>JAVFKF010000002.1:60117500-70117500 GCA_036926295.1 Pachydiplax longipennis
TTTAAATATATGAAGAACATGAATGAAATATCGAATGGTTCACTGGATTGTGAGGAGCGAGTGGAAAACCAAGAATAATCATTCGGTTGGTCGGCGCGCTAATGACAGAGTGAAGAAACGAAACGATAGGACCTGAATACTTAATGTTCCAGGAAAGAATTTAATTTAGACAGGACTTAAATCAATGAAGATAAACATAGGATATTTTGGAAACTGAAACAGGAACTAACCACTCGTCCATTTCGATGTAAAAATACGTCTGAAAGAAGTAGGTTATATAATTCTTAAAGAGGCTGGTTAAGTAGCAGTGGATACACTTAAGTCAAAAATGGTTATTTTTATACTCAATTCTCTATTACTCTAAACAGGTCTAATTTCAAAATCAAGATTCCACCTGAATACCTCTCCTTGTGTGTCATAAAAACAGAGAAAAAAAACCTTAGAAGGAAAATTTGCGAGTCGGGTTAATTGTTATTTCAGGTTTCACTGTATTATAGTTTTAGAGGATCTATCATATACCAGATTTTAGCACAACAGAAGTTTAATATAGATGTCACTTGTAGCTGTTTATAGCTCAGAAAGACTTTGCAAGACCGCAGGAACAAAGACCTGGGAAAAGAATTCAGATTGGAAGATTCTAGAGGCCGTGCTGTCGAACCAGACGAACGCTGACCACGAAGTGAAGCAGTCGTCGTTATGTGTGGAGACCGAAATAGAATTTAGAGAAGAATAGACACGCCGTCGGATTTCCATTCTTTTCCACCGCGGATTACCGTTCCACTTCATTTGAATTTCAACGAAATTAAAAACATTACTTTCCACTTTTAGTTCCTGCCACATAATTCCGATCCGCGCGCTTTACACCTGCATTCGTTCTCAAACCGCAGCTCGACTTAATGGCTCCGAAACGCCAGCCACGCTTCCAGCGCTATGATTTTAATCAGATTAATGAGGAGGCCGAAAATTCCTCTCGTGTACATCAGCCAGACGAGCGCTGACGGGCGATATTTTTTTCGGAGCCATTTTCCAGCGGACCTAGTGAAATAAGCAGCGCGACGCTGGAAGAAGACGATCGAACAATAATTCGAGGGGGAGATGTTTCCTAAAAATACTCGCCGGGAAAGGAAGATATACGTGTCCCGAATGTTGACGTAGGAAGCCGCCGAGATTGAAGCTCCGAAAAGTTTTGCGTTTCATTTATTTTCGGTCGATTCAAATGAACTTCACTTGTGCTCCGTGCCTTTCATGGAAGAACGAAGGAGAGGAGATGAAAACAGGGAAGATCTGAAAGGGACGCATTTAGACCGTAAATTAGGAAGGACTGCGAGGCAGATGGAAAGCAGTGGGGAAGATCGACATTCCTATGAAGTAAATTGAGATTTGGAGGTTTCTATTCATATGTATCGTTAAAAGTGGGCCTGTTGGCAGGTAGAGATGATTAACATATCTCGTGGAAACGGTTGCTTACTTCTCTATAAAAATAGACTTGGTTTAGGATACTACAATGGGATCGCTTTCAAGTTGTGAAACATACCCCTGAAGGCAAAACAAATAAATTTTATTACCTAAAACCGAAAAGCAACGGTCGTGCCTGAACGCTAGAGAAGGATCAGAAAGATTCATATCAAGATGTAAAAATAAGTTAATTAAAGAGTGAACTATAAGAACTGATTCATACTTATTTATTGTAATATTTCCGATGTGATTCATTATTCATAATTATTTTATAAGAAAAGTAAATTAAAGTTCAATTATTTAAATGGAATACATAAAGACATGTCACTTAGTAGAAAAAGGGTAAGATAGATTAAGTAATGAAGGAGAAAAGCTTTGCCGTGGTCGGTCGAATCCGAATCCCTCACTTTCCGGGTGGTTTCTTTATCTAGCGAGGCTTATAAAACGAACAATTCCTTCTTTAGTTTCTAATAATATCATTTCCAGCTACGGCGGACTTTTTCTCCATTTCCTTATTTAAATTTAAGCATATGTTTCATGCGTTTTTCCTCGTTTATATAAGGGTGAGATGGTTGAATCAATTGTAATACAGGATGAATAAAACCATAAATTGTGAAATATACAGAATTTTCGGATGATTACGTCCTGCAAGTGTTCTTCTTAATAACATGAACTAAAACGACGATTCATTATCGACCTTAATCTATGCAATCTGAAACCCCGGTTTCCTCTAAAACGGTTTAAACAAACCTATCTTTAATGCCACATCGAAGATTACTAAGGCGATGCTTTCATTTAAAAGATCACATAATTTGATAGAGGCTGCGGACGATTCACGCAATAGACATAGCAGCGAACTTCACTCAAACGCGCTCAAGAGATGCGTACCCATTGAGAGAACTCTCGAATCCCACGATCGCAATTCTTTCAATACTTTCCAGGGATAGAGAGTGAAACTGTCGACACCGTCCGTCCACACCCCTTATGATAATACGCGCACATCAGTTACCCCTGTTGGCGTCACGGGCAGACACGCCAAGGAAAGAAGGGAGGAAGAAGGCGGGAACTCGCAAAAGATGTCCGATGATGGAAATTTCGAGTCCGATACAGGGATGCATTGGGAGTGACACTCCTAACTCGATTACATCCAATGACGTTGGGGGGCTTTTTTGGAGGACCACGTCCGCGCCGAGCGAGGGCGGGCCGGAAAAAAAAAGAAATAAAACCACTTTGGCCACGCTACATTTCACCCACCTCCGCGAGGGGAGCCACTGTGTCATGGAAGAATTTTTACGCTCACCGAGTAGAGCATTTTAGGCAAGGGGAAGAGGCCTCTCCAAAACATATATATTTTTTTAATTCTCGGCAGGATATAAAATTACGGAAAAAATAACTTTCGGAGACGAACGCACTCTGGCTGTGCGTGAGACCGCGCTGCTGCACGCGTGTGCTGGAGAGAGAGGGGAAAAAATGAAATTTCCGCGGCGGTTTCGTGGCTCCGGTGAGAGATGAAAGGGAGCTTGTGTATGGGTTCTTACGGTGGCTCTTGTGCTGCTTGGTACTTCATCGGCGGAGTGGATGGGGAGGAAGAGAAAATAAATCAGGAGAAGGGGTGTGCCGTTGGAAAAATATATGACATATGAGAAATTCAATTCCGTAAGGTTTCGTTTATTAAAGAATAGAGCGACTCTAAAGGCAATTAAATAATTAAACTCCGCATGAGCATAGCCAACTGAAAAGGCTTTTATCGAAACAGGGAAGTGCTGCACATTGTGTGAAACCATATAGAAAACTTTGTCAATGATAATAATAGCATATATTCTACAGTTATAGACAAGGTAAATCACAATACATTTTATAAACATTTTATACCGTCAACCCCTTGGTTCCGTATCCATAATCCAAAATATAAAACCACAAAATTGCTACTTCATATGCGGATCTTCTCCATCTGTGTGTGATAAGTGCTAATATACACCTTTTTCCCCGTGAACTACCTATAGATTGCGCTATAAATGCAATAGCAATTGAATATATCAAACATTTGAACATTTTGAATAGTGAAGGATAGATTTAATTTCAAAATTACCTGTTTCAATCGAAGAAGAGAAGGTTGCGACATCCCTAAGTTACAAAACGAACTCTTAACTTTGAGCTAGCGACATTTGTATTATTGGAGGAAACACTGGTTAGGAAGAATTGAAAAACGAATGCAAAGTGAGAAAACCAGGTACTAAAATCAAAATAGTGATTGTCGAAATTGTTTATAAGGTTTTCGATTCTAAATTTTGAATTTGATTGCCATATGATAATTCATTTGCCTCAGCTAAAAGATAAAGATTATCTATATCTGTTTTTCTGAATTGTAATAAATATATAGGAGCACAAAAATAAATACATAAACATGCAAATAAGTAATATAATAAAGATAGAGCATTGAAATGTAAGTTTTTCATTCCGTCTTTACTCCGTTATCGTCCGTCGGATTGTTTTAAACCGGTTTTATCGTGCCAAACATAAATTATAACAATCCCTCTGAAACTTTAAGGTTTTATTAACGATATCTCATAATTTATCATATTGAATTTGAGAATAAAATCTAAGGCATTGAGAAAGAGTAATCAAAACATGAGATCATACAATCAAATGTTAAGCATTTATTCATGTCCGTGCTAAGTTGCTGATACACAAACGTAAATATTACTCCAGTAAATAGAGGACTGCTAAACGAAAACCGGAATTTAAATCGGTTTTTGGTTCTGGATTAAGAATTCTCATTTTACGCTTCCGGATCGAGTTTCACTCCGTCAGAAATCACAGTTTTATTCCGTTCCGTTTTTTGATTCGGTGTAGACTCGATCTCCATGTAAATCTAATACCATTTTACATGCAAAGGTTTGGTTATCAGGCCATTGCCAAGTAGATAACGTGCTTGGCTTTGGTGAAAGCGATTCTGGGTTCGATTCCCGGTGAGAGTCTGGGTGCAAAATTACTTCAGATATCGAAGCAACTTTATCAAAAAGTTGGGATATTGTTAGATTCAGTCATTCATCCTTAATACACGCACGCATGAGGCTAACGTAAACATTCGTAAATAAAAACATTAATTCAGAACGGAAAAAGAGGGAATAAAAGAGAGGGAAAGCAGAAGAAGGGTCGACGGATGGAGTAAGAGAGAGAGGGAGTCCGGAAGAGGCGGACGCAGTTGAAGTCGCTGCAGCAGAAAGCGAATCAATTTCCATTTCCCACCAAGTCAGACTCCCTCCCTGCAAAGTACTCCCTCCACTTCAATTGGTAGAGATTCCGAGTTCGAGGATATATTGAGAGTTTTGGGGGAGAGAAAAAATACCTTCTCCTCCACCTCCCCGCTCATTGTGCTGCGACGAATGAAGAGAAAAAGGGGGAAACCCGCGTTTCCATGTATTCGATTCCTTTTGTCTTCCCTTTATTTTATTTTCGTCTCGACAAATGCGCGAGAGCCAAAAAAGAAGGGACCTATAAGAAACTGAAATCGAGGATCCGAGTCGGATCAATAGGGATTTTTGCTAATGATGTTGCTTTGATTCTATTTGAGAGGGGATTTACATAGGGTGCTTGAGCTGGAAAAGTATTTTCTCTTAGCGCGAAAATAAATCTCATCTCTTTTAAGTCTCGCCCAGACCTATGGTACGGATGAAGGATCAATGGCATTTAACCCAGCTTTATATTGAAGGAACCAGGAAAATGAAGACAGAGAAAAGAATTAGATAGGGATACTCCGTATCCTGATTTTACATTCTTTTACAAGCATTAATGATGATCTCTTGTATCGTTTAAAAACGAAATTTTCTTTTGGTCAAAATATTTGGATATAAATAATCTATTGTATTACCTTTGTCTACCTGTCATTATAACGTAAGATAATCCATAAAGGAATAATATTGGCCGATATCTAGCTATTCAGATGGAGTCCAAAAATAAAGTCTTTCGTTAGATAGAATAGTTTCCCAAGTTTTTTTTTCTTAAATAAGTACCGTATTACCGCATATACCCTTGTAAGGTTCGGCCTTTGAAATTTAAATATACTTCAAATTTTAATTTATACTTGGACTAAACACGAGAGAGTTACATTGATAGCACCATTTCAGTTAAATAGATAATAGTACACTGCTTTTAAAAATTGATCAATATGGGATACATGGAATATCCAATTGAAAAAGTCGAATATGGCCGAATAAGTAGTAGTTTTAGAATTAAAAAATACACGTATAAGCAACATAGAAAACGTGAAGAAGCTGTAATTGCGATTATAATCTCGGTTGGACGATCTCAGCCGTCGTCATGTCTGACGGAAGTTCATCGAAACTGACGATGTTTACTGTTGTTGTGAAGGCTTTTCTGCTGGGGTTTTATATAGTCACTCAAATAAGAAAGATACACCACGAGGTAAATTTTCAATGGAATTTCTCGGTAAAAACATCCGATTGAGGGAGTGATCCTCAAAAAATAAATAAAAATAACCACTCCCACAGGTCATAGTGATCGTTAAACTAGGAAGTTGACCTCAAAAAGAAAAATGAAAAGAACCGTAGGAGACCCAATCTGTATTTTTTCACAATTCCAGAGCAAACAGACCGTCGTGGGCACGACGCAAGGGATAGAGAGGTCGGAAACTAATTTATAAATAGAAAACGCGCTATAAAACTTCCCCTTGTTTATTCAGTCTACTTTCCCTCGTACGTTCGCCACAGCTTGCATTGCCGTCTGCTTGGCTCACCTCCCGACGTTTTGAAGGAGCCCTGCTAGTGGCCTTTTCTCTAGAAATAACCGCCTTTGCGATGGACCGAACAAAAAGCAGAGGGGGAGTGTGGATGGATGGTATGGGCACAGCTTTATCTATGTTGGAGAGAAGAATAAGAGAAAGGTTGGGACTGAAATCTTGGGTTATTGTTTCACAGGAATCCACGTCCTTCTACAATGCGATAACAAATCCATTGGAGAGAATTATGAGGAAATGGGTTTTGATGTATAAGCAGTTATGTATGTATATGTAATATGATTTATATGTCAGGGACGGATTCAGTAACGGAGGAGGGGTGGACCCCCACAATTGATAATTTTACAGCATAACATATTTCTCAAGGGTAGGGATGGGCTACCTATGATGCATTTGCCGAAAATGCGCATTAAACGATTATTAATGACACTCTGAATTTTGATAAAAATTTACGATAAAATTCTTACATAATTAGTAAATATAGATACAAATATATGAACATACATATAATCATTCACCGTATATTTAATGACTCAGTAGCAGAAGTGCTGGTTTATTATTTAACGGGGAAAATAATACTTTAGTTAATAACTTTTATTAAGAGAATCTAACATATATCATATTAGTATAATTTAATGCGACAGGTTATCCAAAACACAAATTTGAATCCTCATGAAGTTTGTTAGAATTTGGTTCTATTTTGAACTTGCGTCAAGTTTGTCCGATGATTCTTTATAATTTAATTTTGCGATAGAAATAGAACCTGATGGAATGAAATGAACTTTATTTGCATTTTTAGGGAACACTTTGCCTGGTCCGGGGTCAAACCGGAAATCGAATATATACATCTCAAGCATAAAAAATTATAGCAAAGATTTGTTACAATAACTGCAATTATGATACATTTTCAATAAAATATAGATTTATAACAAGTATATGAAGAGAATTCATGGACTGATATTTTCGTTATTTTAAGATCGGTACATAAGTCATTACCCTAAATAGCCCCCTTCAACAAGATTCTAGATTCAGCCCTCGGATGTGTGTATTTCATTTGAACGTACGTTTGCCAGTAATTGAACAACGTAACCTATTCAACCGCTTACGAAAGCAAAACAAATTAATCTAAATAGTTTTAGCTAATTATCTACGCTAATCCACGAAAATCGGTATAAAATGTTATCTCCTCCAACTGAAGTTCATCAAAATATTTTTAAGGCGTTGGAATGAAATCAATCCACGTTTTGGGGCTTTCACCATGCGATTGGTGTTTTTGATCGAGTTTCGCGTTGCCTCGGGGCAGCTTCTTCAGCTGAGAATGTTTTTCTTGCTTTACAATCCGAAGCCGATACCGTTTCGACATGTATCCGTTCCATCTGTTTGCTGAATCTACATATTGTAGGTGCATTCACCGGGAGCGGTGAAAGGTTAAAATTGATTGAAGATTACGTGGACCTAAAACGGAACCCTTAGGTAATATCATTGCATCCGCCTTCAGCCGGAAATTCCATACTGTATTGATTAATTCCTCCGCCGAACCCTTTTATCTTTAAAAATGACGAGAAGAAAAATCCTCGTGAACGAGTGGAATTTAAAAGGTCTTCCTGGTTTTCTTCGTAGAGATCTATATTTCGTTGTACGATTTAACACGTGCTGTCTTTCCACAGTGGTATTATCTTGCGATATCTTATGGGGCATATTTCTTTGCGTCAGATTGGCCACACTGTGACATGAATATTTTTTCTGGTTGGGTTTATATGAGAAAAAGCAACTCTGGAAATATATGTGAAGTTCAAATCAGAAACGGAGATATAATGCTGTATTCTTGGTTACTACGCGCTATTTAGAACTCGCTCGCTGATGATTACACCATCTAAAAATTACAAAATGTATGATTTTGTCATTGTTAATGTTGTATTTGAACTTTCTTCTTTCTAAAACTATGGTATAAGTGGATTATTCTACAATTTAAGATTTCTTGAAAATGGATTCTCTTTCACGTGTAAAGTTTCCGCATTGAGCATACTTCTAATTACACCCAAGGATTTAGATGAAATATTTATTACTCTTTGACACATTTACAAGTATAAATTACATCACGATTTATATTACGATTAAACAATGATTTATACCCGTGCATGTTCCGTTTAAGAATACCTAAGCGACCCTGAGCAAAAAAATGAAAATCGACGTCACTGAACGACATGTACTTCTTCATTCTCAGCTCCGTCCCTCACATCTTCCTTTTGTAAGAAAAATAAACAAAAAAATTAATTTATAAAGCGTGCGCTAGGCTGAATATGATAACGTCACGGCAAACGCGTGAAAGCTTTTATTTTTACCAGAAAGGAGGTGTCACGGCGTGAAACTTTCGTTCTTTTTTCATAGCTATGGAGCGGAATTTTTGACCATAATATAAAGCGAGGGTCACTTCGCTTTTTCGCATGCAAGCTTTGTCGCTTCTGCAACGGACACAGAAGAATCTAGGACACAACATAATGCATTACGGCGGCTTTGATGGGATTTTCCCGCAAATTAACCGCAAAGTTAGATTACCGTTCGGAAGGAATGAACGCTTACTGACATGAATCTTTATCAAACAGCCTTCCGTATTAGTTTCTTCGACATCAATAGTAGTTGATTGTGCAGATTTTATATTGAGACGGACACTCAGAATATCATTTGTCTAAAAGCGGCCAAACTCTTCTAATACTAAAAGTGTGACGCTTTGGATTTTGCTCATCCATATGGTATGGTAGTATACGTAGTATGACATAATGTATATGAGATTTAAACTTCCTTATTTGTTTCTCATAGTAACATTTTATTTTAAAGCTTCTAACAATCTTAACTCACTACCATTCCCTCCGCAAAGTTAAACAATATTAATAGATTTTTATCAATATATATCAGGTATGTTACCAAAATCTGATATTTATATAATTAATGTAAGAGATTACAGTGAATGATTAGGAAACTGAGTTACCAATATATACTGGCATTGATGCAGATGAAATTATTACTATATATTTTACTTTCATGACTAAGTTTTTCTTCCTGGCCTTGTTATGTTGCACATCGCCCGCAAGAATTAACTCATGAAATAAAAGGTTACCAATCGATCGCAAAAATACATGAAGTGTTATAAAATTAACCCTTTATAAAATAAAAAATACATAACAAATGAGATTACCTTATGGTGTGAAAATACGACGGAAAATCAATTATATTCGAAGCTTCAAGACTCATTAATAAGATTTTATTGTACTGAATAAGAATGGCTGCCTGAGATGTTCCTAGAGCTACCTTATGGAGAACAACAGTTAAGAGACATATAGTGAAAGATACGATAAGTCTAAAATTGTTCTTCCAATGAAAAGATAAAGGAAAAGAGGGAAATTTTCAAAAAGGAGAGATGAAGGGTCAAGGAGATGAAAGGGAAAGAAATCATCGAACGGTGATTAAACCGAAACCTTAAAAAACAATTATTTCTGCCGGAGTGAAAAGCGAACAGGAACCGAAAAATTAAAATTCTTGATCCCAAACGAAAATTTTTCCTTACTCTGCTCTCAATTTCGGTTCAAAACAATACTATGTTTCCGAAGCGTCGACGGAGAAGGTTCACTAAATATATGAAACAGCAACTTGCAACTAACTGAAACAAATGCTTTACATTCATACGAATAAAAATTTTAAATTTGTTCCATACTTAATCTTCATTATAATATCGTATGTTTTATTATTAAATTTAATTTAATCATATGTAAAACTCTACAGAGGCGACCACGGTATTGTGGAAAACTAAATTTCATTCTGAAGAAAGGAATTATAAGTTCTTTTCCACACAATTTGTGTGAAAACAAACACCATCATTTCCACACAAAAACATCCACGTAAAAGGTGTGAAAAAGGACGTATCTTTCCTTTCTTTAGAATGAAATTTAATTTCCACAATATCTCAGCCGCCTCTGTGGACTTTATTTTGAAAGCTAATACGGGCTAATCTTATAGAATTAAAAAGCTACACATAATTAAATAACTTTCGAAATATATGTTTTGTATAGAAAATGTAATATTCATACCCCGCATTTAATTAAAAACTTACCATTTTGTTCAACTTTCGACGGCGAACATTCTTATAATGTATCTGTATATAAAATTTATGATTTTTACCATTCTCAATATAATCTCTACCATCCTCAACATTTCCTTTCCTTTTACTCTTTCATACAACATCCGCATGTTTTTCCTACCTCTCTCCTCTTTGCGGGAGTTTTCCTGAAGTGAAATGTTTTTCCTGTGATAATTAGTATCGCAGTCATTTTTCCTCCACAAAACCATTCTTCCTTCCCTTATTTCCTTTAAATTGCAATATAAAATAATGTAATTACTACATTTTTCATAGTTTAAAAATCCATTTGATGTATATTTTACCTCATTCTGAAAGGGTCAAATAGAAGACAGGATATTTTTAGCCTCAATTTCACCCAATAAGAAACGTTTACATAGCATTTTAAATGATAATGCTTGGAGTAAAATAACGTTCTATGTTTGAAGAAGAAGGAAACGCGGAGCTGAGCCGAAATTTGATTATTTCATTGAACCGTAGTGAATAGCGAAAAATATTACTGTTCGGCATCCTGGGGCTTGCTAATCGAAGAAAGGTATAGAAAGAGGTAGAGTTGAGATAATTATGTTGCGAGGCTAAAAACAAAAAGTCGTGGAAGAACACTACAAAGAGTATAGTCACTATAAAAGTATCACTACAAAAGTACAGTCTATTTTTCGTATACGCATAAAGAAAGAGGTGTGATAAAGGGAGAACTGTGAAAGAAAGAAAATTTAGAAGGAAGAGAAAAAGATGCAATACGATGCCTCTGGGGAGATGGAAATAGGGGTGGCATTATAGAGGACAGGGTCTTCATCAAGAATGGAGGCAAAGGGAGGAAGAGAAGAAGGGAATGAAAAACTAGGAATAGGAGAAAATGGTACGAAGTAAGAGAAAGAGACAAGTGAGTCCACATTCAAGCACATTTCTCAAGAGTAAGAAACCACGCGAAAAGGAGGTGGATGAGACAAATAAAGCAACCTTGAGAGGGTCATTGGGAGGAAAACTGCTAGAATAAGAATCCCAAACACTTCCCCGTTTTTCCTCCAGTTCTATTCTTCTTCTACCCGCTTACAAATTATTTTTCTCGGAACATTCGTTTCACTTGAGTTATCTACTGAAAACTTCTCATCTCAAGCCTACGATTTAATATCAGATTCCATCTTGGCAATATGTAATACTTTACAGCCCATACTGACATGCTTTATTTAACACTGAAGGGTGAAGTTTCGTGCGTAATCTGAAGCAAAATCCGTCTCAGGCTAACTGTAAGCAATTTTTATCTCGGGTTGAACATCTTCCTTAGGATAATTGAAGATGTTTCGATGAAATTTGGTTATATTAATTATCACGTCATGATATGGAAATTAATTCACAATGTGCAAGGTATTAAAGAGGAAGGGAAAATTCATGTGTAAAGGAGTGCGCATCTCCCTGCAACACACCGAAAGGCGGCATATGGGTATTTATGTACATGTAAATAGAAAAATTCTCAAGGATTCCCAAATTCTCAAAAGTTACGTAAAGTATCCGCCCGGAAAGTGGAAACTTCTACTTTGATTTCCGGTCCTGTCAGACATTTCTCATTTCCGTTTTTCTTTGGAATGTATTACTTACATACCGAGTTAAAAAATTTTCTATAAAAATCGTTGATATATTAGCACTGGTTTAAATGATGTTATCATTATTATCTATTATGATTTACAGATTCATTCTCTTGTTTCTCATAATCTGATTTCTTCTCAAATGGATTTAATTTCCACATAGTATTTTATTTAAATGTAGACTTGGATTTGGGCACCATGATCTGAAATTGATTCAAACGTACAAGTTTTACGACTTTACTTTCCTGTTTCTGGAAACGAAATTCTCAACAAGAAAAATATGTCTATTCCCAGCATCCACCGAGACCATCAGAATAGTGAAATATCACACTATTTGGAAAAACTTCATCTCAAAATTTTGGAAAAAATAACTTTTTTAAACGTTATAGTATGACGATGGATTCTCAGGAAATCTCCGCTCACTTCAGCAAAGTCTCATTCTCACATCTCGAGGCGCGAGATGCACACCTTTTCTAAATAATTGTCTCATGCCTTGAATCTGCTTCAGCTCTGTGTTAGTATCAATTCGCAGTGGTTTTGCAGTCCTTCTATTCTCTGTTCCCCTTATGAGCAAGAAACTTACGGCGTAGTCCGACAACCGTCGCGAGAAGAGGAAACTGCGAAGGAAAAGCGTTAGGAAGCGACGAACCCTCTCACACCGAGGTGAAATAAGACGGGGAAATGGTAACGAGATATTTTCGCAAAAACTTTTCCCGGGCGAAGAAAAAATGGAAAACACGTTCCGCGGAGTGAATCTAACTCGTCTTTCTCCGCTGGGATCCTTTATTCCAGTTGCAGCGGGTATAATTTTTCGAGTCGGAGACAATGAGGTTTTTGGGTCCTTAGAAGAAAATTAATAGGAGTGGAATGCCATAAACGTCTCGGGCGATGGTGTTTCGAGATAAGGTGGTTTTTACGAAGGCGTGAGGAGCCTCGGGAAGGAGTGAAAAGAAACATAAGGGTCTGTGGGAGAAGAAGGGAGAGCTGTTTCCGTGAAAGGGGAGAACCTGAATGCTTGCACCCCGGGAGAATTTAGGCGGAGGTGAATTTGCGACATTTTAAAAGTCGCGATTTTTACCTTCCCCTCTCTGTTTTTATATCCGGAAGAAAGGGGAGGAAAGAGCTGACTTCTCTACTTCTCGATCACAAAGGATCGCCCAAACCTTTTATTTCCTCGACACACACACCAGCGATCCGTCGTTCGCTCCCGCATTTTTATTTCGAGAGAGTCGCGGGGTTGAGGCCATTAATGTTATTTTAATGGGCGTATCTTCCATCCGTGCGTACGAATTCCGGTGCGTGCGTCGTCTGCTTCGGGGGAATTCGTGTATTGAGACTGGGAAGCGGAGATTAAGAGATGGGTTGAAGCGGAGTCTGGAAATCTCGTGCGAAGGAGGAAGGCGATACAAAATTAATAATTTAAGTTTTCACGCATCTCGGTGAAAGAATTCGAGGTTTTTTCCGTCGGGATCTCACGTCTCGTTGCGATCTTATCGTGTTCGAGACTTTAACGAGTCTGGGTTGCTGAGACATCTGTTCGCGTGAACACATAATGGAATTAACTTAACGCTATTCGCGTGAAATGTCAGGATTATCGAGGGAAATTTGTGAGGATGTTAATTTAAAATTCGTGGAACACGATGCGAGTGATATGAGTGAATGTTTTGCTTGCTTCCCTATGATTTGGATTTTCTCCGAGTTATTTTCGAGTATTTGAAGGAATGAAGTATTTGTTTCTAAAGGTTACTGAGGATTTATTGATTTAAAGGAAAAACCTTTGGAATATCCTATTAAAAGCAGAAAAGATGTTTCATATTCAATTTCATTAGTGAAGATGCTGAATATTATTTATTTCAAACGTATGGTACTTTTAAGTGCGGATTTATTCCTTCATGTCTTTTAGTAAGTCCATCCATACAATTTCTTCATGTCTGTATTTATGGTATAAACATCGAATAGACAATTTATTTGCAAAGAACTACTTTAATAGAGGATTACTAAATCTACTACTCTCAAAGGTGTAATATTTCTTAATATATAAAACATTATGTAAAGCTTATCTCAAACGTACATATACATTTTAAGTAATTTTATGCTTTTACTAATCAATAAAATCAATTAATCAAATTAAATTTTAAGGGAAAAAGTGAACTCCTATTGTGTCAGTATCAATGATCTTGGAACTAAAACTGACACAAACACAATGGAAATATCCCAAACATGACCTAACCAAACTTCGAACCTAAAGCTTCAATATGGCTTGATTTGCTAATTACCCGTGAAAACTGTAGGTGAACGCTTATTCATTTTCAAAGATCAGATTTTATAGATAATTTCTGTTAATGAAGAAAGAAGCTTGGCTTACAAAAGCATTTCGCAGAAAAACTATACTTATCACCCGTAGGTACTCAATCGTCATTCAGTAACTCTGTAGCTTCTTTGCTGCTTTCTCTTTAACTTAATTGTTCTTGCTGGTTGGAATTTCATTTGGATCCTGTGATGTCCTAAATATCGTCTATCTCTCTTATCTTGTTTCCTCAGTACTCACACTTTTCCGTTTCAATTAGTTCGGAATAATTTAGAAACAACTTTTTTCTCGCTTCTCATCGCCTAAAATATTACCTCCCAGTTTTACCTTGTATCACGTGGGCTAACTTTTTTATTAATCTTGTTTGTATTTTACTCTTTGACCATTAACGGTTTGACCTGCATAATGCACACTCATGCATTCTCCACCACGCCGAACTGTTGCATTAATTTCCGTTTGTCCACACAATAAAATGCTGGAATTGTTACAGCTGAGGAACCTCTCAGAATTCATTTTGTTGGGATCGAAATTCCATCCTTCAAACGTTTATTCTTCATAGTGGTCATAATAATAATAATTATTATCATGATTATTAATCAATAATAATCATAATGAAGAGGCAGAGGGTTTGTGTCAAACTCTGCGTCTTTATTTACCATTTTTTGCAAAATATTTCACCATAGATCCCTGAAGACGTCCTTTGGTTCCATACATTTATCAAATTCCATACATTATTACATACATTTATTACATTTACTCTTTTCAGCCGCAAATAACGAAAATATGATCAGTAAAGAAGGTTGTAGAATTTTCGAAAAGAAAACTCCGGAGAATAAAATCATCCTCAACATCTCATTAGGAACGTTTCAGCAAAGTTTTCTAGTCGTATAGATCCCACATTACAACTATTTGGAAGGAAAGCAATGAAAGCATCCTTCGAAGGAGTGATTGCTCTTGATTGAATGATCCCGATAAGAGACATACTTTTTAGAGAACTTCGTTCACTACAAAAAATCAATCTCAGTTCAACAACTACATTCCTAAGTCGACCCTAACTCTCGAAAAACTCTCGAAAACTAGGCCGCGACTTTCAAAGAGGTTGCTTTTAAATAATTTTCCACTCCTCAAAGCGACTCTTCGGTGAAGTCGTTACGTATCCAGCCACCTGACAATTTCCCTCAGGCGCTGCACTCAACTGGTGGCGACACAGGATTTCCACGGAAGAACCGCAGTAGATCAAACATCAGAAAGTAAAGCAGGGAGATGATAACAATCGAAGGAGAGATTCCCAGCCAAAATGTGACCCCCAGTACCACCCACGTAGCCGAGGTGAAGAACTGGATTGGCCTAACCGAGTAGAAGAAAATGGAGGAAGGGGAAGTGGAAGGGAATATAGTAGATGGATAAGGGACTCCTGAGCACGGAATGGGGGAGAAAAAGAGCTTCTATTCCCGCTCTTTATGCGACGGGACAAATTGCCACGTCAGCGGTAGGGCTCCTGGGGAGAAAGAGAAGACGAGGATAAGGAAGGGCGGAGGGAGGAAATGAGTGCTGTGGCAGAAATCTGTCTGTCCGGAAGACGTGTCGACCTGAAAGGCGCATGATAGCTAGGCCTGAAAAACAGGCGCCAAATGAGTTTTTATACATATATACTCGTATAAAGGAGGGAATATTTTGCGGTGATGGAGGAGGTCGGGAGAGAGCAACAATCGCGCGGATGAAGTAGGTTATTAGAGTCTTTGTGTGAATTTTCACGGGCTCCGTAAAAAGGGGGCAGCGTGTCACTGGATGCTTTGTAAAATCTGTCGCCTCTAATTTTTCTAGAGAATAATTTCGTCTCCGCGCTTTGTGATGATTTCAAGGGTGAATTTAGGTTGTGGTCCTAATTTCCTTGATTTCTCGAGAGAATGGGCTGAGAAACTGCGCCAGGATGAGGAAAATGGTACGATTTCAACTCTTTCTTCATTGAATTAAATATCTGCTGGAGGCGGAATTGAAGAATTTTCTAAAATTTTACATTAACTGCAATTCTTATGAAATTTCAGCTAGTGATAAGATCTTCATAGTAGTGGTAGCGTATGCACAATCTGCGTCGCAGTAAATATGATAAATATTCTGTTTTATGTTGTGAAAAATTTAGTTCTCACACGTATATATAATTAAGACAATTTGAAGGTTCCGAGCGCTACAAGCCGATTTCAAAATTAACACAGCAATCAGTTAATAGTTATATAAATTCCCAACATAAAAATTGTTAACAAATCGAGCGGCTAGTTCAATCTAAATTTAAATTAAAATTGATCATGTAACTTCATCTCAGTATATTAAAAGTCTTCAGTTATAATTGTGAGTAAATATAAAGAATAAATCATATTGAAGCATAAACGTTTTATTGCTTGGTGGCTAAAATAACATACTTTGGTCAAAATATCGATCATGAAGAAGAGTTCCGAGACTTAGCAGCTAAAAATTGCGACATATGGATATATTAACAGAAAACACGAAATTTAAGAATCATTTCTTGAGCCAAAATTTCTCTATTGAAAGAATTGCTCATTATTAAATTTATCGCACTTGTAAAGGTGAAGGAAATGTTATAATTACCCAAAATAAATCTATCGAAACTTAAAGGATTTTGAAAGCGATGCTACGTACTTTTCCGCCACGCAGCTTATTACAGAACTGCGTATTGTGAAAACGTTCATTTTGAACGCAATTAGAGTATGATACTCTTAGGTAATAGATATACGTTTCCAATGACATGGGTAAGAGTGAGAGTACCGATAATTTTCATGTGAAAGAGCACATCCACAAATTGGCTTCTCTTTCTCATTAAGGCAGGAGCTACGTTTTCGTCGGAACAGAGGATTCCTGCCGCCAATATCCAGTTCTCGGAAAACCTAACTCCATCCATTCATCCAGGGCCCATCGACAAAATTATAGACAAATATTTCCTTTTCCGATTCTTTCCGCTAGGAACACAAAGTAGCAAAAAACGGAGCGGACGATAAACAAAGAAAGCACTGTCGTACTTTAAGAGCACAAAAGGCACCGATAGGCTATCGACTAAAAAAAGTGATACATTGTTACTCGTAAAAAAGACGAATCCAACGTATAGGGAAAAGAGGGCGGAAAGAGGAGCAATGGGAAGCAGAGTTGGAGAATAAGAGGGAAAAGGGAAGGAAACGTCCCTTTTCGGCATGGTTAGAGGGAGTGATTGATTACACGAAAGAAAATTGAAAAGGATGCGTCGACGGAAACGCGGGGAAGACTTCCCAGACTCAATGAAATGAAAGGAAGCGAAAGGCTGAAAAAAGTCACAAAAGGAGGAGTTGGAAAGAGAGGGGATGAGGTTATAAGGAGTCGAGGACAACGGGGGCATCTGAGGGTGGGGAATGCGGCGATGGGCTGGAAAAAAAGAGCTGAGGAATCGCGAGATTTTTGAGAAAAATCGAGTGTGGAGGGAAAGAAATGGATATTGAGGGCGTTGGAGGGAGGCGAGACGAAGGCAGTGGAGAAAGAATGAAAAGAATAGAATGAAAACGGAATAGGAACTGGAATGAACAACGATACCCTCACGGACAGACACCGTAACTATCAGGACCTCATATAGATTAATTAAAGCCTGCCTCATGGAGCATATGCTCAATATTAAAAAGTAAACCAAACATAACAAGAGAATATAGATCAAAAACTAAGAATCAACGCAATAATAATTGAGAAAAATAATAGTGAAAATTTAAAAAAATATTTTGTTATAACGAATAGATACCCTTTTTAAAAATTTCTTGAAAATGTCTACGATTGTAATAACAACTGCTTCATTCTCAATAGACCTTGTTATATCTCATGTTCAACTAATATAAGTCATAGTTAGTTGTATTAATATTGCATTAATACTTCTTTAGGTTTAGATTTTTTAGACTTATTTTCTAAAATATTAAAGACCTTACTTATCACCGTCTCTACTGATTCTTAACATCATCCCGTGATATTCTGCCGTATGCCAGATCCCACCCATCGTCGTTGACTCCAGCGATCTCTATCGCACGCATTTTCTTTCCTTTCTTTATACCCATCTCTCTTTATATCCTCTATCATTTTCAGCCCATTTCTTCCTCTTCTCTTTTACCAAACGGTCTTCTTACGTTCCTTCCAAAGCTGTTTTAATTATAACCTTCCATCTCAGTATGTCATACTCAATATTCCTTTCTCTTTCTTGTTGAGGATGTCACCATTCCTCTCCAATGTTCTCCAATCCTCTTCAATACCTATTATCTTTACTTAGTCTGTTAAACTATCCTAATTATAATACTGGAGTATTCTATTTAGGGTTTGATCTCCCTTATAAGAGTACCGCGGTCCATTAATAGCAACCTTGCTAATTGGGCAACTAAAACCCAGGAGTAAGACCTACCAGGAGGAACATATTCATCATTTTAATGATCGATAAAAATAACTTATTTACATCGAAAAAAGCCTAGCATTGCCTACGCCTATCTTCACAAAACAGGAACACATAACATATTCAAGATTCTCAACCAGGAAGCTTTGAACACGGAATTAGCTTATTTCTTATGCCTGGTAGCCATTATTATCAAATACCGAGTTGAAAATTTTTAGATCAACATTTTTTAAATTATTCCTATTTTTATGCCTCTCAATCGTCGATTTTTTCTCACGAAATTATTTGCTAAATCTGGGGAAGTTAGTAAAAATGGGGTGACTAATAGGACAAAGTAGAACTAATTAAGCACAATTTTCTGAAATACTTCTTAAAACGTGGCAGTAAAAATTCTAATGAGGCCATTAAAAAAGTATGCGATTAATTCTAACTTGATTTATTTCACCACTGAAAATATTTCAGACAAATTTGCATAAATTCCCCGCAATCCGTCATTTACATGTAGTAGTAGAGACATTAATATCAACATCATTTTCTAATTCTAATTGTGAACTTTCTAATGCAGCGGAAACATGACCAGAAGTTACGATTTGTCTCAGTGATCATATCTTGGTAAAGGTTTTTCGATTTCTTTCGGAACTTTGTAAGAAAGTACCGCGTTGAAGGAAAAACTATTCCAAAACCTTTCGTCGGCAAACAGATATCCATACCTGGAGAGAATTTAGGGATTATCGATTTTATCTTAGTCAAACCTGAATTTGAAAGTACGCTCGTTTCGTTAGTGGATGCATTTTTATAAAATTAAACCCAAGCCTACCTCATGTGGATCCCAATTCGTTACAGTATTCGGCAATAGGTCAAATAAGGGGAAAATGAGCAATTTCTTTGACTGTTGATGACTAACTATATCGCAAAATTAGCAGTTAGTAAAAATGACTTTATTGGAGACATAGTCATAGCATAGCGAATGTCATAGCCTGAAATTCATATAAATCTTAGAAAATAACTTTTTTGGGCTCGAATGAAGCCGCCAATATAAGTAACAATTTTATATAATGTTTTGGTCGTTCTGTATGACATTAATTTCATGTTGTGACGGAGTTTTTCTGTATATTAATAGCATCCTTGACTAATAATCCAACCATGCTATTCATATGATCTACTAGGTTAATTTAGAATAGTATAAAAATAGTAGATCTCTGTGGAACTCTAATTAAATGCTACCTTATCCTATACAATTCCGTTCAATACCACTCACTCATCTTTATTTGAAAAAAAGTTTTATCAGTTAAACTATGTCATTGCATAGGCCATCGAGTTCTGATTTCACGTGTGACACCGTGTCCATGTAAAATGCCGATATATCAACTGTCGATTTAATAAAAATATTACGAATCACGAGGCCAAAAATAGCTCGGGGTTCAGGCTTACTGCTAAAATCACTTTCTATCGAGGTACGGGAAAGTGCAAGTGTGAAGTACCACAGGCTGAAAATCAACGGCAAGCGAAATAGATAATAACTGTAGAAACTAATATGGAATGGAAAGAGAATTTGAGGTTATGAGGAAAAACTGAAATGGAATATGCACGAAGAAGGAATGGGCTGGAGAGGGAATTATAAAGGGTAGGAATGGAATAAGGAACATGTGGGAACGGAGAAAATATTGAGGGTGCGGAAGGGAAGAAGCAGGTAGGGACGGAAGGGTTGAGAAGGAACGGAAAGAACGGGCAAGAAGTTAGGTGGAGCGATATGAGAAGCGGGAAGACGACTTAAAAGCGGAACGATTGAAACGTGTGTGAGAGGGCGGGTGGTCCAACGGAAGGAAACGAAAGAAATGAGACGAGAAAAAATTCCCGGGATACGGCGGGTCGCGATGACGAATGGAATATTACACGACAGAAAAATCCTCGAAACGACTGGCTCGAAAGGAAACGGAATGAGGGGGTATAGAGAGAAGACAGTAAAGGAAATGGAGGAGACGAAATTAAAGAAAACGCGGATAAATCTTACGAATATGGGGAGAAGGAAAGGGAGGAATAAGAGGAACGGAAGCTATTAGATTCGCAAGGAAGGAAGTCTGATAGTAGGAGGTCTCAGACATGAGGAAGTGGGAATATAGCGGGAAAAAATTGGGGATTCTGGGAAGAAAGGTGAGCATGACATGGGCACATTTATGCTGGGATGAAAGGTCAGCCGGGGAGGGATGGGAATTGAGTTAAAGGGGGACAAAATGGACGAACACGGAAATAAAACAATCCCTCCCGGCCTGCGTTGAATGCCTTTCGCCCAACGGGAAGTAGTCAAAAAATCTCTTCGAGTCTGGATTCAAGAGCGGGGATCTGGTCCGTGTACGAGATTTCTGGTAGCCACGCACATGCTAAGGAAAATGGATTCGAGGCAAGAGGGATGACTGGGGCTTAGGACGAGTTTTAAAGGGTCCCTTAAAGAAGAAATAAAATGCTCCTTTCCCGTGTAATATCTGAGCTATTCGTGTATCCCCGGGACTAGCCTCCCCTAATATCAAAACACGATCCCGGCGGAATAATCAGGTTTGAGCCCGTAATAAAAAACACGACGGCGACTAGGTTTGGGGTCGTTTGTTTGCGGTACCAAAGGCAAAGGAAGAAGTATGAGTCGAGGAATAAAGAGATGACGGGGACCGCCGTAAAGTCTCCACGAGTTATGCCCTGGGGTTGGTGGAGTCCAAACGCTCTCTTAGGGCCTACGATTCCTCTAGGCACTAAGATTAAAGCAAATTTCGCGAGAGTATTTCACGGTACGTAAATCGGGCGGAGGTAATTAAAAGGGTTGCGGAGGAGAGTTGAGGAAATAACTGAGGAGTGCTCTGGATGATTCTCATAAAGCCATCCGCGATTCAGTGGGGAAAGGACGCATGAAACCTCCGCGAGAATTGCGTTCTCGCTGGGAAAAAGGGTTAGCACTCTTTGCGCCACTTTAATTCACCATCAACGCCGCGGATGAGCTCTTCTAAGAAGACGGGAGCTAAGAGCCGGTTTGTTAAAAGGAATGGTTTCGGGTTGGAGTAATTATCTCGCTAAGATATGCGTGCGAGAGTTGTAAGAGATTTATTTCATGTGCCTGGAGTTTAACTCCTTAAAAGACGTCTCCTCCGGAAGAACAATTTACCGAGAGAGTGGAGAGGGAGATACAGCCCTGTGGGACAATAACCCTTATGAACGGGATTAACTCAATCTCGCGTGAGGACGGAGTCAAAGGAATATTTACCAGAGGATATGTGAGGGTAGCCGTAAGATCAAGGGATGATAAAATGCGGCTTGCTACCAAAAACGGTGCTAAAAACAGTGCGCGGAGTTTTAAGGAAGCCTTTACGTTTAACTGTCCTGGATCTTATCTAGAAAAAAGAAATTTAAGCAATAGGTTTTTCCAGCCTTACAATTTATAGAGGAATGCCAACGACATTATGAAATACAAGATAAGATATTCCATGGAATTGTTGATGAAAGGTACACATTTATCGAGTGGTCTACGTTATTACCTTGTATTGCTACGGTACTAGTATTTTTGTGACCAATATGATGTATATTTATCATTTGATTCATAATGCCAACGCATTTAAAATCTAGATAAGCCTTAATAACTTATAGGTCTTGTCAACATAAATTAGAATTGATCAAATTTATAAAATATCGAAAAAAATTATCCCCAATTTTCTTCACTCATGCGTCAAAAATAAGAGCGAAGGTATAGGAATGTCGATAACCAACATAGAGAGTATGTTAAACAGAAAACTTGTGATAAATGTAACACAAAATATTGATCACTAATTTACACGAGATTGGTGAGGATTGGGTAGTATATGACCCAGTTTAATCGACAGTAATTCACTATTAGCTGATAATACCTTCAAATACGACGCCAATTTTCCAATTTTTCACAATTTCAGATTTCAGTTAATAAAATTTTTCTTCTGCCAAACTTCTGGGCTTGTTACATAATTTTTTATTGAGTTTGTTTCATCATCTGTATCTATATGAATTATCTTTAAAATAAGATGGTCTTAAATATAGCTGCTTATAAAAACTGAATTATTGTCTACATCTGCTTATCCATAATATCCAATTTTTTTGAATATTCTAGGATAAAAGGTAAGATGAAGATATTGCATTCGGTCTGTTTCTCTTTAAATGATCGAATCGATTACAATCTTTCAATTCTGAATTATCTCGTTCATTAGTTAAATCATTAAAAGTTATACATACTTTGAATGTTTGCAAGGATTACGACTTGGTAGATAGGGGCAAATAAAATAGCTGGAACCTAAATAGAACTGCAGTATCTATTGGTATCTGTTGAGGTGTTTTATAAAATTAGTATTACTCATCGAACCCAATGGGTTTTAACTTTACAAATTATTTGAAATTTGTATCTCTATTTTCACAGAAATTAACAAGTCATCTGTAAAATATTCGATACTTTTGTTTGAAGAATTGCTTTATAGCAAATTTTGAATTGTATAAGTTACCGTGTATGCCAACGAGTTGAGATTCAAATTCGAATTTTATTCTCCTCTGTGAAAATGTTATCACATGAAACTGATTTAATAGAAGTCCTATTCTCAGATTAGGGACAGCAAACAAGAAGAGTTCATCAAAGTATAGCTGGGCATCAGGTAACATAGACTCGAAAATAAAATCCGATGATCCGAGGATTCGTTCACGGTGGGGAAAGAGCATAAGAGGAAATGAAGGACAAATGTGCGCCGACAAAATGTGGAAGTAACAAATTCAGGGAGCGGCAAGAGAAAACAAGAATATCTTGTAACGTTGGGGATAGGAAAAACGGATTTGTCGTGAGCGGCATAACTTGTTTTGAGCTTCGTAAATCGTGGGATTAAACTTGATTGCTTTGGAAAGTTGTTGCTCTTTTGTGAAGATCCCTTCAGTTGGGCGTAATGGTCTTTCGCAAGTCGACGACGTCACTCGTAATGGGATAGAAAAGGTGACCGGAAGTCAAAGGGCGTACGAGAGCTGCCGTTAAGCATCACAAAGAGCCATCTAAACCGAACAGATCACGGCATCCGATTCGAATCGCAAAGTATTTTCTCCACTACAAAAAGAAACAGTTCCTGCAGAGGAGCTTGCCTATTGTCCTTTGCCCTCGAGTAGAATTAGACTACATTTTTTGGAGGAATCAAATTTTATCAATGCATATTTTCATTTATCAAATCATGAGTAATCAATATGTTTCAAATTATTTGAAGCAGAGTCAATGCCAAAAAATTACAATTAAAATTAACATATTTACGTCACGAATGGAATTCAAATATTAACAAAAGAAGAGATTGGTACCAGCTTATATGCAATATTAATGTAATATTTGCGTATATATTTCCCTATATAAAATAAAATTCTGAAATAAATGAAATAATGAGAATTAAAGCTCAATTGCGCTTTGAACAAAGAGAATTTACAATTCATGCATTTCTATGCGGAAAATATATGTTGAATTCTAAAGATATTTCTATAATATTGCTCTGCCGATGCCCATTATATTCAATTGGATTTGAAATAAATTACCTTTGCAATATGTTGAAATTAATTACGTTTTAGAGGTAAATTGAGAACTACAGGGAACATGAACAAATATTTATAAATATTTGCAATCAATTATGGATATGAAATTGTCATATCAAATACTCTTTTTTCTCAACTATTTTATATATACTTCCGTAATTTATAAAAAATTACCAAGCAGATAAATGTCATTGTATAAATCGAAGAAATCTTAAAAGTTTATATTAGAGAGTCATGAAGACGTGTTGTCTTCAGTTTAGAACAAAAGATCATAAATTTCCTATACATGCAGTACTGATGAAATGAGCAGTTTAGGTAAGTACACTTACTATAGCATGTACTATAGATCTCAATCTCACCTATTCATCGCATGTTCCCGGCTTGCTCGAAACAATTATAATAAGTGTGGAACAAAAGGGAAATTTCATAAGCCAATTCAAAATATTTAGCGTCTTTGACTAAGTCTCTGGTACATGTAACTGAATGATAGTATCTCTACTCACCAGCTTGATAGCTCGGCTTTGCGGGGTCTCCAAAAGGGATGGCGAAACACCGGACAACACTGTAAGAAAATAATTAGATAAAGTATGCAATAACTTAAAATTTATGGCTATAAAATCTCTCAAACACTATAGGACACAAATGTTCATGCACATAAAATTAAGATTTATGGTCTGGAGGAAGAGATGTCCGCTAAGGCTAATCTATTCAAAGATCTGATGAATGAATCAATCAATGAATAATATAAGTAGGTTTGCAGATATGGAGAAATATATATATGTAGAGTACTATATCTTGTATCAACAGGAAAAAATAATCCTTATTACTGAAAACAACAAAAAAACTGCTAGTTTAAACGCTATAAAACTACAAAGCCATGATATTTTCAGTCCAAAGAAAATAAGTGAAAGTTGAGATCATAGAAAATTTTTAAATCACTTCCATTCCAGGTCCTAAATTCTAAAATTCAATTCACAAGCAAAACAGATGTAAAAAGTCATTAGTTTTTTCTTTGGGATTTTTCTAGGAGTACTCCTTCACGTGCAACTTTACCTTTCTCTGTTTGTAACATCCAATATTAAAATGAATAAAATTCAAAGACTTCCAACATCAAATGTTTATTACTCTAACTTTATTCGAGGAATTTATGTTTACTTCGTATAGAGTAATACCTTGAGTGCCCTAACTCTCGAAACAGAATTTTCCCCAAAAATCATTACAAAGATTTTATTTCTAGATTATTTTAGTTTGCTCTATCGTACCCAGAACACACAATTTTAACTCATATAATTACCGAAATATTCGGCCAATCACCAAACCTTGCACGAACGGCGCCGTTTCGTTCAAAGCTTGAACTCAATTTCAGAATAATCGTTCTAATTATAAGTCAGAGCACACTTGCCAAAAAAACTACTTAGTTATTCCCACTCTCGAAGAAACTGCGAAAAATATAACTTAATTTCGCGCCCGTGGCCCGAGTTACGTGAATTAACACGCAAGGGAGAAACTTCGTGACATTGAGATACTTTAACCACGGAGGGAAAAGTGAAAGACACGAAAGGGCCACTTAAGAGAGGGGAAGCTACCGAAATGAGAGAATAACTCCGAGTTTAGTGGAATCCAGACAAAACTTTTCGGAGACATCATGAAGAGAAAGAGATAAGGAGGAAGGAAAATAACTTGGCGAAACAAAGGAGAGGGACGTAGACGGAGGGAGGAAAGTTCCAATCAAGTCGGGATCTTGTCCAGTTCCGAAATACCTCTCCTAAGACTATTCTTCTTAACCTTTCTCCCTCTTGTTCCACAGATATCCTCCGCTCTCCTTCCCACATCCGTAGCGGTCACCCTCGACGACGTCCCCCCCGGAACCTCCCCATTCTCTCGGTCACGGCAAATCCAATTACCCTCGACCTCCAGAGCGGGCAAACCCGCGCTACCGACCGCAAGCGTAGCCTCCCATGGTCCACTTTCTCCTCTCGGGACTCCACATCCGCCGATCTCCGCGCCATCACACACAGAAACACACACTGGACACAACGCCATCGAGAAAGGCATCGCGACGCACGGAATGTGGTTGTAAAGGAAAGATCAAAAAAGATAATCTATCGGAATAGTTAAGCAATGAGATAAATGGAAGTTTTCTCACTAAAATGTCGCTCTGCATTTATATAAATTACCTTCGAATCATCAATCAAGCTATTGCATTGTAGAATAAGAACACCTATTATCGATTTTACTCAATTATTATCATTAATAGCATCTTCTCTTCCATAGACCAATAATAATCACACGTCTTTCACAAAATTATTTAATCATTCTCATCTTCATTACTTTTCATTACTATCATTATTCTGTATTTTTGCTAACCCAATATTTCTGACCTAATTTTTAAATTTTTTAGATTTTAGCTACCATCTCCATACCTAGAAAATTGTTCTTATTTATGTGCCTTTTAAAACAGAATCAAATTTTGAATAGGTGTACATTTCTTAATCATCTTAGAATTTTCCTTCTTCAATTATACTGTCAAGTGCTTACCAGTTATATCATTACGACACCTCCCTTCATCATCCAATACACTTGATTATATTTTTCATATCTCTTATTACCATCCAATCTCGCATCGCCCACCGCCCTTGTCATTTTCTTCTCTCCTTCTTTTCTATAATATAAATCCAAAGCAATGTACTGCCATAAAACCAGAATGAAAAGGATTGGAATTTCTCGGGAAAATAACTCAAGCCTAATCGTAGCTAGCCCATCGGTTCCGTCACGTTTCCTTTGCTATGGTGTAAAAATTTCCTACCGGATGCTTAAACTTTATTTTTAAAATCGGAATTTTAAATCTCAATAGGTCAATATTCGAAAAAAAAAGGATTAGAATATGGGAAATTGAATACGTATTTATAACTGTATCTCGCACTATTTCTTGAACGTAAAAAACTCAATGAACTTGATTCTATATTGAATATTTCAGCCGCTGCTTCGAGAATTCTTTTTCACTAAACTTAACTCATAAAACTAGAATCCAACTAAAGACGTTTATCACCTGAAAGTTTAAAAAGCAGCAGCTTGTAAAGGATTCGGATATTTCGAAAAAATACAGCAGCTTTTAAGGATTCGGAAATTTTGAAAACATGTCAGTTCAGTCGATTGATACTAGATGTAGTAGTTACATTTCTAAAAATTTGAGCGAAGACTGAAGGCTGTTCCATAGAAAACTTCTAAGCAGCTGAAGTTTTCCTTTGTGTATAGAATACATTACCATAAAATGTATATGTAATCACAGTAGAGATATAGAATGAAATTAAACTAACATATTAGGAAAGTGAAAGTATTTAATTCCACACAAGTTATTCCTCAAATTTGGTTATATTCGCCCCTTGATTCAGTCTTAATAATTATTTCCTTAATATCCTTCCAAAACATTTTATACCGAAATCTGCTATTTATGATACATTGCAGAAACGTTTCATTGGTGGAAGTAACCATTCTGCTTATTAGTATCCTACTTTTTATAACGGTTCATTACGTTATTCCGAATGTATTTGTACTACTGTATGTATCTGATTCTTGTGAACATACCTTCTAGCAACTATGAATGATTTACTTAATATCGTATTTTACAAGATAAATATATCATTAATTAAATTTCTAAACAGTTGATTGATTAAATTTCTTTTGGAATAATAATTTTGACTCACATTTACCGTTAATTATGTAATATATGTGGAAAGTAATCAATTTATTCAAAACATCATTATTATTATTAATACAAGAATAGATACATATCAACGCCATCAAATACTATTAAATTTTGGTATCAATAGATGCATCTAAATGTGCATACATAATAATGCATCCATAAATTTCGGATTTTATAAGTTTGAATGGAATGCCAGTATTTCTATGAGATATCAATAACAGAAAACTGCTATAATTGAGTATTAGTAACAAATATACGGATTATTATATTTCAGTTATTATTGGCGTAAAAACGATTATAATTAATTTTATTTGTCTATTTGTGAGTTATGATTAAATATGAAATACAATGGATGCACCAAATCTATAACGTCGTCAGAATAATTTTAAATCTTGTAAACAATTAGGTAACATATTTCAATCATAAAAATCCGATTATAGGCATTGAGAACATTAAATTAATAATAATTTGCAAGGTATAATCTGTGAAATGCCACTAAATCAGTAGATAGTTCATTATATAATTCCAGAATTTCGATATTGCTACTATTTTAATATTATTCATACCTATGAGAGAGGTAGTATCTCCTGTGAAATGTAACTGGAAATTTTCAGGATTAAGGACAGAAAAGCAATCACATGCAAACAAACACAACACCACGGGGAATATCCCCAATTTTACACGTCTTCACATTTACACAACTAAATAAATACTGAATTTACGAAAGAGTAAATATTGAAATTGTAACAATTAGTGTTGATTCGCTACCATGATTACCACACATAAAAGGTAAATAAACACAAATGGAGTTTGAGAATTGAAATTTTAGGTGATACGGGATTTTCAAAGAATAATATATTCTAAATAAGTTTCAAGTTTCCATTTTCCAAGTATGTACTAAACATAAGGACTATTGATTACGTACATTCAGTATGACTGTGTGGCATTGTCAAGATAATACATGATAATGGAATGAATAATAAAATATATGTATTTTGGTATTTGAAGTGAGAAATATTATAAACATCTGAAGTCAGGTCAACGTGTTTATAAGACTCGCTTCGCTTATATTTTACTTTATCAAATTCCTATGAATGAGATTTGATTACATTATAATATATTCAAAAGTACATTAAAATTCATTATAGCCTTAAAACATGTTTGAACAAAACATTTTAATATGCGAAATTAATAGACGATGTTAATCAACGCTAAATTATCTTTCTTTCTAGCGTATGGCCATTTACAAGATGTTCCGGATCCCTTTGCATTCCGGTGCACACGATTAATGGACGTGGTAATCTTTAATTTGAATGATTTAAATAGCAAGATTAGTTGAATTAAGAGATAGGGTTTGGAGATAATGTATTATAATCAGATCTAATTTTATCCTGAATGATATACAAATAAAAATTTTTAAAGATGAGATAACCAACTTAACAGTTAACTTAAATTATTTCACATTGCAGAAGTGGAAAATGATCTACTTTACTTTATGTATTATTTGGATAGCTGGTTATATATTATAAGTATAGGTCGACTTTAAAATTAAATTATGAAATAACAGCCTTTTTATATTTATTAAATGTAGTTTACTTTTGCTGCTAATTACGATGTAATATGAACAACAAGGCCTAATCATGCCTGTATTTTCAGAGAGAATCCGAGCCTCTTTATTTAATTACCGAAATGGTGTTTGCGAACATATAGTCTGATAAAGAAATATGAAGAGAATAATAATGCTGTTATTTATTTATTACTTAAATTAGGCACATAAACTCCTGGGATAGTGGTATGGGTGTTACTATGCAAACATAATGGAAACAAGATTAATATGCAAATGTAGAGGATAATAGAAATATAATTACGATGCAATGGGATATAGGGGCATGACAGTTTATTTCCTACATAAACACGGAATCTTGCCTAAGCAACGGAAATGAAATAAAACACAAAACTTGAATCCTTTCAGAAAAAACTTGATATCCTTATTTACTTTTTTATTTACCTTACATGATATATTTCGAGGCCGTCACCTTATATTCAGGCCTAAACATTTCGGTGTATAATATCGTTCACACATGAATAAATGTCACCACTTGTCACTGGAATTATTTTCTTATAATCGATCCCAGATTTAGAAATGGACATATCAACATATCAAGATAAGACTATATGTTTTCTGGTGGTTTAATTTAAGGAAAAATGGCAAATCAAGCCAAAACTCAGAGAATTTGAGGTAAATTATTAGAATTATCTTTTATGTGAATGAGACAATTGTTTAAATAAACGAACGAAAAAGAAGTTGAGTTAGTTCGTCAACAGATCGAAATAGAATCCAACATTGTTTTTCCTTTTTTACTTAATTGGCACAGTGATTATACGCAAGTACTTCTCATTGTCATTAGGTTATTTATTATTGTTTGATCAATTATTGTAGAGATTAGGCTCAAGTATGCCTCTCCTCCACATGACCTCTGTTAATCAATTTTTTATTTCAAAACATCAATCAATCAATTGAGCAATTGATTTCCCCTAAAAATCCATAAATATATCCTACTCAAGTTGATCAATTCGAAAATTTGGTCAAGTTGGTTCAGCATAAGGCTGACGCCCATTTCATCTAACGATACGAAATTCGCCAGACAAACTACTCTGATGCGTAGCATCTCTGGTTAAACAGAAGAACTTCATCCGAGTACTCCACACACAAACCCTCCACGTCTTGGTCCATTAAGCTCTCCCTTCCGAACTGCCCCATCAGTCTCCATCACTTTTACTTCCTTCCTGACGGGAAGTTTTCCATGGATCATGTAATAGTCCTTTTAAGGTTTTCCCCTTATGTAATCTCAGGAACATACTCATCCAGATGGAAACTCTCACAAAACCCTCTCTAATGATGTCCGTATCGATAGCTAAAAGGTTGCTGGAACACAAGTTTCGAGTTGAAGGAGCCAATATAAATCGCAACTATTTTCCAGAAGAGAAAGAGCTGTTTTCATCCCTTTTGGAAAGTGTAATACATCGAAGCGCATTACAGCGATCAAATAGAGGAAAGCCCTCGATAACTGTAAAAATACAAGGGGTCTGTATTTAGGCAAAAATGAGACCATTTAGTCTGTCCTTCCATCAACGATTCTATATCATAGTTTGATTAATTTAAATAAAATTGTGAATACAAAGGGAAAATGTTAGAAATTTTCGCTCCATAAAGTCTACAGTGGACCTGACCTACGAGAAAGATTATCTGCAGAAAATATTCAGAAATAGTGTAAATAACCTGGAAAAAGATGTATTGGCTAACATCATCAAAGAAGCAGTATTTGCGAGAAGCCCTGGACGCCATTGTTTTATAAATATAATTATACATATATTTAATTAAGAAGGTATAGCTATATACCTTCTTAATTAAATATATGTATAGCTAATGTGTCCCTGATGTATTTTTATGTTTCATCCAATGAAAATCTCAAAAGTGAACTTTTTAATTTTATGAGATAATTATGCTATATAATAAGGTAATTACAGATATTAAAAAACCGAATGAAAATGATGAAGAAATTTAAGTAATGAAAGAAGATAAGAAAGATTGATAAATATGAGAAAGGTTGCGAATAAAAGAGGCCTTTCACGCCCACTTTTACTGGAGCGTGAAAGTTGTGTGTGTAAATATTCCTCTGAGAATAAGTAAATTTACGTTTAAGGGCTTGCTTTAATTAAAGGAATATTATATTTTGAGATTTTTACTATTTCCATTGTTAATGCACGGTCACTCTAAAGTAATTTTCACTCATTTTTTGCTCCAATTTCCTTTCCAAATTTGGAAAACTGTCGATTGAATCGAAGGATACGTTCATATAACCAATTGAAAAAGAGGAAGTCAAAATTGATAAATATGTGATTATGAAGTGAATGGTAGTGCGAATTTGCTCATGTAGTTTGCGAAATTAGATGCTTGATATTTTTAAGAAATGGAATGACTCATTTCCTCCTTCCTTTTTAGCCCGTAACAAAGCTTGAAAAGAAAGACATATCACCTCCTTGAGAAACTCCGTCCTTCCTCAGTACTATGGCAATACGGGAGTCGACCTATCCAATAGGTTTTTCTGTGGTATAAAAGGTAACTTGGCTTCGAGGATAACTTCCAAGACTTTTAGAGAAAATAACATAATCGTAGAAGACATACAGAAAAAGCAATTTACTAGTGTTGAGACAACCTTTGGTAAAACTTTTCCTCATATAAAAGAAACCTGGAGACACGAAGGACCAATACAAAAGGAGAATGAACAGAGTGACCCGAATAAAGAAATCCTTAGCTACGTCCATTTCGAAGAAAAAACGGGGAACTACTTACCTGAAAAATAGGTAATCATCATCAATATCTATACTTTGCTGTTATTAGAAAAGGAGTTTTATTAGTTGATTTCCAGTCTAAGTTAATTGAAAAGTAAAGACTGATAGAAAGAGTTGAGTCCCTGACATGCTCAAAGAAAGAATTTAAAATTATTTTAAAGGAAAACACTTCAAAGGCAAAATTAGACTTGGAAAAAAGGGCTGTTAAGAACATTGTATACCATTCTATATGGAAACTTATATACAATTAGATTTAATTTAGTTAAATGTAAAATATTGCCTTGATTAGTTTTTAGGCACAATATATACTTACCACTTTCATAGGTAAAATGAATGAAATAAATTAAGGTTAATCCTCTACTTCAATTCGAAGTACGAGAGTCCTTAAAAATATGGCATAAAAGTTACCTTTATTGTAAAAGAAATTAAATATTGAATTGATTGACTTATTAGAATAATATAGCTTATGATGCTATGGAAGAAAAGAATGGTACAACGACTAAGATAAAAATTAATCTATTACGGAAGAGAGAACGGAGATTTACCTAAGAAGTTTTAATTTATTAATCAATGCCACCACTATTTAAGTAGGTAATATATTACTAGCTACTGACACCAGAATTTTATAATAAAAAGCGTGGGAATTATTGAAAAGTGTTGAAATTTAAAAGAATTACCTACTGGCTGGAAAAAACTGCCTCTTTATAAACTTTTAAGAAGACAAAATTACTAAATGAGTTGTAAAAATAAGATATTCCACAATTTGAACAAAAAAGGTGACATTCATAAGTACGCAAATAATTTAAAATAAACTGCCGAGTACACGAAGTAAAAGATGATATAAGATCGAATGTGAAAATAAGAACTTAAGGCATCGGATTAAAAAATTCGTAAACCCGAAAGCAAGGAAGTAAAAAGGACAACGGAGAAGGGAAGAAATGCCATTTCATTAGAGAAGAAGGGAAATGGCAACTTTCTTAGCACACTGGAGACAAAAGAAAGAGGCAAGGAAAGAGGAGAGAAAGGGGCAGAATGATGTAGGGATTTGGTCCACCATTATGTGGAACGTGCCTGTATCGTCAGAGGCAGGACGACAGATGCCACGAAGAAAACCGTGGCAAAAAAAAGATGAGGAATCAAGTGTGTTGCGGGGAAATGAGGAGGGATATGGTCTTCGGTTTTGATTGGAGCGGAGTGCTATTGGATGCCCTTTATGAGGCCGCCGTGGCACTGCATCTGGATGGTAACCTTAGAGAAGAGCAGAAAATGAGACTGTCCATCTTCCCCCCTCTCATCCTCCACCACGTGGATTGCGGCCAAGGTTGCTTAATTTGACGGAGGTTCCTAGATGGCACTGTGCTTGAGAGTGGTAAAAGGGGAAAACTTTCTGAAAATTTTGGGACACTTTCCTCATTTAGATGATTAGTTCAAAGTCCATCCGCTCAAGTTTGGGGTTTATGGACAGAAGAGTAGGAATTTTGCGCAAATGTAGACCTATTATTAATAAGCAATCTTCATCTTTGTTTTCTTTTTCCACTATCAGCGGAGTAGTAAACATTGTAAATAAAATATTGAGATCCATCCTCTATTCATCAAGTTTCAACAAGAAATATAAATAGACACGGTAGCAATTTGAAACAGCTGAGAAATATGTATGAAATCTACATGATCAGGCGTAACTTTGAGGGAAGCCATTAAAGAATAAGTAACTAGTACAGTACACTGGTTTTCCACACTGAAACAGTGTGGAAAACCAGTGTACTTTTTCTTTCTTTTCTTCTCGAGAAATCTATATGTTTGGATGTTAATGCAAATTTACAATTTTCTTCAAATTACACTAATATACATTGACTAAGCATGTAATCAGCGGTCTTTCATTTGCAGTTGGCTAAGAATAATGTTAGTTCATGCCCATGAAATTTTGTGCTTTCACATAATTATCAAGATATTACTTAGGTTTCAAGAACTATTAAGTTGATACAATTAATTACTAAATTTGGTTTTTAATGTTTCAATCGATTTAATCAAAATGAATAACATTATGTTTGAATACTACAATGATTAGAAGATATATCATTACTCACGGACTTATGGGGGTCTACGGATCGTTGTGTAGGAATCTGGGAATTAAATAATTAATTAAATAGCTATTGATTTGTAATCATTTAACATAGTAGTACTGGAATCCATTACAGCTTTGTTTTCAATAAATTTAATAGTTAGTTGATTTTCTATATAAATTGATTGAAAGTTTCCTCGTAAAATTTATTGCATAGATGACTCTAAATGGTATTGTTAAAAGTGCTTCGACAGCTTAAATCATTTCACAGGTATGGGCTCCTTTCCGGAATCGATCCCGGGACCGCTTTCACCAAAGGTGAAAGTGTCGCGTGTCTCTCCACACGTGTGATAAAATTTGCAAGAAATATATTTTAATTGAGCTGCACTTTAGAAAGAGGTAAATTTCAAATAGAATATTCATTATGTTATTATTTTTTAATAGTGCATTACGATACACATTAAAGTTTTAACTTTAGGGTTGTATTGGTGTAAGTAGCTTTGTACAATCGGAGAATCGTCAAATGAATTATCATATGGAAATGCACTAGTTATTTATATAAGTTTGCTAAACAAATATAATTATCCGACTTTATTTAAATACGAAAATCTGGACAGATATGAAATAAACCTCCAAAACTAAATTTCTTCGCGAGCTAAAGTCGAAAATTAACATTTAAATATGACGAGTAAAAAGCGATCTGAAAGCACAGAGCATATGTATAGGTGCCACTGCACGAAAAATATGTGTATGGAATCCATTATTTAAAATACATCTTGTTCGATACGTAGCTCTCATTCAACATTTAAGGAAACCACCGCGGGCTACTCATACCGTTAGATGCCTTTGTTATTAACGTTCCTTGTTTTCTTTTGCATTTAGATCAATAAGATTGAGTTATAAAACGAAAGCATTAAATTTACCATCTATATGCTTGAATTTCGTTCGTTTCCAAAATACGAGTCATTGATTGAACAAGGAATCATAATGTTGTGGCTATGACAAAACAAAAAAACAAATAAGGAATTATGATATGTAATTAATTAAAAAATTCTAATATGTATTTCTAATATGTATTTTCTTCAGCTACATTTATAACTGAAAAAGAATCATTGAAATTCATCAAAAATTTCGATTAAAATTGACGAAGAACCCGTGGAAACTAAGTGAATTTATTGTTTAGATTAAGATGTTTTCAAGCATCTATTATTTTTTAAATAATTTGAAAATTCTATTCCCTATATTTATTAGTTCTCTGATTGAATAGACGTAATAATGGTAGTAGTGACGGTGATGACTAGAATATTTCAATTGATTACTTGTAAGGCAAAGTTGGCCGATTCATAACTCATTTCAATTGCTATCGACTCCGATTATATTGCTCAACTACGATTGAATTTTTTTGCAAAACGTCAGCAAATAAAGACATTTAATCCTATGAAATATGAATTTTTATGGAAGCTCTCTGAAGATCCTGAAAAAATAACAGTTATTTGACAAACAAAAATTTGGCATTTGCATTTTTTTAATCACTGAGAAATTTCGAAGCGCCCTGATCATCAGGCCCGATTGATAACTCGATTTAAACAGCTATTGATAAAATATCGATAAATCCAGTAATACAATAATCGATACATTGATAGATAGCTCAACTGTTGTAACCATCGTAAATTTGATCGATAGTTCGATCTATACGACCATCGATAGTTCAATCTAAACTATCGAAATTTCTATCGGTACATACATGGATAGATGGATAGTTGTTTCTATGTAACCAAAGTTACATCGATTTAAAAGTCAATCGATACAACTATCGATAAGAAGATAGGTCGAATGCGATGTAATAACTGCCCAGTCCCGACTTATATGATTAATTGATTTAAATAATTAGTTCGCTTGTACTCTGTTGTTTTTAAAAAATAAATGTTTATTTTTTTTCAAGATCAAGGGATATGAAAATCGTTCTCGGCAGCGTATCACGCTAATTAACCAATTAAAATCGATCCGTTATGAATCCTCTCCAAAAATTCAAATTTCGACCGTCGAAGAAGTTATTACGCTATCAGCAATCACCGATGCTTCGTATTCAAATTTCGCTATTATTCCGCTAAACGCCTAATGAACTCTGGGGCTCGGAAGTCTGGGAGCGAGTTAATCACCCGCCATTAAGAATTCTTCGAAGAAAGAGAGATTCATATCTCTCCCTTTTGCCGCTCCTCGTGCCATTTTTAACCGCTTTCCTCTCCCGTGGCCGTCTCTTCTCGTCACGGAAACTTACGCTCCGTCATTTGTGCGGAGCCAATTAGCATTGACTCCCTTGATGAAGAGGAGGGAAATTATATGGGCGTGGGAGGTGTCGGTCTCCTATAAACGAAGCTGTGCTTACGTGTGCCTTATGTTGCTCTCCTTTTTCCTTTGTTTTGAATCTAGTTACCAGTAGTCCAAAATGTTCCGAGGAGGAAGTTTCTCGTGATCACCTCCCGTGCTTGGCTCCGCAAGAAATGTAAAATTAAGAGCAAAGTTGACTGGTGCCTTGAGGGTTACAGCAATGTTATAGTGATTTCTATGAATATCGGCAACAAATCTGTGATTTTTGAGTTATTTTTTACTTTATGATACTCCAGTATCTATATTGTCATCAACTTATAACCAAATATACTTAATTTAAGAATTCTTAAAATAGAGAGAAATAATATTTATAATATAAAATCATCAACGGATAAATTTTGATTACCGATTCAGGATGATAAATACGTAAATAATGAAAATTATGAATTACTGACAAAACTGTAACACTTTTTGATACAATTCGCATTTAATCTTATTAGAAATTTTCTAAATTTCTATAAAATTTAAAATTACGACTATTAAGGATATGGTAAATGCTTAAAATTACAAATTAAAACTCGCTCTGTGCTGACTAATTCTGGGCAATAATGTAGTATGAGAACTGAGAAAACTACCAAAAATTTTGGTTCAATGATACTATCACTTGCGATTGCTTTAGAAACTATTGGAACAGGAATATCATATCATTCGATACAGAGAAATTAAGAGAATAGCTTTCTTTTATATGCCTCTCGATCATGAAATTCACTAAGTAAAGTTATCAACTTCGCCAGCTAGAACGGTGTAACAGGAACTGTCTAGAAGTAATTCATAAATTTTCTCACTTTAAAGAGAAGTCTTCTTGGCAAAATAATACTTTATAGACAAAACCTGACATTAATATTGATGGCTGATATTTTACTATTATCTCAGTCTTACACACATATCATATACAGAAGAGTAATTGGGTTTTTGGGTGCCAAATTTTTATTTCCTTGCATTATACTCAAAAAACTTTCCTTTCTATTTGGAGAGCGTAAAGCAAATTTATTCAACATATATTAATTACCCTAAAGTAACTTTTAAAAATGTTTACACACGCTGAGTTTTTTAATGTAATTCCCAACTTCTTTATTTATGTCCAAACCCGGACAATAGTAGTGCTGGAAAGTCGAAAAATTTCAAAGTGAAAATTCATCTCTACATTTCTCCTAGTTCAATGCCCGAGGTCATTTCATTATGATAAATGAGCGGAATGTGGAGAAAACTGAATCCGTCGGAATTAAATCCAAAACCGCGTAAAAAACGGATCCGAGAGGCGAAAAATGACAACGAGGTCTTTGGCTATTCTTTACATCACCAAGCAAGGTTTTTAGCTGTTGACGATGGCATTTTCCGCAAGCGGGTTGAAACTCAGCTTTCGACTCATTTCGCAAATTCCGAGGAGGGAAAAAATCGCTGAAATTATAATCCTCCTTTTTTGACGAATTCAACCGAAAATACTGAAAGACATTTCGTTAATGAGAGATTTTGACGAAGGCACAAAAGGATCAGTCCATCATCGCTAATGAATTTACCTGAAAAGAGCTCCCTAAAAGGTATCCTTTATTTTTTGATGAATCCGAGGTTGGAGATTTTTAAAGAGACAGTTGGGAGACAGTTTTATCTCCAAATGTTGGCGAAAAATGTCTATTCTCTTCGCAGTTTTTACAGGAATGACAGTCCTTTTTCTCCTGCAGTTTGGTATTTAGACAAGCAGGAATGGATGGATTGTAGTCTCATAACAAAGGCTTAGACGATTTTCATGATAAGTTTTTATAATGCGTTAGTCATGTGTTTCCCAGCTGATGTGCAGTGACATAGAGGTGTACCATGAGAAAGTATTGGCGTGCACCGAAATATCCTATGCTATGATGAAATTATAATTTTGCAATTCGTAATTGCTTTATTCTACAAGATAACTGTTGGTTTAATACGAGTTCGTAAGGAGAGCTTTACAGCAATATTAATACCCTGCAGGCCATATTTCAGCGTATGGCAGGGTGTGTAAACACACTTAGTGAATGTACAGAGTTTTTAAGGTACAGAGTTCGTGCTACTTATTAATTTTGCTGTTATAGCGTATTATTCGCGGAAAGAGTAATTCCTTAAAACGACTAGTCTTGGCATTTATTTCATTTAAGCACATTGTTGGATCAGCCGAAATACCAGAGGGTTGCATATTGCTGACAACGTCTTACACTAACATTACTTTCTCTGAGTACAGCAAGCAGTCGAACTTGTAATCTTTTTTGTTTGAGGGGCTTTTCAATTTGCGTCTGACTGACAGCATTTTCGTAACGCTTGCTTTTATGCCGTAGATTTATGTTTCACAAAACGTATCGCCTTGGGCTGCACTTTCTCGAGACAGTGGGTGCACGCGATTGGTTATAATACTTCTTTAAATATCGCACACACTGTTAGTCTGTAGAGCAGACCAGCCCGAAGGAATGATTAGTAGTTGGCCCTTACTTTCCTCGCTGCGTTAATCCTAGATATTTCAATTTTCTATATAACCATTAATATGATATCAGTAGAAAACGTCAACTTTGGTGCAAGGCAATAAGCCTAAAAATAACTCTATGACCAAAATGAGTACCATTATTCAAGTACACTCACATATCAGTGAATTCATTATATCACAGCCATGAATATGATCGTGACAAAAGTAAATGAAAAATATATTTCATCCATTACCGAAAGACAAACAAAAATACTCCATTGATCATGGAATTGCAAGAAAATTTCCGTTCTACATACTATTTTCGCACGAATAAATGTAGAGTAAAAAGGCAATTATAGAGATGATATGCGACGCTGAGCATTCATCGGCATAGAATTTAAAAAAGCTAATATTACCGCACGAAAGAATCACGTATTTTGCTCTCAAAAATATCTTCGTAAAAACTTACCATCGACAACTTTAGCAAAGCCATAGCGATTGTTTTGCGGTATTTGAATTCACGTCTGAGAAAATTAAAGCGCGAGCATTTTTCCGACTGATTTGACTGAGAGCCGCTGGGGAAACGAGCCCTTAAACGAGCGCTCGTTTGCGGAAAAAGGAAACTTCTTTCACACCACGCGAAATTCATCGCGGGCGCAAAACAAACAAATCCATCCCGCCAATTCCACCGAGGAATAACACACGCCTCAACACATTAAATAATATTCATTGGAATCGCTCCCATTTCCAAGATCGGAAAAAGAGAAAAACCATCACCGCCCTCTTTTCAAGTGAGCATTTACCGCGGAGGAAACCCGTGCATGAAATAAAAAAAGCAGTGCACCGCACTTCATTCGGCCATTGTCTGCAGAAAGATTCCCCGGAGGTCAAGAGGAAAAACGCCTCCTGAGGGAAAAAAGGGGGAAGTGTATGTAGATAAAAGGAAGGGGGTGTCTATTGCGTGCGTGGTGAGATGGATGCGGTGTTAGATGCATTGAAGCGAGGGGCAGGCGTTGGATTGAAACGCCACATAGCGGGCGTTTCGCCAATCCCACTTTATCGCCCCCTTGCTTCCCATTAAACAGCATCGCTCTCTCCGCACACAACCGAGCACATCCCCTTATACTACTCCCTGTGTATTTCCGTAATTAAAAAATTTCTACCATCTTTATATTTGCGATTTTGACTCATTCAATCCTTTTAAATATTTTTTATTCGTGTATCATGAACTGCCGGATACCAATAGGGTATCGTGGATCTATAGTTCCATCTAAAATTTTTTATCTTGAAACGGAAAAAAACTGCTTGTGGTGCTTAAATAGGACAGCAGTGCGTTGACTGCTAAGGAAGGCGATAATTTACAAATGTATGACTTTCATCAATTTAAAGACAAAATTAACTAAGGAATTCCATCATGAGATCAATCGTCATCTAATGAGCCATTTCATAAAGGAATGCATGAAAATTAGTGCTGAAGGCAATTGAATTTCTTGGCAAATTTTGGCTCGACAAATCGGATCAGATCTATTTATTAGTCATGGATATTCGGGACACCCATTCGTCACTGTCATTTTGGAGCACTCTGCCTATCTTCACTATCGATAAACCAGTTGCAGAATTTTCTCAGGGAGGTTATTGAACTATTTGTTTCCATTAACTTGATGACAGAGTTCGTGTGATTCACCATCTCATATGAAAGGTAAATATAAGCCCAAATATAATAATTTAAAAGCACTCGCATGTATTTGTCCATGTACACAATATGTTTTCGCAGACAAGTGCTTCAATATCCTTAAATACGAAAATATATGAAACTTGTATTTTCCCAGTTCATGTCCCGGATTTTTCGTCCTGAACGCAGTGAATGTCACGGATTTGGATCTTCATTCTTTGGACATCCAGGATAGGAAAAATCTTTCTTTGGATTTGTCTCTTGAGGAATCCGTTGTAATCTGCACTACATCTGTCTTCTTGAGACATTGGGTGTCACGACTCGCGAGTTTGATGGATGTGAGTAGCGAAGCGGCAATCTAACCTTGAAGTTATTAACGGGGAGAGCACGCCGGAGGCATGATGTATCACGGGCGAGCGTAGTGCCGTGACCTATCCTACTGAAATTTTGAATTCCTTGGCCTTTAGGGAAGACTTTAGCTATTGGTAACTTATGAAGGCGCGATAAACTCTCAATCTCTTTTAATATATAATTTCCTTATTTAAGGAATATAAGTGTGGAAACTCAGTATTATAAAAAAATACATTTAGTAATACTAGTTCTACAAACCTTAATCTACAAGCATTTCACAATCTTATCTTTCATTTCTCATTCTATAAACGAGCGAGATAATAGCCTTATTTGGTACGCGTATGCTCATAGAAGGAGGGAAAGCTGATTCATATTAAAATAAGTTTTCAGAAATTGAAAATTAATGAAGACATTAAATGAAATTCAAGGTGACATTACATGTGATAAACTGTTGAAAAATTTAACTCAGGTGATATTGAGTTTATCAACAATTCTTGTTCTACGCCGTGAAGGAGTCAGTTCTGAAGGGAACATAACAATTTTGACATTCAGAAATTCTTCACTATTTTCTAAACTGAAAGTCATACATTAAGGTTTAACTTGTTTTCAGATCGTTCTTTCTTGGCATTTTGTTTAGCACTCTATGGCACGAAACTCCTTTCTTCAGCTCAATATTTCTTCAAAAGACTTCTTTAGAGTCTTTCTTGAACTCACTCCCCGAGATCAAAGAAAACGCTCTCTCTGCACGGATATTTTGGTTCCGTCCATGCTACTTGATGACCACCAACGTACGTCAGTTTGTGTACGCGGAAGATAAAAGACTGAATGGAATCGAAATGTTTACTTTGTAAGCTGAAGTCACGGACATCGACGAATAACTCGGGAAGAAGTGAGTGCTGGAAGTTTCCATCCCATAGAGAGCCTTAAAGAATAAAAAGTGCCGGAAGCGAAGGAATGATGAGGAAGATAATCGAGGGTGTCCAAGTTGAAGTCAAGAAGAGCTGCATGTGGTGGTAGAAATAACGTCTGGAGGGTGAGTAAAGGAAACGCAAAACTTTATGGCACTGAGATGCGCAGATCGGGGCGCAAGAGGTATCGGAAGGGCTGGGAGTGGGAATCTTTACATACTATTTCTAAACATCCGTTTTCAATGACCAACGCTTTACTACCCTAGATATATAAAAATAGATAATTTAATGAAAAATGCATCATTTGGTCGAAAGATCGAGCAAAATTTGAATTTGATCATAGGATTTCACTAATATGTGCAGATATCGATATAAATGACGTATATAGAACGGATACTCTATTTCCCCACCCAAATACGTTTCAACAAACACAATAATCCCTAAAAACGAATACACAAGCACTGAAATATACCCAAAAAACACACCTCTGCATATAATTCAATTACTTTCAATTCAGTTGGGCAAAATTTTCGCATGGACCAACTAGTCTGATACCTAATACATCCTGTGGATAACTTGATAGCCCCCTTAACCCCCATCGGGAACACTTTGTAGAAAATGGACTCTTCCAAACCGAATATTATCCATTGCGCAAGTGCCGTATGCTCTTGCGGAGCTGCATCAGGGAGTGAAAAAAAAAAACGTGAATTACGCCCTGCGCCCGCTACCACTCTTTGGGCTTGGAAAAAGAGTAACAGAAAAGAGGGTTTATGTGAAGAGATATAGAGGAAGGGAGTAAACGCATGGGAGGTTTGCTGGCTTGAAGGGCAAGGGAGAGAGGTAATGCGGAAGAGGTTGGGGTGGTAGATTCGTCGGAAGTGCAGAGTTGTGGGAAGTGAGAGAGCCCACCCTGGGGAACACTTACGGGGTCTGCCTCGATGAATATACGGCGCCCAGTTCGAGGGAAAGCACGTGGGGGTGCGTGAACAAAGTGGCGGAGAAAGAGCAAAAAGGAACGCTTTCGTTAATTTTGTTCTGGAAGGGCGATTCATCAACGAAAGAGATTTGTTAAACGAGGAGGGAGGGATGATGATGAGGAGGGGGAAATATTAGACGGAAAAGGGTGCGAAGGTGGGCGAAGAAGAGATAGGAACGCCACTTCCGGAGGGTGTGAGGTAACAAGGGTATGCCTTAGGGGAGTTTGGCGGAGGGACCCCAAAGGATGGAGAGAAAAAAAATCCTTTGAGGAAGGGAAGAAAGAAGTGAAGCGTATCCTTCGTGTTAGACGTTGCCTCAACTCTGTTACATTCGCCCCCGACAGAAACTACGATTAGGATTCAAATTTACTCTTTTGAGTCGCGGGTGAAGTGATTCGCGTAAACACAGACGATAATATTCACTTATAACTATCTTTCTTCGTGCCGGATACTATTCAATTTAGGTTATAACCGTTAAATGATCACAAAAATATTTTTTTGAAATGGATTCTGAATAACTCTGTAGGAAGCGTAGTATGCTGAGAATAATGGAAGTGAAAAAATTTTGGGTGACTGGGACTCAAACCCAGATGTCTCACTTTCCGGGCGGATGCTCCGATTCAAGAGCCTACGAAACTTCTCCAGGACTCTAAAACTTCCCGAAATCTTCGTGTTGTACATTTATCAGTTAAGTGCTAAATTAGCTTTCATACCCAATGCATCAAGTATTTCTTATCTGAGAGGTGCCAAAAATATAATTTTAGATAATGAAATTGAACACTTACAATCATGCAATTTGCCACTTTTGGCGAATGCGCTATAGGTTTAGTCATCCTTAGTTTAGAATATCCGAGCCTATAATGAAAGATTTGGATTCGACTCCCACCCGCACATAAAATTTTCAATTCCACTTTGATCCTTGGAAATATGTATTGCTTTAAACAAAATAAGGAACAAATAAAGAGGAGAGAACAAGTATAAGATTTCCGTAGAAGCTATATTTTTTTTTTTAAATAGTAATATATTAATTGAATGCCGTAAGGGGCTTTGAGCGTTTTAATTTCACATTATACTGTAATTTTCCGTCTTATTCTCAAAGCTCCATTTTTGAAGGCGTTAACTCCAACGTATTTTCGATCTTAATAAACTTTCTACATAAATTTGGCATCTTTTATAGTTGAAATCTACCTCAATCAAGGGGCATGTCATACTCTTTAGATATGAAGACATCTCGCACTTTTTTCGGAAACGATATCGCTGTATGATGCGGGTATCGCAGAATTAATCCTTTGAAGTTTTGAAAAGGCTCAAAGTTCAGGAACGAACGACTTTGTGAGAAGGTACTTCATTGTGAGGGAAATATTCGGTAGGTATGAATAGGGAATGGAGGGTATTCGGAAAAAAGATAGGAAGCGATATATGACATAAAGGGATGCTGTTAAATACAGAGAAAAGAAAGGAGGCCTGAATGGGAGAATGTTCGAGCAAAGAGTAAATTTGGAAGCGAGCTCGTGTTGGAGTTACGAGAGTAAAGGAAGTTATAATGGGAATCCTACTCCATTACGAATTGAAGGATCTTTCGTGGTACAGCGTCTGGAGTGGGAGATGTACGGTTAACAGTCGAGAAATAAGCAAGGGATTGCATTACACCGAGATGCCTCAAAGATGTATTGTTTTGCGTAAAGGGCTTCCAGTTCCTCTTTTTCAATAAGGAATAAAACCCGTGCAGCAGAGCGAGCACCGCTTCAAAAACGGTGAAAGGTTTCCAACGGATTAGAACGAATCGAAGTTTGCGGAGACTCCTTATCTGTTTAGATTAACGCTGAATGTCACAAAAGATGAGCAGTGAATGCATTCGGGGTGATTCACCCGCAAACGAGTTTGATGTGCTCAAGTCATGCACGCTTGAGATGATTCGAAGACGTTGTGAAACGAAATTATCCTAAAGTCTTTAAGTGTCTTCGGAGGTATGAGAATATTTCGATCCTCTTTTGTTGTGTGAGAGGAAAGGCAAGATTTTTAGTCTCTTGTCATTCATCGTCAATGGTATATCATAATAGAGAACATTACACCGCGCTGTAAGACCATTGGAGAAATATTTCGAAACAAAGGGTTTTTCAAAAGTGCTATTATCTCGCAAAAAACAAACTGGAGTTACTTTAGCAATGTAGCGGAAGATGGATTTGATGGAACAAAATTCGAGGTGATGTAAACCTCTCTTGCTTTTAAATGCGACTGGAGAAAAATAGAGAAGAAAAAGTTTCACAGTTCTCTTTGGATTTGTCGTTTCTCGTGGATTTTTAACGTCAGAAAGCCACAATTCAACTTTTCGGTTAATTTAATGCAAAGATCATTACATTCTTAAAATAAGGCCAGCATTATACACGAATATGACCTAATGACAAAACTTTGTTTCGGCAGTAAATTACGCACAACAGAAATTACTTTTTATATTTATAGACATGATACGACTATGTTAAAGGAGAGTTGGGACTTAAGGAAAAGATCAGCGTGGAATATGCATGAAATATGATCATTGAATGGATAAATAATCATAACAGTATTCAGATTCCTTGAGCCTCATCCTTCTCATTGGCTCTAGCTTAGGTTTTCCTTGTTTATATTCTCCGTATACCTGTGGTTTTGTAACCGCAGATGAGCTGATTTAGTTCGAAACCGATCGCTTATTGAAGTTAATAAATGGAAATTCAAATTCTGAAATTTATTTTACTCATTATGGAGTTCCACAGAAAAGAGCATTTATAGATTTTAATCGTAACAATTTGAGCTGGCAAAAAATGTTCAGTTTATAAAATTATATCCTTCGTTTGTAGCAAAATATGGGGTGATAATATTCTTAGTTATAAAAACACACCGCAATGAACTCATAAAAATAGTTCTGCAAGCAGGATTTAGTAACTCTATCTACAATATTATCGCCGAAACTGCTCTTTTTATTGTAGGTAAAGGAGTAAATTGGTACAGCCAAGTTAGATCAATCGAGTATCCTTACCGTCCATTTCCTCTCTTCAAGTAACTTTCTGTTGAACGTATGCATATAAATTATTATCTCTAAAAATAGTTCGCCAAATTACTTCTCTTCCTTTTCTCTTACATCATTTGTAAGATCCCTCCTTTCCTTTCTTAGCGTTTTTGATTACAAAGTTTCCTTGTACTCAAAATCCTTTCTCTATTCATTGTGCTTATCTTTGAAATTCCTTCCCAATCTTCGATTGCTTCAGTCTTCAATACGTTCATGCGAAAAAACACAAATAAGCGATTACTAATACATTTTGTGACCGGGATGTACCCAATTTTTTTTTCTTTTTTAACCTTTTAAGTATTTGACAGAAATTTTATTTTACATTCATCCTCAGTAGGATAGGAGAGTTAAGATAAGATAAACGTTTTTTTATTATTTCTGGTGGATAAAATGACTGAGGAGAAAGGACAATTTAATCACAATGTTAAACGGTCGGTAAAAAGTCTTCAACAACAGAGCCGATGCTTCACTGCATAGTTCGAAAGCTGGCAAAACATTTAAAGGACGGAAAGAAAGGGAAAGTTCGAATCCTCCGGCAAAAAAGAACGTCGAGGGCAAATCCTTCCGAAAAAATTAACTTTGCCAAGAAGAACTTTCGACGGCGATTTGTTTCGACAAAACGTAAATCACTTTATCTTTAATCATCCTCCACCGCCGAGTTTTCAATCTTCTTCGCCTCGCGGAAAAAAACTTCCTCGTTTAGCGAAGGCAAAACCAAGGACCGAAAATAATGCCCAAAGTCTCTCCGGAGTCGGTATTGACGGGAAAATTAGAGCCGTGAAAAATGCGATAAATAACATTCGGAGGTCGGCACATCTCTCATGGAAAACCCCTCCATTGGCAAACGTTCTTAATGTGATGCATGGCCCTCAGGGCGGTGATAAATCCAGCGTGCTATGAGAGTGAGAGGGATGCAGTGGGAGAAAGGAAAGAAAGCAAGGAAAATGAGAGCTTCTAAGAACTGCTCGCCAGCGTCAAACTTGCTCCATTAGAGGGAAGCTGAAATATTGGGCTTCTTGGAGATCATCCCCGGGGCGGGATGAAGCATAGGTTGAGACATTCCCTCTCTCGGGCACCACCCACTCCTTGTCCCGAGGGAGAGAACATGGATACGTGTCCTGGGGACGGGTTATCTCCGTAGGGGTCAGTTGTCACGGCGAAAGAGACAGTAGAATCCCGATTACCCTGTTAGGTTGGGAAATGACGTATCCTGAATAATCGAATCCGTATTGTGGAATAAAAATTGCCACGTAACTTATTGCATACAATAAAGTTGTTCAACTTTTTTGGTTGGAGGTTAACATTAGAATGACATCAAAGTTGTGCTAATGAGGACTCCTTTCATTAGCATTTTTTCGTGAATGTATTTTGTGTATTTTTTTATAATGCTTTTGCGCGGATAGAAAATACCAAATTAAAACTATGCACACAGAGAGATTTACAGATAATACCAATCAGTGCTTAAATCAAGTTAAATATCAGACAAAACGATAGGTTTTTTGCTGAAAGATTTTAGAAAGCGTTTAACGATATAATTCATTTTATTCAAGAATATCTAGTAAGATTTGAGGAACAGTTTGAAACATACAAACGGACCTCATTCTGACCCGCAGGCCGTATGTTAGACATCCCTGGTATTTAGGATTATCTTCTATGTATCAGGACATATCCATTTTTAAATAAGAAATATTTTTGGATGAAAGGCAATGCGCCTAGAAATACCCAAGGAGAAAACGTTTCATAACCATAACCTTCTGAACTAAGACTCTCAGTGGCTTCAAAACTACAAATAGGTAGTATATTAGGTCTTTCACTAACTATCGGCCAACATTTCACTGGAAATAAATTTTTCCTAAGATAACAATTAATTTATTTACTATTCTACATTCCGATAAAGTTGTAGTTTCTGATCATTTTCATTAGAAAGAAGAATAAATTAATATCCTCAACATATTTTCGGATAGTTTATCCTTGAGCATGCATAGCGATTATCATAAAAATGTTACGCTAATGTGAATTGCCACTCACTATAAGTATGGTAGTATAAGAAAAAACTAAACAAAATAATTTTTTCTCAACCAGTAATTTACCTCATAAGGCAAAAGGAAAGTTTTCATGGACATGATTTTGTCTTTCTAGGCAACTTGGATATCTCCTTTGTAAGTTTCCTCTAAAATAAAGGTGATTAGACGATGATTTTGAATAATTTTATGGGTTCTGTATCCTCGAATCCTTGAGTTTACATAAATTACCCATTAGGGAATTTAATTTACTTGTTCAACAACTTTGACGACAACTTGCACCTTTAAGGAATAATCAAGCATGTTACACAAGATAAAGTATGCAACCCATTTATGAGCCTTATGAAGAAACCCCGAGGAAAGTTTTGACTTGAACGAATAAAACCAAACAATTTGAAAAGGTAAGAAGGAATACAACGAAGAGAGCTTCCATCACCTTCAACGTTTAACAGAGTAAAACTTGCAGGTTCAAACTTTAGTGAGACTAATTTAAGTGCATAATAGGATCTCTCTAAACAAGAAAGTGAGGAAGCTAAGCTTAAAATCACTTCTGAAATTAAGGCTGGATGCAATTAACTTTCAGTTTTGCTTGCCAAAATCTGTTTCACGAGATTTAGTTTCATGAAACAGTCATTTCAAGCGGCTTCATAAGACAGATACTTATTAGTTTATAGTACTTGTTAGCTCCATGGAATTAAGGGGAAAGTACCAAAAAAGGTAATTTACCATGATGCATTGTAAATCATCTCCAAAATCAACTTCAAAATTTACTCTAAACAAGGTGTTTTCTGATCCATATGTAAATTATTTGAAGATATTGTATACAAAGAAATAAAATGTTAACAGGAGGTATTTCAATCCATTGCAGTCACAAAAATTTTCCTCTTTCCTTAAAGCTACATGGTGATAGTGATTTATCTTAATAGCTGAAATCGTTTACTTCTCCTTTTTCATTTATATTATGCTACGTCTTAAATAATGCTTACGAGAGCGCAAGAGTATCACTTATCAGTTATTATTCAGATTCCCTAATTCTTTTATGTTAATTAGAATATTATGCATTTAACATTGCAACTATTTTCAACAAATTGCGTTTTAATCTGACAACGAAGATATCATAGAGACGCAGAAGTAATAAAGTAAAAATGGTTTATTGCTTAAATTAACCAGACAATGCATGACCTTGATTTTCTTGCCGTACGTGTTTACAGATATTTATATGAAACTAGCGATTTCTCATTCACCTATATCTTTCTAAACTATAAATATTTAAAGCATACATCAGAAGCGTGTACTGAGAGTTATATATTACAAGTAAGACTTTTAAATCCTTCGTACAACGATTAAAAAGTTACGATTAATGGCAATACGTTTTGTATAACATAATAATAACCACAACAAATCAGTGAGACACTTCAGGGCGTAGCATGGGAATCCTTATCAGATAAAAGATTTAAACAAAAGATTAGTTTGCTCAATTAATCCATTGAAAGTAACCTCTTAGAGAATGAAGCTGATATCATATGTCATTCCTTGTCACATAGGCATTTCTTATATTAGGAGGAGAATCATGGAAAATGATGCAAGACCTAATCGCTCCGAGAATTCTATTTTTCGAGAACAATAGGCGAAATTATTTGATTAAAGTAGAACCGTTGTGTACGCACCCCTTGCCACACACCGAAAGGTGGCTTGCCACCTTTCGGTGGCAAGCCACCGAAATGTAGATGTAGGTATTTGATTTTCTAATTGAAATGATTCCGTACTGCAGCAACGAAGAGGGAAAATACTTTCTGATTACTTTCCCCCCACACATCCCGTATTTTAAGTGAGGCAATTACCAGTTTGGCTGGGCCGATTCCCTTCCGTTTAAAGAATGCCTCATTGCGTTTACTTTCGATTGGGGAATAAAAATAAATTTCACTCTCGCTGATTTCGTGTTATGGCCTATCTCAGTAGCGTCAAATACACGGCCATCCTTTAGCGAGCCCTTACTCTTCTTAGACAGCATTCGGCAGCGCCCGAATAACTTATGGGCCTCACAAGGACCCTAATTGCACACGCTATTAAGGGGAAATCGCCTCCGAATCATTCACCGGTCCCACAGAAACCCGCCTCTCACCCCCTCATTCTTTCCTAAAACACCATTCTCGTCTGAAGGACGTCACTATGTGGACAGTGGATTGGCCATCGGAAGTAGAGAACCGCAGTGTTCATTGGCGGCGAAGAGTTACGCTGAAGAGGGAGATGGGAATCTCTAGGAAGGGAAGGACTGAGTGATGGCTGTGGAAATGAAGAGGAAGCGATGCAGAGGAGAAAGCGAAGGGAAATTATGGGAAGGAAGTTGTGCCTGGGTGAAATAGGCTAGGAATACACCAGGGATGAAACTACTGCTATGGGAAATTGTGATTGGACTTACCGTCTGCACATCAGGAAATAACATTTTTAGAAAGTATTTACTGAAACAGTACAATTGCTACGACTGATGTCGGAGAGAGTATAGTAATCAGGAACTCTGTGTGATGAGTTAGCATAGGAAAGGAAGGAAATGCGTTGGGTTTTCGTAGTTATCACCAGAGTCCAAAAACTATATTATTTTAATCTTATAAGTTATGAAATATGAGCTATAGCAACAGCAGAGAAGAGCAGATTGATATTTGATGAGGTGCGGTGCATCAAAAGAAAGATATGAATGAAAATGACGGAGAGGGAAACCAATGAAGAAGTTCTAAAAAGGGGAATTCTGAGGAAAAATTAGGTGAAAAGATAACAGAAAACTGATCACATTTTGAAGTATGGAAGTCTGCTTGAAGATAATATAGGAAGGGCAGGTGAAGAAGGAACTATAGATAGAGTGCTGTAAACAATAATCTCTGAGTAAAATTATGATAGGCCAGTAATCGTTAATATTAAGCTTTAGAATGATTAGAAAATAAAACCAATAGTTGGGGACAGGACGGCTTGGATAACTAAAAAATATCCCAAAATTTTCAACCAATGATGATGAAAAATGAGTAATAAAGAAGGTTACAAGAAAGAATATTAGAATAAAAGAAGATTTAAGGAAGGTACTAGAGAATGAATTACGACAAAAACAAACATCTGAAACTTAAGAAGAAGTCGAGGAGAGAATTCTATGGAAATATTCCTTCACTCAATGGGGCTCGAAAGTCTCCTTAAATCAACAGTAGAAAAAAATAGCTGATTTTAAGACTTAAGTTGAGTTACGAGGGGCATAAGTATTTATTTGGATAAGTATTTATTTGGATGGAATGAAGCAATTCAATGGTGAATAGAAGGTCTATCGTGATCGATCGCGACAGATTATCGAGACACTTCTAATTTGATTGATTAATATATTCAACTTAAAGCTCATGAATATATCACAGAATTGAATCAGTGGCACCGAAAGCTTTAAGTTAAACACCAGAACAACAAGGACGTGTAAAAAGACGATTATGCATGATTTTCATAAACGTAAATCCGAAGAAGAGATTTCAGTGGAGCTATTAGTACTACTTTGATTTCACGGTCGCATCGCATGTTATTTTGGTGATTACAGGTTTATAGAAGAATATATTTATTTTGTAACATATGGTCGATTGTTTTCCCTCAGCAATAAGCACCTCATACTAATTTGGTTCATTACGGCATGCTTTCCAAGATCACATACCTTTTCAGATGCATCCATTCACCTTTAAATTTATTTCCTTTTGATATATAGAAAGGATATTTAAATTAAAAGTAATATTATTTTCAGATTGCTACAATTTCTACCTTTTTTAAAATATCTAACACATTAAAGAAATTCTATTTGCCCAATTTTCTCGAATTGAAAAGAATATGTACTCATATTATATACCTCAGCTATAACCTGTTTATGCATAAATCAGGATGAAGGATATGAAAATCTAATAAAAAGCTATAAACTTAAACATTATTTTAAGAGAACGGTAGAGGAATTCAGAAACCCTTTGAACATCACCGAATCAGTGAGAAGAAACTCCATCGTAATGCCGCCATTATTAAATAAACTTCATATATACGCAATAAATTTTACGCAAAATTTTCTCTCTAAAACCTGGTAACTCAATCAACGTTGAAATAGTTACGTTTCACAAAAGCAGTGGAGATTTTTTTCCAACGCAATCAGGTTGTGGTATACTTCGAAATACTCGGGTATCGAAGTTAATACGCCGATCCCTAGCAAAAGGTTTGTCCTAGTGAACCTGGTATATTCCTGATTTTACCCATCGAGTCTCCATCTCCCACTGAAAAAGAGTGGAGAAGGGAATGCGCGAAAAAACAATAAAGCTTACCGGCTGACTTACGACGATAGCTCTCAACCAATAAGAAGGCTTTATCTCACGCTCTCGGCATAATCACCCTCTCCGATTGGTAGTCACGTAGAACGGGAAAGAGCGTGCCGACGGTCACTCGGGTCCTCTTTTTCATTTCCGTCTCCCCTTTAAAAGAGCGATGAAAGCCCGCTTGAATAATTCCCCCGTGAAAACTATAATTCCCGCACTCGGAGGCGTATAAAAATTTAACCTCGCCATTATCGCTCTCTCAAAAATTCAATGGGAGTCTAATTTTCGATTTCCTTCCTCCTCTGTTTTAGTTCATTTACAATCCGATCACGGACGTCTTCCTCCCCCACGTTCGAAACACTTGGGCCCATCTCTCTTAGCGCGGGCCCTTTTTTCCCGTAGGTTTTAGCGAAGGATTTGGGGGTGCTTTTGGGGCGAAAGATAGGGTAAGTTAGGAAAGATGTAGGGAAGTCCTTCTGGGCCTCTAAATTTCGTCCTTCACGTCCGGGGGAGGTGGCAATGTCTGCTAGAGAGATCGTCCCCTGCCACTTTGGAAAGGAGGTCTAGATGGTGTTACAGAATAAGGGTCGGACGAAGATGTGAATACAGACACGCCGACCAGAGGGAAAGACCCACTGCTAAGCTCACGATGGTGAGTTTATGATTCGGTCACTATCTTTCAAAACGAACTATATGATTTTCTTTCGCGGTTAATGTGATCTGGAATTGCTTCGGTTCCAATTCAAAATTGCTGCCCTTTCTCCTTGCTAAATTTCCATTGAAAGAAGATGTTTGTAAGCATATTTTCTACTGCTTATTGTCTATCAATTACAAATGTCTTCGGTATGACTTATAGCTTGTTTATTGAGGGAATGATTTACTTTCATTGTTGATATTTTTAACATGAATCGATTTGAAATTCGTATATAGAACGGGAAACAGTAATAGTAGCATTGTTAAAAGTACTTCGACTACTGAGGTAAATTTGAACAGATTGGCACCCACCAGGAATCAAACCCGGGACCCCTTTCATCAAAGGCATATGGGCAATAAACTTGGCTATTCGAAGGCCCAAGAAAGAAACAGAAGTCAAAATTTCCGATATGATAAATACTGGAACTCAGGTCTACAACTTCCAAGCAAGTGTTTCATAAGAGTAGTACGCGTACAAAATTCTTCTATGATTTCGATGAGCAGGTCAATTAAAGAAAAATAAAATACTTAAGTATCTGATATAAAATAACTAAAGAATTTGTTTGATATATAATGTAAATGTCGCATACATAATTATCGGAACGCATAATTATCTACCGAATAATAATCAAAAGATTGGTTTTCTGTACCTTTTCAGGCAATATTCTCCTATTCCCAACAGATCTCTTCATTCTTCAGCTGATTCCCCATAAAAATCGAGTGATAAAGAGATAGAAATACGCTTTGGACATTCATAATTACCGTAATGCAATATATCTATGAGGAAGAAATATATCTCACTAAGGACGACATGAGTGATGAGGGACATCATCAAGGGAAATGGCAGGTCAGCATGCGAGGTACGTAAACAAAAGGGAGAGAGATCCCTGTGGGGATCGGAAATGCAATGTTACTACCAGACGTGTAATGGATACCAGGCATAGTCATATCAATATTGAAGCAGCATCATGTGATGATTATGCCTGAAATACATTCTGCAATTATCGAAAATTGTTTATCTTTGCATTGGTAAGGTCTTTAGAGGAATGGAATTTGAACGAACCTCCTGTTTCTCAGCAATACTAGGAAATAATTTATTCTAACTCCTTAATTATTGCATATAACCAGTTTTCATCTGTAACCTTTCATGATAATTGATAATTTAGGCCAAAAGACACATCTGATGACCGAGCGATACTTATTTATTAATTTCTTCTGTATGACATAAAATTAGCATTACGAATACTTCAAACAGATACTTTTATATTCAAAGAAAATACAAATACTAACTGTAAAAAAGTAAATTCACCAAGTATCGCATGAGTTACTTAATTTAGTTCTTCAATAGGAGATAAAATTAGCAGTGGTTGATCTGAAACTGAGAGATAAATATCTCTAAAATAATAAAATTTTGGATGATTTAATCTTAAATGCATATAAATGCTAAAGCTGATGTTTCAATGAGAACACGTAAATATAAATATGATTAATAATGATCGCCATTTCATATTCCTTGATTCCGGCTGTCGATTGTGTTACAGGTAATGAGAGACAAGAGTGCAAGAAAATTTTAGTAAATAAGACTTTGTATGTTAAAATTTCGAGAAAAATATTTTACAACGAAGAATGCTTTGAGGCAGTGTTTCATCTGCAGCAACATGAACACAAAATTTCTGTAAATATTGAGTGTAAATGCAGGGAGAGGGAGTTTTGAGTGATGGGTGTAAGTAGAGAGGGAAATGAAGCTGACAGAAACAAGGACTATGGGGAGCGATATGTTTGCATTAGTTTCCAGGTGGCCCAAGCATACGAAATTCAAAGATAATATCACCATACAATTAGCCGTTATGTTTGTTACAGATTAGTGGAAGGTTATGAAAGAAATAAAGAAGATTTTCTACCTAGTTACCATAAAAATTATAGCGTTCAAAATAGAGCGTACCATTTTTGAACACAAAAACTCAAAAATAAGCATTTCGTATACTTATAATTTCGAAAATCCTAATATAATGGGTTAAGCTCGATGACCGGCACATGATTGCTCGTCGTCAGAATTAACCTACGGATTTGCTCGGACGCCAAGCACATATGAACCTCAAAAACGGCATTTGTAAGGAATTCGGTCAACGCAAAATTCAGTTAGCACGAATTCTGTAACACGTACTCTAAGTTTCGTGTTAACCCACTTCCACTGTATCGGAATCAACACTATGATTGTCTTTACTGCCCAGATTCTCATTCAAATCCCCAGCACTGACAATTAAATTACAGAACTATCCTTCAAGTGAGTACCAACAGTTTCGTTTACTCCAACTTTTCGGCGCGGAACTGCACCGCGAGAGATATTACCCATTTTTGAGGAGACGCGGCAAAGAAGAACTTTTAACAAGAAGAAAGGGTAAGAAGTTCCTTCGCACTCGTCAACAACTCCAGCCGTATTTGCGCGGCGATTCCACAAACACAGCGGAGGAAGAACAAATAAAAGCTGCGCCTTTCCTGGAGGACAGCAAGAATCTCGCGACAAACGAGAAAGTAAAAATCCGGACGGGGGGCGATATGTTTTTTTGCAATTGAAAACCCCCGGTGCAATTCCATGCGCGACAAAGAGTAATGCTCGCCCGTAAAACGTTAAGGTGTACGAATTGAAATTTACAGCCTCCGGAATGGAGTTCCAGGAGGAGAAAAAACGAGAATGAGACGCGGAAGAATATGAAAGAGGAAAAGGAGCGCCCCCTCCCGGAAATATGATCCTCTCAGCTAAGGGAATTCGGGAAAAAAGAACGCTAGACTCAGGTGGAGATGTCTCAGAAGACTGGAGCCCTTTGCGACGAAGGTGACGTGATAAAAGCAAATAAGCAACGCGGAACGCACCAATTCGGACGAGAATGGTAAATCTCAATTTCTGCGGCGTTTTTTGTTTTTGCCGGGAAACGGATGACATTGATTAAATTCGTCTGCGACTTGTTTTCTCCTACGGACTCCTTTTACGTCCTAAACCCGCGACATCTTATGAAAATTGCCCCGGGGGAAACTTCTCCCGGGATATTTATATTTGAAAGAGTTGTCCTGTTATTCGAGATTCCGTTTTGTTATTACGTATCCTGGAGAGGAAATTGGGCTGGAAGAATAATCACGGTATCCGACTCCCTCGAAGGTTATATTGCCTTCTTTTCGAATACGCTTTACGTCCTCTCCAACGGTTAGTAAAAACAATATGGCTCTGACTAGATGAATATTTGGATAGACACGCCGTGTGAGTATTACACTGCGATGGAAAACCTTCGAATGAACCCGAAATTGAGTTGAGAAACATTCGGGTAAAAGCTGGTATTTCCATGATATTTTTGAATGCATTCAAGGATTCTAGTTCGAAGGGTACTATTAGGAAAACTAAGACTTTATAGCAGCGAATCTTTTCTGATGATGAAAAAAGGAGGGTTCAAGTTATTCGATTATAAGAACAATTTAAATGTTGAACCATTGAAAACTGTCGGTAAAAATAAGCCAAATGTTTGAATGGCTTATAATGATGTAATCATAGAAATAGCGGTACTCTTCGAATTTGTGATCTACCATCTTTATTTTCTACAGTACTACATGGAAATGGCCTGATTTCTTATATAGACTAGGGCTGGGTTTGGTTGGGTTATAAAAGTTACTTATTTATGGAAAGAAAATATGCCTCATCATTCATGCATTCATCCATGTGCGAGTAAACCTACATCAATGGCTTTGTGTTCATTTTTAAACCAGATGTAGAGGTGCGATTTTTTATTGAAGAAACGAGAATGAGACTGGTTATTTTTCTTTCTCCCCAATTTTATTTTATTCTTTCCTTCTTATCGTTGCCGTGCTTCATATCATGCATGTTGATTTTGTTTCATAAATATCTTGATAATATCCTTCGAATACCTAATTAATAATAGTGTTTTGCGTTACTTCTATTTATTTCCCTGGTTTTTGCAACTAATTTTTCCCCTTAAACAAATTTTTTTGTTTTATTTGTATCTAATATTATTTTTCATTTTTCAATCTATTGTTAGTTTATATCTGTTATCTTGCATTTGTTTGTTTTTGGTATGCATCTCCTTACTTTTCTAGATTGCAACTAAATGTTTTGATTTAATGATCTATAAGCTTATAATAATAACAAGAATTATGTGGAAGAGAGGTACCTTTGCCTAACCTTACCGAAAGAGTAAAAACATCTCTATGATAATTTAAAGTGTGCCTACAAAAGCAATTACAAATTGCAATCAATTTTCATTCCATAGAGCTGGAATTTTTATTGCTTCTTTTTGAGAATGTCTGTTTCCTAATCCTAAACAATTCAGAATTTAAAAAAATACTGTTGAGGCCAAGTATTATATAAAGTCTTAAGCTTATAAAGTAAACAAATAAAGATTGTGCTAAAGAGGATTACATGTTTTAGTATTTCCATATTATATCATTTCATTACGAATATCCAAAATTCGAAAAATTCAATTGAATAAATCGTTAAACGCAATCCCATTCCGATTTAATATCATAGATGTACAGAGTCTGCAGAATCGAAACCGCACATTAGATATCACTTCAATCATTTTCAATCCACTATCGAAAACACATGAACTTAATTTCGTTCACCCGTCAACATTTCTCGTCAGTAATTGCTTCTAGTCGAAAGAATCGACTTTTTGCTTCTGTCGTGCGTCGAAACTCATCCGTGCGTTTATCGAGCCCAACATGCTCTCGAAACTTTTACGAACTTATGAACGCACATCACGGCTGAATAGAGAGCGATACGAGTCACGACATCCGCCAAACGTGTATCGCTCGAAATTCAAATGATCCGTGATCGCAAAGAGAACGTATTTTCGAAATGAAAGCGAAGATTGGGAGAAATCACGCGGCCGTAAAACTTTCGATCTAAATTTAGAGTTCGGAGACCTCGCGAGATTAAGGTGCGCGACAGAGAAATCGGAAGGGAATGAAAATACGGCAGACAGATTGCTTGAGACGTTGCAGCGATAACCCATACGATCCGATTGCTGCACCTCAAAGGGATACAAAGATGCATGAAAACATACGTCCCTCTTTTTTTTCTTCGTTTGATGCGAATGGGAACGGATGGGGACGTTCGATTTCTCGGAGGGATTTGGTTTTCTTTTGCAGCGAAATTTAATTCTGGGAAAGATTTCTCTGGTATTGCGTCGGGATTTGTGGAACGGCTTTTCCTTCGAGGGGAATAAACTTTTAATAAAGGAACGAAAAAACTTGCACTTGTTTTATTCCGCTCTTCAGGGATAATTTTTCATTTACATATTGTACCCGACGAATTCTATTTTCTTAAGATTATAATTATGAGTTACAAAACGACGATAAACAGGACGATGAGAAAGGAAATGAAGAGAATCTTCGTAAAAGTAAATAAACTAATTAAAAAATTTCCAAATGGTAAATTGGTTACATTTTTAATCTGTATTGAATCACGAGAGAACTCACTCGCTTTTCTTCTGCTCTAAAAGAGTTTGTAAAAGAAGTTAACAATCCTCGTGCTGTTTAAAGATTAGATAACATTCTAATCTATATCAAACAACCATATATTCTAAACATACCACTTCATTTCATATAAATACCATACTCGATTCATTCGCCATAGGAAACACTTTTCAAATGGCAGAATAGCATTATGAATTTTCGGTTCGAAAGGTTGCAGTGGAAAGATTTTTATCTCCGTAATTTTTTTATGAATTATATCCCGTTCCGAGAAATAGAAATAAAAGTTTGTAGATATTTAGTATTTAGTATATTACTTCAGTGAAATATTTAACAGTGATCTATTAACAAATTAGTAGATTCGGAATGATTTTACAGTTCTGTAACCAAAAATCAAGAGAAAACTAAATGATTCCTTCACTACTAACGCTCACCTTACCGTTTACTCCAAATAATAAAGCACAAGTTCACAAAAATACTATATTTACTATTCATAAATAAAATATTGAACAGATACGTGCAGTGCATTGAATGTAAATAGTAGTTTAGTGTCGGAGATTTCTTAGAACTTATCCATGCTGCGCACATATATTTGTATAAATAAACTTGACTCGCATTTCAATAAGGAGAACCTGAAAGTTGACCATACCCCAAGGCACCCACACTGTCCTAATTTTACTGATTAAAAATCTCGTCATCTGAAATTACGAAAACGTTTAACGGGTAAGGTTCTTTCAAATCCGATAACCCTATTGCTTTTATGTCCCTCGCCTTTCAAATGCAACTATTCAGGTTGGTTAATTTCTTCTTTTAAATACGATATTTCCATGTATGGAAATATACGGAGTCAGATATTGACATACTGTGGCGATTCGTCTGTCACGAATCGTGACTGAGGGAACTCAGAGGGACTCAGAGATCGTGACTTACGATCATTGAGGGAAATACAACGCCAAGTAAATTCAGCTACGGAGAAAGAGCGAACATTGGATTGCATCAGCATCCTTTCGACATCGAACCAAATTATTGGAGTTTTCATTTGCGGGTATTGCATCAGTATTTTGAAATTTTATCTAAGATTTCATGGTATCGTAGACTCTGTAGGACTTAGTTTTTATGGTAGAGGGTATTTTTCAATAAATTGTATGTATGTAAATATATTAAAATCTTTTGAAAAATTAGGGTTTTATTGCTCAATCATAGTGCATGCAAGTCTTCTTAACCAGCCTTTTTGTTGAATTATAACCTACTTATTCTAAATATCCTTCATCATCAGAATAGCCGAGTGGTTAGAGTGTCTGATACAGTTTCTAAAAGTTTCCAAAATTCAAATCCTGTTTCAAGCAATTGTTTTCCTGAAAATTAAGTTTTCAGGTGACGTCGATGATCAAGATAGTTGCCACCCTCCACCGCTCTTATGGTTAATCAGTTTACTTTATCTAACCCCACCACACTGATTATTCTAATCATGTTTCTTTTGTTACATTTGTTGTCTCGTACTTTTAAATAAAGATAAGAGATCAGATATTTTTTATATTCCATTCTCTATTATGCTTAACAGATCTCGTATCAAAATCGCAGATCCTTCTGGGGACCTCCCTTTGCTCTCCAGTTTCTCCAAAATCTCCTCCTTCCACCAATTCACTCATATAATCTAGCTGTGAAAAGTGTAGGAAAATCTATTGACTTCTTCATAACTATAAAACGAATGATATTATTACAGCAGTAGAATAGCTTCAAAATTGAAAATTTCAGCCTTGATCAGGAAAAAGGGGCTGTAAAACATTATTTCGTGACCTTTGTATGATTTATAAACGCAAATGGGATTTTTTCACATTTTTCAATTTGTGGGCATGCTCCGGAAGTAAATTCGACTCACTAATCAGAAAACATGTTTTGAAACTGCAGGTAAGTTCAGTTGTTGATGATGTTGCTTAATAGGTATACATATATTTATTCATAGATAGATTAATATTCTTTATTAATCTACACTCGATCGATCGCCAACTTCAAAAAACATACTTATAGAACGACAGATGCAACCATAAATATCGCATCAGTACTTACTACGAAAGTAGTCAGCTCGCTTCACCTTTAATACTTTCCTTATGGTCTTTTTTTTACCTAACCTATATTTTACCTATTCCCATACTAAGCTTTGAAAGCCGTTTCCCTTCGTGGAAGAGAACGCTGAAAATTAATTTTCCGAAAACCTCGACAAAGAAATCCATGCGAAACAGATAACCTGATCCAACTTACGAAAACGTTCTTCCTATAAAGTTAGAGAAATGGCTTGGTGATAAATGCACCGTGGCAGTTAGCGTAATCAATAATGGAAAATAATTCGTTACAGACAGTAGCAAACCATTATTCACGAGGAAGACTTACTCGGAAGACTTTTATAGGGGAGTTTTTTCCTTCCTCCAACTTAGCGATCCGTTTTTTATTCCTCGAAATGGCCTCCCTCATTCAACTTATGCTATATTTTCCACTTCGCAATCTATCACTTGGAATGCGCTGGGGATTACCTCTTCTTTCTGGCAAATCGCATGCGGACGTTCACGCGCATAAGAGATGATTGTTGCGCTTTTGACTGCTTCCTTTATTCAAATCGTCCTCTTCACCGGCTGCAATGGAGACTTGGTTCTTGGCGAAATGAATAAGAACCGCCAATTCGTCATGTAAAAGGGCTATTAAGCCTTCGGAAGGTTCCAGGCTCTTCGGAGATTAATGGACTTGTGCATCGGTAAATGGTGTTCGATTCGAATGATTTTTGCCGCACAAGCTCTAAGAAATTGGGTCACGATCACTGGATAAATGATGAGGTTCTGTATCGGCTCGTTATCGAAAATCCACGCAAGATTGGAAGTTATCCTTCATTAAATAGGGGTATCTCCGGATGATTATAAACAAGAATAAAGTGGGTCATTTTAATGAAAATATTTTATTCCGGTTGGTTATCTTTTTCAACTCATTATAAAGTAACTGGATATCTATTATATATATACTATATATAGCCAATACTTTATTGACTCTAGGTAAGTAATCTATATCAATATCATTTCTTATTTCAATTTATTTATCTCAGTTACACGTTAACATACTCGAATTGATTGTATTCATAAGTTTTTGTTTAGATATAATTTTGATCTTATATTAGATAAACTTTTATATGTTTAGGTATAATTTCCAGATTTACGTTTTAAGGAGATTCACAGTTTGAAATAAATTTTTCAATGCTTTACAAATTATATAAAAAATAATATTCAGAATAGATAAATATATAGCAATATTTAGCACTAATATAATTAATATATGAAAAATAAAAATAGCATATCTAATGAAAAGAATTATTTTCCGAACGATGAATTCGTAGTACTCAGCAATTTTTCATCTAATTATTGCAGTAGATTATATTTTCTTTCAGAGTATGTTCATTAGTATCTAAAAAAGACATATTTAATAATATCGGATCTCTTTCAATCGCTGGTCATTTCAATCCATATGCTGAAACTACGAGTAACGCAAGGCACTCGAATTTCAAGAGCCAATATAAGCCTTAGACTTAAAGTTAGGGTAAAATTTCTAGTGATAATTTGCTTTGAAATGTGCTTTCGCTGTATCTAAATGTAACATATTTCGCTTACTTTATCCAAATAAAGTAAAATAATTTCAAGTAACAACGGAGGAACTGATGGTTTAAACGTCGTGGCATTTCACTTTACAGGTAAGCATGGAACGTACAACAGTTGGGTAACAAAACTCCTGTGTGTCAGCGAACTTTACTTAGAGGAACGGCTACATTTTTCATTCTCTCCCTATTATTTGATGCCTCACGTTAGCATTATTCCCGCATCACATCACCATCGCCCTCTGAAGAACCGGCACATATTTCCATCACTGTTTCGATACTTTTGTTTCACCTCTTGCGGCTTTGAACATTTGGAGTAGCAGCCCTTATTGCTTCGGATGAGAATCGTAATTTGACACATGACCCCGAACCGAAATGCATTTCTCAGAAACATGAATAAAACATAACCTCGCCATCCGAAAACGTCGTTCAAACAGATGGACTCCCATCTTCTTTCATTTTTCCGCATTCTTCTTGTCTCAGCATCATCGTGTCCCCTCTTTATTTTCCGATGCGGGGAATCATCGCGGATAATATGAGCCCACCTTTCATTATGCAAATTTCGGAGAGGAGAATCTCCTTCAAGAACGCCAATTTAACTAGACTGCGGGATAACCCTTCCTCTTCGAAATTTTTTCGAGCGCCTCTCGTAAATCCTGGCGTATTTATTTATCGTGCTCGTCGCGGAAAATTACGTCGAGTTTTCTCCCGTATTCATACCCTTGGAAGCGGTGTCCTCGCTCCTGAGAGACAGGGAATTTGCATGAAGTATGTTACGTCGGGAGATGTAAAATACATTTCCAACTCCTGCTTACACGGAACCTCCTGGAGTTTCGGCTGGCGGAGAAAACTTCGTGAACTGGAGACTCAGATGTTTAAATAAAATGTGTGGACCTGTGTCTAGACCTGTGTTAACTCGCCGAAAAGTCTATCCGTTTTCATCATGTGACCATAAATCGACGTTATAAAACTTATGGAAAGTTACACAGTTTCACATATCTTCTTATTTTTAGATCCCACATGATTAAAGCTGATAATAGTTTAATTGGAATCAGTCCTAATACTGTAAATTTTTCAAATATAAATGTAGGGGCTTATGTACAGCTCAATAGAGCATTTTCATATGCTTCTGAAAGATGATATAAGTTTAATTCGTGAAGACATTATTGGAACATTCAATTGTTATTGCTACATTTATATCAGGTACATCTAAATCAGTTTTAATACAGTTAATTTGAAAATATATTATGAACGGAGGTCTCCTTGGATTTATTATTGCTTAATTATATTCCTATTTAAATTAACTGTTTTGCATTTACCAATAATTTTATGGAGAAATATACCTCAAAGAACACATTACTTAGCTTGAGGCGACATTTACGACTGAAAATCAAGGACTGAACTTTAATATTCTAAATTATTTGGCTTCGTGATGTTTCGTGGTGTTAATATTTATATCTAAATGCATTCGGCCCCGAAAGTCTCCAATCAACGTAGGCAAGGGCTACTGAGACTGGGACTGACTGAGATTTAACATATTCAAAAATGGTTTCTCGATTAAAGACATGCCTAAATAATCTCAAATAAATGGCAAATATTTCACCAAAACGGACAGGAGAAATGAAATATAATATATAAACTATTACATTCATCAACGAATATATTCCAGCTCTCCCAACGAATACTCAATTTTTGGAAAGAATATATTACCTAAAGTTATCATCGATGTTTATTTTCTGCTCATAAAATTTACACCAATTAATAACATTACCTCTTAAATCTGAGACAAAATTCAATTGCTTTAAAGAAAGGATAGTGAACCCTATTCCATCCATTCTAGAGAACGCAACATCATATTACAATTTCTGAGTGTTGGTGGGACCGATAATCGAGGATACTTCGAAGATGACCACAGTTTCATACATAAATTCCTAAAACTTTTCCGCTGTGGTAGGGGATGGCGACAACTTTCAAAGTGAAAATAAAAACACAAGTCTAGCTCAACAACCGGCGCAATGATGGCGTGGCAAAAGCGCGTTAGCCTAAGAAGCAGACTTAGTTGAAGGGCGTAAGAAGTGGAACTCGGGTAAGATATACTGGCCGTAAAACTGGCTAGCAGTTTACTTTACGCGACCAAGAATACGAAAGAGGTTGAAACTGCACGAACGGCGACTACGGAAAAAACTTTGCGGCGGAAAAAGAATGGTGAACTTCCTCGTAAGACTTGTAAAACCTGCGGCAGAAAGAAATTTAATCACCCGTGAATGCGGGGCCTTTTTTCTGCATTTGCAAAGATGTATGGGCAAGAAAGAGACGGAATCAGGAAACAAATTCGGCGAATGGAAAGAGGAATTTAAGGAAGAAGGGAATAAGTAGCGGATATTATCACTCGAGGCATTTTTAGTATCTCAATAAAATGCGCGACGTAAAATGAGACAGCTGCGGATGAGTGCCGGAGAATTTAGCAATCTGAGGGATTTATGTGAAATACGTAAAATTGGCAGTAAAGGTGAGCCATATAAATAAAAGTATAAGCAAGAGAAAGAACAGTCCAATTAGGTATCGGGCACCTCTATCTTATAGGAATACTTGAATAACTAAAGTATCAAAAAACTTAGTGTCACTTTAACATAATATACTATACAATGTTACATCAAATAATAACGAATAAGAAATAGAATCATATTAATAATATGTTCGGTAAATAAGTGGAAATTTTGAAGCAAGAATAACAATCTGAGTATCAATCTGCAAAAAGCATTATGAATGGTCTTTTCATCTTCAATACGCCACTGTTAACTCTAGTAAATTTACAAGTTGACAAATGAAAATGATGAACGGGATATCCAAAAATAAGCAGGAAGAACTTGCTACGGAATACTACACCCAGAGTTATGGAATGAAAATATTATTGATATTATAAATCTAATGAGAGGCTGAATTATATGAAGGCTCTGTGTCGTACGAAAGTGAGATATACACTAAAAGAAATAGAATGAAACTGTTTACATGTTATAAGTTAATTTACTACTGAAATGTTTATTGGAAATTTACTGTAAAATAAAGATTATAAATCTAAGAAGTAAATTCAAGGAAGAAACAATATTTTTATGCGAGTACCACCGTAGGAAAGGAATTTCAGACCTTAAGGATAGAAGTTATCGAAGATATTCAAAAGAAAGATTCCTGGCGATGTATATACTGCATATGCTGTTTATGACCAGAATCCCAAAAATCTGTAGAAAGCATTTGTGAGAAGACGAGTCAAATACGAAACTCAAAGACTACTTATTTTAGATTCGAGATATTTTCAGCAAGACTGATTGAATGAGCGAGATACTATATCAATATAATTTAGTGATTACTGTTATCGTGATAATTAGCTGGTAAAAGGAATGTTTCCTCCGAAACATTTACTTAAAGCGATAAGTATAAAAATTTATTAGGGTAAGATAGAGGCTAGAAAAAATACGACACAGCAGGGAAACACCCGCAAGACGGAGTGTGTGGAAAACTTGCCAAACCTACAGGTTATTAACCTTCAGTTATCTTACTTTGAGAAGAAAGCAGGCCGAGATATATCTCAAAGGAAGCAAACAATACAGATACACTTTCAAGTAGGTAAAACAAATGGAAACATGTATGCGCTATAGAAGCAAATGAACATTAGGCATTGCGCTAAAAAAGAACAAGGTAAGGCAAGCAACAAGGGAAACAGGAAGAACATTTCCACGCTTAAAAATGTAAGAGAAATTCTCTTTGCCTTAAAAAAACCGTGAGACTGTACCTACCGAATAAATAAGCAATTACCTTTTCCCTTCCATAAAAAAATGTTCTCATAGCGGAAGCGATCCCCGCAACAAATGAAGAGAAATAGGCAGGAAGAGTAAGATATGAAGGGAGAAAATATTCAAGGAAACGAGAGAGGTAGGCCATCGAAGGAGCACCGAAGAAAGAAGATGAGTTGAAGGAATGTTTAAAGTATAGGAGTATGGGGCGAGTGGATATGCCTTCGAGGGGATTGGGAATCGTCGAAGGACGGGATGAGTCGTGGGCATAAGGAAAGAGAAGGTGGAGAGTTGTAGCGGCAGTGGAGTTCGCTTATTGAAATTCCAGAGCCGAAGAAGAAGGTATGAGGGAGGCGAGTGACCTGTATGGAGTTTTCGAGGGAAAACACTTGGTCCGGTCGCTCTTTAGAACTGAATATCGTCAACGCTTCACAGAGCTGACATTCCGATACACGATCGGTAGGTCCTATTATGATCTCGCCCTAGGGCAATAGCCTTTCCTTACATATAACCGGATCCCAGACTAAATATTTTTCTGAAGAATAGCGGGATGGAAAATCGATATGATGAAAAGTATAATATGGCGATCCCTCTATATATTTAGGAAGAAAGTAGATTTTAAGACCTAAGAGGTGAAAAAATGTATCCTATGATATTCATGAATTGCGTCTATAGTTAACTATTGAGACTGTAAATTTTTGGACCATATATAATATCTTATTTGAATTTTTTCTAATTATCAGTAGCAGAAACTCAGTAATACAATCACACTGAAAGGAAAACATGACGTCTAAGCTCATCTTATGAAATACATATTAATTTTTATATCTTTTAATCTTAATTTATTCAATAACTTTTCACTAAATTTTTTCTTTTACTTTTATACTTTGTGCAACTTATTTAGAATTATTTTGTATAATCTCACAATATATGTATTATTCCAACACTTTTTCCTGTTTTATTTAATATTATTGATAATTTAATACTTTAAATTTAAAGATATAGCCATGAAATGACGAGGTTCATTGAATTTTCGTTTAATCAGATAACTGCATGATTTCTTTTGTAAAAATCAGATATACTTATTTTGAAATCTTTATTCATGTGGAATCTTTCACCTTCAACATGAATATGCTTCATTTACACTATCATCCCCAGTCACCGACATATCCATTGAATTTATTTCGGAACATATTCACTATCGAAGACTCCTTTAACTTCTGACCGAATAAAGAAAGCTTTCGCTGAAATACTCCGAATAGACAATCCTCTGGGAGATTTATCGACTGGCTGATTTTCGATAATCTGCTTGGATAAAAATAATCTTTCCAGAAACTACCAGCCTATTGGTAATTACCCAGAGTAGAGGAAACGCGTCTCTCAAAGTTTTGTTTAGAGGATTCGGAGTAGAAAATAATCCTCTGCAAGGAATGATTCGACGGAAAATATTTTCAATGGAAAGTTTTCCGGCGATTCATTTGTTGATAATAGGTGTTTTAGTAAAACATTCGAACTGCGAGAAAGGCAAAGCATGGGGAAAGAGAATTAACTTGGAAGCAATGAGATTGAGTTGGTTCTTTCACAGAGAGAGGGAATAATAGGGGCCGGTGAAAGAGAGCTGGACAGGAAAAGTTTGTGAAGAATATGGAGTTTGGATGAAGAAAATAAGACGAGGGAGAAACCATAGAGAGAAGAAAGAAGTGATTGGTTGCAAGATTTTGGAATCCATTCGGTAATAAAATTAAGATTTTACAGAATTCTCGTACTTGCGAAATTACGTTTGGAGATATTTGGATGATGTTTGAATAAGAAAGATAAGTAATTATAAATTAATGCAAGACTGTAAAACCTGAATAATGGTAAATATTACAACAGTTAATTTATGTATTCAATTTATTGTTATCCGAGAGATAAAAGAATATTAGCGTGCTATCCTATCAACGCCAGAGAGACGAATTCCATCGATTCCTTTTGACTGATCGGGTTTTTACTGTTACATACATTACATATGTTACATACGTAACTGTATATGGCAGCATTTCTTGTAGGGTTTCCAGATTCCCATGTGGGAAGCATGTTCAGTTTTCGTGAAAGCGGTTCCGGGTTTGATTCCCGGTAGGTACCCATATATTCGAAACCACCTTAGCTGTCGCAGCACTTTTAGAATACTAATATTGATAATAGTTAATACTGTATGTTAGATTTAGAATTTCTGATTAAATTAATAACTTAACTAGAGACGCGTGAATAAATGCATCAGCAGATACTCGCAAAGCCGAGGCCCTAACTTCTCAACGTAACGAATGTAAAAAGTCAAAAACAAAAAGACTAGTCTATTGCTAAATGAAATAGATGGACGAACAAAATCAAATAACGATTTTATCAAGAGCAAATGAAAATATACTATCATAAGATATCCGCATATGAAATCCTCTGCACCTGTTATTCTGAAACTAATAGCATAATTTAAGGCATTACATGACAGGTTTAATGGATGCCACCCCACCCAAGCCAGAATATTTGTATTCGAGACAGTATTTTCCAGAGCGGAGAGACGATTTGATATTAATCTAATCTTGAGCGAGCGCTGTGAAAAATATATCGCCGGCTATTTTCCCTCAAGTAGGACAATATTTCACCCAGCATGTCCCGAATCCGTCTGGCTTTTCGCGCTAAAGCATTAAAAAGGAATCTGAAATGAACACGGAATACATTTCGAACTAAATAAGTTACATCTCTAGGCAATATTCCACGAATATTACCCGAGGATTTAATTCGCCGACCTTCAATCTCTTACAGCGTCGACAGAGATTAATTCTTGAAATATTAAAACTGCCTAGCGCGACGGAAAAATATTAAACGAATTATTGGAGACGAATCCACTTATTACCTGTATGCATGGAAAGAGGAGGAAATTTTCTCACGGCCCGCTTTTTAGTAAAAAAAGGAGAGGTGGCAATTACTCGGGGAGGAAGATTACTTTTTCTCGCATTAAGGGAGAGAGATTCTCTCGGAATTAAATAAAACATCAGAAACCACTCGAGAGGGAAGAAGTGTGAAGGTTGGTGGAAATCTCATTGAGATCTCAACTCGGTACACACTTAATCTCAATCAACACTAAAAGACGTTGACGGGTTATTTGCTACGGCGGAAAGTCCATCCAGAGAGAGAGAGAAAGGCCGTGAAAAAAATATAGAAAGAGAGCTCAAGCGGCAAAGAGTTATGTTGAAAATTACGAGTTAGGCGAATGCTCCCCAATTTCAAACAATCCGGCTGGAACCCGTTATTAAATTCCCTTGACCCCGAACCCCGGGGAAAAATGCTATGCGCGACGACTTGCTTTTTCTTTTCCCTTTCCGCAGAAATAAAGGAATAAGTGACTCATTCCCCCTTCTATCTCTCCCGACCCGGATGGTTTTTAAAAAGGAAGCAGAAAGACTCCTCATTTATTTCCATTCCACGTCCATCCACTCTCGAACTAAGAACTTCCCAGAAACTGCCTCACCTACGTCGAAAATTAATGTTCATTGCCTTTCTCACCCGATGATTAATCCGGATGATTAATTTTTTAACTTCCTTGCTTTAACTTAATGCAACTTATATATTTTCTTCCGTGATATTAATGCTTAAATTAGGCTGTAGCTTATTTATGAGACATTAAAAACACTCGGAAAAGTAAAAGAGCCGCATAGTATAAAACCATTGATAATGATTTCCAGATGAAGATTAAACCAAAAACAGCAAATCTATACCTTGAGAAATATATACTTAAAATTCAGCATTTCCTCAGAAATGTGGATAGTAATTTCAAGTAAAAATTAAATCACATGAAATCACTCAGTTTGTTTACGGAGATATATCCATTCTTTCGGGTTATTTAAGCAGTTTGCAATGCTGCACTAATTTATCTTACTGACGGATAGATCCGGTATAAGAATAAAAAAAACGTAAAAAGACAATATTCACATAATAGTGCATCGATAAACTCAGTTACTGCCAATCGTGTTCAAGGAATAGCCGTGACAGCGTGGAACTCCATTAAGGTGGATATTTTAACAAATAGGTTAAATCTTTTATTCTCATTCGTGATAACTGATTAGTTGAAACCTGGTATCTATAATATATTTCTTTGAGGAATGTATTAACAAAACACGAAGTATTTTAATTAATTTGTTATAAACACCTCATTCACTTTCATTTTTATCCGCAGGAAGACGAAAATAAAAGTGAGAAGGGGCAACAACATCTATTCTTTCTCTTTTGCGTTGATAACCGGAGAAGGAGAGTAAAGCGCGATAAGTACCGAAATTGGAGCATTCTTCAGTAAATTTGACTTCTCCTCAACCCCTCTGATGCGCTACAAGAAAGCTGCTATCCCTCTAATAACCATCCTCTTCCACACTCAACTCCATTCGCAGATCTTTAATTTTCTTCCAAATCCTCCTTTCCGTACATCTCTTCATCTTCTGTCTTATCTTAAAAACTCCCCTCAAACTGTTTCACTTCCGAATTTCCCCCCTTAAATCTCTTCCATTTTTCCGTTCATCCCAACAAACCCCTCAGACACTTCCTTCATCCTCTCGCATTCCCAAACTTTAAAAATATCCCCTCACCATCCCTCTTTGGGCACCATTTTTCAAAAATTTTCCATCTGATGTCACTTACTTCCCCTCTTTTATTTAAGAGTGGAATAATTTTTCCTCTTGTTTCGCTCCCACCCCCGCTTCTCCCCCTCGTCCTCGATTTCATTCCACTCTTCTCACTCTCAGAGATCTTTCTCGAAGATAACTTAATTCCAAGAATCAATCGGAATCAACTTCTCTGGAAGATCCCACACAGTGTTTATCGCTATGCTAAGAGTAGCTCCTTGGGTAAGTGGTTGTTTGAGAGTACTGAGGCACGTGCTCAAACGATCTTCCAATATCTTTGATTTACGACGTACGAAGTTCCTAAACACTCGGCATTCGCTATCTAGTTACAGTAAAGTAGCGTTTCTTACGAAATGCGTAGAAATGTTCTTGTTTCTTTTTATACTAAAATACTAATACAGTTTTATACTACTATATTAATTATGATTTACATTCATATAAGTTATTAGATTTATGCACAAAATAACAAAACATATTATTATCGAATATTTACATATAATGTATAATACAGTGGGAACTCCCTCGTCTAAAATAACGGAACTATTTTGGTTTTACAACGACAAAGAAATACAAAATTTTGGCCTATTCTACCATAATTCTCTTTATAAAAGTCTAATCGAAAAAGGAAATTCCATGAGAAAGATAAGGATATTTATTCACCTTATTTTGATATTCATACGTGTCCTCAAGTCGAAATAGTTAAGTTTCCAGCCCGAAGATAGAGCCACTTCAATGCAGTTTCCTAATTAAGAGAATCCGTATTACGTGACATTTACGTTCTTTATCTGGTAATCACGAGTGAAGATTTTCTGTTATGGCTGTCACATGTCTATTTGTAAACAAAGAGATACTTTCACTACAGAAATAAGAACATATGGAGAGATCTACATTCGACATAGGATTAAAATGTCTGAAGATTAATACATATGTGTATTAATTTAATTTAAATCTTGAAGTACAATCTGGATAAAAGTTTGATGTAGGGAAAACGCTAAAAACGCTAAAATATTCTAACGATGCAAACAAATAGGTCAGATATGAATTAAATTTACGTTACTTAAAAATAAATGTTACACTGGTCTAATTAGGAGGATATTACTAATGAATTATCATAATTAATAATCATTATCATGAAACGAATTCATAGATTATCGCTCTTATCTACTTTAACGAAAACATGAGTGTGACTATTCATTAGGGCGTACCGAAAAACAAAAATTTTTAGCAGCGGGAACGTAATAGGTTGGAAAAGTTGCCTTTTAGGCTCAATAAGAAATGTGCAAAAGATGGGCTCTAACAAAGTTCGTCTTGGGCCTGACCAAAGAGCTCAAAAATTGGAAATTTTAGTGAAAATTGCGTTTTTTTAGGTATGTTAAATTTTTGACGGAGCATACATACAATTGATTAAATGGCTGTTTTTATTCGTTTTGATCGAGGAACAATTAAATTAAGCCATTAAAACCGAATATGACGAGATATCGTACTTTTAAAATTTTTGGAAACACCATGGAAAGTGGCAGCTCATCGCTGGTTAGGCTGCAGTGAGCTACCCAGTACTCATCATGAGGTAGAGCCTGCTAATCGAGTCCCGCCCGCCTACACACCCGTGGAAGCATACCAGACAACTAGTTGATGTTTTTGAAGGCTGATTTTGTTTCAGTTTTTGGTATTCGCGAGAGGATCATCTCTCCTATGAACCCGTCTCTTGCATCGTGGCCGTATACTGAACGTGAGGCCTCTGTGACTACTTTTACGTTTCGTTCGACTGCTTGAGAATCATTTGGGAGGGCAAATAATGCAGCAAGCTGCTTTATAGGTTCTTTGGCATTATCTCTACTGTTTTGAAGATCCTCGGGAGAGTAAGTGGTGGCTTGGTGACAGTGACTTTATCCCAATTTATCAATTCTTCATAAGAAGGCACGTCGAACTTCTGTTGCGGGATGATGAACTGACAAATCTACTCCGTTTGATGGTTTCCTGCGTTGATGAATCTATGTCCTACCTGTGTTTTTATAATAGGTCGCTTATCAGTAAACATAGCAATCATAACTCGAAGTTTATCATGCATGTCTACGTTCCAATGTGGTATGTCATAAAGAGAAATCACACAGTGAAAGATAGAGCCGTAAAACTCCATACCATACCTTCCTTTGCAAACATGAAAACTTGTTGAAGATGTAATTCAACATAATGTCTTTTATGCTCGCCCAGAAATCGTTTGGTTGTCACGATCGCTTATGAATGTGTATGATAAATTATCGAGATAAATAATGTGATAACTTTGAAGTGGAGTACCATGATATGTACCGAAATAATATTTTTATGATTCAAAACGCTTTATAGATGAGCGTAGAAGGTGTTATGTTGAATTAACCATCAAGCGGAGTAGGTTTATCAGTGCATCATCCCACAACAGAAGTTCGACGTGCCTTCTTATGAAGAATTGATAAATTGGGATAAAGTCACTGTCACCAAGCCACCACTTACTCTCCCGAGGATCTTCAAAACAGTAGAGATAATGCCAAAGAACCTATAAAGCAGCTTGCTGCATTATTTGCCCTCCCAAATGATTCTCAAGCAGTCGAACGAAACGTAAAAGTAGTCACAGAGGCCTCACGTTCAGTATACGGCCACGATGCAAGAGACGGGTTCATAGGAGAGATGATCCTCTCGCGAATACCAAAAACTGAAACAAAATCAGCCTTCAAAAACATCAACTAGTTGTCTGGTATGCTTCCACGGGTGTGTAGGCGGGCGGGACTCGATTAGCAGGCTCTACCTCATGATGAGTACTGGGTAGCTCACTGCAGCCTAACCAGCGATGAGCTGCCACTTTCCATGGTGTTTCCAAAAATTTTAAAAGTACGATATCTCGTCATATTCGGTTTTAATGGCTTAATTTAATTGTTCCTCGATCAAAACGAATAAAAACAGCCATTTAATCAATTGTATGTATGCTCCGTCAAAAATTTAACATACCTAAAAAAACGCAATTTTCACTAAAATTTCCAATTTTTGAGCTCTTTGGTCAGGCCCAAGACGAACTTTGTTAGAGCCCATCTTTTGCACATTTCTTATTGAGCCTAAAAGGCAACTTTTCCAACCTATTACGTTCCCGCTGCTAAAATTTTTTGTTTTTCGGTACGCCCTACTATTCATACTTCATTAGAAGTTGTAATTATACATTTCAACGAGGTACTCATTTTCAAAAAAATTATCACATGGTTTGGAAGTTGAAAAGTTTTCATTGTAATTTAGAACTGTGTAATCAGGGTTATACTTTTTACTTTTTTCGTTCTCTGTACGACGTATATATGTTCTATCTCCCATGAGCAGTCCCATACGTGATATCATTAATACTGCATACTTCGCTCCTGCATGATTTAAGTCATGGCTGACCTTTTATTATTTCATGCGCCAATTATTTCATTTTATTCGTGATGCTCAATACGAACTATAGTATGTGCCATAAACCATACACTATAATTCTAGATTTCACAGGTGCGTTAAATTAGGCATGAACTTGTGTGTATACATGTATACTGTGTAAGATATTTAAAAAAATTGTAAGGTTTCAACGCGCCACTTACAATTATGTAATATGCCTCTTTTGACAGATATGCAATATATAAGCAATTTCTAATTTGACCCTTTTATTGATTAATATTATTATCATAAAATATTACAAAAAATTCCTCACAAGAATTAAGGTGAAAAATGAATAATAACTACTTCATAGAGGCTAAGAGAAATGACGTATGGCAAAATTGCTCCAAAATTTACTCGTAAGTATTTACATTTTGACAATTTCTTATCATCCTCGGGCTTCATCGTACATTTTGTGGGAAGCAATAAAAGTCACTGTACGTCATTTCCGTAACGGCGCACTGTCATAAGTTCAAGGTCATCTTTGGATATCATAGGAGGGGAATGGTAAAAGTTTAGCAGTTTTGACTCAAAAAGTAAGTCACCTCATTCTCATCATTTTAGAAATAATGGCTTTGGCCTGTTCAAAGTAAACCTACTTTTTTATTTTCCTTCACCTTGGACCTCTCTTGGCGTGAGAGTAACTATAAAGAAGCAGTAAATTAGCAAAGTAAGCTATTTCCGCAAGGGTGAAAAAATTATCGAAAAGGAAGCAGAGAGCGCAGGAAAAGGATACATTTTTAACCATTTCATTGCGAGATAACTTCTGATTCGACAGACAAAAAGTTTTCAGAGGGAAGAGAAAGTATTTTTTTGGCGGAAGGGAAAAACAGATGAAATTCCTTCCCTGCTAAATTATTTCCAATCCTGGCCTTTTATTCGGGAGAGAGGGAGAAAAAATGGGGAAACTTTCTCTACTTTTTATCTGCACTGGAAAACTTGGTGATTTCCTCTCAAAGTATAATAAGCAGACGTAGACAGTTTTCCAGTGGAAATCTGCATAGCCCTCCAAGGCCAGTCATGTAAACCGGCTAATGAGGTAGGATCACGTTGTAAACGGGGATGATCTGTTCGGAAGCCATAATACACACGCCGCAGGGTTCCACGTCAAGGGGATAAAAAATGGTGCTCACTTATCCCCATCCGCACCAACCTATCCCTTCGAAACCACTCCACCGTCGCCAACTACACGGTTTCATAACTAGTCATGCTGGTACAAAATCGTGCGATTTGTTTAAAACCAAAAAAGCATCATACTAAAATAAGACGATCGGTGATGATTAAATATTTATTCCACCACAGTGTATACTTATGAAGATATAGATGAAACTTAAGTTTCCACAATGCAGAGATAAATCTACTAAAGAATGATTGACATAATCTGGAATAGACAAATGAGAATGTTTTTGCTATACTGAAATAATTATTTAAATTGCAATTTCTATTAATTCATCGCTGATTTTAAACTTTATTCCTTCCAAAGAAATACAACTGACAGACACTCAGTGACTACTAACTTAAATACTTGCTCGATAAGGAATAAAACAATTGTGAGTAGTATGTATTTATACATTATAGTAGTTTGTACTATTTATATCCAAATTATAGATAATACCTCTGAGATACTTTGAAATTTTAATTTGTAGTGAGGTATTTATGAGATAAATATTGAAGTTAACTTGAAAACGGATGCCTGATAAAAGTAAATTTGTAAGGTAGAACTACAAGTCGAAATGTTCCTCCTGCTTTAGTGTCTAAGTATTAAACGATAATCTATGTCACTGCTTGAAATAATGCTCTTAGTGAAAATACAAGACATGCGCTTTAATGAACACTTTTTAAATTAATAGTGTTTCGTTAAACTTGGGGAACGATACTTGGTGGAAATCCTAGATAGAGTAAATAAAAAAGTTACATCACTTGTACATTGCGTGGAAATTTTGGAATTGTACAAGTTTCGATTACATTAATTGCATACCACATTTTCCAAAAAGTATAGACGCGAATAATTCCAAAAACGACAGTTACTTTCAGTCTTAAGAATACACAAAACTCCGGCAATTAGATGGAAAGGTGTATTCGTAGTCAATGATAAACAATGGAAAATATAATCGATAATAATGATGTCTGATACGCATTGCACGCCATGTTTATTCCTAGACAGAATAATTTGACTATATGAGGTTAAAAAGAGTTTTGTAACGCATTTTTACATTCTCTAAGATGTTTTCAAATTCTCAGCGGAAAATAAAATTTAAACTTCTCATACTATCACTAACTTATTGATTTATCAAAATAATAATTAGCTTTAGTTTAAATTTCTTTCAACCTTGAATAAACTCCAATGTTTTATCTCTAAGATAGTAGCTACTATACTCCATGAGAAGCTATTTTACGAAAGCAAATGTTTTGTTCGATTTAGAAAAATCCCTTTTCAGATCATCATAGAAACAGAATATTAACTTTAATAACATTTCCAATTAGCGCTATATTTGTGAGTGTACGATTTTAGTCGCTCTTTTTAAGCAGTTCTCCATGACACCCACAAGGTGATTTCATTGAACCTTTGGATGTTGTATCATTTCTCATTTATAGCAAAATGGCTAAAATGAACGCGTCATCTATTACGATCCTGGCGAAATGTGATTAAACCTTAGAAACGTCCTCTTTGGCATTGCTAAATCCCGTGACAAACTCGCTAATTTGGTAACATCCATAGGCACCCACACTCCCCCGCATACCCTCTCTCAGATAATCCTCCCGACGCGAGTTCCATTCCAATCCCACCACTCAGACACAAATCATTCTTCACTCGATACCTTCATTTCCTCTCTCTTTTATCTCTCATCGCCGCTCTTAGACTTCAGCGGGATAATGCGGGAGGAAAAGGACTAACATACGGACTCCCTAATCACGTTCGATTCCGAAACCGATTCCATTTGCGATTCCATTACGCTCGCATTATCCTTTTCAAATCTGCTTTATTATCTCCGTGTATGGGCCCCTTTATCCACCCGTTATCCTCTAAATTTTTCTTCGATCATTTTTACCCGCTGGGATACTTTAATGTTATCTTTATTTATTCCTGTTTTCTTTAATTTCGGTCAAGATAACCTTATGCCAACATTACGCTTAAGACCTTACCTTTCCCCACGCTTCGGTAACGTATACAACTGATGGTTCCGGGAGAAGAATTTGTTGAGTATCTTGAAAAGTATATGAAAATTAAGACCAAAATTCCACAAAAGGAAAAGTGAAAAACTATGAGTAGTGAAAGGAATAATAAAAATAATGAACGGTACTCATTTTGTCTTTGGTATTCGCTTTTTGGTTTGGTATGGGCGTAGAAATTATGTCCTTTTCGAAAGCTCGATGTCGCCACTTCTTCAACTCCGAAAAAATGCTTGTATTTAAATAACTTTATCATAAACTTGTTTATTACATAAAGTGAAAATAAAATAGAAAATATTTTACCTAATTTCAATTTCATTAAGTTAAATGTACGCATTGTATAATTTAATCGCAGCTTGTTTCTTTTGAATGCAGCCTTACGTTCCTTATCAGCTGAATGTTATAAATGCGACATTCCTCTATCCTTTTAAGGTTCTATACCTAGGATACCTTAGGTTTTTTTCTGATACTACATTTCATCATTCATACATAGTTATTCAAAATTCATTTTTACTCTAGTTTTTTAAGGAAAGAGGTCCTATGACGGAGATGACGCTTTCCTTGTTTAGCTTCGTATCAAGGACAGATAACATTGCGAAGTATTTCGCGGAAAGTTGAGATATTGAACGAATTCGCTCTTCCAAGATAGCGTCCTGAAGTGTTTTGCTGTGTGTATGTCCTAATCGTAAATACTCTGAGTGTCTAATCAGATTTAAAACGAAGATTATTACCAAAATGTACTTCGATGATATCTCTGTCCAATACGTTACTCTTAACAGCTTTGTAGATCAAATATTTGTGAATTAAGGTTTAATTGGAAAAGTAAGGGATTTTCATACAAGTTTTTCTATTAAAAAACATTCCTACCTCATATAACCCATCCAAAAACATAAATACCGAAGCTTAGTTCCAATCTTATACATTCTTATCAGTTCTAGTTTCTTAAAAAATTCTCATCAATCAATTAAAGTTAATGACTACGAGAAAATTCCCATTGTAATAGTTCCGCAAGTTCTGAGTAATTTATGAGTATGACACAGTAATTTGAACAAATAACATATTAACGACTTTTATACTTGAAAAGTATGGCAATCTACAATGTATTTTAATTTCAAAATATGTCTTCACCTCTGCCAAGATAAGTTATCAATCAAGACAGATCGATGTTCTTTGGGTAAGGATAATTAGAAATCACGGTTCTGGAGATGGAAAATAATACCTCCCTGAGGGTATTGCTATTTATATTATTCTAATTCAACACAAATCTCTCGATTTGATGGGTAAAATGATAAACTATCCATCTTTGTAGGAGAGATATTTAATAATAGATATCCTCTAACGATGATTCCAATTTGTTGCGATTCAGAAAATCAGTATTTTAGGTTCCTTTGGAAAGACTTTGCAAAGCATTTTCGAATATGAAATTGAAGCACCGTATATGATACCTGAGCCCTTTCAATTTTTATCGGGACCCCAATTACTTCTCCTCTTCCTTACCCAATATAAGTGGCTCCGTATTTTTCTCCCATTCGTTAACGTCAAGGAACGTCTGCTATCAAAGAACCCTTTTGTCCCTTTCTCTCCATTCTTCTTCGGCTTTCAAGATTATCTTAAAAACTCGCTCTTTGATTTTTCCGACGTTTAATTTGCCGTCATTTTCATTCATCATTAAACTTCCTCCTTTATATAAGACCCTCTTACCGTTTCTCTCTAAGAAAATTTTCTCTGCCAACGTCTTCCTAAGCTCGTTTCAATTCTGCACTTAAAAAAAATACAATTCAGTATCACGTCAAGTTGTTTTTTCAGAAATTTTCCCATCTTTCTTTCATATTCCGACGATGATTGTTAAAAGATAACTTCTTTATTCTGAAATTAAATTTGCATTGTAGTCGTTTCATATTCTTACTATTTTCTTGGCAAGGATCTTGAGATTGACTTATAAAAAATGACTTCCAGAACGATTTGACTTCTAATAGTGACTGAGAAAGAAACGGTGATATTTTTATAATTTCAGCTAATAATTATATAACTCTCGAGACGTTTGTCTAGAAAACTTCGTAGAGCATTTTTAATTCTGTAAATTTGAATAGGAGGCGGGTATTTAACTTTTATGAAATATTTTTATTCCTCATTTTCCCTATAATTATTTTCATGAAGTAGGTACCACAAAATCTCTTTGAAAAAGCTTCATATAATTAGCTACCATTGTTTTTATTCAATCTTATATTTTTGTGCATTATTCATCCATTACACATGATAAATTGCTTCTCCTGTAGAAAGGAAAGACGGATCACAGAATACAACGTTAGGACTAAAATAGATGAAGTTAAATAAGGATTGGGTATCAGTGTGTGGTGCTATAACCCAATTTAGCCTTTCGTTTCTCAATCGAATTTCCATCTACAAGCTTCACTCTCTCTTCAGTATACTGCCTACTAAACTGGATGAATTCAGCGTCCTCTGTTCTATTAGCTTTAAATTATTAACCTAATTCCTGTCTTATTTATCCTAGTAAAATCTTTTTCCTTCACCTTAATTTTCTAAATAAGCTATGAAAAGGAAATATCATGTTCTAGACAAGCTAAGAAGTGAGGTTTATAGCCTTTCCTCTTCTCCGTGAGCCAGAATGTTTCGAACGGGAAACAAGTACGTAATCACAGCACAAAGACCCATCGAAATTTTCATAGTAATCGATAAGTAGTGACCATGATGAAAATTTTCTCTGTAACGCAACTCTTCCACCTGGTCTACACCTATCTGCAGAGTTAATGTAATAGTAAATAAATAAATTTAACTAATAGCATCCCTCTGAAATCCAAGTCGGTAGTGCGTTCATCTCTGATAAAAGCGGTCCCGGGTTCGATTCCTGGTGGGGGCCCAAGTCTGTGAAATTAACTTAACGCTTCTAAAAATACTATTGATGTTTGTCGGGGTTTCCTTTCACCCCTTCTACTCCTTTTCCCTATTCTTGAGACAAAAATCTCCCATCATCTCCTCTGATCACCTCAGCGTCCCCTGACCCTAAACACGAATCACTGATACGTCCCTCCGAGAATTCCTTTCATTACCCATCGAGGAAGCCTTATTATCCCTTCTCTCGCCAAAGTTTTCGAGAAAACGAGAAGATGCTCATCAAGAAAGTAAAACAGTTTGAGGGTTTATGATTTCTGGGCGAAATAAGAGAGGCGAGATGCCTTCAGAGAAGGATCCCTCCGCTCACTTTCTTCCGCGAAAAGTCTCCTTCCCGTCTCTCCTTCCCCCGTGGGTTGGTGTTGGGTGTCATCCATCTTATTTTCGCGTTTTTCCTCTGTCCCGTTGTTAATGAAGTGAAACCCTTAGAAACGTTATGAGATATTAAGTTTATAGGGAAAGATAATATAATCAGGTTTAAGCCCTGATGGAGTTTCCAATTAGCCTCCATTCTTATCTGGGAAGAGAGCTTAGTTTGGACGGATGGAGTACAAAAGATCTTGAAACAGCGATGGTGATGTATAAAGAGGCTTTTATGGGAGTGGAGGATTTGATGAAGGAGAGTCGATAAATGTATTAGTCAGCTACTGGCAAGAAAACTTATTGCTTGGAGTATTACTTTGTTGGAGCACGAGATACACGCTTCAAGATTGGAAGATTTGGACGTTTCACCGACCTTAAAAAAAGAGTTAATAACTTGATAAGATGGAAAAGATAAAATCTACAAAAAAGATACGATAGATAACAGCATCAAAGGAAAATATTTTAAACTCTCACAAGGATAATACGAACCTTTAGATGAATAAATTTTATAATCTATTCGTAGTTATAATGAACATATCCTGATTCTGATTACAATAAATTAATTATTTGTATGGTATTAAAATGTTAAATCTATTTCTAATACTTAATCTAGAAAATTTTCTGGGGGATTTAAGAGCTACACGCAAGCTTACCTTTCACCTTACCTTTTGCCAGTATTTAACCAATAGCGATCTGTCGGGCATTTCTCAAGTTTGATATAATGGTGAACAATAATAAAACATAATTATGTATCGGAAGAAGCTGAAGTGAAATTTATACTTAAATAGCGAACAATGTAAAATTTAAGTAACCGCATAGTTAAAAAAGAGGTTATAACTTCAACTCATTTAAAACATTTACTCCTTCTTTCTCATTTACTCCTTAATTTTATACTTTCGAAAATTCAAAGAGATATAATTTCGCAGAATAACTCTCTATGAGTGAGTTAATAAAAATGGGTGAATTATTTTCAATAATTCGATTGAGTTCGCGATGTTCTTGGAAGCAGTTCCAGCACTTATCCCATTTGATAACTCTGTCTTTCTCAATCTATTCAAAATCACGTTTCATTTCCTCAATCAAAACACCTTTCGGCGTCTTAAGGAAAAGAGGCGTTTTAACGGAATTAGATACCGATCAAGCGAAATGAACAGTGAGAAATCCGACAAATAAAACGCGCCACTTATTTCGTCTCCTCTTCGCCCACTTCCTCTCTTTACTCATCCATCCCAGAAAACCAACTTCAAGGACGATTTCACACGATCAACTTCCTTTCACCGCCAACCTCTGACAGTATACGGAAAGTTTTAACAGTTCCTTCCGGCGTAAGATTTCAACACACACTCGTCGTTGCTTTCGGAGATGAGTAGTCCTTGAGGGGCGTTTTGGAAACACAGCACATCCATTCCGAAAACCCCTTGTAAAAAACCCACCGACTATAGGACTCCATCCGGGGAGGAAAAAAAAGCCTCTCTCCTCCGTCGCATTTTACCCACGCCTTTAACCCCTTCGTTCGAATGCAAATCCCTCCGAGCGCCACACCCTATCTCCCAACCCTATACGTGGGGAAGGTTTAAGACTACGAATTTACGTCACCACTCACGGATTGAGAGAAAGAGCTTATCTTTCTCCCTTTCTCGCCCTGTTCACGCATTCTATTCCACCCCCTTCTTCCTCTCTTAGGGGTGGGTTCCCTCTCGCATAAAGTAGGCTGCGACAAGCTTTCATCTTCCCTGCCACCTCCCCAGCCGCTATCCTTCTTCACTCTGTCATTCAAAATTCTCCCTCTATTCTTACTTCCCCTCTCTAACCCCTAATCGTTAAAATTCTTCTTCTTTCCTGTTGTCTATTTCGATACCTTTTCATTCTTTGTACTCCATGAATCCGGAGTAACGGAGATTGTTATGTCTAATTCCCTAAAGATGCACGGATCCATTCCGTATATAATGTTGGAAGAAGAGACTTGTCTGCCAGTCAGCTATTTTTTTATGCTCCCTCTTATTCTTTGCATTCAACGAATCCTAAAAACTGACTTTTACGTCCCATTATCAAAAGCATACCTATTCCTTCTGTGCGCACAGATGAATGACTTAACATCTTTGACACATTTTAACGCTTATCTAAAGACATTTCGTATGTAAATAATAATGATCTCCATTTACTATGGTAAGTCACTTCAAGTCTTTCTAATTCTTAAAAAGTGTTATTTATTTGCGTTCGTGTACTAAACGTAATGCTCCTCACGATATAAATTTATAAATATGAATCACAAACATTTCGCACAACACTTTCCCGTTTCACTTTCAACTTTACGAGTCAAATAAGGATTCATAATAAAAAATATGATGAATCCACCCCATAACATTCCCTTTTTTCCGACATCATTTCTAAGAATAAAAGAACTAAAAAAAGAAAAAAAGAAAAAAAAAATTTCCACGAAATTTTAAGTGAAACTGGTCGTAAAATTAAGATATGTGCGGAAAAATTATTAGGTTTTTTTCCTCGCTATAGATTTCCATTAGGTAACACCTTACCATAAAAATATATTCCATTTATCTTCATGATTACCAATTTAAATATTATTTATAGCTTTCTTATTTTCCCACGTTTTTATTCGTACGTTTTGGACCCTAAATGGGGCTCATTTCTGAGGTGAGACTTTTAAGTTTCAATCCTCATTTAATAAGGTAAATTATTTTTTATTCGTCTCAATCCTTCTCACTTTTGATTCAGGACAAATAATCTATGCATCTCAGTAGTAAGTTAATTAATCACACTTCACCTGCAATATTCATAGAGTCAGCTCGAAGTAAGAAGTTAATATGCGCTGTCACTAACAAACTTAAAACATTAAAGGATTAGGTTACCATCAAAATGATTCAGTCATTACATTTTCTTCTTGAAATGTACAAAAAATTAACGATTAAGTGAGATAAAATATTACTGAATTCCTCACCTATCTTGATTGACACTCTGTTACTAGGATTTAAATTTTCAATAAATATGACATACATGAATGCTATTTGTCACAGCTAAAATATCGTGATGAATGAATTTCATCATTTTTCTTTCCGTAGAAGTTAGAGGTAAATGTATATTTCACTCACTTTTGTCCATGCCTTGTTCATAACATGAATGCTACTTTGGTATGAATGACATTTCACAGGGACAAAACTTTTGATCATGCATGGTTAAAGGCTATAAAAAGTACCTTCATTGAGCTATTATATTGCAAGTGAGTGAATGAGAAGCATTAGTTTTTAGGAAAGCAAGCGCAAATCACTTCATTTCATGCCTAGTTGCCTCATTCCCTTCTCAAAGTTCTTTTGCAGCTGATGTTGGAGAGGCCAAGAATTCAACAAGCCTTCAGGCTGATGAATGTAAAGGCGGGTGTAAGGAATATGCTATATGAAGGTGATTTCATCCGCAAGAACTTTATTCATAGACAAACTTACTGCTTACTTATTAACCTCCAACTTCAATTCCGCTCTTTAAAGACCTCCGATTTGATTAATTCGTTTCAGTGGCTCTTTCACGTTCATCTGCTTCCTCATTCCCACCAATCCTTCTAATATACCTTAATCCCTTACCAAACGTGCCTCATTCCTCCACGCTTGATCCTTCCTCATTCCAAATTACCTCGTCTCATCTCATTCCTCCACACACCTCATCGTTTACCATTCCTCGCCATCCCTCCTAATCTCCTCTAATCCCACCTCATTCCTCCACATTCCTACGCATTCCCTCCCCATTCCTTCTTCTCTCCTTTTTTCCGCCGCCAAAAATCTCTCTCTACAGTTCGCCATTGTGACACACACGGCAAAGTGGCGAATTCTTCATTCCGCGCTTTCACATCGCATGCAGAGGAAAATTGTATTTCAGCATTGGTGGGGGAGGAGGGGGAGGTTGTGACGGGGATGAATAAGCCGGAGACAGTTCGATATATCGACCTCCATACATTTCTCCACTCCTCTTTCATTTTGTATATTCCCTTATCCATGCCTTTATCCTCTTACCATTCCACTTCGGTTTCCCTCTTATTTCACTTTCTCTTCCACCTCTGCGATCCTTTATTCGCTTGGAATTCTTATCACTTTCTTTTGTTCCTCGCTCTTTTTACTTTCGTGCATGTCATTCTACTATCGTCAATAAACGTTCTTTCCTTTTCTGGGCTGTGTTCCAACTTTTCTCTTATATTCATCCAAATTCTCACTTATATTTGAACTGAAATTATCACACGAATGCTTATATACGAGGAAATTCGCCATATATGTTAAGAATCTGGAGCATTTACGATTTTTTGTGGATTTTTTATCGGCAAAAAAGTAAAAATTATGCTATTTTAATAAAATTACATTATTCTTTTCTATGAAGTAGCTCTCCATTTCAAATAGTTAAATTGTTAAAGTGAAATAGAATTGCCTCCTTAAAATAATACAACGGTTATATAATCGGTCAGGCAGAGCCCATATTAAAATTACTCTAACATAGCTACAGTAGAATGAACATTCAGGAGTTTAAAAATAATATCAATTTAAAATAATAAATACTAGCATATTTGCCATTATTTCATATTTTGACATACTATTCATACTCTCTGCTTTTAACACTAAATCTATATTCTTACATTTTAGCCAGGTTACAGGGTTAAGAAAGGTAAAAATACAAAAAGCTTTGGATATGGGACAATGAGGTTATGCAAGATCAGAAATGAGATAGTTTACAGTTTGCCTATCATTTGTTTCAGTCAGAATTACATCAGTGGAAATGGTCCTCATAGGCCCAGAATAATAGTCTAATAAATAATAATATTCATATAATAAATAATACTATTCATCTCTACAGAATTGTTTATAATACGAAGAATTGCTTTTGATTTTTTATTGAGCATCACTCATAACTAGTAACTTCCATATCGTGAACAAGACTGAGAAGAAAGTAAATGGAAAATAAATTTTTCGATCCTGTGCCAAAAGGAATATGAAGCCTATGCCGCTCATCACGAAATAATCACAGGACACGCAATAAAAGATAAATATTAAAATGATTATTTGCAATAAAATAAGTACTTATATTATGTTGTAATTCTGATGGCAGTATGACAAAGTATTCCTAGTTATTTTTCCTTTTCTTTGATTCCATACCTGTTTCTAGGTTCACCCTAATTTTCACACCCACTCTTAATTCTGCTTTCTTTTATTCCAATATCTTTCACCCTTTCTCTCTCCGTATCCTCATATCCCCTCTCCATTACATTCCCATTCCTCCATACCTTTTCCCTACCCTCTCCTACCCCTCACCCCACTCTTTCCTCTCCCCTCTCTCTCATCATCATGTCCCTGTCACGGCTCTCTTTTCCTTTCAAATGTTACCACTCCCGCCCCATTCATCTCCCCCGCACATACACGCTACAGACATCCTTCTTCGCCACCTGTCACATACCCCCGCTCTTAACACATTCAATATTTGATGCACCCAAAGAGTTTTCCTCAACCGCGCATTGTCTCGCAGATGTTTTCTCTCTCCCGGCTTACCCCACAATTATATGCGTCAATTCAAAAGGAGCATGAATAAAAAACGGGAGAATAAGTTCGAATGGAATCTTTCACGGTGAAGTGTCGTTTATCATAAAAAGACAACCGCATCGCCAAAAGCGCAATCCCCGAGGTTATTCCATGGGCGAGGAATTGACGTGTGCCTAAATTACGAGGAGGTATTTAAATATGAATCGATAGAGTTCCGTATTAAAGTTGTGCAAATGACGGCGAAACAATAATTCCGTTTTAATTGAATAAATTTACGATATCGAAAGCGCATCCGCACGACGTACGCCATGAATAATGGTAATGAGTTTTGTTGCTTAAATTGGTGTATGATATAAAATAACATTTGAAACCCATTCACTCGCTCGTAATGCGATAAAATAAACCCTAAGTTATGATATAATAATGCCTTCAGGGGTGTATTATCTATCATCGCCAGTCAACATCTATGTTTTCATTCAATTAAATTTAACAATTAAATTAACTCATTAAATATGACACTTATGTTTTCGATGGACATGTGGCATGCGACGTCCGGACAGTTATTATCATAATTCCATACGCTTAAAAAAACTTAAATTGAATATTTAGTGGGATTATGCATGAAAAATATGATTTCTGTCATCTTTTTTTGGACTTGATTATATATTTTCGAGAAAATTTATCAACGTAATTTGAATAAAAGTTTCCGAATAGACTGTCGAAATTCCTATTAGAGAATATCCCACCTTAATCTCATTGGTAACAATGGCTAACAGTTTAATTTAATTATTAAAAATATGTCTCGATTTGAATTTCAAATATATGAAGAATATAACAAGAAGGCATAAGGTACCTAAATCAACGAAAATCATTGGCATGATTTTAATTAACAGGTGTAAGTGATATTTTTGGAATACTTTATAATGAAAGAATATAATTTTTAGGAAGCGATGTATATTTAATATGAAGAATATCGCTAGTGTTATTATTTTGGGATTTTCTTATACTGACTAACTTTACACGATGTGAAACTGCAATTAAAAAAGCGAAACCTAAATATATTCGGCTGACTCCTTTTGCTTAGTTTTGCTATAAAGACCCCACATTATTTGTTACTTTACATACAAATGTGATGTAAAATATATTTTTTGATGTAATACTTTGAACTTACCATATTATTTCTTCAGAAGTTATCTGGAAGAGGAACCAAAATAGCCTAACTTCACCGTAAGTTTAAAAATGTAAGTATCTATTCGTATATAATTTAATTATAGCGATAAAATTTTATTCGTATGTTCTTGTAAAATAAAAATTAACATCAACATAATGTATAGTAGTTGCTCAGTAGATAAAAATCCTATCATCACGAAAAGGTAGCAAGATTACAGAGAAATCAGAAAAATCTACCACAACACCAGAGAAACAGAAAAAGAAAAAAATTACCCCCTAGAATGTCTTTCTGGGCCCCAGTTTAAGAACCACTGCTTTAAGCGATGCTTTGAAAGTGAAACTACATTTCCTCGATGTATATCGTCATAATTAAGAGACCCCGCCCAAAACGAATGCCAAAGTTTGATTCTTGGCCATTATTTCAAAATATCACTTTCAAAAAGATGGAGGAGGAAATGGGAAGAAATACGCATTTAACTCGAGACAAAGAGTCTATCAGCTTATATTTCTAAGTTCCGCTTTCCTTTTGTTTGGATAAAAGGGAAAATTTCTTCGTGGCGGAGAATAAATTACGTGTCGGGTTCTTCAGCGAGGCCACTCGTTCTATCTTCATTAAAAGGAAACTTTTGGAAAGGAGCAAATAAGATAAAAAAAAAACGCCGAAGTAATCCCCGTATGATCGATGAACTTTAAAGGGACATGTTGGTAATGATTGATCATTCTGTGGTCAAAGGTTGCTTAGTTGACGGTGGGGAAAGGAAAATCCCTTCTCAAGTGCTCTCTGTTTGGTCATCATAACAAACAGATTTAATTTCCATTAAACTTTCCTGTTTAAAAGAGGTGAAAAAATAAGTAACGATGCCTATGACGCATGAAAAATGGATTCTTTTTGCGAAATGAAAGCAAAACGGAGAGAGAGAATGCACGGGCGCGATTCATGAGAGCTTTTTAGGACCACTTTGGGAAATCCCACGTCAAAGCGACTTTATTGGAAATAGACAAGTACTACGATCTAACAAATTTTAAGCCGCTGAAGCTAATTAGCACGGACTCACTCGGTTACGTTCATGTGAAAGACGCTCAAGTACTGAAAACATTTTGTTAGAAGATGTTTTTGCAGTAAAGAACTAATGAAACCAGACCACGTGAATTAAGAAAAATCTTTAAAAAAGTGAAAAAATGAGTTAATATGTGACCAGAGCGTAAAAAATTTCCTTTATACATTGAAAAATTTAATCTTACGAAGAGTAAAATATCTTGTAATTTTGTATAACCTTTGATGAATTTTCTTTAAGCTGAACCTTCTCTGATATTCAGTTATTCATTCGGCAATTCCTAAAGAGAAAGCACACTAATATTATTATGTTTTGAAGAGGTCCAATAATATTTCGTCGATTGATGACATACGGTATGAAGAAGTGAGCTTATAGCAAAAAGTGTTAGAGGTGTGAGACAGATGAGCCTAAAAAATTGTACGTAATAACGACATAGTCCAATAGCCCTTTCAAGAGAAAAAAATGAATGGGACTAGTAAGTTTTCACGCTAATCTTTACATTGATCACCATATTAATGAGAACAGGAAAACAGAATCAATTCAAAATATAGTTTGTAACATGATTTCAGGTGCAGATTCTATCCAAACCAAGCATAAGAAACTTGATTGATTATTAAGAGAGCGCTACTTTTCCGCATTCTATCCTTACTTTTATATACTACTTTTTCTTACTTTTATATATACTTTTTCTATACTACTTTTCAGCATTCTATCCTTAAATTATCAAACACATTTAATATTTTTCCTGTTTTAAAGATAAAGAAGATCTTGAATCCATGACGTTGGTATACCATTATAGAATGATCATCAGTATTGAATGAAGAGGATTATCGCGCGAAGAAAAATGGTGAGATTTTGTTAAATATAAAAGTTAAACAATAAATGCTTAAAGAACAGGAGAAAAGGTTAGAAAAACTTGAATTTATATGGATGATTGAGATGAGCAGCAAGTACTGAATTTTTAAGACCAGAGAGATTTGACCCTCTTTTGTATTATTATTAGAAAACCCTTTTAAAAATAAATACCTTTGAAAGTTTAAATGTCATTTATGTTGTAAGAAATGAACCCAACAAAATTGCTGCGAAGCGTCGAGAAACCATAAATTATTTGTCTCTCAACTGATTCATTTAAAAATAGAAGAGAATATGATGAGATTTCTTATCTCGAATTAATTATCCTAAATGATTAAGTAAGAGGAGATATTTGGAAAAGGCCCAAAATGACATTTCTGAGAAATAAGGTATCAAGTCCGACGAGTAATGAGATATTCGCAGAATTTATGGATTCTTCTTTTCATCAAAATTAAGAAGAAATTTCGCTTTTTTCGGGAGAATACATATCTAAGAAATTTACGGTAAGACTTTAAAGAGAATTTAATAGTCTAAAAATTAATCTAATTATATGTTGTTTAAAAATAATTTGTAGAATAAAAAAGGTATTATTTTAGAGCGGACACATACTAATATTTTATTTATTGGATTTATTGGATTTACAGGCGAGTCGCCCATATTTCAAAAATTACATTAATGAAAAAATACAATCAGACAATGAAATAAAATACACTTATACAGTATAAATATTCAAAAAATCCACAATAATATAAGACCAAATCAACAGACTCCATATATGACAATTACAAGCATGCATATCATTATAAAATAAAATCAGAACAAGTAACAATCATACAAGTGAACTATATATTAAAATACAAAACCTCATATACACATATCACATACCCTGTTGCAAGAGATCTGTAAATCTCTGATTTGGGTGGCAGAACAGTTGAAGATATCTAGGGAAGTACCATAAAGATTAAAATTTCTTAAAATTCTTTCCATAGGGGCATCATGACCATAACAAGTCCTATGGTAGTTATTAGAAAAAACCAGGTTAGTTCTAGTATTATATGAAGGGACTCTTAAATTAACAGACCCAAGAAGATCTGAGGAAATAGTTTCATTATTTAATAGTTTATATAAAAAGATTACATCAGCCTTAATTCTTCTATGGTCTAATGTGTCGAGGTGGAGTTTGCACAATATATCCCTATAGTTAACATCAAGAGAGAAGCCCTTAGATTTAAAGTTGACATACCTGAGGAATTTATGTTGAATTCTCTCTATGCGTTTTAGGTGAGTACTTTTATAGGGCCACCATACGATAGAAGCATACTCAATCACAGGACGGACTAAGGTAGCAAATAAATGCCCTATAATGTCAATGTTAAAATTTCTTGTATTTCGTATCAAAAAGCCCAGGTTTTTCATAGACTTTTTTATGACATAATCAAGATGATGATCAAATTTGAGTTTATTATCAAAGATAACACCAAGATCTTTAATTGTTTCCACATTAGTCAATATCTTATTTTCAAGAGCATAATAATTAATTTTTGGAGAAATAGATTTACTAAATGAGATGCAATTGCACTTAGGGACGTTTATGCGCAAACCATTTTCACTACACCATAATGAAAATCTATCCAAATTTTCTTGGAGATTGCTGACATCATGATCATTATCAACAACAGAATAAATCTTTATATCATCGGCAAACATCAAAAATTTAACACCAGAAAAGACAAATGACACATCATTCACAAAAAGCAGAAATAGTAATGGTCCCAAGTGCGAACCCTGAGGGACGCCTGATAATGCAATTATTTCCTTAGATACTTGGTTATTGATTTTTACAGTAAGCCTTCGATTTGAAAGGTAATTTTCTAACCAAGATAACAGACTGCCAGTGAAACCCATACACTTAAGTTTTAATAAGAGCATTGGAATATTAACTGAGTCAAATGCTTTACTTAGATCAGTATATATTGCATCCACTTGATGCCCATTTTCAAGATTCAATTCGATAAACTTGTGATATTCTAGTAGATTAGTTGTAGTTGATTTACCCCTCAGAAAACCATGTTGAGAGACACTAATAAAATTTTTAAAAAGAGGAGTCAGCTTGTTGACCACCAGTTTCTCAAAAACCTTTGGTATGGATGACTGAATAACCACAGGTCTGTAGTTCCTGACGTCCCCTTTGTCACCAGACTTAAATATTGGAATAATGTAACTAGACTTCCACTTGTGATGATAAATACCACAACTGAGTGATTTATTGAAAATCACAGTCAATGGATAAGCTAAAATCATGTGGCACACTTTCAGAATAGATGCTGGGATACCATCAGGGCCAATACTTTTATTGCAGTCAAGAGACTTCAAGGCAGAATTTACTTCAATAACAGAGATAGACAATTCATTTGGAATATTCATTTGGTTGAAATACTTATCATCATATGAGTCTAAATCTAAGTCAACTGAGGTATACACACTTGAGAAAAATTTAGCAAACAAATTTGATATATCAATAGGATTTTCAGCTTGTTGGTTCTCAAGAACCATTGTTTTTGGCCATCCATTGGAAGATCTAATCGTTTTAATATAATTCCAAAAATACCTTGGATTTCGTGACAGACTTAATTCAACAGTCCTAATATGTCTCATGTAACAATTTCTGATCAGAATCTTAACACTGGACCTTAGTTTTGAAAAATCATTGTAGTGGGCTAATAAACCAGTCTCCTTATAACGCTTATGAGCAATCTTCTTTTCAGCTATGAGATTGCGAACCTCCTTTGAAAACCATACAGGAAATTTCTTTTTTGTAACATTTACAACAGGTACATGGATTTTAATAGCATTTAATAGGTATTCATAGAATTTGTCCACTAAACAATTGAAGGGCAATTCCATATGTGATGGCCAGTCAACATCTGATAGATAAGCAGATAATCCTTCAAAATTACACTTTTTAAAGTTTAGCACTTGGTGAGTATACTCCACTTGCTCATTGGGGAATTGAACAATTTCCATTAATAAAGGCGGGTGGTGCAAATCAGGTTCAATCAAATAGTCATCACAATTATCCACAGTAATTTTATCAATTGAACTAAAACATAAATCAAGAAGTCTATAATTCTTGTTCCTCACATGGTTAATTTGACTCAGATTTAAAGATAAAAATGTATCATAGACTAGTTCAGTGCAGTTTGAATTGCGTACCTTAGCAAACTCACCGCATTCCATGTGTACGTAATCAGGTAAGTTATAATCACCAATAAATAGAAAATCACAATTTGGGTACATGTAAACCAAATTCTCCACTGTTTCACAATATTTTCTATATGTATCCAACGTAGATCCAGGGGGAATATAGATATTGCACAAAATGACTTGACTTGTGTAAAAATTAACACAAATAACAACAATCTCCAAGTTATTCTCAGGTAAAAATATTTGGTTGGCACAAAAGGAATTCTTTACCGCTACGAGCACACCACCACCTCTTCCTTTACCCGTCACACTCGTAGACCTATCACAACGGAAAATCACATAATCATGCAAACCCAACTCAGAGTCAGATATACTTTCCAATAACCATGTCTCAGTTAGCACAAGAATGTCGTGATTGTCAATCAGGTGAACACTATTGCGAAAGTCATCCAGCTTACTACGTAAACCACGGCAATTTTGATAATAAAACTTGTACTTGCACACTTTCGGTTTTACTAGTTTTTTGATGAGATCGGGACAATTTTTGGGTTCCCACCAATATACCTAATTGTGACATTCTCACCATTGTTCTTACGAATTTCCAGCTCTGATCGCAGATTATTCAAAAATTTGCGTTGTGCCGGCGTCTTATCAGAGCTAATGGACAAGTTCGATCCCGCAGAAACCTTGTTCTTAGATTTCAATATTTGAGCAACATCTTTCACGGAGTGCAAAATCACTTTCACCGGCCTAGGTTTGTCAAAATTTACATTTTTTCCAAGTCTCACAACCTTGATGTTATCTACACATATATCACCAACCTTTGTCAAGAGTTGAACAACACTCTTTTTATCCTCCGTAATCCTGCCGTCAATGTTGTCACACTTTGACTCCTGCATATTATATAAAATAACATTACATTCACGGCGTCTTCTTTCTTCTAATTCCTGAGCAATATCGTCCACATTGGCTGATGGATTAACTCCAGAGACAACCTGAGCCTTTAGATTTTCAATATCCCGCTTCATCACATCAATCTCAGCTTTAAAAAGGGATAACAAATCACGTCTCACTGACTCAACCATCTCATCGAGGTTCGTGCTATAAGTTAGAAACTGCTCACAACGATCACATAAGAATTTTAGGCGCCTATCTTTGACTGGCTTCGCCGAAATCTTGTCCGCATCGGCACGTGAGAGGCCTGAACATAGAACGTGAACAGGCAAATTACACTTATCACAAGCAATCTCCTTCTCATTTTTTACTAATTGGTGACAGTGAACACAATTATGTGGATAATTACTTGCCATTATAACCAAAAGCAATAAAAATCCTAAATTATTGGAGACTAAGAAGGACGACCAACGTGTATGGAACCGGAACCGGAATCGAATGTATTATTATATGGCACTCCCAGCAATGATGATGTAAACGGAATTATTAGAATTTATAAAGCCGCACTGCGTAGAAATCAGGCACCAAAATAAAATTTGATTTTATCCTACTGAAAATATCAACAAAATTAGCTCAGTAAGGATGGGCAAAAACAAAATGTATACTACTTGTATTATAATTGAAAATGCTCTAGCGAAGAATTTTATTTGCCTTCATATTCCCATAAAATATCTTCTGATCCGAATGTTTACATTATCATTTTAACATATTGTCGATAGGAATGACATGAAATCTCGTTGATATTGCTTATAAAGGATCAGCAACTTTGCCACGAACATTCTGATTTTTTTCTTCTTGTAAGAAAAACAGTATTAATTATGTTAGAGTAACTTTACAAGCTAGAAATCTTACAGTTTTCCTACTCCAAAGAAAATTGACAGTTTGAAAAATAATCTGGAATCCAGAACCTTAAAATTATTTTCATTTATTTTCAAGCTCAAGCCTGAATTTAATTAAAATTAGTTTCAAAACCTCCATTGTCTATTTATCATCATCTCCATCGTTATGCCTTGAAAATGCTCTGAAATGAAAAATATCCAATGATTTTCTGTACATGATTGTAGAATAATGCACTAAAGAGCTCATCTAACAAAATTTAAATTACCCTATCATGCTTTTTTTTTAACGCCCTGACCCATCTCCACATTGGCTCACTATAAACGTCACCATTATTTGCGCGACGATATATCACCAAAATACACCCTAACTCGCTAACTATGGCACAACTTTTTCCTTCCAACGGCAGAGATAGCTAGATAGATAGGCCATCTCATTAATCATATCCCATTACGGTAAAGCTTCGTCGGCCTCGAGACTCTAAAACTTCCTTCGCGAAAAAGTTCCCTCGTATGTTCACGCAATGTGACATATATCACGGCGCAAAACCCATTTCACAAGGCACTATAATTGGCAGATATACGAGGCAGTCGTACTTAACACCGCAATAGATGATTGGGTAGGACGCGGAGAGACAAAAGGGGCGAACGAGGAAAGAAGGAACGAATGAGAAACAGTTATGGACAGCTTCTCTAAGTCTTAAAGACACTTGGGTGTCGCTCGCGATACCTCTTCTTTCCTCGATGTAAATGATCGATAAGCTGCTTTACCCGTTAATTCCCTCCAATCGCAACGCTTAAGTCTCGTGGAGAACCTCCCCTCCTCTGAAACATAGCGAGCCCTTTCCAAACAATGCAACCCTACCCGCTGCATCCGTGCAAGAAGCATTCCCGACCTTCATTAAGCCTCCGGCGACGACTAAGACTGGCAATGCCTCCGCTAAGACCCTAATGACCCTGTTCTTCATACCAGAAAGGAGAAGAAAAGAGAATGATCCCCGCTTTTTTTCCCCTTTCTTTCCTCTCCACCATTCTCTCCTTCCATTCCCCCTCCATGCCGCAAAACCTCCCGCCTCCTATATTACCAGTAAATTCGGCTTTTGTCTCAAAATCCCCTTGTTTATTCTGCCCCCCGTCTCTTCTCCCTCTTAATTAATTAGCCAACCGCTCCGCCGCCCCTTCCTCCCGACGTTCGGTAACTCTGCCTTCGATTCCGGCGGCCATTCTTCGTAGGAGCCGTCTTAGAGCGCTCTCTTTCCTATTTCAAAGGCTAATTCCCTCTCCTGAATTTTCCCTGTGCGGGCGCTTCCGTTTGACTCCCTCTTCGGGGGATTCCTCCACGGTTATTGCACGTATGACCGCTCCGCTTTCGTGCTTCGCTGCGCGCTAATCAGTTCTTACCCAGTTGCCCAACGAGCACTCCCTATGGCGTACTTCGTTTCATATCGAGGGATTAATTACTTTAAATATGCTTTCGAGAGGTGCCTGACCTCCATATCTCTGTGGAGATGCATTTTCGGGTTCCTTGAACTTTCCTAAGTGGAAATTTTTTAATAAACTCCGTCTTAGGTACTGCAGTCTACGCTAACTAAAGCAGCAATGGATGATTTTTGATACTTTCTCGCGGAATATAGTGTAAATAAACTGAATTTTAAAAGTTCATACGTTACACCCAAGTTACTGTGTATCTCTCACGATCCGATTCACTTTACTCAGCGAATTTGTCATCCGACTGCAGTATATTTCCGATTCGTACGTTATAGTGTACCTATACTTCGTCCAACGTCATGAAGAGACCACGTAAATCTTGTCGCATGGCGTGCATTCCTTGCGGGACTAGCGCGTTCTGTTCGTATTGTTCAATAAGAAATTCATTTTACTCTATTTGAGTATCTTCAAAATCAATTATCACCAGCTTTCTTTTTCTATGCAAAAGTCGCAACAACTCGCGCAATTCTCCCGCAAGTAATACACGGGGCCATAAGATGTGAGTCGTTTCCTCGTCATTTTTGACAAAATATAATACATTTATCGTCGAAGAGAGTCCAGAATACAGCACTTCCTCGCACGTCTGGTCAATTTCCTGCCTGTCATCTCTCTCTCAAATATAAAGTATGTTACGAAAGGTATTCGAAGGTTCTGATTTTTCACTTCAATCCAGGTTCTACTCCACCGTTTCTGAAACTCTTGCTATTCCATTCATTAAATGCAATTCAGTCCATTCAACCCCAACTTTAAATCCATCTTTTTTTGAATTTCATTTGCACATTGGTGCAAGAGTAGTCATGGGTAACCTGATAATAATGTATTCTGTATGAAACACATCCACTCTATTCAATTTTCTTCTTAGGGTATTAATTTTATGACTTATGAATAATTAACGATTTTAAATTAAATAAATAATTTCGGTTTTAAATTTCAGAATTTATGAGTCATTCATGAGTAAAACTTTAAAATTAAGAAAACGGGAGATGAAATTTTTGGAAAACTATTTATAAATTATGAGAAATAAATCAGGAAAATTTTTCACGTGGGAAAAAAAACCCTGCTTTAATAACCTTGCGATATACTACATCTCATAGTGTATTATAATATTTTGCAAGCAATTTACAAACAAATTTAAATAAAAATTTTGCGCAAACAATTGTTTTAAACTTTTGAAATTTTTTCAAAGTTATTAAAACAGGATATAGTATCCTCATAAAAATATTTTTCCTAATTTATTTCTGCTATATTTATCCTAATTTCTTTTCCTATTTATTACATGGAATATTAAAAAGTTATAGCAAGTTTGTGGTTACATATTCCTCATTGATCCCGATGTTAAAACTCATTCGATATAACCTTATAGAGAAATGTTATCATATGGGTACTGAACAATCATCGCCAGAGAATGATCGCCATGTTCTAATATTCAAATTTCGTGGGGTATCTTTAATTCACCTGTCTTTTAATGATCTCATTCTTCATTCACGGGCTTATGCAGAAAATTACCCTGGATATTTTACCTATGTCTACCTATTTTTTGCTTTAGTTATGCAAGTAAAGCTTCCTAATCCGAGACTATTATCTCATCTCTTCTATTTTCCTCTTGTTTTTCCTCAAACTCGCACATCCCATACACATCCTTGCCAACTTCCCTCCATTTTTCACTCCGCTGCTTCCATGGCTACCGTTGCTTCGTTGCGAAAGCTCCTGCGAGTATTTTCCACGCGGAATTCAGCCACCCTTCAGAGCTCCCTAATACCTCGCCTTAAAATTCCCCTCTGCCAATATGCACCCTACCATTCCAAGAGATTAGCAATTCCTTCAAATAAGGAGGCATGCCTAACTTCCTTGATTTCGCACTACGAGTTTCTAAGCTAGCCTTTCAGCGAAATACATATCTGCAGCACATGTAGTACCATAACTTCACCATTAGTACAGCTAGATTTTAAATTTGGCCGCGCGAAGAAATAAAATATTCCCAAAAAATCCATAAAAGGTAGGAGGATTTTCTTGTGAAACTGCATCTCATGTAAGTTACTTTAGACACCAGACTTCAAGGCGACTTTTACGTTAAGCAAGCAATTTTTTGTCTTCCTTAACACCTTATGATGTTCTTCCGTTAATAAATTGATTTTGAAGTAGATAATATACATTGTGAAAAAAAATTTATAAACATAAATATTAATGTTCCATTTTTATCGTCAAGTAGACGTTTTGCTAGGTTCATTAGATTGATTGTTATTTTATTATTTTCCACATACAAGGAAACTGAAATTTTATTTCCTCATTACGTCAAAGAAATTAGCTTATTCGTTCTATGCGTGAACCAAATTGAAATAAGGAGAACGAAAAAATGAAAAAAAATCAAGATGAGTTTGAGTATTAAGAATATTTTAACTTTAACGAACCGCATACTATTGAGCATCTTTCATATGGAAGTAACAGGTTTGATAGAAAAAGATACTTCAGCGTCACAATTTCGCCCAAATAAAGGTGTTATCTATTCATTTATCTTTCATGCTTTTTAATTAACTTCAGCACTTCCTGTGATCTGTTAGGGACAGCAGAACAGAATAGCTTAGAGTACCAATACCATAGTTTTCCGACCATTTTCAGATAGATAGGGGGGCATTGGACGATGCTAGACGTTTTAAAACCACCAAGAGATTTAGAGGAGTCCTTTACAATTTTTTTATTCCGCCATTTAACTTAGACTGAGATAATTCTCACGATGGATAATACCTTCTCTCCCTTTTTGTAGCTGTAAGAGTGTTTCGTATTGTATTGAAATATTATTCGTACTGAAACTTTCCAGGATGGGAAGAACAAACTGACACGCCAAATCTATACCCAAAATCGGTGCATAATGTATGCTTTCTGCTAGTTATTGAAATTTCCAGGTTATATGAACCAATTGCATCATAATACAAAATAAATCGTAGTCATTATAATAACTATGAAGGATGAATGGGAGAGAGTAAGCCAAAAGTGACTTGAGCCCTCATAACTAGCGAATGCTAGATCAGAATTACAAGAAACCACTAAGCCAGAACTGCAGGGGACACCACCAGTCTTTTCTGGATGTAACTTTGTACTTTAGAAGATAAACGTCAAGTTCTATTTCCTACTATGTGTAACACATGTATTTCGTTTGCTTAGACTAACATTGTCGCCAGATGCAAAGCTCCATGATAGTCATACCAGTTGCTCCAATATTGCTTCTACTAAAAGAGATATATTTATAATGATGTACTTATTGCTTATTGCGAATTTAAAAGATATAAATTGTATCTCCGAGACACATAACCCTTAATCCCAAACTACTGAAAGCCTTCGGATAGCCAAGTGGGTAGCACGTTCGAATTTGGTGAAAACGGTCCCAGATTCGAATCCGGGTGAGAAGAATGTGCGAAATGACCTTAGCTGTCGAAGTTATTCAAAAAATATTCCTAGGTGCAAAAGTTCTATAATTCACTCATTACGCGATTACACTTTCGCTAATAGTATCGCAATATAGTATAGTATCATACTTCCTGATTAACCATCCCTTAAGATCGGAATAACATACTTCACTATTGGTCTGCTCAATACAGTGCGGGGCGTCTGGTAACCCTTTTCTCCACTACATTCTCTTCTCCAAATATTTCATTCCTATGACTTTCTATAGTATTCTATTGCTCTACTAGGGAAGGGTACTTTCTGCCTTCCGGAATCACTAACTCTAACTACCTTTATCTCTGTCAGAGGACTCTCAAACATTCCCCGTACCTTTCAACCCACACTCCCCATTTTACCCATTATCCTCACAATTCTCTCTCCCTCTCAGTCTATACCTGACGCTTCATTTAGCTCGGCCTGTCGCTACCCTTTCATTCCAAACCCCCACCGACTAACTCACCCCACTCTTTTGCATTCACTTTCCATACGTCTAGCCTTCCTAACCCTCACGATTTTGTCTCCGACTCTTCAATTTTTCTATTCCTCGAATTCGCCCACTACGCACCGTCCTCTCTTCTTTGCTCTTTTGTTCGTTTGTCCTCTTCTATTAATCCCACTACTTTTCCTTTGACACTTCTTTTATATCCTCTCTTCTACTTTAATTCTCTCCTCTTCCCAATTTCATAAGCTACCATTTCTCTGGTTCACCTATTATTCTTTCTAAATGATTATTTTCAAATGTATTTTTCTCTATAAGTTTGAACTTTCCTTTTTGCTCTCTCCTTTCTTCCTTTGTTCAGAATTATGTCGCCTTCCCCTATAAATATTCTTCAGGGAATATACCATTTTAATAAAATTTTTCAAAATTTATATAGATTATATGATATCCATAGGGACATTTGTATACATATAAATATAAATTCATTCATTGAGAAATGTTAAAAAATATACGCAGTCATCTAAGATTTATTGCTGGAAAAAATTCCTTCACACAACTTTTCCCTTACGTCTACTGTTCTTTACTGGAAATAATAGTCAGATGTTAATAAATATACCTTTGATTGATATATATTATTTAGCGAAGGGTATGATCAAAAAACGAAGAAAATTTTCACATCCAACTCTACCGATCGCCGTTAAAAATATATTCTGGTTTTTAAATGTCTCAAAAAATCGGTAACTTTTTAGGAATTTTTCTTAAAGGGAAAATTTATACGTAACGATTGTTTTTAATTTTTATCCGTTTTAAATTAAGAAAATCACACTTCCGGTTTGAATTTTTAGCTTTCCCAGTTAAGTACGAATGCCATTCGTTTGCTTTGGACATGAATTCAAGCTACAGATATTACATATTAATTAATCATTAACAATTAATTAATAGTTTAATCTTCCTACAATCTCAGTTTTCTTACTTTAGTAGGACTCCTGTTAACTTTTTCCTCCTCGAATCATAGGTAATCCACTTCATTTCCCCCTTTCAATATCTTTACCTTGAATGGATACAGCATCCTTTCTAACCTCCCACGACTTTATATCCCCTTTCTTTATTCAACAGTTTCTATTCTTCCTTTTCTTCTTCCTCATTCTCTTCCCATTCTTTTCCTCTATCCCATGTTTCGCCACTTCATCTGCTTCGATCCTTCCCTACCTCTAAATCTCCCGCACCGGCTTTCCCCTTTAATGGGGATTAACTCAAGCTCTCATTGTATTCTCTGTTTGCTTACTCCATTCCATTCTTGATTCCCTAATTCGTTAAAATTTCTTCATTTTCTCCTCCCAACAGGCTTTTATTCTTCTTCATTCTCTTTCCGGTGGCGGATATCGTCGGTTCGCCCTAATGTGGTGATTACATGTTAATTACGCCCCGCAATTCATTTGTTTTTCCTTCCCTCCGCTTCGATCTTGTTGTTTTATGCCTTTAATAAAACGAAGAACGCTTCAACATCCGGCGAGTTTCTTTCCTCTTGGTCGGATCAAAGTATAACTCTCGCAGAGGGAATCAGATTGAATGTTTTTCAGCGCTGGAGTTTCCAAACAGATGAAGCATTTCTTCATTTAAATCGCGAATAAACAAGAATCTAATGCCCAGAGAGGCAATGAGAGGATTAAGGGCGGAGTTGGATAAAAAATTGAATTTGGTTAATTTCGTAATCGAGGATGGTCTTTTGTTTTGATGAACTGAAATTAAAATTTACAAAGACGTCATCCGGAAGAAAATCAGGCATGGAGACGAAAAGTGCTAAATGTAATGATGGGTAGGAGTAAGGGGAAATACATTTATTTTATAAGGGGGTCATATATAAATATCTATGATTGAAAAATTTTATATAACTAAAGCGAATTTAAAAATCGTGATAACAGAAAATGGACATGTCTTTCAATGTGATAAAAAATACGTGGAATATATAATAATAACTAAGTATTTACCCAAGAAAGGTAGCACTTAGTAGCTTTGTTATGAACTTGAGGAACTAATTCCGAATTTATTAATGGAATATACCAAAGAGGGATTTAAACAGTGTGGAAATCAGAAATAAACCAAAAACGTTTCAAGATACAAATGTAAATTTGTTTGTTAAGAGAAAACTTAGAAAATGATGAGAAGAAATTGAATGAAATATACCGAGGAAGAAATGACTATGACAGAGAATCCGCGATACCTTTTCACACTTAAGAAATCCGCTTCTCATGGTTTTGTACAGAATCCTAAATATATCACGACTTTTTTGCGTTATATCTACCGTTAAAGAAAACGTTTAAAAGCTTTGCTACTGAAAGTTTAATAATGATCGAAAATCGCTTGCATTTAAATGTTCCCATTTATCCTGAAATACTTAAGAAACAGCTTTTTAGAGAAGACTTTATTTAACTGAGGAACGGAAAATAGAGTAAATGAACTTAACTGAAAGAAAAGGATCGGAAGATAAACTTATGCAACGAGAAAGATATAGGGTTAAGTTCATCCAATAACGGCAGAATGTCGACCGGGTTAAGTTCGACGAAAGCCCTCCTTAAAGTCTCGTAATACATTTACAGTTCCTACATATTTTCCACAAAATGAATTCGGTCTTATATTGCCAGCGAGTCCCTTTGACAATACCTATCTCTTCCTCTTTTCCCAACCTCTTCTTTTCCTTTTTTGGAATATGATGCGGCGAAACAATCGTGGGGAGGAAAAATAAGCAAACTACTCCAAAACTTTTACTTGGTCCGAAGAAAGAAGTATTAGGTTTCCCGTGTCCCACAGAAGTCTACCAAACTTCGTTACAAGTAATGGACTTCTTGGCAAATAACTCGATTTTGATGGATGGCAATTTTTGGGGGATTCATCTTCAGAATATCTCCCGAGCTCTTATTCCCTCTTCTCTTCTCCTCCACTGTCTTCCTTGTCAAACTTAAGCAACCTCCCATCCTCTCACATCCTTCCTTTCGTTTCTTCCCCAACTTCTTTCTCCTCAGCGTCCGACTCATTTCACCCCAATGATAACAAAATTGTTGTCCTCTCTGTCCAGGCAAATAATACATAACCCTCGTCTCTTTCAATTTAACCTCCTTATGTTTCCTACCTCCTTTCTATCCAACTTTTTCCCATTCGAACCTTTCTTTATCTTCGGACTTCCCCATTGCGCTGCAGGAACTAAAACTTCACTTGCTCCGTGCTTTTTATTTGCTCTCGGCCGGTGAGGATGGAAATTAACTCCGAAAGTTTCTGATTAACTGCGTTGAAGAGAGGGATTCAAATTCCTCGAAACGATTTTTTCGCTTTTCTGTCGTTTTTTCGCGACCCATGGTGATAAACGAGATGATGAATGCAGCAACCGTTATATCGTTATCGAATTGGTGACGGAACCAATTATGGAAACGATTTCTACTGTTTAAACCAAGGGTCAACAACCTTGTCCCTACCGCTCCTTTAGTGGCCGATTCTGATGGGTGGACGGTGATAATTTTCTTGAAGATAAATAGGGACGACAGATGGATATCGACATTGATGTAACAATGCCAAAATATATCAGAATGGCTCAATCGTGTAAATTGATAGCATCAATAAATAAATATGTTTCCTGAAATTATTTCCATGACGGTAAATTAAGAAAATAAGACGGTAAGGATGTATTGTGTTAACAAGAGTACCACGGTGGATGGTAGGTAACAAAAGTTTCGTGTCCCCTCAATTAAACGATTGAATCGTACTTTATAAAAATACTATATCAGTTGTAGATTGCTTTAAGTTATGTGGTGGTGAATATTTAAACAGCACCAAAAGAGGTGCAAAAGAGGGAAGCACTTTTTGAGACGGAAGTTATAATTTTCCAAAACGAAGCCGTTCGATAATTTCCTCGAATATTCTCAGCAATTGAATTATCAATCTTGCATCTGTGACGATTGTTCTATTTAACACGAAAGAGGAGTAAATAAATAGATATAAAAAAGCTACCGTTAACCAAAATTCGATGTCTGTAACGCAATCGCCATTCTTTTGAAAGGGTAAATAGAGAGAAATACTTGAAATTATCTGGAAATAAGTTCTAAAAGCTTAGTTTTTTTCATCCCTAAAACCGAAGGTTTGTGTTGTATCAAATGATCTCAAAGCGGCAGTTATCGTTACTAAGGCTCCCTATGCATAAATATAATAACGTATAATCATACACTGTTTAAAAATGTGGAGTGACTCCCATGAGTTTGTACCACAAACCTTCCAATTTGTCAACATAACAGTATTGAATATTTATCCTAGTTTCACTAAAACCCTCTTTCGACACTTCATATATTTCCTCTTAACACACCGTCAGCCAACCCATTTAAGCCCACATCCCCGTAATCCAGCAACAAAAAGATCTTATTTTTTCCTTTTGTGTCCCTGAGTGTTGAGTCAATTCATCATCCTCTCTTCCTTTAGCGGACAAAACGAAGAAAAGAAGAATAAGAAGACGATATCATCGGCTTCATTCCTCGAGAATCTTTTATCTCACGTACTTCCTTCTGCTTAATTCCTCCATTCTGTACCCTTTGAAAGGGGAATAATCCTTTCTTTATTGTCCCTCAATCTTTCCTCGAAGTAACCCGTATTACCTTTGTGCTCATTGACCGAGCAGTTTAAGGTTTCGAAGGCAGTTTACGGAGAGGGAATTCTTTGTACGACGGTCGGCAAGGTCTCCCTTATCTCCCACTTTCTTTTCATTTTCTTTCTAATTGGCAATTTTCGACGAGTTTCTTTTTTTCTGCCGCTGGCTTTGGCTACGCTGCTGAAGTCGTTGCGATGATGTAGGATCAAACGTTGATCTTTGAAGGAATTCTAATCACAAATTCTCTCGGCTCTTTGAATAACTCGAGAGTTTATTTTCCATATTTCGGAGAGCTACTTATAATGAGAATGAGTATGAACGGTTATAATATGAGATTAGCATACTTTTGTGCAGTAGAAATGATACGTCTTCTATGAGGATGCTTCCAGAAATTATTGGATGGTATTCAGCTTCGTAGAAATTTTATGGTAATTGCTTTCCCAGAGGAATTTTCTAAAATAACTCTCCTCTAACCCGTTGCTGAAACGCTTGCTTATTTTTGGATTTAGATTTAAACTCCATGAAGCCATAAGTTGCGTATAGCAGGGGGTGCAGTAATACTATCATCAGTGTCTAATCTGGTCTATTAGATTCTATAAAAGCCTGGGGAAAGAACGACCGTATATAACAGTCCTTGTGATTTCCTCTTTATAACATTTAGCCGATGTTTCTCGGAGATCGTATTCGTTCTTTACTGGAACTAAAACTTCAATTTCTTCGGCTAAAATAATTTTATTTTTAATGATTATAAGCCTGTCATCACTAGGTAACTTAAATTTTTCTCAGAGTATACGCATGGACTTAGGGATTTTCAAAAGTAATTTTAATTCCATATTGATTATTGGAACGATGACTAAAGAATGATTTATAATAGGAAACTAAAAATAAATATAGTTTGATATTAAGATGTAGTTGGATTGAATTGAAAGATTAATCACGCCGCATTCAAGAGTAGTTACGTACGAACAGATTATAATTATATACGATTGTATTACTTATCTGGTATATAGTAGTACTTTTCATACAACTGCAATTGAGGAATTTAAATGTACATATGTTAGATTTAGTTCTACACTCTATATATCATTCAGATATCGATCAACAGTGAATTACGTTCAAATAAACTATAATATTTTCAGGTGGTTTTATCCAAAACTGACACAGTTGTGCTGTAACTATGCTGTCTTGCTCCTCAGATAGATTTTTGCTCAGTGAGGAGAGCAAGTGCAAACTACCTCACTCCTCAATTTCCCTAGTAAGCCTCATTCCCCCACCAGTGCATTTGGTGGCTAATGTTGTAGGGTTTGAGGATAAAACTGGTTTCGAGCTGAATAATTTACATCCAAACTGAATGGAAATGTGGCCTCTACTTTAATTCTTGACTATAGTCTCATAAGTTACGAAGATGAACGAAGATTTTCATCTTAAATCAATGGAAGTGACGAAAATTTAGGCAGTAAAATGTTAATTTACAGAAAAATTAGAAAAAATTATAGATTCCTTTCAAAAGATGTAATTTAATGCTCAAAATGCTAATAAGTAGATAATCAGTACACGACACATGTAAACGAATCACTTTCTTTAATGCAGCATAAGTTATTCGATTTACTGAGACCAGAGTAGCATGAAAAAAACGTCAATTGCATTAGATTTGAGCGAATGTTCGAATTCCAACGAACTCTCATTCATGCTGGCAACATTTACAAAACTTGCGCATTAGATGGCTGATTTAAATTAAGACTCCGAAATCCACAGCTTTCTGAAAGCAAATGCGGACCTCGACGTTCTTCGTTGAAAATTTACGCCAAAACATAGACTGTGGCTACGCGTGTGTAATTTTCGCTTCCAACGATCTGGAATTACAGTCGAAGTTTTTGAGCACATGGCACGCAAATACGACATCCATCAACGAAGCCAATTCTCCCGAACAGCGTTGTGCTTGGGCACCGTTTTGTTACAGTATCTGCACCGGTTAATTAAAAACACGGAGAATCGAAAGAGAAAAAACATCCTTTTAGCACCTACTCATTTGGGATTCCGTTGGTCACAGCAAAACAAGGGTAGGACGTCGGTGGTCTCCCCTAGTGATGTTTCCCTTTTCCGATCCGTTTATTTCTCCAAAACATGTGATTATTCGGAGAACTCGGGTACTTGAGGAATAACAGAAAGGCATCAATGCCCACGAAGCTGCCAGTAAACGGAAAGCTGATTAACGTCGATCACTTTCCCTTCTACTAATCATTTCATAACTAGTGAACTCCTCCGTGAAAACATTTGAACTATTAAACCAGCTATATCTTTTATGGTTTACATTTGATCATTGAAAGCCAGAAAGCGTGAATTTTAAGTGTAATACTTTGATATACTTCTGATATGGGCCCAAATTCCTCATGTATTTCCCATATAAAGGAAAATTCATGAGAGCGGAATTAATAATCCCTTTGGCCATCAGAGAGGCTTTTCGTTTAAAACCTCAAACTATATTACATCTACAACATTAACGTCAATTCTATTATCATTAGCAGAAACTCTAACCAAAATTGATATTCCATGGCCAAAATTAAAATTTTAAATTCAATTCCTTCCGTTTGTTACTTATCTCGAGAATATTGATAGGGCAAATATTTGTGATTTAACTTTGTAAAGGAACTCAACCCCGCAACGAAAAGAACGGAATTTATATCTGATGGGGATATGTTTATTAAAAAAGCTTGTATATGTATATTGAAAGTGTATAATCCTCGGAAAAGTATTATTTCCCGACCTTTCCGCATGGATTTCTAAGAGATTTTATAAGACAATTTCAATAGATAATCTTTCACCTCAAGTTCCTTGGAAAACATAGTATGATCAGAAAATGCTATAGAATTATTCCTGATAGATATTTCGATAACTCAATATTATTATTCTATGCTATCTCAAATTTAACCTTTAAAACTTATGAAAATTCTCTTAACGATTCAAGAGTAAATTATAAATGATTTTTTCTACGCATGTTCCACCCGTCGATCGGAAATGCTGTAACTTCTGTTAAAATAACATAGATAGAAAATATAGTCAATGGAATTTACAAATTCACAAATTCAAATTTACAAATTGATTTTTATTTTTTCCATTGATAGAAAAGCATACTTAATTATTAAATGGTAATATTATTAATCGGTCCTATATATTAAGTTTCGTTTCCTTCTTGTCATACAAAAACGTTTCTTTATTATGTTCTTAATTTCTACAAGAGTTAATGCTAATTTGTGGATGATTAATTCGATCGCTTTTCCGAAAGCCTTTAAAGTTGGTACTCACCACTGCTAACAGTAGACGTTATCTCCCCGCGGTCAGGAGAAACAATTATGAGCATAAGGACTCACCTGAAAGAGGAAATAAAAAAATGTTAGATAAATGTACGGGAGAATTGCGCTGTACCTACTGTTCTATCCTAAATCGATTTTACACCATGCTGAATGCCTTCAAAATCAATTACCGCCTATTTTCTTTTTCTATGCAAAAGTTACAACAGCTATTCTCCCGTAAGTAATGCATGGGACCATAATATTTACGTGGTATAAGGTGGTAAGAAACATAGATGATTACCAAGGTATATGGTCTTATTTACTTATGCTACTTAGGCAGGAGTTGACAACAGATAGAATTATTGTACCACAACATATGTATAGGAATGCACTTTCCATTGCTACAGGATGGTGAGAATGTGTGCATCTTAATTCTTAAATTCTCATAGTAAAAGAATACAGAAATTAATCATATCATCATGAGAATAGAGGTTTGTAAGATTTGAAATCTCGAAACGATAACCGTAATTTAGGACATCGAAAATTATTTATACAGAATTTTCAATATAGGGTGAAACTTTCGAATCTCATCAGCTATGATAGCACATGCAATTGGATGCAAACCCACGTAATAAAGAAAAATGGGTCAACCTGATCATAGTTTTTTTCAATTTATACCAATTATTCGCCGAATTTAATTTGACGAAAAAAATATTTTGTTTGCGAATGCTCATCATGATGTGTATTCTTTTATTCAATTAAACAAGGGCATGGAGAAACTTTAATATTATGATCAAAGTTTTAATTAGATTTATAATACGAACTGAATGCCATCAACGGGAGATATTGAATAGCAAAATTAAAGTTCGCCATCATAAAAATCATCATATCCCACAGTTTTTTTGGGTAAAATATGCTTATGTTTGATTGGTCTTTCACTATCATTTTTAATCCGAAATACATTTGGTTTTAAACGGATTGAACGGACACGCATTGAAATTGAAAAAGTACTACATTGCATTAGGGGTAAATCAGTCATTCCATACAGATAGAAAAAAAAATGGTTTCATCATAAAACAGTGAAATATCGAATTATTTAAAATTTAACTAGAAATTTTCCATTTGTATCTCAACATAAAAGTCTATGAGGCATAGGTCTAATGAAGGGTGATGAGAATGTAAAGGACGAGCTGAAGTTCCCGTTGATTCTCAACGGGACTATAAAAATAGGTAGAGGCAATGTTGTTAATAACATTTTCAAAATAGAAAATCTAAAATCATATTAATTTACGCCAATGGGACAAGTTATCCAAAACGAAAATGTTGAATCTTTTCAAAGCTCTCATAAAATTGGAACCAATATCTTAAATCGACGATAAGGATATGAAATTTATTAAATTTCCTTCTTCCAGTACTTTTCTCAAATTCCTATGATGACTCTTTTTAACTTAATTTTGCGATAGAAATAGAAGCTGCAAATGACTAAAATTAATTTATATATTTTCTTTTTGGAACGCTTTACCTCCTCTGGGTCGAAACGGAAATCGAATATATAAATTTAAAAACACGAGGCGTGGAATTTTAATGGCGTGAAAATTTTCCTGTTTTGCTACTACTGGTTCTCGAATTTTTAGGCGAACATAGACAGCCATACTCAATATTATAATATAGTGTAGCTAAAATACTCGTTGATTTCCACTGGGAAGCAAAATTTGATGAGGGTTATACTAACTGCGACTTATTTGTCTCCGAAGAAACAAAAGATACAATAAATTACGTTATTATATACTCGAAATAATGATACATGATACGCAGTCGCTAATTAAGGAAATAGACTAGTGGTTCACACACCCCCTGCCACACGCATTAAATAAATTTTTTCAGCGTAATTTAGTAGCTTTAGTTTTATAAATAACTTTGAGTCTGTCTTGTTTGATTCGAAAATGAAGTTCTGCAAGGAATAAAGTTTGTTAAAATCGTGAAATAATATTTGTGAAGAACATAGCTATGTATTCTGTTCGGCTTTTGTAAGGAAATTTTAGTCTTAGTGTTAATACTTAAGGGGAACAATTCTTTTTATTAATCAAATAATATATCTAAAGTACATGGCTATTTACTATTTTATGGTTTACTTTGGTTATTTTACTTATAGCGTTAAAAATAGTAAAAGATACGTTTCGTTATCTGCTGAAAACTGCTTAAAAGTTGACAAAGTCACTAGCATTTTTTTTGTGTTATGTCTTCATTTTCACGAAAGATTTTGCGAACATTTGAACTTCTTTTTGAATGTTCATAACTTTCAATGTCGTAATACTATCGAATCAAACATCTCAAATACATATCATACAATAGATTTTAGTGATTAGAATTCTAAATGAAATGGTCTGATGAAGTCTGTTTCATTGAGATGCTATAGTAATTTCGAGGAAAACCCACTTCATCGTTTAATTAAGCTTTATCTCTTTCCAATATCTGTCACGTTCCTTCAGTAAAGAAGACTCAATATCTTCTGTTTATCTTATCCGTAACCCAAAGTGCAGTTTTTGAAAAATAAGATAGAGATGTTTGCTTCTTCTGGAATCGATCAGAATTGTCAATGTTTGTAAACTTCGATTTAACAAAATTCTTATATTTCTCTTGATGATCTCATGCTTCCATTTGAATGTTTTGCGATTTCAAAAATTATTGTCCTGGAATTAAGTGGAAGTTAAACTAACGGAACATTTATAAGTAAAAAATACAATACAATACAACCCAGGCATTTTTCCGAGAACCAAGCAAAAACCGTGTTAAGCAAGAAAGATTTATAATCCGGGTTGTGCAATGCTGCTTGCCTTTTCGTTGTTTTGAAGAATGGTTCTCTTACAGAATAAATTTACTGAAAATTGTATCAATTTCAATAACATACCAGAAAAGCGATTAAAGAATGAGCGAGCGTTAATTACAATAATGATAATACTACTAAAATAATTTTTCATTTTCTTGTACGATCACAAAGCATTAACATCCTGTCAGACTAACCGTCTGTCCTCATGACGACGATGCGTAATTAAGAAAAATACGAATTTGGAATATATAATACAACAAATTAAAGCATCTCATGGGTCACAAGTCAATAATAGTTACTTAAAAAAGTAAACTAGAGAGATATAAAGCAAAAACGAGTGAAAAATACACATGAAACAAGATGTTTTAACAGCAAAAGCAATTAAGGAATCGCTTAGTAATAATAATAATGCAACATTACAAATTAAGAAAAATAATACACATATGTTAATCACAGAATAAAAAGAAGCATAAGAGGAAATACTTAAATACAGAAACACGCAAAACAAAAATACAATAAAATGACCCATATTAATTCATAAAATGCACATTACTGTCTTAAATGTTTGTAAAGACATCTTTAAACTTCTTGATTGTCTATACTTTCCTCACTATGGGAATCGCAAAAATGTATGGTACGTACATGCGATACTGTACTGTACAATAGATGACTGTTCAAAAGTAAGAGCTCTGTGGGAGCGGACATACAAATTTCTTCTGTTTTGTCTCGGGCGGATAGCATTTGATGGAGTGTGTTGTTAAACAAATAGTCTAGTCTATTGAATTTTAAAATATTGCACCTTACAAGTTCTAGAAAGAACTTTCTTTTTAGTGGTGTCTTAAGCCAATGTAATTTTATGAGGAATGAACTAATGTGGTCTAGTCTCTTAATACCATACATATATCTTGCACAATTAATGAGTTTTTGTAATTTGATGGCAAGCTTGTCAGTGAGATCACTGTAAACAGTGTAGCAGTAATCTATGTTTGCATATTCTAGTGTCTTAATAAGTTTTACTCTTAGATTAACCAGAAGGAGATGCCGGTAAAGTTTTAGAGAGTAAAGAGTTGAATTACTCTTATTGCAGATATGGGATACATGTTCATTCCAAGTGATGCTGCTATTCATTATTTAGCGTTAATGATTGCTTAGGAAAAGGATGTTCTCAAAGAAAAATACATCATATCTTTAAACTTCACAGTTCAAATACCTTTCCCGCGATTTACGATAATAGATTTAAGATAACATATCTAAGTCTCATCTAATTTTCCACGGCTCTTAAATGTGCCCCATGATTCGCGAATATGAGGAGATCGCGTATTCTATTTCTATATCAGAGGTTTGTCACTTATCTTATCGAAAAGTATTTCAACAGAATTCCGAAATTCGCTGGAACTTGTATTAAAGCTATATGGAGAAACTCTCCGTTATCATCATACGTGGTGCGGGGATTTGCACGGAGAGATAATACGGACGATATAAGAGGCGTGTGGCACTAAGGCGTAGTCAGTGTCGGCTCACTTACCATACCTACATCATGAAGAGTCCTACTGAATTGAAGTTTCAATAGAGTTTCTACAGATTCTTCAGAGGAAAGGCGTTACGGAAGGTGAGGCGTTTTTAATTCTCTAAATCAGAATCTTATCAGTTACCTTGTTTTTTTATTATACCCATAATGTTAATGAAGCTCTCATGATAATTTTATATTTCTATACTTAGATTAGAAAAAGGAAAGTTTTTTTGCACTCCTTCATTTTTGAAGAAGTGCTCTTTATCTTGAAAACAGAAGAGAAATCTTCTTTGCTTTGATTTTCTTGTCTCAGCTGCAGATATCTAGAGAGTACGCGAACCATTGTTGTGTAATACTGGTTAGCTTCTCGTCACATTTTTAAGAAATGTCTCCTTTTCCAGCAAAGGGCTTAATTCTGTTCATTTTTCACCAAAAAATGAAACATTTTTACCAGATAGGCAATTAAGGAAGAATAACGAAAATGTTAACAGAACTGGTGAGAGGACATCATGATCTTTCTGAGGCTCAACAGCCCACAAAACACTGCACTCCCTTTCTGGTTTATTTCAGCTCACGAAACACTTCTTTATAGTTTTTCAATATATTTACTTATTAAGATTATGCGGAAAGGAAACACCGAAATCTAATATTTTAAACTATGTTACTATCTGAGGAAAAAGAGAAAAGAAAAGATCCAACGCTATCCTAGAGTTCATATCGGCTCCGACAGTGGGATAAAAATTGTTTTGCTTCGCGAAATCTTAATTTTATTCTAACAAAACTAGTCATTCAAAAGAAGAGATTCACAAGAGGCACTTTCAGAGGCGAGGACAGTACTTGTGATGCAATTAAATGACTGATTATAAAGAAGTATTTCTTTTGTTTCAGGATCCTGATAATTCATTCCAGCAAAATGAGCAACAGAAAGCATTTGGGCAAAGGAAGTGAGTACTTTATCATTCATTACTGATTTACGTACGATATGGTGAATTAATATGAACTGTTACTCTCAAAATCCTAATTAGGTACGGAAGTTTTCTAATAAATTTTAACTTTGAATTCCGGAGATTTCTACACGATTACTCTTGATGTTTTGTAATACTGATCCAGTCGGTATTTTACAATGGAGTCGATATTAAAAATATTGTAGAAACTGAGATTTTCTACCTTTTGAAAGCCCGACGGTTGGGATTCAAAATTGCTTACAGGGTAGAGCTCTTTCCTTCGCATATCGTACTTTTACTATCCAAATAGAGCTGTTATGACCACATATAGGTAATAATTGAGGGTGATCATGGATATTAACCATGCGTTAAAATGCAGTTTGCGACAGAAATTTCAATCTTATAACAACTGCAGTAAAAAGTGCATTAGACACTTCCGATTAAGATGCTATCCCGCTTAAGGTATAATTTTTTTACGGTCCCTTTCATACGAAGCATATGGTAAAGATATCGATCAAGACGCGGATTTTTCCCAGAGGCACTGCAACCGCCAATGGATTATAAAAATTTTCATTTCATTCTATAGACGAAAATACTTTTACATTATCTGCATCCTCTGTCCTCGTCTCTGAAAGGATTCGTTAGGATTCTCTTCTTCGGAATGACTCATGGGAGCGAAATGAAGATCTCGCAAAGCAGAGCTGTCTTGATCTGTCGGAGGAGATGAGAATTTTGAGATCTTCCTTACAGTTGTAAAATGTAATGAAGTTGTTAATGAAACAATTATACTTTGGTAAGGATAATACGATACACTAAAGCCCGGTTAGCATGTTTTTCAGGGTACCAAGTGAAAACTGCGTTCTAACTTTCTATCTGGTTGAAATTGCTTCATTGATATATAAAATAAAGCAAATTTTAGATGATTCCTTTTTGTTTTAAGGTATAAATTACTTGTTTAGATACCAAAGAGCCAAAATCCCTTACCATTTGTTTACCAATGCAAGAGTTATCATAGTATGGTTGTAACTAGCTATCCTGCTTTGATCAATGTTTTAGCTTTCTCCCGTGAAAACCGTTAATCTAAGGAAAAGCTTTAATTAGGTTTGATCGTACATACAAATAACAATGAGCATTAATTGCTGTAAGGTTGAAATATAACCTTAATAAATATTTTGTTTGTTGATTGATGGTGTGGGAAAAACGATTGCTTATTCCTTGTTTTATTGCTTTCATTTTCTTGTAGAAAGTGAGAGGACTGCAGGCCTAATCACAAAATTGCATCCAAGAAGAATACTGGATGCGGAATTTGTAGAGACAGTTAACAAGAAAACATATGAAGATCTTCACGCAAAGATAAGAGATGGAGAATATGATTCAGTGAAAAATCTGCTCTTAGAAGAGAAGCCTGGTGAATCTCTATGTTTTGAGGGGATTTCAGCACTGAAAAGGTCGATTTGTTGTAAACAAGTAAAGATATCTGCATTTTTAGTACATTGTGGGGCTACATTCAAAAATGATGTTGAGGCAGATTACACAGACGTTGGGGAGGAAGGTCGCGATCTTGTGGAATATCTGCTTCAGTATCTCGAAAAATATAAAGAAGAATTCTTTGTTTGTAAACTCATGAGTTGCAGTGATTCTGAATTAGATAATGATGAATGCTTCACGAAGATCTTAAAGATGAAAAGCAGATATTTAGGAAGCATATTTCATTTAGCTACTGAGTGGGAGTTGAATATTGGAGACCAGCTGCAATTTTGTGATGTCCATTTTGAGAAAGATGTGATAAAGGATGCGCTCCTTAGCATTGATGAAAATGATAATAATATAATACATAGCTTAATTATTAACAACTCCCAGACATTGATAAAGAGTTTAAAACTCATCAGAGCAATTTTAGGTGATAATGATATGTTCAAGAGATTTCTAAGAAGTAGGAACAATGAATCAAGGGTCATTTTTCATACAGCTGCTGAGAAAGATATGTATTTTGGATATCTCTTGGGATTCTGTGATTTTGAAAAAGATGAGATAATGAATATGCTCCACACTACAGACAGTTACAGAGCAAATGTGATTCATTGCTTATGTAGGACTAATTCATCTGAAACATTAATCAAAAATTTGAATCTCATCAAGGAAATTTTAGGTGATGATGAAAGTTTTAAGATTCTTCTTAAGAGTGAGGAAGGTCCAATGGAGAACATATTTCACATAGTGTCACAGAGGGACATCTATCTTGATGACCTGGTAGGATTCTGTAGAGCTCATCTTGAAAAAAAGGAGATAAAGGAAATGCTTCTTAGCTCCAATATTTGTAGGCAAAATGTGGCACATTTCTTATCTGGTAGTAATTCATCTGAAACGCTAATGAAAAATATGAATCTTATCAAAGAAATTTTTGGTGAAGATAAGAGGATTAAGCATCTTCTGAAGGATAGGAACAGTCATAAAAAGAACACATTTCATATAGCTGCTGAGAGAGACATGTATCTCGATGACCTGCTGAAACTTTGTGAAGTTTATTTTGAAAAAGATGAGATTGGAGAAATGCTCCTCAGCACCAGTTTGCTTGGTAAGAATGTTATATGTTGCTTGATTCAAAGTAATTCATCTGAAACATTAATGAAAAACATGAATCTTATCAAGAAAATCTTAGGTGACGATGAAAGGTTTAAACTGCTTCTAAAGAGTGGGAAAAATGACAGAGGAAACATATTTCATTTTGCTGCACAGAGGGATATGTATCTTGATGACATGCTGAAATTTTGTGAACTTCATCTTCAAAGAGAGGACATTAAGGAAATGCTCCTTAGCACCGACAACTGGGGTGATAATGTGATACATTGCTTATGTGAGACTAATTCGTTTGAAACATTAATGAAAAATCTGAATCTTATCAAGGAAATTTTGGGTGATGATGAAAAGTTAAAGCTTCTTCTGATGAGTAGGAGCAAACTGTATTGTAACATTATTTACATAGCTGCAAAGAGGGATATGTATCTTGATGATCTGGTGAAATGTTGTGAAGTTCATCTTGGAAAAGAAGAGATTAAGGAGTTGCTCCTTTGCACTGATAGAAATGGTTTTTATGTGATAACCAGCTTAATTTATAACAATTCAGCTGAAACATTAGTGAAAAATTTGAATCTTATCAACGAATTCTTAGATGACAATGAAAGTGTTAAGCTTCTTCTAAAGAGTCGAAGCGATTTTTCAAGGAACATAGTTCATTTAGCTGCTTGGAGGGATATGTATCTTAATGACCTGCTGGCTTGCTGTGAAGTTCATCTTGAAAAAAACGAGATGAAGGAATTGATCCTCAGCAACGATAACGGCGGGAATACTGTGATGCATTGCCTTTGTAGGACTAATTCATCTGAAACATTAATGAACAATTTGAAACTTATCAAAGAAATTTTAGGTGATGATGAAAGTTTGAAGCTTCTGCTGAAGAGTAGGAATTTTGATTTAAGTACCATATTTCATTTTGCCGCCATTAATGACAATGAAATAAATGTTTCTGTTTTCAACTTGTATTTGTGTGGAAACGAAATAGCAGATCTTCTAATGGAGAGAGAAAAAGATGGTAAGACGTGTCTGCATAATGCTGCACAACAAGCAAGAAACTTATCAATTTTGATAGATTTTGCAAGTGAGATTCTGAGGATTGACGGAAGTTGTTTTGATCAGCTTATTCTGGCGAGAGATAAGTTTGGAAATACATTCCTCCATTTGTTAGGTCAATGCGCCTATCCTACTCCTCCTTCCTTTTCCTCCGTAAGCAAAGTTTTTGTTGTATTGAGAGAAAAACTATCAGATGAGCTGTATAAAATGTTGTTGAGGGTTAGAAATGAAAAAGGAGAAACATTTCTACAATATAGCCATTATTACAGTAGGAAAATAAAACAATGTTGCGAAGTAATTTTAGAGAAATGCATCTTTGAAGAACTTACAGACAATATTTGATGAAGGGAATACGGATTATTTTGTAAGATTAATATCTGTTGCAGTTTTTTCTGTTGATTTGTGTATTTTCTTTAATTACAATCATTTTAAATATATTTTTCAATACATAATGGTTACTTTCAGTTATTTATTTGTGAATAATCATCTACTACATTTACTTAATTTACATAAATATGTGTGAGAAATTTATCTACGTTCGCATTGAACTATTCTACGTTGCAATTGGTTAAGTAAATTATGGTTCAGTCAACATTTTTATCCGAAGAAAATATTTTCTTATTATAATAAATCCATCTATATTCTCTCAGAAAATAATCAGAAACGAGGAAATTTTTGTATTCGAAATTATTTATTTTTCCATTGAAAGCGAATTACGAGTGGTATTTTCTAAGGCTTACATTGGTTAAGTGAAATTAAGTAAGATACCAACTATCCATTTGAAATAATTCCACTTGGAGGAATGAAGATAATTCAGAGGTCGACTTCTTATAGAAAGGCAGAAAAATTGTATACGTGTTTACTATAAGCTCGAGGAACTGATGATCCACAACTTTCAAACTTTAAATATCATTAGATGTACTCTATGGCAGATAACAGGATAATATGTACTTACCTAACATTCTCCGGTTCGACCTTAGACTAGAAAATGTCTATTCACAACATATACACATAAAGTTATCTTTTATCGGTTGCAGGTTTCATTTGTTTTGCAAAATTAAATTATAAATAATTGCCACACGAAAGCGAGACAAGCACCAAGAGAACGAAATTAAATAAAGTTTCATATTTTGATCGGGATATATCTTATTGATTCTCAACGGGGAAAATAGGAGCAGGCAGTAAAGGTTTAGTTAATATTTTTGATATGCTAATCTAACGTCTCTCATATTAGTTAAAGACAATGGGACAGGTCAATGAAAAAATTAAGAAGTTAAGAACGAAAAAGCTAAGAATGAAAAAGTTCTCAAATTAACTTTATATGCATTTTTGGTACGATGTGGCTCGTCTGGGAACTGGAAATCAAACACATACTTTGATAAAGGCGATTCATCGACTTGTAATAAGTAATGCAAATTTTGCAACAGTTGTTTCTCGAGTTTTAAGTGAACCCAGATAGCTACGCTCATTATTATAATATGAAATAGTTGAGCTGCCTGTTGATTTCCCATTGGGAAGCAAAACCTGATGGATACAATTCTAATCGCGTCTACTCGATTGTCACGGAAACAAAAGATATCCAGAGTAAGAAATGAGAGGCTGAATTACTGTACTACCAAAATAATCGAAATGCTACTATGTTGTTCGATATTAGCGATTAGGGAATTAAGATTCATTCATGTGAAATTCATTCCCCCCCGCCGGCAAGAATAATACGTAAATTTATTTTTTTCATGGTAAAGATTAATAGCTACATCACATTGAAACGGCGATGGTCTACATGATTAATAAACTTTTCCCTAAATTGTCTTACGTTGATCCCTGAGAATCGATATCGTAAATTTTTCGTGCCTGTAAATGCTAAATTTTCTAAAATGTATTGTTGTCCATATAGTTTATCATTAATTCATATCATATGTGGCGTATATAAACCATATTAGCAATATAAAAAATTTTTGAAATGTTTCAAAATTAATGCAAAATTAATAACGAGAAAAACCAGCATGAAAGATAACGAAATTTAAATGAGAACAGAAGTAGTGATTACGATGAAGTTATCTGCAGCGAGTATAGGAACGGGAGAGAAGTTCTTTGCTTTCGAATGAGATCTAGATGTTCAGGCGTTACCTTGTGGAAAGCCATTGAGATAATGAAGAAAACAAGTTGATTTCTTTCATTTCACGCGTACAGGGAGCAATGAGAGTCAAGCATCGAGTCAGCCACGTCACACATTGCACCTGAGAAACACTTTTAGAGTGGGAAAGTAGGGGAAAAACGTAACTAGCTCCATCACAGCAGGAAATAACTAAAGAAACACAACTTTTAGGAGTTATTGAACACCTAACTGTTATTTTGGCCTAAATTCATCGTGTATTCTAATGGGAAAATGCATATGCTAGGGTTCAACCATTGCTTTTGTCGTAAAGGGGACCGGTTGTTTATAGCCTCAAAATTTCATAAAATTTGTGTATTTTGTCAAAAATCTCTCCATTTCGAATCGATAACGATATCCCATGACCAAAATAAGATTTCATCTTCAATTTTACATTTTTTGGTGCATGTCTCGAATTCGTACGATAGTTTTTCCAATTTACTTTTGAAAAAGAAATAAAACTTGTACCGATAGGAATTCAGTTTATATGCATTCTTACGTAAATTTAACCGAGGGATCTGAGTTTGAACCCAGCAAAATCAGCGAATAAAAATGTAACAGTAATTTCTTCTTGGTCATAAAGGACGCACGTGCAAAGTTTGGTAAAATTCTGGATGACAGTATTGAATGGTTGATCGTTTTTTTAACTCCGAATAATCTTTATCCTGCGTCAAAATACCGATCGCTCTCCATTCGGGTATTTAGCCCTTTCATTTTATAATCAGATCCCGCAACAGTTCAATATTATGATTCCCACCCTTCGGATGAAATACTAGCATTGCTAATTCCAAACGTAACACCACCCTCCGTTTCTTTGTTTTACAACGCCCAGGCACCCTTTGCTCCCCGCCGCAAAACCCTGTTTCCCTTCATAAATCTTCTTTCTTGCTCCCTTTCTTACTTAACCAACCGATCCGCAAAGCACATAAAATCTCTCCTTCCAACCCTTCTTAGATCGCTATGTTTGCATTTTGACTTCTTCCTTCCAATGTCATGCAAGCGGCGCTTCGTGCATCCAGTCCGAACCAAACCTCCGTAAAACCATCTCGCCGCAGAAACCGCTTCTTCTCAAGGATCAAAGTTAACTTCACGTCCTTCAGTGCAAATGTTTTTCTCCGCTAAACTTACTCCGATCCGACGGTTTTCGCCACCCTCTTCAATCCCATCATCTACTCCCTTTTATCAACCTGCGCTCCTTCAAACCTTCTGATGACTAAGAATACAAATTACCCGGAAAGAGAAGGCACACACCCCGGGGCGCGGAGGGGAGCTAAGTACGGGAGTCGAAATTCAAAAAGTTTTTTTGTATCGGGAAATCAAGTTCGCGGGGATTAAAGAAGAGCGATGGGGAATACTTGCTGGTGATATATATAGGGAAGCCATCCTATTTTCAAGGAGGTATTTACAAAATGTATATGAGAGAAAATAACTCCGGAAGAGAATTAATATCCTAAATAACGCTTCGGATATTAGGTGTCTTAGTGAAATGATCAAGAGGAAATATTCGGCTTTGAGGTAAGAGAGAAACAACGTTCAACATATACCCTTAAAAGAGACAAAGGTTTTTCCAACCGCCGGCAGCGGCCACCGTCCAGGGCAATTCTCCGGAAGAGGATAATCGTCTGGCGGCAACCAGTTCCTCAGAATTCCCCTTCATATAACCTTATGCTATTTGTCTCTGTCTTGCAATTCAGAGCATTTTTAAAGCAGGTTTTGAGAGATTGACCGTTATGTGACTACAAATTTTTCAGGAATGATATTCGTATTTAATCTGGGACGAAATTTTAATTAGTAAAAAACGATACAAAAATGAGAGAAAAATCAGGTAAGGGTAAAAATAAGGTAACTGTATAGAAAAACAGGATGTCTATGGTGTATTTATCGCAGATGTAATTTGGAGGACACTTGCAGCAAAACGAAAGGTGTATATATTTAAAAATTGCACGATTATTATCAAATATGATGAACGAGTATTATTACTTATAAATTCCATATATTTTGCTTCGGAGTTACGTAAATCTAAGGCGGACCGGAGTTGGCTCAAGGACACTACTTCGTTATTACTTATTCATCAGTTTTGTTCCAGCCTATCACCGTATAAAATGTCCACGATAACCCCCGATAGATTAATAGAATAAATGTATTAAGCGGGCATCAAAATGCCCTCTAATGAGTATACAGATATATAAATAAAATAAGCACAGAAAATAAAATGACAATTTTAATATCAACTTCATTTAATAAATCAATATAATGATGACCAACAAATATTAATATGATGCAATTTCATTATGTTAACATATAGGAGATTCCAATATAAACAATTAAAAAAGAAAATGCATTTTCAATGCGAGAGAAAAATGAGGTTGACGAAAGAGGTAGATTGTTACATTCACAGTTAAAACACGCATTAAAATACTTTTTAATATGCTATATCGAGTTTTACTTAGGTAGTGAGGAGTTTATCATATGTGAAAACTAGTGTCAGCCGATTTAGTAAAGCGTCAATAGAATAGTACAATAAAAGAGCCACTTATGATATCTAAGAAAATGGAGCTAATTTTAATATTAACGTAGGCCTAAGGAAGAAAGTCACTAAGAGAAAGAGCGAATAAACAAACTTAATTTAGGAGAAAATGAGGGAAGAGATGGAACGAGTCCCTCTTATGTCCGATCTCATTTGTAAAGTGGTCCATTGCAAGGCGAAAGCTTTTCTACATGTCCAAAAGGTATGGTGTGGAAGCGAGCTTTCGAAAATGGGTGGGGAAAAAGCTTTGACTTGAGGGAAGCATTTGGAGATTGCGGAGGTGTTCGCAAGCTTTACTTGGCTTTTGGAGGTGAGTTAAAATTGTACTTCTTTGTTGATAGAGTGATAAAGCGAGAATGCTAAGGTAAGAGGTGAATATCTCAAGCATTATGGAAGCAAAAGAAAATGAATGATTCACCGAAAGTAGAACAGTTGTCAATGTTTGTCAGACTGCGAGTTCACTTTGCGAAAGGATATTATATGATTTTGTGTATACAAAAAATCCTTACAGGCAAATCTGTGAGACTTTTATGAAATGAAGGCCATTCGCGCGTTACGTCACACAATGTCATATCATCATCGCCTTTTCATAGAGGAATATTAATGGTTCGCCGGGAAGAAAAATTAGTATAGCTCGAGAGTTAGTAGTGTAGGTTATTGTGTGAGGTGTCGTATGACTAAAAATGACAATTAAAACGAAAATTAAATTCTATAAGTGTCCCAATTCCATAAGTTAAATACCATAAAGAAAGTCCATAAGTTAAAGTGACCATTAAGAAAAGAACTCCAAAGATGCATTCTAATGAAGTGATGACATAGGACTAATTTCATAAAAAACAGTTTAATGTCCAATCGTGATACTAAAGAAAATATGGTTGGATTGGAAAGATAGGCGTTTAGTGCAAAATTTGTATTTAAATCAGACCGCACGAATAAGAGTTGCTAATGGGGAATCAGAATGGGCAGAGTTAGGCAGGGGAGTAAGACAAGGCTGTCCTTTATGACCATCTCTTTTTAACATATATGCAGAAGAGATGGTAAAAGAAGCTTGGGATGAAATAGAGAAGGGAGTAAAAGTTGGTGGGGAAGTAGTGAAGTCGGTAAGATATGTAGACGACAAGGCTATCGTGTGCGATCCTGAAAGGGGTTTGCAAATCCTAGTAAATGCACTAAACGATAAAAAAAGGAGTTTGGGATGAAAATAAATATAGGAAAGATTAAAATATGAGGTTTTCAAAGGGAAAGAAAGATAAATTAACGATAAGGGTGGATGGGGAAAAACTAGAACAAGTAGATAAATTTTCATACTTGGGCAGCCTTCTTTCTAAGGATGGAAGATGCTCGACAGAAATTAGAAAAGGATAGCATAAGCGAAAGAAGCATTCATGAAGCGAAGGGAACTGATGACGAAGGGCCTTAATAAAGGAATCAGGAAAAGATTAGTAAAATCCTTGGTGCGGAGTGTAATGTTGTACGGGTGTGAAACGTGGACGTTAATAAAAGAGGATATTAAAAGATTAGAGGCTTTTGAGATGTGTGTATGGAGTAGAATGGAGAAAATAAGCTGGGTCGATAAAAAAAAACAACCGAGGAGTTGCTGGAGATGGTTGAGGAGAAAAGGGTAATAATTGAAGTAATTAGAAATCGACAAAAGAAATGGGTGGTTCAAATATTACGAGGAGAGGGATGACTGAAGAAAAGGAACGAGGGAAGAATGCTAGGGAAAAGACAGAGTGGAAGACAATACTTTTGTTGCTACACGAATTTAGGGCTGGGATAAGTTACCGGGAATTGAAGGAGAAGGAACTAAATAGGGAATATGGGGGCACATGAACCTACCGAAAGGTAAACGATTTCTAAGTATAAGAAGATAAATGAGGAATTATAAAGTGTCCCTATGACAGGATCTGAGTGAATGTGGAGGATGAGACATCGGAAGTTTGAGAAGAAAAGTAGTCGCGTATATCTCTGGTAACACAATATAAGATATAACGTTTTTCGCAACCAACCTCAGTGAATCCGACACTACCTATCGAGTTGATGCTTTTTGGCGATATCTGGTGGAACTTTTCCATAATAAATACGAAAGAAACCATCTGTCTTCGTCCAAAATTTGTGGACGAAGACAGATAGTTTCTTTCGTATTTAATACCTATCAATGTTTCTATCTCATTTCCAGAGACAAAAGGTATCTCCCAGAATTTTTGCTTATGATAATTCCATGGTCTTTTATAGCGTCAGGTCGCAAAGGAAAAGCGCAAAATGAGTTTGACACATACCTGACTCGTTTGATGAATTCGAATCTTTTAGCATGATACTATATAACTCAGCTGGTGAAACAAAACTTACTCTTACGAAGCAGATGATAATATGATTAAGACAGTAAGTCCAGCATATTAATCAATCATGGAGTATATATGTATGGTTTCAGTCGTATTACGTTGTACTAAGTTATAATGATTTCAGCTTAGCATTTAGGACAGGATTATACTTCATAATTTAGATGGCAGGTTTTTTAAGATGGTACACTTTACCTATCTTAAGATCAAGTTTTCGTGAACTATTTTAAAATGACCTGTTTTGGAATACTTCTGAAGGAATAAAGTTCGCTGATAAAAGATTGCTGTCATTCATCATTAATTGATAAAATTTTTATTGCTGACTTGATCTCTTGTTTGTTAAATAAAAGTATTGGCCTGTTTACAATTTTTTGAACTGATTGCTGACTAAGTATGCAGGATTTTTTAATACATGTAAATTTTGATTATATCCTTTAATATACTTCAGTTTAATAAAGTAAAATTTAAAGGTGAATTGAACCTGAAATGTATGTAACTCTTTTTTATACATTTTACTTGTTTGCTTTTGATGTCCTCACGGGTCTAGGACAACTCGCCGCCGCCAGCTCGCCGCCGCCGACTCGCCGCCGCCAACTCGCCGCGGGCCCAACTCGCCGCGCGCCCAACTCGCCGCGGACCCAACTCGCCGCGGGGCCAACTCGCCGCGAGACCAACTCGCCGCAGGCCCAACTCGCCGCGGGGACAACTCGCCGCGGGCATTTTTTAAATACGTTTAGAACTATGAAATTACTCGTTCTTCGCAAGGGTTTTAATTATCTAATATCATAGAAAGAAGAAATTAAGAGATCTGCTAAATTTTACGGTAAGAGTATAGCACCGCTTTATAAAAGCAATTAATCCTTGTTAACCCTTAATTAGGCTCGTGGGGTCGATATAACCCCAGGCGATATACTTCCTTCGATAAAACATTAGCTATTTAAGATATTTATATGCCAATTTTTTACTTATATAAATAATTTTGCACTACATTTATGATCTGATAATTTCGTTAATTTTGAGGAACGTAAGGTAGGCAATTAATGCGGTGTTAACAAATTACAAAAAATTTAAATAATTATTTAATAAGCATTATATTTATTTTAAGCGATGATCAATGAACTAATTCATAGTCAGTAATGAGTAATTCATAGTAAGTACCAGGCGCAGAATGAAAAATACTATCCGAGAGTTAATGGACTACTAGAATTTTGCTATATAATGATATGACAAACCAGTTTTGTCGATTCCACTGATAAAAAGCACTTAATTTTAGCAGTTAACAAATTTACGAATTTAATAAATTAAATGATTATTTAACAAACATAATAATCGTCTTTTTTTGGGCGAGATAGAGACTAAAAGTTTCTTCCTCCGTCTAACCGATGAACCCTAAAAATCAAATCATGCTGATCACCAACTAAAAATAATTTCCGAAACAAATATTTTGGTCTATATTTCTATCTCTCCCTAATATTTTTATATTATATAAATATAACTATTCTGCTTACTTTAAACATTCTGAATCACAGTTTTCAAATTAATAAAAATAATTTAAAAAATATTTTCTCAATGTTTAAATTAGGACAAACAAAATTACGAAAAAAACATTTTTCTAATACGAGAAATCGATTATTATCATATATTTCACATTATAATAAGTAAACATTTATATTTCATTATTGACGAGTAAGATTATGGTAAATTTTACTTCTTTATTACATTCGGGATTTGATTATTTTCCGCATTAATTGTCTCATAGAAATGTATCCTCAGAAAGCAGAAATGTATCTCATTTCTGCTTTCCAACCAAAGGTGCAGTAAGCTGAATAAAAATATTGAAAACGGTTGTAAATAATAATAGTTATATATTTATTAAAAATTGTTGTCAACAATTAATATTTTTTAAAATTCAATTACAAAATGGGGTATCAGTTCCCAAAGGCAAGATTATGCCGATAGACCTACCACTGTAGTGCATCGTAGAGCATGTATTAATAAAATAATATATTTTATGGGTTGGTGACATTGATAAGGAGTGATTTTACGATGTTTAAATATTACTAATCGATTTCGGTGGTTGAAAATCATTAAATAGAATGTTCAATATATTTCTGTATGAAACTTACAGTTAGGGAGTTTCGACCATGGCAGATCGATCATAGCACGTTTCAAAATTCCAGTCAGTATGGAGAACTTACAGGGGAATAACTCATTGTAATTTGCCGTAAGTGAAGAAGTCAGCCTCGCGCAGGTTCGCCTTTACGTGGAGCTACGGATTCGTACGGGTATAATTAAGATTCGTAGTTTACATTTATCGATTCAAACTTAAATTCCGATGAAATTTGAATAAAAATAACGTTTTCAACTCAACAGTGAAAATTTTATGCTTTTATAGGAAAAACAACAGAGTTAAAATCGAAAATTCAATGAATTGCCGATCACCCGTGAATATTTTTGAAACTGCCATCACTCTCTTACAATCCAACATAAAATGCTGATTTATTCTTCAATTGGTCACTGTATCATCTGAATGCATAAACATTACATAAGATTAATTTCAGAGTAACCACATCTCAGTAAAAAATTATTTAGTTAGAACGTAACTCAAGAAAAATTTGTCGTGCAGTCCAATTTATACGTCGCCTAAAAGTTTTTGGTTTCTCACGTGAGGAAGAACTTGTCTCGAGAGAAATCGAGATAAATGTTGTAATTTTGATTTGAAGTTTGTTTTTTTGATTTTGTTTGAAATTTGTTTTGATGCGATATCTTGAACAGAACTTTAGTTTTTGACTTTTATATCAAAGAGCGTATTCCGCTTCGGGCCTCGAATCGCCGGGGCTTCGGAACCTATAATGCAAAATACTCGTATATGCAAGATATGGTGTTCATTATTTTTCTGGTACTTACCAATGAGTTATGTTATGTATAAGCGCTTTAAAAGTAATGAAATACTGTTTGAAAATTATTCAAATTTATTTTTGGAAATCTGGTGAAACTGCCAAATTTGCTTACTTTTGATTGCTAACTAAATTCTCAGATTATCTTAAGAATGTAAAAATCTTTTCGAAACAAAATTTGGTTAAAATATCTTGATTAGTTTTTGTTTTACCGAGGGAATTACACCACCTGGGGTCACATTCACCCCACGAGACTAATTATGGGTTAATTACTTTTACTGTATTACGTAAATATCAGTTAGGAAGGAATATCTTTCTGTTAAATCTTTTTATGAAAAGTTGATTTGTATGTAATTATTAGTTGGTATGCATGATCTGATTTTGTTCTTTACATGGTACTTACAAATGAATTACTTAATATAAGGGCACTTATAAACCATGATCTGTTAATTATATAATTATTTACATTTATTTCGTAGATATGGTAACACTACTAAAATGGAATGCATTTTATCGGTTAAATCAACAAATTTGATTCGTCACAGCATTGTATAGCAAAGTTCTGGTGATATTTTAACTCCCAAATATTATTTTTCATTTTGCACCTGATATTTACTGCTGAATTACTTTGTAGATCACCGCTAAAAATAAATAATATGCTTATTATATAATTACTTAAATTAATTATTGTAATTTGTTAACACCGCATTAATTGCATACCTTTCGTTTCTCAAAATTAACGAAATTATCAGATCATAAATGTAGTGCAAAATTATTTATATAAGTAAAAAATTGGCTTATAAATATCTTAAATAGCTTATGTTTTATAAAAGGAAGAATATCGCCTGGGGTTATATCGAGGGGTTATACGAAACCATCAAGGGTTAACAAGGATTAATTGTTCTATGAAATGGTGCTATGGTCTTACCGTAAAATTTAGCAGATCTCTTAGTTTCTTCTTTCTATGATATTAGATAATTAAAACCCTTGCGAAGAACGAGTAATTTCATAGTTCTAAACGTATTTAAAAAATGCCCGCGGCGAGTTGTCCCCGCGGCGAGTTGGGCCCGCGGCGAGTTGGTCTCGCGGCGAGTTGGCCCCGCGGCGAGTTGGGTCCGCGGCGAGTTGGGCGCGCGGCGAGTTGGGCCCGCGGCGAGTTGGCGGCGGCGAGTCGGCGGCGGCGAGCTGGCGGCGGCGAGTTGAGCCATTCCGCCCTCCCATATGCCGAAATGCAGCAGGGTATAAATATAGATGTAGGTGAAGAGATAATGAGTGAACTGATAATTGTTTTAGAGGTAAGGACTTAAAGCATGGTAATACTTACTTGTCACGAGAAAGACATCAAGTATACTGTTACATTTGAACATTAAATATTGTTAATTTTTATTGAATTGTATATGTATCAAATGAATTACAACCAGATCGTGGCCTTACATTCATTGAGAAATCAGGTACTAAGAATATTACTATTAAGACCATAAGACAATTCATCAAACTTACATAATTTTTACACGCCTCCTACCACTCAAATAATACTATTGTAAGCTTTATGAGGTTTTAAAGCGACAATTTCGACTGATATTAACTTCAATTCCTATTTAGCCCGTCTATTCAATCATTCGATGAAAATACTGGAATTAATGCCGGGAAAAGTTTACCTTATTTCTTCTTGCGGAAAACATTTCAGCCTTGATTGGAATAAAATACGCCTTCTTTTGTTCCCCAAACTTTTAGGTTTTCTGCTCTTCCTCTCAATTTTTCTCCTTTCTGTCCAACTTTCTTTTTCATTTTTCAAGCCATTGAGTGCTCTCATAGTTTTGTACCCGCCATTCGATCCGACCACAACTGGACGATTCTGATCAACTCTTAATTAAAACCCTTACACCTCTTTCAATCTTGTTCGAGCGTGTTTTTGCGGATTAAATTTCCATCCTTTCCTCTCATTCTTTACGACTCCTTCGGAAATTTTGATTCAGAATATTCATATTTCTATTTATTTTATCGGCAGAGAGAAAAAGTTGTCGAGGCGTTGTTATTCGTTCCTTTGGGATTTTTTTTATTTTGGGCGTAATTAAAAAAGAGAATTAAAAATATTTTGATGCAATTAATATCTTCCTACACGAATTCAGTATATTATTATTTCATTGCAACATAATTCACTGCGGCACTTCGTAGAGTTTGCCTCAATATTTCCGGTTTTTTACGGTATCAGTTAAACAATGGAAACATCAAGTAAATCAAATGCTCATGTTTCTCAGGTGAATTCTATTTCATCTATTGTTTCGGATTATATGATTTCAAAACTCTTGGCTAAAGAATACTTCGAATTTGAGAAAGCGTTCCTAATAACATTCAATTAGTACCAAACTTATTGCATCGTTTCCTTTAACGAAAATCATAAGAAACTAAAGATTAGAAGGAAAGAATGAGGGTAGTAAAATTCAATAGGATACATTGCATTACATGTGATTGAAATCAGCGTTATGAAGTTAAGCTGCAACCTCAAGCTTGAATAAAAGTTTTTCTGAAGGTGCAAAACAACGAAGATGATGCTCTCCAGAAGAACTTGTTGTTTGCCCTATAATTTTTAATGCTTTGCAAATTGAAAATTAAAGTCAGAATTAAATCTTGGATTGAATTATTTCTCGCAGAAATTCCTAATTTTCGCGCGAATAATTAAAATGGAGATTAAATCATTCGGAAATATTATTACTCTTTATAGTACTTATCCCAAATCGTTTATCATGAAAGATTATTTTATCGTCATATTTCATGTATTGCTAAATAAAACAGCCATTGCATTTGACATTCCTTTCGTATTGTGAACAACAAGTGATCATTTTCATTTCTCTGATAACATCTTTTAAGTTTATTACGATGTGAAAATGTTGCGAAGAAAACAGATGCATTCAAATTAGAGTTCTGTAAGTCATTCACAGCAGAATGTTCTGGCGGAGATTTTGACAAAAATTCTCGCAATTATCTTATATGTTTCCTCTTTTATTTTTTCTCTTAGTATTATTTTACATCTTGATGACCATGTAAAATCTTCATACGAGGTTAGGTGGAAGAGAGGCCCACTCGGGCCCAACCTCGCCTAATAAAGGTTCCAAAAATAATAATAATAATAATAATAATAATAATAATAATATTTTCGCTATTCTAAAACCAATATGTGTCAATAGGGGAATCATTAGAGACGCAGAGATTGGCGTCGAATGCGCTTTCACAATTTTCTTTTCTCACGTTCCCTTTTTTTCCTTGTCTTCATCCCCGTCTTACTTTCTTCCTTCTCTCTACATCCTTCAACTCTTCTTCCTCAACTCTCAAACTAAGTTCTTACAGAATATCTCATCCCCATTCATTCTCCTCCTACATTCCTCTTTCCACTTTAATTCTCCCACTTCCCTGGAGCGCCATAAGAGCATAATCGTCCTGAAAACCTTTTACCCTTCTCCCACTCTTATCTTTATTGCTTCCCTTCCCTTCTTTTAACCTATTTATTCCTCCTCTTGCCAACGTATTACCCATATTCCGTCATCCATCTCTCCTTTGCCTCCCGCATTAAAATTGAGATATAAAACTGGGCCGAGTGGAAGCGACGGCGGTTAAATTGATACAGTATAATTTTGAGTTTCTTTCGGGAGCCGTGAAATATACTAAATTGCTTGCGAAGGATTAGATAACGTTGTTGACGAATGGCTCGCGAGATACGGACGGGGGCGCTCATGAAAGTTTTCGAGAAGGAAAAAGCCGTAGGATATGTAGAAGAAGTTATTCACGCTTGGATGTTATCTGAATTGATTGATGATATTGGTGTCGGAGACTCTGATTAAATCTGAGAAAAATGAATGGACACGGCTCAGTTATTCTCTTGCGGAGAGAGCTCAATCCATGGTAAGAAGGTGGTATTTTTTAAATTTAAAAGGTCTTTATTACTTGAGTTGAAATATATTCATGAGGTGTGAGTCTTACTATTACATAAAGGTTTCTACGAAGATTGAGGGAAAACCTTCACTCCTTTGCTTTTTAATTTTATAAGTTTCCTATTTGATGTACATCAATATTCTGAATGTTATGATTAAGGAATGAAATTGACTTTATATGATGTTTGAAAGATCTATTTCCATCTCACATACCAGATCGTTAATTCGATTTCTTACCCTCAGTTTTCTTATGATAACAATGATAAAGGTATGCCTAGCTCAATTTTTCTCGCTATCGATATCGTACCGATAAGGGATTATTTTGGGCTGTGTATAAAAGGAACCCGTTGAATACATTTGTTTTCAATAGATTCGATCCGAGATTATTTATAAGTTAGCGGCTTATTTATAAGTAATCGAATGGACCATTTAGGGAGATTTTGTACGTGTTATTATTGCTGACTTGTTTGAGCTATTGGATAATTCTACTTCTATTAGTCCCGACACTTGACGTTAAATAAGACAAATCTCGCCCAGATAAATAGGTTTTTTGTTTACCTCTTTAACGTCAATATTAGAAGCTATTGGAATTACATGTCCCAATACTTCAAACATTACATGCAAACAAGCTACCTTAGGGGAATAAGTATTAAATAAGACTGAGCGCTCAAGGGAGGTAGGAGAAAATTATGAAAATTCATTTCCCTGTAAATAACGCCGTCCTTAAATAAAAAGTAAGGGTGAGCGCGGAGGAAAATTAAAAACTTCACTTCCGATCTGGCAACAGGCTCTCATCCTGCAAACCTTGATCAATTACCTTCATTCTTTCATCACCGTTCGAGCATACAATTAGATACAATTTGTCCAAAAGTCAGCACTGAGCTCCTCCAAAAAAAAAAAAAGCAAACAAAATCCGACCCCAGATCCCCCTTATTAGATTTCTTTCCCTAATCTTCCGTTAACCCCCTTCCCTTCCTGTTATATATTCCTTCCCTTCCCACCAGGATACTCCATTTCCTCCCCCTGATCACACACCCTGTCCCCACTTGCGTCTTTATTAAGCCGATGCTCCTTTACTTTTTTCCCCTCCTGCTTCTGATTACACCTCCGTAAGGAGACCACTCCATTTACCCTCCCTCCCTCCCCTTCCCCTAAACTTCCCTCAGCATTACTCTTCATTAGAGCCTCTCTCCTATCCTTTCCTTCCCATTTCACCCCGCCCTCTATCCCTTCCTTCTAAACTCTTTTTTGCCTCCTTTTCTTTCCTCCCAAGTTAACCAAGTTCCTGGAAGACGCGCATGCGCAGTGGCATTCCTCCTCCTGTGACCCAAAAGAACGATTGGAAAAAGATCACGTGTGCGATGAAAAGGAGATAGCGATCGCCTTTAAAGCGCACTCCGCGTGTTTCTTGCTTCTGTTCCGGAAACGGATTAAATACACAAATTCAGCGGCAAAAAGGGTGAACCAGGAAATCCCATCGCTCGTGACGGAAGAGATAGCGGTAACGTGTTTAATTTCAATTCATTACTGATTACTTTAATAAATCCCGTCGACAAATGATCGGAACAGATTAATCCGGCCTTTGTCTAGGGCTGCACGAACGTGCGGACTGGTAACAATTAGATATGCAGAGTTAATCTATATGGATGCACGTTAGGATCGTGCTTCAATTAGAGGATTCAGATCTATATTATCCGCAACCAATGTAAAACGAATAATCGCCTGTTGCGATTTTTAATAATCAAAGGAACGAGAGCAATATCATAGCTGCAATACTCATGATCATTTTTTGTGAAATAATCTATAAAAATAGTTATCTTGTCCTAGTGGTTACAATATTGTAACCATGTTTCCTATTATTCCAAAGAGGATAATTTCTGAAAAATTATCATAGTACGAATTTTCCCAGAAAATAATAAATTTCAAATTAGGATTACGATAAAAAGAAGACTCCACTATACGTCTTCAAATATATTTTCATGAAAGCTTGTAAATAAAATCAAGAAATTAAGTTAAGAGCGTCCATTGATTGACAAAAAGTTGAAAAATTAAGTTAAATCATCATTATAACAGTGGAGATCTTCGATAAATCCATATGGTGCAGTTTCGATCCTTTTAGAAATCGTAAACTCGAGGAAATCGAGGTTTATCTGCTTACATTTATATTAAAATTTAGAAGAAAGCTTGTCTACCCCCTGATTTCAAGCAATTGTTCATCGACTAAGTGTCCCTGAACCCCTTCTATTGACAAATGCTGCTCCAAAACATACCGAGATTATTTTTCCTCACGGGCTATTTTCCAATAAATACCTCATTTATCTTCTGCTGATCTCCTTGTAAAGTATACGTCATTCACGAAGAGCCAAGAAACGTTGCACATGAAGTGCTCCAAATAGATTCATGAACCTACTTTGGCAAAATCTGTCGCGCTTTAAACTTTCGCAAGACAACAGATTGGTCTGTAATAGGCATCCAACGACGGAGGGGAAAAAGGGAGAATGGAAAGAAGCGCGAACTAATTAATGTCTGAAGGAGCGTATTTAATGGGACAGATAGTGCGCGCTCTGACGTCACTGTTTACCGAGGGTGGCGTTCAAGACCCGGCGCCTTGGAAAGGAGGTTAATCTGGCTTCTCAGCTGCTAATTTGCTGGGCGTATAAGACATGCTGCCGCTCTGTGTACAGACGAGCTCTTCTGTTTTATCCACCACCGTCTCAAATGAAGTCGACTCGAATTTTAAAGTCTTCCTTCTCTTTGATATATTAGAGAGCAGCATATGGTTGAATTATGGGACGCGGCGAAGCCTGTGCTTGAACATTCTAACGGGGATGGAAATGTGTTTGTAGATTTAGGGAAGGAAACAAAAAATTGTAGTGCTACGTCTTCCTATATTTTATGTGCCTTCATTTGTGTTTTTCTTATAATTCGTCTTTGGATTCTCAGTGGATATGTTACGATTTAATCTAATTATATTTCAAAAACGACTCATTAACATGCTGAACCGGATATAAATTGGACATTAGTTGATATCCGTATATGATGGGCTATCATAAAGGGAATAATGCTGCCATGAAAAAAACAGTCCTTCGACACTAATTGCTAATTGTATCGAGCAACCATAGACGATAGTTGCCTTTGCTCTATTAGATTTGAAACCTCATCACCTGCTTCATTCTTATTATTCACAGTATTTAATAAATTTGTTTCCATTAATAGGTCAATTTTACAATAAATTGATTGATAATATAATTAGTGTTTGTAGTACATCGTAACTTAACCATACTATTATGATTAAATCTTTTGTTGCGTATCCAATGTTAGCTTTTGTTTTTAGCATTATCAAATGAGCGCATTGTGTATTGATTTTTCGTTAAAAATATTTTCATTGTATAATAGCTGCATCAACAGATTTCATTTGATGTATTATCTAATCTAAATCTAATCCTAATATAAATATATTACATCGATAATAAAGCTAAGTACTGTATAAATACAATAAAATGCATACAGATACGATACAGTATATTGTATGCAGTATTTGTGCATGATGAATGTATAAATAAGCAGACAGATAAATGTAATGGCCGTAAAATATATGTATAAATAATATGTATATTGTACAATGGCTGATTCCTTAATATAGGCGGGAAAGCGGGTATTGAAAATTTGTAAGGGTCAATAGCATTAAGTAACCAATCGTATAATTTATGATTTCAAAATAAAAACCTATGTTGTTGAAATCATGACGCTCTTATGCGCGTACCATGAATATAGAAATGTACTTTATGCCCCTCACATTACAATAAATAGCCTTCCAAACAATATTCTTTATGGTAGGAACCGGAACCTCTCTCAAAGTGAATTGCGACTTTTCTTGACAGTGTTAAGAAATTATAGAAATACTACAGATGGGGTGGTTTTTTGTAGCTGTATTTCAACAAAAGTTGATATGGAAAAAAGAATAAATTCTGGAAAATCCTTCTTCACGATCCAAAACTCCCTCTTCTAGTTTAGAAGTATTATTTCGTACGAGGCACAATATCCTTATTTCATAACTTTTCATTTTAGCTTGCATTCAAATTTTCATTAGGAACAGTATTGAAATCATCTATAGTACCTCCACTAATCAAGCCCCGAGCAATATTTCCCTTCCTCGAACATGAGTAGCTTAACACGCCAAAATACATTCAACAAAAGAAAAACAATCAACAACTTCATCGCTTCTCCGTCTAATAATGCCAGGCTGCATTAGCGTTATTAATTTCCATTCCGTATAGGCGGTCTTAATTGACCATTTCTCCCTCCCACGGCCAATCTCCTTCATTCCACGCTAAGAGTCCCCGTGAGAAATTCCTCCCTCGCGCCACCACCGCCATCCTAATCATAGAGTACGGAGGACCGCTTTCAAACCGATCTCCTCGTCTTTGGAGGCCTTCATCCTTAACTCATCTCGATGGCAGGAGGACCGAGGGGGGGCTTATTCACGGTGCCACGCGGGAGTTTACTAAATAATGAAGGGTGTACGCCGTGCTGGATAGGCTAATCTTCATTCTCTCCCACCGCTCTCCCTTGAAGACGGCAGACTCATTATTCAGGGTATTTAGCGTTCTAGGCAGGTGCCTGCTACGTGAGTGAGATAGTCTTTAGAGAGAGAGGGAAAGACGGAGGGATCAGAAAGTAGGAGGGAAGGAAATCACGAGGGTATAAAGGGGTTTCTGATGATCGGAGATCTTGAACGGACGTGCGGTTGGACCCTTCGGGGAAATATGCGGAATCTGCGAAGGCAATTAATTCGGGGAGGAGGTTATCGCGTATGTTGTTTCGAACTTGGATCCGCGTCGGTATACACTGAGGAAGATGGAGGTGATCGGGATGGAGGTCACGTAATATATTGAAGATATCGAGAATGTCACGAAAAAGAACATGAAGGAATTTACGAAGAAATCCTCCGTGGCATACTTTGTAAATACATTGCGAAAATCGAACGGATCTCGATCAAGGAGGAAATCAACTTGGGAATGATTCTTATATCTAGAGCGGATCAAAATGCCGCATTTTAAATTTGAAATTAACTTTCAAAAACTCAATTTCTATAATTTATTAATAGTATGTTACACGAGCCTAATCGATTTTCATGAAAATACGTTTTAAAAATAAACGGAAAGGTCCTTTTCATTTGCTACTAAACCTTACTTAAGCGATTATGCATCATCGGTAAACGATCCGTTATCGGTATTAAGCCCACATCTTTGCGAGCAGGAAGAGTTTATTGGATGTATTAGAAAAATACATTCTTTTTATTATTTGTGAAACAAATTCGGACCATTTCATCTCATTTCAGCTAAAAAAATATTTACGTAGTTCTAAGTATTTAATTTAGCAAGGTAAATTCAACTCTGATTTGTAGCATTCAATTCAAGCGCTAGAATAAAAAGAAGCTTGGAAATAATTTTTCACTGCATAGTGTTATTAATTTTCACGAAACTAAGGCCAAAATAGAACATGCTCTAGTGCCATTAGCTGTAGTGGGCTACTTAAGGCCTGACTTGAGAGATGGCAACACCTCCTCTTGTCAATAAATTAAAAGATGAACCTTCGTATTTTCCACGAAGGAAGTTCCATATTTTCATTTTTTAAATGGTGTTCCACCAAGTAAGGTCATCTCACAGTGATTACCTCCTCTTTTATTTCCAAAGCATCAAGTATGTGATAACATCTTTATCAGCTACAATATTATATTAGACATGTTTTTTTTTAGAATTCAAACAATTAGTTATTTAAAATGTTTCGTAGTTCTTAGTGACAGATTTAATATAATCAATCCACTTCATATGTACATCACAAGTTGAAAAATTTCCATGTATTACGTTGCAATATGACTATTAACTAGTAATGTTACGTAAAAATATCTTTACATTAATGAAATATTGATAAATAAATGCATTTCTTACTTTCTGAATGCGAGAAGCACGTGATCTTTACGCATCATCAACATGCAATAACTCGTAGATAAGCATTACATTTATAATAACCCTATATTAGAAAATATTTAACGCAATATTTCCTTAGCTGATAACATTCCTAGTATGGGAATTTTGGTGCTTTCGATTCCCTACCAAAATTTTGGTATTCTTACTTTTTTTTCATTTAGTTTAAACTCTGACATCTAGTTTATATTTCTGCACTGATATTCTCTTCAGAATGAACACAAATAAATTCAGGGGAGCTGCTTTACCTTGCTGAAGTCCGTTGATTTCGAAAACTGAGCATGGTTCTATCCTATAGTGTGCGTTTTGAATTCGGCAAAGCACGAAAAAGTCCAGATCATACAAGGCAGGATGGAAGTTCAAAGTGAATTCGCCGGTGGAGCACCAATCTAGACCGAAAGCCCTCAGTTTTTTCCCGACCAAATTTCACCCGTGATATCAACATTCGAAAAACTTTCTCACCTAAAGCACGGAATTTCGGAGTGAAAATTTTCCTTTTCCCAGTGAAAACTTCTGGAGCTTCTTGATGCTCTTCCACCCAACGATTCCACCCGCTAATTATACACCCAAAACTTCACCTTTCTCTATACCTTTCAGTACGCATACCTTTTTCCAACCTCTTCTGCGCCTTCGGGGTCCGTCTCTCTCATCCCTTCCACGCAAGGTAATTGAATCCAGCCGAAGCAGAGGAAGGCCCTCGCAGTGTTTAGATAGCTCGGAGAGGGAGAAAGTTGAAAGGGGAAGTAGAGGAATGTTGGGAGGGTACATATGATCGGTAAGGAGGCTTGAATTGGTGGGGACTGAATGTTCTCTACCTTGAGGGCAAAGAAGGGAAACTCTTTCATCTTCGTGCACCGCGGTATGGCAGATGTTGGGACAGCGGCAATATCTGAGGAGATGCGTGAGTGACTTTGCTTATGAATCGGAGAGTTGCACGACTGAAGATGGAAATTCCGGGTATTTCAGTCAGACAAGTTATAATTGACTCCAAACCGTGTTTGCTCGACATTGCTGAGAGCAAACATAAAAATGGCAACGTGGAGATCTTATGAGGTTTTCGGAGATCACTTACATACACTTCATCACTCAAACCCAACACTGAGCATGATATGGTAAGAGAGGAAAATGAAGCACGGCTGTTATTATAATAGAGATACAAAATAAAACAGAGTATTTAATAAGAAGTTGGAATTCTAAGGTTTTTACTGAGTTCTTGCTGAGTTCTCTCATCTGGCCACAGCGTGAACTTTCTGGCCTAACGGTATTTTAAATTTCTATAATTAGCAAGATGTAAGAATTGTGTGTTTGGTATATTAATCACTTCCGATAGCAACAACGTTTAGGAATGAACTTAACTATGTCACAGATAGCGGAGATAAGAAGATAAACTTTTTATTTTGAAAATGAACGTCAAATCGAGAACCAAACATCCGGTATTGGAGGTGCAGATACTTAAATGGTTCCATCTGAGTAAATGATTTCTTAAATCCTATTGACCTCGAAAACTAATCAGTAAATTCACCAAATGAGATATTAAAACAAAAATAATTATAAGCATGTGGACGTATTTCTGACACTCAAGAGACATTTGAGAATTAGCAATTATAATTTAATTATATATTATAATTACAGTCTTATGCTGGAATACAGAAATTCCTCTTCTAGAGAAAAAGTATGTGTTATAATTTTTATCAGATTTGACATTCTTCTTTTCAAAGAACTTTTCTGTGACTTTCTGTTAGAACTATCATGAAAACTGTAAATACTATCAAATAAACAACCAATCACAGACAAACTGTGGTGATGGCATTTGGCAGCTAAGGGGACATAATTTGTTGGAAGAAGAAAATCGATAAAAATTAGTATCTTACCTCTTCTTTGGTTATTAAGTCGTTGAAATTCCTTTTCTGAAACTTTGACTATTTAAAACGAAGCTATTTTGCGAAAACTTTCGCCATAAAATATTTACATAATTTTCATGAAATTATTTATTTAACTTTAAATTAATTTAAATTTTGTTCGTAAATTCTAAGAATACGAGTTATTTCTCGTTTCATGCTTTTCTGAGAACATCAATTCAACAGAAATAAAATTTAGGGAAATGGAAGGAATTGTGAAAGTGACTCTTGAATATCATATGGAATAAAAGTGAGAATATAAACATTTGAGAAAGACTATGTTTACTGATACAAAAGTAAAAATGACACATGTAAAATCCTCACGCATAATAATGATACATATCATGATAATAATAATCACACCATCGCAGGTACATCTTTTCCGGGATTAATTTGAAAATAACATCCAAATTGCTAACTAAAGAATAATTATGCTTAAGGGAAAACCTCCTAAGAAAGCACATTATGGTTTCTTCCAGGTCCATTTCCATAATTCAAATGCATGTGAGCGCAAACACCACATAACATTTAAAATATCCCATAAAAATTAATCCCTTATGCTCCATTGTGATTCTGGTAGCAACGCAGATAAAGAGTGTGAGAGGTTAAAACAATATTTTCACAAAGTCTTTAAAACGACCGATCATTTCATATGCGCACATTCGGTCGCGAGGAAAAGCGACCTTCTGCGCATGCGCGCCATTTTAATCCCTCCATTTTTGTTTATTCAGGAGAAAGCGGGGAATGAAAACGTTTACGCAAGCAGGAAAAAAAGATGGTCGAGGGCGTTAGTTTTTACATATCAGAGGGAAATTATCGCCTGGAGGAGGGCAACTTAAGGCTAACGGTCAGCGGAAACAGCAGGGAGCCTCGTTTTCATATTCTTTGCATTTCCATATCCGGTTAAATTCACGGCTTTCTACTCAAAGAATGGACATGACCGTTCTCTTCTAAAAACTCGTTATTTTAAGATCTCTCATTAGTTAAGCAATGGAAAGGCGTATCAAGAGTTTGTTTGCGATCCTTTTCTTAATGGGTATCCCACTAACTCACAATTATTCTCTGAATAAGTCTCCCCATTTAGAGATGGCCAAACTTCTTTCATTTTTATCCTAATCCATCTTTATGAAATTTTCTAATGATTTTTAAAAACGATAGCTTTTAACCAAATTCGCGTTTCGTCATCGGAAAAGTTATATTTTTTCTAATAAATGCAAATTATATCGACAGCAGAAGTTTCATTTACAGCTCAATTTACTATGAACTCATTCATACTTACTACATATTTATACTTAATCTACTTATTCATCAATAAGAAATAAAATAATAATCAAAGTATAGTTTATTCAAGTATATCTTGAGGAAGATTTTCGCTTAAGTACTGAGAGTAAGATTTGCAAATATAGTCAGAGATACCTGTGGCAAGCATCCCCATGTAGCGATAGAATTCTGTTTGGTACGAGGAACTCTGACGTCATAGCCTTTGGTACGTACTCTTCACTTAAGAAATGGCACGCGAGAGTAAATAAACGTGGACTCTGTTTATTAGTAATGTTATTTGATGATTGTTCATGTCAATAAAAACAATCTTCCCCCACATTGGAAGTAATAATATGAATAATATCAGCGAATCACACTACTTTTTACACTAGATTGGTACACAAGTCCTTCATATTTATCAAACGTGGAATGTTTGCCATCTTGCTATAAGAGGTTTGCCATCCCTGATCTTTGCCATAGGTGGCCTTTAGCCCAATGCGGCCTCTATTTCTCCTTCTAAGCAAAACCTCTTATTTATATCATATAGTCTTCAAATCTCGCTATGACTCCAATATAAGGTAAAAGAAAACACGTATTATATTTTACCTCACTAAGTGAATGATTCAAGGACTGTTTAATCACTTCTTGTGGGCCCAAATTGTAAACATATAAGGTCTTCGATAGAAAAAGGTTTCCCAACTCTGGTTTTATGCAAAGGTATGAATGTTGGAGAATGAGACATTTTTTATCGCGCTACAAAAGTGAGTATGACTCAACCAGCAACATTCAACTATGACTGAATGGTTGAAGGCTGTTCATTTGATATTTTAGTGGACCACGTAAACATGATAGTAATGTAAGCCCATTTTTGGTGAAGATTCTTTTTCTTCATAAGTTCTATCTATAATCGTTGTATTTTACAAGTTCCTTTTTCAATCATTAACATTCAGTACCGTGTGCAATACAGAAACAGCCGTATGTTGGTATGCAACGTTAACACTCGACCACATTAAATACACGCTTAATGATTTTATATATTCTTTTCATTAAAATATTCGGTGGCTCTTTACATATAGCGCTGTTCTGTACACCTGAAAAAACAATTAGCTATTTCTGTCATAATTTTCCCAACCTCTACCCTACTCTAAATATGTTTAGTAAAAAAGAAATTACTCAAATAAATATATTCATATAATAATTACTTAAATCAATGTATAACTGGGAGTATCCAGAATCAGGTACTTCTGACACGAGTCGAATCCAATTTAAGCCACTGAATGACGCAAGCTCAAATGGAAATGAAAACCTTGAGCCACATCTAAAAATCCTCTGTTGAATCGCGGCAATTTTTCTTAGCCTTCGGTCCTCCGCTGGTGATCCCAAAATGAGAGACTAATGATCCCCTTGTAATCACAGTGTGCATAATTCGAGAAAACCCTTCTCTCGGCGCGTAATAATTTATTCCTTTCTCATCCCTAATAAAACGAGGAGATCTATGGTGAGCAGAAAAGAGGAGGCGATAGGAAATGGCCGTTGGAAAATAAACACGGAGAAGAGGCGTCGTGAGCGCGAAAAGCACGCTTCCGAAAATCATTAAAATGCAAATGTGACGTGAGATGGGGATGAGAAATAAAAGTAGGAGTTGGAAGGTCGAAGAGGAGTGGAATTCCGAGAGAAAAAAGAGAGATTATGGACGGAGAATTGGATGAAGGGGCCAAAAATTGAGGGCAGTAACTGTAACCGAGTAGAGATAAATAGCTTGGGAGGTGATATTTCAAGGAGAAACTTCGAACTAATTAGAACAATCTGCTTTGAAGGTAATGCATATTGATGAGTAATCATTTTCTTTCGCTAAAAATTCACAGAAGACATGCTGGAAGTGACAAAAATATTTATGCTAATGATAGTGAATATCATTTGTCACGGGTAGCAGGAAATTTAAAGTTTTTCCGAAGTTAATTCATTAATGAAAGATCTTGAGCTTGCAAAATAATATATTGTCAAATATAAAATAATTCAAAAACTGAAGCAGTTTATTTTACCCCTTGGCCTTATTTGAATTCTAAGTAGTGTACTATTCAGTACTCATGTTACGCGAAAATATTGTTACATTGGGAGTACGTAAGTTTTATTGAACTTCTTGGAGCAGAGACACTTTCCTTCAATTCCTGATTGGGAAAATTTATTGTTTCAAATACAAAGTTAGCGGAAATTGTACAAAAATATTACTCAAAATATTGTAAAACTGTGTCAATTGTTTTCACAATATTCCGACCCTCTATCTTTATTTATAATTGAAAATCTTGTAGTTACTACGAAGAAAAGGTTACTACCTGTACTATCCATTATTTATTTGTTAAGCCATTCCCTAATACGACTACAAGTCATATCATGGAAAGCTGTCAAAGACAAAGTATTTGATTTCAATGAAATACTCTAAGATTTTGAATCATTCATTCAATCGAAATTGGAACGCCTCTGGAATAAAATTACTTTTTAATTAATTCCATTACTTGTTTGTTTATAATCCACATCTTAAATACAAAGATGGCGTCAAAAATAATGAGTGGAGGCTAAAGGTTTAATTAAGCACCATTACTTTCCCTCAAAAAGATTTATATTCTTCCTTGACAATCATACTATTAAATTATTAACTGCATTCCTCTTACAATATATAAATAATGCTCCACATAGTGTATAGGAGTCTAACAAGCGCAAATTGGAAGTAAATGTATAACCAGTTGATGAAAAAATAACGATAGTATTTTTACTATTAAAACAATTGTGCTTATTTACATGTTAAGATAACAAGTCTTCACAAACAACTGGCGAGTAAGGTTAAAATATCAGATCCTATCTATTCTGGTGATTATATTATTAAGCTAACTTAGGATAAATGAAGTAAAATTATATTATTTTCCAGAGAAAATTTTCTTTTATGATTTTTGCGCAAAAGAAAAATTAAAAGATTCGAACTCAAACACTTAAAAAATTCTTCGAAATCAAAAATAAATATAAAAAATGAAAGTCCAAATATTTCATCACAATCTTATAGAACGTCTGACAATGATGCTTAAAGCAGTAGAAGTGTTGGCTTTCTGCGAATTAATTTAGATATGGGAGGTTGGAAATTAAGGAAATTATCTGTATAAACTATCTTAAACGCCGACGTATATTAATCCTGTTGAAATTATGTGGGAACGTAAAATCTCTAAGACAAGTCTTTAGGAGTGAACATTATCTAAATGGGTCAAATATATACCAAAAGAACAAACTGTTTAAGAAAATAATGAGTGTATCATAGAATAAAAGCGAAAAGGAATGTTCTCGTGCGTAGGAACTTGACAATTTCGCTGAAGGAAATCTGGATTCACGGAAAAGTGCAAAAGTTAAGATTATTTTTTTAAAGGTTATTGAAATTTAGTGGAACGGGGGATAATACTATACAGTGTTGCTGAATAAGAAATCCCTTTAAGTATCTCTTAAACGTATAGAGTAAGATCGGTCGAAAGAATTCCTTATTATGAGGTTGTCCATATATAATCTTTAGCTTTGGAAAAAAAGATCAATTTTAGCTTAGATAATATATATTGCTTTACGCAATTCCACCTCAGTTGCTTCAGTTTCCATCCCTAATATAGAATAAAATTTAGCTCTCCATTCCACCCAGCTAATAGTTTTTTCTATCAAGGTTAATGCAGCCCCTGAAACACCAGCAACCATCAAATGCAAGTAAATAATGCGGGTTGCTTGTATTTACGGGGTATTTTATTAAGCCCTCCTCTGGATCGCTATATGGATAGCGATATTTTTAACCATACACATATATTTGAAACTTTATTTTCGTAAATTTAATTCATTTTTGAAAAACATCTCATCTCAAAAACATCTCACAATTACTGTGACACTGATAGATCAATTATCACTTTCAAATTCATAAAATTTTATATAAATATCTATCTATTACATATAATCTACAATATAATCATTATGATATGTAATAAAAATAACTGAGATCAAATTTGCTCGAGGTATGGTTTAATGATTATTAAGCGATTCTTCTCGAAAATATTTTATTTATTTTTTAATGGCATGTAGATAACCTACCCAATTGAAAACTATCAATCCTTTTTATCGCTAAACCTAATAACATATGGCTGATCATTATATTATCTGATATGATATATCATTCATACGATGTATATCACAAGTAGATAAAGGATCTGCTTAAAAACAGACTTTCCTTGGAGCTAAAAACCTTCTAGTCTTAAATGATTCTCCAACGTTTAGAATGCTTCACCTCTTTTCAAGTCCCAATTAGCAACAAATGAGAAACATGCTATCCTTTGAAGGGGAAGTAGCAGAGAGGAATAAGATAGGGTTGAAGGTCGTCGTTAGCCGGTTGAGTGAATAAGCAGAGCTCCTCTTGAGGAGAAAGAAGAGAAAACGGCTGTGGGAAAAGAAGTGAGATGATAACGAAATAGGATAAGAAAAATATCACAAAGAAATTGAGAGAGAATAAGGAGGTCGGTATGCGAATGAGTTAAGGAGGAGAGGCTTGATTTAGGCGAACGTTGGCTCAGGATGAAATTCTCGAGAGTTCGTCGGACATCTAGAGAGTTTTAATAGAGCAGACAATAAATTGTCAGCAAGGTATGAGAGCGAATTTCCATCATGAGGAATTCTGAAGAGGCTTCGGTTGAAGAGGATAAGTTTAAACTTATTTGCTTTAGTGATTATTTCGGCTCTGTTGATTCCAACGACGATGAGAGAATTCAAGTGGATTAGCATCACTTATATATTAAATCTCGGTTTGTTCTATCACAGCATCCCTCAATGAAAAATTTCACCACTGGATTAAAACTTCACTCACCGGAATGTGGTTGGGATGGATCGAACTTTCTCTTACGTAATAACCTTGCCCTTGAATACAGATTGAGATGATGATAGTGCTTTTCCTTTTCATTTCTATCGAAGAAATAAAATGTTTCATTTTTCATTAAATTTAGCAATCATAGATAACTATCTTAACTTAATTAAGCTTTTCAATGTCATATTTTTCTTCTATTCTAAACAGAATCGAAAAAAGATATGAAACTGAAGAGAAAAAATAACATCATCATTCTTTTTATTAACGTATAAATCGAAAATCACTAAATTAATTTCTAGAAATGAAATTAATATTTGCCCTTTGATTAGGAGAATGGAAATGATTTTGTTGCTAAAGAAAACTTTTTCGTTTCGACTATCTGGGTACTATCACTGAATTCAATATTAAATTAGGGTATCTGAATAACCAAGTAGGCAGCTCGTTTGTCATGACGAATTTGGGTTCGTTTCCCTCTGGGGTTCATACATAAGAAATGCCCTCAGCTGTCGAAGCACTTTTAATAACACTAGTATTCGAATAATCGTTCAGGAATTAAAATAGAGTTCAGGTAATTAGTGAAGTTACTTCCGCTTCAAATAATAGCACGCTGCTAAAATTAGAGATTGAAATACAGGCCATAGAGAATTTCGAGATAATACATTCCAAATAAGAAGGCATTTTCGAAGAAAATCATAATATATACTGATTAAAAACAAACAAAGACATGATTTTTCAAATTAATTAAATCCTATTCAATACCATTTAAGTTCAATTATAGCTTGTTGGGAGGTTTCAATGTGATACTGTTTATTAATAAGTACGTTTAACTAAATTATTTAACTGAATAAAAAGAATCTTGATGGAATAACAAAATTTCTTTAATGACTCTTTCGCAATGCTTGCATAACTTCTCGGAAACTTAAATACTTCAGGTATTAATTAGGTCACTCATTGAAGAGATTATATATTATAACATTTTAGAAGCTTAGGAGTAAAAGATTGAATAGCTTTTATTAAAATATAAGAGTAAAAAGTTTATTGATGGCGCTTGCTCACAATTTTAAAAGTTGAAATACGTTTTAAAAGATATCGATTGCAGGCAGCCTCTAAATCTTATTGACGAGCGTGGAATGTCATTGAGCAAAGGGACAAACAAATATTTACAAAATCGAACGGAAATGGATTAGACGTATTTTATCGTCCCCATGATATCTCTTCTGAAACTGAATGAACATGTTATGTGTACTTTTGATGATATGCTGGTTATATTCTGCTGATTCTATCCCCGATAATTCTTGAAATATAAAATATCATACAGCATTGAATAGTTATATCACACTAAAGAAGCCGGATTCGATAAAAAAATGAGTACAATAGCATACATAGTCACCTATTGTTTTCAAACGGCATGGGGTCCTGTAAGAAAATAAATGTCGGATTTATAATCACTAAATAATTGCTCAGAATGTCCTTATGCTTTTATAAATTCTAGAAATTGGAAAATTTCTGATATGATAAAAGATAGTCAAAGTTGGCAGAATGAAAAAAAAATCATTATGAAATTCATGTAGTCTATTTAACTTAGCGGACGAAAAAGGTTAACGATGACTAAAAACATTTAAATGATAAAAAATAAATCGAATCTTTCAATTAGGCAGTTAATACATTCAAATATATAAATACCACATTCTTCATCACATATGCTATTGGAGACTGAATCCGCAAATAGATAATTCATACTAGATGTGTTCCCCTCTGAAATATTCTACACCAAGGGTCTACGACTTGGCAGGGCGACGACACAACAGGGAGATCTCGCTTAAATCCTGAGGCAAACATTGCATTGAAATGATAAGCTCTCTGAACCTTTGGAAAAGCGTCTGAGAAGACATCTCATTGCCACTGAATGCAAGGGAAGGGGGTATTTTCGGTTTCACAGCAGCTGACCCGTCCATATCAGAAGCATAGGATGGCAAGGAAGTGGGGGTGGCACTTAGGAGTTGGGACAAAGGATTATTAATCCCATGAGTGGAGATTCGGGTCCTAATGGGGGAAAGGTGGGGGCCGGCAGAGCGGAAGTAAGTGGTGCTATGCCGACGGAAGATTCTGGAAACAACACCGTCGCTGAGGGGAGCGAGAGATAGGTAAAAAGGAAGGGATGAGTGTTTAAGCGGATTCCGTCTGCGCTATCTCGCACTCTATTACATCCCCCTCTTCCGATTTATCCTTTCCACAGTTCCTTTTCAACCCTTTTCGACACTAAGCAGCAAGGAGAGGAATTGGAACCATACGAAGATTTCAGTGGCGAATATTTCAAACTGAACTGTGGGTGGAGGTTAAGCTTGAGAGATTGTTCATATCTCGCGATTCGTGAATTTTTGAGTGGATCGAATGTTTTAGTAAGTAAGTAAGTATCAATAATAAAGTAGATCAACAATAGTAAGATCAATAACAAGGGGGTACGCTTTTTAGATTAGATTTTCGAGAATTTAATAGCTACTGTGTAACATTTGAATATTGGATAAGTCAAGCCCCTTGCTGTAGGCTCTACCATAAAGATTAAAAATTTCGTTTATTTCACATTCAATATCCGTGCAGCGTGCGTGATACGGAAGAAGAGATTTTTACACGTGAACGGGAAAAATCCGGTATAGAGCCATATGTTTTTGGAAGAATAACAGAAAAAAATTGGATAATCATCAAAATAATAATTGGATCCGTGATGCTCATTGATATAGCTTAGGAATCGTTAGAATTGAGAACTATCTCCCTCTGCTACGACCCTTAAGGCGGCTTACAAGTTATATAATGTAAATGTGGAAGAAAAGCATAACAACTTAACGAATGAATTTGCTTGATAAATTACAGAAAACACAATTTCTATGACCTTGTAAAGGTTTTTGCGCACTTTTTTATGCAATAAACTATTACACAGCGGGAAAAAATTATGAAAACTTGAATCAGCCCAAAAATATATTTTAATCTGCTAATGATACACTATTGGAAAAGGAGGCTACTCTTGGAGAGTAGATGGGAGGTTTCACTTCAAGATATTATTTTCATACACATGGATTCGTAATCACAAATTTTCATAGCTTCAAAGTTTTATCTCTTCTATTTACACCACATTTAACTGAGAGCATAAAAATGGTATTCATTTACAGATATCTAACATCCGTAACGGTTTCTGTTATGTTTTTAGTGTCACACTTCAACCTTGAATATTAACCCATATCATATAAAATAATTTTGGAAATATTTTCTAATTATTGTATTCTCGCTAGTTTTATAGATAACCTTTTTGCAAGAATTAAGCATGTTGAAGAGATTTGTATAATTTTATTGTAATTTAACTCAATAAAATCTTCATTTTCGATATGAATTGCAAATAGTATATTATCTTAATTTATTCGATCATAAGTAACTACGTATACCATTACATTAATGTCTTGTCGGAAAAGGAAAAACTGTCCAGTTAAAGACTAAATTAATAATATAATGATATTAATAATGGATATTAATAAAATGGAGCATGTTAAATTAATACTAAATTTATAACATTAAATAAAAATCTAAAATGATGAAAGTATTTTTAATGCCGTATTATACTTCTAGGTCTTTCTATACGCCATATTCTAACTTGGCAAATAATTCGTTTCCATAAATTCAAACAGTCCCTCAGAGAGAGTTAAAAAACCGTGCGTTTTTCTGGACGAGTTTTTCCACATCCGCATTTCCGGCGAATTTTTTCGAAACTCGTGTCTCTCAGAAATGTCGCATTTTATCTCGATTTCGACGCTTTCATATCTCGATATTAATATGACTCAACCAAACTCTTTATATGTCGTTGACTCCTGCTCTGGGCTTTTCGTCAGAACTCCGCCATCATCCAGACTGACATTTACGTTCGTCTTTTTCACATTCATTTCCTCGAGAGGGAAATACTCTGCTCCTTACGAAATGAGTTTTTCTCTCTTTAAATGATATGTGAGCTTCTGAAACGTATAAACTACATGTATGTCTCCTGGGACTCCGGTACCACGAGGATATTCCTCAGAATTAAGCTATCTGAGCATACTCTTAGGAAAACTTCCATTTAAATTAAATTTTCATCCTATTTATTGCCTTTTAAGCATGTGAGTAAAACGGCTGGAGTATTTTAAGAAGGATAATTCTGTGTATAATGACAGTTGTTAACAATGATAACGATGATCGGAATCTTCAAAAGGCATTTTAGACGCAAATTTGAGGACGATGATGTATCGTAGATACTATTTATCTGTTTGAACTTTGCAGTTACTTGTGATCTGGTGATGTCTATGTAAAACCTAAAGCGATCGTCGTGTAATTAATGCATGTGGAAATAGTAGGAATGGTTTCTTATTTGCAATTGATTTTCAAAAAATCTTAAAGATCTCCGTTGATTTTATCGTTGCTGGTATTGAGATATCTGACGCAGATGAGATGTGAAAGTAAAGATATGTATGGAAAAGAATTTCTCTTGTTAGAGGAAGTCAGTTTACTTCATAAGTAAATAAATAAATTGCCATCTATTACGTTTGCCTTCATATGATAATATTACCGACAGTAATTTATGTTTTTATAAGTAACATGACATCTTTAATGAGGAAATTGATAAATTAATGAACATCGTCTTCTTTTTTGGACGGTAAATAAAAAACTCATTCCATTTCAAGCTTATTTGAGAATAGGTAGAGAGAATACTCTTGAATTTCATGCTGCATAAATTTAAACGGTTCGTCTTCGAAATGGGGAAAGATGAACGAGATTGATGCATAAGTAAACTAGGACATGTACGATAAGTAAGCTACAGTATTCCAACTTATGTTCATTTAGTAGATATGATGGACTGAAATTGGTAATAATAATAATAATCAGATTCGTAACAGGGTCGAGGGAAAGGGATTAGTAGGCAGATAAGAATGTAAAATAGACAAATTCTGTTTTATGCATTCAGGTCTGGTTTTGGATGCACTTACACGGGCATAATATTTTTCTGAATATATTGTCAATAACTATTACTTCAGTTTGTATTTTAGCGGAATAGCAAGATAAGGTAATAACGCGGTTTCAGTCCTCTAAGAGTTCTAAAAGGGTAGAAAGGTCAATGTTTCACTATTTGAAATCTACATGCTCAGGCGTAACTTTGTGGAAAGCCATTATGGTAAATAAGAAGTACACTGGTAATTTTCCACACTGTTTATTACTGTCGACCGGTTTCGCTACCTGGAGTAGCATCTTCTGGTGAGATGCTTACTTCGAATAAGTGCTATTTTATATTCCTCGAATTTCGAAATAACGACTGTGATTGACTTCATTGTGATTTATTATCTCTTGAAGTTTTCTGTCAAGGGTAAATTTTATTGAAATTTCTAAATATCAAGCACTAGTCTAACATCTGATGATTCCACCACTATTTGGTGAACTCAATGAACCCCCAATTTTCTAATATAAAAAATGATTCGTCTCCAATTCCAGTCGATACAATCGCGATACACCAAATCCCATTTGAGCACGTTCAGTGAAAAAAAAATCAACTCGATATTTCCAACTTAAAGATTTTCGACATATTCCGAAGATACGAGGGAAAAAATCCATTCGGAGCGAACGGATCTCGCATCCGAGTAATAAAAGTCCGATTTAAGTGATTGGATGGAACACAAAAAGCGTTCCCGAAGAGATAGAGAGGGAAAGAAAAAGTATTGAGTTCGCTGAAAAAATGGTCATCTTCCTCGAATTGTTTGATGTTTTCTTTCGACTCACTTTTAGTCTGATTCCTGCAGTTTTTTGGAATTTTGCCCTTTTTTCGTTTCTCTATCCATGCTTCGATTAATCGGACGGTAGCAGACGACGTGCAGCGCTGCGAGAAAGAGATCTCCACAGAGAGATATATTGGTAACACGGGGAGAAGAACAAACGAACGTCAACTGTAAAAAAAGGAAATGGAACGCTATCGGATGGAAGTGGAGGGTGGGGAGCGAGTGAAAATAAAGGACCAATGTGGAAGGGATGCTTAGCAGAATTTCGTGCGACAAGGGAAGGTTGCAGGAGGGTAAACGGGAATGTTTCGCTGAATAAAAAAATACACCGCTTGTAATAAACGCCACCGAAAGAGATATGGAAGGTGAGATGGAGGAAAGGTGAACAGTTTGAGCTGCCCCGTGTAGGAGGATGCTAATCTTCAGAATGGAATAGTAGCTAAAACGACCCGAATTTATGTGGTGTGATAATGAATATCAAATTTTATCTCATTAGTCAACACTTGCAGAAAATAAACCATTTCTAAATTTGTAATAGGCATAAATTGTCTGCGCTTTTGGGAGGTACATAATAATTAATCCGCAATTATTCTCCTGGTAATTTCATCCTATCCTTTGGACAAACAAAACGCCCAGCCTTTGCAAAGATTAGAAAAGTAACGCATGAATGAAACTATATAGTACAAAATTAAAACAACGCTAGAGAAACTCGAGTTTCGGCTTTTAGTATGATTTTAAATCCTACATTTCAGTCTTTCTAACATTATATTATAATCGTTGTTACGAAAAAAAATAATAGCCTTATCACAAACAGAGTTGCGCTTTATAGAATTCTCTTCATAGAAGATAGCACAAGGAAGTGTATAATAAAATTGTTCATAAAGGATAGAAAACAGTCTAATCAATGATTACTCAGTGCTTAGAAATTACGGAATTGTTCTATTTGCTAAGTTAATTAGAAGTTACATAATTAAGGATGAAACTGATAAAATCGCTTGAATTACGATCGCTGAACTTGTATAAAACTTATAAAACCAGTTAAGTAAAATTAAATACTTATAGGAAATACATGATGAAACAAGTGAATAAATATTACATATTAAAGAGAATAAATTAGCAATTTAATGTTTTTTACTAAAATTTTAATAATCAGGTACAACTTTAAATTGTTAATAAATGAAGAATGTAATATTTTCTGAAGATATAATTTGTATATTAGGAAATTCTTTCTAATATCCATTAAAACTAAATCACTAATAAATGATTGTGGAAATAAAATTGTTTTATATTCCGTGACACTACTCATCTAATACATAATTCGAAGCATTATCAAGAGATAAGCGAATTAAAAAATATATACGGTCACGTACAACTCAATCGCCTTTTCCCTATCCTTCAAAGGAACAAATTAATTTGAAACAAAGACGTCCTTTAGGAGTATAAGAGAAAATATAAAAGATAAAGCGAATATTCTTAATTTCATATTTTGAATATTCAGTTTCATTCATTTTATACGATATTTTTATAATAATGGTAACTAATTAATATTATGATATACTGTTGTGTTAATAATTATTTATTTAAAATGTAAAAGTTGTTCTTTAGTAGTCCTAAAAATTTTCATATATATTTATTAATTGAAGTGGCTTCATTCATTCATTCTGGCTTAAATGATTTCATTAGATCACTAACAGCTAAATTGAAATTTGCTAGAGAGAGAAATAAACTAGATCTCATATTACTCAGCCATTTTATTAAATAGTGGAAAGCAAACGGCATCGTCCGAAGGGAGTCCAGGACTGGTGGTGTGCTTTCAATAAGTAAAAATGGGTACTGTGAACAAATCTCCAACAGCAAACGCTTCGATGGTATGGAAGAATTAGGGAGAAAATTCCGCAAACAGAGAGACGTGGTGTTGTACATCAAACAAAAGAGCAAAGCTCCCCTTCGTCGAATGGAATTATTAAACTATGGACGTAAGGTCGATTCGGAACCATGGGATGAACAGATTACACCTAAAGAATCGCAACTGCGGGAAAGTAAACAATGAAAGGAATAGCGGGGAATGAAGCATTGAGAGAAGAACTCCGAAAAATAAAAGTACTGCGGAGGAAATTGAATTAGGATTCGAAACGAGAAAGCGAGTAACGCAGAGGAAATTTGAAATCAAACGAGGATTTTGCTTCAGAGGACTATTGGTAAAGCGTGTTCATTTAGAAAGTAAACTTCCTAAAATTTAATTACGCTCAAAGTATGAGTTAAAGCAGGAAAGAGATTTTAATGCATGCTAAGACATGAATACAGAGTGATAGTATTATAAAGACTATTTTAATTATCTCATATAAAAATATTTCCAGAAAAAATTTGAGAATATCGAACAATTTTTCAATTGCTTAAATCAAACAATTATTTTGACCTTTTCTCATATTTAATCATACTTACTTTTAAATTAATGGTCACTATAAAGGTAGCAAGGCCACCAAATCTGACTGGTATTTTTGATTACCAAGGCTACTTTACTAAGAAATGTAACATATATAATGGACACTAAAATTGCTTGTTTCTGATTCGATCCACTTATTTATTTTTTGAATTTTGCTGAAAATCCTTTAAGTCGCAGAAATACAAACATAGAAAAATCTTATACTTCGGCAAATACCTCAAGCAGTAATCATATTTTTCAAGGTTGTTATCAGTAGTCGTTCCCCACATATGGCCTCTCAGCAGGAATCGAACCCGGTATCGCTTTCAAGAAAGACGTACGCGCTACCCACTTGGCAATCCAGGAGCCCCAAGTACTTCAATAATAAAACATAGGCACAAGAATAAATTCAGAGTACTTAACGTGATTCTATCACTTGTACTCAAGGAGCACCATAAGCAATTTTAATGCGTAATGAAAGCAACCTTTAACCGCCAGCGCTCGAATTAGAAACGTTATAATTAACAGATAAAGAGAGGGAGAGAGAATGGTTGTTTGCATTTCGGAGATAAGGCAAGAGAGAGGTCAGAGAGCAAAATCTGGTGTTTTTGATTGACCACTCGGATGGGCTCGACGTGGTCCAGGTTGATGAGAATGGAAAGAGTATATTGAACAAGAGATTAGCTCCGCTAAAAAAAGCGCTGTCGGGAGAACAATGGAGAGCTGCGTTTCGATACGACTGATCCACTCCTACACTCACCCCTTTCAGGCCATCCGTTATAAACCCATTGACTTCCCAGGGAAAAAACCAAACTTCGAATGCCACCCGAAAAACACAATCTCCATACCACCAACGACCGAAAAAAATAACACTCCCTCTCCCATTACGATTTCCGCGACGCAAATGCCTCCCTCACGCGGTAATAAAAGAATGCCCTATCTCCTACTTCCAGCATTCCCACCCATTCCTTGTCGAAAAAACGAAGAGTCTCATAATAACCGGTGGAGTGTGGGTGGCGACTTTCCCTGATTTCGACCTCCCTTATCCGTTGTTGTTATTGTGCAGTTGTACCGGATGGGTGCTCTGGGAATAGCGAGTGTGGGAGGCTCACGCGCCACCTAGTTAAGTTTGGGATGGGCGCAGTCAAATGCCCCGCGCTATCAAATGCCGCAACGGAATAGCGTCCCCAGACACGAACAATGACGCGCTTGTTGGGCCTCCTCCTTCGCCACCCTCCAAAGCACTCCATCCTCTTGTAAGCTCACTCTCACACCAACTCGTGAACGCTCTCCATTCACTCGCGGTTTCTCCATTCCCTCACACCCCTTACTAATGCCCATCTCAACTACCGTAGATACCGAATTAGAAATCTAATGACTGCGTTTCTCTGAACGTCTACAAGTATTATTTGAAAATCGATATTATTTTTTTGAGGGGGATATTCATTTGTGTTGCAGAAACTGTACAAACAGAAAGTTCTTTTCAATATTCATGCACAAAATTCAGAGAAAACAATATGTTGGAAGAAATAAGATATCTTGATAGCTATTATAATATAGTAAAGCTAAAATAATTATTTTATCACTTATAGTGAATTATAATGATATAAGATGGTATTCTGCTTTTACATCGTTATCAGCAACTTTAAAAATCATTTAACTGTCATCGAAATATTTTCCTTTGATATCTCTGAATCTACTGTAATTTACTCAATATACTTTTTCATTCAAACCGGGATAATATTAAAATTTGACAGGGAACCTCCTCCTCCTCTAGATTGGAACCGTCCCAGACAAAACGGAACCTATAGTCAAGCTACTCGTATACAGTTGGAAATGAACTGTCAAGGTGATTAATCAACTAGATGTGCTTGTCGTTGAGAAATTAGTTATTTTTGAAATTCACTTGTTAGATTGGTTATACGTATATTCTTTTATATAAAAATCAGTTATTCACAATGAGTACGGAGTTATCAGAAACTGTTTTCCCGTCGAGAGAAAATATAATCAAGTCCTTAAGCTAGTTACTCAATAAATACTAGTTAACTAACATTACCTTTTCCCCGCATAGCTTTTTTCAAGCAATGATTATGGGATATGATGTCTCGAGACATGATGGGTTTTCGGTTTAAGTACTCATTCTCATGTTGTCTCAAACTCATTTCGGAGAAATTAGACTACTCCAAGGGTCGAACCAACGATCGCTACCAACAAAGTTGGATGTACTTCGCTTTAGTACGATCCGATCTCCGAGAAAACAATGCAACAGAATAGTACTATACTTTCTAAAAGCAATAAGTATTGTACTTGCTGAAGAGAGTGGAGTTAGCCCATTGACACCTGGTTATGGATGTGTTCGTCAGAAAATCGTCAGCAAACTGGAAGTAACTCGATTTTCCCTTTCCCATGTAAAAAATACTTATTATTGTAGCGGTAATTTAACATTAGGGCTTAGGGCATCATAATACGCAAATGTAAGAGAGCTACATAGCTGTTTCCTCCTAGTTTGTTATTTTTATAAATCAGAAACGAACCGAATAGGAATGAGAATTAAGAGTTAATTAACCCTCGCCCTGTCAGCCCTTGTAAAAGTATGCCGGTAATACTTGAAATTACTTCTAATGTCTTTCTCATTTTTATCAAAATGTACGTTTCATTTACGATGGTTAACATCTCAGTGGTGGGAACATAATATATGATTAAGTATTAGTAAAATATTCGGGAGAAAAACTTAGCAAATAAATTAAGTATTAATTCCTTCTGATTGCTACCGATTTCAAAGTTGAGTTACCAAGGTTCTAAAAGTATCGGTGAATACCTGGCTCAACATGTTACGAAATTATTGCGTTCTAGGAAAGCCTTTGAGGGTGTGTGGGAATCGATGCATTGACCAAGTGTCAATATCGATTGGCTACGTTCCAAATTGGCTATTGTACGGCAGATTACTTAATTAGTCGATCTTCTTAGTTTAAAGTGCATTTAAGTGCTTCTCATACAATTTTTATGAATTGTCTTCAGCGTGGAATGCTGAAATGAGCCAAGAAATGCTCCTCGTATAATTTTAATGAATATATCAAATAGTCTTCAGCATCTGTTAATAAACAGTGAATTTGTGGATGAGAAAAGATTATCAAAACTGATTCAACGTAAAGAAAAATTGAAAAATAGCAAAAAAAGATGAAATTAATTACAATCAGCCATGATGAAAAGGAAATATAAACCCCTGTGTTACGCAGGCTGTCATTAAAATTTGGAGAGATAATTGAAGAGGAAAATTGTAGATATCTTATTTAAATTCATAACATGCTAAATAATATATACTGTGGAATAAAGATATCGGCAGAAGAACAACTTTCTGGCTTCACCTGAAAGACTTCGCCAATAGAGAGACTGATAAAAGTTGACGACGTGAGAAAAACTTTTTCATCGATGTAATTAATGAAGCCTTCAAATTACCTTAGTCAACCTATGAAAGCTATTTCCATAGTCATTTCTTATCTTTCACAACGTGAATGTGATGCAACTAGCTTCTAATAGTTCTAGAATTCACTTTGTAGATGTTATCGGTACAAAATAATGAGGATATGTATCATCACCATCCAGTATTACTTTAGGGGAACAATCTCCCCTGCCATTTTTTCAGATTCCATTTCAACCCAATCGAATTTCTACTATCTGCGGGAAAACATATAAATTCTCATAATTAAAAAACCTACGTGTTTGCAATCCTGTTTATATCCTTCCTCACAACGGAGTAGAGGTTTAAATTTTTTTATCGCTATTTTTTTCATATTGTACTGGATAACAAAGGAAGATATACCGAGGACGTACGAAAGAAATTAAACGTGTCGATTTCAAACAAGAGTCCATTATACGGCAGCATTTAATTATCTCACTACACGTTTTTCGGAGAAAATAAATAAAACCTGGGAAACGAAAGCAAAAGTGTGTACGATTGGGGGAGAGAGGGCAGAAGAGAACGAGAGAGAGAGAGAGAGAGGGAGGAAGAGAGAAGAGGATGAGAGAGAGGCGAGGGATAGAGATTCGAAGGATTCCTTCAATCCCTTCCTCGTGACGTATCCGAAATGCATTGTGCATATCTCTCCCACCCCATCGAACGCCCTATTCCAAATAGCTGCGATTTTCAAAAGCCCTTCACGTCAAACTGTCGGTCGCGCTCTCTTTTGCGAGCACTCTGTTAGAAAAACCACCGCCCTTCTGATAGTGAATGGCCGCTTGTGTGTACGGGCGCGGGTGGGTGGATTTCCCCATTGTGAATCCGCTCAAATGTAGATTCCAATATTTTTTACTCCCTGTTTATACATATACGTCGAAATTATCTACATTTTACGCCAGTTATTTTCGCGAGGGGAGGTCATGAGCGAATGGTGTGGGAATGGAGAAATGAACTCTGGGCGGAGGGGGGAAGTGGATATAGCGCTCATTTCGGAAAGTCGCGCGCTAAATGGGCGAATTTCGCGAAAAATTTGTCCCATCCGCGCGTACCGGAAACTCGCGAAAAAACTCGGGAATAAAAATCCGCGCGACGAGGCTCGATTTCCCCTTTTCTTTCCCCGCCGAAGCATTTTCTTTTTGTGCGATGAAAAGCCGTCTTTTGTTTGGGAAGCGAAATGAGCGGGGACCGATGTTAACGTCCTTTGTGAGAACGTTCGCCTATGAAATGTTGTATGACTCGTGTTTCGGCGGCGAATATTTAAAGGAATAATAGCGACAAAGGGATTTGATTTTTGCGCGCGGAGGATGGACCGTTTCCAACCTTCTATTTTTGCGCTTTCCGCTACTCCTTTTTTCCCATCGATGGCAGCTGGACCAAATGTATTCCAAACGAATTTTCGACCGATTATTCTCGCGTAAAAAGCGTTTTTTGTTGGAGTGTTGAAATGGCGCTGTTCGAAATGGCACAGTGGAAATCTCAATACTCTCGTCGTGATATTAACGGGGTAATAATCAGCTTTCGCATTTTTCCGCCCAAGCGATAGTTTTTTCCTTTCTGTTTCATGCATCTGCGAATTCTATAGTAAATTATTATTCGAAAGCTCGGTGAAATGCGTCAATGGGATTTTCGGTTGATGACCCGCTGGAACGTGATAGCTTCGTATTTCATATCTGCAGTATTGAATTAATGTGTTATGTTTTCATTTCTCGTATAGTTTTAAATATTTCCCTTTTTATAATGCTCACATCGAATGATAATTTTTAAGAATATAGCGATAATCTATAGCGTATGATTAAATCTAATCTGAAAAGGTAAAGTAGTCTTTTCTATAGATAATCACGTGGATTTAATTTGACTGAGTTGTCTATACAGAGAGAATCCTGGAAAATGTATGCTATAATTCATATAGATATTAATTGTATATGTAAATGAAATTATAATAGCTAAGTAGTAAATGATAAATCAATAGAATTATATAATTAATTATCTATCATAAAATAATGAAATTAATCCACGGCTTGGAAACTCACGTCAATTTGCATCGCCACTTTCACTCAGAATGTTCTCAATGAACATTCAGTAGTTGATAATAAGACAGAGAATGGCTAAACTACAATTTCGATATTTGAGGACCTGACGTCGAAGAAAGCAACATTACTAAATATTTTATTTCGTTTTTAGGGACTAAAATTTCATATATACAATAATTACTGATGAAATACACGCTGGTGGTACATGTCTCACGATTCTTACCGCTAAATCGTGAAATATTTAGCTATAGCTTGAAAATTATACGAGAGGACTACCATATTTCGGGATGGTCTGAGCAAATCTAAGAAAAATTTTGTATATGGCAATTTTTTGAAGCGCTCCCGCCGAGTTTTTATTAGTAATCTGTAATCAATTAGTAATCCTCTTTCCCCTCCTAATTTAAAGGATTTTGAACTTTGATTCGACCAATTAGCCGTACATCTTCCCCTCCCACGTTTTCTTTCCCTTCTTTGAATCCCCACGCATCCGGAGAATTCCGAACGTACGGCCGATGGGAAGCAATTAGGTTAATTAGTCCTCTTGCTCATTTGAGAAACCCTAAACATCGATTCCTCTGCGTACATCCCTTTTGTTTGCTTCTTTCTGCGCCACTCTCTCGACTTTCATCCCCGATTGAGCCTCAATTTTTCCTTCCGCATTTTGTCACGGAATCGTAAGATGCTTATGCGACTGCCTTTGTATGAAAGTGATTTTCGTCATGCCCATCCATTTGCCGTCTATCAGCGTATGCCCATTCATCTGCTGCCTCTCTTCTGTTTGTTCGCGTGCCTCCGCAGAAATCTGTTGATCTGCCCGTTTGCCTTTGTTTGGCAGTTCCCGGCTGCCATTTGTCAGTCCGGTATTACATTCAGAAAACCCGCCAGTCTGTTGCTGTTCCATCCCTCTTTTTCTTAGAGATTTTTCCTTTGGGTGGAGTGATATTTTTGGAAAACATTTATTCTGGTTTCCGCATTCCCCGTAGTTTTGTTATTATTATGAATATAGTATAATCACTGCAAGTGGCACCTGGTTGCAGTAAGCAATCTTTACATACATTTGTACATTGCCATGATAACATAGAAATAACAAATATAGATTAAATAATTAGAAGAAAATAAAATATTTTCTCATGAATATAATCATTGAATAAATAATAATAAATGTTTCTTAAATTTATACTCTAAACATTATAAATACATTGATAAATACCTCCATTTTTGAATGCTGTACGTATGACGTAGATTACATTCAGTGGTTTCAATGGTATACTACCTTTGTTTGAATACAATAACCTCATGCCTGATGATCAACTAATGCTACTGCTCAGTAATAGTCACACTAAACGTTGATACAAATAGTTTCATTTGAATAAAGTATGTGTGAGTGTTTAAAGGTATAGGTGAAAAAATTTATTCGAGAGAGCTTTGTAGCTAGTAATTGAGCTATTTGGATTGTATCTCTATTTTTGTAATGCATTGTATGCCACGCTGAACATGAATTAACCTTATATTCTACGAGTAAATTATTATCTGTTTGTACTACTAAGTGATTATCTATAATCCCTGGCATAACAGGGCACCCCAAAAGAAGAGCCCTGGCCCGGAAAACAAAGCTTCCTTTTTATGCGACTAGAAAAAAATCGACTATCATCCATCAAATCATTATTAATCTGTTAATTTCAGTGAAAGCATCATTTTACGCAAGAAATATTTAAACTAAATTCTACGATTAAAAGAGACTAAAAGGTACGCACACCAGTTTTGGAAAAGAAATTACATTAATATCCAATGATTATTATTTATTATAAAATGCTATCTACTACAAAAGTTTTAACTTCCCAATGGTCAAATAATCTTCAGGAAGTATCTACATTTTCTATAAAATTACTACAGAAAAATCAGAGAGCTATTATTTGTATACAATTTTAAAGGGACTGGTAGAACAATATCAAAATTGAGTGTTTTCATTCGGACTAACACAATACAAATGCGACTTCATATATTTTCATAATTTTGGTTTCCCATCGTGGCTTTCCAGATCATCGCATTTCTTGAAAATTCGTTTAAATATTGCAACCTCTTATACGTTCTCTGTTAATATAATCTCCCTGCCCTATTACCTCTCCTCATTTCCCATTCCTCTTCCCATTTCATTCTCTTCTCAATCCCTTCCAAATCCCTCTTCTCCCAGTTTAGCGGTTCATTCCTCATCTCTCTCTTTCCCTCTCTCCCAGGTATACATTTCCCTATTCTTTCTACATTTTCCTTACCTTCCCTGTATCGCGCGACTTCTCCTTCCACGTGCGCTTCTCCACCGCTAACACTCGCCTTCTAAAGCCTTTAGCAAATTCTCTTTCGGCCCACAAAACCTACTCCCTTGAGCAAAACAACGATGAGAGAGAGAGAGAGAATGAGTGTATGGGAGAATAGGAGAGAGAGAAGGGGAGAAATTTCGCTTTCGAGGATATTGGGAATGGAGTCGGAGGAGCTCTTTGTCTTCGTACTTCATGTTCTGAGGAAGAACTTATGCTTACTCCGCTTCACTCCTCTAAGGAGCCATTAAAGTTTCCATCGCATCTCCATCGCACACTCTCCCTTTTCCAACTTCTCTCTCTCGTGGATTTCTTAGCTCTCCGTTGTCCCACTTCAGCCGTTTCCTTCCCTCTCTATATTATGGGTGCTTTACCTCGAGAACTCAAATCTCGGAGCACTTCTTTGTTCTTAGTTTTCCTGCTGTTTCTAATAGTTCAGAAAGAACAAAGAGTTAATTCCACAAAGATTTAGTCTAATTAAGTCGCATGAAAATAAGTACGTGGAGAATTCGTTAGAGTTATGATTGAGGTTATGGGAAGTGGACTCAGACTGAAATTAGTATTTATAAAGCAGTATCTTATAAGTTAGGAAGAATATTGTTTATTTTAGATAAAGTATCTATTTATGATGGCGAATCACTCCAGTTGTGACACCCGGATAGCCAAGTGGGTAGAGCTTTCGTTGTTAGTGAAACTGATATGACTTGAGCTGTTGGAGCACTTTTGTCGACGATAATTCTCTATATTTAGAGATTTCGCTGTTTCAAAACTACGAACAGCTTTAAATGTCTCACGGGCATCTTTATTTTTTTACTTGCAAATTCTGGATATGAATACAAGTCATAAGAAATTCTCTCTATAGAATTTGATCGTAAAATTTGTTTTACTTATTTTCTGCAGGGTTTATTTAAAATCAAATTACACAAGAATTTTTGTAAATTATAAAAATAAAATTCGAAAAATTTGAAGGAATAATGTTTTGAAATTCTTTTCTGCATAGTTAACTGATTAAAAGTACTTTCGAGCAAATTTTAATTTGATAAGACGATAAAAGGTGTAAAACAGCGCAAACTTGGACGCAATGGAACAAAGATATGTTCATGAATCGTTTCCTAAAAATTATATCGACAAAGAATTTATACCTTAAACTCTACCAATATTTTGACAATATGCACTTTATTACTACATTTTCTAGGGATTCATTAGTATTTTTAATATTGGTAGGGAGGCTTTTCTCGTCAGAGAGGCTATTTTGTAGATTTAATTCACTTATGGAAGGAGATAAGTTTTGAAATTACGATATAACCCCACCACTGTTTTACTTCAAAAGATAAATCTGTTCTTAATAATTCAACAGATTTAATTGGTGGGTTACACTTCGTCATTTGCATGTCCGCAACTGTTGATTGACAATTATTTATCTAACTCAATCGCAGGAATAACAAATATTTTAAGATCATCTAAATGAACTAAAAATTACCCTCCCGTCCAATTGAGTAGTGACAAATGAAGGGAAGAATTACATCATTCACGCAGGAAGCGGCCGTTTATTTGAAAAAAAACCGAGACGCCCCTGAGAAACCTTTTCGCGCTCCCATTTCAAACGTTGCTAGATCAACACTATTCATCCAACCGCCACATCTGCTCCGTCTTAATCTCCCCGGCGTTTCCGAATTACCATGTAATATTTGTTATCCGAACTGCCTCTTCATTCAGCCTCTCTATTTGTCTCGAACGACTAATCCCCATTACATCTCCTAACCATATCCCATAACGACCCGCTAAAGGTGCAGTTTCTCCATCCGCGCACACATCCATTACTCAATTCTCCTCCACGAAAATGAGGAGGGAAAAAATGGGGAGGGCTGTTCCCCTGAGTTATAGAGGAGAGGGCGGATGGATTTTGGGTGTTTGGATAAGGCGGGATAAGACGGAAGGAAGGAAAGCGAATGCAGAGGAAGGAGAGAGGGCGGGAGAAACCTTGTTGCCTCGAAGATAGTGGCCTCCAAGAGACCCCGGCCGCAATTGCCTCCCTAACCGACTCACGGGGAAGGGAAAGCAATTAACATGTAAATGCTAGTCTGGATAAACAGAGATTGCGATAATTAAGACAGCTTTCCCCTCCCTTCCCATCCCCGCACTTTCTGCCTCCTTTCGCCTTCAGCGGAGACTAATAACGCACCCGACACCGGCCGACACCCCTCTGATCTCTGAGCTTTGCTTAAACCTTGCCCTAACTGCGGGCGGAGATTGTTGTTCGAAACGAACCTCCCACCGGAAAAGACCCTCCCGAAAATCTCGGCGCCCACGGGGGCCCTTTATACCGACGTCTGACCTTTTACTGCCGACCGCGAGTGAGCGCTTCTGGGAGAACATTACCTCCTACTTACCGCTCCTCAAGACGGCAACAGTTACCGTGCATACACACATACTACAGGTGTGTGTGCGACTCGGAGAAGATCGTGGGAGGAACGATTACGGGGAGTGAGGTTTGGGGAGAAAGGGATTTCTCGGCAGGAGAAATGAAGCTTTATTTTGGTAGTGTGCGGGGAGAGGAGACGATTAAGGAACTGTGGTTGAGGAAGCCATTTAATGGGTAAGGAAGCGAGGGAGGATGAGGGAAGGATGTAAGCTGGGAATTGGTACACAAAACGTATGGCGGAGGAGAGTGCGAAGAGAAGATGATAAAAGGCATCTGATTCGCATTCGGAAATGTTCTCGCTGAAATTGCGTCGAGTAATTTTCGGTGCTGTATATGTGGGAGCGTGCATGAACACACGAGTGACTATTACCCAACTCTGATGACAGTCTGTAGTCCGAAGAAGTTCCACATGGAATGAAAGAGGCAATATTTATCGATTTCAAAATATGAGATATATCATGATGTTCAGATAGAACTTTATAGAAGAAGTAAATGTGCATCGTACTCATGTATGATAGGATTATTTTGAGGATATTTCTTTAAGAAATACAAGGGGTTGAAGCTCATTGGCCTCTAAGTTCAAACCTTCATTTTAAATATTTTATTTTAAATAATCTTAAAATCATACTAAAAGCTTATGTATTTCGATTATTTTTATGAATTGTTTCATTTTCAAAGATTTTCAAGATTATGGGACCTAAAAATGAAAACTGCTTCCCAGATGATATCTGTGGATAATATTTATATGCTATAAGTATACTTAATTTTTATCCAGAAAACATGCGTTGTGTGCTAAAGATAATACGTACCTTATCATTTCCGATACAAGAGGAATGACTCTAATTAGGATATACGTGGAATAAGAGTACCGTATGAATAAAATAAAATAAATTGTTAGTGAGATATCAGTGGCTAAAAATTGGGTTTTTATATAGTCGCATTAAGTAGTATTATGTTATCTACAAGGGATTTTATTATTATTTAATTATTATTAGCATTTACAAGGGAAACGTATTTCCGCAGAATATTATTCAACAGCCACAGCATCATAGGAAAAGTTATTCCGTCGTATTACCAGAGAAAATATTCCTGTAATTACAATGATCCTCTCATAACTAGAAAAACATGTACTCCTCACGGCTTTGAGCTTACTACGAAAGGAAATATCCAGCAAAAATTAAAAACATTCTTTACGAGTCCAATTTCAGGAAAACCATCCCAAACACACCCTTTCCAGCATTTTTCCTCTATTATAAACAACGCGCAAACCACCTAATATTTCAAATTGTAAAGAGAGGCGCCTTTAGAATAAGAGCGGGGAAGCGCTAATAAGCCCCAGAAATTCCCATTTTGCGAAATTATCCCGCGAGAACGCACCCGGATAAATAGGTCGTGAGTAACTAACCCACGCTGGTGCGCAGAACCAAGGGATAAAAGGAAAAAAGCTTTGAAAAAAATGACGGGATCTCCGCGACAAAGTAGCCCTGAGAGGAAAGCTGTATTTAGGGCGCTAAAAAGAAAGAGTTGATGGGTGAACGAACGGAGGATGGGGGACTCGGATGAATGAGTCCTTGAGGCAGGTGGAGGATCGGTCTTAGTTGAGGTGCTCGTCCACTCTGAAAGCGAAGGATTACAAAAATAACGAAAAGGGGCCGAAAACAAAAGGACTCCGTAGTAAATAATGCGGCGTGATTGGAGAGACTTTGTTCGCCGAGAGAAAAAGAAAGAGAGGAGTGGAGTTAATGCATGGACGAAGGAAGAGCTCAGACAGAAGGGCAACATTCATTTTTTTTGAAGGTGTTAATTTTATAGATTAGTGTTAGGGGCACAAAGGAAAGCCGTTCCGGGGATTAAAATATGACGAGGTCCCGCCTTTTTCCCCGACTTCAGAGACTAATGTTTAAAAATTCAACCTTTTTCACAACGTGAAACTTGAAAGCGCTCGAGAGAAGGATATCTGCGCTGAGAGTCCTTAAAGACGAAGGGAAAGGGATTTTTTTTGAAATCTCAAATAATTAAGAAGGTTCGAAAAGAGCGGGGTTATTAGATAGGGCACCGAAGTGTTTGCGACGGAAATTACGGGTTTCAAAGAGTCTCTCTTTCTTTATTTGCTGATTCTCATTGTTACCCTTTCCGATTCTCATTTCTTTGCGGATACACGAGCGTAAAAATCTGAGGCGAATTTCATATAGCGTCCTTTGTAAGTACTTTTATTATCTTCTCCTTTTATTCATATCTAAAAATACTGCTAAAAGAATCTAAATATGATTTTCAAATAGTTTTCAAATAATATCATTTAATATATATTTCCAGAGCTACTTTTGCCCCAACTAGGATATGAAAAAGAGGAAGATAAATTTTTACCTAGAAACTCAAAATAAAATATTTTGAACAAAAATTGCGACTTTATTGACCATTCATATAACGACTCCAGAGTAGGTGATTTGCCTGGGAATATCAAATAACGCAGAAATATCAAATACCGAAACCCGCAGCGAAGAGAAATACATTTGATGGAGAAATTTATTAATTCAATTTTCTGACCTAAATCTAGGCATATTGAACCCAATATATGATAGAAAACCAGAATAATGAGGTGTGATACACTAGTACTACTTTCGAGAAATCAATGGCAAACACGTTGGAAGCTACATGTACATAATTATGCAGCCTTTGTAAGCATCACGTAGATCCGAACTTATAATTGAATGAAATGAATTCATATGGAATAAATTGATATCACTCAACCCATTCAGTTCCGGATGGGAAAATGAAAGTATTATGGTATTTGAACCAAAAGATACTAAGCAGATAAATTTAAACGTTTTCATTGTCATAGTGGAGTTTCAATGCTCCTGATTTATAGAATCATCCAAAAGATCAAAATTAATGTAGGTATAAAACTATGGTAAAACCATTCTGCATATGCAGAATTTTCTTTTTTCAAAGATAAAATCCGAAGTATCGTAGTTCACAAAGACAACAACTATTTTAAGCATGTCAATCAACGATTTTTCATATTTAACTTGTGGAAATGTAACAAGTAGAGTAGTAACGTTGTTTTATATTTATATAAAAAGTTTACCTGCGATAAAATGACCGAAATCTATATGCCGAAAATTATTAAAGAAAAATGTAGGAATGAAAAGCTTTGCTGGACCTAATCTTCAAATTAAGATAATTCCAATTCCAAATACGAGAAACTTATGATATAATTGAAAATGCCCAGCAAGGATGAATATAGGAAGATAAAAAGGCCAAAATCTTACGACACACTCATATATTACGCTCCCACGTAAAAGGCGAGTTTTTGTAATATATTCTTATTGTCTTGTCTAAATATTTATAAGAATAGCAGTGCGAGATGTACATGCACGTGCTTTATTCAGTTACAAGCAAGGATTCTCATAATGCTTACGACGGCTGGAATTTAATGAGTATAATACGATATTCTGATCAACAAAATTAAAATTTATTGAAGTGTGAAAAATCGTGTATCAAAAAAATCTTAGGAAAGTAGATCATATACAGAAACTACAACCAAAGCGATAGAACACCGAGGTGATCGTAGAAAAATATCCACCCAAACATTCTTTTGCGCGCTGGAGGAAATTCCTCCACGACTTAGTTAGGCGCGCGGAAACAATTTTTCTGAGCAGCCAAAAATTCCAATCGCGCCCCCGAAAACGGTTAGCCAAATATTATTCTCGGAAATTCGCAAAGTCAATCGGGTCCGTGACGTCGCAAACATGTCTCGGGGGGAGGACATGCCATAACGAACAACTGACAGCGAGGTTTCAATCATGCGTAGAAATTCGGCTATCGAGAGTGGGGAAGGTCTAATTTGGCTGCATTCGAAACTGGAATATCTCTGTTCCCAAGTATGCGGCGGAATGAAGGGGGATCGCAAGGAGTAGTGATATGGAATATGTGAGGTGGGGCGAAAGGTGAAGGGTGGGAACCAATAGGAAAATGCCCCTCTCACATTCCGGAGCATATACCACCGCCGTCGATTCCTCAGCCTGCGGAGATATGTGCGGGTTGAATAATATGCCGGAAGGGACAAGAGGGGGAAAAAGGGTTCGGCCTGCGTTAGGAATGGCGAGGAATGGAGTGTGATTAGTCACCAACCCAAACCCGTGTGGGCAGAGCTAGGGTTGAATTTTCTCGCAAAGCAGTGGTCAGTCAGTAATTTTGCGACTCTTGAATCCAATATGTTTGAAACGACGAATTTAAGCCGATATTGGTGGAGAGAGACTACGATCAACCAGACTATACGGAAAGGAGCTTAAAGATGGAAGAAGCGATCGTCAATGAAATCAAATAATCTAGAAAATGATCATTTGTATGGGAAAATTACCTAACGTATAAAGTGCTAATTTTATAAATCGGGCGAGATGAGGAAATATCTCAGAAATAAATATACTATAGGACAAATCGCGTTCATGATAATAAATTAAGTTACAGTAATTAAGAATATGGCATCTAAATATATTACGAACGATAATCAATAGTTATGGAAATAATTACGGTTAATTTTTCATTAGAGTGAAAATATTTTCATATTCAAGCTGAATCAGTGATAAAGATTTCTTTTTCCTTAATATGTGAATTTTACGGAGTGAAGTTGTCAAGTGTTTTAAGAGACGGTCCGTTAAGATGCTACTAAAAATTAAAAATAACACGCTTTTTATATTTTACGTTATTTTATGCTATTCACCTCTTCAAACACAAGAGAAAATTTATGTAAAATTAACATTATTAGATACTATATAAAACTCAGCTCTCAGTTAGGCATAGGCTATGATATTTACTATATGTATGTTTCATGAACTTATTACGTACATGAAAAAAATCAAAATGCTCAAGTGAAAGGATAAGTTTAACTTTTTATTTTTAAGTAACAGTTAAAAAACAATTATCTAAATATAATAACACTTAAAATATTAAATAACTCATGTTGAAGTGGTGGAGACAAAATTCATTTACGGGTATTGTACTATGCTTTAATAAAAAATCAGTTTTTAAAATACCATATATGATATATAACTAAAATAATTAGGGAAATATAATGCGCTTACGCGACGGGACCAGAGACTTATCCTTCATTGTATAGCAGATTCCAAGTAAATTAATGTTTCCAAAAATCAAAAACGGAAAATTGTCTGTAAATCCTCAATTTTTTTAACATGTGGTACATAGGTGGGTATTGATTATGATAGGAAATCTTTACCGTTAAAATCACAGGCTTTCGCAGAAATAAGGCGCTTACGAAATAGAATCTATCAAGAAGTCATGACATTGCGTAAAGAATAGTAAGAAGAAAGCTGGAGAGAGAATGTAATAGAAAATGGAAAGGTAACACAAATACGTATCTGCGTGGGGACAGGTGGTATCATTCGGTGCAGTGAGGGATAGATAAGTGGCGTTCCCCAAAATATACGGGGAGTGGAGAGAATCCAAGTGGCATAAAGGGTCATTGGAAACAAAAAGGGATGGAAAAGGTAATTTAAAGCAGTGGACAGCAGAAGAGAGAGAAGCAAAATAAATGTGGAGGGAAAAATATACAGAAAAAGAAACTAAGGGTAAACAGGTTTATTTACGGAATCGAAGGGAAAATGTCAAGCCTATTCTTACATATAACCTTTAAAAAATATAACTGTGATTAGAAAGGAAACGCTGTAGGTCAGATTTTTTCCATGGAGTTTAAAATACGCATTCGTTCTTAAATAACGGTGTGATAACGAAGTCCCCACGAAAAAGAGTTTCACGTGAAAATGTTGCGAATTTAAATGCATAGAAATGTTTGGAATGAATAGTCAGTGACTTATAAAGAACTCTGGATGCATGATAATGGTGTTGATAACTCATTTTTCCATCGTAACAATAACAATCCTAGACGTTATTAGAAAGTTCCTCTAGGAGATAAACATGAATTCATAGCTGTGAGATAACCTAACAACGAAAAATAGTATTATAAAACTAAGGATATTAAAAACTAAAAATATTATAAAACTAAAGCATTATTGATAAGATGAACATTACATAATAAGAAATTTCAATCCAATTTCATATGCTTTTCAGTCTTTTCTTTTCAATCTAATTTCATTTGCTTTTCAGTCATATGCTTTTCAGTGAACCGGAGCAAACACTTTCAGAAATTAATTCATTTTTTAAGGTTGCTGTTTTCTATAAGAATATAGTAAACCTAGAAAATTGGTCTAGAACGAATCAATTCGCAAAGCCTCGAGGAAAACAGAGCCTTTCTTCAATATATTCGTCGATGAGGTTTGAATAATATTTAATTATTCAGGATCGTTCAAACTACGAGTAATTTTAATGAAAATATGGAATATGAAAGGATGAATTCTCTTGCTTAATCTCTAACTAGCATTTGAAAATAGAATATTGGTTTAAAAAAACGATACCATGTCAGTTTTTTGCTGTCATTATTAATTTTTATCAAACCATATGCAGACTTGGGTTATTCTAAGCCCACAAAATAGATAATAATTTTTTCCTTTTTGAAGAAATTTAGAAAGATGTAAGGATAGGTAAATTAGTCTGAAACTCACCGAAACAAGGAAGCTTTGTTGCTACGATACTGCAAGAAATCAGTCAATAAAGTCCCCAAGCTGAAGTGCAGTTTGAACTCTCAGCCGTTAGCTATGAAAATACCCATTGACCCGAAGAATCATTCGAGATCCTATTTATTGAAACTTGTAAAGGAAGTCCAGTACGATAACCCCATAAATAACGCTTCTCGAAGCAGTCAATAATGAGAGGCCATCATCCGTGTCTTAGAAGCTTGTTGAAGCCATGAAAAAAACTCTGGTAAATAAAAGATACGTTTTCGTGTATCCTATACCAGAAGATAAAGAAAAATATTCCATCCAACAAGGTGCGGTTGCAGGCAATACAAGCAATCAGCTCTCTTGAAATAAAATTCAGGTAATCCCCAGGAAATAAGAACGGATGAGTAGGACGCTAAAGGAAGGAAAGATTAAAATGATGGGTAAAGCATAAAGGCGTACAATGACTCCAAGAGACAAGGAGAGAGCATAGAGGGACATGCAAAGGAAAATGGAGAAAGAAAGAGATGGAGACTTATTGAAGAAAGAAGAAAGGGAGTGAGAGAGAGAGAGTTGGCTTTGGAATTTCATTGAGAGGGTCTGCAAACAGCGATGAAATACCTTTCCAAGTATGGGATCGCCTCCCTCCAATATCGTCCCCAACTCTTCTTCCCCATTTCCCCCGTACTTATGATCTCTGCGTTGCCATCCACACACTCGATACTTTTCTACGGAGCCTTTACCGCTGTTTCCATGGAGACGCTATGTCGAACACAGTTTCAATTCGATATCCAGCCTTCTTTCCCACTTCTCGATTGTTTTTTCGCTCCAATCGCTCCGGGGTCATCATTTGGACCGAAATCAGATAGTGTTCCCATCTTTGACGATGAAAATATTTTCGATCAAGGGACGAGATAATGGTTACTGCATCTTTGGAATGTGTCTACTGAGCGAACAATGCGAAAATATCAAACTCGAGAGCTCTCTTTTTATGGGCTGCAGCACCAATTATGAAATATTACACATTATATGTTACTCGTTGCAATGTTACACCGAGCCATGATAAAAGCCATAGCAGAAATTTTTCACAAATACTTCTTTAATTTATAATTAGCTAAAAGATGACAGTTATCATTGAAAATTAATTAATTAATGATAGCAATATGATAGTACTTTGCCCTTAATCTCCTCTAAGCTATTCAATATTTCAATTTCTGAAATTATATATTCAAAGAATACACATCGTAACAGAATATATTTTCTTTTGATTGCAAATTAATATCATCCATACTCCAGCGATGAAGAGGAATTGAAACTTTGCGTTATAGTTTTACCTTTTTTATATCATTGATTCACTTAGAACGATACCATTTTAGGTGATTTATAAACAATAAAATATAAAAAATATATGTGTCTAATTGAAAGTCGTGAGACAATCTGAAAGTGTCTATAGAGGGAGGTATGGAGTTCAAAAGGTTAAATATTCTACATAGTAGGGAAGGTTGGGCAACGATAATTTAACACGGAATGAACAGCCGCGTATTTTGGTTCCTTCCGATAGAAAAGAGGACTATTCTAACAAAAAGCATGATTATTAGGATTTTCCTATTTTTTAGCAATAGTTTCTCAAATACAGGTTACGTAATAATTGCACCGTAACTAATTATGAAACAATAAGTAGCACTGCTGGTGCTCGAAGCTTATGAATTTCTATACTTTCCTATTGTGACGGAATTTATGCGAATAGCGCTGCACTGAGTTATGTTCTAATTATCAAGGCTTTACCTCTCTATCCAAAATCTGCAAAAAATCTGAGAATATGTCATGATAGCTAATGATTCCGGCTGTTTTTCGTTATGGTCCATCTTTAAGTGCAGAACCATATATGAACCCCATAACTATCAGCGTGACGACTGATTTTACAACTCGCGCCTGAAAATTCCGCAACCAGCAGTACTTTCTGTATTGCGTATTGCGTGTCTGCAGGCGCCGATTCCGAATCTGCCAAACAGCCTCATCTCTTACGCTTCCGTCCAGTTATCAAACAAAATGCCCCGGTAAATGCTTCCGAATGGGTTGCTTTGCGGTCTATTTCCATCCTGCTTTATCCGCGCTTAGAGTGCTAGTGGGTGCGGGTTTTGGAGGTCCGTAGATTGGGTCATGAGGCTAAAGGGTTTAAAGGTAAAAGGCGAAACTTAAAAAAAAGAATAATTTCTTTGCCGCACGTAACGACCGCATAGCCGAGAGCATGAAAAGCCCTTTGGCAAATGGTCTCCGTTTTTAAGGTTTAAGTGAGAATCATTGCCTCACACACTCTCTCTTCCCATGCGCTCTGCTTTACTCATAAAACGGGAAACTCCCTTTTCTTCCACTCTTGGAACGGTTTCAAAGGGAACTGAACATTTACGGCTGGAAGGCCCCGGAGAGTTAAATTAACGATGAGGGAATTGTTTACTATACTGGGATACGCGCGCAAGTATACGCTATGGTACCTTTTGTCACTTTTTGCTAACCATCTCACTCGCTCAATTAAGACAATAACTGTAACGCCGAGAATTAACAAGGGGGGTCAGAGATCAGTATTTCACTCCACTTTGCTAAGTAATATTAAAGCTTTTCATTGCCTGGAAGGGACGATTACGTTAACTTTAACTGAGAGTACGCTTGTTACATTTGATCATCTTAATAAAATATATTATGACACCCAAATAAAGAACTACGCTTTAAATATAATTGAGATAGGAAAATACCTCAGGAGAAATATAATCGGCTACATAATCATTAATTTTTGTGTTCAATATTTTATACATTAGCTTGCGCTCAATTGATGCAAAGACTTACCTCAATCCATTCTAAGAAAGTTTATATTTAGCTGTACTTTTTCATTCTGATGGAAGTACAACAATAATGGGGCCTTCTTGGGACAACAATAAGATGAAAAATATAAAATTATTTCTTTTGAATATTTCTTTCTTAAATTTACCTACCATGAAATGGTGTTAGTTATGTAATTATCAGACAATATCCCCCTTAAGTGTCAGAATATGTCTTAAATGAAAAGCTTCCTCAGATAATAAACTAAAACTTAACATAATATTATCTTAGCATAAAATAGTAAACAATCGAGGATCTTCATGATAGGTACTAACTACAAGCATGTTTTCATACTTAGCAGGGTATGGTAATATTGTGAATTTTTTAAATAAAAAAATTCAATATGTAATTTTTTCGTTCAAAAACTGTACAACACAAAAATTCTCTTTTTCAGGTGAAAAAATGTTGATAACCTAGACTAATAGATTAACGTCAGGAAAGATTACCTGAAGTAATTGACACTGGGGTATTGAAGATCTGCACACGGAGGTCCGAACAACAACTGGCCTCTATAATTTTCCTTCCGTCGCCAATTCACATCACCAGAGAATCTTCAGACGCTGGAAGACAAAAGAAAACCAAGCTTACTTTGCAATCACTCTTCATTTTCTGCAGGATATTCTCCTAAAAGACACAAAGAGCAATCAAAGGCACGGCAAACGAAATCGACCCCGACCTGAGAGGAAAATCTTCTTTCGGTTTTATCCTTCGGAATTTAACGGATATTTTGAAGAAATTACTTTGTTTTCGCATTCAAAGCCTCTCCAGTGTTTGGACGAAAGCAATGAAAACAAATGGTGTCTGGTCATTCGGTTGGAGTCCAAACAGCGGCATTCGAGCTGATCGTAAGTTACTGCGGATCGAATAAAGAGGAGTGTTTGGGGGCGAAGGAAAGAAGGCGGAGAGGGAATAAAAGGGAAAGGAATGATAAAGATGCGCATAAAGAGAGGGAAATGTGAGAGCTCATCTGACACGAATTGGAATATAGCACTCCCAAGGCGACAATTGCATCGGCCATTTGAGCCGCTTCTCACGAATCCTGACGATAATTGCTTTCAAAGGAAGTGAAGTTCGTTTAGAAACAGCGGTTGGTGCAGTAAACGCACCGAGAGGCTTAGCTGTAAGTGGGATGGATATGCCTAAATGGATAACGATACGACCATTATGCAATGGCTCGTCTGAAGTTTTTAAATTTAAGACGATTTATTTTCGGATAACAGACTTTCATCGTAATATAAACAAAAGTAAATGATGGGTTGAATTTTAAAATTTATTAAATAATTCGATGTTATTTAATATATTTCATGATATGATACACTTGAATCTTTTCCTCAATCAATTAATTTAAACCACTCCTACACGTTACCAGAGAGAGTTCTATTCTTTCTTTTACAGTTTACTTTCATTGAAGTTTATTATATTATTATTTAATGGAATGCAAATGATAATAACTGTTGAGATCTTTACTAGTCTCTTAAGATTTTATAAGCTTGGATGGGTAAACAAATTTTTCTCAGGAGTAAATTGTATGCAATAAATGTAATAAGTTGCACGTACACTTAAGTAGCATTACTGAGGTCTATTAATCCTTAATTCCTTGAAATGACGTTCCTTATATAAAATTCAAAAAGCTTACTAAAATGATTTAATTATGAGGGTAATACTTAAGAGAATTCAAAGTATTCCAGATATAATTTGAGTTCTGAGATGCTTATTAAACCTATTTTGATTCGAGAGATTTAATAACGCCGAAAAGTAAAAGATTTCTATCCTCTCTGGTTTGATGGAACTCAGAGATTTCTGAAACTTTTCCACTTTTTCCTTTGATGTTGTCCTTAAAATAATAATTTTAACCAGAGTACGATTAAGTCTTTTCAGAATGAGCACCAACGAAGTTTTTTTTCTCTTTATGGTAGTCATCACTATTTGCATATACACTTAAAAATATAGTTAAAACAACACTTAGCGTGAATGAGAGAAAATAGTAAAAGAAGAAAAGTAAACAAAAATAATTATAGCCGTATTGAGAGTATCATGTAGAGTGTAAATTAGTACTCTTTTCACCGTGTGAAAATAAAAATACTGAATGCCTAAATTTACGACGAAACATGGAGGTAAAGAAGGGAAACAAAAGAAAAAGTTATCTTGAATTTACATCTTATCCGAACGTTGAACTGCGTGTCTTTTCATAAAATTACTTCTAAAGTAAGCGCCTTCTAAATAGAATACCTGGAATTTTTAAACCAAGCTCACCTCTGTTCTCTCTAGCCTGTCTTTGTATTTTTCAGAATGCTATGATAGAATTATTTTTCCTGTGAACTCCTCCGTCAATTATAGTAAGCAGAGTTATTCAAAAATAGTTGATCAATGTTATTGTATTGTTAAACTCTTGAAGGCAAGCTCCCTCAGAAAATTCTTGCCATCAGAAAATATATCTTGCGAGAAAATCAAGTCGGATCTTATTTTTACATTAACTTTATAATATACAAATTTATAACAACTAATTAAAAATTTCCCACTGTAAAATAGCTGTTTTATACCGAATAATGATGACGGAAAGGTATTTTTACTTTGTACATATAGCCATATGGCTAGAAACCCAGTTTGGGAGATGTGGGTTGGATCTTCAATAATAGAGTAATTTTTAACTTACATTTCTACTTAGCTTACCAAACGTATTATTTATAGAAAATTTACCCTAGATACTCTGTGCATGTCTACAGACCAGTAGATAGTCTCAAAAGGAGGATTGTGTGCTAAGATGAATTGGAATAATATCTCCTAATACGTCTCTTTAAGTAATTTAAATACCTCCACATTTCTTATTCAATCCTGCTATACACCCCCTTAGATTTAAGGATAGCGACCTGCCCACGCGTTATATACGTGTCACGTACGATTCTATATCCCCACATTCGAGTTCGAAATGGTTAAATATAGCCTCAATCGCTCTCAGGGAAGTCAATTACACATACAAACGTTTCCTAAGCCCCTCGAACATTCCACCCCCACTTAAGTCCAGACACATTCCTTTCCCTCAACTCCATCCCTCTTACACACCTAATCTAAATGTAATTCTGCGCACATCCCTCAGCGAGAGAGAACAAACCCTCACCTTCGTCTCCATAGCTTGAATTCCACCCTCTATGCCAAAACCTCCGATACGATACCTCCCCAAAAACCACTCATTCCGTACCTCCACTCGCTAATAATTCATGACTATTCCGTTTTGCTGTCCAGCCGGAGATTGGTGGTACTTCGCTTGAGTTGTTGTCGCACCGAGGTGTCCGAGTTGGTGGTGCTTCTGGTGTTTTATTGATCCTTCGAGGGTGGATAGAAGAAAGAAAGGTTGAATTGAACAAAAACCGAGAAGATGGAGAAATAAATTCAGCTGCCGTTCAGATGGTCGGGAATGCATTAAATCTAATCACGAGACACTGAATCTCCTATAATATATTTATCATAACTATAAAAAAATTGAAGAATATATTATGTGATCTTATGCCATTCAAATAAAAAATAATGAAAAATAAACAATGCAACAATGAATCTTGAAATATATATGGAAGAATAACACAAAAAACGACGTCAATATTATGTTACATAATAATCACTGTAGTGTGGATATTTTTATCCGGTGTCCCGGATTAAGTAAGGAGTAAACTCCTGTAAGGAATACATTGAAGAAATATTTGGAAATTAATTACACGTACTTTCCGACGTGAGAGAATTGTAAATTTCTGGTAGTCAATAAATATCCAATGGAGTGCTACATGTTGATATTTGTCTGTCCGAAGTATCCTTGGTTCGACTCTGGATGAAGCGAAAATACTTCCATAATAAATGTACGGAAGGTTCATTTTGATCGATTGCAGACTTTTTCTTTTTCAAAATTAAGTCAGAAGTAATGGTCCTTTCGCGAAATTATTTTTATCGCGTATTTAATTTTCACGTTTTTAAAACAAACAAAAGCTTATAAAGTTGTATGTAAGCCATGTAAATAATTGCTTTATTAATACAAGCAAACTGTGGAAACTTCTTAGGTTCTTCTTATAAAGCTTCTTAGCAAACTTGAAACTAAATTTTCCGGAAAAAATATTCCGTTTTGGGTTAATCTTTGGAAACGTAATCTTTGAAACGTAGGAATTTTGGAAACTTGAGCAAACACTCTTAACCACTCGGCTATTTTGATGATGATAATAGAACAAGATTATAATTTAACAAAAAAGGTGATTAATTTAAGTAAACTGCATGCTACATAATGACAGAAAATATTACAGATACCCCTAATTATTATTAAACTTTGAAAATCATAATTCAGCAACATATATTTACAAATAGTATAACCTATGCTCTACGTGCCTTAAATTGTATTATCTATCTATATATTATTTTAAAACATGCTTTTTTGGTGATCGGGACTTTTCTCCCTTATTACTCCATCAATATATATAAATGAATGACCGTTTGATGGCAAAAGTTGTCAGGTTCCTGCGAAAAATAGTCAGACAAATCAAAAATGCACCATTTGTTAAACAAATTGAAATAATATTTTAATCATCCCATTTTTTACTGGACGAAAAAAGGCCCGGGTTGCTATATACAGATTCAATTTGTTTACTTAGTGACGAGTGTAAACAAATTTTTAAATCGGATAATGCATCTATTCTCGGGCATAAAATGATTCGCAATTAACATTACAGTCTCCATGAACGAAAACTTAGACGTCGTACGCAACCATAACAGTTGAATAAGCAAGCCACATTGCATCTTGCGGGAGCAGAACGACAGCCAAAGAAACATGAACATTGCCGAATATGAAAGTATGCGTCACGGTTTTATCATGTGGTATGTTTGAATAATTTTGCATCATATTACTTCCCGGTTTCGTATGTTGCAAATTTTCTATATATCTAAACCTGATATCAAATGATTTTCATTGATTATATTTCACTCATTGAATAGATAATATTCAACATTTAATCATATTTCTGAGTGCAGAAAAGGATGTCCTGCGATTTCAGAAAACTCACCAGCATGTAGTATAAGCTTAACGAAAGCCTTTTATTCCCAATCGCTATCTCCGAAGCACAAAAATGTATTATTTTGTCACATTAACGATGTTAGAGACTTTCAATGCGGGGAGAATGCTATGCGCTTTGACAATGTAACACAATGCATTCGTATGAAAGTGTGACATTTAGCTTCCCCTCTAGCTCTCCTCTCCCAGATCAGATCACTGCAGACGAGTAGTAATTATTTCAGGTATGAAGAAAAGAACATAGAAAATAAATATGTAACATGGATGCAGAAGGTATGTTTCGTTGTTTTATCTTGATCTTTTAAGTGATACATCATTGCCGGTATAAAAGGAAGTGGTTTTTATAACGACAGAGTTTAGCTAAAGCTCGCAGTGATATTTTGTATCTTTACCATAATTCATTTAGTCATAAATGCATTGAGTGAATTTAGGTATTCGGTATAGGATAAGATACATGTATCGTTATAGTGATGGCGTGCACTATTCGTGATTATACTGCTAAAAGTAAATTTTTAAAACATTCGACAACATTTATACTCTCACGTTCTCTAATATAATAGGGATTTTGTTTGGGTTCATATGGCAAGGAATTAGAAAACGCAAGGCATTTTATTTGGCCATTGAGTTTCGTTACTGGATGTGTAGATACCGATACCTATCGCTACAAACGAGGTATATCGAAACAGACACTGATAAAGAATATTAAGGTGTGTATTTTTAGGTATGTTTTAGTTCAAAGAAATGGTGGATTAAAAATGCACCATTTGTTAAACAAATTGAATTAACATTTTAATCATCGCGTTTTTTACTGGACGAAACAATGCCCGGGTTGCTATATACAGATTAAATTTGTTTACTTAGTGACGAGTGTAAACAATTTCAAAAATGAAAAAGTGATTTTAATACTTGGTCTTATAATGATTGAAAAAGTACTCTGAAGTAATATATGGTCTCCATAAACGAAGAACTTAAGATTGCACGCAACTATAACAGGTTAATAAACCGGCTACTTCACATCTTTTGGGAGCAGAACGTCAACTACAGAAACATGAGATTTGCCGGATTGTTAATGTTTGTGTCACAGGAGTATCGCTTGGTATGTTTGAATAACGTTGCATCGTATTACTTCTCGGTCATTTAAATTTAAGATCGACCATAGTAGAATATTCGATTTTTAGTATCATGATTAGATTTTGGAGTAATCATAGAAAAAATGTAAGGTTCTAATTATGAGTCATACCCCATACCAATCAAAACAATTAGGTCGTTCAATTCAAATTAATTTTGGTGAAACTTTCGTGTTGCAAATTTTCTATATACATAAACCTGGTATCAAATGATTTTTAGTGTTTATATTTTACTCACTGAATAGATAGTATTCTATATTTATTCATACCTTGGAGTAAAGAATAGGATATCATACCTGCGATTCAAGAAAACTCACCTCTATGGAATACAAGCGTAACGAAAGCCCAAGCCTCCATTCCCTTTCGCTATGCCCGTAGTACAAAAATATGCTCAACCAATTTAATAGTATGTGTAGTAGTAGACGTAAGAGTAGTATTTTAAAATGTAAGTTTTGTGAATGGGTTAAAATACCATGATTGACTACTATATTTGTGTGAGAGACATTCAAATAATGCGGGGCAATGGGTTTGCTACATTTGCGATACTTTACTTTGCACTTCGACAATAAATCACAATTTATGGTCTTCTGAAACACACCGCAGATGCCTCCCCCTCATGCTTCCTTCTCCCAAATTAGTAACATTTTCTCTCATTCTACACCAGCAGGACAACAAGCTTTCAACTGATTATTGCTGACTATATATCTTTCAGTACTTGAATAAATCTGATTCAGTGAATTTATGAGGTGCAATTTCACTGCAGACGAGCAGTAATTATTTTTATATTTCGTATATGAAGAGAAAAAATAGAAAATAAATAAGTAACGTGGATGCAGGAAGTATTTTTGTTGTTTTATCTTGGTTATATATGTTAAACACGAAGCCTTTAGTGACACATCATAAAAGGAAGTGGCATTTAGAAGAACAGAGTTTACCAAAATGTGGTAGTGATGTTTTGTATTTTTGTCTAAATTCATGATGTAATAAATGCATTAAGTGAATTGGGGTATTCGGTATAGGATAAAATGCATATACGTCGTTATATAAATGACGCGTACTATTCGTGATTATAGTGCTAAAAGAAAATTCTCTCTACAAATCTATCGCCACAAACGACGTATGTCGAAACTGACACTGACATGGAATATCAAGGTACGATTTTTTTGGCATGTCTTATTGTTTGTGTATTCGTCTGTAGTGATTAGAGTAGTTGCTGTAATGTATTTGGTTGGGGAAATTGAGTATTACTGATCGTCTGCGAAATTTTCGCACGGGGCAACTAGTTTGATCTTAAATGTAAACATAACATTTCTTGGTAACCAAATACTTCAGTTTCTCATATATTAGATTTAATAAAATTTTATCATCATAAAAAAGACAAGAAATGAAAAACTAGGATTAAGAAATATACATCATTCTCGTTTTCATTTCCCTAAAATTATCTATGAAGTACTGCATTATCAAGTATATTCATTATTCCGTGATGACACAATTTTTTATCCATATATCTCCATTTTCTATAGGTTTTCTTTTTACATAAGTGCATATATTCTTAATTTGTAAATAAATTCGTAAATGCTAATGAATTAAATATATTTTTGACGATTTTTAACTGATAGATGGGATTTTATACTCCCAATCTCGTCCTAAAAGGATATTTTTATGTATATATGTAATATATTACTGAAAAGTATACATAGAACGGGGAAATGTAACGTTTAATGAGTTTTTACAATTTTAAATAAATAAGAGAATGATTTCAACGAGAAAACAATCAACATCTAAATCCTGATGATTAACCATCTGCAACCCCACTCAGTATAAATAGTTATAAAATAATTTAAATAATAGGTAAAATTTGTAAGTTAATTACGCATTTAAATAAGGATATGCATCCAAATTTAGAAAACCAAGTGCCAAAATAGTAGCCATTCATAAAATCGTGCAAATGGTATGAAAGTGATGCAAAAGAGAAAATGTGATATTCTATCATGAGCATTGAAGCGCATCCGAAAACGTAAAGGTCAAATGGAAAATGCTCGTACGAGCTTCAATGGTTTTACAAAAGGTGATGTTGCGTTCTTTTTTGCTGGAGATTGAGTGAACCTTGAATCTGCCAAAGTTTATTCTTCCGGGTTCTCTGTTTCTAAATCTTATATTCAATAGAGAAAACCCTCCATAAGGTGGCATTATAAATTAGAGCTTTGAGGAAATCACACATAAATGCGTACCTTCTCAAGATATTATGAAGTATGAATCAATGATCGAGAAAGCGGCCATTTTAATGTGATTAAAGCTGATAGTTGTACCTAGGTAAAGTTCTGCTTTCAGCACTGAAAAATTATTTTGCGGCTGCCCAGATACACAACTTTTAGAGAGCCCGTCAGAGCACCATGTTGTGCATCTCTCAATTTTTGACTTATTTGTAACTCAAATTTATATACAATCACTGACTTACTTCGAAATTGAAATTCGAGGAGAGGTTAATTTACTCCCTCTAAATAGCTCTCAAATTCTTCAAGATGGAAGACCAAAATATGCATCCTCATTCTGTGCATATTTTTCGTAACGATGTCTGTAAAATATTCAGATTTCAATGCACTTCGAATTCCATGAACCAGCAGGATGTACCTATGAGCTTGAAATCTTAAACCTCCGTTATAACTCATAATCGCGGAATTTTGCAATTCCTTCGTTTCTTTTATCACTTCCCTTTATTATAACCCGGAAACCCAAAACTACTTAAGGAATCCTCTCCCATTTATACAAAATCTTTAAAATTATATATTCAGTGTTTCTTTATCTCTTATCTCATGTTTTCCTTTTTGTTAACTGTTATTCTTTAATGGATTATTTCTATATGCAGTCTGAAGTGTAAATATGTTCCTTGCTTTCTTATTCCAGCCTTTTCTATAAATTTTAGTTTCTTATCCATCTGTAGGTTTCGCAGGTTTTTCACACCCTCTTCTGGGGTGTTTTCCTGCTGTGGGTTATTTTTCCTATCCTAGGTCTTTAAGCCCACAATATAAATTTCTTCCGTGCTTTTTTTTGCTATCTCTTTCTTACAAATTGACGAAGGGATATATATAAGAAGAGACTATTCAGTCTCAATCTCGCCCGAATAAAAACGTTTTATTATTATTATTATTATATTCCTCTGGGATCGAATCCATGAAAACGGAAATCGCAATAATGAAGCTCAAAGCAGACGTAAAAAGACACCTGTTTATTAAACTTTACAGCAAGTTATTCCCAAACCCGGCTCAAAAATCGGAAAGGGAGTCGATTTAAAAAAGAAAGGTCGAACGAAAACAAAGAAATTCTGGGGTGGAAAAACGGGCCCGGTGAAAGGCATGGGAACTACATCGGACAAAAGAGAAAAAGAAATGTGATGAGAGAGGAGGAACGGTCAGGAGGAAGACGTGGGGAAGAGAAGGAAGTTGGCGGAGGTATCCCTTCAGATATATAATGAAGGACAAGGTTGAAGAATTAAAAGGCAGAGCAGAATGAGGATTGAATAAGGATGGGAGGCAGCGGGAGGTGGGGTGAGATTGGAAGCCCTTTGAGGTAAGAAGTTCGAATAGTGCGGAAGAGGGGACGAGAAATGTTGTAGGGAGTTCGTTGCGAGTTAGGGGGGTTTTGCGAGGAAGTTGAATAAAGGAAGGGAGAGAGAGAGAGTTTGAATGTTGGAAGGAGCAAGAGACAGCAATCTTGAGTCGGAACTCGTCACAAAAGATCAAAGACTTGGGAATGGGGGGGGGGGGCTCAGGAGGGGGGAAGAATGGGGAAGAGAGCTTTCTGAGGAGGAGAAGAACCTGGTCCTCCTTCGTTGCAGAGAAGGAGGATGTGAAGGTAAAGTCCCGTCATAACATTCGTCCGCTTTTAGAAAAGGAATTGAAGACGAGATTCCTCCTGAATTTCTGGGTCGTCTCCAAGCGACTGCATGTAACTCGAGGAAATACAAGCCCATGGTTCCGAGAATCGCTATTTTTTGCGTGTGCTGATATGGACTTTGGGAGGGAGAAGATGAGATAGAGGCAATAGGGTGGCCGAGGAGGACAAAGATATCTTCCACTTCCCGTCGGTACGGTTCTTGCACATCGCGTAGAAAGAATTCTCTTTCACAAAGGGACGCGAGATGAGGTGGGGAAAGAAGGAGCGGAGCCGGAGGTGAAATTGAAGGAGACTTAAGGACAAAGATGAATGTGCCTTTATCCAGGAAGTTTTAAACACGGTTCAAGAACCACTTCGTGTCCTGCCCTCAATATTCCCCTTCTGCTTCTTTTCTCAATGGAGTAAATATTGTGTAGTAGAATATGTTTCCGTGTATCCCTTTACCTTTGCTCTGAAAAGGCCAAAGGAGTCACTTCTGCAAAAGTAATTGCTGAGGCATTCATTTTGCGAGAGAAGCTGACTTTACAAAAGGCTCTACGGTTGTTATATGAAGTATTCTGGGTCTCTTCTTTGCCTTAAATGATGATTCAAAGGGAAACGTGATTGTTGTGACGAACGCATGGAAGGAAACTCCTTTGGTTATTATTCCAAGATTTGAGCAACGGATGTGTTTTTGATACACAAAAGAACCTAAAAAACTACGCTTATAATTCTTAAGAAATTCTTGGTTTTCCAGTATTTAATAGTTAGAAGGTAACCATAATAAGTTTCTGAAAAAATGTAATCATATTCCCATACAATTGTAGACTCCTGAAAAGTTTTAATTTTCTACTTTAACTCAAACTTTCTTTTAGAAAATTTCAAATTAAGAGTGACTATCAAATATTCTTGGGTACATTATTCACAGAAATACTCCTCCATTCCATCATAGAAATCGATCGTTAAAATCTTTAAGCAATTTGACTTTAGATACAACCCTAAACTGGTGCAACAGATACTGAATATATTATAGAGGAAATTTTATAATTCATTTTGTAACAATTTATTGCTGATAAATAATTTTAACGATTTTTCGAATATATTCCACTTATCAAGGCTCCATATAGAGAATTGTTTGCAGCAGATCGTCAGTGAGTGCAAAGGCAATTTAATGTTCAATGACTCTAAATTAACTGCTAAATAGAATGTAATAACAGATGAGATAAAAATTCAGATATATTTTGATCACTCTGTAGTATCCTATCATAAATAATCTGAGATATATTAAATTACCTTGACATTTTCAAACTAATTATCACTCAAAATTCTCTTGTTTTATTTTCAGGAAAACCTCATCCGTTGATTACCTTCAAAATTATGAATAGTTCATTTGAAATTGAAGGTGATTTAGATAGGAAAAATTGAGTGTACTAAGCCCATTTCGAGGTACGAGGTGCTTGCATGGTACCACACTCAGCAATATTTGGGAATGATATTACCATGGATTTCTTCTGTACTCTCCTCCGTAATACTCAACTCAATTTAAAAATTTCCACAAAAATAGAAATCACCAGAATGAGGAAAAAACAAAACTATAAGCGGAGTACATTTCACGAAAATTACACACCATCTGCTACTCCAACCTCTCCTCTCAAAAATCTCCCGCAAGCATCTCCTTCTTCATTCCATCTCTATTTGGGGCGAAATCGGATTTCGACGATTCGGTGTCCCCACCCACGTGACTTTGATTATTTCCTAATAACATCCACCAAACTCTGCGAAAAAAGAGAGCGCCCCACGTTTCCTCCTCCGAAAAAAATATTGGAAATCCACAATGCGAAAAAGTCGACCTGTGATGCAATCTCGGTCGGACGTATTGAGGATCTTCAGAGCTCGTTTGGAATCTTTTTCAGATATCTCTAGTGGGGTAATGTCTGCATAGACGCTGGAGGCAGACGCCGTTGCATCCTTGTGTGCTAACATTTCATGACGTAAAAAGGATACTTGAGAAGTTCTTTTTGATATTCTCCATCCTAGTCACATTTTCTCTTACTCGAACCAGCTGAGACTAGTACCCACTTTACCGTATACTAATATTATCTGGTTATCGCTCTATGATCTCCTTACTTGCAAACGCATTCTGAATTTTTGAATGCATCACGGCCTTGCAATTCCCATTGCTTGGGTATAGATTCAATAAATCAATTACTTGAGAACGTCATCTGAAAACCTTGGGCAAACTCAAATCCAATCTCATCTGAATATTCCTCCAGATTTCTAGCTGCATTTTAACTACATATTCGGATCAATTTAAACATTATCCTGTGGATATATAATACCTGCATAAGCATTAAGACAGGTCGTTCTCGCCTAAGTGGATCATTCTATTTACTTTTATATGAATGGAAACTTTTACGAAAGTATGATATTCCTGAGTATAATATTAGGATGGAGAATAATCCGTGCGTAACGGTTACTCTATTCTAAAAGGGTACTAAAAATGTTGAGAACATTTTGCAAACCGCGCATACCGATCTTTTAGTGTTGAGCTTGATCTATATAAGTGGATATAGATAATGTGAAAGATTCCCAATGGGATATTACTTCTCCAACTCATAGTGTAATTTAATCGTACACGTCGAAATTTAAAGGAGGAAATAATACTTACTACTGCACGTACTAACTAAATCACGAAGTAATTTTTGCCAGTTGTAACCAAAAGATATAGGGGTAAATAAATTCTTCGAAATCCTTAAAAAATGATATTACAAGAAAACATGAATTGGTACTTTTGCTGATTGGATCATTGAACATTTAAATTGATACTAAGCAGAGAAAAAGAGAACAATTCAGCAGGATTTCTAAGTTTATCAAATTGCTGAACTTTTTGCAACGTGTTTATAATTATTAAATTATCGTAATGGCATCCACATAAAAAATAAATATGAAAGCTGTATATCTTCGGAATCTAGATCATAGACCCGCGAGATAGTTGCAAGCGAACCGCATTTTGTTGCTCGATATGTTTAGGGTGGCCCTTTGTTGCCAGTATAACATTACCATACTAATTTTACCATTATTAGTGTAAGGAAAGAGACTGCACACGAGAGCAATGTCAAAGTCTTTCATTTTGCCAATTTTATCATTTCCATTAACATACAGGCTTCTCTCACATGATCAATGGTAAAAGAAATACATGTATATTTTCCCTACTTAACATCCTTCTCGCCAAAGAAATATTCTCTGACCTGATGTATCTAAATAAATTAGTGGGAATCAAATACATTTTCATGAAATATTAGCAGTCTTTTTGCTTTAGACATCCCGACTCCTTCCAGCGAATTTCATCTCCTTACATCTAGCTGAGATGTTAAGCCAGGCCTTGAGTTATTGCTAAAACTACTCCTATACAAGCCGACTTAAGGGATGTTAAGGAAGGAAAAATATCCGGCAAGATTCATTCAATTTTTAAATGGTGTTTTTTTGGATCGCAGCCAACTTTTGCATCGTTCTAGCAGAACCAAACGGCCTCTTTAACTTTTCACCTGATTTGTAGTGTTTGGTGGAAAGTCGACCGGGTAAACGCAACGGTCGCACTCAACGAAACTTTTTCCTCAGCAGATTTATCTTCGCCATAAATTTGTGCCTGAATTCAAAAAACGCGTGAGAGACGTTCAAATTCAGAGATTCCAGATCTGATCGAGGAAAATTAAAATTAATCAAGATGTCGAATTCATTTATCATTCCTTAACTAAAAGTTCGTTCCCTTTTTAATTTTCGAGAGGTCGCTCGAATCAGCACTTCAAAACGTGAATAGAAAATCGTAATGTGCTGCATGGGCCGAAGTTTCAAAGAGTAGAGATATCTTCCATTTCGCCAAAAACTTACTTCGACCTAGGATTTTCGACTTTGGGAAATTACGAAATCGTGTCAGCATTCTACGCTAATGCGTAACTTCTTCCTTACATCTCTCAAAAGAGCAATATTTGATTTCTTCTGAAGAGAGCACTTCAGTACAAAACTAAATGCAAATGTTCATTGGAATAAAAATCAGAGAAATGGGCATTCATGATTTTAACGCGAGAAAGAGAAGTATCGCATGAGTAAGTTTCGATGGAAAAATATTACCGCAACTATAAACAGAAAATGAAATGTATAATATAAATATAATCCGCCATAGTTCAGCTACAAATCAAATACAAAAGAAGATGAGTATTTAGGATAACCTTATTCAAGGAGAAGATCATTTTATGCAGCATTGGGAATGCGACTACAATGAAATTATCGCTGCTAAGGCTAATCGCGGTCAGGTTAAGAAAACCCTCAATTAGTCCATAAAACGATTTAAAAGAACGAAATATGTGCGCAAATATTAATCAATTGTTTATTTACATAAAGTTTTAACAATATAATAAATGCAAGTGAAAGTTTGGTCTATCCACGTTTTCTGATGCTTTGAACAATCTCACCATTCTTAACCCGGATAATCGATAGTTCACTGTATACGTGTTGTTGGAAAGTTAAATGATGAGAAAAAATTCAAATTGAATATTCATTCATAGATTTTTAAGATAATGAAAAAAGAAAAGTCTATGAATTATGATGTGCGCTTTAGCTACTTTCAACGAACAATGATTTTCTCATCAAAGCAGTTTATACTTCGTGGGATGGACATTTTTAATAATCTGTGTTATTGAATGCTGATCATTTTTTAACCACGTTGCATATATTTTAATTTTAATTCCAACGCCTCACGAACTCTAGGAGGAGCGTAGTGACGATGATGAGTATACATATCGAATGGAAGCTTTCAGTGGAAGAGAACTGATGCTTCCAAATAAAGAGGGTGGAATAAATAAGCGTAGCTGAACTTATGTCGGCTTGATGTGTGAGTACCTGTCAGTTGGCAGATCTGAAGGGGAGATTCGGGAAGCTGAAAGAAAATGCTTAAAGTGAGGGCTGAATAATTTATGCCTTTACGAACGTCGGTAAGCTGGAAATGGGGAACGGAAAAATAGGGGTTTACCCTTCATTAGTGGGCGTCGGGAAATCCCACCTACATCACACCATGTGTTCGTGAAAAGTGGACGAGGGTGACTCTACGTTTGTCATAGTGTGGAAATACTTCTTACGCCTACATATACCTGCTTACAATGGTTTTAAGATCCACATCCCAACTTCTTCCTCTATTACGTATCGTCATACCTTGATCTTATAAGTTTGAAAATAGCTGAAAAATGGTTTATATCCGGAATTCTCGACTGAAGGTTGAATAGAGCCTTAGAACCTAGTTGATTAATATAACATACCAAAAAAGAAACGTGTAATACAACCAAACAAATATAATATTCGTTCTGAACTCTTATATAAATACATGATAATGTATATATTGCTCCTTTCATTCGTTATTTACAAATACTAAAGTAAGATTAAAAAGAAAATTTTAATGAAAGAAAGAAGAATCGACGACTTCATGAAAAATTCTAACTCTAATACCAATAGAAAAGGGAAAAATTATAAAACCTAATTTTTTTGTGACTGATTATACCGTTATAAAAATATTATAATAATAAAACGACATCAATTAACAAAAGATATTGAGGTTCTAGTCTCTTATACCAACTTTTAATAATAGCTAATTTTGAGAATTTAAGAAAACGCGTTACTTATACCTCAAACATAATCATACACATTTAAGATGGAAAACAAACTTCGTAACTTATAAAACAGATTATTAATAATATTTCATCAAAATTTTGACACCTTCATTTCAACTACAACATGATCTGAAGATATTTTCTTATGGAATAAGCCGGTTATTTAAAAATATGTTGCGGATGTTATTAAGTATTTTTTTAAAATATGACCTGTGAAATTCCAAAAAGTTAAGCTTGATCATATCAACTTTATTTACCTAAACTGTAACACAAGATTTTACGAGGGAAGGACTTCCCTGTTAAACTTCGTCTGTTAAACAACAACTTTTTTTTCATTTGAGTAAATTCCAGTTTTTGGCGATCTAAGTCGACAGCAAACGAATAAAAATTAATATCCAAGCTTCAACCATTACGATAACAGCCACTACTTGAATATGGACACCAAATGTGTAGATCTCTAGAAAATCATTCTTAGGGCCAGCTGCGACAGTGATAATTAATACATGCTGTAATACATCAATAAATCAGTCACCATTCATTTGTCGACGCTCCTTCAAAAGCGATAAAATCATTTAATTAAATCACCATCGCGCCTTTCCGTGACCTTTCCTTCGTGAAACATTTTAAACCAAATCAGGTCGAGTCTATCCAAAAATAATTACTTCGCCGAAGCAAATCATTCCTTCCCTTTTTTCAAATCGCCTCGCGTCATTTTATTAAAACTCCGTCCGAAATGCACGGCAAATATACGGAGACGTGAACGTCGCAAAATGACCTGATTTCATTGGAATTCAAAAGGTGGTGAATTGGGGAGGCGAAGGAAGGCGGGGAGACGTCTGATAAGAGAGGGGAGAAAATATGAAGGCGCATTCGGTGATCGATGCATATTCGAGGGCAGAAACGGCTGATATGGTAATGAGGGTGATTTCCAAGGGGGTGCAGCACTATACTTTAGCGGACCCAGGTAGACTCCTGCATTGACTTATAATTGGAGAGCGAGGGAGAATGACTGGGGTAGAAAGAAGGTGCATTCCCGCCAAACCTCTCGTGCTTCACATACATCAAAAGGGACCGAGAGAACGAGAAGCGAGATAAGGAAAGACGAATAAAACCTTCTTCGAGGAGCGGTCGAAGAAAGGCAGACAAATTTTACTGCCGCTTCCCATCACATACGATGATTGTGTAAAAACCAAAAATTTCTTTGATTTCACCATTGTGAATGACTGAAGTAATATGAAGTAACTTAAACATCCTATTTTATATTATTAATGTAATTTCGAAATTATTTACTCAATTTGCCAATTTCTTAGAGATTGTTTTTCTCGAGCGTACTGTTTGTTAAATCCTAAATAACTAATGAATCGTGCATGAAGATGTGGTAACAAGAATCGTAATTTATAGCAACCATTCATTCGTACTATATAAAGACAATTAGTAGATAAACGCTACATTCCTCAATACCTCCTATGATATCAGTTTGGAGGAGAATCCTATGTATTGATATTATTTTGTCATTTTCCATTAAGAAGCTGTATATAAACTCATTGCTGATAGGTACTCTAAAATTAATAACATTCTGCTTTTTATTCGCTCGAAAGAAAAGTACATATTGCTATAGAGAATATTATAAATAAAAAAAATTTAACAAATAAACTTCACTTTAAAGAATTATAGCATTGATTAAATAGATCTTATTATTCCTTTGTATATAGTAAATATCATCTCTCACGATATAGATTATGCTAGATTCGAGGAAAATTGATCCTCGAAAATGAAAAAACCTTTTATTGCCTCAAAAACTTCCAAATTCGGGGAAATTATATACATTCATCATTGTGTCTTCCTTGTATATCAAGCGAAAGAATATTATATTAAGAATTATAAGCACTGAGAAAGAAATAACGGTATTTTTTAATATTGTAGTGTGCTTATGCTATCACTGAAAACAGCCATTTAAGCAGAGAGGCGGTAGCGCTTTTTCGGGACTTATTGTAATCCGGTGATTGAATGAAAAAGTAGCTTCAGGAAGTATGTATGTTCATTTATAAATATCATCATATTTAGGAACGATAGATTATTATTGTTTGGATAGTAGTAAAATAGAGCTAGAACGCCAGTTTTTGCATAACTTAAGGGAAACAAAGTGTATAATGCGGTGAGAATTAACGTCCGTGTAAGAATGAGGCTGAAGGGCGTGTTTTGTGGGGAAGAACAAAAGGAGTTGCCCCCAAGTGTTTCGCTCGTTGATATCTCCTTCTAGCATTGATCCCCGCCTCCCGAATGAGGAAAGGGGATTTAAAAAAAGGAGGGAACCTTTGAGATATCATTCTCCGATGAATAATTCATGCACACCGTCGCTGGAATAAAATGCGTTTTTCCAGCCCCTCTGGATGTTGGCACTTTCGAATTGAGAAACACTTAAACTACACTCTCTGGAACATCATTACGGCGCGAGGCTTTGTGCGCAAAAGCGGTGAATTGATGCAGTCTCCGCTTCCTATTCTTTCTCGACCCAAGATGCAATTAAGACTTTCCCCTCGTTAGCTCATAACAAAAGCGTTTGGGTTCCGTGACGTGAATTGTGATTCTTCTTTGGATTTCCCCCGAGAAGAATTTAGCGGTTATATTTTTCTGCGGGAAGTCGAGTACCAGCGAACCACTTATAAGCTCAACGAATACCGCGATGTTTTCTTGGTCCGTTGATTAATCATCATTCGTCTAATTCTTGGCGATTATGTCAACAAGTAATTGCCTTCTAATGAGATGATATAAACGAACAACACCATGCTACATAGTGTGAAAATTCCAAATTGAAGTATCATGAATATTTTAGCAGACAATGTATTTCTGTAACTGCAATGAATGATTATAATTTCTCCACTTTTTTATTCCGGTGGCCAATTCATGACGAATGGCATGACGTTTATTGTTTTTGTTATATGATAGAGAGCAATGCAACTTTTATATTGATTTTTCTAATTTTATCACTGTTTTGCTCATGAAAATGATAATACGGAAGTTTCTGTGATATAAACTGTGTTGAGTATTCTTCCTTATTGAACAAAATGGGAAGCACTATTCACGAGGCCATTGTGCTGCATCTAAGTTGTCTTTTTATACAAAAAAAAGAGAGGAAAAAAAGGGAAAACTAACTCACCCTTTATCTTGCTTGGTAGGCCTTACTCCAGGGCTTTGGTATATATTGGTTGAAGGGATGAGGTTCAAGCCGGCCTTGCGGCTGAATAATTTACAGCTATTGATTTCTCAATTTATCGACTGATTTCTTCATAGATTTGTAGATTATGATTTATCTAGTTGCGAAAAATAAAGGAAAATTCATGAACATTTCTAATTTGTTAGCAAAATCGAATGCCACGGATAATGCATATTTACAAACAAATTTATTTTAATTATCTTTCAAACTGGAAGATTTCTCAGAATATCAAATTAAATAAAGGATAATAAGTGTCTTCTTCGAAATTATCTGCATATGATTGCGAAATTATTTTCATGTGCATGGTTGTTGAATGTATGAGGAACAGATACTTGGATGTTGAGATTGAAACTAGATATTTCCCAGAATACTAGTGTTTCACAAAGCGCGATTTCACAAGATGAGAGGAAGTCAAGGAACTTATTTATGCGCTATGTGATGTTTTACTGTGCAAATGTTTTTGCTTTATTGTCCGTCAGTGGAGGAGCTATCGCAAGTTCTATCCCAGTGAGAGCACAATTATCGAGATGACAATTGGTTATAAAATGATAATCGTTCAATCAATTTAATCTTAACCATCCGCCAGCTACACATATGATGAAGATGGTAATACTAATGAAGAACAAACATTACCTATTGCATACATACAAACATACCTGAGTATCAGGCGAGGTATTGTGGTAATCCATAATGGAGAAGAACTTAAAAGGTTTGTACTTATACCACAGATTTAAAACCTGTGGTTAAAGTACAAACCTTTTTAAGTTCTTCTCCAATGAAATTATTATGCTAAAATTAACTCTGGAAGCCGTTTCGTGATGAAATTGCATTATGATGGAAATAACTAAGCAAATTTTTACAAAATGTGAGTATATTAATTTTAAATTAGCGTTTAAAAAGAAATATCCCAAGGGGTAAACCTATAGGAGGTTAATTAAGATTTTTTGTTGTTCCGTTGATCTTAGAGGTTAAATTTTATGAAGGAAGGATTAGTCTTAAGGAACTACATTTCGTCCAAGAAATGAACAGAAAGATGGCATAATATCTCGTTGATTAAATAAAAACTATGAAAAAGCTAAGAAATTCTATTCATTTTCCTGGAAACCATTTATCTTACTTACTAGAGAATGACTTTAGAAATACCTCTCAGCTTTAGATATCCCAGACTTTAACGTTTCTTTATAGCAAGAAAGTAGCGGATATATAATGGAAAAAATAGCAGTGAAAACTCAACAAATGAAAAAGAAAATGTTTCCGGATGTCTGGAGAAATAAATGTCACAAACAGGAGACCTTTTTAAGGCAAGACATTACTCTTGACTTGTTCTACGGCGATCAATACCGGTAGACCCGTGCAAAGAAAATTACGCGATTCTAATCAGTTACCGGTTGCAGAAGATGGAGAGGAGAACAAAGAATAACTCTATATAAAATAATCGCGACAACAGTATCCCCCGGAATACGTTTTCTTCAGACGGATTGAGAAGGTGACTCGTCTAAATTTGGAGTGAAAAAGAGGATACCTTTTCGATGAAGAGGGCGAAGAGTAATCTAAAGCGCCATATAATCTTCTTCGGAATTCTTCCTTAAACGCTCCCTCCTATATCTTGTCTCAACCCTTCTCATACCTTTGGCATACCTCTTTTACAACAACATCCACTAACCTCATTCCTTCACCTTCAATCAATCTTAAATCCCTTTGAAATCCGGGAAAGAATTAGCACTGAAGAGAGAGATGCCTGTCTCTCTTTCTTCCTGTCTCTCTCTCTCGCTCTCCATGTCCTTTTCCACATCAATTATATCTTCTTTAGTCCCCCTTATAGAATTAATTTCTGAATATTTTTGTATTTTCTTTTCTGTTTTTAAATTTTCTTCCTCAAGCTTTGATAAGTACTTGCTCTAATGAATACTTCTATTTTAAATCATTTTTTCTATTTTAATGTTCCGATATATGAATAGTATGTTTAAAATGGTAAGTTTTTTAAATTTTAAATTTATTTTGCTCATTTATATTGTTTTTGCTTTCTTAATGAATACCAATCCTAAAGTTTTCCATTCTATTTCTTTTCACATTTACATTATTTATGTTTTTATAAATACAGTTAGCGACAGGTTACATGGAAGAAGACTTTTTGGTCTCAGTTCCCCCTAAATAAATACCTTTTAGACCTTTCTTACATTTACATGTTCCATTCGTCGACTTAACTTCAGTAACTTAAGTTCCCACATAAATTTATATAGGAGTTGTACTTTTTCAAATATAACTATTTTTATGTCATGTAATCAAAATCTGGGTCACTCATTCATTTTTTCTCAACGTTCTCTTGCGATTTAACTTCCATAACTCAAAATTATACTTCCGTACACATTTAATAAACATTAATTATACACACATTAATAATATTAGTGTTGGAAATAATTTATGTTTGATTACATGAATGTGTTCGAGTGTATTGATTAAAAGTGTTTGACGCGTTATTAAATTACCATTGAGAATGAGAACTGTTTGATATCATAGCTTGGTAGCGACGAGCTCTTAATTTACAGTTGCATAATAGTCGAGAATACAGCGGAACGCCTATTAATGTTCTCATCATGGCTTACTATGCGTTCGGAGTTATTTAATCTAATTATGGTCTTTTAGCAAATGATCGTCACTGGTAGAGCATACAATTACTCATATATCGTTCCAGTTATCTTTCTGCGCATTGCAAGAAATGCGTCGCTTGTCCTTGTTCATCTTTCCCGTACCCATTACTATTCCGTAATGTTCGCGAAAGAAATAAACATCTCAACCGACTTCCTTTTTTCATACCTATTTTAACACCATTGTATACGATAGGGATTTCGCATTATCCGCACTTGTTTTATGTGAGATAATTAAAATCTGCAACCATATGAATGTTCATGGGACCGAGAAATCATTTCGATAAGGCGGCAATTTGTGATCGTAACGAACGTTTCAGTGCAGTTTTTAGTATTACTATGTTTATTAAGAAAGATTTCTCTTTAAGTATCAACTGTTGCAAAAATTAGAACTGTACGTACTTCATATATCTCTACCTGACTGTTCGTTATCACTAAACGTACTTTGAGACCTTTTCTATTACAAATTACCTCCACTTCTTAATTGACCCCTTTTTCTTCCCTCCGATTTCCATCCCTTCGTCTTCGGCATCTCATAGGACGAACCCTTGGCAGTAGATCAGAGTGCTGTCGAATAAGGATGCCACAGGATGAAGCGGAGGGAGAAAAAGGTTCTGATAAGCTGCGAGGGAGTTTGCGAAGAATTAAGACGACATGAGAGGCAGGACCCGTTTTTGGATTCGTGCCACATTTTGATTTTGGTGTGAATTAGAAGTAGTGGAGGTAAAAGACTGGATATGCGAAGTCGAAATTTATTCACATGAAATACTCGAAATCTTAATTGCGCGGAATACTTGTGAAAATAAAATAGAGTGAGACGGGATGTTCAATCGGATAAAATAACTTATTTTCGTGGAAATCTTTAAAAATAGAGAGTATCCTATTAGAAGATAAATTTGATTTTTCTATTACAAATGATGGATACGGCTGATAACAACCAAATATGAATATTTTGTTTTCAGTATCAAATCATTTTAGTTTTGAGAAAAGTGCCTCCAATCAAGTAGTGAAAGTAACCCATGATTCTTGTTAAGGTTTCAAAGTAATCATGAAGTTTTGAAAGAGATGTATCTAAGAAACTTCGACGGATTTATCTATAATTATGAAATATGCAAACTGTTTCCCATTAATTCCGATTATCTTGAATTAAGAAATCTGTTAACGCGTCATCTACACGTTCAGTACTATTGAAAACATGCTTTAATCTTCCAGTATCAAAGAATGAGATATTCGAGAAATAAGAATATGAAATAATTACTACAAAAATCCAAATTAATTTGGAGTAACAAATCAATGATACTCCAAGCAGATACTCAAAGATACTCCTCAGCAAAGATATATGATAACTCCACAAAAATATTTATTACTCTCAGCATTGATGTTCTATCTACATAATTCATAACAATGATTTTACATGAAGTAAAAATCTCTTTCAATGAAACTCAGTTGTTCACAAAGCCTTCTAATTTATAGATCTTTACATTTAAACAAATCATTTGTAAAATTCACATTTCACGCGCCAAAGTATTTCTTCTCAGCATTTAGCCATTATGTAGATTTCATGCTTTACAAAATACATTATTTATCAATGAGGGAAAAGATACCAAAATCTATAATAATAGATCTTCTTACTTACATATATACGTCTACTTCTAATGCTGAATAACAAAAGAATATTTTTTCACGAAAGTATTGACGGAAACACACTCGCCATTAGCGAAAGAAATGAGTGGATCCTGAAGAAAATTAATGGCTAAGAGACCCTTCTCTCGAGCGCTTGACATTTTAGCTAACAAAACCCCTACACACTACCCCAATTCTTTTTACGATCGATACTTAAAATATCCGACTTTTTTAAACGTCTAACATTTCTTTACCCCCAAACACCCCTTTAAATCCTTCTCTCCAATCCTTCCTTTTCCCTTTTGTCACCTCTCGACCCTTTTGTACTCCCTTCCAAAGAATGATATGGCACAGGGAGAGGTCGAGGTGTGGAGGGAGTGAACGAGGAAAGAGAGCAAAGGTATAGCATAGATTTGCTGCCATTGCGTTAAGAGAGAATAGGATAAGGAAGGCAACGAAGGAGACGCAATGGCAAAGGTTAGCCGGAGAAAAGTTGGAAGAAAGGATTACTGCACCACGTAGAGGGTATCTGGAAGGGGAGAAGATAACAAAGGGAAGAATGAAGAGAATAAGGTAAAGAAAGGCCGAAGAGAATGAATCAAGGGGGAAGAATAAGAAAAGAGGGAGAAAATAAAGGAAAGAGATAAAAGAGGAATGACGTACAAGTTGAGAAACTGAGTTGGCGCTAGGGATCTTAATGGAAGTAGATCAGCAGACTTGAGATAAAGAGGATCTCGGAAAAAGAGCGGGTCATTTGAAGGAGTAAGAATGAAGAATAAAAAGGAGAAACAAAGAGGAGAAGGAAGAAAAGGATTCTTTTGAGAAGGAAGCAAAGTCAGGATTTCGGAAAGTTAAACTGTACAGAAACTGTTGTTTAATAAAAAACTAAACTGTTGTTAATATAAGGCCTAATGAAGAGTGGTATTTATATAAACCAAGGTAATATATGAAATTTAGTGGTTAATGCAATTAATGCACATAAATGAAAAAAAAAGTTAAATATCACATTAATGGTGTCAAACATCAGAGTAAATATCCCAAGGAGGACCAGACATATAAATAGTGACGGGACCGGGACACCAACCTGGGTCTCCCAATTACTGGTCGGTTGCTTCAGCCTCTGAGCTATCCGGTCAGAATATTCTCAGATGCCGTTTAAGAGACTTTGTACGTCTATTTCATCTTTCTCCTTGGTATTTTTCCTAGGTGCTCACCTTAATGACACTTAAATTCTTTTCCTTTCAACGTAAATATTTCAATAGCATATACCCGAGAGAATGCAATTCATTATTCCATTCGTATTTTTAAAATATCCATAATATTCAAAAGCCTTCATTAAGATATCTAAGCCATATAATAAGATATTTCGACGCAAATTTATTATGCACGTCCTCTCAGGTGCTATCTTGAAACCTACGACATCGACGTTATTATTCCGAACGTAATGTGAAACGATATGCAATAACTTAAGTTTTAAATAATTGCGCGAATGTTAAATTATGGAAAGAATTTTCTTTCTGATACGTAGATGGCATGATGTTTCCAGAAGGAATTTCACCGTTGCGTGCTATGGTACCATATCGCTCTTCATTATTCACATGTCCGATATTTTTATTCTTTCTGATTCACGAAGTGTTTTTCCGTCTCCCATACATTACCCACAATGTCGCCCATCAAAGATTAGGTAACACTCCGCAATAAATATCATCCTACACTTATTATAATTGGGTATTTATAAGCAATGTTAAGTAACGGGAATGGAATTTACGTGATCATATTTCTTATTTATTAGAAAATCATTTAAATTTGAAGCCATTCGATACATGAGACTGTTGTGCTAACACCTGCATTCATAACTATCTGATTATCGTCAGAAATTTATATTCAGAACCTCACACAGGAAAAAAGTCAGTAAAATGAGCGTCAGTTCCAACAGAGAATTTGGCGATTAAGTGATAGGGTAGTTTGCAACGGAAGAATTTTTCATCTACTATTGGGTTAACCTTGAGAAGTAGGAAAACCATCGTCGTCAGTATGGAGAAAAATAAGGGTGATAGGTTCCTACTTCCAGGAATCGTATCTTTAGAACTTCTCTAAGAGGCTCCTCAGAAACCCTGGCAGAATGAATGAATAATTCGGCTATAATATTCATAAAGGTCGATTGAGACCTCTATCACGAATCTCGATAAATTCCGAATAGGAAAAAATCCGCCTGAGAAGGAAATTATTTGGGAGGCAAAGCCATATTTTTAAAAGCCTTCCATTAGCGAGCCAAAGTTCTCTCGGTTGCCAAGGAACAGAACTAAACATAGGCGCACGCAAAGGATTCTATTAGGGAAGGCCGACTGGAAGCGCGAAGAGCCAAAAAGACATCGAGAATTTAAAGGTCTATTTTGAACGAAAGAAGCTCGCTCTGGAGTCCCTTTATCTACATCACCATATAATTTTAGGGACGACGCTCGAGATAATACGGTCGTTTGAGAGATACTATAGAGATTGCGTGGGACTGGAAATTATTTAGAATTGACGACTGATCAATGACATTAAATTTCGGTAATTTGCAAGGAATTAAAAACATTCCTGATAATTTATACTCCATTTTAAAAAGATGTTGGAACTAAAAAAATTACCGATATATAATGAGATGTACAGAAACTGTAATGATACAACAGAAATGGATATGCATATTTTTAGTTCCTTCCGTTTGTAAGTGTATGACAATATATTTAGCAAATTATTGGAATTTAGGTAAAGGAGGCTTAAAATTTTGGCCATATTATTTTTCTGTGTATAGTTATTTGTCTTAGACCACCTAATTATTTATAGAAATTTCTATACTGCCTTTCTTAGTACGTTGTCAGAAGTTTTCTATATTTTGCAAGCATTATCTTTGTTCATTACCATTATCATTATTGTTCTACTTAAGTTCTCCACTTTTACTAACCTCGGTATTCAATGTTGACTTATGGAGATTCTAATGTATTGCAATTTTATAAATAATTATAAAAGATTGAAAGCAATCAAGTACTCAAATAGACCATTAATGAATCTTTGAGAGAGTTTTCATTTAAATTAAATAAGAATTCAATGATTATTGCTAATGAAAATGTCATTTTCGAACTTTTTTTAGACAAATGACGTTAGGACGTCTTTAGAACACAGTTTGCTACAATGTGGATATTACGATCAAATAGACATTCAAAGACGTGATTAATTCACAAACCCGTCACATATACTACTAATAACAGTCAGTAGCCTGCGTGGGAAGTTAAAACTACGCACGCAACTTGAGATAAGCAACAATATTTTTCTTGCATTAAAATCCGTGTTTTAAGCTTTCTCCGTAATAATGAGAAATAACAAATTGCACGACCTTAATTGGGAGCAACAAAATAACCGTAGTTTACTCTCTGAAACAAGGCCTCTACGAAGGACGCTTACCAACGGCGCAGTTTGAGCCAAGCATCGAGGGCTGCTCATGCTTCAAATTTCTCCCAAAATTATGGCGGCTCTTGCTGCGCCGCTGACCGTAATGGCTGTTGACATTTCCGCGAGGTAATTAAAGCGCGCAAATTGCTGTCAATTCCACACGTGGACTACAATGGACGGCCTTTGATGGAAAAAATGACTGATTCATTTCATCCTCGTAAAGCTTGAGGAATTCGTGTTTCTTCCGATGGAGAAAGGCATGGCCACCGAGGAATTTCGTGACTGTTTCTGAGGGAATCAATCGCAAGATTTCCCCAGAGAGGGACGGAGTACGTGCGGATCTCATGAGGTCGTGATCTCTAATGTCCTTTTATGGAGGCTATCAATTTGCTCTCAATTGCGGAACGAGGCGAATTAATTCAGCATGTTAATAGGGTTTCCGATATATAAAGCTCCGCTCTCTAAATAGTGCCAGGAGAGTTATTAGCTACGCTATTACTCGACCTTCGCATAGTATAATGGGCATACGCCTTGCGATCGATAACTTATTATTACTTGAAATAGAATTTCTCTTCAAAGGAAAATTAGTAATAGCTTCATCATTGTTATAAGAATGGTATGGTATACACTCATTTATCAGAAGAACGGTTCTCCCGAAATAACTAAACTTGTTACATGCTCTTTTGATAACCGTTAGGTTGCGAACTTAATACCTTTAATTAATTTTATACATAATTTGCTCAAATGAAGGTATTTCCTTTGAGTTTAGAGTTTCAACACTAAAAGTAGTAGTTTCAAAGTTGTTCGATCCCGAAAAAAACTTCACAAATATACATTAAAACTAAATTTGTTTATAACTGTAGTTATAAATGCTTAAACCTATTTCCATGAAATCGAAACTTTTTTCTTACAACATTCATATACAAACCATGCTATCTTTAATAAAGGGATTCTCAACATTAGACAAAAATACATTACGGATGAGAAATGATCTAAAATCGAATCAAAAAGATTAGGGCTGAGATCATGTCTCAAAGCCGTGAGTACAAGAAATTTATATCCTTTAAATAATGTCTAACATCAAAAATAGTGCGAGAAACACCAAACAAAACCATTTCTAAAGTTTCTTCACATTCCTATAATAATGTGAAAAGCGTCGCCTTACTCTTTGCGGACAAAATATACGAGAAAACTTATCTACATAAATCTTTCAAAATAAGATCAGACTTATCCATGAAAGAATTACTTTCTTCCTACGATTTCCTTCCATTTGCAACCATTCATTCCATTTTGGGACTTCTAATGGGATAGTCCGCATACACCCGAATCGATGTCGGACAGAAAAGAAATAAAAAACGGGAATACTGACCAGATGGCACGCGAAGTCAAGCGATTACTATAGGTTGTTTGTTTGCTCTGGACGATTGACCAGACGGGCTAATGGTAACTTAATGTCACTTTCCTTAGAGTTTTGTGAGGGAAATGTGTTTTATCTCCCACGAAATTGATGTTTGGACATTAGACGTCAATTTCCCAGGAAGGCTCTTTCATCCACCGATTAGGGTGATCATCGAAGGAACTTCCAAGTAGGTATCTCGAAGCAATTTATTCTTTAATGGGAAAAAGTGTAATAAATAACAATTTAAATTAATCACCTGCAGCTGCATACAATTGAAAATAGGTCTTTTACCGAAAGAGAGACAAAATAAACCTTTTTTTTCCTATTAAGTATGCCGACCAATGGTCTTCTCCTATTTTTAGATATTTTATCTTTTCAGCTCCTCAGAATCTCAATTTAGTTTAGAGTTATTAATTTAGCTCACTTATTACTTTCGAATTCCTTCAATTTTTCTCGTTATTCCGCAATGTTGTTTTCAGAAAACTTTTACGAATTTTCACTGTTTTCATATTTCTGGAATCGTTCGTTTTCTTCGAGAGTAGAAATCCCTTACAAACCATGATGTCATACTTTTATAAGACTTACATAAATATATCTCCTGATCTCCAATCTGCGTCATTATATTCATTTATATCATTCTATTCCGTAATTGCAATTGTAGTTCTGCACCTTTATGCAATCAAACATTTACTCATCGCCGTTTATTTAATTAATAACAGAAAATAACATTCAAGCTCTGGCTATTTAATAAGTACTTCCTTTTACCAAAATCTGCTTGGTAAAAGTCGCATCAGCGATAGCTTTCATGAAGATTATAAGAGCGATACCTAAAGAATCATACAAGAGTACTAATTTTAATTTTCAAAATAGAACAGGAAAGGATTTTTTATACCAATTTCAATGCAAACATACCTTTTATGACAAAGAAAATTAGTTGCGGAATCACCTTAATACGGTATAAGAATCGATTTCCGCAATTTATTACCCAGTTTGCGTTGATACGATAAACGAAAAAATTTTCTTTAAGACGCACGTATACAAGCAAATTCACCAAAACTATCGAAAGTCAAGTTCGGCAAACGTCTGAAAAAACCCCTTGGCCAAAAAGCTCGAATATCAGCGTTACTCGTTATCTACTTAATTTCTATTCTCAATTGATTTCTCTCATTCCGTTCTATTATATTAGGAAATGAGGTAGCACGTATTGTGTCACTAAGTACGATATTCTCCTCCATGCATACGAATTGAATTATATAATTCTCAAATGACGAAAAAATGTTAACAAAATCTACCAGACTAGGAGTTGAACCCACATACTTCCCTTGCCGGACAATTGCACTAAACATTAAGCTATACCATTGGTTAAATGGTAATCGGAAGAGTTTTGTTAAGATGCGAGTTTGCGTTCCGATATCGAGAAAATTTTGCCATATGAGTTAAATTATTTATATTTACACTTGATCGTAAACCTAAAATCCTATTAAGAGATAAAGGTTCTCCAAGCGCCGAAATTGCGGCGACCGTCTAAGGGCGATGAAGAGGTAGGGATGGGCCCATCCCTACCTCTTCATTGTACTCTCTTTTAAATACCACTTCTTAGAAGACCCTAATTCCGGAATTTCCGTTCCCCACCTCCTCCCCGTACGTCACAGGAAAAAACCCCACCCCATCGCTCTTCGCTACACACCGTCCACACATACGTCACAAACCCAGAGAAAAAACCCCACCCCCAAAAAACCCCCTCCCACGACAAACAGTTACAAATACCTCACACCACACTCTTTCTGTCCATTCAGCATTGGACCCCCTATGAAGATGGAAGCATTGTTTCCGAAATGTACATCGGGATTCTAAAGAACTGGGACCGCTAATACGATTATCCGTTTCCCGGTAATCGCCCTTAGACGGTCGCCGCAATTTCGGCGCTTGGAGAACCTTTATCTCTTAGTTCATTGACCGCCGAGTTCCTTTTTTCTCCTTCTAAAATCCTATCTTAATCACGTAATGTTCATATAACTGGTACTGTACCTGAAGTTTTCTTTTGACAACGCCATAAATGTTTCCAAATCAGAAATGAGTCACATAATAATCTTCCGTGACTTAACATCCTCATTTATTATAATCAGGAAACGCAGAGATAAATATCGTCTCAGTCAGATGGGGGATAATCCTTTTCTGGGCAAAAAAGTAAATAAAGAACCCAGACATCGGGCGGAGAAAAACGGTCTAAAGGGAAGAGGAAGAAATGCTTTTTGCATGTGAAAAGAGCGTAAAGAGGCAGAAAGCGATCCGAGAAAAATCCGAAAGAGGGGATAGGAGCGTGGGGAAGTCGCTTTTGGCGGAAGAAAGGGATGAGAATAACGAATCAATCGGGCGGCGGCGCTCGTTGTTTCCTGGAATATCAACGCGCTATACGGGATTCGCAGCGTCGCCTCCGAGCAAACTCGATTTTCCTCGGCTCAAAACAAACACCTAACGCACTTCGCATCGCGCTTTCATCCTCTGCCCCCTCAAACTTCCGATGAGAAACTTTCTTTCCTTTTTTCTCTCGAAAAACATATCAAGTGACGCACTCGATACGAAATTTTATTCATTTGCGCTGTAAAAATCACGTCGCGGCCAAATGGCTGCCTGCAGTGGCACAACCGAATTTTCTGCGGTCACATAGTCTTTTCTGCAAAGAGTATATGTAAAAGATGACGTAAAATTGTGGTGTAGCTCAGCTGTAGAGAAACGTATGTTTCTGAGGCTGGTCTCATCGATTTCATATTATGGCATTTGACAATTTGAAATTGTATGGAAATATGAGAAATAATAAATTTTAGTTTACATGTTAATAATATATATTTTAATAATTCCTGTATCTGACCATTATTTTCTGAAATCGTAAAAAATCACCATACGAAAAACCAAAACGTATACCGATGAAACGAAATCTAGAAAAATAATTTAATATTATTTTGGAAGATGTGACACACTGCGATTCTTACGTAAATCATAGATAATTTATTTACTGCCAATTAATGAATAGTTGTATAGTAAGTGTCATTATAAGTGGACTCTCGGTTAGCCCCGTGGGTAGCGTTTTCGCCTCTACTGAAAGCTGTCTCCGATTCGATTCCCGGCAGGGGTCATGTGCGGAACGACCTCAGATGTCGAAGAAATGTTGAAATTACTGCTATAGGTAATACATTACAATTAATTTACGGAAATATATTTTTTATCATCCCCAAACCTATCCAAGTGAAGGATAGGTACAAAGTAGAACAATAAATGAATGGGTATTGTGACTTTGACTGGGTTTTTTGTATGGGTGTTCAAATTACTTGAGTTGGGTTCGAATTAATTAATATCAAAACTCATCGCAATCGATGGCTAAGTGACGAAAACAAACGAAACTCAGTAATCATCGAAAAAATTCTCATAGTCAGCCGATCATCATTCCCAAATAACAATGATTTTACTCATACATACCATATATCAAACACCTCTCTCTCTCTTTCTTCAATGGATTATTCTCAATGCTCCTCCACAATTTCTTATTTCCGTTCTCTTTTAACAAAGCGCTCCTCAATCCATTTTAAAGTCTTACTGAATACAAAATTTGGAATACTATAATTACTCATTCCACATCGTGGTTTGGAAAATAAATTAACGATCGAGTTTCATTTAAGATTTACTGGATCATTTAATAGTTAAATAGCGTATTTTTTATTATTAATAGCAGTAAGTATCACGTCCTGTAATATCACTGCATATTAAATATCAACCTGTCATGCTTGTCGCATGTCTCTTTTAACGCATACTTTTTTAACCAAGAGAACAAGCAAATTTTCATAACCAAAATACATAGAAAATGTTAAAAATTCGAAGAGTACTTTCTCAAGATATGTTTTAGTCCGTAACAGATTCATGTTACTCTCGTTCAAATCTCTCGGATAAAATGAATTCGCGGACGTCACAGTGATTCTCAGTCTTCACTAAATACGGCCAATCGAATAGAAAAAAGATAAAACTTGCGAAAGCAGTGCGGTAAAGAAGAGACAAACAAGGAAAGAGATCGATGAGGATTCACGAAACGGCGAGTGACTATTCTCTCGACCGCGACGAACCCTATCGGCGACTCGGCGAATTCCTCGTTTATATGGAAACTAATTGAAAAGAGGCAGTTCACGCGAGTGAGCTACATTCGGAACGAGCCATTGTGAGAGTGTGGTCGTGACTAGCCCGCGAAAGAAAATAACTTTGAGGTGACGGAATAGAAAGACTATGAATTAGATTCAGAAGATCGAGGATTTTCTGCACGGATGTATGAGCAACGTCATTCAAGAAAAATGTATGGCATGTGAAAATGTAAAGCATGACATCGACGAAATGAGGTGAGCTATAAAAAGGTGATAAATGGATGTCAAAGAGACACAGGGAGACTTTTGTATATGGCACGTTTTAGCATTCACTTTAAATATCTAATGGAAGTTAGTGTAAAAGTTACTTTGCATTAAGTAAGAGATGAGTTATTTCATAATAATCTTCATTTACTTATAAGTAAATAATAAGATATTGCTATAATGAAATGCAGATAATATGTATTTAAGATACTAAAGGATAAGCATTTTGGATGAATTTCAATATACTGTTAATGTAGATTGCAATTCTCCTAAAAAGTATAAAATAGTCTTCACATCACTGAAAAATGATTTTATTACAAAAATTATTTCGTAATAACCTGATTAACCTGACAATTCAATTTAACCTTCATTAAAATCAATTCCAAAATTTTAGAGTAGAAACTGATTTTAAAATCCTTCATGTTACCCATGACATTAATGGTGTAAAATAGAAAAACTTTTAGAAATATTTTATGGTTCCCTAGTATTTAACAGAAACTTGAACCTTTCTCACCGTCATTTTAAATCTGCAATTGTGCCTTTGGTGTATAAATTTACATAGAAATAAATAACCAATTTCAAAATTGGACTCAAAACGCACTTGTTATCTCCCAAAAACTAATCTTCCTGACTCATTTCTTCAAACATGTTCCTTCAGTTTCGGATGTAATTCTTAACATCTGAAACTGAGCATTTCAGCAAAATAAAATCAAGTGTGGTTATTGACGATAATTCAATTCATATGAGTATGAAGGAATTAGAAAAACGACAGTAAACGGAGGGTTCATTCTTTTACGTGCTTTGCTACGTTTACTGGAGCTTTACTCTTCCTTGTATATGTTACCATGGTGTTATTTGGTAATATACGAATACGTAACGTAAAGACTAAGATGAAATCCAGTCAACTCACGCAGAGCAAAGTATATGGTGCATGAACTCTATGATGAAGCTGCCTACAAATTAATTTACAGTTTAATTAAACGAAATTTACAGGTTATTCCTTCCTTTTCGAAATGCTGATCCCAATCATGTGGCCAGCTTTTTAAATTTCGGGTAACAAAAACATAATCAAGAAAGGACAACGAAGGGTGATTAAATAATGAAAAGAGGCAAATAAATAGGCGCAGGTGGTGGAGATGAACAGACGAGAATGCCTATAAAAATGTATGAATGTGAAATATAAATATATGAGCGAAAAAATGCCGGAATTCGGGGAAGAGACTGGAAGAAGAGAAGGAAGGAAGGGTCATGCAGCATTGGAAGGGGATGCTTGTAATAAAACACCTCTCAAATGCCACTCATGGAGCAGGATTCGATGACCATGATTTGGCGCTCAGATGTTTTGAATTCATACTATCATTTTTCTATCGGGGCTTTATATTGCCGTTCCGAAAGCGTAATTTTTCCGGGAAATTTCGGATCATTTCCCATGCGTCATTTGCCTCCTATTCTTTTGATGTGAATCGGAAGTTTTTTTGGCGCTCCGTTTCGATGGTTTCGCTGAGTGGCTTCGATTCCCGCCTTTTTTGCCGAATGAATGAACCAGGAATTCCCGTGAAAAATGCATTCATTTCTGTGATTTCATTTCGAACTTTCCAGCAATAGTGGAATGATTAAATTCCGCCATATAACTACAGTGAAGCTTTTTAATTAAAGCCTCGTTGGTATGTAATGAAAATAGATGAACTCGAATGAATGGCTCCATACATATATGCATCTACTTGGGATGCTTAATTAAAATTCCCCTTTTGACGAATGCGTCTAAAATATTAATTTTCTGTGGGGGAGATAAATAAAGCATTATATGCGATCAAAATGAAATGTTTTTAATCACTGACTAATAGTCTCGCAAGAGAGTGACTCTAATATTGACAGTAAAATGGGTACACCGGTTTGATCATTTTAGAGGACCGGTCTAATCTAGCGCATGCTAATAATCAACGTTTTCGTTTTATAAATTTCAATGAAACTAAAGAGCAAGTAGGCCAACTCCCTAAATGTATGAACTTTTCTATATATTAAAATAGAAGTCAATCTAATCTTATAAAAAAGTCGATTCAGTCATTATAATTTTTTTAAAATATTAGTATTTCAGACAATTTCATATTCGACAGTAAAAAGTGAACATTAGCTCTATTGACTCTCGAATATTTTCATTACCAATCATATTTTTGCCTTGTTCCAGCTAACTTCAAATGTTCCGTGATATACTTGCTTTCTTAATTGGTTTTTCAGTCGTGTTTTCATCTAATATCTTAAACAATAATAATATGATTGTAAAACGAAATTTTGAATATCTTTTGAGATTTTCCAGCAATTATATTGCATTTTCAAAACACCTTAACGCCAATTAAGTAGCTAGAAAAGCCTTCTGCTGCCTCCTACCTTCCATAAAAGACTCTTTAGTAAAAGTTCTTTCTACCATATCAATGCATCTTCCAAGAACCAATTAAATGATTCTTCCCTTCCATCTCAATAACTGTCGTTAAGCACTTATAGTCATGATTCTACATACACTAGATTTATAATATAATCGGCAGCATCTAGAATTTCATATCACTTCTAATAGTTTTCAGTTCTTAAAATACTTACTTTATAAACTTCTATTGAGATTCCTTCTCCACAGATTCTGGTACTCCCTCTATAGTTGCATTCGTAGATAACTTTATATTTCCTGTTGAATATTCCCTCCAGTTAAACTTTCACGTTTTATGTATGCAATACCCATATTTTGATAGTAAAAATCACACATTTTTCATCTTTTCACCTTTTAATTGCACATTTGAATTAATTTTCACCGTTAAACTCTTCTTATATATTGAATATTCCTTGCAGATTCTAAGGAGGTACTTCATTGGATACATTTCAATGCGATGAATCAGAAAAATAACTTTGGTGAAGTTAATATTTTATAGCAATTTATTTTTAAGTTCTAACGAATCACCCTTCGTAATGACCTGCATCCTACACCACGGACCTAAAGTAAGTTTATTCGCTTGAAAAAATATAGAGATTATTCTTTAATTCAGTTTCAAGTAGAAGCGTAAACAGCATAAGTATTCATTGTCTTGGATACCTTACGCCGCGTCGTAATCTTTAGAGTGGATTGCATGCGACTCCGGAATAACCTAATTCCGAGGCTTCTCAAAACTCACCATCTTTCCCCCGAAAATCTTGTAACTTCTTCTACAGTGAAAGCAATTAAACGATATGTCACCCGATATTCAACGAAGGAGAAGTATAACAATCTGAATTAACCTAATAAGATTCTCTATTCTTAAAAAATTCTCATAATAAACAATCACATTCCTGCTGAAGCAGGATAGAAGTTTGGGATAACTTTTTTTCTGATTGTTCTCCAAAGCAAGATGAGACCAATGAGTAAGAAAGGACAATCGAAGCTAAATGAAATTAGAGGTGGTTTACAAGAACAAGGACAGATATTACAGACGGACAGAGAAATTATTAGCGATTGATATAGCAAACACATAAGAACCAAACATTGTTTGATATAGTTATAAAAAGGAAATCGGACTATGGCCGTTCTCAGGCTAGATAAATTTCTATAAAAAATCTTCTCAAGGAAAAAAACCAGGCAGGGAAAGGTAACAGTCATATTATCTCTTGGAAAATTCGTGATCAGCAATGAAGTATGCATATGTAGTGTGAAATGAAAAGGAGGATAATAGACTACAAGTTGTGGTGGCACAATGCCTTCCCTAAATTCTAGCCTTAAGAATATTCAGATACCTAATGCTGAGAAGAGAGACAACTACCTTTTTCAAACCTTTCAGCCAAAGAGTATCCCCTTATTAAACCAAATCGTCTGGATGTGGGTGTTTAATTTTCATAAACTTTATGGCAAATTACAAGGTAAAATATTAAATACTCGATTAAGTCGTACTTATTCATGCAGTGTTTTATTTATTTATTTATTATACTTTAGACTACGATTAGGCACGAGGCCAGGTGGTAGCCATTCCCTGTGGGGGGAGGGAAATATAAAATATCGTGCCTGGTATTCACCCAAGTCGAGAGGAAAACCCCCCAAAACCTCCCGAAGGCAGTACGTCACACAATTCAGTACTATATATAAAATATACAAACATGAATGATACAAACAATGTGAAATATAAAGACAAACCTCATAAAATAATGTTAACAATGTGAAATATAAAAGACAAACCTCATAAAAGAATGTTACATAATAAAGAAATAATTATTATTTTAGAAAATACAAGTTTAGTTTGCAATCCAGCAACGGCTGTTATTACTAATGTACTAATTCAAATATTAATATAACTTAACTTAGCTTTAAATTTTTTTGCGTTTTCTGGCATTGGAATGAGAAGTTCTCCAGGTAAAGCATTCCATTCTCTTATTCCTCTATTAATAAAAGAATATTTTGCAACATCTGTTTTCTGCTCGCGTTCTCTTATTTTTAAATTATGGTCGCCGCGTCCAATATAGCTTGGATTTTCGAATCTCTCCCGTAGTTCTGCCCAACCATCTTTACATTTCTCTTTACAATTCCACGCGTTAAATACTCCCGCTAACCTAAAAGCTTTCCTTCTCGACGCTAACGATTCCCATCCTAGCTGATCTAGCATTTTGCTAACACTCTCATCCTTCTTATGTTTTCCAACTACGTATCTAGCCGCCTTCCTTTGCACGCCTTCAAGTTTCTTACTTAGGCCCGTTTCGTGGGGGTCCCAAACACTCGTCGCATATTCGACTATCGGCCTAACTAACGATTTATACGCCCTTTCTTTGACTCCCCTCCCACTCCGTTTTAGGTTTCTCATTACGAAGTGAAGGTTTCTATATGCCTTTGTAGTAACATTTTCGATGTGACTCCCCCATTTGAGATTATCAGATAAATTAATACCCAAATAATTGCAATCATGTACGGTAGGAATTGTTTCATTGTTTAGCGTATATTGGTTAAATTCATGTAACTTTTTTCTAGAGAACTTAATATGCTTACATTTACTGACGTTTATCATCATATCGTTTAATTTAGTCCACTCTGATAACTGCTTTAGATCACTTTGCAAGATATCGCGGTCGTTGCTATCTCTTATTCGCCTATATAATATGCAGTCGTCGGCAAATAACCTAACTTCGGACTTAATATTAATAGGGAGATCGTTAATGTATATTAGGAATAGCAATGGCCCGAGAACGCTACCCTGTGGAATACCTGAGGTGACTTCGGCCTCGTTAGAGTAAACTTCACCGATTTTGACTCTCTGTTTTCTCCCCTTCAAAAAACTTTCAATCCATCTTAGTACCCGCTGGTCAATATTTAAATCACGTACTTTTGTTATGAGTATATCGTGCGATACTTTATCAAAGGCTTTAGCGAAATCAATGACAACCGCATCGATTTCATCCCGTTTATCCATAGTTTCAGCAATATCTTGCACCAATCCGAGAAGCTGTGTTTCACATGAGTACCCCTGCCTGAAACCGTGCTGCCTCTTACTTAACCAGTCGTTTTCCTTCCAGAATATACGAAGGTAGTCTGCAATAATTTTTTCCATTAGTTTACTGACCTGGGAAGTTAAACTAATGGGCCTGTAATTATCAACTGATGTTTTGGACCCCCCCTTATGAATTGGAATCACGATCGCTTTAGTCCAGTCGTCAGGGATATGATTATTGTTTAAAGTTGCAGTAAACAGTGTTCGAAAATATGGCACCATTGAATTACCTCCTAATTTAATGGCGTCACTTGAGATATCATCAGGTCCCTTAGATTTCCTATTTTTCAATTTTTGTATGTGCCTTAAAATAACTGAGTCGAGAATTTGGATATACTTTGCGCTTCCCTCTTCCCCTCTATGTGTCTTTTCCTCGATTAAAGCTTTGCCTGCACTACGGATTCCCTTATTATAAACCTGAGAGAACCATTCATTAAATGCCTCAGCGACTTCCTGTTCCTTGGTCAGCTTTTCACCTGCACCTGTATTTATTGTGAATGAGTTGTTCCCATCTCCTTTCCTACGGCGTAGATTTTTGTAGAACTTATTTGAATTTTCCGAGTCAAGAGTGTTTTTGACATATTCCTCCTCCGCGCGTGTCGCTAAGAATGTCGCTAAGAATATATAAGCTTCAATTATCCGTCCTGGGGATACCCGAGGTAACCTACGAATTTAAAATTCAACACAGTTACAAATTATCATTTCCAGAACTTTTTATTTTCCATTTAAAATTTTATATATAGATCGATCGCAAATTAGCTGTGGAAATAATTCTAATCAATATATTTCGTATAAACAACTCAGGGTAATGCTTATTTTTTAATTAAAAAGGATTTCTTTATTTCATTACGAACTTCCTCCCCGTTTTTCATTTCATCTTATCCTTTTCATGAGAAGTATTATCGGAAATGCACCTGAAGGCTTTCCACTGTGAGTCATTCAATTTTGATCTGTGATTAGAACTTCTCATCTCATGGGATTCAGTAGCCTTTCGTTTTTGTCCCAAAGTTATAGAGAAACAAAAAAGTAATCGGCAATAAACAGTTTGCGAAGAGCGGAATCACGCGTTATTTTTCCATTCGTCTACGATCTCATCGGTCATAGGTAAGAACGATCCTATGAAAACCGACGACGAAACCCAAAGAAAGAAAAATGATTTCGGAGTAAACTTTACGTGTGATCGGAAATTACTTCCATTGAAAGACTTCGTTTTGTACGTTCTTCTCGAGTGCGAGTTGGATGTAAAAAAGAATCGCAGAGCCACAGCGGAAAGAGCGGCAGTAAAGTTCGATGACATGAGAAGCGCGAAAAGCGAGCCACGTGTTTTTTCCCGCTCGAAACCGAAACAATCGTTTCCGCCGTGGAAATTAATCTGGTATCTCCAAAAGAGTTCTTTTGATCCCTCTCTTCAAGAATCTCGCCAATTAACGGAACTAATCATCCAAAAAAGGGAGAAAATGAACCCGCTTTCACGTGCGTCTTTTATTTCAACGTTCGCTCCCACTAATTTCGGTACCGAAACCCTTGCCGCAGTTCCCGCAAACTAGTTTTTCATCGGAATAACTCGCTCCCTACCTGCTGAGAGCTTTGATAGCGTTTCATATGGGTCTTCGTTTTGTTGTCGTTCGAAAAACAATTTCCGGATCGGCGGGATAATTATATTCCGGCGCCCGTACATTTATGTCTCTGGTTTAACGCTGGCAATAGATGAGCCATCTATCAAAAGCCTGCCGCTCACTTTACAATGAGTGACGTTTCACCAGGAAAATTAATATCAGAATCAGGCATTTTGAGGAAACTCCTTAACAATATAGCATAGGATACGAGAATCGTCGGATAGCAAAAAAGGCAATTACGGGCCTTGCTGTCTAAATACAATGCTTGATATTAATTAAATGCCATTCACGTTTTTGCGAAATTAATGGATCAATCTAGTTTAGAATGTGTTTTTCTACTTTCCTCGAAATTCGTATATTGCGTTGTATTCGGAATACCATCTCTGGGTCGAGCGGGAGCTCAATCCAGAGGTTCTCATTAATATTTAATGTACGAGGAAAAAGTTTCCGTGATGAGAAAATATTGTTAGGAGAGTAAATGCATGTACCTGAAGCAAATTCCCTGATGTAAATATAGGGGGGGAAATGAAAGGAATATTAATTAACCTACACTAAGACACCATATTTGGCTTCTATCTTCATTACATATTAATCTTAAATGAATTCCCATTTAAAATAATAAATATATAGTTTGAAAATTTGGTCGAACAGGTAAGTACTTCTGATATCGTTTTTCAATGAATCCAGATATTACAGTCTAAGGTACGATTCTCACTATTAGTAGCTTGAGACAATCTTAAATCTACCGTATCATTTTTTTCAAAGCTTCTTTTCTTTGCTCGGAGTTGGCGAAAATGATAACATTATCGTATAGAGTGAAGCATTAAGTCGTCCTTGGGGAACCGGTGAGTTAGAAATGGGTTGTCATCCAGCCTAAGATACGGATAAGGAGATTACGCCCAAGAGGTCCAATAATCGGTTTAGTAATAGAGTATGGGGTGTGTGTATACTCGGATGTTGACAGGTGTGCTAAAGGCGGAATGGCCTCGTATCGCTAAAGTAGTAAGAGGCAAAAGGTAGAGGAGTTTAGTCCCAATTATATTTAACACGAAGGGTATGATGGAAAAGGATTGAATATTCCTCCCTTAACTTTAATTAAGTTTATTGCCATCAAATAAATGTCAGATTAAGGTCGCAGAAGAGATTAGGGAGAATAGGATTCTAAATAAGAATTATTGGTTATGATACGGATCATTACAGAAAGATGATAGTAAACGCAAGCAATTTCGTAGTGTACCAAAAATCATTAGAATTACGCATTTTTGATATATAAAAAATAGTTTGCAGTAGCGGTAGATAAAGCTTCTGTAGATTAGCTATTGATTTATGGGTTAAATAAGCATCTCTTGCCATTAATTTTCGTAAGGAATGGAATTCTCATATTCTACTTATGCGTCAAGCATCTTCAACAACTAACGGCAGTCGCTTTTCAGAAAAGGTGAATTCCATTAAACTACATTAATTACTAATGAAACGATTACCTTTCTATGGTTCAATGATTGTTTACATGGTTGAAATAGCCCCCCTTTTTCTAACGAGTTTTCAATCGACAGCTCTTGCATTGTTTTTATTAGCTGACTATAACCAAATTCAAACATAAACGATGCCTTCCTGAAAATGAAAAGAACACGTAAAGGTGGAAAAGGCCAATCAAAAAGAATCCTTTTCATATTCTGGCTTAAAAAACAACTCAATGTTGCCGTGATAGTCTGTGAAAGAGAACGTAGCGAAATTTGAAAACTCATCATCCTAAGTAGCTTCGCAGTTGATTTAAAAAATGAGTGAACAATGTAGGAGCACAAAGTAAAGAGATTTCGACGAAGAATAAAACAAATGTAAGAGATGGAGGGGGAAAATAAGCCTCTTACTTCACGTCAATGAAAATATTCCCTGCATAACGGCGTTTCCATGGATAATAAATACCACATCCTTTCATTTTTCCCTGCCAAATTTGCCTTTATTCAACCATCGACGCATCCTTCCCATCTCCATTTAAAAAATAACAATGGAAAACAGAAAAAATGTAAAGGATCGAGCGCCCTCGCCAAAATAGAAGTTAGAGAGAGGGAAGATTTGAACATCGGAGAGCGCACATGCTTTTTGCGGCGGAGGAAAAAAGTTCGTTTTCTTTGGTGCGCTGCGAGAAAAAGCCATTGTTTTAGCGTTTTCAACGCCTCATCCGATCCTTTTCCTCCACCTGCATCATCGAGTTACCCACCTCGCCCACTTCCTGTCTTTTCGCACCCCCACTCCTTTCTTTATTTGCTTACCCACCTGTCGCTTAGCAACCACTTCCCTTTCGCGTATTTGGGTTTTCGCTTTCCCTTTATCAAACCCCTTTCTCTCACAAGCGCCACCACACGGCGCCACATACGCCCAATGCTCCGCCCACGCGTCTGCCAAGTTTAAATTTTCTCCTGTCTCTCTATTTTACCGCTCCTTTTTCATTTTCCTCACACTTTTGCTTACACAAAACGATCCACGTATTCTTCCTGTGTCGCTTGAAAATTTTAGAGTTCGTAAAAGGCAAGTTGACTACTTAGTTTGGAATTTGATCTTTGTTAAAAATTTCATCTGAAAGAAGATGAAAAGAACACAAAGATGAAGCGAACAAGAGAGATTAATTTGAAATGAAAAAGTGAAATTAGGATGAAATGAACGCTCAGCCGTATCATCCTCATCTTTACACATGCCAGCACAATATTCCACTGAAAATATTATGGTTTTAGAGTCCCTGAAGGCCATTCAAGTCATGCAAGTGCAAATTCAAACACCTGTCCTGCATATTTGGAATGTAATCTAATGGAGAAAGGAAAAGTTAACATTTTACTCTTACCGATCGAATATATCTGAAACTTCTATTTAAGCTCCAAAAAATTGCCAGGTGAAAGATTCTCTGCGAGTAATTATTTTGCCGGAGTTTTTCTCTTAACTCTAATCGCTTCAACTCTCACTTAGCCAAGTGGGTAGCATGTTAGCCTTTGGGTTAAGCGGTCCCTAATTCGATTCCGGGTGGGGTCTAAATGTGCGAAATGGTTCAGCTGTCGAAGTAGATTTAGCAATACTAATCTAATAATATTCTAATCAATACTAGGAATTTAGCAATACTAATCTAATCTCTCCATTATAGAAGCGAGAACATTAGCCATTTAACATTTAGACAACGCAAGCTACTATGATAATAAGTACGCAACATCCATGATAATATTTTCCTATTGAAAATTGTCTCTTTTTAACAGACTTTGGGAGTGTAAAAGGAGAAGAATAAAATGAAATACTGATGGATACTAATCGATAGAACTTCACCTTTCCATTTAAATTTTGAAATAAGTTTCTTGTTTCCTTCACTTAACAACATGCAAAGAGTTGCACTACCTCGAATTCAGCAACTAGCTTATGACCAAGTACAACATAATATATAACCATAGGCCTCTTTATTTAATACACATAAATTATTAATAACACTGGAGCTGGTGAGAAAATAAAAATCTTTACGCATGGGAAATATGAAACATGCAGTAGGATAAAATTATTGGAATCGATTACCCATTTATGCTTTGAAGTGACAGCATAAATTATAATCCGGGTACGGTGAGTATGAAAAGAGACAGAAAGCTTTCAAACTCTGCGTATGAGATGAGATAAAACGAGGCAGAATGTTTCTGGATGTAACATCATCGTTATAAGGTTGAAATACACTGTATGTAGCAATTTATGGTGAAAATGGATGACGAATAAATCAGGGCCCGTACCGAGTTTCATTTCGCAGAATTTGGAAAAATGTTTTGGGAGAGGAATGCTGAAGGCGAGATAAGATACGACATAAATTAGTGCGACACTTTCAAAAGAAAAATAGCTCTTCATTTGGTGAGTTACACAAAGTGGGTGGAACAGCTGGAACAAATCCTCAGTAAATGCATTTGAATGGAGCTCAGGGACACCAATTTCAAGCAGAAGGTCGTGCATGGAAATAGGTCAACGAGAATTTCAAGATCAATGCCTCTTTTGTCCACGTAGATTTACCGCCACCCTATTGCTCTCTCTGTTTAGCTTTTGGTTCACTGTTTTGTTTTCATCCCAAAACCGAATTTCTCTCAAATGATTTTTTCGTTGCTTTCTCCAGATTTCTAACACAAAACTTAAATTCCAACAATAGCTATAGCATAATCTTTACAAATTAATATTATTTCTTAAGTCTCCTTTGACTTACATCCACACTCTCACTCCAGGAATTCATATTTTTAAGGGAACGCTCACTTTATGTCATTATTTAAGAGATGTCTCTTTGAAATTCTTGGGTCAAGTCACTGTTACTTTGTAAATGAGCTGTTCCGCATCATTCGAAGTGAAAATAATCTTATCATAATGAGAATAATGTAATCTATCGCCTAAAATTACTTATATTTTGATTATCATAATTAATTGTTACAAATATAATTTATGTTACTTATAAATATTACTTTCATTAGAATTACTAAAATTTCTACTCTACTAATTACAACTACTCCTATACTACATATCTATATATACACAAACTTTAGGCTTCAAATTTATTAGGAAAATATAAAGGGATTCCTATTTCCCATAGTTAAATCAAAATATCATTAATGGGCTATACACGTAACTTGTTGCTAAAGTAGGTTATTGAGGGTAGGTAGAATAAATAGGAAAAACAGAGAGAGAGAAAACAAAGATAAAAAATTTTAAAGTAAAGAAGAAGTACACTGGTAATTTTCCACACTGTTTATTTTTAAAGACAGTGATAAACGGTGTGGAAAATTACCAATGTACTTCTTCTTTACCATAATGGCTTTCCACAAAGTTACGCCTGAGCATGTAGATTTCAAAAATGTTAAAAGTGTGAGATAAGTAACTATCTCAGGAAATGGCACAGAGTAGGATACATTGAGGCAGATGAACCTTAAAGGTACTTATGTATGTAAGCATGCCTAGAACATTTTTACTATCGGTATACTTTTCATTTCATAACCACTCCAGTTCGAAAATAAAAGAATTTTCCTTAAATTAATTCCTTTTAATTGTTAATGCATAGAAAGTATACAGCTGGAAACATACCTTGATTATAAATAACCACTATAATAGTCTTTGATTTCCTTCGTAGTTAATGATGAAGCTGAGTTGTATGTGGTGACAAAAAAACGACGACAGATTTTATTCAATTAGGCGAAGCAAGCCAGAAATATCGGAGAGAAATAACGTTATCGGAAACATCACCAGCTTTGGATTAAAACGTGCTTTCAGAAGTAGAGCGGGAACTAGCTGAAAGTAACCTAATATTCGAAGAATGAAATAACACAGTTTCCGCTCTCGTTGTAATTCGTCACGATTGACGAAAGCAAGTTCGCCCGCACATCCGCACGGAAATAGTTAGCGAAAAAAAGAAAGAAAAGCAAAAAAGCGAAGTTCTTAAGGGAGATAGATAGGGAGACAGATAACGCGTCCTTTCCATTCGTCACGTGATCTCCGTTCGACGATTTCCTCCATTTCCCCGGTCACAAGCAAGCGCGCAAACATGGCGATGGGGGACGGGGAATTAAAATAAATTCCCCATTTTTCATTTTATTTATTCTGCGCGATTTTTTTCCGTTCCGTCCATCCAATCGAAAGGTTTGTTTTATAAGGTCCGTCCACTTGTGCGTCCTCTTCTTCCGCGTGTTTGAACAAGAGTCCGTTATTACACGGTCGTGAGGGTGAAAGTGGACGAATCCCTCTCTTCTGTTTATCTCTTCCGATGCCTCTGGAGACACCTTTCCCTTCTCCTTTTGCGTCTCCTCCTCTTTCTCTCTTTGTTCTACAAGTATTCCTAACTATTTACTGACCCCTGATATTACAAATACACCTGAAGTGACTGCACCTGAAGTTGTACTGACTGATATGACTGTTATTACACTCCGTCCAACGTCATGAAGACACCGCGTAAAGCATATGGGCCAATGTATTTCTTACGGGAGAACGGCGCGCGCTGTTGCTACATTTGCACAGAATAAGAAAATTTACGAGAACTTATTTGGAAGACATTAAAGATAGACAAAAATCAATTCTTTAAGGCATAGTGTAATTCAATTCATGTCACAATCTGAGGAAAAATTAGAAAGTGGTATTTTCAATAAAATTGGGTGAAGATTATGATTTTTTTGAACCGATGAATTTGTAACCATCGTTCAAGAAACAAACTCTATTCTGGTATAAAAATCTTCCTAGTGGAATCTTCTTTTCACGTATGTTATTCACTTAGCTGTTAAAAATTTTGGATACGAGTGCCTTGGGAAAATCTATAGGAATACGCGAGTTTTCGGGAGATGTAGTTGCCTGCTACTTATCGACCTATTTTCGTAAGAAAAACTTTCCGGTGGGAAATTTTCTGAGAAAATACTGAAAGTATTTTTTGTACCAATCGAAATCCTATAAGTTTATTGATTGACTCAAGAAACGAATCTATATTACGATGAAAAGGCAAAACTGCGCCCGGCTGTGGTATGGCTGTGATGCTGACGATACATCTATTTTTCGGATGGCTTGTACTGCTCTTATCGATTCGATCAACAACGACAGTTTCTATAATTGCAAGTACTACATTGTCCGAAAGTAGGGCTTTCCAAATTTTCACACTTTCATGCATTAATTCCAGAGCCAACATTTAATTTGCTACATGATGCAATGGGAAATCTTAAATTTTGTGTGTAAAGATAAAGTACGGAAAAAACAGTTGGTTTTATCGGAATTTGCAAAAAATTATAATCTTAAAACCAAATTCAAAAGGCTTTTCGTTTCGGAAGACCATAGTTGTGAAGAAAAGCAATTGATCAAGGTAAATCTGACTTTAAAAAATTTTGACGGTAACTGAAATCGAACCCGGGATTTTCCTCTTTTTGGCTTTATCCAACTAGGCTACCAGGATAAAGAAAATTTAGGATTCCTGAAAATTTTCTCTCGGATAGCTTACTTGGATAATGCAACGTGCCAATATGAAGAATATCGACGATTCGGTTCCCGGTCCCGCCATGTTTTTTTCTAGCTCGATTTTCCTTGGAATTCAAACTTGGTATCACCCCTTATGTACAAATATTCTCTAACTATTTTCCTATACTCTGTCTAACGTCACTAAAACACCACGTAAATTATATTTCCCCATGTATTTCTTATTGGAAAACGCCATTGCCACATTTGCACAGAAAAGGAAAATTGTCGATAACTTATTTGGAAGGCATTCAGCATAGACAAAAATAAATTCTTCATGGCATAGATCTGCATTCTTAGAAGAAAACGATGCGTCGTCCTTAGTAGTTAAGTTCTACTCCTCATAGGTAGAAATTTCCGAGTTCCACCGTAGCTATGATTTAATCTGAGAAACCGCAGAAAAAAATTTAAATCGTATACCATCCTCTTTCTAACAACTAAACCAAAGTGACCAGCTCTTTAGATTTAGATCGCACGGTCCCGCTTTTGTGTTTGTCTCAATTCTGGTGCAATAATGCCCCCTTAATCTTCCCTTTATATAACGGTTTTTCTAACATGCCCTTCTCCCAATGTAAAAGAATTTTATAAAATAAAAGATTATCTTCACCTCGAAATGGAAGTAGTCGCGCTGTATGCGAATGTAGTTATCGTATATTTCCATTGGTATTGAAATATTTTCTGGCACTTCTGTACTCTGGACGCGTACCACATTTGGAACCGCTCTGTTGGAAGTAACCTGCACTTTCTCCACATCTACGTTTTTGAGATTTTTATCAAAATGTTCCGAGTTTCCTAAGAATATAAATCTCAGAAAATGATCTTCGATTCACTTCTCCCTTCCCTAACAATACCTGTGTATCGTACTCTTTCACCTGCATAGCTGAGTTGGAAGGAGCAAATAACTATACAATTGTCACTAAAAAATTGAATACAACCGCACATTTTATTTATTATTTTATTTATAATAAATAATTACGGTTTATAACGGTTATCAATGGATTAAAGACATTGAAACACGGCAAGAAAATTGTATTGTACAAATAAATAACAGTAACCACACACTCGCAGATAACTGGCAACTTTAAAAAGAGATAATGTTTCATGCTCTGAAGAAATATTTTACTTTAACTTTTGATTTTTTTTGGATTGATTTTGAACTAGAGCGGAAGTAATGATGCCAAAACCCTGCTGCAGCTTACATAGCGATTCATTTAATAGCTAGGTAATATGCATTACTTATACCGGTCAAGTAAAGGATTCCAAAACGCTATTGAAATAGTCCTCTCGATCCCACTGAGTCAAAGGCAAATTTTGGCTCTCCATTCAGTTGAAGGTGTTTCCCTTGACGAGTTTCCTCGAACGGGAAGTAAGGGAAAATAAAATGGAGCAGAAGAAGAATTCAAATTGCGAGAACGGATGGAAAGAAGAGTTCACGAGGGCGAAGCATGTTTCCGAACGTGATGTTAATGGAGCGCGAAGAGAGCGGGAAAACGAGAAAAAGAAAGTGAGGAAGAAGAATTTTAAACCTTTCGCTACCTCTTTCCTACGGAATGGAGGCGGTCCCTATTTTTATTCAGGTTCATTTATCGATTATTTATGCCGTCTCTCGCCCGTAAATTTGAATAGCGTTTTCCCTTCCTTACCCGGGAATCTCTTCTGTGTACGATATTTCCTCGCATACTTTAGGGGAAGAAAAGTAAGTTTATGGATTAGTGTGTATATTCGCACGTGCTTATTCATGCACGTGTGGATATTTATTGACTAAAACAATGAAAAGGACCAACGTGTCATAATACTTATTTTCCTCAGGTGATGAAATTTCAAAAGATGCAGAATAAGAATGTAGGCCGTAAAGTTTTACTAAAACTACGACTGATAAATAAATTGTTAAATAAATTGTTAATAAAACTACTACGATACTGAAGAAAAGCACTCACATCACTTTTCATCCAACAAATTTATTCTTATTCATAGCCTTATTTATAACCGAACATATTCGGCTATATTTCATAATTTATTCAACAGCTTCGACTAAAGAGGCCAGTTTGAGCTCAAAACGCCCATTACAACAACTCACAGAGCCTTACTTTCAACATTTACGAAAAGATATGCAAAACTCGAGTACCGGATTCCCTTCACGAAAAAATTATCTTGTCAGTCTCAGCATATTTAAAAAATGATATATATTAATAGACTTGAGTTTTATTTAAAAAGGGGCAGATTTCACAAAATAGAGGTCCTTAGTTTTGTGACATTCTGTATAATCAGGTGATCAAAAGTTACAGGGCCGATGGATTATTTGCAAAAGATAAAATTTCATGTAGCCTAAAATATAAAATGCGTGGCAATTGTACGAGTAAAGAGTTAGAGCTGATAGGAAATGAACGTTGATAGTTACCGCATAGAAACTCGGTCATACAGACGGAGCATTTTAAGCTCTGAAAACAGACCAACACGAAGAAGGACGATAAGGCAAAGAACAAAAGGCAACACGACGCATTACAGAGGAAAACAAAACCACGCATTTCCGCAATATGACCAAGTATTCTCCTCCCTCTTTTGAAGTAATTTGAAAATAACGCATCAAGATAGTCGTTAAATAGGGACTTCTTCATCCTATCTAGCTTCCGCTTAAGTGGGGAAGTTATTTTTTTTCTCCCGAGGATGATTATGGCGTAATGAATCTTCTTTTAACCGTCCTGTTTCTCTATTCCCTGGATTACTTTCCACTACGTCGGTTTTAGTGGGAAGAGAGAGAGATTTGGGTGGAATGTATGAGATGATCGGCAAAGTTGAAAACGATTCCGAGTTTGAGAGGGAAGCGCGAGTAGGGAAGTGAGCAAATATTCCGCGTACTCGTAGTAGGGATAGTTAATGATCCTCCTGCTCCACTGATGAAGGTTTATGCACGAATTAAACTTACGATCGTCAGTTTTTGTTTGGCGAGATATGGAGAGCTTCAGCAATCGTTAACGATTATCCTTAAAACGATTCCGATAACTTTGACTGGATTATTTATCGCCGAGGTCGGATTTTAAAAGTAATAGCTACGTATTTTTCGTGGAATATATGACTCTACGATTTAGACTCTTATTACGATTGAATTTAATTTAATATCTTATTTCTCTAACTACCATGAAATGTTAAAATATCCAGATTTCTACTAATATGCTTTTAGGTATCCAAGATTATAGTATTATAAATTTCCCCCTTGATTATTTTTGAAATTAAACTATGAAAACATTTCGAAAATCTGAATAAAGGACGACAAGAGACATTGCCGAGTATTTTTATTTATATTCGTTAAATATATACTTTTGACGTAAGAATTTTAATGTTTTTAAGCCAAATTGCGTAAAAGATCAGTTAATTTTCTCCATTTATGTCCCATTAAGATACAAAGGAACATATTGCGCACTTTAGAATTGGAGGAATTCAACAATGGAGCGTAGTCAAACATATGAATGACACAGGACATTCCATTTCCGTAATTTTGGTTTATAACTCTCACACACAGCGAAGTGCTTTGGAGAACTTTTACATTTTCAAAAACAAAAACCAATTAATAAACCAGGATATAGACTTTAATAAAACCCTTTATAATTTATTGGATTAATTGCCGCGTTGCTTATTTGTTTTTCCAAAACTCGCGTCTTGATGTCTTTTTTTCGTTGCAGTCTTTTTCTGTCGATCACGCCCCCTTTGAAAGCGAAATATGTATCAGCTTTTTACAGTAAGTCTGATTTTTTAATGTTTTTGGAGATTTTATTTTAAAGCAACATCAGCGGTCCACAATATTACTTGTATTTGATAGTAGCGTAATTAATAATATTAAAATCAATGGTTAAAATTTGTAAGAATATCTTATAAGGCAATACTATAGACAGTTCGTATAGTCTATTTTCGCCCCAAAAATAGATTACACATTAGTAACTGCCTGTTTATAAGTTATTCTGACGACAAATTAGTAGGAGATATAAATAATAAGATAACGTTATAGCTGCAATAAAACTGGATGTGTAGATAGGAGGAGCAAATTTAACTCAGTGTACTTAGGATAGCGTTTAATGGGATGGATTAATAAAATAGAACGAAATGGAGCGATGCCACGCAACAGCTACCGTTCGAGGAATATGCGAAGATATTGGAAGCGATGGAAAGAAGTTTTGAAAAAGAAGGGCAAGGAGCAGTTATACTAGGAAATGGGATTGGGGAAGATGGAAGAGGGAACTTTAAAAGCACGGGGGAGATTGTAAGGATTGGGAGAATGGGATAAGGGAATGGGACCTGGAGAAGATTTGACGTGGAAATTGGCAAATGCTAAAGGGAGGAAGAAAAGAGGGCATTCGAGAAAAAAAATAATGTGGAATAAGAATTTTCGGAACGGAAGGAAAAGAGTCAAAAGAGAAAATAGTTATGGGAAATCTTACAAGGCGTGCGGGGGAGAGGAAATAGAATCATGCTTTGAGTGCGGGTGGATGCGAGACAGGTAATGGAACACAATAAACTTTGTCGGATGAAAGGAACGTGTAAAAGGGCCGAGTTGAGCGTTGCCATTATTTGAAGGGGAAAGAAAAATTATTCGAAAGTGAAAGGGTGAAAAGAATTTCCTTGTTCTTCAGCGCAATTTGCTTGAACGCTTGAGTGGAGGGAAAATGGAAGATGTTGCACATGATTTAGAGAGAATATTATGAAGCAGTCAGACAAAATACCTTTCCTTCCTTGCTTCAGTCAATCTTACGGAAATGTTAAACTTGCGTTAATGTAAACATCCTTTACAAAATCATTCCGGAAGGGAAAGCGATTTAATAAATTCCATTATATATAGGCACGTAACCGGATTGAGTACATTTTCCAGTAATCAATCCGTGGCAGCTGTAGAGTTTTCGCTAGATAAACTTCTTTTGGCGTCTCATTTCGTCATTTGAAAGAAACTATGTGTCTTAAAAAATGGAAAATGAATGAAAGAGCTAAAAAAAATAAAGTAAATATTATTATACACTAATAGTACAATTATAAGTTTCAATAAACTTAATAATTTAGTTGTAACTTTATATATCTCTATTCTGTTTTTACAATTTAAACTCTGTATTTGATATGATCAGAAAAAGATTTAATTTTATTTTTTTAAATCAGCCCCTGTCCCATCCCATTCTTAAATACTTACTTTTCATATGTACATTGGTAATTGCTCCAAGATTTTTCGTCCTATTATTATCGTTAATTATATTATTATAGCTATTCATTACGAAATATTTATGTAGTTGAGTCCATAAGTTTCAAGTAACAAAGATTTCCTTCAAATTCCATAGACTGAAAATGGAACTCTGTTCAGTGTATCAATTCATTTAGCTACGGTTCCAGCCAATAAATTACTGTTTAAGTAATCAGATAAATTTAGCTCAACATAACCAGTCAATTCAATGATAATTGTTCGCTAACTCATTAATTTCCACGAGAAATAAAACGGTCGATTCGACATAGTTATCGCGATACAACGCCAAATTTAGTGTATTAATTCCAGATAACTGAAGCTAGATTAAGTATGAACAATCTTCCTAATTCTAATAGAACAATCTATCCGTAAACTCAATATCCTAATTAACTGCCGCATATACGCAGCGTAGTGGCATTTATTTGTGTTACGCAAACTCTGCATACGGAGCGTCCGTACAGTTTATTGCCTTATTGTGTTATCTGGAAGCCGGATCCGATACTTTTTCGCATAAAACTTTCTTAATCAAGTGCCGCGGCTCTCAATAAGCACGTTCATATTAGCGCTTGTGCGAAATTGCGTTGTTTTCTTGCAGATCTCTCTCTACAAAGCAAAATAATAAAACGGTGGAGTGGAAGAGTATATATGCAGAAGAAGATAGTGCTCTAGGGGGAGAGTATTAAGGGGGTATTGCATTTGAACGTGGAATTCGATAGCGATGTGGGAGAGAGAACGGAAGAAGACAAAGAGTGGCTTCTTACTAGTGGAATGGAGAGGAGAGAATAGTAAAGGTCTAAGATATGGGAGAAGTATAAGGATAAAAATGATGGATATCAAGCAAAGGGCTTAGGAACGTTCACCATGAAAACGAAGCATACTTAGCCAGAAATAAAATTATTTGAAAATTTTCTTTAGAAAAATAAGCTGAGATACTGATGTGGGAATAAAAAAAATGTAGCAAATAAATAAAAGTGAAATTATTTTCAACTTTGGAGAATATCAATGAAAACATCGTACCAACAAAGAAAATTCATTGGTGAGAAAAAAATTTAGAGATTTCTATCCTAGTTTTTCTCCTTGAGTAAATTTACTAAATTTTAGTCTTCATTAGAACTATATCACTAGAATGACTCGATTTTTTTTAACTTTACTTTGGAAAATATTTTTCTGATTAAGGATAAAAGCTTGCTAATCTATTACGAAAATAATTCATCTTTTTAATAATTAATTTCTTTAGTTTAGCGGCACATTGAAAAAAGTGAATTTAGACAATGAAATAAAGTAATACATAAACTCAATGGAGAGATGCTCGAGTTTAAATAAGAGCGAGTTATTTCAACAACCTTAATTTTCTGTTCTGTAGTGTCCTCGTTGAAATCAATGAAATATGCTCGCTTTGTATGATTTCAGCTGTATGAAAATGGAAATTTCTATTTCAACAGATGGAGAAAATTCGGTTCTCAAAAAACAGCTGGAGATTAAAGTAATATCTTAATAAAAATCTGCCAAAAATAGATCGTTAGTGGAAAATGATGCCCCAATTTGTTCAATGAAGAGAAGATAGCAGTTTAGAGATCATGTTATGAAGAAAAGAGTGAAAGCTTAGAATTTTATTTTTTCCTTTAAAACGCCATCCTTTAATGTAAGGATAGTGAATGAAATGAAATTATATAATTAAATACCAATAAAGAGCCATTGAAGGTATAATTTATACTCTCTTTATCATCGCGAAGAAAAGTACTTTTCATATTCGGTTGCAATGAAAGAAAAAATCTCGCACTGAAATATTAGAGGAAAGAAAATAAAAGAGAACGTGTTCCGAATGTGGAAATAACCGAGGTTCACGGAAAAAACCCCGCCTGCGGGAAAGGAAACGTCGAGAAGGAAGAGGCATATAAAGTAACGCGGTAAAAAAAGATTCAGTTAAAAGTTTAGAAGGTAACGGCTTCGGCGAGAAAGTGAGCGGGGAAGTGGATGAAGATGTTGAGAGATGAGCGCCAAGTATATGAGCCGTGTCTGCTTTCCGTGCGACAGACAAAAGAGAGGGCGTGGCAAAAAAAAAGAAGTTTAAAGGGAAGCGCACTTGCATGGTTTCTTCAAGTAAACGATGCGTGCGTGGTTAAGTGCTCCTATGTGTAGCATAGAGAGAGAGGGGTGCGTACATGTGTGGGTGTATCGGTGCATGGAATGGTAACTGAGACGAGAGGGGTATGGCGGCCATTATTCGGGGGAGGATGGTTCGACTTTGGAGAGAATGGAATTGGATTGGAATGGGATGGAGTGAGATTAGGCAAGTGGAACGGGAGACCGTTAGGTGGCAGTGGGTGGTTGAATGGTTTGGTTTGCGCTGTGTACCTCCCAACCGTTCTCAGTTTCCTCCTCCCCTCGTCATTTGAACATTTCCAATACCAATAAACTGACACTGCCCTTCCCCTTGTAAGAACTGTTCTTCGATAACGCCCACGTTTCCTGCGACCGAGAGAAACTTATTCTAGCGTTACGAAAGCACTTGTCAATCCGCCTGGTTAACCAATCGAAAATGATTCACCGAAACCATTCGATTTCCTCCTTTGAGTAACGAGAAGGAATCGAATGAGCAATCTTTGCTATGAACTGAGTCATGGAGTTCGGGAAATTATTGGGTAAAAGATTTTTATCTGTGAACTACGCTTACACCTAAAATTAATTTAATCATTGCAACTTTTTCCGGTGAGCTTGCGACATAATTTTGGATGATTTGATGGTTTTATTTCTGTATAATTATTAGCGTAGTAAATATTTGATAAAAATCCAACTTTGCTCCGAGGTTTTCCTCCGTTCTCCTTGTTTTAACTTTAAAGGAGTATTCGTTAATAAATGTAAGAAATCATTCTATTACAGGGAAAGAATGTCCAAACAACAATAAGCATAATCATCGGTATTAATTTCTTCGCTCTCTAAGATCAATTGTATGAAATATAACCAATTTTATATCGAGTGCCTTTATTCCCAACAATTCATCTGAAGAAATAATCTTTATAAAAAACTATTTCTCATCATGCTTAAGAATCACACTTAATGAAATCTTCTAAAAACTGCTTCATTGTAAAATTTTACTACACCGCAGATTTAGATAAAACACTACCAGGTTTCGAAATCTTCCGAAAGAAATAAAATGTATGCTCATGGTTCATCCTCAATATTTATATTTATTTGATGCATTTAGCATTGTAGATATCGTTATCTTTATATGTGAAAAGAGCATAATATATGTGTATATATGTGAAAATAACTGGAAGTTGTAATTGATTAGAGGGCGGTGGTATGACACACTCCGATTTTTAATCACAAGTCATCTTTCTATTCAAGATGGATCAACTAAAGATATTAATTAAATTGAAAGCTTCTGTTAAGGTGATATTTACATAAGGTTATGCCAGCCGCGTTTACATTCACAGTATCTTAAAACTTGACAGCAAAAAATCAAAATGTTATTTATATTAATTTGCTAGATATTAGCGATCAGGTAATATATCCTCTGAAATAAGCTCATATGTAAAGCAGAATGCTTCTCATTATGGTATTTGCAATCGTAAATCACACACGGAGACTCCACTTACTGGGAAATTATTCAGCAGAGGTACTATCTCGAATGAGGTAAAACTTGCAGTTGCTGAATGGATAGGATAAGATGATATTCCTACGGTGGATTCATATGATTTATCAACTAGATGGAACGTCTAGTTCCCACAGCGCACCTCGTCGAAGTATGTGTGTTCCTCTGCTGGTTCAATTTCGGGAACTACATTCGCTTATTCTTAAGCGCAATCACAATCAAAAAGCCGCTTACGCCGTTTAATTCTAAACATTTCTCATCTCGGATTTTCTTCAAGTCTATCGTTTCCAGCCGACCCCGCTCCGTGAGCAAACACCCAGAAACCTCCGAATCTCTTGGCAAAACCCATCGGGGCATTATGGTAGGTCTGTCTGCAGGCAGGCAGAAATATTGCCCGTTCCTACGGCTATAAAGGTGACGTTTTCACTGGAGATGTCTTGTTAAAGGGTTATGCGAGCGGATGAACAAGGCAGCCAAGTGATTAATTGGTGCGATAAATCGAATCGCTCTGCATTTCCCGAGGTTGCGAGAGAAGTCAAGTGAAGTAACGTTTCCGCACGAAACCGCAAGCCAGTCTTTGTCTCCGTCGTCATTTGAGGGACGAAGTGAAGGGTGAAATGCTTGTCTACAGTTTGACAAAAGTTGGAGTTGCGGATTGAGAGGGGTTCAGAGTCGAAACGAGATCTTGATTTTTCCGCTGGAATAAAAGTACGTAATGAGAGGGCTGTAATTCGACCAAATCGGTGCGCAATTCTCGCGATAAATGCGATTAGAAAAAGATTTCCTTACGAATCCGATAATTGATTTCTTATCGTAAAGGGTAACTTGTATGAGAAATGCTTATGAGAGTGACACAAGAATCTTTCTAGAACAATCTTCGAGTTCACGATGCTATGCGATACAATGACGTCTTGTATTGCACGGTTACAAATAACTAGGTCCCATTACAGCAGGGTTTTAAACTGTGTCGAAATTTTCAATAGGAGTCTAATTAACATCATGCTGGATTTAAATTCCAGCCCAAAAGAGAAGTTTGCATGAAACTTAAAGATTTTTGGAAAAAATGAAATTTTCACATTTAAATAATAAGGTTTCATTTGCTTAAAGTATTTGTTATGTGTAATTATACTCTATGATCCTGAAGCAATATAACCAATCAGACGGAATAGATAACGCAACACCTAAAGAGAGATAAATGGAGATGGAAATAGAAAGAAAAGTCATCCAACGCTAAAACCATAAGAAGTCAGTAATATTTCATGTAAAGATCAGGCAATATATTTTCGCGTAAAACAGTGTAACGTACAGGGCTTGATTAAATACTCAAGATGAGTAAGCGCCAGCTAATATTGAAATTTAAATTATTTTTGTTTTGTTTTCGATTAGTTTTACCGATCTTCATAGCTGTAGATAATATGATAATAATTAGATCTCACGATTCTTTCTTTCTTCCCTTATTTGGTGATTAAGGTTATGATTGGGACGGAGGCTTTTGCTTACTTGTCGTAGTTTCGAATAAAGACTTTTTACATTGCGTTAATAAATATGTTATTGATATAATAATAAATTCACAAAATAGAATTAAAAGGTCGTTGTGAATCGAAAACACGCTGTGATATGTTAATTATTATCCTGCACCTGTCATTCTAGGATAAGTAAGGTAAATTTACAGTGTCAATCTATTTTAATGTGAGAAAATAATTGTCAGACATCAAAGCTATTAAATTATGATAAAATAATGATATTTCATAAATTAATTTTTCACCTCACCGGATATTCATAATTAATTCCGTCAGAGTGCTGCTATATTCCCTAGCTGTTTCCTGTTAAACTCCAATATATTCGCATGTCATTCGGGTTATTAGGGTACGATTTTACACAACGTCACTCACTTGAATTAGTTTACAACAATATTTTTATGAGTATAGTAAAAACAGAATGTGAGTAAATAATAATCAGCTGATTGAGGCGTCGGCAAATGTTCTAGATCGAATCAACTCAAGTGTTTATTTGCTATTCACCTTCAGATATTGGGCCCGTGATAAATTAGCCGGCGTGTTTACTCACTGCTTTCCCTCCACGATCATTAACACTAAGTCGATTCAATTATCAAAATGACTTTTGTCGCACCGTTGAGCGTTATCACTCTGTATTTCAAGATTAAATGCCGTCGCCTTGCAAACTAGCTGGCAATATGTCTTTATCTTTGTTGAATTATGGCTTTTACTTTCTCCGTATCAAACAGGGAAAGTGTTGTTTTCGAGTAGAGAATAACTCAAAGATTTAAAGGGGCGTAAGGTGACTTGCCTCTAATAGGTTTCTGATCTAGTTTGGGTTTCTGGAATTGATGTTAATTTTATCATAGGCTTCCAACAATAACTTCGAGTATTTATTCACATGATTTTAAACTTTCTGTGATATTTGAAAGTTCATTGATGATAATTTATACACTACATGGAATATGTCAGTGAAAATAATAAATATATTCTAGAAATATGTCTATGAAGTAATAACATATTCTGGAAATAATTACTTATCATAAATTTGAAATATCCGTTCTGTTATTATCAGAATACTAATTCTCTATACTATTATAAAAGACGCCCAATAAATGGCCCTTGATATACGATCACTATGCAAAAGGAATGACATGGCAAGGCACTACTTTCCATAATGGTTAAAACAAAATGTGATTTTACTACGAAATCAGGAGTAGGACGATTCTATGACAAAATTTTATAAGATAAAAACGTTTGAACTACTGTATAGCCTAAAACACATTTTGTTCAAACTCCGATATGGCCCCAAGAAAATTTACGTTGTAAAATTGCTCGAGCTTTTTTTCATACACGTATGAGACATAATTAAACTTCAATTCAAGTAGCTATTGGTAATACAAAATGAAAACCGTTGATCAGAAAAATATTACTAACAGAAATTTTAAGTCTGATTACTCATTACTGTGAATGATTGGATTATTTGATCATCTGCAAAGTTTACTACTTATTGGCTGATTCTAATCAAGATAACACCATAGTAAAGCAAAAATAAACAAACTCCTGGATAGCCATGTGGACAGCGCTTTCGACTTTTGTAAAAGCAGTCCAGGGTTCGATTCCCGGTGCGAGCCTACCTACGAAATGACCTCAGCTGTCGAATCAATTTTGATAGTACTTTACTACTAAAAAACAATCTTTTTTATTGAGTTCCATGAATAAGTAATTAAGAGCATTTGTCTCTGAATATAACATGAATCAAAACGAATTAAGTTACGGTACATTTTGCTCACCATTACCGAGAAAAGTGACAATTGAATGTATCATTCAGACTTTCACCGGCAACCTTATCCGAAAGATCTCCATACATTACACGAAAAAGTTTGTGGACTCTATGTTCTATAAGATTCAGTTCGTTAATTGAAACGCACCCAGAGAGGTGAAAAAGTTACAAGAAAATCCCAAAACTTCGGCAATTTCGCAAGCATCAATCATACTATCTTAAGCAAAGTGAAAAAAAGAGACCATTCTGCAATCGACACATTTTTCGCATGAAAGAGATTTCAAACTCTTTGGGTTCTTTTTCTTCACCGGTTATCGTAAGGAAAATCCGCTAACGCTTTAGTTACTAAAGGGGGTAAAGGATCTCGCCTTAAAGATGACGAAACCTTAACATCTCAGCCACTCTCATTCTTCCTACGAGGCTGAGTTAGCTGTTATATTGAAAAGATGTTTCCTTAATTCAGATTTGAAAACTATTGCTATTGGTCATATGATGTTTACGTGAGAGTCTATGAAATGATGGAGAGTAATTGAAATCTATGGTTTTAACAAGGCAACCAAACTTGAAATAATTCCGCTTAATTTAATTTAGAAATATTAGAATGATGGAATATTTCGTATAACATTAAACCGAGAAAATTATTTTCTTATTTTTTTTAATGATATTTGAATTAATTATTTTGTTGACAGTTAAAAATTATCTAATTAATGATTAATTATTATATCTGCTTTTAATTTCGATACTTTTCATCCCAGGGGAAAAATTCATTTTGTTTACGTAAACTGTTTTTCTAAGACTCGATCGTTAACTGCATTAATGAGGTGTAATTCAATTAATTTCAATTAATTAGATAAACAAATATGCTATAACGTTATTCCTTTCCAAACATATATCAATATCTCCTTTCTTATTGATCGATATTTTAACCTGAAAATCTTTTTTTGCAGACGTACCAAGCGTAATATTTGAGTAAAAAATACTTACTGATCCACCAAAATTATTTCCCAGTAGACAGTATAGTAATACACTCCACATATGCCACTAATAAGAATCCTGTTTAATGAATTTAAATATTTTCATCCATTTAGAGTCGCATTAAATCGGATCGTTTACTCTCAATAGTAATAGGAAGGGGATATATTAAGGAACAGGCAATGTAAAAATACCATGAAATCTAGCTTCTTGTTATTTTTTTAGAGAATTAAATATGGAATAGTATAAAATCTAACTTATTTGAAGACACAAATCAAAAATCAAATCCAAATAATGGGAAGATAGTTTCAGTGTTGAAAGCTCTTGAATGGAAAATGAAATCAACAAAATTTCTTCTATAGCACAACTTATTGGATATCTATATAATCGTCATGGTAATTTTGGACTTCCATTAATTCAGCACAAATTTCAATAACCCGTGGCATACATATTCTTATTTTTTTTAAGAGAATCCTTCATAGAAAATTAAATTTTACATTGAACATCTTTTCTGAAATTTGACAGTATATCATAATTAAAGTATTGATGATAAAGTTGGTAACTAGAAATTCTGAGAGCGATATTACAAAAATTACACTTTCTAAGTCAAAGCAAAGATGTAGTATTCCCTTTAATCTTCCAAATGGCCTTAAAGAGAGCGAGGAAGACAAAATTATATTCTATTTTCAATGGCGACTGTCAACGAAGAATATACCTCTTGTATATAAGAGGACGGCATAGCAAATATATAAATATTACCACTTATTTCAAAAATTTCTCTGGTGGAAGGCCGTTAGGTGAACTGAGCGAAACATATTTTAGTGAAACGTCTCTAGGAAAAAATCTTTGGGGGAATTAAGCAAATGTCTATGCTTTTTCCATTCATTAAACGAATTCACATTTATTGATTATGGCAGAAACGCTCACTCTAGAATATCATGGACAACAAAAGATTTTCAGCATTCCGTGATCTATTTTAGAGAAGCAAATAATTCACAGAGGGGCGGGAAATTCCTTGGAGGCCGAGCAGAACCTTTTTGATTCCCGTGGGAAAAAAACGCGTCGTCCCGATTGGTACTTGAATTTTTGACGCGCCCTCTGCTGAGCGAAGAGAAAAATTACTGTCGAGGAAGGATTCCCGGAAATGCTTGAAACGGAATGCGTCAAGCAATTCCTCTCACCCAAACACTCCGTCTCCACATTGGGCGACTCCGCCGTCTCCTGTGAGCGAAAAAACATTCCGAATTAACGCTACTTCTATTCCGCCTACCTCCCAATGTTTGCCGCCAGAGGATAGTGGGAGAAAGGGACAATTTGAACCGGCCGAGGCAATACACGACTCGCAATCACTCAAGTTGCCAATGTAATCGCTGGCTAGTTGGAGTCCCCAACGTTAGCAAATGGGGAGATAATGCAATATAGCTACGTCCGGCGGTAGGTGGAGTGAGCGGCCGAGTCCTAGATCTCTCTCTCTCTCTGGCTACAGCTCCCGTCTGGAGGGGGTAAAGAAATGGAGGCATTATTGGATGACTGAAAAGGTAGACAATCAAGGCGGAGTGATGCGAACTTGATTTACGTTGCTCTCGAACAATTTCGAGTCAATGTTGAGCTGCGAGCGCCGTCAAGTATTTTAAATATTAGATGATACACAGAATTTGTTGGGCGGAAAGTGGCGAATTGCATCACACCTTATTGCTTTTGAAGAATTGGAAAACTGTCGTAGGAAGAATATGATTTGATGAAAGAGTTTAATATTTAGAAATGTTAATTGGTGATGTGAATCGTTCGTGTGCGTTCTTGGAAAGAAGGCGTATTATAAGAAACGATGAATTTGATAATACGGGGAATTTTTTCATCAGGATTTTTACGGAGATCATATTTATTAAATGTAAAGATTAAAATGCATCGCTTAATCCATTAGTAAAACTAAAGAATAATAATTGTCTGGAGTTTTAATTTTAGTACAGGTTACGTATATTGTACCGTAAGAAGAAAATTATAATTTCAAAGCAGACGCTGTCATTAGAACGCCGAGCTAATATTGATCTATAATATAGTTATTGGTAATTATTTTCAAAATACCCAAAAAATAAATCGACATAAACTGTACCCCAAACGGAGCGAAATTAAGGTTATGTATCGCAAAAATTATTGCAAGCCTTCATGATAAAAATTATTTCCTGTAGTAGCAAACCCAACTATTACATTAACAATTTAATATATAAGTCGCCAAAAGTAATGCACATGATATTTCATTTTAAGCAAACGGGAAATGCATCTTTCTGTTATAAGACGGATCTTGAAAATTCCTCATTACATTAATTACCTATTTGTAAGGGTTCTATAAGCTATAATAATCACTATATTCAATATATTTATCAGTCCGAAGATTGCCACATCTGTATAGAGTATTAGAAGTTGTATTTTAAAAGTATTTTGACAGTTTTCCCCAAAAATTAGTTGTAAAAGTACTCTAAATGATGCTCTACTAAGGTTATTTCGGGTGGCAGTCAACGGAAATCGAACTGTGGACCACTTTCACTTTCATTGAGGTAACAAGGCATTAGAGTAAGAAAAACATTTTGAAATTGGAAATTCAAAGATAAGGAAGATTTTTAGTAAGGTCTCTCTGTGAAATATTAGCTATATTTGCATGTGGGAACAAGAATCTAGAAGAGGGAACTGGAGTAGATGAGCTTCATAGCGCGAAATGATAAGGACGAAAGGTGAAGAGAAAAGAGAAAGGTTTAAAGAGACAGGTAAAAGGATATCGGTGAAGAGGGAAAAAGAGTTTGGCCCGGAAATGTGATAAACGCCCAACCGAAAAAAGAAAGGTACCCCCTTCACGTGGAGCGAAGGGTGACTGTAGAAAAATTAGAAAAAAAGCGAAAAAATGCGGACGTACGGAGAGGGAGGAAAATTCACGAGATGAATTTAAAGGCAGAAGATGAAGCAGAAATTCGGCTGTGGAATGAGTCCGATAACGAAGAAGCGGCTGAAATTAAAGGAAGAGAGAGATGCCTTGGAAGGGTGGGGAAAAACGCTGATAAAATCGGACGGAGGTTTTGTGGGAGGAATAGAATGAGCGAAAGGAAAAAAGAAAAGAGAAAATATCGAAAAGGAAATGGAAATATAATGAGGGAACGATTTGAAAGAAAAGTGGAAATGAAATGGATGGAGGGAATCCGTGAAAAGTGCCAAGAGACAGGCAAAATTACGGAAAAACTGGGCAAAAGGTAGGAAATAGAATTAAAAAGCCAAGAAAATTTCAGAGAGGAGAAGGCTGGTCGTGCGAATGACAGGCAGATGGTGGGCATAAAAATTTGGAGAAGACAATGCGATGGAGATTAGGAAGGGAAGAAACGCCGTAGAGAAAGCGGGAGATGTGGAATGAGATTAATGGGAAATGGGACTTCATAATCGTGAATAGCATGACAATCTAATCAAACAAAATTAAAACGAAAAAATGAGGATATTTCATTCATTATGGTACGCACCTTTCAACATCTGCGCAAAAATGGCACGTTTTGGAATTTTGAAAACTCGTTGTGACATCGAAAATTGAATTTTCCTCGTGGAAAAGATTAAATGATGGCAGCGTTTGATGAGGAGTTCCATAACGTAAGAACATTGCTGTGTAGCATATTCATCATTTTTCTGTGTAAGTGCATGGGTATGTTTCAAAGTACTTTCTTATAATATTAATGTTTGTTTTTCTACATTACTGTACCAGATCATAAAGTATTAATGCACATTTATAAGGCTAGCCAATAATTTCTTTACTACGTAATTAATAAAATTTTGGAGTGCATAAGAAAATTAATCGCTCATTTAACACATATTAAGATATTTTGAAACACAGCTGTTTTCAATGCCCTTTGAGCAACATAGTATACTTTTTCCGTCACATTCAGCGAATGATACATCTCTTGGATGAATCAAGGTCAAGTTTTGACGGTCAATATAAGCTTTTTGCAATTAAGCTGCGACTCCCTAAAAGCCTCACTCAGATCTGGGTCACGTTGGCCTCTTGTAGAGTCACTTAGTTGAAGCGTTAATTATCCGATACTTTTTATAATCTATAATCAATTAAAGCCTCGATAGGCTCTATATATGAAGGGTATAGCTTTCTTAACCACTTTAAGTTGAAGGCTTAGGAATAAATTATGAATAGTGAGTACGTTTCAACTTACACATAATATCAATTATGTTTTCATACACAACTTCGATCGATTTTATGAGAACATATATTTCTGAATCAGACAATTATAATCAACGAGAGTAAGGACATCATGCTAAAAGTAAAAATACGTATATCGTATGTATGTACGTACATGTATCGAGATTATAGCGGAATTTTCCGGGATTTCGAATACCGAGACAGCTTTCATTAAATGCGTTACCCACTTTCGGGGGCAACTGATATTTCAGGTGCTCAATTTTATTTGAAACTGATTGGAGACTCGAAATTGAAACTAAGTCGAAGTAGGAGATGGAATTTTTTCCCGATTATTTTATAAAGTATAGGAATGAGAAAAAAGGAGGAATTAACTGAAAAATTTCTTTCGTATGACACAATAATCGTTCAAGATGAAATTTATCTTAGTAATCACTTCTGTTGTGTAATTAGATACGTATTTATGTAGTGTATGTGTAATCGTAATTACATTTCGGTGTCTATTTATACATTTTTCTGGTTATAAATATCAATTACGGCCTAATGAAGAATTTGAAGAAGCCAGAAACTGGCTCTTAAATTGAAACGTTTTGATATTTTCTCGATTGTGTGAATAGAGAGAGGATCGAAATTCTAAATTAAACTCTAAAATACTTAAATTTATCCAAAATGAATATTATTTCCATAGGGAGCAGATTTGTAAACTTGCCAAGGTGAGCGGGAAGCGATTTAAGACAATTTCCTTATAAACTCCCAATCCATTTTACTTTCAACATCCTATTTTGTCGTGATAAATGTAGTACTACATTTATAGTGATCGCGGAGAAATTTCACAATTTTATTTTCATTAAGTTTGAAATCTTGTCCTTGGCAAATAGCTAGTATTACAAAGTCATTTGTAGTACTACAAAGTCATTTGTCCCCTCCCTTTGCCCCCTCTGGATTCGCCAATAATTTCGATGAAGAAAGTGACAATTGAAGCAGCGTACTATAGTTCTGATATTATTGGGTACAGGAGTAAGGTAAACGATAACGAAGACAGAGATGTGAAAAATTAGGGGAATAAACACTAGGTATGTCTCATCAAAAGAAGGATGCCGAAGAGAATGTCGAGAGAGAAGATGAGGAGGAATACTGGAGGAAAGCTGGTGAGGTTAGCGACAGTTTAGGAGGGGCAGAAGGGGAGTCTTTGGACAAACAAAAGGGGTGCGCTCGGGTACACATCCGCGGAATATTTGCCCTCGCGGAATGAGGGACAGTGGCGGAGCAACGGCGCCGCACGACGGACTCCGGTATACTGTGGATACGGCGCTTAGTTACGTGCAAGGCCCGTATTATGCCCCTCCGGAAATTGCCGCTGAAAATTAGGCCGAGGTGGAATTGGTTCGGCAAATTAATGTACCCTTCCCTTCTCTCTTCCGTGTGTATCCACGCTCCAATACGCGGGGAAAAAGTATTCAGGCGATAAACGTCCTTAGGGAGGGTATCAGCTGGCATAAAAGGCAAACATCTTCCAGGCGTCGCTCGCCCTTAAAGTTTCATTGGGAAAAATGCTGGTGGCTCGCCTTCGGAGTGGGGGATAATGTCTGGAAGATAGGGAATGAGCTTCCGTGCAAACGAACGAGTTTGAAACGTACTCGATGGAGTAAGAAAATCGATGGGGAATGAGATCAAACAAAACCCATTAATTGTACGTGCAAGCATCATCGAAATATACTTTTTCTTTAGGCGATTGACGTAATTGCCTTCTTTAAAGAATACGTCAGTAGATAAATATTTCAGTTGAATCCTGTATAAACCTTCCATTTATCGCCTACAATTGTTATTCTGCGAAACTTCGAAAGCGAAACGGACACAAAAATGTATAATTGATATCACTAATAGCACTAAACAGAAGATTTCCAGTAAAAATAGATCATTCAAAGTTATGCCAATGTTACCTCATGCGTACTGTGCATTTACGTTGTGAAAATAATTGTAATGTTAAAAAAGACTATTTCCTCTGCATTTGTGAGCTTTGAAAGAAAATTTCCGTGTGCTAAATTTATACCGTTAGGCTTAGAAAACTTAAGAATGTTCGCAAATAAAGCTCACAGTAAGAATTTTCTACATTATTTCTTCCAGCTTTAAATGTAATGTAATATTTTAATTGCTTTGTTAAGAATTTTTCTCGAGTTTATCTCGTATTCTAATAAAACACTAAGCATATGCGTGAATAAAAGGAATTGAATAATTTATGATATTGAATATTTTTCCTATAAATAATTTTCATGTGTCTACATATTTTCAAACAAATATATTTCAGACGTAAAGAAGGAATAAACAAATAAAATAAAAAGAAATAATAATGAAGGAATTACCACAAAATTGGGTATATTTTTCACAGAGCGTTCCTTCCTTAAGATTTTTGAAGTTTATTCTTTCACTTGTTTAAGAGCCAATATTTCATGGTCTCTGCTGATTTTACACACTCACTATTCATTCAAAACAATTTCACAAAGCCATTTCTGCATACGTTACCTAAATTCGTATCGTGTACAGAGAGAGGTATCAGCCAAATTACGTAGAATATGAGATATCTAGCCTGGGAAGTACTACGAAGAAAAGCGGCTTTTTCGGACTTATAATTCCACGTTTTATCTCATCTATTTTTCTGAGAGCGCTGCTGCTTAATACAGGGCATAATAATTCAATGTTTCATTGGAATATTCCAACAAATTTCCTGGAGCAGAGAAGTTAGCCAAAAATTTGAGCCATTTTTGCATGAGTTATTACATGCAAAGTACGAATGGAATATTTTTACGCTTCACAGGATATTATGTTTATAATTTATCCCATTATTTGCTATAAAAGCTCAGGAGTGTATATTTCACTGTTCCTACATTATCTTACTCGTACTATGTAGCTCAGGAAAAGTATGCAACGTTTCAAAAATCAATGTTAGTGCTTTATCGGTTGTTGGTCTTCCTTAAAAAATTTAAACCTATAATTGGCATAAAATTTGAGGAAATAAATGCTGTAATTAACCTTTAATATTATTAAATTATATTAAATGAGTAATATTTAAGAAAATGCAGATTTCAGTTATGTGATTATGATTTCATAATTTCCTTTTTTTACGAAAATTTCAATGAAAAAAATATTCTAGTTTTCAATTTTCGTTATAAAAATTCAAATGTTAATGAGTTGAAGAAATATTTATAATTCACTCCTTTAAAGATTATTTCAAATGATAGAATATAATATGAAGATTATTATATTATTATGGTTAAGGTCTGTGTAAATAACACAAATGAAATCTGAAAATTAAGTTTTAAGATATTGCGCAAAGTCATATAATAGTATCCATTCACCACTGCATAAAAATGAGCACAATCTGGTTCTTGGATTTCGCTTCGGTAATTACGGAAAAATATAATAACGGTGAAAACTAAGCCTCACGGCAATTATGCATAGTAGATTATGTTGTATTCACATTCATACTCTTTATATTTTATTTACCGTTCTTGTTATCGGGGGTTTTTGAAATTTTCCTCTTGGAGGTAACTTTTTTCAATCAAGATATTTGCAATAAGATCTCCTAAAACTCTGATTGAGTAAAGAATGTGAACTATTTAGTGCATTCCTTAAACATCAGGTACATTTACTACAGAATCATGCGAAATCTATATTTAACGTTGTTTATCAAAATTCATTAAAAATTTTTCTTATCCAATTCACATTTTTATCCATAAAATAATCCATAATAATCCTCCGATTTAATTAAAGATGCCTAACATTTCAGCTCTAAAATATAATTATACGTTATTCAAATGAGTCTTATAAAGAACAAAGCAGCATTCCTTTTCATCTTTTCAATTTCGGGAAACTCTGATTATGAGGGAAATTCACATACTATGGATTGTGTTGGTTGCAGAAGTCCCGATTTTTTTATTGGAAGTGATTGACGTTTTATTATGACAAAATCAAATGGCTGGATGAAAATCGAGAGAGCATGATGGACGCGAAATTCCTTGTACGTTATTAAGGGTAACACACTGCTTTGATCACTTTATTACCCAATTTGAATCACAATTCCGTAAGAGTGCCCGATATTTTTCCCGCTTAATTGAGCTGAATTTTTTAATTTATGTACGCTCGCTAGGATAGCTAATGAACTAATTTCTTGGTAGCTTACGGGTGGAAACATTTAAAGATTAATTGCGCAATTTTCGCTCCTTAATGAAAGCTTTTACGTACACACGTCAACTTCATTTTCATTTAGATAAATTGCGTTGCTACCGTAATAGCATACTGTTTATTTAATTAAAGGGCGCAGAGTGACGTAGTATGTGTACTCGTCCCGACAATGCTTTTGTGACAACTTCTAAACCAGATTGATGCGACTCTCTTCCGCTGCAATCGGAAATTATATCAATTTGTTTCATTCATCAGGTAATACATAATTGAAAACCGCTACGATCAATTATTGAACCAAAATTTACCTTTATATTTTTCTATCAAGAAATAATCCCTGTAATATCCTTCTATTCTGGTTAATGATTAACTATTTATAATCAACTTCTTCGGCGATTGCCAACCCTTCAGAACTCACGGAGATCTAAGCACACAATTTTGAACATCATATACCACAAATATAAGCTCTCTTATGTAACTAACATATATACAATAATCCAATCTCATTTGTTGTCATGATGTTACAATAACATAAAGTTATCTGAACAAAGACTTTTATTATGTTCAGGTATCTTTGTATCATCGTTTCTATGTTATTGATATAGTACGTTTACCTTTGTTTGGTGAGAAGAGTCAAATAAACAAAATTTGCAAAGAATCTCCAACTTTCTAATCGGAATATAGGTGTATCCCGGAACACCAGTGGGCGACCGCTGGAATACTGCAGCATTAATTTCGTGGAAACTACATAAAATCTTTATAACCGCGGGAAATCAAAATGCGTAGGCCAGCTTCTCCCAAAATGTGTTCCGGAGAAAATTATTAAAACATATTCCCGTTAATGTTAAAAATCTTTCCACGAGATATAATGAAAATTGGTAATTCTCGTACGATATTCAATTCTGGGTAAAGTGGAATCACGCGTGGAAATCAGGAGACCCACACTTTGCTATTATATTGTACTAAAAGTGAACTCTAGACTCTACTTACATGAGCTATTTATTACTGACATCTGACAACACTGCCAAATAACCTATGCTCCGTTGAAATATCAGAAGTGATTATTTAATCCACCATAAGAAAAATTTGGAAAACGCGGTACTGTATGTATCGAAACCTCAGTATCCGTAACGTTTACTTTCCCGATAACCTTTTTGATAATAAGCATTTCACTATGAATACCAATCCTTGACATAATATGATATTTTCTCGACATGTTGCTTTGTTATTTAGATGTTTAACACTACGTTGCACTATAATCGATTACTTCTATTGGGAAATTTGACTATAACTAAGCAAGCCTAAGATGACATTTCGTCGAAAGATGGTGGAAAATTTTCCAAGAGGATGTCAATCTTCACCATCTATTAATTATATCGAATTTAGATGACTTTGCAACGGATTTAAAATTTCAAACCTTTTCGTGAATACTCGATTTCCAAATTTTGGGTACTGTTACAGAAAAAAATCAATTATTGAAATAGAGTATATAGATTTTTCGTTTACTCTCAATCGCATGGTTGAGCACTTTTCACGATGACATAAATTTGCATTCGTGACAGGAATGACATAAACCGTACATTCACCCCATATTTGCATCCAATCTTAATTGTTTAAAACCTTCCGTTTGACGTTAAAGTCCATAATAAATAGCGATACGAGTATTTTTATTCCGAAAATTTTATTTCTTCCTCTACTCGGCTCTCACCTTTCTCACGTACTCCGGAGATTTTTTCATCACCATTAATTTCGCAAAAATCCATCGAGGGCGCCAATCTAATTTTCTCTCCACCCTTCTAGCCTTATGAAGTTCCTTCCGGAATTGAATTGAGATCGCCCGGGACATAAAAAAATATCTCCATAAACGCGGCGACGCGGAGTGGAAAGCCGATACCCTGATCATCACCTATTGGTCAGCCCAGGCGACACGCACGTACTGAGGTTGACAGGTGCATTAGCTAATAGCACCCAAATAAAAAGTGATGATATATACGGGCGGCAATAAGAGAGGCACATAAAATTCTAGAGCATGGATATACTTTCAGAGTTTTTGACGAAATAAGAGAGCTCCTGGCTTTCGGATGGGAATGATGGGTCCGAGTGAGATGGGATTGTCATGTACTGTACACGAAGAGGGGAGAAGGAAGTGGTAAAGGACTTAGAGAAAAAGAAATAGACGAATTAGAATTATATACGAAGGGCAAATAAAATAATAAATAATACGAAAAGCAAGGGGGTTATTATACTAATAGGTATGGTAAAATTGTGAGAGGCATACTTGCATGTGACTACAAGGAAAAAGGAGAGAGAGGGAATTAGTGTTACAGGGTGAATCGTATATTGTGATAATACATAAAAACTATCTTCACCAAATGAAATTACTCACAAAGGGTAAGGCAATATTCCTGAAACGTTATCATCAAAGTTTCCGTCATTTTCGAGTTGATTTCTTTCAAAATATAGTCAATTACCAAGTTTTCTATTTTATTTTAGTAATTTATAGGAATGGGATAATAAGAAATTACAGTATTTGTGAAGTATATTTAAAAATCTTTTTACTTCCTCGTATAAACAAAATCAACAGCTGTGTATCGTGCATATTTCAGAACTTATTTATCATAAAGGCTTGAGAAAACTTTTGTGACTTAAGAAATGAAGTCTTTTTATAAGTCATTTTAGATGGGAAATATAAAATATCATTCGAGGAAAAAGAATCTAAACAAATTTTTAAGTCCGAATTTTAGAAGCGGAAAGAAGAATTCCTTTGGTAAAGTTTCTTTTATTAACAAGAAGAAGAGATTTAGCCTGATAATTTTCTTGGAGAAATATCTTAAAAAACTAGAATATTAGGAAAATCATATTCAAAGAGAATCATTTCCATTAATATCATTTAATTAATTTAAATAGTATTTGTGGGCTCATTTTTTAAATCTTTAACTCCTAAGCTTTATACTACAAGTATCCAAGAATGTCATATATGGTTAAAACTAAACTTAAAAAAGTGATGTCAAGCAATTACTTGGCATTAAAAGAACCTCTACTTTTGTCAGTAATCAACATCTGATCCTTGAAAAATTTACCGTAAGGACAGAGAATCATCATTTCCTCAAAACAACGAAAACCTATTGGATTGGTTTGCTTAGCTGTACATTTGATTAGCACTACAAACGCGGGCTTGATCGTTTCGCATGACTGTATTTTCCAAGAGAGGACCACCGCAAAGACAGAACTCGACTAAGGTGTGAGAGGGTCCAGAACGTATCTCTTTGAGTAGTATGGGTTAAGCAGGGTGGAAAACTAGGGAGAACGGGCCTATACATAAGTGCTTAACGCAATTCAAAGCCCAGCCATAATATATGACCACTTTGTAGAGTGCGACATTTTGTATAAAAGAGCGAAGAAGGACTACGAACAATAACGTTATTGGAGATATTAATCTTGAGATTCAGAGAAAACCTAACCTCTTTATAGATATAAATTATTAAAGAGCATTTATGAAGTGCGGATGGTAAAAGGAAAGTGAAATAAAAGAATGAAGGTGGTTTCTTAAAACTTTGAACCTGCTAAAAATGAGAAGGACACAGTATATTCAAATTAGTAATCTCGTAAACAATATCTGTTGGTTGTATTGTGCTGCCTGTCTTATCTATGATAAAAAATCGAACATGATCACAATAAGTCGAGAAGTTCTTTCGATACAATAAACTCAGGATGTTTATTGAAATCTTCAATTGAGGTTCATGGTTGCATAATTTCAGCGCTTAAGATAACTCAACCTTATTGACTGGAAGACGATATCAATGCTGATGCTTCGCAGAAATGTGTATGCTACTTCGGAAAAAGTATTTCAGTTAACCTTAAAATATAGTTACATAATTAAAAAACGCCATTATGAATAACTTATAAAAAAAATGTTCAGAAAAGAAATCAATTTGGGAACTTTGGGAGGACAGTGTAACTGGAGATTTTACGTGGTGAGTTTGATTTTGGAACGAATTGACTTGTTTCGTGAAGGACCAATGTATTAAAAGTTCGAAAAACTCTTTGGTGGCTGAAAATGCTGGTGGCCGAAGGGCCAATTCCTCGAAACGAGAAAGGAAGTCGTGGATTAGCGATCTTCTGGGAAGTACCCAATGCGCATTTCGAGGATTATACTGCAATCCTCGTTGGGATGAGATGGTAAAAATACATAATGAAAATGCGCATTCGGTGTTTCCCAGAAGGTTGGTAATCGGCTACTTCCTTTCTCATTTCGAGGAATTGGCCCGGCGGTCACCAGCATATTCGGCGTTTAGAGAGTTTTTCGAACTTCATATTCATCAATACTACTTTCAATACTACATAAGTACTACATCGATACTACAGTACTTTCTTTTCTTTTGGTACTAATGTATGTTTGAGAAGTGACCATATTGTAGTGCAGATTTCTCCAAACCGATAGAAAAAGTGTAAATTTTCATATCAATGCATCGAAAATTAGCCTCCTACTTTACTCCACAACACCATGGCATTTACTACCTCCTCCTTAAAATTAGTCTGAAACGTATGTGTGCAGAACATGATCCCCTTTTCCAGACTACCACCATCCAAATATTTCAACCCAAATTTGGGACAACTCGCGAAAGAATTGATGTCGAAGATGTCGCGTTTTAATTTTCTCTTCCTGAGTGTTTTTTCGCCGGAAAAAAAACTCCCACTGGAATACAAATAAGCGCATTAACAAAAAATTTAAAAGTTCGGCTGCGTTATCCAAATAATTGGTGCGTTTATCAAAAAGCTCTCCTTTTGATCCGCGCGATTAAGCCATGAATATTTTAGGGGTCGCGGGGGAACACAAATTACCTTTCGCCAAAGGATGCCTCCGTTCACGTTTTTTTTTTCCATTTCCACACGAGGAACGTTGTTTTTCGAATAATTCAACCACATCCCACCCTACGGACTACCGAGATGAATTCATAGTCGTTAAAACCAGCCGAAAATATCACTATATTATTATTAATTTCCGCCGTTTTTTTTAACATCCATAAAATGGTCACTTCATTGGTCCTAAAAAATTGGAATAGGGTATCGAGTAAAGGGAGGCAATATACGAGAACTTGATTGCTAATTAACTATGCGCAAATGTTTTATAGATTGAGTTTTTTCGCGTTAAAAGATAAAACTCTACTGATTTGTGTCTCCGAATAATTGAGGAAAAGATTATATTTTTCCGACTCACCTTTCCATGGTAGCTTCGATTTCCCAATTCATAGAGGCTTGCGTAATTACAGGAAAGGAACTTTGTAACTCACCTGTAATAAAGAGAAAAGAAATTAAAACATGGTAACATCACGTGTTGATGGTAACGTAACTAAAGTATAAGCTCAAGGTAAGCTGTTGAACTTAAAAATTCTGAATTCACAGTATCTCCTATTATGCTTCAGCATTGAGCGGTGAGTAAGCGTACCTTGTAAATAGATATTTAGTAATGTTTTTAGTAATGCAAATGCTATGATTAGCAGTTTGACTGCATAATGCTATTTGGCTAAATGAAATAATCAAAGGTTTTAATTTAACAATTATCTTCTGTTAATGCGTAACTTAATACCTATAAGAAGTTTTCAATTAAAGCCGGATGATATACGATAAACAATAAGATATTTCCACCCCAGATGTGGTTCTATTGTCTTAAGTGACTGAATCACGCATTGTTTTAACTAAATGGGACAATACATACAAAAATCACTCAATTTTATGCAGCGTAAGAATATTAAAATAATGAAAGAGAAATTAATTATGAGTAACATACGAAACTTTATTTATTCATCAATTTATTTTGATCAATGTTTTTCAGTTTAGATACTTTTACTCAGATCATATCCTCTTAGATCTCATACGTAGGTGTACATATAGTACTACTTGAATGGTATGAATAGGCTAATTTTGTTGCTTCAATATGTATATATGTAATGTGTCTTCTAATATTTATTTTTTCAGTGGAGCACATATTACTTATTTCTTCACATCCCTATATATGAATTCACTTTTGCATTCGATGAATATTACTGAACTAAGACCTTGAATCCAAATAAAACATCATAGAATTATAGACTATGTAATAGTAATTTTCAAAGGTTCACAATCCGTCAAATAATCTCAGAGCTCTGAGAGTTAATTTAATAGAAAGGTTTGTTTGTCCTGAACCAGTGTCAGATCACCTTCCCTCTAATCAATCCAATTGGCGATTCCTGTTCGGCGTTAAGTGCTTCAATCATAGCTAATTGAAGAAATTACTTAACAAGATTTTGATAACATCTATAGTAATATTGATTTAGAGCACTGAAATGGAACAAGTGGTGCAAGTGTCAGTAAATGGATTGTTCGTAGTAATTCATCATTGAAGGACGAGAATGAGTCTTAATAGCCTTTTCTTAGAGTTAATTAAACATTTAAATAAAGGGATATTATAATATAAAGAAAAGAGAAAGTAATAGAAAGAATTATTATATGGGTTAAGAAAAGGATGCTACGTCTGCACTCAGGAAAAAATAAAATCCTTCAGAAAGACATCAAAAAAGAAGGGCAGCGTGAAAAATCTGCGAAACCTTACTGACAGTCGTCGTAATTAAAATTTACAAGGAAGAAAGAAAGAAAAAATAAGAAAATAAAAACTTAAGTTACGGGTGAAAAAATATAAATTCACTTTAATACAAAAATACAGATGAGAACAAATGTTGAATTTAAATTATAAGAAATAAGCAGTAGAAAAATACAAAATAAATTAAACAAATAAAGATAAATGAGAAAATATTGATTTAATGACAACATTAAATAATAAAAAATAAAAAGAACACACTGCACACATAGATATTAAGATATTGACAACATTGTCGAAGATATGAAACATACATAAACATGCATGACAAAAATTATCCTGTATCTCCAGTTCAGTCACAGTAGTGCAAAGAAGGATATGTGAGTTATTATTTCATCATCTTTTGGCTGTTGGGAAAGATGATCCGTGTTCATGATAGTAATTCCTAATGCTTGCTCATGGGTTGAACTTAAACGAACTTTTATTTAAAACTTGGATAAATATTTTATGAATAAGGTAGTTTGACCTCACTTTCAACTTTCTGAAAACCAGAAATACCTTAAAACCTTACTGTACACCTTCAAAAATCTTAAAACATGAATAACGTATTGTAATGATTACGCCATTCTTGTTGATATGCCCCCTGCCACAGTACGAAAGGCGGCTTGCAGGGTACGTATGTCGATGTAGTTATTATCGTAAGGAAAATGAGAATATTACTTAATTTTCGGAAGTGTCAAACATTTTCTATTATTATTAGGTAAACCATAGAGTATAAAAATATAAAAAATAAACCCAGTACAAGACATCTCTGTTAATTTTCCATTCACTTGGAGCATCTTTAGGCTATAATGTTATAATTGCATCCATATGTATTTCTTGTCTAGGATTTTTACATTCGTAACCGCTCATGTTACCGACCGTAAGATCCAAAGATTCCATCGCCTCCAGAATCAATCCTCCATGCTCAGTAGATTTCCGGTAATCTTACCCCAACAGATCTCCTCTTGATCGACCACGCCTCGCATGACACCATCAATTTCGATATTTTGACTGATCGATGTCGCCGTATTATGACGCCGCGATATCTCGACATATCGACTTTATATCAATACGGCTCGAGTATCGAAACTCGATGCTTGAGTTTCGGCCATTGTGCGGGGGAGTCCGAGAAGACGGAAAAATTGGATCGGCAGAGTGGAAAAAAGGAAAATATGCGGGGGATGGAAAGGTGTGCGAGTCCGCATGAGTTCGGATGGCTTCGGGACATTCCCATCGATCCCACGATTAGGGAGTGAATGTTTCATGTCGGAGAGGAGGACGAAAGGAAAGGTTTTATGGAGAAGTTAAAGTTGGAGAAAACGTATACGGCGAAAGGAGAATCGTAAAAGGGGGTGGTGTTTCTATGCGATCGAGACGCCACTCGAGTTTGGATCTTCTTTTGTTACCCGAATACCTTCAGGAGGGATTGGAGGTGAGTCCAAGTTCGGGCGGTTTTCCGAAACGGATATTCAAGAATTATTCTCCTTTACGATGTAATCTAAATCTTGGAGTCCAATTTGAATCCTTTGTTCTCTCTCCTGGTTGTTGGAGTTGGGACTCCAATCTCCGTCATGACTTTCGCGAAAGAATGGGATATTTACAAACATTAGCCTAATGAAAGAAGAAACACGTATCATTGTAACTTTCAAGGATTTATCCTAGCTTATCACTCCAGCAGAATTTTTATTTCCTACATTTTGTGTACAGAGTATTTAAAATGGCATGTAGCTTATTGCATTCACTACTGAAGTTGGTCCATCTTTTATGAAAATTGGTCGTGACTAGGCTATAAACTGTAGCTTTAGAAGCTCCTAGATAGCCATATGGGCACCTTTGTTGATAGCGATCCCGGATTCTATTTCGAGGTAGTGGGAGCTAATGATGAGTAGTAAATCATTCAGAAACTATTTTTTTAAATCAAACGTTTAGATAATAAGATTAAAATAATTTTCAGAGGGTTCGAAGGTATAGTATCACAGTCGTACTACAGCGTATAACTGTTTTTCTAATCATCGGCTATAGTATTATAATATATTAAAAAAAGAGAGATTATACCGCACTTCGAGTCAACGTTTATAATTAGTTTATTATTACTTACATTTATTCGCATTATTTCTTACGAAATCAATTAGTCCTCTGTAAACACTTACAACGAATGCGTGGGGAAATATTCTGTAAAATTTATTATGAGAAAGATCATCATGATGTTAATTAACGAATTTAAAAATGAGCGAGGCAGTATACTTGTAAACAATATTTGGCTCAGGATAATTTACCTCCATGAATTTCTGATGATAGAAGTTCAGTAATATCACCCTTAATTAAGAAATAAAGGAAGCTTATTGTTCTTCAGGATGAATAAGCTCTCCGTAAGCCTACACTGAATGCTTATGAGGAACCATCAAAGGATGATAAAACAGCTAAAAGAAAGATGTTAAACAGTCAAAAGTTATTCGGAAACAAAATTAAAAGGAGGCGTTGATACGTAAAAAAGGCCCTCTTTAATTGGAAAGGTTTAAGTTTGATTTTGACGGCGTGGGTCTTTTTAATTCCGAGAAGGTCTGCTGGGAACGTCTGACTCACATTCCGAAGACTAGCCTCATCGCCAAGGCCACCTAAATCGGATGAGGAATAAAAAGAGGGCGAAATTTTAAATGGTGTCTTGATTCCTTGGAAGTACCGAGGAAGTTTGGAAGAGGACCAGCAAGGAGAAGAAAGGGCATAAATAATAGAAAACCTTCCTTACGGTGAAAAATGGAAGAAAAGGAATAAAAAGGGATGGAAGGAAGAGGGAAATAGACGTCAGAGGAAAGGGGATGTAGTGGGCGTAGAGATTTATGACTCCCGCCCATTCCGATGCAAAGGCGATCCGGAGAACCAGGCCATCGTTCCCACATTTACCCCCGCCCTTTCCTTCTTTTTTCCGTACCTTCTGTTGTGTCCCCTTCCACTTTCTTGGATACGTGCCTTAAACCCACTTTTGGGGGTAAACTGCATTGCCGTCTCCCCATTCTCCAAACTTTTTCCTCCTCCGGCCATTTCCTTGACCTCACCTGTTATCCCTTCTCTTGCTCGAGGAAAATCGGAAATGACTCCGTATTGGGAAAGTTTAATGCTTTTGATTGGGAAGCGGAAGTTTTAGGGAAGTGTATGCTTTCGTGCGACTTCATTATCGTCGAGTTTCCGGGATATGTACGAAAATTGTTATAACTGATCCGAATAAATATTCTTAATGCCGTTTTTTATTAATATTATTAAAATGAAATTCCCCAAGGAGGAAAATGAAACATTCTCTGCGAATTCTCTTCCTATTATGGAACAATCTTCCTCGAGGTGATTCATTTCGAAATATTCACGAAGGAAGCGACCTTTCAGTTTTATATATTCCGTAAGATCAATTTAACGAAAGATTAGATATTTTATAAGATAGACTTGAAATAGTAACAGCGTCTTATTTCTCTCGTATCAACAGCTGTTTACTACGTATTTTGTAGAATTTTCTTTGCAAGAGGGCTCGAGCAAATTTTCGAGACCCAGAGGATGAAGTTATTTCTGAAAAGTTAAATCAGACGGAAAATTTAGAATATATTTTGAGGAAAAAGATTTCAACGAGGTTTATAAGCCCGTATTATTAGAGTAACATTCACGAATAGAATTATTTTCGAAAAGTTCCTCTAGGTAAGAAAAAGAAATTCAGTTCTGTAACTCCCTTGTAGAGATATCTTCGACTGCTGGATTATTTCAAGCAGAGTAAATGTTGGTTTACTTAATGATGTTTGATGAATTTTAAGTTTACGGCTGGATCTACAACTGATATTTACGCCAAGTTTCTAACTTAGCCCACACTAATGCAAATTTTGGGATTTTGGCAAAAAGAGCGAAATCATAACCGTTATGCAAAATCTTCATTTGCAAACGCTATTTCACTTCCCATTCCCAAAGTTTATACTAACTCATACTCTCAAATAAAACTACAAGTTCCATCTACTGGTATGCAAGAATGCTCAATAACTATTTTGTTTCGGATATTCCTAATAATAACGAGCACATGCGCAAGCATGAACCTAAACTCCATGAGAGAATCCTTTTACTAGACTATTTGAAAATTAAAGTTAATTGTGGTCTAGCAAATGGATTCTCTCATGGAGTTTTTTTCATATTAATAAGTACCTGACTCTGTTTCTCTCGTTTATGAACCTGAACTCTAGTTTGCTGGATTTGTATTCATTAGTATGGACAAATGTTAGTGAAGGTATCACTGAATACAAATTATATATTTTTACTATAACCGGGAAATATTTTTTCAATTTTACCTTCCTATAGGTAACCTTTTCTTTGATTTATGGCCACAATGTATCCTATATATAATAGCAATAAATCCGTAAAGCCGGGTTCGATTCCGTTCGGAATCCAAACAGTTCGTTTCCTCCATCGCACATCTGGGCACTTCCTTTTTTACTGCAACGGTTTACCTTATCTGAAATCTGCTTGTATTGCCGTTTTTCTGGTTCTTTGCCTCTGCCCTTCCTTTTCCTTGAGGACGATTGGGCGACGTCGTGAGTAAAAGACGGAGGGGACGGTGTCTTTTTTATTTCGGCTAAGGAAACGAAGATAAAGGACGGCTTGGATTTATGATGGGGATTATTCGTGGAAAGTTACAGATTCCTTCGATGTATGAGGATATATTGCGAGTCTCAGCAAAAGCGAGAGAGGGAAAACATCTCGAGATGCAACTGGAAGTGAGGAAAATGGGAAACAAATCCATGCACAATGAATTCCAATGCATTATAAAAGGGGTTTATGTCTTCGGTATCACATTTTCAGGCTATTTGAGCTTTCGTCTTCACGGCTGAATGCACAAGGAGCAGAAATCACAATTTAAAGACGAGTGCTCCGAAAAACTTCTTCGTCGGTGTTTATTGATAAGTAACGATTGCCCTAGAAAATATCTGTGAAGTTTGCCAGCGTTTACAAGTATGTTTGGAATCTCTGGAAGGATGATAATTTTCTCTCTTGCCTCTTCTCTTTCCGCCGGTGAATTTTTGAAGGTTAAAACTTACTATCGAAGGCGTGGACTTCATATCTGTAATAATGCATTATCAAAGTATTTTTTAGATAAATCTTCTGTGATTAAAATCCTTATGTAAAGTAACCAAAAATATCTTGTCTTTCTATAGTCAATGCCAATTTATTCTAAATGTAAACTTTAAGTTCTATATATAATAACATACTTAAAAAAATTTTATGCACGATCTGCTGATTTACTTTAGCAATGATCTTAACATACATGGAAAAATGTATCGAAAAAAATAAAGTTTTATGTTTGGTAAGAGATCACATATCAAAGTCAATATTTCATAAAGCAAGTCATTTCATACTATATACAATTCGAATTTCCAAAAAAGGTTTCAACTGAAGAGCCATCTACTTTCCTTAATATAGAATGAGCCATTACCATCTTAAAATTGTTTTCATTGTAAATTAAATGTTAAGCCTAACAATTTGATCCAATAATAAAGATAATGATTCTCATATTTCGATGAGTGATGTCGTGAAATAAAAGTTTTTGAACAATGATAGATTATCTATTACTCAGGAGTTATTCGTTTGGATCAATTGATCGTAGGCAAATAATAACAGATGGTTAATAAGATATTCAAATATATAATGCCCTTCGGATAATACCTAATTTGTGCAACCTCTTCTTCCCTTATTTTGCAATCGAATAATGCTTGCAACTTTGATTACACGTATTACATTACTAAGTTTATATAAATATATACTTGCTGATGCTGAAGTAATGAATGCTTGAGTTAAATATTGGTTAAGCCCCTCTTAATTCTACGATCCAGCATGCTGTACTTCATGATGAGGATCACTATCAGTAAAAATCTCACATAACCTTCTTCCCTCACGTGGAACCCTGAAGAGGATTTTGACAAAAATAGCAACTCCTCCATCACATCTCTTCCTTACCATCACAAATACTTCCAGCAATACCAGAGGAATCACGCAATACTCTCCATTTCCTTTCTTCTATTTTAAGATAGGCAATTGCCTTTACCTCACCGTATGACCTCGTGGAACGTTCTTTATCTCCACCAAAACCCGCACCTCCCACGAAACAACGCTTTTTCTATATCCACCACTGTACATCGGAACACTCTTCATAACCTTTCATTCTGTTTTCCTTTCGAGTTCCACATTTTACGTAGGAAATAAAAAGAGCCTAGTACTGCGACCCCCTTAAAGCCATCTTAAATCGAGGCATCCTTCCACGCAAACTTCCTTCGCCGACCCAAACGCACTTCTCCCATGGACGAGATAAAATATGGATTTTGATGGCGCCATGTCGATTCGCTCTCCCCCATATTCCGTGTTCGTTACTGCCAGCCCTCCTAACCCTAATCTTTATTTAGGCCAATCATCCCCTCTCTATCATTCCCTCTTATTTTCTCCAGCTGTCTTCTTATCCCGAGGCAAATGGTTTCACCCCTCTGTTTCTCACGCACAGGTATTTCATTCTTCCTTTGTTCCCCTAATTCTTGTCCCCAAAGAAAGGCGGCGGCGGCGTAGCTTTCCAGAACGTCAAGGGGTTCTTTAGACGTCTTAATTCTGTTTTACGATCGCCTAGTTATAAAAGCAACTCCACCCACGTTTCGGATGAATTTATTCAGCGTTCGGTTGGGGTTATGGGAACTATTAATAACAGCGGCGTATGGGGAAGTGAAGGACAACATAGAGTGGAATTTAACGATTAGGCGACTCTGATACTTCGAACTTTTTATAGAGTTGACTAACGTATGTACTCTAAATTTAGGAGCAGCAGCTTGTTTTATTTAGTGTTGTTCCTTTACTACCATTGCGAACTTATGTTTTAGTATCCTATGAAACCTACAGCATTTGCTGTTGCGTTAAGTTAATTCAATGCCAGGAAGGGGATAATGTTAGCACTGCACGATAGGGCGTGCACCTTAGCATATTCGCAAGAGTATAAAAAGAATGAAAATGACAAAATCAAGACTCGAACTCGGATCTTCCTTTTTTCCGAATTCCTGCTATAACCAATTAACCTATCTTGGCAGAACATCAATCAAAGCTCAAAGAACCTCTCGGCTGCATAGTCTCACAGAACGATATCTCTAAATTTTCGGCCATATCTCCGTTAGAGTTCAGTTAGAACAACCGCTCGGAAAGTAGAATATCATGATTCAACACGGGTCTGCTCAGACTTGTTTCATGTCCATTTATCTCTGCATTAGTGTAACTCTGATTAATCCAATTTCATGTTAACTAAAGAAAAAAATAAGCCTGACTCGAAAATGATGGAAATTAGTTTAATACATTTTAGTATTTAATATATAAATATTTTTGATTCATTCCATACATTCGCTATAACTTAAATCTAAGTTTCATGTCATGCTGGAATTTCTATCCCGAACTTCGCAAGTCGCCAGAAAAATTATTTTTATTTTACTGTATTAAACGTAATTCTTTCATCAATCTGAAATATTTGGGATGCTGTAAAAGGAAATAACATCAGGTTTCAAATTTTCTGACATTTAAATGGGTGGTCTGAAAAGTTTTCGACATTTCGCCATTTCTCGACATGTTTTCTGAAAATTTCTGAAAATTTTCTGAAGATTTCTGAAAAAATCTGTGGTCTTTATATGGGTGCTTTTATATCGGTATATATTTATACCAAGCTCATTTAAAGGAAGGTATTTTATAGCTCTCCATATCTTCAGAATAAATTACTTTGGTGTATAGTTCTTCTAATGGAATAGATTGCAAATGAAGAAGTTGCTATGCGTAACATACCTACACATATCCATTAATCATTACTACCATATGCGGCACATCTAAAAGCGGAGTTTTAAGGATGAAAATACTGTAATCTCTTGCAATCAAGTAAGGGTTGATTACTTTAGTTTTCCTGCATTGCATAAACAACAGTAGCCCGAATTAAGATTTCCTACAAAAGTATAAAATTCTCATTGAGATTCGTTAGTTAAATATGCTTGAGCTGATGATTGGAACTTGACTTTTAATATAAACTAAAGTTTTGAAGTTATAATTATCTTCGACCCCTTTCTGACTGTTAATTAGTGACATAAGAGTATCGATAAATCGCAGATCTATCTAAAACACTTCCTCTCAAAACGAGCCATTCTTACTCTAGCTGCCTCATCACAAAACCAAGAGACACTCAAAGAAAGCAAATTATTTAGGAAGATTTTCTCTTTAGAAAAAAATATTCCAAACTCGATCAAACGGTGCTTTCGTTTCGTTGGACTCCTCAATCTACAATTCTATAAATCTCAATTACATTTCCTCGCTCTTAGCAACCCTTTTAAAGAAGGCAGCATAAAATACATTCCGTTTTTATTTCCGGCACTTCCCTTAAATTTCCTGCGAACCAAATTCGTAATACATTACCTCCGCTGAAAAATCTCTCGAAGCGCTCCTTTTTCAAGCGATCTCGAAATCTGTCATCCTTTCCAGAGCACGTTCCTCTACTCATTTCCTTTCGATCCTCACGTGTGTGTGTACGCCAGAGAGAGATGTGTGTCCCCCTTCCTTCTGTTTCCACGCGAATTCGCGAAACCAGATCAATGTTACACAATGACGAACTCGGAAATAACGATCTTCTCCATCCTCTTAAAATTGTTCCCACTCTCTTGCCGGCGCTCCTTCAATCTCTTTTCGATCGAGACGGAGATATTTTTTCCCTATTCATTTCCCACGAGGTACGATTGGAATGCTTCCATTCGTTTCGGAAATTATTTCCGCCACGCAATCGCGAAAATAAAAAGAAGAAAATCTTGGCGATGATGTTGGGAAAAATTGCATACTGCTTCCGATAATTTACGAGAATATTGTGTTCTTCCTGCAGGAGGGAGAAGTCTTCGTCGGAATCGAATCAAAATTATTTCCGAGAGCGTCGATAACATTGATAAAATCGTATTTTTTCCTTCTTGATGATCTCTCTTCCGTTATAACTAACATTCCATCCATCGAGGAATACAGTTGAACGTAGCTGTGATTAAATAGCGGAACTTTATCTTGTTTGCTCCGAGAGATAGTACGAGTATCTATGAAAATCCGTGTTAAAAACGCATAAAGGTTTTCAGTGCGCAAAACGTGTTACGCATTGAAAACACACTTGTTTGTGTTAGAGGCGTATTATTCTGAAATTCTAAGGCGTATTATGAGAATTTGACTACTGGTAAATCCGTCAAATTAACAAGATGTATTTATTCTTAACGATATAATGTTTTTCTTTTTATAATTTTGTAATATTTTCCAGCAAACTGTAAACTTCACTACTGAAGAACAAACTGTAGAACTTCACTAAAACGAGGAAAGGATAGTGTACCTGTCTCCTTCTAAAATTCCCAACGCGAATCCGTATGCATTAGGAGATATTCTCCTATGAATCAGGAGTTCCTTGACATCGAATTAACATTTTCCGACTCACGCTCTTCCTTCTCTTTATACAGTAAACCCATATGTACCAACTTTACCATGCCGTCATCTTATAACGATTCCTACACCTATAAAAGAGTTGCTTTCTTTTCTCTGATCCATCGCTGCTTAAAAGTACACTCCATTCCTTGTTTCATTAAAGTTTTAAATTGGATCACTACCATATATCGCTTGATGAGATTCATTTGTCCTTTCACTGGCGAATTAAATGTGATACACAAAATATCTAAATGTAATAGTTTTTAATAACAATTAAAATATTACTTTTACATTCCTAATATAGAACCAACCGTCATTACTTTCATTACTTCTTCGATTACTAGCGCTTCAACTCTTAGTTTTACGCTTCCAAGTCGATTGTTTCTGGGCGGAGGCTTATGTTAAAATTTTCACTATGTATTTTCACTTTTCAGCCATTCAGGGTAAGCTATTATTAATTTGAATTTGAAAATAAGGATAATGTCAACAGTAAGTTTATGGAGCTAACATTCTCCGAGAAAACAAGCATGATATTCTATAAGGTATGTAAACGCAATCAATGCCACGCAAAATTATACTGAAAATTAAATAATTCCAGCGATTTCCGATGCAACTTCCTCATATTCAAACGAATTAAAATACAAAGCTGGACTTTTTCCACAAATCTTTGTACTGAAAAGTATTCCAATAATATGGAATATTATTGCAATCTGAAAAGTTTTAATTACTGAATTTTCAATTTATCATCTAATGAGACCAGAGAACAAACAATCTTGTCCAAAAAACCGATGTAATTTCAGAATATGTCCACATTTCCACAAAATCGTACTATATTACATCCTTGAATACACGCGCAGTAAATATTCTGGAAAAACCCATGATCGCCATGTGGCATCTGTGCACGCGCGTTTAGCATTAATATCTAAAAATAAACCAAGGTTAATCTTTGGCAAATGACAGATCATGCGTGCCATTCCTCCGCCACAAAAATTGAAATCGTCCTTCTCCGCCCACTATTAATCCCATCTCATGAAAGTGGATGCATTTTGAAACCTCACGTATTCGAAACCACGGATGACGAGGGATTACATTCATCGAGTTAAGTGGTACGGTCACAAAAGTACGAATTCCTATGAAGTTAAATTTTCTGAAACAACCGGGGTTGCATGGCGTTTCACCGGATTAATCCAAGAATCCTTCGAATCCCCGTAATGTTTTTCAAACTTGGAGCCCAAGGCTCGGTTGATACCAATTAGCAGTTATTGCTCAGAACAATGAAAAACTTCCCCGGCAGAGGAAAATGATGACATCCTTTGTCAATGTTGTTTGCGAATTGAACCTTGGATAATCGTATCCCTGGGTATATCTCTGCTCCGGGGAATACTTGGAGAAACTTCTAAGCTTTCAAACACAATGAAATATGGCGCTAAAAGAGCCTCCTCTATGACATTCTCGAACCCCGCATTGCGAACGTGTAATTATACCGGAAAACCCTTTCCTACTCGGGGAGAAAAAAGCAAATCAACAAGGGCTTGATGAGAGGAAATCATTGTTTACGCGCCCTCGGAGATGATGAAAAGTACGTTTGGAAACCAAAGCTCGCAGTATCCGGATTATATTCCGATGAATGGCGCAAGGAGAGGGATCAAAATTGATTCGTCTCGAAAGATAAGAGATGGCGCTTCATTAGACGAATTCCTCGAGTTCGCCGAGTTTTAGAACCTCTTGAGATCTCTCCGCCATAGAAACTACGCCTGCACTTCCCATCCTCCGCTTATCAAGCACTTTAACTTAAACCCAACTACTTCCAAATTGATTTCAAAGAATATAAAGCCCTCTCCTCACCCTCATAAACTCTTATTCCCTCCATCCACATGCTCGCTTTTCCCTCTCCGCATTTTCCAGACTTATTGTTATGCAGTTTTATGCTTTCTCTCGTATCCTCAGGGGGACTTCCCGAGATATCTTCTCCAATTTAATAAAAGTTTGTTTCCTTCTCATACATTTGTGCAGAGATATATCTAGGGATTACTCTATATATTTCCTGGGAATTGCGATCTTTCTAAATACATTGAAATGAATCCCCGACTTCTTATGGATTACCCAAATTGATTTATTTTTAATATAATAGACTATCTCAGCCTTCACTTCGTGGAAGAAAAGGGCAGACCGAGGATCAGATAATGTTACTGCAAACCTGCAGTTAATGAGGGATAGAGGAGAAGATTGGATGCAGATTCTTGAGGAAGCCAAGGCTTACCACGGGCTGCAGAGCATTGAAGAGGGAGTAAAGTATCATCATAAGATGAACTAGTATAAGTCATGTTTAGCTTAAAGAAAAATCATTCTAAACTACAGCTTGTTATTTCAAACCGAAATCCATTTCATTGAAACATGATTCGACACAATTCAGGTCGTTTAAACCCCATCCAACTTAACCCATTCCCCAAAAATAGGCGAGCTAAATGGTCTTTCCCCAAGAGAAATGCATAAGGTAAAGAATGTGAAAAGAAGTTATGTGAATGGCTAAACCTATAAAGTGTGAAAACGATTATCTTTTTAGCCATTCGTCCTATCGCACCACTAGTTGGAAATACCGCTGGTGTAGAATTTGTCCAATTGATCGAGGAACATTAACTGTCTTTCCTTTGAGTTCTGACCCGCGCTCTGAATTGCACTACCCTTACTCCCTGTGATCACAATATAATCGTTCCGCTGAAGAATATCCTGCAGTAGAGAGGTTCACGAGCGACAAAGACCGCTGTCCATAAATGGTTCTTCGATCGAAAGACCAAAGTCGACAATAGTGGCAACTGGAAGCTAACGTCGTGAAGCGTTAAATGCCTCTAGTGCTGAGGTGACTAGGTGTAAAAATAATTAAAAGTGCAATAAACAATTATTATATCATGATTTTTCTGCACTTCTTTCGGCGGTTTACAAATATCGTGTAAAGCGTTAAAATTATCCATAACACAAATTTCGTTTAATGCTTTAAGATTGTATTGGAATTAGGTATAATTTTTATAATATGTGAAGTTCAGCTATAAAAACCAATTCATTAGCCAAATTTGGTTTTAATCAGTATAATGATTCAAATCAGTCATGTAAAGATAAACTATATTTTCAAGATTATTATTATCTCAACTCCAATCGCAAATTACTAGAATGTTAGAGAATCCTTATCCGAAAAATTAAAGGTACCTTTACTTTTCCATCTTTTACTTTTGATTATCCATCATAAAAAAACTCCCGTATTTATAAACATTTTTCATGGTCGAACTCCTGGGAACATGATTTCATGGGGAAACCGGAGTTCTTTATATAGAAATATATACACAAAATATAATATACTTCATCCTACATCTTCCTATGTTAACCAAGAGAGAGTAAATCGATTTCTATGTCATTGCTAGCGTAGGACAAATTCTACGATTTCTTTACCATTTCAAACCTGTCTTCTCTCCAACGCTACGAATTTCTCGCACATCCATAGACCGTCAATTCCTCCTCAAAGTATCTCCTTTTGCTTCCTCCTTGTCATCCTACTGACATTTTATTTCCACCACGTATCCTTACTTATCTCCTATCTTTCCTCTCCCTCATACTTCTTCCCAATCACGTCCACCTTCTTATCCTTTGACCCCTCCTCCTCATCATTTTGCTCACCTCCTATATATTCATCCAACCTTTCCTTCTTTCCACTCTCCCTTCCTTTATCCGCAAGGTATCAATTCCCCAAAACTTTCCTGCTCTTTTGGCTCTTCTTCCCTCCGATAATCCCTCAAGGAGAAATTGAGAAGTTCTGGAATACGCATATGAAGAGGATAGAGTTCCCTTGGTTACAGGAGAGCCTAAGCAGGGGAGTGGAGTTTCGTGAGGTTAGTGAAACATACTAATTGATATCGGTCTGATAGCTCCGCTGTGTGGGATGTATATGTACATACTTATCCTCTCTTCTTATCCTTCCCTTCATATTTCCCCATATGAAACCTCCCCTTAATGCCTCAAACTCTTCGATCTTCTTTTCACTTCGGCGCCCTATAAAGATTTTTATCCATCTCCGATAACTTGCCTCTTCTCCGCGTTTAAATTCGCAGTGCTTGGAATACAACGCCGCTACGTTCTGTTGGCTTTTCTACTTCGTATCACAGAGTGAATTTGGAGTTATATAAAAGTGTCCGATACCGATAAGGTGATATGAATGCGGGGGCTTCAGATTGGAAATCTCAGGAAAGCAATCGAACTGGTTTTAAAGGAAAGGAGGAAGATTATCTTCGAAAGTGATATTTCCGTAAGAAACGTATTTACGAGACTGCATTCGTGTTAAAGTCTAAAACCCTTCATAGAAAATAAATTTTTGACTAGGCGAGTGGATGGATACTGTTTTATCTGTTTTCTTAGTCCGTTTCTGTCACGTTTCTTTCTTGGAAAGAATTTCTTAAGTGACTAGTACAAGCTGTAAAAAGAAGACGACCACGCATAGAACCTAACAAACATAAAAAAATCGCCAATTGTTTCCAATCAAACTAAGAAATTTAGCTAAGGAGGCCAGTTTGAGACACAATATGCCCAATAGAACAGCTCGCAAAGCATTGCGTTCGACACTTATTACAAAGCCGTATCAAATTCAACTGCAAATACTGTATTCTGTCCATGGGATATTTTTTTATTACTTTGTGAATCTTTTAAGCGTAATAAGAATGAATTTACTTAAGTTATTTCTTTTAAGCGTCTAATTACACGAAAATATTTACTTAGTTTTAGGACACCCTGTATATACTTATGAAAACACTGTGAATTAAAACTCTCTTAAAAACTGATACTTAGCTGGAGATATGGTTTACTTGGTCTATCAACTCGCATTTTTTATTCAATATCGGAAATGGATATAAAGATTCAGATGATATCAATTTCAATTACTTGAATAAGAATACTGGAAAAAAGCTTATAAAATTTTATCGAAAATGTAAGGAATATTTCCTTACAGTCATGAATTTGAAACATCACCAATGTAAGTTAAAAAGTCATTCGTATAGATCTTTCACTCAGCGATATTCTGTATTCATGTACGAAGATTTCTAATTCACTCCAGTTAGTCGCTTGAAACATTACTTCTATATATATCTCTAGGGATTTCAATTACTCATTGGAAAATTAAATTATCGAAAATTATTACAATCGAATTCATCGAAAAAATTTTGTCCCCATAGGGTGAATTTATGAAATGGAGTTGGATATCAATATAATCCTCCTAAGTTAAGAATCCTTGGGAAGAAAGAAATAATCACTTTCAATCAATTTTGTAGAATAATGCGAAAATACACACAGGGATTTTACCGATCTCTAGAATACATCCAATAGAAAAAGAATATATATCACATATACTACTGAATCATGTGATTGATTCTCAGGATATTTCGTAGGAATCTCTGGGTATTGTTTGTAATTCTTTATGATAGAATAATTCAAAAATTCCATCCTCAGTTTCATCGAATAAAACATGATGCTGAGTTGTTCGAATCATTCAATAAATGCTTCGACGACGCAGGTGAATTCTTTCAAAAGAACGTTTAATTATGTATTTTTTTATGCTTTGTTTTCCGTAATCATGGCTGGAAAAAATTTCAGATACTCATTTTGGAAAAATATAATAATGATATTTGAAAGAGAAACGCACCTGTAATACATTTTATAAATGCTTTGAACGAGGAAACACACATCTGCTTCAGCTAGATGAAATTCAAGGCTCTTTTTGTAGTCCTGAATACGTTTTCTGCTCGTTTGAAACGAAGGAATTCAATAAGAGCTCCAAAATGCGTATTCTGTGAAGTTAATTTGCTTTTGATCAACCAAGGACTGGAATAGTTTTCAAAGCATCTATTTCGGGGAAAATGTTGAGAATTTGTGATTGATAAACAGAATTCTAGAGGAATATTTATGAAAATGGAAAGGATCGCAAAAAAATGTTCATAGAAGCTCACGCAATCTCGCACATTTAATATACATGGAGACACAAATAAATGCGCAGTGAAGAATAAATCCTCTACTGACGTTTTGAAATTGCGATAAAATATCTTCAATCGTTATTATTCATTTTATCTCGACTTCTCATGAATTTGATAAATAGGTTGGAATAAATACTAACTCAAATGTTCAAAACCAAATATATAGAATAATGTTGTATTAACATTCATTACAATATTTTCCGGCTGAGAAAACCTATTTAAAACATCCTAATTTTGGCGATGTATATTTTGGGATAAATAGTAAGTATTTAATTACCTTTCAATTAGCCTTCAGTATTGTATACGGTGAAATTTGTAAGTAATCTTTTACCAACTGAGGTAAACAAATATGATGATACGGGGTGATACAGGGTGTCATCATAGGCTGGAAATTAAAAATCAAATAAATTGGGTTGCCCTTCGCGAAAGCTCATTACTAGCAATCTGTAGAAAAATCAGACATTGAAATTGGCTATATAAAATTCAGGATAATTTTCTGTGTATTTCTATAGAGAGAAAACGAATAAATATATAATTTAATAGGCATAAAAACATATATATCGCTTTTCCTATTGATACCCGCGGATTTATTTACGGCTAAATTTATATTAAGCATTTCATTCAGCTTTCATTGTACATCCGGAATCGAACTTTAAAAGTTAAGAACAATTGAAGAACAAATAGAAGTAACTGAATAACATGATGAGAGATTCAGGAAAGATTTTTTAAGCATGAATAAGAAATACTATCATAGTAGCAGTGTCATTTATAGTGTTCCAGAAGCTGAGGTCGTGTGCTATACAGGATTCTCCACTGGGTATCGAATTCTATTTCGATTTCACCAAAAGTGAACGCACCTTTGTGCGTTATCTGACAGCTCAGTTAGAGTAATAATTTAATACATTATGATACCAATCACAGGGTCCAATCCGTATTGACTGATAACATAACCAAAATTTTTCGAGAGGGATCTTAAATCTTATAATTTATTTTTTCACTTGTCACTCATAATCGTTCTTCACGCTGTTCCTTTATAAACTGCGATATGTCTAACATCAGTTTAATAGAATTTATTCGAGAATCCTCCATTAAAATGCCACTTCAATTACCCTAAAAGAGCGAAAATTCGACACTACCGCAGCGGCAATACCTTGTCGTAATGCAGAGGCCAAAAAATTGGGATGAAGCAAGGGATGCTGAAGACGAGCAAAAGAGATAAGGGAGAGCAAAGGGATGACGGGAGAAAGATGAGTGGTTTCTCAGAAGAAAAAAAAAGGAATAAGGCGGAATTATGGGATAAGGGTTGGCGGGGTGGGAGAATTTTTTGAAAGGGGACAATATGGAGGGATGTAAGAAAGGGGAAGAGAATTGGTTCTTCCAATCTCCTCTCTCGTATAATCCTTATATTCCCTCCTGTCTCCACCCTACGAACTGATAAATCCCACCATCTGCCCCGGCAACACCCTCTGCATCATTATCTTTCCATTCCCCGCCTCATTACTCTTCGAGTATCCTATGCCACTCTTGATAAAGCGGAGGCAACTTTTTGAGTAGGCAATTTTTTCCGACGCATCTCGAAAATTTCAACAGGAATACATTTCCCCTTATTCAAACGGTGGAATTGGTTCCCTTCTCTAATTCTGACCTGGGTCATTTGGACGTATACGAGATGAAAAAATTCGATGTCGTGACGAGCTCTTTCATGGGCACCGTATGCTCTCTCCTGATTCACATTTGGTGATATTGGTATCTTCGAAAGGCTAATTAATTTCTCATGAATGTGTGTCAGGTTGGTGATTCGAATCGTTGGTCTCACATCACAATATCGTTGCCTCTTGGGTGTTGGAGGAGGCATTTCAATTCATCATAGTGTAAGTCAGGAGTTAAACAAGTATCCGAGAAGACGAATGCTTGCAATAAATGTATGTGGGAAATAATATTCTTACCTCGTTAAGTCGCACTGAAAGATATAAGCCATATACTTTCCTAATTTTCGTCTTAATGGCTCTCATCATAGTCTTCTCACAGCCTTATCAAGGAGTGCTTGGGAATAAATCGTTTATTGCTATCTAATCTTGAAAGACGTTTTTGGTTCTTTTAATTAACGAACCTTATTTTTATACTTATTATTAATTATGTTTTGATACTTTTTCACATTTCCGTATGTGAATTTGAATCTACTTTTCAACCTGAGCCTTTTCAGAAGAAAAATTAAACAACAAGGAAATTAAATAATGAAATATGCACAAAAAGTAACCTAAGATAATCTAGCAAACGTACGCAACGATAGAACCAAAGCTTTCGCTTCAGAGAGAAATATCCAAGAAAAAATTAAAGATTACTCACCGTTGCTGGAAGCGTGTTTGGGAATTTTGGTAGAGCAAACGGTAATTTATACGTTCATGAATATCTTAGTAATTAATGTTCAACTTCTTTGTTACATACACATCGCTTTTATATATATATTTATTTAAATTTTTAATAAGATCATCTGCAATTATTTTATATAATTAATACTTAAAAATTCAGAGGTAGATATCGAAAAAGCAAAACGTTGAAAAGGGAGGAATAATTGAAAAGAGGAAATCTTTCTGACCGCACAAATGTAATGCTAATTAAAGAATATGACAGAATTAAATAAAAATAATAAATAACTATAGAAGAAGAAACAACGCCGCGTCGGAGACACTAAAAGTCAACGAACTTTAAATGAAAAGAAAATCCTACCTATCGCTAATCGAATCTCAGAGAGAGAGACGAGAAAAAACCTCTCCGTACTAGCTGCAGACAAAAATGACGACTGAATTCAACTCAGCAAGGTACGTTCAATCCCACGACAAATACGAGACCTTCGGACCTTTCATAATTAATCCTGTCCATTTTCCGTATGCTACTTAACTTTCTTGATCGCACTCTTATCCCACATGAGGCTGTTTCTGGATAGTAAATCTAACTGCTATATTTATACTCAGCAATTGAAATGGAATATTCTTATTTGTCTTTCTCTCACGCTATTTATACCAAATCTTGCCCCATGACCATCGAGGCGATCGTAATATTACTTACTTATTGTTAGATAAAACTATTTTGCTGAATGTCTGTATTTTCCTTATGTCGAAAAATATGACTGTAAATGAGACAAAATAATATCTTAATCAAAAAAATAAATGTAAGTGTAAGTGTAATAATGTACTGTAATAATGTAAGTGCGAAAGTCATGCGTAACTGGGACTTGAACTCTTTCATTTTCCGAGCGAATGATTTAAGATAATTAATTTATCAGGCAGATGAGCCTCAGTCAGTATATAGGAAACATCTTAAAGGAAATCTTTTGACTCTAGAAAAGATAAGAAAGGTTTGAATATGGGACTGTCCCGCAGAAGCAAAGACAGTCGGGGATGGATTACACTTACAGCAAAATCATGAATTGGAACATTGTCATTGAGAGAATGAGTTTGTATAAATAACAACATAACTGAAAAGAATAGAAGGACCTCGTGGATACTAGAAAAATGATTGGGGACACAGGTGAAGTTTGGAAAATGAAGGTTATTTTGATTTTTCGCAATGAATATTAAGTTTAACATAAAAATGCAGACTTTGAAATTCGGAGATACACACTAAAGTATGGGTGACAAATTTTAATATTATCTATTTATTTTCCAAAACTTTTTATTTGTAAAACTGATGAAGTAGCGAGGATACTATCAAGAAACTTCGATAGAATCGGAAGTCATTTTGTTTGTTCTGTCATTTGTTTAAATTTAGCCCTTTTCATTCATCATATGTCAGAAGCTGGATTTTTATTACGGGCTTTTAATTCTAAGTTTTTACCAATTTTTGTAAATAAGGATAACTTCCAGCATTCACTGAGCGCCGTTAAGTGAATCCTAGCAGGTCGTATTTAGTTCAGACTTGTTCTAAAATGCAACTGCCAGCTTTTAATTATTAAGATCTTATACTTTCCACGCATTTCTGTGAATGATATACGAAATAATTTCAAGATCTTGTCGGAAGGATACTATTGTGTCTCTGCATAGCCCCGGAGCTGTCCTTTCAACTTATTGCTATTTCCCCTCTTTCTTCATTCCCACTGATGTTCCTCACTCATTTATCTCTCCTCATCCAGCTTCTCCACTTATTTGTCTTCCTTGACACTATTCCTCCATCTTCCTCACTTTTTTTCTTCCTTAAACCAATTCCCCAATTCTAAGTCACGCCCCCTCAATGAGCGTCTCCGTTTTATCCATCTCAATCTCCCTTTCCTCTCCTTCATCACCTTGTTTTTCTTCTTAGCAACCTCCTCTAGAATCCTTCCCAACACCCCATGCCTCCTTATAAACGAAAAACCCCGTTTCACGCCTTAAAAAATAATTCCCTTGACCCCCATTTTTGAGCAAATCCTCCGGTTAAAATTCTTCCGGTTTCCCCTTCTTCTCGATATACTTCACGCGCATGCGCCTAGAGAGAGAGGGGTTCGTTTTAACAAAAGCATTTTCAGTTCCTCGAGAGGATGATGAAGGTTGGGTTTCACGGGTTAGAAGGCGGAGGAAAAATCCGATTAAGGATCTTAATTGGCCTCATCCTTAAGACGACGTTGGAGACAATGAGAGGGAGAGGATAATTATTAGTGAAAAGGAGAATAGAAGGGGATGTAGGAGAGTAATAAGAACTAGGCTCAGGAGGATGGCGTAATATTGATGAAGAGAGTTAATAATCGGGGAGAGAGGAGATTAAGAAAGATAATAGGAGGTCACGAGAACAATAAGAGAGAATTTCGAAAGGATAATCTGGCGAAATGGATTCTATATGTGATGATTGCGTCGGACGTGGAGAAATATTGCTGAATGGATGGAGGGAATTGTTTTCCGTTGGGTATTGGGAAACAACAAATGGACAAAGCCTCGTAAAGGTAACGAGGAAACTAAAGGGAATGTCCAGTTATTCCCTTAATTTAAACTGGAATCCGTCGAGGGAGCCATGTGATAAGAAATGTACTTGAAAATTAAAAGAAAACATATGAGAAACGTTTCTATCAAACTACGCTACACTTCACACGAGGAAATCGACTCGCTGTGTGTACAGGAAGAAAGTTCTTAGCGTAAGCTTCGGCTCAATCATTACGTAAGATAACTTACATCATTTAGAAAACAAGCAAATACATCTTGAAATCCTGATGCTTAATAGGTAAATTCTAACAAAAACTCAGTTATATAACTGCATGCATCTTCGGAATGATAGTGACAATTTTAAATTGTTCTATTAAAAACTTAAAACTAGTACATAATACTTCTAATTTACGGGAATGTACATTTCAGAACACTACCGTAACATATGACTGATAGATGTTTCATGGAGATAACAATCTTTCTCCTTACTCCTGAAGAGGAAAGAAAAGTTTCGGAGAAAGCCTCCTGGTTAAAAATAATTTTGGCTTATCATGTCCATAGCTCTCTACTAAATTATTTACAATTACATACGTATTACTTTAACGAGACATTTGAAGTTTGCAAAAAGCTCGTTTTGAAAAGTACGTCTGAAACTTAAAGGAGATATTCATACAAAAATCTAACTACTTTCTTCTAGTTTTAACATATAAGGGGAAATTAATGCAAAAGGATAGCCAGCTTTCGTATCTAATTACCAGCACTCGTGCTTCTCGATTTAGACAAGCCATGACAAAATATTTCCCTCGGATCATTGTACCTAAATTAATAAATTAATTGCAAATGTTACGGTAATAAATTCTTAAGGAAAATTGGACATGAAGAAAGTCTAATAATACCGGAATCGTATGTCTGAATATACTGCGAAGATAATTCAACTGATTAGAGCAGTAATACAGTAACCCGGGTTTGTATCCCAATATTTCCAGACGTTTTTCATATTTGCGTTTCCTCGAGAATTTTGCCTTGAAATCGAACGCCTTTACGTACAGTCAACTTTTGGTGGTAATTTAATTATGTAGTGTGCTTAGGTGATGCATGAGGTTTTCCTGTGTAAGTAAATGTAACGAAGTGAAGCCATATTTGGTGTCTTATATAGCAATAAGATTGGGCCGCTGCGAACACCTCTTCGAATTTACTTAAATTTTATGGGAAACCGCTTCCAAATAGGTTTACGCCTCTAATAGCCGACCTCTGACAGGCTTCTCAGCGTATTTTCCTGACGAAAACCCACGCTTAGATAGAAATGAGAGCCGAACAGGGATTTTACAAATGAGGGAATCCCTTCGAGCCGATATGGGAGCAAAAGGGAGAGATAATCTGAAAAAGGAAGGGTAAAGATCGCAAAGACTCGCTCGATAATCTTTTTGTGCGTGAGAATCCCTCTCTAGACACGGTCCACACACAGCCTCTGCTAAGATGTTATCTTTTCTCTCCATCCAGACATAAGCGGCCGATGCACCGTATGCTCACGGTCCTCTTCAGACGGCGCTAGTCCGAAACTTCGGGAGAAAAACAAATTAAACCTCTTTCCCGGGTTTTCCTTTCACCTCCACAGTTTAGTTCGACATCGGGTAAATGGGTTCAAGGAACTGGTAATTCGCGAGGGATTTCAAAACAAATCCTCTTCTTCTGCGACGGGACTTAAAGGGAAGAGGAAGATGACGCATTTCACGCTCTTGGAAATACGAAGACGACGACAATGGGTTGCAGGAGAAAATTGAATGAAAATTTGTGACCTTAAATAATCCCGGCACTCGAATAGATTATTTTCACTTGTATTTCGTCACAGGATTGAGAAAAATGCACATTCCATTTTTTCATCTCATCGTCAGTCTTGTTACTATCATTTATAATTAGTAAACTACTGAAGTATGAGAAATTCTGAACATCTGTTTAATTAAAAACCTTTTTCAGCAACACCTATTGAATGATGTGAAATATGATAATTAATAGGCAACTGTGCTGCACTGAGCATGAATTATTTCTTCTCATAGCATCGAGTGATCAGTGATCAGTAAGGGCAAACCATTTTCAATATCTGGTAATATCACTCAAGTCAAGTTGATAGGAAACTAATAATGGAGAGGAAAAAAAAATTCTTTACTACCAGTTTTCTTCGTTATAAGTTGAATTTTAAAAACCTCTTGAACTCATGAAAGACGAATAAAACTTTTTATTTTTAAGAATGATGATTTCTAAAACTGTACAAAAAAGGAGCAAGGAGGTTGTGGGGTCATACGTACGTCTCTTTCTTTCTGTAAGATAAGATGACTCTTATCTCATCCATATGTAAATACTCATCAAGATGGAGAAACATGTAAAGGGCAAAGAATAGTCGGTCTTTATCAACAGGGGAACCAAGAAAACATTCCACGTTCTCGAAGTCTATAGTCATAAATGATTTTCTAGTCGAAAAAATCTTTTTATGCGAGTGTTAATGCAATTATATATATAAATTAATGTATGCGAGTATTAATGCTATTATACATAAATTTTTGGGGACTTCTATTGAGGAATCAATAATATTAAACTGTCCAATCTCAAATTATAATTATAATTTATATGAAATTGATACACATAATGTCCTTCCTTCCTAGGTATCTGATGATCAAAGAAGATACCATACTGTCATCAACATATTATAACATCGGAGATTATGCGTATAGAATGATAATTTAAAACATATCGAATATACAATCGCGTTACTTTTCTTTGAACTTGTAGTACTTTCAAATTAAATGAAAAAGAACATATCCTTTTTAAGATCTGCATTCTTCGTTCTGTTGCACGTTAAAAGAATCATAAAATATATCGACTATAGAGCAACGATAGTAAAAGCGTTCTCCTTAATTTATCTCTTGATATAACCAAGGGAAAAAAGTACATTAAATATTAATCTCGAAAATTAAAGTCTATATAATCTTCGCCGTTTATAAAGGAATTTTGACAGAATCATTGAGACATGATTCTGTCTCAATGTTCTTCAAACATTTTAGCAATGCGAAAATCATTCACTAGTTGGGAAACCAGGAGAGATAGATTCACACCGAGCTAAATCCTCTACAATACCGCATCAAATCAATCGATCACTCAAGCTGTACATGGTGCCGAAGAAGTTGAATGCGTAAATCAGGTTTGAGGTCGTCCGTTCTCGGGGATAAACAATGCGCAATGCCACTTGAATACCGCTGGTTCTTTCCCCTCGTCAGCAACTATAATAGGACTTGGGAAGTTGGGTTCGTTAACTGCTTCAAAAGAACCAAACCCACTTACACGAGATGCGTCGTGATTTGAAGACAACGTCTATTGTACCGGACGAACTGGATTTTGTTGTCCAAAGTAGTGACAGCGACCAGATGCTAGTGCCTCCACCGGATACAAAGATCCCAGTAACAACAGAAAGAGGATTGTTATCTAAGGGCACAATGTGGGAAAAACTAGTTTCTTCTGACAGGAGCATAAGCTCATGGCGTAGGCGAAGAAAAATATTTCATCACAATACGAAACTTGACAAATGAAGGAAATAAATCCTTTATATTGATGATAACCATTAATGATTGCTGTAAATTCGCATAATTCAGCTATATGTTTCGACTTTAACTTCATGCCTGTCAAAAAAATTGAATAAGTCAGTATTTTATTTATGCCAGACAATAATTTTCAATTTGGTAGTATTACAATTAGTAGACTTATTCGTAGCAGTTTTTTGTAAATTCGAATGCAAAGAGTTCTTTTACGGTCTAATGGGCTGCGTACTAATTGTATCTAATTGAATTAAGGGAGGAATCACTTGTAGTTTATTTTTGACAGCCTTTGTGTGACCAGGAAATTGTTAATTATTTTAACGACTGAATTATTCGTTGATATTCATTCAAAAGGCGAGACATGGAACAAACGTTGATACTCGCAATCCCAAGAGGTTGAAAAACGGATAATTAAATCATTCAACTTCTCTCTATGTGTTCAGTGCTGTAATGAATAATCCGTAGTAAAATTATAGATGTATCAAAACTTCAGTAATAATCGTATAATTCACTGATTATTCTAATTGGATTAATTATTTCTTTCTTAATGTATACAGTTATTATAAAATGAGGCTCCAGGCTTTGAGCTAAATCTATGAGAATATGACAGTAAATAATGGTTTGCCCTTCCTCTGAGCTCAATAAGTTTCCTCTGTAATGAATTTGAAGTATAATTAAATATGTGGAAGAAAATTGCAAATTTATTCCATTACCTTACTGTTTCTGTTCCCTTTGCACTTAATACCTGCATATATAAACACGTTACATGAGGTACAGCATACCTTCTATTCGATTAAAACTATTAGACAAGGATAGAGAGAAATGGTAATCCACTGTTTAACGTGAATGTAACTTGAAAATAAATGAGTTATTAAAATATGAATTGATCTTTATTTATTACTATTTTTAATTATTATTTAAGAAACATAAATGAGTAGGTTCGTTTCGATAAGAATAAGTAAAGGTTATAGAAGAAAATTAATTATTGTTTACAATGCCTTTAGGTTGTTACGTAAAGGAGGACATAAATTCTTACAAATAAATTTTCATTTCTTATATAAATTACATAACCAAAAACTTGCGAGGTACGTAGTTTCCTTTTCCTAAAATAATCGACGGTAGTGGCGCTCGTACGATTCGCAGGAAAAAGTAGGGGAAGTAATAAAGGTACATGGAAAATATGCGGCGTGAATATTATAACAATAATAATATTATATATGGAGCATGCCGCCGAATATATTTGCTTAAACGTGTGTCATAACATTGCGTATGTAACTATAGTCTCACTGCAATCATCGACGTTAATATCAGCGACAAATTTCCTGGAAATAATAATAACGATAAAAATAGATGTTTTCTCTCTCTTTTTGTCCGCGTTATGTTAGGGAGCAGATTTCAGAGCCCAAATGAGAGAGGCTCTTTTCACCGTTTTGAATGTAACAATGGCTCTATTTCAGAGGTAAAATAAAAAAGAGAGAAGAGGATACAAAGAGAGCTGAACAAAATTAATTTGGAATAAAAACGGCGCACCCATTTTTCTTTGAGAGCTACTTTCATTTCATGCTCATGCGGTTACTCGTGCCTATGTTTCGGACGCCAATTAATTCCGCATTATTCAAAAGATGGGTATTCTACATGATAATTATTGAAAGTGCGTCATTTTCCCTCGGAATGAATACATTTTAAAATAATTTAACTTCTTTTGGAAACATGAAATATGAGAAATTTCTATGACGCATAGTCGGAGGGATACAGCAGATGAAAACTCGCATGTTATTGTTCGTTGTTATGTAAAACATACTTTATTCGCATGTTTCGGCCGGATTTCAAAGCTTGATGGTGATACCTGTCATTTAGAAATTACAATGGTGAATATGTTTATTCGCGATTTTTTAACTCTACGGGAGAATTTCTGCGGAAATTTCTCTATAGGTCCCAGAAAATATAATACTATATATACTATAATAATATAATGCCATAAATAATTTTAGGTTTGTAATAAAGAGTCATACTTTAGATTATATGAAAAATGTAAATATATATAGAGGATTTTGAGATAACGTAACTATTTTAGAATTATTAGTGGATAATTATGAATAAACAATGTTCAAATAATAACGATTATGATTAAAGTATAAAATATCCCAATTTTTCAATTATTGAGTTAAATTAAAGAGAAAATGATAAAAAAACATTATTATTCTCCAAATAATGGCTTGTATGGATGTACTGGCTACAGCCATTTATAAATGCGAAAATTCCAAAGGAATTTTACATTGCATGTTTAAAATATACCTATCGCCATAATTACCTTTAATCCCATTAATAATGTTAATAAACTATATTTATGGGTTTATTGCATCAAATACCCTTTCAATTAACGGTATACGATCCAATAATCAACGGTGATTCAGAAATATCATTAATGAAACCATAGATAATCCTAAATATGAACCGCTGATAAAATACATGGGTTCAGAATATAATAGAGCGGCTCACAAAAATCCCAAATCCATCATTTCAACTTTGGCTATTCATGCACTCACAAAAGCAACTACATTTAGCGTTCGATAGTTTTGTGAAACAAATCGCGAGCCGTAAACCCTTCAAAGTTCAACGGAATGACCGAAACGTAACTAAAACACGATTCGCGAAATATAATAAGCCCGGATAAAGCGGGAAAAAACTTAATGAAATAATGTTTCGATATGAAAAGCACTCGACCTTCGGCAACACACATCCCGTTTCGTCAAATTCACATACGTCCGAGAGGGACAAATCACTTTCTGCTCACTTGACCGCATTCAAACCGCTTGCGGCCCTTTTATACATTTTTCCCTCTTTTCTATGTGCTCAAGTGGGCGGAGGAGAGTGGAAAACGAGACCCGATCTCGACGTTTTCAGCGCTCTGAGACCACAATTATACTGACCGTTACGGCGTTAAAGTGGTCCCTGTTACTCAAACTGCTGCGACTAAGGACCGCACCCCTCTCTCATATATACGTCCTTGCCAAGCACCAAAATGAACTCTACAAAGGTAAAGGATGGCAGGTCGACGCTACAACGGGGACACAATGCTTTTTCCACCAAAAGGGTTACAAAACCATATATGAGGAGTGGGCTCGGATGTGGGTCGGGTTGACAGGTGCCAATGAACAGGGATTTGAAGTTTGCCCTTTGCGCGTCAATTTCGAGGAAAAGGAGGTCACGGCTTACACAAGCCCTTTTTTCCGGACCGTTGTTATTTTTTCATTTTGCTTAATGCTCCCAAATCGGGGATCGATGTGATGCCGTTAGGGATTAAGCTTGATGGCCGAGTTAAAGTTGTTTTTATCCAACATATCCTCGCTTAAGCGAGTTAAACGTTCAAGGCAGCCAATTTCCTCCAGAGAATGAGAATCTTTCCAGGTAAGGTTCTGCTATGTTTTTGCAATTAGGGTTAAAATATTTCATACAGTAGTGTATAATAAAGATAAACAAGATTTCATATGAAGTATAGCGATGTCTAATGAAAACTCCTAAGTTATAAAAACATTTAAAGTTGTAACCAATCCTTTTTTGCCTCTCCAAATTCCGTAATTGATATTGTGCCCGTAATATTGTTCACTAATGATGGCGTTTATTTGATCAAAGTATTTATGCTTTTTATTATTTATGTTCAAAGATGATTAAGAACAGGGCAAATACACAGGGTCAATTTTTCGTTACTTTGTCAATAATCTCAGATATCCTTTAAAACTTCGATACACGTAGGAAATGAGTCACTTTACTTACCACATAAAAGAAAGAAATGCAGAATGGTTTTTTATTCTATAACACCGATGACAATTGGATAACTATGTTTCTGAGACTTCATCAATTAAATGATTGTCGGATCGAGCCCTAAAACATTTTTAAAATGCTCTTACACTGTTATGTTGACGACTAACACGTACAAGTACATTTCGATAGCTAAAATTTGGAGAAAAATACTTACTAGTTAACAAAAGTTATTTTGGAATAACTCTTTAAGAATATTTTGAAGGAGCAACCAAGCATTTAATCCTTGTCCACTACTATGGCTTTGGTCTTCCGAAACATCTGTATGCTTTGTCAAAAACTCAAAACCAATGAAAACTGCGACTACGAATCAGAATGAATTCTTCTGACCTAAAGATGAAAGCACGCTTACGAAACCGGTAACGAATTAAAGGCTTTGTAGAAAAGTGCGAAGTTTTCTTCATTTCTGCAATGTCCTTCCATGAAGTCACACCCGTGAATGCGACTGGTAACATTCGTCCTATCCCATTCGTCCTATGTTGTAACCAATCATTAAATAGAAAAAAGTAATTAGCTTTCCAAAGTTGTTCGAAATTCAATTTTCAATGCATAACCTACAATTAAGATTAAATTTGCTGACAGAATTAATATTCCTTTTTTATTATGTCATTGCTTATCATTGACTTTTGTTACTCTCTTGACGCCTCAAAAAGTCGTTGTTGTACTGTTCCCAATGCCCACTTTATGTTAATTCTTTTTTCCCTATACAATTTGGAAGAAGATGATCATTATCGCATTTGAATCTACAAATTAAGCAAACACTGGAAAACTACTTAATGTGAAAAGACGTAAAATGAAACAGTCGTAAAATTCCATGGTATTCCGTCAATAGGAACGGCTGCTCAGGCGTGGATTTGGTAGGACGAAGGAGGATGCGGTCTCATGGGAGCACTACAAGGGAGCATCGGCCGCCAAGGAAGCAGCGGCGGAACTAATTGCGGTGCCCTCCCCAGGGGATACTAAACTGCCGTCCGAAGATTTCAACTCAAGGCCATGGTCCTAAGAGAAGGACGCCTTTTCAAATACTGAGAACACGGAATAGGATAGGCCAAATGAAGTAAATGTACAAAACGAAGTTGTAGACTTGGAGATTGGGAGACCATCAAGGAAATTGATATCTTAGTCTCTTTACTTTATTATAATCTGAGCAGATTCAATCTACATACATGATAGAGAAATTATTTCAACGGTTCAGTTCCGTATCTTGTGATGAAGCTTAGAATTATCACCAGAACGATCGAAAAGCTGGTGCCCTAAAGGTCCTAAGATTTCCACAAGCTTTTCTTTGCATCTTTCCCTTTAAGAATGAAGGAATATGCTTAGCATTTCGGTAGATCGTGAGATCACGTAAATCGAATATTTATTCAAAATTTCATAGAAATCATGCATACTAAAATTTTCAACAAACTTAACATACTGAGGAATTACTTAGTGGAACTTCTCCATGGTGACTCGTAGAGAAGTACAAATGATTTCAAGTGATACCATTTAATGATGTTACTATATAATCAGGTGTGAGTGACGCAAAACCGGTGGCGCAAAATAATAAAATAATTTGTGGAGTTCACCTTTCCTTCTTTAGATGTCGTTTTTAAAAAGTATTTAGAAATTGGTTGCATTGAGAGACGTTTGAGAGGCTTTCTTACAGGACGCTCTCCTATGTAGAGTACGAGAACACAGACTATTTTTGAAATAAAAAACTCATTTGAAAATTACGTGGTACTGAGTGAATCCGCTATTAAAGCGATGTTAGAAGAAATACTTAATTTAGATAAAATTACAAAATCACAACCGTAGGATTTTATAGATTAAGATGATAGAAGATGCTGGACTATAGTTTGGTAAAGGATATCTCTGGGTGAACTTATTTCTTTTATGTGAGTTAAAATAAATGGAAAGTGAAATTTTCTGGCATTGCTCTAGAACTACTTAGTTCAAATTATAAAACTGACGGTCTTTTGTAATAGCTAATAACTTATTTTCGAACCAAATAATTATTTACAAGCTTTTCTAAACCTAATCCCACAACGTATAATTATGATTTAAAACCAAACTTCATATGCTAGGATTCGAAATTACTTTACTTTATTCCGCACTTTATTCTGGTTCGTTCTCAAAGGAGATTAACCTAGGTAGTACAGCTAGTTCCAAAAAAAACTTACCACCTAAGCCGCAACCCGCATAACAGACGTGAAGCTCTATGAGAGCGAGTCTAGAGTTTTCCACGCATTCTATTGGCTCTTGGAAGGAAGGCGCCTTTTTAAACCGTTGTGAAACGCGTTGAAAGTATTTGTACCGTCTTTATTAGCACGAAATCTAGTTTAAATTTAGTGTTACATTTTACTATGTCAGCAGCATAGTATTAAAAAATGAATGAAAATCGGATGTCCTTATTTCGGCCTCAAATTTCTGCGTAATTCACCTTTTTCTGGAGGCATCGGGTAAACTTACTTTAGCTGCTTCAATTATCCAATAAAAAATTATGTCATTGCAAGATTAGAAAGGGATTATATTATTACGTTTTTTATGCTCTTGACGCCTACAGGACGATCGTTTAAATTTATTTAGAGGAAATTCACGACTATGACTCAAATAGAAAGATGAACGAAAACTCTGCAAGGAGATAAAGAATAATTAGGAATAAGAACACAATCAACTGTATTTCAACTAATTTATATTGCAGAAAAATGCCTTCGAGAAGGGGAGTATGAAAAAACTGCGAAACCTACTGAGGAAAGCAAAGATGAAAAGAAACTTTATCTGGACGAATACACCGAGAAAGAATAATTTTAAGTCAACCTGGTAGAGAGCTCTAAAAATTAGACCCAAAACATATTACAATAAAGTAAACCAAGTAAATTACGATCAACTATATCAGATAATTACATCAAATATTATAAAAATTTTAAATACCACCAAATCAATTGATAGAAAGTAAAATATTTATTGGTGTGCTATCATCATTTTCTAAGGTAATTGTTTAAAATTCAAATTGCTAATTTAATATTTTAGAAAATAACATAGATTTTAGAATAGTAGCACTCTTAATTTAAATAGTGAGGGCTACAAAATTTTTTCACGTATCGAATAAAAAATTAATTTACCACGAAATTAACGCCAGCATCTCGTAACACTTTTCCGAAAATATTGTTCATTGCCAGTCCCAGAAAAACTACCCCTTTAATTAAATCAAGTTAATGTTCCTTGCAAAATTATGCTGTCCCAACTTTTATATGATGCTAAATCTCTTTCTTGCCCCGTGGTGCAAATTTTGACTCGATTTCTTCGCAGTTGAATTATTCTGCAATACAGAGAAGCATATAATTTGAGCATTAGGTATTTCAGAATATATGCATCAACATGCTACTCTGTTCTTACTTCCACCAGGCATTCGTGATGACGGTATCAGATGAAGCATTATGATTTTGAGATGAGATTTGGCTGTTTCTGACAAATTCGCGTCTGAGGTTTCACTAATTCTTCCATAGAGAAAGGAGGTCTTTCCTTCCCTCCACCCTGGCCCTAGGAGTATCCCCTATTCATTCCTTTGTTGTTTCTTTTCCTTTTGTTTTGTCCATCGAAAGGTATTGTCTATTTTCTCGAAGGAACCATAGAACGGCCGATGGGTGAAGGTGAACTCAGCTCTGAGAAGAAAAACCCCTTTTTCGGCATATTGTGGATGGTCGTATGTATCCGGGGTAGCGAATTTGAAAGCGCTAATGAGGGTTCCCGACCGCACCCCTGCTGAGCAGGTATCTAAGGTTAGGGTATGGTGGCGGCGACCGATCACAAGTAAGGTGGGAAACGGTGGATCCGCGATTTGTAATCTTCGCCGCTGGTATTCCCTTAGGGAATGAAGATATTCAACTCTATTTTTGAGGTAGACGACCTTTCAGGACTTCTTCCAAGGAATACAGTTTAAGATGATTAAGAAACAACAGTTAGTATGGCAAATCAGAACCTTAAGACTGATTTGCATATTGCATATAAATTCCAGGTGTTTTATACTTGCATATTGCAGGTTTACATGTTAACACCTGGTTTATTTACATTTTCATTAATACCCCGCGAGCCGCCGTTGACATACGTCAGGGGGTGTGAAAACACCAACAACACGATTTCCATTGTTATACTAAAATGATTTTCAGAACTATGCGCTAGGTGAAAGTGAGACTAATGATTAATGATCGCTGCTTCGGTTTCTGAATGCCTCAAGTAAATTATATAACCCGAATTGTTTGAATGGTGCATAATATGTATAATAATTAATAGAAAAATCACTATCAATAATTATGAATGATGGGTAAAAGGAGTCATGGAAGAATACGTTAAAAATAGAAACCACGGATGGTAACCAGACTTAGATGAGAATATTCCTCTAATTCTCATGATTCATACCTTAGATGTTAAAATATTCTTGGTTCTACTATATGTAATCCATTACTCCAACATTCACTTCAAGGACCTTCGTAACATCCTTCATCCTAGGCATATCATAATTCTCTACGAAATTTGCGAAGATGTTTTTTAAATTTTTTTTTAGTATTTTTAAATAGTAATGCAAGGAAGATCATTACAGTTAAAATAGGACCTTCGGAAAATCTGAATAATAACATAAAGTTGACAATGTTTGGGTGCATCATATCAGAATTAGTATTTCCATATTCTGCTTTTAAAGTGAATGACATAAACTGTATTAGCTTATACTAAATAACTAATTCAACAACAAAAATGAAAAAATAAGTAATGCTGCCTATCGTCAATTAATATCAATCAAGCTCCTCGTCAATGATTGTTTCCTTTATTTATAAATATTGTTTTTTATGCTTTATTTTGTCCCTACATTGAGCTAAAAAATTCGTGGTTAGAAATAACTTGAGAAATGAACAATGAACTAGAGAAATGCCATCTAATATATATTCCTTACGCTTACGAGAACCAAATCGTTTAACTTCTCTTACAACATATATGATACAAAATAGATAGAGCGTTGAAGATGATCTTACTACATCGACTAATGTTTCTATTATAATGTCACTAAAATATGAATTGAAACGTAAATACGGAATTGTAGACACTCCGCATATTCAATGTCGCAGAAACTTGAAGATTATACGCCGATTACCGATAAATTACATCTCTTAAGTTATTTAGAATAAACCATTGGCTTGCAAAGATAGTAATACTAATGTTAGAAATTTTTATCGGTTTGAAAAGACCGAAATCTCTTTCCAAAATAAATTGCTGATAAGAAGATGATTTAGGTACTGGCTTAGTGAACTACTCGAACTTTCTTATAGAACTAAAAGGAGGTTGCTATAAAACATTGAACATCGCTATTGTATATAATTTCGGAGATCCTGGGAATAAACTGATGCATCAGAAGGAAATTTCTGAAAGTATGATAAGCCATTGACGTTATATCCTGTATATTTGAATGTTAACCATGTTTGACTAAGATATTACTTAAATTGGATAAATGAGTAGTTTCTCTAGAGGCAGTCATAAACGGAAAAAATATATGTTCGATGAGAAAATTGAGAAGGTGAGTGAGTGGGTTTTTTTTTTAAAAGAGGTCGTTGCTCCTACTCAAAGTAAACAATTGGTCGACGAGGAACGCAAGAATTGCCATTACCTATTGTGATTTATCCAAAAATCTGGAATTAACATACCTCTTACACTTTCGGTTGTTAAATTCATGTGAGTGTATGTATTACTGTTGCTGTCGCTTCTCACTTCCCTATCTCTATCAAAACAGTCCCCCTCTTGAAGTCCTGGTGAATTCATTGCTTTATTCACTTCTTCCAATCACTCCTGTATCTTGCTTTTCTAATTTGTCATGGAATGTGGAGAGATAAAAAGTTTCTCATAGCCAATACATTTTAAATACGAAGGAATATTTTCAATATCACCAAGCGATAAATATGTAGATAGACTAGCCATACCAAACCACCACCCATTCATCTTAATCATTAAAATTCTGTCGAAAAATAAGAGAGTTACGCAGGGCCAGCCATCAACCGAGGGGAGAAAAATTTCAACATGAGCCTCATATGCGCTACAGGTAAAAAGGCCCTGGGAAAAACTATTTCACCAAGTCCCTATTATTTTGCGTATTTTTAACGTTTTCTACATTATAATAATTGTAAACGTTATAATAAACAATTGAAATATAAATAATGTAGGTAGTTTTGTATACATTCAAATTTAATTGAAAATTTTACATTCATAGCTATAAGTAGCATTCAATGAGCATTATGACCAAACCTCATTCGCACTATCTTTTTGTGTATTTTACAACTTTTAAAGGTGATAAATATAGCGAGAAGAATGTTTAAGAACGTAATGGTTTGTGACTTCAACCATTTCAAGAGGAATCCACAGGAGAAATCAAGTTTATTCGATTCACACTTCAATGACACCGAAAAAATTAATTAATGAATTCAAAATTAATGTGAAAGATGGTAGTCTTGTATCCGTCATCTTTATTCGTTCAGGAAAATCTATCCTAGCACATTTTCTCTCAATTGATTTGGACGGTATAGTAAATATTCCAGCTGCATAGATGATAAAATTTACTGATTTTTTACCGATCGAGTTTTAATTTCGATGCTTATCAAATGAAACAAAATTTATCTAAAATACACAGAGAATGCCTCGAGACTTCATACTACATATTTACTTATAGTTTTTTTAAAATGTATTTAAAGTAATAGCCTAGATATGGCCATGAGTTTGCCTTACTTTACTTGTGTAGATTGCATTCACACAGGCTGTGATAAAACAGGTGATCGATATGGACTCCTTACGTATATAATTTTAAAGGCTAATAACTGCTCTCTTGAACGATGTATAATATTATCTACTATTATATTATATAATATAACCCATTATAACCGCAGAGTTTTGCAAGCGAAGGCGTCAAATTCGAGGTCTATATATTTTTGGTCCGACACTGATTCAAACAGCGCGGAAATTTTCTTTCTCCCATCTCAGTGCTAAACATAAGCTCAGAGCGGCTCAAAGGCAGGGTTTGCGAAAATTTCCTTCATCCTGCTTGTGCCTTTCGTCTCAGACTCGAATTTTATGACAGGAAGGGAAGGGAAGGGGGTTTGCCTCGGTATCCTCTGAATAACGGGACCTCGTGTGCGACGGCTCCCTCTTTGCGAGAAGCAAAGCTAGAATATATACTGATTCGTATTAACCATTTTATAATAACTGAATTCTTGCATTACAACATCCATATCATTATAATACTATTCTGCTACGCCAATGCCACCAAACTAAGGATACTAGTAAATCTTTGCAATATCAATAACGCAAATAAATCCATTTCAACTCTGCAAGCGGAGCCAGGACAGAAGCAGACTATCTCCTCCATGTTTTCCCTCTCTCTCTCTCTCTCACTTCTTAAGGCTCGCTTGCAGGAAACTCACTGCCTGTTATGCGGGTTGCGGCTTAGGTGGTAAGTTTTTTTTGGAACTAGCTGTACAAACATCGAAACATAAAATTACTTCCTTAGATACTTCAGCATTTAGATCCACTCACTATATTTCCTATTGATTCAGATTCACAGAGTGACGTAACCTGTTTTCGAAGGAAGAGTTCTGGTAATTTGTTAGCGAGGAAAGCATTCACTGAAAAACTCTGCAAAATAGCAATTATCTTTCAAAAAAACATGGAATTAAGCCTAAGTAGCTCATATCGCAGAACTTTCTTTTATATTTTAATCAAATGATGTCATGGGGATGAAAGTGCTCATTAAGGTAATTGAAATCCGTGTGCTCATTCATTAGCTACTTAAAACGAGCGAGTGTTATTATTTTTCCGGCTACGGATAGGGTAATTAGCGTGATGAAAATGTGTGCCCATTTGAAAACAAAGTCTCCCACACAAAATTTCATCGCGAATTATTTTTTGAATGTAAATTGGAATTGGAGAGAACAAAAAAGTATGGAAATGTCTGCGTATTCTTACCGTCACATTGTGAAAAATCTGGCTTTATATTATATCGTTGTTACATCTTTCAAATCGTAGTTTTTACGTTTTATGAAGCTAACTTTGAAATACACATATTACGCCATCCGCGTGGTACAAAGGAAAGAGTTTTATCGTGGGTAAACGTACATTTTTGAGAAGTAGCGTTCCAGCAAATTCAATGGAAAGAAATGATGTGGAAACCAACATGAATGGAAGAATGGCTGTTTTTCTTCGAGACTTGAATAAAGGCACTAGTATGCTTAAGAACAGCGCTTTTACGAAAAATGTCAATAGAATCGGGTGAGTCTTAAATATCTACGACCGAATGGAATTAAGTTTTGACTGACTTATAAGATTCTACCCAAGCATCCTTTAAAATTGCTTTAAGATATTTATCTTCACTCTTTACCGTTTCAGCGTTAACAGTTTAACTTCACAATGATTTGATGATCGCATCTTGCATGAAACCTCAGGTACATTCCAAATGTGACACAATTATTCTTTCTTTACTATTTACTTTAGTACAGGATATGTCAATTTTATGTATTCAAACTAATATTCATGAAATGTAGCTTCTTCTGTTGAATTCCTCAACTTAATTTGAATTTCGAAATCATTCTCTTTAAGCCATAAACAGCAGCATACCATATTTAATTCAAAACAAGTGTATTTGAATTTCTGAAAATGTATTTCATTGAATAAGGTTTATTCCCATAATAATGGTAGAAGAAAACCAAACCAAAATTACAAGGTAAGGTGATAGTGAATTTTTTCCACACTGTAATCTTTGTCTTTTACTCAAACTTTGTAAAAATTACAAATTATACGTAAAATATAATACTATATTTTACAAAGTTAGATGGAAGTAAGGCTCACATGGGCTTAACCTGGCCAATGAAGGGGTTATTTATCTAACCTCAAGGGGAACATTACCTACTCCAACGAAATTGAGAGTTCTAGTAAACCAGATTGGACTTTTGTAAATAAATCAATTTTTAATTTCTAAATTTTATTTCAATGGAATGATTCGCACATCTTGAAAAAACGGTGGGTGTTAAGAGTATAGAAGGAAGGGAAAGATTTAAAAAAGAAGGAATGAAGCAACCTCCGGTTCACAGGTCTTCGGCGTGGGCTGTATAGGAAAAGGCGTGGGACAACGTATTTTCGCCTGCGAAATTACTTTCATTTCCCCGAGAGGACATAAATCGCGGCGGGAGAAGTCTGAAGGATTGAGAAGGGAATTTTACTTAGAGGTAGAAATCGAAGATAGGAGAAAGGATATGGGAAAACCCGGAGAGTGAATGTTAGCAAAATTTAATGATGAAGGTACAAAACCACGACGAGGAATATCCTGCAGAAATTAGAGAAAAATAGATGATTATTTGTAATAATTTCTTTGAATTATGACTTTCTATATTACTGAGATATTAATATCTAGTACCTCACTTGCTTTTGGAGTTTATTTTACAGAGACGACTGGAGAGTTGAATGAATGGTATTGATGTCTTTAATATCTACGAATATATGAAATTCTGAGTATGCTTGAGCGAATTCAAGTGGAAAAGGAAAACAAACAGTAATAAAAAATAAAAGCAACTCTACCTAGAAAATGATAGTGCATGCTCACCTTAAGTTACAATTATCCGAAAGATTGTGTCATAATTGTGTCTATTTTTAATCCAATTTCAAGAGTTTGTCGTATAAATTCCTCAAACATGAGATATTCCGTTGAATATTTCTCTAAAAATAGTTGGAAATTTTCGTGAAAAAATTAAAGAGGGCGGAAATACCCAATGGAAATATTGGAAAATACTAACTGTGAACAATAAAATGGAATTGCATTCTCGTCCTTTCACTGTGGATTCTTCATAAATCTGAGGAATCCAATATTGAAGATATAAAATTTTGTTAATTCTCATTCAGCCTGTGGCTATGACCGAGAAGAAATAGCCTAAATATTTTGACAATATTAATCTTTCATTTTCCAGGGCAAGGTTTCCAGGCAAAGACAAAATCTCAGACAATACTAGGTTTATATTTGGCATACTAAGCGACTCGATAACATTCTTGCGCAGATCAATATGCCAATAAATAATACTACAAAATATATATTGCTTTCAACCCTCTGTTCTAATTAATGAAAACTGATTGATAAAAAACAATAAAAGAGAATCATTCATTAAGCAAAAATGAAAAATTCAATCACTGATTCACATCCGTATAGCAATAAACGGAACTAAAGTAGGAAACTGATTTAGATCCTTAAAAATGTGCCTTTGACTGTATATACTCATTATTGAGGACTTACTTACGATTAAGAGTAATGGAAAACACGTTTTTCACTATTAAAAGCATGATTCCTTCTCATTGGGTATAATAAATCATTTTTCGTACTTAACGACTGGTTATGGGAGGAGAAAATTTCAAAGAAGCTTGAATTATTTAATAATTAACCTCATTTTCAGCTTAAAACTCTCTTCGAAGAGCAATGTGTTAAAATTTCGCAATAGAATGATAAATATATTATTTAATATTCCATGCTAATATAAAACTTAAATCAATAGATATTGTAACTTTAATTATGGTGAAAAAACATCAGAATAAAATAGCTTAACAAAAGAAATGTGACTGTTAGGAGCCGTATAACCTTTGATCGCAAATATCTTCAGCTAAATTTATATCTTGTTTGACCCCAAATTACTAATATATAAATGAAATAGTTTTCTGATATGGGAACCAAATTTCAGCATACCAAAATTAAATTTAGCAAAATCCACATGACGAAATTCTAATTTACACGTAATTAAATATGAAGCAGTTATTTAGTTTTGCCCAAAAAATTTTTTGAATTCCATTTCATGACAAAAGGAAGTCAATTAACATCATAAAGCCTTCGTCTAATATTATTTACCTTGATAAACTCGGTTGTAATGTTCATGCGCGATATTAAATTCCTCACGTTTCATCTATAATTGATTTTAAATAATATTTTTTTCTGAATATCGCATTACGTTTTCAAGCAGATAATATACCAGGTATTTCAAATATTCAAACATTCTAGCTTCAGTGAGATAACTCGAATTTTGAGGGAGCGTCTCCCGTTGATTATTGGGTTACCGAGAATTCCGTTTTTGAAATTCCAATTGGTTTTTATTTCAACATATTAACCGCAAAACCTTCCTCTCTTCTTCCGCTCAGAGAGAAATTTCGTGAATATTTTCATGAAATGAGGACAAAAATTCGCCCAAAAAAGAATCAGCGGATTTTTCTAGAGCTTCTCTCTAGTCTTCAATGAGAATCGAATAATATTCGGAAATGTAAGAATGTAATTATGCATTAAATTCTGTTTGCTTCTTATGAAGTCAAATGACATTACCTTGAGAAATAGACTTGTGGCAAAATCTAGAAATAAATATAGGTCCCACGGTGACGTCAAGAATATCATTAACATTTGGTTTAAAGGCATTAAGAGTAATTGAATTCCCCTTCAACGTCCTCACTAATCTGACAAACTATTCCATAAAAATTTCAGCTCGATTTTATTTTAGCAAGATTGTCAAACCACGAACTACTATAGAAACAATTTTCTTGGGGGAATCTTAGGACATGATCCAATTTTGACCTGACTCGAATTGAAGGAAAAATACTATTTATCAAGGTATAACTATGAATATAATGAATTAGGTTCAATATTTATTCTGTAACGTTTGAATTATGATTCTGGCAACGATATCTTCCCCCTACTGAAATTTTAAATTAAAGAGTGATACATCATTTCAGATCACTTTTTGATGTAGTGAAAGAGACAAAGCTCCATAAAAATAAGTTAAATCTACAAGTAAATAATTCAGGTCGTCCATGTTTTATTTAGTGGCATAGTAAAGTTTTTATTATGAAGTTTTCTAAAGGGAAGATGATTACTTCTGAAGAAAGATTGGGATGACAGAGAGTTTAATACTCCTTCAAATATCGGTTTTTACTCTGCAATGACAACCCAAAGAAAAATTATAAACTAAAGAAGAGCTAATCTAGCGTACGAGTAAAAGTTGCTTGTATATTGCGGGCTTCGTTTATAACAGCAGAGATAAAATGAAGAAAAAATGACGTTAATAAATTAAGAATTATTAAATTATCTTTTTAAAAATTCATTCTTTTTAACAAACACATCATTAAATGAAAAAGGGCCCCAAAAAGAGGACTGATGACCTCCTCATTTATCGTGGGAAGTCATTCGGGGGTCATTCGCGCGTAATGACTGAGATTTAAATATTGACAAATGTGTAACACAAGACAATATAAAACTTCTTTATTAATGGGAAAAATTTGGAATAGAAAATCCAATCTTTTGTTTAATAATACAGATTTGCTCTACACTGTCAGATTGTACTCTTTACTCAAAAATATTAGACTCATTTCCGAACGCAAACAACACTAGGTCTTTGTGGATGTAAGATTTGAATATTAAAATCTAAACTAAGCAACCTCGCCATATACGCTTATACTAGAGAACCGTCTAGTTCGACGAACCTACACTTCGTCTTATCAGGGTAAAAATTCGTTCAGTTTTTCTAGAGATAATAGAATACCGACTCTTCTAGAGAGGACATACGAATACTATTAAAGCCTAAAACACCCGACCGTTGAAGATTTCCCAAAGATTTAGGGGCTATTTTCATTACCCCTGGGTTTACTTACACTGTCGGAGGGAGGGGGCAGTTTTTCACGGACGGCGACACCTGTGGATAAATTTTCCGTGAAATCCTTACGAGACAAAATTAACATAAAAGCCTGCAAACATGTGTAAAGCTTATAGCATTATCTTGGTTTAAAGGAGCGTCATTACATCTACATTGCAGCCGAAGGCCTCCGAAAAGCATTGAGAATCTATAAAATAGATCACTTTCAAAATTAAAAAAAAACTCCAAGTGTGTTTTTTACTGTGTGAGTGCAAGGCACCGGCACAGTAAAAATCATACCTAAATTTATGCTTCCATGACTCCCAAAAATAAAACAAGAGAAGGATAAATATCGCGAGACAGGAAACATATTTTTCCATCAAAACATGAATTTGTCATGGCGAAATGAGATTTCCAAAGTGGATAGCGCTGGCAGAGGAGAGACATATGAAGCGCAGGGGATGTGAGAATCGAGAGAGAAAAATATAGAGAGCGCTGTTTTTCGGTTGTTGGTCCGTTGTCACTCTATCTCCAACACGGCGCATATTTCGTAGTGAGCGATGACCGTCGCCACCTTTTGCCCAAATTACTCGGGAGGGAGGATGGGGAATGAGTGTGGGGATGAAGCAAAGTAGAAGAAAGGGGATTGCAAGGTATGAAAAAGGAGGGGCTCGAAATTAGTGGGAGGAAACCGAGATATTGGGCTGGAAAGGGGAGAGAGGACCGTGGTGTATTTTTGGGGAGCAAATATGCAGATTTCGAGGGGATAGAAAGGCGGGGAGGCACCCTAAGAGAGGAAAGTAACGGAAAACAAAGGGGGAAAAGCCGTGTGTGCACTTTTGTTTGAACATGTACGTACATACACAAACATAGAGTTAGGAAACGTTGTATGCAAGGAAATGAAATGTCGAGGAAAACAATATAATCTTTAGATTCAATAGACTTAAAAAAATATAAATGGCTATAATGAAAATGAAAATCATTATTTAGTTATATCATGATTTTTAGGTAACTCTAGCCTCATCTTGTTGGCTTGAACCAATATCTACGGCGTCATTATTATAAAAATCTTGGCTGATAATGAAAATAATATCTCACCTCTACATTCTTTAGTAGGAATGCCGAACTCGAATATATCCCACTCACAGATTTATCGGAGGACCAGTCAGAATAGCTCAGTATAAACAGTTCAGCCTATTTAAAAATATGTAAACTTCATTCATGGCTTTGAATGAGGGATATGGAAAGACAAAGTACGTGTCCCCTCTGAAATTATACCCTCAAGAATGTGATTAAATACAGATAAATGTCGTACTTTTTCTTTTTTTACAATATGAGCAGTAGATATAACATTGCAGCATTGAAAGTATGCAACCAAGAAAAAAGCTTAATCAACTACGAGGAAAGCCGTGCATCTGATCGGTGCCTTATTAGAATGCATTTTAGGCCAAGTGCTACTGTTTCCCAAAAAACGATGACTGATACATATTAATTCACGCAATCTTAAATGAACATCTAATCAAAATCTAATCAAAACTTTTATCCAATAACTTTAATCGAACGTGATGATTCGAACTTTAGAGGATAATCAAGATTCAAGAAAGTCGTTAACTAGGCAATGCTTCAGATGTGAAGAATCAAAACCGTGGTTGGCAATGATATGGGTAACTGCAATGTAAAGAGGACGGATGGGAAGGCAAATCACGCCTAAACAAATGTATACAACTTGTAAATACATTTAATTAATTAATTAGGACGAGGATTACACGTGAAGCAGTCAATGGTGTAAACGTTTACTCCAGCATCACATGAGATTGATTGGCTCCATCTTGATGACTCCTGGGAAATTTTGCTGTTTAATCATCAAATGTAAACAATTAACTAATTTGATAATCCCGATTGAGGGATGATGAGGAGATGACGTGTAAAACAAAAAAATGACGAAAAGAAGAAACTTTTTATTATTTTCTTGTGTCAGCAAAATATTGGATGTGGAGCAGATAAGATGGACTTTTATGAAGATTTTGAATATCCTTTTGGCAAATATAATTAAATATATGCTCAAAGTAAGCTTAAGTTTATTTGGAATGGTTAAAAAGTAAGATAATAATGTTATTAATCAAATCTCCATAAAAGATTTTAAAATATTTTAATTCAGATACCGAGTCATTTTAAATAATTTAAATTAATTTCCGTAAATTTTCCCTAGTGCACTACTTTTGCGTCATAAAGGTTGTTTTGATTGACCGAATGTAAGATAATTACAAAAAATGAGTGCAAGACATAATAGGAAGATTATTACGATGGCGTTTACACAGTAATTCATTAAATATTCAAAGCTGAATTATTTCTAAATCTATGCGTTCTAGAATCACCTTTAGTTCACATAATCAAAGCAGGATTTGTATATTTCAGCGGAAGTTTATTTCCTATCTTCGATGAATCTATTAATTACTCAATACTTGCTTCTTTTACTTTATGACTCTCTTTACACTTCCTATTCAAAAGCCTTTATCTTTAGCGATATATATCCAGCGAGTCGAACAATAGCTCAGTTCTATTGAAAATTAAAATCAATAGTATCATCACGACTCTAATAAAATTGTTAACCTGAATTGCTACAAAATATTTGAAAAGGTTAATACCTGGTCATTATGCGTTGCCTTTTTCGCGTCCCGATCATTGTCTAATAACGACGCAACTTTTCCTATGTGGTACCTTCTATATATTTGAATTCAATGAAGCGAGTTAAAGCCTGGGCATCATTTAGCATCCAAAAAAAACTTTTTACCGAATTGCGTTGAAATCGAAGCGAGAGCAAATAAAGCGCTGCGAAGCGAAAAACCTGATATCCTGTTGAAGGCTTCCGATTGGCAAATACATAAAAGTGCATCGCGTGAAAATATCGCATTTCATAATTCGATGCCGGAAAACAAAACGCCTTTGCGAGAAGGAAGCATAGAATCCAAACCAGAGGAGATTGACATCATTAATTATTTTCGAACGCTTCCAATCCAATTCTGCGCTCACAAAAAAGTAATTCGCTTTGGTTCTCGGAGTTCGGTTGGAACTTTTTTTAGAGGTTATCGGATACCTAGTGTTGAGTTTCGGCTTTGATTCGCCATCGGTGAAATAATTAAAATTAGATATTCACAACATATCCTCCACAATGGAGCTATGCTGAAATGCATTTCTAAACAAAACCTTTCCTATTTCCTTTGGTGATTTGACCCTTCGTAAGGGATGAAACGATGTAATTTGGTAATAAGTAGATTTTATAAGTTTTATATATTAATTTAATTTAATAAAAATCAAGTTACTTAAAATTGTTATACTAGTTGTATTAACAAAAAAATATCGTTTAATTAACACTTGTTGTATTATCTAAATGCATTATTATTGTATCAAATGTAATAACTAAAATAATGGTTAGGAGATATGGCTGAAATGATTCGATAACCATCCCAGCAAGTGGAAATTCCGGTTTCTTCCAGTCAGACAGTTTTCAAATCAGTTTTTTCTGATAAAAAAAATATTTGTAACAACTTTAGGACTGTTATGTAATAATATTTCAATCGGTTGCAAAACTGCCAGCAAAGATATTATGTGTATGTTAAATCCGAATATATTGCAAATTAGCTTAAATTATACGCTAAGTGCATTTTCTTATTCAAATAACTAATGAGGGAAGAAAAGAGACATCTACTTAGATTTATTAGTAACTTTAATGTTATTAAAAATACTGAACTTCACTATAAAATCTCAATTTCACTTTACCCAAAATATCGCAACTTACACAATTTATGGAGCGTGCTCTAACGAAGCAAAGCAGGCGCTATAAACCTGAAAAAAATAAATTTAACAGGAAAAATTTGCATTTTAGCGCTCATTCCGCCTTTTTACGGCAATAAACAAGTCTGCCTTTACGTGGTAATCTCTAAAGCTATTAAATTTTGCAGCATGACGGGAAACCCAAAACAGCGTAGCAGTAAAAAAGCACGCGGATCGCTACAACACAGCCTTGAGATTAAAAAATGCAGGAGGCAAATACGGAGAGGAAAGACACGAGGGGCCGGTGTTAAGGGTTCGAAACACAATATCGGAAAGTATTGGGGTGCTTGTTTGTCGCTAAATGAGGCGATATCATAGGAATCCAGCGAGGGACGAGGTTTCTTTCCGAATTGCAGGTGATGGAAAAACACGGAAAGTTGTTATAAGGTCTGAGGATGAAAGGGTCGTAGCCGAAAACCTCTCGGCGACAAATACATCCTTGTATGGGTCCGGAAAACACGCGGATGAGCGCGTGACACTTCATCTCCCTCACGTCCAGTCATCGGATGCGACCAAGCGCGGGATGACCTACATCCCATCTCACTCTCTCAAGACTCTTTTGTTCCTCTCTTCTCACACTCCGATAACATGACATCATCCGGATTCGCGAAGGCATTATGACGAACACGGAAGAGTTACCTTTATCGTTTCAGGAACGAGGACGTACATATGAAAGCAATTAAGTATCAAGTATCATAAGATACGGAGACTGTTCCTTGAGTTTGCGATGTATCCATCATGGTAACGATGAAACTTGAGAATTCCTGCGATAAATCGCTAAGCGTTCCAAGAGGCTTTTAGACAAAGGATGGGATGTGAGTGAGGAGATTTTAACTTGCGCTAAACTCGCCTATTAATTTATTCATGGATAATTCAATCGAATTTAGATCCATAGATAATTTTCAGGGTAGGTATGAAGCGTCCTATGCCACATAGGTCGATCACACGCAGTGAGAAAAATTTGTGAAATAGATTTAAGACATAATCCGTTCATTATTTCAATTTCATTGAATTGGTAAGCGTTCCAAAAATCCTTCTTAACAAAGAATGGGGATTAAGAGAAAACAACTGAAGATTTCCTTAAATGTTGCTCCATACTTTCAGAAGGAATTAGCTTTTTAAATATATTAAATTATTTTTAAATCGTTTATCGATAAGTTTTGACCAATCAGATGTCGCGAGAATGTTAGATGCAATATGTTACCAGTTAACCAATTAATTTTTCGTTCCATTGATAAGCGATAATGATGGACTGGGATAGCTGGTTGAATGGTTAATGCACCTGTCATATACACGTTCATTCTCCCCGTTCCAAACCCCGAAATTTGCCTATCAGCCCAAATGTGTAGATGAAGGTGAATCGCGTTCCCTAACAGTAAATGTTTATGAAAACAGACTTTTTCTTCTTTTTTCTATCCGCTTCCATTTTCCCCGTAATGGAGCGTCGTGAAAATGTTGAATTTAATGGCTATAAACGAGCTAGGATCAACATATTGAATTTGAGAAGTAATTTATTTTTTTATTACTTATCTTACTTGATGTTTAAAACTCGTAACAGAAACAAAAGCCCTACCAATGGATCGCCCTAATATTCTTAACTAAAAGGATAGCAGTCACTTTCTTAGAAGGAGAAGCCAACACACGTTTGTTTGAAAATCAGGCTACATTTCTTATATTCCTAATATTGTATAGATATAATATTGTATAGATAAAGACGGAAGATAGATTTTAAGTTTAATGCATGATTTCCTATTTATTCCACAAACAAGAGTAACTCTGCAATGCCCTCTTGCACCGTGAATAAGATTTGAGAAGATAAGTATCAATAGAGAAAATTGATATGATTCAAAAGCATTATAGATCATCGTTGTAAATACATATACATAGTTGGAAATATAAAAAGTCTCATACATTATTTCCTGATTAATATAAGGAATGCCTCGGTTTAAAATCCTTGATATTCCATATTAACTGTTTTAATTAAAATTCAAAGTAGATATATTTTCATTAACTGATTTAGTGCTTTTAGATCAATTACACTAACATCGATAACTTCCAAAATAAATATATATATACTCTGAAATACGTACGCCCCAGAGATCACTAAAACCTTGTATTTATCCGTCCCGAATACTTCTCTTTGCTCCCACGATTTTTTCCATTTGAGTGGACGCCTTATATTCCTCCCCACATCCGTCTTTCCGCATTTTTCCGCGAAGGAAATGCGTATGGGAAAGGAAGAAAAAAAGAACACCATCTCTCGATTTGATTGGTAGGATTGATAGGATCACGCTTTCGGATGGAAGGGACGTGGGGGCGGAAGCGGGAGATGGGGGAGTAATTGGAAACTTTGGGAGAAAGAAGGAAAATTGATAAGAGGAGGTATTGTTACCTATACGATTGTGTCCATCGGCCGACATGGGGGGTGAGAGAGCATATCCGTCCCCCTCTAACATCTCCGTCCATACCAAAAACCATATCACTCACGGAGGAAGCCTCGTTGTTTCGTATCTTTATTTTCTTTCCCCTCACCTGCCCGGCGGCTTCATGCACATATTTATTCTCGTCCGACAGGTCTGATTTTTTAGGCGCGCATCCTTCTGCTTATGATCGTTTCATGATCGATCATTGTTTTGCTTACAAATTTTTTCGCCGTGGATTATCTTTGCGAGCCAGTACTATGGGTTAGTCTAGTATTAAGATCCGGATGATTAATTACTTGCGGGTGGCAGTCAATCTTCGTGAAGTAAAATTATACGACGCTCCACCAGAAAACTAATGGGAACTTGAATGATACAGAAAATAGTAACTCGATGAATAAAACTCTATATCGCCGTTTGGGTGGACCCTAAGTTGTTTTTAAAGCACCAAGAAGAAAAATATTTATGAACATCATCCTTCCTGATGTTCAGCATTCTCTGGAATTCAAATATAGTGAGGATTCATATACGTTTTCGATTTACTACTTTAGTGTATTCTCTTTACCCCATGCCAATGCCATACACCAAAAGGCGGTTTGCAGAGTATTTATGTAGTTGTACCTTAGTAAGGAACTACGTTTTCACCGAAACTGGGTTTATAATCTCGTCTGATTTGTAAATATATATTTTCTTGTGTATACGAACAAATAACATTCAGATTAAATCATACATTAAAAAATCAAGATAGTTAAAAAATACATGTACTATTAAGGTTAAAATAAGATAAGTAATTAAAACCCATGTATAAAAAACATAAAAAACTCCCGGCTTAAAACATACGCAGTCAATATCTGATGAAAATGTTAGATGCACATATCAAACTTTTGTGTTAAAAAGGTTCTGAGAATGAAATACACAAACCTTTTCATGGAAGACAGCATTGTTTGAAATAAAAGAATACCCCCAGTGCGAATAAAAAGGATGAATATCTTGAAAATATGATCTGGAATTATTACCAGTTGACTGTATAATGTATGTATGAGATGGAAAACTATAGATGTTTGTATATGTTGCATATTGTAACGACTTAAATAAGAAATTCGAAATAAATTCAATGTGAATATCCCACATTTTGTCTCGTTTCTTTCCCAATGTCGCTGCGATACTGTTTCCTCGATTATTTCGAAAATTTCTCCCGCAGGAAAACGTCATGTAAATGCTCTCTGATTTTCAATTATTTCCAATACTTCCATTTCTAGAAACACGATATGTAGTTCGGGGGCCCTCATCATTAAATTTTTGCTCAATTCCTTCCCACAAACTCCAGAGTTTGCTAGATTAACGCGGGTATTTACCTGATTTCTATTATATTTCCGCAATTTTTCGCCGTTATTGAATTTCCGAAATAAATATGCTACCGTCGTTCTACAATGGCTAAAAAAAGAGGAGTAAAAACTCGCTTTATTCCAAATCCCCAATGTAATTGATCACTGCAAAAATTTTCCTGGAAAGAGGAAAATATGATTCTCGCAACAAAAAAAGGTAAATGCGTTGGTATATTTGCGCATGTATTCATTCGAGCACTGAGGATCTCTCGTGAATAAGATAAAAATAATGAGCTCGGTCCGCCCATCACGCAGACTTTATTTGCGTATTTATTCGTCCATCCCCTTTCTGCGGTAGGATCACTGCAGTAACAGGATTTGAATAGGCAGATTTCTCGGTGTGCCTAAAAAACCAATATAGTTGCAAATTCCGATAGATCTGTTTGATATCCTAAGGGAACATCTTTTTCAATTATTCATCGTCTTACTGAGAAGTACGAGTTATCTCTATAAGTCCTTATATTGACGAAAAATTGAAAATTTGGTTTAATATATTTGAATAAATCTGGTTTATTTCATATTTTTCTCATCTGGATATATTTCACTATTTTATCTTGTAAAATGATGATGACTGAATTCTAAACGTCTAATAAAGCAAACAAAGAGTATTATTTTTCTACTGTATTTAAGGATTTAATTAAATACCGCTTACAAGGATAAATATATCATGAGTGTGACTACAAAGACTAAGAATGATAGACAATGAAGATCGATACTAATATTTTGCGAGGCGATCTCAGCACTCTTGAAAACGTTATAAAAGTTTTACAATAACTAAAATCTCATTTTCCGGAAGTTCTTTTTTGAAGGAACACATAAGTACCTGAGATTATGGGGCGATGAACTGATTTAGGGGGCGACTGACCCAAAAGAATTTTATCCCATTGTCAGTCACCTTTCTTTAACAAATGAATATTACTGGATTCTAGAAAGTGATAAAACACCGGCTGATAACCTGATAGAGATTTTATAGATATTTTTAACATTGCATTTTTATTTTACATTTTATTTTTTCCAGATTTACCGCACAGTTTACATTTTTATATGTGATGGTTGGGGAGAGATGGTAAGGAATCAATGTTCATAGGAAATGGTAGCGTAAAAATGTTAGGGAAATACTGGCTTAGTCTCGCAACTAAGCTTTGTTTGACTAGGGTGCACGTATGTTTCTAGGCCACGGACTTCTTCTGCACCTCTTTCACTTGAAGAAATATTATTCTTGGTTATTAGAGCATTCGCGGTAATTATCTCTCAGGCGTTGTATTACAGGCATTAAATTTCGAGGTTAGTCGCATCTAGTGCTTGTCATCTAAGGACCGCGAAGATGAAACGGACTTCCAATTTCCCGGGAAAGTCAAGGTGTATTCTGGAAATCTGGGTTTGTCATACGTTGAGAATGGGCTTAAGAAATGTCCTCTAGGAAAGAGGTTACATGGAGCTATTTAAAAGCTAGGTTCCCCGGACTGGTCATCCATCCTAGAATATATGTCCTCTTTTTAGAGCCCTTCAGACTTGAAATGTACGTATATTTCACTGTAACTTTGACCTTTAACCGTTGGTACAGCACTTTTCTACCCTTGTGATATTACAGGAAGAGTACCCTTTCATGTTTTCCAGACAAGGAAAATAGTGCCCAATTTCATCTTCTTGGAAGTCCATCAAAAAAGTTTTAAGAGTAATAATAATTTAATTTAATAATGAATTCTTTTCCTGGTTTGTAAATTTTAGGGAGATCGGTGACTCTATTATATTGAATTTCAATTCTACCTTTTCCTCAATTTGAAATGGAGTATTTTTCTAGATTTTGTAATTGGAGATCTGAGCAGTATGATTTTATCCTTTTTAGCAAATAATAGTTTCAACAAATATTGGTTTATCTGGTTAGAGATCAAATAATAGGATGAAAATTAAAATAATTTTACCGTCGATTCGACTAAAAATTTTATCAGTGGGAAATTCGCAGGATTGAAAATTGTTTGTCCTGGAGTCTCGAGAATTTTATTTAAAATCCTGGAAATGACAAACACTAACTCTTATTCGATAAGCCTCTTTCCAGGATAACTGGCATTTAATATTTCATTGTCGTTTATATATTTTCATCCATGTATTTCCTGTCCTGAAATCGCGCATCACTCACACGCGATATCTCCTTGATACTAATTTTTAATTTAGATATTGGTAGATGGCAGGGCATTAAATTACTGTAAAGCCATCATCACCTATCATTTGAAATTCATTATCCATTATCATCATTTCTAGTAACTGACCAGTAACAGTAAAGTAACAGATTGGACAAAGGCTGGCAAAAAAATTATTGATGACATCCTACCAATTCTAGCACGTCTTCAAACATTACTTTCATTCGTTGATAATCATCGAATCGTTCTTTTCCCTTGAGCCAAAACAGTTACTTTCATCAGACGAAATAAAAGGCGGAAAATGTCCAACGTAGCAAACTTCATTTCCTATGAATCGGCGTCGTTCGAATTTGAGCAGAACAAGTATGACGTGTTTCCGGAAGAGGAAAAAATTGAGAGAGTGGCATGAGAGTTCACGGCTAGTCTGAAAACGAAGAAAAGATCCGGCGTGAAAGGAGGCAAAAACAGTTCATTGCTTCCGGTAATGGTGTGATGTGTGGCACTTGAAAGAGTCGTTCTCTCGGAAAAAAGGCGTCTCCTCACGCCTCTCTTATTGTTTGAGATCCGTGGCCTTAACAATGAGTGACAGCCGATATCCATGGGAGGCTTAGAGTCTGACCTTCTGTGCCATCCGAAGAGAAAAAAGTGGCCGTAAAAAGATAGGAGGGACGGCGAATGGAATGATATGAGGCGAGAGGAAAAGAGAAGATATAAAGAAAGGAAATAGAAGTGGAGAGGTTTTGAGGGTGACTATTCTGGATAAGAGCGGCTAAGAATGCAGGAAATGAGAAGATTGGATACAGGAGATGTAAAAGTTGAGTTAAGATCCCTTACAAGAATTATACAAGGTGTCAAAATGAAAGAGAGAGGTTCAAGGTGAGTCTCGCAGAAATTTCAGAGATCACCTCAAAAATACATTTCTGTTATTAAGATCTTTGAAATAAATATAATAATTCGTGCAATTTTCCTCCTGTGGCAGCTAATTTGTTTTCCTACTCACATCGCCTGAAAATGTCGAGCAAAATCTCCAGATAAATCAACAATTAATCAAAACTCTAATTATAAATGTTCCTTGCCACCAAGGTTCCATCTAAGATTAGTTTACTTCGATTATCGCAGTACTGAGGCGTTAAATATCACTTACGGCATTTATGCACCCTATTTAATAAGGAAGATATATCTCTGTGTCTTATTTAAAAAGTTAGTACAACATGTACTAATGCTAGATAGCATAAAGTAGGACGCTCAGAAGTCTATGGTCTTAAGTATCTATCTGCCGTCACGAGCTGTCATAAATCTTTGTTTATGGTTGCTCCGATTCATCAATCGAATTGGTCATCAAGGGTACTGGTCGCTTAGAATGGAAATTCTCGCGAAATCTTCGTTTATTTTATTAAACTTCTCGCAATTCAAAGCAATAATTCACTAAAAGAGAATTCTTTATTCTATTTCCTTTCTATTAGCACTTATCGCGACATCGTAGGAACAATACTTCTAATTTAATTCAGTAAAAGAAAAATGTCTGTAATCGATGAACAAAATGAACTTAACGTGCATTTTTTATGAGAGAATTTGCGAGTCGCCCAGAGTAGAGCCAACGATATTTTTGGTAGAAAAATATCGATATGTGTTTCGTCACTGATCTTCTAATGAATCTTTAAATTTCAAATTTCTATCTCGTCGGGAAGTGCGTAAAATTATTGCTCCAATATTTCTCCCATGCATTTCTTACAGGAGTTACTGACCTCGGATAAATGAATACACACACAACGGTGATTATTATATAACTCTTATAAGATTCTTTCTCTTTTCACCTTTTCACATTAAGATTTTTTGCGGATAATTTGTGGGTAATAATTTTGTGTTTCCTTCTACACAAAATTATTTTTCTGGCTTTCGACTATCTTTAAAATTATTCTAAGAGAAAACTTTGTCTTTTTCATCTAAAAAGGTTTCCTATGCCTAGCTTAGCATATTGGTTAATCTAATCGGCATAAGCGGCGGCTGCTAGTACTTCACAATAGACAGCCTGTCTTATTTTTTTCTTTACAGATTGCTTTGACCCCTCCGTATATATAAATCCTCAACTCGAAAAAAAATAAGGGTCCCATCACTCAATACACCTTGCGAAATTAAATGGAGCCAGTCATACCTCGTTATTCGCACGATTTTTCCATAAATGAAATTTTCCTATGCATTAGTTAGTAGGACGGAATCCGTTGGCAGGGATTAATCAATATTTGACAAATTAAATTTACTTTCGTCCGAAAACGAGACATTTTCGAGTCAAAAGCAATACTCTCAATTTTTTCCATCTCCCTCCGCCGGGTATCGCAGGTTCCGAACTGTCTGCCATACACTTGTTAATCGCATTTCCTTTTTGACGTTACGTATAATATGCTTTCCATTCGGATCCATCACTTATTCACCGAAAGGAATTGAGAAAACAATGTGATTAATGGAATAAATAATGAGAAAGCACGTCTCCTTTTCCCGAATCCGTGAATCAAACAAACGTCACTGCCACGTCATCGGCCGCTTCTCTGGCCCGTCACTCAGGATGCTGGAGATTGATATTAATTAAAGGACGCGTCGGTTTTAGGCTTAATTACGATTAGGAGTGGAAAAATTATCTCGCGGAAAGGCATTCATGAGCGATGAGATGGCGGTGGAAGCTCATTTCCTTTCCTCGACATCTGTTACGTCAGCGAGGAAAACAAGCGCAAACTCAGCCGCAAGATTTTGATGCCGTGAAAACCAATCGCAATATCGATGAAATTACGCGGCTGAAGCAATCGTTTACTGATCTCGGAAGATTTTTTCAATGATTAAATAGGGACCTGTCGATATTTTGAGCCTAAATGTATTATTTCGGAGTAGATTTGGTGAAACACCATCATAAACTCGAGATGACAGATCAATCGCGGAGTTAAATCCATAAGTTTCTTCCGTCTCGATTAATATAGCGACGACAAATTACATTAATGCCGACAGAGTTGTTAAAGTACTACTTAATGCTTCTTTTTTTAGCAACGAGTACAATTCTGCACACTAAATTTGATGAATTCTGTGAATTATGGAAATAAATTATGAAATTACGTAAGCATTATTTAGTACTTTGGACCAACTGCACGAGGTGTCAGAGAATTTTTCTCAGTTAAACAGAGCGGTGAAGTTTTTTTGAACTGTGAATGTTCATATTTGGCTTCACTATAATTCAGCGTGTTATTTCGTGAGGGAACTTAGCGAGAATTATTTTTCCTCAGCAATACCTCGTTAGAAATAAAATATGACTAATCTTAAATTTAATCCGGAATATACTATTATGAATACTCTTAAGATATATAGGTTCGCTAACTATTAGCTGTTTTCCATTTCTAGCTATTGCACAGATAAAAATTGGTCGTTTTAAATATATTCTTACTAGGCTATGATAGGAAAATGAGTAGCACTACTACGTTAACAATCCCAAGATTTCCTTTCATGATTTAATACCAAAAAATGAAAAAAATTGATCAAATATAAAATATTAATTCCAAGTATTGATGCCTACAGCTTTAATTATGCGTCTTGTGTATAATTTCTTGTGTGACGTATTTCTCGTAAACTAATATACTAAAGGATATTTCTTCCGGTGTAAAATGCAAGAATAAAATTAAGAACTTTCCTTAGGACGGATTTAGAATTGTACTCTAGAAAAATTTCTCCGGTGAATAATTTACCATTGCGTTACATTAACGCCAATTTTATACAGAAAAATTCGTAAGGAATTAATAATGATATATGAATAAAATCTATTACCTTCTTGAAGAATTGAATACCAGTTTGGGTTGGATGTATAATGACTGAAGAACTCTCCATTACAACGTATATCTTAAAATGAAAATGACTCGTAGAATTATACCCACCTGCAAAGAAAATAAAGTTACGTTAGTAACAAGAAAAATTATATTATAAACTTCCCATTTCATAACACGCTCTCAATTTATTTCAAAAGGATATTGAGAAGTAGAGCATATATTCAAATAGTTTATCCTTTCATACAGTGATAAGTGCATTTACACTACAGTGAGCAAAAAATATATAAATTTACCGAAAAAGGCTTAAACGAATTATTCTCCGTTGTGTAGAATCTATTAGACCTACTAAGTAATTTACCTACTCGGTAAAATTTCCAAGTGGTTGATAATTTCTTCTATGACCAAACAAGTTTTTTTCAAACTTAATCTCTACTCAATTTCAAATAATTTTCCGCAACCGATATTTTTACACTAGGACAAACAGGATGAAACAAGTGATTTTGAGACTACGTTTTAATTTCTCTGAATTGGAGCATCAAACAACGGGCGATAAGTAATTCTCTAATCATGAATAATGGACCCCGAAATCTAAACGTGTATACAGTATAAAATATCAGCCTTAACGAACAAATCTGCACTAATACTCAGGTGCGAGCAAATTCTAATCGCATTAAAGCTCCTTATCGTCCTCTCCGTCTGTGGAGGCTTCGCTAGAGACAAAACGGATTATATCACACCATCCCACACATCTACACATCCCGTCACCCCATAATACCCGTCCACGTTTGAAACTTAATCGAGTCTCCTTGATGTGGTTGAACTTGGAAGCTCTAGGTGCAGCATGGCGGAAAGGACTCTAGAGACGCATGGGATGGATGCATGACGCTGAAAATGGTCAAGCTATTTGGGAAGAAGGATAATAAAAGGACACTGGAGGATTAATTTTGTGGGTGGATTAAAATTTCCTCGAGATAAGATACAAATAGAGAGAAGCGGAATTTCGTGTGTAAATGTGAAATTCGGAATGAAATACTTTCGTTGTTATCTGGATGTTCAATTAAAACTTAAATATTTATCTAAATATTTAATTGTGTAATATTGGCATCAAAATTGGTGAAAAGGTATCAGGAATGTATAAAAGCATGTCTCTTCATAAACAGAACACTGTAGAGAGGAAACACGTTAAAAGAGTTTTCTATTTGGTTAAATAATTGGAAGAGAATATTCAGGTAAAATAGAGAGCCTCAACGAAAAAAGCACTACGGTTGCGTGTATTTCTGTTATATTTAAAAAAATTGGCATAGTTTAATGAAGAGATGACTTTTTCAATTCTAAATTGCAATTTTTACAACTGGGTTCATCGAGGAGATTGTTCCAGCATTGTAAACCTGCGCGCTTCATTAATGTATTGACAAAATATATCTAGAAGTATACATCGTAAGATTTAATTGATTTGGGAAAAACTAGGATAAATGGTGAAAGCAGTTGGCAACAATTTATAACCTTCCAAAATGCTTTGCCAAAGCAGCTGATTTTTCTCGTTAACGAGTGGAATCCTTTCCTTTTCCAGTCTTAGTCAACTCTATTTCCACTATAATAAATGCTAGTAATGCTGACCTTTAAGTTAACTAAACATCTACGGGCCATTGCAAAGTGTGTCTCGCAAACTTTCATGCGAAAACGTTCATTTGATTGAATAGGATATACGAAATAGAAACCAAATTAGAAAGGTGGATAAACAGGACCAATTTCAGTAAAAAAACACGTGTCAGGCCCTTAGGCCCTTTTCACACACAACGGTTTTTGCCGTACGGTCGGTAATCCCCACAGCTTATCAACCGTATCACGGCGCAATTCCTTAAGAAGTATATGGAGCCTTTCACACTAGCGACCGTACGGTTTTTTGCCGTCCATCGCCGTGTAGCAGCCGTGTCATCCACTGCCATTATTTTCTTACAATCCAACTTATAATGCTGATTTTTCAGCCAGATTACTACTTCACTAGCTTCGTAAATGTTCGACTGATCATTTGAATTGAGTTCATTCAATTTTCGCTTTAAACTTTGTTGTTCCTGCTATTGCTAAGTGTTTCACCGTCCAACAATTTTGAAACTGCCATTACATTCTTAAAATCTAACACAAAAGGCTAATTTTTCTTCAATTGCTCATTGTGTCATCTGGATGCATAAAAGTCACATGAGATTAATTTTCGAGTAACCACATCTTAGTAAAATATTATTTAATTAGAACGTAACTTTAAAACTTTCGTCATGCAGTATAATTTACACGTCGCCTAAAACTTTTTGATTTTTCACGTGAGGAAGAACTTGTCGCGAGACAAATCGAGATAAATGTTGTAATTTTCATTTACAGTTTGTTTCGTGATGATATCTTGAAGTGAACTTTACTTTTCTGTATTGTTCCCTCTCATGTAGTTTCCTGGTTTCTTTTGACTTTTTCAGCACATCTTTTGCCTATATTAACTATGTTTTTATCATTCGCTGTTGAAAGTAACCAGTCATCTCTCTCATCATTCCATTTTATCGCCACAATGTTCTTTGTTTGACAAGTTCCCTACTTTTCTGGTAATGAAAACAAATATTTTTATTCCCAATTTTTCATTTCGATGGTATATTGACTAAATGTCAGACGCCTTTTTACCAAAAACAATGATTCATCAAATATTAAATAATGGTAAGTTTGAAATCAATCACTGAATCCTCCTGACTCTCATTCCTCTTTTTATTTCGAGAAAACAACTAATTCACTGATAGCAGAGAAGACTGCAATAAAATTCAATATTCTATATCCTTATCACGGGTCAACAATTATATCAATGGATGAATTTTCTTTTAAATTCGCGTTGAGGTGCAGGTTATTTCATCTTCTTTTCCCATATCCTGCCTTTTCAAGGATATTTTTCTCTTTTTCGATCTGCAGGCACGTCCTACAATACTTTTTCCACCTTTTTTATTAACTGCAGCACGATTCATACTTTCCACTGTTTTAGCGGTATAGTACACAAGATGCACTCAACTGCCTTTCTTATGGTTAATATTGATACTAACCACGTGATTTGTAAGTCGCTTTCCTGCATGGGATGATCGATGAATCTCTTTCTCATTGAAAAGTGATACTTCTTATCTCTTCGATCGTTATCTGTCACGGCACCGTTCTTTGCAGTCTATGATACGGCTGCTACACGGCGACCGTGTACTGTCTCTTTAAAAGGCAAGAAGTAAAGTTCTCTTCAAGAATTTGAATTATTATGTTTCATACTGTGAATTTCACAGTATGAAACATAAATATTAGTATTTTCATCTTTGTAAATGCGTTGATCCCTTTCAGTAGCTACTCTTGGTATTAAATTTAGTTATTTAATGAAAAAACTATAAGCTTCAACCCATCAAATGTAGAAATCTTTTGAAAAAAAATTAATCTTTCTGAAAAACATTCTTTTAAATAACCTAAATATGGTTCATTGTATTCTACTCGACATTTAATAATTATATGTACAGAAAATGTTCTGGTTTTAATCGACTTTCATATTGAAAAATATTTAGAATATTCCGGTTATGTAGCCATTGACAAACATATTTGCTCTAAATGATAGAATTGAATTAATTAAACATTGTATACTAATTAGCTCCCGCTATTCATACACCAGAAAGCAATTTTGAATGCTTAAGACAAGAAGGACGCAAAAAAAACAATTACTTGTTTCGATTCCATATAGAGGCAATATTAATTTGAAAACGATCGTCATTCCATTAAACTAAATAGCGCGAGATATTGACATAAGCAGAGGGGCAAAATACAGAGGATGAGTAAATAGCATTTATGTCAGCGTTCCCTAAATAGAGGAGGCTTAAATGACGCAAAACAAACTTGAGTGAGGTTCGACATGTAGAAAGAGGCATAAAAGAGAAGCAAAAATCGCAGTCAGAGGACATGGAGGTCCGGCCACGTGGAGACCACTTCCGGATCAACCGCTGGCCTCATGCCAGCCACTCTCCAACCCCACAAGAATTAAAGAAGGGGTTGCGCACTGTGGGAGTTCACGGCAGGTCATTGGGTTACTAGGGAATCCACATGAGAGATGTTGCTTCAACTACACGTTGGAATCGGGTGCGTTTGAATCAATTGGATTGGATAGTTGGTGACGGGAATAGATGGAGCGGATGATCCGATAGACGGACCAAATGAGGAGCAAATGAGAGGGAGGCTGGATTAGTCCCTTTGGGGGGTTTTTAGCGGGATTAAATCATCCGCGATCCACTCCTGCACTATGCGAAAAGCCCGATATATTTGCGTCCATCAATCTAGATTCATGAATAATGATGGCCTTCGATCCAATTGGAATTGAATGGCCATTTTACAGGGGAAGAATTTAGCAGTAACCAGGACCCTCAGAGAAGGTCATCTGCCCTGGCAAAAACTTACGAACTCCTTAGGAAATTTAATACAGATCAATGATATTGTCTTATACAAGAGTGCATGCACGTCTCCTGTTACGTTCGAAATAGGACTGAATTTGGAGTTTTGCTCGACGAAAGAGTTTAATATTCCCGAGTATTTCTGAGCCACATTCGCTCCCTCACGAAGCCTATGAAACTATATAGCGCTCAATTTCATTACGCACGAATGTATCATGTGGAAAAATTATTTCACCGAAAACTATTCCATATTCAGTAGTTTAAAGAGGTCTAAAAGACTTGTACTGATCGACAAATACCCTTCTGCGATCGATCATTGTCTAACATTTCTAAACTTCGCACTAATGTCACTTAATTCCCTTTTAAGGTAGCTTTAATAAATCCTGATAACCTTAATATCCAGTTGACGGAATTTACAAATTTCTGAAGTTGATTTTTTATGTAACTATGATTTAAATAAAATAAAGGTTACTTTCCTAGATGTTTTGAACATCAGTTGAGTTTTATCACAGCTCCAAATAAGGTAAGACCATAGAAAAATAATTCACTCGTTGCAATTGCAGAAGTACTATGCAAAGGTTAATATTTTTATGGAGAGATGGTTATTATTTGAGTATTGCAAATTCGAAGATGTTCATTACTTTAATAATTTTAATTTTCCATTAATGTATAACGATCGACAGGATTTAAACTGCGCAATATTTTCCGAGTAAAGATCTCATTAATTTCAAACCTACAATGGACAGATAATGTATAATAATGCTGTTATTAGTTGTAATGAATATTGTGAAATTTTTTAGTCTATTATTTAATCATGCCAGCTGATACTCTAATGTCTATTCACTGTACATAATCCGAACCATTCATACTAATCATATCCACATTGTTTTAGATTGGATATTGCTTAGTTCTTGCTTAATTTATGTATATAATCCTACATAGTATGACTATTTAAACTATACAGCTTCAGCTATTATGCCCCAATATAATTTTAATTAAAGTTTTCTGCTTGCTTGTTGAGATACAGAGATGTTTGGTAGAGCTTAGTGAGTAAAATGAGATGATTAGCGAATTATTACAGGCAAAGTTCAGCAGGCTTTGAAAGCAGAAAACAGAGGCTGCAATGCATATCTCGAACTTTATACCGAGCAATGTTTACAAATTACCCTAGTTTGCTCAATGCTCCGAATGAATTTAATCCCTTTTCGATCTATAATAGAGCAAATTTGTTAAGAAAAGTTTTTACTACAAATTTTGAATTGATTCAATCGTTTTTAACAGTAATGTCTCAATGAGATTAAAGCAAAGGTTAAAAACGTATGCAAATTTATATCCATACAATCAATTCATTGCTCAATCATTAATACGCTATTGCGAGGATGCACTGGAGCATAGCCTTATAATGTATGGTGGGAACTTCTATGATGTTATAAAATACATGTAAAAAATCTAAAGAATGGTCGGACATATTGATCTCAAATTTGAAAAGAAAGTTGGTTTTTTAATTTTTCAATGCCATATATCTGCGTCATAAAGAGACAACGTTGTTAATTTTGAGTAAAATATTTAAGCTAGGTTTATAATGTCATCTAAAGTCTTTACATTTAGTGTTGCCTAAATATTTATGACTAATTTAAGTTTTGATATAGGTCAGCAAGTTTCATTGGATTATTAATATCATTCGACGTAGTTATACTTCAAACTGAAATTAAAGTAAGCCAATTAGCATATGTTGAACCTCACACTCTAAATTAAATACCTACATCGAGATAGAAATTAATGAAAACTACTTCCACGAACGAAATATGAAGCTTGGTACCTATTGCTGTACATTTTTATACAAGCAAGCCCATTCATTGTGTATGAATCACTTCGATCAAAATAACAAGTTGTTGTAGTGATCATGTATATATTTTACAGGAAGGACTGACTTTATTACACATTTATTTGATAAAAATCTGAAGCTCAAAAAATATTCGGAAATTCGTTTTTAGACTCAAAATGCGAAGAGATCTTATGATTAAACTGATTACGATCACAAAAATATATAACTGTTTCGACAATAACTTCGTGGTAGAACAAAAGGGTAAAGGAAAGGGTAAAATTTTACCAGCCACACAATAAAATATTGGCGAAGACCAAGGTATTGACCATAGTCATCACCATCTGATGATGGAAAATACATTGAACATTATCATATATATGATTATATTATATATTGTAATTCCGTGATAAACATTCTTCATAGTCATTCTTCATGTTTCAGATAGTGATTGCATTTATAATAATGAGCAATACATTGGCTACATCATAGAAAGCTAGGTTTTACTAAGTACTGCAAGAACGTATACTTCTTTCTCTCATTCTCCCTCGCATATTTATGAATCAATTTTTGCAATTCGAGGTAATCATCCTCCTACCCCTCATGATAATCAATAAGAGCGGATTAAAATTACAATCTACGATTTTAATTTTCGTTGATATTCTACGCGACGCCTCCACATCGCGCATCCAAATTTAACGTATAAATTCAAAACTTTGCTTCCACACGGAAAATTCTCACCATAAATTTCCGAAACCTCTAATTAAATCTGGAAAATAATGCAACTAACTCCATCTTTAATTTCTGTTAGTAAATTTTATAGCCCTTTAGAATTTTAATGGAGTCTAGCTCTAGCGAGTACCAGACCTGATTGCGGAACACTCCATAACACTGTTTTAGGAAGGCACACAAACTCGGGCGGCTCATAAACCTTCCGTTCCGTGGAAAAAAATACCCGCTTCTTCTCTAGAAACGCAAATCCGCGCTTTACATCCCGAATACTTGCTACTCACTCCGATTATTCCAGCAAAGTCCGTTGAAAAAACCGCCACACTTTATACCCGGACTCCTTTGGGACTTAAGCAAAGGATTTATGAAAAAAAAGTGGATGCAACCGGAAACTTATCTCCTACCACGAGGTGTGAAACGAGGGGACGGAGCATAAAAATATAAAAAATCCCGGAAATGCAGATTTATCCGTTTTTCAAAGCTATTTTTCCTTCTCCCTTCTCTATGGCCCCCAATTTTAATGCCCTTCCTATACCACTTTTCTCGGCCTCCTTTCCCCGGGATCATTTTTCCTTCGGGATATCCTCCGACCAATTTTACGACAACTATCAAAGGCTCGGGTAACCTTAAGAAGTTTTCCTTCACGGCGTCGCAAGTATCTCTCATCCCATCTATATCTCCTTACCACTCTCTCGCCCAGACCCACATCAGCCCTTATCTCGCTTCTATCCCTTTTCATAATCATCCTTGTTATCGAACCTTCCCCTATTATCCCTCCGCCTCTTCCCGGGAAAAAAATTCTCTCTTGTCCGCAGTCATCATCTTTTCCTTTGAACGTGCTTCGAGAGGAACGTAGCGCAGTCCCACTTCCGCCCCCTCTGCATCTTTCTCCCTTGTGCTTCTCTCCAATCTCGAGGAACCTATTCCAACCTCTTTCCACATCCCATGCTCTTCTTACCCTATATATTTTTTATGGCTTCGTTTCGTGAAGAAAGTACGTGTCGGCTTACCTAAGGCAAGATACGCCCTTGTATTAAATCAAGGCTCTCAAACACGCAGCCTTAACAGTATTCAGCGTGGCCTACTCTTTACTTTGATTCCTTGGCTTGCGGAAGCGGCGAAATTTCGTCGAGGGCCTTTTTTGCTTAGATGAAAGCCAACAGGAGGAGCTGCATCTTCCAGCGGTAAATGTGCCTCGAGGATGTGGACTATTCTTTTTAATTAACGCAACCGAGCATTTTTCCGGGACGCCATCTTTCCCATATAACCGAGTAGAATATATAGGCTTGAGAATTCGGAATTGAAGGATGCACTCAAATATCACATATCAATTCGATCGGAAAACATCACCGCACATACGTCAGGACATGTCTCTGAAGTCTACATTAATGTAGTTTATGTTGACCAACAAGATAAAAGTCAAACTACGCTTCCGAAAAAAATGGGATATTCGAAATCTGAATATATACACAAAAAACTGTTGACTGAATGAATCCATTCAGAAAGAATTTCATTACCACATGTAGGCTAATTAAAACCTATTTGTCTGTGTTTCTTGCAAATTTCATTTTCATGAACAAGAATTCAAACCCTGCCTAATCGAAAGTACTAAGCTAGTACACTTAGCTATTACTCTCAAAATCTCAGTGCGCAGTTTAATTCTAATATTTGATTTGATTATCTAATAGACTCATATTAATTTTCGCATTAAATCTCCCAAAGCTACCTTTCTTCTGCTTCTTTCACTATTACTTGCACTGATACTATAAATATGTAAACATTTGCTATCTTCTTGTAATGTTGTAATTCTGTACTACGTTGAACACAAGCTAGTTAAAGGTGTGCAACGATTTGAATGGATCTATTCAACATTACAAACTTTTCTTTAAGATTATACGTTGCAATATCGATTTATAAGTTTTATAACTGAATGATAAAGGATTACAAATTTTGTACGACATATTTAACTTCCAATCGTACATATACTAACGTATACAAAACTAACAGTATTTATTGCGTTGCATTTTGTACTGATTTTATTCGTAAAACTATATAATATTGTTCAAAGTAAATTCTTTCGTGTAATTCTAATAAATCAGTGAGAATTTGAGAAATTTTAAATAAATGTAAGCTGTACGACAATTGACTTTCGATTCGATGAGCACTGACGAGCTATATCTTCTGAAACGCTGACTCCTACATATTATTTTGTCACTTAAAGTAATTAATTTAAGCAAATTCTGTGAAACGCATGAATATATTAGATTACAGTATTTATTAAAGCGTTTATTAAACTCTGAGAGAATCTAAAATCCTGTATCGACGGAACAACCTGATATCCCCAAAATAAGGTCACAGTTACTTTACGGAAAATTTCTATTCGCGTAATATAAGAACCCTTCAATCATCGCACACTGGATTTATCTCCCATAAGAGAAGAAAGGAGACAAGAAGGACTCGAAGAAAAGGAAAAAAACCTCTTTCAGAAAGAGATTCCTCCACTGCGGTCCTCTCCTCTTGCCCCATGTCCGACCCTTTCCTTCAAATTCCTATTTATAAAGCGTCCTCATCTTCCCCATTCTGGAAAAAAAACCCTTTTTTCGAGCCAAGACTGGTAAAAGACTCGGGAAATTGTCACGGAGAGCATGAGAAAGAGATTCGGATTACGGTATTTCCCCGTCGACACCTGCCTCCACGTCTACATCTACGAAAATCCATTTTCTCCCTCTCCATTCGCACTCTTTACAATCTTCCCTGCATACTGGAAGGAAAGCGAAGAATTCGAACCCTTCCTCGCTTTATCATCTCCACCCCATTCGCGAGATACACAATGCAGCCTTCCAACTTTCCTTCCTTCCCCTTTCCAGAAGGGAACTCCAGCTTTTCTTATTTATATTCCGAAAAGATATCCCTTAACGCGGAATCGTGTGTCGGTTAAAGTGATTACGGCCCTTTTCCGGGAATGAGGGATGAGATTTGTAATTCCATTTTCGGAGATCCATGTTGGCCTTGTAGTTGGCGCTCGCTTTTTCTGGATCTCTTTTCCGGCCCCTGCTTGATACATTCCTGTCTTCTTTAAGGTTCCCAGGATACAGCTTTATACGCTTTGGAAATTGATATGCGTAAATGAAGAAGTCCCGCGAGGATTTGAGCATTATAAAAGCTGCTATATGGAACATGTAGAAGGCAGTCCCTAGTTGTGTATATACTTGATTTATATCAAGCATTGAATTAACATTAGGTAAATTTTTACCCTATAACAGTTCCAAGCATATAATGGACTTTTCATCCCCATTTTATCAATATTTTCTAATACCAATTTTACCAATGATATTAAATCATACGTTCAGAATACTGTTATTCAAATTTATTTCAATTGCCAAATGAATCAACGAGAAAAATCAATAATCAAACAAATTAAATAAATGCGTAATATAGATTGCCAAAGTAACTCTAGGAAAACATAGATCCACAATTGTCGCAGAATTAACCCAGAATTTTACAAACTCTTTTCGATGCTGAATTAATAGTGTTCATCGACTGTGAGTAAGACATTCATTTCAACACACTTTGATGCTAGAATTCCTATTGTATTTTTCTGTGTTTACCGTGGCCCCTTTGAGTGCATCATTAAAAATTAAATAAAAGTAACAGAGATTATATGTGATTCCCATACTGTGATCATTCTACAAATGTAAAAAAAGTTGAACTTCATAGATCATAACATTCTCTTTTAAGAGCAATATCATTCCGAATAACAACTTCAGAACTGATAATTGAAAATTTAAAGATCGTTCCTTTTAATTAAAGCTAGCAAAAGCACGAAAAGTATTTCTTTTTCTGTAAACATACATTTTAAATGTAGGTAAATGGCAGATACATACAGACATAGATACAATTATTGTGTTTTTGCTTCAGTATTTCTTATAGAAAAAAATACGATTACCGGTAGTAACTACGCATTCAATGTAACTTCGTCTGCATTCCTGCTCGAGTAAAATATTCTACTCCGGCTTTATGCGCAGAAATTGAATTCAATGGAAAACTATTTCTCTGCTACATTTACGGCGCAATATCCCCACTGAAGAACTTTCTTGCGGGTCTAAACATGGAGTAAATCGGATTTCAGAACCACGAGGAAAAAAAATAAAGCTTCTGGAGGCGCAGTCTCTCTATATCTCTATCACGTTTATCAGTTTTCTTTTTGTGGCACGAGCGAAACCGGAAGGATCCGCATCGTCCTAAAGCTGTTATGTTCAGCAGTACTCCGGGATATAGGCGGTAAACACCGTTCCAAGACGTTGTTGGCTGCAGCGTTACTCAGAAAGCAGTAAAATGCAACGGCTTTACTGACGTGAAGGATATTCTCCTCCGTAGGATTAAGCCAATATTGTTTGGAAAAACGCTATGTTCTCTCACAAGCCATTCCTTATTAAAGTCGACTGAGAACATCTTCTGGCATGATATTCAATTATGAATAAACGACTCCGAGAACCCTTAAAATTTAAGTGTGCGTTGCACGAACAGAGGATTGAAATAGTTAATTCCCGCGTTTATCAGAGCTAAAATTGAGACTGCGACGCTCTTATGGAAAAACATACAAAGGAATTGTTTGGAGAAATAGGGAGAGGGAACCTTTACTCTAAAACATAAAGCAAAATACAGACAGAAATTGATAAATTTTGATTACCAGAATAAAATAAAATGTTCATTAGAAGGGAAAATTTACAAGCAACAAACTCAAAGCATAATGTTATTAAATACACGATATGATTTCAATGACGAGTTAAATAACTATCAAAGAAGTAATTCACTGCCGTGGCAAGTTAATTTATGGCGTATGAAATTAAAGATAGTTATTTATATGGTTAGTCAAAGAAGCTGAATAAATAAACTATTTTCACTGATGTAATATAAATTTACAACACATCTATAAACCATGTAACATAAAAAGGGTAGGTGCGTAATCCTAAAAAATGAGAACTTATTTGTAAGTTAAAATTAATTTTAAGGAGAAATACTATAATGGCAAATAACATAGCAAAATGTATATTATATAAATATTTATAATTCAGAAAATACTGCATAAGTGAAATTAAGTACGAACTAATTTCCTGTTTCGAATGATTTTTATTTCCAAAAAATTATGATTTCAAAACGAATAAGTGCGTTATAAAAAAAAGCTACAAAAATTTTCTTCTTACTCTACGATGTAGAAAAAGTACAATTTTTCGAGTATCATTATGGAATTCCGTAATACATTTCCTGATTCTGCGAAGTTCTTAATAATCAACTATTTTAGCAATTTCGATATCTTTATCAATTCAAATTATTTTTACTTATGTAATCGATGAAGAAATTCCTTCGGAAATATTTAATCTTCTTGATACCAGTCAAGACAATAATCAGGTACCCTTAAAAAAGACCTAACTCCATATATGTTTCAGAGCCACTGATAAGAGCTCTAATTGAAATCACCTTAAAACCATTTTGAAACTCATGCTTAAGGATTAACCTTTCGCATTCCAAAGAATCTATCCTTTCTCTGTCCTAAAATTGTTCCCCATTCTCTTCAACCGACGAAGCATCATAAAATCAAGCTTTTAATATCTGAGACAATCGATATGCACCGTAAGATCTCTCTTTTAAATTCGGATTATGCTCCAAATTCCTTCCAAATTGAATATCCGGCAAAATATATGGAGAATCGACGGGATCTCGGCATTCTAACTATTAAAAGTATCTCCCGTCCTAAATATCCCGAGGATCCTATCATTGCAGGAATTTTTGAAAATATTCTCGGAACTGAATTTGATTGCGAAGGCTTCGAATGCCTTAACTACATTAATAAATAACGTTCGGAATGGAATGGAAGTGCATATTTGAGAGGCGTGCAAAACTCGTGCGGTGCTCATCATAAAATTTGGCTCAAATTGAATCCTAGACAAGGAAGACACTTTCAGATGATTTAAGAGGATATGATTCTTTTTTTGGGAATCACTGCAGTACAATTTAAACTCTATATAATTAGATATCCTACGTTAGAGTGTTTGGCACGACTTAGCTACTAAATAATACTATTTTACTTGTCAGTTTATCTCAGCAGTATTGATAATGTAATACGCGGTAGAAGTAGGTGTGGCTATACGATATATTTTCACCTAATATTTCGCCAGAATCACCTTTTTAATTTAACCATTGGACCGGAGATTGATGCGAAGGAAACATAATTTGTTCCCTCGAGAAAAATTCGATAGATGAAAACATGGAATGCAATATTTTAAGGAAGGAATGCCGAAAGCGGTGAATTATGAAAGAAATGGGTAGCATGAAATGCAGTAAGGGAGGAAAAATGAATGAAGGAGTGAAAAAATATCTCTTTACTCCTCCGGGTGTAAATAAATGTGTCTTTTTTTTCCACTGATAGAAGAGTTTACAGGCTCACGATGTCTTTTGAACATGTATTGGAATACGTATACTAAAATTAAAAAAGTATTGAAAGCTATTTTAAAAAGAAGGTTTGAGAGTTGGCAAAAGAAACGGAACATTCAAAGATAGATTGTAGTTCATTCAAATCCAGCAAACCTTGTAATGTTGTAATGTGTTTTACTGAACACTGCATTCTCGAAGCTGTGCTTAGTATCTTTTCCTGATTTGTTGAGCTAAATTGTGTTAAAAATAACTACTATTCGCCTACATTTATTAGATCTAAAAACTTAACATTTTACACTTAATATTTTAGAGATGAAAAAATATAACTCGTTTCCAAACACTGGCAAGCACTGACCTCATTCAGATTACAATCCTTTCGGGTAATCGCAGAGTTTTTTGGTGTTAATAAACAACCTTTTACTACTGATGACATGTCATATGAATATGCCACACATGTCTTGAGTTTCCATAGCTTTAAGAGATTTAACCTCAGGATACGGGAATTTGGTGCTTAGAATACTATAGACCAGGAGTGAGCAACCATTTTAGAGAGTGAATGCCAAAAATCGGACCGAAAATTTTCACTCGTTTTAATAAAATATTTTGAAAACACATTAATTGATATTTTGATGTTTTATTTGTAAGAGATTATTAAAATCATTTAAAACTGACTTAATTAAAAGGATCTCAATTTTGTACGCCGGAATTGAAAATAAAGTCTATAGAATCCAATTTATACACCAGTCAAGTTTGGAACCCGTGCAAAAGATTTTGTTACCATGTTACAGGCATATCTCATCACTGTATTAGTGGGGACTGTTCAAAAGAGCTCTTATTATATATTTTCATGAACTATCCTAAGTAAGATCAGCATGATATAAAAAGTATCTGCATGATGAGAGCACGTCGATATCAGAGCTTAAAAACGGAAAAAATGAAAAATGGGTAGTGAAAACGAAAAGTTGGTAACGCGAATGGAAAATGGGGGAGCCGCGTATAAAACTGTTTACTTGAAAAAACTTTTCCATTCTCTTCCTTCCTCTCAAGAGCGTTTGCCAATGCAAAAGCGTCCCACCCATTCCATAGGCCTTCCATGTCCCCACGCCTTGCGAAAGCCCCATCTCACCCTATAGACCTTGGCTGTGTACCAACTCAGGCGGCAACCGAAGTGAGTGGTTTAAATCAACTTGAGGAATGGTTCGGAAAGGTAGAGAGGCGCGTGTTATAGGGGCAGAGGAACATGCGGGGCGGAGAAGGCGATATTGGAGCTGAATGCGGGATGAAGAGAATTGTCGCGACTTCGCCTGATCTCTCCCTTCCTCGATTAAGTCCCGGGATATTAATCTTCCTTTTTTACTTCCCAGAGAAGGAAAGGAAGTCGAGTTAATAAGTGTCGCGGGAGGAAAAGAATTCCGTTCGTGCTTTATGCAAGAGGAGAAAGCCTTACATATTTCATAACTTGTGCGTGAGTAATTATTGATGACAGGTGGGAAGGTGAGAAGTAATTGCGCGAGATTCATAATAGAGATGGATTTATAGACTCAAAATGCTCAAAATATTTATGTCATATTTTGCCTTTGATTCAATTTTTCAGATAGCTCGCTTTGATGTTTTTTGAATATGAATCTTGTCTCATCGGCTATTTCCTCTTTGAACTATTCCCAATTTTCTAACAGTAAACGACTAATTTATTTTCTTTCAAAGTTAAATTGATTTCAAACGTCAATGAATGATTTAGATATTAAAAGTAATCCTTGAATCGCAATCGTCCTGAGCTTATCCCGCGATCAGTTCAAAGAATGTAAACGGAATTCTGAGAAGAACCCTTCATCTCAGAGCTTTCCAGAGGTCTTGATACGCTTTTCGAACTGGGTATAGCATGAGCTCTCGGCCACCTGCATATTGGCTTAAGGAGTATTTTTAAATCTCCATTTTAATAACAGAAAAACCTATTTTCCTCTTTTAGTCTATAGGGGTGATGAGATGATTAATAAAACGATTTCTTCATCTCTTATTTAAAAAATGAAAAAAATACACTTTCACATTTATACTTGAATATATACGTGATTCAATAAAAAAATTGATAAACAAACGCAAAGAAATACTGATATTTCGTTCTTTTAGTTTAAATCCGTGTCTCTATTACGTATATTCTAGAATATGATGAGTGATTTCAGATTGAAATACCAAAATTGATTTCATCTGCGATTAAAAGTATATGTTTAGAAAATTGTAGACTACAAAAATTCTATTAAGACAAACAGATTAATCATTCAACTGTATTTCTACATTCCATTATATGCAGTAGATTTCTATCAATTATACTTCAATTCTTTGAGTAAAAATATGATTTTCTTACACTTCCATTACGTTATGTTCGACAATGAAACGGTATAGTATCGCCCATTTTGTTGATCTTAGCGACAGTGTATGCACTTAGGAAATTAAGTAGATTAATTTATTGCTTGTTTGTGGCCACCTAAGTGAACATACTAGCTTTTGAAGACGATTTATTCCTAATAAATGAAGATGTAATACACTCAGGTAGTTAGCCAAAGAATTAAAGGTACAGGCAACTTAAGTTTGATAGGAAATAAATGAGGCAAATCGAAAGATGTATGAGTAGGAAGAAAGCCCGAGAGAAAAGAAAATATGTCAAACACATAAAATAAAAGATTTATATCCTTAGTTCGAGATGAATTCAGTTAGTTATCTTAACATATGAGTAATCTCTCAGCACGAAATGATGTGCCAGCCATCGGATTTGCCATATTCTGAGACTATACCATTCTGATAGATAAATTTTAATTCAATCAAATCCAACATTAAAAAATTAAGTTTTTGACTTAAAATTACAATTAAATCTTCATATTTTTCATAAAAACCGATTATTTTCAGGCAACTACTGGAAATATTTTTTACCATTTTCATCTACTGATTCATATTAATCTAGCAAAATCACGCAATTTTTGTGTAAACATAAAATAGACTACATCTAAACATTGGTTTCCCAATAGCCATCACCTATCCTAGCATTTACAACCAAGCACTAAAGGAAATGTTCAAATAGATACAAGAATCACCAAAATAAAAGAATGTTTTTCCTCTATCATGCAAATCAAAAATTTTATATGACTGATTGAATACGTGTGGAACGCAATATTTGCATCTCCAGAGTGGCTATAGGACAATAACCGTGGAATTTATTCAGGTCACAAAGCCATTGTCCTCTTCGGGTAAATGGAAATGTTTTCTGCGATGATGAAGTTGAACCACGAACGGAAAATTTCACCAGAAATTTTAGAGTTCCCATAATAACATCTATTAGTCATAACAACTTCATTCTCTCTTCCTTGAAAGCTCTGGCGTATTTCCTCAACTAGTGATTCCGATACGTAATGTATTTACTTAGGGGAGTACTTTAACAAGACCATCCGATGCTCTTAATTAGCTTTTAAAAAATATGGGTCAGTTTCAAATATCTCTATAAGGGGAGGTAACACATCGTTCTCTAACAGAATGGAAACATCGAATCGTACTCAATGGAAAAACAGAATAAAGAACGGAGGAAATTTTTTGCAAATTAATTTTTCTTTTTAATCAATACTTTACCCTTCCTATATTCTTTTTCCAAATTATACTGATTATTACCTTTAAGAATGAGATGTGAAATAAAAAAGCACCCTTGCCTTTTAGCCTTATTTTCCGAAATATTTGGTATTAATAAATAATAAATTACGAGTAATTTGGGTTACTTTCCTTTTCTTTCCCTTTGATAGATTTAAAAAAAAAACGTTATCTCATTCCGTAAGAGAAGAAGAAGTAGAAACCTTGAAATTATTTGTATCCACAATATTCTTAAGATTTGTAAGAATAAATTGAGTCAAACTTAATTACCATTGATAAATTAGTTTTGTACATTTAATTTGTTTTGTATATCTTATATGGTTTGAGAAGGGCATGTTTCATGCTTTAATTCTATTGATTCGAAGTTTTAACTGTATTTTCATTACAATAATAATACAACCCATGACAGTCATACTGATAATACCAATAACTATACATCAATAACTGCAATTTCATCATCGAAATAAATTTGTCCGATTTTTCGAAATTTCACACTAATTGTCAAATAATAATTAAGGCAAAACTAATCTCAATAAAAGAAAGACGTTTGTACCGTAGGAAATCATTCTTATCATGCTATGTTTGAAACTTACTAAGCAAAACTAAGTATGAGTTTTTACTTCCATTTCTTTTAGGTTTCGTGCAAATTGCATTAAAATGAATTTAAAGAAGATAAATGGGATTTAAATCTGAAACCTATGAATAAACCTCATGAAAACATAAACAATAGAAGATGGAACATTTTATTGCGTTGCATATATACATTTAGAATATAGATAACATTCATTAATAGACTAGAATTCCTTCTATATGCACCACTAATAAGGATGCAACTGGATGGAAGCATCATATAATCCAAAGACTAGTTTCTTTATAATGAGACTTATTTACAAGAACTGATTTTGATGACGTAAGTGTTTAAATTCTCAACAGCGTGGAGTAATTACCTTGCGCGATTTAAATTAAATTAAACGACAAAATTAATTTCGGTAGAAAATTATTTTATGAAATAACGTTTAATCAGTGTGTGTTTGGGTAATATATAGCAATAGTTATCATCCGTAGAAGAAATAAATATCCTGTCCTGATTAGAACTTACAAACATGAAGGAGTTTCTAATAACCATACTTTTTAATTCCCTCCCTTATATTCCTATTTGCGAACGGCATAATCTTTCCTCTCGCGAGATGCTGTTGATTTTTTCTTTATCTGCACATCCGAGGCCTTAATTACTCTTCGCTTAGTACCGTTTTGAAATTCCTTTGCACACACGACTCTCACTCGCTTTCCCACTCCGTTAATTATACATTTTTTCGCTCAACACTCGCGCTTTAAAATGCATCATCACATGTCCCATCTCCTTTTCTACTCTCTCAGAATCCTTCACGTGCACCGCCGAGCGACATCGTTTGCGGCCGCCGTTCGCTCGCAGACTTGAAGGGAATAAAAAACTCCTCTCTCTTTATATCTGTCTCTTTTCTCTCGAAAGCACGGTGACATGGAGTCAAAAAGGTCAGCCGCTGCCGTGGATGGTTTGCCGCGAATTGGCTGCGGCGCCACGTCGCGTTGAGCTTAATGGGAAAGAGAGGCGATTGCAGGTGAAAAACGATGCCTCCCAAGTAGAGGAGTGCATTATCGATCGCCTTCTCCCTGCTAATTGTAAATTAAACCCCTCTATTCTGAATGAGCCTCCTTCGGTGGAACACTTCACGTTTAAAATCTGCGGTCGATTAAGTCTCCATGATGAGCTATTGACAGGGCTTCTGTTGTATATTTCGTTCCGGTTCTATGAGAATGCCGAGTTTCGATCGGTTCTGATTTTTCTATGGTGGAAGAGTCGAACCGGTTATTAGTATTCTTGGTGCTTCTACAGTTGAGGTCACTTCGTATACCCGTGGCTGCTTTCAGCATAGGCGAATACGCTATACGAATACGTACTGGTATTTCCGGTAAAAGAACTTGAACCGGTTATTTCTGGTCCGATAAAATAATCCCTGTTCAATTTTAAAATTATACACAACCCTTCCATAGAATTACTTTTAATTGAATTCTAGAATGTTAACATTCATTTTAAGTATTTAATCAAAGAATAAGTTCACACTAAAATTTAAATATCAAAAAGTCAGCGTTGCATGGAATATACCCTAGGAAATATTGTTGATTTTAGTTAGTTTGCAAAAGGTTAGAGTAAAGTCAACTTTCCTGATTATGAATCTACCGATGAAGATAACAAAGTTCCAATTTCTTCTTAAATTCTAATTGGAGTCCATTGATGCTTTTACCAATACACATAGAAGATTTATTTGCATTTTTATTCTTTAAATCTTATACGAAATAAGATGGCATTGAAATTGTAGTGCTTCTTCCTCCTTTCCTATCAAGAACTACACTGTTCTAACGGAGATTTAATCATCTCGATACCATACAGTTAATGTCATTCACCTAAAATAACTTCAAGCACGCTTGAATGAACAATGAAGATCTTCACGAGAAGGAAGCGTATTTTGGAAGGTTTCCACTACGTCAACACATGAATAGCGTTAACAGGAAATAATCGCTTACATTCAATGCATTCATGCTCCATATTATAACATCCGCAGCGCTCTGACGTGTTCAAAGGACCAAAACCTCTCAAATTAGGAGATTCATCTCCTCGCAAACTGAGAAGCCCTTTTTCATGCCACGGAGTTTTAAAAATACCGCCGGAAAATCACACTGCTTTCGGAGAGGAAGCTTCGCCGGTGATAAGCGGATGATGGCAGCGAGATTGGCCGCGAGAAGGGGTGGAAAAGATGATGTCCTACAGCCACGGAATGCGGAAAGGGAGGGATCCAATGGGAGGAGAAAGCTCCTTTGTGAGAGGAAGAAGCTATGTCACACGGCGACGTTGCCTATCGGAGTTATGGCTTCCGCTGACGTGGCGGAAGATTTCTTCGGCAAGCAAAAGGCCTTTGGGTAAGGCAACGTCTAGAGCGTGCGTGTGTTTATGTCAGAAGATTTCGTACCGAGGAGGACTGACGGTATCCCGGCCAATGGGAGCTTTTGAACGCTCACAAAGGAGTAGTATTGGCAAAGTTATCGGTAAACTGCGATTGCGGTACACGGGATGTACATAGGTGCCCTGTGAAGGTAATATTGCTCCGAATTCGATACCCTTTTCTTTTGTGCGTCCAAAGTTACCGTCGTCTAAACTCCCTCTGCTTCATGATATTAATCTTGATGTTTTTGGCTCGCGAATATTAGGTCTTTGGATGGCGTAATGAATAGCGTCCTAAGAAGCATTGGAAGTTCTGCTTATTGATGTACAAAGCACGAAATTGCCTCCGGAGGGAATCTATGTCAGCAGCGTTTTCTCTTTATAAGGAGATCGAAATTCCTGGAATAGTGCTTCTAGTGTCATTGCGCAATAGATCTCCTAACAAACTAAGTCTTGCATGGTGTAGGACGTCTTCTATGATATTCCAATTAGTATGCGTATTTGTTAGAGAATCCAAATTAGCTTCTCGAGAGCCAAATTTGCAATTAGGATTCCTCCTTTTTAGAGCAAGAAAATAGTATTGGCTGACTTAATTCATAAGAAAGAGCAGAGATGCATGAAAAATGACATCTACTAAAGAAGCATATACGAAAAAAATATATTATCTTAATAAAAGGAAAATTTTAAACTGAAAAAAATCGTATAACTGTTTCAGCTATTGATTACTGATTGACTACTGATTAATAATTCGTTAATAATCTAAAATATCTTTGGAAAATATCAGCTAGAAAAAAATACTTACGTTTGATAAAAGTAATACTCCTAGACTCTATTTATTTATTGACGAATGATCTCTCTTTATAGCAAACATATATTACTTGTTATCAATTTCAAATCAATTTAGTTTAATTTCAAAAACAAATGTGAAATAAAAATTTAGATGTAAATGAATGAAAATATATTCTCATTTTGCGAAAGACTTACTTAATTGTTGATTCGGACAAAATAGAGGTTGGTTTTCATGAATTAGAATTGAGAAAATATTTCGCCAACTACCTACTTCCATGTAATATGAGCATTCTGTTTTTTAAGTTATTTTTTTATTTAGAAAATCAGAAAAAAATAGAAATGCCATTGTTTAAAAGGAATATTCTATAATGACAATTATTATAGTATATTAGATGAGAAAATAACAAAAGAATTATCCACTCCTATGAAACTGTGAACTGAATTTTATTGGACAAAAAGTGATAGCAACAACGCTAGGTGAGCAGAGATAGAAATGTTCTGGTCTAACAGCATTAAATTGTTCCTTTTAAAAATCATTATCTTGTACTTCGCATGGCTACTCTTCCATAAATTTTGAATTCGACTGTGCATGCAATCTACGTAACTCAGGCACAAAGCAACTACGCAAGGGATCACAGTACATCAGATTTTATAAAATATGCCGATCTTCAATTCTATTCGCAAATTTTCAAATTCAAGCCGATGCAGAACACATAAAAATATGACCTAGATTATATTCCTTGTCTGAGAAACTCTGTTTCTACTAGTATGCACTAATTTCTCTTCGTTTTGTGATAAATAGTTCTCTCAATTTCTTCAGCGTGATTCTCATTTATTTTTAAAGATAAATTTACATTTAGTCAATTAAATCGCCTCATGTTACTCTGAAAGAACAAATATCAATGATTTTATCGTTCTTTCTATATATCGACTATGTCTGTCAGCCACCTCATTATTTGATTAACTTTAGTCGGAAACTCTACATCTGCGTAAAAAAATTACTTAAACGTAAACGACGGGAGTTTGCGTTAAAAGCTTCCCAGGAGTAGAAATAAAGAAATGTATTATTTTCCGATTCGAACCGCCATGGAATAACATACACAAGACAGAGGCCAAAACAGCAGAGGAAAATGAGTCGACGTAGTAAATTCCCTAAGGATACCGGTCAAAACCTGAGGAAACGGAGAAAGAAACAGCGAGTTAGGAACACGGGAACTTTTTAACAAAAGAATTCCTTTCAGACGATTTTGAAAAAATAAACAACATCCCCTTTTTGGCGAGTTTGTTTCTGAATGTCGTCAGGGAAATCGAGGAAATGCTTGAAAGTGAAGGGAAAGACTTAATTGAAATTCATTGTCGAGCCGAGGACAATAGTTTTCTAAACTCACAAACGTCTTAATTAAAATCCGTTGATTACTCGGAAAAAAACGTCAAAGAAATCGGTTATCACCGTGAACACGAAGGAGATTGTTCCAACTAAATGTATAACAGATCCTCGAAGGGCCACGCTTAACAATTAAATTCAGTGGTTGAGTAAAAGAAAGAAAGACGAAAATTTGCCTAAACGTAAATGAATCCTTATAAATTACATTTAAAGTAACTACGATTTCCTCGAGACATAATTTATTTTCAAAATAAACCCAAAAAGGAGATCTTTCTCGTAATCACACAACAACATTTTTCTTAGTAATGTCAATTAATGTACAGGCAGTCAACCGCTATTATAGACTTGGGGAAACTGGCTGAATATATGCAAAAAACATATGAACACACAAAAATACTGCATATCACTGTAGTCAATCGTTCACCTCACTCAATAGACTCAACTCAAAAATATTTAGATTGTTTTTGCTCTCTACTCTATTTGTCTCAAAAAGGTTCCTTTGCGAGTCTCTTCTTCTGAATGATTAATTTTGTGAAGATAAATTAAAATATCGAGAATCAGATCTATCTATATCCCAACTTCGAAGCCGATACAAACTCTGATATAGTTTGAGATCTTCTCTATCACTATTTCTCAGGACAGAAGGAAGATTAAGAAGTTGCTTTTCAGTGTTTCGACACTATATTTAGAAGTAAACTTATAGAAAAATACAGAGAAAGAGAGACTAGAGCATAGTCTCGGAGAGATCGTGATGCCCTCTCACCACTGTTAAAAAAAATGTTAATAAAAAAATGTCAATCTCACCTAATTGTCTATCTGGTAAAATCAGCTTCGTTGTAGAGTAGAACCCGACCAAAATAAAGGAAATAAGACTTAGAGCGAAAAGCTGACTATTCCTCAAAAACATTACATAAAGTAACCAGAATTACATAATCCGGTTAGAACACTGTCTCTCTTAAGAACAGTTTACTCATGATCCTCCGAAAAGCTTCTTTACCGGGTTGTACTGTATTATTCATATTTGCGATTACATCCCTTTCATATCCATCAGAGCCTCGTTTCCATGAAATATCTCGAATGGTGATACTTATGATACCTCCTTAGGGAAGTTTCTCGCCTCTCGAGAGAATCCTAGAAAATTTTTAAAATATCCTAGAAAAGCTACTTCTGCTCATGATCTCCATATTTACAGGTCCAGATTTAAACAGTATGACATATTCTCACAGAGCTTTAGGAATGCATTTCAATTATTGCGAAGCGAGACGAAATCCCTCTGTGGAAACTTCAACGCGGCTTTTTTACTCCGATAACATGTGCAGTGGCGGTTAATTCCGCATCCCTTTCCATTCCGTGGCGGTAAAATGGATGGAAAGTAGGAGTGTTGGACTTTATGTTCGCGCGTGGGATACAAGAAAGTGCCTTAGCGAAGAAAAGAAGCGGCTAAGGAAAAAAGACAACCAGAATGCCGGATAAGTAATTGTATGCTGAATATTTCATCAGTGAAAAAGGATAGGAAGGGAACGTGGAATGGAGGTGAAAAAGTTGAGACGGTCTCTTCGAATCGGGTGGGGGTGGGTTAAACGTGTGAAAGGAAGGGACGAACCAGAAAAAGGGTATGGGAGGGGGTGTGATATACCTGGGATCCATGGAAGGTACTCGTTACTCTTCGGCGTCTGCCAGACTCTTTAACCTTGCCCAATCTTACCCTTTCTTTTCCATTCCTTCCTTTCATTCCAGCTCAAATCAGTTGCCATCCAAATAAAAACAAGAACGTCTAGCTCAACTAACGCAACGGACGGGTCCATCCTAACTGCATTAGAAAGGGAGACCTAGTTCACTACCTTGAGGCACTCCCTTTTTGTTTTTAGCACGGAATCAGTACTAGCTGATGGGAACAAAAGGAGGCTTAAAGAGAATCTATCTCAGATGGCGTTGCTTACGGTAACTACAATTACTGCGGGATTAAGTGCCGTGGAAAACTATTATACGAAGGGTTGGATAACCTAGAGAAGGTAATGAGGATTAAGGATGGAGAAGGAGCCTGATTGGGCAAGAAAATGGATAGAGTTACACGAGACTTGTTAGAAGGAAAGAGGAATTTTTATGAGTGACTCAACTATGTTAGGGAAATCAAATTATTAAAGCAGAGTAATTGGATTAGGATATTGGTAATGTTGGTAACGATAACCTTTCTGGAAGGTAACTGATACAGATGATATCCCATATTTACGATGCAATTCGCAGACGCTCTTTATCTTCATTCTTATGATCACTAATTTAGCCATATCAAGCCAATTTCGTCCTAGGATTGAAAAGAGAGACGCGATCGTTTTAGGATTCTCGAGTAGATTCTTTGTTGATTAAATACATTATCATTCTAAAGCACTAAAGTTGTTTAACAAGCATTAAACACGTTATATGCGCTACCTGTTTTTCAACACCAAAAATTCCGTTTCCTTTGAAAATGAAATATACCGTTTGTGGCGTTCACAAGAAGGGAAAATCAATTATCAAACCCTTTATGATTTCCATGAAATTACCTATCTGATCTTAGCTACTACGTGGAAGAAGTTCTGCATTCATTATATCAATCTGTTCGCAACTCTTTTGAATCTTAGGAAAATAGGGTAAACGTAACTCAAAGTTGTATTTGTGATTCATGGTAAATACTTTGATGAATGCCTGCGGAAAACTGGTTCGTTATAAATGGAAATCCTACTGTGGCACTTTATCGTTGTAACTATTTGAAACTTTCAAGAATAGTTCACCGAAAACATCTGATGGGAGTGAATAAATTATTTCAGACAGTTAAGAAGCTTCTTTGCTAGGCTGAGAATGAGACCAAAAAGTACATTCTTATGTATCATGACGTCTAAACGCATTTTATATCAGCAAAAATTATTTTGGATCTAAATCAGAAGTAATATATTTTTATAAAAAGGTTAAAACAAAAAGAAGCTTAAGGAGTGAAAAAGAGTACTTTTATTTTAAAAAATTACAAATATTAGAAAAAGTATTTTATTATTCTGTGTAATCAATTCTCGTTAAGAAAATTAAAATGAGTTACGTTAATTTTAGCTGCTTCTTAGTTTGAACACTCAAAGGTAAAGAATTATTTATCTGTTGAAAATGACCAGGAACAGTTTCAAAATCAAATAACTATTTTTACGTACGAGTTTTAATGGTTGGTGCTTCCGAATAGCAAAGTGCCATTCAGTTATGAAGTAGTAATTTATGTGCATGACCTCTAAGGTGATTATATGATTATAAAATATCATATTATAAATTGATACATTGCATATTTGTGTTATTTGTTTATAATATCGTATTTTGAAAGTTAATCGTATATTTTTTATCGTGCATACACATTTTTTTCTTCGAATCTCAAGGTTTATTCGCTTCTGTAATAAGACGATTTGATCCCAATCGACATCAAGAATAACAATTGTGAAGCCAAGCAGAAGGATGATTATATTTGAGCCAATATAACGCCTTCATTTATAATTACTGCATATTCAGAGGGTTAAAACCACCCGCTATCCAGTTCACCAAACACGCAGAAAAATAGCGCAAAACCACACGCAATTAAAGTTTCGAAGCCTCTCTCAACCTGAATAATGAAATGAATGAGCTATCAGATAACCGAAAAACTTAAAGTCTGCAGATGAATTTGCTATGATGAACAAGTTCTTGGGAGGTCGACAAACTTTTCTAAGAGCCCAGACGAGCAGAATTATTAACCTATAACAATGACGGGAGCTGAAAAAGGATTGCATCCGGAATTCATGTATTCACGTTCACGACAACCAATTTCCATAACAAAGGAAATTTGTTTTCATCCCTCCCATCACCGTCAGAAGCTGATGTACTTCTTTTCTTCCCGTCACGTCATTATGAAGGGAGAAATTTTGAGCTTAAGCAATCTCCCAGAGCGGAGTGGGAGGAAATGAGAGTGGAATACTTTTCCCCTATCCCAGGAGATGCAAAAAGGACTTTCCAGTAATATTGAAATATGGATCTTTGTATTCATGCATTTTCTCGTTCGTTATTCATAAAAATTCCTCTCGCTCTTACGCTCGCGCATTTTTCATTCAGTTAACGCTCCTCATTGTTCATGCATGCACAAAATTTTTTAAGAAATTTCGTTCGCATTTCCATCAAGATTCTTACAATTAGCTGCATACAAAAATTTTATTTCTATTCAATCTTGGGAATTTAAGAGATTCGAGGGTTTAGTTAATTACCTAATTTACTCCCAGAGCTGTTTTCAAAGACATTTATGGTACTATTGTTTCCATTGAGAAGCAATTACAAAGAGGAGCAATTCACGAGATTTAAACCAAACTGAAATATATGTATCTTTGTCTCACAAACAGTAGTAATTTTCTAAGGAATGCTCAATTTAAAATCAAAGAATAACTGATTCTGATAATTCCAGATAAGACAAGTCAAACATTAATTATTGACTAAGTAAGCATCCACTTATCTCCTAAAAGGACTTTCATTATAAGAATTATAAAAATTAGCTATACTTGAAAGTTTCCTGCTCAATACAAACCATTAAGTACTACCAACTATGAATTGCAGTTTCACGGCGTTACATAGTTCCCGGTAATATTTATTTGGCGATCTATCTTTCATTTACTATACACGAGAATAGATAAAAATTAAGAAAGACTGTAAATTTCTCAATGCCATTTCCTTTATATGTATGATAGAAAAGCGGTCCTAAGTCCTAAGTCTCCTCTTACCTCACTAATCACCAGCCACAGTATATTACTACAAATGCTTTAAAACAAAATAAAATAGTTGAATCTACTGATTCGGCCTCGACTTCGTGGTAGGACTATATTATAATTAAAAAATTACTAGAAAGTACTTACCACTTTACCACCAATATTTTATTATGCTACCATGGATTTTACCACTTATTGTTAGATCACTATCAGGTTCTCATAAAATAAAATAGCTCAAACGACTTTACAGTGCAAGCAAATTGAAAGTAGGTATTTGAGAAAAACCTATTATCATTTGGAAAATTATGTTATTAGAAAATTTTTCAAAATAACGCGATTCGAAATACTTATGGTTGGTCAATGATTTACTTGAGCCATTAATAATTTATGACTATCATGCGTATAGATTAATACAAAGGGTAAACTTTTCGGGCTCTGAATGTGCATTTGGGGTGGATTTTACCGTATAAATGTTTTATTAAATTAAAATTCAGATGAAAATCGTATTTTGAAAATAGAATCTTTTCTAAGATTCTATTTTCAAAACACTGCTTGTGCATTGCTTAAATCTAATAAATCTGCAATCACTTGACTCATATTCTCCAAAATCTATTACTATTAATATTAGACATTCAAAGAAATAGAGATTTGCGAAACATAATAGAGGAGTAATATCATCTCTGTGATGACGTGAAAATTTTCTGAAGATCTGCTGAAAACTATTGCTTCCAAACTCAGTTCTTATTTTCGAAGAAATTGAAGGATTTCAATCTAAAGGGTAAAAAATACGTCGCAAAAATTCTTGAAATAAAAGTTTTAATCGAAAACTGCAGGGATGGAATTTTCGTGTCTCCAAGAGTATAAAAAGCTAACTTAATAATCGGAAGTAGGAGAGGAGTCGTAAATATTCGTCCATATGTTACTTTACGTCAAGAACATTCTTTCCAACTTTCGCCGACTCCTGAGTCCGACGTTTGAAACTAATACCTCGACTTAAGTGATTCTCGAATCCATCATCGAAAGAGTGCAAAGACGTGATATATACCCGTCTTTTCTCTCCGATGACCTTAATAACATCCAGGGAACAGAAAAATGAATTATGAATTGAGTTTCTGCCCTCTATAAAACCTTTCAGCTGAATACCATTCACAAAGCATTTCGAGAACGCCAGGGGATGCGAGGACGACAACATCCACTTACGAACAGAAAATGAGTTTTTCTTACGATTATTTTTTTGCGAATGAAAATTTCATATCCTGTATCATTCTATTTGGGCTCTATTTTTATTAATAAGAGATATTTACTTCGAAATCAGCATATAAAACTCTACTATTCACCTATTCTACAATGTACAATGTAAACATTCATTTATATTATTAATGGCCACAGTAAACAGAAAATTATCTGACCTCTATGGAAATACCTTCAAGCCTCAAAAGCACACCTAAGAGATAACTAAGAACTAAGCTGCACGACATACTATAAATCAGTTGCAATAAGCTATGATCAGATTTACAAAAAAATAAGTTCTTTTCTAGAAAAGAATTTCAGCGATATCATTGTTATGGTCAAATTCTTGAGCAATGCCAATGATGAACATTAAAATGAAATAATGTAAATTGAAAACAATTGAAGGAAACAACCAATAATACCAAAGAACTTTCCTGCAACACAACTTTACCACTGAGCTAAACTAACTTGATTACTTGGTTCGAAACACCTTCAAATGAGTTACGTAATGTTCTTCCCCTATGTGATGTGTCTTTCAACTAGAAATTGGATTTACCCCGAGGTACTCTAGGGAAAGAACGCCTTTCAAATCCGAGACCAGATAGAACGAATTTAGATAAATTGGGCTTACTTACTTCTTTTGAGTTTACAATCAATCAAATCTTACTTTATATTTTCAAATAACTACCGATAATCAGTATATCGTGTTGAAATTCAGATAGGAAATTGAACAAAAAACTGCGAAATTCCAAATCCCTAAAAAAATGCCCTTTCAATTAAATAGAAAATGTAGCCCTATTGATTCAAAATTTTCTACAAGAAATTCCGAGACGTTTTTTCTGAATTGATGAAAATTATACAATCTCATACCTGAACATATACACCTTAGATGGGAGATAAAATTTCGGACGTTCTCAAATTTGTACAATCTTTCGATGAGATAAAGCTAGTCTATTTGTGTGTCTCACTTGTGTATATAATGAAACAAAACGAAATGAAAATTAATCGATTTCAGCTAATCGGAATTATCACGTTTTTTAACAATACCAATGATGAACATTAAAAACAAATAATGTAAATTGAAAACAATCGACGAAAAAACAATAGTACCAAAGAACTTGCCTGCAGCACAGCTTTATGATGCCTCTAAATATGCTAATCAATTATGTTTGTAAATCTTTCCAGAGAATATTTTTGCATTTCGTATTTTTTGTATTTTCAAATACTAACACATTGAGGGTATATTTATAAATTTTAAATAGATCTATCGCACATTAATAATAGAATTTGTCAATGAACCACCTTGGAGACCATAATGTGTGTGTTAGCGCCATCGCGTTTTATTCGTGACAGAAAACATCGTGGGAATCGATTTCATATTCATTGAATCCGAAATGAACACGGAGGTAGCGCAGTCACGCGTGACGAATGCCTCGCAAAGACACCGATATTCTCTACGAATGACCTAAATAATACGGAACTAACAGCTCTCTGCGGCGCTGCAAAGCCAAAGTTAACTCTGTTCTTAACACCTGCGTTCCTCTTGCCGAAGATCCGTCTGTTTCGGTGTGTTGGGGACGTGACTCATTTCGTTGGACAATCGAGTTGGCCCTGGATATAATTCACTTTGGCTCGAGTAGTAGCTGTTATTGCTGTTCAACCCTTTACAGGATGTTTGAACCCTGCAGCAGCTGGGGCATAACTTTGAGTTAATCCTTGGAATTCGGAAGGAGTGGTGGGATCACGCACGCCACGCGTCCCATTAATGTAAACAGGCGAGCGCGCCCGTGTTAACACGGAGTTTAAAAGGTAGACCGAAAACTTTGCTCTAAAAACTACGAATTCTCGGAATAAACCAAGAACGCCCATCGCCGTTGATTTCAGAACAGCGTCTATTGTACAACGTCAAATGGGCATGATATTAAAAAATACGAGATTTTAATCAAAATAGATCCATCGATTTACGATTTACAATATGAGAGAGTACATTTTCGACGCATTCATAGGTTAGATGAGTCCCTAAGAAATTACTTCACGGCAGAATGGTGGTGAGAAAGTTGCTTTGCGGCACACAGACGAAATTTAAATTAAGAGGTTGCTGTTAAGGATTAAGAAATTTATGCGTAGAAATATAATATCAGGAATTGTAATTGGAATAATTGCTAGATAGAGATTAGAAAATAATGCACTACAAAAATTCCAAATTCAATAAAGCAAGCTATCGGAGGATATAGGTACTATCTCAGCTAGTTCGACCGATCAAATTGTGAGTTTTAAATAAGAGACAAAGGGACGAGATTACAAATCGATTACAATTGCAATATTCGGGATCGATTGACCATAGCAATAAAAGAAGACAAATGTGGATCGTGTGGTGTGTTACATGCCACCTTTCTTTTTACCGATTACCTGGACCAAAGTTTGGCGCATAAGGCTTTTTCAATCCAATTCAGTTCAATATGTTCTTCTTTTATTTATTGGGACAAACTTAAGCATTTAAAATTTTCATTCTCTTATTTATATTAATCAATTCAAGTGGAATGATAACAGAAATTATTCTTTTTTAATGTGCTTGCCCATTAAGTTCCCCCAAAATTTCCTATATAACAAGGTAAGGTAAATAAAATAGTGTGCTATTTAAAAATAAGCAATTCATATAGGAGAATTAATAATGAATAGTTCTTCTTCCCTGAGTGACTGTAGTTGTCTATTTCATAAGTAGGATAAGTGTGTAAGTATACTATGTGCTAATCTTCAAATAAATCGGAAAACAAATCCTCTTATATGCATCTGTGGATAAAAAAAAGGGTAAAGGAACAGAGAGAAAATTACAGAAAAATTAATTCTTGTCCAATGGGACGGTAAATATTTTAGCAAAATGAAGAAATATGAAAGGATAATGCGTTTGCAGAATATTCAGAAAGGAACAGAAATACCATCTTCGATACAGCGACAAAGACGCTCATTAAAAAAATGATTATTCTCCTACTAATTATGAATATATTTACTTTTGAGAAATAATATGAAACTATTGTAGTTCTTTTTTCTTCTAAAACAGTATTTTAATTCTAAAATTTTTTCTAATTTTAAATAATTTTTCCCTAAGTGTACTTCACTGATTTCACGTATCCACAAATTATTAGCAATCGAGACTTAATGTTTTCCTATAGAAATTCTTTAGGTAATAATAGTTATAGCTTATTCTTTGGATTTAAAGGAATAAGCGGATAAATGGGGTAATAATAAGACTCATGGAGATATTTTTCACGGGCGAATTGGCACTGTGGAACCGCTTCCATTTTAATGATATCTTATAAATAATTAACTACGGAAAATGGCGATAATTCAGAAAGCGAATAATATAATGGACATAATCTAGTTTATATTATTTGTTTCTTCTCTAATTGCAATACAATCCCTTCAGAACTTGATAATTTATCATCTTACAGCAAATGTCGTGGAAAACATATTAAAGTATTATTTTGAGGCTAAAAATTAATCCGCTATTTAGTTTCCACTTCCATGAAATTCAGCTGTGGCAACGAATGGGAACGTTGAATATCAAAAGGTTTAAGAAAGCGCTTAATGCAATTAGTGATTGAGTACTGTTGAGTTGGCTTTGGGGAACTGTACTAATTGAGGAAGAGAATATATCTCCCCCATGACGATAGTTGCCCTCCCGATCCCTTCTCACCCATAGTTGATCTTTACTAATCTGTTTCCGCCAACTAAATATTCCCAATTGTGGTTTTGCCCGCTTCGCCTTCAAAAAACTATTCCCTAACCTTCCTTACTAATTCCATCCTCAAATAAGATCCTTTCACTTTCCCCTCCCTATAGTCCTACCAAGTCATTCCATTGCAAATAACATTCTCTGGCCTTTCACTTCCCCTTCCGCTAAATAAGCTTATACATAAACACTTCAATTTTGACTATTTCATTTACTCGATGATAATGGGATGCATATAAATGTGAACCTAATTTTAATTATCTTCGGTGCAATAGAAAGAGAGAAAGAGAGCAGGACCGCACGGAATTACTATTTCGTACAAATTAATACGAGGTCAGCATTGCATGATGATGATTGTAATTATGCAAGTGGATTTTCGCTTGAATCCTCACGACCTTCAATAGGAAATTGTATGTGATACGCAACTCAGTCTGGAAATAGGTCGAAATCTAGCATGCGAGTGTGGCAAATAGAGACCTTTTTATACATATTCGAGAATATTGAATACAGGTTTAAGTACCTTTTGCCCTTTTTTGTTGAAAAATCCAATAGGAATACTTTCTACGAGCTTAAACAGATATTTCCAAGGTTGTGGTTATTAATGTGTATTCATACCGTAGTTCATATCTTCGGTAAAAATTGACATAATGAAAATAATTTTTAAAATACGGCATCAATTAGTTATTCATATGCCCTTGGATAGCTAGGTGGGTAATGCATTCGCCTTTGGCTCGAATCTCACTGGGGGCCCTCATAAAAAATTACCGGAGTACTATACTATTGCTTATTACTCATAACTAAATCATAAACTAACAATTTTTAAAAAGCAGCAAAAATACGAAAGAGGTAGCGCATACTTTCAAAATAGACTCATTATTGTTCGTATGTATGGACTCCAAAGGACAAATACGGAGAAAAGAAATAACCCGTTGAGAGGCATCAAGATTTGTCATGGGGAATTTTACAAGGGAAAGCATAACGATACTATTGGATAATTTGGGATGGGAATCCTCGGAAAATACGAAAGAATAGAATACGAATGAAGAGACCGCAGAATGTTATAGTTTTACAGGATATTCTATCTTAAAAATGAAATAATGTGTATTAAAAAGAGAGAATACCAGTAAATATTTTACGAAAATAATGACCATCTTCACAAGGTCTGCACTAAGCTAAAGATAAAAGACGTGGAAAAAGATTAAAATTGGGAAATATTCTAGGAAAATGAAGAAGAGTTTAAAACATGTTACTTAATTGTTTCCTAAATTCATAATTGTTGAACCTTTTTATTTTAATTTCGTCATAACTTCGTTATAACGGAAAATACTTTTGATACGCAATGAAACCGAATATATCCGTGTAATTCAAGAATTGATTCGAAGGGAAACGACTCATTGCATGCCACTTGCATCAAAAGTGAATTATTCACCGTAAAAGTATAAAATTTAAGTGGAACATTGCTTCTAGGAACAGGTAGACCTATGACAGCCCGTGTTATATTTGGGGATTCGCGAGTTTAAAGTTCGATATTTACAATGTAATTTCCCTCAGGGAAAAGAATCCGGGACCGCCTTCGCCTAAGTCGAATGCACTATCCACTTGGCCACCCGGGAGCCCTGCATAAATTCAGACTAGCCAATTTGAGCTTATCAGAAAGGACTCTAGCCGTCATTTAAGGATAAATTTTCATTTGGATTCGATGCTTATTAATAAAAAAATTAAAAAGGAAAGACGAAGATGATGATGAGAAGAATATACGCTAAGGAGAAGATAGACAAGTCGGTTATTTTAGTGATAGACATGCAATTTATCTATCCATTTCCCAACTTGCTTCAGCAATCACCAGCAGTCTCTTTCGTCTGTCTTACTGAAAGAGCTTCGTGCACAGCAAGCCTATTAATTTCCTACCCTATCAAGGTGGAAGGATTTACTCTCTGTCATCTCCGTCATATGCTCTATTACTATCTTTGGGTTATGATCATCTACCTCAATTTCCTATGCTAATGATGGATAGTCCATTCACTAAGGACTGATTAATATCCAAATATCGTTAATGTCGTTCACTACAGTTTGAAAATCAAACACAACGGAGGAGTTAATGGTATGAGTAATAAGGGACAGGACGCTGAGAAATAAATTAATCTGCCAAAATTACCGTATGTATCCGCGTATACAAAGCAGTAAGGTTTTTGGGACTGTATTCTTTACCTACCATAATAAACACTATGGACTATTCTATACCCTCCTGTAAGAACCACAATGCTTCCCAAATTTAATTTTAGATAAAAAAATAGGTCTTATAAGCGGGTGTATCGGGTAAATAGTTACTTATCAAAGAGCAATCAGTCTTAAAGTAGCAGAAAATTTGCATTTCCAATAAGTTAGTATAATCCTATGATAAAAATTCAATTTAATTTTAGCTGTTATAAATCTAAAGTTCATGGAAGGGTTTTTAATATTACGTTTATGACAAATAGTTTCTGTACAAGACAACCAGGTGCACATCAGCGAATCACGACCATCATCCACAGAATTTTTTCGTATTTATGTGTTTTATTTTAAATTCAATCATGTTCAGAGGCCAATAGTTTCTAACAAATTATTAATTGCATTCCTTTTCTATGTTAAAAAAGAACTTTCCTACGACCGATCGATTACCCCGACCGCGTCAACGATATAAAGGTCGAAAAAAGTCTCCTTAGCAAAAATAAAACCAGACGTCCCTTCATGCTTCTCTCCTGATGACCAAATGATGGGAAAGCAACAAAAAAACGCCGGGAACAGTTTTACCGTTGAGTTATTCACCAGGACTCCAGATGTCCGTCTTTTACTCCTCCCTTCGTCCTTTTTCATCCTGGCCCTAGGCAACTCTCTCTTTCAAGAACAAAATAATCCCTCTCCCTCCTGCAATCCCTTCCTATTTCTTCCGAAATCTCTGGAGACATCCCAAGAGGGGTTCGCTGCCCCGTGAGGTGCTCGTGCAGGGATGTGTTAAGGAAAAAGGGGATAAGAAACCCCAGTACAACATTCGTTTCCACGTACGCTAAAAGGAGCGGGAAAAAATGTTGGAAATCGGAAACAATCTGCAGGCGTGCGTGAAAGAGCTCTTTTGTTTTTGTTTCGCCATCGGATAGCGGGGCTCTCGAGACGCTACGGAAGGGTTGAGAAAAGACGATGGGAAATACAAGAGCAGGAGACGAGAGAAATCTTCCGCCCCAACGGGAAAGGGGGAAAGAGAAGGAGGGAGAGAATGGTAAGAAGAATGGGCACGAAGAAAGAATAGTGAGAGCTGAAATGGAGAATAAAAGAAAGAGCCGATAATAGATGGAACGAAGTAGAGGAAGAAGTAAAGAGGGAGACGATAACATACATAAACATGTAGGAGTAAGAAAGACAGAAATTAGTGAGAATTAATAATCAACATGGAATAAAAATGGCAAATGATACGGTTACCCTGAGAGAGTACCCTGAAAGGCCTGTGAGGGCCTCCAGATAGCCGAGTGAGGAACGCGTTTGCATTCTATGGAAGTGGTTCAGGGTTTGATTCCCCGTGAGGCCCATAAATATTCATATAAACTAAACAGTCAAGTATATTAAATTTTCTATACCAAGGCTATAAGTGAAATGTAAGTTTGTAGATATGAAGTTGGAATGTAAATAACAGTAAGTATGAACAGACAATAAAGGAGCCAGAATACTGTGTATGTATTCATATTCATATTCAGCAACACATTAAGAAATTTGTGACTTTCAACTCCTATGGAGGAGGATTAATGCTATAATGCAGAATTAATATAAGGAAGAAACGAGAACTACAAGGAATGGATGCGAGAAAAGCTTAGTTAATCAAGAAAAAACGTTTTTCCAAAGTGAGGAAATAAAGAAAGCGATTGGATTCTCAAGTACGACAACCTTCCCTTAACGCTACCTTTGCTCTTCTGTCTTCTTCGACTTCTAATTCTTGCCGTCCTCTTTTAACCTCCACACCATTCACCAAAAGTAGTGCCTCTTCCCTGCGATTGCTTTTCGAAGGAAAGTTTTAAAGAAAGACGCGTCTGTCAAGTGAATAGGGAAAGCAGTATCGAATGAAGTTGCGTGAGTATCGTTTACAAGTTAACTGCGTCCGTAGGAAGCGGGATTCCGTATCGGACAACAAAGTGGAAAGATATTTTGGGAAAAGGAACTTGCATTAGACCAAAGGTGGGGAATCTGTTGTCTTTTTGGGTACTCGATGTGACCTTTCCGTCACTTCTAAACAAATGTCCACTTTTAAATTGCACATTTATTTTCCCCATTTCCTGGCAACGCTCTGTGAAAACAAAATTCTTTAGAAAAAGTGGATGCAGAAAAATATTTTTTTCTAAAACATCTGAAAATGGAAGATACGAGTTTGAGTCCCGAACCTGTATTTTTCATGATCGCTTTGCTTCATTAAAGTTTTAAATGGAAGAGGTTATAGTGGAGAAAACAAAGTTGGTCTTAGTATTAACAATATTGAAATATATCGAAGGAATAAGAATATGCATATTACATTATGTTTTGAATTAGATTTCGCTGACTTTGCTTTGGTTTTGGGGATGTTCCATGGATTTTTCCATAGCAATCAATTTTAACTGAGGAAATGGGCTCCTGCCGGGAATGTAATGGAAAAGAGAACAGCAGCTAAGCAATTGAGTAGCCCTAGGTATATATTCCCTGCTTCCATAAAAATCGTGTAAAATTGGGCAAGAATTCAAAAAACACAAAAATACGCGAAGTATAAAGGTGAAAATGGAAATGATTGGAAAACACCAACGCCTTGTGACAAAATTCCGCAAAAGGGAAAGTCACTCTTTGTAACGATAAAAATAATTTCTCTTAAAAAACCTTTCACCTCTAGGGAACTAATGCGAGATTTGCACATTTTTACGTATCAGCAAACACCGACAGCTAACGCTTTGATTGCCCAACTTCGAAAAGCTCCGAAATGAAAACTTAATCGAACCGAAGCAATCGGCGCTTTCCAAACCGGAAACATTTAAATTATCACCATTGGAGCAAAATGAAAAAAAAGAGAGATCGACAGGGACTCGCAAATTACCCGAAATCATCATCAACTTTCACAGCCGTCGGAAAACCTTTGATTTGTGCGAGATAATTTCCGGACGATAATTTTCTCTCGCGGAACGGGTTTCTTTGCTCTCCCACGCCCTCCATCGGGTGAAAGAGGAATCAAAGAAAAAAAGAGCATCTCCCCCAAATCGAGGAAGCAGAACCACGGACGAATCGCATCTCTATTGCTATCCATCAGAACGAACGGAAGTACGAAAACTATCTCGACAAACTGTTCAAATTTCATCTCGCGGTTACGCGGAACTTGCATCTGAGTGCCAATTAAACGCACGCGCTGGCGGAAGCTCGCGAGTGCTGGCGATAACCTCCACAAAGAGGATTCGCCATGATATGTGCACACCATTGAGATAAAATTTGGGTCAAAGACATAATTTTCGCGAAGGAAGTTGGGCGAACCGAAGCAGCGGGGAAACCGAGTGGAGGAAAAGATAACGAACGCAAGAGGGGAGAAAAGAGATTTGGAAGAGGCATAAAACCGGTAATTATTAGCTGTGGCATTATCAGGTATTGCTCATTGTCCTTATTGGCCCCAATGATTTTTAATTACAATATCATGATGCGTACACTTTTCTAAAGCGTGTACTGGACAGGATGGGTCAAATAGATCTTTCTTTTACCGAACTCTAATAGGACTCAAAAATTTTGCATACTTGCATGATAATCAATGGGAAAATATTGGAAAAATCATACTTTGGATCTTCACTTCGCACAAAGGGTCTAAATGAAGCTAGTGATTAAAAAAAATAGAAATTCTTTTTCTAATGTAACACATCAAAACTGAAAAAGTTAGACGATATTCAAAGCAAGAAGAAAATTTGGTGTTTTTTATAATTTTCTCTATATTACAGGCCTGTTGGGTGAACTGAAGATCCAACGCATAATTTTCAATATTTCCCATTGACTAGGATACAAATATGCAAAATATCCAAAATCCGATACCCCAAAAATCGAATTTTTCGAACCACCCTAAGAGTATACCAGGAACCCTGTGAGTGATCAAAACTCATAATTTCTTATTTAGAGATTAAAGGTCAAAAGTAAAGTGGTTTTTCAAAAATATTCAGCCCATAAGGTCAAATAAAACATTCTCAAAAATGAGGGCTATAAAGAATTCATCCTGCGCAGCGGATGAAGAAGAATAGATCATTAACTAGCCATTGCATTTAAAGTGAAGAATTTGTGATCATATGATATCAGTAATTATGATACTACAAAAATTAAGATATACTAAGGTGGAGGAAATTGAATTGAGTGACGGACATAGATGGAGTAATAGGATAAAATAAAACTGAACATCGAAATATACTGAAGAAAACCTCACCATTTTGCTGGGATGTGTCATTAGCGAAGCCTAAAGGTAAGAACTGATCGCAAAGTTTCACACTTTATGGAAACGTGTTCACATAAATGCAAAGATCGAAGATTCCTCGGGGGTCGCTTCGTAACTGGCAATAAAATATACACGACACTCCTCTTCTCCCTCAAGTGGGATTTCATGTATTACTTCCGCGGCAAAAGTTCTGCCAGAGGAAAACGATTTGTTAGTTACACGCGAGTTTCAAAATGGCTCGCGGATTACTAAAAGTTAGAGATACATAAAGTTTTCAAAAGTCAACTGTTGGAATAAAACTTAACTATCCTCGAACTGCGTCGAATACTGAAGAAGTTAATAAAAGGAAATAACAGATAACGAATTTTTACATAAAAATTATTTCTTAAAAAATCATGGAACGAGATTTAATTGAACAAATGCAATAAGATGAAAACGTTCATAAAATATCCGCGATCGAGGAGGAAGACTTTGTTATCAGAAAGTAAAATTAATAAATATTTGATACGGGATATTTAGACAGCTATTTTCGAACGAGATGACCAACTAGTGCAGTTTTTGCGGGTTTAAAATCTGGAGATACAAAGAAATTTAATTGCGTTTGATGATGACGCAATGATTTCTTAGCTAAGCTTGCAACGATATAAAAATATAGTCTTATTATAAAGAATATAATAATGGAATATAATATATAGTATGTTATCAATTAAGTAATTGAACTATAGTTTTGAGAATGACTGAAACTAGACTATTATCTGTTACATTTGCCCATTATTTAACTCTAAAAGAGTTCATGGCCTTTAATTAAAATACATATTTAACTACTCTTTCACCAAAATGTAACTTTTTCATAATTAAGATCTTAATTTAATTCAAAACTTTCGTTTAGAGTGGGATTTTATACAAATTAATTTTCTTTGTTTATATATGTAAGCCTAATTTGTTTATACATTTTTAATATAATTAATGATCCAATGTCTCTCAGGATGTTAAATTTCTGTATTTTTAATTTAAATGGGATTAACCGAAAACATGACGGAAACCTCCATAATACAAGGATGATTTGGATATTAAAAATATAATTTCCTAGCCGTGGAATTTCAATTAATAGAATTGCCTAATATAGAACTCTCCATTACTTTAATATGGAACACTATATGTTCTACTCTGTGGAATATATTACTTTGTGTTCAAATCTCTTTATAAGAAAAAATTATCTCGCATTTGCAAACAGTATTCATCCAATGTAAAATATTCTTAGCATTGCTTTATCATCGTCTGTTCGTAGCATGTTCACTAAAAGGAATTACAACACATCACAAAAGTCGAGTTCGTCGGTGTATAGCGACCTGTAATTGCTCTTTCTCCTTTTAAAGAATGAAAGAGCTGACTTTAGTTTTTAGTCAGCTAAGTTAAGGTGAATTTAGAGCGCCTAACTATGGGAAACTGATAAGTAAGATGTGTAGTGCTAAGCAAATGCTATCGCAGTTACGATTGCGCACGAAGTCAAAATATCTTCATATCCAATGTAATCTTCTGAAATGTGGATACTTAAGAACATCAATGTACTCCTCATACTGAGGATGTTCCCCGAATCTATTCATTAGATCATTTCGTTAAACTTAAGTAGATAACCCAATACCATAGATTAGAGTGTCGATATATTTATAAAATTTTCTTCATTGCAGGTAACTTAAATTTTAAAGATTCAAACCTCGCTCATTCAATATCTTATTGTTAATCCCTAACATTTCAATTTTTTTCTTTACTTCTTAATTCTTTAGATAATCTATAGTGCCTTTCAGCGAGATTCATTTTAGTATCCTGCAACGGAAAACAGAATGAATATGAAACTTTACGTATTAAATTGAAAGTAACGTATATCTGTTGCATGTAAACCTTCTCTAGAAATACGACGTTCAATTTCTCATTCTGAAGAATGGTCACCGTAATTCGCCTCGCCACTAATTTCTTTTGCTGTAAATTCATAACATTAACTTGGTTAAGCCTATCGTGTCAATATGTTTGTTCTACGTAGTATTTTTAATTTTACGCTGTATTTTAGTATAATATTTCCAAAACGATTGATAACTACCCTTCAAATTAACTGCTATCAAATTGGTTTCTATACTTTAATTTCTCATGAAGATCAGTCTTAATACAGTTTCCTCTTATCTTAGTTCTACTTGTAGATGTAAACGAGCGACCAAATTAATTTTTTAACATAGTTATTCCTTTTTCATAGTTTCCTTTGAAATAGAAGCGTATACCTAGCTATTGATGACTATTTAATTTTTATGAAGATACTCATATGATGTGAACTAAAGTACCCACCTTCCTGATCAATCTCTTTTTTCTCTATTTCCATTTATTCCCTCATTAACCACATTTCTCTTTGTTCATTCTCTTCTTCTAGGTCTTAATAGACGCGATACGTTACATTTCATCATCTAATTCATTTTCTCTCCTTTTTCCTATCTTTATCTGCTCTTTCCTCCTCAATTCCCATTTACTTTCCCTTTCTCACCCCCTCTCCATCCTTCCACTTTTATCTCTCCCTCCGCAACTACCAAATCCGGCTCATACACATCTTCCCGTAATCCCTCATCTCTTAGTCCTCTTTCCATACCCTTTTACTCCACCCACCCCACGCTTCTGTGACCCCACTCTGAAAATATCCCTCCGCCATACACTCAACTTTTGATTTCCCCTTCACCTACTCCTCTGTACGACACTCGGGCGAAATACCCCGAGCATCAAACATACGCCCCTTTCCCACACGACCCCTCTCACACGCACGCCATCTCTCTTCCCTTTCACCTCGAGTCTCATGCACTTCCATACTTACCCCCATTTATTCCATGCTTACTAACCGCCTCTTCTTACTCCATGCAAACACCCTAGCGCTGCCCCATCACAGCTAATCTATCCTCGTTTAGCCATATCGTTGAGCAATTGTGCTCTTCAAGGGAATTCCGCGCTCTATTAATATTGCGGAAATCGAGCCGAATGATGAGTTAAATATTGGCTCGGAGTTGATCCAAGGGTTTTCATATGGCAATTCGGCGCATAGCTGATTTGGTGAACGCTGAGTGATTTAATTATAAGAGTTTGAGCCAATTTTCACTAACAGCGTACATAAAGGACGAGGGCTCCTAAATGACAGTGGAATGATATCTTATTTTACTTCCTTTACTCTAGAAAATATTTTTAAGAGAATGTTAAAATATTAACATTCGATTGAATGATTCACTGATCTAGCATTGATGCGGAATCACAGTAAGATAGCTTCCTCGGTATATGACTTTTACAGTTTCGTGATATGAATCACTTTCTAAATAACTTTACACTTACAAATAGGCGCATAATGCTGACTTTGGGTAAGCTGCCGTTACTGATAATTATATTTTCAGTAAAATGTAAGCTGTGTAAAATTTCACTATGCTTAGACCGTAGCATACGAAAAAGAACATAAATTTGAAAGCTCTTACTTACGGCAGTCAATAAAAACGTTTAGTCTTAAGATTGCATATGATAAACTTCCTTATTAGAAATGATTATTAATCATATTACTAAATACCTTTACCTATTCCATCAAATGAAATCAATCCATTTAAAACAGTATTTAAAAATACTGTTTTAATCAAATAAATCAAGGTATTGGTCAGAGTTTCTTAACTCCGTATTTGTTTTTTTAGCATTGTTGAAGTTACTGTTAAAAATAAAACCATATATCCTATATGTGACAAAAATTTCAGAAAATATCTAATTCGCGATTGAAAGTGATATTTTGTCGTTACTCATAATAGCTCTCGCAAGAGAAAGTCATTAAATTAGCTCTTAGAATTCCTTAACCTTAGAAAAACCAATTTGTTTTTTGTCAGTGATCTATTCTATTAAATTGAGTATTGGAAAATATAGCCTATTGAAAAATAAAACTTAACTAAATCTTGAAACTCGCTCAGCATATTAAGTTATGAAAACATACACATCTTACTCCGAGATAAAAGGCGAGGTAAAATATTTTTAAAATGCTTCAGAGAAAATTACTTATTTTACAGTAAAAATTTCTTCTGTGGGAACAAATCTCGTCTAGGAATGAATTCATTTAATTTTCATTCCTCTAAGTTTATGGGCTAAAGACATACTGATATCATTCTTCTAGAATGATCAAACTTCTATATGAATCGAGAATTCTATCACTAAATACTAATAAATTAAATACACACCACCTGAATGTCTGATTTATGGGAGTTATTTATATAATTAATTATTTTTACCCCTTTATAAATACAAATACCGACAAATCATGCCTTTTAAATCCACTTCAATCACAATTTATTTGTAGTTACTATCATTCTAATGACCAATTCAACATATCTCGTTACTGGTTGAGATGAAAAAAGCCGACATCTCATTGAATTTCATCACTTTACATTAGAGCAAACTGTTCTCCGGTATAAAAACGAAAGAAGTGGATACTTAAGGGAGTGCGTCCACTCCCTTTGAACCCTTCATTAAATCGTGACCACTCTCCCTTTTCCTTTGTTCCCAAAAACTTGGATCGTTTTTCCTGACCATCGCCATGACAAGGGACGGTCATGTAACGTCCTCGTCACTTACACGACCAACTTTTATGGGCACGCCAAAACAGCTAACAAAGTAAACTAAACGCGTGCCTTAAATTCGATCCTGTATATAGAGAGAGTGGACGGCGTAATTAAACGATCCTCTCCCCTCGCCCATAACACGGTACACTTCGCAATTCTTCCCTTGTTTGACACGTCTCCCACTATCCTTGCGATCTACTCATAACTTCCATACACCTCCCTGCCAAACCCTCTCTGTAAAATTCAACATCGTTTCAACCCTTCTTAATCTCGTTGCTTCTCACTTTCTATGCCCTTGATCCAATTTACACCTCTCCCTTTCCTTTAACCTTTCCTTCACTCCTAGAATCCTCTTTTTTCTCTGCTAAAAATGAACAATCATAGTTACAACACTTGATATTTTACCAATCCAAAATACTATTATTATAATTATGATTATTCATATTAAATACTCCTTTGTTGCTGTATATATAATCTATAAGACACAGAGATAATTAAAAAAACTCTACAAACAATTTGAAGATCTTTTTTGAATTTACTTTGATTTACTTATGTAATAGTAATTTATTGAAATAATTCCTTCGCAATTTATTTAGTAAGTGCTCTAAAAGTGAATTGACGTATCATTCTACACAGACAATCATAGAAAAACGAACTACTTAACATATTTCAAAACATCCTGCCCTATTTTTTATAAACCATATCATATTTTTAAACCTTACCTATAAAACCACATTATGAAAATAACATATTATACAATACATATACATGCTTTATTCTAAATAAAATATTTCAAAGTAAAGAATATAAATTCTAATACTATTATTTAAACATAAATGTACAAGTTGTTTCCATTTATACTACACAAAACACATTCTTGTAAACAAAAATAGTTTATATTAACTACACAATGGACAAAGAAGGCTAATCTAAAAATTAATTTGAATAATAAAATTTTTCAATCAATATTTATTCAATTCGCAAAAATTTCAAAAATTACTATTAGAAAATTATAATAAACGACGCTCTTTTTTAAAATATAAATCATTGAAAATAGAGAGATTAGTAGTCTTTTAAAGTGAATAACGTAAATTAAAAATATAAACTTGTTAGATTAAATAAGATATGAATTCCTAGCATCTCGAAAAGATACAAAAAATTACATTTATCAATTATTATTGATCTTGCGCTCTAAATTTGAATACATAGCGCTATTCGTGTACCTCAAAGGAGGATCAACATCTATTTGTTTACCTTTGACCAAGCTAAATCAACGTGCTACTTCCGTCATCCTTTTACACCGTAATAGCTCAAGCTTATCACCACTTCTCTACACTTCTCTACCAAATATTTAGACGCTATAGCAAATTATAGTTATTAACTTCAATATCAGGAATGGCTCAGGTGCCCTCCCATCTTCTTTCGTCTCCATGATAAATTAAAAATTATGGTTCAATCTGTTCGGATAATAAGGAATGTATATGTAAGCAAACGTGAGTGTAGAAATGAGTGATTCGGGTATGTATGTAAAGAGAGTTGTAAACCAGAGTTAAAGTTTTAAGTTCACAGAGAAGTATAGAACTCAAACTCGGATATATTAATTTAGGAACAATAATATTTATGAGAAACAAAATGAGAGAATACCAAATTAATGGTAAAGGGCTACTTAATCACTCTCAGAATTGTACATATTCACGCTACATTCTTGGAATTTCTTTTTTTATTTCACTCTTCTTCTAGCTTCGCAAATAAATTCCTGAAAGAGGGCAAGGTAAAGCTTCAACAACTGTAATCACATTACCTCATTAAATAAAAGTATCTTAATACAAAAATTCTCTTTAGAATACCATTTTTCGAAAAAAAAACTCCATGGGGAAAACGTACAGTACAGTCACGAGAGTAATACAAGATACGACCCGGGTATAATGGCCGCGCTAAAAAATCATCCGGGTCGTGTATTCTATTATACATTTTAGTAAACGTTTATCTCACGGAGTATTTTAGTATTAATAAATAATCAGGTAAAATAAGAACGGATTCTGCATCCTTCATTTCTTCGAAAATCAGTTAATTTAATTTTCAAAGGAATATTTCCGAGTGAGAATTATACAGATGTAACTGAATGTGTTATCAGACTGGAATCATTTCAGAGAATTAATTAGCATTCTGAAACAAACAGCAATATAACTTGGCTATTTTAATCAGAATTAGCGTTGGTAACAAGGAGTGACTCATAACCTCTCAACTGTCGACCCCACTTGGTGAAACCCAACGTTTTCCTCCTTCTAATCCTCTTGATTCACACTTTCCGATTCCGATTTCCACCTCGACTCCTCTCGACACTTATCCATTTCTTTTTCAACACCCACGCACCCCTTAAAATGTGTCCCTCTGATTCCACCTTTTCTCGACCCTTGCACTCATGATTCTTTCCGTTTCGTTATTTTGCTCGGAAATCCGAGCTGCGCTCCGAAAAATGGCTCTTGCATTCCCTCCACGGATTTCATCATCCGCGGGGTGAGAAATAAAAGAATTAAGCCTCTTCAAATCGTTTTGAAAGTGAGTTGGCTGGGAAAATACGCGGTTATGTTTCAGGCAGACCTTTTCATCTGACCACCAGTGCTTTTACGCCGCCAAGGGGACATTCGCACTCACGCTACAGAAAATTATTCTTTTTCGGACGCAGAGCTTTGATGTTGAGCAAACACTCACGTCATTTCAAGAATTACGAATCATCACCATGCATGAGTCTTTCATGATTCAGTATTTAACAAGTGAATAACAAAATTCTTATTCATCATATTTATGTAAACAGTATTAAACGTTTTATCGATTCCTTTATTATAGGTATAAAATATTTCAATCGAGCAGTAATTCCGGAATTTTTACTAATAAAGCGTTAGATAAAGTGGAGAATGTATCACTAGTTTTATATTTATTTTACAATATGTATTATATATTGTAAAATAACTGGAATTTTGAGGGATTCGCAGATTATGTACTTCGATCACTTAAATTGTTCATTCAAATCCTGAAATCGGAGACAAATCTGCTCCATCAAGTGCTTTGCATGTTCTAAAGCGAAAGGAATCATTCACTGGAAGTAATTAATTGGTACTTAATTATTTAATTAATTATTTCATCAGTTAATACCGATGGGATAAATTATAATTCATCCCAAGGGTAATTAAATCGTTAATCTCCCGCGCTGAATTTGCTGCGAGTGACTCAGTGAGCATACAAGTCATCGTTAATTTGTTGTAACTTCATCTCTATAGGACATAGTTTGCTGAAATTGGCTGTGAGATGAATATTACAAATGATAGATTCTTGTGATAAATTGCATAAGACACATACGGAGCCACTTTTACCAAATAAATTCCAAAGACTTTCTCTTCCAATATTAATCATTAAAGTTAAAAGTTAACCATTTGGTTGTTCATTTCCTATCATTGAATACCGATTGATCCACTATTTAGTCATCTAACTTCACACACCCTTCGGTCGCCCACATTTACTATTAACTTCATTACTATCAGCTTCAAAGCTCGACCCTTCCCTACATCATCCCCTATTCAACCAACCCCACCAAAGAGGGGAGCAGCCTCCGCTGGTGACAATTTCACGACTCCGTTTTCGATTCACGGAGCGGCGCATGATATAATCACTCCCAATTCGTCATTAATCCGGCTGGAACTGTACGTTTAGGATTGCAGGACAAACATCAGCCTCAAACATCAACAAGGACTCGAAAACCCAAAAACGCCCCTCTCTCTTCCTGACGGTCACTCTCACATGGGTCGCCACCGAACCTTAACGTTCTCCCCTCACCCTAAGGTCTTTCGTGCATCCACCCTCACTTAACAGCGCTCTCTACCGTCCGGTTCCGTGTTCACACGCACGTGAGCCGCAATAATCCCATCAAACCTCCCGACTCACGCCCTCACACCGACCAACACTTCACTGTTTGCCTACGTCATTTTCACTCCGCTTCATTATATGATTTTTTCCGCCTTTTTTTATTTCGTTCTCCGCTCTGCGTGTGTTTTTTTCGCCTCGTCTGTGCAGCCCTTCCGACCGTGTCTAACGTGCTTTCCATCCCCTCCTGACCACGCGCTCCTTTCGCTTCCCTCTCCGCGACTATTTTTTCTCCTTTCCTCCTCCGCTGCCTTCAAATGAGAGTCTTTTTGGGGTGTTTGCTACCCTCTCTCTTTACTAAGAGGAGCTTTCGCTTGCGTTTTGGTGTTTGGAAATACAATACTGTTGTCGATCACGTCCGTTCGCATGGATGAAGGGAGGACTACCTTAAGTTGATGGCATTGCAGTATATGTGATCGACAATACTAACAAATATCTATTATAATAATCATATACATATTTATTAATGAACTCCCCCGCCAAGATGATGGATTTGTAATGAGCTGAATGTAGCCTTGCGTGTTGGAACTTATCCGGGTTTCAATGAAATGAAATCAATACTTGACTAATTTCATTAGTGCTAATTACTAATTTATTAGTGTAATTAGTCAACTCTTGTTTTCATTTAATTTCAATGATGGATTTGGTTTAACGTAATCGGAAATATATTATAAAAGCAACATATCTATTGATGTATACATCTGATTCTTTGAAACTGGAATGAATTAATTGTGGTTCTACAAAAAATAGTATAAATGTGATCTAAAATATTAAGAAGGTATTATTCGACAGAGGGTTCCATCGGTACCTGATGAATTTCCAACAAAACTGACAATACATAATTATAGGAAGATGTGCATTGGCAAATATAATTGTGAAACCAACATTCAAATTTTTTCAAATACTTCAAATATTAGTAACGAATTAGTTGATTAATAAAATAAAACGAGTATAAAATTATCACCATAAAAGGAAGTTCAAAAGTTACGTACATTTGTTGGCACAGTTTGGGCCTCTTATCCACCTGTATCCATATATGAAAGTCTCAAAAATATAATGATAGATTCGACAGTGGTATTTGGTCCGCAAACGTTAATCGTTCGATACTTCGAAAATCTTGTATATTAACGCTCGATAAGCTTTATATTTATTTAATATTTAATTGAAATAAATCATCTCATCTTATAAAGTTTTCATTTTAAATTACCGTTTGTTTTGTGATATTGCGGAGTTTAAAGCTTGAATAATGGCATTCCAGAAAATATAACCTAAAATCCACCCTCAGGTTGCTGATTATTTTTGTAGAGAATTGCAGACTCTTAAATTGGTTACTTCATATCCTCATTATTCAGAAATCACTCCAAGGTTAATGAAGTATAAGTAATATGCGCTGGTACAGGGTGTGCACTGATTGATGCTGGGTGTTGACCTATTACGAGGTACTCGAAGGTTATAATTTATTACATCATTTCCTGACACACACATTCACACTCGCTACAGATCTTACGATTTCAAATAACGTCTTGAGAATAATAATCTAACTGGAAATATATCGATGTATATTTTATCAGCGTTGATATATACCTTAGCTATATAATAATAATGGAAATGATTTACCTCCTCTAAGACCAGGAACCAGAGTATTCCATAAGAAAGATCCCAGCAAAAAAGAATGGTCCAGACTAAAGATGGTCCAGGTCCAATGGTCCAGACTATACCAAGTTATCTGTAAATAGAAAGAAGTCTCTCAAGATAGGTCGGAAAATATTAAACAAAATTTTCAAACTAAGAAAGTTTATTGTGTGAATTTATATAATTTATTTCCCAACTAGCAAATCAGCCTTTCATGAATTATATGATTTCAAGAATTTTCTGTTGAGGAGTTAAGACGTAATCACTGCTTAAAATAATGGCTGATACAAAACTCCTATGACCGTTAAACAATAAAGTCAAAAATATGTGTATTAAAGACCCGGCTTAACTATTTTCCCGGGTAATTACATCAATAAATTTACTTTTACTAGTTTAAAGTTATAAATTCACATTTAGTTCTCATCGGCAATCTGTGAGTTTCCATAGGTGATTGGGAGGGTAAAATCTAAAATTAAAATCAGTAAATCCAGGAGCTCCTCTTATCCTTCTATTGAACCATGAAGAGTCAGCAGTATGTTACGCAAATGGTAACTAAATATTGCTCCATGCCTCACTTAGATTTGGACTGAGTATATTAAGCATATTATTCGTTATATTTGAGAAATATCCCGTTTGACATTTTTCCAATTCCATGACCTTTCCTGGCTTCCTAAATATTAAATATCAGAAATGTTGACTTTTGAGGAATATCCTCTCTAAGGCTTATGAATACCATAGAGAAATCTTTTCGTCTAATTTGCTATAACCTGTTCTTCAGCGTTCCTAAAGTAAACCCAACTGAAATGTTCCAACACAAACTTAAGCAAAATTTGAGAGGATTGCAAGGATTTATAGGTATTCGATGTATGTGATATTATATTTAGCTTAAGGTCCACCGAATTTGTCACTTATCCGCTAAAAATAATTCATCTGAAACCAATATTCAGTGAGAAGATAAAATAATATCATCTTTATACGAGTTAAATCCATATTTATAGAAGTTTCATACTTATTTATTCAGTTGCATGACTCTCAAGAGTAATCCAGATATTTATACAACCAATCCTATATATGAGAAAATATTTGAGTATTAGTTCTACTCGAATTCGGATAAAGCTTGAAATATATCTCCTAAAATATTACCGTATCGCAGGAGCCCAGAGTTCTGCAGGAAAAATATGAAAGTATTTTTTAGAGTACGTGTGTGTCCTCCATTTAAATGGTATTACCTTTTCGATATGATTAACTGGCCAGGATTTGGCACATGAACATCGATGGCATAAAGATTTCTACGGTAAGACTACTTCACTGAGAGCTGAGAATGTATGCACTCTTTCTACACAGAATAAAATAAAACTTTTATAGCCACTTTGAAATGAAGTTAAATGTTTTCAGAATTTAGTTAACGTTTATTCCTGAGGAAACAGCATACAATCATTCTCATCTCATTGCAATGGATTTCCACAATATTTTGGCCGCCTCCTGTGATTTTACCTCACTAAGTTTTATTTTGAAATATATACGAATATGTATGCTTGTCCACATGTGTTAGATCTCTAGTAAGAATGTTTTGTAACGATCTTAATTTTACTGCACAGCACATCCTTTCATTAGGAAAGGAGAAACATAAACATAACATTCATCCACATTTAGCGATGTAGGTTTTTACTTTTTATGAGGTATTTCTTTTCTCGAGTCTCGAGGTATATGAACTGAGAAAACCATATCTCTCGTGTTTAACATAACTATATGTCAGTTTACAATAAATAAAATTCAAACCCCCCTTAGCGGTTACAGGTCCCATTCTATTCCTATCCAACATAAGAGAATCATATTTCACTTTGTCTTAAGAAACCAAAATTTCTTAATAGACTGATTTAAAGCTATGAAAATCTACCAAGCTTTATAAATTTCATGCTATTATTATTGAATTCCATTATATTTTCTCATCGAATTCGTTTTCTTTATGACATAGTTTCAATTAAATAGTCGAATCGTACGTTTGGTATAATATTACCACAATGCGATGCATATTTTCACCTCTCCTATTTACATTTGCAGTTTATGAAAGAACATGGGTTTACTTAAAATAATAAATAAATAAACATAAAATCAATAGAACGGAATGTATTACCTCTCATTGTTTGTGATTATTGTATATTTTTAACATATCCGTCGATTGTTTCCAAAAATTAATATGTATGAAAATATTCCTGAAAAATGTCACTTGCAGAAATAATGATTGCATTCCCCAATTCGTCTTGCATCAAACTAGATCTTGCTGAATACGTAGCTATAATTCTGATATGGTAATGACTCAATTAATGCAAAAAATACAATGAGACCGAGTGCAATTTGAAAGATATTTCACCAGCCGGCTTCCAGGTAATTCCCCCCTTAATTGCCGATGGGCTTCCAACGGATTATTTAAACGCCGCGCGCAGCATGCCGATCACCTCCAATTACCAATGTCCCACACACACGCGCGCGCTGCACGTAATGGCGTTTAAGCCGTAGAACGTGACGTTTATTCCACCTCCCCTTTGAACCCAACCCGTCTTATTTTCCCGAATCCCTTCGCCTCACTCCAATTTTCTCTTTAACCAAATTTTCTCCCCAAGGTCCTGCACGAATCATTTTTCCAACTCATTACCCGCGTCTCTCACTCCGTCGGAATTCCTCTCTCCACTGAATCTTTCCCTGCGGAAACTCCTGCTTGATTCCACCTTCCAGCACCTTTCGTCGGCTCACGCGTGCGTGTTCTTTATCCCTTTAACCTCGCAACATTTTTCGCACCGTCCAAAACTTCCCCCAATACGCCCTTTTATATTTTTAAAGCGTCCACGGCGACACATTCATCTCCGGACCAATGGTCGCTTCCCCTCCTAATGGTCTTCACGTCACGTTAACCAACGCGCCGACTCGAGTGTGAGATGGATGCAAAAAGGGACTCCTTCGGCTGAAATACCCTTCGATCCCTTATGCCTTTGGTCACTCAATTATTCCTTCCGACATTACTTTTGAGGGATTCCATGAAATCATGCGCGATTCTCTTTAACATCATACGATGAACGGACATGAAACAGACAGAGGATTAAAATATTGATGTATGATATTGCCTGAAACAGAAAGTATGAAACTTATGAAACTCAAAGAAGGTATGTTTGCGAAGATTCGGTAAAATACGACCTCCCTCGGCCGATCACTCAACGAATGTAAAGAAATGTTACTTTCAGCATATATAATAATAAATAAATAAGGTGAACCAGCTCCAATGTGCTAAAGTTTCGTATACAGACACTGTTACTAACCGAATACATTTCAACAAATACTCCAATCACTATAAACGAATATACAAACACTGAAACATACCTAACAAAATACTCCTTCACATCTGTAGTGGTGTCCTTTTCGATATGCTTTTTTCTATCGATATATGTAAATCAGTATCCACTCTTCCGATCGCCATCTAGACAAATTACAATTTAACTGGATTTTTTAACCAAATGGTGCATTTTTCAATTGTTGGTCTATTTTTAGCAGGAATCGGGAAACTTGATTTTTCAAATTGTGCGTCATCTATACGTTTTGATGGAGTGCAAAGAAAAATGCACTGATCAACAAAAACAGATATTTAGAAATAATTCATAAGGATAGATGCTAAAACAGGTCGTTTTAGAGACTCATCCTTTCCACGAACTCTGCGCGAAAACATTTGACAAAAGAACGTTCGAGCGCTTTGAGTTTATAACCCTTGTCACACGCTGAAAGACAGCTTGCAGGGTATTAATGGAGGTATAGATGGGAAATGAAAGGAGTATGAATATGGACGAGAGTAATTTGTAGTATCTCGTAGAGCAATACACAGGCTGTACGCAAGGAGAAAATGACAAATGAAATGGTCATCGACAAAGCTCAATAGCTATAACTCGCGGAAGGTAAAAGATTCGAGAACGATCCCCAGTCTCGTTAGAAATTTTTAATGTACAAAATGAAAGGAGTATGAATATGGACGAGAGTAATTTGTAGTATCTCGTAGAGCAATACACAGGCTGTACGCAAGGAGAAAATGACAAATGAAATGGTCATCGACAAAGCTCAATAGCTATAACTCGCGGAAGGTAAAAGATTCGAGAACGATCCCCAGTCTCGTTAGAAATTTTTAATGTACAAAACTTCTCATTGTGCGTCCATCGTGCCAAGTCTCCGAAAATCGTTCCTTTCTCCTTAAATTTATTTCTAATGAAAGGCGTATGCCAATACTTGCTGTACTGGTATACCAACATAAGGTTATAAATATCGTGTTAGTTTTTCAGGTATCCCGGCACGATTCGGTTAGAAATACCTACTATTTTTTGTGAGTTTTTGAAATAAGAAGAAATGGTAAGTTCCTCGGAAAAGAAATTTCATTAACGTGACCAAGTTTGAACTACATACTCATTATCAACCAAATAATACCACAAAAATAGAATATATCACCATAAGGAAAATTAAGCTGTAGAAGCACTCTTATAAAAACAGACTAACAGAAATTTGACTAACAAATTGGCAATATTGAAAATAAATATCTATTTCCAATATCTTATATTGTAGAATACCTCGAAGAATGGACTTTTTCAAAGTTACGGCTTCATCAATTGATTTAAGTTTCTAAATATTTGAAGTTTAAAATTTACTGAATAGCTGATACAAGATAGGACAATTTTTTTCAATGCACTATCAAATATAAACACCATTTGCGGCAGGACTCGAAGAGTTTCTCCAACCATTTCAATACCCAATGAAATGTAGGAAATAAATTATTATGGGGTCATGTAATGGGGTGTAATTAGTAGAGGAGACGGTGAGCAGATATGTAGGTCATGAAGATGTACGGTCATCGATTCACTACAAAATTTGCTTCTGAATATTATATGCCCTTCCCTTTCATTTAATTAGTTATTAATGAACTCAGCGTTCGTATGACCCTAGGTTAGCACCGCTCTCTTCACATAGATGAGCAATCCCGATATCCACTATATACTATGAGTATTGCATCCCTGAAAACTACAAGTACAACGGAAATGACCTAACGAGCGTTTGATTCGAGTACGACTACCAACTCTCCTATGGGCAATCATGGGAATCAGATCTTTCTCCCGCCGTGGGTTTCATTCGAAAGTGAGAGCAGATTACAAATGGACTATATACATTATTGCACCCATGAAAACCTCCGCATTATTCGATTTTCTCGATTCCATTTTTTGAGCGCTTCCGAACTTTACGAGCTTTATCGTGGCTACATTGGAATTTTATGTGACGTCCCTTCTCTAACAGCCGATTCTCGAATTCAACCTGAAATCATTCTGCAATTGCTGAAACAGTCTCTGGTGATATCCCAAATCAAGGAACGCAGGAAAAAGCGTTATTTATCTGAAGTTAACAAAGTGTGGATATTTAAGCAATTATCGAGTTTATGGAGAATGTACGATTGCTGTAGACGCACTGAAATGACAGATGAAATGTCTCCTCATAATGGAATAAATTATCTTAAATGGAGTGTAAAAAATATTCGATTTTCAAACAGATTTTGATCAAATAATAATTAAAGGAAGATATTCCAAGTATCACTTAAAAATATTTAAATTATATTTAGCATACAGTGAATAAAAAGTACAATAATTATAACAGAATATCAAAGATATAATATAAAACTTTGATAAAGATGTATGTTCATTGAAAATAAGTTCCTATCAAAGCTTACGATAAGCTGTATTTCACAAATGGACTTGTTTACTGAACATAGATGGAGCCAAAAACTATTTTAAGATGACACAGATCAATTATGGACCATTCCTATACTAAAGTTTCCAATATAGATATGTACAATTTAGAAGTGTTACTAAACTGATATTTTTATGGATTATGGTAAGGGTAATTTTCATTCGAGCGTATAATCAAATTTCCTTTTAAATAAAAAAATAGTGATGTATGCCATCCGGAAAAGTAAAGTATTATCCACAAGTGAATTAGAGAAACACAAAGTACATCACGTTTTCAGGTATAATAATTCTTTTAATATGCTTTAAAAATATTACGATGATATATTTGCTTAGTGATTCCCTGAACTAAGTCCAAGTAGTCGAATTGCAGTGGATAATGCCCTCTTAATTTTTTGTCTGGATAATTAGAAGCAACATAAGATTCTACCTAGGTATTCCAGAACATTCATGAAAAGAAAAGTTTAAGTAAGAGCAGGCTTCTTTCATCCTAGTTTCCTTCCTTCATTCAACAGTTGCTTCAAGATTTGAGTAAAACTCTTGGTTGAAGAACGGAGTCATTCAGAAACCCTTTAAGCTAGAAAGAGGAATCTTAAGAGGCAGTCTGGAGTCACTGAAATACTTCTTTTTATTTCTTATCCGCATTACGTGGGTATAAATGTAAAAATAAGGTTAGAGACTAACTTCTTGCTGAGTGATAAAGTAGATATTTATTGCGGTGCTTGAAAAATGTAAATTTATGAGAAAATAAAACAGACGAAGTTGGATAGTGTACCTTCATGACTGTGGGTACTGCGCATAAATTCTAGCAAATTAACTTTGGGGCCGAAATTGTCATCAGTGATTTAAGCCATAAAATGGTTTGTAAATAACATTTAATTCTGACGAATGTTTATTCATGAGTCATACTAATATCATACTGAAGCATTTGTTTGTTCATTTTGCAGTTTTCGCCCAAAAAATTGTTTCCGAGGCATTTTGAATTTTGATTCCTCACTTCCTTCCCAAAACTGCTACCAATCTCAGATTTTATGCTAATCCTCTCATTATTTAAATTTCTTCCTTTAATTCGAAAAAAAATTAAATATCGCTTACTTTCTATCCTTCTGATTTAATTACGGAAACTATATCAGATTCTAAATTAAAATTTTCCTATCGATCTTTCTCTTTTAATATAATTCTTATTTAATTAACGAACATTATCTAAGCTTTTATATTCAACCCTACCTCGAAGAACACATTCGGACAAGCTTTAGCCTCGTAAACATCGTCTTCCGGGTACCACATCCCCTTAATATTACAATTTACTTGTCAATATACTACTGGGTAATATGAGAGATAGAAAATACAAGTATGAAGCACGGAGATTAAAACTCCTCGTTGATCACCTAGAATTGGCAGGTGGAATTTAAACGGAATCACCCTGAATCGATAGTTTTTGGAGAATTTGAAATCTAACATTTGAACACAACCGTGTTTTCATCCCTTTTTATAACTACGGAACGAACTCTTTTCATCTCAATTTTTCTAATCAATTCCTTCTCCAGCCCGAACTACAAGGGCGACCAAAGTTAAAATGCTAGCAATATAAAAGTTACACCAACGAGACAAAAAGTGAAAGCGTTTCTTACAATTTCACTTAAGCAACCGTAACAACAGATTTTGCACTCCTCTTGGCTTGTTTCGCAAGCGGCGACCAAGAAATTTGTATAACAGAACATCAGGATTGCCATTCTCTCTTTTTCTTTCGACGGCTGAACAGTGACGTGTTTCAACGTGATTATAAAATAACAAAAAATAACTGCTTTCGGCCCACGCGATGTTTTTTCCCACTTCTTTCTTGAGCTCTTTCAATTACCGTATTTAACGGAGCGGAGTCTCGATCCAGTCTCCATCAAGGCTTCCATTCTGCTTTTCCAAACTTTTACTATAATCCTCCCTTGCTCTTTCTCCCCTTCCGTGCGACACTTTCGCGTGATGGAGAAGGACGCAAAAAACGTGGAAGAGGGATGTTTGGCGTGGAATGAAGGGGTTAAGTTGGAGGGGAAGGAAGAGTGGTATAGTGATTTGGAATTAAAATGTCGAGAGAAGAGAAGGAACAAAAAAACGAGGGTGATGTCTGAGAGTGTAAGTAAGAAAGGATGGGAAAAGAAAATCACACATTTTTCATCTGAGGGATGGGTGCTGGAACAGTTAGGATGGAAGGATGGATACGGATGGAATGGGGTTTTTTTATATTTATGTAGGAATAGAGGAATCAAGAAGTGTAAGAAAATTAAATAAGGAAAATACGTAAAAAGAGAGGGTTGGGTGAAGCTGTGTTATAAAAGGATGGACTAGAATTCTGCTAGTGGAATTATTTGTAGAGAATTTACCGAACCGAATAGCATCCTCTTACTCTGCCAAAAGTTTTAGAGTACCAATACACGAAGAAGTGACCTGGCATTCATGCATATGGTAAATAAAACTGGATTAGAGTAGGTTTACTTCTAAGCTCAGAATCCTCTTCATTGGTTACCTTATTTTTCAAATACAATTTTTACAGCCGATCGTACTACAACATATTCGGCATCTTATTTATGCTATATTTATAGTTCTAGCTAAAGTTATATCATAAGGGTGCGTTTTTCCGCATTGTATTCTTATGCATTGGGGTACATTCTCAGAGTGCGGGCACTCTAATTCATGACTATAGAAAATTTCCTGTGGAGTTTGTCATGAATCAGGGTTGAACCAGAGGTGGTATATTATCTGCAAATTGACCTTCAAATGTTTTCTAAAGATCAAAAGTTTATTAGATACGTTTAGAATCAAGTGCAAGTGAAAGTAAATTTCTTAGCCTTAACATGCAGGTTGATGAGTGGTCAAATCTTGAGAGCCGATTCTACAAAATACTAATGAAGGCGATGGAAAATTTTTTTATAAGGAATATTTATTTGCTCGCATCTTGAAGAAAGCGTCTCATTTTAAAAATTCGTTGGGAGTTTAAGAAGCTCCTGGAGAATCCTCATTGTCGCTCACAAAAATCCATTACTACATATAAATACCACATTAAAATGCATACATGCCAGTAACAAAGGACAAATGGAATGCGGCCCCTATTCAAATATAAATCTTAAACAGTCCTTAACACGTTATTCGGGTGTTTGAGGGGCCATGCAGTGACCAGTTGTTGGAACATACCAAGGTCAACTTCAATAGACTGGCTAGTACTGAGATCTATTAGTAGGCTTTCGGAAGACATATCTTACACTTCCCAGAAAGGCGGTTTGCTCAGGACTTGCTGTGCACCATGAATTGATCACTGAGAAGTCACTCGACCATTATAATAACCTATTCGGGAGTGTTTTAAATCCCTATGCATACCAATGTTTTTTAAAAAAAATAGTGTTCTAACTTCATAATGTTGAATATCACAGGCCTTATACCTATCCGATACATAAAAACAAGTGCAAATCTATCTAATTGTCGAGTAAATCTTCCTTTTACTCATTCTATCATCTTGACTTAATAGTAATTATGATGATATAGGAGTGAATAATGCTGTACAATAAAATAATTTATTCTATTCAAATGATGAAGTGGAAGAAAATAAAATCGAGTTGGTTTTGGTGAGTCGGAAAAGAGGAAGAGAAAGAAGAAAGAGTAAGAATTCCCCAAATTGTGTTCAACAAGAGTTAAGTTCCCCAGAAATCTCTTCTCTTTTAAAAAGAGGAGAGATTCTCAATCTCCTGACCTTCTTCAGAACTCCCCAATCTCCCTCTACAGGTCAACTTCAGCAAACTCTTTAACAGATCCGCCAACTTCAGGCCTTTAACAACATCGCATTTCGCTGCCGTGTTACTTCCGCTTGATCAGTTTCCTTTCTCCGGAATATTTTTCGCGCCCTCTTTTTACATAAATCAAGAATCGCCTCCATTTTGATATTTCTAAAGAAACGCGCCACAAACTTTGGTAGGAAGGATAGGGTAGGAATATTTCTTCCTCTCAATGTAAAAGTTGATCTTATTAGAAGATGCTCGAACTTCTATCCGAAATAACTGAAAAATATTCCCTACATTACTAAGATCATTGGTGTATTCAAGTAACGAAGAATTATGGACGAGTATTAAATCTGAGTCCTTCTTGAAAACAGAAAGAATCGCTACCGAAACTTCGATTACTCTCACGAAGTTTATTTTAACCCACTTTGCTTCCGTAAAAATATTATTTCTTTCTCTTTCCGTAACGAGGGAACGTGAAATTATCTCACTCGTCCTTTGTTTATTCGTTTGTTCCCCTTACATTAATTTCCCCATCTAAATACTTGAGAAATGAAACTGAAATTCGAGTTTTAATTAAGAGCTCCGGAAACTCAACTTTTAATTAAGAGCCCTTAGCTGAATCCGGAAGAGTTGCCAGATGGTTATTAACCGTTTTGTCCGGATATTTATAGCCATGTGGAATCGTCCCACGTCGAAAAGGTCAAATCCCATCATTATATGATCCAAAATAATATTAAACGGAACGGATGTTTGATTTTCTCTCTATTAATTTCAAATTATCTTCTTCTACGTGATATTTGTATTTGCTTACATTACGCAACGTTCATTTCTTATAAACAAACAGACATATATTCTGAATGCTGTTGTTAGTCTATGTAAGTGAAATAATGCTCTGTATCAAATTTTCTTGCTTTCATTTTTCATATAACGTGCAATTCGAATATAATTGAAATATTCAAGCGTATTTTGTTGGAATGTATAAACATACATCTTAAAAAGCTACGAAGTGTTTTTTCTAGACGGTGAATGCGCAATAAAGATTAATTATTATTTCTTTATTAGCATTGCAGAGTAGATTTTACTAACTTTTCAGCGTGATCTGAATGAGAAACTAATATCAGAGAATTTAAGATGTATAATTTGTGTTTATAATTTTTATTTGACTTCTCCGTTAAAGTATTAGAGACTTACTTTAAATTTATTATTACTTATATTTAAGACATCACTTTAAGTAGGCTTTGCAGAGTTTTCTGACCCCTTTCTTATCGGCGTTTTACTGCGACAATTTTTTTTCCTTATTATTCGAGTCGGATTTTTAAGGACACTTTGTACAGGGTCACATAAAAAAATCATCGCGTTGATCATTTCATATCATGTACCCGACAAGAATTAGTCACCAACCATTTGAAAGATGAAGGCTTTAAGCTATTTTTATACTTTTGCAAAGAATCCCTCAATTGGCACCTGAATGTTCAAGCATTTTAATATTTAATCTGGATTGGAGTTCAGAACCTTACTCAATGAACTTGTTCTCCAAGATCCCCGGAGATCAGACCCAATGATTTTCCGTCTTGGAGTTTGTTAAAGGTGAAGTTTACCCACCCACTCCACCACTACTTAATACCTATACTGAACTGAAAATTCGAATCACGACTGCAATCAACTCTGCGAACCGTGACTCATTGCAGCACGTTTAGGAGAAATTACATTATATCCTTGACGCTGTCCGTGCTGCGAGCAGGGGGCATAATAAATATTAATAGAACGGGAAACGGATAATCAAGAGAAATTTGATTATGTATACTATGATGTGTTTTAAGTTGAATGTTCTAAATATTTTTCCTTAAAAATTTAGTAATATTTTCCTTTCTATTTTTACCAAGGTATATAATAATTTATACCCTTGTATTTGGGAACCCACCTGATGCGCATTACGCACATAACTGTCGTTATTGAAAAAAATCTCAAAAAACTACTCAAACATACTCTTAGCAATCACCCTTTTCCGCTCCTTGATAATCTATATATCGGAAGAATTCAACGACAGCTACAACATAGGATCACCCTAAACAGAATGCGGAAAACATCTGTCTTTCTGGGTACAAACACTTTCGCAACAACCTTTCGCATTCAATACTTTAACTACACTTCCACGAACATATCCAGGAACTGAAATTCCAGGAAATTTTTCTCATTCCACGTCTCGTTTAATATGAAATTTAAATTTAATACTCTTTTTTGGATAATTTTTCGTTTAAATCCATTTCCTTACGCGCAATTCAATATCAAACTACGTAGTACAGATGACTTATGCGAGTCTTTTATAAAAAAAGTCTGTAGCATTGTCCTAAGCCATCATTTTTCTCTTCACAAATTCTTTCTTCCGCCCCACCGTCGAGAAAACTTCCCTCTTCATTCTCTCCAACTATGTAACCCGTCTCACTTCTTTTTGTCTCGGAATTATTTCGCACTTCCCTCCCTTTGCATCGAGTTGCGTGTTACACCTTCCCTTCCCCACTTATATTCGCACTTTTTCCCATAACACACCATTTGTGTCACACCTCCCCATTCACGTACGCAAAAAGCGTGGGTTCTAATTCACGCCGAAGCGCGAGCTAGAGTTTTTTCATTCCGCTCCTTCCTAATGGCGGGGTGAATGTGAAAAAACGAGAGCTCGACTTAAAAAAAATACGGCTTCCATTCTTTAAATCAATGGCACGAATGCGCTGTTTTACGTACAATGCGATGAATCCTGAATTTTAAGGTACCATTAGGTGAATTATTTCCTGTGGAACGCACGTGAGACTTTTAATTCCATCCCGCTGGTTTACAAGTACGCTCCAAGCAGCTTAACCCTTGTCCTTTGACCCAAATGAAGGTTTTAATCTTTCTAACTCGCTCCAATAATCCTCGAAATCATTAATCCCTCTCTAATTGCCGGAAGACTAGCGCCCTGGAGATTGGTTATCCAGTGATAACGGAAGGTTTATATTGGATCGTCAGTATTGATAAATAAAATTCCCGGCTTAAATTTTCTGAATAATGGAAAAAGCCTACGCAGAAAATATACGCAAGGTATCATCGCAGTTAATAAGTAATAATTACGGAGTTATTTGGTTCTTTTATAATATGAAATAAAAATCTGTAGTAAATCCCACGTATACCAGAGCTTATTACCTTGATTCAAACCAAAGATAAATGTATGTGAGGTTTACTATGGATTTTTGTTTAATATTACAATGAAAGGATTCTACGAAGCTTAGCCAAAGATAGTCTCTTTCATTTCGGTTCTATATTAACTTTTACTAGGCGGCTGGATAACGTCAAGGCGTGGGTAGAAGAGATTTGATTTTGGAATTAAATGTGAGTAGAATTATTCAAAATTAATCAAGCAGCATTTGCAAATATTCCATAAGCTTGAATCGGAAAATCAAATTTCAAAAGAATAAAAACAGAATTGTATTTTGCGAAATTCTTAAGCCAATCGCTTTAGGAAATGCGTCCTCACCACTCGGAGGAAATAACGAATCATAAAAGGGATATGAGAAAATTCCTGAAAAACCAAACCTTTTCGCGGTTTGCAATCACACCTCTTTCGCAGCTGCGACCCCAAAACAAAATCCATTTGCTTGGGATAAGCCGCGGGATTAGCGCAATATGGCACCCAACGGATTACACCGAAGATCCCTTGCCGTCAGCCCGCATAAAACCCCCTTCTTTCGCTTCTCGGAATAGACCGAACTTTTCTCTCACCTCTTTTCCTTCCCTCATTTACCGGAAGAACATAAAAAATTACATTTAATTCTTAAACGGAAACCGGCAGAAATGATACATTCGCGATAAGAGGAAAGCTTCTGAGTTTCCTCAGCTTCATTATTCCAATTTATAAAATATTTATTATTTAATTATTTAGTATTTGTTTTCTATTCATGAATAATATCTGCAGTCATTCCCTGTTACATAGAGCATTTGAACTTGAATTTCTCTATAATGATATCTATGTGTAAATCGTTTCTAACCAAATTTTCTTTGCGTGTTCACCGAATTGTTTCTTTCGCTCTTCTATCCACTTACATACCGTATTCTTTTTCTGTATCGTGATTTCGAACTTTTGAATGGCGTTCATGATTTTTAAGATCTTCTCTTTGATTATTTATGATTATCTGAGGCATTTTTTACTTCTTTTATCTACATCGTTTTCCCTTGCTTGAGCTGATGACTTTGAGAATCTGCTTCAATACTCTATCTCCGTTTATTCTATGATTGTGTTCTATTTATTTTCATAATAATTCATTATTAACTGAAATTCATTCTTCGTAATAACGCAGGATCTAAGTTGATGCAAAGTGGGAATCTCGTGGGCCCAGGCACTGCTACGGCTGCATTGAACGTCAACCAGGAAATCCCCAAACATCTTGCATGTTCTTATTTATCTTTCATTACAATGCAAATGTACTTGGTGGAAGTAATTGTAGTTTCTATTAATTAATCTCATGCATATTTTATTCGGCCTCTGTAGAGCCAAATTGAAAACGAGTAATCATGAGGTGAAAACGGTCCCGGGTTCAATTCCTGAGGGGTCATGTTGTTTACCCAGCATCGGTAAAAATCGGGCAGTTTCCTGAGTGAATAGGTATTGGAGCCATAGTAACTACTGAGCCATAAACCAATGAAGTTAAGCCGCAATCGTTGCCCTAACTACGAATCAACCACCCTTATGTATGCCCTTGCATGAAGTATGATAGCAGTGTATTACATATACATGAATATATGCACGCACATGTCCATTATGGAGGCAAGGCTTTAATGACATAATGCGCAGCTGTTTTTCCGATGATTGATAATTTCACTAAATTGTACACATGTACATCAATACGCAATTCACTTTCTGAGTCAGCACTTTTCTCACCTATTCTATTCACAGTACTACTCCTTCATATCATAGGATACTTCTTTCTGATCAAAAAATTTCATAGTTTCTGTATTTATACATGTAGAATAGAGTAAAATTACATAGCGACAGGAGGTCAAGAAACATTAATATAAGGCTATAAATTACACTGTATCCACCGGACTTAGTGCCTTCGTGTAAAAGAGAATTCAGTATAAAAAAATCACCAACGGATTTCTCTTGGTGCGTCATAGAGGTGTATCTTTTATCTGACGCCTCACCCTTCGTTCAAAGAGCAAACTCCCGAAAAAAAACTTCGAAAAGCGATCGCCTTCCCCTCTCCGGGGAACGCCTACAGACGCCCCTGCGAGTGAAATTAAACTGCAATTAGAGCAGTTCTCCATTATGTATGACGCGGCTGCCTCGTGCTTGGCTAAGGCATACTGATTCCACGCATCGCGAGCCTCTGTGAGCCACTTCCCTTCCTCTCTCTATCCTCTTCTATTCCTTTAAATCTTTCAGAGTACATTTATTTACTAACATGCCTACATGTAAGTATCAAAGCGTAGGTATTTAGACATTTAACAAGCAACGTAGAAGGAAGTTTTTCCTCCGGTGTTTTTCGTAACTTCTTTCATAAGCAAAGGCTCATTTTTGGCTCTCAAAGTTCCTTTTGCTCCCTTCTTTCGTATATCATGGATACGATAAGTAATTAATGCTAGCAGAAACGATAATATACTACTAAATACGTACCTTACAAAACCAACTATCGAGGAAATACACGCTAACTTTATATCCCTAATCACATGGTCATACTGATGCCGTATATAGGAAGAACATATTAAAACACTCGTTCTAGCTTCTGTTTTTCCGATTTTTCTCGCATTCTCAGACAGATTTGTATAACATGGTGATCGTATAGTATCGATGATTCATCTCTAACAATGTCCATCTCTGAATTAATATGAATGTCCAGCCAAGTTTAAATCCTTATTCTTGTAGACGTTTCCATCTTCTGTAGGGAAGCATAATAATAATAATAATAATACTTGCCGTTAGGTCGTGAAAATCCTTAAAATATCTATTGCCTCTCACTTTACACTTTTTATTGTTAGATTATGACTCTAGGACCTCTAGGGTAGGGTACCAAACACTCACGCTTACATGCAAATGATAGTCCAAGTCTATCGATAAAGTTAAGTATAAGTAATTAAATAAACGTAATTAATGAGTGAGTCATTCATTATCACACATTTTTCTTCTCACTAGATCTAAATTTTAAAATTTTATCAATATAAAATGTTTTATCCAAGATTTCTTATAGGAACCTGGTCGCCATTTTTACCTTAAGATGTTAAATATTCGACTGAACTGGTCAAATTAAATATCTACTGCAGAAGTTACCATGTGATTTTTTTTCCTTTTTCAAGATGACTGAAGTAAATTCCACAATATCACGACTGATCATAAAAATTTTAAACTTAAATTTCCCTGCTTTGTTTTGGCTTCATATGTAAGAAAGAGCTACTTGAACTCAATTTCATCCTATTACTTGCCATAATTTTCTTATCTGGATATTCTCATTCTACTTATTAATCTTCTGATTCAATCGAAATCACCAACGACTGAAATAAATAGTGGAAATACGGAAGAAACTGGCCTTACAGAGAAAGATAATGAACCAAAAAAAATTCATCTACAAAAGATCGTCTTTGAAAATTAAATATAAATTGTATGAAATGCAATTTATATTGTATTTCATACAATTTAAAGCACTTTTTAATGAGTTCTGTCGCTATATCGCATCCACATTTCTCTCTAACTTCCAATCATTGCTCATAACGTTAGCCGTTAAATTTCATTCAGATACGATCAACAAATAGGCAAATTTTCCGTGCATCGTAGACCTAAATAATGTCCTCCGATGTTAGGAATTATTTGCATGGAGAATAAAGTCATTTGGCTGGATGAAATACATTCCTATTTACGTAAAGGAAAGTGTGCGTTCAGTTGGTTTCCGTGGTAGATAACATCGAAAGATGGTAGCAGATAAAATACATCACTATAATTCAATCAGGGAATATATAGGGAAGTATATCTTCAGATCTCAAAATAATTGCTTATGAATAATAACCATCAAATTCCATTCTGAAATTACTCGTAATTTTTGTTTCAAATTCTAAGTTTCGAAAACCTTCATTCACCACTGAAACTATTAAATATAAGGACGCAAAGCAAGGAAATAATTATAGAAAAGGGGTTCCCTGATAGCGTGTGGGAATGTTGGTAACGCGTTCGACTTCAATGGAAGCGGTCCCGAGTTCCATTCCCGGCGAAAGCCCTCTAGCCTACTTATCTCAGCTATCAGAGCACTTTTACAATATTTCGACTGTTAATTGTATAAAATATCAAAGCAAGAAGAATTACTTAAATAATCTTTCAATTGTACAAGTACATAAAATAGAGGGTGGAAACGTGTTTAAATGAGGAAATATGAAAGTCATTTATAAGAAAAAAATCTGTGATTTATTCCAACGGTTATTCTATTATCTATCGACGTTTGATGTAAGTCTTCCCTATCCTGGTAACAGAAGAATGGGATTGAATTCAACGCAGCAATGCTTATTTAATCACGTTCATGGCCCACAAAATACCCACCAAGGCCTAACGTGTAATAACTTCTGATCCCTCGGATCAGTTTCAATCAAACATGACCAGTAGATTAGGGCACTAAAGTATACGGAGATAGCCGTTTTCAATAAATCTTCGATGAAGCTCAGTGCCCAATTCACGCTTAGCGGGCTTTCCCAGTGAAATAACAACGCCTGTCAAAGCATTTCCCCCAAAACGAAGAGAAACAATCCAGGTATATTTTTTTCAACTTCAGCTATTCGTTGCAGCTATTTCAATGCACTCGACTGCACTACGTTTCATGCGAAAATTTTAATTAATATTTACCATAAAATCATCCCGCTTCGCGATTAAAATTTGATGTTAAATGTCATGGAATACTGCGAAAATTAAAATTCAAACCACGAAATTCCGTCATGAAAAAGGATTTTCGAAAACCTAAATAAAACTGAAAGACTCGATTCCATTAATGTTTGGATTTTTTCGATCGATTCCCTCATGAATTCCGCACCCACGTGCACATTTAGAATTTTATTGCCAATACTTCCACGAACTTGAAATTTATTGAAGAGCCTTCCTAATTAAATTTCATCCCAGTTACATGCAATCATTAATAGCTCAGGTTATATGGCTTTCCGAGAGAAACAATCATAGAGCTGGCCCATGCAATTATATTAACCGGCAAATATCGCATTCTACTATTGAAAATTCATCTAAATGCACGCGTGACTTCAATTGATATTTACGTGCAAATTTAATTTTTCCATTCGCACTCTTTATCAAACAAGGATGCCTAACCAAACCGGCTCCCATGGGCAGTAAAATGATTTATTCCATGATTACTGTGTTTTTCATTCGACATGTTTCCTAAACGGCTCCGAAAATAAATAATAGGGCATTTAGTGAAATAACGCGGGATTCGTACGCACCCATGCGTGATACGCCGTACAAATAACAATCATCTGAGTAATATGCATAAATATCCGTATGCATTGGGACGAAGCCACAAATGAGTATGCATGGTTTTTATCTCTTTTTGGGAGGCAATGCACGCACATCATAATCCTCTTTATTCACCCGTATCTCTGCCGCACAACCCGAAACCCAATCCCACAAAATACGAGCATAAATCAATCCGAACTTCAACTCCACCCTCCGATTCATTCCCCTTACTTCCTCTCTGCATCCCTTTCTTATACCCCGTCTAATACCGACGCATAACTTTGTGAGTCAAGCAAATCGATTTATCATCTCGCATTTTCATTAGGCCCACAACGTATGTTTTAAACCGAAGCGATTTCCCGCGAAATTTGTCGGAATGGTAATAGATTTGGGGTATTTTAGCGCGGATTGACTCAATGGAATATCATTAGCATAACAGAAAATTTCTATAAGAACTAACTCATACATTTATAGTTTACCTTCAATGTCCCTTTCACTGGTTTTAAACTATCAATAAATAATTAACTCGTCCTAAATTAGGTACCAGCATGAACTTAATGTTGTAATTCGTAATCTAAATATGTATTGGATATGTAATATTACGTGTAATTATAGATAATTATATCATATCGAAGATTTACACTCAATTACGCATTTTTGTAAATAGATGTTATTTTAGATTTATGATAGTAATAGAGTTATGCATAGTCTACAATAACTTCAGAAACCCAGATGCGTTAAAAATGGCTTGTGCAAATATGTTAGCACAAATTATGCGAATTTTAAATATGTTACATGCTATAATAGAATTTGTGATACTTAAATAACCTCTGCTTTCATGGGAAGGATGTGTGAGAGTGAATCTCCAATTATCACTAAGGTTTGAATTTTTTAAGGGTATACAATGTATCTATCAATACTGATTAACATTAAATGAGATAAAACCTGTACGCTCAGTCTTGAAAAATAGGAAAGAAAAGCCAAAAAGATAAAGAAACTATATCCTGTTTCCATCTGTGTAGAGTTTTGCATTAATCACTTCTAAGCAGGGCATCGAACTGGAACCAAACCGAAAACCGAAACTAGAAAGAGCTGTTATATTTGGTGGAGCGAAAACCGAACCCGAAACGAAAAATATTTAAATTATTGAACTAGAATCCGAACCGGTTACCGTTATTTATTTTGTTACATTTTTTTGTTTTTTACAATTCACATTTTAAGTGTAATCAGAGAAAGGTTAAGCTTGTGAAAATTTGACCTGCAACTGAATATTATTAAATTTTATTCTAAATTTAGTGAAATATAATATAAATGAAAATATTTAGACATAAGAGAACAAACATTCAGAATAATATAATATTACGATAATAAGCGAAAAGAGCTGTTCGAACCGGTTCGACGTTGGTCGAAAGTAAATCGACATTTTATCGTTGAATCGAAGCAAAACTTGGAACGAAAAATATTGCAGTTGAATGCCCTGCTTCTGAGGTTCATTCATAGTTATTCAGCGCTGAAATTTACGCATTCTTCTTTTATTCTATCAATTTCATAATGCAAATACAAAGGAAAATAAGTTTCCGGCCTGATATTAGGAAAGCAGAGCATGAAAAAGCTCTCAAACCCATCCTGTGGACTTTCTAGGAATTCATCGCTTGTATGTTGATTCCGGAGAAAAAAGCAAACTTAGAAACAAGAGGGGAGGCAACCGATGCGGAATACAGTCGTCGCGGAAGAAATAAAACGTATCGCGCGGTCTGCCAATCTCCCTGTAAATTAATGACGCAGCATCCGAACGCCCGTCGTCAAAAAATCAACGACCGCTCTTTCTACTCGGTGACTTCACCGATACGCGCGTTTGTATAATTAGCGAGAGGAAAGGATGTGAAAATGCTCCCGAAGCGGAACGGCGATTTAAAAATTAAGTAATTGTCGTGGCGGAAATGAACGGCATCGATTGCTCACAGTTCAGTGGGTCACAAATATTTAAGCAATTGGAATGACGTCCTAAATCAAGCCCGACGACCCCAGTATCTTGTCCTCCGTCGCCTCTCCGGATCAAACGGGAGGAAATTTGCGGTGTTCATATAGGGCGCAATAAGGGTCCGAAATAAAAATGTAGCGGAGGATTGTGGGGATGCAGAAGATCGTCGGTCTACCGCTAACTTTACGCTTTGTCGAACCCGCGAGTCTAGACTGGAAAAATTATATCCCTCGTATATTACGTCGACGGTTTCCGATACCTGCGGAACACGCGAAAAATAAGCCGACCGGTTGAAAAATTATCCCGAGGAGATGCTGCCATATTTCTTTACCCTTGTCGACTATGGCATGTGTATAGATGAAAAATATCGATTGCGGAGAGGCTGACTTTGAACGATTGTGTGGTATCGATGAATTGATATTTCCGTCGTTGGGTCATCCGATTGTAACCTAAGAATGATGCGAGCAAATCATTTAGCTTTAGAGGCTGCGTATTTCTTTCTAGTGCCAACCCTGATATTCAGTGGTGGGAAGTTTTAGTTCATGGCCTATGTTTTTGAGCTCACTTTTCATATGGTTCTGAGCATGCTTCAAATAAACTTGTCCCGCGAGTACATATATGACGTACATTATTTCATCATTTTGTGGATGAGTTTCTACGTTTCTAAAAATAATAATGTCACATAATATTGGGAGCCTGACTATTACATATTAAAGGAGCCTGACTACTACATTCTCCCGGAATGAAAGTAATACTTATGAAAATGTGAACAGCAATGAGTGAAATAGATGAATTTATCTTTCTAATGATCAAGATGGAATGAGTTGCGTTTCATATTACTATAAAAATAATAGAACATTAATTGTTATTGTTAATGTTTCATCATTTTTTTGCTTATGTTGTGTGTGCAATTTGGCCATGAAATGATAGTAATATTTCATTTCTCCTTAAAAAATTCATAGAGAATAGGCTTTGAATTTAGAGCTAATTTAGAACAAACATTATTTTTAAAGTAACACTGCATTGAATTTACTGTAAAATGCGCTCGTTCACGGTAAAACTCAACTAAAGTAAATCAGCATACATTATTTTGCTCCCCTTCCGCATTCAGCCGGTGAATATCTGTGATCTTTCCTCTCCCGTGTAATTGCACCCACTCACCCTCGACCACTAAACTTAATTGCACACAAATAATTAGCCGTTTCAGATGTATATACTTCCTGAAGATCGGCTTTGGGCAATCAATTATGTTAAACGAGCGCAGGTTTCGACCGCAGAAAACAAATAATACTCCTCCTATAAATATAAAATACGCCCCTATAATTCAACATACGACACGACGTTATTCCCCCTGGCGTTCCCGGCGCAAAAAAAAACAAATGAAAAACAATCAATTTGGGGCGCACGTCGGCGACAATTACGAAGCGATGAGTGAAGCGTCGTGGCCATTGCAGTTCGCCGCCCTAATAAACCAATCAGGTCACGTTAATACACCGTCGCAGTTCACGGCCTGCGCTGCACCATTTCCCCACCGCACATAGTTACATAAAGGTAATATTTAAATCGAATGCAAAATTTCCCCGAATAGCTACGGGTCTGTGACTCTTTATACATTCCTCGCACTTTTTCCGATGAAGGGCACGAGATAATGTAATCTTCCCATTATTCCTACGCCTTCACATACCTTTGACACGGGCTGTGTGGATCGGAAACTAAATATTCTTTACATTGTAATTCGTAGAGATCTTTCCACTCTTCGCACTTTTCGTTAACTGTACACAGAAATACTGGTTTTAGTACGAAATCCATATTCTAACGGGAGATATTACATTAAATTTTTAGAATATTTTCCAAACATAAATTGAAATCCTTTCCTGTCGAATTATAATTGCACATTAAATTCTGTTTCTTTGGCTGATATTTTGATAATGGTTAGTTAATTAATTTTTAAATATTAATTAAATCATTTCAAAAGGAAGAAGGACGCTCACATCTTTGGCTGAGAAAGTTTCTCCGACTACAAATTGCTTTTCAAGTTTGTGCTCATCTCTCTCCAGAGTCAATTGTTTACAAAATTAGAATTTTGATTTTGAGGATTGATGCAGAATGAATAAGGATAACATTTCTAACGTTTGCGTTCATGTTTCTTCCACGTATCTTGTTTATAAACATTTTCAACATACCGTTATCCATCCCACTTCCATTGTTAAAACATGTATCTTCTTAATATTTCAATTATTTTATGAAAGAAATTCTTGTGAGCTATTTCATACTGTTCTCCTTAAAAGTGCTGTCCTTGTGAGCTGTCATCCTAAAATATTCCAATTTTCCACATTAAAATTATCTAAGGTTTTTTTTTCTTGAATAGCTAAGTAAATTGTTACTTATAAAATAAAATCGAATTTCTTCTTCAATAGAGCACAAAATATTTTATTATTACATTTACGGTACAATAGGCGTAAATGCTTTATATTGGCAATATTCCTCGTCTCAGTGAATCTGTGTTGTGCAAAAAGGGTAAAATGAAAGATTGAAATTGCTAAAATTTCGACTCGGATAGAAGAAATTATTCATGTTTGAGTGACAAGTGATTTTAATTGATTTTAATTGTTAACAAATTCATTTTCAACCCATGATAGAAAGAAAAAGGTGTCTTTCGTGTCATGGCGATTAATTGACATTGATACCTTAGAATTTGTGGACACGGAGTATTATTATTCTATTATGAAGCAGATGACAAACCAAAAACACAGCAAATCAATCTGCGGTGTAAATTAAATTTCAGACTCATCGGCAATTTTTGAACTATGCATCAGAAAGTTGAATAAGTATGAAGCTGAATGTTGATGACCTTATGCTTTTAATATCTCCATTACACCATCAAACATGAAATATATGGACATGCGTTTACCACATTCCTCCAAAACTAGTAAATCGTATTCATCGTCATATTTTTCTACATGTTAAATACCTGTGCTCAATTTTAAATGTAAAATTTTGAAATTACGATGTAATAAATTCAGAGCATACGTGAGTGGTGTGAGGCCATTTCTTACCTTACTGTTAGTGTATAATAACATTAGTTACATAATATAGGACATTAATTAATGTCTGGTAAGCTGTGATTGATTTTAAACTTAATTTGCTTCACCTATCTTTCCCCATTTCCATTTTTAATGCTCATTTTTATGGCAATTCGATAATTTTAAAGATTGTTACGTGAATATTCTCTTACGCCTGGAATGCTACCACCAAGGATTTCATACCCCTTATTTCTGCAACAAGCTATACGCGCATGGGTTCTTGTTGCCTATATATCAGGCAGATATTAAAATTATATCGGTGATACTCTGTAGCTTCTTCGCAACGATATCTTTAGCCTCCAAAAATATTTTATTGCGAACTTATGGTTGATAAAAAAGGTTAATAAACAGCGATTACACTTGGTTCAAGAATATAGAATCATTATAGCGAGAGTCCTTTCCATATAATTATGAGCATGATTTTGAAGATAAGAAAATATTACAATCATGAATTAATAAGTAAATCTGCTTATAAAATCGAAAGTTTATGCTTAAGAAGAAGTCTACACTATTACACTTAATACACTTACACTATTGTACACTTAATTATCGCCAACAATTATACTTTCCTTTATACAAAATTCCAAATTCAGCTTTAAATTAAAGTATTACTTATCGGAGATGCTCCATGAAAAGGTGCTCATGTGCAAGTAACGTCCCACCAATGATTAACTTCCATCCGAAGGTTACGAGCAGATCTGCTTGTATCTCTATAATTAAAATGAAAATAGTGAGGGCTTTTTAAAAAACTAAATATTAATATTCCACTCATAATATTTCCAGATTTTAAAATCTCTTTGCTATCACGAATGCGTTCCTCAGATACAGATTTTAAGCTATTTTTATTATATATCCTTACTCAAAAAGTTCTTAGATTAAACTCATATTCCATGAACTGTCATTCTGAAAAAAAAATATTAACTAAAAAATACTTCTCTGAATATAAACATATTTATCCAGGCCATAAAGCATCTATGTAACCAAATTAATGTTGTAAACTTTCACGGAAATTGTTCAAGAAGTTCGAAAATAGTAACCGATACCTGACCCGGAAAGCCTTTCCCTTTCCACCTTCATTAACTCCTTTCTTTGGCCTAAAGCCAAGGCTTAGATAGGAATCCCTTACCCTTCTCTTCATTTAACTATCACTTGCACATGTGCCCTGCGAGCCTTTCCTCCCCTTGTGGTACGGGTATCTATGCTATATTTTGGATTTTCGGGAAACACACGTGTTTTGGCAATATTACGATACATGCATTATTGCATCATTATCATCATTGGTTATCAGTCCCTGGGTTGATTAGTTGAAGCTCTCAGAACCACCTGTACCATTCAAGTCACTTCATCCTGTCGTAATTCTTAACCGTGACACTATCACCTGTCACTAGTACTCGGCCTTCCTCTATGATTACTCCTTTCCACAATCCCTTCCTCTAAATTCTTTAGGAGACTATAACTCATTCATTTGTCACCGATTTATTTCCTCTTCTATTGATTGAAGCTACATTCAACGGAATTGACAATTTAAGCAAACCAAGAGTCGCTTGGGACGGACGGCAATATTTTTTGGGGCGAAGATTTTGATTCGCAAAATAAAATTCTTATTCTACTTCAATTGAAAACAATCAGGAGCTGCGTGAAATTGAGATAAGGCGTACATATAGTTAAGAATATACGTTAAAAGATAACGGTCTGAAATAAGATGAAAGGAGAATGAGAAAAAGCTTTCATATAGTTCATGAATGTGAATTTTTGTGTGTATTTTTCTTTTTTCAATGCTGTACGATTTCATGGTAAATGTTTATTGAAAATATTGTGTCCAGAAAAATGCTCCTTTCCTTCCTTGAGAAATCATTGTATTTTATCAACTCTCTCTTCCATCAAGTAGTAAGATCTCAAAATATATCATTGACAAGATCTCTCAAGGCACTCCTGGATTTGACGCCAAAATATCTTGAGTCGTTACTCGTTACATTAAAACTTGAGCGCGTTAAAATTCATCGACTTGGGTGTATCAGCCCATCATACCTCTCACCTTGCTTTATCTACCTTCCATGTATGCAGGCCCCTATGCTGACATTCACGCTTCAAGTGCATTTTCGGCGAACTGTGGCCTCCCTCACGTCACGGCCTCGCAATCACGGCTGAAAATGCGTTTAGGAGAGAATCGTCCCATTGTCGGCGTGGGTAAACGTGGAAGGGCGTGAAGAGGACGTTAGACGGAAGGTAAAAGGGAAATGCAGGTTTGGATGTAAAAGGGATTCGGAGATGTTTGGTGGCATATGGATGCCCTCGTGGATTGTGTCAACGATCAAATCCCTCCCATCCAAACCGTTGTACCAACTAATGAGTCGTTAGCCGGCCGCTGGACGTGACGTACCGGAACTGTGCCCCCTTCGAAAGCTACTTGTTTTTCGGTTGCCTTGCATGATTCGATTCCGCGCATTAAGCTGCCTATGAGTTTTGGGAAGGATCTCGGCAGACATGCAGTTAAGCGGTGAGGTGAGATAGGGAAAGGAGCCCTTCAGGAAATGCGAAGATAGGAAAATTAATGGGAACTGTGAAGAAAAAAAGCGGTGGGGCACGGGAGACAATAGCTGCATGACTTCCTAGATATTTAGATGGTCCTCTAGTAGGAGAGTGAAATTTTATGAGGTTTTCTTTGCGTAGAGCGTTTGTCGCGATACTCGGAAAATTCGTTTTACAGAGTTTAAATACATAGGAATTCAGAATTTGGAAATACTGTAGAGTAGTTAAAATACTTCAAATTTATAAAATACCAGAATAAAGTTTTTAGAACATCAAAAATGCTAACATATGTAAGGAAAAGAATTATTGCCAAAGGAACCTCACTGATGATTAAAAAAACGATTCTTTCTAAAGTGTAGATTAACTATGTTACCAGATTTAAATGGTAAATCATCGAAAAATGATAAAAACAAATTATGAAAAACTTCATCTTTCAAAACTGAACATATCGGAAAACGCTATTAATACCATAGTGTAGTAGTGAGGTATGTATTTATATTGTCATGATTTCTCTAGGTACAATCGTCAATTATTATTTTGGAACTACAAAAGTAAATCCAAATAACTACTGAAAAAATAAGCAAAAATAATGCAGAAAAGCTAGAAAAACTATCAATACTGCTGCCCCTAACGTGGTAGTATTCTATGACAACCATGGAAGTTGAATAAAGAAATTTACTTAAACAACATCACATCTCGTCATCACCTGATGATGATGCCATTATTGACATTTATCATGATTGTAGTGTTGTAGAAGTAAATTGAAAGCCTAACATTCTTAATATACGTTATATCACTGATAATTTATTAATTTTTTTCTTGGAGGAGAATTTTTTTATACTAATTACGTAATTATTTTTGGGTGATCACCGTTCTCTTAAATTCTGATACCACATAGGCAATCTTGTGTTAATTTACAGCGTGTTTTTACATCTGTAAACAAAAGCACACGTGCGGAAACGAATAAACGAAAAGGCGAGCATGTGCGGGCTTGCCGATTGTGATATCACTCGGGATTTGACACCGAATGACAATCATACACATGAGTGCAATGGATGAAACTAGGGATAAAAACTATACGCGATTCCATTTGAACCAGAAGCAGGCACGCACCTCGCGATCTTCCTTTGGGACTCGCGAGATTAATTAAAACGCCTCTCTCCGTAGACCGCGATTTCAAAAGAAACAAACCCGACATCCATCACACCCATAAACGGATAACGGGGGTCTTATCGAGGCGGAGATCAAAGCAGCTTCTTCCATCGACGTAATAACCGTTGCGCATCAACTATTAATTCCCCCGATATCGCTCGGGCTGATAGAAGGAAAAGGAGATTAAAAAGCGAGAGCGGAAACAACGGCTATTCTTCTAAATTACCCATCGCATCGGCCGGGTTTTGAAAACAAAATAAGGTGAAAGAATCCTTACTTTCCCCATTAACGTGCGTTGGATGAATGGCTGAAAAAAATGAAGGGAATAAAACGAAGTTGCCGTCAGGACACAAAAGACATCAATGCTCGCGCTTTCTTTTTGCCTCCGCCCATCTCTTCTTTGTTTGTTCGACGCCCTTTTTCCCCAAATATAGGCTCGCCATGGAGATACGGAGCGCGTACGGTGAAATTCCATCCGGGCGAATCCGAACGCGTTAATAAAACCATGAAGATAATAGCGATAAAAAGGCCTCGCCTCATACCCCAAAAGCTCGCTTCATCTACAACGCCGTTCCGACAAGAAAGAAATCAATTACCGACTGCCACGAACAAAATACGCAACATTCACTCTCCCGGGAGATAATAGGCTGGACCAAATGAGCCTATACCAGCGGAGTTTTGAACGGAATCTTTTCCGGCGGGGAGTAAGTCTGGGGAGTATGGGGTGAATGTGAGTGGAGGGAAAGATTGGAGGAAGAAGAGAGGTGAGAGACAAGTTGCACGTGCGGAACTTGCCAAGCGTGATTTATGCCCGCAATGCGAACAAGCCGTCAGTCAGGATGATACGCATGGCGGACAAGGGAGTCCAAACGGGATATGCCAGTCCATCTCTCGGCGGAAGGGAATCGGAAAACGGAGGTACTGGCGGAGAGAGTGGTCGAATGGAAAGAGTGGGATGGGAATGCTGATAATTATGTATCGGTGTTTTAATTAAATCAGACTAGAAATATCCTATCAGTTTTCAGATCACACCCACATCGTCAAGTTTGCAAGCAATGTAAGCACCCTGTGAACACATCTTTAAAGGGAAATTTCCATATTCTGACTCTTCTACATTTGCATATGCATCCTGAAAGCGTACTTTTGGTGTGTGGTAGGGGGTGCATGCACTATGACTCCACTTCCCCAACCATTAATTTTGCGCATGTTTTACGGAAAAATGTATTCTTGAATTAACTGGTTCTACCATCTATTTTTCTGACCTTCCTCGCCATGTTAGAATGGCATCTTCCAATTCGCCTCTAAATAAATAAATAATAATAGAGTAGAAGACGTAATATTTCAGCCCTTCGAATTCACAATATATTTGAGAACGATAATTCCATTTTCCAATGATTAAAATATATAAGATTTAAAGTAAAATAATGAAATACATTGCAGTAATTATTTCTCGAGTTGAAAAAAGTTTTAAAAATCGCAGAATTAGCAAAAAAATGTTTTCCTCGTGGAATGTTGTTGGTGTAAGAAAAAAGCTAAAATTTCGTAGTAAATTTACTTTACTTTCGACTCTCTATATCTCCTTTTACGATTCAAGGCAGAAGTTTAAGTTGACAAAGTAATGTGTTCCTAAAGTTGATTATTAAATAGCTTTATGTTAGAATTTGATAGTTCATCTATAAATATAAGCGTTTCCCATCATAGTTTTACTTTCCGCTCTACTTTACGTGCTCGCTAACATTGAGCTACATGTAGCTGTCGAACCAAAATACGCCTACCAAGGGTGTTAATTGAAAGTGAGGGATTTGGTGAAATACCAGTGGTGAGAAATTCTGCAAACGGATACCGAAAAAGGGACTAGTGAAGAAGAACGGAAGTGTAGCGATAAGAAGGATAAGGAGAAATGATGTTGAAGATGAAGTGGAGAGAAAGCGGTGGAACGGAAAGGAGGATATGGGAAAAAAGGAACATTTTTTGGGGAAAGCGGGAGAGAGGAAATATTTTGTTGAGCATAATGGAAAGGCGAGAGAAGAAAATGGGATCTGAACGAGAATTAGAGTCGGCGAGCAAGTGCTGAAGAAATAACGCGAATTTCGGGAAAATGAGGAGCGAATAGGACTTGAAAGGCGTAAGAGGATTAAATCGCGAGCTCTGACGCATGGTATGGCATCTTAAATTAGAAAAAAATATACATGGCCTTATCTATATTTTCTCTGGATGAAAATTAAAGAAACTACGGTGAATATACGTTTTTTGGGCTAACGCTATTTCAAAATAGCGTAAACATTTAGCCAATCATACATCCGTTTCTGACGAAAGTTTACCGAAGTGTAACGGAACGAGATATTTCCCACAGCAAGAAATTCAGAGTTATGACATCATCAAGCAGAAATTCGTAAACCACAATTAGTTTCACCCAAATGTTACAAATTCTTTTCTAGCTATAGAAGAATAAAGTACGGATGTATTCAAGAATTCCAAGACATTTATATACAATGAGAACTTAACCTCTTCGTATACAATCTAGATAAATTTAATAAATCCTGTATTGAGACTGAAAATTAACTCTGTAATGTGAATAACACGCCACCTAGGAAGAACAGCTTTCGTAAATCATTAATCGAGTATTACAAATACATAATAATTATAAATATTTATATAATAATTATAAATATATAAATAATAATTATAAATATAAATTTCTATGGTTCACATCGATAGCTCATGCCATATAGCGGATTTTTTTATTTTCGTTAGTGCTAAACTTCTCGTATAAATTTTAAAATAGTCATTTAATGCATCAGCACCTTTAAATTTGCAGCCAATACGCTTTTAATAACCTCGCGATTGTTGAAATTCGCAAATAGAAGTTTTCTATGAATACAGTTCCCAAGCACATGACAAGTTACTTATTCTCTTATTCAAATCTTATTTACGCTCATAACAGCAACGATAACACAAGAAAGATGAAAGAACGGATTACAAAAAAATACATGGAAATTGTAAGATAAGATTACATAGACTTACTCCTCGCTAACAACGTCCACAATTGCGACATTTGAAACTTGCTTGTGATAATATGTCAGATGAGCTACCTGGTTATTTATAAAACATTAAAATTTAATGCGTTTTTGTATATATCATCGTAACCTGAGTATGTGAATTTTAAGTTCGCGGATGTTGATTGTGCCAGTGTTTTCCACCCTTATGTCGATTATGCAATGGTATTTACATTATTATTTACACGTACACATTTCTCGAACTCTATGCTTCCCCGAGTTGAAATAAAGCAGCACCAAAGTCTTTAAAAAAGATTAAATTGAAATAAAGTTGAACTAAATCGCATGTAAAGTCTTTTTAACTCAGTTTCAGGAAGTGTTGCTTTGTTTTTGAGAATAAGACAATTCTTGTTTGATAAAAAAAGATAACTCGACACCTAATTTCATGTTACTTTCGGTGAAATTTTTTTAATATGAGAAAATTACGTCATAAGAGAGACGCGAAATGAGCTTTAAAACCGTCTAAGACGAGAAGATTAGAAAGTGGGAATTTTGACAGCTAAGCATATGAAGAGGAAATTAGATAGGCATGGGAAGAAAAGAGAAATGAGAGACAGCCTAACAAACGACTTAATATAGGATAAAATGAGAAGATAATTAAACGTAGAAAGTAAAGCGCGTGAAAGGGAAATGGTGGAGCTCGAAAGGAAAGTAAAAGAATGAGATGAACTAGAGTGACAACGCATAAACGGAAGGAGAAAATGAGGTCTTTTCATAAAAGAAAATTCCGGAAAGGAAATTTTGAGAAAAGAGAACGTTGAGAAAAGAATATCACTGGAAAGGGTAGAGAATATAGGGTAAAGCTAATGAAAATAAGAAAAAATAAACGGAAAGTCTGTTTGAAGTTATTTTTTTCACACTATGAAGCAGTACTTCCTGAGCTCTCCTCTTTTTCGGCTCATGTATAGTTCAAAACTTAGTGGTACACAAAACTGCGCGTTTGCTAGTTTCAATCCAAATTCAAAATGATAAAAAGGGTATTCCAAGGGAGGATTAAGATATCTTCGTACTCTTTTCGTCCTCTTCTTAAATAATAAAAATATCTTACATAAATATAGGAGATATAAATCCGAAGTTCGAAGAATATGATACCCTGGGTTAGAAGGTGGCACACTAGTAGCTACCTAACGGCTCACCACTGTGCAACGGTACACTAGTTTAAGAGAACTACTACATAAAATAGAACTTTTTTATAAGGTAGATTCTACTGTGAATTGCCTAAATGTTTATGAGTTTGCAAGATCTAGATAGAAAGGTAAAAAGGATATTGATGTACTTTACCATTGCAACAAAACATGCCAATGAGAACTACAAGTCAATAATTTTTATTTAACTCTAAGGAGATCTCGGGGCTAAAAATATGTAGTCCCTTTCACCTATTAATTAGATGCTGTCCTCGTAAATTAATTACTATCAAATTAGTAGCTTGTCAATACTTTATTAACCTTTTAAAGGGTTTGATATTAAGAGCAATTATTATCTATAAGAAAAAAAGGATCTTAGTATAGTGATACAAAGCAACAATATTGTTTGGTGATTCGATGACTTGGACAGTGAATCAATGATTTTTTTTGCGTCTGAGGAAGGTCAGTTGCATATAGCTGCGATATTTCTTTATTATATTTTATTTGAATGGATTGCTTAAATAACCTTGTACAATTAAAACTAACATAGACACAATTAGTCAGGAAACTAATGCTTTTCCGTCAAAGTGAAGGGAATGAGCTTAAGAGCATTTCTAATTAATGGCGACCAAAATTGATGTTTTCCGTTGAAGTAATTGCCCTATATATTGATATTTTTAATGAATTACTTCTTTATATAGATTGAGTTAAATATTTACCATATTATTACAATATTATTTGCTTGAGTAAATAACGACTATTCTTATATAGAGAATCGACAGGAAATGTCCAGATAACAAGCAACATATGAAAGAACCAATTTAAAAGACACAAATTTTATACCTTCCCCCATACTTAATCATTGTGTCATAGTATTATTCCCTTATCAACTGGTGCCGTTACACATATAGTGTATGTAAATTACATTTGATAAGTCCAGATTTAAGACTTCATCTTGGCTACGACGGTGTATGTCAGTCACTTTTATTAAGTTATATACGTATGTACAAGCGAATAGTATCACTGTATTAAATACAATCAATGCAAAAAAATGTGTATATAGTAATCGTATACGTCTTATAATAGGTATTGTATAATATTATTATGCGACTGAGTTTAAGAACAATTCAGTGGAAGAGAGGCCAACTTGGGTCTAACTTAGCCTTAATGAAGTTTATTAATTCATTCCTGCATCTCTCAACCCCCCACTTCTATTCCCTCTCAAATATTCCACAATCGCTACCTCTTTTTATGAAACGCCCGATTGCATTAACGTTATCAGACTCAATGCTCTGTTTGCAACACTATCTACATGGAGAGATCAATCTAAAAATTGTTTTCGGACGTTCGTTTCAGAAACGCTTTCGGAGCGGAAAAGTATGGCTGAGAGAAACCGGAATGGGGGAGACGCCTCACGGTAAAAGTGGCTGATAAATTATTCCATGTTGACCGTTGGAATTATCGGCCGGGAGAGAGGGGAATTAAATGGAAGTCGAGATAATTTTTTCCGATTCCCTAAACTCGCAAACGAATCCCCTTTTTCCAAATTTTTCTTCCGTCGCAATCAAATTAAATTTCGGGAATCGGTGTTCGGATATAATTTGGGCAAAAGAAGGATGGATAATCAACAGAACGGCCGCTAATTGCATCGCCGCAATCGGCGTTTCATAAAGCAATCCTTGGACGCGAAAAAAAGAATTTTCCGCGTTTCGCTTTCCAGCATTTTTTAGTCCGGCGATCACAAATCCCGATTATGAACGTTACATGAAACGAATGAAATAGTTCGCAGATGAAGAAATCGAGAAAATTTCGGTGCAAGTGAACGCTTCGCGGGTCCATTCATAACTTCATGAGTCGCATGGCTGAGTGCGATACCAATTCAAAAGGCCGCAAATTCATCTATACCAATCTGTCGAGATGGGAAATGAATTTCATTAAACTCATTCGATAAACGACTGTTTTTGTACCTCTTTGATAGTAATATCAGAGGTCGTAGTCGTAGGTTCGTTTGTAATATCAGAAAGAACGATAGCCGAATCCCTAAAATCAGAAACAGCGTATTAGAGACCAAGAGAAACTTCATCCAATAACAAACAGCAAAAAAACGTATGGTCCCTTAGCGATAATGTCGCAACAACTAATAATTTACATTGGTACCACGTTCTTTCGTAATTTCAAAACATTCAAGACATTAAAAATCAGGAAAATTCTGGATGAGATGTTTAAATATCTTCCCCGGCAGCCAGCATTATCTTAATGGCATGTAATAATTTTCAGCCAAATGTTATATAAATACAGTCTATTTCAAAATTAACGTGATAAGAGAGGGAGAATATTACCATATTTTGACAAAATGCATAGATTTCCATTACTAAATGAATTGCCTAGTGACAGTCGTTCTGATAAGGATAAAGTCTCTTTGAATTCCTCTTTCCTTACATTCATCAGCCCCAAGGCAGGCTAAATACTCATTTTGGAGAGCGAATTAGGCAATTAGCTAAGAAAGGAGATGGGCTTGTTTTCCCTTGCTTTTCTTTCCGTTCCAGAATACTGAACGCGGGACATAATTTTCTAAAGTACAGCATTATGACCCAATGGTTAACACTTTTCATAGACAATCGGAATTGACTATAAAGTAAGCATCATCTTTTCTTCAATAGCATTCATATGATAGCTACTGAAGATACTATCACAAGAATGAACAAATATGAGACAAAAATAAATTGATTACATATCATTCTCTAAACATCATCTATCCTATGTATGAAATTACAAAGGCATATAAGTACGTATGTATTGTGGAATTTGATAAAAATCATGGATTATTATCAATCTTTCTCCGGGTGAATAAGTAGTAGCATTTTAAAATAAAAATTTACATCAATTCAGAAGGTTATTACCTTTATCTTAGATATGCTACCGTTCTTACGCAGTTCTTCATTGTAAAACATAAATTCATCTACTGTCTGAAAGCTTACCTGGTGCATTAGAAATTATATCGGGTTAAACAAGCTTACAAAATACTGGAAAACTACATATTTTTGGAAAAGCGACACGAACGCAGAATAAACAACGTTGAAATTCAACAATTAGCTTCCTCTTACGGTAAAAACGGCGGCAAACCCAAGCAGCCTGATGGGTCATTGAAGATGCTTTGAAATTCCTAGAAAAGGCCGTTCAAAGCAAATATGTACCAGCTTGAAGTAGGATTCTCGTTTCATAGCAGCATAAAGCGTATGGAAATCAAAAAGCACATTTGAAATGAAGATGTGCCTTGTTAACAAAAAAAAAACAAGTTCTTTCATATTTCTATGATCTAAACGTTACTTTAAGATTTTTCCTTTGATTGCTAGGATATTATTGATATTTCTCGCACAAAATAAAAGCATTCGACATTATACTGCGTCATTTGGTATATTTATATTTTTCAATTGACTCCATAAAATTTAGATTAAAAAGAAGTATAAAGACCATGTTCTTCATCTAATCAAAAGTAGTAAACTTCCGCAAATATTTCCTGCGATCACGAAAAATCATCTGGTTCATTCATCTTTCAGAAAAAGATGACATTCAATAGATTAAAATTTCGATTGATAAATATTCGCAAATGTTGCTTTAGAGGAGTGAGTTGGAGATTAGAGTCAGAGTCGCCATGGTAAAAGACTTATGGAGAAAAAAAAGTTGATTATGGTATATACGATATACTAGTATTTCTATGTACTGGTATTTATATGTACTGGTATCTATAATATTATAGCTATGGGATATGTATGGTAACGGTACTAGAAAAAACTAGTTGAATTTTGTATAAAATGTCATGGTGTGAGGTGTGTGGGACATGGATATTAGAATAGAGAGAAAAGGATTGTGTCATTTTAATGTAAAAATATAGGAGGCTGAGGAAGATTCATTTTGCAAATAAATAAGGAATGAAGAAAAAAAACTCCTCAACACCAAGAGGAGGAGGAAAAATAATTGATAGTGGATATATTCAGAGGGAAGGGGATTATCGTAAAAACGTTGTAAGGATCGGTAGTAGAGCATAAGAGAAGAAGAAAATGATAAACAATATAAAGAGAGAATGATATAAGGAAGGAAGAAGCCTGGGGCAAATGTGGATTGAGACAAACAACTATGGTTGATGGAACCTACTACTCCATAGAATATCAGATGAAGATGGTGATAAACTTTGGTGGAGACATATTTAGATTATCATATAGCTATCATATTTGTGATATTTTAAAAATCTGATCTAATGAATATGTAAGCAGTAACGCATATAAAAATAAACCTTCGATAAATCAAATCTATTTATACGAATGGCATCAGCATATATTTCGTTGCAAATTATTCAGGAAAGCATTAATGCGCGAATAATACGCGGGAATCATGGAACATAAAAAGTGCAGGAAATAAAAAAATTGCATCCGGAGATCTTAATAAAATTAATGATGTATTCTAGTCACTGTTTTCAGTAATTCTGCTTCCTCTGAAAAAGGCACGCTCAGAATAACGAATTCGAACGCTCACATAAGACAGCATAAAAAGCAATTTCTGAAGAAAGAAAGAGTCTTCTTCCAAACGTCAATTATATTCTGAAAGAAAAATTGCCAATTTGTATGACTCAGACTTAAAAAAAAACCTTCGACAGGAAAACACAGATGTCGAAATTTTTGAGAGAGCCCGTCTATACGTCCTCCAATAAGCCCTTCATTAATGCAAGACTCGAATTCGTTATTATTCCGAGAAACCGGGGGATACGAAAAGAAAAATTAGTATTTTGGGACACTGCCTCGGAAATCGGACACCGGCATTGCGTAAAGAAAGGCAGGACTCAAATTATTCACCTCTCCATCATTATCAATCAATAGCGAATAATGACATTCATTCGGTCCCCGGAGAGCCAAAAAATATAGTCTCTCGTGAAAAGAGAGCTCGCGATTGATAACCTCATTTCTGGGAGAAATAACAACCAGCAGCTAGTACCGCTACCCAATATTCTGTGCGTTCATAAAGGAATTTTATTACGGAAGACATTTCTGAGGATGCAACCGCCGTCGCTATGAAGGCAAAAAGAAATATTCAAAAGCGTATTGGTGAAGCGTTGCATGTGAGCATAGATAACACGGGACAGAGAGGAGGGGTTGAATTCCCTCGGGGCTGCTGGCCCTTATTAGGGTTCACCGCGACCCTTAGCCCGCAACCGAATCCTGCAGTCCTCCTGCACCACCCCTCCCTAGCACACGATGACCCTGGGGCTGGTAGATGGCGAGTCGCTCTACGTCAGACCTCTATTGCCAATTACTGGTGGAGATGTAAGAGTGGAATGCACCTCCCATTAGGTCCCCCTTCATTGCCCTCCACTCCAAGAAGACCATTCCCAGTGAACAGTTCCCGCGGTTGCCAAGTTACCGGACCAAAAAGGAAAATGAAAGCTCCCCTTTTTATGTTTTCCCTCACGATCTGGCTTTTCGAGAAAAATCTCCGCGGATTGGAGCTCTTTCGAGGAAATGACGACGTGGACTTGTCGCATTCTTTTAATTACGCGATTTTGAAACCCCATCGAAAAAGATAAAAAGAAAGACAGAATGAAATACAACAACAAGAGGGAGGTTTCAGTGATGTGATAATTCATTTTGGTCACTCCTCATCGAATGCTTATAAACGAGTTATTCAAAGGGTCATTCACAGGCGTCCGTGAAATCTGACTATGATAGAGGGACAATTATTTGAACCAATGCGTTAACATCTTTTTCTAATATCAATACCTTATATCTATTGTAATCATACTTACTAATACATCTATCGTAAATTGAAACATATTTTCTTATGATAATCATACAGGCAATGTCTTAAATATGCAACTTCAAAATATGTAATTCGATTGCATGAAATCCGACCATCCTAACGTAAAAAATATCTTTTCCATTTAAGTAATTTCCATTAATACTACGACTAAAGTAAGTACACACAGGGGTGAAGTAAAGTACGAGTATGAAATTTAACAAAACAGTCGTAACTTTACCGATTCCAATTAAAATAATTGAGAAAATTAATTAATGAAGAAAATCATATGAGTAATACAAGTGATTCATTAAGGCAGCCGAATACAGGTTAGAGTATACAGACAAATTTAGTAATAATTCTAGTGACATAAAAAGCGATGGAACTAAAAAGAAGTTGAGAAGAAAAACATTAAAATTGAGCCAATTAGAAGGAAGCTACAAAAAGATATACTAAAATGATGGAATGGAAAATATGATTTCATAACGCGTCAAATAAAAAAAAATATAAAATACGTTATAGTTAGTTCTAGAAATAATTCTACATTGAACACCTTTGCTCATCCTCGCTTCTAGACATGGTATTTCATGCACTATTTCAGTTATTGCGTTCGTATTACCATGCTATATTATTCCTGTTAATTTTCTCAGTAAGGCAGTCTGTACTGTAGTTTGAAGATCCTTTCAGTTTCAAGTAAACCATGATGAGATGATTCTAGGCAAATTCCTCTAAGAAACTGGATATGATCATCTCCGAAGAATCTCTCTTCCTTGAAACTCAATGTTTCCTGCGTTACTATTAGACCGGTGCGAATAAATTGCTCGGCAGAGGTGGTCTCTATGCAATATTCTACAAACTTCCCTGCAACATGAGAAGCGAGCAGAGTCAAAAAGAATACTCTAGATGTAGGATGAAGGCTTTTTGCTCTCTATGCTCCGTCTTAGTCGCAATTTCTGCTATTTACATCTTCGACAAAGGAGCTTTTGAAATGGCGTAGCAAACTCTGGATGAAATTTCAACGTGATTACAACATTCTAGGAGTAATAGGAAACGAGGTGGGGTATAATAATGTATATTTGGATACGTTCCCTAGAGCAAACAGGAGGTGATGAATTTTTCCCAGAAATTTATCACTACAAAACTTCCTATCGAACTCTTAAATAGTATATAAACGAAAATAACTGAAGAATGATGACAGCTCATTCAGTCATTGCATTGCAATGGCTTTGTAGAAAACAAATGCGTCTGAGAAGAGGCTAATTATTATTCATTAAATTATAAACTTAAAATCGAGTATCAGAATATTTATGAATGAAAATTCCTGTAAAACTTTGCTGTTAAACATTGCTTTTAAACGACGACTTTATAAATATAACTTGAGCACTATAGACTGAGATTGAAAGAAAGCTTTTCTATGGAACGCGTTTCGTCTGCTTGAAAGAATCTTTGCGAAGCAGAAAATTAGACGTGAATGCCTTTTAAATATTTAATGAGGAAATCGCGCTGACTGCAAAACTTGCATTGGTATGAATATTCATTGAAACTGAGATAAATATATCGAACTAAAAATACTAAACAGAACTACTGCTTGTTAAACTCAGGAAGTACTTCAAAACGACCTTTAACGCTTATTTATGAATATTTACTAGTTGGTTAAGAGTAGATTTTATAGAACTGTGTAGGCCGAAGTAATGGGAATAGCAAGTAAGTAATCCAAGTAAACAATTTTTTTGTCCAGTAAGAAAAGATCGAGCTTATAGTAACAGGTTTTAACATAATGCACTACTAGTATTAGTAACATAGTTATTTCTCAATCATATTTTCTTTTCTGGCTGATTGATAGATCCTGAATCCCAAGTCCACTAATTCACGTTGAAATCAGCGGAAGCCTTCTTTTGTATTATTTGAATTCAGTAAAAGTAGCTAAGTTAAAACTTCCTTGAATATAATTCAAAAATTTTTTGGTTTTCAGCAAAATACGGCCAAAACAAAATTATTGCGTTTTATAATATATATACATTTTTCTAACGCCTCTTTTTCAACAGTCATATAAACTACTTTTATAGTTTTATAGCGTTAAAACACAGTAACTATGAAACGAATTAAAAAAGCCATTTTTACGAGCAGTTCATCCAAAAGTGTTTTATTTCTTCTAACCATTACAAAAGATACTCTCCATCCTTAACCTGTAACTGATTTCAAATTTTTCAATTTTCAGGAAAGTAGGAAACAGGCAGATAATATAACTTAGCCCCGCGGGCAGGTGCTGACCATTTGCCTATGTTTCGTCTACCTATCGACATCATCACAGAAAAGCCAGCTCTATTTCATTTACCTTCTAAGAGGGGAATTAATGAAATTTCTCAAAAATGAAGTAATCCCTTGCCTAACCTGGTTACCTGAGCTCGGGAGAGACGGCGCAAGATTAAAAGTATACCGTTAAAATTGAACCTTCGATGCCTAGAAGATCCAGCCCGGATTCTTCTTTATTACCCACGGTACATATACCCCATTCCTTAGAAAGTAAAAGAAGAAGAAGACATCGCCTCCTTCGAGGCCCATCCAATCCACCGGCCAAAAAAGGCCTAGAGAAAAAATCCCCTTCTTTTATGCCGTTCTTTTCCGCATCTTCCCTACTCCTTGATTTCCCCCGCCTGCGCCTCCCTCCGAATTACGTTGCACGAGCCTCTTTATGGTCGAGACGGCGGTAAGCCCTGGCGGCTAATCCTGCAAGCCCCAACGAAATCTAATATCGGGCTGCTTTCCTTAATGGGAGAGAGAGGACCCCTCCACCGGTGACTCGGATAGAATAAAGGTCAGGAGGAGGTAAAGATATACAATTAGGGAGGCTGAGGTGAGATGGTATGCGTTTGGCCTTACTTCCAGTTTGGGATAATCCAAAGGATTTTGCAGAAGAAAGTTCCCCTGGGCGTACGGCTTGTGTTTTGAGTAAGTGGAAGATGAAAAGGAGGTATTAACAGGGTTGAGTTTTCCTTGTGATGGAGGTCTTGTGGTGGGGTAAAAGATAATGTTTTCAGCTTTTGATCGGAGGATATCAGGAATGCGTGACTTTCTTTTTAGTCTGCAGAGAGACTTGATGCCAATACATCTTGATTCTACACTTCTTATATCTCTCACAAAACTTTCACAAAATAGTGATTCGACTGATTATAGACTTTCTGGGACCGAGTATTTATGGTTATTGAAAAGTGGGTGAAAACAAATCTCCTAATAATTTTACTTTATAAAATCATTGATGGTATTCCAGAGTTTTTCCACCCATATATACTACCATAAATAAGTCGTTTCGACAATAAGTTATTGGTAAAATAACAGGATTTAATTTACGTGGTCTATATAATAATTTCGATAACGTCATAACTGATTTAAGATATGGAAACTAAAACTTAAGATTGGGTGTGCTTATTTACTATAAAAGTATAATAGTAATTGACTGAAGGCCTTCTTCTAAGACGAAAAACCATTGAAAGTTATATCAGAGGCAGATTTAGAAACACGCCGTGTTATTTAAGACAATTTCCCCGCAAGCTCACTGCTAACTAGCAATTAAAATTCTATAGTTATTTACAAAGTATATGCATCGTAAAAATTTCACAATGATATTCTAATTCAGTCTCCTTCTCACATCTTAGGGAAACTGTTGGTATAAAAAGTTATTAACGGATTGTACGCCCTCTCCACCTTGTACCCAATGATTTAAGTTTGTATTCGATTTTCTATAATCTGTAACGATTAAAATGCAAATAAATCAACGCAAAATCAGCGCAAATAAGCGCAAATTGAATCAGCACAGTTTCAAATAAACAAAATCATCATCTTCATCAAGAAAGCCTTCTGAATCATAGATTAATTTTTTAAACTTGTATTAAGGTCATTATGATAAATAACTTTCTACGATAAGTTTAAGTTTCTGTTTATTTCGTTTCAGATTTATTCTGCTAGATTTTTTAGGTTCATTTTGGAACGGTGAGAGAAAGAGTCAGAATGGTTAATATCATACCGACTTTGTACTAATCAAAAGACATACAGTTTACAGGACATACACATCTACGATTCTGTCGCGTAACTCCATCATTCTTTTCATACATTCGCTTCCATTCTTCCAATATTTCAGGTTTCTTTCCTTAAAGGTCTTTATTAAGACGAGATTGAGACTAAAAAGTCTCTTCTTCCATCTAATCTATCCTTATTTCTTTGAAACCTCATTCCCTTCATTCCATACCCTTTTCATTACCATTTTTCTCTTTTTTACTCCTCACATTCTCAAAATAAATCATCTTTGACGTATATTATAACACATTATTAATAATTATCTTTCATGTTACGATAATACTGTTTGGGTAAAAAGTTTACAAACTGTCTAACTCTGATATTCAAACAAACTTCATTAATTCACCTTTTTACAAGCCTTGATGCTGCAGAAAAACCGATAAAAAAACTTATTATCTTACAAGTTAATAGAACGTTGTTTTACTACGCTATTACTTCTGGTCTTGATATCTTAATAAAGATAAATCAATATTACTGATATCCCATTCTTAACTTAATAACTAAACCTATCTTTAACTTTCTTCAAGCTTCTTTTTCTCAAAGAGAGATGATTTTAGGTGAGAAATATCATTAGATATCATTAATACTTTTGATCTAGTATTGCTATTCGTAACAGAACGTTAAGTAAACCAAAATTCGAAGGAGAATGGAATGATGATTTAATTTGGTACTCAAATAATTTTAAGGTAGCCTTACTGATCACTTACCTTGCGTAGAAAGTACTGAGCAAGATGATAAAATGTTCATTCTCATTACTAGGCCTTTCTCCACTTAATAATGTGACCTCTTTAATTAAACTCTACCTCTTCTCCACTTTAATTTAAGCTTTTTCCTTAATAATGAAACTCACGATGTAATACGTTTTTAAAGAGAGCCATTATCTTGACATCTGTTAAATGAATATGAAGGCCACAATAATTATTATAGATGTAGATTTCATAGAATGATATGATATTCCTCCATTGTCAGCGATTGTGTATGTACTTAATGTAATCACTGTTTTGCTCGATGATAATCATTAGTTGTCGCAAGAGGCCGATCTATAAGATAATCCCGTGGAAAAAGTACATCACCTTTCCGTTCTTTTCTCTGACATGAAATTTTGTCCTTCAATCCCTTCACTATTTTCTCCATTTGTATTCTATCCTTTTCATTTTCGCCTACATTTCTATTTTCACTCGTATACTAAATACTTCCTTAGTTTTTTCCAACCACCTAACTTACTTTGCCTAATCCTCACCTAAAGAATGCCTTAATCCGGTTGCTTGGGGATTCTTTCGGTAAAATGTGTTGCCAAACATGCGGTGATAACTTTTTCTGAAACACCGGAGGACGTCCCGCTTTTTTCTGCCCCACTGCCGGGATGATATACATTTTTCCGACTCGGCGTTCTCAGTTGATTTCTCCATAATCCGGCGGGACAAAAAAGGAATGAAAAATATTTAAACGACACGGACACCGAGGATTTTGCTGGCGATGTTTATCGTGGTTACTCTTTGTCCGAATGTTTCCCGAAAGAGAGCGCGCTTCTACTTACGGAATGTAATGCGATTAACGGAAGCCTACTTCGTAATTCCTCTATAAACGCAAACTAAAAGAATGCTAGGAAAACGTTTTAAACTTTGAATAAATCTTAATTAAAACTTATTTAACTTCGTGTGACGGTAGAATAGCTGCTCATGTGAAAATAATTAAAGCAAAAAGGTTAGGAAGGAGGAAGGAAGCTAGAAAAACAGAGGACATAAGCAATTTAAGTTCTATTCAGATGATTATATGAACCTTTGTGAGCTTACGGTATATAGGTCTTCTAGTCTTTGTATCAAAGGAAGTTGGCCAAAAAGTAAGTTTGGGAGGAAAAATATCAATTATCCGGCCATTTTTTACAGAAGGTCGCATTTTCCTAGCACAGAGAGCTCTCAAGAATTGCTCTTTACAGAGAGGAGAGAAATTAACAGATCTTTTTTAATATAATACATAATATAGCCTATACAGACATTCGATACGGATACACCATATAGCTGAAATAAATTTTCATTTACTTACAATGAAAAATTATTTCCTGAAACTATTATTGAAACCAATAAACAAAATTTCAATAACCCATATAGAAAATTCTTAAAAAATTATACCAAACTGATTACATTTTCCAATTGCGGCAAGTTCTCCAGATCTGCAAAGATTAATTAGTCTCTGCAAATAGCTAAACATAATAATAAATATCAATAATTATTTATTTAAGTGGCATAAGAGCCAATTACTTCCGTTTCATTCTTTTAGGTTCAAGTATCAGCAGAACTAGCCAGAAAAATCACAAGTCGTACAATTAATTTTTATCATCTTAAGTGCAATTTTTATCATCTTAAGTACATCGAAAAATGATACTATTTATGTCCTGATCTTCGATATACAGTAATATCTCCTTAAAAACAAGTACCCGATTAACACGAATTTCTCGATCAGACGGATCCAAATTTCGTTCCAGGTGGAAGCACATAGCATCTTATGAAAATTTATTCGTTTAACGCCAAATTCAGTTTATACGAATTACGAAAAGGCATCTCGGTTCCGTACCAAGGATCGCTTGCTTAAGTAAAACTGCCCTTCAATCATATGCTCACACTTTTCCGTCAGTTTTTATGCGGACTTGAACTTCAAACAGAGTATTGTAGTGGGTGTGAATTACTAGCTAACAATGATAATGGAATAGAATGAAAAGTAGCTTGTGGGTAGAAGATTGCTGAAAGATTATCTTAAGCTTCACACTTAAATACGCCGAAGAATAATGGCTTTTAGGTGTGTTATTTATTAAAAACTATGCATACGTATCATTCAACGTTGACACATATTTTTAAGAGTCAAATTTGGTATGGTGGTGACATTGAGACACAGATAGAAATACTACGACAGAATGATTCTATGATTTGAAGAGGGCTATACCACATACTCATAGACTTATACTACCGAAATATTAAACTCGGAATTATCTTCGAATTGATTGTTTTATTTGTATATATGTACGATTTATGTCATTACTTCGTTGGCACGAATTTTTTAAGACGAGCTCTCAATTTTTCGGTCCCTTAAAGTTCGTCTTAATGACGTTTAGCTGGAATACGAACACAAATTATAGAGAAAATAATTTCGCCGTATCATAAAAATTAACTAAAAGTAAACGTTAATAACTTGTACTAGATTTTAATGAGATTTGAGCATGATGATATATCCGGTAGAACGGAAGAAATAACTTAAGAGAAGATAGCTGCACGTCTGACGTAAAATTGGAAACAGGAAGCAATATATGTTTCAGATGTTTGTTGAGACGGCAGCATAAATATTATATTTAGAGCGTTATTCGTTCCAAAATCCAAACAGAGCGCAATGTAAATTCGCTCTATTAAAACATTCTCTGCACACACCTGGAAATCTTTCCTCCTTTCGGAAGATAATATTCCTTCACGGAAAGAGGAAAATAAGAGGAATAGAGGAAGAAAGAAAAGGGATGGCTCGAGGGCGAAAGGAGAAGGAAAAATCCACTCGCTTTGTTTGTGGAGAAGTTAAAAGAGCAGTTTTACTTGGACGGCGATCGCTTCGAGGATAAAGAGAAAACGAAAGGAATGGAAGAATTAAAAAAATAAACGGAATTAGGCCGGACGTGAGTAGAAAACAAAGAGGAAATTGTATGCACGACGAGGGACGATATATAAAGAAAGGAGGGAACGATTCCTACGGCAACCCACGAGCCGTACATCACAATTTATTTAAAATATCGACATTTGCCTAAATCACAGCTGTACGCAATAAATTTTAATTTTTATTGTTTCAAAAGTAATGATTACCGTAAAAATGCCATATAGAAAGATTCTTTCACGTATTCAGAACAGAACTGTTCGAAAATCCAAATGTTGTTTCAGAGGCGTTGTGAAAATTGTCCCCTCGACCTAAGAATATATTTTAAGAACAAACATTTCTTAACTGAAGAAATGCTTTCACTAAAAATAGTCACTGATCCGACCTTTCAGTTTCTCCATTTTGGACTGACAAAATAATGTAACAGCGAAACAAACCGACCTCAGGATTTTAATAAAAACATGTGTGTTGATATGCCGTGAGGATGGATTTTTGTCTTCGTAATCGGGATGGCATTTCAATTCCTACACTTCTAAGTCATTGCTCTAAGTTATCTGATTACCGATATAGCTGATTATAAGAAATGTTACCGTTCTTTTTAGATTTCGCTACGAAAGTGGAAACGAATACGAAGAATAACATTGATTATTGACTTATAAACTAAATAATTAGAAAATTTCACAATTTTGACTCATAATTAAAATATTAAAAAATTTTTGAAGAAATTCACCTTGAAGAATAATCACAAGATATTTTACACATAGATGCAAAAAGTCAACAAAAAAAGTCAAAGTTCTCCATCTGTACCACCCATCTATGCTTTCCTTCCCCCAATCTTCCTATTTCTAAAGTCAATATTCTTTATACGCCTTTCTATTTTTCGATATTTTTTATACATTCTTTCCGCACAATTAATTCCAAACACGTTCTAAGTTAAGGAGCGAAAGCAATAATAAATATAAGATCAAATCCCCACGCTAATAGAAGAAGATTCGAAGAAGATATTTGAATCTTTCATTCTTGGAATTTAAAAGGATCTTATTCAAACAAAGAATATTTGATAGCATAGGCGTGGGCTAACACCAAAGATAGAATGAAGATAAAATGATTTATTCAAAAAACAAATCTAGCTTATATATGCAATACAGAAGTCGAGAACACTATGAATGGAACATTACTCCCCAAAAATTATCCTGTCCTATTTATTTCTGAAGATACTGAAATCGAAAATTTCTAAAATAAAATTTTTAGATTACATAACTACATGCACAGTTTTTATTACCTCAACTCAACCATCTATATCACGCAATATTTTTGTAATTTTCCATTCGTTTTTTCAAAACGAAGCAGAAACGCGGTTGAATTCAAGATATTTCTGAAGGAGAGGGAAACGGTGGGACATTTATCGGTTTTAATTCCACCACCGAAAAAACGTGAATGGAATGGAAGTTTTGCCATCCCAAATATTCCATTACCCTGCGCCACAATCGTTTGAAACAGATTTGAATTACTCCCAAAATTGAACGCGGGTTCGAAGAAGAGAACCGCCTTCAAACGGCGGACAATCAACACGTGAACTCGGGCCTAAACATCCATTCCCTCATTGTTAAGGAATAAAGCTCGGCAAATCCAAGCGAGCATAACTTTCGTATCCATCCATCACTTTTCGCAATAACCCTCTCTCCCTGGCCTCTTTCTTCGAGCGCCCGGAAAAATGCAAACTGGATGGACAGGTTTATAAAAACTGTGCCCCGTCGCGGGAGTGTGTTTTTTACCAAAATTGAAAATAGCGACAAGCTATTAAAAACGTTTCAATCAAAATAAGTTCGGACGGGAAAGGAACGCGGGAAGGGAGATCTGAGGGAGATATCTGAGTTTCTTTTTTCCTCCCGCCAGTGGAAAAAAATGTAACACGGGAACCCCCTACCGGAAAAGGAGGAAAGCATGGCGCTGAAGGCTTTTGAAATGAGTAGTCTCTTCTTTTTCTAAGGTTCTTCTGGCGGATGTGAAAAGTGGTGCAAAGGAAGAGAAAGGATGAAAGAGTGAGATGAACGGTGTACGCTGGACGGCGATGGATGACGTGAGATAGCACAATGAATGGAGGAAAGAGCGGAGTATGAAGATTTTATTCAATGGCTTCAACTGTATTCCTCAACGGAATGGGACGAAATGTGGGAGTAAAGGGAAGGTATATACAATGGCTATATGGTGAAATAAATAATGATCGCTTTTGATCAACGATCAAGATAAAATGGATTAGAAGCAAGATTTGAGTTCAAGTAAACATAAAATGAAAGCAGTAAGCAGAAAGGAAACATATAAAACAAATTTACTTTGGGGCAAAAAATCGATTTTTTTTCACAACGGATCTTATAATCATAATCAATGAGAATCGTAAACGATGAATTGAAAATACAAATCAATTAGTGTACTAAAAATTAGTTACTATACTCAGCATTTATTATTTATAGGGAATATTTATACTGCAGCACCTTAAAGAAGAGGGAAAAGGTATGCACAATTCAAGCTTGGACGTCTGCCTAATAACCTAAGGATAATAAATGGATTGGAAACCCTCGAGGTTACTTGGACTCAAACCCAGGCCTTCCATTTCCCGAGAGCATGATTTATCCAATTAAATACCATACCAAAATAGACTAAAAGAGGATTTTCGCGAAAAGTGAAAGATATGGATTCGAGTCGTAGTCTCGTCGAATCTTTTCGCAACCGATTATTCTTAATTGTTAAATTGAATAATTGAAAATTAGTCCTCTATATCTTTTATCAATAGAGTAAAAAAAAATTCCTATGATTACTTAGATTCAGGGACTGCGCCATGATCGCCGTGATGGAGTATAAATGAAACATCAAACATATTCATGCCAAAAATGACAAAATGAACAATACTTATAATCTGTTTATCACGTTCACAATAAGCATTATACAAGTTAATTTATGAAATCTATTGCTAAAGGTTCCTAAATCTCTTAAAAATGTAAGGCATTTTAAAAATTGGTTTGCCGAAGTTTATAAAAACACTATGCGACCAGTTAGGCGTGAATACTTTAGAGAAGTCCTTGTCTTTTATTTCTTTTAAAGTTTTTTCTTACTTCTCTCTATGCCTCCTTAAATCTCTATCAAATTTATATTTTTATCCATTACATTGCCTTTTTTCTTTCTTAATTACTCTAACTTGAACTTTCAGTTTGCAATTGTCTCTCGACCACCAATCGACCCTTAATCTCGAGTCGACCCAAAATTATTTATACGCCTTGAGGTTGAAAACGATATAGTCAGAATAGTAGTATATTACACGTGGCAACAGAGAGTTGAGAAAGACTGATTTCTTAATGTAGCCTTAAGGAGATAATGAACGTCTCCGAGTTTACAGATAAGTCGCAATAATCTAGTCATTTTTTTCGGTCTCTTTCCGAAACCTAGATGACGTAATTTCTCTTTCTTCTCCCCAGATAAGGAAGATATACGAAGATCGATTTAAGGAGGTAAGGAAGAACGAAACGAAAGAGTAAGCGATTCCTATATTGTGAAAAACTGAGAAAGTAAGCCAAAAGAGATGTAAGCCACTGGTAAAAACAAACGAATGACCGGACGTCACCGAAAAAATAAGAGAAGGAAGAATATAAATCGAATGAAAATATAAGGCGGAAAGGATGAAAGGATGTCATAAGCGAGTTGAGGGGAAAATTTGAGGGGAACTCTCTTAAGAGTTGGAGGAGAAGGAGAAAGAGAGAAAGGAAAACAGAAGGAGAAAGAGAGAGGTAAAGAAACAGTGGATGTGACCAGCAAGAATAAAAAGGCTGCACGGTGGCAGGTGAAGGAAGAGGGAAAACTTTTGAAGAGAGACAAGCGGAGAGCCCACAAAAGGTGAAAAGGGATGAGGAAAAAACACCAATTGAGGGAGAAAAGCGACTGGAATGAAGATGGAAAAATAAAGGACGAAAGTACCGGCGGGGAAGAAGAGTAGGACTTAGAAAAACAACGGAAAACTTGCGAGGAAAAGAGAGAAAGACGGAAAGGAAAAAGAGACACAAGGAGATGAAGGAGCGGAGGAATTGTGGAATTAGTGTGGGGAAATCGATCAGAAACGAGTTTCATGTCCCGTTTAAGCCGAGTTAAAGAACACGATGTCTGAATTAGGAGATCATTTGGCGATGGAAGATCTACATTCGCTCAGTCGCCACACCCAAAGAAGTCCTTCCTTCTCGTCGCCTTCTTGCAGGATTGGCAGGGATAGTATTTACCGTAAGCCTATATACAATACAATATTTGAATATATGTTGTGTTTTACCAAAACCATTCTGACTATGACCTCAACATATCTCAATTGTTTATTATTTGTATCTAAGGCATTTGTCCCATTTTTTTGGATGCAACTACGGTTAGGAATTAACATGTTTATATATCTGATATTACAAGCAGTCTTACCCCATTCTATTCTGATTGAACGTAAGTCTATTTCCCTAATCTGTTATCGTTGCGAATCATTCACCGTATTTGAAATTGGACAGAATTTTTATATTTCAAAGTGACGGAAATTTTTTGCGGTTTTAGCATGTTTGCATAATTTTTGGACGAACTGTATTTACTAATTTACGAGTGCAATTCTTGTCTTCAGCGACTCAAACTCTGTATTTAGACTACAGGTTGTTTAAAAAATCATCATCCGATTTTAAAAATTCTTTGTGCGGAAACTGCTCATGGTATTTGAATGAGACGCCTATCATTTGAGAAAAGACGTTCTCTAGTCATACTTCTAATCTTAAAAAAAGTTTACAAGTAAGTTTAAAAGTTTAAGTGTATTTCATTTTGAATTATGTTTTTTTATTATTATTTCGTTAAAATACTGCGCTTTAAAATCGAATGATGACTTGGTAAACATACTTTATATATGGGAAAATAGAGTGTAGAGAAAAATGTGAGAGCGGAAAATCCTCCTCGATGTCCTCTTGAGCATATACTCTCCTTGTCGATCGTCCAATTCTCATTGAAAATCAATCTCCACTTCTTTGAGTATGCACGAAAAAACACATAAGGATGGCTTACCATGAAGAGGATAACGCTCATATAAAAAGGATACGATACAAATATAGGACAAAAACGTGGGAGTAAAGGAAAATATTTTTGGGGGCAAGACGCTTTGGAAATATTAAGGAAGTAATCAAGGAAGTATGGAAGAATAATCACCTTTAGAATATACCCCAGATTCATATTATTAAAAAAGGATTTCCCCTAATTTAAGCGGAAATTCAGGATTAAATTAAAAGGATTATTAATGAACCCAGCTTAACATAGGATTGTATTTATAAATAGTGTAGGGATTCCAAAAATCTATCAAATATTGCTACATATTAGACGATAAGTTATTGAAAATTTGGTATTCCACTCGAAAATTTTCTAAATAAAATGGAGATGACTTTAAAATTGGAGAAATTTTCTTAGTATTTCAATCCTTTATTTGTGTACCATTTATCATTTTAATCGTATCCGCATACATAAGTTGGTAGCACGTTAGCCTTTGAGGAAAGCGGTCCCGTGTACGATTCCCGGTGGGAGCACATATGCGGGAAATGACCTCAGCCGTTGAAGCACTTTAAAAGTACCACTACTTCATTACTGATATCCTTTATATACCATGTATATATCCCTGATATACATTTCGCGCTATTATTAAACATATATTTAACAAGCTACCAAATAAATTCTGATAGGATATTTCGTTTTAACATTATTTACATTTTAAATAATTCCAGAAAATCTAATCTCCTAAGACCAATTTGTTTAAAACAAAAATTCACGACATTGAATTAACCGAATCATACTACCGAATCGTGGTATAATGAGAACATCGATTCGCAAACAATCGGAGACAAAACAGTGATTTCAGTATTGGAGGAAATACAAACAAATTTGTTCAGTAAATAGGTCCAATTCCATGTGTACGATCATGAAACACCCATACGTCACTGAAATAGCCAAATTAGATTCGGAAACGACTAAGCAATACGGTCTCACGCCGGTTACTCAAAGGGTAAAAGGATTTATCAACTACTTCAATGCTGACGCTTAGTCTAATAAAATACGATTGTGGTAAAGAGTATGAGTATTTCGTCTATTGTAAAAGATAGATTACGTGGAATCGATTACGTAAGAAGCTACTCTTCAATGTATTCATCTGCATTAGTAGTATTTCAGGTTGATTACTAATCAACATCGGAACATTATTGCTGCATTCTTCATCATGATTGTTTGTTAGATTCGCTTTTGTAACTCATCTGACTAACAGTTTTTCTACCCTTTCCTGAAAGCTTGTAATATTCCTTTTGTATTTTAAATAAATACGAAATCGAGAAATAGCGAATGCATCAAGTTAAAAGAAGCTTTAAAGATGTACTAAAAATTAAAAATCTGATTAATAAGGTATATTTTTCTATGAAAGCGTAATCTTCATTCTTCAAAGACGTAAAATATGGTATTCCAATAGCGCTGTGACTTTGAGACAACTTGAAACTTCAAACGCTAGAGAATGATAAAATTCTGCTGAAGATAAAACCAATTCGGAACTTAGAACGAAATTTAAAAATCGAATCCCGATTAGAGCCGCAATTTTCAAAAAGAAAAAAAATCTTTATTGGAGCCAATGAAGCAGCGCTTATTAATCTGGATGTTGGATGAGAATGCCGTTCTAAGAACTTACTTCTAAAGAAAACCATAAATAAAATTAAACGAAAGACTACTCACCCAGAAAGGCACGTCCAGGGATCACTAACGTGGGCGTTCTTATAATATCTGAAAAGAGAGATGGGATAAATTATTTCCTTGTAATACGCGATGACCCAATTCGGGTGCTGAGAACGTATTCCTCTGTAATCAGTACTTTCACGATAAACAGCCCCATTGATGAGGGAAGAGAGAATTTCGAGAGCGTATTAAAAAATAAATTGAAAACTTCGAACTGACTAGATTGCATTTGACAATGCGAAAACTTTCCCGGAGGTGGATCGAGGGCTCACTTCGCGATGGGGGAAAGATATCGGATCCTTATTTTCCCGGAATAAAAGAACCCGCTGCTAATCAAAAACCCGTTGCAGCAAGCCAGTTAAGAATTTTCCGATTGCATACATTATTTTACCGCCGAGTGCCGAAAGATAATACACGAGGAAATAAAAAAGGCGAATCCGAGAGGAGTTTTTAAACTTAAATCAAAGCGCCATCTCTTTGTCGTTAGCGCTGAAGGAAAAGGATCAAGAGAAGAAGAGCGAGAGCAGAGAGGGGAGATGAAAAAAAAGGTTTTAAAAAGTTTTCCGAGTCGTTCAATGGAAATGTGCTTCACAGGCGGAGGAGCACAAAAAAATTAGCAATTTAAATGAATTATTTGCAAACTCCGGCTCAAAGAAAAGCAGACAGCGCCGCGAAGCACATTAAATTCCTATCCCCAAGGTCTCATCAAACAGTCCCGTGCTTAAGAAAACTGCCGTCTTCGTTTTCTGCCCTCCTTTCCTTTCCTCTGATACTCTTTTATTTTCCATCTCGACCTTCTTTTTTGGCGATTCAAATCTTCTGGGTAGTCCGTTCTTCCGATTGTTCTCTTCTCGTAAAAAACTGTTTCGCAGAGAAATGATTCATCTTTATAGGGAAATAGGACGTTGATTAAAATTTTGATTGGGACATTGGGAAACGGGAGTAGTCCATCTTCTTTGAATATACTTTGAAAAAGGAAGCAATACATTTGCAAAGTCTATTTGTAAAATTCATTTGTATTGTATGCACTCAAAGCATTTATGGCACAAAGTACAAAAATTCAATACTTTACCTATTCCTCATTACTAGAAAAAAGGAGATGTTAAACATAATTCGGAATTAAGCTAATTTAACTCGTTAAAACTTTATATTAAAATTTTAATATAACATGCAGCCAAGAAATTTTCGTTTCATAATTTTCTATAACGGAGACCTATAAAGAAGACAAAGTTGAATTGTTAGGTTCTATAATTGAACTCATTAGTGTAGCAATCTTTATCCCTTTTTAGATTTAGATTTGAATCATAGCAATACTTTCAAAGAAACTATACGCTTAAACGAAGACAGTTCCTATCATAAGACTTGTTTATGAGAAATATAATATTTTTAATAATGTTTACTGTACTGTGCGATGTGGCAATATTACGAAAGAAAACTTACCAGGTAAATACCGAGTAAGAAAACTACCTCGACAAAGGCTGGAAAGAAACACAGAACGAAATATACATCTCTTCACATTGCAAGGTTGCATCAATGCTATTCTTGATCATTCCTCTCGATTCGATTTCATACCATCCTTTCCCATACTACAAAACTATTACTTATATTTTACGTTTTCATTTCGAGCCTTCAGCACCCTGTCTACAGTCTAAGTCTACAGGCTCACTCATTTTTAAAAGGTGACTTGAATTCAGGTTCGTAGATAAGCACAATATTTTGCGAGGTACGAATATTCTTATTAGATTAAAGTTTTTAGGCTCAAGTCGGGTTTCATAACTATAATCATCGGATTTTATGCCTTGATTCCATAAAATTACGCTATTTATTGATAAAGATTTTACCCGTCATCTTCATGCACATAAATTAAAGCCCAAGCACAATCATTTCTCTTTTATTAAATGAATTCATAATACAAAGCTAGCAATACGCTCAAATTAAACGGAATGAGTATACACCCATGCAGGGTGAATTGCAGGACTGCATAAATCAGGTTTCGAAATACCTGACTGTTGTACATAATTACTAGTACTAGCATCAACTAATTTACTTTCTCAAGCTTTTAAAGGAAGTATTTCTTCAAGCAAACGAACACACATTAGTCACTATATACTAGCATCAGGCCTGATGATGATCGTTAAGATCGAAACCCATCGTCCAAATAAAAATTGTGGAAAATGCGAAGAAGAAATGCGAATATTTTGCAGTTTGTTTTGTAAGAGAATTTTAGACGCCCTTAGAACTAAGACGTCCACCACTAACAGAAGAATTATTGGTAATTCTATTCCATCGATATTCACTAACTATAATTCATCGTCGATTGCACAAGTGTAAATCACTTTCTGTATCTGGGATATCTACTAAAATGTTTTATACTTATTAAAAACCATAAAGATCACCTACAAATTATTCTAGTGGCACATAATATACGCGGGATATTGAATGCGAGCCAGTGAGGGAATCGATTATACAGTATAAGGGTGTATAAGTATAAGTTATATATACATATTATAAGTAATGAAAAACGAATTACATGCTTTGATATTAAATGAATAAATGAAGGAGAAAAGACTGTTGGAGCCGGTAATCGAATTCGTAACTCTCAATAGTCGGTCAGTTGCTGTATAAAATTATGTTACCGCCGTGGAACAATCTCTCCATTAATTTCTGATGCTATCTCACCCTATCTATTTCTGATCACGTGTGTGAATGGTGTGTTTCAAAGGTATCATCTCAGATGGTACCACTCCGTACCCCTTCATCGCTTCAGGAATCGAAATAATTTTGTTCTGTCATGTTAGCTTATTTGGATAGAACAACCACACTACAAACAGATGATTCGGGCTCGATTCCCGGCTACAGCATAGATTTTTCTCCTTTATTTCTTCCTAATGAATTAAATAAATATTTATGGAAGCAATCTGATAAACATTCCAATTCTGTAACCGAACTGTTAAGAAGTAAAGCTTCAATGAAAAGTACATACAACTATCAAAGAGAGGGAATAGCGCGAAATCCACCGGGGCCTTTGAAGCCGAAAGGTTAATAAATACTGGTCCTTCCCCATCATATAATTATATCACCAAAGCGTCAGAGGGGAGCAGCAGCAAACGTATAGGTCGAGGCCAGAAATATTTCACCCCGTTTAAGTAAAGGGACTTTCCCTCTCCAGGGAAAGGATAAACAACTTTATGCACGAGTTAGTTTAGCATGGGAAGGGACGTAAACATGACTGGACCAAAGTAGCTGTGAGAGAGGAACGGCGTAAATTTGAAGGAAAAACGTTGCACTTTGAGAGAGAGGGAATAAACGAGAGCGTAGCTAGGCAACCGGCTATTCGTAAAATTGGATTAATGGAGGCGCGTGCAACGATGAATCACAAATGCTTCCCTCTTTTAACCCCCGTTCATCTCTTCTTCCCTTCGCCTTTTGATTTCCTCCCTTTCCTCCGGATTTCATAGTTGCCTTTATTATCTGTTTGTACTCTTCGGAGGTTGAGTTTATCGCATCCTTTCATGATTACGCGAGGTCATTAAAGGCGTGCGCTTCGGGAAGAGAACAAACGAATCTTTATGTTCCGAAGATAATTTTCTCGCGCGTATAAGACGTAATTTTTTCTGTATATGATACGCGGGCTTAATATCTCCTTATTTCGGGTGGAATTAGGGTTTAGAAGAGGAGTTTTATCGGCCGTTTTCCAGTGACAGCATCATCATGATTCTCATTTAAATTCTGTCTAACACCCCTGCCCTCTGCTCAGCATGTACGCTCCGTGCGACTCAAGCAAGCATTTCCAGAATCGGTAAAACCACGAAGGAACTAATAGCTAAGTGAAGGGAGTTTCAGAAAAATAAAGTTAGTTTCCACTATTAATTAAAACAGGGAAGTTTGAAGTAAGTTAGTAGAGAATTATTTTTAAATTAAAGGTCTATAAACAAGACATATATTAAAGCTTATGCTAGATCCACCGAATTCACTCTTCGAGAACACGATTTAATGGTGTATTGAACTCCTAAAGAATATTTATCTATAGAATAGAGAGCTACTTGAATTACTGTAACACTTCAGCATGAGCAGGTTAAACAGAAAATAGCAGATATTCACTACAATACATCGGTATTGAAAGACAAATCATTAGAAATGAATTCATCTGATCCACGGAGAACTAAAAATGTGATATTTGCATATTCCTTTATCTTGCATACATTCTAACAAATGCCGTCATAAATCACTGATTATAGTATCGATTCTTTAGAGTGTAAGCATTTCCTATTCTTTCGTTGTCCATAACTTCTTAGAAGAGGACACTAACCCCGAACCAAGCATGACTTGCCAAAAAGTAATTATTCCTAAATTGAGCACTTTTTCTTTTACTTCGTCGATTATTAAGGTATAAATATCCTTAATCTAAGGACTCAGGCTATTCAGTATTTTTCTGAAAGTATAAATATGCCTCAATATTAAATCAGCTTGTATTTCTGAGAGTAATCATATACTAAAAGTAGCAAGCGACGCATTGATCGGGTAGATTATATCTTTGAGCTCCAGTGGAGAATCTTTGGCCTAGGAAATCTCACAGAGTCAAAAACATTGTTCAGACTAAGACCTGAGGACGGAAGAAGAGAAATTTAGTTAATGATAGGGTATATGTAAGCTAAATAAGAATGTGAAGTAAGAATGCTAGCTTTTGTATCAATGATTTAACTTAAAATGAAAATACGTCTCAATTGCGATAACAATAATAATCTCAAAAATTGAATCATGAGATATACTGGATCATGATGTCACGAATTCATGGTGGAAGTTGTTATAATTTAAGCAAATCATGATTAATTATAATTTAGTTACTATAAAGATTAATTATAATGTACTAGAAACTAAATGTGGTAATTAAAATTTTAAAATTTAAACTTTAAAAATATTATTTTATGATATTTGTCATCAAGTATACAGACAATTAGAACATACAAAATAAAAAATATCATAAGTAAGCGTAGAAAGGCAGCGGTAGCTTTTTAGAGTTGAAATAAGGATCTCCACTTGTAAGAAGATAAAATACGTAAGTATTATAGATCTAAAACATGAAGTCTATCTCAACTTAGAAAGAAAAGGACCATTTGAAAAGAAACTCTTTAAAGACTGTTAATATTAAACTTAGGATAAGGCAGAGAAATAATTTTATACATTAAGTAATTTTTTAAATCTATTATTTATAGAAGAAATTATTGAGGAATAATAAAATTTGAGATGAGAATGCGGGAAAGCATCACATAAATCAAAGATCATGAAAATTAATTTCTCAATAAAATGACGAGGCAACTGATAAACTGAAATCTCTCACGAACGAAAGAAATCGGAACGCGGATGCTAATGAATTAAAAGTTTCAAAACACTTCGTTAGTCGTCTGCTGGAATAACGAGGTACTGGAAGCATCAGAGAAAGCCAGGATTACCGACTTTTAGGAACAAATCAATGTGTATTTCGATATCCATGCTATTATCCTCATGGGATCAACGCAGAAATTCATTCTGCGGTGATAATACGACAATTGAAATCCTAGGAATTTCCTAGTTTCCTAGAAATCGATAATCTTGGCTTCCCGAAAGCACCTGGGTAACTAGGAGACTCTATTCCAATAGACGGCTATAGGAGCGTTTTGTAACCCCTAACCATAGGCGATACCTTTCAGTATTGATACAAAAGAATTGCTTTCTAAACTCAAATATTTGTGAAGAAGAAAATCGTGATAAGCAGCAGAAGTAGAACATCATAAAGATATTTTCCTAAAGCGACATCATCACAATCATGTAAATTCCAGGAATCGATTTAATCGCTTCCTTGTATCCATTCCCAAAGCCTCCTTTTAAACGCCTGTTCCGCTTGCTAAAAATTTCCATCAGATTACCAAAACCCCCCATTCTCCTTCCGTTAATCCTCATTCCTCTTCCTAATGCTTTTCTTTTGACGTCTCCTTCCTCCCATCCCTACAGCCCGCCGGACCCAAATTAGTTTATGAAGTAAAACTCGATAAATATAATAGATGTACCCCTTTCTTACCTCCCAGCCCGCCACCTTTTATTCCCTTACTAAAGCGACGTCGGGGTGGGGCGCGTTGGAGAATATTTTTTATGGCTCCGGGCCTCATATCCTTACGAAATTACTTTCACTTAGAGGGAGAACGTATTCCCAAAAAAACCCGGCGGAGTCTTCATTTTACTTCCGCCTCCTTCCTCGAGAGATCTTCTCTCGCCACCTACATCCATCAACCCCTCCTCCCGAAAACTTACCTAAAAATCTCTCATCTCCAAACCCCCCTTCTTTCTTCATCATACCTGACTCGCTCCCCTTTTGCGAGGGATGCCCGTTTCTTTCACTCTTAATTTCTCGCGAGAAAGATATTCTCCCTCCAGAATTTCCTTCTTTCCGTTTATTTTTCCAAAGAGCGCCATAACGTTGAGCCCGGAGATAGACCCTTTTACATTTATAGGGAGCTTAAGTAGAGTTTCCCCGGAAAGAAACACGGGCCCTCGCGCGGAGAGAAAATATTGAATCGCGAGGTCGTGAATATTTCGTTGTGCCTTCGGTAGGTTTGAATTGCGGTCTTAATTTTCGGCTCCGAAAGAGAGTCTTTCGTCTTGGATTTGGGTTCTTTGATGCGATACCATTTCCGTATGATAGAGTTTGTATCAAGTCATTAAAAAGGAACTACATTTTTCCGATAAATATATTGAAAGGTTTCAGAACGTCAAAACTCGAAATTCTTTCGCTTCGGAAGGAATACTTCTTTCTCCCATAGATACTGTGGGTATTATCAGTCGCATGTAAGTGCGAGGCTATTTGCACAGTTGAGAGCATGCAGCATAACATGTTTTTGGATGAACATATTCATAAAACTATATCTCAAATTTATGTTAGAAATGCAAATATTTCACAGAAAAACGAAACTGCGAAAGAAGCTTTAAAATAATTGGATGGGCCAAAGGTGGAGAACACGCAACCTTCTGGCCAAATGTAGGCTTTTGGGGCGTTCATTGTGGCTTTTACTTACTTTCAACGAATATTTATATTTAAATAATGTTGTTTTTAATCTTATTGATGGCACCAAGTTAAAAACAAAGTGAAAATTTTCTTTTTCAGTTTACTTGGCGATGGAATTTGCTTCCTCGAATAACATTTCGATAATAAACGATTTGAATGTAGGCAACGCGCTGTACAAGAGTGTGATGATGGTTTTACATGCAAGACTGAATGCTTAATCTGGCCTTTCGACGTAAAAAGATTCCCCGCACCTAGGGTAGGTTCATTTCGAGTCTATGATAGCTTTTAACTTAAGGACGTGGTTACTGTCGAGAAAATGAAAAAAATTAGTAGCGTTTAGTTCATGAAATAATGATGAAATTTTGTTTTTATCATCTTTTGGGATTTTCAGAGGTATAATGAAAAAATAGATCACATTGAGGCTCTTTAGTCTCCCAAGGTAAAGGGTTTAAAGTAACGTCACACATAAAGGGAACACCTGAGAAAATTCCCAAAATCGGATATAAAAAAGATCTGAGCGGAATTCAAACCTAGACCTTCCATTTTTCCGGGTGGACGCTTCAACCATTTCCCATGTCTTAGCGTTAATCTTGTCTTTGCCTAAAAAGTCTGCTAAAAAGGCTTGTATATTTTTTTTGGCTAGATAGCTTAGTTAGATGAAGATTCCCTTGAATGCGGTAACGCAACGTAGACTCTTCACTACAATAATAATGATACACAGCTAATCAACGTACAAAATCCTTCCTTTAAAATCGCAGTTCTTGCGATAGATATAGGGAGCTGCTTACTACCTATATCTACCCTGCAAGCCATCTTTCGTTGTGTAGCAGGGGGTGCATTGCCCCTAATCGATTACTTTTGCGTCTCGTTCTCAGGAAAAAGTATTTTAACAAACTATATATCTCAAGTTTTTCGATAGATAGTACGAGTTTACACTTAAATCGGATGGGTGGCACTTACGACAGTATTAAACGGTCACTCAGATGACCAGGTTAGATGAAACACTGTCTGACTAAAATATCTGAATATTGAACGGCTCACTTGCATTTATATAGTATAGGATACTCCTATCAAAATTATCATTAAGATACTGTCAATCAGCAAAATGCATGAATGATAATATTACGTGACAAGTCTCCTACAGAACTACTTGGGAATATTTTTGTAGAAACAAATTTAAACGCAGCATTTATAGGTAAGCGAGTTTGTCGAAGAATCTGCTGAGAAAATCATGAAATTATGCTTTTTGGAAGGATTTCTCAAAAGTCACGTCTCAGTTTCAATGGCCAGCTATATAGTCTTCTGGTTCACCTCAGTTGTAATATCGCATTCCTTCCTTTCCTCTTGCACCAACTTTTGTCTTGCCCAATCTGCGCCCTCTCATCTCTTTCCTCTTATGGCACACAAATCCCTTCCCTCCGCTTACTTTAACCTTCTCTCCCCGCCTTCACTTCGCCACGAAGAGGTAACCAGACTAACGAATTTACTGCAATCGAATCAAAACCGAGATTGGAACGGAGGAGAGACGGAGTTGGGGGAGAAGAGATGGGGGAATGCCTTTCTCATCTTGCCAAGTGGGATAAGAGGAATGCCAAGATATCAATAAGAATGATAAGCATGAAACAATAGATATAAATAAGAAAAATAAACGCCAAAGAAAACACATGAATAAGAATGATACGTGAGAAAGAATACATATAAATAGGAAAGGTAAATTCCAAAAAACAGATATCGATAAGAATGATAAACATCAAATATGAACACAAAATCTCCATGGGCCGTTAAACAATTCACCTTTCAAATTTACTTTTTTAAATCTTCATTAAGATCCGAAAATCTTATTAGAAAAATTCAGTGATAGATAAGCAATCAGCTTACATTTTGTGACGCAAGGAATTTATTTGCATGCATTCAAATTCATATGCATCTATCTTATATAGAAACAAATGTAGATACTTGCTCATTTTCGAGGTAATTGATTCATAAATGAATACCAGTTTGTGCGTAGTAGGAATCGAGTTTCACTCAAAGACAGAATGGATAAACGTGTTATTTGCCAGAAGGTTCTTTATCCTAGATTACCTTTAAATGCACACATATGAATTTAAATACTGGTTACTCACCTTCCGGTAACCCATTTCATTATAATGATATTGATAGTATTATAAAATATATATGTGAGGTCTTTGTGAAAATTCATAACGGCTAAAATGAATTTCAAAAGGTGAAAATTCCCGGAGAAATAGTAATACGTGACTGATTTCGAATTAAATCAGTTTATCTTCACGTGAAAAGGTTCATTCTGAAGATGAACTTATTTAGTTTTAAACCGGTAGTGCATAAAAGCTTCTTAAGGGAAATTCCTGATAAAATTATTTTAAAGGTAGGGGGCTCCATCAATCTACAAAGAGTAAGCAAAATATTTCAATACAAAATATGCTGATAAAGAGCAATAATATTTCAATATTTTATGTATATTTTGGGTAATAAGACTCGGCGTCTAATTTGCTTGTCATTTATATATTCCTGGTTTTGACGTATGAATTATCGTTTATTGCAGACTAATAGAAATATTGGAGCTTTAAGCGGTACTTGCAAGTTATAAGCACTTTCGACTTTGTAGCAAGCAACAGGTATTGTAAGTAAAGTATATGAAGTAAGTAATGTACAAGATTTATGTACTCGTTACATTATACTCGTGCACTATACTGATACTATATACTGATGATGTATTATCCTTGGCTTATCCCGTTTCAGCGGACATTTCGCTTAATAAACAATACGTCAAAAATTAGGCTACTCCATATATTCAGAATAATCAACGAAACCGTCACATATTCTGTCGATAATCTTGAGAGAGTTTATTCACCTGTTACGATTTAAAAACTGTGATGAGGGAGAAAAAGAATCTAAAAAGGCTTGACCCGTAGTAGACTACTGCTAAATCTTTTCCACTTCATCTCAAATGATTTAATTTATCCTAACCTCAAGTGCGATGCGCGACGTAGATCAGAATCTCGAAAAGAAAGGCAAGAGTGAATATCACTAAGCTTAAGGCAAGGGGGAATCAAGTTGAAAATTTATCAGAATCTCAATGAACTTGCTCGGAGATCTTCGGGACAAACTCTTCCGCGAAAACAGAGCTAAGAGGAAAATAAAGTATCGGGTGAAGGAAAGGAAAGCTTATATACAGAGAAGAGAAAGTGGAAGCGAGTTTAAGAAAGGAAGAGAGACGGAGGGAGTGGGTTAAGCAGTTACGAACCCATCGGCGATATTGGATTTTGAGGTTAAGGACTATAAAAGTGGAGAAAGAGAGCGTTTGGGAAGAGAGAGAGAGATGGAGGGAAGATATCAAATGAGGAGTGCTTGAAACAGTGAGAGAGTGGGGTGGAAAGGAAGCTGAGGGTAATAACAAGGTTTCGGATGGGAGAGAGGCATTCGAAAATAACACGTGGAGAAATGTTGGGAAAACCTTTCGAGAAAGGGAAAGAAAGATGGATGGGGATATGAAAGGCCGGAGAATTCTGTGGGACCAGTGAACCATTAGTTCCCTGTGATTGTATCAAGGGCAATAAGGAGGAGCTCTTAAGAAGTTTGATGCAAGTTTTGATAGCTGTTTTTAAGATCTTAAGGATTTATTTGCTGATTCGGCAATTTGGTTCGAACGATATTGAATCTTGGGTCCTCTTTCATTTCTGCCTCTCCCGATAAGCACGTGTTGTTACGATGCTGACAATTTAATAACATCTTACCTTTTGCATTTCAACAGGCTAATTTCGAAATAAATTATTTTCCAATGATCGAGTTATACACTGAATAGACTTCGGTTGTCACGAATGATACACTTATCCGTAACAAAGCTGTTTCATGATATGATTATCGTTACGTAGAGAAGCTGCATCATCATGATCAAAGCAGATTTTTCCTACCTGTGTTTGTATCACGAAAAGTTCTAAGTTATATCCCATAATAATGCAGGTCCTTCATATACATTTTATATAGCCATGGTTTGACATGTTTCAATACACATATATAATATCCACCATAATAATCACATTCCTTTCGTCACTTACGGAAAATTTATCAAAAGGTTATTCAGAAATAACATATTACCGTGATTACATTTCCTGTTTGTGTCTGTTTGAAATTTTAGACCGCGTTCACACTGAGGCTATAAACGATGTATCCTAATTGATATATGACTGTTCATATTGGAGCGAAGCTTGCAACACATCACCTGCGATATATCGCTTGTCGCGCAGTATGCTGATCACCCGATGATTTTTATCGTACAATATACGAGCCCGTGAACATGAAGACTCATCGGTGAATTTCTCCCTCATTCTATGTGTGAATTATTTCCTATCATTTGAACTCACGATTGCGTCCATAAATCTGAGACGAAAGTTCTCACTAGCTTTTTATCACTTAAATCATATCGCTCTGGTGTAAACCTTAAAAGTGACATATCGCTTTTGATGTATCACTTACAACATATCGCTTATTACATATCGCCCTAGTTGTGAACGCTTATTAAAAATTTCTTGTGCCATGACGATGGCTATGTACACTCGAAACTGGACATCAAATAATGAATTTATTTGGAAATAGCATAAATTACTTTTCATCTGATTCGATTTCAACATTACCGTGAGAGAACCTCTACTCGTTGCCTTTTAATTATTTTCCTCTTCAATCGCATGTATTCATCGCTTTTTACTTTTTTTAGTCGAATTTATGCAGCGTACAGTTAGTTTCGACTCAGTCATGGGAAGTGATTACCTTAAGAAAATTCCAGGAATCTTTACAAAGAAATCCGACAGGTATGCATTATACAAATCTAAGGAAAGATAAACACGACTACATTTGTGGAGTAAACCTATGCCATAGTTTCTCGGAAGTAATTAAATCGACTTACTACAACTCCATCTCCAGTACATCCGAGACCCGAAATTAGCCAAACAAAATCGCCGGAAATTAGAGCGGCTTGCATAAAAAAAACATTGCCTTCATCAAGGATTGCGGGATCTGGAATTAATTGAAAGTCACTCTCCGGGAATGTCAACCTCGGAAGTATTTTGCTATAATTAAATGCTAGGAATATTAAAGAGTAATGAAAGGAATTCTGAAATTAACGTGCAAAATACTAAATGAAAAGTTTTCTCTAAATATTCCGGACCCAAAAATGAAAATGTTCAACCACTTCCAATTAAAAGTTCTAAAACAGAAGACAACATTCAATTAAACCGTGGAATCGCTACAGAGAAACAAGAGATAATTATAAAAGTTTTAAATTACATTTCGTCTGCAGATGAAGACTTTCTTTGAAACTGACAAATATAAGACTCTGAATGAAAGATGTTAATATTTTACCGTGGATATATTGACCAATGTCAAATGTCCTCCTTAACGTGATTTGAAATGAAAGTCTAATTTCTCACTTGTGGGATAAAACAGAAATTAAATAACGCTAAATGCATTTTGCTGAATATTCTGACATGTGTCACAATGCAACGTAAAATTTTCTAAGATATTAACTATGTAAAAGGGATAAACCAGCATTCTTTGAAGTTCTTCGATACGACATTCTCATTTACAGAACTGGGATGAAATGATGTGAATTTAGGATGTAGTATTCCTCAAATGAACTTACGTACCTTCTATTTCAGGCCTATTAAAGAAAATAGTATGTAATTTAAAACCGTTTACATTAAAACCCGGATAATGAGGTGTCAAAAGCTTTACAAAAGACGAAGATAACTTTTATGATATATTTTAGGATAGCTGAAAATGAACTGATGATGAAAATAATCTCATGTTGATTGTGAACGGAAAATAACTTTATATCTTATTGTACTTAATATCCACTAACTCTCCTCTCTAACATCCCCTTTTATTAGTTAAATAGACTTTAAGAAACAAAAACTTTGACAGTTAATCATACATAGTATTTGATGTAGATTTTGGGTGATCCACTGCTATTTTTAGAAGTTAAAGAAATTCAAAAAGAGACATTACTATCATATTAATATGATTTTTCTCACACGATTTTACTGAACTGTACCCAAGAATTATAGCTTAACAGTATATGAGAGATGCAGTCGTAAAATAAATGATGTGATACAATTTCAAATTTTCTAAATTCTATTCCGCAGATATTTCCGGTACGAATTCATATACCCAGTTTCCACCCAACTTTGATTTATGTCAGTAAAACATATGATCAGCCTACTATGAGACTATTATAAAAGAGCACCAGAAGTAACATAATAACAGTACATTCATTATCTAGATAATTTTTTGTATATAATTTTCTTTGAAGGCACATGATTGCAGTTTCAATCGTACCAAAGGTTCACTGATCGATGAAGATTTTATATGCATTCATTTATGGAACCGACAGAAACGGCCGAAGATAAGGCTTAGTGAGTCTTTAAGGTCATGCCCGACATGAAGTGCAGAAAGCAGCGATAACTTTATTCTAAGCAGGGCTAGGAAAAACCGTGAGCGGATGGTCAGGAGGAAGAGACTTCTGGGAAAGACCACAAAGTAAAGGAGCGGGTTCGGCCACCCGATGTCCATCCTGATGCCCAATTTCAGAGGCAACCCTTCCGGATCCCCCCTCGGAAATATTCTGCAAGCTCCATACGACTCCACTTACTCCTCTGCATTATTCATAGGTTGAAGGGAATGATAGCGGCAAGGAAGGTAGGCCTGGAGAGGCGTGAGTTACACGCCAATGGCACTCTATGAGAAAGGGAGATAAGTGAGATGGGCGAAATAAAGGAGAAAGTAGATGGGAAAACACGGGGAAAATGAGTCCGATTCTGCGTCTGGATTCATCGCTGCGTCGAAGGAAATCATGTAAAGAGGGAAAAACAGGGAGGAAGAGAGATATTGGAGGGAATAATGATGAGTTATATTCAATGTGGAAGTTAGTAAATTTGCGCTTAAAATCACTATGTAATGAAAAAGGAGTCAATAATCTGGTAAACTCAAAACTCAAGTAACTGTATTCGTAATTAAATATAGCAGCAGATTATAAAAATAAGTTAAGTGAGTAGCGCTGTATAAGACAAAATGTCTCTTTCTTTGGGGAATAGTACAGTATGGCATGGTATCTCATAAGGGACAATGGCCTCGCAGACGTCATTTACAGTGAGTGATGAGTGGCATCGATTCCCACGCTACTGTATTTGTCTTTCCTGGATTGCTCAGACCATAGATATGCAAGGTTACCTATTAATCAAGACATTTATCCAATTTCTTCATCATGCAGGGTCAACCACATGGAACCTTCTGAATCGAACCCGGGATAATTGTCGCCGAAAGCTACCTACTTGGCTATCTTGTGCCTCTTTCATAAATAATAGCAAAGAAATATTTATTACTGTAATCAAGTATATCTTTGGCGACAAGAAAAGACGGAGAAAGGAGATGGGCAAAGAGCTGGAGGGATCATAATGGGAAGGAAAATTTATAAAATTCTAACATTAGAATAAAAAATTATAATAGTTTAACGACTGATGATGCCATGAAAAGCTGATTTATCTACAAACTTAAAGGAGCTCCATTAGTCAGATAATGTATCGAATTCAGACGGATTTGCATGACTGTATTTGTTAGAGTATCCTGGAAGAGTATTTACTTTATGTGAGGGGACTAAAAATATATGATTAATTATATATAATATTATTTCCTAAATGTTATTGTGAAGTTCTATTAAATTTCATTCGGCTCTTATCCCACGAACAATTTTATAATTTATTTTATAAAATTTATAAGAAATGTATCAAAAAAACTAATTAACCTCCACGATTCGATTACTTCCTGAACTTTGTTCCTCCAAAGTATCTCTCTTTCAATGGTAGCAAAATATTTCGCACGTATGAGAGCATGAAATGTAAACTTAGTGATTAGGTATTAAAATAAGTTGAAAAATTCATTACTTAAAAGACATTTTGAGTCTCAGATGCAACTTTCTATTATCTTGGAACATTTCCCGAAAAAACAGATTACAGATGATTTAGTAATACATATCCAGACTATTGTACTCATCTAATTTTAAGTTAAACAACTTTCTCGATTCAAATCTTATTTTATGTTAACTTAAGCAGCTGATAGCTCCTGTGAAGATTTTGAAATTTACTCTTACAAAACTTGCTTACAAAACAGGCAACGTTTACTGTATTCATGGACCTCTATAAAATAAAAATTGTATTACGCATGCCATTGGGCTGATCTTATACATTGAGTTTATGTACAAAGTGAAGTGATGATGTCGGCGATAACGGATTGAGCAATAAGGGAAACAACAAATTCTCCTGAAGAAAGATGGATATAGATTGATAGAGATGGCAGGGAAAAGATGAAGAAAGGGTGAAGGGAAAGGGGAGGTTGAGTTAGGATGAGTAATAGCGAAGACGTGAAGGGAAGCATAAAGAGATGGAGGGAAGAAGAGCCCAGAGGATCAAAGAGGAAAAATCGGGGAAGGAGATGAAAGGGAAGAGCTCGGATTGGCAAAAATTAAAGGGTAGAAGAGAATAAGAAAATGATAAAATTGAGCAAAAATAACTGCTGCAAGTTAATGAGAGGAAGAAAGGTGAATTGGGATGTAAAGATGCGAGTACATTTTACGTTGAAGCATAACAAATCACATTTGTCCTTTTATTACCGAAACAGTGACATCGATTGCGAGAAAGAAGTAACAAAAGGTAATCAATCTACTATCGAAACTTCAGGCATCGTTAAAATAAAAGATGATTATAACTTTCAAAAGAAATGCTAAAAAGATTAAGGGCAGTTGAAGGACAGGTATATATATTTATCGAAAAAGAACGCGAAAAAAATTTCAGATACATTTGTAGATGCCATTACTAGAATGATTTCACCGCTAAAATGGAAAACATATAAATAGTAAGAACAGGTAAAAATGTCTTATTTAACTAAAAATTTCGATTAAAATTATAAAAGATGTCAATAGAAATTTGTGAAATCTAAATACGACGTAAACATAAATCGACTGTTTATCATGATGGTCAGCAGAGATTCCAAAATATATTATCTAAATACGACCATGTCACTACCGTAGATTTTAAGGTAATGCTGAACTAGTGCTCATTTTTAATTTAAGTACGTTCCTCCATACCTAACAAAACATTGCATAAACATTCACTCGTCTTTGCAGAATTTCAACAGGACTATTAAAAGAGAAAAAAATATTGCTTAATGCATAAACTGAACAAGTTCGTGATTGTTTTTAATCCAGTGAAGAGAACGGCCACAGAATGCAAATATCGTGTTGGGTTAAGGAAGTTACATGTCTACGGGTATGGCCATGAAGAGGAATGCTTCCCATGACTTGATGAACATTTTTTCTTAAGCAAACAGCCTTAGTATTCCTTCCCTGAATGGGAAATAAACAGCAGAGCTCCAGGTATAGTTGCTGTTCAGCGCCTAAAAATGTTTTGATTTATGCATGAGCTGGGGCTTTTACGACTGCACTCTGTATTTAAGCGTAAAATGAAACGGTACCATTATGAAAAGTGAGGAGTGGTCCTAGAATAAATGGAGGTGAATATCATGAAGGATTTACCGTCTTGAGAAGGATGCATTTCCGGAGAGTGCGCATTTGGAAGAGAGACTTGATAAAGACGAAACAAATGATAACAACTTCGTAATTTTAGCTGGATGAATCTTTAAAATGTGTAAATGTGCTCACAATCTTCCTGTAATGCGAGAGTTTATGTGCAAAACTGCCACCTCCATCGCTCTATTCAAGAGGAGTTTTCTTCCCTTTTCTCTGAAGAGCTTTTACTTACTTCAACGTCTACGATCACTCAAAATTCCCGTTTGTTTAAACTAGTAAATCGAAGAAGCACAGGTCTGAGAATTTTACGGGGAGTGTTGTTCAACTCGGAAGTTAGAAAATAGGAATGAATCGAAAATTCTGAGTGCAGACTTTATTAAAATAGACATTCAATGAAAAATTGAGATATAAGATGTCTAGATACACGGATTTTGGTATTTCTAGTACGTTAATCAACCTGCCGTTGGAAGCAACATAAAAATGAAGTCCGATTGAGCGAAACCTCTTAAATTGAGACAATATTTTTCCGAAAACTCGAAATGAGATAATCTGTCGCTCTGAAATCCTTGAACCGTCAGAGCAAGGTGAAAATTAGAAAGAGGAAGTTGTGTGAGCGACCAATTTTAGAACTCATTTCCGCGAACCGAGATGGATAATAATAGATGGGTTCGATTCATGACTGAATTTCGCCATTAGTACATCCATTGGTAAACTGATCTGAGTAAATCTTTACTACCTTCTAAAACTTATTGTAAATAAACACCTCTTGAAATCAAGATATGTAAGTATTTATATTACCTTCAGACGAACAATAACCTCATTATTAAATTAAAGGAAAAGAGACAAACCCATTCTCAAACACCAAAACGTTACAGATTTACTATCACCTTACCGATTCTTTAGTATTATTTTTCAAACAAAGGCATATATATATATTCTAATCTTAGATGTAAAATTCAGAGGAAAAATTTGTTTGGAAAAATGAAAAAGTTGCCTCTCACTGTACAACTTATTATGATTCTTAGCACACTTGCAGCAGATTCCCTCGAATTCTCTGCTTCTTCGAGATCTATGTAACCAAAGTGGTTCAAAATGATATTTCCTACATTTGAAATAGGAAATATTCATGAAAAACTCGGAAATTCCACTTTTCCACCGTCTTCCTCCAAACCACACCAGAAAACCCCACCTTACCCTACCCCCCTTCCAGGGCGAAAACTTAAATACTCCAGACTCCACAAATTTCTTTTCATTCTTCAATAACTTACAGAGGATGGCAGCATAGTCGCATTGGGTGATTCTTGAAAGGTCTGTAATCCGACGGCTCTTTCTCTATTCGTAGTCGACTTTCGGGGAGTTATTCCATCAGGATATATTCGTGTTTACCATTAGACCTGTTTTACTACTTCAGTTTTGACTTGTGCTTGTACGTCAGTTGTTATAAAGGCGCGCGAGAAGAATTCCAGTCGTTGTTTCAAATTTCACATCACGAAAGAACGATCTTTATATACATAAACAAAAATGAAAGCCAAATAATTAGTTTAAATATAAAGAAACTCTAAAGGAATGTAAATATTACTAACATAGACAGGCTGTTAATAAGTTTATATACAGTTGAATTCTTCCTTGAAAGTGAAACAAACTGAGTTCCGGATAGCACAAGTGGGTAGCGATTACAATTTTAGCGAAAACGGTTCCGGTTAGGGTTCATATGTGCAAAATGATATCAGCTGTGAAAGCACTTAAAGAATTGCTGCCAATAATTACAACAATTTACTTCTCTACGCGGATTGCTCGCAAATAACCTCCTCCGATCTCGTAAAAGAGTAGACATTAAGAATGATAAAATTCTCAAATAATGAGTGAATAAGTGAGTCTTATCTAACAATAAGTAGAATGATAGAAAAATACTCAATTTTCTTACATAATCTTAATTATTTTTAATTTACTAAAATAGTTACTTTAATGTTGTATTGAAAGGCTATATACATCTTTGTGAATTTCAGCATCCCGTCCTTCCCCTTTGATCCATAAACTGACCTCCTACACACTTGTCAAGCCTGAGGACTTCATAATAAGGCAAGATAGCTCGCTTAATCTTATCTTAGAGTCAGAAGTGCGGAGAAACAAAGGAGGAAGAAAAATCTCCAGCTGAGGAAAACATCAACTTCTAACTACATATTTCCTTATCTCACTGTCGACTGACGGCCAAATATCGCGACTTGGAAAAATTCATAAATCCGAGCGTAGGCGTGACAGAACTCCCGCTTGCCTGCGCAGGACGTTTCCAAGAAATCAGGAGAAAGAGAAGAACACATCCCGCGAAACCTCTCCTCTAAATCAAACCGTGTTATCCCAGGAAAGCTGCCACATTTACCTCCCTTTCTCTTCATGCACGGCTCTCACGTAGCAACCCCCTACGATATGAATCCATCACTTCCGAAATTGACCTTCTCTCGCACCATCTATTGCTCCGGAATACCTGTCAAGTCTCCTGCAGGAGGAAATGAGAACCAGCATCGAATATTTTGAGGACCTCGCTATCTGCATTCTCTTTATCTCAATACTTGGCTCCCTTTCACAGGAGGAAGCAACCGAGGCGTATGCATCTGACTCCAAGTGATAGATGCGTGGTTCCTCTGCGGTGTGAGAATGCAGCCATTTAAGTGCATTGATACCGGCATTCAAAGGACTCAGTCTCATTCCTAAGTAATATATTTGTGAGGGGCTCCAACGGGGCTGTACACTGCTTCCATATATCATAGCAAATGAGCCGCATTAATCTGGAGTTTGCCTACGTTCTCATGAATTTCTTATCATCGAATCAGACACTCAACTAATACACTTCATCGATCGTTAGTTAAGCATGAATGGAAAATTTCGCATATACCGGCTATAGAGTCAAAGGTATAACTGACGTATTCCTACATAAATATGATAAAATTAGAGTTTCTAAAACGACAAGAAATTTCAATAAGTAAAACTGATATGTAGGCACTTGAATAAACCCCTTTTTTAAATAATCATGTAATTTACAAGTTTATTTGTTTAGAGGGTTAAGGTGACTTTTTACGCAGAAAATCACCCAGAAAAATTTCCCTTGCAAAACCAGTATTGAAAAAAAGTGTGAATGTTCTGGCCGGATAGTTTAGTTGGATAAAATTCACGGATTAAGGATGATTCCGGGTTCAATTCCCGAGATTCATACTTTTTTAAGTTCGGTTTTCCTTGAAAGAAATTAGAAAGGTGAAGACAGATATAACTATGATAAAGTTCCGATACTTTTATTAGCGACCGGTTTAAACCATTCATAGTCATTTTATTTTTGCTCCCTGATGGATTTCCAATTATATATTCCATATTTATTTGTTGGCTTACAAAAATAAAGTAGACTGTACTTAATCTAACTGGTATAAAAGAGCATATACTGTAACTCAAAGAACGTATTATCTTTTGGGAAAATATAAATCTCAAGCCGAGAATTGATTTGTTGATCGAAAGATAAAATAGACGGTGGAAAACACTTTTAATCGGAGGACGTCAGAAAAATGTGATAATTTTACTATTTTTTATTTACCCTCTATAAATCTATCTGCTGCATCGCGTTAATAATTTCTCTCGAAATGAAATTTTTACATTAATTTATTTACCTATTAAAGCAATACACTTGTAATATCTTTAGTATAAAAAGCAATTTATCGACTCAAAGTCCTTTATGCATGCATTATTTCTCTTTCTTCCTCGTTTGTCAAATGATTTCATTGAAAAATGATAATTTCTTCGCGACTGAGTTTTAAAATTGCCTCATTTTCTCCCGTGATTCGAAATTAATATTTACTTTTATCCCGTTTGTATTTCGAATTATGGTTAAATTTGTGCGTGACTAACAAATTTAATTGATTGCCTCGCTGAGCAAATATTACTTATTAAACCGCCGGAATTCCGAGAAGTTGCTTGAATCATCACTTAATAAATAATTCAGAAGTAAAAAATTGATGCATCTAAAAAACACTCCAGCCTTATATTATATAATTAAACGATATACGACAGGAAATCTTAATGACTACGTTCACAATTAGGCTTGATAAAAAATATGTAAGTTAATTAAAATATGGCGCCATATATCTGATGGATATCGGACCCCAGTTAGAATTTATTACAAAATATTGTCAAAGTGAACTAATTATTAGGATTTATGATATGACCTATAGCTATAAGATTAAGTGGGTCTGAATTAATAAGCTATGTATTCATCAGTGTTCATTTTTATGTGGGAAAAAATTGAACCATAATTTACGGTCTACTTCTGTTAAACCATCGGAAATATTCTCCTAATTTGAATCTCTGTTAACATTTAACTATTTTTTGATAGGATCAAATTAACATGCAATGACTACAATTCACGATTATTGCATTGAAATGAATTGACAGCATTGGATGATTGCAATACTGAAATGTGCAAGGATCGTATTCAATGTGTTTCTTAAAATGTAAATATCGCATTTCAAATATTAGGGAACTGATTTTCATCATGTCAATTTAATTGGTATCCAGTGTAAATAAGAGTAATAAATGTAAAATTCTTCATTATGCAGAATCAAATTTCACATGAAATTTAATTATTATGAAATGCATTAAAATGCGTGGGTGACATTGCTCGAGGAAAATGTATTTGAAAATGTGGGCTTTCTGCATACAATGTTTTAACATGGCTGCTCAATCATAAACAGAGCAAAGAAAACCAGATCATGATATCAAATTTAACTGAATTAAATCATAAATTTAAAACTCAATAAGCAGGAGTCATGTTACCTACTGAATAATATCGTATATATGAATAAGTGCAGATACCTAAATAATGCGGATAAAAATATAACAGCATTGAACAATTACAAAATATTCCGTAAAAAAGCCACCAAGGGAAAAATGTTATTTTACTGATACTAAATACTACAATACTAAATGTCAATGGAATCCTGCCTCGTCATCAATTTGAATTTGAAATCCAAGATAATGAGAGGAAAATAGAATTGTTTAACGTAATGAAAATGTCGTAATCTTCTGCAATTAAGCAGAACCGGAAATGTAAAACTCAAGTAACAGAATGGCGATAGGTCATAGAGGAGAGACTCAAGATAATCAATACAGCACAGAGAGCATAAACTGTAAATATAGATAAAATGTGACGCCTAGTAAATGTAGTACATACATACATTGAATGCAAATAAAATACATAATTGAACATACATTGAACATGTTTTCTAAGTCAATACCACTGCATTTCAGTTTGAACAAAAGATATTTATGGCTTTTATAAGAGTATAATTATGTGATCTATGCAGCATTTAATACATATTGACTCCTCAAAAGTTCAGACGCAAGTTTTTTTCTAAATATATGTGATTATATATTCCTGTTACAAGGACCTATTTTCATTATCGAAATAGAAATTTCGTTTACTAATTATTTGTACTCGAATTCATACTAGATTATCGGAATAGATATTATAAATCTTTAAAAAAATATATAAGGGTGATGAAAAAACTCAAGAACGACAATAAGAGTTTTCACGAAAGGCCAAGTTATTCCCAAGTTGAATTTTTGTTTGGCAAGTAAAAAGACTCGCAGAATTGACTTAGAGTCATGGTCACGGTAGATTGCTTCTATATTGTAATCAACACCATTTATTGGCTTAGCTATAGATGTTAAGTAAACAATGAATTAAGATTTTACCATCTAAAATTAATGACAGATTATAATCCTAGAATTTTCATTTGAAGGGATAGAAATATTTTCTGTACAGGATATCATATGCTATCAAAATTTGTAAGATTAAAGACGAAAAAGGAGGTAAGATAGTTCTACTTTATTCCTCAAATTTCAATTAATTCTTCACATTAATATCAGCTACAGGTAGAAAATATATATTCTCGAAAAGATAGCCTCGATAGATAGTTTGACACATTCCTCATTGTACGAATTACCACTGATTGTTAAACATTATTAGCTACAACATGAAAAAGTCAAATTTTTCTTACTATTCTCGAGAAACCTTGCCTTCATAGAAAGAAAATACCAAAATCTCGTTAAACCCGCGAAGCAAAGAATTGTCTTTTCGGATAACATGAGTATAACATGGGTATTTATGCAAAGTATGCAAGAAACGAAGAGAAACGCCTTTTTCTTTGCTCATCGGAACCACACACGTTCCTTTTGTTTCGCCGCGTAATCATTATTTTTAACTTCGCACCGTGAAATTTTCATGCAAGGAACGAACATGCAAAGCGAAGGGGAGAAAATCTGTTAGGGTTACGGGGTGGTGGTGATTCGCGCAAAAGTTTTTCCTCCAAGCAAGCGAGTTCTGACAGCAGGGTAAGCATTATAGGTTGCGCTGACTCCGCTCTTTAAGCAGTTCCTCTGTAATCTCCACTCGAGTTATTTTTCCCCTTTTTCCCTCTTTGCGTAGGACATGAATACGAGCGCTATGAGAGGGCTCCGGAGAGCGTTAATCAGTTCAAGTTTCTAAACTTCGCAGACATTTTCTTTTCCCCTTTTTTTTAATCGCGCCCTTGCACGCTCAAAAGCCTTGTGCGAGAGATTTAACTCTAATGCGCTAAACCCAATATTTTACGCCTTGAATAAATACATACGTGCTTAAATGTAAACGTGAGAACGAAGATTTCTCTCACCTTTTTTCTTTCCCTCGAACGAATGTGAGAACGTTTTAGAAAACTTCTGGGTCAGCTTGGAGATTATCGTAAATCATAGGTACTTGCTAAAATTCCAAGTATGGAGAAAAAAGCTGACGAGAAGTAACGAGCGTGATTTATTTAAATTACTCTTGAGTAATTTAACCTGCGACGCTCGCGCATTGCAGCGATAAAACAGATTAGCGAAACTGAGATTAAATCGGGTTATTAAATTAAAAGGCGGAGAGATTATCCAATTCTAAATTCAAATTGAAATTTAACGATGAAAAATATGAGTGCTACTGTAGATGTTAATTGACGAAATCACTTAAACGATTAATGAAACGTTTAGAAGAAGTCATTTTGAATGACCCTGAAGGACTGCTATTCATAGTACTCAAATGAGTTATAGCATATGACACAGAGAGTTTTCTGGGTGAATAACTACAGTTAGCTTCAGTATCAAATCTTGTAAAGCAGGCAGAAGTTCTAATTGAGGCGAATGTATAAAAACGATAAGGATTGAAAACCTATAAGATTTTAAATCTGTTGAAATAAAAGGAACAACCGAAATAACAATATAGTATGTTTATCACCATAAATATAAGAAAACTGGTCAGGAGCATTTCTTCCTTATAAGGGAAAGCATAACAGAATGGAACGACCTGGTCACTCTGAGAGCTGTCATCAAAGAGAGTTTTCATCAAATTTAAAATCATAAATCTATCGATTATACATTGCACGTATGTCGTATAATATTGCGATGTAAAATCTAAAAAGTATAATATTTTCATGTACAATTTTCATATAAATATATTCATGTACATTCCCAAGCGGAATTTTCCTATGATTATTGTGCTTTAAGTATATCATATTGAAATAACCGCTACTGATAAATTTTCGTTTTAATATGTCGCAAATTTGAGTGGATCAGTAAGATTAAAGGGCTATTTGAAGAAATTCTGTCAATTTTCAATTTTTATCTCTTGAATCCAAAATAGTCGTTTGTTAGTTACGCAGTAACAACGAAAATAAGGTGCTATTTGATGTAAATGTTACACTATTATAAGAATTCATCGATTCCATTTAGAAAAGGAGTCTTACAGACTAACGCATAGTCGTAAAAAATTGAGTACTAAGATCTCATTTTAAAACAACCACAACAGTAAGTATCATACAGCATGGAAGTTTGAACTCGTCCACGATTAAATTACGTATGCAAATGCGATAATGACGGGTACTAATTGATTAAATTAATAGCTAGAATACTCAATATCCCTATCTCTTACTTTAATAATTGTGTTATAGTGTACAACAGGGTTAATCGTTTATTAATTTTGCAATAGAACAATACTCTTCAATTCTTTCTGTTTTAATAATACTATATTTTGCCGTAACTGAAAAAGGAATCTGTGATTGATGTGTTTGAATTCCATTTGAGTTTTATGCTGCTCTTTTGGGTCTCTAGATGTATTCCGTGAATGATGAAGCTCGTTTGATTAAAAGACGAGTTCATTGCACAATCAAGCTCTCAATTGCTGAATGAATGTATAGTGCTTTCCTTCAATTCCTCCGCTAATTTTCTTCCGGGGTTTTCCGTGAATAACAAAGGATAAATAGCAAGAGAAAGTGAACAGGGTTAAAACTGGGAGAGAAAGACTTTCGCTCTTCAGAATTCAAAGAACATAAAGTAGTGGATTTGCCCCATACACCACGAGTCATATGCAGCTTAATTTCCTTCTTCCATTTCATGAAGGAGTTATTTAGTCCATACGTACAAAAGCCCTCTATCCTGACGCACGCCACCTATTCTTCTCTTGGCTTTAGCTTTATTTTCTCTAGGGCAAACGCATGTCTTTTATCACTGAATTTAGCATCTATATTGTGAGGAGCGAGTCTATGATCAACGCACGTGGAGGAAATAAACTTTTAACGAGACTGAGGAAAATTGCTTTGCGTACAATTTCCATTCTTGTTTCTGGAATCTCCTACGTTTTCTTATCGTGGTACCTTAAAATTTTTGAGAGGAAAAATAACTGTTTCTTAAAGAATGGTCACATTGGTAGAGAAGTACACCAGTAAATCATGGGTAAGGAAATATATTTCAGGAAATATATAAAGGGAGTTTAATGAAAATCTAACGAAATACTATAAAAAACAAAGTTCATTCATAATAGCATATTTTCCGAAAAGTTAGCAATTAAGAATGAAATAACTGAATAAAAAAGCGTTCAAATAAATTTTGTAGGACTGAAACGAGCAGGACGTATCGCATAAACCATTAACGAAATATACAACAGAAATTGAAGATAATATGTTAGACAATTAATCTAAACCCTGCGGTAAACTCTTAACTTTAGGACTTTATTGCGCACTTTATGATGTATTATAGATTATTTTTAAGTTATATACGGATTTTTCTCCTCAAAAATAATTTATCATAAGCCGTGCGATTAAGACACAAGTTGAAACTGGAAAATATATGTTAAAAAACGCTGATAACCAATTTTAAAGATGGAGGATTTTAAAGATAAACCTGTTGATTGATGTTAGAGATTCCCTAAGAAGGTTCTTTCGCTCTAAAAAAATTAAAACCATCATTACTTTAAATACAGCTGTTGGAACTAATATTTCTGTACCTGCTTCTATTAATGTTAACATATCACTGCATGACTATGTTTGCTAGAGATGGACACATATAAGTCTTGGCTAGATTAAATGTCAGCGAGGTAGCAGAGAACGTTGGAAGTTTTACCATGATCACCTAGGTCGTGCCCTTTTACAATTATGCAAATCAACTAGCCTATAGTTGTGACATCTTCTGAGGTGCAACTCCCTTACTTCCATTCAACTGCAGCATCCACTAATCCCTCTCCCTTATCCAACCGACTTCCACAGTTTCCCTCAGAAACACACGAGCGGTCGGTCGAAAACGTGGAGGAGATTTTTACTTTGGATTCTATTTGGAGAGCAGAGGTGAGGAGCACTGATTTAATTAAGGCGGATCTCTTATGAGTCTCGAAACTGGAACACAAGTCTCCCTTCGCTCGATAATAGAAAATTTTGTTGCTTGATATGCTAAAGACTCTCTGAAACTGCCGGCCACCTATCGGGATACTGAATGCTTCACTTCCCATTAAACGACTTCTGGTATAAGAAATTTAATATGAGGATTGAGGTATAGGTTCAACTACTTCGTACTATTAATTAAGAGATTTTAAGTTAAACGTATTTCCCTGATGGAAGGTAGAATGTGCAATATTACTAGTAAAAATTAACAGCTATTAAAACTGAAAGAGTATTGAAATAGTTCTTTATTTCCGTCCCCTTTTCTGCATTATTTACTTTTAAGCATGATTTTTTAAATAACAATAAATTAAATTATTCGTTTAAAGAGGAAATAAAATTATATCATAGATTTTTTTCTCATCTCGCATAATTTTATATCCAATATTTCGTTAATTATTTCGAAAATCATTGCTGAAACCTGAAGAGTGTAATTATCATAATTAAATTCAATACTTTTTGGGTTATATTTCCTGAATTGGCCACAAAAATAAATCCGCCCAATTTTAATTTTCATTAGCCCTTAGTATGGACTTTCACCAAACTACATTTGTGAAAACCAATTTGTGTTATCCTAATTAAACCAGCTTATTATCATTTTAATTAAATAAGCCTCTATCATTGAAAAACAGGACATTATAATGACTAAAAATCTTCCATGTCATTACGGAATATTCCTCTGATTCATATAAACAAGAATTCAAACATAGTATTTAATACATATTTAATGGAATTCATGGTTTCAGATTCCAAGAATTGAAGATCGTTTCATGTAACTTTTTGTTTCCTTTTATTAACATAGATTCCCTCCAGATGAGATATTATTGATGTTATTTCTGTATTTTGAATAAAAGTTTCCATTTTTCTCTTTTATCCATATTATATTGGTCAGCACTGTTTAATGAAAATGAAAAGAAAATTTACCACCGAAAAAGAAGATTTATTCGTTTCTTAAACATGGACAAAGCTCAGATCCTTCTTATTGAGATCCTATATTTGGTACTACGGTACACCACTTTATCAACTCTAGCGACGGAGTGTTATTTATACTTTTATACAATGCAGTACAGCGAAGGCAATAAACTTAATCTCCATATAATTTTACGTGTATACAGACAAAGTAATAGCCAATATTTTTTCCTGTTGCGATTTAAAAGTATTTCAATAGACAGAAAAATGAATGTTTTGAAAATAATTTCATAACAAATTGATGTAAATGAATCGATAGAGTATGAAAATACACAATCAAGAGTAAAACTAGAATCATAGTCACTCAGTAGTTACGAGAATGCATACTATTCATCCTACTTTCCAAACACAAAACAGACTACTTATCCGAAATATAAAAATATATATGTATAAGAATAATCAATTAATACATAAACAGTCATTCGCAATTGATACACCTAGAATTATTATCATGAAACATAATCTTGGAAATACGACAGCTACATCTTGTAGTAGTAAACTTTAGTAATAAGTATTTCAAAACCTCACGACTCCAATTCCCAACCATTAAAGAACTAACCGTCTATTTTAACGATATGTTTGAAACATTTCTACATCGATAAAAACATTATCTGGTTTAAATGAGTGGAATGTTTCAGCTTCCATTTTTTTCCTATACTCTGTCTGGATCGCGATTTATATACACATTGGAATTTCTTCTCTATTTTTGTACAGATATCGTGTTCTAATTTTTAGATCCCCGTAAAATTTCTAGTTATCCTCGACATAGCAAAACTCATACTAGTAAAATCACAGTTACCAGTGTATCGGATTAAGCCAATTTAAGCGTAATCCCTATCTCCGCTATGGCTAATTGGATTACCGCGTCAAATCGATAAGCGCATAAAAATTAAAAAGATCTCGAGGAAACAGAAATTCGGTTAATCACGCCACCGATACAGAGCATTATATTTTTCATTAATAGCTTGTACCGCAGACAGCTTCTGGATGAAATTTTGAATGTTTGAACGCAAAAAAGTTTACCGGGGGAAGCGATTCCGTAGGCACGTTTCAAGAGTTGGAAATGCTGCAAAGAATTAAAATTTACAATTTTAAGCACTCAATCCCTAACTGAGTGCCCTATTCATAACTATCTGCACCGAAAACAACGGAAAGATTAATTATCCCATGAGTGTAAGCTATAAGTCTTTCGTAAAGAGAACGGTGAGAGACTCAAAAGTCCAGCAGAACTACGGAGGTTCGAAATTATGTGGGTAGGACAGCAGCATTTTGTGATTCTACAACCTAGAAAATTTATTCGGAAGCCATTAAAAGTTTCTAAAACAGGAGGAAATTTTCCTGAAATTACCACGCGAATTTTCACCTACTTCCGGTAATCCTTCAAGTTTCTTAAGTACCTGCGTCAATACGGCGCCTCCGCGAGCCAAAAAAGGACCGCGGGAGCATCACTGCAATCAGATTTACGTGTCCGAAAGCTCGGGTGTTTTTATTCGGCGACGTCGGACGATGACCCCGTACTTTTAATGCCATTCTGCGGACGTTCTCCCGCTGAGCGCCAAACCCACGCCAACCTAAGGGACGCGAATATTTCTTTCGCGGACGAAACTGCGGCGAGAAACAAAAAGCTTTCGAAGCGGACGCGATCGAAAGACTGGCTGAGATAAGAATGGAGTTAACTTCAAACGCTGCGAAGTGAGAGATCTGAGCGGGAATTGAAGCAAAAAAGGGAAGGAAGAGCCCTCGGGTTACGCTCACGCGAGCTACTTTATTACCTCTCCGAGAAGCAGCTAGTTGTTATGGAAACCGAGACATGAGTTACTACGGGAGCCTGGTTCTTTCGTCGATAATTGCTTTCTCTGCACCTGATGATTCCGATATCTCTCTTTCGCAACCTATGATCTCTAAACCTAACCGGCATATTGAAATAATTTAGGGCTTATTATTCCTCAACTCTACGCTTTATATAAGATTGTTTTCACGAATGCATCTTCAGGTAACTGAGTAGTTGGTTATAGAGAATGTATCATAAATACCCTAAGAAAGAAAAATGGTCACATGGACTGTAAAAGTTTTAAAATAAATATCCTATAATGCTCTAATTTATAGTGCCATGATTTTTCGATTTTTACCTGTTGAAACCGGCAGCATAGTCATCCAAAATGTAATTTTTTTAGTAACAAATGTCTCCTAACTGAAAGTTTCCCCGATATACTGTCTTCTTAGACTAGATAAAATTTGGCTAATGATCAAGCACATTACTTACTAAGAGGCTTGTCTGCTAAATTACAGTTGCTACAACAAAGGTCAAAGGTCAAAATTTTCGGAGTTTATCTCGAAATACTCTATTCATTAAACAATATTAGCTAGAAACCAATATGGGCACGATAACTTAAAAATGTTACTGTCAATTAAGCTCACTGCAAATAATTCCAATTAAATTATTTAACTTGGAAGTTATATAATTTAATATTACAAAGCGGAATTTGGGAGCCCAAAAAGAATTTTTTGGCTCATGATATATTCCTTGACGTTTTAAAAATAAAAATCTCATAAACAAACAAAAGAGCCATGTTTATGAGCATCGATTTCTTTAACAAAAGAAACGCATAAAAGCGAAATTTCCTTTCAAAACTTGCCATAGGAGGTTTTGCCAACTGAGAGCTGTGGAAAATTATTCCATGCTCTTTTGTATCCCAGCTCGGATTCCATTATTCATGCCACAAAATTAATAGACTTTCATGCGGTTGCTGATTTTGTGAGCACTCGAGGTCTTTTTCCACAGCGGGCAGCCAAATTCTAGTAACTAATCGCCTTAACGTTGCGGCTAACTTTAGTCGACCACAATCTGATTGAATAGAACTCCCTAGGTCGAAAACAGTAATGGTTTACCCTTTCCTAAAAATAGCTAGCCAGAGTTGGCATCCTCTTATACGAGAAACAATACAATCAGCGGTATGATGCCGATGAACTAAATCCATTGCTAAATCGCTTATTCACTGATTCGTTTCCATGCTTCCACTCTATTCATTGCTCCTCCAAAGTGCGCTGCAATTAATTCGATGAGCTGTGAACGAACTGATATGATACTAATTGTCCACTCATAGGATGACCTCGTATAAAATTAAGTACGCGAATTTTGTTACTTTTCCTTAGACCTCAGAAAGGAATAGGGAGAAAAAAATTAAAATTTCAATAAAAATATGAGTTAAGCATTCCGAGAAATGATTTTTCTCAAATACCTTCATATCAACTTATCCAATTATTTATTTGCATACAAATGTTAGCGACTTAAGGAGACGAGATGAACAAAAAGAAAGTGAGATGATTGTTTCATAATTTTAAACATAAATGCTTCACTGGAAAACTGGTTCCTAATACTGAATGATAATGTAAAATGAAGAAACCGTACTTTCTCTAATTCAACTCATCTCTTCCTAGATGACTTGATTTACCTTCTAAGCATTAAGCAAATGAATCTTACACCTAAATTTATCCAATATGTGAAAGAATTAATTAGCGGACTGAATAAAATTTCATATATCTACTGAGATACAAAGAATAAGTTTCTTAGAGAATGGCATAAAGTAAATTAAAAGAATTAGAATAATCTAAGGTTATCAATTATAATAATTATACCACAATAAACTAAAAGGTTGATGGTGAATAACATAATCGACAAAGTGACTTGCCATCGAGGCAACTAAAACAGATAAGAGAGTCGAAAATCTCTTGCGAAAACAAATCTCTCGGAAGTTTAAATCTCAAATGTTGCCACCTACAGACAAAACATAAAGTTAGAGGGGAGAGAACTATTCCTTGGGGCACTCTTATTTCAGAAGAGTTGCATTTTTCGACGGATTTCCTTCTATTCTCATCATCCGAGTCAGACGCGTCTCCATCAAGAGATTGATACTAAGCCCCGAGGAAGAAAGAATCGAAATAGGAGAAAAAACAGCCATTCGTCACCCTGAGAACGAAGATACTGGTACTCATCCGGAGGAGAGAGCTTACTGACGCCCATCTCGTGAAATATTAATCCGGGAGCTTGAGTACCCGCGCTATTCTCCTACGCCTCTCAAAGAACTTCCTTCTTCGTGCTAAATCTACATCCAAATATACTCCTCGGTAAACCTGTCTTTCCTGCACGGAGATTAAATCTTAAAAGGTTTGCATGGACGTCAAAAAGTCGCGCGACGTCGTGTGTTAGACGTGGAAGAATCAAAATAAAAGTGCCTTCTTCCTCGCAGCGATGAACGGGCGCTAGGAACGAAATGCCATTTCTCTCGGCAGCGTCACTTCTCTCCCAGAATATTCATGAGATTGGATGCGCATCTTCTTACTTTTAACGCCATCCGCCCTATGGCTTTTGTTTCCATTGCAGCCGAACCGAAATCGAGAATTTCTGCTTTTTCTCGGAAATGGGTTTGTGCCGGTGACACTAATAAAGCTGGATTAGCCACTTCCGCGAAGACCTGCAGCAGGACTTAATGTGTCTGCAGTATTTTTCGGCTGTTCGAGGAAGTATTACACTGAGAAAATTGGGGTATTCTGTAAGCTGATGATTCAAGAGCTGTTTTTTTGATTCTGATTTTATTGTATCAATTTTATCGGGTATTACTTGGAATTTGTTTTTTAAATATGTACAAGTAATATCCTGGAAAATGCAACTTAAGAGGTGGGTGTCGTTCAGCAAAAGTCGTTCTTAAAACGATAAAACAGACCATTTCAAAACAATTTTTAGGATTTATTGAGTTCTTTGGCAAAATACGATTCAAGCTAACCAATCAATATTAAGATCCCGGTTCAAGATGGGATCCGGAAGATTTGCTACAGCAGATTCTCTCCATTTTCGTTTTCGCTACAATGACAATTTAGCTGAGGACGATTTCGCTACAAAGCTTTCACCAAGGAGTATATTTTCATTGCAGAAATATTTTGATACAGAGCATTTTCTGCTACAGGAAAGATTTATTACAGAAGACATCCAACATATACATTTTCGGCTAAAATATTTCGGAAAAAATTTTCTGTAGCGTAAAAAGGTCGATAGTGAAACTTTTGTAACGATAACTTCACTCATCATCAAGTTCTGTCATCAAGTTCTGTAGCAAATATTTCTAGATCCGTTCGACACCCTAACTAAGTAGGAGAACTCGGCCAACCGAGTTTCCCCTCACTAAACTGGTATGAATGAGTTTACTAGCTTCATCATTTCTAAGTTGATTACAAATCCACCGTTTGAATCAAAATTACGGATTTTTTGAGACAATTTTGAAAACAATCTTCAACTTCTATTTCTCTGACATAACGTGGGTATTTTCTTTGTCAACCTTAACTTGAGAAAATTTTCCTCACGCACATAATCTTCCCTTTCTTTCTAAATTTTTGTACAGCATTATAGTAACATAACAGCTTTGGAGGAAGATAGGATATATAATAGATACTTGGTCGCCGAAAGAGTAGAATATTAATTCTCATTTCATCTACATCTAATCTAAATTTAAACAGAAAGAAGAAAATGGTGGTATACTGGGCAATAAAATTTTAAGCACTTTATTTCCGTTTTAAAGAGGAAATTTTCAAATTTTTTAATGATACTTGTAATGGAGGTCCGTTTAGTCGGGGTCTGTGATAAGCACTTCCCCTAAAGTCACTAGTTCCGAATCTTTTTACTCCCTATTCTTAATCGTAAACTTTCTTTTCTCCATGAAATTGTAATTATAAGTCTTCATTCAATTTCTTTATGCTATTGTTTCCCGAAACCAGAACTGAATCGCTATTTTGAATAATTATAAAAAACAGAGAAAGCAAAGATCGTCCATCCAATATGAGGAGAAACAGAAGAAAGAGATTCAAATATACGCGAAAAGAATGCATGGAAAGTGAGAGCCAAGGAATTCTCTCTCCCCCAATTATAGTACCAAGTAGCTTTAGACTATAAGGCCATAGACATAGTCTCTAAAATCTGCAGAAAAGAGATAGTTTAACCGTCGTAGCAATTGTTACACTTACAATTTCAAAAGTAATTCTATACAACATGAACAACTTCTCATTACTTTTTCATTTAGGAATATTGGAAATATTCCCTAGATTTTTCAGTCATAAAGCTAACATTGCCAATCCGTTATCGACATTTTATTTTAAAATTCTCTTTTGAAACTTTAGTTGATATTCATGAACATAGGCGATACAAAAGAAACGTTAGATGTATTAAATACTATCAATCATTTCTTCTACACCACTCTTCTACATTTAATTTAGCAATTTAAAACTCACAAAGTAACTATTACTTTTGCTGAAGAAGAAGGAATAAAAGAAGGATTTCATAACCGCGATTTATAAGCTGTGACTCATGTTTGAGTATTTCATTCTAAACTGGATGCACGATTAGAATTATTAGAGATCATCTGGTTTGTTTCCAAGACACTGGTTTTGCTATGATCTCTAAGATAAATTGATCAGGATAGTTTTGATCGTGATTCTTTTTGGTAATGAAATCCTCTGATTCATGAATACTGTAGCTAGTCACGCAGCGCTCTCGAAATATATCTAAATATGGATATTCGGCTCACGAAATACATACTCTTCCACGAGGAAACGAAAAAAGTATTCAACCATAAAGACGCCACTTATTGAAGGCATATGACGTCAAGGTGATACGCAAACGAGAGAAAAATTTTCCGCTTTTGAGAAATAAGTAATTCCATTTCCACAACTTTGAGATCTTAACATAAACCACCGCTTGAGTATGAATTTCTTTCCACTTGAAGTACCGACGATTAACAGTATGCTTCCGTGGACTTAATAGTTCCCTTTGATCATGTAAATAAATGAAAATAACGAAGGAGAAGAGTCATTGTTTGACCTACTTCAGCGGTTTCGGAGTGCTGTAGATCATATTTACCTGCCTCCTAGATATTCCTGAAAGAAAGATTTGAAAAACACCCGCGAGGAAAGTACAAAAAAATACACATCGTTAACTCAGTAAATGGAGGCGTGTCAATACGTTCGAAAGCAGAGAATGTTTGCTCTGTTTCAAACACCTCTGTCTATTTAGCGACGCAAACGTTAACATTAACATTTACTAAAGATAATCTTGATGCTTTTGAACTCCTAGCGGATGTTCGTATCTTTTTCAAAGAAACGATAGAGTCTGCGACATTTTTATTCATATTTGGTTCGTATTTAATTTCATCTCTTTAGGGAATGATTATGAAACATTGCGATATTTCAGTTATCTTATATATTTCTGCACGTTCTCCGAGAGAAAACAGAGTTTATCTGGGAGTTTAATTAAAACTTTTTGAGGTCATCAAGTTTAGATTGCGATAACGTTTGTTACAAACTGAGCTTAGCTTTTGCGGTAAATAAATTACGAGAGTAAAATCTCTTTTGACTCGTGATTTCAAGCAATTTTAACTTTAGACAAATTTTACCTGTAATATGTCGAGGAATAGAAAAAATTTCATATAAAGTAAATAACATTCAGCTACTATCCTTTTTTACTCCATGAAATAAATTCAAACTCTCATAAAGGGTCTTCATAAAGCTATCATAATTAACACTCTTTCATTAAGCATAATGAACGGTGAAAACTTTTCCTTTTATTTAAGCTGATACGACCACCACTAATAATTTACCTTTCCTTACATTTTGAATCGTTTAACCTTTATCGTCTCGTGATTCTTTTTCGTAAAATCGTAATGGAATTAATTCAGTCTAATAAGAGAAGGTGGTTCAAAATTTAATAGACTAACAAGAGTTCGCCACTCATTATCCTTTGGGAAATTAATGAACACGTACGTTTGAGGTTGATATTTGAAATTTTTTTCGCTATGATAATATACTTTGGTTTTGATAGCATGCCTAAAACTTGTGCTATTTGGTAAAGATCAACGTTGGTAAAAATTTTCGTTGTCTGTTTTTTGAACACCGTATGATGTCCGCCATTAACCTCAAAATACCCTTGATTGTCCCTTTTCAGGTACGTAAAAGCACATCTAGATAGAAACCGCGAGCTTACAAAAAGGACAAAGTTTCCTGAAATAAAATTCTGCTAATGGAGAAATGTCTATTTCAACGTTTGTGAATGCACCTCTCGAAATGTTTCAAAATAAAATATGACGAATCGGAAAAGTGTTTAACGACCTTTTTCTCTGCTACAGCTCTCTTTTGAATATTTTCAATAGAATAACTATTAATCTAATATATTTCGCAAGAAATTATCGTTTAGATCATACCTATGAACCAAAGAATAGTTTAATGCAAATAAACTATTATAAGAAACTCTCTACTGTAACTTGCCACTCGAAACATCAAGGTAATATTATTAAAAATTGTATATATGATACAGTATATCATAGTTGGTCGAAGTTGGAACGAGAATAGAAATAGGTGAAGAATAAATTGATAATATCCACAGTATTAGGAATTTATTTTACAAATATTTAATACATTAAATATTCTGGAAACTATCAATTCATTCTTGATTTCTTTTCTTGTATATATTTTTATACTACATATTTTAGCTTCACCTTTAAATTGTGATTTTTTCATTTCGCCATTTAGTGTTTATCCAAACTTCCAATAAAGTTTAAATTCATCTGGAAGTGTTAAGCATTTAGCATGAACAACTAAACTCCCTCTTAGCCTCTAATATTAGGGACTTATTCCTCTCATTTTAACTGGAAGTTACATGAAATTAGCCCCTCCGAATGATTCTAAATGGAGTCTTTCTTGGAAAATCATAGCCATTTTTAAGGAATAAATGAGAATATATACAAATTAATGCCCAATTTCTTATATATTTACCCGACTATTACCTGCTTTCTTGTATTTCATCATTAATTTCAATAGCATATTGATTTTATTGTACATCTGATCATGTTAAATCCCAGAAACATTTTAAATGAGATCTGAATAAAACTCGAGAATCATCGGTTTATGACTAATGGAAATTTTTATCCTTGAAAAATATGCGCCTTAGAATTTTCTAATTTTTTCCATCCCTTTCATCATAACGAATCCATCATTAGCAAACAAGTGATAATGAATGAATTTCAGACCCACGAGACATCTTTAATTAGTAGGAAACAAACGGGCTCACTTAAAGAGATATGAATTATACATTTTAATGACTTGCCGGTGAACCCAGGAGCGGAGGGTTTTGTCTCGCGATTTCTGGTTTGTTTTTCACCCCGCGACTTCAAAAGCCTCAAAAGGAGTGAGATATTTGTTTCCTTTCCTCTGGATGATTATGTAAACCATCTTACGAAGATGCAGCGGTAAAAGAATGTAGGCCACCGGTCAGCGCAAAGAACAAAAGGGAAAAAGCGTTAATGGAACTGGAAGTAAGATAATGAAAAAATGGGAGAGATAGAGGGGAAGCAACACGTTATGCAGACTCTTTTATAAAGAGTGGACTATATATATTGCTGAGCACTGTCATCTCTAGAATAATGGGGAGTTTGAATAGATATTCTCCCGGCGCAACAAAGAGTTTTTATGCTTGGATTAATGACGTGCTGTCCATTCCGACTCAAAGAGTCGTCAGTCTCAAATGAATGAGACGTTTAATAAGATCCAAGGTAGCATCAAACGTAACTTATTTCATTACGGTAAACAACTGAGTGCTAGAAACCTTTTACAGTTAACTCTATTTCTGCTCTTAAAATGAAAAAAATTTCCCTTTAGTCTCTCATTCGAATCGATATAATGAAAAAATCTCAGAAACTGTTGTTGATCCTCAGCTTTGATGATTAAATTGTATCAAAACCGCAAGGTTGCAATTTAAAGCTAGATTTACCTCTATTGAACGTAAGACAAAAAATTGCCATCAACTTGGCTACATTCATTAATTCGTCTTTGAGCAAGTAAAAGGTATGAATTAATTTACGCGTTTTCCGAGGCATATCGCGTTTTATGCTTTTATAACTTATCGAATTTAAGAATTGTTACAACGGACAACTATTAAAGTAGAAATACTGTTACAATGAATGAAAAACCGTTTCGTACACTTCCACAGCAATTTTTATTTCGGCATATTTATTTATTTTCATTTGCTCACTGACGTACTTAACTTTCTGCGCTAATGAAATGAAACATCATGTCACATAACTATTGCTGCTTTTAGTGTGTTATATAATATATATTTAGTACTGTTGACATATAAACTTTGTCTATCTGAATATACTCATAAGTTTGTATTGAAATCGGATACATTTAATTTTGCTCTTGTAGTGTCTCCACTATATTCAAAAAGTATCACAAATTGATTTAATTATTTCTGCTTGGACTCGCATAATTCAAACCTCTTACTTGTAGAGAGTATTCTTCTTCTCTTCCCTAATTTTTAGACATATTTGCCATCCTTATACTTTCTTCCCAATAATGTCCTCTAATCTTAGGCTATTAAAACAAATGAACTTATAAAATTTCCTTGTAATAATGATCTCTCTTTCCTATAAAGGAAGCGTAAAATATAAGTAAGTTTTATACAGCGTAAGTTTTTTTAAACACTGTTTCATTCCGTAAGTCATTAAAATATACAAATGAACAATTTCCTAAAAACTTCGTGAGACAAGAAGTACATACATTAATACCCCCTATCTCCGAGGCCTCACCTTAGAGAAGCAAGAGTTTGCTAATATTTTTCCCACGGTAATCTCAATTTTCCTGGAGGAATATTTTAGTTATTGAACTCATAAAATGAAATCTGTACTCTGAATTATATTAAGTATTTATAAGGTAGATCACTATATTTTCCTTCCGTGGCATGACTTGTTGCGGTCAGGTCAACAGCATATGGAATATGGCTTAACTTAAATAGGGTGTGAGATTACTAAATGGAGGGATGAAGTTAGGGATGCAGATGGCAGCAGTCAGGAGTAGTGCGAGAAACGAACGTGTCGCATACTAGAGAAGGAGTATGTTTTAGGACAGCTAGACGCATTTAGCGGGAAGAGATAACACGTGGAGTAGTTTAAAGGGAGCAGAGGGCAGCATGAAAAAGAAAATAACGGACTTTGCCGACTCATGGAACGGAGATAGGGAACTAGCCGTGCACTGGAAAGACAGAAGCACGACGATTTGTGGCGAACCAGTCTTTGGATTGCCCTCGCGTCCAATGAACATCAGTTCAAATAACGATGCAAACCCCACGCTGGGATGCGGAGGATTAACTCATATCAAAACAAGAAGATAGAAGATACACCGTGGTATTCCAGATTACAAAGGTAAAGCACATGGTGGAAGATATTAAGGGCCTCTTACAGTATGCTATTTGAGGGATGAAGTCCGTTCTTTTTCTGATACCCAAATACGAAATTCGCGAAAATTGTGTTTAATTTCGAGATATCTGATGAAAAATATTCAATTTTTGAGAGGCTGATTAAAGAATGGCAGTCAGTTGATAAGAAATATCTTCCATCGGTTGAGTTATTGGCATTCATTAAGTGGATATACAAAGTACATGAAATGTGAAATAAAATAGGAAAGTGATTTTAATGTTAAATTCTTTACTATGTTTGATATAAATTCTAAATACTGATTAAGTCCGATCTACCAGAAAGTGAAAGTTTCTCAAAGAGCTTTTGCCATCGACTCGCATTAGGTTTACTGAAGTTAATATAAATTAGTTTTACTTTTCGACATGTATTCATTTTAAAGAAGTCCAAAACAAAGGCTGACGTGAAATGATCTGTGACATAGACAAAACTGCAACTTTTAAAAAAATTTCCTTTCATTCTCTTAAAGATTGATGAATTTTCTATAAGTAATCAATTTTCATATGAACTTTTCAAATAAGAGCAACCAAATATTTATAAAAGCACATCAACAAGAAAATAGAATAAATGATTATGACGCAAATATAAAATAACGGATGACTAAACCGCAATTCCCTGCTTATTTCTTCGAAATATAAATTGATATGATATTTACTATTTATTTAATTAATATTTAATTTCCAATCTTCTCGAAAAAATATTTCATTTTGCTAAGATCCTAATAAGGGCAAAAATTCAATACGACACTACTTAATGGACATTTACTAGAAATATAAAATATCATTATTATTATACTTGACGAGTATTTATTATATTTCAGTCCAAAAAATTCTGAATTTCAATATACACACGCATTTAACCGAGATTGATTTTGGAGAATAATGAAGAATGTGACATAAAGGAAGCGACTAAATAATTAGGCTGGGAAATATTTTAAATTAACAATTAACGATGCGAACAGCAGAGAAAATGAGGTAAATAATTCTATGTTAAAAGCGATTATTAGAAAGGCTTTTAGATCCTTCCTGATACATTCAGTCGAAAAAGATCTCAAATAAACTCAAAATCGACATCAGCTGTTAACGTACAACCAATAAACGTCAATACCTAAATTAAAAATTCTAACCGCAGGAAAGAAGATTATAAGTTCGTTTGATTAGAATTTTATTAAAGGAAGAATGTCTACAAAATCATTTAGGAAACCTAAAATGGCCCATTTACCGAATCATGCATTATAATTAACATTAGGATAATGATACTGAAATAGAATGGAAAAGAAGAATAGATTTGGAAATCTTACCAGCCTGAGATAATAATTGGAGTACCTTGTCTAGGAGAGGGTGGATAGTGTGATGGGTGAACTCACCTGTAAAAAGAGAAAAACGAAGCTATAATAATAATGATAAATATATAATGTAATAATATAAATAATTATGCACCAGATCATTGTAATATAATTCTGTACCAAAAGAAAAATTTTAATATACTCAAATAGTTTTCCATTTGACTCAGCTATAGGGAATATACAAAAATGAAGAATTAATCTCTGCCTAAAGATTAATTATAAACTAATTAACAACTTTTATATTTTTAAGCCTTTTATATTAAGTACCCTAAATAAAGTTCTCAAGTAAATGACGAGCTTTACCGTAGATAAATTTAGTTTTGCGGAACAATCTTGTATGAAATCAATTACCTTAATTTCAATTATGAGAAAAATATGATTCCAAATTTATGAATATATGTACCATTTATACAACATACTTCTTGCTTGGTCAAAAATATGATGATAAATAGCAACTCAATATTCTCAAAAGTTTCAAATACATCAGTTTGAAAGATAAATGATTCAATATTTTTAGCCAATGAAAAGCCGAGTGACACTCTAAAATACCTATTCCCGTTTTTAATATCTGATTTTCTCTATGCACGGGAAATTAAAAATCTGCCCATACGTTCTTTCAAGCAAGTTTCTCATTCAAGGAGTCTTATTTTGCGACGGAAAAAGATTTTTCAGGTAGCTTTAGCGTCAGCTGAGTGCCTCCTTCAAAGTAAGATTTTTTCCTCGAGTAAATTAATAGAGACGTTTTTTCCATGCAAAATAATCTTTTTGACGGCGAACGGTTCTTAAGAAAAAAGCTCTCACTTGAACGACGTTCGGCCTCTTTCCCATGTTATACCGAGAACAAAAAATATTCGCAGCGCAAAAGCCAATTTCGCTCCAATTCAATGCTAGAAGGGACGACAAAAATAAATACTTCCTTCATGATGTCGATGAAAATGTTTTGCTCCCCTTCAAACTTTTCTTTATTCCTTGCAGATAGAGGATGAATGAAAATTCAAATATCCGATTCAATCTTCTCTGGCATTTTGCGTCAATTCTCGCCTTTATGTTCAATACTCTTCTTCCTACAGACGACCAATCTCAATCCTAAATTACTACTTATGTTTCATTCCTCTAATGCACGTATTTTCTCCTTTCTTTCACAGTCATCTCGTTTTACTATGCTATAAATTTCGTTCTCTCCCTGTTTCACTGCTAAAACATTAAAACACAAATAGAAACATGCAAGATTGATAAAAAATCATCAAAAGCCAAAACTATATGCATTTGGGAAAGTCTAAGAAACCAACAACTCTACGGAAACTAACTTAGCTTAGATGTTTTTCTCTCTTTAGTACTATTATTTCCTTTAGTCTTAAAACTCTCTCTATTAACACGTTTTCTTTCGCCAAGATTGTTTATCTTTATGAATATAATGTATTTACGTTTTAGCAATTTTCTCATTCAAAATCGTAATGACTTGTGTGTTAAGAGAGCTGATGAAAGCTAATGGTAGATGAAAACCTAACATTTTCCTCAATAGGTAATATGATGTCATGGATAATTTAAATTGTTTTTCTGTCGTTAATAACTTTGTAGGTTTAAAAACCAATATATGTGAATGAATGTTAACTTCGATTATAAATAGAAAAAACTCTATTACTTTCTGTTATTAGGAAAAGGTATTTCGTGCTTGAACCATAACAAAACCGTACGAATACACTATGGTTACGATATGGATGAAATACAAGGGAATAAATAATTAAATCCATGACAAAAAATTCACATGAGTGAAAAAGTTTATTCAAGAGAGACTTGTTGGGTGGGGCATATGGACAACGCAACAACTACCATGCCAACTTCAATTGGTATTTTTTAATATATCCACTACGTACTGTTTTAGAAGGCTTTTTTCTCACTTTTTCTCGATCTCTATACTTCTCTCAATATCATGGGCCCCGGGAATCAGAAACTTTCACCGAAAGCAAACGCGCAGCCCACTTGGGTAAAATGGGATGATACAACAGAGAATATCGGCAATTCTAACAATTTAGGTAAATTGAAAACCTTGATATAAGTCAGACTTTGCAAGAGATGTCAGAAATCATTTAAGTTTCAGCGTAAATGTCCTGGAGTTTACATAAGAAGAAGAGTTTGCGCTGAATGTCTTACGAGGCATCATAGGGCAATGTAACGCGACAGAGAAACTACTATCAAGTTCCTAGTATAACTCCGAAAGACCTATTTCAACTTCTCCATACATTTCTCGAGATTACGTGATTTCAGAGACGTACGACTTTATGATCGCCCACTGAGCCTTGTCTACTTCCTGAATTTTGGAAATATATGTATAGTAATTTAAAATGTTTTCAGTTTTATACAATTTATATACATGAGCATATTTTAAATTTAATATGTACATTGTACATGCATCAATGAATAAGTACACGTGAGCTATTATTTTTTTAATGTATTAAGAGATAAAGTAAGTAGTAACGAGTAACATTCTTATTATTACTAGACATGAGAAAATAATATACTTTTCACATTTTACTCAAGGTTACAACTGATTTTATTACCTATGTTTTATTCTCTGAAATATCTTGCGGGGGTTGATTTTATAAAAATTTCGATAAAAGTTTTTCTTTCTGTTGAGACTACTGGTTAACTTTAATTGTTTACTCTTTGTACAGTATTCAGCTCGGAGGACGGTTTGAACCTTAAACTCCTAATGTAAAACTCCTAAACCTAATGTAAATTAAACATAAATTTCCCTCTATCCTATATCGAGAGAAAAGGCAAAAATATTCCACCCATAATGATATATTAGTACAGTTATTGGTATTTGAATATGGTACTCCATACTTTCTAATAAATTCATGAAGGTAGACAAGTAAGACTTGCATACGCAGTTTTCCATTTAATCCTATATTTCCAGGCGTTACTCTTCTACCGTACATCTCTCTATTCTCAAAACCACTTTTAACCATGTTCAGGCCCACAATGGTCACGCAAGCTATTTCCATTTTTACTCCCAAAGTAATAAATGGTTAAAGATAAACTCCGCCAAAGTGGGAGATGAAATTGAATAAAGGAATGACTGCGAGTGTGGAAAGGGTACGAAGCAGTCGCCCCGCAATTTAATTCGCCTTTTCCTGTTCGCAGTGAGCCACTTCTTAGGTATCTCTGTCCTTTTCAAAGCACCATTTTGACTTGTCATGCTACTTCATTCCCTTTCTCTTGCCCTTTCATTTCGGTCGGCCAATTGACTCAAGACATGCTTTCCTTGTGGAGGAAAACTCTTCCCTCGATTCATACTCCTTCGCCTCCTCATTCGCTACAGAAAAGCTGTTTTAAATTTCCCCTCCGCTTCTCACACTAATTCTGCCCATTCTCCACACAAGTTGGCTTCTTAAGAAATTTTTTCTTTTGCGTTTCTTAAAAGTTCGCCGCGGAAAAAGTTATGGATTCATCGAGGGAAGGATTATATTTTCCGCATTGAAAAGGAAACAAAAAGAGCTAATATAATTTAGATATGATTTGATCAAAGGCTGATATTTAGTACCACATTGTATTCTTTTTACATTTGAAAGAATTCGTGAAATTGATGCTAGAACTAGCCGCTTCAAAGATGTTCCTGTGACTATGTGGTGCCTGTATCCCTTGCCAAACACCAAAATGAGGCTTACATGGTGTATTTGTATACTTAGTACTAAGAGAACGATTCCAAAATGTTGTGGTAAGATTCCTAATTCCGATTCTTGCAATGGGTAAAAGTCATTGTTTTTAGTTCGTTTTTTGAAACAAATACTTAATGAATAAAATATAACTATTAATAGAAAATATAGTCGTATATTAAATAAAATGGTTATGAAAGAGAGTAGGATATCCTTTCTACTGAAAAACTTAGGTATAAGTTTAATCAATAAAATTAACGATTCCTTAATTTAAAACACACATCCACCGTATTTAGGTTCTAAAATTCAGAATAGATTTTGAGTTAATTTATTTCTATTATTTATTGCAGGATTTTAATTCCATTGTTCATTAAATTTAAATTGATTGAACTTATTCGCTCTATTTAAATAGAGATCAGAAATAAAAATATTATTTGGAAATGAAGAAAAGTTGAGCTAAAGGAATTTAAGGTAAGTTTGAGATTTGAAGGTAGAAACTAAAATTTCATATTTACTCAAGAATAAATAAAATAAATTCACATTAAATGCCATATTTAAGAAAAATTAAGCTGTATAATTTTTAATTTTACAAATAGATCAATAAATATTTATATATCTGTCATCAATCATCACAAATGGAAAGAATTATCACAAAATTGAGTATTTAGTTTTTAAGAACGAGTTAACCATAATTCCAAGGAATTTCCAATTCCAATTTCGATTCGTCGTCTCTTCACTAATATTTAGATTGTTATAATACCCTCTAATGCTGTAATTATATACTCAGAAGTGTATAATGCCTTGCAGAGAGGGAGGCAAATTGTTTCTTACATTGGCGGCCATATAGATTAAATCAACTCTGAAAAGGGGTTGATAGAGGTTATCAAGGATGAGCTAAGGAATCGAAAGCGGAAGAATATGTGGTGAACCGAGACGATCCAGACGGTCCCTGGTGACCTGACAACCACGATCGCCACAAGTAATTACCTCGTGCTTCTGGTCCCATTGCCCCCGGAGGGTGATCGCAAAAGAGAAAGTCTAAGACGTCGAAGTAAGGTGGAGGAAAATTTGGGTTTGGAGGATAAAGAGGTGCTCCCTAAATAGAAACTCGGCGTCTAGGAGATCTCTAGCACCATCATTGGTTTTGGCAAACTAGGATGGGGGGAGGAAAGCGGGAGTGAGAGGGAAGTTTGAGCAAAAGTCTTGAGAGAAAGAACGCGCTCTGAAGGCTCTTCTTGGAAACTTCTCGGTGAGGAAATGAGAAGGTGGGTGCGAAAGTGGGAAGTGGAGAAATTCACACCCAAAGTCTGCAGGGAATTTGGGGGAGTGGGGAAGATGTTTTGGTTGAAAAGGGTTGCGGTCATCGGGTGATTGGGCAAGGTTTCTTTTCTCGGAGGGAATAGACGATATTTCTCAGCAAGAATAAGAGAAAGTAGAAGATGAGCATGAGGAAATGAATTTCCCCGTCATTTTGATATACCGGGCAGAGGTGAGAAAGCACCACCAATTAGGATTGAGCGATACCTCAACTCCGTTTAAATTGAAGCCGATAATTTCGATACAAGTATTTGCTGGAAGTCGTACACAGTGCCTCTCATTAAATATCGAAAGAACATTACAGAAGACCTCAAATTTTTGTTGTTCTCTGAGTATAGGCGCATAAGATTAAATATCGCAATTCAAATGTTAACTACTTCATATCTAAACATTGTCATTGATGATTATTCTTTCGTTAATTAATAAATATTTTGCTGTCAACTGATTCTAAAATTTAATCTGCCTATAAATAATTTTAAAGTCATATTACGGTATGGTAGACTTGCTAAATGTTCCTATCGAATGAATAATTTTAATTCTTAACTAAATGTAATTTCTTCTTTCGCCAGGAATGGATTTTCCACTAGCAGAATCAGGCGCAAGCTGAGAGTATTGCCGTTAAAGAGGGCCAAAAATAAACGTTTAATCTTTGATATCGTAGATGAATTAACTGTTGGTAGGGCTTATATTCGCATGTCATATATGTCTTTGCGTGTTAATAAGAAGCGTATTAACACTATCGGTTGATCAAGATATCGTTCAACAGAGCAGTCGATAACCGCACTTATTCCCCAAGGAAATTTTTTTTGCTGTCTTATAACTGTCTTATAATGTCATTCAATGAAAATCTTAGTACGACGACAATATCCAATAGTTTTGTCAGTTATTTTCATATATGCGTTCATTTATGCGAGCTATTTTATTGCTGAATTTGTATTCATCGTAATAGGATTCAATTTTATCTAATTTTAACATTTTTAATTTTGCTATTTCATTTTCTGTTACTTGTAGCTAAAAGACCCTACGTTTGAATGCTTTTGATGTAACGAAATGTTCTGAAATAGTATATAGGTTTCCCCAAGAGAGGTTAAGGCACTGGTTCATTTTGATATAAGTTAGTTTGGATATATGTAAATAGGTGCTTATTTCATTTGGAAGACTATAATTGCAAGAGAAATCACACAGTGAGAATCATAAAATTAGCAATTTTAACAAGATAGAATTCAACATCGCAAAATATGGTGATTCGTTCGGATTTTAGGATTCAAACAAAATTACAAGTTCCTTCAACTAAAAAAACGTTCCTTATTACCAATGCACTTTAATTTTCAATAATTTCCGTAATGTTATACCTTTTAAATTCCTCGAATGTAAATGAATTTCCGCTAGGAAATGAGACCTGTATTTTCTCTTCTCGTTGAGCTTATGATTTTTTTGAGTGGAATTAATTATCAATATGCTTTGTTTTGCGACCAGTAGTTAGTGAATATACAAGCTCATATACTCAAAAAATATGAATTACTCACAGTTGTAAATTCTACCGATTTTGATGAACTCCACTAATCATCGGGCTATGATTTCTTTATTGTTTGGACAAATTTAGGTCAAAAGTAAAATATCAATGATGTCATAAAAGCTCTCGCGGCCTGTCACAAATTCTGTGCGGATCCGATTTGATTAGGAGACAGAAGGATTTAAAAACTATATTTGGCGCTCAATTGTCTGACAAAAAGGTGAATTAAGGCAACTGTATATTACTTCCTCATTTTTAAATGGCTTACAAATAGAATGAGAGAAAAAGTAACCTTCTAAAATTAATTCTAACTTGAGGGGTAATTAATGCATTTCAATCAATCTATTTTTTCCTAAACATATGTTTACAATACAAAAACTTTGCGGTATGATAAACCGCAGTGCAAGGAAAGTTCAAACTGGAATAGAAGAAAATACTAAAAATGATATAGTTGTAAAATATATTGTTAATATCGTTACGAGCTCTTACTAAGCGTAAAAGCAAAACAAAATTATGTGTATATGTAGTAGAACATTATAGGATGTACTACTCTCAAATATTACGAGTTACACACGAACTTATAGAACTGCGTTGCAGCACAGCGATTCATAAGCGTTGATCTCCACAAATAGCCTACAATTGCCTCAAAAAAACTAGAAAAGCATCTAGCGCAGTTCATAATCCACTTATGGAATCATACCAGACTCACAGAGCCAAGCGAATGACAATCGATAACTTGTGTGTAAACAACGGAGCATTACTTCCCCATTAAACGAAGGGAAGCAAACATTCAAGGAGAGAGGAAAGACGTGGAAATTCAGCCAACACGAGTAAACATAACTAACTACTGTCGGAAAAACCCCTTATGCGAGCAAACAAAATGTAAATTCGACGGACTGAGATTCGCAAATTCTCCGACATTCAATTCTCGCAACGTGTGAGTTGGGTAATGTAGGAGGGACGTGTGAGACGTGGAATCACAGCAAGGGAGGCAAGAAGGCAGTGCTGGGATGAATACCAAAATCCCCATTCCTGACCGGAACAAGGGCTTCATTAAAGCGCCCTCTCAAATTAAATGTTTGATGGAAGGATCTGGGCCGAAAACGCCTTTTGGTGGAGCGAAATTTGAATTTAGTGGCGAAACTCCCTGATCAACGGTTAATAATCGTTATTCACGTTTAATTTCACGCCTCGAGCTCCAGAAACTGGCGGCAGAACGTGTTGGGGGAGAGCGAGCGTGTTCTGTGTGCAATGCGACTTCAATGCGGAGCCGAGATAAAGTGCCGCTTTCTCCTCATGGAAACGTAATTGATGGAGAAAGACGTATGATCCCTTCGAACCTTCTGCGAATCTTCTTCTGGAGCTATTTCTTTCGGCTATTGAAAATCCTTGAGATTACTACGAGTATATTTGAAACTATAATTAAGATTCGAGAGGGGTTCAGTTGCTTTCTTAATTCAACATTTAGGGAAATTACATTCAATCCTCTCTCCAAACTCTTCGTTGAAGGGTTTGCGTGCTTGATGAAATTGGAAGTATTTGATTTTTCTCTTCTTATTTTTGTATCATATGCTTTCAATTGTTCTTAAACTAAGCGATCATCAAAAATTTCCTTAGGTTTAACTATACTTCTATCTCTTGCGGTTTTCTTTTCATTTTTCTAAACGTATCCATTTTCGTCAACTGGCATGTCGCTACCTACTCCACGACTTCCTAAATATACTTTATGGTACTCTCTACCTTCCCCTCCATAGACCTTTTAGACTGTCGTTTGACTCATTCTTAAAAACACAGATATTCATGTAAATATTTTTGTACTTCTAACGTATTTTGTGAATATAAATTCATTTGGTTATTCGTTGTAAATTTTTACGGTAAATTTGCTATATACAAGATGAATAGATAAAATTGAGCAAACTACATGTCTTTCGTCTCCTTCTTACGATGGTCCTCCACAAAGATACGCCAGAGTATATTGATTTCATTGGAAATATAACATTTTATTGGAAAAATTTTATGGATCTTTACAGATAGTATTGGAACTTAATTGCTCACGTCGACGTAGTTACATTTTTAAAGAAGAAATTATAGATTGGGGGATTCTTCAGGAGTAAACTTAATTGGAGGAACGAAGATCAATAATTAAAATATAATGAATATCGTTAATTGTACGCCCATTTTAAATTCATCAATATTCATATTAGGAATCCAGATTTTTCACGATTATATGAAAGTAACACGATGTAATTAAATAGTTTAAAGTCACTAAGTTTAAAGTTAAAAGTCAGGGAAAGCGAGTTAAAATGTTAAAAAAAGTGTGAAGAAATTATTAGAATCCTCCACCGACAGAATGCCTTGGATAAGTATGAAGTTTAAATAGTTATATTCAAAGGAATGGATAGAAGAGTGATGGTAAAGGAAGGTAAGAGTACAAGGAAGAATAGACATTAGAGCAACTAAAGGCCTCTGATGAGAAGAAAAGTGGAGGGTAAAGAGGCCGCTTTGGTGTAAGGAAAATGGAGAAGGCGACTTGAAAGAGAGAAGATGGTTATCAGAGGGGAATGAGAAAAGATGAGGAAGAGAGGGAAAACACTGATGCCGGCAAAGTATCAACTCTTTGAAGCGATCCTTTCGGAAGAAGCGGTGTCGGGAGGGTTTTTTCAAGGGGGAGAAGTTTCAGAGGCATCGAGGGGTGCAAAAGGTAAAGGGAGTGGAAAAGGGGGAGGAAAGGTGAGCAGAAGATGGTAAAATGGAGTAGGGACGTTATGAAGGGGAGAAAAACTTAAAGCGGAGAGCGATGAAGGAGACCATCGACGGTTATTTTCTTAGGAATAAAAGTGAACTGTAGGGATGGGAAATTTTTAACTGAGATGAAATGGTAATAGAGCACGAGAAAACGTTTTCACTAAATTATAAGGATAATTCTGTTATCAGAATGTTTTAGTAGAAGCGTTGGTATGCTAGTTGCATTTATATATTACGTAAATAACGAAGCAGCTTAATTTTTGTAACAGGCATTTCTAAGTGTAAAAATATAGCGACGTATTTTTCATTTTTTTATTAAGCCTTTCTTAACTTCTTGTACCCATAAACCAATACCACATAATATCACTACTAATGATAAAGAGATAGAATTGCAGATACCTTATGCCCTAACAATCTAGCCATTCGAAAACTTTCTTAAAAAATTATTCGTAAAGATAAACCAGATTTTTCATAGAAAAAAGAAAGAAAAACCTGCCATAAAATTTTTCTTTTTTTATTTATTCAAACGTAAGCAACTCCATTAGCGACCGAAATATATAAGAAATTTAATAAATTCCAAGCTCCCAAAGTCGGAGGGAAAGAACTCCGAAATTTGGCAAAAACAACTAGAAAGAGGAATAAATTAAATAAAAAACAGATTCGGAAGTAGTTTTGGTGAATCGCAAAGCGATGAAACCGAATAAAAGATCTTCACTCGAATGATATTGGGCAGAAAAGGATACTTGCCTGTATTGTACAAGATATAAAAAGAGAGGGAAGAGTGGATGCAGACGTGATGTACCTCTCGGGACGGATCATACATATATACATCGGGAAAACGTTTTTCCAAGAGCTCTTGTGTTGATCGCATTTCGAATGTGGATGGGAAATATATATATGGATAGGGAATAAGGAGTGGAAAATGTAGCGATACGGAGATGAATTCTGAAAAGAAATTCCAAACAGAGAACGTGGTGCTGGTATTCGAAACAGGACGAGAGGAAGGGAAAATAAGGTTCAGAAGACAGGAATTGGGACAGAGTTAGTGAAATTGAAACCAACGATACTAAGGGATAAAAACGAGAAAAGGGAAATAAATAAATGCTGGGTAAGGAGACTCTAGTTTACTATGTGATCGAAGTTGCAATCGCAATAGTGAACCTTAATACAAAATTCTCTCCACTGTTTATAGATATATCTATCCTTAAGTATAAGTGGACAAGCCAGTCAAAGTATTGAAATATCGGCGAATTGGCCAAAAAGTAATAAATAAATTATAATAATCAATTATAAAGTAATCTTTTTAATGAACTACGTATTTATGGTAAACAAAGTAATGTATTTTTTAATGATCAAAATTATCTGAATATTGTTTTTTTAATGCGATGACGTTACGATGCTCTTACTTTGTTAAGTTAACAATTTTATGCACTCAATCCAAAGGTACTTAAAAAATCTCTGAAGCTTCTATCTTTAAGATAAAGATGAAAATATTTCTGACTACAAGGAATGAAGGAGTTTTTTGCATCAACATGGTTTAAATTAGAATCTCTTTAACATTCTCTAAGAAAAGTAATGCACACACATTTAAGTTAAACTTTTGTGTTTGAAGATTAGCTAGTCATTGATAAAAGAAAGTTAGTCATCATTCAGGCCTAGAGATATGGATTGATAGGATAAGAATTAAATACATCTAATTTTTATGAAAATGAAACTGAAAGACCTCGTACTTCGTTATTAAAAATTGTACTTTTTTAATTGTATTTTTCGTAACCATCTTACAGAAGCAGAAAGTTTCGACTCCGTGTTTCTAACCAAGAGAACAAAAAATGTGTGAACGTATTTTTAAATGACCGAAGGATGATGATCATCTACAATAAGAGAACGTATGTACAACTCGACTAGCCAGCATCTTCTGGTGGTCAGGGATATTTCATAAAAATCAAAGCGTTAAATATTAGGTGATAGTGAAAAGGTAAAATAATATAAAAATAATTAAAATTGCAATAAATAAACAAAGAATCAAGAAATTATTATTATAAAAAATTAAGAAAATGGAGACTTTAAATTTAAGTTTTCTCTCATAATTTTTAACATCGAAATAACATGCCTATACTTGTCTTGTAATATGTGTATACCATTCAAGCTTAGATTTATACATTGAATTTTAATAACTTTTCAGCAAAACCTTATAATTTAGAAGAAGCATATAAAAGAAAACAATGTAATAAAAAAGGTAAAGAAATGCAATATTGTAACTACAAATAAACTTCTCGGTCTGGTATGAAAATTTCCTTCCTCGACTTAAAAATATCACCTACACAAAATACCTTGCAGTGTTTGCTGTTATTGCTCTAGCGTACCATTGCTACCGTGTTCGACCTAAGTTAACCTGCGAACTATAAATTTATTCCGAAATGCAATTACAGGAGAAGGTGAACGTCATTTTTTCCTTTGTACTACAGACCGTACCGAAATAAAATTGAGGTAAGGAATTTCCGCAGTTAGGACGAAAGTCCAGGCTGGAGTCGTAAATTCCACTACCGAGGGATTCTGTCGAACTATAAATATCTCGTGAGAGAAGGAACGAGAAAAATAGTGAGAGAGCTTCGAGAATCCTTTAGCAGAGGCCTCTGATGCTGATATTTTGCATACGAAGGACTGCGTTGCCTTACATTCGTTTTAGTGATTAGTTTCGGTAGTGAAGCCGCCGAAATATATGGAAGTCCTACGCTGATTCGTTCAATCAGTTTCATTGCATCAATGAATAGGAAAACATCACATGCAACAAGTAAGAAACTGCTCCAACCTCAATAAAAACCTTGCTAAAAAACTGAAGGTAGCCTATGTAGATTGCAACGGTGCTTAGTTGCAGTAAATGTGCCTTAAATACATGAAAAAGTGTAGGATAGTTGATTTTACTTCCTACTATAATATACAGCGGAATAAAAAGTACTTAAGTATTCACATACGTAAATACTTAAGTATGTTATTTCATCGTCGAGTGATATTTACTCGATTTCTGGTGATATATTAGCACTTGATACGCTGTGATAAGGAGCGCTACTCAACATCGTGGCTTACTATAGACAATCATGAAATGAATTATCACTTTTCTAGAAATTACTTTCATTATTCAAGCATATTACAAATAAAGAGCTCAGAGAAATTAGTGTGATAGCTCGCGAGTCTCACATAATTTCAATTCATTCGATAATCTCAATTTCTTTTCATGAAATTAAAACTAATTTTCTTACACACTTTAGGGTAAAGGTTTCATTCATGGATGTGATGGTTTGAGCGCTACTGAGGTATGAGCGACGCTGAATAATGGCACTGATTAAGGTCTCTCCTCATGAAATGCTACAAAAGTACTACTCGTAGAGTCATTCTGCTTCATTTACGTGGACTTGTTCCTCTTACATCATTCTGGCACAGTCAGAAAAGCAAAAGCAAACTATCTCATTCCTCACTTCGCCTAGTAAGCTTCTTTCCCCTCTCCTACTTCTTGGTAGGAAATACTAGAAGGGATGAGGTTCTAACAGGCCTTGGAGCTAAATACTTTACAAGCATAAGAAAAGATATAGCAAACAAAAAGCGAATCAAGTTTCGATTTCCATACTCCATTCCACTTGTCCAATATTCAAATATAAAATTTGTTCAAAAATCAATGACAAGGAGAATTTATTAGTTAGTTTCTCAGAAACTTTAGCGAAAAATTTAAGTGATTGTATTCTTTCAAAAGAGTAAAACGTATTCACTGCTGAAAGGATGTACAATGATTTGTAAAAAAATATTTTTCCAAAACAAGACTGTATATTTTTTGATCTTGAAGATAAAAAACTGAATAGTTATTGAAAATCGTAAATGAGACCAAAATTCTATTATACTTGACAAGTAGAATAAATTATAATGATAAAGAATACAAACATCTCCAGGGAAATGGGTTTTAAAAACACACAGGGAAATTAGGTAAAAGCCAAGATGAATTACCTTTATGTACGGTCAAAGAACTGTTATCCATCAAATTCATGGACCTCTAAACTGCAATATACTTGGCTTACATAGTTGAGTTGTTGTTGATCGCAATACCGATAAATAATGTATGAAATTCCTACAGCATCGAATCCGCTAGGAAACTCAAAGAAACAAATCTTCCTGGAGAATCCAACGCAGCACAAATCTCTTAGGATCCCAGTACATGGATCCATTCCGTATGTTTACCAAGTACAACAAAGCCCGTCGACAGCACAGGAGTTTTCTTGAACTTGATCCAAATAAATGTGTTTTTAAAACCTATTTCCCTTGGCGATCTGTGAAAAATTGCCCCTTGTCGACAGCTCAACGCAAACAAAATGAGGTTGAAAAAAATGACGTCGTATGCACGAGTAGACAAAGGGGTCTGCGTACTCGATGTTTTCGCCACGCATCTTTCCTCTCCTTATCCTTTTCACCATCTTTTATTCGTAAGTACATCGCTTATGCGGCCTTGCTTCGGCATTACACTACGCGGATATATTTCCCGTCGATGGAACAACCTGCGGGCGCATTTTATAGCACCCCTCTGCTTTGATGGAAAAGGGAGTTTGCAGACAGAGGAGTCATCCCATCGAGAGGCCATCGCTGTAAAAATTTAAATGAGCTTGGAGTTTTCATCGCAACCTTTTTAGCCGGAGGGAGCAGATAGGTTAACGTCGAAAAGGAAGATTATACGGAAGGAAAGGTAAAGGGTGAAGAAAATAAGGGTTGGGGAAAGCATGCACAGAGAGAAAAGTCTGGGAAACAGGAACGCGAAAAAATTTAGAAGATATCAAGTTATTTAAAGCACAGGCGGAGATGGATGAAAAGTTCAGAAAGAAAGATGTTTTGGAGTGTAACACAATAAAACGGATGGTGGAGCTGAAGGGATAAAGGAAATCGATAGGAGATAATTATTCTTTTATTTATTTATATGCAAAGAATTCAGATAGGCAACAACCTAGGTTGTAGCTCTTACAAATAAAGAAACAAGAAAGAATTATTCTTATATTCGCTTCTCCATTTTAGTGCATTTCTTGAGAGAAACAGAGTGATAAGAGCAGTGATGGAGAGATGATTAAGATAGTTCAAAGTTAATAAATTAAAATGGATTTATTTATTTTCACATAAGTAAAATAAACGTAATGTAGTCGAAGAGAAGTCTTTGCTTGTTGATTGTATTGTCATAAATTAATTGATAAATCTATCTCGATGACGCGTTCACCATATAAGAGAAGGTGTTAGAAGTTTCTAAAATAATATCATATCAGATTATTTATTAAGAGAAATGTAGTAATGACAAAATTCCTGAATCGAAGAGGAGTAAATGAAATTGTAGTTTGCTTCCTTCCCTAAAAACATTAGAAGGAGATTCTTGAGAACAATTACGTTATTTAATATTTATGGAGCTCGTACATATACGTTTTAAATTAGCCATAGACGTTCTAAAACTTCAAAAATAGAAGCGATAACAAGCTCATTTATATTTTATAGAAGATAATCCTAAAACCCTGGTTCGTGATAAATTATCTATAGGTAATGCTTTTCGTAAAATAACTCGTCACATAGACCGATCTCCACACAATAAATAGTCTTTGTGCCAATGATAACATGACCCTCAATTGGAAATGACAAATATTGGCTACATGCCCAAAAGATATTTCTCTCTGCATATTTGGTATATTATCATAAGCTCTTTCATTAAGACTGATCACTTGGAGTTTCCAATACAAAGTGGATCGATGCTAGTATTAATAAATTTCGTTAGTGAGGTTTTTACTCATGCTGATTACCGAATTAATTAGTTTTTAAACAGCAAGGATAAAGAATTAATCTCTTCTCATTTGAATTACATATATTAATGCGTTTTTAATCACATATATTAATGCGGTCTGAATTGGAGATTAAGATGCATATTATTCGAAAAATGCTTCCTGAACATAAATTGACTCAATGTAAAATAATAGTAGTAGTATTTGTTGTTCTATGTATTTCAACCTCTGAGTTTGTTTCGCCGATATAGGCCCCCTCTAGGAATAGAATTCGGGAGCGCTTCCTCTATAGGCTAAAACACTACCCACTTGGCTATTCTGAAGACATAGTGAAAGAGTACTGAGATGAAATTATCATCTCAAGAAAAAGGTACATGCGAAATGGCAAAGAAAATAAAATATATCGGTATGTTTTAGCATTGGATATGTATGGGAGGGATTAGGTGATGTAAGAGATAACAAATATTCGCAATCTTTGTGAAATAAGAGAGTTTTAGAAGAAATTAGAGAAACTCCAAAGTTCTGTATCATAGAAAGGAGTATAGTGCTCTTGCTATTAGGATGTGTCCAAATGAGCAGAAGTCATAGGTGAGGTGATAGGTGAGCGAAAGCTAATAATCGCCGACCGGAGTTTTAGGGATTTCTACAGTATGACAACTGTAAATCTACTGTAAACTTTTGTATCTATGTAAATTTTTGTACCCTCCCATCCCCTCCTTTGTACAGCTAGTTCCAAAAAAAACTTACCACCTAAGCCGCAACCCGCATAACAGGCAGTGAGTTTCCTGCAAGCGAGCCTTACGAAGTGAGAGAGAGAGAGAGAGGGAAAACATGGAGGAGATAGTCTGCTTCTGTCCTGGCTCCGCTTGCAGAGTTGAAATGGATTTATTTGCATTATTGATATTGCAAATATTTATTAGTATCCTTAGTTTGGTGACATTGGCGTAGCAGAATAGTATTATAACAATATGGATGTTGTAATGCAAGAATTCAGTTATTATAAAATGGTTATTACAAATCAGTATATATTCTAGCTTTGCTTCTCGCACCGAGGGAAGCGTCGCACACGAGGTCCCGTTATTCCTAGGAAACCGAGGCAAACCCCCTTCCCCTCATAAAATTTGAGTCTGAGACGAAAGGCACAAGCAGGACGAAGGAAATTTTTGCAAAATCTGCCTCTGAGCCGCTCTGAGCTTATGGTTAGGACTGAGATGGGAGGAAGAGCATTTCCGCGCAGTTTGAATCAGTGTCGGACCCAAAATGTATAGACCTCGAATTCGACGCCTTCGCTTGTAAAACTCTGCGGTTATAATGGGTCGTATTATATATTATAATAGTAGATAATATTATACATCGTTCAAGAGAAGAGTTATTAGCCTTTAAAATTATATACCTAAGGAGTCCATATCGATCACCTGTTTTATCACACCCTGTGTGAATGCAATCTACAAAAGTAAAGTAAGGTGAACTCATGGCCATATCTAGGCTATTACTTTAAATACATAAAAAATCTATAAGTAAAGATGTAGTATGAAGTCTTGAGGCATTCTCTGCGTATTTTAGATAAATTTTGTTTAATTTGATAAGCATCAAAATTAAAACTCGATCGGTAAAAAATCAGTAAATTTTATCATCTATGCAGTTGGTATTTTTAATATACCGTCCAAATCAATTGATAGAAAATGTGCTAGGATCGATTTTCCTGAATTAATAAAGATGACGGATACGAGACAACCATCTTTCACGTTGATTTTGAATCCAAAATGAATTTTTTTGGTGTCATTGAAGTGTGAATCGAATAAACGTGATTTCTTCTGTGGATTCCTCTTGAAATGGTTGCAGTCACAAACCATTACGTTCTTAAACGTTCTTCTCTCGTATTTATCAAGTTCTAAAATACACAAAAAGAGAGAGGGAATGAGGTTTTGTCATAATGCTCATTGAATGCTACTGTAAGCTATGAATGTAAAATTTTCAATTAATTTTGAATGCATACAAAACTACTTGCATTGTTTATATTTCAACTGTTTATTATCACGTTTACAATTATTATAATGTAGAAAACGTTAAAAATACGCGAAATAATAGGGACTTAGTGAAATAGTTTTAGGGCCTCTTTACCTGTAATTCCAACCCTGTAAGTATCACACGGGGATAAGAAGCGCATATGAGGCTCATGTTGAAATTTTTCTCCCCTCGGTTGATGGCTGGCCCTACGTAACTCTCATATTTTTTCGACAGAATTTTAATGATTGAGATGAATGGGCGGTGGTTTGGTATGAATAGTCTATCTACATATTTATCACTCGGTGATATTGAAAATATTCCTTCGTATTTAAAATGTATGGCTATGAGAAACTTTTCATCTCTCCACATTCCATGACAAATTTGAAAAGCAAGATAGAGGAGTGATTGGAAGAAGTGGTTAAAGCAATGAATTCACCAGGACTTCAAAAGGGGGACTGTTTTGATAGAGATAGGGAAGTGAGAAACGACGGCAACAGTAATACATACACTCACATGAATTTAACAACCGAAAGTGTAAGAGGTATGTTAATTCCAGATTTTTGGATAAATCACAATAGGTAATGGCATTTCTTGCGTTCCTCGTTGACCAATTGGTTACTTTGAGTAGGAGCAACGACCTCTTTTAAAAGTATAACCCACTCACTCACCTTCTCAATTTTCTCATCCAACATATATTTTTTCCGTTTATGACAGCCTCCAGAGAAACTACTCATTTATCCAATTTAAGTAATATATTAGTCAAGAATGGTTAACATTCAAATATACAGGATATAACGCCCATGGCTTATCATACTTTCAGAAATTTCCTTCTGATGCATCAGTAATTCCCAGGATCTCCGAAATTGTATGCAATAGCGATGTTCAATGTATCGTACCAATCTTTTAATTCTACAAGAAAGTTCGAGTAGTTTACTAAGCCAGAACCTAAACCATCTTCTTATCAGCAATTTATTTTGGAAAGAGAGTTCGGTTTTTTCAAACCGATAAAAATTGCTAACATTGGTATTACTATCTATGCAAGCCAATGGTTTATTCTAAATCTTACCTAACTTTAGAGATGTGATTTATCTGTAATCGGCGTATAAACTCTAAGTTTCTGCGACACTAAATATGCGGAGTATCTAAAATTCCATATTTACGTTTCAATTCATATTTTAGTGACATGATAATAGAAACTTTAGTTGATGTAGTAAGATCATCTTCAACGCTCTATCTATTTTGTATCATAGATGTTATAAGAGAAGTGAAACGATTTGGTTCTCGTAAGCATAAGGAATAAATATTAGATGGCATTTCTCTAGCTCATTGTTCATTTCTCAAGTTATTCCAAACTACGAAATTTTTAGCTCAATGTAGGGACGAAATAAAGCATAAAAAACAATTTATATAAATAAAGTAAACAATCATTGACGAAGAGCTTGATTGATATAAATTGACGATAGGCAGCATTACTTATTTTTTCATTTTTGTTGTTGAATTAGTTATTTAGTATAAGCTAATACAGTTTATACCATTCACTTTAAAAGCAGAATATAGAGATACTAATTCTGATATGATGCACCCAAACATTGTCAACTTTATGTTATCGTTCAGATTTTCCGAAGGTCCTATTTTAACTGGAATGATCTTCCTTGCATTACTATTTAAAAATACTATGAAAAATTTAAAAAACATCTTCGCAAAGTTCGTAGAGAATTATGATGTGCCTAGGATGAGGGTGTTACGAAGGTCCTTGGAGTGAATGTTGGAATAATGGATTACATATAGAACCAAGAATATTTTAACAGCTAACGTATGAATCATGAGAATTACAGGAATATTCTCATGTAACTCCGGTTACCATCCGTTGGTTTCTATTTTTAACGTGTTCTTCCATGACTCCTTTTACCCATCATTCATAATTATTGATAGTGATTTTTCTTTTAATTATTATACATATTATGCACCATTCAAATAATTCGGGTTATGTATCTTACTTGAGGCATTCAGAAACCGAAGCAGCAATCATTAATCATTAGTCTTATTAAACATTAGTCTAGCGTATAGTTCTGAAAATCATTTCAGGACCATTTGGAAATCCTGTTGTGGTTGTTTTCACACCCCCTGACATAAGTCATACGGCGGCTCGCGGGGTATTAATGTAAATGTAAATAAACCAGGTGTTAACGTGTAAACCTGCAATATGCAAGTATAGGAAACCTGGAGTTTATATGCAAATTAGTCTTAAGGTTTTGATTTGCCATACTAACTGTTGTTTCTTAACCATCTTAAAGTGTATTCCTTGCAAGAAGTCCTGAAAGGTCGTCTACCTCAAAAATAGAGTTGAATATCTTCATTCCCTAAGGGAATACCTGCGGCGAAGATTACAAATCGCGGATCCACCATTTCCCACCTTACTTGTGATCGGTCGCCGCCACCATACCCTAACCTTTGATACCTGCTCAGCAGGGGTGCGGTCAGGAATCCTCATTAGCGCTTTCAAATTCGCTACCCCGGATACATACGACCATCCACAATATGCCGAAAAGGGGGTTTTCTTTTTCAGAGCGGAGTTCACCTTCACCCATCGGCCGTTTTATGGTTCCTTTGAGAAAATAGACAATACCTTTCGATGGACGCAACAAAAGAAAAAGAAACAACAAAGGAATGAATAGGGGATACTCCTAGGGCCAGGGTGGAGGAAAGGAAAGTTCTCCTTTCTCCATGGAAGAATTAGTAAAACCTCAGACGCGAATTTGTCAGAAACAGCCAAATCTCATCTCAAAATCATATTGCTTCATCTGATACCGTCACCACAAATGCCTGGTGGAAGTAAGAACAGAATGACATGTTGATGCATATATACTGAAATTCCTAATGCTCTGTTAATTGTCGTATCAAGCAAATTTTATACCTCTCTGTATTGCAGAATAATTCAACTGTGAAGAAATCGAGTCAAAATTTGCACCACGGGGCAAGAAAGAGATTTAGCATCAGATAAAAGTTGGGACAGCATAATTTTGCAAGTAACATGAACTTGATTTAATTAAAGGGATAGTTTTTCTGGGACTGGCAATGAACAATATTTTAGGAAAAATGTTACGAGATGCTGGCGTTAATTTCGTGGTAAATTAATTTTTAATTCGATACGTGAAAACATTTTGTAGCCCTCAGTATTTAAATTGTGCTACTATTCTAATACCTATGTTATTTTCTAAAATATTAAATTAGCAATTTGAATTTTAAACAATTACCTTAGAAAATGATGATAGCACACCAATAAATATTTTACTTTCTATCATATGATTTGGTGGTATTTAAAATTTTTATAATATTTGATGTAATTATCTGATGAAGTTGATCGTAATTTATTTGGTTTACTTTATTGTAATATGTTTTGGGTCTAATTTTCAGAGCCCTCTACCAGGTTGACTTAAAATGATTCTTTCTCGGTGTATTCGTCCAGATAAAGTTTCTTTTCATCTTTGCTTTCCTCAGTAGGTTTCGAAGTTTTTTCATACTCCCCTTCTCGATAGAATTTTTCTGCAACATAAATTAGTTGACATACAGTTGATTGTGTTCTTATTCCTAATTATTCTTTATCTCCTTGCTGAGTTTTCGTTCATCTTTCTATTTGAGTCATAGTCGTGAATTTCCTCTAAATAAATTTAAAAGTTCTTCCTGTAGGCGTCAAGAGCATAAAAACGTAATAATATAATCCTTTTTAATCTTGCAATGACATAATTTTTCATTGGATAATTGAAGCAGCTAAAGTAAGTTTACCCGATGCCTCCAGAAAAAGGTGAATTACGCAGAAATTTCTGGCCGAAATAAGGAGATCCGATTCTCATTCATTTTTTAATACTATGCTGCTGACATAGTAAAAATTAACACTAAATTTAAACTAGATTTCGTGCTAATAAAGACGGTACAAATACGTTCAACGCGTTTCACAACGGTTTAAAAAGGCGCCTTCCTTCCAAGAGCCAATAGAATGCGTGGAAAACTCTAGACTCGCTCTCATCGAGCTTCACGTCTGTTATGCGGGTTGCGGCTTAGGTGGTAAGTTTTTTTTGGAACTAGCTGTACCATCCCTTCTAAATTATAGGGAAAGGAGGACTCATCATAGTGTAAAACTGTCATGCACATCCTTAGAGCGCGACCACTATAGCAAAGGAAACGAAAGCAGAAGGGATATTGAAGATAAATGGAGAATGAAGGAGAGGATGGAGTGAGAAAGAGAAAGGGACGAGCACAGGATGTTCTCATGCATTATTCGTCGGAAATTTTTTATTCCGCTGGGCATTGATTTTGCACAAATCAGATGTATACCAAAAAGTTGAAAATGAGAAATAAAAAGCTCCGCCGAATATAATGCGGATGAAAAAATTTCTCCCAATTTTTTCCGGCGCAGCTCCCACGTTGTTTTCGTGCAAAAAAGCGTGATTTGGTCATGTCGCGGGTCATTATTGTGTATTTTTGACAGTGAATTTTTCGCGTTATTTGTTCAACACATGCATCCTCAATGAGGCTGCCTGATTATAGTTATTACAAATTGAATGAGCAAAGAATATTAAAATTTATCAAACTCATAAACCTAATAATTTAGACCTCTCTCCCCTATTTCATGATGTTGTCAGAGCTTTAAATTTGATTCCCGGAAGAATTATCGAGTCAACTCTTTCAATTCATTCTCGATTATTTATGAACTGAACTGCATCCCGTTGAACGAAACATGTTCAGCTCAGATCTTTTCTACTTTTTCGAATTATTTCATTGACTTCATTTTTCCCAGAAACTAGCAGGAGGAAGGGAAATAGCGGGGAAAATATAATATTTTGAAGGATTTGTTTTGATTGATTGTGTTGAAGCGAAACATGCAACCATGAATCGAAGATTCCATTCGCTGAGTAAATTCAAATTATTTTAATGTAATTGTGATATTGTATGATTTAGTTGCAGTAATGTAAATTTACTCCGACTATCTTTTAGTACTTATACCTTATATACCAATTAGTACTTGTGATTGCTGCCGTTCAATTGTTTTAACGAGAAAATATTCTTACTTAAAAATCGCCATTGCAGACTCAGCATCAAGATAATATAAGCTCAGATTTGTCATTAATTAAATGTTCGTTTGGTGTAAAATCCCAAATTCCATTCAGTTACAAAAATTCCATTGAACATGCGGAGGTTGATTTGATTACCGGAAATTTTATGGAATCAAAAATAATTAACTTTAATTTTATGTCGTATATTTTATTGGTTCTGCCAGTCTGAATTATCAACGCCAATGAGTTATTATTTTTATGAACTCAGCAAAAGAATTTTGGGATGATTATTATTTATATCCAACTCCATCGAAATCCAAATACATTAATTTTTGAAAATAATACATACAGTCTCAATCCCCTACTGAAATAGTAACCGCACTTACAAGGGATCGGCAGTTGATTTAACTACTTTCATTAGAATACCGTATTGAAGTCTTTAACATTAAAACCTTAAATTAAAGATGAATTTGTCGAACGAAATTGCAACCAAATAATGACCTTAATCAATTCCTTCATTTTTCTCCAAGAAACTGACATAAAAATTAAAAACACTCAATGAAGAAAAGACTCGATAAATCTTTCGGATAAACTCGGCCATTGCCCAATTGATCACATCTCCTCCAAATGATTTCTACCGCAGTCCTTTTCGAGTACGGAATCTGCAAAATATCCCTTCCGCCAACAGGATCTTCGCTCACAGCTAAAGGGACAGGATTTTAAAACCCTTGGGAGTTAACGGGTTCCCCGAGTCACACAGAGACCTCTCTCAACGAAACTTCGCACTACACTTTACCCTCCGACACCCTGCCCCATTTTACTCCGTTGTCGAAGCAAACGAAAAGCTATTGCCAATTGTTCTCTCTCTAACGGCCAATTCCTTCCCTTCCCCGCTTCTTACCCTTCGGATGTTCGCCCATTCTTTTCCATCTGTGGATACTAGAGGGGTTTTGGAGAAAAGGAGGTAGGCAATGGGGAGGATAAATATGGCCCCAGGAATCATTGGGGGGGATTCTGTCAGAGAAAGGAGAGAACTATTTGCTTTTGTTCTCGTCCGCTTGACCCTTGCTCCTGGGTCTACGAAGAGCCTCGCGACACTTCTTTTCTAAGGGACATAAAGGGGAAATGGAATCGAGACATTTCTGCGTCAATATGAAGGAGGTGAAAGAATGAGGATATCTCCTCCGATCTACTCATCAACTTTTAGAGCAATATTGTCGGTGTGAATGGTTGCTTTGTTATTTCGGAAGGACGAAAAGTTGTAGCTTTCCGATGGATGTAATTGAGTTAATATTTCTGTGTGCACTTCGCCGAATCATTTTATTTTTGCCTGATGAAAATCTCTCTATGGCCGTGCTAACAATTATTTCGTAAAATAAAATCGGATGGGAGCAAATGGGAGCTGTACGCACTCAGTTTGTATTCCATCGCGTTAACTAACGAACATATTTGTACAACAGATTTTTTTTATTAGAACCACACATTAATTTCGACTTTTGGTTACATTTTTCCGGTTTCCCCTCATAGAGTGCAGTATTTCAAATTAAATTGTAATACTTGTGAGATAGAACCGCATTATATCCTTCGTTATTAAAATGTCTTGAGTTATTGTTAATTATTAATAACTTATTGTTATTTTTATTAATGGTATATCAAAATTAACAGAAAAAGTCAAACAATATAGTTGAAATAGTAGTGAATACGAGGTAAAAAATTTAAATATTAAAACAATCTAAAAAAGTGGATATAATAAGGCGAATTCGTAATTTTCTTAGATGCGATTAGAGAGAAATTCGTTGGTTTCCCTTGATATTCAAAGAATTGGATGGTAATTGAAACACTGATTCTTGAGAAGAGCACCAAGCAATGCAATGTTCCTTAGACGGCTGTTGGGTACGGTTTAATCTATAAAATTTACTCCGATCCAAATTTAGATAAAAACAGAAATTTCGCAGTAAAATGTTAACATATCTGTAAATTTCTAATCTTTTTGATTTCCTCCGAATATAGAAACAAGAGTGCTATCACTGAATTCCTAGATCACGTAAAAGGCAACGAACGCGATTTTCCAAATAATATCGCAGTTGATTGGAATGAATATTTCAATAAAAGCTAAAATATCTTCATATCCATCGCAGAAAAACAACGCCAAACTCTGAGAACCTTCCGGGATAAGAGTAAAATTCCTTTATGAATACGACAGCAAAAGAATCCTCTGATTCTAATCTGCAAATGAAAGGCAATTGTTTGAGAGCAACAAGAATCATTTTCCAAAGACGACAAGCGAGAATCGATGCTCCAAAAGTTAAAGGAGCTCTTGTTAATGACTACGGACACTTTTCCGCAAATAAGGATTTCAGATATCAATTACTCCACCTCCTCAGACCTTCATCGAAAAATCGATTAATGACGCCGTGAAAAATAAGAAGACACGGTAATCAAACAGTATTCCTCCCGTTTTATCCACGGAAAATTTCGCATCGCTCCCTCCGTGTAGGAGCAATTAAAAATAAAAACGACGCAGCCTTTTTATCGTTATTTCCTAGCGTCGTCTTCCACGGCTCTAGCGCCTAGATTCTGCCTAGGGGGCGAAGAAAAAGGCTTTTCACCCGGAAATTACGGACAGAGTGGATAAAAAATAAAGCTGAAAATTCCGAGCAGACAAATTCCTGCGGCTAACGTAATGAAGATTTCCACCTATGCAGCTTTAAAAATGCATGCAGTTATAATCCGACGTGAAATTTGTTAAAGCGTCCCTTTAGAAAAAATGAGCGCCTTCGTAGCCTCACCGTAAAGACGTTGCGAGGATTTCCGTGGAAATAAATGGTGTACTGGCCCCATTCCCTTAATACTACGTAGGATCTTCCGTCTTTCTTATTTTACATTCATTTCCCTGCCTTTGGATACGGATGGAATCCGTAATCCTGAGGAGGAACTCCGCCAGAAAGAAACAAATAAGGATAAAAATAATCGTGTGAAAAAAGCATCAGAATCTCTCCCGGGAGATCTTCTAAAAAGGATTTTTATTTCAGCGCAGCCTTCCTCTTAACACCCCGAGGTTTTGTCCATGCAATTTCATACTCGCAGATTCCAGTTTTCTTTTTGGATGGGCTAAAAAAAGACGTACTACGAAATATTTGCGTAGGCATGCAAGAATCTTCTTACAAGAGGTCGCAAGAGTACGGGAGAAACCCCAGCTTTCACAAATATGTGCATAAAAAGGCAAGCATGCAAGTTTCTGCTGATGGGGATTTTTTTTTTAGGAAATTGCGGAAGGAATTGGTCGAAAAACGCCCATTATTTTGTTAATAAGGATTTCTATTTACAGAAGTTATCAGGACGATAATTTTTAGTCACAGATCTAAAAACGAAAAATATATCTCAGACGAACTGAAAACCCATCGAAAGAATGAAATTTATAACAATAATAATGTACTGAAAGAATCTTGGAAGCAAATATTGATTTCAATTTCTTTTGAAAAATATTCCTGTAACTTTACATGGGAGAAACAAGGAATCAGATAAGTATCGGTCTCATATAAAATTAACATGATGATTAATTTCGCAGAAACCATCTCGAAAAGATAGGCACTTCGAGAAGACTCCCACAGCAGATTTTTAACTTGACACATTTCGTCAACGTGGTGAAGAAGTCAACACGTCAAATATCAAATGAAACATGTTAAATTAAATATTTGCTGCGGAAGTTACGAAGTTTTTCTTATCAGGATAGCTATCGGTCTTCTCTAATAACGTTCAAAATGCATAATTCGGAATATCTGACTGAGAAACAAAATCAACTGTGGAAAGCTCTAACGAGAATTAATCCATGACAAGGAAAAGTAGGAATAATTAGCTTTTTGTTTTTAATGTTTCATATAATTTTTATTTTACTCCTACTTTTCCCTCCTCCGTAAGGAGGAAAACTCGATAATCAATCATGAGCAATATATACTACGTACTCTAAACAAAGTAATAGATATCCTTCTCGATTTCAATACGAGATTTCTCGACAAACTCTTGCTAATCAACATCAGAAGATTCTATTGCAGAATGATGTCGTTCTGAAAGAGTAAGGCTAAAATACGTATCGTATATAGAGCAGAAATGGATTGGTAAGAAAGGCGCCAGGGCAAGGAGCAAACATCTTGCGTGAGCAAGTGGTTGCACAACGATCTATTTGTATTCATCCCTCCCGCTGAAGCCACTCGCAAAACACGGCCATAATAATGGCCACCTTACGGCTTTCAAAACCCCTAGGTGGCCCTGCGAGACCCTTGGCGCTAATGAAATGCCGTGAGCCCTCTTTACTTCGGAAGGTGCAATGAGGAGCTTATAAATTTACCCGCAAGAACGTGACTATATTTATAGCCTTGCATCGGATTTCTTTTTCGGCGCTGGATTTCCACAGTTGGCTTAAAAATGAAGTGGAATTAATCTATAAATTATAATAGTAATGGTTGATTATCTGCTGCAGTAATACACTTGCAGCGTTATGAATTATTACCTATTATTTATTTCCCATACATCAGCTTAACGATGAGTTATTCATAGATTAGATAAGCACAATAAAATTAACTTTGGAGAAATTACATTCGTAAGTTTTATTTCTAATATTCTACGAGCTATGGTAGACTTTGCATGATATTTTCAGGGTTCCAGATCTGCCGCCGAAATTACCGTGGAATTGTCGGGCCACGTGTGTGTCCCTACCCAATCTCACCCTAAGAGGTAATCCCTAAATCCTTTTTTCGTCTCTGAAATTTATCACTAATAAACTAAAATAAATGCAATTGAGTGAAATTCAGACCAACAGTTCAATTTACAATCAAATGGATAAAATGGTTATAAATTTAATATTTTCAATACTACTTTTGTATTATTTCAATACTTTTATAATTTAATTATTTTAATACATTTAACTTAGTAAAAATGTCCTTAATCTATAGTACTATGTACTGCGGCTTATTTTATTAATTAGTATCATCACTATTATTTTAATGTAAAGACTTTTGTTTTCCGAACTCGATCTTGATAATTCCCTAATTTCAATGGATCCTCTTTGCGAGTCCACAGCATGGATTTCCAGCGTTCTAGGTTGCTATGGAGCCCAGTTCTGCAGCTGACGAGAGGTTACATAATCTCCCCTAAACAATGAAGAGCACCTTTGTTAGTGTAATCCAGATGCAACAACACCCAACAACCTCTCATGCTCCCCATTCTCTTTTGAGATATGCACTCCACAGCCCAAGTCACAAGTGTACAAGGTAGAGGAATATGGTTCACGAATGGAGCTTGGATTATGTAAAGGTAATTAGAAACCCTTTCCGTTCTGGAAGATATGTAACAGATATCGAGAGACGTACTTTCTCCAGGTAATTTCGCCACCCACTGCATGCAAATCGTGGTTGGATAAGTATGAGGGGGTTAAAATATTAAGCACATAACTAAGGAAATTCCTTTGAACCGATTTTCAAGGCATTAAATCACACATGTTCTTGAAAATAGTAGTTAAATGAAAAGAATATAAGCGGAAGAGTTTTATTTTTGTCAATAGGGAAAAGATTAAAACAAGGCAAAATGCACCGCCTAAGCTGCACACTATGTAATTACCCGTCACTACTCGAACAATCTCCTGCAATATATAAAGCGGCTTTAGAGTTACTCGAGAAAAATTAAAGTTTAATCGTTAAATAAGAAAGGTAATAAAGAATTTTCAAAAAAATTACTTTCATTTGAGATTTCATGTAATAGTATGTGAGAAACTATTAGCAACTTGTTTTATTTTCATGAAATGAAAATTAGTCACCACTTAAGATATAAATTAAAGTCGCGAATGCTATCATGAGGTTACGTGAAATTTACAAGTTTTGCCTTGATATGTATTAAATAAAGATGAGTAAACAATTTGGTTGAGTATATCTTAGCATATTAAGATAACATGTATTAAAGTAATGGAGTGATTGATATTCCAAATGGATTCCCGGATAGCTAAGTGAGCGTTCGATTTTGGCGAAAGTAGACCCGAGTTCGATTCCCGGAGGAAGCCTACGTGTAAAAATGACTTCAGCTGTCGAAGAACTTTTAAAAATACTACCCCTGATATCCTTCCAAATCTCGGATTTTGTTATGATAATCATTTATAGTTATTACTTCAATTTTTAAGGGAAACGTAATATAAATAAATGAGACCAATCGCTTACTTCCTCCAATTTGTAGAATCATAAAATCTGTAGAGCAGCCCGTACGATTAAATTTAGTGCGATTGAGTACGATGCTTTAACTAAGAACTTATACACAGATGTAATTCTAGGCGCTGTTCGAATGCCCCATATACTCGTAAAAAAGTTTTAATTTCAAGAATGATCACATCATCTTAATACCTTCATTTCGCCAAAATAAACTTATTTGATATAATTGCGAAAACACTAATGTAGCTTAACAGGAAGAGCAGCCGTACAAGGAAGTCATTTCTCACCGAGAGCAGCCTTCCCTCCTAAGTTCTGGATTTTGGACCTCCGCCAAATTAAAAAAATACGAAAATTCTTCTCTTTTCTCCCTTTGCATCGCTAATAAATTCTCGCAGCGCTTAAAAAGAAACCCCTTCGGAGAAATAGAGTGATAGTACCTCTCGTAAACGCTTAGTTTTTATTGGCTTGGTAGATGGGGAAACCGAAACATATGCTGCGGGATTAATACGGCAATAAATCGCTCCTCCGAGACGGCCGATCAGAATGAAAAGATTTTAATTAAATACTTACGCCTCATTGCGACGTAATTAATGCCGAGCTCAAAATCTTGTAAGCCTTCGACGTCTCTAACAAGATCACTATTGTGTATCTCGATTAAAAAGACTTAATTGGAAATATATTTCCTTTGATGATTTATGGGAATAATAAACTGGACGGTAATTAATTATCCGGCGGGACTGTTTAAAAAGCCGACGTCGAGGATATTAGCAAAAGGTGGATGAAAAGCAACGCATGGAATACACCGTCTTCCCGAATTCTCTTATAAGCGGGTAAAAGTAGAAAATAATCTCATTTCTTGCTTCGTACCGGAAGATTTTTTTATTTCGCATTTTTTATCTTATTTCCCAGAAAATTTCATTGCCGATAACAAAGAACGTAATGAAAATTCAGGGAAAAAATTAATTGCACGTAGGAGCAAGGCTGATAAAATTAAGGAAGTGAGTATCAAAAACGAGAGGGCTCGGGCAAGGATTTCATCAATGAAGCAAAGATCTGCTGTGAGAAGGGCGTCCTCAAATTACATTGGCGAAGGAATATCGTTTTAATTTTTCATCAATTTCCAGAAACATGATTTACAGCAACTTTTAATAAAAACGTACGAAGTAGCTAACTGCATACGTCATCCACTGGTTATCATCTTTATTGTAAGATCATTAATATGCTAAAATTTTTACCTCCAGAGAAGAAATTCCATAGAGAATATCAAGTGGGCAGAATAGTAAATAGTATCAGAAAATTTGCGTTAACCAAACAAATCTTTCTACCTTCGTGACAAAATAAAAGTGATGGAAACAGACACTTATAATGCGATATATTAAAAATTAATAATACATGCAAAATAAGGAATCAGTAAAATGTCTCATAAAAAGTATGAGACATGAATCTGAATTTATATCGCATTGTATTTTGTAATACATATTCATTGAACTCCTTTTGGATATATTTTTATCCTTGCTAAAATATTTCTTTGTATTTGAATGCCGTAAATTTTGAAACTGGAAAATATTGCTCACCGTGAAATGGATTATGCATTTATTATAGCTTATAATATTTCGGAATAATCTGGTGCTTTCTAGGTGTACTTTGTGAAGAATCTTCTCATTTCATCTATATTTGCAATTGAATATAGACTACGTGATGAATCTACACGTGTATCTTCATGACTGAATAATACAAACATTTTCCTTCTGTTTCTTCAATTATATATTCATCGACGACGATCAAATAGCATTTAGACTAAGTAGTTAGTTGTAAATTTTTATTTCGTTTAAATTTGAACGCATTACAACTGTCATTCAAGCACCCATACATGTAGTCATTAAAGACGCTATCGTTAGCAGTGTACATACTGTATGATTTAACTTGCTTCCCTATCTCATCAAGTATCCCACAAGGAACAGCAAATAGACAAACATGGGTGATACAGCTACTCTTGACACCTTCATGTAACATCAACCTCAACATAAGTACCCTGTAAGTCGCCTATATGCATGCGCCTTCTAATGGAACATTAATGAATTTATGCTAGGTTAAGCGGCAATTATGAGACCCCTTCTTCATTGAGGATATTAAATTTTATCTTTATCGTGCTAGTCAGAGCCGTTTAAGGGGCTGAGGGTGCAGTCGCTACGGGTCCCGTCCAATGGGATTGGGGGCTCTGCGTGTTAGAGCTATTGGGGATCTCCAGTGGAAACTGCCCTCGAAGTTTAAAAGAAGTGTACCCAAACACAGAAACACCTTGCAGAATAATTTTCAGTTTGCCGGCAACAGTGGTATCGGCTGAATTGGCTAATTATCAAAACTAAAAGTAATAAAATGTTCCTTTAGATAGAACAATCCCTGAGAAGGTTTAATATTTTTATGAATTTCTTCAATCAAAACTTAAGAAGAAACCTTTCTTTCAGGATTTCAGATGGGTGATTTGGGAAATATTCACCAACATAAACTCCACAGCCATCTTCAGAGAAAGAGGCTTTCTCGACACCATTAAGATGGCTACGGAGAATGCGGCCGAAACGTTGGTGAATATCACCTGAATGAAACCGAAAGAGAATTTCCTGCATTTCATACCTTGGGAAAGGACCAAATATTTCAAACATTTCGAAGCTGATAAGATTAATAAAGAAATTTATCATCGATGAATTTGCATATATCAAATATAGAAAATACACCTTTATCATTCAATAGTCTTATTATCTTTCTGTCACTTCGTCTAAAACTTAACAGATAGTTTTAGGAGGAATTTTCCTTCATTTTCGAAACATAATACTGACTCAAAAGTGAGAAGACTGGTAAAATGAGAATCATTTTTTTTAAGTAACACCCCGAGTAATGACTCTAGGATCCCACGGCCCTCTGGATCCTAGGGTCGCACAGATAACAAAAACCACGACCTAATCTAACCTTAAATTTCAAGATATCGTATCAACCAGTATCACCATGCATGGCAAAATCAGCCATCTAAGAACAGCCTTGATGATTGACAAGCAGTAAATTAATGAAAAAAACTTACTATTCAACTTTTACTCCTACGACTGGAAGGAACTGTTTGAATTGAACAGAATAATAAGTCCAGGAGAGAAGGTCAAGTTCAGATAATAACTCTGCCTTTCCATGAAACGTTTCCGTGTCACGGTGTCTTAATGGAAAAATGTGCCGCCTTGAGGATCCAATAAGAGGAAAAATAAAAGCCTTCGGAGAGAGGAAAAATGGGACTGTTTTATAATTCGCCAATTTACACCCTGTTTCCATTCCCACGTCCTCTCTCGCAAGTGCCAATAAGTTCGCGGAATAACTGCGAGCGTGAACGAAAAGCGCTGTATGGGAGGGAGAAAGCGAGTGTAATGAGAAGAGTGGGCGGAAAGAGTTCGTTGAAAGAAGACGTGGGAAAGAGAAAAGAAATGAGAGAAATAAAAAGGGAAGCAGACTCTCAGAAGAATTGGAAATGGGTAATGAAAGCAATGTAGACTAAGTGACGTTGACAGGGGAAAAGAAAGATAAAAAACATGACTGAGATTGCAGAAAATGAATGGAGAATTAAAAACAAGAAAATACTTAGCTTTCTGCTTGGGTAAAATATTCTAGGTGGTAGAAGAAAAGAATACGAGAATATGAAACCAAAGAGTCGGGATAAAGTAGAAATTCATCTTAAATTGTGGGAATATTGATATATTTTTCTATGAAACTTTACTAATGCGGTATTAACGAATGCTGGGTGGAGAACCGCACGACATATTCAGTCCAAAAACTAATCGCAATATAAGAATTTTGTAATTTTGTCAAAATTACTGAGAATATAAATTTAAAAATTTATTTATATAAATATCATCATAAACGTTACATTTGTGACATTTCACTGCTAGTAAAGAGCGGTATAATACGTCCATATAAATCAAAAGTGATGAAAATATTGGTTAAAATATATACAAAACAAGGAAGGATTATAATTAATGACATTAAAGCTGTAGTGATTAAATAGGACTAGTTAATCATCTAGTGGTTTAAAACGTAGGTATACGTACTGGTAATGCTTTATTTTTCTGCCCCTGATGCTTGGCTATTGAAATGTTCACTGGGTTTCTCAGAAAGTCTGTAATCGGGGCTTTCCATTGTTTACAGAACTGGTCCTAACGCAGGAACGTAACAACAACCGACTTTAGCTGCATATTAAACCTCTATTTCATTAACTCCCGCGTCCTGGTTTCTTTCCTAATAACAATCCTCTAGGAAATTAAACATTATTGGGTTGCGGATAACCTACGAAGAAGTATACAACCAGTGCAGCCCGATAGAATAAAGCCGAAATTCTGAAAATATTACAAGAGAGTTTTACTTGGCTTAGGTTAACTAATAAAATTACTAGCGAAGAATATGTCGGTATACGGACATGGAAGAAACTGAATTGAATGTAAGAAAAAGCAAATATATCAGAATTTATCCGATAAACTAAAATAAAAAGGACGAATAGGATTTTGATATAGAACATTGTTTTGAAAGAATATTAGTTTTTAGTGAGCTCAACATGAACTGGCATGTTTTGTTCATTCCTTGAGTATCATTCGACCATGTATATTTTCATTAATAAAAAATATGACAATTTTAAAATATAAATTTGAAATCCCCCATCCTACGAGATGAATACATCGAGGAATCAAGTATTTTTTTAAATGTAACAATGCAAATATATACCGTCTCTTTTCCTTAATATGCATTGGGTTTAAGATAAAAACCTATCAAAACGTGTTAAAGAATAGACTTTTACTGAGGCCCTTCAAGGGGATATGCTGAGAGGTGCTCATAGTTAAAGGCAAGTAATCCTTGCACACCCTTTCGTAGTCATTAACCTATTTGTGTCTACCATTTTATGGAATACATCCAAAAGAATTAAGCCATTGACTCTTGGCGGGATCACACAATCAATGCAAATGTGGCGATAGTATTAAATTTTAATCTTATACATTGCAATAATCTGATCTTAAAGTGGTTGATATTTGAAAAGTAGTCTTAAAAAAAGTCATGAACCAATATAATTTATCCTTGATTATCTAAATATGACAGTTTACATTGAATTACTTTTTAATTTTATTTTTGTGTCTCGAAGGAAAAAATTCGACGCTAATGATATGAAAGAAATTTCTTTCAATTGACGGAAGCACGCAGTAGATGTAAACACGAAAGATTCCCTTCAAGATTGTGATGGTCTTTTCGTGGAAAAAATAGTAATACTTGATCAGCATAAACAGATTTAAAGGAAAGGGATAGCTAACAAGAAGGAAAGAGGGATAAATATCAGAGGGAATGGTTGGGCCAAGAAGAGGAACAAGAGTGAACGGAAGGCCATCGGGGTCGCCCGTGGGGGCAGAACTGCGTTAGGGTCGAAGCGAGGGTTGGTCAAATGGGGCCTCGAGATACCATTCGAGGGCAGTTTCAGGGATGTCTGGTCAAGGTTAGAGTGGCTTTCGCTGTTTTTATCCGTTTCACGGAAAGAAACTTGGAGTAAAACGCCGTAAACCATGTCTGAGTCGGAGATTAAAACTAGGGTTATGCCTCTGTCTCCCTGCGCCGTACATGAGGTTTCACCGTTTATTTATGTAATGCTGCCTGTTTCGAACATTTACGCCGCCATAAAAAACGAAATGAAGGAGAGCTCTTTCCGGTCGATTATATGTCAGGAGAAATATTCCGCGGCAATAAATACATCCGATACGAGACCAATGCCATCGCTTCGTAAAACATATTTTTACGGGTTTTTAACGGTTTTTTTTTCCCAAATTCTTTAGGCTTTTCGAATTTTTTCTGGTCATTTGTAACCCATGTCGTCGTTGCTTACGTTATACTACTTTCTATTCCACCCAACCAAATACCAGAGTATAACAGAAAAAGCAGTTACTAGAAAATGTCAATGAGAAATATATTTTTGTTACTAGTATTGGAATATCACTTATCTACCTAAATATAAAATTAACCTATAGTAAGACTTAGGGAAAATTTTTTTATTTGAAATATCTAGTTTCCTACCACACTAACTGATTTCATAATTAAGATCTCAACATGAAAAATAATTCGGCAATGAAAATGTAGTTCATGACATAGCAATCATTACTTCATAACATTCTCCACAAACATCTGGAACAACTTTGAAATATATTTTCTACAGTAATAAAAAACCTTTGGTTGGAAATATGTTGATATATATCCCTTCATAATATAAATATATACTTAAAGAGTAATGCAGATATCTAATCTATGAAACCTTATTAATCTTTAGGGTGTTCAATGTATTTAAAAGGTAATCTAACAATCTGCATGATATTATCTACCTATTATGCAATTAGTCCGAATATCCTGCGTAATTATTCCAATGAATCAATGCATCTAATGCCCCAGATTGTCGACTAATACTCCGGAATATAAAGCACGTAACCTGTGATCCGTTTAATGCGAACTACTTCACATGTAAGGGCTTACTTGAACACAAACCGTCCTGAGTAAAAAGTCCGCTAATTCTTCGGCTCTGATCTTTACGAAAATTCCCCGGGAGAGCAAATGAATAAATATCACCTATCGTTGGGTGAACAGCATCTGTAGGGCATGGAAAAAGGCGGAGATAAAGGATTGTAGGAGAAGGGCACATAAAGGGAGGGTGTAGAGTTAAAGCACGTAAACGCCCGCATAAAATCCTACGCACGTGGTCTCAATGTCCACACGCAACTCGACGGCTTCCATGCAAATGTCCGTATTAGTGGACGTAATATGGCGCCACCCCTCCTCCATTCCCTCCTTTTTCTAACTTTTATTTCTTTTATTGTTTCTTTTACGACCTCTTGACCTAGCCTTTAGGGCCACAAACATATATTAAAGCGAAAACAAATATTTCAGTCTGTTTCACGGCTCTGTTACTCCGGAAAAACGGAAAAATTACTGTAAGCTACGAATGTTACATTTTGTCGGATTATAGTTCGTCTTTGGACTACACGAGATTTGCTACTTAAGCATTTATTTAAACTTTTTATTTAAAGTAAGACCATACTATGCAATGAATTCATGTTCATTTGGAGGCGGAATAAGTGTTTAGTTAAAGAATTAATTGAAACGCCTATATTATTATTCTTTTTTATTATAATTGAATACTGAATTATGTGAAAAATTGGCCTTTGAGGTTGTCGCCGCACCTTGGGTTTTGCATGGTACGTTATTCATAATAATAATGATCCATATTTGATTCATTTTTATAAAAAAATATGTGTGCTTCGCTAATAATGTTATATATAATGTTTTCTAAATATCCACGTCTTATAAAGAAACATTTGCATTTTTCTAGCAGTAACTAATGACTTGAAGATTCTCCCCTGCCACACGCCAGAGGGTGGTTTACAGGGTATATATAAAGATATAGACAGATATCGGTAACCGGTATACCGGTAACTAAAGTAAAACACTAAAAACTTATAATTTGGAAACAATCAGAAATCAAACGAATTTAATGGATCATTCACAAAGTTTAGTTCTTTATTCTGAAAAAAATTCAATTCGAATAACGGAACCGTTATTAGTTTCAGCTTGTAAATTCACCTAGACTCACATTACTATGAAGCAAGTTCTGGGGAAATTTGCAAGTAATAACGGTCATTGCGATGAGTTAACCAATATTCTTTAACTATTACACTGAACACTTATTCCTTTCCCAGATATTAGATTAAATTTTGTGATAAAAATATATTTCAATTAAGAATAAGAAGTAAATTTTTAGGTGAAGGGGATTTTGTTGGCAATTGTTTGAAATTACAGAGCTTAGATTTAAAGATCATTCAACCATGAATGATCTACATAAATAGGATATTATCAAAAACTCTCTTTCCAAGATTTCCAATGCTTAAGCGGCAACATACATTTCCATGAGCTATAAGCAAAATTTTCCATATTTAATTTTAATGTTTATTTATGAGTTATATGAAACATCGTACTGCTAAAGATAATAAGTTGAATCTTTCACAGTTTCGCGGATTTTTATTTTAATACTAATAATTTCTCCTGTTCAATGGCATTTGAATTTTTATTAAAGCTTTATTTAATTCCTAGGTTAGATTAATTTATGTAAAATAAATAATTGGAAAACGCATTTTATAAACATTATTAACACTATCGAATACGTTTAGGTAACTTCAGAAGGAAAAAACTTTAAAGTGCAGCGAAACGTTCGCGAGAGAAACTATGAATGAATTAAGATTAAATCAATTGATCTTTCCTTTAAAATCATATCGCCATTTCCTATAGAGGTCTCTGTATTCCATTGTGGGCGCATCTTTGAGAAATAAACATAAAATATCCTTTAGTTTTATATTTCCGTGGGCTACAAACTGATCGCAAGATAGGGATATCGTGCAGATGCTCCGATTTTACCACACCGATTTTCCGGATGCATCGGGCTTAAAAGCCACCTGGTGGCCAAATCAACGTGGTTTTCTTTCTAACCAATCTAACCCCTTAAAACCCCTCCACATCTTTCTCTATCCCATTCCGCAGCCACCGCAAAGTGGTACCACTTTCCATCCTCTCGTATATTCCACTCTCACGCACAAAAGAATCCTTATCTCTAAAACCGCCTTTTGCAACGCACAAGCTAGTCGGTTGGGGCGCGCCATTTAAGAGGAGTGTTTTCTCTTGTGAAATCTCATTTTCCCATTTCTCCCCTTCGTCTCATAGGCGTATGAGTATCGTCATGGAGGAGCTAAATTACCACGGCAATTAGCCGAGACAAGGAGGAGCCGCCATGGCCTCAGAAAGGTTGAGCGAATCACCTGCTACTCTGTTTGCGGGAAGGCTGTTTGTTTGAGTGAGCAAGCATATGCACGCAGACGCCCTTATAACGACCTCCCTAGATTAATCAATCACTATATTACCGTCTTGCTAGAGAAGATCTAGAGGCAAGAAATAATACCGTGAATGTAGCTCTAAGCTGACAAGAAAACATTCCTTACCAACACAACAAAATCCCAAGATTTAACATTTTCAAACTAGAAAGACTAGAGCTACATATCCTCGGAATTAAATTCTACGATTTTGATGAGTAGCGTAGTAGAGTAGTATACTTACGCAAGCCAAGTCGAGGATTCAATCGTTTTAGCTATGAATCTCGGAAGAGATGGGTTAATTAACTTTCAGTTGAAATGAAACTAAACTTCTATTGAAAGAAAATTGTTGGAGAAAGAAGAAAAGCTCAAATTTACTGAAGACACCGAAACATAGAAATCCATTACAACACATTAGAAAATTTCACATTTCCCAATAATAAACATTATATAGGACCACTTCAAGCGAAAAAAGGAATAGGAAATGATGAGAAATATATCAAAATTCTGTGAAGCTATTGAGAAACACGTTCCTGTAATTTATCTATCTTCAGGAGAAACTGATCAATAAGAAGTAAAACCTGAAACCTGCCACTTCGTAAAACTATCTTCAGTCTGAAATTCATTGAATATTTTTTCACCTTAAAATGGAAATTAGTGGAAATGTGATGACATCTCCCTTTATTATCTTCTCTTCCAATTTAATTAAATCTTCAGGGATAAATTACGAGTAAGTGATAAGCTAAGAATCTAATCCAAGGTTGGCGAACATATGGCAGACGTGCAATGCTCGCTAGCGAAATAAAGTCTGATTCACAGAACGCGACGGCGCTACTTTTCTTATAAATCATTGAATTGGAGCATTTACTCGCAAAATAAAAACGTGAATAATTTTAATTCGAAAGGTTTTCATCGATAACAGTAACTTATTTCTATCTCTGACATGATATAATACACAATATCTCTATCTCACCCTATAATTAAAACAAGTTTTTATTTTATCGTACTCCGAAACAAGATATGCTATCCATGATCTAATCTAAAAAAAAATTAACAAATTAATTTCATTGAAGTTGAGTGTACGCCTTCGAATTTGGGAAGAATAATTCATATATTTGGACAAACTGATTTGTAATCCAGACTCAATGTGAATGAATGTGTTAGTCAACAACTGTATACCTCAAGGATTACCGGATAGAGATATGCTTTATTACTAAAACATCCATAGTCATTTTCAACTCTAGACTCTTCAGCAGCGAGTAATAGATATGAATAATTTACTCCGCCATTCCGCGGAATCAGGAATAATAATTCAATGTTTAGTAAACCATGTCAAATGAGAAATCTGATTATTTACGCGAATTCTCGCAGCGGAAAGCTGTAAATAAAAATGTTGGTGTTCTACGCGCTTCGCTTCAAACGACTGAGCAGCTAACGCTAATCTGATGAAGAGGTGTAAAATTATGAGAATCCTCCTCCGGGTAATTATACGAGCATTAATCACAATCGGTGATGATGAGGATGAAGCAGGTGTTCCATTTGCGAATATGAAATGTGCATCCCCAAATTAAATCTGAGAGCCAGTGTATTTAAAGTTATTTTCCTGAAATGTTAGATTTAAAGTGTATCACTGTTTTGTAAATCATGGGCACACTAAAACTACTTATCTGGCACAGAATGGTAGGTTTAAAGTAACTTAACTAACGACTTATTTACTAACGCCGCCAGAGTACATCAAACTTCTTTATTTATAAGTAGACAGTAGTATTACCTCAGCTGAAAGGCAGTCCTACCAACGGATTATTCGATTGAAGATAATTTCCATAATCTTCATACTGCCAACAATTCTGCTGCCGAATTCTTAGGCGTACGTACGCGCATGTTGAACGAGCACAAAAAAATCAAAAATGAGTAAAACGTATTGGACGCTGCCCAACTTTGGCTTGCCAGCAAAATTGTGGTACTTTTCGGCATTATTTTTTGTCTATTTGCGATTTTGAACCCTGTGGCAAGTCGCATATCGGCTAGCAACCGTTATTCTGGAACAAATCGCCACTTAGGGCAAAGAACCATACTACTTTTTCATTTAACCGGTAATAATATTCAGCTAGGCTCTAGATTAGCCTGCGCGGCTTGACATAATTTTAGATAAAATGTATGAAAAAATAGGTGTTGAACAAAGATCTCAATATCTGAAAATTTCTAAGGAATTTCCAATTTTTTCTCATGTTTAAGCGCTCATTCTTCTGCATTGACCCGATTTAAAACTATCGGAGGGTAAGAAACACCATTGGTGGCATACATGTGCATCTCGTATATTTCTATGGAATTCAAATTTCAATTATAATTCAATTGAAGGGCAAATCAATCAACTTACCGAAGAATACGTTTAGGTTTTTATAAAGCTCCGTTCACGATTTTATCAGCAGCAATATCAATTATTTGGAGCGATTAATAGATGAAACAGTACAATTGAGTGGCCATCCGAATACCTCAGAAAGTGAGAAGCTGAGATAAAAAATACGCTTCGGATAATATATTGCGATTTCGGAGGCCCATGTGGCTTACGGAATGAAGGAAGCAAAATCCGGGCGAGGAGAGAAATGTTCCCGGTCGGTGGAGGGAAGGGATACAGAGGGATTCTATTTTTAAAATTGGTAATGGTTGCCAAGGCCTACACACGTTCAAACCCCTCCGAGCCTAAGAATTCGTTTCAAGCGACCGCTGGATAGTCTGGGTTTACTGAGCTCTCTGCTAGTCACCCGCTTCTGGTTCCAGGGCTCAAAATAATTTATACTCCTCCTCCCCCTCCGTTCACGAGATCCCACTCGAAAGATAAAGGGAGATCATAAGGGTGAGTTTAGCTATCTAGTCCGCCTGTTACCGATCCTTGTATTCGGAATCATTGAACGTGTTGACCTCCGATTCCAGTTATGAGCGCGGATTTATAGCTTTGGCTACTTCTTGCGCGAATCTGCAGTACGAGTGTTTTTGGTATTCTTCCGCGAACGAGAGCGGTCGTTATTCATGGCTATTCAGTATACGAGTACGCCGAACTGGAAATGAGGAAGGATAGAGGAAGAATATTCGCTGTTCCACGAAATCTCCACGATGGAAATCCGTACCGAGTGAAATACTTTTTAGCCCTGCATTTCCAAGCTAGATGACGATGGAATGGTAAAAATTTGCGTCATTTGGTATAGAAGAAAAGAATACTGATTGAATAAGAAGAAATCCCATCAAATTAATCAAAATGGCACTCGATCAGTTTATTTCGGTGGATTGGAAATTCCCTCGTAACAATGATGCGTATACAAATTCCTCTTGAATAAAGAGATGAAATACAAATTCACTCGTATTTCTTTTAACGTAATACTCTTTCAATTTAATAACCATCTTATCTGACTCGACCAAGAGAAAAATTACGCATCCAAAGCCGAGACATATGGCAAATTTGAAGGAGTGAATTGGATTGTGGATGGATTTTATTAAGTAACAAAGGATAAAACTTCACTGTTAAATAATGCAAATTCAAAATAATTTGAAATACATTCTAGATAAGCAAGGAAGGAAGAATTGATAGGAACTCGAAATTTTTTGAGGAAATGGAATACTTTTAAACTATGGAAAGTTAATGAATCGATTCAGTGAAGCGAAAATCATTCTAATTTTACCTGTCTTCTCTGCCCAGTGTAAAGGATTATTTCCCATGAATAAGATCAAAATTACCTAGGACGCCCCTATATAAACATACAGTTTATCTTTCCTCTTTCAGGTTAAGTTAACTGAAAAGAGTGAAATAAATTATTATTTCAAAAATAACGAGCGTAAGACCACAATTAAGTAGCATTCATTGAAATTTTTAACTTTTTATAATTTCGTAGTAAAACATTTGAAATTTGGGGAACTCTATCTTCTAGATGAGACATTTTTAACGTAAAAGAAAATACAGAGTATCGAGTCAATCAATCAATAGTTTAATAAGAATGGAAAAAAGTCTCGTCTGTCAGAATGAAACAAATAAGTCCCTATATCACGAATATTATTTGAGTTATTTCAATTATGTGAATAAATAACGCATTAAGCCTATTTAAAAGTGAAAATGAATACATATAGAATGATAGAAATCCATTCAATGTTATCTAAGACTACGGCTCAGACAGCGGTAACATTTTACAAAGCCTATCAGTTGTTTATTTAAAAGTAAGATCACCGCACCACATACATGCAATTAATATATTTTCCTAAACTGCGGCGAGGAGATTTTTACGACGACGCAGCGTTGGAAGTATTTCAAACAAGCATCTCACTCAGAGCTTTACCCAAGAGATGATTTTTTTACTCTCTAACCAAAAAACATTTCTCACTTTGGCAAGGCTTTAAAAATCGATCTGCAAAGAAAATAATGTCGAAGTATGCTCAAAGAAATATCTGATTCAAATTTTAAATCTACAGCCGTACAAAATTTTACCAGGGACCGGTTTTCAGATTCAGTTCCCTCGTGATATCAGGAGATGTAAATTTTCTATTGAATTTGATAGATCGAAAACCTGAAGCTATCGTGCATTATTATGAGCGTTTTGTGCTATTAAAACTGACTCGCGTTTCTACATTTTGCTCATAAATCAGATCAACGCTTCGCCGAACCATCAAGGAATACTCAACGCAAACATCTTGTTCTCTCAACTCTATTATATAATTATTGTGATTGAAATCCTTATCTCAGTACAGTTCTCTTTACTTTCAGAAGCAAAACCCTTCAAACATTCGGAATGATTATTATATATTTTAGTTGTAAATGTATGGACTACTGATTCTAAAATTAAGATTGTTATCAGCCAAGTATAAAAGATTATAACAAGAAGTAATCTACACATTGAAAACTTTTAATAGGTTCATGAATTAATATACTCCAAATTCAACTGAAAACGATATTTATAAGGAGAATTAAACACTATACAAGAGAGTTTTGAACGTAGTAAATACAAGAATTGGATCAGACTCGCTAACCAGGTAGAATCAATCATCGATTATTCGTAAGGGAATATATTATGAGTTGAAGACAGTAAAATTCAAGAAAGGTTGAGGAGAATAAACCTTTCCTGAATGAAAACTATGCGAATGAATCAATGAATTTACGGTTGAGTTAGAAAAATCGCCCGGTATGTAAGTTCATTCGTAGATGGTGAACCGGAACCTCCGTTTCATTTTTTTTTGTGAGCTCTATAAGTAAGACCGTTCCAAGGGGAAGGCATTTCAGCGTTTTATTTTCGGCAACTGAATGAAAATGAGGCGAGACTTCTTGGGAGGAAAATGCTCCCTTCCAAATTCTTCACTTTAGCTTCTAAATGTAAGACTCAATTCCCGGGACTATTATGAGAGATGATGTTAGTGTGAGAGAAAAAAGCAAACGTTCATGCATATATTTCAAGTCATGTGGCACGTATATAACATGTGATGCTACTGAAAAATTAGGACAACTAATTGCAAGCTTGTTTGAGGAAGAAAAGGAGTCTACACGATTACTGATAATTTTCATTAGTCGAATGATACGATTTCGTTTAACTGTAAAATATAATTTTTACGGTAGGAAGAAATAAAGAAAAACATCTGTTCTCTTATACGTTCTCGTGATTATAACGAAGGAATAAATTTTCTTTATTTTTATATATGTGGGAAATTCAGTAAGTATACCTACGAGTGGATATAATGACACAAACCTTTACAAGTACGGCGTAGTAAAAAATACGAATTTGATTCTGAATTTTCCGAATCATTACTAAACATGCTACACATCTTAACCAAGCCTATTTTTCTATCCATTAGAAATTCGTTTCATTCGATAAATTTTAAAGATTTTGTTATCCTCGCCACTCCGTATGAATTACTATTAATTAGTCTTCTAAAAAATAATTTTCTCATCAATTCAACACATTTATTATCGATGTATGCGGTTACGAAGGCTTTATATTAATTTCCCTTCCCTTACGTGTGCTTGGTCTTTATCCATTGACGTCCTGTGACGCTGTTCCTTATGTTGAAGCTAATTTATCAGAAGATCGATAAACTTATTCGGAAGTCATCTCCGGTGGAATATTTTATTTCGAGAAATGGTCGTGTTAAACACAATTATTTGAAAAGATGGAATAACGTTACCCCCTTTAAATTTATCTTCGTGGCTGATAAAGAGGAGCAAGAAAAACTACGTATTTTATGGCACGTGGAGGGAGGTCAATCAAAGCTGGGTAGATTTACTTGACTTACCTTCAAACTCGGAGACATTGATTATCTCTAAAGAGTTCCATGAGAAATAATTTCCTCTCGGCTCTGTTTTCCACGTGTAATATATTGCTTATTTTCGAAATTGATATGGACCCACAGGGGTTTAATTATATTAGGGGTTGATTCGAGCTTAAAAGTCAATCGGAGATGGAAAAATATATATTAAAATTTACGAATACAGCTCTTCGAGTTTACAGATAAGTCCCATTAATTTAATCATCTCAGATTGGTCTTTCCCCGCGCCCTAAAAGCAGTTTTCCTACCACTCCTCCCCCTCAGCCACGAAGACAAATTTAATAAGCTTCAACTGAGAAAAAAAGATCATTTTATTAAGAGATCAAAACAATTAATTCTAAACACTTAGCGTGATATGTAAAATTAAATTTTATGGCCTTTCACGTGAGAGATCTAGATTAGCAGTCTACGTTGTCGTGATTGTCATTTCCACTTCGAGAAATTTATTCTGCGACTGGAATCCCCACTTAGAAACAGTGTTAAGTTTTGAAACTCTCATTTGCCTTCTATAGCCGGATTACGCTAGGCTCCCATGTACATATTTTCTTTTGATTTCCTAACTCCGCGACTTGGCTGAAATTCGGACAAAATTAATGAAACCGGAAGAGAGGAAAGCTTTTAGGTTGTAATTGGCCCGGACTGCATAGCGGAATTCGAGTTCATCACCTGAGTGGTTGCCATAAGCCAATGGCTACTAATTTATCAAATTGACTCATCGAGGTAATCACATTTCCACGAGCTGTGATTGATTCGGTCTCGGAATCGTTTACCTTAATGGGATACTACCGGGGATCCATGACTTTTTGTGGCGAATAAAATTCGCTCAGGATAACGCCCGAATGAATGTCGTCAAATAGATATGGCTTCCGCCTTCCCTTGTGGATTAAGCTGGATATTTTTTTGCCAACGAAGAATTTGATGATTGCCAATGACAAATGAAATGCGACGAAATGTATCAAAGCCTCAAAAAGGTAGGAATAAAGCCCTAATGAGGCTTTTAGCAAAATAGGAATCACGCTAAAAATGAATTAGGTATCAAAGTATTAGCCTCACAAAGGGTATCAATACCAGGAGATAACATGCGGTAACAATCAACGTAATCCATTATGGAAAATACTTGAGTAGAAATTAAATTTTTTGAAAATTTACAATTTGAGCTTAAATTGCAGGAAGTGCTTTGAGATACTTTTTTCGTATTATTCTTTTCCCTCAAAATCAGTAATGAAAATCGACGTTTTAATTGAGATAACTCAACGACCGCAGACCCACGTCATTTACACGCTCGTCAGACTAAAACTCCAATGCTTCTAAGAATATAATTATGTAAGGAAGAGAAAAATAAATCCACGTTTTTGATCAAGTAACTTCCGCATTAAGAATTAAATAAATGCGCATGTAATTCCCATAAAAATATTTAACCATCATACTAAATTATTTTTTCATTAAATCTTAATTGATTTTTATGAATTTTTACCAAATAGGTTATGAGCCTGAAAAGTCCCTTCTTTCGCGTAACCTACCATAATAATATCACATTTTTACTTAATTCATACGGAAGTAAATTAGAGTAAGGAAGGAATACATAAGAAGTTGAAGAAGTGGCAAAAGTAAGACCAATATATAAAAAAACATCCAAGTAACCAAACACCAGCGAGGAAGAGATTGTAAAATTAACAAAAATTAAGACTGACAACTTAAAGGCGGATGATAAATATTGTATATGCCCACTGATAAAGAAATTCATGGTGTGTTCTAATAAGAAGAGAGTTTATTTTAGCTCTTCTACATAATCGCCTAACTCTAATCTCCATTCGTTTAACCAAGAAGAGAAATATTCCTCGTAAATCTTTCCCACATTATAATCCATAGATATTATAGGTTGTAAGGACATGGAAGTTTAGCTTGCATTGATGACCAACATTCCCCTTTTGTTTCATTCTCTCCGATTCTCATAAAAATAACCAAAAGAATCCAAAAGCTTTCAGCCCACAGTGAAATCGCGAAGAAATATACCACAGCAATGAAATTTGCGAATGGATTCCATAGCGAGCGGAAAAATTCTTTCTGAGAGATGAGACAGGATTTTATGAAGGCGATATGGTTCTCCGTGGAATGGTTACGGCCTCTCTGCCCCATACTATGGTTCCATTAAGCCTCATTCCCTTCTTCCATCATTTCCAACTGGGTTTTAATGGCCATCGGCCGTCCCTGGATCAAGAAACAAGCACACGCGCTGCTGAACGTTTTTACGACTTTTAAGGAATTTCGGAGCCAGAATGCCAGTATTTTGAAGACTATAACCTTTCTTAACCACAATTAACTTAATTTCTATCTAATGCCTGTCTTCCACTTTTCTTAAATCATCTAAAAGAAATAGTGTCATTTGAACAGCTTCCACAACCCTGGTCTTTTGTAAATATATAAAATATCAGCTGTCTTCGATGTATTACGTAACCTTCATTGCAGTAATGGCTTTGTGAATTCTTACTGCAATTCTTCTTTTCGGATCATTCATTCCAGTAAGAGCGAGAAAATATACTAAAATACAAAAGATAGTTGATATGAAATCTCAAGTAATGTAACTTAATGACAAATTCGCAGGGAAATGATTTCTACATCGACTTCTACACCTCATAAAAATTTATGTACACATAACGATTTCCGATCATCATCGTCACTAGGAATACATGACGGTGACCATGAATTGTCGAAACCGTCCACTCTTTTAACAAATCTTTGGCACTTTCATTTCCTTACAGGCGTCCTACTACAAAATCAAAGCCATTTTATTAGTTGAATTAACGACAGCTAAGCAATAAGAAATAATCTCCGCATATTCCTCATTATCGAGAAGACCGAAACTAAAACATATGTGTTTCACTATTCGACCTGCTTTATTTATAAATTATATAACTCATTCAAAAAAGTTGACTGATTGATTGATGACTCAAACATATTTAAGCTAGTCCCGTTGACAGAAAATATTCTTAGGCCTGCGATTCACGACAGTGTGAATGTACATAACTTGGCAGTTGTACAAATTTAGTACCTACTGCGACTGATAGCAGAGTTCCATGATTTGATTTATATGAATGTATTCCATAGCGATGGCGTATCTCACCGTAGTCATCATTATCTCACGCACACGGCATGGGACTATGTACGAGTACATCCACATACAAAATCTACATTTTAAATATCCCAACGAAATCACTTGCCATTCAATTGTTTATGGAATATATATCCAACTATAAAGATTCCTCTAATTCCCAATTTATCAATTAATTTTGTCATCAACTTCTACATCTACACATGTATCCTGAAACCTACCTTTCGGCGTGTGGCAGGGGGTGTAGGCCCCATGACTCTATTTTCCTTATCCATTACTTTCGCGAATGATTCCAGGAGTTAATGAATTCTTAAATCGACCGGTTCTAGCATCTATTCCTCTGATCCCCCTCACAAAATACAACACAAAGTATAGTATACCGCCTTCAGTTGTATCTTTTCAAATTTACGAATGCAACTTTTCTCGGCAGGATCCAATACATGATATACATACACGAGGTGAAAACTAAAAAGCACCAAATAACATTGCTTGTGGACGTTTGCATCGCTCCTACTGACTCTAGTTTTGACGAAGCACTCAAGTTCTCGTCCACAAACATATGGTAAAAAATGTGGGTACCCCGTGTTAAGTTATTCGTCTAACTTTACTGTCACTTACATTCGATAGCAAGTTTGTAACACTCCAATTCCCTGTAAATCCTGGTTCACATATATCTGTAGGCATGAAAAAACCTACCTCTCAAATACTTGTCCTAATTAAGTTAATATTTTATGATTCCATGATTTCATTTCTCGAGTCGATGTTTTCATAGATTCCTTTCAACATTCATGCGAAACAAGGTTAGCCAAAGAAATAAACGAATGTATAAAATTATATTTTTGCAGACATAATTAGTTCTTTATTTTTTCTGTAACGTTAATTCTTGTGAAAAAGAATTATGAAGTCATTTTTATGAAAAACGCTAATATTCAATAACCTTGTGGTTAGAAATTTAAACAAACGATTATCTGTAAAAGTTGACCTCCATACTGCTTGGGTATATCCACACTGTAAGAGCTCGAAGTTAATGTTATTGATATTGATAATATTTTCATTATTCCATTTTAAATTACAATCTGTCATAACCGCATTGTTACGAAAAATATGCTGCCGTAATTATCTGTCTAAAATGATTTTTGTGAAAAACAAATTTCTATTTTTACTTTACGTTGATAATAAAAAAGAATGGATAATTTTAAACACCTTACTCAATTATAAAATCAGGTTAGTGGTCTCCTAAAAGTCAGCTACCATAATTAAATAGATGGTAACATTAATGTGATCCTCCAGTAAATTAGGTTTCCGCTGTAAAATTTTAATGCACGTCAAAAAATATCACCAGCTGGATGTTGAATATTTATGCCTCATCGATTAACTGTTTACTATTTATTTCATCAAGATATTTTGAAAAAAATACCCTCACAATATATTGTAAACATTTTTATCTGGATTAATGCTGAATTTTGCTGAATCAATTGTTCTAACTCTCCCATATTGAATTTAAATCACTCAGGCAAATATACATTTCACTCTGGAAACTATTGATAGCAGTAAAAGAAAGATAATGCTATTATGCTCTTGCTATTTCTTGAGATTTGCTATTATCTGTGGTTTCTTTCTTAAGTTGATAAAAATTTTTGCAGCCTACTTAATAGTGAGCAAACAGTGACCGAAAAGTAGGGCAACTTTAACGGCATTATTTTAGGTATTATTGATAATAGGTAGAGTATTATTGATGGAGTAACATTATGATCTTCAAACGATATGGAAATCAGAGAAAACTATAGAGAATTTGCATTCAAATAGTTCAAATTGGGATGAAAACATTTTCAAGTGAGAATAAAACATTATAAAATTCGATTTAAATATAGCCCATTACCTGAGACACCGTTTACTCTATTGGAAATTTTTCTCTGGTCTGTATTCTTAAAAATAGAAATAAATAACGCCCTTCTTTCTTAGCGCCAATTCTCTCACTCTTCAGACAGCATAGTCATTCTCCTCCTTTTCTCACTCATCTTCGCCTTCATTTAGGTCTCAATTTCTGACACATCTGATCTCTGTTAGAGAAGGATGAAAGTTCTGTATGCGACGGTGAGCAGTAAACTTGCTTTTATTTAATCTAATAAATTAAAAAGATCTTTTATACTTGAATCTAAACATAAGAAGGCGGTAAAAAACTCTAGGTTTTGGATTTAACTAAATCACAAATAGTTGGAAGGGAGAGGAATACATGATTATTTCTTTTACGTTCAAATATTCACAATTTAATACTCAATGTAAAGAAATGTTCATTGGAATTGAATTTTTCATATTCCTAATTAAAATTTCATTGCCTGCCTGCCATTACAATATTACCGAATGTACCAGATGTGAAATAATGATTAGCAGAATTAAATAAGCATTAGTCGCCTTTTGATTGGCTCATCTGGCGAAGAATTAACTTTAATTTCATAAGCCATCCAAAAATTTTATTGACTATTTCAGCCTGCCCTTTCCGAGGCCTCTCATTTCTAAAAGTTAATGGATTTACCAACTTTGACGAAGAGCTGTTCATTTCTTAATGACATAAAAACTTTAATTTTTCAAAGGAAAGGTCTCTCAGTCACTTACTAACAGATTCTCTGCTCTGCCAAAGATGATGCATCAGAATGTGGAGTCGAGTTCGAAATATAAGTTTAGTCTATTTCAAAAACAATTTTATGCTGGAATTTGGGACTTTACATAATATACAAAAGTGTTACTTCTGTAAATGACCAGAAAAAAAGACTCATTAGACGATGATTTCACTATACCAATGCATTAACGCTGAGTAAGTAGTTATAACACGACTTCCGTAAAGAGGAGTAGCAAGGAAGTGAAATAGAATAAAAGTGGCGCAAGAATTAAAACAAAATAAAACTGGAATTACTCTTAAGATATAAAACATCGGTGGGCATAATAGATGAATAGTCAACAATCATTATAACATCCAGTAAAAAAACTTTAAAACTTCTTTTATTATTAATTTTATTATTTATTATTAAACATCCATTTGCAGTGCTTTGATGCCTCTAAATCGTACAGAATCCTACTCTCGGCCGAAATGCCATTTATAAATACTTGCAAGAACCATTTCATAATTTTGTCCATATTTTTGTAAACGCACGTGCATCATTCATCCTTCAGAATATTCTGTTTTTTAAACATTATTAACTACTTTAGGTTAAATGGTTAAAAGATAAAAGGCAAAGAATTAGTACCAAGGACACTTAAGACGATATATATTTTTTCTAACATTCCTGTTAGCATCTGCGATGGTAATCTGCAATAACACCTTAATTAAATGACGCAATAGTCTATTAACCTCTAAAGGTCAATATATATCCAGGATAACCTAATATAACTCCATTTTTGTTGATACGAAAGCAATAGATAATTTCGTTTTAAGATTTCATTATAAGATACATAACTGAATCCTCGTAAAGTCTACATTCCAAAAGTACGTCAATAAATCCTACTAAAAATCTTAACGATGTTTGATTAATCATAAATGTAATAATTGTGTCTAGTAATGATTTACTTTGCTAAAATTTATCTTCAACGCATATTTAACGCGAGTACGACTCGCTTCATGCTGTGGATTCCAAGAAATTGAGTTTATTTTGCAGTGGTCGAGGAAGATACATGAAGGAGGAATGTGTATTGAATCCATAAAAAGGTTGTGTGGCCATCTCGAAAAGTAATGGATCTGGATGTTGAACGTCCCATTACTTTCAGTGCAGCATCTCACGTGGTAATTGGTTTGATATTTTGAGAAACTTTGTCCCTTTTCTAATGTCATTAAGAAACTACAGCATCACCATTGTAGCCTTTATTCTTTCTTATTTATTTTTCTGCGGCCTGAAGTGAAGTCGTCTAAAATTAGTTAAAGGAGAAAAATAGAAAATGTAATTATTCGAATCATCTGATCCTAGGCTCTATTGCTTGAGAAATATATTGTTTCAGAATCACTTCAACTAATTTTCTAAAATCACTCCGCAAATATTATGATACAGGCTAAGTTGACGAATTAGCTTATAGAAAAGCCACTTCAGATTGAATGCTTAAACGGATGCGATTCATATAATTCTTGAAGCTGCCGTTATTTATAAGCACACATTTCCACTGCTTTTCTACTCGTTCCAAATATATTTTTTAAATATTTCCATTAACTGTAAAAAGAGACCTGTAACTCATTTTCTTTCGTTTCTGGTATTATAGAAGCAAAATATTGTGCATAAGAAGGCAATTCTAATTGGAATATTTTACTAATGTTTAGATCAGTCGTAAAATCAAAGATAAATGAGGAGAAGTTGATGAAGTTGAAGAAGAAAATTTAATGATTGTGTTGAATTGTAAAACTCTGTTATTAGCCACACTTAATTTCCACAGACAAATTAAACATAACTCTCTCCTACACTTATAAGATTTCATAAGTAATCGCTATTCAATACTATTATAGGATGATAGTTGAAATTCTTTTATGAAATAAAACCATATAAAACCAAATAATTTTCGATTTTACTTAAGATTATTCATAAAAAAACGCAGAGAGAGACAATTTTACTCAAACAAATTCAAAGATCAATTACAATAGAAAATTCTCTTCTATTAAGGTTTCTAATTTCGGTCTATAAAATATTTTAGCCTTTTAAAGTATCTTGTCTATTATTTCCACCCAACATAAGTAGTCCGAAGTAAATAAACGTACAAAGTACGTATACGGAGAAACAAGTACATACTTTATATGATGGTAATCTATGAAGAGAGGTTCCGTTATTTTCTTCTTTAAAATTATCTTTTCGGAATGTTACCTTGTGAAAGCAAGCTTTGGCAATCGCCCACAAAAATGATGGGTGAACAACCAGACCAAAACACCAGCAATGTTTTTCTCAACGTTATTCGAACCACGCCACTGCAGACCAAAGAATTTACTGATTAACGAATTTTCTGGACTTTCTCTTCCTACGGAATTCAAATTCCAGATTGCTGTCTGCCTTTTTTTCCTACATTTAATTTAGATCACTCATTAATCTCTGCTCCTGCCTCTACCTACTTTCCTAAAATGAAATGAAATGCGCATCAACGGAAATATATGAATCAGTTTGGTAAATAATACGATTTTTTGTGATATTTCTATTTTGGGATATTAAAATCGTGGAAGTACAAATTTCTTGGAATGGGTCTCAAGAAAATAACCCATGAACTCATTAGCCTAAAACAAGGATATCATAAATGAATTCCTACTTAAAGCTCGTCTGAGATTAGAACTTAACGAATTTCTCATATCTTGAGTAACGCACGGAAAAAACAAAGCTATCAATAGAAATATAGCTCAAACCTGTTAGAGAAACACAATAAATCTGTTTTTGAATACTTCGAGTGGGTTTTGCATTAGTGTAACTCATGTAGTCACTTTAATTTTCGAAATCAAGTTGGGTGAAATGATACAGCACCAGCCTCCAATGATAAACGAATATTTTTTGATCAGTAATAAGCTCAAACAAAAACGTACCTCCACTTATTTAAAATACATCCAAAACTACTTTCCATATAAATTTCTTTCTACACCTTCTTACGTTCCTCAAATTTCTATGATATAGTGTTATAAATTCTGCATAAACCTCAAACTGTAAACCATCTCTAACTACACTTAAGAAAGAAATTATGAATTAGTATCTTAGATCTCCACGGCTACATTCCATCATTTTCATTAACTATTGAAGCATTACTTTTATGCACAGTAATACCTGTTAACCTTACCTGGGACCTACGTAGAAAGTTCATGAGGAAAGATAACCCAAAATAGTGGAGTAGGCAGGTTATAATCTCCATGATTTCAATGGGACTAGAACCATTTTGGAGTCTGAATTTAGGGATTCGTTCCGTAGAGATCCCGAAATGCAGTAATTCAGGAAGATTTCCTTACCTTGCTTTTCGAACTGCATAGCTAAGCCATTCCGCTTTATCCGCCCACTCTTTCTATCTCTCTAATGGACCGAAATAATTCCTATTATGCTGCTCCAGAGACTTCACCCCATCCGAAATAAGGCCTAGAAGTTCCAGCTCATGGATGCCTTAACGACGGTCAAGGGAACCTTACAGACGAACGAAAGAAATTCGGAGTCCCGCTCCTTCCTAACTGTTATTCAAAACAGTGGAGTTGCCGCCCCAATTTCTACGTGGTTATGGAGCTGAGGGGATTTCTCCTTTCCTGGAAGTGAAAGAGGCGATTTTAAAAAAGGCTCGAGAAGTTCCTGGATCTCGAAAGTTCATCTAAACGAGCAAGAATCGGAATTTTCGCGCTAGCAAACGAAAGGTAAAGTACTCTACGAAATAGTCTCGTGCCTAAGGATTATGATTAAACAGGGCATAACTTCTTCCTGCCCTACTCAACTGTATTGCTCCCAGAAAATGCACCTTCTTTTTATAATACTCCAGCTCTCGACGAAAAAGTTTATTTCATAAAGCAATAAAAGATGGTATAATAGAGGTCTTTAGGTCAGATCTAAAAGAGTTCTTAAGTCGATTCACGTTTCGCAGACTTCGTTAAAAGTTAGAGAAACTTAATAATTACATAAATGTTCTCCAAAATGAAATGATTATATATAAATTTTCAAAAGTGGTGAATTCTTTTTTTTTTGCCATTGCAATCAAAATCATGGATTTTGGATTGGAAGGAAAAATGAATTCCTGCATTATTTTTTGTTGACATTTAAATATATTTGCTAGTCATAGACATGGAAATTTTGAGAGGGAGTTAATCTAAGAACTTCAAAGAAACTGAAATTAAAATAGAAAAATAAAGGCACACCTTAATTGGCAGTCATGAACACAAATGAGGAGAGGTATTAGGGATAGAAAGAATTCTAAAGAAACCTACTTAATTTAAGCGAAGAGATACAGGCGAGTATATAAGATTACAAGTTTTATTAGAGAACTATAAGAAAACATTACATTATATATGTTATGCATTTTCACTTTCTCAATCTTTTTAGCACAAATCGATCAAGTTAATGTGTTATTTCTTATCAATCGCCAAAGAGGCTGTCACACAGCTACCTGTCGTGCAACGAGACAAAATAATACTTTCAGTCTGTAATGACTCAAATCTTTTCATAAAATACATTAATGAATACCGTCAATTATACTTTTCCGTGCCTTATACCCACTCTCCTCGATTTGATCGAGTGGGTTTAGTAATTATATCGAAAACGCTCACGCGACTGTCACCCAACGACGCGGTGCAAAGATTCGTGTCTTACTGTAAAAAAATAATTATTATAAAAATAAGATTGAATTTAACAATTCATTTAGTTGTCATATCCTCGAAAGTAGCAGAAAGTGATTCCAGAGCAAGTATATTTTAATTTATCCCTTTCATTTAAGAAATTTTGCGTTATATTGATACAAAACAGTGGTGAAAGTTTTCCTGAAAATTCCATTTTCATAGCAGAACATTTATCAAAGATCAGAAAATAGATAATTTCAATAAAAATACTTCTCCGCAAACTCCACTCATTCAAATCATTCCATCGAACTTTCAAAGAAGCCTCGAATCGACGCCAAAAACATTAAAAATGTTTTCCCCTAAACATTCCGGTAATTTAAGTCACTCGGAGGAATCCTTGCGGAATATGAAAATCTAATAACCTCTGAATACTAGGAATGAAAAAATGAAGCGTTGAATGGAATGTTTCCGAGAAAAAAACTTCTCGAAGCGTATCCTGCGACTCGAGAGAATTCCTCTCTTTTTGCAACCCTTTTTGTGTCGTTTGAGAAGAAGAAAAGGAGTGAGCGAACAAAAACGATCGACTGGCAAAAGTAGGGAAAGAATAAAACCATCGACTTAAGAGTGTGTCGAGGGAGACAACCTTCCTCTGGAAGCGCCATTGACGTTTTTTCTTCATCCAAAGGTTCTCGTGAACGAACGGGTCTCGTCCGTGACCCTCGAGACAAAACAATCGAAGATGGCCTCGAGGAGTCTCCCCGTTTCTCTTCATTTCCCCTCTCCCAGTTAACCGCCCTCTTTGCTGTTCTTTCGCTCCATCCATTACTTCGTTCCTCCGCTAACCTTATCTAACCGTCATGGGCTCTCTCTCTCTCTCCGAACCCCGCTTTGCTTTCCTCCATTTACTTCTCAACTACTTGCACAAAACTTTTCACCAACTCTCCAATCTACCTCCCATACTTTTACTGAGTTGGAAAATTTTCTCTTCAAATCTGTAACTTAAATGAACAGTTATAAGATGATCTGCATTCTATTGCAAGAATCAAAAGTAGGCTGAGGGAAAAGAGCCTATAGTCGTGCGCTGTGAAAATCTGAAGATAAAGAGAAGTGAAAATATCGACATGGCTCAAATCTCTCAATTTTCGAGCATGTACTATGACTATTCTAGCAATCATGGATTGGTGTTTAGAGGTTACATATGAGGTCAGAAAGTGAAAGGTCTACGATCAAGTACCAATCATATCGTAGTTTTTCTCCGAAAAGGCAAACCAATAGATTCGGGAGAATTTAGGCGTAATTATGTATGCGCTATCCTTCAGAATTATTACTCACAACATTATAATCGTCGAAATGATTAAATTAAATTTTTTTAATTATTATGCTTCTTTTCTTTATTAAGATATCATACCCTTCATCGATGAATCGCAAAAATAGCGTCTGCGTGCCATGTATTGGTACCACGTAAGCCTCTTTTAATCATGACCAATTTTAAAATAATGTAGAGATTTTTCGAATAATTTTCCGCTAATTTACATAATAACAGAATTACCCTATCTACCTAAATAAAGCTGCAAACTAGCACATAGATATATTCTCATATTTCCATTGGCTGCTATATTTCTTCCGCTTGACTTCGATGATGTATTCCCTTGTCCAGGAGGGTTAAAATCAAGAGGATAGAATTTTAATGAGGTGTGGACTGGAAGTAATTGAGATGCTGGAATGGCATATAATAATAATAAAGAAAAAGGTGCGGTTCATACATATGAAGACAAATGAGAACATGTGTTAGGGGAGGAAAGAATGTTTGGAGACTATCTATAAATAGAGATGAAGACGCTGAGAAGTAAATTTTATGAGGGGGAGAGGAAAATATAAGGGAGTCTGTTCCAGTTAAGACGGGTAGAAAAAGATGGTTGATACTGAGTCGTCTTAGTATTAAATAGTTGAATTGATGCCTAATGCTACTGCATGTCACATTAATTAGAAAACAATAGGCGATGAGATATATAAGTCGAACGAACGTATTTATGCTTCATATTGGATGATTTAATTGTGTGAGAGGAATGTTTAGGCAGTCCCCTGCAGAGGGGGGATGAAAGAGTATCAGCTGAATGCAGCATAGACAGGAGGCAGACTATGGCTGGGAGGAAATAGCTCGGGACCCTCCGTGTACCTTCTCAGTGTCGTTCATTCAACTCCCTTTCTCTCCCCTGTTCGCACGAAAATACGCCCGGGAGATACGCGCTCTTCCTGATGCTCATCCGCCTATGAAATCGGTGATTGGAAGGGAAGTGAGCACAGATGGATAAATCTGTTGTCTGAAAGTTACCACTCCTTTGCAGGCCTTCTCCTTGAAATGCTCAACGGACAGGAGTACTTCATTGTAAGTAAGCTATTGGGGGAGGGAATAAATTAAAGCCATAGCATAGCAAGCTTAGAGACTGATAATCAGTCCCCGAGGATACACAATGCATTAAAGTTATCTTTCCTAAACTGTTATTCCATATTATATTCAATAAATGATATTTAAAAATGAAGGAAAAAGAGCATTGCGTATGAGTCTCACTAATCAGTCATACCTCTTTATTTAAATTTTTAAATCATTAGTAGTGTACTTTGGCGAATAATATATCAGATCTCCTAGCTAAGATGCAAAACTCTACTTTTCCAAATATTTACTCGATTAAATGACCATTCTTTCTGTTTTACGCTAAATAAAAATCGAGAGCAAAGATTTCAATACTTCTAAGCTTTAAGATGATTCGAAGTTTAGAAATTTGAAGAACTACTGGACTTAATTTTATATATTACCAATGGAAGATTCTAGGAAAGTTTCTAAAGTCAACGAACGGGAGGTTCGACAATTGGCTGACTGAAAAGCATATCACTTTCAAACCTAAAGGGATTTATAAAATTAAGGTGCTTTGTAAATGAATAACTCCTATTGTCACGAACGACAAAAAAGAAATCTATAACCCCTCTGGGACTTGAAACGAAGCGCGATGCTTTTTTTTAATGTAATCAGATTCCTTTTCAATTTTTTTCAGATAGAAAATCGGAATACAAATACTGCTTCCAATATTCCTGATTATATTTTATGATATATATAAAAGTAAATTTCCTCTAGTGAATTTTATCGGATATATTCACCTCCACGTGAGAAATACGTAAATTACAAAACCTCCAGTTCAACTCTTTCCATAGCATTGAAATACGATAACCAGGAATGTGACAAATGCCAAAAATAAGTTAAAATAAACAAGTGACCCTAATATTTACCACAAGAGAACGTTTAAAAATGATATCATGATAAATCAATATAAATACCTAGCTAAAGAATGTACAGTGCTGCAAATCAGAATAAAAGAAGTGATTGTGTACTAAAATGAGGGAAAATAAAACAGCCAGGTATGCTTACGCACGGTCGCAAAAGTTTACATAGAGCATACATTTGATTATCAAATGTGACAAGGGAGGGCATAATTTAATACATGCATAAAATTGAAAAGTAGTTCTACTTGTAACTGAGGAGCTAAAATTAATATGCAACGAATTTAACTTACTCAACCTTCAAATTTTAGATACAGATGATTTTATAAAATGATAATTCTCTAGCGAGCTTCTCTATATTAGTATGGGAAACTAACACTCATTAAATAAATAAAGATATTCATTAATCAAATATGGTTTTCAACATAATTATTAATTACAGCAAAGCATTTTTTACCTCCAGCTGATTCTGTAGAAATAATGGTAAATGTTTCAACTTAAAAGAAGAACTTCAAAGTTCTGAAATTATTATTTTGCCACGAAACCTCTTTACTATGCTGTATGCATATATTTAACTATTCATCATCAATCTCACTGCGTCTAAGTATTCAATGGGCCCAAATTCATCAAAAACACGGTACATTAAGATATTAAGTAGATTTCAGATGTATTAGAAAACTCGACGGTCACGTTCCGAATACATATTCCGGAAGTTAGACGTTCAAAAACTTCCGGGGTGACCCATGGCGACTCCACCAAACTCGGAAGCGGAGGATACTTTATATTCCTCTGCGCTGGAAATGATACGTCTTCGAAAAATTGAATCGGGAGACAATAAGGCCGCCACTGGACTCGGAAAAAAGCGTCTGCAGTCGCGACAGCTGTAAGGAAGTATCACGTGCGTGAGCGCTTTCTCCGAGCCTATCCCAATGCCGAATAAATTGGATAAGGCGACCTCATCTCGCACGCATGTTTATACGGTGGCGCGCAAAATTTCAATCCGGCAAATCCTTGGGATTGGAGACCGCCAATATCCCGGCCATTCCACTTACAAAACTCACCTAGCGTAACAAAAAAGAAACGGTGGCGATGCTCCTTTTTTCCCCTCATAAATCCCTCTCTTCCTCTCATTCGTTTTTCTCGACGACCATTCATCACTCGCTTCGCTTTGAGCTTTAAAAAGCATCATCGTTCCCTTTGGATACCTCCCACGCCTGCTCCAGATGTTTCTGTGTTCTTTTTATAGAGGCGAATTATTTTTCCCCTAACGTTCCGCGGCGTTAATAAATCGTTCCCCTTCGGTTCAATTAAAGGCGCTATCGCGTTAAAATCTTAATTTTCTCCTCCAGTTATTGAATAAAGTATCCGTTGGACTGTAACAAACTGCTGAAACTGAATATTGAGAGGACTGAGGAGAGAACTAGAAAACTAAACTCTCATTATGTATGGTAATAAAAATAATTGATTTTATAGTAAAAACGGAAAGAAATTTTCAGAATCAGAAGGGAGTTTTTAGACAATCCACACATTTCTCATACAGATATTTTGATTTCAATAATTCAAGTTCTATGTATTATTAAATTAATATATAATTTTATTGTATTATAACAACTATGTAAATGTATGATGATTTATGTATGTTTCGGTTCCGAATTTTAATCATTGTAACTGTGTTTTCCCTGTATATATTATTATTATTTTATATTTTGATTATATTAATTCTTAGTAAATGTGCACGAGTTTGCTTACTTTAGGTATATGTATTTCAAGTGAATTATTCTTTTTGAACACTTAAGCAGACTGTAGAAATTACACTTAAACAGACACTATAAAACATACAAAATTTTTGTTGGTAATTTAACTACCCAAAATCTTCAGAAAAAGTCAAATTGTAGAGATAAACTAAACCAAAGATCCATTCCATTACATATCCCAGTAAAATTTAAATTAACCAAAACGTTGAAACCTTGAAAATAGCTAAGCAGTATTTTTCAGTAGGGAAAATGGACTCAACAATAATACAAAATTAAAAGAATGAATATATCAATATAATTTGAAACACGGTCACTGTATGACTGAATTATAAACGAGTTAGAAACAGATTTAGGATTTTCCATGAAAATACATCAACTTTGTCATTTATTTGGATCAAGCAGTTTAATTTAAATTTTCTGTTTACCCTAAGCATGATTCCTTTTATCTTTTATCTAATACGTATATTTAAATTTATTTCCCGTACTTATCAGAATTCGTATGTATCACAGATATATATTCAAATAGCAATCAAAATATAATAATATAGGTTAGTAAGCTGCTATCAAAAAACTAAAATTAACGTTTGTGAACATTCCCTTAAGTTTTTATTATGTCTGAAATATTCGACTCATATAAAGGTATCGGTGATCCAATATAAGAAAAAGAGAAGTGAATTGAAATAACGTCCTAACGCTGTAAGCATACTGTAGTTAAATACACGAATAAATATGTAATGCCTGTCGTATTTCATACACTAGAAGGTAGAAATTGCAAATTCAATACGATATAAATCAAGTACAATGAATGAAGTATTTAATAATGTTCTAGATCTTTCGCATTTAGATTTCCGAGAAATCATTTTCCAAATATTCCCAATTTTTATGAACGTAAAAGAGTCAAATGCTTTCAAAAATATCAGAACTACAAAATGTGTTCATTTGAGAAATGGAAGCCAAAAAGTTACATTTTACATTTGAGTCATAAGATCTTTATTTACTCTCAGGATATAATGACGTATAAATTCTACAATGTCATAATTTTCTAACAGAAAAATGAACTGTCAACATTTCACTTCGTGAATATTTTTAGATTCTTTCAAGAAAGAATCTTTTTATTTCTTACAAAAATATATTCTTTAAATAAAATTCCAAAATATGAGTGAGTTATAGCATGGAATGTGTAGCATATCAAAATGACACCATTCTTCATGGTAAATATTATTTGGTCTCTTGTCGTGCTAAATTTTTTCACTATGCGTTTCATTATATAATTCCAAGCAAAAAATTGAATACAATAGTTATATTATAATATTCATGGTTAATTTTTTCATCCCTATATTTAAATAATATGTTTAGATTGTCATTTATCAAGATATTATGATTGTAAATATAATTTTGTAGATTTTAGTCTAAATCTTGAAATATTATCAAAATATCTTTTATTTTATTCTAAAAATAATATCATTTAGCCCATTGGAGTAAGATTTTAACTATTGCTAATACACATATTTGGTTCTCACTAGTTAATTAATGTATTTATTTTGTATCATATTTCCGTTTTGAATGGAGAGAGAGAGTTATCCAAAAAGGATACGCCAATATTTTATTACCGTTGAGGAGAATAATTCTGATTTCTTGATGACTAACTCTAAAGCGATATCTTAAAGAAATACTCTCCAAAACCCCCTCGACATTAAATTTTAAGAAAACCAGTATAGGGAGAAAACCTGGTATACTCATCTGGGTATAGAGAAAGGAAACAATTCGGTTAACCTATTAATAATAACAAGCCTGGCCAACTTTCCATTTAATATGGCACCACGTGCTTTTATTTGTATTTATTCGGTTTACGACTCGAACATTTTATTTCGCGAGCAGAACTGATCGCTCTACTTCCATCAAGTCCAACGGGAAAGGGTACGTAAAACAATAATAACCGAGATTTCGGGAAGGAAGCCAGCCGTTATAAAATGGCATCGTAAAAAATTTCGGGGCAACGCGTAGTAGAGAGATAAAGAAGAAAAATCCCAAGAAGAAGAAGGGAAAGCGAATGAGGAGAGGAAGGTAAGAGAAAGAGACGTCTGATGAACCTATTTTGGGCTTTCTCCCTTTCTTCCTTCCACGCCATCTCCTTCCCTCTGTCTTTGTCTCTACTGATTAAACGTCCTCTCTGGTCCAATACATTAAGCGCGACGTTCCTTTCTTTCTCGCCCTCATTCTCTGTCGCTTCCTCTTCATCTGGATCCATTTTCTGCTCGTCCTCTCTCCGACCTTTATCCATCCTTTATCTTTTACAAATGCTCTGATTTCCTACAAAATTCTCGGAATTTGATGTATTATTCGCATGCTTATTCTTTACGAATTTTCTCATCATTCCACATTAGCCGAAAGCTGCTTTCTTAATCTCGGTGAAGTGAAATTTCAACGTCCTTGAGAGTGAGCTATTAATAAAGAATGATTCATCTCATCCGAGCTGAATAATTGCTTGAGATTAAAAATGAAGTCATACTTAAATTATCTCTGCAGAATTTTCCAGCTCTAATTACCTTAAAATCGAAACCTTTCTTAGTCCTTGAAGAAGATATTATAATTCAGATAAATTATTTATAAGACGATTATACTCAATTTAACGTACGAAAATTCTAAATTTTATTTTTGGAGCGAGAAAACGACAATATTTAATAGCATTTACGTAGATTCTTTCCCAGGCTCTGGTATAAATATGATACAGTGGCTAACTAGCAATGATACGAGGATGAAATGGAAGAGTTTATCTACATATAATGCATATAAAGCCACAGCCAAAAATAATGATGAAAGAACGCAAGAACAAGAAATTTATTTTCTTCTACTTCCCCATATTTCTGTCAGTATCTCTGCCCTAGATATATGTGTACTAAAACTTCATTCATCGTGGCGAATACGAATCTAAAAATCGAAACAGAAATATAAAATAATTCAGAAAATGAAGGCTAATCTCAAATCAGAAAAACCTATGAAAGAAAAGCAAATTTGCGAAATTCTACGATGAATTACATTCGCGAACAACTTATATATCTCGCTCTGACTTTAGAGCTTCAGTACATGACGCCGGGATTATTATTGAGGAGAAATTTTCTAAAAAAAAGTATTCATTTCAATAAATGAGAAATTTAAAGAAAAATGATAGAGTTAAAAGTAATAAAAATTTAATTTAATTTAATGATTAAACTTTAAAAAATGTATCCAATCCTGAATAAGAATTATTAAGCATTATTTTCTATCAAAAGGTTTCTTCTAGCCTATGGAAAATGTTCGTAATTTTTCTACAACCCCACCAAGTTAGTATTTCCATTTTTGCGTTATCATTCCTAATCCTGATCAAATTCTTTTATCTTTCTATCGAACCAGGTCGCTATTTTTTCTATTCATCCCTTACAATGATCTCCCTCGCCCTATCAGGCTCACTATCTCCATTTCCCCTAAATCCCACTTGAGGCTTCCCTGTATCTTAGCAACCCACTCTAACGAAAGAGCTCTTTCCTCCGCCGCATTTCTCTCAATCTTTCTTTCAATCTCCTCTCCCTGTCACCTGACCTTCCCACTTTCCTTCCCATAATTCCTCTTTCTCCATGGCCCAGAAAATAAAGTGTTACGAGCAAAATAGAAAGGGAATCTTTTTTCGTCCAGCCGAGTGCGAATCGAAGGCAAATGGATGGTGACATAAAAAGCGTCTAATTCGCGATAAGATCAAAGTTCCCGCATCATTCCTCTCAGACCTTTCAATTTGATCCGAAGACGTTAGAGGAAAAGTAATCGCCAAGTTACACAGCGATTAATCCTTATCCTTTCTTCACGAAATATCATATTTTATCTAAGAAGAGAGTTCATTTCAAGGTGCATTTATAGAAACGACATGTTCACTTATTTACCGGGGACTAATCTCTCAATAGATATAACTCCATATCCTACTGTATTTTATGGTATTGATTTTCGTGAGCATGTTGGAATGGTACATGATCGTACAGATACTAATTAATTTCCAATTGCTCCGATTTCCTCATAAATGCTTGCCTTCATTCATGGAATACTATTTCCATACTAAAGATATAGTCTAGACTTACTTATGATTATATTGTAAGGGATTACTAAGAGAGGGTCTCCCTTACATATATTAAACTAGATCGTTAAATAAAATAAAGATTTAACGACACTCGAAGGAATGATTTTCATCATTGCACTAAGTTAATGAACATTATTCGAGCATTAAGATAAATTTTAATAAAACGAAATTAATATTTACCTATACTACTTACTGTATTCTTACTGTACTTATGTTCCTTACATTATTGCAAGTTTTAGCCGAGAATATTTATGACACTTAAATTGACATTAGTATCTTGATGTTTGAGAACTTCTGTTAAGCCTGCATTATTTTACATATGGGACCTGCGCATATTTGAGCTTAAAAAGGTTTCCATACTTATTACTGCAATCAATATAAATTCGAGCTAATATTTCGGCAAAAATAATACACGAAACGGATTTAATCGCAATGCATTTAATGAGAAAACGTTGAGTATTCAAAACTATTTTAGTGAAGCAAATTATTTTTCGACGTCAATTTAGTTTGAATGTTTTTAGAAACATAGCATGTGGGCAATTTTGCTCTCTGAATATTTCCTATTCCTCTCATCGGACTGTGAAATAAGAAAAATGATATTACTCCTGACTAAAAGCCAGAGCCAATACATTAGATCCACAAACAAATATCTGGCTCCCGTTCGACATAAAAAAGTTAGTTTCCCTTCTCAAACATCGATACCATGAAATTGGAGCACTAGAGTCAATTTAAATCGTATTTCTAGGTCGATTGGTGCCAAAAGCTAAATAGCTATCCGCAAAATAATCAGTGGAAAATCCATGACAGGTCGTTTATATCAAGAGGAAAAAGAAGTGCTTTTCATTTTGAGCTGGCAGACTACAAAATGGGAACTTTTAAAACTATATGTTACTCAAACGATAGTTTCTTTACCACTGAAAATTTGTAGCACTATGCATATGCATTAGAATGTTTCTTTATTAGTAATCAGTTCTTTACAATTCATGATAGGTCTATATCCATGATTTAATGTTTACTGTGTATTTATATTCTCGTTGTTAGTTCTTCTACTCATGCATTCCTAAATACTTTTTGAACAAATATGATTCACAAATGATTAGTGCCCATTGTAAATTTACTAAATCAGTCAATTATATTTGAAGATAAAGACAGGCTTAAAATGTAAAGAGTTAAATATTATTTTGCATTTTAATTTAGAATCATAGATATATTTATTGATTTACAATGGTTATTATTATATTGAAATTGTAATTAAAACTCTCAATAGAAATATATATTTTATACTATAATATTTTATAGCAAATTTTACTTTTCTTTCTATACCATTACTTTATAATGTGAAAATTAGTGGTTTCACAGATGCATATTCAAGTTTTTTATACGTAAATCTGACATTACGGTATGACGATAAGGCGATTCCTGGAAGTAGTCGAAACTTGGAAGTTTATCTAAATGACGAATGAGTCCCATATCGGCTGAGAAGGAAATCCTGAACCTAAAATGGTACTCCCGCCTTGCGACATCTGTTGCGTGCTATACGCGTGGCATCACCAACGCACGTGTTGAATTAATTGATTCCGGTACGCCACAAACCGATGTTCGAGCGTCCTACTTGTGTTAATGTTTGTTAATGCAGCTGCAGTTTCCCTTTCCGGACTGCATTCTACCTGCGCAAGCATTTCAAATATTTAGAGCACGATAGACATGCAAGCGTGTTTCTGGATACATGGTATTAGAATGGCTGACTGACCCATCTTCTCACTTCATTTTTCCACGACCATTAACCAAGGACGAGCTCTTAAATATTTCAGGCTTTCAATCCAGCGTGAAATTTACGTAACAGTTTCATTTACTCCTTATGTATATATTTCTTACGGGAGAATGGCGCGCGCTGTTCGTACAGCTCCATCGGAAATCAATTTTAGTCTATGCAGAATATCTTCATAATCAGTTGTTGCAAATTTCTTTTTATATAAGTAGCATTAGCATTCGGCATTCCCCCGTAAGTAATAAACGGGGCCATAAGATTTACGTGGTATCTTCATGACGTTGAATCAAGTATATGAATATATCTAGATCGATGATGTTCTTCTGTAGATGGGGCGTGAAAGATCAAAACCTCGATGGAAAAGGAACTGAGGAGTGAAACGAACTTGAAAACTTAATCCCTTCGGCAGTTAGGGAAACTAGGCGAGGGTAGGACGGAGGCGCTATTTTTAAAGCTCAGACCGTAAAGGACGTCCTAAAAATTTTCCCCCGACCCGCATATAGACATAACATTCGATGACGGAATCGGAAGAACTTTTCCGCACGAAATGGCATCGGAGAGACATTCCAAATTAATCTAGCTGCCAAAGAGCACGGAAGCAGGTAAAACAGTGAGGGAAATACAGGTGTAGCGACGCCGTCGGTGAATTAATAATTGAATGGGAAACGGATGTCGTGACGCGAGGAGGAACGTATTGGATTAAGATGACGAATTACGGCGAAGGTAAAAATCCAGAAAGGAATAAAATTGCACCCTTAGGCATCGACGCCTTTGAATCTTTCAGTGTAGGGGTTTTATCAAAGGGGTACACGCACGAACGTGGGTCATTTAGCGAAATCCTTCCCGACGAATTGGAGGTAAACACTGCTCTCGGGCCCTACTTTTCTTTGATGTGTAATTTTTGGAATGAGAACCCTGTAAGTTGCGTGTGACCATGGAGACACCGATCGCCCACACACACACACCCTTAGCAACCCCAGCACGGATGGAAAACTAGCGTTTTTCGTTCGATTGTTTGCTCTACCTGTCCCTTTTCTACTAGAATGGGGCATTCCCCGATAAAAGTGGACGCTGGGGCTGATGGAGGAACGCTGGAGTGGTTTGATTCAAAGAAAGAGAGGGCTGTCATCGCCACGTGACCGGCGTAATCCCTCCCCTCCTCCCTTCCCATAATTCACTACCAGCCCTCTCTTCCTCCATTTCTACCTGTTGTTCCTGCAATAGAGTGTGCTTGGGTCACTAGGCGTGCGGCTGGCTACCGCACGGTTAAATGCTGCGATAAACAACTTTGGAGTAACAGTCGCCGCATTCGACCAGGAATATAATAACATTCTACTCACCGAGTCGGCAAATAATCCTCTACTTCGTCGGCAACACTCCTTTTTTCCGCAATTATCACTCTTTTAAAACCTTACGAAATCGCCACTCTTTTGGGAAATCACTGCCACTTATCCACAAATATTCCTCAAGCACAACTGGACACGAGCGAACTACCAAGAGGACACCTCTGCTCAGCACACTAACACACGAGAGACACCAGAAAACAGTTCGAGAAGTAAAACCCAGAGACAGTCAGCCGTTGTAACAGCACGCGCGCCCGAGACCTTTCCACCGGTGACACGTGGTTTTGTAGCTTCCGAACCCGCCGCTGTCGCTGGGGTCACATCCCAGATCCGTCCAGCTGGGGCGGTTGTTAACGTTTTGACGAGGTAAAAAGAAGTGTTGGAAGAGCAGGAATGATCGATCTCCTTCTGATAGCTGTGTATTTTAGTAAACACCCACGCACTCTTCACGCCACTCAGGAGAGAGAAAAATATATCCCGCGTAACCTTCGGAGAAGCTTTTTCGAAAGGGAGGAAGGAAAAATGAGCTCCGGGTTTCGTTTTGGTGCGAGGAAGGAGTGAATAGAGAGAGCGAAGTAGGAAAGCTGCCTGGATCGCCCGGGGCGAGAGACGAAACTGGCTGGCGCGAGAGAAAAGGTGCCGGCGAGCGAGAGGGGAATCCCACACGGCGCCTTCTGCGAGGGGTAGACATCTTTTTCGGGCCGCAACATTTTTTGATCCCGCATCATTTTTCCTCTTTATTGATAAATATGAAGGGAGGCGCATCAAGTCCCGCCGTACCACGCCCTGTTTCCTGTTCCGCGGTATCCAGGACGACGAGGGGGTGGCGTGGGAGGGCCTGCAAAATGGCGACGCCCCGAGGGAGATTCTGCTTTTATTTGTGTGTGACGTCACGGGAGGAACGTGACGCGGAGGGGGGGGGGTGAAAAGGGTGCGGAGATTGTGTATGGGTGGGGTCACGTGACTGCGGAGGGGACAAGGTCGCGATCTTCTTGTTTAAGTAGGGTCATCCCCCAAAATTCGATAACGACGCCACTCTCTGGCAGAGCGGGGAGAAGGAGATAAACAAACAGCAGCTCTATTCCTCTACACATATACCCGTTCAGTGATAAATTATACCGAAATTTCGTAAAAAAAGTATAGCTCGTAAACGAAATTACGTATAAGTAAAGTGAACGTATAAGTAAAAAGAGTTTTGACGCATTTGCAATTTTTTCTGAGTTTACGAATCATTAAATTAGAAATATCCGAAAACTGCGAATTATTGGCGAATTAATAAATAATATATTAATAAATTGGGTATTTTATTCAAATAGAATTTTTACGAGCCACGCATTTTACGGATTAAAAATTTTTCACGGAATTGCGTATTCGAAAAAATAACGGTGATTTCTAAGAAATCAGAAATTTCAAAAATTAACTACGCAATAAGTTATATTTAAGGGAAGAGATATCGCAATATCGCATAACAAAATAAAAAGGAACCACAATTTTTCGAAAATGATTTCTAGAAATATATTAGAAAGCATTATAAGAAAAAATTATTGTGAGAAAAAGAAATTATTTAAGAGTACATATTATTATAGCACGTATTAAATACTCTTTATGAGCGAAAATTGTAATAAGACCGTGAATTTTGTTTTTAAAAGCCATCTATTTGATAACACCACTCAAGATGATCTAGAGAAATAAGCTTTCGCTTCAGAGGGCTAAGGTTGCGGTAGTGGCTGTATTCGTTTGACTGTCTGATGAAATGAACGTACATTTTAAAATAGCTGAAAAACTTATTGAATGAAATTTCATTTCTAAACGAAATCCTTGCCTTAAATTGCTTCCTAAGAAATTCCATCAAGAAGCTCTCTTATTTTAATAATTTACATTACCTGAAACACAATTTTGACCAACCTGAAAATTGCGATCAAGGAAATTCCAGAAAATTATCACCTACTTTCCATGAAAAAAAGTTTTAGCCTATCATGAAAATAAACAATTATAAAGGCAGCAATTTTGCGGCAGTCTTAATCTTCTATGTCCAGTTATTTAATTTTTATCTCAGATTTCTTATCAGAAAATTCATTTGTTAAAAAGAAAAAACTACGAATTGATCAGGCAGATTCATATCGATGATTTGAGTGGAAAAAAATTATGGAATGGAAAAGAGGCCAACGGTTTTTAATCGACTTTTTTCAGAAATGATATCTATTCATCCCCATTAAATCGTTATGGAAGAGGAAGCACTTTTAATAGTTAAGAATCTTAATATCCGCCGAGGCATGTTTATTCGAAGTAGAAAATCCTGATGGATCTAGATTTTGCGTGTATAACTGTCGATGTCATAGGTGTCGAGAGATTATTATCTTTTCAAACCGTGTCATTAGAGGGTTGATTTCACTGACATATCTGATGCGAAATGACAACTATATTTCCTTTATCGCTGTTACCTATATTCATTTTATCAGATCATTCATGGTGAGTCACTGATATGAAATGTGTCTATCATGATTTATGTGCGGTCAGAATTATGCTATTAAGAACATTTCATCATCCTACGATTGATTGCTAATGATATTAATTCAGACGTATGCCCACCGATGAAAATCTTTTTTCCTAAGGTATTTTATTCGATTAGCTTCGGGTAAATGGATCGAAGGAGGGCCTGTAAGGATACATGGCTTTAAGGCTAAAAACCCCATTTTGATTGACAGATTGATAACAGGAAGGAGAGACCTTCGAATAAAATATCAACTTACAATGAATTCATTAACTATTTTTTCACGTCTGATTGAAAAATAATCAAACATTCAAATATCCGAGTTTTATCAGGGTTTGCTCATTATTTCACTCACCCTCTTTTGGTCGATTCTTTTATTTCCCACTTTTAAGCATTAATTAGAACGATGAATTTTGTTAGGAAGGTAGGACATATTCATTTTGAGATACTCCTAGTTTAATTAATTTAATTCTGTAATTGACGTAGTTCTGTCTTCGATGAATATTTTATTAACGATTAAAGATCAGAAAAATTAATTATTCTGGCTTGGAAAAACGTATTTTCTTTCCACTCCATAATAGAATAGCAACCTATGAAAGCATACCTAGTATAATGTATACTGTTTGTTTACTTAGAGATGCAATCACTTAAACGCTCTTTAAAATCGGTCTGAAATTCTTTCCCAGTAAAATACCCAGAGGAAGCGATATCTGCTTCCAATCGCATTGGCTAGCAAGGATGAAGCCTCTTTGAGCTCCATTTCGAACGCAAACGAAATTTCAACGTGCTTCCCTTTGGATTTACCCGACGCCTTTTATTCGTTCTCTCTTAAAAAATGGCCTCACCGCAAAAAAGACGTATTTTCTCCGTTAATTCGGAGGTAATTGATGGATTCTACGCTGTAAACGGTTTCATGCGCCCGAGGTTCCTTTTAATTAGCGTGAGGCGCACACAGTAGTACGAGCGCTCACGAAAATACTCGCCAGCGCCATCTGACGGCCCTTCCCAGAGACACGGCCTCTTCTGTTTCCAAAGCGCCCCCTCTATGCTCGACCGGCAATTAATTGACTCCATTAATTGAGCTCACGTATTTCCTCTACTAAAAAAGGACGAAAATGCAACAAAAGGAAGAGTCATGAACGCGAAAAAATTGATTAGCTGTTTTCCGCGCAGTGTTCCTCCTCTCTTGTTGCATTGCCTTGTGTGTTGCGGGCCAACTGTTCTCTAACGAAATCCGGACAAATTAAAAGTGGGGAAAGGGACGCTGTCTGGCACAATGTGAAATACATCGACACGTTGGTGGTTTGATCGCGTCGGATACAGGAAGAGGGAATGGAGATGAAGGGAGAAAGGCTGGGAAATGTCAAAAAATTGAAGTGACGAATAGAAATCGTGAGGAAAGATAGAATTCCATGGGAAAAATGCTCTGTACACCTTTTAAATCGTATTTCAGAGGGTAAACTGTTGTTGAAAAATTTTTGAAGATATTTCGTAAAATATGGCGCTGAATTTTGCTTCCACGATCTTGAAATTTTGTTAAAAACAGTGATAGCACGAATAATATAGCTGAAACTGATGTATAAATTATACTTATTGCATTCAGTTTGTTCACCCAGTCACAGGGTCATCAAGGTGCGGTTCTGTGGACATTTTTCTCTTATATTCACACGTATGATAAATTAAATCTATCAACTATATAGTAAACAGTGGATACGAATTGAATTTTATTACTATTTAATTTTTATTAGAGAAAATTTCTAAATATTGCACTGTCGAAGTACAGGTTGTGACTTCCTTACATATTCAAACGTGACACTCACTTATAACTACGATTTGGAATCGAGAATCTTCTCTTACTTCGGTCGGCATGAGTGTTTGAAACTCCCAGTCCACTGATTTGTCCTTTTCGCTGATGACTCCTTCGTCGATAGAACCCATGTCCGTGATGGTCCAGTCCTTCTCGAAACAACGTTTAATATGCTTCCTAAACCGCTATAGTCGCTCTGACCGCATCTAGGACTTTGCATCTTATGGTATCATCGCCTTCAACTGCACGGATTACATCTCACGCCAAGGATAATTCCCTGATCTATGCGTTGAGGAGGGCTTGTTGCACCAACCAGAAGAAGCAAAATTTAACATGTCTGTCTTGCAAATTGACAAAGTGTGAAAGTCATGAAGATACAAGTACGTTACTACAGTTACGACAGTTACTATATTTTTTCTATTTGGCTCATTATGTCAATCATTAATTACTTATTTAAGCAAGAATTAATTGAACTAGATTCGAATAAAGGCTTGAATCGACTGGGGCGGCGACAGAAGTTGGCAATCTAACCCACTCAGATTTAAGTGATAGAAAAAATATTTGTTTGCATTTAATGATCATCTTGTAATTTTCTTGTATTTGACTGATATGTTTCACCAAACCGGAAAGAAGATGAGCATATCTGGATTGCCTTTTTCGGCATATCTCGTAAAATGTAAATAAACAGAGATTTGTGCATGATGTCCCTGACAAGGTCTTCGAACAGACCTTCCATTTGAATCAAATCAGATTACTTTTCGTGATTTTCAATGGAAGATATATGCCACGAGAATGAGGCTTTGATAAATACAAACAAATGTTTCAGTTACGATGTTAAGCATCTGAGTTATACTGATCTCCAAGTCTGTGTATAGTAATTTTAAGACGTGTTACTTCTTTCATTTTACTATTTGCGAATCTGCTTTGAAACGAAGTAAATAGAGGGTAAACAGAGCATTTCAAACACTGAGGTGCGCGACTTCGAAGAGGAACAAAACAGAGGCAAATTCATAATGAAGAGAAAGTGGAGAAAGAGCAGAGTCGATTTCATGCGATGGTCATTATTCCATAGCTTAATGAAAGGCAAAATTTGCAATCAAAATGAAATGTCCCTGATAAATCAATCATGATTGCCGATTATTCCAATTCCAGAAAACAGATTTTAGAACGTTTCCAATTTTGTGGCGATTTTGGGAGACGTTATCTCACTGATACTTATATACGTGGGCGAGAGATTTAATTTACCATGGTATGTAAATTGAGAGTATTAGTAGATGCGAAAGTAGTCACAATAACCCTATTCAAATTGGATTAATTCGATATGAAAGAGGAAAGAAAAAAGAAAAAGTTAATGTAAACGATTTAATACATTTTTATAGAATAAAGAGTTCTTCAAAATCAAAGCAGCGATACGATTTCACTGAGCTCGAAATATTCGGAAAAAATTGTTAGAGCCAAACGATTTTGATGATGGGTATTATCAAATTCTCGAAAACACTCAATACTCAAAGTAAATTAAATAGCATGTAATCGGAGTTTATCCTAAATGAATTTCTTGAATCTTTTATGTTAAATTTAATACTTTTTATGCAGTTTTAGACTGAAAAATAAAAAAAACATCTATATAGTAACATCTATATAGTGACATATCTCAAGAGTATCTTTCCCGGTTGATTCATGAATCATGAAAGAACATTGCTAATGCGGAAAAATTCGAACCATTATGAACCTTCCTACCTTATAATAGAAAAATAACGGTTCAAGGTAAGTATTTAAATATATAAAATTCCCATGTAATCATGAAACAACGTGTTTGACAATAGTTGAAATATTATACGATAGAGAAATTTTAGATAAACGAAAAGGAATTCGTATTATTTCATCAATTAAATTCAATATTATCTTCAGGTCCGAGCATATATCTCAGTTTTTTACGGATAGCGGCAATGATAGCGATATTTCAAGCATATAAATTTTTACAAACCTTCGATAGAGGAATGAAACACGCTTATTTTGTTATTTGTGAAGTTGAAAATAATGCTGTATGATCTAACACTCTTAATAATGACTGCGCAAGACTATCAAACTGAGAGCTTAAATATTTATATCAGCACTAAAATTATCGGAAATATCTAAAATTAACATCTTTTAGTTAAAAATGCTATGAGAATTAGAATGCAAGAAATGTTAACTTAAGCTTGTATAGATCTTAAATACAATTTGAATATTCGGCAAACTACCTCACTACATTTCTAACTATTTGTCTTAAGTTTAAATCACAATATTCTATAATATTTTAACCACGATATTTTTGCTGTAAAAATGTCTCCATCATTTCTTTCTGGGATTCTAAAGAAACTGGTGAGGATTTGCAACATTTTCTACATAGAGTTGAGAGAAGGGAGAATTCCAAGAGTTATTCAAAGAATCCCAATTCGACATAAAGGAGAGATATTACTCGTGGAATAGAAGAAAATATTTCACTTTTAAGAAAATTTTCGCAATTTTTATGTGACTGTTAATTAAATGAATAAAATCTAATGGTTTCCAGCAGAAGAACCCCGATTGAATCCTTTCTATATTAATTTGATGCTGAAAATGGGATATGTTCAGCATTTTTTCGCTCTTCCTAATTTTTCAATGGTGTAAACCTCCATAACTTGGGCTCTCAATAAATTTATTAGGATAGTAAAAATTTTAGGGGTTCACCCATCCGCCCCATTTAAGTGGGAAGCACGAAAAAAGGGCGTGGGTGACTTGGAACATAAGGATGTGTATCTAGGAAAAATGTAAAGGAGGAACGAACATGAAAACAGTGTGACAGAAATCAAGGATCCAGGTCTCACAAATACAGGTTGGACGCTCCAACCATTGAGCTATCGGGTTAGAATATTCTTCCATGCCGCTCGGGATACTTTATAGGCAAAGTTCCGGTCTAGTCAGACTTAATTGATATCCCTCTCTACTAGGATTTAAATGAGAATACTCAAGGGTTCTTATTTTCCTCCGAATGATTTCAAAGTTAGTCTAACCTAGAATTCATTCAAAACATCCTTCTCACATTATATACCCACTGAAAGATAGCAAATTCTCGCATCATTTCCATATCACTCTCGTGAAAGCCTCTCTGTATACAAAATTTTAATCCAAAATCTCCGAAAAGGAACTTCAGAATTATTCTCCACTCCGAGTCGATCAGCAAACCTTCAGCTTACACAGCGGAAAATATATAGCTGACGGAGGAAATAAATGTGCGTATTCAAAGCCGAAGGATTTAGCGAAGTTGGAATGTGAGCGTGCGCTGAAAACGTGCCCAGAATCGGACGCGTGAGCGAGATAAAGGGTTGATTCCCGTGCGTTTGGCATGCGATCGTCACTTTCATACCATCGATTCCATTATTTTATTCCGAAGAAAAAATGCGACTCCTTTCCTGTTTGCGCACGACCTGCCGGCGGAGGAGAAAAATAGGTACTCCGAAATAATAAAACAAAATCCGGGCGCGGAAAAAACGAGCACGTTCAGCGCGGCCGTTCATTTACATTTCAGATTCCGCGTCAAAATTTTAAATGGCAATATTTGACGTCCCGTCGGCAAAGGGGAAATGCATGCACGGCCGCTGCATTTCGCGGATCGTTTTAAACGCGAAAAAGGAATTCCGAAGCGCTTTGAGGGGTGGAAAATTTCGCGAAATCGAGTTCCGCACGCTTAAATCTAATTTCGACGTTTTCACCGGAATTACCTTTCTAGGAAAGCTACTCACTCCAGCTGTCTATTATGACACCGATCGAGAGGATAAATAAGGAAGCCTATTTTTAAATAAGTGCGGTTGCGTGCTCGGTTAAATAATCAAGCGATGCAGTTCGTTTGTAAATTCAATTCCGGGAAATTTATCTGCCAGTTTGGGTTATTAGCATCCGCAAATATTCAAGCACGTCAAACAAGCTTAAACTAGACCACGTGCTGAATTCCGTTTTCGGTTGATTCTCTGGTTTGAAAAAATAGCAATCGATGACACTTGGGTTGACGATTAAATTGCATTCAATAGTTCCAACAAGTAGTTCCCACAGAAAATATGGCGCTTCAGATTTTATATTTACCATGAAGCTCAAATATACCTTCAGAGGCTTTGCTCGTAATTTTATCGGTTAGCCAACAAGCAAACTTTTCTTTTAAAACTTTAACAGTTATCACCGTAGGTTATCTGAGTTAATCTCTTCTGATACTAATACCGTTATTGTGGCTATCCTACACCAAATGAAGATATCGCTGTCTTTGAAATTAATATTATTTAGCTGTGTTTCAATTTAGTCTCCCATTAAAGAAAATCACTTACGCAAAATCCACCTAGAGGCATAATATAGTCAAATTAAACTGAGAATATATCTTGATTTTATAGCAATTAACATTGGTGGCAGATAGTTCATTAATGAGATTCACAGAGTAAAAGTTACTCTGATAATATTCAGCCTCCGCAAAACTTTAGCATGTGATTTCAATAACACCTACAAATAATTTCGTGCTTGAAAGTTTTACCACTGAATCAATGACTTCTAAATCGAAGTTTCTGATAATACTCAAGACCTAGCAACAGCAATTTTGCAGCTCTCTCAGTTCGTCATCTCCCAGGTTACAAAGATAGACATCGACGAACTGATGACCATTTCTATCTTAAAGCTAGTGCTTACATATAGATTATATGTCATCCATAATAGATTATGGATGATTTAACTGCAGTAGAAATATGATATTGGTGAGGTTCAGTTTATACCTATTTGTTTACTGATACTTAAGGTCTCTCTAAGGGAATTTAAGGTTGTATAGTAAGGTTTTTTGAATATTTAGGGAAATACATTATCCTCTTGATATACAATTTATGTTTTAAATACCATAGTTACAATAATAATAATATACGTATTACCTATCTGTGAACATGTTGGCATCAGTTAGAATATGAAATCTTTGATATTATTTTTGATTATACGGTCGATAAAGACCCGAATTCAAATCAAATCTGAATCATTAGGCAACCAAAAATAATTCAGTATAGTATGAAAAAGAGAACCGAAAATATCTTCGCTTTGGATTTGTTCCTACGAAATGAAACCATAATTACTGAAAGCAAAGAAATGTAAAGGCCTCAATCAAGAGTATCATTAGGTAAGAGATTGAGAATGCTTGAAACAATTACGTAATTTTGGTCGCATTGTCGTATACCCGTAGAAAAGTAAATACGCATATGCCAACAGGCTTTAACCTCCCACGCAAGCTTTTTGTTCATAGCCATCTATCTCGAGGTGAAAATGGAGCTAAGGGGAGGGTCACGGATTAGGAAGGAGAGAGAGAGACGTTGATAAGGAGCTCCCACGTGTCATTTTCGATTATCTCAACGCTCTCTCGGCGGTGCCGACGGCAATTCTCCCCAAATTAATTTCACTATGAGGAAGAAAGGATAGAATGTTAAAGGAGAAACATATTTATACACTGATATTTATGCGTGTGCATACCGAGAATAAATGAGAACGATGCGAGAATACTGAAGTTAATTCATAAAACACGAGCAAATAAATTGAAGACAATGGATCATTAAAATACTTTGTTTACTTATCAGAACTTATGAAAAATATATGTTATACTTAGCTGCAAAAGAGAACCAATATAATAGATCAGTGTAATTTTCACAAACTTAAGGTATGAACGATAGAATGTAAGATGATTTAAATTATTTGAAGGGACCTATCTTGCTTTCTAATGCGAAAATACGTTCTTGTCGGCCTTCAAATTTAAGTGGGAAACGAATTAATTTTAAGTAAAATATTTTCAATTTAATAAAAGAAGGAATTTTTTATCTCGTTTTTTAAAATTTCCATAAAATTTCTGAATTCTACACACCTAAGTAACAAGGAAAAAATTTTCCACTTGTATTAAGAAACTTTTCTCTGATAAAATTCCGGTTTGAGTTGTTTTGATAGCCTTACAGACCTTAAAAATAACAATATCCAGGCAAATTATTGAGATTAAAAATTGGCTAAGTGAATTAAATCGCTACACTATATAAATCAAATTTATTCGGATATAATAAAATATTCAACCCACAATCTGTAGACAAGCTTTCAAGATTTGTAGGGCCTGAATGTTTGTCGTTTTATTTAGATTTTATATTAATGTACTGACTACTTTAACTAGTCTATTTTTGCTCACGGTACATAATTTTTGATCCAATAATTTCTGTGAACTGTGAATCTAATTTATAAATTTTGTAACTGTAAGTACTGTAACTGTATAATAATATTTTTGTTTTCATGGTATATAGTCGTGAAACTGCACGAGTGATGGAATCGAGATATAAATTTTTGATTTTTTAAAATTATTAATGAATAATACGGAAAGTGGTGATCTCTGAGAGAGAGAAGTGAACGAGAAGGCTCTCTTTTGGAGAAGGTTGATGATATGTTAACTGTGGCAGACAGGGTGGTATGCGTGGGAAGAAATGTGTTGACGCATCGGAGAACCACGAAATGGGGAGATGCGAAGGACAGTTGGCAAGTGCATATCTGAAGGGATGACCTAAGCACAATTTGCTAATCTCCCATCATTAATCATCCTCACTTCTTCCACCAAATGGGAAACACAGTAAAGAAGTATCCCTGAGGGACCTAGATAACACTAAATTCATTTTTATTCGAACAAAGGAAGAACAGATGAGGACATAAAACAATTGCTCATTAAGGTGGTGCGACCCATGCATTGAAATATATTAAAGCTCCTCCATTTTGAATTTGCTATCATGCCTCAGCCATGCTTAATACCTCGTCGTATTAGTATTAACTATTTATTCTTTTAAGTTGCACTATATACGACTAATAATCTTGTTTTATTAGGGTAGAATTTGGCTCCTAGCTCAAGATTTACACAGCATTTTAATTAAATGCATTCTTTTATCCGTACCTGAGAAAGAGTCAAATAAAGAAAATTGTAACTATAATCGCAATACCTGTTTTCGTATAAACACACTATATCAACATGGTAAGAAAGGAAGATCCTCAAATAGGTCATCTCGTGATATCAGGAAAAAGAAAAATATGAAATTGTTGTTACGATTCCATGGCTTATTTTATCGAAGCCAAAGATTCTTTTTCATCCAACGATGTATGAGTCCTTTGCCGAGTAATTACCTTGACATTTCCCTGTTCAATAGTCCAAGAATAGTGTCTTTAACACCAAAAGTTCATTGAATGTGAGATAATATCTCATTGGTAACTTTAGCTTACACAGAAAAAAGCATATTTCCTTAAACATTTTATGAACTCGGTGAATTCTAGAATATAAAAGGAGGGGTGAATAATATTCGAAATCTATCTCATAAAAAATTATGAATGTAAAATGTCTAATAAATCAGTTTCCTAGCTGCTATCAAGGTAATATGTACTTTAAAGGAAAAAGAATATTGAATGCTACTAGGGGTTGTAATGTTGCTGGGCCTACGATACTTAGTACCAGTAAACACAGCTATATATCCATATACCCTTTAAAGCTACAACTGGAAATGTAAATAAAGTTTACTTTAGAATATATTGGAAATTCGAAAAACTGGTCGAACTTCTAATAATAAGAGACATAAATTTATAAGGATTTATTCCGTAAAACAAGTGGAAATTTTCTTCCTTTCTGTAGAATAATCATCGAGGAAAATCATTCAGTTTATTTAATGAATGTAAATATTGAATCTTTTTTCTAAACTCGTAGTAGGAAATACGGATTTGTATTTCATTTTTGTGCTAAAGAGAATATTTGTTGATTTTCGTACGGTATTTTTCGCCTTAATCAACAAAATTTATCACAGAAGGAGATATAGTTCATTAGAAGTGTCGAAAAACAAAATGGCTATGATAAATTCATAATTAAATATTGAACAGCAAAAAAATTTCTAACCTCTTCCACAATCCCAAAGATATCACCCTTTATATGCCTAAATTTGGCATTCACGAAATCTCTTGTAAAAGTGTACTTCGCGAAGTAGATGGGTCGGTCCGACGAAACAGAAGAAAAGAAAGTAGATTCAAAGAACACTTAGTTCACTTCATAAATAACTAAGTTAACAAATCATGTGTAGCAAACAAAAACAAGAACAAAACCAAAGACATTATTGGAATAGGCTAAAATGGAGAAATCGTACTTCAAATTAGAGGCGTATTAAAGTATTCTTACTTCTGGATGTTGTCGGTTTCCTTGGTCCTCCTAAAGACTTATAGAGAATTTTTATCTCTATTTTAATAACAATCGTTTAATAACAGTATGTTTTCAGTTTTTCTTTTAGAAGAGTTTTTCTCTTCTCTTATAGTATTAATTTAAAGTAAACTAAGGTTAAAGAAATTAATTTCACAAAAGAAAATTATTCGTAATTCATTGAAATAGAATTCAACCGAATTCCAGTAAACAAGGTTTTGTGCAGTTTTATTTGTAAAAAATTAGTAACTACTAGTTTCCTTTGGTAATATTAGTTTCTTTTTCATCTATCGTTAAGGAAAACCGCGAAGTTACTCGTCAATCTGTATATTTTATATGTTAAATTAATACAAGATGCGAACTAAAATGGCAAAGACGGAAATAAATCGAAAAATAATAATCTTATGGCTAGTAAAACTATTGCGTTTTAAGCGGAATTATATTGTGTAATTACCACACACCGAAGGACGGCTTATATGGGGGTATAATTGTTGGTAAGGATGTACCTATACTTGGTCATCGTAACTGTTTATAACTTGGATTTTGATCCTCAAGGTAAAACATTCGAAGAATATAATTCACATGAGATCATTTTTAGAAAAATACTGTAGCGTAAGTTAATATTTTGTTATGTTTCGAGATAATGTTTTCAAACATTCCCTTCATTTCCGAATAACTGTCTCTTTCCGAACGAGAAAGGGAAGGTCGAGGAAAACAATAACATTTACTCACTTCCGGGAAGATAACTTGGTAAAAATGAGTAGAGAAAGGAATAGAGAAAACATTTCCCAACTTCGCTTAGAAAAATGTCTTCAAGGGGAAAAATAATAAAAGGTCCAGAGGGAAAAAAGTGCAGAGGTGGAGTTACGAATAGACGGAGAACGGGTATTCACGGGGAACGTAGTTCGGCCTGAGAATGAAGTCCTCCCTTCCGATGCTAATGGCTAATCTCCCCTTCATTAATCATCCTACTCTCTAACACACCTTTCCTACCGACGGCGGAGGTAAATCTGCGTTGGAATACATGTGCATATCCCACACTTGGGAAAGTGGATAGAGACCTTGCAACAGAGATGCTGATGGAGAGAGAATGAAGGGAAGGGCCTGAGATTGATGTTAAGTGATTGAGAGAGTTGGTTAGAGGTTGAAAAATTGCGAGAGAACGACTGAATACGAGAATTGTATAGACTGGGAGATTATTATGGAGATAGAATGGTAGAAATAGGAATTCATGGGAAAATATAAGGGTTAAATTGATAGAACGGGGATAGCTCCATTATGAGTAAAACTGACAAAATCAAAGTATCATAATCTGTGAAAATATTACAAACGCTAGATCAAAATTATAATAATGACAGCCGCATAGCCTAAATTAAGGTAGGAGAACTTTTTCATGTCGGATGGCTACATTTAACACTTGGCTTCATAAGAAGATCCGCACACGAAACCGTCAGTCCGCCCTTGTATTTCGTGTTACCTGCGTTCAAATGGTCAAAAACCGAAATATTACATGAAAAAAAATGTATTGAGTAAACTAAAATACAACATTTTTCACTCTATTTTCCCTTGGTGTAATATGCAAGATAGGAGAACAATATGTTTTGAAAGCAGTCATTTGGTAAAGAACGAAAGGCTGCAATAAACGTCCAAAAAGGACACGTTACCTGAAGGCCGCAAGTTCCCCACCATTCCATACCAACTTCGTTCCATATAGAAAAAAGTTAAAATCAAAAAGGAGAAATGATTATGTATAGCAAGTACATATCTAATACCGGTACCATAAGATATAAGAACACAGTAGTGTAGTCAGAATACCTACACTCAACCAAATGTCTAGCATTGAATTATATATGTAGAACATTTTTGAAAACCAAAAAACACAAATTAAATCATTATAACATAACGAGCGGCAGCAGTAAAATTACAACCGGCTATAATCACATTCGCACCTTCTTTTTCCAATTTAACGCGTTAAATAAATATATATAAACGATATGTATACAGGCAGAGATATTAGACGTTTAAAACACATGTAATAAATATTACACTTAAATTAGAGTATATATTTATTTTGTTTGGGAAATATCCCGAAAGGAAAGCAATTTTTGTAGCGAGAGAACAAAGCAAGGCAACGAAAATCGCGATGGAGAGAGGATATAGAGATTTAGATATCCACCCTGTCTCCTGGGATATGCCCTTATGATTAGTGGGGTAAAGAAGAACAGATTATCCCACACTCGCTTCTGGTCACACGCGCCGCGTTATACCTGCGTCACGGCCTTTCCTCGATTCCCCCGCGACCATTTAGGAGTTTGCTTCTAAGTCAACCCCGGAGACAATATCCCTCCCGTTATCAAATCACCCAGCGGCAATTTGACTAATGGCGACCACGCCCTCCCACTTTAGCCCGTGGTGATTTATGTCCCTTCTGTTGACAAGGAGAGTCGCTCACATCCCAATAAACACCCTTCTTAAAACCTGTCGAACTCAAATGGACGCGTAGGAAAGGACCCTTTCCTTGCAAAGCGACCGTAAAAAATTGCGTTACTCGGGGAAAGGAGAAGGTTTGAATATTCATCGGATGACCTTGGCGAAAGGAAGCAGAGTAAATGCGATGAAAGGATGGGTAGGAGAGCAAATAAAGAGGAGGATGGAAGATGTAATTGACGGAACGCATTGCCTCTGGGAGCAATAATGAGTTGCTCAAGTCTCACCTTTAGTATTTGCTTTATGTTAAACATATATGTGTTTTATTTTGTTAAATTAAGCTAGGTAATTACTGCTGGTAATCGCCTGTTAAATGTTCAAATGTTAATGGAGCATTTTACCGTATACTCTCACTGAAATGTGCTGAATCCTCCATTTAAATAATATATACATTTAATTGGAGTAATAAAGAGAGATAATATTAGATTTTAACGCCGTAGCCAGGAGTTCTAGTCTTCAAGCGATTTCACCATCAATATTAATTCAAGCATGGATTAATTAGTTAATGTAAAAGGAAGAATGGCGGGTTACATTATGTTACAATGAGATTTTTTCCAAAAAAGAAAATAAATGGTAAGACTGGTAATAAGTGATATACGTACATTCCAAAATTAAAGCTTAAGAGTTCCAAGCATATCTGTTTTTCAATGTTTACGGAAAATATGCAGAAATTTACGCTTGAATTAATGTGATTACTGAAGGTAAGCTTTGGCTTTTTGGGTAAGAACAATATTTCCGCTACTCCAATATATCCGTTGCTCCTCTATAAAATTAATTCTCAATATTTCAGTTAACATTTTCCTAGAACATTAGGCGGCTGAATATGAAAGTGTGCTCACCATCTTTAAAGTTTTAATTTGTTGTAAATAATTGAAGGCATTATGCTAATACATAAGAGATACATTTATAATCATAATTTTAAGAGTATGAAATTACTTTTTAACACTTAATGACTAAATTTTATTTAATTTAATCTCCGTCAGATATTCTTCTACTAAATATACTCTCGATAAGATATTCTACTCTCCTCGATCAGATATCACTTATTATATTCATTAAATTGAATTACAAACAACGTAAAAATATTCCATCATCCACCCGGATTTTCAAAATTTTAGACTTGGTTCACGTTAGTTTCTTACATTAAAATCCTTGCTTGGCAAAAAAAGAACGAATATTTTAGTCAATCGAACGTAAACATCGACGACAGAGGTGTGAAGTGCTCGAATCACAACAGGCTGAGATGCTGAGAAAGATTTAACATCCTCTTAATCGGAATGAATATCTTATCTCGACCTTCTTCATCCTCTTCATCCCTTCATTTCAGCCCTTATCCTCGAAAGAGAAGCTAACTTTTAGGGAAGACTTGACATGTAAGAGTCGGAGGAAAAAAGCGCACCCTCTGAGAAAAAGATCCCCTCTCAGAAACTCAGCCAATTTTCTAGATCGCCGCTCACAACACGTGGATGGAAACTGGAGCTGTCGCTGGCCATTTAACAGATGAGTGTTTAATGATCGGAGAGGGTCGTTTTTATGAGGGCTTATTTTTTCCCGCCAGGGGTCTCCGTTAGCGCGGTATGAATTATGAGTTTGTTTGAGGCCGACTCGCTTCCGGCTTTCTTTTTTTTATTTTCAATATAAACAAAATACTTTTCCCGGATCTCGTATAGGATGCTGCTACCGCATAACACATTTCATGGGCGCCATTAAATTTTCGAGGAGCATAATAAACAGCGGAGAGCAAACAAAAGATGGAAAAGCTTTTTTGTATATGGGAGCTTCAATAGAAAGTGAGATTTATTGTTAGTGGAAGAATGAAAGCCTGGACTTGAAGTTTTACTACACTTTCACTTTAGAATAATAACGAGACCGTATTGTAATAACTTTACGCTAACAGAAACAGCCCACAAAATTTATGATTTTGGAAAATGAATTATCCCCATAGATCAAATATTGATTCCATTTAGCAGCTCAATCATTTCAACGACTTAACTTCGACCAGTATCACCTCATAGAGAAATTCTTCTTGAAAAGTAATTAATAAGCTGTATGAGCTTAAAATAAAATTTCTAGTAAAACTTCGCTAGATATATCGTAAATTTTAAAAACGGATAGATTCTATAAAAGGAGATATAATAAATTTTCCACAATATTTATTTTAACAAGGCAGCTTTCTCTTAAAGATCATTAGGAACTGACTTTGGTTTTTAATACTCCGAAATATTTTTATCGCGGTCGTGTTAAAATAAATGTTTTGGATGATTACTTGGGTCTATGATAATAAAGTAGCTTTCCACCAAATATCGTATATCGATTTCAGCAAAATGGATAGATTGATTTTCATCACGTGCTTAAATTATCATTTAGATAAGAAAATAATAAATCAATGAGCGACATTTACTGTTATTTCACCATCGGCATAGAAGTTAATTTTTGTCATCGAAATGCTCGACGTATTTAATGAATGAAGTTCTACATTAGCTACCAACTATTCTAGTTTTAAATGCTCTTAAAAGAAGGATTGTTATCAAATGGTAAAATACACAATAATACAATTTATATAATTAAAATTATACTATGGTACAATATTTACTATTTTATATGTCAGTTTTCTTACGCTTAGGCTGGCAACTTTTGCATCGATATTTTACTAGCGTAATACTGAAATAAATTTCTCAGAAACACTCTTGGTCACCCAAATCCAAAGAAAAAATACCTCTATTTTTGGAGAAGGAACAGATAATGCAGTATTCTTTTTATTCGTCAAACTTAGGAATCTAAAGAAATTAAAAAAACATCATCCTATCCATAAGCTAATGAAAGCACTTTCTATTTCGCCGTAAAGACAAAATTAATAATTAATTGAAATAGAAATTATTTTGACTTAGGTGTGATGCTTAATCATTGATGAAACCGATGGATTGATAGATGATATTCCACTTCATCGATTTTCTATCTTTCATTATAAATTATTATATTTGAGTCATCATATTATATCTCTAGATGTGTTTTCTCGGCTTTTAATGAAAATAATATAAGTTTTCTGTATTATTGTCACTATCATAATCCTCAAGAACAAAACTGAATATTTTTCCGTAATTTATCAGCAGATTCATCATGCCATTAGCAATAGAAGATCAAGTTTTCTCTATGCCCAAAGAAAAACAGATTTTTATCCTAGGTGCTACATTTCTGAAAATCTAATCAAATGTTCACTCTATCGATTTTACTTTTTCTTCCTTGATTCCGCTAAAAAACCTGCAATCATCCAATATCCAAAATGTCACCATCATGTTAACCAACTTTTTTTCTCTCAGATATAAATCACCTAGAAGTGTGCCGCGAGATCATATGACCCTCCATTTCGAATATGTGAATAGCAATTTTTCCTTGAGGGAGAACCTGCATCTCTTTGAAGCAGTTGTGTAAATACTGCCATATGCTTAATATCTAAATGCTTCGTGACATCCACCCCTAATAAACCATATGATATCCCCTATCCCATCTCGAAATAATATGGAAGAAATTTATCGTTATCAAGAAATTTTGCTGTAAAAAACTTACAACGCAATGAAAAATTTTTCAGTTAAGCTGAAGCACATGTTAGAAAGATGCAAACATAATATTCTGTGACGAAAGAAAATAGTTGCTCAGAATGGAATGGGAATAAATACATACAGACATTACGTACGGAATGCGATTGTAAAATGTACTTTGGATTATTATCGCCTCAATGTTGAGAATAAAAACCTAAAGTTTTAAAGCCATCTCCATTCAAAGACGAAAATATAAGTGATTATCAAAGAATTCGATGAAATTATATACCGGTTAACATTATCCATTGATAAAGTCGGTTATGCATTGAAAAAGATGGGTTTTAATAAGAACCAAAATTATTATATAAATCAAAGCAAAGCGAAATATTTCACACACTTGCCACCGATTATTATCAGTTATCAAGGAGAAACATTTATTGCTACACTATCCAACCATCGGGTAGAATATTCTGAATTGACTACGGATCGCATTTAACAGTTTCACATTTCAATGCATTACTGGGTATTTTTCAGGCGCAACTCTTGAATTGAACTTTAGTTTAGCTTCCATATACTTTCTTGAATAAATCTTCTTAATTCAGAATAATAGTTAATATAGGAGACTGGACGAAATATCCCCAAGGAATTCAACTAAATCGAAAGAATAGAGGTCGCTTATTTTCTTCATCACCGAGAAGAATACGAATTTGGTTTTGAAAGAAGAATAAAAAGGAGCAGACGTAGAAGGAGCAGGTCATACAAGGGTGGAAAGGAGGAGAAAATGGAGTTTTCGCGGTAAATTCGTTTTAAATGCAACCTCCAACCTAGAATCGGGTTCTCCACTCCCACATTTCTTATTCCATTTCATTCCTTTTTCCCTCTTTGGCAACCTCTTCCCTTCCCGTGAAAATATCGCGGACGAATACGTGTGCCGGAGTGAGATTTCTTTTAGTCGATGAAGAATACATGCAGAATGTGGGAGCGCGAAATGGAGCAAGAAAGAACGTGAAGATGAAACGGAGTGAATGGAGATTAAGACGGATGAAAAGGGAATCTCAATTTATGAGGAAGTTCAGAAAGAGCTACGTTTTCTCTCAACCCGAGGAAAGGCATCCTCTATTCTACCACAAACCAAGTGGGCATTCATTATTAATGTGATGATTTGAGTATTATAGGGTTGAAACCTTGATGGATTTCGATAAAGTTTGACCGATACAAAAGCCATTTCTTAAAGATATCTCTTGAGATGTGTGTTCTCTTTTAGTCTTTCTAGCATACGATGCAAGATGGAGCGTCTTTAAAATCAAAACATACCTCGGAAAGTTAGTCGATGATTCAATTCACCCAAAAGTAATAGGAGAATCGGAGAGGAATAACTATCAACTTCTACAACTTACCAAAGATTCTCAACATCCTCCTCAATTATCTTCACGGTGCGCAAGTAAAGTTACTGATCTCTCTTAATTAAAGCCTTCACTTCTTCCTCGACTTACTTCTCCCTTCCCGCTGTTCCTGTATTCTCGCTCTTATTTTATATTATTTTTATCCGATGAGGAAACAATCCAAAAATGAAAACAAGTACTGAGAATGCAATTAACGAATCTGCACTTGGTGCATTAAGGATTAATTACTTTTCCTTTTTAACAACGAATTTTATATTTTACGTTTAATTCGCCTGAGCACTCAATACTCTAACTTGGATCCTCTTAACTTAAACCTATTAATTTTTTCTATTTTATCTTTAAATTGCCTTGGAGTAACAGATCTAGCATCTGCACTTGGTGTATTAAGAATTCATTAATTTTCCATTTTAACAATTAATTTTAGATTTTCCTTTTTCTGGCCGAGCACTCAATGTTCTAACTTGGGTCCTCTTACATATATTAATTATTGAAATGTATACTCTTAGCTATCATTAGTATATACTCTACTGAATGTATATTCTACAAAAGTTCGCTACTTTACTTTCTATTCTTCTCTTCTTTAGGAATCTTCGCTGCTTTATTCCTATATCTTCTAATAAATCATTAGCATAGAATAAAAGCAAAAGTATGGATAGAGAAGTAGCGTTATAGGCAAGAGATTCCGTTTGATGGATGGAAAATGAAGTAAAGAGGATTTGAAACGAAGGAAAGGCAGGTGGGAAAAGGCGAAGTCGTTCTTTCTTCTTCTTCCTTGATATAGTTCTTTTATTTTTAAATGGGATCTCTTCTTCAGACTTTACCGTTCACCTGGACTTTCTCACTCCTTCCCTGCCTCCATCGCAACCGCCTTGGGAAATAAAAGTAAATCTCACTATTCAAATGTCGTCAGATGTTGGTAATCTCCTCTATAAATCTACCTCTAAGGGTGCAAAGGGAAAGTAAAATGGATGGTTTTGTCATTGGTTATTGGATTCATCGCACAGTAGCACAAGACTTTTCCGATGAGATAAATCGCTCAGTTGAATCAGCGTTTTCTTTTAGGAAAATTGAATACTTCGTGTCAGCTGGCGGAATAATGGATCGGCAATAACGGTTATTCTATGCTTCAGATTTTTTTCTGTAACCTTAGAAATATGGATGTGCTCCAGTATTTGAGAATATCCGCTTTAATGTATTTTAAACCAGCCTCGTTCGATTGCAGCAGCAATTCATGGAAAATTTGTACATTCTCATTCAACCTATTACAATAGTTTTAAGAAAAACTTGTAATGGATTGAAATATTAGCAGGTAGGATATGTTACACTTTCTTATATATATACGCTTTAGTACGAGAGTGGTCTGAAAAGTTTCCGACCCCAGATTTGTCAGAAATCTTCAGAAAATTTTCAGAAAACATGTCGAGAAATGGCGATAATGTAATCTTCAGATGACAAAAAAGATTGAATTTATATGACTGCTAATCTATAGGGTGTCCACTAAGTCTCTTTGCAACCTGAAGATCTTATTCGAGAAAATAATGTTCGAATAATTTGAGAAAATTATTGCAAAATGAGAAGTAGAGAGTGAATCGTTTGCAATATAATGTAAGGCGGTTGATGCAAATGTTGAGCATCCTTTTTAGTGGTCTGAACTTGCTTAGAGAGAGGTTTTAAGAAATAGAAACACCAGTCATATTTTAGTACTATACCTAACGACCTCCAGTTTTTTGGTATTTTACTCACAAATCCCTATCATTTTCTTCTCCGTCGCTGAAAGTTCTCCGATCTGTATTGCTTCAAATCCCCAAACTAAACAAAGAAGATACTATAGTTCTCAATTCCCACTCCTGTTGACAGAAAAAATCTCCCGAATGTATTCGGTGCGAAATTATCGAAGAGATTTTTTTCCTCCGCCCCTCTTTCCAGAAAACAACACCCAGTCATTTGAGCAGAATCTCCCCTCATGCCTTGGAAGACACGCCAAACAAGGACGAGTACTCACAGCTGACAATACTTAGATCTTCTCCCACCTTCCTTCCCTCAACTGGAGACGAGGGGAAACAGAAAAGGGACATTTAAAAGGAGGTAGACTTCCCATCACCACATTTCCTTCCTAAGAGATAATAAAAGTATTCTCCCTACACCGCTAACGCACTCTACGCTTCCTTACCACACCCTCGACGTATTTTCCGCTCTCTTTTATTCTTTCTAAACTCATACCCATTCAATCCTTACCTCCCATCCATCCTCATCCTTTAAGGAAAAAATGATAAAAACATCCTCCGAAAAAGAAGAGCCGTCCTTTTGATCGTACCCTCTTAAGAATCAACCCTTCTCCCCTCCCCTTTTCCCCTATTATTTCCTTCTCCTTAGACCCTCACACCCAAACTCTCCACTGTTGCCAAAAGAAATTTTAGAACGTCGCCCAGAGAAAGTGATCTTAAATGTAGTCGAAAATTTCCAGATAATTCTCGTTATGTCTGATTTTCATCGTCTCCCTGTGTATTTCGATATCGCTTTAGGACTGGCAAAATATACTCTCGAGATATGGAAATTTTCTCCACCATCAGGCATATCGCATAATTAAATTTTCATTATCCTTGTATCATCATCAAATGAAATTTAAAGCAAACGAGTCATAAATATGACCTTGGGGATTCCTGCATGTTTTATAAAAGGGAGAGGTGTGGGAACAATAAATAAAATAATAAAGATTTGAAAAATATCTATGAATCCATGAATCGTGTCCGCTTTAGCATTCTTAGAAAACGGTAAGAGGATAGATGAAGAAATTTTTTAATGTGAGAGTAATCGCAGAAGCAAAGTAATTAGAATAAAAGATTATTCAAACTGAGAAAAGCTGATTATATCTCGATTTTATAAAAGAAAGAATATTTGTCGTGAATCGCGAGTTACGTATTTAACTGTTGGCTTTTAGCTTCTAGGCTTTCATGATGCAAAAGATCTTGAATATATGAAGACATAATCTATGAGAAGCAGAAGTGAAAAACATCGACAAGACTGGGACACAAATCCACGTTTCCCATTTTCCGGGGAGGTATTCGAACCACTAAGCTAACATACTCAGGACTATTCCCAGTCATCACGGTATTTCCCACTTCTTTTTCTCTTTGGGGTAAGCCGTACGGTTATAAGTGCTAAGATATCCCCTATCATTCTATTGTCACACAATCATTATGTAACTTATAAATCAAGGAAAACTCATTTCAATAAATATGGATATCATTTTTACAGATAAAGAAGAATAAATTTTTTAGAGATTCTGTGACATTATCTAATTAAAGAGAAAACCCTCGATGAAAGGTAAAATTTTGAATCGCCCGTTTATAAAGCAAAGGGAAAATATCGTATTAATGAATTAACATCAAGTTGTCATCTCTGATACGATCCTCACGTTTGATTGCAAAGAATATAAAAATAGTCTAATTTGAAAGGTATGCGCAAACTTCAAGGTCTTGCGTAAGCTAAACATTGAAAAATTGAAAGATACTTAAATCTCGCGTTATTATTCGGAAAATAATCAACACATTGGCAACAGCGCTTCCTCACCCTTCGCATTCCTCTTTCTTACGCCCCTCTCCTTGCAAAAAAGAAAATCATAAAGTATCTTGCGAAGGAAGAATGAGATAAAAAGGAGGGGATCTGTATAGAGAGACGGGAAACATAGAGGGACGGGGAGGGTAACAAGTCAAATCAATTAGGCAGGGATCTCGGAAAAAGGTTTCTCTTTTGTAATTTAATTTTTTCCTTCCCTCTTCTCCTCCCACACTTTTTCCCTTTCCCATCTTATACATTTTTTGCCCCTCCTTCGAGTCGCAAGGAGAGGATGGAAGTTATTACACCCCTCTGAGCTGGGATGTGAGAGTTGTGGGAGAAGGGAGTGGTAAGTTAAGGGTGAATTGTGAGCAAAGAGAAAGTGAGTGTAACGATGAATAAGGAAGAGATGAGTGAGATATTCCACGGTTGATACGCGCGAAGAAAAACCCCTTCCGAGCATAATACACGATCCCTTGAGGTGCAGGTCGATATTTTCGAAAGGAATATCCAATCTCCCCGTCTTTACCGATGCAGAATTATTTGTGCTCCCAAATTTATTTTTAATGAAGAAAAGAGTGAAATTCCTAAAGAAAATGTGTGACTATTTCCGTCGTAACTATCGTACCTAAAATGGACCTTAATTCACCATCTTGCTCTCTATATATACGAGCTCTATTTAACTGTATGAAGTAATGAAACGTAAAGACAATGAAGTTTTAATCGCTCAAATTCTCATCTTGAAGTCTTAAAATTATTAAATATACTTTGAGGATCCAACCCACTTTTATTATCATGGACAGAAAATTCTGAGGCCAACTGAGATAACTTTTGGGAGCTTTAACTGAGTGTATTGACTGAAAGAAAAATTAGAAAAGCTGCCATCTTTAACTTTAAGGGCAAATTAGATTGAGATTTACCTAACTATAACGGCCATACCAGATTTTTTTCATGAAGCATCATACTGTTGCTATAAGCTTTACTTATTCTTTTATATCTGTTTTTTAAAAATCGTCCCATACGTATGACATGTGTACATACAAAAAGACTGACCAAATTCCATTAAGATGACTTTCTAACTAGAAATGACACACCTGGATATTTATTCAAGTATAATCCTCAAAAAAGGTAGAATAATAACCAAATACATACCTGACACGTACCACAGCTGCGATAAGACTGCACTCTTGATAAGTGTAATGACTATACTTGACACTCTGGCATATCTGAAAATAGGAAGGAAATCACAGTAAGTAAAATTACACCACATAACTATCATTGCTATTATATCAATGTATCTAATATTACGTCCAGAAATACGCATTTAAAAGACTCTCTGGGAAAAAATGAAGGTAAAGGGAAGTATTTCAAAATTACAAAATACAATTTTGTTGTGAATGCTATGTATAAAGTTCCAAATAGTTCTTAATACGGTGTTACCTCAACTTACAAACCATTCTACATAAAAACAATTTCTACCCCATTTTACTTTTAGGAACTTAATTTCGAGAAGCAAACTTAAAAAGAAAATGGCAAGCTGGGTTTGAGATACAAACTTACAACTGTAAGTACAACTGGAACGAATAACAGAAAGTTCACAATTCTAGATGCCGCTGTAGTTGAAGCGACAGGTTACAGTGAGATTGTTAGTCGCTTTAAATTTTAAAGTAATTCAAAGCTTCAATCAGCATGTAAAACGCGAAAGAAATACTATAATTCCAAAGTAGTGATTTTCTACATAACTTATATTATAATTCTCTATCATAATTATTCCATAGATCTCAGTTAAGATACACAAGTGTAAAGTGCATTATCAAAAATCAATAGACCTTATATCAGAAGAACATGCCAAAAATATCTCGAAATTGGCTCATGTCTTTATATTTATTAAAAACTGAAAAAGAGGGTTTTTGGATATTTTTTAAGATGCCATGACGACCATGTTAACGGAAAAGAGGAAGTTAAGGCTTTTATTACTCGACACCGATCTTGTACACTCACTGTGGATGCAAAAACGATGTTATCTATCGCACCGAGTGGTCTCACTGCGATCTTCAGGTTGCTTTTCATACAGATCAAGGGATGTCCTCAAATTAGCAGCTCTCCGACAATAACGGTCCTCCATAGCCTTACAGTTTTCAAAAGCGGTACAAAGGAGTGGCCCCTTTTTACAAATAAATTTACTTTTTCGGTTATTGAAGAATTACCTTGCAAGTATTACATTCGAATTTTTCCAAATACTATGATTGGTTGCAGCGAAAACCTTAACGCTTCCTTCAGATTATATGAAAATTGTAACAACATTCTCTACGTCATCTTACCAAGCCTTCAATTATGAGGACAACAGAAATAGATACCACAAAATAGTCTGTCGCCAAGGATACCGCTCCAAAGCATCAAATCTTTTCATTTAAACGTCGAATTACTAAGTCGAATTTGACTTTGAGATTTTCCCGTAAAAATAAGGATCCTTATTTACTTCCTTTTGATACGCTCCTCATACGAAAATCACATTCAATTACTTTTAATTTAATCTCGCGAAAAAAATAAAACCAACCGTTTCTTTGAGATGGAAATGAAGAACGATAAAAATAAACGATATGCTTCCAATTTCGTTATAAGTATGCGGTACAGATAAGAAAAGTTTGGAGTGGGAGAAATCACATTCTTTGTGTTGCTTTACATTTTTAAGAGAGGGAAACATCACGTACACCAAAGAGGACAGAGAATGCGGCTTCACAGTGGAGAAAAAATCTTTCTCGAGTATAATCTTTGTATCCTCTAAGCCCCCCTAGTGTTCTTCGCTTCCTTAATTTCATCTCGCTGCAAAGAGGAAAAAAATACACGAGGGTGGGTTTCCCTTAGACTTTCTTAAGGAGATGACAGTAGGGTTTTCCTTTGGGGAGTAAGAGCTTGCTCTAAATGAGTGTAAAGAGACGACGTAAGATATGTTTGAATTAAGAGAACTCGTACCATTTTACGCGTCGAGTGCTCGCTTCCCTCTTTCTTATTCCTTTCTCTTACCAACTTTTTACACTCTCTTTTCCCTTGCAATCACATCGTGAGAAGGGGAAACTTCCCTGTTTTTCTCTTTAGGCTGTTCTCTTTCATCCGCTTTATAATCCCGACTCAAAACGATCCGGAGTGATTTGTAGTGGGGACTCCTTTATGGAAATGACCGGATCTCCAGAGAATGGACGAGGGAAGGTTGGGGTCAGAATGCTTATTATATATACTTTTAATTCACTCGATAGAGAAAATGAAAGCAAAATTTCTTCAACTCACAACACGGATTATTTTCACAGTAATAATGATTTTCAAAGGTTTCCTTGTCCGAGCATGAAATGTAATATTTCTTCAAAGCTTAATTAAGAAGGTGGAATATTTCGCAGAACCGGTGGCAGTTAATCTCTTTTTCAAACGGTTCACTACTAAGAATTAGGGGAAAGGGATCTGTCGATGGAGAAGAGCTTTGTTTGATCTTTTGATTATCAATTTAGCCTTTGGTCAGTGGATGAGGTTTGGCTGCTCAATCCTTTTATGCGAAGTTCAAAAGAGTGGCTCATTTCACTAGCGATGAAAAATAAGAGGAAAATTTATCATTTCGGCGCTTCGCCTTAGTCTAAGTTTAAAAAGATCTATTGCTTCGCAAAAACATGGTCTAGTTCTAATATTTTCTGCGTTTTCTGTAAATAAATATAAAATGATCCATTACATTCAATCTTTGAGATAAACCAAATCTTTTCTTACATTTACGTTACCAAATATGAAGCTTTTTTCCTCATTTACGCCCTATGTTAAATGAGTACATCAAGTAATTTTATTGATCTCATAAGAATATACGTCCGCAAATTTAAGAAAAGAAAATGTTTTCCGTATTTTACATGGTTTTAATCTACATAGTTGTTGAAATTAAAAAATTAACGACGGAAGGGCATCTAAAGCTCATTTACTAATTACTCATTTTTTCTGCTCTCTTGTCTTAAACTGAAAATGAGACTGATTTTCTACGTAAAACATATGCCAATCTGAGGGAATAAATAAAACATTTTTCATTTTATTTCGAAAGGATAAAAATTACAGCCGATATGTAAATATTTTTATGAATTCTCATAAACTAAGCATATAATTCTTTTGCACAAATCATGGTAATGCTCAGGATAGGAAGGCTCTAAATTGTGCCTAAATTGTTGTTGTTTTATTCGTTATGTCACCATAGCAATGCTTTTAAGCTATGTGATTTTCTCTGAAATAATGCTATAGATAACTCCAGTATTTTGTAGGATATTTCATTTTAGATGTAAATTCAACCTTTAACATTCTTATTCATTGAGATATTTCCGGTGAATAAAAATTCAAGCTTATTATTGGGTAAACTGTCTCAAAAACGTTTAAGAATGATAAAAACCCCAATTAGCCGCTTAAAATTCGAAGAAAATACCTTAAAAATTATTTTACATGAAATACTTCAGATACATCCCCCTTTCGTCAAACTTTTAAAGATAGTTTGAAAACTATCGTTCCTACCTTATGTTTTCCATCTTAGCGCTGATTGACTCGAATAAAATTAACATTGTGCACGTGAAACACCGAACGCATTTCGGTTACGCATCGTTTTTATTCCATCAGTTTCCGCTCCTTGAACGCGTAAATATTTCGCAGAGTGCGGAAAAGATGAATATTTGATGCCTTCTTGATCTAACGACCAAAATACATTCGCTGCGGTTTTAAACCGTGGAAGATGGGTAAATTCCGAGGAGGAAAAAGGGAGGGAAAGGCTGGAGTAGAAACTCATCTTCGGTTGGGAAGGAAGAGGCGTAAAGAAGATGTTTATGGTCTTCTTGGGAGAGGCGGATCAATTACGCAGGGAAAAGTGCTGGCGTAAGATGAATGTTTTCTCGGTGGCTTAAATAATGCCTTAGACAGAGTATATGAGGCATATCAGGGAGAAATTCGTAGAAAGGTCTTGTGAGTGCATATGGCGAAAAGAAAAAAAATTCCAACCATTACTTACAATTCATTCGAAGCATTTTAACGTTCCCTACAGATAATCATAAACGATTTTTATTTTCTTAAATATCACGATAAGGTCATAACTATTCCAATGCAACTGTGGAACAATAATATTAATAAATGGAATAAGTAATAATAAATGAAATTTAAAAGCCTCTTCTATGTTTAAAAAAAGAAACGGAAAAGGAATTTAAAAAATAACGCAATGGAGGATGTAAAGAAGGTTATAAGTGATCTTTTGTAAGCAATTTTTCGATATACATTTATCTTTAATTTCGAAATCATTTATCTTAATATTTGATTAATAGTTTAAGGATTTTATGTATATAGGGCATATTATAACTTTTGATTTTTTTAAGGTTAAGGCTTGTTAAAGGATTGCTAAAGTTATAATTTTATTAGAGTTTTCAGATAAATAAGAAAGAGATGAAATATGATTTTTAAACAATTCACCCGTGGGTGACATTGAAAAGTACATATTATATTCTGAATGTAGGGAAAATAGAAACAGCTGTTAGAGACAGAGATTTAACTATCTTGAACTTCAAATGTAATAGCTAAATGATAGAATATAAAACGTAGTGTAGGCTTTTATAAAAAATATAGACATTTTTATACAATAAACGTAGAGAGATATTAAATACATGATGTTATCTTTCTTTTTGTAAAATCCTAGCCCGTCACTCATTAACGGACATAGAGACATAGAGAACTAAGAGAGAATATTGACTTTAACTTCGTGATAAATGAGCACAGATACATTAAATCTTCTTATCGTTATGTCATCTGTAGCTTCATTGCTGAGCAAGAATGAAAACGGATCCGTTAGAGAGATCTCTGAATAAATTCATTTTCTTTCCATTTAAGATTTCGTATGTCAATATTTTTGACGTTTGAGAATAAAAGTAATATACAATTAAGAAATCCAAGTCCAAAACTTTCTAAAAACTTGTAAGGGTGACAGTTAATTACGTAAAACATCTCAAAGAAAAATCAGCAGCCCTCCCAATCATCTGCGCTTTCTTTCCTCTGCGACACAAAACAAAAAAGGCATAGAAGACAATTTTCTTCCAAATCCCGTAAACTTCTGGTTTTTCAAAGCCTTTCAATTATTTCCTCAAAAAGCAAACCATAGAACAATGAGGCCTTCCAGAACGAGATCGCGGAACAAAACATTAAGAGAGTGAGGCGGCTGGGATACAAACCAACCCCCGCGCTTTTCACCCGCGATTTAGTAATTAATTTCCCGGAAATTTCGGCTTAACGATTTCTGCAACCCTCATACACCCACCGCAACCCGCTCTTCCTGAACTCTAACACTCCAACGGTGTCGCCTTCGCCTCAACGTCAAGGCAGCGCTGAAAAGTCGCCGCCACCGACATTGTCGGAGAGCGCCGTTAATTAAACAATATCGGAAGGGTGGGGGGGCGTGGCGAAGGAACCAGGGGATGGGATGGGGTTAAAACCACCCCGCGTCATCCAGACCACCTGCCTCCCCCAAAAATCCTCCACCTGCTGCAGACAACGGAAACGAATGGGCCCGGAGAGCGTGGGACGATTCGAGTGGAGGTAAAATGGGGCGGGAGAGGTAAAATTGGGTATGAGGAGGGATGAGAGCACCATTGAGTTTTCGGTCGGAGGATGAGAGATTGCTTCGACAAAATAACGTGGGTTTTTGAGGGTTGGGGAGAGGAAAACGGATGTGTTGCCATGGAAGGTCGCCTTAGAGAGTGAAGTATTTATTGATGTTATTTACGGGTTCCGCCGACCCCATTTGCCGCCACCGCACTACGTGTTTGTCATAGTGCGAAGAGAGTGCGCTTATACCTGCTATGCCCGCTATTTTCGGCGAGGAAATGCGATAAATTGCCCTTCTTTCCCTTCCCTTCGATTGAATTAAACGGCTAATAACTCGCATCGGGCGTTGATTAAATTTTGGTGTTAACTTTTTTTGCGGATTTATCGCGTTTGGATGATTAATGCTCAACTTATAGGCCACATCTGTTGAAATCGAGTCGAGCATGACCAGATTTCATGAGCGTTCGTTATCGACGGTTAAATCGACACGTAAACGAGTGATACCACAGTTTTCTTAATTTCATTAAGGGTTTCTTTCGATGGTGCGAGTCACCTTTGTATAATTCTTGATAATCCATAATCGCAGATAATCTTGTGTTCTAACTAACGAAGAAATCTCACTAGTGACAAATATTTGATGATGGGACGAAGTTTTCCGGAAAGAATGTCTTTAAAGAAGTAAAAACCACTAGTTCTAACCCCAAAAACTAGAAATTAACCTCCAAAGCTCAATTAAAAATAAATAAATTTAAAAACAATCCATAGAAGGGTTCAACATAAAATCGTTAAAGATTATTCTTGAATCATTTTTACTTCTATTTTTCATTAACAATAACTCAATATCTCTCTTTGAAAAGAAATTATTCTTGCATAGAAATAATTTTTGGAAACTTTTTTTTACTTTATCTAATATTTTAATCCCTAATAGTAGTAACATTCGTCGAAATTTAAAAGTACTACAAAACCGAATAAATTTTATTTAGGACCTAAACGTTTCAAAAAATTATGTAATAATTGTTTCTTTTTACATAAAAATCTTGATTGTTTAATGAAACAGAATTATTAATGATTCAACAATACTTATTCGTGTTTACATGCTGAATCTTTTTGCTATCGACTATTTCTTACATTTTTTACAGTAGAATTGAGTTTTATGGTTGATTTCGTATTTTCATGGTCAATAATAGTGGTTCATTTCCGCTTTCTAGAAGTTCATTTGGAAAAATTTGTGTTTCATCAACCGACTTTAGCCACACCAACTAAGGCTTTCTTGTAAGTTTCCTCTCTTCTCTCTGCTTAACGGATTAGGACCACCTAATCTTACGAAGCGATGCTATTTCCTACCTATTTCCCACCTTTTCTTAAGCCGATCCACTTCTCTTTTAGCATTTGATTCTGGTTTTCTGGTTTTCCATCTTTCAAAGCATTCTTTAATCCATTGCAATTCTTTTTTCTATCGTCTTCTCTCTATTTTTCATTCCTTCGCTGCTATTATCACGCATAAATCAGTACTGTTTGGCTCTTCATCTTGACTTGTTTTCCTAAGTAATCTTTGTGATGTACTCCTGTGTGTCATTTATCCTTTCGGTTGGGGGATGTTTTGGCTTGCATCGCAGCAGTACAGAAACATAACATAACGTTTGATTCGTTACCTTTGGCATTGAATTTCTATTTCCATTCATCTTGTATATAAAAGAAACTTTGACGACGTTTGTGGAAGTGTTTGTGTGTGTACATACGTCTAAAACTCAAAAACGAGAAGTTGAATTACTTCTATGCTTCAGAGATGGCTACATTTGGACAGTCCGAAAATAGAAGGCTACATTTTATGAACCTAAAGCTTAGTTCGCCCCCACACGAATCAAAGCGTTCCCATAAGAAACAAGAGCGATCTTTCGATGTAATTTTAGAATAATAAAGCAAACAAATGTATTTTTCTCTGAGAAAATGATTAGTTATATCCCACGTCTTTTTTATATCAACTATCTCTTGTTTTTTTGAGTGTACTATGTTTTTATTGGTAAGGTTTTTATCAAATTGTATTTCCTGTTGAGAAAAAACTTCAGCTAGAATTTAAAAAAGTGAATCATTTCATATACTTATTATGTTAGTATCATTAGTTAATATTATTATGTTATATTTACTATTTAACATTTATAATTATACTCGTATGTATTGCGTGTAGTCATTTCTTCCGGAAACCATGGCTACTTCTATTATAACCCCCTGGTGCAGGCCGAATGGCGGCTTCAAGGATATTAATATAGAGGTAGATGAAACCTACATAGCCGATCATTTCACCTTTAATTATAACGAAATATAAGCGTATAAATTTAACTAATGGTTAAAAAGACCTCTTCCTCCATAGATCCCCCAAATATTAAGTGAAGTAATAAAATATTTTAGATGTGGGTGAGGTAACTCGAAAGTCCTATTTATTATCCATCAAATTCATCCTTAAAACATATTAGAGAATTTGGAGGTTACAACTAAGATTGATTCTCACATTTCCTAGGCCTTGCACATCTTGTTTATTTTCGATGAAATAAATAATGACTAGAAAGTGACGAAAAGTGATGATACACGATACTGGTGGATCTTCTCATATCTTACATAAAGTGAAATCAGAACCATTCAGACTCTTCATCAAAGTTACCAACATCATAACCGTGTTAATTGTTTTAAAATAGCACCTTTCTGCCTCTGACATTCTTATCCCTCAATTCTCTTCCTGTTATAAAGCAAGTTCACGCTTCCACCATGATTTTTTCATAATTTCTCACTCTTAGTATGAACTCTATAAGCACCTTTAAGAGAAAATCGGATAAGATAGATAGGAGAATCAAGTAAACTTACCGTCGATTGAGATAACAGTTCTGAAATACTATTACAAGTTATAATTGCCACGAGTGCTCTTTCATATAATGTTTAAATATAAAGATTTTCCTTCCCAGAGGGTGAATTGGGAATAGTAATTTTTCATTTTTATATAATCCCATTATTTCAGAGATGGATTTTTAATCCATTCCTCCATTGGCCGCGTAACTGCAAACTTCGCGAACCTCCCCTTATCTCTCGACTTAAATAGCTAAAAAAGACACGATTGTACAAAAACCACGATCCCGATAAGGATAAAACCGCTGCCGCTATCAGCGCAAAAGGGGGCGACGGCAGTCATCAAATAAAAGTATAAAAACTGCAAGTGTAGCATACTGATGATGCCATTGATACACACGCTTGCATGGATACACAAATAAGTACGTCGCAGTGGACAAATTCCCTCGGCACATTTTCAGGCTGGAGAAATGGTAAAGGGCGAATGGATGATGAAAGGGCACTCATGCAGGAATAAATGAGAGCGAAAACGGAACGGATAAGAGAGGCGTTATGCGGAAGGGAAAACGTAGCTGGCGGTGCCTCAAAGCTAATTTGTGTCGCAAAACAAGCTTAATATATTTGATGTCATCAGCGTTTTGCTCCCCAGGGAAATACCCCTCTATTTACCGCCTTTAAACATCTTTTTCCCGTCCTCCGTACCCTTTTCCATTCTCGTGAACGTGATTTACAGCGATTCGGAAGAACTTTAACCCATTCCCGCTCATTCAAGTTCCCACTTCTCCCCTCCGCGCAAGCTTTTCGCTTTCTTTTCGCCCATCTCCTTTAGCGCGCTGCCAAATCCCACGGACTTAGTTTGATAGACGTCCGCTTCGCGTCGCTCGGAGCGGACGTTAGGCGAATTAGCTCCATCCGTTGCGTTTCACTTCAGTGTCGAACCAAGTTTTTGACGTCCAGTATCCATGGGCTATCTCTTTCCGCCTCCTTAACCTGTCAAATTCCGCGAAGCAACGCTTTTAGAGTGTATTGGAGGAATTAAACTCTCGAGATTTCTTTCACGTGGTAGAGCCTCACGAGGCAGGAGGAAATTTACGAAAAGCTCTGTACTAAAATCCAATGAGATACCTTTAGTATCACTTGCACTAAATTTATTAAGAGCAATGATGCTGAAGATCATTAATTGGTCTGTAATAAGATAAGAAAAAACCTTTAAAAATATTATGCATCATCATGCAATCAAAATCTTGCGTTTCCCTAATTCGATATTACAGCAGCCGTTATTAAATGATTATTATTTTATTATTATTGCGTGGGAAATATTTTGCCATACATGATCCTGGGAGAGTATAGAAAATATATAGGAATATGTAGATGTATATATAATGTATGTAGAGAATATGTAAACGGGAAAGAGACGCAGCATACCAGAATAAAAATACCACGTGAGTAGATATCCAAAGTAGACAATACCGAGCCATACTTTAATATTTAAAAAGCTGCTTGATTCGGTAGAGAAGAAAGCAAATACTGTGTTGAAGACAATCCAAATGATTTTGTAAAAACCTTTTTAAACTCTGGAAAGAAAATATACTGAGGATGGAAAAATGTTCTAAAACTCAAAACATGAAGTGTTGGAAATTGTGGGAATGGACACGATTTTGATTGACAATATTAGTAAATACACGATATGCTGAGAGAGGAAGGATTATATAAGAAATTAAATGAAGGTGGGACGCAAGAGAAAGAAAGAGGAGGATATATTAGCAGACGTTACTGGATTATATAATAGATGGGTATCGAGAAAGAAATTAAATAGAGTTAAGCGGAGAAAATTATTATGTGAACCAACAAAAAGATGGAAAACTAATGTATGCAAGCGAATATAGAAATCACTAAGGATTTTATATGAGTTACTAATTAAAATCGAACTTAGAAACAATTATAGATATAATCCTCACTATCTCCAGTGATTCATGCCTGTCTGTCTAACTTAATATCTGTCTTGCTGTACACCCTATCTAAAAGCCAATTTATACAGAGCGTCAGTGACTATACTTGCATGAAGCTCCGTACCTTTATCATGTCTAAAAGTTGAAATTGGCTGCATACATAAGACGGAGAAATTTCTATCGCTGCTTTAAGGTAAGGAAAACTTGCCGTTGAACGGTAGAACAGCCAACTTCCGGCCGAGCAGTGACAGAAGGAAACGACATTCTTCGAGTTTTTTCCCAATACAGCCTATGGATGTAATGGCTTCGAGAATAAAAGAGTGGGCGAAAGAAAATAATATGAAATGCGGAAGCCTGGATGACCTGAGGAGGAGAAATTTCACGAGCAAGTTGCCCGGGCAACGATCCAGCCACCGTCCACCACTGGAAATTCCTTTCACGATCAGTTTCCAAGAATGAAAAATGTTTTTTACAGATGAATGCGGGTACAGAAGAAAGCAAAAGGGAAGGAAAATGAACGATCCGAAGAAAATAGAAATTTAAATGCGGAGGAAGATCGTCAAAGTATGCATCAATTAAAGATATTTTTGTTGCAACTGTCCAAGCCCTTTTCATTTCCAGCCAATCGCATGAATCTTAGCCTTAATATTAACCAATACCATTCATAACATAATCTATGTCACAGGTAAGGAATCATCACCATGGATATCATTTTTGGGCGTTCATTGCGACCTTTTAGTCACATGCTAAAACATATACCTGTATTTAAATAAATTCAAATAATTTACAATGTTCCAAATGACGCCAAGAGAAAATTTAAATGGAAAATCTTCTCTTTCAGTTTACTCAGCAAATGAATTCGTTTTCTCATATGAATTTTAAATGTGCAGTTAGTTGAATGCAAGCAACGCAAGAGCCCGATGGTTTCAAAATTGGCTTTACTTTAGAGGCAGAGAGCTAACTGTCGCTATCTGGTGGAAAGAAGGATCCCAACCCCTGATATAAAATTCCTTATATAATACTCCCTTTCCACAACCCTTTTCAATACAGACTCTGGTAAACTATGAAGCCTAAACTAATTTCCGCTCAATTTTTCCTTTTTTTTCACTAACATTCTCATAGTCTTATCCCTTCTCTCCCTCATCGGTGAGAGTGGAAGAGAAGAAAGTTTCATATTTTTTTGCTGCTGGAGTTCACCACGAGAGAGTAAACTATTCAAATAATTTGCTATCATTCTTACCAGTGCAATTGAAAAGAACATCCATTAAGCCAGTAAAATCCGACAGTATTTTATGGATAGGAATTCTAGTGAAAGTAAAACAAAGCTTTAACTTTTTTTAAAAAAATATAAACTTAATCCACCGCACTCGGCCTATTCAGCCATCATCTAGTCAGAATTGATAGATATGCAACTAAAATAAGGTTAACTACATATTTTTCAAGCAAATCAGGGGATTGGTAAAAAAATCCAGATCATCCTGCAAGTTATACTATTTATGTACAATTATGATTGGCGGGTTGTCTATATTAAGGAAATCATATCCAATTATGCATAGGAAAAGTCAGGGATTGTTACGTTGTAACTAATGGTTCTGGTGGATTTTTCTGTTGTCCCGGATTGATGGGCAAACTCAGAAGAATAAAATTTAATTAACGAAGATTTCAAATCATTTCTATCACTTGAACGGAAACGATCATAAAGTAATTAGCAGTTATTTATGGAAAACAATTCTGAAATCAAACCGATAGTTAAAACACAATACACATAAGTTGAGTATAATTATGAAATGGATTTTATTGCAGGAAAGGATTACAATATAAGTGTGTTTTAATAATACCACTCTGTCAAAGATGTAAGCAAATTTATGCTGATAATTTATACCAAGAATTTTTTAATCTTATCCAAGAAATGTCGATTCCAAGTAATTCTGGAAGTAACAATAATGAAAGAAAGAAACAGATTGACACAGTGAATGGTTTAAAAATTATCATCAAATACATTTTATACACTTTCCATTAAGGTAACATTTATTTTTCTTTCAATTTTTTTATTGTTAATTTATATTTATTTTTCAATTTAGACTGCGTGTAGCAGTTGAAGTATTTTTATGAATTTTTTTATTCTTATTGCCTAGTCAAATTTTCTATATACCCATAATATTAATAACATACGTAAATTAGAATAAATTCAGGAAACATGAAAAATTACGTGTAATAAACTGTACGTCGAAGAATTTCGTACTAAGTTCACGTTACCGAATCCATCTCAACTGCATTAGTGTATAACTAATTTCAAATATTTAATCGCAGCTAAAATTGTTCCCCTCAGTTGATAGCTTCATTCAACAGATAGAACTTCTATTTCTACGCAACAGCATTTGATTTCCGAGTCCTTTCTATGCTGGAATAACATGGTCTATTTCATATCACTTGGAATGACACATCGATATGCAAACATGCAGTCAGGAAGGATACATAACTGGTTTCGTCTTCTTTCAGAACTCAAAATAAAGCATAGAGATGGAAGAGGAAAAGACAGCGTGGGCTGATAGAGAGATTGTGGAGGATATGGGAAACTAGGGATTTTCCTATGGGACAAAAGAAAACTCCGCCGTTCCACCCCCTTCGGGGTGCGTACGCCAGCGGAGGGTGACAAACTCTTCCGTTACGTATTCCGAACAACTGACAGCTTCATTCCGCCGGCGTGTCTTCCTTTTTTTGTCACCGCGCTAGGTTTCGATTTGTTCCTCTGCTTGAATTTTTTCCGAAAAAATCGTGCGAATTGGCGTTACAATTTCGTATAGCATATTTGCCCTTTTCCCTCCCGGAATAGATTCACTCGTCAGTTATTTATTGTTTTTTCCTCGCTGGATTCGCCACGGGGCAAAAGATAAAAAACGTTTCGGTCTTCGATCGATTTAGTTTGCAAGAACTTTGAGAGAAAGAGGAAGCCGGAGGGATGGAGTTTAAAATCAACCACGCGGAATCGTAGGGGGTGAAAAGATACTCTGCGTTTTTCCAGCCGTTCCACCTTCATTTTATTTTCCCACAATGAGGGGATACTTTTATTCAAAGGAAAGATAAGCATTAAAAGTCCGTAATTAAGGATTTGAACGGGAAACTCCTATCGTCCTCATATGATCAGTGAAAGAATAACTCAAGTAAAGAAATGTATCAATTTAAGCTAAGAAAATGGTTATTGAACGATGTTTCATAACCTAAGGATAAACACATTATTGCAGAATTGCTGATAATTACTTTGAAAGAACATGATTTTTTCATCTGATTCAGAATACGATAAATAATAACGAAATTATTATTAATCCGGTAAATTTTCGTAGATTCCGAGTAAAGAGATATCTTCAGCTTATTTCGTTTTACATATCACATACATGAAATTTAATTTGCGATTTTCATTTTTACATTGTCATTAGTACACCACTAATATTTCTGTCTTTCTCAGAATTGATACTCTAAATTCACATAGTTTCTAAAAACATATTTAAATGTTATTGTAGAAAGCAAAGTCTATCATTAATATATGTATTTTTTATATATTGTGTGTTCGTTACGATATATGTCTAGTCATGACATAGCTTACAGTAATTATAAGTATTAAAATTTCTTATTAGATTCGCCTATCTTAACAGACATCTTAATCTCGACTGTTTTTGTGAAAGAATTAGCTAAAATTTTTGCAAGATATTCCATCTACAGGTCCCTTTTACAACTAATTCCGTTATTGAAGTCGAATCCATGCCTCATAAGTAAAATATATTTTAAAATAGGCAATTCGGAAAAAAAGCATGAGAGATTGATGACTTTCGTCGTTAAAATTTAGACTCATAGCAATTTTAGGAATATATTTCCCTATATACGCAAAATACGTGACGTCAATATTCACCTTTCCTTATGAAATACTCTAAATTCACGTATAATAAGGATATACTTTGATCATCGAAATACGGAAATTTCGCAGTTTATGTATAATTTTGGCTTCTGTGAGTCTATATAAAGTAGTAGGTGTGAATTTTTACTGGAAAAAGGCAACAATATGAATATTATACGGCTTCTCAAGGTTAGCCTAAAACTTTTCAAAGAAGTACGTCATCGATTTACTTGTCAATCCAGAAAACTACCACAAGGTGATATCACACAATTTACGAGGTAATTCCACCTGGATCTAGAAGATTCTATGGCAAAACTACCAAACCTTCAGATAATCGAATAGATAAACTCAATTTTTTTTAATTCACGGGAGAATTTTCACTTTCACAAACTCGAAGATAAAAATTATCGACACCTTGAATTACAGCTTCGAAACTATTGGTTTGAGTGACGCGTAAAGACGTGCATCATTGTATCGAAAATTCCCATATTGACTCTCCTTTTCCTATTCCACGCATGTGACGCTGGAAAGACTTTCATGGGAAATAAACTTATTCACATCTCCTTCAAATTTTTATTCTTCCCATGTCAATCACTGTCACCTTCCTCAAGTAGATGGCCCTTCATCTTTTATTAAGCGTGGCAGTTAGCGATTTCGCGATAGGTACGCAATAGAAAGGGTATTTAGGAATAAATACAGAACAGAGGTAAACGCCATAATGGGGGGTTGTCAGGTAAACTGGTAAAAAGAGAAGAAGATTTTATTATGAAGGAACAGCGTCGGTGAGAAAGAGAAGGAAGGAGCTTCCGAACCGAGGAAGATGTTAAATAAATCATTTTTCCCCCGACAACCGTCCATTAGTGCCCTCTCCCGGGCTAAGCAATATCTACAAAAAGACGGAATCTCTGCTTCGGAAGAGAAGGAAGATGATGGTTGCGTTAAAAAGCAGAAAATCTCATATTAAATTCGGAAAGGAATGCAAAATACATACACCACGCGGGGGGAAGATCCCAGGGTTTCTGCTCCCTCTAGAGTGTCCCTTTCGGTTTCTTTATTAAAAAATAATTCCCTGAATTCCTTCATCGTTCATTTTATATCATCTCATATTGTATTATCTTCTCATCTTTCCTTTATCAAAATTCGAGAATTTTGGGTTTCGTTCTTTTCCGTCAATTTTGCGATAGTCTAGCGGGAGATTTATGGAAAAATTGATTTGTTTTCATCGGAAGAAATCTTGATTTGGAAATAAGCTATGATAACCACCCCGTAAGGATTTACTTATATTTAAGCAGTATTTTCATCTATAAATGCAGATGAAGAGATTTACAATTTAAAAATGAAGAATGCATAAAAGAACGATTAAGAAAGTCAAAATCCTCTATCTTAATCATACAAGTCTCTGTACATTTATTTTTACGCTACACTTAATAGATTTTTTATTTCTTCCGATAATTATTTCCAGTCATAATGCAAAGTGTAAGCGCTACCTATACAATTAACACAATTAATTTACTCGTTATACTCACTCATCAGGTACGCATGGAATAAATTTCAAAGCAATTTAATTGCATTATATTTCTATTCATTCTCACATTAGTTATCACTGAAAGAGAGAGACTGCAGAGAAATTTGCTCGAGGTACAAAGTTTGTTTCGTTCCACTATTATAAGAGTGTAATCACACAGATTTTGTACGTTTAGTTTCAATGAATCATTAATGAGCCTTTAGTACGGTTTAAGTCCGTTAAGAGAGGTCACATCGATTCACCCGGCTTAAACGTTTTAACAAAAATAATAATTAGCTATTAAACAAGCGATAATAAAGCTCTATTTGAAAATCTAACTAGGTAAACATTTTTGTGGCATTTTCTCCCTAGCAAAGGAAAGTTCTATAGAGAATGTGAGCCAGAAAGGGTTTGCATTATTTTTGCTCGTGCGGCGATACTATTACAATTTATCTCATCTCATAATATATCGTGTTATGGAAACAGGGAGAAAGAAGCTTTTACACCAAACGAAAGCTTTTAGCTTAACTATATTTGTGTTATCTGATAACATTGAGCAAACTGAGATGAAATTATTTAATTCGAAAGGAGTCATCAAAGCGTTATGTATTAAGTTTACAGAAAGCAGGCCAAAATGTTTGTAATTTACTTTTATTATTATATATTTGTTCTATAAATCATTATGATAAATTAGATTATTATTTTAAGTAATAAATACACAATAAAAGATGCTATATACTTTTACTCATGTTTATCTTTTATTGTTATTGATTTTTAGTATTGTACTCATTACATTAGTTATCACATTTATATCTGTAACACTTAAATAACTGGTTACTATAAATGGATTCTTTCATTTATGATATATAAATTTTAGTTTTCCGTAGCTACTTTTATACGGACCTTTATTCTAATCTGATTATTTGTATTTCATAACGTTGTGTTGTGTTGTTGCGTTTATTCATTTTACAAACATAATTTTATTCGTTTCATTTTGAAATTGTGTATGTATTGTTTGTATGTTTGTCTAAACGCTTTCTCCTTAAAATTTAGTAAACTATTCTTAGGTTTGGACAGTTTTTCACAGCCCCTTCCTGCGAGTGTATTCCTTTTGTGGCGTACTTTTTCGTGATTGCATACTCAAGTTTTCTAAACTCACAAAATATTTTCTTCTGTGCACTTTCTTCCAAGCAATCTCTCTGTTTTAATAACTTAATAAGACGAGGTGTTTGATATTAGAAAAGACACACTAGTGTCAAAAATTCCCTGATACAATCCTGTTATTATTACTTATAAAATTTCTAAGAACAATCAGTGGCTATTGCAATCAAAGAACTTGAACTTCCGTTATTTTATGGTACCGAAAGCATGAATACCAAAGGGGAAAATCAAGGGTGCAACATCCGTTCCCCGGAAGTAAATCACACAATATGCCTGAATCTTTCCACTTCTCTTATAATAAAGTCTTTGGTACTTGGTAGAAAAAAATTGAACACTCAATCCTAGTTCAGTCAGATGTTAAAGAAATCGGAAAAGTTATCCAGAACATAAAGTGAGAGGGATAGAAAATATTCTGACATTTTTTTCTGCTGTTTTCAAATGCCTTCCTAGAGTATCTTTTGCGCAAACAGCGGAAAAATAGGTATCTCAATGAAAAATACATGGCAAAGTTAGCCTTCGCTGTAACGCAAAAGCAATATTTTTCTTTTGCTTTACAAAAAGAAAAGTGGCGAGAGAGGATCCAAATGCATTACACCTGAGAGCGCCTTAAATTATCAGAACAAAAGGAGCTCTTGACCGGTACTTTGAAATAAAACAAAACGCACACAGCCGCCGCTACGTTCATTGTTTCCCACACCTCTCTGAGAGATTAAATGCTGCGTTGTTAAGTTCCTACGAAATTCTTTCTTCTCTTGCGTGAAACTCTTTGGCTAACGTCAGTGCAAAGCTCGCGGAAGTAAATGGCAAAAAAATGGGAGAACGTGATATATGGCATTTCAGCTCATACATTCTGTCTTTACACCCCAGATATCTCTTGCACAGAGATCATAAAACCTTTGCGGGATATAATGAAGCAGTGGCTTAATACACGTTATATATTTTAGCACTCTACTTAGACTATAAAAGGCTTTTTAACTATGTCTGCACTCTCGAATACAGGAAAAGCTCTATAAAGAGCTCAATCCGTACTTATAGTTGTGCTCGAAAAGCTCTTTGAATGGCAAAAATAACATCCACATACTCGTGTAAATTTAGATCATTCATACATTTAGATAATAATTCTCCACAATAGGAGAGTAACATTTGGACTCAGACTGGAGACCCAAAACACCAAAAGCATATAAATAATAGTGAAAAAACGGATAAAATATCCTAATATCTTGTTCAAGAGTCACAGTTCCAAACCATCAAACAGAGAAATAAAAAAAGTCACCAACGTACCCCCAAAGATGATGCTACTCTAGCATCAAAATGCGCATTGGGCTTTTTATTTCCCTGTTTGATGGTTTGGACTGTGACTCTTGAACTATTGTAACCATCAGCGGTAAGCAATTATTATCCTAACATCTAAACAAGGATTAAGTAAAATTCCGGTTCTTTGCAGCATTCATATAATTTGAAGGATCTGAAACGTTTCTGAATTACATTCTGCCGAATTTAATGTGCTCATTCACACTCATTAAATGCGAACACATCTGAAATACGTTTCAAATGATGTAATATAAATAGAGAAATAGGGCATCACCGTTAGTCGTTAAATACATAAATGAATTTGTGTACAATATTTATAGGAAAGTATGTTAAAGGGAGGCATGAATGCCATTGAATCATAATGAGCGTGTTTCTGTGTGTGTAAATATATAAATGTATCATATTATTTTCACTGATGCTCGTTTAGACAGTACAGTATATCAGTAGAGACGCTTATAATTTCTGAAGAGATTAAGAAAATGTAGAATATTATATTTCGTCTGAGTTTAAGCACTTCATATTCATGTCAGTAAAATAAAAAATGATGAATATCAAACGGAATTTAAAAGGCACTTAAAGAGCAAAAAGGATATTCCAAAATATTAAACAGAAGCACTTAGATAGGTTAGCTTAGCTAATAAAACAATAAGCTCATTATAATATTATTCCCATTATAAAGTCGCAAAAGGATTTTGAAGTAAACCAGGGAAATATCAGTGAACTCTTAAGGAAGTCTAAAAATTTGGTAAATCATAAATATTTATGATATATTTCAATAGCATTGAACCACACTATGCCCAAAAGTTTTTTTTTTTACTTTATCAGAATAATAAGAAACTTTGATGTCTTAAACGTTACGAGTATATAGAGAAATAATTGAGTATTTTCTGCCTTTATAACTAGTATTGTTTATTTTATTACTTTAATGATGAATCTCTCTTCCTAAAACCAATTTTCGTTTTGTTTGACAAACTTTTCCAATGTTTTCAGGGAAGTTCCTGGGGGAAATTTCTTTCCTTCTTTCCGTCAATTATCCTTGAAACCGAGTTAAAATCCAAAAGTAAATTTTTGCGTCAAAGGGATTTTGCTAACGAAAGACAATTCGCTCGGACAATAGAAACTCGGACGCCAGGAAACTCTTATGCTTCCAGGATTTCATATTAAAATGATTTATACAAGATAACAAAAATCACCTGTAACCATTTCTCTAGCTAAACATGTTAATTTTCTTTTACTTTGATATTAACTCAATACTATAAATCTTCCACGGTATATCTACCTCCTCTTATTTACTAGCAAGTACTTGAAATTTGAACCAAATTTAGATGAAAATACGTAATATACGATATTGTTGAAAAATTAACTCACAAAATAATATTTGAGAAAAAAGAATGTAAAAATTCTTACTTACTCATGAATACAATTTAGAATAATTTTTAAATGACAATTTTATCTATGATATTCTATATTGAATTTACATATGCAAAACCAGCTAAAATTCCATTTAAGTAGTGGTTCAAAAATTACAAAATCGTAGTTTAAGTTCATTTCTGAAGGAGAAAATATGCTGAAGAATTGTATTCATTGTTGATATTATTTACTTTTATAACGTTAATATGCTTCTCCGTCTTCCACCACCGCATTCGTTTGTTTCCTGCCCTAAAATTTACTATGTCCTTCATATTTCCTTTCTAATCCTATTCCTCACCTACATCTTTATCCCTTCCCTTCTTTATCTTCCATTCATTCTCGCTATTCCTGAGCGTCCTTTAATCCGTTCCATATCTCCTTATCTCGCGTTCCCTTTATCTCCTCCTCTTTCTTTGCCCTCTTTATCTGCTTCTCTTCCCACAAAACCGCACAGTGATGGTCACGAGAGTTCCTCGGGGACTTCGGTGGTCATATGCCCTTGCGTCCCTTGGGAGGTATTCAAGGGTTACAGGCATCTCTTTCCTCGTTTTAGGGGTCAGCAAATGCCAAAAAGCTTACTTTTAGTCATAACCGCCCATTATTTTGCGTACTTTCGCTCCTGCAACCGCAATTCTATACTTTTCCGAAACTTCTGCGGGGTATATCCATAAATATTCGACCTGTGGTCTCCAGAGGATAAAAGAGATTTGATTCACGTGCCAAGAAGAAGTTGAAATCAAATTTAATTATTTCAAATGAAGACTAAAATATGGCAAGAATATACAATGTTAACTATGAGACTACTGTATATTGTAACGTAATTTATCTATCATTTTGGATTGATTTGGGTAAAATAATGTCGATATAATTATAATTGCGCATAAAAACGTAGAAAAGGAATATAATCAATAGTAATTACTTATTATTAAATATCAACGACACATAATGGCGAACTTACATCAGAGTAATCGTTTTAACGTAATTAATAAATTTAATAGGGTGATTAAAAACTAATTAATCGATTGCATAATCCATCTTTTAATCAATCCGACGCTGTATTAGCTAAATTTGCCTTCATTTAATTACTTCAATTAAACCGAAATAGTATCTAAACTGTGTAACAGTAAATTAAATTGGACATTAATTAAAATTTTATTGCCTTAAGACCAAATACAAAACGCATAAGGGAGTGAATATTAAATGGATACATCCGGTGGATAATCGTTTTGGATCGTCGAAAGAAAAGAACAGTAATTACCTATCGAATCACCCTCAGGCCGCAAGGGTGTTATATCTATAATTCTATTCTCAGGTCCCAACTTAATACCCATCTCCCTCAAAAATTTTGATCCTTGGAATTAGGAACATAGGTTTTTCAATCAGCAGAGATATAATCTCGTCCAAATTAACGGTTTGTTTCCCCCATATCTCGTTCCATTTTCATCCGAAACCCAATTAAAAATCTTAAGACGGATATAATTGATCGTCAAAAATCAAAAAATTCTTCCGGGAAAAAAAGAGAGGGGACGTCTAGGTTTGTGCAAAATATAACCTCACCGGCGAATCAAATCAACTTTAGAAAATTAACTTTCATTCACGCAAATACAACCTTTTTAATTCCGCTGCAAAGTTTCGAAGGGAACGCTGAGGAGGGATATGGGAGCAAAAAGGGCTTAGCAGGAGGTTAAATTTAATTTTTCCAGCAAATTTGTTGAGGATTACCAGATAAAAAGGGGGAGTTCCCTGATAAGCGAAGATATAAATGCAAATTAGAAGGCGAGAAGGGGGATAGGAAAACGATGAGGGTGGGGAAAGGCCGGGGAAATTAATTCCGACAGAATTATTGCAGTCCACGAGAGAAAAAAATCCTTATCTTCCCCGCACGATGCCTTCCTCTACTTTTCCCTTATCTCTCCCAGCATCCCCTTCATATCCTTAGAGCCGCCCTTTTTTCGCCTCCTTCTTCTTGTCTTCTTTCCCTCCTCTCTTTAACGCCCATTCTCACGAACTCAATGTAATTCCCTCTATATGATTCATCCTCAACCATTCGGCCCACTGTATTACGGAAATCGCCTCTAAAAGGTTTCGAATTATCTTCCCTTCCATTCCCTATCGATGGTAACAAATGTTTCACTTCTGAACAAATAATTCCTACCCTACTCCAATTTATTTAATTTGTCTATTTATTTCATTTATTTCCTTCATTTATTTTATTTATCATATATATTTGTTTTATTTATTTATTCTATTCATTTATTTCATTTACTTATCTTACTTATTAATTTAAACCCTATTCATTTTCGTTGGAAGCTTATCATTCCAATATAATTTATGTATTATTTGTCAAATTGTTTTCCCAATCATCATTTAAGAATATCTACAGATTTTTAAAGTAGTTGTTATAAGTCATTTTTACAGCATCTGCATGAATTATGTAGTAAACAATCATGCTCCCATATATATGCACTTAATTGCATCATTTAGTAGACATCTCACAAAATTATTGGAACTTATTAGTAAGATTTGTATCATCTATGAAAGCTCTCTCTCTTAATCTCTCAAGGGCCAAATTAAACTCTTCACGGAAAAGTCTCATATACTATTTTATTTTTTTTTTTGAAGAGCATATATACTATATGCATGTATTATCTGTTCTGATTCTTAATGTTAACTTTTTACGGATTTTAAACATTCCTAATAATCCTAAAACTTCTTTCTAATTCTCTTTTCATATACATGTGATTGTATTTCCAGTTAAAAATATCTTCTAGAATAATAGATAAAGGTTAACATAAATTCTGTTAAATGGTGATTCAGGAGAATAACCGCTCAGAAAATAATTACCGAAAAATAGAGTAAGATCCGTTCCATTAGATGGAGCTATCCTAAATGGTGGCTATCTTGTGCTAATCGGGTATATGATGTAATTAGCATTCTAGAAACTCGGCGGCCTAAATTCTGCTTTCCACCATACATGCTAATGAAGTAAAATTTTGTGGAAGTATTTAAATTTTCCATCAGAAAAAGAAAGAGTGCATCATATCACAAGGTAGGAGATAATTCTCTTTCGATTTTGTGGATTCAAGGGGCCCTTTCAGCTACATCAGAAGATAATTTCCACAGGGAGTTCTACTTGATTTATTTTAGAGATGAAATTTCGTAAATTAAAGGAGTTAATCAGAATTAACTGTGAATATGAGGATCCCTTCCCAAAATGAATTCCAAAGAGTACATCTTCATTAGCAAAGAATGAATGATATCCTTCCGCTACGCTTATTAGAGTTATTAAATCTCACATCGTTCTTATCGTTCTCACAGTGATTCTTTTGTTTCCAATGTAACTTAATTAACCTGAGAATGGAAAGGTTGCCGATGTTAATTGCTGCTCGACGAGTTTACTCGAAAAATTATGGCATATGGTTTATTAAGATTCCAATAAAGGTTTTCATATTTAACTTTGATGAAAACAAATTAAATTGCTTGATAAAATCGCTTAATTTGGCAGAAAATGAAATATCACACAGGTGTTAAATAAATATAATTGGAGATACTGAAAAATAAAGAAGAAGGAAGTTGAGATGTTAAGTTATGAAGACAGCGTTCCAGTATCTGAAATTTCTCCTATAGGAAAAAGTAGGGTAAAAAATAAATATTTGGCTATTTCCAAAAGAGGAGATAGAAGTCGTTCTTTATTGAATCAGCAAAAATCTATTAAGTAACGGAATCCTTGCGTTTTATTACTATATAAAACTGTAAGGGGCAACGAGTAAGCAATATGTCGAGGAAGTCAGAGATATATTCAAGAATAATTTAAGAGCTATCTCTTAAAATGTTCAAATCTTTTATGACAGCATATTCAGAGAAAATAAAAATGAGTAAATGGTATAAAATTTGGATTGGTTTTTAAATGAAAATAAAATTACCTGGCTTAAACGGTGAATACGAAAATTGGAATTCAAATCGGTAAGTAATTTCTCAAGTATGAAACATTCCTATCCAAGAGTAAATAGAAAGCAAAAATCGAGCCAAACATATATAAACTCTTACATAAACAGAATTCGAACGTTATAGGTGCACCCGTTATCTCCATAGCAAATTGTATTATTTTTTAAGAATTGTTAAATTAATAGGTACTAATAAATCTCGTCCTGTTCCTTAAAATGACAATTTTAACGTCAATGCCCATTTTCGAAGTCTAAAAGCTGTTGACAGAGATTAACTACTTAAATTTCAAAGTGACGCTTGTATGTATATCTTAAACGTTTTTTTTTTTAGAATGAAAGCTACCACTCACAGAAGCATACGATATAAGGTGATGCATAAAAGAAGATCGAGGATGTTTAAATTATTTAACCCTCACAACAGAGTAAGAATACGTTTATAGCATCAGCGGAAAACTATAGAATGCGGATCACGAAGTCAACAAAATGAAAGCTGTGAAAACGAGCAAAACCGGACACGTTTCGCCCATTAAGAGCAAGTGCCGCACTCATTTCTTTCTTTCCAGCTGTTTCTTTTCTTCCCCGAAGTAATACACTTTTATAACGGCCTTCTGTACTGGATGTGCCTGCGGCTATGCTTGTTTTACTGAGGCGATACCCTTCAAGTATACAGATCTCCATCTAATAGTCGTTCGGGGAGCTTCTTGGTATCTTTATATAAAACAGGAAGTAAAGGTGATAGTCAATCTTTTCGAAAACGGTCATGTAAATAGAATAACTGGAGAGTGTTTCTAATTACATGACATTTAAATAAAATAACATAAAAATTAAAAAGTTAAACTCCCAAAGAATGTATTCGTAATCTGGTTTTTGCTTAGTTATCTTTTATCCAATTTCCTGACATTTATATCCTTTTGGTTGGAGAAGGATTCCGTCCGTGTATTAAGGACTTCAATCTTTCTGGAATATAGATGCGTACGACATATGTGACGTTGACATTTCTACAATATTTTTTCCTACTTATAACGAAATTCTTAGAAAGATGAATGACTTACGGTTATTTTAATGCATTACGAGCTCAAGAGATATGTATAATTTAAACGAAACTAAATAGCAGTTTTTAAATTATTATTAAAATTATTTAATATATATAAAAACCAACTATTAACTATGAATTATCTTCAAACTTTTGTTAGTAAACATATAACTTAGAACAGTAATGAGATAGGATTTCTTAATCAAAAACCCCCTCACGAATCGCAATACATTAAGTGTTTTGTAATCCATTTCATAATAAAAAAAATGAAAATATAACGAAAATAAAAATCAAAGAAAACTTTCAACTCGGGCTTAAAAACTACGTTAAGAAAATGAGCCAAAATTAGAAATAATTTTATTTTGATGTAAGATTATGGTTCGTAATTTATAAATCGCAGATAAGAAAGGACTATGGACTTACTTGCTGGAAAGGAATGGAATACGGCACGAAGAAATAAGGTTCCTTTGCATGCTCTTAATTTTTGCTTTGAGGAAAAAAATCTACCTCCACTCCCCACGACTGTATGAAAAATTAAATGACTTTTAATTAAATAGAATGCGGGTCCCAACTCCGTTCCCTCTCGCATCATCGCGGAAATGTTTAGCAGCTTTTAATAACCGAATAATCAACATTACCCCAATGCCTCCATCAACCAGATAATTTAAAAGCCATGCTGCATTGTCGGGCAATGCAATTAATTAGCTTATCAAATTTGATTCGTTGTAAATCCATACATGCACGGAGTGATATTTCAAAAATATCGCGAGCGAGCATTAATTTTCACAATGGAATTCTCTCGTCCGTCAAAACTTTTATTTTAATGCATTACTCAGCCGCAAATCACGGAGAGTTCCGAACGGGTGAGGGAGTCACGCTCGCCACCGACTGAATTCGCTTTGATTATTTTCCAAGCACAGTGCAAATGATACATGAATTATTACTAGAATGAAGTACTGAGCATTCATAATTTTCTCTTTGCTTTGAGCTTAATTTTCGCAAGAATGTGCTTGTCATGCATGAAACGCTGGTCGAAGTTATTCATCAAGTAATTGCTAATCCAGCTTGCAACACTTCGAGATTTATTTCCCAGGAATTTGTTAACAAACTCCTCAATACCTTTCTCTGAAATGATATTTTTTAACTATCACTCAAAGTTAATCAATGGAAAAGTTTTTCCAAAGTAATAATGTCTTTCTATCATTAGAAAGAAATTTTCTAGAGATTTCCCTTTTCCCAACTTAATTTACTTAATTATATATTAATGCTTAAAAACTTAGATAATTATACTCAATATTTTATTTTTTATTTTTCTAGATTATAATTGACATTTAAGATGAGAGAGATACATTAAAACATTTGTCTTAAAAACAGTTTGAGTAAACATATTTAGAAAATAGACTGTTCTCTTGCTTAAAAAATAAGATTCTTCAACATGAGCTTCAATAATTATACTTAGAGAATAATGATTCGCTATACACTCCATCCCACACTTTGAAATATTAAATCGAATCGAAACTGTGAGGACTTGATTTTAGGCATTAGTGGCTTGGAAAAATTATTCACTCAAATCTAAATCATAATAAATTCATTATACCCTGATTTATAAAGGTAATTCCCTAAAAAATTCCAAATATTTCATACAGTTATAATTTAAAAAGGATGAAAATCATTCGCGACATTAAAGTTAGAATTACCTTTGTCACCTAAAAGATTAAATTTTTTGAAACCGTTCTCCAAATATTTGGAATCATGCGTTCTCTTAATGAGATCATTTAAAATTTTCCACTTCCATTAAAATAGGCGTATTCGCAATATTTCATTTACAGTTTTGATTAATGAGGGTAATATGGTCATAAATTTCATTTTTCAGATCGTTAAAGGCCCTATTTAAACAATCCATTATATTTCAGAGTTCCATCCATACATTACAGAGTTCATCTTTACCGTGAAATGGTTTCGCGGTAATACATGGAATGAGAGCATGTGTAAAACTCTCCTTCTGCGGAAGATCCTCCATAAACCATCTTCCCTCCCTCTTTATCGGCGTCGAATCAAACGGCAGTTCACCACCGTCTGCACCTGAGCAACCCGACCCAATCATCCTTAATAAACTCTTTATTGCACCCAAATCCCACCCTGGGAAGCAAATGTAAAAGCGCTAAATAACATATCGGCTGGATTTATGGAGGAAAACGGTCCGATCCGAATATTATCTGGCGTATAAAAAGACATTTTTCGGAGCGAGAACTCCGAAAGCCGCAAATTATTTTCGTCCGTTGGTGCGAGTTTAGAGATAAAAGCGGAGTTCGCGTTTACATAAAGAGGGATCCTAAGCGAAAAGGAGACGCATCAATTCAGGCATTACGAGGGATAGCGCATTCGTTCCAAAAATACCTGGGATAATGAACACAGAGACTTGGAGTATAATCTCCGGGCAAACTGCCTCCCGTGTTTGCCAACCGAAGTCAACACGACCTCTATATAAAAATAAGGGAGAGCGACGGGCAATTTTCCTGCTTCGATCGATCAATCATTTCACGTTATGGAATGTCGGGGCTTGTATCCTTACACAACTTTCCTCTTCATCTTTCCAAATACTATCTCAGCAATCTTTATTATCGGCCGAGGTAAAGGATCGAGGTGAAAGCTTAAAAACACCCGCGTCATCTTTCATGGATAGAGAAAATCAAAAATGGTTAGCTATGGTGAACCACCCGCCCGATTTGTTTTTGCGAACTTTTTTTCGATAATCTTCTGAAGTAACACCTGCTCTTCTTCCGTGCATTTGATGTTTTCTTCAATTCACTCACTCAGGTTTTTACTATTTCAGATCGTTACTTTCGTTATTATTTATGCATTCCTTACAATATTTTTCTCTTTCGTTGCATCATTTTAAACATATAAGAAATCTCACCTCTTTTTCTTGTATTCTACTCTTGTCTTCTTTTAGTTACCAAGATTTTGCTCCCGTATCTATGTTCAAGGTAAAAAATAATAGACAAGGGTGCAAGACAATGATTGCAAGTGGTAAAAGTAATGGCTACATGTCCAGGATCGAAAAAGTTTGACGTTTGTCTCTAAATATGGAATAGAGCATATAGGTAGACTTATGTATGTTATACATTTTCATTGTGAATACATCATCGAATACCGACAACTATTAGGTTGGATACCACGAGTGAGATACTAAAGAGACTTAAATTCACAAAGAAAAGAAAATTCCAAACTTCTCTAACTACAATAAATATCCTTGAATTCGATTCCTAATTCAAGCAGTAATAGTTAAAGCATTATCAGACAGTACCACAAATATATTTCTTAAAGTAATAAGAGAGCCCCTTTCCAACAATTTGTCTACCCTAGGACGCTGAAATTACATATATTCTCAGCTTCGCATTGCTAAATTTAAATTATTACTAAATAAATTCGATGTGATATCCTCTTTACCCTCAGCAGAGAAATTTCAGCGATTCCGATTCCAATTACCAATAAAGTACATAAAAATTATGTCTTTATTCAACTCGTATTCGTCGAATCTCAATAACTCAATCATTGCGGTCATTCCATGGATTTTACCGAAATTCAGATGCCAAAGCCGAAACATTCCGAAACAATCGTAACTTGCCACGAATGACTTTCGAAAGCTTCGTTGCTAGCAATTAAAAAACAATGGAATCGTTGCCCATTTCTGCATATTGCATTCCTCTGGTCACTTTTTGGCTGAAACCACCTTCTACAAATACCATGGATCGTTCCAAATAATTTCACCTCATAATCTCATATGCATTACTCTTTGGTAAAGCAATCACAAGTTGCAGAGAATGAAAAAGTGGAATTAGAATCGAGAATCGCGCGCCACCTGTCATTCTTCGAAGGAAGTAAAAACAGAGGCGTCGCGAACTGAAGGGACGTGATGCAATCGCACAGAGTCTGCGGTAGATAAGGCGACGCGTGTTTCAACCGAACACGAGTTCTTTGGCTTTCATTTTTTCTCTTAGCAGAGGGATTGGTCCGTGGCGGGGCATTCCAGTCGAAAATCCGGAAGATGAAGATGGGATAAACTGAGAGAGCCAATGGAAAAGCGGGGCGAGACGTCGGAAACGGCTGTTTCACGGTTTTTCTATTTTGCCGTCCGAATTTTTCCGTCAGGGATTACATCCCAATATAAGAGACACAGGGGGAAAACGTGCACGCCCACTCCGTTATCAGTATTCACCGTGCGTCTAGACCGCAGTTGACACTTCATGATCTTCTTTTACTGTCTCTTTCGAAATTTACCAGCTTTACTTAAAATTTTTATTGGGGTAAACCTTATTTTTTCCCAGATTTATACCGAAATATGACTAAGTATCTTTAGTAATAGATAACGAATGCTAATAATTCCACCATGCCATTCCGTAAAGTTGAATGAAATTCTCCCGTAGAGTTGAAAGTAAACTAAGCATTTTATCGAGGATAGGGATGAAAATGAAAATTAGTGAAGGAATTTATTCAGATTCCAAATGGAAAGGGAAATGGTGTAGTTATTAAAGTCTTAGAACAGTCTGAAAATATAAACTGTTTTTTATAGATACATTAAAAGCCAAGAAAAACAAAACTAAATATGGGAACAACTTCACAGGTTTACCTTCCTCAGACAAGCTTTAAGTATAGAAGCGAGAAAATCAGTTATATCTTACTTCTAACATGTAACAACTCTTCTGATAATCCCTTTCTAGAACTTGGTATTGCTCATCAATATCCTCGTGAATGTTCAATGCACGTAACGCTATAAAATCAACCCTAGTTGATCCACTTAACTTCTCAGATATTTTCAGATAGTAAAAAGTATAAAATAAAGTTAAACCAGAAGTTTCTACATAGAGCAATTCCACCGTCTCAAAATATTACATCTCGTCCGCATTTCTTCGGAGAGAGGGAAAAAGACGTTCCGATAACCACGGAAACCTTCTCCGAATCCCTCCTTTTACATCCTTCGTTCAATGGGCTTGTCGCATCCTGTGCTTCCGCTCCAATCCCGATCTACAAAACGGTACCTCCGGCGAGGGAATCGGAAAAGCGATGGCAGGCCAAAAAGCGATCAAGCAGGAATCGAACGTTCCGCTGCTTTCAATAATGAGGCGGTAGTTTGCCGGGACATCTTCGCGGTGGGATCGGTAGTTATTTCGTAAGGAACTGAGGGAGATCGTTAAAATTGCGAATACATAAGTTTACTCATGCATGATTGAAGCTTGTCGGCTTGGATTCCTTTTACAACGACCAGAACCAATAGTGCCACATAAGAGTTCGAACTATGCATCGATTTCTGTTGGATTGAGTACACTTAGGAGTAGTAAATATTGTAAATACCGATACTAAAAAGCTACACTCTAAAAAATAATTATGCTATATCTACCTATAAAATTACCGGTTCCATAAGGGATTAGATAAATATATTGACTTAAATAGATATTGATAGTGCTGAAACTTATACATAAGATAAACACCAAAGAGAGTTACGGGATGACTATATCGCAAATCATTGGTAAGTGCCCAAAAGATAATTGAGAAACTCTCTTGGAATAAAGCAATGTTAACTCTGTTATCATGTTTACTTTTTGAATTTTGATTGCCCATTGTAATATGATTGCATAGACGTATATAATAAGCATACTGCACGCCAAGTTCACTACATGCAATAAATAAATACTTGGATCAATGAGTATTTCCGCAATAATGAATCGTTGATAATTAGTTTCTAACGTATAAAATAGAAAATTTAAATCCGCGAGATAAGAGGAAAATCTCCTGCTGAATATCGGAAGAACTTTTCATATAAACGATAGTCCTCGGAAGAGTAACAAAACTGCTTTCTAACGCTCCGAATCACTCACAGCGCCGTAAATATCGATTTTAGGAAGATTCGATCCGAGATAAATGAATTTTCCGCTGATCCGATCTTGAAATAGTTCCACCCGTAGATCCGATTGGCCATGCATCCAGATAAGTGCAGTGGCTTGATTAATGGACCGGAGGAATGCGTTGGGAAGCAATGTGTTTTCGGAAGGAGATCCGGAGGAGCGTCAACTGGGAACAAGAGATGAGATAATAGCGCGAGGCATAAAAATGATGAATTTCGGAGAGGAAATGAGGAAAACTTGAGAAGAAAAATTCGGCAGAATTACGACGGTGAACGATTGAACGATGTACGGCGAACGGAGATCCGACTTTCGCATCATCTAGATTGTTTTAGGGACCTGTTTCAGTAAATCCTGCATCGTAATCGATGTTGCAGCGACCTACTTGCTCCACTTGTCTATTTCCGATTTAATAGATTAAGACTTTGGAAGGCAGATGGATGGTGCACGAAATCCCTCTCGTACCAAATGGGATAACGAGGCAATGATACAAGTTAAATTAGCTAAACACGCAAATTCAAGGCACTGATTTTCGGTAAATTTGCTTTATTAGTGTTTAAAGAGTCAACTGGCACTCATTTACCTCACGCTTAAAACGTTACAATCAATCTTCTCCAGAAAAACTTTATGAAATTGAATATTTTCAATGTAAAAATGAATTGAGATACTTGATCATAATACTCCACAGAATATATTTCCACATTTTCTGTATAGTGAACTTCTATTTACTGACAATCCTTCAAATCTTTTATCCTCCCTCTTTCCCTCATCACCTCCCCCTACCCCTGTCAACTTTTCTGCCGTACCACACCCCTCCCCTACCCTCCCATTCTAAGCTACCACTTGTCTTCTATGGCCACCCCCTCCCCTCTTAGTTCCTCTATTATTCGTCCCTTTGCTCTTCCATTGTCAGTAGATGAAACTTTCGAAACCTACGTCGCATACCAAAATATACATAGCGGAATTATACAAGATTCACCAAACCTTTCTATTTAAAACTCTTATACCACCAACGACGATCATGAGAAACCCTTTTGTGTGAATTTAGAGTAATCTGCTTCATATGATAACGAGTGAAATTTGTCGAAAAAGTTGGAGAAAACCTCCAAAGGACAGTAGGTCATCAGAGGTAAAGGCGTGGTCTCTAGGGAATATTATAAAAAATGGAGAAATTTATCTTAATATCAACAAGAGGTAAACGCTATTTTCCTATTTAGTTGTTATGTCTGTATTGCAAGGAAAAAAACTCGTTCAAGCTCGTAGTCCTAATTTAATACCTATGAATTAGCTGTTTTACATAAAATGTCTGCTTACTGCGTAAGATTTTAAGGTCTTAGTCATTTAACTTCCTAGGTGATGAATGAAAGCTATGGCACATAAAAATGAGACAATTCAGGATATTTCACCAATAAGTTAAATAATTTGAAACATAATAACCGAAATCAAGGTTAATTTATTATGAAGGCAGAACTAGAGGAAAATATGTAATTCTGGTACAAAATTATCAGAAACCATTCTCTCTGAATTCATAGAAATAAGAACTGATATGGAGGTGATTCAATACTTCAATATCCTATAACTTCATAAATCTCTATTGATTCCATTTATTCTATTCCAAGTATGCAGAGAAAAATAATAGCGAATCATCAAATTCTTAGATCTCAAATTTTACCTTTCAGCATATTAAAAACTTAAAATATCCATCGCCAAGTTTCATCCTGTATTCAAGTTCAAAGAAGAATATTTATTCCAATACGTATTTTCTCCGAGCGCCAATTTTACTTCACGCAGCCAGAGATATTCGAGTAAAACTTCCAATCTCTGCTCCCCGTCATTTCTACATCTCTGCCGAGATGGAGGGGACAAATTAAAAATTAACCAGACGAAATTGTTCCTGTCGGACGCATGAATGAGAAATTTCCTTCGAGGACACAAAAGATTTTCCGTAGCAGCTCGCGAACGCTATCAGAAGAGGGTTAATTGGAAATCGTACGAAAATTTTCAATTTTTACCTCGTCAGATCGAGGGGTAAGGAAAAAATGGAAAGATAAATTAATGGAAGGATTTTTCAGGGAAAAAGAAAGAAAATCAATCTGCGAACCCAATCGTTTTCTCGCTCCAATCCGTGTGGCAGATAGAGCAGGAGTTTTCCTTAATTTCCGCTCCGACGTTATTCCGACTTGTCCCGCACCTTTTCGACTTCCCTCCCCTCACTCCAACACCCTTTCTTTCCCACGAAAACACTTTTTAAACGCCCTTTCTCCGAGCTCCTTTCTCTACCGGGGAGTATTCTCTTAAATCATTTTCTTACGCAGCGAAAAATAACTGAAAATCCTTCTTAAATGAGCCGCTCTTCCAGATATTTGGCGCGTAGTTACCAATCAAGGGAAAAAATGAAAGCACCTCGTTGCTAAGTTCTGATCTGTTTTCCACTCTGAGGCGAAAATGAATTGAATACGCCCACTTGCTTTTTTTGGAATAACCGATGAATTCCTCGAGACAACGTAATTTCTCCGCAATGACAGGGTTCACTACTGATCTGAAGGTAATGAGAGGTTGGAATCGGTGCTCCTAATTAAACTCCGTCATCGATTTCGGTTAATTAGCTTCCTGTGCGACTTGGTATTGCAATTCGATTTTCATTTAAGCTCGCATAAAATTTAAGCAAGATCATTTTTTTGGGATTCGATTATCCTCAATATATCCCTCATTAAAGTCGATTTACAAAGTAAGGAATACTGAATGTAGCGAAATGGGAAGTTGCAGGCCATCTCATCCAATCAATATGAGTATGAAAGATGATGTAAACTATATGTTGATGTATGTATGTTTCCAAACTACTTCTTAAACTCGATATTAATTTTAAATTATCGATTGAAAATAAATGATTTTACAAGGCGGCGAGAATATAATTCGTTACCTGAAATTAAAGGTGCGATTTCCCTTTTCCATAGATCGGGAACTAAGCGTTTATTTTATCACTTTATTGTCTGTGTGAATGAAAAAGGTAACCTCATGGAGCATCGCAAACATAGAAGTGTAGCTGAAGTATTTGAAAGAATTAGAAAAAGTTACTTTGCACTTTCCACGCAATATTCTGTCGTAAAAATATTTAATTTATAATTTTATTTACAACAATATTTCTGAAACAGATAGATTTAGCGTTAATAATAAGTTTTATGAGATATTTTCGATTTTTTCTATATCTAAGAAGTTTGATTACAGTACTTAGAAAATGAATCCCATTTTACTTAGACATAAAACTAAAAATTGAGAGATTTAATATTTTTGGACAAAAGTAAAATTGAAACGATGCTGGGTGTATACATAAAAAATGATAAAATCCTTAAGCGGTAAGAATGAATGTATTCACAAAAAAAAACAATAAAAATAAACAGATTTTATTCTTCCCTGTTCCAAATAAAATCTTATCATAATTTTGAGGTGACACAAATAAAATACACTTTCAGGAAGAGAACCAAATCAAACTTAATTAACTATTTTTCCCGAGCTGATGTTCTCTCACATCTGATTAATCTTACTTGATTAGCTATCTCATGTCCTCTCTTTTCAGCGGAACAACACTCCGAAGCACGTCGTCGAGAAGATCACGCAGCAAACGTCACAAAACCTATGTCAAATTTAAGGGATAATTAAGGCGAAAATTTCTCTTTTCATGTACGGCACATCTGCTCCCGCCCAAATTGCACGGCAGATACTATCGAATAAAGACGGGCTATACACTGCGAGGCTGGATTTTTGATCGTACTAAAAGCAGAGGAAAGGTTTCTTTTTCCATGCCGTCTTTTCTCTCCTTTGAATCCATCTTTCCGGTTAATAACACTCCCTCTGATGGTATAGGCGCGAAAGCTCGCTCACGCAGTACGCCTGTAATTATTACGGAGAAGAATGATGTCGCGCTAGAGGCAATGTGAGCATTCAAAAAGATTGTTCGAAACGCTCTCTTTGTTTGTCGGGGTGTTTAATATCTTCTCGTTATTTTTCAAAGGAATATCTCGCTCGTGCTATAAAAATGAGCCGTGACGGTGAAGAGGGAGGGGTAAAGCGAAGTGAAGCCATTTGATCTTGCGATGCACGGTGAATCAATGATTAATATGGTAATTGAGTTTTCCTTTCTCGATTGAAGACGTGTTTTGCTGTGGCTTCGCCTCTAATTCAAAAAGTTTAGGAGGAGAAATACACCGGGAAGCTCCACGTCGAAAAATTAAAATTTCGTGAGGGTTGAACGACCGTTTTCCTCAAAATTATTAAATAAGCCCCATAAAAAGGAAAGATAAAAGGAATTTTATTCCAGAGTCAGTTATGAACAATTGGTAGCAGTGATATTAATTTTAATTTTATAATAAATGAAATTATTCGACGACTGAGGTCATTTCGTAAGGAACCCCACCGGGAATCGAACTCGGGACCACTGTTACCAAAGTTGAAGATGCTGTCCACTTGGCTATCTGGAGGCCCACAAATAATGACATATGATTTGTGAGGTGTAAATCAAATACTTTGTTATACTCTTTTAGCAAGCGAGGAAGTTGAAAAGTAGAATCCAAAATGAGCCAGCGATATGCGAAGATAATAAATCTGTTACATGTTTTATCAAAAACCTAAACCAAAAACTATCCTGAGTACATGCGTAACATTATTTACGAAATTTCCCTGCATTAGAAAACTTCGATTTCAAAGCAATATTTTTCATCAGTTCTATCTGGATGAAAACATGAAATCTTCTTACATACAATCTTATAGATAATAATATTTTGATAATTTGCCACTTAACAGGATATCATTTACATCTTTAAATGCCCAGTGGCGAATTCCTATATAGTATTTAGTTCCAAATAGTGAATAATACTTCAGAAAATTCGAATTATATCCGAAAATTCATTAAGTCCATAAAGCGCATATCTATTTGTCTAGGATAAAAAATAAATATACACAAATGGAGTTATACTAAAATTTTTAAAATAATGAAAATAATAGAAATAATAAATACTGGAATGCAATACTTTAGAAGACAATGAAAATAATGTAATGTTGTCCTCCGTTTTAAAGAAAACTTCCCGGAATTCAGCCAAAAGTTTTAAATTGAGGAAATTACTATACCCTGTAGCAAAGTTTAGTGATGATTCGCAGCAAAATATTGAGAAGGATAATGGCCTCCATCCACTTGGTGCACGTGACACAAAATTCATCTTTACGCATGAGTTATGAATTGCTCGTCCATATTACAGATTCAATACCATGAGGCTTAACTCATCCTCTTCAAATAATTATATATACGACCTAAATACATGAAGCAGAAGTAATCTCAAGCAAAACTCAATTAAGCTCTATTAGGGAATGGTCCAGGCCATGAATACAACAGTATTTAATATGATGAGTGCATAATTATTATTTCTACTCCTTATATTATGCAAAACTTCCATTATTGAAGCAGAGAATAGACTTAGGGATCGCTTTAAGGTTAAACGCAGCGGAACTTAACGAAAGTTTAATCTGGATTTTGATGCTGCATTCTACATGAATAGATTATTACTCATTATTTAATGAAATAGATGCGAGATTTATTAAAAGGTGATGGATATGATGTTCGTGGTAGTTTCAATTTTCATAATGATGGAATTAGGGCATTGTCGCAAAGAAGTAAGAAAGTAGAAAAACATTTTTCTCAGGGAATATTGCAGCTGAGCGGTTTTAAATCTCCGATGTATCAAAGAGTTTCCGGTATGTTATTGCGAAGCTTATTACTTACCCTTTACCCTTTAAGGAAATAAACAATTACGTTCGACACTAATTACATGGATGTGTCAGTAGTAAATATTTCATTCATGTGCCATCATACAAAGGCCATAATGATCTTGAAATACCTAAAACTCTCTTTAGCAGTCTTATGGAATATATGATCGCCTTCTTCTATTCCATCCGAATAAATACTCTACGATTTAAGAGTTTTTAATTTATATCGATACAGACACTATTATGGTTTCGTATAGCTTTGGTCGCAATCGTTTAAGAAACAACCATGTAGTGGGTTTTCAATGAAATTACCTCAATGACCATTGAAAAAGGAAAGTTAAATTCCGAAGAAAATTGCTAATTCTCTCTCATCATTGGTATCCAAAATGCACGAATTCCATCAAGAGTATGAGCTCAATTCTCGAATAACCTTTGTTTTTTCCGTTCACAAATATTAAATCCTGACAACACACAACAATATCCTCAATATCCATAACGGAGTGATTTATTTCGTAATGCTACCAAGGAGATAGATATGCCTTGGGGGCTCCTTGATAGCCATGTGACTTAGGTGAATGCGTTCCGACTTTTACTCAAAAGTATGAAGTATGTATTTATGAACCTAAATATCTAGGATGTAATATAAATATTGAAGGTGTATTTATATTAGAGTGGGTGTCATGGAGATGCTGTATAATTTAAGGCTTGCTTGATAATTAAGTAATGTAATTCCGAATTTTAAATCAGTAGATACTGTAAAGTGTAGGGGATTATGGAGGGTATTTGTCTTGTAAATGTTATTAGTAAATTAATTTAGCTGAAGATTCCACCTGAAAATAGTCAAAATAGTATATATAATAAATAAATACATTAAAACCCGGTTGAGACGCTTTTAAGAGGTCCAAACAAAGAAGAAGCGAGGGCTGAAATTTTGGAACCATGGTAAAGAAGAATTTAGAGGCATTTGAAATGTGATACTATCGGTAGTAACAAAATTCAATGAATGAATACTCAAGCAAACGAATGGGAATAGAACCTTATGAAATGCTACTATACAAAGAAGTTATACCCCTATTGGACACATAATAGGACATGAGGGGATCTCAAGAGATGCTCAAAAGAACAGACAGGATAATCACTGCAAATCAATTTGCAGATTTTAAAGAAAAACTTTTTGTTACGGTCAATAGCGTCTATCTAGAAAAATAATAATAATAATTATTATTATTATTATAAGTTCATTTTAGCCCATGCAGTTGTGAAATACTTTAAAGGCTTCCTTAAATCATTTTTATTTGCTCTTACTGAATAATTATACCGAAAATTATAATATATGGGTCTTCTACGATTCATGTGAGCTGAAATTCTCTACTCGACGGCGATTTATTTACTTCTTAATAAATAATCCTTCCCTTTGACTAATTAAAAGTATCATTTCATTAAACGTAGTAATCCTCTTAATATATTAATTAATAGGAGATCAGTTAATAACGGTTCAGATCCTTTGATGAGATCCGACATAAAACCGCAAGATATAAACGATTAAATATATTTCAATTTACAAAATTGATATAACTTCGAGTAAATTATTTTAGTTGATATATAAAACTCTTGGAACTTTACTTTAAAACAGGATTAGCAAATCAAAAGTTATGGGTTAATTTACCTGTTATCCATGAGTTAGGTAATTTTTCTTGGCGTATTTCGGTGAGATCATTCCTTCAAACTCAATAGGAAAAACATTTAAAATGTTGCTTTTGATAATTTTAGATTGCGTGTCATAAACCGCTTACGTGATACATCAATTTTTGGTACCCTGTTTTATGACGTAGAGACGCGAAAATTTTTCACAACCGAAAAAATTAGGTCAGTTTGCACGGAGCTAACACGCGAAAAAAAATTTGTGAAATACCTGTTTTGAAAAGGCCATTTGTTTACGAAACGATTAATTATACATAAGTAGCGATTGATCGATTGTTCTAGCATTCTGCGATTATCGGATTAAGTGAGTGACCGGGCAAGATGGGGTACTCAAACTGGATGATTGGATATCCGGATAATTGGATAATCCTTCATTATCTAACTAATGAGTTTATTTTGTAATCCTATTAATCGACTACTTGGTCTTTAATACCTTATTGGTCTTGGTTAATTACCCGATAAGGGGCGTTATCTTTAGACCTAATTTTCCAGAAAGCTTTGCGCAGGTTTTGAAGCTTTTCGAATATTTTCTGATTGATTTTCATTGATAAACGAGGAAATGGAGCTATAAAAATCAACAATCATATTAAAATAGAACTAATGCATCCCCCGAGTAAATATAAAAATTAAAGTTAAATTTCTCAAAGAATTTGGCTTTCAAATCATTAACGGCTTTGCTTTCTTTATGTATCGTTCTTATCTATCTTCAGACCTTTGCTCTTGGGATAGTTTATTAGAGGAACAAAAATCCTCCACTAGGAAGAAAGTTAATTATAATTTGATTTTCCCTCCATAATTATGGGGAAATATGCTGTGAGATGGTTCGCCATGATTGCTCTTACTAGAACAAGATGACGCCCCTGGCAGAATTCAATTAACAGGAGAGCATACCTAACAAGTATGCCGCGGCCATTACTTGATGAAGCTAGCAAAAAGGTGTTTGATGAGCCAAATACGCGATGCATCCTCAAGCAATATATCCTCAGGTGATGCGAAAAACTGGGTGAGTTAATTAAAATTAGCGAAAAATTTCAAGACCATTAAAGAGTAATGACGTCAGCTATATCTCGTGGTAACTCTTTTAAATTCTAATTCTTACTTACGAAGAGCTATTTTTGACATACCGAGCAATACTCAGCGATGAATTTACGCATGGAATTATTAGGTATTATTAAGTATTTTTATCCTAATCTATAAACGTTTAAAAGTCGAATAAGTTTTTTCTTTTTAAATTTGAATACTGATGATTCGTTTAATGCTAAGTGATATCGATTAATGATTACAGTATCCCAATATCCCACTCTTATAAATGTGGTTATTTAATACGCCTTTAAAAAGTCTAAACTTATTTTATATCAATTTTAACTTATCAATATAAACTCACTTTGCAGAATGTATCACCGAAACATACTTCATAATTGAATACAAACCATATTTTACCCTACAAATGATTGATTTTCTTCACTCACAGAGAGAAATTTTAATCATGCATCGATCTCACGACCGTTGTTATATCATAGAATATGTTAAATAGGTTACTTGTGTTTTTTTAAAATAACCTGTTTTTAACAATTATCGCCTTCATTAAATGCAGAGCAGTATAAGGGTTTGTTGAACCTAAAGTATAACAGTGTTAGATTTAGGTCATGTCTTTGTGTGGGCAAACGAAACAGAATCAGGTGAAACTTTGTGGTACTTATTAATATTTAAAAAACTCCCTGAGAGAATCCTTTACTAGACCACAATAAAAAATTAAAAGACGACCAAGGTTTCGCAGCTGAACTGCATCTTGTGTGCTGTGAATTTTCCACAAGATGCAGATCGGCTGCGAAACCTTACTCGTCGTATAATTTATATTCTGGTCTAATAAAGGATTCTCTCGTGGAGTTTTTTGCATTTTTCTGTGTGGCCTTACAAAGAAACTTTTAATAAAGATAATCACTTCTTAATCGAAGAAAATTAATCCAATAGAGACATCTGATAACCAACCATTTATTAACGTCAGCAATAAAACTCTACTCCTAACTAATGCTAACCCCTTCGCCACTGAGGCGGGTTTACGCAGTGGGTTTTCTACATTAGGAAAATTTGGGAAGTTTAATTTTCCCTAAATTTCTTTTCATGGATATTCACATGGTAAAATTTTCCTTGAGTGATTTCATTCTTATATATGAATCACAAAGGTGTCTACTGTATATATGGTTCACATACAATGGGAATGAGTTGTCGTTCAGAAGTTTTGAGCCATGAATATATTCATAATTAAACAGTCTCTTGGCCATTCCGTAGATATTTCTCTCCACGCTCACGACTTTAGATGAGGGGAATCAGGCATAAAATATCGAGAGAATTCGGAAAATTAGGCGGAAGAAGACTCCGACAGATGGGCACTCACTCGCACCGTGAGAAAGAAAAGGAAGCAAATAAATTATAAATTTACGAAAGAAGCGACTCCCACGAAAAATAATAAACTCGATCGAGGCGCCTCCTAGCGATCGGAATTAGGAAATAATGGAGCCATTTCTGGAATGGAAAGAAAAGGAATGTGGGAAGAGGGAGGCACAAAAGGAAAGTGAGGTTGATCGAGAGAAAGAGAGAGACGGATGAAGGGGTCTTCTCTTTCATTTTTTTTTACTCAGGGCATAAGATGGGGTCAGCAAAGGATGGAGTGAAACCACGGAAGCATAAAACGCTAGGTGGAGATAAAAAGGGAGGGAAAGGTTAGAAATTGGTTGATGAGGTATTGAAGGAAAGAAAATAAAAAGAGAGGATAATGAAAATACGAGGGTCAGAAGGAGAAAGGAGGTCCAGAAATGAGGAGAATGAAGGAAGTGGAAAATGGATCCCAAAATGTCCTCCCCTTCGGAAAATATGAACCGTGCCTCAAATTCCTATTTCCAAACCCCCGCTCTATATCCCTTGTGACCCGACCCCCGTCACATTCTTTTTTTCTTTCCTACCCTTTTTTTGACGAACGAGATACACGGGGTCCTCTTTTGTTCGATTGGTCGGCATCTTTGGGCGGTATGATGCCGTATGAAGTTTGATGTCAATGATACTGAATTTTCCTTCTTCGTTTCAAATAACTACGCCCTGCTTAAAGTTGACGTCGAAGGTATTTGGAGTTAAAGAATTCATTTCGTGCTCTGATAGCAACAGACGAAGGGAATTTATACCGAAATGACTCGTACCACTAATTGAAGTGGCATTCGAATTCTCCTAAATGCTCATATGATGCTACTGCTCCTATTTCAATTCTATGATTTCTTTCGGCGATACTGCATCAATGTGAATAACATCTGTAAAAAATGTGATAATTACTATAAGAATAAAATGACTATAGTTTCGACCCTTTAGGTCATTATCAGGCCTAATGTATTTTTCGTTAAGTGCTTTTACGTTATTTTACCTTATAAAAATTTAAGAATTTTATAATCACCATCGTATTCTATACCTTTGCGCATTAAGAGCAAATGAAACACTATCAAATTGCAACATATCCTCTCTCTTATTTGATTGCACTAATATCTTGCAGTTGCTTATAAATATCAATACCTTACAACATTAAAGAATTTTTATCGTTTCTATAAACCTGCGACCAAAGAACTCATTAAGTAAGAAACTTGCGACAAGATATATAACAGAATTATCGCTCGTTCTCCGTTTAGAACTTCATGATATCCCCTGATCTGGTACTAAATTCCTACTAATATTTTAATACGTTCGATATTTTATGACTTACAGCTAAAAATACTCTCTCCAGAACTATTTTCAACTTCCGAAATTTAATATGACCTCCTGCTTTTAATGTGTATTCATATCCATACCCAACGGACGTTTCTATAGGCGAACCGGCCAGATGTAATACTCGCTGGTACATGATGAATTGAGTAAAGCCCTAAGATCCACATCCGGTCCTTCTATTCGGATGTTTACAGGGCCTAAAGAGAAAATTTATGGTGATCACTACGCTTGGGAAGGATGCTCTTCCCATTGACAAAGGAAATGACCCACAAAAGTCCATAATTCGCCGTCAGAATTCAGCTCACAGCGTGCTGGACGTATTTGCGGCATTTCGACCACCGCCTACTGAATAACATTACATCTCATAAATTTCAGAACCATAGCCTACAAGAAATCAAATTTCAGTTGCGAGACACTTTACGTGCGGTGCAATATAAGTGATAGCTGCCCGGGTTTATCAATGTCAGATTTCAACCATGAATTAATATTTTAGTAAGCCGTTTTAGAAATTATATTGTCGTTGCTTGAATATATGACAAAGGTTGATATGCGATATTTAGCTTATTTCGTAATATTTCATAGTCGAAGGAAATAAACGTTGAAATGTTATCGAATCATTCCTGGATATAATCTGCTACGATTAACTGTATATTGCAAGTCAAAGTTTGATTTTTCATTTGTTGATTGAAGTTGTAACTTGGAGTAGATAATTTTTTTTAATATATTTTATATCGAAATAGTGATTATATTTTCATTTTAATATGTTTAAGTATCCTCTTCCTATGTTGTAATATATATTCTGCATTCTGCAATTCTGCAATAATATTATTATTTAGATTTGAGCGATTATATTGACATTAGAGTTTATTACTACTTACTTACTCGGTAACGAACCCAGGATCATTTCGGAAGATCTCGTTCCACATTACATTACGGAAGCCAAACGCTAACCATATCCAGAATTTCGGGTCTATATCGTATCAGGAAGTCGTAGAGCATAGTTCCCTATCCCCCATATAGATTATGAGGATATTAATGGCGCTCTGGTGTCGATCCAAGGATCTTTGAGTCACGTTCGATTGCGTTTATAAAATATATTCATGACTTCTGTTCACATACATACAAATTTCCGTCATGTGGATTTATAATTTTGATGGTGGATTTATATTTTATGGTATTGAGAAAAGGTATCAAAAAATATTTAAAATCACCGCAATATATTTTAAATGGGAGAATTATGCATCGATCTGGTGTCGAACCCAGTACCATAAAGGGAGATGTCACTGAATATGTAACCATATCGGAAAAAATCACACAACACACGAGTGGATTTTACGGCTTTCAAATTATTTTTGAGGAGAAAGAACTTGAAATCGCTTCAATGAATCAATTCTTTGCGTACCATCCGGACAATACTCCGACGAACATCGATAAACCTCCCTCGGTAATGAAATATCCCACTTCCAAAGAACATTTCCATAGTTTAAAATTATTCATAATTCCTAGAATTCCTCTCAACGGCCGAATTCCCATTCATATTTCACCGGAAAACATCCAGCTAGCGAGGCGAAAATAACCTATTCCACCATCTATGTCGTTCATTTCACACTTCTCCTATTGCAATAAAACATTCCGGCCTCGAGTACATTGTTCTGTTTCGGCTGACATTCATACGCTTTTTAAAGCGTTTTATCTCCCTCTCTCCATCCAGAGATGGACATTTTGTCATCTAACCCAGACATTCCGTCCCCATCCCCCACTCAGCTTCAATAAACTGACAGGACAAGAGGAAAAAGAGGGATGAGGGAAGGAAAATGCCAGCGGACCTCCCTCCCACGCCCACCTCCCCGAAAAACCATGACCCCTCGGCTGGAAAATTGATTCTTGGATGGGCAGATAATGCTGCCGAGATACGGAGCCTATCCCATCCTTATATATCCTCTATCATCCGAAAAAAACCCTCGATTTTCCCCGAAAGCTGTCCCTTCTCTCCCCGTCCCGCAGATATCCACTAAAACTACCCACCCCAACGCAACACTTGGATGGTTTTGTTTTTGAGAGGAGGAAGTTGTTGGGGGATATAACCAGGAGGTTGTTGCGGGTGTTAGTTGAGGGATGGCGAATATTTTTCCACGGACGGGGGATGGTTGTCCCACGGGAGGCAGTTAGATAGATATCACAATCTTCGGTTTTTTTGGGAAGACTTTCCACTGGACACCTCCCTCATTTTTTTAGGAATCCCCCAACTCCAGAGGGTCCTTGTGGGAGGGGATATACTGCAGAAGCACCACTGTGAGGGGAGGGGGCTTCCTGTAGGGTTTTGACCTCCCTCTAATACGTCCATCACCTCTCAACAGCCCCTCTCAGAGAAGGCCTCGTTGCGAATCCGGGTTCGTGGTCGCCGTTTGACAAATGTATATCCGTCAGAAGATATAAAGGGGCGATTTTTCCTCCTGACGCTGGAAAGCGGACGTCTGATCGGAGACAGGATTCGAAGCGGGGACGTTTGGATTTCCTCGCTGGAGGACGCGGGTGATAAACTGAGTGGGCGATAGGGAATGATTTTTCAAATGTGTCGAGAAATTTTTATCTTTACTTCGGGCTATATTTATATACAGAGGCGATACCGAGGCCCACTTTTTGGAGGATGAATTTAATATGATAAATATTTACCATTCATCAATTAAGTTAACCCCCGCCAGATATGAATCCTGTACAAACGATTGTGATAGGCAATCTGGCTTTTCTAAGCGATTCTTGAGTATTAATAAAATGAATAATCTCCTTGGATCTTCTCTGCTTTTTCTAAATCAATACATAGATAAAAGGTACATTTTTTCCATATACGATATTTTTGTTCGTGTTATAAGGAAATTGTAAGTTTAATGTATTCAGTAGCTGTTTCCCACTGTCATTTACTTCTATGTAATTTCTTCAGCTGTTATATATTAAAGAGGTATATATGGCCTAACCTCGCTGAAGAGGCTAGTAACAATAAAAATAATAGCAAATTGTAACTCGCTAATTATTAACAAGTTCCACGAATTATTAATTCCAAACGTCCTCATTTGCAGCGGATTTACACCAACATCAGGTGTATTGTTAATTATCCTCCGAGTAGGTTCATATTATGTTCATTATGAAACTGTGGTCGTTCTGAATGAATAATTAGTAGCATATATTAATAATTGTCGTTTTAATTACTCAACATAAATCTTGTTCTACCTGTATAGTCATGCTGAATATTCCTTTAATTTTCCATTTTCTTGCCTTTGAAAAGGCTCGGAATGTATATTTTTATGGAAATGGAGGTTTTTCCAATTGTGTCCCTTTCAAGAGTTAAGCTGATTTTCGTTATCTAATTTTATGTTTTATAATTTTACGATTTTTGAGATTTTCCATCGTTATACTTGCTGTTTCATACACCAAGTAGACAGAATATTGAAAGTGGTGAATGAGATAGCGAAGAAAATATAAGCAAGAATTTTAAAGGATAAAAAGGAAATGCACAAAAAGAAGTGCAAATGAACATAGCTTATGCAAACAATGCATGCAAGAATAGGAAAGCAAGGTGGACTATTTTTGATTGATGAGGTCATTAGCGTACATAACACCAAAACGAGCAGCGTGATTAATACGTATGTATGAATGCATGGAATATTTAACGTACATTCCGCTTCTGGCGATTATTTAGTTGACATTATTGTATATAACAAGGTGGCATCAACATGATACAGATTACTGGTAATAATAATATATGAGTATGAGTAATATAAGTGTGTCTAATACATGCAAATTTATGACGATTCCACTTTCTCATTTCACTACCAGAATGTGGATATCCATAATATATAAAGTACAAAGATTCTTACTACAAAGCAAAGTATTTAGTATATTATTACCATACAATTTTAATTGTTTTATATATCTTAATTTGACTATTATATTCATTTTTAAAGTAAGGCCGCAAAGAGTACCGTATCTTATATCTCTATACCCATTTCAGTTATACTTAGAAGTAGAAGTAATTTTAAAAGTGATCCTAAAGCTGAGGTCATTTAGCAAATAAAAGCCTTCACAGGGAATCGAATCCGGGATCGCTTCAACAGCAAACGCGCTACCCACTTGGCTGTGAACCTATTTGAATTGAATCTATTAGAAATGGTCGAATTACCCTAACATTGCTCACGCGGAATATATTACAATATTTCAGTTAGTATCTCTATTATACGGTGAGCGTGAGAGTGAGCATATTAAACATTCTTCATGAAGTAGACGAGAGAGAAATTAGAAAAGCACTGTTTGCATATTCTTATCATCCGTTCACAGCGCATCATGCAGTTAGTCCCTTCAGTTCTCTTCTCTCTTTACGTTTTCGTTATGATATAACAATTTCATAAATTGACGCGTTGCTTACCACAAGTTGGAACAGAGATATTAAACGGCATCATTAATTTACATGAAGTAAGTAATGCGATGTATTCAAAATCGATTATTTTAATCATACTGAATAGCATTCATACCAATTTAAAATACGCTAAAAATATTAATTTTCAAACAAATATGAAAAATTACAAATAAAACTCGTTTTATAAGTTGCAAGGGATGGATCATGTTAAGAAAAGATTTGGAAACATTGTTTTGGATTTTTCAGTGTTATAATTGCGAAACAGTTTTCATTTTATATCCAAATTCTCTGTAACCTTTCGTTTCAAAGCACTCAATCAAAGATTTATCATTCATGTGATTAGGTCCGTGGAAAAGCAATTCGTCAAAGCAAATCATCCCCTCTGAGACTTAATCGCCCATTCAGTGGAAGACATTGTAATATGATTCATTATTCAACGGCATTTTTCATCCGGTTTGATTAAAATTTTCCGCTATATCTATATTTAAAAAATCTCGATTTCTCCGAAATTCCGTTAATATTCTTCAGACTTGAAAGAGTTATATTGAAAAATGACTCGCGAATGATTCACTCCCATTGCTTTTTGATGACAGCTTATCAAACCTTTCACTCTTCCGTCAGAGCGCGTAATTTGTATTTATTATTTTTCTGCCTCATTTTGAAACGTTAATCCACCATCGCGGAATAACTTAACCAACAATTTCTCCAAACAAAATGATTTTCGAACATGCTGATCCCCTATTGATTTTTAATAAGCTAACTTAATGATCACTCTAATCCGTTTTCTGCCCGTATCCGCCAACAAGGGCTTGGTTATTGCCGCATTATGTGCTAAGAAAAACATAATAGGATTCACAGGAATTTCACGGAATAATAAGGCCACGAGGGAATAGCCCACCGTATCTCTGTGTCCCCATTCTTCCTCTATCTTTCCTTCCCCATTTATTCACTGACAATCTACCCATTGGTACCTCACACGAGTAACGAGCAGGTCATTCTTCATAAATGTCAGGATAAGAAACATATAGCTTATGGAAGGGATTTAGGGTAAGGAAAGGAAAACTCTATTACAAGGTCTAAGTAACAAAACAGGAGAAGATGTGTGAGATTTCAAGCAGTGTATCTTGTACTGAATTAAACACCATAATAAATCCAACAGATAAGCCAGCAATAATTTCTTTTCCATAGTAATTAAATCTAGAAAAGGAAAAAGAGGAAGTCCAGAGGCTTCCACTCAACTGAAGCGCAGAGATTTAGGCTATTTAAATAAGAATTTATGCAAAAGCAAACTATTTTCAAGTGAATGTGTAGTCTCTATCACCAATTGTTGTCAATATTTTTCGTTTGAAATTCAATTCATGTAAACTAATAAAAATAATTTTGATTATTGCTTATCTTCACGAAGTGTGCGAGTAAAAGAACAATTCTTCTCAGTGATTACAGCAAGAGGTGACTCCTTATTCGATATTAGTGAAGACTTAGTCTTTAAGCGGTCTCCCAACCTTCCGATGAGGCATACCTTCTTTCTCCCTCCGAGGAATGAGGCATCGGTGATGATTTATCATTGGCTTTACGATTAACAAATGCATTGGCGTCTAATTCCCAACGTCTCCCTGCCCTATGAAATGGATACCATAGTCAATCTTCATCTCACAGATACCTTAATGAATGTCCCAACGGTACACAATAACGATCCGGATGATGCGTAGTTGTGGCTCCACCAGAAGTGTGGCATTTGATGTCAATAGCAATAGAAACGGCATTGTATAGAAAAAAATCCAAATATTTAATCAATAAAATATCGCGAATATTTTCTCCGATTGTATTCCCGCCATAAATTTCGTTTCCTGGAAATTTTTAAGAATACATGTATTATTTCCTTACTGACTACATACGTTTTTCTTACTAACCATTCCATGGTAAACGTATTATCAAACATTAAAAGTTACACGAGAGGGAACGAACTAATGCTACACTTCATTTTCGCAGATATTTCATGTTATCCGTTTTCGTATTTACCGATTCCTGCCGTGAATCTATCATTAATATTGTGATTCATCTTTAAACATGTAGTTTTGTATAATCTTTTTCTAGAAAAATATCGAAAACCAGTTCCTCCTGCATCCCTTAGGGGAACTAGAACCGCCTCTTCCACAACATATCGATATTCCTACGAGAAAACTTAGCAAATATCCATCGCACGACGTCAGATAAAAGCAAGGATAATAAATGGATCGAGAGGGATAGTTTGTGCGGATAGTGAAGGTAGAGAAGGGATAGAAGTTGAAATGGGGAGTCTCTGGATTTATCAGGAGATTCTTTGGAATGTTTCTGGGGAAAAGAAAAGTAGTTTGGCATAAGCCGCGCGAACACAATTCAATATGGAGGGCGTCTTGAGGGAAATGACGTGGTTCTCTCTTCACTTTTGGTGGCGCTGAGAAATGAAGATGGAAACGGGTGCAAGATGAAAGAAAAAGATGCCAGTCTCCGATGGGACTTTGAGGAAGAAGATACTGATAGAGATAGAGAGGTGCTGAGAGTGGTGCTTTTAGGATAAAGGGGTGTCGGTTCGAGGGGTTTATCGGAGATAAGTTGAATAAAGGACGGATATTTTCGGACGATATCTTCAAAAGCGAAGAAGAATATGAAACTGAGACACGTTAGTAGGTCGCAACTGCAGAAATGGGGTAACTTCAACTTTATATAAACATAGCTATAAACATATTCATCCAAAATATTGCATCTCGTATGTATGTACGTTATTTTTCATTCCTACATGTATAAACGCACTCAAATAAAGAAGGTTTTATAGCACCAGCCAGTAAATTGAGCAGTAATAGCCATTCTGGTGTTTTAGCCACTCCTTAACATTTCGAAATCTATTAAATATGAAATATTTCAGTATCATGTTAGAATATTTAGTATACCATTAAATAAACTTAAAAATACACATTAGCTTTAGACTTTGGGTCTTTAATTGTTGATGTTAATAAATCGTCTTATACGGAAGAGTAAAAGGGCTAAATAAGACGAGAGCGACTGCCTAACGTGTTGAAATTACGAGCTATTCTTCATTAGTTCGTGATTTAACTGGAGAAGAATTGAATGATAATAAACTATCTTTAACAACCCCTTAAAGATCAAATAATTTTATATATCTTTCCTCAGCGCCTTAATAATCTTCTATAATTTTACATAAAAGGCTGTTACTGTAAAATCAGATATGATACAGAATTATTGGCGTTTAATGATTAAAGACATATGAGGTATTAAAGAGATGCCTGTAAATTATTCAGCCTTGTGATCGGTTGGAATCTCAACCCATCTATCATTAGCATCCAAGAGCTAGGAGAGGGGAATAAGGCTTAATTGGAAATCTGTGGAGTGAGGTAGTTCACCATTGCTTTCCTCACTTTCCTTTCCAGAATACTATGAGCAGTTCAAGCGAAGCACAATGACTTTACAGATAACACTTTCCCTACCATTTCATATGAAATACCTTTAATTAATGACGATCAGCCTCTCACACATCTCAATAGCTTTCATATCATCACAGCAATGAAAAAACGTGAGACGGGAGTAAATCAAAATGTTTCCGGATTGCCAAGTGTGCAGCGCGTTCGACTTTGACTGAAAGCGGTCACGGGTTCGACCCCTAAAGGAAGTCCACATGCTAGATATTCATCAAGATATGAAGGCAGGACCTTTGATGAGATGAGGTAGTAAATAAAATTGCTCAAAGTTTTAAAAACAAAAAAGACAAACTATAAATTGTAGTAAAAAATGTAAAATAGCGAATGAATTTAATGTAAAAATGAGCTCATTAAGGATTCATCAACAAAATTATTTCCATGAGTAAGCTCCAGTAATCTTGATTCCCTCCTTACGATTCTCGTGAAATGCAATAAATGAAAAACGTTGAGAAATTCCCTGCTAACTAACCATGCCGCGGTCGTTACACACTCATTAAAGTCACTGAGAAGAACTCTCAAGAAATATACAATAAAAATTATCTCCAGCATGGATCCCGCACTAGTTATAACAAATGAATAACGCATTTCTCTAAAATGATCTCCATGATGAATTCCTTTGCGAGAGGGAAGAAACCTCTCGAGCTAAGATTAATGACAGAGGCGGAAGTAGCGTTACTTGAAAAGAACCTGTCTCCCATTATCACCCGTATTGCCCGTAACTAAATAACACTCCCCGAAAGCTCGAACCGAGCGAATTAAGTTACGAAATGGAGGACAACAGACAAGCTCGTGGGAGAGAAACGGAATGAGCTCAACTGCGTCTATGAGAGGGATAAAAAAAGGACAGAGGAAGATGGAGATTTCCCGAAGAGAGAAGCGACAGAAGAGGGAAAGTTAATATAGAATTTGTCGCCGCAAGCACGGCGGCTTATCCCGCTAGGATGATATATAAAAAAAGAGGAACGCCTTACGGGATGCGGTTAGGGTGAGAAAACCTGTCCTTTCCCTGCGAAAAGAGTGGTTTGAGGGAATAAAGGGATGAAATAAAGATGCGGGGATGGATGAGGGTGGCGGAAGTTTTTCGAGAGTTAAGAAGGAGTACGGAAGGAGGCCCTCAACCGTCAAGACAGCAGGAGACCACTTTTTCATGCTTTCGGACGACGCAAGTCGCACGCTGTTTTGATGGAAAGTTTTTTTATTGATGATATACTACATTCCTAGGAAAAGAGGTATTGTGAGCCATGATCTCATACTGTGTGAGAGTGTAGGTGATTGACAAACTTTAATTAATTTATTCAAAATTCATTAAAAGCAAAATTGAATAAAAATGCGATATATTACAATTAAGCTCAGAATATTATGTAAAACCGAAGGAAATATAATTCAAGCATAGAATAGAATTTCAAAAATTAATATATAGCTATAAACATAATGGAGAAAGGAACATCTTCCTATCTTCAGTGCAATCTGATCATTTGTCGGATTTTTTCATGTACGAAAATTTTTGCTGAAAGAGTAGAATTTATTAAAGTATTCATTTCCTTCGTTGAGTGTCATAAAACCTTGTCTTGTACTGCAAAGTTCATGAAATAAACATACATTAAGTACGGAATAGAACCCCAAATACTTGTACACCAAAGTTTAACTTCAACTCTGACACTAGATTCCATGAATGTAAGGAGACCTGATTGCAAGAGATAAGGGGGGTTTTTCAAAACATATTTGTAGCACAACAAGAGATATAATAAGCAAATAATTTCGATTTTCTCTTCCTCCCACGTACTACGGATTTTATGAACTTCAACTAAAAACTAATTCCGAACATCGGAGAATACACTGAATACATGAGATTTCTTGAAATAAAAAGGCATTTTAAGACTTGATTGGAGTGAATTTAGTCAATAAAAAGCTAATTTCGTTTAATACGGATATGATAATTGTCTGAAATCGATCCTCCTTTTAACGAGTTTCCAAATACGCCAATGGATGTAAAACCTCATATCCTGGATGTACGCATATGCAACGATACCCTAACTCCATCCTGTAATACGTTATTATTCTATTCCAGTGTATGAGAGCAGCAAATATATAAGGGAGTCCCTTCCAAATGTTTATAATTAAGATCTGAGCTTTAACATAGGAACATAAGAAACGATTTCCACTTCAAAATTTAATAAATGACTTCAGTTTTATCATCTTCATGAAAAAAGCCATATGAAGTCTTCATCGGGCGTAAATAGTTACGTGAAACGCCGTAAAACCTATTTCATTAATTTTTTCGATGGAATATCTCCAATGCCTCAAAACCTGGATGGTACAATTCATTTAAATTACCGTCCTATTTTGTTATCAGAAACCAATATATGAAGAAATAAGGAAGAGATGATTTCGGAAAATAACCAGTAAAGTGGCAGAGAATTGGATGTGGGTGGCGTAAGAGGAAGAAAAGAGAAGGAGAGAATGAAGATTGAAGATAGTGTGGGAGGAAGACGGTCCTCCGGGAGGGAAAAAGGTGCGTTGTAGGAGAATGGGAGGGGAAATGAAATTGCGTTTGGAGGATAGTAATGAAGAGGAGAATGAGGGGAAAGTAGACTAATGAAATGGAAGGATGCGAAGGGGGGGATAAAAGTTATCGATGGAACTGCGAGAGTGGAAACAAAGATTTGCTGTCAATCTTATTCCGACACTCCACTCTGATAAATCTCCGAAATCTGCGAGGGGTTCAAATATTTATGCAGTGTCATTCCGGGTAGAGTAATATGACCTGGGATTTCCCCATTGACTAACGCATGGGACTTCGAGAACTCGTCCGATTCCATTAAAGATAAAGCGCACTTAGAAGGGGAATGAGAAAAAATGATTCCGTATACTGAATGAGGACTAAAAATTCGCACGAAATCTGTGTCTACATACTACACTCTCACTATCGTACTACGAGGGTGGTCTGAAAAGTTTCCGACCCCAGATTTTTCAGAAATTTTCAGAAAACATGTCGAGAAATGGCGAAATGTCGGAAATTTTTCAGCCCACCCATGTATTTCTATCGGTTACTTAGCTACAGTAGCAAATAAGCGATACGAAATTTACGGACAGAAAGCAGTATTCGTGAACCAGGAAAAATTTTACGCGTATAAGTAATGCCACTCTACGGAGTATTCTATTACAAATATCAAATATGTATGTAACTTTTTACAAATAAACTGATACCAATTACTTGAAATAAATCTAGCATAATTGTTTAATCTCAGAAAAACTTTTATTCCATGACTTCGCATATCATTATTATACATATTGTTCATTTATATATGCTTCTGAATAGCAAGATAATTACAGGTAATAGAAATTTATTCTGATAAAAAATTAGATATTCTTAATTTAAAAGATTAGTTTTAGGCCTTTGAGATTCGTGAAACGCAAATAGTGAACTCTAAGGGTTAATGTTATTCCTAATATCTGAAATATTTTATAGCACAGTAAAAGCATTGTGATGTATGTTGTTTCTCAAAAAAAAAAACAATTCTTTCCGATGTCGAGATAACTATTCTTCTCTTTTGGAAGCCGTTGATTTAAGCTCTCCTTGGAAGTGGCAATATTATATATGAAAATAAAATCTACGTAAATGTTGAATTAATAAATATCTTGTAAAAACAGTGGTTTTCATAGGAGTTCGTTCTTTATTTTTTCTCTTAAAATGACTGTCGAGCAAAAGAGGTAACTAGGGAAAACATTCCAAACAAAACACAACCGATAGTACTGGAGAAAAGAAAATAGAAGCTAAATATGCGTGCGATAAATTTCGATTTACATCCAACGCAGCCAAGTACACTCGGAAACTTTTGATTTAGTAAGCGCTGTACAATTTTTAGCACTAGGTCTTAAAAACTTAGACAAACTAAACCGAAATAATTACACATCTTTCGGGCCAAATTTTTAGCCATTCGATAAATCTATTCTAAGTTCCAATCCATACAAATGAGTATTTTATGCCACCCGCAGAAGAATAAAGAATTCGAGAGAGAGAACCGATAAAGACCCTCGAGGTTTGAATAAAAATGCCAAGTAATTTGGATTCCTGAGAAATTCTGATAGTGAAAGGAAATGTCAACATTGCGATGAAAAGGTCACTATTTTGACAGGAAGAGAGAGGGGGTAATAAATGCAGGCCAAAATATCACACGTCCGAATATTCGCAGAGGGAAATTATTTCTTCCTAATACATACACGAGCGCAAAATAAATAATAACGCTAACGAAAGAGCACCCGCCGAGAGATAGGGGAGAGAGAGGAAGCTCGTGTGTGGGAAAGGGATTCATAAAATTATTGAATATGCTCCGGTCGCTATAAAGATGCCTGGAGGCCATGTTTCAGAACGACTGCCGTGGTATTTCATCCCTTCTTCCTCCAGCCTTCACCCCGTGAAATATGTACAGGGTTTGGGAGTATTGCTTTTGCAGAGGGGCAAAGGAAGTGTAGGTGGATTCCCCAAAGATACGGAGGTAAAAGCGGGAGGAAAACGACGAGGGAATAAGACGGGAAGAAAGTATGGGATGGAAGTTCGAATGGAAACATATATGTATTAAACATTTCTCTCTATTCACGCGCACTTTCACTAACAAGAACGAGAAAAACTTGAAGTAAGATTACTGACAGTTGTGCGAAACTAGGATGTTTTCGTTCAATGCTAAATGTAGAAAAGGAATACTGTCTCTCAAACTTACAAGGTCAAATAATGAAATATTAGTCTCCATTCTTGAGTACAAAAATGCGCATATAATTGAAATATTCAACTCAAAACTTATTACTTATTATATAAAATCTTATTTACAATCCAAAATAGTACTGAAATAGTTCAAATCAATGTTTTATTTTGAGTAAATTTGTAACGAATGAAGTATCACGTAAGAATTAACTTTATGTCTCAACTTTACGATAAATCACCACAAAGATATTCAATCCTTTCGATATCTGTCTATCAATCTGCTTAAAACTTAAATCCTTGCAAATCATATTTAATAAATTAATTTATACCATTAAATAATCGTACACTTTAACAATTGACTTTAACTTTTCAAACCGATGAGTATCCCTTATAAGGGACATTTAAGTCTTTAATTACTTTATTTTGAACTCTTATTTATCTCATGTAAAGATTAATACCGCTTCGTTGATCAGTAAGTATGTTAATTTTGTATAATGGTATCGTAAAAGGTATAAATATTCTCGGTCAGCACGCTGTTTTTATTGCGATATGCCTTTTTCAGTGCAACGTTTAGTTCAAGTTATTACATATTTTTGTTTATAAAATTTCCAAGCTTCTTTTATCCATCCTGCTGATATTTTTTTATAAATAAGCTTATCCTGGATAATTAATGTATTTTTGCTAACATTGTGAGATTGGTAATATTTGACGTTTATAAAGCCTGAATACGTAGTGAGTTTAGGCAATGTAGCAAAAGAGAGAAATAAATTATTCACATTTTTATAAAATAAAAATTAAATCCCCGTATTATGTTTCCAATCTGAGTCATTAGTTACCAAACAAAATCTTCGAGAGTCCCACGCACTCCGAAACAGTGGAATCACTTCCTTCTTTCCCCGTTGAAAATTAAAACTTTAAGCCCCTTCATCAAGAAAGTATATGCCAAACACTAAATTCATTCCGAAGTCCCCAGTCATTTTCGTGGTTAAGTGAAAAACGGATGGAGGCGAAGGCAAGGGATTGTGCGAGAAATGTCTGTTGAGGAAGGAGAGAAAGAATGAGATGGAGAGACATCCTTTCGGACGGGCTTCTCCTTCCCGAAAATAAGAAGGGAGAAAGATAACTTTAACGAGTCCTCATCCATTTTCATCTCGGGAAGAGCCAAGTTCGTTTTGATGCCTCTACATCACCCACCCTCGATGCCCTTCTCCAAATCCCCTACCTCACCCTTCTTAAGATACCTTTTCCTTCAATCCTTTTTTCCATATCTCTATAAAGCCCTGCAGTACGTTCCCTTTTTCTTCCTTCACTGTGCGCCCCCTAACGCTGCCAAAGATGTCACGTGATCCAGTCACTAATCAACCTTATTAACCAGTCTTTTGTTTTCCGCCGTTCCCCACGTTCGGGATAAAAAAATCGACCATAAATTTCCTTTTCTTTTTCCTTGGGGTTGCCCTATTGAATAACGAAAGGGAAAATGTCTTTTTCCACTCGATTGAGCAGGACAGCTACTAGACGAATGAGATAAAGATGGATCGATCTTCGGAGGAAACTCACAAGGACTTTGTCGCTAAATAGATCTGAGAAAGTAAAACTGTGAATTTCTCCCTCCCTATTTTTTCTTTCCTGAGTGCGATGGCAAATGAACGTTGACTGAGTTCTGTGCTTTGTGCCTTGACGATATTTTCCTCGCTCTCTTTCCCTTTAATTTGCTGAAAGGTTTCGTTGAGGTGATTCGATAAAGAATTTCGCGAAATGACTTTTGGGAATGACACCCAACAGATTTTTATTTTAATTTCGTTCCCTCAAACTTCTTTTGATTTGATAAATGATCAATTTTGTGTGGCTTCGGAACAGAAACTCTGAGTAATGGCAGGTACATTTTTTTCGGAAATCAAGAAATTTATTTTCGTTATATAAGAGCAAACTTCAGAGCAATATTCTTTCTCTCGTGATACAATACAATAAAGTCAGCAGAAAAGGAAATTTAACAGAAAAACGTAAGAATAATTTAGCAACATAAATTGTGTAATTTTTCTTTGTTATATAATATACCACTTACGATGAACAATACTTGTTAATTGAAAATTTAAAACGTAAGATATTAATATATAGCAATTTGAACTACCGAGCTAGCGTTAAGTAAAAATCAATTATTTTTCTTATAAGCCAACTACAACATCCTAGAAAAATATTATGGTGTAGCAAAAGTATTATTGAGCAGATGTGATGTTTAAAAGCGTTAAGCAATTTTAAGGAAAAGTGTGAAATGTATCCTACCCAATGAATACTTAAATTGGCAGAATGTTCCTTTATATTTTGATTTTTAATTCCTACAATCCATAGATGGGATACTTCGGATGTTTTAGCATCACATATTCAAGCATAAGTCCGTTTTTGTATGTGTAAAAATCGAGGAAATACTGATTCTGAGTTAAAGATTGAGATAATCACCCGATTATGATGGAAACAATAGCAAGTTGAGTTTGACATCTTTTATAATAGAATTGAAATACTTTAAGAGATTTATTGCTTAAAAAAGAAAACACGATTATCTACAGAGGTGAATTTTAAAATTATGAAGCAGGGAAATTAACGATAAATCGGTAACGGAAAGAAATTGAAACTTTCAGATGAAGGCCATCTAAAAACGACCGTCTACATGACAAAACCCTGTGGTACACCTACACCAAAGAGAGAAAGACGGAAGAGAAATGAAAAGGACGTGATTGGAGGAAACGGATGGAAGTAATGGCTCGAAACAGGGAGAATTTTAAAGGGAAGAGTGTGGAGACGTTAAGACTGGAGAGTCTCAAGAAGATGTGGATAAAGAATACAGGAGAAAGGGAAGGCCACCGAAAGAAGTGGTTGGCGGCTAGGGTGGCGTTGGCGGAGAACGAAAAGTTCATATAATCCTTCAGCTGGGCGTATTAATTAAATTTCCTTCTGGTCCTCAAAGAAATTCAATTAAGAAGTTAAAGCAGAAGGGAAGAAATAAGCGGGTGAAGGCGGAGGCTAAGTTTACGGATGACTCCCTCTCGATTCTTCCCTCACCCCATCGTCAATTCAGAATCCTTTCTTCCTCTTTCCCCTTTTCAAACCCCTCTAAAATTCCCCTTTACAGTTTACCTTTCCGCTCTCACCAATTTCCAAAACCACACCTTCCGTCCTCCCCCTGCCTACAAGAACAACCCATCTCAGAATTCCTCCTCTCACCTCCGACATTTCCGCTGTTCTTTTGTTTCAAAGGTATACAAACACTGCTCCCCCATTCTCTTCTTTCTGGCTTATCAGATAAACATGGCTTAACGTCCTCCTCTTCTCTCACGGGGAATCCTTCGACCTTTCGATTCATACGTATAATTCGCGCTACGCTTTATCACTTTCGTCATCCTCACAATGCGATGTCTGTCTCATCCACTCTGATTATCGGGAGATCCCTCTCCACCCGTCTCCTCCATAAACCACTCAGACACACTGAGACTGAGCTCACGTATCGTTCGCTACGAAACTCTTGAAATCCTCTCTAACCTGTATATCCACGAGTCTTGGTTTCTCCAGCGAGGAATACATCATTTCTTTCTCCGCGCGCATAAATTTTGTTTTTTCCCCTCCTTTCTGCTGCCTCTCCCATTAAACTTTTCACTTCCATTACATCGTCCACTATTTCTTTCTCGTTTTAGCTTTCCCCCGTCTTTGCGCCAGTTTTTTATGCATCGTAATACAGTTGGGATCTGTATACTACCGTTGAAGGAACGTCTTTCTTGCTGAGAAGTTTTCGTTATTTTATCTTCGAGATTTTTTTCTCTGGATACATTTTTCTCGACCTTTTTTGCAACTGGAGAACTGAATTTTTCATATTTCCGCCGAGGGAGAATTTATCTACCCGAAATTATGGGTATTTTTCATCGATCCTTACACTTCGTTGATTTGTTCCGAATGAAACTGAAACTGAGCCATGATTAACCCGAGTGGCCACATTTTTCTCTCCAAGTTTGGCCTTAACTTTCTCCGGGTAGATAATGGATGATGAAGGTTAATAAAACATTTTGCTTTTTAATGCATCGAGGTAAATAATTACTAACCCCGAGTTAATGTATATGTGGTTGAAAACTCGGTTATATGTTGATTTACAACTTAAGCTATCTAACATCATATTCATTTAGATAAAGTTGATATTTTTTCATCATCATCTCTGCATTGAATAAAAATCATCTTATTTCAAACATATTACCATGATCTACCTTCTAATGTTGCCCATCAAAAGTTGATCATAAAGTTAATAAATGCAAATAATATACATTATTATTACATTAAGTTCAGCTGAAAATTAATGTAAACCGGAGTCTAAGTGGAATAAAACATGCGACAATATTGCAGATGTTGTCACCTTCTTGTCGTCTTCCTCTAACTGAAATCACTCTATACATTAGTAACCTTTCTTAAGCTCATAAATAGATCACAATTCTTTTTTATCTATTCCTAGAAAATATAGAGGTCTGTTTTTCTAATAATATAACCTCAAGCTTCTTTCCGTTCTTATGGAGATTATGTTTTAGAATCCTAATGTTATATAAATATTGGAATATTTTTTTCTGCTCGGATGAAAGAAAAATTGTATATAGACTCTAGTAGATGTCCTATTTATAAGATTCTAGAGTTCCGGATATAGCTACCATGAGATATGAAAAATATGAACAATCTTTGAGTAGCTTCTGTTCCCATTGTCCTTCGATGTTTGATATTTCCTTAAGTCTGAAGTTTATGACGCAATACAAAATTAGAAAGAGGAAAACTATTCTTAGAATACTCTCCGCGTACCTATTGATGATGTTACACTGATTATGTGACACAGAACTAAAAAAAGTAAAGTTCTCCTTATTGATGATGATACACGGAAAAGAACTTAAATTTTATTTGATGACAAAGACGATCTTACATCGAGAAACGTTTTTCCTCTCAATCAGCTAAGATGTAAACAACTTCCTCTTCTCTTTGACTTCTCACTAATAAAACTCCTCTCCAGAGTGCCTTTTGTGTTCACAGATACTTTTTCTTTGCTCTATCCTGCGTTCACACCTGCGGTCTCATTATTCAATTGTTTCTCCATGTCTTGCGAAACCCTGCGAAACAAAAACCCTTCGAATCTTTTCCTCCTTTTCGACACCTTCTCTCGAAATCCTCAAATTTCTCGCCCACATATTTCAAACAAGGATTAAAACCTTACGGGAGAAAAAAGCGGATACGACGACTTTGTATGCCGTTCTTTTTTTCTTCCTCGCATGAAATTTGAATGGGAACCGCTAGCTTTTGTTTCTTCCCTTTTTTGATCCGGAAAAAAATATCGAGACTTGTCCTCCACGTGCTCCTTTCTCATCCTATAGGAAAAGCGAATTTTTTCCTCTCCCTCGACTCGTCCTGAAGACGAAGGTGGAATGATTTATCATCCTTCTGAATGGAAAAATAACGTCATTAGCGGTGGCAAAAGAGGGAGTTTAAGGGGGCGATTGTTATGGAAATTTATACTGCGCGGGAGCCTTTATGCTTTCAGAGGTTGGTGTGGATTAATTTGTTGGCTGGAATCGAGAAGATTTGATCGTACGGTTCGAGGAAATGGAGATGATTATGAGAGCCGACAGTCTTCGTGGGAAAAGGAGTGCCTATGCATACATAAAGCGGCGTAGGTGTGAGGCAAATGATTGAAGTAGCACCTCATCTCAGACATACGTTCGTAGGGCATTCAAAATACGTGGGATTTCAACTACCTGGATAATCGAGTCATCATAAATTAAATACCAGAGTACACGAGTTCTGCAGGAAATACTTTTCAAATCAACAGCCTCTTATAGAATCTTCACAATTAGAGGCAATGAAATATATATCAAATTTTTTATATATTGATATCAAAATATAAAATATACTATATATTCATAAAAATCAATTAGTTTTTAATAAAATATTAGTTTAAAAGTACATTATGATTTTATACTTGATTTATACGAAGAGAGGAGGAAGTTATCCTACTCAGACATATGCTCATCCTTTCTCAAGCACATCATCAGCGATCAATGTGTGAATAATTTTTTCACTATGGAATGTGTAACTCGATTTCCTGTGCTCGATATACGGTGAAATACACGGAGTAGTCGAGTATTCGGAAAATGATGCAAAATATCGAATACCAAAGAAATGATACTCGAACTTTGATACCCTAGTATGTACGTCATTTGCTGGTTTACAGAGGTGGGAGAAACTTTACCAAATTGGTGTCAGTGGGACATAGAATTTTATAGAACAGAGCATTTATGTAGGTTAAGGCATCAAATTTCAATACGTTAATGGAAAACGATATCATAAATGTTTTACTGAAAATCAATACCACACCTGCGACACACTCGAATTTCGATGTAACCATATGCAAGATTATTTTAATATAAAGAGCTTCACAAGAAATATGACATATTGATGGATGGAAAATAAAACCTGCCCTAATCAAAATATCTGTAAGAATTATAACGTTGTTTGAAAAATAGAATTGAGGGTAGATAGTAGATCATCTTTAGCACAAAGCTCGAAATTTTTAAAAATACTCATGTAATTTGTATTGTAATGTATTGATATAGTTTGAAGATAAAAAAGCAAATCAATTCATTGGGAATGGTTTTTTTTATGAAAAACGCTAAAGAGAACACTTAATTTTCCATGAGGGTTTCACGTAAAACTCTAAATCAGGATGGTCCTACTCACGTACCTGGAGGTACGTATTCGTGTACACAACCTTTATAATTATATTCAAAGCTTTAGTAAAATTATTTATCACGTAGACAAAACTGTAGACTAAAATATGTATAAACTTCTCGAAAATAACATACATTTGTACATTAATATTAAACTTCGCTAACTAAATGCTATTTTTTCTTACTCACTGAATACTTTTATTCTGTTAGCATTAGTAACGTTATTTTTTCTTAAAAATATGCAAGCAGTGAGCCTGCATAATACGTGACGTGAATAATCTATTTCAAAATATTCATACACTGAATTTACAATACCAATAGGAGTCGCCTAATCCTAGATGCTCTGGCTAGTGTGTTTCATATAGCTCCCAATAATTCAATTCGACCAAAAAAAAAGTTCAATGATTATGATAGAGTAAGTTTGAATGATAATTCCGGTTTATAAAATGAAATTTATATATCCACAGAAGTAAAATAACTGTCATTAAACCGTACTTCATTACATAGGATGAGAATTGCTGTAAAATAGGAGATCGAGACTTAATCGGTTTTCCTAAATCGATTCAGAAATAAGTTGTAATTGGAAGACATTAGATACAATACTTCCACCCTGATACTTACGCCGATCGGATACTGCGAAAAAATCAACGAATTAGAAACTAAGACAATTACTTTAAAAATGTACTTCTCCGCGAACGATTCATTGTAGAAACCGCCAAAGAATCATAATCGAACCGGTTCGAACGGTTTTTCGCTATCACATTTTCAATTGTAATTTTTATTTAATCATTTTTCAGTTTAGCAACATCACCTTAAATTTTAGAATGAAACTTAATAACAGTTATTTGTGATAACAACATAATGTAATGTCGAATTTACATAATTAGTTGACCTTCCAATTAAGGAGAGTGTGAATTGCTCCAAACCAAAAAAATCAGAACGGAACAAACATCGTTTTGGGTTCGGTTTTCACTCCAACGTAAAGAACGATTCTTTTCGATTTCGACTTTTGGTTCCGGTTCAATGTCCTGGTATTAGTACATCACGAAAATAAGGCTTGAGAAGCCTTTTAAAACTATTAATTTATTGACTGCCGTGTTCCAATTTCTTTCCTTACAGAGTAGAAGTAGTAAGAGAGTCGTTAACAGAGAGAATGTTGAGAAGTACAAGAGTGTAAGACAGTATTCCGCTTTATAGCAAACCCGTTGCACACAATTTCCGTCAGAACAGTCCTCTCACTTCCTTGGCTCCAATCGGCCTAATCCTCACTTCCATCACCACTCTTTTTCTCCCTCCTTCTAATCCAACCAATCTTCATCTCTTTTCATCTCCTCTCCTTCCGTACTCCATCAGTCACCGTCCCCGCAAACAGCTCTTCACTCATTTCAGGCCCCCTTTCATTTTTCTCTCCTTCCGACCAGCTTATGTTCTCCACCAATTTCATCTCCCGTCTTCCTTTGATCCTCCCTTGCACTTTTCCGCTCTTTAAATTCTTTTTTTTTCATCTCATTCTTCCTTGCTAATTGGTCTCTTCCTTCGCTTTGGTCACGCGCTCCTATCTTTGAAGCTTTTATATTCACGCGTTAAGGGTCCGCGAGGCTTTCTTTTTTTAAACTCCTCTTCAAGTCTGATTTCCTCCCTTTTCTCTCCTCTGTCACTTCGCATTTGTGTGCTTTGATTTTTTCAGCGGAGGATTTCACTTTCGCCCGTCCCTTGTTTGCGGATTTGGCGTTCTTTCATGTCTCCCCAATCCTTGAGTATCCTTCGCTTTTCCGTTAATCCTTCCATCCGCTGATTGATCGTCTTGCATTTACATTGCGGCGCTCCCTCGACTCATCGACTCCCTCTTTCATTACCTAATCGCTAATTCATCGGCCGTGAAGTGATAGAGAATCGAATTAAGGTGTTGAAAATTAAGGAAGTCAAAGTTTTCCGATGAAATTCATTCCAGAGTCTCTGGTAAATATTTTTATAACTAATTAATCACTCCTGGAGTTTACAAATCTTCGAATGGCGTTTTCAAGTTAACTATAATGATTTCTCTGTAGAGTCAACAATTGACTATTGCTACAGGAGTCTGGGTGGTAGTGGTAGTTGTACATTTACGTATGAAGGTGCCTCGACAGCCGAGATCATTTCGTACCTTATAAGTAATCTATACTTTCATCTCATATCATGTCGCTGCTCTTCATTTTTTTCCAAAGGAAGGAATAATAAAAACTCATTTTTAACCAAAAAAGAGTGTCATATTAGAAAGTACTAAAATATAAATTTAGATCCTTCAAAAAATGTTAAGAACATAACTCAATGAGAACTTGTACAGGGGTTTTCTCTTAGACTTTAGAGAAGATTCTCCCTCATAAAAGAGGGATTGGACGATTGAGAACTTTGTCAATCGTCCAATGACTTTCACCGAGAATTTATTTCAGTAGCTCTGTTCTAAAATATTTCCTATGTTGGCTCGAATACTTCTGGTAGCCTCTGAGTATGTTTAACGTTGAGGACGGAGGTGAAATTTCTCTCGTTGAAATATATTGGGAATGAAAAGAGGACTTTAGGATCCCCGACACTCTAAGAGTATTCTTTGGTTGATCAGAATAATAAGTAAGTGGTAAATTGCGAATAAAAAGCAATAAAAGTTGCAGAAGTATTGTTAAAAGTAGTAGTAAGTAAAGTATTGTTAAGAGATCCTTTCATAAGTATAAGTCCTCGCCAGTAATTAAAACCGGGACAGTTTTCATAAAGGCGAAAATGCTACCCCTTTGGCTATCTGGGAGCCAATTCATAAAATTATTCACTAATTAAGTGGGTTATCAGATTAGAAAAAGCAATAAACTGCGATATTTATCATGAAACTCGAAATACGAATCTTATCTATGGTGCTATATTTGATATTTATTCTCTGATGATTGATTTGAAGGCTAGAACAAAATTGTCTACTTCAAGGGAACACAGAGTATATTAAGAATCACTCCTCTTTCATAGAAAAATACGAGGAATACTGCATTAACTTTCATTCTCCTTTCAGTTCAAACAAGTTTTGTTTCTTTCTGTGAGATGAGACTATTTTGAAATCGCGAACGCAAACTTGACTGCTTTACATGAAGTTTTAAATATTTAATACATTTCTCTAAACCTGTCGTTTTAAATTCCTTCATATTATGGTGTTTTTCAACTTATACCTTCTTAATGCCAACAACTATTTCGTTGATCTCTCTCTTTCCTGAGTCTTTTACGTCCCAATTTAATTCTCTAAGTTTTACTAACACCCCAAAGTTCCTTTGAAAAAATTTTGTCCAAAGGGAGGACACATTATGTTTGGTTGTGCAAGAGAAACAGGAACGCAGACAATTAGTAATACGACGATGAGTAATTATCAGTGATCTATAATGCCCTCTTCAACATTGATAATAAAAAGAGCTTAAATTTAAATCAACGCTTACCTACGGGTCTCATTAATTAGGGTCTGAATCTTTAACTACTATGCGAGACGACCATAGCACTTTTCCTATAGCTTAATTTTTATCTTTTATTCTACAGCATGCGCTTTCATAAATAAATCGAATTATAACATACGTTTTCTTAATTATTAGTGATTTAAATGGAAAAATTTAGTCACAAGTATTTTCTACACCTTTTTGCATACATTTTCCCTAAAATCTTCGGAAAGAAAAAAATATCTCCGCCTATTTCTCCAGTATACCCGTACATTATTCACCGTTTTTACATCATCCCGTTACTCCATCCATTTCGCCGTTAACGACCAATGCATCCATAAACCTTAAAACATTCTCCCGCCCTTTTAAAAGGCACATTTTATGCCTTTTGCACCTTAATTTCCTTTCCCTTTACTCCTTCCCTTCTTTTACCCTCGTTTCTTATGATATTTTCTCTGGCCTTCTTTTGTAAACATGGCTTAGTTTATGTTATTTCCCTTCCACACATTTCTCTTTCGACGCCTTTGATCCTCAACGTCCAAATTAACTGTTCGCTTTATTTTCTCGGCATTTATCTCACATGACTTAAAATCATCACTTTGCATCCTTCGCCTTTCTTCCTTGTCCCTAATTCCATTTTTCATTTCCTCTCTTTTGACTCTTCTCTGTTTCCTTCCTCATATTTGAGCCTCTTTTACTCTTTGCTTCATTTTCTTCTTACCTTTTTCCTCTAGACCTTACTTTATTATACATTGCTATATACTTCTCAGTCTAAATTAACACACTGCTCGATTTTATAACTGCCATGACTAACAAAATGCCCCATATGTATCATCTCCGGGAAGATATTGTCTCAAATCGCATGGTGTAGAAATTGGAGAATATGTTACGAAATAAAATGCATAAGTTAAGAGATGAAGGCGTTAAAGGAGTAAATGTCTGTATGCAGCGGATCTAGCATGGAATTGAAAAACAAGAGTTGGGTTAATTGGAAAGAAAGCGACTAGAGGATATTAGGAGAGGAAAATAGGAGCAAAAATGGGAGAAAAAAGGAGATACGGAGGTTGGCGTCATAGCTGAGTAATGAATATGTGAGTAATAGATGAATCAAGAATTTAGATGCATGTATTTATATGTATGTGTAACTAGATGTATATGTGTGAGATGAATAGATAAGTCTTATAAGAAAAAGATTTAAGTAGCATGTATAAAAATATAGAAAGGATGACAAAGACTAAAGCCGGAAAACATGAAAATGTTTCTAGAATAATTTCAAAGGATATTATGACCGATCATAAGGACCATATAATGCCATCTTGTGACTTCATGATGAATAATTTGATTGGAATGGAATGAATGGATAAATGCTATGGTTTGAATAAAGGTTTTATCTTTGTTTGCTCTGTTCTTATATTTTATTTATTCATTCGATATCGTAACTGAATCATCGACTAAGTTATACTACCGATTAGTGTAAAAAGCATTAGGTGAATGGATATACGCCAATGTTGATAATCTTTCCGTGAGAATATACCAAATAAAGTCACACAAATAAATACGTACGAATATCAAAACTTAAAATAAAAGGCGAAAATTTTTCTCCGGAAAATCATTATCAATAAATATGAAAATTTTTAAGCATTTATAAACTTAAGAATCGGAAAGATATGTTTAAACAATTTTCCAGGATTTCCAAAAAAAAGTAGGATTACAAATACTTAACTTAGAAATGTGAGTAAATTCAAACAAACTCAACATTTTTCAATTCAATCTTCAATCGTAATTACTGCGTAATATAAATCGTGAAAATATTTCCATCGATGCTGAGTTGTGGCATAGAAATGTATCCTTAGAAGAATATTAAAAAACTAATGACTGGACGCTAAGTAATGTTTATGAATCCATTCGTAAATCCATAAGCCACCTAAATATTTCGCTCTTTTATCCTTTCTTTTTAGCCCTCGCTTTTCAATTCCTATTTCCTCCTTTCACTTTCAGAACCCTCTTTCGACTCCATCTCCGGACCTTTTCTGCTCTATCTTCCGCCTAATCTTTCACCATGGTTACCCCGAGTCCCCTGGAGTGTTGATTGTGGCAAAGAAAATCATGTCAAAAGAGAGATAGCGGGGGATGATTTTGAAAATAAAAACCGGCTCCAAAATGGAGACGGCAGGTAGTAGTTTCGTTATGAAGGAAAGGTCTCGAATGGGAAATTAAAGCGGTATCGAGCAGCTAAGGAACGTAGCGGAATGAAAGATAACCTTTTAAAATCAGGAAAAGGAGACTACTTAAAATGGTTGAAGACTACAGTAAGAGATTAAAAGCGTTGGATGAAAAAAAATTAAGGTATGTCGATGAAAGCTGCTGAATTCCCACTCATTTCTCTTCTGATGACGTAAAGACAATTAGCATAATTTCGAGGACCGAGTTTTATGCCCTTAAACATTCATTACGGAAATTGATAATACCAGCTTGTTATTTTTAGTATGAGTAAGGCCGTTCCGTAATGGAGCCTTATGAATAATTGAACGGCAGAAAAGGAATAAGGGCTTACGATTCATAATGAAATGATTCTCCGAAACTATTCCTCCTTAAGGGCCCCTAAAACGCGCATTCTTTTAGTGCTTAACGATTGCGAACGTTTAAAATATTATTTTTGTATCATCTTGAGCTATAAATTTAATCTCCTCGAGGGTTATTATGGCTTAATATTACGCCTTAATTTTGCATGATGTAATAGCTTGCTATGTTAAGATCCTAGATTCATCTGTGACCGAATGTTACCACCATGAATTTAAAGTTTTATCTTTCTCTCTGGACCATACCACTAGGAGACTCATTTGAAATTACTCTGAAGTAAATATTGATTTGATATGGAGATATGTAAAGGAGGCTCTTTTCTGATTATGTTTAATGATTTTCTATGAGGCAAGAAATGAAAAGTCTTATATCAAAGACAAATTACCTAATTATAACAGTTTCACATGTTATATTAGCTGTAAATGTGAGTCTAAAAATTGTATCAATTAAGTTTTCAGAATTAAAATATTTCCAAATTAATAATAATCCTCCCTCACGGTAATGTACACCTCGTTATGGTGAGGAGGTTTGAGTCCCCAACAAATTTAGTAGCTATATCGGTAGTCTAATTACTGCTAAGGCACATCCTTGTCGGACAGGCTGAAGATGAGGAGCAGACTAAAACATAACTACGCCAATAAGCAAGGCTAGTAACCTATTGAAGGCTTTAAAAGTTACTACTCATAGTAGGAGTACATAGCCTGGTATTAGGACAGGTAAAAAATTCTTACGGCTGATGATAATTACTTCTAATCCATCACATCTAAATAACGCTATTTCATGCAGATTTAAATATGAAACTAGCATATAGCAAGATTAGAGAAAGATACTAGAGAAAATGCACCTAATCAGTTAATCAATAGAGAACATGTAATACTACTACATACATGTACTACTATACATGTACTTCTTTCAAAATATAAAGAACTTTCCATGAACCATGCTATTACTTAGAGAAGGAATAACTTAATTCAATCGACCACTCTACCGATCGAATGAAGCAAATGAATGAGATTATCAAATGAGTCTCCTGATTTTGCTTGATTCGTCCCTCTCAAAAATATCAGATATTCGACGTAAATAATTATATCTGTGACAAAGTTAACTATTTTGTTTACAAAGCTCTTATAGAAGAGCAATTTGCTTTTGTTTAATCTGATCCGTTACCAAAAGAAATGAAGTCTATTAAAATTGATTAATTTGTCAAAAACCAAGTGGAACAAATCAGCATTCTCTATAATTTCTCAGCTTTTCATGAAGCTAAGACCTTTCTAAAAGTAAATTTCCACTAAGGAAAGCGGTAAAAATTAAAACAAACGCATTTCAAAGGCTTACATAATAAACCGGAACGGCCAAAGGGAAGTAAGTAGCCTAAGAAGACAAGATTTTTACTGAAGGCAACTTCCACAGTCGATAAAAGAAAGTAAATATGAAAAAGGCTAGGAAAAAACATCAGTGGCCAATCCCTGCGCATCAGACTAAAATAGCAGATTGTGAGATAGAGAAAGGAAGAAATGGAGGAAACCGGAATATAGACGGAGCGTATACACCTTGAGGGGCAGAAATTAAAGAGAAAGGGTGATAGAGAGAGAGATTGAGGAAGTTGGCGTAATGAGAAAGGAGATGATGAGTGAGGAGGCGGGACTAATCGGGGAATTGGAATCTGCAGGGTACGGATGAAGAGAGAGAATCGGAAAGAAGAAACGGAGGAGAGAGAGAGGATGTAAACGCCTGCCGTCTGTCCCAACGTCTACATCTGTTATCGACATTAATAGCAATTTCCGATCGTCCTATTCCACTGTAACAACAAACAACGCTCCTATAGCAACGCGTCCAGGAACCATCAAGCATTCGGGGAAAATTAACTCACCGCAGGTAGGCTATTGCTAACCAGCAGCTATTCCATTAGATCTTGCGGCCTAGGCTTCTGTTTCCTGGGCAATTACCGTGTATGGAAGTTAAAGGAATATTACCTACTCCCGGAAAATAGGCTATTGCAATCGTACCAAGAAAATTCCTAGTTATAATCCTAGCAACAAACTAACTGGCAAATAGCTTAACTCACAACTCCATGAGGTTGAATAAAGAAAAACTTGTTTTATGCCTATAAAATTATTGCATAGATCTAAACTATTTCTTTTTATAGGAATTCTAGGCAACACAATAAAACTTGAGTTTTTTCACGGTCATGTTTTTAATATTCTATCCTTTTCTCGTGCGCTATTTCTATGTTTGTCATTTTTGTATTCTATAAAATTTCAACTAGATATTTATAAAAACGTAGCTTTGGTTAGGAAAGTATTCAGATATAAATACAACATTTCCATAAATAGAGAATCTTAGCCTACGAATATAGATACTAAAACTTTTGTTACTAAAGATTTTGACATTTCAAACGACGCTGGAGCCATTAATTTATAATGTAGTAGTTTAGGATGCTTTTTGTCAATTTGCAAAGTTATAAACTTCAGAGAAAATAAATCAAGTTTCTTTCCAAGAAGTTTATCAAAATGCTTAACGCCTACAAGGAATTTTATATCCAAATTACTTCTAAATGTAATTATATAAATTGTAGATTTTTCACGACATGTTAACTTTTTATTTCCATATCTAAAACCCCATCATTCGTTATTTATTCACATAGAAAACCTTTCTTAGAGCATCCTAAGTACTTTCGTATGAAAACCCTTTAAACGAAATTCAATGTGAGCTTGGAGTGCTGGAGGGAATTAATTTGGAATACTTTTCATTATATTAATGGCATCTTTCTTTTGTAACTCAAATAACTAAGCGAGATCTTAGTCCACGTCTCTACACCATTCTTACACTTAGATCTCCCGACCGCTTCATTTATGACTCGAGAGAGAGGCAACTCACATGCACACACCCTTTTCTCTCTCCAATTAGGTTTTTGGCGGTGGAGAAACGTCGAGTCCTCGGTAACTAGTTTCCCCGTAGAGGCGCTGTTGTCGCCGCCTCCTAGAAACCCGCGGGATTGAATGCGAGAAACATGCGGAGTGAGAAGGGAGAGATTTAAGCCTTTGAAATGAACGAGACATATTCGCTTTGAGATTCCCGAGAGGTGAAAGGATGGAGAGAGAGAAAGGGGTTTCCGAGGGGTAACAGTTGATGGGAAAAGAAATAAAGAAGAAACTAGGAGAAAGGGAGTCACACGGAAAGGATTTCCTATATTCTTGCTCTAAAGAAACCTGCTCTATCCTTCGCATTCTAAGTAATCTATCCAACTGCAATGATATTGAACTGGAGGAACTAAAAAAATAATGTAAAATGTAATTGAGAAAAGAAAATATATATTTATTTTCTGAGACCGACGAAAATATACCTCTATATATAGTGGACGATCTAGGATGAGTAAAGATATTTAGATCTGAAACTATCAAAAACTTTGCAAATAGGAACTTAATGTGAAGTTGAGTACGTGACCTCTGAATTTGCTGTTCAAAGTTTTCGCCGAAAAGAAGACTCATCGTACATCGTCCCACTTCCCCTTCTCTACAGAACTTTCATGAAATACTGCATTAAATAAAAATTTTAACAAACCTTAAATTACAGAGAATCTTATCAAATCTGTGTGTCAATATTTCTTCATTATATATCAAAAGATAGTAAATTCAAATTCATTCATTTAAACTGCCACAATATATACTTAACCTACACTCACTAGATACTTAATGTTATGTCATTATTACACATTTTGTCACTTCCATTTGGCTTCCATTAAAACTCACGAGATTGAACTACATATGCATTACAAGCATAGGAAATTTTAAATATCGTACGACGTTTGATCTATTGTATTTTTCCTAAACATTCCCATTTTTATTAATGTAAAAATGTAACTTAATGAAGATTTACCAATACAAGTCCAAGTTGCCGTAACGTGTTCTATTTGCATTAAATACGTATATTGGCCATTAAAGGTATAAGCAAAAATATTTTTGGGAGTTTTATTCCTCAAAATCTTACAGATGAAGGAACAGAATCCTTAAGAACCTCTAATAAACCTGTATATGCTGGGAGTAAACGCCTAATAACGATGAAAACTTTATCAATAGATTCAGTTGATTGAAATAATATGCATTTGTCTGCAAATATGTATAAGATGAAATGGAAATGGAAAAAAAGGATGAAATGTTGTACCAACACTATCAATAAGTATACGAAATACGACAAAGCTCTATTAAAAAGACTACTATTACTAATATTGGTCAAGTTCAAGGAATGGACTTAAGAGATACTGAAAGGATGAACATAATTCTCTTATCCTTCTTCTCATCCCTCTTATTTTACTTCACTACTTACATAAACCAAAACCTTTAAGCGTTAGGCTACAGTTGGGTACGGTGACTTTGAGTAAACTTAATAAGACCGGAAGGGTAGGAATCAAGTAGCACACCTCAAGCTTAAATATTTGAAAGTATTCAATATATCTTTTCTTATCATATAAGAACCATCTGAAGACGAAAGTAGCTTACGTCTATGAGTCGTCCTACGCTCATCGATAAGTATCAATTAAAATGTCATCACACGAAGTTAGCAATCTGATACTAAGGAAAAAACGCCATTTAATCCTTATAGTATTCATACCTTACTTCCCATTCCCATTCGTTTATTCATTTTCGCTTATTTTAATCATAGATAAATACAAAAGATATACAGACTACTACACAAATACGAATTAGAAATGTTTAAACATCAGAAACACTCGCATACAAATACGACAAAATGAAAATGTAGAAACAAAATTAAGCCGATGAGCGATGGAATGAAATCGTTGTAATGGAAGACTTGGTAATGAGAACTGTGAATGAGGGGAAAGGATAGAAAAGTAAAGAGCAAAGAGGTAAATTGGCATGTTAATGGTTATGAAGAGAAGCATGTTTTTGCAAAAGCAAATACGGAGTGGGAACATCTCTTTCCCACGTTGGTGAAGAAGAACTATCAACCCCTTTGACAGTGTAGTTTAGGCTCTCTCAGTACCCTCACAAGATCGTTCCGCGAAATGAGGGAAAAGCAAAGAGATGGTGTGTCGAAAGGACTAAATGGAAGTAAGTGAAGCGTGAGTTTTATGAAGGGACGTATATGAAAAAGGAAAATTAGCGCTGGAGCGAATAAAGTGCTGAATATATCAAGTAGAATCATTGAAACAGTCAAGCCTCTTCGTCGGAAAGGACTTGATTAAAAGCTTCCGAATGGTCGAAATTTACATAGATACTTTTCTTATCATTATTCATTGCCACATAGCGAGTTGCGAGTAATAAACAAAAAAAATCTCATGCACGTTCTATAAATTATGAGTACGAATGGATAGAAAGAAATTATTAGTCTGGAAAACAAATGCATCTCGAAGAGAGTTCTACTCGCTTAGATGAACAGAAATTAAACATTACAAACTGGAAAATCTACGTCACCAAGCGCATACTTCTTTACGGCAGTCGGATGACAGAGATGGCGGAGAACAAATCATCACAAACTGTTGGCACATAAATATTAAATTTACGTTAGACGAAGTTTAGTCAGCTATAGGAAAATCATTAATCTCTTGTTTCGGAAGATGATTGTGATAGATCACTCAACTCAAATGAGGTAACATTTACTAGTTTTCTATTCCATTTTACCGACAAAAAGAACGATAACAACATCTTCGCAGCCAAGGTTTTCCTTTTATTTAAAAATCATGACATGTAGACAGTTTGATTGTCCTAAACTTCCTCTTACGCTCTTTTGAAGGTAAGATGGCCAACTCATGGCGTATCCGATATAAGTGAATCACTGCATGATTACAAGCGGAACCAGAATAAACACTAAAAGTGAATTTTATACTGACATATCAATAAAATTACACAAAATAAATAAAACCAATGAATTATAGGGACTTAATAACAGTTTACAGCGCGTTGTGACAGTTTGTACGGTACATAATACATGAAACTGAAATTACTTACATTAACTATCAAATGTTGACCACCCCTGTTTTAAATCATCTTATCTAAAGCGACACCAAGTCGCAACCGACATATTCCAGTATATAATCGATAGGCTCAGGCGTAACATTGCGGGAGGCTAACGTATGGAAAATTTAGTATTCTTCCAAAGTAATTTTCAACGATTGGTAACGCTACCATGATAAAACTATCAAGCACAAAAAATTTTAATCATATAAACTGATGAGAGAGGAAAAAGTAGGAGAGGATACGGAAGAGCATATGTAAAGGGAAAATCTCTTTGCGAAGATGAAGGGAGAAGTATGAGGAGGGTATATTCATTCTATAAGAAATCTTGGACATTCTTCTTTACGAAAATTCAACCCTTAACTACTGACTTGTACGTTTGAAGTTAATATCTACTAAAATTACCAAAAATCTGATAGTAGTATGTTTACCTTTACTAGTTATACCAAATACAGATAAATCACTCAGGTCTAACGTAGGAATTTAGGTACTGATAGTTATTATTCTTTAACATATAGTCTCAGTAAATCTCCCTCATTACTACCCTGTTAGCTGTTCTTTCACCTGAATTCAACAAAGATCATACGAATTATTATTTGTTATTTTTGAAGTCTCATCTACTGCGCGTTCGATCTCTTCACAATCTTTTTTTGACAGAAACGTAAATATACTGATTGACTTATTATAAATTATGATCAACTGGTATATCTACGTAATATTTTATATATATGAAAAGAAGTATGAATTTAAACCCATTCTTTCGATGATATGCTTTTTTAAATTACACACTTTCTTAGCTTACGAACAGATTGTTGAACGCCACGTAAAATATTATATCAAAAAATATTTCGGACATTTTCATACATAATCCGATGTTAGGTTTATATGAGCACATTTATGCGAGAACGATGGGTGCAAATTCATTTTCATCTTCAACGAGGAGAAAACAAGCAATAAATAATTTAAATTCGGATGTCATTCGGTGCATGGGAGATGAATATGAAATAGAATTATTATTCATAAATGCAGCAATGATATTCGCTATTTTCTGCCAAACGTTCGCTCCCCAACTTTAGTCTCTCTTTTGAAGGAAAGGACCCTATCCGTGAGCCTACCCGCATATTCAGACCGAAATTCGCCCCATCAAAAGCTATCATGAAATTACTGCGACTGCTCCAGGTTGCTTCCCTCTCAAGAGCTTCCGTAATTTCTCGCATGAATGCTGTCATGCGACTTTCGCATGAATAGTGTCCCCCGAATCCATGGCGATTTTCCCAGCATCATTTACTATTTTTGGGAACTTTTTAAAGTATAATAATAATGACTCATCTCGTTAGTTCGTAAAGCTAAGGTAACCATTATGGTCAATGTAATAATTAATCGATATAGTAATCCTGAACTATGTGGAATTGCAGCTCGTGTAGGTTATTGAAAATGAATTCAATATCTTAAAAGTCCCTGTCGAACCTTTTTATTTTCTATAAGAAATTTTGTTTAAGTAATTTTAAGACTCGTAACTTTATAAGGAACCTTCTCTCTCACTTAATAATTACATATATTAGTTTCTGTTAGTATGATTAGGGTCTGTACGGCGTTTTTGCGTAACTTAGCCACGTCACAAATCGAAAGTTAGGTCTACACGAAAGAGGAAAACCTGTCAGAAAATACACCTAAGATTAAGTATCTTAACATATTCCATAGGCATATAATCAATCGAACGGGGGAAAGAGTTGTATGCCTCGATTAAAATGTATTCCTATTTCCAAGGGAAAAACACGCGCAACGACCGAAAGCAAACCCCTCCGGCAATAACGATCTTTCCGATTCGTTGACACGAAGGCGCAAAAAGCCATTACTCTCTCACCCTTGCCAAGGAATCCATTAAAAAGAAACGGAAGAGGAGAAAGGACAAGGGAGCGCAAGATGTTCTTTTAAAAAAAGTCCATCTCCCAACGAAGATACTCGAAGATGAAAAGAGAAATACAAGTGATAGGATGGCGTGTCGATACCTGCGACAAGAAAAAAGAAATAAAATTGCCTTCGACGTGCCAATTATTAGGAGCAGCATCGACCGGGAGACGCTCGGACGGTAATTTTCCAGACAGTCGTTGGAGTGAAACAATGGATCCTAATAAACACTCCAACTAGATGAACGATTACGAAACGATGCGAAATAAATAGTTTCGGCGGTCGATGCAAAAAATATTCTGGATTTCCCGTCTCGATGATACTGCAATTACGTACTTCAGACCACGCCGTCTGCTATAATGACGATCTATTATGAAGGAAAATGACGATAACATAAAGCGAAATGACTATACAAAAATGATGAGCCTAAAAACCTATTATTTTCAACGAATTCACTTTATTTCACTGTATTTCTGCAGATTTCATGCAAAAGCAGATATCTCCTCCAGCTCTAATGCAACCATATTCATCTCGATAATCGCGAAAGGTTTTAGAGAGTAGGTATCCAACGTACAATATATAACGAAGACTTTTTATTTCAATAGTTCCAAATTTTTATATATTCATCTGCTGCTCGTTAGCTGCTCTGACTCACCTAGCCTTAAGCATTTATTACCCACTTCCAAGTTTATTTCACAATATTTTTGCATTATATGCAGAAGGTATTTAACATAATTATCGGCAATCATTGGGTAGAAAATGCACATGAAGCTCAATGGTTTCATTATGATTTTGATGTAGATTCTACAGAAAAAATATCAAAGAAACTTTCAGGAAAATATCGACTTTCTCTAAAACTTATCAAAATTCAAAGTAGAAATGAAATTGATATATTTGTACAAATATATCATTTTATTTTTCTTTAAAGATGAATTACCACCAGATATCACTTCAAAAGATTAATCTTATCAACATTATTCATCTACTTCGTAAACATGTTTCTTATGCTGGTGAAACAGTTATTTGCATCACTTTTGCATTTAATTTTTATTTATGAATGTTATTCGTTCCGAAATTTACTAGTGAATCCAAAATTAAAATCCGCAAGCTCAGGAAGAAGTATTCGAGGAAGAGGAGAAAAACTAACGTTGGAAGTTGACTTAAATGAAAGCTCAAAATTTGATGTTTCCACTATGGAATGAATAATTTTAAATGATTCAAAAACATGGAACATAAGCGTATTCAAGAGAATAGAAATGCACATATAATTGAGATATAAATTTTAGTATGTACTCTGTTTTGAGTTTCATCTCACATATCATGTATTCCTAAAAGTATGAGCGGATCTTCCATTAATTTTAGCTTCGAAAGATAAATTAGTGCTTTTTCGATGGAATCCTGTATCCATAAGCAAAAATAGGCATCTGAGATAGGGTTTATATAATGAGCTTTTGAAAAATATAATAGGAGAGCTAGATAAATCCCAGCAGAGAACACAATAATGTAAGTACAAAGTATTTCTTCCTATTCATAGTGTCACAATCTGTAACTATAAAACTGCACTGAATCACCCCATTCAGGAAATATATTTCTTCTATAAAATATTTCAGTCTACCGTGACTTATATTCCTTTAATCTTAAACCTTGAACTTGAACTGCCTTTATGTGAACCGCGATTCTTGGGATAGATCTTCAATCAGGAAATTATTGAAGGTCATAATGACTGAATTAGGTAAAGGGAGCTCTGAATTATCTCCGCGTTTTCTGGGATTTATGTGACAAACAATCCACCATTCAAGGAAGCTGCTCGGTCGATAAAATAGCAAGCAGAGGCAATTGTAACACCTTAAAACAACTTGAAAGGAGTTCTTAACGTATTGCGGGCCTGGTTTTTCTTCCCTGGAAAATTTAGGAGCTTGTTTTCCCCTATCGCGCGTTGGTCTGCAGAATAAGTCCTAAGAGAAACGTGGCAATTAATTCTCGCCATTCGAGAGAATGGGGATGGGTGTTGGATAGAAGACAGACTGGTAAGAGAGAGAGAGGTAAGCAAAAAGAGAAAGATGATCTCTAAAGAGACGAAGAAGAAAGATAGACATCCTAAAGAAAGCGTATGAAACAGATGCTTGCAAGGGGGATGAGATAGATGGCTGATATGAAAATAAACAGAAGCGGAACACGAAATTTAATGAGTTGGCGTGTGGCGATTTTTTCGAGTATGAAAGATACTACACATAACTGTCCCATAGTTTATAATTAGTGGCTTTTCAGATTTTCTCGAGATACCAACGGTAATACATATATTATCGAGAAATTAATACTATTTGAATATTGAGAACTATGTTGAATCTTAAAAAATACGATAATATAGAAGCTGAAACACTGCTAATTCATTATATTTATTTTTTATTTTCACCAAAGCCGTAACCATAAATATTTTGATCAAACAAAAGGACTTGCGAAGGACAAATTTAACTGAATTGATAACGCCTCTTAATTTTCTTTCTAAGAATTGTAGATTACATATTATAGAGATTATTGTACATACGCTGAATTAGAAAGAGATAATAAACTTTAAAAAAATTTAAATGTCCAAATTCAGGGAAACGGGTAATTTTAAATGATAATAGTGGTCGAGGAAAGGAAATAATTACGACGAATAAGAATTTGGCGTACGTTCGAGCGCGTTTACCAGAATGTGAAGTAACATGAGCAATAGGACTAGCCCCCAAAATAGTAATCTAATTCCGCTTGTGGAGTTACAGCGGACGGTAATAGAAGTAATCAACTGGTATTTATCCAATTTCAGATACAATTCTGATCTAGGAAGGTCAGCGAATGTCATCTAATACGTGTGTAACTCTCTTATCAAAACATCTTTTCGACCCAGATTGTCCGGAAGATATTCTACGTGGAATCCAATCGAATTTATTCTCCGTACTCTTCCTTCTCGGTTATCATTTTTCAATTCAAACCTTTTACCCACCTATTTCAACACTTATTTAGTGAAGTATTTAGGTACCCGATTCAGACGATTCGTTTAATTTCCAAAGAGAACAAGACCTTTTCAAGCAATAGTTACACATTGAAATATCGATTTCACATTAAAAATAGGTAAATTTGGAAATATTATAATCAAACTTGTTTGGGTTCCTCCTCATCTTTAGCTTTTTACCTAAGACTTTGAATAATTTAGCTAAGAGAAAATTTTATTTTCATTTCAGAAAAAGGTTGCATATTTGCTCTTTAAAATAAATTCAATTTTCTTTTTATCTGAAGATAGAAAATGTAGAGGTATTCATGTATTCTAAAATATAAATTTTATTTAGAAAATTAAAGTACCGAAGAATCATAAAGTTTCTCGCAGTAATAAAACAAACAATTTAATGAGGAGAAATTCAAATTAAAACAAATGATTATACCCTTACGCTGTGTTAATATTGCGACTGAAGTGCGTCAGCAGCTAAATACTATCCATCGCATGTTAATGTTTACAGAAACGATCTTAAGTATGAACCTTTCAATCACATTATTTGATCGCTTGGTTAGAATTAAATTCCCTTCATGAAAAAGCATAGAGGCTAAAGAGAAAAATACAATCCCAATTACCGGAAGAAGGGAAAGCAATTTTCCAGTTAACATTCAGTACGGAAAGTGCTTCTTCTATCGAAGTGACTCACGCTCAGCCAATCGAGGATAATGTAAATTAAAAAATCTTATAAAGCGATGGCTAACGATTCCGAGTAGAAACGAGACATGCGAGAAGAGCAGCAGGATAAATAGACGAATGAAACAGAAGGGAAAAGCCCCAAAAAGAAGAGACATACTCGGAGGAAAAACATCCAGTGGATAGAGAGATTGCAAGCTGGCTCCACAAACAATTCCCAGCCTCTCCAATCGAAATATCCCTCCGCTTTTTTCCCCTACTCCTTTCGCATCCCTTCCAGCAAAGTCGGTAGGCAACCTTCTCTGCAAAACCTACGTCACTTCATCGTGTAGCGACCAAAAAGAAAACAATTCTCCGGTCCCTTAGTAAACCAGAATCGTCTCCTTCAGACCACTAACCCTCCTTCTCTCTCAAGAAAAACCTCGGACCCCTTTAGGGGATTCCTCGCCATTATAAACTTATAGAATCCCCCGCTCTATCAAGACCATATCGCGTTGAGGGAGCGTTATTGGGGGCCCAAGGCTGTTATCTCTGCACCCCTTATCGTCTCCACTTAGTCCTGTATCTCCTTCGTCTCCCGAGGTGGAGGAATTCGATTCTCCCGGAGTTTCCTTTCGCACCATTGTCTCTCCTTAGGTATCTCCGATCTTTATCTCACGTCATCATTTCTTTCCTTATCCGCTGCATCTTTTCTGTCTCGCTTCCTTTATCCGAAAGAGACCTCTATGAGATGGGACTGTTCTCCGGCATTTCCTTCCGCTTCGTTAGGCTTGTCGGAACAGTTACTAAGCAACGAGTTGTGAGAAAGGACTGCTATGTGGATGGAGAAGAGAGAGGATTGGAATAAATGGGTACAATTGATTTGCAATTCACCTTTGTTTTTTTAGGGAAAGCTTAAAATGGTAAAGAGATATTCATGAAAACTATCTACGAGGAATCGTTACTTCTAAAAAGAGCAATACTCTTGAAAGAGAATTTAGATTAGATGTCTTGTAATCATACGCTTAATAAGGTAGTAACAGAATTTAAGTAACTAGTTACCTCTTGGAGAAAGTGGAAAAGCAATATTTTCTCTTACAGAGAGTCGAGAGAAATATTTAATTAATGGGCCAAGGATAGGATAGAAAGCAATCGTTCTACGTATTTCTAAATATTCCTTAAGTTTTCTCTGAAACAAAGGTCCATTTGAATCCCAATGTGAATGATAAAAGTAAAAATAATAAGAAAATTGCTCTCTTGAACAATAATATTGTAAATTAAGCATCATTAGCCAACCTGAATTAAATAACGCTATTCACTATTGATTTCAAAATACCATATTTATATGTATGAACATTCTTATTCGATTATTGATTCAATAATGTTGGAAAGTAAGAATTTATGGAATTCCGTACAGTTCGCAATGAGAGAAAAATACGCTTATTTATGTAAGTGAATGTAATTAAGTGAATAATACTAGATATACAAAAATGTATACTCAACTATGATCAGAATATCGAAAAGATAATCGTTTATCTACAGTTTGTCGTATTCCAATATATTATTTTACTGTTTACAAACTTAAATATATGAACTTATTATAATATAAATTTATGGGTATGAATCAGAAAGATTCGCTCCAAACCAAGGTTGGTGTAGAACCAAAAGTTTTGATGATTTAGAGGAAGTTAGATTTTCTTTATTTTATCGTATTGTTCTCCAAATTTACTCCTGTCTTTCACCTACTAAAGTTAGGCGAGTAAAAATTGCTATCTAAGTTCTGCATATAAATAGTATTTTTAAACTAGAGTTTCTTCATACGTATGTCTTGACCGTTTCCTCCATCCAAGGAAACAGACGGAAAGAATTGATCCTCCTTTTGAGCACGTCACTGCTTAGACATCCAAGAACATATTTCAGACGCGGAAAATCGTCCCGATACTTATTCAGCGCGAAGGCGGAAAAAAGCAAGCATCCGCTCGCATATTCTCTTCACAATTTTCCATACGTTCTCCTGAAAATCTCCGACTGCAGAAAACGTACATTACGAGCGAGCTTGAAATGAAACTACGGAAACACACGTATTTTCTTAGAAGTCAAAGCTCTCGAATGCAACTCGTCGCTCGCTTTCCAGCACTCGCTTTTTATTTATCCTTCCGATCTCGCGTTACATCATTACGAGACGTCTTCCTCATCGACGTGAGCATCGCTCCGATCCTTTCCTTTTTTCATTCCGAATTGGAGGACGATATCGCGGAAATATTTATTCCTCCGAAGAGTAACGTGCTCTTTGTAGGATTTATCTCTTACGGGAATGTTTTTATAGCTCGATTCGATCTCGCTGCCATTAAAAAAGGAAGAGAAAGCGGGAGAGACCACTTCAAAGAGAGTTCGCGCAAGGTCCTTATTAAACGCGGGGTCCCATTCCATCCTTCATCTCATCAAATCCCCTCTCAGTTACCGATCACAAACAAAGCGATCGAGGAACGTATCAATATGCGATAAATCCCATTCGGAACTAAAAAATCAAAGAGCTCTCGTCCTGAATATCCCAGGCACTGAGGAACTCGCATTCTTCTCCCAGTTAAATCTCGAAAATGTATTGACCAATCTCCTTAACCGATTTAGGAAGGGATCCCGGTGGAGTGAAGCTCGGATTTTTTATCTGCGAAATCGCGAGGACAGACATGACAAAAGGGAATGAGAGCATTTCCGTGGTAGTTCAACATGTGTACTATCTTTCATCTATCACAACTAGACGAAACTCAGTTTTCATTCAAAGTAAAACTTGGTGTATTCAACCATTATAAATAACCAAGTAGATTTAGCGATGGTGATTCTAACATTACTCATATTACAAACATGTAATACAATCACAAATGCTACAACCTAACATAACCAACCTATGTAATCACATTTGCGGCGCACAATTCAAAATGAAACATTGCATTTTATTATCTTCATTTATCTCTAAAACTTTATTCATTTTTTACGAGAGCTAAACGAACTTCGTCTGAGAAACTTTATAATCCATTTGATGAATCGCAACATTAGACATTGAAACTACACCCAAAAACTATGCAATTTTTCTTCTTTATGGAAACTAAGGTGTTTCCAAATTATACACTACCCCAAACAATTTGTTTGTGGTGCATACCAACTTTATTTAACTTTCTTATGTCCATTTTTTCTTATACATTTTTCTATTACACCACTTTACTTGAAAAGTTTTCTTTACTTTGAGTTATGATATCAATTTCATAGATTTAAGATAATTTCACAATGTCTATGTTACACATATCCATTAGTAAAATTTAGAAAAGGCCATACTTATTAGAGCTTAAACAACAAGGATGTATGTGTACACTTTCTAGAAAATATATACGCTTTCCGTTTTATTCACATATGTTTTTCCATAATGCTAAGATACTTCAAACCATTAAAATATTCCTATCCTGTCAGTTATTAGGAAAATTAGGCATTCCAATTGATGAAGTTGGTCGCAAGCTTTATTCACAATAAAATTTTTATGTTCCAACAGCAAATTAAACCTATAAGGAGGAGTTTCACGAAACGCAAATAAACACTTGCAAGCAATAAACACCTATCATAAAATATCTAGAGTAAAATTATTCATTTATTGCTAAAAAATATATTCATTTCTCAGGTAGAAAGCGACGAACCCGATGTATTTCCTGTGAGTATTTTTTTAAATATTTTCTTGAAATGATACTTCGAGTTTTTAGCTATTATTTAATTTATATGAATCTTCCTCAGAATATATAGTGAAATAAAATTGAAAAATCAAGGAAAGAAATGAGCGCAGATTTTATTATTTCTTAAATACCATCACGGGGCTTTTAATTGTAATTAAGATTAAGCAAAGGTTTGAGCATTATGATCATAGACTCTATTTTCAGCAGTCATTAAAACAAAACCCTTTATGGAAAATGTGGACATCAACCACTTCCTCCATCTAACGGAATGGATTTAAATAATGAGAAACAATAAACTTATGCATCCAGATTGTTATTTTAAATTCAAGATTAAAATAAATTTATTAGGATGAAATCTACTGAAAGTTTGAAGGAACGCTAATACAATGTCACAAAAGGAATGTAGAAGTTAAATATTAATGTCAGAATATAAAAATCAATGAAGATTTCTTTCGTAGAAAATCAACGGTAAAAATAAACATAAAATATTGGGCAATTTCTGAGTTTTGCACCAACTAAAACCCCCAAAACTAGAGTATAAAAATACTATTTATATGCAGAACTTAAAAAGCTATTTGAGATTTCTAGCTACCATAAGTGGAAGACAGGAGCTAACTTGGAAGAAAGGAATTACAACAACAGTAATAATCAGCAATAAAGGAAAATTAAATTAAATCCTTCTAAATCCTCAAAAATTTTCCCTGTTTCCTTTCTAAATCCTCGTACCTTTTTCCTTATTTCCTATCCATTCCTCTCTTTCTGTATCCCCCGTAGAAAAGCGCTTCTTCTCAATTTTGTTTTCCGTTCCACTCGTGAAGCTACTTTCAACAACACACCATCTCCTTCCCAACTTCAAACTGCCATCGAACCCTGTTTTCCCTCGATCGCAGACAACACCCCCTACCGCAGTTTTTTTCAAACCGTACCCCTCATTCAAACCCCCACTGGTTGTTCCATTCCATACTATAGACAACTCGAACTGCAAAATATGCGATGTTAGGTCCACACATTCTGTAGAATCGCAATCTCACTCGCGGGGAATGATAAGGTCTCGGCTCCTTCAGAGGAATAACTGCAGGGAAGTATCTAGTAGAATATCTAACTCGAGATTGAACCCTATCGATATAAGATCTTCGAGAGAATCATTCCTTTCGTGTGAATAACAATGTAAAAATGAGTAAAGACCGGCTACAAGGATATATTGCAAATGATTCGATAGGAAAGCTAGAACAATTGCCATAACTTAGAGAAGGGAAAGGTTCCTAATCTACACTACCACTGAAAGTGGAAATTTGTTCATTTCCAAATTATCTCATAACTAAATTACAAGCATTGAATTATCAAGGCAACAAATAGACAAAGCTTATTAATACTATTTTTCATTATCTCCAGATTTTACTTGCCACCTATTATAAAAATAGGAGTAAAATTTGATGAGAATGCAAAACTATATGGCAGCATTAAAAAAAAACATAACGGCAAACTTAAATGTCCCATCGCTCTCATTCTGATAGTTCGACATCAAAATTGCAGAACGGATGAAAAACTCCTATATCAGTCTAAGTCTAATTGAAAGTCTGTTAATAATTTCAATTTCATTGAAATTCTTCTACTTATTGTTATTTGAATCGATGGATTGGACTTGTTGACTGGGATTTCTGAATTTCATGAATGAGATAGAGAGAAGTATTATTCATAACATTTATATGCTCTAGAAAAGAAAATACCGCACTGAACCCCAGGAAAAAGGTCGTAGGATCCATAATTCTGAGCTAGGTAAATTTAAGATAATTTTTCATTACAATTGGACTTAAAAATAAAAGGTAAACGAGAGAGTCTTAATAAAAAGATAAACGCATTATTTGATTCCTTGCAACGGTGTTTTGTAGAGATTTTGTGAGAAACCGCTAATAACTTCAATGGATATAATTTCATAAGTCCGCGTCGTAAATTATTTCAATTTTCTAAAAAAAATATCTTGATCTTTTAAATATGCAAACGTTCTGTGCAGTTCTCTAATGTTCTTCTCGATAACATTCTTAAACCATGTCGTATGTCTGATAAAAGTAAACAACCATAGAAGATCTTGTCCTAAATTTTATTTTATTTAAATTAATCGTTAATAATTGACACAAATACTTTTTTAAATTTAATTGAATTCATGTTTAACTTAGGGTATAATCTTTGATTTATTTATTTTGAAGAATTACTATGTACATTTGGATAAAGGTTAACATATATAGCACAAGCTACGTAAGGTAGATTGTAAAAGAGACGCGATGTATGAATTTATATTCATAACAAAACCGTGGATTTATGCCGAAAATACAGCTGAGGCTAAACAGTTTGAAAATCCATCAATAATAAATCAAGATATCTTACTTAGGGAGATGTGAAAATTTGCATGCCATTGTTGTAAAACCCATTTTCAAATTCTACGAGTCCAAGCTAATCTACGCTAGATTGTAGTATCGCGATTGATGCAGTGAAATAGACGATAAAGCTGGGAATATAGATAATAAAGATTTAATGGGTTGGTTGAAGGTTGGAGAGAGTTGACTATCTCTTCGAAGGCATGGAAACCACTATCCGAAAATGTATCACGCCATGAATGGTAAATCTAGATAACATTCCAGGTTTCATATCAAAAGGAATCTAAGTTTACTATTCTTTGATGGGCACCTTAACAATCAGCTGTTTACAACGAATGAAAAAGCGGAGTTTTGTAGGGTTATCAAATGCAAAGTATTCACTCTATTCTGCGAGAAAAAGAACCGCTCTTTTCACTCAATAACCCTTTGAATGTTACCAGCGTTCAAGGTTTTTCACAGTCAATACCTCCCGTGGAACCTGACATTTAGAGTCGCTTGAATTTTCGAGCGATGTAAACTACTACTTTCGAAGCCTTTCCTTCTAGAGTAGTATCGCTCGTAAAGAGAGCGGGATTTTTGCATGATATTTTTACAATCATAATAAAATCGAGATCGTAAAGAAGAGACCTCCGCATCTCCGGTATTATAAAAAGGAGATTCCGACTGGTAATGAAAGGACAGTTTATTCCTCCTCATTCAAAAGAGAAGGAATATAATGGAAACTGTCGCAATTTTTATCATCAGAGCTCGTAACTTTTTATGCGTCCCTTCTCCGCTTGGCTGACGAAAAATATTAGAGGGGAAAAACCTGATTAACTTCATCTCTTTGCCTTTGTCTTCTCCTTCCGTTAGATGGAAATAGCTTATAGGGTAACAAAAAGGCGATTAAAATGTTGTAAAGAAATGTCCGATTTTTACCGTCGTAAACGACGACGAATTCATGGGATACGACTTAACGTCTTCCAACGCTCGCCTTGACGTATCGTTATCAGATCAGCGGCACATTCAAATTGCGCTCCATTTGTAAAAGGACCGACGCTATAATTATATCGAGAATGAGCCGTGATTTAAAAACCCTGGCATTAGTCTCATCTGAAGCTGAAGTACTCACAAGAAAATTTTCTATTCATTGGTATAAATTCAATGTATTCTTAACGGGATTTGAGATATTACTTCGTGTCCCTAAATGATAAAATAGACGCATCATTTTTAGGCTGACCATATCTGATCTGAAAAGGGACACAGGTACTATGCAATCAGTAAAACGGGACGAAGAAAGAAAAATTTTCGGCTGATTTTCCTGAAAATATTTTAATTGAATCAAAACAGATATTATTTAAAGAATTTTGCCATTCAATCGATGGAAACTATTTCTTTACCAAAGACAAAATACCCTAATTTGAGCGAGAAAATTATCTATTAACCGTAGGGTATCAATGAATTTAATGCTGAAATAGCGTAATTCTTGGTAGGTAACATCATTCAAAGAAAAAATTATATTAATTCCAATAATGATAAAATTTATTATGACAAACGTTCGATCATTTATGATATCAATATGCTTTACCGTTGCAATATGCAATACCGTTGAAAACTCAGAAGATCTCTTCATAAAGAAAAAGTTGAATTTTCTCTATTTTTCTAATGGAATTCATTTGAAAAATTTTGGCGGAGGCTTTAACGGGACGAAGTACCTTTCTTTAAGTTAGTCGAATTAACCCTTATTAAGAAAGAAGTTTCAAGAAAAAATAGAAAAGAATAAAACAAAGTACTACCTCTTAGACTTCTACATTTGCATTCCAACTCTAAAAACCGCTTATGTAGGAGTATTGTAGAGTATAAAGATCTAATGAGCAATATACTTATTTCCTTTATATTACTTATCTCGAATGAGCGTTTTCAGAGACTTTTTCGCGTCTACCTATTCTGCATTCATAGTCTGATTACACAGAGTTGCTGACTGTCCCAAAATATTTACTAGCTCCTTTATGAATGTAGTTTGTTTGGAAAGAATTCAAATCAAAACCTAGACTCCAATCTCCTTAGCCCCACCGGTTCCTCAACCAATTAAATTTAATATGCTTTATTCGTTAATTCACAATGGCAAGTTGTATTTTCTTGTAGCACATATGTAACAGAGTGTAAGGTTGTCCTCAATATTATATAACATGTACGTCAAATCCAACCTAATTATACTGATGCGAATAAATTCTACCAATAGCCATTGATGGTATCGATTCTATTTAACGTCTACGAGAGATTTACGATCAACACTTCATCTTATAGCGATCATGGCATCTGCAGAACACATAGCGAACAGTTGGATTTAATTTGTTATTTCCAAGGTATTTCTTACTTTTGCGATGACTAAGAATCAATCGGAAACAAATTTCAATAAACAATACTTTAGACTTAATACATAGGGGATATAAGTGAACTTGCGTTTCTAAATATATTTCATAATGAAATGCAGCTTATCAGGATATAAGTCTTAGTTGAGTAACGTGGTCTGTTTCTGTTTCAGGAAGGCTCAAAATTTAATAACACAGATCAATTCATGACTAACTGAATTAGAAATTCACCTAGTTAGTTACCTTAAGTTATAGGGGAAAATATCATTTAACATCTCGCGATATTAAATAGGAAATACTAAATAATTATGGGAAAAGATTTTTAAATCGTTATTTGAAAACAATTTTCATTGTTGTAAAATAATAATAAAATTCCTTTTGTCGTTTACTATTCAGATATGCAGTAATCTATTGTTTGCAAATAAATTCCAAAATAGAAAGGCACTAACTAATAATTACTGGAGGGATCCCTCAATAATTTGGAAACGCCTTAATTCCATTATTAAAGTACCAATAAAACCGCAATACCACTACCTCTACGGTGAGGATATACAGTACACGTATGCTTGAGCAATAGGGTTTCTAGTTCGTGTCGTGTGTTGGATACATCGGAGAAAAAAATTTAAATTTCTAATTGTAACGAATATCCTCTTAACTAAATAAAGATTTGTTTGATGGAATAGAGTAACTTAAGCCTGTTAACATTTGAATAGAAAAGAAACTGAGTACTCACGTCTGATTCTGGAGTTAATGAAGTTGAAATTTCCTGTACGAAAAAAGAGAGAGAAATTATTAATTGATAGAGTTCCTCGTATAAAATCACGTATCTACTGAATTTTTATTAAACTTGCAACGCTGTGTTACGTATTTACTCATATTATCAGTTAGTTGTAAACTTCATTTATATTTAGGACATCTCTTCATATAACTTGAACATAAGGGAAAATAGTTGGTGTGAAACTCAACTGGGGCGCACGATTCATAGAGATGAAGACTCCTTTTTAACAAAATGTACAGCCAGTATAATTTTAGACTGTGATATTTGGACAAAATTTATTTGAAAAACAAATTTAAATCTGTATGGCATATTCATTTTGAGATGGCTACAAACCAAAGTTTGCTTACTCATGGAAACAACTGCAATTTCTAAAGTATATATAATCTAAAAATTTTCCTTGATATGATTCAAAGGTAAGAGGAAACAAAGCTATTACAGTTACTTATGTCTTAACAGAGAAAGCAAAGGAGAGGCATTCGTCCTTGGGATAATAACGTAGTTGTTTTCCAAACTTATCAATGTACACTCCACTATGCTCTCATTTTCACTGAATGTAAACAAAGGCGAAAAGGAAAGTGCTTCGTGCAAGAGGAAGAGAATTAGGGGAAACGTGACTCACAGGGCATGAAAAGAACGAAAGAAACCATATTTTTTCGTTTTGGTGCAGTTTTTAGTTCTAAAAACGATTTTGATTACAAAAAAATATTCGAAAATAGTCGAGGATGTTTGAGAGGAAGTTGGAGTGGAAAATTTATACAGATCCTGATTTATATTTAAGGGTGTTATTTAAAATCAGAAGAGCAGTACTAAAATATTGATAAATGTTACCGATATTTGGTGGAATCGCAGTCGAAAGTATACCAAATGCTTCGATTCTTCTTGAATATTGATAGCTAGATCATATGCTCCGAAAGATTAAGTGTTTCAAGGTATCATTACACAATTTACACAAGATTCAGTGGCTAAAGTAACGATCTCCTTAATTAAAAAAAAGAATTCGGTTAGCGAAAAATTAAGCGAAACAATCTGAAATCTGAAAGTCAACAACGCGATTTGGATCACTTAAATAGAAATCTGTTACATAACGTAACACTTCACAGGAACGTGTGAATTTAATTCTTAGTGAAGAGGATCGGATATTCATTATTGGCTTTGAAATCTGAATTCAAAAAAGCAGCTTATTAAACAAATGGGGATATAAAGAAAAAAATTTAAGTTAAAAAATTACTATATAAATTATTTGTTTAAAATCCCATAATTTATGCTGTTTCTTGTTTTAGTGAGAAATCGAAAATGATTAATTAATTTAATACATAATTATTTAGGAATATTATCCTCGATAACGGGAAATTATTTTCAGGATAACCGTTCTCTCGTCTTAATCGTATGGTCTTCTAAGATTTGACATACGTTGAGAGTAATAGAAGTCAGAAGAGACCAATGCAACACTTAGTTTCATCTGATTTAAGTTCTACTTTCATCCAATTCATCAGGTTTTATGAACTAATTATAAGGCACACAGAGTAGAAATTATTAATTGAAAATGAAATATTATCGTTTCTTAACAACTCACCACTTGTTGTTCTCCGGTCATCCTTGTCCTCTTCAGTGCCCTTCCACGATATGACAGTTGAAACACACGCGTATAAATGTGTCGAGAACAGAAGGAAGCCATAATCTGGAAAAATAAAATCACCAAATTAATTCATTGGTGAACAGCGAATATAATCTTGGGTAACATTGTATTGTGCATATATATTAGCCAATAGTTGCCTATGATGGTATTGTAAAGTAGGGTTTTGGATACGTTTATATAGAAAAATATTTTTTTACCCATCGTTAATTTTGAAGTAGATTTTTCTAAATCCAATAAAATTTATTAAGGAACATGATTATCATGAAAATTGCAATACTTCTAATACATGCTTTTCTACAACCGAAATACTTTAGTAGATATATTTTATATTTTCGATTTATTTTATTCAATAACAAGAACGTGAAAAGTAACACAGATTTAATTCACTCTATATCTTGCTAGCGGAAAGAACAAATAGATCTAAGCTGAATTAATAATAACTAAATATATATATAAGAACTAAAATTACTTCAGAAAATGTAGATTTCCGTTACGTTAGCGCTCGGGGTATCTTCCACTCACCCTTGTAATAATATTACCAAAAATTGTTCCGAACCTAAATACAGCGGATATCTAAAGATGGAAAATATTGAAAGGAATATTTGGGGATTTAGTTATTTAACGTCTTCGGAAGTTAAAAGTCGTTGTTTCATTTCTGAATTATCAGTATGACGCAGGAATGAGATAAAAAATAAACGAACATAACCGGAAATCATCGGAAAATCAAAGCTAGTAAGATAATCGCTTAAAATATGAACCATCCAAATGTCGATTTCGTAGATACAAGAGTCTTACGTAACGAAAAAATACGTTCACCAACAAATATCACATTAATAACAACTTAACCAGCATTAACGTCAATAATTACCCTAGATTGGAGAAATAACTCAAGCAACACAAATACCATTATTATACTTACCGAAACAGGAGAAATCCCAAAAATGCACCACAGATGACTTAATGGCAGATCTTACATTATTTTCTTATTAATCACGTAATGATTCTTCGAAATTGCGAATACAGAACGATAAACTTAAATAATAATTCACGATTAATTAAAATTTCTAATCGATATAACTCCGAGAAAATTTAACGGTTTTCTTGAAAAATTTCGTCATCACGTCTTCACCAGGCGATGATTTTAATTCAAATAAATATTTAGTTTAAAAGATCAACGGTTCATCAAAATGGCTGCTTATTGGCTGTTACTTTTACTGTCGCCCCTCCCACTTATCCTCCTACTGGTGAAAGTTGTAATTGTTTTCAAAATTATTAATCAGAATTATATTAAATTTTTATTAATTTGAACGTAATTATTATTTAATTTGAAATTAATTTTTAAAATATGTTCTTCTAACATTTCGAACTTAAACTCGACCTAAAATAGGTGGTAAGTTCCATCTGACGTAATTATGACGTACGTTTACCGAATGGAATGCAAATATGAAAGAATTGTAATTTTTCCAAATGGGAAACGATTTCATGGAATTTACAAAAACTTGAAACATTTATGTTGAATTGACATAAAAAATGTTCGTGCGTTCTTATATTTCAATAATTTTACTCTAATATGATAAACATAAAAGTTAATGAGATTATGTAAATGCCAATGAAATCGAAATTCTTATTTTTACTAATTAAATATATAGTAGTATAAATGATGATTTAGTAATTGTTCAATCTTTATTATTTCATATGAAATTGCAAAGAAACCATATCTGAGATTAATTGTAACTTTCTGACGTTGTTATCAATATGTTTCGATATTTCTCTTTATCTTGCACACAATATGATTGAATAATCATCATTTATTATTATAGTAACGATAAAAGTATTTCTGATGGGCGAAAAACATAGATTAACAGCTCTAATGGAAAAGGGCTGATAAAGAGTTAATAAATTACAGAAATTAGGCAGCGGTAGAGGTAAACGAATATTTTATATCGAAAGAAACCAGATTAATCATTTTGATGGAAACACTGTATTCTACTCTACAATTCATTATTAAAGGTTTGAATCTGACTTCATAGTTTGCAAATATAGTGAATGATTTACCTCTATTTAATTCCATAAATAGTACGCCCAGCTAAATTTGTCATGCTCCTAGTAACTCATCATTTCGTAATCTTCCAACGAATCTTCTGAGGTATATTGTAATAAATTTCTAACCATTGAAAGTTCTCCGGTTTATTTCTCATTCGAAATATTACGAATAGATTTCAACTCACCCCATCATGCTCGTAAAGCTGTCGTCAATTGTCGAACTGCGAAGAAATCTCCTTTTAAAACTTCTCAACACCACTAATAGGCCTTCTTCGGAATTACTACTTAGCTTCTCCCTTACAAGCGATTTAAAAGATGGCAAAGAACAATTTCTTCACGTCGCCATTATAAGTGCTCTGTACTTGGAATAGTAATGCACTGTGAACATCGTAGTCCTACACTTTAACTCACTTTTTCAAGGAAATCACTGAGCATAATTCTGAATTTACACTACACAAACTCCATTTCACACTTGGTTATACTTGAAATTCGCTGGAAAACGAAAATGGCACCATTTTGAACACATATCACTCAGCGAGACAAAGAATGAGATGCACGAAGGTCACATGGCGCGAAGAACAAGTTTCGTTCGTCAGACTTTGTATACCAGAATTCCTCTTAAAATAGCGGAAACACGTCAAGACCTCGTCATATCCTCAGAAAGAAATTATCTATTATTCTACGACCTTATCTTATGGAGTAAATCTTACTTATTTGTCAACGGTGAGTTACTTTAGAAGTCTTGATACAGTGTTAATTTGTGGAAAATCAATCACAGTATGCTTAGCATGTGCTTGAGTGTATGTGGAACGTAGTGATAAAAGTATGATAGAACAGTTCGTCAACGTTTGTCAGTCTTCGGTGGACTGATCATTTCTTAATTTGAAGTTCTTTTGAAGGATAGTGTGAACACCAACCTGCATTATTTCTGCGAAATTCTTAGTCTGTAACTCAACAGTGTTAAGATGTCATCACAACAAAATTCCTAGTGGAGATCAATGGATAGACATGTTAAGCAGGCGATAAATAGTTTATGGAGGTAAGTATGATTACTCTAACTAGGAAATAAAAGAGCATAGTTATTTATTTCATTCGCAATCTGAGTTGGTTGATGTAGGGAGATAGGCAAAATGTTTCGATATGAATTTATTTAATTCTGAACTACTTGAATTGCTTCAAAATCTCAAATTCAGTTCGGAAATCGTTATTTATGTAATGGTAATCAAATTTTAAAAGCACAGGAAAATAAATGCTAATTTGTAAATCTTTTGATTTTTCATATCTTTCACCTCATTGCTAATTGAATTGAATTGAAGTCTCTTTGAAATCTCATTTGTTAAATCTCAGGGTAGAACATGCACCCTAAGCTACAAAATTCTCATGAATGGAAATGAGGCTTACCAGGTGAGATGAGGGATAAGGTAACTTTCTGTTGCATTCCTCACTGAGCCAGAATGCTATGAGTGGCAAGTGTACATGAAGGTGTACTACAGCGTAAAAGTTTTCGTAATATATATTGAAAAATGATTGATATTATTATAATGACCAAGAATCACCCACACCTTAGTGTATGTCACTTCCATGAAAAAATTGGGGGATATTATTAGTATATTATTGTGCTAAAAGACACTAACGAATGCTTAATTCCTTCATGTATGGTCTCTAGAATATCACATAGTTACAGTAGCCATATATTAATTTTCCTTAATAAAGCATGCCATTTACATGATGCGTTTAGTTGCACTTTGCCCACATGATATGCAGATTGGTGTAACACAATGAGATTTATTCTATGATAATACTCATTCTTTATAAAATTTGTTAATGTCTCTGAATTTTATAGAGAAAATATATCCCCAGTTACTATTGACTATTACTTGACTATTGACTGTTACATTTTTATAATAATTTTCATAGTTTCCTTGTTTTACATCATATTGGCATTCGTAACAGTGAGGAAAGCAAAGGCTAAGTACCTCATTCCTCATCTGCTCTGGTAAGCGTCATTCCTTCCAACAACTTATACAAAGCCCGATATAGTGATTTATATTATCGCCTATGTTTGTAACATTTATTATTCACTACTATGACATATTGTTACAGTAATACTTCAGTCTTATTTCCTATTCTGACTTAACATTTAGCAGTAATGTTGAGAAATTGTGCTATTTTCTCTTTTTCTTCTAAATGGGCAATTTTTCCTCGACGAATTTTTTTTAAAGCCTACATTCTCTAGCAAATACCGAATGGTGGCTTCCAGTCTATATTTGTAGAAGTATTTCATAAGATAGTAACGTGGACCTTTTCAAGTCATTGAAGAAGGAAGGAAAAACACCTCTCTCCTGACTTAGCCCTGTAAGCTTCTTCTAATTTTCAAATAGGACTTTTTATGAATATTCAAAAGACTTATGTGATGGGAAGGATTATGAATAATTCACATAGAAAATTAATTTTTTCACCTCACACATGGGGTCTGTATTATTAAATATTTGGGATATTTGGGACCAGTTTTGTTTCCATCGATTAAATAGTATTAATATTTGATCGAATTGAATGGGGAGAAATGTTATTAATTTTTGTACTTAGTGTCGGAGAAAATAACTTGTTTAAAACATTCACAACGTCTGATGAATTTTCTAAGCTTTGGATATGACGAAAATTTTCTACAATAAGTATTAAAGAGTCGTTACCTATCTCGCAGATAATTAATAGAAATATTCGATGCAATGGATCTCACGATGTCTACATCGTTGATTTAATTTTATTAATAACCATATGACGTGCAAACTAAAATACCCAAATCCTTATTCGAGTTTTACCTTATTCTAGTCACCTTAAGAATCAGCTTAACTCAAAAAACATACTAAGCACATGTCGGAGACCGACACAATGAATTTAATAATTTTCATGTATTTTATTCTTCTTTAGTTTTTGTACAGTAAAACATTATAATTTAATTGAAGTTTTTTCGTTATGCTTTTTTTAAATTGATCGTAATTAAACAAGAATCTGAATAGGAACCATACGGAATATAGGATCCGCGAATTATTCTTATAATAAAAACAATGAGCGTTAAAGTCATTCATTTTCTATAATTTTCAAATTGTTTTTAATGATTATATACTATTTATTTTAATTCAATGTTTATTAATGATTTCGAAAACAATTACAACTTTCACCGGTAGGAGGATAAGTGGGAGGGGTGACAGTAAAAGTAACAGCCAATAAGCAGCCATTTTGATGAACCGTTGATCTTTTAAACTAAATATTTATTTGAATTAAAATCATCGCCTGGTGAAGACGTGATGACGAAATTTTTCAAGAAAACCGTTAAATTTTCTCGGAGTTATATCGATTAGAAATTTTAATTAATCGTGAATTATTATTTAAGTTTATCGTTCTGTATTCGCAATTTCGAAGAATCATTACGTGATTAATAAGAAAATAATGTAAGATCTGCCATTAAGTCATCTGTGGTGCATTTTTGGGATTTCTCCTGTTTCGGTAAGTATAATAATGGTATTTGTGTTGCTTGAGTTATTTCTCCAATCTAGGGTAATTATTGACGTTAATGCTGGTTAAGTTGTTATTAATGTGATATTTGTTGGTGAACGTATTTTTTCGTTACGTAAGACTCTTGTATCTACGAAATCGACATTTGGATGGTTCATATTTTAAGCGATTATCTTACTAGCTTTGATTTTCCGATGATTTCCGGTTATGTTCGTTTATTTTTTATCTCATTCCTGCGTCATACTGATAATTCAGAAATGAAACAACGACTTTTAACTTCCGAAGACGTTAAATAACTAAATCCCCAAATATTCCTTTCAATATTTTCCATCTTTAGATATCCGCTGTATTTAGGTTCGGAACGATTTTTTGCAATATTATTACTATGATGGGTATAAGATACTCTTGAGCGCTTTCGTAGCAAAATTAACATTTTAATTCAGATTAACTTCGCATGAATCAATTAATTATATAAACCGATTACAAAATAAGTCTTCGTAAATATGCCATTCGCATACCGCCTCGGTAGTAATAAGGAAACAGGAAGTAGATTCGAAATTCAGTATCCGTGAAGTATAATTTAAGCTTAACATAATATTTTTGCAAATTTTAAGCCTGATTATTATTAAATTATGGGACATAAAGACATTTTCTGACGCCAGCTTGACCATAGGACTTCTTAAGGTTTCATTTAGTTTTCGTATGTAATATAAATTAATCTTATCTTAATTTCTTGAAACATTTGTTACAACTGTATAGTTGACATACCGAGATATTGTTTCTTATATATGTCACCATTCTCAGGGCGTGTTCTTAGTAAATGTATTCACTCGGAACGTATCATATTATTCTGAGTAGCTAAGTATCTTTCTTCTGAACACAACATGTATATGATTTTTCCTTTATATATTCAATTTGTAGCCCTTTCTGTTATTCGGTATTTATAAGAAATATGCATTATAATTTATAAATTTAACTTTAAGGAAATTATTCATATTTTATTTGAGGTAATTTATGTATGTTTTCAGGTAATTAATTGATTTAACATCATTATTTATTCCTCTTAAATGATATTCTAATTCCAGCTTAGAACTAATATCGGTTCATATTCATTAAATACGTTCATTTATTCTTAGAAAAGTTTAGCTATCTCCTAGACTGATTGAACAGAAAGTGTTCCTATCACAATCAAAAGATAAATTTGTGCCATGTAATGGATAAAAATAAAACCACTTCCCCGTGAAAGTTTTATCTTAGTAAAACTTCATCATTATTTTTAAGATTTTAAGTTGATTTTTAAACCGAATGCTTGATGGACTTAGCAGTTGATCCCCTTCTAATTATCGATACACACATAAGATGCATCTGAATTAGAAATTTAAGTTCTAGCTAATCTATTGAAAGGTTTCTTTCCCGATTATGATTTAATGGTAGTGTTCAATTGGTAATTCATTAAGATACAATATTCTAGAAGAACGTTGGAATTCAGATTTTGAAATTTATTTAAATATTCCGTCCTTTTTTAATAAACTCCCTTCTCGTTATACTTATAGTTCCCTCTTTACTCCTCATATTTCTTTAGATTGACTTTCAATGATAATTTCATTATAATGAATAATTCATTACAATGATATTTTATTCATTAATTTCCCAAACATATAGAGTGTATTACAAATCTTGCCGAGTTTTTCTTTCATTATATTTATTCTTGTTAACAAATTTACTAAAATATTACCCCAAATTATATTAGTTATTCACCAATGAATTAATTTGATGATTCTATTTTTACAGATTATGGCTTTCTCCTGTTCTCAGCACATTTCTACCCGTGAGTTTCTACTGTCTCATCATGGAAGAGGACAAGGATGACCGGAGAACAAAAAGTGGTGAGTTGTTGGAAAGCAATTAATAATATTTCATTTAACAATTAATAATCTCTAGTCTGTGTGACTTTTTATAAACTCAGAAAACTTGTGTACAATGGATAAAGTAAAACGTAAATAGGATAAAGCGAAGGTCTGCATTCGTCTCTTCTGTCTACTATAGTGTTTCTTTAACGTATTCTACATCGTAGAAGGTGAAAAGATAAAGACGAGAAAACGGTTAACATAAAAATGGTTTCCTGTACAATAGGATTATATTCCTAAATTATTCATTTATAAATAACTTAATCATTACCGTTATCTCACTAAAACAAGAAATGGCATAAACGATGGGATTTTAATCAACAAGTAATTAATATAGCCTTCTACATTTTTTATTCATGAGTTCAGCTTTGAAAGGATGTTATGGATATCAACTTACGTTTCCTCTTCATTATGAATTACATTAAAACTTTCTTATTCAGAAATTCTACTCGTGTTGTTAATTCACTTGCTGAATACGATATTCGGTTACCGCGATCTTTTAGATTGGTCCACTAAATTACGCCTTAGACTCAATGGTTATTACATTTATGGTTATTATTGGATATGGATATTATAATACTTACAATTTATGAGACCGTTGCAATAGCCACTGATTCTGAAAATTGTGTAATAATACTCTGAATACTCTTAAACATTCGGAGCATTTGTTGCAACTATTAATATTAAAGACGGATTTCATAAAAATCGTGTGAAAAGCTAAAGGCTGCAACAAAACAAAAAATTCGTTTCAATCGTTCACTTTTCATGCCCACTGTGAGTCACGTTTCCCCTAATTCTCTTTCTTTTGGACACGAAGCACTTTCCTTTTCGCCATTGTTTACATTCAGTAAAAATGAGAAGATAGTGGAGTGTACATTGATAACTTTGGAAAACGACTCCGTTGTTATCCCAAGGACGAATTCCTCTCCTTTGCTTTCTCTTTTAAGACATAAGTAACTGTAATAGCTTTGTTTTCTCTCACCTTCGAATCATATCAAGGAAAGTTTTTAGATTATAGATACTTTAGTAATTGCAGTAATTTTCATGAGTAAACGAACTTTGGTTAGTATCAATCTCACATTACATGTGCCACACGGATTTCATTTGTATTTCAAATAATTTTTGTACAAATATCATAGTCTAAAATTATATTGTCTGCATATTTCGTTTAAAGGAGTGTTCAACTCCAAGAATCGCAATGACACTTGTTGAGCTACTCATAAACTGAGGTGATGTTATAAACATAACTGCAGGTTACAACTAACTGATCAACGAGTAAATATGTATCACAGTGTTTCAAGCTTAACAGAAATTCCATTGATTCGTGATTTTATAAGGGGAACTCTATCTATTAATGATTTCTTTCTCTTTTCCCACAGGAAAATTCAGAATCATCAATTCCTGAATCAGACGTGAGTACTCAGTTTCTTTTTTATTCAGATGGTAACAGGCTTAAGTTACTCTACTCCATCAAACAAATCTTTTTTAAGAGCTTGTTCGCGCTAGTATTTTGCATATAATATCAGTTAATTCTATCCTTAAGATTAAGCACCACTTTGCAAACCGTGATTTAAATGGCTTTTACACCTTATAAAAAGACAAGTATTTATCCACCAAATTAACTATTAATTTTTATGTTTAATAACTTTTTTAACTCTCAACCTGAACGGTGGATTCTTGCAGAAGGATCAAAATTAAATGCTGCAATAAGTTATTCAACAGCTAACAGTAGTTTTCTTAGAAAGTGTACAATAGATGTATTAACCACCTGCTCTGTAGGGGGCGTGTTGGGAAGGCATTCTCCGCAACCTTAGCCTACTTTTAGGCCTATAGACGCAGGCATCTATTTCAGGGGCCTTTCTTTCACCTTCTTCTGCAGGGGTGAGGTAACTAAGTACTCACTTCTCACCTGCTCGTTCTTTCTGTCTATGAGGTCGGAGCTTGTCCTTGAAGTTGTGGCAGGGGGCCCTCTAGGCATAGAGGTGAACCCTATAGCACGTCACAACGGCCTGGAGGGTCCACTTCTTAGGGTTTTATATGTTGTCCCCCCCAATCCCCCCTTCCCTCCCTCATCGGCAAAATCATCGGAGGACCATCAGGAGCTACGCCCAGGAGTAATTTTTGGTGTTGGTAAAAGTACAGTAAGAAGAAGCAGGATAAACTTGAAAATTTTTGTGATTAAAGAAATATTGGAAGCCATTTAGGAATACGATTTTCTTTTTAGTGGTTTTTATTCTCTTCTTAGTTCTGTATTTACGAATCATACGAGTAAATTATTGGCAATCTGAGGAAAAAATTTTGAAACAGATACACTTAACAGAACTCGAATACATCGTATATTTTGAGAACTTTTCTTGGATAACCATCTAACCTCTTAAATAATTGTTAACGATTTTAAATATACCTCTTAAATAAATGTTAACTATTTTTGCACTCTATGCGCTGAACACAGCATTTGTTCTTTCTGGTGGTGCAGTTTTGAGATTCTTTTTGTCAGTAAGAGTTACAATTCACAATTTAGTGTATTTTACTCCGATGCATACGACACGAACTAGAAACCCTGATTGCTCAAGCAGACGTGTAAAGTAAATCCTCACCATAGAGGTTACGTATTACGGTTTTATTGGGACTTTAATAATGAATTAAGACATTAATTGGGACTTTAATAATGGAATGAAGACGTTTCCAAATTATTGCAGGATCCCCTTTGTAATCATTAGTTAGTGCCTTTCTATTTTGAAAGTTATTTGTAAACAATATATTACTGCATATATGAACTTTTTGGATAACCAAGGATAACCTCTTAAATAATTGTTAGCTTTTTTAGGAAGTAGAGTACACCTATTCACGAACTCTGTGCACTGATAACAGTATTTAGACTTTATGGTGGTGCAGTTTTGAAATTCTTTTTGTCAGTAGGAGTTACAATTGGAAATTTAGTTTATTTTTGCAGTTCACAATTTAGTTAATTTTCCTCCAATGTATGCAACACACGACACGAGCTAGAAACCCTGATCATTCAAGCATACGTGTACAGTAAATCCTCACCGTGGAGTTAATGGAATTGTGGATTTATTCAAACTCTAGTTGATGGACTAGAAAATTGACAATGTATTGGGGAATATTTCTTCTAATCATTAGTTAGTGCCTTTCTTTGATGGCATTTACTTGTAATCATAGATCATAATAACGTCAAATTCTATATCAAAGTAATACAGTGACCCTCTATCTACTAACTCTAAAGTTATAGTTATCAATTATGTATCAAAAAGTTTCCATTAATATAGATCGTTTTCAGTTATTCAATAATCTTTCTAAAGGAAAAATTAGAAACCTAAAATCGTCTAAATATCGTCGAAGAATAAAAAACTTGATCAAGCGAAATAAAATTTGCTAATATATCTTACTAAGCTGACAAAATTTCCAATTTATTATAAATAGCTAAGTTAATCACGCGCATGATACGGTAAGCTATATTTATTAATCCTCTTGTCTTAAGAATGAATTATTTTAATAAATTTTTCATACATCGTGTCTAACGTAAGGCACAAAATTTATTTTTACTTTTATATTTGAAATACATTGCTCATACTTTTAATAATACTTTACATTACTTAAGAGTCGCATGCAAGAAAAGGATTGCCTTAAATACATGCTTAGTACATCTAGTAAATAGAACTTTTGAAAAGGAGTTACGCCAAAGAACTAAATACATAAATTTTAATACATTGTGAGTATTACATCGCTGAGGATTTCCGAGAATAATCTAAACTCTGAAAACGGTACAGGTGAATGTGAGAAAGAAATGAGTTGAACAGACTTCAGCAACGTTTGCCTCCGCTGGATGCCTTGATTCAAGTCATTCGCAGACACCAAGAATTATGCGTTAGACCCATATCTCTTCTCAGATTGAATTTATTCACTATATAACAACTTTCCAATGAATGTTAGCAGAAAAGACCCCATCACGTGAAAAGACAGAACTGTTAATGGGAAATACAATGTCTGACACTCAACCTCCAAAACTCAGCCGTTTTCGCCGCGTGTCCCTGAGCTTGTATTTGTATCTTTCCGAATGTTTCTTCGAATCCCTTTTGTGCTGAGAGAACAGGAACATTAATTAATTTCGCGAAGGACAAATTATTTCTCTACTTCCTTTCCATTACCTCACCCTCGCTCCCAGAACACATTGTATCGTTGTGTCCCCAACATTCTGGTGGGAGACACATTTTTTTCGGGCACATTAATGAGATTCGGTGAAGCGGACGGAGAATTTCGGCGGAGAGGAGGGGGAGGCTTGAGAGGGATATTGCAAAGGGAGAGGGAAAAACGCTGAAGTTGGAGCAAACCGAAAGCAAGTTCCCTTTACGAAAATTGCCAGTTTAAACGTGGTTGGTTTGCGCAACAAATACACAATAACCAACTCGTGTTCTTCATTTTTGACTTTGGTGCCGCGGACAGAGAATTTTGAGCTCGAATGTCTAGTAAAATAGTATCATATGCCTACTTCCCGTCGGTGAAGACAGACTCATGCCTTGGAGTTAGTAACTACGGAAATTTTCCGTGGAGAGTAGAAAAGCTACGTGAAGCAATGCTTAATTCCGTCCTCAAATCTTTTCATTGGTTATTTTCGGATATAATTTTGAAATAATTATAATGTACATAGCAAATGTAATAGACTATCCAATATAAAATGAATGATGAGGAAATGTTTTTAATTACTTCTAAATATTTTAGGAATTTCGCCGCAATAAAACAACGAAAGACATGTTCTTTGATGGTTAATTAGAGTGAATTTCCTGCAAGTACATGTTACCATCAGTTATATCCCTTCCACGATATTTCCACGAATTTGACTTCTTATGACTCCGTCATCAATGCGAGGTTGTACGGATGATATTATATGTGCATGAATGTCACAGAATTAAGTCACGGAATTCTTGCAATAAATATAATTCTGACGTGTGATAGAGCTGATATTGCAATATATTATTTTGAGATATAATGAACTTCTCTCTGATCTAAATATTTCACCGGAGATAAAAAATCGGGAAATACAAAAGGACAAAGTTCCTGTGAAGACGTGACAATTACTGTTAATTTTTAATGATATTCATAATTAAAAACCAAATGTTACGTTTTGAAGGAAGATAAATGAAAGGAACAGAAAGGTGATTATTTAAGCGTCTTTTAAACTAAAAGCAATTATATCATTTTTCCATTTTTGTGAGAAACTCGAAAGACGATAAAAAAACTCCTCGGTTATAATGATTACTGATTTCATAACATTGCAAAAATTAGAATTTCATCACTTATATAGCTCATTTACAAAGCAGGTTTGAAATTGAAATGTTAATCATCTTAAAGATCCAATTTATAAGACCCATCAAAACGTTACGACCAAATTTGGAGACAGCGAACTCATCTGCATGCTCATTTATTCCTACAATCATCTTTATGATTCTCCCAATCTATTGGAATTATTTACTCTCTTTCCTGTTTATTCTTAGACTGCTTGCTTGGTAGTCTGCTTTAAATTCCTCCCTATCTACAAGCCTCTTTCCCTTGCAATCCCATTTATATTCGACCTTTCCTTTATCCGTGAAGTCAACGAAAACAGCATTCACACTCGTACTTTTTACTTATAATTCATATCCGTATTACTTCACTCATTTCAAAAATTGTATTGATCATTTAATTTTTCTTTTTCCTTGAACAAAATCTACAATCGACAACAATGATTCATGGAACTTCACGCAAGAGAAGCTTAGTTTATCCGTCACTCAAAGAAAGCATTATGTAAGCGAACACGAGGTAATGGTCGTGTTTTCTTCCTCGACTCTTTTGCATGGGCAGATCATAAATCAAATTCAACGCGACAGAAAAGAGACTATTTCGTGACGTTGATGATTGTCTTGTGTACAAAACGCCATCGCTACGACGAAAAGCGAATGACTCATTATTGACTTGCGATTCTCTGTGAAAAAACTTCCTCTCGATAATGGATCCAAATTTAGGATCCCACAAAATAAAACTGCAACAACGATTGGTCATTTGGTGTGATGTTTATACAACGATAATTCTCTTTAAGGATTTATCATGCAAAACTTTTTGACCCCGCTCTTTGGACAGAAAACGATTCGATACTAATTTTCGCGCCTGAACATCAACTACTGAAACTACTTAAACCTAATTTCACTTTTTGACTTTATCCTTAAATCTCTACAATCCATATTCTCCTTGAAGAAAAAAGGTTGGCAGTTTTCGCACTTCAGCTTTGAACTGTGATCTACTGTATATAACTCCCACGTTTTAAAAATTGAAACCTGTATTTCAAATATTTAATTTGAAACGTTCTACTTCTTACATTCAAAAACCCCATTATTCGTTATAAAGCTTTTAAGTTCTTCAAGATTTTTGAGTTTATATTATTTCTGGTAATTCAGAGAATCTGAAGTCGGTATAAAAAATGTTACATAATCTTGGAGCAATAAATACTCAGTACGCAAAGTTAATGCTTCATCAAAGTGCGATGTTTATTGATAATCCGTTCTTGACCAAAAATTCAATACATTAAAATCGGAAATTCATCAGAGTATACAGAGAAATATATTACTTCGCAAAGTTCATAAGTGCAAGCTCATAGCTTTTGAGTTATTGATATTTCGCTTTGCTAATATTTTATTTCATTTAAGCTTTGAGATAGTATGATAAGCCATAAAGTAACATACTCTAAAAACATACATCTAAAAAGTAGATTGAAGCTATGTATTGCCACTAAATGTAGCATCTACTGTAAAGAAACATTTCTTCTTGGAAATCACTCTACCAATGCCGTATGTAAACGGTAATAGATTCACAGAATTTTATTCCGTTTTTATCTGCCTATTGATTATACTATTCCAAAATTGAAGGAAATTTTACATGTTTAATATTTGTTTGAAACCAGAATGCGTGAATACATAATTATTCATTCATATCTTAAGATTTACCCTAAATAATGAAAACAGAAGAGGAGGAAATGCCCAAAAAAGTCATCTTTAGAAAAGCCGTAGATCGTTTGACGACGATTTGCAATTCGTGAGGCAAGTATTTCGCGACGGAACTTTGGGAAAATCGCTCATTTCCTTCAGCCTTGAAACATTCCTTCCCTTGATGACGTGACCCCATTACAAAAACCTTTTCCTCTAAAGGGCGGGGAAAGAAGGAAGCGAAACTTATAAAACGCCAACCGAAAAAGTAGCGTTTGTAGAAGGAAAATATCTTGCACGCCAGACTTGGTCCCCCCACACCTTTTGAAACCTCTGTAAAGGATTAGTATTGACACATCGAGCAAGGAAGGGAAGGGAACGAGAAAAATAACAGAAATACCCTCGCTCTTTATACAGAGATGTTGGCTTCAAAAAGGATACGAAAATAGAACGGCAGGTGAAGTTTGAATATTTGTTGTCCTTTATATTTCTGATTTATTATCAATTATTTTCTTGCCAGAGGAATTCGTATGGTGTAAAAGTGTTTGTGTTAGTGTTAGTGAAAAACTAGTCCCTATTACTTTATATTAGCAAACGTAGATTATGCGATGTATTCCCTGGCTTATCTTCCCACCCAATAACCTAAGAATTATAATTCACTACGGCTAAAATTGAAATTCTTAATTATTTTAATTAATTCCCTATAACTTTGAATTTCTACATAAATTCTGCCCGGATTATCTTTCGGCTATCAACGTATATTTGCGCAATAAACAGTTTTTAACTAAATAAGTATTCATGGATACAGAGGTACTTAGCAGTTTATCACTTATCTACTTGCAATTTTTGGCTTTTTCCCGATTCCGAGAATTTTTGTAAATTGGTTGGTGAAAATAAAAAGATAAAGGAATTAATATCGATAAAATCACAAATAAAATTGGCTAATGAGAATACAAAATAAAGAAACTGAAATCCTAAATAAAGTTATTTTTTAATATATCATGCGATAATTTTTACTCAGCCATATAAAACGATTAAATCCAACTTTAAAATTTGTAAAAAGGTATAGTTATTTTTCAGTTATAGTCCCATTGTCAAATAATGCCGGTTTAATTACGCACAGTAAATATTCCATTTCCATATCTGAAATCAATTCATTACCATGTGCATGTACCCAATTTTGTTACAACATTCTTTTATGGCCTTCTTATTACTTCAATAATAATTGAAGGGTAAGTGCACTGCCAAAATTAATCAACGAATTTTAGCGTTACCAAATATTGTCGCTGTAGGTTTTTAAATAAAGCAGAGTAAATATATCCATTGCATTAAGCGCATTTTTAGAGGTTATCTATATGGTGTAGTTTGCCAAACCGTATAAATGAATCTGATCGCATATTGAATACTAATAGTAGTGTATAAACATAATAGTGGTTGTATTGATTTACGATACTATTTCTGATTTTGTATATAATGCTGCGTTTTCTTTTATTGCCTTCGAAAAATAGCTAAAATTCATAAATCTTAACGAAGATATAAAATTAATCATATACATAACTACACTGAAGCTTTTGTAACATAGGAAGACAATTATTCACCACGTTCAATTTTCTAAATTATCTTTCCCGTCTAAAACCAAACATGGGCATAAAACCATTAAAGTAATAAGACAATATATGCTCATACAGTTACTATAGCATAATTCTATTAGTATTTTTAAAAAAATCAAGTCCTCAACTCATAAGAAAGATGATATAGTTAAAAAAGATAAAGTAATAAGATATATTTTCAATAAAGCGATTGAGGAATACACCTGAAAGACATCTTAGAAGAAGATGGAAAGAAAAATCCTGGGAGATGAAGTTAATGCTGATAAGATGTAGTGATGGAGAAGGGAGAGGGTAATATTGGTCATGAAAAGATTGATGGGTTCTCACCCCAACGGAATGAAATCATCCCTCTTCTTCTATTCCTCCGCTTGCTTAAATTCACCTCCTGACACGTGTGTGCGTATATTTCGACTTACGGGCCTTTCTTTCCCTCCCCATGCTGTCACGTAAATGCACCCCCGCGCAGTGGGAGACGGGGCATTATTCCGCATAGCGAGACCCCCTGGCGATAGAACATAGACGTTGCAAGAAAGGAAAATTTCCACGTTGAAAAGAGTATATCCTTGCTGCAGGGGGGTCTTTTTGACACGAGAAGAAATCAGCAAAGGAAGGAAATAGTTTTCACGAATAAACGCCGTCGCAAGACATCGCTAAAGGCGCAAAAGGGTTTGATCATAAAAATTCGTCTGAATCGATGCAAGAGTATTTCCAAAGATTTTAAAGCTTGGAATCTTCGGTCGATTCCGGCTTTTTAGTGAGACTTTTTTATATTCTCTTCCCTGTGTGCAGCGAAAATGCCTTTGGTGCCGTTCCGGAATTGTTCAATGGAGTAAGAGTTTCTCTCATTCTTAGAGTTTGCATGCAACTTTACTTTAAGAATTCTTTTCCCACAGAATTTTTATCGAATCATTGAATTGAAAATATATGCATTAGAAGAACGGAGAAAAATTAGCACATTTCTAGGCGTTATTTTTTTGTTCTCGATGAAGGTATTACGCTGATACGAAAGATGAACATAGTATAAAAATCATATTACACTTATAAGTAATGAGTAATGGAAAAATTCAACTGCATTTGCCGATTGAATCTATTAGGAATACAACAACTATCAATTCCATTAGAAATCCTCAACGTTGTGAGAAAAGGCCTTATAACTAGCCGAGAGTTAATGTCTGAAGAATGAACGCTTCCTTTGGTAATTTAAGAGAACATTCGAGGAATATATATCTCATGCTTGTAAAAGCGCAATCCATCAAATTTCCGATTTCGTTTTTCAAGAATAATAATTCTTGAGGAATTCCTTCCGAAGTTTCTACTTTCTGCACTCAAATCCAAAGTGTATGATGAAATCATGAAAGATAGAGCGAAGGGTGAAATTTATTCCTAGCCAGAAGAAAAGACGAATCAGTGGACTATTTACTTACTAGTATCACCTCAAAGAAATTCAGGAATTAAATCTGAGTAAAATGCATCTGCTGGATTCGCTATCTTCAAGGATAAGAACTATTTTAAAACTTTTCATTTTTAGATTTATTAAATAGTTACCATCGGAAATTATCGGTAAAATCGGTAAAACCCAACTATTTATACGATAGCAGACAATATGACAAAGGAACATAATTATGTTAAATTACAAGGTATTTGAAAAATGAATTCAAATAACTACAATATAAAGTTTCAAAGTTTGTAGGAATACTTACATTACTACAAAAATTTCTACTACTGTAACGAATAATCAGTTAAACGAAGTTAAACATATTTGCAATTTCTTCCTCAAAGGTCTCTCTTTTAATCCCATTCTGAAGAGAAAGTATAAAAATTCAAATAAAATAATAAATTCGTTGAAAATTAGTGGTATGATAATAGTGGTCCCTGGTCTACTGAGGTCATTCTACACCTTTCCAATATCGTTATCTCGGCACCGTAAATCGAACCCGGACCCTCCTACAAGAACGGTGAACGCATTACTCTTTTGGCTATCCGAGGGTATATTCAGTTTATTTTTTAGAATAAAGACTTTTTAATTTCTAAAATAAAAGATCCAATTACTAGTTGAACGAATTAGGTCGCTCATAAATTCTAATCTCATTTTTTTAATTTGCCTACTGTGAACTAAAATTTGCATGATCGAATGTAAAGCTAACTAAATCGTTATCTGATTAACTTTCAAACGTATATTTGGGCTATTTGCCCCCAAAAATTCACCGATTAATATACATCAAAATTCAGACAGTCCAACTAAAGATCGAAGCGTCTCGAACATATCGGAGAAAAATTTCGGCGAATCATCCACTCCGAAATCCTAAAACATTTCAGATTATTTTGCTAACAAATCCCTTTTCCTTCCGACTCGGAATAAATAAATAGCCGTAAACTCCTTCCGTAGTTACGCCTTTCGTTTATTTTTGCCCGCGACGCGTCACAGTCTTTTCCCTTCCGGCGAAACACGATGGCTCTTTATATAATCCCTTAAGTAGAGTAGTAGTCTTTATCGACGGAACTTCCTTACCCTACCTTTTTTCTTTTCTCCCGTTTCCTTCCTCTTTGGATGAGATGCTACACCGATTTGCATTTCGAACGAGAAGAGCCACTCCATACTCCCTTTTTATTTTTTAAATTCCTCGTCTCCGATGCCCGGAGACTTGAGTGGCCTTTCAATGACCCATGTAACAAAAAGAGAAAAGGAAAGAAACGCAAAAAAATGAACTTTTTCGAGCGTTTCCGTAGCCGCGAGGTCGCGACGTCATCTGTAGAATGCTTTTTCCGCGAAACACAAAGCTTCTTCCCTCTCCCGCAACATTCCTTATTCTCTCACTTCTCCACTTTCGAATCCCACCTCTAAAATCCTTAACTAGTCTCCCTTAAGTCCTTGAAGTGCTCAAAACTGTGTCACACGGGCGCAGACAATCGCGTGTATGAAAATGAGGCGAGCGAAAAGGTTTTCAGAGGTGTCTCCGTAATTGACCTCACATATTCCAGCAGTTTTATTTTTCCTCCACGAGCGCGCGATCAATTTTTATGGATGTTTTCTAACCAAAACTGCGACGTATATTAGAGAATATATATCCGTGATCAAGAACGAGCACTAATTACAAGGTTTTGAGTTTCAATAGTCATTTCTTTAATGGAAACAGAAAAACCTCAATTACATCCATTTATATTATTATTAATATTGACGAAAACACACAACCATTCCCTAACCAGAAAAGCCAAATTATCCGGGAATTAAAACCCGGGATCTAGCTTAATAATCACCCATCCACCGACCAATTAAAGTTACTTATATGAAACAAACACTGGCAGGAGTTCCACTACAGATGAAGAAGTAAAATGCGCTAATTATTTTTAAAAGATCCAAATAAAATAAAAAGGTGTATCAATTAAAATTTAAACGGAGCATATACTTCATATAGTATCACTTTTCTTCCACAGTTTTGTTAGAAGATGAAATCTGTAGCTTATTTAGATGATTACATACGCCACGTCCAACAGAAAGCCACATATATTGCGATTTGATTTTATTATTGCATTCTGATCAATTTAAATCTGACAAACTGGACTGCAGATAATAAATAGCATTAGAAGACCGTGTTATTTTAATAATTAAGTAAAAGTACAGTCTAAAATTTGAAGCCACAGTAGAGAAATATGTTATAAAATATCCCCTGCTTCGGCCTTAAATTTTTGGTTGCTCTCTACGATAGGAGAGGAGTAAAACATAGGTTTCACTCATTAGCATACGGCTTTATTATTACGACCTAGGTTTTAACGTTTACGGTGTTTATTTCTCTCTTAAAAAAATAAAATAATAGCCTGAAAGGTGATTAATATATATTTATATTAACTGATCGTATCATATTTTATACTTCTTACTGTAATATTTATTTGTAACCTACGTATCAATTCAATGATTTTTAATTAAAGTTGCTACTTTCTTCCATGTATGGTAGAAGTAACACAGGAAAAGAAATGTTCGTTCCGCCAAGATTACGGTGAACAACTTTATGCTATGAACAAAGGCGTGCAAGACTGTATCGGAAACACTTTTCAGCATAAAGCTAACACAATGAATTAGAGAGAATGAAGTATCTCATTCTTTTATCTAAATGATCAGAGATTAGTATAATCTTTCTTTTCCAAGGACTCTATCCCAAAAATAACGGCGTTTCTTAATCTTTAAGAAGATTTTTAAAGACTTATTCTTTTCAAGAATGATATTTGATATAACCAAGCCAAAGAACGTTCGGCTTACCTCCCGCCAAAAGACGAAAGATGACTTGAAGGGCATTAATGTAGGTGTGGATTAAACGTTTGGTACATTTCGATGGAACCATGCATACGCTCATAAGCATGTAATGTAAGAACCTAATGCAACATAAGGTCAATACCAATTTGAACCTTTCTACAAATGAAACAACACAACGGAGAAGAACTAGGAAGACGAAAGGGAAGAAAGACACACCGCTTCTTTTCCTTTCCTCCATTGTGAAGAGGAGAAGTTGCGGTCTCGGACAGCAGCAAACGGTGGAGAAGTCCATTAAGCCTGTGCTCCATTAAGACGGTTTCTCAGGAAAGGATGAAAGGGAGGATATGGAGAAAGTTGGGGCCAAAATAAAAACGGAAGAGAGAGAGAAGGAAATCTCGGAGCGCTCCTTAGAGGGAAGAGACGTGTTGTAAAGACCACTTGTTTCTAATTTGCTCTCTTTCTCCATAATAAATTCAAAATTCACGTGCTTACCCCTTGGCTTCTGAGGATAAAACAAAAATATTACTAATGCTCAATGAGCAGTTCACATCAACACTGGATAGGGGGAGCTAACTAGACTTCTTCGTTTTCTAAATGGAGACATCCTATTAAATCTTAATTTAAGGGCTCTATTTATTACAGTGCAATATACAGATTACTTTTAGAAATGTTAATACAAGAATAGAATACTTACATAGAATCTTGGGGATCTATGGAAAACTGTTGTTTGAGAACAGACAGAAATTGCAGCACATACAGTTGGTGATGCCAAATGAAAACCGGCAACCGACTCAACGCATTATCATAAACTATATGCGGCAATAAGCTTGGGTTGCGTCGTTTAATAGTTGGCGGTCATATGTGGAAGAAATACTATCGTCTTATAGCCAGAAACTTAATGTTCATACTTCATATAATTATATGAAACTAAGAAATTATTATATACAATTTTGATTAGAAGTAATGTGATTTACAGAATTGAATCAATTTTTTATTTATAAGAACAAATAAATTATGTTTCCAAAAAGTAACACCAGTAAAGTTAATGTTTAATGTCTAAATTCTATAAATATTCCCTAATTCTAACATACAAAGAGTGCTAGTAGCGTTTATGATGATTATAATGGTTTTAAAAAACTAGTTCCTATAGAGTAGAACTGATTTCATTTCTGGAATCAGTAACACCAAAATAGCCAGGAATAGGTCTAACATATGAGTCACCAAAATGTGTGTTGCTCTGAGTAATCACATCGTATGTGAATTTTCTTCCATCCAGAAGAATATCTACATAGTATGATGATGGATAGGGAGTTTAAAATAAATGTTTTAGGTTTTATACAACATAATATAAATGATATCATACTACAAGATCATAAGATCATAACTTATATCTACAATATATCCTAGCATTAATTTGACTGGCCTTAGCGGAAACTGAAAAATTGTTTCCTAACAATACCGAGATTAGCGACACTATGAAAATTTGCTGACCCATTTCTACCTAGGCTTTATTGGATGTATTAACTATAAACAGTTCAATTCTATTCATAATTGTCTCCACTACCGCAGAAATTTAATTTTCCACTCTAAATGAACCGACCTTAAATATCTGACTTGTTCACACACTAGTTACGTCTTCGCGCTTCTCGAGTAACAAGCTGTGTATTATCTCCATCCACATGCGATTCCGCTTCACTCCTCTGATGCTCTATATGATTAGCTTATCTCATATGCTGTATCCAATCTCCGAACGCCGTTAAAGTGATAAGACCTTTTTATTTTACACGTCCAAAATAATAGTTTGTATATAAAGGCTGGAGAAAATAACCCCCGAGTCTAAAAATAAATGCAAAGGAAGTAAAAAAAAAGTGTATAGGTTACGGCCTAAACAGATCATTAGAAATAAAAGGCCTGGGGAAATACTAAATACTACTTTCTGTGACTTTCAGATCGCGTTCCACTAGCTCAGGACAGATAATCTACAATTTATACAACAAAACGTTTGATTTTCATATGAAAGGAACATTTTCCTAATAATTGTATTCAAAGAATTATGTTTGCTTTTAGCATTTAAAAGAAAACTTAAAATTTGTACTAAAACTCTTGTATGAGATTGATAATTTCGTTACTATAGTTCTAAAATAGTTCCTCACTCTAAAGTTCTCTTGTGATTATACTAGTGGATATCGTTGCTAAAATTTCTTTTATTTACTAAGGACACACCTATAAATTCCGCGATAGGGTCTCCAAATCCTACTTTGCAGAAAAAATGTATTTGAATACTTTCTCCTCTTATAATAGTTACTTAGTATCCACTGTTAATCTTACAAAATTTTATACAATACCATCAGTAATTTTCTTTAAGAATTAGCTTCATAAGCATTTCCAAGCTCTGTATTCGGTTGAAATTAAGTCGGTAAATCCACATCAACAAACGCTCCTACGAACATTTTATGCAAATATTCAAATGCGGCGAAAGGGAAATTCAAAACATATGGTAAGATGAAATTTCTAGAAAATGAATTCAGAAGACTGCACGTATTCACCGACGCTTTCGAAGCACCCAATCCTACACACGGAGGTGGCAGATAAATTGAGTCTCTTGAAGGAAGTTAATGTAGAAAGATAGAGGAAAAAGAGCGAAAAAGGGAAGCTGATGAAGAAGGATACATCGTGAAAGGTGATTTATATACAAATGTGAAGAGAGAGTTGCATAGACAGCATGTAGTGGTTATTCCGTAGAGTAGTAGTTAGGTATTTTTGGCTTATTTTCATCCAATAGAATCCTTAAATATTGGAAATACGTTTGTAAAATCATAGCATCAGAATTTTGACATTAAATTCATCGTAATAATCATGCATGACCAATTCAAGTTATCTTTGAGCAGTGTAATTCGACCACTTTGGGCGTTCATTCTCAAGATGAAAAATTAATTTCAAACACTAATCTAACAATCACAGTGTACAGTGCTCGAAAGCAGAATATCCTCGTCATTCTACTCGTTGACCCCCTCGTTAAGGAACTTAATTAAAGTTAAAAATAAAATTCTGATCTGAATACTAGAGAGTCTTCAACATTTTAGGTTATTTATGTCTTCTGATCACTATATGCTGCGTGTCGCGCCTAAATTGATCAATGAAAGTAAGGAAACTTACGGCAGATGCTAATTGCGGATATAAATTTACGAGCCCTCTTATTAATTCTGATTCGCAATCTACTCGTAGAAAGCTCTCATGTGAGTTTTTCAGAGGTATTAGTTATTCGTCAGTACGTCATTGAGACTGGTTCTGCAGTAATAACATAATCTAAATTCAGCTCTATGTAGAATTCCTGTGTGAGTATAAAATGTAAACCTCCCAAAAATATCAGAATTTTAAAATAATTAATAAAACGATTGTAGAAATAAAGTACCACACAACTGATTTCGAGGCATCTTTACCTCTACAGACATGAGTTCCAACAACTCAATCTAATGTCACCTTTTACAAACATATCCTATATATTCTATAAGATGTATGGTATGGTGTATAGCAGGTATGGTATATAGCAGAGGATGTAAAAACTCGGAACTTCCCAATACACTAAATTATTTGTGAGCCCATTGTTAATTCCGAAGAGAAATAACCTAAGAATAGTAACTATCTGTCCTCATTAACATCTCGAGAAATTTATTACGCTAGTAAGTTCGAGTTCGCTCATTGTAGAAAAATACATATTGCGGATTTCGCCATGCAAATCTAAACCAAAACAGACAATATTTGGCCTATGAAAATAAATCTTTTTGTCTCGTCCTTTCTTCTTGCAGTTAAATGAAGCCACATTTACTTGTACGCTCTGCACAAAAAGTATGCTATTATTTTCCTGACATCAAACATTAATCCAGTCATGATTCCCTCATTTAGTTATGTTCCGCAGGCACTTAATGACAAACTGTAACAGCAGCGAGTTTTAAAGAGTCATCGAGTAGAGTAAGATGCGGAGTAAAAGATAACGCCGAATGGTCTCTAGAAATACGAGAACTTTTTCCTACGGTGCCATTGTTGCTATCCCGAAGGGAGGTGTGGGAATGGACCGTGAGATAAATATAGTTTGGTACTTGGCTAAGTCGGAGAAACTGGTTCCCAGGGAATAGTGCTTCGGAGTGCATAAATTCCCCACTCTTTTTGTACGTATTCAGTCTTAACGACTACAAAACGCTACCGACCTCACGCCCGCCGTTTTCTCCTCCCCGTCCAATTTTTGCGATTTCCCTCTTGCTTACCAAATTGCTTCCTATCTTTGTCTTTAAATCTGCCCAATTTAGCTTTCCCATTTCCCTCTTACTAGGGTTTTGCGCTTTCCGCCTACATTTACGAAAGATATTTTTAAAACTGACCCGTGACTTAGGGCCGCTATCCCGGAATCCTCAACACAGAGATATTGCTCATACCCTGATGGGAATCGGGAGAAATATATACTACAGACTTTCATGTATCTCTAATACACCATAATCTACAATATAGTGTTATAACTTCCAAGAGATGTGATTAAGATATTTTTAATTAAGATATATTTCTTTAATTAAGATATTTTTATCTTCCATACTGTAACTTTTCATTAGTAGAAGTATAACTAAAAAATTAAATTTGTCTTATAAATTTAACTTGCCTGTATCCTGCTCAAAATACTTTCTAATCCACTTCCTTTAATATATATATGTTTCTTTTCTGTCCATTTGGTTCTTGACATTCTCATCCAATCCACATTTCTGCTGCTTCGTAAAAACTTTTATATGGCATTACATAAAAGATAAAGATATAAAGACAGATCGATTAAAATATCTTTACATTTGAATCATCTTTACGAAGTCAACTTTGTTCTAAGGCCAAATATTTCAGCGTTTAATAATCATTTGTTCGATTATATTTGTATCATAAATTCCAAAAGTAATTAAGTCGTAGTTAAATACCTGCATGAAGTGTTTGCTATCTGAATTTAACTCTCGTAATGAGTATAAGGCATAAGAGACTACCTGGCTATTGCGTTATAACTCTTATCCCAAGATTTTCATCAGATTTAAAAATATCTGCACTCGGTATAAAATTAACTGGTTCTCGCAGCGACATTACAATTGCTCATTAATATCCAATTAGTGTCTTCGGAGAATCGCAACGTTGAACAAAGGAGAAATCTCATTTCCAGCTACACCGCGAGAGGACTTGTAAGAATATGGACTGCACGATAAGTCGGCAGATATTTTTTCCTCTCAGAAGCGTCTTAAGTTATAAATCCCCCAATTAGGATATTTTCAAAGGTGGTAGAGAAGTTATTAATTTACTAGCTCCCTCTCGCGGAGGGGAAAAAAACTCTTCCGCGCGAGCAGTTCGAATTATTTTTCCGCGACTTAAAAATATCCGGCAAAGAAAGGGGAGAGAAAAATAAAAAGAATCGCGAGATGTTTTCTCATTTTAATTAGCGAGAAAGCTCGAAGGTTTTTCCCCTTTCCATTTCATTATTTGATCGTATTTTTTCCTCCAACTCGAGAGCCGCAAAATCCCCAATTATCCTTTCCAACCTACTAAACTTAAAATGATAAAGTGGCAATTCCTGCTCTTACCCTTTCTTTCTTCTTCCGAATCTCTTGCTTTTCTCACTTTCGCCAAATTGTGGGATTAAAGCGGCCAAACAATTATTCCCTTTTCCCTCGAATTTTTCCCTTTTCGTTCCCCTCCTTTGTTTCCTCCGCAACTCGCGTTCCCACTACTTCAGCTCTTACTTCCATAAAAGTCATTTTTGAAACACTTAAGGGCACAAATCCCTGCCCATCTTCGTTAAGCTCTGCCACTCTCCACTGAGCATTCTAAAACCCCTTCGCATCTTTACATGCCGTTGTCGCCAATCCCTTCATCTTTTTTGTCGTTTCTTTCGCACGAGAGATGTCAGGAAAATATTCTAGAAGAATTTCGAAAATACCCAACTACAGTAAAACCCGTTTAAGACGCTCCCGCTTGAGACTATATTCCCCTTGAGACACGGTTTTCTCACGGTCCCTTTCACAGGAATCACATGGTTAAAATACCGCTTTAGACCCCCTGTTTCTACGAGGCGGATTTTTCTCGTCTCCAAATTCACTGCAACCCGCTTTAGCAAATAGTACGCCCCGTTCGATAAACAAATTTTTTTACACAATCAGTGTCACCCTCTTACGTTTTCTCTAGCATGGTTCCTTGTGAAATTTCTTTTTATATAATACAATATATAATAATAAAATATAATTTTTTATATATTTATAATGATTTTGTGAGAATGAAATTAAGGTATCGCGCAGCCGAACAATTTCCATCCTGCTTATACAAAAGCTGAGATAGAGTGAGATATTCATTATCACTTTTCCTCAGGCATGTACGATACGATAGAAAATTCGCTTGGCGGTGTTTTCTTACGTCGCAGACTCAAGTTCTAAACATCGAATAAACCAGAAAGGGATTGCAGTGTTTTGTGAGCGTAGTCTTGAGGGATAGAGCTATGACGATTTATATAGATAATGATCAAATTTTAGTAACTAACACACGGACAATTGAGTAAAAAAAAGCAGACAATTCTTCAAAAATATTATGTAAGGCAAGTAGCCTTACACATCCCTGTTATAATGTTATCCCCTTTAAGACGCAGTTTTCGCTTGGTCCTTCGAATAGCGTCTTAACCTGGCTTAACTATATTCACGATAAAATATACGTTATTTCAACAGAGTAAGCTTCCCAAGTTGAGTAAATTGTAAATATCTAAACTAGTCTAGTCATTCTAAAATTATTTATAAGTAAGATTTTGTTCGATTTCCATAAATATTTCTGATTAAGCTACAGAATAGACTAATGAATATAGTAAAGAAAACTGAAATTGACAAGATAGCAAACTTCTACCAAATTCTAAAATGCTGGGAAAGAACAAAGAAAACATTTGCTTCGAAATTTCCTTAATAAACATCGGATTTTTTCGCAAAAAATTATCACCGAGTTAAACTAGGGTACTTGGAATTTCTTTTTAATCCTTTGCTGTTAGCATCAATTATTTCCTTGCGATATGAAACGCCCGACCTTCATGTCTCAACTTTTGCGAGCCTCAGTTTCGAAAACTTTTAATTTGATATCAATGTTTCCATCTCATTTTTCTGTGAAATTTCACATTTTTCCAAGGCTTTTTAAATTAAGTACGATATTGAAGAAAAGAGTAGCGACTCCTAGGTAGACCTTGACCTAAACATTTAGTGACGGAAGCAACAACTCGAAAAAAAAGAGCCAGCTTCTGTGTTCTTTAACTTTTTTCATTAATACAAAAGCTTCGACCCACTTTGCTCAATCTTGCCGTCCCGAATTAGTACAGGAAAATAATTTAAAGGAGAAGAAGTAGGGAAATTCTTATTGCTGAGAACAGCGTTATGAGAGTTGTTCCAGAAAGGATGTAGTACTTGAATAGTTTTTGAATCCAAATTGTACATTAAACTACAATTTTTGCGAAAATTATTAAAGGTATTTTTATCAAATGAACCAAAATATAACAAACTAATTAATGGATAAGTATGAAGATTATTAATCGATATATCTCATGAATATTTAACCTTTGAAATGGAGCATCGAACCATAGTATTTTGCGTTCCGGTTTTCACTCCAACGGAAACAATATCGGTTTAGTTCCGGTTTTGCTAAGATAGAACCTGTTCGAATCTTTTTTATCGCTACAACTATTATAATATTATGCACCAGAAATTTTCTTTTATCATTTCTTCCTTTCTTAGTCTCATTCCATTACAATGAATTTCATAATAATACTTAGCAATTGGTTCAAGAATTTTAATTTTATGGTTCGGATTAGATTTTCACTCCGGCAAAAAATAACGGTTCTTTCCTGTTTCGGTTTTTGGTTCATTCGATTTCCTGAGAAATGGAAAAACCTCTCCATTGATGATTAATTAGTTAATATTAGTAACAGAATAGATTTTTAATGTTTAATAAATGATCACGAAAAAATTAAATCAGCCTCATAAAATTCTATGAAAGCTTCAAAATTCTATCTTTTTCCATACTTGGAATACACGGTAATACCTTAATTTCCATGTATATTCCCTAATTAATGGAGAAATTTTTCGCTTAAAGGTAATGAAATTATTCCATGTGAATTCATTTCCATCCTGATACGGAATTCCAAGAATTTAAGCGTACGGCATCACAATGTAAATATATCAGCAAGAACAAAACAATTTTAATTAATGCGAATAGCAAAGTATCTTGGTCAGGAAACTAAAATGCTTCATAACCTGGCCTTTTACTAGTTAGATTCCACTTTTAATTTAAGCAAAGAGATGACTCGACTCCATTTCTAACGAGTCTTCAAGTTCTTAGAATGAAAAAATAGAAAAATAGGCATGCAAGTAGGAAAATATAAAATAAGGAGGGAAAAATATAAATAGATAAGGAGTCAGTTGACTTAAGTACGATTTTTTTTAGATGAACTGGCAAGTTAATAATGTAAGTGAAATGTGGAAATTATTGAAACAAAAAATTCGAAGAAGAATCCAAAGAGAAAAAACTTCCTTTGCTATCATACAGGTATCATCTAGTAGCAATAAAACATGGAATGCCGACAAAGCGTTGAGATTCCGCTGGAAGGGAACCAGATTCCCCTTCTCAATCGATTGTAAATCATTGACCTGAAGTACGTGCCGCCGTAATTCATTTCCAGTTGTGAATTGTTTACCTTTCCTAAATATCCATCCAACTCATTCGCCATATTGAAGGCTCCCAGTATCTTCCTTAATGTCCCTTCGCTCCTAATAGTTCTCTCTTTAACCCCTCAAAACGGACGACCATCAATTACTGCGCGGATATTTGTCACACCGCGAGACAGGTGACTCATCCCCTACAGTGGCGTCCTCTATTCCATCCCCCCAACTTCCTGTTGCCCTTCTCTAGATGTAATCCCTATTCTGTCCATCACCCCTATAAATGGAAGTCTCGCGTTCGACGAGAGGTGTTTCGAATGCCTTCCGCCAGCACGCGCTCCCTACTGCACGAGGTGTTAAGCGAATTCTTCTTTTTTTCCACTGCTTTCCTCCACTCAGTGCACTTTTATCTCGCGCCGGTTGGCTGACGCGACACAGGAGGACACGGAAATGCACTTGGACAGAGCCACTGCCATCTGGCGTCCGATTGTCCAACCTCCCGTATGTCTGTCTCCTAGCCTCCTCCAGAACATGAGCGCGTGGTCGGACATTTCTTTTTCTCCTAAAGCGCCGGTTTCCCCAAGTTGAGATTTCCTATTATCAGAAACCTATCCGCTATCACCCTGTGTGATGTAGAGACCGAAATTGCTAATCGCATAGGCTGATTTCTCGACTTGCCGAAGACAATCAGGTATTTTTATTTTCTATGAGTTTCGTTCATCGGTTTCGAATAACCCAACACTCAGAAAGCTTGAGAGTACCTTAATATACTTAATATTAAGAATTAACGTTACATCTTCCAACTTCCCTCGCACTCATTTAAATTGAGCTAATTGTAAGCTATTGTATCTATCAAACATTATTTCAAAACCGAAGTTCACCTTATGAACGCTCATTTGTAAGACGCACTATCTTCGTAACTACAGAAACTGAGGTCATCCTATCAGGATATGAGGATATTTTAAGAGAGTTAAAGAATTAAAGATTGCCGTTTAAAATTTGTCTGTTTAAATTAAACTGGTATATCTCTGGGAGAAGAGAATATAAAGAATGAGTACGTAGAGCATAATACAAATAGTAGTAGTATTGTTGAAAATGCCTCGACAGCGGAGGGCATTTCGCACGTGGGCTCCTACCGAGAATCAAACCCATGACCGCTTTCTTAGGATTCAAACGCCTCATCTGTGAGACCAGCAAATTACAGATATTTCTGTTATGGAAGCAGCATGAGAAGGTTAAATATCAAGATTAAAATTCAATTGACGGCTTTCAATCAATTTCATACTTTCATATATAAAATAAGCACTGGGGGTTTATATGAAGAAATAAAGTATAAGTAATATATTTCGTCATATATTCTAATAATAAAAATGAAATTGCGATGAAAATTTTACTACCTGCGTTAACCGCATACACTAAAGACTAGATAAGATTTTAACTTGCAAGGTCTCTAATTAACCACCCACACGTGAAGTACGGACATGAAATTAATAGTGGAGAGTTGAGTGAGAGATTCCGAGTGGAATCAAAGGAATTCAGAACAATAAATAATGATTGATATAGCGTCACATTTATTGAATCAACTTACCATGTAACCGAAAAGAGAATTTTAAACGCAGAGACTTTAACGCCGTCCGCATCTATTAACAAAATCCTTCCGGCAGAGAGTCATCACAGAATTAAAAGCTGGAATGACAAACGAGCTTTAGGCATAAACGCGAATAAATATTTAAGCTGAGCACTTGATTTCGGGAGGCAGGATATGCAGCATCCCAATGCGATTAATGAAGAGGAAGAAACGGGACATAATATCGCGAAAATGCCTCGTCGGAATTGAGTTATTTCAGCTCACAAAGACATTCCAAATGGAACTCATCCTCAGCTGCTCTTTGACGTATTGGGTCAAATGAAAGAGAACAAAAACAAAGTGACTGTGAAATAAAAACGCGCGGATGTTCTCTTCTTTTCCCGCCCACTTTAATCCGATTGTCCCGCGAAACAAACGACGGTGGTCGAGTGGAACTGTCGTCGGTGGCTGCGATCCAGGCGCCATTTTTTTCTCTTCTCGCGGATAGATGAAAAAATAAAAGCCTCCTTGGTGCTGATTTACTGCTCTCCAGAATGGGAGACTGCTTTGGAAGGCATTGGTAGCAAAGGAAGAACTTTGGGAACGTGAATTAGGTTTGTCGAATGAGTTATTAAAGCCTTTGGATTGAACGGCGACAATGGAGGGCTTTTTATGTAGCGAGAGGAAGAGATAACGGTGTTGTATGAGTGTGAGGTCGGGAGTGATGTCCATTGGAAAAAATCGCCTTCCTTCGATGCGATCGGCGTGATTACAAAGACTTTTTCGGATGGGGATAACACCTCTTGTGCAATTTCTAAATCCTCGGTAGCGAGAGCGTGAACTTAGAGGCTGTGACGACGGATGGGATTGGGGCTGCGAGTTTTTCGGATGGCTGACTTTCCGGTGTACGAACGTGTTGCCAAGACCGCTGTTAATTCCGTTCTCCGGGGATAAAGGACTGAAAACAACTCTTTTTCTAGACGTCGGAGATCTGGATTTAAGGATTCAACGACCCGCTTAAAATTTCTTCGCTATTTAACTTAGTAGCTTCCGTCTAAGGTGTCTGAGAGTAGGGAGATGAACTTCATGTAAGTGTTCGGTGATCATGTAGTTATCAGAAGAATTAAAGATATATATATATATTCGATAAGTGGGAATTTAATACAATCTAAAACCTGAATTGTAAAAGCTTCCTTGAACTCAGAGATCAACACTAAAATACACTGCAAAACCCGCAAGGATACCGGCATATTTTTTATTGTAATAGTATAGATATCTTCCCTCGATAATGCTCATCATAAGGAATCAACATTGAAACGGATTATTTATTAAATCTTTTCATCAGTGTAGGATTATAATAATCCTGTGAGAAAAATCTACGACGAGACTGTGCCTTCAAAAAAATTCCTTTTATCCTTACTAAGATTGAAACCCATAAAGATATATACTTAGAGAGACTACGGACAAGTATTATGAAGTAGGACATCTGTTAATTGAACAATTGGTGACCTTAATTTTCAAGAAAATTTAGGAAAAATTACTCTTATCATAAATTCAACAGTATGTATTTAAAACTACAGGTTTCAGGACAGATCTGCCATCATCAGTTGTATTGTTCACCTGATGAGAGCAGTAACTGGTGTAATTTTTCTTACATTTTGTTGCAATGGATTTTTAGATGATAAAACCTTCCGCGATGATTCAACTTAATTTTCGATATCATACTAAATAAAGGATAAAATTTAATGAAAATAATCGAATTTGGAATCCACCCTTAACTCTGAAGCTTCAGATCTTAGGTAAGCCATCATTATTATTTTGCTCCATTTCACTCTGTCTCGCGTTTATTATTTATTCGCTAACTCGCTATAAAAAGCAGTGATAAAACTTTCATTCATTGCAATTACAATCGTAAGATTTTTATTTGCATCTTTGAACAATATGAACAAGGAAAGTTTTCAGAAATATTCAGGCAACGTTCGTAATTAACAATTCGTAATTCCAAATGCTGCTTTTTCCTAGGAAAGTATGATATTTCTCTTTTAATATCTTTATTTAGGGAGTATAAATACTAATGTTTCCTTGCATCGAATGGAAAACTGTATCGTTACATCAGTAATTCAGTAGATGAGCTCTAAAACTCTACCGCAGGTTGTTGAGGTATCGTTACAATAAATAACTAATTCCTGATGAAGTACTAACACCTGAACTAGATTCCAACGATTCCAAGAAAAATATGGACCTGCAACGTATTCAAGGAAATTTAGCTCTCTGTGCTCTAGGAACACAGAATTTTAAAAATTAATTTTAATCACAACATTTCACCGAAACTTATATTTCTGTCATAAGAGTGTTATGTACTCCTGTATTTTCTAGTTCAGAAACCTGGAAAAGCTTTAATTGTTTTTCACAACTACCACAGTAGAATATAAACTCAGGAATTACTGGTGTGTGATAAGCGCTCTTTGACAGTTTACTACGGAAGCCGTTTACGAATGTTACGCCCAAACAATTCACGATTTCCTAGTATAAATCGTGCACTCATCTTGACTCAATAATACTTATTTGGCCGCGAGTGCTAGCGTTCCAATTATCGCCGCGGAAGCATAAAAACCAAATAAAACAAAAAAATTAAGATATAAAAAATCACTAAAAATGGAAGGATTTAGTTTTCTGGAATATATCTAATTAAATCTCCTTTAATTTATACCTTTCTCTCTTAAGTGTGATCACTGCTTCAAGGGATTAATTTCACTAAAGCGGAGGCGGAGACTAGATTTCTAACCCAGTCGATAAACCTGAACATTATTCATTACGAGGTATTCTATACCTAAAATGATACACTAGTCAGAGTAATCGTTTGAAATATACTTGGGGACTGAGCATGATTAATAATGTACTCATTGCTCCGTTTCCTAAGTTATAAAAAGTTAATATAGCGTAAGAAATTTCATTTCTTGTTATGATATATATTGCTACAGTGTGCAAAAACATATCAAAGGATTTGATTTTATGATCGAAACGTCACCACCAAGTCAAACTACTATAGTATACCGATGTATAAAATAAATCTCTTCTCTACAATAACATTTCAAACGATCTCATCCTTTTCATAACACCTGATGACAATTTTTAACTATACAAGGTAGTTATATTCGCTCCATTATACATGGATTCAACTTTTATATGCTCAAATCTGCATTAAAAAAATCAAACACTGGTGACCGCAATTCCCAGCAAAATATAAATACACATATATCTATGTATACTAATCCATTCAACGATTCATACGTCACCAATATCCTCAAAAAATAAACTGAGAATCCGGAACGTCGACATGTCATCGTGGATCATGACTCGGAATGTAGTTTATCCGGTTAATCCTTCAGCAATAATACGAAAATAAAATCTATCTACAAAACTTTACCCATAAAGACCTATACGAAGAGCAGATACTAAAAATTTAATTATGATTCCATTTATTGAACATACGTGATTTGTGAGTTGATTCAGTCAGAAGAATGATTGCATGATTATCAAATGTTCAGAAATGTGCAACAAATAAATTTCCCGACTTCCAAATCAAATAAAGATATGAATTCACTGATATTATGATTAAGGTATTCAACTATTAAAAGCTATCAAAAAATTAGTAATCGAACATCGAGATGAAAATAACCTTTTCTTAAAGGAATAAAATATTTGAACCCCCACGACGTAAAAGAACCTCGAATTTAACGACAGTATTCTTAGAAAACAAACGCTTAAAATTAAAACCATGTGCAGCAGAAACGACACATGTAACGGTAGAAGAAAAGTTGAATAGCAACCATTTTCCGGAGTGGATTCATCGCGATCGATGCATTCAACTTCTTTCCGCGAGAAGAGGTCGCCTCTGTGAAAAACCACTGCCACTCCGAGATTCAGGTCAACTGCGCTAGAGGCAGAAATCCAGTGTTCCTATAGAACGACATGGAATCCTCCTCAATTCTTTCTCTCTTTTGCTACATGTGCGTGAGTTTTCTTGCAATGAAGATTCGTATAGAATTTCCTCCGGGCGACCCTAGGATGCATTGCTAGCATGTCGGGGACGGTGGTTAGTAAAAGGAAGGACAAATGGAAAAGCACCTCCGAGTCGAATTTCTTTTTGGACCTAGATTTACTTTAAATTATCCTGGACCGAGAGGCGGGCATGGTGGCTTAAAAAATGTCATCTGAGATCAGATAGATAGTTGGAAAAGCAAGGTTTTTAAGAATGAATTTTCTTGACCATTGGAAGAAAGATCAAAATTTAAAGAATCCTTAAGGTTTCCAAGCAGTTTCTTAAACAATTCTCTGTTCCCTATGTACTCGTATATTGTGCAATGTGCACACCAAAAATACAACAGAAAGCCTTTAGTAGAACAATAAATGCACAATATCATAAAAATTAAACAAGCAACCGGTTTCGGCAATACATAAACAGTCTGGAAGAAAAAAGGTAGTTTGGAAACACTATTAAACCTTTAAAGAATGTTTCCAAACAAACTTCCTTAACTTGACGATGACTTTGATAAGTTGAAACCGGTTTCTTGTTATATTTTTGTGGCCTTGTACAATTTTTGTTCTATTGAAATTTTTTTAAATGAGTTTCCATCAGATATTGCTTAATAAGATTATTTTCAAATAAATAAAGTTTTCCCCGAGCTGAAAAGGTGGAAAGTGATGATAAACGATAAAATAATTGAACAGATGATGTAACTCACCATTTTGCAATCTGAAAAGACTAGCGAATGATGAAAAGGCAGATTTAGAGACGAAGTGCAATTTAGATAAGGAAAAGCGAATTTCTGGATGAGTAAATACTCAGATATGATTGATGTATGTATCAGTGAAGACGATTATTCAATCCGTTAGCAGGAGCACATCATGAGCACTCTGGAATTCCCGAGATCCGCTGTAATAGTTTTCTTTTAAATTTTTGTCTGAATGCGTAAATTCAATTTCATGAATAGTATTTGGTTAAAAATACTCCAAATATCACTGTTCTCGTCAAAGTAAGAATGGATTTAAATGTTAAATTACTTTTTAATGAACTTTACTTTTTTATTTATTCGATACAACTTGTCTATAAGTTGGCATCGTGATTTAAAAATTCTTCAAGCCTGAGGGTGGACAGAACTAGTCACGTCGATTAAATTTGTTTTGTGGAAATAAGAAGTAATTTTTTAATATGGCCACCTTCCACAAAATTGACATTGGCTTTACATTGAATTCACTGAATGATTTACTGTTATAATTTCTCTTATCGACTCTTCTTTTACTAGCAATCTCCGGAATTATCATCTTAAATCGTTAAATAATCTTATACCAGAAGAGCAATTTCATGAAGATTAGTAAATATTATCATCTTCGTAAATCTGAGATGACAAAATTATACTAAATTTGTTACTCCAGTGATTCAGAATAATGTGCGAGGAATAAGGATGTTTCTCGAGGTGTTAAAAAATGAAAAACCCTAAAATACATCTCTCTGTGTACTTTCTTGTCTCTCTTATTTTTCAATTTCTTTCAATTTCGTATTCCTCTCCATAAAATTCGTTTTGTAAAGTAGTTTCATAATGAGTAATAAGATAAATGGAATGGTTTTAAAAATAAATATAAAGTACGTAAGAAATTGATATAAAATATATTACCCATTAATATTGATTTTTGATAAGATTACATTCGAATGGTTTACATAGATGAAGACCATCTTGAAGTAAACGACCTTCGTATTACGGCTATAAATTATGATTAACATTTAAATTTATGCGACCTTTTCGAATTTTTCAAATTCAATTACCCTCGTAACATGCAAGTTGATAGCTATAACCATAGCTCTACAGAAAGCTTAATGGTCAATTAACGTGGAGAATTCGTTCAAAACTTTGTACCCCAATTCACATGAACGCAATACGAGGAAAAAACAAAACTCCTGACAAGACCGGTGTGAATTTAAAATTTCGCCTCTTTCCCAGGCGACTAACCCAACAATCGAACAAGATTGAATGAACTGCCGCGGCTTTTTTCATCATCGAGGCAAGGGAAGGGAGAAGTTGGGCAGTATGGAGAAGCAAATGGCAAATCATCTGCCAACAATTTGCAATTGAATGGCTGATATTCAGGCGGTTTTGCTGCACAATGTACACAGTCCATTGGAAAATCACATTCGGCATCCCGGTCACGTATGGCGGTTCTCACTTGTTCTGCCCCGACTCTAAAATCTAGTCAGCCCCTCATCCGGGCCCCACCCCTTTCTCTCACGCCCGGACCTTCCATTCTAATAACCCTTCGCCGTTGGGGGAATGTCTCCAAAAAGACTGCGTTTCCGGAATACCGCAAAACTATCCCGTAGTATTTGGTGAGGTAAATAGAGATTCGCGAGACAAAATCGTATCCCTAGCGACGCAATGGCGAGGAAAATGGACCAATCGGACAGAATCGATGATTATAAGAGGGGGAAAACTTGTTTCCGGTCACGGGCGTATCCTGTTTGGATGGCGGAGTCGAATGGCGCTATTTGGCGGGAACGCTATGTAAATCGCGACTGCCCGATAGAAGGTTGGCAATTAAGAAAGATGGCGAGGATAACGTTCATCGCTTAATATATTTGGAGATGCTGAGTTGGCGTGAGGAAAATCTCGGTGAGCTGGCCGTTAAAAGAAATGACGTTCCGATCGTCGATGCCGTAAACCAAATGCCAATAAGAGTTTTATAGGTCGCCAGAAGAGCGGACCGTTGCATTTCGACGTATAAAAAGTGGTCCGATTTCCACGATGACACAATCCTGCCTTTCGAAAGATAATTTCTCTTTGAATATTTTGAAATTTTGATCATTAAGGTCATCAAATAAAGAGGATTAAATCAACCCGTGGAGTTGAAACTGCAACAAAACTCTTATATGATATAATTATCTAAAAAAAACTCCTCGCGTTCAACTATTGGGAAAGTAAGGAGTATTTTGAATTAAGGAGGCAAATAACTTGCATACTCAGAAGCGTAATAGGCAATTAAGATTTACGTAAATGATTAATCATATATATGTTTAGATAGATGATTAATCAAAACAAAATTTATATAAATACATTCAATATCATTCATTATTAGTCAAGCACGTAGGAGTTTTTCTGTATTTTTACTTTTAAGGGATGAATTCCTCACTTTATTATGGACCTTTCTCCTGTATGATCTGGAGGCAAACCCGTCATTGCTGCGGACCATTTACTACCATGTTAAATTCACACAAGACGCACTGCATGCAGTTAAGACGTTACTGGTTCTGTTTCTCGATGCTCATATTTTAATAGTCATAGTTAAATTAAATATGTTAATAGTTTTTATTGCCTATTTAAAGGATTGTAAAATTTAGAGAAAATTTTCCTCATGAAGTGTTTTTGGTCCACTATCGAGGTAAAATATTTACAGAAAAATAAGGAATGCATAATCCAAAGAAAATTTACAGAGGTAACAATGAACGTATATATAATTATTTACATAACTTTTACTCGCTACCATAGAATAATTCTGTTGTATCCAGTAAACGTTTTGCTCCTTTTCTCTGCCATAGAAATTGCTCGGAAAATGTTTTAATCTCGATATATTTTTCCTAAATAATCTTTCGTCAGTTTGATACCTAGAGATATCAAACTGGTGGAGGTAGAGGAGGAGAAGTCCATAAATTTATATATGCAGAAACAGTGACCGACTGGATTGATTTGTGGTCTCATGATCTATTGTTCGACGTTAGATAAAATTTACAGAACCTAATATAGTCGACGTGAATTGAGAAATTATAGCTTGATTTCACAGCTGAATCTCAAGTCTATGAAAGTATAGTATTAGAGCTCGTATTCAGTTGAAACAAATGAAATATTTTAGAAAAAACGCCTCTTACTATAAACGTATCAATGATCGCGAATAAATACCATAAGAAGTGAAAAAGAAACTAAAAAGAGCATAAAGAAAGTAATGAGAAATGCTGTGACAAGTTTTTTTAAGGAATCATTTGCTCCGCAAACGATAAGCGATAATAACTAGTTAAAGAAGTACCTCAAACGCTAGGTAGTCATAAAGGCGGCTTATAGAGTATTAATGTAGATGTAAGACAAGGATATGGCCTCTTAAAATCTTAGCACTCCCTAAATTCCTGGAATGCTCTAACTTGGCAACAAGTTCGAACTTGTGAAGCGCAGGTAGGGCGATTGAATTTTCTCCACTTACCTGCTGGTCCTGAGAAACCGCATTCTTGTGGTGCAGAACCACCTGATGTTGGTCGAGGGATGCCTGGGAGGTGGAATCTGCAATCAAGTGGTTCGATTTCTACTCCCCCTAGGTCTGCTAGCTTCGCATCGCTGTCCATGACCTGGTGGTTGAGTAAAGGGGATAATAGAATCCTGAGTCCATAGTATGGTAACGAATCTGTTTTATTCAGGAGCTTATACTGAATTATAAGAACCATGCCTTCAATAAGGAAAATTTTTCGCGAAGGAGAAAATTAACTATTTTATGTTGTAAATTTAGTGTGATTGATCGATAGCTTAATCCCTCTGAGAAGACGTTAATTATCTTCTCCATGTCCACCATGGAAGGCACTAAGGTTCCAGAAAGAAATAAAACGGGACGTTCGTTTTCCGTGAAAAAAGAACTTAATTCTCCCTTTAAAATGTTTCATTTCTCTCTGTAATTTCCCCAGAGGGAGAATCATAAATGAAGAAAGGGATTCATTCAAATCTAAATTCGGTCTCTACAGGAATGAGGAAGCATTCTGTTCATAAAGGTCAACAACGGTGACCCTTATCAATCTAGTGACATCACACAAAAGAAGGGATGCTTCAGAGGAGGAGATCTATTATTGGCCTTCTTTTCAAAGAAATCAAGATATATTTCTCGGGCAACTTTTGCGGTAATAGCATCTCATTTGGCAAGGGACTAACATTTTCATTATCTAATAAATGAGATACGATTCAGTAAATTTAAAATTGTATTTCATCATATTCAACCCCGCTCAATCTAAAATATGATATATCCGTTCAATAAATTTCGAACATAATCATTTAAAAACAGCATTCAACAATGTCAACCTATATCGCATTTCTGTAATCTAAATCTTTTATCTCCTGATAGAGAAGTATCAGAAAAAATTGAATAGCAAATAAGCTTCATTGGCCTATTTCCATTTACTTCACAAATAGATCTTATTCACCTCTATCGTAAAACAATTCAGTTATAGAAAAAAAGAAATTTAAATTATAGACTAAAGAAAAGTGTACATTGATTTTCTCACTATACATTTTCGCGTAGTGAATACAAAATTTATTGTTCCGGGAAAGTCTACTCATCGACCTCTTTCAAAGTTTGTCCCACATCTTTTGTTCGAATTCATCCCCCCCCCCTTGTAAAACTGTAAGATCTAAATGGCATGTATAACATTTATTAAATTTCCGTCGGTTTGTGTCATTGATAAAGGCGAGAAGTCACAGGGCAATGTGAGCAACATGTGAAGGTCAGAGGCTGAGATTCGGAAGAGATGCTAAAAGAAGAAGACAAGGGTTAAAAGCAGAGCGTAGTGGAATAGTGTCGAAAAAGTAATCGATCCCTCCAAGTGCTTTGCCACTCTCAATTTACGCAAGCCGATGAAGAGATTCTCGAGAAGAAGACTACTCAGACTTCATTCTCTGTAAGGCTTCCAGATCTCTGCAGGCTGATATTTAAACATTGAGATCAATTCCATTGGATGAATAGAAACTGCTGTTACGTTCAAATAATACACCAATGGACATAATGAATACAGCATTACATAAAAGCACACTATTGGATAATACATAAAATTAATGATAATTCGCTTCCGAGTAGAAGAGTGAATAGCGCGTTCGCCTATGATGAAAGAACAAAGCCTATGTTAAGATGAATCTACAGTAAATAAAGAAATAAAATCAATAAAACGAAGGAGTGATAATGATAACAAGAATTAAATGGTAACAGTAAAAAAATCTTTAAAACTTATTCAAAGGAATTACTTTCCAGTTGTCTGACTATCGAAGAATTGTTTTATCTAAAGTACTGTATTAAATATTTTTGGAAATCAGTGTAATAATTTTCCATATCACAACTAAATCGGTTAAAGGAACCTAACTCCGTTCTTTAATTTATCAAAACATTATTTTACATATATTTTTATACACATCGAATAAATGTCCAATATTACCAACAAAGAGATCCATCACCTCATTCCACCAGCGAATAGCAACTATGAAAAACCGTAACCATCAAATCTTTCAACACAACTGTTTCCCATACATTTATTTGCATCGCGATCTCTCCAAGTGACAATATTTTGTTTCGTTCAATTTTGTTAAGACGGAACAAATTGCGACTCGTGCTAAATGTTATTTTTTGAACACGCGTCAGAAAAGGGTGTGCGTATAAATTACGCGGCTACCCACGGCAATATGAAGACAAACTAAATAAATAATGAGAGTGTTACGACATCGTGACCGCCCCATGCATCATTTCCAGGGTGAAAAATGGGCAGGTATGACCCAGAATCGTAAATTTGTTTTTGACGTCCGGCAGGGACTCGGAAAAAATTACGTTCCAGATGCCATTAAAGGCGCGCTTTTTACAATGTCCTCAAGTGACCAGCTGATCTATCTTTATCTGAGATAATGACATTGCTATCCCAACCGATGTATTCCCCTATGAGATATTTATAAATATAAATACTATGCACAAATGTAATAATTTTTTTCAATTCACACAATCAATTTTTTGACTTTCTCTTTTTGAATGAATTGGTTTTAAATCATACTCTTTTAATATTAAAATCTATATATCGTATATCCATAGCTAAATCTGACGATATTTTATTCGCAACGAAAATGATTTTATTAAGAGGGCTATACTTAAAAATACCGATATATTGATACATTGATACTTGCAAAATATATTTATATAGTAAACGGGATATCAAGTTAATTAGTTAAGCTAGTTTGATATATGATTCATTCCGGTTCCTAAGAAATGAAATATCAATCACATTCAATTACCTATATACTGATAGATTCCTTAACTGAACTAAGGAATTCTTGTAAATGAAGAATTTAAGACTTAAAAATCCAGTGAAAAAGCATCAGCATTAAGAATTGGAAAAATACAGAAACTACGTTATACAGTAAAATCCGCGCGATTCAACACCGATTTACTGAGGTTGATATGACCAGAATTCAGGTAAATAATTTTCGAGTCAGTATTTTGTCGCTAGATCTATATTCTTTCTATAGCGACTGTTTTCCTGAATAAATGACATCTTGTTAATGTTTTTCTTACGTATAAATCAATATATTGACAAAGTTACCTAATAAGTCTTAAGTTTCATATCTTTTGAATTTATTTAATATCCAATCTTATCTACTATAATTCCAAAATCTGGTTCAAACCATAATAATTATTTTAATTATTTTAGCAACATTTTGTAAGTTTAGCGACTTTTTAGCCACTTTTCAGGCTATATCCATAGACATAATCGAAGATGAAATGGCATCTCAGTTCAGGCATAAACATACAGAGCAACGGATAGTAATTGAGTTGAATGCGCTACACCAGTGATAAAATAATTAAAATGCCCTTTCCCAAATACTGCCTTCTTCCTGTTTCATTCATCATTGCCTTTACTGAGAATTGTCTGGAACTAATATCACGTTCTGCCGTAATATCTTCTCGAAACACTTCCTGATACCTGGTCTCATATCTTTTGAACAAGGGGTAGAAAATTACCTCAAAAATTCATTCATCGTATTAGGGCTTTTATCTCATGAAAGAAGAGTCCCAACGTACTTCAGATATTATTCAATTACAAATATTTTTTCAACGGATAAAAAAAGGTTTCGAAATCTGTTTTTCTAGACAGTTTACTTTTACATTCTACATCAAACCACGGTAGTTGATTGTATCCTGAAAATCGGCAACCCGCACTACTAAAATTGCTGCCTACTTCGCAGGAGCATGTATTTTTTTTATTATACCGGGACTACCCTTCGTATCTTTAAGCCATCAATGAATACCATCTTCCTTTTAACATTTTATTTGTAATTCCCAATGTTACGTAAGCCAGACTCTGCATATCATCTATGCGAGTAGTTCCTGCGAATGAGCTAGGATATGAACAAATCAAGAATAGGTGCTCAATATAAAAGGGGAATCAGTGATACTAGGAAATTTTAATTCCGCAGTTAATGGAAATATATAAACATTATGACGCTAGTAAAACCTGATTATATTGAAGGAATTTAACTGACAACAGTAGCAGAACATTCACCGGGTAATTCTATTAGAATGTAATTCTTTCTTGAAGAAATTCTCTAAAATTATAGCTGGCGCTTATAATAGTCTAAAAGGCAAATAGTACTGTTTGCATCACAATTAGAATAAACAATTGTGAGTTTATAGTAAAAGTAAAGACATAAAAGGATTTGAACACGAGAAGAATAATATAAATTACTCAAGATATAAACTAATGTGTTACTAACTACAGAGTGATTGTCTGTTAAGAAATCGATAAAATTGGCTTAATTTATATCAAATATATTTGTTAGTGCAGGCTTATTTACATTTCTTTAACTTTCCTTATTTTTCCTTTGACGATCATGACTCAGGCTTTTAAAAAATATAAAGTTCCACATCATCATAGAAGAGTTTATGATATTATACTCAAGAGAAACAACATCTTAAAAGAATATAAAGTGATTAATAGTATATAAAACTTAAGTACTTAATGAATAAAGTAAAGGTTGTTTGTAGAATATATTAGAGAAATAAGACGAAGAGAGAATAGCTTAGTAAGGGCAAACAAAAAGAATGGCGTGAGAAGGAAATTTGTCATAAAAGTATACAGTCTTAAGACGTGAGATTAAGGATCGACATCATCATCAAAAGATACTCAGATGGAAAAGAATGTATGCATATACTGGCGAAACAGATTTTTATTCTGCTATTCTAACCACAGAACGCTAAACGCAAAAATCTCTCCATTTCACCGAAAGACACCATAAAATACCAAGGGGTAATCTCTCGTCTTATATCTCGTTATCTGTTTACTTCAGTGAGATGAAAGACTTAAATCAAAACACCTTATGCATAATTCTTGAGCCTCGTAACACCGAAATGAAGAAGAAAATGAATCTTTGTTCGCGCACACATATAGCACGAGTGGCGATGATCACGCCAGAGAACATCAACCCCTCCCAGTGCATACTTCCCTCCTAACCTCGAAATAACTCGGCCATAACTCGCCCTGAATATGGAGGAAGACTAAGCGACCATCAAAACAGAAATACTTTTAAAAAACCTTATCGATCAAATCGTCAGCACGCTGCAGCGAAAAATCTTTTCTGTTTTATGACCGGTACCTAACCTTATCAGCTGAATTTGGGTATAAAATTATGAGGGTGGAAGGGATGGTTTTTATTATTATTTTTAATAACGTAATTTTCCATCCACTGTGCATTCATTTGCCGCCGGACCTTTGGAGAATGTGCGGATGGGCAGTGGGGAAAAATAACGCGAGTTGGGAGGAAGAAGTCTCCGTGGCCGGCAGACTGACCCGCATGCGAAATGGGCAATTGCATAAAGAACACTGCCGGACTACGTGACGAAGAAGGGAAAGAAGTAGAAAAGATAGGGGATGCGAAAGGAAGGGAAGAGGGAAATGGGTGGGTTTGGGAAGACGGGGTGCGCCCTGAGAAAAGGGAAGGAGAGGGTAGCTCAGGGGTCGGCCAGATGGTATTTGAGGTTAAGCCCCGGGAACACGCCGCATAAAATGCGTAATTCAACAAAATGAAGTCGTGAAAAACTGACGTGCGTTAGGCAACGTATTTTCTTTTTCCCCTTCCATCCCTGTCCGAAAACGAGGCTTAATAAAATGAGAAAACGGGAGGACGATAAGATGGGACAAACGTCCCTTGCGGAATAAAAAGACAATGCCGTCGTAAAGTTTATCTATGAAGCTTCGGAGAGTGTGGAAAATGAATCTTTGGAAGATACGTTTTACTGTGTAATAATTTACATAGGAGAGGGTCCTTTATTGAGAAACTTTTCCGTTTTAATACAAAACAGCGCAGCATCGAGTGATTTTTGGAGCATGGATGTTACTGAATTCTGGCTATCACCGTCCTTTGTTTTTGGACCATTTTCAAAGTTCATTTTCAAGTCTGTAGCTCTTGTAACTCAGATAACATTCTGGAGTTTAAAAGTTCTATTTTATTTAGTTACTTTTATAAAATAATAAATTCTGTATTGGATTTCGTTTAGTTTTAGATTATGTAAGTTACGTAAAAACATCAATTGATATTTGCTCATAGGGATCATATAAGCTGTTCATTAAGACAAATTTCAACCAAATTTATTCGTATAATTATTTCTAACTAATGCATTTTATGATTATAGTTTTAAAATGCGAATTTGCTAATAACACTTCCATCGAATACAGAGATAAATTACGGAAATGTGTAAGCCTTAAAAGAAGGAATCAGCGAAGGAAAAACTTGCAACTTTTCTATATAATTAGAGCTTCCTGGCGGGAATTCGTTTCCGTTTTCGGGAATTATTACTGATTTTCCATTCACAAATCCCGAGAAGGGATTTCGAGAAATCAAAATAATTGACTATTAGAATCCTGTAATACCCATAATGGGAAATGATTGAAAATTCTAATTTGTTTTCCGTATTTATCGCTAAATAAAATACAATTACGTTACAATATTACAAGATACAAGAATCGGATAACCCATGAATGGCTAGTGTTAGATCTTGTAATTGGAGCACATTTTATCATGGAGAGAAATCAGAACTACGGAAGGACGAAAATCGTCCCTTTAGGAGAGGTCTAGTAAACTCCTTGTGTAAATTTGAAAGTTATAAGGTTGCAATTATAATTGGTGGTATAACTGTTCTGAAAAAAATTGAAAAATCATAACCAATTAATCAAAATTTTTCTGCAATCTTAAGCTGTGCCTATAACAAAAGTATTTTACGTTCAAAAGTATTTTACGTTCAAAAGTATTTTACGTTCAAAAGTATTTTACGTTCAAAAGTAGATAATAGATAGAGCATTAGTGAATTTTAGCAACGACAGAGAATTTAATAATGATTCTGAATACAACAACGATGATGGCGGTACTTCTGAGTTCAAATAGTTATCCCGAGCTAATCACTATAATTCGCTGGATGAGCTATCTTCAGTAATCAACAGCTTTACACTCAAGCGGATATTTTCAAAATCAATTATTTATTAGCTTTTAATAGGTTTATAATACCTGAGATCCAAATTGTAGGAGAGACACGCATACGGAGTAGAAAATTCTTAAAAGTAATCTTATTAATTATTAATGATAGTTTTAGTTTTTGCCATACAGATTAGGTAATCGTAATGACAACATCGAAATAATCATGGCATTGTTTTTAGAATAAATGTTTTTAAATAACTTCCTGCTATTTAAAAATATTGTCATATGTATAATTTACTGAGCAACAACCAAAACCAATTACATACTGCCTTTATACTTATGTAAAAATAGATCCAATGTATAATAGAAAACCTTAAACACTCATGAATCAAAATATTTGACACTAGATTCCGTGAAATATTCTTCAAAACCATGATCGCATCGTGTTACGAGATTCATCTCCGAATTCCCAGAGACTTAACGAGAAGAAAGAAAAAAATGGCAAAAAAAACATATGCTAATTTATTCACCAGAAAGAAACAATTGCCCATCAAAAAGCGACTGTGGAAAACAAACTCGAACAACGGTACGACGAAAAAATTAATAACGCTTACATGGGTTGTCGCGCGGACTTTCCCTTTCATTAACCTCGTGAACTCCCTTTCATATGTGAATATATTCCACTCTGTTTCATTTTCCTACAGAAATTATACTTTCTCGTCAACCCCTTCCCTTTCATTAGCCGAACTTGGATTTAATGAACACATTCTTCTGCGGAAGGGGATGAGGCATCGCAGAAGGTCGGATAGGTGCACGGGTATACAAGATGCTGGGATGAGGAAAAAAATTCCGTTTCGATCGCCGTTGTGTAATTCATTCCTTCGCCTTGTGAAACACGTGCTTTGCGGATGAAAAATACGTTTCAAGGGCGGAGTTTATTTATTTTTCCCCTGTCGCTTCCTTCCTCCGACTCTAGCATAACAAAATAATTACGCCTGTGGACTTTTCATGACTGCGAAGAAGAGATTTTCAATAAAAGTGAGCAGAGACCATTCTCTACAAGAGGAAGTGCAATTAACTTCCTGCTGGAATAATATTTAACGAGAACGGATCTTCTCCTTCATACAAAATGGAACCCCTATTAGTTAATTGCAAAAATGCAAGCTTGATAAAACGTTTACGTTTGATAGAAAACAGAAAAGAGTGTTGATTTGATTTCAAAAGTGAATTAACGAGATAATCGTGAATAATTGCAAATTTATAAATTGAGGAGAAATATTTTTAGAAAAATTGAAAACCATCTGTAAGCATAGTTGCCGATTTCAAAATTTTTGCGTCATATCTTTGCAAGTTTCGGCCTTTATAAACGTTGATATTAGACTTCAATTTATAAAACGGAATGCCTGGATCTCACTGATCAAAAAATTTCTTCATTTTAAAGAAAGAAATCTCAAAATATTTTCTCTTTCAACAACTACATCATTATAATTTTAATCCATTGGATTCAAGTTGGCAGTGGAAAGTATTGTTTTGCTGAGATATGTAGTATCTCCTCAATCAATTAATTATTTTAACGCTAGATAATTTTTGCTATTTCTATTTCTTTATGAATGTCTGAATTCATAACATAATCCTTCACATCATTCGAACATTAGTATCAGAAATACATAACAAAAATATGGATAATCTCAATTCTGAAATAGTATTTTTTTCGTTAAGTTACATAGACACTGTTTGCGTTACTATCACGTTACCTGTCAGAAACATGTTTTGTGAGTGATTTTTTCTATTTTCAACGCCATCTGATTTTGTATGATATATTTTCATTTTTCAACAGGTGAATTTTTAGTCCTCTGGCTGTTCACATGCGGACTTTGTGAGGGAATGTCCGTGGAAAGTTTTGGAAGCAGCGTGTTATTTGCTTGTTCCACAGTTTCTCGAATATTGCCGCGCGGTTTGGGATACTTATGAGACAAGTTTGATCTCAGATCTGAAAAAGTTCTGGTGTAGAGTTGGTTGAGGTTCACCAACAGTGTATGAAAGCTGATAAAGTTTCTAAAATGAGAAATCTGGAAAAAAAATTGAAACCAGACGGTAGAAGGGAATATTCCGTGAAATATACTGAAAGCAATGACGCGCAAGACACAGTAACTTTCAGTAACATTTATCAAGAACATCTCGATCAATAGAAAAAGCATGCGCAAAATCATTGAGCAGATTGCTATTTTAGTTCAAGGACTGTAATCGGAGGGGATCACTGTACTCGTAAGCTCTATATTACATGCATACGTACGACTTTATTTTAAGCGATATTGAGACTAAATATTACACTTATTCATTAATAATAAGTAAAGTCATAAAAGAAAAACAATTATTAAGATAATAATAGTGCAAATTAACTGAATGTAGATGTTTACTTTTCCACAGAAGGTCTTATTTAAGAACTACCGGTTTCGGTGTATAACCATCTTCAGGTTCGAACAGTCTGTTCGAGTAAAAGTAAACATCTGCATTCAGTTATGTATTTCCACCACATCTCGGCCGAAGCTATAGATTATAGTGCAAATTGAGTTTTTTGAGTAAGAAAAATCAAACAATCCTGTATTAAAACATTGCATACTCACATCATAATATTATCGGTTCCACAAAGGAAAAAAAAGTGAATCACAACTTAAGGAATGAATTTACGATGAAAATATATAAATAAAATAATAAAAAAGAAGTAATAAAAAGGAAAGGAAATTGTATCAGGGAAATAGGGAGTGATATCATCGTTGTGAAAGATTAAGTTCGAGTTTATCAATGTCAATGAAGAATTGTTTCAGAAAGAGATACTTGAAGAAGCGGTATATAAATGTTACGGAAGTACTAAATATTATGGAAGCAACTCAAAAGCTATCTACCATCATGTAAACTAACCCATTTTATTCCAACTACTATAAAAGGAATATATTTGTATTTTTAAAGTAACAATATGTATACTCACGATAGTAGTATCGCAAGGATACCTCTTAAGTGTCTCTCAGCAGCAAAAAATACGGGAATATATATCTATGCAGGGGGGGGCTGAATCGCAAGGGCCTATTAGTACGTTCCTAATATATTCGTAGTAATCTTAATGAAGCAAAGGAAAGACAAAGAAATAATTACATCTGTTCGTCACAACTTCCTGCATCGTGAAAGGATTTGTGATTTTGAATTCCAAAAATGTCATGAAATGTATCCAAAGATTTTAAGAGAAAGGAAACAAAACAAATTATGAATTCCTAATACGAATGGGTTATTATCGTCGAAGAAACGTATATAAAAAGTGAAGGAGCCCTTATCCAGCGGAAGAAACCTCTTTTCATACACAAACAAAAGAACGTACAAAAGTACGATGGAAAACTTCGTGAAAATGATTGGATTTGCGGATGAGGAGATACAACGGTCCAGTTGCTGCCTTTCGTTTTGACTAAACTTTCATCCGAAAACTCGCGGAGTCAGAGAAAAGAAAAAGAGCTGAGACGTGAATCGTCTTGGGAGACGAGTAAAAGGGAACTGCCAGGCACTCCATTATCCGCTGACGCAAAATCCTACTCTTTCCATTCCGAGGAAAGAAAGGCACGCGGCAGGAAAATTAACGGCACGCCAACATAAGCGACCTCTATTCCGGATACGCCGAATTTATTTATGTGTAAAATAGAGGTTGGAATAAACAACGCATTAAATTTATTCACTCAATGCGACTTTTAGAGCTAAGATACTATCGAATTTGATTCATATCGATTAATTTCTTTCTCTCTCCCATCCCACTTTAATCTGAAATTATAACTAAGGGTCGAAAGCAAAAATATTGGCGATTAAAGGAAAAACAACCAATGCACACCATCAATCCCTTGCCTTTCCCTACATTCCTGAATATTCTGTGGTGCTCCACAAATAAGTTTATTTTGTAATGTTTAAGTATAACGAAATGACGTAATTTATATGACGTCAAAAATAAACAAATAACTGTGATATGAAATTTTTAATCAATTTACGAAGCAGTATTAACGTGATACCTGACAATCCATATTAGTGTTGAAGTAAAAGGCGAGGAGATTAGTTGGGGGGTCTGTACTAGGGTCCTCTACTTGTCGGTAACCTTGAAGGCACTATTTTTTGCTCTTCACTATAGCTGAGGGTGTGCTAAATTTTTGGATTCTCTCAATCTACCCGTACAAGTATTAAAATTTATCTACCAAAAAGAATAAATGGAATTTCCGATAAAGCCAAGGGATGCCCTAATCTACCGCCGATCGAAAGAATAGTTTTACATAAAAATACCTCATTTCTAAATCTGATGGGAAAGATGAAAGAAACTAATACACCTCCCTCTCGAGGAAAAAAGAAGAAAAAAGTCAAAATTTGAAAGACTTGAAACAACGTCGATGAAATGCATATCGTTCGCATACTAGATATAATGCAAAATGAAGATGCAGGAGAAAAATTATGCTAGCTCGCGGCTTTCATGAAAGTTGAATGAAGGGCTGTCTTTGAAGTATTCAGCCCGGAGGCCCGACTGAACCCCAAACGATCCACCATTAGGGTTTTAGAGGGAGTGAGACAAACTAGACAAGATGAGGAGTGAGGTTTCCCTTACTTCCTTCACTGATTCAGAATGTCGTCAGTGGAAAGACTCGGACGTGAGAAAGATTGAATAAACTACAAACATACACGTCATAATTATTCAGCACTTCTAACAGCTTATTAACTCGTATTATCCCAGTCATAATTTAGACAGATACACAAGTAAATATACGAATATTTTCTCTATCATTTAAGAAAAAGCCCAATGAAAAATATTCTATTTATGAATAAATGGCTGCAAGATTAGGAAATAACAACAAGTTTTAAAAATATGTGCATAATCAATACGGGATGATTTAAAAGAAACATAGCAAGCAACAACCAACTTCTCTCCCCATGCATACTATCATATCTTTAAGTTCATCATTGGAGTTTTTATCATAAATAATCGGTTTTTTCCCCGACATTATTGATGAAGTTTCAATTTCCTTTTCTCCTTTTATTTCAAGGAATCGAAATTTTTCTTTTGTGAATAAGCATCTCATATTAAAACAACTTTCTTTTACATTTCCATGGTCCAATGATAGAATAATGGTACAGAATATGTTATTAATATGCACTTAACTATCATAAATTTATGAGAAAATGAAACAATGTGCTAATTATGCAATGATCATTGAACTTTCATCTACTCAAAGAAATTATAACATGAAATAAATAAAAATCCTTAGTAAATCCTATAGAGACATCAGGCTGATAATATAGCACAGCGATGAAACCGGTCGTTAATTAAAATTTATTTGAGATTTACTACTTTTCATTTCATATTATAATGGAAAGATTCTGCTAAGCCACACCTGAGAATCTCTCTTGTGACTCAATAATATCACATTTATTCTGGATTCAATTTTATTCCTCACAGTTTCTCATCTTAATTTATGTTTATAACTACTGTGAGGAAACGGAAAGCTTGTTGAATGTGCATGTTTAACATTGGATGGAAATCCTTGTAAGAAGAAGACAAAATTTTCTTTAATCCTACCCGATAAATTTCAAAATAATCCCGTCTTGGGAGGTTCAGCAAATATTACTCGTCCAACCCTGCTGAACTCGATCAGATGCCGCGAAAAAATCAGAGGAACAGACAAAGACTAAGATTAGTGGATCTAATTCCATTTTTCCGAGACCTACACGCGATAGTAGGAGACAAGGAAAACAGGGCGAAAATAGGGTGACCCACCGAAAGGCGGCTGGCAAAATACACATGTAGATGTAGATGTTAGCTTCCTAGAAGGTCGCGTACCCTCCGGTTTGTGTTTCCTCCAACTTCCTCCCCGTGTCGAAAATACATTTTCCAGTTTTCGCTTCCATTATTCCAACCAAATAAATTCCTCCACAAAGGTATTCCTCTTCCTTTATCCATGGCTTCCCTGCTCCAATTTTGCTGGCATCCGTCCCTATTATCCTTCCAATTTAAAAGGAAAGGGATTGGTATCGATTCGAAGAAGTGAACAAAAGAGAGGTTTCTCTGCGGGAGCCTACACCCTCATTCTTCTTCATATATATATACACATTTTATAGTGTCGATTATATATTTGCTGATGAGTTTCATTACAAAATATGGTATACGAAGAATAATATAAGAAAGATGAATCCTTGAAAATCAAAGAATATTATTTATATTTTATAAAATCGCCGCGGAATTCTTTTCAATGTATTCCCCGAATCCAATGAATCTCTTTCCTTTCTAGAAAAATTTGGCCATTAAAAGCGCTAGTGTATTCTCGATGAGTCCATTTCCGTAGTTCATTAATTCGGAATCTATTTTGAATATCTTTATTCCCGTAAACACGGATGTTTCCTTTATGTCTAGGAAAACAAAAATGAGCTTATAATAGAAATTTCTTTAAAATCGGTCGAATACTAAAATCTTTCTGCAATTTATTTTTGATATTAATGCCAAACCTGAACATTTTCTCAGTATCGCAATAGTAGTCTTCAAAAAGATCCTCGTCGTATATTTCATGAATTATTTATCAAGGACAACATCTTTACTTTCCTCTTGCTAAATAAGGAATTAATCAAAAAAACAAAATTCTTCTCAGAAAATGGGATAAGCGAATTCATTCCTCTTTTTCTCTTAAAAATTCCCAATAGAAGACAATTAGGACATCTATTATATGAAAACAAATGAAATATTATAAAGACCGATAAAGTCCATAGCTGTTTGGTACTTCCTTACCGACAAAAAGCACACTTACATAGACATTTTATCTTAAGTAAGAAAATCTATTGATAAATATTCAAAAGCTATTCTCCGATATAATGCGGAAGTTTGCTAAAAATTTAATTTGGTACTCTTACTAGATATAATATACCGCTCTGATTTTATTTATTATAATAGTACCCGAGAGTGATCTGCTATCATATTATAGGGGTGTTTGTTGCAAAACCTACTTAAGTAAAAAAATTATAAAGAAAAGTAAACACCAAAAAAGTTCTCTAGTTCTCCGCTAGAGGATTGCAGGAGGAAGATTCCATATTGGAAGAGTGCCCTTAGTTTTCCAGACAAAACAAAAATCGAAAGTATCCGGGAAAAAGAGAAATATAAACCAAATCCCATTACTGACAGAACTGAAACGGGAATTATTTTAATTATACGGTGGTAAGTAAGCAATACACCAATATAATAGATATTTAATTGCTTCAAATTCCTAGCTAAGTTTAACATCTTCAAGATCAGCCAAAAACTTCGTCAACGGGAAAAAAATTAGGTTTATTTAGTGCTGAATAAATCAAGAATGAATGCGAAGTAACAAAATTTTATCGCTCCGCTATTAAGGAGAATCATTCTTACTTTATCTTTTACTGCCACTTTTCACTGCAAATATCGCAATTCATGACTAATACTTCTGGAAATACCTATATATCAGCCTATCGGAATCAATTTTAACCTCCTAAATGTAGATAAATTATAATTGGCAATTTAAATGTAAGCTACTTAAAGCTTAGTCATCTAAAATCGTTCCATTACACATTCTAAAAATTCAATACATTGACTAAAGATTAACCAAAATTAATATTTACGTCCGTAATACCTTCCATTATCAACATTACCAAAGAAAATTTTCAACTTTAAGATATTTATTTTTTATAGTACTCTTTAAATCGAAAATTTTATGTCCCATATAGATAGCTCTCTCTTTATACAGGCTATTCATCTGTTGACAATATATATTTACATAGTCTTTTCCTAAATTTTTTGGTGGAATCGAAAAAAATGTATATATACTCACATACATATACATATTGCCCATATCACTAAACTATCGGAAATAAACTACTTAATGACAAACGAAAATTATAGTATTCAGCAGGAAGTAGTAAAGAGAAAGAATCGCTGTCGGTCATTACTGGAAAACAATTTACTTTTTCAAAGTTTTGACCAGAAAATACCCTGAGTCACAATTTAGTATCGTTGGTCACAAAGGAAACGCCAAGACTAATATTGGTACTTCCACCAATTTAGATTCGATAAAGCTCCAATTCGGTAGTAAAAGTACCGTTATCGTCCCTTTTCGAATCGCTGCCACTTCCGGTGATTTCCAACCGCTAATGTCGTGAAAATGAATCGTAACGACCTTCGTCACGCGACAAGAAAGAGCACACTTTTCCTCAAATTAAACTTAATGGCACAAGAGTAGCTTTCCTTTCGGTAGAAATAAGGCTAGACACGTGATCCTCACACATTATTTCCAAGGTAAAGTAAAAAATTAAATCACTTTCATATTTAGCAAAGAATTAGCATGGAATTTGCTCAATCCTCATATACTCAGATTGTCATTCAGGGAAATGTTCTATTCTTGCTGGTAACATGTTAAGTATCGAGTATGCTATTTTCATGGTAACGAACACAAGATATTTGAAAACCAAAACATTAATTTAATTATAACAACCAAGTCTCAGCATAAACTTAAGTATTTTAAATTCTAAATTAAATAAGTGAATCTGCTATCGTTCTTAGTAGTAAAGTCTTGCTCTTTAATGTTATGTTAAACTAAATTTCTTCCTTACCCCATGTAATAGTAGCATGCGACATAGACGTGTTAAATATACATGTTAACTTGTATGCTGCATAATATTTTGAGTTCTTTATTGAAATTATAATTTGGGTCACAGAAAACAACGTTAGGATTACCAGAGCTAAACTGAGTTAGCAATTTTGTGAACTATTATCAAAGAGTAGAATGATTTCCAAAAATTGCGGATTTTTGTATTTTTTACTTCGACATTTAAATATTCCAGAAGATACTTACATTTATATATGCTCTATTTAATCACATTACAGCCACGCTTCTAAACTCTATTGTAAGTATATTACTCTTTACTAGAACAAGTAATAAGATTTACGTAGTGCATCCATAATTTTTATAACCAAGAATTTGCAAAGAATTATCAACTCTCCAAACATCTCAAAAACCTCAATTGGGAAAGGAAGGAACAGATGTAAACCTTTTTTTTGGTCAATATCCCGAAAAAAACGCCTCCTTGAGTGTCTACATTTAATCAACGCTCTTGCGAAGAGGGTTGCCTAAAAGGGATTGGAAAGAATACAAAAGAAAGAACATCGAATAGTATCCATTGTGAGACCGAGAAATCACGGTTCTGCAACTTAAAAGGCGAAAGTTCGACGAATCTCTTCACTTTTTTATTCGCGAGTTTTTCCTGAAAAAGTGAAAGGGCCCCGAGGAAAGAATCAAAGAATGGAGAGGAAGGTTCTTTCCAACACTTTATATATACATATCGGAGTTCCCTGCAATCCATCTTCAAAATGAATCTCTCATATAATATATTACGTAGGGAAACTACTTGCAATGAAGATAATGTTCCCTAAAGTTATAGAATACCATAAAACAAAAACCATTAAATTAAGTAACTTTCCTTTAAAGATAAGGTCCCGGATATATGGGACGAGTTTTCTTTAAAAAATAAATTATAAGTAAATATGATTTATTAGTGAAATATGTAGCTTGTTAGCATTACAAAGATTTAGTCGTCGAAAGCGTCTCAATATTGTTTACGTGAACTTAAAAGGAAGCGAAGACGAAAATTTGTATCCTTATCGTTATCCTTAGTATAGAAATCCAAACTAAAGTAAAGCTCTAAGATTTTAGTCATCCTATCAGAAAAGTACACTGACTTTTCAAATGGAAATGCAATTCACCCGAATTAATATCTCGGTCGTAGTATCTTGGTTCTTATTTCACTTCGCCAAAAATAGTTTTCAAATATTCCAGTAGTGAACAAGTATTATGTTTACTGTTATTGATGTTATAGCGTCTTAAAAATTATTGAAATGTTTATCGCAGGCACGCCAAATAATAGATACTTCCTTCAAAGTAGACTTTTATAAGCCTATGGATATCCTTCAATTATAAAGCTTACCTCCACACTCACACAACATAAGCAACACAAAACAGTGAAAATCGGCATGAAATTTTAAGAAAATTAATGAAACTTAAATCTTGCGCTTGATGAGGTACTATAGAGTTGAATTAATTAATTGCCATTATATTGTAGTTCTGTACTCAGTATCGTGGGCATTCCGGGAACAGTTAAGTTATAATTCGCGTATGTAGATAATAAGGTATTCAGAAAGAAATATATCATAGCCTTAGTTTGTTTTCATGATACTTGAAGATGTTATAGTGAAGAAGATATTTCTGAAGATTTAAGTAATGATAGCCAATCAACACAGCAGTGACCAATTTTGACTCAGTCTGAATGCCTTTTTCTAAAGTGACGACTACGTGATTTATATACGATTTTTACATTCTTAATGACAGTTCATTAAACTACTGAACACATGTCAGAGCACAAAAACCCTTAGTATGAATCGAAAGAAACAAGGAGTTCCACTCGCCTTGCCCCAATTCGTTCGAAGAAAAAGATAAAAACCCTCTGATGTAACGGTGCCCTCTACGTAACAAAGTGGAATCGAAGGCATTACGACCTCAGTCCGTCATGGAACACTCCACAATCTGGAGAAAGAGAAAATAATAAAAGGAAATAAAAAGATGCGGGGTGAAGTATGAAGAAGGGTACGGAATAAAGGAAAAATCTTGACACTTCAGATTTATCGTGGTAGGTGACTCCGCCGGAGGGGTGCAAGGATTTTTCAGAAATAAAAGCCGAAGGAGGGCATTCTTGAGTCGAAGACGGAGAACTAGGTATGAAAGGCTAGACACTGCAGAGAGATGGGGGTGAAAGAGAGAAAGAGTCTGGTAAGGTATGGGGTGCAGAGCAATACCCCTAGGGGAAAGGCAACAAATTGAAATCCTGACGCTCCCTGGGAAATCGGTTCCAGGCACCTCCACCCCCTCCGAAAAATGTGGTCCTTATCCTTTTGACGATGCGGGGATGGGGGAGGCACCAGGGGATAGGGCAAGATAGGGTGCATCCCCGGAGGGAAGACGCGGGAGGGGTAGTACCACTGCTGGGGACATCGTTACGTATATCGCTATACGAACGACTTTTATAGAACGAGCGCCGTTTGGGGAAACGTTAGGAGGCTGGTATGGAGGAGTTAAGGGCCGCGAGTCTCGGGAAAAAACCTCATTCCTTCAAATGGCGTAAGACGACTGTTTTCTGTGGAGACCCCAAGAGTTTCGTCCTCTCGGGAAATGATTCCTCACTCTCTCAGACCCCTCTCTTTCTCCTTGCACTTTCTTGACTCCCTTTAACTTCTCTGTCTCTACTTTGGAGGGCCAGAGGAAACTTTCTTCCCTCTATAGATGTCTCCATCTTAGCTTTTCCCTTTCATCTCCATTTCCATGAATTCCTTCAAACTGCAATGTCTTCTTTTAAGGATGATTGCTACAATAATTTCCATATATACTCGCGTAAAAAACGCACGTATAAGATGCATCAAGTTATTTCGATCGTCCATAATATAAACCATGGAAAATCTACATTCTCCTATAGGACGCAACCTGCTTTTTAACGTAAATTTTTGGTGAAAAATCTGCCCCTTATACGCGAGTGTACATGGTATTCATGACTGTACAAAACATATTTCGATGGAAATCTCTCGAATACTACACCTTGTACATCATACGTACATAACTTAGAGAAAGTATGTCTACGGAAGACGTAAAAGCATAATTAGGTCCCGTTTAATACGAATTAGAAATGAACAAAATGTGAAAGATAGAGACACAAGGATAAACAGATTTAAGACATTCTGCGAACGACCCGCGATAGTGGTAACGAATGAAATAGGTTTATCTCTTATTTGACATGAATAAATATGCCAAGATCAGTAGAGGGCTATTCAGATTGTATCGCCTACAAACAAACTGCATTGGAATGCATTCTCTACTAATTATACTCGGGCAAATTTTGGGCAATCCTGAACCAAGTTTTCTGCAATAAATCTGATAAATTGAACCAATATGTTGCTATTTCTCGTATAGATTGAAACGTAGGTCTAAACTTGTACAATTTTTACAACTAAAATCTATGATACAAGTTGATAATACTAATGTTTCCATGCCACTTCAATGTTAATGCCACTTCAGGGAAATTGTTCAATCGATTCGATAAGTGTTTTTAGTAAATAACCAATTCCACATTCGAGCTGCAATTACAAATTAGTGACTTATTTTTTATGTAAATGATGTGGGAGAAAAGGAAAACGAAGTAATAAAAAGATAAGATACCAACAGAATCGTTCTTATAAATTTCCACATGGAAAATCTCCCTCATCATAAAAAATAATGCATAAAAATTGTCTACAAATGTCGAGTAACTTGTATGTTATATACTGGACTATAATCAAGTCTATCAACACTTCAAATCTTCGCGAATAGTATGAAATTCTGGTCTGACTGATACCTTATGAGTACAAATTCACTAGTCTAATATTTAGCGAGCGCATTTACTGTCCAAATTTTTCATAATATTCTATTCCCTTTCCATATCCGCGACACTCAAAATTTCGTATTTATAAGCCGCTTACGTCGTAGAATCTTACTTCAAAGTATTAAAAAAGTTCTGTGTTTAATGATAAATAAAGCCATTTGGAATAGTTTTTTAATTAAAAGTCGCTCTTTTTCTATTACAAACACTTCTCCTTAGACAATTCATCGTGAAAACTTAGTCCTATTTAAAGGTTTCGAATTGAATTTTAATTTTTCCTACCTAAAAATTCATACGAAAAATGAGCTATTCTCTTTACAACACAGAACACATGTGAATGTAATTCTGAGTATATTATACACTGCTCTTGATGTTTAGTTTTATGAATCAAAATGACATACGAAACGAAGGAAGATAGACTTTTAACAAGTGGCTTTCTGAGGATCATTTCCTACCGTAGAGTCGATAGATTAAAGGCCGTAGCAAACTTATCTCTGCAGAGATGGTAAACGTAAAAAGATTAAAATCAACAACTACTTATGGTGAAATCCGCCATATTAATTTTAAACTGAATCATAGTTTAAGAGCGATGACGCTACTCCTGAAGCTCGACGTACATTAAGTATTATTAGAAATTCAGGGGAAGTTTCATCTCTCTTGAGAAAAATCATAAAATTGGAATTTATCAGAAGCAGAATATAATTTGTAATAAATCTTTGTTTGTATCGTTATCATATAATGTTACTTCATATTGTGATATTACATAGCTTTATGAAATTTTATAATGTAACTGATACAGTTCCTAACAGTTTTTTCATTAAAATCTATAGCCTTATCTTCCCATTTCCCACTTAATCTTCTTACTTCGATGCCCAAACGCCATCCTCTTCTCTGATTTCCATCACTTGTGTAGAAAATTCTGAATATCCCGATTATATCAAAACACTCTGATCCTCTTCCTCTCTATATCATCCTTACCGCTTCTTTTCAATCTTTTCTTGAATCTTTTATCCCTTCCGACCCATTCTTCTCTCCAAATTTATCTCTTCCTTCCCATAAGTTTCCATTTCCTCCTCTATCTATCCCTTCTTCCGTGTCCTACAAACTTCTTCGGCTTTTATTCAATCTCTCCTCAATTTTATCCTCCTCCCGCCTTCCTTCCCATTTCCTCTATTCTCTTTGCCGCACAACTTTTAATGCCTGACTTGACTTTAATCCTTCTTTCGCCTTTTTCTCTACATTCTACACTAGGGGTGGGGAACCATTTTTCATCGGATGGCCACTTTTACAATTCGGTTGTATAACATGGGCCACTCTTGCCTACATTCAAATAGTATTACATCGAAATTTTATGAAAAAAGATTTCATTCGCAGAGTGAACTAAATAAGAATATTATAAATTTTGTTTTTTGATCATTAGTAATAGCAAGACTGTAAAAAAATATTATTTGAATACGGGTATTTGGTTCAGAAAGTGACTAAAAGGCTGCTACGAGGGTCATCCGGAAAGTAGTACCCGTTAGTGCCGCATGAAGTGCTGACGACGCGAGTAGCCGCTGGACAAGGTCAGATAGCTTCAGTGGCTTGTCTGCCTTCTCTGAGCCAAGTTGCGTGACGCTAGCATTGCCTGTATTGTTTCTGTGATTGTTTACAATGTTTAAAAAAATTGAGAACGCCGCCAGTTGTGAAGTGAGGGCAGTGATTAAATTCCTCAATGCAAGAAACGTTCGCCCATGTGATATTCATCGCCAATTAAAGGAGGTGTATGGAGACAATGTAATGGACGAGTCGTCTGTTCGGCGGTGGTGTCGCAAGTTCAACATGGGGAGGGGGAACACACACGACGATGAGCGTTCGGGGAGACCGTCTGTCATTACAGACCAACTGGTGAGCTCAGTTGACGAAGGAACGATCGGCGCGTCACAATTGATGACATCTGTGAGCATTTTCCCAATGTTTCTCGAACAATTGTTCATGAAATTGTTAAAGACCATCTGCATTATGCAAAAATTTGTGCAAGATGGGTCCCTCGCATGCTTACAGATGAGCACAAAACCAAGCGTATGGCTGCAGCACTGACGTTTTTGGGACGTTATTCTGATGAAGGAGACTCTTTCTTGACTCGCATAATTACTGGTGACGAAACATGGGTTTGTTATGCATCACCTGAGAGTAAACGACAGTCAATGGAGTGGCATCATGCTCATTCACCAAACAAACCAAAAAAATTCAAGACAGTTCTGTCCACCAGGAAACTCATGGCAACCATTTTCTGGGATCGACGAGGTGTATTGCTTATTGATTTTATGGCCCGTGGAGACACTATTAATGCCAATGCGTATTGTGAAACATTAAAGAAATTACGGCGGGCAATACAAAATCGGCGGCGAGGTCTATTGTCTACTGGTGTCATTCTCGTTCATGACAATGCCAGGCCTCATGCAGCTGGGATAACACAAAGACTTTTGCAGCAATTCAAATGGGAAACTTTCGACCATCCACCGTATAGCCCGGACTTGGCCCCTTCAGATTTTCATCTCTTTACAAAGCTTAAAGACTTTTTGGCGGGGAAAAGATTTGACAGCGATGAAGAACTTAAAGAAGGAGTGACCCTGTATCTCAATGAGCTGGCGGCGGAGGACTATGCAGCAGGAATACAGAAACTTGTCACACGTTATGACAAATGCCTTAATTTGCTTGGAGATTATGTGGAGAAGTAGTTTAAAGTATCCTCTTTCAAATAAAATTTTTTATGTTTGTTAATATTTACTTTTGTGTCTTTATTTCACGAACGGGTACTACTTTCCGGATGACCCTCGTATAAAAGACCAAGAAGGACACTTTTGGCCTGGGGATCAAAGGTTCCCCATCTCTTTTCTACACCATTCAGTAAGTTACTGTGTTACTGTTACTGTATTACTTATTATTTGTGCTAGAGATCCAAATATATACCATTACGGATTCCAAGAAGGAAAGTAGTAGAGAGAGATTATTATCCGAGAAGGAAACACAAAAATATGCATGAATGGTAGAGGGAAAAGTAAGAGATGATTCAACAGAAAAATACTGATGTAAATTAATGAACGATGCAAGATTGGATATAATTGACAAGAATCACGTGGAGAGCTATTATTATATTAAAATGATGAGTTTATAGTAATTATCTAAAGATGGAATGCTCTTAAATATATTAATAAACAATTATGAGATATTTTTATTAGCATTGCTCAGTAAATTTGTTAAGAAATACTGGTGCTATAATATATATACTGGTACATGTTGCTACGAATACTACCTCTACGTATAAATGACTCCCGTGAAATTTCCCACACGAAATTTGTGGGTTACGCCATATACCAGTGATGCATCTGAGAATTTAAATTACACATTTAGGTGTATTCTGGTAAAGTTATAGCATGTGGGTATAGCTTTCTATGAAGCTATTCTTCAGACCAGTTCTCCTGTATTCATACATTAACAGTAGAGCGTACATATACGATATTACATCTCGCAGCGACATATATTTAGTTCTAGTGAAGATTTATGACGCTTTTCTTTCTAAAATCCTAAAATTAGTATTAATTTTCTTTTTCTTTCAACGAAGTGTAAGAGGCACGAGATGGACTGAGAGTACCGTTAGAGCTGTAACGTGATAGCATTCCCTTGTCTAGAATAAGAGGATATTGCATATTGTATTCTGCAATATTTTCCTGTTTGGGGTTTATCATCTAGAATTATACTTCATGACTTTAATCACAGCAAAAGAAATTAGACTACATAATTTTATCACGGTTTTTTGGTGGCTTAAAATTACTTTTCCTAGTGATATGTAATAACTATAATAAGTCAACACAGTAATGTTAGACGTATTATAAGATTTCTTCTTTTAACGAATCTTATACTTCCATTTTTTTAATAGCTGGTGTACATTTCGGTCTAAAAGTACGCCCTTTCTTGTGATACTTATTTACTTGAAATTATAAAGGTAATGGCAGTGATTTTTATTTAGTAACCCTTCCATAATCTTTTGTTTCGGTCGCTTGAATTTCAGAACATGAATTTGATCCCTAACCTTCATTTGTTTCCTCTCAACTTCTTTCTCCCTGTTTCACCCTGTCTAATCTCTTCCTGTCCGTTGTCCCTCCTTCACTTTACTCTTCACTTCGCTTCACTTCACAGTTTCCCTTCATTGAAGCGAAGTTACAAAACTTACCTTTCTCTAACTGTTCCTTGCAACTCGTGGTTTTCTCTCTGGACTGGAGGACCAAGGAGGAAATGGACAGAATTTCGAGAATAATGTTAGAGAGCTCCTGAGAATAAATCAGTTCCTCATGGAGAAGCAAGGGCACATTTTTCCTTGTAATTTGACGAGTGCTATTTTAGCAATTCGAAGAAGGAAATTCTTTTTCTGGACAACTTATCAAATTTATAAGAGGCGAATTCTTACTAATGAGTAAAAAATTCCGTAAAACGTATTTTTCCCGGAAGTTTTAATTGTTTTTTCTCAAGAGGCCTCGTTTCATTGTTCAATCTTTCCTCCTTTCCAAAAATCCGTATTTTTAGAAATTGAGCTGACAATTGACTTAATTCAAATCAAATGTATGATGAATGAATAGGGACCCAGAGATAACATTCGACATTTCTTGAAATATAACGATTTTCAACGGTAATTAAATTTTCTGTATACTACAGAGGAAACGATAAGTAAACAAAAGAGATGGATCACAGAAGATCAATCTTGAATAAGAGATTAAACATAAACAGTATTAAAATTATACTGAAATATAATATGAAGATGTAAGGCAGGGCATGCTCTAAATGTTGTTAAACTTGATTGTAAAGCCTATCTTCGAATGACTATAAGTATATCTAACGTGATTAAAAGTTTGGAAAGTAATTTAAATGTTGGTAAAATGACCATGTAAGTTACTTAAATTGTTATTTTACTTAAATATTGCCTCAAATATTTAATGCTTTTGACATTGAATATTTTAATTTTAGCTTAAAAACCGCTGAAAATAGTTGGAAGTATAAGCGCTTGCTCAGTCTTTCGAATTTAAAATGATCCAGCCATTCAGGAGGTATTTTCCCTACCTTTTGAGTTTCAAACTTTTTTTAAGTCCTTTTTTATTCTACATAATGAAATAAACTAGCACTTCACTTTAAAACGATAAATCTGTCTGCCATGATATCGTATACGCTTATGCTCTATAGTTATAAATAGCTTTAGTACAATAGAAGAAGCCTATAGAGATAGAGATATTACAGTTTCCTGAACGAAGTTCAAACACACCGTACAAGATATGGGATGCGATATTGGGGAGACTATATAAAGAGTGATGGTTTGAGGTCAAATACTTGTTTTGAACATGTCCAGTGGTCCAAATCAATAATTCATATTCCTATCTGAGAGGACATGTCGGTGGAAGACCGCTTTGAATCTGATAGCCGATAAAAATAAAGAGGAGTCCGTCAGTGACACGTTGGACAATGACCCAATTATGTTAAGAGGTTCATTCATCACCGAGGCCAAAGATAGGCAGAGAGAAGAATGAGAGACCTATCTCCCTGAGACAATAAGCAAATCCACAGTCTGGTGACCTATCATACGTCTAGCTATTAGTTTATCAGTTTTAGTTACGCTCATACTATTTTCAAACGTATCATTATACTTTCCGAAGATATCAAACTGGCTTTCTCCCAACAGTCAATCGTTATATCAAAATAAGAATTAGAAACAGCAGCGTATAAACAATGGAATACCTACTCAGAATTCATAACTTCACCCATATTAAATAAAGTAATTTCCACAAAGAATTTTTTAAAGACTAGTTTCATCGAAGGATTGACTTGTTTAAGCAAATAAAAAATTCTTTGTGGATATTTTAACTCTCTATTCAAGATGGGTACTGAAAAATTCCACCAAATAATGATTTAGCTTATTAATATTATTGATAACTACCCGATGAAATCCAAGAATACCCTTATATAAAAGAACTATCATAATGCCTCATTTAAATTTAAGGAAACGGTTAAACATGAGAATAGGTATCTTTAAAAAAGAAACTTTGGAAAATCCTCGTCAGCGACTAAAGCAATATTCCGATTAAGTGTAGCGATGAGATGAGTGATGTGTGAAAAGTTGAGTATAAATACATTGGAATATATGAAAATATTCATACAAAAATAGCCATGAATTGTATGATATTAATATACAATTATTCAGTAGTAACTATAACTGAGTGATTAAAATTATGGACTTACGAATCAAAGCTGAGGTGAGCTTTGATCTCTGGTATCTCGATTATTTTACGAAATTTACTGATCTGCCTGACGATCAGAATCTAAAAGTATTATCTTTTTTCACGAATAATTTCCGAAAATAGATCCAGAAAATATCTCTAATAAATGAACAGCTCAAAAATTATTATTCAACGTAAATGTAACTATCGAGTGCTAAGGTTTCCGCAAGAAATTGTCACAGTACACATTTTCATTTAAGATGATTAAACAGCAGGATTCCATGAAATGAAATAGATAGTGTATTACATAAGGTTTCACGCTTTTTAAGAAGGTTTAAGGGAGATTCATTGCTATAGTTTTATTGTTTTTTAGAACTAATGGATAGGCTAAGGAAATTTATGGTGAAAATAAGTCTCTTTTCTCTGTCAGGTGTTCTCCTCAAGTTTGCTAATAATCAAAATATAAATATCCTCTTTTCACTCTAGATATTACGTCCACGGCCTTTCCTATTTGTAATGAAATTCTTTCAGACTGATGAGTAGTTAGTGGATCCGGATTTTATCACATATTTTAAGCTGGACTGATTGCTGAAACCCAAATTCTTTTTACGACTACTGATTAAATTTGTATTTCGTTAAGAAGAAAAGGTATCATAATGATTATGAGGTTCATTAACCAAGATTAATTGCAGAAGACATAATAAATTAGAATTTACGAATCAAAGCCCATTTTAAGTATTTACTTAATTTCATCACATTTAACGTTACTTGCTTTTACGGGGAACTTTGAAGGTTCGTAACTACAGGTGGTCATAACTTGAAACGCCAGCACTAACGCCTTTAATTAAGCCAGCGAGCTACAGCTGGGAGAGATCCTATGAGGATAATAGAAACTCATTATTTTCTAATCTATGTCGAGAAAAGAAACTCAAAATTCATCGAGTGATTTTTCTTCTTCCTGGAAACTTACGAATTCAACCAACTTTTTCTTTGGCGAAATTTCAAATGTATCCCTTAAAATTTATATTTCTGTATGTTAAAATGTTTTTTACCTTTACTTTATGTTTCTTACTATATATGTTCGCGATTGGACGACGCTTATTCCAACAGTTCAGCTATGCTTATTTTGTGATATGTGGATAGCAGTAGAGCAGTACTCCATAAATTCGAATAAAATGAAAGTATTTGACCATTTAATTATAGAAAACGATTGTAAGCCATGAAATTGAGAGGAATTCACAAGAATACGCTCTGGTAATTCAAAACGAATTAGCCTGAAATTTTAGCGCATTGAGAATTAGCGGCTCTTTTCAAAGACTGTGATTACTTTAAATATATATCAACTGCAAGTCGATTTTTGTTATTTGGATGATTTATTATATTTTTGTTCTTAATTTTATAGATGAATGCTTTTTAATGCTCATGAGACTTCTTCATATTACTTGTTTCGAAATTTAAAAACTTTTTTGAAAAGTGTCGCACTACAATTTCATTGGAAAGAAATTCAAACGTCTGAATTTATTTTGATGGACATTTGTACTTCGAAACCTTACATACTTCATCACAACAAGCAATAACACAATCCAAGTCTCTTGTGGATATTAGATCTAGTCAGAAAATGTAATTCAGTAACGCTACGTAAGTGACTATATGACTTTCTTCAAGATTCGTTTTACCATCAACAATGCCAGAAAACGTAAACGAATGATTTTATTTTGGTATGCATCGAAGTTAATGCCGATCTAATCTATGTTGAAAATTTGGTTTCTTTCTTTTATTCAAATCATTTTCCGCCCATGTTTCTTCTCTCTGAAGACATTTCTAATAACAAGAAGAATTCCATTGTTTCGCAGTAGAATCTACACGAAAATTCACGCTCTTCTCTAGCAGAAACGTCAGTCACCCATGCGACTCCAACTAGTGAGAAATTAGTTTTTCCAGTGAAAGGAATCTCCCGCATTCTGAATTTTGCCAACAGAAGCCAACAAATATCGAAAGCTTCCTCTAAAAACCGTCACTGCGACATTTTTCGGAGGAGGAATGTTTTAATTCCTTAAAAAAAGGTCCCTTTGTCCTATAAAGAAATCGTTGTGTGACATTCATTCCTCGGGGAAGGCAGATGCCCTAAAATATGTTGACTCATTTCCCCTCAACGATCGGAATTCGGATAACAAGCTTCCCCCGTTCAATGGAGAAGCGGGAATAGATTGAAAGATGGATCGCCTATTGGGGTGTGGGCTAAACATGGAATCGGGTTGCCTTTCGTAACACGCTTAGGGATTTAAAGGAAAATGCTAGGGAAAAGGGAAAGCGGAATGAGGCAAGCATGTGCGAGGGATGGGAAAAGAAGCACTTCTTGGAAGGAATGGGGTGGCAACAATGAAAACATGGAGGGAGATAAAGGGGCGTGACATGATGGGCGGTAGCAAAACGAATCAAGGGATGCGATGTGGGGAAGATTGAATGCACCCAAATGACACTCTAATTGACTCGATGGAATGACTGACTAGATGCTCTTCTGGGTAACCAAGCACATTTCCCAGCCTCGTAGAGTGGCTGCTAATAAAATTGGCTCTCAAATGTGTGATTCCCTAATTGCAGTTGATTACTCTCCTTGTTTAACGTGATTTAACTTCCCGCGCACCGGTTTCGGACCTTTTACTGAGTGTATAAGCGTTTTGGTGAAGACATTTTTGAATTAATCCGAAAATTTTGATGATGATCATATCATTGACCCATGTTTCTTTACTACAATGAAAAAATTACTTTTTCGCCGAAATAAAAGTATTCCTATTTCCTATAACTGATTTCGTTTAACCTGTGAATAAAGTGAAACCCACTAGTAAACATCCTTCTGTTATTTATAAGATTCTTTTTCACAAAAATATATTTAAGAGATCAAGTAATTCTAGCTCAGATCAAATAGTGTTAGTATCGAACCTTAGAAAAGTTCAATTCTGTCAGTGCTTTTTTTTACTCAAAGCTTCTTAAGCAAAGTAAATTGGATCCTTTTCAAGCACACAATAATGCAAATGAAAAAGAACGATCACCCCATAATAGCGATAAGTTACTTTCCTATATTTCAAGCAAAACGTAGCTCACCGAGATTGTATTTAAGAAAAAATTATATTAATATTGTGAACTGTGCTTAGCATTCGGTATTCAAAGGCATCTGACAATGAGCGATGAGAGAAAGTTGTCCTTTTGAGATGTTAAAACGCGAACGGAATATTATGAATTTAAATTCAGATAAAAATCCATTCATCAGTTATTATTCATTACTTACAGCACCATTCTACATAATGGAATTTTGTGAAAACTCCGAGTAAATAAACAAACTCGACTTCAACCACGGAATTTGTCATATAGACGACGTCGTTCGAATGACGAATCTTGACGAAATTTATATATATTTTTTCATCGTTTGAGTTATTGGAATAGGAATCTATTAACAATGATGAAAATAGAAATCTTAACGAAATTTTCTTATATAACTTATCTCTACTCTGTAAAAAGAGTCAATTTTAAATTTATCAAAAAATAGTCTGCAATCGGTAAGCGCTCGCTCATTTCCGTTAGCCTTGTTACAAAGAAATTTTGATTGCCAGAAACGTTAAAGAAATAGGAATAACCTTTTGTCAACGTAGCCATTTCATATGCATGCCTATTAGAGATGATTAACACATCTTTTGAAACAACAATATCTATACATATGAAATTGTCTTTTTATGTAGTACATGATAGGTAATAGACGTAATAGATTGTCATAAAAACTTATTAGTATGTTGCTACTGATAAATCTTTGTAATTCTGCTTTCTGCAAGTAAAGAAACTGGAAAATGTTTACCTTATGAGTCAGGAATGGAGTGAGAATGATTCTACTGGATAACTTGTCCGCAATTTACCCTTCCGTGGTATTTACAATGATGATTGACGTAGGAAACAGATCGCTTTAGCTTCAAATCTTACAATGATGTTTATTCGCAATGCATCATGGTTGTAAACACATCCATGATGCACTACGGTTAAAACAATATGGCGGATGTGTATCAGTATTAAAGTGTATGGTAGAATGCAAATGGCGCTCTAGCATCGATCAAAAGATCATTAGGGGCACGTTCGATTGCCTATATAAAATTTATTCATAACTTCTGTTCACCTTTCGGGTTATACATTTCCATCTATTTGGAAAGTGCTTCAAAAAAAATTTTAAATCGCCGTAATGTATTTTAAATGGGAGGATTTCGCGCTTGTTTGTCACGGTCCATTTGCGGAGCCTACGGTCATTCTATGGCAGTTTCTTGATTATTACTATAGAAGGTTGTGTCTACTTGGAGCTCCGTGATTTTCTCTTTATCATACCGGATAACGCTTAAACAAATGTTTCGAATATCCACATAATTTATCCTTACGGGAATATTCTTAGATGGGATGGGAATAGTTTTGTAACTTGTAGGAACAAAATGCAATTCGTTGAAATCTACGTGAATCCGTTTTTTTTTAATAGAGGGGAGGACACTACGCAAATGATTAACTTCAAATCAATTAAGGCCTCTTATGAAAAGATAAATTATCATCAAGCCATAATGGTTCATTAAATTTAAATTTAACCACCTCTTTTTAAAATTTGAGGCAGTGTGTGAGGACAGAAGTAAATACAATCAGGTATGAAAAATATCCAACTCTCCTTAAATACACAATTAGAATTGAACACTTCCAAAGAAAAAGCACAAGTGCAGTGAAATCAAGTCCATCTAATCTCTCTTTGTAAGTAAACGAATTTACGTATCTGGAAAATAAACGGATTAACGCATCAGTGTTTGTAAATATTGATACAAACTTAACGAATTCAGACTTTTATTCGAAACGCCAATCTTAATTATCTAAGCTTCCTCTAAAGTTCCTCATTATAAATATTTACTTTTAGCTTCTAGCAGAATGATGATCATGAACAAGAGATTTTGAGAAAGAAAATGACGACCCATTTTGCCTAGCGACCTCTTCATTTATTTTTAATATTCTTTTTTTATTCTTTCTCATCACCCTTTCCGATACAGAACAGAAAAGAATCTTTCCATTCAGATAACAGGAGTCAATGTGGACCTTGGCCCTGAATGACGCCGCAAAGGCGGACGAAACCGCATGACCTTCCCTACAAAGTCCCTCGAGCAGCATATTCAAATTTTCTGGCCGGATAGCTTCATGAATAAAATAACCTATCAGCGATTAGTTGATCCGGGTTCGAGTACCTGTCTCTTCATGCCTTTTTTCATATCTGGTTCTATGTAGGAAATATCAAATAATTACGGAATCAAGTAAAACGGAAGGAAGGTAAGGTAAGCATAGTGGAAACTCCTCAAGATCCTTCGACCAGAAACTAATAATCACACCGATGTCGCAACTTGGTCGACGTTTTTCATTACTCGAGGTGGAAAATTCGTGGGAGAATTGATTGGTTTCGGGGAGAAAATTTCCATTCCCCCCCCCCCATGATTTTCCCAAATTCGTTTCCAAATTTCTTTTCACCTCCCGAGCAAATTCATCCGAGCAACAACAACAATAAACAAGTCCCCCGCCTCCCTACATACCAATTACGACTTCTTAGTCACATTGGGGCGCGCTTCCCAGAAATATGCCTTTGAAACCAATCTTCCCTCCACCAATCAGGCCTTAATCATCCAATCCCCTCTCTTCCTTACCCTATTCATCCCACCCTTGCCGAATACCTCAACTTCCACCCCTTAACAATTTTCTATGCCACATCCGCACCCTCTTCATTCGCCTTGACGATACACCCTCCTTCTTTCACTTTAATTTCCCAGCATAGCACTCTATTTCGGAGGCAATGGCGAACGATTTGTCATTGTTATGGCGAGTCGAACGGTGGGGTAGAACCGTTGCGAGTTAATTAATGGCACCGCTAAGAATTGAGGCGAAGATTACGACGGTTCGAAGGAAAAGAGGGAGTGGCAAAAATAGTCCTTCCATTGTTTTCGCCATATTGATGGATGCGGGGAAATAATAATGGACTCCTTAATGAATTTACGTTGGAAAACAATTTTCGCCAAGTAACGAGATTCGATCGTCCGATCCCTTTTGTGTGCGGGAAAATTTGTCCGAGAAATTCATCTGCGGTCGTTACGAAGAATTTTTTGAGCGCCTTCTATTGTGGCTGAGGGGAAATGACGCTGGAATGAATTCCCGTTGATAAAATGGATGTCTGCCTGGTTCACTCTCGTTCGATTCTGTTATTATTGTGCCATGGCATTACTGCAACTGGAGATGAGAAGAGGATAATGTACCGAAATGTGAAGCATGAAAAGAGATCGTAGTGTAGTAAGATATACTCGGATAGCTTCGATAAAAGGGCTGCATCCCAAACATGTATTTTATTGAATTATAGATAAAAATAAACTAATGGGAGATAATTCGAATAAAAACAGATAGGCGAATGACGAATTTATGTTGCGGATGGAGAAAACTGAATCTCAGTGGTTGGCTTCGGTCAATCACTGCTTCCTTAAATTATGCGAAGGAGAACTGTAGTGCTTTCTTAATTAGCTGGTAACAGGGCTTTGAACAGTAATTATTTCCATTCCGGTTGTCGGTCCTGCTTAACGAAAATGCCCAAGTTCGGCTCAGTTTTGGTTTCTCTCCGGAATCGAACCGATTCTTTTTCGCCCCGGTAAATTAAACATCCCTGAACAGGGTTTACTTAATATACAGGTGACTCATTCATAAGATTTCTTTTCATTAAATTTTTAGATAAAACTTTTGATATGAAACAAATGATAAAAAATACGTCCATTTATTAAAATTAAGGTTCTAAAATTTGAGCTTCAAGTCACCGTTGCATGCATTTAAAACACGCAATAAAACAATACTGTACACTTGAAGACAATGTGAACTGTAAACCAGCAAATAAAAAATAACTGTTTCGATTCAGATTCAAGGACTTTCATTTTTCAGTTTGGGAATTACTGTTCTTCGGGTATTACTGCCCCCTCGAATACGCGGCAAGTATATGGGACCCAGTGGATGAAACGGGTATCCGCGAACTCGAGAAAGTTCAGCGCAAAGCGATACGTTTCGTTAAAAAATGCAACGAGAAAAAGGTAAGCATCACGAAGATGCTCTCAGATGCAGGTTGGGAGTCATTGAAAGAAAGGAGGTTAGAAGCTAAGTTGTGACTTCTTAACAAATTTAGAGAAAGCACGTTTTCCGAAGACGTAGTTGATATTATGCGACCCTCCTGTTATTTCCGATCCGACAATGAGAGCAAAATAAGAGAAATCCCCTGCCACACGCTGAAAGGCGGCTTGCAGGGTATTTATGTAGATGTAGATGGATCTTCCTGGATAAATCATGTTAAGTATATTCCGCATGAATAACATCATCTCTATCATTCCGATAACCAAAACTGAAGCGGAAGGTTCCAATTCACATAACCCGAGGAGAGCGTGACCTTTCTACTAGAAGCGTAAAAAGTGCTTCGGCAGCTGAAGTTATTTCGTACATGAGCCTCTACCAGGAATCGAACGCAGGACCGCAGTCACCGAAGTCTAACGCGTTTGCTATCCAAGAGCCCCATAATTGAGAACCTTTTTCCATTATACAGCTGTATGCACTATTTGGTTACATAAGAAAGACAGCATGTGAAACTATTAGGGCACTTGTGAGTTGCATATTGACTACGGTCAAATAGCTTTACATCGAAATGGAAACCTCCATTTCATTTTATGTTATCAGGATGATTAGAAAGAAACCTTTTTCAAATGAACCATTTATTTCAGAAGTGACGAATAGGCTTCAATGAATGGCCTTCGGTGCCAAAGGTCTTACAGGTCGCAAGATACCTCTGACATAACCAGAGCGCAATATATACAGACCAAGGTCAACTTCCTCACGCCACTACCTATAATTATACCATTCTTAAAAATTTTCCCATGAGGTTGGCGGATGATCACGGAACCGATGATATGTGGGGATGATGAATATTGGTTCTGGCTCTAATTTAAGGGAGCAAGTCCTTTCTGCTGCCAACCCGAATAAGGAAAATTGGGATCTTGCCGGAATGAAACCGGAGAGCGCTTCCAACAAAAGTGTATGCGGTACCAACAAAGCTAAGCATCTATGATACTCGAAAATCTCGGTTTAAGAGTGCATAAAATTAGCTTAAACTTGCCGCTACTCCGCCTTAAATCGGCCTCAAACAGTAATTGGATGCTCAAGATCAATTATCATCGCAATAATCGGGAAATGGAGTCCATTTTCAAGACATGACGCAATTTCATCTCCTGGAAAACCGATGACGGAGATGATGCAGAGCGATATCTTGAGGATTATTTCTGCCGCGTGGATGAATAACGCTGGTTGAATTAATTCCTTTCCGGTATATCCTCGGGAAGAGCAGAGTTCCCCTCGTATACCGTTCTCTGACTGTAAAGAGCCTCCGGAAGAGCATAAGGACGCTTCCAGAAAGACGATATTTCATCAACTAATGAGCTCCAGGAAATATGACATGGCCATTGGGGCATGATAAATGGATTCGTATGTCTCAAGGAGCGACTTCGCCTGGATGAGAACTCAAGAGTAGCATTCGCGCGTGAGATATTACCTCTGAGACAATTCAGATGCCGTCGTATTTGTTCGGACCTCCTCGGGTCAAGCTTAACAGCTCTCATTTAAGAGGAACAAATATGCATGCAACGTCATACCAAATTGATGTGAATTCCTTATGTTCGGCTTATTCCTGATATACATTCGGAATCTTCGGAAGCATATAATGAAGAATATAATAACTGATTTCAGTTTTCAATCACAATATTGTAATTCATCTGAAATAGTGGAAAAAATATCTACTACGATAGTATTAATCGAAAGAGTCCGTTTTTGAGAAAATTTTGCAATACCTAATATCCAATAAAAATGCTGTTCAAAAAAACAATTGTCTCCTGAGCCTCTTTTGGTTTTATCCTTAAGAGAAAGTGAAAGCTTAACTTATTCAATGCTTCGCTTTAGTCTCATTATCCCATGATTTTCAATAACGGCGCTTGATACATCGAAAGATCTCATAATTAAAGATCGAAGTAGGAAAAATAAAATTTAAGTCAGGTCATTTTTCTTTTAAACTTTTCCATTAATCGATATATTTCATAATCTCATTTTTTCTTCCAATATTATGAATGGAATACGAATCAAATAAACCGTTGCATTCCGAAAGAAAATCAAACTGATTAAGCGTAACTAATTATTCAATAGTACTCTCTATCTTGGCGTAGTATGTATACCGATATATTTATATCATTTACTAAAATTTTCAAAAACCCTTTAATTTTTTCATTAATCGTAAAAGAAAATGCACAAATACTGATAATAGAACAGACATTTCCTTTCAAAGCATGAACTTTTCATGAAGAGTTAAAATTCAAAAAAAATAAGCTGAAATATTGGCGGAGGGAAATAGCTAGAAAATGAGTCTATTGTAGTGTGTGGGGAAGAAGCTTCAATGGGGGAGGGAACGAGTTAGACGGAAGAAATTAGGGGAGAATTCAACGGGAACTGTTCGCACAGTTGTAGCCAAAGTGTTAAGTGAATTGTTGAATAATTTTACAGCTTCCATCGCATTTAATATTGTAATATTTCGTGCATTTCCTTTTGCAAGTTAAATCGCAAGGTTCAGTGAAGTGAAGGCTGAGGTAATAGATTAAATCCTTGAAATTTGGAATATTCCAACAAATAAGGTGCTTGATCAGCTTATAACATTATCTTGGATTTACAGATATCATGTATAAATCCAGTATATCAATATTATGAATACCTTAATTAGCGAATGAATCCAGGATATGAGTATTAAACTCTAAGGAAAGTACAACAATTATGAATCATTGATAAATCTTTCTCCTTATTCGTTTACACATCAAAATTGGACCTATTTCTCTTACCTACCTAGCTTTCGCTCAATTCTCATTCTCGAATTTTGTTCAAAATATGGATTTTAATGGGTTCATTTTCCGTCTGGATATCTATGAAAATACAGTGAGCTTGCAGTAAAGGAGAACGGCGAGAGCAGGAAGCAAAAGAGAAAAATACCGTGATTTACGTGAAAGTAATGAATAAAAGATGCGTCGACGAGGACGAAATGAATTGGTGGTGTCATGACGTGAGAACGGTTTCAGGAGATTTTTCGGAGGATTTGAAAAGAGAATTCTAAAGCGATCTGAAGAGTTCAATGGGACGTGTGGAGGAATGATTGATGGAATTAGGATGTTTGCCCGAATGACGGAACGATGTAAAGAGAAGAAAAAAGCTTAGAGAAAGGAGTGGTTCGAGAGGAAGGAATCGAGGAGAGAGTGACAGAAAGAATGGAGAGCATTTCATGGAGTCAAATAGACAAGAGCATGCATACGGATGACAACCAAAACACCGCTAAACCCACTTGGCGTATAACTGCGAATCCACTAGAACATTTCGATTTATATAAATATATAGCTTGGGATAAAGTCTCTGAATTCATTAAATCAACTCTCTTTTACATCATAGCTTAAATGAAAAATTGGCCGTTATATGGAATTGGACCTCTTCAGAAAACTGAATGCTCGATTACCTAAATGTGACATTAGGCGGCAAAAAAACTTAATTTTTCTTAAAAATCATGAATTCAAGGTTTACAAACGCAAGGCAACATGAACAAGAAAACTAAGGGTGATACCTTCGGAAAGCAAAATGCTTAAGCTTGACAGATTGTGGTGTTACAAGGTAGAACTTCCATATCTAAACAAAAAATGAATACTCGATTCCAAAATCTATAAAAGACAGTATGATTCGTTTAAAAAAGAAAGATGTGAAAATTTTGTAAACGACCACGATATGAAAAATATCCCTGGTAGGTAACAATGCAATGTCTAATAGTTGTTCAGGTAAACTTCATTTATAATATATATTTGATCATATAAAGATATACTTCACTCACCAGTAAATGATTCTATAGTTTGTTTCACGAAGTTCACTTTTCCTCATAGACACAACCAAAGTTGGCATTGCAGTACATCACTTCTTTTGTTGCAAGTCACTTAATCCATAGAACTGAAATATTTCTTGGTGGATTGTCTCTTCAAATACTTTTCAACTCTTCATTGCACTTCGCAGTACAACACAATACTTGCTTAAGTAGCACCGTGCTGTTTATGTCAAAGTTAAATAAACACAGGTGTAGCAAAATACGTTATGAATCTATTTAAAACAAAGGTCACGCTCGTAGTGCACTAAATTCACCTTCCTTCGCCGAACTAAGCTGAATTGCGTAAAAACGTCGTTTGAAAGAAGGGCGGCTGACTTTTTGAATGGCACAGTGCGTGCCATTCAAAATTCAGCTGTTGTTATGGCCACTAATTCTCAGGCGAACTCTTCGCAACTTGCTACCTTTCGCAATAATTTCGAAAATCTCAGGAGGAAACTGAAGCTTAGTCCAAGCAATAAACATTGCATCTGAACATAAGTGAGCATTGTTCTGCTCCACGCAGTGTATCACTGTTTCTCTTAGGGTAATGTCCAGTGAAGTTATTGCAGGACTTTGTGAGGCTAAACAAACAAATCCTCGTGAAACTATTGCCTTACCAAAAAACACTTACAATTCGAATTGCTTACTAACAAAGTGGTACGCCTGAGACGTCAAATTGGCAGCTCGCGAACCAGATGCTGTCCTCCATTATTCTCGTGCGGCCAGCGATACCAAGGTGTCGTTTACACAATGTTTCATGTATGTTCATAACATAACACATTTCCAGCTCGATATCTCTCTTTCCATAAATTCTTATTTTGGAGAAAATACCCCGAGATTAAGAAGTTTGCTGCATGATTTCTATGCTACTTCGGAAGCCCTCGCATCCAGGACTACTAAATGCAAAATATTCCTCATTGGGTAGCTCATGCTTCAAAAACACAGTTTTACACTTTTTAAGGTGCTTTCAATGAGATGAATGTGATTTATCCTCAAGTTTTCATCAACTCTTAAGTGAGTGAAACTATCATCTTCGCTTAAAAAACATTTCCGTCAAGTATTCCTATCCTTTATTGTTTCATTTCTATACAGAGATGCCACAGTGACGCCACCTGACTTTTTTCAGCACACGTTTGTTTGATATTTTGTCTGATCACAATTTTTAAATCTTATATCACGGGCTTGAACTCATACTCTACTCTTTCCTCTTCTATCATTTAAGCTGTTATTTTCTCCTATTTTATTAAGAAATGTATGCAATATAAGTTAAAATATTATTGTTCTTAGTTATAATATTTTTCATATAATTACCTTCGTCTAAGTGTAATCAATTGAGCCAATAAAATAAATCAAAAATATAATTAAAAAATTATTTTAACACATTAAAATATACTACAAACAAGTTGGGTCATATCTAGGCTGATTTGGAAAAAGTCAGACTTGGGCTGGGTTTACCTTTATGAAAGGACCGGTTCGAGACAAATTTTGGCCCATAGAGACCTCTAAACAGGGCAAGACTGAGAAAAATCTTTCCATCTTAAAGTATGTTCACAATTATGACCTCCTACTCTCAAGAAGGTAGCTCAACATCTTTTTCAGCAACGTACTTTACAAAAATTACAAGGTAAGTTAATAAAACAAGGTAGATATTCAATTCAGCATAATGAATTGGTGATAAGAAGTGAACCTTGTAGACTCAGAAAAAGAAATGTCTTCCTAATGCTGATTTTTGACCTACCAATGATATTGATGAGTTAATTATCAGGTTGCTATGCTTTAAGTAACACAAAAGATTAAGCAATAATTTTCTTCAGCTACTAGTACAATCTTCATGTATTCATTCATAAATTGAGCATGTAGTCCATCTAGTGAGCAGATCATTTTCAAGCTACTAACAGCTTGAAAGAAAAAAATTGTTAAATTCAAAGATAAATTACTGTTAAATATCTTTTAACAATAAGTCAACATACTTTCTTTAAGTTCAATGCATGGCAATGTTATCATATTTTGTTTCAAACTATTTTGACTCCGAGTCATATAATTTTGAAGTCAATCATCCAAAAGAAAGTTTTTACTATCCATACATCCTTACCTGAGAAATAAAATTAGAATAATCACACTGTGAATTTCAGAGGTAAATTAGGGTATTTTAAAACTTATTACTTTTATAATTGCAATGGCAATATTTACTAATTTCATCTTATGGTTTAGATTGTATTATTTGATAAATCAGATTTCTTAAAAAAAAGGGAAGCATATTATATCAACTAACTTTACTCACCAACTCTCAATGAATCAGCAAGGATGATTTAAAAATCATATAACAGTGATATGATACCCAGGCAATTGATCAATTGTGCAATTACAGTTTCAAGGAGTTTGAAGAACTTAAGAGTGAAAATAGGTAACCTAAAGCACAGGTGTTCAAATTATAAGGGAAGATATACAGAGGTGGCCTAATAATACTACACGTTGCTCTTTAGCTGATTAGGGTAAATTAATTAAAATAAATTTCTCAGTGCTGTATAGAGGTTATCAATAATATAACATCTAAGAACTTATAAAAAAATGCTCTTTTTTATTCCAGTTATAGTTTCCGAAAGCAATAAAGAGTACTAGTACAATGCACTAACTGAAGAATGACATATTTCCTCATAATTATGTCTCTGAAATTTACAGTTTGAAAAAAATATATGTAAAATAAGATACACAATTTTGTTTACACTTTCATTAGAAGGTTCCATAACCAGATTGTCGAAAAAATACATTTTCACCTTTATTTTCCATCAGCATAAATAAGAAAACTAACCAGAGAAAAGTTGAAATAAATTTCAAGGATCTACGTCTTGGAAAGGTTTATACACTAGCAAGTCCATCAACAAATTTAAAAATTTTGAAATGAAAGCAACCCCTCTTATCATCTCTTTTTCTTCTTTAACCACAGCCTCTGAAGCACAGCAGTACGTTTTGGCATGACTCCAAAATAAAATACACACTCATTCTCACAAGAAACTCATTTTCACACAAATTTAACTATCATCCTCCAGTTTCATCACATTTACACAACAGCTGTCTCTTCAACTAAAGATACAACTTCTGAGTCAAGCCAAATGGTATGGCTTATACACTGCAAATTGATGCAGCACTTGTTTGTCACCCGTACAAATCAAAACCATCTTGGGTAAAACCACATGTTTGCCCTCAAAATGTTCAGAGGAAGTCAGGAATCACAAGTTGAAGTTGTAGCAAAGGTACAATCCCTGCCAAATAATTTTGATGTCACCCCTTCTTAAAATGAGGGAAGGTATGAAGATATTACTGGTGAGTGTCAGCGATATAACAGGGCAAAGTCCCTGAGAGCATGTGTCACATCCTTCGACCCTTCAGCTCTGTAAAAGAGGAAGATATCAAATAAGAAGTGTCCAAAGAGTAAATGAACACCGTGGCAAGGCAATAATAGAATATAAGCTCGTAAGACCACATGATGAAATTACTAAATCATGCATATATAAACCAAAGAAGTGAAATAGATATGAGTGAATGAAGGCTATTTTTTAACTTCGATTTTGTTTTCCAACAAAATACACCCATATCAAGCCATTTTTTACATAACAGTTGTAATTTTTTTGCTGAATAATTAAACCTTAAGCCAGATTTGAACTAATTGAAAATTCAGATTTAGGAAAACTTTATTATTAACCACTGATTTTCTTCATGAGACAACACAGCAAAGTTCAACTAACTGTTGAGACTGGTTTTGCTAAATCCCAATTCAAAGATCACATTTTGCAAATTCGTGTAATTAATGAATATTATTTCCAGTCCAGAAAGAAATCCTACATGAAAAATGCTATCAGTTCACATGCTTAGTGGACCTTGATTTAATTGACCTGGAAAACTTTGATTAATTGAAAGTAACTGATGACACCAAACAAGTAGAACTGCATTTAGTTTCCTTAATCCACAATACATATTATGAAACAGTATTTTAAGAATCAATTACATAAAATATTATCATCTTAATAAAGGAAAATTTTCAATTCTGTCATTTCATCTTTCATTTAGTAAAATATGTATATTAGACAACCAATAGGTGTGTTGACAACCCGGAGACAGTCCAGAACCAGTTCAGAATTGAGGTGCATGCAGGTGATGATTTTGGTCTTTTGCAGAGCATTTAGAACTGAATTGTGAATTAATTACTAATTCAGAATTGTTAATTACAGGTTTTCTTGCTCCCTAAATGCAGGACTAATCATCAGAATTCGGTTCTGAACTCTTCTAAATGACCAAAATCATCACACACATGTGCCGCAGTTCCAAACTGGTTCGGGACTGTCTCTTTGAACACACCTAATATTTATATAGTCTACATTGTAGCAAAATCCATCGCCATTTTATGGCATGTTTTCACATGTGATATTGAAAGGTTCACAAAAGAGAGAACAGAATAATATAATTATCTGACAGTATTTAGATAAGCTTTCATAAAATGGAATTGAAAAAGTATAGAGGGAAATTAACATAAAAAATTCATATTTAATCATCAAAAAAATTTCTTCACACTCATGGTCTATGTTCACAACATAGTCTTTCATTACTCTTTGTTTTAAGATGAAGGTAAGCAAAAGTAGTAAACATTTAACCTTACAAATATAAACAAATGTTGCAAATATTAAATTACCACATTCAGTATTATGATGAAGTGATACTTCATAAGCAATTGTTTCATTAGTATATAAAAGCCATGAAATAAAATCATACTCTTATACAAAAATGAAGCCTCCTCAGACCTTCACAAGATAGAATCACATGACTGGAAGTCAAATCAAGGTTAACATCATCTTCATTGAGGCTTAGCCCTACTTCAATTTGTTCCCTCTGATCAGATTATTCATAAAACTCAGAGGTTAATCTGGCATTTATTTAAGGAGGAATTCCCCTGATCCTATTCATTATGAAATAATTAAGAAAATGAAGAATTTTTTCAGTCATTTTGGGGAAGCATAAATTCTGACCTTGTAAGCAACCGATGGAAATCTGCTAGCTGCTTTTGGGTTACAGTGACTGATCCGCCAGCATTAGTTGTTGGAAGTGCTTTAACAGTGACCTCAAGCCACTGAAAAAATGCCTGTTGAAAAAAATAATTGCTTAAATTGTAAATTCAAGTATAAAATGCAATCAAAACAATTGTCAACAGAATGCCTAAAAATTATCGACTTTAACTTATAGCCTATCATCTATATCAACTGTATCATTCACACCAAAGTGAAACACAATATAGAATATGTAATACGAGTTGTCAATGCAACATATCACAGATGAAATTCACTCTAGAAAAATACAACTGAGGAGATAAAAAGATGGTGAGAACTATGATGTCATATTTTGTGTTGTAATCATTTGCTCAAGTGACGAGGAAGAATTCACCATTGGAATGGTTCTTCTCTTATGTTTGCCATGTTTATAGAATCAAACATTGTAAGAATCAGTCTGAAGAGCAACAAGCTACATATTGCTGTCAAAAAGTTGAAAGGTTGCTCCAGAAGGAACCTTTTCATCACCTCACTTTAATTAAAATGCATCTGTCTGTGATATATGACTACTATCACCTCAGTGTGAACACTGCCATGTAAAGCACACAATAAAAATATCTAAGATTTAAAAATTATATAATGTTCTTTCTATTAGAATGAAAATTCCAAAAATTTAGCAGCAAAATTCAACAAAAAGGATCCATGTGTCTTGAATTATGAGCTACGACTATGCAATTTCTATATTAATAGAATTCATGACCCTTACCATCCTGTTGAATAGCATTAGCTCCATTATAACATCTGCAACATCAGAGAGCATATATGAATGTAAACAGAAGATGCTCGCATGTACCAGATTATTCAACAGCACTTGGCCACTATCCATTATTATTCTTTGGACTAAGTTTCGGCGAAGCTCAAAGTCTTCTCTTTCCTGTTAAAAAGATTATATCAAAATGGAAATATAATGAAAGCTGATCACTTTTAAAATAAGGAAAATATATGAAAATTTACAACATTCAAAAGACCTCATATGCTCATACTTAATACATACTAAAAATGTATAAACAAAAAATTATAAAATTTTTCAAATACATGAATCGACAAAACACAAAAATCTTCAACTATTTTACATTCAAGTAGCTAAATTTAAAATTGGCTCCAAGCATCTCTATTATTAGTGATAGATAGTGATTACTTAACCATATCAGACAGTTTTGATATTTATAGGAATATGTACAACACATTAGAGAGCATACCTCATGATTACGCCCACAGTAGAATAGATCATTAAAAAATTTCATTACTGATCCATTGGCATCCCTATGTTCTAAAGTGCAAGCCATTAATGCACATCTTACAATAGGAGCAATGGCTGGACTTTGTAGAAATGGAACTGGAGCACGCTGGAGAAACCTGCAAAGAGATGACACAAGAAATATAAGATTTTAAAAATTTATTTATGGAAATTTCATAATGAAAAGAAGAAAGATAGCCTTCTTTTTAACTTTCCTTCAACAAAGCTTCCATCAATATATACGAAGATGAGATACATACAATTTCTCGGTAGTTTTGTTTTCCCTAAACTTCCCACTTAACACAATACCTTCTACAAAATTAACCCCCTTTATATCATCCAAATATTTTTACTATTATTACCCTCAGTCTTTCTCTCCCATTCTACCCACAATAACTTGCTTGGGCAATACATCCTCTTCAAATATTCAAACCACATTTATTTAGCCTCTTCCATTTTTCCATCCTTTTGTCCTACCCACTATCTTAATGATTAATTTACATTCAACCCACTTACTATTTACATACTAAACCATACATATACTATAGATGCCTCAATTCATTTAAGACCCACCTTTCTTAAGATGCACATATCCAAATAAGAATTTTTTTACAAATTTCTTTCTCAAGGCCATTAATAATCAGCTTGAATACTTCATAAAAGCTTTCTTTATATCAGCAACTACTCTTTTAATATTGGTGAAATTGGTTGATTATTTTCTGCAATTTTGTATTCCTTCTTACACAAATTTAGTAATTATCTATTGAATTCACTTCTATATATTAATGAAGAATACTAATATACTAAGAATTACTAAGGCAAATTATGCTCTATACAAGGAAATGAAACTGAAGAAACTTGCTGAAAAGTAGTCACATCTCTAACAACACATGATAAATCAAAATTAATATTTTAAAGATTGAAATTCAAATTTTACCATTTCAAATTTCAAAGGGTTGACATTATCATTATTTTACTCATTGAAAAATATTTGTAATTACTTTTAACAAACAATTTGAACAGCCGTTTCCATCATGAAGTATAATATCATTGTCTTTGAGGGAAAAATTTTCAAAGATAAATTACTTAAAGTTAATTGTAATGAGAATTGATCTCAAAAGATAAATATCACCAAAATGCATTCTTGTAGAAAATAAAATAAAAGATAAATTATCATATTAAAGATGAGACTTTCCAAGACTTGGAGAAATTAGTCATTGACAACTAAATAAATTTTGTTGCAGAAGTTGGCTAACTTAACATCAGCCACATGTATGAATGAACTAGATTAAAAATGAAATCAGCTTAAAATATTCAAACCTTGCACAAAGACGAAACAAGTCATCTACTGTATCAGGATGGTTCTTGAGCCCAAGGCCTGCAGCTGAAAAGCGTGTATCCCCAACTGTTGGGTCATTGCCTTGATTTGGAGGATCCTCTAGAAGAGCAAAGGTTGGTTCCAAAAATGCTTGCAACATAGCCAGAAGACCAGGTGTACAAGTAGGATCGGCTGCATATTCATCTACTAAAATGCTACCCATGTAAAGGAAGCAGCTGTGTTGATTTTGCTGATACAATGTAACAATCTGGAAGAAGAAATAAAAAAGCATTTTGTTAGATATCTACTTTAAATTTTTTATGCACATATTAAATAACTTCAGAATTAATACACGGCACCCTTACAAGACATACCACCATCATATACCATCAACATGATCCTACTTGCATCCATGCTTTCCATCCATCCAAACCTATGTATTACACCTCCTTCATGCAGCCATTCTTTTAGCACACATTTGAAGTGCAAAGAATCAAACCTCTGTATACAACCAGTTTTGCCTCTTTTAACAGTTCCACACATATTTTCGCTAAGTTGAATATGACATGCCAGAAACTTCTTAAACTTCATGCTAGCCTTTCCCTCTTCCTAATTCAGCATGGTAATCACCCTCTTAGACATTTTTTTCTTATCTATGAGCTGCCATAGTGTTCTCACATTTATCATATTCCATCACACATCATTCTCAGTACTTTCAGCCATAGTCATTCTGCAAACACACAGACTCATTCCTAATCACTTTCATTCTGTTCTTAGCACAATCTACATTTCCATTCATAAAATCCTCATGTCATTCACTCTTTAACTTACACCCTATCACATTCATGCTCTTCATTCATCACATTGCCCTACTTTCACCCTTTGCAATCCCTGCATTTGCTCTTATTTCACATCCGTGATCATCCACAATTCTGCAGATTCCAACTTCCATACAGATTGACAGAGATTTTAGTGACACATTTCCCCGCAAACAACTTACCTTTTAAATTCAAAATCATCAACTCATAGGCTGAAATGGGTGCTTTCATCTACCCCAAACTCTCAAAGTCTACTGAAAAATCTCACCATCTTTTGTTTACTCCCTTCCTTTCAATCTCACATACAATCAATTCATCCGATACTCTCTCATTAATTACAATCACCAGCTTGTGGACTTTACCTTGTACTCAACTCATAGTTTAACAACTGACATTCCATTGCAAGGCACACTTAAGATTAATAGGGAATAATATCAATCAATGGACGAGATCATTCAAAAGAGAGCCACTAAAGTCTAATCTTGTAAAGCTCTACCTTAATTCTCTCATACAATCAAAGATTAATGGTAAATTTATAATTCTAAAAATTACCATCCATATAAGAACAATTATGCTTGTATAATGAATATCAAATAAAGTCACTAAGGTAGGCATAGCTGAGTGAAAATTCATCATATTCCAGAAATGAAGGAATCATACCTAGGCTTTTATTACATAAAAGAGGAGAAAGTATGCCATCTTTACATCAATTTCTTCCACAACAAAGAATGTAGATATTAGTAAACTAATACCCATACCCTTCCAATAAGATTATTGTCAACAATATCATTTACATACGTTATAAAAGCATCTAAACCAAAAATTCTTTTCCTTCAATATTCCAGATCCCAAAATTAACATTTATATGCACCAACCTGCTTCACCAAAGGCTCAAGTAAATGCAGAGACTGTTTTCCAACACATCTGATGGCAAACCTCAAACAACGACAGCAACGTTCCATTATTCTTGAGTCAGCTTGATATTTTGTACAAATGTTTGACAACACTGGCCAGATCTATAATTGCAAAATATTAAACCAATCAAATAACTTAAATTTTACATTTATAAAAGAATATTGAGGACACTAATAATTAGTAAATAAATAACAATACTAGTTTTCATACCACATCAGATATCTTTGGGGATTTTTATGTATTTGTTAATTCCCCTGCCAATGTCTATTTTTTTAGGCAATTATCATATAGAACTCAACAACAGATAAACATCCATTGCCAAAGAAATTATACTAAAATGGGGATGTACAGGCTGAATTACTATATCATAAGGGTTTTTCATGAGTTTCATAAAATGCAAAATTTTATCAAACCTTGATGACATTAGAATAAATTGAATATTTGTTGAAGTATATCTTCTATGAACAGAAATATCATATTCCATTCAATATGCATTGAATATTTCAACTACACTGATACATGAACCAATGAAATGGCTCTATAAAATACAAATGTTAGAGTTTATAAAATGTATAGAAAACAATGGAAACAGCTGAAGTCGAGTCAAAAATGCATACAACAAAATTATTTGATTAACAAAATTTTACGATTTTGAAAGTACTCATAACATAGCAGGTTAAAATAATTCACAGCAAATAAGAAAAAGAACATCAATAAAAATCATATTTTCTCTTTCTTAACTAAGATATTTAAACCTAGATAGACACAACTTACTTCTGTGATAACAGGTTGGCAGGGATGTATCTTTCCATTTTCTACTACTGGACTTGTATGTCTGAAAATAGTAGCTAGTCTATCTAACCAAAGAACTGGATCAGTCTTGGTTCCCTTTTCTGTTTTGACTGAAGTCTGAAAAACACATAGAAAAACATTTTTGGCTTAACACAACAGAAAATGGGGAAAGGTGTCAAAATAAGTAGCTACAGAATTACATGATCCACAGTAACGTCTATTTCACCCTCCATTATGTGGAATAATTAAAATGCAGGAATTTTTATGCTCTTACCAAAACTATAAGAAAAATATCAGATAAAGAAGAAAATTTTCTTACATCATAAATGATGAATGTACTCGTATTCCAGTTTTAAAGTTTAAGACATTAACAAAATTTTGAAATAAGGTAAAATAATCTTTTATTTCCATGTTTTACTTAACAACCACCTCAGTTTGATCACGAAAAATGGAACTATGTATGCTATTGACTGGTGATGATGAAAACTGATTTAGGACTAAATATATTAGTGCAAGAAAGTAGTTTTTTCCAACTTCTCACAATCAATTTATTAATATACTTTTGAGATTTAGCCATATTTATTTCCACTTTACTATCTTGATATGATAGGATATCTGTTATAAAGACTTTTCACTCTTTTACATGGAATTGGAACTATTTAACATTCAACTTGGAGATTGTATTTAACTTGAAATTTAATTCAGTCTAGAGTGGATCAAGAAAGATTTATGCAAAAGAAGAAGTATCACATATGTTATTTTCTATAGAAATTTGAATTTCTCAGGAAGAAAATCAACAGGTGTTTATGGTCATTTTCATTATTTTTTCAGTAAAAGTATTTGATGTACAGTCGTCCAAGAAAAAATCGAACGGTGTATTCCGTGGTGCATAAGATTGAGGGGTTTCAAATTTTACCCTTTACCCCTTCCACCCGCCCTTCCATTACATTTTGGCAACACCGGAATTTTGCCTTTGCCGCGGCTTGGCCGGTGCGTACCCATGTGCCTACGCTCCGTCCGATGAGGAGGGCTGCTATCGCGAGGTCTAAAGGAAAGCGGTACCAGCGATTGCTAGGAAATTTTCGGTAGACCATAAGGAATTATATTTTGAAAGGGCAATGGCCTTAAGTTAGGAACAGATTCCTCTTTATTCTTTACGAGAACCAATATTTTGCACCCTGACATAATTTTCAGCTCCCTTGAATATTGAGGACTACAACTGATTTATATAATAATATTAATCGTTAAATCGAAGAAAAGGAATTAAGATTCTGATTCGAACAAATTGCCCTTGGATGACTCAGGCTTTCAAATAGCAGGAAGAGAATCCTGAAATGTCATATTTAAATCGCGTTAAATTCGACAGAATTGATAAAAGCAGCCATAAAGGTTCAATCTGTTGGAACCCATCATTTTTACAATGTCGTTCGTCATAGTTAAAAGACAATATCATAAAATGCATGAGGACTATGAGCTTGCTGAAACCATATTTACACAAACAAATGCAGTAAAATATTTATTCTACGATTATCCTAAGAAATCACAATCAAGCAAGTAAAATCGATAACTAAACGTTCATTATTTCTCGCTTTTATGAGTTGTATTTTTAAAAGGCATTCGACTGCGGAGGTCATTTCGCACATGGTCTCCCACCGGGAATCGAACCCGGGACCGCTTTCATCCAAGTAGAACGCGCTGCTAATATGACTATCCGGAAGCCTCTCTTTTATTTTGGCATTAAAAGCCCTCGAGTGTTCCGCTCTGACTGGCCCAATCATTACAATAAATATCCAAGTTGGTAACATATCTTCCGCAATAACTTATTTTCATCTTCGAGCTTTTCTCATACAAACCTTTTCATGCCTTGATTTAAGTTATTTTTAACCACAAGTGGTTTACCTCATCAAGACCGTATGGGCGATCTCATAAATGAATCTTGGAAAAATTCTTTTTATAATACATGTTTTTAATTTATTCTTCTTATTCCAGTTCTGTAGATGAATCCCCTTAAACACTTTAACTCCCTTCCGACAGTCTCTCCTTTTCCCGATGCTTATTTCGTTTAAGTCATTTAAATCATGAACCATTTGCCATTAGATACGATTGACATTATCCTTCATTATGTATCACTTCGTATGCATAATCATAACACATCTCTGGAACTTTATTTAGAGCTCTTATTTCAGTCGAAATGCCGCTATGCCTAAAAATAAAATTTTCATTAGGGTCTTAAATTTTTTACGAATTACCGTAGCATTTAGCTACTATTTATTTGATTTCATACGTTTTTCAAACGTTCAGTACGAATAACCCTATTTTTACGCTTCCTTTTAAACCATACTTATTTTTATATACTGTATTTTTAACTATAACTTGAGGTCGAATATCCCATGCATCAGTCTTTTTACACAGTGTTTTTTATGTATGTAGGGTTACTTACTTTAGAAAAGATACCGGGAAACGAATTTCGGAAAATCTATCATTTAAGACCTACTAGTAGCTTATTTAATTAATAAGGTGTAAGTAGCTTAAGCATCACGATATCGATTACATTCAGTCTTCTACTTATTTCAGTCACATATCACATTCAGTTCAGTCACTTCATCGGAGTTATCCATCCAAAACGGGACGATATAGAGAATTGATTAGAGACGGAAATTATAGTGGTAGGGAAAGAGAAATATCACTCGAAACGGTAAAGGGTTAGAATGTTCTTTAGGATATCGGTATCCCTCAGTAAATGAGCGAAATTATTCCTTTCATGATTGAAACGCTGATAATCATTGGGATAAGGTAAAAGAGGAAAAGTATTTTGGGGAATGGGAGATTCAAGAACTCTCCAATCGCTGTATGCCGGGAACCATCGGGCTCAATTCCTAAGAAAAGGATTAACCACAGGTGCGGCGGTCAGTTTTCAGAAACACCTAATGCGCATTTAGGAGACAATGTCTTTCTCATCAAGGGGGGTTAAATGCATAATGAAAAGAAAGTGTGGAGATTGAGGTATATGTAACTGTTTGTCGTGCGAGAGGGGTTTTGGGGTGGGGTTTTTTGGTTTCACTTATGGGAAGAAGGTAGTGAACGGGGATTCCAGGATTAACTCTTTTTAGGAAGCGGTGTCCTGAAAAGACTGTAATGAAGAAGTTGGTTTGGGACCATTTCAAAGCAGTCTTTCTGCCATATTGCATGAAATTTTCTAGTAGAATTCCTAAGAAATCAGACAGCGAGCCGGATGCTATATATAGTATTATATATAATATATATATATATATATATATATATATATATATATATATATATATATATATATATATATATATACATATATATATTATATAATATTTATATATTTATAATATTCATTTTAAAATTTCAGTGCTAAAGGAATGATGTAGAATCAAAAGTTTTAGGAAATTTTCCGATTATCATATTCTTAATTGAAGATCTTGCATCAACTGTGTTTAGTGCATTTATTGAATCATAACGAATAGTGCTTGCTGCTTCGATATTATATGATTAATAATAACGATTTTATTTTGTCACCTTTCTATTCTTTCCGAGATCCTTCAGTTGTATTCACCCATTTTCCTCCCTATTCATAACTCTCACTATACGCGGAATTCAGTGAACCTCTTTTCTATACCAGCTACCTAAGCTACCCCCCTACCTATTGTATTATCTGCATATCTTTCTCTCCTTAGTCCCACACGTGATTTCGAGTGTTTCTTAATGTCTTCCACAAGCAGCCGTTAGTGAAAGATTTCAAAATGATTTTCAGTATATTTTGGCGAAATTCTTCTTCTCAGAAATTTCACTTTCACGTTTCCGAAAACACTGTTTAGAGGTAAGTAATTTTTTCGGAAAAAAACATGGTGTATGGAACTACAGATGACCGAACAAATCTTTGTCTCTATTTTTTTGTGAATTGCAGCATTAACTTTCTTAGTACGGACACATGTGTCTAAGGTGCCCTTCGACCCCGAGACGGGGTGTTTTGTATGACTATTTTGTATGTGACACTTCAGCTAGTTTATGTAGAAATATTATGATTTAGTTCGTTGAAAGCTACAAAACTACTGTCCTCAAATCCCTTTCTAAATGTTTTGAGCAATTAAGCAATATATTAGCAATAAAAAAGCCTCTCTGTTAACTAGATATGTAATGAAGAAGTTTCTATTTTAGTTTGAGAAAGAGGATGATGGATTTGAAAATTGCCTAAGATTTCATTGTTTACACCTGCAACCACCAATCTGGCGCGCACAGCTGTTGGCGTAGCAATGTTACAAATCGTCGAGTAACTAACAGAACCGCAGCCGATTCTTTGTTATCCTCTTGTTAATAGATATTCAAATCAATCAAAATCTTTTTCATTTACTGTGAATTGGAAGTAATGCAGTGACATACTGTTTTTTAACATAGAAAAGAATACGTTAATGCTTTCAAATAACTTTCGTAGCAAATGAAGCAATTATACTGAGGAAATCTTTAGAGTGAATATGGGGAAAAATTTTACGAAATTACGCCCATCAATATCATTCAGGTTTGATCCCCAAATTTTTCTGCAAAAATTATCAAAGAGGAAAAATGTCCGTTTTCGATCGAAATGGACTTGTCTCTTCTACACCAGAAAGTTTTTGAGTCCTTACGGAAACATTTTGGAAATCTTTTCTTGGCCGCAGAAACTCCAGTACACTGTGCGCTTAGCTAGACCCCACCATAAAACCTATTGTTTCCTCCCTTCCGCCCGCTGCGAGGCCCATGGTCGAAGGGAAGGCTTCGGACTCTTCCGGTGTTGCCAAAATGTAATAGAAAGGCGGGTGGAAGGGGTAAAGACAGAAATTTGAAACCCCTCAATCTTATGCACCACGGAATACACCGTTCGATTTTTTCTTGGAGGACTGTACAATAAATCTTTAAAGATCAAAATACCCCTTGCTTCCTAGTTCATGAAATGGTAATAGATCTTTCATCTAAAAATGTTAAGACATTGCTACAGTTATATTATGCAATAAGAGCGATGACTTAGAAGCAGAGGAAAGATATATAAAATCGTGTAAATTACCTCAACAAGTTCACATAAAGGAGTGACCTGGATCCAGCATAGCTGCTTCATTGCACGTTGGATTTCATCTGGGGGCAATCCACCAAGTATTACGGCAACACCTACAATGAAAGGTAAACATTAAGAAAATTAAAACCAGAAGATTCTCATCCACAAATATTAATTTTTGTACAAATAGTTACCTTTCAAAAGTCCTATAGCAGCATCATTTGATATGGCAAAATTATCCAGTGACTGAACTATTTGGACTAGGCCATTAAAATGAACACCCATATGGTCACTGCATGCACTGCAAATACTCTGGAGGGAATTGGCAGCTGCTGTTGCCAGCAATGGTTTATGAAGACAATATAACAAAAAGTTCAAGATAGGTTCTGAAAAGTAAAGAAACTGAATTGAAAAAGCAGTCGTAGTGTTTTTATATAGGTGCTTCAACTTGGGTTCAGCACTTTGCAATGAAACTAAAAAATACATATGATAAAACAGTTATGAGATTCCAAAAAACAACCTTTTGTTTAACTCATTAATATAAATACACTCTTTCCAAAAGTTTACCAAAGTAGTCACTTAAAAATAGCTTGTTACTCTACATACAACAAATGTCAGCTTTATTCCTTTGACATCTATCTGAAAAATACAGGAGCTTCCAAAGTAATCATAATTGAAAGATTTTGAATTGAGAGATAGATTGATAGATTTAGAACATGAATCAATAATTTTCACCAATGCTGTAAAAATGAACGTAACTTTGAACTCCTGAATCCAATTTGTGTTAAGGCAAAATGAAAAAGGATCAATCAATCCTATGTATTTTAATAAGGAAGGCAGTAAATGCATATGATATTGAAGTAGTATATTACATCCACTAATTAAAGAATAAGTGTATGTTAAAGGTTGATTTAAACTGACAATATTTCCAGAGTCAAAAAAATGGCAAACTTTCCATTAAGAAGAACATTAAGTTTCAAAGAATCATTATCATGCAAAAGTTGACTTCAAAAAATTAGAAACCTTGACTAATCTCAAACAATTGTTATTACATGAAATATGCCCGATTGTGTTGGATTCAAATCAAGAAATCATCCAAATGAGATTTTTTCTAATAATTGTCTCTATTAAAGTAATAGTTCCTCAACAATTTATCATGGTCCTACAGCACAACCTCTTTTCATTTACTCTTATATTGATTACACATATCTAATTACATATCTTGATACTAGTTAATCATTTACAAAATATCACACTTATTTGTTCCTGAATTCTGAATCTTTATGAATTGTATATAGCATATAATATCCTCAAAGCCTTGTTATGATCCATTTAGCAATGAATATTTACAGAAAATGCTACTGCCGTAGACTTTGTGAAATTCAAATCAAAAATAGGCTCTATTTTTCTATTTTGAATCAGGACAATATACAGCAAAATTCTGTTAAGATGTTTTTTAGAGGACTAAACCAAGACAATATCTTAAGCGGGGTGGCGTTATAACTGGGTTGTACAATGCTAGTTGTCTTATGAGATAAATTTGAAGAACGGTCTGTTTTTGCACAAAGAGAGCATCTTAGTTACTTGATTTCAGTCATTTTTCATTCAACAATGAAGCAGTTTTAAGCAGATAGACAATTATGAAAGAATAATGAATTCTTCTTGACAGCAGTGGTGAGAACATGATCACTCCACTCACTTAACAGCCCACAAAAAACAGCAGTTCCTTTCTCGTTTATTTGGTAGGTTTTTAAACTTGAGAATGTGACAAAAGGAAACTGAATTTTTAATCTAATGCTCAGCTTTGAATGTGAAATAAAAGTGATAAATTGTGATAAAAGTGATAAATTTCAATCTCACAGTTTGTATCACCTCCAACAGTGGGATGGAGATTGTTCTGCTTTGCAATATCTTAATTTTATTCTCACAGAATTAGTTATTCCAAAGATGAAATTCACAAGGGATCATACTAGGGATAAGGCAAAGCATGAGAGGATAACACAGATGATGTATAAAAGATGTTGGTCAATCAAATGAGGCAAACAAGTAGATACAGCAGGTTGTAGTGCATTTGCAAGGATTTTCAGATCAACTGTACTCATTTTTTGAACGATACTTAGCATCTGCAACCAGAGGAAGTCCAAGCAACTGAGAACTGACTGCTATAGATAGGATTTAATTAAATGCGTGATTAGCATGAATGAGTTTTATGATATCTACCATTGCTTCCCAACATAGCTTTAGGAATATATTAAAGTTACTATATAAATATCAAATGGCAAAAAGTTTGAACCAACCCACCCTAGCATTGGAAACGGTGCTAAACAGAATTTATTTTGTATTATTATAAGTACTTATTTAAGTAAGACAGTTAATGTGGTGGTATTAACATTGAATTAAAAGAAACCTAATTTACTTTGAAAGCAAGCAATTTGTATTCTGCACCATAGGCAGGAGGTTCTAGAGTAGGACCCATGTATCCCATTAGCAAACCTTCTAAAATCAGCTAATGATCTACAAAAGACTCAAATGCAAGACCCTCTGATTCAGATCTTAGCATGTTACCACTAACTGCTATGTCATTTTAAAAACAAATATTACAGATAACAATGGACGTAAAATATTTTCTCTATAACCTGGGACAATGGAGCCAAAACTTATCACCTATATTCCAACATATCTGTCTAGTTTCACAGAAAAGAAGTTGATATACAATTCTTGAAAATTCTCTCACAAGGTCTACTTTTGAGACAAAAGAAAGTGAAAGACACATTTTCTTGTTACCTCCACTCAAAAGCAAATTAAAGATATTCTATTTGTCAAGACATACAGGCAGAAATATGGCAGACACAATGGCTCTCTATTAATTAATCATTATTAATACCAAGATGTTGAATTCTATTTTAGTAAACTGCATTTTGAGATATATTACACTTATATTTTAAAATTATATAGTAGAAATATTATTTAAGATATTATTATAATATATTATAATTATTGTATCAAATGTTTCATAATGTATCAAATTATCAAGCATCATACCGTTTTGGAAAGCTAAATTCTGAACAAAGAATTCTTATTACCTTTTTAAATTTAAACTCAACTGTATACATTTAGATGGTTCAAATAAGCAATGATCTAAAATAATAGTCCATTATGCAAGATTAATGAATTTCTTAATTGAATGAACTTTTACGCTGTACTGTATTTACTTGGGCTTAACAAGATAAAGTGACACTATAAACTAAAAATGTGTGAAATTAAGACACTCATAAGATGAATGTTAAGTATAAAGTGATTTGCATCAACATCACTCACCTAAAGTTTCTGTATGATTCTCAATCCATTCACAAAGTTCTCCTAAAAGAAGGACAGATGTATGTCTAACAGCCACATGAGTATTTTCAGGAAGATTCAGGATTGCTTCAACAACTTTTGGCACAACTTCTTTCTCTTCCCTAAATTGAAATTAAATTGTTAGTAAACTTGAAAAAGTACAACAATTATAGGCTTAGAGGTATTAAAATGAATGAAAATTTTGTTTGAGAAAATGTGCCGCCATATAAGAAAAAAGTAAATGGCATTTTCAAAACTGTGACTATGTACACAATGGCAGAATAACCAATAAATTGTACACTATCCAACAATTACTCATACAAATAAAATGAAAATTAATTTCATTCGTCAAATAAATTTTACTCATCTAAGTAAAATGCAATAAGGAATTATAGAGAAAGAATATTATCTCAGACTGGCCTACTAAGCTAGTGCCTAGGTATAAAAATGAGAAAATGATCAGCAATATATAGAAAAATTATGAATTAATCCTTACGGTAATATATTCTTAGCTACAGCCTGCATTATGAAAAGTGCAGCTTCACTAGAATCCCATGTAACACCAGGACTTTGTAAATGTAAGAACATCTGTCTGAAACAGTTTGATGAGCCCACAATAAACACCACATCCTTGATAAGCTCCGAAACTTTTACTCTAAAATCATAAAAATCATCACTATCTTCCAGTATCCCTTCCTGAAATGAAAATTATATTATTTTCTTTTCATTTAAAATCGTAAAACACAAGAATTGCTTGAAAAAATAAGCACTTAATTTCACACTCAAATTTATGAAAAAAATTATTTAATCACTTACATGATCAGGTTCCATTTGACAATGACCACATACTGCAGTGATTAGCCTTTCGATATAAGGTTTGAAAACTGAAGTTAAAGAAATGCAATTCTTTTGGTAAAGAACTTCTGACAGTCTAAACCAGAGATTAAATGTGATTTCAGCAACCTGGAAACATCAAATTTTAAAAATTAGCATGCAAAAAACAAAGTTTGTTCTTATGGACTTTTAAATTAATTCCACACCTTGAAGAGTATCACGAATAATGTATAACAAAAAATGTAAATTGTTTCACTGAATTAATCAGTAAATACCCAAATGATCATAAATTATGGCTCTCCTCTCTCTTAATAATAAGTAGTTTAGTACTTCTATTTCCTAAATGATAATCCTAGTAAGTAATTTATTATAAGTAATAAAAGTTTTGCAAACCAAAATAGTACAATTCAACATTTACCTTTACATCGATGAAATTACATACTTAGGATAACATGATAAGTCTCTGATGCAATACTAACCTCATATTGATGATGACCAACACATGTTAGCACAAGATCTAATATCTTAACCGCATAATGAGGTTTGTTTTCACTGCTTTCATTGACTATTTTATCAAAAAATGACTCTGCAAGCTCTGTGAATATTCTACAGTAGTTTATAGACCTGAAAAATGAATTTTCACATAACATTAAAACAAATGATAAGTAAAGCAATTCTTGGAATCAATTAAACTTATCTTTATCATGATTAGTAATGTATGTAATAAAATGAATACTGTCGAGAATTGTCATCTTCTGTTTCATGTTTCACAAACTCCTGAGATTACTTCTTTTCCTAATTTTAATTAAAAATAATAACCACAGAGAGAAATGTCGATAATATCAGCACAACAATGCAATAAGTCATTGTCACAGTTATCAGTATCATAGTTAGTGTCATTTATATGTAAAACTATTCAAAATTGCTTACAGTCTTAATTTGCCTGAACCTTAAAATAAACCAACAATTCATCTACATTTAATTCTCAAAGCCATACTCATAATAATTGTAATTTAGCTTTCTTTCTAACCTAACTCACAAGATTCCATAGAGAATATGCCGATAATGGAATCAGTTTTTAGAGATAAATTTGACTTTATTCACTGAAATAGACTAAACAGTTCAAAGACTACATTTTTATGTCACCTAATGTAAAATAAAAATGTCAGACTCCTAATATAATGTTACCAATCAGGAGATGAAAGGCATATTTTGTACAAACTGAAATCCATGGCAGAGCAAAGCAACTTCTTCAATTGGAGATACACAATTAGTTTATTTATTTCCATACTACCTTATCTAGACTGGAATGGATCCATTAGCCATTAATTCAGATAGCTTATAAATTTTCTCACAATGTCACAGCTTTTATTAGCAAATTACTGAATTTTTGAGGATCCCACCAGCCTTAAAGCTGACAGCTGAAGATATAGCCAGGTTAACATCACCACCCTCAGTATGAATTGAACTTTCCTGAATAAAACATACCCGCTTGGGGTCTTGTATTACACCTAATCTAAGGTTACGAATTTTAGATGGCTCGATTAGAATTTTCTTTACAACTATGATAACAAATATGGTTTTATGGGTCTTCCCCAATAGGAAATTTACTATTGTGTATATACATTTTAGATCAACTTTTGCATACTAAATAAATGATTAATCAACACCATAAAACAAGACTCCTTAACCGATTGACCAATCAAAAATGTGTGGCAATTGCCTTCCAGATACCATTCCAGTTCCTTCTATCTGATTGTTCCTGGAGGTATTGATACCTTACATGCAAAGCATAATATATTCCAAATGAAGCTTAAAAATGAAACTTTTTGAACAGAAAATAAATTAGAAAAATTCATAATGAAACTTTTCTATATGAAACTAACATAGGCTGCCTGTGGCCCCTAAAATCTTTCCAAATTTTGATTAGGCCAATTGGTACTAAAAGCTTGAGAGCAAAACTGAGGCAATTCCAAGGTGCTTAATCAACTTATGAAAGTTAACGACTTTTCACTTTGCTTTCTATAAACTAAAATTAAAAATTAAAAATAAAATTCTTATACTTCTCTGTATCCTCTTGTGCTACTGAAAGGTGATAACCCTCTTCCAGAGCAAGGACTCCAGTAAACAGTTGCACTTCTAACTCCTTCTCACAGTGCCTTTCACACATACAGTCTAAGAGTGCACACATGCAATCTGTGGCTGCTTCGTGTACTCCTGAAGGGGCCTAGAAATAAAATAGTATAATTATAATGGAAGCAATGGATATCACATTGAACACATAGAGGACACATCAAAAGAGAAAAAGTCCCAAAATATATGGGAAACAAGCCTAGATCTTACTTAAAATTATTAACAATGCCTTAAACATCATAAAACCATATTTTGTGGACTTACATGAAGTAAGAAAAAACAGACCAACTACACTGAATATTTCTGAACTATACCAAATTAAAATTGGAGATGAAACCAATACATGTATAAGTATATTACATTACCTTGATGAAGATTATAAACCAAACCATATGAAAAAAAAACATTTTTGGTCTAAAAGTAATTGAACCAATGAAACAATGGAAAAACAACTAATACCATAAGGAAATTTACAGTAAAAATTTCGAGAGCAATTTGTCTTTTTTACCTAGATTTTTTTGGGATAAATTAACAAAATAGAAAATATATTACAATGAAATCTTCAAATTACTGAACAAAGAAGCAATTTTAAGGAACATACATATACAGATATAAATATGAAATTTTGATGAAAAGACTGATAGAATAAATCTAGCAGGCTATTTCATATTATTGTAACATCCTAACATCATCGCATCCTTAAAACATGAAAAATATTCTTACTCGGATATTTTATTTTTATGAATTATGTATCCCAGATGTCTGTTAGAAAATGAATTGTCAGCACTATTTCCAACTATTATCTATGGAGTTTAAAAATGATCAAGCCAGAGTACAGAAAAATCATAAAGATTCAACTTTGCAGAAGCCTTAAAAGAAAACAAAAACAACCCAAATTAATATTTGTTGTTCAAATGAACCAGATAAAAAAATGCATACTCATCTACATCAACATTAACTTCATAGAACTTTGATATGTGAATTATCTATAACTTTCTATAGCTTAACTTTAAATTTGTAATTATTTTTCTATACCAGTTGAAGCAATATGAATAAAATATACTATGAAGATATAATTTATTCACACTGAGAAACTTCTTAAGGTTAAACTTTTGACACTACTGTCAGACAAAAATAAGGTAAATTCCTTCCAGAGAAACAGTGACTATATTTTTTCAGTTGACATAGGAAAAATTATTTTTCTTGTAAGAGAAATTGACTATTAAGATTTTCAGCTTTAATAGTTTTTTAAGCCCTTTATCTTACCTGATGGTTAGCTAGAATGTGAAAAGCATGTCCCACAATTATATTATTGGAGATCTCTGAGAGACTTATTGCTTGAATAGAAACCCAGGATGTGAAACATCTCAATACCTTCACATGCATGGTAGGGTTATCACTTCCATTAGACAGGCATGCTTTCTGAAATGATGAGATAAAAATTAAATCCTGCTCACATTTAAAATAAAAAGCTTGTATGTTTGTTCTTCTCAGAACTAATAGAAAAAGTGAAATACACACACTATAAATTTTATATAATCTATGAGATTAAGTTCTACTTTTCAAAAGTTTAAAACACTAACTACAGAAAACTTTGTATAATTCCACACTATTTATTACACATCATTTACAGCAATTAATTTTTATGTAATAAATCAAGTGAGAGTAAACAAGTTTTTATCTCGACATTACTGTAAATTAAGAATGAAACTAACCAAAAAATTTTCCAACTAACACCAACTAAATTTCATCATAGTGTGACATTCAATTAAAAGTTAATGAATTAAAGTTGCTTTCAACCCATGATGATACTCTAATTGCTCCTGCTAAGGTTATAACTATAGATGTATATCATTAACTGTAATGTAACTGAAAAAATTATTTTTCTAATAGAGTAATTTGCAGTTAAGTGCTTAACATACAAAAATATTTGGAATGATGAAAAATACTACAAATAAAAAGACTGTTACAGGGTACAGCTCTAATATTATCCACAATCTGCTTCTTTCAAAAAATAAATGAAACAATAAAATTCAACTGATCTAATGATATTGATAGAATTTCACCTTACTTAACCCTATGTTATAATCAGTTTACAAAAGTTTATTTATGTATGTTTTTATATACTGCTTATATATAAATTATAGTGACTGTAGTAAAGGATTTAGTAGAATGAAAATAAGTTACAAAATTTTAATTTCAAATAAAAATCACATTATCATATTGATTCATTTGTTTTGTCAGAAACTACTAGTATTATGAAAAACTTTGATTATTAAGCATTTCCAGAAACGAAATTTCAATATTTAACATACTGTCGAAAATCAAGAGGACCATAAAAATCTGATAGAATGGACAGTTCCCTCTAAAATTTTATTGCCATGAAAACTTACAATATACATATGACAGGAGGAACAGACTTCCACATTGATGCTTGTTCTTTTCTTTTGCACTTATGATAGATGCTCAACATTAGGTGTTTCAACACCCCCCTTGTATTATTATTAAATTATTTGAGTGTTTTACTCCTAAATATGACAATCTAAGACTTTTCAATGAATTGAACATTATCTAACATGATAATGGTAACAAAGAAAATCTTTTTCATGATATATAACAGCTGAACAATTAGACATCTTAATAATAAAGAACTGCTTTATTTCAAGGAAAATTATACCAAAAACCAATATTTGTTTTGGGGTTAAATATATTTGAAATTATTTCGAATTCACAAACAATAATGCAAACTCAATAAACAAGAACATAGCAACTTTGATAGTTCACACAAAACAACTGATTTCAAAAGCCTGTGGGGATATAATTTAACAGTACTCAAAACTGTGACAGTGCTCACGTATTGCTGATAGATTAACTGTTTTCAAGGCAAACTTCCTATTCATCGTTTAAATGTTAAGCTTCAAAAATTTAGCGAAATCAACTTACCAAACACTCCGAAACCATTTTGGAACTAGATTTTAATTCATTCATGACATCATTACGCCTATTAGCTCCGAGTCTTAGAGATCTTGAATTTACTTCTTCTGGCAAAACTGTTAGAATTTCTAAAAGTGGCCAAAGATTACTTTGACCAAACCTTTTTATCAAATCTTCCAGAGGTTTTTGCCATTGCGCCATCAACAGAGCCAGATCCGCCAAAGCTAAGCATAACTGGAATAGTATAAAAATATTCTCAAATATAGAATAAATCTCAGACGCTAAATATACAATCAGTAAACTTTAAAAGACAACATATGAATCATTCTCTTCAATAAATTAAAGCTTACCTGTGTAACTATAATGGTGTTTGTTTGCTCATTGACTTGACTAATGTGTTCTATCAATGAATCCCGCAAGGAAATGTGAGATTCTGGAGGAAGTTCATAAAATGACAATTGTATTTTGGTTCTCATCGTCTGTGCAGCAAAATAGCAGGATTCTAGGTCTCTTTTTTGGTGTAACATTTCGTCCGCGACCTTCCACGCGAAAACCTAGAGAAATAAACGTTTGCAAATTTGTATAAATCAAAAACTGAAATTGGAACTTCAGAGCAATTAGACCGAATGTATATTCATAGGTATCACTTTCGCCAAAAATATATGAGTAATATTCATTCATTTAACACCAATAATATTCGATACTCAATTATGCAGGTATTTAAAACCCAAACTGTCACAAAATTAGAGTCTCACCGATCTTTGTAAGGCACCCAACCATTGTGAAGCCTTTTCTTTTCCAGAAGGATCAGGGTTATGATTAAGAGTATAAATAGCTTGATATACTGTATCTAGAGGAGGTGATGACTCCATTTTGAACCAATAAAACTACCCAAAAACACATTCAAAAGCCACAATAAATTTACACAGTCTTTCTGGCTCCATACACGACGGGAATTAAAAATATTTTTCTAAATTGCCGATTGCAACGCTCACAGTGCTCGATTGTTTAAGTTGCATGCGCGCGCCAATGTTGTCACTTTTCGTGTGACAATAGTAATAATTTGTAAAGTTGGTTCATGTTTCGGAAACTTAAACATAAATTAAGCATTTTATTTATTGATATTAAAACAGAAATCCGAGATTTATTAGGAGGAATTCGATAATGCTATACTGAGATGGATGTAGATGGTTTGCCTATAATTGGACCTGGAGTGAATTATGCCGAGGTATCCCTCTATTTCAGTTTTGATTCCACAAAAGTTATTTTTGTACTTTAAATTAATACTCATTCATTGTTAATGTTCATTTTCAGGTCAGACCGATAGACCACAAAAGAACTCTAGCTTTGATTAATCATTTTATTACCAACACCGTATGTTTTTTAAATAAATTTTCAAGATCTTGTGAAACCAAATTAGGAAAATTTGAAGATAAAATACAAAAATTGGAAGCATCCTTAAGTATATTAGAGGCAAAGGTAATAAATCACTCACTCTTACCAATACAGTTGATTGTTTTGTAAGTCTTTTTTCGTAGATGTGCATTTTCCATTCATGTTTTGTGAGATATTCCCTCTAATTCTATTAATGAAAACTACTTACCTTTTTTGTCATACATGGATTGATACAAGAATGATGATGTATTACTAGAAGGAAAGTTTAAGGTTGTGTCTCTTGTATTTTTGAAACGGTGTACGCTTGAGACTTCCCTAAGTATCCTTGAGTAAGAGTATTTTTAATGGTCATTGCGTGATGACTTAATGATTTGCACCACATTTCTCTAACAATAATTATAATTTGTTTCTATTTAACAAATCTTATGATCTACATTGCTGGAACTTATTTTTGGCAGCAGTGGAACTTAATCAAGTTATATAATTACAATCAATCTTTCCCCCAATTAACATAACTTGAAAAGTATCTGAAGCTTATGGAATTGGAAGTCAAATCTTGAGGACCCGCTGACTTTACGCTAAGATTTATAGGGAACTGTGTTTTTTGTTTGAAATTGGGCCATTTATGTGTTGATCCAATATTTTAAAAAACAATATTATGCAGAATAAAAAGAGAAGAATGTGCATGCATTCAATTTGGGATGGCAAAGTTGTTGGTACTGAATTTGGAGAATGGAGAAAATCTGGAGTAGATAGTGCTGCATAAAAGAAATAATCCTGTAACGCTTGTTGGTGTGGGAATAATTTTCCTTGGATGGAAGACAATTCACAGCCAAAATAAAATTTTGATTTGAATAGATTTTTATAAATATTTGCTAAATTTTTTACAATATAAGATATAAAATCGTAGACAGTGCTATTAAAATTTTAGGTTCTAGCACCTAGTCTTGCTGCTTACATTCTCTTGAAATTTGAGTTATCTGAAATTTTCCCAAAAAACAACAATTATTGGAGTTAAAAGAATTTATTACAGTAATGGTGCAAACTATTGTCTCGGATATAGCAGGAATACCAAGTATTGGCAAAAAGTTGTATGCTGAGATTCTATAAATCTTATAGAAATAGAGAAAATGGAAGTATTTAAAAACAGTCTCGCTTCTTAAACTTATTTGCTCCCATACAACTCTTTAGAGAATATTTTTGTTAACCATATGAAGATTATTTTCTCCGATTTGTGGTATCAGTTGTTGATATATTTAAGTTTTGTTTTGTAGGAAAAACAAATGTTAGTATGATATATTTTCCAACAGGGTCTTGCTTTTCTTTCAGTGTTCACATTTACTTACCCTGCATTTCATATATTTTTACTTCTCATGGAACCAAAACATTGATTCAAATACTAGATCTGCTATAAGTATGTAAGATGGGACCTTTTAACTAAAAGTTAACTATTGCTTTAAAGGGATGACTCTGAACAAAATTTGTTAGAGATGTGAGTGAACACAAGTATAACTTTGATTGTTTCTTTAATCAAGCAGTTTTTCTATATTTTATTTGATAGAGAAGATTTTAACGACCCCATTAATTGTCACTTTGATATAGAGAATTATCTATCTTCACAAGGTGACTGATTAATTCTGTCTAAAACTTTCAGCTATTGTCTGTGCCAGGTTTAAATGATGTAACTAGCCCTCCTGCTTCTGAAGTTGTCAAAAATGAGACAGTGGTCCAGAAAGAATTACCTACACCAGAAATAATTGAAGGTATGTTTGCTCCAGATTCTAAGGTGTTGGATGTAGGTTTCACCAGATTATAATGTCTTCTCATTTAATATTTATTCTAATCTATCATTTTTAATCATGAAAATCAATTGGAAAACTCTGCTGAAAAGCATTCTTTCATCTTTCTGGAAAGTTTTCATATTAATTTGTTTTCAAGATGAAATGTTTCTAAAGAAAAGCGTTGATTGATATTTTTGCTTTAGGTAATTTTATAATAGCTAATCATTGATAGCATTTTTCCTGAGAATTTGCTGCAAGATTTAAATCAAACACAGCTATGATAATTTCTCTTTCTTTGATAAAAATATTTTATATATTTTAACTAAAGCTAGACAAAGTTGGTATCATTGCAGTTAAATAATTTATTTTAAATATCCAAATTGCATTTTTATACTTATTTAAACATCATAGTAGTAGTATTGTCAAAAGTACAGTCACTTACAAAAAAAAGTTACCACTAAAGGATGCAACCCGCTTAACAGACATGAAGCTCGATGAGAGCGAGTCTATGAGCGGCTCTGCCTTTAGCGCGCGTTTCGACTTCCTTCTTACGCATGTTTTGAGGCTTGTTTGACGTTTTATCTTTAAAGACTGGCTAAAATTCATTCATTTGGATGCTGTATAAGCAATATAGTATTATAAAGGAACTCAATTCGGATTTTTCTTAAATCGGCTCAAATCTCACGCGTACTTCACTCTTCTTAAAAAAAATCCGACAAGAAATACTTTAGTTACCCATATTTTCTGCTTATGTATAAATTCTCATCAATGGAGGTTTGGAAAGGACTCCATTATTTTTCTTCATGCTCTACATGCCCGCAGGACGAACTTTTCCGTAAAAAAATCATAAATAATAGGGCTTAAATAAATGATAATTAAGAGAAAATGCAATACTATGAATTATGTCAAAAGAAGGGGAAATTAGAGAAAACGTAATTAGAATAGAAATGGAGTAACAGTGAAAGAATACGTTAACCCTTCAAAATCCGCTTACAGGGATGATCTTGTTTCGCATATGCGTAATAGCGAACACATCGGATGAATAAGACGTTCTATGCGTTATTTCTCTGTTGGCTAATATTTCTAAACGAGATTAGTGAAACCGTATTGAATATATTTTTAATTATTTCGTTGATATTCATTTCATCTCTCCGAATACATATCATTATGACTGAATGGAAGAACCTTAAATGAGTTTCGATACTTGATAAAGAGAGGGAAATGAACGCTATTTTTTCACCCTAAGCCGTCCTATGGGTGCATCGCACCCGGGCAAGTAGGATGCCATGGGTATTATCCATAAATAGGAAAATTACAACTAAAACACCCACAAATTACGTCGATCTATTTAATGCAATATATTTTAATATATATATTTAATCCACTGACGACCAGATTACAATAAAGCGATAGTGGGTGAGGTGAGGGTGAGCCCTGGCGCTGAAGTTGTTGGTGGTAGTTTTGGTAAAAGTTTTTTCGTAGAATTTATGCCCGGAATCACGTGTGGGATTAAGGGGAGAAAGATTAGCAGATAATGGAATGGCTAGGGAGTAGCAGGTAGGCGAAAGGGGTTCACTGAATTCTGCGTATGCTGATCTCGGAAAGAATAGCGAGGTCTAAGGAGTAAGCAGCGGGGGAAGAGATGGGGTCAATGGGATACCAGCCGTGAAGGTCCATTTTAGAACGTAGTATTTCTAGGAAGTAATCAATGAATATGCATTTTCGAGAACCTTCTCCCAAAAGCATCTGGGTTTTCCACACCTTTTCGTCCATTCTAATCGATGAAATCTCAGAAACGCTGAGTTCTTCACTCGAGAGGTGCATTGCTACAACATTTCACTTATTATAAAGTATATTTTCATGTAAATAAAAAAACTTTGTAAATTCCATACAGATATATTAAAGGCAACTAGTTTCGTCTATAAGAAATCATCAGGCACTGAAATATCGAAAATGAGAAAGACCGAGGGCAACGGAGGTGTGGTGGGAAAAAACCGGGAATTATCAACGGAAAAGGGCTGAGGGGATGAGGAAGGAGGGGAGGACTTGTGGAAGAGGTATTTGTTGGTAAGGATTTTGTCCACCCCCCACGCGTCGGGATGGGCATTCATTGCAACGGAGTTCGTACACCCCGCTGAGAGAGTCGCTGGGTCTTCTATCTTTGTGGTAGCCGATGGCTCTCCGTAGATTCCAAGGGACATAGAAAGCTGCTCTCAGGTCATTAGGAAGCATGTGTCCCAATCTATAGGATGAGAGGATATTTGGTTTTCTCCTCAAGAGTTTATCCACCATATCTGGGCTGTATCCGTTATTTATAGCAATCTGTTTGATAATTAAAACTTCTTTAGTCTAAAGGGAATTGGCGGGTGACATTGGGATGTGGGTGGATCATACTGTGGAAAGCGGGTAACTTCTGGGAAAAAGGATGGGAGGAATGAGAGGGGATGGTGAAGTCAGAATAGGTGGGTTTTCTGGAGGGAGTTGAGATGATGTCTGACAGACAGACAGAACTAGTTGCCGATTAATTTATTTCTGTGGAATTCACAAAGTGTTTTTTTCTTTGCATGATGGCACCATTCCACAAAGTTAGGCTGTGATATGTCAATTTTAAAAATATATCTTGTTTGTTTAGAAACTATTATATGTCGATTTCTTATTCTTTTACTCATAGATATAGATTACTCGTAAATGCCTCTTCTTACCGTGTGACCGAGGTTATAGGACACTGCGGAGTTCTTCCTTATCGCTTAATTTCTGTCTAGCTCTATTCCAAATCATTTTCTAATACACTCCTTGCCATACACGGATTGAATACTTTTCTACGTGTACCACTGCTCGGATTTTTATCTTTAATTTTCAAAGAATAACCTTTGCAAAATTCTTTTTTAATCCAAATAACACTTAACAAGTTATAATCGTTACCATTACTCATTACTCATATGAATATGGTATTAAAACCTAATGAATTATATTGCATTTGCACTGAAGTGGCAAGCATGATTTTTTCTGATTCAATAAATGCACTAATCATAATTGATGCAAGATTTTCATTTAAAATACGTTTACCGGAAAATTCCTTCAAAATATAATTTTCTGTTATTCTACAACATGTTATTAGCAATGAAAATTTAAATTATTATATACATATGGATGTCTGCGTTATCCTGAGACTCGTTTATACAGCTGATTATCTTCGCAAGTTCCTTTCATCGGGTTTGTTTATATATAGAATCTCAAAGCTTGCCGCATTCCCTTAAAAATTCTACTTACTTTCCGTACCTTGCCCCCTCTTGTCATCGTTGCCCAGGGCAACCCCCGGCTCGCACGATCTCCTTCTGGCTTTGGTCAAATATGTAAGCGATTCTACCAGAGAAGTTCATCCAAGAAGAAGGAAAGAGACTTCTAAAATTTCTGCAGGTCATAAACAGCCCTCATCTTTATTGCTGTTTTCCTCCCCCAGATAAAGGGGGAGGGGGAGAGTCCTTTCCCGTCCTTCTCTACCCACTCCATTTTTCCCTGAAATGGTCGGCACGGCTTCGGAGCACGGTCGTGAAAATTTCTGAAAAAGTTTACTCTACCATTCATCCCCTCAGATGTTTATGCAAACACCGATATTATTAAGAGAGTTACAGAATGTGATCTCAGTATTTTCAAGATAAGCTTTGTATTAATATCTCCAATAATTCGTTTTAATAACAGTGGATACTCGATGACAATGGCTTTTAATGGATTCATCTTCCGAAAATTGTCCTTGCAACAATTGTGAATTCGCTGGAGGTCATGGTTCACATACTGAACACATTCAGGGAAGCAGACAACTGTAGAATCGAGATATATCTGCAGATCATCAGCGTATAAATGATGTTTACAGAATTTAATATAATTTAATTTTTAATATATATCCGCGTCAACAGAATCGAAGGCTTTACTAAAGTTCGGTAATTCCATTAATTAGTCCATATCCTCAGATGCTTAGGAAGTTTCCTAACGCCTTATATTAAAATGCAATTGGTAATTTCAATCTGTGATTTATCGCAAGAACTAGCTAGCAAGACGCAACGTGCCCAGAATGCGTCTGTTTGATTTATAATTAACTTGAAAAAGTATGACCATACTTCCGATACGTTTAAGAAAATATCTCGGATTAGCCTAGAACATTGTCAAAGAATTCATGTTGTAACGCCAGGTTTCAGGGTCTTGCAAGCAGAAACTGCGGAATATCTCTTTTCTAAATTTTTTAGCTTGGAATATATTCACGATTGCTATACTACATGCAAAAAATCTAAACTAAAACTATATCTAAAAAACAACTTTAAAATCACCAAATTAATTCATTCCGACCTCCGAATCGCTATAATATTACTCTGCCATGTTAATGTCACTAAAAAATCGCTTTAAATACGATATTTTAATAACAATAACGATAACGAATCATTTCAAACGCTCAACGTGGACCTGCATAGCAGACAACGTCCTCCATCTTTATTTCCGCTCTCTCTCTCTCTCTTCTGGAGGCTCGCTGGCCCGAAACGAGGGGTCTATTGGACGAGTTGCCCCTTGCAAGTGGTAACTTTTTTTTGTAAGTGACTGTACTTTGACTGCTGAGGTCATTTTGCTCCAGGAATCAAACCTGGAACCACTTTCATCAAAGTTGAACATATTGCCCTCTTGGCTATGGTATAGCCTTAAACATCATTATTTTGTTGATGTAGTTGTCCCATCTATGTAGTGGTAGTATTGTTAAAAGTGCATCATCATCTAAGGTCATTTAGCTCGTATAGGCTACCACTGGGAGTCGAACCTGGAACCTTTTTCTCCATAGGGAACCCCACCAACTATTATAGATTTTCCTCCTTCATTTTTCTTATAAATTTACCCATTTTTGCAAGCATGCATTTTTTATCACCTATTTAATTGTACAAAACTGGTAGAATTATTTGATTCTTTGTATGCATTTTCTGATTATGCAGACTTATAGCTTATCTGCCTGTGTTGACATCATTTTTCAGAAAAATGAGATAATGCAGTCTTTTCGTTTGGGGTTTCAAGTTAAATTCTTGATATTGTCTATCTCTGGAGTTTATCAAAATAGCATTGGCATTGAAATAATTGTTCAATATATAACTTCTTTAAAAACAGAATTCTCAAATTCACCACTGTTGCTGTAATAGACTATAGAATATACTAATAAATTTTATGCATCTTATCCTACTGTGTTACCATGTTTATAAGTTTGCATATAAACTAGTATCATCGCAAAATCTTAGCATTAAGATGTCAACCAAATTACTATTGTTCTTCATGTATTGCAGATACCCAAAATCCTATTATTACTATAAAGAGTAAGCAAGTTAATTGTTGATTTATTTTGTTGTTCATGGTATGCTCTTTACCTAGCATGTTGATCTTGCTTTAGAGACATTTATACAGTTCTTCATTTTTTTTAAATTTTATTTCTCATTTATTTTCTAACTTTGTACCAATAATTGGTCATTTTATTTTTACTTATATATCTTGTCAAATTCGAAAGCTAGAATGTAATTTAGTCATTCCTTATCATTATCTGTCTTTGATGAAAGTTTGCTGTAGCATATCCACATTCTGTATTTCAGAGAAGAATAGACCAGTAGAATCATTGCCTGCTCCAGAAAGTCTACCTGAGGCCCCTAAGCCAGATACAATCACTATCAAACAGCATCCAAGGTTTGCTAAATTCTTCAGAATGGTGCAGTTTGGTGTTCCTCCTCAGGCAGTCAAGCTGAAAATGCAACAGGAAGGCTTAGATCCCAATTATCTAGAGTAAGTTAATCTCAATTTTCCTTTTTATCTAATTCGTTACCAGAAAATCCATCTATCTTTAAAAACAGTTTTGTAACTGTTTTAGACTTCTAATTTCTGTAAAGTCTAAAATCTCTCATGGCTTAATTCTATATACCAAGCTGAAACGTGTTTACTTGATTCATGTTACCCAGCATTAAGTTACTAAACTTGAATTCATAATTCTCCATTATTACATCTTATTTGATATATGCCTTAATTATACATTACACCTCTTATCAAGCAAAATCTAATTCTCTTCTGTCAAAATTTGTTGTGGTCAGCCATGTATATACATGATAAGTAACTTGCATGAAAAACGTGCTCCTTGGAAAATTCTCAAGAAAAATATATAATCATCCATGACATCATAGGGTTGAGGACTTTTAATATCGCTTTAAAATTGAAAACTATCTTTTATAACATTCTACAGTTGGCAATAAAAAATCACTACTCTGTGATAGTTTACTTCAAACAGGGCTAATTCTCATTGCAGTATTATAAGAAAGTAAGTAGATTTGATTACAATAATGGAATTTTTAACCAAGGCAACTTTACAAAATGAAATGAAATAAAATTTGATAACATATTGTTATTATAAATTATCAAATTTTGCATGCTTTTGAGCAAAAATCTACAGATTGTTCCCAAATTATGACCATCTGAAGTTATGACCAACATTTTTAACCCCTGCGAATGCCACCTATGTTATTATGCATTTCAACACTTGCATTAGGAATCTGCAATTCATTTTCTCTTGAAAATGTTTTATGGGACTGGGAATCGAACCCTGGTCTCCCAATTGTCAGTCAGGTGCTCTATCCGTTGAGCTATCTCACCGGAACATTCTCTCAAGCCAATCAGGAGACTTTGTGGGCAAGGACGTTGTGATTTTGTCCGCGTAGCAGCATCATTTGCTGTTGTGGCTTCATGGAAGCACCAGCCGCACAATGTGATGGTTAGGTATATCCCCCTAAGGTTTATAAACAATGAATGGGTAAAGGGTGATTTTGCATGTTAGAGCGTGCACCCAGGAAAAATTTCAAGGAAGAATAGACTTGAAGGAAGTCTGACAGGATTGGGAATCAAACCCGGGTCTCTCGATTGCCGGTAATTGGGAGACCCGGGTTCGATTCCAGGTCCCGTCAGACTTTTTTCAAGTCTATTCTTCCTTGGGATTTTTCCCCGGCAATCGGGAGACCCAGGTTCGATTCCCAATCCTGTCAGACTTCCTTCAAGTCTATTCTTCCTTGGGAAGTAAAATTTTGAAGGTCCTGCGCTAGATTGTAAATTTTTAGGGAAGATGGCCAAATATATCAATGAAATCAACAGAAATACATTATTTAGGTGTTATCATCTAATCTTGAAATGTAATAGCAAATAAACTGATTAACCCTCCAAGGCAAGAGGAAAAATCCAATCCAAAATTCCTTGACTTTGGAAAAAATTGTAAGAAATACTTCACTGAATTTAACTGCACCAAAACTCACATGAAACTATTATTCCCTTTACCTCTGGAAAGAACGTTAAAATACAATTTCATGACACAATTTAACAATAAGCCTACTAGAAAACATAGCTGTATCCCATTCCTATATGGGCATGTCAGTCCTTCAGGAATTAATGAATAGTGAAGTCTGCTGTTCTTCCTTTAATCTCCATCTGAAGGTGGATTATACAACATCTCGCAACAGATACCCAACTTATGACGAACGCAAGATATAATGAGTGGTCAGAACATTATTTGTTCATAAGTTGAAGAGTGACTGTATTATAAGTTATAAATATCATCACCTTTATCCAATTTCAATACTTAATGTGGTTCTTGTCCTTGTATAGATTCCTTCTAATATTATTTTACTAAGGAATGCTAGTTGTGAGTGATTAAAGTGAATGTTAAATGTATCTCTATGGTGAATGGTTTCTTTTGATCAAACCACTGAGCATTATGTATTTTAAAAGTAGTTTAATATAAATAAAGGATAAACAGTTGTGAAAAAAGCAACATAACTGGGACTCAAACCCTGGTCTCCCACTTTCTGGGTAGGTATTCTAACCATTGGAATATCATTGTATTATATTAATTCCTCTGTTGATGGGATGTTTAGCAAGTTGATTGCCTCAACATGGACCTCTGGTGGTGGTTGCTGCCATGTTTCTATGTTGAGTGTCTCTTGCTTTGCTTAGAAAGCATCAATAGTGTGTGGAATTGATGGAGCATGGTAGTTTAGTGGTTTGAATAACTGCCTGAAATGTGGGAGAACTGAGTTTAAGTTCTGGTCATGTCACTCTTTTTTGCTTCTGTTTATTCTTAGATTTAAAGGTTCACACCTCATCATGCAAAGTTAAGTTAAATATCCTCCCTTCATCCTTGTTCAGCCTTGTTTGCCTCATTTAAACAAACTAGTTTTGAATTTGGGCAATGTTTGATACTCAAGTTTTAAGTGAAATTGTATACCCTTGTAAATTACACATTTTAAATGTGTAAAAATAGCTTTATTTTGCTGTTATTAATCATTTATTTCTCCAGTCTAATCCTGGTAAAATTAATGTATATTATACTTATGTAGTTCCGGCTCTGGCTAAATTTAAATCTTATCACTATGGAAAATTCTTTGTTCTATGTGATAGTTCTCAGCCTAAATTGGTGAGGATTATCCCATGTCAATAAAAAGTTTCTCCAAAGTAATTTACCCCAAGTTATGTCTATCATTGAAATTCCAAGTATATTTTCACTTTTCACTACCATTCTTTGATATTATTTCACTATGAACTGTATTAATAAGATTAATGTAATTAATATAATGGTTTAATATTTTCAGCAATCCAGACATGCCTGCCCCAGATATCCCAATGGAAACTCCTGATTCTGATTCCAGCTCAGATGACAGCAGTTGATGAAAGCAACATTCCTAATTTATACATCAATCATTTTTGTTATAATGTCTATTGCATATTTTATAAAATCTTAATCAAGATGTTGTATTCCATAAATATGCACATATTGTGCCATTATTATGATTTTTTATTTGTTATTAAAGGAATTTAAAGTTTGTTTTACTCTAATTATTTTTTAATTTACATCAGTCTTATCATCTCTTTATTTCCAAGACTCCCAAAAAATTTCTTTATTAAAGTGTTCTGCAGACCACAAAAATAAAGTTTTTTTATTTAATTGAGGTTATTGGTCCCTTACTCTTATCTTAATTTGCTCTTAATTCTGGTATATATCTTCGGAAGCTGATCATTTTTATTTGTATTGTTTATACTGAAATTATTTATAGTTTTCCAGTTTTAGATATGTATGTCAGATCATTTGCACATTCAGATCACTCTAGAATTTCTGTCTTGTCATATCAGTTGTAAGACATTTTTTCATTTAAAAAATTTGGACTACAAAGCAGGGTATACCTTATGGGACTATATAGATTTTCTGTGGTATCTGCCATGATAAAATTGTAGAATTTTTTTAAATGAGTGCTCTGCCTTTTGGTAGGTTCAGATGTATAGTATCTAGTACTTTATTCATCATATCAAACATGTAAGAATAATTTTAATGAAGAAACAATATGACATTAAGATTTTAATTTAGTGTTTCTGCTTTGAAAATAATTTTATATTTAGTGTATTATTATTATTAGAAAGGTATGAATAATATTTGGGCTAGAACACAGTCCCCTAAATATGAATGGAAAATGCGTAGTCCCAGAAACTAAATTTTTCCAGTAGTTTAAAATAATTTTGATACGTTTTTGCCATAGCCGTAGCTCTATCTGTCTTTGGACTTTGCCTTTGGAACAAACTATCTCACTTTTTACCAAGTGGCTGAAATTGTATAATACTTAACGGTAAAAAAGTTATTTCTTTGGGACTTTCAACCATTTACAAGCTACAGTAAATGGTTAACACAAAACAGTCTAACAAGAAAATGGGATCACTAGGCAAATTTATATGCATGAAACTGGTAATAGTTGGATTTGTAAATTTTTGGTTTAATTCCGAAGTTTAAATAAAAAGAAAAATTGCATCCAAATATTGGATAATATTAATTCAATTCAATGATTGAAAAATAAATGTTATTTCAATTACAGATAACAACTGATATGAAAGGAGAAGAATTTTTCTAAGTTTGAAATTTTCTTCATAATTTTTCATCGAAATGTTTTTATTGTTTCATAATATACTTCATCTTTAAACTAAGTAAGGAAGGTCTCCATCATAATTAATGAATTTTCTTCCTTAGAATGTGTAATATTGCAAAATTATAATCTATATTTGTTGATTAGCTATATAATAAAGGAAATAATTCTCAGCAAGTCTTTGTCAACCCTCTAATTTTGTAACTATCAGTTTCTTGTTTCCCTGAGGGACTCATTCCTGAAAATAATGTGAAGAACTTGTATTAAGCTCTAAATATTTCAATTATGAAAGATAAAATCAAACAGTAAAAAGCCTTCCAAGTCTTTCAAATAAGGAGTTGATATAAACTACTAAGTTTTCTTAAAATCTCTCATTGTAAGAGATTTTGATATTTATCATTCAACTGCGATTGATGAACTTTGGGATCCACTGAACAAGAATGACTCATTATCATATCTTTGGGGTCTTAGATGTATCTTACAACTGTATTGAGTCCAGGGAAATTTAACCGATTTCATTATTTATACATGAATTATGAAGTTAAATGTTTCAAGCATTGAAAATTATTCTCTTGGGATGATAATAATTAGTATATTGTAATATATAATACTGTAAGTTATAATACTGACAATATCCCTCATCAATGCCAATGACCCATTGGCCAAGTCTATACTTGCAGTGTAAGGTTGATAAGATTTAAAATCTTATCCAATAATCAGTCAAGTAATAGTAATAAGGAATGGGTAAAGGTAACTTTGCACAAAAGGGTGTTCACTCAGGAAAAATCCCAAGGAAATACAAAACCTGATAAAAGTCTGATGGGACCAGGAATCAAACCCAGGATCTACCTCTATCCAGGAGGCTGCTTTGACCAATAATCTATCTGATCAGAACAATTTCTCAAGCCGTTTTTGGGTAATAGTAATAATCAAATAATAGAGGAAGAAGGATAGCAATAAAGACAGAAATAAAATTAGATTAATTATTTTATGAAAGTTATATTCCCTTAAACAATGATGGAAGGAAGGATGATTGAAAAGAAAAATAATGAAGAAAGACTTAGCATAACACTGAAGTACAATTGAAATAAAGGGAATGGAATTTAACTAACAATAAGATCTTAATAATGTAATTTCACTCCACGTAAGGTAGCCAATACATATAAGTAGGGCTACATCCTATCTGAGGGACTGTTTTATATTTCTTTAAAGTACCCAAAAAGCTTTTCAAATGCTCAAATCTGAAATGAATCTTGAAAATCTTAGAATTTTTAATTTGATGCTGATAAGGTAGGAAATATAGATAAAAATATTAATTTTAATTGCATACTAATGTTTCATGCAAAATTGATTGAATTCTGGCCAAATGCTCTAGTGGATTTCCTTTAGCTAGTATGCAATCACCTAACAAGTTAAATGCATTTATATCTTGACTGCAAAATACTAATTAATATTTTGCTGGCAATGAAATGTTACTGTTTTTGAACTTGGTTCAAAATAGGGATCCTGGGGACATGCATTTTTGATAATGCCTGTGTGTGCTCAATAAATTCTGAAATAACCAAAGTAAAATGTTAACTTTCCATTCTTATTTCATATAAAAGGTGGATTGCACAACATTTTTGCATGTGTTGCAATATAGGATGCTCTAGTCTATTCACCAGTGTGCGAATCAATGGGGGAAAAGGGATAATTCCCCAGCTTGTAAAACAGTTTTCCTGGCTGATGATAGCTATATTTTTCCCAGCCAGAGAAAATTGTTTATTTTGATGTAGGTGCTCAAAGCAGATTGGCTAAATATTTCCCCCTCTCAACAAAAAGCTTAATTCTCACTCTACTATTCACCAATATAAAGTTTGACTAACAAATGTGATTTTAGTACAATAGTTGGTTATAACCAATATGCACCCTCACATGTGGTATCCAGGTATCACTGTACTGATGTAACTATGACAGAAAAAGAACAATTATTTGAAAGTATTGATATATCTGTTTCATTGGAGATCAAATGGCATGAATTAAATCAAACATTAAACAAAATAATGTATTATGAAAATTCATAGACAAGAGGTTTTATTTATGAATACAATTCTCCTTACCAAGAAGTAATAAAAGTGGTTAATGGAACAGAGTTATAATTAATTTAAAGAAAAAAACAATAATTAAAAGGGTTAAAAAATTATTAGTTTTACTTCCTAATAGATGGATGCTTTACATAACAAAGTGAATGAATGCCAAGTTCATGAATGAAAATAACGAAAACAGTTGCAATATGTGGATGATTACACACATAATTGGAAGAAACATTATTATATCATATTATTATGCTACTTTTGAATGTTTCAAAATACTTTTGTTTAGAAATTTGCTTTTTGTGTCATTTTTGTATTTATCATTCCTTGTCAAAAATTGAAAGAGTATCACAGTTTCCACAGACATTTATTACCAATGAACTACTGATTTCAACATCATGAAGATGACAGCTTTTGGTTTTCTTACAAATTTTTACTGCATAGTTAAATCGTGATTTCATCCCTAATGCAGAATCTCCAAGATAATTGCAAATATGATTTATTCTATAAATAAACATTCTTGAATCAGTAATTAACTTTGTGTAGCTGATCTAGAATGAAGTAGGGAGTGCTTCTGTCATGACATACATTAAATCATTTATTCTTCTAGGTAAAAACTTCATTTGAAAATTTCATCTTTTAGAAAAATATGCAAAACTCACTCATTCCAGTAAATACTATCCTCTGCACACCAGTTTGGAATCCTAATTTTTGTTATCTTACTAATGAATATAGTATTAGTTTTATTGCTCCTCTGAAAGGCCAAAGGTGGTAAAAATAAGGATATTAGGGTACAACATCTTTCTAGGCGTAGCAGCATCATTCATTCCTTCAAGATGTCCTAACTATTTCCTTTAAAAATGTTATAATATTATTTCCATTTAGGTTGTTAGTCACTACATTAATGGATTCCATACCTGCAATATTAAAAAAGAATGTATACATATCTTTCTATCTTTTTGACAAGGTATCTAAGAACATTTTTATAAGGATCAAGTAATGGTAATATTAAAAAAGCTTTGAAAGCTGTTGTCATTTTACATATAGGCTCCCATTGGAAATCAAACCTCAGACCATCTTCACCAAAGTTACTGCCCACATGGCTATCTGAGAGCTCCTTCTTAGAAGAAATGGTTTGGGAATAATGTAGTTAAACATTAAAATAATATCTTACAGATATAGGTTTATCAAGGGCAAAACATGATGTAATTAATGATAATTTGTGAATCAGGAATTAAGTTTGTCCACATCACTCTATGATATCCTGCTCTATCAATTAATGACAGGATAACTTTGATCATACATTGATCAAATTATAATATATTGATATAAATTATATTGAATAAGTGTACTCTTGCTAAGAAGTTGTAAATTTACAGCTCCTATATAGACCTACTACCTGGGAGAAACATTGAACAATAATTACTCCTTATATAACACCATCTGGAAGTATACTCAATAGTCTCAGCCGTGATGTGGTGGAAATAACTAATTGAAAGCTGATGTTTATTTTTCCACAAAGTGAAGAAAAGTAAACATCAGCTTTCAATTTCAACCATCTGGAAGTATCTTGCAGGCAACCACTTCAAAAGCCTTCATTGTTTGCTACATAAGATGACCTCAATTACAATATTGTAAGACATTTTAAATGTTTGCATATATGCTGGGGTGCTCATCCTGGTGTCTGTGGGCACAAAAATGTCCGAAGTAACCTTGCACTGTGCCTGCCAAGCCTTGGTAAAAAGACTTTTTTTATTTGCTACAACAGTATTTCTTGGGATTGCAGTAGTAGGGATGGATTGGAGGTTAACTACTAAAATGATAATTGCTGAGGGCTTGCCTGAATAACACCATGGAAATCTTATGTGGTGTCCGCTTCCTTTCTGAAACACCCTTGGGTGCCCCAGCACCAAAAAAGGTGTATTACCCCAGCCTTAAAATGTCTTTAATCACTCATTGAAAACTGTCATGCGTTATTTGCTTAAATTAAACATTGTGGAAAAAGTAAAATTTTGTGAGTTTCTCTCCATTATAGATTTCCACCATAAGTTGCTTGACTCTGTGAAGGTTGCAAGAAAATTCAGAGAATGCTTAAGAAAAATTGCAGATGTGTTTGCATGTCCTGAAATAAGGGTTGGAGCATTCATATAATATTAAAGGAATGTAATTAATGTTTACAAGAACATTCATTGAAAGTTCATTTTGAATGTTGTAGGAACATATCAAGTGGAGTTCTATTGAGCATTCATTAAACTATTTTTTGAACATTTAAGTAATGTACTTGCAGCCAATTGGTGTACATTCATATAACATTTCTGCAATGTTTTTGTTTAGCATAAATGAGCTCCATACCACAGCTAAAATCGAGTTGAGCCATGTAATGCTTACTATTAAAATTATAAGAAAGAGAAATTCTCTGTTTCCGTCAAGGAAAATTTTAAATTCAATCCTTTACTTTTGTTATTTTAAAAACTGATGCTGAGTTTGTGTCCCTATTGCACTCTTTGTGTTATTAAAGCTTACTGAATTTTCTTCTTCCTATCATTCTCTGGATTATAGGGTACTCAACCTCTCAGAAGAATAAATATCATCATGCATTTCTCTGGAATACCAGCCTTGGCATCAAATAACCTATGCACTGATTAGCACAAAAAATGATGTAGCCCAAACAAATAATGCAGTTCGAGTTCACAAGAGTGGTAATTCTAGGGAGTTGGCCCTCTTTCAATGGGCACAGATTTTACAGCAATAAATCAGTGTTGCTGTCTGATTTTGTAATCTGATCTTAAAGGTAGTGTGACTCAGGTGCTCAGTACCATGCCTGTCTAGTTTCTTCATGGTAGTGCACCAATTTTACACAAATATTTTTCAATTACATTGTACAGCTGCTTAACATTGGTGACGTGACTTCTTTCCTAAGTCTACATATATTCACCTAACCACTGTTTGTTGCTATGACACAACTTCTGCAAAATATTATATATTTTTCTGTTCTTCACATTTTAGGGTTTTCCACTCTTCAGCGGTTACCCTATATTCCCTTATTCTAAACTGTTGCAACCTTCTACCTTGAAACCAGTACCCTTTATCAGCATGGGTATTTCCATTCTCTATATCTTTCTTGGGCATTTACAACTTCTTTTCCTGAAGGTGACCAGCCCAGGAGAATCTTAGGCTATATTTCTTTGCTCATTCGTCTATTATTTATTATTAGTATTAGTTTTTAAACAGAACTATCGAGGAATGGAACAGTCTACCCGCAGAAGTCTTTGAACCTTTCCCAAAAAAATGTGAAATATTTTATTAGGGGTATTTGTAAAATAAATAACATGGCGAGTGAGCCAGCCGATGACGAAATGTGGGACAAGCAGGGGATCGCCTGATAGGGTGATGTACGGTAGGGACTTCATGGGCCCCATGGCCACTTCAGTAGCCATGAAGGCCTATCAGGAACCCTGAAAAATCTCCCAGAACAAGATTTATTAAAATGGTAGATATTAATTTGTATTGTATGTTTTATTATGGGTGATGGTTATTTGTGTATAGAATCAAGGATTGTGAATGTATAATATCTGTTTTTACATATATATATTTTAAATCATATAAGTTGCCACCAGACAATTGTCCACCTGTGACTATATTGTAAATAAATAAATAACATGGCTATACCATCTCTTCTGAATCCTTTTAGTAACTGTTTTCTTTATAGCCATTGTATTCTTTCTTAATTTTCCTCCATTCAGTGTATCCTTGCTCTCCTTGTCATCCATCTCCACAGCTGCTATCTTTTCCTGCAGCTCTCTATGGATCAGTATAATTTCTACAATGGCACTGCAAAATATTACTCCTTACCTGTCTAGAAATGTCTATTCCATGGATTAGCATTCAGAATTTGATTGCTTCTCTTTCTTGCTTTACTCCACAATCTACTAGACTCAAAGATGAATGAGTTTAAAGTCTTAAAAGTTTCACCTTTTACTGTTCTCTGGGGTAATATTATATCTTATCCACTGCCTCCTGACAATGTTTTGCTTCTACTTACATAAAGCTGTTCATTTTATGTACTGTTCTGTGTTTACAGGAGAACCCTTGTAACTCCACATGAGTGATTCTATCTTTTTCACTTATAGTTTAAACAGGGCAGAGTACTAAGGACAGCCATTACTATCTATGTTTTTAACAATAGGAAAGACTTATATACACCTAGATTTCAGTGGGAAATAGTCCACATTTGCTCTAATAATAAGTGATATTGAAGGTGATTCAATTTCAAAAACTTCCATTCTTCCTCACAATTGATGAACGGGCATTGAATTTACAAATTTTCTGAATTCACAAGTCAAGTACCTCCTAACTCTTAGAATGCACCTTTTCACATGTGTAAAATATGACTGTAAAATGTGCTCTCCTGTTTTGGGGCCATAGTATAGACCAAAATAAACAAAAAATAACTGCATGAATAAAAAAATCTGTTTCAGGAAGAAGCATTTGATAGGGACATGAGAGAGAGCACTGACCAATTGACACCGACTGAGAGTGCTCCTTGACTAAGATTCAATTCTATATGGTACAACTCTGCTCAGGTAGAAATTACTGGACCTAGCCCTACCTGGGGCAAATACAGACAATGCTTGCAGTCTCAACCAAACCAAACTTGACCAACCTTGTCCTGATTTGCCCTGAAACAGTTCTTCAGTAGATTTTTATGTATTTGAAGCAGGTGTGAAACAGGAAGTTTCTTTCATTGAAGATTTCATTCAGAAATGTATATATAATGTAATTACCTTTCAGAGTTAGTTAACTTAAATCTCATTAATTCAAGAGGCAAGAAATTACAGAAATGTTCTTGAGTAATGCCTGCTATCATCCATTTGAGTAGTGCTGAAATTTTCCAATTATAGTATGATAAAAATATATAAAACTAGTAACCATGGAGCAAGGATTCTTCTCATTATGAACACTAATCAAGCAATGAATGTTAAGTATACTTGAGAAAAAGTCAGAACAAACAAATTGGGGTATTGGACTTTTTTGAGGCATGGACTACAGTAAATATAAATTCTGATACGTATTGAAGGGGATGCCACTTTTATTTTTGAGTATGCATTGATGTTTCTTAGACATATAATGTCTAAGAAACATCAATGAGGTCCCAATGAAGCTCTTATTTATGCAACTCCATTGACAGGACCTGCTTAAGGTCCAATTTGGACCACTTAAGGTTCCCCTGAATACACTTTTTAAGAGCTGCTGGAGATAGACTTAATGAAACAAATACGCATAAGAGCTTATTAAATTACAGAAACTGAGAACTTCTCTGGTTTCTCAATATGAACCCTTGAAATTTTTCTTCAAGTATCCTTTAATTGGAGATTTGATCCCTATGAATTTCTTGGTAAAACGACTAATGAACAAAGTTTGACAGTTGATATGCATCAAAAGTAAAATAGAATTATAAGGGCTCCTAAGAAGCTACGTGGGTAAGTGCTTTCACCTTTGCTGAAAGCAGACCTGGGTTCTATTTGTGCACGTGGCCCAGATGTACAAAATGACCTCAGCTCTCTAAGCACTATTAACAATACTACTACTGCAATTTTGATAACGATACACTGATGAAAATTTTCCATCCAAGATATGTTAAAATCTTGATTATTTCACAAGAGTTCTTACACAAAGTAATTACCTGTGTAATTTTTTCATAAGAACAAGGAAGTCAGGTTTTTACACTCCAATTTTAGTTTCATTTTTTTATAAAAAAGAAATTATTTCCAAATAAATTAACAATTCTTAATAATTAATTCTTATTTTACAATAAGAAACTGAAGAATAACTGACTGAAGCATGAAAGCAATTTACAAAAATTCCATGCAAAAAGTTTAATCCAACTTTCAAAACAAGCTCATTCAACTAGAGCCCATCTAGCCTTCTTGTAGCCTAAGGATATGCCTGTCTGTTTGCGTTCAGGACAAGTCTATTCTGCAGAAATGGGGAAGAAAGGACAAACTTGCTCTTTCTCTCTGGCAGAAACCCTAGGCTAACTTCTCCCCCTCTAATCCCTCTTCACCTAACATCTGCACATTTTGGTGCCACAATAAGTCTACCAAGAAATTTTAAAGAAAAAAATTGTGATAAAGATTGACTTGAAATAGGATTGTAAGGGATTAATTCATCATTTAAGATACTTCATTTTCTAAGCAATTCTATGGCATCTAAAATTCTAACATTTTAAAACCAAATGTTACTTAAATGATTCAAACCAAACTATGACAGTATTCTTTGGCAGTAATTTCAAGAATACTACAAGGCTGTTATTTGATTTATGACATTTCAATAATTTTCATCATTCCACTGGTATATGCCATAATTATAATATTGAAAAAACCTTTTAATTGAATTTGTAAGCTAGAGGAATGAAATGGCAGTTGAAAATAACTTACTTTTTCCCTTATGCGAATATGTTTCCATTAGGAGTAAAATGTACAGACACGAAATGCAAGTTGAAATATTTTTAATAGAATAATTTAGCCCAATAACTTTGAGCTAGTCCCATGCAAGCTTAAAAAACTAACCACAAGGCCATAGGATGTGCCACTTTAGTGTAACATGTTAAATAGTTCCGTAGTTTCAAACTAACTTGGTGTGTAACATTCATATGTGAGAATAAACATCATGCTAAAGAATAGGCACAATATAAGGATGATATTTATTTTCCTTTCGAACAAAGGTCCGACTTCTTTTTACCTTTTGTTCAACCTTGGATAGTGACCTGCAGAGTGAAATAACAGAAGTAAACCCTCATATGCTTGTTGGCAGGCAACTTTTACTCCTAATTACACTCTTCCACTTCCTTAAACACCAACACCTGAACTGCTTGAAACCTAGTTCTATGTGGTAAACTCTCAATAGGAAAATTTCCCTAAGCAACAGTCATTTACCCTTTATGTGATGGGGCTAGATATTTTCTTTCTGATATTGAATGCATTTAAGACAACAAAAAATTTACAAATTCTTGAAAATGTTGACATACACCTGAGAGGCATGTAAAAGCCAATTATGGCCACAAATGAAAACTCTCTTTTTCAAGAAGTTATTATGTTTTGATTACCATTTGGTCTGTAAATAAAGAAAATCATGTCAAGCATTGTTTGTCAGGGTACCTAATCTAACTTGCTAGTATCCGAAGAAATAATGAAATAAAGTAACTTCCAAAGAGAAATTTTTATTCAGACTGATATCAGGAATTAGTTGATAAAACAAAACATACAGGCATAAGACAACCTTTAAAAGAAATAAATTTACTTTTGCAATAAAACTCATCTAGAAATTGGGTAAGAGGGGAAAAAAGCCAGGAGGGAAAAATTGAAGGTAGTAAATGGGTCAGAGAAGACTTAGATAATTAACGAAGCTCTTATCATTCACTATAATGAATGTATCAAACTATTCCTCTTCTGAAGTGAAGCTCTACCATATTAATTCAAGATTACTAAATACTCTCATGTTCATCTTCCAGCAATCCCTAGAAACTTTGTCGTAGGCTTGGATTTAAATTTGTATGTCACATATACCTTTCCAATAATCAGACCACTAAAACAAATACTTCTATAATAGATTAAAACTTCTGCAAAAGGAGGAATAATAAATACTTCGTAACACTTCACCATAATGTAATATTAACTTTCTATCATTAAGAATTCCTATGAGAACATTCAAAGCTTCATTTTAATGTAATATTTAAATAACTTTTTTTTTCAACCCTCATTGCAAATCACATGAAAGCAAAGTCACTCACTAATTATATTTTAAATCTGTGAAGGATTCTTACTACTTCATGTTTAGCAACTAGCCTTGTATTAAATGACATATTGTACAGTAAATGGTAGCCTAGTGGTGTGGTCTTTCCTTAGGACTAAAACTAATGAAAGTCTGTCGTGACTTGTTCTGCCAAGGAAATTTTCAGTCTTTATCTATCTTACTGGACTTAAGTAAATTCTCTGTTACTTTCAGAGACAAATAGTGTATAAAATCTTACCTTTGGATGTATATGCTTAAAAAAAAAGTATTCCCTTTCTATATAACCTCTATTACAGGTGACCACAAGTACTTCACAAACAATACCAAATTCTCTAACTCTGAGTGAATGTTATAAATGAAAAGTGTTAATACAAAGTTGATGAATTCACTATTACCGGTCAAAGAATAACCTAAATTTTGTGCTTTATTCCCAGGATTTGATAGGCAGTCATTCCTAATATGGTTGAGTTAAAGACTCAGTGTAAATAATCTATAATTGAACAATTATCATAACTACTGGAAATTTTGTTTGAATTAATATATCAAGGACAGCTACTTACTCATTGTAAGATGTTTTTCAGCACTACAATATTAGGTGGTGGTGTCCTTAGTGAAATTGGTTACTGTAGATTCTTATTATATATCTTATATCTTTCTGTGGAGCTTCATTATAATCACATAGTAACTTATAAGGTTTGACTTATCACATATACTTCAAGTTTACAGTGAATGTTGATATGGAGTGCAGATAGATATTACACTAAAAGATATAATTTTAGCATGTAGCAGTTAGAGTAACTATTACTTCCCTTTCCCTTGAAATGTGACCCAAATAAAAGTATGTGGCAATTTTTATATGAAGCCATTCTAAGGGAATTCAACTGCATTCAATATAAGGCATAGAGTTCAAAGTAATGCCACAATCTTAGCTATTTTTAAAAAATTACACAACACTTTTAACAGAATTTACAGCAGATGCTTTGCTTGCCACACAGCTACATTCAAGTTAAGCATGTAGAATCACCCTAACAAACTCTCACTATAAAAGCAAATTCTCTTGGCATTGTTCACTGGTTTAACATGTTCCTCTTATGTATTACTTAAGTAATTAGTTTACAAAAATTTGAGAACTGGAAAGCTACAAACTTTAGGCCAGACCCAGACAATGGCTACATGACGCCAACAGTTAGATCATCACAGGAAAAATATTCTTGAGAATGCAACTAAAGACATTTCTTAGTTAGACTTTCCATTATGATACAGAGCAGATGCCAAAATTTTAACTTAAAACTGTATCAAGTGTAATCAAGAAAAACTTAGCAATGAAAATTTTGAAATTTTAACAGCAAATTATCAACAGTAGTCTGAAGCAATAGTAATTTATCCTAACTAAATGAGTTTATCAAAAATTGTCAGATCTTCATGCGCATGTATATTTGATTTCAAAATGGCAAATGTCTCTTTGATTTTCCAGCCATTATGTGATATTATTCAGAAATAGATTATTTCAAAAATAGGAATATTTCAGTTATCGTTTAGACTGGTACAAGGTTCGTACGAATCATAGCTTAAAATACAGATAAGAGCTGCTGATGAAAATGCCCGAATTGTGTGAATTTTTTACCCTGTATTTGCATCACCTGAGTTCACAGTCCTTAGGCAACTTTTTCGATACCAGTCATCATTAGATGACCACGCTTCACTGTTTGAGATAACGTTTTCAACCGTCTGCATGTTTCTAAATTACTTCACAGAGTTTAAAGGAAATTTGGCTCAGTGAATACACACCGTAATGGAAACTTCTAACAGATTTACCTTATTACTAAGCAACTCATCACAAAGATAGACTACAGACATTTAACTTGCCAAAATTAGAGAAATACTATGATACTACGTTCTGCAACGAAACAAACGATCAAGACAATGAATACTTTCTTTGAAGATCCCAGACTACATAGTTATACACTGACTGTAAGAAGTTCTACATGATTATCATTCATACACAGGCTACCACGTGACATGAAACATCTTGTGGAATGTTTTGCGATTGTGACTGATCATCTTTAAGCATGCAAAATTAAAGTTTAATTCTAACAATTCCGACGTATTACCTCCACTTACGAATCAGATGCCGACTTCCAATATTCAGATTTTGTTTTGCAATCAAGCTGGACATGTGTCAAAGACGACGACTTAAGTTCAATTGTAGTAATAAGCCAGATTAATTAATAAAATTGAAAGAAACTAAGTAACTTGAATTTCCAAATTTAATATTACAAGGAAGCATGTACATTAAAACTGGATCATTTGTCCCTGAAACATAAAATTCACTTATTAGCAACTTATTCATCAACAGAGGAATAATATCGAGTACTGCAAAACATGAATTACATTACCTTTCGCTTCTTATCACCACCAAGTTCGAAATGTTTACATCTCTTCAGAGGGATTTGTTTCCTATATTTGCATTCTGCACATTCCATCCTAAGCACAATTTTCTTCGTAGTTTTTGCCTTAAAACAAAAACATTGTGCGGTCAAAGTAAAGAACATATTTTACAGTGCTGAGGTATTTTAAGATATGACTTAAAATATACATACCTTTTTCCTAAAAATTGGCTTAGTTTGACCACCATATCCCTGTTGTTTTCTGTCGTATCTTCGCCTGCCTTGGGATGCCTTCCTTTCCTTTGATTTCTTATACTGCGTTACCTTATGCAACTTATGCTTCTTGCACTTTTTGCAGAAGGTGCGACGTTGCTTTGGAACGTTCACCTAGTTGGAAAAAGAAAACCCCGTTGTCAATGGCCTTAAAAAGTCTTTATATTTTATGTATAAAGCTTTGGAAGAAAGTAAAAACTTGTAATAATCCTAATTATTATCTAATATGGCATATTAAAGGATTATAAACGCGATAAGAAATCAATTTCGGAAAAAATATTGGAAACGTGGTTCACACGACACTTCCATAATTTGAGCCAGTACCATGCTAAATAAATTATATTAAGAAGTCTTTTCCAAGTTTGGGAAGAAATTAAGAATAAATATGATAATTTCTGCAGGCAGATTCGAGTTAACTTGGAGGATGACGATAGATTTCAGTAGGCTGTTTTCATAAAATCTCGCAACTCACCATCTTTCTTGTTAAAGGGAAAAAGATGGCTCTCTACCGGAAGCAGTCACTCAAAGCCTCGATCCCAAAATGCCCTAAGAACACTCTGTACTCTCGGACCCCTCACAAACGCAATACTTTCATGGAAAAAAATAAAACATTATAAAATTTTATGGTACCTAAATTACTAAATTATTTTTTAATACTCTTAGAATGGACCAAAACATATTATTATTATGTATTTACTTTTAAAACGCTCAAGTTACATCAACCAATCACTGGCTTATCGAGCCCTAGCCCGCGCCATCTTCATTTTTGAACAAAGGCAGGTTAGTGTGCTTCGAGAAGTCGGCAACGTAATATCTCAGCAATCATGAGTACAACGGAGAACAACGCCGAAGTCGCGGTTGACAAAGTGACAGAAAAGAACGACAAAGCTGGAGGTGATGCGAAAGCAGAGGTGAAAGGAACGAAGAGGCCAGCGGAGGTATGCAAAAATATTTTCCGGAATTATTTGTTCGCTTTATGTGTTGGACGCCAACGAAAGCTTTGGAATCTCTAATGATGGTTGCTTCGATAGTGAAGTTTGTTGTATTTTATCATCTTTTTTCTTGCGAAGTATTGCTTAGGGTTTGTAAAGTCAGGAATGCGTAGTAAATTATTTTACATAGTTTCCGTTGTGATTAATAATGATATATATGCCATGTGAGAAAAAGCCGGGTAGCCTCGTTATGCTTACTAAGGAGTCACGCGAACAATGTTTGATATTCAATCTTAGTTAGTAGCTTTATGTTGATAGGTATTCATGTAGAAAACCGACGGATCATCCTAAGTGTATTTTTAGGAAGTTAGCAGTTCTTGAAGCCGGTAGTCACTTAGCGCGCGAAGAGATAACGCATACCCCGGTGGAGGCTAGTCGCACTCGGATTTTGAACGTGGCGGTCTTTTGATTTTAGGAGGCCTCGCGAGGGAGGCTACGTTTGAATCAATAGCCATGTTTGAGTTTAGTTTGGCGCCTTTCAAGAGGCTAATGGCTGCATGTCCGCCTTTCACGCAAGTTAGCGTACAACTCCTGTTGTAGTATTGAGCCGGCATCAAAAGACTTCTCTGTAATTCAGATGTAATTATCTTAGATGCGGAGTGAAAAGTATACTTAGTTATTTTTTTCGACTTTTGAGAATAACTTGAGAAAATTTTCGAAGGCATTCTACTGATATGCATTTTTAGTTTATTCCGGTTTTTATGGCGTGGGAGGAAATCTTTCGTTTTAAGCGGAAAATTTAATATTTTCTTTTTGCATGTTATTTCAGTCTCGAAGCTAGGAAATGTTTGATTGTGTTATTTTCTCCGTCTTTATTTATTTTGTCGACAAGCGTTGCCAGTAACTACTGTGACCTCAGCGTCTGTAATTATTTATTCAGCTTAATGCGGGAAATTAAATACGATGACCTTAATTTTTACAGGGAAAATTTTAAGATTGTTGAAAAACTTAATAGTAAATTACTTTTCGGCAAACTACTTAACTTCCTTAGGCAACTCGGATAGCAATACCGGAGTTGAATGATATGCGAGGTATTTTTACATTCCAGTCGTTTCCTCATTATCATCCTGTTATCGCCGTTGTGGTAATTTTGTTTCATTTTAATGAGTATTATACTCTGTACTGATGCGATTTAATGCTGTGGGCGATGTGATTGCAAAATGAGGAAGGACGTTGTTACTGAATTATTTCTTTTATTTCTGATCCGAATCGGTTGGATAGTAGGTGACGCTCTCTTTTTTAACAAGTCATTTTAAAACTTTAGAAGTGCCTTCAAAGTTGAGATCTTTGTCAATAGATGGGGTACGCCTCCACTTTGGATAGGAGGTTATCATTGCCGCCCATCGCTGGCGCCCTCTCATGTGTAGCGTCTGAAACAGTATGTCGTATTAATTCTACGCCTTCCTGTATCTAATCTGCATTGATTCGTTATTACTGAAAAGTTGTCGAGAATAATTGATGCTTGGTATGTTGCATCGCTTTAGTCCATATTGTTGTATAATTTGAGGCGTTCACGTAGTTAATTATTTCTCAGACCGGTGATGTGCAGTGATAGGTGGAGAAAGGGTTGCATTAGGTGGGAAGGTGAGGGTACCGCCAAGGGGTTGAAGCGTCAGGGATAAGGCCGACGAATCAGAGGCTGACTTGGGTTGGCGGGAGAGTTCGAAGGAGGGGATACCGGCAGAGGCACGCGCTTTTGTAGAGGGGAGTGAGGGGGAGGTGTGGGGCGGAGGGGCATTGAGGGTTCGAGGACCCGGGGGCCCAGCTTTTCTAGCCTCGCGTCGAGTCCACGTAATTCGCTCAACCGCGCTCCCCTTAACGCTTTCCCCTTCTCCAGCTTTGTTCTCGGCTCCAGCATGGGACACGCGGTGTAACGCTTAATACTGGCACACCCCGGCAGAGGGGAAAAATTGAAATTGATGAGTGTTAGTACTTGAAATAGAAATAAAAACTACAAACCGCACGCGTGGTTCCAGTACCGAAAGTGCGTTCGTTGAAATTTTTCATCATCCTCTATCATGGCGTCGTTTGTTTGCGACGCTTTAAATGATGCCGCTGGTCTTATTGAAGGCGAGAGACGCTTTCTAAGCGTGGCAATGGCTTAAAGATGTTTCGTTTTCGGAAGAGTCAATGGACGGGAGATGAATGAATTCGCACGCTTCGGAAGCCGGTCGACAAAGCTGTATTGAAGCCGGAGGTCGTTAGGCTGTCACGCTACCTTAAAAAGAGCGGCCGGCGATGCGTTTCCGTCGTAATTAATCATTTTTTACCAAGGAAACTCGCATATAAATGTGAAAACTTTTATTGCAAGTGGTATATAAGGTTTTTAGTCACTATTTTTGTGGTACTTGTTTACTTGTCTCGAATAAAATTATATCCTCACGACTTCGGGTAAAAGGTATTGCTGCTCATTTTACCGGCTTTGTAATATTCTTCTAAAATGTTTTAATCAGTAGTAAGTAGTTTTAATCTCTAAGAAGATTCAACTAGTCACATGAAAGTTATTTCATTGCGTCTGTGACTATTATCAGTATCAATGACCTACTTAGAGATCCTCAGTTAATAAATTTGTCGTAATATAGTTAACTTTATGAAGTTTATGATATTCACTCTTTATATAATTGGTCAACTCTGAATTTCTATTATCTTAAATCATGTAAATCATTATTCACCTAGTGTTATGCCATGTATTGCGTCAATAAGTGGTCACGTTGGGATATATAATGGTTTTAAACGATAATATTACCGTTTTGAATAATTGCTTTGAATAAAATTGTCTAATACTGTTTAAATTAATTGGATAATTCAGCAAACTTGTTTGATAATTGTTACCGATGAATCACATTGTTGCTATCATTTCGGCGGTTGTTTATCGAACTCATCGGTTACTGCGACATTGTTGCGCTCGCTCTTAGCATACCTGTCTGTCGCTCAGTGTGTGGAGTAAGTTAAATGTTTAATTGCTATTGAAATGGATTTTCAGGAGAAGAGCGAGGACCCCAAGAAGGCGAAGAAGGAGGAAAATGGGGAGGAGGACGATGTGGAGGATGAGGAGGAGGTAGAAGGGGATGAGGAAGAGGAGGAGGAAGAAGACATCCAGGGAGAGGAGGAGTTTGATGAGGAGGCGGAAGGAGAAGGGGACGGTAAGGAGGCATTTTCATGCACGAGTAGTGCACGACCGTTTTTCTCGTGCGTTCGCAAAATTTCGATGCCATTATTGCCGAGAACTAATGGATTGTTTTCTCTTGTATTTGCAGAGGAGGAAGACGATGAGGTAGAAGGAGAGGGGGAAGGGGAGGACGGTGATGAGGAGGAGGATGCATAAAACATTTTAGTAATGATATGAGAACAGACATTACCATGACGGTGGTATAACATGGATTCCTGCCATCCCTCGAGCTTGGGGTTACGGAGTGGATATTTTCCCCCTGCAAGACTTAAATATTTTTTTTTAATTATTAGTATGCGAGAACTTCGTACCTGTTTTAACTCCCTTGCGTAGTGTGTGTGTGTATTGTGTGTCTATTCCCTATCCCCCCCTCCTCACACATGCCAGCGATTTTTTTTCTCACAAGTTCCAATCCATGCAAGTCCATTCTACTTGACTGCAAAAGAGCCAGCTATCAATGTGAAGACGTCTGCCTTTGACTTCTCTGACACCTCGTCGTGAAAATGCAATGTTGGATCGAGTAGATGGAGGAGCTGCTTCGCCACAACATCCCTGATGACATTCGGTAAAACATCTCAATGGAAGGCGTGAGGACCTAGGATTGTTGTGATGGCGGGGATTGGCCGAAGAATATTTTTTTTATGAAAAGAGCCTCTCCTTTGTTGTGGGTGTGTATTCATTTTCTTGGTGAAATTGGGTTTCTGGTAATACTCTGGTTTTATCAAAACTAGAACTTGTCAGGAGAACTATTGTCCTTTATTGAAGGGAGATGAAAATTCAGGTCCCACTCCATATCCCCAAGTTTTCAATGACAGAAATGCTGTCGAGGGGGAGACGGTTTGTAAAAGAAAGAATTTATAAGGAAACTGGTTTAAGAAACATTACCAAGGACTCATTTGTAACTCTTCAATTTACGTTTAATTTCTCTGTTGGATTTTGAACATTTCATCATGTTGGTACACTTCAACGGACCTCCAGATGTTGGTTCAAACATGAGCTATTGCAGAGGGACAATGGATTAATGTTAACATTTTTCATTGCGACTTGCCATTGTGCTGACTTGATGGTGGCATTATAATGGTGAATAAAACGCCCTATTGCAATATGCAAAGTGTAATTGCTCTATTTGTAACTCTTGGAGTTATGTTCTCTTTCTGTGCATCAATTTATCCTTGTCATTTTTTTACCATCGAATAGTTTAATTTGGATTGTATAGCATAGTGTGTGTTCTTTTTATTCATGATATTGTACAAAGTTATACAAAATGGAAAAATTCCTCTCAGTGAATGTAATTTTTTGAGTCCAGAACAAAATTTAGCCCAGCACCAAATGTGTGAAGTAAGGTATATTGTCCCGTTTTAGTAGGCAGGCAATAAACCATGTCTCAACATGGCCCTGGTCATTATCACTTAATTACCTTTGGAAGGTATGTGGGAATCATTTTTTGCGTTAATACAATGACAAATGTAACAGACTGTGAAATGTTTTGAATTCTGAATTTATTGAATAAACTTTCTTGATGGATTTAATAGCAAATGGGAAAAAAGTGAGTGGAAGTGACCCACCAAAAAAGTGTGTGTTTTACATGTATTGTCTGAATTTCTAAAGAAATCTGAGAAAAAATTTTGTAGTCCTCCCAATGTTTTAATTCAACTCATTCCAATTTGAGGTAGTGTTTAATGGTAGTTAGTGTGTGTTGAGCAACTGACTTGAACTAATCAAGTGAATGAGCGATGGTGGATTTTGTTAACTGTAACAGCGAAGTCGCTAAAATTGCTAGACTAGTTAATTGTCCTGGTTTCTACAATTCATGAAAAGTTGTTACAATAAAATTCAGCAGTCTTTTAATTGGCATGGTGGTTTAAATGCTTGGGGTAGACGATGTTTTTCGTCTAATCTTTTTCGTTCCTTTAATAAGTTGCGTTTCCGTTTAAAAATTCGTAGAAGTAGAACGCGTAGTAATTTTTATAAGCTTCCATTCTGTGTGATAAGACCAGTGAGAGGTTATGCGTTTTTTTTTTTTTGAGACGATAATTCAATAACTCCGTTCATTTAAGGTTTCCATTGAATTGCTTGTTGGATGCTCGGTTAGTGCACGCGATAAGTAGGTCTACATTTTTATTCCGCAAAATCGAGTAGTCTATTTCAGTTAAAGTTTATTAGATGCCCATGTTTATGGAGACCCGCGCTCACGTGTTGGATCGTTATTGATCACATGCTTGAAGGTAGGTTATGCTGGTTGAAGGTAAGCACTATTTCGATTGCATGAGAGTTCTACCAGGAGTAGAAAGTGAATTGTTTGATTGCTTTTGGAAAAAAACGAAAAATTGTATTTGTGTTCTTTGAGCGCGTTCTCTTATGCGGAGGTTATTGATTATCGAGAAGCATGACATTTTTACGCTTGACCTATGCAATGGTTGTTGGGCTCCCTACGCGAAGAAGATTCAATCACCTAAGTTTTTATAAAATTCTTAAATAATTTTTTATTGGTTCTTTAAATTTCAAGATAGTGTCCGAATAAAAGTAGAACGTTAGGTGCGAGGTCATGATAAACTAGCACGAATTTAAAAGCGTTTTAAAGTAGTACTTAGGAATTTAACCGCGCTTACATGTCAAGGTCGGGCTGGGTGATCTCAAATAATCGAGACATTTTCTTTCTGAAAATGCGTCACATCCTTTCTCGACTTTTCCTCATATCTTCGTCATTTGGCGGTGGCGAGTGGCACTAACACTTAGCAAACCGTGTTGGCATCCCGAAAAAAATTATAACGCGGACGCGCGTCTTTTTAATCGGCATGTCGTTTTATTGCGCAAATACGCTGCTTGTAAGCCTGACGATGTTTTTTATGTATCTGCTCTCCAATAAGAACTGCAGTTTAAGAAAGAGAAGCAACTAGCGTCGACTAAACGCACACTCCGGGGAATTTGTCCACGTGAGTTGAATGTAGAAGCAAGCATGAGTCCGCTGAAAGGGATTTTTGGCGAGCAGGCGGGAGAGGATGAAGGAAGGGGCGGCGAGAGCCAGGTGTGGTGTGCCGGCAACACCGCCGCGTCACAGGCCGAATTTTGGCAGCTGCTTGCTGTGAGGGGAAAGACGCATCATTGCACTGACAAGGCATGATCTTGTTCCTTTTACGAGACGATCAACTCTCGTTACCTTCACGATTGTTTGCCGATTTATAAATCTTATTTCCTGCACATTAATAAAGCGACTATCCTCCCACGCCTGAAATAGTGGTGTGCCCTTCAAGGCGTGACGAAAGAAGGCATTAGTTTCCATGCAGCGAGCGAACGCATGCGGCAATGGTGGTTGGCGTTCGTTTTTCTAGACCTGAGAATTTCTCCTTTTTCCCCGTGTGAACGGCGAAGTCAAGAAAGTATGTTTAATTATGACATTCACTATTTCTGAATTAAGTTGCTTCTTATGGTTTACGTTAATTGCTATGTTAGTTCACCAAATTCTGTCAAATTTAAAATAGATTCTTGAAATAGTTACGTCGAGATAACCGTTACATTTCATTGGCCATGACGACAAGCTCCTTTTGATCTTATCAAACATTTACAAAACAACTTATCTCTAAGTTACTCGGCGTCAGAAAGGGGAAATTTGAACAAAAATCACTGTTACTTGTTGTGAATAACTCTACTGAGACTTCTGTGAGCGTTTGTTCATAATTGATGAATGTACTCGTTACCGGCATGTATGGAAAAACATGCTGACCTTTGGTACAATCTCGCAACTCTTGGCGGCGATATTTATTACATGGGATTGCGATTTTCATTCGCGTGAAAGCTTTATCTCTACCAAATTGCAATTTTGTTTTTGCCTTAAGATCTCTCAGCATAATTTCAATAATCGTACCAAACTATCCCAGAGATTAGGTCAATATGCTTGTTTTAGTAATTGAGTCCACCGAGAGAGGGCGACACTGCCTTTCATTTGCCGGTCTTTGAAATGTCGTCTTCGTCCTAGATGTGCATTTCTTATGCCTTTCTATGGAGATTTGAATTGATAAACTACTACTTTGATTAAGTTTGGATGAAAATTTATTCTAGAGTAATATCAACTTCTTTGTAACTTGTGTATTTGACCCTGATCGTAAATTCGATTTTACGTTAGCCGGTATTGGTTGCTGTGTATGGTAATTAAATTAAATTTAGGAATTTATGTCGAATTATGCATTAAAATTGTTGCATTCTGAATAAATTTTCAAAACTAGAATTTTAACATCTACTTCATGAAATTTTTTACTTATCTGAACTTAACCGAACAACTTAAGCCAAGCTGTAAGAAAAAATCGTGCCCTGCCTGGAGAGTAGAGTTTGTTCTCTCCGTACGCATGCCATGACGAAAGCAAGATACCGGAAAGGGTTATTTTCAGAGACCACTACGTTATTCATCGATATATTATTATTTATATAATATAAAATAACCACACATATGCAAACATTATAAGAAGAATCGTTACTAATCGCATACTCAGATATATCAAGTGGAAAAATCGTCTTCATGCATAGAGTCAGGATGGCCGAGCGGTCCAAGGCGCTGCGTTCAGGTCGCAGTCCGGTTCTCCGGGCGTGGGTTCGAATCCCACTTCTGACAGAATTTTTTTCTTGTACTATTACGTACTTCTCTGAGAAAAGTTTGTTTGCAAATGGAAAGTTTTGTCGTGTTACAATCTCTGTACTTTTTTCTAATAGTTTCACACTGAATTCGTCGTTACTATTGGTATTTCGAACGACAAGCTTCTATTATGCAAATATGAGATTAAATATGTAATCAGACCGTAAATTAAACTAATTATACTTAGATAAAGAGAAATGCTATTTATATATTCATCACAACGTGATTGCTTAGGTGTAATAATAAGTTGCTTTGAAAATCGCAGATATGATTTGCACATTTACGTTTCTGTTGTTTAACTGTTTCAGAAATGTATGTCCGTGAATAACTCAAAATGATGTAATTCATACCTTTATTTGCTACTTTTCCCTATCAATGGTATTTTGTTTATATCGAATTATCCTCTAACATATTGATTCCTAATTTTTTATCTTTTCTACCTGTTATTCTTTTCTTTATTCCATTAACGATTTTTTCTTGACAGGCTATAGCTGTCACCTTTAAGAAAATGAAATTAATGTATTTGACGTTTTTAAGTTTAGCTACAGTCATATTTCTTTCATCAAAGCAAAAGGCGCTCATTTAGCACTTCTTCTGAACACAGAATGTATTATTTAAAACACTGAATTTGAAAACTTAAAGTCTTGGGAAAGGACTCAAAACGAAGTAATAAAGTTCAAGAATCTATCCATTCAAGAGAGCTTTATTTCCATTGTGTTAGATTTCCAATTCGAAAGGTAATGAATACGTGCAATAATTTCCTTTTTTCTTCAGGTAATAACATTTGTTGTATATTTATTTTATGATTAGCATACTACTCTCACATGAAATATTCCGTTGATATTATTTATGTTCAGTCATCCTATCTGTACAACAAGACAAGATTTTAATGCCATACAATTTGTGCTTAGCAAATTATTGTTTTTTAGAATACGTTTACAAATGTCTTCACTAGATGGTGTGGCATGTTAAGATGTTCACGAACACTATCTTAGTCATCAAGGACAAAACTATGTGCACTACAGACGTCTTTCTGAAGGAAAACGACAAATATTATTTAAATAGTAAATATAGAAAGCCCTTCTACGAGTTTGGAGTTTTGCAATAATCAGAAAATAAAGATGACAAATAATTTTAATTTGTTAAACTTTCTAAGAAAATTTAGTAACTAAGCTATGCCTTTATATCATGAGGCATTTTTGTTCTCGTTGGAACCACACCAAACCACACACATATAACCAAACTTTATGCTGCATTGGTTAGTGTCTTATGATAGAGTGTTATTATTGCGATTAACTACTGCTGCTAACTAGAATTTATGCTTGAAGTGTGGAGAAGTTTTTTGAAAATCGTAATATTTATATTCTTGATTTCAGAATTTTACGATTATTCTGACGTTTCGAGTCGCCATCCGCGGAAAAGTTATTAAGTGTTATTATGTGAATCATAATTGTTCCGATGAAGTCCTCCTTTGTCTCTTTCCTTGTGCAAAATCCGCGAGAATGCATTTTTCAGTCGGGAATGTTGCTTGTATTCTAGCTATGGTTCAAGTTATAACCAGAAGGTGCAAAGAACAATATTTTCAACTTTTTCAAAGACGAACTCCGGTTAAAAGTAATCCAAGGATGACGATCTGAGATTCGAATTCCGTTAAAACATGTGGGTCAGCGTAATTATGTCGTCGAAGTATGAAATGTTTCCCGAAACGTTTCTGTAATATTTTAATAAGCATAGAGTATGATGATTGATTATTTTAATTAGTATCCTTCCTCGGGTTGCATAACAATGGAGATTTTATCATACGCAAGGGTATATACTGAAAATAACATAAACGTTGTCGAGTTCTTCGATTTCCCACGCATTTACGAGGTTTAGGAATCACGTCAGTGTCCATATCTCTTTAATTCCATCCATGACAAGTAGGGTATTAAAATTTTCAGTGTTCAACATAAGAGTTTTAAGGCTACGGAATAGGAAAACTTGCTACCTCACGATGCTTCTCATGTGAAATATTTCTTTATTTAATCTCCAGCGTAAGTAGAGTCTTACCCTACTTTCTGTTTCGGAGTTCGGGACTCAGTTACTGTGACGTACCAGCGAAAAATGTTCTGTAGTTGGTGAATGTTTTTTCCTTAATGAACTCCTTTCATCGCTTCATCAAGGTTTCTTTAAAAATGCTTCTGTTTTTCAAAATAACTCGGTAAAGTATTATATACGCACGGTATTGAGTGAGATTTTATTTATAACATCATTAATTATAAGATGGTAAGAAATTTGCTTTGACTAATTAAGAGGAAAAAATTCAGCTGCATTATAATGATGACGACAATGCAATTATATATCTCCTTTATTCTCGTCAATAATGTCGCAATTTGGTTGCAATCAATCAGGATGAATAGAAAAAATCATCAAATGTTCAATGTCGTAATAATAAGTTACTCAAAGCAAATTACGTCGCATTTCCAAAGAATTCTCCATTTTAAGTAATATCCTGTCACATTTCGCAAACGTGGCGGAAGCAATGTCTAACAAACTCTGAGTATATTTTGTTCACTTCAATAGTTTTCTTTGTCGTCAATAGTTACAAACAGAATTATTAATACTAAACTTTTAAGCTCAAATCGTAGGTTTTACCCGGATTGCTCTTAGGAATACATCTTTGTAATTTGAATATCATGCAAAATTCACCTAAAGCAATGATCTAATAAAAATACAATTGAAAGCTTTTAAGAATGATGTCAGTAACATATTTTGTGGAATGGAGTTGAAGTAAGACGATGTTGACCTTTGAGTAGCTTGTGTGTTTTACTGAGCTTCTAGATTATTCGAGCCTCAAATTATGGGATCTCGATCTTCAGGGTGAGGAGCTGTTCAGAATCGAACCCAGTCCCCCAAGCTACCATATTGACCTTTCACAATCCTATTAAGTTATTATTTAAAACAATTCATACGTTTAAGGATATATGTATGAATTGCCTCATGAAATTTTAAATTAGATTAGCATTCTTTAAGCTTTTCTACTGTAGTTTTATTCTTTATTATGAGGACAGCGTGTGCTTTAGTCAAAAATATATATTCCAACGCATAAATGCCTTATAAAGTTATTAATTATTCAGAAAAATTTGAAAATAACGAGATAAAGCTATTCTGTAATTTTTCTTCAGTTCTTACTCTACTAAAGAATAAAAAATATATAGAATGAAGGCTGTGGAAATTAGCATGAAAATTCTACTTATGATTCATAGTTAAAGAAAAAATGTCTTAATGTTCCTTAAGTAAATCCACTGACTGATCAAATAGAATTCGCTTCGTTTGAGATCATTCTTACCAATTAATATATAATGGGGCTAAACGACGAAAGTGAAATTCGAAAGCTCTCGAGTATAAATATTTTTATTTTCGCGCATTACATCGCTATATTTTCCAGATAAGAAGATCTTTATGTACTCACTAGTGGGACGAATGATGATGGAATAGAATCAATACGTGATGATAATCAGTACATTATCAACATATAATCAGATAACATTGATTCTCATGTGAAATTGTAACTAACCGCAATTGTTATTGTTAACTTTGTCTCTCTAAATATGAAGAGATTTTCCTTTGATATAGATATTTTTTGTGTATTTCCTTTCATTTAGTATTTTTTTATTATAATATATCAGCTCCAAATTATATATTTTTTCTATCTTCATAAGACAAGTTTATCTCATCGTTCGCAGTTCACCGAATTCCATACTCTACGGAGTCGAAAAGGGATGGATCTCATCCCCTAATCTAAAGTCAATTCCCCTATTCCAAAGGCAGATATGCTAAACATATGCTTGTTTTACATGGAAAAGGGAGATCGGGGTGCTTTCAAGAAACGAACTACGTGAGCCAATAAGGCACGCCCAACGTGACGTCAATTTCCAAAACAAGATAAATGATACCAATAAAGCATTCCAAGTAACGCGAATCCCATATGCTTTTTAAAAAGATTGGATGAACTAAGGAGAGAAGATACAATGAGTTTTCTCCTTTACAGTGGATTTTAATGTAGGTTAATGACGCACACGACAGCGTGGGAAGCAGGCTGGTAAGAAACATTACCAATTCGAAAATCTTCGTTTCATTGAATGGAGAAGGAATATTAAGGTTACCTCCTCTAAAGGCAGCTTTTCAAATCCACGTCCTGAATAGAAACAAAATCAAATCTTTAAGAGGGTTAAAAATATTTCCGTGACTTTGGAGACTCGGATTTCGTAGGGATTCCGTGAACTGGCAGCGGATTTGAATTAGCCGAGACTGACGCCCTCTGCACGTCCGTGACTTCATCCTCTATCGATCCTCCAACGAAAGAACGTTATTATCTTTCATTTCAAAAACTTGATGTTCTAAAAATCAGTACAGTCCGCGAAAATTTGCCGGAAAGTTTGATTTATGCGAGAAACACCGAACCATTCTTATTTATAGTCTCTCAAAGAATTAATTTGAATATTTACGGATTACCTGGCTGCATTCCTGGAATCCCCGGGAACATCAATTAACATTATGCAAGGTGTCACTCGAAAAATCCGGCAACTCTGCTCCCCAAAAACGTGACGATTTCTTCACTATTAAATGAATTAATGCACTAATAAAACTAATGGCCACTCTTTGTTGTTGCAACACTGGCAAGAAGAGCTTGCTTTGTAGCGGGGGGAATATTATTTTTTATGCAAAAGTACGCGCTGAAATTCATTATTTTCTCCAAAACCTTAATAATGTTACTTTAAAAAATCATAAATATTCTTAAGAGGGGTCATGAATTAGTCGAAAAAATGGCAAAAATTAGCTCCGAGATTATTTATGAAACATTTCCGGCAAGAGTTTTGAATATCAGTATTTTTTATAGTAAAATTATAAAATAGATCACATTTAGACGAAATACAAATGTCACAATTTTAGTAATATTATTATTTTTAATGGTAATTCGACAACTAAGGTCATTTCGCCCATGTAGTCCCCAACTAGGAATTGAACCGAGGACCGATTTCACCAAAGTTGAACGCTTTGCCCATTTGGTTATCCGAGAGCCCAGGTAGTAATTGCCATTATACTCGCCTTCGAATTTAATTATCATTTATTCAAATTAAAGATAAAATAACGATTTACTAAATCTCTAAAATATGATCGAGCGTGAGATTTAACGTAAAAACCGTCATTGGGTTGAGCACTTTCACGCAGACGTAAGTCACTAGAAGTTTATAAATATATTTAGGGACTATTACTTGAAATAATATAAGGCAACATTCCCGCCAAATTTGCATCAAAAATTGTTTCTTAATTACTCTCTATCATGAGCATTTTTAGCAGTTCAGTTAATTTAATCAAATTTAGTACTCTGGCTTAAAATCCTATTATTTTTTTGCTCTCCTATAGAATTCATAGCTTAGTCCACCAGTCTTAAAATTATACGCCTTTATTGAAAGGATCACAGTAGATGTCACTAAAAATTGTTATTTCAATATGAGTATCATAGCTAATTGATCTAGGAAAAGAACTTTATGGTAAATATAGGAGTGGACGAATGATCGAAATCCGACTAGTTTCTCGTGGTTTAGAGAAAAATTCATAATCATCCGTGTTTTGCGATTCACTCATAAGATTCACCTTTTTACTTATCTTGTGCATCTGTCCGTCTTACGACTTACCTTCTTGACACATATCCACGTCTTATCCTTATCTTCAGCGAATCCAATCTTCCTTTCCAAATTACAATAGATCAAAAAAAGATTTCAACACATAGATCTTGCCCCAAGAGAATATGAATAAAAACAAAAGGGAGGGAAATGAAATACACCACCAAAACGTATGCAAGAGTGAACGTTAGTATGGTGGAAAATCTTCAACCCGAACTAAGAGAAAGCAATGAAATTCTTTGTCATTTCTAAGTCTATAAGGTTTAATATTTTCATATTGCATAAACATTGACAGAAGAATGTCAAATCACAGTAACTTGCAAAGTACCTTAAAATACCCGAAACGGGACATATCTCTTTTCGTCTCCAAACCTAATCCACCCGTTACTTTTCATCTACTTTATCAATCAGTCTCTTATTTCACAGCATCATCACAAAGGAGGGTTCATGTGCCCCCATGTTTTGCATTGTATTCATCATCATAAATATAACCGTTAGCTTCAATCCTAACTTCCTAACATGCTATATTAATACACCATCATTTCAGTCGTCCTATGATTACTTTTCATAAAATCATTGTTAGAGAATGATATGCGTATATACGTTTAAAAAAATCCATGTACTCACAGAGAAGATGGTTTGTACGTCAATAACTAATCCTAAATTTTTTTTATTCATTGAAAGATTTCTACTTTTCATATGAAGTTTTAAAGGAACATGCATTACACAATAGTACACCAGATGATATATATTATCTCTATATCATTATAAACATGGCTAAATGATTACTAAAACATACCGTTTTCATCGTTCTTGTGGAACTGCACACCGTTATGCTAATCCAATAGCATGTTCGCAATTTCATTTAATTCGAACATAAGATTGTTTTGAAATACCAAAAGGTGCCTTGAAACCATTTGCCTTGAATTTGTATAAAATTTATTCCGGTAAAACCTTAGCATTTCATAATATCCAAGGATATTACTAAAACAAAATTGAGATAGGAAAATAGGAAAATCCCATTTGAGGACTAAAAGCTTGATTTAAAAAGGATCATATGACGAAGAATTACTTAAAAACAGGTATAATTTCAATAATATAATCTACACACAAAATTCAGTAGAAGTTCAGTTTTGTATTCCTGCCCGAAAAATTTTATTCCCAATTTCCGAGAATATTGGTGAGCTGTGATAATCGCATATACATCAAGGGCTGCGGTTATTTAATCATTGTAACATTGTGTATCCATTATCACTTCAAATTATTAGCTACTAAGGTTTCTCACTAATTCACCAAATGGACGAATTATCTTACCTTTCGGTCGAAGTCAATCGACGACAAGGAATCGTTTAAAGCATCCATGGTTAGAAAAGTTTACATCAAAAAAGGCTTTCAGACTACTAAAATTTTCTTCTCTACAGCAAAATGAAATAAAATACTCTTTGGAACGGATTGTATACCCTTTGTGTCTCAAGATACTGGGAAGAGTTCACCGTCTACATATAGGTGGGTGGTTATCTGGATCCGTCAGACTGCAGGAAGAACTGCGTAACCCTACAGTCCAAATCAGGCTTTTCATTCTTTGTTGTCAATGATTACATATATCGTTTGAAAGTGAGTTTAAAAGTTGAATTTTGCAAAAGGAACTTGGAGATTCCCAAAGTTGAGCTGCTGGTGAATTTCCAAGTATATTACGTGTGCGGACCACAATTCCCCGCCTCTGAACTACGAGAGAAGTTACGTAATTGCATTGAATACTTTCTAAACATTAACGGTACCTTTTTAAGCTAAGAACACCACTCTATAGTTAGGTATAAACAATTACAGCCTTCTTTGAAATCGATAATTTGCATCGACGAATAACCGGTAAGTTAATTTCGCCCTTTGGTTCATGCTTTGATTTTCCCTCGAATTATCTCCAGCTAAATATCTCTAAGGCACAAACGCTTTACATTCACAATTCATGGTAATTTTTAAATAACACCACTCTCTAGCACAGCTAGTTTCACACTTAATGCATACGACAAATATGCTTGTATTAGTGATAAGACACACAACTGTTTATACCCAATTTCTTTCTTCTAAAGTTGCGCGCGCGTTTCTCTTACTTCCGACACGTGTACAGTTCATTAGGCTCGACAACCTATGAAAGAAAACTCAAAATGGCAACGGTAGTACCTGAAGAAAAGAGATTCCTTAGAATACTATGCCTATCATCCGTGGACTCACGCTTTCAATTGTACTTCATTACTTTTGAATAAAAAATGCAGCATTGAAACGTCTGTCCATCAGATTAATAATACTGTACCATCACAAAAAGGATTAATCAAACAGGAAACGGAAGTTAGTCAACTATTTCTGCGGAATACCCAATTCGTTACAAAAATAAAACTATGCTGAATTACAGCTTGGCGATGTGCGAACTACTTTCGCAATTTAGTAACTCATTTTTTCAGGCAACAGTTTCACTGTTTTTGAAAGATAAGCAATGGATAGAGGAAATTCTAGTCTTTTTACCTCACTTTAGAGCCAATAAGGAAAATTCAAAATGTCTCATATTTTAAAAAGATATCTCACGGGGGTGGAAACATTAAAAGTTGGGAGATAGGGTAACAAATTGAAAAGGGCGAAAAATACTCGTATCCTTGATCGTTATCTGCCTAGTAAACTATTGGAATGATGCGGACTAAAATAGTGAATTAACCAGAGGCCGAATTCTTTTGGTATCTTTTGCATCGGAATTTTAACCTCCGTTGCATTCTATTTTCGCATTCTAAAATGAAGGGTGGATGTCAAGAAAGAGAGGTTTATCGTGTTTTTCATTTTGGGGAGGAACAGAACGTTGGGCTCGATTCAGGGGGCCGAAAAATCCTTTACAAAAAATTACTTTGATTTGCACTCGAGTAATGCTGGTGAAGTGTATCACAGGTGGTCGACGAGCAATGCATTTAAACAACTACATCCCGCGTTCAAATCGCCATTCATGTGCGGGCAGCTGAAAAAAATAACTTGTCGGCGTGACTCGTGACAACATGGCAAGAATGGGGAGAAGGTTAGATTTTTCTCCAACGCCTTTTCTCTTTCTCAATTCAGAGAAGGTTTGTTACACGTAAATGTATATAAATATAGAGTACAGTTTTTCCCTAAGCGCGCGTCGCGGTGTGTTTTTCGTTATCTGGATTTTTTTCTACGTTAATTTGGCGCCCAACTGATAGATGTCGCTTCGGCCTCGCGCTTGGGAGGTCTTCTGAGAGAGCTTTCCTTCCTCCTCTTCTCTTTCCACTCTCTTCTTCCTTCAGTGCTTCACCCTTCCGTTGGTCACGGCAATCTCCAACACGACGACTTCCGGCTCCCTCTCCGTCATCTCTTGAAATCGCATGGGTATGACATGACCGTTGGCTTCCTGCTCGGCCCCAAGAAGGGAAAAAGAAAAGATTTTCTCAGAAAGATTCCCTTAAACGGTTATTCAATCCCACTACACTCCAAGCACAGGTGATCAGTTTCATTTTCACCTCAATAATAATTGCGAAGCGCTGGAAAGATATTCATCTTCAAACAGAGGGACTCAAAATTTCTACTACCAGCGAGCCGTTAAGAGTTCTTAAAGATTTGTTGGCAATATGTTAAGTTTTATATTTTTATACTGGAAATTGACCTAGTGAAGCGGACATGTATTTTTGGCGGCAATAGAAATTAAGATTTAAAATTAAAATAATGTTATTAAAATAATATGAGGAATTATAATATTCAGCAAATAATAAAATTTCCCTAAAATAAAATCCTCTTATTTGATGATACATTTCAAATAACGACCATTAGAGCGAAGATGTAACTTAAACGCCAGAATTTTGATATTGGAAAATTCTTTGTGATCATCTTTTGATAATCATATATTATGACTGTAAATAATTTGTGCTTGATTCTTAATATAACCAAGATATTCACAGGTAGCTATGGCCCATGCAATATTTGCACGCCTGTACATTATTTTGACATACAAGGAAAGAGAATCTCATTTATTAATCATTAGAGAATCTAGTTATTATTGATATCATATCACAAATTATTTCACTCGTTTCGAGTAGACATAGGTTCCAGAGAGAATCGACCGCAGCTTGAGAAAACTTGTACTTTTTTCTTATATCTTGAGGTAGTATTCAAAATTAATGTTAAGAGGCAAGATTCTGCCAATTTATTAGAGCAAATGATATTGCTTTTATAATATTTCTCATTAATTTATTTTTATCTATACCTCGCACAAATTCGATCTCATACCTTACATTCCATATGTCAATGCAAGCAAGGATGTTAATCAGAAAAACTATCCCAAAAATCACGGTCACAAAATAATTCCTTTAGTTATACACATTGTTATTAGGTAATGAAATATTGTTTCTCTTATTTATAAACATCCGAGTGCAAATGCACTCTTATAGAATAAGGACGCGCAGGTACGTCGCCTGTTTTCAAATGAACTCAATTACTCATGCATCAGTGTATGACGGTTACCCCTCGACTTAAGGAAGGCTTTGTTTCGCTCTGGAAACGTTAGAAAAAAATGGTCCAACCGCCAATAAAGTAAGAGACAAATTAAGGCGAAGAGTTTTCAAGCACATTTTCCCTTTCCTGTAGCATATTGCAATCCTTACCACATCCGGAACCTCCGCTTAAAAAAAAAGCGAATCACACAGGATAAACTAATTGAGGCGGTGCTTCTCAGCGGGAAGAAGAAGAAGAAGTCGGCGGGAAAACTGGGGAATGAGCAAACGGAACACGAAGGGGAGACAACGGCAGTTAAAGAAGGTTGATATCAAAAGGAGTAGTTATTAAATAAGTAAATTGAAGAATGATAAGAAATATCAGGATGGCATGATTGAAGAAGGTGGGCAAAAATGATAGAACGTAAATGAAAGAGAAAGTAGCAAAGAAGTAAAGTAAAGTAGTAGTAGAAAAGAATGAGTAGCAAAGACAGAATCGTGGAGGATCACTACGCAGGAGACTGAATGGTTGGAGAAGAGGGATGTGAATAGAGGGCAAGGAAAGAGAATAAAAATAGATGAAGACAGGAAGGGGAAGTGAAAGGAAATAAATGGCGGAAGATACATGAAAAGAAAAAAATGGTGCGAGTTGTAGTTTCACTAACTTAGACTGTACTAAGACGAGAGAGAAAAGATATGACTAGTGATTGGACAATTAATCGGCATCGAAATTATCGGAAAAGTTTGGGGTATCGGAATTTGAGAGCTTCTAACCTAATTTCCGATCCAAAAATCATATGATTTTGAACTTTTTTGATGAAAACTCGTTCTTGTATTTCAGGTACCAATGTTGAATATATAAATTGTATCATCGTAACTATCAGTAAAACTAAAACCTATCGATCTTAATAAAACCTGAAGTTGGTATTTAACGTGAATTTAGTTAAATTACTTATATGTTAGGAAATGGAATCTTTGAGAATCTGTTCAATTCTAGAACTTTCCATAAAGTCCGATACTTCTAGTTTGTTCAATTTCAAATAAAATTTTTATTTTTAATCCCTTTCAAAACATCAATAATTTATTCATTTAACATTAATTTAATAGTTATAATCAAAATGAGTAATATGAAAATAAAATTAACTCAAATGATTGTTTTGAATTTTAGGACTTAAATATGAAAACTAGACGACTTAAATAAAGAAACTTTTCTATTTATCGTAAAACTTTTAAGCTTTTCAATAAAAAGGACATTTTAATCTATTTTATGAGATTTTGTATTGAACGTTCGTATAAATTTTTCTTAATAAATATAATTAATACATTAAGTATTATTTTTTCCAAAACAACAGTAGCTAAAAATAATAGATTTTAATCACTGTAGGAATCGTAATCCGAACTGAATTGGAAGTTAAGAGATATATGGAGCATTCGGTGAAATCGGTGAAAATTTTGGTATCGTCCAATCAGTAGTTATGACAAATGTTAATGTTTATCCTTGGGATAACTCAATCATCAGGATTTTTTTAGTAACCAAATACTAATGATTTGAAATCTACCTTCCTCGTCCTGGATTTTGATTGAGCAACATACGTACTAATCACTCCGCTGCTGGTGGCGGGGTGCTAATGAAAGACAGCAAACAACATAATAACTGACATAGCAGAGTCCTGATTTACTCGTTTTAATCTTCTTTAAAACAATTTTTGGTAAATCGCAACAGGACTATTACTTAATCCAGTGCTTCCCAACCTTTTCTACTTCGCACTCCCCTGTAAATCTCGTGCTACCAATTTATACGTTGGAGAAAAACATATAAATGCCTGGTAAAGTTAAGTGAAATTTCTTTCATTAAATATTATGGTATATAGATTATAATTTCCACGCATAAGCTAGGGGCGCAATATTCTTGTTCCGCGAATTTTCTAAGCTAATTAATTTAGAATTGTGATTAAATTCTGAAATTTCCTCTATTTCGATGTGGATTTAGTGTTATATCCTTTCATTGGGCATTGATTTCCATATAGTTACCACTTCCGAGCACAGGAAAATATGTAACTTTCATTTTCTCTCGTCTCAGTCTTGCCTAGGATTGTGATTGCATAAAAGCTACTGAGATATAAGTAATGTTGAATAATGACATTGATTGAAGTATCTCCTTATTGAAAGTTACAAAAAGTGGTAAACTCAGATTCTTTGCGAATCACTCACGTGGTCTTTTGTGTTTATAGCATTCGGGCCAAAGAGAAAAATAAAGGTAAACTGCCTCATCAAGCCCCATTTCTCTCACCTAGCCCTTAGTAGCTGATGGTAGATAGGACGAGGTTCCAACCTGCCTTAGGGCTGAACACTTTACAAACAAACCCTCAACTAAATTGAATTTTATTCAGGAACATTTATCGCTTACCAGAAGCTCTGACTTCACCGTGCAGAATTGCAACGATATTATTAGGCCTCGATATTAGAGCCGTTCTCATTGGGTTGTATGATGAGAGCAGGTGGAGTGCACATGAGAGAATGAGAGAGAAATGAAGGAATGAAGAGCGGATGAAGGAGAGATGGAGGGAGAAGTGGGGAGGGAGGGCAGGAAGGCATTATTGGTGGTGTAGTTTCCTTGTGCTCACCGGTTTGACTAGTCCGCGCTCCACGTCGTCGGCACGCAACGAGCCGGGTGCTCCGAAGTGCGTGGTGGAGGAAGGAGAGCCTCCGGGGGAAGCAGACGAACACGACACCGCGAGCTCACGGCGAGACAGCTGCTCGACCACGGCGGCTGCGTAGCAATCCCCCAACATATTGTTTGTGGTCCTTATTCGGTCGCTGCGTAAAAAAATGAAGAGCGTTATGCGCGTCTTATGTTTAATGGATAAAGTGGATTGTTATAATTGTGGGAGAGGCGGACCTGAAATGCTTTCGCACGTTACGTAAGTTGGTCACGGTGGTTGAGTTTTGCTGACCTAAGGTAAACGGCTGCTACGAAAGCTTTTCGTCTCGTGCTAATGATATTGCAATTATATATAACAGTTGCATACTCTTAGGAAGTATAATATATGCAAATTCCAATAATAATTACGTATATTTGATTTTAACTAACAGGTGAAAGCGTGCATTTTTTCTTCACGAATTTATCGCTACATTTCCAATGTCAAAATATTATTTATGGAATTTTAAATGAAGGAATGTTTTGGTAGTTATTATTACTCAAGTGCTCGCGCTTACTATAATAATGTGATTTGTGTATACACGCCAGAATATTCTAGATACTAAGGTATCTTTTTACCGTTTTACTAATATTATAAAAATTTATTATGATAGGACGCAATCTTACCTTTACTGACTCATTTGGAATTTACATAATTGCATCGCACCCACAGTATGACGCAGCAGTTTACCATGCAAATATTGTATTTTTGATAATAATATTCTTTCTCCGATAGTGAGGATAAAGTGATAAGAATTTCCCTTTAAATTTAGGTGAATTATATTTCTAATATTGCTTTTGGTTTTACTTTGAATATCATTTTCATTTCAGCTACGAACAAGAATTTAAGATTTTATATATTAATGTACTGTTGTACTAGAATTTTTTGTGAAACTTTTAAGAAGAAATATAAGTATGGTTGGGTTTGGATTCACTTTGATGATGAGCTTTGATAATTATTTTCTTATTGCAGAGAGTTATATCTATTTTTCATTACTCCGCTGTTTTTGTTCGTTTGAATCTTTGGCATGCCATATCAAAATTGTACTACAAAAATGCGGATATACCTTGCATTTAAGAAGATCATTTAGGAAATAAACATTGGAAAACTTTATAATTTTCGCGACTTATTATTTATTTTTATTTAAAAATATTTTTACTCAATTCATCGATTATAAATATAGCATTTCACTGAATCATTCACTTATGTTTACTCTATTCTTTATAATTACATATACATATAGAATATGATTATTTATCAATATATTGCATGTAATAACATGAAAACTATTTGCAAAATTTTGCTAACATATTTTAATGATATATCAATACAATTGAGCTTGTGGAGTTATTTCCAATAAAATGACCTTTGGATTTTTTAATTAGATTTCCTTCACTTCATGTGGAAAACATACAAAAGCAAAGAGATGAAAGGTAGTATTTAAATAGTCTTTAACTTTTTTCTTGAATATTTAGTAAATTATCGACCCAAATTTTATTTTCCATTATCTATTTATTCGATTAATGAATTTTTCATATTTCTGGTTCTCTGAAATTTCTCTACAGGAAAAGGTGTAAAAAGCAAAAATTGGATTTTTATTTAATAGTAATTCCTAATTAATAACCAAAAAGACGACTTGAATAAGACGTCATCGAAGAGCACTCTTTCTGAATCATCTCTTTACAATTTACGTCTTTTCCAATTTGCACTGAAAATTGTAAAATATTATTGAAGTGTGGAGAATGCATACTTCTCATTTGATACTCACACAAACCAATCGATGGCGAAGAGAAGAGAAACATCTCTTACTGGAGCATCAATAGCTGTCAGTACGATCAGCATCAGCACAAGGGCCGCACTTGGTACGCTTGCGGATGCGATGCTGGCCGCTGTAGATGTGAGGCTAGGAGAGAAGCAATGAATTTATCAGAAAATAATCCTAATGGTCTATCATAGTAGATGAATTTTAAGTCTCCATCAGTTACTTTCTATCATTCGACATGATTACGATGAATTCAGCACTGAATATTTTAAAATACTCAGGGTCTGATAACTTTAAAAATTTCTTGGAATCTCTGATTATATAAAATTATGGAAAATACTAAATATTTGTTTTTTGTTGATTGTAGATGGCATTCCACGAAGTTCAGACGGATGATTCGGAGTTTATAAACATAACTCATACACTCTAATTGATAAAAATTTGGACTATATTTTACCACATAAAATCTCTCTACTATTTTTCAACGCAAAATGGTGATAATAATTTCTTATTAGGAAATTTTTAACTTCATTGAATTAGAAATATTTTCCTTATATGATTTTCTTGTGATATCCATGTTCAAAATTCTATCTTGTGTTGTTTTATTCGCAGACTTTTTTCTGAAATATTTCATCCCTATTTGTCACGTTTCACAGATAATTGTTTCGACTTTCAATTAGTAAATTTATTTAATTTCCCTAGATGAATGTATCCTCCCTCATTCATTACTTACATTTTATTCCCGTCGACAATTTGTATTCAACGTTATCAAACGTCTTAATTTTCCAAAAACTCTACATAAGGTAAAATGTGGTGTACTGAGCTCATCTTCACAAAATTTAATCCCTGCTGCTTCGTAAAGTTTAGCTAGGATGATTTATGCAATCTTCTTGAGGGTGTCATACATTTCCAACTCTTCCCCTTCACTGTGAATGTATTCCGGATATTTTCTCTTGGCCTTACAATCTCGCTGGATAATTTATCCTTCACATCAATCCTCTCCCTTATTTTTATCCACCCGTAATTTAGAGTATTTCTACATCGATTAGTATTTTGATTTTTCATTTGTATCCAGGGGTTGATGGGCGAGGCGGAGAGATAACCGCCTACGGCGCCTGTCAAACGAGGCGCCAAAATGATTATGAAATTATTGATTTTGTAATTTAAGACACTTCGTTTATGAAAAATGATGGATTTCATTAAGGATACCAGTGGCACTCCTTTCCTTTTTCAAACCATTCCAAGGATATCCAATGAAAGTAACTTTGAAATAAAATAGAGGGAATAATGTTACGTCTTTCCACAAGCCCCGAAATGGCTAGGAATAGCTCCTTCTCTAAAAATTTCATCCTCTTCATGTAGATCACTGGTAGACAGATCTGCTAGCTATATTTCTTTGACTTATTCAACAATCTTTACTAAAATACGTCAGACTAAACTCTGTGAACAGGATGAACTAAAATAATAACAAGTTGGATAAATCTCAAGTTAATTATGGATTACATATTAAATACTATACAATATACAAAAAACGAGTGTTTATTCAAAACATTGATAATTTGATATGTAGCATATAGGGGCACAATACACTTTAGTTTATATGAATGATTGCTAGAATACGCACAACATTTCTTAGATGGAGATATCTCGATTTTTCAGACTCTTATTAGCGATTTTATTTCAATCGTACCTACCTCATCCTGCAATACTGCATCTGGTAAAGAAGGAAGTAAGCGGGACAAAAATCCATGAAAAGATTATATTGCGTTAATATCGTAACTCGCGTAATACCACTTTAAATTAGTCGCAAAAAGAATTAATTCCCCAGGTAAAAAAAATCATCCTTATACCTCTGATTGGTTACTGTCATATACATTCCTTGGGAAGCCTTTGCGTTGTAACTCACCATACAGTGGCAATCTCCCCGAATCCTAGAGGAATGTCATTGATCTGGGCGATGAATATAGAAGCGACGGAGACGAACAATGCCGTTCCATCCATGTTGACGGTGGCCCCAATTGGGAGGATGAACCTCGATATCCTCGGGTCTACCTTCACTTTCTCGTCCATGCACCGGAAGGTCACCGGCAGAGCTGCGGCTCTGCAGAATTCACATCAAAGAAAAAAACCAAATGTTTTATGGAGGCGTTCACGGCAAACCCCACATAACAACAATCTGTCTTAATTCTAGATCGGAGTGTTTGAGGTGAAATTAATTTTGCTCACATAGCTATATTTCAGAGCAGTCCTAAATCCTACCTAACGTAGCTTCTCATTTTAATCTTTCCGGAAGGGAAGGGGAAAGGGAAACTAGACATACACTATACATACAGTATATAGATGAGTAAATTGGGGGAAACGTCCAACGATTTTGCAGTATTTTTGATCGAGTCGATTTGATTGAGTCGAATTCGCAGAAACATGAGAAAAGCTGTCAAAATAGATATTTCTCGAGCATTTTGAGAGAGTTTTGAATCGAAGACTATCCTGAAGACCATTTTCTTCCTCCACATCGCTGATCCGTGTTTAGACAGCTTAACTTTTCAGACTCATGGCCCAAAAGACAACGACGTCAATGTTTAAATGATAGATCAGCATTGGGTAACAACGCTTAGAAGAAGCGCGTTGCATGATGGTTATGATGAACTCGTGTAGCTCTATTGTTTCGCCTTCTGAATGCACCACAGGAATCTTCCATTCATCAATGGACTAGCTCATTTAATGCTTATGCGGATATGTTTTTACTAATAGCTTTATACAGAGGAGCGGAAAATTCAATTGGAAGAATTCTTTACAAACGAGTAGAACGATATCAGACTGCGATCTGTGGACAAAACTGAATTTGAATTTGACACTAATGAGAACATTGAATGGCTCGATAGAGATTTGAAGTTAAATATTTTACGTTAAATCGTGCGCAGATTGCTACATTCAAACATCGATTGGTTTTCATGACAAAAGCAAAACGCTTTCTCGTTACCAAATTCAAAACCACAACACGAATCATGAAATTAAAAATTGAGGAAACCGTTTATTGATCTGAATTAGTACATAAATGAAATAACCTTCCGTTGAGTACCTGCAACAAGGATTAATATCAATATATACCTTTTAATAGCAAGGCATTGTGTGCAGGAGCAAAATAAACCCTGGGATCTGGTAATTTAAGTGTCTCAACAATGGTCGACTCAACTTAAAGTTTAATGCGGAAGAAATGAAAATATCACGAAAATAAAAAGCGTCAGGATAGCGTAATAATGAGGAAAAATTAATGCTGAGTATAACTGAATTTTGGTTGGGATACCCTTTCTTTATATATCATCCCGACAGAAATGCTACCGCAGTAAATGAACAAATATGGAAATGAAGATTGAAGCAAAGATATGTCTCGCCAAGAACATGCCCCGAAGCAAGGAATTTATTCTATAACAATTTTTGCGGTAGCTAATTGTGTACATAACCGATTCATTTAATGCCGTTATCACTGCGTTCCATGCAAGAATGCTCTTCGTTTATCCTTGTAGAAAAGTATAGCAATGAAAAGTAACCGAAACTTAAATGGTTACCACTTAGATGAATGTGAATGGTATTATGAAATATGATACGAATATTTAGCTATAGAGGACTGTAGTTTTTACAATACTTGTTCTAAATTATTCTTTGTTTGCTAAACTTATTCTCGAAATTCCACACCGGTATTTACGATGTCGTTGTAGTATTTCTCGGATAAAACTGCGAAAGTTTCAATTAATAAGACATCCTTTTTCTTGTTCCCTTCCCTGAACAAGAAGTCACTCATTATAAAAAAGGATGAATTCGGAAAGAATATCGAGTGTTTTATTCAATCTTTGCTTCCAGTTGCGTAAGATTTCTAACATTTTTCACTAATAAGCCCCGGTGTCGGACCTCATTAGTATGCAACCTCACGTTTCCCAAAAATTGAAGAGTCATCTGAAAGGGAAAGCAACTCGTCGGATGCTGTATTATAGTCAAACTTGAACTTTATGGATCCCGGCCCATCCCGGCGTCCATTACTTAAACGTGTGTAGGGTGGACTCTCGTGTACGGGTGCTTGAGCGTAAATGAGCCCAGATTCGTGTGCTGTTGACAGGGATTTCTCTCGCACACAAAGGAGCCTTCTTTCATGGAACGCTGTGTATCTTGACTGGAAAATTGACTCATTGTATAAATGCACGATCGCTTTTTCCGTTCTTACCGTACGATTTTCTCCATGGAGCCATTCTTTCATACAGGACGGGGAAAGTGGTGGATATAGAAATGTACAGGGAGGGAGTGCGTTTGGAGTTAGTGAATGGATCTGTGACCACATACCAGGAGTACACAAGCCCGCACCAATGCCTGAAAATCAGATTTACACTTGAACTCTTACTTACCGCTCAGACCACGCTCAATCCCGGAACCCTTTTAAAAAACCAACAAAGGGTTTTTTATTGTCATCTTGCTCGTCAAGGGTCACAGCATTCCTAGTAACATTTTGACTGTTTTTTCTACCTCCTGCAAGTTTTTTCTCTAAAAATAACAAATCGTTCTCACTCTGCAAAGGTAAGGGAAAAACTTATTATTTCCATAACAAAACACTCAAAAAATACAAATGGCAAAAAAGTACAGCCAATACATTAACTAAAGTATCTTCAGTAACCTCTTTCCATTATGTAATTGTAAAATATACAAATATTCTTAGACATTCACATTTCACATTCTTCTGAGCATTGTAAGAGCTGCCTGTGTGGAGGAAGTATGAGCAGATTAATAATGAAACGAAGACCATCTTCTTATGGACTGAGAGGGCTCTCTGATCGTTCTCCTATTTTTCTTAGTCTTGTTGATACAAGCCATGATAAAAGCACTATCATTACTGTTTATTACTTTGTTGGTTAAAAAGTTAGCAAAGTTAAAGGCGATAGGTAAGTCTCAATAAGTTTAAAGGATAAAAACATGAATAAATGCGTATTATAATGTAAAATGAAGAAAGGGGGTATTCCATTGAAATTGGATGAAGCAGATGAAATTTAAATAAAGCACTGAAACGAAATGTTTATTACAATTAAAAGCGTGTAAAGATGTTCAGGTGAATCACGTATTTTTCATATGGACATATGAATTTAATCTTCATGTAATTCCAAAAACGTGCGGAGATGTGTTTTGTGGATGATTCAATCAAAAAGCATTCCTTAAAAGATAATACAATTGCATACAATCAACCAAATAATTTAATTAATACATCATTACTTAAATACTTTGTGAAGCTTTTACTTCTGTGATGAAAGAAGTCACAACAGTTAGACCTCTTAAAATGAGAGGCTTATTATTTCCTAATTTAACCATTTACATGCAAATGAAAAGACAATCACAACATATATTTACAATGTAAAGTGACACAATAAATTATCCTCACGGTTAAGAAAAGAGACGGAAAAATATATCAAAGGTGGACAATGGAATCGGTAGGTCTTCGTTTTCTACTTCAGGCTTTCGAGCGGAGGCACGAAAAGAGAATTTGATCATAAGTAGTTGAGTAAAGAAGGATGAATCTGAGGTAGAATAAGAAGACACAGCCGCCCAATTTCTATAAGTAACCAAAGTTGACCTCCCTAGGACCTTCACATACAGCAGAGGCGGATCTTGGAACTTGCCAAAGATGGTGCGATTCAGGACGATTTCCTTATATACTCTTCTCAAAACAAAAAATTGATTGTATCGCGTAAAATGCAGTAGATGTGTAGCTTTCGTAACAGACTTTGCTGACTAAAGTAAGTTTGGACTCGTCATTTCCTTGGCAAATCGCAGGTCACACTACGGGTGGGTCGATTGCCTCCCTCTGTATTCACCAATGAGAAATAGGAACGTTTAACAAATATTTTTTGACAATATCAACTTTCATAGGGAATTCGTGAGTCATATTCCTATGGATGAAGATTGGTCTTGACATTGAAGACGTATTACCTAATTTTGGAAACCATCTAACTTACGGAATGTCTGCAAGAGGGAAGAAATCTTTCCTCCGCTTACTTTATACGGTTTCAGGAGAGTGCTGATGCACTGAGTGGAAAACGCATTGGCTATAATTGACTGAACATGAAAGGGGGAATTTGGAGGGTTATTTTTAGAATTTGGTTGAACTCATTATAGAATAGGTCTAAATATATGTTTCTTTGAATTCTTAGAAATTAGAAATAATAGATATTTGGTTATATATCCAATAGGGTGTATCATTCCAAGAAGAATTCCGTTTAACAATTAATTAAAGACCATATTCATTGAAGCTCACAAAGCTTCTTCAATGCTTTGCAGAAAACATCTCTGCCTGAAATATTAAGCAAATAATGATGGATCAAAATTACATAAAAGAATCTTATTTATGTGTTTCTTTCTGCTGACCTTAATTTGATCTTGTAAGTTTGCTTTTATGCACCGTAAAATTTACGATTTAAATTTTACATAAGAAACCTTATAGATTCTTGTTATTAAGTAATCGATGTTCTGGTGTATTGATATAGAATTAAAATATTGATATTACAAAAGGATATCAAGAATATCAGTCAATTTATTTTATTATGAGATAGTCACTGGTCATCATTCAATTGCTTGAGCTTTGGGGAAAGAATCTTACTCTTTCATGTCTTAGTTATTTATTAGCTTTATTTATTTATTTAAGCCTAAATGTATTGGAAACAACATTAACTCGGATCTAAAGCATTTTTACTTCAAATTTCACTTCCCACAACTAAAAATTCTGAATTTTCTCGTTACGTAGGGAAACCGTAAAGAATTAAATCAATTGGAAACCAGGTACGTTTTTATATATGCTATCAGAGTCGTTACTTTCACTTGGGTTGCGAAATGTTGAGCCTTTTCCAGTTCACCGAATTTCTCAGACCATTATTATGAATTTTAATGCCTCTTTGTTTTTATCTAACGACCGAATCATTACTACACATATCTGTCGTCAAGTGTACACCGTTGACATACTCGCTTCTAATAGGCAATGAAAATAGAAGTGGTCTTACGTGTTTGTTCCACTGGATATAGCCCATTCATTACTCGCGGACAGTGTATTACGACGACTGGTAGTCAAGTAGAAAGTGTGTGTGGCGATGCGAAATCTGTTCACTACTCGAGGGGCAGACCTATTCAACTCAATACCCGTTGCGTCCATCCATATCACCAGCCCTTCTCTAAATATGGAATCCACTCGGAATCGTGGAAGGTACGCTTCTTTCCCTCTCGTTTGGTTACGATGAGGAATTTCATGTCCCGAGAAAAGCCAATAAACAAATGCAGAGAAATGTGACCTCTACGACATGAGATGCTGCAATAAAATGGAATTTTTGAAAATTCGAGGGAGAATATCTGAATGCCTTTTATTTATTGGAGTTGGCCAACGCCATATGGTATGGAGTCGGTTTTATATGACAGCCAAGGTGTTTACTGGTTATATATTCATTCTTATAAAATACCACTGTGGATGTAAAATTTATGCGTCAAAAATGCTGTATCTGCAGCTTAGCAAAAGTTAGATCATGAATTCTGAAAATGGAGCTTGAAGTACAGCGCTCTAGAAAAGTTTATCATATAAAAGTATATTAAAAAATATATGCTTTGGATCTTGTTAAATTAATTTACTGATTTCTGCGACTTTAGCCAAAAACTCAGACAAAGTATTGGAATAATAATTTCACATTTTTAATGAAAATAATAATATGCGTTTTTATTATCAATAGCCTCATTGAGATGGATAGCACGCTGAAATAAATCGAATGGTTCAGGCATTTGAGATAACATAACTAAGGCAATGATGTCCTTTTAACAAATATTCCGCTTTTAAAGTCGCAGCCTATTAATTTGTGAAAATTTTCAACTGTCAAAGGATTATCTTCTGTGGGATATTCATTCCTGTTAAAGATATTTGGTACCATTTATGTGTTGAGTAATTATGAATTTCGTAGACGTCTTCCTCTCATAGCATTCTGGCTCGTCGAGGAAACAAAAGAAAACTACCTCACTCCTCATCTTGCCAGGTAAGCCTCATTTCCACCCCAAATCTTTTGGTATCTTATGGTGGAGTGGTTGAGAATCCAAACTGCCTTCAGGTTGAATTAACAGACAGATAAATCCTTGTAATATTCACTCATTTCCACTGGGCCCCTCTCATGTGATTATTTAGCTGAGTGAATCTGTCTTACGTCCATTAATTGAATGTGTGTGCATGTTCAGTGGGCTGTGTTGAATTATTTATTGGAATTGGTTGAAAAATATTATGAAGATCACCATAGACCTTAACCTGTGGATCCCTCAATCGATTCCAAATCGACGTGAGTATTTAACTATCGATTCGAAGTACATGAGAGGCAATGAGACGTTGGAGGCGAGGATAGTTTGGGGCGGTGTTTGTCTGCCTCAGACTAGTCTCTTGGAGAAGCGGGACAAGGGCGAGCTACTGGAAAAAAGAGGACGATTTGGGGTAGACAAAGAGGGACATAAAAGAGAACACGGTGTTATCCATAGGACTCACGTTGACGCGGTGGCGAACGCAGTGATTGTAGCAGGAGCGAGACCGCAGTAGAACTTGAACGGATTCCTTCGAATGAAGGCGAAATAAAGCAACTGCATGAAGACGAGCTGGTAGAGGAAGACTCCCAGGACGATTGTGAAGATGAACCAACCTAGCTGGCTCATCACTAGCCCAAGGTTGTCTACGGAGATGATCTTTCCGCAAATGACGCTGCTTATTCCGATGGGGGTGAGCCTGCGAACGAACAGGAAAGCAGTGAGTTGAAGTAAATGGAGATTAGTGAGTGGATTCGTATATGGATTGCGTGCATTTTTGGTGATTCTTTGGAGAAATCAAACGCTTACTTTTAATCTTTTTGGTAAAAGATAGTTTGGGAATGAAGGTTTTTATTTATTACGTGGAGAATATTTAGAGTACTACAATATTTAATACCATTTTTAAATTATGCAATGAATCGAAATCAAAATCGCTCTATTAGGTGCATTTTATTATTATAAATTTAATGTTATAAATATCGTAAATTAACATGTAAAATCGTACATAATTACAGGCCATATTTTCATGTAATGTAAATACCATTCTTAAGATGTAAGACAATGATAATTCATAAGCGAAGTATATTATTCATAAATAACATGATGTGAAATCATATTGTCATAAATATTATTTAAATATACAATATGATATAATATGATAATAATTATACAATTTAAATCTATTATATAATTTGATCAATTATTGGGATATTTTAATTTCTTATCATTTATTCCTAAAGCCTCGTCGTATTTTCGCCCAATTTAGATATTTCCTACTTTAGTCTAGGAAAATAATTTGTAGTTGGTATATTGGAGAGGTTAGATAAATAATTCTGTAAGAACCTATTTAGCATTCAGATTGCGCACCAAGAACCTTTTTAGAATTAATTAAATTAGCCGTGGGCATGGTAGTGTCTATATTATCAATGTAGAAAAAGTAGCCCTTTGAATGTTGATTTAAAAAATTAAACCCATAATTCATTCATTATAACTAACACTCCTTAATTATAATTTCGTGCAGGTAAAAATTTGATGATTGTTTAAAAAATTTGCTCAATGAACATGTTTCGATATCTGTTTAATGCTAAGGAATCTATCTATCGGGTAAAATAAATGTTTAACCTCCCCATTATGGAAAGATAAGGGATAAATATATATGTGCAGTATCATCTATGTCATTATCCGAATACTATTTCACATTTCAGAAACTAATATTCAACAATCTATGTTTTCGATAATCATATAATCCATGTAATCTTTAATTAAATTAATTGATGAATATCATTGAGATATATTTTTGGAATTTCTTATAGAAGAATATTTAATCGCGACACCTGTACAAAGTTCTCAAGATAAATATACACATGTGCCGGTTTCGGCGCAAATCGCTCCATAATCAGAACTGAAGAAATGAGTTCAGCGCGAAGAATTGCTTAAACTATCGAAGAGCGAAGACTTATCTTCTCTTTATATAAATCTTCCCTCTGTGCGTCTTTCTTCTGATGGCGTGCTTAGAGCCGAGACCGGTAAACGTGTTCATTTTTATCTTTTTGTACGAGTGTTGCTCTTAAAGATTCTCCATACTAAATTAATCATAACTAAAAAACTTCAAGTTTTGACGTTTTAGATTTAAAATCCTGAATTCACGTTTCTGACATAACAAAAGGAGCGAGCATAATACAAAAAGATTTGCAGCTGTTATTCCAATTTACATGATCATTTTTACATCAAACTGTTGCACTTATTTGTGATATTCCAATCACGACTCACTCACCACATCACTCCGGTGACCATCCTCATGATCACTTCATCGATGGTAGTGAAGAACTCGATGACTACGCGTGCCTTCTTGCCCATTGTTCCGAGGATTGTCCCAAACACGAGACAGAAGAAAATTATGCCCAGGGTATTAGTTCCCTCTCTGTTTGAATAAAGGTACATTTCATTACAACATAATCGCAGCAGGGGAAAAGGGTCATTATAATTTAAATAGCAAATATCAGAGAACTTTACGTCCTCTGGAGAGACAAACTTTGATCGCTGCGGAAAAACTTTGAGATAAATCTGATGATTGCCAGAAAACTAAAAACACACATTTTTGCATAAAATTAAATTGCATATTTTCTCAGTATTTGGGAAATCAGCGTACATACATTTCGGAACTGACAAAATGGTGATAAATATGCACTTTCTGACGTTACGAGGATTCTTTCAAAAAGATAACTTCAAAAAGATAATTCTTTCAATAAGATAAGTGATTAGTTTACTATGACATTACAATGTTCATTTGAACACCTTAAGGTATATGTTAGTTCATTGTTAAAGCAATTACGGCTCTCAAATTTAATTTTAGTTGAACAAATTTGATTCCGAGTATTATTCCACGCAAGCAACCGGTTTGCTGTGGTTGTTTGATTATCGAAAGATTTAATGCATGAATTTTCCTAACCTCAAGAATACTTTTGCTGGAAAACGGATACGTGTCGTATTAATCCGCGGAACCCACATATTCGTGTCAGTTTCTCATTTGTAATTAAGTCGGAAAAAGTTTTTGAGAATAACTCATGGATTTAGGCTTGGTAATAGAAGGAAACTTTCATTATTTCCAAGATAAATTATGCTTAATCGCAAAAGAACTTCCTGTATAATGACAACAAATTTGTTGATTTCAATTTCAATTTGTTGACTCGTTTTAGTGAAGGCAAGATTTATTTTATAATTTCTCATAAAAATATTTAAGATACGTATGGCAAACTTTCGCAGCCTCTTAAATCGTCAACTTTTGTTAGAAAGTTATTTTTGTTGAATAAGCAATCAAGGATTGGATGAAAAGTAATGGAGATTATACTGCCAAGATCAGAAAGGGAGTCACGGAGCCTCGATGCTTCAGTAGCTGAAGTGAAAATTTCAGAAAATATTTCGGTGTAAAATGGGTTTGACATTCAGTCAAATATGAATTGAGGTGAAGTAAAGGAAGTGTATGTAAGTGCTCTCGAGATATCCTTGTGAGCATATTGAATTCATAGTGTCGCACTCATAACGTTAAGATATATCTCCTATGTAACTTGCAGTAGGGGGTAATAAAACATCTATGGAATTCACTTGAAATCGGTCTTTTTTTCTACGACATTTTAGCAAAAATGGAGATACAGTTCTCTCGCAGAAAACTCTGACAGAAGAGCAACCAACGCTCGTACCGATCGAGCTGTCACTTTTAGAGATAGAGGATAAGGACATGTTGACAGTGCAGGGGAAATTGGGGCTGGGACAGTTCGCCCTGGCGAGGCTTGTTCCGAATGGGTCCCTCTTTCACCTTAACACGCATGGAATTTTTACATACGTATTTATCGTAAAAGAGAACAGTATAAATTGATAGGAAAAACAAACATAGGAAAAATATACCAAAAACTGAAGATTGATGAGAAAAAAACCGCCTTTCGGAAAAGCACCCACATAAAAAGAGGGAGAAAAAACTCGTGAAAAAATTGATAGAATTTTAAAAATAAATAATAAAATTTTAAGTTAGCTAAGTCCGTGAGTGAAAGAAGTTGATAGACCTAGCGGAAATTGCGTCGAATGCAACTATTACTTTATCTGACAGTAAAACCACGTGAGAATTTGAGCAGTATCGCCATTGCTTCATATCCAATCCTTGTAATTCGAATAGATGTATAAATGGTGTTTAACGCAGTAAAATTACTTAATCGTTTCAAAATAGAGGCATTTGGGAAACGTAAGCGTTAAGCGAAGGTCCCTTAGAATTGCTATAACCCTCAAAAAACGAAATCCGCTCTCATATGTTAAGCGATAATTTTTTCTCCAAGACATTTTAAAATTTATTTCTTTAAAATTTTAATTCCGCGATTCTCTTACAGTATCTATCTTTTCGGAGCTTAAGTGTGGGGCATTAATTCACTATTGTTCTCTCGTAGACATCCACGACGTTGATTCGTCCCCTCTGCATGTTTTCTAGGGTTTCATTACTGAAATCCGAGAAAATATGCAGAGGTCATTAATTGGTTAGTCTTCAATTGAATTTTTTTGTTGATAAATTGGTTAGTCTTTGATTGGTTAGTTTTTTGGTTATTAACGTACTTCTGAACAATTTCTTTCACAGTTTCTTTTTTAGGATTCTTTTTGTATCCTCTTTCTTTCGACTTACCTGTATTGTATCGAGCGTACCAATTCGATGTCTGGTTGTAAGACAGTTTCTATGTGGTGAGCATTTTTACTCTTACTAAGTTCAGCCTCGTCTTCCGATGTGACATTACTTATGATCACTTTCTTGGGTACGTAGACCGTATGGGCCTGCATTCGAAAATAATTGATTCGTATAACTTTTACAGAACATTTCATGCCTTCAGATAACTTAAATGATAGCCTTTGTTAAAAATTATCTCTGAAAGCATAGGAGTCTCTTTTCTGAACGTAAAAGAATTTCGAGTGAAAGTGACGTTAAAGACTTAATCTTTCTTTGCTTGTTGAATTGCTCTTTCCCGGCTGAGAATCAAGTGAAGTCTTTCAAAACTCATTTGTAGGCTTAGCATTGACATGACTCTCAGAGATGAACATATTTTGTGATGTGTCCTGAAGAGAATAGGTAGTTTTAAATCCAATGAAGATGCTGGAACATCAAAGGCATATGTCTGACTTATTTTCAAATATTTCTCAAATCACAAAGAATTTTATCCATGCCAACAGTAAGATTTTTTGCAATTTATACACTGAATTCCCATTTTAAAAGTGAAAATTTCAAACGTTTGAAACAAACAGAATTTGAAAAAAAATAATGGCACACGTCTAATGATTTATCCAATTTTTCTCACCTGCTGGAATGCTGCCTGGAACAAGTTGTCTGGGAAGATATTCCTGTGAAAGTAATATATGAAGCAAGTATTTTATTTGTTAATATTCCAATTATTTCCACTTCCTTTGGAGCAGAGTGAAAATAATAGGAAACGTATAAATGGACATATCTTTCTCCTTTCAAGCAATATACAACCATATGTATCTACGTTGAATGGTTTTGTAATAATTTAAGCGATATGCAAGCTTCCTCTTAAAATCTTTTATCGGTATCTATTGGTGTTCTGATGGTATTGGTACGGAGACTATTCGTATGATTTAAATTACATCTGGTTCACTTAATCGTTTTCTTCATTTGCGTTTAAAGAACTAAATCATGGTTTATTGGCAGGTGTTTGAATTCGGGTTTTGGAGCAGACATGCAGAATACATAAATTTAGCCAGATTATCAATGCAAGTAGCAAGCATGAGATCCATTTGCATATCTGCTAAGCTGAGATAAGTTAAATTTGGAAACAAAGAGATAACGGCTGATTTAAATCTATTGTATGCATACTTTTACGCTGGAAAATATTTCCTTATATAAATAAAGTAACGGAAAACACAGCCTACAGCTCTAGAAAATAAATGATTTGAAAATATGGTAGCATTTCTTAATTTTGTGGGAAACTATTCAATTTAAAATTCACATTTTCATTATTTAAGCATATCACAGTGTTCGTAAAATATTTTAAGCGACTTAATTTACTTTGACAAGCATAGTGAACAAATAAATGTATTCTTACATCCAAAATTATCCAAAAAGATAGTTTTCTGAGATCAAGCCAAGTGCTAAAAGTAAGATACACCATCGTTGCTTTCAAAGTTTGCTAAATTAGGACACAATTCTTTTAACAGATCATCTGGTTATACTGAGTTATATAGAGAATTAGTTACAGAAGCTGATAAAGGTTTTTACTCAGTAATAGTTTTCTGAAGCAGGTACTCATATCAATGGATATTAAATTTTACTCATTTCAGGAACATACTTTAAACACAACAAAATGAAAGAAACACATTTTTTTCCTTTGCATAACAAGTAAATTTGTTTAAATCATTAAATGCATTGATCTTTTGTCGTTTTCCATCAATGTAATTTATATTACACCGTAGAGAGAATAGAATATAATAAGAAACAATTCTTATGTAATTTGCGGAATGCTTGCATATAATTTAGCATGACATTTGATATAGCATTAATGCATAATGTTACAAAATTGTTCATTTCAGGAAGAGGGTCAAGCATGATGAACAATTTGGCGAAAACTCAGCACCATTTAATTCTTTTTTTCCAAAATTAGCTCATGTAGATAAACATACGAAAATTAGCAAAAAGATAGGCAAAGTGGCTGAAGTACTCATACATTTGTAGCATGAATAATACAAGGAATAGCTCATATTGACAAGAATCCATCGTTATATAAAGTGATATATAGGAACATGGAAACGTGTAGGTCATCCTTCACTTACCTTTTCTGCAATTTCTCCAAATCTACGCTATACCTAATTATTTAAGTTTACGGAAATTCCTAACGTTTTTCCTCGCTCATTATATTAGCGTCCCTAAAAGCGGAATGATGCGAAGATTTTTTAGCGTAGGAAACTATCAGCAAGAAATTGAGAGGTAAATCCATCTTCACGTAAAGATATTATTTAGAATAAATACTATGTGAATATTTTAAGAAAGAAATTAATATATAAAAAATACGAATGAATAATTAGGTCACGATATATTCAGAAATTCCAGTCATTCTCTTGCTCAGTTTCAATTAAACACTTCAAAGAATTATTTATCCCTTACTTCGTAGAAAATTGCAGTGTTTAGTGTTTAAGAGATTTTGATATCTTTTGCAAATTATCTTCCCATGTACTAGAGAAAAAACCCATGGATACTTTAATATAGAATCGGTTTTGTTGATTTAAACTCAGCTGATCATTTAAATTCACTTACTTTACTAAATGACCAATTCTTAATTATGTAATTTCAAAGGTTAAAGATCATGTGGATAATGACGCCGTGTTATTATTTTAGTTCATTCATTAATTTAGTTAGTTTAGCGTAGTTTAATTTTATTTTACTCATCAACTGTAATTAGGTAAATCCGGAGCCATACTGTATTTAATCGCATGTTCGTTTTTAGAGCCGATTACAATTCAAAAGATTCTTATAATTAAAAAATAATATTTCCGAAACTTAATCGTTCCAAAGTTATGCTCAAAATTATTTTCCGCCATTTACTTATTTAATCCTTTTTCCTTTTATCTCCCACTAAGAGACCATGGAGATTTATTTTATCGAAATTACACTGACTTTCTTAACCGATGTTATTCTTGATATAATTAATCATTACCTTGAAGTAATCTATCATACGGGCTACTATCTACTATTTAGAACACTGCAAAACCTTTTCGTTCTGATATGAAAGACATTTTTTATCGGTTAACCGGTTAGTCTTGCATTTAGCAACTAAGCCCATTAAAAACTTGCTGCGGAGTATGCTGTTTCTAAATGATATATTTCTTATGTTTGCCACGACTCTTCTTATTATGCACTAAGGCCTCTATTCCTATATCTGAAAGTTATTTGAATTTTAATATTATGCCGATATAGACTGGTGGCTTAGAAAACCTAGAAAGAGCCTCAATAAGGGATGTGCACCCGAGTACTCCCTCTCCTTCGAAAGCAGCCTATAATGCTCCTTTATAAAAATAAACTCTTTTCCTTTTCAATCTCCGGATAGTTCTTCGTCAAGCCTAGTTCTACGTTGATCATAACCATTCTCGAATCCGCTCTCTATTAACGAATATTGCTATCATAAGGAATGAAGGGGATTTTAATTTTAATGGCAGGTGGACTCCAGCTTCTCCTTCCTCTTCCCTAAAACCTATCGAAATCCTTGTTGATTTCATCGTCTAAGCTCTTGGGATGGCAGCATGTACTTCCGTCACTCCCAGCTCACCTTCCCAAGTCGAGGAAACCGTCAAGGATGTTGACCTCCCTGTCTTCTGTACCGTGTCCCAGTGCCTCTCTGGTTCCAGGGTCTCCAGGATGGATTATGAGCACCAGGATGATCCCCAGTATGGAGTTGAAGAGGGAAGTGGCGAGGAAGTATACCATCGTCCTCAGCGCTATTTTCCCGTTCATTCGGGCGTTCAGACTTGCCGAACCTGAGAGAGAACAACCCAAGTTCAAAGGATTTTCTTTTTTATTCGCCGTCGTTTTCTAAAGGGGAAAGGGGTGACCGAAAAAGAACGGATAGCGGTTGTGTGAGATATCTCCTATAAAACATGCAAAATTTTCTGGTACCTTCCATTGAGTTTCATAGAGATAGTGAATCCGAAAGAGATGGGCAAGGATACTAAACGCTTCTCTAGTGCTAGAAATGCTTCTAAAGGTGAGGAACCTGTGGCCCTCGAGTCATAAGCACATGCCTTATCACAAAGTTTAAATCAGCGTTTTCTTCACTTACTCAAACACTCAGCAATTTAACTTATGCTTTTCTCTTTCATCTATCACGTGTAGTTAGATATGAAATGAGCAAACGACCAGCGCAAACTCCGTAAGACGTCAACAGAAAACAAGGAAACAAAAGTTGAAGAAGCTAGGTACTCCTGTGCGTTTTTTCCTCAAAGCATAACAGGAGCTTTCAGTATAGGTATATTGGTGTCTGTATGCCTCTGCCACCACCACACCACTAGCAGTTATCGGGTAAAATGTAAAATAATCTTGAAGATTAAGAGAAATTAGTAATTTCCACATGAGAATATTGTGGAAATCAATAAGTTTTTCTTTTCCATAGTTATGTCTTTTCAATTGAACCGGCTAACGAAGATATATTATAAAAAATATAGTTCTTTTAACCATATTTTAAGCAGCCCTTTTTCCTACAAATAATTTTGCTATCGGATTTTTTATGTGTAGGAAATACGCATTTAAAATAATTGCCTTCAAATGTAAAAAGGTTTCCCAGCCTTAACCTTAACTTCGCGGCCAAGTTTGATGCCTTCATAACGATTTAACATTTATAAATAGAAAACATTGAGTGTGAGTGAAAACATTCAAGAATGAAGACGTTAAGTATCCATAAACAATGAAATTTGTTGCCAATCAGGTTGAAGCATAAGACAAAACAAGTGTTTTTCTGCGGCACACCAATGCGTCCGGAATCTCTGCCGGGAGGATTTGGCCACTTTATGATTTCATTGATTAATCAGAGCATTAACATGACGAGTAGCCCAAACAAAATGGCGATAGCGAAGTATCTTCTCAGTCACTGCATATTTTTCACAATTTAAAAAGATTTATTTTGAAAGGTTTGTTGAAGTGATACATAAGGAACTTTTGTCACTTTCAGATGAATACAAGAATAAATAATCCGTTCTCTCTGCGAAAATGAATTTAAAATTTGGCTGTTTCACAGTATTAAAATTGGCTTCTTGATTAGAAGATTTGATAATTATGAATATCCTACGCATAGGAATTGAGGTTCATCAATTTCTCTTTGAGCATAACTGTTACAACAACTAAAGTGGTAGGCGTTAATGAAATTATTTCAAAAATGGACTATTCAGAAATAAAACAGATATAAAAATATCCATTCCTTAAAGAAAGTAAAACTGAAAATATCAGTACATCCCTTCGAAGCACTTATGAGTGTTTATCTTCGAATCTTGCCCAATAAAGTCTGAATTGATGGTAATGAAAGAATGTTCTTAGGCGATCATAATTACTAATTCGTATATAAAGCAAGAGATTTTTGTAGCGATTAATTCTACTATTACTTGATGAGTATCATGCAATAAGAAATCATGAGATATTATCCTACTTCCTTAATTACTATCAAGTGGAATTTCAAATGCCGATTCAATATTAAACCCCGCTATGCCTGCCAAATGCGGTTTTTACGACATGGCTATGTCCAACTTAAACTCGAGTCATAAAACCCCTGGATTTAGATTGCAATACACCACTTTGAGGAGTAGTAAACGTCGACATACCTCCTAAAATTTTAATTCTCAACTTCTATGAAAAGTGTGTATCATATTAGGGAAACTTATCAACAGATTGAGTTCCAATCGTTGTTATTAAAATATACGTTGCGGACACATATCAGCGATTTTAAAATGCGTTTTATTTCCTTGAAAGCATCAAAGTAAAAATATTTGAGATATGTGCTCATTTAAAATGCCAATGTTTTAGAAAGATAGTAGTAACAGCAATAGCATTTGCGATAAATTTTATGATACCGGAAATACAATTCTGTCAATAAATGGATGTCGCATCATAATATCATCTCTACCAATATAATATCAGATATAAATGCACATTGTCAGGGCTGGTTTAGCGTTTGGGTATATTAGCGTCCCGAGCCAGGTATCATGAAGGCGCCCCTTAGACATAGATGCTTGTAAAACATACATTATACACGAATTCCTTGTTTACAATGAATATCTTTGATCGCCGTCAAAATTCAGTTTATAATAATATTTATTAAGGCTAATAATTATTAGTACTCAAATTCTTATCACTATAACTTTGGAATTTAAGAAAATGGATTGTTTTTAACATAAGATAATGCGGTTAGAAGTATGCAGTGCAGAAGTTAGAATCGGCAGTTATTATTTCTTGCGATAGACTGATTCATTAATCTTTCTATTCAGAGTTAATGCAACAGTTAAGTATTTATCAGAAAACTTCTTGATTTGCACCACTTAGAATAGGATTGATTTATAACACGACCAAAAAATTATTGAATAGCCTATGTAATTGATTTGTCCAAGGAAAATTCTTCGTGTGTGTTTCCGCACCTCACCAAATCTTCGACTAAGTTATTATTCAAATAACTCCTAACCTAGGGCGCCCCACCCGCCTCGCCCATATCTCGGGCCGGTTCTGCATATCGTATTTTTCAACAGAAATACTTTAAGATATGCTCTTTCCATAGAGACCAGCAAAATTTATGGCCTGCTATTTAAGTTTCTTCCGAATGTTCTGGATAAGTGTTCTTCGCCAAAATAAGATTGCTATATGAAGATTGGAACGTAAAACCACAACTCTATGTTATTTGATTGAAAGTTTCCTGAGATTTTAATAGTCCGCTTACTCCAGAATCTCATTTACCGTACTGCGAATGCGGCCAAAGCGATATCTCCCCGTGAATTATTTTAATCAGAGCTTTAAACCAAATTGAATGCTTTCAGATTCATCCTTTGTAAAAAAGCCCCGAAGATCCAAGAATACTCCCCATGACGCTTCTATTACGAGACGGAATCCGGAGGGTTTTATAACATCTCCATTTAATTATATTTTTACTTCCGAATCCTTCTCGTTATAGCTCCCATCTCAATGGGGAGCCTCTGTTTCGTAAGAGAGAAGCTGGATCGATGCCATAGCCCATTCTGAATTTCATAGCGAAAGGAAGATCCCACCCTATCATTCTGCCACCCATAAATATTCCCCTAAATTCTCTCAGCAAAAATAACATGTCAACATTGGAGACAATGCGCTTAATTTCTCGGGCAGTTTCCTTAGCGGCGTAGGCGGAAGGGAGAAAAGGTCAAATTCAACCGAACGACGGATAAACTTGATCGAGAAATGCTGTTTGCTCGAAGTTTAGATGTTAGATCGTTGGCGCTTGTGCATACGTTTCCAATAGAAGGGGATGTAAGGATGATTAATCAACCATATTTAAGATTTATTTACCAACAAAATTAAGCGGCTTTTAACGTTTGGTACCATTTCTTGAAGCGAGGGAAAAAAAATCGAAAAAGAAATGTCAAACTCGAATTCGATACTTGTTGATAGTCGAACCCACATCATCGTATTGCGAAGCGCGTGCTTTAACTCACAAGACCTCAGGAGCTCAAACAACCTGTTTCAGCTTTACAAACGAAACGTCATAGTGAATTGTTACGGATTTATCTAAAATTTTATGATGCCATTTCTTAGCAACACCAAGCTCCGCTTTTTGTATTTAAGTTTGAGCAAAATACTCTTTTTTATCAACCCAATTCTATTAAAATAGAAATATGCGCACGGAAATTAATGAAAGGTCCACATGAAGCTTGCGAACCCTGGTTTAGAAACTCCTTCTCCAAAGAATTGAGCAGAACCTCAGAATAAACTTCCTCCTATTCTAGAGCAATTGGTATCTCTTCCGATTCTCTCTCAAACCAAATGATGAGAGAATTGCTGGTTCAGAGAACTATTCACGTCAAAGGAGAAGAAAAATTGCGGTTGATAGCAAAAAGATTGTAATGAAAACGATGCTACTATGCGATTTATATATTAGAAGTCCTACAACAAATCAGCCTTAAGAAAGCTTGGAAATTGAACGATACCTTAAATATTTTATGCTATTTGGCTTTCATTTATACTCATTGTTATTCTTTGAGATTATTTTGTCTCCCAAAAAGCAATTTTAAAAGTCATAGTTATAAGCAAAATGAGTCTTTAATGCCAACTAAATCAACTTTATATTCGGTTCACGAAGAGTAGACAATAGGACCTATTTGGAGGTTTTTATAAGAATTAATTAATATCTTGCATACTAGAAATTATGATTTTTAATCTTTTGCGTTTCTTGTGCAGTTTTTTGTGTGGCATCTAACAATCTTGTATATAAAAAAAGATGGATAATCAATTTCAAAAAGTCGACTCCATTTTCAGCTTGGTACTCTTACAGAAAGGGTCTTTCACAAACAGATAAAACAGCTATGATGATACACATATTTTAATAGACACTTTTGAAACATTTTTCTCTGATTTTTACCTTTTAAGTTTTAAAGTCATTCGTTTTTCAATATGGAATCGGGTATTTAAGCTTTTACAGCAAAATGCATCCAACTATTTTTACTGAATGGTTATCACGAAAATATATTTATAATTACTACAACATAGAATCACTGCAAGTAGATACATGATAAGCTGGCATTGGATATACATTACACAGAATACTATATATATTTATTCATGAATTGATGTCTACCTTCTCGCGATCGAGTTCGAAAATTTCTCTCGTGTCTCCTATATATGTGCTATTTTATACTGTTTCATGCATTCCTCAATTACCCTTAAGTGAAAAAGAAGCAGAGCTTAACCTGGAGTTCAAGGACATGAATAATAAGAAGTGAACGTTACTCTCCGATCAAAAATGTATACGGAAATGGAGGGGTATCATAAGAAACAAATTGTGATTTGTGAGTGATTTATTGGCATACCTGCGATGAGGCTTGCGATGATCAGAGGAAGTATCATCAGCTTCAGGATCCTCATGAACAGCTCTCCTGGGTACGATATCAACATGACAGTGTCTGGTGGTAAAGCTAGAGGACGTAATCCGAATCCTGAAACAAGAAAAAATACAATGAATTCTTGCTCAAAAATTTTGATTGAAGTACAATAAACAAACAAATTTATTTTTAAGAACTATTCCTGTAATCCGGAACACAAAAACTTTCATCACATCATGGACATCATTCATCCACACAAAAATAACTACCCAGGATTTGACACATCGCATCATCATGTGGTTATTCAAGCCGATTATTTCTTCATATTAGGAAAATAACAGTCACAGAATTCATGTCCGGTGATAAAGGCGAATTATAACTCTTTGGACGAAGAATATTGACACATTACTATACGGATGGCATGGGCTGCGGACATTTTGTATTCGAAGTCCTTCGTTTATTAAGATCATGATTCTCCTAATTTTATGTTTTCATCATTCTTTGATAATCTATATATGAAAAGGTGGAATATATTGCTAAAAGGGTTCGAGGGCCGACCTTTGGATACTTTCACCGAAATTATTACTCCATAAAAACTCTAATGCCCATTTTCGCAGGATTCTCAGAAATTTCCTCTGGACCAACCTTTATGTTATACTGATTGATGTTTCACCCTCTCGAAACTCGGATGGGAGAACCTTTAGACCTTATCGAATATCCCTTGTATACATCATCGCTCAACACAACTGCGTCGAAGTTTTGTGGAACAGTGTTTTGTGGAAGAGATACTGCTTTTTTATACTCATTCAGTTATTGTTCGATGTAAAACTGTAAACCGTTATAAAATTGAACACGATATCGAGAATAGGTAGGAAGATGTACTAAGAGAATGTGAATGTCTTTAAATGGAGAGGAAGACAAATCTGGTTGAGAGGGGCAAATATATTCTGATGAGCAAAGTTTACATCGCTTAAAAAAATCAGAGGTGGAATGAAAAGATGTAAAAGATGGGTCATCAGAAGGGCATCGAACCGAAAAAAACGAAATTCTTGAACTTGAACCGAAACCGAAAACGGATATTTATTCCGTTCCGATGTTTTGTTATTGTCAATTTATATTTTACTCGAGTATAATTAGAGAAAGCTTGAATAAAAATACTTAAATTCGAGTTGCAATTAACTGCTACTAAGTATCACTCTAAAATTTGGTGAAATTTTGTGTAAATGAATAAACAAAAATAATGAAACTATCTTTCAGCTGAATGTATTATTTGTTATTTTCATTTAACCGGAACGAAAAAATTTACGGTACAAAACCCTAGTAGGACGTATGGATAAGTATTATGAATTTTTGAGGTAGATCGAGGGCTTATCGCTAAAGAAATTGCAGGGAGAGGTATGCGTTTATGTAAAATTATTTCGAAATTCTGAAATATTCCGTGCTTTTCCAAGCGTATCCGTAATGTTCTTCGTCGAAAGATACTTGAAAACATTTTCCTAACGGGATTTACATCCTAGGATTAAAGCGGGGTCCTCCACTGTATCTTCTGTATCTCTCAGCTTTAGAATCTAGGTCATCCGCACAGCGAGATAATGCAACCGAAAACAGGCAATCGCCCTTTGATGCGAAGAAAAATAAGCTGCGCTCCATAGTTTTGCAGTAAAATATGCAACGGATCGAACAGAAGCGCATTTCGTGTCCACTTCATGCGGAACACAGAGTTGAAAAGTAGATCATCGGAAGCGAATTCGATGGAAATTCGATTCATTCTGGAATCGATATTATCAAAGGATAAAATTTAAAGTATTGGGAGAGCGAAAAAATGGCAGAATTTAGGACGCCTCGCGGCGGTGCAATGACATCCAAGAGAGACGGATGCTCGCAGAATTTTCCGCTACTGACCTACTGCGATAGCGATATTCACAAAATAAAAAAAATCATTTCCTACGTGCAATCTACGTCATGAAATAGATCAATAGCTACGATAGTTCAGTCAACTACAAGAACAGGTACATGAATAATACTAGTACATCCTTAACATTCTACGATCATTCGCCATTTGCCTAAATGGATTCCAAAACCGTGCGTCAATAACTACAAAAAGCCCCGGAGACGGAGGTTTACTTGTCAAGATGATGGGTGAGATAGTTAATTCATTTTCTAGGATCGAATATTATAGGCACTACGAAGTTACAACAAATAAAATAAAAACTCTATAAGTGGCAATTTTTGTAGTATTCGATAAGGACTGACAAACATAAATGCTTTTGTTCAACATTATAATACTTCAGTAATGTAAAAAATTCTGACAAATAGATTGCCTTACCATGGATTCTCTTTGAAATAAGATATAAATCGTCAGAGGAAAGAAGGTTACATTTCAGTTAAAACCTGCTCAATGGATTCAGAGATGATACGTTCTCGGTATTATGTGTCCATCCTGTTATTCATGCCGATAACACAAAGTAAGAGAGATTTGGAAAAAATATGGTAGATTTAGGCTTTCTTAAGATTTATTTTTTCCGAGGACAATACTGATCTGTAACAGATAGCAGTAACAGATGCTCGCAATCTCTCAGGGTTAAGTCATCGAACCAGAATCGAGTCGAAAACCGAAACCGATATAAACCGAAATTTCTACCAGAATGAAAACCGAGCCCGAACCGAAAAATTGAAATTCTTGAACATGAACAGAAACAGTTTCTTTATTCCGTTCTGATTTTCGATTCCCAACAAGGCAAATTTTACTTGAGTATATCAGGTAGAGGGTAAACATAATTTTTGTCTCTAACTTAATTGTTCCTAAGTTTTATCTGAACATTTAGTTAATTTATTGTAAATTTAAAAAACCGGACCCGAACAGAAATTTTTCTTGCTAAGCCGAAGCGAATACCGGAACGAATAGATAACATTATTACGATTCGATGCTCTGCTTAGTGTAAATGAATGGATGTAAATTAAAAATAATTTGTAATATCGTAGCACAAGGGAAATAGACTCGCATGTAGAAACTTTCACGATCATCCTTCCTCTAGCTTAGTTTCAATTATATATATCTGGACCGAAAATCCGACATTTACGAAGGTTGCATTTTTTTAAATAAACTCTTCCCCTCTGTGCTCGTGAAGTGTAATGCGGCACTTCCAGAGATTGCGGTCTTAATGTTTTCGTGATTTTCTTACTAAAAGAGGAAAGGAGAAAAAGGCAAAATTTAAGAAGATGGGGCTGACGCAAGGACTTCGGTCCGTGGAAAAAAACAACGGCTTAGGGCATTTTCTTTCCGATATTTTTTTTGCGAAGCGGACTTGCGGGGATTATTTATTTTTCAGAGCCACACTCGAAATGTTCAAAGACGAAAGGACCAGCGAAAAACATTTCGCTTAAAGCTTCGTTTCTTCGTCGGGGATTGATTTTTCCTCCGCCCCTTCATTCTCCTGTTCTCCGAGCGTCCTATTATCTCCCTTAAGCATTCTTTCCTCTGTTCTCCAAATCTCCTCCCTTTCTCATAGGGAAATAGTTACTTGTTCGACAATTATAGAGGAAGTCTAACTATTTATAACGTAGTAGATAGTAATTGTTATTCCTAAGTTATATTCGCATAGTCGGATTGACGAAGGTGACTTTAAAAAAGGTCCAAAAGGGAGATGGAGGATGAGAGAGAGCAGATTAAAGGGAAAGGAAGAGAAAGATTAAATCAGGAGAGTGAAAGAAATTCGCTCGAAATTTTGAGAACGAGGACATTATGGAATATGTATGCCTATATCTAAAGAGAAATCTGTATTATGCTAGGGTAGGAAAGTAAAAGTAAAATTTCATTTCTTATGCTCGTCCTATAAAGATCAATAAATATATGCTCAAGGGAGTATCGGAGTACATTACTTGTTTCTTTGAGTACTTACTCATCATTATCATGAATCATCGATCCGGATATCCGTCACAGTTTTGAATTTTTTGAAGGTAATTTTAAAGCAAACGTTGGAATTCAGTGAGATTTAACAGCACTAGCAATAAATTGAATATTACATACAATGTTGTGTTAACAGAAGTCTATATTACAGCATAGTCCGATCTTTAGAATGTTAAGTTTATTAATTAAACACGCAGGCCAATATTTACCCCTTAAATGAGGCCACCATTCTGACGCATAACGTATTTCATGTTTTCCCATTCTTTTTGCCACTATTCTTGAGCAAATTTTTAGCGTCGAAAACAGATAGACAAATAAACCCACTCAGTTCACAAATCGAGTTCAGTTTTATTCGAAATAAGAATATCTTCAGCGTAGCATTTTAAACGATTTCATTAGGTTTTCTTGGTTATTGAGTGAGTGAAATTGAGTTTATTGTAATGTATTCAGAAACCTCGGCAATATTGGTGTGTTGGTTTAAAACTTCAGTGCTCAGCTGGATTCGAGCCCAAAAGCCGTGTGTTGGATAAATCTGGTATATACCCTTAGGCGAATTAAAGCATCTGATAGACGTTTCGTCGGCACTTAACTGAGCCACTTAGTAATATTTTTAGTAATTTTTAATTGTTAGCCTGTGACAGAAGAAATTAATCTGTGCTTCTACATAAAATTTCCTGTAGTTAATTAATCAGTCGAGTAAAGAATTAAAATTTGTCGTCAATTTTCCATTAAAATTATTTTTTAAATATTCCTTCGGGGAATGGATTTCCTTCGGGCTTTTGTCATTCAGGATTCACTTTTAATTTTTGTTCTCGAAATTATTTTCTGACAATCTGGAAAGTTCTGATTGACAAGCTAAGGGTAGATACACGTTGCATGCAAATTTTAGTGCAATATGGGAATCAATTAAAAACGTTAAATGCTGATTAAATAGTTTCAATAAGACCGAATAAGTTCTTGTCATAGATTGATGACATAATTTCATTTTTGTTTACGCAAACCTCAAGTCATCCCAGTTCAGATTGGACAGGTTTTATTGACACTTTCAGACTCGTCTCTTCTGCCGTCATTCCCATTTCCTTCCTCCTATTCGCCAAGTCATTCCAGAATCATCCCCCTCGATATCCGTTCCGGATGATGGGTTTCATCAATATCAATCAATTTTCATACCTCTCCCGACCTTGACTCACCCTCTTTCTCCAACTCGCTAAAACAAGCGAAATCTTTTAACTTGGGTTTTCCGAGGGGAGAAACAGAATTTACTGGATATCTCGTCGGTTGATGCTCTGGGGAAAGTATTTTTACTTCTCTTGACGCCATTCGAGAGGAAGGCAAACACTTATCAAAGCGATGTTTTTGAGTGACTTATGAAGATTGGTTCGACTCTTCTCTAACTGGAATTTAAATTTATTTTTATTTTATTCTGAGTGCAGAATAGCGGCTTTATAGGGGAAGGAAATATGCAGTGAAAGATATCTGTATTCGTCGAACGATGGAAGGCTCTTCTACTGAAATTTCTGATCATTTGCATACCTTAAGCTAAGAAAAAGCAACCAGAAACGCAAGTATAAGAATCTTGATTGGAATAATCACTATTGGATTTTTGTGAGACAATTTTTCGCTTGACACTAATTATATATTATATTCATATTGTCATTACTACATTTTTACACTACAAGTAGGTGCAAGACACTTTCAAGTCGAAATACTGAACTATTCTTCTTAAAATTTCAGTCCTTGATTCAAACTTAAATTCAGTTGAAATTAATCGACCAGTTGGGTCTGATAAAATTATACCCCATCCCCTACAAGTAAACCAAATTAGTATAACAGTTCAACATTTTTAATACTTCTTTGAGTTCTCATTTGACTGGCTCAAGATTTGCCTCCGTACATCACTGGATCAGCAAAAATTCACTTGATCGAAAGAGCGGTATGTGTCGTCCCGAGTTCAGAGTACCGAGTTCATCGAGAATCTGTTAAATGGGTCGTCCTTAAATTATGCCATACTTTAGGGGTCTATAAATTCAAATCATAGGTAAATTCATGGGACACTTTCTGAGAAAGAGGTGGCTTTGAAATCCTAAAAATACCGTGATATCATTTAAGAATTGCCCCTAACTGCGATTTTTCTTACGCATTCTTTTTTCAGGAAATTTAATTCACTCAAGTGCTTTATAGCTTCACCATGGCTTCTCGTGTGTTTTCGGCTTAAGAAAAATTATAAGATAAGAAAAACTGTACGAATATGGGTGCACATGATATACTAGAATGATTAACATAGTTATAAAATTGATTCCACGCGCTAGTTTAGAGTTCAGAATATTTTCCCTAAGTGAGTTTTACTCCTAAAGTTGACACGTAACGGAGTAAATTCTTTCGTGATTTGACGATAAAATTGTTATTTTGAGAAGTACTTAGAAGCCTTTATTTTATTTCTATGCGAAAAAAGTTTTATCTTATCTTACCTTTCCAATACTACTATTAAATCGAATTCTACCTGAAAGAATTTCTACTCATTCCCGAGCTTCCGATAGATAATCTATAAGGAGAATTCCGCCGTTCCTGTGGTAGAACGTGCTTCTGAGAAATTTAATGTCTCTCTTTAACTACCGATATCGATTGACATATCAAGAATTGGATCAGTTGGTTACCGCAGTCTTTAATTAAATTCATTGGTTAACCGCGGTACCACAGTTATCAGAATGATCCACTTCGGCTTGAAAATATGGTAGCGCAGTTCGGAACAAATTTCTCCGGTCAATAACACCAAGGTTGCTTCGAACGTCACAAACCGCAAATGTATCCTCGGATCGATTGATTAATGCCTTGGAAATTACATTAACTCGATACTGAATTTTGAAATGGTGATTTTCGTAAAATTATTTGGAAAGGCCCTTGTATTACTGTGGTGTATATCACTGTATTACAAAGTTATCAAAGTTCGTTATTAGCTGCAGTTAGAACAAGCCTTAGAAAACGGTATTACATCAATATCAACCAAAGATGCACTACCACTTTCTGTGTATATATTCAATTATATCATTAATATTCTTGATAATGTGACATGAAACTATGTAGAAGTAGAAAACGGAGCTTACATAGGTGAACTAAACGTTTAAGTAGGTTCATTTCTGAGCTTTAATTCCGGTCCATTTTCTTTTAAAATTACCCTCTATAATTTCGAATCTATAATCATATCTTACTGGACTACCTTTGGATAATCAAGATGTTCTACTGAAGAAGCATCAGGAAGACAAGTATTTTGTAAGCAATTCTCGGACCACTACTAACTGGAAACATATCAGGTCGAGCGCGTAACATATTATTTAACCGCGACTCATTTTCCTCCATTCTACATTTTACGGCTGGCTTCCACTGAGCACGGGCCGTGTATTTTGTGTCCCGGACGGGGTCCCGTCATGCGCCAGTGCAACAGCCGCACGTGCTTCAGCTCCGCGGAAAGATAGGACATTCTTTCATTTCCCTGACGAAAAGTGAAAATCCTTGGAGAGGCACTCCATTCTCCCTCCTTCAGCACTTGCCAGACTTCCATTCTCTCACGTCAATCCCTTCGCACGCCTTTTGCTGTCTTTCACTCTCGATTCTTCCATTTCTTCCACTCGATAGGGGATGTTCAATCTTCCAATATAGAGATGTATGCCATCCGATGATTGGCCATCAGAGGTGAACCTTTTTCAGTACATTTTCAAAGTAAATGATATACTATTCCTTATAAAGGTTTTCAAGACAACGTTTTAGTCTTGTTTTGGTTCTCACTCCAAACGTAAATGGAAGTAGGTCCTTAAACATATAACTATCATATATTTTAAATTTCTTCATGAACTGAGGTAGTTTTACACATGTGGACTTTATTGTAAATCGTACATTTCCTTATCGGAAATAGAACCTGGGACTACCTTCACCAAAGACGAGCAAGTTACTCCGTTTGGTTTTAAGCGACTCATATTAATATCGGAAATTACTTATCAAAGAAATAAATAAAAACTTAATTCTGCTATTAATGATTATACAGAAAATATGCATATGATATGGAGAAGTCTACGAATAAATAAGAAAATAAATATCAATAAAGTTTATAGCAAACAATTTACTGAGTAAACAAAAGTTTTTGTAAGGGAGTTTCCGTGATTTAGAATCATAACACTTAGGAGAGCGTTAATCAATTGGAGCGTTGGAAGAATATTCCTGTGCAAACGCACTATTTCGAAATTAGGAATAACTTACAGAAAATTGATTTAGAATAAAATTAGCTCATCACTTTTATTCACATTATTTTCTAGTACCAATTTGTTATATTGTATAATGTTTTATTGTGTATGTTTGCCTTCTACTGTAAAATTTCCATAAAAATTTCGCACATTATTAAATGTTGGCGATCTTCCACTAATTATTATTATCTTCCAATAATTATATTTGGCTTCTTTTCAATTCCTGAAATTCCCTGGACTTATCTACGGGTAGGAAAGAGAAAAAAGTGCACGTAAACTCCTCACCAGCAGAGTTTAGTCTTTTAGAAAAATAAGATAGAAATGTTGGCCACGCACGATCAAATCCTTTTACATTCTCAGGATTATTTCATTTCAATGCGACGTTGGGACTCTTTGACGTAGTTTACAAGACCTAGCAAAGGAAACCCTTTAGTTTTTTCCTCAAAGGCGAAGAAATCCTCTGAATCACTAGGCAATCAGCTTGGTTACATCAATGGGGCTATTCTGACACACATGGGAAACCTAGGTAAAGTTTATCGGATCAAGCGAGGAGAAAAATTGAATGATTTCAATTTTAAGTTGGATAAGATGATTGTGTAACGGTAAAGGATTTCCTGTAATTGTATCTACTGTCTCGATATTGTAAGAATTTTCTGATTTTAATAAGATAGCCTAGCTAATGCACTATTTCTCATACTTTCGTAAACTCTTTACTCCTGATATCGCATAAATATAATATGAATGTAAATTTCTTCATATATTTTTGCAGAACAGTGCAATTTTAAACCTACCATACCCTCGCTTTCGTCGCCGTTAAATAATGACGTCTTTTTTTAAATCCTCCGAATTTCCCAGCTTTATAGAAATGTACAATATATCGCATTTAATCAAGCATTTACGAATTTAAGATAGTGATATCGTGATAATTCTTTACGAAAGAGAAAACACGGATGCTGTTCTATTACTCTTCGGTGATTATGCTTGTCCTGTTTCATGAACCGTTTCTCGTCCTCACCTTCTGAAGTGAAATCTCCGTTGTTTTCATCTCATTGGAATATATATTAGATACTATCTAAAAAGTCACTCAGCTAACCTTAATCAACGTTTAACCGATGCCCTTTAGTACACATGGGATGGTAAATATGTCACTTTAAAGACAATACTTAGAAATCGCTCGCAATTAGCTTAATGCTTCGTTGTATCATGTGGGAGTTCTGCAAGTCGAATAAATTAGTGAATCTCACACTTTCTACTAGAATTATAACAAATATTTATTCAAAAATTGAAAGACGGTTTTCGTCGAATTAAAATTCATAAATTTATGAATACTATATGCGGTTCTTCAATAAAACGAATTAATATATCATAAAGCTATGTAATTTCATAATATATCCAACTTCTTTGCTGACCATATGGTTATCTTTTGGAGTGAGAGACCATTCAGTACGAATTCTTTCTTAGTTTGCAAAAAAATTCTCCGTTTTTTTACCAGACTAAGCAACATGACAAGTCCTCATTCAACATTTATCCCTAAGATTGGCAAAGAATTTTGCGTTAGCTTGGAAAATTAGCTATTTTTTGAGGGAAACCCCTCGCTGAGGTAAAATTAGAATGGAAAAATGTTGAATAGTATTCGTGGAAGTAGAGATATTTTGGAAACTGATTCTGATACAACGAAAACGGAAAGCATTATTGACCTTATACTGATTCCAGCTGAGGAAAGTGATCTTCAAAATGAGCTAATGGAGAGGAAATTAGATAGGTAGACAAATTTTCTGATATTCATCTCTTGTACAACAGTGGACAACTGGCAAAGATGAGTATATGTGTTCGAGGAGTTTTTTATGCCCTTACTCAAAATTAAAACCTCTCCTCGAGGGCGTTCACGGCCCATTAATTACTTCCTCAATAAAACTTTAGACGGTGGACATCACGGTCGCGATCGAGGTTGGAATGGCTAATATTCAATATTAGAAGTTCTGAACATTGGTCCGCAGTAAAGAATCGTGCCTTCAGTGAGTATTTCGCACTGAAAAAATTCCAGGCATGTCACTTCCACGATGACAAATGGCTTTCGTCAACGCCCCCGTCTGCGTCTACATGCCGTCAAAAGTAAAAATTCTAAAAACGATTCTGGAATGGGGCCATATCCTCGGTTACCGCCGTCGGCAATTCTTAATTCATAGACGTACTGCCTGGGCAGCAATTCAATCTAAATTTACTCTCACATTATTTTAATGGGGAAAGAAGCCAAAAATAATTGAATAGCCAATTAGGCTGTCACGAATGAAATGCTGTTATAAACCGTTTCAATCGCAAAAGAAAAAACTTCGACCCTGCCAGGATTCGAACCTGGAATCTTCTGATCCGTAGTCAGACGCGTTATCCGTTGCGCCACAGGGCCATGGGTTCCCTTCGAGTATTGGAAACATTCTAATTCATAAAAACCATGTGTAAAGATTTGATTTCTATGCGTTCTAAAAAATTGCCTCTGTAATAAAATGGGGAGATCTTTTAAGACGTTTATACGTTAAAGGTATTAGCTGATTTCCTTTTCCATACTAAAGTGGTATTTTTAAATCATACTGAATTTTCGTATTCCAAACCGAAGTTTCGAATTAGGTTATCCTACATACATCAGTCATACAGTCTTTAAACTTATGGTAAATTTATGTCCAAAAATTTCATGTTTTTCCCTAATTTAATTTCTTCTTTGAAACCTGTTTCTGTCAGACCATCTGTAGCACTCTAGTTTTCTGAGCTCTCATTTATTTGCTTTAATCAAATAGTCGCGCAGGCTAAATTATGACCTCCTTCATCCAACAAGTCAAAATTTTCTCTGTTGAAGACGCATAAGATTTACAATGACTCCGCATAAGATATTAGAGGAATCCATGACCTAATCAACTTATATGGTTTTCCGCCTTTCTTTCTACGTTGCGCTATAGCCGAGCTGATGAATCCTTCCCACGTTCTTCTTGAGATGCTGTGCTGATTTCTGCGCGGATTCTTCAACCAACTTCTGCTTTTCATTCATCCCGGTCGGTTTCATCCTCTAATTTTCCCTTGGGGTTCAGCTAATCACATCTTCAAGCAGCCTCTCTCACTGACCCCTTTCTTCTCAAATGAAGTCCATTCTGAATCGAGGTCCTTTTCTGAAGAGCATGCATACGGATTCCATGAGCCTTGTTTACATTTGCATGTAAATGCGACGTAGACAACTAAATGGTTTGCGGCGAGAGGTGTGAAAACCGAGGTTTCTAACCAACTCGCTAATTCAGTCTCAGACTCATTCTAGTCCTTGATCTGTGCAGATATTTCCCACGTGGGGAATATATTCCACTCTCCTTTTGTAAATAAGCTGGAAATATTCATACCAGTCCGGCAGCTAATTACAGAGTTTCCACTATGTAGAAGTTTTCCGTCCCAGTGGACAATTACAGTGTTTCGCTGGTAGTATATTCACAGTGGACTAAACATTTGACAATAATATTACTGAATTAAAAGTTATGAAATTAAGAGGGCTTCCGGGAGCCCTACATAAATGATTGGCACTGATATTACAAAGTGCGTCTGATATAATGGCTTCCCAAGGAGAAATAAAAGTATATGGAAAGTTTTAATAATTCATTGAGATCCCTGTAACATAAACTGTACTCAACATTGTTTCATTCATAATCTCTTTTATTTTTCCTATTTCCATCTTAATTGTAATTTATAAATATTTTATGGTTATTCTTATTTCCTTTTCTATCTATTTTGTACATATAATTTTTATTTTTTGTAATCTATCTTTTATGCATAGTATGTTGTAGGTGGTATATTGTGATAAACATAACTATTACTGTAATGTTAGTAGTTATTTTTGGATGTTTGTATATTTCCTAAAAATGTGTCACCTGGCTTCCGCCTAATTATAACTTATATATAACAATCACAATATCTTATGTGATTAGGTTTTTTAACCTGTTTATGATGACTACATTATTACTATTTCTAGTGAATTTCTCCCATAAGATGCCAGTCATTGTACAAACATACGTTTGGAGTATGCAGTATGAGTTACTTTGGACAGTATTTAAAAAAATAAGAACAAACTGGGGACCGCAGATGGACCATTGCGGTCCGCCTAGTGAAACTTTTCCCCGCCCTTGGGTGCGTGGGCGAAAGCATCACACGACGAAAACTCATCAGAAGGGAGTAAATTTATCCAGAAACTTGGAAAATACGCCCTGGAGGATCGCGAACAATTTCGCATTCCAGAGTAACTCGGTCAAAACGGCCGTGGGCGTTATCTTGCGTCATAGCACAGCTAGCGACCTCTTTTTGCGAGAAAGTGTGTTTCGCGAAACGGAAGATGGGTTGAACGCGTCGCTAAGAGTCCCTGGAAGAGAATGGTTTAGGTGTAAATAAAAAGCCCTCTGACGACCCTTCGTCTCCTTAAAGCGAACATTCAAAATAGAGTGACGCGCGGAGGTTTTTATGCTCCGTTCTTTCTGGTCTCCCTTCCAAATCTCTCCCATACACTCTCCGTTCCGTTGAGTGATGTATTTGGTCCAGGGAGCACCGCTGCGCATGGATGCGGAGTCTTGCCGCTGTTTGGATGAAATTGGTGTGTTTTTGTTGGTTCCCCGCATCCATCTATGCTCCAATCTGTCCCATTGAATTCGTGTGTAAAGAGATTGTGGCGTGAATATTTTTGTAGCTGTCGTCCATGTAATGATTAATTACAAAATACTCAGCGTACACTAAATTTACGTTTTCAGTATGAAAAAGTTTCCTTTAATCGATGGGAAATAATTTCCTCACGGTTTCAATGGCAAAATTATTCCATTTTTTTTCATTCAGAAAAATAGAGAAGGATAGCCTTGACATTACATTTTGGCACATTTAATAAACCTACACGCAATTTTACGTAGAAGTGCGTTCGATTCCTAAGTCTACTTAACCGTTAACCGTATGTTTCCTCGAATCAGAAATCAAGAGCTGCAGGAAAACCTAATTGGAACTGAATTTCCTGCGAAATACGACTTAATCATTCGGAGTCACGAGCAGAAGTGTTAATTAGAATGGATTATATACGGAAAGTAAAGCGATCTTACAAATCATAATTTTATTTGAAGCTTTCCCTGATAATAGTCGTCTAGAATCCGTCTTTTCCTTAATTATTTCACTTATATTATTTTAATACGTTCTTTTACCTATGATCTAGTAAGTTCTTGAAATCACTAAGCATATACTTTAGCCGAAGTATGACAGAAAAGGCAGTTTTGGGATAAGGTGATGAATCCAATTCCAATCCAACATCCTCTCTCTCACTGAGATGTGAGATTCAGAGACCTGCGAATTTTTAAAGTAGCGAAGCATCTGTCTCCCATATACAAAGGCGAGATTCCGGCAAAGATAGGCGCCATAAAGTAGATGCTATAGCATGGGCGTGGGCGAGAGAATCGATACATGTGCGTGAAATGAATTTGAATACGCATCCGTTTGATCCAGCAAGCTCTTTAAATTTACACATTCGATCCACTGCCTTTCCTTTGGCACGTATCTTCTCCCACAATTTTCTCCTTCCTTTCCGGTCGATGCCTTTGCTTCCGGCACACCGGTCCATTTAGCTTCCAAAGCGTTCTCCCGAAGCATCTCCTTATCCCACGTCTTTAAACTTTTTTTTAGAACCCTTAAGCGGTGGGTTCCACGTTTGAGGCAATCCGGTCTGTCTGGGAGTATCCACGAGAGGGAGCTCTAGCAAGCATTCAAACGGTAGTGCGTTTGAATTCTTAATAAGTTGTTCGTTTCAATGTACTTGGATAAGAGACATGAATCTAACGGAGGAGGGGATTATTTCCTTCTCGGAGGGCCGCATGTGTCCTTAGCATATCAAAACCTCAGCGCATAGCGTTCCATTTGCATAAGTGGTCCGACATCAAAATTGTACCCATGCGAACAATTTAATGGCTAAATAATCTTATGAAGGTGATTTTTATCGCTTCATTTGATGAATGAGATTGCGACAAAATAAAAGGGTCTGTTTTTGTTAAAGAAATGAGGGAAGAAACTAAGTTCCTCGACCAAAAGCGTAGGGCCTGGAGTCTTCAGGTTCTTTACCCCTGTATTACACTACAACCATAATAACATACAAGTTTGGATTCGTTGATAGAAATTCACTGCCAAATTAATTAAAAGTCTACATATTACAGAATGCTTTCTTAAATAATCTAAATATGTTCACAGCTAAAAATATAAATATCCACTGCAGTACTCCATTAGCAACGCACAGTAGTTGTTTGCGATGTATATTGTGTGGACGTATGTACTATAGACCATCAAATACTTTATTAATTTTTATTGTGTAACTGAATATATATTTTATTTATTTATTTTATGTTGAAGGGTTATTTCCAACGTTAATTAGTGATTAAAAGTTCATCCTTCTAATATGTAATTAAATCTCTAATTCATAATAACATCATACACACAATCAATCAATACTCCAGCTGCAGCACGTTACACAAATCTTCTAAATTTGGAAGACGAAATGGTGTTCATACATCTAAGTTCTTAATATGCACGCAGGGGGATATGTAAAATAAGAGGAAAATAGGGTGCAATATGGAGATTGCACGTTAAATTACCCAACATTCAAATCAAGGTTGGGAGAGTTTATCATCAAAAAATTCCTTGTTAAATAAATAACACAGCTTATGATCATATTTAATTTATTTCCTCAAATTCGTTAGTGAATTTACTCCATAGTTGTTTAATAGCCGAAATCAAAATTTCTTCACGCCTCAAAAATCTCAGTGCTCTGAAGATGCTTAGAGGATTAATTATTTGCAAACAAAGGCTCTGATACGAAAGAATGTTCTGAAATACACACTTTCTAAATTAGTCTCATTCTCTCTTTTCTACTTGTAAAGAAAAAAGGAGTAACAAAGCCTAGGAATCCAACGTTAAAAATAAATGTTACTGGCGAAAATTTCACCGACCATTTGAACTTTATCCTTCTCAACAAAGGTTCTTTGAGACTTAACTCATGTTTCAAGACATCATTCCCAACTTTTAGTACCTTATAAATCCCGATTTGCTTTTTCATCTTAACTGCTCTCCATTAATCTTTATTTGTGTAGATAGCTTCCTCTCCTCTTCACCCTTTGAATCTTTTAAAGAAGTTTATTTTTAATTTCCCTCCCTCTTTACTCGTTCTTGAGTGCGTCTGACTTCCTCTCGCATTCCCTTTTCCTATAAGTTTTGTTTTCATTTCCTTCGCTTTAATATTCCATCTGCTTCCTCAGGTTTGTCTCATTCTTGTCTTCAAACCTCACCCATATAACGTTGGTTTATTTGAGTCAATCCTTAACAAAAATGTTCATAAGAATACGATAGATGAAATTGGCAGCACAGATATTTTTGGTCAGAATGTATTTTTTCTATGTTATTAGTTTATCCACAGAATTCTCTGTTGCAGTAACTTCGCTGCAAGGTGTTTTACCGCTACGATTTTTCCGTTTGTATTTTCTATTGTCATTTTATCGCTGAATCTTTCCTTTGATTCTACATATTTTGCTTCACAACTTCCAGTCATCATTTTAATTACAACCCTGAGATATTTTTACTGCTAATCGACGCTGTTTTATATTAAGCTAATCTCTTTCTTATTAAATAATGTCAATCGCATGCAGATATCTCTCATTTCGAGCGTGTCTCTAAGTCATCTTTGGTAAGCCATCCCGCGTATTTACCTTATCATTCTGTAATCAAGAGATTCTGACATTTCAGATTGAGTCAAATAGTTTCTTGTTTTACGTCTACGGGGTATGCAGTACCTTTATTCTACTACTCTTAGTTAGAATTCTTGATTAGCTGTACTCTCTGCCTATCATATTGTCATCCTATATATCCCCTCTGCATATAGTCTCCCTTTCTGTGTAACTATTTTTATGTTATAAATATTCATTAATACTGGATTTGATTCATTAGAGTAGCAGGAAGAAGAATTTACGGATTATCTGTCCAATATCATTTAATATATAATCCAATCCTGGATCTGCAAATTATTTCCTTATTGAAAATCTTCTCCTAAGCTATAAGCCTTATATTTATATTCTTTCAAATCCCCTTTTTGAACCGTTTTCCTCCTTATTAAGTTTCGTATCCCGTATTTTCGTTTTCCCCTCCTCGTTTCTTCCTCTCACTTTCTTCTTGGCATCCTCTTCCCGTACGCCCACTGCCATCGTCTCTTACATATGAGATTACATTCTATTAGACAGCTTCCGAAGGAGAGGTGGACCCAAGAGGAAATCTGCGGAATAAATCATTCGGACCGCGGGGAACGTTTAACAGGTGTAAATCTGGGGGAAGTGTAGTGGATCGAGTCATCTGTGGTCTAAAATAGCCCCTGGATTCAGCTTAATATGCGGAAGTCTCAGCCAAAGGATTTGAGGGATAGCGTCAGAAAGTAAATACGAATGAATCAGGACGACGATAGGCTGGTGAAAGCGAGGATTATACTCTATCTAAAAATGGCAAATAAATAGATTAAGAGGATTGATTACGTCGAGAATGATGGTTTAAATTCCATCTTTATCCCGAAAAAAAATTCTGATGAAATAGTCGAGGACGGGGGCGGCGAACCTAAGACATGAGTGCTCAAACTGGCACGCGAGATATTTTTTGGAACTTAGAAATGACTGCACTACCTTGTGTGTACTTCATCTAAAAAATGAAGCCCCATATGTTATAAATGTGGATGCTGTTATTTATTAATGATTATTTATGTCGAGTAAAACATCTCATCTCATCGATGACACATTAAATTAGATAATATCAACGTCTCACTCTAAGGTACGGCACTATACTGGCTTGAGACTCTTTTATATTTATCAAATATGACACTCCAGCCACAAAAGGTTCGTCATCACAGGTCTAGGATCATTTACAGGAAATTCTCAAGAGATATTTCAAAAATGACACATTTTGGAAGCAAAGCAGAAAATGATATTTGATGAAGTAGCATTAATTTTCAGAAATTTGAATGATTAGAATTGCCGACTTCTAATAGAACTGGGACGAATAAACACAGGAAAAAAGAATATTATCTGCGCGTCGTCGACTTTTAATAATGTGCCAAGCTTGAAAGTGAAAGAAAGCAGCTTTTGGTTTTTAGGTTTAAACTAATACAGATGCATACATACACTCATAGTTTATCATATAGATCGCTATGAATAACCTGATTGTTTAAAAACGTTTGAGGAAAAAGAGGTAATGTTTATGACGGTACATACTCTCCGGAATTTTGCTAGATCTTGTTCAACAATTCTATGCTAATACGTTATTAAGTTCCTGTTTAAATTAATATGCATGAGCTAACAATACATTTATTGACTTCTGTCTACATATTTATTTACTTACGTCCATATGTCAGTAACTGCATTTCTATTTATGACTACGGAATAAGTTGATTTAAGCGAAACAAAAGCAGTTTCTGTAATTTTAAAACATAATCAATTAATTTCATCAAGTACTTTTCCAAAAAATGGTAAAAATAGTATTTAATATGAGCTCGTTTTTTTATGTATTTCTTAAAAAAATATTGGCATTAATATAATTATCTCAATATAGGACCGAATTTTATTCGTGTATATAATTTTAAAAGTATTTCCTTAAAGCAGTAATTTATATTTTCCAAGAAATCAATGTTCTGAATTCAGTACGGCAAGACGTAACTTCGTGAAAAGCGTCGCTAGTGTGGCTAGCAGGCGTATGATGCTTAGCTAATCTAGTCGCCAATAATAAACGTGTGGAAACCACAAAGTGTTAATCTCTTCTATAATTAAGGTTCCCATTATGCCATACAGGTTGCCATATCCTTTCAATTGGCGTTTAAAATGAATGATCATAATGTATTATAAACTTATTCGTTGGCCACACTTCAGTCATATTTGACGCCAAATGGCTTGTTGGTAAACAAAGTAGTTATTGACGTCTCAAGTGGTTGCGACGAAAGAGTGTGATTTTTCTAAATTATAAACTCATATAACTCATAAAACATTGCGTTTTATGATATAATTACAATTTGAAAATTACGGTGGTAATACTCTAGAAATTCAGGCTAATTGAATGCCATCTTAATTATGAGATAATTAGAAATTCCATATTTATGATGTTTCTGTCTTGAATGTGTGGTCAATATTGGCACGACACCTTTCATCCAAGTCGCGGAGGATGACTTAATTCCGATAAAACTTCATTACGAGTCGGATTAGAGCTTGTTACCTAATCGTATATCCTCATAGCTTACGTCCTTCGGAAGTTTTGGAATGAATGCCAAAATGTATACGGGGAGCTGGCAAGGTGAACTTGATTTCTTTCAACTCGCTCCTCTATCTAGAATCAATCTTAAAGACTGACATAGTCATGAGTAAGGTCTCTTTTGTGAAGCTCCGGGACAGGCTTACAAGGTGCGCCCTTGTGTAGGCCAATGGAGAACGACTCACGTAAAATAATTTACATATTCGGAGTCTAACTTCAGCTTCTGCTTATATCGATTCACTAGCGATCATCTCATAAGATGGCGCCTTAAAGGATTGATTCTCTTCTAAATGGGTCATTACGGCACCGTATTACACGCCACTTAATGCACTAGAAGCTAGGGAATGTACTATACCATCCCAATCCGGTTAATGTAATAGGACCCGAAACGTGATACATCCATTGCGCAAGATCCTAAACGTTTTAACGAGATGAGTTCCAAGCATATCCTCGGATTATTGAACTAGCTGATTAATATCATACATAAGAGACTGCTTTGTATTGTGGAGGTACACATCAATCACACAATGCTTAGCTCGTGTTGCATGGTTGCGAAAGTCGGGCGAGTCAGTAGCACGAGTGAGCCTAATGCAGTTTGAATGGGTGATATGAGGAACAAATGTGGCGTAAAAGGAGAGACAGAGCCAGTAATAACGGGGTGATGCATAAGAGAGTAACGTCTGGATTGGATGTTTTACGTTGGTTTGTACATGTGGAATGAGTGAACGGAAGCAGAATGACAAAGATGGAATACGACGAGAAGGTAAAGTCGAGATGCTAAAGGATATTGAGAAAAATTTGGCTAAATTCGTTGAGTTAGATCCACGAGAGAAAGGTATCTCAATTTCAAAAAAATAAAAGAGAATGTGTGAAATAGATACGTCCGAAACAATGTACCATATGGTCCTGCGTTTAAGACGCATTTTTTCGTCACAAATTTTAGGTTTAAATAGCAGGGTGCATCTTATAGGAAGTTATGGATTTTCCATAGTATACATTAGGATAAATCAAGAATACTGTTCGAATAACCTAATACGCCTTACACACGAATAAACGGTATTGTTCAAAGAATAGGAACTTTGGACTAATATTATGAATAAACAAGGGCAAAAGTAAGCTTATCGCGAACGGCTACAGCTAATAAAAATAAACTAAAATTGTGTCAATAGTAAACAATATAATTAAACTAAGTAATTGGGTAGCGTATTCGGTATGGTAGTAAGCGGTCTGAGCCAGAGTTGACTGAGCTGTGAATGCACGTAAATTAAATAGTACTGCTATCCTATGCTGGGTTCTGTTTATCTTTTCAGTTTGTTTTTTTACCCTCGTTTTTCATACGCTCAAAACGATTCCCGTTTCCGTGAGATGATAAAAATTCTCTGCTAAATTTATCATGCTGTTTGCATGCGCAGAGAAATGTTACGCTATGAAGTGAATTTCCTAGTTATTTGCCTAACCTACGATCCTTATCAGCAGCTAAAGTTACAGAGGAATATTTCAAGCAGAAAATACAATGCCTAGACAGATGAATACAGCTCGATTCTAATATGGCATCATTCGTCAGGATAGAATGTCGAAATAAAATATAACCCGCTATTGATCTCATAATTCTCGTTGGCATCATTACCTCATTTTCTCGACATTGATTAATAAGATTTCCATGTTCTAATGGTAATAAAAATTCTGAATAAAACTTCAGCTAATTTATGAGCTGAGAACAAAAGGTATTTACGTAAACAAAGAAAATGAGAATCGATTTTCATCATAAAATTCCATTCGTTCCCAAAGATTCAATGCTGTTACGTTCTTCGCATATATCTTATTGCACTATTTTTTGCGAAATATATCTTTTATCTTAAAAAAGCTAATTTAAACAGTTACTTAAAATACAGTAAAATCCAGTAAGTACAGTAAGTTACATTAAAATATAATAAGATGTAGCTGTAGATTGGTGCTGCGGCAGATTTTTATGCGGTCTTTTTCAAATGGATTATTGGATGTTTAAAATAAGGATTGTACAAGATAAAATAAACGATTCTAAACGGTTTTCTTTCAATCGAATCCTGAATTTTCTTGCAATATTAAATAAAATATTATTGAATTCTCAGGTAATGTGTTCATAGAACAAACTGAAAAATATTGCTGATAAAATTTTACATTCGATTCTATCAAACTATTGTACCTAGATCCCATGATATCCCTTTTATGAAAAACTCTTAATAAATCCCCTACCGAATTAAGTAATTTCCTCAAAAGATGTTTTTATTGCTACCAATTTCGTCAGATGTGAGCTCACCTCACCTCACTCATCTCACATATTGATTCTGACATCCAGTACTTCTTCGCTTAAAGATATTAATCCTTTGACGAAACTAGTCGCAATAAAAAATTCTATTACTTAAATTACCTATAGTCTTTGTTTAAGATGAATGCTGAAGAATTTCACCAAGTAAAGATTGAGCATATTAATTTTACTTATAAGTATATGGAAATACATCCTTAGTTATTATTGATCTACTTTATATTCTATGATTCGCTCGCTCTTAAAAATCGCAAAAAATATACTTTACAGTTTGAGTTCAGATTGATCGACATATCATGTGCCAATTTAAATCCTACTTCGGGAATACAATCTCTAGATTACTTCGAAATTGATGTACAAAACTTCGAGCTGAATTCCCAGGCACTTTTCTTTCGGGAGTTTGAAATGCTCACAATTGAAATGCTAGTGAAAGAGTACCGAGGCTCTAAATATGACAAGAAAATGGAGTAGAACAATGGCAAATCGAGAAAATAATGGAAAAAGAATGCGCATTGGCAAGGAAGGCTGAGTGAACAAAGATGTAAAAATTTTAAACTCGGGAGGATCATTAAGAAAAATTCAAGAGTTTCCACTGAAAAGTCTATGGGACGGAGGGAAAGAGAGAGGTAGCTTATGCATAAAACAAAAGGGTGGCGTTGGAGGAAGAGTTATTCGCAACCATCCGCCCACGTCCTCTCTCGCAAAAATCTCTATATGCTCTTTACTGCGCGTAACTGCGCCTTTGTTACCGGCCTTAATGTGACTTAAAGCTCTCAGTTTAGGGAAAAGTTTTGTCGCAAATAAATTCTGCTCCTTTTCTATTCTCAGTCTTTAAGGACGGTTTTGCAGGATCATCTTGTGTTTGACGGTGTGCTAGCATTCTGAAGCAATATTTTTCCATTTATCCGATCATAATAGCCAGTCCTTCTGGTGGTATCGGTAATTTACCTCAATTAAAAGACGAATCCACCGAATAATATTTTTTTCACTACGTGTCACCCAACAGGAGTCGAAAGAAATGTAGAATACCTCCTTCGAGAAATTTATTCACAAATCTCAGTCTTTCTGATCTGAATTTGTTTTTGTTAACTTCTTTAATTTACATATTTTCATTCTCATATACATCTATCTACGTGCTCTGCTAGCCACCTTTTAGTGTATGGTGCATGCACCATGACTCTATTTTCCTAATCGATTACTTTTGTGTATCATTCTCAGAAAACATGAATTCTTGAATCGACTGGTTCTAGCTTCTATTTCTCTGATCTTCACGCAGTATCCAAACGGTCCATGTAATGAAAGAGGACCCAAAATGTCGGCTACATCCTCAACGAACTTACTTCCTCTGAATTTATTAAGGAAATTAAGTCTTTGATTGAAGCTTCTTTCTTTTAAGGATTCCTTAGGAGGAAAAAGGCAGGAAAATCCTCATCGCGCATGTATCAATCAAGAGTATTAAAGTATCCAATAATATATCAAAGCCTTGTATAAATAAGGACACTGGCTTTTAAGTGGGTGAATACTTCACTCTTTCTTGTTTTTTTCCTTCGATAGGAATTGATTTCATATACGTGGCTATTGTGAGTTTTAGGTAGAGTCGAAATAGAATTAGAATAAACTATGCGGAAAATAGGAGAAAAGAGAATAAGACTATGAAAAATACGTTAATTGATACAGGAAAAGACTTGCTGTTGGCTGTTGGCAGAATTGCAATGGCAAAACCTCCGATAATAACAACAACATGCGACGATACCTTCAGTCTTTTCAGGTAACTAAAAAAATGTGACTTTTTTTAAAGCGCTTCCTACTTTCTGTGGGTATGTTAACGGAAAATTGTATCTTTACTTTGACTACCAGAAAGTGTAGGTCAACCTTTTGACGTTATATGCTAACTTGGCTGCACAGATCCTAATGGTATTGTTAAAAGTGCTTCGACAGCTGAGATAATTTTGCATAAGTAATATCTTCCAGAAATCGAACTGGAACCGCTTATACCAAAGGCGAATGCGCTACCCAGATATCTGGAAATCAAAAATTTAGGGTTTAGGTAAAACATTATTTATTTATTCTGATTCTAAAAGGTGTAGATGTAATGGATTGTTTTAGGGACTGACATATATTCTATAACTTTCTCATACATTTTACATCCACTACATTCTAATGCTTCATAATTGAAAGGGGTATATTTCCCAACCCATTGAAACCTTTTGCACCCTCGAGTCTCGTCGAAATTGTAAGAAGGAAACCGAACTTGTTCAGGATTTCATAATGAATGAGAAGACGTTGATGGAAAAATGGAACGATTCTCGAGTAGCTCAGGAAGAAGGGGTTAAGATATTGTTTTATGTAAGGCTATTGCTCGGCAGTTAATTGAGTTTATGAGAAGAGAGTGAGGCGGAGATAGCGCCAAGGGAAGGACGAATGGGATTAAACGTAAAGGCTTTGCAGAAGGTTATGTTGTATGCAGTCTAAAAATGTCATTTGAAAGCGTTGGTGGGGTTTACAGAGAAGTACCGAGGAACTAGAATTCAGTTAGAGATGCATAACTAGATTAAAGATAAATACATTGAGGGCAAAGGAAACAAATTGAGGCGTAGTTGAGAAAGATTCTTTGCTGAAGATTTCTTTATCTTATGAATGCTCAGAAAGATCGGAGAGGATTGAGTAAGTGACTGAAATGCATTGGTTTTGATATATGATAAGAAATGCCTCTGCAAATCTCGAAATCTCGCAAAAATATTTTTATCCCATCTTTTTCACATTATCCTTTTCGGTTCTTACCCTATTACTCCATAACTGTCGCGATCAATATACGATCAAATTTTCTCGCTTTTTTGGCTTTTTTCTACAACTGCGCCATTATTTTAGTACGTAATATGCAACCTACTTTAAAGCCATGACAAAATACAGGATATCCATATAAATTTATCTCATTTAATTTAAGAAAAGTAAAAGAAAAGAAAAATTGCACTAAGCCAGAAGTTATTTTAAAAATCTTCATGGAAAAGAGAGCATTTTAGGCATGCTATCATCTATGTATGGGAAAAGACTTTTTCTTTGATTAGTTATATATGTTTTTTTTTATTTTCGAAAACCAGTTTTGTAATTATTTTGACTTACTATTTTTATAATATTTGATACAATTTGGTTCAGAGGTTATGATGTTACACTCCAAGCCAAGAAAAATTCAAAACACTATCTAGTACATGATAAAAATGTCTAAAGTAGTATGTTATGCTTCATTCACAATAGCTCCCACCCATATTCTCTCGTTATACGAAGTGTTGCATCAAAGTTACTTAAGTAAATTTTCTCAAAGAAGGAAATATTAAATCGAGAACCATGAACATTTTATTCGAGTTCAAAGTGAATTACAATCCAATATTTTTAATCTGTAAAAGATATTTAATTTATACATTTAATTAGCATTTATTAAGGTATGCCTATGAGAACGAATATTATCATATAGATTCACAATACTATAGATCAATAAGAATATGAAAGTTTAGATTTGCATAGAGCAAAGTAATGTGGTGTGTTAAGATGCGTATTTTTGTATTAGAGTGTATACAGGCCCAATTATTGATTACTGCTCACATTTAATGATTTTATTGGAAGATTAGCACACTTGTGAAGCCATTTGCAATAATAATAAAAAATTAGGAAATCACATTCCCCCCCATAAGATGAGATCAGAATGGATGTTGAGAGTAAACCTGTATAAAAATAACTCTTCGTGAGTTATTACGATATACAGTCTTTACCTTGATCGCATGCCGACTTTTTATAGTTTTGGAGAGTTGGGAAATATTTCTTTGTCATGAAATTCCATGGAGAGAATAGAAAATCAATGAAATCCTCACGATCGCTCCACGAATTACAATTTCAAATGTCTGAATGGAAATGCCCAATCAATAAGCAATATAAGTAATGCCTGGCAGAAACAAGGAAACCCATGAAAAACTTTTTTACGAGCTGGGAGGAAAACCGTTGCTATGAATCGATAGGGCATTGGGTGCAGAAAATGTTTTCTGAGAACCTAATCCTTTAAAACTTTAACTGCGCAGTTGTTTTGAAAATCCACCTGTCGTTGATTTGCATCTTTCATACGCAGTAGTTCTACTCTACGTCTAAATATGGAATGGAATAACTTTCAGGTTTCATATTTGACGTTAAAGTTCGATTATCCAAGTTTAGGGATTTCACGATAAACAGTCTAAAATCGTTCGATCGTTGAAATTGGCCTCTTTACAGCTGTGCGATAATATCTAACGATTTCGAATTGCCACGAAGAAAAAGCAATTACGTATAGCCATCCCATCTCAAAGATGTCGATATCTAAATAAGGAGGTACGTCTGAATGAAATGGTTGGGATGATCAAGGCACGTGATGCGACTGGAGAAATGAAGGAAGATTCGAAAAAAATGGAGTAAGATGCCAGGGACCGATTCCAAGGACCATTTTAATGAAAGGAAGCATCAGTAAGGCATGCATGTCGGGGACGGAATGAGCCAGGGAGGCAGAAATCAGAGGGGGAGGGGGAACCCAAGAGCAAAAATACCCTCAGATTGAATAAATGGGGTGGACTTTGGAATGGAGAAAATTCAGCTCAGTTTCGTCCGTGAATGGGCGGAAAATTATTTCTCAAAGGTTTTTCATCCTTTTCTCGGAGAGGCGGAAACGATGCTCGGGAAACTGAGCAATACAGAAGTTGGCTGTTGACAGACGACCTCATTAGCTGAGTGTGTCTCTATTAAAGAGAGTTGCAAACGAGGCGCTTCGCTGACTTGTTAGGGATGCAATCTAGATTTATTTGGATCCCCTTTGAGAATGTTTCTGGTCATCGTGGTGATGGTGATTTCAAGTGCCGTTGGAGAGCAGGAATTGCACCCCCACTGGATGGGAGTTTCCGGAGAGATTCTGTCGAACGAATAACGAATGATTTTATGGGTTGCTTGCGATGGAGTGAAACATTATTATTGCTATTATATCGAATGCCATAAAATGACCAGTAGCGGGAGTATTTGGTGATTTAAAAGTTAAATATGCTGAAATACGTATCGAAAGTTGCTCTTTTGGTTTCTGTCCGATTGGATAATGTTAATCGGCGCGTGAAATTTTCCTCGATCGTTGAAATAACGAATCGGGTAATTGCATCGAATTTTAATGCTGCCTTCTCCGATATTTGATTTCGAATTTGCATATTTCTACATTTCTAATAGGAATCGATATTAATAATTCATATCAATCGGTTATGGAATTATCATATGATGCGCAAGTTTTATTTTTTTAGGACATAACATTACTCTGCCTAAGTATGTATTCATACCGTAGAGAATCAGAGATATCGAATATTAAAACGCATGGTACTAATTAATTAATTAACATGGTGGATTAATTTCGTAGCCTTCCAGTTGTGTACATAAAAGCAGGTGCTGGAAAGAATCTAAGTGCATGAGAACCAATTGTCCAAATTTTACTTGATATCAAGTTATCAACCTCTCTACATATTATTTATATTTTTTATGATAGGTATCAGTACCTGTAAGAAGAAAACCAATATAGCTTTTTACCTGCTGTACAAAAAAGAAATTTGGAGGAAAAAGTCAAGATAAAAGCTTTGGCAGATAAAGTAAAATGTCTCAAAGCACTGCATCATTAATTCTACTCGTGCCAAAAATTTAGACTTATGAAGGTTTATTTACATTTTAAATAAAAGAAAATGGGACTTGATAGGATAAAAAGATAAGGAAGGACCCCAGAAGTTCTGGGGTCCCTTCTAGGTGCTCTGAGTACTAAACATATGCCAAAAATTTATTGGAGAAGCTATTAAAAATGTATACCCTTTTTACCTGAGTGGATGCAAATTGCAAACAGTTATTCTATAAAACAAGCGATTTTTTAATATTTACCAAAAAAGGCCTCTTGGATTGAGAAAATCGAGTTTAACATATGTGCAATCATATTATGCATTTTGAAGGAAGAGATATAATTTTATTTATTAGAAAGGAATTATAGGGAGCTTTATTTTCCCGATGAGTATAAACCGGTAGAATAATTGTGAAAAAAATTAGTAATGTTGGGGTGTAACATAGGGATGATAAATAATCGTTTTAGATAAAATATGGGAATATTAAAAGATAATTAGGAAAATATTTTATATTACGGATCAAAGATTATTGGGGGGAAGATAGGTAAATTCGTATTAAATAAAAAATTGATGTATAAATAGCCGAAATTTTAACCATTATCATCGATAGATACTGCAACATATCAAAATAGAAATATACCTGAAACAGAAAATTTTGACTTGCATGCACACAAGATCACTCCTTGTATTTAGCTCGAGATAGATACTCTCACTAATACCAAAAGCCAATAAATGACCCGCTGAAAGCTGCCATTACAATACATGCTGAGAACCCTTCCCAGGGATCCACGCCCCAGAAAAATACCAGAAAATCGCGTAGGGAAGGTATACGTGCCCAAAAACATGCAAATGGAATCACTCACCGAAGATCACTCCCAAGAAGACCCCGGAGAGGGTGACGATGAACAGTGCATTTTCGGCCATCCATCTTTTGGCCCTTCTCATCCTTGCCTGCAGCGAGTTGTCACTCCCGCCGCCACCACCGCCGCCTCCGTCTGCCGGACTACCTTCGCCCATCCTCGAGAAGATGTGCCCTGGAAGGTGGAGGGATTTCGCCATGAAGGCGGTTACGGCAACCACGGCCTTGTCCGAAAAGAGAAACGTCTTGACGGCGATGGGTTTTCAGCGGGGGCGAAACTAAAAATCTCACGTCCCTCCCGCGACTTCGCCCCCTCCCACCCCTTCTGCTGCCCCCTCTAAGACGTCTGAGGCCTCCGGAAAAAACCAGGACACCCACCAGCAGGACCTAATATACCTTCCGGTGTCGGAGGATACGCCTACGGAGGTGCAATTTCAAACCCCTGGTATACTCCGGGAATTATATAAATAAAGTTATCCCTCTCCACGACCCCCTTCAGAAATAAGTTCTTTCGGTTGTAGAGGTACCGAACTTTTTGGTTCTCGCGCTCTCACCCTCGTACCAGAGGGGCGGGAGACGAAAAAATTGCCTCTTTTCTGTCGCTGGAGAAGTACGAGCGAATTAGCACGTTCCCCTTTTCTACATGTCAGAGACACGGGGATATAGGAGAGAAGTTTCCCTAAAACGATGATACCCTCACAACGTCTCTCTTCTCTGCCGGCTCTATAACCTCTCCCTCACTGCCGCGGCAATATTGATCTGCAGCTCACCCGCCTTTGCTCTGTCCTACCCCTCTTTCGCCTCCACCGCGGGCACTCCTCCACCACCTCCTCCTCCATTACCTCCGACACACGCCGCCTCCGTCTCACTCCACGCTTTCGGCCTGGAGGCGCCCATTGCGAGCCCAGGTGAGACCCACCCAACTCTACATAAACCAACCCAGTCCGAGTCCCTTGCTCAAAAATATCTCGGTCCTATCCACCTCATCATTCCTTTGTCCCAACCTACAACAGTTCTCTGTCCAAACCCGGTAAACCACGGTTCCCATATCCAAACCCCCTACTCATCCCATTGTTCTATCTCCGTCGGAATTTTTCTTCTCCCTCACCCCATCCGTCTCCCCCGATTGAATCCCCACCCTTTGAAATGGGTGGGGAGGGGGGGAGTTAAAAAGCCCTCACTCCCCCCCAAATATCCTCCCCCACACCCCTTCTCCATGGCGGCGCCTGCGTCCTCAGGGGAAATACCTACACCGCGACCCACCGCAACCTGCTTCCATGGAGAGACCTTCCGGATATTGCCCTTTAATTTCCCGATGTCCTCTTCTGGTCGCGTCCCTTTACTAAATCATTCGCTCATATTCACCATTCTCTCTCTCTCTCCAGTAGCTGCCCGTTTGACTCCCGCCTCTGATGCACATAACTTGATCGATAGGGACATTCGACGTGGCTCTTGTTTCCCCCGGAGCGCCCTGCTTGGCTTTCGTTTTACTCGTGCAAACATGGACGGGGATGTAATACATCGGGGATCATCGACATCCTAATCAAGGATGGTTTAACCGCCCAACCAGATTTAGCTGATGCTCGAATCTCGGGGATTTTAGAGAGCGAACAGATTTCAAATTAGGATATAATTTCGTCGGCTACAACTTGGACTACGTCGAATCGATAAAATATGCGAGTATCGAAGCCGCTCTTATTCTCATTCCACGGAGAAGAGAAGCCCTCCATCGCCGACTTAGTCCGGAACACTGCGATTTGGGGCGGTTTATAACAGTACGATTTCGGAATGAATGGTCAGCGAAATAATATTCAGGAAGTATAATGATTGTGGTTTTGATATCCAAGTTGAATTACTGTTGAAGCAAAGGAGGTAGCAACAAATGGCTTCCTATGCTTACCCACAAAAATTTTCACACATGATACAGTAAGTTGATTTTTTGGGGACACAAATCAGGTCTCTCTTGCACCTGATATTTTTTAGTTTTGTTTTTTTTTCGTCAGTAGGTCAATTACTTTCAGGTAGATCAGTAAGTAAATTTTTATTTTCTCTCTGTTTCTATAATGGGTTGATCACCATTTGCATTGGAATTCCACGAAGTGAAGCATTTACTGATTTTGTTATTCCTATTTGCCTTGGTAGTTCTTTGGCATTCCATGACGATTTTAATATTTCACGTGAATTATTCCTAAAACACAATAATATCATACTTAAAATTAATTGGATAAAGGAGAATAACCTATAGCTTTTATACAAAAATGATGAATACTATCTAAAATGAGTTATCACTACATACATGTCTCTTATGGAAAATTCCAATACGCCTCCACGAACGCTTCATGATGTCAAAAAGACATTTTAAACATTAATCAGATAAATTGATAGATACACTACCAGCTTTGCAGCAAGGCTGCAATAATCTACTAATCTGGTGAAATCATATAAAACTTACTAGACTTTAAATCTCTATTTTGTGCGGTGGAATAAAATTTTAGAGTGGATTAACCTTGCTAAACGTTACCACAGAGTCAAGCCTGATTTAGCAGCATTATTAAGTACTTGAATTACTTTGTATTGGCATATAGTATAACTTCATTATTCACAAGATAATCTCGTTTCATCTTGCTTAACCTATCTTTACAGCCAACCTCAAATACCTTTCATACTAATAGATGTAGTAAGGAAGGAAAAGATATGCCTTATTGCTGTCAGTTTTTTCATTTCTCTTCCTTTACCACTAATCAACTTGGGGAATCTTACAATGCATCCGTATGTAATTATCAATCAGAAATATCCAATATTAGCTATGGTATCACTTTAATATAGTTATATACTAGATATTCAAGGATTCCTGCTACCGAATCCTGATGTAATGAACTATTTTTACAGAATATAGGGAAATCTATTATATCTAACATAGGAAATTCTATTTACCGCTCAATCTTTTTTCATTCAGTTTTTATAGATTGGCATTTGTTTCGTTTACTTCTTTTTGAATGCTCTAAAAAGTGTCATTTATAGGGTCATTCTATTTTGTTTACATGGAAATTTTCTGCTTATAGTATTCAGGTTCAGTGAGTTTAGCAAGGACATACTACCTCACTCCTCATCTTGCCCAATAAACGGCTTCTCCCTTGCAAAGCCTCATTTGCTTCTTTCTAACGGTAGTGGAGAATCAAACAGCTTTCGGGCTTATTAATAGGGACAGAATTTTTGGTATAATACGTTTACCAACATTTATTAATTCAATGAATATTATTAATATTTTCGCTACAAATATTTTATTAGTCCTCGCAAGGCATTAATAGTCAACGCTATTAATTTGATAGCGTGCTACCCCAAAGTTCCGAGTTCGAATCTCAGGAAATCGGATTTTTCTGGTTACGGAATGGTTGCGTGTGTGTGTCCGATTTTCGCGATCACGGTTTGCAGCAGAAAGGGTATCCAGTTAAATAATCATTGCTAAAAACTAACTTCATTATCATTGTAATAATCAGCAGCCAATCCCATATGTGATTGGCCAAGGGCTAAGATGGAAAAATTTTTCTTTCGCAAATGTAGGTTACGGGATCTGATGGTCACCTTCCTTAAATCCTTAAAGTAAAAGGTGAATAGGGAAGGGCAAGGATTTAAGGTGGAAGGTGTGTAATCTACGTCTACGATAGAGATAAAATATACTCATGTAATATTTAAATTCTCAATGCCTTTAATTTATTAAATAGAGAGCAGGAGAATCGATCTCCGGGCAAACTTTTAACATTCAAGAAGCATTCTTTTTGCTCAAAATCAAGTTTTTCCCATTTATTTCTCGTCTCGGCATCTCTCTTTCCCTCGTTCTCGCTGCTTTTACGTCCCCGAGAATGAATATAGCTATCGTACCGAATAACTTCATCTTTCATCTTCCTTATGCTCATTGGAGGGGAAGAAGCATGGTGAGAATGTGATTCACAATTTCTTCCATCGCTTGTGCTGAGATTCGAAACAAGGGAAATGTGTTTTCATCGCAGTGCTTTGGAAAGGGGATTTTTATTTCAGCACTTCTCATGCAAAAGAGTTACGCTGCGATCTAAAAGTCAAAATCATTTCAAGATTTCTTTAATCGCCCAAATGATGGTGGTGAAATCTCAGAAGGTTATACATTCTAGATTTATAATAATTTATTTCCTATCAAAGTTGTTATTTATACAATAATATTGAATCGATCAATATCTTAATGTTTACATGTTCTAATATAGATATGTAAAAATTGCCTCCTTCAGGCCCGATTCCTTTTACCTCGTTCAAGGAGGCCTTTTCTTACTTCTATAAACGGACTCAATTGTCCATATGATTATGTTTTCCAGCTTCGCTTGAGAAATTAAAAAGGAAAAATTCCTCGACGGTTTGCTTGGTATTAAATTCGTTCTTCTTCTTGACCGACTTCGATGTTGGACTGCTAATATATGTATGAAAAAGGTCACTTAAGTGCGCTCTTTTGTTTTCATTTGCGGTATAATGAAAAGAGGTCCTCCGTACCTCTTTCAGTTCATTCATCTTGTTTTCTGATGGGCGAATTTCTTGGAATTTTTTCTTCTCATACATCATTAGGGGTAAATCATCTTGCATCTTGTGGAATTCCTCAAACAATGTGCTGAAGCCAACGTTTTTCAAACTCGAATAATTTATGATTTTCCAACCGAAGCATTCATTGGCTTTTAGAAACTTTTCTCTCGGTTGTTTGTTAATTGATCAACTTCATTTGGTCATTTTCCCTGCCATTTTTTTTCTCAAAATACTTCGCCTTTTCATTTATGATTAAGATGATAATGTTTAGGTATGTCTATTAATATATTCTTTGGTATCAAAATCGTAAGAACATATAGAAACTTTCAAATGACGATTGATTCGAACATGCTAGATTTTAATATCCCTAATAAATTGCATAAATTTGCGATTAACTTGGTAGTATTCCATAAAAGGAAAAATAAAAATTTCAGGAAAGTGTTTCCCAAGGAAAAAGGTTTTTCAATGTAATAAAACATGATGTGGTTAGTAAAAAAAACATTTCTGATTTGTTTAGTTTTTCTTGGATATCCCTTATGATGAGGATTTGAGAAAGCGTTTCCTAAGATTGACAAACTTGAAGATATTGATAAGAATGAAGAAATCAGTCGAAGTCTCAATCAAAAGTCATCGAGGCTAAAGACCTTTAATAGAAAGGCTTGTATGCCAACTTTAAGAAACCAGAATGATAAAGAGACCATACGCACATACACACTAGCATTATACAATTTCAGCGGTGCATTTTTATAAAACCCCCTTTTTACTGCGCTAATCACAGTTTTGTGGAGAATTACTTTCGAAACAGATGTAGGAACATAATCGACATAATTGGGTAGTAACACAATGAAAAAGCTGATGTTTCAGCAATCTAGTAGTATCGTAAATGGACCACGATGAAAAGTATGGCTTCATAGTTGGACATATCCATCTCCATTTAGGTTCGCCGCCTGTTAACTATAAAATTGTCCCTTGAATTTCGGGTAAGATTCTCCTTGTTAGCTGCGGAATGCGAAATTTTCCTTCGTGATTGTTCATAGGGATCGTGATGAAGGATTGGCAGGAAGCGAAATGGATTCATCTCACCCTGAAATTGAAGTGTACTACGATGCCTTCGCTCGGAAAATTAATCTTGAGGTTCGCAGTCGATGGAAACCTCTCTGTTTTGCCCGTAAACGAAGGTGCATTCCAAAAACTAATGGGAACTCCGGCATATTGGCTCTTAACCTTCTGGGATTCCGTAATCAACACATCTCAAAGGGCCTCTACTGAAGTAGCCTACTAGGGTACGTAGAGTCATGGCGGGTAAATGTATTCCTTTGACAGATATGTGCGCCGTTTACTTTTCGCGGAGATTGGACTTACCAACTTCTTCGTGGTGAGCAATTGTGAACGCTTAAAACTTTTAAAAAGAAAGTAACTTGGCTTATGTGGAGATAGTTATAGGGGCAAAACTAATCAAAAAGCTTATGTTTAACTTGGTGGAATCAGTTGCCATGAATTACACGAAGCTCTTCGAGTATATTTACAGATGTTTTCGACCCAGCACAATTATGTTAGCTATCGCGGACAAATAGTAAAATTAATAATAAGTTTTCCTTCTAGGAACATACATTCGTGTAATTTTTTAGAGAAGAAATTTATGAATTTATTGCTAACTTTTGAAATTCTTCGAAAGTTAAAATAGAAAAGAGTTATTAAGAAGAGCAATGTGTTCAAGCTACGATAATATATAAATAAGGCCCCAATAGCTGCCCAAATTACTCATATTTATGATGTAATTGTTTGTAAAGTATTCAGACCGATTCATATATAATCCATTCTGCCTTTAGAAAACAATAGCTTTGGAGAGAGAATGCGGCTGACTGGTCAAGATAAGGAGTGAGGTAATTTGCTCTCGCTTCCCTCACTGATTGTGAGCAAGAAAACAATCAATGGAAATAGGCCATATAAGTGCAGCACAAAGACCATATAAATGACCATTTTCATATAGTTCAATAAAGAGTGACCTAAATTTATGTGTCCAATTACTCAGCATCTCTCATGGCCCACAAGCTGTCTTTATAATCTCAGCAATGAACAAGACTGAGACAAAAATGAAAGAAAGATACATTTTTCTCTATCCTTAGTTAAATAACAAATAATGCTTTTCATTCGTCAAGATAGGAAGATATTTTCTGAATAAAGTTTTCGGTCGGGTTCCGGTTAGATGCCCTATTTATATCCTGGTAGCATTTTGAATGGTGAAAGGAGTACCGTTCAATTTATATCCATAATCTGTAACAATTGCATATCGCACATGAAAATAGCGATTTAAAAAAATAGCGAATGAAGAAGCAGATTGTCTCTTCCAATGTATTTAAACTAAACTCTAAGAAAACAATGTTTGATAATCTTTATACAGCTATTCATAAAGTATAACCTATTGATTATATTTACAATGAATAGACCCAGAATAAATCCCCAATCGCCTAATCAATTTATCTGCTGTGATATTAAGTACAAATAAACCTGTTTCCTTTCTTCATTGCCGACCTACTACATGAAGGCCTCTACTGTTCCACATACTTCATCAACTATTGCTAAATATTCTGAGGATCAGTCTGATTCAGAGGGATTCTTACGGATAATATTCTGTCGAATCACTTCTGTGTGCCATTTCCATATAAAATTAAAATTTAACTGGGGAGCGAGGTTACCGAGTCTCTCAATGCTACACTAATAATCGATTAGCGAGCTTCGGCAGTGTTCGGAAAATAACTGCCGACATTCCGGAAATAAACGACACCTCAATAACGGCATCGGATATGATAAAGAAAAAACAATTGCTCTTTGGTATTGATCGAATCTTAAAGATGACGGCGATGCTTGAAAGGTCGGAGAACTCAAATGATCCCATCCTCTGCTTGTTGACTTCTTATCTGATAGAATCTTCGAGGGCTTTTTAACGAGCTCCTGTCATGGATGACATGGAAACTTTGTCGTCGGAGTGTCAGTACTTAAACCTATCCTTACTACACTCCAAAACGGCCACTAGAGAATGTCTAAATATATGTGTCAACCAACAAGTGTCACGGATCTGCATACCCCATAGAACGTTGACGTAAGACAATGTCCCTTTATTGCATAACAGCTTAAGGTATAGATACATGATAAACTATGAAAAGATCTCCATGTAGATATAAGATTTGATTTATATTTTATGTCGATCAGGCCTGTGCAATTTACAATAACGACAGGGCCTCTTGTATGGGACAAAAAAATGATTGCAGGCCGCTGATGAATTTTTTATTTTAGAAAATAGAGCTTTTCATAATTAACCTAAAATATTCAGTTCAACTAATTAACGCGATACAAAATAATATATAAGGTATATACTCTTTCAGTACCAGCCTTTCCATAATTTTGAATCTAATTAGAGGTTAATATATATTCCAAATGCTTCAGTATCTTCTTTCTCCTCTTTGAAAAATCACACATTTTTGCAAATAATATAATATCATAAATTTCCCCACAAGGAACACCAGAGGGAGCTCCATCGGGCCACATGTGGCTCACGGAGCATATTTGTGCAGGCCTGATATAGATATTTCAGCACTGAAATACAGCTGATCTTGTTAATACGAAAGGAAATGGAGTATAATTTGAATTCTTCACGATCGCCGCAATCAATTTTATCCTGACCTACATTCTGAAAATACAGGTCGGTTATATTTATGTAGCCCTTTTTTGTGTATAAGTTGCGTATTTATTCATAAGAAATATTTTAAATGTTTTGATATTTTCCAAACTATTTTATAAATATACATTTTCTACGGGAAAAGCTATCCTTCCTTTAGTAGTAAAAATGTATACAACATTCAGACAGTGCTTCAATAATCGAATGATTTCTATTTCCATAAGATCGATAAAACGATTGATTGATTTCATGTTAACCTTGCTTTTATTAATCCTGTTATATACTTCTTAACATTTCGGTGTTGTCAATTCAAATATTAATAATTTATCAGACGCAATTTGTCAAGAATGACTTTTATGGAGCTTATAAAAAGTTAATCAGTTTTTTTTAAATGAAGATTTAGAAGATGTCATCAAAGTAAATGGAAAATACCGAACAACAACCTGCTACTTGTGTTGAGTATTGTTAGGTTCTTATGAATGTTTGTGGAACTGTGATAGTTATTTTATACAAATTTATCAAGTTTCATGGAAATCTAATTGATTACATATAGTAGTAGACTATAGCCTTTATATACCTATGCTTGTTGTAGCTAAACTATTATTTTGAATAAACCTCCTTCAGGTTGTTGTTCCAAAATGTGTAAGTTACACGGGAATCTTTATTTTGCCAAACTTGCACAGTAATTTGCTAGCCGTAAACATCACTTCGAGCTGTTTTGCACAGTCTCATTGTAGCGAAATTCATAGCTTCAAACTCTCTCCTTACGTCAATTTATAATGAGGAAATAACAGTAGCAATAAACATTCTAACGCTGTAATAGTATGTTAAAAGCCATCTCTGGAAACGAAATTTTCTTCATAGGAGCCGTACGATATTTTCACTAGCGGACTTGCAGAAGAGTCTGTGAGATTTCAATTTTACCATCATTCAGAGACCGCGAGTTTAAGAGATGGAAATGGAACACAAAATTATTGCGATAAACATTCTTGAGCTGCTTTAAAAGAAGATGTAATTGTAAATCACATTAGAAGTTTAGGATTATCTTATCCCTCTTTTGGAAGCCGCAGTTTTCTTAGAAAAGACACAACACACTACCGATTGAGCGCAGTCAGATAATTAATCGGCGAGTTGTGTACTGTTGCTATGCCGATGAAAGAAAATCAGAATCAAAGAGACATCGTGGTGGATCGAATAATGAAAAATATACACTCATATCTAGTGTTTTGTCAAGAAATTGCTTTTAGGCGAATCTCATTCTTAGAATTGTGTATACCCTTACCGCTAAGCATGCATTTACATGTAATCTTTGAATAAAAATGTTATTGGATTGAATGTTAGAGGACGGCGAAATTAAAATAATTCATCTTCACAGATCAATCATATAAGATGCTGACCACTGTGAAATTGTCAATCATTAGGGATTTATTCATTCGTTATTTTCTAAGATATTTTGATGCATCTCCACACGCACTGGGATTTTGAATGAATACCTTGTTCCAAAGCTATGGAAGCAACTTTGGCGAGATGACAAGACTCTGGGTACAAGAATATGTGGTATATCCTCAGCGTCTGGGATCTTCCATGATTCACTGCTGTTAAGAACGGAACGTCGACGGAATGTTAGAGCTAAAGTTACTAATGGAGTTCTGGCATTAAATACATTCTCAGGTCGTTAAAAAAGAAATATCATCCCAAGCCTGAATTATTTCATTATGTACCAAGGAATCCCCACAATCCTTGATTCAGTGTAGAAAATAATTCAACACGATTTGAAGGAAAACCTGGCTATTTTTCATTGCATTATAAATAATTTAAAGATAATGAAGATTGGCACGAGTACATTAAAACGAAGTGGTGGTATTTTAGATGATAATTAAAAAAATATTGATTCTGGTTCTTGTATGGCATCAATAAACACATAACATTAGCATTTATTTCATACACAATCCTTAAAAGAAGAGAATTGCATGGAGTGAAATTTTAAAAGTAGTACGTGACTAAACTTAAGGTGGCGAACCGTTTGGCACGTGGAATTTTAACGGCACTATCCTTTTCATATATTCTACGATTAAAAAATTAAACTGCATACTAAATTATTGTGAATTTCGTTGATTAAAAATGGCTTCCGTCGATGAAAGCACATCACTGATGTAATTACATGCTTAGATAAGGTTAGCAACCTACACTGTGCCTTTCCAATACGTGGCCTTCAAATCCTTTATGTAATCAAATGTGACACACCTACGAAAATAGTCCGTCACCACCTAAAAGTACGATAAGGGAAGAATTGTTTATCTTGGAAAAGAATTTAAAATGTTCGTATATAAATCATGTTTATAGTCATCATACCTATAACATTACTTTAATATAAAATTCTATTCAATCCTGTATAATTGGTCCTACCTCGAGTATCCTTTCTATATTCCAAAATTCTTGTGCTTTTAAGAATTGATGACATTGATGATTGATGACATTTTTGCGTTTCATACGACCATAGAAAATTTTATGATCACTTTGGTTAAATCTTTACAACGGTTAATTCTCATTTTTTCAACAACTTTCTACCATATACCCCAGTATAATTTAGATTCCTAGATGAATGTTTCTAAAATCACCATCTGGCTGAAGAAGGTTGCGGATAAACTTTTCAAGTTATGCTTCACTGTGCGATAGCATCACACGGAATCCCATAGGAAGAAGTTCGAAGCAACTTCTCGCTTCGGAAATCTGCAGCAGAATACGTAATGTTTGAACGACAGCTTTGAGAAATGGAATTAACTTTCCAATAACTTTTGCGAAGGTCAAAAGACTATCCACATAGATATTTGTTATTAGTATCAACTCAATCCAATCACGAAACCTTTAAGAGCACTCTTATCTCACTGCATATCTATTCTTAGCAACCCTGTTCCCAAGTTAATAAATATTCCTGCTAGAGCATGAGTAAGAGAGAAAAATAGACATTAAGAAAAACGAACCTTAAACGCAAAAATGCAATTTTAATTACTTTACTGCAGTATCCATTCTGTCTTTCCATTTTTTTCCAGTTATAACTACTCTCGCAATTTATGAAAATATACTAAATTGAAAAAGCCGCGAGATCATTAGGAGAATTTTATCCATTTTTAACAAAAAATTAAATGTAATATTCCACAGGATTGATGATGAATTTTTCCACTCAAAACCGATCCTACCATAGCATGCTAAAGGTAACTTTAAAAAACTGCAATTTCTCAATAAACGTAGTTTCGTAATAATCGGACTCGAGTAATATTTTTAATAATCCTTATTTTCTAAGTTCATAAATTTTAGCAAAAAATGCAAATTTGTAAAAAATAGAAAATATTCACGTCTTTAATGAATACATTTAATGAATGAATTTCGTAAAGATTTCAGTTTCGTGAAAATAACATTATTACTCCGAACCTTGTCCTCAAGATTCATGAATTTAGATTTCAGAATACATATTTATCTGCGATTTCTCCAAGCCGGAGAAGAAACCGCACATGATCTATATTTCAACCGCATTATTTGTAACAACTAGGTTCGTATGATTGAGGTTCCTTCGCTTCCGCAATTCTGTCATAACCGATGCCCACCGAGGTTTTATCTTAACGGAGGAAAGGGACTTGCCATAAATGGTGGATGAATACTGAATGAACGACGGACCACCACCGCCGTAAATCATAGCGACCTTTCATCCTGCCCTTTCCTTTTCAAACTTTTGCTTTCATTTTCAGGTTCTCCTTAAACCCAAGGGAAGAGCCATTCCCTCCCTCTTTCTTCACCCTTTTTTTTTAAGATTCCGTTCTACTTTCTCAAGCCCCGAAACATTCTCCGATGAATGAAACTTTTTTCCTCATTGCCGTTAGATTATTTCGCGAAAATAAGTTCAGAAACCTTTTCCCTTTTAATTTTAAACCTCACCGAATGTTTGTTTCTTAAGTTTGGCTTATATTCCTATTGCTATTTATATCAAGGGCGTCGAAGAATTTGCCCGCAGCGGGTCGCATAAGCTTCTAGAAAAGGACGGTTAAACGAAGGTAATGCAAATTACTGTAGTTTTAAATAATAACCTATCGAAAATTGTAAGTTCCGTCGCTCTTTTTCAGTGAAATTTAAGATTAGGTAGGATTATTTATCAACTTTTTCCGCTTTATTTATCATGGCATAATAGCATAGAATTTTGTATCAAACTCTCAGAAAACCAGTCCTCCAGGTCACGCGAAATTAGTTTAATCGAATCTCCGATATCCTCAAATTAGTCGTATTTAGCATAATATAATTTCACAATCTATTCTAATTCAAGAGGGCCTTATTAGTAGGATACTCTATTTAAATTTCCATCTAATTTGAAGGCATCGAAGTTTTTTATTAAGATAAATGACGCAGTTATATTTAAAACTAGCTGCAAGCTGAATTGAAGCGTGTCTTGCATTGTTAAGCGATAATCCATGCCATGAAATGTTGAAGGATGCGAAGTTTCAACTACGAAATGTACTACTTCACTAAAGAATCATCCCAAACGTAGAGGATATCAAGTGATTCCAACGTTAGATACAGATATCGAATGTTTCCATGCTTTTTGACAGAACCATTTTTGATAGGAAACTGCATATTTTCCTCTCAAATAATCTTACCTTTCGCGGAATTCTAGTGAAAATAAAATTATCACTTCAGTTTATTGGACCCTTAGATTGTTCTTAAGCATAAACTCATCTACATAGTTAGTATATATTGTTGATCATGGTCTGGGTAACTATTGGGATCCGTTATTAAAAACAAGCAAAATTTCAGAACTGAGAAATTGTCCGTCCCTGAGAATATCCTGTCATGGTCACATTTTTCTATCAAAAACATGTCATTAATATCAACGTAATGATAAAATTATAAGGATACCATTTAGCCGGATCTAAGATTTAACTCATAAGCTATCACATTAGAGAAAGATATTTTCCTTTTGTATTGTACCGAATAGATTGGGGGTCATATGAGTAAATTAATATTTCAGCAACGCATGTCGTCAGCGCAACAGTTTGGCTATATTTGCTTGGCTATATTCCCACTTCGACCTTGTTCTCTCTTATTAAAGAGAATTATTTCATCTGGAGAGTTATAACATAAGGGAATGCAATCCCGCCTTTGAATAATAGCCTACCTTTCGGAATCCGAACAAAACGACCTCCTCCGGTGGCAAGCACCTCTTTGAATGCTGCCCTCTGATTTTAAAGGAGAGAACTCTTGGCAAAGTTTTATGGCTGTGTTTGAAAAAGTGATAAGTGCTCGCTTGAAAGAGTTGGTTACCTCTAATGCATCTGTTGGGAATGGGATCAAATTGGTAATCGGGACGGGAATGATATGTGGAAGATGAAGTTACTCGATGGAGTTGATGTTGGTACTAACTGCTGCTATAAATTAAACTTTCAGCTCTGCAGTTCCATTAATATTCCATCGCGATCGGAACTTCCTCTTTGGCGGACGCTGTTTAAGTTCATGTCATGTGAATATCATTTTTCGATTAGAAATTCAATACATTAATGATGTAACCGGTAATTTGATTGGCTAACCTGATTATGTTTATGGATGGGGTGAAAAGTGATGTTAAACGAAAAAAAAGAAAATGTGTTATAAATTATCTCGAGTGCTGTGGTTATCTTAGTGGTTCGATGAGTTATTAAGTACGATATCTATACCTGATAGTGGTCGTATTTTATATAGTTTGCAGCACTATTATTCTATATATGGTGGGTGTTTTAGTTAGAGAAATTGATATGCTGAAAACGTTGGATTCTGTTCCTCCCTTCCAGAAATGGTTCAAGTTATTTTGGCTCCCCAAGTAAAGAGTGTTTTCTGCGTACCTGGTTGATAGTTTATTTCCACTATCTTAATAAGTGAAAATGCAGTATTATTTGATAGAGCCAAAATAATGAAATCTAATTTTGGAGGAAAGGCTTGTAACAACATTAATGTAATTCATGAAGAATAAATTTAATCGTCTACGCTGCGATAATATAAGTATTTCATATTTAACTTGTACATGAACTACTATATCGATTGATATCTGACTTTTATTTCGTAGATTGTTTGTAAACACTCTGCTATTTTATTTGATTGATACCAAAGTAACTTTAATTAATTTATAAAAATTATTAACATTACTATTACTATATATTCTAAATTGTAGTATTTTTTCTGACTTTTAAATTTGTTAATTTCTTGAGAGTTCAGAAATGCTCTATTCAGATTCAGATCTCCTATTGCCCAGGCTTTTGCATCGTCGGCAGTTCATTTTTTCATATTTTTATTTCATTTTAGAGAACAGAATCAACTTGGGTCAATGGCGATTGTTTAACCCAAGGAGGCGAGGTCATCCAACAAACACCTATGTTTGCTCCTTCAGCGACTCTACTGTATGAAGAGCGGGGCTCATAAAACTCTGATTGCTCTTCTGCATCTATTACAGCCATTAACTCTCTGCTGCACGCTTACCTAAGATATCTCCACTGCATTGCTGTATTAAGTCTTTCGAGATTTCATACGCCATCATTCTGAAATCTTAACGCTAGATTACTATTAGTCAGATCATAATGCTAAATTTAAATTGATGGAAATATGTGACTTAAATAGAACTGGCAGTTAGGGTATATTCAGGTTTAATCTATTATTAAATACACTATAAGGTATTATTATAGAATTTCAATTATTATATAGCTTAAGGGAATCTTTTTCTTGTAAATAATTCTGAGATATACTAAAAATCACAAAGGAAAAGTATTTATGCATTTTTTATAAAAGCTGAACATTTTATAATATGTTATTTTTCACCTCTTTCCTTCGAACACGGAAATATATATAATATACAATTACGAATGTTATTTCTTTCCTGTGTCACTATTCGTCTAAAAAGGATTGGTTAAATATAAATTCTCTTAATGGAAGGAGTAAAACTTTTAAGAAATATTAAATATTTAGAGTAAATTTAAATTTTCATCAGTGCTGGAGTGAACACTAAAGAAATATATTACATCTGTGTTTGATTGTCAAGGTTAAAACTCGTATTCCATAAAGCAGCTTATCTACCTTTACAAAAGAATGTATATTACACCTTCCTAATAACGGTTTTATATTTTGCCAAAATTAATTTCTCAAACGTAAGGCACACGGAAAAGATCGTGATAACTGTCAGAGTAAACATAGAGAAAGATAACCCAATGAGTATCGTCCCCTAGCGCTTTACGGAATAAAGGTGTTCATAAATTCTGAAGAATACGCCGTAAGTAATCGAGAGTTATCACATTTCGAGCATTTCTCTTCAAAATACAGCTACATCTTTAAACTTTATAAATGCGTACGTATGTTGTGCTTTTGAAATATCGACATCTATAAACTTTAATGATACAATTTACAATCTTCCTGAAGCATATTTTTTCAAAGCAGTATATTTCATTTGCCTTTTGTAAGTGAATAGAGAATGGTGTAATTTTAATTTTCCTTTTAGTCTGAGTCCTGTTTATGACAGTACTGAAAGTAGGTTAGGTAGGAGTGATAGTGAACAATGCCATTCATATCGAATCCTTATTGAACGCCGCGAGAAGTACAGTAAGTATTAGTTCGTGAATCAGAGCTGACGTGGACTTGTTCCACAGTTTGCATTTTGGCTCAGTGAGGAAAGCAATATCAAGCGAACACACTCCTCATTTTATGCCTCATTCCCTCTCTAAACCTGGTAGCGGTGGAGGTGTGGAGGACAAAAATAACCTTTAAGCTGATGGCACTATTCACAGGCACTGCTTGTTATTCCATGAAAAGCAGAGTAAAGGGAATGGTTCATCCGTAATCAATGGGGGCAAAGGTTTTCCATAAGAAACAGGTCTAAAAAAGAGAGATACGAAAACGCTTGTGTCAACAGAAGAAAGGAAAGATAATTGAAAAGATGTAGTACTATGCAACGACAGTAATACCAAAGAAATCGAATACTCAAAATGATGACGAAAAGTGAAGAATTTTTATTAATGTATAACTATTTAAATATATATATATATATATATATATATTAATTATGATTCTGGATTTTAAATGGAGACGAGCATTTACATCCTCAGTTGGTTGACAAAGGAATGCTTTCGCTATTAACAGATTTCCATGAAATATTCGCACATGAAAACCTGTTAGAAGAAAAAAGACTCAGGATAGCCTAGCGTTTATGTGTTAGCCTTGGGTGAAACAAGGTCCTGCGTTAGATTCTCGATGGAGGCAATGTCAACATTGTCAGTTGTGAAAGTATCCTCATAAAAAGTAATGAAACAGGAAAAATTTACTGATGCTATCCAAAATATGACGCTTTGCAGCCCTGAAATTATTGAATACATTTTGAACAAACAATAGCTGTAAAAAGAATGTGTGATTTCACTAGAGCAAATAACTTACTCGAACATCATGAATTTACACTAAAAAAACGTTTATATTTTTCCGATTCTGTATTTACAAATTTTTGCATGAAAAAGGGAATTGAATTTAATAACATGATTATAATCGTTCATTGCGAAGTCACACGCCTATTCCCTCATTTCCTCCGATTAAAATACGAATGAAATTTCAAGTTTAATTTATTCGTGGACAGCAGTTGCACAGAGTAAAAACGCATACATAGGCACTATTATACAACTCCCACGGAAGCAATTAGCGAAGACCCAGTTTCAATCACATCTCTGCTGAGCAGAAAACTGCATAAACGCCCCCATTCTTATTGCCAAGGACTGGATTTCCCTCTCTATGTACGGCGCTTCCCTCCAATTTACAACGACACAAATCCCTCGACAAATAAGCCCCGTTCTTCGAGAGGCGATAAATCATTCGCCGAGATCTGAGTTCGATTCATCGTCAGGTAACTGAGAGACGGGGTGGAGTGGGATCAAATCCCGCCACCCATGAATGAGGATGAGCGGAAAAAAGGGAATAAAAACTTTTTTCTTTCATCCAGTCGACTGCGACTCGTCATTGGCTGGCTTCTTGGGTCACGTGCCCCCCTTACTCAGTCCATTCCATTCGTGGTTTCACTGCATACGAGGGGAGATTGTTTGGTCTTGAATTTTTATGTAAGCGACTCTCGCGAAGCGTGACAAAGACCCACTGTCCTTCCCGTCACGATTCCTGCTCGTGCACAAGTGCCGAAATACTTTACGACCTCTTCGAGAGATCTCCGATGGCCATCCGGCTTCCTATGCATTCCGGTCGCGTCAGGGGTGAACTAATGAATGTAATTAGAATCTCATGAAAGTGCGTCATTAAATGCTGTAAGTGATTGGCGTCACCCTCCATCGCCTAATGCTCGCACGTAAGTATATAAATAAATTGTGGAGCTCCTCTCGGATTGGAAATTATTGCGGATTCGGATTATGAATTACACAGTTTGACGCAAAGGTTTTCGAGAAGTGACCAGCGTCATGATGAGCCATATAAATTTCGATAGGTTTCAATTGAAGAGGTGTGACGTCAAAGTGTTACTGCTACCATACCTTGATGAGTTGGATGTTTTTCATTTGTCCTCTGCAACAGATTAGTGAGAAATTCATCTTCATTTTATTTTAGACTCCGTCTTATTTATGACTATAATAATATGACTGCCTAAAGAGGTATGAATGATGCTGAGTAATGGAATTCTTCTCGGTCATTCCTCATCGACTATTGTGAAATGTTTTAATCATTAAGTCACTGTGTTTACTTGATTTCTTGATAGTATTTTGTCTCAAAGATAAGGACAAACTATCTCAATCCTCGCCTTGCTTAGAAACAGAAAACGCCATAAATATTCATTATTTACATGTTATTCGTAGAGTCGTTTGACTATATTTACGTCTACTTTTTCCAGCTACTGCACTCTGGCTTATCGAGGAAAGCGACAGCAAAATACCTCACTCCTCACCTTGCCTTGTAAGCCTCATTCCCTTTTCAGGTCCTTTTTCATCTAATGGCGGATGATTTGGTGAGAAAGAGATTACTTTAATTTTAGCGTACATTTAATAGCTTAATAGCGTACATTTATCACATCCTTGCTTCGGCAGTAATAATACTGAAAATTGACATAAAAGTAACTTCAGATACAATTTTACAATACCAAAGCTGTACCTCAAACAACACGGTTTAAAAAATGTTCTGTTAGCGATGACGCGTGGGATCGAATCTTGAAGAACAAAGAAACATGAAAGTAAGGAAATAAGACAACCACAAGAAGCGATAATCTTAAAAAAACGTTAACTTATGCAGACAAACGGAATTGATCGAGTAATTAGAGTTAAGGCATAAAACAATTTCTAAACTTTCATCTCAAACGAATGAGGAAAGGAAATTTGGAGAGATTTGAATTATCAGAGAAACAAACAAAGATTGCCGGAGCAAGATTAAACTATATTTTGAAATAAAATCTATTTGAATTCCACGGTAAGTAAAAACCTGTAATAGAAAAATTTTCCGGTAACATGCACAGCGGGTAGGAATATAAAGAAAATGTAATATTATTCAATTCACTCTGTTCCAGCAAACTTACATCATTGACGGAAATATATAAAGGAGCACTGTAAACTCAATTTCTTTTTCATGCAACGCCATCAGATTTTATCATCACCAGTCATGGTGGCGGAGTGGTTAACGTGTTAGCGATCCAATCCCATGATCGCAGGTTCGATTCCGGGCTAATCAGAGTATTCTGGCTAAGAAATGGTTAAGTTCGTCAATGATAATACATATTGAAATGGATTGATTGGGATTTTACTGTTCCATTAAATAAGTTAATAATATTAACCCGTAATCTATACCATTAGTTAAATACATTAGAATCAGGTTTATTTTAATTGACCTAATCATCATTAAACTCCTTTCTCATTAGGATAATAAATCATAAATTTCAGGTGAACTTTGTACAGTTGTTAAATAAAAAAAGAGATAAATGTATTCAAATATTTAATTCAGTAAGAGTTAAGATTACATGCAACTTAAGTCTGATGAAAAGAAGTTGTTGCAATCAAGAAGCCCTCTCTTTTAATTTTAAATGTATGTACTCTCATCCCTTGCAAGCAGTATAGACTTTAAAAATAACCACCCAATAACAAATCATGAACAGACTTTGGCAACGATCTGAAATGTGCTTCTTCGACACGGAGAAAAGCAAAATGTTGCGAAAGAATTTCGTAGCTATCGCTGAAATAAAAATATACTCGGATAATGCTCAAAAATACATCGAAATGTGCGCAAACAGATGCATATATGGACGCATTAATTTTTGTATAGCCTTTCCAAGAAGTAGTATACAAATTTCGAAAGTTTCGTATTTAGTCCGTTTTCATTAAGCGTTGCATGCCTGTGAACTGAGATATTTTTACCGTCCATTAAATAGAAAACGGAAGCTATCCGCGACGTTCTGAAAGCCATAAAACAATGGCTATAAAATGCATGAAAGTCGTAATTGCCTTTCAAGGTGAAAGGACCTCAATCATGCAACAGCAGCACGGAGAAAGGAAAGTACATCTCGCGCACCACTTTCAGTGGCATTTTTCAGATTAAAAGAAAATAGAGATTCGCTTATCGCTTTTATGCATAATTGCTTTCCCGGAAATTAATCTTTCGCGTGAGGTATGGTAGAGGTATGCTAAATTCGGATGGTAAAGGTATATGTGTATTTGGTTCGTGGGAATTTTGCTTGAAAATATTTTTTAGAACAGCAAGTCAGAGTTCATATAAAATTTTACCGTTGGAGCGTTAAATATATTTACAACTCTAGCGTTCCAACTCCAAGTCCCAGCTACTCAGTTTCTTAGGTTGAGTGCGTTCGTTCATCGTTACTGCTTACATATACGATATGTAAATATCGTATACTATTCATTTATACTCGTATACTATTTCTATAGTATTTCTATAATATTTCTATACTATATACTCGTATACTATTTCATTTATGATTATTTCACCAAAATATACAAGAATTATTTGCTAAGAAATTTATATTTATTACTATATATTACTTTTTACTTTTACATTTTGATAACCAAACAAATTACTAAGAACCGACGTTGATAAGTGATTGGATTTTATTACCGAAGAAAAAACTTCCGAAACTGCAGATTTTCCCTTTCGAAAATTCCCATTTTGCTGAAAAAACCGCAGAAAACACTTCTTACACAATGGTACATCAAATATTACTTTTACTACGGATCATATAAACATCATATTTGACTAAAGATCACGAATTTTTATGACTAAGCTTTATAACTTAAATCAGAAAATATCCGCTGAAGAGAGACAGAGAAGTTAATTTTTCCGACCGAAACTATCGACTTCAATCATATCGACGAACAAGTCCATCGGAAGTAATTTCGGAATGAAGGTCACTTCTAATTTCGGAGTTTACCCTTTGAGTTAACTTTTCTCGCTACAAAATTCTCGCATTTCCGTCGGCAAAAAAGTCGACCTAATTGCAGAAGCAATTATGCCGGCTTCCGAATTAAACCGTTGATTTACTTCTTCCCTAAGCGATATGCGTTTGCGTCGCTGCACGACAGCTGTGTATGCAAATTTCGGTGGATCCCTTAATTCTTTGCCCGATCCGTTACTCTCGCGATTGCTTCATTGAATTGGATTTGATTCTAATTTCCTTCGATTCAAAACGATCCCATGCATACTTTGAAAACCATCGAGAAACTTTTATTTTTACAATTTTTAAGGGTGAGGATTTCTTTTGAGCAGACTTTGCCAATCTTGAAGCGATATTTTTTATACAAAATTTTACACTGGTAACTCATGTTACATAATGAACTGTTCCCGGATTCCGAGTATCATTAGCCATGTGCGTTCTGCCTCATGTTTTTATACACTTCAGAGTCAACCCGAATAGTTGTTATTCTCATTTGTAGTCATGTAGTCATTCGACACGGAATATCCTTGCACATTCTTAGTAGGCCCGAAATTTATGTCTAAAACTTAAAAAGCTTTCAGAGTATGGGAATTTAAGTTTTGCACGCTTACATAATGTCAAAGAATTATCAAGAATTTTTTTAATACCCCTATGACGTGAATATTCAACGACTGGTTGAAAGGAATAAAAGTGGGATGAAACAAAATGGAATGCACTAAAAGAGTCCGGATCATTTTCAAACTATTTATAAACATGAAATTAATTCGATCATTTGAAAAACCATGAAAAATTTATATAAGTGATAAACATAAATGTCATTTTCATGCAGAAGAGGAATGCGGAAATGCACGTATGAGCTAAATCAGAAAATAAATTAGAAATAAGAATTTAAATGAATTTAAAGGTATATATGACGAAAATTCGGAAAGATGAAATCTGCGTAATTAATTGAAACATTTGTGCTAGAGAGGGAATTTTAATTTTTCATGGAAAGTTTACTTAGCAAGACAAGTAAAATAGGTCCTTTTATCTATCTTTCTAACTAGTATTGTAACAAGTGATGTGAACGCTAAGGTAATTTCGCACATGTGGACTCCCACCAGATATCGAAGCGAACCTTGTACCGCTTCTCCAAATTTGAAAGTGCTACCTGCATGGTTATCCGAGAGCCGATTTTCTTGCTATTGAAATAAAAAAATCAAAATATATATGCGTTTGTATAAATATTACCAGTGAATAACGGCTAATCATGTGAACAGCATGTATGATAATATCGATCATTTATTATAAGAGTTCTACGTAAAGAAACGATCAGACCTTTGAATAGAATTGGACAATTTCTGGATCAAATTCATAATAAAAATAGTGGATTTAACGTTGGTTCAATGAAACACAAAAAAATAATATGTTAACTAGCATTAAATATAGTTTCAGCATAAATCAAATCAATCAGCATAATCTAAAAAATAGCATTACATTATAGCCCAAAATGAGCAAGAAAGAATCCCAGGAACAAATAAAGTTCCTGACATTGCGTTAGCTCGTTCTTTTAGAATAAAAGTGTACTCAATGAATAGCTGTGCTTCTTTTCCATACTTTACAAGATAAGGAAAAGGCGCGAGACACGGGTTTAGGCTCAAATAGCCATCTCCATTTCAACCGTGCGAGAAGGTAGTAAAATGCACACAACTACCCTGAGTCTCCTTCGTCTTCCTTCCTGTAAAATGAAGAATGGAATGTCCAAAACAACCACCCAGAGAATCGCTTTACGTCCACATCTATTAGAGAACACCTATTCACTGCTTGTCTAGCTTTCGTTGTGGTCTCCTCGTGGAATATCCTACTCTTCGCTTTGTGTTAATAGTTAAACTGTAGTGATCCAATTTTTGCAGTGGTGTTGCGGTCGTGCCAATTTCAAGAAGAGAACTCACTTTTTGACATCCCAGAAAACACGGATTTATACCTTCCACCAAGGGATCGTGAGTAGTGATTAGTAATATTCACAATGTAACAAACTAATCTCTTTGTAAAATGAATCGCTATTCAAATCTTTGTGGTAGTCCCACCAGTCAAATAATATTTACTAGCAAAGCAGACCTAGGAATGGGTCTAAAGCGTCTCGCGTCAATAATGATGTCATTACGTATGGTAATTACATTTAACTTACGAGTCCATTCATTGATTATAACCCTCAGTATCTTTCAGGAAACACCTTAATATCGATCTAACAATACGATATTCATCAGTTAGGAGTTATTATCTTAGTAATAAATTATATTAGTTATTTTTCTTAGTTGCTGAGAAATCTTACTCGTGGCGAACAATTATATTTAATGTTTTAAAAGTGGAATGAGGTTTTTTTTTGTATATTCTTTCGACTAAAATTCAAGATTCACTCTTAAATCATTCGTTGTTTGCTTTGTAAGACTACTTTCACACTTCCAGTTACGTAACCTCGTTATTTTAAATTGGATTTTCACCAGAAATGTATATTCTATTTAATTATTTAAATTAATTTTTATACCTCATAAATTGTGATGTAAGAATGAATTAATATGGATATTTATTCGGAAAACTTTGGGTTCAGATACTAAAGCAGTAATTAAGTTGTACTCTTTAGATTTTAATCCTTTTAAAACTTTTCTGCCAAAACCTTTAAGAACTGCGTTCAACCGCAGAACTCGGTTTTGATCCCATTTTCGAATTCAGCTATTTTCATCAATTCGTCACTCGGCCTTGTTTTTCGAATTCACTGATAATGTCTCATTCACGCTCCGTGTCGAGAGACTATTAGCGGAGAAATTCTAAAATTGTAGCAAGCTAACTAAGAGAAAACGAAATCTTGACGAAATCGGAAGGTACGCTGCTCAAGTATCGGGAGCTGGCATTAATTATTCTCTAATTATTTATCCCAGGCTCTCGTTGATAGAAGTCAGCATTTTGACACTTAGAGAGCTCGGGATCTTTCCGTGGCGTTTCCGAGAGTCATCTACTTTAAAGGCGAATTGTATTTGTGGCCCATTTGGTTTGCACCTGCCGCGAGCTCTTCACTGCCCTCCCTCACAAATGAGAGAACCTTCTGGTCTCTCCTACTTCCTTCCCCAACCTTCCCTCTCTCTTTTCTCCCCCGTTTTATTTTCCTTCGCGCTTCCTTCTAATTCACCCAAATAACTCCGCTTGTCCGCCCCTACCTCAAAACGTTATAATCCTTAGCTGCTAGAAAGAAATTCATATGACTACTTACTATACTGATGCGATGGCGCATTGTGGAAACGGGAAACACTGAGGATATGAAATAGAACATCGCTTGTCTTTTTCCTGACTTTTAATATTTCCGGTATGAAATAATTGTCAATCCTGTGTTCTCGAGAATTTTTCGGGATTAAAGCTTTGAGTCAAATTGAAGGGAAAAATTTTTCAAATTCTTTTTAATGAGTTTTAATTACAGTGAAACCTCTCACTTACGGACACCAACGGTCCTAAAAAATGTGTCCGTAAGTGAGAGGTGTCCGTAAGTTAGAGGTGACCCAAAGAAAACGTTATTTTTATGAATTTTGTAGAAATTAAAGGCAGCTGAACGGAATTCTTTTATTTCAAATATCGCTTTTGAATAATTAAAAAAAATTGGAAATAATAAATTAACGTAACACAATTACTCAGATATGTATATTAAAAAGTCTCGGATCATTTTCACATGTCAACATATCTATTTTATATAGCTTATAGTATATACGTACAGTTATATAACTCACTTGGATGTGAAGAAATCATTTATTTTAGTTTGCTTATTTCTATTTACGACAAATTCTTTTTCAAAATGTATCTGTACATCAATAAGGCTACTTAATGCTTCGCTGTTTCCTTTTAAAATGCAAAATTTTTTTAACAATTCAATTTGGTGCAACGCACCGGCATACGATAGCACAGGCATCTCATCCACCATAGTCTCAGACTCACTGTTATCACTTTCACTAATACAGTCATCTCCTTCTTCAAGAGTATTTTTAACAATTTTTCCTATGCTAACCTCGTGGTCCACGGTCAACAGATCAGAGTGAATGCTCACATATTCAGTACTTTCGCCGGCATCGTTTAACATAATTTCTAACTGCAAGCCATCTTCCACCTCTGGTGACAATTCAGCTGAACCCTGATTTAACAAAACAATTGCACACCGTTGAACTTTTTATATTTCTGACCGCTCGATCAATCCAAAATATTGCGTTGAGAACAGTAATCAATTTCCCCGCCTGAGTGTGGGAATGCCCCTGGTCAACTTTGGATAGCATGTTTTTTAAAACGAACTGTCTGTATAGGACTTTGAAATTTTTAATGATGCCTTGGTCCATTGGTTGTAATACACTTGTAGTGTTTGGAGGGAAAAATATTAATTACCAGTAGAAGATGGCTTGTAATTGGTAGAGTATGAATCATTGGCAGTCGATTGTCCGAGAGCAGCGGTCACCCTACGCGCGTCTTACTGAGGCCTCCTTCGTGGCCGTGTCCCGCTATCCTGGAGGCCCCTATGAGGTGATCCTTCGTTTGGGATTAGCATTACCAAGATCTCATTCCAGGGCATCCTTTTGTTTATTGCCTCTCTACGAGTTCTGTTATCTTTAGACATCTGCGTGCGAATCATAAGCAAACGCTTTCTTGAGAGTCCTACGCGCGTCTGGTCGAGGTGCTCTTTCGTTTGGGATTAGCATTTCCAAGAATGCATTTCAGGACACATTTTCCTTCATTTCCCTATATGCACATTGTTGTATCTTCACTGGTTTTACGATTTTCGCTGTCCTCTTTCCCCCAGCTATTCATAAACGCTATTTCTAAAGGGAATAACTTTTCATTTTTGAGAGATAGGTCAGAAAACCCAAGGCAATGGTGTCCGTATAAGGGAAAATTCTGCTGAACAAAGTGTCCGTGTCCGTAAGTGGGAGTGTCCGTATACTAGAGGTTCAATCCTTATACAAATACATATCCTTCTGCCGGGGAATTGAATACTGTCCTTAAGTCAGAGGTGTCCGTAAGTTAGAGGTGTCCGTGAACAGAGGTTTCACTGTATATTCCAGTTTTTGTTAAAACCTTTCACAAATAAAAACTAGTTAATTATTGACTACTAAAGCCCTTATATTATTTACAAATTCTTAAAAAAATTGAGATATATAATCGGGGGAAAAATAAATGGTAGAAGACATATCATTGTCACTCACGTCCCTAAAAATTACAAAACATTAAGAAATTCATTATTAAAATCGCTTTATCTTACTAACTTTCTTGTGTTGAATTTCTTTGATAGAATTTGTTTTCTGCATCTTGAAAACATTAAAGGGTGGACTTTCGGAAATACGAAAGAGAAGCGAAGGACTAGACCAAAGGTCAAAGAGAAATATGGACCACCATGCCCAAAAAGTTATGAGGAGAGATCTGGGATATGTAACGGAAGGTCTGACTTTTTTAAAATAATTAATTCCTTGTAACTCCTATCATCGAGACTCCTATCAGAGACTCCATAAGATCAATCTCAAAATATGACAAACCAGGATTATTTTGATGTTTTCGGTAAACGAAAAGTTCTCTTTACCTCTTTTTCAATCAAAGCGTTTTATTTCGGAGTAAAACCTCGGTCAGGATGATTTTCCCTATAGAAATATCTATGTAAAGTAATGCAGGTTTTACATTCATCTTACATTTATTCCTCCTCAGAAATCTTTGTCATCATAATCATTAGCCAGTTCCATAAGTTAAATGTAAAAAGAGACTCATAAGTCACGATCGTGTGGCAATAAAAGTCGCTTTATTATTATTATAAGTGACGTCTATGAGTAAGAAGGCAACGGAGTCTACGCTCAGTAATCCTCAATCTATTCAACCGTAGAAACCATATTGTAGTGATTAGAATATTTTCTAAGGAAATAACAAAATTCTAACGGTTCTCTGAAATGTGGGTTATCCACCTTTACAGAATTTTACAACGAGGAAATATGGACAGAGAAAACGCGGAATTATCTAATCTTAGGAAGCGTCCAGAAACCGGTCTACAGCGATAAAGACACTTTTATCACTCCGGCAAGAGGTTCCGAAATTTTACATTTGGTAGGGAAAACCATAAATACAAGGGAAACTTATGGTACGTCGCATTGAACAAATTCTGGGATGGAACTTTCACTACAGCGAGATTTTTGATTACAAATGCTTCCATCAGTATCCCGAAGTATAATTCTATCTTACATTTACCCTTTCGTCGTATTTGCATCCGTACTGCGTAACTCATTGTCACTAGCTCTCATGACATCTTTAAACTTTTTCTAGCACTGTTTCATCAAAACTACATCAATGTTTATCTTCTGCCAGCCTAAGAAATTTATATTTCTTACTCTATATTAAGATTTACTTTAGTATGTTTAGCATCAAACAAATGGCTAAGAACCAACAACGATAAATGATTCGTATTTCTTTGAACTCCATCAAAACTGAGTCTATCTTCACCTTCTGCCAACCTTTCTGTCCCTCCCATGACCTCCCATAAAGTAACCATTAGGGGGCCGCTGCCACTGTCTGGAGGTAACTCAAAGGGAAAGTCGAGGATGATCCCATTTTGACCCATTCTCCTTCGGTCATTGCCTCTCCAACCGCACATCCCATTCGCATTCCCCACCTCTCTTTCACCCATAATGCCCCGCGGCTCCCTCCAAACAAACCCCTCCGCAAAGAGACGTAAATACACTCGCTGATGCCGTGTTATCCTAAAAGCCGCTCTTCCATTCTGATCTACCACCGGATCTACAAAATCTCGAGTCTTGAAGATGGACTGCTAAGGATTTGTGTGGTGATTCATCGATAGCTTTGGAAGAATTTCATCCGATCCTTCGCATCCCTATTCTATGCAAATAAATAAATATCGTCTTTATTTTGGAGAACAAAAATTTTCCATCCTCTCCATGTAGGAGGTGTTTTGCCGTTTTTTCTTATATCTGAGAGGAAAAATCCCGACAAGTGAGAGACCTGGGTTCGAGCCCCAGTCAAGTCACTATTTTCACCACTTGCAATAATTTACAAATTTTAAAAGTGAATAAATGGATCGGTTTCATCCGAATTCAATATTTATTCCCAGTTTTTCTGTTTCTCTGATCCAAAAGAGATACCTAACTTAGAGATAATCTAATAAATCTCAGTAATGGCACCTAAAAGAGGATGGCTAATGGCTAATTATTGGCTGCAGTTCATTTATAATTCTATACTATGTAAGTTCGATTCATAATTTAAAACAATTTTTATGAAGCAGTATAATAATAAATTCAATTGACCATTTTAAATGTTCTCCTGTTACTCACAATCATTAACTGTTTGGAAACGTCGGGAAAAAGAAAACTAAGTTTTTGATTAAAGAAATTCAGTTATACTTAAGGAAGAACGTATTTTATCCAGTTCCACACAATTTATAAACTATTAAGCTTGTTACGTTATAAAAATCACGACTCGTTTGTTAATCATTCATGGACACGGTTGTAAGGACTGTGATCCAACCTGTGGAGAACCCTGAAGAATATTCCAACTGATATTTAAATTTTATTTCCCCTACTTTAAAAATAAAAGAGATTGTTATTTTCAGAGAAGTGAACGAATCGCGGCACATTATAAGGTTTGGAGTTGAGTCTCGTCAAGTTCAGAAAAATACTTGAGGCATATGAAATCTACGAATTGATATGAGTCTATGAGAAATTGAAAATTACCCAAAGTTTTATCGGAAATTCACTAACAAGTTTAGTGAAAACTGTATTTTACGAGAGTGAATGAAAGGATTTTCTGATACCGAACTTTTATTTAAATCTCCTTAATTTTGGGTGAAGCCAATGAAAAACAAACAATACATATATTTCCATTTTTATAAATCGTAGTAGATAGATGATAATTTATTTTTCAAGAGTTCTTAATCCCTGGGTTATATTTGATGCTACTCAAGTTCTAACGATAGGTAGTCTTGAAGAATGTTAATTACCGATTGCTATCGCTCATTGACACAATAATAGTTGAATAGCTTATTCTCGAACGACCAGTTGACCAGGAGAAGAAATTGGGACCATATTACAGGTAAAATTATTTTATTGATCTCTTTGTCGTTTATTTTTGTCTCTCTGCCTCTGTTATCAGCAACATTATCAAAAGAATCGATAAAAACTCCATTTAGCACCTCGTGCTCTAGTGTCTCTTATCCCCCTTCAAATTTATATGCAAATTGAATAAAATTACACCTTCCGCCTCAAGCACTTTGTTTCATGGACAGTATTTCTTGTTGCTTTATCGGAACGGGGATTCGAAATTGCCGACGATTACAAGGATTACGGTTCGAAATTTACAGAGAGATGGAACATCTGCTTGAAAGTACGTCTTCTCCTGCCTTACGCTTACACTCCTTGGGGCAGTTTACGTCGAGGTCACCTGTCGGGGTCATCTGCTAGTGCTGTGCTGCCTTATTTTACGGAATCTCTCTATTTTTAGGATTCCGTTCTCAATAGACTTGGGCATGGCTTATGGAGAGACTTAAGCATCTTTCGTGAAACTGTTATTAACTTGACTGACTTGTATTGGATTAATTTATAATCTATGAAAACGCGTATGCCAAAGCCCTCTTGCAAAGATATCACGAATAATTATTTCTAATTTTGGGTTGCAATACTTTTTGGCAGAGTTACGGTTACGACGATTCTCCAGGTCGTTTTCACAAAGCAGGAATTTTTATACTCGGAAGGAAGGATGTGGAACTTCTCATGAAAATTTCATTTCTTCTTTTAATATTTGATCTAGAGCGACTGTGAAGCCAAAAAGGCGTAGGAAATGTTCCTGTGGCCGCTGCTCAACTTTCCAGTGAGATCTAGTGGATCCGGAAAAGAAAACAAAGTGCGATGCCCTCTTTTCGAAATATCCCTGCTTTAGATACTGCATATCATATCCTGCGGATGATTACTATGCGGCGGGTAATTACATCATCTATTATTTAAGAATTAAAAACCTTACCGGATATATTTTTGAAACTTTTGAGATATATTCTTATTTTATTTATTAACATTGATCTAGATAATCTCACTTGAAAGCAAAAAGAATTCACACCACTGCAAGATGGATAACATATTTTGAAAGACATTCATTTATGTATTTAATTCATAAGGAATTCAACAGTATGCTAGAGGAGAAGCGAAAAGTTATGCAGAGAAAATAGATGATAAACTCATGCATACAATCATTCTCTACTATGATGTCAATTCTAACTTCAAGTACCATGTGATAAAAATAAAACATACAAACAAGATATTTCTACTAAGTAGAAGTTCCAAAAAAGATTATGTATATTTTAATTTTGCGATTATTACTACTAATTTTTGGCTTTTACTCAAAATATTATTATTTTGCATACTTTTTAATATCGCTCAACAAAATTATCCTGTTATGAAAGAGCTCTGTTACAATAATAATTTACAGCGTAATGCCTAGATGATGGCACGATTCTAACTTATCGAGCCCATAATGAAGAAAATATAATTTCAGAAAGAAAAAATAGAAAATTTCGTTTACTACCTCCTCCGTGACGCTATGCGCATATAATCTTTGTACCTCCTTTACAATGTGTATTTCCTCCGAGTTAAGGAGTGGTAGAGTGAAGGGCTTTATCATCCAGTTAATGTGGATGTATCGCATTTCCAAGAGCTTTGAGGGCAAGATCTCCTCTGAAAATCCGTTACGCGCCCTCAGCGGTACAATGGCGAAGCGCCAACATTTGAAGGAGAGTGAGATTATCGTATGAGGCCAAGGCGTTGAGATTGTGAAGCTCCGACAAGAATCTGCTGCGAAACAGGAATGCTGGGGGAAAAATAGGTAGAACCATCTCGGCTGATTTGAACTTTAAATACATTTACATTTGATATTAAGATTTTTGCCGAATACTAGTCTTGAAAACTTGAGATACTTGGTTCTTGAGATTCTGAAAACTTGAAATTTTTCTTGTTGGAACTTAGTTTGTTGAATGGCGGAGTGTAATTTATTGCTTGCGTTTCTCGTTTTTAATAGGAAAGCGTTTGATCATCTTTTGAGCCCTATCCTTATAATTTACTTTTGAAGCACTTCCTAAGAGGTATCAGGGAAAGTTATAATACGGCAACCGTTTGAACTAATTGATGGACATACTGTTGGTTGTAACATTTTCATTCTCTTAGCTTTCATTTCGTCGCTTTCCCACGGCGAAAGATTTTTATATTTATCATATTTTATATTCCACAAAATATATCTTATAGTATTAAGCTGATGCCTTTTCTTATACGTTTTTGTAAATGTCTGAGTCAGGAAATGTGTTAAGGGGTGGATCTACAAATATGCCAAGGGGGCTGTACTTGCCAAGATAGTAGGTAGGTTGTAGCCTGCGATTTAAGACACTTTACTTTTGAATTCATGTCCAATTAACCTTTTAAATGTCATTTTGTCGAGATGAATGTTGTAAATTGTAATCAAACAATGAACTTCATAATCTGATTATAAATAAAGTTCCATGTCAAATGCTACAAAATAACCAATGGGGTGAAAATTACAGTATACACTATTCATATGTTATATAGTATTTGATAATGCGTTGTATCTCAGAGAGAACCTTAATTTTCTAATGGTGCGCTGCAAATTACCTGGGCGTAACGCCATACCTTTAACTCAGATGCTGATTTGCATGGATATCAAAAAAGAATAATTAGAAGAATTATCAAATATACTATATAAATGTAACCAACCTATTTACAGTTGAAACCAGAACAAAAACTTCAGGACGCAAGTTAAATGATGGCGTTCGTGTTAATCATTGCCTAGATTTCCTTAATTATCTAGTCCACTGTGTTTTTCGGCCATTACCTTTCTGCTAGAGTGCATTCTCTTGTTATCGTCGCTCTCCTAAACGGATAACTTCGACTTTGAAAAGAGAAAGTGAGATGAAAACGGCTATCAACTTTCTTCGAAAAGTTTCTGGTAAACATCTTCCAATTCGAATAAAAGTTCCCAAGAAGTTGGAGTAAAAAGTTTGACGAATGAGTAATTGGAAATTGTGATGGGAAATGTTCACTGAATCAATGAGCGAAACAAAGATTGCTGTATCAATGTCAGGAAATGTAATTTTTCAAAGAGATTACTATTTTCTGAATTATCATTTTCATGTCTCAAGTAGAATCTTTATTTTTAAACTCATAAACCTCATAGCCTCCATTGATGGGAAGCAGCTAAACTCCGGATACTGAATATAATATCAATCATTACTTTATTATCCCTATATTTTCTCTATCAAGTGAATAAGATGGAGTTGAGGATCTTTAAATCAATGAAAGTAAAATATTATAATGTTGTCTGCGAATTCTAAGGTTGATTTTAATTCTTAAATTCATGATATTTCCTGTACATTATATTTTGTTATTATACAGTCTCCACACCAGGACATTATCTGACGACTTTTCATTGTGCATTATACGTTATTACATAATCTACGACTTTAACCTAATTTCATAGTAACACAGAGTAATAATAAATAACAAAACCAACCAATTACTTCGTTTCACAAATACAGCATTAATAACTAGATTTTATTCAAACAAGGGAGGTTCAAACTTGGATACAGAATTGCATCACTTCAAAATTTAATTGCCATCGTAATCTCACGCGTAAGAGTTTTCAGGGTGCCTAATAGGACCCTAAGTATTGGTCGAGATTTTTCCATCGAAATTTTGAGTTGAAAATTGCAGCAGAAAGGACCTGCGCACGCAACTCAATATCGAAAGTAAGGAAGGAAATGCTCTTCATTCCAGGCGGTTCTAACTGTTAATGGCTGTAGCGCAACGGGACGGAAAGGTGAGTGTTTGGAGTCCGTGAAATTCACCAGCGTTCACTCTGTTTCCATCTTCCCATGCACCTGCAGCGGAAATCGCCACTCATCTATTGCTTTACATTTGGAATGAAAAGGTGTATAAGCAGAGGGTGCACCTGTCACTTATGTAGAGACGCAAGCGACTGACTAATAGCATTTTTTTTCAATCTTTACGAGTCACTAAACTATACAAACGCTCATATATAGTACTCTCGAATATTATTTGGGTTACCAATGACTTGTTCACAGCATTTCGGGTGGGAAGCGCTGATGTAAAAGACTCGAGGCATACGTCTTTTATATATTTTAATGATGCCCACCTTGCATTATACTTCAATAGCTATTCAATGTTTCTGCCGTATAGGGGAGTGATCGATAGATATGACATGAGTTTTCAACTCGTTTCCTGCTTTTCATTTCGGCGTCATATATGTTACAGTAATGAATTAGGCTATGATGTAGCGATTTTTGCCTTAATTTAGTGTAAAAAGTTAATGCTTATAATGCATAAAAATTTTCCATTTCAATTCGATAAAATATAAAAGAGGGTACTTTATAGTTAAATTTAAAAATTCACGTTTGATCTGTACGTTATTTACGAAACTATATAAATTAAAGGTGTAGTCCTTTTTCAGGTGTAAAATCTTCATACCGTTTTTAGAACTACTTTCTGGATTAGAAAACAATATAGTTAGATGGTTTCTGGTGGATGGTTAGAACATTCTGTTACTGAAACTAACATTGAGCTCTGGTGAGAATTAATAAGTTTAAAATGAAAAAAGTCTCTTTGAAATTCTTGTACGCAATAACACTAATAATTCGATACAATAATTAGTTTTTCGAAATATAATGGATATGGAAACGAAAAAGATGAATAAAGAGATCAGGAAAGGTTAAATTTTCAGAGAAAATCAGAGAGATTACAGTATGCATTACAAACGTCTTCATTATCGGGCGAAATGGGAATAGATAGTCCCATCTTCCACTTAACCTTTGAGGAGGAAGAAAGCTGATGAGCTAATGAAGAGTACTGGAAGTAGCGGTGGACTGACAGAAATTATATAAGGGAGACGTTTTAGCGAGCGTTTCCCAATTTAAATTTCTCATGGAACCCTTGCAACTAGAAAGAGAAGTTGTGGGGGCTAAAGCACTGATTTTAGTTGTAAATTAAAGAAAGAATAATGGAAGACAATAATAGATTACTTCTGTTCGTCATAATGCTGATTAATAGAGCCACACCTTTTCAAAAACAGCCAGGATTATAGTTTTCCTTCTCTTCGTCTTCGAGATAGCATCTCTGTCTTCTTACGTAAATACTTGTTTACGCTGCACCGAAGCTTCGCGTCGTCGGGGCACCGTTTGGGAGACGCTGGGTTAGATGATCATCCGAGAGGAGATTGGGTAATCAAATAAAAGATCGAAGTCGGAAAAGTTTCGGCGAATAGACGACCTTAGGAGGAATACACGGAGTTGTAAATATCTTAAGGGATGAATGGAAAGAGGGCAGCTATGGAGTGCTCGGAATTCAGTGTAATTGCGTATCAACCGAAAACACAGTACGCGGCGACGATTACTTTAATTAATGAGGAAAATTGGGAAGCTTGGCCGAATAAGAAGAGTGATACATGTAATTAATTAGGTATTCCTTTTCATGTTAGGCTCTGAATAATTTCAATCACGCTTTAATATCACAACTACAAACTATTGATTATACGATAGCTAGATTCACTACCAGATAGCAGTAACTCGGCAATACAAAAAATACGCAGTAATAGATGTATACAATTTTAAAAACTGACACAGAAATTTACTACAAATAACTCAGTCAATAATTATATTTTGAATATTGATTAATTATGATGAGAGGAAATTAGTCATCGAGCATAAACAAGAAACTGACTATTAGAAGTTACTTTTAACACATTTAATGCGACTAAACAGCATTTACATACCGAAGTTTTGGTCTCATTTATTGATTTTAAATGAAAGCATCATAACACAAAAATCCCTCCAGAAACAAAAGGAACTCAAAAATCATCCACAATCATTGCTGTACATTTAACTACATCACTTAACAAGAGATTTCATCTCTTACGGAATTTTTATTTGATATTCAACGGAAAACGTAGTTTTAACCTTCGATGTAAGTCGAAACTAACAGGAACAATTTATTGCATTAGCGTCAAGGGAGTGTTAACTTCGAACATCCAATTTCTCCTCGAAGAAGCCGTCGGCTTTACTTTATCGATAAAAATACGATTCTACTTTAAGCACTGACGTTACTCATTCTCTTTGCATCCTGAAAAAGTTAAAGGGTAAAGACCCTATGAAGATACAACGGTTGTGAAGGCCACTTAAAGATAACTCTTTATGAAAACAAGTCTTACCGAATCCTCCCTCAATCCCTGCACGTGTATCTGAGGCCCGAGGGCTCCGCCATGACGTCACTTCCACAAGTAACCTTCTCAATTTGCCCCATTCCTCGTCTACGAACCGACTGGACGGCTTACTTTATTCAGGAATTGCCCCGCGTCTACTCCATTACAAATTAATGTCACGCCGGTGGGGGAGTGCCGTAAAAAGAGAATGGCAAAGAAAGAGCACTATTCTTCCCTTGAGTTTTCATTTTCACGGACCCCATCCATTTCGGTTATCTTTTTTAAAGTATCCTATTTTATCGAATCATCAAACTAGGAATACAGTATGCACCGAAGGGGCCGATTATTCGGGTGGTGGATGAATGGAGTGGGTAACTGAACATTCTTCCTGAGGTAACATTACTGATAGAACATTTCATACATAAATTTAGTTTTTTTGCACTTTTTGCTGAAACAATTTATTTAAACTGTGAATTTGTAAGCTCATAAGATTCGTTTTCTTCTTAAAAGTCCCTTCGAAAACCACTAGAAAATTTATTAATCTGACACAATTTTACCAAAAGAAGAAAAGGGATAATTAAAAAAAAAATTCAAAACTTGTATAAACGCATTTTTTAATTTAGTGATTTCCAAACTATTTCGAGTCACATACCCCCCTTAGATCTAGAAACTTACATCAACCCTCCTAACCGTAATCTATAAAAATTGCAATCAGAATTAATCAGAATAAAAATGATGATCAGAAAAACTTTCTACATACCGCACTACGTTCTGTAAAATATCATATTGTTAAAACAATAAAAAAAGAGGCGAGGATCGTCATCTCGAATATGTTTTACAGTAATAAGACTGGTTTGTGATATCTAATGGATTCCCATGCCATGAAAGTGCAACAAAACGAAAATCCAACTTTGATGTTTAGTGCTGCTGCACACAGCTTTTAGGTACACCGTGAGAGCTTTTATGAAATGTGGATACGTAAAAACGCTTCGCTTCCCTGTTATTTCAGAATGGGATCTCTTTGTCTTTCCCCTTTCCCTTGCAGCTAGAAACGACCTCTGTCTCTAGGGCTCTAGGCGGAGGGTTGCAATCGATTTCCCGACCTCCATGTCCTCCCGGATAACTTGCTCGCAGGGGATTGTTAAGTCGGGCAAAGCGGGTGTAGGGAAGCAAAAGAGATGAAAAGTGGTGAGTTGAAATAATGGAGAGGGTGATAGAGCGAAAGATGGAATGAAAAAGAAAGATAAGACGGAGAAGAAAGTCTTCTGTATCTCGGGAAGATCATGCGCCTCAAAGTACTGTGTGAAAACACCTTGGTTTTCATTTAAAAGCCAGCACCTAACTTTATGCCGCAACTTTCGTCTTTATTTTCTCCTGAGTAGTTTTCTTTGCATCCCACCTTCAAATGCTTTCGTTATGAATCAATCGCCTCTCAATATTTGACCTACCTGTCTTCCTTTTATCTCAGCAATTAAAACCTATTCTTCTCCATCCTCATATCTTAAATGTATCCAATTTTTTAACAGTTTCCTTTTATAAAGGTCCATGTTGCCGTACATCATAACACTCCAGTAAGGAGTCTACGCATAATAGTCATTTTTCCGAAATATTTTGTGAAACTTGAAGAACTCTAGAGTCAGGTTACTTACATTTAGATGAAGAGTTAAATTTAATAATTGAAATAATTAAAATTATCCGAAAATAAATAATCTTCTCAGCGACGTGTCTGGAATACCCCGGGTGATCAACTGCGATGAGTGTGATCCATAATGGGTATTTCTTTATTTACAACATTTTGACTACTTAATTTCGATGTTCAATTTACAGCCTTTATCACCATGTGTTTCTGTATATATTTTTGACGAGTTAAGTGATACGTGTGACTTTACAGCCTCAATTCCACCCAATGAATTCGTGTTGTACGTATAAACTTCTTCGAACCCCATTTGCGAAACTCTCAGCCTAGAACGAACACTATCTGTTCCAGTTTTTCTCCATCCTTCTTTGTTATAAAATCATCTTTCTCTCCCTTACTGAATCGTTATTTTAATTGCGGTGACTTTTGTTTTTTTTCCTAAATCTCTTTCTCATAAAATGCAACGAGTAAAAGCAGCAAACTCATTTCAGAGTGGCAGATATCAGTTTTACTTTCCGCCTATCTTACCACTTCACTACCAACCCACTCATTTTCTCCCATTCATTTAATTTTCATCCGCAAGTAGACGAGAATTGATGGGAATGAAGGTGAGGGAGATAGGCAAGAAATTGAATTAGAAAAGGAGAGAACGAAATAAAAGGAGAGAGAGATGCTGCGGTAGTACCCCTGCTCTCAATCCGTCCCAGCGCTTAGATCGTTAGCCGAAAAGATTTCTATCTGAATCATCATTATCACGGATTTAACAGTGCCCCAATTCTCCACCGGAATCCGTATTCCCTAACTCTTCGCCCTAATTCTTCACCGGAATCGCAAATAAAGAATATTGCGAAATGTGCAAAAATGGAAACAAAAATAACGTACGTCTCATAGAGAATATGTGATGGATGCGATGAATATGAATACCTTCTTCACTATCTTGGTGCTTGAAATAAAACCGGTGCCAATGCAAGCCATAAAAAAGTGTGGGGGAAGACTGATTCATTTGAGGTCCCAAATATGAATCTAACAGATCAATTCTGAAGAATAACGTTGGCGAGTTATGTAAATTCACTACAATTACGAAGCTTTTATAATCTAAAAAACCGACATTTTCCTACGCTGCCAACTTCTAAAGCCTGATTAGAATAATGTTTACCTCCAATGTGAAAATTTACTTTGCGTTTTACAGATTGATGTTTGTACAGATATTTTACGAATACTTCGCTCTTTGTTCAATTGAATAAGGATTGGAATTTTTCGAATGTTTATTTACCGTTGATCAAAATGTTAGAAAAAGACAAATCAGATAAAAAACAACATATCTAATCCCGCCGTACGGGCTCGTAAGTCCCACTAGTGCACTCGTCCTACAGGTTGGGAAACACTGGGATAGAAGACAGAAACTTTGAAATAGGGTAAACTTTCTCGAATATTTTTAATGGCGATATGGAAGATGCAGCAAATTCTAAGTGTCCATACTAGATTAAATTGCCCATATAATACGATAAAATGATAAATAAATTCTAGAACAGAGGTGGAAAACCTGCTGCATTCAAGCCAAGTGACCTTTTTGAGTGCTCATTGATGCTATTAAATCACTTTTTGAGATAATTACTCCTATCTAACTATTTTTCTAATCTTGCTTATGAAAATAAGATTTAATTGTGAATTAAAGTAGAAATTTTGCTCTTTCAGATTACTCAGCGAATGAAGTCGTTATCAGATATAAATTTCGATTTTGAACTATTTGAATTTAGATAAATGAGAGACAATAGTGGCCTACGAATTTCACAAGCGGCTTTTCATATGACACCGAATGTGGTCACATGAAGGCCACTATATGTGGCCCACTGATGAAAAAAGATACCTCATCCCTGTCCTAGGATGATTGCCAGTCGCTAAAATCATGATGAAAGTATATATGAAGACGTATTGCTGAAACAAAGAATTTACACTCAAGTAATACAGAACTTAAAAAAGCCAGGATACGCCATTACCCAAAAATAGATGATGAACACGATGATTTCGGTTCCAACGCAGGCAATGAGAGTGGTCCACATAAGTGTTGAAGTAAGTGAGATAGATTCCCATTGTTTTCTTCGCTGAGTCAGGATGTTATCGGTCGAAAACGCCCACGTAAATACAGTACAATGGCCCTATGAGTAATGCTCTCGGTAGCATTCAATGAGGTGTGACTTTAATTAATGCCAGCATTCTGCATCTCTCATATCCCAATAGCTTACGTTGACCGTAGCTAGGTGCAAAAATGGGACAAAATAAATTAAATATATACATTTATCTCTGTCCTATATATATATACCTATATATATATAATTGTCAGTTTCTTGTTGATGCTCGATGCCTAATTGCCTCACATAATAATTAATCAATATTCAGAATATAATTATTGACTGAGATCTTTGTAGTAAATTTCTGTGTCAGTTTTTAAAATTGTATACATCTATTACTGCGTATTTTTTGTATTGCCGAGTTACTGCTATCTGGTATTGAATCTAGCTGTCGTATAATCAATATTTGGTAGTTATGATATTAAAGCGTGATTTAAATTTTCAGAGTCTAACAGGACAGAGATAAATGTATACCAAATGACGGGTGCAAATATTGCATTCATCAAGATATGGATGCAGGAATACGATAATAAAAAGACTGTAACAAATAAATGTAGCGTAATACATATTCATAACCTCGATAAATCTCTTTTTACACATCTTCTCACAGTAATATACCTTTTTTTAATCTCTTTAGCTATTTTACGGAACTCCTCCGAGAATATGGCTTGAATATAATTTTAATGAATTACGAGGCAATGTTCCTAGTTTACGATGACATGGATGTAATCCTTGAATGGGAATTTTTAAAATCATCCAGCAGAAACGAAATGACTCACCAAGTGCGAAAATCTGTTTCGATGTTATATCAATTGAAGAGAAAGCAGGAAGAGAACCTCTGCAGTAGATCTAGATGGAAGTGCACTCACAGAAAGCCAAACAGGATATGAGTTACGGTGACCGTACATGATATTTCGCTATCTGAAAAGGGGTAAATAAGCTGAGCTAAAGGTATCTGAGCATAGGACTATCTGCATGCTTACTGAAATGTGCTCACAGTGCTCTTTAGGAGACGTATGGACACAGAGGGTTTCATCTGAAGAGGTTCAATCTATCTCAATCGTTATTTTGCTTCCATGGCATATGGGCGGGCAATAGTTCAATCTGAATAGTTAAATCTAAATAAATGAAAATCTCTAGAAAAGATCCATTGTTGAGGCCTTTCAAAGGCCAAAAATCACAATGATGACTAGAGGACAAATTTTTAGAGCTTTCAATGAAGGCAATCGGAGGGTAAAAGTTTTAAATGAACGAATAAAATGAACTCTTTATTTAGGCGAGGTTAGGCTCAAGTTGTCCACTCTTCTAGCTACAAAATTACTAAAACAACGCGAAAAGTATGGGCTTGCGGAGAATGTGGTAATTCAGCGGCCTGATCATCAGAATAAATGTGTGGCTCCCGGAGCCTCTGTGAGGCTCCCGGATAACCAAGTGGGCAGCGCGTTCGGCTTCAGTGAAAGCGGTCCCGGGTTCAACACCCACTGGGTGCCCACATTTTGGAAATGACCTCAGCACTTAAATTTATTCTCATGATATAAGCACATGATAATTTTAATGTAATCAACTCGAACTGTGAAAATAAATTTTATCGATAAATGTACGAAATACCATTGTCTCTAACGGTTTGATGTAATGCTAACGACTATGGAATACAATGTCCTCATGGCTAAACCTATAGAGCACGGTGGTGCACAGGAAGTGGTTTAGGGTTCGATTCTCGGCATGGCTCCCCTCGGAGGGTTAAAGTTTGTCGGCAGGATGGGCTTCCGACTATAAAATTAACGCAAAAAGCTCGAATTTCAATACAGTGTCCTATTTCATCGAGTGGCAAGAGAAGATCATGAACACAATGATTCATAACAGAATAATAAAATTTATAGTGATTCATGCAATTTATATAAAGATTCGATATATATATTCGAAATATATCTTTGACTAACCTTCAAATAATTTCAATAGATAATACTGACGTATTAATTCCTCAGAATTACCCTGAGATACATCAATATTGATTGCTCCATTCATAGGGTAAAACAAGGTAATCTGATTTGATAAGAAGGTGAATCTACTATGGATGGAGCGACGTTTTGCTGACGCTATTCTCAGCGGAATATCGAAAATATTTTGAAAATTGATGATTTCCCTAATAAATTTCGACTTTCTTATCGCAAGGTTTTATTATCTAACCCCTAAATTGGTTTTAAAATGGTTTGTAGTTCGGTATTTCAATTTAATAAAGTATAAGATTGCTGACGGATATCCATAAACAACTCGCTTAGCACGGCTTGAGTCACTATCTTGTCATTGCTAAGTGCTGCGAAAAATACTTTTCTCCATTTGTGGTAAGAAATTCTTTTATTAGTTTTAGGCGGCCATTTCGTTATTCAATTATAGAAGCTCTGTGATTGGTCTACCCGTAGCGTCCACCTCTCTTATTTACCGACTGTTCTGCTTCCACAAGATTCCGCCTGAATGAATGAAATTCGGGTGTTGACACATTCTTTTCAAAGTTATCCTTTCTTGATTTTTTCATTCACAACAGATTTTTTCAAGCTTTTCGGCCCGAGGTCAACATTCGAAAAGTCATTAAACACGTGGGCCATCGATAATTAGATTAGACTTCCAATATTTCGTATTTTCTAATAATTACAGTGTTCAGATTGTTTACGCTAAAAAGCACATATGAAAATCCAAGTTACACGATTAAAAGCATTAATTACTAGCCATTCCATACGAAAATGAAGTTACATTTTCGTCAAAACAAAGCGTAATTTTAACGTACGACTGTCTGAGGTTTTCAATATGCTTTACTTATTTCTTTAACGACACAAGTTTCTAGAATTAAGATTTAGTATAAGAAAATTCGAAAAGATTTGTGGCCGGTTTAAACCCTTCAGCCTTATGTCGGAGGAAAGCATACAAATTCTTCGAAAATTAGTTCTCTGAACTGTCATTGATTCGAATCAAAAATTCTTCGAAAAATCACCTCTCTAGAAATATTAAGCCAAACAAATCTTATATTTAATTAGAGAAATTGTTTACCAATTGGCGATAATATGAATTTGAGCTAACTAAAATTTTAACTAAATAGTATTTAAATTTATCATACTATTATTTACGAATTTAAGTATTTATTTTATCCAATTGTACTATATTTGATTACAAGGTTGGTTATATCTTCCTTTCATTTAATGCCGGCTCATGTATTTTTTAAGGGACGAAATTTTACACATGGAGTACCTTGATTTGATAACTCTATTTGATACGAGAGTGGGTCCTCCCGTAAACTTTATCTTCTGCAATAAAGTAATTGCTCATGTAGGACGCATGGGCTCTTCTTATCATTAGACAGAGTACGCGTACCGAATTAGCTACGGCTCCTCTTCTATTTACGGTGGAGAAATACAAAATCGTCCTTGCCGTCGCAGCAATCGTAACTGTATGCGCCAAGTGATCGAAGCTCTCCCATTACATACGATCCGCTTCATTCCCTTCCAAATGGAATTTTCGCGTGTTCCCGATGCGGGTCAAAAGAGAGAGCTCTCGGGCCCCAAATGCTCTTTCCCATCTAAATCAATTGCCGTGCGTTTCAGACGTCGGCCGCAGAAGAGGAGGCAACTGTTTTCTCCTCTCAAATGAAGTTAAAAAAATTCCCTCGGGATAATTTTGTTCGATGAGGCGAGACGTGCATGCTTTTAGTTTCGCGAACACCTTCCCCAAACGTTGATTCTACGCAATTTCACCCACGCGAAGGAAAAAACTTTCAAGACCGCCTAGCTTCACTTCTCTTTTTCGCTTCAAAATGAATTTGTTTTTGTGAAACAATTAATTAGTTTTAGTGAAAAATATATAGGGGGCATATACGAGTACACCCAAAGTCTGGAGGATGCACATGTTCAACTTGTTGATTTGCTAAAACATCCTACCTATTTGAGTTCCGTAGATTTGAGTATATGTAGTAACAAATGGAAGAGCATCGTATGTTGATATTGATGGAATAAATAAACTTTTTACCAGTAACTTCAACAAAAAATAAACTATATAACCTCAGCTGTTTATAAATTTATAGTAAAATTATCAAGACAAACTTCGAACAAAATAGAAAATATTTCAATAACAGTTTTTACGTTTCTTTAAATCCCTTCATAAATGCAGTTTCTCGGTGTTCGAAGAAATCTGTGGGGACATTTTCACTGCGGACCATTAAATATTTATGTGTTAACCATCGCACGTGTTACCAGTCTACCGGTTTTCACTGTATAACAAATGATAAAACAAATTTGATAATGTGTGAAGGAGATTGATAAAAATATTCAAAGAGAAATAAATAAAAGAAAATCATCTAGTTGTAGATGATATATATCTTCAACATTTGGAATCTCCATAATCTTAGAAAAGGAAGGCTTTATGTGAAAAGATGCATGGATATGTCTCGAGGGAGTGCATAACCTTCAGGCGACGTAAGAAAAGCATCTTTTAAGATGCATTTTCCTGAATTTTCCATCTGAAATTCATGATGGATTTAATTCTTTCTTCAGAAAGAGTCGCGCAATGTGAAGAATATGAAAACAGTTTCATTCCATTAACTAACAAAATGGCGGAGTCTCAAAGAACCTGGTTTAGGAGATCCGAAAATCAACCGGCGATTACCAAGATAAGGAGCCAATACGCTAAACTCGTTATTTGTTATTATTATTTAGTCCAATGTAAAGGCTTTGTGCTGATCACGGATTTATATTAATAAAAATAAATAAAATAATTCACATATAAGGTTGGGAAAATAAAACTCAGAATGTTCTATTCTAACTTAATCTACCTTGAATCCCAGTCACACTTTGAGATATCTTATAAATCCCAATTTTAGTTTTCTTTACCTGTTGAAATACAACAGACCACACCGTAGATTGTCAAGCTTAAATATTGGCAATTCAATACCTAGCTATTTGAACATCAAAATTAATTTTTTTATTTATAATCGGGTGTCTTCGGTTCCAATGAGAATGATTATCATACATAATTCGTAGCATAATGTCTTCAAGATACTCGCCTTTCTCCAACACAGTTTAAAACGCGGAATGTCACAGAAAGAGATGAACTGATACACATTCACCGCTCATTTATTATGGATGAAGGAGGAACTATTCCACACACACTATTACAGGGACTCCTTTGAGGTTTGAGACACAAAGCGAAACAATGTTTCTTTGCCTTTGACCACATGAAATTTCAAAGATATCCGATAGGAGCAGATGTGATTTATTGCATTCTGAGTATTCCAACTCTATGTAAGATCGTGTACACGTGAGCGCACGAGTTTATTTTCCTTTCATTATTTTCGGAATGTAGAGCATCGAACCTTCTTTTAACTACCAAAGGAACAAAGGGTTAATCCTTTCCAAAGTACGGTCGTTAAGTTTTATCGACTTTGGCCACTTTTTAGTCGTAAAGTTCTTGGGAAAGTTTTCCAGATCCCTTGGGATCATAAGAGAGAACACAACTTACATTGCTTAACAACAAAGAACCTGTTGTGTATTTTGTGAATCATTTATTCACGGTTGAGCGGTCAAATCACTTCTCTTTTCCTTTGAAGATATGTGTGTTGCTCTTTCGATAATTCGTCGGAAGTTCCTCCGACGAAACAAGATCAATGTTTTAACATAAGAGGGACCGGTTAACACATAATGTAAGTGACATAGAACTTGAGTACTTTGTATGCACTGAAATCATCAAGAGACTTATCTCACCTCACTGTGCTAACTGCACACGGGAGGACCGTGTTTGGAGGGCCTTTGTAAGAGAAAAATAGATATGAAAGGAGCACAGAATCCACTTGAGATCTTTGGCATATCACGCCTGTTCCCAATGCTAGCTGCCCACTTATCCTCCCCTAAAATTATTATTGAGGTCCGATAACTTCTTGCTTACCCTTCCTTCTGTCTATTCCTTTGTTTCTTATTACTTTTTATTTATTTCCTTTTTTAATGTTATATAGTGTTATATCGACACTTTAAATTGGGTAAATCTGTTTGTGATTAATTAGCAAATAAATAAATTTAAAAATAAAAAGTCATGAGAAATGAAACCTTTATAAAAGTAATACGTAAAAATAAGAGCATTTAATACAATGTCACTTAATGAACATGACAACAGAATATTATCCCCTCGGAAATTAATAAGGAAAATTAGTTATTTTAGTAATATTTTTCATAAATTTGAGCTCGTGAGGACCTCACTTATACGAAGAATTGTGAATTTCATTGATTTATTTCATTTTTCCACCTCCATCATTGTAAGCCTACGGAAAAGTCTTAATATTCGCTTTTATTCCTAATATTTTCTCTGTAGACAAATAAATTATGGTTAGATTGGCGTATATTTTCAAAATCTTGGATACAAGTCTTAAATTACCATTTAAATGGTATCCCAATGCTCCATGATATTCATTCTTTTACACCTACTAGCAAATTTATAAATAATGCAAAATTATTCCATTCTTTTATTTATAGTATCACATCTAGAAGGAGAAGAAATTGAATTCCACTTATATTATATGAAGTAGATTTTATATATTTAGTAGTAGTAGTGGTATTTTCTTGTGCTTTGACAGCTGACGTCATTTTGTACCCTTGAGCTCCCTCTATGCATGTTTATATAATAGACATTTTTATATATTTTGTGTTTTTCACAATTTATTTACTCACTATGGAGACACGCTATTTTACATGTCCTTTGAAGCAAGCTAAAAGCATTTGACAGTACTAGCAAGAATATAAGTGCTATAATCCCAATTTAAAACCTATTAATTTATATTTCTATAAGTGTTAATGATATACGATTCTCATTAGAAAATGCTCGAAAAGGAAAGAAGAAGATCTTCCTTAGGAAATGTCGAACGGATGTTAGATCGACCTAAAGCAAGTGTTGCAACGTACACGTGCCAAATGCTGCTTTCTAAGTCACACGTGCGTGTCCAACAGCGTGCTAGTTTGTGAGACTGATTGTTAGAGTAACAAAGTCATTCCATTACTGAGGATGGCGTGCCCAAACAATAACCCGCATATCGTTGGAGAAGTTAGGTTGAAAAGATGTTTGGATCTCACTTTCCAGCAACAATGTTTGAGTTAGAGGAATATCGAGGTATTCGAAGGGTTTGAAATAGTTTGAAAATTGGTAAGGAATGTATGGCTACGCTTATGGAAATATAGTAATGTTTTCATCTAAAGCATAATCTAAACCTTTGATTCTATTATTGCAAATGTTTCAATCTTTATTTATTTATTACATGATCCAACGTTGCTGGTAACTTACATTGGATACCATAAAACTTCATAGTTCTTTTTATTTGAACAGAAATCTATAAAAAATGGAAACTTATTACATATATATCACTCTCTTTACTTCCTTTAAGTTTGGAGAAATATAACTAATTTGGACTGTATTTGGACTAATTTGGGCTATATTTTAAGTTTGGACTAATTTCAACTTACAATTTGTTTTATAAATTCAGCGATTAGTTCTACAGTTGAGCGTCCCCGTGCCTTACTTACAAAGTATCCCGAAAACGGCCTGCGTCTTGGAAGGTAGTTAGATTTTTTTTTAATTTGGAAAATGCAAGATCCAGGTTCGATTCCCTGTCACGTTGATAATTTTCACTTCCGTCTATCCTTAGATTTCAGAGAGTGTTCAAGAATATTAAATCTATCGATTCATATACACGGATATGCATGCATGAGAATATCTCATACATAATGACTTAATTAAGTATGGTTATATGCATATAATAAAGGAGCGTATAGAAACCCTGACAAGCGATATTAACGACATGGTGAAATACAAATTACAGATACCAAGATACCTCTTCTAATTTGGCGAGAGATGAATATTTTACTTTTCTGATATCAGCTTATAGATCGAAAAAGCTTGGAAGGTATTCCCTTGCAATTATGCCCACAACGCACAGTGGGCTAGAATCGAAAAAAGCTGGCCAAGAGGCCAAAAATGGTTTTTTTGAGTGCGGGTTTTAAAACTTCGCATATATATTAAGAAAAGATTGAATTTTATGTTCCCGTTCGTCGTTTTTCGATATCTTTACGCGTTAAAAAGATACATGGCGTCAAACTTGAACCATTTTCACAGAAATGGGCAGTCGCGAATTTTTCGGATAAACGTTCAAGTTTGCGTTTTTATGGAGGGTTTCAATATATACTTTTGGAAGAAACAACGATGCAATGATCTACAACAATTCTTTATCTTTTAACTGGTTGCTATCACTGCTTACAAAAATGAGTTTTTGCTCATTTAAAGCAACAAAATGGCGGACACCTTTTTCGGACAATTTTCGAGATAAAGTAAGGAATATAAATAGGAAAACGGCCCTAATGCATCGAGTCTCTTATACCACGTCATAGTCAGAAGTGTCTAGATGTGGAATCCGAAGAAACTGTTTCAATTCAGGTGCTCTTTTGGGAATTAAGTCGATTTTTCGTAAGCGCGGCGCGTTCCGACTCACCACCGTGGAATCCGCGAATGCAGTTTCGCTGTCCTTTTGGTGATACGAAGTCTAACGATTGGTCTCTTTCATGTTAAATTCTGGCTAATTATCCTTCAAACATACGTGAAGACAGTTTAAGAGAGGAATTAGATATCTCTACTTTACACAACGGATGTGGAATTAAGGAAAGTTTAACATTCAGATGAGATGCGTCTGCATTTTAATTTTAACCATTAATATACTTATAGAGAAGTTTTTGCCCCCGATGTTGGTGGAAAAAATGGTTGGCAGAATTTACTTTAAGAAATCCTCACATCTGGAAATTTTTACCGACCCTTGCGTCACGGGTTTGGAGTTAAGTACGGTTTATGGCACTCCCGCGCTACGCAAACGCTCTTGCGTATCCGCTCATTGGCTAGGGTTATTCCGCACGTGTCTTTTGGATTCTTAGGAAAAGAGAAAATATTTTTGTAGTTCAGTTTTAGTCCATCTATGAAGACCGAAAGTTTTTTCTTTTTTTCTGTGCTCTCGTACTGTGCACTTCCTCGTGTGCTATAGCTGCAGCAGTATTTTTCGTCGTTCAACGAGATCCTGTCGGCCAATCCGCCTTCAATGGAAGAAGGAAACGAAAACAGTTGCGAAGGAAGAGCAAAATTATTTGAAAAAACGGATATTAAAATTGACGAAGGTTACGATTTGATATTTTGAAATCAACTTTCCTATGTTGCTTACAATGGTAGATGGAAAGGTGAGAGTAATCTACCTTTTGGACTTACTAATTTGACTAAAATGTAACATAAATACTTTAGTTGTGCAATGCACTAACAGATAACTCGACATTGAGATGTTACACCAGTGCGGCAAGAATATCTGAAATGAATGACATAGGGGAAATGAGGGAACGGAAAGTGGACCCGGAGAAATTCTCTTTCGGAATATCGACTCTTCATTGCTATATCAGGTTTTTTGAATGTCTTTTGCATTGGTCATACAGACTTGATTTTAGGCAGTGGCAGGTGAGTGAATAAAGTTATTGATAGTTACATGCACTCGGGAAGCAATGAAGAAACCTCATTCAATAATTCAACACTACAGGCCCGTGGTAGCCAAAGAGTTCACTTGCAACAGAGAAAATTATACCTACGAAATGAATTTCGGCAAAAAATGGCCTTGACAGTCGATACGCCAAAGGTATGAACAGGAACCACAAATGATGGTAATACTGCTCGGAGGTTCTTTGAGAGTCCAACTTTAGCAGCAAAAATAACAGGTATAAAACCGATATTAGCATCTAAATTACATAAAACTCGGATAAATGTTAGAGTAAATTTAATCGAACACCGTAAAATAAATCGCGGTAATGATTTCTGTTGGTTTAACCGGTTTCAGAGTTTGTTTGGATAATCAAAATAACTCAACACCATTTATTTCCTAGAAATTGATGACAAACTAATAAAAAAAATTCGAAAATATACTGAAGGCACTTTCGAGTTGTTTACCCCTTAATGCTCGGAAACAACTGCTGGGATGCTGCCTCTCTATATTTAAGTTTGTATCCATGGTACTACATGCCTCCGACAGTACATAAGGTAGTTGTTCATGGAACACAAATTGCAAACAATTCAGTTCTTCCGTTAAGAGAACTCTCGGAAAAGGTTATGGAGGCAATAAACAAAGATATTAGGAGGTTACGTGAAAGATTTACGAGAAAATATTCGAGAGTTGCCGCAAACGAGGATCTCTTTAAAAGACTTCTGCTTACATCAGATCCAAAAATTTCCATGTCTGCAGTATTCAAATAAAAGAAACAACAGATAATTGCGAAAGAATTGAGAAATCTCCTCATTATCGACGACCGAGAGGGTGAAATTATTGATGATGAGGATTCGGACGATTCATCTTCTGACGAATAAGACTAAAGCTACAATAAAGTAATGATATATATTAATTAGCATAAATATTTAGGTTGTAAATATATAATTTGTCATAGAGGTAATATACGTGGAATTTAAATTCGCATTAAAATTTGGTTTAATTATTTTACTTAAAATGAGACGCTTTGTATCTGAATGTTAAACTTTCCTTAATTCCACATCCGTTGTGTAAAGTAGAGATATCTAATTCCTCTCTTAAACTGTCTTCACGTATGTTTGAAGGATAATTAGCCAGAATTTAACATGAAAGAGACCAATCGTTAGACTTCGTATCACCAAAAGGACAGCGAAACTGCATTCGCGGATTCCACGGTGGTGAGTCGGAACGCGCCGCGCTTACGAAAAATCGACTTAATTCCCAAAAGAGCACCTGAATTGAAACAGTTTCTTCGGATTCCACATCTAGACACTTCTGACTATGACGTGGTATAAGAGACTCGATGCATTAGGGCCGTTTTCCTATTTATATTCCTTACTTTATCTCGAAAATTGTCCGAAAAAGGTGTCCGCCATTTTGTTGCTTTAAATGAGCAAAAACTCATTTTTGTAAGCAGTGATAGCAACCAGTTAAAAGATAAAGAATTGTTGTAGATCATTGCATCGTTGTTTCTTCCAAAAGTATATATTGAAACCCTCCATAAAAACGCAAACTTGAACGTTTATCCGAAAAATTCGCGACTGCCCATTTCTGTGAAAATGGTTCAAGTTTGACGCCATGTATCTTTTTAACGCGTAAAGATATCGAAAAACGACGAACGGGAACATAAAATTCAATCTTTTCTTAATATATATGCGAAGTTTTAAAACCCGCACTCAAAAAAACCATTTTTGGCCTCTTGGCCAGCTTTTTTCGATTCTAGCCCACTGTGCAACGTCGAGAAAATGGGTTATTTCGTTTGGTCTCGTCCTCGTTTAGGAAGGAATTGAAAAGTACGGCAGAGAAAGGAGCTGACTGGCCGAATCTCCATTATCTCCAAATTGACAATGGGATTGAGATAAAGCTTTATCTCCGGCGCGCAGTGTTTCCTTAAAGGGAATCTTTTTTTACTTTTTGGAGTCCGTGAAAAAATCAATACTACCCGAAGGAAGTGACCATAAGGCTTGAAAACTGTACTTTGGGGAAATCACCACACCATCCTCTGCAATTTCACATCTTTCAGAGGAAGTAAACAAAACGTAATGATGATGAGGTGGCCTGATTTCTTGTTAGATCAATTGCAGAGATTTGTGTTATAAGAATATCACTCTTGTGAAAATGACTACTGGTTTGCAATATCGCATTACATTGTAATGTCACGTTGAATTAGCTTTCTTTTGATCTCTTTAAAGAAAAAAATCTGTATTTACATTGGGTCTCTGACCTGATTGCGTTCATTATTTATTTATTTATCTGCTATAGTCGGATGCGATGATATGATCTAGCCAAAGCTTTCACGCTTTTCAGCATTGAAGGTCTGATCTTTTTGTAGTTTATGCAAAGACCTTCAAGAATAAAATAATAAGGAATAGTCAAAATTAAGAATTTACGTTTCCTTTACCGTTGAATCGTTCCAAAACTTCGTGGCCAAGGTCTTCTTGATATCGTTCTAAAGTTCATGTGTAAATCAATAGACTCGACATTTATCGAAATCAGAGCACGCCAAGGGCATTTTCTCCTGGTTTAGATAAAAAATAACATAATATTTCTTCTTTCTATATTTAGGCCTCTCTTACTTTTTCCTACGCTTGATGTTTTTCTGATGTTGAAATTTCGAATTATTTCCAAAGTGAAAAATTTCTGTAATAGAGCGAAATTTCCTTTAAAAATTCAATGCGAATATTGACGATTATAGTAGGTTTTTGTAGAGAACAAGTTTAACATAGGATAAGGACTAATAGCTGTTTCTTGTTCATATTTTGAAATTCTTCGTTAATTTTTTGATAAGCGATATGAAAAATAAATTCATTGACCAACAGAAAATGGAAATTATATCTTGTGATTCTGAAATTATTATTTCATGTTTTGTACATAAACTTACCTTTATTTTTGTCGAGGTTTTTGAAATTAAAATTGAGATTGGACAAAAATTAGTTAAGAAGGCAATTGATTTGATGGAATTTATTTAAAAATTTGATGAATAGTCTAGCAGTGTCACTATGTATCTGTATCAAAATTTTTGATTAAATTTGGAATGTTCAATTTCGTCTGCGTTGATCTTCTCAAACAGGCGTCAGTATTTGGATATAATGAACTCATTGCGTAACTGGAAAGTCATTGCTCTAAATTGAAACTTTGAATTCAAAATAACTGTCATCGGAATTTTCCCATGAGTAGAAAATTCCCAGGTAATAAATTATTTAATTTGGTGTAATTCATCTTAAAGACTCCATTCCCTTTTCAGTTTCAACAGAGGGTTTAATATCATAAAGAATAGTCATATTTTTATGAATAAATCATTTTGAGGTGATTTGATATTGAATTTACTGAGAAAGTTACCTGCGTATAGTCGTGAGATTAAATTACAGTTAAACATGAAATATAATCCTCATAACGTAAATACAACATTCTCTTAATTTATGAACTCTACAGAATTTTTATTTTCATCCTTATTGTTTTCAGCCATTGTTCCGCTAAGTAAGGTTGAATCAAGCTGACGTCAGAATTATTACTGAATACGTGTAACTGTACTGCACTGTAACAATTTTGGGCGTAATGGGGAAACGTTCAATGAGTGCCTAATTTAATAAAAGGATTCCCAACGTACACTTGATTACATTGCTTTTTCTGTGTTTTTTTAGGTATGGACTTAAACCTGAAAATCCAATTTTTCATGAACGAACTTGTACATCGCCAAAGTCTGCCTTATCATTGGATTCATAAGTTTATCGCCTTATCATGGGGTGCTCCCCTCATTCCTCCCCGCTCCCCAACTTCATTTCATTTCATACCAAAATTCTTATAACCTAACTTCTCAGTTTAAAATCTTGGAGAAAGCTCAAAGACGTCCTTTTCGTAATTTGTCCCATTCTGATTGATTTTCTATGCACAGAGGAAAGAATTTTACAGAATCTTTTTACTAAAACAAGTTCTACCATAATTTATTATTCACGCCTACCAAAGAAGCTTTCCTCATCCTTGGTTAAACTTCAACTGTTGATATAACAATACGATTAATATTTTTAAGCAGTTGAGATTTGAGACTTGTAAGTACAATTGAAGGTAAATACGATTGAAGACTGTACAGTTCATGGTAAAGTTGAAGTATAATTGAATATTTAAATGTGGCTTTTAGGTCTACACTCTCACATATGCCTTGACTACTAATATTTGGCTTTTAGGCATATGTCACACTAAGGAGAAGGACGCTGGGATACGCTGAGAAACTGATCATGGGACAAAAAACGAATGTTTACAATCAGGAAGACGTTTCTCATTTTAAATAAGGGTCACTAAAACTTAAAATATAAAACGATGATAAACGTGGTGCCAAAAATTGTGTCAATCAAATTATATGGAATGAAATAAGAGGCGGATGTTAGTAAAAAAAGTCCCACGAGAAACACATTAATAGATAGAAGAACACCGTTTTTATAAATATTCTCTAGTTGTTATAAAGTGCGAACTCAATGCTTACCATGTTTGGCAAATAAGTACTTCCCTAAATCATAACTAACTTTAAACTCCCCATTTGTTTTGTAGGGAGGTTTTAATGTGTTCCATATTCATATACTGCAATTTTGGCGCCATTCATAAAGATAAATATCGTCTGTTTATTTCATTAGGAAATCCCTTTACATTGGACGACGATTTTCCGAATCAATGGACTCTCGAATGGACATCGCAGTTTAATCTCATCGTGGATCGAGCGAAAATTTATGCCCTTGGCTTCCTTCCATTTCTCTCCCATGAAAACAATTGCCAAGCACAATCGACGCGACTTACTCGGACGGCTAAATATTTGGTCTCTGGACGACATTTTAATCCATTTTCTTCCCGAATCCATGGGAGACCCGCTCTCAATCTTTCATGACGCTTTCAAAAACTCAACACTTTGGGCCGCCACTGCCACCTGGCGGCCCGAATGAGGATGAACTCCTCTTTTTGCTGGACAATCGCTGTCCAGGTGGTGCGGCATCCTGTCTGCAGCAGTCGACCTCGGGGGCGCTTTTCTATGCATCCCCACCCCACAATGTCTATTAGTCGGGCAGATGGTGGTGATCCCGTGGGTGCCCTATGTGTACCGCAACGCCGGTCGTTAGGACACGAAAGAGTAACCGCGTCCACCCAAAGACTGGTTTCCGCGCTAACGGAAGCACCACTCGATTCACTTTATTTGTATTCGGATAAGGAACATCAGATATTGTCTATTTTTCGGAGAATGAGGAGCGTGAGAGAGACGTGTTATGGGGTCAGATTTAGACTTGTGGTATCCGAGATGATTGACAAACTATGAATGAAAACCACAGAATTAAACTGCAATGTAGCTCATTATTTAAACCACCCTCTTCTTGCCAGAATGATATTACTTGTCAAACTACGTATTGTTTAAAAGTGAGATTTTGAAGTAAATGTTTTAGTAAAATTGTTATCGTTGGTATCATTGAAACGAAGCATAATCAATTGAAATATTTCATGAACATACGAAGCAAAGAAAGAAAACTTTTTTTCCATGCTCTCACACGACGATGACATGGTAATGCTCTTAAAATATTCTTACAGGTGTAATTTTATGTTACACATATTTAATACACGAGAGATAATTATGATGAATTTAATTCTAAGAGACCACCAATCACCAAATCAATTCCTTTTAATTAAAATAAGAATTTAAAGTAGACACCTAAATTTCAATTGCAACCGATACATGAAGAAATTCACAAAATGCTATTTGTTAACATTCCAGTCTCTAGGCGTGGATGTTTTTAGTTTAGATGTACGAGAATTTTCCAACAAACTAAAGCATATCTTTTGAGTTGCATAATTGAAGTGTGGTAATCTTTCGAAACCAATTTAATCTGTATATTCTTAATTTTCCTGTAAGATACTTTTATATGAACGTAATTACAAAGCTCAAATTTTACTTTCTAAATATGAGTAGGGGGTTTGACAAGTACCGGAATATTTAAAAGAGATATTTGTATACTTGATGGTATTTGTATTCCCCGAGCCACAATAAAAATGAGTTTAAAGGTAAGTGGGCCTATGCATATAGTATGTGATATTATGATTCGTTTAATAACTTCTGTGGAAGTAACTTTAGAATACAATAGTAACGATACATGTGCTGGAAATAACGTTGACGTTTATGGACCATAATGACGGTCTGCAGGGGGTTACCTAAAGGGTCTATCTTGGGTGAAGCCAGAGCATCAAACAAAATGGAACCCTAGATATCGTCACATATATGCTTAGTATTTTCGATCATAGACTTGCAAACAATGGTTAATACGCGTGTTTACAACACGGTTATGATACGGTCAACATGCTCTTTGTGAACAAAAAAACAGATTATTATTCTCAGCTTGTATCGATGTATTGCATCAACTTGGCTGATATAGTTATTGCCGTTTGCGTCAACAGTTGGTAAAAATAATTTCAAACGTGATGGCTGAAAATAGCCTCGAGTCAGATTATTTTTCCATCGTAATAACCTGTTACTTTTGATAACGTAAAATCAATATTTGGAAGCGGAACCGGATGCAGATAATAATACAAATCTATCCCAAAACATTTTAATCGCACGGGTTATTGTCACAACTCTTATTTTCTCTTATTTAGACCGCAACGATTAATGGAAAACATTCAACTTGAAGTTATCATTTTTCGACTATACTTATCTATAAATTTTGTTATCAATAAGTATTAGTTTAAGATATAGCTACAGTTCCATGAAAGTATAACAACATTTTCAGGAGAGTTTGAACTGTTTTTTCGGAATGGTATATTCATTAACGTGAAATTATTTACTGACACGTTAAACTTTTATTGATAGCTTGCACTTGTTAAGAGACAAGCCAAACCTGTTTTACCCGTTATTTTCAAAGAAAAACGTCGAAAATATGATAAATGAAAGCAAAAATAAGGAAGCGAAAGAAAAAAGGATGAAAATTTCAATGAATCTTAAGAAACGGCTATACTTGCCACTGTGCATTATATCAGTTAAATGAAAACCTGTTCTAACTTTGGCTGGAGAAGATATTTGTAGAGAACCAGAAAATTTCATTTGGCTTTTAAAATGCTAATAACAATAAATAATCTCCCTTATTAATAATATAAGATGTTTCGAAGGAAAATCCTTAAAAATTCGAAAAATTTAGTAATCCAGTTTTACAAATTTATTATTACGATTATTATTACTCTTATGTTGAAGGCCTCATGCAAGCCCCTACCGTACAGAAATTGATGTAACCATACCTTAGAATAGTAGAATTCCTTAAGAATGAAGAACGCAGGTTTAATTCCCGGTGAGGCAAAAACTAGTTCAGTGAAATAGTTCAGCCGCATAATTTTATATACACTGCATGGTTTTCTATATGTTTTCATGCAAGCTTCCAGTGGTGCAAGGATCAGCGAAAAGTTATGTAATTCATATTCATTACAAGATGCATATTCATGTATTTCATGCATGAATATTCATATGTTCATATATGCATAGTCATGTATGCTACATACGTATACATACACATAATTAAATACGAACACGGAACCGATTAATTCAACGAGTGGATACATATAGGCCAAAATAAACTCTTCTTGTAAATGTGCTAACGGAAGCTCTCTATGATTGTATTTTGACACACCTCTTTCCCTGACCTTCCCTGCTCGGTCCACTGCCTCTTTCCTCGGTTACTTGCATCTTTTCCTCTTCTTTCTGCGCCCCTGCCTTCACCGTGATGCGATTTTCTTCGCCTCGACTCGGTTCACTCCACTTCCTCTCGAAGGAAAATATATGAATAAATAGCCCGCTTTTTATGACCTCATCTCATTCCTCATGTTGCTTGGGTGTTCATAACCTTACTTCTGCGGGCCTAATAAGTTTTGTTCTGATTGGAATCTGTTTATAGAAGTGTGTGCCGACTCGACTGGGGGAGTTTAAAGGATGATCACGTACACAATAATCCCATTGCTGTGGATTGTGTAAATAGTTCTTCGTGGTGGAACTGTTTCCAAGCTGTTTAATGGAAGGGAAAAGTGAGACTTTTCCTAATCAAAGCGAATTCACCCAATTACATGAAGGAACGAGAGCCATCGTGGTCTGTTAATTTGATTTGGATGCATGAAAAGAGAGAGAAGCAAACATGAGAGTGGATTGTAATGATACTTCATGAATTATGGGAATAACTTGACCTAAATGCAATCCTCGGCATTCAACTTCATTCTCTCTCGTGTTGAAATTAAATTAGAGGAAAATATTTCCAGTTTTTCCAAAAAATTTCTATTAGGGAATCTACATTTCATTTACTCATTTTAAATTATATATATTGCGATAAATTCTGTTCCATGACATAGGCAGTAACAATTTTTACTTATAAGGTAAATATTATAAGGTAAATGATTCTGGCGTGTCTCATCAACGATGAGGCAAAAGTATATCTATCCAGGCATAACATGGAACAATTTTCATTATGATGCCTTCATAGAAAGAAATATTATCTTTGTTTTGAGAAAATGGCATCAACAACGTTCAGTGAATAAACCAATGTTAAGTTCATGATCAACCGAGATGTCAAGTCTCTATGTCTTTTCTATGAAAGCGGAATTGATTTATAAATAGTTCTACTGGATATATAAGGATTCGCGGGGTATTGTGGGTAGTGACAATGAAACCATTAGTTTCATCCCAAAGTTATATACTGTTTCGACATTAAATTCGGCAGAAAAGTAAGCTGTGTGGTAAATCAAAAGTGTCGAAGAAGAATTTTTCATAGGAATGGGTACATTTCCTAAAGGAAACTTAGCGGGTATTACCACCATCAATATTTTACCTCCACTTATGTGGATGTCTTAAAGATCTATTGAACGTCATTTATCGTAGTCTCTAACGATTTTCATTTTATTATTATTCTCGACCATTATACTTCGTTCTTAATGGTAGTTTTCTCAATATCTTTCCGCCAATTCTTTCGGCTATCATTTCCCACTCAACAGGGGACATACTCAATCCCTCCGTCCCTTTTATTACCTCATTCTAAAACGTCTCATTTTTAATATTCTCAATAATTCCTCTTTTCGTTTCGAAATAATTCATCTGATTCCTCATTAAGACATTACATTTATCCGTTAGTTTATCTTTGAAAACGTATAATATAACGGTACTCCATCCATTCATTAAGCAACGCCCAGATTGTCGAGATATACAAACTTATCCACGACTGCTCTAACTGAAACATGCCTCTGATAAAATAACTCTCAAAGGTATCATCCAAAACCCGATATTTAAGTTTCGCCCGCTATTTGTTGAATCACGACTTTTACGCGTTTCTGAAACCCTATCATTCATAATCTAGCAATAAAGAAAGAGAATTCTTTTGTGATTTAAACCTCCTTTTATTCTACGATTTTCTCAATCTCTTTTCAATTTATTTCCTATTATTGAATTGATTGACATTGGAAATAGGTTAGATAGAAAAGAAGACCGAAGACATAATTTCTGCAGCACATTTTAAAACAAAAGATGTCGAATTTAGAACTGTATATGATCCAAATCCATTTTAATTATGTTGTAATAGCACATACCAAAAGATTATACTTTACCTCTCTCTTGTTTACCCATTCCCTCTCCACTTCTAGCTGTGACCTTTGCAATTATAAACGCGGCGACCAAATCGAAATGTGCGCATCGGTTTAAATCCGAGCCATATCCGAATCATTACCTCTGATTTGAAATCGAATCCCTAAGCGTCATAGATCCCTTTATGTGTTATCTTTATCAGAGGTGGGGACCCTGCGGCCCTTTCGCCACATCCTGAAACGTATGTCCGTACGTACTTAAACGACTTGGTTCGCGATATCTTTTGCTACTTCGAGTTAAAGTTAATTGAAATGTTAAACCCAAGGTTTACATTGCTATTTATTTTTTTCGTGGAACTAATCCAAGTAGTTAAATGATGTTACTATAAGTAATTGTGACATCAAAATGCATTGAGTTCTGAGGTAATTTGGCACCGGGTACTCGTTGAAAATTTGAGTTGAGTTGAGTTGAGCTCTGATGATTATCTGGGGCGTTATTATAATCCCATTGTCAGAGTTGAAGTAGTTAAAACTGAGCCTAAAATACAATAGTCATCCTTGTTTATTACTTCAAACAAAAATAATTATTCTGTAGAAATTTATGTAGCCATTAAATTCTTGTTTTTTTCGTACAATTCGTAACTTTAAACTATCTGAAAGTAGGCGATATGGAAAGTAAGATATAAGAGTGCAACGACTACACAGTTTCATTACAAAATCACTAAGATATAATTTGTTTAAGAATCATCAAAATTATTTATGATGTAAAATCTTGTCATGTTGTATTTTTTATGATTATCGTATGCCCATCATATATTATGCGAATGAAAAGGTCTTCTTTAGAGGTAATTTTGGTGAAATCGCATTTCATTATTGTTCGTATCCCATACTGATATGCCACTAAAGTATGCCTGATAACTTCAAATGTGCTTATTGATTTCTTGGGCGACCGAATGGTATGTGTTACCTTCCGATTTAAAAGATGATTCACCAACCCTTATGAATTCTTTATCGGTAAAAATGAAGAAGAGAATCCTAATTCTTAATTTTGCACCAACAACGTCAATTTATACATTCTTAGAAATAAAATTAATATCATCAATCGTGACTTCGTCGAATTCCCCGTCAAGAATCATGGATAGAAAACACGTCGCAACTCCCACAGCAACTTTTTAATTTTACATGTTTTTACATGTTTGGTAAGTCTTGAAACCTTCAAGTAACTTATATTTCGGACCTGAAGATGTGAATACACTGACGAAACAAGTCGAATCAAAAATCTGCTGTGCGAATTACGTGTTTTCCTTACAGGATGGCCATTCCTTGGAATTCCAACAGTGACACAAGTGCTGCAAAAGTTTCATCCCCACGGGACGAAAAACTCTGCAACACCGCCGTCCCACCGCAAATTTCGCACCTGATGCACAGCAGCGGAACCGAGTGTAACTATCGGTAACGAAAATTGCCCTCAGAAGAGGAAAGAACGCCCTTGGAGGGACGCTTCTGCTGGACGAGTACCTAGACCATGGGGAGGCTGGAAATAGGGGGGTTTGCACTAGTCACACGCATTAGAGGGATCGAAACAGAAGGGGGATGCTATGTTATTGCAGAAGGGGAAAGAGGGGTGCTGGAGATAGTGAAGGGGAGAGTGGTTACAAGGGGTGTGAGAGGGACTCGGAATAAATCTAGACTTGGCTAGCAACTCACGACTGGGAAGGGAGGCTATCGGGAACGCCGTCATAAGAGCCCGGATCATGCAATGCGTCGCGAAGGCGAAATAGAACGACGGAGGGCGACGAAAGTGATTTAATTTTCGGATATATTTAAAGAGAGCGAAGGAATCCTCTGGAAGTAAGTCCAAAAGCGTCAAAGCGGAGGGAGGTTGGGCCGCAAGAGATATGGAAATCGGTGCCAAATATCGATCATAGAGCCAATGATCGATTGGCGGGAAGATCGGAGCCAACAATCGATTGTGACAAAAGTCGATCCTGGTGATAATGATAGACAGAGTGAAAATGAACTCCATGCGAGGGAATATACTGCCTACATCGAGGATGAATGAAATCGTAAAACGTTCACAATGAGTACATTTCTATTAACGGAAGTGTTGACTTTGGCATTAGTTGTAACATGCCTAGTGATCGATAAATAGAGGTCTGTTCAATCCGAATGGAACGAATGGTAAAACATACTAGTTCGTCATCAGCAGAAAAATAGCATTATCAAGTTTGTACTTGCAATTTATTATCTTTTATTAGGCTAGCAATTTAGCTATCATGGTAAGAAACTCTGATTCTTAATTCCTCATGAAAGCAGACCTTCCTAAGAGGGATGAAAGCGATCTTTCACGATAATATCTATACTGAAATATGGGTGTTTTGAGCGGAAGTCGGTTGAAGTTGAACTAAATGAGGCACTGAATGGTCCCATTGTGGAGGCCAATTATAGAAATTTTCAAAAGGAAACGATCTCTGAACGCTAGCCCCTCTTCTCTTAATTTAGCTTAGTTATTTATAAGTCAAATTAATTCAAATGAATGTAATAACTCTGAATAACATGCGAAACTACGTTGCAATGAGTCATACTTTATCGAACGAGATCGATAATCGATGGTACATAAGAAAATAAAAGATTTTTGAGTATAAATCTGGAATAAATCACTTGTTATTCCTTCGAATTATTAAGTTATTTCGAAAAGATAGCCATTGAGAGTATTTTTATGCTAGTACGGAAGCATTCCCATATAAACGTAATCAAAAAAACCTATTTTTACAATCCAAATCCTAAGTACATACAGAAGTATCTGCCAATGTTCATTACTAAAAACTCAGAGTAATAAAGTAGGATTAATCAAACCCTTTATCCTAAGCTAATCTGCTCGAATTCTCTGCAATTGGGTATTTACAATTGGTGTAGTTTATCAGGTACTTAGGAGATGAAAGCTTTAAGGTTGGATCGTTTTCAGCAATTGCCTCAGTCTTCAATTACTAAGGCTACAGAGTATGTTTGAATGAATTTGGCAATAGCATTTCTTCCCATCCCTTCGATTAGTGTCGTAGGAGATCTAACGTAATGTCAGGACAAATATACGTACGATACGATTCTAAGAGTGGCGAAGGTCCCTCTGTTAGGATGTATCAGCAAGACAAGGATGAAAACAATCTTCGCCGTTTTAAATCACAAACTATTTTCTTTTTAATATTATTAATTAATAGAAAGAAATTTAGCCGAATTGATTCTACTAACCAATTACATTGGCAATGAAATTAATCATAAATTTTAAATTAATTAAAAATCTCAAATTATCACTTATTTCTCCATAAATAAGCATCAAAATCCAAACCAAAGTTATCTGATCTTATTGATCGTGATGGTAGTTAAAAGAAATATATCAGCCAAGATCTCTTGGCTCTCTTGGCTATTTCCCCTTAAATTAGACAACCTCACTTTCTTATGAGTATACACGGAAAGCTTATTCTGCATCCTCGCACATATTTCATCTAGTAGATGTTAATTTCTTACGAAGAGAAGTGTGCATACCTAAAGATCCATGTATATCGTTGAGACTGAAAACTGATAATAAAAACTATCCAGTACACACTTAAAATGCAATTTGTCGAAAGAAGCACATTATCAATAATAATTAGCGTAGTAGTATATAGTGTAGTATCTAAATTTTGTATGCAATAATATATTTTTCTTGATTTAAGCTTTTTTCTTCAGTTATTTTATGCTACACTTTGAAATCATCATATTATAACTTCAGAGATTAGGTTAGGAAAGAAAAGCAAAGTTGCCCTAACTTCGCCGTAAGAGTATGGTAATATTAAAGGGTGATTTTTAAGATGTTTGTTTCCACAGAAACCATCTATGGATGAGATTCTCTAGCATTGGAAACTTTGGAAAGATTAGCGGGCAAGTTTTACAACACCAAGGGGCCACGGGCTGTGCGTTGGACAGCTTTATCATGGGTCCATATGTTCTTCTTGGTCAGTGTCCCAAACTGGGCAGTAGTCCAATGTTTTTTTAAATGCAGCCCAACCGATTCTTTTAGAACTCAATATTTGTTGAGAAGTTCGAAAGCCAATATCTAGTTCTTATAGATTTCTTTTCTATATTCTCCTCAGAAAATCGTTTAACGGGGTTACATATATCACTTTGCAGTTTAACCTATGAAATTACGAATAAGAAATTTATATTCCTCCCCAGCTATCTTCAAAAACTTAATACTATACTCTTAAGCAATTCTCTTTCAGCAATCATCCCTCATTGGGAACCTGCGGCTTTCAGGCCGTATGCGATCTTTTCTTCATTGCGCGAAAAAACTTTAGTATTTAAATTACTATCATTCACAATCTCATTTATCATGTCAAAAAGTAAAATATAAAATTCTTTTTCCTTTTTTTTCAGTGATTAAATTAATTTAACTGCGCAAAATATCAATATCAGTCTATTTGAAAATTATTATCAATATTAATACATTTAACGCTTCAGATAGCTTAACAACCAGAAGGAAGAGATGGCATATGAATCCTCAGTAATAAAAACATCTCGAAAGAATTTTGAAGCAGTCGTATCATTGACACTTTCAATAAATAGTAACCTGCTATTTAAAGTACAAAAAAATCTTCTAAGGTTACCAAATTACAAATATTCCCCCTATTCCTCTCTTCTATACATAGGTATTACCAACGCGAATAAAAATAATAAAACAAAGAGTCAAAATTTAAGTACAAAAGTATTTTTAAAATAATATTTAAAAGAATAAAAACAGTCTTCTCTAGCAACATTTTGGTGGGATTCCATATTTTTGATGCCGATTACAAACAATCACCAGCGTAAATTATGCTCATAAATAGATATCATTAATTTACCAAAGTAGCAATCTAAAAATCTATCTCTTGCTATCCATCTATCTAGTTGGCAACGCAATTTAATTGGTATGTATGTATGGTTATATACGCAAACAAACCTGAGTTATAGAAATAAGATGCAATGCGTCACTCAAATGTAGCCTCACATATCATGCGCGGTCTATCCGTATACTTGCGGTATTTGCGTGCAAAAATGCCTAATGCTAAGCGAGATAATAGAGTCGCAAAATTCCGAGGAACACAGTCGTCATCGCAGAAGTAACATCACCGCCGAATTCGAGGTAATGTTTTGACGCACTTGCGCTGCACTACGCTTACGTTTCAGCATCACGGGATAGAAATCTGGGAGTTTCTTGCTGGCGGCGGATGGATCTCCAATGGCCTTTACACAACAAGAGCAAGCTTGGATTCTTGGCCGGTAGAGCACATGGATCGGATGATTTTTCCTCAAGCCCTTTCGGCGAAGGAAATCGAGTACAGAATGCGTTTCAGAAGGAGATTTTAGGGGACATCTGCCGCGCGGACGTGACCTTGGCGAAGGAAAATTCAATTTTGAGATCACTTGACCCTCGTAATATCCGATGCTTTGATTTCGATTCATAATGTTTGAGGGGAAAGCGTCCAATAAAAGGATGGAATGTGTGGTCGCGACAGCGGGTGGAATTCTCTGTGAAAGGCTTAGTTGGCACAGAACTATGATCGCGGCGATAACTTAGAAAAATTCGAATAAAACCATTTTTCCTTATACATCTCTACGATAGGTCGTGTATAAAGCTAAGAAAGGGGTCGAATCTACTCGCGAAAATTGAAAGACGTAAGAATGGTACCTCAAGAGCTATGTTTTCATATGCAGTAGTTTAAAACTTAGCACCTTTAGAACTTTCTGTGTGACAGTAATTGAATTTCAGGACAATTCATTCAGGATTATGCCATCTTCAGGAGCCAGAATATATCTAGGAATGGGTTTAGGGCAAAGTTGGGAAACCTGCGGTCGCAAGTGGTTTTCGGCGTTCATTGCCATCACTTCTGAAACAAATGACTGTAATTAAATAATATTTGTTTTCTCATTTACAATTTGGATTTGAACGTTTCGATTGTAAACAATACGCAACTCAAGAGTGGCCTTATGGTGTCTATGCGACCGAAGGATCAACGCAGTCTTTCGATGGAAAGATCTCCCTGGTTTAGGGCAACTGCGAGTGCAAAAATTTGCCTACATACCAGGGGCAAAAGAAATTACCCTTAAAATTGAAATGAAATGAAAACAAATGGACAGTGACAAAATCCAAACTAACTTTTACCATGGGTGACAAGTACATTTCGTTGCTTTCGAAGAGTAGAAATTTTCGGTCTTTTGATAGTAAGATTACTATATTTATCTTTGGCATTACTTTTTAAGATGCGCTTTTGACGATGGTTACTCTCTCCTGCACATCATCGAAGGTTTCAGTTCTCCTAAGAGGTTTAAACCTCAAAATACCTTTTACCTAACATCCTTGTCCTATTACATTCTCAATTTTTAAGACCGTAAACTTTGTTCTATTTCAGTAAATATCAGCTTATATTTTTAACCAGTTCCCAAAGGTTTGACATATTACTTTTATATTGAGCAATATATAGAAATGCACAACATTCTTCGTAGATTTACTTATTACTGTCGCATCAACTGATAATTTCTATATTTTCTAATGTGCTACATCCGTCTGGTGAAAGATTGGCCCATTCGTAAAGATTACAATAAAACATTTAAATCGCAAACCAGCGTATATCTTCAGGTGGTGTAATAGCGATTGCTAAACCGGTCGCTGATTAAACAACCTGTGGATAAATTCTGAGTATTATTATAATTGTATGCCGTCTTACGAGCTTCACGACTATTTTATGTCATATCATATAGCATATATCGACTATTTAATATCGGATTAACTACAGTCTAAGATAAATGAATAGTGAGAAACTAATTTATCAGACTAAATATCTGTGTTTTCTACAATGTAGATTATAAATAGGTAGATCGTTAATATTCAATCAAAATACACTACTTACACGTAAGATAAAAGAAGGGTAGAAAACGAATTATGTACACATAAGATAAACATATATTTCGAATATACAGAATACAGAGTAATGAAACATTTATAACATAAACTCAAGATAAGGATATTATTTCACTCTTCCAATATTTCTCCACGACTTCATACTATTGTCTTTAAAATCGTTCCTTTTTTCCAAAATGTTGAATAAGCGAAAGAGATTTAGATCATGTTATCATTAGTGGGACGTGACTTTGTTCTATCTATTACAAGTCGCAGCCTTAAGCTTTTGCACGTTCAACCACACTGGGACTTCCAAGCGGCTTAAATGAAAATCTCGTACTTTTCCGTTGGGAATCGTAAAAATCTCCTTCAATGGATATGGGATATGCAGCTTTGAAAATGCATTGGATTTTGCAGAGCTCGACAAACAGGGATATATGCAGCAGTTCGATACTTTACGACATCCCTCCTAATCTACGGAGGGCTGTAATTCCCATTCGCAATAAAATGACCGCTGAGGAAGTCAATATCGCTTACTCAGCATGAATGCTGAATGTTCGATCGCATGAAACTCGAAAGCAGTTTAACTATGGGATACCTAAGCAAACGTGCGGCTCTTGAATTCCCCGTTGACCAATGAAAATCTCCTATAGTTTCCCAACTCGCTTATTCGAGGGGATATATCCTTTCTCAAAAGACAATTGTTCTTCCCTCTTCTAGTAGAAGTCGCTGTCCTGTTTTATTTTCAACGTTGAACTCCCAATTATTCACTTAACCTATATATTCGCTTTGGGATATCATATCTGATTAAAATATTTCGTCGCAAAAAATTCTTCGCCCGATTTTTTTCTGACGAACGAGAGAAAAAAGAAAATCTTATACTTACTTTAATCGTTTAATATTTAATATAACAAATTTATTCTGGATATGTTTCCTAAGCTTGTAATTTGAATTATTTTCTGCATAATAAACCTAAACTTTTCTATTTTATAACTATTTATCGAAACTTAAGTCTCGTCTTTTATTATAGTGCATGTTATTTGGGATACCTATTGCACTAAATAATTTTGCTTTTATAAACAGATTTATTCCTAATTCACATAACATGCACCTAAAATAATAAGCGTTTAGTTTTATTGATAGTGCCATCACATTTAACGTATCAAATGAGATTAAACATAGATTACAGAGTAGCATAGCGTAGCTGGTGAGGTGTTTTGCTGTAAGCGATAATTACATAGTGCGCCCCTGAATCTGTTTAGAGTGTTGAGAGGGGAGGCAGGGATGACCATAGGCTACACTATAGCTACTTTGTGCCCGAGTACTCGATATTTGAAGCATTCGAGTTCCTTAGAACTTCTGAGCCAGTATCCAAGTCCAATAGGAAATTTAAACGAAAATTTCACGGTAATTTTCATCTCTTGGGATCTCATTGTCTTCCTTAGGGCTTTGAATTTTCTAAAAGTAGGAAAGTCGTTCCAAGAAACTCAAAACTAAAATTGGCAACAAACTACATTTAATCTGGATTAGAAAACGATCTCAAAGACGATATTTGGTTAAAGAATCAAAGAGTTATGTAAAAGAGTTGGTTCAAATCAATGGTAAGAAATTTACTGCAAGACTGGAAAACTACAACAGATTTGAATTGTTGATGCATATTTTAACATCAGTTTTATTCTCATGGTAACAGTAGTTTAGTTAAAAGTGCTATGATAGCTTTCACACATATGAACTCCAACCAGGTCCACTTGGCAATCCGAGAGCTCCGTGTTTTATTCTCATATCAAAGTAATGGCTAAGATAAATTTAACATTATGAAAATTCCAAGCTCATCTTTCTTCGAGTTATAATTTTGACCATACCTAAAACTTGGCCACTGGCATGACTCCAAGCGATTGTCTCAAAGATTCCTTTTCAATGGTTTTCCGATGAAAAATTTATGATTCCTAGGAATAACTTCTCGATTAATGTATGATATCATTATTCGTAAGAAGGAATGACAATTTCTCACTTACATTGAAGATATTGGTTAACTATGAGCCTCTATGAGTAATTTTTGTTCACGTTAATTTGGATTATGAATAGCAAAGCCTTGTCATACTAAAAGAGGTGACGAAATGAAACAAAAGCGATGCTAGTGTAGTATAACGTCATTGGGGTGGCTATTTAATATTAAATGAATATCACCAGGGTATCGGAGAAGCCAAAAATTCATGAAACCTGGTATTCGGCTAGGAGATCGCTAAATTAAAATTTAACTGGATATTGAATGATGATGTTAATATGTAAAACTATACACACAGTCAGGGATGGGGAGCCTTTTATTAAAGGGAGAAGTAGCATCTTCGTACATATGTACCATTTTACCATGTGAGAGCTGATTAGGCTTACATGAAACTATCAGGCCGCATCACAGAAGAGTGTCAACTATATTCAGATAGCTTGAAGTTGACATTATGCGAGGGAAAACGAATTATATTTCTTAATAAATTTAATTAGAATATTTTCCCTTATATTGCCACAAGGAACAAGATTGCAAGATTAAATATTATTTAACTAGATGTGTTTGTCTGCCTTTTTTTATTGCCTGTCTAAATTCGGAGATTCCCGCTACTACACTGAGTCATTTGTAAAGAGAAGTTTTCCATTGACTTCAACATTGAAAAGTGACGGTTGATTAAAACCAGAATCAACAGAATTTTACTCAATTTATTAGCTGTGTATATTGGTGTAGACGGACGGATAATCGGAGTCGTACTTAACTGAAAGTTAATTAGTTAAAAATAACAAGTAGTAAAATTGAGTATCACTAAATCGAAATAGAAAAAATAGTTTTCGGATATAAAGATGCCTACGCAAAGCTTAGTAAGAAGTACTCTTTTAAGACAAAAGCCAAAAATCTTTTATCTATTAAAATTCCTGTGACCACTTCGCACATATGAGACCTATCCGGGAAGCGAACCCGACACCGTTTCTACCAAAGGCGTCCAATAATTCAATCTATAGTGATTAAATCTATTCTTCCTTTCTTTCTTCCTTTTATAATCACATTTCACATTTCCGGGATCAAGATCTGGACAGGCAGGTGATGAAATCCGATGGTTTCAAAAGATCACTTCAATTTTAAGATAACGGTTAAATGTTTCGAAGTTATTGGAAAAAGTTCAAAACAATAAGAACTAAAAAGTTTCGCTTTACTGCCATTTCAATGCTCTAAAATAACTCGGCTAATACTTGCGAGGTTTTTATTCGGTAAATAAAAGGATTACCGCTGTACTAAAGATCAGATACGAAATATTTAAAATGACGCATAAATAGTTACTTACTTCAACAAGATAAATTGAAATCAAAGAACAAACCCCTCGCAACATGTGCCGATCGTCATTTTCATAAAAGCAATTTTCGCATTTTCCAATTCGGACGCATGATGATAACGTCACTTAGATTAGACTTCAATGTTCTGTTTCTGAATTAAATGCTAGAGTTGCGCTTTTGTAGGAAAACATCAATTTAATGTCATTCGCTCATGACAGGAGTGATAACTAATGGCCTTGGAAATATAAAAGAGTGCCCTCCAACGGCTACATATTCATGGTGTAGCAGAAAACAATTTTCTTTTCGACGGCAGCCGATAAACAAGCAAGAACATGTCAGCATCGATCTGAGTCGCTCAGTTGAGGTTGTTATATTAGTGAATTAACCCTGTCAAATGGAATCTATGATCGTTGTCATGGAGATGACGACCACAACAAAGGATATTCCGATGACCAACAAAGTGGGTAGAAGTGCATGACCGCGCAAAATTTACGGCGCATAAAATCCATGAGTCAGGGATTGCTGAACACGTCACATTACTATCAATCGAATGTTAAAATAGTCACCGATCTATCCAGTGTATAAAAATTATCTCATTATAATAATGGCGTGAAAAGTAAAGAATATGAAATTAATATCTCCTGTTGTGCATTTTATTTCCATGAAATATATTTAATATGACAACTTTCTCACTCTATTATCATTACAATTTTCATTAATATGTATTAATACAATTAAATTTCTGATTGCACAATAGTTGATATGTAAATACATTTATATATTTAATATTCCGGAGCCTTATCACATACAATGAATGAACCTCATATTATTGTGTAATTATCTTACTCAAGTATTAAATCTTAATTATTTAATTGATAAAATCATACAATTTTATAATGATTTAATTAAATACTATATTGAGTGAACGTCGTTAAATTTAGTAAATAGGAACGGCATTAACCGTTTCTTTGCTGTGTCTGTAATAATGATTAGAACTAAATGACTTGTAATAAATGAATTGTAACGTATTCATTTTACATGAATACGTTACAATTACTAGTTATCAAAGAAGTGAATTTAATGCATTCATTTACAAAAAATAAAACTTCTAAGTAATCCCTCGCGGAATACTTAGAAGTTTTATTTACATTGATATTCACTTCAGAGCAACGGTTGTCTTGCTCTTTCACCTTTCTTAGAATATAATTAGATAATTTATCAGGTGCGAGGCTTTATAAGATTTTATAACCTATTATTGCGTCTTCACACGAGGAAAGTCAGCAAATACGTAATTTTCTCTTGAGAAATATCTAGAATATTCTGTAAGTAAAACTTACATGAAACGTGATCACAGTAGATAATAATGAATTTAATGGAAGATGATGATGCTGCATTTATGAATAGAAATTATATCACCTTACCAAGATAGCTGGCAATGAATTGTACACTAATTCTGTCGAATAATTTAATTTCTTTTTCATTTAACATCCGCAATTTTCCGTATAATTTATATATTTTTAGTTTTTTAACTTTATTTTACTTTCAACTTCGTTGCAACACAACCGTGAGGTTATTGGGATTTCCTCGGAAAAATCGTGAAATTTTTATTTATTCACGAATTGTCCACAACAATTTCCAATTTCTTCATTTTATATAACTTGAAAATATTTATAAATGTAAAATACAAACTAGCGAACAATAATATCTTGATCATCGTATTAATGCAATTTAGCATAGCCTTGTTTCTTCAAATTGATAAAGGTTTGCAGTCTAATTCTTAATATTTTCGCCATTACATAATTGAAAAAAAACTGAAAAATGTTAGGTCGGGTTGCTTTTTATTTATGGGACAGAAGAGAATTGGATCCATTGATTCCCTCGTCAATTTCTAATGAGCCGTCAACGTTGAAAGGAATGATAAATTCTTATTGTACATACTACCACACATTGATCGATTTTCAGATAAATGACATTTTAATCTTTGATGTTATAGAGCGTGATGATGTCGAAGCTGCGAGGCTTACCAGAATCATCCTACTAATCGCAGCTTGTGCATTTAGAGGCTGAGAAGTCAATGAGAAAGACAACTAAAGATTGACCAATCAAGATATTAAAAAGTGTCTCATATCATAATTAATATTTCGCTTTGTGACAGAGACTTTGTGGAAGAGGTTTAACCATAGCAATTTATAAAGTTTCTGAAGTTGAACATTATATTATCAACATAGACAGATTAGGGTTATTATGGATAGCTGTATAGAAGCACTAGAATTAGTGTAGAACTGAGGTAGAGAAGCTCCGGCTTTTATCCAAATGTGGTCTTCAGATGTAATAACGTTCCTTACCGCTGGTATAGATTCATGGAAGTAAGATTTGAAAACTATGCTGGGATCCTTTACTCTAGCATATATTATCTTAAAATAAAATTATTTTGAAATTCTGCATTATAATATCATTATTTTAAAGGAAACATAGACCATATCAAAGTTATTTATCACTAGTGGTTACTGGAGAAATTACGTGTGTGCAGTGGAAGTATAAAGTTCGATTGGGACACTAAGGCCTCTATAGCTCAAGTAGGGATAGAAGGATGATTTTCTTACATTTTTTAGTTCGAGCAAATTTTAGGCCTCCTTAAGAAATCGAAACGCTGGGCTGTATCCAAGGGTAGGCATTTGAGCAATTTCTATTTTATTTTTTAAAATTTCGTTAATAAATTTTCTCATTTTTAAATGCAAATTAAATGAATAATATGTTGCATATTAAATATTGAGCACCAAAATTTCACATCTTTTCAATTTTTATAGCGTATCAACGAAAAGCTGCGTTTTTATAGTAAACGAACTATTTGATTCTTTTTCGTCTTATGACACATGCTTTCATCGTATTCTTCGATAATAGGATTTGATCGATGAAGAGATCAATGCTTAGGTAAGATGTTTTGATATAGATTCGAGTCCATTCTACCAAAATTGACATTGTAAGAAGATGGTTTTTTTGAGTGATGAGTTTCCGAAAATATGGATATGTCCAAGAAAATATTTCTCAAGAAACAGACGAATTCCAAAATTCTTCACCAAATATTTTTCTAACGCCATTATTTCCAGTTGATAGCACAAAAAGTTCATGAGGATTTTTATCATTTACGGAAACTTGATTGATAATTGCTTTATTCTACCTTCCTATATTTCCATACACGAGGAAGTGTTTACTCTAATGTACCTAATCCTATTGCTTCCTTTCCTCAACTACACTTATCAGATCTTTACTTTTCCAGCTGTATTTATCATTAGGTCTTAATAACAATTTTCAAATAATTCTCTCCAAAAATTTCTGTAACCCTTTTAATATCTCAGTTGATTTCTTATCCAGTGAGTTCTTCTGCATGGTAAAATTTCTAATAGTATTCTTCTCTATCCGTTGTTACCTTTTTTTCAAGTTTCATATTTCGAATATAATCCTCCTCTCTCAGTCGTAAATTTCACAAATAATTATGTATTTGCTATTTCAGACTATCAAAGAATATCTAAAAATAATAATATAATTTATGGAGTGTTTCGTGTGATTTCGCCTAAGACTTGAGGAAGAAAGGTCCTGCATGTTTTAAATATGGTCCCTTATTAGTTGTGAGTACCCTGTAAATAGTAGACTATTTTTTTCTCCAAACAGACCCAGTGATGGAGAATTTTAGGCCATAAATAAGACCCACAGTAAGCAATACTCGTGAAATTTATTTTTGACGTCTTCAGAGTTTATTCCTTTTTCAAAAATAAATTATACCCAATCATTACAAGGGCAATGATGAATTTACATAGAAGAAAAATAAGAGACTGTTATTGCCACCATAAAAACTATTCACGTTTTAAGATGATGAATTTATATAGGAGATAAATAAAGTTGACTATTATTTCCATCATCAAAAACTCACAATCTGAGATAAATCCAACGTCAAGGTGTTCAATATTTCGTCAAAAATTCCGTGCATTTAGGCTGCATGCAAATTAACGACCATGCTTTCGGGGAAATTCCGCTAGTATATTTATAATTCCAAGGGGAATCCAGATTTAGCTTGCACCGGAAACTTATTAAATGAGACCCATGAAAAATAGGGTCACCTCTTAACTGTTGAATTTACGCCTCGGCTTTCTGAGGGAAATCGAAGATCGACCAGATGTTACATGATGGGGATTCCTTCGTTACCATGACCCACCTTTCTCCTTGTTCGACCTTCTTACGATTCACTCTGAGATGTGTGACGGGGTTAGAGTGTTCGCTGTGACGTAACTATTGGTCGAAGTTCCCATTCTGCTCGATTAGAGAAAGGGAGAGGAAATTCAATTCGGAGTTCTTTCAACCACAAATGGAGAAAACATCAATATTACATTTCACAACATATAGGAATGAATCTAATTCTTCTAATCAAATCTGAAAGTAATTGTATTCTTGGAATATTCAAATCGAAGACATCGAGACAATTCTCACCGTTAATCAGCAATAATTATCCACATTTAATTACAAAATAACAAGCAAAAATATGTAAAATATATATTCTTGAAAATTCTCTGGAATAACCCGAATGAATATGACTCAAATTACATTGACTTTCACCTAACCCTTACAGGAAAGTAAACAGATATCGCTAATTAAGCAGTAAGAAGAATGCTTTTCGTAACAACAATTTTAGGAGTGAAAAGTATACATTTAAAAATGTACCAAAAATTAACCTCACTGTTTTTAATCACCTAAAATTTCAATCGAATATAGTGTAATCCTTTAATGAAATCTTTAACAGAAAAATACTCTCTCCGTATTCAACTGAAAATCTACTGGTGTTGCAGATTTATTTATTCAAAATACAATATTGATTTTTCCTTCAAATAGCTTTAATTAGCTATATTTCAGTCACTCGTTTATTCTCTATAGTAATACGAAAGGTATTTTTCAAATTACCATATTCATTCCATATAATAAACTAACAATTATCAACACATTATTAATATATTACCAAGTAATTATTTAATTTTACATTTATTTTTTAATTATTTTAAATCATTAAATAATTATTAATTTGCGATTTGGGAAATTTTACTGTATCTATTAATAATTAAGCATTATATTTTTTATTCAAATCTTTTTGGGTAAGTAAGTAGTAGTAATTTTAAAAGTGCCTCCGCATTTCACATGTAAGCACCCGAGAATTGAACCTCGGACCACTTTCACCAAAGTCTATGCCTTATCTATCTTATCTATTCCTATCCTATCCGGGGACCCTCTTATAGTCCTATGAAAGCTATAAGATTCATTGAGTCAGGATTGTCCAACATCCGTCTAGCTGATGGCAATATACCAGTTTTCCGTAAAAATACGATGGTGTATCCGTAAATAAAAGAGGCTAATACCTCCAACACCTTACACAATAGCCTAATAATAAAAACTCTTCTTCCAATTAAAACTGTACTTATGTACTGAATAGCTCCTTTATCTGCTTGCACGTTTATTTTCAACGATCTATTGAAGCAATCATTTAAACGTACTTTAACGTAGGCGTGAACAATCTACCTAGTGTTAGTTGCGGGTTTAATGATACGAAAGAAGGGTTGTAGAATTTAAGGGGCAATTGCCAGGCCACGATAAATCTCCTAATGCGACCCTTCGATCAAAGAGTTTGTACCAGTCTTTTAGGCCAAACACACATTTATATTATACCTAAAATAAAATGTTGCGGCGGACGGCATTCCATAACATTATATCAGTAAAATGGAGAGAATTCTCTTTCGTCCGAAAATATACATCATAAAGAAAGCAATAACTCTGCTCCTCAACTTTAAGAACGTTCTAAATATAAAGAGTCTTTCGAGAGGGAAAACATGTTTTCGTCATATCATCGACCCGTCAGTCGAGAAAGGTATATTTTATAGACGATTCGAGAGCCGCGTAAAGATTTATTTCTCCTATCCCTCTTTCTATTTTCGATACTTGAATACTCCAGTAAAGGGGGATGGAATTTTTATGAGCCGTAAAGAGTGGATTTAATAGCAGTAAAGTAATAGGATTAGAACAGTATCAATAGTGAAAGGTTATTCCATGAGACTCTCAGCACTAAACCGATAACGGCATTTCCCGGGCGTTGCCCGTATTCCAGGTATTTGTAAATAGAGCTCATATACATAGAAAGTAAGGGCCAACGTGGCTACTCTTTGCAAGAATTCGGAGATGTTGCATATACGGAGCGTTACGACTGCTCTAATCGTGGGTCCATTCAAAAGAGGTATGACGTAATTCATCCCCTTGAGGTCTGCAAGGAAATACAAAGCAGTTTTTGCTTATGCATTTCATTAGAATATTTTTATTTGCCATAATTTAAAATGTATTTAAGTAAATATGCACGCAGGTATATTGATGCTAAAATAATTTTTCTTAAAATAAGAAATTTTAAGTTTCAAATTTATGTAGTTCCTAATTGTTTGAGTAACGAATTTTCGGTATTTTTTCGTTGGAATTCCCCAAATTCTTTTCTAATAGTTATTTCTTCAAAATACGTAGAAACGCTTAGAAATAAGGTCTTTCTTATTAAAACAGCAGAAAAAATACCTTTTATGTTACAGTTCTTTTCAACTTACAGCTTAAGTATTTAAAAGTTAGCAATGCGGTTCCTTACGCTGTAATTTTGATAGTTTTGGAGGTTTCGAAATTTCTAAATGGCCAGTCGCCTATAAACATGTGATACAAATAACTCATTGCTTGTTTTATCAAAGTTTAGAATGCATTACCGTCTTATATCACTTGATAAGTTTCATGTTGCAATGAAATTGATTATTGAAGGAACGCCATATACTCAAGGAAAAAAATATGGGTGAAAAATGTCGACATGACTGAGTCTCGAAGTCAGGTCTGCCACTTTACAGCAGGTATTATGTAGGTGCTAAAATAGCGTTTAAAGTTTATCATCAAGATAGCCGATTCGTAATGCGATATTTGAGGAATTCCCCCGAAAAAAACAAGGGTGAGGGTAAGGTGTTAAACTACAGAGTCCCAACCATTTCATTGTTTTCTTTTTTTAATATTTTAAGTTTTTCCTTGGTATTTATGGTACACACCTCTCCACTAAGTTTAACACCCTTTCCCTATCCATGAACAGTATCATACATTAAGCACTCACTAACGCAACGAGATATATGTATCAGCCGAAGCACTGTTCAGTAAATATTTGATCAGAAGGTTTGTTAACTTGTTCTGTTGGTAACACTATGCTCACGAGTGATAAATTCACGATGATTCACGCGACTTAGTCTAGAGAATGTATCCCGGCTTCCTTTGGATACATGTGTACCGCAGGCAGACTATTACGGGGTGAGAATATCCGTGACGGAGATGGCATTGTGAACGCGCATGCCTTTGTACCCGTGCCAACATGAGTCCGGTGCATATATTTTGACAGGTGCCTTTTTCGAAATATTTACGCAATGGAACGGGCTTTCCGCACGCGTTAGGTACCGTGTTTCGGTTTCCACGATCGCCGATATTTCACTTCGTGACGTATTGAGGGTGACCGATGTCTCGGCCGGGAACTTATGCACGAATGCCTCACATATGCATGGGGAAGAGTATTATTAGATCACATGCCAAAGTGAAATGTCGGACGGAGTACCACCAACAAATGCGCAGGTTAAAGATCAGGCAGCACGCCAGTGTTATTGGCGGGTGAACAATAATTAGCTGGCCGTAGTGGGTGTTTTGATTACTATTCAGGGCGCTGGACAAAACGAAGACGATTCTCGGGACAGTATCCATTTGTTAAGATTTATTCAGCGTTGAAAGATTTATTCAACTCCGTCAGGGCAGGAATAGACCTTATTTCCGGATCGGTTTTCTAGATGATTGAATGATAGAGTAGAAACGTATATAAAAATCTATGCAGATCTATGTGAATTATAATGGTGTATATTGTAATTTCTGCTGGAAGTTTTCGGAATACAGCAGTTATAAAAAAAAGACTGTTTTTACCAATCGAGCTGTTGATCAATATGATATAGCTAACCTAAGCTTCTATCAAGGATTATTTTTCAGATGGGGTAACATAAAATTTTCCCTTGTTTTGACTTTAACGTAGCAGGCTCGGCTTCAGTAACTGAGAAAAGAAGCGTCTCAGCTAAGCCTAAATAAAAGACATTTGGATAACTCCATAATTGCAGGAAAACTCCTCAAATAGAAAAACGAAAAAGATCTTTTATCGACACAGTAATCGCGAGATACTTAATTAAGTGAATTGCGATTAGTGAATTTTTATAGGTTACCGCCAATAATGAAGTATTTAACGTATAATTGAAGGACGAATGGCTATGATATTTTCATCTACTTTATCGTTATTAGCAAGAGAATCACAAGCGATTATAATCAGAGAGATATATGCTGCAAATTGATAAGAGCAAGGAAGAACAAACCGTTGGCTATACAAGCATACCTCATAAAGAAGCAGAAGACAAATAAAAAATTCAATGAATCTATAACATGTATGTAGACCGTAAAAAGGGTTGCCTATTTTCAAGGATACCCATGATTAAGTGTACCTATCATTTACAATCAAAGTGGGTCATCGAATATTTACTTCTTGTAATGAATGGAGAGAAGTTCAAACAAAGTTTGAGAATTGATTTGCTCGATTAAGCTCGTTTTCTGATATTAACTAAGTATTTATGCTCCATAAGGCATTTTCTTTGAAAACCCTTCCTCCTCTTATCAAAGAGATGGATATAAAGCGAGTATTTGCATTGAATTTCTCTCAATTGGAAGAGATTTGAAGAATTTGAAGCAAAATTTACTTCATGTATTTCTTTTGCCTAAGGTCAAGAACAACATGACTAAATCGAACTAAAGTTTAGAATTAGGAAATTAATTAAAACCCTCCATTGAATCAAATATTTCCTTTTCCATCTCCGTAACACCTTTAATTTTGAATTCCATATGAAATGTCAATATCAATTTTCATTTTATCAACATATGCTCTCCACTCCAGTTTGAAAATTATTTTAGCACTTTCGTAAGAAAACTTATTGCTTCTTTCTGCCGCAATTCTGGCGCTAAATATATATACAAAAAACTTTTGTAATCCCACAAGACTAATTTGAATTAATAATTAGTATAATGTTTACAACCGCACTTTATATTAAAGGATCTTCGAGATAGGATCCTTTAATATAAAATGCCAAATAAACTCCATCAGTAAATACCAAATTATTTTCCTCCACGGCATACTGGAGGTTGGCGATTTTTTTATACCAACGAAATTTAATTTTTAAGTCCGCAATTCAACATAAAGCTATGTAAGCATAAATTCAAGCATAAATCACCGTAAAAACTTCAAATATTAAATTTTGGAATCATGATCATAGTTTATATGCATCAGCTATTGAATCATAATCATAATAAAATGCTTTTTCTCATAATTTCGATAGTCGCCAACGTGTTCCTTACTTGTTTACGGTCCGCTCAGAAATCCAAGTGAAAGAAAAATCAGATCTCAGCAAATTTTCGACTTGAAATATAAATAATTATTTATCATCTACATCTATTACAACCGCTAACCAATCGAAATCAATAATGGTACAGAAGTGATGAAATTTGCAAACATCGATTGTTCTCTGGTGAACTTTTTCACATTTGCATAAATTTTAAAAAACTTCGCAAGCATTCAAAGTTTCGTTTCGACTTAAACGTTTCGCGCGGCACACCTGTCATGTCTTGCAGCACTCTCTTTACAATGAATTGCACTTCATTGACTCGCACTTTTACCCCTTTGAAAGTTCCTGTTCTATTCGCATTTGAAAGTATTGCAGGTTTCACTCTCCATGACAAGTCTGCGAGTATGCATTCCGCATGCCTTTATTGATTGAAAGCAATGCATGTTTTAATGTAACTAAAAGCTCTTACACGCACAAAAAAGCTGTAGGGAATAGGAACGTCTCTTCTGACGTCATTCGGGATCCGCGTCGGGAGCAGCATAAGGCAGGTCAATGAGGGGTTTGTTGCCATAGGTTGTAACTGGTACCTCGCGAATTAAGCTTTCTATTTTAGGGTAATCTAGCCCTTTGAACACACTATGTAAGAGGGGTCGGAAGCGGTAATCAGAGGCATTCAGCTTGGGATATAGATGCTAATTTTATAACTGGGGACAAGGGGTCTCATCGCCTTCTTGATAATATTCTCCACTCTTATATTTTTCTACTAAATTGCATACGATTTTCAGAGTTTTATTTTTCAAGGAACATACCACGAAGTTTTGAGAATATTACTTATATTTTGCGTACTACTTCGATTCATTTTTGTATCGTATATTTATCTATTTTTCAAATTGCTGTCGCATTTACAATGATTCAGGTAAATTAAATCTCTTGACAGACTTGTATTTAATTCATTAGGTGTTAAATTACTATTGACTCAGATTTTAAAAAGGAATATACTTGCATATGTTATGTGTTGGTTGATCTTACCGCATCGTAATAGGGCAGTTTCATTTTTAAAAAGTTAGAAAAATAAGTTTTTTCGTACACTAGGGTGGGTCTTTGTGATTTTTCGAGGATCGAATTCTAAATGGACTCAAACTTTGCGCATTTGCATGATTTGCATCAATGGAAAATATTAAAAAAATCGTATTTTATTATTTAAAAATCGTATTTATTTTGAATCTTTAGTTCGCGCGGTGGGTCAGAATTTTGGAAAAAATTACATAAAATACTAAATTTTGTCTTTGCTCTAAAATTATACCGATATTGTCTTTTACATTAAAAGGCGTCAAAGCACTAACTTTAGTTGCCTGATAACAGGAAAATAGTATTTAAAAACTGTGCGCTACATTTTAAGTTATTACAAAAGACCTAAAATTTTAAAATTCAGGTGAAAATCAGAGGTGTTATTGTTATTTTCAAATATCCGCAGTATTTACTAAATCTAATGAATCAAAAAAACGTTGCATGTCATTTTTATTAAAAAGTCTCTCCCACCCACTACAATTTCACACGACTCCACTCTTTTCACGCGTTTTGCGCTTCATTTTTGTTAGATAAAACTATGTTGTGAAAGATTTGTTCTATGTGATCCTCATTCAGTAGACCACGCAGTGGTCAGAACAACTGCAATAAGTAAGATTCATTGCGATTTATGCTTGTAAAAGTAAATAATATGTCACGCTTTTTCGTTCATTACATTTGGTAAAATACTGCGGATGAGTAAAACGATAAAATCCCAAATTTTCACATACATTCTAAAATTTGTGCAAGCTTAAAATATAGCGCATGATCTTTAAACATGCCTTTTTCCAGAAAACGAAGAAGAATTACTTGGATGTTATTAAGAGTAAAACAAACATTATTAGTATATGTTTAAAGATATAACTTAGTGTATATTGTATTTTTTCCAAACCTAGGGCCCTTTCCGCAAGCTGAGGATCCAATGTATACATTTTCAACATTTGATCATTGATGAGGTTGCAAATGCACAAATTTTGAGCAGTATCAGATCTCAATACATGAAAAATTGCATTTTTTCGACTAAACCTAGTGTAAAAATCCGTCTCTGTATACACCCGAGTGAAATTCGTTTTGAGTTGAAAATGTGATGGAGAGATCGTATGTATCCAAGACTTTTTATTACAGGATGGAGCATCTTATTGGCTGAACATTGAGACTGAACGTAGTGATTCTTCTCTCAGGGAATTATTTAAGCTCGACCATCATATTTGAACTACCCGTATCAATTTTTCATCTTCTTTATAATTTAATTAATTCGTTATTAATTTCGTTTTGATACTGATCTAAATTAGGTCACAGCTGTTACTGGCGAGGGCTACTTTTATACTCAATAAACACTCACAGTCAACTACAATACAATATTTACAACCTCTGTTATTTTTCAACATTACTGACTATGCGTTTCCAGTAGATTTATGTTGAATTGTAACCAAGAGACGAATGATTTTCCTCCTTCCTCTTGTTCTCATCGTTTTATTCGCATTGGAGCTACATTCCAGGAATGAAATGAGGAAACTGAAGCAGAACCGGTTTTCGTAATTTCACCATATGAAGAGTTTGAGGAAGTTATATGTCACACCGTGGTTGGTGGCTTTCAAACAAATTTAGCAACAAGAGAAATTTTCCAATAGAACTCTGAAATTGGCAAAAGAGGATTTACCCTCTGCTTATCATGAATTACATAAGGATTTGTGCGGAAGAACACTTTAAATTTCACTCTAATTGACGTGTCCATTTATTAAGGCATTCATTGCAACATTTTTGTTAATTTGATAAGGAAGTATTTAAATAATTCTCTTTCCTAGTAACATAGATCACATGAAGTAATAATTAAAATTGAGAATGCTTTAGCTATTTACTTAGCCATTCAATCAGCTTTAATTCATAAAATTTCGAATTTTGAGTGGTATGTCACCAAGCAGTTGAAATCAACAGATGTTTTTTATACTAAAACATAAATTAAAATATCGAAGAAACAACCAAAGTTTCGGTGCATGGCATCATCAGCAAGTGCAAGATTACAAAATTACACAATATATGAGGACATAAACAGGGAAAGGATTAAAGTAAGAGAAAAGGAAGGGATTGGAGAATTAAGATAAGATAATAACTAACTCCCCACTGAAATCCTTCCGCTATTTATATTCAGATATTTTATATCTAATTTTCGATTTTTTCTGCTGATTAATACTCGCGACAATATAAGACGACGCTTCGTCTTATTCATAACGAAGCGACGTTATGATAAACTTTTCTTCTATTTCGTCAAGACATACAGTAAACGCTATTTATATTTTTAATAAATGAGTGAAATAAACACGTAACGCATCGATCCGTATATTTTTAGAAATATTTACGTAACATTACTTTAAATTATTTCTACACCTACAAAAAGTTGCGTTCTAGTTCTCAATAACAGATACTATGCGAGGGCTTTGACTCGAGTCGAGGTAAATTATTTCTTATTTATCTGGGTAATTCAAGCGAGGCGGTGGATTTATCATATAATAAAAAAGAACTGGTATATTATCACTGGCAGTGAAACTTCAATACGACCGCTATTCCTCATCATAATCGTTTCTGATTGAAGAGTTCTTTGGCACATTGAAAGGTTTTCCTTTAGCAAGGACGAGTGTAATAAGAAATCCATATTTCCTAGCACATATTTTCTGTAATTGGTCTTTGATTGGCAAGTCGTCCTTCACTCTGCACCAGCATTTCTCTTTTATAGGAAAAAATCAGTAAGTGTGCTACAGTCACTTTTGAAAGCGATTTCATACCAGTCGTCATATAAAAGTACGTTTTCTTCCTCAGGAACCGAGAGGAGGCTGATGAACTGAATTTTTCACAGTTAACTATTCCAATGTCACAGCTGAGCTCCGTTGCCGGTTTGCGTGGTCTGAGAGCTTCCTAACCTTCCCGAAAAATTGTCTCGACATTGAAAAGGGGTCAAGGGTATTTTGCATATTCCATTTGTTGCCACTTCCAGTTGACCTCCCCAATCGCCGCACTTACTTCACTGACGAACACAAGACAGCCGCTCGTAAACATTACCCATAACTTTTCCACGTGCGCCAGGTTATCATTCCAAGGCAACGTGTCAATGAGTTGTTAACAGGGGCGGATTGGAAGCAATAATTATACCAATTCGGTCATCGATCCACTGTAGTGGACATTTACACGTTACTTTGTCGTGAGATAAGCAATCTGAAAATTATTGTATTGTGGTATTTACTTTGGCTAATTTGGATAAATGTTAGCCTTTAGTCTTTTTATCCATCATTGATCTCCGTGCCAGTTACTAATATGCATGCTATATTTTCTAGTAGCATTCTAAAGCACAAAATAAACATTTTCACAAAGTAAACATTTTCGCGTTACCGTAATAGTAAATGTAGCTTAACATTTCTTTCTTCGTTGCTCCTGTACTAGTGCACTCAAGTCAACACGGTACAATTGAGGTTAAAGAAGTATCCACCCCATGGCAACGGTCCACGTACAGTCCGCCCACCGGGATACTTCCCGGTATCCTGGCTGGCCAATCCGCCCCTCACTACTAGCATAAATAAACAAGAACTCACGTTAAAGAAGAGGTGAAAAAGTAGAGGGTCTCCGTCGTCCAAAGGCTTCCAAAGGGTCAGCTGCGTGGCCGATGGACTTCCCCGAAGACCTTCCTTCCTCCCCCACCTCCCGCACCCTCTTCTTCTCCTCTTCCTCCACCTCCCTCCTCCCTCTTTCCTCTCCCCTTCCCGAACCTCCCCGTCTCTCTCCGTCCTATTATACTCGACAAGCAATGAAACACCCTTTCTCCGGTGCCGTCTCTTGGTACCGGAGGACCCCCCGGATCCGACGATGACACCCCAATTTCTCGCTCCTCCCTCTCGAATTCCTCTTACTACTTCTCCAGATCTCGGAATACGCTAAGGATCGCGATAATGTTTCCTCTAGGGGATGTCCGGTCCTTCTGGTTTCCTTCCGGAGGAGCGCTCTTAAATTTGGTGGGCGCGTGCAGACTTGTGCGGCGGTAACATCCGAGGGATCTGCGCTGTCCTTCGCCCTCCGCGGCCGGCGGGAGAAAATCAGAAGCAAGTCGCGACGCGTCCAGGAGAGGAATGGCAAAGCACTTCTCCGCCTTCCCTCCTTTCACGATCGACTACCACCACGAGAAACACACGCGCCGCCAACGCCGCCGTCTTCTCCCTCCGCCCTCTTTTAGGCGGTGTGAAAAAAAACTCGCCGATTACACACCATCTATCCCTCACACGTGGACAGGTCGACGAAACGGACGAAAATACGGGCAGAAAAATAAAATTCGGAACACGGAAGATCTTCCCTCGGAGTCTGGGAGCACTTTCTCTCGCTCCCTCCGATGCCGTGACTTCTTAAATTAGGTGAGGACCGAACTATCTTCTTGAACCTCCCCTACTTCATCCCCCTCTCGCATCACTCCCCTCCCCAAAGAAAAGGGCACGAGGCCAATGGATAATGCAAAGGAGGTACGCACTGCTTTCTCTCCCTATCCAAAGCGCGGGATTACGTCTCAAGTATCTGCACCACGTGGTTCCTCCCCCGTCCTTTATAAGAGCTTCCCACGGCCAGGGTTCCTTATCTAAGCTGGGCGCCTGGGCGGAATCCCAATGTTTTATTTCCTGAGGGCCGCCCAAACAATTCTTAGAGACCCGCTCTATTTTAAAGATTTTGGAATCCAAAATCTCTCCTTTGTTCATTGTGTTTATTTAACCTTATGGAAGAAAAGTTCGGCCGTCTGAAAGAGATGATCTAGATGTCGATGTCACAATTTTAACCCCTGTAACCACTGCTCGAACAGAGAATAAATATTCTCAAGGATAGTCGATAAATGCCACGCATGAAAATATTATCGGCACATAATTACTTAACACAGAAATAATTATAATTTTGTTTTGTGTCATTATTATCTAATAACTTATTAAATTAAGCACTGTCACCGAATCAACAATTCATTTATCATGTATTACATGTGAACAAAAAGTACAACGAAGCATACTTAAACAGAATAATAGCATATTATTTATACTTAGCATAATATCATGTTATACTCGGGTTTTAATTTTGTTATTCTGTAGTTCATTCCATTTATGATGCGATTTAATTTTTCTCTTTTTTCATCTTCCTAGTGCATTTCTATTTTTTATTATTTTAGTTTTTTCTATTTTTTATTTATCTTTTGTTTGTCTTTGTATTATTTGTTTTATTTATAAAATACAAAAATGACACCCAACTACGTAGTTATTCAATAGCCACGTTTCATATAGCGAGAAAGTTATTTCCAGCTTATGAGCTGCAGCAGATAGTCATCGGGTGAATATGTGTATGAAATCATCACAAGTCGCTGAAAATACCTTCACTATCATAGTTAGTTGGTGAAATACATGTGCTGCAAAAATATATTTTATGACTGTATTCGAAATCAAATTAATACAATTCACTTACCTTGGATTTTTATTTTTTTTAACAGGAATTCACTATAATTGAAATTTAGGAAAATATTCAATATTTTTGTTTTCAGAAAGATGGCTTTTCTTAGTTAAAAATGAATCTCAATAGCGAGGAATTAGCATGGTCATCGAAGTAATAGGGTTATGTTGGGTATTAAAGTTATTTCTTTTTGGGGATGAAACATAGTTTCAGAGCTTCTTAAAGATTATCTCAAGCATAAAAGCGTGTGTTTTGAAGAAGAATGAAATTTTCAATGAAGAAAGTTTAAATAGTTTATAATATATATAATATATAATTTTAAATAGTCTTTCATTTATGAAATATTAATTTCTAAATGCTTTACGTAATTAACTACTTTTAAAATTTTCAAAAACCGTCACGAATTCATCTTCACTCTGATTTTGGAGCGTTTGTAACATACCTATAGTATTACATGAATAGCATACATTTCGTCAAGCTATGAAAAAAATTAGAGGGAACTATGCCCACGACCTACCCTATTTATCGCTTATTTCTTTCCCCAGCGGAACTTTCCCCTTCTCTTTCCCTCATCTTCCCCTTTCCTTTACCCCTTCATCTCTCCTAGAAATTCTTATCCCCCTCTACAATCCCTCGCAGAGGTCCTTCACAATTTCTCCCAACATCTCCTGAGGAAGATGCTAAAGCTCTGCCGGAGTTTATGAACGGCATACATGGCATGTTTCAATTATTAATATCTGGTAATATTATCCGAGTCCTACCATAATGAAGGGATCCCTATGCATAGCGGCAAAAATACATGCTCTGCTACAAATACATGACATTCTCCTTAAAAGTGGCGTACTCATCGTAAGTCATCTTAAGGGAAGTATAAAAATATCGTCTTTGAACATATCCGGGGTATAAATTTTGAGGATATTTGTGTATCATAAAAATAAAAGATTTTAATTAATATTCCTGTGAATGATATTCGGTAGGTTTGAAAAGAATCGTTAGTTATTAAAAATAATGAAATTAAGAAGGATATTTGCTTGGAAATTAAAAGATGTCGTAAATCTGTCTCTTCGATGTTTGTAAAGGGGGGCTTTCTGCATCTGTATTGTAAGCTAGAAAACAAAGTCGAAAATACGAAGTTTCCGAAAAGACATTGATTTTAGTTTAGAGAATGAATGCTTTCAAATGAAGACTCGCCGAAACCATAAGCGGAAAAGTTGATGAAATGTTTTATTTCCGTATTTCATTCTTTTACGATATATTCTGTAACTATATGAAAATGATGTTGACACTATGCTATCAAAAATGCTATTGAAATTCCTTTACTTTTGCAGTTGAGCCAAAACATTTGACGAATTACATATTACGAAAGGAACTAAAGAAATAGGGAAAGTAACTAAAGAGGGAATTTCTAAACTCCATATCCATTCATCAGCGCATCCTCTTCCTATATTGCACCATAATAACTGTATTTTCCTATTATTAATTACATCACTATCTTTTTAAACTCGTTACCATAGCATTTACTTCCTCTTACTTAATTTCGCAACTGTCCACTAAATGGTGATTTTCCCCAAATGACCGCACGTTCGCCAGATATAGAGGAAAGCCAGCCAAATCGACCCTCGGAGACGAGTTGATTGAGTCATTTGCTGTGGATTTTTTCCTTTCAATTTCTGCTTCCCGCTTTTGTGGCATTACACATTCACTATTGCACCATGCTAATGCTACTGTGTATGTTTCCCTGATGTATTCAATATTCCTCTCATTCTCATGCACCGTTCTGTTCCCCCGTAGTTTTTATCTCACTTGCTCCTATACCAGTTTTGGTAAGAATCACTCTTTCAATTTCTTTTCCTATCTGATAGATATCTTCATTTACTATTGGGCTTGTATGTAATTATGATTTTTCAATTCAGGTTCAATTAAGAGATAGAATTGAATCAGTAAGTCGTCCGCTCTTCGTTTTAACGATGAAAGGTGCTTATTATGTACGTCGGCACTTGATCAGTGACTACATTCGCGTATTACTCGTTGTGTTCAAGCGTGGCTTTTAGGATGACCTAATTAAATAACTCTGTGATTGAGGTCTGAAAACTTTATTTTTTCTTTAGTTGTTTTTAACACCAGGGGAATTCTTCTAGTTGCTTTTAATTCATACATTTAGTTACATTTAATACATAGTACTACTGATAACTGGTAATTTCACATAGTTTCTGCATCAAAAACTTAACCTCACGTTTGGCTTCTTTTGCTTTAATAGAGAAAACTTTATTTGATATTTATCATTCATATACAGATATAAACTGATACCCTTCCGTTCATACGTCCCCCCTTCCATAACCGTTTCATCCCTCCATGTCATGAGACATGAATGTCTCTCAATGTAAGACAATCAAACAGATCAAAGGGGTTATTTCGAGCATTGCACTTCTTCAGGGTCTTTGCTACTCTCAAAAGGGATGTCTATCTCTAAGCGGATAATCCGGCAGCGACACCTTTTTCATACAGATTATTCATTTAGATGGAACGTCATCCAGTGCTTCTCAATTGGCGTGCATTAACGTAGTTCTTGTTTTTCCGCATAATATTTAAGAATGGCTCTATCTTGTTTACCTTTTGCTGAAAATTCGTGATAAAAAGAAAACACTATACTCCTCCTTTTATGAAAGTATATAAAAAGTATGCATAAAAAGAAAAAATATTCATTCTAGAGTGTTGGAGAATCCAAGATCACCCCCCTCCTCCCCTCGATGGCTATTATTGCTGGTAATCTGTCTAATTTGTGACGGGAATTTAAATTAGAAGCTGATTGTGAAGTTTTCCACGATTACTATACGACTTATTGCTTTTCTCATAAAAAGAAAGTTAATGTTAGTTGGGTATGAATACATACGGAGATCATATCAAATTGCCCACATCCTTGTCAGGTTTCCAGATCTGCTTCTCTTCTCAACTTGAATGTTTAGTTCTTTCCAACTTGAACTTAGACTTAACCTTTAGTAGAGAAACTTGTTGGGCAACCAGTCAAGAGGGATCAAATCTGACCCAAACTTTTTCTTCCTACAAAGTCGCTGAGTTACATTTTCCTTTATTTTCTTATTTTTTATATTAAGGTTATATCGCTTTCTTAACTGGAATAGTGTCCAATAATCACCGCCTAATCATTAGGGAAGTTACGCTTCGTTCTAAAATCTAGATATGTATTTTAGGAGCATATCGTGTATTATTTTAATTTACCATCTTACAAATAATATAACGTGTTATGAATAAGATATAATAATATATTATGATTTATTTTCACCTTTATATAAGGGAAATAAATAGTTTAGGTAAAAGGTGTCATCGCCAGACAAACGAGGTCAAAAATGACTCCATCCAGAAATTCAAGAGCTTTTAAACACAAGAAAGAAAAAAGATCAAATCCTCCAAAGAATACGAGAAAAAAAGCTATATACATGAAATGTGTAAGTGATAAAGATTTTTCAATTATGAAAGTTCTCGATAAATCTTACATTATGAATTTGTTCTTTAATTTTCTCCTCAGCAGAAATTTTAACGTACACAACGTGGATGAGTCCAAAGGTGCTGAGAATATTTTCATACTTGCCATTCTAATCGTGTAAGACATACTCCTGTTATAGGTGTGGCGCATTTAAGGTTCAACTGCGCAGAAAATGTACAGAGCGAGCTTCAGATATCTTGTGCTGAAACCCTTTCTCAACTTCTCCTGAGAGCTACGAAGCCTGCAGTTTTTTTCGCCCACTCGGTAAAATCGTTCTAAGCATTTTAATATAAAAGTCTAACACATGAAAGGGATGAGCTCTTATATAATGATTTTTGGGATCGCTTTTGTGGAGTGCATTGATGTATGCGAGCAGAATATCTTCAAATTTACAGAATTAAAAGGGGGAGTGTCTTATCAGACGGTTTTTCTCTACATAGTATTCAGGACAAGATTTGCTATACGACGCAATATGAGCAAGATAACGATATAACATTCATACATTTTAACCTCAATCTCTCCCTAATAAGGAAGTGTTCTGTGATTTCAAAGGGGTCCAGATAATGACTTAAATTCCACTTTTACTCATAAAACCGAGGTAACAGGATCTATTAAAAGTGTGTCTGCTAAGGTAACGCTAAAACTTTAATCACGTTATTCCTCCTCCGATAAGAGGTACTGTTGTAAAATGAGCCTGATATTCTCTTTTAGATAAAGTAGGTGTATTTTATTAGGTGTATTTTATATATATATATAGGTGTATTTATAAACGTATTTTGATCTTTTGAATTATAAGAGGAAGTTATAATTGTTGCAAATCAAAATCAGTGACCATTATACAAGCCATTTGTAAGTGAAACCCTTAAATTATCGTAAATTCTCTTGAAACCATTCTCACAGTTGTTTCAATTTTAGCTACACTTTCTTCAAACAAAATTTCATTTTACGAAAATTTAATGCATTCTGCGTTTTTTCGAATAAAATTTATTCGATGAAAATTCATTTTAATATGTTCTCCTGCATTAGATTCATTTACTGCTTTATTAAACTTGTTTAAATGTAAAATTTGACCACGATTCTCATTGGGTGCTAAGAAGTTTGCTAAGAAGAATCTTTGTTTAACAAAAGTGAACTTTTTTGCAGTTCGTTTGAGTTATTGTCGACTTGAATATTTGGGACCACATTATGGTTCTTAACCTCTAAAAGTAAAGTCTCTAAAGGCGTAATGCAGCAGTGTAAAGTAATAATTATGGTATCATTAGTCGGGCGATTGTTTCATGTGATTCATGAGCGATGATATGCATGAGCGATTCGGATGCATGAAATATGTTTCAGTTTAAGGATATCTTTTTTCTCTCCTCGTCATATGTGACATTTCGTTCTTTCATTCGATGCCTCTATTCCAGTCGGGTAGAGTCTTCCTTTGGGGGTTAAATATCAAGGTCGATTCGCATATTTCAAGGGCATCAAAGGCGATGTCTGGAATGCTTCGAATCCATTTTCAAGTGCGGACAAAAGCAATCTGCATCAATAACGCCCCCTAGAATTTATCGATTGGCGGCTGGAGAGTTTTTCTCCGAGAATACGAAAGGACTTCAGGAGCGTATATTTGGAATTATAAGCCAAGTTCATTATTCGTTCAAAATTGAATTACGTCGTCCCTCAGTCATTTCTAGAAGTTTGCAAACAAGCTATATTGAATTTGAAAATTTGCATTTCGTGCAATTATGATGGGTTTGCGAGTGTCCTTTAATAACATTTCTACTGAGAAATTACTGTAAAAAATTTATGGCGTTCTTAAAACGTTAAGGAGAGCTTTCTCGCTCTTATTTTCTCGCATACGCTTATTCTTTAAAATATATTTAAATATATTTTAGAAACCGCCTGACTTAAAAGAAGTATCATTTAAAGTATATAGTAGCATTTCTTTTTCTCGTTATTTTATTGTTATGTTAGTTACTCTGAATTACCCTATATTTATAACTTACTAATGTGCTTAAATTTGACAAACAAATAAAAGTATGTTAGTCCATGGATAAATTACTCAAATAGAATTTTATTTCTTCTTTTTCATGGGATGAACATAAAAGCACGTTTCTCTACTTTTTAATATTAGAACGTTCTCGCAGTTAAGTTTTTTTTAGAATTCAATTAAAATTTTACTTTTTCCTACGGAGGTGATTTCGATCACATGCAAATGCATGTGATCGAAATCACTTCCGTATGCATCACTAGCAGATGGATCTTATTACATGAGTTTCTCAGGACGCATACTTTAATAATCACTACACGAGTAATACTGCCTTCGGGAGGATTTTTGGAGAGATTTTCCTTCCGACTAGGTTAAATGCCAGGCAGGGATTTCGTTCTATTTGCCCCTCCAATGACTCCAGGCTAAATTTCTATTTTCTGTTATAGAATATAATTAAATAAATAAATAGCTCTAATGTGCATATATCCATATTTAAAAAGATAATGCAATGCAATATTATTGTATTACCATGTATTTAAACAAATACAAGAAAGCTCTGAGATCAGATCATGATAACAGAGGATAATGGTGCGGTATGGAATCGCATGATCGTTCCGTTTGCTTTACCTTTACTTGCGTCTTGTGTAGGAAAAGCCAAAGCATAAGGAAAATGTCTGATTACCATCTTTACTATAATTGTTCAAAAAGTATGACAGTTATGATAAAGTATCAGTGTTATGATAAGATCAGTGAACTATATTTTTAATACTAACTTATACCACTTTTTAAAGCCGAGAATATGTTTTCATGTTTCTTCTGCTTGAAATGAAAACATTTTATTCGCGGTGTGCTGTTTTCCTTCTTCGCGTTCCAGTTTTTGAGCTACTTGCTCAATATTCCTTATCTCCTTTACTTAAGAAAAAAAGAACAATCTCTTTTGGAATGGAATTCCAGATCAATCAAGGTATAGGCTAGAGCTCGAACAGATCGGCTGCATATTTACTATTGTACTTGTACAGGAGGATCGGTATTTGTCATTATTTTTACATCAGTTGAGGATATAATAAATTTTCAAGTATATCTTCATTGTTTATAAGCTTTAAAGCACACATACATTAAATGAAAAACAAGATTAATCTGATGGGAAATCTTTTATTCAAATATTATAATTTTACAGATACATCGTTTTCATTTTCTACAACATCTACAGTCGTACTTATTATAAATGAAAGTAATGTTACTAAATCTAAAATGATATTGAGCAACTTATTAATTAATGCACCCTTATTTACTTACTCGAAGTTTAAATTGCGTGAATATTTTATTTCTTGTGATTAATGTTTCACCAAAAATCTTTTAAGTAGAAAATAAGGCAGAAAGACAGTTTTCATTCAAAATTTCAACAATTGCGACCTAGATAATATTTCACATACGCTATATTTTTCCTTTAAATTATATTTGGATATTTTCGATTGATTTTGAAAAATACATCTCGAAGAAATGATTCTGTAACTTCCGCCAACAATAATTTAATATATTAGAAAATCTTCTTTAATGGTATAGTGAAGTATGCACAGAGGTATAAGAAGTTAAAGGCTCACTTCTCCATTATACACTAGGAATCTCTCAGGCGTACCTTCGAGATAAAATTTAACGTACATTTCGATCACTCTTGCAGAAGAACTTTCTAAAAATCATCCTTCGAGACTGAACATCAATGCAAACATTTTGAGTGGTTCTCTTAGTAGACCACACTCCGATCCAGAGTTTTGATTCGAGTTCTCAGAAGACAATTACGTTGTGGCGAAGCGGAATGGACAACACGCGCTCTTCGGAATTCATTCTTTTGTCGAAAGAGCGCCGTTTCTTTATGGATTACATGAGGAGAAAAGAGGGAGTTTGTTTGGTTTCTTTGACCTTTTCAGAGAAAGGAGTGATTGGTGGCTTCCGTTGGGATACGTATGCTCCTTTCTATCGATTAATCAATACTGAGGTCCGAATGCAAACGCTCGTTTTGATTGTTCAAATTCGCAGTCATCCTATGGCGTCGACATACACTCACTTTTTTTTCTGAAAGCTGCGCTGCGGAGGTATCCTGGCGCTTTCATACGAATCTTTTGAAAGTGGCTACACTACAGGTGAAGCAAATACATGATTACATTTGCTGGTAATACAAAGACACCTGGATTTTCACTCATTCTGGCCCATGCGGACTTGAAATTGGTACTAATTCGATCGGATTTCAATCGCGGACACAAAAAGGGCTATTGCAATAGGCCATAATAGAAAAAAATCTTAAGTTTACTCATATGGAGTACAGACGTGGGGGAAGGATATTAGTAGGAAGATGAGGCCAGGAATCAGGATAACAGTATTTCAGATAGTTGTAAGTACTAAAGGTTGAGAAGTGTACGATCTGACCGAAAGGATGAAGGTAACTGAAAAAAACAGAGATGAGGTTGAAAGTTGCGCTAGAAAATTTGACCTTTCTTGGCCGAAATTGATTAATCTATATTTGATTGTTTTTAGAAATTAATTCATTAAAAATAATTTATTGAATTCACTCATTTTTAGAATTTATTAAAATTTTTGATTAACTGATCTTTGATCAAGTTGAAACATTGGTGATTTCGATGATTCAAGGCAATATTACCGATGAGCTTCGAGGTCTCCATCATTAAAATAACGTTGTGTCCAAGGTTTTATTTCTAAGAATTCTTTCAATTACCTAATAGGGAATATTTGCATATTTGCAGTCGTAAATGAAAGTATATATATGTACATAATTCCCAACCTTTATGAATGTATTTCAGCATAAGACTGCTAAGATAGAGGGCCTGAGATATCATATGAAGATCTAAGATTTCCCTCGTCACGCATGACTTGATGGGTTTAAAATTTACAGAGTAATTATTAACCTTTAGTAATTGTTCTTTTAGTGGGTATTATTTCTTTCAGTTCACCAACAACTTTTGATTTTGAATACATATTATAATGTTTTGATATTAAGCTTACGGTTCTAATCGTTGATATTTATTTTGTTGTAAAAGTTGCCCAGAACTAAAGGTATTTCCAATGATAATGATTTATGAAATACAATTGGAAGCGGCTCCTCCAGAAACAGGAGAGATGCGCCTGAAAGTTATGCAACCTGTGTTAAAGGGTTTTGGAAGATACCTTGTATATTCTTTGCCGAAATGCTTCGGTACACAATTTGTGAAAATAACTGACAAAGGGGGGTAGAAGAATGCTTATTCAAAAGTATTTTCATCTAAAAAGGAATGAGAGGTGCTCCTCTGCGTAATCACCTCAACGTATACCAATTCTTCGTGTTAACGATGTCAATTATTCTTCAAATTGATTCAAGTGGATAACGCATGAAGAATTTTAAGGTTATGAAAGAGTTGACTGGTAATCCCCTACACTAGGTGGAGAGCAACTATTAATATTAGTAGAGCTTTATTTGGGGTTGAATAGGTTAATAAAAGAGCATGCACAATACCTCTTGCTGTGATTCCGCCTGGATTCCTTCGGTTATGCTCTGTTGCCTTGCTTGGGAATGGCGGGTAGATCATCGCGCTTCCACTCATTGGAGAGCTCGCCTTAAATTCTAACGGAGAGCTAATTTCGTATACATAAGGGCTGCCGAATAGTGATACTCGAAAGTTTAGCTTTTATTTCTCCATAAAATACGATATAGCCCACGCTCGTAAATTTAGAACCGCTTTAACAAGAAGACGTCATACTTCGGAGAATTCCATTTTACGATTTCACTTCAGTATTTTACTATAACCTGTATAATGCGCATCGAATGAGAATTACATCTCTTTGTTCTTCCCGAACGACGAAATTTACTTAGCGTAGAAAAGGAAACACTACGTTCTTCTTTCTCTCGAAATAAACCTATTGATTGCGTTCGGAAGCAGTGTCGAAATATTATGATTTAGACTATGTTTGGATACAAACCCTTAGCCCGAAATGGATTTTGCGTAGGCGTTGCATTATATATGACTTTTTTATGAAAAGAGTTCCTGAATTTTGCGCAGTAGGTTTAGAAAAGATAATCTGGTGGAGGAATTCAAGCATGCTATATAATCGTCATTTTGGCTACTCCAGGCTGCTACTCTAATATTCAATTGAGGATCTTTTGATTCATAAAATAGAATAACTTTACTCAAAGGGCAGTAGGATTGACCTTTCTTTTTGATGTAATACAAATCCAAGAAAATATATTAATTTACTCTTAAAGGATCAATAAACACATAAAGACACATTCAAATATTACCAAAAGAGAAAAAGCAATGACAATGACATCAAAAAGTTATATCTCTTCTGAATGTTCACCAGCAATAATTACTTTGCAGAATAAAATGCTAAGCTGAAACACGTGCGCAAATATTAAAATTTTCCTACTATTTTCCATTTCTAAAAATAGAGGTCAATTTCTGTCCGATTTCCCATGAAAAGACATATACAACATATTTAATTTAAAACTTAAAGAATCCATCCCCAAGACAAAAATAATATTCCTTTGTTTCCGGAGAAATATAGATATCCGCTTACAGTTTTCCCATTTACAATGCTTACAGCTGTCGTAGACCCATTCACAATATAAATATTCTGTTTGGATGTTCACCTTGGAAAATAGAAATGTGTCTAGAAACAACATTAATTTGCTTGTCAACTACTATAAATACTTCTATCTTCAGAGATTAGTTTAGAATATGTAGGATGCCTGTATAAATGGAATTATTTTATTGAGGGGTACATTCGTATTTAAATACATTCAAATACTTCTGTTCCAACCTTATTATAAACACCTGAAAATGAAGATTATGGATGAAAGGTCCTCTCTAGGACTGTGTTTATTCACAGAATTCCATCACTGCAATCCATTCGTTGCAAAAGATTCAACATTAGGTAGAATGTGACGATAATTCAAATAATGAAGGCAAATTTCAAGAACCCTTGGATTCAGGAACCCGAAAAATATCCTCCAAATGCTCCTGGCTGTGATTTTATTAAATAAAAAGATAAACATGATATTAATAATTCAGACATGAAAGCAAAATAAGGTTAAAAAATTCAATGTAAATATTGCAGTTTACTGCTCAATTAAAAATTAATGAATTTTCATGATGCCATGATATATGACTATGCGCTTCACATATGAATACATACTTATTCACCATCATTGAAGATTGAATTTTTCAGGTGGTAGCCCCAATCATTGTCTAAGAAAACTTAAAACACAAACAGAATCCATAATCTTTTACAGCAGAAGTCTTATGTATATTCCAAATGTCAATAGAAAAAAATAATGTCTCATATTATCACTTGAGATAATGAAGTGATGATAACAGGAATAAAAACTATTAAAAGAGACTAAAACAAAATGTTTCATCTACCTTCAATTCAAATTCATCTGCTTGGTCGTTTTTTATTGAAAACAAACTCTTGACAGGACACTATAAGTTAATTTTATAACAATGAGATTTGGATCGGATCCAATTACAACAAATCTATTCTTTTCCGAAAACTGAGGTTTTTGTACCTAGTTTGCATACCTCGAAAGAGACAGATTATCTTTCGAGTCCCAACTTACTTACTAACTCTCGGAATAATTTTCTCAACAAGTTCTTACGTACCCGGAAGAGCATTTTTGTCACTTGAGAGAAGAATCTATTTTAGACGAGTTGAAAGAGTAGGGAAGGACTAAGTAGCTGAAAGGAGAGTTGTAAATGGAAATGGGGAGACGAGGAACAATAGCGAAAGAAATAAGGGAAAGAAAGAAGCAGGGTAGAAAGAGTATGAATAAGGAGTATGCAGAAAGTAAACTATCATCTCAATAATTATTTCGTTCGTATTTACTGGAGGTCATACCGCTATGTTTATTGTACGTAATTTTTTATTTAGTTAGTCTCTTTACTTCCGTACTATTTTTGTGCATTCTAGCGTGCAGACATTTTCAAAATATTAACATTGATGACCAATGTGATACTCTTCAACTAATTTCATTTCATAATTTATAATGAAAGTAAATTGTTTAAAATTGAATGGCCAAAATTATCTCTTAAGTATACTTTTAATCCGTATTTTAAGTTATTTTCTGAATAATGTTAAAAATATACGTATTGGAATATCGTTTTCCATCCTATCCGAATCGTGACCATGAAGGGCTATAATGGAGGAGAAAATTTAAAATTTAGGTTAAATACTGAGCCTTAAATACTGAAATACTGAGCTGGCGCGTTCACAAAGTCGGCAAGGGAAGAGTCAAAGAAAGTGACATACTTTACTCGGTTAACCGAGAATGTGGTAGAAAGAGATTCATCTAAATGAGGTTTCGGTGAAAAGAACGTCATTCAAATGGAGGATCCCAATCTAATCAACGTACGTACAATTTTATAATTGTTTAGCGGAGAAATTGCCGAGGGTGGAACGATGGACTGCTTAACAGTGGTGCACCCACAATTAATATTATCTCCTCTTTTTAATCCATTTACCAGGAATAGGATACGCAACCACTTTAGAAGTAACAGCAATATCTATTGAGATATAAAACATCCCTTGTATTTATTAAATTTATTGAATAAAGTTTCCATATCAGATTTGTAAAAGAAGAATATACCGCTTTGTTGTCCCTGAAAAAGGATACCCTTCGCCCTTGAAAGGTGGGTCTGATTAAAGTGATTTTCCGTGTGAAGTCGGAAAGATAGAGCGCGTGACCCAGAAAATTGACAGTGTGAGTGACAGGGTACAGAAAGGGTTGTAGGACGGACAAGAGAGGAAAGTTTGGCAGGTAGTGTATTTTGAATCGGAAGGAAACATGTGGAAAGCAGTTATTGACGTTGTAACTCTTAAAATACCGGAGAAAATTAACTACAAGTAAGAATACTACCGAAAATATGATATTTAATTATATTATATATTATATTTATATGAATGTAAATAATTGAATTTCTTTAGTATCTCAAAATCGAACTATTTCTGAAATCAAATGAGGAACGAACGGACGCACACTACACAAATTATACATAGATTATTTATCTGCAAAATATAATTTTTTCAATCAATACATATATGGTATCAATTAAATTTATGTTGAAAATTTAGCTATGGAAAATTACCGTAAAACATTTTTAATCGATTCGACATATTTCTTCAATCGTATCTCACAGTGGGAGATTTATTTTAAGAAGATTAAGGTCTCCATGAATCCATGTTATGTTCGACACTTGTGTCACAAGAATTAATTCATCTGTGGTTTATGGTTAATATCAATACTTGCATCATCTAAGTAAAGCAATTTCGGAATCTAAGCATTTCTTTCATTCAAGTAATTCTTTTCTCCTTTATTTGCCTCCTTCGTCAGTATAGCCTGATGAAATTCATAGAGCATTTCAAGTAGAAAGTAAACTTTCTTAGCGTCACTATACGCATCTCTTTAAAGTCATCATATCAGTCGATCGTTAAATCAGATATCAAAGACGTACTTTCATACATATCGACCGAGAAAATTACTGCCTGTTTTCTAGTGGTTCAAGGCATAAAAGTATTTGCAGGCTCCTCATATGAATAATACGAATTGAAAGTGTGGAGAAAAGATAAAATCCGTGAACACGGTGATCAAGGGAAAGAGAGAGTGCAATTAAGGCGGAAAGGCGTCCATTTTCTTCTGACACAGTTTCAAATTTACTGCGCAACGGTGTGACGCTTAAAAAATAACATGTGTAAGATTCCCTTACGGGTTACTCATCCATATAATCCGTTTACGTCAGCTCGAGGGTCGAAAATTTTTCATTAGCCATTGTATTCCTTTAAACATTGACGTAGAGTTTTCACGCGGGCATTTCCGCGCTATATATATAGCCGGTATTTCCTTTCATTTATTTTTCTCACCCCTCTGTGTCCCATTTGGTAAATGAAGCGTCAGCGCGCGTGGACCGTTGCTTTCTGTGCCAAACCAAGATAAACTCTGTTTTGACTATTCTCTCTGCGCAGGAAATCGCCGTTCCGAAAATAAACCTTAAAATACGATTAGGGAGATACGACATAATCATTAGAGTTGTGTAAACAATTGCTTTCCTAATTACCTCTAAAGTCCATCAATGGTAATTGACTGACTTCCCGCTAATGACTGAGCTAGTGTTCCGGTACCGATTCGTCGCAAATTAGAATGAAGTGTACCTTATGAAATTAGAGAGAGAAATTTCGTTTCCAAATAGAAGCATTCCGTAATCACTGTTCTACTTTGGTAACCATAAAAGAATGGCGTAATACATTAGGAGAAAGAAAGAAAATGTTCAGAGATTTCATGGATACTTAAGTTAAACCTTACTTGACTCGAAATTACATCAAAGAAAGTAGGAAATGTAATTCATGAAGAAAATGAGAAATATGATTTTCAAGCTTCAAAGTATTTATTTATGATTTATGTATTATTTTGGAGAAATAGTAAATGCATTCACATCTTATTATAAGCATATTTAAGTAAATTGATTAACTTATAGTAGATGGCCAGTGATGAAGGTTACAACACTTACGTTGTTTCCACTGAATTATACTCAAGCTTACAATGCTAATCTTAGCGCTTAGCGACTAAAATGGAAGATTTTTTAATTTTACTTGTTCATCGAGTAACTTTTCCATTTAAGTATTCAATTTAATATTACTGGAATATTTCCTTATGGATGTAAGAACCAATGTTTCATCGTTGAGAATGGGGAAAATAGATCGATAGTTGCTGTAACCAATAAAATAGCGTTTTCAACCATATTTGCGTCAAAAATCACTCGCTAGGAATAAACAATTCCTTTTTTAGACTTACAACTTGAAAAATCAGGACTACAGCTTCTATATGGACTTTAAGGGTCTTCCCATGATATGAAATTAACACAGTGAAAAGTGATCGTTTTGCAAATAAACTGAAACAATATGTCCATAAAGGTAAATGTTTATTTACGGAAGTATTTTTACTGCAATGATGAGCAGTGAGAATGACATGATTTTGATATTACATTCATGAAGCATTCATGAATGCGAGAGGGATTAGCGAAGCATGTGAAATTCCATCAGAGTGGAAAAAGAGGACGTGTTTTTCTGCTTACTTTCATTTTCACCAAAACTAGCGAGATTCAACCTCTTACAAAAAAATCTTAACAGGGATGGTTCGATGGTTGTTTTTACTAATCCATTCCGGACTGAAAACTATAACCATATTTTTCCGAATGACAAAATTGGCATTTTTACACATACGAAGATAAATATTTTCAGTCCTCGTCAATTTGACTCTCCTTGCGATCAAGCACAAAAGCAAAATATGTTACGTGTGTGTGTACCGCTCCACCGTTCCATAAAGAACACGAGCAAACAAGTGAAAGTGCTTTCCTCTGGTCTCCTGCCAGAGTCCAAATGTAGATTCCTCTTTGCATAAGAGAGCTACGAAATATTTTGTTATCCAAGCGAGAGCTTGCAAACTGATTTCATATACCTAACTAAACTTGAGAGTGCATAACTTCCGACAGTGAACAGCGTTGGTTACATGCAAACTACGCCTTTGCATGCTTTCATCGTGCATTCGTTTTCGAGCGATGCATTTAGAAAATTCACTCACCTCTAAATTGCTATAGCGAGCACATACAGTATTGATTTTCTATTCAACTACGTAACGCATTCCGGATTTGATAAAGTATGCACTTAAAATTTCCACGAAAATAGTTAATTAAAACTACAGGAATGAATATTGAAGTTAGAAACTTCAGAACTAACTCTATGAAAAACAAAGCATTGCTCATAATAGACGAACATTTTCAGCTGTATTCTACTTAGTTAGTGTTAAATCAGGAAATATTAAGTTAAAAAAATACTCGCTGTTCATTCAGAAACTAGCAACAGAGATCTTCTTAGATCGAATCTTCCAGATTGAAAAATTACGCATAGGTGTAAATTTTTATCATCATGTGATGTGATTCATGAGCATAATTAAATTTCTATCAAAAGAAGCTCGATTTATGGGAATCAAAACTAAGAAACCTAAAATAACAGTTTTCATGTTTCCTTTCGGAATGGATTTCCACGAATGGATTGTAATTTTCTTAGACGTAAAATCGATGCGGCTATAATATAATCCATAGCTATGAAATTAATATGTATCAAATATTGAGGAATACAAATAAGGAAATAAACGCATCAAAAAGGAGCGAAATGCATTTTCTACAACATCTGGATGTAGAATTTGAAGTGGGCAGCCTCATCATATATATTCTAAGAATTTAGCAACAGACGAGAGAGCATGGTAGAGCTATTTGATAAGTAAAGTAACTGCCTTTAAAGATCATTCTAAGTTATAAGCAAACAAATTACTGCATACCTATGACTAAATAGTAAAATACACACGCGAGTGAAAGCAACCTGGCTCAATCTTTTGCGTATGATATTATAAATTGAAAATTGTAGCGTTAATGTGCAAATTGTTGTCAGTAATGAATTTTTAGCAGTAGGCAGGAGTCGTTTATTTATTTAATGACTTCCACATGCAATTTACACCAATAACATTAGCACTGGTATATCAGCAGTATGATAATCTGAGAAAAGAAAAACACAAACGGCAACCACGTTTAAAACTTATAATCAAAAAGGCAAAAGAATGAGACGATAAAAAAATAATTTAAAATTGTTCTGATGCAAAAGATTAGATGACTTTGCACTGAAGAAAATACTCGAGGAGGAAAAGACATGAAAAAAGTCCGCTAAAACCGGAACTCGATCCTGAATCTCCCAACGGAGGGTCAGTTGCTCTAACCGTTGTGTTACTTTGCTGGAACATTCAGAAATTCCTGTCAGAGCTTTAAAAATTGTATAAAATCTACAGTGAACGCCGCCATGTCGTGGAAAGTCATGATGAAATATCGAACGTTAGTAATGATAACAACACTTTGTCTTAGTTCCACATGGAACGCTAAGTCAAAGTGTTGTTATCATTATTAATGTTATGGAGTTCTACAAAGTGACAACTTCTTCAATCGATTTTAAATCGAAATATCGAACACCGAGAAAGCTTTTACACACCCAATTTACCCCGTAACTTGGTAAGTTGTGATTAAGGGTAAAAAGAATAAAGAAATAGTCTAATGAAATCGAAAGAAAATAAATTAAATAAATAAAGATACTTAGGATGATAGAAAAATACTTAAATATTTAGGATAGGATACTTATACAGAATATATATAAATATATAAATTGGGACGAAACGCTACGGAAATGGGAAATATGGATATGACACTAATAAAAAAATTTCAAAGGATACGATGCGGGCGAACGCATTGCAGAAGTTAGAAATTCGAATGTAGTTTTGCACCAAATGTTCTGCCATTAATGTAACAAAAATGGAGTTAGACCGTTCTTTCCTAAGTCGTAACAATTCCCTAATCAACGAGGATTGATACGAATATTTCCCTCTCCCGCACAGCCTCGCCCTCTTTCTAGAATTTGGCCGACATTCATCTCAAAAAAGGACAATTAAAACTCTTTGCAGCCATAATTTCGGAGCACGTACTCTCTGTAACATTATCATCGGCGAGGCGATGCGAATGCCAACAACGAAGTCGTTGACCTCGGCGAATATTCATATCCCTCTTCCTCTCGCCCCTTTCATTCCCTTTCCTACATTAAAAATGTAAAATTGAGGAGACCAGTTTCTATCACATATATATTGCAATTTCCCCGCGGTTTTCCGTGAAAGGCTCGTGTTCTACGATCATAAAATTGTCCCCAAAAAAGCGACGGGCGTCAGTTCGATTGAAAACCTGGTTCGGTCGGATGAAGAGGAATTCACATTTTCTATGGCGGGGATGAAATTTCTTTTTGGAAGACAGCTGAATTCATTGATTCCACACATGAGAGATCTTACATTTTACTAATCCATCAGCGAACGGGAAAATATTTACTGAAGTCCTTCTCGACTTACTGGAGTCGAAGCTGAAGACTGAATTTGTCAATGAAAGTATTCATAATATGTAAAAAATTATTGCTGACGATTTTATTTTTAATATAAATTAATTATGGTACGTTAATACATTTATTCCTTATTCAAAGAGGTACATACAACAAATGTAACTGCAAACAAAAGACTAAAAATACAAAAAACGAAGTTGCAATTCATCAATGCTCTAGCTAATCTCGATCATATACACTTCCATCAGACTATTTTTTTTACAATATTACTTAGTGCAATTTCCGTACAACACTTACTTAAATCATATCCAAAGTCTATGACTATTAGTAATATAACAATTACCAAAGGTATATTTGATTAAATATATTCATTAGATATTTTAATATAAATTTTGTGCTAAAATCATAATTTAACTCATTGGAAAAATGTAAAAGTAGGTAAACTACCAGGAATACAGGAGTGTAAATACTTATAGAATGCTGATTACAGCAAGGTTCGTCGGGGTGAGGGGTCGCTCAGAAGGAGGTAGTGATTTTATCATCATCTATTATTCATCATCACCTTGTAAGTGCCCTTTATAAAACATGTATCTTGATGCAGTTCATTCCTATTTAATTTTAAAATATGCATTCAAATCGTTCAAATTGTACTCTCAATAAAGAGCAATGTTATGTATCTTTTTAGGGTATACGCAGAGTAGTCGAAATCGATCAACCATGAAGTCAACCCACCTTCGCACATTCTAACTTGGAAGGTTCCATGATTATCCTACCAAGAAAACTTTCTATCTAATATCAAGAAAAGAGAATTACGGCAATGAATTTGAATAAAAGTTGTAAATCTTCAATAAAAATATGCTGAAACTGTCTTAGTTAAAGAATTGTCGCGAATCATATCCTATGTTCCGATTTCTTTTTTTCAAAATTTATCTGTAGCCGTACAGTTTTGTGACATTATACTAGGTATGATTTAAATAAAACTTATCCTCAAAGAAATATAGAATAATTGCCGTGAACTGGATATTTTAGCTCTCTAGTTCTTTCCGTAGGCTCATCTATATTTCTGAATGACAGAGATGTATAAATATTAGATTATGAATAAGTGTACTTAATAGCATTCTGTTTCTAAGAACGTTGTATTTTGAAATACATCAGAATAATCACTTACATCGTATATTTGAAAGAGATATGAGGTATTCGGAAACGCTCCAAGGCACGCCCATGTTTTGCTCTAAAAAAATCTTCTCGATCCAGGATTATGGGTCGTTAGCTCCAACCGAGCGCAGAGGATTGACGGAATAGCGGAAAAACTGAAATCCTCCGTTAATCCCAATCCTTGCTAAGGCAAAATCAATTTCAATTAAAAGTATTTTATCCCGATACCCTACCTTCAATTTCGAAGGCCATAAATGAGGAATCTGAAAGTTTTGGAATATCAAAATTCAAAGGGAGGGTTCCCTTCCAAAATTCCAAAAGTTAGTATATAAGGGCTGCATCTTCCTATATAACTCACTTGATGATGACTTCCCCCCGAAACCTGTAGTCCATAATACATTTCCGTGGAAATTATAGAGTTCTTCTTATTTAATTTCGGCTTTCTACATAGTACCGCCAGAAATGATTGATTATAAAATTTTCAGATTTTGTTGCGAAATCTCAGATTCACAGATGAATTCCAACACCAAATTTCATGGCAAAATTTTCTATTCATTTAAAATTATCTTTCATTCTGCTGATGTTTTAATGCCATTCATTTATGGATAACCGTTTTATTTTCGTTTAAATGTGTATAAAATAAATTCAAAAGTTGGCAAATCATAATTAATCGATTTTAAGCGAGAATATTGACAGTATCCAACACATTCCTACACGTTCTATGATTTAAACGAGTTTTCAAAAAGTTTTGTTTCCAACTTTTAGCCTTTGAATAAGGTCCAAATGAGTACCATTTGAGCCATGTTAAATGTCTAGATGTTATTCAATTCCATGAGACACAATTTGAAGCTAATCAGCGATATCACCAATCTTATAGATCAACTTTTGTCAACTCTTTCTCTGAAAAACCACTGTTTGTAACAAAACGGAGCTATAAGCATTATCTTAGAACTCAAGAGTTACTTTGTTCTTATATTATAAGTGTATTGCATAAACTCAATGGATTATGACCACTCTGCTCTTTCATTACATGTAGCTATTGTAGTGTATTAGGCTACCGTTCCCGTCCAACTCGTCTGTTCTTCTGTCTAAAACAGGTCAGCAATCACTGAACTACCTTTGATCCCCAGAAGCTTTGAATAATACGTAATATTCACTCATTTCAATCCGTGGATATGGAGAGCTTACTCGCCAAATATTTCAATACCGTTACACATGAATTGCCGCGCAAGTCTGCACAGAATGGGGGTATTTATAAAAAAATTAGGTTTACTTTTTTGGGAATAAAGAAAAGAAAAATGCTCAAATATTTCAGCTATAAAATTTCTAGCGAGGGGTATTTTAAACGAATACTTCGAATGATACTTTTTCTAAAACTTTTTGTTTTTAAAAAGAAAGACCGGTTTTGACGTATGATCGCCCTCGTCGATTATGTGTGAGAATTAGAACAACCCAAACATAATAATTATTTTAACACAATTTTTTTACTAAAGAATATTTAGCGCAAAATTTGAAGCCAAATAATTAATTTCTGTATTGTAAATAGAGTATTGAAAAATATAAGAAACTAAAAACGTTATTGAATTGATGAAAGAGAACCGCTGATTGTGAATAATTGTGTATCCTGCCCGTCGAATAAAAGGTTAGGGTGCCACTGGTATAGTATAGGCCATAGAAAAGATAATACGCTAGAGGAAAACTGATGTGTTCAATCGTGAATTCATGAAATTTCACAGAAGCCATCTCAAAGTAGAAAAAACACTTGGTAACTACCAGAGCAGATATTGTAATATGACTGTTTTTGTCAATGGAAATGTAGGGCATATGTATGAGATTTATGCATTTCTGTACGTATTCACCTGAAAATGTCAATACGTTGACAAAACCGGTTACATTGAAAATGTGTTGCGAAAGTAACCAAGTGCTTTTTTATTTATTAAGTTAATATGCCTGAGCTTATGTTCTTCCTATGTGAATTGATATAGTATATATATTTTGATGTATTTAATCACAATTTTACTAAAGAAATTTAATCCCCTATCCTATTCTTAGATATGCTACTGATTTGTTCTAGGAATCAGTTAGTTCATCTTGAAATTCATCTGAATAGATTCATCAATCTGTATCTCTTTCTCCGATAAAGTTTGATCACAAAATAACAGCTGAGCGCCAACGAAATACGCCGTAAACGCGTCCCTGATCTTGCCCCCTTGCGTCTGTGTTAAATTTGCACCATCTTAGAGAAGCCTCTTGCGAAAAAAAAGCCATTCGCTAGCGACATCTCGACGTCCCCGAAATAGACTCGTGGTCCGTTTTTGGCGGGAACCGTGCTGAAGACCGAATGGAATGTATGGAAGGCGTCGTTTGAAGACCTCCCGCCTCTCTTAAAATCCTCATTCCCTTTAGGGGGCGAGGATCAGCGTGCACCCTGACCTGGAACACGGGAAATTTCCTTGTGCTGGAGAATAGAGGGGTCTGCGTGAAAGGGGAGGGAAAGGATGGGAGAGAGAGAGAGAGAGAGTGGTTTTTTTGAAAGAAGCCTTGTCCTTGTACTCTAAACTCTGAGGGGACTAAATAGCTCGGGCCTTTTCCCACCTTTTTTTTCAAGCCTCTCTCCCATTCGAGCACGTATTCATGAGTAACGAAATAATACTACACATTTTGTGATGCCTAATGACGGTATAGGAGATTATCATCACCATAAAAATTGCGCATGGTAAATATTACAGAGTTCTGAGAACAGAGTGGTACATCGAGCACATTTATATTCCTAATCTTCTTTATCAGCTGTGGAATAAGTTGTATGCCTTATGTATAAGAGAAACCTTGAGTGACACCATGGGAGGATATCTTAGAGAATAATAGCATATACTAGGCAATCTCTGAACTAACGGTTTTACAACTACCGACAAATGGGACAACGTATGTACACTTTCTCCAAAGACTTTTATGGTCGGACAGCGTGCATGTGTTCGGATAAGGAACAACTCAAGGAATTACTCGAGAGGGAGCTTCTCTGGTGGTTTCTAAGTAGACAAAAGACCAATGAGGACTTCTGCTGCTTAAGATATTTTGAAGAAGAGGTAGGATATTAGTATAGAACAATAGAGTCAGCGCCTAAGTTAGGAGGTCAATACCCTTAGGGATTTTTTACGATGGCAACGACTTCTTAAAATGCTGAATAAGACAGGCAAACAATTGGCATTGTGCATCTTTCATGCCTTTCAAACGAATCAAAGATGATTGATGAGACTAAATTGATGGAAATGTAAAACCCATGTGTATAAGTATAATTCCTGTGTGAAAACGTTTGTAAACGGACTCGATAGAAGGCGTCATTGTGGGTCTAACGTATTTTACTGGTCTGCTACTAGCAGAAAGAGCAATTTTAGTAAATTTTAAATTCAGTTATATGCTGAGTGCAGGTAAAGTTAAACAAAACTGCCATCTCACGTTAAAAAGTACTTCCTAGAGCCAAAAGAACTTTGCTTTAAATGCTTGAAAGCCTTATAAATGGAAACCTCGATAAAGAATTGATTACAAATAAAGTAATGCTAACGGGAAGATCATTCGCCTTTGGTGAAAAGGGTCTCGTTTTCAATTCCCAGTACAAACCCATATAGGCAATATTATCTCAGCTGTTGAGGCATTTTAACTATACAACTATTACTGCAATAGAAGCTGACTGAATGCAAGATATGATTAATATAATTACATTTTTAGTGAAGTTCAAAAATTTGAGTGAAATTCCAAAAATTTCGTCCCAATTAGGTGGAGGAGGGGGATTTTTCCCAAGAAATGACCTGACTTCAACTGAATGACCCCTCTATTTTCTTTGAAATAAAATCAGGCAAAAAAGGGAAAGTTATCGTCGCAGGAAAAGGATTCAAAATTAATTTTCTATGGCCGGTAATAAAGTCACAGGAACATGTTCTCGGAAAAAGGCCTCAATTTTGGCAAGCAAATTTCAAGAGAAGATAGAAGTCATTATCACAATGGCTCATACCATAATTAAATTTTATCGTTATTTCTGTACAGAGTGGAGTAATTTCCGTCAGTTAGTTCTTTCTTACGATCTCGTGATTAGCTGCGTTGGATTAGGGACCAGGGAATTCTTATAATTCCTGTTGGGTAATAAATTACTAAATCTGTTCCACTTTTCTGTGACTTTTTCTGTAAATTTTTCACCTGTGACTTTATTACCTGGAATCCTATTTTAACCTGAAGAGTATTGACACCCAAAGATTTCCCACGTTCCTCAGGATTTGAATTCCTCAATTCTTTGAATTATAATCACGAATAACTTTCGATAACTTCAAAAAAGACTTTGGAGAACTTTTTCGTAAAGCAGCGTGAATGACAGTGAATATTTAATCTCAGTTACATTTTCAAATCCATCCAAAAGCGGTTAAAAGCATGCACATTCGCGATATATTTGCTCCTAGCATGCGGAAAGCTCATTGGCCTCTGGAAACATGGGTTTCGAACCCCATCAAAAATAATTTCAACCGCACTTCAATGGTGAAGGGGAGAGAACATATCAGCTGCGTTGTCTGCCAAAGACATTAATATTTCACCATCTGGAATGAACGTGGCTATAAATATTACATGCATTCATGAACCTTAAAATTCATCAACTATAGCGTTTAAAAACTCTCGTTGCTAACATGAATAATGGGTAAGCAGCCGCTACAACGTCCTTCATTTGTTATTGATAATAGTTCTGACCCAATTAGGATTGTCTTTATCAGCCCCTAATAACAATAGCTATTGTGTGTTCCAGTTTTTCTGGTTAGCAATGATGTGGTAATGAAATTCTTTTCTATTTTTCTCCGTATGCAAGAATAGCCTCATTCCTGGTCCCATCAAAGCGATGTTCCTCTATCTGTCGAATAAATTACAGTTCTAAGCTAACATTAGAAGATTTCAATCATAGTTTTCTGTTATCAAACTGGCAAAAGAATTGGAACGACGTATAAAAGTATCGTAAGCTTTATCGGGATGGTTCTTTTTCGTATTTCAATTCTCTTCATTTTTTCTTTTTTTCGTTACTTTGGATCAAAGTCGATTTTTCACCATTTTCAATCATTTTTCATTACCTGATATTACTTTAACAATATACGAACGAATTTCTTTACATTCCTTTTAATTATTTTTTGCTTTTACCTTACACGATACGCGTATTTCATTTCGGGAAAAATTAAAATCTCTCTTTCTTTAACATGAATTAGTAAATAAAATAGCATGAATTTATACTGAAATATAAAACATTCAGTTTACTGGAATTTTTTATTCAATTCCTACGAGTTTCTTGAAATTAAAAAATCAGAGTATCTTTATCTTTAGAAATTAAATGTTTCGGGATCTGTCAGTATATTACTCGCGCCATATGGTAGTTTAAATCTCACCCTTCTACTGTCAACCAACAAGAGCTAGGAGACGAGGAATAATGATTATTGGGGGAAATGAGGGTTAGGGATTTTGTTCATGCTTCCTCCGCACGTTAAATGCGGAAAAGGTTTTTGTAACATTCCATTCCTTAATCTCCTTAAGAAACAATTTTCAACTGTAATGTGCACATTTTAATCATAGAAATATATATTTTTCCTCATTTCATATTTCAGTTTTGCATTATTTTACAACATTGAGCTCCCAAAAATGAAAGTAAGCAGCTCCTTTGGAGATGACTTCTAAATCCACAAAGATACTACAAAGCAAGTAGGAACTTCCTCAATCCTGTTAGAAGTCGCAATTCCGCAAGAAATCCGGCTCCTTTCATCTCAAAGACATACAGGGCACAGAACTTGTTAACGCGCAATTCACAAATCATTCTTAAAGCCTTCGCTTAAATCAAAGTAACCTTTCCGACGGCGAAATGGATTTCAATAACAAAGTTGCTTAGAGTCCTTATAGCAGCCATAGAGCTCATTCACGGTAACTTGTCCCGCCCTTTCTAATGCGACTGCTCGGAAAAGTGCCCCATTCGACACGCAATCGCATCATCTTGCTAAAAGCATGGCGGCTTGCAAATCGCGCGCGGCAAAACGCACCTTTCTTGTTAACCTCTTAATTTGCGTCATATCCTTCGATAATTCCGAGTTGTCGCTTGTTCCCTCCCAAAGAGCTTCGCGTGATGCGCAGGATCGATAAATATAATTTCAAACAATAAAAGATTTCTCCGTCATTTGACCTTAGTTTGTTTGGCGGGGTATTCTTGTTCTTTTCTCGGGCGTCATAAAGGATTAGAATGATTGACGCGGGCCAAATGGAATAATTATCCGTTGAGTCATGAGTCTTTTTGCTTTCATTTACTCTTGTGCGGTGTGATTGACGCTCCGAAAGCCTTTGCTTTGTGTCCATGACGCACCGTCCCCCACTTTTATTTCCGGAGGGTGAAATTTCCGAGTGATGTAATTTTTCTTTTGGATTAAATAAATGCCATTCCCTTGACTTTCAACCCTCGGTAATTTCAGCTTTTAGTGAAACTGAGTGATACGAAAGATTTCAGGTTTTGAGGACTTTCTTTTTTGAAATCTCTCTCTCTAGAAAGAAAAACGTTTGATTAATACGCTGAGTTCTTAATGTGAAGCGGCATTTTGTTTAATCTGCTGAATAACTAAAATATTATAAGTACATTTCCAAGATATCCCTGTATAATTTAACATCTGATTTTTCTCCTCTATACGATTCTTTTCTTCTCAATGGTAATCCACTCCGCATCCAATTCCAAATGACCCATTCACCAATTTCCGCTAGTATACCACATATATTCTTCTTTTTAATGTGTAAAATAGATGTTTTAATAAATACCTTCTTATTATTACGTTTTCTGTCTATATTTGTAAGTTGCTTATACTAGAAGGAAAATATAAATATCTCTCTTATCTCTGAATTTAAATCGCATTCCTTTAGTTTCTTTATTAATTTAGAGATGAACTATTCTAAAAACTAAATCATATTATTTAGTTTCATTACTCATTCATTGTTACTAATGAATGTTCCTTTCTGAACATTTTTCATAGCTTTTAACGTAAGGAATCGTTGAATTATTTGAACATTATTGAAACTAATCGAGGACGCTGCTAATTCTTCTTCCACAGTTGAGTAAACCATTTAATCACAGTATTTAATTCGTAAAATAACAAAAAAGAAGTAAAAATAAAATTTCAGTAGCGGTCCAATAGAGCGATCGCCCATCCCCTTAATAACTAACGACGAAGCTCCAATAAGTAGCCAATGACTAATTATTCCAAAATAATTTATCAATCAAGACTATATTGTATGGTAGTGGTAATCGGTGATTACAGAGATACCAAAATTAATTTTATATGAAGGAAATTAAAGGAAAGAATACTTTCCATTAGCCATGCTCGAGGTAACTACGAGTATATCCGTCTCCAATGAAAGCGGTCATGGGTTCGATTACTGGTGGGAGCCCACATGCGAGATGACCTCAGCCGTTGAAGTACTTTTATCAATATTACTCATCGTATATTCATCTTCGAAATTGAATATATGCTTGCTTTTAAGCGTCAACAATTTCGATGAATAGCACATCAAAATCAACATTCTTTCTACCTAATTCATCCCAAGGCATTACAGATAAATTCACAACTTGGCAAATTTAATGCAAAATATGGCGAACTTTCGACTCGCATCCATCCCTACAATTCCTTTTACTTAGGTTTAGAAAAGTTGCAGCCGCTATTATACATTAGGAAGATGTTTGATTGATTGAGAAGATGAAAATTGCATTATCCATCTTCTTTCTATTAATTTGTACAGCGATATAAATGATCGAGTTCCATTCGATAATGCCTTTGTCTTGGCTGATGAGATTGAGACTGTGGAATTATAGCGACAGTGGAGAGCAAAGTAGACGTAGATGACTATTAATGGTCCCAGTAGGAAGTCTACTAGTCTCAAAAAATAGGTTTACCTAATATATGGCACCGATGTAATTTTTACTGTCATATTTCTCAGTGTTGATTTTCCTAAGAGTCGCGAAGGGATGGAGTTTATTGTTACTTTATCTTTATGGGAGACATGGGTCGATGACATTCCCCGAAAGAGGTTTCTTGGAGTAAACTCATTCATCTCTGCCATCTGAAAGAATACTTCCCTTAGGTTCCCAAAGAGTGTTAATTATGCAAATTAGAAATAATTAACTAGCTGAAAAGATCTTGAATGTCAACACCTAGGAGCTTTAATATTACGTATCTTATGTATATATTTAAGGTCTAAAATGCGTAAAGTTTCACATTTTACTTTTATAAATTTAAGATTGTGTTATAAGTGTAGTTCACATATTTAAGAAATCCTAATAGATCATTGAAATTAGAGATTAATCTACAGCATTTGAAATTGAGTAGATAAAATCTGTTAGATTGCTATCAAACAAAAAGTGAAGATATACTTTTAAATAGAGTTATTTTATTGCAGCAGAATTATGTCCCCCAGAAAATCCGACACTCCGATTATATTTATAAATTATACCATTTAATGAAGAGTTTTAGATTTAAAAGGATTTTCCAAATCATGCAACTGAAAGATTACTGGAATTTTTAGAGGACATATTATGCGTAATTTTTAAGATTTGCTAAATAGTTACCAGAAGATACTCAAGTCCGAGGTTGTCGCACTATTCGAATTTAACTATCTGGCTAGGGCTAGGGGATGGTAATAAAATGGTTCTAAGAGTAGTAAAATCCGCAATATATTCGTAAGAAAACCTTCTGATTTGTATTTCAACAATCAGAAACTGTCCGAATGAAGAGATAGAAAAAGGAGAATAAATAATATCATTCATAGAAGTTGTATTTATAATCTCCCGTCTCATGTTATTTTTTATTTTTCAATTTATTTCACGAATATCAGTGTCAAATATATAATTAAAGTTTTTGGGGACTTTTTGGAATAAGTTCACTTCTATTGAATCAATATTAGAGTTAAGGGTATAAGTTCTTTTAAGTTATATTTTCTTTATCACTTCTCTCCATATGGTCGGCAGGAATGATCAGTCAACAGCATTGAAAGTTTACCATTCGCACTTGACAGGAGTTTTCCTTTTTCGGCCACAAATGAAATCAATTTTCCCGTGACAAGCTTGAAATTATTGATGCCCCGGATTCGCAGAAATCGCTACATTTGTCACTATTTAGTATCGATTCTTGGAAACTTTTGACAACCTCTGGATATTTTTATGTCCCTTATTTCATTCCCAAGAACTCTAATTCACGAGTTTAGTTCCTCAAAAATGACATATTCCTTATGGAAAATCCATAGCAGAATATTTCTTTCCGTTATCCAGCTTACCAAATTCGACAACAGAAAATATTGAAATTTTATTTTTCGGGTTTTTAAGAAAAATATCTTAAAGTAATGTAAACTGTTCACCCCTAAATTTGTTGCAGATGACTTTCAAAGGTGTGGGGCCTTTTCCATCAGCGGTTGTCATGCAGCTCAATGTTTCCTAAAGAAATTTATACATTACGATAGTAAGGGAAAAGTATTTAAGGCTTAAGCAGATGCTTGCATACATTGTGAGGATAACCTGTTACTAAAAAATTTAATGCCATCAACATAGTTCTTTCTATTTTTTCTATCTCTGGGCGGCAAGAAACTTGCTAATGACACTTAGTTTACGGAGCTGCGCCATTCCTTAAATAAGCCACTGATCACCAAGACTGTTTTAAGCCGTGATTCTTTCTTTCATTCCCTTGTTAGATGTACTTTTGGAGATGAAGATCATGATAAGATGCAAAATTAATTTCCGAATTAGTTGTTTTAGATGTAGATGAAGATCTTCCTCAAATCTTTCATTTTTCAAGTTATGAATGTAATTAGCATAAACATTAATGAAATAGAAATATTAATTGCACAAAAGTATAAAATAGACGGATATTTTTGAATCAGGAAGGTTCCTGTTCATATTTAGTCTCAATAATTTGACCATCCTCATAATTTAAGCTATATGATCCTAAATAAATCAGTGGATATGAACGTAGGTATTCATAATTTTCAAAGGGTTGTTTATAATAGCAGCAACTCCTCTTCTCTTGCATCTGCGAGTGATGGAGACCACGAATAATGCAATCAAATATCAAAGCTGCAGATTGTTATTCTCAATGAAGCATTTATTCATAAATTGTCGCGTGCATTCACTCTGAAAGTTAAGAAGGACGAGAACCATAGCGTCCATAGGCTGGAAAATCTGAAAAGCAGAATTTACTTTATTAATCTGAATAACACACGATTTACAGCTCGGAAAATTTTAACAAATAAAATTGTATATTATTCAATAACGTAGCAAGATTTGATGGTGTACAAGATAGCACTCTGATACGAAACTGAGATAGGTGACAAATGAAATATTTTTAGAGATAAAAACATGCGATGAGGAATAATGATATCTCATTTTTCGGGCTGACAATAAACGGAATGAAAAATAAAGAAAATGTCGTCCGATTTTATTAACTTTCAACTGCGTTCAGGATAAAATAGATAATTAAGGTTTAAATAGGATGTAATAAAGTAAGGTCTCCTAATTCCAGGGAAGGTGCTATCTGTATTTAGTTCTATAACGTACGTCAATCTCCACCACCAAAGGAAAGATCTGGATGCCTCAGCGTCCCATTAATAATCATTACTAATAAACACAAATTCCGATTTTTATCACGCATAATATTCGCATTCCATTAAAGAGATAACGACGAGGTGATTCATCTCAAAGCGGAAAAAGCACCGTATAAACAAGCACGATCGATCTCTTCACCTCGATTTCCTCCGATAGCGGATTTGCGATCCCGTAATTGGAGAATTACCGCGAGAACGACACAGAGGCGACACCAAGCGGGAAACTCCGTCACCTCATGGTCGACCGGATGGGTCCAAAAAAGGCGTACGGGGACCTTGGCGGGAGGAGATGCATGGAGGTTGTGCGTCTCACTGATTCATTTAAAAACCCCACCACCGCTATGGGTGGCAGTTGCACCAATCTCCATCAATGCCCTCCTGTATCGGACGCCTATTTCAGCAACCCCTATGCTTCCCTTCCTGCATTCTTTCTATGTGCCAACCATCCCCGTCAGGATACCTCCCCTATCCCTGTTCCCTCGTACGCTTTTCCCCTCCTAGGATTCCGCACACCCTGATGGCAAGCCCAAGGTCTTTGTGCCACCCCAACTAACCGAGGGGAAGGAAGGGAAACATCGCAGAATATGAAAGTCCTCTTTCTTGTGGACTGTTCAGCCAACGGTCGTTTTCTTAATGTCTCTTTGCACGCAGAGCGCTATTAGAGACTGCTGGAATGGCTCTGATAACGAGGCTGTATGGAGACGTTGCGTTCGGCGTTACGATCTCTGCGAGGGACTGGGTTTATCTTTAATTAAGAGGGGATTCTACCGTTGAGTTCGCAGTCCAGGCAAGATAGCTGAATATTGAGATAAAAGTGATGGTCTCGTTTGTCGTGAGGAATCGCCGAATATAAGTTGGTAATAAATACATTTCAATTAAAAACCTTCATCCGGCTTATACACGAGAGGTGTAATTTGAGTCATTCAAAAAACAATAATATTGGAGGTGTGAGTATAATCTACTGGAATTCTCATAGCATATTATAGCGGTGATTAGAACGAGGCAAGATGAAATAAATTCCAATGCCATTTACGTTTTCACAAACAGACTTAGCAAGCCGCCAAAGGCGTATAGCAAGGGGTGCAAAAACACCGATATCCCTATCTAAACCTATGTAACTTACATACAGCTTGATGGCTACCGTAAATTCATTATAAAACTAAAATCTCCTGTAAAAATTAGCGGATAGATCTATGGAATACAACAACTTAAACATGATTGCATATAGAAAGAAAATCACTTATTTAATTTAGTGGTATCTATTATATGCCTCTCCGCTAATCCATTTCTGAAAAGCAAACTTGCAGGCTATTATCTTCGTAATAATATTCAACATCGTTTAAGATAATTTCGTACAACTTTCACTCATTTTCTTTTATACTTTAGATTACTCACGTCTCTTTAGCATCTAATTAAATATTGAGATAATTAGGAAAAAAAAAGCATTTTTCACGACTCGAAGCGTCCACACAAGAAATGTATTCTATTTTGCGAAGAGTTTTATTTAATGAATATTTCATGAGTGTCCAAAACATATTGATTCTTTTTTATGAAAAGAAAGATTTCGGAAGAGCTTCAAAAGGTCATCAAGATGTATAAGGTCAACGGACGTTTAGAGAGATGGACTGGAAATCGATGTATAAAAAAGAGTATAGTGAGGAAAAGAAACTCACCGAAATTTCTTTTATTCATTCATTAATGAGTCGTTCTTACAATTAGTGAGAATCCCCTAATGATATAGGCAAGATATCCATTGCTGTATATAAGTGGTAAGCTACGGTATCATTTTTATCTGTGTCAACGAAAAAATTGAAATGAGGACGCTTTCTTTCAAAGCTGTGGCATTTAATATTCTACGACTCATCTTCGTGGTGGGTCCTTAAAATATAATTTTACAGGACTATAATGATAATTCTTTTCAAATGATATTCTTCTTAATACTCAGGTACTCAGTGTACCCTCTTAACATCACGCTACCGTATTTACAGAATCAGTCTTCAATTGTCACGTAAGCTGAGTCTCATCTAGCTTCTCTTTTATCCAACTCCTCTTTCTTCGTATCTAAATCTTAGTTGAAACGTAACCATTCGTAAATTCGTGCAAGGGACACACACCAGACAGAGGGAAGACGTAATTTCGTTCGAAATTTCTCTGTAGACGAAATCTTGAACAAGCCGTGATTTCTTTTAGTTTTAACTCAATAAATATCCATAAGAATAATATATATAGCAATCAGAATGGACAATATTTTTGACAACTTTTGCTACATTTACTACAATGGAGCAAGCTTACATGATCGTGCATCCACAGAGGCTTTTGCAAGCCAAATCCGAAATCGCCAGCTGAGGCCGATTAAGCGAAAACGTCTTCGTTAGCAAGTCTACTCATTAGCGAAGGTTTCCCTTTATTCTTCTCCGTATATTACTCTACAGGTCACATTTGGTTCTTATTTATTTATTTCGCAGTTTTCTTTTCGATCTAGATTAATTCATAAAGAATAGAGATTTACGTCACAAAGGGTACTGAATACTCTAAAAGCTAGTAATAATTATAAAGCTTTGTTACATAAAAATGTACTTTAGTAATTTTAAAAATCAATATTTCATTGTGAATTCAATAAAGTAGTTGTGCATGAATCTGCATGGGTTTAAAATAGCTTATATATCATTATTATATAAAACAGTGTGTAATCGCGTTTTTTCGGTTTCTATTTGTTACTTTTGCGGATTCTATTACTGGTATGTTTCTTAGGTATACTTCTTACCCAGATTCATCGAGGAAGTTTACATAATTTGTAGTTCGTAGTCAATCAATATTTTCGCATAGCTCAATCAGTTAATTTTCCGCCTCCAGTAATAATTACGTTAGAAACTGTTTGATAAATACCGCAAGATCATAAGTTGTCATATTATTAAAACTAATCAATTTATTTTCATTACTAACAATAGTATTAAAACTAGCTTAAGGCTTAATGTTGGAAATGACGCTTTATGTCGCGGTAGAAAAGTGCATTGATCTTCAAATTCAGAGGCACATACGCTGGATTTTCCCTCCTAATGAAATTCAGTCGAGGTTTTCCATTAATTAGCAAACAAGCGAGAGAGTAAACATCAGCCTCGATAAATATACCACTAAGCGGGGAAAGAGAAGAGGGTGGGAGGCGTGTTCTCTAGCGTGAGATAAGAATCGACGGTGTAAAAAAAGGCCGAAATGTCTAATGACGCTTGTTCTCGTAAAAACTACTCGAATTTGGGAATTTTCGTGACCTATGAGGGAAACGGGAAGCCAATCCGGAGATAAAGATCTTCCACATTGTTGCGCGGCGTAAAATTATCCCACGAATGAAATTTGTAGGATTCCATCGCATCCATGCAGGAAAAGCATACGCATATGGCTTCGATAATCATATGTTAATCACGTTTGAATATGATACTCGGACGTGCAGTTCATTTAAATTAGTCCCTTTAGAACCAAGCATTGCTTGTTGCAGAATAAATTTGGCGCGGAGATTTTGATTTGCATGAAAGTAACCTTACTCGTGAAGGTAAAACAATTATGCACTTTAAACCACGTGAAATTCCATCAGGTATGACTGTAGATCATTATAAATGCCCACATTCTGTTGCATTGATTGGTGAAGATTCAAGCAACGATATTAGCGTTAGCTGGAAGCAGGTAGAACAGGTTTCGACATCTTAAGGGGATATCAATCTAAAATTAATTGTGAAAAGGAAATTTGAAATGCTAAATTCATCGCGAAGATTGAACGAATAATTTCCGAACATTTTCGGTTTGGAAACCGAAATACTTTGTTCAGTTCTACACAATTAATGATATAGCAAGAGGTCCCACAAAGTAAAGATTAAGGTAGTCAGTTAAACACCGAATGATTGAGACAGTCTCCATATCATATCTTATTATACGTAGCAGGACGAGTGTTCCTTTTCTACGTTTTCAGTTTAATAATAAGACCCATGTTAACATTCTGTACAATTAATTCTTTAGTAAAGTAATAATACTTCATCACCTATCTGGAAGGAAGAAGCAACCTCAAATATATATTTACCCTCGATGGCGCCCGGAAGACTCATTGGGTGCGCCGAAATTCCTTTGCTCGTTCCTGCTTCTCATACCGTGCATACTGCGCGTAATTTACGTTTGATATAATATATATCTGTCCATCATGAATTTACTATGGACTTCCTACCTTTTCTTCACTATCGCCTACATTACGGTGAATTCAATCTGTTATCATTTGTAGTTAATAACACGCATTTATTTTCCGATAGATATAGCTATTATTTAGGAAAGTAACTATTGACCATCAAAGCATCTTGAAATCTCATGTAAATTTACCAGTTCTTCTACCTTTTCGACCCCTTCTTATAACCTGAGCAAATTAGTAATGTAACACTAACTTCCTCTTGTGTACAAGAAGTTTTCAATGGCTAATAAAAACAACCTAAACAGTAATTATTCTACGATTAATGTATTTACGTTCATAAATATGTTTGAATGTGTACATAATGTAGTTTAGTGAATATGATTACCTTACTAGTTATTAGATAAAGCAAATTGTTGCTATTGGTTTAAAATTATGCCGATTTCTTTTGGCAGAGCTACTTACCCATATAGGTGGCCTCGGATTTCTCAGCTTGAGATTTACATTTATTAAAAGGAAATGCCATGTTCGATAGTCAGCTTCTCGAATGTTTATTTTTCATTAAAAATTCTATCCGCTACTCTGGTAGCTTCGAAAATAAAGGAGGCAAAACGAGAAATTCTTAAGTTTTAGGTTGTAATCTCTTTATTTTTGTCTTTCCGTTGTAAATATTTTTACAATGTTTCAGACCAATAAATATAACATAACCGAAAGATAAATCAGATATTAGAAATAATGATAAAACTATACTCAGTAATAGTGAGTTTAAACATACCATAGGAGTGACGAAGACATCTGGTAGTTTTAAATAAATTAGGATATTGTCTGAGAAATATACTCAGGGAACTTTATAGCAAGGCAAAATTTTCATCAGCGGATTGCTTACAAAATAAGAGAGGAAAAACTGTATTTCCGAGCTAAAATAATGCTTTCAATGAGGTATGAGGATTGAAGAAATATATATCATCATCACCATATATTACCAGCTTCTATGATATTTAATCGTTTAATATCTTATTTTAATGCAAACATGCATTTTAAAGTTATAAGCCTCAGCAAAAAATAATAATAATTTAACATATTTATTTGGGCGAGATTGAGACTAAATGTATACTCTTCCGTCCAAGATTGGTTAATTTTACCCTGATTACAGTCTGTTTACTTCTTTTCATTCGATTTGACATTCAAAACAGCATTTTTTCTCTTATAAAAAACTCTTTAGTAGACGAATCAGAAAAATCTCAGTGGGAAATGAAAATGGAAACCTTTGAATAGAGTTACGGTCAATTTGAATGAAAAGAGGTAGGTCATATATAAATAGCATACAGAGACATACCATTGCCATTTGTGACGAGTAAACTGCCAAGAGTACAAAGTATCAACCTCATTCACTCTCTATTGTATTCAGATGAGTCGTGAGTGACGATACGGATATATGTCCGTATAATGAATCAAGTGGTACCCAATTAGCGAAAATCTAGAGGTGACAGGTTGTAGTATAATCATATGAGATGAAAGATTTTAATAATGAAATCAGCATGCTGCTCGCCAATGAGTGGATCAAATGGATCATTGATAGACATTATATAATTGTAAATTAGCACTTAATTTACTAATACGGATTTACGGAAAAGGAAGAATACTTGAATTGGCTGATTCTGACAACTATTTCTTTGAATTATTATACTGTTATGCATAATGATATTATAACTAAATATAGTATTGCACAATAGTAATGTTGACAATGGAACTGCCTGTTAAGAATCATGTAAAATGGCAAACGGTTGAATAAAGCACAGAAGGGAATTATTTATATTTTATAAATGCATTTTCAGACAGGATATACTACTAAATAGGAATATCTGTGTAATTAGTGATCAATAAGTTGGCATATTTTTTTATTCATTCATATGGCATTTTAATATAAAAGGAACGTACAAATTTGATTTTTTGCTACAAAAATTGAGGATAAAGCTGGTAATTCACGTTAGTTCTAAAATATAAAAATTTTGATAGGAATAAATACTGATTTTCACCTAAAAAAAACTTCAGAAAATGTCAATGTTGATAACTATTGCTATAGATAGAGCAGCTGGACATTGCTTATATGGCTAAAAGATTTTTCTGATAAGTACGCTGATTCATTACACAATAAAATATTCATATTTTTTTACATATTAATTATACGTAAAGATGAACGCAAGTGTTTGCCAAGACGTTACCTTGATTTGTGAGTCGATTACATGAAAGCTCTAATAATTTTCGGGAGAAAGATGAATAAAATTCAATCAAATATATGTTTAAGAGCTGTGAGGATATGGGATAGTGAGAAACATCTTCCAGTTCCAAAATTTTGAATTCTCGGAAAATCAAAAATTTTATTTTCTGAAAATAAAAATTATATCCGACTAAATCAAAAGGGTTTCTATCCGTTATCGTCATTCGTATCAAACGTCACCGTTATGACCACCCCTTTTATCGGGCTTCCACTTCTTAGTAAGATATCGAGGCGTCAAGTGAATTCGCAGAATGCATAGAAGTCAAAAACTGCCATTCCGAGAAAGGGAGAGAGTGGGTTTTTTCCAACGGTCCAAGAAGAAAAGAAAGGTGGGCTTCATGCGAATAGTGCGAAGACATTCGTCTGCACAAACGGTGGGTGGTTAGCGGAAAAGATAAGGCGAAATACCCCTTTGGCAAGTGAGAAACAAAAGATAATAGGAAGCCCAAGAGGAGGGCATGACCTTAAGACGCTTCTATGGTGTATGCAGTGGCTTTAAATAGATGGATAAGTGAAGAGAAAGGGGACTTCCTGACTCGAACCCTTAACCACGGAATTATTATATGACCTAGGATGGAGCCTCGGGATGTACCCTCAATGGAGGTGCAAAGGGTTTTGGCAAAGACATGTAACGGCATCTTCAGAAAAAGGGTGGGAAAAGGGTGAAAATTGGAGTGATCGACCCTTGTGACGCTGACCGCTAAAGAGAAATTTCCTGAGTGCAACTTGTTGAGAGCCAACGTTCTTTTTTTTCTACTCGAACCTCGTCCTTCCGGAATTTTGAACGTTTTTTCCGATATTTTTTCCTCCTGTGCCAAGAGGTTTTGAAGAAAGGCGTTGACAGAGTGGGTGTATTACCTCAGAAGTATTATTTTAATATTTTTGGTAAATGTTACAGCAAAAGAAATTTAGTGCACAAAGGATGCCATATAAATGAGTACGTAGAGAAAGTAATATACGTACGTAGTAAAAGCTGAACGGCGGAAAAACGGATAATTTTAACCACTCTTAACGGATTCGAATTCGAATAAAAACGAATTGGTGAGCTTCCGATACATATAACGACTACCTCCAGACTATTTATCAGTACAGAACTGGTTGACGATGTAGTTGATTTTATTATTCCAGTATACAACGTTCGCAGGCTCTGAGAGAAAACGAAAAAGCGGCGCAAGGAAATAATCACCTTGACTTCCGGCCGTGTTTTTTAATGCTCGCGAAGCATTAGAGAAGCTAATAGACTTTAGAGTTTGATAGGCTCATCTGGCTCTGTACACCTATCACAACTGAAAGCTTGCAGGATAAACATTTAAATGCAAATTCCCCGGTATGTATATATGCGGCGCATATGATTGTGAATTTAGGAGCAGTTTTAGCGATATAAACTTAAACAGAAAACTTAACCTAAACTTGGCCGATTTATTCTTTATCTTCGAGCATTTAATAATATTCTTGTGGGAATTTCTGATAATATATTTTGCTAATCAATTAACATGGAATAAATTTTCCTTCACATTCTACTGGCTTTGTAGAATTCATCTGTCGTAAAAAATCCAAAAATCAGTAAACAGCGAAAACAGTGAGTCAATAAACATTATCTATATGATCTTTCTTTGAAGAAATAACGAATTTTTCATTATCTCACGTTGAATTATTTTTTTCTACTTTTATAGAGGTATTTTTGAATTAAAATATTTTCTGATAATATTTATCCTTGAGATACTTTATAATATAGTATTACATTCATGTATTTTCGATATTTTACATCTACTACTTTAACGTATATTATAATTTTTTAGAAAACCTGAATGAGAATTAAACCATGATCATGTTTTTATATTGAAGTGATCTCCCAATTAAAAAGCGGTTTTAATGAAGCGCTGACGATTTATTTTCGGCTTTCGAAAGGAACAGTTGGAAATATTTGGCCAAGTAAAGATAAATTAAGATTTTATGGAAATTTTTATACTGATAGCTAAAGAGTAAAATATAAAGTATACTCTGTAAAAAGTATACAATCGAGATTCATAGATTTAACTATTTCGCAAATTAAGAAGAGAATTCTCGCACAGATAATGCCTAAAGGACGTTAAATTGCTTAGAAAAGCAGAGAGTTGATCGAAGAACAATTGAGGGACTAATTATAAATATTATTGGTAGTAGAGCTAAAAGATTAATTGACAGGAAAGACTGTTTGTGAGATACAGCTGGATTAAAAAAGCTGAGGGAGGAGGCAGAAAGCCAGAGAAAGTAATTATGACTTAAGTTAATGAGGAGAATATTCGTCAGAGTGGAGGCAGGCATGATATCACATCCGCGAAGATAAAATTAATGATCGAGATCTAAAATTTTGAAATTGTGGGAAAATCAATGGCTTAAGGAAATAAAAAGCAATGATTCATGGCGATATTTCTCTGAGATGTGTATCTTAGCATGGTTTAACCTATTTGCATTATCTTCGTAAATAATAAATGTACTCCGACCTAATATAACATATTAAAGGTAAAATATAATGCATTTAATTTGGCACTTATTTTTAATGAGGTATTTATTTGAAAGATCGTCATCTTTTATGAAATTACTTTGTAGAGACAAAATGTGAAGTCAATATTCGCAGGGTATGCATTGCAAACCTTTGAGATCAGATATTCATAGGATGGATACACAGAAATAAATCCAGTTTGATATTATTCCATCGATATATTTTGATTTTTAAAATCGTGGATTGAAAATAGAAAACATCAGCTTAAATTTTGAAGTTAGTTTTCATCATCCAATAGCTTAAGCTAATTTGAAGACCACTTAACATTTACGCTTCGATTAGAAGTAAATTTGTAATAATAATAATAATAATAGAAGTTGTTTGTTACCAATATCAGGAAACTGAATAAGTACAAAAAATTAGCTCTGGGCTTCCTTGTGTTTTGATATTATAAATGTATTTGTGTATATTATATACATGTTTTCAAACGTGGATGATTTTCGCATTTTGCATCCGATGGCAATCGAAATGAAATCAAATATCACTTCATCAAAAACCCTATGCTTTCCATTACGCGACAACCGCTTTCGTCGTCCATGAAATTTAATTTTCCACTTGGCAGATGAGACAATCGAAAAGCTAGGGTAGCGTGCGAGGGAAACTCACGTTGCCAGAGGCGCCACACGTCGGCGGGAGGAGGAACTAGAAGGGCGGGAAGGAAAAGAATTCGGTTCATTTTCCATCAGCAAGCGACCGCTAAGGCTTGTAAATATGGTACGGAAATAGAAAGGCGTCAGTATCTTCGGAGGGTTTTCGGTAGGGCGCGAAAAACCGAAGAACCTTTCAGGATTTATGGCCTCAGCACCTTCCAAGCGTATCGCTAATACGAATCTTCCACATGAAAAATCTCTCCTGTTTTGAGACCTGCGGGTGTTTAGAAGCGTTTTACAAATTCTCATTCAGATGAGCGGTGTAAATAAAGGACATCAGCTATTCGCTGAATCATTCGCAAAAGGAAAAGTTTCTATCAAAGCAAAATATACAGGAACTATTTCCGGGCAGGTGACCTTGGAATACCGTTCAAGGGCGTATCCGATCCTTGTTTTAAATTGGAAACTGGCAATGCCTCTTGAGAGATTTTTGTATTCGATTTTCTTCGCTGTGCATCCCACGTAATTATGAGGACGTATGACTTTAGGAACAAATCCTCAAAGACACATGTGGTGAGCGATTGAATTCCATCATACTCACGGGTGACCCAAATTCACGGTACATTCCAAACTCACCCCACTAAATGCTACCGGTGGCTTGCAGAGTACATATGTAAATAACCACGGTGTATTCAACGGTGAAACCAAACTCGATTTCTCAGAAGGGGTAACTTTTGCTTCTTTGAAGGCATTCGGTTATTGATTCATGCAAACCCATTGAAATTAACCTTATGACGTGTAATTGCATGCTTAAATTATCCCGAGCAGATTACAAAAGAGGCAGTTGCATAGATTATTATTTTTCATTCAATTTAAACCGTTATTTTATTCTTTCTTTTATCTTTTTCTAGTAATCGAACACCATTTGCTAACATGCCACTGATTACTTTCAATGCAAGAACAAGGCAATATTCACATCATATTATTTAAAAACCGTTCCGCATTGAATGAATATCTGAATTGCTCTCTTAAATTGACATGACACGAACATTTCAGCAAAGTTTCCCACTTTACCATCATTTTTCTATCTTCAACAATAGTTCTTAGGATGCAATTGTTGAAGGCTTATTCAACTTCAGAGGTTTTCAAACTCAATTATAATGCATTCCACCCATCGAATATTAGTTTATGTAGAACATCTTTTCACTTCTTTAAATGAGCATATATCTGAATATATATGAAACATTCTAAAAAAACCAATTCAGTTTATAGTTTTTACTCATAATATGGTTAAATTCCAGATATCTCAAAAGCGGTGATGAATGTATGGTTAGAAGTTTATATTTAACTTTTTCTAGACGAGTATTGCATCAAATTGTAGAAAAACGAATGAAACATGTTTTCATGTAAGTGCACCTTGCTAAGTGCAGAGCTTTCATGATGAATTCAGTAATTTCTTTCATGTTTATTGTGTTATTGGAAAAATTTCATATGTTACCATTATCTAATAAAATGAATAATGGCATGAGTTTTTGTCATTACTATTATATTATCTCATCTGCTCTTGTTTAGATTTAAATTAGATATTGCATATTATATGAAAAGCTACATTGAGTAATCTGTATTAAATGGTAAGGCAAAATAATTGAACTAACTGAAATCTACAAGAGTACAAAAAGTGGTCACTTCTTATATGGTATATAAAATAAGTATTTCAATAACCTTGATAGAATATCTGATATAATTTGCTGGGTCCAATCCAATAAATATTATCTAAGTGAGATTAAAGAAAGGATTGCATTCATATGACGTGTCGCATGTATAGTTTCATTTTCACACCCTGAGGAAGAAAAGAGAAAAAATTGTAATGCTTACATAATGATACTGGTGTCAATTACGTACGTTTGCCGCGACTTCATTTCCATAGTTCTTTTTATTGTAGCGAGGCAAGCAGACCGAGGCGGATATGCCAAAGGCGAACACTTTCTTCTAGAAGCGTCGTTGTATTCACTGTTTCCTCCTCTGATTTTCCTCCATTACAAATTTTCCCCGACCCTCCTCGACCTTCGCGCTTGGCAGATGCGACCGCATCGATTCTCAAGGCTTCTGAATCGATAACTGTAACGGCAAAACTATCGACCTCGTTACGGCGTCGATATAGCTTCGCCATGCAATAGCGTGGAAAAACTCCACGTGACGCTTTTGTAACCCAAATAAAACTTTTTATACCTCTTGATTAACTCTATGGAGACGCTTAAATTAAGTACAGGAAAAATATCGTGACGCTTAAAACTTAACGACGAGGGAAAATCGCAGGAAAATACGTTTTCTTAAGATAATACTAGCGGTGTCGACACCCTTTTTCTCACGATTAAATAAACGAATTCTTTCGAAAGTAAGCCATCAGATAGAAATAAATAAATATGTCAATAAAGCGCCTTTCAGGAGCCAAATGAATCCAGATTGTTTTTTTGAAAATACCGAACCGTTGGAAGCTCAGCCGGTTTGGTTGCATTCTTCTGTGCACGCACTTCCCCCGGTTGCCGCCAGAGACCGCCACCGCTCAAGAGAGAGGGAAGGCGAGAGAGCAGCAGCCGGTTGAAATTCCCTGGGGGTGCAGCAAAAGGGATCCCTTTTGTCTGCGTCACCGATCCCTTCAACCGATGTGTACCGCGAGGCCATCTCCGCAACGCCCAAGTGCTTCCCAGGGTGTTGGCTTTTTGAAGCGACCAAGAGAACTCAGCTTCCTTCCTCCTCTTTGTACATTTCCAGAACAACAACTACTGGGGAAGCCGGTCGATAGTCCAAAGCCTCGTGCCGTATTAAAAAAACTTGTCAGAAAAGGGGGAGGGAGCTATTAGTTCCCCAAAGTACCACGGGTCGCTCCGGCGGCGCTCGTGTCCAAGGAAACCCAAATGGCGTGCTTCCCCTAAAAAGCGCGCCAGAGCGGGGGCGGGAAAAAGCCTCAACCGCTCCTTCACTTGTTACCGGCTCAACCGTGTGCTCAAGCGTCTTTTTCAACATTGACTCCATCGGACGCCATTCCGTGGAGATTTTTTTTCGGGCGGAAGATAATGTTTGAGGCGTGATTCTCACGCTGTTATTCGGTGGACTTCTCTTTTTCTCAACCCCGAAAACCACTCGCGCCCCTCCTTATTTCCTGGTCCTGCCTATGGAGTTGTACCGGACGCTTTGGGGCAGGGGATGGGAACATATGTCTTTTTCTGGTGCTCCATCCAACCTTCGATTCTCCTTGGAAAAATTCTACCTATATCCTTATTATCTCTTTATTTAGATTAATATTTACATGCTTCTGGGAAAAAAGTTAAGCCCAACTTCGAGGCTAGTCATGTGTGGAATAAATACACGAAATATATAAATTATTTACTTATCTATTCGCTGTAGATGGACTAAAATCCGGTGGCAACGTTATTGCAATACTATTTTATACCTATCCTATCGCATAATGATTCATAAAATACTAATTACATGATAAAATATTCTTGAATGCAACAGAACAAAACATATCTAGCTAAGCTCGAAATATTTTAACAATTATTTCAAACATAATAATGCACGTAGTAATATCTCCCATACAAAATATACACATTCACGTACAAGCTAACATATTCAATACAAATTAACGCTTAACCTTCTCCTCTCCATTTGAAAATTGATTAGTCATCAAAGGTACACAACATGGTAACAATGATGATTACGACAGAGCCAACTGAAATCGATTGGTCATCCTAACAAAGAAAATAACATATTGGCGATGATATGATTTTCTCCAGATTTACCTAATTCATTAGTGATAGCGTCCTCTCCGTCATCATTTTCTGTATTATATGAAGCCTTCGACTGTTTCGCCGCAATCGAAAAGGAATAGCAACGTAGTTACTCACGATAAACAACTGTTTGTTCGTTAATTTACATTGTGGGGCGTGGTGAAATTTGTTTGAGACATACTGTTCAATTCATATCCACTTCCAAGTTTAGCTTCCATCAGTGTATTGAAATCAGAACAGACCCTCTTTCAAGTAAATAATCCGCCGCTGAACTTGTCGGAATGTCTAAACTTTTGCAGCTTGCAAACGCGCCATGTGCATATGAGGCCTTCGTTGGAAAAAAAGGGCTCTCCATCCCTGTTTTAGGGTCATGGAGAGGGTCTCTCAGGGTTCGTGGCGGGGGTGTGCTAAAGGAGCCCGAACTTCCTTCGCTCGATGGTCCCGACGCCACGAAGGGGGAGAAATCGCTTTGCTACCCTCCTTTTTTATTTATTCCCTATCTCTCCCTCATCCCCCATTAGTTAAACGGAAACCCGAACCGCAATGCTTGCACACGGTGCTTGTGTTCCTCATTCCTTCCAATGTGGATAGCATTATCTCTCTCCGCTTAAAAATAAAAGCGGTTTCTCTCTCTTCTTGATAACAGTCCTGCGTCAATTTTATTTCGGGTTATTTGGCGGTGAAATCTGCGTGGCTCAAAGGCAGGAAGTTACGATTACGTGAGATTCAGAAGGACATCGAACTGTAATTATTTTAGTTGCGGTTCATTGGATTCGCAAATTTCGGTTTCGTTCCGTAAATACAGAATAACCGGCTCAAACCAATTTTCTCCTGTCTGAGAATATAAATTCCTGTAGGAAATGGCTGTCCAGCCTTTTTGGCTGTAGGGCTTCAGTGTGAATTTCATCAACCATGTAGGTCGATTGTGAACCCCTCCCCCTTAAATTAGACTTCCAATTCATCGCACAAGCATTTCGTGTTTCGCGTATCTATTTTTAACTAGATTGCTTAACTGATAAATCCCATACGCAAAGCGTAAGCAAATATAAAATTTTATCAGTTAAACAAACATGTTTACGGGCTATTCACTTTTATAATATGTAATAACTTTTAAAAAATCAAGGCAAACTTCAGTCATACAAACTTCCTATTAATTATTGCTGTGTAAGCAATCCTAAAAAGCAATCCTCACGTGTGGCTTTATAAGCTTACATTGAATTACATTTGCCATTAAAAATAATTATATTAAGGAAGCAAAGTAGGTATGAGACTTGAAAATTTTGATGAGGGAATTAAAAGTAATAATAATGAAAGTACAGACTCGCTTTTTGTGAAAACTTTTTGTAATTCTTCTTTGTTTATCGTCAGCTGTAATTGGCCTCGTGCTGTATGTTGATGCTACTAATAAATAAATAAATAAATAAGTAATAAAGGCGTACTAAAAGTATTTTAATCACTTCCAGAAAACCAAAAAATTCTGATTTTCAATTTCAGAATTTCGCTAATGAAAACGTTTCATATCCCAATGATAATTTTGATAGGTTTCTAAAGTAGTAAATTAAGTATTATCCTGCGTTTTTCATTGCCACATACATATTTATAGTACAGATCTGATGTAAACGACCTCTAATGCTGTTCAAAATTTCAGGAAATTGTTTGTGTTTCTTACAATATACTCATCAAGTCTGTTGACTTTATGTCTTCTTTTCTTTATTTTTAGGCAACCTTATGAAATACAATAGGTACTCTTCCGTAAATTGATTGTTTTTCATAGTTTACAATGAGGTGTGATCAAAATTAACACCCTTAATTTTGTTTACTCTTGATTTCACGCTTTGAAAAGTCATTATTTTTACTCATCATGTTGCAATCATTCCATTATTTCCACTTATGACATTCTGGTTCAAAGAGGAAAGCAAGAGTCAACTACTTCACAAGTTGGCCTCTGGGCTGAAGACTGTACACACAGAAATGAAGACATAATAGTAAGAACTCAGTTTTGTAACATATAAATTATGTTAAAATAGATATACATCACTGTAGATATTCAATTCCTAAATCATCGTCAGTAATGATAGAATGATGTGCGCATGGCTTCTAAACAGAAAACCTTATCTTGTTTTACATCATATTATAACTTTAAATCGAATAGATTTTTCCATTTAAGAATCAACTTCTGAGTACTAATTCTAGCCTTCATTTGGTAAGATATGGTATCGAATTATATGCTCCATAATTCAACGCACTCTTTAAAATTCCAAGGACCTATTTCTGAATTTGTAGCACCATGAAAAGTGAGTATGAGTAACGGTGAATCACTGTTAATGAGTTTTCTCGAATGTCTTGTCATATTCTTTCCCGTTCCTCTTAAGATTTAGTATAATTTTGCTCAGAACTTCCTCAATCATACCTAAATTTCTTTGCGTTATCTTTTCCTGAGTACTGATACGCAACGTCATTGACCCTCAGTGGTAAGATACGCTAAAGAAAGAAAAAAATCACAGAGATCACTCTGGGTTGCCTAATTTCGAGGGAATACCCGTCAGAAAACTGAAATTAACACGCGGAGAGAAAATAATTGATTGTTAAGATGAAATCATTTATAACATATCCCGTATAGCCGAATTTAATCCAAACCCTCTTCTCAGCGAATCAATCGGATGTATTCTAAATATGGTCTTAATAATCTCCATGAATTATGCCGTAAAATTTTAATTGGAAAAGGAAAGGAAAAAATCTTTAAGTGCCATATTTAACAGTTATCCGGCGATATATTTATTTTATTTATATTGACGTAAAGATTTTTAATTGGGTTCAAGAAAAACTAAACTGTGCGGAATCTTTTAGAGCATTTTTCTGGATTATATTTGGTTATTGGCTCAGGATATCAATGGTAGTTTTTATTACGTAGATAGTAGCAAAAAGAAATATTTAATTTATTGTTTGACAATCTTCTTACTTTGATTCACATTTCAACAGGATATTCCACGTTTATTCGTGAATTTTCCCTTAACAATTTATAAATTTTTAATAAAATCAATCAAGGAAGCTATTACTTCGTGGAACTCAATCCTGGCAATTTATGAGGAAATAACTAAAGTCCGTAGTCCGTAAAGTTTTAAAGAAAAGAACTTGTCTAAATTTTTTTCTCCTCAATCATACATTTTTTGTTTAAGCACGTTTCCTAAGAGTCAACCTAAAGTTTTCTCAGGTGCCTCATATATATTCCTTAGTGTTGTATTACTAGAATTACTTACTAACGGCTAATAAATTGAAATAAAAATAAATTACTTTAGGTATGCTAATTTCACAAGAAAATAAAGCTGTGCCAGTTTCTACAAACAGTTATATTCCGTCATAACATCGATAGTGAGGGCATTAACGAAGTTTTAAGATCGCTATTTTGTGATTTGATAAGAGATTTTAATGACAAAAAGTCTAAAGTCGACGAAAAAGAGTTATCCATACGTCACCTTTAACTCTCTGCTGGCCTATTTTCACGTGTGTCCTAATGAGAACAGTGAGAAAGTTGACATAAACTCGACTTGAGCACTGTTCGTCAATTGGGACGCGCATCTAAATGGAAATATATGATGAAATTTCCGCGCATTTGTAGAGAAATATTGTGCGCAATTTTAACTTTAATTTAGAGAAGGTTTAACAATATTATGAATCTTCTATGGATTATATTAGTAATGATTTCAAAGCGGATAAGCTTTGGAAAATCTGAGGAGGCAATAGAATATGAAAAATGTTACATTACCCTTCACGACAATGTTATATAATACAATAAAATATAATGCCTCTTTTTTTCAGTGCTTCCTGAGTGTGAGGCTAGTCTTGGAGATTTACTTTGGTAAGTGCAGTATTTTCAATTCTTTGTAAACAGTACTCATATAGTTCAAAATAATGAATCTCAATTTTCAATCTTTCAATTGGCTCTTAGTGTAAGGAGACATTTCTCTTAATGGTTGAGAATTTGAATCTGAAAATGAAGAACCGTTGAAGATTAAATAACTGTTTCGAACGATATTTCTTTGCGAAAGGTGAGGAGTGTTAGTGTAATTTTACTTCATTACTGAATACTTTTATTAATATGTTTCTTATAATTTCATTGATTTTCTTGGATTTAATTTTCCTGTGCTTATATTAATATCTTTAGATTTATGTTACTATAAGATACTGGCAATGTAATACTTATTTTAATATAATTAGGAAAATCAATATCGTAGGAAAAATCTGACGTTTATATCTCAAAATATTGTTGAATTCTTTGCAATGTATAGTTGAATGGGATCAGGTTTTTATTCCAAACATTGCTATTCTTTTACTGAAATCAGTTGGAAGCTTTACAGATTAGCTAATCACGCTTACACAGATATATCTTCAACTCAGTATTTTGTATGAATCTCAGTATAAAAAGTATCAATTTTACGGCAACCTCACGTTACATTTAGACGCTAACTTACAGTAGCTGTTTCTCCAGCTCACGCAGTCTTCAACAAATGATTATTTTCAGATATTCCATTGTCAATTGTTTGTCACTTGAAGCTTTTATAATTGAAGATTAATATAATTCAAAATATTTGTAATTTTCATATTCAGAAAATTTTCAACATGTTCGTACGTTCATAGGGAACTCCCTTAATTCCTTGCTATTTTGCGGTAAGGGCTTGGAGCTTCTCTAAAGTTAACGAGTTCCATTCCTTTATCCCACCGTCAATAAGGGAGTACTTCTCGATATCTGTCTTTTGCATCCATGGCTCTAATTTCTCCTACCGGTTCCCTCACGGCGTACAGCTCTGTTTCCCCATTTCATTACATTAGAGGTAATGAACCGCATGCCCCTCTCCAATGTGAGCTTAAGAGAAATTGCTTTTCTTCTTCGAACGAAAAACTTCCTCACATCCAATCATTTCCGTTGCTTCCCACAGAATCGTCCGACGGCTAAGTCGTCTGGAAATTCTACAAACGTCTCCGTAAAAATTTCTCATGTCGCCACCGACTCCGTTGTGAAACGCGGGGTGTTTTCTCTCGGTTGCATCGTCTGGCCGCGCATATTTCTCAGACTGACCCACATCCTGTGAATCCCCCTTCTCTCCATAGAGTGCGTAGGAGATATGTCGCGAGATAGCGGTGAGGATCAATTGACTGACGGAATTTCTTCATTGATAACACGACTCAAATTGAGCATTGTTTACCTAAAACTTATATCTCATTCACGAAGAGATTGGAATTTTTATCTTGTGTGTTATCTTTCGGTTACTTCCTCTTTGGCTAAGGACTAAAAATTTTTTGGGGTTTCCATCTATTTTAAACGATTCAAGAACAGCCAGAATTCACCGTAATAATTATTATCCAGAAAATATTTAACGTGAAACATCAAAAGAATTATTTCGGTAAAAGTTACTGATCGTAAAAATATTTTCCCAAAAAATCCTATAACAATTAACAAAAGAATGAAAAACATCAATACGACAGAAAAAGCAAAATTAAATAAGACCTACAAACAAAAAGAATAATAAGATAAGATGGTAACACAGAGAATACGAAGAGTTATTGAAAATATAAATAAGGTAATCTGTAAAAAGTTTTGAGGAGAGGTTGAGGAAAATAAAGCATTAAAAAGATTTGACAAACAGATGTTTGAGTACTGAGTTAACGCTTTAGTTTAAGATGACACTGACTGTGTATGAGCTCTTAAATTTTAAACATCACCTGATCAAAACGGATGCTCTCCGTTTATGGTTACATGCAACGAGTGTAGTAGAGATTGCGTTTTTTATGGGCTTAATGGGAGTATTGAAGATTGATAATATTTGGGAATCTGCTTTACAGCTAAAATATATGAATGCCATAAATTATTGTTTCAATATTTCAATTATTGCAGTCAAGACCGGATTTAGGTATAAGCTAAATAGAAGCAACAGAACAATCTCACAATCTCAGTGGCCTACCGTAATTCCTATTTTTTCAGAACAAATCTTTTTTTCGATTCAATTCAAAATTAAAAAACGATATATCTCTCTTATCCATGTATTTAATAGGTATGTATATTTAAACTATTTCTGAGAATTCCTGATGTGATTGAAAACGGTTAGGACCTCAGAGCTTTATATAGCCTAGGGCCTCATTTAATCTAAATCCTGCCTTGTTATCATTGGAGATATGTTCTATTGAAGACTATACTTAAAAGACCCAGTGTATCAGATTTAAAATGGGCGCGTTTGGTAAATTTATTTTTCAGTTCAATATTTGACGTTCGGTATTTGATTCTTAAGTGATTTAAGTGATTTCAATAGAGGAATTTAATCAACCTGTTAAACACCTTTGTTTATGTAATTAGTGAGCTTCTATCATCTAATCTTCTCATATATTTTACTTCTACATACATTATGATAACATCTCAATAGTTGATGTTCTTCGCGCCGCAAATTTTCTAAACATTTCCATTTGCAAGCATTGCAAAGATAGATTTTAATTAATCTTTGATGTTCTGAAATGAAATATATTCATTTCCTTTATCAATCACTTTGCTTTCTTTGATAATATGCAAGTTAAATTACTTTGGATAGCAAAACTTTGAAATTTGGCATTCTTAATTTCAAGAAATAATTGACCTCGTTTCCATTCCATAGCAATATTAATATGATAACAAAATTTACCAATATAATTCGTCTCAAATTAATTCGTCGTCGGAAATCAAACGAAAAAAGAAATGAAAGAGTTGTATTAAATTTGCATGAAAAAAATATAACAGGCTGACTGTTATGTTTTTGAATTCTGGAGTTTAATATATGTATATGCATGAAAATTTGCATCAATTATATGTATTCATCAAACACACACCGTATTGAAATAGGGACATTAGAATCGTTTGTACAAACTACCGTTGGTATTTTATTAATAAGGAAAAGCTTAGAAATGAATTTTCTATGCTCGTCTCATAGAATACTGGAATGAAAAGGCGCTGTCTTGGCTAGTTTATATCAAATATAATAATCAATATCTCTGAAAAAGAAAAGCATGATTGAATACATCTATAAGTAAAGGTATTTTTGGCACTGTGATATCTTCTTCAATGACTAATCCTACATAGACGAGTTAAAACTAATCTCTTAACTCCCTGGGGATTTCTTATTCGGAAGGTTTGGTACGTTACCCTTTATTATGATAAAAATCGACTAAAGGTGTATCCAATTTCCACTTTCGCATAAATCTGTGACCCACTCAGTCTCTCTTCCACTTCTCATCAGAGGAGGAGGAAATCCTTTCCACGGGAATGACGCTAATGAATGATCTAGTTGACTCATCAAGGTCTCTCATGAGATATATTCACACCTCTGTCACTCTTTCACTTCTCGGTCGCTTAGAAACAAAACAATGTTGGATGAGATCCCGGACTTCCCACTGAGAGTAAACAAACTTCTCTTTGCATAGTGGAACAGATCTGGAAATTGACTAAAATTTGCCACGAAGGCAATTTAGTAGTATATTTTGATTGCATAACTATTTCACGGATCTTCATTTGAAAATATCTTCTCCGTTCGGCGATAGGTTTGATGACCAGAAGCGGATTTTCTTTTGTTTTAAGATCTAATCTGTTCACGACTTTGTTGGTAAGTGCTTCGAAAGTGCTCTGCGTCGCAGTGAAGGACGTTTCAATCTCTTTAAAATTAGAACTGTCTTCAGAGCAATCTTTCTCTATTGAGTTGAGCGCGAATATCATAAACAGTAGCGCTGGATGATTATTTTATTAAGGACGGATGCTCCAAATTGATTAGAGGCAGGATAAGAGCTATCTCAATCCATTAGTTGGCGCGCGCGCCTCTGGAGACATTTTCGAGATTAGGAGCACGTGATCATTCTATCTTGATGTTTCTCATCCAGACTTATTTTAGAATCTTACACTTATTGAATTGGAAAATTTGGGTTTATCCTGGGGGTATGCAAAGCGGTCAATATAGACTCCCAAGGGTCGGAATGACATTGTCAGGGATCGATTACAGCTCAGGGGTCGGATAGGGGTCAATGGATATCAAAACTACTACTGAATTTAATAGTTAAATATTTTGAGTGGAATGAATGTGAAATAAAACGAGAATTAATACTCATGTGATATTTATCAAAGAACTTAGTAATAGAAATATTTATATATTCGCGTCCCTTTTCGTAATAAAATTTAGACTTTCGCAATGTTAAAAAATTATTTTCGCGACATAAAAACAAGGAGAAAAAGTCTCAATGAAGAATTGGGAAATTCTTATAAGGGTCCCAAAGGAGTTACTTCTATGAATGATCTTTAATATAGTGAATGATCTATACTATATATACTTATAGGATGACTGACGAGTTCCTAATTAAAACTGATACTCTAATTGCTTAATCGGTTCAGTAATCTCATTTTTAAAGCTAAGATGTTCATCTGCTTAAGAGAGGTGTGAATTGATCAATACACGAAGACCGTAGTTATGACTATAATTCACCTTTGGACCAAATCTAGATATCCCTCTTATCTCAATGTAAATATAGACACTCTGAGGAAAACATAATTGCATGCGTCAGCTTAGATCATAATGTATGCTGTGATGAAAGAGTGCGATTCATCACTTCCTATGGATGAAAGACATTTTAGTTATCAATATCTGTAAGGATATTCATAAAACATTCGAAGTATCACCAGATTTCACTTCCTCGACTTATCATAGGCTAAAATTATTATTTTAAGTAAGTTTGAAAAACTTTTGTGATGGCTCACTAAATGTAAATGGGTAAGATATTTTTTGATAATAATTAAGGAACATTAATTTAGGAGTACACAGATAAAATAAATATGCATCAATATTATAAGACTTGATTTTGAAAGCATCAAGTAGCGCTGCTCCGCCGAAATTTATCGGGCTATTTGTTCCACCACAAAAATTAAGCAATCTTCTTAACATTCGGTCCTTCCGACTAGGAAATTTTTCAATTTAGTTTTTCTTTCCAAATCCTGCCCTTGGGAAAATCACGAACCGTGGCGATCACGTTTTAAACCAGAGAAGGACTCCCCCATTTGATGAAATTACGACATTTCCTTCTGCGACATTTGATAACTTTATCAACTATACTAGAGATGGCTGAAACCTCTGAGTTTGCATGTTCAGTCGTTGGAGCCTCACGCGTTAGGAATCAAGAAGGAAAATCAAATCTTGCATTGGGAGTGTAGAAGGCCAGATAGCGCTCCGCATTTCTGAAATGAGAAAGGAAATCGTTATAACATACCAGATGATCAGTGTAACACAATTATATCTAATTGGAATCATTGACTCGATGTATGGTGTTAATGAATATTAGTTAATAAGGGCCATATCGAATTATATAGAATGTTCGCAATTTATTAATTTTTAGCCTCGCTAATATTTTTCTAGTTTTATATTTATGAACTAGTACATTTTTTCACTAAAATATGGCTAATTCTCATTGTGAGGTACTACTCAAACATTTTTCGGCGGTATCGATTCTCCATACCAATCAATTATAGAGTTAAAAACATTCAGGATTCAAATATTCTTCAGGAAACCATATCCTCTTCTATTACAAAACAGCTCAAATTTATAGAAAACTCAATTAATTACAGAGTTATTTTTAGTAAAATTATAAAACGATTAAAGAATGAAAGTAAAGTAATTTATAACGCAAATTGAGCCATATTCCTTTAGCTCCAAAGAAGCCGAGTATCAAGGGTTTATTGTAATTTTAATCCCACAATAAATCCTCTCGAATTGCAATTTAATTGAATTTAAAATGTATAAATAGCTAGCTTCTTTTGCAAGAAGCTGATTCGAGAACCGCTGAATCCTCAAGCAAAGAAAACACTGATTATGATATCGGGAGAAAACTGTCTAATCATACACGTCACAAACGTGATCTTTGTTAAATACGAAAATATCGCGCGTTAACTGTTACCATGAGAACGCAGCTCCCTAAAGAATATCAGCCTTCCCGAAATTGCGACTTCCATAGGCGTCGAAAAAAGATGGTTGCCCACCATTTCCGACGATTCACGCTTCCTCCCACATCTTATGCTAAACCGAAGAATCGCAATAAAAAGGCTGTTAAAAAGTCAAAGAATATATATTTACCAGACTCCACCAAACCGACGCCGACGGCTCGTTGGCGCTGTCTGTCTGAGCGCAAGTCCGACATCTGGATTTCGCAACTGGAAGCTCTTGGAAATCTCCAAGTTGTGATGACGCGGGTGTAGTGGCGGAGAGGGAGGAAAGATGGCGTGGTAAAACGGATGCCCCCGTATGGACGACGTTGGGAAATCTTTGGAAAATTCGAGAAGCCAACCCATTGCAGCCCAGCATGCGCCGCATCGATACCAGAGCGTCATATTTAATCAACTTTATTAATTGTTTCAGCCTGGTCACGATTTCCGCATTAAATATCCACTTGCGCTCTCACGGAAAAAGAAAATTTCCTAGAATTACCTTTAATCTCTAAAGTATCGGGAAAGTCGTTTTAAATTGAGCCTGAGATCGTTATAAAGCAAATTCGCCCTTCCTTTGTGGGCGTAAAGTCATAAATTTGTTTATTGCTCTACGAAATTGGAACCGGAATAATACGGGGATGACGGCCACGTGACCGGCAGAGCATGAATCAAACTATCGATCCAGTTCGGGGCTTGAGAAATTGCTCGTATCAATAAAATTCCGCTCCACATTTCGAGCAGCATTACCGAGGAGCGTTTTTCCCAATTATTTTTCCGAAAAGAAACATTCTTACCTCTTTGTACGTGGTTAGTTTATGTTTGATATAATTTCGATACATCGAATCGCCGCTTTTCTATCTCTCGCCGTGGTTTCCCCCTCGCCTTTTTCTTCCAATCTTTTTCAGAAGGGGGCGTGGCAGTCTCTTTGAAGCCGGCTTCTGCCTAAATATAAGTGAGTTACGAATGAAAAAGCAATATATATAAATAAGCGCGTTTTCTTGTAGTGATGCGATACATTTAGGCAAGGGTATAAAAGGGCATCCTCCACTTTCGTGAAATTAACAAGCTCTTCGATTTTTCTATCGGTGCGGAAAACAGCTCTTCAACTCCACTTGGTATAATTTTGCACCTTCTGTAAGTGTATCCATATTAACTGAATACTAAAAGAAGGTCATGTTTAAAGGTTAGTAGCTTTTATTTCAACCGTAATTCTCAATCAATAAATTCTAAGAAGTGCGCAGCAAAAGGGAATTGTTAAAGGTTATTCAAGGTATAAAACTAAGTTTTTCGTCAACTTTTCCCCTTAGAAACAACTGGTGAATTATATGTATGAAAATTCACTGCAAGAAATTTAATTTCAATAATTTAGCTTGTTAATAGAATTAGAGGAGTAGTTTCCTGGAGTTACTAAATTCTTTATCATTGAATCTGTACGACGAATGTTCTACATCATTAAATTATGCATATTTCATCACAACTTAAAAGGACATTTTCTACAAATTTTTAAAGGTTTATATCAGTTAACTATAATCTATTTACAAAAAATGTCGTCTTTTGAATTATCTATTAGCTTGTAAACACTCGAGGCAAGTGAGAATCGCAAGTAATCGCATATTACAGTGAAAAATTATAAATGCATATAATTATATATGTGCATATATTTACATCCGATAATAAATTACAAATATATTAATGGAAAGATGTCTTTACAATTCCTTTTTATTTTCCAACATGCCCAGAAAGTATTTAAATTGAAATTTTGAAATATTCCACTTCAGCAAACGAAATGAAATCTTCAAAATGAGTTACATCTTCTCTTCTAGAGGCTTAATTGTGGAGAATATATATTACAGATAATGACAGAGTTATGAGATAGGTGTCATATAGACGAAATAATAGCTTGGCCACGCTCTCCACATGACGTGGAGCACGAAAAGCGTGTCGTTGGAAATCCGTTAGAGAGCGTTGTATCATGTCTTGCTAATCACGGTCATGAAAAGGGCGATGCCAGACTACCTCTCCTCATCGCACCGTGAAGACGCTTTTATTCCATCCACTCTTTCCAAGAGAAGCGCGCTAAAGATTTCACCACAGAACGCTTTTTCAGCGGTACAAAAGTCGGGAATAATTCGAGGTGCAGCTTCTGAAAACTTTCCGACACGTAATTCACTCCGCGGATTCCGAGAATTCGAGCTGGTCAACTTCGTTACGACCCGGTAAAACTCGGGGTCGCGCGTTAATCGATAAACTCGAACTGAAGATGACCGTAGGTGTCGCGAAGGCAATGTCTCTTTGAATGGATGGATTGCTTACTTATGAATGTACAAATGAAGTGTCATAGATTTGAAATGTTGGAAAATTAAAGCGTGCTAGAATCGGGTCATTCCTAAGATAAGTATGAAAACAGAATGTTTCTTAGATAAAGAGAAGACGATAATACTTTTACAATCGATACTTCTTTATTTTAACTGCTGATGAAACTATCTCAAAGAAAATTGATAGTCGAGTTTTATTAATGAGGTCAAGTTGATTATGCTCAGAAACATCTGCTCAATAGAATATTTATAACATTAGAGGTTAACATTAGAAGAAAATTGTTGGTTGAGACAGAGTCTATTATTATCGCGTAATTTTTATCTTCAACAGAACAACTGCATATTTTTCGTAGACTTTTAATTTAAATTAAACGTTTAAATCTCTCCACAGGCGTTTTATTATCTTCTTTTTTTAAATCATTACGCCACTACAGCATTTCGATCTAAAAGACGTAAATGGAGCAGCAACTTTGTAATTGAGAAATGGTTACATTATCTGCTGGTCATCCTTCTATTGATGAAATGTAAGTCGTATTGCGAGACATTCTTTCTCGAAGTATGTTCCAAAGGGGTGGCGTCAAATTGTTTGGAGCTGTGCCTGATTGCAAAAGAAAGCCCAACATACCCGAAGGTGCGATTGAGTTCCCAAACAAGCGTACACAGGTACATATTGTTCAGATATTTATTGGGAGCGTAAGCTGATGATGACAGACGGAGGACCCTTCTAAACGATTTAAAAGATAGAAATTTTCCACGAGGAAATTATTCCTCGTCTCGGGGCTCCTCTGGTGTGGAAAACAGGAACTAGGACGGCCGCGCGGGAGATTGCCAAAGGCCTGAATCATGGGCGATGAACTTATAACTCAATCCGTCCCTGTATTTTTGGGATCTGTTACTAGAACCCTCATCTAGACCAGGTAATATTTTAAAAATATTTCCAAGTGATCTAGATATGACGTCTAACTTGTAAATTTAGAGGGAAAAGAAAAATTTTAGCTGAAAAGTTATTGCTTTCATTTTCTCCAGAATATGCATCGATCGCGAAGAAAGAACGCCTGCTTTAGAGTGGGAATAAAAATACGCGAAAAATCAAAATTCTTAAAAGGGTGGCTGAAAAGAATCAACGTCAGATACTGCAAATGTATTTAAGTAAATATTGAAGTCGGTATAATTATTTCCTCACATGAGAGTGACCTCAATCGGATAATGTGGAAATTGCATGAGCATATTAGGCAGTGTCAATTAGTCCTATGAAACGAACTAAATTAGCATGGTTAAAAATATCTACTTACACAACTCACAGAGAATAATTGTAAGCTCGATATAAAATACCTCTGACTTCTTTGGGCCTGATAAAAGTAAAATAGATTTTTGAACATGATCACATCGGAAAAATTAATAAAATAGGATAGATTATAGTTGATTTTATTTTCTAGAATTTGAATTTGTTTGATTACAAACCTTGCTACTCATAATTTTCGCAGAAAATCTCTATTAGTAGCGTTGGAAACATGCAATGGCTGCGTGACATACACTTTAAAAGCCCGACGACCTAAAGATTCGAGTAATTGGACGGACCTTTGCAGTAGCCTTATGAATTATTTTTCATGTCCCATTAAATTAGTTAAATTAACTAAATTTTTTAACATAGATGTGTTAATTATAATTTAACATATGGTATGAGAGCATCTCATTATGACTGTCGATGGTTCGATTAAGACGAAATTCGCTAAACAAATGGGTCAGTCAAAATCCTATGTATCTGGTATCGCATTTTGTCAGTGTTTCCGTTGCTAATGCAGTTAAGAAAAATGAGGGTGGATAATTTCGAAAGACTATCTTTTAGTAAGATGAGTGATATTATATGATTTAGAATATATTAGGGTATTTAGACAAGACTCTTTTTAATAGGGATTTTAAACGTTGGCATTGCAGTAACTTAAGAGACATCTATTAAACCATTGCAACTAAGCACGCCACACGTGTTTTGGATGTAAACTTGACGAAATTCTGTAATTGTTTAATTGTTTTTTTAATGTGTTATTTTGCTTTGTTTACAACAGTGATTGCACATTCACCCACCCCCAGGACTGTTCACAAGCCTTGGAGAGGCTAATGGGTGAATATTAGAAATGATATGGCAAAGGATTTTCGAGACCTCTCGCGAGATAAACTTGCTTTATCAGTGAACTGTAGGGAGATCAATAAATGGCCGATTCGTTGATAAGAATGGATATTAGTACAGAAATAAAGGATACACGAGATAGGAAAAGCGTGGTTTATGCATAATCCCCCTCAGCTATGGCGACTCCGCTCTCTTTGGAAGAGCTAACGCAGACGCCGCAAAGATGCGATCCAAGAATACATACATACACATAAACTGAACGCCGCAGAGATAGGAGAGATATCCGTTACGGTCAGAGGGAAAAATTCATGCATTTCTTCTTTTTTTGATTCCGAGAGTTCATTCACGCCGAGAAGGGCTAACAATTATTCCACCGTTTTGATTTATCGTAAGGAGGGCATGCGAGGGATGACTTAAGTCACGCTTTAATTAGGAGAGATTGAGTATTGCGTGCAAACATTGCGTATAGTTCAAGTAGCGGTATTGCGTACAAGTGGGATGAGGTTCTCATGGTCATCACGACCCCCCACGCGAAGCAGTGCATAATAACATAATGAATAACCTATTACTAGAGTAATCAAGTAGGCAAAATTACAAAAAGTAAACATTTTTCGCTATTTTCAAAGTATTTTCATATCTCATATAGGGTTATACATTTCCGTAAAATATCTACAGAAAATTTTGAGTGCACATTATTATATAACGTAGAATACTCATCTGCTATGAGAGGAAGAAAATATGAGGGACAATAAAGTATTTAAATATATATAGGATAATGATATGAAGCATCTGCTTAAGTAGTTAAACGAGAGGAATCATAAAATAAGCGTGAATAGGTGAATATAAAAGAGTGCTCACTTACAGCAGGAGAAGCATGTAGGGAAGCTGAGAATTGTATGAGTAACACGCGAGGAAACTGAACGAAAAGAGAAAATGATAGGTCATCAATGAATTATGTTTGAATGAAAGAAAGTTTTTCAATAGAGCAAGGAATTAAAGTATCTTGTTGGTTTGGTTAAAATGAAAAGATGGATGAAAACCGAACGAAGAAATTGAAATAAGGCAAAAGTTTCAGTGTCACAAAAGGAGAAGGAAAACCAAGAGTAAGACTTAAACTGTATTTACTTACTTCTTAAAACACGGATAAAAACAAACAAAAATACCATAATATTTTACACTTGAAAAGTCTTAAGCATATTAACAGCTTAACATAAAACTTATTTATTTACAAACAATGTAAAAATGTCTACAGTATAGCTACATACGATGAATTCAATTCCCTTTAACAATCTTTATTAATCTATTTCCTTTACTTTTACAGATACGCTTTGGGTATAGTTAATCATACTGACATAAATTTTGATTATTTTACATAATTTTATTACTAAGCTATATATCGATTTATCAAATTGTTATCCTTACATTTAACCTACCATTTCTCTACCATTTCATGATAAAGACTAACAGATTTCTTTAAACTCCTTTTTATTCTTCGGTAAGGGTTTGAAGATTTCTTCGGGCAACGTATTCCACTCTTTAACCCCTACGATAGAAAACAAATACTTATCTAAGAAGAGAAGAATTTCTTTTGGTAGAAATGTTGAATGATTGTATGCTATATGAGGAACTTTAGTAGATAATGAATAGGTGTGACTATAGAGCGAAAGTAGAATCGAAAGAGGATAAAAAGGATTATGGCATACGAAAGAGGTGGAGGGACTGTTAATGTTGAATGGAAATGATCTGAATGTTACGACCCGTTATTGATATTTTATGTGTGTCTCGGAAGGGAGAGACGGAGGAGGGAAAATCGATCGGGAGATGTTTTTATTCTGTGGCAACATTCAGCAAAGGAGCTTCCCTCTTACAAACAAACCGAGATTGGCAAGAAGGGCCCAGACGATTGTTGGTAAGTGAATCGCGACGTAGGAAGATCAAGGAAAAAGGACAGAGCACACACAGCTTCTTGAATGAACATCTCTTGTCGGTGTATATTCTCTCTCGGAAAAATCTCTGCCGCCTTTTTTATGCCGGCTTCCGGTCTCACTGACGCCCTCGCCCAGACCTTCTCCCGTTTTTACTCCAGTTGAGCACGCGTCCCGTACGGTGAGGAAAAAAATGAGGAACTATCCGTTTTCGTCCTCTTCTACCTTTGGATCCAAAACCCACACGCTTTTTTGAATGGGCGTGAGGATTTTTTAAAAGATGCACAGTAGTGGTCACTTCCTGTGGAACTAAGAGACTATATTCTCACATTAGGTTTGAATGATCACATTGGGAAGGAATGAGTATGATTAAAATGAAATTGAAATGATCCAAATATTACGATTAAATACGAAAATACACGCCCTAATCTGCTGTTTGATACTGATAGAAGTGGCCAGAAACTGATGACTGTCGATAAGAATCGGAGTAACTCCAACAACCATCGAAAATATACTTAAAATACAGCATACGAACACTAACTTCGGTATATGTCTGTGTCAGGCAGGCAGTGTTCTGTCACGATGGCCAACGATCATTGAAGATGTAGGGGGAAATGGGGGACGAAATGCATTAGAAGCAGAGATATTTGTGATGGTTCTTAGAGTTACACTCATCGATTCTGTATTTTGTGAACGCAAGGGTGTTAATAAGATTATTTATGTACATACCTTTTAATCTCACTCATAGTCTATTTTGTGTTTGAATTGCTGTTTTCTTGAGTTTCGGACATGTTAAACCGAAGATACTGCTTTTCATTTTCGATCTTTAAGGTAATAAGTCAAGATGAAAATGGAGCCAACATAATAGACTATAGTTCAGTTAAAATAACATTAAATTTCGATGGGAATATTATCACTTCTCTATGTGTTAGCCTAAATTCTTCGTCAGTTCTGATATAGAAGCTCTGTGTATTTTTCGCGGTTTTTATTAGAACTATCCATTGATATATTTTGGAACAGTCATCCTATTTTCGGTTTTCAACCGCGGAGACTTTTATAAAATAAATCAGCTCGTATATTTGTCCGATAAAGGTGTGGTCACCATCACGCTGTGGACTCTTTCTTTCTTATCAAGCTGAATCAGTTCAAATAAGAGCTATCGCAAACATGGCCCCCAATGCAGAGGCCGCATCGGTTGCGAAAAGGCAGCATAAAGATACCACTGTGCATGACGTGTCTCGCCATCCATAATTCAATTCGTTACGTCGTTAAAGAAGCCTCTGGTGATAATAAGCCGCCATCGATTCCGAGAAAATAAGTCGAGATATTCGAGGCAGAGGAGATATTTACGATAATTGATTAAGTCGAGAGACTACTTGACGAGTCCCCTAATCAAAAGCTCTCCTGTCGAGAGGAAAAGAGACCGGCAAAAAATAAACCTCTTCTTGGTGTACAAAAGAAGGCGTCGGAGACGCATGCTTACCTCTTATCATCCTCAGCGATTCAGCGAGATGGTTATTTTTTCGAGGGGAGTTCATCCCCTTTGCCGCTTTTTTCGTTCCCACAATGCAGCTCGTGGCCTCTTCCGCACCTATGGAAGGGCACTCCTCTCTTCCGCTTCCTCCCACACCACCTTTCCCATCCGTCTCCCATTTCCTCGTCATCCCACATTCTCTTCCCACGTTCTCCGCTCCTTTCTCTTTCCCTTTCTTCGGCACTTTGCTCTCATTCTCTCTCCTATTCCATTCATATTCCTCCTTAAATCATCGGAAATTCATTCTCCCCTTACTCTTCCAATTGGAGATTCCTCTATTTTTGTCTTCCTTTTTCCATCTTTTGTTTCTCATCTGCATCCATCAACTTCTCCATGATTTGTCTTCTCTTCGGTCTTTGATTTTGGACCTCAATCTGTCGTTTTTAGTGCAATCTTTACATTATCGGAAGCTCTTTTCAATATATATGTGCTAATAATATTGCATATATAATGTATTGTAAGCTTGGAGACCAGTTAGAACCTCGAATCCTCCATTAGCTACCCAAAGCACCGAAGAGGAAATGAGGCTTACTAGTTTAGATGAGGATTGAGTTGGTTTACCTTTACTTTCCTCACTAATATGCTATTATTCATTATCACTCATTCCTCACCACCTTTCGTATTACCACAGCTATGAAGAAGACCCAGTCAAGAGTAAATTAAAGATACATTTTTCTATATTCCTCATCAAAAGACAAATGAAAATAGCCCCGGGCATCAAGAAATGGAAGCAGGAGCGAAGATTTTCTTATGCAGCTGTCCTTCTCTTCCCATGCCAGTAATAGTTTGTCCGCCATTAGTGTGTCCGTAATTTATTTTTATCGTTGTTCTGCTCTCATATGTTTAACGCTATGACTCCTCCGTCGCACAGTTGGCTATTCTACCCAACGGTTTCATCGTATTAAGTTTGTTTGCTTTCATGTTGACCTGTATTTATATTTTACTATCTAATAACTTTTTAGTCCTTGACTATACTTTCGTGGCCCATTTTCTTTTCCTCGTTATCTCTTCCTCTGTAACCCACTTTATGAGATTGCAGTAGTAATTTTTAAAAGTGCATCGAAGGCTGAGGTCATTGCGTACGTATGGCCCCCACCGGGTATCGAACCCGTGACCGCTTCCATCAAAAGCGAGCGGTCTAGCCACTCGGCTATCCGGGATCCCGATTTTATTTTGTCTTTCTATCATTCTCTCTCTTATTCACTCCTGTCTCTGTGATCTACCTCTATTTCTCCTTTCCCTTTTCCCCATTCTCATTCCTTTCTGTTTCACACCCCTTCCACTTCTTTGACCTTCCTTCCCCCTCTCCACCCCTCTTCTTCTCCCACATTCCCCTTCCTTTCCTGTTACTTATCTCTTCATATCTACACTTAATTCTCATCATTGCGTCCACTTCCTTTCTCTCTTCACCTCTATAATGTCACCTCATCGCTTTGATCCCATTCCTCCGATGGAATTCTTACACGTCGAGTGTCTTTCATTTGTGTTTTCGTTTCAATCACTCGCTCACGCGTTTAAGTTCGTCGAGGTCTACGTCGATGAGCGCCTCTTCTAATTCACCGCTTGTTTTTTAATACGGACTGGAAACACTAATTCAGAAACCGGACAGGCCTCGGTCGGTGGAGTGCGCGCTTTCCCGTGTTTTATCTCTAATTTGTGAATTCTCCGCCATGGTTTTACAAACAGGAGAAATGCGGCCTCCTGAAACGTCCCTTTTCAACTCCGTTTATTAGAAACCGTAGGAAGCATCGATTGTGTTACGGAAAATCTACTTTTGCGGCTTACTTTTCGTTACTTAATTTTTCTATAATAAATCCGTTCAGCTGTTTTAGAGGGCATCGTTTGTAGAACAAGTCGCAATTTTAACGGTCGTAAGAAACCAGCGAAGTTTCGAGATTCGATTCGATTTTTAATACCGTAACGATTTCGGTTCGATTCGGAATGAGAAAGACAGATATCGAACCACCAGCGAGAACCTGTGTGAACTTCATACGGATCGATGATGAATATTTACTCATCAACACTGCGAAGTCTCGATTCATTATTAATCGCGATGGATTAAGTTCGATATATTGAGCGATTTTGCAGATATTTTCAGTGAAGATGGTTTAATGTTGGCTCTCCAATTCGACTCCGATTTCTGATTCCATTTGCAATGGAGATAATCGATTCGATTCGAGATTCAATTTACGATAAATAAGCGATAAGCATGGTTTTATATCTCCACATAAGTAAAAGATAACTATTCTCGCGCAATGTAGCCGTTTAACCATCCACTCTCCGACTCGATTTCCTTCGAGATAATCGATCACATTCGAGAAAAGGGGGGAAAGATTCGAGAGTTTAAAAAGATAGCGAGTTGAGCTTTTCACATCGCAATCAAAGAGCAAGATTCATATCCCTCACCGCACCTTTTTCATCGACGTGATCTCGCAAATCCCTCCACTCCTGAGGACGCATTTAGAGTATTGTACCACACGAATCGATGTTCAAAGGTGAGTATCTCGAACGTTCCTTTTCATCTCCCTCAGGAGACACTCTTTCATCTCTCATTATTTTTTCATCCCCTTATCTCCTTCCTCATTATCTCTCTCTCTCTTTCTCTCTCTCCTGTTCCTTTTTTCATCTCCCATTGTTTCATATCTTCTTTCCCATAGTCCTCGTGAGCCCTCTTCTCTCCTTTTCAACCGAGCTGCGCGGTAGCCCCTGAGCTCCCTGATAGCTAAGCTACCCGACGGCGTCGGAAAGCCGTTGCGTACACTGCGAGACACCCACTCTCGGTGGGGAAGGGATGAGCGGCACTGAGGGAAGGGAGGCTTATGTCGTACGCTTTGACCTTGCGTGAGAAGGGAAAAAAATTCTTATCTGCCGGAGAGGAACGTATTCTTTTTCCCCTCTTTTTACTCTTGCCTCCCTCCACTTCCTTCTTACCCACTCTTCCCTCTTCCTTTCCGCACAAATCTCCTTTTTAAACGCCAAACTTTCGTTTTTATCTGCCATCTTTCTCTTCGCGTTCGTCTTCGGAAAATCGCCCTCCCCGGCGCGCGCTCTTTTTTTTTGGTACGCTTATGGATCTTCCTTGATCGAATCGTAACCATCCGATGAGACTTTCGGATTCTTTGTTTGATCGCTTAAGAGAACGTGGACGGAAAATCATCGAAGTTTGGTAGGGTCACAATAAAAATAATCACGGCTTCAACTGGCGTATTTTAGTCCATCTAGACCACCGTTATAATTATCCTTTTCAACTCACACAAACTAACCGGGAATCGAACTCTGGATCAGTGATGGCACTCTAACCCCTACTCTACTGAAGCTTAGGGGGTTATAATTCCTCCAGGAAAGTAGGTGGTATTTTTGCAGACGCCGAACAGCCATCCCGATGGGTTTTTCCATCTTGCTCACGCCGATGGTGCCAAAGACCGACGGATTTACCATTCTCCCTCCAAAATTCCCATTCGAAGATTTTTCGCCCTAGATTCCAACATCCACGCGGGAATTACTCTCGATCGGGTTGAAGATGAAGATTGGAGACAGAATGAACCGTCAAAGAGACGTTAAAACCCGTTCGATAGCGTAATGTTTTCAGTCAGTAATGCCATCCGTCTGCCTCGCTCCGAGCGATATATTTCGTTGAAGCGTAAAAGTCTTTATTGCATTCAAATCATATTCCGTCGGCGGAGTGCCGCGTATGTGAGGGGATTGGAAACCGTCTAGGTTTCGCAACAATGACGTCGGATGGTCCGTTTGTCCGTCTGCAGCGGGGCAAATTCTCTCTCTCCCTTTTGTGCCTTGTCGAGGGGGTCGATACAGAACAGGGAATTTGGAATGGCAAGGACATCCATCCCCTCGTCATCATTTTATTCCTAAAAGGTTACCTTCGTCGGTTCCCACTCTTGGCCGGCCACCGCATCTTTCTGACACCTAGCGACCGGCCGGCGGAAACCTTTCCCGCCACGAGGTTTCATTCTGCGGTACTGGTGCAGCCATCTTGCGGAGTTTGATGATACTGCGCTCCTCAGCTTCCAAGTGGGTTGATGCTGCGATCTAGAGGGGAAACGGCCAAGAATTTCGAGTGCGTGGAGCGATATTTTGAAGCTTAGGCTTGATGACAAAGTCCTTCTGAGAGTGATTGGAAGGAAAGTCTACGATATAGATCGAAGAAAGAGGGAGATCAATCGGACATAGAATGCGACACGATAATCTACTGATGGCGGTACCGACAAGAGTGAAAAGGTACCACCAGTATAGATAAACATAGACGAGTTGGAGAAGTCTTCTATACATTTTTAGATAACTTGTTGATAGCAGAATAGAGTAAGCTTACACTCTGTACTCAATGACATAAGTCCTTTGAATGATAGTGGAATTCTAGATGAACCCTGGAATTAACTATAGGTACAGTTTATTTATGTGTTAAAACTCCTTTGGAAACAGGTGAAAAAGCCTAACGAGACCGAGAAATTTTTCCCGTCCGTTTTCCTTTGAGAGCTTGCCGAATGCCTGGCAAAGTCCCCTTACATTCTTCTTAATAAGTGTATGTTAAATAAATGAAAGGATAAAGTGATTGTCACGAAATCCCCGTTGTAGTTAGTACTACAACGGGGATTATAGTAGTGATAGTTGCGTCTTTTTTTGTTGACCTTTGGAAATTTAAGAATACTTTTCCAATAACTCTTATCAATAAACATACAACCGCAGCCTAAGTAGTACTCAAACCTGGATCTTCCAATGCATGCTAACGCCTAAGCCGGCGAGGTTAGTCCTTTTCTTCTGATACCATTGTGGCATAGCAAGAAAAACAAGGGTAAATGACCTCATTTCTCTTATTGTTTATTCTCCTAAGATATTTGTACAGCTATCGGCGAAGGAGTTGAGAATTCAAGCATGCTTTTGGGCTGATGAAATTGCAAAAAGGGTTTTGTTTTAGAAATGAAGCAGTTTTCTCTAACTCTGATTATCTAGAAGTTTACTGAAAATTATAGAAACGCATATTTATGTAGCTTATTGGAATCGTTTTTTAAATACATATCAAATATGGTGTAAATTTTCTTAAAGGCCTTTAAATACATAATTTTCTTTCTATAAGGAGCACTTTCTTGTTTTTATTAAATAATTTGTCCCACGGAGGCGATATTTCGGTCTTAATTATGCAGAAAATCTTAATTGAGATGTTTTATACATATTATTATTTCTTACAAATTTCGTGACTAATCTTTAATGTTATATACAAATAGCGTTATCTGGAGTGATTCAGCCAATTATTAGAACATAATTATTATTTTAAGGGCTGATGTGACTATTTATCCAGTCAATATAAGATGACACTTTGATCATAACCGCTGGATGATCTTCCTTGTTGTTGCCCCTTCCCCAAGATGTTAAGGCTATAGTCTTTCCATCGACGATCAGAGGATCTGCACTGTCCCCCTAAAAAATCGAAAGGAAATTTATATTAGAATAAAATATTTATTAAATACAATAGATGAGAGCAATCATATATGATAAACATTTGTGATGAATTCATTCATTGTGAAACTCAACTAATTGTATAATTAACAAAGAAACCTTACTTTGCGTGACTCGAGTGGAATATTGGAATAAAAGTTTCCCTAAAGAACATCTTGTAAGAAGTAAAGAATCCTAATTTTTGATCCCGGAAATTAGAAATTTTCCAGAAAACCTCAATTTTGTCGTAAAAATGCATTTGGCTATAGTAGAAAGGTTAAATGTATCAAGTAGGCCAAGGTAGAAAGGTTCAACATAAATCATGAATGATTATTGCTGAATTATTTTACTTCTGTATTTGACTTAACATATTCACGATATCTCTTTGAAAAGAAATGATTCCTCCTTATAAATAATGCTTTTATGTGTCTGATGTTTAAATTATATTATAAAATATGCTTTGGGGCCAAAATGCTTAATATTTTAAATTATAAGCCAAAATTATTTCTTTTCAAAGAGTTTTTTCAATCAAGCATAGAAATGATAATTCTACAATAATTAATTTAGATTTTGTGCCGAACCTTTCCTACGATGGCTGACTTCATTGTTTCCTAAAAGGATGAGTTTTACCGATTGATTTAGATTTTCCTGCATTATAAATTGCGGCTCTCTTCTTTTAAAATGATCTTTCGGAAAATATTTTTCCTATGACCCAACTTTAGACACCAGGTTAGGATGCCCTGTAGGTAGGCACTTTCGCTGCCTTATTTACTGATACGTGAATGCGTGACTCATATTCTTCTGATGTATATATATGATGAGGTCAAATATAAGCTTTTGCTTCCTTCGGGGTTTCATGCGGATAAATAGAATTGAGATCTTCAAGGCACGATACGAAATCGTAACGCTGAAAACGACGATTTAATCCTTTTTCCATGTGAAAGTACTTCAGTGAAATGATTCAAAAGTCTATATTTTTGTAAAATACTTGATATTTTAATCTAATTTAGTAGAGTTATTGTTAAAAGTGCCTCGACAGCTGAGATAATTTTGCACTATGAACTTCCACTAGGAATCGAACCCGGGTCCGCTTTCGTCGAAAGCGAACGCTCTGCCCTCTTGGCTATCCGGAAGTTCATTTTAACCTTTTTTCCCTCCGAACTTTCACAATTTAGACAATATATTTCAGACACAACGAGATATCTTAATACTTACGAATCCTGGGCCGTTTCCCCATACTTTTGGGGCGGTGCACATCTGCCCGGGATACACTGTTTTGTTGTAAGGTACATAATCCTCTTCACACTTCTTGTGATCGTACACGGATACGTCCAACTTATGCAGATCGTTTGCTGTTTCTTGAGACCAATACTACGAGAGCAGATAAAAAGTGTGAGAAAGAAACTTCAGTGAATGAAAGAGGTTTTTTTAACATTATCTCTAATTGCTATGTTGGGTCGGCTGTATTAGTATATTTTAATTCTTTAGACAAATTGTCCGTCGTATGTTAGTTGCAAATTGTTTTCAGTTGTTTGAAGATTTTATTCAAACGACACCTGTAGCGGAAAAACCCCTTCGATTGTCACTTTAAAAAGAATCTCATCTCCATTGAGCTCTAATGATTCTAGTCAAGAGATGGGAACCTGGGGACAAATGAGACCATTTTCAAACGTTTATTGCAGTCTTTGAGGCACCCCCTGAAACAAGAAATTCTATTTAAAAAATTTCGTTTTTCAATTTTGCTGTTGATGCCACGTGAAAAATTATTCTCTTTCAGTCTACTCATCGAATTCGTTTCCTAATGTAAAACTTCAATGTTTAAATATTAAAATTTGGTAACACGCAATAGAAGTGCGGCTTAATGGTTTCACATACGGCCTTTTTTACGAGACCGAATACGAAATTAAGCCTTTCGATGGAAAATGGTTCCCCACCCTTGTTCCAGGTGTTAACTTTTATGAAAGTTTATTTGTGAAAATTATCTTGAAAGGAGTAACACTTTGTTTCAAGTTTCTTGAGGACACGATTGATGATATTAGTTTCAACGTGAATATTCCCACTTCTATACCTGCACTTCTATTCCCACTTACCCAACATTAAGTTAATACTACACTACTTTCAAATAAAAAAGTTTTCTTATTACATTGATAGATGAAAGAAACACCATAGATATAATTTTAGAGAAGAAATACATATAGCGTACATCTAGTACTCCCCATCCTGCAATGCCGCCAGGAGAACCAGCTGGGGTATCTTCTCCTTGTTCAGGAAGTAAAGCTGGAGATACGCCTTCTGTGAAATTTATTGGTACGGCTAACTGCAATGTAAAATAATTTGAGTCATCATAGAAATTTGTCCTTTTGGCAAGGAAAGGTAAGGAAATAAGACTCGAGGAGGAGTTGGGTGACGTAATTTAGCAAATATGAAATAGACCCGTTTGGTTTATAAACCATCAAATAAACACAATTTCCTTCTTAAGATCTATAAGTATTGTTTATTAATGATTCATAAGCAAATTTATAAACTTCCCTGTTTATGTTTATTTAAAATTCTAATTCGATTCTAGACTAATATGAGCATAACTTCTATTACGCATTGAGTGTATATTGTTTCTACTTCGATTACTCATATTACTCGATGGAAAATTTGATTAGGTATATTTAAATTTTAGGGACTTAGTACAAGTAGCAATGAAATTCGAAAAGTCGATACTGAAAATGAAATTTTAGTGATTTGTACTTTTATACACCTTACAAATAGTAGATACTTACTTTAGTAACAGAGTTCGGAAGTACATATTTATTATATTAGTTTAAATATACACAAAATAATACTGGTATAATGGCAATACAAATAGAGAAACGTCTGGTGAAAAGGTAACAAAAATTATTGAAAAATAGCATTATGAGAAGATTGAAACAATGCATCGAGGCCATTGGTGTCTCAAAATCAAAGGAAAAAGAAGTTTTTATGAGACCCGTTTATTTATTTGTTATTATCATTCATAGTAGTATTGGTTATGTTTTAAGCTATAAAGTTATAAAATTTCATATTCTTAATCTTCACAGATGTGACCGTTATATTTTGAAAATTCATGTAATTTTATTGTAAAGGCATCCCTATCAATTTTTTCATTCCCTGAACTGTTATTACAAAATTAAAAAGCGTTTTTTAAATTAAATTCAATTTAGATATATTTTATCTCGTGAATCCTTTTAAATGCGTTCAATTTGTTTTCATTCAGCAAATTATACAGAATTTATCACATTCTCATCTACAATATATAGAATGATATCTAGAATTTACCGAATCCTCAACTTACTCTAATTAAAATAGGTGAATCTCATTCTGTGCTTCATTTATGCATACCTTAAGTAAAGCTATATCGTGGATCCAAGAATCCGACTCGTTATATCCCTCGTGGAAAATCCTTTCCTTTATCATATGTACCATTCCACCGTTGTCGATTTGATTTGTTCCAACCAATACGTTATCTGGATTAACCCTGAGGATAGGGAATATAGAGAAAATTAGATATGGAAATATCTTTGCTTGGATAGCCGTTTATAACCCAAGTTTAAACAGAATTCTAAATTTTAATTTTAACTTCTGTTCTATTTGGGATAGGAAATATATTTTACGTTCCAATGCATGGGAAATATCTCATTTTAGGGGTCTTGGAGTATGCCTGCCATTCCTTTATATATAAATTACACATTCTATCGTGCGATTTCAAGAAGGGATAGACTTCAAAATCCTGTAGTTAATCGCATTTCTTTATCAACACCATGATCGGTGGAGTTCAGTCAGAAATAATGTAGACATACTTTTGGTAATACAGTTAAACCCGATTAAGACACTTTTCAGAGTTCCAAGCAAAAAATGCGGAATAACGTTAGAACTGGGGTGTGTAAATCTGGTTGCATTATATAATATTTTTGAAGAATTTTCTACTATTCGCACAAAGGGAGCGTATTAGTTACTTAATTTGGTCCATTTTTCACTCTAAAATATAACTTTTTATCAGATCGACAATCAGGAAACAATAACAAATATTTCATCAGAAGTGGTGAGAGGACGTCACGATCTCCCACAGACTACGTTCAATAGCCCACAAAACACTTCTCCTCCGGCGTTTACTTCTGTAATGTAATGTCTAAAGGAAGAATCGAAAAGCGTTCTCTTAATCTACGCTCAGACTTCACAAGGAACCATCTATAGATAAGGAAAAACTTGAAAGAACGACACAAATTAGTAAAAATAATTGAATGAAGAAAGAAAAAAGGAACTCGGCGTTCAATGAACTAAGAGACAAAGGTTCTCCAAGCGCCGACAGCGGCAACCGTCTAGGGCAATTCTCCGGAAGTGGAAGTTAACCTGTTTTGATTACATAAAAAAATCATCAATAAATTTAACTCAATTGCATTGACGCCGGAAAGCTATGCGGGTGGTATCATCCAGGATATGCGCAAATCGGGTTGCCGATGTTACAGGGGGACACGCTACTTATCATAAAAAACATATCTTCGTGCGCTATATCTTTGCGGCTCGCACGCTCTCTTTCACATTATCTTAGCCGCAAATATATCGTGCATGGAATATAGTACACGCATTTAGTTTTCCTATGCAGAATGAGTCCAACTTTCTTTGCATGGGATATAAATTTTATGACGAATTTGAGTACTATGTAGTAATTGTGTACAATTCAAAAAATACAAAAGGCAAAGAATAGTTAAATTTCATTTTAATAAATAATAAAAGAATATAGTAAAATTAAAAAATATTAGAATAATTAAATTTTATTTTGGCACTTATTTTATCTTGCTCAACAGAAAAAAATTATATGGGCTATAGCATTCGTTGTGCATTTGAAATTTGTAAATATGATGCAAGGTAGGAAGATTTCGACCCCTTCAATAATATACACCAATTTTTAAGACTTTTCCCATCTTATTCCTAATGTAGAGATTACAATAATTTTCAAAATATAGGATTTTAAAGAGTTGTGACTCACCATTGGCCGCTGGCCGTGCTTAGAATCCATTCAGAATTGAGAATGATACCAGAGCAAAAATGGAATTGCCTGATATTTACGGAGACCTAGAAATAATATACTGATATATCGTAATCACAGGTTAGTAATTTTCTTAAAGTGCTTTAAAGAAACATTTGAATTTTCATTTGGGAATCATATTTTCTTTATAGCATACATTATTTGGAACAAACTTTTCATCGAATAATTTGATTCACTCGTTTTGACCTTTTAGAGAACTTGTCAACGCACACTGAAATGAATGATTTAACCCTCAATCAGTAGAATATGTTAAATGTAATCATATTTAAAGATATACATTTTGACGTAAAGAACTTTGAGCAACAACAGAGCATGATGAAATGAATAAATTTTTATATTTTTTAAACAGATTTCATTGATGAAGTGTTTCGAAGATTAAGGTAGAAGATATTCCACGGATATAATAATACCTTTATTAGTAACATTTTCTGCCAAGGAATTAGTTTATTTAGTTTTGAAAGCAATCCAACCTCACCCAGTGAAAAAAGATAATGACCAGGTCCGTTCATATCTGTGTATTCGAGCATAATGTTTTTCGTACACTAGGAGCGCATTTTACTTAAACACTCCCATAATAACATTCTGATTTACTGAAGAAAAGATCGCTTACCAAACTCGGAAATTCTCTGCCTTGAACTACCTCACCTCCAACGATGTAAGGACTCACATTTCTCTTTGCATATGAAAAGGCACCTGGAGTTTTCAAAGGCCCACCTTATAGAGAAATCATGCAATTTCATGTTAAATCGGAGTTTTCATAAAATTCTCACATTTACCATTTTGTCTGTTTTTTACTAAGAAATATCCGTCTTTTCCAACTCCTAAGTTCGCCAGAGCACTCCTCTAATGTATACAATCTTTGAAGGTTGCCTTATTAAATTGGAAAAAAATTGATCAAAAATTGCGGAGACACATACACGATGATAGCAAGGGGAAAATTGTTTCATTGATACTAAATTGAAGTGGGAAGTCAAGGAAATATTTCGCTTATATAATGATATCCTATAATATGATACACCTATAACGACAAGTAAATCAAGGTCATTCTGAAGTTTACCTGTACCAATTTCTTATCTTAATCTGGGAAATACATAATAGCCTCCTCCTATGGCTATCCACAGTTGTTTCCTAGATAGAAAACTGGGTATCTCGTTCCCCTTCGGTGAATGCGACCCTGGGTTCGATTCCCGGTTTGGACCCTGATGTGCGAAATGACCTCAGCTGTCGAAGCGATTTTAAAATAATACCACTTCCAACTCGGAAGTAAATATAAATATCACCAACTGCTTTGTGCCTTTAGGCAAGAGGAACTCTGAATGTTTAGCACTTTTCAGAGATCTTCTTTACGGAATTAGTTTTTGAAGAATTGCACCTTTGAGTACGGTATAGATTGGAGATATTTACTGATACGGATAATGAAAATCTGATTTAATTCTTGATTTGTCTTCTTTACCTTATTTCTAATTATACTTGCAATATGAAGTATTGATTTTTGTTATATCACCATAAAAATTAATTGCTCATTTATATAAATTCCAACATTTTATCATTAGATCTTTTTCAAAAAGTGTTTAATGTATATTATGAGTAATAAGAAATATCTTTGACTTACATAATGCGAGTCCAATGGTTGACAGAATAGCGAATAGTGTTTTGAGAAGCATTCCGAAAGTTAGGATGACCCAGTAGTGAATGAAGTTAGAAGTATATGACTGAAAACGGAAGCAGCTTATTTAACTGAGATTGCTGCATTATCTTCATTTCCACGTATTTATCTCTCGGATTCATCTTCGTAGCTATTTGTTTCTCATGACATCTGATCTTATCGTTTCGATGATAACTTTAGAAGATTTCTCGTACGATCGTCGATAAATCATATTCGACTATACTTCTCCATCTTATCGGTCATCGCATGCAGCAAGGTGTTACCAAGGAAAAATTATAGCTTTCCCCCTCAAATATATATTCTAATAGTACGAAATACTTATGAATATTCCGTCTACTCTCCCACTATTCTCAGTTGTCTCCAACCGCTGAAGTTTGAAATAGAATAAATACATTTTTGATAATTCTCATCGAGATAAATGTAAAGCGGAGGATTACGGCTCCTAAGCCGCTTTCTACGGAATTGGTTCCCCTTAATACGATAGGATATAGCCCTCTAAAAGGACGGGGTATGATGGGTGAATGAGTAGCATTACAACTTTGATTCTCCATGAATAGTTGCTACTTAAGCGCTTTTGTCACTATATCCAGTGACTTGGTGATTATTTTTCTGATTTAGCGATATATCGGATTCTATCCATCAACCACTGTCATGAAGACCCTCCATACCGTCTTTATAACATTATATACTTGACTTGCTTATAAATCAAATCAAATCATTACCTTTAGATGATATAAGATGAATTTCATATTTTGTATTTAAATCATGAAATCCCTGAACTGATTCCTAAAATCTTACGTAGTTACACTTTCAATTAATTACCTGTACCATTTTCTCATATTAGCGGATTTCAGATTCTTATCAGGGTTCATTTAGTGACACGTAAAAAGTAAATTAGCATCTCCGGTTCCATGACAGTGATATTGCTGTTGACTATCCCAAAGTTGATAAAAGCCTCAATACCTCATCAATGCTGCCAACTACCTATCTTGTATAATATATATTACTATCTGTGGTATTGGATTTTAAGTGAAATGGGTCAGATAGTGTGATTATCGGAGCTATATAAATAAATATATCAAAGCAATCCTTATAAGTATATCAAAGCAAATCATATCCTATTCTTCAGTTGCTATTATCCGTCATCGTTTGTTTTAAGAATATGGGATGATTACCGGGCGGCGTCAAAATGGCAAATACTTGCAAGCAATGTATCACGTGTTGAATTTTGATTAGTCACAGTGAATGGTTCCGAATAAACTGGGTAAGGCGCAGGAGAACCTGGCTTGGCTTGGCGTAGGATAACTCGATGAAATGATCAGCGCGTTCGACTTCGATAAAGTCTTGGATTCGACTTCCGGTAGGGGTTCACAGCTGAAAGTTGTGAAAGCTCTTTAAAAATAACTACTTTATTCAACTATAATTTCTTATGAAATAATTAAAAAATTTCCTCCCCGGCGGGGAATCGAACCCCGGTCTCCCGCGTGACAGGCGGGGATACTGACCACTATACTACCGAGGACTGCGGATGTTTGATTAAAGATTGATCAAAGTTATAAATCAGTAATAGCTTCCTTCGACGTAACCCTTTCCACACCGTACGATGCTTACGTGAAAAATAAATAAGAGATGCATCAATTCGACCCATTTCAAGCAGCAGATTGCCCAAATTTCGAATAAGACTTTCAGCATCATCACTATTAGGCCAGACAAAACCTTCTATCATCCGATTGATTTCGCCAACGGCCATACCACGATGAAAACACCGGTTCTCGTCCGATCACCGAAGTTAAGCATCGTCGGGCCCGGATAGTACTTGGATGGGTGACCGCCTGGGAACACCGGGTGCTGTTGGTTTTTTTGCTCCTTTATACTTAATATTTTGCTTAATTTTCCAATATTAATCATTCTATGTTCTTATAGTTCATTTTGTATTTTGAATCAATTTTTTAATTTTCCTCGTATCTTATCAGAAGACCTGATGTAGTAGCATTAGGGATCTAGCAATGCAAATTTTAATTATTTCGAAGGTATTTCGTTCTTTTGTTTATTTCAAGATTTACCTATTATCATGACTCTCCTGTTATATTGTCTAATTACAATCTCGGAAGTAATATTCTTTGAAAAAATCAAGCTTTGAGACCGAGGAACAGGCAGGTTAATCTTTGAGTGGCATTCAGGAAATGATTATAGAGGATACTGCACCTATTTCTTGGCTTCCACGCTTATCATGTATAATTATTGCTATCATTGATCCAGAAATTATGTTATACGAGCTGAACTGCCCGTTGATTCTCAATGGGGGAAAAACAGCGATAAATTCCACAGTATATGCACTTAACTGGACTCCGAACAAAACGAAAGATAGAAAATTAACTTATCCGACGGAGACAAAAATTGACTCGACGAAAAACACACTGAAACCAGTGACAGCAATATGTTTACTTGTGGAACTCAGTCTTTTTATGTACATAATATACGGGATGTTATGGATTGTCATAAACGCTTATTATTATTATTCTACTACTAATTCTTTGTAGTAATAGTGTAAATAAAGAAACTTGAATGTGTTTACTTTTTGAGTCAGGGAATGGTTGAGCGAAATTCACTGCTGCTTTACATTTTCGCAATATACAGGTTTAATACCAGTCGCTAGAATTGAAAAAGCTATTTCAAGCAACACAATGAAGTCTGGTTTTATATATTACAATATTTCCAAAAACGCCACCCCAATTAAAAAAAATCATTATCTTTATAATCTACTTGCTGAAAATTGGAATTGCTCACAATTATTCTGCAATCACTAGAAGTAATCGCTGGGTTTTCAGTATCCCAATTTAAGACAGGCATAGTATACGAGTATGTATTCGTTTGCTATATTTAAGCATTTCCAATGATACAGTTTCTTTGCTAGGTTATGTAAAGTAAAAGTTATTATATTAATTATGCAGGAATTTTAACATTTTATTCATAATAATTCACACTGTATTTATAATGAAAAACGTCGCAGCGATAAACTAAGAATTCATGTGTTTGTTTATCCAGTCGATGTAGTCGGATATCTTGGTCATCACCACAGGGTAACCGAGTTGGTTTCCGTTCCGTTCCCATGACGCTATACCTATCACTGTTCCATTAACGAACATCGGATCTGCACCGTCACCCTGCAAGATATATGGGAAGTATTTTTAAGGAACGAAAAGTCAGAACAGAAAATTACATAAATTTTACTTGTGCACAGAGGATTTATTTAATGGAAGAGATCTATACCAAGCGAAACACGATAGGTTCAGTATAATTTGGAGAAAAATTGAAGAAAAATAAAATCTGGTTTTCATGTAAAGAATGTTTTTGGAAAATATGATTATCGAACTACAGATATACTTACAAAGAGAGGTCCATGCCTATCCACTCCAGACTCCGCACATATTTGATTGGAGTACACGTGTTTGCCGATAGGGGCGTAGGCCTCTTCGCATTTCTTATGGTCTGATACAGTCATTCCAATCTTGCGGAGATCGTTCACGACTGGTCCCAAAAACTGGATCGAGTTAGGAATGCAATAAGAAAGGTTGTATCTTAAAAGAATTAAGTAAATGCGTTAATTTCAAAGGTTAATCGTTATACAACAAATTCTCCATAACACAAACCAGAGAGAATCACAAAATCGAAAATTCGAATTTTGAAAATCGCCTAAAAACGAAGTCATGGCAAAAATGAAGTCATTATATTCCACGTGCTAGTTGATACACTCAAGGGAGCCAAATTAATAAAAAAATTCAATATATGTAGATGATATATTTAAATATTTTTCGGGATTTAATATTTGAGAATATTATTTAAAATTCGAGAAGTGTTTGAATCACAGAACGCAGGATCGTTTATTATTTCACACTCATTATCGAAAGCTATGCGACAGTTTGCCTTGAAAATGGATATGGAAGTATTTAACACGCCAGAAGAAATGATTGATTCGCTGTAAGCGAGTAATACACAGTGCGGGACCGAGGTGTATGATCGAAATTCATATTGACTGAACTTCGTGTTAAATGAATAAAATTCCATAAGACGCTATGTATTCCTGCTGGGATTATAATTGATATCCCTGTCATTGGGAAATTCGTATTAAGGGAATACGTGTTATTTACGTGCGTGATTTTATGGTCTTATTTTCCCCAAACCTTATACATGTTGCTTCGTCATGCACACCCTAAATAATGCCAGCGTGGAGCACTTGTTAGCAACCACTTGTGGATCGTCAATTTTAAGATACTAAAAGATACTTTTAAGAGATAGAGTTATAATATATCTTCGATGGTAAGTTATCTTTTAAACGTACTCACTGTGATCGTCATAGAGCTAATTGAACCTTTTAAAACATAATTTTACACACTATGAGCTAATTTTTCGTTTTGAATCGCAATGCAACACCATCGATTTCATAGAGACAAGGAAAAATCCATAGGACGTTTAACTATATGAATAGATTATTACAAAATATATGAAAAATCAACTGATAAGGGTACAAGCAAAAATAGGACCCAAAAATTGTACGAATTATCTTGAAGAAGAACCGTAGTACTAAAAGCAGTACAGCTGTTTATCCTAAATAGAGGAATGCGAACATTCGTACACAACCGTAACTGTTAAAGTAGCCTCACCTCGATCTGTCCCCAGCCTGCCATAAAACCAGTGGTCCCCACGGGATATTCTTGCCCCTTCCCGGGCAATACCACGGGTGTTAGTCCTTCGCCCAATTGAATCGGTGGATTCAACTGCAATATATCGAAAATAGTTCAGTAATTTGTCAAGTCCTTTGGTTCCGAAAGGTAGTTTTCTGACTTCTAATACGAAATCAAGCTCTTAGTTTGATGGAAGACTCGAAGATATTTTAGGTTTAGAGTCCTTTACCTTGAGTAGTGCTATGTTATTTATCCACGAATCAGAAATGTTGTATTTCTCGTGAAGAATGATTTCGCTCAATTCGTGAACTGTTCCTCCATTGTCGAGATGGTTTGTTCCAACCACTACCTTGTAGGCTTTTATGGAAAACCTAGAAGAAGTTTTAATGTTATTTACAGCATGAGTACTACTCAAAGCGTCACATTTAATAGATAATAAATTTAATTTATATAGAGCTTGATTCCTGGAGTAATTAACATCATGATGCTGAGTAAAAAGATAGAGAATTGGGCAAGCATAAAAGTTGTTGATTTTCCAAAAATTCCATTCGGGAAATATTATCAGTTTGATATTTGTAAGCAGTTAATGAGTATTCCTCTGAAAACCTCTCATGTGAATATTTCTTAATAAAGTTATTAGGAGAAGGAATAAAATGACGAATTTCAACATTTATCATTGGAGAATAGGGGATAATCGCTAAAATTAAACTAATGGTATTCCTTTCAAGACATTTTTCTCATTACAATCAATAATATTATTTTTATTTGATTGACAAAAGAGGAGAACGACATACGTCATGGAAGCAGCCGTAGTAAAAACCCACTCCGAATTCAAAATACAGACAGCGCAGTAGTGACGTCCCATCAGAGTTAAAGAGCCCTAAAAAGTGATATACGAACGAATATAGTCCAAATCCAATCGAAAAGAACATAACATACTGTTCAAAATATGTGAATAAAAGTCTAAACTTTTTGAAAAATCTTAAAACTTTTGACATTTTGACTTTAAAAACGGAAGACAAAAAGACAATGAAACGCGATCGTAAAGCTGCATGAAATCTATGAAAGCATCAAGAAAAAATTTAATTCATTACGAAATCTCTTGTAGATATTTTTTTATTAACTTTTGTGTACTATTTAAAATTAAGGAGTAATTATCAAATCTTACCAAACCCGGAAACTCCCTTTCCTGTGCTATCTCTCCTCCTATGATGTAAGGACTTTGGTGTGCCAAAGTCTTACCCGTACTTGCCAAGCATCCTAAAAGTTGAAAGAGCTGATGCATTGATAATTCTAAAGAAATTACATTTTTATGCAATTTAAAGTAAACAAGCATGAAATTTGTTTCAGAGTCGCAAATACAATACCGTATCAACTTTACATGTGCTTATCATATTTATCTTCATTTTTCAAGCAACGACATATAAATTAGTCAATTTTAGCGGTTAGCATATCAATGTATGCTTAACTAATAGGATCGCCCCCACATTTAATAGCTTACAACTGCTGTAAATTTACGTTCTACAGTTCCTAACAGTAGGGGGAGGCGAAGATCAATAAAGGATTTAAATTAAGATTTTAGATCATTGTAATATTTTCTTCACGTATTAAATTGGTAATTTTAAGGTGTGACTGAAAGTTTTGCAAGCAATGGGAAGGGTAAAAATTACTGATAAAATCATTATACATTTTCTTCAATATGCCAATATTTTTACACCATAGTGCAGCTCTCAACAACTTCTATCAAAACATCTCCGAAAATTTCTTGTGATCCTCTCGAAGATATTCCTAAAAATTTGATACCTCTTCTAGATAAGGCACTTAAACGTTTTCATAAACAGCATCTAACCAATAAATGAACTCACCTTGGGCGAGAAGAGCCAGAGATAAAGCTGCAAGAATCATGTTGAAAATCTTTCTCCTGGAGATCAATTTGTAACTGTTCCTTTCTGACCAATTCTCATTAAGGTAACGCAATAGATTGAGAAAAATTAATCTAAGAAATAACGTCCTTGATATCATCCGGGAGTGGGTTATCAGTTCTATAAACTTTCTCTTTTTATCGGAAATACAAAGGAAAGATAATCATCGCACGCTCGGACAGCATGTAATGGTCAAGGCCACAGTCGAAAAATGTATTTTTCTTGTGTTCCAATAGGAGAAGGTATGACAAAAAATGTATTGAAAAGGAATATGTACGTAAGGAATCAAAGTTTGAGTACCGAATACATAGATACTTGGTATTCATCATAATTTTCCAACTACTCGACTTCTGAATGAATTAAATTGAGTATCTTATACTGAAAATCAACTTGCATATCCTCAAGTGAAAATTTCTTTACATACTAAATTGCGAAGATGAGCTTAAGTAACCATAGTAAAAGCTTCAATCGGCTTTTCTTTCTCTCTCTCTCTCTTTTCTTGCCCCTCTCTTCCTCTCCGTAGCGTTTTCATCGATTCCTTGAATACTTAAAGATCGACTAGATTCGTTGGGTTTTCGTGAATGAAATATTTTCCATCCTCTGAGACGAATGATTGATGTTGGAATCTGAAAGCGACAAGTTTTTCATAAATGTCATAATCACAAACAAACTCAACATTGATTGTTTCAAATTCTCGAATAACTTATTTCATTTGCGGGTTTCGAATTTTTTTTGCAAAACAGTGCTTTTCTTTTATTTCAACTAAGATACGAAGTGACTCATAACCAAACGAATGAAATGGCCTTTAACTTTTGAAATTTTATTTCATCAATGAAATTCATTGTTACAATTGTATGATTCATACATCCCTCTTACGATATGTTGTTTGTAACTGTGAGAATTACATAAGAAAATATTGAGGGCATTAATTACTAGAGCAATCTAGTTTCAAAAATGATCACTTGGGTCGTTGAAACTTGAGTATTTTGTATGCCTTCTATATGCAAAAGACTGATCTAATAGATTTAATACTGAGGGAGCCCATTGCAATAATATAGACTGCTCGTAATAAATTAGGAATCAGCAACGTTGGAGATGTTGTGCTATGGAATCTATACCAATGGACACCAAAGCGATAAGGTGCAATAATGAGTTCTAAAATTGTTGGCTCCTCTGAAGCAACTTCCAAAGGAGATTTTTGGATTATCATTGTACGAATGAAGTTTGGGTAATATATAGCATGGCTTTATAATCAATGGGAAGCGTGCCATTTGTAGGGGTTACGAATTTGTATGGTGTGAATCGAGGGAGTCATTTTTCTTACACTTTATTCGTTTTAGTATCTTTTTTATCTTCTTATGCAATTAAATACTATTTGGTTTCTGTGCCATTCCGCAGAAAGAAGAAAATTCCGCAGAATATTTGTAAATCATTAAATTGCAAAAAAATAAAAACAAATTCTTTATACTTCTGTGGGACTTGGATATTTTGAAAAGAAGGGAAGTGGAACTTGAGCCATAAATAATGGGATATGCTGATTTATGCGTATAAATGTAAACCTTAGAAAAATTCAATTAGTCTCAGGTACCGAAAAGGGAAGCAAAACTGCCACGACGGACTTACGGTTACAGAATGCTACCATCTATACGATATATAAACGATATATCTCGTAAAAATTGGTGAGGGTTGTACTCGTTTCTAGTAGGCGAAGAAGATAGGAGTGCATTTTGAGCGATTGGAATCCTAATATAAAATATTCTAAGTTAGGATTTTGACCGTCCTGTTTTTGACGATTAAATCATTACATTAATTTAAATAAAAATTAATCTCAAAAATTTAGGAAAGTTAGGTTTTGGGGCCCCTTCTGGTAAATAATTAAGGGTTAGAATTATAATTCAAACGAGTTAAAGCTGGATCGAGGGTCATGGTATAAAATTTTTGGTAGAGAGCCGTCGTAAAACCTTGTTGAAATACGAAAGACAGGTGATAGTAAATGTCAAAGTAAGTCTTTTGAGTGTATGAGTTAGTTGGGAGGAAATGGAACCTGTTTAAGAGGGGAACGACCCACAGTGGGCTAGAATCGAAAAAAGCTGGCCAAAAATACGAAAACGCTTTTTTTGAGTGAGGAGTACGAAACTTCGCATGATTGATTTAGAATAAATTCTGCATAGAACTATGGAGGTCATTTAAGTAGGATCCTCCCCATTAAAATTATACAGGGGGTCAAAGTTGACCAATTTTTGCGAAAATTTCCAGTTTTCGATTTTTCACGAAATTCTTCAACTTCAAGTCAATTGTGAACACAAACTAGGAAAATCATCGAGTAAAATATGATGCCATTTTATAAATATGTTCTTTGTCCTTCATAAGACTTGGTTTCAATGAGCTCTGGTGAATATTTATGTACTTTACATGACAAAATGGCGGACCCTGATTTTGGAACAAATTTTTACCTAAAGCGAGAAAAAAAGTTGATTGAGACACCGTGTGACACGGAGTTATTTACACCACGATAAACTACAAACCTTCGTTAATGGGAATCTGAAATAAAATCTTGCCCCAATTTGCCCCAATAATATATAAGTCGACTTTTCGACAACGCTGCAAGGGCCAAATCCGCGCGGCGGAGCACCGTCCTCCGCTACGCTCTCGTGTTTTGGGAGGAACAACGAGCAAATACGATTCTAATTCGTTCTTGTGAAGAAGAGTGAAGAAGCATTCAGTATCAAAATCACAAACATAGTTATCTAAGATATGTACGAAGTATAATAATGCTCAAAATATACAAAAAGAACGAATTAGAATCGTATTTGCTCGTTGTTCCTCCCAAAACACGAGAGCGTAGCGGAGGACGGTGCTCCGCCGCGCGGATTTGGCCCTTGCAGCGTTGTCGAAAAGTCGACTTATATATTATTGGGGCAAATTGGGGCAAGATTTTATTTCAGATTCCCATTAACGAAGGTTTGTAGTTTATCGTGGTGTAAATAACTCCGTGTCACACGGTGTCTCAATCAACTTTTTTTCTCGCTTTAGGTAAAAATTTGTTCCAAAATCAGGGTCCGCCATTTTGTCATGTAAAGTACATAAATATTCACCAGAGCTCATTGAAACCAAGTCTTATGAAGGACAAAGAACATATTTATAAAATGGCATCATATTTTACTCGATGATTTTCCTAGTTTGTGTTCACAATTGACTTGAAGTTGAAGAATTTCGTGAAAAATCGAAAACTGGAAATTTTCGCAAAAATTGGTCAACTTTGACCCCCTGTATAATTTTAATGGGGAGGATCCTACTTAAATGACCTCCATAGTTCTATGCAGAATTTATTCTAAATCAATCATGCGAAGTTTCGTACTCCTCACTCAAAAAAAGCGTTTTCGTATTTTTGGCCAGCTTTTTTCGATTCTAGCCCACTGTGCGACCCCCACTTGAGCTTCAATTAAGTCAGCCTCAGTCAAGTAGAAAGAGTAAGAAAGAGGGGAGTGACAGTGAATCAATATTCGGATTGGTGACCCTTGATAATAGAAAGTTTGAACAAAGAAGAGAATTTGAAACCATTTCTATCGGATTTCATGTTTATTGAGTTAACATATTTGTATTTTATTTTATTTCTCTAGGTGTAAGTTAACTGTAGATGTAAGTTTTGAATTAATTTTGCATAGTAGAATATCTGTAAAGGTTAAGTGGAAGAGGGGCCAGACTGGTCCAACCTCGTCAAAAGCGTGAAATAATAATAATATCCACTGTTCATCCAATGGTTTGCTGAATCCAGTCGATATACTCAGCCACTCTCGTGTAAACAGTAGGATATCCTTTGATAGCGCATGGCTGCCCCCAAGATACGATTCCGACAACCTTGTTATCCACGTACAGTGGTCCGCCAGAATCTCCCTGAAAACATAATATTTCTATGAATGAATGAAATCTCAAAGAATTTATTAGAAAAACCGATACATATCCTTATTATGTTTGTAATATCTCAAGTTTTTCGAAACTTTTATCGAAATTAGAGAAGTTAACCAAGTATCGTGGTCCATTACATTCTCCCAGAGTGTCTATTATTACTCTCTATGAACTTATTGAGTATTGCGGCAATTAAATAATTATTAAATTTAAGGATGCATTTTTGTCGTGGTAGCTTAGTTGGATATAACAACCACCAGGCAAGTGGGAGAATAGGGCTCGAGATCGTCTATGGTGGATTTGCTCCTCAGTTCTTTGTCCAAGTATGTGTTTCATGCTGCTTTCATGACTTATAAAGATAATTTTAACGAATGATTGTATAAGGGTATCAATATACTTCATTTATTGTTTCTAAGGATAGAAGATTCTGAGATCAAATTTTATCTTACAAAACTTCGAGAAGATAAGTTCTTGGACAATATTGAAAACTGACAGCCCGCGTTTTGGCCCTCAGGTCTTATTTTATGAGAGTAGTTTGCTCTCAGAAAAGTATATGGATACCACCAGATCTGCTCTTCCTTCTGAAAGAGCCATTTTTAGTACTCACGTTACATGCATCTTTTCCAGCCACTTCGCCGCCAGCGCAGATCTGAGTCTCTCGTATTTTACCTTGATATGTGTCATTGCAGGAATCGTATGAAGCGATGTTGATATCGACTTTAAGAAGATTCATAGAAAGAGGTCCACCCGCCTAGAAAACATTTTCCAATTATTGAATGGCCGTAGGAGTCATAAATACACTCTAGTTACTCAAAATAGAATTCACTCACATAAATGTAACCCCAGCCAACTACCGTAGCTTGTTTTCCTGCTGGAGTCTCCTCGTTCTTTGCCGGAAGATTGGCAACGCCCACATTACCTCCCAACTGTATTGGAGGGCTAACCTGAGTAAATGAATGTTAATTCAATTATTCGAGGAGGAATCTTATTCAGGATATGGAGGATGGGGGAAAATTTTGGCTAAGGCGAGAAAGATTAAAACGAAAAATATTCAAAGAGGAGATTGTTTGAAATCCCATCAGGGCTTTCATAAACTTGCGGAACTTCCCTTTATAATTGCTGATTTAGAAGATGGTGCTGAATACAATTGGGCTAGATAGGTTTTAATATTAAGCTACCCCAAGAATGATGGATTCCGATAAAAACTCCGTTTATAAAACAACGGAATAATTTTATGTTGCTTATGTTGCCACGCAAAAAAATATTCATTAAAATAGATTTTTTGAAAATTTTGCAACTCACCTTCCAAAGTGAGATATCATCGAGGGTAGTGTACTGGCTAAAATTTTCGTGTACATGAAATTTCAGGACTTTATGCTCAGTTCCTCCATCAAGTCGAATTGTGCCCACGGCAACGGAGTAAGCCGATTCGTCATCTCCACCGAGTCTATAGAAAAAATTCACAAGGATAGTGAATAAGATGAAATAAGGGATTCTTTTTCCGAATTTCGAGCCTCAAATTTTGGATATGTACTTACGCTGTGCAATGTGCGGCTGTTAAAATCCATTCCTGGTTTATAATAGACCCTCCACAGGTGTGGTAACCTCTGAGTCTAAGCGATACCTGCAAATGGTTGACAATCGAATTTCCTTTATTATGTCTTCCGAAATAAAATATTTAAGTCGTCTTTCTTTGTTCATTAAGAATAATTTGTCACTATAACTTTTAATTTACAAATGGAATTCCTTTACTAAATGCATCATCAGTTCGTATGTATGGATGAGGGTTTTACTATGTACTGGGTATTAGTGTATTTCTGACATTCATGTATTATTGTAGTAATATCAATCCACGTAATTTGTAGAAGAATTAACGTATTTTTGACATTCTTATATTATTGTATTAGTATTAATGCAAGTGTCGCTCCCACAAATATTGTTGTGATCTGTTTTGTAATTAGTAATTTGTTAATTGATATTGGTGTATTCCTGTTGTGTTTTGATCATGATTTTGTGATATATCCAAAAGACGAGTAAATTATGACTATGTAATAACTGTAATTACGGTATATAAGTGTTGTAAATGTATTATATTAGTAGTGTAAATATATAAAAATGGACATGGGTTAACTGTTTATAATTATACTGATGTTATATTGGAATGATAATATTTCTAGTGTAAGGGATTGTGTAGAATGTGTATTATTACATGACAATGTTAAGGGGCTAAAACCAAACGACAGTCAAACTGCATCAAATAAAAAATAATGAAATGTAATTATCAGTTCTATCTTTGTTTTCTTTGTCAGTGAGGTAGAAGTACATTTTTTTCGAAGAGAATTGGACTCGATTTAAGTGAAACTCGTCAAGTCACTTTGGTAATACATTATCAAAACCTTAATTACCACAACTTCAACTTAGATTTTGTAGACTTTGTATATGAAAATGAATTTTGATAATTTAACATTATTTCTCAAAAATAGTAGTATTCCACTTACTCTTAAGCCGTAAATAATCCAATCGGATCCATGTGACCTAATTTAAAATTTATTAGTGAACATTTCAAATTTGAAGTTCAATACGAAAGCAAGAGCTCAACGTCATCTTTTTTATTTATTCCTATTTACCATTCTGTGGAGTCAATACCGATGACAGTGTATGTAATTTTGTTAAACGCTTTCTGACCCGACTCCAGTCTTTACGTTATTAGAAATTTAGACATTAAAAATAGATATCTGTTTACCTCAAGTTCCTATTTTTTGCTATTCTCTAATTTTTACAATTATTTTTGATAACTATTAGTACTTAAATCAGCCTTTGTATTGAAAAGATAGCAAATGAATAGCAGCAATCATACTGTATTGCAAAGAATTCTAATTTTAAACCACTTTTTAATTGACAGAATCTTGCATTAAACTTGTCATTTTTATTTTCCATGTTTAGCATTACACTTTTATGATGTCCATTTGGATAATCAAGTCTAAAAAGCGATTTTAAGTTTCGGGGCATTATTACCCAAACACTTAAGAGATAGGGCAACATTACTTAAAACTAATGCTGTTAAAATCTGACTAAACTATCACATTTTCGTATGTCTAGGATTGGATACTGAAAATCTTGAAATGCCCTCCAATGGCATCAGACCTGATGATGACGCGAAACCATTATATAGAAACTTTGTAATGAAATATTTAAGTGTACGGGTAAAAGTTCTTACCTTTTCTTTTCCTCAAGTTATGAGTTATTATCTTAAATACGTAACTGAAGCAATCGATAGTATTCAGTATAAGGATTCGTAAGAAACTACATATCCAATTCCCATAATATTTGATATCCTGCGCCACTACGACAATTTGGTCCACTGTAAGTTTTCGACGATTTTCATTTGAATTTTTGCACAAATTAATGAGAATTAAACTCGAATGTTCTCTCACCATAGACGGATATTCCCCCTCTCCAACAGCGACGCCACCAACAATGTATGGATCCTCTCCCTGATTCCATTCTTGAGATGTCCTCCAAAGCCAAGGATGGTGAAGTCCAGGAGCCCCTTTCAGAATTAAATTATTTTATTCAAATTCGGATAATGCAATCCAATATGATTCTAATAATTTATATTTACCAAGTGAAAGGCCCAGCAGAGTTGCTAGTACTACGATGAAGGAGGTCTTCATTCTTTTGACATCAACTATTCTGGGCGATGATAAGACAGAATCTGATGCTGAAGATTCCTTTATAGCAAATCAGAAATATTCTCCTCTTTCAAAACAAATTTTCCATTCTTTCCCTTATCGTAACATTTTAGAATTTATCACCTTCTGATATCATCTTACGGTTATTTCTAGCTTTGTCTTCGCCATCTTTCAAAGCTTCATAAAAGATAGTTTTGAGACTAAATTAGTTACGGAATTTTACTTAGACTCTTTATGATAAACCTGATTTAAATTTGATGCAATGAGTAAAAATCTAGATCATTGTATCGGTATTGTCGATTCACTTCACAGATAGGTTGCCAACATGGCGTTGCGTGAGGGGAGTATTTTATCTGATTTTATCTAGTATTTTCCGAATAACTCTATCAAGTCCATTCTAAAAGCACAACATTTGAAGTTAAGAATTTTCTTCTGTCAGAGAATATATTTGTTGGTCATTTTTGGAAAGTTTTCATACATTAATATTTGAACAAAATTCAATTCAGATGGATTACTGAAATTAATAGAGAATGGATGAATTCAAGGGAATCCTGGAATAGATGTAGAGATAGTGGTAATCATAATAGAAAAGAATGGTTCAATTTACTGTCTCCCAGTGTTATTCAGAGATGGAAAAAAAACTTGGCTTTCAGAAACACCATATATAAAAAAATGTTAAAGTAAGGGCTGATACTGTAGTATCGAAGAATTTATTTAATAAAATCTAGAATTTACCTCAATATGAGAACAAAAATGCAATTTCTCTATGATTTTTCATATCTGCTCTCCAGGCGGATGCATATTTCATTTTTACGAAATTATGCGAATGATTTAGTCGACCGACAACGCAGGTGATTACTTCGGTAATTTTTATACAAAATTACCTCTGCATGACCTATGTGTACGTAGGAAGTTGTAATTTTATTCGGAAATATATAATTTCGACTTCATTATTAATGAATAGCGGAAGTTTAACATGGTTATTTATATTTTCAAATTCGCTCATGTATGTATCAACTAACCACATGGCTTAATATCCATGCCCAATGACCAAATTCAACCCATCTCTCTTGCACAATTGATGGAGAAAACCTAAGTTTAAACCATAACTCAGTGTATTCCAAACAGTTTGTTGAAGCACAATATTGTGCCGTGAGAGATGTTAAGTATAGTCAGAGGTTGTAAACGTACCTGCAAAATATTCACTGTAGTAGACCATAGTGTCGATGAGGAATTTAGGATCTTCGCACAGTGTTTCTTAGTACTTTTGCGCTTTCTAAGTCTTAGCAAATATGTAAAAATCGCTAAAGAAGCATCGATGCTTACAAATATTATTAATTTCAGTTTTTTAAGAAAGGCACACGCTCCAAATTACGTTGCCAATGTCGAAAATCAGTCATGAGTATGGTTCGAAATTTACGGTTAGCGGTGGGCATTACCATGAATCTGATGTGATCCAGCTCAACTTCATGGAAAGACGGCTTATCTAAGTAGAAAACGACCCTCCAAAATTCCCAACTACCTGTGTGCCTTGGAGTAAAATAGTTTGAAAGACACGGCCTAACCTAAAGTCCCAAAATTCTGGATATGAACCAGAAGTTGATCTGTTTAATTCGTCAGTGTTACGTTGGGGTGAAGCGAAAATCAATAAAACTGAGTTGATACGATATATTTTATAAAAAAACACTCAATACTATTAGAAATAAAACAAGAAGTATTTTTATGGGATAAGCAATAATTTTATAATTAGACCTTTTAGTATGAGTAAGCACAGTGAGATCGTTTAAAAATGAAAAAACAGTTAATAAGTGAGTAACGAATGATTATGATGAGATTTGGATTGATTATCATTTAGCATGCTCTTGAATCCAGTCAATATACTCAGCCACTCTCGTGTAAACAGTAGGATATCCTTTGATAGCGCATGGCTGCCCCCAAGATACTATTCCGACAACCTTGTTATCCACATACAGTGGTCCGCCAGAGTCTCCCTGAAAACATAATATAACTTTGTTTGAATTAATGAAATCATGTTAAAATTTATCATAGAAAGTAGATACGTTTCACGCTTTATATTTCACGATATTATCACGCTTGTAATTTCTTAAGTTTTCGAAATATTTGGCCGGTAAAATCTCGAATGAAGAAAGTGAACATAATTCGACAACTTTTCTCCTCGATCGAAAATTCCAAAATATTTTCTAATTTGAATCTAAATTTTGTACTCACGTTACAAGAATCCTTTCCTGCTACATCTCCACCAGCGCAGATATGAGTTTCGTGTATTACGCCTCCATAAGTGCTATTACAGAAGTTATAAGAAGCAATGTTGACATCAACTTTAAGAAGATCCAAAGAAGAAGGCCCTCCAGTCTGGAAAATATTGTGTTTTTAATATACGTATATATTTTTATATTTATGATAATTATTGCATCCATAAATATTATATATAGTATCCATAAATTATATCCCAATAATAAAGACGCCATTAATTTCTTTAAATAGAAACGGGGAAATGGAGGATGTACTAAAATGCTTTGCCACTCAAGTCCTGAAGATAGTGACGGAGTTGACCACCTAAATCAGACATGAAGACTAATTTCACCTGGTTGGAATTTCGAGGGATATTCTTAAATGATAGGAATGTCGCGAAAAAATTTCCAAAGGATTTACAGTTCACTTACTTTGATAAATCCCCAGCCAATGACTGTTGCTTTTTTCCCTGCTGGCGTTACCTCGTGTAAGTCTGGTATATTAGCCGCTTCTACTCCATTCCCAAATTGAATTGGAGGACTCACCTGAAAAAGATCACGAGAGATTCATTAAAAACTTGGGTAACATTACTTGCTGATTATGTGAGACGAGCGAATTCCTTGATGAAAGTAAGAATAATGTTTATGTAAAACCTAGTCATGGAAATGGCTAAAAGACATCTTATCATTGATAAATATGCCTGAAGATATTCAAGCTCATAAACTTATTTTTCTCTGAGCACAGCTGATTTCCTCAAGTTGGGAAAATTGTTCGATTAGATTAAAAAATGTAAAGACTAAGTCCAAGAACGGGAAATCCTTGAACTAATTGATTCAGAGGAGAAATCGGAATTGAAAATATGCTTATATTCTACATATCGTCTATAGAGTGTATTTTTTATTGTTTGGGAGTACAATTTCAGCTACTGAATTAGAAACATACATGTATCAACCAAGCAACATATTAGGGAATTCACCTGATTAGAATTAATTATTGTTGTTTGTATAAAATGAAAAGATATATTTTAAAAAGTAAATAAAGTGAAAAAATAAGCGATTTTAGAAAGATAAGAGGGTATACTTTATTAAGTATAAATTATACACTAATACCTCTGTCAACGAAGATAATTTGATCCAGAATCGTATTTGCCATCCATAACCAGCGATAGGGAAACTAGTGTAGGAGATAGGGGACTATATGATTTTCTGAATAAAATACAAGCACACATGAAACTTATAGTAGTTTGCAATAAATGGAATTTATTATTTTGGTTTGAAAATTTACTAAATATTTTATGCACACGGATCGAAAAGAGTTCATCGAGTTCTTAAGAGCCTTCGTCAGCAAGGTCGCTCGTTAGAAGAGGTATTAATACATGCACATACAATTTTTTTTAATATACCGCCTTGTTCTTCCTCTACTCATTCATTTTTGCAAATGCACATCACTTTTCAGTTAGTAGAATAAATATATCGTAAATTGGGAAGATTGTAACTCACCTTCATTAGCGCAATGTCATTGAGGGCAGTTTGCTCACTGAAATGTTCGTGTGAATATATGCTCAGCACCTGATACTCAGTTCCTTCATCAGCCCTATTGGATCCCACGGCAACTGTGTAAGGCATTTCACTTGCGGATTTAGCTTCCAGTGATCGGACAAGCCTTTAGAATACATGAACATTTGAGTCAGAAATGAATATGATGATGGATTTTGGATAGTGATAATAATAATAATATTCTTCTATCAAAATAAAAATTGATGTTCTGTGGCTGGCCACCTAAGGGAAACTTAAAAGGTTAACGATATTCATAAATATCAGTAGCAACAAAGAAGCATTGACACTATACATATAAGATACACAGAGCCGATATCAATGCTATAAGAAGAGAATGACCTTCCATAAAACATGCAATACGCAACTTAACAGATATTCATTTAATAGATTTTTAAAATTCATTATAGTGCATGCTTCTCTTATTGTAGTAGAGAAGGAATTCCAAAAATTATTAGCAGTGACATTAATGACCTATGAATTACGTAGCTGTTCTATGATAATGGTATGGCGTGGAATTAATTTTTTAATGAACATTAAACTTTTGTTAGTGTATTATACATATTGCTGTATCTAATATCGTAGAAAAACATCCTGATATACCCGTAGACTCTATAATCACTTACTCCATGCAGTGAGCGGCTGTCATTATCCATTCTTCGTTTAAAATAGATCCTCCACAGAAATGGAAATTGTTTACTCTTATTGATACCTGTAAATAAGAACACCATATCATTGTACTTAATTCCGTAATTATTTTTCGAGGACATTTTAGTATTACAGATATATTTAAATTCGTTTACGTTATTGATAATGAATCCTACAATTGTGAATATTACAACTACAGTGGGTACCTAAATCCATTCTGTATTTTACATACAGAATTACATTCTCAATCAAATCACCAAGAGTTGCAGGAGGAAATAAATGCAACTATCAATTTACTAGAGGCATCTATGTGGTAGTCTTGGATGATTCCTGATGATTAGAACTCATAAAAATATAGAGAATGAATAAAAAACCCAAAATATTTTTTTCTGAAACTTATTACTCCCGAAATTGAGATTTTTAAAATTGATCTGATCCGTGTTCTTTCTCTTAGAAGAAAAAATGTTAGTAAAGCAGTTACTTGGACTTCTTCTGCCAGCGATTGACATTTAATATAACTAAACGAGTAATCGTATAGATATGTATGCAGAAAGTTGAATAAATAGGCGTATAAATATTAAAATAAGAGAGAGATAAATAACTTAGTGGATGGAAAAATAAATAAATTAATAAATGAATATATAAAATCATAAATAATGTAAGATTGTGAAATATCCATTGGTTCGTGGACAACTCAATCTGAAGAGTGCAAAGTATTAAAAATTCTGCAAAAATTAAAAATTCATTCAGTCTAATATTGGTGTAATTACTTGGTATTTTGGAAAGTTTTTAAAGGTTTTATTGTTAATTATCTTTAAATAGGCAAACTTTTATGAAAATATCTCACCATGGATGGAAACTCTCTACCCTCTACCAGTGTTCCACCGACGATGTAGGGCTCCTTTGCCTGATACTCGTTGAAAGGAGATTTCTCCCAAATCATAACAGGGTTTGGTTTAGGAGCTCCTGTAATATAAATTAATGATATCTTAACTCCATTACATGCTTAACTGAAAATCTTCAATCTTTACCTTGCGAATATCCCAGCACAGCAGCTAGTACGGCAAAATAGAACAGCTTCATTCTTCTTAACATTAAATGACGGTTCTCAGGTACAGTAATACGGGATCATGAGAAGAAATCTTTTTATAACTGATCAAGTGTTTAATCTGTTAAGAAGGCAAACTTTTCCATGCTTTTGTTCTTATCGTCTCAGTCTTGAGGGAAGGGAATTTCAGACGTTATCACTTGGAGATGTTATCTTTCTGTTATTGGTGTTTGGTTCCGCTTCTCATTAGGCCATTTCATGTCAACTCGTAGCAGAGATTCTTCGAAGTTGAAATTTCAAATAACACTTTTGAGAGTAGTAGGTATAATAAAATTAAATGTCTAGATTATACCTTATATAAATGTTCTTTCTTTCAGTAGTTTTAAGTGCTAATGTTCCAAATATTCCCAAATCAACGCCTCTTTGTTCATTTCTTGGTAAGTTCACCCGCACTTGATATCATCTATCATCTTTTGACATTGTCTAACCCTTACTTTTCCCCTGCATCCTGCCTTCAGCCATACGATTTAGTAATCCCTCTCTTGATTATTCACTCACATGACACTTCTGCCATCACATCAAAAACTTACCTTCTTCTATCGTCTCCAGCATTCCTGATAATTGATGGATTCATATTCACAATAATTCAATATTTCCGTTTTTGTGACTTAATACTCCTTTCTTATTTCCGTTTTTGTGACTTAATACTCCTTTCTTATTTCCCTTTCTTATAATTCTTACTATCGTACCCCATATTTTGTACCATTTAGCATTATGTGGTTTTCCCCTCTCTTTTTTCACCTGCTTCTACCTTCAATCATTTCTTTAGTAATCCATATCCTAATAATATTTGATCCAACTACTTCTTCTGTTATTTATTAATTACTTCAATCATTAACCATATTTTTCCATATCATCTGTAGCTCCTTTGTGTTTGTTTTTATCAATTCAATTATATTTTAATGGCCCCCAGTATTATGCTGTTCTCTTTTCCTGAGATCCACGTTTCACTCTCAAACAGAAAAATACTCCGTTTAAAGGATTTTATATCTTTTTCCGATCCCTTATAGATTATTTATATGTATATTTCCAAGGCTGAGCCGATGGGTAAGGCGGCACTGAGGCAACAGCCTCAGGGGACGCAAGATGAATATTCAAGTATTCATTTACTTGGTAATCGAATTTATATATTAATGATTATGAATATGAATTAGAATACGTTCATCACATTCATTCTTTCACTAATTAGTTCTGTTAGAATTAAGCAAAATGACAAGGGAATAAAATAAAAGGGGGCGTCTCACCTAAGGCAGAGAAATGACTCCGCACCATCCTGTTACATCTTTATGGTTTCATATTTCTATCTTTGTTAATTAATTTTCCACTTTATACTGTATTTAGACTACTGGCTACGTCATTATTCTTGGGGAGTACCTTGAGTGTGAATAAATCTGTACTTCTTCTCTGTTTCTGTAACTTACATTATTTTTAGCAATTCCTCTTCCTCGATCTTCGAAACGTCAAAAAGTATAAAGCAATGGTTTTAATAAATGCATGTTGTGTGTTCATTCAAAAGATTCTTGCTTCGTTCATCTCGGAATAGCTTTAACTTGTCGCAATTTCAAACAACAAAATCGCTTGCCGTTGGGTCGTATAATTTTTACCCTTCCTTTATTGATATCTAAAAGGGACATTGACTCTCTTATCTCTGAAAACAATTAAGGATATGGTAAATGATTCTAAGTCAGGTTAATTTTTATAAGGACTTTTATTGCTGGATTGAGTGAGATAATAGTTACTCGGAGCCTCTGAATACAATTTGAAATGTCTGTTTTGAATATAATATAATTGATGAAGATCATCCGGGAAATCTCAAGGGCTTATCTTGTTTATCCATTCGAGGTAGTGCGAAACTTTGGTGAGCACAGTGGGGAATCCCCGTGCCGGACACGGTCTTCCCCAGGAAACTATGCCGACGACTTCATTATTAATGAAGAGAGGTCCGCCCATGTCACCCTGCAAGAGAAAAGATACTTAGATCTCACTACACCTGTACCTTGTTACTTCCTCTTTTTGTAACTCATATGTAGTTGCAATTACTTTGCTGCATACATATATAAATTGGCGTGACTCCGAGACAGGTTATTTTCTCAGATACCCATATTCCCCCTAAATTTATATGTGTGCGATGTTAAATATTTAAAATGGATGTAATAATCATTTCTATGTTAATCAATTCTACGTTAAAAAATGCGAGTTGAATTCCTTCTCAAATTCTCTGAATTCTAAATCGTTCCTTTTCGGAATTTTTTGATACATCAGCATATTTTACTTCAAAAATTATTGAGATGTTCTCTTAGTTTGTAGTGAGCACGAAAGTAGTGAAACCATAGTATTACGGTAACTTACATCACATATTCCTACGCTGCTCTCTCCGCCAGCACAAATTTCACTTTCGTATACGTTGAGGCTGTACGGATGGTACGTTTTGTTGCATAATTCACGATCGAAGATGGGAATTTCGACCTTGCGCAGTTCGTTGGAAAAATTTCCTCCACCCTACAGATAAAGAAAGCATCAGTACTGTGAATAATATCAATACAATCCAATTAATTATAAAAGGTATATACATAGAGGTCTATTATTTGGTTCAAATAAAAGGGGAAGGCAAAATATCAGTAACTGTGAACAATTAATTTCCATTAGGAAGAAATTGGGAGTAATATGATGTTTCATTCAACCATACGTAAGGGGAATTCCTGAAAGCGCTGTTACACGACAGATGTTTGATTCGATTTAATGGAAGTAGATAACATAAGTTTCCTTCAATAGCAAGTCAAATAATGACAGTTTAAAAATCTTATCTTCTCGTCCATTAATTTATGAACTCCAGAGATATGCAAGCTCTTTCTTTTACAAAATTCGGAAGATTTAAATATCTAATAAATTTAATAATCAGCAAACCTCTTCATTCCCCCATCCAACAGCTGTCGCTACTGTTTCAATAGGAATGTCATCATCACTCTGAGGAAGATTCACAGGAAGTGTGCCCCATCGGAATGCTATCGGAGAAATCAGCTGGAAAAACAAAGTGAAAATTGTAGGAAAATTATAGAAAGAGGGATCAAGCATGCATATTTAATATTGAGAACATTTTTTTGCCTATACTCATTGTAGTAGCATGTTAAGTAACTGAACTAGAGTATAGCTAATTTTTCTTCGCGGATCTTTGGACATGATGAGGAGAAAATGGAATATCTTCAATTAAATTTAATACTCTTCTCTCTTTGTCTCTAAAAGGGTTCTTTGCGAGTCCCTTCTTTTGAATGACTAATACACAATGATAAACACAATCTTAAAAAGTAAACATATCGTAAAACCCAGAAAAGGAGTATTTTGTAGGTTTATGAGCGTAGTCTCAGAGTAATAGTTGTGACTTCTCTCCATTGATTCTTCCCTGATTGTTTATCTCACAAAAACCATTCCATCGTAGAGTGAAAAATTATCAAAATTAATAAACTAAATCTCTCTCTTTGTGCGGAAAGCAAAACATTTTCCAGAAATATGATTTAATGTAAGCAGAATTACTCAACCCTTCGTTTTAGCGGTACAGCGGCGTATCAGCTTTATGCACGCTATCCCGCATGAGACGCAATTTTCGCTTGGTCTCCTGAAAAGCGTCTTAACCGGGTTTTATTGTAGCTTGATTATGTTGATGAAAAATAATTCACCCAAATGATGGCCAGGTCGTTCTTCCATGAGTCTCCGGCATCATATTCCTCATGAATGAATAATGAGTAGGCATTATGAGTGACTCCGCCTTCATCCAAGAGATTGGACCCTTCCACGATTGTTACGTGTCCAGCAAACACACCCCTGAAAAAGGGACACATTTCTATGTTAGGAGTGCTTTTCAGTATATTCAGTCTTATTTTTATCCACTTCATAAAATTATATAGCTCCCCTTTAGTATTCATCGTTCATGATACATTTCAAATTCAGTCTGAAGTGCAACTTAAAATTTTATCCTCTCGCACAAAGGATTCTCAAGATTGATATTCATTCACGCAAATGCCGGTAAAATGTTTTCATTTGAGCACAATCCAAAATAGGGAAGATAAATGGCTTGTCGGGAATGAAAGATGGATATTAAGACTTATTAGCGGAGAATTTACTTACTGTACGCACTGCGCTGCTGTCAGAACTGTGTACTGGTGCAGAATAACTCCTCCGCATACATGAACACCCTTAACTCGGACTGACACCTGAAACGATGATGTCTCTTTATATGGTTTTAATAACATCCCGATATCGTGGTTTAGAAAACTAAAAGAATGTTTCTTGTGGATCGATAAAATCCTAGAAAATAAATATTTTTGTGTTGCTTGACTCATCATTGCATTTTTCACTTACCACTGAGGGGAAAAATCTATCTGTGACAATTTCTCCTCCTAGTAAGTATGGCTTTCCTTGATCCGAAGATAAATCAGTCAGTCTCTCTCTAGTAGCTGCTCCAGCAGGGAAAAAATTATGACTTACTTAGATTGAAATGACTAGCAGATTTATAATTACTCCGTGAAAGCTTAACTTGCTTGTGATTCAGTGTGAGAATTAACTATATTTAGGTTAGCCTCTGAAAATTTACCGATTAGAATTGCTCTGAATAAACCAACAAAATATTTCTATATGGCTGTGAGCTTTGAACTTTTGAAGAACAATAGTCATAGAGTACAATAAATATGTAATATAAAAACGTACATGCAATACAGAAACTTTCGTTTATAGATAAATGAAACTTTTCGAACCGTGAGTCAATTTCTGTTGCGTGAATGCTTCCGTCAAAAAGAATTCATCACAAACTAACGAAATACTATGGTTATATTCGTATTAAAATTAACTCATAAAATAAACTATTATTATATTAAATTAATTAATATATATTCCATATCAATGATCCCTATTTATATTTCGTGAGTTTCAATATGAACGTATAATAGAAATAAAATTATTTCCAATTATCTCCAAAAACATTACCACACGAAACTGCTACGATGGTCGCTAAAACCATGAGAACTTGTTGAAGCAACATCTTGAAGGGTCCTGAATGAAGGAAGCAGCAATATTGGGTCTTTAGCAGTATTTATATCACGATAGATAATTGCAGCTTTGAGCGAACCTTGAAGTTTCTGAGAAATGCGATGGCACTCCTTGAGTTAGACTACCTAGGTACCTCGCAGATGCATCGAATCTATGGATTAGGGTTTGATTTAGTGTCTCATGTGTGAAGTATGTTTTGATTGATGGGCATATAAATCTTTGTAATACATGCGATCTATAAAAGTAGGTTATCGAAAGCTTAATGTGATGCAACACGAGCATTTAAAGCTCCTTATCTAGTCGAGAAACCTATTTTATTTTAATCATAGATTAATTGAAGGGTGTTTGAAAATGGTCATAAATTTCTGCAAATCACTCACCGGAGATTATGTTCCAAAGGAAAATCGAAAAGACTGATCTTATAATCAGTTGTCAAAGCAGCTACTATTCAGCTAAAATGTAATCAGTAGTAAGTCATTCCAAATATCATCCCTACTCTAAAATAATTGTAAATCAATGAATATAGTCATACAAATAATTAACTTTCAATTCTTTTGTTTTTCCCTTTCAATATCGTTCATATTCATAACAATAAAGCTTATATGAAACAATTATTACATTTATTACAATATAAATATGACGTAATTACCCTGAAAAAGTGAAGTTTGATGACGCTATAATTAACGTGAGAAAAATCGACTGGCATTTAGATTAACCACAAGTTGAGTTGGTCGGTATATTCAATTTAAACAATAATGTATTTGGTTTTTAATATCTCTTTCTTTATTCAGACTAGATTTTTAAGGAATGTTACAGGGCCGCGTATAATTAAAGAATTGAAGAATTAATTTAGAATTCTTTCTTAGGGTGTCAGAGGATTAATTAGAAAATCTCGTTAAATTTGTCAATATGATAAGATCTTCAATGCTATATTCCTTCGCATTTATCAAATTTGGATATAAGACAACCTTTATTATGGCAATCAATTTCGTGTCTTCATATAAAAAGATTAATTCACTATGAGGAATATTCATTAACAATTAAACAAAGATATGAGTGAGCTAAAGATAAGTAATGAGAGAATAAACAATGAGAAAAAATTGAAATATCACAAGCAAATAAAAATGTTCTCTTCCATAAAAATATTACCAATTAGTAGCAAATATTGAAAAAAACATACAGGGAGCAAAGGTGGAGGAAAGAAGGTCTGTGGTTAATGTATGTAAACTAGACAAGATTTCCATTGAGAGAGAATTCTAATTAATGAATGAATGATTGAATTACAGGTAGAGCATATAATAATAATACAAGTCCGTCTGACATATTTTGGTAAATTCATAACTCATTCTATCGAAGGATTGATTTTCTACGATTAAGAACCCTGAAAATGAAATAATCATCTCGGGTTTTTTAGATACGAATTTAAGATCACAATATTCTTCATTTTCTCAAATTACTTTGCTTATGCTCATTATTCATTTTGGTTATTCAAAATATTTATCAATTCACCAATTGTTCTGTTTTTCAGATGTTGCCTTACTTCGTGAAAGGAATAGGATTAGTATTCTTAATTCACTCTTCGACTCCTTTAAAATAATCAGCATTCAGCTGAATCTAAAATCTTCAATTCAGCTCGATGAAAACTTTAATAATTTGACTACCAAATAGTAGTCAAATTAGTAAAGTTCTTGTATACTAGTCAGAGATAATGTATCACCATCCAAATCCTTTAATAATAATAAATGTAGCCGAAAAATTAAAGACTTTAATTAAAATTCAGAGTAGTTTATTATCTGGGTACCAAGAGGATAAGGATTTTGCCTAACGCTTCCCGGATAATGCGGATTATTCTCGTTAGCAATAGTATTACTTTATTTTCCATTTAAATGGAGGGCATTTTTAAGAAATAAACTCTACCATAAACATATATAAAATCTTTATAGAAATATTACGCTAAAATCAATTAATATTGCATGTAATTGATTCTGACTATCATATGTGAGCCATACAAGCGTGCCCACCTAACTTATATTTAAATTTATGTTAAACAAATGTGTGAAGAATAATTTATGTAAATCTGTGAGCATGAAAATAGTGCGTGTGTTTGTTGTGGTTGTTGGTTAACTCAGGCTTTTAATTCAAATTTTGCATAAACAAAGGCATAATGGAAGAAACGGGTGAATATGCAATAGAAATTTTAAAAATGGTTCGCAATGACCTCATGTCGAAGCACTTTTAGCAATACAACTACTACTATGAATCCGTATGACGCACCTTTGGTGCTCCCATTTTTAGATAAAAGACTTTTTGTTGTAACCGTCTTTTGCGGAAAATTCACTGTGGACAGTTCCATGACGTATCTGAGCTTGGGAGAGTTACATTTCAAGTCTTACTTAAAGTCACGTTGGAATATTAATAATGGTTCTACGTCAGAAAATCCGTTAATATTTTATATTTGATTGCTAATATTTTATCATGGAAATTGCTGTCATTGAAATGTATGTATCTAAATTTTACCTTTAATGGCGGAGTGGTTTGTAAATACCAAGATTCCTGATTCGAGTTTCGGCTGATCAGGATTTTCCTGATTAAGGCATAGATTTTTGTTTGTCCATATCAAATACATCATTGTACATTGCTAGTAATTGCTGTTTGCGAAATTCCGGTGAAATAAAACATTAATGACTAAATATGATACGGCTGTATAGATTACTGAAGGGTTGAGGTCATGCCAAAAATATTTTACAAGAATTTTCTCGTATAATACCGAATACTCTATTTAGGCTAATTGTTTAAGTAACGGCGATGTGAAATTATTGAGAGAACATAAAGAATCTGCTGGGATAAGGAATGAAAAGTTTATTGTGGGAATATAATTTAATATACAGTATATTATTGCAATACATCATTTCATAAAAAATCATCATTTTTGACAAATAGACCACATCTAAGGAAACAGTAATTTATCTTATTTGAGAAAGGTTATTCAAGTTTTTTGATGTGAATCTTCACTCCATATTCAAAGAATTTTAATGACCGTCCAGTGTCTCTTGTATCCAGTCGATGTAATGAGAAACTTTCATGAAGACCGTAGGAAAACCTTTTTCTGCACAAGGCTTTCCCCATGATACAATTCCCACAATTACATTATCGATGAAAAGTGGTCCACCAGTGTCTCCCTAAGTAAAGAAAGGAAGAATTAACAGATATATACACGTTAAAACGAAGCAAAGAAATACATAAGCTGAATGATTCCTTCGGAGGATGCGTCGTAATCTAATATTAGTCTTTATTTTAAATTAATTAATTTTTTAGTGAATTTATTTTAAGTTGATTAATTCTGTATCAAAATATCTGAGGATCACATCAAGAAAGAATGAACGAAGATTGATAATTTTCCTAAGAATTTCATTGAGACAAAGCAATTGTTTACCGCGTCGCACTCAGGTCACCCGACGAAAACGGTTGCCCTGCCCAGTTAAATATTGGGAAGCATCTATCTTTATTCGTGCCTAAAGGATAAATTTAAGAACTTCACATCCTCCTCCATCTATTAATAATGCAATTAGATGAATTATAATACTTATACCCGATCCTTAGTATATTTAGATGTAGTCACTTTTAGGTTATTATTGGATGAGAATTGTCATACTTAATCATTCATAATGTTCGTAATTGTTTATTCGATGCTTATTTCAAGAATTGTGTAGAATGGTGGGTCTTACTTCTTTCACATAACCTACAAACACAACCTAGGAAAAGCTCATCCTAGGGAGAGCGTAAATGAAGGTAAACTTACATCGCAAGTGCCTTCACCTTCAACACCTCCGGCGCAAATTTCGTTGTCGAAAACATTCAGACTGTAGGGATGATACGTCTCGTTGCAGCCGTTCAAGTCTACGATCGGCAGATCTACTTTATGAAGTTCGTTAGTAGCGTTTTCTCCAGCCTGTATACATAAATTAGACTGATTAAACTAAATATAGCACCGAATTATGGATAAAGCTCGTCACGAAATATTCTTTACTATTAAAGCAAAAATTCCTGTTTGGGTGGTTCTGAGATCAAAAAAATTGAGAAGAAAATGAATGTTTTAATTTATTTATGATACAGATTCTGGCTTTAAAACCTATGAGCCACGAATATTATAGGGATGCGAAGGATGTTCAAGATGTCGCAAAGAAGTGACTCATAATGGTTTAACATGACACTATTTAATCTTATCAGGAACAAGATTCAATTCAACTGGATTTGTAGTAACTATTTTCATGACATACAACTAGAATTTCCATCTTAATTACCAGAGTGATTATAAAAATATAGGCTGGAAAACCCTGATTTAGTTGATGAAAAGTAACTTGATACAAGGTATTTCGTTATCACTCATAAATTTTATCATTAAAAATTGAGAATAGTGATAAGAACGTGATGTATTGTATGAAGATGATGGATTTTTAATCTGTTAACATTCACGTAGTATTTATTTATTGAAAGATGGAAATTAAAAATTAAACTATTCATGTTTAACATTATATTAAAAATCAGAAAACACGGTAGTTGGAAGGAGGAAATTAACTAATCATTTCGAAACTTTTCAAATATAAAGATGCGACGAATCGTCCCGATATTCTAGTGATTCCTCCGCACACACCGAAAATAGTCTATTCCTGGTGAGTTAAGGAATTGGTCCATTTGAATTTAAAGATTCACTACTTGAGTAGCGCTACATAGTAACTTGGAGGACTACAGCAAACAAAATCGGAAAAGAATAGATTTCAAAGTTTCTAGACGAATTTCTAGTTAAATGTGGTTCATGATAACACCAAACAAAGCATATAATAGTGTATTTTGCCGCTCAAACCAACTTTGAGTGAATCTCTTACTTCTTTATAGAATATTTTAAGCTACTACATTATTATTCAGTCTATTTGTTGGGCTCTTCGAATTCGAGACGTTGGACTATATAATATATATAATTTCTCCCAAAACTTACCGCTTGGGACCCCCATCCGACGACAGATGCCATGGTTCCTGGCTCTATATCTTCCTCTGCCTCTGGTAGATTTACTGGAACTACACCCCATCGAAATTTTATCGGGGTTTCCAGCTGATGGAGTAAGACCAAACTCACATGAAATGGTTAGTTACTAGGAAAATAATATGCTAAAGAAATTGACGACCTTTGTAATTTTCACAGATACTGAAAAATCATCGAATCACGTTGAATTTATGAAAAGGAATAATGAAAACAGGAAGTGCTATCCAGTTCATAGCGATCCTTAATAAACGGATAAATTTTCGACCCATACAATTTTCTTGGAAAGATAGGATTCTATTACCTGAAAGTCACGCATGCAACTTATCATCTCTTAAATATATTACCTTTTAGTTCAGCATATCTGTTTGCTTTCAAATAATTAGTCCTGATAGACCGATTCTTAAGAAACACAATCACAGAAGTACTATCGTTAGCTCTTTTGCACGTAATAGATAAGAAATCTAAGCCATTGGAGAAGAAGTTTAGGCTACAGTAATTATTATTTTGCTTATTATATATATATATATATATATATATATATATATATATATATATTTATATAAATATATATTTATATATTATATAGCTTATTATATATAGCATATGTTCTGTGTTTTGTTATGAAATTTTATATAACATATCATGCGTAATTATATCATATGATCCATGAAAATTGACCACAAATATGTGAGGACAAACTTCAGTGATGATAGAAAAATCTGCTGTTCAGGCATAGTTTAGGAAGGATTTAATACCTTTAAGATAGCGATGTTGTTTTTCCATGATTTTTCGATGTCGTAGCCTGGATGTGCAAATTTTTCGTGACCTCTATGCTCTGTTCCTCCGACATCCAGTTGATTTGAGCCCTCTACAACCTGTATGCTGCTTGCATAGTCACCTCTGTGGATGAGAGTAAGAATATATCTGCAAGTGAATCTAACTTAGAAGCAGAACTTCATTATATCGCTTTTCATGGACTTCTGCATTCATGATAGCTTTTTCCAGTTCTTATTTAAAATTTATTATATGTCCTCTACATAAGAATAGAATAATGAACGAATAAGGTTTTTAACGTGAGAAAGTTAGTAACCAAAGAATTAAAACAAAAACTTAGTAATTTCCGCGGACGATGAATTTATTGCTTACGACTCGTTTGTTCTAAAGATAGACTACCTTATAGTAGACGAAAGTTATTTTGAGTAAGTGATTAGCTGTTTCTCAAATTTATTCTCCTCTATAACCGCGTTATCCGACACACTCCTACGCATATTCTTAGATTAATTGTATGCGATTTACAACCCATAAACTTTACTAATATTATTAAATTATATACTATACATGATAGAAAACATTTTCAACCAATTCGGGCTATAATTCGATATTTTGTCCATTTGATGAGAGAATGTTGTGATTGTTGTAGCATATGCTGATAAATTTTGGAATAATATTGTACGAATGAAAAATTGTTACTGTATGCAACTTGCAGCCGTGAGGATTGCATCCTCTTGTAGAATTACTCCTCCGCACACATGACGCTTGCCGACTTGTAAGGAAACCTGAAAATAGATGCAGTTATTGTTCCCATTTCTGATTAGTGGAAAATTATATATTAATATAAAATATTGTAAATCATGATTAATAATTATAATTTATAACAATCATGAGATTAATTATAAATTATTATAATCTATAATTATTAGGAAAACTTCCGTTTTTGAAATTACTTAATTATATTAGGATTGAAAAATAAATGATTTGCTATTGAAATTTTGATGTCTTTAGCCCTAAGTTTCGGACGGATATTTCAGTGTTTTAAACAATTTTAAGATAATGATGCGCGTCGTATAAACTCTTTAAGCATAAGCATAGATATATGGGAGTAAACTTATGACTTTTTGATAAATCTTATTTTTGTTTTTCTATCTCTATTATTTTTCTATTCGCGTTTATTTTTGTATTCCTCCACTAAGTACTCTCGAATTTTTACGCAAAAGAGAACTTTGTCCAAAAATTAAACCACCTGACAAGAAAAATGTCATTTATTTTGGACATGAATTTTTCGAGCGACTTTAGAACTTGATTAATTTTGCTGTAATTTTTATCTAGTAATATTCCTAATAAAAAAGTGAAGGCTTAATTTTTATACGAAAAAATAAAGCTGACTTTGTCCGACTTACCACAGATGGAAAGAACCTGTCCGTTACTTCTTCACCGCCAACGAGGTACGGATCTGCCTTTGGAAACTGATTCGTGGCTCTGTCAGTCCGCAATATTCCGGACAAGGCAGCTAAAAAAGTATTGAGCGGAATAAATTCCAAATATAGAAGCATGCTAAATATAAGTAAATTCAAACGTACCAAGTCATCCTTCAAAAATGAGGAATATTATGATTTATAGGCGAAAAGCCCTTTGTGTTATTAGTTTACTTTCTAACGCAAACGCGATTTCTACGACTAGCAGTAAGTGATATTGATTTTTATAAAAATAAAGATAAATTAATCACTCACTGATTTAATTTCAGAGTCCACGTAAATGTTAAATGTCGTTTAATTTCAATTTTGATAAAGTTTTCAATTTTGTTTTTTTCTTCATCAACGAGGAAAGTTTAGGAGTTATACACTTTCCCAAACGTAAAATTTAACGTTTTGGAAAAGGTATAGTCTCTAAAGCTTCATATAGATGAAGAATGCCAGTCAGAGTGTGTTCCATATTTCCTGGCGAATTTGAAATTCATATTTTTCAATTAATGGTCATAGAAATAGCCAAATGGGCTGAGAGTTGATTTCTTGGCAATCTTTTGTTTCAGTATAATCGGAAGTCATCGGGCCTAGAATTTTCCTTAATATTATTTGATACTCGATTAGGTACTAAAAAGGCTTAATTTACAATGTTCATGGCATCGATGGGAATTTCATTGAATTATGGTCTTTCTCCAGTGTTTGTTTTTCGTCTTCTCCTTCCACAAAATCTTTGAAAATTGCAATTCTAGCACACTAAATAAGCTCCAAATACTCGCAATATATACTTTCTCGAATTAACGCTGGTTTAAATATTTTAAAAAGTCTGACATTCACTTCAAGAGGGCCGCATTAATAGATATTATACACAATCAGTTATTTTCAGTGCGGAAATATTTATCCTATAATGCTCTAGGTCACAGCTGATTACAGCCGAAATTTGCCCTTTTCCAAATTCACTATCCAGCTTTAACTGGTTAGCTGCACGTATATTAATTATTGGTAGTCCGTGAGTTATTTTTAGTTCGTTCCATTTGTAGTAGGTTTACAACAGAAGCAGTTTATTACTTTATCTTTTCCAGAAAGACCTCTTAGTAACGGCTGGAATGCAATTTTGTACAATTCATATAAAATATGATTAAGATTGAACGAGAAAAGAAGCATACCTTGCGCACATCCTAAGACTATGCCGACTGTCAGGAATATTTTGAGGAACATCTTGGAGTGCTACTCACATGAACAGAACCAAACTTATTGCCTTAGGTGGCATATTTATAGGAGGAGATAAGTCGGTGGATTTTGAAATAGATTTGAGCTTCCGTGAAGCATGATAGCAGTAACCCTTTCTTCTATGCACTTTTCCAGATAACGATGTGAGTGAAGAAAAATCTAATATCCACAACTCACTAACTTCATTGCTCAAATCAATCACGCGTATGTATAGAATGTTGCCTTTTTCTTGTTTTTCCGATCAAAGGTAGAGGCGCATTTCTCTGATATGCCAGTTTTCATTATTTTAATTTGAGTGCATTACATGATTAGGGCTTAGTGAATTGAAATGATAAGGGAATCATTCTCTTAATGAAACCTGATTAAAATAATTCTATGCTCAATATTGTATTTCTTTATATGCTTAGGATTTTATATTAATTAATTAAGATCCCTCAACTCCAAAATAGCCTTTCCTAATTGTTGAAGTGAATGAATAATGTCCTGGTCTTAACAATTTACAACATAATCAGCATACAATCCCTGGATATATTCAGTAGTAGACTGACGGGATAAGAATCTTGACTCCTAGACTCGTAAAATGATATTATAAACTTGAAGATTACAAAAATCTTTCTTTACTGAAACCATATCTTTATTCAAAAGATTTATTAATAACTCTTCAGTTATTGCAATGTGAAAATTTCCATATATTATCATCTTTCTAGGGTCTATGAATCTTCGTATTCACTTTAACCCCTCAAAAAACTCGCATCTTGTTCCTCCTACTATTTTCATGGTGCTATATTTATCACTATTTAATATATCTATGGACGTAATTATTTACATCCGGAAAGTGAATCTCTAGTAATTTTGCACTCCCTAAAGTCTCTTTCGGGCATGATCACATCAATATCATCTTTTTCTGTTTTCATTATTGAAAATTATTACCAGGCTAATGATAACTGCAACTTTTTGGTCTCAAGCAGAATACCTACAGATCTATAAATTAGTTGCGTAGACATCCCCAATTCATTGTTTATATTTCTTTTGATCATTAGCTGTTATTGTATCGCTTTGGTATAATAAAAGAAGATGTATTTTACGAATCCTTAATATGCTAAAAAATGAACCTCGACTTTCTATTTGTGAAATAATAGTTCAGGAGCAGAAAGTTAGCAATGACAATGATTCAACCTTTAGCACATATTGCAATAAACTATAAGAAGCAACTTAAACGTTGATTGCTGCGCGTTATAATTATACAGAGGGTCAAGATGATTTAATTTCGCGGAAAATGCCTTCGAGTTTTTGCAAAATTCTTCAAATTCAAACCGATGCTGAATCCATATTAATAATAAAAGAGTAAATCTGTTTTCTACGCTTTGGAGAAATTAAGAAAGAAGTTGCAAATGAAAACTAGTCACCTTCGTCTGTCTTAGGTTTACTAACGTTCCTCTGTAGATAAGATGATTTCCCAGTGATTTATGAGTAGATTAGTGGCATAAATCGTTGCCACCTGAGGCTAGATCAAGAAAGCATTTTTGAACATCATTATCTTTATCTTTCCATGAAGTGAAGAGCAACCCAGTTTAATTAGACCGCGAGGAAGATGATTAGAAGTCCTCCTCATCTGTAGAACCTACGATACTCTTAAATCCATAAGGCTGTAAGTTTTCAATTAGTAATGCCCTCTCTCGTGGCATGGCCCAGAAGAGAAAGAGGTACAGCAATGTATTTTGAAATGCCTTTAAAAGTCTTTGGAGATTGCAATATGACATCCCAATGTCGAATATATGAACGAAATGAACCGTCAGTTTCGTATCTGCATATTGCTTTTTTATTTATACTGTGAATTACTCTCATTAGCTACAGAAAATGTAATAAACGGTGTTTCAAGAAATTTTTATTACTACAAATTAATTTAAATTGACAACAAAATTTTGAGGTCTCATTTGATTAATGGAATTCGTTAAAATATCAAGAATGTTTACCGCTGAATAAAATTTAAATTTATTTCAGCTTTGTTAAAATGTTATGACGAATATTCGAGTGTAATATAAAAATTTTAATCACGCAGAAAGAAAAATAGATGCAACGGTGTATTTGAAGTAATTTTTGGAACATATCGTAGGGGAAGAAATTGTGCACGTACCGCAGTAATCATAGGTTAAATTTTCTCTAAATGTCTCTGAAGAAACATTTCCTCTAACATAAATGTCATGTTTGAAATTATTATGAACGAAGACAATATATTTAGAGAATTAATTTTTCACTCGACGTATTCAGTCAAAATTATAGAAATAAATGCACGATTACAATTCGGTTGCAAAAATTCGCGTGCCCCAAACAGATAATTGTAATTATTAACTAAGTCCTTAAAGTAACTAGCGAGGGATTATTAACATCACAGCAAATATTTAGATCGCAAGAGTGAATAATGTAATATATGAGTTTGCCAGAACGTCAGATATTGATTTGTTGTAGTAGTATTGTGTAAATTTCTTCGACAGCTGAGGTCATTTCGCACGTGGGCTCCCACCGGGAATCTAACCCTGGACCGATTGATTTGTTTCACAAAGCAATTTCACAAATAGCCATTACGAGTAGGTTCTATGTCCGGAAGCACCTGTGTTCCAATCGCCTCCATCCACCGCCGTGGCACATAGCCGTGGTCATCCAGATGATGGGTCCAATATAATGTTCACAAATGAGTCACGGTAGTGTGTATCCAGAGATCATCAATTGACATGATGAGAATTAGGAATATGTTGCCATTGACCGAATATCCATGATTTTGACTTTCATGAGCGAGAAACATGACAAGTGGACAAACACTTCCGTATATATTTGCAGTCGGAAGCATCGCCGGAGAATAGTATACGATATCCTGACCTCTCACCGTAAGGGAGCCCAGAGCTACCTTATGGCAAGGGTGGGACAATATACTCTGGAGCACATAAATCCCATCATGGACAGCATGCCAAACAGAGTTGTAGCATGCATTGGTGCCCAAAAAGATCGGTTTTGGGCACCAGTTGCTCATTTGATTTCCTCAGATCTCTCTGTATTCACAACAACTGTCATGCCATGTCATCACTTCATATTGCTCTCATGAGTTTGTTTCGTTTTAGAAGTTCTGTCACTCTCCAGGATGACGAATTCCTCTCATATTTCGTCAGTAAAGCTGTCATAGTATCTATAATCATATATTGCTGATTGGTAATCTGACCGAGGTTACCAAATTTATGGCTGAAAATGTGTGTTAGCAATCGTCAACCAGGGCATTGAAGAATCTTCAGCAACGCAGTAGATATTGGGTTCGCAAAATTAGAAATTTCATCATGAATGTAATTTATTTTAATTCATTATAATAATGAACGCAGGACTTTAGGATAAAAAGGAATGAAAATTCTAAAACAAAGCTTTATTCTTACAGATTATTGACATATTACACATATTTATTTTATCTTCTCATGTATCCAGTCGACGTATTCGGACACTTTCGTATACACTGTTGGATATCCCACGAATCCGCATGGTTTTCCCCAAGAAACGAGGCCGTACACTTGATTGTCATAGAAGAAAGGCGTCCCCATGTCTCCCTGCGTTATGAAAAAGAAATTTGTTGCTTATAAGTTGGATATGCTAAAATTATATAATGTGTTGAAATTTTTAAAATTATGTTAAGCATATGACTTGCATGTACTATTTTATAAATGTTTCCGTATAATCCTCCACATTCACTCAGGAGAAATATTGAAAAAAGACAAATTTTGCTATAAAACTTACTCTTACAATAATTCCCTTTTAACCCACATTTCAAGAGTGCGGTGTAAATATCGAGCGTTGGAATTACATTTCACTTTTGTTATCGCGTATCATATGTAGTAAGACTGAATTCTTAAAATGACTTTTTCTTACGATTATATTCCTTATTACAGATCATTGCCACATCGAGAAGTAACAGGATAATCTCGCACTAACATTTACGTCTTCCGCAAGATGGTTTTCTCTGAATTAACAAGCAGTAACAGCCAGGCTTCTGATATCCTTTCTTTTAATAATCTTTCAAGATTTCCAAACCTCCTATTTATAGGTATATACAGGATGCCATACGTTCTGATTTTAATGTAATAATAATGATAATTTTTTCTGCTCTGTGTGGTACCCTTAAGAGCAAATTATAAGCAGATAAAAATGTTACATCTATCATATCACGCATAAATACAAGGTTTATGTCGATTTTCTGGGGCTTTCAGAAGGTAGCCTGACCCAAGAAGGGTTTCTCCTCGGAAGGGTCTCTTGGACATTTGCTCGGCTCGGCTTTAATCGACATTAGCCATATGCAATGTTATGTAAGATAAAAATAACAAAATTTTTAATAATAAAACTATAAAATGGTAGCGTTGATGGTTTCGGCCTTCACTTGTTGGAAGCTCATTATAAAATTAAAAAGAAAAATACATCTAGAATTAGATTTATTATTCTTTTTAATTCTATAACATGGTATTTACACAATATGTAGGAGAAAAACGCAGAAAATCGTTTGTACTTAAGTAAAAGGTAATTGAATACTGTAACTTTGAATGTATGTAGTGATGGAGATTGTTTTATATGGTATAGTACAGAATTTCATAATTCAGATGCTGAAAACAGGAAAGAGATTTGGGTAAACTCTTTCCGACCTGAGGGAGTGTTTTCCTCTTATAGAGTGTTTTCCTCTTACTATATGAATTTCCAGTTGCGCGCTATTAAATATCGTGGATTTTAAGACACTAATAGCGCCGGATGCACTTTTTAGCTTAACTGCAGCTGTGAAGATAAGATAGAAATCAAGAACTGGTCTCAATCTTATCAGCAGAACGGTTTTTAAGGTAAAACTCTCAAAAATCAATCTCAAAGAGAATCCATTAAGATTATTATGAGAAAGACTAGATCAAAAGTCAAATAAGAATGACGAATTTTCATTCATTCACGACACTACCATATAAGAATTATTTTCCATGAATTCTCACACAACATCATAATATATTGGAATGGGCATTCCTTTGAAATAATTGAAATTTTCGAATGATAAATTATATTAACCTTAAGGTTTCTACTCATTTGTTTCCCGACTTAACCCGAATTCAATTGTTATGGAGTCTACTATGAATTAGTACTGCTGTACGATGTGGGATCCGCACGAAGTGGGTTTAACTTCCACCCTTGAGATGGTTCAATGTAGGGCAGCTAGATTTGTTAAGAGAGATTTCAGATTTGACAGCAGTGTTTCAGCTATGGTAGAATCCCTCGGTTGGGATTTGCTTAGTGATAGAAGACTTGTTTACCGTGGGAAGCTTTCTAATAAATTTATCACTACGGATCTCGGGGAGGAGATAGTTGATATTGTCATACCCGTTAGTACCGTACGTGATCTTCGAGACAAAACGATGAAGCGTTACAGGAAAATAGTTGCCAGGGCAGATAGTTATTTCTGGTCATTTTTTCCGCGAAGTATTAGAGAAGGCAACAGCAGTCAAGAGTAGATAGGGTTTTTGATGTTTTACACCCCCTGCCATGCCCCAGTGGCGGTTTGCAGGGTCTAAATGTAAATGTTAATGTAAATCTACAATTCTTAACAACTGTCCCAGCTTGTACTTCCATAAATATAGCAACCCTATACATATTTAAAATATGTAAAATTTATGAATGGGAAATTTAATGAACCGAATTATTAAAGCAATACCATAATATTCCCATAATATATTTTTGCAAAACGCTCACTTTTCAAATCTCATTCACATGTAGCAAGTGTAACACACGAAGACTGCAACTGAACTATGATTCGATGATTAACGATTTAAAAAAGAATTACGAATAAATGTATAATACACTTATATATTTAAGATTTACTTAATAATTTAATTATTTTATTTCGCCACGCAATTCTATATCATTATCCATTTGGTTGGAGAATAAAATTTTTACCATCGAAGATTCCCGAAGGTCCGTTATTTCACATCAATACACTTTTACCAGGGTTAATAAGGCAGTTTATTTCTTATGTTAAAAAGGAGTCTAATTTTAGTCCGTAAGATTTAATACACGACTTACATCACAGGTAGCTCTGTTTGACAATCCATGGTCACAGTACTGTGTTTTGTAAACATTCAGATGATAGTAATGGTAGCTCGCGTTACAGCGATTGATATCCCCGACAGCTAAGTCCACTCTTTGCAGCTGATTTGAAATGTTTCCTCCAGCCTGATAATACAAAAAATATTAATCAGTAGATGCCTTGTATATTTATGAGTAAACTGTTTTTATTTCTATTTCAAAGATTTATCCTAGAGAATAACATAGCGAAAAAGTTTAACTGGTCCTCGCATCTTCTGTGAGAACCATTGTCAACGGTTATGGATCACTAAATTAACTATAATAAAAATAAAGAAAATATATATAAATGATTGGAAAGGGATTATTTTGTGAAAAATCTATGTACGTTGGTCGTCGAATTAAATTGTAAATTGTTTTCCGAGATTCATTCTGATGTTAAAAAATAGGAAAGAGTTACTTTTCACGTTTAGTCTTGCACCTAAAAACTCACGGCAGTCACGAATAAATATTTAACTGCCCTTATATCTTAAAGAACTATTATAATAGGATTGTTATCGTAATACATTGAACAGTCATTACTCACCTGCTGAGAACCCCATCCAACGACGGTTCCCGAGGTGTTAAGAGCAACTGTAAACCCTTTGGGTGGGAGTGAAGCTGGTTGGGTGCCAAAAATGATTTTTATTGGGCTTTGAGTCTGTGGAAACAATATGCCATGAGTGGAGCAGCAAGTAATTTAATGGGTTGCAAATAGTATATTATATGCGTTTACGTTTCTGAGAATTGTTATATTTTTCATGAAGGTTTTCATATAAGAGATTCGACCTGATTTTCCCATGGCCACATCATAGGATCGAATAAAATGGAAATATGATTTTTCGAGCATCATCGTTATCGAATAGTGATTTCAAGTTTCTATGTTATACCTCTAAATTTTGTGAGGATATTCAATGCATTGATAAAGTATTTAAGAAAGAACAATATTCAAACCTGAATCTGAACCTCTAATTCCATTTTAAATAAGATGTATTCAGAGCAGTGCCATCTACGGTATTACGTAACGAAATTATAATGGGCGTCTTACCTTTATTACTGCGATATCATTCTTCCAAGAATCTGCATAATCATATTGCTCATGTATTTTCACTGTAGATATTGCGTAAGTAACTCCAGAGTCCAAAAGATTCGATCCAACTACAACCCTAATGTTGTATGCTGTGAGATCCCTGTAGTAAATAAAATCGAAAACACGTTAAAACGATCTGATTAATAAACATTTTATGCCGTTACTCTTCATTCTGTTCAATGATTTTGCATTAAATTTTCGAGACCAAAAGTCAATAATAAAAATCTTTTAATGAAATGTCAGTCAGTAGAATTTATATGAAACATTTCCGCAGAAAATACACTTCGGCATCCCAAAACGAGGTAATAACGAAAGAAGCAAGTTGATATCAAGTGTAACAAAGGGTGAGGTTTATTAACTTTCACTTTATGTAAGAATCTTGTGAACTCTCAACAAATATGTATAGAGTAAGATGAAGAGATTTGAATTAATATATCGCGTATACGTGTAGAAACTTTCGACACTTGCGCAGTGGAAGAATTATAGCAGGTTAATATCCATTTTCTTAAGAGATACCGTGAGAGGTAAGGATTACTATCACCTATTATTCCTCTGTTATGCTCAAGATCGCTCATTAAAAACCGCTCCTCCTGTTTATTGGGCATCATGAATATACTATAGTCATTGAAAACTTACCTTACGCATTGGGCGGCTGTAAGAATCCAGTATTCGGTCAATATTACACCACCGCAAATGTGATCACCGTTGGTCTGAATGGAGACCTGAAATGAATTGATTCTTTAGTCCAGTAACAATTTTATGGGATATGTGTTTCTGTCTTCATTTATTACTATGATCTGCAAGAGATATTCATTTTCCCTGTTCTACAGATTACGCTCTGACTACGATTAAACAGAACTATAAAAATTTGATTGCCGGTAGACCTAATTTGTTCGGATACTATCTCAGTTACATCTTTTACCCTTCATTGGGTTGCATGCACGATTGGACGCAAGAGACTTCGTACCAGCTGACACCTATTGTATCTTATAAGAATCATTTAAAGGGTAAACTTTAATTTATGTATGACTTATGACTTTAAAGTCTTACTATATAAATCATAAGAAAATCGGAAGAGGCAATTAAAACATAAAAAAACAATTATTTATACGGTATTTACATGAATCTTTTCAAACGATATTTGGTGATAATAAGATAAACAACATGCTTCATCATTAAGAATTATATTTTTTACATTAATCTTACCATAGATGGGAAAATGCGGTCAGTGACGTTACTTCCACCAATCAAGTATGGTTCCGCTATTACATTCCCCCCTTCAGGTCTTCCAAGTATTACACCGCCTGAAACCAATTGTTTTAGCTTAAATATCCTCAAATTCTTCGTATGAAGCGTTATTAAAATCTAAAGATGCCGAGTAAGTTTTACGATTTAAAAAAAAATTCGGAGAAGACTACTGATACTATGGCGACTTCTTCAATATCATATTTATTTGTAAAATGTAGCAAAATGTGTCGTATTCATGTTGCTAGTTCTAATCCAGTTACTATTCCAATGCTTATGAGACTTCATGTCTATGCATGCACTTAGATGCTTATGCACCTCATGTCGATGCTTTTGACGTTTAGCTTTTGAGATTTTACCTTTTTAGGAAATCAAACTTAATAGAGGGCCGTGCTTATAAGTGAGGCAACCACCTCATGCGGCTCTTTCGGAGAGCGCCAAAATAAATATTTAAATATTAATTTTCTCAGCAATCGGTGAAATATCTTGGATATAAGTATAAAATTTCGGTAAGAATAAGCTTATCACTCTCCTTTCTTCGTTAATTATTTCCATTAAAGCAAAGGAATATGACTTTGGAATAAAGTTCAAATTCTCGCATCAGGCGGCATAATGGCTATGCACGGATCTGACTACACTGATATTAATAAATAATAATAATGAACTTAATAAAATAAACTAGCATGTTAAACTTCATATTCTTTATACGTTGATATGCTCTTCGCTCCCAAGAAACACTTGGGATCTGAGAATATAATGTCTACAGAAAGAAATGATTAAGCTTAACAGTTTCCCAAAAATATCTTTTTATTCAATTCAGCTACTGTAAACTACACCATTGCCTGAAGTCCCAAAGATTTTGACCTGCCAGTGTCAACTCTTGTACTATATCCAAAAGTATGCTACCTTTCTTTGAAGAGAAGATCACTAGGTAACCAATTTAAGTAGAATTTTATATGAGAAATTAATTTTGAAAACGCCAAGATTAATCAAATCGATTAAAGTTAGAATCAATTGAACGTCTAGAAGTCATATCCACGAAAAATGAGAGATACATGTCTGAGAATCTACAGCAGGGTAATTTTAAATCTTTAAAATAACAGATTTATAATTTGATGGTACATGAGGATGTACGATGAGGAAAAAAAGGAATTCTTATTTTCTTATTTCATATGCTGAAAATTCAGTCTCTTGACTCTTGCGGATTAATCTCATATACAAGGACTAGACAGGAGATCCGTTTTGTTAAACTGATAATTAAATGACTTCGAATGTATTCTGCGCCGAGAAGATGCTCTTCATAGAATAACAATGAAGAGTTATTTAGTGTAGTTATTGGAATCGAGGATAATCACGCAGTAAAGAAGTACAAAAGGATAAATTTACCTTGACAGATGCCTAATATGGCAGCAGACACTAAGATCTTCAGCAACATCTCGGACTATTTCAAGCAAATCTCCGACGAGATCGAATTCCCTCGAGTTTTATAAGGAGGGATTGAGAAATATGAGCAACGAGACCACCCAATACGATCATGTTATCTCACCAGGAATTATTTCCACTCTCCTATTAGGCGAAAGGCTGGATGAATCGGAATTCAAGGAAGAGATAATCATTTAGCCATAACATAAATATAGATTATCATCTTATCACTGGGAGTTTTATAGATTGGTAATCACGTATACGTCCCATAGTGTTTGATTATTTTGTTTCATTATCTCCTTTGAAATAAAATAGCAATCTTTCAAGCTCTTTTTTACCTTATATTATTAGTATTTTCGATTTATTATGACTGCTGTTTAACACCTACATTAAAATCCAAATAAACTGTCTCTCTTTCAAACAATATTAGCTTTTTATTTCGTTGAAATCATTCAGGAAATGAATTCTTTCTACATAACCAAGATAAAACGATAAAGGAAATTATCTCATTTGTGTAAATTGAATCCTGGATAATACTTCTGACGTATATTGGAAAATGAACTTTCGGCGCTAAATGAGATAAAACTATCAAAATATAGATAATTTGTGATAACAGGAAAGCAGCTTGTGTCATACTCGATTTTCTAATCCAAGTTGTTTCTTTCTAAGAAGATGGTCGATGATGACTCAGATGATACCACTTCAATAAACTATGACTTTTTATTAAACCTAAGGGAAACAAGAGTAACATAGAAGCATAAAAGTCTTCATTCCTCCAAGGGATAGGAATAAGGGATCAAGGTTTAGATACCAAAAACTAATCAACACAATACTTCTTCTTACTTGGTTATCATTGAGCAGCGTTTGTTATATTTCACGTAAATTAGAAAAATATATTATAAATAATATGAATAGCGTTTATCTGCTCATAAACAGATTATTCGCTATAACTAGAATATTGTTACATGCCTTCTTTACGAATTCTGTGATATCCTAGGTTTCTAAAATTTAAGTTTTCAGAAAACCACTAAATTCATTTCTTAACTTATAAGATGATGTTAAATGTATTTAAAAGAAAGAAAGTTCCCTCTGTCTCACCCTTTTCTGTGAGAAATCCTCTTCCTTTCGTAAGTGCACCAATTTGATCAAACCTATTGATCAAATGTAATTTAAATATAAATTTCTTAATTTTTCATGTTAAGTTAGATTAAACAGCAAAACATGACATAAATTTGCCAACTTTCAATCCAAGTATCTGTACTTTGTTCCGCAACAGTTTCTTTGGCTGTTTAATGTCTTTACTAAATACTTCTACGCCAATAAGTTTGAAATCTTTAAAAGATTTTAATTTTATATTTCGCTCCAGTCATTCAGGGAATTCGTTATTTCTTCATAACCGTTGAATTTAATGTGACATTCTTAACAAACTCAAGGTGATATTATAACACCGTGGGAAGAAAATCCGTGGCTGTTGGGACGAGTTCTAAAGATTTTTCAGATTGCCTTTCGAAGTGTTTACCGTAAGATCCACAAAGATTCGTGTAAAACGGATATTGTTACAGAAACGTAGTCTAAAGAAGAAATTTTCAGCAGAATTTTTTCCAGAAGGTTTCTCTCCCCTATATACCATGGTATGGAGGAAGTGTGTTTCTTTGTGTCACACAACGGTTTTAGGTACCCTTATTTCAAGGGATAATGAATATACAATCTTGTACGCCGAGAAGTCGAATACAGGGTAAATAACGAAAAATTCAGGTAGTAGGAGCATATCGACTCCTCGGATCTCATGCTGGTTGAGAGGCTAAGACAAGGGCTTTTGTAAATCCCTCGCAATTATAGAGGCTTGAATTTACCTAATATTAAGTAGTCGAAAAAGCTTTTTTGCGATATACTGTAAACATCATTGTGAGCTTTCTACCTTTTACTTGAATTGCCATGATCTTCACCTTCAGATATGCAGCAATTTAACCTTTCTTCAATGTTTTGCTCTATAGTTGTTTTAGCATACATTTTACAGCGAACAGTGTCTTATGTGAGACGAATTGCAGAAAAAGAGGCCCCACCAATTTTTGGAAAGTTAGAAATTATCGATCTTGAAATAGTATGCTTTCTAAAAGAGCAGTTTCATTGAAGGACTTTAGAATAAATCGACATAGTTTTTAAAATTATCATATAAAATAGTGCCTTTTCTGGTACACACAATGTCGATCAAACATACTACTACTTACAGATGTATATAAGAAAAATGTTTCACTTTCAAACCTTGCCCTTTTCGGGGTATTTAAATTGGTGCTAATCAAGTCCTCTTTAATTAAGACTTGTTTACAGTTGTATCCTTTTTCGGGGCATATGAATTACTAAAAATTCCCTACGAAACCTGGTAAATAAGCCGAATTTTATTTGATTTTGGGTTGGGATGATTGAGAGAGTCGTGCTCTATATTGTTGCTACTGCAATCTTAACCTAGATGCCTTCCATTACCATGTAAAAGGTTTTAAGATGACTTGCATTATGATTTAAAACGTCTCTCATTTACGGTAAACATTGTAGAAATACTTATCACAGATGGAATAATTCGGTCTTCAAGTATATTTCCACCCTTAAAGAATGGTTTACTCCCATATCTCCTCCCATTCTCCTAATCTTTATTAAAATGGAAATAAGAAGTTGCCAGTACATTTATTTGTGTAGCTTAAAAGACATTATTTATACATAAAAAAGGAAGAATTATTAAGAGCAGATATAAGTAGTTTTCGAAACTCAGGTATCCTTGTTGACGTGATATTCACGAAGAGGCACTTCAAAAATGATATTCGTATATTTATGTGAGTCACCCCATGCGGGTAACACGTTCGTTTTCGTCCCGGGTTCGATCTCCGTTGGGGTCGAAGATATTAACCCAGCATAGAAACAATTGGGAAGCTACCTAAATAAAGGGGAAGCGGGTCCAAGTCTAGAGAAAGTCAATTATCTAGAGAAAGTCGATGCGCTGACCATTTGTCACCCACGGTTAGCTTAGGCTAAATCCCATTATAGGAGTGTCGCGCCATGCGCTTTATTTCTATAGACATTTATATGACGCTCTTCCTAAAACACATATGCTGACATGAGGTTGGATATTTAATAATTAAAATTTAGGAATATACTAACATTAAAATCATAATAAAATGGATACATGAACTATAGGACGAAAATTCTTGTTTCCATGAAAACTATGCATCTGTAAGACTGACATAATCCTCTTTATTTAAATATCTCATGCATTACATTTATTTTAAGTTTTCATTGATCCAGTCGATGTATTTGGGAACTTGTGTGTACATCGTTGGATAGCCCGGGTATCCACATTGTCTTCCCCAGGAGATGATGCCGACCACTTCGTCGTCTATGAAAAGAGGTCCTCCCATGTCTCCCTAAAGTGAATACAGAGAAAAGTATATTTCATCATTGACTTGGTCTCAAATACAGCAGAAAGACTTCAAAATAAACAGTAGAACCACTATCGATAGTCTCTCGTCTTTGGATCTTTGCAATGACTTCTTTATAGCCTGTTATCGAAGTAGAACTTACAGCTAGATTAGACTGCAATTCACCCTTAACCAAATATTTCATTAATTAAATATAATGCCTGAGCGATTGCATTGAGTAACAATGAGTTTAAAAATCTAGTTTTCACAACACAGATCCGTTCCATCACCGATCAGGATGTCTGTAAATAAACGTGGTAATTATACTAGTGAGGGTGTGTAATTTGATTTCTTCAGTTCGGGCCTAAGATACTTCGAGAAATCGTTACCCGTACATCGATTATAATTGATATTTTATGTCAAAAGGCAATTTGGTTCGTAAGATATCATACACGACTTACATCACAGGTACCTTCTGCACGACGACCCCCGGCGCAAAATTGGTCATCATATACATTGAGATGAGAGGGATTGTAGACCCTATTACAATCCGTAGTATCCGTGACAGTAACATTGAGTCGTCGAAGATCACCAGAAAATTCTTCTCCAGCCTGAGAATATAAAACAAAGATCACACAATATACTCAGAGGTGAAGTTAATGCATTAGCAAGGCATGCGGAAACAAGGATATAAAAGGCTTGGGTTATATTACAGGAGAAGTGTGGATACAGTAATTTCACATCACTAGAGCAGTAACAAATATAATGGCAGATAATGGCAGCGAAGGTGGGACCCATTTCAACACGTTAAAAGAACCATCATTACAATGTCGCTGCGTGGGTGAGTACGGAGTGTTAATACCCAATCCAGATGTTTACTGGCAGTGGCAGTGGTGGTAGTAAATAGCCTGTTGCAGGGGCCGTAAAACATAGATCCCCCAACTATTTTTTTTACTTTTACGCGAGAAAAAATTGAAGTAGCATTCCACACGGCGATTAGTTTCGTTTTCTCTCGGAGTGAACTTTGTAAACTGGAGTAAAAGAATCGACGATTTCGCCGAAGAGATCTGTATCAATAAATTCTATATCAAAAGGACTCAATGCTCACAATCACTGCCCAAAAGATAGATTCCCAGTCGAAATTTTACGCCACAGTTTATCGTAAATCTCATCGTATTGCCAGGAGTAAAATGTTAGTCATAGCTCACATCTAGAGAGCCCCATCCGACGACAACTCCAGTGCTTCCGTAATAAATGGGTTTCCCTTTTGGTGGAAGTTTAGCCGGTCGAGTATCCCAGTCGTATTTTATTGCTTCTTGGACCTGCGGAAACAATTGGTGAATCAAAATATAAGTAATGCATGAATAAATTTAATGAGCTGCGAAAATGGTTTCATTTACGTTGGACTTCATTAAAAATTGTTAATATTTGAAAACGAATGTGATACAGGATATAAAATCTCATATTTCCCTTGGTTGAACCACTGGGAAGGGAGAAATTTAAATGAACATTGTCTGGTGTTGTATTTTTGTTACAAATATTTATACTATGCCTTTTACATTTGTTAGGCCACCAAATATATTATTGAACATTTCCGAGTACTCACGCAAGAGAATGTCTAAATACGATAGTATGAATATCTCCGATTGTGTTTGCAGAATGTGCGTAAAGTCCGCGCAAATTTTGAAATAGCTGCATCTTTCAAATTGTTTATGAAAATCATCTAAAATTGCATGAAAGATACTGATGCACCTAATTTCCCTTTGTTTGTCTACATGAAATGAATCACATTGCATTTTTTCATTCTTCTATCTGAGATTGTGATGGAAATCTTACCCGAAGCAAAGCAATATCGTTCCTCCAAGAATCGGCGGGTTTTTATTGCTCGTGAAGTTTGATTTCAATTACTGGGTGCGTATCCCCGGTGTACAAGTCATTGGATCCAATTACTGCAGTCATGGAGGAAGGTGGGTGATCCCTGCAAATGATCAAATTCCAATTTTTAACCACCTATGATAGTTTTATTATGGCGAGGTGCCATTTCAGATAAGTCTTTCGAAGGATTCCATTTTCCATCATTACAGCAGAAGTTGCTTTCTCGTATCAGTTTAAACGAATAAAGTAACTTATTGGTGTGTAAGTGGTCTTGCATCGAGTGCTGTCTTTATGCGGACTTCTACGATCAAATATTTATTGCCTCTTAATGATTTATCATATTTGAAGAAGATATTTTAGAGTTTTTAAATGTAAAATTACAGGGTTGAATTTAAGGTGAGCATCTTCTGATGGAAATATATGTAAGGAGAATTCAGAGAGGCGGAGGAATACACTGATACTCTTTGATTCATCCGTCGAAGTTATCTAAATTTTAACCTTGTATATGAAGATGGTCTTTGTGAAAAAGATATATTTACTCATACATCTCACGGAACTCTTGGCTCACCGGTGACAATCAATCATTTATTTCATCGTATATTGCGCTATTCCGTAAGAAGGTTCGTCATTTCTGGCGTATGGAGTAACACTTTGTAAGTTTCTTTTTTACTATAATTATTTTATCTTTAATTTGATTTCATAAAAGAATTTTTAATATCATCAGAGTAATATCATGACCCATATACGGTGGCTATTTTAAACTTACTCAAGGCATTGAGCTGCTGTTAGAATCCAGTATTCAGTCAATATCACACCGCCGCAAACGTGTTTACTATTGTACCGAACAGACACCTGGAATGAATTCAAATTTTTGATTAACATTAAAATTTTACTGAATTTATTTATCTCATTTCACTTAGTGCTATGTTAATTAAGATATAATAATAAAGATTTATGCTAAATTTATCCTTTGAATGCGATTGAAAGAAGTTATTGCAAGAAAGGGAAAGGAATTGTCAATAAACCTATTTTATGTTATGGTAACCATACCCTTATTTATTTTAGTTAAACATATAACCCTGTTTTGAGTCAAATATATCTAATGTATTATCCTTCTAATTCTTAGAATGTAAAATGTAAGCGAAGTCATATTCTGTTATTGCAACGGATGGAATAACTACGATATTTGTTATTGACAAAGCAGACAATGAACGTATCCTTGAATCAAATATGACTACAGAAAACCGGTCATGCTTGATACTTCTTCTGCCATTAAATACTATACGAAGAATTCAGATCTTTAAGATCCTTCACATTTAGTCATATTCATCTCTAAGAAATTTCCAATTTCCACAATTATCCTTCAGAGGTGAATCGACTTAATCATTGGAAATTTCGCTGAGCATTTTTGTTCTAGTTCTTGATATTAAATTTTCATCCGAAATGGGTTTAGGAATATCTCGTTCCTTAAATTGTCAGTCCTACGAGAAGTAGTGGAAACATGAATAAAATTCATGCCTCTCCTTGTTTAATTATCCAAAAATAAAATATGTTCTTCTAGTATCTTCTTTATATCAATTGCGAACGAGAAAGTGATGACGAAAGAGCTCGACAAAAGGCATGCGTTTGAGGAATTTAAAAACAATGTCGTTTTCTTTCTTTGAGAAGAGGTTAAGACTAACCGTATGAAGGTTTAATACCTTATAACGTTAGAGATTATAAAGCTGTTCCAAATCCGTATTTATCCTTATTCGAAAACTGCGCCAAGTCTGAAATTAATTAGAAATGCCGAACTTCAAAGAAAAACTACATCAACATTGAAATGGACTATCATTTCAATCTTTTCAACCTAAGCCTCTAATATTTAACTGCCGAAATCCAGTTTATTACCATAATTATTGTAATATAGTTAACATGTATTAAAATAATAAGATAGTACCTCACTAGTGAAAAATTAGATTAAGTATAGTTAGATAGTAGATAGTAATTAGAATTAAGTATAATTAATGGGTTGATTAATTACCATCGATGGATAAGAGCGGCCCGAAACAATATCTCCGCCCATCAAGTATGTTTTTCCCTCTTCGTATCCTCCTTTTTTGAATATTCCATTTCCTCCTTTGGTTACACCACCTGAAAGTAATTAGTTCATGGAAAGTCTAATCTCATAGAAATATTTACTTGAAAAATAAGCAGGGTTCTGGATAAAACTAAAGTTTGACGATTTCAAAAAAATGCAGAAGAATGTAGTTGGTTTAATAAAGAACCATAGTGATTTATGCCAAAAAACAAGGGAAGTAGATACCTCCAGGAAGATTCAGAGATAGCAGTGAGTTGGGGGCAAGGAGTTGAGTTTGCTTACGGAAAAACTAATTTATTTTGTATCATCTACATCTACATAAATAATCTATAAGCCGCCTTTCGGCGTATCGAATTTACATTAACTTTCGTGACTGACGTTAGCGGTTTTCGGAAAGTTAAAAAGGTTGAATTAGTATTTCCGAGCATTATCGTCAATTATTGTCTATTTTCTATGAGCTCACAGGATTCTAGGACAAATTAAATATACTTAGATGCATGATTAAGTTAAATCATTTGAGTAATGTAATTAATTCAAAATGAAAGGCTATGACAAGTCGCGGTCTACCGATTAACTCTGACGATAGATCAGGATCGAGGACATTCCCTAAGAGATAAGCAAGATCCACTCGAAGTATTTACCTATAACTTTGACATTAAGCATCCCATTTCCGCATTAGAGAGGCTAAGATGAACTATATCTCGCGATATATAGAGTATATTATTAACACCAATTATTAATTAGACTAAATTACATACCATATATCACTTTAATAATTTCAAACAAGTTTACTGTTTAAGGTTCAGCCAAATGAAGCCTTCCCATTATTAGGAAAGTTGAAGCGTAAATAGTTTGCTAATCCGTACTTCTGATATAAAAGGCACTCAAGGAAAGATGGGCTTGAAAAGAGTCTAACGGCCCGGAAATCGAACCTGAGATCTTTGTCTACACGGGAGGCTTCAAAGATGATTTATCCCTTTTTCGTGAATATGCACTTTTCATTGGTACCTCAATATGCTTCCTGAGGTCATTTTCTCATCTTGTAACATCATCTGAGGTATCCCACCCTGTGTAATGGAGTTGATCTTCGAAAGTAAGCAAATTGCCCTTAATCATCGATATAAAATAGCGGAGGGGACGTAGATGTAGGCGATTAAATTGGACATCTCGAAATAATTCTTAGGAGAGAGGATCACATCTGAGAATCTACACTGAAGCGATTGAAACCATTAAATAGGCAAAGTGTATTGACGGAAGATACAATGTGAAAAGAAGGTATGCCTCTTCAGTTATACCTAGAAAACACGACTGGTGAATTGAATCCGTTGGATGAGATATACATGAAGGCCTGAATCACATTTTGCCAGCCTCCGTGGAGTAATAGCCTATCAAAATTCAGGTCCCAGGTTTGAATCCTCGGTAGCGCCAGTTTTAATGTCATTTGATTGAGAATTAATAGTAACAGTACTGTTTGGATCGTTTGAATTGGCTGAGTTTCTTCCAATGATATGAATGTAGATTGTCCAAATTCTCCGAATAAATAGGTGTTATTAATTTATGAGGAACATGAAAATGCCATCGAAGTTGAAATTTAAGAAGACAGAGCTATTTATGCAATATCTGAGAAGTTATACAAAAAGCTCGTAGTAGATTCATAAGTTTAAGACTGCTCGAGAGATTAAAACTGCTCGAGAGATTAAAACTGCTCGAATAACTGCAAGTAAGTATTTAGAAAACTCAGCAGTCTAGTAAGTACTACAATTTTTGCTGGAAGTGAATAAAGATGGAGAAATTTACCTTGAGAGATGCCCAATATGGCAGCGAACACAAAGTAGATCTTCAACAGCATGTCTGACGATTTTTCAGTTCAATTGTCTATGAGTGTGAATTTTTTCTAGTTTTATAGGGATGGATTGAGGAAAATAGCGATCAGATTAATAAAAAAATTCATATCTTACAGGAAACCTGTCAGTATTTCGTAATTACCGAAAATCAGATAAACTGGGACATCATTTGCCAATTTGGTGAAACTTTTATTATTTGTGTAATCATTTGGAGATCTTTACTTCGGTTATCACGTCAGACCTCACGTTGATATTAGGAAATGAACCCTTTTTTTCTGATTTAATAGATTAAGCTATCTTCCTAGCTCTCCTTCATCTAAATGATTAGAAATAATTCAATCATATTCCTATATTTCAATGTCTATTCCTTATGCTTTATTCTCAAAGATTGATGTATTTAACGATATTTAATTTAGTATTTGTAGTCATTCAAGTAAATCATTATATAAGGAAAAGGGCTAAGGTGTATTTGCACATAAGCGCGTGAACAAAGGAAAACAGCCCAAAGACAAATGGACTTGTATAAAGTCTGACGGTATTGGAAATCGAACCTGGATTCGTTCTTCAGCCAACAAAGCTATCCTGCCAGAATCTTTTCTCAAACCGTTAATGGAGCTGTATATGTAATTATAAATAGAATATAGGCAATACAGTCCTTGCAGACAGGATACCTTCTGTAGTCTTTGGCTCTGAAATTCCCTAAGCGATTGTGATAATGGTTTGGTCGGATAGCTTAGTTGGCTAAATCAACCACTCGGATAGCGGAAGACACCGGGTTTGATTCCCTGTCCTGTCAGTCTTTTTTCAAGTTCGTTTACCTTTGGAAATCATCCTTTATTCTTACCCAATATAAGGTAATGAAAATATTTACTCTCACCTAGAGATTCAATTTAGATAATACTTCTGACGTCAATAGGTGAAATAAGGAAATTCATTGCATCAATGGAGATAAACTAATGGGTAAAAAAGTGGAAGTTTTACAGATAAAAGAAAAGTAATTTGCGTCGCAGCCAAGATACTTATCTGAATTGCTTCATACCGAATGACCTGTCTGATAATGTCGAATCATTGCTTTTATTTTATTAAAACCTAGGGGAAACAGAATTATGCAGGATCAATCATGAAATTTTCCCGTCTGTAAGTCGCAATACTTTCGATAACTGGAATATCTATGAGGTTAAGGAGAAATTACGTAGTTTCACCGCGATTTCGTTTTTTAAAAGCAAAACGACAGGTTTCAACTAAATCGCTATCCTCAAGTCATGGTGAATTCACCAAGACGGTTTTTTTACAATGAATATTGAGAAAATAGCAAATTTAATTACTTTCTCTATGTCACTACATGAAGTCTAGCCAATGATGATCTATTAATTCTTGAAGTAATGATATTTTTCATGACATAACAATGAATGTTATTTTTCATTTTCTGTGACGAAAGTTATTAGATGAGTGACGATTTCGAATCAATCAGAATAGCCAGTGAATAACCCATCCTTAGTTTTCTTATTTTAAATTTATTTGGTTCGAAATTACCTGAATTAATTAACCAATGGTATACAAGTGCGAATTGCTAGGTGCGGATTCTCCCGTTCTCTCTTCTTAGCATTAGGAACCTTATTGAAGATTCCTTTCTGGTACTCAAAAATAGTTTTCTATTACGGGTATATTCTGTACAATCAGCTATGCATTTTGAAACATTTGGCATTAATAATGAGAAACAGTGCAAATTCATTGTTTCTGAAAGGTATCTCGACCGATAGTAACATTTTTCTGCCATAACAGATCACAGTGGCTGCCGAAGTATCTTGTTTCTTCTTGGAGAGTTTTATTGTATCAACCCTATACATCATTTCAATAGATGGGCTTATCGAAATAATAAATGTGAAAAAACTTTAATCTACAGCAAATATAGCCTAAAAGAGGCAGTGCACCAACCAATTGTAACTGATGACTCGGCACATAGAAGCCGACTCCACTTCGTTGACTTGATTTAAATATACGCGACGGATCCTCACCTTTCAAAATGATTTGATATCTTCTTCCAGTGCTAAAATATCGTGAAATTGAAAACTGGAATCGAACCCGGGTTCCACCTAACCTATGAAAAAGTTCCTCTCGCAAAGTTCTCTGAAGGCAGCGATTCATAATATTTTATGTAAATTTGTATGAAAGATAAATTATAAAAATCAATAGCTTTTTCAGCTCATAAACACTGGACATACTTGTACATTATTTTTTCTACCAAAATTGCTCAGTATAGCATGTTTTCAATGCATATTCAGAGATATCTTAGATTATTGATTGTTCGCAATTAGGGGAATCAGCCCATTTCATTTAGTCCTTAATCCATAAGAAGATTCTAAAAGTATTAGGAGGAGGAAATAGCTCAACGTACATACCAACTCTCTTCGGTTATCTCCGAAAATATTTCTCCTTCGAGAGTAAAAAGTGACCTTCTTTTCAGTTTTTTGGTGTCTGTTAAAATATTAGATCTACTAATTTTTACAAGTTCTATCTTCAAAAACAAACAAATAACAGTTTAGTAAGCATTTTGTACTTATAAGATAAAGATATCGTTTTGAAACGTGAAGAAGTTTAAGCTACTAGTATTGTAATAGGGTGTTGTTGTATGGCCTATGGCAAATGAAAAGAGGATGTAAATATGTAAAAGAGAGTTGTTCCAAAGAGGATGTGAATATGTAAAAGAGAGTGAATTCACGTGAATTTCATAGTTTATGAACGCAAAGGTGATGCTAAATTCGAAAAAGGACGTAATTCGTTATTGCTTAACAGAAGTAGATAAAGTGTCTGATTGACCAATAAGTATTGTTGTTCAAACTCAAATTTACGTGCGAATGTAAAATTTATGTTTTACAAAATAGGAACATTTAAATATCCAACTTCTTAGTTCTCTTTGATAAGAGTATCATTTGTCTCTAAGTTCCAATGGTGAATTTGAAGGTCGGAGACGAAATTACTTCAATTCTACTAATTTTTCTGTTAATTAAATACGTCTTAAAAAGGCTGCTACAAATTGTCATCGTCGAATCTAAAAATATATTTCTGTATACTGCGTCATATTTTTAATTATAGATAAGTTGGTGGATTTTGAAACGCATTTCAGCTCCCATTAAATTGATAACGATACCCATTTCTTACTTTTTCAGATAAGAGTTTAAGTGGAAAAAATTCAAATCTGTTTCACGACCATTAATTCACGCTGAATCACGGAATTAGACATTTTTTCACTCTACAAACGTTATTGCATAACTGATCATCCGGAAAAGTGTATTTTTTAAAACTTACTTTCATCAACGTGTTTCTGTGCAATACGGCATTGGAGTACGATGTACTGAGGGCAAGTTAAGATCTTTAATCCCATTACCACAGCAAAATCATGGAAACATTTTATTCATAGTGTTTGTAAAAATATCAGCTAATGTACCTACGAATTAAATTCAACCTTCCCTCGAGTTTTCTCAAAGACCTCGAGGCGAATATTTACGAGAAATGTGGAAACATTATTTACATTATTATTACTTTGGCGAAATAAAACTCGAACTGACTCACAATGAGCTAGAATCGAAAAATGCCGACTAAGAGACAAAATGGCTTTTTTAGAGGGTGAGACTTGATACTTCGCATAGTATTTCAAAAAATGTTGAATTGTATGTTTCTGTTTCCCTTATTTCATTATTTGTACGCGTTAGGAAGATACAAGACGTCAAATTTACCAATTTTCATAGAAAAGGGTGGTCTCGGATTTTTCTGAGAAACATTAAAGTTCTCTGCACAGTAAAGGATTTTGAGGGACTTGTTTGGTAAAATTGACGATGATGCATTATAGTATAACTCTTTATCTATTAATTTATTATAGTTTCTGTGCCGAGAGCTCGGCTGAGCGCTGCGGACACCCCGAATTCAGTCCCACTACCTTTTCGGCAGTATTATATCGGACATTTTGCTATTGTCATTCTATATTACGGCTGTAAAGGCTTATTTATGAGTAATTTTATGGTTTACTAAAACGTTTTTCCTCATATACGAGGGTGGGTCAATAAGTCCGTGACCTTTTGGATTTCCCGACTCTTAACCTGAAAAGTAATCCTACTATAGTCAAGAACTATCTTTAAACGGGTAAAAGTAAAATTTCTAGAGAGTTGAGTTTTTTAGTCTGTATTTGACAACTACTGAAATCAGATTATTACGTTAATTTTCGAAAATAGGAAAAAAAGCGAATTTTGTATACTCATTAAGCGTTATATTTTGCGGAAGAAAACAATCATCAAAGTTAAAGAGAAGCTAGAATAATTCTATGGGGACTCCTCATCATTTATTTAAAAGCTAAAAAAAGTGGTTTACTGGATTTTTTGTGGTCACACAAGCACGAGCGACGCCGGGCGTTATGGACGCTCAATTGAGGTCTCCATAACAATGGAAAAAATCCATGATATGGTGTTGGCCGATCGGGGATTGAAAGTACGCGAAATCGTAGAGACCATAGGCATATCATATAGCTTGGTTGTTTCGATTTTGACTGATCATTTGGGCATGAGAATGCTATCCATAAGATGGGTGCCGCGCTTGCTCTCAGTTGACCACGAAAGGTGGGTGTGAAAGCTTTAAAAGTGTTCTTGACCTTGTTCAAAAGAAATCCAGATGAGGTTTTACGTCATTCCATAACTTTAGAAAGAACATGGAGACCAAGACAACACACCGGAGACCAAGCAGCAGTCGAAACAGTGGATTCTCGGGGCGAATCGGCGCCGAAGATGACCAAGGTGTGCCTGTCAGCCAACTAAGTCATGGCGACAATATTCTTGGATGCACGTTGTACAATGCACATTGATTACCTCCAAAAGGGAAGAACAGTAAATGGAGAATATTTTGCAAACTTATCGGACCGACTCAATCGTGAATTAAAGGAAAAGCGACCACATTTGGCCAAAGAGAAAGTGCCCTTCCTCAAGGACTGTGCAAAGGTCCACATGTATGCAGCTGCTATGGGAAAATCAAATGATTGGAGGTACCAACTTCTATCATATCCGGCGCATTCTCAGGATTAAGCTTCCAGCGACTATTTCTGTTTCCGAATATAAAGAAATGGCTCAATAGGATAAGATTTGGTTTAAATTATGAAATCATCGCTAAAATAATGCATATTTTGAGGTCCTCGTCAAGTCCTATTAGTTGGAAGGGATAAAGAAATAGGAGAAACGTTGGGCAAAGTGAATAGAGATAAAAAGAGACGAAGTTTGAAAATAGGAGGTCATCTTGTTGAAAAACTGTATCTTATTCACAAAGTCGTGGACTTGTTGACCCACCCTCGTACGTTCGGAGTCAAAAGATAAAACGTGTGCACCTCACTGATATAAGTTCGTTAACTGAATTATTAATTGAGTACTAGCCGCGCGCATGCACCCTCTGGGTGCAGTTGTTTGGTCTGGACCAGACATCTGGACTATGAACATGTACTATCATTCATTTTTAATCATTACTATCATATGGGCATATCAATCATAGTGTATTCTTATGGGAAAACGCAATACCTCGGTTTCAACAATCGCATCCGTCGTCAAGGGGACTCGTTGTTTACAGCCTCAAAATTTCACTAAATTTCCGTTTATTTTAACCGAATTCTCGCCATTTCGACCCGATAACGATATTTGGCGACCAAAATAAGAATCTTTATTCATTTCTCTTTCTTTTGGTGCTTATCTCGATTTCGTAAGCCTACTGTTTCTAATTTAAATTTGCAAAATAAATGTAGCCTGCAACCGATAAAAGTGAGGTTTACGTGCATTTCTTATGAGAACGGTTTTTCTTATGGGAAAACGCAATACCTCGGTTTCAACAATCGCATCCGTCGTCAAGGGGACTCGTTGTTTACAGCCTCAAATTTTCACGAAATTTCCGTTTATTTTAACCGAATTTTCGCCATTTCGACCCGAGAACGATATTTCACGACCAAAATAAGAATCTTTATTCATTTCTCTTTCTTTTGGTGCTTATCTCGATGTCGTAAGCCTATTGTTTCTAATTTAAATTTGCAAAAGAAACGTAGCCTGCAACCGATAAAAGTGTGGTTTACGTGCATTTCTTATGGGAACGGTTTTTCTTCTCTGGGTTCGAACTGTGGCCGTTTAGGTAAAAGAAAATTTTACCACATTGAATGGTGCAGCAGTCTACATCGAATGCACGTTTCAGCATCGCTCTAGCTCTTGGCATTGGCGAGAAAAACGCTTTTTGTAGACAGACGGACCGACAGACAGACCGACAGACAGACCGACAGACAGACCGACAGACAGACACCGTTACGTTTTTAATATATATAGATTATTTACTTTTTAAGTTCTGTCAAAACTTAGAATTATTCGAAATTTCTTCTTTATCATGAACTTTTAATAATGTGAGTTACTTCCCTAACATTTCCTTGACACTTGAATAAGCGCCAGTCATACCTCCAATGTTTTTGCACTAACGTATAATCAAAAGGTAGGATTTGCTCGTTAGCTTTTTATTTTCATTAAACACATAATTAAGGGAAATTAAAAAGTTTCATTAACTTAAATATTTTTGGGTAATTATCCTATCTTGAGGTAAATTTTAATTTTTCTTTTTCTTCTCGCTTAATACATTTACAAAATAAATTCTTCTACACACATTCTAATACACATTTTGGTTACGGTATATTAAATGTCTTAAATGAAGTTTTAATGTTATTCAGATTATTTAATTATTTTTTGCTTTCTCTCTTTGCAATCATCGGATGAATAACGAGTCTCATAAGAGTGAAATGAATTCAAGTTGATGACATTGCAATTCGTAATGGTGATAAAATATGGAGCAATAGAATGAAAAAAGCATATGTCCAAATATATCTCATATTTACAATTTATGTATTACATTTCATTTTCACATCACATGTATTGCATTTAATTTATATGGCCAGTTATCCAGTCGATATATTCGGACACTTTCGTATACACAGTTGGAAATCCTCCATGACCGCATGGCCAATTCCAAGAGACGATGCCGTACAGTTCATCGTCAACGAAGTTAGGTCCACCCATGTCTCCCTGGAAGTTAGAAATGAGAATCGTGTTGTCAATACCATGTTCATAAAAATTCATAAATCTGTTAAATATCGTGGTTGTATGTCTAGCGTATTAGCGTTTCCGTATTTTCAAAGCCGATTCCGTTATATCCTCAATATACTTTATACGCCATTTGTCACTGAGATAGTCTTCCAAAAGAATCGTGAGGAAGACGCAATGCAGAAAGGTAATGAGGGACATCAAGAGGGCCCATGAAAGAGCTGTTTAAAAGAAGGATGAGCTTGCTGATGGGAAACTGGTTGCCACCGCATTTCTCCCCAAATTGTCTATGTATTGTCCTGATTTTTCTCGACCTATGTCCTGCTGAATCCTCTGAGCTAAATTATGCTAAATCAGTAAGACTCTAGCGCACATAACATTAGAACCAGGGCCTTCGGTTATTTTATTTTTCATTTATTTATTTGGTTTATCGGTTAATTCCACCGAATCTAAGTAGTCATTTTCGTTTGAAATGAGCCCAGACGATAGTCGTCGGAAACTCGTACTATTTATTCTCATAGCCAGCAGAGCTGCATTACATCTTTTTAGAACTGTCATTTTTTAGCATTCAGAAGGAAGTGGGAAAGATTTCTGTACCCGTTTTAATAAAGGCTTTAATATTAAAGAATTGTGAATATTTACTTTTTCTTGAAAGAGGAAGAGGCGGAAGGGTTTCTAGAATGACTTTTCTCTGCGACTATGTCTCTTATTTTAATATAATATTCCCCTAATTTCAATATATATCTACGTCTGAAAGCATTCATACTTCTAAATAAAATACGTAAAGAATAATTAGAGATTTGAAAAGCCGAAATATTAAAGTAGGCTTCAGATTTTCCTCTCTTTTTCTTGGGGAAAATAAAATCTTATGGTTCAAATTTCAACGTTCGCCAAAGTTACAAGAGTATCAGGTAGAGACTTAGATTCTATTTTATTGCTTTGTAATTTCATAATAGATTTCGAATATATTCATTCATTTATTAGAGAATTTAATTATTTTGTTTTACGACGCAATACTATTTCATCACCGATTGGGCTAGCGGGTAAAATTTTTACCATGGAAGGCTCCCAAAGAGCTTTCCATTAGGGCCATTACAAGCACTTCTTTGAGTCTAAAATGCATCTAAATCTGATCTATGAGATGTCATAATAAGAGACTTACATCACATGTAGCTATGCCTCCCGCTCCACCGTCGCAGAATTGCGTGTCGAAAACATTCAGATGATAGTCATGGTAGGTGCCGTTACATTTATTAGTATCTCCGACAATCAAAGCAACCCTCCGGAGCTCATTCGAAAATTCTCCTCCAGCCTGAGAATATAGAAAAATTATTTCTTAGCATGTACCTTTTAAATTAATAAGGACTTATTGACATTTTCAATTCATGAGAAAAAAATTTATCACCACTCGAGAGGAGTCAACAGGAAAACAGCCTAAAATGATTTCCATATCAATTATGGCAGCAAATATAAAAAATTCATAAACAAAGTTCTTTTTCTTGATATTAGGTTGGCTTGCTTCATTACATATATCGCAACACAGGATTGATCGGATATGTTGCAGTAATCATTAAATGGCCATCCAATCGTCTTTTCTGGGTGCCTAAGTCGATGTGAATGCTTTACAGTGGATATCCGTCAGAAGGTGGTTATCTCGTCGAAAGATTTTAGAGTATAATTTCACAGAAAGAATGAAGATTGAGGGAGAGTTAGGGTAGTGGAATGAGGTTTTTCAGTTTTCCCTTTTACGCGTTTATAGGTCATTACCGTTAAGTTGGCCGATGAAAACTCGTGGGAAAGAAAATATATGGAGGGGAAGGGAATAGGAAATATCTCATTTGAGGAATAACTACTCATCGTGTAGCAGGTGCAGTAAGAGATTCCTAATTCAAACGTGTAAATGCTCTTCGCGCATTGTTCTCCTCACAGTAGTTCCCTATTTTCTGACTTAGACTAGGCTCACCTGCACAGTAGACTGCTGAGTGTCGGCGCATTAACGCGAATCAGCTCCCTGAATAACTGAAGGAAGTGAAAAACGTAGGCAAGACTGATATGTCTCGAGCCAAATTCTCCTACTTAACGGGAAGATGCGGAGCAGTGGTCAATGTTTACAATGGATTTCATGAGTTTCATTCATATGAAAGTTTTTCACTGCCGTCATTATTAAAAGAGAGTTGTTATTTCTTAAATATTTAGTCATCGCTCACCTTTAGAGATCCCCATCCGACGATAGTTCCTGGGGCTAAGTAATCAGCGGTTTTCCCTGGGGGTGGTAGTTTAGCTGGCCGAAGGCCCCAGGTGAATTTCATTGGTTGTTGAACCTATGAAAAAATCGATAAATTATAATATGAGTAAAATATAAAATTATTTAAGGAGTAGATAATGGTGTTTGATTAGTGTTCGACATGACTGTGTAATGAGTAGTTTTCCCGAGGTATATGATGTGAGACATACTACAAGTTGTCATGCTCTAAACATGACTGTTTCTCCATTTTAATTTTCGAAAAGATTATCATTCAGAAATAGGGGGTGGATGGAACGGTGGGATATTTTTAGTTGGCATGCTGTTAAAATTCCTCGGATAGCGATAGTGAGTTTCTCTCTCCGTTTCAGTGTGAATGCTATTTCATACTTCCCTAAGCCGAATCACGAAGAATCGGATTAAACGAAGAAATAAATAAGAAGCTTTTTCTTCTGTCATCCCTTTAGAATAATGGTTACAAATTGTTATCATATTTTCCACAGAAGGTGCCCGGAAAACTCTCGCGCCATATTAATTAGCCCTGAAGTAGGTGTTTGTGAGGAAAAGGATCTGTGAGGAGTTTAGAAGTTGATGCATGTACTTAGTATTATAAATTGCACATGTTGACAAGCTCTGTAGATAAAGCCGTTACTATTACTGGAAGCTGAAAATTAAAGTGAGTTATAGGAAGCAACAAAATTCTTTGATTTCCCTCTCTGTTTGTGATTGTGTGTTTGAGGCGCGTAACTTTTTTTATCCCACATGAAATAAATCATACAATCTGCCTGTATGAAGTAATAAAATTATTTCAGATATCTTACCTGAAGTAGAGCAATATCGTTCTTCCAAGAGTTGACAACATCATATCCCTCGTGAATTTTTATTTCACGTAATTCATGCGTATCTCCGGAGCTTAAGAGATTGGACCCAACTACAGCAGTAATGGAGTTGGGTGACACATTTCTACGGTAAAGTAATTCAGTAAAATCATAAAAACAATGAACCATCAATCATCATCAAAATTATATTATTTCACGTACGAGAGTAAATATTACATGTGAGCACAAATATTCCATAATCACGTCATCAATATCATCACTGATATATAATAATCATTGGCAAACTTACTCTACGCATTGGGCTGCTGTTACAATCCAGTTTTCATTCAATATCGTTCCTCCGCAAACATGAACTGCGTTGTGCCGGATGGATACCTGGAATGAATTCACAATTTAATTCCGCAAATTATTATTCAGTTGGCTAAATATAACTTTCTTCATTAAAGTTACGATATTTTCGGAGATTTTGGTTGCCATTACGTTAAGGTCTACCTCTGACTACGATTAAAAGTAGTAAGTTGCAGCTTCATGAAAGAAAAATTTCAGCAGAAATTAGTAGATTTTGAATTATAGTAGATTTTGCCGTTATTGTAGTAATATCCTTAACTATTCTTCTATATTTAAACAATAACATTTACGGGTCAAAACTAGTTTACACGCCTTGATATCTTATAACGCAAATTTTAAGGAAGTAAGAAGGGGCACTTTAATAAATTAAATTACTGTTAGATTAATGTATCATCGAGCCCGAATAAGTCTTTATGAATTAAATGTGATTAAAAACGGTTTATATATTTAACTACTTCTTTTACCATTCAAAATTCCCTAATTCTCCATCGAATTCGTAGCTTAAGAAATAGAAAAGTTCCTTTTCCTGTCCATATATACGATTCCATATTGGGATATACCAATATTTTCATTTTTGTTTTTAAACAGAAATTACATTTCAAAACAAACATTTATGTTTCACGATCTAGAGGATGTGCTAAAAGAATTGAAAAAAGAGCTTTTACAAACTCTAGCTTTTCACATTACCCAAATTATCCGACAAACTATTCTACTAGCAATTTATTGTGTGGATTTTGCATAAGAAAGTACTGGCGTAAGAAAATACTATTCTACAAATTTAATCTTTAATGTGTATTAAATGGAATCTTTCCGCAGATTTTGAAAAGGACTTAAAATTAATTAAAAGTTACCTAAACACCTTCAAATATCAAGTACAAATCTTAGAAATAACATGCATCATCATTTGAAAAGTCGCTTATTTGCAGTAAAAGGGTAGAAAAACTCACCACTGATGGGAAAATTCGATCTTTAACAATAGTTCCACCCATTATATATGGTTTTATTCCTTGATTTACGGCATTTTTCTCATGTCTTCCAAAGGTTACGCCACCTACGATTTTATCGAAATATTTATTAAAAGAGGTGTACATATGTCCCTTGACCATGAGATAATTACATTTGAAATTACCTTCTAATTACACAGAAAAACGTGGAATTAAGGATGAAATATATCTTAGCATAATATTTATGACACAATACGTATATTTTATAAGGAACGTAAATAAAAATCACAGATTTAATTTACGAAATTTACCTTGACAGATGCCTAATATGGCAGCCGACACCAAGAAGATCTTCATCAGCATCTCGGATGATTACCAAGCAAGTCTGAAGCGAGATAGAATTTCTGCAAATTTTATACGGAGAGATTGAGGAAAATAAGTAACCGTATTACTCAACACAATTATGTTATCTCACTAGAAATCATTCTAGTCTTTCTTATTAGCCGAAAGGCTGTATTAACTGGAAACAAAGGAAATGATAATCACATTGTTATTAGCTAAAATGTAGATATGATTGGGAGTTCACTCTTCTTTAATTACGTCAATGCGGGCACAGATATAAAATCACTTGTATTTGTATTGATCAATATCTGCACATCGTACGTAATTCCCTAATCTCGATTTCATTAACATCATATTATGTTTTTTGCAGTTATCAAGAAAAACGATACGTCATACCAAACGAGGTAAAATGATATTGCTGATCGAATGAAAAATTAAGAATGCTTATAATGAATTATTTTTTTCCCATATTCTAAACTGAACATTTTTAAACTCCGATTTCTATCATCAGAATGCACAGTCCTTGTCTTTTTTCCCCTCTGAGCGCCTATTATTGGGAATTTCCTTTGGTAGATTTTCTAAGTACTAATTCCTCCAAGCAGATTCTTCTGTTTTGTTTAAAACTATACGAGCGTAAGTAGTAATAAAATGTGAATAGTAAGGCATTAAGGCATTTTATTATGAAACTACATCATTTTCACATTGCTGGCAGATTCACCACACTGAACTAAAGATTTTCACAGATTCGGCATGATAAATAAGTAAAAACATATATCGCTTTTATAAATTGTTTCATAGGGTGATAGTTACACTTGTTATGCCCTAACCCAAGGCCGCCGCAACTTCTTATCTATTATTAGGAATTTCTCCCATAGTAACTCCGTTACTCATTTTAATAGATGGGTTTCATGAAATAATGTAAATGACAAAGGATAAATCTTCAGAAAATCTACTCAAATATGGCTGTGAACCAGCCAAGCGTAATCTGTCGTCGAAACATATACTCCACCTCATTTGTATGTACTCAATATCGCTAAGGATCTCATACACCTCAGCTTACCTTTCTTTGGATTCGGAAAGTTTTCCAATGCTTGGTTCACTCTGAGATTTCATTATCTTATCGACTGCTTTTACTAAACACAAAATCACTGTTCCCTTTTAGGTTCCACAATTTATAATATTTAATGCAACTTAGAATACTAACAACTTGGTAAATATTTTGGGCGCAATAGTGTATATATTATTTATGTATTATTTATATTGTACCCGGCATAGAGTATATTTAACCACAATATTTATATGAGAAACAATCAAGAAATGCGGGGCAATGGGTTTGATGACTTTGCTATGCGCTTTGACAGTGCATCACAATGTATGGTAATATGAAAATGAGACTCGCACCTCATATGCTTCCCTCTTGCTTTCCTCTCCCAAAGTAGTAACATTCTCACTCATTCTACGATGGCAGGATAACAAGCTTTAAACTCAACTGATCTTTCAAGTGATCATTGCTGACTGGATACCTTTCACTAGTAGAATAACTCTGATTCAGTGAATGGATAAGATGTAATTTCATTGTAGACGAGTAGTAGTTATTTTTACATTTCGTGTATGAAGAGTAAAATAGGAAATAAACAAATAACGTGGATGCAGAAGGTATATTTTTATTTTATATTGGTTATATAAGTTAAACATGAGTGACTTAGTAAGTGACAGTTCATGAAAGGAAGTAAAATTTCGAACGACAGAGTTTACGTAAAGGTGGTAGTGACGTTTTTTATCTTTGTCTAAACTCGTTATATAATAAATGAATTAAGTTATTAGGTATAGGATAAAATACATATATCGCTATAGCAATGACGCGGGCTATTCGTGATTATATTTCTAAAAGAAAAAACGTTCGATAATATCATATTCTCTAGCTCTCTAATATATTAGGGATTTTGTTTGGGTTCAAGTGGTTGGGCATCAGAAAACGCAAGGCTTTGAATTTGCTCATAGAGTTTCGTAACTGTATGAGTAGACACCGATGATGTCTATCGCTGAAAACGAGGTATATCCAAACGGACACTGATACAGATTATGAAGGTGTGTGTTTTTAGGTGTTTTAGTGTTTTTGTATTTGTTTTTATGATTGGAATGTTTGCTGAAATGTATTTGGGTGGGAAATTGAGCAACAAAGTTCATCTGCAAAATTTTCGCACAGGGCAACTAGTATACTTTATTTAAATATAATAGAAATTACATTTCATGTATAAAGAAATTTATCCAATTGGTGTATTCTTCAACTTGTGTATATACTGTTGGATACTCCCAGACTCTTTCTCCGTATGACTTTCTCCAAGAGACAATGCCGAAAACTTTGTTATCTATGAAGAGAGGTCCGCCCGTGTCTCCCTAGAGTGAATAAATAGTAACGTTTAGTTAATATGCTAACTATTAAGTACTATAAATTAAATCGAGATTATTAACGAAATCAAGGTTGGAAAATTGAACCAGACTCGAAGTTCCTTCGTCCTTGGATTATTCCAAATACTCCATTTATGGAATCATTTCTAATTCCATTATGGAAAGATTTCTATTAGCAATTATGCAGCTAGGTGAGACTGCGATTTTCCTTAAACCGAAGGCTATTAAATATAAATACTGAGGATACTCATTGTATTACTATAAGTGTAATACTTTTTTTAAGCAAAAAACTGTCTCATTATTGATTCGGATGGTATAACAGTGTAAAAGTTATACAGAGATGATAACCAAAAGCATCTCCTTTATAGGGACTTACATATACTTGGTTTCTGGCCCATTTTACCCTTGAATCGATGGAACTTGCAATTTTCCAATAATTTGTTGCATAAGATATCACGCACGACTTACATCAAAGGTACCTCTTCCTTCATTATTACCGGCGCAGAATTGGCCAGGATATATATTCAGGTGATAGGGTTCGTAGGTATCAGTGCAATTCAAAGTGTCCCATATAGAAACATTGATGCTTTTCAGAAAACTCGATGGATCTCCTCCAGCCTGAAAATATGAAACACTGACCACTTCGTACATTCGAAGGTATAGTTAATATACTAGTAAGGTATGCAGGAAAGAGGATACATGACTGTTGAATTGAATTTGAATCAATAAACGAAAGACTTCTAAGCCATAATACAATGAGGTTTCGGGGAAAATAATGACACCAAATTATCAACTAAAGTCAAAGTTGTAATCAAATGACAAAATTTCAGCACATACAAGTGTAAATATATTTAGGTTCAGGATCACACGAGCCTACGCAAGGTAGAGACAAGGGTACTTGATGTCGAAGGCAAATATAATTACTAATTTTAAATGAATCGATCAATGACTACGTAATTAAAATGATATAATAAATACAATCAACTGAAGACCAGCATTTTTTCGGATGATATGAAATTAGTCTATGAGATATATACTAATATTCGATTAGAGTTTTCTAACGATGTTAAGAGGGCTGCATAGTAGAACCCACCTGGTATATGCGGTTACAATAGTATTAAAAGTATGAGAATTCGCCTTCCAGCTTCTATGCTTTTATGTTTTTTATGTTCTGCATCTCTCAGTTCATGTAAGAAGCTGATATGCTCCATACAATCCTCTTCTCCAGTGAATTTTGTTTCTTTAATGATGCGCTCCCAGGCAATTACATATGATGTCTACCGTCTGAAAACAACTTTGACTTGCACTCACTCATATAATTATCATTTATCTGATTTCCTTCCTCATGCTTGACATTCTTGGTTCTTCCTTGCTCTCTTCTATCAATAACACTTCTATAGATATATATTTGGTTTCAACACGTTTATCATTTGTTTAACTTAATGATGACAGTCAGTAGGAAATACCAGTCGTTTGTTTAAAAAATTAGGGAAAAATGCTAGGTCTCTGAATGAAAAAAAGTCTTAAAGATTTAAAAAGAAAATTTCGTATATAAACTTATATATATTGTACCTGACCTACGAGTCTTACTCTGGGGTGTAATAAATTATGATTTGAATAGGGGAGCGTAGTGTCAGTGATTGGCCAACGGCAATTATTCAATGAAAAGTCGACAGTGGATACTCCTTAAAGGGTGGGAATGCTTCCAAAAAATTTTGGAGAGCCCTTTTGTAGATGGGCAGAACGTAAAAGGAAAAGCAGGGCATGGGAATGGATATTTTTCTTTAGAATTTTAGTGTAAGGGCTTAAATTTTATAATTTGCGGCAGCGAAATATTTCTAAAAGATTAAAAGATTCAAGTTAACTTCTACTTTCTGGTAAGAGGCTTGGCATGGCTGTGCAGCGTTTGAAAAATATTTCCCAAATATGGATGAGTCCCAATAACGTCCATATTTTTTACTTCCATTTATCTTGAAGGAGGGTTGGTTTGTATTAAACATATGGACACCACTCACTTCTGCAGAGCCCCATCCGATGACAACTCCATTGGTACCAACAGCAACGAGTACATCTTGAGGTGCGAGTTCAGCTGGTTGAGTGCCCCATTTTAATGTTATTGGTTCTTGAACCTGCGAAATAATTGGCTATGAGTAAAGGAGATTGCTAATAAAAGTGTTACTAAAATAATATGATTTGCGTTAGACGGCATTAGAAATTTACTCTGGTATTTACTTTAGTGTTATTTACAATATAAAGCAAGGAAACCATGATTGACATCTCACCCGAAGTAGAGCAATATCGTTCCTCCAGGAATCGGCGGGGTCGTAATGCTCGTGAAGTATTATTTCCTTCACTGAGTGCCTAACGCCGGAATACAAGTCATTGGATCCAACTACAGCTGTTAAGGAAGGAGGCGAGCGATTCCTGCAGAATAAAAACGAAAAAAAATATTGAGTAACTATATTAAATATTGTTGACTTACTGTTCTTAATTTTTCGAAGTAGGCCTCTTTGGGGCCTAGATAACAATAGTTATTCTGAAGGATTAACAGAAGTGGAAAAGTGTTACTTCATAGTGACTCAAACTCAGGTCTCCCTTTTTCCTGGCCGAAACCACTGAACTACCGTGCCACGTCAATTGAACACAATGCTTTCATTAGCAATCAATCTTTACTCCAGTAATCCCATTCTTCTCCCCTGCTGTTACTATGTCTCATACATTACCTTTGTTTTAGTTCAATTTACCCTGAGTCCTATCTATGCTATTGTTATTAAGTAAGTCTTGACGCTCTATTTTCTTTGTTTGTTGGAAGAATATTTTATCATCTGGGAAACGCAAATAACTGATTTACTCCCCATTTATTCGTAGACCTTTTCACATCCAGTCTACGGTTTTAAGAACTTATTCCATAAAAAGCATTGGTGAAAGGAGGTCGTCTTGTCCAACTCCCCTCTCAATCTCAAATACTTTAGTTTCTTCATACAGCATTACAGAGATTGTGGCATTTTGGAAGACGGATGTACTTTGTATCTACTTCCTGATACTTACAGGGCTTCTAATGAACTTCTTACAGGGCTTAAAGGGGCTTCTTACAGGGCTTCTAATGTGGAGGAGGTACATACATACAAGTAGGAAGTGTACTTACCGATACGAAGGCCTGTGCATAGCACAAATACCAGAATAATAATGGTATCACATATTCATTCTTTCTGCTGATGATTTATTGTGGTGTGTGGATATGGTCCACAGCCTTTTGGAAATCCAGCCTTTTCTCTAGACTCGGCAGATATTGAAATCGCCTTTAGATGAGGAGCTATTGTCCTCGCGAACGTTTTACAAACAACAGGAGGTTGCAGAAATTCTCCAAATCATTTTTATTTCTTGTGCAAAAGGGGAATTCTTGCTCAATTCTCATTTAATACAGAGATATTTTTGCAGAGGAAACTCTGATAGCGCTACCTTACGTATTCTTCACTTCAAAGTATTAAACATTAAAGTAAATAGTAGTTTGCTCCGTTAACTCATGTGGAGTTTCGGTCATTAATAGCCGTTTAAACCCAAAATTGACGGAATTAAATAGAGAACGTCAGCATACCATATTACAGTTTGGCTCCACAATAAAAATTAATTAATTTAATCAATTTTCTTCCATTCATGGAATATAGTATAACATTTATTAAACATTTCAAATTCTAATTGTTTCATATTTAATTTTATTTTTGGTCAAATTTTTCACTATATAACACTAATTCAATCAACAAAATACGATGTCTATTGGCAACTTACAATAGACATTGGGCTGCTGTTAATATCCAGTATCCAGTCAATATCACACCACCGCAAACGTGATGTCCTTTGTACCAAATGGAAACCTAAAATGTATTCAAGTATACATAAACACAACAATTGTCGATAAGGTCCCACACCCTGTAGCAGCGGCCGTTCCCAGCGCCTCTTGTAAAATTATCATCTTCCGAATAATTTTAATTACTAAAAGTATTTACAATTATAATAGAGCTACATTCGATTAAATTTACAGTAAAGTTCCAAACCTTTGATAAAATAGTTTTGATAAACACTTTTTTAATTGGATGTATTTGTCTCACTAAATTTAATTCAAAGACGATTAAGTAACCTTTGTGTTCTGCATATGATTGAGCCGTATTTACAAGGGAAAAAATCCATTGTCAATAGACCAGTCTCCGGGTATAGAAAATGGCATCACTTTGGTAGTTATTTCATTTAAACAAACTATCCTCTTTTGTGGAAATATTTCATTGGACTGCCTTTAAGACATTAATCCTTATTTTTATTATGTGAAATAATAGAGTTAATAAAAGGAATGATAAAATAACAATATTAATAATTGGTTGACAATGAAATTTTGAAATAAAAAGAGAGGTAATGGAATCATTCGGGAAAATACTACTGATCCAACTCCTTTTTTAATGATCGAAATATAACAGATTTTTCTCTTACAGCAATTTGTTTACACCAATTCTGAATGAAAAAATAAGGACAGGAGAGCTCAAGAAAAGCTAAAAGTTTAAGAGGTATATTTTTCCCTTCTATAAAAAGGGATTAATGCTAGCTGGAGCAAAGCTTCAACTGCTCACAATACACAAAATACTTTAAAATTTTCAACAAATTTTTTTCACTATATTTCACTATCACAGTATTTTCACTAAAATAAAAGAAGATTTAGTATGCTGCGAGCAGAATCGCTCACCATCGATGGGTAAAATCGGTCTCCAACTTTGTCTCCGCCCATCAAGTATGGTTTTCCTAATTGGTTTTCTCCTTTTTCAACTATCTCATATCTTCCTTTAGCTAGGCCACCTAAAAAGTAATTCCATGAAGTAGTTAAACTTATAGAAAAATTTTTGATGAAAACCATGTAATCCTCTGGATACAAAAATATTGACAATTTCAAAACAAGGACGGACACAACAAATAAAAGATTTCGTGACGAGCAGGTAGGAAATAATAAGTGAAGTATTACTTTGAAATGTTGTAAGAGATTTCAGCAACAAATTTAACGCTATACATATTAATCAGTATCAGTAGTGATTATTAATAATAACCACACAGATGCTTGAATCGAAAAACTGCAAGTTTTCTGGAAAGGTTTATCTTTTATTCCTTTTAAAATATTCCTAATTATCTCAACATGTTTCACTTAGCTATTTACAACTCTTCTAACATAACCTAAAGTACCTCATCCGATATAGTATTGTGTATATTAGTCATTCTAAAGTAAACCATTTAAATAGAATACTTAAAGATTAATTTCGAAGGCGTAAAAATGCCGAACCGAGATCTTGCACGCAAAGAGGAGTTGTAGAAATGCTGTAAAACTATTAGGCATCCTCCGTATTTATTTTCCTATACCTGCTAATTAACATACTTATCTTCCTTTGGCAACAGCATTATATGGTAAAATATAGAAAATAACGAAATACATCAAGATATAGAGCTTATAATAGAACTAGAAGAAAGCTCATGTTTATGAGGTAGAATATTTTATAAACAACTTAGAGAGTACTCCGTAGGCTCTTGATTGAGATATGGTATTTAAAAATGCAAAATTAAGGGAAGATAGCGAATTTAAGTGCATACTTTGAGAGGAAAATGATTGCTTGTGTATTTGAATTGAAGATAATCACACAGTTAAGCGGGTAAATTTACCTTGACAGATGCCTAATATGGCAGCCGACACCAAAAAGATCTTCAGCTGCATCTCGAACTAATCTCGTAAGTTAGGTGCTATTTCCCGCTAGTTTTATAGGGAGTGATTGAGAAAATGACCAACCGAACCACTCAACACAATTCTGTTATCTCATCAGATGTTATATTAATATTTTTTATTAATCGAAAATATGGATAAGGTGGAGTCAAGGGCAATCTTTATCATTTAGCAATTAGGTAGAAAGAAGGTAATTGCATTATTATTGGGATTTTTTTCTAATGACGTCAAAGCTTTCTCAGATATCAATTCACCTTATTTTTCTATAGTTACTCTTTATACTAAATTCCTATAATGTAAATTTCAATAACTCCATTAGGTTAAGTGTTTTTCGATGTCATTAGATAAATCATTATCTATACTTAACAGAGGTAAAATGATGAAAAAACGGACTCATTCTTGGATTGAAAATGGAATGGTACAATCGTAGTATTTCTGACGTCAACAGGTGAAAAGGGAAATATATTGTATTTAGGGAGATATATTTCTTTGCTTATAAGTGGATAATTTGGAGATAAAGGAGGAAAGTCCTGAGTCAGAGCCGAGTTACTTATTTGAGTAGTTTCTTTGCTTGCAAATTATGCAAAATTGTTATAATCGCCTTTCAAAACAAGAAACGACGTTCCATACATTCAGACGATGACGATTCCCGTCTATCTCATTCTCTCTCTATTGCCTTTAATAAATCATTCTCCATTAAGAATTAATCGTAAAATTGACGAAAACATGAAGAATTTTAAGAACAAAATGATTTAAAAATCGTAAGTTGTAAATTTGTAATAATGTAGAGTGAATGCCATTCACGAAAAATTAAATGGATTAAATTTCATTCGAAAATCTATTTTGATCTGCAACAGTTGATAAGACTCTCAAAAACTTTATATTCTTTAAATTAAACACTTGAAATAGATTGACGAAAGTTAAAAAGTAACCCAGTTATTTTTTAATGAAATAATAGATACACCCGCCGTTACTTATGAAGGACTGTGGAGCATGGACAAGAACAGTGAATGAAAGATGTTTAATAAAAGCCCAAGAAATGGTATTCTTAAGGTAGATGAGAGAGAGAGAGAGAGCTGAAAAACAGATAACTTATTTGTCGAAGCAATTCTTGAAGAAATGAATTACCCATCGTTGTATTTTTCTAACTCACGAATACAACTCCTGTCTACGGGGTCCCATACCCTATAGCAGCGTTAGTTCCCAGTGGGTCTTGTTATCGTAGAATTATCACCTACCGAATAATTTTAATTACTACAAGTATTTATAGTTATAATAGATCTACATTCAGTTACATTTACAAAAAAGTTCCAATGCTTAGATAAAATACGAAATAAGTCTCGGAGGAAATATTTCGTTAGTAACTAATTCTAAAAGTTAATCTATGGATAAATAATTTCACGGAAGACATACTTACTCCTTTTTCAGTTTAAAAATATCCATTGTTTTCCGTCTCATAAGTATTTGCGGCGAATTACAGATTAAGCGTACTAACGATTTCGGTTTTGCGAGATGACGTACAATAGAGCAATCGAACAAGTAAGCGTCGACCAAGTGAACGTCAATTATATGGGCGTCGGTCAAACGAGGGGAATAAGGAATTGTGAGCGACTGTTACTGATTTAGGGTCAGCCTATCTTTGCGTATGACGAATCTCTAGGGAATAATTATCTCCGAAAAATTATTTGGCGCAATTCCACGTAATGTTAGTAGACTTTATTGTTCAGTTAACGCATGCGAATCATCCTTTGCGATATTTATGATGATAGCTAACTTTAAAATAATTTGTGTTTACATTACGTATGAGTGATGAATTGGGTTCCTCTAAGAACTCGGTAAGCATCTGGCTCTTAGAACGGCCTAAGGATGCGCCTGACCGTATTGTATGTCTCCATATAGGGGTGCATGCTTAGAGCTCGAGAACTCTAAGAGTGGATACGTATTACTTGAATATAGAGTGAATTAACTAAATTTATGAAATTAATACGAATTTATTGGACGAAAGAGTAAGTTTCCAAAGAAGCAGACTTCACACACCTTCTTAAATGTAACACACTTTATTTACATATCATATATATTACATTTCATTCAAGTAGAATTTTATCCAATCAATGAACTCTGGTACTTTAGTGTACACCGTTGGATAGCCCGAGTATCCGCATGGTTTTCCCCAGGAGACGATGCCGATCACTTGGTCGTTCAAGATGAGAGGTCCGCCCATGTCTCCCTATAGTGAATACAGAGACAAATGTAGTTTAAGCGTTAAATATTGCATAGGTCCAAAATACAGCAGATAGATTAGAGGATGAATAGTTGGCCCGGGATTCTCTCTTCTTTGGATTCTTGCAAATATTTCATTATTGACCGTATTCACGATACAACTATACCACAACGGATACTGCGGTTTTCCTTCAGCCAAATGCTTCATCATTTTAATATATATAGTCATAGTATGTACATCGAATTACTTTCAAATTTAATAAATTTTCTTTCACAAAACTGCTTCGTCACCGATTTGGATGGTGCGACAGCGTAGAAATATTACCACTGATGATATCCAAAAGGTCCTCTTCCATAGGGAATGTGTTTGGGGCTGTTTACGGCACATTTTTACCCGTGAATCGAGATATATATATATATATATATATATATATATATATATATATATACACATATACATATATACATATATAATGCCAAAAAAGATAAAAAGATGAGTAATAAGATCCAAAAGATAGAATGTAAAACTTACATCGCAGGTGCCTTCTCCACCACTACCACCAGCACAGAATTGTTCAAAGTATATATTCAGATCTAAGGGATTGTAAGCATTGTTACAGTCTGTTTTAACCCAGATCGTTTCATTGAGTCTTCTCAGCATACTTGATAATTCTCCTCCAGCCTGAAAATACGAAACATTGATTACCTAGTACATTTAATGGCAAAGTTAATGTATTTGTGTAGTTTGTAAGAAAGAGAATATAGACATACTTGAATTAATAAAAGGGAGGCTTATGAACCATAATAATAATATATACGTGTAGAAGAAAAATAAGTTATTATGTATATTGTATAATTCTGATTTTTTTTCTTTATCTTTTATAACATTTCGATTGAGCTACCCTGAAATTAAAAGTTTTAAAAAGCTTCTAAAGTCGTTTTATGAGTGTTCGAATCTGCATAGAAGGAGCGTATAGAAACTACGCAAATTCCATGAAGATCTATGGGATTCACATCCGTTGGTCGCACTCATGTTTTTAAATTCTAAGAGGATAAGTATATAATATAAATTAAGTAAATTAATCTAATGAGAGTGATTAGTAGTAGTAGGTTAATAGTGATTATTTAGTGAAAAATCGGGTACCCGACGAAAGGAGCGAATTTCGCCATAAAAGGTTTGGCAGACAGGCCACTGAAAAACAGGATATGGAAATGGACTTTTTATTTTTCACTTTGAAACATGCGCCTTTAGATTCGATAAATTACGAAATATTTCGAGACAAGACTGGGACTCAAACCATGTTCTCCAAACACTCGGTAGGTTGCTCGTCATAATCGTAAAGATAAACCATAAATATATGGAATATATAATAATAAACCATAAATATATGGAAGAGTCCCAGTAATGTCGAAGTTTTTAATGTCAGTTTACCTTAAAGGAGAATTGGTTTGTGTTTAAAGTTCAGTCACCACTCACCTCTAAAGAGCCCCATCCGAGGACAACTCCTATGTCATTGGCGTCAATGGTTTCCCCTTGAGTTGGTAGTTTTGCAGGTCGAATGTCCCAATTAAATGTTATTGGTTCCCTAACCTGCGGATACAATTTTCTATGATTATTTTAGAATGTGATGTATTGCTGAAATAGTTTGATTTTTGTAGCACATAATCAAAAATTGTCAATTGCATCGTAAGGAATATGATAAATGAGATACTACCTCAAATTTATCTTGGCTGAATCTAATGGTTAGTTGAAATATAAATATGCATTTTCATGTATCATCTTTTTGGTATAATGATTATAAGTTTAGTATGCTATAAGTCTAACCTTTTGAGGATATTACCTGTAATAGTTAAAGTTTGTGTGTAGCTGAGTGGAGAAATGGGAGAGAAAGTCTATATTAGAAGTCATTTTGAAAATGCTTCTACAGCTGAGAAAATTTCCCACGTGAGACCCCACCGGGAAACGAATGAGGACGCATCGAGTCGTGGCTAAATTCGTGCCTCGCCTGATGACAGCAGACCAGAAACAACATCGAGTTCAAGTCTGTCAGGAACTCCTTGATCGAGCTGAAGAGGATGAAACCTTCTTGACCAGGATCGTTAAAGGTGACGAGTCTTGTGTGTATGGATATGATATCGAAACAAAGATGCAATCATTACAATGGATTGGTGAAACACCCCCCCTCGACAAAGCTCGACAAGTTCGCTCGAATGTCAAGGAGATGTTGACCGTTTTTTTCGATGCAAAGGGGGTTGAGCATCACGAATACCTACCTAGTAAAGGCCAAGCAGTCAACATGGAGCACTACCTGGGAGTCATAAGACGCCAAAGAGAGAGAATTAGGCGAAAACGGCCCGAACTTTGGATGAGTGGCGGGTAGTCTTTCCACCATGACATCGCGCCGGCTCATTCGTCCCTTAGAACTCGTTAGTTTTTAGCCAAAAACAATACCACTGTGCTTCCCCAACCACCCTATTCACCAGGCCTGGATCCATGTGACTTTTTCCTGCTCCCCAAGCTAAAAACCCCGCTCAGGGGAAAAAGATTTGCCACCATTCGAAAATATAGAAAAAATCGACGTAGGAGCTTATGAACAATCCAGAAGTAGCGTCCCAAGACTGTTGTAAAAAGTTGAAACACCGTTGGGGTGGGGAGTACTTTGAAGGAGACCCTGAGAAATAATTTGTCAGTGAAATATTTGCTTTGTAATAAATATAGCTCGGGAACTGTTTGAGAAGACCTCGTATCACCCCAGAGAATCATCAGGGGAGAAAGAAAGTTGTCTTTTGGTTGGCTGAATGAATCTGAATCCATCCTTGCAGTACAATTAAGATTTGAATTCCAGTGAAAGAAAGAAGGGGAGCTTACAAAACGAATGTCGAAATGGATGAAAAAAATAAAGAAATGAGCTCCGTTTCTTATCTAGTTACACTCCTATATAGAGTATGTTCCATAGCGTTGGAATATTGAAATTAAAATGTATTTTTAGGACGAAAAACAAGAAACTTAAAAAAACTTATAATATTTATAGATTCTTTTACTACAAGTTACGCTTAAAAGTTAAACTTGAATAGATTAGTTGAGCATATTTATTCACTTCAATTATGTGAATCAATGAAATTATGACGAATATCTTACCTGAAGTAGAGCTATATCGTTCCTCCAAGAATCGGTTGGGTTGTATTCTTCGTGAAGTTTCATTTTATTCACTGTGTGAGTATTTCCGTAGTTCAAGTCATTGGATCCGACTACAGCAGTTATGGAGGAAGGTGAGCGATTCCTGGAGATTTATATATTGTATATTTCCATTAAATATATTCAGGAATACGGAAAACACCTCTATATTCTTCTTCTATTTAATAAAGTAGTGGGTAAAATCCAAAGAAAAAACTGACTTGAAAAAAGTCTGACTGGACTGGGAAAGGAATATATTGTACTGTTCCAAAAGAAGCTTCGCCATTCTGGCGTATGTAGTTACACTTAGTACGTTTCTTTCATATCCCAATTCATTTATCTTTTGATTGGATCTAAGAATTTTAGTATCATTTGAATAATGCGATGGCTATTTTAAACTTACTCAAGGCATTGAGCTGCTGTTAGAATCCAGTATTCAGTCAATATCACACCACCACAAACGTGATTATTGTTATATCGAACGGATACCTGGAAAGATTCAAAGTTTTTGATAAACAATCCTTAAAATCGCCTAATGTTATTTATGAGATAACTCATAATCCATACCCATAAGTAATCATTATTTGAAGAAGTTATCCTGTTTAGGTAAAGAATTAATGCACTTCTTTTACGACTTTCGTCCAGAATTTTTAGAAAGTAAATTATAAGTAAATCAGTCAGAGTTGATCAAGAGAAACAAAAGAACGACGAATCTTTGAATCTAAAGGGATTACAAAACTTCATATAAAATACTTCTTCTGTCATAAAAAGTTTTTAACGGTATTAGATATTTTTTATCCTTGATAGTCAATTTTCTCAATTGCCTCTCGTATAATATAGAAATCGAAAAATATTACGAGGTACTTGGCCTAAACAACGAACCTTTATCCGTATACGCTGAGTATTATAAAACTCTTGCCTATATCTTTGTCGAAAATATTTATTCAAAAAGGGTAGAGGAATGTCATGATCTAAATTGAAAATAATTCTACGAGAAGTGGATGTTTCTGTTCTAGTATCTTGTCTAATCCAATCATGTATTAGAAGGACAAAAGAGCTCAACAAAAATGAAATCTTTAAGGGGTTTGAAAACGGTCTCTTTTCCGTCTCTTCAAAAAGGGCTTAATACTGGATAGATCGATGCTTATCATATTCTAATACTTTTTAAAAACTTTTAATTTACTTCATCATTGAAAAAGTAGAATAAGTACACTAAATCGGAGCAGAATTTCTCACCATCGATGGATAACTGCGTTCTGAAACAATATGTCCGCCCATCAAGTATGGATTTCTCACTTCATATCCTCCTTTTCTAAATATTCTTCCATTAGATACGCCACCTGAAATGAATCAGTTCACGGAGGACGTAAACTCATATAAATATTTATTTCGAAAACAAAACAGACATCGGGATGAAAAAGAGTTTGGAATATTTATAAAAATGCAAAAGAAGGCAATTGGGGCAGCAAAGAACCACGATTTATGAAAGCAGGAGTAGTTAGGAAAGGATTGTTTAAGATTACATCGGTAGCCGAGGCCATTTTTCACATAAGAGCTCCCACTGAAAATAGTTTCCGGGATCGCTTTTACCAAAAGTGAACGTGTTAACTAACCACTTAATTATCCTGGAAACCGAGGAGTAATCACCTGCGAGTGAATTTATATAGGGCATTCGAAAGAGATGGATTTGCTTTTGGAGGAACCACTTTAGATAGCATCGGACTGCTATACGCTTCTGTGCCTTTTCTTAACTAATCCTCAGAAAACTTCAGGTATTGAAGACGGAAGCTTCGCTGCCGAAATGTGCTCATAGTATTAAACGCTTTTGCTGATGTTGAGTGCCTCTGTGTGTATTTCAATCGCTTTTGTTGAAATTTGCAATTCTTTTTGCCTTCGATTTTAATTGTTTCTAGTCTCAGTCAGTTCAGTCATCGCTAAGAAGCACCGGCCACTTCCTGTATTCATCAGACTACATTTTATTTCACTATTAGCTCGTTTATTTTATTTTAGATTATGTTTTTTTTTAGATTTTGATTCCGTCACTAATCTCTTCTTTTTATCTTTTTAACACATTAACAATCCGACACACCTCACTTCAATCTTGTATTCAATCAAGTATTAACGATCTGAATTCACAGTGGATATTTCACCGTAGCCTCTAATTAGTTCCAACACTTTGCGGATGATTTTAGATAAAGTGGACTAGATAGTGATAGTGATAGGAGATTAGTGGACTATCTCTAACAAGAATTTCTCCGAATAGCAAGTGCTATAGGCTTTCGATTTTCTTAAAGAATTAAGTATCGCATTCGGTAACGGTAATCGCAGCCTGATTGGAAAGGGAATCGAAGAATTTAAACATTTGGTGAATATGTAAAATAACTATGCAGAAAGTTCCACAAGGAATATTCTAATACGGCGACCGGTTTCCAACAATTTTAGTTCATCATCTGGCATAAATATCATTATATGTGAATATCATCATTATAAAATTGTTCGAAACCGGTTGCCGTATTAAAATATTCCTTGGGGAACTTTCTACATAGTTATTTTGCATACTCACCTAGTAGTTAAGGCTTCGTCTATCGATTTTAAATTTAAACATTTTTGGAAATTAAATTTGATTGGCGAAAAAAGAGGACGTTCAAAAAGGAAATAATAAATGAAGTATTAATCTGACAGATTGCACTAGATTGCGTTGAAAATTTTACAGATAACTTGACGTTAGTCTTAAAAGGTCTCAGCCTATAAAACGAACATAATCTCGCCATACAAATTTAATATTAGGAATTGTAGTAATTAATAAAAATAGCTAAAAACTATGGTATTTTGTTAACAAGAAATAGTTTTACAATTTCTGGTTAACAGCCAGATAAAGTCGTCACAGTGTAAGGAAAAATCAAGCGTAACTATTTTATGTCAAACATTTGTTATTCTATACTCCTTGTATAAATATACGCTATTCTTTGGGATTTCAACGTGTTTCATGTCGCCATTTCCCGATCTTTAACAGTCAACTTATGATCTTCGAAAGTAAACGAATTACCTTAAATCATCGATATAAAACAGCAGAGGGGACGTAAATATAGGCGATTAAATTGGAAATCTCGGAATAATTCTTAGGATTCAGGATCACATTTCTGAGAATCTACACTGAAGCGATTGAAACCATTAAAAAAGTGTATTGACGCAAGGAAAAATGTGAAGGGAAGGAATTCCTCTGAATCTATATCTGAAAAGTTGGAGGAATGTTTCCTGAGGATGAAGCAACGCAATGAGGTATACATGCAGACCTAGAGCAATATTATGCAGGCCTCAGTGGTATAGGGTGTGTCACTGTGCTCACTAACTTCTTAGCAATATATGGACTCGGGTTCGAATCCTCGTCACAGTTTGGTTCACCATGTCTTAAGATTCAGAGTTAATTGCAAATAAGTATTTAGTGAACTCAGAAGCTTTAAGCACGATTATTTCTAATATTAAAGAAAAAGTAATTTACCCTGAGAGATGCCAACTATGGCAGCTAACGCAAAGATCATCAGCAACATGTCGGAGGATTTCTCACAATACTTGCCACAACACAACACAAAAGTTTAAATTTACTCGGGTTTTATAGGAAAGATAAGAAAATATTACCGATTGGATCACTCAAAGTATATTCTTATCATTCAGAGAATTGGTGGAAAAAGGAGATCATCGCATCAACCGAGATTAACTAATGGTAAAAAAGTTGACGATTTACAGATAAAATAAAAATTATTTGTGTCACAACAGAGATTCCTTTTGCTTCTTACCTAATAAATTATCTGATGATGTCGAATCGCCACTTTTATGTTATTGAAACCTGAGATTAATGAGAAATCCATGATCAATCCAAATAATTGTCTCTCTGTATGTAATAGCTTCTTTAATAGATCGATTTCTTATGATTTAGCTCATTTGCCTTCCAAGATTTCAACATACCATCTCCCATACTTCTTTCTGAAAATCAAATTTAATCATCAGTATTTTCCTTTAAACAGTGCAATCCACTAAGATTAACATCCGAAAAATCTGCGGTAAAGCAAGTAAAAATTTCAGCAAGTAAAATTTCCCTGGTTGCTTAGTGGAGAAGTTCAGTACTGTTTAAGAATGATTGAAAATACATGCATAGAACATTCAAATGGGAGCAAGACCATTGACAGAAAGATTAAGAATGATTGTCGAGACATTCATGTAACACTCAAATGGTTACAAAAACATTCATAAAATGTTATAGGAAAGAAGTGGTGTTTTGAATGATTATTGAACTCATTTTTGAACCTTCACAGAATGTTCCTGCAACCAATTGATGAACATTTATTTAACATTTCTGAGATTTTTCCATACACATAGGATGTTTTTCAGAAAGCTTTTGGAAATAATTTTGAGGTAAAATACCTGTACATAATCAACTTTTAGACTATAATAAATATATTGTTTAAATATGACAGCATTAGAATAACATCAAATTTTTAGCGGAATATCATGAATTCTGAATGGTTGAATTTTCAAGTCAACATTAAGTTTAATTATCTATTGAGATCTTGAAACGAAAATTGTGTAAAATATTCAAAATTGGAGAAGCGAATGAATTCTAAGATAAGATTTCTGTTCTAAGCTTCCATTAAATATATGAAGCATTATAAAATTAAAACTTCTTATAATTTGAATCCAAATCTAGAATACACGATAGGAAAAGTTATCGTGTTATATTTTCTTTCTTTAGGAGTTTCCTCAACTGTGTCAGATGATTCTTCCTTGGGATCTTTCCTGGGTGCACGTCGTCTCGTGTCATAATTAGCCATTTCCTTATGTTTCTTTTAAATTTACTTAGTAAGATAGTATTGCTTAGCTTCACATTGAATCCTATAAGGGAGAAAATTTCGATGGAGACAATACTAATTGCGGTTTGCTCACGAATAAAAAAGATCACCCGCGTAAAAAATGAGGCTTTTAAGTTACTATATCATTTACTCGAAATGCTAATGTAATATGCGGTATTAGACGATTAGGGAAGTAGAGTCATGGTTCATGCACCCACTGCCACACGCCGAGAGGCTGCACGCAGCATACATTAATCAATAATCATTAATTAAATAGAGTTGGCAAAGTCAAGGTGATAAAGATACTTTCCCTAAATGATCATACGTTGCCTCCTGTGAATCAACGCTGCAAATTGTTCGTAAATGCAAATGCTGAAATTTCAGAATATTGCCTGCTATGAGCATATACTATCATTCATTTTTAATCATTACTTTCACATGGACTTAAAATCATCGTGTATTCTTATAGAAAAACGCAATACCTCGGTTTCAACAATCGCATTCGTCGTCAAGGGGGCTCGTTGTTTATAGCCTCAAAATTTCACGAAATTTCCGTTTATTTTAACCGAATTCTCGCCATTTAGACTCGATAACGATATTTTACGATCAAAATATAAATCTTCATTCATTTCTCTTTCTTTTGGTGCTTCTCTCGATTTCGTAAGCCCATTATTTCTAATTTAATTTTGCAAAAGAAATGTAGCCTGCAACAAATAAAACTGAGGTTTACGTGCATTTCTTATGAGAAAGATTTTTCTTGTCTGGGTTCAAACCGGGGACCTTCAGATAAATTAAAAGTAGCCTATTATCTGCGTAGGGAATACATTTAACAATCGCGAAAGTTTGAAAGTTGTGCCATTTATGGTTATCGAGTTTTAGGCGAACATACATACATACACACAAACATACACACACACACCTTATTTTATTATATTAGATTATTATATTAGATCATCAAATACTGCACAGTTTTTCCGATAAATATATATTATGTATTATATGCCACAAATCCTGTGCAGCTCTTCCCATTCCCAAAAGCTATCCAGCATTTGAAAAAGTTGAATAAAGTGATGTAAACAGCTGTGCAGCAAATGTATTAGCTACGAAGCAGCTGCCCGGCAGCGCAGCAATAAGCTACCCAGAAGCAAAAAGGTGCCCAAATACACAGGAAAAAGCTGTCCAACTGCGCAGCAAAATGCTGCCCAGCAGCAGAAAACCTGCAAAACTGCTCAAAAACAGCTGCCAGGCAGCAAGAAAGCAATAATATATACTAGTTGCCCCGTGCGAAACTTTCGCAGACGACACTGATGCTGAATTTTGCACCCAACTGGCGTCGAACTTACGATCATTTTGTAACATTTTTTCCGTTCGTAATATAGAAGACTACCTCAAATTCAACCTCCGAGATTTTGGTTCCTCTATCTTATCGATAAGTGCCTCAAAATAAGTTTCAAAAATCCGTGCAATGCATTCTTATGGGAAAATTGCTATTTTTGGGACATTCTGGTATCGAACCAATGATAGCTAGCGTCGATGTCTGAATTATTCTGGCATCTAAGGGGTGGGGCCAGTATGTCGTAAAACGACGACGTCTGACGTCGACGGCGCTTGTGGAACATGGTCAGAATTTGTATCCCCTATAAATAGGTATATCCGGAGAGTTAGCTATATATAATAGATATAATAAACTGATGCATCAGATGGAAATTTCTGAAAGTATGGTATGTTATAGACGTTATATCCTGTATATTTGAATGTTAACCATGTTTGACTAAGATATTACTTAAATTGAATAAATGAGTAGTTTCTCTGGAGGCTGTCATAAACGGAAAAAATATATGTTGGATGAGAAAATTGAGAAGGTGAGTGAGTGCGTTATACTTTTAAAAGAGGTCGTTGCTCCTACTCAAAGTAATCAATCGGTCGACGAGGAACGCAAGAAATGCTATTACCTATTGTGATTTATCCAAAAATCTGGAATTGATATACCTCTTACACTTTCGGTTGTTAAATCCATGTGAGTGTATGTATTACTGTTGCCGTCGCTTCTCACTTCCCTATCTCTATCAAAACAGTCCCTCTCTTATAGTCCTGGTGAATTCTTTCCTTTATTCACTTCTTCCAATCACTCCTGTATCTTGCTTTTCAAATTTGTCATGGAATGTGGAGAGATGAGAAGTTTCTCATAGCCAATACATTTTAAATACGAAGGAATATTTTCAATATCACCAAGCGATAAATATGTAGATAGACTAGCCATACCAAACCACCACCCATTAATCTCAATCATTAAAATTCTGTTGAAAAATATGAGAGTTACGCATGGCCAGCCATCAACCGAGGGGAGCAAAATTTCAACATGAGCCTCATATGCGCTTCCCCGTGTGATATTACAGGGTTGGAATTACAGGTAAAATGGTCCTGGGAAAAACTATTTCACCAAGTCCCTATTATTTTGCGTATTTTTAACGTTTTCTACATTATAATAATTGTAAACGTTATAATAAACAATTGAAATATAAATAATGTAGGTAGTTTTGTATATGAGAAATTAATTGAAAATTTTACATTCATAGCTAACAGTAGCATCCAATGAGCATTATGACCAAACCTCATTCGCACTATCTTTTTGTGTATTTTAGAACTTTTAAAGATGATAAATATAGCGAGAAGAATGTTTAAAAACGTAATGGTTTGTGACTGCAACCATTTCAAGAGGAATCCACAGAAGAAATCAAGTTTATTCGATTCACGCTTCAATGACACCGAAAAAAATTAATTAATTAATTCAAAATTAATGTGAAAGATGGTTGTCTCGTATCCGTCATCTTTATTCATTCAGGAAAATCGATCCTAGCACATTTTCTCTCAATTGATTTGGACGGTATAGTAAAAATTCTGACTGCATAGATGATAAAATTTACTGATTTTTTACCGATCGAGTTTTAATTTCGATGCTTATCAAATGAAACAGAATTTATCTAAAATACGCAGAGACTGCCTCGAGACTTCATACTACATATTTACTTATAGTTTTTTTAAAATGTATTTAAAGTAATAGCCTAGATATGGCCATGAGTTTGCCTTACTTTACTTGTGTAGATTGCATTCACACAGGCTGTGATAAAACAGGTGATCGATATGGACTCCTTACGTAAATAATTTTAAAAGCAAATAACTGCTCTCTTGAATGTATAATACTACCTACTGTTATATTATATAATATAACCCATTATAACCGCAGAGTTTTGCAAGCGAAGGCGTCAAATTCGAGGTCTATATATTTTTGGTCCGACACTGTTTCAAACTGCGCGGAAATTTTCTTCCTCCCATCTCAGTCCTAAGCATAAGCTCAGAGCGGCTCAGAGGCAGGGTTTGCGAAAATTTCCTTCGTCCTGCTCGTGCCTTTTGTCTCAGACTCGAATTTTATGACAGGAAGGAAAGGGAAGGGGGTTTGCCTCGGTTTAAGGCCTGAACCCACCGGCGCGGCGCGGCGGCCGCAAGCGTTTTTATGATGGTACCTGGTCCTTCCTCTGCGTTCGTCACGTACTCAAATTCAATGGTTTCTTATGGGGCCGACCCCACCGACGCGGAAAGCGCCGTCCGGCGGATTAGTTCAAGGGATTAGTGCAGCGTTTTCGCGCCGGCAAATACGCCGCTCGGCTACGAACTCTGCATGCACAATTTTTCGATTTGCCGCAGCCCGTTTGCAATCAAATATTGTCGTTATTTTGATAAATTTCCTCAAAAGGATGCTTGTACACGATACCTTAACAATATCTGTACACCGTGATAAGTTTTCAGAACAATCAAAGCGATAGTACTCCGTAGAATCTCGTCCCCGTAAAGTACTGCAAAAATGATACGTACGATGTGTTTTCGGCATACAAGTGACTGTTTTCGGCCAAGAGTTGTATAGTTTTGATAATTTTTGTCGGAAGACGTTCGAAATTATCAATAAAAATTCTTGCGACAGAATGTTTAATTTATTTATGTCAAGCATATTTACTTTACTTAATTGTATGTTTCCTCAATGTAATATATGCGGCAATTAAAATAAAGTAACAGGTGTGTGTCATATATACTCCCTGCGCATATAATAGGCTACTTTGTATTTACCTAAAGGTCCCCAGTTCGAATCCAGACAATAAAAACCGTTCTCGTAATAAATGCACGCAAACCTCACTTTTATCGGTTGCAGATTACATTTCCTTTGCAAAATTAAATTAGAAATAATAGTCGTTCGAAATCGAAACTAGCACCAAAAGAAATAAAATATGTTAATAGGAGTCATTGATATTCTGAAATTTTAACATTTGCAGTTACGAACAATTTGCAGGATCGATTTATTTACAGGGGACGATCATTTGGTTATCAGCTCGGGGTTTGTGTTCATTTTTACTTAAAACTCAAGAACAAGAATTAGTGAAACCTTAAAAAATGCGTATTATGAAAATCCATCCCCTAAGAATGAATAAAAGTTTTTCGTCTGTGATATTGGTTCTCGTTTCGATCCCAGGCGGATCCAAGCGTAATCGACCGTAATAGAAACAGATGGAGTTCATTTTAAGTTTTTCCTAATACTAATGATAGACAAGAACATGTGTTCACGACTGGTGGTCGTTCTTGCCGCAGCCGCGCCGGTGGGGCCTACTACGCGGCCAGGGTGCATTTCTACGTCACCTAAGGGACCTTTGGCCCCCCTCCCAAGTGTCATAAAAACACGTTGCGGCCGCCGCGCCGTACCGGTGGGTTCAGGCCTTTACTCGGAAGAACGGGACCTCGTGTGCGACGTTTCCCTCTGTGCGAGAAGCAAAGCTAGAATATATACTGATTTGTAATAACCATTTTATAATAACTGAATTCTTGCATTACAACATCCATATCGTTATAATACCATTCTGCTACGCCAATGCCACCGAACTAAGGATACTAGTAAATCTTTGCAATATCAATAACGCAAATAAATCCATTTCAACTCTGCAAGCGGAGCAAGGACAGAATCAGACTATCTCCTCCATGTTTTCCCTCTCTCTCTCTCTCACACTCGCTCGCTCCCCTGCAGGAAACTCCCTGCCTGTTATGCGGGTTGCGGCTTATGTGGTAAGTTTTCTTTGAAACTGGCTGTACATAGCTTAGGGATAACCAAAATTCTAGCATCTCAATCCAACCCCTTATGTATAACTTGCAGTTAACCAACATTTTTGTTATTTTGTTGTTATTTAAATATTTCCAAGAAAATGCAGAATTTTAACTGATATATATGCAAATACTACCCAAAATTTTACATGCCTTGGCTCAACTTCCTGACTATTGACAATTTCATTATCTACATGTACACTTAACTATATTTCTTAAGAAGAATTTGTGGTTACCTTTGTTACCATTCATTAGCAGCCATTCAATGTTCTCACCACATATGAGCTGATGTGCTCAATATCCCTGCATGACTTCATGGAGAAGAGAGGAGATTGAAGTACAACTTACAATTGTTCATACCCCATATTATAAGCAAAGATAAAGTAAGAGGTTTAGACCTTAAGGAAAAGGTTTGCATGAAACCATTTTAGAGAAGTTCCTTCAAAATCAGAAGTTGTCAAGCATAGTAAATTAATATATGTAGTCATTCCATTGGTCATGTCCAACTTCTCACAAAACAGGAGTCTCCATTATAACTCTGGATCTTACTTGACCTCCAGAAAAAAAACATACTTTAAATTTCATTTTCTTTTAACCTAAAGAATTAAATAAAACATTTATATGAAGTAAATATTAATGAATTCATGATAAATTATTATTCTTATCACACAATTTTGTGTTCAATTCAAAATTGTAAGAATATAGATAAAATATTTTAAATTTCCTTAAATTCAGTGCTATTCACAAGAATTGCTTTAGCAATCTTTATCACTACTGAAGAATGTATATGGACAAATGTCTGTAGGATATAAATGGAGAAATCAATCTATCATCACCACCACCAATGGAAGTCATTTGTTCATCAAAAATAAATTGAAATAGCCTCAGAAATGGTCTTGAGAAATAATGAAAGTAGAAAAATATGGATAATTTAATTGACTCAAGAAAAAAGGAGTGGATTCATTTCAATTATTCCTCCATGGGATGAAGTATTATACAAAGAAAACTAGGCATTTAAATTATAATTACCATGATAGGTAAATAATCAATCAATTAATCCAATTTCATGCATTATCTTATTGTTGTATATGATCTTCTGTTCATTGTTTAAGAAAGTTAGGAGATTCAATCTCTTCTAAATATATGATTGCCAACCTAATCTTTCTTCTATACCTTTACTGTTTCTTATAAGGCAAGCTGCTATGCAATTATATTCCTTTATGAATTTTTCAATCATTTCCTGGTACAAAGATTTTCCTGCGCACATGGCTTCTATAAATCAATACGCTTAACCAGGATGAGAGAGAAAAGAGAAAAATAACTGAAAATATGCTAGACTAACAAAGCTGAGAAAATCTTTAATAACTCAAATAAATGTTAAAATCACCAGGAAATGGAATGGTTTCATAAAAATATTTTGGATGGCTCAAAGATGATGATGGATATAAAAAGGAATTTTAGCATATAGTTGAATATTGCAGGAGCTTAAATGATGGAAATACCCTTTTAAAGCATGACCAATTTAATTTGGATGAGAGCTAAAAGAAAAAATAAGAAATCCATAAGCTAACTTGAATAAGCAGTGTGTTCTAGCATCAGATCAAATAGACTGGCTTGAGTTAATGGTTGGAGGAGCATGGGCCAATGATATCCTATAGGGACTACCCATTCATACCTTTCTCACCATTTTCCCCACAGAATCTGATCTTCATTACCTCAGAAACAGACTCCCAAACCATGTGATTAATTGCCCTCAAACAGCTGATCAAATTGCCTGTAAATACACAATTAATAGAAACAAGTGTTACTTTATGGAAAAACAACAAAACTTAGAAAAGTAAATAAAGCTATTTCTGATTCTAAGCAAAGTTTAAATGATCAGTGCAGCAGGCATGGAAAGCCAAGTATGATCTGCATTAACTTAGGGTAAATGCACACAAATCACTTATAAAAATATAAACCGATAAAATTTAGTGCATTGGCTGTAAAGAAATAATACATTGATTTATGAGCCTTCAAAATATTGTGCTTCTGTAATGAATGAACATATTCAATACCAACATGTTATATTATAGAATTATTAGTATCAATAAAAATTTTGATTACTTTGATTGATACAATCTAATGCTTAAAATCAAAGTCATTGATTGAGAAAATAGGGTTCAAAACTAGAATGTTCAAATTAACCTGAATTTACTGTACTTCTATTTCCAATTGCTAGGCATTGTCTGGTCTTGCTGATACTTTTATTGTTTTCTATAGCCTCCTGCATGATTCTCTCATTGAAATTTCTCACGTCTTCCTTAATTGCTCTTCTGATAGCCTTGCAACTTCAATGTTAATTGTTAATCGTGCTATACAATTGCATATTAGTATTAGATAAGTCCATTCTGACCTGTTCCAAAGTTACAATTCAATATCTTATCGGGAAGTTCCTATAATAAGATTACACTATCCCCCTTTGAAATACATGGTAGAATAGAAATGATGCTCAGGCATCGAAACAAGAACCGTCAGTGGAACTGCAAACAGTGTATATGAAACATATGAATTGCCTCTATGTACATTCCATTTTATATCATTCCCGGTTATCGGATAAGCATTAAAAATAATTGTCAAAAATGACCGCCATGTATTTTAAACCAAAGAATTTTGCACCCACTTAGCATCGAACTCACGGTCATTTGGTAAAATTTCTTCAGTTAGTACAATAGATAACCACGGCGTCTCCAACCTCCGTGATTTTCACTGTTCTATCACTCCGAGTAAGGACTCAAATAAATTTTCGAACTCACGGTCATTTTGAAACATTTCTTCGATTGGTAGTCTAGAAGACTACCCCAACTTCAACCTCCGAGATTTTGGTTCCTCTATCTTACCGATAAGTGCCTCAAAATAATTTTCAAATATCCGCGCAATGCATTCTTGTGGGAAAAATGCGATTTTTGGACCTTCTTGTATCGAACCCATGATAGCTAGAGTCAAAGTCTGAACTATTCTGGTATTTACAGCTTGGAGCCAGTACATCGTAAAAATTTGACGTCGACAGTGCTTGTGAAACATGCTTAGAATTTGTATCTCCTTTATAAAGGTATATCCAGAGAGTTAGTTACATATAATAGATAATGCAAATGTACCTCTTATCATATGGCAGGCATATGCAGCATTCTTCTTAATCAATCTTTTTGCTGAATTATTACTGATATCTGTAAGGCTTCAAGTTAAGCTAAGATGGTCGAATGGCAATAGAATTAATTATTTAATTTCTCTGATCCTTATTTCCCTCACTTATGGATGAATGATGATGACAAGGTTTGAATTTGGCAATGATTGATTTTTACAGACGGATATCCTTCCTGTCGCCAACCCTGATTGGGAAAATTGCACAAGCACATATTACTATTCTCTGATCGGAACATCCTGATTAGTCGGGGTTTGAGCCAGAGGTAATGGGGATGGAGCAATATCACTTACAGGAGAGACTACCAGACTTGCTCTGGGGATTTGAACGAAATATTTTTATGTTAGAGGAGATTTAATATAAAACAGTAAAACAGGGTTCATCTACATAGGCCATAGTATTTCTGTAATAAATTATTAACTTTTTGTAATTTCCACCCTTTTGGGGCCCCTCTTGGTGTGGGTTGGTATAGCGTTTAGAATGTCACATGGATGGCAGAGGTTTGAGGTTTGTAACACTTTTTTTCACTTGTATTCTTTCACTTCCATCCTGTTTCATATTGGCATATGGAATAACTTATCTACAGATGAAAATTTCATTTTTTCGGTCAACGGATTCGATGAAAATGGCGACTCTCAACTTGGACAGAGCTCAATTACAGGATAGAGAAGCTTGATTCCTATCATTCATTGCCGATCAGAAAAAGTTAATCCGTTCAACCTATCAAAACATTGTCGGTGTCTCAGTTTTTCAATAACATGCTGTAAAAGAAAACCTCCCAGAAGTGAGGACACTGGTGAGAATCTGGACAGAAACTTAAAACTGGGAACTGCGCATGCTGATGACAAAAAACTGACCACAAGGATGAAATAAGTCCTCACTTATTTCAAAATTTATGGCAAGGAGTATTTTTCTGCATCCTCTATGGTTTCTAAAAGTGAGAAGCGTTCAATCAGTTGAGGAGCATAAAAATCCATGGCAAACCAATTCTTCGAATTATCATTTCTTTAAAGGATTATTTTTTTGAGTGAGAATAAGGTTAAAAATCCAAGGTTGAGCAAATTAAAACTCCAAATTTAGCTTTCAAAAATATTCCAAATTAATATCATTATTATTTAATATACTATTACATTGAATTTTCCTTGAGATTAGTACTCATTTATGTCCACCTTTCATTTAATTTAAGATAGTTGTCATTTACCACACAACAACTTGCCATTCAATGATATGACAGTTTGAGGTATCAGTTTTCAAAAAGTTTGTTAATAACCATTAAGTTGCCATGTAGATTGAATGTTATTCACCTTTAGATTGATCTCAGTTTAATTGAGTCAATTTAATATGGATGCATTAAGAACGCCTGTAGACGAACTCAGAAAGGTTTAGTAAGATGCAATTGTATACTTCCTATTGCTAAAGACATCTCAAACTGTATCTGAAGTTTCAGTTCAGTATCAAGAAAGTCCCTAAATGTAATTCTGTATTTACCATTTAAATGTATTGTAGGATTCAAATAACCCTGTTTTCTCAAACCAAGGACTAACAGGGGAATGGTAAACTCCATATGTAAAACATATTCATGAATTCTATTTACATGACTCATTGTGGATTTCTATCTTTTTGGGAAGTGCACCATAAAAATGTATGAATTTCTGGTCTTATTTTTCATGTAGATGATTTACAAACTATTAAGACTCTCTGGTGTCCAACTCAGCACCCACTTGTGAAAGACAAATGCATATTTATATTAGATAGGAACAACCTTCTCTGCTTCCAAATTTTCAAGACAATATCATCTAGGGAATGTTCTAAGATAAGATTCTGTTATCCACATTTAAAATGTATGGTAGAATAGAAATGATGCCCTCGGCATAGCATTAAAAGCATAAGCTTTGCAAATGAAATCTCTACCCATACACAGAATTACAAGCCCACATCATATCGAGGTGGTCATAAAATGTAATTCTGTATTCCTCATTTCATTGCATGGCTGAAGGCAATTGGTGCCATGGCGTTGAACCAAGGAGCATTAGAAAAATGATAACTAAAGGTTAAAAACATAATCATGACTGCTGATCATATGCTGAAATAAATAATTCTATCTTCTCTGGAAATGCTTGTACAGGATATTTGTATTCCCCACCGTACATATTATAAGGGAGAATTAATGCTTCCTGGTGTTGAACCCAAAACCTATTTCAAAGAGGAAAATGCAGATTAATATTAGACACAAAAAACTCTCACTGGTTTCAAAGTTTCAGTTCAAAATCAAATCGGGAAGGTCCTAAAATAAGATTCCATTATCCCCATTTGGAATGTATGGTAAAATTGGAATGACATTCTGGCATCAAACCAAGGATAATTAGAGAAATGGCATAATGCATTAATGAAATTTTACAATCGCCTCTGCTCCCATTCTGGGTTTTATCTTTCCACCTTATCTGGGAGGCATTCAAGAAATTCTTAAAAATTGCTGAAATGCATTTTAATTGGGATACACTTTGCACACACCTGGTGTCAAACCCATGCTCATTTAGTGTCATCTCATCCTCTGGTACTATAGAAAACCACGTCATCCTCAACCTTCCCGATTTTAGTTACATCCAGATTATTATAAAGCCACTTGGTATAGAATGATAGAAAGAAAATATTTCCATTGTGGAGTTGTTATTGAATGCATTATATCTTACATCAAAATAATTGCAGCCATAAACGAAAAATAAACATTTAAGATAGTTATTCCTAAACTATGAAGAAACTCTATTTGAGGCTTGTGTTCTTTGAGGCTGTGGTCTAAATTCTTATACTTTATCCTATGAAGTTTTTCACAAAGGCATATTTTAAAATGAAGCTCTACATTATCTATTTATTTATCAAAATCTCAAAAAAAATTTAGATAAAGAGATCTTCTCATTAATTCTGTTAAGGTACTTGACCTAACTGCTTCATATAACTGTCATAGTTTTTGTTATTTTTTCAAAATCTTTATATATTCTTAAGGGTAAATATATCTTCTCTCCCAGTAATCATAAACTTTATATTGACTTTAGGAACATCATCAAAGTACCATTCACACTACTGTCTCCATGTTTTTTTCCAACAAGTTGAAACTTTTCCTAACCTAGAACGTATGAATAAGATATATTTATTGATTAGGATCACTTGACTATGTCTCAAAAGCCCTCTCATTTTTTCAAATAAAATCCCTGTGAATGTATGTATTATTCAGGATTATAAAGAAGAAGAGATATCAATGAATCCTACTGCAAATATGATCCTCTGATCATAAAATATGGAGGATAATTTGTAAATTTAATTAATTTCATTCAGGCTATGTATTATTACTATTCCAGATATTTAAGATCTTGATTGCTGAAAATTAATTTTTAAACCCTTGAAAAATTTACCTTTGGAAGGAAAATAGCCACTAAGGAAAATACTTCATTGATAAATGATCTACCACAACAATTTTGGACAGAAAAAGTTGTGGAAAAATCATTTGGGAAAATTAATAATGACAAGCATAAAAGAATAATAAGATAGATAACTGTATTAAATATTACATAGTAATTAAAAAGGAAAGCATTTTGGAGGGATTATCTGACTCCCTTACATAGGTGTCTGATGAGTGATGTATAATAATAAACTTTTTTATGGGCACATGGCCTCTTACATTTTACATAATATATTTATGAAAAGAGAGGTCAAAAAGAAGGAACCGAAAGCTTATAATTCTGTATACTCTTACATAACATAAAGAATAAGAAAGGGATATTATATGTACATAAATACCAATATTATGCCTCTAGAGCAAAACAACATAGGGAGAAAGTACATAAATACCAATATTATGTCACTAAAGCAAAACAACATTATCTTTTGAATTGAATATTTCATCAATTTGATTCCAAATTTGAATAATTTAGTCAATTCGATGATTAGATGCATAATTATATAATATGGGCTATAGAAATTTTATACAGAAATTTGAAAAACAAAGAAATGAAGAATAAGAAGATTTTCTAAAACTTTAACGTGTATGTGATTCGATTCATTTAATTTTTGCAAAGGTCAATTTGGTTTAGTATATTAATCATTTGCACAGTGTCAATAAGGTCCTTCATTGTATTTGAGACATAAGAAGAAAAGCTGCTGGATGATAAACAGAGCATAGCTATGTGTGATGAAACTATAAAACAAGGCATGTAAAGGTATACATTGTATGAAAAATGTTTAGATCTGTTAATGCAAGAATATATAAGGTGTAATTGACTCAGATAGACCCCTGGATAGCCTAGTTGCCAACGTGTTCACACTCTGCGCAAATGGTCCCAGGTTCAATTCATGGTGGGAGCCAACATTTATTGGTGCCCACCCAGCATCAAGATGATTATAGGTCAAAGGGATGTCACACTGCATACTTTACTAAATGACTCAGATTCTATCCTCACAAGCATCATATTTCTATATTACTAAATTTAAGCAATTATTATCAACTTTCAATAGCATAAGCTTTCAATAGAATACTTTCAAGGTAGTGGCTAGTTCTTTATAAATTGAATTTCCAGTTATTGTGATGAACGTCCATTGAGATCCTTCATCATTAGAATTGCACCTCTGGCTATTAACCTGCAGCACATACTCTCATCTGCAATTGTGAGTGAGAGTAAACAAGGTTTTAGAACACTCCTGCTTAAGACTATATTCTGTTTAATATGTACTTTTCTGTCACTCTCAGACTGATTGTAAGAGAGCAATTGAATATATTGCCTAAACATCAATCTTAATCTATACAAGATCTATACAATATCCATACATGTATCCAATGTTATATCCATACAATTACAGTATACCCTCACATAGATCGGATTCACATAAAGCGATTTCGTTAAGATGCAGTCAAAGCTTAGAAACCGAATTCACATAGCACGACAGCTTTTCTTTGTAAGACGCGGTTTCAAAAGTCACAATGGGAGGAAATTTGGAGTCCTGTCTGATCATTATTTGCTACACTGTAATTATGAAGTAACTGGCCAATGCCTACCACTTGATGGTAAAAAAATGCAACAGAAAATAGATGGTAATTAGTGGAAGAGAAGCAGCTACAACTCATGGGATCTCACAACTTACAGTTGGAAATAGACATTAGGATGTCTCAGACCAGTCGGAGGACGAAGGACCCATTATAGGCTATTGAGCAGCAATAGAGTTTGTGTTTTTATTTCGTTCACTGCTAGTGCAGTTTTCTGAGCAGGTGAACCACTTTAATAGTGTCACTAGCCTGTGTCAGTCTTTATTTAGAATATATATATGATTAGAACATAATTTTCTTAATTCGACATCTGCATTGTGGACAAAAATTTCATTTTGATAGAGATATTGTCTCTCAATCTACTATTTTCCTCGCTTTATGTAAATATTTATTCCAAAATAAGGGTTGGCCATTTTGTAATGTAAAGTACATAAATATTCAACAGAGCTCATTGAAACTATGTCGTATGAAGGAAAAATAACATATTTATAATATGGTATCATATTTTACCTGATGATTTTTCTAGTTTGGGTTCACAATCGACTGGAAGTTGAAGAATTTTGCAAAAAATCGGAAACGGGAAATTTTCGCAAAAAAGCATGGATCAAGATGTTTGCTGTCAAGCAGCTAGATTGATTACATCTATCATGGCCACCTCTTGACTTACATAATAAGTAAATAAAGGTGTTAAACATGAAATTAGAACTTAAAGACATGGTGCCAATAAAGATGGCATTCTCTTTGGGAATCAACAAAAGCAACATATATAATTGATGAGGTTTTTTCATCAGAGTTTATGAGGCTTGATATTTTCTTGTAACAAAAACATTCATTCACCCTCAACAATAAATAAAATGAAATTAGTAGATGAGGGTAAGAACAAAGTAATAGAATCTCTTATAAAAATTTTGGCAGTATAAGTGCTTAACTGTGAAGTTTCAAAGAAAGGTTTTAGCTGGTTATTTTGTGGGAACCCAAATCATTCCACTGGGAGAGACAAGACCCAATACTTCCAAAACAATGGGGCTGTTAGAAACAACAGAGATGAGAATTTTCCTGTGATCATGTCATAGCGTGGGTTTACAGAAGAAAACTAGAATGGAATGAACACATAGACAGAATGGATGAGGAAAGGATAGTGAAAATCGCAAGAGATAAAGTTCCAAAAGGGAAAAGAAGTGCGGGGCGACCAAGAAAAAGATGGAAGGATGACTTGGATATGGGATGAAGGATTGGGGCGTGGTACTGAAGGAAACAGGCATAAGCCTAGGAGGAAAGAAGGAAGAAGAAGAAGAAGATTATTTCCAAGATCTTCATCCAATAATCCTTATAATTTTCAATGTAATGTAGAAAGATTGTTAAAATTTTAACTCCCCCAATCCTAATTGATAATCCATTGAGATGAGTAAATTCGTCAAAAGACATTCATTATCGGCCTCCTCAAACTCTGTAGTACAAGTAGTATTGTGGAAAATGCTTCTTCAGCTAAGGTCATTCCCTCACCGGGAATCGAACCCGGGACCGCTATCATTAAAGTCGAACTCGCTGTCCACACGGCTATCTGGGAGCACCACAAAGACCCTGTAAATCCATTGATTAAAGAATTGGAGAAGTTTAGATAATAAATATCACTGATATGTCGCATTAAAAACTCTTTTATGAAAACACAATATAAAATATGCATTCGAATGATGAAACCGTATCCCTACACCCCCACACATATTTATCCACTCTTATGGAACAAGAGAAATCATATACTGCCCTTCTCTATCCTGAATTCGTAGCGTTGGTATGAATGTTCAGGAAGTCAATTTTGGCGGAATTATTGCGGTCGCTTTTCTGCAGTTGACTCATAGCAATCGGAGCAATTGAATGGAGCGGACCTGTCTCTCCCGAAGTCTCTCAACGTTGGACTCCTTAGCAACATAAGAACTTTTGAGAAGACTATACATCTAATTTTTCAATATTTATCTTTGTCTTATATCTTACCGATGACTCTTCGCGATTGCAACGATCTTCCGATTCGATGATCTTAAGTTGCTGTTACGGTTAACAATGCCTTATTTCCTTTCTAGTGTCCTGATAACTTAGTCTCTGAGCGGCAGTTTGCACTGTGTTATTCGCCCGCGCTACAGGATAATTCTCCACTATGTTGCAATGCAAAGTCGACGGACGTTAAAGTTTCAGAGGGCTTTCAGAGCTCTTTTTCTCGAAGATGGGTACGTACTTTACAGTTTGCCCCTTGTAGTGTAAAAATATCCTAACTAATGATTGGTTTTAGCATAATAGTTCTCCTTATCAGTGAATGGCTAAATTGTTTCTTGAAGTAGAAAATGTATATTCAAACGGTTTAGATATTTAAAATAATCGTGATTCATTCAGTAAATTTTAAGTGATTCAGTTAACTTGAGAAGGCTTAGCTCGGTTTCAAGCATCTCAATGATGGTTTAAGATATATTTCATTCGTGTGTTTTCTGTTATGACAATACTAGCTAATAAGTGGTTTGAAGAGAATTCCATAATGAAATTAAGCTGGCCAGCAAGGAGCCCGGACCTTAATCCCATGGAAAATATATGGGGTATTATGGCAAAAAATCTTCAAAAGCAAGACCGCCCTCAAGACAGGAGCAAATTACTGGAAACTATTGAGGACGCGTGGGAGAACATAGGGCCATCAGTGTGTCTTCGCGTGGTGCAATCAATGCCAGATCGTCTTCGCATAGTAATTAGAAACGATGGATCGATTACTGAGGTATTTGTTGTATTTACCAGGATTTTAAATATGAATATAGCTAATATATAGCTTCATGTATTGTAAAATACATTATCAAGACATTATATAAGGCATATTATAATTTTACATTACTTTTATTTATTTCCTTACAGATCATTAATCCCTGTGACACTGAATGAACGACCACAAACACTCATCACTAATTCGAGGTAGATTTTGACAATCATGTCAAACATACTCTAATGCGCTAATTTTAATATTATCTGTAACTTATCCTTAGATTTGAAACAATTATACTTTAAGGTGGCTTTCAGAGGAGAATAGCGATGCCCAAGAAACCAGCCATAGAAATAGTATTATTGATTATTTTGCCTGATTCTTGTTGTATTCTTAGAGTTAGAAATTTAATTTTTGATTTGTGTGAATAATTTTAACGTTGAACTCTATACATTGGGCTTACGTTTCTTTAGAATTTTAAGTGTTAGTTACTTCAATCTTTTGTTTATTATGCATTTCCTATGTGTTTCGCGGGTTTTTTCACCCCCTTCTTGTTCTGGTTATTCCCCGCAACGTGGGTTTTTTCTTCAAAAGCCTTCAGCTTCGAAGATTTTTTCCCACAAATCAAATCATTATAATACTTTTTAGTTAGTTTTATTTAATTACTTTTTAGTTTAGTCATTAATAAAGGGTAATGTGATAACTATGTTATTCTTATTACATGCAATATACCTTTTTATCATGTAATGATAATATGGTAGTAAAAATTGTAGCTCCCTGATAGTCGACCTTTGGACAGCGCGTTCGTCTTTGGCGAAATCGGTCCTGGGTTCGATACCCGGAGAGTACGCGTACGAGATTACATCCTCTGTTGAAGCACGATTAACATTAGTACGACTACTTTAAAGTCAATTAATTCTTTACAATTGATTCCTTTTTTGCACTACCCAACAGACTGATTCATTCTGTATCCCGATCATATATTTTACAATACGATGAAACGCTGGACGTCGAAAAGAAAAATACGACTAATTTCGTGATAATTATGTTACTGCTATATCATGCTAAGGGTGACTGATTGGGGGTGGGGTGAAAGGGTTAGTGTTCTCAGCTTAAAAGGAAAAAAGTTTTCTTTATAAAAATGAGGATTGACGAGAACGGAGAGCGCGTTATAGCCCCAAAGCAAGGAATAATACAATTATCAGCTTGCTATGAAGAAATTATGCGTTTAAAAGGAGGCCATTGTGTCATCAGGGGAGTATGCTGGATTTTATGAAAATTACTTTTACATTATTCATTCGCTCTGTTAATTATTTTTATTTAATATGGTTAAAGAACTACATTTTAATACATATTTTCTTCTAAACTGTTATGTTAGTCATTGATCCAATTTAATTTAAAAAATCTTTGATCCAATTAAATTTAATGTATTTATATGCAAACTATACCCCGAGCGACAAGAATTTGACATGATTTTCGTCGATCTCACTTACTGCGGTATATTTCGTCCGAGAATGCCGCCAAACTTTTTAAAAAGCGTCTTTTTAAATAGCCTCATCCGACGGCATGCCATGTTGTGGATATGTAAATCGGGCATCGAAGGTGGCCAAGCAAAAACCAAAGAGGTTCATGGAGAAAGTAAAAGGAACTAAAATTCGGGAGTTCGTGACGATTTTCTCTTTTATTCACTACCATCCTTTCCATCATTGATGGGACTAAACTGGCTGTTTACCTCTAGTGGAGCCGTAGCCACATTTGTAGGCTACCCTTATTTTTGGTAATCCTTAATCTTATGCAAACCCGCACATTGTACGATTTTTTTGTCCATGACTGTACGACACCAGCATGATAAATAAATGAACGACAAACTCGAATGAAAATGTAAAGTTTGTTTATTTTGATCAACGGTACTTCAATATAATAAAGAGATTTCGCCAATATGTTTTTTGATGTTTCATCTCTTACACAAAAAGATTTAACGCGTCCTTCACGTCTTCTTTTTTGTTGCAGCAGAAAACTGCCACCCTATATAAGTGGCCAGCTGTGCTCCAACTTTTCTCATGCTGTTCTAATGTTCTTTTCCCCGCTATGCTGTGTCTGTGTAATCAGTCTGTGTCTGTGTAATGTAGTCTGTGTCTTAGTAAAATGTTGGTTTGTATTACCGTACAGAATATCGGACGGTTGTTTCTTTTAAAATTTTCTCTCATTTTTGGGTTCCTTGAAAGTCAACCTTTCTTCTAATTCATTCGGTTTGTGAAAAAGCAGCGATTCCCATACTGTATTTGCCTTATACTTCAGAATCTTAGCCGTCCATCTTCGTACTGTAGAATTAAGAAGTATGAAGACCTATGTTATTGCGTCTATACTTTGGATACTGTATTGATTAAGAGAAATAATAAATATGATTCATAATCATTGATAATCTTCACCCAACAGGTTCATAAAACATGGTTGTGGCGCCCACCTACCGGACAGCGGACAGCAGAGTTCCTTTTCGGCGGAACTTCTCCACCGGGAATCGAAAGGGAGCAAGCTCGACGCCTTGGAAATGGAGATTTCTTCTGGCGAAAATCTTACCAATAAGTGCACTTTTCTAAACCCATGACCTCTTCTTACCCTACGCTCAAAGCTGCTTTAGATTAATGAATAATTGATAAAATCCATTAATGTGGAAATATACGAATTTCTTTTTCTTTCAAATTAGCATGTCGTTCCATAAAAGTAGAAATATTATAGAATTGACGCCTTTTAGAAGTTTCATGAGAGGCTTTTGATTAACTTAGAAAATAGAAATGATTATGCTTGTGCATATCTCGTAATACATTTTCATTACATAAACACCACCTCTCGTTATTACTGAGTATAGTTTCATTTTAATTTTCTATAAGCAGAGTACATAATGTATATAGCTCCAGAATATAAAGCCTTTCTCACCCAATTCATTTCTTTTTGTTACAACACTTGACAATGTTTGATGGCTATTTAAATTTAATTGAGTGCCTTAGAGCAATTTTAAATCTTGAGAGTGGCTTCAAAAATATACAATTAGGGAAGTTACGTTGTTTTGAGCTCTTTTCATAAGATCTTGCATAACAGGATAATTTCAATGCATTCCTATCTCAGTTTATCTCGGAGGCCTATGAGTTTCACAAAGGCATCAACCTTGGCTGAAGGGCGTCTTCGACCGCTGGGATGGAACTCCACAGCTGAAGGAAGGATTGCAGGAATTGGCCTTTGGATTCGTCGTTGCAATTTGACCAGAGGTCCTTCAGCGGGGAGTTCCTCTCCAGGGCGAGAAGGTGCCTGTCAAGAACGACCCGGCACAATTCGGCCTCCTTCCCTTCAGGTGACCGCGAAGAGCCAGAATTAGGGGGTGATATTTGAGTGTAGTGAGTGGGAAAGTGAGTGAAGTGTGATTTGAAATATGTGCAGTTTTCAGTGTTTAGTGTGTTGTATTCGGTGTTATACCGTAACACTGCTCATCATGGAATACTTATTGGAAGGTGAGTTAATATTCTTTCTTTACATCCTCATATTATAAGGTGATAGGCATTAGAGGTCTTTCTAGAAGCAGTGGTAGTTTCTAAGACGTCCCTGCAATGTAAGAGTATGGTATCCCATACACCTCTTTATGCACCAACAGTTAGAAATACTCAAATACTTGCCCCGAGGTCGTGAGCTCCTCTAATTTTTCTTTTTCGTGTTTACCACATGGTGCAAAGTTTGGATTTGAAAATTTTTAAAGGGGGAAAGGGTTATTCCTCATCATGCTACATTTTTGCTGTGAAACAACGCGATTAGAGTGAATAGTGTTTGTAGGATCACCCTTAGAAAGCTTAAGGCATTGCTTTTAGCTGAAGATTATTTCCGATTACCATACTGAAACTAGATTTGATTCACGGAGGATGCGCATAATTTACGTCCTGCTCTTAACACATCCATAAGAGATGTTAGAATCATAGATTAATATAATTACAAATCTTCTAAAATTATTTTCGTCATAATGAATGCCTTATATATGAATCGTGCATGAACTATGCCTCTGCTACATTTTAATTTCATAGGGTATTTCCGCTCTATCATAGAGGCGTTTTCAGTGACTAACATCATAAATCAAGGTATCAAAGTTTACATTTGCAATACTTTGGTGTAATTATGGTCGAGTAAGTCACGATTAGTATGTTATTCATAAAATTTTCCATACTGATGGCAAGCATCAGACTATTTAATCATTTCCTTAGGTGAAGTTTGCTATCCGAAAAACTTTGTCTTAGAAAGTGCGCGGAAGTTGATACAAAAATATTACATTACCCACATTGAAATAAGTAAGAATTTCTCTACTGTTGCCTAATTCTTTATCTCCATAGAGAACTGATTGGTACTTCGGTTAGTTTCAATGTAAATCCGTGGATGGAATCAATGTAATCCGTGAAAAATCAATTGACGATCAGTAAAAAAATAGTAAATTTCTCATTACAAAAAAGAGAAATTTTCTTATCAACGTATTTAGATCTATCCTATCTTGTAAAGAAAAGAAAAAGAAACTCACGCACTCACTTCAGAGAAGAAATTCATAAGAAGGAAAAAAATGTTGAGGATCATATCATTGTGGTTGAAAGACTTGAAATTAGGAGTAATTCATACGACAATGTCTGGAAACAAAACAATTACATTATCTAATATGAATAAGCATTATGTGCATGATCGCTTTCATTCGAGTACAAAAAGTGACATGACTGCTATACTTTAGATGACTTTAAATATCCTCCCAGCACAGATAGCAGTTTTCATCTTATTTACCCTCCCGTCCCATGATCTCACCCAGAAGAAATCTCTCTTTTATGTGATGAGATATTAAAGAAGCCTTCACGAAGTCATCGTACGCACTTTAGAGTAAATATTCGTCTCGAAATTTAGGAATATATTCTGAGGTTAAGAACGACCAGTCCCTTTGACGAACGTTGCGTTTGTACAAGTCTTTTTACATTAGGATGCGTAAGAAATTCAGCTGAATCGGAGCTGAATGCTTAGAATCATTCATGGGTAATAATGAGAATTTTCAATAATCCGATCTATAGCAGTTAGGAAATGTATTCTTCGTCAATTTGTAGGAGAAAATACTTGATCTCTCGGAATTTCCCTAGTTGCTACATTTCAAACACAAAGTGCACTTTACGTTTGGTAAATATATAACTTAATAGTTTGAGAGTCGTCTTAAATGTAGTGGAAGTCGGTATAATACAGATAAGGAGTAAATAGGTACTCAATTACACTTCTCTTTGTTTATTCTTAAGCAGCATCATATCGTATATATTGGTTCCCATCATATGTTATATTGGATGTATTAGGAATAGCGTTCCGATGCACTTGGATCGGTCCTAGGCCGGATGTCAAATACATACTTGTTATATTTTGTATTGCTTCGGAACAGCCAATGGACTATTATAGTGATCCTAATTTAATGTAACTCGATTTTGTAGCGCAATATTTTCGAATGTAGTACTTGAATTTAAATTTATGAAAATAGATTTCCACCCAAAGTTGACTTTAGCAGTACATTTCAGACAAAATAAAAACTTATTTCATAAAATATTTAACGATTTCTGAAGTCAGAATAAACGATTTCAAAAATCATATTTTGAATTATGTCGCTTCATCAATACAATTCTTTTGCTTAATTATTATCCTTCAATATTATGAACATAGACGTCAATGCAATGCTCACTTCATCCCTTCTCCAATGTCTGAACACAATTAATTCCGTGATAAAAATATGAATAAAAGGATGTGCGAAAATAAGTACACGATCGCTTTTGTTCGAGTACCAAGATCTGCACCTCTTTCATAATATACATAACTTAAAATGTGCTCAAAGCGCAGATAGAAGTTTACATTTTATTTACGTTATGATCCCGCGAACGTAAGCAGAGACCAATCCTCGTTGAAAAACATACCCACACCTTTGGCGTGTATCGATTGCACACGACGATTTCAACTGAGAGGTTATATTAGAAAAGTCATAGGAACGATGCATTGTTTCTACCGAAAGATATGAAATTTAATTAATGTTAAATTTCGATTTAAATTCGTTTTCATTGTTTATTGAAAAGTGCATAGTTCTATTGACTCATCGGTGGATACCTCATTGCGAGATTCGAAGATGTCCAAACAGATTTCTTTCACTTATACACACTAAAAGTTTTGGATAAATAATGCCATTTTATTTCCACTTATAATTGTTGTAATTCGTAGATTCTGTGAAAGGAGATTAAAACCATTTAGTTTCTTCAAACCGTGAGGTACTTAATGTTTTAACGAAACATAATATTTGGAAAAACATTCAACTTGCATCAGAAAATGCATTCAATTACACAATGACACGCTTTATTTCCTCTCATGTATGTGAGAAAGCTTCAAACGATAGTCATATAAGTTTTTGATTGCAATCGCCCCCCTTATGGTTATCCGATATTCAGGAAACCGTTTATTTTTTCTCTGATGAATCAAATTATATCTCAGATGCCTCTTACTTCACAACTGAAAACTTAATAAAACGAACAATATGCGTATGAATCTCGATCAATATTTTCAACATGAAATTAGTCTAAAGATCGTCCGAAGATTAAATTATATTAAAACATCTTTAGAAAAAAACAAAAGCGATTAAAATTTTCTTTCATTCTCTAACACGTTGTTAGTATACTTGGATTCACCGAGGCCCATTATCACAATAAAGAAAACTCCTATCTCTCGTTGGAGACGACTTTTCAAAATATGCGTGAATGTTATGTATTGCATCTTTTTTGGTGCAATTAACTCAACACTCGAATCACATTATAGAATAGCTGAACTGCCGTTGATTCTTTTCGTAACATTACTATTGCTAAGAGATTGAACTTTCGAATTTCTTATAACCGATTTCAAAATCTCTATCTGCCGAATGCTAATCTTAGAATAGTCCTTCTCATGACTTGTAGTCAAGACCGTAAATGAGCGCTATGCTTCCAAGTTTCATTTACTTATCGGTCTTAGGCTGCGTTTCTACAAAAAGAGATACTTCCAAAGATTCTAAATTTTCGCATTATTGGTTTGTTATACTCTTACATCATTTATCGCCGTAGTGATTTGCGAGTAGATTCGACCATTTCAATGAAAATGCATGGGCAGCATATGTCTTTAAACATAGATTAACTATAAGTAGAAAATTGTAAGCCACACTTTTGATACGATAATGTAGATGCATATTAAGTTATTCGAGATGTGGGAAAATTCTCCTCTATTCCAGAAAGAAAAATATTTTCAAGCATGCTCACAGAAGAAGCATTTATGTTCATTTCCATCGCCTTCAAGCTGCATCAGCATAGCCAAATTTTTCTTTTTAATTATAACATTTAAAAGCCAAGATGTCTAAACATAAATCTCAAACCTCAAATTTTTCAGGCAATACTTCTTAATTTTATGTTTTCACCTGGATTTGCACTTGATTGTGCAAAAGAAACATATGGAGCATATTCTTTCCAGTCTTTTCTTTATGGTACAATAATTAGAGGTAAATATTTCCTCTGAAAAGTTCAACTAAATTTTCACAGCAGAAAGCAAACATATATACATACATGCATCGTTTAATAAAATTTCTCAAGGCTATAGCCTGTATTGAAGAGTTATTTAAAATGTAAGGATTATCTTTCTTTTAACTTTCTTGTTCTTATGATTGGTTTGATGAGTAATAATAATAATTGTAGAAATGTTTCTAACTTTAGGATTGGAATCACAAAATATCATTCTGAACTCTATACTGACTTCTGAAATCTGAAATGTCACCGTTGTTGATCGGAGTTACTTGCTTGGTTAGAGGGTATTGCTATTCATCCAAATTAATTTAAAATAATCCATTTTAATATAAGTTTTTATTTATTCAAAGGCAAATCTTCATAGCCTATGCTCAAATTGGTATAATCCAGGCTGTAGCAGGGTTATTTATATTTTGTTATCATGGCCGAGAATGTATTACTACCAATGAAACTTCTTGGAATTCAATAACAATGGGATTCCAAGGCGGCTACTCAATGATCTTTCTGACTTCTATGGCAATGAATGGGAATGTATTCAGACTAGTCATAATCATCTGGTAGTCTGCCTGCATAGGTCTTTGGTATCGTTCTTTCATCTTTCTCTATCCTCTGCCCTTCTCTTCAGAGTAGAATGTTCTATAATTTTAAAACTTGATGATCTTTGTTTATTCTCATATCATAATATTTTGTAACTGATAAGCTAATCAATTAGTGTATATTAATGGATTTCTACATTCAATTCTTAAAATATAGTAACCTATTCTGGACAAAATCACATCTATTTAATGGGTTTAGACTTATTTGGTTGAATCTTGAAATAACTTTGAGTAAATAAGTTACTAAAATCCATGGAGGCAGCCGAGATGTTGTGGAAATCAAACTTCATAATGAAGTAAGAAGAAAGGAAAAGTGTACATCTTTGTACTTCATTATAAATAAGTTACTATGTGAAAAAATTTTAAAATTATTATTAGCAAATTTGTACCCTTGAAGAGATCAGAAAGCAATTATATTCACAATTATACTATGTTTTAACTTGTGATTTTGTAGCACAAGAGCAGCAAAATTATTGCAAAGTTGCAATTTTCCTAGAATGAATTTTAAAATCTGTCAGAGTTCATCTCTTACTATTTATTATAATACTGCTTTTAAACTGTGTGCTCTTACCAAGAGTTTGATCAATATAGATTCTCTTATCATTTAGATTTTATACCAAAGCCTTGAAACGAGTTCATATTTTATATGGAATATAAGATCTTGATTGTAAACTAATATTATAAAAAAAACTGGTTGGCTTTAAATTCAATTTACCCCAAAGAAATTTATTGTCAGAAAGTACATTTATGGTTATATATACATCAGTGGAAAATATCTTCCTAGCTATTCACAGATGTTGAATAAGAAGTGTAATCTTAATAATTGATAGCATTCCATTGAAGAAAGAGTAAATTTATTTTTTGCTCTTAATGGCCTGTTTTTTCTCCTCTTTCATCACTGTCTCAAGCATTCATTGACAAACTTGTCATTTTGGACCAACCTTTATTCACTTTTCCATGATCACTTTCTGTAGATATTACATACCATAAAGAAAAGGTGAATCTTTTGTGGAAAAAGTTTGGCCATATTTGATAGACTTGCATGTGAATTTGGTGCTAAAACATTGAGTGAGATGCTTATATTATCTATTTTACTTTACCAGTGATGGGATAAATATGTAGTAATCTATATAAATAATCATTGAATATTATTACTGTTGAACAGAATTCAAATTTATTTACTTGGTAGCTTTATGTTTAAGTAAAGAAAACATAACAGTATTGCCACCAGAGTTCTGCATGCCAGAAATATTTCTCTTGCTCTTTTCTCAGAGGTTCATCTCTAAACCATAGGATACTTTTATATGCTAGTTCTATAAATTACTGGTTCCTTGTATATGATTATCTTCTTTATCTGTCTTTATTTGACTTGATTTAAAAAAGTCCTTTTAACTTAGTTATGATTTACAGATGATACAACTCTTTTAATCAATTATTGAAATAAATCCCGTTTGTTTTTCATCATTGAACCATTTCCCTTTTTGAATTACATAAATTCCTATTCTCCTCAGTCCTACTTACACCTTATAGCTTTACAAATTAATATTTATGCACCTTTTTTATCCTGCTTTTTTATGGACAGGTCATTTTATCATGGTTGAAGTTGTTGTAGAAACAGAATAATCTCATTAAATGTTGTTTCTTATTGAAGACTATATTAAAAGGTTTTGTGAATTTATTTTTCTTATACTCTGTAGGGTTTAAAGGCAGAATCCAGCTCTAAATTTTAAAAGGTAGTTTAAGGTCTAAAAGTTCAAATTTAAGGATTGAATTTTAAAGATAGATTAAAAGGAAACACCATGAGGATTTGTAAGAAACTTTAAGATAAATTAGTCTAATCATATTGTTAAAGATTCAAATGATTATTACTCATTTGTCTTTGTTATTGAAGGGCCCAGTGCAGAAAATAGAAGCAGAACAATGATGAATAAGATGGGAAAATCATCTCCTTTTGCAGGAATAGGCCCTATGAGATAGAGCTGGGCAAGCATAATGCAGTGTGTGCGAGGGAAAGAGATTAAATATAAAAGAATTAAAATATATACAACAAATACCCCCTTGACTTTGTTCTGCAGCTGATCACCTGGCTAGATGTGTCAGCATGTGCATGATGTTTTGCATGCAAGTGTGAGTGAATGATAAAACACAAGAAAGTTGGGCATTGATTATGATTGAAATAAAATATGAGAGAGAGGGAAGGAAATAAATTCCAGACCAGTTGAGTGATTGGTAAAAGGAATGATGATAATTATATAAAAATATATATATTGTGTATATGTGCATGTTCGCAAGGGCTCACTCGCTATTCTTTTATGTTTTTGAAGTCTCGCCCTGCTGGTGTCCACCCATTGCATCCCATTTTGTTCTTGCTTACTCTGCCCATCACTGCAAATTGGCTCATCAGTTGCTTGGGCAACAAAGTAGTAAAGGAGCAGCTGTGGTCTTTTCTAAGTGCCAAGTTAAAAAAAATGTGAGTGGCTGGAAGTTGTTTTTCAATATCTTTGTTGTACTTATTTCAAATATTAACTCCTTCAGTAATCAATTTTTAACTTGTGTTTGGGTTATAACTTTCCTCCTCCTCACAATGGATAGCTGTATAATAGGGTTAATAGCTAATATGATAGTTATAATAATAATGATAACAAGCTGTATAAAAAGGGTCTGTCTAAAGTTTAGGCGTTGATAATAAATGAAGATTTTAAACACACAAATGTTCATCACAATATTCATTGCGAGAAGTTAGCTGTCCGATCATGAGTTATGGACATGCACATTAAAGACCAATAAATTTAGTCAGTGATTTCAAATGCATTGACTCCTGCTCCTCCTGGAGTCTGTAGGCCTAAACATTCCTGTAATTTTTGACTTAATTTATAGGTGTTTAATGTGCATTAGAGTTTTAAATTTTTATACATCTTACCAGAGGAATACAGAATAAACGAGCCTTTCTAGTTACTCTAGGTACTCTACTGGAAAACTTTGAGCCTTTCATTTGATTGTTATCAGAAGTATTTAAGGATGTTTGATATGTCTTCATAATTTTAATGGCTTTGATGCAAATTTAATTTTTCAGTGACGCCAACTAATACAAGCATATGGGAAGCTGGATGATTATTTCTTAAGATGAAAATTTGCCTTTGCTTATTGGTGCTTTAGTTCTCTGAATATACTACTCAAAGGAAGCATCTTATTAGTTGTAGTTGTAATTTTAAATTGTAAATTATATAATTTTTTGTTAAGCTGTGAAGGAAAGGAAAACCTATAAATCTTAGAATCCATTTCAGAGTTGAAGATAGACCAAAATGGCAAAATTACTTACTGCCAAGGATTGTAAGAGTTAACTCTACTGCCTCTGAGAGGAAATATTTTAAATGACCTGTTAATTATGTTTCTAAAAGTAATAAACAACTTTTTTCAATTATCAATTAGTACTACACATCAATGAAAATAAAAGTTTATTTTCTGATTCTGGTTGAAATTATTAAGGATTGCTGATTATATTGGAAAAGATTGTTGCATCTGAGGATGTAAGATTCACTCCTTCTTGTTAAGGAAATTTACTCTCAGATATTTTATGGATAGATAATGAAAAATTTATTTCAATATTAGCAAGATCATGAAATTGCACATTTATTTTTTACATATTAAATTAATTAAGGAATATTAATATTTTTCTTTGTGATTTCTTCCAAGGTTTGAATTGAAAGTATTGTGACATGAATTTCTTTGTATGATGCTCTTAATAGTTTGAACTCAGCAAGTTTCTTACTATCTACAATTATTATTAGGAGAGGAATGTAGAACTCTGACATAATTTTGAAGGACTGGGATATTTTTAAATAACCAAGGTCTGCTCAGTAATAGCTTTGATAAATGTGATTGTGTAGTATGCCTAAATTTCCATTAAAAGTTTATTGCTTAATATTGTTCCATCTACCACTCAACATGGTCTTATTCCATTTATAAAATTGAATATGATTAAAAATTAATGTTTGCTAGAATGAAATTTTTCACAAATTCAATTATTTTTCTTGCATAGTAATCACTTTTGGAAAAGATCAACAATTAGAATGATTTCTGGATTTAGAGAAATAATTTTTCTGCAGCATCATCTATCAGTGGATGGTATTTCTTTGACAGTTGTCCTATAGTATGCTTACATTTTTGTGACTTTTTATTATATATTTCACATGAAATAATTATTGAGATCAATACCACAACTGTAGGATAAATAAAGCTGAGCTATCATAATAAATACTTTTCATTTACTGCAAAAAATTCTTGAGATAACATCAGAAACAACTAACAGTATTTCTTGTATGATAAATTTTCTGCTGTAAGCTGAAGTAGGATTATTCAAGCTTAAGCACGTTTCTCTCTCCTATCCCCCTAAACAAGCTAATTAGAAATAAAAATGTCCACGCATTTTCTGTAATTTCATTGGTCAAGTTGGTAGCTTTACGATGTTCAAATTTAGTGGTTCCATTCTATTGCAACTCTCTGTTCACTTCTGCAGGAGATTGATTGGTTTTTATGAGAAAATCTTAAATCAATGCTTTTTAATTACAGGATTAGAATTCTGCCAGAAACACTAGTGCATGAAGTATTAGAATACCAGTTTTCAAGGTAACAAAAATATAATATGTGATGATGAATCACAGCAGTAAAAAGCTCTAAAACAGTTTGTTTTAGAAACTCTTGTAGAGAATTGTTTCAAGTTGTTCAGATAAAAATAGAATTTTTATTACACATTTGTTTATAAATATAATTTTTCTTTACAGAAGAGTCTCAATATCAAAGGTTAAGGGAGTAGAAAGTATGATGTGTGGTAATCTTAAAAATCATCATTTTCTGAAGCTGTTGTCTCCCTTGCATTGCAATAATTAATCATTTAAGCTGTAATGTGTGTTTCTATCCAGTCTACGTAGTCGGACACCTCAGTGAAGACTGTAGGGAATCCCTGATTGGCACATGGTCTTCCCCATGACACTATTCCAATGATTTCATCGTTGACGAAGAGTGGACCACCAGAGTCTCCCTGTTATGAAAGGATGGTATAAATGTAGAAATTGCCATGGGTTGGAATGTTTACGCTATTTTTTCAGAGACAAACTCAAAGCACTTGGAATTGCTTTGAGTTTGTCTCTGAAAAAAAAAAAAATATATATATATATATATATATCTAGAAAATTAGGCATTCCAAACCTATAATGATGTAACTCTTACCTGAAAATCTGTTAATTATATAATTAGCACTTGAATACATTAAGTGAAATTCATGTATGTCTTTGTTAATATTCCAATACTCCTAAAAAAATTTTTGTTGACTGCTAGAATTACATTGGTCTGCCACCCAGAATATTTCAAGCTCATGCCCTCATGCCTGCTTTTGGATTTTATTCAAAAATTATTTCAGAGGAAGGTTGAGTTTTGAAAAGGTAAAGTAATTAATTTAAATTTCTCCATTTTAGGATATCTCTTTCTAGAACTATTGGGGAGGAGAAAATTTCTGAATATTGGAAATGAAAATTTTCTTTAAAAAAGTATTTGCTAGTGAGTGTTAATAAGAAAGAAAAATATTCTTATCCCAGATACGGTGAATTGGTTTATTCCTTTTAATTAAGATCATTTAAGAATTTACTGGAACTATATGTTCCATACTGGGGGGCTCCATAATTTTTTATTGAATGGAACACAATCATGGAGATTGTAGCTAATAATATGTTGAGGATACTGCAATATATGCTATAGTGATCTAAGTAAATTCAATTATAGAATTTATACTTATATGAAAATATTTGGAAGTTTCACTAATTTCTATAAGTGCATATAACAATTTGTTGTAAATTTTCGTTTTGTAAATTCACCTAAATAACCATCAAGATTTATAGTCTTCCTAGTTGAAAAGCCTGTTAAAAAGATTAACACATTATTTGGTAAAGAGGATGAGAATTTACTAAGAAAGTAATTAATTGACGGAAGGTTACTAGTTATTTTTATTTTTTAAGACAATATATGTAACTATTACAAAAGGTTATTTATTCTAAAAGATTTATTCTTTAAATTTATGATACGTGTTCATTGAAAAATGCATATGCCTGAGCAATCTGTCAGTTCCTGGAGAGCATATAAAAGAGCTCCCTTGCTATCAATTAGCGCACATCTGAACCATATGCACACGTAGCATTGTGCATTGAAGTAGGAAGAATAATATATCAGAAGGAAGTATGGGGAAAATGAGAATCAGAGCTCCTGCACTGCTATATCGGAAATTTTTAAACTTACGTTGCATGCATCCTTTCCTCCTTCGCCTCCAGCACATATTTGGGTGTCACGTACATTCATGCTATCTTCGCCATAAATTTTGGCACATTCGTCATGGTTGAAAATAGGAATGTCAACCTTATGAAGTTCGTTAGGAATAGGACCCCAAGCCTGTTGAGTTAAGAAATTTCAATTTAAAATATATGGATGTAAAAAATAATGCTTAAAGAAGGTTGAAATCTAGCTATTTAATCAATGGATTTAAAATCGGAGGAGTATTTGATTACTTTAATCAGAAGGTGTAAATTTTGCTCTGATGTTTCCGTTTCAGTGAAAATTATTGATTTTTTTTATATCTCCAGCAGTTTGGTTGAAATTGTCAGTACTATTTGAAATATTTCAACAGCTAATTAATCTCCCGTGACTTAGGTAACTACTAGTTTTAGGAGAAAAGTTTTGAACAAATATTTCCTGGCGTACTGAGTGATAGAATGTGAAACTATGAAATTCAACCCAAAACAAAAGTTTTCTGTTTTGGGGTTGAATTTCATAGTTTCGTGTTCTCTTTTCTACAATAAGGTTAAAATACCTTTTGGCATAAGGGGCATAAGCAATGAGAAGTAGTACAACACCCATGTCTCTGAAAACATAATCCGATTGGTACTCACACTTGTTCTGCCCCAACCAACGACTGTTGCTTTACTACCTGCCGGTGTTTCTTGCCCCTTCTTCGGTAGTTTTACTGGAGCAACTCCTTCCCTCATTTCGATGGGTGGGCTTACCTAAATCATGACAGACAAGTTAAATAAGGCTATAAAAAGGCTGTAACCCAAGTAAACGAAATGATAATCAACAGGCAATCGGAACATGAACGACAACTCCACTTTGTTGGATTTCTATACCGCAATGGATCCGCCACCAACTAGTATATCTTTGAGGATGTTCGAAGTATTTGTTTAATTGCTAAAAATACTCCGATCACTGTAAGGAAAGACAAAAGCATTGCTTCTTAGCTACCTGCGAGCTATTATTTATACTAAGATCCAACTCAACAAATCAAAAAATTAGTAGCAAAAACAATAGTCACATGCATAAGTTTTTAAATAATATAAGTTAGTTGTTTAGTCAAATTATTTTTTGTGCGAGGTTGAGACTAGCCGGTCTCCTCCTCCATCAATCCAAAACTTTTTCTAGATATTAAAAACCTTTGGTGAAGCATGGCTTACTTAGAGATATTTTAAGTTAAAGAAATTATGTTTTATCGAAAGCCAGATTAATACATCCAGTTTTTAACTCCTTAAAGGAAACATAAGATATATTTAGAAGCAGATTTAATTACCTTCATGAGAGAAACGTCGTTTACCCAAGAATCACCGGCATCGTATTTCTCATGAACGTGGATCTCTACAACTTTGTGACTCACTCCTCCGGAATTCAGCAGATTAGAGCCTTCGACGACATTCAACTCACTTGGCTGGTATCTAAAACCAAGAGTAAAGAGAGTAGTTTCAACGAAATTTTAGCCCATTAGAATATAGCCACGGAATCTAACCTACAGGATATAAGGGTAATTATACCGTCTTACTGCACTAAACAAAGGTCTTAAATAGAATTGAATCTAGTTTTATCACGGAATCAAGGTAGATATTTCCCATGTCTCAAGCCATGTTATTTTGTAAAGTTCAAAATATTTAGAAAAATATTTGCACTCTCGAAAGCTACTTATTTATGGGCATAATTATTCCAGTGGGAATTCTTTTGCGAAGTTAACTTACTGTGAACAGTGACCAGCAGTGAGAATCCATTCTGAGTTCAAGATTGAGCCGCCACAATTATGAGAGTCTCCAACTCTGAGTGAAATCTGTAAAGATTCCGTATGATTAGGCATTCTAATTGTGTTTAGCGAATTCAGAAACTCGTTGATCATGAGCTTAATACAACATTAAAAACTTTTTAGTCACATTGAAATCGTTCAATCATAGTTATCAGCTTAACCTCTATCATTATTAGTTGCTAGCTTTTTAAATTAGAAATTGTTAAAGGAGCGGTAATAGATGTATGTAGGGTGGGTAAAATGGGGTTGTAGATAAATGGAGATCGAATTATCTGTGCAAATAACTGGAAAAGCGGAGATGATTTAATATGAATAGTAGAATGTTTGTGACTTATTAAAATTATAAAAGTAATGAATGAATAAATCCATCGGGTTAATTATTCTGCATTGTGCCTACTGTAGCTGAAAAGTCGCGAAATCTTAGCTTTAAATCCCAGCTACGCCATTCAGTTAACTTTTATAAAGCGATAATTTATATTACCCGGAAGTAATTTTAGGACACAGGGAGTCGTTTTTTCTTAATAAAGAAATAAGCAAATATAATGAAAACAGGTAAGAAACAAATTTAGAAATCCTATGAGTATTCAGTGTTTAAAAATTCACAGTCAAAACTAGAATTTGATCGATGTGCGGAGTAGAAATTGAAGAGCACAGATTCTTGAAAGACAGTAGCATATGTAGGGAAGATGTGTTTACATCTCACCTGAGCTGGGTACTGCCTTCCCTCAACAATGTCACCTCCCACAATATAAGGATCTGGGGGGTAAAATGGATTTGCAGCAGCGCCTATCCATCCTCTTCTTTCGGTCGAAGGAAGGGCTGTTTCAAACAAAAACGTTGGCAAGTCAATAGCAAAAATTAGCAAGTCATTTTAAATATGGTATTCTCCCATTCAAATAATAGTGTGTATGGTGTTTATTAACTAACTTTCACTAATAAACTGTTTCAAGGGCAATAGACTGAAATAAAATGGTTGGCTGCTGATGGTTACTATGTTAACGAATGCACACTCCAACCTCAATGCACTGGAAAATTCATATATTTATAAAAATAAAAACCATTTGATGAATCAAGATTTAGGTTTTTATCCGAACTCATTTTAAATTATTAGACACGTAGCATATTTCGCCCTTCTTTTGTTCGTTTGCTGCTACTACGGTACACCTTCTCCTCGATACAGTTTAACGCTGTCACTGCCCTGAGGATGGCTTCATTGAAACTCAAATACGTATAGGCCTAACTGTAAGTTTTTTTCTTGATGGTTTTCGGAGCCTCTCTTGTTAACATGACAATAGACTGGTATGAAAAAAATTAAAAACGTCTCTACAACGTGCTTTTTACTGACAATGAGATGCAATAGACTTTCGGAGAAGTAAGCTCTTTACCTTTCACAATTTCTTCTAGCGCATATTTTCATTCCTAATATCAATATGAGGATGGAGAGCTGACATAATATGAGTTTCCTATCTTGTCACAATAATGTGAAACGATCACACGAGTTCTTATTGATCGGATTCTTCGATTTCAAGTTACTATAACGTTTTTATTAGAACGCTTGAACCATTTTATTTGACTTTTTCTTTCTTCAACTCTTCGTCTGATTAAATGGCACTGTACTGTAAAATATCACCGAAGAAGGCAAGCGAGTAATTAGCAAAGTCCAACATTTATTGGACAGACAAATGGAAATTAACTCAACTGTCAAAGGAAAAAGCTCGGTTAATGATAATCAGCCCGAATATATTATCATTTCCAGTAAATTTTCTCTGTGACAGAAGACGAATTGTCGTTTATGCACATATTTTAACCTTTCCGAAATCTTTGGTTTAAAATGCTCAAACCGCACACTCGTCAATATGAAGATAGTGATGAAAATTCTTGAAATTCTCAAACTGTGTTGCCACCACTTTCATCGGGACATTTACTGTAGGTTAATCAATTAGTTTATCATTTTCGAGTTTCTCAGCTTACTCCCATCTCGAAAATGTTCATTTACATAATCTCCCACATCATTTAATTTTTGACTAATTTCATCTTTCTCCTTACATTTACCTAAAAATATCGTAAATATCCTTCGTTTAGATAAGTTTAAGGTTTAAAGCTGATGTTTTCTTTTTCAAATGACCATGTAATGAAAAAATTTTTCCCAGTCCCGGGAAAATGTTTTTATTATTACTAAGTCCCAGGGCCCAGTCTTTTTTCAAATTTGGCACATATATATAAAAATGCCATAAATTTATGTAAAGAAAACTAAATGAATAAGTGTGTTATAATAATTAAAATCAAATTAGAAAACAATGTTAATGCTATGTTTGACGATATATGTGGTGTAATGAGGGTTCGGGTCGATAATTAGAGAGCTCCTTCTTGTCGGCGACCTTGAATTATTTTGTTCTCGAGTATAATAAGAACAAAGATATGCAGAAAAAACAACACGGCTATGCAGTGGAACGGCGAAGGATGGAGAGGAATAGCGTTGGCAAGCATTGCAGTAAAAGCAAAATCTTATCCATCGTCACCCACTGTTGCACATGTTAAATTGCTTTACCTTTCCCTATTTTGTCCTCTCACCAATATGAAGGAAAATTCATCTCGATCCATTTCCACTAGAACCTTAGCCCGAATTTCCCATTACTTAAGCTGACCACATCTCATCTAACTGCAAACGAGACGTTTCCCATCAGTAAAACGGTAGAATACGGAACAAATTTTTTCGTTCGATTTTTATCCAGAGATGTTTTCATTACTTACATTACAGTGCATATATTACCCAAAAGAATTTTCGACCATCATGTTCATGGAAATTTTATCTTAACCAGGGGTTTAGTACTCCTAGTTTCTTCGCGCAAATAAAAATATAACACTGGGAAATAACAATCTTTAAAAGTGAAATAGTATATTTTTGGAAGATAAAGTTCATCGCGACCTCAAAGTAGAGTTTTTGTAAAAGTTAGAATTCTTTATCATAGTAAAATTTAGAATATCTATATATGTTGAGTTTTAGCTGATTTTTTTTTTTCATTTTTATCTATATCTGAAAATTTTACTCCCCTATTCTTTGTTATTGAATTTCGTAAAATAATCACCATTTTTGTCAGAGACTAACTTATTGCAGGTTGAGTATTCCTAATTCGAAATACTTGGGTTGTTTCGGTACTTGGAATTTTTCGGGGTTTTGAATACATGATCTATGCGAAGTTTAAAAGAATTTAGACAAAGTCAGAAAAATGCTTTTCATATGCTATTAGAACATACGTAAAATACAAGCAAAGAGTACAAACGCATAATAGCTTTGGAAGCTTGGTGTAATATAGCATGGGCTTTAACGGTATGATCTATTATAAATTTTATTTTAAAAATGAGATTTATGCATCAAGAACTGAATCCTCTAGGGATAAAGAAGAGAATAATTTGATGTTCTTTGCATTTTCCACAAAGTTTTATTCAAAACGACCGGTTTCGACTATTACAGTCTTCATCAGGTACATAATATATCAGAAATGGCTCCAGTTCATTTCTGATATGTAAGCTCATTTCATTTCGGACATGTTCTGTACCTGATGATGACTGTGATGGTCGAAACCGGTTGTTTTGAATAAAAAACTGTGGAAAATACGAAGAACATCACCAAATAATTTTTAATGACGTTCCAAAACGTTAGGCCTGAACACCTAGAGTTTATAAAGAAGAGATATTGTTTATGATGGAATTTAAAAACATTTCGTTAGAATCATTTGCCTTGTTTCCGAGAGCTTTTATGTAATGTAATTCTTTTGTTTTATACATTGATAATGGTGTAATATGTAATGGTAATGGTAACGGCCGTTGTTCATACTAACATATTCATGATATTAGAAAAAGGTGATACAGTGTTAAGGAAATTTCAGAGTTTCAGATGGTAGATACCTAACCTGAACATTCTTTGACAATGTTTTATGTATCTAGAATGGCGGGAATCAGCAATGTCCCGTCAAACATGAAGCATATGGTAAATCTATCATCACTCCAATTACTTCGTCCTTTGCGACTTTTTATCTCGTGGAATTTTCAATTACGGATCCCCCGAAACAGATGAAGCCTGCCTCAATTAAAATGGAGTCCTTTCCATAAAGTATTTGCTAATAAAGATTGAAGGTGAATCTTTATTATGACAATAGGCCGCGGGAGAAATAAATAACAAAACTTTTAACTAATGTCTTTCTCCATAACATAGGAAAGAAACTTGACTCTTAGCATGTGAATTATTCGATTCCTTTTACTTTTCAGAGGTATACCTCTATTCGTACTAAGAACACATAAAAGCTTTATTTACTAACCTTGAGAGACGCCGATCACGGCCAAGGCCAGGAAAAGGATTTGGCGATACATGTTAGCTGGTCGAAGAAGATGGAAAGATACCATGCGATTCCCATTCGAGCCTTTTATACTCTTTTCGTCTTGATTGATAGATAAGCTACGATGACAAGTTCCATTTAGGTGCGATGAACTCGAAATATTTCTCGAGGGAGGAAATCTTCGCATTTTTTATCGGACGAAGGATGCAATCGTTTAATCAACTTTTCCTTTCAATTAATTTTTGATGATCTGACCCTTTTCCTGTAATAAATCGATAACCCATTCTTTGATACCATTAACTTATCAACTGTAACAATAATCATACAGGAGAAACGTTCAATTATCAAAGATATAAAATTGATAATTATTTTATTTCCATTAAAACTCGGCAGAAGAGAGTGAGTTTAGGCTCCCGATTGACCTGAAAGAATATATATGGGTAACTGAAAAATTGATCGTCAAAAATGAAAAAGAGATTTAGTTAGTAAGTAAATCAGGGTGATGTAATTATTTTTAATTAAATTGTATATCGACTAAATCGTTAAACCTATTTCCGTTTATTTTCAAGGTTACCTCCGTGGAGACACGGAGATTTACAGAATTACATTGCATCACCCTACTTTATTATTTAACCGTAAATGTTTTTACTTCATTCAATCAACAGCTAATACAACCGACGCAGACAAAATGTTCTATCGATATATCATCATGTCCTAATTAGTAGCGGTAATTACAAGCAATTCGCTAGCATATAGTTTACCATTGAGCCGTTTGGATTTTTTCAGTACCCAATGCCTTAATCAAGAACTTTTTCCAATCTCTTTCTTGAATCTCTTATCTTGAATACCTGCTTTAATATCACTTTTTGTGTATTAGAGTGCAGTAGTATTAGAAGAAACACATGAGGTTTATTGCTTCATCGGCTTCTTTAAGGAAAAGAATCCCACCTTTGTATTTTCATAGGATTCTTAAATTATTGAATTTTGTCGTTTTATTGCATTGAATTTATCGAATTCATAATTACTCCAGCCATTTGACATTAGATTAGATGTCAATCTATGTCTTGCACATTTGAAGCCACTGAAGACGGAATCAATTCCTAAATTCGTGAATATTTGAATTTATAGTTTAAAATGTTTGCGGAGCGTTTCATTCAAATCTCTAATATTGAGCGCAAAGTTAAAAAATCTAGAGTCATTTGAATAGGAAACTGAAATCGATTTCAAGAAAATCATTGGATCTGATTGCAGAATTGGCTTCCTACCATCGTTTAAGGCAAGGAAGTATTTTCTCGACAAATATTTCGTTTCTTTTTCAAAATGTTCTCATCTTTGGCAAACTCTATCAATACAATAGGATAATGGCAGTTTATCGTTCCTCAATATATTGAGATTAGTGGGCGGAGGAGATGCACACTGTGAGACGTTAGATTGGGATGTGCTATGATATATTTGGAGAAAATTTGCACGTAACTGAATCGACCATTGTATCATGAGTAATATTTATAAGTGAGTTATAATGTGTGCATTAACTTTTCATGTCATATGGTCTAATTGTAAGTTTATATTTCATAATAATGTTACACTGTCGTTACTTGGATATCCTTCAGGATCTTTAGAGCAGTGGTTTCCCTTGGTCCTCTGCTGTATATGCCGTTGACCATTGCCTTTAGGATTGATTGTTTAGTTCAGGACAGGAGATTGCCTTATTCAATAAAAATATGGCATTGAATGCTTATTCTGGTATTACCTCGGTCCCTCCCTAGGTCTTTAAGCGAAGCCCGTCTAGGTGGCGTAGGTGAGGAATTTCATTATTTCCTAATCCGTAGCGCAAGGGACATTTTTGTGATAATTATATTGAAACATATCCAAAAGAGCAACGCATTCTACTTTGTTGAAAGCGGCTCGAGTTCATTCCTAGAGGGGGCTCGCTTGCGGAATGACTTCAATTGTCGAAGCACTTTTTAAATTACTATTACTATTATATTGAGAGCGGTTACTAGATATGGGGCGCAACTGAGCTGGTTTGTCACAAAGTACGACTAAATTATTACGTTAAAAGTCAATCACAGGGAATCTTCGCGTTAAGAGAGGTTTAGAAAGATAATTATTTATTGTAATTAGAGTATAGATAGTTTTGTCCAAGCTCAAAGGCAGACTTAATATTGATACTCAACTATGCAATAAATAATCGATTAGATTGTCGAGCCTTGGGTTCAAAAACAGAATAATATTGCACAACGTAATTATAACTAAGTATTGAATCATATTTTTCTGGTTTAAACTTGTATTGGCCTTTTTCTCGTTCAAAGGACAAAATTCTTAAGAAATTAACCGGATAAAGTGATAACCTATCATCCTTATCACCTTTCTTGCAGTATCATTAAGTTATCATTAGTTATGGTATCATTTATAAACTGCTCCATCTTCTTTATTTTTTACATTGTTATATCTGGATATTTTTTATTTTCTGTTTTTTTCTCCTACTTTCTAACATTTTCCATCATTACGAACCGGTTTTTGAGCTTCTGATCACATTGTTTTGAGTCGAAGTTCAATGACAGATAGATCGGAGGAGCACGGGTTTATCTACAGGAATTTAAACTAAGAATTGGAAAAATAATTATCTTATCCACAGCTAGTGTTCGTATGTTCATATGTTCGAAATTGTCAATCACCATAAGAGAGCAAATGTTTGAATCCGAGCAATATCTTATTCTCCGTCAAACGATTAGTGTGCCTATCTGGAACAACTGGGTGAACTTTTTTCATGCCATTGACTCTTTTCTACTTTACCAGCGCTAACCTAGAACCACTTCGTTGTTTTAAAAAAAATCGCTTTAGGTTAACCAATCTTTGGTCTCAAAGAAGCCGGAATGCTTTTGACAGGATGAATCATGATTAACCTCAGATGGAGTAAAAATGTTAATCTCGTTACATCGCCGTTTTTGCAAACGATGTGTTTCATAATTCTTCAAATGGTATCATTTCAACGCAAAGTATAAGTAAAGCTAATGTCTTCATGTATTAGAAACTTAGGATAGAACGCGTAAACTTTTTGCTTAAGCTTTACAGTCTTAGGAAATTAGCGATGGAGGTTAATATCTCAACACAAGGAAAAATATTATCTCAAGGAGAAGAAAAATTGGACCTCGAGTTCTTTCACATTAATTTTCGTCAGTTATACCCAACCTGAGGATTCGTTTAGGTCAAGGAAACGCTGATATATTAGAGTATAGTTGATCTCTTTTATAAATTTAGCGCCTCTCATGAGCAATTGAATACGATCATAAATGGGAAAACAAAATTCTCGCGATATTTTTAAAATCCTTTAGTCTCTCTTTCGGGTTGGAATCTTTATTCAAAATGGAGGTATGAAAGTTAAGCCATAAAAATGTCCTTAGAACACAACTGGAGTGGAACAGGAGAGGAATTTATGATTCATGCATCGATTACTTCATTTTTTATTCCACATTATAATGCGCCATAAACTATGATAAACGCGTTCTAGAATTCAGTAGTAGATAATGCAATGTAGTTAATTATATGTTGCTTGTGTGAACATGTTAAATGTGTAAGATATTTATTTTTAATTTTTGTTTGAGTTCTGTAAGCCATTTATAATCATATAGTGCAGGGGTACTCAACTTTTCTGTATATAAGATCTACTTTTTATCTTAAAAGTGTGTCGCGATCGACTTATTGTAACAGGCGTAGTCTAAGGGGGAAGAAGGGGTGTGAAATGCATACTATGTTTATTCACTGTGTTTCAGCATAAGGTGCATTCCAGCGAGGTATGGATAGATAAGTAAAATATATGTTCAAAACTATTTTTTTTTATTTTTAAATCACTTATCAAGTTTTCGAGATATAGGCTCCTGAAGAAAATAAATTTCCAGACCCAACTTTTGATAGCAGCATTCCGTACATGCGGTACCTAAAAGATTCGATTTTCCGACACTTTTTCGAGATAGATTTTTACTAACTTAAAATGTAATTTAATTTTTTATCAACTGCTATGCATAAGTTGTTGTATTATTTGTTCGAAAATATAAAATAGTTGCTATAAAAATGCACAGTATGGCTGATAATTTGATTATTTCCATATTTGGAAAATGATTCAGATTATTTTGTTGCAGATCTTCTATTAGCAAAATAAATTTTGTTTTATATGCGTCTATGCAGCTGATCATATCAATTACTGTGTTATTTTTACCTTGTAATTCTAAATTTAAATAACTTAATATTGAAGTAAAATCGGTAAGAAATGCCAAGTCTCTAAGCCAAGGAGTACACAGAATTCTACCCCAGACATTGCGAGAGATCGACGATCGACCAAAATTGGCCTCGCGATCGACCGGTCGATCGCAATCGACTTGTTGGCCACCCCTGATATAGTGCACCACTTTTAGAGGATGCGCCAAACGTTGGCCATTCCTTCGTTAGAAAAACCGAAACTTTTGGTTGAGATAGAGGAAGAGACTGAGGCATAACTTTTTATAGGTAAATTGTCGAAATGATGAAACTCTCAAGATTTAGAACAAAAATATATTTATTTATGACAAATTTAGCACATGAAGGTTAATGAAGAAAGTAGACCTCTAGGCCTTAAGATGCTCCTCAATCCAGTCAATGTAATCGGATACTTCGGTGAAGACTGTAGGATAGCCCTGCTCTGCACATGGTCTTCCCCAGGAGACGATGCCGACGATTTCGCCGTTTACAAATAGTGGACCACCGGAGTCTCCCTGTTGAGAAGGAAAATTGCTATCAGAGAGTTTGACTCATTTGGATGATATCATACTCACCATTCAGATACTCAATCGCGCGTATCGCTAAGTGAGAACGGAAGTTGAAGAAAACTGGGATCTTTGGACAAAGAATTGTAGTTTTCCTATACTGCGCGAGTTTTTCTCCTGGTCAGCCCCACTGGAAACGCATCTGCATTTGATGGAACCGATACTTGGTTGTCTCAATTCGGAGTCGAAGTAACTCGATAAGGATTGATAAAGCTTTATATGAATCCATCTATTCATAAAATTAGAGGTAAAACGAAGATTGATTATTATCAGGGACTATTATTCCAATAATCATCTTCTAATACTATACTTAACGGGCTATAAGGCTAGAGAATTTCTCATGTATTACTGAGGTTGTATAATGCCGCCCGAGAAAAATCTAATAATCTATAGTTAAGAGTTTACTTGTTACGAGTCGCATAATAACGAAAAATTAGTATTCCATTAACTTTTGTTGATTATTCTTTTGGTTTGAATGCCCTTATATACCCGTACCACACACCGAGAGACAGCTTGCAGGGTAGAGTTAAATGAGATAAGTTATCAATAATGTTTAAAATCCCAATCGTGGACGAATTCCTTAGGGAGATCCATTCCTGATGAGTCTGAAAGTTTTCAAACTTACATTGCATGCATCCTTTCCTCCTTCTCCTCCTGCACAGATCTGAGTGTCACGTACTCTGTTGCCATCCGGGTAGTAAGTGCTGTTGCATTTCTGGTTATCGAAGATGGGTACATCAACCTTGCGAAGTTCGTTAGGAATTGGTCCCCATGCCTAAATAAATAATTCAGCAATTTATTAGAATTATTTTCCGAATTTTAAATTATTCGAAAACTTCTTAAGTAATATTCCTGGCAAAGAACGTATTTTCAGGGGTTTGGGGCAATATAAATAGATAGGATATTTCAACATCTCTCTTCCCATCCAACAAGATCAAACTATGTCATAGATATACCTTGTCCTTCTAGCTAAAGATCTTTCATATACCGGTTACTTAATACATACAATAGTATTCTTTTTTCTTCTTCATATGTATTTATATAATTTGTTGACTCTTTAATTTATATCAATGGCTTTTAATAGTTATTTAATTTTATTAAAGCGAAGTTTTATTATTTTGTTTTCTTTTATTCATTTTTTCACTCTTCGTTTTTTAATCTTATCAACAATTTTGTTTGTGAAATGAATTGCTTATTAGATATTTGTAAACCCATTGTACAAGCCTCCTGATTTATTTCTGATAATTTTAGATCTAGTTTGAAATAAAAAAACCAATTGAAATATATCATGTAACTTTTGCAGAGATTAGTTTAGAAATGCTTCGTAAAACTCATGCGAAGAATATGTTACTTACTGGTATGGACAATCTTATTCATATTATTCATTAACATTATGCACTCTCCGTCTAAATAGTAGTCAATAATTATTCTTTTAGTTGGAGACTCTTTCTCTTTCGATTTCAAGAATTGGATTGATTAGTAAGCCGGATGAGGAATCGTATTGATTGAAACATGTTTTAATTAAGTATAGAACATCTGCATCAGTGTAGTTTATTTCCACAGAACCTGGTACGTGTGTACAATGGTAGTGTGTACAATGGTACGCGAGACGATTTTTTTTATATCACCCATGGAATGGACTCTGCTATATTACAAAAAATTTTAAAAATAAATAAAAATAAAAGATAAATCTCTTAGCGAAACAGGCTTTCTAAGATTAGACCGAAGTCTAAGATAAGTTTAGAGGATATCAAAGTTTAAGAAAAGCTATGAAATACTTCTCTATAACCTTTCTTTGAGACTTTTTTTAATGTATTAAAAATGATTTTCATTGGAAGCGTCCTACAAAGTTTGATGATGTTAGAATACGAGAATTAAAAACTTCGCTTCGTTTGTGCTTCGAATATAATTGGGGACTTTTAATGAATGGACTTCTAATTCAAGCTTTTCTTCAATATTTTTCTGGAAGGGCCTATCCATTCGGCATCGGGGTAGGTCTCCATTGCAATGATGAAGAAGACGTTATTCTGTACTGTAAATTTCTTAAACTTTATTATCGATGCGGTCGAACGATCTGATAATAACGCGAAGAAAAATATAAAAGTAAAATTAAACCCGTATTTAGTCCTACTTATTTAGTAAGCATATACCCCATCTATTCCACATTGTATAGTATACCAAACAACTCCTATATATTTTAGAACAATTTTTATATTAATTAAATCACAAGCTTAAATTTATGATTTCTGTAAAGATGATTTAATGGAAAGACTTCTGAAATGATTCTTTAACTTATCAAGTTAGTCAGTCAGTAGCGGAAACGTGAATGTTATTACTCGCCTATAAATCTTGCAGCACTGGCCAAATAAAAAGACTTTAACGTCTCATGTAATATAAACGAATAAGAATCTGATCAGACAAATTGGTCAAATGAATTTCTATCGATATTTATATGTACATATCAGTTTTAAAAACATTTTGATTCATTAATTCCATAAATTCTTCGTTAAAAGATTGTTTGCGCTATTTTTCCATAGAAGGCGAAAATAAATCTTATACTATCATCATACTAATCCTCAATAAACTTTAACTGATTTGCCCATGATTCACGTTAGTTTGCAGTTCACAAGTGAAACTCATTAGACCAAACATCCTGGCGGAAATTTTTCGTAACTAATTTTTCATCTTCTGCGTTGTTTACGTCCATAATTATTGAACAATTGTAAAGGTTTAATAATGTATAGCCATGCTTAACATTTTAAATGCTATGGCGGAGGTTTTGAGCGAATGTAATCCCAGAATCATTGTTAAAAGTACTTCGACATCTAAGGTTATTTCGCACATTTGGACCTTCACCCGGAATCGAACCCGGGACCGCTTTCATCAGAGGCGAAGGCGCTGCCCCGTTTGCTATCCGGGAACCTCATGTCATCCTAATACCCATCTATTAGGAAATGCTAGGACAAGTGGAAAACTTTGATATATGCTTACACTCGTTCTTCCCCATCCAATGACTGTGGCGGTGCTGCCAGCGGGGGTCTCTTGTCCCTTCTTTGGCAGTTTCACTGGTGCAACACCGTCTCTCATCTCAATAGGTGGACTGACCTTTAAGAGAAGAGAAGGCATTGTTTATCTTCCATCCTATTTAAACATAGAATTAATAAAATCCATTTTCTCAAGCTGCAAGTTGTGGAATTATGTATTTTCAATGAAGAAATAAATGGAGACATACATTTCTACTACATTTTGACTTAAGTTTCGGACGTTTCATTCATCTCAAAATATATCCAGTGGAATTGTGCAAGTGTCTACATTTATTTATTCATTGAATTGAAGCATAAATGTGGAATCTGTCTATCTTAGTATGCAAGAGCAATTTTGCAATCTGGAGAAGGTAATGAGGTACTTAGAACATCTACAATACGTACTTTTGACACTTTTCGGAATAGGCGATAAACTAGGCTATGAATCATACGCGTAGATAAATCAGTACTTCAAACGACTATTATGACCGGTGTTTTTTTCTTAAATGGTGATTTGATGACTGTTAAATACGTTCGAAATAATTACTAAATGGTTCCCTTGCACCTTCTTGAAGATGAGGATGTTGTATGGCTTCTGAATAAAAAAATATGATAAAAGAAATTGATAATATTTCATTTGATTCTTTTTTATCCAGTGTTTTTTGGTATTCTGGAGTGCATAAGGAATGGGTGCATTAAGGGAATCTAATCAAGGGGAATCTTTTTTCACATCAAAATATGTAATAATTCCTGTAGAAGTTGGAGTTATGTTTTTTACGCCGTAAATAACAGATATTTGCTGTATTTAAACGCGAGCATATTTATCTTCCGATAGATCGGTATTTCATAAAGAAATGGAGCACTCCTGATTTCATTTTGTTCTTTCCTTAATATCAAAATTTTGTAGCGGAGGTTTGAAGGATGTCAAGGTTTCTTGGATTTTAATATTGAAAAGAAAAATGAAATTTATTTTACCTTCATGATAGCTATGTCGTTGATCCAGGAATCTGATGGGTCGAACTTTTCATGAACGCGGATTTCCACTACTTTGTGGGATACTCCGCCCTTATCCAGAAGGTTGGAGCCCTCCACGACATTAAGTTCACTTGGTGAGTAGCTAAAATAAACCAACACAAAACATACGTTTAATATCATAATACAATCATAAAGTTTAAATGCTTATTAGCTTCATTCCCACCACTTATGAGATCGACTGATGATATTTGATAATTGTTAGTGGTGGTGATGATGAAATTGGTTTATGGCCGGAATCCCTTCCTTCCACCAACCATAACAATTTATTTTGAACACACAAACAACCTTCCCCTAAATAGAAAAATATTATTATCCGGGACTCGAACACCGGAATTTGGGGTTGGAGTGCTAATACGCTAAGCACTCTATAATCATAACATATTCATATACATGATTAAAACATTGCCTAAGTGATAGTGTTATGGCGGTGATGACTTATTTATGTATTAATCCCTTATATATACAACTTTCATTGCAATTGGAAATGATAAATTTATTTTTCATTCAATCAGCGATCGAAATCTGTCAATCTTTTACTTACTTCTTACTTAAATCAAGATGTTGTATTTCAAGTCAGTTTTGCTAAGTGCATTAGCGTACGGCGGAGTAGATTAACATGGTGCATTCTACAGCTGCGCTGCTTTTGCTGAAAACTGACTATTCTTAATTTTTCTTTAAGTTGTATGCATTTACATAATTTTAAGGAACAACTATTCTTAAAAACTTTATAGACGCATGAAAAAAGATGGTTGTGAAATACAGGCGCTGCTGGCGAGTTAACTTCTCATCCAATTGAATGCACAAATACTCTATTTACATGGATGGGTTCCGGGCGGGGTTTGGGTGTAACACTTCTTTCGTTTTACCAAGCCATAAATTTCCATATCAGACTACTCGTTCAAAACCTAATACCCCTGTGAATACAAGTGAGTGCCATAAACTTTTGCAGTTACCTAAAATGCATTTCACTTACTCTGAGCAGTGGCCAGCGGTGAGAATCCATTCGGAAGTCAAGATGGAGCCTCCACAGTTGTGAGAATCTTGAACTCTCAGAGAAATCTTGAAAGTAAAAATGAGTGGAATCTCATTGACTAGTTTCATTTTTAATAATTTCACGTTTACATACCATCCATTTTTTATATAATCACTTCTCTTATAATTTTGTCTAGAAAGTGATTAATAGGAAGTCAGTTCCAATTGAATGAAAGATATATGTTTTCATTCCTGATATCATGTAACGTTTGATTCATCGATGCGTGAAAAAATCTAATGATTGCCTTGATAAATACATTCATCAACCATGCAGATCTTATAGTGCGCTAAAAATATATCCTATTCAAACTAAATTTTCAAACAAAAGTAAATATTGAAGGTGGCAGTCATCATTATATGATGACATCGTTCATTTTGATAATGTGGCTTGGATGGAAATTTATCAATCTATATATCACCTTACAAAATCCTTATTCTTTTAGTAGCTGCTTATTTCCGTCGAAAAATTTCTAATTTGAGTTTATTTAGATAATCTTTTCCCCTGATTATAATTACCTCCGAAGTATTAATCTAGTGAATTCATTTCCGAAAAATTGGTAAATTAGTAAGGTTTTTTATTATTCGCTGTTATAACAAATGTATGTATGTAACAAAATTAACCAATACTTCCAGAAATCCGATGAACTGTCTTACCTGAGATGGGAACTCTCGGCCCTCCACAATATCACCACCCACGATGTACGGTTTAACGGGGAAAAATGGATTTGATGCTGCCCCTATCCATCCCGCCCTTTGTGAAGATGCTTTGAAGAAGATTTTCGAAATTAGTAAAAGATTCCTTTGGTGCAACAAAGAAAAAAATTTTCTAGATATTCTAGAGAGGTGAATACACGATCAATCAGTCATTTTTCAGCCTTTTCCAAGATAGAAACTCATTGGTACAAATTAAACAATAAAAACGTAAAAGAAGCTATTATTCACTGTCAGATGAATATTCTTACAGCCTTCGGGGGAAAATTTAACTACAGAAGCCTCGGTTAAATATCTTGGTAAAATATCTTAACCTTACAAATGACTGGTCGTGATGAAGCCACATCTCTAAGATAGGTGGACAAGCTCTCAGGAAACTCGGATTTCTCAAGTGAATCGTCGGTAGGAGCGACGAAAAAGTCTGCGAGCGATGTTGCTTCGCATTAGATAGACCTCGTTATGAGCAAGCATGTTGTGTATTGGCCGTCAAGGTCTGTGTCTGTGAGACTTAGACAAAGTATAGATTAAGATGATAGGTTTCGCCAAGAACTGCTACGACCATTGAGTGAGAGTTTCCTAGATGCTTCTGAACTCAAGATGGGAATCCATAGGAGAAAAAATATTTCAAATTTAATCCAAAAATTCAAAATAATATTTCTTTAAAAGATGTTGCGGATAGTATGCGTCCTCCCATGTAGTATATAAGTAGGTTAAATAGCCATATAATCTTTTCTAACTGATCGACAAAATCTTGACTAAAGGCTGTAAAATTTTCTTTCGTATAGGTCCGACAGTTAGATCTTAATTACCATCATGAATTTAAAATGGGATAAAAAATTCAATATCTTTATTAAATATTATGATCTGCATGTATTTTAACGTACTAAGAGTGTAAATCGCCTTGAATGTTTACAATGTACGGAAACTTACCTTGAGATAGCCCAAAGAGGGCAAGGGAGAGGATGAGGATTTGACGAAGCATGTTGGCCACTTGAGTATGAATGCCTACCGTTCTCATTCGCCTATCGTTTATATACATTTTATTCACGGCCTCCGTATCTTTCTATTGGTAGAAGATAACCTTCAGCTGAGATTTTCCAATGTTGTAATAGAAAACTGATATAGTATAAATTTTATCTACTTCTAACAAAGAATAAGCGCAACCGTTTCCAAACAGAAATCAGCTTAATTCTAGTTAATTTGGATTCGCAATTCAGCTTATAGCAGTGCCATACGTCAATCGTAGGACATAAGAGCTGAACTGTTATTTTTCCATGCTTTAATTTTAGATAGGAATTCACAAAATATGTGGATTAGGAGCCAGTGAAGCAGATTTTGCATCAATCATCCTAACGTTAAACCTTTACAGTATAATTTGCGCTTTCTCTTGCTCTCTTTCTTTTTTCTTTTCTCTTAGTTATCTCATTTTCTTACTTCAACTCTTACTAGAAATCTTGTTATATAAGCCAAATAACCTGTAATAGTAAAACCGCTGATTTCTCGGGGATTTCCTTCACCAGCCTTCTATAATTGAAATGATATGCCACTTACTTTTTCCATAAGCCTAACCTTTCTCATTTTAGTCACTCTGGACTCTTCCTATAGAACGCGGCTGGAATTCATTACTTTGTGGCACTGTATTGTTTAAAAATCTGCTTCTCTACCTTTTCTCGACTTTCCAATTCATCAGAGCTGGAGAAGATAGAAAGTCTATTTTACTTGTTATCAAAGTTCTACATTTGCTTCGGTTTTTTTACCAGTTTACAACTGTAATATGATTTTGTGATTAATTATACAATCATATCCAAATTTCTCACATTTTTTAATTTTTAGAAACATTACTGTGAGAGAGTCAAATGAAATGTTTTCGAAGCGAAATATTTCTCGTGAGGTATTCCTCTAGATATCAGCTGAATTATTGAAACTACATTATTTCTTGTGGTAGAGTTATAATTTCTAGCATGCGTCAGCTGCAAGGGTCATTTGCACCTCACAAAATTAAGTTCATGCAGATGATGCTACTGAAACCATCATTTATGTGTAATAAAACATAAGAAGAATAGTAAATAATGTCTCCTTTCAGGAATTAAAAGATAACGAATACAATATTATTCACCCTTAGGTAATTTTCTCTTTCTTTATATTTTATATTTAGGTAATTTTCTCTTTCTTCATATTCTAATAGTATATATTTTCTAAGGTGAACATGAATATTGTAGTATGAAATCGAATGCAAACACTATCTCTATTTTAAGTAGTTTAGAGACGAATATTGTCACTAATGTAGGTTGCTCAGTTATTAATCTTTTTTTTGCAGATGAGCTTATAGGTTAATAATATTGCTAAGAATAATACTACAAAACTAAAGAATGATAGCGAAGAAAACCACGAGCTCCATTTTACATATTGCTAAATCACTACGTAAATAGTTTCCCTTATTCCCTTCACCAGAGATTTTTAGCAGTCAGGAATTATATTTCGCATATTAAAAATGAATTATTGGATATCGAAATAATAAAAATAAGGAGTTTATATTTAGGCGATATTGAGACTATAGGTAAGATTAAGAGTAAACTGAGTGCAATTTTATTTATTGTACATGAGATACTGAACATTAGATTTCGTTGAAAAGTGAGTACACCCAAATCTTCCAATGGGGTTTTCCTATCGGCTTAGAATCCTTGCCTGATTATCACAATGCTGACAGGTCTCTTTTCAAAACAAGCTTATTGCGAAGAAAACAATAATCTCATTTCATTAATAAACATTCAGATAGCAATCAGTGCAGTATTACTGCTGAGTAACGCCTTTGGAAAAAAATTACGAGATAACACTTTTCCGATTAGATACCGCGAAACAAAGAGAGCCAAGGAAAATAATTTCGAATGTCAATCATCCGAGGGATTCCCCACTCCTTACAATGCACCTAGCATTCATATGGAAAGCTTACTATAACAACGAGGAAGAGGCTGTTACGAGGGAAGCAGCTTAGAGTATTATGCCTTAAATACTTATAAAAACGCAATTCGTGCCTTCATTCTCTCCAATTAGCTATGGAAATACCATTTATCAATTGTGTGGACCTAAACTCTGAAATTCTGTGATAAAAACAGATGACTCAAAAGTAGCATAAACTAGATTCAGTGTGAATTCATCGTTTTAAACTCAACCGACTGACGAATGACTTCGTGCCATTCCATGACGAAGACGAATATAAAAAGAAAACTTTTTTCTAGGAGAAACTAGTTCCCCATTTAATATAAATAACTCTGCAAAATAGTACGAAACAACTGACATTTCCCGTCTTGATATTTTCGAAAAAATAGAATGTATCCAATGATATAACCTCACTCATCTCCAATCATACTTCCAGGCGTTGCTTCTTCACTTTATAATGACGCCTAAGCGTTGAAACACGTCGTGTTTTTAGTTGCTCTGTAGTATTTTTCATAGTTGTTCTCTAATAAATAAGGAACTAGTTTCCCCTGGAAGAGTGGTTTTCCTCTTTATTTTTTCCCAAATCTTTTTAATTGATTCTCTAATCGCTGTGAAAGTTGTTTTCATATGAACACTTTCCTAATGGTTTATAAATTCTTAGCTCCTCGTCGTGTCTCAAAAAAAAATACTTATTTTGTCAGATAATCGACGGGTCCCCCATTGTCTTCGCTATTATTTCGCAATAATTCCTAGTTCATGATGCATGTCAAGCGACTTAGATAAACTTAGATAAACTTCAGCCTGGAAAAATTACTTTCTTCTCGTCTTCTCTCAAATTTTTAAAACATACTATTTTTTTATTGTTTAATATTCACTGAAAAAGTGAAATCGAAGCAATTACATCAATTTTGTAAATTAATGTTTATGCGTCAGTTAGTTAACTACACCGTATGTTTGCGTACGATCAGATGCAAATGTTATGAACATTCAGAAATTGATAATCTCAAGGGGATATATCAGCTACACGCATTGCTTTTCTTTTATCAAAATATCTTGAACTTTTTATTAGCTGTTTGTTTCAATATTCATACTTATTTATATGAATAATCTTAAATATTCATATTTATTCGCATTATCGTACGGATATATTAATATTTCATCATGAGAGACGCTGCTTGTTCTATTAATTTCATCATACATCATATTAATCGAGGAAATTCAGCTGTAATTGGTCAGCTTGCTTTGAATTATTTCATACTTCCAAGTGGCACCACTCACGTCGGAGTCACTATGGAAATTATAAGAAGATGATTCATTTTTTCTATAAGTTTTATTTACTAATCATATTCTATTTAAATCCATTAAATATAATATAGCACAGAATTTAAACTCCATCTCTTTGGCCCTCAACATTGTATATTACTGGTTATTTTCACTCGTTATTGTAATAACTGTCCAAAGTTTAGTGTTTTCAGTTACCAAAACTTGAAAAACTCAAGATTTTTAACTCCTTCTGTATTCATTTTCGCGCATTTTTAAATCTGAACACTTTTACAATCGTTGCGTTTTATTTCAGCAAATACTGGAACGTGAATTATCGGATTTCATACTGACCAGAGCAACTAATATATTAGTTCTTCCTTATATTCATAATTAAAATTACATTTACATTGTGGTTTATTGTCGAAGTTCCCAAAGCAGATAATTTTACAATATATTATCAGAAATATGGTTGATTCACATTTAATTCACAGCTTTTGCAGACTATCCCACGGATTTGCCCGTAACATAGTAGGTATCATTGTTTATTTGGTGTTTTGAGTTATAGCCTTTAAAAACATTGTTATAGGTCTTTATGGTTTGTGCTGTTGTTTATCCATGAAATATATCTGGAAACATCTGTGTAGACGTCTGGAAATCCTGGCGCTGCACATTTGTTAGTCCAGGAGGCGATTCCAACTACTACGCTTTTGAAAAAAAGTGGACCTCCGGTATCTCCCTGAGATTGGAAATGCGAAGAGAAAACATGATTATATGATCCCATAGAAATATAACAAGTACTGTTCGTATCAATTACTAGTCTAGAACAGTGGTTCTTAAAAGTATTATCCCTCATACATGAAGAGTTAAATTCCGATAGATTAATGCATATTTCATCTGATTAGTTATATAGATGTATTTTATATCATTTCTACCTTTTTAAGGCTTGAGACCTTATAGACGATTACTGTTTTTAATGAAAAACCAAGTGAAATCATATCTCCTATAAGAATATCTTATATTTACTCCATACGCAATAAAATCATGCATTTTTATTTTATTTCGTCTGGAAAAGTTTACCTTAATTATATTAGTTTCAGGATTGGGGCAACACCCATTGGTGATTGTTGGCGTTATAATGAAAATAATTCCCTTTTTACACATTTTTAGTGAAATATTAACAAAATTTAATCGAGTTCACCATTCCTTAAAACGCTATCAACAATTAAAACCGATAATTCTGTAATGTTCACATACTGTTATTCTTTTATATTATAGGAACAAATTCTCAGATAAGATATGGTGAGGAGCGGATATTTCCGGGACGGACTCACTATACGTTAGTTATTCCCGAGAATAATGCCGATGGATTGGACAAACTTCATGTATTGGTAGAGGATCATAGATCTTACATTAAAAATAAATACTGGACGGAAAACTTTAAAAATAGTTTAGTTTAGAATTGGAATTGGAAGAAAGAATCTTTTCAATGCAAATGGTGATATCGGGACGAGTTTTTTTCATATTGATAGAAACTAATATAAGGATGAAATATTGTTTAGAATCCAAAACTGACGTCTAGAGAAATACCCAACATTGATTGAGTATATCTTTGAACATACGTTGCAATGATTTTCTCACCAGGGATAAAATTGGAGTAAGGTATATTGCAGAACGCAGCAAGTTAACGAAATGTTATCCCTTCTAGTGTATTACCCTGACGAGGAAAACGATTTAACTGTACCTGTCCGTAACGACTGGAAAAAGACTTACCAAACAGATTCCCACTTCATTTCCACCGGCACACATCTGAGTGCTGTGCACAGTTCTGTTGCATTCTTGTCGATATAGGTCGGCGCACTTATCATGGTCGGCAATTGTGACCTCCACTTTTCTAAGCTCGTTTGAAAACTCACCTCCCAACTGAAATGGAAATCACGTTGCGTAAGGACGACAGAATCTTTATACTACGAAAATCAATGGATTGTACTTGGTTAGGTTGCCTCAAGATTGTAATTTTTTAGAACTATTTAAGAAAAATACTCTTCTTTCGCTCTTTATTGATGAATATGTATGTAGACATTGATAGTATGTACAGTAAATACATATTCCCTGATTGATCGTTTCATAGGATTCTAAGACTTTTCCCGCGTTTATCAGGAAAGTTTCTCCGCATTTTCTAAGCGTGTATAGAAGTAGGAAAATGAGGCACGTGGGGTCTTAGCGCTGACCAAGTGTTTCTTACCGTAAATACCGCTCGGTTAGATGCACAATGAGATGTCGCATCATGAATTTACTTTTAGCAATGAGCGAGATTTATACTCTTAACCAGGACTATATTATGAGCCAACTTACTGTTTTTGCTCCAAAGCCAATGATAGTGCCGGAATCCCCAACTGCTGCTCCTTGATCTTCGGCAGGTAGTGTCACTGGCTGGCAATCGCCTCCAAGTTCAATTGGTGGGCTTACCTAATTCGCACGATGATTAATACACATTTATCTTTCATTAGGGGCTGCTTCAAGCAGACTCATGTAAAGCATGAGTTCTCGGGAGGCCAAATGAATGTTTTCATATACATATATATCTATCCTGATACCCACTTTTCGATATGCATAAGAAGATACAATCTATTTCCCTATTCGGTTGGTATTCGTATCCTTGTGGATTTTTGATGCGACTAGACCTAGCTCCTACTTCCCTGACGTTTCTGGCCGGGCTGAGTAACAAGGCCAAGTAAGGCGCATCTTTTCGATTCCTTATTACTATTCATTTATTGCTACGAAAAATTAATTTTCCTTTAGCTTCTGCCCTTATTCCTTGAGATTTCTAGCATTCAAAGACGAGACGGACCAATTGGGCTCACTATTAGTTCATTATTCCCCATAAATGATGGATTGGTCAAATGATAAGCAAACAATACGGACTCAATGGTAAGTTGGTTAATTCATTGCTCTGCTAAGAATATTTTATTCATTATCAGAAGGATCCTCTAAGCGGGTTCCTGCGTTTGCTCATAGGGGAGAAATTAGACAAATCATTATTATTGAGAAATATTAGAATATTAGCTCTGTTATTATAACTCTCATGGTGATATTGGTGAATTGGTGAACTTGGTGAATTGGTGATTTCTTGGCGAACGAGAAATATCTCGTTTGAATGCTTTTGGTGGATTTTCACCTACAAAATCAAGTCAGCTGTCCTAGCGCGTTTAATAACACTACCAACTTGGATAACGATAAAGTACAACTTTATTGCAGCGCCGTGAAAAGTCGGATGCCTGGGTTCGAGTCCCAGTCATATCGATATTTTTCGCTTTTTTCTACTTGGGACTATTTACTCTTTCCTTCACGTTTACGTAATAGCCTTTCTTGTATAGGAAAGAATTCAAAAAATGTTTATGGTCCACTTTGTAAAGGCAGGAATTCTTGGCCTTGCAATTTTTTACCGAAGACCTGGGAATGGTGGAATCGTTGACATTTGAAGACGTATTTTTTTCAACCATTAAAGTTTTCGGTATCAAATAATCAATATAATCACCTAAAATTATTATATTATAGAAATGGATTATCTGAGTGACAATTTATGTACGAACGCAAATGGAACGTAGGTAATATATAGCATCTATACAGAAGAATGCAGAAGCTGGTGTTTATTGCATAAGGTAATCTAAAAGAATTTTCCTTACTCAATTACTAATTTTCCTTAATCCTAAATGACTCAAAACACTTATTTTTTGTATAATTCTACAGATAACAGAATAAATTGTATTTAATCTAATCAGCTTCATTACATTCTTAATAATGAGTGTGCATTAGAAAATCACTCTTATAATAAACGGTACAGTTACGTTTAGATAAATCTGTTATCACATTGACTAGCTTGGCCGTTACCTTAGCAACTGCGATATCATTGTGCCACGAATCTTCCATGTTGTAACCCCAGTGTATAACGATATCAGTAACTTTGTGTTCCGTTCCGCCGGATGCCAGTTGGTCACTACCTGCTACGACTTTATAGCTGCTAGTTTCATACCTGGTTATATGAGAGATGAATAAGTCCAATTTTATTTTAATACTTTTTTTGCTGTTTTAATGAAGATGTCACAAGCGTAGTTTTATTTCAGTCGTAACACATTACGAAATCTGGTTTGATACAGCTGTATACTCACACCATGCAATGGGCGATGGTTAAAATCCAGTTGGAATCGAGTATTGCTCCTCCACATCTATGGGTGCCGTTGATTCGGATAGAAACCTGTGCAAAGAAACTAGTTACTGATAAACTTTCTTTATATAATTCCATTTCTTGAACTGTAAACTTCAAGTCGCAACCCGAAAGTGATGGAAGGAGATAAGTAGTTATTGAGTTATCTTAATTTTGAAGTGTCATTAGCAATAATCAAACCCCTTATTTGATTTTTTCTACCGAGAGAAATTTTTTCCTAGGATACTATGCTCTACGTATTTTTAGCACAAAAATTGACTGCATTTCCATAGATCAAACTCTTCGTTATCAAATTTATATTTACAAACGGCTAACGGAGTGTTTTGACTAGTTTTAATCTTTATTTTAATAATAAAAACAATCCTAATAATGTATGATACTATAAAAATAATATTATTATAATCGAATGAGATTATCAGCTTTTTTTAGAATTTTGAATCGTTGTTAATAATTATGAAACCCCTTGTTTGTATTTTCCTGCAGTGAGAAATTTATACGGCGTATTTATTCCTCTAGATATATTTGATCACAAAATTTTGCAAGTAATGTATATTATTGAAAATAATGTATCAATTAGGGCGTTGAACTCTAGAAAGAACGAATTTATCGTGATTTATCTTGTTTTCAACCTTCGCACTTTCCAATGCTTTTCTTTCATATCTCTATAATCAAACCTTTCTCCTATTGGTGGGAATGCTTGATAGTAATATAATTGTCATGACTGGATACTTTAGTAATATTTACTGTATCATATACTAAGTAAATTAAATACATGAAGTTCCAAAGAATACGGTGATCCTCATCGTATTATTGACGAATGATGTGTAATGTCTGTGGTCTCGTGGTTTTCTATCATTCAGTTACACACAAGTGCTGGTTTAAAATTATTAGTCCTCAGCAATTAAATATGTAAAAGGGAAAAACTAGTTCGTAATACAGAAACTCTAATAAAATCAAATACGATCAATTAGTACTCCTTACTTTTCCTCTCTCTCTCTCTCTCGTGTTAGAAATTTTACGATTGATTTGTTTACTCACAAATCCTGGAAACTCCCTAGGTTCAACCGGATCCCCACCTACAATGTATGGTTCCAAATTTGTTCTCTTAGGTCCAGGGCATACTTGTGCATCTTCTAGGCCTACAAAATGATTGAAGCCACAAAATATTTTTAACGCAACAAAGATCACAGGAACATTAACTTAGTGAGTGTTTTTGGAGTAACGGTAGAATAAGGCTGAGGTCCTGCGAAAGCTTATAGCACCATGCAATATGTGTAATACGGATTGAAAAGTTGGGCTGAAAGGGAACGATTTCATATTTATGAGGAAATACTTTGTAATAGCCACCATCACCGACACATTTTAGTTGATTCTTAAGAACAAGATTTCATTCAGTGTATTAATGCCATAAGCTTTTGCGGAGCACTATAATATTAACAGACGATGATGACCAGAGAATCGGAAAAATACCTAGTTAATCAGTTGTTCTTGACTTACCATAAGCACTGCCAAACATGGCGAGAATTAGCAAAGGTGCGAGATACCCCATCTTCAAATTAAAGCTTCTCGTCGAGGAATGCTATATTCTATGAGAATCTTACCCGGTGAATCCAATCAGAATGTGGTCTACATTGGAAGTCGACCAGTATTTTAATCCTCCGCAACAGATATTTATCACAGTTCGATAGCCAGCAATGAATCCGAAATCGATAGTCTGTATTTTATTTTTTCTGCAATTTTTTGTATAATCCATCACCTGAAGAGTTAGATTTAAGATAACATGAGCGGATTAAGGACTGGGAATTCTGGAAAAAAGAATTTAGTTGGATTATAAGATATTTAAGCTCAGAAGGTAAAAAATAACTACTCAGCTGTTGATTTTTACAGTATTGTATACTTTGTATACGTCGTGTACACCTACATACGTCGAAGCCGATTTAATTCTTTTAATAGAGGAATAAGATGATCATTTCTTTTACAATCAAAGATGAATTTAACTGCTTGGTTGAATATGCGGTCTCACTTACTTCAGAGGGAGTCATTTAATTTTGTTACAGAAGTCAAATAGCGACATAAATAGTAACAACAATAATAATAAACATCTTTAGTTCAGGGCGAGATTGAGACTTATAAGTCTCTCCTCACGTCTTATCCTAATACTGCGTGAGCAAGGTTTCGGAGTTGAGTGAGCAATATATTTTTGATGCGTTTAAAATTATTCAGAGTAGTCTAAGAATGTTGTATCAAACGACAAAGAATTAACATCAACTGTTACTTCCCAGATTTTATTACCTCTGCATCTAAAAAATACAAACTGTGGGTAGTACTTTATAAAATAAATTTTCAAAGTTGAACCATGTTTCCATGGATTTGTTCCATTTGCCGAATTAGGCTCCAGTCTTTGATTCAATCCAGTCTCTGTATTCTGCAACATTCGTGAAAACTGTGGGATAGCCTGGTTTGGCACATCCTTCTGCCCACGAAACCAAGCCAACAACTTTTTCGTTTACGAAGAGCGGTCCGCCAGAGTCTCCCTTTAGAAACAGTAATAGAGTTAAGAATTTCAATTCAAGTATAATATTAACAGTAATACCTATATATGAAATGAATATAGAATCCTTAAGGAATCATGAGAAGTGATTAGAAGCCAGAAAATCGAATGAATCACTTTTGACTCGAATATTCCTTAAGTCGTTGCAAAAATATTACAATCGCCCATCAAATGGCATTAGCCATCAAATAGCAAAACTTATCACTCTTTATTACAGAGCCATTTTCTCTCATGATACAGCCTACTTAAATTGTATTTCAATAAGCTTTTAAGTATAAGTATATGTGGAACTGAATTTTTGTATTTTGATTAACCCAAATCCGTCATACTTCAGATTTATTTTCACCCAAACCTTGCCAATTCCAAAAACAAGTTTCTTCAAGCCGAATTAGAGCAAAAAGATTTCGTAATTGAGATAAGTTTTGCTATAAAAATAATCCGATAAGATTATTCCTATCTTCAACTCTAAATCGAACAGAATTTAAATGAAAATGTTCCATAACCTTTTAAAATTCGCTCGCTTAATGAACAAATGATGAACGAATATGAATTTTCCATGTCTATTTAGGACTAGATAAAAATGCTCTACTTAATTAACTTTTGAAATAAGATCTATATGAGATGAAATTTGGGTAACTGCCTTCAACTCACACATTTTACATAATCCTTTGCTTGAATCCTCAGCTTAAATCAGTTTTTTTACTTTCGTTAAAATATTCTACGTATTATAACTATCGTTATAACGAAATCTAAATACTTACACTGCATGATCCCTTGTTTCCGTCGGAGGCACAGATTTGTGTAGGATAAACATGGAGCTGGAACTCTGAGTAATAGATTTCATCACATTCGGCTTTACTTGATATAAATATATCTACCTTCCTTAGTGCATCAGAGCTACCTCCGTGTTCCTGTAAACATAAATTTTTCTTGATGCTTATGCTCGAAATTTAAGAACTAAATCATAAATGACTGGGAAAACAAATATCTATTAATTTCTGCCATTCAATTTATTCGCCAAATGGTCATTGTAAGAAAATATTAATATTTTCCTATATACATATACAAATCTTGTACCTTTGTAATCGATTCCTAAAGGCAAAATTAGCTAAATTATTTCTAATTGTATAACCTGATTTTAAATTTTAAAATATTATATTTTCACAAAGAAGAATCTGTGTTAATTTTAATGCGCAATATGTATGTACCTATAATGTATTTTATAATAATATGCATATGAATGGACCAAGTTTAAGCTCCCGTATTGAATCACGTCTCAAACTGAGAGCTTAAATCCATCTCAATTCAAATTGTTACTGACATATCAGCCTGTTACATATCTTCGAATTTCCCAAAATTTTATTCAATTTACATTTTGTTGTTAATATATTTCCTAAAATTTTATAAATACTTACCGCTAATTTTCCCCAGCCAATAACAGTTGCTTTACTTCCCACAGATGGCTCTTGGTGTTTCTCCGTAAGCATAATTGGTCGGGTTCCGTTGTCAAATTCAAAAGGGGGACTGACCTAAAATGTTCATTCGTACTTATTTCTTTGGAAGAACCACTAGTCATTATCAAATCATGAATCTTCAAGACTATTTTTATACGGGACTTTCTTAATTGTTGTACGTAATAATTGTTACGTTAATATCCAAACTATTTTTATAGATCAGATAAATAAAAATTAAATGAATACTCACTTCGGCATCGATTTGAGTTTTTTAGATGATTCAAAGTATTGCTAGATTTTTAGTTGTGTCAATAGGAGTCTTTATAATCAATATAAAACTTAATGAAGGAAATCATATCTGATTTTTAGATTCGAAGAAACAGATTTGAATAGTCATCTTTGGGTTTCAACTCAGTAGTTAGCGTTTAAAGGATTATCTTTTCTCTCCACAAACTGTGCGTACAATTTCTATGAAGATAATAAATTATTTGTCTATAACTCTTTCATTGCGAACTATTTCCATAGGCTTATTCTGAAGCAATCGTGCAACAGAGGAGTGAATAGGCTTTAGCAATTTTAAAATATATCTTAGACTAGTGATATGAGTTCTCCCATTTTTTAACGTGTAAGGATGCGATCCTTTTCCTCTACATTATATCAGATAAAGACTATCTCAAATGAAATTTCAGAACATAGAAAAACTATCTTACCTGCATGACGGCTATATCGTTAACCCATGAATCGGAGGAGTTGTATTTTTCATGAACTATGACTTTGGTCACATCATGTTTTTTTCCTCCTGAACTTAGCAGATTCGTGCCTGAGACCACAGAGAGATAACTTGCAGGAAGGCTGCAAACGATATTTCAGTCAGTATTTCATCCATATCTATAAGTTTTATTTTAGGAGCGATACATTCAGGTTATTTCTACTAAAATAATTCACAGAATGTTTCACTAAACACTCAGTGTATTAGATAAATATTTAAAGTGAAATTTATGCGTGTACTAAGTAAGTGTAGTAAATGTAACTTTGTGTGAAATATATTTTATTAGGATTTGCGAATCGTTTAAATGATCATCAGAACCAGGGAGATTTCAATAAATATTTTGATACCTATTCTCCATATTTTATAGCAGGAAACGTGTCGATATTATAAAGTTTTTCTACAGTGTCATTTATCTTTGAATCTATATCTCAAAAGACATAGTCCTCTAAGAAGGTAAAGCCATCACATAAAGATAACTGAATAATTACTGATAGTTCTATTTAGTAATGATCCTGATGACATGCTGAGGGTGGAAATTCAACTTACAAAGACTGCCAAAAGATATGTTTTGCATGCTTATGATATATATATATATAAATATATATATCTATATACTATTCAAAAGTGAAATATATGTATTAGGTAGGCTAATTAAGGCAGTGGTCTTAAATTACCTTGCGCAGTGAGCAGCAGTGAGGATCCATTCGGAATTGAGTATTGACCCACCGCAAAATTTCCCCAAAAAGTATTGAAGTGAGACCTAGAATAATAGACGAAATGATTCGTAATTAAATAAAGGATAGCAGAGCCCTATTTCTAACACACTCCTAGTGCACGAGGATGATTACTGAACGTATAAAATTTTCTCGCTTTCTTCGAAAGTAAATTTCCATTTTAAGTTTAAAGTGCGATACTTAATTAAGTCGATTAATATTCAGTTTCAGTTTGTTCGCAAGATATTATCAAAAATGAAACTATTCAAATTAAATGTGTCTACGTTGACATTTAGCGCGTTTTTGTGACAGCTAAGACACTTTTATTTGTATAACATACTTGCCCGGGAAATTCTCTTCCTTCCACCACTTCTCCCCCTACAATATACGGCCGTTTCTCTGAAGAGGATTTAACAAATGAGGTGAGATCATGATAAAGTCTGTGTTCTTCAATGGATGAATCTATCATTGAGGAAAATATCACATATTAGGTTCATGTATATCACCGATGACGTGAAATTATACAGAGATACCTAAAATTCAAGGGAGATAGACTTTTGGATGTTTATTATATAATGAAAATGCATCAAAAACACTTTAAAGCTCCGATTTAAGCAGTCTGGCTTCAAGTTATAATTTTTTTAAAGAGAAATTCAATTCTTCTTGGGACATTTTTGGTTTACTTTATTTTGTTTTGGCTTATTAAAATGCTTCGTTTTAGCAGCTGATTTATGGCTGAATTCCTGAGATGACTGTCGGATTCACCATCAAACTTAGATGAATCATATCATATTCACATCATATTTATGATTAGGAACCTATGTAAACACATTTCTGACTTCACTGTCGACGGGGTTAGTGTGTAAGCCTGGGTTACCATGAGGTTGAGGAATCACGGAATGATTGTTTTCTACGAAACGGTTTAATGTGTTATCTAACATTGAAATTTACATCATTAAGACGTGATCGTCTTTTAAAAGATTTTAAGCCGCTCTCATTAGTGTCCTGAATGCGATATGGTTGTTCTACATCAAATGGCAGCGGAAAAAAGTGCTGGGCAGATACTGTTTTCTGAATACCTGATTACTCTTTCAAGGAATAAATTACGCTACATTTCATTTTGAAAAACTATGCACTGATTTCAGAGTTTACGAGTTCGTTTAAAGATCGCAGTCTTCGTCGGAAATCTTTCCATACAGAGATTATAATCATGTCAACTATACTTAGATTGATTACCTCCTAATTTTTATCGCTTACGTGCAAGAATAAATGCTCCTTACCACTTAAGGCAGCTTGCAGGATATAAATGTAGATGTAGATAAATGAGTTTTCAAGACAACACTCGTCTATACCAAATATGACACCCCAGAATTGGGCTCATTTGAAGGAAATGGTCGTTGCACGAAATTAACAGTGTTCGTAAATTAACGGAATGGACCAAAGGAGTTAAAAACTTACCTATCTGAAGCCCTATAACTAGAAAAATAAGATTGTAGAGCTTCCTCATATCGGCAGCGATTGTCTACTGTTTATAAAAATGAAGCTATCGAGCCTGCCGTCGAATGTGATAAATCTAAAAGCTCTCGCTATCATAAGGGAGATAAATATTGTGGACTTAACATACATTTCAAGTCACAGGAATGATTATGCCGTGAAAACCAGTAGTTTCTATCACAAAGAGTTGAATTTAGAGCCGATGTAAAATTTTTCTCGAACACCTTGCAAAGATCAGCCGCAGCTATTGATCATCATTATCCTTTAAGATCGACAAAAGATCATTCTGAGTTTAACTTCATCTATTAAATCAGCCATAAAAATAAGTTATAGAGTAATTATGTGTCATTCATAGCAATTATTAACTTTTGATTCGGATATTTTTAATGAATCAATTTCATCAGTAGAAGATAGATAAAGTAAGTTTCGTTTGGTGTGCTTTTTTATTGAAAAATTTCTGCGTACACATATTTACAGTTTATACATGTCTCTGGATGAGTCCCATGGAGTACGAAAATCACAATTTTAGTTTGGATTCAATCCATTCGATGTAGTGCGACACTTCAGTGAACACAGTGGGGTATCCTTTCTCAGCACAACCTCTTGACCATGACACTATGCCAACCACCATGCCGTCTACAAGCAGTGGGCCTCCGGAGTCGCCCTATAAGAAAAAGATTGACCTTTGTACAAGTAAATATTAAAGTCATTCCTTGGTTATCAATTCAATAGTAAAAACAGCAAGCCAACTACAGGCTGAGAGCCTAGGTCAGTATTTAACCGATCAAGACAATAGTTTATTTTACAATCTTTGTATCTTTACATGATTAATGAAAAGTCGAATTGAAGCAAATAGTGAATTAATTATAACTCATGAGGATAATAGAATGTTCAGTTCTTGTCGGGAAAAGCTATAAGCAGCTTTAGACCTCCGTATGATGAATTCTTACCATGGGATAGGTTTAACAAATGAACTATAACATTTAATGATATCGTTTAAATTTATCATAAGTTATGATGAAAATCAGTCAAAAGCTACATGCTTACATCACGCTAATGTTTGCCCATAGGGGGATGGATAGATGGTCTGTAATGTAAGGTTACGTTTGTATCCAATAGTTATATGCCGGTTGATGTATTGATTTATATTGCGTCTTTAAGAACTGAGTAAATTTAGTCACATCTGATGGCAATCATCTGATGGAAAATCGTTGATAAGCCGTATTCTACTTTGCGTGAATGTGTAAATATGAATTGTTGGTTTTAATGATAAGTTGCCACTACCGATACTCATTCTTGCGCCGATAAAGTTGGTAATGTAAGAATTGTAAGTGCTTCTTGGCCGAGCAGAGATCATTTCACTCATATGGGTTCCCTCCCAGAAGAGAACCCGAGACTACTTTCACCGAAGGCAACCGCACTATTCCCTTGGCTATCCGGGACTTCTTTGATTATCGTGACCTTCTACGGTAACGCTTCATAATATTCGTCATATTAGAATTTAGGGTTCATAGTTATGCTTAGGGTTCATAGTTATGAATCTATCGAATATGATACTTACAAGGCATGGTCCTTTGTTTCCTTCAGGTACTCCAGCACACATTTGCTCCTCGTGTATATTGAATCCATCGCCTACGTATGCTTGCTCGCAGACTCCGTGTTCTGTTACCGTTATATCTACCTGGCGCAGTTCATGCGGTGGTGGCACTCCTTCTTCCTTCAATACAGATTCAAATCATCACAATGTGACAAAACACCCGCTGCAAATATCAGAAGGTACTTATGGTTCGCTCACCGATAGCCTTCCCCATCCTATAACGGTTGCAACTGTACCTGGAGGAGTGATTTTCCCGGAAGGAGCTAAAGTCACTGGAGAGGTGGAATTATCTAACACGAAGGGAGGTTCAACCTGAAAAAGTTATCCAGTAAAAACCCGAGCACTCATATAAAGAGAACATGCACACATCATCATTGTGTTACCCTCATCACAGCGATGTCGTGGTGCCATGCATCGCTTTCGTTGTACTCTTCATGGACGTATATGTCTTTAACTATATGTCTGGTTCCACCTTCGTAGAGGTCGTTTGTTCCTGCCAGCACATCCAGGACATCTGGTCTGAAGCTATTCGTTCCAATTTGATGCAAATAGAATATCATATGTTTGAAGATTGTTTCGACGCATTAACTAAAATTCAAACTGATGTTAAACTTTGTATACACATTAATATTATTAGCACATCAAATTCTACAATTTATTAAACATGTCTTTAATATTACAAAAATCTAGAACTGCGCACTTTTTATAGTGTGTTTATATATATGCGGTTATAGTTACAGTTTCATGCAATTTTCCTTATGAATGCATTCCTCATAGTAATATAAAAGTGATGGATTACAGCCGAAAAAGAATAGAAAATTGAGAAATTATTTACGAATTCCCTTAGTTAAGTCGAAGAATTTCGCTATTTACACATCTAGATTACATCCAATGGAAGAAGCAAGGAAAATTAATTAGAAAAACTGCTCAAGCGAAGATGGCTAATGGAAAAACAGCCGTAAACTGTATAGCTTGAATACAACGAAAAGTTTCATAAAAACTTATGTATAGGGTTCTTTGATATCTATGTGACACATGAATGTTACAGAAATAGAGAAGAGAAAATTAGAATTAATGGAGATGTCTAGCTGTAATAGTAGCAGTGAAGACAAAATTAGATGCAATGAAAATGTTGTGATATAAAAAAATGATGGAGATAAAATGGACAGATCGTAAAAAAATTAGACGAGCAAATAAAGAGAGCACTATATGGAAAACTTTGATTTAAAGACAATCTTATTTTAACGGGCACAATCCGAAGCATATAGTTTGCTGAGAATAAAATGAGAAGGGATGATGGAATGGAGGAAAAACAGAGGATGGTATAGGTTAAATGATAAGAGGCAGTTAGCGTTAATGTTAAGGTTAGAAGTGATGAGGGAATAAAGCGATTGGTTGTAGAAATGACGACTGGAAGAGCTACAATGAACCAATACTCGGATTATTAGCAGAAAATGAGGGAAAGAAGAATTTTATCGGTCTTGAAGAAATATGCACTTTTTAGATTTTCACAAATTTTCTTAATTATTCAGAAAAATGTCACAGAAATATTCAATGGATTTATAATAGTATCAGAGAACGCGAATAGCAATTTAATGCTAGGTTCGAGCTGTAATTACAAATAAGAAAGTGATTACTTACTCAGCGCAATGTGCAGCGGTAAGAATATGATTCTCATTGAGTATTGAAGCTCCACAGCTATTCATGCCGAAGAACTCTATGGAGACCTTGGTGAACATGAGGATACTTAAAAGTCAATATTCATATTCTAATATAATATATAATAAAAATCTTGCTTTTCTTTTTAATATAGCTAACATAATTTTCGAATATCATTAAATCTATTCTTCATCAGGGTTTTACTTTTCCATGCGTATAATTACGCGAGAATTTTAACTTACCTGTCCAGGATATTTTCTACCTTCAACTTTTTCTCCACCAACGATAAAGGGGCTCGGTCTTCCAGGAAGTCCTTTGGCTGCTCCAAAACCTCTTGGTTTCAACTTTACATCACCTAAGATATACATTCTTGGGTTTAAATTTCTTCTAGGGCGAAATATTTCCTACTAAGTATTTCACTTGAATAACAGATACAATTATTTCTCCAAATTTTGAAGCTTCTTCGCTGTAGGCAAATGCACCTTTTTATTTCTTAAAATCCTCAACTTCAATTCATAGGGAGGTCAGCTAGAATCTCTACATATTCGGAATGGTGAAAAACATTTGTTGAATTTTATAATTTGCATTAATCTTTAATTTACCTCCAGGCTTCTTCAGTATGATTTCATTTTACCTTTGTGCGTGGTATCGAAGATTAAGGACACAAATGACCTAGACGTTTTCTTTGATAAATAATCTATTTTGAAGTGAATGCGGCAGATACTTATTTTTATTCATTTTCTAATCTTTAAAAATCCGATTTGTAATCATCGTAATAATTTTCAAAGTAATCTTTCCTCGCAGATGATACCCTATTTATTTCAGCATCATCAATCCGCAGAACTATTTATAAATGAATTGAATTTCCATTATTAATGCTTTAGATTCTCTTTAAATCAATAATAAATGGTTCATTAAGGAGTGTTCATTTCAGAAAGAGAAAAAGGTTTGAAGAGAGTACTCTGAACAGACGTAATAATGACGGGATGCTCTGTTAATGGATTTGTTTTGTAGCATGTGCATTACTACATATACATTCATTCAAAATTACGAAGCTAAACTACAGTCTTAACCATAAACTCACCAAGGGTCGATCCAATGACTAGCAGAAAGAGAAATAAAACTGTCTCCATCTTAATCTGCTTCAAATCGTAGTACTATCAATGCCTCACTTATACAAGTGCAGTATATATGACGGCGGGTTATTCTATACAATCTAGAGCCAAGAACTCTGATAGATAACGATTCTGAAGAATGTATTTTCTCAGTGATATTAAGTCCGCATTGAGCAAAGATCAAAGGGGAATTAGGAGAGGTTAAGCGTAAACGATATTTTCGGAATTTTAATCCAGAAATACTGGTATGAATCATTGATTTAACAATGTGGAATTCCAGCAAAGGAGTAATTTTATAATGAAAATATTACGAAACTCTTAGGTATTTTCAGTTTATCGGGAGTGGAGTTAGATCATCGTTTCCCGCATGCTGTCCTGCAGAAACATAATTATTGTCCTTTATGGTCCTACAAAGCGTAAACAAGGATAAGAACATCAATATACAAAGCCGATTATGTTTTCAGAAGGAGAAAAACATAAATCAGACCCTTTTTAAAGAAAGCATCAACTTAATTACTAACAGTAAGAGGAAATATAGATCAAGAAAAAAATGAGTAATGAAATAAGGTTCTTTTACGTCAACCCGCCCCAGGAAAGCAGTATTGTTCGCTTGAAGAATCACTGCTCTAAAGCAAAAGGTAAATTGTATTCAATAGTATAGTGGTACGTAATAGTACTTTCAATGGTATTTAGTACGCAGTCCCTGATTACTTCTGTTTTCTCTACAATTTAACCTCAATAAACTGTCCTTAGGTAGGTTTAGGTTACAAAGCGTAATCATAGTTTCAAATCTGGTTTAATCTCAAAAAATAGAATTATACTTTATTTGTGCTCTATTAACCTTTGCATCTTTGCGATGCTCATAGTGGTGCTTGAAAGTTTTAGATGAGAATTACTGTGAAAAAAATGCGATTTCGTAGTACTGGAATTATGGAATGAGTGTGCTGTCAATATATCTTCTTTTCGATTTATTAGCGGTATAATATCACTTAACAGCATGAGTTCGTTTGATATCTAAGATTGTATCCTCTCCTCGATCCAATCGATGTAGTCCGCAACCTCTGTATAAACAGTTGGATATCCCTCTCTGGCGCATCCTCTAGCCCAGGACACGAGACCGATTACTTCTCCATTCACGAACAAAGGTCCTCCTGAATCACCCTGAAAGTAAACATTAAATTCTTATTTCTTACAATCAACGCGTTATATTTCGCCCAAATTTTCATTTAAAAGGGAGATGATGATTGACTTCTTAAGTTACAGAAGACACCTGAAAACCCATAGATAAGCGGAAATGAAAAAGTCGACAAGTTTCCGTTATATCGGTTCGATTCGCGGGAAATTATTCGTTTCCGTTTATCTTAAAAGGAAAATCATAAAATTTTTGAAATTTTCTCGAAGACAACAGTTACTTTTTTGAATTTTTTTATTCGTATGCTGTTTTTCAATTTTTATAGTGTTTTAATTTTTCCGTTGTTTTATTTGCAGCATTTTTTGCATTAACTAAATGCGTTTAAATGACCAGTGAAAATATTTTCGGTTAACAATCGATATCTATGACAAGAGGGTGTTTGAGAATATGATTTGATGAATAAACAGTCTTTATAATATCCTCAATATGCAAATTTATTATGACTAAAATATTCCATGCGTTTCAAAACCGTGTTTTAGACTAGTTTTGCTTATAGTTTGTTATATTCACAGCAAGAAATTAGGTGTATGGCTGACTTGCTTAAGGGATGGCTCTTGGTTTATGTTCAATGTTTAGCTTCGCTTTTTGCCTGGTTGAGGTTGATTGCTCAAAGATTGAAATTATTTATATCACCACTGACTTCATTCTTAAGACATATTCAGCCAATAATGGATGTAAGTTAGAATTTATTTCCTTTCCAAATATGGCTTTTTAAGGAATGGGAATATTGAAAACGAAATTCTGTGAAACCATACAATTGCAAGGAAATAATAATGTGATGTTTAACTATGTATCCATCCAAGAATTAACATAATATTAATTCAGTATACCAAATGCATTTTTGTTAAAATCTTTTCGTACTTTGAGCGATACGAGTGACTTACATTGCAGGAACCAACCCCTCCTGGTTTATATGCACATATCTGCTGGGCGTATATCCTGTGATAATCTTCGCTGTAAATTCTATCACACTCATCGTGGTCAAAGATGAATATATCCGCTTTCCTTAAATCAGGCGATACAGATCCTGCTTCCTATCACCAGAAAGATGACCTTATTGAAGTGAAATCTTATGGTACCAGCGCAGCAGTAATCGAATGATGACAATAAGCTCTCTTTAGCGTTTATCACTCCAAATGAGATACTTCAAATAAATTATTTTCTACTCGTAAATTATCACCTACCCTGGTCACACCCCATCCTATAACAGTGGCAGAGCTGTTTACTTGAGTCGTTTGTCCTTGTGCAGGAAGCTTCACTGGAGAAGTGGAGACATCGAAAATAAATGGTGGGTCCACCTACAGCGAAAAAAATTTCTTACTGAGAATGTTGTATCCGAAGAAATTAATGTGTGAGGTGAATTATTGTCTATTACTACCTTCATGACGGCTATATCGTTGTGCCAAGAGTGTAATGGGTCGTAATACTGATGTATCTTGATCTCTGTTACTTGATGCCGCGTTCCTCCTGAGCGAATGTTGTTTGTTCCAGAGAGAATGGTTACCAAAGATATGTCGTGCCTAAAATAAGGTATAATAGTATTACGAAGAAAAGTATAACATACTATAGAATGGCATGGTAAGTAAAAAAACAGTATAGTATAAATAATATATGAATCAGTGTGTACATCATATAGTGTACATACATAGAAGGATGGTTGGAATTAACAAAATGAATGTTAATGTTACCAAGAGGAAGTTGGTCACTCTTACAAGTTAGGAAGCTCATTTTTCCCACATGTATGATGTGTGATGATGACTGAATTGTGAATTTCAGAAAACCTCTGATCATTGATAATAGAAATGAGCCAAATTTAACAAAAATCTCAACTAGAAGAAACATGAATGTAACAGTTAGGGTGGCAATAGAGAATTTTATATAACGTGACGATTAATTTAATGTATATTAGCAAGAAAGAAAAATAAGAAGGCTTTACATCACATATTAAATCTATTTTAGAGCATACCATCACCATGTGAGATCTCTAAGTGGTTTTTCGAGGAAATAAATAAGATAAAATAAAAAATGAAGCTAGACGCGTAATCAGTGTATTAAGAAAAACGGATAGTGCGACAGCAATGCTTAAGATTCGGGTGATAAAGACTGGAAAAAGTAAGAAAATAAATCGATTATATTTCAATTATTTACCAGATTATTTGAAGTAAGGTTGGAAGGGAAGGAAGGATCTTAACAGGTTAACAATTTCGGAGAGTTTTTCCTAAATTAAAAAAGAAAGTATACTCTCTGAGTAATACTCCCGGAGTATTTTACGAATCTCCCTGAACAAGAATTTCGTATTTTCTTCTTCCGACAGAAGACCGGAAATATCCATAACCATTTTTCAATTTCCAAAATAATGAACAATTTTGAGACGAGACCAGTTTAGCGTGATAAAGAATTTAATGTAAAGTAATCTCGTCTCAACATATCGATTCCTGAAAAACTGAAAACCTCTCCTTATCAGATGCGGGGATTTTTGGGGGTGATTAGAAAGATATAAAATCAAATCTAAGTGGCAAGGATGTGATAACGCCGAATACTTTCCATTTCATTGAAGTATTTTTGAATGCAATGAGTCCTTTCTTCAAGCCATTGCCAAAAATGTTAAGTATATAAATTTTGACGTTTTTCTGTTTTATGGATGCAAAAGAATGAATATAGGCTTCAAACTATGTTGACAGTTTTAAAGGAAGGAAGGGATTGATTGAAAGATTGAAATTTGATAGCTTTTTAGAAGGATTCTTTCTATTTCAGAAGCGAAATTGCTACGTCTGAAACCAATTCTGCTAAGTTGGGCGAAATTTTAGTACATAAGTATTCTATTTCAGAAGATACCCTTCCAATCAGTTGGCCTGTAAATATTTAATATACTTACTGAGAGCAATGACCAGCAGTGAGAATATAATTCTCATTGATTATTGAGCCTCCACAGTTATGGCCTCCTCCTACCTGGACTGATACCTAGAAAATAACAGATTATGGTGGGTATCATTTTTATTTGAACTAATATATCATACTACACATATATCATACTAGTAAGTTAAACTTAAATAATGTATTATGTCTAAGTTTTCCGTAAAAAGTTAGAGAGAATGATGGACGAAATTAATAGCCCATGAACTTATATATACATAAATAGTTTTAAGTAACACTGAAGTAGACCTCTTAATTTATGTGATGATCACTTCTTCACAAAATTTTGCTAAGAGTAGTTTCAATGTAGTACATACTATAGATGTATATCTCTGAAAAAGATAATTTCATCGCAAAAGCTGGAAGTTTGGACTCGGGAAGAAAACTTGAAAGCAAGATAAGTGAGATTGAGGGACTTGGTTTTGATTTCGAACACAAAAATTAGTTCAAAGAAAAAAATGAAAAGAAATAGGAACAAAATATGCTGATATTTACATAAGTAACAAATCCGTCGTGCTTTGATAATATCTTAAGAAAATTTGGGAAGAAGATAAGAAATGAAGTATGAGAGTATGAGAAAAGTAAAAGAGAAATCAGGTCTCGAATAATGTCTAACTTCTAGTGATTACCAAGTTATTGATTTCGAATCCGCAAGAAGAAAACGTAATATTTGTATGTACTACATGGTACATATTAGTGTTCTGTGGGAGGTCGTAACATAAACACTCTTAATAACGGAAGTAACCTTTGATGAGGCTGGCCAAAAAACATTCACTTACTTGACCTGGAAATTCTCTCCCTTGCACGATTTCTCCACCAATAATACGCGGTGTGGAAATTCCTGGTAGATCTTTCGCTGCCCATATTCCCTTTGGTTTCCTCTGCGGAAATCCTTGAATGATACTTTCAATCATTATTTGCATAAGAAAGATTGTATTTAAAATGTCATTTGATTCTCCGGAAAGTTAACATTCTAAGTTAGTCGATCTAATGAGGCCAGTGTAATTACCATCATGAAATCGTAAACTAAGGTATTTTAGCTTTAAAGGCCATTGTTAGTGAAAAATATCTAATTCCCAAGGGTTAAGAATATACGGAGATTCGTATATCTATAGCTTTTCAGAATTAACGACATATGTATATAATCATTCTTGAAGTTTAGCAGACATTTATTTCTACTCTTAAGATGTTTATTTATTATATATGGGTTTGTGAAGTACTTATATCAAAATGAATATTATTTTTATTAACCAAATTAAAAATAATATCAATTTTTAAAATGAGATAGCACATAATAAAACATGAACTTATTGAGTTAACTTATATCAAAACTGAGAAACAAATTTATTTAAATTTCTTCAAATTTACTCTTCTTTGCACAGATAATGTTCAACCAGTTATAGCGAGCCTGTTAAAAATAATGTTACAATTTCTCGAGTTAATTTTGTACACCTGATTTTAATCGAAAACCGAAGTGAAATCGCTTACCAAGAGTTACGCTGAGAAGGAGAGCAAGGATGGCAACCACGGCCTTCATGATACCTTTATCTCGGAATGTCTTCTAAAAGTTCTCTTTATATATCAGTGACAAGGCCTCCAAAATTTTTGAATCGTAGCGATCCGTAGATAAACGCCATAATTTTGATATCAATCCGATTGAATTAGAAAAATCATATAAATCTTTCTCACAAGTTCATCGCATTTGAAATAGCATCGCATATAATAGAAATTACCGGGCACTTGCTTTTCATTCGACAAATATTGATGTAAAATCAAACATTGCAAGTAGATATAGAATAAGGGGACGTTTTAGATGATATAAGAAAAGCTTCTAACTTTGAGAACTAAGAAACAAATCCCGAATAACCCTCACAAGAACTTAATGAAAAACCAGAACAGTTTTCTTTATTTTTGGATAACATCAAAGGCTTTAAGAACATTAACTTTTAATGTAGAATTTTAGAATATCATTTTAAAGTGATCATAATGACTGAAAATAGACCCTTCTTATAATATTAGCAGAAGAGTTAAGTAAAACATAAAGACCAATTTAGCTTGATAATAACTCATAAGCCTAAGCATATTTGAAATCTTTTTCGATAAAGAGTAATTGCAACGACCTGACCTTACTTTTAGCTGCAGCACCTTCTCTAAACTCCTATGCTATGCCGAAAACTCTCTCCTAACTTTGATCTTTATTTCGCGAGAAAATCATTTTATTAATTTTTCTCGACGTGTAACCGACAATGATTATGTAACATGTTTTCGGTAAAAACTCATAAAGGTAGACGATATCTGATATTTTTCATTACGATCACTATCAAATTCTGTATTCAATTACTTATCAGTATTAGAAATCGTGCCCTAGTAATGCTATCTTTATCTCAAGTTTCTCTTAATTCCTCAGTGAGGACAGCAATCAACTCCTCAAGTTCGGCGATATAAAAGTGATGTAAGCAACATGTCACGAGTGAAATCTGAGTCCCCAACCTCAAACTTAATCATCTGGTAATACCAGATTTATCCAAGGCAGTTCAAGTGAATGCATTATTAAAGTTTTATCTTAGGAGATTAGAGGTTACGATTTGGAGTCCGATATAATATCCGCTATATTTGCAATATCTGCAAGTAATCTTTACGAGAGCCCTTTTTTACAGTTATAATTTGTTTTGTTTTTTTCATGTAGCCCAAGACTCTTAAAAGGGGATCTCGTAAAATGATTAAACTATCCCCAACTTGGAGCATCTGTAAGAACAATTCGTCCTTTACCTTGTATCTTCCGTTGGTTTACTGTTCAAAACATCCTTATTTGGTGATTTCACCGAAAATATTTATGTGTATTCCTTTACGTGATATATGTTTTGCGTCTAATTTATGCTCAAGGCACATAGAAAATATCGAGAGATTTTCTCTTAGTTTTAAGTTATGTAGGGAGACAGAAAGTAAAGTAATTATTAAAAACATGAGGAAACCGAAAGTAGTAATTTTACGACAAAACTGTTATTTTCAAGTTTCTGATGTTAATTAATGTGTCTTTGAATCCTGAATGAGAATTCCGCCTACGCACGAATCAAATTTATTCATTTCCTAAGTAAAAATAGGAGTGATTATTCTTTGCTGTTTTGTAAGATATTTTATAGAACATCCCAATAATCTATGATCGATTTCCTTACAGCCTTTGCCCTATCCCTGAATATCACAACTCACTCGCCTGATTGGCGATTACTAATTCCTGTACTTCTTCATTCAAAGAATCAAAGAGTTTGCAGTTCTTGGTTGATATAACTCGTGCAAACCCTAATGAACCATTGTCGTGATGTCCTTAGCTTTAATGCAATTCGAATACATTTTTACTAATCTATTAAACTTTTCTCACTGATACAAGTATTTATTGCTATAATTTTTATATTTCTCATGTTTCCAAGTAAGAGAGTTATGATTGGAGACTAAAAAATGATGGCTGCGATATTTTCTTAAAAAATGCAGATGTAGATATAGACTTCAATTCCTGTAATCCAGCAGTGCTTTTCTCGGAATAAAGCTAATGATATCAATTTGGATTTTCCTAATGCCATTACTTCATTTGAGTTTCTACATACAAGTTTCAAGAGACTCTTTGGCTTAAGATATCTTATCAAGAGCGGAAATCTGATGAGAGGGTATCAGTTCAGGAAGCAATAATTTGCTTGCGATAATTTGTTTCAAGGTATCGGTCTTTAAAGTGCATCCTCCTACATCCGCATCCTACAAATCAGAGCATTAGGAGCCAAAACAAAGGAAACTGAGCCCCTTCTTTTTTCATGTAGCTACTTTAAATCATAAAATTCAACTTATTTCGTATAGAGAAGGCACATGGTGTATCAACGCCGCGTAAGAAACCACAGCTATGGATGAAGGAGGATCTAGATCAAGACTGGGGATCCGGAAAGAATTGTCTTACACAAAAGGCAGGCCCGACAATACAAGCGAATCAAGCTGGGGCGTTAATATTTTGGGGACGAAAGTCTTGAAAAAAAATAACTGAAAATCGGCTGCTAATGAACTCTCCAACCGCCGAATATGTCGGCGAGAGTCGGGCCAATGCTACCTAGGATGGCGGCATAGTCGCCGAAATGCGCGGAAGATCGTGACTGATCAATCTTGAATTATCTTGGAACCAGGTTTTAGTCAGATAAAAATCATATTGGATACATAGATTCATATAAATGAGAAAAGAAATATCAAGAAATCAATAATTTGATGACAAAATCCACTGCTTCAGCCCAACTTCGAGGGTAGCTCTCCTTGATCAGGGAGGAATAAAAACATTTACTCCTTACCACTGGACAAACTCCATACTGCTTTGATAATGAGTAAATGTTGTGTGTTATTCTTCTCTTATCAAAGGGAAATATTTCTCATTTTAATCCAAGAATCGTAAATTTAGTAAACCATCGATAGCGAGTTAGCTGAAGAACTAGGTCTTAATTTGAGCAACGTTTTGTGAACAATTGCAACCAATGATTCTCACATTTTTATAACTATAAAATGCTTATGAACCCCAGCATTCGCGCATGAATCTTACCTCAGCCTGTAAACTATCACATTTATGAGGTCTTGAGGAGGATAATTAAAAAATATGAAAAATTAAGCATAATTTATTTACAAAATATAAAATTTATACTTGTCACATCGTTATATTTTTAAAATTAATATTCATATATAATTATTTTATTGTATTATCAACGTAATAAATAGGTGACATTTATTCTGAAAAACATTCATATAGCCATTTGAAATAAAATTCTTTCGGGGTTCAACAGCGTGTCTCTCTATGTTGAGAGACACGCTGAATTTTATTTCAAATTGAATCTACACACAGCGAATGCCTTTGTACCAAAGTCAATTTAGATCTTAATATGTGTATGGGTTACGTAATGTCAATGTTTTTAAGATTCAAGTTATAATGAGGGGGAGGATTCACAGGGATCGATCAGAATATGCTGTTCGAATTGATCCAATCTATATAAGATGAAACTCGAGTGTATACACTCGGCCATTCCTTCAAACCACAATCTTGAGACCAGGATACTAGGCCAACAACTTGACCGTTCACAAAGAGGGGACCGCCCGAATCACCCTGAAAAAAAGAAAGACCGATATAGTGCCAACTGAGACAGTGTTCCATTGAATCTTAAGTGATGGAAACAGCTAAGTATATATTTACATATTCTTCAGTTGAGAACATAGCCTAGCTCGCACACAGTACTCCTTACATACTCATCCTTGCATATAATTAATTTCACAAGCATTCACACTCCTATTCATATTTTATTTTATTCTTTTATTCAAGTATGTTCTTCGCTCATCCATTTCCTCGACCTCCTTTTTTCCAATAAAGAGAATAATAGGTGCCTTCTCATTTCTTTCCTCCTTTTCCTCACCCTTTTGAGCAATTCACATTCTGTTCATACTCCACCTAAGACATTCATCCCTCAAAAGCCTCCTCACATATCCTAAGCAGCATAACAATTCCCTTTCGTACCATCATACAGAGTTTTTTTTATTAGCCCAGATTCACTCATTTATAATCCATTTCTTAAGTCTTAACACACTAACTCCTCATTAAACCGATACGACTGAATTCCATTCACTCTTATCGAACAGAAATTTAGTCAGCACATACGAAGGATCCCTTATTTAATACTACGTGGTTGGATTAACTTCGTAAATACGAAAAATGAATAATTTAATATCCCTAGTTTATCATGGATGGTAAAATTCGGATAGAATTAGCTATTTTATGAATTGTTACAGGAAAAACTATGTCGAAGTTCTTCTTGAAATGAAGAAATACACCGTCTATTTGTTATTTACTCATGGAAAACTAATAAAATGTTGCGAACGAATGCCCCAAAGAGCTTAAGTTAAGTTTAGGTCGAGCTTTTTAAAAGGGTTCTTACATTCAAAATGACCTCTAAAAACCTAATTAATGATTGAATTTTATATTACCAAGTTATCTACCTCTTCATCATCATTGATTTTATAATAAATGTAAGTATACTATTTCTATCTTGCTTCTTCGTTTATGAAGATCGAAGCACTCAATATTCCTTCATATCAGCCCCATTAAATAAGAGAATAATTATCTTTGCTCATACTTACTTCACACGGTCCTTTTTGCCCCTCTGGAGTGTTAGCACAGATTTCTTGCGGAAACACTTCAAAACCTTCTTTCTCATAAATCATCTTGCATACATCGAGATTGATCACCTGCAAGTTGACTTTCAGCAGATCCTCTGAAATTACTCCATCCTGAAAAGCCAACCAATGAGGGAAATTTTTATGTGGATAGATAGACCATTTACTGGGGTGAGGTTAGGCCCACATAGGTCTCCCTTCCACATAACCTCTTATACCCTTATAATATTTACGAAGTTAAAAAATGGAAGAAAGATTATAGTAAATTCGATGGTGTGGGCCTTTACTTGGTGGTATTCCATAGCAAGAAGCAAGTTGCCAAGAATTTAAATTATTTATAGTACACCACAATAAATTATAGTGTGGGAAAAATCTTGCTACTTGAGGTTTACTAAGAAAATACCCACATCTAGCTCTTTCATTGATGGCTCTTGTGTGTGATATTTGACATATAGATTCATTGATCCTATTAACTTGCAAGATATGATTGATGTAAATTTAAAAATGAAATTTATCTAAATGATAAAACAGACTGAGGAAGAATTCTTTTTGAATCTGTATTATTAACTTTGACATTAGTACTTACTTTGCAATAAGTTATTAATAAGGTACTCAATTATTAACATGGTCTCAATTCTTCACTCATTAATATATCTCAATCCCTATCGTACCCCCATAAAGAAAGAACGATGACTTAAAATAAGGTATACAATATTACATTATTTGGGAGCTGTTGCAGTCATTGGCAATGACTTAAGAATTTTACTCAAATACTCACTTCTGTCGATCCCCAGCCTATTACTGTAGCAACGGTTCCATCAGCAATACCCTGTCCTTTTGTCGGGAGGGAAACTGGTTTTGTATCTACTCCGAACCGGAAGGGTGGCACAACCTAAAATGCCCAGAAAGAAATGATCACATGTGGAGATGATGCCTTATTTCACATATTTTCTTATTTTTAAACCTATGAAATGGAAATTTTCGTAAAATTACCATTTAATACTATTCAATAAAAACCATGTTTTACACTGACTTCGTGAGAAGATATAACCGATGATCTCCGACATTAAGTGCCTTCTCTCTTTCTATTGAATTAGACCTGGGATATCGGACGAATAAATATACGATTGGCTATTATTTGCATTACGACGAATTGGGTTTACCTTTGTAATACGACGAATTTTTAAAAATTATTACTGAATTAATCAGAGCTTAGGGTTGGGTATTATTATTTTTATATTATTATCTGGTTTTTAATAGTAGGATTAGTAACATAAATTATCAAAAATGTGCTACTGCTATGTTTATATATCTATTCTATTTAATATTATATGCGAATACATCCAAATATTACATTAAATTACTAAAAAGTTTTTATATTAGATCATATCATTCCGTTTTCGTATATTTATTAATTTTTAAATCATTTAAAAATTTATTAAAATATCTGTAGATTTTCTATCACTGGAGATGAGAATATACGGCTTTTCCATTCTTTTTTAACTTACCCTCATAACAGCTATGTCGTTGTGCCAAGACTTATCTGGGTTGTAATCTTCATGCGCATGAATCTCAGTTACTGTGTGTCGAGTCCCTCCGGTAGAGAGGCTATTCGTGCCAGAAAGGGCAATTAATTCGGATGATTTGGCACTGTGTAGACGTACAGAAATAACGAATAAAAAAAATGAATTCCAGTTGAAAATCAGATTGACCTATTTTATCAAATTATTTTTATTGATATTTTTATTAAAATTAGTATTGAAATCGACATTCTATTTCTTGAGTCCATAATTCATTAAAACATAGAGCAACATCGATTTTTAAGGGAACATTCGCTTATTTAGATACTCTCCGATCAAGCTTGAATAAAATTTTGTCTTGAAAATGTTTAATGATAGGGATGTTGGTGCTTTTAACGACTTATAACCATGGAAATTTCAAGGTGAATTCATCAATCTATGTTGGAAAACACTCAGAACATCTTGAATTCTATTAGACAAGAAAGTTTGAATACGGCTATTAATGAATTAAAAAAAAAAAACGTCGGCCTTCTGTCGGACTACCGTCTTCAAGGTAAGAGAAGCACCGAAAAAGACCAGGATTACCGACTTCCAGCCTTCTAGCCAGCCTTATTCAAATTTTCTTGTCTAATAGAATTCATCGCTGTTCTGAGTTTACGTCAGACGCATTGAGCAAGAAGTGCTCGATATTATCATAATATTTTCCACTCTATAAGTATAATTATCATTAAACAAAAATATATCTTTACTTAGGAGTATAGTTGCCTTTGAAGACATTCGGATCACAGTGGGCTGCGGTAAGAATATAATTCTCATTAATGATAGATGCTCCGCAGTGATGGTTTCCTCCCAGTAATAAGGAAATCTGGAAAGAAATTCATTCAATAATTTCCGTTCCCCTCCGGTATGTCTATTATGATACTGCTAAATGGAAAATGCAATCAGGAGGAAATGGTCGAAAACCATTTCTTTATATCCACACTTACTTGTCCAGGGAATTCTCTACCATTCACCACCACCCCGCCAATAATGTAAGGAAAATCTTCTGAAGTTTTGATTAATTTCTTTCGAGTAATAACTGCAAGAAAGTACAACGTTAATAAATAGAGGTTAGAGTTAAACTCATTATAGATTAATGGTATAAAAGTATATATAAGATGTTTTCGTTATGTGAAGGATCCCTTACAAGAGATTGTTTCACATAGTTGGTGTTGTATTTATTAATTTAATAATATTAGAAAAATGAAATATTAATGAATTCCTTTTACGGATGCATGCAACATTTTGTACTTAATGTGGAAAATGTAAAGAGAAACCTGATTAATCCACAGTCAATCGAAAAGAATTTTATATCTATTCTAAAGGACAACAATCATGTTTTTCCCAAAGCTAAGCACCCGGGTGGTCAATCTACACTTTCTAAATGCCACGCAATCATATTTAAAATGTTGTTATTTGCCCCTCTCTTGTCAATCGGATGCAATAGCTCCCATTAATCAGACTTATTCAAAGATTATTTAGAATGTTCGGCTTTCTTCATTCATCTTCAAATGCACTCAATGCCATTCCAAGGCTTTCATCGTCTTGTGTGACACCTTGTTTCTTTACCTCTAATATCTAATCTCTGGATAATGTAAATAAGTACGCTTCTTATGCAACTTTATATGCAACGTTTCTTTTATTTTCCATCCATCGAGCTTCTTGCAGATGTATAATCGAAAGCATATCCAAAATGAATCGGTCACTCATGGATGTTGGAGAAACTTCAGTGTGTTACATTGAAATGGAACACTAATTGACCTATCTAAAATTAAAACTAAAAGAAATTTCGAAAATGAAATACGGGGTAAAAACGAGACATTTAGCAATATTATTACGGTTTAAGACATTTAGCAATATTATTCAGCTTTATATATAGAAAGGGTGACGGATTTATCTTTATAATATTACTGGTTCAATTAAATTGGCTCTAATTCCAAATCTCTGATAAAATACCACGTGAGTCTCGAAAATGCGACTGTTATTAACTGTTTTTGCTCCAAAAAATGCCAAATTTCAGTGGGGCGTGGTCCTAACATTAGCGTTAAAGTTTATCGTAGCTGGAGATAAGTTGGTCAATTCTGATATAAAGTACACTGTTTCTAGTTTAGTAACTATGTCTCCAAAAAGGTGGAGCAAGGAGTTGTCACGAAAGGCATTTAATGCACTGAAAAAAGGTGCAGCCCTGTGTAACCTTAGAAGTGTGACAACCAAAACCTAATAGAAAATTTGTGGCATCTAAAATTTTAAATACTAACCTTTTTAATGTCTTATTTGTTTGGATATTTTCTGGATAACTCATCAGTAAAATTATTAGCAGTTATCGCCATAACGACTGATTTAGTTTTAGACTAAGTTATTGATAGAGTTAGCGATATCTTGGCTAATTTCTGACGTTTTCGGCTCATGAAATATTATATGGCTTATTTTCGAGCATTCGGACCGAAAAAAATCGTTATTTTCCATAGAATTAAAACCAATTACGAGAGATTTAATTTTATCTGACATGAATCTGGACCACCGGACTCCGTTCCGATTATCAGTTGTCAATTTAAATACATATCAATAATCACACCTATTAATCAAGCGTTACGGTAACTTTCAAAACACTAGTTAATTTATATTTTATTTCCATCTTTGAAATTTAATTCAAACCTTTCATCATAATATGTAACACTCGGATACTAAAACGGCTGTCGAGATAAAACCAGAACTGAACAGAAATTGAGTTTCTATTAAGTTAGAGTCAAAAATGAAACGAATATAAATACTGTTCGGTACCCTAAATAAAAGTGAGGTGGAAGGTAATGCTAATAGCATGATTTTCGGTTACTATGAGCCAAATGGGAAATCACATTTAAATTGGCGAGGATCATCCCCGAAAGAATCATCTTCAAGGAAAAGTAGCAATTGAATAATATTTTCCATGTATACCTATTGTTAAAACACCACCGGTTGCGGCAGAGCTTGTCCATCATCAGGAACCGATTGCCAGTAAATATTTTACTAGTAAGTTCTGTTTATCTATTAGAGAGATCTGAGTCAATTCCTCAGTTTCCTATAATGGCCCTTACCTTTTGTAGATCCCAGAACAAAGAGCAGAAGAGAAGAGATGATAAAGATGATTGTTGACTTCATGTTTTGAACTGCTTAGAATGACTATTTCTTCAATACTCAGATATAAAGAGCTTCTTCAGATTCCAAAGAGAAGATCGCGGAGGTGATAATTAAGACTTGTGTGATAACTTTGTTGAATGTCATCTCCCCAGACAGGTATTGAGCAATAATCTCCCTTAAACTCTGAGTTGCTCATAAATCAATGAAGCGATGACAATCTTAGTATTATGCCTCACTTTTTTGGCTACTGGTGTTTTGTCATCACGTAAAGATAATCATTATCTTATATTGGATCGCGAATTCTTCCATAATCCACACTAATTCCTTGCTAATCAGTGGAAATCTTGTCAAGTTCATTTGGTTCGTTTGTTATGTATTAACCAGTTCATTATAGTCAAATATAAAGATGTATCTTACTGATAATTCAGTGGGATGCATTCTACACACTGAAACGAGGTTCACCTTTTGTTTTATCAATTAGATGAGGAGTGTTTTTAGATATGTATGCTTCATGTAAAGTATGATTAGCAAATGAGTTATAATTTGACTAACGAGTTGAGTTTTACATATAAATAGAAATTTAGCATAAGTTTTTTTTCCCACGTCTTTTATGCTTAAATTATTGATTGAATAACCCTTTAATAACAAAAAAGAAGAAAGTTTAAGATTAAATTCATCATAGCATATTCAGATATGATCCATATTAAGTTCGGAAAGAAAATTTAAATTATTGCCTGGACTTTTAAATAAATGCTAAATAAAGTTGAAGCTAAATGTAGATACCATGAAAGCGAAAATTTTGATGGCGAAGAAGCTGGTTGAAAAACCGACATTCGTATGATATTATTAATCCAATGGGTTGGGAGAAGTAATAACATCAGATTCAGGGAGTGTAGAAGTGCTGCTATTTGCAAGCATCATTGACATAGATTATAAATAAATTTAAAATAAATAAATCAAAAGAAAATAATAAATCAAAAGAAAATATCTTTAGGTAAAAACCGTTTTGAACTGATAAATCTCATAAACTGTAACCTCATGGTAATAACGTCATTAGAATTACGATCAACATTAGCATTAATTAAGTGACTGTGAAGAAAATTGATTAAACTTTTGTTTAGTGTGTAATGAAACACAGGTATCCTCAAATGATGTCACACTCTATACTTCAATAAGGAATATATTTTATGTTCATTCTGAATTCAGTTGGAGACCTTTTCCTTTGTTAATTTCCTTTGGCAAAAATAAACGATTCATGTATAGGCGGATCTAGAAACTTTCCACGGGGGTATGCGAACTTGCCAAAGGGAGAAGAGTGGCTTAAGATAATATTCTTATGCGGTCATCTCTAATTAACTATTAAAATGATATTTTATCGTTATAACGTATTATATGTATAATAATCGAGGAAAAACTTCACAAAACTGATTTTTTATTCAAAATTCTCGTTAGATATTACGGAAATCGCTAATATTACAAAGTCATCAAGCGGTAGGATTGCGCCCTTCTCATTCTCTTTGGATCGGTCAATGGTTTTAGGAGAGGGAGTTGTATCGTGGGAAAGAATTTTATAGTGATTCTCACCTTTTCATCAAATTTGTATTCTACTTCATATCAAGAAAATTGTTCACCAATTCTTCGAACAACGTCACGCGTCACCTTAAACTCGCGACCCGGGCGTCTGCACGGTTTTCCCCTGTCTCTTGCCGTTCTGTAAATGAAAGCGGTGAGAAACGTCAAAAGTTGTACATAAGCTTTAGTTAAAAATGGTAACAGAGACTCAAAGTATAATATTCCTCTAACACTATTCTTTGAGACTTTCTTCTGATAAAAAAATGTACCAATACTAAATCCTATGGTACTGTATGGTATGGGATATATTTCTAAAAAAAACAACACCACCGCATCATTTATGGCGTCGCGAAATTTCAAGGTTTGCGAAATGAATTGCAATCTTCCACTGATTTTCTACACACAAACTGATATGTTCTATTTTATTATCTTTATTATTTAATACCCCATGTCATACGCTATCCTACAGCCTGGAGTACAAAGACGCAAATGGAGAAGTGTTTAGTAAGTCATTGCAGCGAGTCAAGTGAGTGCTTGACCGAGATTTAGGTATGTTCGAATTTCACTTTACCGAATTTCGTTTCAATAGAAAGAAATCCCATAAGGCACTATATATAACAACCTGGACCGCAATTTGAATTCATTCTGTCGAGAAATTTGTGTTTCGCAAGTAAGTGTGAGTGGAGTACTCTGTAGTAGGGTCATCATGCGTCAACGACGGACGGTGACACAAGGTGGATGGTAACCACCCAATGAGGACGTTTACGGAATAATAGTTAGATGTAGATAGATAGGTGTATAATAATTGTTACAATTATAATGAGTTAAAATTTTGAGTAAAAGTAATTTAGTGAGTAATTTTGTGTAAAATGAGTTAAAACATCAGTTCATAATAAATCATACATTAACGTTGGCTTAAAATGTATTTATTGCATTACTCGCTGTACAGAGAAAAAGGTGTTGGTTCACTTCCTTAAGAGCTAACTTTGGATTTGATCCAGTCAGCGTAGGCTGAGACCCTGGTGTAGACAGTTGGCCAGTCCTTGAGGGAGCAGCCTCTTGCCCAGGAGACGAGACCGACGACTTGTCCGTTTACGAAGAGAGGACCTCCAGAATCACCCTGAAATAGAGATCAATTGAGTTACTCATAAAGATGAGCTCTTTGTTCAACTTTCATAGATATCGTATAGCTGAACGTGCACTGGATTACTTACAAACTATCAGAAAAGTGAAACAATAAGCTGCAAAACAGACAACGTTTAGATTTTGGGAACCAATTCTCGGTGTATTAAAACTATATACTTCTTCCCCGTAAGACAAATCTATTAAGTGTGCAGAACTTAGAAATTGGACCCAAAAGCTATCCTTTGAGCATTTTATGTCATTAATACTAATTCTATCCTAAAGGTTAGCAAAAGGGCTCTATGATTGTATATTTCTCTAAAGATACTTAAACATTTGGGTATCTCATATGTATGTAACTGTTTTTGAGTTGTTTTACACTCTATTAAGAAACGTTTTTTTACATTTTAAGATCTTTTATCTCCTTCTTCATCAATGTAGATTCTCAACATCAGACGAAAAATTCATAACTATGAAACCATTGGGAATGGTATGAGTTTTGGTCGAGCAATTGAATGTTAACAGTGGTCGCGATGAGAGATGAGTTATCATAACTTTCAAATTTTCTCCATGTGAATCCTTTTCGATTTATGTACCCTTAAAAATTAATATTTAAGTTATAAATGAACGATTTCTTACATTGCAAGATCCCTTATCTCCTTCTTCGGTGCTGGCGCAGATCTGTTCGGGGTATACGGTGAGACCATCTCCCACATATTTGCTGTTGCATTCATCGTGGTCGGAGATCTGAATGTTGACCATTCGAAGATCGTCCGGGATTTCGCCATCCTTTTAAGAAAAATCATGAAACATTGCTTGAACATTCGAAGATGTGTTCAGTTAATTGGATTCTTTGTTACACATCAATAAAGACGATATGATATTACGAATTAAGGCAACTTTTACGTTGATTTCTGACATTTGTATTGACTGATTATGTTAGTAATATCTTGCAATATATAAGTATTAGGAAAACGTTAAATAAAGGTCTTAACCATCGGACAATTAATTTTAAAAGAAGCAGAATCATCTTGCATAAACACTATTATATTTTTTTAATAACAATAAAATATCTTTTATACTAATGGAAGGTTTCGACTCAAAATTTCAATCCTCAAAAGAGGGAGTAGAAATTACGAGAGACCAAAAGGACAAGTAATCGAAAAAAAATCATTGGAAAATAGCAAGGAAGAGGAAATAGCCGTTGATGAGGAGAAATATGAGATTGAGGTCTTTTAGGGGTGTGTGATTAGCGAAAAATATACTGTAAAAATAGGATACCCCATATCCTGTGAAATTCTTATGCAGATTGCATTTGAATCACTTACCTCAGTCAGTCCCCAACCGATAACTGTTGCATCGCTTCCTGCAGGGGTTTCCTGTCCTTGTGGTGGGAGAGCCACTGGAGCAGTGCCGTCGTCGAAGACGAATGGTGGATCGACCTACAATGGCAATAGATAAGATTAATAAGAATATATTCTTTCTTCCGCTTCGAGACACATAGAATGAGAATTAACATGCAAAAACATAGCATCTTGAACTGTGCGAGCTATTTTAATAATGTCATTCGAATTCACCACTTGACAGTTAATAAATTAATGGCCGGCCATTTAAGCAGAACTTGAAAAATACTGAAATAACAACAACACATACATAATGATCTATTTTCTTCTATTTTGCTTTTGTATCACTTACACAAGCAAATTTTAGACTCTGACTTAATACTCATGGGTCAATGTTAATATTGTAATAGAGGCACCGATTACCTTCATGACAGCGACATCATTGTGCCAGGAGTCTGATGCGTTGTATTTTTCGTGCACGTGGATTTCCAGAACTTTGTGTTGGATTCCTCCGTTCACAAGGCTATTGGTACCAGACAGTATGTTCAGTTCATTAGGCGAGTACCTGAAAAAGAAAAATGCCATTCATTCGGTCATTAATTTCAATGGAATGCTTTTTATAAGTTCATTAACAAATTGACCAATCCAAAAAACCCCTCTTTAATTGAATCCTTGTTTTCGTTGTGCATAATTCGACAACGTGTAAAGAATTGCAAGGAATGTTGTTCTCCCAGGAAGTGCTTTCCAGCCCCTTATCACCGAGGCATACTTGCATATGAACTCAAACCTCACAAGCCATGTTTATTTTTAATCGACATTGAAAAATATGAAAACATGAAATTTTAATAGAGCCGTTAAAGAAACACGTATAAGTCTTTTCAATTGAGGAGATGGAGAGAATATTAAAGTTAAACGAAGAGACGAACAAGGGATAGTTTTGCAGAAATCATATTTGTAGAAGAAGAACAGACATATAATATTGAAAATCGTTTGGCAAGTCCCGGTGTAACATTGACATGAATGTGGATCTTCGCTTGGAATTTCGAATAGGAATAATAATAGCCGAAAACCGCCTTCTAAAGAAATAGATATTTTATTGTGCACGTATTAACCGTACCTAATCATTCATCATATAAATCTATACCAGGTATGAAAGTTTATCAAGAGCATAAAATCGATGCTAATAGATGATTATAAAATAAGAAATCTTGGTAATTCAACTCATAAAATTTAATGAAAATGTAATCAAATTCTAAATGAAAAATCACTAACTTCTCATATTTCCGCTAAGCGTGAAAACAAAAAGACCTGAGCAATTTTCAATAGGAACCAGGAAATACTGGCTCCTCGCAAGAAAGACCATAAAATAAGCTTGAATGTTAAAATGAATCATTAGTGCCATTTTTTCTATTTTTGACGAATAGTGAAACGTAGGCGTCAAACAGAAAATTAATCTCAGGCAGTCCAAGGTATTTTCAGGGAAAAATATACTAACTGAGAGCAGTGGGCAGCGGTGACGATGTAGTTCTCGTTGACAATGGACCCTCCGCAATTATGGCTTCCCTCGACTTGGAGTGATATCTGCAATTCAAAATAGAAGTTTTCTTGTAGTTTGCCGAATTAGGCATAATGTATTTTATAAGAATCTCAGAACGTTGTCAAATGTCAAACTAGAAGTCAATCACAACAAAGAAAAAAAAATAAGTGAAACACATAGTATAAGATTGATTCCCATCTTCCCATTTATGTAGTAACATTTCAATGATAATTCGAATCGGTGATCAACCTCAAGTAGGCATTTTAAAAAGTAGACATGATATAAATTAAGTATATACTTTATTTAAAACACACCGAAAACTAAGAGCGATAAATAATGACCTATTAGCAATCGATATTCTATGGTAATATTCGCTATGTGCTGTGTTCTTACCTGTCCTGGGAATTGCCTTCCCTTCACTACCTCACCACCGATGATATAAGGTTGAAGGAAACCAGGAAGATTCTTGGCAGCTCCGTAGCCTTTTGGCTTGGGCTGTGGTGAAGCTGTTTGGAAAAATAATCTTATTATACGACATGTTGATATTCCTCCTTTTCATTGAAACTACAATTAGGATTTCCAATGTTGAATGTTTTTCTTTTGTCCGTAAAGAATAAAATTCACATATATTGTGGTGTTTTCTGTAAATGATATGCAATAATTGCCATTGCCTATGTACGTACTTTATAGCTACTTCTTCGTGCCAAACAATAAGATACTTCTGAATCAGGGAACTGGGAACCCGTATTAAATTTTCCACTTCAGGACCACCGAGAAAGTGTTCTCCAGTTCGAATTGAATGTTGTAATTACATTCGATCAAATTACAATGGTACGGTTGGATACTTAGATACGCATTCCACAAATATTTATATAACTTAAGAAAGAGTACAAGCAAAATTTCGCCTAATGAAGCAACTGAAACATTTTAAAAGACCTTATCAAAGAGGCGTAAGAGTATGAAGAAAAATAATTCCTTAGAATAAAATACAACACGGTTTATTCTAGTTTACGCTTCAACGTTACAAACTAAACGGGGAATTTTTTGAATAAACTTTCCGATTAACTCCTTTCGTTCTTGCAAATTCAGGTGTTTAAGATTTGGTATTTTAGGATAATTAGTTTTAAATAACTCTCAATGAAAATACATATTAAGAACGTATTATAGGATACATTTTCCAATTTCAAAACACAAGTCAGTCTAATCTGGTACATAAAACACCATAAACGAGGACATAAACAATTCTAAGAAATCCAATCTAGGAGAAACGTACAAACGAATTGCTCTTATAGTCTTGATGAAAGCGTTTAAGTACAATTGTTTACAACTTATAATTTTTTTAATACTCTCCAACTGGGAAAATCATAAAAATTCGCAGAAAATTTTGAATTTACGCTAATATGAGTGCAACTAGATTCCGTAAGGCAAGCCTTACCCAGTGAGGCTCCGAGAACGAAGAGAATGATGGCAGTGGTCTTCATCTTGCGGGAGATGTCTGGATGAGTCGGTAGGATTCTCCTTTTATATGGCCTTTAATGATGGTCTCAATCAAGGACAATGTATTGTTTCAATCTCAAATGATAACTTTTTGATACTTACATTTCTTATCTACTTCTAGCCGTGAGCAAAAGTTGAGTAACTAAGTGGCATCATAGATCCATAGAATAACAGAACTTCCTATATCTTAATCTCTATATACCTATGATATCTTGTGTTTTTGCATTGTTTATGTGTGCCCACAATGCTTCTAGTTTAAATATGATTTTCCTAACCGGTAATTAGCTTCCCACATAAATGTAGGGTATAAAATAGTTCAGTTCTGGTTCAGGTTGTTTGTTTTATTCTTAATGTATTTGATTTGGTTTACTTTCATCAATCATAATTTCACAACAAAAATTGTCAATCTGCTTCATTCGTAATCTGATACAAAATATCCAAAACTTTTTCTCTAACATAAAAATTAGTCACCTCATAAAATCAAGTTGACCTTAAATTAATTAATTGATTTTATGATTGCGTGATATAATATAGTCCATTCGATAGGAACGAATTCAACTACACATATAGTTTCATTCTACATTTGCTTTTACTGTTTAGTTTCAGTTTTCTTTTAAATAGTTCGATTAAAAAGGATTCTAATTTGGATATCGCTCGCTATGAAGTATGAATACAATTCTTAAACACCTCTTCCCAACTGTGATAAAAATATGTCGCTTTCATATTATTTATTGAAATGCGCAACCTAGCAAAATTGAATCTTCGGTCTCAATTCAGTCCTTCGAAAGAAATTGCATCTCCTATCTCTTAAAAAACAATTATATCGTATATTTTCATCAAAATAGTTACTCTATCACACACAATGAGGCACTAATGACAAATTATGCACTCCTATGATACTTGTAAGTTGCTAACACATTTTTATTGACATAGTTTTCTCTCTTTCCCCGGGATGCTTCCTTAGCTCCGAAAGTCCTTTCCCTCCTCCTCCTCGAAATTCCTCGCAATCTTTATTAACAATATCAAATATACTCCATTTGTCTTGCTTTTTCAGAATGAATTTTCTCATAGCGTTTATGTTTCTAGCCCTTCGTTTTCTAATACATCTATATGAGCTTTCAAGTCTACTCTAATTTCTTCTATTTTTTATGTGCTTGTTATTTCTCTCTTTATTTATTGTATTAGCATTTGAATTTTTTTCTCTTTTATCAAATGATACTAATCTTAACCTTATCCCAGTTAGCATGTGTGTCTGTAATCGATTGAAATAGTTAAATTTACATTTCTGTTTTTATTTGTAGTAGAATCTGATATTTTAATTTTAGATTAATAGTATATATTATCTATGTAGTTTTTATTTGTGCAGTGTCATTATTTGCAGACTATGGTAAGATTTTTCTATTTTACCAATTTAGCCCCCTCACTATGTTTGTGCAGGTTTTTCACACCCCCTTCACTCTGGGTGTTTTCCTGCTGATGATTATTATTCCTAAGCTTCAATTAGACTCCTTTCAAACCACGACTTATCATCTATTCTATATTAATTTGAATTCACATTTAATTAGTACTTCTGGAATTAATTACAAAGTTACGTTACTTAGTAGAGATATCAGATCTGCAAAAGACTCAAAAAGATATTTTTATTTGTTTATTCACAAGGAACATATTCGTTCACTATCCATTCGATCCAGTCAGCGTAGGCTGAGACCCTGGTGTAAACAGTTGGCCAGCCCTCGAGGGAGCAGCCTCTTGCCCAGGAGACGAGACCGATGACTTGTCCGTTAACGAAGAGAGGGCCCCCCGCATCACCCTGAAACATACATCGAGATATTTGATATTAGGTATCCTTTATCTTTATAAAATACTTTATGTCATTTAGAATATACCCTATCCTGAAAGAACAGCAAAAGGATCTGAATAATGTGTACTTTTATCTAGTCATGCCAATATATTATGAAATATTTTCATATTTCAATTCAAAGCAATTCTTTGATTATTTTAATCTATTTTCTCTTGTTTTCATAACAAAGTTATCCATTAAACTTGAATTTGCTAAATGTTAGTTTTTACAATAATATCTCCAAGAAAATCTAATAATGCGTCATGTAACCGATTGAAGTAACCTTGTTGTAGCATGCCTAACATAGATTGCAAGACTACCATTTCTTAATTAATTAATGTAGATTCTCAACATTAGACAACAACTTCTTACCTATTTAACCATTCTATTTTTCATCATTTTTCAGTCTATTGAGTGTTTGTTATCAGTAGTCACGATAGGAGATTTTAAAAAATCGCTTTCACGTTTGCTGCGTACCGATCCTGCTTGAGCCCCTAAATATTAATCCTTAAGTTAGAGATTTAAGATTTCTTACACTGCAGGATCCCTTATTTCCTTCGTCGGTGTTGGCGCAGATCTGTTCGGGGTATACGGTGAGACCATCTGATCCGTGGTATTTCTCGTTGCATGCATCGTGGTCGACGATCTTGATATTGACCATTTTAAGATCGTCATTCATTAATCCATCCTTTTAATAGGAAATTCAATACATAAAATTAATAGGGATGATTAGTGTAGATATCGTATCATCAGTTTCTTTCAATATACGATTACCTCAATTTAACCTCGCATTTAACGCATAATGTTATCGATGCAAGCACAATAAATTCCGAATTAAATTTAACGCCACAAATCATAGGATTACATGACGATGCAATGTCTATTATGCGCGTTTCGATATTACGAACTGTGAATATAAACACTTGGAACACAATACATTTATTTTATGTGTTTTCTAGATAGGAATTACTATCTCAATAAATTATTAAGAAAATATATCATATAAAAATCAAATTGAACCTTTATTTCAGAACGCACGCGTTTAAACAAGATTATAATATTTATCTTACTTACAATATTGCTTGGTTACAGATACAAAATTGGAATTACAAACTATAAATAAACGGATTCTGAATTGAATCTGAGACGTAATTTACTACAAGAAATTTGCAATAAATACCTGAACTTTGGAAACGGATAGTATTTCGCTAACCACATTCTCGTTAGAGTCGATTGCTCAGATTGTATTCAGGATTTTGTACATTGTGTCAGTTTATGAAGGTTCCCGTTTAAAGTAAGTGAATAGATTGCATTGTTATTGAAAAAGGGATTGCATTTGAATCACTTACCTCAGTCAGTCCCCAACCGATAACTGTTGCATCGCTTCCTGCAGGGGTTTCCTGTCCTTGTGGTGGGAGAGTCACTGGAGCAGTGCCGTCGTCGAAGACGAATGGTGGATCGACCTGCAACGGGAATAGATGAGATTAAAAATAAAATATTCTTTCTTCCTCTTCGAGATACAAAAGATGTAGAGGGCGACAAATTGTAATGCCACCATGGTAACAGCAGAAGTACGCCCACAAAAGGAGATACACAAGATCTCTACTTCTCTGTTTATATAACGCTTATAAAACATTACTATTATTTAGTGATGAATAAAAGGGAAAAATCTCGATTAGATGGTACGCGAATTTAGAACTCGTAATTTTTAGGGAATTATTTATCCCACTTAACTACCAGGCTGAGAAAATTCCTCTCTATTAACTTTGTTTGGAATGTTTTCTGCTTCTTGCATTCCTCAAACCATTTACATTTTAAAATCATTTAGGGCTCCCTAAGAAAATAATTCTTACGGAGTGCAAAACCTCGTTTGCAAAGTTATTTATTCAGGAGCCAGATGATTTAGTGTTTGTAGTGTTGAGTTATTTGGTTATTGAGAGATGCATCAGGCCAGAAATTGCAGAATGAGTAACTTCCATACGGCGTATGGCTATGTGAAGGGTACCATCTTCTCAAAATCAATCACAGCGTCTATTTCAATGATCTAGTAATGGGAGAACATAATCAGAGGATCCTAGATTTCCATTTAATTCTTAAATATTCATAAATCCATTTGTACGAATATGCGTAGCAAAGGTACTATCAAGACCCCAAAGAAAACATTAATAACTACTTTTCTTAAATTATTATTATTTTATCTTTTATTATTATGATTATCTTTTATAAACGTTTATTTATATATTTTCACTTCAGTGCTACGATTATTTATTATTAGATTTCACGTTTGTTTAAAAGAGTTTTATTTTTTGTATTAGATTACGTACTAGGTTCTGCGTACCTCTGCCTTTCTGTTTTGAAATATATATGAAGTCATCGTGTAATTTTTCTAAGGCAGGCATTGGAAGCAACTTTCATAATTATCATCGCCAGGTTTCTGAAAATTTATGAAAATTAATACATTTTTGACCTAAGCACCAATTTTCAGAGTCAAACAGGACATTTATTGTCCGACCTCTATCGATGCATTAATATTCAACTATTTTGTGCATAAACTTAGCTTAAAAAATCACAATTATTTTATCACTGAAATTCAGTCAACCGGTGCTTGACAAATATGAGAAAAATAATGGGGCATCCTATGAAAATAAGACTACATAGTATCCACGTGTGTCCCTTGTATTATGACGGTCTAGCTCACACTAGTTCTTGTTAAGATGGTCCATACTATAGACTAATAAACGAATATTTCTGTATAGATAAATTGTAACACTCTCCCTATATCCCTGTTGTCTATAAAATTAAAAATGTAATATAATAAAATATGGTGTGTGTATGTATGTGTGTGTGTGTATGTATGTGTGTGTGTGTATGTATGTATGTTCGCCTAAAACTCGAGAACCATAAATGGCACAACTTTCAAACTTTCACGATTGTTAAATGTACTCCCAGCGCAGATAATAGACTACTTTTCATTTACTTAAATGTCCCCAGTTGGAACCCAGACAAGAAAAACCGTTCTCATAAGAAATGCACGTAATCCTCAGTTTTATCGGTTGCAGGCCACATTTCTTTTGCAAAATTAAATTAGAAATAATAGGTTTACGAAATCGAGACAAGCACCAAAAGAAAGAGAAATGAATAAAGATTTTTAATATTGTCGCAAAATATCGTTATCATATCGTAATGGCGAGAATTTGGTTAAAATAAGCGGGAATTTTTTTAAATTTAGAGGCTGTAAACAACCAATCCCTTTGACGACCGAAACAATTGTTGAAGCTGAGCTAATGCATTTTCCCGTAAACTTTAAAGTACTTTTAAACTTGTAAAGTACAAATTGTAACCAATTTGTACTTTATTATATTTAGGGTTATTTTGGTTGTGTTCCAGTGTGGCAACCACAGCATTCATTTGTGTTGGTCACTCAGCACACGCACAAACGCACATAAATCAAATCTTTCTTTTTCGTTTTTTTTCTTTCTCTTTTTTTATTCTCTTAGTATTATTTTGAATCTTTATAACCATGTATCTTCATACGAGGTTAGGTGGAAGAGAGTCCCACTCGGGCCTAACCTCGCCTAATAAAGGGTCCAATAAATAAATAAATAATACGTGCTGCGAGTGCCCTTTGACCCGTGACCGGGTGTTTTTTGTGACCAATTTGTATTTCGTTGTATTTAGGCTTATTTTGTTAGTTTTCCAGTGTGGCAAGCAAAACTACCTTCGTTTGTGTCGGCCACTCAGCGCGCGCGCGCGAACACACACACAAACACACGTGTCGCGAGTGCCCTTTGACCCGTTTCGGGGCGTTATTTCTGACCTTTTGTAGTTTGTTTTATTCGTGCTTTTCGGTTGTAATTTCACGATTTTATTTACATTTCACGTATACATTCTCAAAATGAATATTCATCGTCATATCAAAGTAATAAAGCCAGCACATATCGTTTCCGTTGAGTAAACAGAAATTCCTGCGACTCTTTAGTCGCATGTATAGATCCTTGATTCTTTTAGAGTCCAGAATGTGTCAAGCATTACGGTATACATCGACTTCTCTGTACCCAGTAAGATTGTTAGGGAAGTTCGGATATTATAAAATTTTGATTTTGGCTGTATATCCTCGACGGAATCGCCCACAAATAGTATGGTAGATTGGAATTTTTATTTCACCGTTGAGAATCAACGGGCGCCTCAGTTAGTACTGGATAACTGTCAGTGTGATGCCACATTACGATTATATTCGAAACATTTGTACACTTTAAATTACTGCTCCTAACTCAATAATAATATTGCGTAAGAGGAATCGATTACCTTCATGACAGCGACATCATTGTGCCAGGAGTCTGATTTGTTGTATCTTTCGTGCACGTAGATTTCCAGAACTTTGTGACGGGTTCCTCCGTTGACAAGGCTATTGGTACCAGATAGAATGCTCAGTTCATTAGACGAGTGCCTAAAAAAGAAAAATGCCATTTATTCGATCATTAATTTCAATTTGTTCTATAATTTGAATTTTTCGTTTGTCTATTTCCAGAAAAATGATCCCTGAGAGTGTTATGGTCTTTCAGACTTTTCTTCCTTCTTATATACTTCGTCCAACGTCATCGAGAGACCACGCATATCTTATGGTCCCGTGTATTTCTTACGGGAGAATGGAACGCGCTGTTCGTACTGTTCTATCAGAAATCAGTTTTACTCTATATTGAATGACTTCAAAATTTAAATATCGCCAACCCTCCATTTCAATGCAGAATTCGCAACAGCTCGCGCCATACCCCCGTAAGTAATGCAGGGGACTATACGATTTAAGGGGTCCTCGCATGACCTAGGAAAAAGTATAGTAATAGAAGCTTATGTAAATTCCTTAAGGTTTACATTGATTAACTTATTATTCGAAGTTTGGATAATTATTGGATTATTGGAATTATTAATATGGATAATTCGACGTTTGGATAAGTTTCGTCGTGAAAAGAAGCATATTCAGCAAAGTTTTCACGATAAGGAATATTTTATTTATCTACGTAATGTTTGATTAAAATATAATAAATTATATATGTAAAATAATAACATCTTGCCATTTACGTTTATTGTGCGAAAAATAGGCCTTTTGTTACTTTTAAGAGGTAAGACCAATTTCTCACAAAGTCAACTGTAACCAACCGTAAATTGAAGAAATAAATAGAAGCATTTTTCTTTTTTATCTTATCTTTGAGAGGCCGAGTATGTAAAATATAATTACTGAGAGCAACTAGCGGTGGTGAGGATGTATTCCTCGTTGGCGATGGACCCTCCGCAACTGTGACTTCCTCCAATTTGTACTGAGATCTGCAAATTAATCCAAAATGAAAGTTTTCGCATATGGTTTGTTGAAAATACCACTATCTATCGAAACAGAATATCATATAACGTTCTGCCAGGAAGAGCATAGAAATTTAAAAAAAATTGATTAAGAGACAAATGGACTGAATATTTGATGCTCAGCATATCTTCCCATTTGTGAGAAAGGTTTTCATAGTAAATCGAATCAGCTATCAGTCCCAAGTAAGCATGTAAAAAAGAAATCAAATTATGCGTATAAACCTATAGTATATATAAAATTAGAAAATGAGACTTAATAAACTCAACATGGTAGGCCATAATGAAATGAATAGAGAATGAGACACTTGGTAATATTCAACAAAAATAAATCAGTATTGATTTTAAACATGAAAATAATAAGTTATAGCCTATTTTAAATACATCGAAAAAGAAAATATTGGCCGATATTGATTTTTGGCCCATCGATATTTTATAGCAATATTTGCGTCTATTTGCCTATTTTGTATTGTGATCTTACCTGTCCTGGGAATTGCCTTCCCTTCACTACCTCGCCACCGATGATATAAGGATGAGGGTAACCAGGAAGATTCTTGGCAGCTCCGTAGCCTTTTGGCTTGGGCTGTGGGTAAGCTGTTAGGAAAAATAATCTTACTATCTGAAAACTCAACGGTTTACCATTTAACGGCTAGAAATATTTAAAATTTGGAATAATTTTGGTATTTCCCTGAGGAGTTTATTGCTTGGTGATTATTAAATATACCGTGTTGATTTCTGTAAGATACGAGGGGCGTCCAAAAAGTAAGTTTCCCTATTTTTTTCTCGGCGTAGGATTGAGACAGGAGAGAGATAATTGTATGGAGTATTGGTACAGATGTTGTTATACTACTGAGTAACGCTCAAGATCTCTCAGCTCACTGGATGTTAGTACGTCAATGGTTTTCATGGAGACACCCTTGCGCGTTTCCACCAGCTACGAAATCCTGATTTTTGTTTGTTTTTCGACAGAAAAAACGAACAGTGGTGTAAATTCATTGACAAATATCCTCGAAGTCAACGAAGAAGATTTAGTATGTATTGAAATGGTTCGTAACTTGCGTATATTGTTCATCAGAGGTGGACAAACCGCTTGTGACGAAGACCATAGTGGCAGGCAAATGACGAATCGTCAAGTTGATTTAAAGGACGCGTTTGTTTGACCATAGCACTTGATAAACGCTTCACTCATGGATGAAATTCTTGCTAACCTTCCTCTTGAGTTCGAAATAAGCCTGTCATCACTGCAGAGCATTATCCTTACAGTACAGTTTGTGCAATGTGGGTGCCGCGCTAGCTATCGGCCACGACAACACGCGGCCACATTCTTCTCATGGAACTGTGCAACTGCTGGAAAACCTTAGTTGGGATGTCTCTGGTCACCCAGTGTAATCACTTGACCAGTGATTGCCACCTATTCCCAATCCAGAAAAAACATCTTGAAGGCTGGCGATTATGAAATCAAAAATAAAGTGGATTGTTGGGAAAGAAATCTGGCGGGGAAATTGCATGACCTTAACTTTTAAAAATGTTACCATTACATCAAAAATGCGTACAAAAAAGGGGATTACGTGGAAAAATAGAGAAAATATGACAATCAATGAATTAATTATTTTTACGTTTTAAGGATGAAGATTTTATTATCTGTAACTCAAGGAAACTTACTTTTTGGACGCCCCTCGTATATATTTCTAATGATAGTCGTTGTCAAAATACATACTTTTGTATAAAATAACACATAGTACCTCTAAATCATAGAATTCTAAATTCATTGATTCGCAATTATAACACGATGAGAATAGTGTCTTTTCGGTTGGATACTACGAGATAATAATTTTTAGATTAACGTAAGATGCTAAGGGTGATGGGTTAAATACGCAATACAAAAAGATTTAGATAACTTTACTATAAGTATTTGCTTACATGTAGAAAATTTTTATGGAGATAATAAATCGTCTTCAAGCGTGTTGCAAAGCTTGCATGGCTATAAAAGCTTATAATTATTGAAACGTCTACTTAAAGGATTCTTGGGTATAATTATAGGAAAAAAAATGAAACAAAATATTATCTATCAAATGAAGAGTGTTTGAAGTAAACTTCCGATGAAAGTTAACTTTGTTCATTTAATTCAAGGGATGCTATTGAAAAAAAATAAGCAATATTCAAAGTAACTCTAAATAAAAATACTTCCCTACCCAGCTCCCTACTTTGACATAAATTTTCTATTGACATACGCCAAGTCAGTTTAATCCAGTATATAAAAAGGACATTGATAATGATATAAACAATTTAGGATCCAGATATAAGAGAACAAATCTGCAAGGTTATAGAAACTATTTATAAGGAGAATTTACATTCCAATTTGAGATAATCAAATTATTTAACTGAATAATCATATCCCTGACGATATGAATGAATTGAAGTAAATTGTAGTTTTGAAATACAAAGAAAATGGGAAGCTATGCTCATATCCGTATATGGTAGAACTAAAATTATCCAATAAAATCAAATTAATAATTACAATATCTTAATATACTAATAGCTGTTAATAGCAGTGAAAATAATAATTTTAAGGTGTAAACAACTCTAAATGAAAAACAAATCCACGGAACACTAAAGTCTCTATCATTTTCTGCCAGCTTGTTCGAATGATTCAGCATTTCATTCTTAAAGTATTAATGAATGAATTTAAGTACAATTCTTGATAAATCTACGCAAATTGAATACTTCTTAAGATTAGAGGAAATAATTGCGAATGGATTCCGCAAATCTCACCCTGTGAGACTCCGAGAACGAAGAGGACGAAAAAGATGGTAGCGGTCTTCATCTTCAGGTCTGAATATTTTCGGTCCACGTCCACGTCAAGATCAATACATTTATTTAATCTAAAATGATAAGTTTTTGGATTTACACCTATCTTATCTACTGATTGTAAATGATTCCCCGAAAGTAATTGAGTGATACCGAAAATTGAGTTACTAATCCAAATATAGTATCATTAAAAAATGTTTAAAATGAAAACCTCTTCTCAGTCACTGAGTATGTTAGGATTACGTATACGATATAAACAATGCTAGTGCTGTAATTGATAACTGTTTTCATGCTTGAAATCTTGGAACCTAGTCATTTTGTGAGTAGTAGTAAAAAATTCTTAATGCAATACGCCTGCGAAACCTATCGCACAACCAACAGAAAATTGCTGAATTTTATTATATCCGTGGAGGTTGTTTATTTTCAGATCCCGACATGTTGAAAGCCAAACATATCCAATCAAGATAATATTCATTCTGTGGTGTCATTCTGTAGTGATCCTCTAAGAAATCGCTCCTTATCCTGGGAATGTCCCCCGTGTTATATTTTGGAATTTCCTGGTGTTATTTCTTCAGTTTAATCGTTAAACATTTAGATGATACCTTATCTCAGTAGAAAGTCGGTCAGCTGTACTCAATGTCAGGTTTTTGCTCTTTATGAACTCCACACGTACCTCAGTGTATTGCTGATTCAGTTCCCGGTAGTGTTTACGATTGGTTTGCACTTATAAGATTTTCTCTTATAATCCCGGAAATCTAATCGGTTTCGAAGAATCATCAAGTATTATTTTTTCTTTAGATTCGTAAATAGATGGCAGTTGCCGTCAGCTCTTATGCTTGCATCTCAACATTTTCTCCGATTCTTAGTTTTTCTTGTTGACTTCATTGTCTTGTAGTGTATCATTTGAAGCGATGGAATTTTACTCCGTTTCATCAAAATTTATAATGATCTCGTACAATCCCTCTTCACTGACCCTTAATTTTTCGATACATGTTCCTCAATTTAATATGAGTTCATTTTACACAGATAGTTAAATAAGATAAGTACCCCATTAATTCCTTTATGAATTTGGGAGGGAGAATCGCTTTCTCGAATTGCGTCACCTAGTAAAGAATTTCATTATTAAACGAAGCAAGCAAAGGATACACGCAATATATGACAAAATTAAACAAAACAGGAACGTTAAAGTAATTAGCAATATACCGACGTATGTGTATATACATATTATGTAAGGTAATATATGAATGTAGAAAAGAGACTAGATGAGAACGAAATTAAAAGTTTTATGAATAATATAGTAAGTAATGGTTAATATTAGATCTATATTGAGTAAATATAAATAAGTATCTTCGCGAAAATAAAATTAAGGAAAGCGTAAACAAGTAAGAAATTGCTTTTTTAAAACAAGGAAGTCATGAAAACTTCTTAGCTTCTTCTCATGAAGCTTCTTAGAAAACCTGATACTTCATATTCCGGAAATAAATTTTCCCTAAACAGGATTCAAACCGCTTTTGGATTAAAATTAAGATTTTGGATTAAGCTTTAGAAATTTTTGGAAACCTTTGGAAATTGAAGCTAAACACTGTAAATACTCGGTCATTCTGATGATGATAGTTTCAATGCAACAAAAAGGTAGACTCTCAAGTAGACTACTGAATGCCAAATAATGATTGATAATATGACGAATACATGTAAGTGTAACTTCCGTAAGCAATACATGGGAGATATATTGGAACATCAATTTCGTGCACTTTCGACGTGATGGGATTATGAATTTTTTGGAGTCGTTTAAGGTTCGATGGAGTTTTATTTATTGATAATTGTCGGTCCAAATGTCCTTGGTTCGACTCTGGAAGACTCAAAAACACTGCCATAAAAATGCTCGGATAAGGTATCACCGTCATTTTGAACGATCGCAGACTTCTTTTCCTTTGCTAAATAATCAGAAATAATTATCCTACGAAATCCTGACAGTTACCAAAATAAAATAAATAAAATATATATTCCTATTTTGGTCTTGAAACTTGTTTTCGAATGTAAATTGTGAGAATTACGACAAAAATTACAAACAATTTATGAAATATAGTGGGTATAAACAACCCTTCCCCTTGCAACAAAGGCCTTGACAAAAGGTTAAACTTAAGATTACATAGAAAAATAATCCTCTATAAAATGTATGGAGAAGGAGATCCAACATTTCATGGTATCCAAAGAAAAAGTAGACTTCGGAAATCTAAATTCAGCAACATAATTTTTCAAATAATTTCTATATTTAAGATGCACGTTGGTTTAAGATGCATGTTGTAAATAAAAGTTCAAATAAAACAATGCTTACGTTCTCAAAATATTGGATAATTTTCTTAAAAATGATTCCGAGGGTAACAATTTAAATAAAGGTGATATTGTTATAACCACTCTCTAAAACAAATACTCTCCACATCCACATTTTATGTGAGAGCTACGCATTAATTACGCGTTTCTAGGCACTGATTTTCGACTGAATCCAGTCGATGTAATGCGCAACTTCAGTGTAAACGGACGGAAAGCCTTTCTCAGCACATCCTTTCGTCCAGGACACGATGCCAACCACTTTTCCATTTACGATGAGGGGGCCACCAGAATCACCCTGGCAAAAAAAAGAAAATGCTACTTTCATTCTATTATTTCGCTCAATATTATGAGGTTTTTCGTGAATGTTAATTGTTAAAGTGTTAGTTCATAGCAGCAAACAATTTTTGTAATATATAAAAGATGATGACAGATACTAATGCCCGGTAATATAAAATATAGTTAGCTTGAAAGTTAACTTTAAGCTTAAGGCTAATTCTAACAAACTGCATTATAATCAATATCTAGGCCTTAATACTGTGCCGTAATAATGTCTCTATTTGCCTCTTATTAAGGAAAACATATCACCAATCCTTCATTTGGCTTATCTCGAATGAGCTTTCGCTTGGAAGACGAATGATAAAAGTACGAGTATATTCTGATATTAGAGACTTATCAGATTTATACAGAACTTGGCTTTTTCGAAGATTTAATGCTTATTCTAGTTATCTTCAGAAATTCGTGCGAAGTTTTCAATTTTTTGATATACATCATCAGAGAATATGATTAAATGTTTGAGAGGATGCACTTATTTTGGAGATAAATGTATATCTAGAGATATAAATAGGAATTAGCAATCAAGAGAAATTAGGCTTACTGGGAAGATTCAAGTAGTGTAAATCCTCTAACAAGGAGAGACTCTCACTTTTGTCTGGGGATTTTGATGAAACTTTTTGCAGTGGTGCAGTAGAGCAATGAAAAAGTGTGACGGCGTTCGTCTGAATGGGCCTTAGTTTCGCTGCAATAAATAATTAAAAATGGATAACCGGAGTATATGCAACCCCGAAATACACGCCCATGCTAGCCTAGTATGCATGAAAGAACGCGATGTTCTCTGGTATATTTGTCATTAAATTTTTCTTCTCGTTCGTTAAATTCTTTCCTCGATACTTACTCTTGACTTATTAATAAGAATGAATAGTATCCTCAATTCATATTACTGTTAAGTAACCTTCGTAAGCGATATTTTTCCATTGAAGGTAGTTAACGACTATCCTAAGAACGTAAAAGGAGCTTGCATTCAAGTAATTTAGGATTTCACAATCATAAATAGTGATTGCTTTCTAAAATTTTATATAATAAACACCATTGTCTTTTTGCATGTTTTTTGTTATATTGCATAAACATGCAAGTCTTTGGCGATATTCCTTCTCCCGGAGTTTACAACGTACTTTACTCGATTGGCTAGCAGGGTGATTAGCATGATGTTAGCGTGTTCAATCCCTTACCGTCAAATAAGCGTATCATATGTTAGTCAACCTTCGATAAAGCTCTCCCAAAATCTCACGCCAGTGCGGCTCCTGAAAAATCTGGTGGGGGAGGTAAATCCGTGATTCAGCAGTAGCCCTTAATTCAGGACGCAACTAAGTTTCCGCGCGAAGGATCGTTGCGGATGGATGACATTGGCCTAATCGTTTGACGAAACTGTTGTTTTTTCCCATAGCTTCTTCAGAAAATTATGTCAAAATCCAGCGGCCTATCTTGCGGCAATAGGAGCGACATCTTGCGTACACTTGAGCAAACTGGTTCGAATTTGAATTCTTCCGCCAAAATATTGGAATTCTGCGGGAAAGTTGAAGTAGCATATAGTGTGCAGCGAGGCGACGCGACGTTTTCAGGAGGGTGGCGAGTAATTCTCGGAAGATAAATACAACATTCGACTTCGAAACGTTAGGAAATTCACAAATCATGAAATTCAAATGAACTCCAAAGTTATCAAAATGAAAGCCGTTTCTGGCAGAGAAGTTATCTTGACATTTAGGATATTTACGAAAGGGATAAATATATTCCTGTTATCATGCGCGCACATGTATGTTTTGATCAGTTAGTAAACGACAATACATTTAAGCTATGATTCGATTGTAGATGAGAAAATAAATACAGGTACCTCGATGTTACTTTGAGGAAAGAAGGCTTTAGGAGAAGGTTCCTATGTCCCCTATGTTCCACTCCATATGCTTACGAGTGTCACTGGCGGCTCATCGAGTGCTCTGCATTGCTCAAGAAAAACTACTGTAGCTCAGCCAATTATTATAATATTAAAATACAACTTTGCCTGAATATTTTTAAGGTTGATTCTTTACATTCATGTAAAGAAACTAATATTTGATTTTTTTCAAGTTGAGAAAGGTATGTTACCCCTTAAATAACTTTCGTAAGCAATTTGACTCCATTTTAAGTATTTCACTACTATCCTTAGAATGAAAAAGGAATTTGCGTTCGAATTACTTAGGATTGCCTTTCATATTCTTATTTAACGATCACTACGATTTATATATTTATTTATTTATCTATTTCAGTATATCTGGTAAAACATGCATGACAAGAAACGTCAAAATAACTGACTATATTCAGTTTCCTTTCTTTTTGTACTAGTAAGGATTTCGTAGTACCATTATTCCTGATTTCAGTGTACTAAAGAAAAAGTCTGTAATCGATTAACGATGATGAAAATGATCTTTTTCTTTTCTTTCTTAACATTTATTATAAGGATATTTTCGAGTCATCTGGAATCAAACCAAGGATTTAATGCGCAAAAACTATTGATATTTAATACACAATTATGTATGTATTTCTTGAAATTCTATCTCGTCAGGAAGTAGTGAAATTGATTACCGAAAAATGGCTTACATTCATTTCTTTCGAGAAATGCTGAAATCGGATAAATAAATTAATTTATATGAATACAATGGTGTTTATTATATAAAATTTTAGAAAGCAATCACTATTTATGATTGCGAAATCCTAAATTACTTGAATGCAAGCTCCTTTTACTTTCTTAGGATAGTCGTTAACTACCTTCAATGGAAAAATAATGCTTACGAAGGTTACTTAACGGGATTACAAATTGAGCATACTATTTATTATTATTAATAAGTCAATAGTAAGTATCAAGAAAGAATTTAACGAACGAAAAGAAAAATTTAATGACAAATATACCAGAGAACATCGCGTTCTTTCATGCATACTCGGCTAGCAAAGACGCGTATAGCGGGGTTGCATATACTCCGGTTATCCATTTTTAATTATTTATTGCAGCGAAACTAAGGCCCATTCAGACGAACGCCGTCACACTTTTTCATTGCTCTACTGCACCACTGCAAAAAGTTTCATCAAAATCCCCAGACAAAAGTGAGAGTCTCTCCTTGTTAGAGGAAAACGCTCATGTGAGTGCGGCATCATCATCCTATGAGAAAAATTTCGTTTATTCAATAGAGATTGTCCAGGATGGGTCCCATCATTCAGCATAATTCATACTTAAGATAATGTCACATTATAAAATCCATGAACACGTCGAAGGCAGATGTAAATGAAAGATATAATAGCTAATCTGTACCGAAATACAAGCGTCAAACATTCCATTCGTCAAGATATTCAATATCCAATATTTCTGGAATCCAGCCTTTTTCCTAAAAGTAAAAGTAAATAACTTTACTTTTTAATGTACGTCGCGCAGAAAAAGAATGCCGGACGATGCTCGTACCTGACAAGACCCTTTGTTCCCCTCTGGCGCGTCCGCACATATTTGCTCGGGATAGACGTACAATCCATCTGCGCTGTACGTCTTATTGCATTGTCCATGATCAGATATTAAAAGATCCACTTTCCGCAGTTCGTCAGACATAACTCCTCCGTGCTGAAATAAAATAGACATAATGAGCAAGAACAATTTGTACTTTTTCCACAAATTATTTTTATTATAAACAATAAAAGTCAGTAAAACACACACGACTAGTTTCGGAGATTGATCTCCATCATCAAGTGACTTAGAAAAACCGTTAAGCGTTATATAAACAATTTCTCCCCGCCAGTCTAAATTGTTTATATAATGCTTAACGGTTTTGCTAAGTCACTTGATGGAGATCAATCTCCGAAACTAGTCGTGTGTGTTTTACTGTCTTTTATTGTTTATAATAAAAATAATTTGTGGAAAAAGTACAAATTGTTCTTGCTCATTATGGGATATTTCCACAAGACAACGCCTGAAACTGTGAATTTTATAAAATAGACATTTTTACCGTTCCATTATCCGTCCCATTTGTTTGCCAAGTATCTTTTGATTTTATTCCAACTTTGGGAAGGTGACGAGTTGATTGTAATCGTTCATTATGGATTTTTTACTAACGGATTAACGAAACATGAATTCACGGAATAAACTCACCGAAAGAGCTCCCCATCCAATTATCGTGGCTTTGCTGCCGACAGAAGTAGTTTGCCCTTTTCGAGGTAATTCAACAGGCGCTGTGTTACTGTCAAACAGGAAAGGCGGAGTTACCTAAAAAGAAAAAACGAGATAAGATGGAACAAGAAGGACATGTCTCACAAATCAGTTTCTAGTATTATATTTATATTAGTTATTAATTACATTTTATTGATTTCATTATTATTTCATTTATCGTTTATTTTCTTTATATATATATATATATATATATATATATATATATATATATATATATATATATATATATATATATATATATATATAGATAACAAATAGGCTATAGGCCAGTAGGTGATCGTTATTCAGAAGGATGTAAAAAAATAAAAAAACGAAAGAGAAATCTCTCAAAGATTTACAATTATATTACAAAATGTTAACTTTCTAATTAGGATTTTTAAAACTGTGCAGGCAAAGAATTTAATAATAAAATTAACCATACGATTATCGACCTATTTAATTTACAATATACAATATCTCGTTGTTGTTTGTGTACGAAATTCTTCTTTTTACACTATGAAAGATTATCTTTGATAAAACAGCTTCTCCTAGAGGAATACATCGACTGAATCAGTGTTATAGAGAAAGGAAAGATATAATCAAGTATCTCTACTGTATTTAAAGTGCCATGATCATGATGGAACTTATGTCCGCCGCAGCCTTGGCAAATCTTCCCCACTGCGCCTTTCCGTTGTAGGGATTTTAGTAATTGTTGAAACAGTACTACGTAATTATTCTGTATAGTCATTTTCATAGGTTTCATAGCACAACTTTTATTACGTAAAATATTATTAAGCGTTATTATAAAAAATCATAAGAGTATCTTCACGTTGGTCAAAAAACGAGAGTCAATCTTCAAAAAATTAGTTCGTACACTATTTAGATATCCTATCTCCAGCTATGGCAAAGAAGTAAACTAAAGATCTGTATACATATTAAAGAGTAAATGACATATTTAAAAATTAAACGGCAAAAATCCTTTCTTGTTGTTTTTCAATGTGCAAAGAATAAAAAGTTGTCCCAGTTAAAATGCAACCTTGCTTACAATGCGGTTTTCACTCCTTAAGTGCCTTAAGCTGCTTTTATGTTAATAGGTTGCCCTACTGTAGAAAAACAGCGTGGGTGTTTTTTTAAATTTTTTAATACCTCCGTCATCAGTGTGAAACTTTTTCCGATAATTGTATTCCATTCATAGCAATTTAGTTTTACGGAGTGCCGAAACCAAACGAAATAGCGTGTATCTTCATTCGTGTATATACTTTTATAGGACTGAATAGGCTATCGAAGTTTTTTTAACTCTACCTACCTTATAGACGGCAATATCATTGTGCCATGATTCCTCAGAATTATACTTCTCGTGGACATGAATCTCGAGAACATTGTGTTGGGTTCCCCCGTTATCCAGGAAATTGGTTCCAGAAAGTACGTTTAAATCGAAAGGTTTATATCTGTAATAAAGGATAGAAAAAGAATGGATTTTATCACTGTATATTTAGTAAAATAAGATCAGAATACAGCTGTAGACATTGGAATATAATTCATGATCCGGCGTAATTAAAACGACATCATATTTCAATTTGTAGTTTGGTTTAAAGTTGTCGATCTCACTTTTCCTAATAGCATCCTACCTCTTTTCCCATATTATCTTGAGTATAAATCGATTATATGTATTTTTGACCAAAATGCACTGTGACATATAAAGAAATATCGATTATCTAGGATAATGATAGAGAGAGGATGCACACAATCAGAAAACATAGATAATCCAAAATTTTGCTTTTTTCTTATAATGATCACAATTCATGCAAATCAAACAATGCATTATTATTTTCGCACATAGTCAAAAGACACAATGTCTTTCCTGTACCAAAATACAAGTGTCAAATATTCCATTCATCAAGCCATTCAAATGGCAACTTCACCACATTTTTATTTCGGAAATTGAATTCTCTATCCTGATCCCTAAAAACATAGATCTTTTTATAAATCAATAAAATTTTATCTTGTTCAACTGAAACATCCTATACGAAAACAGGATGCTTTTTACTTTTAAAACTAAAAAATTTTCTTTCCCTCGTATGATATTTTTTACATAAATAAAAAATACACTAATTTTAAGAAGTGCCTAGACATACTGTTCAGTGTACTTCTTAAGTCTTCCTTGCTGTATTTTTATGTATTATGTTCCAGCAGATTACACTGAACTCGATCAAATGTATTTGTAGAGACGTTTACCAAACCAAATTAATCCACTGATAATTTATCGATATGACAACTTACTGTGAGCAGTGAGCTGCAGTGAGGATATAATTCTCATTCAGAATGGAGCCTCCACAGTTATGGCCTCCATAATATTGCACCGAAACCTGAAAGTTACATGACATCATTTATTTAATATCTTACATATATGCACGAATTTCATCAGCGGCCCATGGCTAAAGGATTACTTTCAGAGACAACATATAAATCATTCAAAATCAAAGAAAAACCAAACTTTTATGAGCCCATTATATGAGATAGTCATACACCTAAGGCTCCTGTAAATTTGCCCTTCCATGACAGGAAAACGGTTAGGAGATATCTCAAGGTTGATATTCAACGATTACAATCAGTTGTTCATGCAATAGTTTAGACAATTTTATACACGATTTTGATTGAATAGGGAAAAATATTTAAGAATTCAACAAATACGATTGTAATTTTGCGTTGAATAGTTAGACTTCTTGTACAGCAGTTATGACCAGCCTATAACAGGTGTGGCAAGTGCATACATTGCTATGTACGATTTAACATATTAACATATTAGTTTGCGATCGACTGCGATAAACAAAATCAGGGATTGACCGAAAAATATATATAACCGCCGTATTACGATATGATACATTTAGTAAGGCAAGAAACAAATTTGAATAAGTTAAGTTGAAAACATGAAGTGATTGAAATTATTTTAAATAAAAGTTGATCGATGAACAGCCGCGATCAATCGAGCATCCATCGACAAGTCAATTGCTATCGATCTCTCTGGCATACATCCATTTATACAGAAATTCCTTGAGGACAGACTTGCCTCGGAAACTCAGTCATCTATCTGATTTATCACTTTTAGCATTTAATTTTCCGATCTAAGAGGTTGACGATCACGTGATAATAAGAACTCAGTTATGTGATCGTGACTTTGATCTTGAATTCAGTTTATCTTTAGAGTACGTAGTTGGTATAGGAGGTGGAGAGTTGTTTTACCTGCCCTGGAAACTGCCTTCCTTCCACTACCTCTCCTCCAACTATAAATGAGTTTGGTCGATCACGAAGGCCATCATCCGATGATTCACCTCTTGGTTGTACTAAAACACTGCCTAAGGAAAATATGATTGTAAATATTACTGTTTAAAAGTATATGTTCTCAGCGTTTTGAAATGACATGTAGTATTTGAATTTGGGTCTAAAGGCTTCTGTGTGTTTTTCTTTACTATTGGTACGTTTCGCCAAAAGCATTTTTACCTTTCACTCAAGAATAATTCAACCGGGGAAAACTTCATCCAAAGGCATTACGCCCAACACTTTTCATATATTTCACTCTTTGGATGATTTCCATAATGGTATTTCGAAATGCCATTCTGATTGGGTTAGGTTGGGCGGTCTTTGTTTCTTATTCGGTTTCGCAAAGGAAGTAACCTCTCGTGGTTAGAAGACGAGTCTCAGTCGTCTTTCTTGAGAGGCTCGCCCAATGACCTGGCGTCGAACCCGGGTTGGAAGATGAAAAGTCTGTATGTCGGGTTTTCAAATTTAAAAGTGAAGATGCGCAAAATTCCAGAGTGGTCCAGATTTTCAATTCGAAAACGGTAATTGCAAACCTTCTCTTAAGTGTCACGCGGAAAATCATCCAGAAAATATCTATTGGTCGACATACCTTTTGGGAAAAATATACTCGGATGAAGAGCCTTCGGCGTAATTTCTGGGTGGTAAATTCCATGAATGAATCGTCCTTTGGCAAATTATCCCTTGAGTGAAAAGTCTTTCAATGAAACGTTTCTTGGATGAATGATTTTGTATTTTATTGTTAATCTACTTTTAATTTACATCGGAAATTCTTACCGATAACGGGAAACACTTAAATAAATCAAGAATAGTTTGTTCATATATCTGCTAATCTAAAAACTCACCGACGGTTAAGACTGGAAGTTGAAGAAACAGCATTAGGATGATATTCATGATATCTGGGATCGACACTGATTTCTGACGATCACTAGATTTTATACTTGAAAGAATCGGTAATTTTAAGTTCCCTAAAGTTCTGAGTTCAGTAACGTTTGATTGTGTCATAATCTAACCAAGAAGTTAAATTTCAAGCTTTTAGATTTTCCGCATTTTCTATCTTGTATATACGATCTTCTTATCATGTTTTTCACCTTCTTTCCAAAAGATGTGATCAAAAGTTAACTTCAGATATCGTTTTACAGTATGATAACCGAAACGTGAAATTGAATGTGAAATTTATTTGGATTTTCTGACATTTAATGTTTAGTACTTACGTCTTAACCTCTTTTCAGGGTTTTTCCATAATTTTTTGTCAATTTTGGGTCTTTATTCTGGTAATGTTTATACCAGTCAATATCTCGACCCCAGTTCATTGCAATCTATCACAGCCAAACAGGTGATAAACAGTTTCCCCAATTTGAGAAAGAATTATCAAAGAACTACCAAAGGCAGTGATGTAAAACTTCCTTTTCACTGAAGAGAGGGAGAGGAAAAGTAAATTTCATTCAATATGCTCTAATCTTTCCATAGAAAGGAAATTACTTTCGATAATCCTTATTTTAATACGAGTAAGATTGTATAAAATGACTCATTGAATATCAGAATAATTAGAAACTCATAAGTTTCAATTTTGGTGAGTAGCCAATGAGATCAAACCTTTCCAATAGCATTAAAATAATTTTAGAATAAGTATTTTAAAATACGTTTTGAAATGAGTGTGCATGTGAGAGATAAGATAGTCAAGGGACTTGGTGGGTATGAGGCCAGGTTTAAGTGATGGTCCCTCTTAGAGAACCTGAGATAAACCTATAACAAGAAGAAAAAATAACCTCATATCAGTAAACATATCAGGAGAATAATCTCTTATCAGTAAATAATAACCTACGTCTGTACTTCTCCATATGATATAGATAGAGGGAGTATTTGAAAGTTAACTTCGTCTTCCCAATAAGATAGAATCATGCTTTTTTCAGAATTCAACGGGGATCCAGTGTTCTATCTATATTTAACAAAAACTATACTTGGTTCGACACCTTTATTCAGAAATACATTACCCGAAATCCCCCCATAAGAAATTCATTTAGTTTATTATCAATTTCAACATTTTTCCAGACGAAGAATCATATTAGAATTATGAATCCGGCGCAAACAAGACAAGGACGAAAAGAAGGGAAATGGAGTAAAGATTTTTCTTTTGGTGTTTAAAAATTCATTTCGAATCCTGAAATTGAAAAGTTGAAAGGAAATTGTAGATACCATAAAACACCTTTTGGTTAGGATAAAACATTACCATGAAAACTAATGTTGAGTCCGCGCTCATGGTTTTTTCCGCAAGAATTCACGAGTGATATAATTCTATATTGAAAAAATTCGCAAACACGTGTTTCGTAAATCGAGAGGGATATTTCGCATTGCCGCTTATGTAATTAGGCTGAAGAAATTCATTCATATTTTGTACCTATGATATGGTCAGCATTCTAAGATTTCACATAAAATGTCGCTAAATAAGTCAGTACACAATTGGATCGTTCTACTTGGAAGTAATCCATCATTTACTGTACTTATTCTGATATAAAAATTTTCATGAAAAATATTTAAAAAATATGAAGTTAAACATTGCGTCATCTGACTGCACATACTATTTGGAATTTCAACTTTCCCGCAATATCCCAAGTATTCGTCGGAAGAATTAAAACTGGAACAGGGTTGAGGAAGCGTACGCAAGATGTCCGTCCTTCGGCCGCCTGATCGGCCGCTGGATTTTGACATAAGTTACTGACAGGGATACGGGGAAAACATCCCATTTGTGTAACGATTAGGTCACTGTCGATGATCTGCAACGATCCTTTGCGCGGAAACTTATTTCCGTCCTGAAGAAACGGCGGTAGTAGAATACCTCACGTACCTCCCCCACCAGATTTTCTGATCGCCTCACTGGCGTTGTCGCGTTCGGGTAATTGAAGGATCTAGCACAATCAGTAAAGAAAAGAAAGTGAGAAAAAGAAAGGAAAGGAATAGTTAGTTCCTTCAGTATGTTTGGCGGGTCGTGCTGCCCTTTGGACTACAGAATCTGAAGAATGCGTTACCCTGAAAAACGGAGAAAGAACAGTTAATGATTAGGCGCTTGTATTCATTACAGTTTATAATTCATTTCTAGGAGACCGGGTGAAGGCTAATCGCCAAACATGTTCTTCGTAACTGGGAAGACTCGACTCATGCCAACTTTGATACTTCTCCCACCGGAGTTATGTATTTCAGGCAGCCGAATTCATCAGAAGATTTTCGACCAAAAGCTAAGTTAACACTCCAAGAAGTTGCTCTTTTATCCTGATTGAAACATTAACATAAATTATTCGTTTTAAACATTAATAATCAGTGAACTGCATGTCTCAAAATTAATGGACGTGGAGAAAAGGGCAACAAACTTCAATATATTTTCTATAAGGAAGATGCGGGATTGCATTGCGAATGTATCATCATTATCCACGTATTTTATACTTTATTCCCTTAAAGGGCATTAAAACCAATCATTGAGATATTTTGTCGTTGCGTTGGAAGCTTTTCCAATTCGGGGCAATTTTGACCTTGACCCGGTCTCCTAGAAATTAATTATACACTGTAATGAATACAAGCGCCTAATCATTAACTGTTCTTTCCCCGCTTTTCAGGGTAACGCATTCTTCAGATTCTGTAGTCTATCGGGAAGCACGACCCGCCAAATATACTGAAGGAACTAACTATTCATTTCTTTTCTTTTTCTCACTTTCTTTTCTTTACTCATTGTGCTACATCCTTCAATTACCCGAACGCGACAACGCCAGTGAGGCGTTCAGAAAATCTGGTGGGGGAGGTACGTGAGGTATTCCACTACCGCCGTTTCTTCAGGACGGAAATAAGTTTCCGCGCAAAGGATCGTTGCAGATCATCGATAGTAGCCTAATCGTTACACAAATGGGATGTTTCCCCGTATCCCTTTCAGAAACTTATGTCAAAATCCAGCGGCCGATCAGGCGGGCGAAGGACGGACATCTTGCGTACGCTTCCTCAACCCTGTTCCAGTTTTAATTCTTCCGACGAATACTTGGGATATTGCGGGAAAGTTGAAATTCCAAATAGTGTGTGCAGGCATATGACGCGATGTTTACCTTTGCAGGCGGGCGGCGAGTAGTTGGAGGAGGATAATTATGACATTCGAGATCGAATAAGTTAGGAAATTCTCGACAAAGGAAGTTTAATTTTACTCCAAAAGTATTAGGACGAAAATTGGTTCGGGAAAGAAGAGGTTCGGTATGGGAGAGAAGAAATAAAAAAAACGATCTTCGGAGAGAACACCACAGAGATTTACTGATTATTTGTTGCTATCAGTTGATTTTTATTCTTTATCATGTAGCTTCGAACTATTTGAACTATGGCACGTTTAAGTGGTTAGTAAATATTCTGTAAACTTATACACGAGGTATACATTCTACTATACATATCTGTCGTAGATTTAGATTGTGACGAGAGATAATGATTCCGTTTTGCAACTGCCTTTAAAAGTACTACAAATTTCGGGAACTTCAATTTGTGGACGCAGTCACACGTTTTCTCACTCACACACTTTTAAAACTTTTTTAAATCACTGTAATTATATCCAAATATCAACTACTCCCATGGTTTTTCTAACACAAGGTTATACCTACAGAAAAGAAACCAGAGAAAGCACTTACATAACATGAACACGTGAAAACCATTAGAGGTGAAAAAAGAGTGACCTACGAGGAACGGAATTTGCAAAATCGCGTGACAGGAAATACAAGTCCCGATCGTCAGAAATTCTATACCATGAGCCACTCTCTTCAAAAGGACGGTATATGTCATAGTAAATGCCTTTCGGATTTCCTATACTTGGTAAAGGAGAGTTCCTCTGCTGATTCAAACGATAGTTATTTAATACATTATAATATCACGAAATTTTCCGGAGAAAAAAATTAAAACAAAGTAAACCTTTAACGTGACTGATAGTTCGGAGCTACATGATAAAGAATAAAAAATTAAATGATGGCAACAAAAGAATTCGTTGAATTTTACTCGTTTTATTCGTTGAACTATGCGTAAGGATAACGTCTTGAACGAAATTTAACGTATTTCCAGTAGTCGTTAATGACATCGGCCGAATAAATATATGTACAGTGGGGGAATAAATTATCGCAACACTTTGCGAGCGCTTGAGTCGGAATTCTCAGAAACTACTTGCAAAACTACTTACTACGACTGACTGGCAACACCTAGAAAAGCCTCGAAAAGCGGTAATATTTGAGTCGGAGCCTATAACGTGAACAAAATTTCTCTCTTTCGATCTCTTCTAAAATCCTTCGCGCGATCTTTCCTTGAGTTCGTCGTGTTTTTCTCGGCATTTCTCTTTCACAGATAGTTATCATATTTATAGAATTAGCGTTTAAAGATATATTAATTACTATTGCAATCTTAGATGCATAAAAATATTTGGATAATAATTGGGACTTTATTTGTAAATAATGTTGTGAACGTAGAAAAATATGTAGAAATAAGGACGAATTAGGTTAGAGTGGGAATACGCTACGTCGTGATTCTTATCTTAAGCGAACGCGATATTTTCGGTCTGGAGACCGAATTTTCGGGATTTTAGGTCTGGAGAATAAAATATATATTTTACCAGGTTATAGCGAGAAGAGATGTCCTGTACTAGTCTCTTTTTCTGGATAAATTAAGGTGCTCTAATAACACAGTTATCTAGGTAGTTTGGTTTTACACACGGCCACACGTCTTACTGCTACTTGCTGTATATTTATGTAAATGTTAATCTTCAAAAGTCCAGTTCAAACATTGGATATTCATTTACTGCGATCGACTTTCTGAGGGCAATTTTTAATTACACGTCTTAAGTTTTTCATTCAGCGATTTGAAATCGAAAAGTCGTCAGAGTAATTACTAAGATGGCACAATGCCACAAAGTAAAATTTGTATTTTGTCTACGGAATATAATTTTTCCATAATTTAGCCCTGCACTCGAAGGAAATTCTTAATAGAAATTTATTTACACCATTCGTATCCTAGAATACGTGAAATCATTGTATGTCCGGAATTAAGAGGAAAAATACCAATTCCATAGTTAATACAAACCGGATTACTTAAAAACCGAATACATTTTGCGCATATATCGGAGTTTTCTTACATTTTGCATCAGCGAGCTCGGTGCCCTCGGTCATTGCGTTATTTGATTTCACGTAGAAATGCATTCAGTTTTCGATGCTTCGCGAGGAAAGTCTTTGACCATATATTGAGCACTTCAAAGAATTGCAGGCGCGTAGTTTTCCTTTTCCTGCTTCTATCAGCTGGACTAAGGACCCTCCCCTTTACAGTCACCCAGTGGAAACTATTCTGTGCCTAATTCAAAGCTCCTTCCTAACTACGGGGCTAAGGAAATGAGATGTATTTGCACTCGTAAAAAATATTCCCAAATAATATTATGATTCTCGCGTATTTTAGTCAGTGAGGACTTTCTAACAGACGACCCAATTATTTAATACAGAAACGTATTTTATGAATGTCTGACTTTATAAAGTTCATTAGCCGTATTATACTACCATAATAAAATTGTTTATAAGCTGCTAAAATGGACTTCTCAGTTTGTTGGGAAATGTCATAATTATAACCAATTCCTAATTAAGAGTTGATTGTGCAGCTGCTTGACGCATCTTATTGGCATATGAAGGGCACGAGTTCGAATTCTGCTCAAGTTAAATATGCATTTTAACTTAAACTTCTCTTGTTGGGGAAATGAACGAATGTGACATATGGTTGCCAAATATATTTATGCACCCCTGTGATGTCTATACATTTATCGGAGGAATAAAATTCACTATGGGAAAATAATAATTGGGTTAATCAAGGATTTGGAGCCGATTATTCCAATTGTCGGTCAAGAACATGTTTCGTGTGTCAGCGGAAATACTCTCCTACAAAGAATTCGAAGTCCTTCTCTAGAAAGAAGTGTTTTATTTGACAGGGCTTCCTGATTTCTCGAGGCACGATGAGCCTTTCGCTTCCAGTGCAGCGGGTTTTCGAAAGCATGTGCGTCACTCACAAAAATAAACAGGTCATTTGGCAAGGCAAGGAGCTTCACTCAGGCTTATTGTTACTATCACATCATTGAGGTCTTCACGTCGAGAGACGGACAGCCAACAGCTCAAGTGAATCTTTTTCATTTTTAGGCTTTAAACAGAAGTCTTGAGAACCATTGACATTTTTCTGTTTATTATTAATTATTGTTCGCCTACAACAAGATCAATTCGCGAGTTCACACTTTCCAATATTCTCAGCGGTGATTCGATACCAATAATATAGATTTAGATGTATATCCCACGAGCCACCATATGCGTGAGGTAGGGGATACTCGATGAGTGTCAAAAAAATAGCTTATTTTTCTCTTAAATTCTCTCAACGATCTACCAGTAAATCTTTGCACTCTGTTCGCAGTTCCTATCGCAATTCGAATATATTCATTTTAAGATAAGTTTTTGCTAAAGGTGACTTCCATGTATTTGTTGTCGTGCACTAACTCTACTGGATGTTCCGAAATTTGGTACTGTGCCAGAATAACGTTTTTAGAACCCGCGAAACTCATAGCAACGCATATATTTAATCTTAAATCGATTCAGAAAATAAACCAGTCTTGCTCCTTACATTATATGGTAGGTCGTTAATGCTAATTATAATTTGTAAAGAACATCCTAGAAAATTAATCTACAATACATTAGTATGATAAATACGTTAATTTTGACGGTAATGTCTCATTTAAAAGTTGAATTTTGTCGGCAAAGTAGAAGGTTTTCGTTTCCGTGGTCATATTGACATTTCGTTCAAAAAATGATTCTTTAGCAAATCGACTGCAATAATATTTAGGTTTGCGTAAAGGTCTTTGATTTAGCTTAAGCTTTTCTCAACCAAAAGCTGAAGAACGTGTTCAAATTCCCGCAGTTATCGGCCAAAAAGGATAAAACTGCAACAGGCGCAAAGAGGTGAAAACGTGATGGTTTGAAATAAAATTCCCAAATAATAATAATTTTTCATTATTTATTGGGATTATTTCAGTCTTAGAAGATTATCTAAAAAAAAAACTCAATTTTTGAAGTATTGATCTCTGACTTCATAAAATGTATTAGCCGAGGATTCACTAACCTAATAATATAAGCTAATAATAAAAAACAATTAATATTGAGTTTTCAGTTTATGGGAAATTATCATAAATGTAACCACTATGTAAGAATTGATTGTGCAACTGCCAGACGTATCTGATCGGTAAAAGAAGGGGTCCAGTTCCATTTCCGCTTGTTCCTTCCATTAAATGAGTTTTTATGTTATTTTTTCTTATTGGCAAAATGAGCGAATGTAAGATATGATTGCTACATACATTTATGCAATCCTTTTCTGAATATATAGATTTATCATAGGAATGAAATTCAATACAAAAAGTATCATTTGACTTGAAGGATTCGGATCCGATTCTCGCTATAGTCGGTCAAGAATGTGCTTTCCGCGCCTCAGCTAATACCTCGTCTTCAAAGGATTCGAGGCTCAGTCGTTCACAGGAAAGACTTTTGACTTATATTTTACAGCCACAATGATTTGACAGGGACTCCTGATTTCTCTAAGCACGATGAGACTTTCCCTTTCAGTGCAGCGATTTTTTCTCTCTACTTGTGCTGGAGCAGCAGCTAGAGATTTTAGATAATCCCAATTAAGATGCGTTATGTCAAAATCTCCTCCTACTGCAATGATTAGATCTTTTAAATATCTCGCTTAAAGCAATATCTTCACTAAACTAACTTTTCTCTTGTATGATTTTCCCGCATGTGCTCATCGTAATGTCAAAGAATACCGCCTTTTTAATTACGTTAGCTCTTGGAATTCACGACAATTATTATTAGATCTTTCAGTTTGCACATTAAATCTGGGCTTAATTTTGGTATAACCTTATCCTTTTTTTAAGTGAAATTGCTTTTCACCGTTGCAATTTTTTCTATTTTGTTGGATGTAGCCTCATGCATACCCTTTCGCCTATTTACGTGAGTGTTTGTAACTATTCTTACTGTTGAATTACAAAAGAACTTTGTCTACGTAAATTCGCTCTCATTAAAACCGCAAAATTACATAGTAAACGACACTAAAACTACGCGGTCGGTCCTCGTGAAGGGAAAGGGGGGCGGGAATTTTCGGGGACAGTCCGTAAAGTGGATACTAAGTTTAGTAAAAGCATATAATAAAAGTTACGTATGACGCTTAATATAAGAATGAAAATAGCCTTGGAAAATATTTAAGCGTAGAGAAAGCGAGATCTATCAAATTTGAAGCGAAAATTTTAGTCACCGCTATGGAGAAATAAGAAAAGTAAATCTCGGCCTCTTAGAAACATTTCGCCCCAGAATACCATATTTCTCCGACTCATATCTAGTAAATGATTCTTGCTACAGTGTAGTAATCGCGCAGTTTTCTAGATAGAGTAAACTGTATGCTTAATTAACAGTCAGTCGAAATATCTGTTTTCATTTATTACGTATTTTGAACGACTAAAACACTATAAAGGTAATTGCTATTGCATTAACCCTCAACAATCAATTCTATTGTAACTATTTTTTATAATATGATAAAATTAATCGTGAATTTTAATTCTCTATTGCATATTATTACATATTTTTTACTCACTATTACGTATAGGCTGATGGAGCTGAAAATTGTTGATTACCGTTTCCACCACCTAAAAGCTGTTAGTAGTGATACTAATTCCTGTCAACACGTTAATTGTTAAAGAGCACTAAGAAAGAATAAACTTCCTCATCACACGAATTAGAAATTATTTTATCGAAAGGATATTTATAATACCATATGCCGTGGAAAGCTACACTGCTGGAAAGAAAATACAAAGGAAAGAATAGGACATATCCTAGTGATTTCTGTATATGTTTTCTTAAATGGTTAATCCTATTCGCGAGAATTATTTTCCATCAAAATTCAAAGTCTTAGATCTTAAGTATTAAAGAATTTAACCGTTAAATTCGCAAGATAATACCGCAAAATCTTCATTTAACGTCTGTTATTCCGCCATCAAATACTCTTCTTTGTCATTATCCCACAGCGCACTATAACGACATCCAAGATAACATTTTGATCACGACTAACTTTCAATAACAAATAGAAAAAAAATAAAGGCAATGAGGCAAAGCCAATATTAGGAAATTTCTCAAAGGTGATCTTAAATGTCTCCATATATTTACGATACGTAAAGTCTATTTCCCATTTGTAAGAAGTTTGAATATTGCCGGTTTTCACTGGCTCCATTCAGAGTTGCCAAATTGTCGGTGGTGGAGTGTTTTTAGTTACTTCCCGCGTAATCCACGCTCTGACGCCAACTGGTATTGCGATAATTGATTCTCCCACTGTACTTAGATTATCGGTAAAAATATAATACTAAAGCTTTTATACTCACAAGGAGAGACTCTCACTTTTGCCTGGGGATTTTGATGAAACTTTTTGCAGTGTTGCAGTATGTAGAGTAATGAAAAAGTGTGACGGCGTTCGTCTAAATGGGCCTTAGTTTCGCTGAAATCAATAATTGAAAATGGATAACCGGAGTATAGGCAACCCCGCTATACGCGTCTTTGCTAGCCGAGAATGCATGAAAGAACGCGATGTTCTCTGGTATATTTGTCATTAAATTTTTTCTTTTCGTTCGTTAAATTCTTTCCTCGATACTTACTATTGACATATTAATAATAATAAATAGTATGCTCAATTTGTAATCCCGTTAAGTAACCTTCGTAAGCGATATTTTTCCATTGAAGGTAGTTAACGACTATCATAAGAACATAAAAGGAGCTTGCATTCAAGTAATTTAGGATTTCACAATCATAAATAGTGATTGCTTTCTAAAATATTATATAATAAACACCATTGTCTTTATATTAATTAATTTATTTATCCGATTTCAGCATTTCTCGAAAGAAACGAATGTAAGCCATTTTTCGGTAATCAATTTCACTACTTCCTGACGAGATAGAAATTCAAGAAATACATACATAATTGTGTATTAAATATCAATAGTTTTTGCGCATTATATCCTTGGTTTGATTCCAGATGACTCGAAAATATCCTTATAATAAATGTTAAGAAAGAAAAGAAAAAGTCATCGTTAATCGATTACAGACTTTTTCTTTAGTACACTGAAATCAGGAATAATGGTCCTACGAAATACTTACTAGTACAAAAAGAAAGGAAACTGAATATAGACAGTTACTTTGTCGTTGCTTGTCATGCATGTTTTACCAGATATACTGAAATAGATAAATAAATAAATATATAAATCGTAGTGATTGTTAAATAAGAATATGAAAGGCAATCGCTATAGATGGCTGAAAATCCTAAGTAATTGGAACGCAAATTCCTTTTTCATTCTAAGGATAGTAGTGAAATACTTAAAATGGTGTAAAATTGCTTACGAAAGTTATTTAAGGGGTTACATACCTTTCTCAACTTGAAAAAAATCAAATATTCGTTTCTTTGCATGAATGTAAAGAATCAACCTTAAAAATATTCAGGGAAAGTTGTATTTTAATATTATAATAATTGGCTGAGCTACAGTAGTTTTTCTTGAGCAATGCAGAGCACTCGATGAGCCGCCAGTGACACTCGTAAGCATATGGAGTGGAACATAGGGGACATAGGAACCTTCTCCTAAAGCCTTCTTTCCTCAAAGTAACATCGAGGTACCTGTATTTATTTTCTCATCTACAATCGAATCATAGCTTAAATGTATTGTCGTTTACTAACTGATCAAAACATACATGTGCGCGCATGATAACAGGAATATATTTATCCCTTTCGTAAATATCCTAAATGTCAAGATAACTTCTCTGCCAGAAACGGCTTTCATTTTGATAACTTTGGAGTTCATTTGAATTTCATGATTTGTGAATTTCCTAACGTTTCGAAGTCGAATGTTGTATTTATCTTCCGAGAATTACTCGCCACCCTCCTGAAAACGTCGCGTCGCCTCGCTGCACACTATATGCTACTTCAACTTTCCCGCAGAATTCCAATATTTTGGCGGAAGAATTCAAATTCGAACCAGTTTGCTCAAGTGTACGCAAGATGTCGCTCCTATTGCCGCAAGATAGGCCGCTGGATTTTGACATAATTTTCTGAAGAAGCTATGGGAAAAAACAACAGTTTCGTCAAACGATTAGGCCAATGTCATCCATCCGCAACGATCCTTCGCGCGGAAACTTTGTTGCGTCCTGAATTAAGGGCTACTGCTGAATCACGGATTTACCTCCCCCACCAGATTTTTCAGGAGCCGCACTGGCTTTGTCGTGTATTGGTCAGTGAAGGATCTGGCACAACCAGAAAAGAAAAGAAAGTGAAATCAAAGAAAAGAAAGGAATAATTAGTTCTTTCTGAGTGTTTGGCACGTCGTGCTGCCCGACAGGCTACAGAATTTTTAAATTTTAAAATGCCACCGCTAGCAGCGGAAGATAGATTTTCTGATACCAACATATATTACTCTTGTAGAGGCTGAGAATTACTTCATCGCGGGATATCGAACACCCTCTGACAGAGATTGATTACGATAATACCTAAAGGAAGACTTAAGTGTTCCAGAAAAATATATTTCAACTGTGTAGTAAACGTGACGAAGTCAACAGCTTACTCATGCATATTTGTTGTATTACGTAAATGTTCATCTTCCCTAAACATAGTCTTTCATATCCCCTTTCGTATTAGTAATTCGTTAAATACCGAGGAAAATATCTTAGGGCTTCAGTGGGCGATGGAGAATTTATACTGCTCGAATGTGCGCGGTAAGGAAAGAAAATTTTGCGACGGCTTAATTGAAACACGCCGGATTGCGTCGGCATACTCAGGATAATATTGGAAAATGCTGTAATATGTACAAAATATTACTGGAAGGATTGGTAAGAGTGCTGCCGTTAGTAATCTAATACTTGTTAATTAAGATCTACATATAAGTTATCAGTAATAAAAAATGAAAAATATAGTCAAATTTAGAATGTATAGTGTAAAGTATACTCTGTTTAGCCAAAGCGTTTATGAAAATTGTTTTGAGTACATTGTTGTCGGGTATTATTAGTATTATTTGTACCTCTTGAGTATTTATTTGTATTGCGCGGTTTTTTAGGGTTAATTATGAACGCCAACGAACAAATGTCTCTTGCTTTGGTTATGGGAATTGAATTGTTTAGAGATTTAGCATTGTACCCTCGGGTAGGCACCAGAGATTAGGATTATTAATGGATATGCTTGAATAATACCTACTTCCGAGCGTAATTCAGTAAACGTCGCATGTTTCAATCGGCTGACGCTTGCAATTTTTAATGGAATAAACCATTCCCAAAGCGGGTAGTTCTAAGGTTGGCACTCCATTCTTCCTTTGACATATTTGACAAAGCGTTCTTTTTTCAAGGAAAATTATGAAAGATGTACCTCGAATTACGTCCTTGTAATATACAGAAATCTTTTACCCTAATATGACCACCGTAGAAGCAGTCTCATGTATTGGAATAATAACCTATGGCGTGTTTGCGACAAGAGAACAAGAATGAATTAATCTTATCTCAGTGAAAATTCGTTAATTTTACATTTTAATGGCACAATTACTGCCGTTATTTATAAGTTTCGATGTTCGTATCTTTTGCCGTAGCAGCATTTCAAAATTAAATCTTCGGTCTCAATTCACTCTTTCGAAAGAAATTGCATCTCCTATCTCTTAAAAAACAATTATATCGTATATTTTCATCAAAATAGTTACTCTATCACACACAATGAGGCGCTAATGACAAATTATGCACTCCTATTGTCCTTGGAAGTTGCTAACACATTTTTTTTGACATAGTTTTTCTCTTTCCCCGGGATGCTTCCTTATCTCCGAATGTCCTTTTCCTCTTAATTCCTCGAAATCTTCATTAACAACATCTAATATACTCCATTTGTCTTGCTTTTTCAGAATGAATTTTCTCATAGCCTTTATGATTCTAGCCCTTGGTTTTCTAATACATCTATATGAGCTTTCGAATCTACTCTAATTTCCTCTATTTTATTTTTACGTGTTACTTATTTCTTTCTTTATTAATTGTACTAAAATTTAAATTTTTTTCTCTTTTATCAAATGATACTAATCTTAACCTTATCCCAGTTAGCATGTGTGTCTGTAATCGATTGAAATAGTTTAATTTACATTTATGTTTCTATTTGGAGTAGAATCTGATATTTCAATTTTAGATTAATAGTATATATTATTTATATAGTTTTTATTTGTGCAGTGTTATTATTTGCAGACTACGGTGAGAGTTTTCTATTTTACCAATTTATCCCTCATACTATCTTTGTGCAGGTTTTTCACACCCCCCTCACTCTGGGTGTTTTCCTGCTGATGATTATTATTCCTAAGCTTCAATTAGGCTCTTTCCAAAGCACGACTTATCATCTATTCTATATTAATTTGAATTCATATTTAATTAGTACTTCTGGAATTATTTCTATGGATAAAATGGAGGAGGAGATTTTATAGTCTCAATTTCGGCCAAAGAAGACATTATTTTTATTTATTATTACATTACCGAAGACCAAAACCGAGCTAGAAGAAAATAAATACTTTATTCTCCTTCCTTTGCCCAAAAACATGAAAAGCAGTCCATCTATCATGGTTAAGTTGCAGGAGCACATTTTTTCTCGAGGTATATAATGTAAAATCCCAGAAGGACCACTGTTTCTTTATTTACTTTCTGTAAGCTACGAATTTGATTTTTATAAAGATGAGGGGAAGATATTAACTTTGCACTAGTAGCAGTGTACCTTAAAGTTGAAAGAAGCAGAATTTGGGATAAAACATGACTGGAACTCGAACCCAGGCCTCCCGATTTCAGGACATATATCCTAATCTTTAAACTACCACGTGGCGTCGTAGCTGGAAAATCTGAGGCCTGATTTAGGGTTCCATTCATTTAGCCATGTTTTTTTACTTCTGTTTACATTTGTCCTTTAAAGTCTTGCATTCGATATAACATATGGAAGATATTCAAGGTAGATTTTTATTTTGTCATCCGAAGAGTCCTAATGAGTTTTTGATAGTCTCACATTATGACGCAAGCGTTATAAAATTTAGTGAAATTATTGGCTGCTTGATACGAATATAAACATTGGATTGCTGTGACTTTTGCACTTTCCAGCTCCATCATAGGCAAAAAATACCACATCTAAAAGAATCTCTTAGTGTTTATGCGTCAACATAAGTTCTCAGAAGTTTGCACTTAGCAGTAGTTTATCGCTCATCATGTTCGAGATTAATGTGAAAGGCGAATAGAATTCAAAGATTAGCAAGTAAAGCCCTATCCCATCGAGAATCAGTAAAATTGCTAACTTTTCTCTTATTTGTCCTAGTCTCGAATACCGATGAGCGATTTAGGAATTATATGAGGTATCTGAAGTCTATGAACTTTTCCATAAGCAATGTAAAAGAAGCTGGACGCCTTAAAACGTTATAGAATAAATAAAGAATACAGTACTATAGAAATCTTTTGCTAAAAAGACCACCAATGAGTTAACTTTTCTTTCACCTCTCCTCAACCTCTTCTCCGAACTTGGATGATATTTTAATATGTTTTTCTGAATGTTTCCTGATACTGATATGAACGAATGTGTGGTAGCCAAAACTGTTCGTCTGAATAAAAATATTATGGACATTTTAATGTTAATTTTTTTATATTGTGGACATTTTAATGTTCTCCTTTTTATAATTTAGCTCCACGAAGTCCGGCATCATATGATGAAATATACTATATTTGCTCCAAATTTAGAGATAGTCTCGCATAGAGCAGCTTGTTTACTAAATGATGATTTCAGGGTAAACAGTTGCGTAACGCGTATGATAAAATCCCTGGGATGGATTACGATTTAGAGGAGAAGATCAGATAACCGAGGAAGTTTTTCGAATAATTCAGCGTCTCAGAAATTTTCATAAAAATAGACGAGATTGTAATTCCAGTAAACAGCGAGCGCGATCTTAGAGTAGCACCAAAAAGTGCTGCGAAGAATTGAACGCTAAAACAGTCACTTTTCTTCGTTCTTTCAGTAAAGTATTGGATAAATTATTAGGGTAAATAACATTAGGATGATATTGTTGATACAAACACACCCATTCACTTGCACCTATTCATTGTTTAATGAGTGCCAGGAATCACTACGAGCTACGTTAGTAGAAATATCAGGTCAGGATAAGACTCAAAAAGATATTTTTATTTGTTTATTCACAAGGAACATATTAGTTCACTTTGGAATTGATCCAGTCAGCGTAGGCTGAGACCCTGGTGTAGACAGTTGGCCAGCCCTTGAGGGAGCAGCCTCTTGCCCAGGAGACGAGACCGATGACTTGTCCGTTTACGAAGAGAGGGCCTCCAGAATCACCCTGAAACATACAGTGAGATTAGATATTAGGTATCTTTTATCTTTATAAAATACTTTATGTCATTTAGAATATACCCTATCCTGAAAGAACAGCAAAAGGATCTGAATAATGTGTACTTTTATCTAGTCATGCCAGTATATTATGAAATATTTTCATATTTCAATCTAAAGCAATTCTTTGATTATTTTATTTATTTAATTTTTTATTTATTTTTTCCTGTTTTCTGATAAAAATTTTGCATTAAACTTGAATTTGCTAAATGTTAGCTTTTTATAATAATATCTCCAAGAAAATCTAATAATGCCTCATTTAACCGAATATTGTTGAAGTATGCCTAACATAGAATGCAAGACTACCATTTCTTAATTACTTAATGTAGATTCTCAACATTAGACGACAACTTCTTACCTATTTAACCATTCTATTTTTCATCATTTTTCAGTCTATTGAGTGTTTGTTATCATTGGTCACGATAGAAGATTTTAAAAAATCGATTTCACGTTTGCTGCGTACGGATCCTTATTGTTTTATGAGTCCTTAAATATTAATCCTTAAGTTAGAGATTTAAGATTTCTTACATTGCAGGATCCCTTATTTCCTTCGTCGGTGTTGGCGCAGATCTGTTCGGGGTACACGGTGAGACCATCTGATCCGTGGTATTTCTCGTTGCATGCATCGTGGTCGACGATCTTGATATTGACCATTTTAAGATCGTCAGGGATTACTCCATCCTTTTATGAGGAAATACAATACATAAAATTAAAATAGGATGACTAGTTTAACTATAGTATTATCAGTTTCTTTTAATATACGATTATCTCAATTTAACCTCGCATTTAACGCATATTTATATCGATGCAAGCAATTAATTCCGAATTAAATTTAGCTCCACAAATCACAGGATTACAGGACGATGCAATGCCTATTATGCGCGTTTCGATATTACGAACTGTGAACATTAACACTTGAAACACAATAAATTTATTTTATGTGTTTTCTAGATAGGAATTACTATCTCAATAAATGATTAAGAAAATATACCATATAAAAATCAAATTGAACTTTTATTTCAGAACGCACGCGTTTAAACAAGATTATAATATTTATCTTACATACAATATTCCTTGGTTACAGATACAAAATTGGAATTACAAACTATAAATATACGGATTCTGAATTGAATCTGAGACGTAATTTACTACAAGAAATTTGCAATAAATACGTGAACTTTGGAAACGGATATTATTTCGCTAACTACATTCTCGTTAGAGTCGATTGCTCAGATTGTATTCAGGATTTAGTACATTGTGTCAGTTTATGAAGGTTCCCGTTTAAAGTAAGTGAATAGATAGCATTGTTATTGAAAAAGGGATTGCATTAGAATCACTTACCTCAGTCAGTCCCCAGCCGATAACTGTTGCATCGCTTCCTGCAGGGGTTTCCTGCCCTTGTGGTGGGAGAGTCACTGGTGCAGTGCCGTCGTCGAAGACGAATGGTGGATCGACCTGCAATGGCAATAGATGAGATTAATAAGAATATATTCTTTCTTCCTCTTCGAGATACAAAAGATGTAGAGGGCGACAAACTGTAATGCCACCCGTGGTAACAGCAGCAGTACACCCACAAAAGACACGACATAGGAGACACACAAGATGAGGATGAACATCTAAAAACTTAGCATTGTAATCTTTGCGAGCAATTTTGATAACTTAACTCATTAAGTCACTTAATTCTTATTTCAAAAGTTAATGTTAGTTTAATAAATTAACTGTTAGCGAACTAAAAAATCCATTCAGCTACAATAATTTTTATATTTCTCTGTTTATATAACGTACATAAAACATTACTAAGATTGAATGATGAATAAAAGGGAAAATTTTCGATTAGGAGGTACGCGAACTTAGAACTCGTACTCTTTAAGGGAATTATTATACTATATAATTATTTCATCTACTTATCTACCAGGCTGAGACAATTACTCTCTATTAACTTTGTTTTGGATGTTTTCTGCTGCTAACATTTCTCAAACATTTCTCATTATTATCATCTTCATGGACTCCTTAGAAGAAAAGCTATAGTATTTAAATGCAACTCGTTTTTACTTAATAATATTATCTGTTGGTTTTGATTTATTGATAATTTATTTATTGATTGTTATTGTTGTAATTGATTTATTGTTGTACCTTAATTTCCTCTTCTACATTGTGTATCTGTCTATAATTAACCAAATTACATTGTAAGTCTCGGCGTTTGGAGGATTCAGTCTGTTCGAACCTGAAGATGGTTATACGCCGAAACCGGTGGTTCTCAAATATAACCTTATGTGGGAAAGTAAACATAAGCATTCAGGAATCGATTACCTTCATGACAGCGACATCATTATGCCAGGAGTCTGATGGGTTGTATTTTTCGTGCACGTGGATTTCCAGAACCTTGTGCCGGGTTCCTCCGTTGACAAGGCTATTGGTACCAGATAGAATCGTCACACTGCTAGGAGAATTCCTGCAATTGAAAAATATCACTCATTCAGTCATTCATTTCAATGTGTTCTATTGAAATTTTCTATTCTCTATTTCCAGGAAAATAATCCCTGACAGTGATATGGTCTTTCAGACTTTTCTTCTCTCTTATATACTTCGTCCAACGTCATCGAGAGACCACGCATATCTTATAGTCTCGTGTATTCCTTACGGGAGAATGGAACGCGCTGTTCGTACTGTTCTATCAGAAATCAATTTTACTCTATACTGAATGACTTCAAAATCAAATATCGCCAACCCTCCATTTCAATGCAGAATTCGCAACAGCTCGCGCCATACCCCCGTAAGTAATACAGGGGACTATACGATTTAAGTGGTCCTTGCATGACCTAGGAAAAAGTATAGTGATAGAAGCTTATGTAAATTTCTTGAGGTTTACATTGATTAACTTACGATTCGAAGGAAAACGTTTGGATGAGTTTCCTCGTGAAAAGAAGCATATTCAGCAAAGTTTTCACGATAAGGAATATTTTATTTATCTACGTAATGTTTGATTAAAATATAATAAATTATATATGTAAAATAATAAAATATTGCCATTTACGTTTATTGTGCGAAAAATAGGACTTTTGTTACTTTTAAGAGGAACTACAAAGTTGAATTTCTCACAAAGTCAACTGTAACCAACCGTAAATTGAAGAAATAAATAGAAGCATTTTTCTTTTTTATCTTATGTTTGAGAGGCCGAGTATGTAAAATATACTTACTGAGAGCAGTGAGCGGCGGTGACGATGTAGTTCTCGTTGACAATGGACCCTCCGCAACTATGGCTTCCTCCAATTTGTAGTGAGATCTGCAAATTAATCCAAAAGGAAAGTTTTCGCATGTGGTTTGTTGAAGTTACCACTATCTATCGAAACAGTACCATACAACGAACTGTCGGAAAGAGCATAGAAATTTTAAAAAATAATTCAGAGACAAATGGGCTAAGTATTTGATACTCAGCATAACTTCCCATTTGTGAAATAGATTTTCATAGTAAGTGGAACCATCTATCAGCCCCAAGTAAGCATGTAAAAAAGAAATAACAAATTATGCGCATAAATCTATAGTATACATGGGAGGTCTGAAAAGTTTCCGACATTTCACCATTTCTCACCAAGTTTTCTGAAAAATCTTGGGTCGGAAACTTTGCAGACCACCTTCGTATATGAAGTTAGAAAATGAGAATTAATAAACTCAATATGCGAAGGCGTTATTTGGTGGAAGGCCATAATGACACGAAAAGAGAGATACACTTGGTAATATTCAACAAAAATAAATCAGTATTGATTTTAAATATGGAAATAATTAGTTATAGCCTATTTTAAATACATCGAAAAAGAAAATATTGGCGGTTATTGAATTTTGGCCCGTCAGTATTTTATAGCAATATTTTTCGTCTATTTGCCTATTTTGTATTGTGATCTTACCTGTCCTGGGAATTGCCTTCCCTTCACTACCTCACCACCGATGATATAAGGTTGAAGGAAACCAGGAAGATTCTTGGCAGCTCCGTAGCCTTTTGGCTTAGGCTGTGGGGAAGCTGTTAGGAAAAATAATCTTATTACCTGAAAACTCAACGGTTTACCATTTAACGGCTAGAAATATTTAAAATTTGGAATAATTTTGGTATTTCCCTGAGGAGTTTATTGCTTGTGGATTATGACATATACCGTATTGATTTCTGTAAGATATATATTTCTAATGATAGTCGTTGATGATGCTATAACACTTACTACCTCTAAATCATAGAATTCTAAATTCATTGATTTGTAATTATAAAGCGATGAGAATACTGTCTCTTCATAGTCTTGCACACTACGAGATAGTAATTTTTAGATTAACGTAAGATGGTAATGGTGAAAGGTAAAATACGCAATACAAAAAGATTTAGATAACTTTACTATAAGTATTTGCTTACATGTAGAAAATTTTTATGGAGAAAATAAATCGTCTTCAAACGTGTTGCAAAGCTTGCTTGGCTATAAAAGCTTATAATTATTGAAACGTCTACTTAAAGGATTCTTGGGTATAATTATAGGAATTAAAATATAACAAAACGTTATCTATTAAATGAAGAGTGAAGATTCGAGGAAATAAGTGCGAATGGATTCTGTAAATCTCACCCTGTGAGGCTCCGAGAACGAAGAGGACGCAAAAGATGGTGGCGGTCTTCATTTTGAGGTCTGAATATTTTCGGTAAGTTTCTCCTTTTATATAAGTCGTTGCCACGTTAAGATCAATGCATTGATTTAATCTGAAATGATAAGATTTTGGATTGTCACCTTTCTTATCAACTGCCGGCCGTGAGCTAAAATTGAGTAACTAAGCCGAATATAGTATCAATAAAAAATGTTATAATTAAAATTTACCTCTTCTCAGTCACTGAGTATGTTAGGATTACGTATGCATAGGATATAATCTATACTAGTGTTGCAATTGATAACTGTTTTCATGCTTGAATTCTTGGAACCTAGTCAGTTTGTGAGTAGTAGTAAAAAATTCTTAATATGCAATACGCCTGCAAAACCTATAGCACAACCAACAGAAAATTGCTGAATTTTATTATTTCCGTGGAGATTATTTATTTTCTGATACCGACATGTTGAAAGCCAAACAAAGCCAATCAAGATAATAAACGTCATTCTGTAGTGATCCTCTAAGAAATCGTTTCTTATCCGGGGAATATCCCCGTATTATATTTTGGAATTTCCTGGTGATATTTCTTCAGTTTAATCGTTAATTTAGGTGATACCTTATCTTATAGGAAACTGTACTCAATGTCATGTTTTTGCTCTTTATGAACTCCACACGTATCTCAGTGTATTGCTGATGTAATTCCCGGTAGTGTTTACGATTGTTTTGCAGTTATAATATTTTCTATTATAATCCCGGAAATCTAATCTAAGGTTTCGAAGAATCATCAAGTATTATTTTTTCTTTAGATTTGTAAATAGATGGCAGTTGCCGTCAGCTCTTATGCTTGCATCTCAACATTTTCTCCGATTCTTAGTTTTTCTTGTTGACTTCATTGTCTTGTAGTGTATCATTTGAAGCGATGGAATTTTACTCCGTTTCATCAAAATTTATAATGATCTCGTTCAATCCCTCTTCACTGACCCTAAATGTTTCTATACAGATTTGCTCCATCTAATATGAGTTCATTTTACACAGATAGTTAAATAAGATCCCATTAATACAGTTATGAATTAGGGAGGGGGAATTGCTTTCTTGAATTGCGTCACCTAGTAAAGAATTTCATTATTAAACGAAGCAAGCAAAGGATACACGTAATATATGACAAAATTAAACAAAACAGGAACGTTAAAGTAATTAGCAATATACCGACGTGTATATAATGTAAGGTAATACATTATTGAAGAAAAGAGACTAAATGAGAACGAAATTAAAAGTTTTATGAATAATATAGTAAGTAATAGTTAATATTGGATCTATATTGAGTAAATATAAATATGTATCTTCGCGAAAATAAAATTAAGGAAAGCGTAAACTAGTAAGAAATTGCTTTTTTAAAACAAGGAAGTAAAGAAAACTTCTTAGCTTCTTCTCATGAAGTTTCTTAGAAAACCTGATACTTCATATTCCGGAAATTAATTTTCCCCAAACAGAATTCAAACCACTGAGGATTAGCTTTTGGATTAAAATTAAGATTTTGGATTAAGTTTTAGAAATCTTTGGAAACCTTTGGTAATGGAAACTAAACACTGTAACCACTCGTCCATTCTGATGATGATAGTTTCAATGCAACAAAAAGGTACTGCTCTTAAGTAGACTACTGAATGCCAAATAATGATTGATAATATGACGAATACATGTGAGTAACTTCCGTAAGCAATACATGGGAGATATATTGGAAGATCAATTTCGTGCACTTTCGACGTGATAGGATTATTAATTTTTAGAGTCGTTTAAGGTTCGATGGAGTTTTATTCATTGATAATTGTCAGTCCACATATCCTTTGTTCGACTCTGGACGACTCGATAACACTGCCATAAAAAATGCACGGTGAGCTCATTTTGTTGATCGCAGACTTCTTTCTTCTTGCTAAGAAAATCAGGAATAATTATCCTACGAAATCCTGACAGTTACCAAAATAAATTAAATAAATAGATATTCCTATTTTGGTCTACGAATTTGTTTTCGACTCTAAATTGTGAGAATTACGAAAAAATTACAAAAAATGTGTAATTTAGTGGGCGTAAACAACCTGTCACCTTGCGACAAAGGCGTTGACAAAAGGTTAAACTCAACTATCTTAAGATTACATCCTTTAGATTCGAGACTTTTCAGGCAATGTAGTTGTGTACTGGGCCAGAAAAGCCCTGAGCCTTTTCCGTTAGGCTCGGGACTTTTCAGACTATGTAGTAAACATACAGGGCCTGAGATGTCCCAAGTTTTTTTCCGTTAGGCTCGAGACTTTTCAGGCCTGTATTTTACTGCATAGCCTGAAAAGTGCCGAGCCTAGCGGAAAATAACGGAGAAAATGCGGCAATTCGGAAAACAATTCCCCTTAGAATGTTTTTAAAACTTACACCAGAGGACGAAAGGGCCTTTTTAAAGGTGACTCTCTTTATATTGTTTTAAAATACGCTTTCTTTAGGAAATATTGCTATTCGGAAAACACAAACCGGTTAGAATGTTTTTAAAAATTAATACCAGAGGGGAAAAGGGCGTTTTTAAAGGGCGACTCTCTTTATATTGTTTTAAAATACGCTTCCTTTAGGAAATACGGCTATTCGGAAAACACAAATCAACTTAGAATGTTTTTAAAAACTAACGCCAGAGGGGAAAAGGGCGTGGATAACTGACGTTCAGTGGTGATATATGCGAAGAAATTCCTTTTCATTAACATCCAACACGAAATTTAATCATCGTAGGACGCTGTTTCAGTATATGGGTGATTCTTGAATGATAGACTCTAATTTGGCAGTGAGTACAAATTTCTGTCTCCTTAACCCCTGTAAGTACTCTTGGATTCAGAACACTACATGCGATTCCTAGGCGTTAAACTGATACAATCTTCACACATTTTGAAGTATCAATAATCACTGGAGGAAGCACTGTGTCGTTAATGCAAATGGAGTACTTTTCACGAATATTCATACATAAAATACACTCAATCTAATCATTCACTTCAATCGCTGCTTCACAATGAAACACTATCCTGACAATTCACAAACAAACTCTTCTACACATGTATTAAATAACTATCGTTTGAATCAGCAGAGGAACTCTACTTTACCAAGTATAGGAAATCCGAAAGGCCGAATCCGAAAATTTACTATGACATATACCGTCCTTTTGAAGAGTGTGGCTCATGGTATAGAATTTCTGACGATCGGGACTTGTATTTCCTGTCACGCGATTTTGCAAATTCCGTTCCTCGTAGGTCACTCTTTTGTCTCCTCTAATGGTTTTCACGTGTTCATGTTATGTAAGTGCTTTCACTGGTTTCTTTTCTGTGGTTATAACATTGTGTTAGAAAAACCATGGGAGTACTTGATATTTGGATATAATTACCGTGATTTAAAAAAATTTTAAAGTGTGTGAGTGAGAAAAAAGTGTGACTGCGTCCATAAATTGAAGTTCCCGAAATTTGTAGTACTTTTAATGGCAGTTGCAAAACGGAATCATTATCTCTCGTCACCATCTAAATCTACGACAGAAATGTATAGTAGGATGTATACCTCGTGTATAAGTTTACAGAATATTTATTAACAACTTTAACGTGCCATAGTTCAAATAGTTCGAAGCTACATGATAAAGAATAAAAATCAACTGATAGCAACAAATATTCAGTAAATCTCTGTGGTGTTCTCTCCGAAGATCGTTTTTTTTTTATTTCTTCTCTCCCATACCGAACCTCTTCTTTCCCGAGCCAATTTTCGTCCTAATACCTTTGGAGTAAAATTAAACTTCCTTTTTCGAGAATTTCCTAACTTATTCGATCTCGAATGTCATAATTATCCTCCTGCAACTACTCGCCGCCCGTCTGCAAAGGTAAACATCGCGTCATATGCCTGCACACACTATTTGGAATTTCAACTTTCCCGCAATATCCCAAGTATTCGTCGGAAGAATTAAAACTGAAACAGGGTTGAGGAAGCGTACGCAAGATGTCCGTCCTTCGCCCGCCTGATCGGCCGCTGGATTTTGACATAAGTTTCTGAAAGGGATACGGGGAAAACATCCCATTTGTGTAACGATTAGGCTACTGTCGATGATCTGCAACGATCCCTTTCGCGGAAACTTATTTCCGTCCTGAAGAAACGGCGGTAGTGGAATACCTCACGTACCTCCCCCACCAGATTTTCTGATCGCCTCACTGGCGTTGTCGCGTTCGGGTAATTGAAGGATGTAGCACAATGAGTAAAGAAAAGAAAGTGAGAAAAAGAAAAGAAAGGAATCGTTAGTTCCTTCTGTATGTTTGGCGGGTCGTGCTGCCCGATTGACTACAGAATCTGAAGAATGCGTTACCCTGAAAAGCGGAGGAAAAAGAGGCGCATGTTACCAACTTGCAACAGTCCTCTGCGCGGAACTAGTATCGTACTGAATAAACATCGATTGCTGAATCAAATACGCAACTTCCTCACTAACTTGATGTCCGCTATCCTTTTGTTGTCGCGATCGGGTCACGGTTGGTGAGATCGTAAAAGTTGGAGTTAAAGTACTTTAGGAAAAGAAGGAAAACGATGACAGTATATTGACATCCGTTTAAAATACCTGAAAATCGCCAAAGGAAAATAATGATATTATATTGAAACCCGTTGAATACGAGAACGTAAATAAAGTATCCCCTTCCGTATTTTTTTGTAATTTAGTACTCCTACACTTATTGTTGGTAGCCCTAGGTGTGAATAAATTAAGTTCAAGAACTGCTGGAGAAGGAATATCGCCAAAGACTTTCTTCGTCACTGGGAAGACTCCCACCAACTTTAATTTGAAGGATTTTCTCAAAATAAATTTCGCACGTGCCTTAGTATGTTTAAAACAAGGCGTGGTCTAACTATGTTAAACAACGCTGAAGGTTAATTCTACCTTAGAAATGGAAAGATAAGGAGCAGGCAGGATTAGGGATAAAGGTTGAAGAGAACGGTAGATTCTAAACACATTCTTTATTTTCCCGTCGATAATCCTGACCTTTCTCTTCGGATTAACATTTGCTGTGGCTCACATGGTACTTGATTTTAACTTAGAAGTGTCACTTTTCGACTCCCGGGAGTATACACAAAAAGAAGAAAAATTACAAGCTGGGAAGTTTCAATTTTCCCGCTACGTCATCCTCCCAAATGAAAAAGACTCAGGTGGAGTTAATCAAGAACATTCGGCTTTTGGCAATCGTCAAAATTGCCCCGAATTAGAAAAGCTTCCAACGCAATGACAAAATATCTCAATGATTGGTTTTAATGCCCTTTAAGGGAATAAAGTATAAAATACGTGGATAATGATGATACATTCATAATGCAAGCCCGCATTTACCTTATTGAAAATGTTATATATGAAATTTGTTACTCTTTTCTCCATGTCAATTAATTTTGAGACATCCAGTTCACTGATTATTAATGTTTAAAACTAATAATTTATGTTAATGTTTCAATCAGGATAAAAGAGCAACTTCTTGGAGTGTTAACATAACTTTTGGTCGAAAATCTTCCGATGAATTTGGCTGACTGAAATACGTATCATCGGTGGGAGAAGTAACAATTAAGAAGTTGGCAGGAGTCGAGCCTTCCCAGTTACGAAGAACATGTTTTGCGATTAGCCTTCACCCGGTCTCCTAGAAATTAATTATACACTATAATGAAAACAAGCGCCTAATCATTAACTGTTTTTTCTCCGCTTTTCAGGGTAACGCATTCTTCAGATTCTGTAGTCAATCGGGCAGCACGACGCGCCAAACATACAGAAGGAACTAACTATTCCTTTCTTTTCTTTTTCTCACTTTCTTTTCTTTACTGATTGTGCTAGATCCTTCAATTACCCGAACGCGACAACGCCAGTGAGGCGATCAGAAAATCTGGTGGGGGAGGTACGTGAGGTATTCCACTACCGCCGTTTCTTCAGGACGGAAATAAGTTTCCGCGAAAGGGATCGTTGCAGATCATCGACAGTAGCCTAATCGTTACACAAATGGGATGTTTTCCCCGTATCCCTGTCAGTAACTTATGTCAAAATCCAACGGCCGATCAGGCGGCCGAAGGACGGACATCTTGCGTACGCTTCCTCAACCCTGTTCCAGTTTTAATTCTTCCGACGAATACTTGGGATATTGCGGGAAAGTTGAAATTCCAAATAGTATGTGCAGTCAGATGACGCAATGTTTAACTTCATATTTTTTAAATATTTTTCATGAAAATTTTTATATCAGAATAAGAACAGTAAATGATGGATTACTTCCAAGTAGAACGATCCAATTGTGTACTGACTTATTTAGCGACATTTGATGTGAAATCTTAGAATGCTGACCATATTATAGGTACAAAATATGAATGAATTTCTTCAGCCTAATTCCATAAGCCGGCATTAATTTTGAGACATCCAGTTCACTGATTATTAACGATTAATACCAATAATTTATGTTAATTTTTTGATTAGGATAAAAGAGCAACTTCTTGGAGTGTTAACTTACGAATAACATGTTTGGCGATATACCTTCACTCGTTCTCTTATAAATTAATTACACACTGCAATGAAAACAAGCGCCTAATCATTAACTTATTAGGCGCCTAATCATTAACTTATTAACAATTGTCTTATTCGGAATGAAGTTGCTCTTTTCCGTTATAAATTAAGGTTGTGATTGTAGAGACTTATTTCCGAGATTATTTGCGATTCACGGGGAGGAATTGCGACTATGAGCGAATTATAGAGGTGAAAAAAGTTCAGATAATTCAGCAAATAGTAAGAATGCTTCTTCATTGTTTGATTGACTGGCGTCAGGGTTACTTTTTCGCGGGACGCTATGCTGATAACACAGATGTGGGCAAAACTGCTGCAATGATTCTATTCTATTTATATGAGCAGTATCATTCCTCGAAGGAGATCATTGCTAACTAACAGGTAATTACATACTGACACATCCGCTAAATGAAACCTTCTAAAATTTATACATATTTGAATACTTCACAGTATTTCAATCTTCGTAATTCCATGTGTTATCAGAATCTAGGATAGAGATTTCCACAGAGGATCCTTAAGACCGTTCGGCAAGCAAATTTAATATCATACTTATCAGCCTTTAATGTCATACCTATAAGATCTCTATCAGAGAAGAATGGGCTAAATAATGATACAATTAGTTGTAGGGGAGTAGTTTTGTACTGGCCGCTTAGCTCAACATATCGTTATTCGGTTGTCCCATCAACACCTGCAACCCGCTGAAATCCCTCATTTCAAGCACGTGAGACGACCCTTCAAGGACGTAGTCTTGATGATTGATATTCCTAGGTAGGATATTGCTATATCTTAGATTTATTCTAAGTACATTATAATTTCGCGATAGTAAGAAATGGCTTTGCCAGATTCTAACTTTTAATCTAACTCTAATCAGATCTATGGAAATATCTGTGCGTAATTGTATTCAAACTGCACGTGCAAAACCGGCTTTTGAGTCAATGGAATTCATTGATTTCCTTTGATTACCCTTGACCAGACACATGAGAGCCGAATTCATTTCAGGTTTCGCGTTATTTAAAAGAATAACCTATTTGATTAATAATTCTAATATACCCTAGGTCTTTATAATTAATAATTATGTTAACTTTTAAAATGAGTCATAGATAAACTGTGTCATTTATGTGGTAGAATTTTTAGTTTTTTTTGGGAATCATATGATCAAATTCACGTCCAAACTGTATCTATTCTCTCATCCTAGGAAGATTTAAAGTTGATTCTTGATGCATATTTGTCACCAGACAAAAGAGACAAAGAAAATTAACATTTATGTAAATCTTTATTACCATTCCTTGATTCTTATTTTACATGATTTATCTTTGTTAAACAGTAATTCACAGAAAATTATTTTCTCTTGCAGTGTAACTTCTTCACACAAAAAAGTTACCACCTGGTTACTGTTTTAAGGGACCCCTGTTTGAGAAGAAAAGTTGAAAGAGTGACATTTTCGTTAAAGTTCCTAGTGCTGTGTTTGTTTAAGAATCATTCCCTTAGAAGGGAAGTCAATTCATTGGTGCTTGATGTAAGATGGTACTGTGGTCTATTAGCATAGCTATGTGAAGGTGGTTATCCCCTTCCTGAAGGAGAAAAGGTTATTTTCTTTGAAGGGAAAAGATCCCTTGCAGTGAAGATGTTTTAGCTTATCATCAGGCCAATCCTATGCATCAGTGTATTAGAGAACTGTCATTCCCATTATGTCTTCAAGAGACATGGAAAGAAACTCGTTTCTTCTCACTACAGAACATCTTGCAGAAGTCAGTTCATGTTAGCAGTAAGTGCTTTTTTCCAATAATTTTACAGATATATTCTAATTATCTATATTATCTAATTATCTATATGACCATATGTATATCTTTATTTGAGCCATTTTATTTAAGCTATAGGTTTGTATGCCAAGAATTCATTTCACTTAATGAAATTGTAAGATGTGATTCTGAATCTATTTTACAAAAGAAGAATCACCAACTAAATCTTTATCTTTCATTGGCTGTTAAGTAAAAATTGGAGCAATATTTCGTTATCCTAAATAACTTGTAGTTGGGCAAATATTTGAATACTTAGCAAATCATTGGGATAGGAAATCAACATTTTTACATTTACTGAGTCTTATTATAGTCAAAGCTTTTAAGTGTTCACATTTTAAATTATTATGGTGAATTAAATGATAGTCAGTTGAAGTGAATCAAGTAAATGACTTGTTGATATATTTTATTCACATTAAACTAATTTTACCAGTAATGGAATGAGAAAGAAAGCAGTGAAAAAATTTTATCAGCCCATTTAATATTCTTACCCATACCTGTATATTTAATATTAGAAAATTAGGCCCTGAGATTGAATATCTTCAAAGTGAGATTCATAGAATTAGGTACTTTTGAAGTTAAACATACCACAAGCTGGTGGATAATATTTTATATGCTGGTAGTGCTTTCTGAGTATTAGTTTTACATTTCATAGTTAGTTTACAGGAATTTATCTTGGTAATAACCTGATTTCTTTCTTAATTCATGAAGTTTGCTTCTCACATACTCAGACACCCATTACTATTAATTCAATTCATAATAGTGCTACTTAAATCCAAGATAAATATTTCTTTTGATTAGATTTTGTGTCTGTAAAGATTGGATACCTTCTTCAACAGACATGACATTTTTTTGTAATAAGTCAAATTTGGTAACTCAATTTCAATAAATGATGGAACTTTAAAGTGGTTTATAATGATTTTTTTCAGTAATTGAATTTATATACTTATTTGATGGATAAATTCAGTTCATAAAACATTTAAAAGAACTTAATGGATGCATACAATTATTCGTTTGTTTCATGACTTCATAAGTTTTGCTCTTAATTTAGGAAATGATGTTGTAACTTGATGTTTCATATTTAATTTTTCTTTAGCTGTGTACTCATGCTCCCTTATCGTATCTCATATTTCCAAAGAAGTTTTGTTTTTAAAATACTTAATTTGTTTAATTGAAGCTTAGATTTAAAATGCTATTTTAGAATTTGTTTATCCATTTTTATATCCATATATTTCATGATTTCATTTCAATATCTTAATTGAGAATTTAACTTTATAAATTACAATGAAATAATACTTCAGCTAATCCAAATTCATCAGATTCTCTTAAAAACTTCTTTATTCCAATTTCTTCACATTTTTCACAATGAATTTATTATAGTAAAGCTGAGGTTGAAAAGATGATTTTTATGTTCCTTAGGAATTGTGAGTTAATTTCCACACACTGCGTAAAAACTTAATAGTGAAATTTCACTGCATTCTTTTTTGCTTGAATTTAGATGAATAGCCAATATTAGTATTTTTCTTAATAATTTAGATGTTTCTTTAGGCTTCTAAAAGTCGATTTTCTTAATCATAAAAATACTTTTTGGCAGTAACATTTCTTTTTCTGTTCAATTCAGAGTATAAGGTATTATTTTCCTTGTGCAACAATGCTAAATTTAATTGCTTTTTGTTTTAACTGTAAAGGTTTTAGCAAAATTCTATTGTTATTGTTCTATTTCTCGATTGTTATTTATACCATTCCATTTCAAGTTTCTCACCTGCAGCCCATCCTTTGCTTCATATTTTAATTTCTATTATTTTTTCTAAGTTGGTTATACTATAGTTCTATAAGTATAACTATCTCCCTCAAAGCTGTTGCACTAAATGAAATTTGAGTCCCCCAAATTTGTTTAAAGATTTGTCTTTTTATATCTCCATTCAAATTTTGTATCAAATATTAATTCAAAGTTATGCTGTTGTCGTGTTTTTTTTCTAAATATATAGTTCAGTCATTTCAATTTTATGTTTTTCGTGTGATTTTTCTTTACATTTCAGAAAGCTAAATTAAGTATTGTTGATATTCAGATAGATTGATTAATGTTTAATTTTTATCATGCTTTGAAGATAAACTTATTATTCTTCAAGTTCAGTTTTTATGATGCGATATTTTAATTAAGTCTTAATTTTGGCGTACGCACTTAATGGCTCTCTTTAATCTTATGATTGACATTTTGGCTCTTTGTCAAGGTTTTGACTTGCTCTTTTATTATGTTTTATAGCTTTGGAGATTTTTTATAATGAAAAATGTTTTGGAAGCAAAGTAATTTTTTTCCCTTTATTTGGAAATATAATGGAAATCATGCTTTGTACTTAGTTCTTATGGGTTTTGAATATTTTTGGAATTTTCAACACAGTAAAACTGCCATTCTTTGAATATTTAAACCAGGGTATTAAGCTGTATTTCTTTGCTATAGTTTTCACTCTAGTTCATTGAAAATTCAAAATTTTATTTCTGTTCAGTTCTGATTATTCTCTGCTAGCAACCATTGAACCAGCTTTTATTGATTGAAACAGTAATCATTCAAAATGTTTTCATTCTATGTATGATACCTTTTTTAAATAAGCTATCAAAACTTGCAATAGTAAAGTGGGAGTATCTTGATTAATGCATGTGTTCTGATGTTGGGAAGGGTACTAAATTCTTTGTAATGACCATGTAGGATTTTACTGTACAGTGAATTCAGTCTAATGTTTTAGTGTTTAAATTGCCTTCTTTGTTTAATGAAAGTATATAATTGACATCTTACCTTAGAATTTTTTTTTTCCATTTTCGATATTTTACATGGTTTTTGCTCTAATGTCTTTTATCCTATTGCCTTCTACTTCCTAATATTTAATTATTCTATTTCCTTCAAATTTGAGTTATGTAGTTATTTTAGTCACAATGCAGACATTAAAAGTTGATATCTGTATGTGTATCTTGAAAATTTCAAGTAATTTCCTTAAGCTTTGTGAAAAAACATTACACTGTGAATTCACTGCTTTATTTTATGCTTGAAGATAGAGAATCAGTCACTATTATGATTGTTTATAATCATTAAGACATTTCCATAGTGTGTTCAGATTCGTTTTTCAATTACTTTGAATCCAAAACATCTCTTTTTCGTTCAAATCTTAATATAGTATTATTTTTAATCTATGACTGTGAAATTTCTTTAGAGACTTAAAGTATATACTTAAAGCATATTCTTAAATTAGAGATTCTTAATCACTTTTCTTTCATTCCATTTAAATTTTTTCACAGATTATATCTACAGAATTATTTTTTACATAGCGCATTGATTTGCATTATGTTTCTTCTTTTAGTAATTCAATTGGCTTAAATCATTCAAAAGTCCCCGAAATTATTCGTTTTTTGAAATTTTTGCATTTTTTTGTTCCAATTCATTTATAATTATTAGATTCTTTGCTATATATATATTATTTTCTTTGGCTTTTCAAATGAATTTCATATATTCAACTTAATTTAGCTAATGCTGTTGTTAAAAATTATTCTAAGTCCCCAAGGTCATTTGTTTGTTTAAAGTGGTCTTTTTCCATTCTTGTTGAGATTTTTTCAGGTATTAATTTTAAGTTGTATTTATCTCATTTTTCCAAGTTGATAACCATTTCTGTAAAATAATTCATACTTTAATTTTTCTTCATCTTTCAGATACTTTCCAGTGTGCTAACATTTCATTTCTGGCTGTATTCAGAAAATAGTTTAATTTCTGATTACAGCCTTAAATTAAACTTAGCCACTGGCAACAAGTACAGAGTCTGCTAAATTTAGAGGTCCAGCTCAAGAAACTGCAGAGAAAGACTGCTCAAGAATTTTTTAACTATGATGTAAACTCTGGAGATAGTTTTCGGCCAGGTGAAAACTCCCATACCAAAAATTGTGGCCGGGACAAAGGTGAAAGGATTTTGATTGAAAACTTGATGAGTTTGCTTGAAAATTTTTTTATTAACTACTGTAATAAAGTGTACATTTTAAAAATTTCAATAAAACTGTTGAAAAGGATTTGTGCTTTAAGACTTCTTTTCTCCTTATTCTCTTTGGTCCTCCAGGAAAGTTGTTCTAGTTCCAATAATACTCCTTCCTGAGAAATACTCTGTGTAGTCTATTGTGGAGCAAAATAAATCTCCCTGGAAAAAAATATATATCATGTGCACAGAAAAAATACTATGCTGTAAAATAGCATAAATTGGGCAGAAAAATTTTAACATGAAAATGAAATCATCAAAATCGTATCTTCTGGAGCAATAAATGAAGGAAGTTTTCTCCAAATAAATTTTAATTACTTTATAAAGAATTAGCTATGGAAAATTGTTTAAAAGTTTTGAAACAAAATTGATTATCTCAGAAATCTATATGAATAGATAAATTCAAGAAGCTTAATATAAAATTTAATCTACTATATAGCAAACTTCAATCAAAAATAGTGATGTTTCATTCATTACTTCTGCTCAATATATTTGAAAATTGAGAAAACAACAAAAGCTTAGCAAAGATGAACATTTTTTTTCAAATTAATGTTTAAAGAAAATCGTTAAAGAAAGATGGAATTATCCATCCTAAACGATATGTCGTCGAAGTATCTATAAGAGCCGAATTATTTGAAGTCATTAAGTCAGACGTCGAACTATTATCTTCTTACTAAGTTCATTTGTAATTTATGAAATTGAATTATGTCACAGCTCGATACGGTACTTGAGATTACATTAGTACATAAGCGTTTAACGTATAATAGAAGTCTTAAATTAACCGATCGGAAAGAAATTTAAATTTGGAATAAACCTTAAATTCTGCCAACATAAAAACTAAATTAGAACTATAAAGCTGAAAATTTGCTTTCAAAAACTCAAGATAAAAAAATAAGAGTCATCCTAGTATTGTGTTGATTTTATCATAATTAAATCTTCGCATACAGCTACTTCATCGCGTTTTACAATTCCACAAACTACACCACAAAAATCACTCTAAAAATAAATAAAGCTTCTTTACTATCGTAAAATCTCCGGAGAAAGATCGCGGAGGAATGCAAGTAGGAAAATTCAGTCCTAAATTTCAACGTTGATGATTCTCAAAACGCAGTTCTTGGAAAGCGGCACGATTATGATAATTCAATCTTATTAGCAGACTGAATAGCAAGGGGAAGAGACCAAAATGATCTTTTGATTGAATACCGTAGTCTAATGTATGCTTACTTGTTAAACGTAGTCAAAAACTCAAGTTCTATTCAAGATATCGCATCGAAACAAACTGCAAAAGAAAATTACAACATTTATCTCTATTTCTCTCGCGACAAGTTCTTCCTCACGTGAGAAACCAAAAAGTTTTAGGCGACGCATAATGTGGACTGCACGACGAATTTTTTCTTGAGTTACATTCCAACTAAATAATTTTTTACTAAGATTTGGTTGCTCTAAAATTAATCTCCTGTAGCTTTTATGCATTCAGATGATACAATGAGCAATGGAAGAAAAAAATTAGCATTTTATGTTGGATTGTAAAAGAGTAATTCAAAAATGCTCACGGGTGAAAACTCAGCAATTCATTCAATTTTCGCTTTTAAACTAACTTTTTTGTTTCTGCTGTAAATGCATAAAATTTTCACTGTTGTGTTGATAGAGTTATTTTTATTCAAATTTCATCAGAACTTAAGTTTGAATCGCTCAATTTAAACTACGAATCTTAATTATTCCCGTCCGAATCCGTAGCTCCGTGTAAAGGAGACCCGGCGCCTGAGGCTTTGCCTTTCTCCCATAAGACAATACTGACTGGAAGCTTGAAACGGACAATATAATCAGATGCGCTCGCAAAGGGTGAAAGGATTGCTTCTTCTCTACTTGATGCTTGAGGGGCTATGCCCCCCACATCAGTGACGGTTAAACCAACTTCGCTCACTCCCCTCTTAAGCTCTTATTTATACATACATATATGGCAATACATAAAAAAAGAAATTTCATTTCAATTCAATTCAAATATACTGGGCAGCAACTGTTGCCGCGGATACATAAAGGAATCTATCGTTATTGGAATTGTGATATACCGATATTTATATGTATTGTTAAGGGAAAATTTAAAACTCGTTCAAGAGGACCCGAGGCTGTTGAACGAATAAACTTTAGCCTATGTTAAGCAGATTGATTACATTTAATGACTTGTACATACAATCTTAAAACTGGAAAGATCTGGTTTTCGAAATAGTAGAGCGTTGCACGTAAACGAGATGCTAATTGACGGAAGAACTCCTTTCTTTTGAAATAATATAGAAGAAAATTTTCAGATACAAGCTATAAGATCTTTGGACTGATTCGGCCTGCGAAAACTATAGCTTAATTTTGATCTCTCGCCGGTTAATATTTCCCATCAAGCTTTTCTATTGCTATATTCAAAATAATCATTCAGAGATTAATCATTAAATCAAGTAATGAAATAATTCAGATAATCATTAAAGCACTCTTTCGCAACGAACTGTAGCCCGAGTTAATTGTCCCACCGAGAAAAATTATAATTATCGGCACCACCGAATCAGATTAAGCCTTAAAGTAAATTAAATTAAGTAAAGCAATTTTGGATTTTTATAAAGATAAAACAATGTACTGAAGTAAAGAATTAAACGGAAACTTTATGCAAAAACTGAAATCATTAAATGTATCATCCAAATTAAATTAAGATTACATTGACGAATACTGAAATTATATAGCGCACAGTGACTTAATGGTAGCAGGAAAAATCCAGCTAAAACTAACGTAAAGTGACTGTACTAAGATTGTACAGAATGTTTCGATGAAAATTCAACTAAAAATTTTTAATTTGTAAATAGATTGATACGTAGAGTTTAAATATTAATAGGTAATTAGGTAGACCGAATTGATGAAAGAAATTTTCCCCCAAAGCCCCCACAAATTGGTGTCATAGCGACGATCCTAAGTAATCATTGTTTTCACGTGATCAAAACACCTTCAATGCACGAAACTAACCTCAAAAGAAAGATTTAAAAATAAAGAATCAATGGTTACAGTTGGACGGAAACTAGCTGTACTCCGTGGTCTTCAGGCGTTTCATCTTCCAGTTCAAGTCGCCGACAATGAAAGAGATGCGGCAAGAAGATCCAGAGCACTCCAATTCTTCCTTAAAGGAGGTAAATCCTACTCCAGCGAACCGAAGATTCCCCTGAAAAGGATCGAGAAACCTCTTTAGTTTCCACCCAAATCGACCCGTAAAACATGTTAATCTAAAACATTTCAGTTAATCTTCACCTCCATCAGTAATAAGTACTGAGGAATTGAACGAGAATAATCAAAAGTTTCACTGAGTCAATCAGATTTACTTCCGAATGCAAATTATTCACTACAATTTAATTGACCCTCGTGAGTATTTTAAAGCAATCGTTACTCAAAGGAAGCATTCTGACACTTCATTGGGAAAGCACGTTGAAAAGTAATTCAAAGTAATTTATTTACATATAGACGGAAAATTTTAAAAATTCGAATATCTTACCTGTGTAAACTCCCCAGATGGCTATTTAAATTCCTCACAAACAACGATGCAGGCCTCGAACTCCAACGACAACTGTAAGATACCCTTCTGCCGTGATTAAGCATCACGAATAAACTCCCTAACAGGTCTGTCACCACCGCATTCCGGTCCACACTGAGCAACTACTTGTCGATGAATACGCGAACATTCCTAATGCCCGTCCTTAAAAAGGAGACAGTGGTGGGGGAAAAAGACAATCGGCGTACAAGGTGGGGAAAATTATTTTACATATTTTTTTAAATCGTTTGACTGTAAAATAATCTCGAATATAAATCACGCTTTTGTCAGGACAATTTTTCCGCATTGTTTTACAAGGTAAACGGAACTTTTAAAATAAAGATAACTTAATAATAGCGTATTTAGAGCTACACCTAGCGACATCTGGGACACGTGGTAACTTATGAGAAATTTCATCGGCCAGCTCAACGCAGCATCCGCAATATTCAATAGCTGAGAAAATTTTTACCTTTACTTCAAATTTAAAAAATTCGTCCAATCACTTTTAGTTATTTCATACGATAATATCAGCGAAATTTCTGATTATAATAAATTATTCTATCGATTCGTCGCATCTGCATTAGGACCTTATACTTACTCTTTCTTTTAATTTTCTTAGTGAATTTAGTCAAATGTCATCATCATCCGAAAGATAATGAAAGAGAATTCTACTACCGCATAGCTTTCGATAATTATTTCATAACCCAATGTTAGCACCGAAACCACTGACTTAATAGCACTATCTATTCCGTTTCATTCGACTTACACGCCGCGTCGATTTATTTTACGTAATAAACTGCAACATGCACATTTTCTTATTTAGGACTTTTTTGTCGTCTTTCGTTATTTTCTTCATCTAAAGCAGCGGCCGCCCAACCTTTTCTTATCTACATCCCACCTTTGTACATATAAGTTATTTCCATATCACCCACCAATATTCCAGGAGCTTATTCTTATAGCTTATGGACAAAATGACGCAAAAGGATGTATTCAAATTAACTTTTTATTGACAAAATACATTTACACTCAAAAAAAGATTGTCTTTGTCAAGTGCGATATAGAATACAAATGAAAATCTCATAACTACTGTCCTCTACAGAAATAAACGGATAAGAAAATATTCGAGAATTTTTGACATTTCTACATTGCCCCTTAAAGATATCATCAACTTTATAAAAACACTTTGCGGTACAATGTCGTCTTTTCGAATTGCATTCTAATTCCTGTAATTCTGAAGTCACACTCATTTTTAAGTCATTGTTTTGAGTTAATGCATTTACTACCACGAAGTGATGATTATGCTGATTCTTTGGAAAATGCTATTTTCCTCATAGCATTTGCTTTCGAATCGAGATTTCGTTTTTTTTGTTTTTTCAATTGAGATTTGTACCTGTCGTAATGATTTACTATCGCACAATTCCGCTAATGTTAATGGAGCATTGTGGGATGGATTCATTCGTTTTCTAAATTGCCTTAAAAAGAAGGCGAAAGAATACTTAGGAAGATGCGATTAGAGATGGAAGGTCATTTAACTTCTCGATGTAAGTCTCCACGCGCACGTTCTTGAAATGTCCGCTGTTTACTCGGTGAGAAGCGTGCGTCATGCTTTGGAAATGACTATGAATGGCTCACATCTTGACTGCACAAAGGTATGAGGTGCTCATTGAGGGTTAGGGTGGTTTAAGAGATGGGTAAACAAGGTACGTGAAGGATGCGCCAAAATTGGACAAATGAGTCCGTGTCTAATGCTTATTCATTCTTCAATATGTTATACGTGCATTTTAATTTTAACTTTATTTCTCAGATCAGATTATTTTGTACCTGTGCTCTGTTATGTATGTATGTGCTAATAAGCCACTCAAATGTTGTGCCCAGAGTTATTCCAAATTATTCAGAATAGAACCGACGAAGTAGTATTTCCCAATTAAAGTACAAACTTCAAAAAGCAGAACAAAACCGCGGAAATGTATTTTTCATTCCTTTCAGACTCTTTTCAAATTACTTCACATCCAATTACCTTATTTCTGACATTCCTATTTCTAATTCATCAAAAAACGATGAAACTTAAATACTTTTATTAGAGTTACAGTTGGTTTATCTCTAAGGTTACTGTTATGACTACTTCACAAACATTTCACAGTATACTACACCATTATGTCATCCTTACTGAAAATTGTTTCCTAAGCCTATGGGATGCTTATAAATAACTTTTCCACTTATAAATATCAAAATATGCAAAGTATTTTCCGTCGTTTGAGTATTTAAGAAAGCAAGTTTTATCACTATCACACTTAAAAACAATAAAAGAACTTTATTCATAATTAGACACTCTATCTGGGGAGTGCCGTAAGAAAGCAATACGCATACTTCAGAACGCCCAATAGAAACTAATTTAGTACTTTCCGAGAGACACTTTCTACCAACTCAATCTGGAAAAAAGCGGAAAAGATTGTGAATTAACTAAGAACGCAATCTTCTCATAAGTGATAGAAAAAATCAAACAGCAACAAACAAACAGGCTCAAATACAATGAAAAATATTAAAGTAATTAAGAATTACATTCTACAGCGCATCAACACTTACAATTAGATTTTATGCCCACCATCAGGAGCTGCAATCTTCGATCCACGCCGTTATACAAATGGTGAGAAGTAAGACTGCTTCAGTCTTCAGACAATCACACAAATGAAATCAAAACTTCTCTCCTCTCTCTCGAAATAGTGAATGTTAATATTGGAGTTTTTTTTCAATATAACTACCAAAATACATATGTAGTGCCTACCTAGAAATACTTCCGATGCTAATCTTCGAAATTGAGATAAATCCGGAATTCAGCTGAATTTGCCCTAAACTGGTTCCATTGCTTATGTAGGATGACAGCCTCCGCTTAACCTCTATGTTGCAAGATCATCAAAAGTTTCAATCTTCGTTTCACGGGACAGCGGTTGGGATTAATTGCAGCTTATCTTTCTCATGATGCCTTTAACTTTGGGATATAGAACGAGCATTAGGTGTTATATAATCCGTCTAATATTGTAGATATTATTTCGAATTATGCTACGCGAGATAGATTTCGATGAAAAATTTCAACCCCCATTTTAACTTTAAGCTTACCTGGAAACGGAAATTTTATAATTTAGCTACTATCCGACAATCAGAACGCTCTTTCTCTTATATTAGAAATCTATTGGAAGAATAAAAGCAGAATAATTATGTTCATAGAAGGTTGATAAAATAAATATGGAAATGTTATGGAACAGCATTTCCACGAGAAGAATTCAAATATGATTCCATGCAAACATAATTGAAAATCAACAATTAAAGTTCCAAAGATTGAGAACAGTTTCATATAGACACCTAACCAAAAGTAAAGCTTAAGAGGAATCGTTTGTACGTAGTACATACATACATCATAAAAATAGAAAAAGAACCTGATATTTTAGTCAACATGTATTAACGAAACCAGCAGCTCGATTCTACTCATACTCATTCTCATAGAAAATTATCCAGTCCAACATTACGTAGATTACGGCACTGTATTCAGCCGGTAAATATCAATATCAATACAGATTATAATCAATGATGTTTCAAGTTCAAAATATTAAACTTTAACTTTTAATCTTAAACTTTTTTTAGTTTAAGAAGTAACTCATACTATAGCAAGTTTGCCAAACTCTGAAGATATTTTAACTTGTCTTCTTCCCGATCATATTCCTGTGCGGAAATAACGATCAACTCATCTGGTAAGTCACATTGCTTTTCAACCAACATTTTGTCTCTTTCAGCATTGATTTGAGTCAACATACAGCACGCAATGAATCTCTTCAATCCTTCAAAAATAAACCCAACGCTGAAGCCACTGCCGTGAGCCATTGAATTCAACACTTTATGATATTCCTCAAAATAATTTGTGCTTATAAACGACCCATTGACAGTTTCTCCGAAATGGTTCCAAACCTCAACAGGGAAACGGGGCTCTCTCCCAGCCGCGCCCTCCACAAATCTAAAATAGAAGTACGTCAACAACTCGTTAAACCTGTCCTCATTCGGATAGGTGGAGGCAAGTGCATGAAATACATTTTTCACGTCATAAAATGGAACAAACGCTAAAGCAATCAGTGACTTCAACTTAAGCCTTACATTTTCATCTGCTTCGAATTCAGATTTGAGTCCAAAACTGCTGATTTTCCTTAAAACATTCTGAAACAGATGACAGTGGCTTCCTTTCACCTCCGTCTGTGGAAATGAACGCTTCGCAGCACTTATGCAATCCTTCTCTAAATCCAAGTACAACTTGCGCGGAGCCAAATCTGGAACCAATGACTTCATAATGGTGAACATCCGAGCATATGTTTCGGAATTCTTTTTTCGCAACAGAAAACACACGCATGGTGGATAAGAGTCTAACTCTTTTGTATGCCACGTATAGAGTTGGGAAAACATCCTAGGAACTGTTTCGAAGGTACCGTCCCCATAAAGTGTGTCTTTGTTCAACTCATCCAAGTGGTCTTCTTCGCCAAATACCACGATCCTATCAGGATCTTCCTCTCCCGAATCATAAATTATTAATGGAAGATACTCCTCTGGAATAACACAATCAACTTCTAGTGGATGAGGCAAATCATAGTATTTCTTATGATTCCTTAGAGTTCTCTCTAAAGTTGACACCTTTGGCATGTGCACCAGAACGTCATCGCTTAACCCCGATAAAACTTGCTGTATGACTTTGCTAGGGTTGGCTCCAGCTGCTGCCATTTCTCGCCTCATTCTACTTCTGGCAGCATTAGCTTTTGCTCTCTGTGGGCAGGCGTCGTGGCTGTGTTCAGTGGGCTCTTTCAATATTTCCCTCATTTTGGTCTTCATCAACGAAGAACATTTCTTAGAGCGATGCTGCCTGCACCTCCACGTAATTACTCCATTGATATTGCGAAAAGCCAGATATTCGTAACCCGAGTAGACCAAAACTTGGTTACCCTTCTGACTGGTCGAGAACTCCATATTGGGGCCACCTAAAAAAGGATACAAGCATAAATGGCAGAAAACTAAAGACTAAAACGAAATTACAGTGCATATATCTCACGCTGGAGTTGTACAAGAAACTTGCCAAACGGGGGTGTTAAGATAATTTTCTGATATGCTTATCTCTCCACTCTATATAAATGTAGTCGAATAGTTGAATATAATGATTGAAATAACAGTTGAATATCTTGGGATAATTCTTACTAATAACTTAAACTGGACTCTTCTGAAAAATCTGCGGCAAATCAAGTAAAAATCTCGGCTTTATAAAGCGTATTGTCGGTGGATGCGATGAGAAGATTAGAGAGCGATGTTATTTCCCCTTGGTCAGGCCCCATCTTGAATACACGGCAAGTATATGGGATCCAGAGGATGAAACGGGTACCAGTAAGCTCGAGAATGAAGAATGAAGAAGATGCTCTCAGACAACCAAGGTTGGGAAGCCTTAAAAGGGAGGAGACTACTATAGATGCTAGATTGAGATTGCTTGGTAAATTCAGAGACAGCACGTTTACAGAGAATGTAATTGATATTATGCGACCCCCCTGCTACTTCGGCCGATCCGATAATAAGAGCAAAATAAGAGAAATAGACGCTAGAACAAGTCGTTTTAAGGACTCATTCTTTCCGCGAACAATACGCGATAATAATAGGCTAAAAAAATTAGCTAAATCGTTCGGTGTTTACACCCCCTGCCACACGCCGAAAGGCGGCTTGCAGGGTATTTATGTAGATGTAGATGAGCTCCTCAATTCTCTACAATTATTTGTTAAAATTTCATATTATCTTACAAAATCACATACATAGGAAGTAATCGCGATTCGATATTTCTTGTAGCTATGTCATTTTCATCAGCGTAGGATACGAGCAAAAATGAGGCGATAGAAAGCTTTCTCACACTAACCGGCCTTCTATCCCTTTCCTTGATAGGGTAGAACATATGAGACCCTCATTCTTCTTCTATGGAGGTGATAGAACCAAAATCCATATACAAATATTGCAAGTAACTTTCATTAAAACATTTAGGCAACAATCTTAATGACCACAACTCCGTGGCGCGACATCCCTTTGGACTTGGCCTAACCAGGCGGCATTCACCTTGTATTATACGTAGTTAGTTAGACCCCCAAGCCGTCGTATTTGGCATTACGTGACCAGACCCTCTATCTCTTCATTCAGATAGCTATCTATATTCATCACGACGCTGGGTGGGCACCGATAAATGTTGTCCCCCACCAGGAATCGAACCCGGGACCGCTTCCACCGAAGGCGAACGCGATGTCAACCCTATCCGGAGACCAGCCGAATGTCAGTTTACGGACCAATTTCAAATGATGAAAACAGAAATCTCGGATTACCGACCATCTTGCATTCAATGACGCCGTTGAAAACGATTCATAGCCACAAATAGTAAAGACGTAATAAAATTCATGTTGGGGGCCAAACTTCGTGGTGAAGCATCATAATTCAGAGTCAAGAACTTATAATAAATCAAAAATCTATTTGAATTAATTTTTAACACATTATATATTACAATGACGAGTAGTTTCGATTAGTACACTAATCTCCAATCGAGCACGCTCACAATATTTTCCGATCTACTGCACAACAGCCTATATTAAAAACAAGTTACTCTTTAAATATATATTACAGAAAGTAAAAGTTAAATCCAATGGTTGTTTTATTCATCAACAATTAGCCTACGTTAACAAAGCCGTTGCTGGAAGTGGATCTGTCAGAAGTATTCAAGTAAATTCCAGCTGAAATTCATCGTATGAAAAGCAAGTGGAGAGAGAAACAACTGGAGATATTAAAAAAAGACCGGGAAATGAATAAGTTTGAAATAAAAAAGATTGCGCCCCTTTTTGAAAGGGATGTTTTGCCTTTGTTAGTACGTTCGTGGAGGATGGATAAGAGAATAATGACTGAGATTGTGTGTAACGGAAATGCCCCGAAAGGGAGAGGAAGACAGAGACAAACTCGTTAAAGGTGACAAATGAGAGTTTGAAGAAATGAGATACATGTAGTTTATGGAGGAGTTCTTTCTCAAAATAATATTACCCCTTGGTCAAGGCGCCGCGCCGCTCGCTTCCTGTAGATACTGCAACGTCGGCACTTAGTTGATTGATCGGGAAAAGTCACTTTGCACTGAAATGTTTATTCTACTTTTTAAAGTCAAGAGCTATTAATGAATAAAACGAATCACCAAAAATTGTACGTAAGAAATACGAAAGAAACTTCCATCCGTACGGCTCGAAGGATTATACCAGACTAATATGCAACGTCCGAAAACTTCAGCAAAAGAATTTCGAATAGACCTGCAGTCAGCAACTTCTTCATAGGGCTCAATATTCGTAATGACTCATTTTCAACGCCTTTCTTGGATAAGACGGATGATATTTGTTTGCACTGCTACAATCAGAAAATAACATTAAGGAAAAATTGAGCGTCACACTGGAGACAGTACGTGCATTGATTTGCGCTCAGTGATGACGCTCAAGAAAAACCTTTCCAGAGAGAGATAAGCGTAATGGACCAAATAAGTAAGATGCGTAATCGTAAACAATTTAGCCAAGGGTTAAATACGCTTTTTATCTAGCTCTTTTCATCCGAATTATCATCCGACGCCTACGGAAGGATAAAACAAATTACATTGTGGAAGTTTACGTGGAAATTTATGACGAAAGAAACATTAAGATTTGTAAAATGTTTGCATTTTTTAGAAATCAACCATAGACCGGCTAAAATATAAAAAGCGGTTGTTTTCTAATAAAAATCGAGGAAATTTTGCTAAGTTTAACCTTCACTCTGTCGAATGGATACATTCCAAAGGTTTTAAACACCAATAGTCTGTTATTAAACTTTTAACAATTAAGGAAATTTTTGCATTTATTTTGGTGATAAATTTTAGAAGACAGCGGAAATTATTATATTTATGTAAAATATTTATATAGTATATATAAACCAGAATGTTTAAATCGGAACTTACATCCACCTAACTTAGTATATGACACAATGTTATTGAAATTAGATAAAAGATGAATTCCTGTATCAAGGCGAAGCTCTAATTTACGGAGTTAAGATGAGTAAAAGCAACGTAATAGTATAATCAACTAATGAAGCTTTCACTTCGTGGAACTGTATCCTGGAGATTGAGGAGGAAATATTGCAAAGTTATTAGTTGTTATTATAATTAAAGTTGAGGAGGAAATAATACAAAGTTATTTCCTCCTCAATCGCAATGTTGAGAATGGTTTGAGATTTTTTGAGGAACCGGTGATTGACTGAGAGCTTTGTCAGCCCGTACCGCTACTAGGTATTTACTTGAAATATTCGTGGAGGAAATTGAATGAATGTTTCTTTCATTGCTATGAATATTATGAACGACGTTTAAGGGGAAATTTTGATTTCTTGTTTTCTTCTTGTTCAGTTTTGCGTGGAATTACCCTTGAGGAAAGAATTACCCTTAGAAAGTTGAAAATTAATCTCTTTAACAACCTAAGTTTAACTCAACTGGACTCATAAAACCATAAGAGGTAAGCTACACAAATTATTCTAAACGACACACGAATTATAAAGTGCCATTTTCTGCATGTTAGTTTCCATCCATTAATGGTGATGATTAGAAATTTACAACACCATATTTCTAAACTCTTGCTCGATAGCATCTAACAGAATCCCCTCAAAAATTTCTCTGATTGTTTTATCAAAAAATTTGCAGTTAGTCAAAGTATATGATTGTTTTAATATATTTAGATAAGGGAAAGGTCGTTAGCAACATTCACTAGAACATTTTGCCAATCCAAAACTATGATAGTTCGCAGGCAAAGAATAATTTAAGGACAATTATGATTGAATCAGAGCCTTAAGATGACGTGTTTATCCGATAAAATTTCATGATAATATCTGATGCGAGAAATATCTTTAAATTATTTCAGAATTTCTTCATTGATGTCTAGTTTCCGGCTGCAAAATATGCATTAGAAGTCTTATAAAGTAAGTAATGGAATAAGAGATTGTAGTGAAGATAAAAACTATAAAAAAATTAACGGAAGTGAATGAAAGTGAATGAAAGAAATACGCATAACAAGAGGGGGAAAAGGTGAAATAATCATTTCATCCCGGGCGCCGGAGTTGACCCATCTACCTAGCTATCCTGTAAATCATCCACACGGACTTTGAGCAGGGATTGTCCGACTATGCTGCGTACTCCTCAGCCAAGGTTTGCGGCATTGCGGAAACATTTCAATGCGAAGGAAATGAGTACCCCTCCGAAAGTAAAGCATTGGATTCATATTAATTTTACTCGGCTTGCAACCAGCAATATAATATGACTTCTGAAACCCCTATATAAACCTTGTCGTGCAAAATTGATCTGTATCCTTTCCATGAAAACCACTAGATGAAATGAACTTCCTATTTCCGTCTATCATTTTCTATGATTACAAAGGAATTAACCTGTCGTCCAGTTAAATTGGCGCTCACGCAAATGCTCCTCGTTCCTCACCTCCATCTTTCGAAAATTCTTCCGCATACCTTAAGCCTAGAATTCTTGTGAGTTTCTTGTTCATGTTTGTTCATTTCCTTGTAAATAAGTTTAATAAAATTAGCTATATTTATGACCCTATATAGAATTATTACTATGGCCCACCATATTTAAAATGGAAAACGAAGATATTTCTAACAAGTGGCCTTCGTTTAATCAAAAAGTTCACATTTTATATAGCTACCCATTATGGCTGTATATCTTCGGTTATTTCGAGCCAAAGGATTGACATATAAATTTAAGAGAAATATTCTAATTCATCGATATATATATATATTTACCGCGATCCAACCTTATACCATAGTTATTTATAAATCCCATCTCATTATTCTTATATGTAGGATGTATTTATTGGTAAATATGAATAACTATCTCGATTTTTTTAAACTCTGATTAAAAATGGGGGGAACAAATGTCGATTAAGAGAATACTTGAGGGATCCCAGTTGGTAGCAATCAAGTAAAAGCTTCCAGAAAGTTAAAAGGTTTAGGATTCGAAAGAATAATGGGGTGGAAGGATTGAAGTAAAACTCTATGTGGATGTATGCCCTTATTCCCCAGATGGAATAGTCAAATATACTTTCGCTGCTTCCCAATCCATCAGAAGGTCCTTTAAATAACACTATATTTCTACGAATTGGAGCTCTTTGAGTCACGAATGCAAGAGAGTGCAGAGGAAGGAAGGAGGTTTAGGTGTTAAGGTTAACTGAGAAAAGAGAAGGGAAAGAAAAGGGCTCTTATCTTTGAATCCCCCTCCGAATGAAAGGAAAAGAAATCTCTGATAGTTGCTGTGAATAAGAAGCGGAGTTAACGTCCTCCGAATGCTTTTAGCAGAACAATACCACAGCGAACTGTTCCGAGGTTCGATGAATCATATCTTGGTATGCGCAACTGCACCCAGAGCTAGCGTAAGCAAATGCCATATCCTGCCGGTTGCTGGTATCCTGGTCTGTCTAAAAGCACCAGGAATTATTTCCTACGAGTATACGAGGAATCGTATATCTCCTAGAGGTAACTTTTTCTCTGATACCAATCACTACAGAAACTCTATCGGATTCCAAAAAAAAAAATTACAGCGTTATTTTTATAGCGTTTATGTTAATAAGGTGTTTTTCAGAATTGGCATAGTAGTGAGAGAGTAGTTAAATCACAAGTTTTACGCGTTTCACGCAGAACTTCACTCTTCCATGAGTAATTAAGTAATTAAATATTGGAAGATTAAAATTCTGTGGTATGAAGATGTCTTTGAATTCTTCTCCCGTTTATGAGATTTACCACAAGGTTTAAGGCTGAAACAGAGGGTTTTGTTCATACCTCTGGTTATAGAGTAAGATATACTTACTGTATGGTCTACTTCTAAAAAAATAGCAAATCCTATTAGAAAAGAAAGCGTTGAAAGGCATCAAAAGATGAGGAAAATCAAGCAGGAATTACCTGTCATGTGGGATCGAACAACAAGTGAAAATGATGAAAAAGAAACACTTTCCCCTTTCTTAAGAAACTTTATCTGCAGAGAGAGAGAGAAGCTATCGTAACCTAAGAACCTCTAAGGAAGGGATGGAATACCTACGGCAGGCATGCTGTAAGTGACAAACAAGAGAATTTTTTGACACGTGAAACTCATACAGCATCTTTGAGTTCATTGGAGGTAATGTACGTATTTGGAAGAAAGAAGAGATAATGTTAAAAATGTCCTTCCCATTGCCATTTCGAATCAGAAAAGTCCTCCACTGGATGGCAAACAGGAAAATCATCTATCAAATGATCCTAGTGCAGAATTAGCTACACAACTCCAATGCCATGAGAAGTTCTTTATAGCCAGAGGTAAAGAAGTATCATAGTGACTGGCAAAGACAGGGGTAAAAAAATCGCTGAATCACTTTTTATTTTATGAAATAAAATTCTATAAAATCAACACTTCTAATGTACCAATTGCGTATGAAAATATTTTGTTCAAGATATCATAGTCAGATCCAGAATACCACGATGAGTTACTCAAGGATATCAAATGTACTAAATATACAGAACAAAATATCTAATAAATAATTATAACATAATCATTAGTATAGGTGTTCATTTACCATTTTCATGGAGCCTACCTAAATACCTATATCTATATATACCTATATATAGGTAGCTATATTCATTAGGATCAATTAAATTTCTGTGAATTAAGAGGTCCTGTCAAATACAGGTATAAATAGTCAGCATTGGAGTTTATGAAATAATCAATTGTCATTAATGCCATCTTGCTATCATTGAGTAAGTTGGCTGAAGCAAAGAATTTATCAATGAGTAGTGCACCTCGTAATCCTTAACTAATGGCGAAAACACAGTTTTTACAAGTCTCATAAAATAAATTAAAGTTTTATGTCTCTCTTTCTGAACATGTGAATTTGTGCTCCTTTTCCAAAGAAAATACCTGAATTTATCATAGTCATAAAAAGTAAATTAATTTTTATTCAATGATAAAATATGCCCGTATTCTCATAGGGATCGATATTTACTTCACATCTTTTAGTAAATCCTGCAAATACTTTAACTGTTTTGTTACTCAGCTATTTAAAGCAGACTGTTTCAGTCAGAATAGAAAATACTTGCAGTCGATTCACCATCATGAAGGCACAGATTTTTCCCATTTAAAATGCATAGGCCCGTGTATTTCAAATGGGAGAAATTAGTGCGCCGTTGCAAAATTTGCGTAAAATTTTGGAGTTGATCAAAATTGTTTCAATTTTTTCATTATTTAGTATCAGTGATACCACACATAATGCCGTGATTATTTTTTGTTTATTTACAACATAATCTCAAAAAAAAACAAAAATGTTACTTCTCAAAGAAATACGGCGTTTTGTTCCGTTTCTTTTGGAACGGGTGCCATTAATTCTCAGATTCAAGAAACATGGGATTTTTTTGTATCAATATCAGCTTCAAACCTTTCTGTTTCTTTTAGTGTTAATACATAGGCAGGTGAAAATATCTTAGGGAAATTTTCAAACAGAAATTAATGAAAAAGTCGAGAATTTCTTGCAAAATGCATTGAAAAAAGTAGTCGCCTGCTACTTTTCGTCCAATTCGCCCACGTAAAAACATCCAGCGAGAAAGTTTCTTAGAAAATAGTGAATTTTTTTTCCGTGCAAGTCCGAACCCTTTAAGTTCATAAACAACCTAAGAAAGACAATATTTCTTGCGGCGGTAGCGCATTACACGGCGCTGGCCTCGACCGTTCGTGCGGCTGTTCTAAGTTCTATTATTATTTTATTAATTTTTCACATTATAGAATCCTATGAAAGCGGTTTATGATGTTTTTTGCCATTCTTTCTCTCTAAGACCCTTTTTCATTGAAAATTAACCCACATGTGGTCGTTTTCCGCGTAGTCCCCTGGTACACGGGCCTATGCATTTTAAATGGGGAAAAATCTGTGCCTTCATGATGGTGAATGGACAGTAGGTACATAAATAAATAATACATAAAAATGTACATACATAATCTTTCATTCCGTCGTGAAGTTTTGCCTTTATCATTCGAAATTATGATTTTTGTACATTCCTTAAGACCACTTATGATTCCATTAGAAGTTGCTAACAATTGATTCTTCTCATACAGATTTTGTGTTTAATTTGTACCTGATAGGTGATAGCTAATCGGCTTCACATATATTTGTATAAATATTTTACTAATGTCAATTTATTTTCTAGCAACCTTAACTTGCTCAATAGATGTATCTTACATTTTATTTTACAGTAATAAAGATTTGTCAACATTAGTTGTATGTGTTAAATTTTAGTCTTAATACAATTAAAGCCTTTTTATGACTTTAAATCTAATGATTAGGTAAATCTGGTGGACTTTAAATTTATTTTTTTAATATTTAAATAATATATGTTCATTCATAAAATAAAAATAATTTAATTTATACCTTGAATACATAGAGCAAAGTAAATATTTATAATAGCAATCATCAACCAAATGTCAACAGCCCCCTGGATCTCTGAGGGTCACTTCGGGGAGGGTCTAAAGATTTCAGTTATTCTGATATAAAATTCAATAATGAAGCATAATTAAGAAATTAATTTCATAAACTAATATACTAATAACTAGTACAGCTTGAGGTAATAAGATAAGAGGATGTTCAGGCATGCAATTCTTTTCTTGATGAAAAGTTTCCTATGAAATTTTGCTTGAGACCCCTTGATGCATTAAGATCATATGGTCATAACATAAAGGAACTTCCCCATCTTAAATCAATGAAGATGGAAAACCTTATTCAAATATATAAATATATATTTCTCTAACTCATCACTCTAAATCAGTTAATATGGCAAAGATTCAGGACAGCTTCCATCAAAGGCGAACATATTTTTATGTGTTTGTTTACACATTAGAACCCCACTTGGCTATCGGTAAGCCTGCTCAACAAATCTCATATATTTTCAGAAAATCTCTGAATATTCAATTACTATATGTATACTGAAAATATGTTTTGTTTCAAATATTTGTTTAATTTACTTTCGTACTGGTCGACAAAACCTTACATTAGACTAATTGCAAGTATATCCAACTTGATGTAAGCCTGAACCTAATTTCAAGGTAATCATAATAAACCTAAAATGCAAGATTATTATTTGGAAATTTATACATTTGGAAATACACAATTAAGGGTAAATATCTCAGTTATGGTCAATTGACACCTATTTTCTTAAATCTCACTAAGATAGTTCCACCCTCTATGACTGATTCCTGAAGACCCTTCCCCAACCCCTACTCCTCTCTCTTGGCCTTCTTTCCCCCTCTTCTCATCTTCACACTTGAAGAAGAATCTTTTATGAATGAAACAGCAAATTTTTACTTTCCTTTTTTTGTATAGTACATACAGGATCAAAGATTATGATTTAAATATAGAAAACTTCTGAAATGTTACGGCCTCCACAGCTGATTTTAGAAATGCTGGGTAATGATTTGAACAATGCTTACAGATCGCATATGATTAGTACTGGACATATTTGTTGCCTTCGCCAAAAGAAACCAACTTCACTAAGTGAAACTAAGAAAAAAATGAAGATGACAATGAATGTAATGAATTATTTTTCTAACAAATACAATGATTTATATTATGTTAATGTTAAGATTGCAATGGATGTATAAAGATAAAAGATTGGGGATACATGTTGCTTGGCTACTACCATTCATAGTTTCTGTAAAACTATTGCTTCACTTTACATCTGGTGTTAATAATTTATGATCGATTAAAACAAAATCCTTGATGTGATTATTGATTTAAAATCTTTTAGCTCAATAAGTTAACATCTTTCTTTTGTAAGATTGCCTTTCATTACCGGATTTACTGAATGTTGAAAGAGAAGAACGGAAATAAAAATTATGAAGAATTGAACAAAGGATCACATATGGAAGATTTTGAAATCAAAACAGATATGCAGTCTTTCTAGCAAATTTTTACTCTCTATGATCAAAACTACTTTTTCAATCAAGTCTTGATGATGGGTAATCTTTGGTTTTTGTACATTCTTAATTTCTATAAGTTTCTCATCCATCTCATACTTAGGTCATTTTAAAACAGCACCATTACACCACCCATTTCATGGCAAATATCAAACTCATTTATATCACTCATGTAAGAAATGTGTTAAATTGAATTATAAATTCTTTGGAATTATTAATTATGTCTAACTTGAAAATGCTGAATTGAATAACTTTTTGAGGCTCTCCTAAATTGAACCTCAGTAAGAAAATCATATCTCTGAACTATAAATACAATATTGAGCAGATAACAGATTCTTAAAATATATTTATTAAAATTAATAATGAATGGTAAATACAAAACTTATTTTTGAGATTCATTAGCATAGAGAATGTTTCCTAGTAAATACAAAAATAATAAAATTGAATAATTTCAACATATCTTTCACATTTCAAAACCAATACTGGTAATAAATTATTTCTTGAACTACTATCTATGTACTTGTGCATATTTTTATGGATACATAAATCAAATCCTACATGTTTTATTAAAAAAGTCATATTTCTTGTAAAAATATCAACTTTTAAATAATTACCATAATTATTTATAGATCTCTAAAATATCAGAAAATTATTGATACAACAATGGGGGAAATATTGAACAATGCAACTAATTACATTCATTGATATAATGAACTGGGATTTCACTATAGTAATTAAGGAAGTAACTATTGAAAAACACTCATAAGAATAATGCTCACATAACTCATACATACAAGAAAACTTCGATATCTTGAAGGAACTGCTCAAGAGCAAAGAATTTCAGAATTGCTTCTGTGATATTTTTCATTGTTTAAGATCTTCATTCTGCCACTCCTTTAAATTATTTTCTTCTCTCAAGGCAAAGCTAAAACACTGCTTTGGCCATTTTTCAGTTAGTAAAAGTTTTGTAAAGCTGTAAATATTGAAATTTCCACAGAGGGATTGGGATAATCTCTTTTTTACTGCCCTTTTTTTAATGAAAGTTTCTGAAGAAATTAGAAATACTCTCTGTATAGCAAGGGAACTGATATCAGTGAAGAATATTTTTAGCCCTTATGGACATTCTACATTGCAAAAAGTTAAATACTTCACATTAGTATATTCCCTAAGATTTCTTTAAAGAAATTTTAAAATTTTCAGATTAAAAATCCTAATTTTGCTGTTGAGCAATACTTTACCTTATAACTCTGTTACAGATTTTTGAAATAGAAAATGATCTTATGGTAACTATAGAAAATTAATCTATGATATGAGTTTCCCTTTCAAAAATATGCTAAAAACTGCATCATTTTCAAAATGCATTTAAAATTGGAGATGTTCCATGTCATATCAAAATATATTCAAAAATTTTAATTCAGATATTTATGTGCAAGCTGCTAAAATAAGTGGAGTAAAAATACTTAAATCAAAAATGCAAAGGCATGAATCCTAAATATGAAAAATATTTAAAAGTTCAAATACTTGAGAACATTAGCTACACTGGTAAAGATGCAACAAGACTCCAACTTCCTAAAACATGAGACCTTCAATAAGCCATGAATATGAGGGGAAATTGAGAGCAAGGTCCTCCTTCAGTTCAGCCAGAAAAACATTTCAATTCAGAGAATAGCATAAAATCATTTCCTGTGATGTTGGTATGCTACCTTTGTCCTCTCCTCTGTTGTTAATTATGAATTTGTTGATAATTTAACATCAACAATTAGGCATGCTTGAGCATGCAGCTTAACATTTTAATTATAAAATATGCACAGCCTTTGTATCTTAAAATATCTCCTTAAGAGCTTTGGCATCAGATGGCAGACCAAATACATTAAAACCCTTCAAATGTTGAGTAATATACTCACTTAAATCTGTTTGACAATAAATTACATTTGGAACTGCAACTCATCTTCCAATGAATATTTGTTCTTCAGCCTTTAAACCGGAGCTTGAAACGAAGCACAAGATACGCTATTAAGCGTAATAAAATAAAGAAAGCACCAAGAGCCACTACATCCAGCCAGTATTCTGCATTTGCCATGTCCAGCTCTTCCAAGAATTTAGTTGGAGACTTAAAGTGACAGTACACTTCAGAGCACTTAAGCTTGGCTCTATCGTAGCCATAAATGGCCAACATAGAACCTTCAAAACCATAACGTATGTATGAGAGATATGAAAGCCACTGTAAATAGCTTGGTATTGTGTTGAAATTAACAAAATATCCAGAAAACAATAGGATTGGCACTGAAGTTACTGGTCCAAGAAAAACCCCATTCTAGAAGGATATAAAAGGGAATGTTATGAGTATTTTCATCAATATTAAAATTCAGTTCAATCAAAAATATTATTTACAACAAATTTATAGACTTGTTATAATTTGCATAGCAGAAATTAAAATTTTGCCAAGATAACCATAATTTTGACATTTTAAAATATCAATTAGTTATTTTAAATATTCATCACTTTGCACTAAAAATACAGACTTGAAGCTTTCAGATAGCTATGTAAATACAGTATCTGAAAACTATACATGAATAGCTCATAATAATAAATAATTTTATAAATACATGGATGAAAATTAATAGTTAAGATTCAAGGAAGAAGAATCAAGATTATTTCAACAATAACAACAGATCTGTCAAAACAAGTATCCAATATCCCAGGATATGTCAGTACTATCTTTAGTGATATTAGCATTTATACTAAACAGTGTCTTATAAATTATATTAATCATCTTACTAAGGCAGATAACATGTTTTGTTTTGAGATTACCTCATAATCTCACAACATCTAAACACAAGTTTAGACATACTTTAGGATAATACTTGGTAAACTTGATTGACAACATTGGCATTGACTTGATGATTTATCATCGCAGAAAGAAACCACCTTTTCAGAAATCAACTTCTGCTACAATCACTGCTAAAAGAACCATGTCAAAAGAAAAGAAAATTGCTCAACCAGCCTCATTAATGTGCAAGATTATATTATAAGATTAATGAGCAATATTACAGACAAATGATATCATTTACCCAAATCAAAAAGCAGCGTGATTGTATCATTCAGTATCTGCAATTTTATATTTATACAGAGTTTGAATTATAGAAATTTCTAGAGAAGATTTAAACATTACACAAAAACCATAGCTTCCACCAAAATAATTTAGTTGAATGATTATATATTTACTACAACATGCCATTGCACATACTAGATTCAAAAATAGTTTACAAAATATCAGAATACTTGTTATCAGCATTACGTTTCTTATGAATACATTAATTCTACAAAAGGCAATCTTACCTCAACAGTAAGAGCAGCTCCAATAAGAAGCCCTAAACTTTGTGCTACCAATGAAGTCATTATAAACATCACCAAAAACATAAGAAATCTTGTAGTTTCTAAGGGCTGTGATGTCATGAAATATACAATGATGACGTAAATAATTGAAAAAGTTATCTGAAATAGAATCACAGTAATTTATCAATGGAATATACATGACATGACATTACTTTTGCTTCTTAACATATTTCGATATGGCCAAAATCATACAAATTTTTAAATTACCTGGAATGGTAGGTCTGCAACAGTCTTAGCAAAGTAAAAGGACTTGAGAGAATACCAATAATTTAAATGCTCTCTTACAAAAACTGCCATCTCTAGTGGGACTGCAAATATAAAATACGTATATAGCTACACATCAAAAGCTTCTGTTATCATATTCTAACAATTATTTTTAACTAATTCACCTATTAATTACTTATGAGTTAGTGATTGCTACTTACATGTTAAAATTGTAGGCATCATTGCGGTAAACATAAGGAATAAGACACAGAAAAATATGCATCCTGAATTACTGAACACTTTAGATGCTTCATTTCCTATGCCATAATAGATTAGCCCAATGAGAGTTCCAACAATTAGATGTGACATCAACCTGAGACGTGTCAGAGTCTGAAAATATACTCTTATGAGTATCAAATAAAGGGTCTTATTTTTAAGCAGAAAATTATCAAATAACAAATACTTACTTGATCTCTCATTATGGAAAGGAATGTTCTCTTTAGTAATATATAAAACTGACGAAATCCTGATGTAGGGAATCCATCCCTGTGAGGAATGTTTATGCTTTCATCTGAATCTAACAAAGATGTTGTACAGTTTACTGGTAATACTGTTGTTGGTTTTCCTTCCACACCATTTTGAGCCTTGGGAGCTAAATTGAGAGTAATTTTTGGTCAAAACTATGATATCAATATTTTCCTCTTAGTTCTATTTAATAGTACAGTTTTCAATAATTTACTGCAAGCCACATTTCATACTCAAACTTTCATTTAAAATTATCTCAGAATTGGAGATGAATTACATTCAAATTACTGAGGGATTGAATTTCAGGTCATATGCTAAAGCAAAATGAACTAGGCTATGCCATAGAAGTTGTTATTGAATGTCATCATAAAAAATCTCCTATATATCACTGGGACAAAAGCAATGATTTGACAGAACTTCATATTTATGTTTTATTTTTCAGGGAAAAATAGCAGACTGATACTCACTAGCCCTTTCTGCATCCTTTAAAATATCATTAGATATGCAAGCCTTGGCTTTTGATATAAGACTTGGATTCCAGTTGTTACATTTGCCATTATTCACAGCCATCACTAGCTTATGCACATATTCCCCATGTTCTCCACAAGCTACCTCCATCACTGAAAAGTAATATTTGTAACCATGTTATTAGCAAGTATAATGATAGATAGATAGAAATACCGATAGAAATGATAAAAAAAGAAAACCTAAGTGGATTAGTAAAGATATGGGAAGAAAATATCATGATGATCTCCTCATCAAGGAGATGATCAAAGAAAGTAGTAAATAAAGAGAGCAATTAGTAGAAAAAAGTTTTGGCCTCAAGAGCTAATAATTAATAAGGACCTTAAGAGAAGAGCAGAGCAATAGAAGCAATAAATAGTTCAGTGTAAAACCAAATCTCACCAGAAAATCAAAGAAATTGCTGTGAAACAAAATCGATGATGAAATTAAGTAAGAGATCAAAGTTATCAGAAATGTTACAAACTGACAATGAGATGAAAATATCAAAGTTGCTAGGAGAAATCATTCCATCCAAAGACTGTAAAATTATAACTCTGCAAGAGTATTGCTGCTTGAAGCATTTAGTTGAAAGACTACCTTCAATCAATTATCAACTTATATTTGAATTATTGTTTTACAATTATCTAGTACATGATTGCTGCATCTGCTTTAATAAACATTAATTATCTCATAATTATCAAGAAAATAAATAGATTAGATTATCTTTTACAACGGAGCCACAATAGTTTTCAAATCAACTACTTCAGCATCAGATTCATGATTCAGGCATTTTCTACAGTCTTTAGCTGCCTCTTTGATAGAATGATCTAACTCTATTCCATTAAATGCTATTTATCAATAATATTGAGGGGAAGAGAAGTAAAATTTATTTAGTAAAATATATTTATATATAATTAAAAGAATTTGGGCTTAAAATTGATACTAATTTAAGAACTCTTCATGAAAAATTAACACAGTAAAGTTATAGCTCATTATATTTCTCTCTTCTTTCAACTCTTTTCTATCTCAATTTCTTCCATTCTCAATTTATGGCATTATATCTTTTAAGGGGAATTTCAATGTGTTTGTGAGAAACATGAAGAGCTTATGTAAGCTGAATGTAAGTTACAACTTTGCAGTTTATTTTGCAATTTCTGATCAGTGTCTAAGTGAATGTGTATTAAAGAATGATGGGGAAAACTAACATTGAAATTTTAGGAATGTTGTATGAAAACAATTACTAGCGACAGAAATCAAACACTATTTTTACTCTGGTATCAAAATTAACTCTAATATTTAGCAACCATTATTAATTAATACCTAAAAAATAAGAAATACCTGATGAAAGAAAACAAAGCTGATAATTTTTGCTCACCAGCACAGATTGATCACATTAAACAGTTGTTATAATATATTATATCACATTTAACAGTTGTCATATATTGCGCATATCTTGTAGAAAAAATTATGAATGATCGGAGGTTGAATCCTTCACCATTACTACATGAAATCTTTATAGTCTTGTTTTCTATCAAAGGCATTTCTGAGCGAAAATCAAAGAGATTCATGGGGAAAACAAATGGAATCAAAAGTCGAGAATATGTGATGATATTCTTTCATTATCTAACCAGCCTTTGCATAATTTTTATGTCTGTGCCTGGAGTACAAATAAACAGACACAAAAGAAAGGGTGAAAGAGATAAAAGGAGAAAGAAGGAAGGGGTGGGATGGCAGCGTTGCCACATATGCAGGTGACCTATTTCTGTTATCCTTAATTTTTTGCAGACCCACACATTTGTACAATTTCGTCCCTGACTGTCCTGAAAAAATCGCATCTATGTTGACTCTCTCTATAGTCATAAACATTTATAGCGAAATGCTACAATATCGGGATTCATAGAATACATTTAAAGAAAAGGAATATATAGAAATGTATGATAAGTTACTTTAAAATGCCTTTATTCATGAAAATGTTTAAATTAAGATTAGAAACTTATTTTGAATAAAAGGAAATTTTAAATTAGATCTACACTAAAAAGATGAACACCAAAAAGAGAACAATGCAAAATTGCAATTTGAAGGCTGCAGCATATTAGATCATCTGTATGCTGAGAGAGAGGTTTAGATTAAGACTAAGGCATATATTGTTACCTTTAACTTGGAAGGAAATATAAATATTTGGAAAGTTTAGAAATTCACAGAACAGTAAGGATACTGGTTTATAACTAGTCACCTTAAAGTAGGCATACTTTACAGCAAATTTTGGAAATGAACATGGCAAACAGGGGATCATGATACTAAAAGAATTTTATTCATAGCTTTAGTGTGTAGATAGCTGGCGAATGGTAACATTAAGCAGTAAAAAGAGGTTTTTAGGGAAGTGATCAGAACTGCAGACTTTATATTTAGTGCATAATAATACATTTTAATGATGCTGGGATAAGTTAGTGATGAATTTCATTTCATACTTCAAGTATTTACTACTGGCCTCTATTATTTGATAAATAAAAAAAAACTGCCAAGGCTGCAGAGGGATGAGATCCTCTTTGGAAAATCTAACTAAGTCTTTATAGTGAAAAATTAAAAAAAAGGGAATTTCTAGATTAGGCTTTTTCTATGTATATATTCCAAGATGGGAATCATAGTATTACCAATAATGGTCTCTTGACATTTTGCTAACTAAGCTGTATTAGCAGTAGCTAGTATACTTCATCAGTAGTCAACCATGTCTTAGAACCACAAACTCAACACCACAGAAGATAATGTGATTGCTCTGAGATTGTCTTTGGTAAATGAGAATAAAAAATGTGAAGATAAAGGATAAGTGTTAAAAGGCTGACTGATTCAAAGAAAAGGAGTACCAATAGATCAGCCAGCTGATAGGGTAAGTTTTAAGCACCAAAATATGCTAAAATTATAACTTTCCTTATTCCCTGAAATAACTCACATTAATAATAATTGACTAGCTATTATTGAAGTATGAAGTAAAAGCATACCAAAATCTGCTGGATTGTGATAGCTGGGGCATTCAAGACCCATTGATGAAAGGAATGGCACAAGTCCAGGAATTGATCCTTTGTAAATACACTGTCCTTCAGCCAACATGAACAGATGGTCAAACTTCTCAAATAAGCGAGCACTTGGCTGGTGAATTGTGCACACAATAGTCCTTCCTCCCTTTGCAAGGGATTTCAGCAGAGAAATGCATTGAAAACATGAAGAGCTATCCAGCCCACTGTTAAAATAAGCAAGAGGATTTTCACAATTACATTACCATTAAATTAGCTTGTCTCTTCAAGAACAAGCAACGTTTATTTTCTACAGCGTTGTTTTTTCATGGTTTGGGAATCATTAAGCTGACAATGTTATAAAAATTCAACATAATAAACTGCACAGAATTTCAAGAGCAGCAGCTTATGCTTTTTATAAATATGAAAAGCAATCTTTATTAGTTAATGGTGAAAATGACTATTTTACATTAAATCATTTTGCTTATTTTTATATAGAACACTTCTTAAGCACATCAAAGGCAATGACTGAGAAGTGCTGATGATTAAATATCACTTGTTTGTACATACCTGGTGGGCTCATCAAAGAACATCACAGGTGGATTATTCACTAACTCCAAAGCAATGGACAGTCTTTTTCTCTGTCCTCCTGAAAGACTTGCTGTACGTGTATTACTGCATTCAATGAGACCAAGCATCTCTGCAATTTCCTGGACCTATGTGAAAGAATATGGCAAGGGTGAGAAAGGAATTGAAATAAATTATATATTCCGCTAAACAAAAAACTGCATACAATGTGGAATTTGGCTTAAATGCAATTATAACATATAGTTTACATCTACAACACTTTTCCTTGAATTCTAAATATTTTCTAGAGAGTCAAAAATCAAAAACCTTCATCTCCATTAAAAATTTAAAAAATAAGAAAATGAATTATTTTTGCAAAAATAAAAAAGTTAACATGTTGCATAATATTTATTAATTAGGATCTCAGCAAGAACTGATATTTAACTTTTCTCTAAAACCACTCATGAGTAATTAGAAGATAAATTTTAGAAATTATATTAATGAATAAAATTTGGTTTAAATTGGGTGTTTTTGTTTGACAAAGAGAAGATAAACCACAGGAAGAATCTAAAATTGAAAGTGATTTAGGTAATGAAACATTGGCAGCAACATCTACTCCAGAATACATTGGAATTATGATATTGAAGAAATAAGCTTATCTTTGCCGAAATTAATGGCTTAAAGTACTGAAAAATGCAAAAGTTTAATATGCAAGCTGCCTAGAGTTAAAGAGGTGGTCTAATATAACTGGTGAAGTGACTATGGAAAAAAAGACTTTTAAAGAAAATTTCTGTTGAAAAAAGGTCTAAAATGCCATCCATAATTTGGGAAAAATGTTGCTAAAGAAGATTATATATAGGATGTTCATAGAGACCCAGTATTTGAATTTACCAATTTTATAGTCAAAGTTTCTTTCCTAGCATACTTCACACAAAGATTGGCTTTAAGGTCAATATTATATATTATTATTTATCAAAGGCATCAGAAATCTTGGGATAGTCTTGTATTTTTCATCTAAGGTTGAAAATGCTCAAATAATGCCTGACAGTTATTAAAAAAAGTTCCCTTCCATCTTCCCTCAGAGGAGAGTTTAAATAGAGCTAATCATGTTTCTGATTTTGGGTAGTGATTGACTCCTAGTCAATTTTTGATTTATATATCAACCTAATCACTACTTGGAATCCATTCTAAGTATATCCATTCTGCTGAAAGAGATCAAAATAAATATCTCAGGATGGTATCTTTTAAATTCAACATAGGAAAAAATATTGGCCATAATGTGAAGGCATATTGAATCAACTCGATTTACCTAATCTTCGAGTACATAGTAAATAGTAGATATTCTTTTTAGGTACAAAGAGTTAAATAGTATAGTACCATGTTCTGATATTTTCTCTCTTGTACATTTTAAAATTCCTTGTGCTTCTACATGTAGCACCAGCTTGATTATATTCCCAAATCTTCACAACAATTACTTATACATTCTGCAAATTTTCTGCATCATATGCTTATGCAACAATGCATGTATTAATTTAGATATTTATATTTTCCCCTAAATCGATTTTTAAAACTATTTCATCAAAATTGTGAAACTACGAAAATTATTCCTAACTTACTGATAGACCAATTTTATATGTAACTTCCTTTTTATATATATTTGTATGCTTTTTGAAAGGGCAATTTTTGCCCACAAAGGAACCGTTACTATTATTATCAAAACTACACCTTAATAGCTCCATGATTAATTTTGAAAGATTATAAGCCATTGTTAAATAAAGGAAAGTGTATTAGGCTAAAATTTACTACAGCTTAATCAAAAGCTTATTTTTTGTATTTATCTCCATCTAATGAAAAAATAACATATACTGTGTAACCTATGTGTTAAAGACTTTTAACAGAGGCCCACTACTGTCTAAGATTTGTCTTCCTATGATGGTTATTGTTTCTCTTTACTAATTGATTCAGAATTGAACTTACCACTAGCTGCTTATCTGCATTTTTCATTTCCTTGCCTAACTTCAAGTTGGCAGAAACTGTCATGGCTTCAGTCACTGTCAAGTGAGGCAGCAATTCATCATCTTGCATGATATAACAGGACATTTTGCGGAAGCGACGGAGATTGCGTTCTCTTCCATTCACAGTTATTGTCCCACTGAGGTGAGAAGAGGTCCTACAAGAACAAAATAAGTTTAATGCTAAATCACACAACTTCAGATTTTGATTTGAATTTCATAATACTTACTTGTATCCAGCAAGAATATTCATAAGAGTACTTTTTCCAGCACCTGAAGGTCCCATTATGGCTGACAATTCTCCAGAACAGAACTTTCCACTCACACATTTCAGTATTGTTTTGTACCCTTTCAAAGAGAAGATTGAAGAAATAACTTATTCATTCTCAATATACAACTGCAACAACAGTATTAACATATGCAAGCAAGTACATTTTGATGAAGTTGAAAAACATTTTGATGAAGAATTATCAAATGTTAAGTATCTGGGATGTAGCTAGAGTAACTAGTGTATCTCGTACACAATGAGCAAAGCATGAAATTAATATGTATAAAAGGTAATAAATTCTTTCAAAGATGCAACAGACTCTTTAATTGTCATGGTGACTAGAGGTGACTTCATGTGCACGTGCTCTACTTTATCATTTCTTTGCCTCCTTACTTAAGTTTTGTATGTTGTACATTACTTTGCATTAGATTTCTTTTTTGCAAATCCATTGCTATGTTTTGGACAACTATCTAATTACATGGGTGAATTCATTGTGTATCTCTTTTGATTATAGTTCACATGCATTGTTGCAAGGGGTTAACCTAATGTCCCCGAAACTTTTTAGTTGAGTTTACTCATCTGCAAGATAGTAAATTTACCCCCATACAAATAATATGAGTGAAACTGAGTACTAAGAGCAAATTCATTAATTTGATCATGCCGAAATTTCAGTAAGTATCTGTTTTTCAGTGATTGAAGAAGGCGAAAATCTTAGACCTCCAAAGAGTAAAACACTCCACTACTCTCAATTATAATTTGTTTTTATCGAATGCCTTTGAGTTCTGGTGTAATTAACGGTTGCGAATAACATAATAGCAGTCATGGCTCACCTCGTTTCCTTCCTTCGGACACAGAATGGGATAGATTGGTGAACTCTATGTCGACAGGTGGTCTTTTAGGCAAATGGGTAAGCATTCGAGTCTGCAGCAACGCATTCGGGATCTTCTTCGCCAAAGTGCTGCCCACATTACCGCTTCCAATCGGCAAGCCTCTGAAATTAAAATTTTCCAAACAACTTCAAAGAGGTTTCCTTGGACTCTCGGATAGCCATGTGATCAGCGCGTTCGACTCCGATGAAAGCGTTCGCGGGTTCAATTCCCGTTGAGAGAACAAGTTCAAAGCTCAGCTGTCGATGCACTTTTCAATTAGGAAGATTCTTTAAGTTAAGGAATTCGTTTGATTAATGGTTTTTAAAAAAGTTAAATTTTTATATGAACGAGAACTGGAAACTTTTTGACAAAACAGAAAGGCAAAAATCCGAAATTCGACGAACTAATCCTGATATTATTCGGCTCTGACTGCGCATCTACTTGCCGATCACCACTGATGTAATGAATATAGAGAGATATAAATAAAATTCTGGGCAAGGCATCCATAGGACGGCCAAGTATACCGTCCTATGGATGCTTTGTTTCCGGACTCCCATTTTTAATCGAGAATGAATGCCCATTCTAAAGAGGCGACTTCCTGATTTCGCAGGAGGAAAGCAATATTTAGAAACTCTTAGTACTTCAAATATCATTCTTTATTCATAAACCTCTGCGTATTAAGCGGGCAAAGGAAGCGAAGAAGGGGTCCATATATCCATAGTCAATTTTACACCCGGAGTTCCCATGCTAGATGGCTGGTCGTGATTCAGGGTTTCTCTAATCCCTTAGTTGCGAGATAATATTCTAAAAGCGTGTCCATTATTATAAAGCTGCAGCGAATTGGTAATTAATAATTAAATCACATCAACATATCAATATTGCAGAGTAACCGATTTCTGTTCCTCACTGTATATGAAAGTAAAGTTTTTGAATAACAAAGATATAAAGAAAACAATATTTCAAGATCAGCAGGTCGTAGATATATATGTGATTTTCAAAAACTTGTTATATCGTTCATGAATTTCTTTCATCTCTCGATTTCACTGGGAACTGATATTGATATTTAAATGAGATATCAGCTGTTTTTTAAACCAAGATAAAGTTTCTCTTCCTTATCTTGGCCGGAAACTCACGTGCAAGCCACTCCTCCATTGTTGAGGCCTTCAGGAGTGAATGAGGGTCCCTGCTTAGCGAAACTAGGCGACGCTGGGCCCAGAGACACCCTTGTCTCCTCGCCTCTTCTCAAGGAAGGTGAAGTCCGTGAAAAGTGCACTTGGATTGCACACAACTCTGCTGCCATCCCGATGATCACTGCGTGCTTATCTGACACGAGGTACGCACAGGCAGCGCTTCTCAATCGCAGACATAAGGCGTTCACTTAGAAGCAGATGTTTCTGTATTAACAAAAAATATTTATCATGAAACAACTCTTCCTCTAAATATAAAAAAATAACTTTTGACTTGTCAGAATTAAAAATTTAACTAAGAATTCACTTCATATTAAAAATAGTCGCTGAAAATCCTTAATAACCAAAGTTCTCCTATCTGTATTTGATAACAGGAATAGCAGATAGGCCTAATGATTTAAACCGTTTACTACGGCTCGTAATTACAAACTTACCCCATGAACTGATATTTTTAAACAAAAGCGCTGTTTCCAGTTTAGTATATGTTAATGACGCGAGAAACGATGTGAACATGATGGTAGACCTATCAACACTGAGGAGCGACACAAAATTTTATAGCACTCAGGAGCTACTGTTACAATGTATTCGGAAGAGATACATGTAAAGGGAGAAAATACATGAAATTGTTCCATTGTATCTTGTCAATTTACTCGATGTCGTATGCAGGTTTCAAGAGTAAAGAGTAGTAACGGCTTCCCTTCCATACAGCTATTACATCAAATACTCATCTCTAAATTATGTTTTTTTAGAAGGATGTTTTTGCTTTCATTTGAAATTATCATACACATATTTATGGGCGTAATTTAATTATTACTGCATTCACGAAAATCACATGAACACATTAATTAACAATTAACAATATATATAAAGTTTTCTACCTTTCGGTAGGTTCATGTGCCCCCGCATTCCCTATTTAATTCCCTCCCCTTCAATTCCCGGTAACTTATCCCACCCCTTAATTCGTCTAACAACTTCTGTCTTGGTCTTCCCTTCTGTCTTTTCCCTAGCATTCTTCTCTCGATCGCTTTCTTCAACAATCCGTCTCCTCTCAATATTTGACCCCAATTAACAATAACTAAATTATAAGCAATGAACTAAATGAACAATCAAATGGATGGATAAACCGAAAATAAAAGACAGTGAGAATCGGTGATTTACATTCAATTCAATTGATTGACTCAAATCTTATTCGAGATTAAAAATTTTCTTATTAAATCTTCTTGATACACAGATTTTTATAATTATTTGCTTTCGTATAATTATGAATTTACACTCCGCGAGCTACCAATGGCACACAGCCAAACGATTGATTATGAGTCTTTAAGAAAAAATTTAACATGGGATAGGTGAATAAATCTCATCCAAGATAATCGTCACCTGATGATGGCGGCACCAAAAAAATGAGGAAAAAGTACAAGGTCACCTCCGCGTTCTACGGAAGAGAAGGTGATGGCATAATAACTGAGGGGAAAAAACCATTTCAAATTTTACTAAATAAAGCAAAGAATACATTCCTAAAAATCATAACTAGATTTTTATGTGCGGGAGATCTAGGAACTTCTCCAAATCTGGGGCTATTTTCCCAATTACTCAGATAATATGTACGTACGTTAAGCAATGTAAAATATTAGAAAAGAAATAAAAGGTAATTCAGTGGTTTAGCGGAAGGAAAACATTTCCTGGTAAAATTTGATCCCAAACTGGTTAAGTAGCATTCAGACTTGCCCGCTTAAAGGTTAAAAAGAAAGAGTTCAAATGAAAGAGATCGGAAGAAGCTATAGAAAGAGAGAGAGGGAAGGAAAGAAGGCCCACAAGAACAGCTAACAGCCGCAACAAACCACGTTATTGATCGATTTGATTACCTATCGTCGCTCTAAGTAGCCTCATGAGAAATGAAAGCAGAATGAAATATATATTCACTTAATGTGTTTAAACACAAGGAGATGGAGGGGAAGGAGATTGTTTGCACTCGGACGCGGTCACCGGAATATTGATAAATGTGCTACTCCTGTGAATAAGTCGCTGAAATTTCGTCGTGAAAGTTCTAAATAAAACTACCACCGTAATAACAAAGGAAGGTGCAAAATCAAATGAAATCTCTCAAGGAATGGATTGTATAATTAGCATAAGCATACCAGAAAAAATAAAGGTTGTCTCTAAATATACTTAAAAGCTTTTCTAAAAAACTATACAAGATTCAACCGCAAACGTTTTCGGACGAAGTATAAAAAATATATAAATATTTCCTGACGAGTAATTGAATCTCGCATATCCTCTAATCGCTTCGCGATAACCGCGATTAAGCAGCCTCAATTTTGAAATCGTACGGAGACAGACGTTCCCTTCCGAATGCATGTGTTGAGTGGGTAAATGGAACATTCAATCAGAGTACTGAGGCCACGCAGTTGCCACAAACGAATAATACAGATGTGAAACACACGGTAACACTGGAACGAATCATTAATACTCTTAATCATTAATACTATTAATAACGCTAATACCATTCGCTGAATACGACAGCCCTAGGCGTTAGAGCTGGTACAAAAAATTGAAATATAAATGATTGATAACTAATGTAAAGGGTGAAAGATGACTTTGAATGTAAAGTCGTGCAAAGTCATTGGAAGGAAGGAAGGAAAAACGGATACGAAAAAAGTCCCAAAACATAAAAATAAAACATGCGATTAAAGAAAAGCTCGTTAATGAGTTTCCTGCTTATTTCTAGGGAGGAAGATGAAAGGAGGAAGTAATATATTTGCCTGGTTCATATACGTAAAAGGTAATATTTAATCTCTAATCTGATCTTAATTCTTTGTTGAACTAATTCTAAGCAGGGATTAACTATTTGATTTTCATGATATGTAGCCCAATTATAGGAATGAAATTTCTGATCTTCTATGAAACCTCTTACTGAGCAAAAATCAGTTCACTACTATAGAATTTTTAGTTTTAAATTAAGTAAGTCGCGCTTGTCAAGCGGGTACTGGAGGACACTGCGATGACCGTGTGATGGAGAGATCTTTTCGCAAAATTGGCTCGGACACCGGATAAATATACATGTTTATTCAGTCAAGTACTGACCTCAAAAAGAAAAATATTGGATGATACAACTCAAGCTCAAATGCTTAAATTATTCCTACATTGGATGCTGAATCGATGGCAACGAGACGATTGCCGTAGAAATTACGCAGAAGAGTAACAAATATCATATAATTTACGGTATAAATTACTGATTAATTACATTCTGACTGAAAATGCAAGAATGTGATAGGAATAACATTAATTACAGTTATAGCTTTCGTCTAAACCAAGATCAATGAAAATCCATTCCAAATTAAACATTTTATAGAAAGAAAGAATGAACCCTTTCACTGTCAAAGATGGAATACCGCGCTTATCATCGATTCCTGGGTTTAAACATGCGTCTTCCTAAAGATGACAATAGTTTTACTTGGCCTTTACAAAAAAAACAGTTTATTCGAAAGGAAATTTTGCCTTGGCTTTGTGCGCACGGGAAGCTAGTAGTAGATAAGGGATTCCAATAGGGTGCTTAACCCGGAAAAGGAACTGAGTGCTTGATAGCTATGAAAATAATTTTATATTTCTATGAATGTGTGTAATTTAGTGATTAGCGCATTTACGGCACACGGGCCAAACTCCCTACCTCCATTCGCCGCGGGAAGATGGTAGCGTAAATCATAACTTACTATTAAGCTATTAAGAATTTCATAATTTATACTACATCCCGATTTACTGTCCACCGCTTAAATAAATTCATATTAATAAATCATTGATAGGTTAAGAAGTGAAAGTAATCGAAAATATATTCTAAATTGCTCATCCGTAACTGCGGAGAAACTCCCAAGCAATATGTTTTCAGCTTTGCTGAATAAAATGTAGGCACCAATGTATTACAATAACAGGGTTCGAACAGTGATTATGAAATATCATATCGTTCTCCTTTTTAACATTTTTATATGACTTAGCAAATCATTTCAGAACAGTCTAGAATCTGAGAGAAAAGAATTCGGAACATCTTCAACACAGCTAAACTGGGGGAAAAATTGGCGGCATAAGATAACTTCTCCTTTTACTAACCCTTTCACTCCCTAATTTAACCTCACATACACTACAAACCTAAACAAAGATAAAGAAATCAACGAATTTACAACAATTAGAGCATTGCCCTTTAAGGAGACTGTTTAAGCTGTCAGTCCAAGATAGTGCTTGTTTGTCTACCAAAATTATAATCCACATGGATATGAATTATTTCGGATGGATCTTCCTTTGAATAATCCCGATTTGAATATAATAGCAAAGATTCACGAGTTTCCTTTTCGAAACCTGTGCTTCTAGCCATAAATCCAGTCCCTTAATTTTCTCAAACTCAGGATCGCATACACTATTCGGCATTCCAATACATTATTCTTGGGGTTCAATATTTTTGTCACCAGTTCAACAATCATAATTTCTAAATGGCCAAAAATTTCATCCATAATGTATGCACAAACACCAATCTTTCGTAGGCTTCGTAAATGCTTAATAATAATATGAACTTTGAAATTGAAGGACGAGCTTGAGATATTAGTCCATTCGTACATCTAATCCTTGATACATATTTATTCATTAAATATAACATACTTATTAGATGACACGTTAATCTTGTTATAATCCTAGAAATAATCAAAAAATATTAACTAACTCATTCCCAATGGATCAAAGAGATGCACAAAGTTCTAAAACAGAGAGACACAACCTTTGCAAATCAATGGACCGCACAAGAGTTATTTTACATCCTTTGTGATGCACTTAGAATAAACTTGTAAGTTAATAAATTAATTGTCATTCCTGATTTATTTCTCTCACTGACAGATACGAAAAGTAATTAAGTAACATATATCAATTTTTAGTAAAATTAACAAGTTTTAGTGCTTTAAAAATTGAAAAAATGTTAAAAAATCTTATCTTTCTTTACTTTACCTCTTTTCAACAAACATGATAATTGAATTGCATGACTTACAATGATTTTACAATCAGAAAATTTCAATATGTGCGATAAGCTTCGTCCCCTCTGTAAGCGAATTCCCATAAAGAGCATATTAGAGGAGCCGTGGCCCGCATAAAAAACAAGTTAATGGCCGCATACGGCCCGCGGGCAACGGGTTATGCGACTCTGATCTAAATGAAGTAGACATACCATCAACGGAGGCTCAAGAAAGAATGAGTTTGTAAAATTAAATTCGAAAAACAACCAGCTGAATCTGAGAAGAACTTCGAAAGAAGCCTTACGTTAGAATATCTTTGGAAAGGATGTGGATAAAACTGTGTAAAGCTAAGAAGTCTCGGAGGAAAACATCCTGTGGTTTGCTTTTTTATAGATCACAGCTGGCTTCCAGTAAAGAAGACAAAGAAAAGAAGAGCGATCGGTCCTTGAAGCTTATACCTACATGCGTAACTACTTAAGTAGGAAAATGGACAGAGAAAAGCTGATCGAACGTGGTTTATGGGATTTTCAATGAAAGAACATGCAGAAGTTGAGGAGTAGGAGAATATCTGAGATGGGTGAATCTTTAGAAAAAGAGTTTGCAAGGACAGAAAAAGTGAGATGAGAATCTTAGCCTTCAGAAGCTATTAGCTTGGTTGCACTTGGGAATCGAAAACAGAAATGAAAAAACGTTATTTTACTGGAGGGAAAACCGAACCCGAACCATAAACTTCTTGAGTCCGAACCAAAACTGTAAACCATTTATTATTCTTATCCGAATTTTGGTTCTATAACAATATCATTTTAATTATGTTGAAATGGATTAAGCTGAATACGTTTAACAGCGACTTGCCACTAATTAAAATGGTACTTTATATTTAAATTTACGATGCAATAATTTGATATGTAAAAAACCAAGTTCTAATTAGGCTGGAGAAAAAAAACCAGAACTGGACCGAAATTTGAGATCTTTGATAGAAATGGATCGAAAACCGGAATGAAAAATATTACGGATCGGCACCCTCTGTAGCATTGAAAGAAGATTGAGTGAGGCTTTCCGGTCCTCCGTGTCTCGTCATCTCTGAGCAAAGTCATTCCTTATGAGATACTAGTCACGTTCACTTAAATTTAATACTTTTCCTTGTGGGATCTTTGATCTACTAGTAACCAAGTTCATACTCTCTAGCAAGGTCACTCTTTTTGGATAATAGCTGAATAAGCAAATCCCTCTCTCACTTCCTTTGCTCCTTTTACGACTTTGAGAGACAGTTTTACTTTCCAAACCCATTTCTACATCTAAATCGACTTCTTTTTGGTCAGATTCATGATTTGATGCACTTTCTCATTCTATTACGTAAAACATTCCGTAGCATAATCAACTTTTCCTCCGATAGCGAACTGAACGCTACATCTTCCTCCACCTGGAATCGATCCAATATTTTATTTTATCCCACTTACACATCTTGGTTGCAACTAATTAATCCGAACCCACGCTACTGTTAATAAGGAAAAATATAATTAAGTACGATAATCCTATGAAGACAGAAAGGTCAGGAAAGAGTTATTGTTACCCAATAACAGCAAACTGAATCCTTGTTATTTTATTTTTTTCTTTACAGTCTTCAGCCCGAAGCCTGGTTTGAGCCTTATCCCCTCCACTACTATAATATACTTAAGCCTTTGGAGAGGGAATGAGGCTTCTAGGCAAAATGAGGAATGAGGTAGTTCGGTTTTGTTTTCTTCACTGTTCCAAAATGCAAAGAAAGAAAAACTTCCGCGTATATGCCATCAAAAAGACACTGCTTGATTTGATAACCTCAAATGAGTTAGATGTTAATATCAGTAAATGTAAAGTCCGGGTTCCTAAAATTGATGCAATGTGTGAAATAACAGACTCAGAGATAGGGGATAATCTATGAATTGGACGTAGATTAGGTAAATGATTTTAAGGCGGTAATAAGAGCCTTTTTCCTATTTTATGATCTAAACAAGTTTTCATCCCCCCCCCCACAAAGATGTGGGAACCGGATTTTTCTGAAATTATTATTACAGAATTTTTGTAAACGATAAAAATTAAATAAGAATTTGATTGCTTTCTTCCATGTACAGAGTTTGTTTATTGTATTGTAAAATATTTGTAATCAATTCAAGTTTGTCTAATCTAACTGATTAAGCTTAAATAACCAAAGTCATAATGACAGATGGCTTAATGATTATCGATAATTGTTATCTGTTGAAGTTTTTGAAGTAATTTTAACTACAATATTAAACGATTCTAATGTACACGGAAAATTTTGCATATAAGTACCAAATTTAATTTATTTAATTTATTTAAGTAAAATAACATTTGTCTTAACAAGTAAAAATACAAATTGATTTGAAATGGTCGACAAATCAAGTTAAATAGCCATGAAATACCGATTCCGATGAATTTTCGTTAAAAATACGGGAAAGCTTATTCTTAAACATATCGAGACCGAAAGAAAAGTTTTACCTAAGATTTTAAAATTGCTTCTCACTTTTACCTTCGCTTAAAATAAAGTTCTTCATAATTTTTATAGTATATAGTAATTCTTTCCTGCAACGAAAATGACCCAAAAAACATGTACTACAGGTGAATATGCAATACCGAAAAAAACGAGATTAAATACCGAGGGATTACTTTCAGCAATTATTTACAAGAAATACATAAGAAGAGTAGTCTGAAGGCTAATAAAGCGCTTAACTTTATCATGCAAAACCTTAGAAAATCTAGTTTGAACGGAAATAGGCTGCGCATATATCGTAATTTAGGCCTCTTGTAAAATAAAGTGAGTGCTCGTAGGATCTACATGAAGAACGGCTCAAGAATAATATTGAGAAAGGCGGCTAAGTTCGTTTTTGGAAGACACCACAGGCACGGAAGTGTAACGCTTAAAAAGTTGTCTTAAAGGTCTTAATTAAGGTGAGGTTGAGACTAAAAAGACTCTTCTTCCATCTAACCTTCCTAACCAATTGAGTTGAGAAAGCTCAGATTCACGAAACACAAAGAAAATAATAGCCATATTCTTTAAAATATCATGGTATCTTTCATATATAGAGTTAAGGTATGGAATAAGTATGGAAATTTTATAGGCAGGCGCGGAAACAAATATAAAGGAAATTACTTCAAACAAAAACCCAATGGAAGAAAATTCTGATTTCTCAACCGAATTTTTTGCTTGCAGAAGCTTTAGAAACCCTCCCAAAATCACTGAGTGCATTTATTAAAAATCAAAAAAATATACAGCTTGACTTGAGGCTTAAGAGGTTGCCGAAGACGAAAAAATAAGATGAGTAGGGGATTGCGTAGTAGGGTGATGTATAGCGGCCCCAGGACTGCTACTGTAGCTGTGAAAGCCCATCTTGGAAAATCTTGCTTGAATATAGATATACTTTCGTAATATATGTGTAAAATAGTGCGTCAAATGATCGTTATACTACATAATAAATTAAAAACTAAGTGAAAGTAATTACAAAGCGTAATTTAAAAATAAATCCACTAATTTGGCCTTAACTTGATGGTAGCTCTCCAAATTAATTTTGTTGTGTCGAAGTTGAAAAAAACAAAAATTTAAGAGTCTTACTTTTATTCCTCTATCATGAATGGTTATTTGCTAGGACTAAAGATTCAGTATGCATTATGCATACGTTTCACGTGTATCCATTTGAATTCATTTTATCAAGCTTTCTATTGCAATGCTTTCATAAATATCCTTGTATATGTAATATCCTGTACAATATCCTTTCTTCGTGCTAAAGATGGAGGATAATTAGTATATGATTTTCATTGTTAACGAACGAAATAGTCTTATCTGCATTATGTCTTAAATGGTTTAATCCGCATAAATAATTTGTCAATCAAATTGTATCTGTCTAAATAGCTTGCGTTAATTAGTGACCAAGAACGTCTGCTGGTGTGAATAAGTAGTATCATATGTAGTTTTGTTAAAAATGATGGGAGCTGAGGATTTTAGTATAGAAACTGTAAGTATAAGGATCTTCGTTTTTACTTCTGTGACGTTACGCCTGGACCACTTGTCTACTTGAAACGTATTTTTGTAATAATGACGATAAATAATAATGACTCAGTGAATAACACTTTACAGAACATTCAAAATAAGGAGTGATCAAAATGAATACCATTATAGCATATATAACTTTTTGCAAGGTTTAGGTGGCATTCATGATTTGGGAGCCAACGGGAGAATAGCATATCGGGAAACAAAGATCGACAGAAGAATTTTATCCCTGAACAAATCGTTCTCATAAGTTGTTTTCTAAAATGTTGAATTTCTTCGATTTATAGCTTTGGGAATTAACAATCTGACTCAAGAATACGTTAAAGAAATAAATTACCTCTTGTATTTCCTCGTTTAACATTCATAGCAAAATAAAGAAGATGCCTTGCTCTTTTCCACAGTTTATTCATTCCATTAAAGATGATAGCGATCATTTACTCGATCATCTTGTAAATAAACTGTCACAAAAGAGTAATATTTCCTCTTCTTCATTATGTAAGAATCATTTCCACAAAACAAAGTCCTCTAGTGTGGAGGTTTCGCAAAACGAATTACCCGAAGAAACTCAGTATTCCCTAGACATAAATGCTGTTTCCTACGTTCTACTTTTTTCCAGAAAAACATTCCCAAAATTGGTTCATCATAACCTGAAAATCTCTATGAATTTTATAAATATTTCACGGCGTTGTCGTGGATAAGATACTAAGACGATTCTAACATTTGCCATTACATAACCATAACGCATTGTCTATTTTTTTCTAGAGTGGTCATAATTTCATGTCGCGTGGGAAATTTCTCTATGGAAACGGTAGAATAATCTTCTCAGTGCCATTCAACGGAAAAAGTTATAAATACCTACAGGAGATTGCCACTTTTGGTATGAATCTGTACGGATCGGTCTAAAAAACAGCAATGCAATAAGGTTCCGGTCGAACGATAAATCTTCAAGAGAGAGATACGTTTAGAGGAGTTTAAATAGAATTGTGGAAATGTTTTTTGAGGGGAAAACTTTCACCGCAGGAAAAGCAGGCGGACAGAAGAAATGAAGTTTCCTCAAGTCCATTCTAAGGCGTACACGGATTTAGCGGAGTTACGTATTATTACGTCATCAAATCGGCCGAGAGAAGGCAAATGCGAGCATTTCCTTATTTTTTCCTCCCGATAGGGATGGCTATTTCCCCTTCGAAATCATTCGATGTATCGATTCGCGTTTCAATCGGAGAACGGATCGAATTGAAGTATTATGAAACGGCTAAACATTCTCATACGCTGCGTGTTTGAGAAAAACTTTCCATGGATCGAGAATTATCTCGCCGTCAATTGTCCTGATTGCTGTTGTAATTTATGCCTCGGTTAAGGGTTGCCGACCAAAATACACAGAGTTTGCGTGACGCTGAAATGTTTTGGGAGCTATTTTTCGAACTATCCGTTTTCATTACCAAAATTAAATTGACTTTACATTTAGCCGCTGAGATGCTTTCGGCCTACTTTTCTATTTACGCTGCGATTCACAATACCTCACTTCATCAAATGATGGAGGCTGTAGAGATGCCATCAGGGTTCACAAAATTAAACTATTTGGCTACAAATAACAGTCCGTACAGTCTTCGATCCTGTTATAACTTCATCTCCTCCACCATTAGTAATGTTGAGGGGATGAGGCGACTCGGCAAAATGAGGAGTGAGGTACTTTGAGGTTCTGCTTCCTCACTGTATCAAACTACACGGTTAGAAGGAAAGTGGAAAATCCCCACGTAAGTGCAGCACAATGACTCAGTGAATAACACTTTTCAAAGCATAATAAATAAGGAGTGGCCAAAATGAACATAATTAGTCATCGTCACTCACACCGCTGTAGTTTTCATATCATCACAGCCAAAGACAAAAGTAAATAATTTCCTATTATCATAAGCCGATCACAAAAGTGATAAAAGATACATTTTTCTATATACAGTACGAAAAGATATATGAAAAATGTTCCATTCATCAATATATGGTTGCAAGAAATACGGATACTCAACGATCAAAATCTAGTTAGATATATTCAATATCTAATTCGTAATCAAAACAGACAAACTCAAGCACTTCCATGTTTACGAAGTGATCTCTACTTCATAGCTTCCCTTTCGAGACCTTGAAAATAATATTAAATGTAGGACTACTAAGATTAAAATGGCTTTCATTTCTCGCGTACAGATTTGAACGGCATACGAAGAGATTATAGAAAGGATGGAAAAGCCTCACAAAATAAATTATATCCATAAGGAGGAGGTGAACGGGTTAGTCGAAAAATATCCGAAAAGCAAGTACACGATTTTCTTCCCAGTTGCAGGAGTGATTTTCTCATTTCCTTCGAAATCAAAGAATGTAATGCCAGATGGGATTACTAATCCGTGCCTATCGTAACGAAATTTATTCTTTTAAATAAACAGGATTTTAGCATTTTGACTCCCACAAGATAAGTGTATTCGCTTACTCGGTAAGAGAATTTCCATTCGCTACGCATAACAAGAGATCATATTCATTTTAAATTAATCGTAAAAAAAACAAAACATTTTTATGCATATTTACTTTCGTTACTTTACTTCCGCTCGTTCCGTCAAATTCATTAATGATTTTATCTGCTGAATGCTGATTTATTCTTGCTTAATTAGGTACACCAATACATCACCAACAATAGATTTTTCCTATATTAATCTGTAAGGACACCATCACGCTTAAGACATTAATTAATGCAACATAAAATATCAATTTCTTTCTCACTATCGCTTCTGTCAATGCCTGTGTTCCTTTCAGCGATTGATCATCAATATTATTGGTAGGTTAAGCAAAAGATAGAACGGAGGCTCTCTCTTTGGCGAAATAAAAATATCTGACTCTGCCAGGTGTGTGGATACTTTATATTATTTATACTACAATCACGTTACAAGAGGACAACTGTCCGAAGCCAACGTCATATAAGCAAAACAAACTGTACTCATCCAGTCTATATACAAAATTCCCATTATGTCTAAAAAAGTCACTATACCCTCAAACCAACAATCAGTACTCCTCCTTAATCAATAAAAATTATTTGCATAAATACAATCCTGAAGGAAAATCATTCATCTGTTATAGAGGGGTTTATAGAGTAAAAACTTCGTCTTAAGTTATTATGAAATGTACAAAACACGAACTTCTGTAACGGGTTACATAGAGGAAATAATAATTATTTTTGGCTGGCCAAAAATTAAAATTTACTGGCCTTCTACTTACAAACATCTTAATCCATATTAAGCTCTGAAGAATTGTAGCAGTAATAGTATTGTAAAAAGTACTTCGATAGCTGAGGTTATTTCGCACATATAGGCCTCCATCGGAAATCGAACCCGGAACCACTTACAGCAAAAGCGAACGCGCGACCCACTTGGCTATCCGGGAGCCTTGCAGATTCTCAATCATGTTTTTCGGAAACCATAACAAAATGAATCGAAATATACAATGTCTTCCATATCGATTTCAGCTTTGGTTTGATATAAAACTAAATTTTTTCTTCAGGTTTGAAGCTGTTTTAATCTTCTTAAGCATGCGATCCTCCTTAATTTGATTTATTTTCTTTACAAAGTTGCAATTTGGCAATCTGAAATTGAAAAGTCGGTAGGGAGTCTTACTTGCTTAATAACTTTAACTTTTACCGAACATTCATCCAAATATGGGAGGGAAATCTCTCCTAAATATTCCTCGGACAGAACATGACAAAAATTGATTTTTAGCCAAGTAACAAAACCTAAGGTCAAATTTTTCTCTGCGTAACTTCAATTTAATCAACTTTCAGAACAAAACCTGTGAAGTTTAAGACATAATAATATAGGAAACTATCCATAAAAGAGATCTATATATGGAGTGGATTCCTGTATGGCTAATAACAGAATAGCTAGAACAGGAGTCGTTGGAAGATTAAACGAGGAGAGAGGGCTGTGGAAAACTTTGAGGAAAATTACGAGGAAATTCGATCGAACTCTTTCAGGTCTGAGAAAGACTGTTTTAGAAGGAATAGTGATAGAAAGGAATTATAGAGAACCTGTTACAGATGAGATGATGATACCTGTGAGATGCAGCTACCGTATAGTGCGAAAGGTGAAATTATGATAAGATAGGTGTATACAATTAAACGTTTGGCTAAGTAGAGGATGGCTTGGAGAACAGCAATTCTTAACCAACGATAATTAAGAAGAGTACTTGAATTTGAATATTAAAGATTCTTCACATTTAGCTGCGTAAAAATTAGTGAAATTTCCACTCTTATTCCTTCTACTTTAGCAAGGATGCCCTTTGCCTCTTTTAAATATCTGTAGGTTTTGTAAAACATACCCCTACACCGGCTGCAAAAAATCCAACATTTTCATCAGCGACCTTTCGGTAATTGGGAGAGGATCTATTACTTCTGTAACCACTCACCAACCGGAATCATTAGACCATCTCATTAAAAGATTGCTCTAATCCGAAGTCGACATTTATCTGCTAATTGATTATCGGAAAGCGTGGAAATCCCGACTTCACCGCACATATTAATACATTTAACGACGGTTGCGAGTACAAACTGTATTGTTCTGAGAAGTGCTATTCACAAAGAAAATGTAGAGGATAGCGTGTTTTTTAAGTATATACGGGTAAATCTCGGTGAAAGGAATCCACTAAAAATAATGACCGGATATACCTAAGGAAAATGAATACATCAAGAAATCCTACGTTAGTGGAAAAGACGTCGTGAAATACTCTTTTCTGAATAGATCTTCGAAAACCTGGGATAGTTCAACTGAAGAAATTTTCTCCTCCTTCCCCTGTACTGTAATACATCAGAGGATATGAGAGACTGAGTTTTGATATAAATAGTTTAAATTGCACGAGTAATGACTCTTCTTGTCAGCTATTGAATTTTGACCTATAATTAAGCCTTCCTTATTGTATTTATTTGGGAATGATATTTCTTCCGTAAATAAGTTGGTTTATAGCTTTTCATTCTCAAATTACATGTTTGCATTATTTTTAATTTGAATTGTTTCATTACGTGAAAAGTATTTAATGTGTTTGGTCTCTAGTAGTAGTTAATGTGATTATAAATTAAACAATAATGTTAAGCAATTTCCGGCAAATATTTTGTGAATTGTATTACATACTGGCTTTCATTGCGTTGATTCTCTATGAAAAAGGCAATTTTCGGTATCTAGCAGCGGAAGTCTTTTATAACTGTTTACAAAACCAAGAATACAAATCCCACTTCTACCTAAAGGAGCCAACATTAGCGTTGGCGAAAGGCATTCAATTAAAAGGCTTCCGCTGCTGAATACAGAAAATTGCCTTTATAATTGTGTGATTTGTGTTTCTGTGTAATTGCTTACGTTATTCTATTATATAGAGTATTGTGATGGTGAACTGTATAATAATATTATAAGTTGTCTATACATCCACGCAATCTAAGTTTAGATGCTACATTCATATGATTTCACCCACGGTTTCAAAGCTTTGAATCATTGTCAGGAATTTAAAATCAACGAAATAAATACTTCAGGAAGTGAGAGAACGCAAGTTTTTACGAATGAGTTAAAAAATAAGCAAAGAACAGGAAACTCGGATGAGGAAGAAGTGAATGCTAATTTCGACTATAAATTTATTGATATTTTGATTGCTAGATGATGAAGCAAAACTTCGGAATCATAGCAGATGTACTGCACCCACATTTTATGGTTGTAAAAATGCATGGTTTTTCTAGTAAATCGGCAGATTGGGTTTTTTAACACAGCAAAACTAATGGTAACGATCAGGGTGGCCGTGATGACAGCTTCAAATTTATCTCTATTGTAATAAATGGCGATTTGTCGCTAATTTTTATTTTTAACCTTATCATGAACTTTTCATATAAATATAAATATATATATATATATATATATATATATATATATATATATATATATATATATATATATATATATATATATATACATACATACAAACTTAAGCATCACTCATCCTCTTCTGTTGATGGATAAGGTTCATTTTATTTGCCTCTTTTATTCACATGATTCACTCATATTTTCCTATCCTTGCCCAATCTTTCACTTCAAACACTATTATCTTCTCATATGATACTTCCCAATTATCCTTAAACCTACGTTAACCCATTCCATCCAGATCTCATTCATCACGTTCTACAAGCATTTTCTCGGTTAACCTTTAAAACCAATCAATTTCTCCTCAAACACCAATTAGTCATTCTGCTTACATGCATCTTTTTAAACGCTCAAACCAGCGTAAAAGAACCCTTTTATACAGGTCACCTTTCACCTAAGGCGAGTGCGTTACCCACTTGACTATCCGGATCTTAATTCATTTCAATCGCATTCAGTTAGCTTATAAGACTCTCCCTCCACGCTACTTTCTCAGTACAATAAAATAAAATGGGTGCGAATTTATTTCTACATGCGGTCGTCTATCCTCTATCGATATTTTTCCTCGATTAAATACGATTGTAACTTTAAATCTTACCGCAAACTCTTTTTTCCCCTCTGAAAAGATAGAAAAATAGATTGCGGATGAATAATAGGTTAGAATGCCCCAAGACTATAGGTAGTGATCTTGGGATGTCCTGATGATTTTAAGTAAGATAGTAATAAAATCTCAAAAGGAACATAGGAAGACGGCTAGATTCGTTTCTTGTGGAAACGAAATGCTCCAAAGCGTAAGGCGATGCTGAGAAGATAGGTGGGAACTGCTACGAATTTTGTAGAGGCATGAAAAATTTAATAAGATTCTCTAAAATATTGAACGTGGGAATGAGTTTTAAAAAAGAAGAGAGTAAATAATTGTTTGCACTACTATGTAGACAAGATAAAAATTTAGCAGACAGATCTAATTATAAGTGCATTAGAGCAGAATCTTATTTTTAATGACAGATGAATTTTATATTTTCATTCGTATTAAAAAATATTCATCAGAGTATTACGAAATCCACGGTTTATATCACCAACCGACTACCGGTTTTCAACGTCAAAACGTCATCATTATGTCTGAAAAAGAAACCTTAAACACACAAGCGTACCCTTGGAAAGATGGCGGAAGGGAAGAAGAAAAAATTAGTTAATTGAAGCAGGGGTGGATTAAAGGGAGGGATTAATTGGTTGGTAAAGTGGATATTAATGGTTAAATAGTCATCACAATGAATATATTGGATGATTGCCATTGTCTCTAAGACATCTAATTTACGTACTCAAATGTGAGGGAAATAGTCTAAAAACCGAGGAATGGCTATTTTCTATGAGATATTTTGTAAAATTGGAGCTGTTGTTTTTAAGCGATATGAATAAGCACCTCTTTTGTTCTAATCGAAAACTATATATTATTCTGACTTATATAAATTGTATCGCAGTCTTTACACGTTCATTTATAAATTCCTGAATTAAATTCTAAAGGTATTTTATCTTTGCAATTGATTAGAAATTTCCCTATATTATTCAGGTTGTAACATGTTGGTATTGAGAAAGTGTCCTTCAGAAGAGAGACACAAAATTTTAAAATTACGTATCCTAAGACCGTTCCGTTACCTTAATCAACCATGGTTTTGGTGAAGGTAAAGAGGAAATGTAGCATAATTTAGAAACATTATTTTCCTATGGAGAGTGGCAGTGCAAGAGAGTATCCATTTTCTACAGCAATATGTTCAATGGTATTTTTATAATCATTAATTACTAGATACGTGATTATGAATATCGATATTTTATTATTATGAATGTATTACAATCGATATGGCTTACCGGTATTAAGACGAAGGTTCGTTGATTTTGTCTGAATAAGTTCACAAAACTGCTGTAATAATTGAAATGAACATTTTTTGGACTTTTCGGAGAAGCTGATTACGCGTCATTATTAATTTACATTTCAGGGGAAACATTTGTGCTCTCACGGAGGGATTAAGATGTGACTGTGATGAGGATGGTATATGACGGCGCATCGATTGGTTCATTCACTGTTTATAGCAACGCTGTGCATTCTTGAGTTTTTTATGTAGCAACAAAGGACGTATAAAAAGGACGTTTGGCTAGGAAATAAAAAACCCTAAATAAAATGAACAAATAACAAAAATTGCGAGCAAAGTTGACAATTCCTTAAGGATAATAACGATTTTGTAAAGCCAAAACAGGAACTAATGATGAAGTCCCCTCTTGGGTGTAACAGAAGGAAAGCGATACTGATAAGTGATAGCACGCAAAGGCGTGCACCTAGGATAATTTCCTAGGAAAAAAACGGTCATGAAATCGTCCTAGGCTCACGCGTTTGCATGCTAAGTTATCCCTATCTCTTTCCTAACCTTATCCTTGAGGGAGGGTCTTGTTTCAAGCACTTTGTTCGGCTAATGATATTTTTCACTTGCACACTTCGTGGGTCTGGGGAAGCCTCATGTATTCGGCTTGCAGAGGAAGAGTTTCAAACCGCATTTTAACAGTCACAAATTTATATATCACCTGGAAACAAAACGGTCTTCGTACTTAATGGAGCTGATCCACGAGACGAGTAAAATTTTATTTCCTGAACTTTAACTTAAAATGACACACGTTCCTGTAAAAATTTGAGACCTCGGTGGATATAAAACCTGGCTGAATCTGCGTTTAGATATATTAAATAAATTGAAGAATATTTCTAAAAATTATTTTATTAAATCAAACTTCTTATCTGTTTCGTTTAAATGACAATTTGATGATGAATGGACTTATATGGATGAGAGAGGTGTTTCCCCATTTGTCTTGCCCTGCGCACTAATGCATTCACTCAAACTTTCCAGCACGCTTTGCGTGTTTCAGCCTAAATCAACTGGTAAAAGAAGAAACACAAAAGCAGTGGCAAAATAATTTAGTTATTTCATTGCATACATCGGCTAAACTATAAAATACATCGTGAATTGAATCGCCTAAACTAGTGTTTGCCAAATAATTTTACCCAGTGGGACACTTGTGGTTATGAATTAGTTTTACGGCATAGCAACGAATTTAATTTTAGGTTTCCTGTTATTAGCATGTCGAATCATAAATTTTGGAAATTTTTCTACTAAATCTAAGAGTGAATATGTATTTTATTCATTGCACCAGATAGCCAACTGAATCATAAATAATTATACAACATAGTCGAAATTTGCGAATATCAATGGCTCCGTGTTAAGCATTTTCACATTTACTCAAAGTTATTGCGTAGAAAAATTCAAAACTCTTTGTGACACTCTCGAATATTGGAATAATATGGACTCTATCTTCAATTTTTTCACGGTACACTCATTGCCTATCGCCTCGACGAAAGAGACGCATGCTGAGCATATTTAAGCGAATGTTAGCAACGTATAACAGAATAGCACATCGAAAGCTTTCTCAAGGCGCGAAATGTTACACCGAAAAAGAAGTACATGATTACTTCAAACTTCGAACATTAAATTGGAAAAAATATTTCAATCCTTAGCTTGAACAAAGCTTTTATATTCAAGCTGCATACATAATAAAAAAAATGGGTTTGCTGCTTTAATGCCTTCTGATGGGCACACATATCGTCTTTTGCTACGTAAGCATTTCTCGTGTAAATCTTCAATAACTTGGTGTTCACTTATTAGTCTTCCAGAGTAAGTAGGACCAATGCATCTTATAAGGTAGGGGAGACGGTGGTTATTCTTAGGGAAGCACTTCTTCGCCAGAACTGGTATTAATAGTGAATGCATGAGAATCCTCAAGAATGATGTATTAACTAATAGCAAACTGTCGCACCAACACGTCGAATGTTTTCAGTTCTGAAGAATCTCGAGAACAAGAACTTCTTTAATTAGATAGTTTACGCGTCAAGGGAGTGTTCCAAAGCCAGAAAAATCTAAAAAAACATCATTGCAAACGCAGGGGTCGACAAATAACGACAGTCGGTTTCAAACGTCGCGATGTTAACATAAGACCTGAATTTCCAAAGTTAAACGAACATGAAGAAAGTCTGACAGGAATCGAATCCGAACTTCTCATTTGCCGGTCAGTTGATTTAATGATAATGCTACATTACCAAAATATTTAGTCTCCGGATATCGAAGTGGGAAAAGTGTTCGACTTTGGTGAAAGCGTTCCTGGGTTCGATATTCGGTGTACAAAAACATTCAGACGTGCTCCCGAACGGCATATCTGAATGTTATAGTAAGGCAACTCAATGTTTAGAGCAACTGATCAGCAATTACGAAAAGCAGGTTCAAGTACTGATCCTGTTTGACTTATCTCATTTCTCCTTGGGATTTTCCTATTTTCCAGATGACTGCTTGTGAAGGCACCCTAGTCCAGATATTTAAACCGAATTCAGTATCAGCATTTAACCGCAATTCATACCTTAATTATGCGTCTTCGATTATTATACCATTTTTTGTTTGGTCAATAGAAATCTGCATTCTTTGGGATTTCGGAAGATTCACTCTCAATTTTTTAACTGAGAAAATTTTTCGGACTTTAGACGATTTAATACTCAAATCGCCTTTAGAAATAGATTTCTTTGCACTGGGTAAGAGAATTCCATAGCAAAATAAGAGAGACATTGTTTCTGATTAAAACACGAAATTTTTTTAACTGATCTCTCTCTACATACTACATCTAAAACGATGCTCTTTTATTTGATTTCTAAACGTATAATATTAATGCAAATGTGTAATTAATGCGAGTATACTTTAGTGGTCACATATAGAGTATTCACAGAAATATGCTTCTGAAGTTTTCCAAAATACTAAACAATGATCTTCAATCTATTAGATCATAGCAAGTATTTTAGATTATTTCGGCAAAGAATCAGATGAATATTTAACTTTCAAAAACTCGTAAGAATTTGCTACACAAAACTATCGAAGTTTTAATTATATGGCCAACCAAGCTCTAAAAAGAGATGAATGACGAATACTATTGCTTTTTTTACAACAATGAAACTTAATTATGGTGTGAGCCACTGTGATGATGACTTATTATCACCTTTACAATTTTCAGACAGCTGCTACAATTACGGCCTTCTCCTATGAATATGTTCTTGTTAGCGAAATTCTTTAAGGCAAATCCTTAATTTTAACGAAATAATAAATTTAAGTAAACTATAATTGTTACCATATAGTTCTGTAACGAAAATAGTCTCTAGTGAAAATTATCTATGGCACCATTGGTCTGTATTGAAAACGATTTGTAGCGAAAATATATACGTAGCAAATCTTCCGGATCCCATTTCGACCATGACAGCCGTAGTAAATAAAATTTTGTGGAAAATAAGAAGTACTGTTTCTTGTGAGTTTTTAGATGGCGTCCCCAAAAGTTTGGCCAAAAGACCCTGAGTTTATTTTTATCATTCTGTCAAGTGAATCTCATGTGCGAAGGATTACGTAGGTTTACGTGGGAATTTTGGCAGGAATTCTAGAACCGCACATACTGGTGTAAGTCAAGCAATAAGCACGAAATTGGAATGAAAAATGCCTACAGTGGAGTTATACGTGAAAAAGTTGGGAATAAAGTCATCTTTACAATTACTTTACATGTGGTTTAGTATCCAACGTATCGTCTGGGTGAAATATAGCGATTATCTATGCAATGAATCGATATGTCGAATCTAGCACCCTTCCTTTTATCTGAAGCTTGTGAATATATTGTCGTTAAGTTGTATGTATTCACTTTGTACAAAAATGTCAAAGATAATTAGATAATTTTAAATATTTATGCATGTAAATTTCAAAGCAGTTGTTTAAAAATTATAAATTATACCTCCATAGAACTTGTTATTTGAGAATCTGCGTTTTAAGAATGTCAAAAATGAAAATTAATGTTTGGAATCAGTTTGGAAATGCTTTATAATTAAAAGTTATCCTAAAGTCGATTTATACATGATACATGTAAAGAACGAAAGTATTCCGTAAAAATTCAAACAATGTATAAAAGTGAATGAGTGTATAAAATATTTTATAGGGCATAATGATGAAATTCGCCGATAATCGACTACTTTATGCATAAAAGCCCCATATGCGAATCACTATGGATCAAACAGAAAGAGGGTCGCCCACTCGGTTGTAGGCGTGATTTATCCTCCTCCGATAAGGATAAAAAGCGTAACCTAGAAAACTGAGGTTCCATCTCATCCAGATCGCATATTTGCTGTATATCCTCCAGTTCTGAAATGCTAGCTCCTAGAACTAGGTAAATATATTCATCTGTATTATCTTATTCATCTACTATGAACTATCGGATTCAGGCCCGATAATATTTCTGAAAGACAACTTTATCACAATAAATCACTCGCTCACATATCAGTTAAGCATAAGCTCTCGTAGAGCCAATAAGCTAAGTCAAGCAAAGATCAAAAGAAAGTTAAAAAGTACAACGAGAAAAATTTGCTACTGCAGGTCATACAACGACATTTTAGCGAAATGAAAGATGGCAAGAACTCAGTGTCTCGCGGAAAAGAACATGAAAAAGTATGGCCTCAAAAAAATTAATATGGATGAAGTCCTCTCGGGTTTTCCACCAGGTCAGATAATTGTTGCCAATGTTTAGATGGCTGACTCTGCCATGAGGGCGTTGAGTTCTTAATTATGCGAAGTTCCACTCAACGCCCTGATGACGATGGCAGAGTCAGCGACACAGTCAATCATAAAACCTGAGAGGATATCATCCATACAGTACACACCAAGAAAGCAGAAAATGCCTCAAAAAATGTAATGGTCTGTAGCCGAGAATGGAAGAAAATTTCCAGATAAATTTCGGAATGGACACGCTTGAAGTTGTCTTATGATTCAGCTATTTAGGTAGCAAGACCCCCAGCAATTGTGGCGATAAGAGAGAAAAAGTAAGTAAAATATCTATAAAAAAAAGGAGAATCCTATCGAAAAAAATTGCTAAAAGCAAATAATTAGAGCTTAAATATTATATATGAAACGACTTGTAAAAATCTATGTATGGAGGATGATTTTGAATGACTATGAGACATGGACAATGATAGCATGAGGCGGTGTGGGGCACATGCGAACTGGGCGGTCGCCCGAGGCTTCAAGGTTTGGGGGCTCAAGACGTCTTTCGGAAGAATTTGTGAAACATGGAATCATAGAATAACCTGTATAGTACGAACTGCGACACAAGATTCCAAGAACTATTGATGTCTCCTGTGACGAAATTTTTCTCAAGAATTGATTGCCCTAGATTAATTGCTTCTAAATAGTAGTATTCAAGCAATGGCCGTATCATTACCCTAAAAGCTAAATATCTGCACCTGGCAAGGGAGAAAATGAAGCGTATTAGAAAGTTTTCTGGTTAATATATTTTAATAAATCTTCTTGAATTCATCTAATATAAAGAGTTTCTTTAATTAATCGATGGCAGCCGATAATAATCCCCGATTTTTTATAATGTATTCTTAATTGTTAATCTATTTCCCGTATCTTGACATTATAGTGATAATAGTTAGATCAAAAACAATGGAATTATTTTAAAACTTTTATTTTTAAACTAACTATTATGAGTAACAAAAATTATTTTTTTTTAAATTTAACTTTTTAAAAATGTAAATTTTTAAATTATGCATGACAATACATACAAAACATTCTTAGTGCCTTTTATATGTGCGTGTTATGAGTAAGTATGTATGCCTGCATGACTCGTAGCTCGAGGAGCCAATTCACCTCTGTCAGGCTCTGGTAACAGAAGCAGTGAAAAGAAGATAAAAACCAATGATCTATAGAGAAACAGTAAAATTAAGTAGGCAGACAGACTTCTGAAGAGCAAATGATGGGAGGATTAAACGAAAATATATGAAGAATGAAATTCATTTGGACACGCACATTGGTTTCTTGGCTCATTTCTCCTGAAAACAGAATTGAAAGGAATTGTGGGCTGTGAGAATTATAGAGAGCGACTTAGGTTGGATTACAAGAGGAATGTGTGGTGATAAAGTTAGGAATTAGTAGGGAACGAAGCGATTGTCTGGGATCAGGATGAACTGGAAACCCGCAACACCTCCAAATTTATAACCCTTAATGAATATATATCCACAACGAATTGAGATTAACGCATCTTTAAATCCATTTTACCTTCCTTTCATTACGAGGAAATAGAGTTTCAACACGTTTAGTGGTACCAAATTTTATGAAAAGGAACACAACGTGAGTTTATTCCAACAGTTATAAATATGGCATCTTAATTACCTCAAGAGCTCAGGAAATGTTTTCCCTGAATTATCTATCTTTTCATCTAACGAAAGAGGTGACCATGCTGATGAATAATAACCAATGGAATGAGTGGGTGTTTACGTCAAAGCATGATGAAGTCAGAAAATTAATAGCCGCCGCCACTCTAACCTTTCTCGATTTTAATCATCAAATGCCCATTCTCTTGCGTGAATCACTTTAATCTAAATATTTCCATTCTTTAGGTTGTGTTTACGAGATGTGTATCCATACAAGCCGAGGCAAACAGAGGATCACAAAGATTGCATTGTAATTTCAGTTATCGCATGTTATTTTGCAGGAGCAACTCGAGGATAGTTGACTCAGCGATCCCGAATTCCAGAGGCCGGTAGCTCAGAAGCTGAGACTAGCATTTTCCGCATGAATGATATAAAAATTACTACATGTTTATCAAAGGAGGAAGTCCAACATTAAAAGTGGCAAATTCCACGAAAACAGAAATAAAAATATTCTCTATAAAAGAGAATCACTTTACCGACAGAAAAATTTACATACAATAACTCATTATTTTTAAAAGTTCCCCTATAAAACAGAAGAACTTGAAAAAAATAATTTATGTTAATGTTAATCGAAAATACGGCAAAAAAGATTATTCAGTGCGATAGACGTCGAAAATTTCCTGGATCGTGAAACTGATGCTAAAAGTAAAGGAATCATAAACATAGATGATATCTAATTAGCAATCAAACTAGTGTTTTAGTCGAACTTTAATTATAAAATTACTTGAAAAATGTAAAACCTATGAGAAACATTTCCATTCCACAAGAGAAATATTTCCATTACGTTACATGAAAGATGTCATTTGAGATGAAGATAAAACTTCCACAAAATCTTTTGTATATTTTATAACGGTTAATGTATTGAAATAGTCACAAGATTATAAAAAGCTAATAACTATCGTATTTCGTAAATGGCGAAAAATTAACGAACGTTAGGAAGGAAAATTTTCGGGAGAAATTCGAGCTCGACCTATGCACGTGAATGACCTGAATGGGAGACTAATTGGTATTAAATAATTGCGATTTTTTTCCATCACTAAATATTTATCAATGAATTCTCCTTCAGTTATTCTAAACGGCTTAGACGAAATGCAATAGAATCTCTATCGTTTGGACGAGGCTATGTACAATATTTATAATACATATGCGTATAACAATCTTAAAAATCATATGACCACAGCCCTGGATGTTTAGTGATTAGTGTCTCTGCCCAAGCGTGTGCTAATTCTCGCTGTCAAAAAGCAGAAGTCGCGCAGAGAGCGAATAATGTCCGCCGATCGATCCCTCGATAAGAGACAATTACTCCTTTCGTGATTACGATATTATAAATATTCTTTGGCTGCGATGCAACTTATATATAATCGAGTTGAGATTGAGAAGGGATAAAAGCGGCTGAGCCTGAGAAAACCTCCGCGAAATGAATCTCGAAATCTCTTCGCTCAACACGTCAACGGAAGTATTCGACTGCTTACGCGATGCGAAACGGCGAAAATGATCGAATCCCAAGGGAAATACACAGCGCTATAAATGAACGTTCTGAAATAAAAGGGAAAGAAGCCACTCTTTCCTCATTCCTCTCCGTTCTTCACCTTCACCTTCATTGCTCGACGCACGAATTCTCAACTCGGAGCCAAATAAATTCTAGAAAACGGGCAATCTTGCCGCGGAAACTACCAGGGTTAAGTAGGACGGGAGATCCTATTTTTCTACCTGCTCCACAGCGGTTCGCTGTAGATGATCAAAGGAACGCGAGGCTGGGATCCGGACGAAATAATCGTAGGAGCATCGTATTTCGATGAATATTCAAACACTTTCGCCTTGATCGAGCGGAGCACAACCTACCCCACTTTGGCTCCCCAAGTTTCCAACAACACCAGAAATATTTACAGCGCCACGGGAAACATATCGAACAACAGAGCACACAATTAATAGGCATCGCCACGGAAACAGTTAAAAACAATAATAAAATCGCCATCTTCCGACCGCCACTCGATAAATAGGGGCAAGAGGGGCTAAGGGTTCTCGCGCCATTGGCAAATCCGTGCCTCCGCGCCTTTCCATCACGACCGTGGGTAAATTCACATGCACGAAATCGTTAACTGCATCACTGTTTCCTTGGCAATTGCCTCCGACATAAGGTGCGGGAGATTCGGGATACGTCCACTGAAAGAGCGCTTGTTTTTATCGAGCGATTTTACGTCGCGGCACTCTCCTCTTCGATCGGCATCACGATTCGGGAGCACCTTGGAGGGTATCCATTCCGAAGCACACGCGATAGCTATATCGACGCAAAAGATCCGCAATCGTTAGCTACTCACCTCGTAAACAGCTCTGGGCTGCCGTCCCTTTGAGCACCGCCGTCGCACTGACCATCGGCTGCTTCCGTCGCGGCGCTCTCGTCGCTTCGCCTACGCGCAAGTCGATTTCGCATCCCAGCGCTTTCGTGCGGACCGAATTGAAACTCGCGATCCTTAGAAAAATTTCCTCGATTAAAATTGCCGTGCTAACTTGTGTGTGGGTCGATTTTTCGTGTAGGTTGGACCCCCGAAATTATCTGAAAATTCTTTTTCTACATCTCTCGCGCATAAGAATGTTTTCCGTATTTTTTTAACCCTTTTACCGCGTGGACCTTTTTCTTCATTTTATATCATAAGATCATTTTGATACACATTTTAGAAGAAAACGACTGGGTGCTGATAATTATGGAACTAAAAAATGAATCTCATCTCATTTGAGCCAAAAATATATATTCTGCAATTAAAATACTGATAATCTAAGAATTTTTCTTAATATGATTGGAAATTTTTCAAAACTTTAGCGCGTTTTTAAGATTAAATATTGGAAAACTAATTTCAGATGATTAATTTTGATTTTAACTTTTAGAAATTTAAAACGTGTAATCTCGGATATTAAAAGTCAAAGCTTAAGCAGGGGTGGGGAATCTATTTTCATCGAAAGTTTCCTTATGTATTTATGTACAATTCGATCACTGAATAAACCGTAAGAACGGAATATAAAACCAGGACGTCACCTATGAGTGGCGAAATACATTCGGCATCGAAATTGTACGACGGAAAACGGATTTTATTGGTAAATAAATCTAATTAAGATATTTTGCGCCTGTTTTGACGTAATAAACAAAATAATGGTAGAAAATTCTTTTAATACTGCATTTTGTTGGGAATCTGTGAAAAGACCGCACGTAGTTTAAAAGCTGCATGTTGCACACCTATAAATGTACTACAGAGATTTAATTTATCGTTTTTATTGCTTTTAGTACTATTTATAAGCAAAACTTTCACATAAGTAAAGAAGGTACATAAGGTAGAAATATTGCAGTGATAGATTTACCAGCTTCAGGTGCAGAGAAGATGGTCTCTTTGCCTTATAATAATTGTGGAAAGGCGATTCATAATATCTATCCCGTGTGTAAGTCGACTCTATATTCTTTATCGAAATTTTATCCACATAGGTTGAATTATCCACAAGTATCCAGAGTAATATCATCTGATGAAACACAATTCCTACCAATATTTCTTCTTTGATGTATTGTTTATATTTGTTTATTGGTATTGGAGAATAAGAAAGAGAATAATCTAAATTTCACCCGCTACTTTTGTCTCAGTATTTTCCATGGCTGCGGGAATGCGGAAGATACAGAAGGTGTGAGTGATTCTAAATTATAGTATCAATTCCAGTCACTCCATTTTTAATGATAGGAAAAGAATTATTTTACAGGATCATCGAGATGCATTGAGATTTCGACTTATTCCTCCGATAACTTCTGGCTCAGTGAGGAAAGCAAGAGCGAAATGCATCACTCCTAATCTTGTCAAGCAGTAAGCCACACCACAATCAAAAGCCTTTGGTAATTGAGAGTTTGAGGTTTCAACCGTCTCTTGAATGGATGACAGAAAAACAGATGGAAACAGATGCAGTGAAGGAATTAAAAACCCATCGATATGGTTGATGGCATCATCCTAAGTATTTTAGTTTTCCATAACAATAAGATAAAGTTGATAATGAAATTTATATTTTCTAAATTCACAAAGCAAGGGGCATAATCGCAACTAAGGTTCGAAGAATGGAGTCATCACCCAAAGGAACGAACACATTCAACGATGTGTACTCAAATCCAATGGTTATTAATGGTAATATTCGATTGGTTAAACATAACGGAAAGGAGGTATAAGATGAAGTTAACACGTATATAGGATTATGCTTGTTATTTAATGAAAGAGTAGAGTGAAAGAAGAAGGATACACTAGGAAGGATAGGAAGGTAAATGAGGTGTGAGAGATGAACGGGGAATGAGATGGGAGGTAATGTCTGTTATGATGACTGGAAGGATAGGAACGGGGAAGTAATTTGAAAATTCATTAAAGTCCTCTATGTCCGGCTTTGTGAATATTTCGAGTTTTTCTAGGGCATCCAATCTTAGGTTATTAGAGATAATTTGGCAAACAATAAGAAAGAAAATCATACTACATGAATTTACACAGCAAGAGATACTTGGTAAAAGTGCTTCGGCAGAAGAGTTCATTTCGCCCTTATGAGTCCACACCGAGAATCGAATCCGGGACCGCTTTCACCGAAGACAAATACTCTACTCACTTAGCAATCCAGGAGACCTCAAGAGATGTATGGATTAATTAGTACGAGCTTTTTGGTGTATTTTTAAATCTTCTTTTATTTATGAAATATATTTATGTAACCGAGGATTTTTAAATATGACTTCGTAGATAACCTTCCAAGAGCGGTAACTCTTTGCATTAGCCGTATGGCTAATCATCATTTGACCAAAATTTGACCTCTTGCAAATCTCATTAGTCCATGAGACTTGCATCGAAAACGAGCAAGGTATAGCGAAGTTTTAAAGACTGGAAAAATTGATCTGAAGGCAAAATGACAAAGATCTCGAGTTAAAAATAAGTACGAATACCACGTGTTAAACACGGTTCTGTTAAAAATAAAACGAGTAACAAAATCATACAATACGATCTACGAAATGAAAATTTAGATAAAGAGGGTTTAGGGAAGGTAGAGATATTTTATGCCTCAAATTAACACAAAGTTACCGCAATGAGAATTATTCAGTTTTTCATGTGCTGCATTGAAAATATATTGAAAATTTATGAACTTCTTACGCTATTCCTAGTAATAGTAATTTCAATAGTGCTTCGGCAGCTGAAGTCATTTCTCTAGTGAGCCCCCACAGAGGGTCGAACCAGTAACCGTTTTCACCAAAGGCGAGCACGCTACCCACTCGGCTATCTGGAGGGTCTTCCTTCGTAATTATTTATTATTGTTATATAACACTACAGATAGATTAAAAATCAGGTGACAGTTTAATAATATACATAATATAAATACTATGGTCGAATACTAGTATACTAATTTACATTATAATACACTTGTCATTAAAATTTACCTTGCGAGATTTTTCAGGGTTCCTAAAAGGCTACCGTAGCGGCCACGGGGCCCAAGAAGTCCCCACCGCACATCACCCTACAATGCGATCCCCTACTTGTCTCATATATCGACATCGGCAGGCTCACTCCTCAAGTTATTTATTTTATTTAATCCATACATAAAGCTAAATTTTTTGGGAAGGGCTCAAAGACTTCTGCAGGCAGAAGTTTCTATTTCTGCTTGTAGGTCAGTCAGCAAAAAGGGCATGAAAGAAGAATTTATCTAGGACAGCAATTCCTAAATTAGGGTCCGTGGAATATTCCGAAAAGGTCAGTGTATGTAAATGTTTGTCATAATTAATTTAGGGCTCAGCCTCGGTACATTCCGTAAATGCATCATACGATATATGCCAGTAAATTGAATCGATTAAAGCATTTTAATACCAAACTTTTTTAAATTAATTGTTCATATTTAGTAGCACTTGCTATCTAAATAAAATCTCAATATAAATGTCAAAGAGCACAATTTTGGGGATCCACGAAACAAAAAAATGAGCAATAGGGGATCCTCAGTCAACTTATATGTAAGAAACATTGATACAATACAAAATTTGAAGTAAAATCACACATAATAATTACAATGAAAAAATTTTGAATGAATGCCTGTGAAGTTGGAGCATTATTCATGAATTTCTGTCAATATGGTAACGCTCCGAAATTACGTGATAGATGGGACCGACGAAAATAGGGTGCGTCGGATTCGTGTAACTCGGGATACAACTTCGTGCATAAATGCATTGTATATTTTTTAATGTACTCAAAGAAAAATAAAAACACAGGTTTAAAAGAAAGTATTCAATATGAATTTTTGTTCTTTATAAATAAATATTAATACGTAATACTTTTTCTAACCATGAGTTACGTAAAAGAAGTTATTTCGATGTCAATTGCTTCATAAAATCCAAAAATATCGTCGGACGACAAAATGTGTTCTTTTTTAGTCAGAATTTCTTCGTAGTAAGGTAATAAATATTTTATTCCTTCTTTCGTTACTATAACGCGTTCTTAGTTTTCTAATATTTGTGCGCCTTTTATAATTAAGGCGAACGTTCCTGTGAATCTTTCAATTGCCGTTCAACGAGCGCGGAAAATACCAGAACCGCATTACATAACCTGAGTTCGCGTGAGTCGGGGTATTACTGTATTTCGAGTTTGAGAGACAATTAATAAAGATGCAAACATAGCAAATATTCTGGAATATTCTTTGACCGATCATATCGGTCCGTAGACGATATTACTATCCACAGTTCGCTGCCAAGTTCATAATCACGGAGCAAATATACGAAAAAAATATGCCTAACCATGGGAATGACCATTGATGGAAATTCAAAAACATTTTTTACTCCATTTTCTGCCTGTTCACTAAATTTACCGCAGTATGAATGGTGCTTTTAAAAAGACAGTAAATTTAACATAAAATCCCTCTTGGCATCTAGTTGAGATATTAGAACTGAATAAAATTGCCACTCCAAAGTAAATCGAAGGAAATTGGTTTGTTTCTTTTAGACATTGAAAACCTCGAAAAGAAGGTTCTGTAAAATTATTGACGAGTAAATCAAAAGTATGGAGCGAGAAATATTTAAAAAAGGGTTACGATAAATATTTTAAAAAGACTGCAAACGAATTGTAATTTTTTCGTAAAATCGAGAGAAAATACTGAGCCGGAACATAGTAGCAATGATGATTATTCTTTTTATAAAATAAGAACGTGCGATGTAATCCTAATATTTTAAATTGCAATTTAATTTGAACATATATAATTTGAAACCATATAACATCGTAATTTTTGTAGTCCCTTAGCCTCTAAATATTTCTCCGCTCCATCCGTGCTTCTTCCTAGTCTTTTTCTAACTCTTGGTGCTCAATTGACAATTGCTGATGTTCAATAGCTGTAGTTTTCTCCGACAAGAGGTTTATTAACATTAATTTCAGTAATCAAATTTTAATCTATAATTTCTGTCACTCTAGACATCATATGGGTGTTGTGTATTCTATATCTCCTAAAGATTCTAGTTAGTATAAATGTATGTGTGCACACCAATATGCAGGCACGTACAGAAGAGCGTGTAAGCGTTTCTATATGGAAACCCGATTAACATAAAACGTGTCGCAGAGTTGCTTTATTCGAGCGTATGTCTCCTAGGCAACGAGAAATCCGCGTCCGAAGATATCGATTTGCCTAACAATCAGCCGCCGCTTCCACCTGTTGCAACCGTCTCCAGCGAGAGAACCCGGAAAACGAGCTCAGTGCTGCTATCTCGGATGAGTTGTCTACTTATATGAATGGCTAAAGTTTTGCTTCAAGAGTAGCACTTTAATCATGTAATGAAAGTGACCCATTTCACGTCTATGAAAGTAACAATCAGGAATGATTTCTCCTTAATACACGCGCAAATCTCGATTGCATTACTATTTTCCGCAACTGCTCTTAACTCCCCCATTACATAAATGGGCGATTTCAGACTCTTTGTATGTACTTTAAACGTAAATTTCCGTTTCAAATTTCCTTAGGAGTATATCAACGCATTATGGAAGCATTTCTTCATAATAGAACTTATAACAAGGGAACCGAAATGATTTCGTTCCGGTTCCGCCAGTTCAATAAAATCGTCAAAATTACGACGTTACGCTTTATCTCCGGGAGCAACCTTCGAGCGTTGGAATCGTTTTTTTTTTTTTTCGTTCCGAGCATTGAGTATTTTAATCCTTCTGATACCTTTATTTTTCGTAACCTAATTATAAAATTATGTTTAATTCAATTTCAGGACAGAACTCAAAGTGATATCAAAGTTATAAAGTACAAGATCGATTACTAAAATACTATATTGAAATATTCAAACTGGTGTCATTGACTCTGGTGATTTGATGGTTCTCTTTAAAGCACCATAAAACTAAGCTCTCTCTTGACTCTTTTGGGAGAGTCTATAGATTCGAACCCCTGTCCAGAATCATGAGAATGGCTAATGAGATCCTGAATAGGACCAGAGATATTGATTTATTTTTTGATTCCTTTCCTTCCTTTCAGAGAAAGCTGCACTTGAACTTGTCTGTATAGTAATTTTAATCTTTCAAATTTTTATTTTTGTATTATCTCTTTTATTTTTGCTTCTTTTTGTATTTGAAAATATATTAATATATTGCATGTATTTTTGGCCTTCCTTGTCTATGATGGATAAATTATTATTATATATTAACGAGTGAGTTGCTGATCACCGTAAATATGATGCGAATCTAAAATCGGAAGAGAAAAGAAAACCGTCACCGCTTTCGGTTCAAAAGTTCCGATTTTTCGGTTCGAGCTAGGTTTCCACTTCGGCAAATTTATCTGTTTTTTCGGTTTCATGTTTGGTTCGGTTACGGTTCGATGCTCTTCTTTGAACTGTTATTGTTTCGACGAAATTACAGCAATTAGTTCTGATCTACGGAGAAAAATTATGCGTTGCGTGAGAGGAAGGGTCAAACTAATTACACAGTTAGATCTTACTGAGAAAAATTTTGTAAAGAATGTTAAATGCAGTTAAGCTTTTAGCTTAAGGGAACCTTGACTTCGGTGATGTTGATTAAAAGACTGCAGTTCATCAGTAAAGCCAATCTGATTACTATATATGTAAAGTCGTTCGTCATAATCCAGTTTTCAAATATGATCTTAAAGGCCGGACGTAATTTTACCTTTGTGTGAGTCTTAATCATACGTGTATCTTATGCAAATCAAGATGAGTCTTCGTTGAATTTTCTACTGAGAAATTATTTGAAGTTAAGTGGTATAGCTTCCCTAAATGAGATAAAATATAATGTTAGGAAAATAGGGTAGTAAGAAGAATTTATAATACTCATCATGCTCTGAAGAGTTCGCGAGGAGTAGAGGAGTAAGCATTCCGCATAACTGGAATCGCCCTTTAACCTTTTACAAACAAGTATATTTCATAATCAGAGTTAATATCCTAATTAATGCAAGCGAAAGATGGGTTATCGATGGTGGTTCTTTTTCAAGGGATGAGCCGTGTCGCCATGGTTTCTTATTTTTCCATTTCATGGAAATTTCCTCAGAAATAATCGCATCTCCATCCTAACTATAATATAGCATACGTAACTTCAGTAGTTAAAAGTGCTTCGAAAATTTGAGGTCTTTCCGCACAAGTGGACTCCCCCGGGAATCGTACCCAGGACTACTTTCGCCAAAATCGAACTAGCTGCCCACGTGCCTAGCCGAGAGCCCTTAACTACATTTCGTTCAACGTCATGAAGAGACAAAGTAAAGCTCTTGCAATAATTACGGCGTGAATGGTGCAAACTATTGTACTTATGCATAGAAAAATAAATTCGGCGATAATTGATTTTGAAGATAGCATAGAGTATAACTGATTCCTGATCGAACAGTATGAACAGCGCACGCCATTATCACGTAAGGAATAAACGGAGTCATCAGATTTACATGGTTTCTGCATGACATTGGACAAAGTATATACTGATATGTACGAAAGGAGAAACGGTGGATGGTGAGGATGAAAAAGACTGATGGAGGCAGAATAGCTGCAATGGAGAATGAGGATAATATGAGTGTCTCCAAAAGGAGAGAAAGGCCGCGAAAAAGCTGGATGATGTAGTGATTGGGATGTCGAAGAAATGTATGCAGTTTTGAGAATAAAAGGCGATGAAGTCAGGGCATTGAACCGGGACCGAACTGAAAACTGAAACCGTAAAAAAAGTCACTTTTGCCGGAGTGAAAACCAAACCTGGACCAAAAAAGATTGAAATCCTTGAACGTGAACTGAGACCGAAAACCGTTATTTATTCCGATCCGCTTTTCAGGTCCCAACAATGCCGTTTTCCTTCCGTGTAATTGGGGTAATATATGCAAAATATGTAGCTACGACTTGCTAATGAATATCGATAAATTTTAATCTAACATTTAGTGTAACGATGAAATGGAAATGGAATAACAGCTAGAAATAATAAAATATTATTTTCGGAATTATATAATATTACAATAATCGGAGCTTAAAAATCCGGTTTGACGTTAGTTGAAGGAGCTGTAACTAAACTGTAACTGAACCGAAATGAGGATCTTTCGCTCGACTGGAGCGAAATCCGGAACGAAAAATATGACGGCTTGATGTAAATGCTTAGAGAGATTATGAAAATGCGTAAGTATGACTCCAAAGCGATATTTGTAGGCAAAGGTACGAAAATATGGAAGAGTGCTATGAATGAACGAAAAATCAATTATTCACCTCAAACGGAATTAGCTAGAGTGGTTATATGAGAGGAAAATTTAACTAACCAATATTTGTAATAAAGAGGAAAATCGCTGGAGCAATTCAAATTATAATTATACAGACAACATCGCCGGAAGCACAATTTTCCGCAATTTCTTCGTCATAAAGATTAACCATTACCCTTGAAACTTTGTTCTCTGGATAAGGTTTGTCCTTGTTTGTCCTTTTACAAAGTCTGTGCACACAAGCTGAACTTTCCTATTTTTGATGCAAATTTTGCAGGAGAGCTTGTGAGTTTTAGGTGCGAAAATTACGTTGGTGGAAAGTTGTCCTACCCTGCGAAAGGTTGATATATTTTAAAACTTAATTTATACCGCGATGGTCAAAGAGTACTTAAAATACATGAAAATTTTACATTTTCAGACTTCTATAACTTCTCTTACATAATACAATATTTTATTGGTTAGCTTCAAGTTCTCGGAGATGATGATCATAAGGGCACAATGCATATAATACGACTCTGTCTTCATTAATTTACAGAAATTGTATAAAATGGTAATTCTATATCCTCAATAATCTATATCCTCAATAAGTCAATAACATTTAATAATTCAATTTAAAGTAAATTTAGCTACCTAATGCGATATATATGATCAGACTTTTATCCTCGAAGCATATTGTATATCTCTTGACATGCAACAACAGGAAGAGGCAAAATATCGAAGGAAACAATGAACTCAAGACCGGTTTCTGCTTGAGTTCCCCCGCTTGGTCTTCCTCATCTCCTTGCTCTCAAATTGAGAATTATATAAAAGCTTTTCCATCTGCACTTCCCAATACAGGTTCTCCAATATAAATTATGAAGTCCAGCATAAATTTACCGCATATACTCACGTGTGAGTCGGGTTTTAAATACGTAATTGGAATGGAAAATGTTTAGGGTAGACTGTGTACAGAAAAATCTTAATGAATAGCACTTTCACTGTTAAAACTTTATGCAGTATGTGATTCAGTGCCCTACAGATATTCAGGTTTAAATATAGTGAATATCACCTGAGCAAGAGACATGGAATGTGGTCAGCCTCCTAATAACTTAAAGTTGTAATTTTCCCATAGTTATGCCACATATCTTTGCTAATGAAAATAATTTATATATTAATCTAAATAATTACGCTAAAATGCTAAATTCTAAACTAAACGCTAAATGCTAAACACCTCTTTTGTTCCTCATTATTTGCAAAAATGCACCTAAAAATGCATAAAATTTAATTTTATGCGCCGAATTTATCGTAATTATCATATGCTGCAATTAGCAATGCTAATATGATAATTATGGCAAATGCTAGAGGCAGCTTGTACTCGCAATATGTACAATATGGTAATTCCAATTTAAACTTCCATCTGAAGATAATATCGACCCATACTTGTATATATATGGACGTTTTCGATAACATCAGCAAAAACAGGATAAATTCTTGATAACATTATAAATACATTTGTAGTTCTAGGATTTATATTGCTTATAAGGCGTAGATTTATTTAAATATGATTGGTGACCAAATATGATTAGTAAAATGAATAAGCTCGTATTCATTCCATCGAATAGATTAAATAAAAAGGTTTTACACGCGAATAACACAACGGTAGAGTTTCAGCCCTAAATTTGAGGAAATAAAGTGCATATTATACGGTAATCACTGCAATACGTTTCAATATATATATTTCACCAATGGCTTAGCCGGAAAAACTCTGATTTTTTATACTATGTAACTGACATCATAGAATACAATAGTAGAGGAATGTTTCCGAAAACTAGGGAATTAAAGGCTATTTTCAGACTAGAAAGATTCAGATATAACCTTCTAAATCTGAGTGATTTGCACTCCAAAACCGTTTCAACTTAATCTTGCATTCCCAATTTTTGAGGTCCGCAATTTAACTCATTCGGATTTATGTCTCATTCGCAATTCGCCCAGACTACTTTTTCAATTAATTCTGCCTCCGCGAATGTGAAATTTGGTGCGATTTGGAGCAGTTGTTGGCATAGCGGCGTTATTCCAGTAGTCTTGACCCAGTCTCACTTCCTCCAGTTGAGCTTGATCCTAATTAATAGTTGTCCCAAAAAGATGCACCATCTTGTACACAAACCAGAGAAAACCCGATTTGAGGCGTGTCTCAACGAGACCAAGTTAACATTCGGATTCATTAAGGTTCCAATTTTCACCATTAATTGCTTCCGTGAATTATGGATGAATCTTTCATTTCATGGCCGGAGAAAGAAGTATAGTGATGACACACATTCTGAATTGATTTTTTCATTTGGAACTCATGTTTCTTTACTCATAGCAGGGGTCGATAATGAAGTCCCTGTCGCCCAATGGAAGGGTTTATGTTTTCATATGGTACATACGAGTGTACTTCCCACGAGATAAATTGACAGTGGAGACAAAAAATTATTTAAATTCATAGTTTAGGATATCCATCTGCATTTCAAAAGGACGATAACGAAAAATATAATTTGGTAGAAAAGTTTTTTTCACACGACTGATAACATTTTAAAAAGGGATAAAGATATTAAAACAATTATGTAAAAACATTCTCTTTTACTATAATTCCTTTTTATTGCATTTTTAAGGAAGTTAATAAATCTGAAAACAACATTTGTATTTTATGTTGTACTTTCGACAAAGTAGGACAAAGACACCAATTTACACAGTCAATATTTGGCTGTATTAAGTAAATATATCGTGTCAATGAACATTATTATTATTATGAATCCATTTTTGTGTATATCTCCATAAGCGTTAAATTAAACTATCAGAATATCATCGATGAGGGTGAAATTATATGGCAAATTATAAAGCATTAGGTGAAAAGATTGGCAACCACTGACTTAAAGTAACATCTCCAATGAACTAGATTCGATTTAAGGGGGAAAATTTTTTCGAGAAAGGAAATTTAAAACCATGGAGTTAATTTTCAGATTATTGGTAAGATTATGTATCTCTTATTTGATATTAATTAATCTTGGTGAGGAACGTACGTTACAATTATATATTTTTTCATCCAATATAAAAATTTTTGAAATTAGTGAACGTGGTCCATTCTCAGAAACAAGACTTCAAAAGTGGCCGAGATGTGTGAAGAGGTTGGCTTACAATGAATTACTGTAGGGCGGTTTGTCTTTAGTTTATTAGACATGAAGTTGGAGTATAAAGTGGACTAAATTAAGAATGAAAATTACTGTATTTACTCGTAAATAGCTGTAATGTTTGGATAGACCACCAAGATTTTATCATAAATTTTGTTTTTCCTTTAGTAGGCGACCATATGTACTTCAGTAAGATTTAAATGCTGTGGAGGTTCTCCCAGCATATAAACATCGATTACAACTTGACGAAATGTAGCACATTAAATCACTTATTATGCGGCATATTTATTGTAATGCTGCTTATTACTGTAACTCTGTCGGGTATATTTTTCATATAAAATTTGTATCCAAAGGTAGACCAAGTATATGCATACATTCGTTTAATGTAAAAATTTCAATGGAGAAGAAAAACGGCGACAAATCTTTCTTGGAAGGACTGTGCTCTTCTGCGGAATGTGTCCGTGGAAATGGAACCAGTTTCTCTTCCTTTGCAGATGCGGATTGCAACATGGAAAGTGGCTTTTAAAAGGCCGAGAAATGACGAAAGTGGAAGTTGCAAATACATAATGGGGAGATTTAGATCGCGATTATGCTTTTGTTTAAGTATACCGCATCAAGATCCCTTTTACCGTTGTCATATCTCTGAAGATAATGTAAAATGAAGAGAAGACTTTGTACTTTTACACGACAATATTTAATGAAAACATACTACTGTATGCACCATATAACCAATAGGTAACATATTGTCTGGTGATGACGATATCTCGTTGAAACCTGGTCATATGCTTTCATGAAAAATTGCTGTGGGAAATATAAAAAGTCCTCCCTTCACTTTATAAAATGAAGCTTTATGAAATTAATTATATAATGAATATTTTAATGGCTCAGTCCACAACCGGAGTATATTTTTGCATGAATAATAGTCCCGGAAATTAGCCACCATAGCTTTCCTTCATATTAAATTAATCTTGTATCTGGAATTGAAATATACAAAGTTTTACTAAAAATACAAAAGTAATTACGTTGAAAATTTGGAAAATGTAGAAAAAGTGTATTCTCTTCATTAAGAATTGTTTTATTTTGTAATTAAATCCTCCAACTTCGACGACTTCCATCGTTAATAAACAAAAATTGCAATTTATTAACTTGAAACTTATTTTTTAAGTTTTAAATGAAAAGGATTAGAGCCGTCTCAGTGACGCGTGCCAAAATTTCTCACGTGTACCACTTCGGGCACGCGTACCATAGATCCATAGCAGAATCACCACCCCATAGAGATCCTTAGAACAATCTGCAATGAGGTACTCCTTTAGGGCGAGTCTGTTAGCTCAGCCTCAGGCTCCATCTTATCCCCTAATTGTAAACATCCCCCTGCTCCTATTCAAATATGGCAAGACCTTGCGCGTGACCACACGGAAACAATTGCTTACTAACACACGCTTCAGACAGAGGCCAATTCATACTGAGAATATTGATTGAGTCAGCGTCTTCCCTTATTTCTTTTGTTTTCGTCTGTATCTCTGCGGATTGTTATCAGTTTCTCGACTCCTCCCATTTTCAACTTTCTGATGAATGTGCGCACGAAGCTAATTCCGCGTCCATTGCGGTGCATAACGGTCCCATGGAAGTGAATCACTAGCATAAGTGTGACCTTTTCGAAACATAAGAAATGGTGAATAATTTATATCCGTTATCTTCCATTCGTTAATGTTAAATTCTCGACATCTGCAGAACAGTGCGAAGCCTTTGGCATTAGTGCAACTGCCATGATAATCAGAGTGGGGCATCAAACCAATGGGATAACTCATTAACACCATACGAATTCACAGAATTATTTTTGGAGACACAACATACAAAAATAACGAAAAATCGTTAATATGTACCTTATTTTTTAATCAACAAAATTGCTTCGATTGAAAATCGAAGAGACATTGATTTGCTAGGATATAATCTCGTGTATAATTCAGCAACTCTTATTATAACTCTTTCCCAAAAGGTCACGTTCGTTATGCATCTCATGTAGTATTTGAGTGATAGTACGGTGATAAGTGCCTCGAAATTTAAGATCTTCCCACACATATATCTATACAATTCATCTAGACGAACTGTAGGACACTACATGATATGTTCTTCTGTGTATTGATTGAGAGGATGACAGCCATCTTAATAGGGTAGTATCAAAGTCGATTCTTGATATTTTCATTGAAATGTTAAGGTTCGATTTACATGTGCATTTAGTATACACATTAGTTACGCTCCTGAAAATCAGTTGAAATATTGAAACTCTTAAAGGAAATAAGGCAGAGAGGCTGATGTAGAAAATTCTTGAGCCGCAATCACAGGAAATTTATTCACAAGGATAACGTAAATTTCATGTCATAACAGATTGAATTACTCTTCTATCACACTCCACTCAGTTGTTTTGGAGGACTGGGATGGGTTTGTTGGCTTAGCAGTTTTTCCTATTCGATTAGTTAATTAAAATAATATCGAGATCATTTACATATTTGAACTAGAAAACCAAAAACCAACCAATCCAACCCAATCATTCTATACAACTGAAACAGCAAAACAGACTAAGAATATAAAAGAAAGTTATGTATGAATTTATGAACCGATCTGATTAAAATAGTTAAGGATTTGATAACCAAAATTAATGTAGTTTATAAATTCGCTTTGCTTTGATGATCATAAAGGAGCCCATTAGGCAGTTAAGAAATATCTACCAGGTGTGTTCTCCTGAACTACATTCGCTTAATAAATAAATAATTCAAAAATTCTACGCATTCTCCCGAGAAATAGCATCTAAAATTTCGTCTATGCAAGTCGAAATGCGTTTACCCTATTGACTCATGACATGACTGGTATCCATAGATATCGGAGGAAAAATCACTCTGGTACATTCGTCTGTTTTCTTACGTTTCACCTACATGTAAAAAAAGCCAAGTAAGGGATTTTCTCTACGGGAGACATAAAAAACGATAAAGGATAAAGCTTCAAAACTTTTAACTTTTAATAGAAAAGTTCTATCAATTTTGAATTGAAAATTCGAAATAAATCTCTCTGATATCTGTCTATTTGACATACTCTTCATGTGATTGTGGGTGGGTGGGAAAAAGGTCTCTCAAACGTTGCTGAAAATTAGTTATACACTGGATGCTGATTTTGTTGTACTATTACCATCGGAGGAGCCATTTGGTCCCACCTTGATGAATTCTTTAAACAAGTGATTTGCTTACGGTATAACGAGGAGCTCAAAATAAAACCTAATGGGTAATTGTTTCTACCAATGCTCTAAATCTATTGGATATGTCACTATAAAATGTTTATGACAGTATTTTGAAGAGAACTGAGCTTCTGAGAAAAATTTTTACTTCGATATGACTGAACATATTCCGAAATATCAGCTAACTGTTTCGCACGATGTATATGTTATTTTTTCTCCCAGAAACATTTTATTGATCATCTGTTCCTCGCGTCTCCATTGTGAGGATAAACGTAAACACTGGTGAAGTGGAAGAAACCTCGACGATATTTGCAATCTCCTTCCCCTCATTCTCAAGAGCACCTATGAATCATGGGACAGTCACCTGCATCCGGAAGTGAGTCGCTCAGCTGAGATGGGATTCTCTCATTCCACTTGAACTCCGGTGCTTATGTACTTTCACTTCTGCTTCCAAACTAGCCGTGCGTTCGTAACCAGTTGTTACTAATTATGTTCAATACGATTGAATTATTCTTTTGAATCAACGTTTTAAAATCAGCAATATCGCAATTTGCATTTTAGGCGAAATTTCGGCTTGCGGAGAGTAAACAGCAACACACACATCGCTAATATGACTCGATCGAGTTGAACTTCAACGAAAATTGCGTCATATATTTTCGTTCCGTTTTACCTCGGAAACTTCAACCTTCATCTGCCGCGCCTGAATTAAACGAAGACTCACGTATTGCTTTCCGCACAACAGTACTGTTATAAATCACAACTTTGAAATCATTGTAGTTGACTTTTGATTATTCGGCTACATCATCATATACATCATGAAATATAGTACATGTATAGAATACAGGATTTTGTATAAAAACAGCATTTTCTGTTAGAGCCACCGCGTTCTTTGCAATTACAGCTAAAGCCACCACAATTGAGTTGCTATGGAAATATGCTATTCAATGCAATCTCCAAGTACGTAAATTCGGTTCTCATTACATATTCCTTTCCTCTAAACGAATTTAATGCACTGCGTCGTCTGAGGGAATATTGAACAGTCCTCCGCAGCATAACTACAACTTTTTCGTTGGATATGTTATTTCCTAGATTATAAGCTTTCACAAAATCTTCATCGATAGTAGCACAGTCAATAAATCAATAACTACAAAAACCAAGATATGTACTCTTTGACATACTTTGCAAACAACTTAATAAATCAACGTGACGGTGGCCGTAATGGATGGAAATATTGCCAACCAAACCAAGCTAACTCAATTGATATTTTTGAGAAATCTAAATGATTTGACTTTGATTACGCACAAAGTTATCAGATCTTGATGCACTGAATCAGTTTTATGGGTTATTTTTTAACACTGTAAGATGAGTGCTATAGAAAATTTTCTACACGGCTATCATCAAGTAATACTGTAAAAACACATTATCACTAAGGACATTTATGTAAGGAAAAATAAACAAAAATATCTCTCAGGATAGATTATTTATCTTCTCGTTGGAGACACATTTGTCACTTTTCGACATCAATTCAATTTAATTTCGGCACTTTTTAAGAATCAGTTTATTCTGCTTTTTGGCTCTGTAAGGCATCAATTTGATTTTTTCTTTTCCAGTAAAAATTTTTGAATGCACAAAATACCAATAATTTTCCTAAAATAATATCCTGAATAGAATAAGCACCTTCTCTTGTGCTTTATGACCGGAGTATGAAGGCTGATAGTTAAGAATTTAACTTAATAATAGAAAAATGCTCTTCGCTAACAAAACGATGTTCACATGTATTTATATGAAAAAATATAACACTGATTTAGGTGGAACCCGAGACAAAAGGCCGTATCAAATCAACTTAAGTTTGTGCGTGACATTGAATTGTGCGTGACATTGAATTATGTGAAAACTAAGAAAACTAGGCAAATTCTAAATATTTAGTTTAAGGCAACATCTATGATAGCATATCTGCAAATAAAATTCCTAATTTTAATATTACGCTATGCCCACTGAAATATATCGTGGAGTTTCCCAAGAGTAATAAAAGTCGACATACGCCCCCGATGTACGAAAATATCATTAAGATAAGTTATAACTTAGTAAATTCTAACTTACGTTGATCTAAGACGATCTTAGTCAAACAATTAGCATTGGAATTGATGGCAAAAGGATATGATCATCTGCATCGCTGCACTTTAATATCATAAAAGTGGGAATTCCCAGCAGCTTCTTGCTTCACGTTTGCTGGAGAGTCGGGCTCAAGGACTTTTTTTTTGCAGTTTCCATTTTCTCACGTGCAAATGTACACCATAACGCAGAATCCACGTGTTGCCTCCCTTGAGGACTTCCTTCACTTCGCTTAATGTTCACTGTGGTTTAATTAGATTATATCTAATAAAGATCGTTTAATTTAACCTCGATTCTCGATTATTCATGACTGCTATTTCTCTCTTAATTACTTTGCACTCCTGCATTTATGGGAATTCCTCCTGTGATTTATTTAAGAGGAAGATTCCCCGTCGTTCGTATTTTCCCTTTTATACGATGCTTCATGAAATTTCCCTTTTATATGATGCTTCTTAGAAATCCTATAGCTCACGCAACGTAGACAAAATACTTCATGATATCGAAATTTGGTTTGTCATTGAAAGTGCAATTTTATTAAAATTGAGATACATTTAAGGGCTTCGGAAGTCTCTTAAACACTGATAAATTCTGGTGCGTTCCAAGTTTTTCTTTGTTAGTTAATGACGAATTATGTGGGAATGAAATCCTATTTATTTTTCTCCATACTGAATGAATAATACTGGGAAGATTTGTCGCGAGACTTTTTCGTCGAAAATATTTTTTCAGGAATTAAAATATTACTTGCTGAATCGTATGATATTATTTGAGAATTTTTCTTCCAGTTTAGAAAAAGATTATCACTTGATGATATCGTGGTATCATCAATTTTCTTTGAGTAGGTTTGGGTTGGGTAGTCGGTTGGGGGAATTCAATCAGTATAAGGAGGCCTCGAATAACAATTTAACAAATCTGTTCCTTTTTTAATAAATATAACATATGATATACGATATATAACATACTTGCGGCTAAACGGCAGCGGCGGATCGGCCACGGAGAAAAGGGTCTCGTGGAGAACAGTCTTAGTATCTAGTGAATTCAAGGTCGTCTCTATGCAGTGCTTCTCAAACTGATAAAAATTACGATTCATAGTTAACATTAAAAGAGTTCATCTAGTTTATACACATAAAATTGACTAGAAAACGCAGAATAGAATTCTTCCTCTTTCCATCTTTCTGAAACGTTTTTCAACGTGACTAAATATCGTACTATGAATTATATATATAGAATTTTGGCATTATATTTGTTGTTTTCAATTTATTAGTTTCACAGTTGTGCTTCAACAGCTGATGTCATGTAAATTTCTATTGGCCCCCACCGGGAATCGAACTCTGGACCGCTTTCACCGAAGGCGAAGGATTTATCCACTTGGCTATCTGGAGACCTTATTTTACGCGTTTGTCGACATTATTTGTTATCTGCTTCAAATAATATCGACATTATTCAGGTCTTAGGAAGATATTAGTTCATATTCCACTCCATGTTTGATTCGGACGATTAGCAATTCAAAATCCGACCTCCGGAAAAGAATTAAGTTCGATATTCAAGAAACATACCATTGAATAAACATTGTGAGTGTAAGAAAATAACCGATTTCCCAACCATGCTATTAGGTATATTTGGCAGAGCTGATAATGTAAATCTAACTACAATCGGAAAAATTATTTAGTGATAATCATGAGCAATATATTGATTTCTAATTGCTTGGGTTCAAATAGCGAAATTTTCACCAACTTCTTTCGAGAATTCTCGGAAATAAGAAACGAGATAACGAGAATTACCGGGATTTGAAGGGAGGGAATTCCTTCCAGGAAACCTTACTCCAATTCTCTGCAGTCAGCCCAAATGTTACCTCCGGATATAACGTAAATCGGTTACGTTCACAAAAATGCGACATTGTTTGCCTCATAGTATTCTAGCAGAATTGCACCTTGATTCTAATCGGAGATATCGAAAAATAAGAAAATAAGTAAATAACACTGTTTGTAAGGAAATTAATAGAACATTATGCGCTATCATCCATTAGATCTTAAATCTAGCGCAGATGAACCGAAGCGTCCCTAAAGTCCATACCTTTCAAATCCAATCCAACCAATCGTTGCTGGCATTATTCAAAAATTATATTAAGACGGGAGCAGTCGAATGAAAAGGAGAAAAATATGTTAAGAAGGGAAATTCAATATATTTTTGTATTCTCGTAGTCAACATTACAGATTCATAGCCTAAATTAAGCAAAGTATGACCAAATACACTGAATATATAACCAATGGACGAAGCCTTGACTTGGTGGAACTCCATACTAGGTGAATACAGAAATTACTATGCAGAAAGTTCCACAAGGAAAATTTATTATAATATATTACTTATTTATAGTAAATTATTCCTTGTGGAACTTTCTGCACAGTTATTTCTGTACTCATCAAATACACTGAAATTTCGTCGACCTTATCACTATCGAAAGACGCCGCCTTGGAGACAAATGTCATATTTGAGGATAATTTTAATTTTGTATTCGAATTACATCTGTCGTAGAACGGAAATCGGTATAATTTTGAAAGTCTTCTCTAATTTTGTCTTTGAATTCGAGTTTTCACACGGAGCGCTGAATACAATTGGGCACAACGGCGTGTCTTAATCAAGTAACTATCAAACTCATTGATTCATGTAAAGGACAGTACAAGGGGAGGCGTCCACGTGGAAATGAAGTGGCATTCCACCGTCACTATTGAGGAGGCATCGGTGGAAGTGTTAGAGGATTAGATTCCTTCGAAGCTGGAATTGAATTGCGCCCGCAATTACTGGAAAATCAATTACCTTTAATCGCGTTTCTTCACGTTCGCTGCTGTAAAGTTCTGAAATAGACGCATGCCAATTTATAAGTAACGCTTTGAAATTAACAGAATCGATGAAAAAGAACGAGTCCTGAATTCCATTTCTCAAAAAAGGTCGTGAAAAGGTTCCTTGTGAGATAACGATGGTGAAAAAATTCCTCACAATTTCAGTTTCGACGCCCCCACACGAAAACATTTCATTGATCACGAGAATTGTTTATTTGAGGAGTTGAGTCATTCACGCATTGGGAACGAAGGTGCAGGCGGAAGCAAAATCATCACTGCGTTTTCCCAGCCGCTCATTTCCTTGTATTTGATTTGCGTATTGATGATGGAATATTCAAGCCGATCGTCAATTTTGAGAGGGATGTGAATACGAAATTTGATAGCGTAATTAATGATCACGTGCGACATGCATCAATTCGGCATAACAACACACGGCAAAACGTTTCAAAAATGCAGAAAATAAGATATTTGGAAAATATCTAGCGTGTATACTCGCTGATCGATCTTTCAATACAGAAGTTCGAAGAAAGAATTGAAACTCGACTGATGCACGAGAGATGCGTCTCTAGTGAATTAAAGAAAACATATTATTTCAATTGTGAGTGAAACTTCTACAAAATCTTTTTGGTAGATTATAAGGAAATTAAGCATTAAAAAACATCGTTATTAAATCGATATGATTTCAACACTTTTATACAACTGACAACTGACAAACGCGGGAAATGGGAAATTTCTGAGAATATCCGTGAAGATAATAATAATAATGGGTCTTTTTTAGGACGGTGGAAATTAGTAAATCTCTTCTTACATCCAACCCTTCGTCATATAAATTTTTAAAAAAGGAATTGAAAAAAGAGCAAAGAAGTGAACTACTTTGAGGGTTTAAAAACAAAATTTTCACTTAGGAACACCACAGAAGAAAAATTCACAAGAAAGGGGGGAGTGAAAAGTGTTTGTAACCTACGAATTATAACCTCCAAGTGTACACAAGATCGACCTCTACACAAGTAAATAAAGCGTTATATTATTCTCACACAGCTTGAGGCAATAGAGTTGACCTTAAGCAATGCGAAACCGCCACTTTAAAAAGTAATTTCAAGCCTTTTAAGCATTTGATACACAACCTGGCATTGCTCCTAGTTATCTTCAAATGTTAATCTAGTGACTCAGGTCAAGAAGAATATTCAGCCGATTCTCTCGGTTTCTACGACATCCTGGTTTGCGAAAAAGGTCTTCGATGACACGCATTTAAATATCTTGCAGATATTTCTGAGATTTATTTTCTTGAAGCCGATGATTCATGCAGCGAAATTATTAAAATGTTGAAAAATGACGAATTTGATGGAAGCAGAAGAAAGTTTTCGACTCTTTAAGTGAGCATCTGCTTCTGATGGAATTCTTGGTGGCTATCGATCAATTTTTAAAATTGGTTTTTGGACGATTTCTCTGAAGAATACAAAATAAGAAAGCAATGCATATGAAGGGAGCAAGAAAAAGGCAAACATGGATGTTGAATATAGTAATGGTGAAGACATCCACGAAATGAATAGTTTTGGCAGGTAAATAATATTACCCTTCTTTTTGCAAAAAATTAACCAGCTCCTATCGGTATATCAAATTTTTAGCGAAGAATTTTCATCATTGATTGAAAGGTTGTATTTGTTTAAAATATTTCATAATACCCAACAGCTCCAAACAATTCCAAACGAAAAGCATATAATAAAATAACAACGATATAATGACAACGAAACAATTGTATGAACATAGCATGAAATAATTGAAGAGTATGACAATATTTTCATAACGTAGAATGAGTAGATTATCATTCCGATTTCTAAATTCTCGACTTTAACGAATTAAACTCCTGACGCTTCTTATTGAAATCACAATTAAAATAAAATTTTTCATTCTCCACAATGAAAGTGAAAGGGGATGCGCAAAGCTGAAAGAGAGCGCTCGATAAATTTCTATAGTCCTCTTCAGGGATAGTTTCACACCAAAATTAAGCATTTTGTAAATTATCATTGTCGCTGACATCTATGAATAATAATTCAACATATATTAATAACGCTTCAACAAGCCCGGCCTCGTAACAATGATACGTAATACAGCAGCTTGTAAATTACCATAAGCCTTTGGAACCTACAGGATACTTAGGGTCCAACGTACAAATTTATAGAGATATTTGCAAGTTCTTTTTGTCTTCTTAAATATCATTTCCATTCGTACAATGCGATTGTTCTCCGCCAACATTTCCTGAATAACTGTCAGAAAATGTGAATGAAATTAATTGATATTATTGGCGAAGGATACTGATACAAAATAACAATCGCAGCAGTTTTAGGACTGCAGGAAATTGGTGAAATATTAGCAGTCGGCACCATTAGGGGTTCCTTGGGGTTGGCCAGTAAAAAGTATAGAGAATATACTAATTACCGAAGAAGGATTTTTATAACATAAAGTTACATAGGGACCAAACCTAGACGGTAATACTTTAACGCTATTTACGAACAAATATTTATACTGCACGACACTATAACAATACCCCGTTTATTATACTGCACATTAGGATATAATCAAATATTTTATTGGAAATAAAAACAAGTACTACTCTAAATGATGACAAGTATTATATTCTTTGAATAATAACTTTCGCATTTCTAAAAAATATTTATGATATCGAACCACTTTCCATTTCATAAGTAAGCAATACCAGCAATAAATATAATTTATACAGCGATGCGACTAATGATATCTCGATATAATTTAATAAAGTAATTGTATACTGTAGAACACATCTCTCCATATCTGAGAAACATTAGCTTCATGGACCTTGAACGTCGTCTGAGTTGGGGAAGGTGTAATTGTTAACAATGGGGAATCCGGCAGCAGTTAAGAAAGGAGCCGAAGAAGGCGAGCTGCAAGAGAGAAAGGGATCGATACGTAAGAAGGTACTCGAGCACTTGGGTGCGCGTGCACTTTGAGTGAGTTCGCGTGCACGGCGCCAGGGCGCATGCACCGACCTCCTAGAGTGCACTCGACCGCTTGGTCCAGATCGCCTGTACCGTGCGGCCTTGGGGGCGCACCTGGTGCTATGAACTCATCGTCTTCCGCTACATGGGATACATTCACGCCGAAGCGAAAGTTAATGTCCTCTGGATATTGAAACGGGAGAACTCGGAAGGAGGCCCAGCCAAGTAATTACTCTCGGTGATTTGTAGAAAAGATGCTAATTAGAGGATATATTAATTTCATATTTTATGGTGAGAATGAGGAAGTCTTCCTTCGCTCCATTCATCGCAAAGGTGAATTTCTTTATAATTCAGAAATTCGCAATTCCTCTCAACCGACAATATTCCTCTGGCTTTGATGCCCTTGAGTTGCTTAAGGAGATAACATATGATTTCACTTGTGAATATATTGTACGGTGGTCTGAAAAGTTTCCGACCCCAGGTTTTTCAGAAATCTTCAGAAAACATGTCGAGAAATGGCGAAATGTCGGAAACTTTTCATACCACCCATGTACTTAAAAATCCGAGGCACTTTTAAATTTTCTTTAGACATATAAAAAGGAAGATATGAAAGACTTGATTCTTCGACGGAGCATCAGTGCATCCTTTTATTTTGTAAACATATGATCTCTACCAGCTGTGACTGCGAGGCCCGGGGAATCCGTAATTTGCGGACCTCTTCATTCGGTTTTAGGGCCCCTCGAGCCCGACTACAACATTGTAGTTGAGCTGCTAAATTGAAGAATGAGAGTAGATAATGGAATAACGATCTCTGTATATTCAGCAATGTTTTAATTTTAAAGTTTAACCCCTACCTTTCAAATGTAGTACGTAAAATAATCTACGAGAGACTACAGCATTAGGATTTCTTACGCTATTTTTTTAAAAATGTTAACAGAATTAAGAATTTGGAAATTTGAAGATCTCATAATATTTTTACCGTAACATTTTTCACCCTATAAATGCCGAATTCCTATAAAATTGGGAGCACCTGGTAAAATAGGGGGATCTATAATACCAAGCCCTTCAATATTTATTGGGGTCCATATTATTTAAACGGATAAAAATAGTACAATCGAAAAAATGATTCTTCTTATTTAAAACACGGTACTTAATGTATGTAATCTTGATCCACTTTTAATCTAAAAATGTATTCCAAATAATAGAAAAACTGGGAGGTTCGTCATTATATACATATCATTCAGACCTATTTTAGTTCGCGACGTCTTGAGGACTTCCACTTTAGAGGGGAAGTCCTTCGGTCAATCGACTTATTTTTTGATATTCCTCAGCTCTTTCTCTCACGAAGTATTCATACCTGTTTAAATTGCATCGCATGTTCCAGGGGGATATTTACGTCCACGTGAGAAAGGTCATTGCTTTCGTGAATCGCAGGCGGAGACTCGAAATTTCTTAAGTCATCAGGGAATCGTGACAAATCATTTGATCTTCAAAAGGGTGAAGTATTTTATTTAAAGTCTTTACCTCTTTCTACGGTCTTAAAATCTCTCAGGTAAAAACAACTGAAGAAGCAACAACTGACGTGAAAGCCCTGTTAATTCTGGATTATCACTGGAAAGTAATTTTCATACTACAGTGCTCCCACGCAATGAATATTTACATATTTTCCTTCAATTCGAAATGAGCGTGATTCAGGCAGGGCCGGTAGAGAGGAGTGCTCCGTGAATGTCTAGCATGTGGAAACTCATTCTTTAGGGGCCCAATTCTATGAAGACAACTTCTCTATTTTGCAGATGGCAAACAACAAATAAAATTGCTGTCAAATGCTATGCTTAATTTATGAACAATTACTTATCAGACGGGCAGAAGGAGCGGAAATTCTGCACCCGGGGCCTTTTGCTAGATGCTCGGTCGTGGTGGTAGGGGGTGAGCTAATACAAATATACCTATTTAGCAGTAGCTTAAGTCTTGCTTGTTTCTCTAGATCTTCACAGAAAAATACACTGGTGAGTAATTATCAATCCACGTGATTATTTCCTTGAAACGCTTCACCGATTTCTCGCGGACTCCGCGTCTGTTGCTAAGTGGAAAGCCATCTTCTTCGCCAAAATAACACTACACCGTTGAATTTTTCGGAAAGCTTAAGTCGCGTCGGTAGTGTGATTTCCCCTTCCGGAGCATATCCCACCCAAAGGACTTTATCACAGCCGGAACTCCACAATCGAATCTGAAATCTCTGCTAACCGAGCTGCTCTACGATGGACCACCTCCAAGTCGGGACCCTTCTACGCATTAATTAGAGTTCTGCACGGATATGTTTTCATTCACCATCGAACTGTATCCTATCAGTATCCGAAAAATTCAGTACATTATCCGACCCGAACCGCGACTTCTCTGGCGGAATCAGGCAGTACATAAAAAGGGGTCAAATAATACAAAAAAAGCTATATTTTGACTAGCTACTTGGCTAGCTAACAGTAATTCCTAGGAATTAATAGAGATTCAGGAAGTGAAATGCGAAGTCGAATTATTTTCGATACTGATGGGAGAGTCTATCTAAAATTGAAATAGAAATACAGCTAGTTCGTTAACAGAAATCGCTAGTCTTTGACGCGTATATTATTATTCACTTCGTAGTTCGTTCATTTTTGGAAATTGGTGAGCATTCCAATTCCATTCCATTGATCTTCATACATCCCTTGCCTCTACAATAAAATCAAAGTATCTCAAAAGTTTTGAAAATGCTTTCCACAGAATCTAAGGTAAAACGCAAACGTATCACTTTAAACATGCAGTCTGGTGCATACAAAAATTGGGGCCTATTTTTAGAGTAGCAGTTTAGTAGTCTCTAGGAAAACTAAAATGATTTATAGCCTCCTGATAGCCAAGTGGGTATCGCGTGCGCCTTTGGTGAAAACAGTCCCGGGTTCGTATCTCGGTGGGCGCTCACATGCGAAATGACTCGACAGCTGTCGAAGCAGCTGAAGTTATTTTGTGTCATTTTTATTTTATTATTTATCTTGATGATTAAAGCCAGATGAAGTGTGTGATGGTCGTGCTCTTAAGTAATATGCTGAAAATTGTCCTGAGGAAAGGGAACAATGATAAATGTTCCTAGCATTAGATTGCAATACTCTGCAGGGCTGCTGCTTCAATCGCAGAATTGTGCTGATGATTCACAATAGTACTGCAAAGCATAGTTAAAACAGAGGGATACTGATCTATAGCAGCATAATTAGTGTAGTTGAGATACCATAATAGTTGAGAGACCATGGTTGGCAACCTGTCTTGTTTGACTTATACCTCTATCAACCTCTGATTTTAGATTATGCCTTAGAGACTTCAGTTAAATATTTATTAAATTCATTTTTCAACAGCAAACTGAAAAAAATCGTATTTCAATACAGTGTAGGTGAACATAAATAATCTTTTTATGGAAATGGAATTTTTACTTTGCACATTAAGTTGTGCAACTAACCCAAGGCTATACAAGAAGTAAAAAACACTTTTTTATTCCAAGAACTGCCAAAAAGTAAAAAACAACATGACGATATGAACAAGAGGAGGATCAGGTGTGGTATTGCTAAGAAGGGAAGTAATAAGCTAGGAGACACTGAGTAAGATATGATACACGAGCATATAGTTACACTTTGTGGCATCTGAGACGACACCTGAATTTGCCTGAACATAATACTCATCAAATATATTCTTTAACAAAACAACAATGCAACACATAGGAAAACCATCTAATTTTTCATTTCAAAGATTTTTATTATTATGGTCTTCATACTAGAAAAAGTTAAGCAATTTAATTGCAGTAGTCCATCTGGCATTCCATAGCAAAGGTAATAATTTTTGCATATACCATCCTAAGGAGAATGGCTGTAAAAGTATTACAAATAGAAGAAAAAAGAATAAAAGGAATTCAGCTCAAATTGAATCTTTACGCATAACATATTTAAGGAAGGGTAAATTTGCAAAGTTCCTCTCAATCAAATTTCGTCCTCAATCACAAGGATGGAGTTCCACGAAGTAAAAGCTTCATTAATTGTCTCTAATAACAAATTTAACTTTTGATTTAATTAAATTTTGTTTATTTATCCTTCATTGCCTCAGCTATTTTATTGTTTATCCCACTCATTTTTGAAAATTCTCCTGATTTCCCACCTACTGCAGTAGATATAAATTGCCACTCAGAGCAGTCTGCTCCCCCCCACCCCCTTGCCATACCACTACAAAAGAAAGTTATTTTGGCTCAGATTCTTGTGTATATTTTTTAAAGAATCAACCTTAAAGTAAATTAAAGTTGTTTCTTCAGTTAATTTTGGCTTTTTTCTCTATGTATCCACATCTAAAACACATCATTAACATAAGAACATTTTAACAGCAAAGGCGAGAGGCTGTCACGGAGCATGATCTTGCCAAGAATACCCTCAAAAGCTCACAAAACACTACACTGCCACTCAGATTAAATTAATTTGTTTACAAAATGAGATTACAATAAAGGAAACCTCATAAAGTCACTTTTTAGTATTACATTGTGTCCAACAAAGAGACTGATCTTATTTTATCTTGGGACTATATTCAGCAAAGACATGGGAATGAATATTGTATTTCCTTCTCACCAAATTAGTCATCAGAAATAAGAGAAATTAGAACTCCTTCAAAGAAAAAATTAAGCAGGAAAGGAGAGGAGATGATGCAGACATGGTGATGTAGATTTTGTAAACCATTTTTGGTTATCAGATGAGGCAATCATTTACAGAGGATTGAAATTCTAAAGCAGAGCATCTGGGTATGGAAAAAATCAACCTTATAAACAGGTATCAAAGCATCTTAAGTTGTAATTCTAGCATGTAATTCATGCAGAAGGGACTTGAACTAAGAAAACTGCTTATTATGTGGTTTTCTCTTGGTCTTATTACTAAGCAAAAATGTTTTGAAAGGGTTTTACTGTGCTAAGATTGCAGAATTCTTTTCCCTTATTATTATAAAATATATAAAATGAAAAAATATAAATTTGGCATAATATAAAGATATTAATCTATTGTTCTTTAACACTATGAAATTGGGAAGAATTTTTTTTTTTCAAGTTGGCATCTCATATTGTAATTAGTATCCACACAAGTATTAATGCATTTATGCATCCTGCATATATAGAGTAACTCTACAGAGTAGAGAGTTATAATCCAGAGAACAACAGTAGGGATCACAGAGCTTACTGTATTTTCCAGCATATTAGATGCAACCTGATTCAGGCCTGATTTTTCAAAAAACTGCCCTCATATGCCCTGGATACTTCTTACAGATAAACAAAGAACCAATGCCTCACCAAGTAAAATAAACGACTAAGGAAACATGATGCAATGGAGGACATTGTTGGGAAAATGTATTAAAAACATGGAGTACCAGGCAATGCCAGGGAAATATTTTTATCCATTTTAGTAAATATCAGGATGCTCTTCTTTCCTAATAAAAAAATACACAGTTTCATAAGCATATACATAAACTTGAAATCTCATAATTATTTTATGAATAGGTCATTCTACTATTATTTTAATTACTATATATTCTTGAATCTATGACATCTCTAGGTTTTGGGAATCAAGCAGGGGAGAAAAATAATATATTTACATTTTAACCCTGTGAACTGCCACTGGTACATGGCAGGGGGTGTAAAACACCAACGCATATAAATAACCAACACTGAAAGTTATGAAATATTGCTTAACTTAAATGGATTTTAGGAGTAAATGAATGAAATAATGAAAAAGAAAGGAATCCAACTGGGGTCATCATGGACAAACTTTCTCATAATGGATATAATTAGTTACCTAACACATAATTTATCATCATGAATGAATGCGCATGAATTTATCTGACATAAGTGGCCAAAAGACAAAACATAAAAGCTTATATGGCAACCTTCTATCTCACAAATCTTTAGTTTGAGTGATCAATTGAAGAGGTTTTGATCATTTTTTCAATGCACTGAAATGTTTTGATATGATGAAAAGTAAATAAAATTTCATAAATATAAAACAATATTCTTATGAGAAGAAAGGTCGGCACTATAATTGTTAGTCACAATGACGATGGTGAGGTGATACATAAAAAACTCTAAATTTTACAAAATATCCCTATATTTAATCAAAGTTTGGGAATTCACATTAAAAATCCATGATAAAAATAGGAATCTTAAACCAGACTTCTTCCTATTAGTATGCTAATCGACTATGATTTTACAAAGGAAAGAAACCCTACATATCTTCAAAACAAAATATATATCTATTTGACCCTAGTGAGAATGCTCTGCACAGAAATACTGGAAACCTTTGTTAAAGTTATTGATGTAATTTGTGCTCTTAGATGACTGTTGAATTTTTATTACTCTTACAATTGGAAGAGTATTGAATTATTTTCTAAGAGGCCTCACAATGCATTCTTATGCCATTCTTTACCCTAAACCTTTTTACAAGGAAAACTTAAATACTTTTGTCAATCCATTTGTAATTTAGATATGAATTCAATCTTTATAAAATAGAGCAATTAACATGTAGAAAGCCATAAACATGGACTCAAAGTGGCTAGTTCAGTATTCAGCAATTTCAGTTTCAAACCATATAAATTACAAATTCCTAGGAAAAACTATATATTTTAAATGCAGTATGTGTACGTAACCCCCCATAATAAGAGATATGTCACCTAGTAGAAAGAGCCAAAAATGGCCAGCAGTAAAATAGTTTAACAACAGACTAATTTTCTTATTTGATTAATTAAATTAATAAGAAATCACACTCCAATTAATTATAAGGTTGAGAAGTTCAGTCAAATACAAAAATGAAAAGGGCAAAATAGGTTGCCGAAAGATTCTTGTTTCATTTCTTGGAGCAGAAAACAGGTCCCATGGAAAATATGGTAATCCCAAACTTTACGAAAGAAAAGCTTTCAATATGGTATGCCAGGGATTGAGATTTTATGCAGCAGTATCATACATGATTATTTGAAGCAGGGCAAGAGCTGATAAGGGAAAATCTTTCACATTCAGAAACCAAATGGTATGCGGTATTGATTTTGCCATCAATATTTAAATCTCTTTTAACTTCAGCATTCAAAGAAACTCACATCAAGACAGATTTTATCTCATTTAAAGTTATGAAATCAGTAGGATTAATAGCTGCCAAATATCTTAATGGTTAGGTTATACATTTTAAGAGAGTACTCAAATTAGAAAGTATAGGAAGTATACCTATGAAAGCCAGCTAATAGGTATTAGTGGTATTTACACATGCTTACAACAACAACATAGGAAAAACTAAATTAAAATAACTCGTGTAATTTATATTGAATAATAATCGATTATAATTCCATTATAATGGTTACAGCTGTTTATTTTTATCCAACAATCTTTGATACAACCCAGTCACACCATATCCAAATGAAAGTAAACACAAAATGCAGGAGCAAGAAACTGTTCCCTGTGTCCCTTCCAGAAAACTTTTCAGGCATCACCTGCAAAGACAAACTCCAAAATTTTAATTCTATACGTTTTATGCAAAATATGACAGCATCATGAAGAAACTTCACCAATATGTACACCCACAATCAAACAGGGAAGAGCATACAAACAGCTGCAAATCTTTTGACTGCAGAAGCTTCCCACAAATGCTTCTTGAGTCAGTAAACTAACTTAATTGTATCAACTAACCGAACACTTACTTTTTTATTTCAATATACCAATCCTTCGGGGAATTAAAATATTCCTGCAGTCACGCAGCCATTGCAATACAATTACACATATATTTGTCTACATTACTAGTCAATATAATGGAAAGTTTTAGAAAATAATTATTATCCTGATTATATCCTGTAAGAGATCCAAGATTTGGGTACAAGTTGGCTGCTATAGAGAGAGGACATTTATCACAGCCCCATTTAATCGCATCTCATGATATTTAGATGTTTTCAGATCCATCTGTTCCTTTCTTCAGCATCTCCTACAATCAATAATCAGTGGCCAAATATCAGCCACATCATCACAACAATTTCCCAATTTACTTCTCCATGCCTTCCCAGCCACTTGGAATTTCTTCTCCTCAATAACCATTCCATTAGCTCCAACTTGGTTACCAGGAAGCAAGGATGTTATCCTTCAATTTCCTGGTTTTTGGCTGAATGCCATCATTTTCCAGGAGCTGCTCTACTCAAAAACAAGAGAAGCAGCAGCATAGCTCACAGAAGAATCGCTCATTGTGCGACATTGGGAAGACTGAGCATACTTGAGAAATTTCAGACTCATCTTCTGTCCAGATTTATCAAGGTGATTCACAGCCTGAAAAAAAAAACAAATTTAGTCAGTGTCTTCTGAACAATTTAAACAATAACAACATGCAGAGACCATATATGTATTAGATTACTCATGTAATCATATAAGATATGTTGTAGTGCCACCAGTCAAAAAATTAAATTCATTATTCCAAACAAACAGGAGAAAATTGTTTCTAGAAAATATATATATATGCTTTACTGAAACATTTTGCGAAAGAAGATCATGATAAGGAAAAGGGTAAAAGAGGGATAATAGGTATGAAAAAAGTCCAAAACCAAAACTCAAACCAGATCTTCCAGCTGCTAAGCAGATGCTTTAAGCAATTATGCTATCTATTCAAAACCATCAAAAATTCACTTGGTAGGCAAGAGTTTGTGGTTTTTCTAACTAAGCAGCATCATTTATAGCCAATGTCCTCATTTACTGTTGCTTTTAACCAACTTATATTTAGGTACCCTTACAAGCTTAAAGCTATACATATTAAGAGCAGCCCTGAAACTTTATAATTCTATTTGAACAACCATCATGGAATGGGTCCACCCATATTTTTAAATAAAATATCATTTTCATATAAAAGTTATCTTTTCTATTCTATATTGTACATTTTATACCATGGTGCGGCATCCCTTTGAGGGAGATGACAAAGCCAGTTGGCATTTACAGGGGGTAACAAGTGGTAGGTGAATCAACATAATACGCTCTACACATATGGTGATAATTGTGGCTGATGATTAAAATCCTCTTCATTTTACTCATTATAGAAGCAATATCACCTCAAAGAGTGCATGAGGATATGCACAAGGGGAACCAAAACTTATATCTGTCCATCAGATAGGATGGAATTGGAATCATCATATCATCTATTTAAATAAATTAGTAAAGATTACCTGAAGTAATACTCCAATGGGGTGTCTGCCACAAATGGTGTTCCCGTAGCACTTGAGATGATCCAAAAAGGCAGGAGGCTGCAGAGACTCAATAGAATCCATAGCCTATTTAGGAAAAAGTACAAGCATGAAAAATACATTAACATTTTCACAAAATAATTAACAAATATATTACTGATAAGTTTCAATGACAGTAAAGCTAAAAATGTTTGCAAATCCACATCACTTGATGTCTGTTACTATTAACGAATTTCATCACTTTATTTGCTGACAGCTATGGGATTTCCCATGAAATGTAAAATGGCTGAGTCTAAGACCTAAAAACATAATGATTGGAAAAAAAGGAAAAATATTTACAATAACTGAGTGCTAAAATTCTAGAATAAAGCTAAAATTCTGGGTTGGATAATAATTTGATTTTCTGTTCAACATTAACTAAATAGACTAGTATAATTGTATGCTCCTAAATTTTATCCACTAAATTTAAAAATAATATGCTTCTGAAATCAATTTTTAAAGGAAAAGTGAAAGAAAGGAAAATGAGAATAATGGAAAATACAAAAGGATGAAGTTTATTCATAAGTTGGATGAACAATAACTTTAATAGGTAAATTTCAGGAGAATGAAGAAAGGGTATCTCTGAATCAGTATATGTTAGTATGTGTAATAGTAGTGGTAATCTGAGAAAATACATCTATATCACATAACTTATAAGAGAATTTTCAGATTATAGCAACCTCCTAAAATTTAGCGTTTCAGATCTATATATGAGTGTTTTCAAGGTTCAATAAGTTGATAAATAAACTGATCTCAAGGCCTTCAGTTTTCATATATTTCTTTATAAGACCATTCACTATTTATCCCATAGTGGTATTATTGAAGGTTATTTTGCCATTCAACTGGTGAAAATGAAAATCATTCTGTTCATCTACCCCCTGAACAATCCTTGCACAGCTCTTTAATTAAGCAACCAAATACTTTTAATTTCTGTTCAAAATTGAAAGAGATTACAGGGAACTATATTTGACACTTAGTGCTTTTCAACTAGTTTTCAAAATAAAGCTGTCACTAAAGGGCAGTATTTCAAAATAAGCAAGGTTGGTTCAATGGGGAAGTGGCAGCCTTCTAAGATGAAAGTATAGGAAAGCTTGTATTACACAGCAACAAAAACCTGAATTATGAAGAAAAGTAGATAGAAGATGCTAAATTGTGAATCTAAAAAACCTTGAAAACATTCAAAGACTTTTGCAAACATCTACATCTACATCTGTACCCTGCAAGCCACCTTTCGGCGTGTGGCAGGGGGTGCAAGCACCAGGACTCTATTTGCCCAGTCGATTATTTTCGCGTATTGTTCTCGGAAAAAAAGAATTCTTGAATCGACTGGTTTTAGCATCTATTTCTCTGATCTTTCTCGCTGGATCAGAACGGCCTATATAGCAAGGAGGGCGCATAATATCGGCTACATCTTCTATGAACGTGCTCTGTCTGAATTTATCAAGTAATTTAAATCTCTGATTGAGCCTTCTTTCTTCTAAAGATTCCCATCCTGCCTCCTGAAGCATCCGAGTAACACTTACCGATTTATCATAGCAATTTTTTACAAAGCGTATTGCCTTTCTTTGTACCTTTTCTATCTCGCGAATACAACACTTTTCAGCAGGGTCCCATACACTGCATGCGTACTTGAGGTGAGGCCTAACTAGCGCAAAGTAACATCGCTCGCGGACTTTTTCTTCGCTTCTACCGACTATTCTTTTGACAAAGCCTAGTTTCTTAAGAGCTCGCTCACATATGTTATGGATGTGGGTACCCCAAGTTAAGTTATTCGTGAGGGTTATTCCGAGATATTTTACCGAATCGACAGTTGATAATGTTTTCCCTCGAAGGCTATATGAATTATGATTGGCAAAGGATTTTCTTTCAAAAAAATTAACTACTGAACATTTATCTACGTTGAGCTCCAATTGCCAGTCGTCGCACCATTTTACTATTTTATCTAAGTCATTCGACAGGCTTAATCTATCGTCATTACTTTTTATTTCTCTGTAAATAACCGTGTCGTCCACAAATATTCTAACGTTACTGTCGATGTGTTCATTAAGATCGTTAATGTATATTAAGAATAATAATGGCCCGATTACGCTTCCTCGTGGGACGCCTGAGGTCACCTTAACTAGGTTGGAACTAATACCATCTAATACTACTCGTTGTTCTCTATCGGACAGGAAATCTTTTATCCAACTTATTACTTGTTCGTTGATGCCCGCAAGTTTTAATTTGTACAACAAAACATTAAGAAACACCAACTTACCATTCTATCAAGTTTCTGGATAGACTGATGGATCTCACCCCAAGAGCGGTCATAGTAAGTATAGCGAAAGCGGTGGCCCCAGTGGCAGAAATCCGAGGATATGACAAACAGGTTCCTTGGATCAGAGAGATACCGAGCAAACAGTCTTCCATACTCAACCTCCCTTTCTGCTGTCAGTGAACCCACCAACACAGGAACAATGGTTACAACTGATTTGAAACTAAAATCAAATAAATGAAAAATCTGAAAGACTATGCATGCCAACTTTAAAAAATATTTCTAGTTCACCATCTTTAAAAGCTAAAGAATAAATATGAAAATACAGAACCCAACAATGACCACAAACACATTACATTTATATTCCTAAAGAAGGCCCTTTCTATTAGAATAGATAACTTTATATTCTTCAACTTTTAAGAAAGAAATTGCAATAAAAGATTTACCTATCTCTTCTCAGGATATTTAGATGGAAATGTTGGGATTCCACGAGGAATCAATGAAAAGAACTGAATCCAAATCTGGGTGGTATTTAAATAAATCAGTATCAGAATATTATACAATAATCCAATGAATCATGGTCAATAATTCTAACAGCAGTATTTTACAATTACTACTTATATGCAGGTAAAAACAAGTAACCTCTAAAGATATTTTATAGCATACTTTTATTCACAATAATGAAGAACTTATGAGATACCAAATTGTAGAAGAATTTAATATAATAACTTCATACTTGGTGGGGGTATCAAGAAATATTACAAAATTATTGATTAGAAATACGAAATTCAAAAGAATAACTAAGAAGATTCACAATTATACTTTTCCTAAAGTGATATTTAATTTGACTGATGAAATAAGTAATATTTTTAAAAGTCCTTTAATGGGTAAGGTCATTTTGCTTGTATATGCCCCCACTGGGAATTAAACATGGGATCATTTTCAACAAAGTTTCACCACCTGACTGACTATTGAGGAGCCCATGGAAGAAATGTTTCCCGAAGATTTTCTTCTAAAGTAAAACCATAATACTCATTTTATGCACTTTTTTTCAACTTTAATCATATTTAACTCATGACTGCCTTTGGGTCAAGTTTTACTATTATTTAACTAACTCAGGAATGGCTAACTGAAGGTGCATTACATGATTATGAATGATGCATCAATTTTAGAGAATATTTATAAAAAATCTTAAACAATCTACTTCTATCTAATTAGATTACAACAAAAGTTCTGCAAATACATCATTGTTCATCTTGGAATTCATAAGACTCACAAAAATAAATTATAAAAATGGCAAATTATGAGGTTTTTGAAACTTTGAATCAGGGAAGGGTAAATACTTGGCATGTATAGAAGTAAGCTATATATAAACAAAGGATAAAAATCCACATAGTTGAGAATCAAACCTAGGTCTTTTACTCTCCAGTCAGACATATTAATCACCTAAAATCCATAATAATTATTAACAGTCTAATAACTCAAGATAAATAATTTACATTTAGAACTTAGAGACCACAAACTTCTTCAATATCCATTGAGAATAATTAACCTTAACATCTTAATTATTAACTCGGTATAAGTGATAAAACAAACAGAACTGAAGAATGAACTTTTAGGAACATAAATCACCCGCCTCGGATGATTATAAAAGTGGGCACAAGCAAAGAAAATAATACTATTACTTGAAAAGGAAAAGTATTATTTTAAAGAAAATTATAATATTAAGTTTTGGTCACAGCTTCCTTTTCATTTCTATTTTAAGAAGCAAGCAGCAATTCACGTAGTATATTAACAAGAAATTGGTTTCAAGGATATAATAACTTCACATCACTTTTATGTGCTGTAAAAGATATGATAAAGAAGAGACAACAAGTTTATCTATCTTGGTGAAAAGAGAAACTTCCTTATTAGTTTCCAATCACAGAATTATCTCCTGCCAGGAGATGAATATTTCGCTGAAAGTTTCTCTTCAAATCAATGCTCTAGGTTCAGTACTATTTCTGGTCCTTTCCTATCTTGATTGCAAAAAATTATTATCAAAAAGATAGAACATTTGTCATTTATACTATTGATTATTTTATCATCCTCAAAGAGCTTTTGAAAACTATGAGTGGTGGATGAGAAGAATCAATCCATGGAACTACTTTATTATTTTCTATGGAATAAAAATAGGTAACACTGATACTGATGATACTGACTGAGACTGATGATCAAAAGTGACCAAAATATTTTTTAATGAAGTAAAAATGACATTCAAAAAGTTGACTTAACATTTATGAGCAAATACATATATCAAACACTGCAATGAAGAAGAAAGGAAACACCCATTGGACCTATTTATATAAACATTTGACTTGCAGTAGCACCACATATCTACGGTAAAAATTTATCTAAATATGTCTAAATAGATATCACATTTGTCCACTCCTCAACAGTCGATGTATTAAGGGATAGTCCTCTGGATGCAGTAAAAAACATTTAATCTCTAAACAAAGATGTTCAAGACCTTTTGTATCTCCTGCCATAAAATAATGAAAAATAACTTTAAGGCCAAGAAAAGAGAATTCTGAATTCTCCCAAGATAACTCACCATTAGAATTTCAGTACATTGGTTGTGTTAAAAAATTGTTTGTTTACTAAACCAAAGTGAAATCTTACACTTTTTAATTACTGAACACTATAATTCATCAAATCCAGAAATATGTGGCAATCACAAATAATGCAATTATGAGGTACTCAGATCAAGAGAAAAGAACATTTGTGAAAACGGCTTTCGTGAAAGCAACTGAGTTAGCTTACGTTAGTTACTACTGTAATTGAAACTGCACATATAACTCACTCCTCCATCACTTTGGCGATATATGGCAAATGCATTTCAATGCTGTGCTCATCTTCATCCTCAGCCTGCCTCATCCACTCAAACCTCCTAGTTGCTGCCAACTCTGCATATACTGTAAAAGTAAGACAAAAATATGATGCTAGAATACAGGAAAATTACAGAGAATCATTTCTGAATATTGAGCAAATTACATTGTATTTCTAAACAAGCAAACCTCATTCATGCAAAATTAGTTCCAAGAACAAGAAGCTCATAGGGAGAGAGGGAGGTGTAAAAGCTATATGGATAAGATATGCATTGGAGAAGAAACCAGAGAACTTTAACCTACATTGAGGGGTCAAAAATTATTGATACTTGGATACTGATTTGATTATAGCAGAATCCAAAATTTTCTTCTTGATTTTTAAGCAAGCATGAATTAACATGCCAGTACAAATTGTATCATTTTAAACCTCTTTGAGAATGGAAATTTGGTGTTGATTTTATAGTTATAATCAACTTTCAACACTCTCAGTAAATACTACTAGGCAGTAATCCAAATAGAACATCCATACAAAGCAAAATTATTTTGGATGTGATTGTTTATGAATCTACCCTAACTAGAATCTTACCACATTGTCTGCTGTTTTTACAATTTATCTTCATTAATAATTTGATTTTGTGAATTTTTTGCACTGCCTTACCCATCATTTCACAGATAAAATCAGTATTTTGTGTGTATGAACCCAAAGGTTTGATATCCTCATTAAATGAGGAAAACAAATGCTTGCCTTCTAAAAACAGAATGATATTTTCTCAATTGGACATTAAATCAGCTACCAAAAGCAAAAATGTCCCTTCTGTCATGTCCTGGTGAATGGATTTCTTGCATTTGTCTTTTGATACAGGATAGAGAGAAATTTATCTTTCATTTACTTTTACCTCAGCTTTATTCATGGCTGTCATATATATGGAACTGAAGTACAAGTGAATAATGGGATATGTCCAGATCACTCTCTGTGCTATGAAAAATGTAATTCATGGGGTCACTGTGCTGCACCTACGTGGAATTGTTCCACTGATAGCATTCAGGCTCAGTGAGGATAGCAAGGCCAAACTACCTCACTCCTCACCCTCCCTTATTCCCTTCTTCAGAGATTTGGGAAGCTATTGGTGGAGGGGTTGAGGTTCAAACTGGCCTCTGGGATGGTGTCCTGTCACCTCACAGATTGGTGCAATAATGACAAAAAATCCAGTATTTTAAATAGACAGTTTTTTTGACATCCTAGTAACAATGTGAGTGGTCCTAAAAATTTTATTCTATTTTCAAAACATAGTTTACAATGCCAATATGTGTAGCACCAACTTAGCAGTAACTGTATGTTTCCCACAGGTATAATAATATGCAGTAATAATGTATTACAATACAATGATACTCATCAAAGATTGGAAAATACTAGAAGAGTAGCATAGCCTGCACATTGGAATACAATAAACTAAAGAATTGAAAATTTATCATTCAGAGCAGATGAAAAATAGAATTTAAAGTAAAATAAATCAGGTGGATAGATTAAAAGCATACGAATATTTTACAAATATTTCACTTATAGCTTGGTTTTTAACTCAGAAACGGTTATACATAGCAGTCCTTGTTTGATTTAACATGCTATTTACTTATATGTAACATTAATTCCAATTAATATACACACAAAAACATTCAGATATGTTTTGAGTCTCCCCAGCATTACACATAGCATACTAGCAATTTCATAGAGAGAAAGATTGCTACTCACCCTGCTCATCTATAGTAAGGTCATACAAAGGCGTGCGGTACTTGGCAAAAACAGAGAGGGCACAACCAGCAAGGCGAACATGGTGAGATGGTCCCAGAATGAACACTCTCCTCCTGTAAAAGCCAATAAAACTAGTTGAGATACAAAACCAGCATTCCAGAAAGCAACTAAATTAAACACTATAATGTTATGCAAAAAAGACAGAAATTCAAATCCAGTGCAATCTTAAAAGAATTCAAATTGTACAGCAATCCCACAGAATCATTTAAATTTCCACTTCCTTCAACTTTGGTCAGTAGGTCTTCATATTATGAGCAAAAGGAGACAACTTAAAATATTTTATATGCATTCCTTTGCAAGATAACAAGAGTGAACTCAAATCAACCAAAGACACAAGATAATCTACCTTGCTTTAATTATTTTGTAGCTTAAGGAACATCAATCAAAAATAATGAATAAAAAGTAACCCAGAGTAGTAGAAAAAGAGCCAATCTATTAAAATTCTATTAAAATATTAAGAAGAAAAGATCTGATGAACATAAGAAGGAAAAAGGAATCTGTAAACAATTAGAAGAGATACAGAATATATCAAAGGATTTAATATGAAGACCAATCAAGTTTGTCAGAGAAAAGAAAAAATAGTAAAAATACGAGAGTGAAAATGAAGAGAGATACATCACAGCAAGTATTCCCAGGAGTGTAAACAGTCATAACTGTAAATCATTTGTCAAAAGAAACAAATCATATCAACTGTAGTCTGTCTCATCATTTCACTTTAAACATGTATTTTCTGTAACTCCAATTCATTGATAAACTGAGTAAAATTACAGATTAAGATAGGACAATTTAAGAGAAGCAAAGATAATAAAAGGGTAGAGGTGTTATTATATGAACAATCTTAGTGTATCAAATTTCTATGGAATGAAGTGGGATGGAAAAATGTCTATAAATTAACATAATTCTATAAAATGATGGACATAAATTACTCATATATTCTCATCAGTTTCTTGTTTTCCATAAATATCCAGTTACAGAATAACTAGAGCTGAAAAAAGACTGGCTCCCGGATAGCCATGTGGACAGCGCGTTCCAATTCAATGAAAACAGTCCCAGGTTTGATTCCCAATGGGAGCCCACGTGGGAAATTACCTCAGCAGTCAAAGCGCTTTTCACAATACTACTACTACTAAAAAAAAAGACCTTTTACAGACTTCTTGTCTAATTTCCAAATAAATGATCCCACAAAGTGATTCTTACCCATTTGGGCTGCTGGCATCCCTTAAAGCTATCAATGTGTGTTCTAACATCTCATCATAAAGGTAACTCATTTTCATTTATAATAATAATTGAAAATTCTGCATTACAGAAATAGAAACAAAATATATAATGTAAGGTAACTCTGCGGTGTCTGTGCAATTGCTGAGATAATGTATTGCAACAATAAGCCTTAAAATCAATACCAATCTTCAGCTTTTGGCATTCACTCCTCAAAATGATGATGCATATTTGGCAACAATCTCTTCCTCAAGATTATGGTAGAATATTAGAAAATCCAGGCTTACTCATTCATTCAGGTATTCCAATAGCTTGCCTCAAAAGACTTCAGGAAACCACCTATCAAAACTGATCAAATACTTAATGAAAATTATCTCAAGGTCTATATGAGTAGAATAGACTTTAGATTTAAAGGGCTCCTCTCAAACTATCCCAATTTCTAAAGGTTTATGAAACACCTGCAGAATTTACTCTAATCTGTGAAGTATGGAAACTGCCTATAAGGAATTCAATGGAGTCTGAGTGGACTCCATATATGATTGATCTCAAGTGGAGTTATCTCAATAATTCTCAAGCATATGCGATTGTGCTGCAGAACACCAAACAACTGAAACTGCTGATTAACAGCAAATTATGACCAAATGCTGCACACTTAAAAACTTCCTCCAGCAGTAGTTGCAAAGATAGAAAATCTACCTGCATGTTTATGATATTGTGTTTTTACAAAATTTATTTCTTTTCTTTTCAAAATATTTGCATGGATAATGAAATCAGGCATAAATATCTTTGGATAATTTATTTTTAGAAACCATAAAATATATATTATAAATTATTCATAAACTTTTTGAAGGAAGTACATATTTATGCATTTAAAATATTTTGCAGTGATACAAAGAATATGGAACTCCAAAAACCTGCATAAGAAACTATAGTTTGACTGTTGAGTTAATTTAATATTTCTGGATCTCAAATAGGCTTATAATACATGAACTAGAAAATGGTTTGTAATTCCACAACTTGCACAGGAGGAAAACAATCTCAGATTTCACAGGTGAAAGAGAGACACTTCTCATAAGATATATATAAACTTACACAACATGAGGACTAACTTGTCGGTAGGCGTACGCAGCACAAGCTCCACAATACTGGTAACCAGCATGCCTGCAGCAGATCATACATTTAAAAAAATACTGCTCTCCCATCACCAAGAAACAGGGGCAAAACAAGAAATAATAACAATAAATGGTGAGGCCAAAGGTTATACCATAGAACTTGGATATCTTTGAAGAGAAAAACTCAAGGGATACCAATCACATTTAAAACAACAAAGTTAAACAAATGAATATTGAATTACAAACTGAATCTGGATCCTTATAGAATTTGTACAAAAACTTTCCCATTTTAAGATTTTATGCTAGTTAAATTGGAATAAAATACCTCTTTGCTTTAATTATATGATCAATCATTCACTGTTTCTGACTTTAAATAATTAAAAAATTATCTGATACTATTAGATTGGAACTGAAACATCTCTTGCAACATAACTGGTAAATATCTGTCAAATCTTATACAGTCAATTTTAGAATCACTTTGATAATGACAAATTCAGGAAAATCATTTCATTTTGTATAACAATAGGGAATAAAAACATGTGCATAGTGTGTATAGGGATCAAATAGAAGATCTTAGATGAAATACAAACTCACGGAGCTATGATTGCCCTCGCTGGTCCATGAGAAAGCTCTGCAGCCCCTAGCCATTCCTCAAGTTGCTTATTCAGTTCCTTTCCTGAAAGAAATAAGAGTCATTCAACCCTTAAATCCATTAAAAATAAAGTCTACACTTATTCACTTTCTGGGCAGGGCACAAATTCATGTGCAAAGTTTCTTTATATACCATCCCAAGTCATCACTTGTAAGTACCCTTTATATAGGCTCCATTCCTAAACACAAGATTCTTTTTGTAATAAAAAGTTATACCTCCACAAGATAAAAATACGAATGCGGATTCAGTTGTTGGATCAGAGAACAATAAAAATTTTCTTCATTTACAATATTTTATTTTATATATCTTAATCATTTTCTTTGAAGATCAGGGAAGAAGTTGTTGCTAAGGGAAGACATTTTATTTGTAAAACTTACAGTCAAAGTGAAATCGGTTTCTTTTGAAACTTACATATCACTAGTTGAAGTAACGCTCACTCTATTCAACAAAAAACTTACTTAGTTATTCTTAAATAAGGCCTTGCACTTCATAGTGAATATCAGGCACTGATTCCCATAATACATTATTATTACTCATCAAGGCCATGATTAAGAACAACTTGCTCCTCCCTGGGAAAGTCCTAGATTCTTTTCACAAATATCCCACACGATACGACTCTTGCATTATTTCTGCTTTATATCCAAGGACCCACATCAAAGATGGTTTGCAGAGAAACTTTGAGCGTTTTAAAAGGCTGGATTCATGACAAGCATTTATCAATTCAATCCATGAAACTGCTTTTACATTTACCAAAAACGTTCAGAAATTATAACAACCCAATAATGCTTGTGAAATAAGACTGATTCTGAAAAGTTTTACCATGAAAAATATCAACGGTAATAAATATTTAAAAATGTGTCATATATGTATACCATGCTTAAAATATATCAACCTTATTTTCAGTTTAAATGTTCTAATTTTGTCCTAAATATGCATCGACTTGGTCCAGATTAAGTATAAAAAGAACTAGTAAACTCAACTAATATATATAAAAAGTTACTCAGTAACTTCCAAATTAAAAGTTACAGCGACTTTCTTAGCTCTTCATTTTAAGTAAAAAGCATCCTTCCTTAATTTTATTACAAGTTGTAATTTATCAAGCTTTCTTAGCTCCGAGAAACACTTCCGCCCTTTCTACTTTTTCAAGCATGAAAATACGTCAATAGCAATCAAGTACTTGCACTAATTTTCAGAAAATGGATTTTAAATCAAATTAAGTAGTAATAAGGTAAACCTACAAGTTAGTTAATACATTCCCTTACGTCAAATCAATACGAAATAGCGCATTGAAACTTTACAATACTAAGAAAATAACCAAGTATCATTAATGAGCTGCAGATCGGTCGATGACCCTCGCACCATTATAACCTAATTATCGCTAACCTAGTCTTACATAGACCATCAACTTAACCTCTACGAATAGGTGCGATATCCAATCTTAATTTGCCTTAAGAATGAAGTAAAGAAACATAATTGTACCTTTGTCAGTATACCAGCTGCCAGCATGAGTAGCTTGTCGCACACCAGACATAATGGAAGTTAAATACCCAAAAAAAATCTAAGTAAACAATAACAACAAGCGCTTTCAGGAAACAACACAGGAGTACCTTTGGACTTATCAACCCTCTCCGTTTAGCCTCATATCATTCACAAACCCCCAACCTGAGTATAAAGCGTCACATAACAGCTGCAATGAAAATTGAAGATCTACACTCGCTGCATAAGTTTACGTACTTCACATACGTTCAAAAATGAGAAGTGGAATTGCAGCATAGATACTCGTCTCGCTGTCAGTAGGTTTCCCCATCTTCTACAATAGTGAACACTGCTTGCAATTATTTTCTATCTCAACTATTAGGCAAAAAATTAAATCTTTTCTTATATATATATGTGTCTGTAAATGTTCTTCGAGAAAATAATATGTAAAGCTGCTCTGTGAATATATTCTTATCCAAGATATCTCAGTTTCGTTCATTTTAAAGAAATTGAGTTAGTATTATAGGATAACGTGAACGGTATGATATTGTTTCTTAGATTGCGAAAGCAGCACTTCATTATTTTTCTAAATCAACTTCTGCCAAGTTTTTGCTACCATGTAATTCCTCAAATCTAAAATAGCTACCATTTATTACTGAAAACCAATGTTGCATTTTCGTAAGCATGAACGTAATTACATGTATACAATATGTTTATAATGTTTGTTTATTGTGAATCGATATGCGATAAATATTATTATACATATATAGAGCGAAGAGAGCATTTGAATTTCGCATAGAAAATAAATTTTTTACCCATCATACGTTGAGTTTATTAAGAATTAGATATCTTTTGATAGCTTTTATCTGAGGAGTAAAGCAAAATATAAAATTTTGCTAAATGAGCAACGATATCTAATGAAAGTTTTATGAAAGTGATCACCCTCAAATTTTACTAGCTAAAACCCTAAAATTAATTTTAGGCAGACCGTTTGAAAGGATTTCATCGGGTTTAAGAATTAAGTTCTTCACGGAAAGACCTCATGCCATCCATCAGTGCTAAAGCTATACATTTATCAAAAGAATATGATATTATCAATAGTGTGAAAATAAGGATGTTAATTTTTCCTATCTTTGAAAGATAATTTTAGTTGGAATGAAGCGTAGAAATAGAACGGATATCAGTATGTACATCTGGGTAACTAGTCAGTCGAGGATTGTAGTCTAATCTAAAGTAAATTATTTAACAATAAATTCTTTATAATTGTTATTTAGCTAGAGTTCATACATTCAGGCACACAAGCATATCCTCCTTCAATAACTAGCAATGGGAACATAAGTATGTAAAATTCTGTTGAATTTCTCAACCATTCTCTTGCTCATGTAAAGTTTTCTTATATTCGACTAAGAATTTGAAGAATGGTTTGAGTTGAAATATAACAAAGTTTTGTTATTTTCTTTCCAGAAAATCTTGTCTTAAAATATGACTTATGAAGAATTTTCTGAAGTGATATCTGTTAGTATTCTGATCCAAAATAATTTTAGTATTTATCACTCAAAAATTTGTATAACACCTTTAATTTGTATATACTCTCACAATTACTCATACATACATACTTTGAACTCAGTTGGTTTCTATAAGCATATGAATAATCAAATTCTTTTAGGCCCCTAGATATCCAAGCAGACCACACATTTGTCTTTGGTGAAAGCAGTCTGTCTGACAGTCCGTAAACTGAGAGGTCACTATATTTGATGGCACCTTTTTCTTAAAATTATTGCTAAAATAAATGACCCCACATCTTATGATTGAAAATTCTTCCTTTTACCATTTTGCTTGTTTCTGACAGAAAGTGCAATTGAAATATTGCACAACATTGATAGATTGGAATATATAATCTTAAAAATGTAGCTACTATATGGGGATTTATAAATGGAACCATAACGTAAGTTTCAAAGGTGCTGTTTAAATCTATTTTTGAGTTTTCCCTATTCATATGATAGTGCATCTTATGTTAATGCACCTATTATGCCGTGAGATACAGTAATATTTTACTCTGATTTTATGTAAAAATTTTGGAAAACTAGCTATTAAAGCTGGAATCAATTCCACTGTATTCCGTCAAGGAATAGAATATTACTCATATTTGCAGAGTAAAAAAACCTATGAATGAAGAAGTTAGGGGTGATTTGAAATTTATTCTAAAGCATGCATGCTCAAAAATCAATTTCAAAATTGGTTTTTTTACACATCATACAGTAATTGCCAACGTTTTCAAAGTGGAAATACATGTTTGTTTCTCGGAGATATAGAGATAAGCAGAGTAGAACTTCAAACCTGGTAATTTCACCATGTTATATGAATTGGTTTGAGCCAGAGTAAATATAGGTTACATCATGTATTTGGGAGTCCACTATGTATGTATCTATAGGATAATAAATAATGTTAGGAAGAAGAACATTTTTTTGCTTTGACAGTTATGTTTACTTTGCACGTATGGATCTTCAACAAGAATTGAGCCTGGGACTGCTTTCACTTAAGGCAAATGAAATACTCACTTGGTTATCCAGAAGCTCCATATAATTAATGTTTGTATCATGTTTAGTAAGACAAGGCTGTCCTTTATCACCATCTCTTTTTAACTTATATGCAGAAGAAATTATCAAAGAAGCTTGGGATGAAATAGATAAGGGAATAAAGGTTGGTGGGGAACTTGTGAAGTCAGTAAGATATGCAGACAATAAAGCTATTGTGTGCGATTCGGAAAAGGGTTTGCAAAGCCTAGTAAATGCACTAAACGATAAAGCAAAGGAGTTTGGGATGAAAATCAATGTAAGAAAGACTAAGATTATGAGGTTTTCAAAGGGAAAGAAAGCTAAGTTAACAATAAGGGTGGATGGGGAAAAACTAGAGCAAGTAGATCAATTTCCATACTTATGCAGCCTTCTTTCTAAGGATGGAAGATGTTCAACAGAAATTAGAAAAAGGATAGCATTGGCAAAGGAAGCTTTCATGAAAAGAAGGGAACTGATGACAAAGGGACTTGATAAAGGAATTAGGAAGAGATTGGTAAAATCCTTGGTGTGGAGTGTACTGTTGTACGGGTGTGAAACGTGGACGCTGAGAAAAGAGGATGTCAAAAGATTGGAGGCTTTTGAGATGTGGGTATGACGTAGAATGGAGAAAGTTAGTTGAGTCGACAGAAAAACGAACGAGGAGGTTCTAGAGATGGTTGGGGAGAAAAGAGTTATGATTGATGTAATTAGAGATAGACAAAAGAAATGGGTGGGTCAAATATTGAGAGGGGAGGGATTGTTGAAGAAAGCGATCGAGGGAAGAATGCTAGGGAAAAGACAGAGGGGAAGACAAAGACAAAAGTTATTAGACGAATTAAGGGGTGGGATAAGTTACCGGGATTGAAGGAGAGGGAATTAAATTGGGAATGTGGGGGCACATGAACCTACCGAAAGGTAGAACACTTTATATATAGTGATTTAATAAGCTTTAATTGATAGTTAATTGAACAAGGTTTAATTTACCAAATAAACTCGGTACAGAATTCATTTTTACAGTAATAGACAAAAGGGTAAGACAAGGAAAATATAGATATATTGATTCAATGAGAGTAAAATAATGATTATCTTAGAGAGAAGTACATGTATTGGAATATTAAATTCAATTTTGAAATGATACACATAAATATGCAATTTTTCTTAAGTAAAATATTCTTTTTAAGGTATACAGTAGAAAAGAAAAGCATACAGTCTGGAATAGATTTAAACTTAGGCATACTATTGTGTAGTGGCATACTTCACCACAAAAATTAAATATTTTTTCTATGGAAGAATTGACTGAAGGCACCTAAAATGATACTCCCAGTATGATTGGCATTAAAATCCTGAATCTAATTTCATCTGGAACCTCGTTAATATCGGTGAATCCTAGGAGGGGGATGTGAAGGGGTGATCCTTGTTGACTCTTTAACAATAGCAATTTTCTTAGGTGCTAATGAGGTGCTTGAATTAACAGCAGATTGTGAAGATTTCCTATGATCACCATCATTCTATATCCATAACATTTACCATGTCAAAATGGCATTTAAACAGTTATTTGGAGAAAAATTCATTCGAAAATTGTCTTGAACCACTCTCTCCTGAAAATACCATCCTTTCCCTTGGTAGGTCGCTAGATTTAGATACGCTCCTGCTTGGTAATGAGTAAATCGATATCAGTAACTTTTTATTTTGCACATTTTCATCACCAACTTAATTTATTTTTGTTGCAAAATATTATTTTTCTTGCGGAAAATCCCCAGTCACCCACTGATTGGGTGATTCCCAGATGGTCGGTATTCTATGTGTTCTTTTCTCCATTCGTGTAATTGGCCCAACGTTGACCGGCATATTCGGCGGTCGTAGAATCTTTCGAACTTTAATCATTAAGAGCCGAATTCCAATTTCTTTCCTTTCCGAGGATAATTTTTCGGTTATATTGTCTTGCTAACTATTTCCCTTGATTTTTTAACACCAAACGTGGCTACTTTACGCGTAATTATTCTTTGTTAAAATGATAAATTAGTAAGCCATTAATTATTTGCCCAAGTTTCTCTCTTTACTCGCTGACTGTTGTCTGCTTTTCGATACCTCATTTGTAAATTCCTTAAGAGAATCAAAATTGGGTCTAAAATAAATTATAATAGTTCAAATTGTTGTAAATAAATTGGGAGTTGTTAAAAAATGTGAAAAAGAAAGAAGGAAAATTTTTACGTATTAACACTATTTCAAATTTCGATGCTTTGAGAAGATACAGAAAGTAGGTGCCCTTGTGCCTCAGCATTGTGATTTTAGAACTCTATAGTCTGCTTTCCCACGTTTTCTTACCTTTTTGGATGAAGCTCGAGTGGAGTGGAGAGGAGAAAGCAGAGACTTACACCCCATGAAGATTTTAATTTGAGCTCCTTTCAATTATGTGGAACTGAGGCCTAAATATAGGTACATAGTATGTAAACCTATATTTTGGTATAATTAGCTATATTCAGGCTACCTATTTATTACGTCAAGTACAAGTGAAAGCCTAAAATTCTGCAGTTCTCTAAATTAATCGCTGAATTCTCGAATTGAGAACGGCATTTATTGCGCTGGAAAATTCATCGCCAAAATTTTATTTAAAACAACAAGGGGGGCTCCAATACTACGTACAGATATCTTTCTCTTATTTAAAAGAGCTGCATTATATTAGATATTCCATGTCTCATTCGATTCACTATCAACAATACGGTTGTATTTTCGAATGCGCATTAGAGAACGTATTATTAAAATAAAAGATATGCGTTCGGAAACATATCTTTCACACCTGGTTGCAACATAAGAGAGAGTAGTCCTCTGTAGATACTGGAAACATTTTCAGTCATTAATTATTGAAAAGGTCTTGCAACTTAAACAAATATATTTCTTGAGTTGGAAAACACACTGCTAAAAGGGAAAGCAAATCGGCAGGAATGAAATAGTATAGACGCATCCTGACGTTTATGCATACCCGCAAGACACGTCTACATCTCTTCCTACCTAACATCTGGCAGTCACGCGGAGTCGCCTAAAGTGAACTAGCCAGCAATATCAGATCACGATTCACTCTCAATCCAATTATTTTGCCATAAATGGCTGTCTCTTGCATTCACAAAGATTGCCTCTATGTATAAAGAGATGGAACCTTCTTATAGGGAACTGTATTTCAAGCAAACCAAAAGGTGAACCGAGGTTTTTGCCTGACATGACCGGAACGAAATGTGAATACCTGGCTTTTCGGAAAGATCTATGTGTATGAATTCAATCGCTTCTCTTTCCTTATACATTTGAGGATATCTTTATATTGGTGAGGCTCTCAGTTCATTTTGCTTTCCTTCATATCGATACCAGTTTATCTGTGCATCTGATGCTGGTATTGCAGAGAGTCAGAATAAAAAACATCTTTATGCAAAAATTTATAAATTTTAATATTACAAATATATTACAAAATGTTATGGCGAAGTACAAAGAGATTTTTTGTAGGAAGGAGTGCAGGATGGGGAAGGACGGCGTCCCGTCTCTCAGCTGCCACGGCCTCCCTTTCGCCCTTTCTTCTTTCGATTGCTCTTTTCTTCGTTTACCCGTAAAAGCATTTTTCGCCTTCTGTTTTTGGTGTGGACGCGGCCATCGGCGGAGCGAAGCGGCTCTAAACGAGAAATAGCGAGACGCATCTTCCGCCCTTCGGAAAAACCGACTGATTCGAGCGGCAATAGTTTCGTTCCTCTCGGAGGCTACTTGGCTGCGTCAGATCTTCCTTCGTCGGTGTGGGCCGGGAGCGACGAGGAGGAGGAAGGCGAGGGCAGAAAGGGATGAAGGCCACTCGAACTGGAAGCCTAGGGCGGACCGCGAGTCCTTAGTGTGCCGAGAATTCGGCAAGGGAGAAATGGGGGGGCTTGGTTTAGTAGGGACCGCCGCCGCCTCCGGTGCTGGGTGTGCCGTAGGATGTGGAAGGACCGGTGGCTCCTCCGTGGCCGCCTCCGTGGCCGCCTCCGTGACCTCCTCCGTGGCCTCCACCGACGATCGCTCCACCTCCTCCGACGGCTCCTCCTCCGATGACTCCTCCTCCGATTCCTCCTCCGATTCCTCCTCCAATGCCTCCTCCAATGCCTCCACCGATGCCTCCTCCGATACCTGCGTCGCCGATGCCGATGCCGGCGCCTCCCTTGGCTGCCGTCTTGTATCGGATGAAGTAGACCTCGGGTTTGGATGGCGCCGTTGGCACAGGTGCGGGGATGTTGATCTCTGGTTGTTCCTCGGGCCTCTTGACCAACACGTAAATGAGGGTCTTCTGTTCGTCTTGAGCGAACTGGGGAATGATGGGTGCAGTTGGTGTGGGTGGTGCGGGAGCCTTGATGAAGACGATCTTATAGTGCTTCTGTGGTGCACGGGATGGGAAGGTGCGGGGGGGAGTGACGATCTCGGGCTCGGGAGGGGGTACGTGTACGTAGATGTGCTTCTGGACCACGGCCTGTCCACCTCCGAATCCACCGGAAGTGAAGCCACCGCCGCCTCCGGTTGCGAAAGATCCTCCAGAGCTGGTGAAAGAGGATCCGCCTCCGAATCCACCACCGAAACCTCCGCCGCCGCCTCCTCCAATAAAGCTGCCTCCTCCAAAGCCTCCACCGCCGCCGATGAGTCCGCCACCACCATGTCCGCCACCACCATGTCCTCCGGAGATGAATCCGCCGCCACCACCGATTGGCGTTCCTCCTACGTTAGGGGCCCCATAAACGGGGGCTTCGGGCCGAGCGGACGCCAGCGCCGCCAGCGACGCCAAGATCTGCGGAGATAATGTTGGAATTGTAGCGATTTTGGGCCAAATATTCTCGAATGATCAACAATAAGCTACGTGAAAATGTTGATCACGTGAGAAGTTAGAGACTTATATCGGAAAGTAAGAACGTCTAACCTATTAATTTAATTGAGAGAAAGAAGGAATATCTTCGTTTGACGAAGAGAAGAAACATAAAGTAACCGGGGATAATGTCTCCTGAGGGACTTGTGAATGAAGTCTACTATCAGAGATTTCAATTTTCGCTTGTTGAAGTCTCCGATTCGGCATACGCTTTTATGATCGATTCCTCCATTAAGACACAAACTAAGCGGAGCGATATGTAATTTATGATGGAAGAATGCAGTTATTTCATACACTAGCGAGATAATTAGACGAGATCTAACGCCCCGTTCCGAGAACTTCCCCTTAAAATATCATACTAAGTTGTATTTTGTCGATCATTTATTTTCTGCGAATCAGTGCCCAAAAGCCATTTCATAGGTAATATCTTTTGTCACAAGAATCTGCTGCTGTATATTATTTGGAAATCTTGGTCCATATATATCTCAAGTCCCGAAGAAATTATGAGATGAAAGCCTCTAGGTTTCAAGTTATTACGGAAAGCTAAAGAAAAAATAGAGCTCTGTGAGATTTAGGAAAATCCTCGACAAATTCAGTTAAAACGCTAAAGTGGAATATTAATTTATTGATGGTGATTTAAAATGAGGGTTGTGTTTGATAAGATATTCCGATTCTGACGAGACTGAAGTGTTAAAGCCGAGAGCCATCATCTGATAAGTCCAAGATGAAAAACTCATCGATGAGGAGGATGACATCGGTGAGTACCTTCACTTGACCCCTATCCCTTCCCACTGACCTCCTCTCCATATTGTACCCCTTACCAAGTGACTTTCCCTTCTCCGTTGCTTAATTCGTGGGAAAATGCAGCTAGTGGAGGGAAAAAGAAGCCTCCGATGGCAGAGATTACCTTCTGACAGGAGAAAGTCGGCGGTGGGTGAAAGCGCCTCCATTGTTATCGTCCGCTCATCTTCACTTTTTTTATTTCCCGTGGGATCCCCCGCTTAAAAATTCAGGTGGAGGAGGGAGCAGCGTCCGTCGCCCACCAGATGGGAGCTTTTTTTTCCATCTCTTCGAAATTATTGCGTAAGGGAAAGTGAGCTTCGCCCGGGGGATCATCTCGCAACCAAACATTCTCCTATCTCTCCGTTTGTCGCCACTAATACATCACCACAAATTAGTTTCCGATAAAGCGAATGAAGATTGACATAAATTTGTGTTTCGTTTAATGAGATAGAGGAAACATCGAAACAGAGAACTGATTATTATTACATAAAATCGAAATGGTAGGACGATGAAAAGGTCGGGGTCTATGAACTGATCGCCGCGGATTAAAATTCCGACTCAGTGTTCCAGTTGTTTTCTTTAATGGTAGTTTTGAATATAATCAGATTGAAATGGAACGCCATCTCAAAGATGGATATCGACGGAGTTGAATGATATAAAGACGAAGAAGATTATCCTAAACGATTATTATCCCCGCGAATCGCATCTTTAGTGCATTCCTATATTTATACGTGCAATTTTAATGGAGGATAAAGTAACGAAGGAGAAGACTTTGGAAGAAAAGCTTTTTTAAAAAATAGGAATTACAGCAAATACTACCGATTTACGGAGGCTGGAATATTGATATATATTGTCTACGTACTTCATTACTGGATAATTATCGATATGTGAGAGGCTTGCATTATCGCCTACATTCGGTTTTCCTAAGCATCGATACAACATGTAGATTCCAACTGGAAATCTGTCCTTACAAGTTGACATCGTCCGAAGCTATGGAAACGCTAATAAGGGAGTGAGAGAGTCTCGAACGGAAAGAATAAACAAGAAAGTGACACCTTCATCATGAACTATAACCGTTCGTTTAGAAAAGGGAAAACGAAATCCGAATGAAAGATTTTTGAAAAGTTTTCTGATATTTGTTAGTTGATTTTATCCGCAAAATACGCTAGAGCATTTTTATATAAAAATTCCGTTGTTTTCGATGTATGAAAGGAATTGTTTTTGCTAAAATACGGAAATGGTAATAATAGTAAAAAGTGAGGAGAAAGGAGGAAAATTCATGTATAGCCGAGTAAGTGAGATCAGAATGACTTATCTATTAGCATATACCATCAGATTAAAATTATTAAGTAATTATTCCTCCTAGGGAAAGGATTTTGTGATTAGTAAATGGAATACATACGAACATTTCCTACTAATTAAATTCAATACAACTACTGCAATAAATAAACTATGAGTTCTTTTTCTATTAAAATGCTCCATAAAAATTAGCAGCATAATTACCCAAAATCAAAACGCTTCCGAACGTATTCCGGATTTTCGTATGATTCCCTTATTATCAATCACGTCACGGAGCGCATTCGCGAATTTGCATTGCAAATAGAGATTTTCCTTCTGAGAACTTTTTGAAGATTTCTCCGGGACTCTCTCCCATATCCTGAAGGAGAGATCGTCAATTGTTTTCCACGCACTTTTGGCGCGCGTCTCTCAAGAAAGATGCCAACCCGCGAGACTTCTGGTGGGAAATTCGACCCCGGTGATATATGTCCATCACTGACAGCTCCTTTCTCCTCTTCGGAGCGAGAGAGATCTCCCGAGAGGAAAGCGGAAAATTATGCGTATAACTTCATCCGTATGCAAATCTAACGGAAATTTTTATTTCCAGTTCTTTAGAACAACTTATCCGCAATAAATATTGAAAAGTTAAAGGGAGTAAAATTTATATCTAAGAGATTTTCCTTCGCGAATTTGGCTTGAACCCCTAGCATATAAATATAAGAAGATGTGCGCAAGTTAAAATGCGTATGCAATGAAATTTCCAAAATAATAATCTTATATGGTTAGAATAATAAAACATTAGAATTTAGTTAGGGAGTAATACCGTCTTTTTTACGGGCGTCCGTAAATTTTGTTCGTCTGAATGATGTAACTTTATGAAAATTTCTTGATAATTTTTAGAATGATTTTTACACATTTAAATAGACAAAATATTGTAGAGAACAACTGTTGTTTCAAGCACTAAACTAAAGCGGCATCCACAGATATATTTTGCACTTGGGCGTAAATCCCACTTTATAAGTATGTAAAATGTTTGAAGGTGTTACTTCGCGGCTTTATAGACGCTCTTTGAACGAAAAAAATTATAATTTACTCACAATACTTTACATTACAAAAGATGAACCGCCCAAAAAAATTAAACTTGCGGGAGATATGAATTGAACTATGCCATCAGCATCTCTCGCCGACCTTTCGGAAATCGCCTGGTGACTTGAGACGGCGTTGACCCGACTTTACCAAAGGCCCGGAGGCTGAAATCTTCTACTTAATTATTATATGCAACACGACCCTACTGCAAAGGACTCGAAACTTGTACCGAGAATTGTAATCGGTGTAATGGAGAGATTCTTCAACTTTGTATCCCGAGTGAATCCTCACCGCTGCCGAAGGTAAGAGGACGGAGGCCCGGTCCAAAACCGAGGTCTCCCACGGAAAGAAGAAGAACTTACCACGAAGAACTTCATGGCTGGCTACGGAGGGGATGTGTTTGCTCTCTGATGGGTTATCCAGGAGTCGATGCTGTGAGTGAGCGAGGGCCGCTATTTAAAGGGGACGACGGCAGAGAGAGGTGAAAGGGGGAGGGAAAAAAAAGTCAGAGGGAGAGAAAGGCGGCGGGAGAAGTGAAATGGAAAGTTGAATCCTCTGCCTCGTCCTCTGGTCATCCTGAGGCGGCGCCGAATGCTTCCCGGGATTCGTAATTACGGCTCCGAAGAACGCATCTTCCATCGGACGCTGACTTTCATTTAGGCCATTGGGTCACGGGTTAGAAAACCTTCAAGGCCTTCTAAATACGAAGGGCTCTATCTTCCTGATACTATGATTATGGATATTTATGTAAGTTAGTAATTCGTCTCACGAGAGATTCCCTCCAAGTGCGGAAACTCTCGAAGGAAAGATCGCCCCGTGATATCCGCCTTCGTTTTTGGGAATTTACATTCACGATTCTCGTGGAAATTATGGCTAAAATTACTGGCATAGAATAGTACTTTCGTAGTAAGTAAAACTATGAGAGACCCTGATTACTCTAGGGGAAGTCATAATATATTTGTCAAGAACTTTTTCTGTTCAAATGTAGAGAATAGATAGAGAATGATGGATGGAAGCATGAAATGGTGTGCGTCAAGAATATGAATGTTTCTAAATGTAATAAAAATTACATGTAGAAAAAGCATGGATCATATGCTGAAGAGAAGAGATTTACCTAACCTTAAAACGAATAAGAAATATATAAAATTATGAAAGAAATATTAATGTGTCTGAAGCGAAAGGTGTACGCATATAGGTGTATAGAAAATTATGGAGTACAGCGAATAAATTCGTTAAATAACGTGATTACCCCAAAATGAAGTAAACGATATTTATCTTTGTAATTTCAATATTAAGTAAAAATAATATTAATGAGATGAAAAATAATCGATGAAGAAATAAATAATACGAAAGAAAGAAAGGGCATAGGATGAAGAATAGTTCAAATATCTCGGTCTTATTCATAATTAGTAAACGGATGTACGATTTTTGTGACGACTTTAATTTCCTCCTTTATATATTCCCTCTCTTGTATTCTATGCAACATGGAATGTCAATATGAATCATATCGATGAAAGAAAATCAACCCGAAGTTTGTCAGATACCTCTTCCGAGACTCCGCTAAGATATTTCCTCTTTTTTCTCGTCTCATCTGAGATGCATGCCTCGAAACAAGCGAGGCAAGGATGTAGCAGCAACGGAAGTCCTTCCATTTTCAGTGGAGCAAACCTTTTCTCTTATACAACCAACGAACTAAATCCCGTTTCCTTCCTTTTCAAATCCAGCAAATCGTTCGTCCAATACATCTTTTAAGTGATAAGAATATCTATCAATTCTAAAATGTTCTTCTTTCTCGTAATTACATAAATTTTGGGGAAACTAAGAAATCTTCTAGACACATAGTTAAACAATAGGATTTGTTTTGTGTTTTTTTTTCAAAAAGGGAATTCACAATTTTCTTACATATAATGACTTTTATTCGCATTATGTAATATTTAACATTTCAGTTGATCTTTATGTGTTCAATTACACATATAGCTCTCAAATCTATTCAAATTTCATGGCGTATTTATGGTCATTAATTATTTCAATCTGATTAGTAAATATCCTAATAATTTTTATCATTAAACATATTAACTTTTTACATTCAATACATTTCTGAAAAGAATTTGAAGATCGGAGTCAATAAAGATTATTTACATTGAATTACTTTCTTAATTCTGTTTTGTAATTTTTATTGCGATTGCGTTAATTTTATTACGAAATTTATTTCCAATCATTACGATCCGTCGATACTAGATAGTTTTCAGGGACGGTATTCCGGCTTTGCACCTGTCTCAAAAAAGCTGTTCGAGCTAGTTTGTGTTTGAGTGGGTACAGTTTCCATAGTATTCCAAATTCCATAACGAAGAATTTTCGAATGAGCGGAGGTCATCATATGTTTCAAAACTGTAAGCTCCAAAATGCTGTCCCAATTATAGCATACATCTGAACACGATAAACTAGATAAACCGGACGGTTAACAAACTTAAATTAGAGGTGTTTCAGTTCTTACTATATTGCATTTTTCACGCTTTCAAATAAATAATTATAACTAAAGAAATGACCTGAAGAACAATATAAGCTTATCTTGAAGTAATACTCGAAAGGATTGCTTTGTAATCCATTAACAGGATAATTGAACATAATTCTGGCTAATGTCAAAGTATATGGAAGGGAAATACTCTTTTTGTTCTCTTAGAAAAATATAAATCTTTTTCGTTTTTCAGATAGATGTTTGTACATGAATATTGCATTCATATCGTTAGCGTATTCAGAAGTCGCCTTGAAGAGGCGAACGAGGATCTCGATTCTGATGTTTAATGTACAGAATATAGATTAAATAAGACACATTAACATGAAATAAGTTCCATCAGATTTTCTAAAAATTAAATATAGGAAACTGTTTGAAGTAGAATTGTTACATACTGATCAAAAGTAAGATAGACCATCTACTTATATGATATGACCATCGCGCAAAACCTTAAAGGAGGTTTTAAAGCCATCTCCTTGATGATTTTTAAGGGTACATCCATTTCGTTCCTTCCTGAAAATGCCAGTAATGCAATACCAGTGACTAAGGATTCCGCTGCTCGAAATGACTTATGTACTAGCACATCATATAGGCATGAAAAAAGGAACAGCTTATTGCCTCCTGCATCCAACAGTCCGCTTCACCTTAAGGCGTGTCATAGGGACTCGTTTGAAAAATTCTGTATATCAAAGATGTCGAAACCATCAGCATAAAATGGATTAGGACTTCTGTTTCGATAGCGAATTAGAGATAATATATTTAAACGGAACTATTCATCAGTATCGCCTTCCTCAATGAATACAGTAATTTAAGAATAATTTAAGCACGAGTATGTTTACAAGTATATTATGAATATTTATGTGCATGACATTTCCATACATTTTCCGACCAAATTCATTATATACACGAGGCGTACAAAGTTGTTTGTTTCATGCTATTTTTATTGTTAATTATAAGTTAAACTAATTGTAAGTTAATTAACCATTTCATAAGTTATTATCTACGGTTATGTAATATTATTGAAACGTAGTATGTATTAATAAAGAAGCGTCTCTCGATCTATTTTTAAGGACTAAATAAGATCATTAATGTATTGAGTGGTTGCCAACAGGCAAGGATAGACTATTTGTAACCCTTTATTGGATAATGGAAAAAGTTTTTGCAGGCAATGCTTCCAATGAATAGTTTTTTTAGTTTCGGAAAGTCTAATTATTTACGCGTTGTTCCAGATAACAGAGTTGAGGCAGGCGGAATAAGAAAGATTTAAGATAAGTATGTAAAATCTATATGAAAGGGATCCCGGATAGACAAGGGATGGCGCGTTCTCTTTTGGTGAAAGCCGTCCCAGGTTCGTTCCGTTTGGCCCTTAAAGTGCATATAAAAGCATGTAACTTCAGCTCATTCACCAAATGACCTCAGAAGTATGGGCACTTTAATACAGCTACCAATCCGCATGAATTCCACATACAATTCACAACTCTGAGAAGCGCTCTTTGCTTTAATGTAGTGCAACCCCTTTTCAAGAACACTAACAAGTCAGCTTAGGCGAGATGATGTGGAAACTCTGTTTTGAAGAATAGCAAATTTGATGGTAATTTATCAAAAATGCAGTTAACGAGCATAAGTACATACATATTTATCACTTGAACTCACAGAAAGTACGTATTTAGGTATAGCTACGTTTTGTTGAATTATGCATTAATTAGGATGTATTAGCTACATTTTACGAGATAAATTACTGAATTAATCAACTATAGAAAATAATGATCGAAATAGGAAAGAAATTAATATTTTGAGGTGAAATTTTGATTTGAAAAATCACTATTCTTTAACCTGATACGTAGCACAAAAAAGAAGTGACACATTTCTACCAGCAGCCTCTCGGCGGGGTAGGGAGTGCATAAAACACTCAGCCTAAATGGTTACCGTCTCGTACTGTTCCCAAAAAAAATGAATTTAAAGCCAATAGCCATTGTACCAACAATCCCTGAATCTCAGAGTCTGATATCTTAATGTAGAATGATATATGCATGACATCTTCGAGAACCTACGTTAATTACTTGAGCAAAGTTAACAGAAGCTTAGACTTTCATTTTTCCAACGATTCCTATTCTACTTCAAGAAGCATCTACTAACGCTTACTGATTTACCGTACATTTTTCGATATTTTTTTCATTCTTAAATTAATTATAGTTGGAACGAAGATGGCATTTACATTAATATTAATTCTATATAGTGAGCAAAAATATCAACATATCTTTCCGTCGAACTTCAGAATATTTGTCTTGACAAAATTATCAACTGAATCATACATAACTATTGTCATAAAAATGAAAACTCACACTTGTATTAAAATGAAAAATATTTTCCATTACTTAACCTGTCTACCCTCTAAATTAATCAGAAAAGTTGATTTCTTAATGTATTCTCTGCACATATTTTATGCCGATACCGAACTCGGATCGAAATACTAAATTTCTTGAACCTGAAACTGTAATTAATTGTGTTTTGATTTTCTTTTTTTTCGCATTCCAGTTATGAAAAGAAGAATTCAACTTTACTAATCATATGTAACGGTGACTTGCATCTCACTAATTAACACTTGCATTTTGATTATTGATTTCATACCTCGAATGTTTCTTCATAACGAATTGTATTCAAAAAATTCATTAAATGTATTGTTAATAAGTTGCATGAAATATGCAGCTTACAGATTGATTATTGTATTTAGTGCCAGGAATGAAATAAGCGGATCAGTTCCAGTTTTAGGAGAGAAGCTGTAAAATCATTGTCTAGCAGAACGTTCAGCAACCTCCACTATTATATTTATCTTCGTATCAGATAATTATTACATAAACTTTTGAAAAGTATTCTTCGGATGTGATTGCAGCAATTTAGGTTCTGTGAAGTAAGGTAATAAAGGATTGGTGAATTTTCGTCGTTTCTTGATAAAGCATGCATCAGATATCCAATAGCAACATGGCGTCAAAATTGTGATTTTGCTTTCGCAGACGATCGTAAAAATAGCCGTTACATCATATCGTAAATGACCCCTCAAGTTTAAATAGGTGTAACATCCTAAACACTACACTTGATTAAAGAAACGAAGAATAAAGTTAAAATTAAAGTTAAGTTAAAATGATTATTATATTTTCGAAGAATATGTAAGTGATTCCCATTCTTTCATCGTTTACATTTTATCAAACTTTAGATGGTGCAACGCCTATGGATATTTCCTTTTTTCAACAATAAATACACAAATCCTAGAAATTGCCTGATTGGACTACTGCGGGAAAGTTATCTTTAAATGTCAGTACCCTAAAAGTTTCCATTGCATTCAAAAAGGAGACCAACAAAAATGACATTATTCAGCAACATTTATATCTGATCTATGTTATCGAAGCAAAGAATAAGACGGAAAGAAAAGTAATCGAATTTTGGCATTTTTAACTACCTTGTATCAAAAGACAGACGAATGATACCAACTCATCAAGTGATGAGAACAGGAACTATTCTTGGATATTTCACAGAATTACAACGGATTCATACAATGGGTTTAAAAGGTCAATGTGTGAGACATCGTGTGAACGTTTAGCCCATATGCTGAATCGCTGAACTTCAAAAGCATTTTCACGCGTTTATTTATTGAATACACAAGATTGTAAAACTGTGAGGCATCAATTCAAGGGTATTTAGTGTCACGAAAGAAAACATTAGCTAGTAGCTGATCGTCGTCTTCACCTACATATTCTTAGTTTAAATTCAAAAGATACTTGGCTAAATAATCGGAGGATGAGTTCTGGAAATAGCAAATTTGAATCCTTGAATCTTCGTTATCAGCATTCAAAGAAAACGTGAATGAAAATGACTTTACAAATAATCTAACATAATGAAAGATGAAATGATTGCGATTTTATTTACTAAAGACGGAAGTTGAGCAAAAATGAATTGCTTCTAAAATGAAAGACATCGATATATGTTTGAGAGAATATATGATGATAGGATGCTTTTCTCATAATGTAACATTTGCTTAAAATGCAAGCCACAAAACCAAACCTGAGGCTTGGAAAATAATCCGCACCTAATTATACATCGAAGAACTTTCATTACATGCAATGTCTGATTCTCCATTTGAGAGGGATTATCTCTTCCAAAGAGCCATGAAAAGATGTGAAAGCAAACGAGAGCAAATCGAGTATGTTCATTTCGTTGTCATCTCAAGTAGATCTCAAGTAGATTCACTTCACAAAAGCATCCTTATAAATCTGTTTGAATTCGCCGAATTAAAAATCTATTTACTGTCTTTTTCTTTATATTTTCTCGCTTCTCCTTTTCTTCCGACGGCATTTAGTGTGATGATTCATGACATAATTAATTAAATTGTACAAATGTAAAATATCTTCACGTTAAAATTCTTGATTATGTTACATAATGACACAAAAAATACACTGAAGAAAATCAATTTGAGGGTATAAGACTACAAATAAATTTATGATTTTATTTATTCATTTTATCTATATTTTATTCTCTAAAATAATTTTCTTAATAAATTTATAAAAAAGATAAGAAATTCATACCTACTTTATAACTGAGTTAATTCTTCTTTTCCACAGAAGATGCGATATATGGATATTATTTCATTGGAGAGGCTGATTTAAATCTTAAAATTAATAAATATGAGAACCACGGAAAGTAGCTCTTTAACGTTATAGTACGGCCCAAGGAAATAAATTACAGTTTATTGCTGTGCTTCTCTAAATAAAATGGAGAAAAAGTCTTAAAAGAATGCCTATATTAAAAATTAGCTTTACCATAATTTCTGAATTAAAAATTTCTCCCGGATGTGGCCTCCTAGAGTTATGAAAGCATAATAATATAAAACTATAGGTCAAATCGAGTAAAAGAAGTGTGACAGTTTCTTGGAATTTCTGAAACTAGGAGCTTGATTATATTAGAAATTCGATCAGTACATCAATTTTAGATACATAATTTATGTAAACATTTCCAGGGAGCATTCTTCTATAGAATAGTATATTATAGTTTGATCTCCAGCGATAATTGCCAAAAACAAAGAACAAGACGACAAGAATCCAGGCTATACCGAGAAGAGCATGCGGAAGTGTGACCTCATAATTAATTGTGATAGTGAACCAAGTGAATGCTTGCAACCGGAATGTAAAAGATTGTTTCTAGATAAAACAGGATTGGACTCACTTGAGTGGGTCTGATTTCTGTGTAACAAGAATTCTGATTTCTGGATAGCATGGTCATCAGGAAGAGATAAACAGTAGGAGTTCGAGTGAAGAGATCGTACTGTCCGAAATAAAATATCGTTGACAGCAAATATTCAAGCTTGGATCAAAGGAAGCGGATCATAATGTATAGTGGAACGAGGGGAAACATTTAATACTCTTGGGGAGCTTCTCTTATGGCTATGAAACATGGATTTTAATTATAACAGAGAAAAGAGCAGATTAGAAGCAATAGAAATGTGGTGGCCCGGAGAGTAATGAAAATCAAATGGACAGACAGAGAACATAATGAAAGAGTCCTCTTTTGAACCAGAATGCTTTGAGTGGATTAAGTTCTTGCATCACAATGACCTTATGTGTAACACTTCTCATGGCATTGAACAAGGAATGACCAAGATGAAAGTCATTATTAAGTATCACTCATACTCCAGTAGCTTTCATAATATCGCTGCCATGAGCAATATTGGGAAAAAAGAATAGGGAGAAATATATAAATTTCTCCATCCTCCACTAAAAATACGAGAAATATTTCATCAAGATATGGAAATAGGAACATGGTTACGATAGTAATTCATAAATCTCCACGGTTGGCTTGGGATGGATATTAGAAACAAATTATTTTGGCGAATGAAAAGGTTTACCGTTTTTTGGAGTGAAAGGCACCAGTAGTTCCAGAAAGTATTTCATTCAGTGTAATGCATTCAGCTATCGTAAATTTGCAAGTACCAATACACTTACATAAATTTTGTATGTATAATAAATTTTTATTATAATACACTTACATAAAATACACTTACATAAAATGCACTTAAATAAAGTACTAATACACTTAAATAAAGTTGTTAATACACCTCACTCGGCGTTAAAAAAAAAAGCAAAAGAGAAGCTGGGAAAAAATGGACTATTTTCTAATTCTTAGATCAATAGCTAGAAATGAAATTATAAACCTATTTAAACATGATATACAACCTACATATCCCTATATAATTTCGGGGGTATGAATATGGGGTAGATTGGTAAAATATGTATTCCTTCATTGGTTTCAGGAACGACAATTACGCCAAAAATGTCAATGTAAATTAGGGTTTCCCGCAGATTTCCCACTCTTAATGAAAGGGACTATAAACAACAAATTTCCTACAAAATATCAGCATTTGTAAATCCGTTACCATTTAAATTAAAATTTTAAATTTTACATTTGGTTCCTCGAGCATGCACTGAGCCCTTTCTTTATTACGAACTGCATGTCTCTTAGTGAAAGACAGCAGGAAGAGAAAGGGTGCAAGGGTGCATATTTTGAACCCATAGAAGTCCCTAAGGACACCAAAATACAAAGTGAAGCAGTCGAAAGATGCTACATTAATTCAGTGATTCACATTTACGCTGGACATTTTTCGGGACAACGGTGGAAGACAAAATATAAGGGGCAGTCCTGTATCATATAGTACAGGAAGTCTGGCAACTGTAATGTAATACGATACATGCGATCGAAGATATTTCGAGAGCTGAGTTCTTCTGTGAAGCCCTCAGAATCGGGATGCAGCTCTGAAATTCAAATTCTACGACCGCTTTCTCTGAGCCAAGTAATCACGCACCAGACCATGACCTTGTTTTTCACTGGAAGATACATCACAAAATTTCAGTGAGCTACTTGAAGGAAACGCCAGTGTCTGATTTTAATTTTGCGATAGCATTCGTTGTAGTCGCTACTCTATTCGCAACCATTTCACTACACTAGATTTTCCATCCTTTATTACATCGCGCTGGAGGGAAAATCGTTCTTACATCAATTTTCATAGCCAAACAAGCGTTATGAAAGACTGCTTCTCCGCGTATATTTCGTCGAGGAGTTTTCCGGTGAAATATCTCTAAATCTTCGCTTAGCATCATCTGAAAATTTCAAGAAAATCTGATTAGGGCCTCCTAAAGTGAAATAAATATTGGAGAAAAAATCGATACTTTCCCCATTTGACTTTCCACTTCAAAACTTACAGAATTCTCGGAATTAACTCTCCAACATCGGAGTGACCTCTTCCTGGAATCAATACTTTAAGCATCAGAGTCTGTACGTTTCACATGGGATTCCACGCAAAAAGTACATCGAGGTAAGATCGCCTCATTTAATTTGCTTTCCGTACATGTGGTGTAACAGAATATTCCTTCTGGAGGCATCGTAAAGGTCAACTTCGCGTGATGGTAATATCTCAACATTCGTTACATTAAAAAATAAAAATACTCTAAATGATATTTCATAATAAATCACATGACTGTAAATCGATTAATAACGTTAATATTTGGGTGAAATTGAGACTTAAGTCTCTTCCCTGAAACTCATCGTCAAAGTAAAGTAGATATAATTGGTGAGTAGAGATAAAAGCAGTTTAAATCAAAATAGAATTCGTTTAAGGCCTCTGAGGAAAATTCATTTCCATTATCTTCTATTGCAGGATTTCTGACATAGATCAAAACACCACCGCAATTTCCCAAATTTTAATATGGCACGGCTTTCCATGAGTTGTCAAATTTGCATAGATGTAGGAATTATGATTCATATTTCAATATTGAGATTAATATTTAGTGGTATTTAATTTCATATTTTTTCGGAAGATGCCGATCAAAGGAATAAGATAGCTATCGAAAAAGGAAATAAATCGCATCAAGTGAGGAATTTTTCATCGATTAAAAGAACCGAAATGCAGTCGGCCCTTGTTTGTATTCATTTCTTGAATTTAGATATGCATTACACGAGAGAATCTTGTGTTGATTACCCGAGGCACAGATGAAATATAGTGGTAATATGATAAAGATTTTTCCCCGAATCAAGTTCACCTACAAATATCTCGTTTAATCCATTCTTCGCAACCCACGTATATCTAATTCACGACAGTAATTGAACTTCGTGTAGGTTTTAGATGCAACGCCGCGAATTACATATGCGATCAGAAATGAGTGCATGAGCCCATTACATTCTGCGTGTCTTTGATGTTCACTATAAATTCGATCATGACATCGCTCCTGTGAAATTCGGGGGAAAATAAATGTTCGCACGAAGTGTGCGTCCTCGTTTGCTGTGAGAATGCATTGAAGAGGTACTTTTGCATGCTCTGATGAGGTCGTTGCCAAAATCCGCTTTTCTCTCCGTCCGCAGCTTGGAAAATAATCAGCCGAGCCCAGTGGCCGGCCAATTCCTCTTCTTCCGCCAAATTTCTTCTTCGCATATTCAGCACATTCATTCCTCCTACTTCTTCCAAAAAGTCAAAATTTGCTCCAATAGCCCATAATGGATGTAATTCCGGGATACCGGCTGCTCTTCTTCCGGCATTGAAATACAGTTGCTTGCCAAAATCTTCTGTTTATCGGTATTCCTAGAGAATTCAACGTAAATGTATATTTTACTGTGTTCATACCATCCGTCGGTGCCTTTAAAAGAGAAACTACAGTATGGCACAGAAGTAAAACACGAAGTTCATGCTCGTGATTCTAAGGAATCTTAAAGTTAAGAGCACACCTCTGAAAAAGAGGCTACGCATTTAAGATGAGGTTTTACGCATGACTCTCTATCTACAGTTCCGTCGACAAGCCCAAAGTGCCTTCTCAGTCTCAAACCGATCTTGAGCTAAATTTCGCTGACTGACGAAGATATATTCAGTATACACCCTTAAAGTATACTACACTCATGTGCCGAATATTGTGATTCCTGCTTTTATCGTCGAAATTATTATATTGATATTTCTATATTGCTGAAGCAAGTTGCTTTAGATTTTAACATGTGAATTGACTCTTATTCCTTTAAGTATTTATGATGAAAGCATAAATTATTCTTAAGCACTTGCATTAAAAGTTGTTTCTTCACATTTAAATCCATCAACAATACCGGTATTAAAACTGGGATCATAGATTTGACTTATCGTCACACCGTAATATAAAAATTCAATATTTATTGCAGTGTCTACTAGTACATCATTCTTGAAATAACGATCAATGCGGAATGACTTATCTCTCAGAATATCTCTTTATTGCTTATCTGTATGATATCTTAGTCTCATTGGGATGTATGGCAGGGGGTTTATGCCAATCCAGTACTACTAACCAGTGTACTGCCCAAAGGGTAGCATTTACTGTATTCCCTTGTAATCACCAAATTATCAAAAAATAATCTTTCTATCGCAGTAGTGGCAAATCGACTAATTCTTTTTTAATCCTCAATTATGGCTTAGGCTGCTCCACACGTTATTGAGGTCCGTATCCGACCCTTAATTATTTATTCCTCAATTTCCGTTCGATAAAGGAAACGACTACAGTTCCCTTGAATATGTAAAAAAAATATTTCCACATGTGCAAAATTTTGCAAAATAAATCAGATTGCTAGTAGACTGAATTTGAGCGTGTTTTTGCTATGCCTGTAGTATGCAAATAATCTAATTTCTCATAATATGTTTTACACTCCTACACCCTTAAGCTCCTTTTACTTCTAATCGTTACTTTTGCCTCTTAAGCAGGAAACAATTTTTTTACTTTTAAATACCAGCAAGTATGCGATTGAAAAATTTCAATGTGTTGGATCAAATGCCTCTGTGAAGCATTATGGCTTTCTTTTAAGCATAAACCTTTACCCCGACCGGTGTAAGAAGAATAAATTGACCTTTCTTCACGCAAGGCGTGTCGTTGCTGATGCTCTCTTTCTTAGAGATTTATTAGTTGGCATCATCCACTCAGTGGATTTGCAGCAGAATGTAAACAGCAGAGACAATCAAGTCATACGATGATTCTTTCTTGGATCCTTCGGGAAATGTCCAGAGACTCATGAGAATAATGGAAACGATGAATGAGGTCATGAATAGTAACAGGGATTTCGATGTAATTTGCTGCTCTTACGCGTATCCTGATAAGAATATTACTCAATTCTTTTCTACGAAAGTTATTTTCTTGCATTTGTTCTTGTTTCTTTCGTATTAAATTATTTTCTGATTTAAGCTTAAAGTTACACTAAATTATTCATTGTATTGCGGGTAAGTGGGCTGTTATTCTTACTATATCATCAATTACTGTAAAAATGGAGAATAATAACAATAACTATACACGTGGATCGCTATTCTGCAGTATATTCGCGTTTACTACTTGTTCTAATTTAAAGATTAGTTTCTTGCTATCAGCAAATATTTTTTATATTCGGCCCTCAATTTGTCGAGCCTGCATTCAAGTCCTTTAATGTACCCTGATTTAGCCTAGAAAAGCTTCAAAACTCGAATAAAAAATACTTTCCTTAAATACCATTAAAAATAGTCCTAGCGGTCATTTAAGGATACGAAACAATTTCCTTCCTGTGATTTGTTAACCTAATTCATCAATCGTAAAACTATATATTATTAGTTGTTATAGTTATTACATTTCCTTATAATTTTGTCCTGGAACTGTATATATTTACTCAACTACTATATTAAATTTATATTATGTTATATTAACCATATAATTGCTATTAATTTTTGTTTAAAATTTACAGTATTTCCCATTTTGAAAATGACCCTCTTCCGATTATTTCTCTCGTCTGCTTCTCTTAACTTAGTCTTTCGGCATTGGATCCAAATTGCACAATCCCGAATACTCTATCTAAATTAGGCACAACAAAGAATAGAAAATATGGTCAAGGACTAAGGCAAGGGTGGGGAACATCGGTATACATACATGGTAATGATTGCATATACCATTAGGCCGCGTGTGAAAATATTTGGCAGCGCTGCAAAGAAGTGTTGAATGTATCTTATTATTCTAAAATCGAAATTATGCGCACAAAAATTCAATTGAATAGATAAGTTTACTAAACAAGAGATGGAATGACATCATGTTGTGGTATAAGTTATACTTAATAATTTATACTCGAACTTATTCCCCCTTCTGAACTCAGGAATAATTTTCAATTACAAACAGTTGAAATAAGAATAAAAATTAATAATTAATCGTCTAGAATATGCTCCTCACGTCCACTATACTAGAATAAACGATGATAATCACATCACTTGTGATTTATTCAACATTGTTGGAAGTATATTTTCAGAATCGCTTGTGTAACCTTTATAAAAGAAGTATTCCCCATTATCAATTCAGGAATACTTTTATATTCTGGCATAAAACATGCCTGAACCTTTTATAAAATAGTTTAGCGGAATATTATATACCATTGTTATCTTCATTTATACTTTTGAAAAAATTTCATGAAACGCACACTTTTTGCTTTGGTATGATCTCTTTAATTTCGATTATCTCTTCGAATTTTCCTGTATTTTTCATTCTCTAGAACAATAAAATGAAGTTTTTATACGTGTAAAGTATGGCTGTCAAGTAAGATGTCAAGTAAGATTAAATCCAATTATTTACCCTCTAAAGTTATTTCAGGTGTTGAAAATGATAATCGTATCATTATCAATAAATATAGATAAAAAAAGCATTCGCTTTTTTGGATACGGTGTAGATATATGAGCCCAAGAAAGATTCCATCTTTATCCACATGATGTGCGACATAAACTAAAACGTATCTCTGTACTTATAAGCTGAATTGATCTAAGATTTATAGTGGAATGGGCTACTTATATTTATTTAGGTTTATAATAAATACAATAAAAAAGTCAAACATGTTTAAATGAAACAACGAATTTAGTAAAGCGAAGAAGATGGAATAAAGTATTTTCAAAAATTTAAGTATCCAAGTCACTATTTTATACTGATATCGAATATGTGACTATTTTATTACTTCTTTTAAAAAATTATTTTTAATAAAAAATTATTACAAATAGGCTTAGGCGCGCCCTTGATTATACACGGTTTGGATCTGAACACCTGACGAGTAAATGGAGTCAAAGAAAATTCATTTAACATAATAAGATATCGATAGGCTTAGATTTATGGTAGAGATCCCCAATGACTATAGGGAAAGGCTCAAAGTAACGTGGTACTCTAAATGTTTCCATTTCGCATTTCTGATACAAAGTAAATCACAATGCTGTGTAGGTAACGTGTTTCTGTAAGCGTTTCTTTGTTTCCTCTCTATAAAAATATTTACGAGTAAATTGTTGAGTAAATTGTACGAGGTACAATATTTGCGAGTGTTTTCAGCCACGATAAATTGGAAAAATATATATCAATGAGCATAATTGCATAAGTAAGCCTTCAACATAGAGTTAGTATACTTACTCTATACCCTAAGTCATCATGGACATAGGCAAATAAGAATTCAATGTAACCAGAGGTAGAGAGGAATATGTGTCGTGCAGGAAACGTCTCCAGTAAAGGAAAGGGTGAAGAATTCGTGAGATTAAAATGCATGGAACCAAGCAATGTTATCTGCATTTACCGAGTATTTGCCAAAACTTACATTATGTTTCAGGGGAAATCGGTAGTCGAACTATTGGGGTCGGATTTGGGCCATGACAAGAACAAAGGATCAGTGATAGAAAGTACGGTATATTGATAAGCAAAAAAGAACATCCAACTGAAACTGCATTGAGAGGTCGAAATTTGAAAAGACGTTCTCTCAACATATTTGCCATTACCAATTCCAGGAATGTTCTTCTTATCACCTTTATCATTCATATGTTCATTATAAGATTCAGGAATAGTCAATTATAGTAAGTTATTATGCAGAAAATGATAAAATGAGTCTTAATAAGGAGATGAGATTCGATATAAATAAATGAAAATATAAAAAGGAGACTATATTCGTGAGAATGTGAAAACACTTCGTGACTTACCATTGATGCAAAATTTGTCAACTTCAACATAAAATGACCTTTGTAAATAAAAATCTGAATAAATCGATAATAACTAAGCATATATACTGTACATACTCGTGAAGGTCGAGTTCCGAATTTTTGCAGAAATTTTCCATTTCAACGCTCGCTAATTTTCTTCCTCTCCTAAATTACGGTGGTTATCAAGTAGTATATAATCGATATTCATTTCGATTATTTCAATGTGTTGGCCTTTTTAATCTCAAAGTAGAGATTTTGATTAAGTTTTACCCAAATCTCAGATAGCATCTATTAAGGACATTAAGCTAGTGCCAAACAGAAAACCGAAAACGAAAAAATTGTTATTTCTGCCGGGAGTAAAACCAAACCCGAACCGAAATATTGAAATTTTTTTAACCGACCAGAAACCGAAAACCATTATTTTATCCGTTCAAATTTTTAGTTTAAATCTGTGTAAAGACGGGTTAAACATGTATAACTAAGAATAGCCATTACTAAGTCTTATTTTAAAATTTTGTCTAATGTAGTTTATATGGAAAGGATAAGATTACGATGATCGGAGCGAAAAAGATGGGTCTAATCGGTTGGCAGAATGAGCGTGACCGGAACTGAACCGATATTTATATTCTTCGTTGAACCGGAGCGAGGACCGAAACGAATAATATTATGATTCGATCCCCTGCTGTTATTTAAGTGACTTTACAAAAACTCCATCATTAATAGGTGAACTTTACTTTTTAAATTTTAATTTAGAGACAGACTTGTACACGATATATGGTTATGGAATGATCATCCGTTTATTTCAGACGATAGGGAACCCACAGCATCAACTTTTATTACTCAACAGTTCTAATAATAGACGAAATATTAAGTAATACATATTAGATAATTTTAAATTATCTATCTCTCCGAACTTAGATACTTTCTTCTTATTATTGGAATTATGCCCCGGAATGCAATTCACTCCTTTCCGGGGTTTGCATATCGCTTATCAGATCGGACGCTTCTTTTCACCACCGCACAATCACTTCTCTTATCTCGCAGAGAAAAAACACGAATTCGCCGCGGCAGATGAGCATCGGAATATCTACAAATAGGAGATTGTCCGTAATCGACATCTTTAAAAGAAGCTTTCTAAAGGGAAATATTGAAAATCGAGGGGAATTTTCCGAAGCTACGGCTCGACGGAAGATGAGAATGATCTGAAAGTTTCTCGGAGATTTGGGGAGAATCGTGGCATAGAAAGAGTGCCAAGGAGGGTCGGGTGCCAGCGGGAAAGCGATTTGGACTCCTCTTGGCCTCTGCTTTCTCTCAGATTCATTCGCAAACTATGGGAACAAGATCCTCATCCATTCCCTATTATTCACATTAATGACTACTGAAATTTCACACGCAAGCAATTTCTATACTCATTCCGTAAAGCAGGCCTCTGTTATGACAATTAGTAAAACAAGTTCTGTCCTGGTTCGCTTGCTGTAGTTAGGGAGCTCATTTCCACCACTTATCCCCGAAAATCGCGGATGATTTTCGAAATGTGTATTTTATTGTTCTTAGCCGTATTCTGGAAAGACGTGAAAAAGAAAACTCTCTTCATGCAGGAAACAAAAGCTGCACCATTTTCGATGGTTGAACTGATCAGGACCGTACAAACTTTTGATAGCACCTTTATATAATTTTGGGGATTGACGGAAGTGTTCAAGTTTGACACGACCGGATGTCGAACCGGGATCGTTGCGTGGCGGATGCTTTGACTTGGAGTTACCATGGCGGACCAATTTACTCTCCTTTATTACAGCATAACCCAACATTCACTTCTCGTTCGAGGAAGTTTGAGCATAAACTAAATTTCCTCCCTTCACCTAAATTAGAGAGAGCAAACCTTTATACTCGGTGGTCCTCAGATGTAGCGGTTATTCTCCCTGAGGATCGCTCTTAATTTTTTACGCTCTTTGATGTATTTGCTAAAGAAAGTAATCCAAACGTTAAAAAATACGGTAGGAACAAAGTCCATGATACTAAATATTAAACGGCCATTTTATTAAATATATAACCTATTGATATTTAGCCTTCGCAGTAGTTTTCATTCTTGAATGTTCCCAGAAAATTGCAACACTTTTCTCACCCCCGATTGTCATGATATATCAATGGTAACTGTTATAGTATAATTTATAAATAAATAAATAATTATTTTCCTACAACTGTTTTATCGTATCATAACGTGCCCAAAACGTGGAAACAAAAAAAACAATTTAAATAACAATTATTTCGGTTTAAATTATAGTCAATATGGACTCATATTCTTCACTTTTTAATTCACAGTTGACGCTCTCTCATAGTAAGTCAATAGTTGGATAATTCTAGATACAAGAATACATTATGCTGTATATGTTGTAATGAAATGCATACTCACAAAAAATCTTCTAATTTCCTCATCCAACGCATAAAATTTTCATGGCTAATATGAAATACTTCAGACATCTTATATTTGCCCTTAAAATCAAGCGAAATCATAAAGAAATTGTCAATTCGTTCCTCATAGCTCTTTACGCTGTAAGAAATAAAAGTAATGAAGAATTACAGAGCTTAAAAGCAGAACGAAATTGCAACATGAAACATGCAGAATCCTCTTCCCTACGGTGCAGTGGGTCCACCAAAATCGGACTCCGACAAGATAAGGCCATTAACTCGCCAAATTATTTCCCACTGCAGAATGGGAAACTAATTACCCAGTCGACATAAAAACGTCTTTCACCAAATCTTCAAGCACCATGACTGCAGCAATGCGTAAGAACGATCCTAAGTACCCAGCGATGCTTGGGTTATACGTAATTTTTTAAGTGAAAATTTTTTGACGCCATTATAAACATTTCGGAAATCAAAATTTCTGTCACATATATATCCACATTTTAAATTATATTAAGACAAAATATTCATATACTTCTCATTTATCTGAATCATCTTGTGAGATAAATTCAAATTTTAAAGAAAGACTTCTTGCTTTTCACATGGGTAGTTCAATGTAGCATGTTTCAGAACTTGTTCCAGAACAGATCAGTAGCAGTTTTTTTCTCAATAAATCAAAAGACTACCAATACCATATATTATGAAGTATGAAGACAATAGTAACAATAATATATCAATATTACATTAAGAATATTGGTCTGAGTTCGCATATTATGAATTTAACTATCAATGCATTCGTGATAAGGTTATCTTCCCCGTGTATTCTTCTGAGAGGCGTCTCAAGCAAGGTCTGAGGTCACCGAAGTGAAACTTTTTCAAAACAGAATAACTTTATCCTAAATCCGATTATGTTATCACATTTTTCGCGATTTGCAGCCAAATATTTCAAAATAAAAGTAAATTTTCTTTCTCTAACTTTTCTTTGTTGTATTTTTCCTGGAGGTTAATAAATATTAATTTAACTTTCTAAAAGATAGGAATGCTGTTTGCTGAGAAACCGATTTTGCGTGTATTCTCATCGAAAAATGTAACAAAGCGTAGAACCTGGCTCTGAAAGGCTAATAAAAGGTAGCCTAAGCCGGCGAAGATTGAAAACTGCGCAAATTATGGTCTCCGGGTTTTGGCAAACTTTAAAAATTACATACATTCATACACAAATTAACACATGTGAAGAATCTTTCTTCTTTATAATGATAGATATGCACATTTCTGTTCCAGGATCGTAAAAATGTAATGAGATTGGGGTAGATGTAATTGGCAAGCAGCAACCCACTCCGAATTTCACTTTTTATATTTCCCGGAACGGAATTAGAAAACCTCGCTTTCAGACAATAGCGTCTGGAAAGAATGACGAGGTGAATTTGTGCGTGGTAGTTAGCAGCTTCCTTTTATTGAGATACGAGCTATGATGCTGACTCCTTTGTTTCGTTTGATTCACATGCAACTACTTCTTATTACGGTTTTTTATCGCTTTAATGTATCACCTGGCTCGTTTGCACCAATATTTGCTAGCAGATACGCATCATTTTGTGCTCAATTAAAGCACTAATTTGCCAAACCATGAAATGTTCCTGCGCCAGAAAAAAACAAAGAATACTGTTAGAAATTAAAGCTAGTGATGGAGTGCGATCGTACTATAATGTGGCTGTTGCACAACAACTGTGTTTCTTACCAGTTGTTTTATTGCTTTTTTCATAGAAGATAGAGAAGTAGCTATTAATTTTGATGATATGCGTGTATCATTCTTTATAATTTTCATAATTTAGAGGTTTAAAAACTTTCCTATAGACGTATTTGTCGGAATTCTGACCTGCGTCAAGACTAACGTTTAGAAGTAACGGTAAGTCATGAATCGTCCCATGCATAAATCGATAGCCAACCTATTATCTTCAGTAATTAAAGAAAATTAATCAAGTAATAATGAATTAAGGAATGATAAATCAAAGAATAATGAATCTCTTATCATCGTTTCTTCTGAAAATTATAGTATGGCTTTCAGACAACAAAGGCAATACGGAATCTTATTTTTTTTTTTTTCAATTTTTAATCTGACAGTTATTGTAGTTCAATATATATTTTAGATTCCGGACCCACTTCCACTGTAAACCTCCAGCGTGAAGCGTAGTAATAACATTACTAATATAACATTCAGAAGTGTGATTGAGTGCGAAGGACTGAATAATGTGAACGATCCCACTTAGTTTGATCAATTTCCAGCAAATGAGAACAGTGGAGTACATTTCATACTCTTTGAGCAAACATCATTCTGAATCTGCTCTCAATTAATTACTAGTGTTAACTCATTCAAAGAGGCGTACGCTACGACTTCTGACGCAAATTATGCAATAAAAGAATTACATGAACAAATTTTGTCCCATAATTTCATTCAAACTCTTCCATGCTATCCAATTGATGGATTCGATTGAGAAAGAATAGAATTTCTCTCTTCAAAATAAAAGAATCGACACATTCACGACTATATCCTTTGATATTGCAGCTTCCTCTCCGTTCATTATTGTCAAAATAAGAATCGCGAAGAATCACTCACCCCCTAACACATTTTTCTCTTTCATTGTCTACCCTAATACCCTCAAAATGTGGTGTTATTGTAGAAATCGAGATGATTTGAATGGAAGATAGAAAATAGGAATTAACTACCTATCGCTACTGGTGAACTTCCCCGTCAAAATTGACAATCAAATTTAACTTATGTGAAATTTTTAACTATCACGCATCGGATTCTTTTGAATAATCGAACATAGTCCCTATCCTTTTCTTAAATATCCACCATCATATAATCTAAATCTAAAAATGACTGGCAAATCGATCTGCAAACAGGAAACGTAAAAAGTTAAAAATTTGAACTGCGAATTCGGGGGTTGACATACATGCTGGTTCACACAGCTTTGAAAATATCTATGGAGTTCCTTCTCTGGGGAAGTGGTGCAATGAATTCGGAAGGAATTATTTCGGCCTCTCTTCCTGCGCACAACACGCGGATATTTTCGGCATCCTTTTCCCCGCTAACGGAAGTTGCATCGGCCGAATAAATTCACGCCATTGTTTTCTGGCGGATTAATGGGCCGAACCACGATTGTTCCTCTTTCACGAGGAAGCGCTTCTCTTCTCACTGTCGATCCTCCTTCCTCTTCAACTCAACCGATCCATGCCTTCAACTTGTGCTACCGACTTCACTTGCTAACGGATGTAGAACACACTATTAGAAAAGTGGCTAGAAGATGCACTTTAGTCCTGGGCCAATGTTGGTTAATTAATAATCGGCACTTAGTAAAAATGATGAAACTAATATAAATTAGTGTATCGTGATATCTATCGATTAAAAATAAATAATATTATTTTATTGATCAGTCAAAAGCATGATAATGGAAGAACTAAAAGAGGAATAACTTTTTATAAAGGAAACTATTTCCTAATTTACTAACAATATATTTTGTTAGTTACAGAGTATTTTACAGAGATTTATGTTTAATAATTTAATAATTAGGAACTAGTTTCCTTTGAGAGAAGTGTTTTTTTTATTTTCTCCATTAATGTGAATAATTTATTCATTAGCTACTTAAATATCTTAAACATATTTCGAGAGTATTGCTTGATAGAACAGAACATCTAACATAGGTTAAAAGTCGAAAAATAACGAATTTTTATTAATGGCAGAAGTAAAAAGATGAGGTAAATACAGAAAAGATAATTCTGCATCTCAGAATTCTATCATGGCTTATAATATAATAGATTTATCAATGATTTTAATATAAGAATAATCCATTACACAGAAGTAAGCATACTGAGAGTTATTATATATACTTCGCTGTGTTTCTGCGAAAGATTTGATTGCCCATTTTTAAGAGATAATTTTCAGACATTTAAGATTGTTCAGTAAGCCGTTAAATATAAGTGAAACTTCAAATTATCAGAATAGATACATTGTACAGAATAAGATAATTGAATGCTAATTTCACATTCGTCAGTTTGGCTCATAACAATATGAAATGTAGATGTATACACTACAGATTTGCCACCTTACTGCAATAAATTTACTAAATTTAATAATTGTAACGAGTCTCACCATACACTGAGACATTAATGATGTATAATTATGCAGGATATGAAATATTTCATTTGATTATTTTCTCGCGGAACTTCCTTTTTGCATGAAAATCGGGGATTTCCTCTTTCATCACCTGCACAAGTTAATTTCCTCAAGGCTCAAACTTTCAATTACTGTTACATTCACACGACTTCAATTTGATTCCAGGAGCCTTTAATAAAGCAAAGCTACAATATCATCGGTAAATGTCATTCGTCCTTCAGCAAACCTCTATTATCCGCGAAAATATTCTATTAACGAACATAACTCTGTTATTTTTCTGCTTACATTAATTCTATATCGACTTAACCAATTTCAATATTATAAACTGTGCTTTTACTAGGTTTCCACTTCTATGGGCTTCAAGACGCAACTCTAAGCAAGAGAATAAGTTTCTGAGTCTAGAGTAAAAATTGGGAGTTCGATGATTATAATATAAACAATGTGATGGGTTGTTAATACTAATTGATATGCCTTCTGTAGGTTTTAAGTTAAGAGAATTTCATATAACAGGAGATAGAAAATCAGTAGCTCTCTTCTCCATGCGCAACGGCAATTAGAGTAAAATTTAATCTGCATTAAAATGTTGTGATTCCAAAACTTAAATTGCTATATGTTTCGGTAAAGTGTATTCCTTTGCTGCAGAGTGGTTAATTTAGAATGGAATAGATATATTTACAACTCCTCATTTAAAATGCTATATTATAGCATCGTTTTCATGAATTTGAACCGTACTGAGCGAGTTTATGAACAAACTACAAGAGCATCTATATATCCGAACTTCTGTAGAAGTAGTAATACGATAGCCTTGAATACAGAAATTCAAAATACGCACCGAAAATCTTACATTCGATCTTGATGTGTAACGCAATCCTTCAAAATGTCTTCTAAAACATTCAGGATGGATTCTTGATTTCAGACTAGAAAAATCACCGGATTGAAAGATATAATCTCTGGAGTCCAAAATAGTAATCCTAATGTACGACGTGATAGAAAAATAACCGCGCCGAATAGTATACCTAACTATTCTCAGGAAATTTAAATCACACCATAGGAAGAGCAATCTTGTGCTTTCTTTCCGGTGATTAAAGTTTTTTTCTGATTCATTTATACTCGGCAGAAAAAGAATCTATAATGACATAACGCAAACAAATAAAAACGAGTCGGAGAAATCTAACCAATCCCAATCGACTATTAAAAAATATTATTTCCTTGTCCCGACCGCTATGCTTCATCGCTACTTAGTTTAAATGTTTTTAGTGCGTGGAGATCAGCTACTGTTAGTGGAGTGAGTGCGATTCTGTAATTTTATGAACCTTCCGTACAGCAGATCAGTGGTTAAGTAAAGTTTTTTCTAATTGTACATCGTATTCATTCGATGCACAACTGTATTTTGTGTCTGATTGAGAATGAATCCATGCGCATTCATTGTATAATGTATGACATTACCTAATATGTATGTCTAAATCATAACTAAATTATATGGTGACTGATATTCTTCACTAAAGATGTGTTCTTAAATTAAAATCTTACTTGAAAATAATTACTGAAGATTAAAAATTACACCAAGCTTAGAATCTGTAAATATTTAAGCCTAATGGCCGGTTTGAAACACGAATCTTCCAACATAAGTTACCTGTAGCTCTAGAGAAAGATTGAGGCTTTCTAGGAAGGAGTGAGGTAGTTTCCCTTGCTTTCCTCACTTAGCCAGAACGCCTTAGCTGGAAAAGGACCACTTCTTTTTTCTTTTAGAATTCTTTTAAAGACAATAAAAATATCATTAATTAAGAATTGATTAAAATTAATGCCATTATTCAGCGTCTTTCAAACCTCAGTAGCTTTGATGTTATCACTGCCATGAACAAGAATGAGACAAAAGTATATTATAGTACATTTTTCATATCCTTTACTAAAATATAAATGATAAACAATTTATACAGCCAGGTTTGGTAACTTAGGTATAAACAAGTATCACAAAAGTATAAACCTATCATTGTATGTTTATAATTGTTTAATGGAATATTCTGAAAGGTACAGATTACGAAATCGAGATGAATCTATTTCAACAAAATAAAAAATGACGAAAGATACAATATCCTTATGACCTTGTCAAAACACATGACTCATACATATTTTCGATTGCCAAGACTTATAAGGTTTCATTTTTAATTAGCGCGTTGAAATATCGAAAGTCTGTGTGGCTATGTACACAGCAGTATAACTTTCTTCCATTCTAAAATAAATAGCCGAAATATTCCTAAAACTATGACTCATATTTACCTATTAAAACAGCATTTGCAGAATAAGAAATATAAACACTCGATGTTGAGCGTTTCGTAAACCTATCAATAATACCTCTATTTATTATCAGAAATCTTCGAGATTAGACACCATCTATATCTAACATTAAGATTATATAGTGTATAGTAGAGGTATAATGTAAGGATAATTCAAGTAATCATCATATGTTTTTCTGCCCTTTTCGGCAGGTTATCTCATGGGCTCCTCCTCCACTCTTCCCTTTTCTCAGCCATTCTCTTAATTAAGGAGTAACTTCTGTCCTATTTTCGTTGTAAAAAAGTATCCGACATAAATATTCTATTATTCACAGGTATATAAAGTAAAGGTAGGTGGCATTCACCGTGGATAACTGCTGGTCAGTGCATCGAATCCCACGCCTCCCTATTCGGCCGATACCGGATATTATTCAGAAGCAAATGCCTAAAATCTTACAGATCTCATACATTTTAAGTGATTCTAATGGTGCCTGTTATCCGGTATATCATATCCATACCACATACACATAGTTTTCTCTGACTGATGAAATCCTTTGTCAAAGAGAGCTACAAAAACTTGTATGGCAACAAAAATAAAAATGACCAAAATTAAGTAACTAAGAGGCTCTCTTTGTGCGAAAAGCAGATCATTCTTCAAAAATATCATGTAGGACAACTATAATTGCACAACCCGGTTATGACGCTATTCCGGCAAAGACGTCCTAACCGGATTTTACTCTATTTCATATATTAGCATCTATTTAACATGTAATTTGTGTTATCTCTGTATTAACGATGGTTTTATCAAGCAAATTGAAGGGATTTGGTTATACCAGCTTCTATCATAGATTAAGTGTACTAACTCAATGTTTCTATGAATAAAAACGGAACCAATAGATTTCTCATGCTGCTCACTTCTTCAAAACTTAACGTTTGGCATCATTCCCTACAGAAAATCACCGACTGACTTTGATTTTTCACCTCATGATATTTAAGTATAAAATGTGTATAAATACGTATTCTATCTAATAACAAAAAGCTAAATCTTGTAGCTGCGTCTGGGAGCTCATGAGTACTTTTTGTCATTCCCTCAAGCACTGTATTCAAAACTGTGTGCCGCGAGAGCTCTAGCTTGAAAAAATTGACGGTAGAGTCGATGCGAAATTTTATAATAAACATATTTGTACATTTCTCGATTATTCGATTTGATATCTCTTTTAATAGATGTATATCATAAATTGTCACTCGTACATAGAATAGAAAATTTTCGGTACCTGCTGGTTTTCCGTCCGCTTGGATTTTTAAGCGAATCATCCCCTTAAGCTATGCAAAAGACACTCTCACAATAACATCTTGAATGCCGAAGTTAAAAGATAAGCATTTTGCTATGATTATGATTCCTAAATTTAGTATTTGATGTAATGATGCTTCATGTTTCACTACAAACCCAAAATTAAAGTTCGTTAGTGTGCCGCAAAACGAAGTCCCAACCCCCAGTGGGCCATGGAATAAAATAGTTTGGTAATCAGAGTAGCAGATCATATTTTACATATTATTACTTTTGCAGGCCTTATCTTGCTGATATTACTTTATCGACGGCCAAATGTAAAAAAACCATTGATGAAATCAACTGTTTTGAGAGCCGGATAGAATTCTTTTATGGTGTGGATTGGCCTGCGGGCACTTTGTGCTCCCATGATCTTTAGTAGCCATCCATCCTCGTCAAAATATCATCAATTTGTTTTCTCCGTGGTATTTTCGTCTTTCCTAACACTTTTTCTTGAAATATTTCTCCAATCAAATAGTTATGACTTAGTTGATGAGCCAAGAAATCAACTTTCCTTTTCTCTATCTCACCCATCAGTTGTCTATCTCCATCAACTTCCTTCATCACATTAGCGATATGTTTTTTCAACCAAACTAATTTTTCACTTCTCATTCTCCATATCCACATTTCTGCCTCTTTTGGCACGTTCTCTTAGTCTTACAACGTCAACTGACATAGAGTAAAGTGATCTAAGAAAAGGTTTTCGCAAATTGTTTTCCTGAAAGTCAAATCCATACGTCAGCGCCTCAGAAGATTTTCACATACTAAATTATTGATTTTTATGATTAACTTGAGTGCTTTCTAATATTAAATATCCGATGCCAGGAAACTGCTTAAATATCCAAAATCTCTTTATCTATTGAGAATATTTTGGGTAAATTAATCGCGAAGGATTCGGATAAAATCATAGTTCATGACTGAACGATACAAGTAATGAGTGCATGAGAGTTTTGCTTAGTTAAATAAAAACTCGCAATCGGATACTTTCATTCAAGTGATTGTAAGTTTCTGGTGAAGTTATCGACAATGACCGAAACCTCGTGCTCATTCGGCAGCTTTTTCCAGATATTTCTGCTTTATTCTCAATAGTGTCAATTAGCGACTCCGTTGCAGATTCCAGCGTTCAGCTGATACGTGAGGAAACTTGTATGAAGCAACAAGCTTTTGTAACCTTAAACGAGAGTAATGAAAAGATAAATAACGTCTCCATTAAGTTTTACCTCCTACTAATGAATTATCTTGATTTCCATTGCTAACATTTGTGTTAAGATTCTCTACATGTATTTCGAAATTGAGTTCTTTGGAGCCTTCGAGACAAAGGGAAAACACCGGTTATCTAATTTCTAACACGATAAAAGAACAAGGTGGGTTTTTAATAAATCCTTTAAAAATCTAAAATCTTAATCGAGAGCGTCTTAAACAGGTTTTACTGAATGTTATTTGTGAGTGAGGGATAACTTCACAAACTCCCTTTTTTGTGGATCATAACAATTGATTTACCAAAATAATCGATAAAACGATCGATTTAACAGCAGGTTTCATATTTAAAGATTGATGAATGCGGAGAATTAACGGGCTTAAGAAACGGAACACATCTGTGAACATTGCAGAATCGACCTAGACACGATATTAACCTTCGCTCTTGAATTCACGATATTAATCAGAGATTTAAAAAATAAATAATGCATTCAATTTATATTTCTGATGGTTATTTTTCCTCGGAGTCTACCTAAACAGCTTAAATGCAAATGAGGTGTTGAGAGCCTTAAGAAACGTTTTACCACCGTCGTAAAATAGGTGTTACGCAATTTTCAAAACGATATCACCGTTTTATTCACTTAGACCACAGTCGCATTTATCTAAAAGAAACTTTTTTCAATGGAAATAAAAATCCAAAGCTTCCTTTCACTCATAAATTATTTAAGAAAACAATCACTATCTTAGGTTGTTAATCTAAGATAGAAGTCTAACATATTAAAATAAAGAATATTAGCGGGCGCCATCAATCATAATTTATACAATACTATAGACAGCATAATACACATGAATCGGATTTTTGCTTGTGACCTTGTATAAATTGAAAGTTTAAGTGTCCATTCATTTTCTCTATATTTTATTGTATGCCGCTAAGTGAAGGCCCAACAAAATCTAAAATAATATTTTACTCTTTATAACGGCCTGCAGAGAGTTTCTCGTGCTATAATGGAATAAGTCTGATAAAGAATATGATGCAACGTTCTGTTTTTATTGGAAATTCTCGAAAATCACGACGCATAGATATTCCTGCACTTTTCCATTGTCGCCGTGAATGCTTCCTTTTCGAAGGACTTGTTTGGCAATCCCACTCTGATTCAATTACTACATTAATTAATCGGAACAGCTCAATTGTCCTGCAACTCATTTTCCCGCCGTCGATTACGTAAATTGAAGAACAATCAAACTTCTCCATTCGTGTATTACGTTTGTGGTTTCCTCCGATTCGATAATGAGATGTGGTCAGTTGATGAGTAACTTGAGGAACTTTCGTAACAGGTGAAATGGGTGGCTTTTTGTGCCCACCTTGTTGTGCGGTAGCGAAAACTAGATATAAAAACCATAATGCATAGATATGGAAGCCATATATTTTTATAATAAATTGAATGCCGTTGTAAGGGGTTAATATTGGTTAATTGGTGAGTATATGGAGCGAAATCAGAAGAAAGGATTAATGGGAATGAGCCTGTAATGGATATACGTATCAAAGAAAAAGCTGCGTGATCAAGTTGAAATAGGTGTTTTATATTATTTTGGGTTCATGGAAGGATAGATGAAAGCAGAATGACTATAATGATGTATGAGAATGTTAATAATTCGAAAGGGAGAGGAACTGTGATGAATCATGTAAAGGAGGTGATTGGAAATAAGAATTAAAAAAATGAATGATGAGCAGATGTTGCGAAATATGAACATAAAACAGGAACGTAAGGAGTATTGTAATGAGGCAAATATCGCATTTATCCCGAAAAAAAATAACATGAGTAATATGTGTGTATAATTATGTAGAAATTCGACGAAACACGGTTTTCAGCCCGCTGTTTTCAACACCAGTTCACAATGAGTCTTCACATTGCGCCTCATTTTCAAACTGAAGTCAATTTTCTTCCAACATTTGGATATGCACGTCCTTAAATGCCTCCGTTTTACACCACCAAATACAATGATCCTGTTCAAATTTAATTTTCTTTGGTCCCGAAGTTCGAGATTCATCGTTGAAATCGACCGCCTTTGATAAATACACATTACATAAGATTCACGCTTTCTCTTCTTTTGCTCAATAGTTTTTTTCTATTCATAAAAAAACTCTTCCCACCGGAATCTTGACCTTCGACGACAAGTAAAAGGACGAAAGCCATTGACTCATTCTCTATTCATTGAAGCTCTAAGCTTTTAATTATATAGTGAGAAGAAAATTAATTTATATTTTCAGTCAAATTTAGCACTAGCTCTAAAACATACATTTCAAATTAAAGTAATTCCTCCGTTTCCTTACCCATACTTTCTTTTCCATAAATTTATTACAGAAATACCATGGACATGTATTCTTTGTATGGACATGTAATTCCTTGTTATTCATAAAAGAGGTAAAGACCGCTGATAACATATATGATGAATTCTAGTGTTAATACGAGTATTTAGGAAAACAAATAACATAAACATATGAATTTAATATTAAATATATCCTCCGAAACATATATAATGATATTTATCTTCCAATTTATTCGGAATTGGCCTATTTTACCCTTATTCATATGATAAGGGTCTTCAACAATGACTGTGGTGATCAAATTGAAACTTTTTCATACATCCAATATTTGAAAAAAAACTATGTATATTTTCCCGAAGTTTTCACGATGTCGGGCGAAAAAACTATTTTGAGATGAGAATAACACATTTATGAAGTATAGTTGCTTTTTGGTCAATGAGTTATATTTCAATATTCTGACGGTACAACCGTCTTTAAACTTTACGACGTTAAATAATTTACGAATATTGAAAACTACAAATAATAGTGCGCCATTCTCAGGCGAAGATTAATTAAAGCATAAGGCAAGAAAACTTTCTGAATAAATGAAATTTCTCGAATAAATGAAACAACAAGTAATAACGATATTCCATAAAATTGCTCTTCGCACTTCGAATACTCGAAGTGCGAAGTGTGAAGTAAGCAGAGAGGTCATCTGCATACCATCAAACTCTTTTACGAGCAACAAATTATGAGCATCCATCGTGTTTTGGTTATTTACGATTTCGGCGTGCGATACCGCGCATTCATTGAAACTTTGGTTGAGGGAGTCAATATTCGATGCGTGATTGTGAAAATCAGAGAAAAATTGATCGTTGGCCGTAGAGTCGTTACAAGAGTTACTCGTTACAGCAGGCATCTCCGTAATATTCACTCTTTCTCTGTCAAGTATAGGGTTAAAAGTTAATGGAAGTCTTCCGAAGAAATTTCACACTTGAAATTTCTAACCTCATTTTTCGTAAATTATTTCCGTGGATGAAAAATGAGTGGCGTGATCAATCAAGGGACATCGAGCGAAAGGAAAACATGAAAAAGCGTTATTTCTGCAGAAAAAACGAACCCAAATCGAAGGATTGTATTTCTGGAAGAAGAAACAAACCGGTAACCCTCGTTTACTCCTCTTTTGGTTTGTATTCGAATGAATAGTATCGTGAATTATAAATTAACACGAGAAGGCTGGATTTCGTGGAACGCGATGACATCTGGTAAAGAATAATACTTATCACCCTTAAAGTATACTTTGGTATTCCACAGATATATTCTGAAACTTGCTAAGTTTAGCATTCTTTATCATGTGTCGTTAATTATAGCTACTAATCATGTATAACTGTACATTTCAGTTCACTTCTTAACATTAATGACTGATTTCATTCCATAATCGTTTCTTTTAAATCATGGATTTTTATCCGGAATTATCGAAGTGTAAATCTATTTAAAAATTACATATTTTAGAGGGATATTTTAGATAATATCTAACCCTCGTGCCTACAAAATCCGGTTCGATGAAAAATACCGGTTTAAACCGGAACTGAACCGAAACTTTGCGTTTTGATAGAACCAGAAAGAATCCTACGCCCTGCTTAAATGAAAAAAGTATCATTTTGTGGATCGGGAAATATTGCGGAAAATTCACTTAATCGATGTCACGGCTAAGGAGAAAATCAAGAAGATGCTCAAAATTGGGAATTGAGAAATATGAAAGCTAAGGTGACCAAATGTTCAGATTTAGACAGGAAGAATCACTTTTGAATTTCCTGTCCCGCTACCCACACTGGCCCAGAAATGTCCCGCCTACTTACAATCTCGGAAAGAAAAATAGAACCTCTATCAATGTAGTTAGGCCTTTATCGTGACATCGGAGCTATTGCTGTCCATATCTTCTTTATATTTTATCGAAATTATAAAGAGTAATTAGGTAGGTCGTGTCAGCGACCAATCGGTATCGGCGCTTTCGTAGAGGTTATGAAGGGATAGCTGGAATCGTTGTGGAAAATATATTGCTATATATGTCCAGTTTACACATATGTGGGTTATAGATGTAAACTGGAGCCACGAGTCTGTAAATAGACTCTTCCGGTTACCTATTTTCCATGGAAGATCACATTGTTTTGTTTTTACTTCTCTGATATTCGGTCATTCCATTTACGTTAATGTAATCCGATATCTTGCATTTTTGGTGCTTTGAAATTTCATAATCTGCTATACGTTTATAATTATTTTATATACTCACATTGAGTACATATATACTCAATTTGAGATTGATTGGACAAAAAGAATAAAATTATAATTACGGATGGACGCCCAATTTCGATTTGGACACTAATCTGAAAAATTCAATTCCAGAGATATGTGAGTAAAGAATATATTTGAGAGAAATTCAGAGCGTTAGTCAGAGTGCATTCTTTCACACACAAAAGAGAAGGAGCGCAGCTTTAATAGTAGTAAATAACCAGTAATGTCTAGTTGAGTAAGTAGATATTTCCATTTAGCATCTTACGGATAGTGTGTAAACACTAGGAGATTGATGCAAGATAATATTGCAGAGTATCACTCGGATGTACGCGACCGATTCTCAGTAACGCAAGACGCTGCAGCAGAGTAACTGCTCTGGTCAACAAAGAGCATCTTAGCGCAACGTACGTTGCTGCATATCGACAAAGTTTAGGGCCTCTAAGCGTGACAAACAAATTTTCCAAGAATAAGGGAAAGTGCTCTTAAGTGGTATTCAAAACAGAGATGCTCCGTGGCTATCGGAGTGTACGAAGATTTTGAAACGCAGGAATCACCATTAAATTAGGAGCCAGACTTTTAAAACAAAGCAAATTTCTCATTTGAAAGTCTTAGACAAAGATCGTTAGCGGAATGTCAGCCTCTTTTTCAAGCAGGTGATGGAACGAAATCCACAAATCGAAAGAGCTCTTTCACGAAATCGGAAAACCTTTAGGGCTCTGAATTACGTGAGATATTTCTCTTCCGTACAGTGCATTAGAAATTTTTATGTTCCAAACTCTTTGGTACGCTAATTAAAAAATAATAATCATATTTGCGTCGCCATTTTTCTATCAATTAGCAACTCTTTTAGCGACTATTTCTATCTTTTAGCAACTCTTTTCTATTTTAGCGACATTTTACACTCTATCTAGCAGAGAGATTGCAAATTCGCACATGCCGTACGGCTATACATGAATTCATCACGTAGCTTTTTGGTGACGTATATCATACATTCTAATTCTTCAGAATCAACATTTCAAGAAGGAAAACGAGTTATTCGCTAAGTAAACTTAATAAGAATATCCTCATTTTATTTCCTTTTGATGTATTATAGTAAATGAGTTAAGGGATAAGGGAAATATAGCTAAGCGTGAATCTGTTTCCGAAAGTGAAGATAAGTTCATATTAAATTTCTGAAAAGGCATAATTAAATAATTTCCTAATTTAATGTATTACTCTCTTAAGACCGCAGGTACCCAACCTTCTTCTACATACACGTAACAAGACATTCTGCATATATAAATTAAAGCATAGCATTACTTATGTTTGATAAAAGATATAAAATTCATCTATCTAATTTATGTAATTACAGCCTTGTCTGATGTAAGTGGCTAAAGCTACTTCACAGAATAAATCCAGCGACACTTCAAAAATAAATTGGCATCTCTGGAGATATTATTTCTTTATTTGATACTATATTTCAGTCGAGGGAAATTTTAGTATGGTAATTTCGTCGAATTACATAATAATTACATTCTTACATAGTTATGATTAATGATAAACGTAGTACACTGAAGCTCTTGAGAGAAAATCTCTCTCCAAAGACCCTTTGGAGTCTGCCTTTCGATTCTCCTGCGAATGCAATATGCGAAACACAAATCCGCAAATGCAAAAATGTTTCCTCGAAAGAAAGGGCGCTTCGCCGCCGTTTCGCAACACAAAGAAAGCGCTCACTCATCTCTTTGTGATCGCGCAAAGGACTGGAAAGTCGAAACAGCTCTCCAACGAATGCTTTCCGTTTCTACCGTACACTCCAAATATTTAGAAAACTACCGCAAGATTGGACTCCGGTTGCGAAGAAGATGGGAGATTCAGTTATGCAGAAACAAATGTAAACGCTATTTGGCGAATTAAATTCATTCCTTTTTGAGTATCCATATATTTTAGTAAGGGAGAGAGGCAACCGCTTCAGGGCATAATAAACAATGGGGCCTCAACAATTGAGCATCAGAGAGTTGCAGGAACGCCAAAATTACCCATGTTAAAAAGGAGGAACAACTATCTTGACGTCTAAACAAGCTGCTTGATAAAAGTTTAGTTGGTGAATTATTTGAGATACTCGTCAATAATCTTTCACTTGAATGATGATGTTTGAAGATGAATTAAACGACGAATAAAAAATCATTACTGTTTACACAATTAGATGTTTGTCATTTCGTAACTTAATAGGAAAATAATTCGAGATTCATTACGTGTGCCATATTGGAAGGATTAAAAAATGAAGGCAGTAATTACAGCGTGAAGAAGCAATAAATGACGATGAATATATAGTGTGTCATAATGGATTTGGTCGACGATTAAGACAGCCAAAATTGCTACCTCAGCACTGCTGAACCTTACATTTAATGCTAATTCCCACTTTTAATTCTGCCCCTCAGCGTTATTACTCAACCTATCATTTCTAATTCATTTTTTAAACCTACTTTCCTGTTTCTGTTCTTTGTCAACCTATTTTGTTCTGCTTTACCTCTCAAGAAATTCATTTTCCCAGCTTACAGTCTAGTCTATATTCTTTAATCCCTCACCCAAAATTTTGAATACTTATCTATTAGAACGAATCACTTTCAATTACGTCACACTTAGGGCTTATTTATCTCAAGGGGTTTTATAGTGTTTTAATATTAATATAACGAATTTATTAAAGAATGAGATTAAGACTTATTAGTCTCCTCTTACATGTAACTTTATGCCATTAAAAATTTAGGCAAAGAGCTATTAGGAGGTAGACGAATAAAAGAAAAAGTGAGAATTATTAATGTATATTAAACAGGTTTTCTGCACTTAGGAAAAAAGTTTTAAAAAACCCTAATACGGTTTAAATTATTATTGTTTATTAAACCACAGGTTTTCATGCTACCGTGTCCTGATTTGTATTGAGGTGATTTGGTCGAATGACTTTATGAATGGGTATATAATTAAATACATGATGGTGATACTTTTTGCGTGAAAGTGAGTTAAATATAATTCTGTGGAAACCGTTATTCTCCGTGAAATTTATTGAAATTAATAATCTTGTGGGAATCTAAGAAATGAAGGTCTAATTAAAGACTTTTACATTAATCTTTATTTAGACTTTTTTGTAAAATATAATGTTTCGCCCCCTGTAAACCTCTACTCTTCTTCTAACCTCAAATATTATCATTTCTAGTTATTTTAGTCCCTGATAAATGTTATCAATGGACTTTTTATTGATTAGGTTAAGCCAAGCGGTCTTCTCCTCCAACTGAACTATTTTCAATGCCACAATATTTTTTATAGTATTATGAGTATGTAGTAGTAAAAGTATGAGAAAAAAAGAACATTTGGTTTATGGAAAAAGTTCTCTGGAACTGAAGGATAATAAAGAAACATACAAGGTTGCGAGAAAGCTTATATGCGAAAAGATGGAGATAACCACCGAAAAATGTAATTGCAAAAGTAAATAAGGTGCTGATTTTAATTGGATGTCAATAAAAAGCTCTTGTTTTTCTATTTCGGGTAAATACCCAAACCACTGAATCTGGTAACTAACAGTACAGAATGTCCGATATAGAAGCCACCGATGAAGTTATTTTAATATCATGTTTTAAGGCTTAGATTGACACATGTTTGTTGACTAAAGATAATGAGATGAATATATGTTGTCGATTCTTGACGTCGTCGGAATGTTACATCGATCGTCGTTTATCAATCATAACCTACTAAGTATCTTAGTAAGTATCAGTAAGTTACTTAGTAAGTATCAGTAAAGACAGAATAAAAAGATATGTGACTGTTGGTTGATGTGACGGTATGTGTCTTGGTTTTTTTTCTTGTAGAAATCAAATACGGAATCCATAATGACTTGATTAAAAAAATAGAATAAATCGGACTTCCGTTGGAATTATATTAATTTAATTTTATTATGACGCCCAAAATTTTTGAACAAAATAAAAAATCGTAACACAGAAATAAAGACGGAGTAATATACAAAGGCTGAGCGGTCTGTCGCGTCTATTTAGTGGTATATATAAGAGGAAAGTCAACTGAGGATATAAATTCTTCAGACAAATTTCAGCAACAGAAAAGAGTAAAACTAAACTAACAAAAGAATTCAACTAGAATAGAGAGCCATTGGAAGGAACTCGCATTTCCTTATGTCCACGGTACCCGTGGTGCTGAAGAGAGAAGACTTCCAATGCAAAAAAATGCACGTTGCCAAATGTGATTCAGAATAGTGAAACTCGGTGTTAAAAGCCGTGACAACCAAACGATTCAATACAAGCAAAAAGTATGGAACGCTGTATGCTTAGAATCACAAAGGGAGACAGAAAAAGCAACACCAAATGAGGATGATGACATGAGATATGGGCATAGAACAAATCAGATCAGTAAAATGGATGAGGAAAGGCCACATGGTGCCGAGGAGAAACGACAACCCTTGGAGCAGTTCTGAACTGGACACCAAGATATGTGAAGAGACCAAGAAAAGGACCAAAAGATGGAACATAATCAACAACCCTTAGAGTAAAATAGAGAAGCACAGAATAGAAATCGGAAAACGCTAAAGAGGGCTTATCCTACATAGTTTTAAATGAGCGATTGTGAGAATTGATATAATTATACAAAAATTTTAAACATTATTTTTTGCTTCAATAATCCAATGCAGTTTATCATGACTGTTTTTGTAACTCATAATAAATGCATAAATCCTCCAAGAAATATTGGAATCGACAATTGGAGTTTATTAGAGGTTTTAATTCGTGTCGAAACGAAGGAATGACAACATCTTTTTGACGGCAAATATCATCTAAGTGACGCGAAAACCGGTTGTCAATAGTGACGATAAATGGAACCTTCTCCCAACCCATTATCCTCATTTTATTTTCATTTAATATGAATCACATTAAAAATTTAATTTGAAATTTATTTTTTTAAGATACAAGGACGGCATGCTTGCTGGATTGGAAATAGGTAAGCGTTCGGAGGATTAGTTATCGAAGCTCTTTTAAGTGAGCAACTGAAGCCATGCATTAAAGAAACCTGCGTGATGGAAGGATAACGATAAAAAATAACTTAATAAGAGCACCAACAAATTCCGGAAGACTCTCATTGTCATCTCGTAGAAAAGCTATTTTTGCGCCCAAGGCCTGCCTAAGATGCATTGTCGCCATGAGCAGGGTGTCACGTAGGTTCCCCCTTCAATTTAGATACTTTTAAAATTATTAAATGACCATCATTTAAAGACTTTTTGAATGAATGTTTTGATATTTATACTCAAATTTTCATCACTATCATAATTTAAGCTAAGTATTATAGTGATAAAAATCTGAGTTTGCGTTAAACTGATTCATTAAACTTTCTGTTCAGAATTAATTCACCGATTTTACTCGAGAAAAATTCACCTAAAAACTTCTTCACATTCCGATTTTATTCGGCTCTCCCTTATCTAACGCCGCTTTTGGTTGCGTCTCATTGTCTTTCACGTGGATACATCAAGACTTTTTATTCTTAAATCTTTGCAAAAAAAAAAGGCCGCGCGACAGTGTACTACTCCGTTTTCTTTCAATTTGGAACTATTCCAAGAGCGGTAAAACTTGATTCCGGGATTTTTTTGAAGACGTCTCATTGAAAGAACCGCTTTTTCCACCGTTGAAAAGAGTGCAGTTTCATCAAATTGATCGCCATGTGATACCGATAAAAATAAAATTAAGTAAGCTTGCTTCGTAGGAGGGAAATGAGGTTACACATTACGTGTGTACACATTGGATGAGCGAATCGATCTGTGGGGAATGAAGCAGCTAGAATGACTTGTCTTCATTTTGAAAAGAGAATAATTTATAAAAGGGATGGCGCATACACCGTAAGTGACTTATTACATGATTATAAGTAGGGCGTTTAATATAGAAAAGAATTTAAATTAAGTTTGTTACTTATTTAAATATATCACATGTACAAATAGTTACAAATGTAGCTCAGCTTGCCCCCGAATTCTAGGGAGTGTACTTGTTATACTGTTTTATTATTATTTTATAATTTTTTTATCAGAGTATATTGTTATCAGTATGCTTATATTGTTGTTTGGTTAATATAGTTTAATATCTTTGTTCACTGTAATTGTTTACATTTTCTTTGATTCTTATGATTCATGGCACATTATTGTAATTTGTAAGGTTTTTAGCTTCCAAGTAAAAGTTTAATAATTGACGCGTGAGCTATGAAAGGTTTCCACCCCTGATCTACAACTTTGTATCCATATATGTTAGTAGAATCACACATTCATCTTCGATCGTCTATAAATATCATAGTTACCGAGTCACGCCCTTATTCCCGATTCGCATTCTACACCTTTAGTAGTGAATCTTTTTCCATCGAAAGGCTGTGGGAAGCATTTGGCCACATGGGAGACTATTAGGTCGAATGTGAAATCATTAGGCGGAGCTTGAGAGGCATATCGCATGCTTTCAAAAGGTAAATCATCCAAATTAAGAGTAAGAAAACGAATTCATTCGATATGTGAACCAAAGGAGAATATTTTCCTTTTTTCCCTTGATATCATTAGGTAGGCTGAGAAAAATAATTTAAGTATCTAAGTCAGTTTCGAGAAGTAAATGTCAAAGGTTTCCCACCTCTCTTTATTCTATATGATGGAAACTCCATCACATACGTCATTAAATTATGGTAGCCAATGAAGTGATACCTCTTACAAGATGTCTTTGACCAGAAGAGAATAAGTAGCATTTTATGGACCTTTTGTAAATATTTATTTACTTAACGGAGCATCCCGCATCGGTTGTTATCGAGTTAATAACCTCAATTCACACAATTTGCAAAAAGTAGTCGTAAAAATGTTACGCAAGAGGCGCAAGGTCGACACTTGAACGTAATCATCCCACAAAAGGAATTGCACATCTAATGTAAGTGGGACACAAAATACAGATCTAGGGATGTGGAGCAAAAACGTCGCTTTCTTTAGTGACCCACTCGTTGTATTTGAGGGCCCCTGATATCCTCAATTGTTAGCTATTTATCTTAAAAATCAACTCAGAATCAAGTTCTTTTTTAATGAATTCATTCAAAGAACATAATCATAAATAAAATATAAGCTACATAACTAGTGAGGATCATAATTAACTAGTGGGGATTCCATAGGGAACTTCATTATGGATTTTAAAACAAGTTATACACGAGATTCAGTTTGATTAATCATACTCTCGAGCTATTCTTTGTTTAATTTCGATTATGAATCTGTAAATAATATGAGATTGTAACAATTCGATAGTTAATGCCAATTTTGACAGCTGAACTTTATTGTTGGAGCTGTGTTTTTTCCGAAGATTCCCTTCACCAGCGATATCTGAAATATTTCTCTTGAGAAATGTTTTCCAGAATTTTTCAAATTCGCACCTGTCACTCGCTCACCTTCACTCGATCGCAGAGACTCTCGTATCTTTCGCTTTTTCGATTTGAGTCATCTAAAGCGCATCAAGGAAAGGATTTTAATTTTGCTGACGAAATGAAAGGTACTTCGATGAAATGCAAAAGGTGAGCCATTGAATCAGCCCAAATCCGATTATCGCCGATCAAGGGTCTTCCTTTCTGCAGATCAAGGGAAACTATGCCACGATGAAACACCGCGACATCGTTTTAATTTACACACTTTAAATATAGTGGGTGATATATCAACGAACAGTTCTGACAGCGAACAAATTTGAATACGCTTTCGCGAAAGATTTCTATGTTCGGATAGCAAACACAAGAAAACGCTGGGCGATTTGGAAAACGGAGAAGACGAATGATGACCAAGGGCGACATGTGCCATTTCACATCCATCGGAAAGGTGGAGGATGACAGAACAAACGAGTTAGGATTGCTCCCAAAGCAGGTTTAGGCCTCTTAGCAATCGATGCTAATGATTAACACTGGAAAATGGGAAAGGAGACGGAATTAACTGATAATGGACGACCTTAACGTATAATTGCAATAACGAGATTGTTATGTCAATATATATAATGATAAAAAGAAGACTGATGAAAATGCAAAACTATATAGGTATAAAAATGTAATTTTAATACGGATTGTATGAATGATCAGATAAAATTATTATAAAATAAAGAAAAATATTATTAATAGGAATGATTAGAGTACTACTATCCTTTCTGTAATTAGTGCAGCCAATTTATGAATAGTATCTCAAATAATCTTCTCGATTATTATGTATTTTATTATTGATCAACAGTGTATTAGTTTAGGTAATTATTTTGGACAAATTCTATAACTAGTTTTAGTCCGCTGGTATTAGTTAGATTCGGCCTCATTACAATATTCTAAACTATTCTTTAAATCTACGTTAAGAGACCCAAAACTAGCCTAAAAACCCTTAACCTTAAACCTATAAAAAAACCCTACTATAAAATCTGGAGTGTTATGCCTTTACTTGGGTTTTAAACTACCTATTTAGAGTGTAGCTGCAAATAAGGACTTTATATTGTTGACCGGCAACAGCTCAAAGACTCCGACGTATAATTGCCTTCCGTGTGAATAATCTTAGTAAGAAATTATACGGTATTTAATTCTCTTGCGGGTCTCCAGAGGGACTGAATCAAGCTCCCATAAAGAGCAACGGTAAACCGATAGTTAACGGGAAATTCGGGTAGTGAATATCTTCTCATAACGGATCAAGTTCGTTAACCGATCACCCTGCGTAGTTAGATTAATGATAATGTTCCCCAGCGAATGGCCATTTTCGATTGAGTATTTTATATCGGAGAACAGAAGTGCTTCGGGAGGCATCAACTATTTATGCACGTTTTCGCGGTGTAGAGTGGGAAGTGAAAGGGGAGTGAAGGGTTGAGAGGTCACTGAGAAGAGACTGGATGAGAGCGCTTGGATTATTGAGGCGATGGAAAGTTCTGAAAAAAGGAGAGTCGCTTGGTCGCCTCGGGCCTCCACTCCATAGCGCTCTCTCTGATGCGAACTATGCCTCCTCCGGTACCACCACCGCTACCTAAGACATTATGCTCACTATTGTGGGTGCCCCATGGCGATCTTAATTTGAAAGTGAGGTTGGGCTGTATTTAATCTAATAAGTTACAGGTACCAACAAATTATATTATGAGTTTAATTTCATGCCGCGTCCAATGACAAAGATTAGATGTTGACTATTTACCCCTTTTTGTTACTGAAAGTGAGTACCCTTTCAATATAAAATAAGTATATCGGGCAGTTACCTGAAAAATGACTATTCTCTTATAATATTTATTTTCAATATTATTTAAATTCAGCTGAATCTTTAACAATAAGCAAATAATCGACATTGACAGACCCAAGCGAGGCAATCATTAGCTAATTAAACAAGCGATTCGCCTAGGATCTGGCGGGGAGCTTGAATTAAAATAATATTGTATAAACGTTTTTTCCACAATCACTTATCATAGAAAAATAAAAGTTAACTGGAGATGAGTTAATACGGAAATAATCTTAAATCCCTCCATCCCCTCCCGTCGAGTTTTCCCTGGTAATCGATAGCTCTCTTTTTGAAGACCAGGAAAGACAAACATTATGAAAGCCCCTGTAGGAAAGTGCAAAGATTTTTAATATTAAGGGCCCAAAATAAATATACCTCTTAAAAAAGTATAAAGGTCAAGAGGAAAACTTGTAAAAACACCCAACTAGCCCATCTCTTATTTTTGGAAATCACTAAATGATTAATGAATAAAACATTCAGCGAATTCTCATACGGTAATAGGTTCACTAATTGTTTTGAAAGATGTTACAATCGTGATTAGAACGAAGTTAGCTATTGGAGACTACAAGAGAAAAGCACCCAGCTTTGCGCTAACCTTTAATCCTACATGTATATCGATGGAATAATTGAGTGAATGAGATTTTTACATCAAAAACCTTTCCGCTGATTGACTACCGTCTGTTGGTAGACTTAAAACTTTATTTTGGCTCTAGCATTGCTACTTTTATATTTAATATCTTTTACTTACAGTAAATATAAAATATAAGTGTGCATCACGTACAATATATATATTGAAACACAACACAAATATTATTCATATATACAGTACTTATTGCCAACCCCAACACAAACTTCGAATACCCAGGTCACTTAACGAGAATTAGCTGATATTACTACAATCATAGTCTTTTACATTTCCTTACTGCCTCATAATTAAACATAAATTAACTAAAGCTAACAAAACTCTGCATATCAATTGATGAACAGCTTTTCATAAGAATTATTTCATAACTTCTGATTTATTTCCACTAAGATGCTATATTAAGAAATTCTGTGATGGGTTTTAATTTATTCCAGCTAGTAGAAATTAGAAGATTCTGTCTGCAAGCGAAAATTGGTACGTTACCTCTCAATATGGAACGCTTTTAAACAATCTCTGAACAATTAATACACAATAAAGCACTCGATTGAATTTTCCATTTATTTTAATTAACGCATTACCTTTGTACATCAATTCACAATCTACATAGTAATTGGGTTGTATTCATAGCGACATATTCCGGTCTCGGTTATCACAGGAGGCACTATATTCGAATTATCGGACGCAAAAGAGAATTATCATGCTTCAAAGATGTTATTATCCTGAATAACGTTACAAATGGACCAATTATCCAGAGACAAAATCCATACACACAAAAACGCTAAATATGAATTTATAATTGAAGTATTATCATTCCAAAAATGTATGTATTACATAAGACCAAATAAAAAATATATGAGGCAAATCAGAAGTAGATTTTCGTCCTTTGAATTCTTCAATCCTTTTAATAGAGTTTTATGCACTCACAATAAGGAATTACAGATGTCTTCAGGTAATTCATTTCGTACTTTGGTTAAATATCCGTGATTTACAATGCTTAATTTTCTTTGAATATCTTTTAAATTTGTATAAAATGTTCAAACATGATGACTTCAAAGCATTTCGTCTAATATTCTTTTCTCCAGGAATGGTCAGCGTTCATGTTGGGATTCGTTTAGTATCAAAATCAAGGTCGCCAACTCCACAACCTCACAGCAACTCTCGATAAATTTCGAATGTGACGCGAAAATTTCTTTTCCAGCCTCAGCGGTTATTCCCCTCGCTCGAAAAAAATTGAGGAATACTCAATACTCCTTTACGTTACTGAAAAAGAAACTCATTGTAACTCCATGCGCAAGAAGTCACAACGTTGCTCTAAAGAGAAGCAAGGTAACATACCTCCTCAAAGGTTTATCCAGTACAAATTGGGTTTTCAATAATGTATGCCCAATACTACACATGATCATGTCACATGATAAAAATTACCTTCTCGGCCTTCTGGGTACTACTTATTCCCTTGAATTTACCGATTAAAAAGAATTACATCAAAGGCATCCGGTCAACGGTCGGAAAAAAGCTCAAATTTTTCAATGGATTGAAAAATCGTGGAAAGGAAACACATAGTTGAATCAAGATGAAATATATCCATGACTACGGTTCTAGTTTTCTAGTAAAAAACTGGTATAGCAACAATGGGGGTCACGAGTGGAAGTGAATGGCCGCTTAAACTTCAGAAAGTAGCTTTAGAAGTGTTCATCGAAGCAAAGTTAAATTATTAGCACGAATTTCTATTGAAAAATGTTATTCGAATTCTATATCAGGTGGAGCGAAAATTTTCTATTCATACTAGAAAACGAATGGTATCAAATTGTAAAGGTATGTACATGTACCTCATAGCAAATTCTCATATTTTCAAATTTAACTTATCATAATTCAATCATTCAACGAAACCGTTACGATTTTATCTATAATTATTTTTGGAATATTTTCAACCACACATTACCCGATATTGGAGGGGATTAATGAAAAAAGAAATGGATTACAAGGATTTCGTGGCATGAATTGTTTGTTACTGAGGCGGAGGAAGTAAATTTGCATAATTACTCTTAGTAATCACTCTTAGTACTCATCAGTGGTGTGAGATAAGCATTCGAATCTTTATAGTTTTTTGCTCCCGTTTAACGAAAAATTCAATTTTTCAGTTCAGTTCCAGTTCCGCTCCTTCTGCCGACGTTGAACCGGTTCGAACCGGTAGTTTCCGCTCCGACCGTTGTAAAATTATATCCCTCTGAAAGTTTGTTTTCTTGTTTCTCGATTTCGTCATCAATTTTACTTTCCTGTAAATATTAGAATAGTTAGCAACGGTTAGTTGCAAGTCATGTTTCATAAACCTTCCTCCGAGGACCCTTAGTTAAAGTTTGCATCGTTGGGAACTGAAAATTGGAACGCAGTAAATAACGGTTTTAAATTCGGTTTGGGTTAGGTTTTCACTCAGAAAAAAATTAAGTTTTTTGGTTCTATTTTCTGTTTGGATCTGATTCGATACCCTGCGGGTGGCGGTGGGTGGACTAACACAAACAGCTCCTATAAAGTTCTGAAGTCTCTCAGGTTCTCTAGGTTAATGAACAACCAGAATTAGTATTTGTTTTAACTATTAATTCCTTATAGCGTTTCGTCAATCTCCGTGATATCTCATGTTCGTGGTAAAGTGGAATCACACATTCATCTTCGATGATTTCTGCATCAATTTTTCAAATAGCTTCCGTCAGCAATCTTATCTCCTCATCTGGGGCGAATCTCACCCGAGGAATTTTATCATGGACGATACACTCCTGTTAAATCTGGAATCTCAGTTAACGACTCTTGTTACTTTCTACGGTGGTTGCCCTGAAAACGATGGTGCAAAAGATGGAAATTCACCATTTCCGGAGAAACAAAAGCTTAGTTATTGCCGTAGCTAGTTATATTAGCGGTTTCTCAATAGATGCTGACGTAGTATAATATTTTAATTTTGATCGTGAGAGAATTTTATTTATTCTTTCTATAATTTTATAATTTCATTCGCATTTTATATAGTAGAAAAACTAAGGCACAACATTATATAATAATTCATATGAAGAAGTCGAAACATATCCATAAAAATTGCTAAATTGAAGTAAACGAATATAAATAATAAGGTGTGAAATTATATCTGTATTTAAAGAAAGGATACGACATACCAGTGCAAGACACGTTTTTGGTATAACACCATAGATTATGCAGTGTATAGGACACTGTGGACGATCCGTAATTGGAAAATACCGTAGACGTAAACTCATTAGGAAGCGTAGGAAGCTTTTTGTTGGTTGTTGTTGATATTGTCATACCAGTTAGTAGCATACGTGATCTTCGAGACAAAACGACGAAGCGTTAAAGGGAAATAGTTGCCAGGACAGATAGTTATTTCTGGTCATTTTTTCCGCGAAGTATTAGAGAAGCCAACAGCAGTCAAAGGTAGATAGGTTTTCGGTGTTTCACACCCCCTGCCATGCGCCAGTGGCGGTAAATTATGAAATGTATGTAAATGTAAATGTAAATGTAAATGTAAATTAATTATGTTACTAATTGCTACAGCCGATGGATAGGTGTTACTGAGATACTTCTTTAACTTCAGGCTATTTCATCTTAAAAGGATATAATCCTTAAAGGAATAAATATGTTTTGGGAAGATGGGTATAGTGCGTCCACTTTGTTATTTTGCCTAGTCAGATACTAAAAAAATGGTCGAGCAGTCGATTCATCTTTCCCGCGACATCAATGGATTTCATGAATGAGTTGAAAAGCGGATAAACCCTCTAACATACAATAAATGGCTGCTACTAGGGTACAGATGTAGGAGCAGACAACTTGCGTTGCTTTAGATATATAAAAACCAATCCAAACGAAATCTTTTCTCAGCAATATAAACATTTAATAAAGGTTTAGATTGCTTGATTAACATTACACGCCCTAAATTATCACTGAACTAAGAGATGAGAGATCTATTACTACAACATTAAATCAATATAAATTCTTACATTGAAAATAAAATATAATTATCTGAGTATAAATTATTTTCACTTTCTTATTGACTTTCTTATACTGTAATTTAAACTCATAAATTCCCTTCAAACATTAAATTTCTATTATTTGCCAAAACATATCACCTAAGAAGAATTTTTTCTTTTTTTTCAATCTAAAAACCTTTTTTCCTTTAAAGGGGATACCTTGAATGTTTCAATTGTACATTTTAAGTATTATTTCTCAAAATATACTTTACTATAACTCAAAACTACTACTATACTCAAAACAAAGACTATACTCAAAATATACTTTACTATAAAACTTAATCAATGTAAGCCTCTTATCTAGAATCCTAGATGTAGTACTTAGAATTGAGTTTATAAAATTTTTTGCTTCTCCGAGGCAATCTGCTGTTAAATTATCCATCTTTATTTCTTGAACGACATAAATATTATAATTAGTCAGAATATGAATCTTCAAATTGATCTGGTGATTAAGGAAAATTTATTATCATGGGTGCATCGATTTCGGGCTATTTTCATGTCATCCCGTGAAAAATTGAATTTTCGCAATGCATATATGTTATTCTCATATTACTACATTCTCTGAATTCCCCGATTTTATTTCTAACACAAAAATAAATTATAAGAATCAACAGTATTGTATCCTGATCCGGAATTTCTTTCCTTAAAGGAAATGTTTGAATAGATTTAATCTCATAATAACGGGATTAAGTCCCTCGATTCCAGTAGTGAACGCGGAGTTCAATTTTTATCATGATTTATTTAATAAAAGTGCAACATCTCAAAAAAATCGGTTTATATGCATCCGATTTCATTAGTTATATCTGTGATCTCTTTCCGTGAATATATTTATTACAATGTTTTAGTATCCGTTGTAGTGTATTATTTTTATATTCCAAAAACTAAAGTTGAACTAGGTTCAGGGATACCGTTTCTTTGAGTATTTCCTCTAATGCAGCATTTTTCTTAAATATTTTCGCTGTAAAATGTTAGAAATCTTTATCATTGGGATCAAACAAATATTCAAAGAGAAAAATTTCACGAAAACGCTTCATCAAGTAGTAGCTCACTGCATTAAAAAGATCAGAAATTCAGTATTAAGGACCGACTGTGATTTGCTACAGAGAATAATGGGAAAAAATATTTATACAATCAATTCCTATATACCTATACTATCTACTTCTAGACTTGCATTCTCCGATGAAGAGCAAGAAAAACACAATTGTTAACCAGCTTATGCTTGCTAAAGAGTAATTTGAAGAAACCTACACGAAACATAATGATCCATCTTCTAAATTTCACAAGGAAAAAACCAAAGGAAAGGGACGGATCGACAAGAAGAGGCCGAAAATTAGGCTTCGGTAATGAGAAAGTCAAAGAAAAAGCAACGGAATGTAATTCTCAGATGATTTCACAAACAAATGCCATAAACACGAAATGACATGCTTCTGAATCACACTGGCACGAGTGATAGAACGGAAAGCTGCCAAAAATAATGGGAAAGGAAACCAAAAGAGTGCATTTACTGTCTAACCATGTATAGCCTGTATATTTATGGTAATGGGAATTTGATTCCTATATTTAAGATTATAATTATGTAAATACTCTTGAAGATATTGTCATTAGCCCCGAATACTCACATAGGTAAATCGCTCGCCTATGGAGAAAGTGGTCCCGGGTTCGATTCCTGTTTGGCATACAGAAGAGAACGTGACATCAGCTGTCGAAGCTTATTCATAAAACTACAACTACAGCAACATCTTCATGAAGGGAATATTAATTTTCAAATAATAATAAACTTAATTAAACCCAGATAATTAGATAAGACAACAAACATTAATGGGGATAAGGAAAATTCAGGAACATAATCGAAAAGCACAAATTTGAAACAACGACACAGCCAAACGAGACAGGACATAGAAGTGAAAGAAATAAAAATTGTGAACACTCGAAGAAAATTTGGAAAATAAAGAGGGAACACAAAGATATCATCATAGAGGAATTCAATTTCAAACGATCTCTTTAACTGGGAATGATTGTATATGATAGTTGTGTACTTAGTTAATATATTTAGATCTATTTTTAAGACGATGATGACTGATTATTTAGAAGTCCTACATTTTTCATAGAATGAAAACGCATACAAAATATTTGAAAAATTGGGAGTATATCATGAAATAGGGTATCCAAAATTCTTAAACACCAATAAGGTTATACAAGGCACGTGTTTCGAGCAACGAATTGATGAATAAATTAGTCACCTAGAATGAACGTAATCAAACCGAAAGATTTCTACCTGAAGATCATGTCTAGCGGTATTCAGATAAGAAGGTGACAGTTAGACATGTCTATATATTTAACCGTCGTGTCACAGAGGGAAGTGTGACAGTATTGTATGCGGAAATCCCTTGCCAACAGCTGCTCGCCAGACAATTCCTCGCCGGTAAAACTGCACGACGGAACAATTTCTCGCCGGAACGATTGCTGGCAACTGTTGAGAAAGAAATGTCCTAGAGCCCGACGGAGTAAAATCCAAAAATGACGTGTCCAAAAAGCAAAAAATTAATGGATTTAGAACACAAAGGGTATATTACTGGAGCGGATCTTGCCTAACGGGGGTGGTTTAGGATCCAGACAACTAACCTAACAAATTCAGATCCAAAATTCTCTCTAGTTACCCGTTAAAATAGTATGTTGCGGACAAACATCTAATAGATGTAAATTACTGTAGTCGTAAACATTTTGCTATTAGTTTGAGTTCCTCGAAATCGAAAGTTTCGTTTTACGTAACTAGTGATTTGTTTAAATAATTTTTTAATATGTATATCAAACGACAATTTTTATTGAATGATTTCTTCTAAAATAATGCTCTTGTGTACCCCTCACCCCTATTAAATACAATAAAATGTAATTATTATTATATATGCGAAGCTTTACTACTTTTACTTTAGCTTTACGCGAATCTGACATTCCCGATTTTCGTCGGTCCCAACTATCGTATGAATTCTATGTAAACCTATATCTAGGCAATGAAATCAATCCAATTATAAAGGAAAATTTCATATTTAACTCAATGACAGAAGGTGAGTAGGCATCATAACAATCAATGATGTAGAAAAATAGTTTTGGATACAAGGGTAATTTCAATAAGAGATAGAAATAAAATAATGGTACTAGCAATAGCACTACTACGGTGCAAAAAATGGTACCAATAGTGCAACTAATTATGAACCACAAATCCAGCATTTGCAAACCATCTGCTGGAGTGCGGTCATAGCTGTACCTTCGCAGCGAGACTTCCTCTACCAGTAGCCCAAAGGCAGAAAACATGACAGCCTGGAGGTCGTAGAGATCATGTCGGCTTCTTTTGTACTTACTAATGATGTATCTTTCGTTAACCTTCTCCCTATTCTCCCCTCCAAATCTGTCTTAAAATGAGATTTTTTCTGTGCTTCGAACCCGATGATGACTTGCTACAGTCCAAACCGGTCGGCAGAAAAAATAGCATGGAAACTACAAAGCAGTCTTACATCTTATCTCCACCAAGTAAAGCTCCGTGATGATCACATCACATAAGAGAGATTGCAGTAATAATTACTGAAAAAACGAAAACAAATTTGTTCTTAACACAATGCACTCCCTTTTGACGTTGGTAGAGATGATGTAGAGACCTACGACGCATGAAGTTCTGCTTTAAGATTGTAGTTTGTGTGATAAATAATCAACGAATGAATGGTATCTTTGTAATGAATTTGCTGACGCAGCTCGAGTGTATAGTCCCCCAGGCATAATACTCGTATAGCTTAGACGCCACCTCTTTATTACGTAAATCATACTTAAACATTCTTTCCGACTCAATTGTTATTCTTCTTAAATTTGAGACATAAGTGCAAAAGGAAGTTAAGGAAGAATATCAGTAAAAGTATCTAAATAATATAGAGAATACTGAAACGAATTTAATTTGAGATTTTTCGTATGAAATTTTCACGGAAAAGTTTTTTATGATGTGGTATAATCACCTATTTTTTAGTAATTCATTCGCTAAAATATGGAGAGAAAAAAGAGAAGGGATAATTTAGATAATTAGAAACGTGGATGAAAGCAGAACGACTAAGATGGTACACGAGAAAAATTGAAGGCTTAGATACAGTAATTTGTATTATTTATTCCTGACAGAGCAGAGGGGAAGACTGGGAAAGAATTGGTAGAATGAGATGGATAGACGCAACATATATTGGAGTTGTCATGATGACCTTTCTTCAACCTAATCTTGATTGCCGTGTTATTTACAGAAATTACTGAAAAGAAAGGAAATCTTGCAACTCCGAAAAAGGAGAAAGCCATATTGAGAGAAACATCAGCAGAGGATAATACGATATGAAAAAATTGCGAAAATTCGCAAAAAATAAAAGAAAGATGCTCTCTATGCAATTTTTTGTAAAAAAATAGATAAAATAAGCGATGAAATTATTCAAAATAAAAGTCTAAAAGATAATAAAATCCACAAATATATGATCTAATATAATACTAAATATAAAATTATAATTTAATATTTTGGTATAATATCGAAGATATGATTGATATGCTGAAGAGACGTAATGCGTGTGGCTCTCAAGAATAGAAGGGAATGCATGTAAAAGATGTAGTATAGATGTGAAATTAGATATAGATTAAGGGTAGTATAGAGGGCTACAGGGCTATAGAGGGTAAATTCTGAAATTATTCTAGATGGGTCAAAGGGCAACGCATCTCTTTTGGGGAGGGGTCATACTTGTGGAGCGTCTTTCTGAAGGTCGCAGAATTCTGCATCATGGAACTGGAGCGATGCATCGGCTACCTACAATTTCAATGCCGAACATTGTTCTATTTACTTGTGACGCAATTCTACTGCAGAAGAAGACTGCCTACGCAATATTAGTAAAATCTCTTTCATAACGCTTTTCGCGATTGAGAAGGCGGGCAAACATTTCAAAGGCACCGGAATTTCCAAAACAAACTCGCGAGAGAGGCGAAAAGGCCGTCGCTAGAGGAGAGCCTAGTGTTTTAGAGAAAGTTGCCTTCGAATTGTTTGCTCTCGGAGGAGATGGTGCTAACTCAAAGAGATGCAAGTCCTCCCTCGCGGCTATTCACTCACAATCGACCATTTCATTTCGAACTGCACAATCGATACAACGAAAGAATACCTTTTTTCGTGATAATTCAGAAAGGAACAGTGCTTCGTGGAATAGTGAAGGGATTCCAACTTTGTAAAGAATGTCGGAATTGTTAGGTGATAGATTCTTATCCCTAGAAAGAAAGAAAAAAAATAAAGCTCGACTATTGAAGAATTAGACGTTTGAAAAACTCTCCCATGGTCGATTGTCAGACAATTCTCTCTCCTGACGACTCCTATACATGTATCATTTCATGTAATTGGACAATAAAAGTATTATTATTAATATTATTACCAGTACCCCGGATTATCGACCTTCTATGAATCACTTAGAATGTCGGTAACGGGACTTAGCGTTTACACCCCTTGTAACTAGTCCGTGTACTGACAATTGGCTATCGGAGAGAGTTTTTGAAACCACTAATCCTATCCCCAGCTTACATTTCTCTGAAATTTCCATATTATATTGAAAAAAGATCGATTTGGGAGCTTGTAGAACGGAGCTGCGTCATGCTTTCCAAAGAAGAAAGTAGTCATAAAACGTATGACTTTTATTAATTAAAAAGAAAAATAAACATTTTATATAATTATACCTTATATCGAGGCAATCCAATCTTTTTTTGCTTCGGCATATTCATGCATTCGTTAAAATTTCGCGAAAAATCCACGTACACGGTCTAAATTAAAAAAGGAAGAAACCTAAATAACATAATTTAGTATTTCAATATTGTGATCCTAAATAATGAAATATCTCGCAAAAAAAACGTAGTTCGCAAAGCGAATTTTTAAGGATACGTTATCCTCGGCTCAAGAGCAGATGCACAGAGTCTTTACGGTTATAGTTTTTGTTGTATTGAAGAATTTTTATCAAAAATATGGTATTGATTGTGGTGAAATCGTTCATTGATGCCATTAAAACCACCAGTGATTCGCATATGGTAAATATCATAGTAATAATTTCTCTGCCTTTCGGTAGGTTCATATGCTCCGACATTCCCTTCTTAATACCCTTACTTCCATTTCATTCTTCCTTATCCCGCTTTTTTATAATCTAACATCTTTTGTCTTTTCCCTTGGATCTTACTCTACGTTTTTCTCTTCAGCAATCCCTCTCCTCTCAATATTTCATTCATCTATTTCCTCTACCGTCGCTTTAATGTTTTAATCAAAACCTTCTCTTCCCCCACCATCTCCAGCACTTCTGTTTGTCTACCAATTCAGCTTACTTTATCTATTCTATGCCGCATCCACATTTCGAAGGTCTCCAATTCTTTGCTGTCCTACTTTCTTAGGAATCATGTTTCACATCCAACAATGAATGTGTGTAAATAAAATACTATCGTTTTCAAATTTTTTGTACAACTATCTTGCTATCGAAATGGTACAGAAAATATATTATATTGAGGTTCGGGGTAATTAACGCCTTAACCTCTCCTTGTACCCCTTTATTTGCCTGATTTGAGGCGGCGCACAAAAAGCTATAGAGGCATAGCAGTGCGCCTTTGACGAAAAGTCAGCTGGTTGGCATTTAAGTGTTTATTAGGCAGATTGCTTACATGCAACCGTGATCTCCACTCATTGTTGCAATTTCTAGATGCTCAGCGTAATATCACCGACGATTTTACTAAAGGAATTCATTAATTAAACTAGCTTCATCAACTCCATCAGTGTGGGTATGAAGAAGAGTAAATCGGCCTTAGAAATAATGCTCGTATACAGTCACGGTTTTACCCTTAGGTGCACTATCCGTTAGCTGAGGATTAAGCGGGCCCTAATAACGGCGTTTAATCGTTTTTAGAAAGAAAAGTCTCTTGGAAGATCCTCAAAGGGCCTCTAATTAACAAATTTTGTTCATGCTTCTATATCCTCGAGTTCATCCAGAGATTATTAGGAGAAGTCATTTGGACTCACTACTGGTCATAGTATTCTCTTACGTATTCAATTATAGCTAAGTCGTCGAAAATCCATTGGTATAGCCGAGAATGAGCTGAAGTTTCCTTTCTGTTAAGTAATATATTGCAGCTATTGCGTGGAAACGGTTTGAGCAAACAACGGAGTTGAGCGAACGCTAATATACATTCAGCTAATGGAACAAAAGCGATTTTCACTCCCTGAAGGTGCAATTGTTCGAGTATGTCAAACATATACAATACGAAACGGCATGAAATTTAAACAGAAAAACAGCTTCGTGTTCTATTACGCTACAATGGTTGCAAAATTGGAATCATTCAAAGGAATAAAAAATATACTAAATGGCAAGAGGTGTTTAAATTATTTTGAGGTGGATGATAGTATACTTTGGTGTGACCTACAAGAGAAAATCAACTCGATCTCTTACACGAGATTAAAGATGGATATCATGGGCTATCCCAGATTGTCTTTGAAGGAAATACGTATATTTCGAAAATTTAGAGAAGTAGCTATGAAACGATAAAGTAGATAAGTGAAGAAACATTCGCTAGACAAAACAAATCTGTCTTTACAACTAAAAGAGGCATTTTACTGCGATGCATTACAACTGAGAAAATGGATTCACGGCAGGGATCATTGGAGACTAGCTACGGCAATTTCTTAGCTTCGGACTATACCATTTTTATTCTCATACATTAAAGTTTCAGGGTATTCATGATAAAGTATTAAATACGATCTTGAACCAGTTTCAAATTTTTAACTTGACTTAGTTTTTATCATAAACAAAAACAAATATTAAATGGTATGTTCTTGATTCAGTAAAATTTTAAACAAAATTACCAATTAAAATTTAAAGTGATATAGTAAAATACAAAAACTGTAATTTTTTACTTTACCATTGTATTCCATCATAAAAAAATAACTCCTGATTCATACATAGAAAGAGAACAGCTTTCAGTGCATCATTTTTAATTGATGATCTCATATCACGACAAATGAACTCCAGCGCCGAAAATATTCTCTCAACACTAGCTCGTGAAACAATAAACTTGATACAATAGTGCATGAATTCCTGAATTCGATCAGCCCATATAGACCTACAATAAACAACCAATTTCTCTACTACGTTGCTTTTGCTATCAAGTAGTCGGAACATTCAGCGGGAAAATTATGCAACCAATTAGAACTCCAGCAGAAAATATTGCAAATTTAGAAGTTACAGCTCCGATTCCAAAGCCCTGGTTTAAATATTAGCATGTTAGCCTTAATTACAGCAATTTCTTACTACTCTATACCACATGGCACATTGCGTTGAATAAAAGGTCATAGTATTATCTCGCTATATCAAGCGCTAAATACTAATAAGTAAATACGGAGCTGCAATATCAAGAAAATCTAGTATTGAGGACAGGCGTTGTACTTTGTGGAAAGCCATCTGAATGAGCTACCGCAGGATGGTGCTACCTCGGTAGTCGTACTATAAAAATTCTGTGGAAATAATAAAAAGAGTCTCCTTTTCATCCAACATTTCTTCAAATTTTTATTTATAATACCTCGGAAATATTTTTATAAAATGAAATGGATATGTATGTTCTTAAGAAAACTACTCAGATTTACAATCAGTTCAGTGCATAACAGCGAGTAACTAGTGATTGCCGAAAAGATAATTTCTATCGGGGTGAAAAGTTCTGAAAATATATCACTATGTAATTCAACGCTAGCATATTTACCTGACAAGATGAGATTTTGATCTCAACTAGATTCTCAAGAGAATATTGGTTACCCTAGAGAAATCTCTAACTGAAGAATCGAAACAGATTTAAGTAAAAAAATATTTTTGCCCTAAACACGAAAGAGATTGTTTAGGATGTACACTTGCTTTTCCACGCCAAGGCAATCATAGACAAGAAGAGAGGAACAGAGATTTAAATTCAAGTGATGAATATTTGAATTACCTATTGTATAAAGTCATTAGCTTGTTGTTAGACTGGATTAGCCCATTATCTAACAAAACATTTGGAGAGGGAATGAGGCGCACTAGCCAAAATGAGGAATGAGGTAGTTTTATCTTGCTCACCTCACTGAGCTAGAATACTTTTAGTCGGGCAAATCCACGTATGTGCAGCACAATGACCCAACAAATAACATTTAAAATAAAGATTGACTAAAATGAATACCATTGTTCCACATGACTTAAATCCTCAGTAGGTTTCATACTGACACGGCCATGACTGAGAAGAAAGTATATGAAAGATTCTTTTACTCCTACCTTGTACCAAAAGACTACTGAAAGTCTTTTACTCGACTAGATACAGAAGCTGGAGCAACGTAACTTATTACGGAAGTGACATTTCCAAAGTTTCAAGTAGCAATGCAGCACGTAAATGGGTTTATAAATCAGAAAATAGAATGAGGTTTAAGTAAAGAGTAATAATAATATTTCTAGGTCTTTCGATTGTAAATTACTGTTCCGCTAACCTAGATTAGACACAAGGCGATCTCTTAGATAAGCGGAGATTTCAAACGAAATTTCTCATCTCAGAGGTAAGGATATCATCAGAGAGCATGACCATTCGGTGTAACTGCATCCGCCTTTTAACTGATTACTCGGCTGTTAAGCTTTACAGAGCAGTTCGTGAATCTAGAATCGTGACCAGTGCACAATGTGAAAGGACGCATTTCCCCTACATGGAAAAGTTGCACTGATTTTGCAATTAAATAGCTCAACTTCGTACTCGTGAGAATCTCCGTTTTCCCTCCTGACTGACTCATCTTTTATCATAGCAGATCATAATTATTATTATTATACAAAGTTGCGATTAGGCTGAAGGTAGCTGGCAAAACTCTAACTATGTGTGCACAATATTAATATTTAAATTCTCATAAATTAAGTAGAAAGTTTGTATGCGTTTATGTTCGCCTAAAGCTTCAATGAATTTGGATTTCAATGAAATGTTGGATTTCAATGAAAATGGATTTTTTTGTTAGATATTGTTAAATGCATAATTGTTTGTCGTAAAAAAGTGACCTTATCCTGTTGAAATATATAATGTTATTTAGGAATGTTAAATTTAAAAATATGAGTGTAAAAAGGGGTTGCATTTTAACGATGTTTGTGGCTGCCACCTGACAAATGTCAAATTGTAGCGATAATAATAATAATAATGGAATTATATTGTTAGGTTAACTTTAGGTGGTAGAGTGGCAATTCTGACTCAACCTTTTCAAAAGAACTTAGTATTAATAATAATAATAAAACTTGAAAACCAAAAATTGCACAGCTTTGAAACTTTAAATATTATCAAATGGCATCTTTGCGCCTATAATAGGCTACTTTTTGTGAATCTGTCTCCAGTTCGATCCAAAATGAGTCAAAGCATTCTCATATTTCATTTTCAAAACTAAATAGGAAAAAATCATCGAATGAGCTCGAAGTGAGTACCAAATAAAAAGAGATATCGGACAGAGATCTTTAATTTGGTCGTGGTGTATTATTTTCCATTCGAAATTAGGAGAATTAGGATAAAAAGAATGAAAAACGGTATCTTCATGAAGTGGGGTTGGTCTCAGAGATGGTCCAACGTAGAAAAGCTCGTTTCATTTGGGGAGAGTTAAGGTTCGACAGTAGCGAGCGATACGGCAACGATAACATACCTCGAGTGGAATTCGCTCCAGGTGAAAATATCAGATTACCGACGGAGGCATCTCGAAAAATTCATTGGTTCAGAATATTCAGATGAAGATCAGGACTTTTTGATGAAGACATTTTAATTCCTGTAAGCAACGAGCGCGATCTCCGAAAGGCATCGAAAAAGCATCACAAAGAATTGATCGCTAGTTACTTCTGGTCGCTCTTTCTGCAGAGCATTAATGAAGCTATGAACTAAGTGAGTAAATTAGATAAGGAAGAACTAATAGAGTATAGTAGAGAAAGATGTTGGTGCTAATACACCCTCTGCCATACGCCACTGGTGTCTCGCTGCGTATAAATCTAAAATTTTGTGGATGTAAACGAGCCGCTTCCTTAACAGCAAAGGCGATTCTGAATCCAGGTTCAAGCATTATCCAATGAAACAAGCGGAAAAATCAGGCCCATACAGAACAGATGGTAAGAATTATTGTCATATTTTATGAAGATGAATCCTTTTCATAGATTACAGTATTTTCAGTTTCGATGACAAATCATAGGGTGAAATTTACGACCATGATGAATGTGTTTCAGTCTAAATTTGCATATAATTATGGAGATAGTTATATGTTGCTTTCTCACGGTCATGAAGGCGAGAAAACAAGATACTTTTCGGTGCAGGGACAGAAGAGGGAAGACCTTCAAGGGACTTAAGGAGATTTTTTTTGTAAGAATGAGGCGAACAAAGAAATATTTTTATATTCAGCGATTGAGTTACCATGTAGTTTTACATTATTCTTTTTAGGGGTTTTTAATAGGTTAATTTCCGTGTCTCTCTTTTCTACTCTGTTTGAATCCTTTGCTTTTACGTTCCAACCCAACTTCAAAGCAAAAGACGTATTTCATTGGCATTGAGGAGTATGAAAAGATTGTATTTAGAGGAAAACTTCTTATTTTACGAATTATTTATATTAATTATTTTATTGTTTTTTAATTCGGAGGTTTAATTCTTAGATTAAGATTTTTTAGGGCAGAGATTCACGACCAGAGACATACCATTGAAAAAAACTTGAAAAGTGATTAGGAGGCATGTGAATAGTAGGTGAACAATCTTTTTGGTTAAAATAATCAGGCAAAATAGATACAAAAATTCTGCACTTTTTATCGTGGCATCAGTATAACGTCGAATAGCATCGAAGATCTGTCTTCGCAACTTTTCCCTAGCACCATAACAGGCATAAATGATTTTAAACAACTTTTTAATGGTTCGGAAATAAACTTCCTTTAGATACTGGTGGTAGTTGCCTTGAAAAAGGTTGATAACCCCTGCCTTGGGGTTTTCCCGATAATAACTTGGTAATTTTTTAGGTGTAAATAACGATTTAAAAATGAAAGTGTAAATTAAGTTAAAATGCTCTAGAAATCTACTTTCGTATATTCTTTACGCTAATATGTCAATGAGGTTGTGCAGGCGTTAGAATTTCAATTAACATTTTGAATGACACCTATGTAACTTCCAGTTCATGTCTCAAAGATTAGGTAAGCTCAAGAGATTTATTTAAAAATAGGAGTGATATTAACGGATGCAGTCTACATTCTACTGCTGCCACAAAAAAAACAATAAAAATCGTCAGAAAATAGAAAGTTTGTCGAATAAAAATCTTAGCGCCCTTGGAAAACCCGTTTCAGGTTGTTTTTTTTTCGAAATTGTTAAAATCGTTCTGCATCGTAATATTTTACAGTTAAACTGTTGCCACATTACAAAAGAATGTGAAGTAAACCAAAAGATAAGCGGAAGTGAATCGGTCAATGTGACCGGGATTCGTACACGAATCTTCGATAATTGAATTTCATCTATTTTTGTGTGTTCTACGAACGTAAAAATGATCAAATCTGAAGATGTAAAACTGCTTTCTGGACTTAAAATGTGTGTGTGTGTATATATATATATATATATATATATATATATATATATATATATATATATATATATATATATATATATATATATATATATATATATATATATATAACGTTATATTGTTTTTTAAGAACAGATATCTACAAAAATATTTCGTAAAACTCATCGAATAAAAATGTTAAACATGTTAAAGAATAGCTGTGTAGAGAACAAGCATCGAGTGACACATTTTGTCTCCGACCTTAAACGGATAATTTTATGACTATGTTGCCAACACAAAACGATGAATTTCAAATTATGCGCTATAATTCAAGAGTAGTTAGTACCCTTCCTAGTTACACCTGGGCTTTACAATTCCAGTAGAATGTCACTGGAGGAGTACATTCGTGGACAAGATGATCTTTTGATTGTTTCTCTACGTGCACGACGGAGAGTTGGCGAATCTTCATTGGATCATCGACACAGCGCTTCCTTCATGCTCATTTTCATGCGATTGGGATGAATCCACTACTTCCTTGGTAGATTAGAGACTTTCTTCGTCACATCGTTAAAGGACAATCCCATCTTCCAACCATTCCCAGATCTTAAAGTCTCTGTCAGCCTTCCTGTCATTTGTCGTGGAGGTGTTAATATTTTAAATTTCATCAAGTAATTTGTTATCCTTTTTAATTTAATCATAACCCTGAATCCTGCGATAAAGAAAATTTTAATTTTTTCGGGGAAAACTAAAAATGCCAAGAAAATAAATTAAAACACCAATGAATAAGTAGACGCCTGGTATTTTACTACCCCATCGTTTCTTTTCTAAAATAAAATTTAAATAAAGTAACATCAAAAAGCCGACTTTAATGCGGTTCTGATATATGGGTTGATGCATGAGATAACTCGTGCAGGCGACACTGAATGAAAGTTATCACAAATCATCAACATGTGTTTAGAATCGAAGATTTAGAATTGAAATACTCTTGAGTACTACATAACATACAGTTCGCTAGGGTTCAGCAAGGAACCCGCAATGGGTCTAAGAAATTAAGAAATAATTGACGAAAGTTGGTAACTACCTAAGTTTAGATTGAAACCGATCGAAACGTAGTAATCAAAAAGAGGTCTACAAAGAGAAATTCCGAGAATATTGACCTCTCATTCAATTGGAAGCTTATTTTTGAATAAAAACGTAATGTATTAAAACTATTATTGATCGCATATATTGATAAATTTAGGATAATATCCATTTGATAAAATTCATATTCATGTTCTTTGTTAATTATAAGAATAATCATTTTCCAAAAATTCTTCAACTGCAGCCCGCTCTTCTCATATCCATGGGGCGCTACCCTTTTCTGGAAGTTGTGCAGCTCTAGAAATATTTCAGCAATGCATTTAGACGACCGCACCATCGTAAATTCTAGCAATTTACATTAGCAAACCACGCAATTTCACACGCCACTCACACAAGCAATGTTGAAGAGCGTACTTTCTCCTTTTGGGATATATTACACCCGCGGTTCCCTTCTAACATTCTTCATTTCAAATCCTCGCATTCGCTTTTTTCTGTCTTTTCAAATTCTCAGATGCAACACTTGTTTATTCACAACGACAGTAAAACAAGCAGAATTGACACATCACATTCAATAGTATAGCAAATAACACGAAGAAGAAAAATAAATAAGCTAAACAAAGCTCACAAATATAAACTCTTTAGAAGTAAATAAACAATACAAATACTCTAGAAAAGTCAATGATGCAGAAAAAAAAGGAGAATTGATTCGTCAAAGATATAAATAAGGTTTATCCATCTGTAAAGATTTCAGCCAGAAGGCTCAGTTCCTCTAATTTATTATAATAAGTTACCAAAAACTTTGGAGAGAGAATGAGGCTTTCTAGGCAAATTGAGAAGTGGGATAGTTTGCCCTTGCTTTTCTCTGAGACTTGGAATGATTACCGGATACATGTTAAGTCCACGTAAGTGAAGTACAATAACCCTGTGAGTAACGCTTTTCTTGGCATTCGATAATAAGTAACCAGCATGAATGCCATTACTCAACATTTCTCATACCTCAGTTACTTTCATACTGTCACAGCCATGGACGAGATTGAGAAAAAGTAAATTAAAGACCCATTTCCCCCATCTTCTACCGAGAGACAATTGAAAACCGTTCCATTCATCAAGATATGGTAGCAGGAACAAGAATGAGGTAATCTACGAAAAAAGTTCAAGGCATGGGCTGAGTTATAATAGAGAATTGAAAGTTTATGGCGGTGGGACAAGGATCTTCAAGAGATAAAAAGGCGGAAAGCACCTCGTTTTCGACGTCCATCAGGAAAATCCGAAGATAGAACGAGAGGCTACTTTTTCACGAAATCCGTAACTGCGATCGCGATAATAAAGTTGAGAGAGACGAATTTCCGAGGCGTAGTGGAATCGTCGCTCGAGGCAAAGAATGCGCCGGACACAACGAAAGGAGCCTTACCGCCAGTGAAAGTGAGTGCTCATCATGCCGACTGACCCACAAGTCACGACCGTTCCTTTCTCTTCGCCCCGTCTTCACCTCCAAGTATAAATAAGCAGGATGCGCCCTGCATTGAAAACTGCACTCCCCGTGCGTTAGGCTGCCGCAATTGTGCTCGGAAGCGCACACACAAAACTAAAACATCTTTCAATCTCATCTTACTTATTTATTCACGCAAATATCACACCGCTTAACCACTTTTCTCGAGGAGCGAGTTTGATGGGTTTTTACGATGGAATAACCTACTTAATTCGGATGGATTACGATGAAACAAACTGAGGCTCGTGTATTCACGCTAGTACATCAACAAGAGTAAATTGTGTTCCTCCGATGCTCTGTGGAGATCTTTACGTGCCTCTGCATAATTTACTGCTTCTAAAGTACCCCTTAAATATTCTCTACAGCGAAATTGACCTTCAAATGTTATTATTATTTTATGCTAATCATTTTGCCACCAATTGCAGGCAGTACAGCGGTTCTGTCACTATATCTAATGACTTTTTCCATCATTTAGCAGTAATTGTTCTACATTTGTATTGATATCTCCAATTATGGTAGTAGTGTATTTTTAGAGTCCTTTCACAGCCGAGTTTATTTTGCATATATGGAACCGAGGCCGGGAAACGAACCGAGGACCACTTTCACCAAAGCCGAACGTGCTACCCACTCGGCTATCTCTACCTCTCCATCTAGCATGTTCCATAACAAGGATCTTCCGCTACCTGCTAGTGACATAACAATTTTTACTTACATTTCAATCAAATAAGCATTACCTCTACTCGCTGAAATACTGAAAGTCATGCTAAATGTGTAATGCTTGGAAAATCTGAGCTGTTATTTTATTCATGAAAGCAAATTTAAGTCGTTCGATACTTATTCTTTAGCAATATTTTTACCGAATTCAGCGACCTTTTAGCTACTTTTCATCTACCGGCATCTAGATCCACCGAAACTTTCAAGCATGAATTGATATCTCTGAGCAACGGCTCCCTTCCCTCAGCGCTCTACAGAAAACTAATTGCCTCTCAACAATCCAAACCGTTCCGGGAATTATGGTAGTTTAAACTAAAGTACGCACGGAGAATGCTAAAGACCCCAGATGGAAGTGTCAATGGAAAATAAATATTGTGAAAGTAACGGATGCGATCGGATGTGAAGAATGTTTCATCCCGTCGCCAATTATTCAGAGGTAATGGAGAATAGGGAAGAGAAGGGCAAAGGGAACTTTCTCCTCCATTAAACGTGCCTTATGTGGTCACGTGACACCGCGGGGGCAATCTCTCCCCTGCGGACAGCGCGCTCAGAAGAGCTGGATGGCACCTTTTCCTTCGAAGTATGCCGAAAACCACTTCTATCGGATCTTCTTCATCAGCACTCCCTTTCTCCACCATCACTCTCTTAGATAGTCTCTCAATCAAATATCTCCGCCCGAATGTCTATTTTAAGGCAATGATTCAATTTTAAAGACTCGATAGAGTGTTTATCAATGAATAACAGCGAAGAGCTACCGTGTGTACGCATGCATAGGGCTACCCCCGAATTTCTACCTACAATTTCCGTCTTTTACTAATAACATTACATATAGTCGATCGATGTTCATTTCGATTATTTTAGCATAATAATCTATAAACTATGTTATCCAGAATGTTTACTCATACCTCAAATAGTTTATTGTTACATTACTGGCTTTGAATGCCTTTCTTGTGTGAAGGTCTACTTTACCCAATTTTCAATGAAACTTCGTATTTAAAGGTCGAATATAATCGATGTGATTTACACGTATTTAGTGGAGCCCCATAGAGAAAGAAATAATTTATGCAGTAGTTTCCACAGAACAAATTTTAATCCGACCGGTGTCGACTCCTCAGGTCAGACCTGTGGCAAGTAATTTTATTTCTTTCTTCAAAGGTCGGCTTAAACGCGGGAGTATATAGGGCAATTAGCTTAGGTTTCAAGTAATTAATTTTAATCTAAGAGTAATCATTGTCCTTCCCATTCACTTCTTGCCCCATCAATAATTTGTTGTTTCGCTTTTACTCTCTTTGGACTTCAACCCTGACACGGAGGAAGGGCTTTGCGTGTTCCCACGGCTTAGAGAGCTAAACTGGTTGGAGTTTAGTGCTTAGGGAAAGGGAACTTAGAGAAGCAATGCTAGATACGAAGTGCTACAACGTTAATTTATAATGGCTATGTGAAATGCGCTGGAAAGATGGGGCAGACTTTCGGAGTGATGATGTTCAGTGGGGAAATACTAGTCAGAGAAGGGCTGCATTATTCACCATGTCATTCTTAAAAAGTCTTCCACAATGACAGAAAAAGAAAAGATGGCTAAGGAGACAAGGATAAAAACTTCAAATCTTAAGGTAATGCTTAGTTAGGGAAAATGTGAAGGTGAAATATATACCCGAGTAACATCGATATATGACTTAGAGGAGTGAGATAACTTCTGGAGTAATGATGTTAGTTTAATCTCTAGAGGTATGATAATAGTAGAAGATGGCAAAAATCTTAGACAAGACTGCAAAGTAAGTTATATTGGCCAATTCCTAAACGACAAGGTAATGAAATAACGGCAGAGTGTTGGGTAGTAGAAAATACGGTAAGTTTTGGGAGGTTAGGTCTAAAAGGAACTTTTCTTATCTTAGATATTGCACTTCATGCTTAAGTTACTCATTGAATCAAATTAAACGAATATGTAAAAAAATATACAGTGTAGTAGCATAGTGTAGCAGAAAATAGTGACAATGATTTAAGAAGTATAAGTAGGGCGCTATCGCGGGATTCAACAACATTAAGTATTTATAGCGCTAGGGGTTATTAATCCAGTCATAGGGGCTTATGATGCAGTTGGGTGACAACGTGAAAGAAAGGGAAGGATCACGATCAGGAATCACAATCATTCAGAGATGATGGCGGAGTTCTGTAAAAGAGATATAAAAGAAAATTTATTTCAGCATCAAAATTATGCAGAGTCACACATTGGAAAAGGCCGCAGGATACTCACAGACCACATCCGCGAAGCATTCGGCCAAAAGGCCGATTGTAACCCCAAGCCTACCACAGTTACCCATATAAAGGTCTTGGGTGTAAAGGAGGTGCACTACGCAAGATGAGGAGTGAGGTAGTTTTCTATTTCTTTCCTTTTTTAGCCAGAATATTATCAGAGGAAAAAACCTATACAAGAGTATAATGATCCTAAAAGTTACATTGTTCATAGTATTCAATAAGGAGTGACCTGGTTGAATGCCATCACTCATACTCATCCAACTTCCGTCGCTTTCATTTTATCACAAGCCTGAGCAAGACTATGACATAATTAAATTATAGATACATCAAATAAGCACACTATTTAAAGAACTTGTGTAAAAATACTCGTGAATTTTACCCACCTATGAAAGAGATTTCGATTTTGTTTCGCAAAACGCAGCTGAAATTAAAATAAATCTTAAATATTGACTTGTAATAGAGGTCCTCGGGGAGGGGGAAGTGAAGGAGAGAATGTAAGCGAAGGTCGGGGGAGTAAAGAGTGGGATCTCAATGAAGTGGAGAGAGCGAGACATATGAAAATTAACTTCACGGAAAGTGCCCAAATGATCATCGGTAAAATTAAAATTTGGAAATCTTGTGAGAGATCGGAAAAGTAAATAACATTGATGAGAATATAAAAGAGGAGGGAATTAAAAGGACCGTGCCTTAAGGGCTCAATTACTTAACTCAATTGAGTTAAGTTGAATTGGCGTTCCACTAAGAAATATTAACTAAAAATATTAGCTAAAAAGCTAAAAAGTAGAAGATATTCAAGCATAAATTCTGTGTTTGCTGAAATCCATTGCCGTAATTCTCAAAATATGCTTTATAGTTTATATTTATAAGTCATTTACCTTCATATCTACACGATATATAGGAATGTTTCATTCTACCTTAGGAGTTCTTTATATTTTAGAGAACTCAGGATCATTTATAGTATTTTAATTTCCACCATTTATGATTTACGTATAGTACGAAATGTAGGAGGGAAAAAAAGGGACAGTTTAACTTTGACGCCTTTAAATTGCACTGATAATTTAATATCCTACATTTCAGCAATCGACTGAAAATTAATTACTTATAATAAATATTATTTATAAATTAAGTATAATATTAAAATATGAAAATAATAACAATTCTTGCGGCAATAGTTAGACTTCATAAATTTAACGAAGAATGTTTCCAGACATAAGAAAGGAGTTAAAACCCATCGTCTAGATCTAAGTTTTCGCCCATTTCATTCTAATGAAATAATAGACCGCTCCTAACTGATCTATGATCAATTTACCCCGCGGCAAATTGAGTGTTTGGAATTTGTTTTGTGGCCCACCGACAAAATCTAAATTTAGCATAAAGTAACTCGTACGTCGAATATTAAATTTTTAAATCATGATCATAAAAATTGCTCATTCTCAAAATTTCGACATTCCCGAGATTATTGGGAACGTGTGTCTTCTCTAAAGGTTAAGGTGATGGAACATTCACTCAGCGAACGGAAAACCAACAGATACCCAAAATCTTTCTACTAAATCAATGAGCAATTATTCACTTCATAAATCTATCACAACTGCTCACAAACCGAATTTTGAATTATGGAACTTAACTGCCGCGTAGGCTCTTATGTCAGAGTATTCACTGTTAGGAATACACTGGGGTATGGCATTATTTGCACAATCGGATCCAAAACAGGTTATTTGTAAATGTGATGGAGGTTATAAGTCAATTCCAAACTAATCAAAGCCAAACTCATCCACATCTCAAATCGCTTACAGGACAGTTATAAAAAGCGCGGTAGCTTCGACAGAATAGCACCCTTTCGTTTAACGCGATAGATTTCCACAAGACATCTGCTAAAAGTGTGAATTTCGTTTCAAGTATATACTTATGGAATTTCACAAGGCAATATAAAATCTCAACTACTTGACACCTGCCTCGAATGCCAAATTGCATATACACATGAATTAAAATTATAACTTTATAAAGAGCTTTCATCCTTGTAAGATTTTCGGATGCATCATATGGAAAGCACATCGCCATCTCCTTAATTCACTAGATGCGATCGAGAGCCATGAACTTCCACCCCTTAGGCACACATGGATCACACTTTCTCTTTCACATAAACACGGTCCTCTTCATCCTCTCCGTATCATTAGCTACCTCTTTGTTAACCTCCTTTAAACGCATTTGGATGGTAATTGCACTTTCACTGCCGAATGCCGTTGGAATCGATTATACGAGGGGCATTAGTGTAAAAAAAAAACAGGAAAGTCAGTCATGGAAGGGCAATGAATGAGTGTGGACTGAAAGAATTCCTCCGTGGTCAGAATTACGTCGTGTGTTACGTTGGCTTGGACATAAGAAAAGATGGATGAGAGTGAAATAGGATGTTTATAATGGATAGATGAGTGGCTTGGAAGAAAGACCTAGAGAGGAAAAGCAAGTCGATGATATCCCAAGGGACGTCAGTGGCTTAAAGAATATGAGGGAACGTATGAAAAGATTGTATGAGCCCGAAGCTAAATAGATATGCAGGCATAGGAAAGTGTCGGGGGAGAATTGTGAATAGGCGATGTTGCTAAATCGTTAAGCTCGATAGGGAATGGCGTGAAAGCTCTGTACTTTCACTCCTTTTCCCATTTATTTAACTTTTTATTCCCTTTGACTTTTCCCTCTGCCCAACCTTTAAACTTCATCGCAAATCAATGTTCTTCGTCAGCCCTAATATGTCGGTCAAGTATTTTGGGTCGAAAGAAAGTGGTGATCTGATCGACTACTCTTCATGTATGACGCACAATAATCCTCTTTTCGCATTACGTAACAACTCGAGAAAATTATGCGTACCTCAGAAGTGAGAATTCTCTACTCATCAGTCAAGTCTGCAGGAAAAAAGCGAAGTCGAGGATATCCTACGAAAGTCTCTGTTTGAACTTCCAAAAACGGTACATTCCCGTGATAACTCGTATCCGTGATGTAATGCATTAAATATTTACAGGGTTTCCGTCAAATCTCTTTACAGTTGCAAAAAATACCAAAACGACAGTTAAGGGGATACATTTGCCAGACTTGTCCTGTGTGATGTCGTTATTTAATTTTGTACTATCAGGCAAAAAAATCAATGTCTACTTCTATAATAATTTGCACAGTCTTATTTTTCTTTTCAAATATAAATTGAAAATGTAAAGAGACTTTGTGGAACCCTTGTATTACCAATACACAAGATTGTTGCAAATAAATAATGTTTCCTGATACACCATTTTAACGAATGGAATACATTTATTTTAGTAGATAATAGAGAAAAATATAAGAGTATTATATTGGTCTCTTCTTGCTGAATGCTACGAAACGTATCACTCGTAAGGTCACTGTCCTGTACTCTCATGTTTGTTTTCCAATTGAATCATTCTGGGTCATCAAGGAAAGCAATAGCAAACTACCTCACTCCTCATCCTGCATTGCCGCCTCATTCCATCTCCAAAGCATTTGATAGCTACTGGTGGCAGTGCTGAGGATTCAAACGGCCTTCGGGCTAATGACTTTACGTAAAAGGAAAGAATAAAGGAGAACAATTCCCCACATAAAGAATCGACAAGAAGTCGTCAAATTAAGCACATCTTTCTCTCGCGCGTTTTCATTTCTTTCGAAAATTTCGACGCCTTTCCGCGAAAAAACATCCATTTCGAATGCAAAGAGATTCCTTTCTCCGCGCTCGAAAGCAATTGACTTTATGGAGAAGGTGACGTAATTCTCAAGGCTTGATTATAAACGAAAAGCTTTGAGGGGAAAAAGTGGTTCGGGAAGAGAAAAGGCGTTCTTCCCGGAGGCAATGAAAGAGGGTCATCTCTCGAGATCCTTGTATAGCCTTTCACCCAGCGGAGTACGGGCGATCACCGCTCGCTTGTTTTTATTCTAAAAGAGGAAAGAAAAAAAGCTGAATAAAAGGAAAAGTTTCTCCCACTCTTCCCCGCCGAGATTCTCACGACTGAAGCACGGCTGGAATAACCAGAGGAAACTTTCCAATAAGATGAGAGAGAAGATCTTCCAAATGAGTAAGGCTCTTCTCCTTCACAGTTGGCGTAGACGAGAAAAGGCGCGCGTGATAGATTGGGTGCATATCGAAAGCTGAGCAGTCGAAATGTGAAACCAAATCGACGGAGAAACCGAAAAAGACATCGGAAATGGTTTGCTCTTCACGAGTCGGTTCTGACACTGCAGATAGGAGAAGGTTCATCCACCGGAATTAGAGGAAAGGAGAGTTATGTCTTTCTATTCCTTATCGGATTTTCACGAACACTACGCGTCCTTCCGAATAGAATTGTGTTTAAGTGCATACATATGTAAATGATAAACAGTTTTCAATTCACATTCTTGTACCTTTTCGAATGATGGAATACGGCGGGTTTCTACGAAAGGGCATGTTATCTCATTCCATTGCTACCTCTCCACATATCAAAGTCAAAGCAGGCGAGCTGGAATATAACCATCATCAGGAATTCTTCGACCAATCGGATGGTTAAACTCGGCACTAAACTTCCTATAATGCGCCCTTTCCTTTAATTTTCCCCAGCATTCCTTCATATCATCCAACTTCTCTTTCGCTTTATCGATTCCACTGCACCTGCCTCTTGCTTCACACAACTTTCTTTATCAATCAATTTCCTTTCAATATATGAGCCACTCGCTTGTGGCTCCTTTTTATCTCTACGGTTAGATCATTATCCTCCCCACAAATCTCCCACGCATACGCGTGTATTCTATTTCAACTATTTTACTACATACCTACGCAGTTCCCCAAGTTCTAATTCTTTTTTTGTGGATGTAATTATCCATATTTCATATAGAGAGATCTCCAGATGAACGATTTTTGATATTTTCTATTATAATTGTGCCAGCTTGTTACTATTTTCTTAAAAATTATTGATATTATTAACTAATTATCAGTATCGGCATTACAAAACATTCGCTATTGTTATTTTTACTAACAAATCCTGAAATTACAGTTATTTAAAGAGGAAATGTGGCAGATTTTAGCCATCAAGATGAATATAGAGTAGATTATTACCAGAAAGTGAAAAGAATACTCATTTCTGCACCATATTGATTTATTGATTTCATTGTTCTTTCCTACTGTTAAGGTCACAGTATTTCATAACACTGAGGCAATATGCCCTCCTCTACAAGTGACAGCTAAATTTGAAGTTTCATCACGAAAAGCAATGTTTCCACTTATCATCGCTGTTTTATAAGGAATGATTGTTCGCGTAGCATTACTTAAATTTATTCGGAGCAGTCAACCGGAGAATGAGGTCAGATCTTATTCCATGAGTCAGGAAGATTATACAAAAGATATAAAACCAAAACGGAAGACTTCTTTTTATACGACGCATCTATTTCCGCTTAAATAATTTGCTCTTAATATTATCCCACTATCACAAATAACTTCAGGATATATCTGGTAAAAGGAAAGGAATATTTAAATGGAAAATAGATATAAAAAAGCATTCCATTAACCACCAAAACCTATTTTTATTTTCGTTACGGTTAGCACTTAAGAGGTTCACATTTTTCCTGATCTAGACCCAGGATTCTCATCCCGTTAGCAACGAATTCCTCGGCACAGGAAATCATTCCGTGCTTCGATTCATCGCCTAAAATGATCTCCCTCATGATTGTAAAAATAGGCGGAATCATCAGGGTGTTAAATATGATGAGTTAAGCTGAAAATTCCTCATTTCAGAGGTTACGCATGATGCGTGCAGCCGAGCGTTTCGAGTTGAAGAATCCTCGATTCGACGATCCTAAGATCGTAACATGTTACAAAAAACTATCCGTCTCGGGGTTTTTCGGGTTGCGGTTAATTTTCCGCTCCTGATGGTTTTCTAATGCGTTCTCTAGCCGACGTGAACAGTTTGAAATTTCGATCATTTTTTCGTTATTTAGGTTGCATGAGTTATGCTTAAGGAAGTCGGAGTACTTTCAGAGTCAAAAGGAATATCTTAGTATTACATTTCAATTGATTCAGTATTTTAATTGTTTCATAAAATGTGTGTATATTTCGGACTAGTCTATCGTTAAATAAAGGATACTTTCCAATTCGTATGTAAGATCCAATAAATGACAACTTCTGTCACGAATCTGTACGAAAATAACAATATTCGTTATCTGGAATGGAAATACGGTCTGAAAATATTATTAACCAAATTTTTTAACAATTAGTATGCTTGAGTTATACATGATAGGTATTTCTTAAGAGTTATTTTTCGCTACAACTGTAAACGTAACTAAAAACAAAATGTCAGTTTATCTCAGCAGAAAATGCAATTAAAAAGGAAATAACTTTCTTAAGCGTAACGGAAAACATGACGAATACATTTTTTCTGTTTGCTAGCACTAGCGCGTTGATGCGCTGCACTTCATGAAAGTTACCGCTGACATAATAAAAAAAGACGAAATTAAGCTATTATATGTTAGGGATATAACAATGTAATGGCAGCCTTTTCACCACTTCAGGCTGTTTCTTTCTTCCATTAATTTCCGGTGTACATTATTTCCCGACGGTTTCTCCGATCACTTCCGATTAGAACTGTTTCCCAACTGGATGATAAGCTTTATTTTCAATTTTTATTTCACTGCTACGAATTTCTCCATAGGCATTACTTCATTGAATTGAGTTTACAGAATACTTCAGAATGTTTACAGAACCTCCCACATTTGGTTAGTGTGGAGAATTTATTCAAGAGTCCTTCCGATAGCCAAAAATAATATTACCTCATATACTTCTGCTTAACGCCTAATTTTCGAGAGCCCCTGAGATTTCTGTGGGCTTAACCTGAGCCTTCATATATATTTTCTCATAGTTAAAATTTGTAAATATAATATATTAAAGAGCAATTTGAGGAAATCTGTACAATGTTATGAAAACAGAAGTAAAATACGGGTTTTGATGGAGGATTCAATTCAATGATTGGAGATTTCACTCAATACTTGTTTATTCGCTTTACTTTAATGAACACGATTGCATATAAGGTGGAGATATTTCCACACCCTTTAGATGCAAAATAAGTTACAGTTAGGGGAGTTAATAACAAGAGTATGAACTCTTATTTATAATATAAAGAAATTTTATGAAAATTTAGTAATATGGGATCGCAGTTTAGTCCAAGGTTCCATATTCTTGTAATTTCCGTAATTAAATTCGAATCATGTATAAGCATTCTTTGTATTTTGTTAGAAAATCAAGAGGACAGGCTTGTCTACTGTCGACGAAAATAAATCAAGGTGATTCTCTAAGTTTTGTAGATACTTTTCTCTTTTCTTTGAAATCTTTTTTAGATACTTCGAGTTTCGTTAAACTATTTTAAAAGAAAAGAAAAATCTTCTCGATCCTCACAAATATTGGTAAAGGATGAAGAATGGATTATTTAAAAGGCTTACTACTTGGTTTTTCTTTTCTTTTTGATGACTTTCCGTGTTCTATCAAAATTTCACGTCATTTTAGACCGTATTACAATATAGCGGGGAACAAATAAGCCTCTAAAATCAATGGTGGTGCGTAAAAACCTTTGCAGTGAAAATTAGGACTGACTGTTGCTAATTACCTTCATGAAAAAGACACGGATTTATTAAAAGCCTGACAAATAACAGATTTGGTCGAGATTGGACACTTGTTTGAAGAGATTATTTTATTCATTAAAAGTCGAATTCCAATCGTATTAATTCCGGTTCTTAGCACCAAAGGAGAACCTACAATTTTCTCGTTTAATTTCATTTTCCTCATCCGATGAAAGTTTTTGTATATGATCAAGCTGGATTCTGTGGAAAGGAGCCATAATCCGACAAGTGAAATCTTTTAAATACAATGATCGTTTCACTTGTCGGACGATGAGAGCTCGTTTCGTTAGTGCTTCTATCCTGTTATATTTGACAGTGTCGGAATTTTAGTCGCACGGTCTCTTGTAGAACATCTTTCGGAAGATACACATCATCTTAAGAACGACTTGCCAAAAACACAGAAACTTAATGCGCGAGTTATTTTTTTCGAAGACCAGAAGTATTTCTTTTCCATACTTGACAAAGAATTAAATACTATCAACTCACTGAACTTATACTACTTCATCTATCAATCACTTCACCATCACTACTCTAACGGCTCATAAACATATTCGAAAAAAAATTTAAACAAATCGTGGTACATATTCTTTCATAAGCGTCAAAAATGAATAAAAAGAAAAAAAATCCGTTATCCAATTTTACTGTTACCTGCAATATAATTTCTGGTTATTAATTGCAATACGGTGACATTTTGTAGAATTGCCCCGCCTTTGAAAATCAATCCTAAAACCTGAACTGAGGCATTCCAAAATTATGAATAAACTGATCTCATGACCCAAAAGGGATGCATTATTGGTTCTTTATGGGTAAGAAGTGCCTAAACAAATAAAATCCAAAGGTGAGTAGTAGCAGATTGAGCGAAGTGTTTGCATGCCACACTAATAAACCCACTTTCATGAAAATATCTTTAAAGGCAGAACTACAAAGATATTTGTGGTATCCTTTAATACTTTATTGAGGAGTGTTTTCTTAAAACCTTACTCTGTGAAGGAACTGCTTTTTCTTGAAACTTTCGGTTCAAGACACGATGGCTTAGTAAAAAAGAATGGCAGAGATGCTGTCGTATTCCCAGCATCAGTCAGAGGTTCGGAATTTTATTAAATTGTCAGAGAAGATGCACAAGAGCGGTTGTTTGTTTATCAGGCACAAACTACACAGCCATGAGTTAGTCATAGAAGGAGAAAGAGAAACCCATAACAATTTCTTTGAGCATCAATGTGTCACAATGCAGAAGCTGTGTCCTGCGTACTTGGAGATCGAAAAATAGAACATTCACCCCACTCGAGTCTGTTTAACTGCAACCTTTAAGGCAAAGAAAAACTGGCATCTGGTTGGACCAGTCCCTCACCTACGACACACACACCACTTCAATCTGCAAGAAAACCTATGCAGCGCTTCATTGCATGAAAAGATTAAAACACATACTACCCTTTCAATTAAAAAAGACTCTAGTACAATCTCTTATTCTCCCTATTTTCGACTACTGTGACATTATATTAAATGAATTGCCTACCTCAGTATCTTCTAAATTAGACCGTGCCTTCAATCAGTCTGTTAAATTTATCTTCAATGCCAAAAGGTCTGATCATGTTTCCCCACTTCTAATGGAACTAAAATGGCTTCGGCTTGATGGAAGGCGCAAACTTCATACCCTCAGTCTTGTACACAAAGCTCTTAATCAATGTTGCCCGAATTATTTATTCTCATATTTCCAATTTTTAAACCATAATCATACACAAGGAACTCGCCCATCTGGAAAGCTATTAATCCCCAAACACAGAACTGAATTATGCTCCAGATCTTTCATGGTACTAGGTGCGAAATATTGGAATCAATTATCTAGTACCAAAATGAATTCCCTACCATTTCTTCCTTCAAAAGAATGGTCTATGAAGAACTTTATGACCATCAAATGTCGAGAAAGTAATGGAACTTCATTTCTATATTGATACATTCTGACCTATCTTCAAGTCGATTTTGATTACTCTCACTTCAAGCTTGTTCATTTTTAGATCAGCTTCCCACTCCAACATTCTCAAGCAATGATGCTCAGGTAGTCTGTGCCTTCTGCTCTTTCTCTTCTCACTTTATTTCAGACGGTGCTCAACCTCGACTGTTGTTGATGCGGAGCATGTCAGCTGAGAAGGGGACAGGCATATGGCATCGGCTGCTCATTATTATGTTATAATTATGTCATTACTTCATTTTCATTATATTTTTATTACTACTTTTTTTTATTTTATTTTTTGTATTTTTGCTTATGTATTTTTCGCTTTACTTTGATTTGTGAATTATGGAAATTTATTTTATTTATTATGTGTTTTCACTGTGTTTTCGCGGGTTTTTTTCGCCCCCCTTCTTGTGTGGGTGTTTTCCCGCACTGTGGGTTTTTTCTCTATCAACCTTCAGTTATAGAGGTTTTTTTCCCGCAAATCAAATCTTTCTTTTTTTTCTCCTTTCTCTTTTTTTATTCTCTTATTATAATTTTGAATCTTTATAGCGATGTAACTTCATACGAGGTTAGGTGGAAGAGAGGCCCACTCGGGCCTAACCTCGCCTAATAAAGGGTCTATTAAATTAAATTAAATTACTCTTTCTCAAGAGGCACTGTGATACAAGAGAAGCATCCATGCCACAGTACGGTCAGTACGAGCACGGCCGACCAAGAGGTGATTTCCGTGGCATATTTTATTTTGCAGATAGTACACGATATATCTGTAAGAAGGGGCTCGGGTAGACCATTTGCATAAGGGGCTAACTTTGGTAGATCACCGGCACTGATTACGAGACATCGACTTGGATACACAGTAGGTTACGTAGTTTTCCTTCAGATTGGCAGAGTTATTCCATGGCTTTATTATTCTTCTAATAAAGCCATGGAAGATTATAGGCAATAGAATCAGCGTCTACATTAGTTTTTACTCAACCTTTTACTTGATTATGAATACTAATTACTACATACAAGGTATAAAACAAGAAAGGCATTCTGGCCGATCAAAATTCTCTTCAAACAGCACCTTTTAAAGAGACAAATGACAAAAATTGAGCAACGGATAGAATAATCCATACACACATGCCAGATAAAATCAAAGATATTCTATATTCCTGTTCTTTTGTATAAATTCTATATATATTTACAGATACTATGTATTGTACGTACTCTGTAATAGGTCTTATCAAAGGGTAATTAGCGCTCATAGCTGAAACATCTTAATAATTTAAAATATTAACAATTAACTACAGTAACAATAAAACACCAATCCAGTTGAATTCGAGAACGAGTTAGTACAGAAAACAAGATTGAGTTAATATTAATTGGATTTTGGATTGGATTATTGTTTTAAACCTTCAGCAGGAGACATTTTTTACCTTAATACTCTAATTCTGAGCTTCACCGGCACACGCTCGATTCTCGTAACAAGTACGCAATAATAAAATTTTCCGTTTTTCGAAAAGACGAATGCCTCTTACACCCTGGTGCTCACTTAGCTACAGTCTACTAGGCCTGATGTTGGGCCTAGTCATGAAATGCTTTACGTAAATAGTGAAATGACAAGGGAGAAAGCGGAGATTCCTAGCCTAAACCGGTTAGCCCTCAGTGCTGAATCCAAGGAGGGGATTCCCGTGTGGCCTTTAACTCTACCGAAGAAAATTATCAGTCAATTCCGCTGGTTTCCAGATCCGAGATTTAACCCCCACCCATACATCCCACGACCACCAGATGAAGAATGTCTAGATTCATCACTACCTAACCTTGATATCTCAGGTTTTTTGTTTCGGGGCTTTCTCTAGCTAAGTAAGAGAAAGTGAAGGTAAAATTTTAATTAATTTTCAATCGGAAGAAGCGTGTAAGCGTTTTTGAATCATTGATTCAACGATAAAATATACGACAATGCAATTTGATCTTCTCACTTCCGATTATTATCGGAGGAAAAATAGAGGGAAGTCTTCCGGCAACAGTTAACGAATTAACCGTTAATATTATATTTTGAATGGATAATTACACATATAACTATTCTATTATACCTACACTCTGTCAGCTGAAACCGGTTACATTGGTTAATTGGGTTGGGTTAGCTCGGTTTCCAATTTAGTTTCCTTTTTTTACGGGAAAAACCATCAAAAAACCAACCCAAGACAACCTAGATTTGTCACAGACTGGGAATTTAATTGAAAAGTTACACTGAAAATACGAATTATAGAGTCATTGATTTTAAGATTATAATCACTTGCTACGATTCACTTGCATCCACAAGGGGAACACACCAATGCGGGATGATAAGGAGTACTTTCCCCTTCACAATTTTCTCTTCTGTGACTGTACTGCTCTCCGCAGATGCGATTGAACGTATGAACGTAATGAGCTACTTCACAACTACATCAACACACAGTTAAATGCGAGAATTTACGTGAAAATTCGGGAGCCTCTTTTGGAATAAAAATTCAGTTGTTTTTTGAGAGATTAAAATTTCACGCGACTCAAAAGAAAAACAGCGTAAATTCTGTAGTTTTCTTTTCCTCCTGTGCTATATAGTCTTCAAAGAAGTAACGCCTGAATATGCCAATCCCTGTCTCATATACGATTTCACTCCTAAGGATTTAGATAATTAAGAATTATCTTATTTTTCGGTTGATTAGAAGCGCGGGAATATAAGACTTATTCTAGTTTTATGGAAATTTTATTGAGAAATAAACATTTTTTGGTACTGCCCAAGGGAAAACTATGATTGTTTTTCCTTACCTAATTATGTACGCAAGTATGGAATCAGCGCGATCCGGAAAGTTATCATGGGATATTATAGGTGAGGAATGTAAGAAAGTACCACCGAGTCATTCGTTGACTTGATGTATTCAAGATTACAACGATTGAAGATCGTACAAAAAGATCAAAAGATAAATCCGGGTTGCGAATTTCAAAGAAAGTTTTTTGGTTTACGGATACCGCCCCACTCTACTTCGGTAGACTTATGACGAAATCACACGCTGATATTGACCTAATAAGGATACGTTAATTTTACTTCTATTTCTTCGGTAAAAATAACCTCGGATTGATTATAATATAGAGTACAGTTACTTCCTGTAAAGTAGTTATTTTGTGCTGTAAGGTAAGGTAATCTGCGAATCGCTACGCTTCCACGTATCACCAAGTTTCATTTATTATGCGTCTTTAAAGGATGAGTCAAACTGTTGCCTAAAGTACACATAAAAAAAACTAGCTGATGGAATAACATGGCAGGAGTTTGAACCCCGTTGCCCAATTAGCGCCTTAACAGATAAGACAAGACTACGATTTTCAACTAGAATTAGAACTAGAATCAGTTCCAGCCATCATCCAGAACTATCACTCAATGTAAAATGCAAAATTAATTGGTCTTTACTTGAGGGTATTCCATGAGAAACTAACTGAAATATCACCAATGTATTATGATAACGAATCTAATACATAAATTAACCAAAATTGACACTGCCAAGCACATAATTATGAGGTCAGGTGAGTCAATTTTCCTTTTAATCTCTGTGAAGTTAATCACATATGTATAAAACAACACTTCAGAGCCATATTAGTTCAATTAACATACATGTGCCATTCGAGATAGCTAATAACAGGGGAAATTAATATGTCAGATATTTCAAAATAAGTATAGCACCCTCTTTGATTTTATGTATACATTTAAACTGCTGATTTTCTGGGAGGACTAACATAAGAGAAAACAAGCTTAACCTATAACAATAATTCAAAGCAGAATAAATTTTTTGCTGGTGCTTCTTTTCTTGACAAACACTCAAATTTATCTCCAAAAATAAGACGAGTAAAAATTGAAATGAAATGATGAATGGAATGAAATCAAATACAGTTTCAATATTCAATCACATCAAAAGTCAATGACAAAAATTAATTTATAAAATGGCGATTACTTTATACCAAGGATAGCACAGTCTGACTTCTATGTGCTAAAATAACTCTTTCGTATTCCACTTTTGGCATGCACACCATACATTTGATATTTTTGATATCATAAACCTTCATTTAATGAATGAAGAAAATAAATCCTATTTAGCATCCCACAACTTTAAGCATTCATCATAATATTAAACATAAAAAGTTACAGAAACTTGGTACAACATCAACAGAAAGAAAGGAACATAGAAATTTTGTGGACAGAAATTTAGAAAAATGGAATTTTAAATTGAAAGGGAGCCAGCACAAATTACCTGTTACCTTGCATATAAATCCATAATCATGCATCAAATTGGTTTCATAATTCCACAGGTAGTTTCTTTTTACATTTCCTGTCCATAAGTCAATCATAAGTTTTCTAATTATTATTCAAGATTGATATAATAATGTTATTCTGCAAAATTAACACATTCCCAATGCCGTTGTTTATCACGTTAGTAACTAATGGTGGTTGCCTACCACCCATAATGATCAATGATTAATTTTTAAGCCATTGGAAATAGGCACACCCTGGGACATTTCTTAGGGTTGTAGGCGTCAACAGAAAGGGATTCCAGCTTCCCGTTTCCTACAGCATAGTATAGAAAAAGATGGCAGGGACCACTGGTGGTGCACAATCGCTTAAGTAATGATGTGTGTGTACCACTAGTGGTACACAATGATGAGAATGTGTTAACATAAATTGTTTCTTGTAGACTTTTTTGAATACACATTCCCAAACAGTACAGGTTGAAGAAATCTAATTTCATAGACTCAACATTAAACTTCAAATAACTCCAAAACTTTGAAGTTATAACACAGTCATATAAGTCAAGACAGCTGTGTAAAATTATGATTGTATTTTGGCTTTAATGCTAAGTTTCAAATGCTAGAAAATAGTTTTGTAGGTTTGTTCATAGATAATAGGTATATTTCATCTAGGTTAGCTGTGGGAAAAAAATCATAATAAACCACATATTGATTGCAATGCTAATTATAGCCTTGACACTCAAACAGGTCAAAGCTAGAAGCATAGCACCTCCATTTACTCAACTCATCTTTTCACCCCTAGATTTTTAAACATTTGTATGTAAATATCAAACATGCCATATGTATACAGAGTAGCTTTCAGAATGGAAATGGATACTTCAGGAGCAGTTTTATTAACTAGAATAGATTCAGTGCCACCAGAACATGCCAATCACCATCAACAAATGAAAATTTTCCAAACAAAAAATATTTTGGATGACAAGCAATTATGACATTCATTATACAATAAATATGCAAATCAGCAATGGAAGGTTGTCAGCAAAGTTTTGGTGTCAATAGTAGAGCACGAATTGCTAAGCTAATTGATAGAATTAAAATTACATAGGCATGTATGAGAATATCCTATGCTTCCATGTGCAGTGTAGAATGAAGAAGTAATTAGACTATATACCATATACATATGGTGGAGTATTGGCTAAGAGGGGTATCAATGTGGTGATATGTAGAATGAATCATGCACACAAATTATTAGATTATAGTATTTTGAAAGATAAATAAACAATTATTTCGGGCCTAAGAATGGAATAATCTGTCATGCATTGATTCTTATGGCAAGAGCAACATTGGTTTATGAACATTTTGGATTCAGGAACAATTTAATTCATGAACCAATGTTTCACTGTATGAATATACCTTATATGATTTCTTAATCCAAATGAACTGCACAATATCTTTTAAATAATAGAACTTCTAGGAAAAATAACAAAATAATTAGTGAAAATGAACCTCACTAGAACATGACAAAACTTTGCAAAGGAAAATGAGTGAATAAAATCAGAATTTCTACTAGTAGAATATGTAATTTAAATTGGTATTCACAGAAGTCGATAAAATGATTTATTATAAAACACTTAAATTTTGGCTAAATTTTTCTAAGTTTTAGACATTAGTAAAAGGAAGACAATTCCAGCCATCTATTTCTTGGGACTTAAATGGATTAAACCTGTTTCTTTTAAAAAAATCTATTGAAAAACAGTGAAGAATGAGTAAGTCTCACAAAACACTACTATTAAGTAGTTGTTGTAAAAGTAAAACATCACTATCCATAAATGGGTTGATGAAGTTTCAATCTGAAACGTAGTGAAACCTTTTAAGGCAATTAATTTCACCTTTTCACTGCCACAGAATTCTATGAACGATATTTAATGTTCAAAATAAAATGAAAGCATTTTTTCATGAGTCATGCCACAGTTATTGTAAATTTAAGGGTACGCTGGTGACATGATATATTCTAGATAGCGAGGGTCTACTACCAAAAGCAGCATTTCACATGCTACTGGTATCAGAAGGGTTAAAAAAATTTATTGAGCTGTGTTATCTGATTACAATTAACACAGTATTGACTATGTTAGGTTTCCTTAAGTTATGGCATCACATTTTTCAATAAATATTCTAGAATCACATATCTCTTCCAAGAAATGATTTCTATGAAGTATTCCTGAGGAGTGGAAGATGTACTTGCACCACCTTTCAAAAGCCATTCAATAAACTCCAATGAAAGATTCTCAGTCTTCAAACATAAAATATGATTATTGTAGAGGTAGAACACTTTCATTTGTAATGTGACATACAGGAAAATATTACATAGTGGATACTCTCAAAAACTGTATTTATTCAACAAATGATTTGAAAATATAATAATATTACTGGAAAAAGAATGATCTGACCTCACGATTTTAATCAAAATTAAAATAAATCATCTTAAAAAGGATCCAGTGATTAAAAATTTAGAAAAAAAATGTGAATAAGAAGTAACTTTACAACATCAGCAAGTGACTCTTAAGAAATGAATCTTAGTAGTTTGAACAGACAAATGTGCTTCCCTATACACTAAGTGTATTATTCCTTCACAATAACGTAAAAATATTACATGCTTAGATGGAAGTACAATGTCAGTTTTCTTCCTCCAACTGTTTCAGCAGCAGCATCCTCCTCTTTTCCAGTTCATCCTCACTGAGCTCACCTTCCTCACTCGAGGGCTGAGTAGGCTGACTCATGTGTACAGGTGAGACAGGAGACTTGAATTTGGGTGGAGGAGGGGGTGGAGGGGGGAGAGTGGGAGGGGAGCAAGATGGGGAAGGGGGAGAGCGAGGCCCACGACCCACCGATCTGCTGCTACTGCTCCTCTCCACCACTTTCCTTTGTCCATGCATTGGAGGCTCCTCTTCATCAGAGTGAAGTGGTGACAGCGGCTGAAGATAGAAAACGCATGTGAAAAAAAAAGCATTCCAAAAGGTGTCTATGTCTACCTATTTACCCTATGAGCCACCTTTCAGTGTGAAAGAAATTACATGCACTACGGATCAGAGTAGCAAGCCATAATATTCTTTGCTATGCTTTTGATTTGGTTCAATGAAAAAAACAAATTTCAGTTCAGTTCTGATTTTGCATCTTCTTGGAGCATCAAACTTGTTCAAACCTTTTTTTTCGTCCAACCATTGTAGTATTGCGTCCCCTAAGTTATGGAAAATAACTTGGTAATAGTAAGTTGAAAGTTATTTTCATACATTTTTAGTAAACCTTCTCCCAATTACTACTCAGTAAAATGTGAATTGTTAGGAACTAAAAACAAGAATAGAATAAATAACACGTTTGGGCTTAAGAATATCAAATTTTTCTGTTTGGATTAAATTTTCACTCCAGCATAATTAACATTTCCTTTGGCCTCAGTGTAATGTTGATCTTATTTATCTAGCCACATTTACCAGTGGCTTGAGACACAAAGATTAGATTGTGGTCCCAAGTACAAAGCATCAGAGCTAAAATGCCTATTTAAGTAAAAAGAGAAGGTCATACAATAGAAATATAGTGCTTCATAGCAACAACAATAACAAATATTGCATAATAAGTGTCATTGCATAAAAAGTAGTAGTTCTATCAATTACAAATGTGAAATGGATAATATTATATTACACAGAAATTTTAATTTTCTCTAGAACTACAGCATAAATAATAAGTAGCTGTAATTGTTTATTTGACAGATGGAAAATGATTAGATAGGATGATGTGTAGATCAAAACTGCTAAAATCATCATGCAAAAGTATAAGAACGTTTCATTTTATGGATGTTTATAAATACATCATCATGTATAATGAGTATACTAAGTAGTTGATCTTCCCTGTATTCTTATGAGAAGCAATGCAAAAAATGGTAACATTTCTTAAAATTACTATGACAGCTACAGTCATTTTGCCCATAGGCCTTCATCAGGAATGGAACCCAGGACCACTTTCACCAAAGTTGAATGTGCTGCCTACTTGGTTATCCAGAAGCCAGGAGCAATGAAATTTTCCTTTTTATGGTTCATATCTTAAAGTTTAGGTTAAAAATTAATAACTTTATTTTCTCAGAAAAAATAAAGCTGCATGCTAATAAAACAGATTTTATGCACATTTTTTGGAAAATTATAGCACTGTATCAAGTTGAACATAGGTCTATGAGGTGAATAGAAAGTAGTCAATGTTCCACAGCCTAATAACATAAATTGCACATTGAACAGAGTGCAACTCAAGGTTCTTAAGTTACAGGTGAGTATTGATGATAGCATTCATATATAAATACTTAAACAAATGTTTTACTTCATACACCAGATTCATTTCTGTAATCATGGTAATCAAAGTAATATTAAAAATCATGGTAATCAGAAATAGAATCTTTTGTGACCGATTGCTAACCACATTATGGAACTACTCCAATGTAGGACAGAAAGAACATAGTATATTACTTTTTCAAAATGATTTTGTAAGTAACATGTACATGAAAGCTACAATTTGAGAAGAACCATGAAGTTCATACTTTACAATATTTGCCAAAAAAGCACTTGTATGTTTGAAAGTATGAAACAGAAGATTATGACATGAGTATAGATTTATAAGAATAATCAAATGGTATATAACTTTCAGTGCTTAGGTAGAATGTTTTCTAAGAATGAAAGAATGGTAAGAGGCATATAAATGCATATGAAAGAGTGGTGAGAAGCCTTTGGTGTAAAAGAGAATGTGATAAGTAGTTGGAAGAGTTAAAATTGGATGAACATTTCTATGTGATCCACCACCAGCACCTTAATGTATGTTGATGGAAGTTTGGTGTGTCAGGAGAAGCATACACAAGAGTACACTGAATGCTGTGGGAATGGATTAGACTACACAGAAAATGAAAACAGGAGAATCAATCACTACAGAGGTATTAACAGGTGAGGAAAACCAAAAAGGTTATGTGACCAGTATGAAAGCAGAATTTCGCATTGGTTTGGATAGGTATAAATAGATTTACGGCCTGTGCAGATTACGAATGGTCACACTTACTACCAATGTTATTCTGTCTCTCTTCAGGTGGAAAAAAATTATTGTTCGCATAAGAATAACACAGATGCCAGCAAATTACCAGCATCAGTTGTATCTGTATTCTTTTTCAAAGTAGGTTTTTAAAAAGTTACATCCTGAGCCTTTCCGCAGTTGATAAAATTACAAACTAGAAAAGTAATGAATACTCAACTTATGTCCAAAACAACTTATGACCAGTTATTTGGAACCAAAGGTGGCGATATGTAGAAGACTATCAGTATTTAGAGAATATATGGAGGTAGAATGACAAAGTATGATGAGAAAGTGAGCTATTATACAGAGAGAGAATTACATACAAAAAGCAGATTGAATACTGTTATTTGATCTTAAAGAGATGTTCATTGATAAAATAATAAAAGGAAATTAATTCATGATGCAATGAATAGATGTCTGATTAAAAGTAGACAAAGAGAGGAAATTGAAGAGGAGCATTTATGACATGAAGAGAAGTGGCTTATGAAGCCCCTAGTCTGCTTACCCTAAAAATAAGTTATTATCATGTATGTATGAAATACAGTATTTGTTTGATTCTTCTATCTTATGTATTCTTATACATGGACCAAGAGATAGTTGTATCTTTCCAAGAACAGTCCTGAATGTTTTCCTTCTCTTCTTAGGAATTTTGTAACAGCTAATGTCTCAAATAAACATTATGCAATTAGCATCTGAGCCTTCAATTGTATAATCCAACACTTTTTAATTCAGATCTATTAACTTTCTTTGCCAACCTTCTACTTCAACAACCTAACTCTTTTCCCTTCTAAAATATCCAACATCATATTCCATAATCACAGCTATCAATTTCAAATAGAAACCTGACCCACTGCTCAAAATCCAGCAATTTTCTAATATTCCTCTTTTTTGTTTCTGAGTTTCACATCTATTCAAAATATACTACAGCCTTACGATGTTATAACATTCCCTCAATTTTTTGAGGAATTATCATAAGTTAACTTTACCTTCTTCAGGTGCAGCTAGGGTTAGCACTTCAAAACTTTGGTTTTAAGACATCAAAAGTAGATTTTGAGCTGTTTATCACAAGGATTACCGCCCTTACGAATAATAACACCACTTCTATTGGAAGACAATCAGTATAAGTAGAGTAAAAATTTATTTTTCAAATCTCTAAGAGTAGATTTCAACACAGTATTTACCTGTGGCTAATTTTCCTCCAGTAGAGTCAACTAAGACTGCGATTTAATAATTAATTACACTGCCAGATTGGTGGCTTTCACATCACAGGCAATTCTCAATATTTTATCATTTTTTTAATAAAACAAAATAAAATAATTTGCCTGAAACAAGAAAGGGGTATTCCCAAGGAGAAACGGACCTGAAAACTTGCAAAATTACCTTTACCCATTCCTCAAAAAAGGGGTATTTTGGCACCTCATACAATTTTACAATGTGGTTCTTTTAAATATTATAAATATTCTTTAGTAAATAGTGTAGTAAATTTTCTTTAGTAAATGAGATTGTATACTCTAAAATAAGGTACATGTTAGCTTCAGCTATCTTTAAGGTTGAGAAAGTACTGGTTTTAACTTTGAAAGTGCCAAATATATATACAAACAGAACAGAAAACGGCTCATGAGGCAAGGAATCAAACTTTCCTATTGCTGGATGGTGCTCAAAATCTAGGTTACTAAGACAGAACAATTATGTTGTCATGCAAGTGCTTCAACATCTAGAATGAGCTTTCATTCAGTTTCCTCCTACACTCACCTAGGAGATTACTGAAGTAATGAAACATCAGAATACATTATGAGCTAAATCAATTAAAGCAATGGTAAACTTGAACTAATTGTAGCATGAAATGCTATTTTGAAGATTTGTTAACAAAGAATGGCTGAGTTCACACTAAGAAAGTATAATATTGTTAATTTTCCAAATTTAGGCATGCTCCTGAAATCATCCTGAAAGATAAACTGGATGAAAAAATTAAGCATGACCAGTATTAAATGCAGATCCTCTCTTTCATAAACAAATCTGCCTTACCAAATCAGTATTACAGTATAACTCTTGTAATTGCTTTGCATTCACATGATAATTACTATGATGATTAATTGGTGAAATCCTAAGCACTGATTTGGTAAAAATAAGAAGTTCAGCTCTAATTCTTAACAAAGAAAATATGTAAGATTTATTTTTATGATTTGCTTAATCATAATGAAATAAAAAACAAAAAAAATATGAAATACTAAAGATTCAAACTTATATCTCCTATTTGTTAACCAATTACTCTACTCAACTGAGCTAGCAAGGCAGACTCTTTTAGAGCAATCACCTAGGAAGTTGGAGATCTGGGTTCTAGTGCTCCCATTATAAGACTTTTTCTATTCAAGATCTTTCCAAGTCAAGAATTTTTTGTATTTACTACTTATTGCTCATTTTATTCTTTTTCATAACCACCTAATAGAATCAAATATTTCCAAGTTCCAATATTTCCAATTATCTTGATAAGAGTTCCAAGATTCTCTTTAACTAAACATCCGTACATTTTATCATGTAACTGGGAACTTGTAGTTAATAAAAATTTAATTCAGCCAAAATATGTTCATATAGGTAAAAAATTGGTAAGCAAGGATCTGCTTGTAAATCTAGTCATGTCCAATTTTTTCAACACTAAGCAACTTTGGAAATGATTGAATCGGTATACTCAATAATCATGTGAATGATCTTACAATTAACTTTCACTTGATTTGCAAACATCCATTCCATATATCATTCATACACATATGCAGTATGTTATGATAAGAGTGAATTATGATATGCATATTAGGAAATGAAGGAAACCTCAGTTATAAAGCTTAATACAGAAGATATTTTAAAACCCTTCTCCAAGCATGATGAATAAATAAGTTAGGTAATTCCAAATGTTAGTACTTAATGTTTTATTTACACTTTAATTACAATCTACTGATACAATGTTTGTTATAAAATTTATTATTTTTGCATTAATTTTACAGATATCTAAAGAAAATGATGATAGGCTATCTCAAGGAAGGTATCATTCAAATTTTAGAAAGTATTTCTTTATATTCAGTTCATGAGTTTAATTTCCCATGAGTTAATCTTTTCATGAAATTTAATTCTTTTAAATTCATTAAAAAAATTATCATAAGTGTTAGTGAAATTAACAAGTTACATGCAATACAGACAGACAGTAATAGGTCACTTCCAATGTCACAAAGATGATAAACCATAAATGTTTCATCTAAGACATTGAATAATGAATATTTAAAGCAGTGAGTAAGCTAACAGATTTCTAAAAAATATATGCTCAATATTTTTCTCATAATTTAAAATGATAAAATAAAAACTCAAAATATGAATATAAATAATTTTTAAAATAAGGACATCCTGGTTAGTATAAAAGGTCTGACACAAACATGACAAGACTGATTGCTTTTTTACACTCTGTTGGAAATTTTCAAAAGCAAAAAGTGAGTTAAAATCAAGTTTCGGACAAACTTTAGAAGTTAGGTCCCAGTTTTTAAAAGAGTTGTGTTAAGACATAGATATTTACATGCAATCTAGAAAGTTAAAGGCACTCCTAGTATTAGAAATCACCATGTTACGCAACAGCAAAGGAAACAAGAATTATTTGTTCAAGTTCAAGGCAATGCTTATTGTTTACTATTATTTTCAGAAAGTCTTTATGGCTATATGTATTTCCCAGTGGTCAGAGTTTACCAATGTCATAGTAAAGAAGTTTTGGAAAAATTGGTTGTACAAGGGGTAAAGAAGCTAGGTTAAAAAATTATGGATGGATCTTGTGCCAAGACAAAGTGCCTCCCTACAATGCTTTATCAAATTTTGACCAGTAAAAAAATCATTCTTGAAAGTTCTCTATATTTTCATGATTCATCATGTTTTTTTCCAAAAAGTGTTGGTGCTACAAAGGACTTGTTTTTCAATGTTAAAGAGGTACTAACAAGAACCATGGAGCTCCTATGCAGCCTGCCAGAAAATGACATGCAGAAATATTTTGAGCGACAGAGAGAATACATGCAGGCATTTCTGTATTCAAATGGATCCTTTTGTATTTTGTTACTTGATATTTTGTACCACCAATTATTTTATTCATTTGTAAGTAAACTAAGTCAAAGCATCAGTCTCATTATTTTTGTCAGGCCTTGTAATTTTCCTTGTAATTACATGAGTGAGATCTACATAGATCTACAACTCTTCAACACTGAAGATTTCAAATTAAAATTTTGTAATTATCTAACACAAATGCACATCAAAGGTTTAAATGGTTATCTGAACTCTCCAGTGCATCAGTGGAAGTCATATGTTAAACAAGTAATTTCATCAAAGTCTTATTTCTCCTGAAATAATAATAATAAAGATTTTATCACAAAACTTTATCTAATAGAATATCATCTAAAAATGAGACTACCTTGAGTGAGGTAGACCTGTTATACCAATACCCAAGTTTATAGGTATGGCTTATTAACCAATACTTCAATGACTTCACAATACTTTGACTAAGTCTTTACTCCTCATCCCAAGAGTTCATGATGTGACTTATAGATTTAGAACTAATCAAAAGCATTGAAGTTTAACGCCCAATTAGTTCAGATAGGATATTTCTTTTCTCATCATCTTGATAGGTATAAAATTCCCTAACTCATGAAATTGGAGACTTTCCTGACTATTTGAGGATCCAAAGACTATTATCTATATACATGGGTGGTCTGAAAAGTTTCCGACATTTCACCATTTCTCGACATGTTTTCTGAAGATTTCTGAAAAATCTGGGGTCGGAAACTTTTCAGACCACCCTTGTACATATTTGAGTAATAATGGAAAATTAAAAAAAAACTATTTTTACAATACTTGGCCTTATTAATTTCAATAAAGCTAATTCTCCCTCATGTTTTGTTTACTGATGATAACTTTGTAATACTTTTCAAAGAATAATTGGCACTCTTCTTAAATCAATGTCTTTTTGCGCCTTGTTATTAAAAAGGATACTTTATAGTGTTAATTTTCTATCATTTTAACATTTCATTAATCAACTTAGAATATGACCACTGATAGTTGTGCATGAGAGACAAATCAGTGGTCAATTGAAAATTTCTGCATTAATTTTGGTTTTCCAATTCTTGAAAAATTAAAAAAAAACCTACCAAAATCTAAGATGCGGATTTACTATGGTTTTTATTGTTCTGGGAAAAGCAAAGATATAAGGCAGTGCTCTGGTGTCCTGTAATGCAGACTGCTAATGATTTACATCTTAATCATCAAAATATTTTATTATATTCTCAGTCTGGTTGAAAGCTTGTAGCCTATATCAGTGTGGAACAGAGGCCGGAAGTGATAAAAGGCAAGAGGGGAATATAAATGCTTATGTCACTGGTCTATTGGCAATCAGCCATCCTTTCTGATGCAGTTCTTGGAAGGTAGATCAGAAACTACCTTTGTACCAGACTCACAAGCTTTCAATGAGACTGTAGTATATTGTTTTCAATTGATGGTGATCCAAGCAAGATATTTAAGATGCCAGAAAAACTCCATTGAAAATTTAACACAAAAATATTTCAGCATTGACTGACAGTGGTTCCTGAAAAATATGTTGATATGAGTGATGATAGTATAATGAATATATTCATAGGTGAATATGAAACATATGAAAAGGTCTTTACTTGCCAAATGCTTTTTAGAAATTTGGCAATGGGCATTTCATTCATACTATTTAACTTTCTCATTTCTTCAGACAAACCCTAATTATGTCTTTCTGATACTATGTTCAATGTTCTAATTTGCAAAGTATTTTACATTTTTACATTCAATAGAGAAAATTCAGTTAATGCTCAGACTTTCTTACCTTCCACATTAGTAACAGTAAGTATAAAATAATTATTTCAATTAATAAGAAAATAATTATATCAACTCCAAAATAAAAAAACATTACAATAACTACTAGCACCTTCTTCCAGTATTAACAATAGATGAATGTACATTTGTTAACCTTCAACTTTGATATTTTGACAGGACATTCAATCTCCGATATTATAGGCTGATTAATTGAATATTCTGATACCAGTACGATACTAAGAAAATCTACTATCTTAAAAAAAAACATTTCAATTTAATTTCTTTAAAAATGTCTTTTTCGATTAATAAAAATTGACTGTCAAAAAATAACTGCATAAAATTACAGCATAAATACAAAAATTCATGACTTCATTCATGACATTTCATGCACTTCTTAACTATTACAAGGTCATTTATCAGACATCATTTGAATGGAATTTTGTAGAGTATATGGAAGACTAATTTTGTTATTTTTAATACCTAATACTTAAGACAATTACCATTAGTTATTTAAAATGAATATCATGGGAGATTGCTAAATAATTGTCGCAGACCTCTTATTAACTTCTAGCATTGTGCGATAATTAAAATTACTGTATTGGTTATCAAACAAATGATAGGTGAGGTAATTATGCTTGATGAAGCTCTATGTTGGTGTGTAAGCACTATTAGATAACGTAAGAATTGAGGAAATGAGACAGTTAGGCAAACCAGGAATTGGCAAGAAAGGGTTCTGCAAGTGAGAAGTTAGTCAAGTTAAAGGATTCCTTTTCACACAGCAGAAAAGGCTAAAGTCTGTTAGTCTTCCCTCTGAAGTTTAATTTAACTTAAGAAGGATACACTATCTAACTCTAACAGAAACTATCTAACATTGTTCACATTCAAACTTAAATAAGCACCATTCTTTATCATAATACATAATGTACAGCTTACAATCAAGCATGGATTGATCCCATGCATAGCCTAATCCCCAAATGATCTAACTTCTAATATCTGTTTTCCACAAGTATTTTCAATCAACCAAATCACAGCATTTATCAACTTGAGCATAAGGAATATTTATTCTGATATTTTAAATATATGGACCAATTGCATATTAAACATTTTAATGCAAAACAGACACTTTGCAGAACTTTTACTTATTTCTTAAATATGTATCTTTCTCAGTTGACTGAAAATATATCTCTCAATTATAAGTCAACCTAAAATTGCTTTCACCAAAATTTTGTACTTAAAGGTCAGCTTATACATGAGTATAAACCATAATTACTTGTTTTCAAGAAGCATTTACAAGTAATAGGCACAAAGAAATGTCTTTGAAGCCAAAAATTGACAAATGTAATTAATAAAAATTCTTCATGTAGTCTTTTTCAAAACTATACAAAGTAATGAAAACCAGTTGCATATTCACTAATGCAAGATTTATCACTTACAGTATTACAATTTTTTTTAATCAGCTTCAATGACATTTACATTCAACAATGCCTTGTTAGGCTCTAAGTAGAAGAAAAATTATGCAACCTTGATCCCATCTGTTCATCCAATGATACCTGATTAAGCTCCTGATGAGAAACAGTATTATTTTGAAAAGACAGACAGATCACCACAAGCAAAACTAAAGGTAAGAAAATGAATACATCGTGCATGGAAAATTGAATATGGAAGCTTATGGAGGAGAAAAAATTATATGACTGGATTCAGGAGCATCATTTAATTATAACCACATTGAGTTTATCATGCATGACAATTCTCTCAAAGAGATAAATAAAATCACAGGGCATACAAAGAAGAATCAGTGAAAATTTCAGAATAAAGGAAATGTGCAAAGGAAAAATAAAATTAATATCCCAATAAATGAACTGATTGCTAGTAATATCCCTACATACTATTTTAAAATATTTTCTAGGGTTATAGAGATCACATGACTAGAGAATTTCCATTTGTTGATTGCAGCAATGTGGAGTATTCTATTCATTTAATTCTAAAGAATACTGCAAAATATTGTTGAGGAGATTCTTATCAAGATTTGTCCACAGATAACATCTTTAAAGTATATTTATCAATGAATTCAGCCAATGAACTCCTCTTTTCATAGGAATGGAACCTGAAGTTTTTTTCAAATCAAGATAAAAACAAAGAGTGATGCCTAAACACAAAAATTAAGATTAGAACTCCAGGGTTACCAATAATAAATAAAATTAAAACTAGATACACCTAGGAAATTTGAGCTGTCAAGTACTTATCGTAATACAAAATTAAAAATTATACATGTGTTTAAGAACTAACATATTTTCCTAGAAAGCAACTTCATCGCCTGGCAAAAAAATGATAATGCAGAAGGCAGATGAAGATCCAATTCCAGATAAAAATTTTATCTTTCAGATACACTTTTCCTAACAGATCTCATGTAAGCTGTTCAATGAAAGAGCAGTGCATCAACACCACAGAGAATACATTTAAACTGATCTATTAATGAAATAAAGTCTTAAATTTCCCTAAACAATGCGCATGAAACAACCATAAATACACAATAATTTCCTTCTAAAAGCATAAGAAAGGAAGGTTGGCAAGCTGATACTGGATACAAAAGCTGCATCCAAATTGGAGTAGTTTATACCATTTTAAGAGGAACTTAGGGAAGAAACTTCTTACACTAATAGTAAACATGAAAAACACAAGATAAATGATAACGTACGAGTATTTTCTCAATTTAAAAATGAACGATGAGAAATAAAATAAATTTAATAAAATTATAAATTTCAATAAAATTACGATGGCTTAGGAATGTTTTAACCTCATGCTCATTCTTACTTAAACAATTGCTTTAACTACTTTCATGGAAAGGAATGATAATTTACTAATTTCCTTCTCCAAATACAATCTAATTCCTGATTCTAAATTAGGTATTTACAAAACTTATTCACATAATTCATTTATCCAAAAGGAACTGGTACTGGCAATACTTCTATTGTCATTGAAAAATAATCATCACTGACTGTATTGCGATTTGCAAGATATGCTCAAATGAATAATCAACTGACCAACTTTCACAACTTACTCATGGCTTCTTCAAAATTGTTTACTAGTTTGTGATATGAAACCATACCAAGTAAATGCTTCCAATAACTTAGAAGCTCCACAATGGAAAGGACTTGATGATAATTCCCCTTCATTCTACACTTACAGATCGGCTGCTGCGTGATGCCTTCTTCCTTTTGCCTTTTCTTCGCCTTGACATTCCCGCTGAAGAACTACCCTTGCGTGACCCATGCTGAGACCCTCCCAATCCTTCACTGTCTGAACTACCACCACCAGAGTTATTGTTGCTGCCATCCCTTGATTTAGGTGAGTGCCCCCTTCCACCAGTGCGCCTATGCTTCCCCACAACTCCACTGCCATGCCCACGACGCTCTTCATCCGAAAGAGACAACTACAAGCAAACAAAACACAATTTCTCACTCTATATCTAACACTTTAACAGATACTCATAAAATTTATGTTCTGATTCATAAGCATGCATATACATACATAGATGTAACATTACTAATCAGAGAGAAAGAAGAATTAGTACGCGGAAGAAATCAAAATTTCTAATGTAAGGGGCCAATCAAAATCAGGGAGAGGCCAGAGCATTTGGCTCATGGTCCATGATATACTTATGGCCAAGTGGGTACATCCATCAGGAGGAATAAAATTTTTTATCTAAGTGAACAAATAAATTAAAGATCTTACATTGAATTTTTTCAGGTAAACACACCGAAGATGCTCTTCAGGGAACTGAGCATAAGCCTTGTTATAAAGGGGACAGTGTTTAAACCACAATATCATAACTTCTTGTTTTTTGCTAAGTAGAAAACAGCAGGGTTTTTTTTGCTCCTTTATTTTTAAACGCTTTAAAAAGGGAATCTAATTTTGTTTCCTTCTTCCGCCACATTTGAAGATGGATATTTAAAATATATGCAATCTATTCTTATCATATTTTTGAAGAATGGTCAACTTTTCAAGTAAAAAGAGAGCCCTCATTTATTGCTTCATTTTAGTCAGGTTTTGCTCTAAAGTTTAGGCAATAATTTACCAGATAGAAAATAAGGGATGAATTACAAACTGTTAAATGAAGCAATGAATAGACTTTATCACATAGCACAATCTCTTCAAGACTATATTCAAAGGCCCAAACACAACTGCCAGACTGGTTTAATTGATATATTTGGATTATATACTTGAATATGAGACAAAAGAAAACAATGTAAAGCAAAGTTTTATCTCAAGTTCTGTCCTGAGAGGAGACTGATAGGGAAGATATCTTGCATATCAGAGCATTGACTACAGCAGAAAAGATCCTTCTGTTTTGAAATATCTTCACTCTCTTCTCACAAAATTAGACACCCCAAAAGAGAGTTAAAGGAAACCAATTAGCAAGAAAGCCAGGCAGAAGAGTAGAGCAGAGGATAGTGATACAGATAATGTAACAATTTTTGTCTATCAAATAAGATGGGATGCAGTGCACTGGAGGATAGGAAAAATTCATTTAAAAGTGATTAGCAGTGTGTCTTAAGTGGTATTTTACATTATGTTTCATATAATGGACACTGGGATCAAAGGGAAGGTGGCTATTACACTTCTTATGTGGGAGCATTTTGTACAGGATTTACTGCAGTATCTCTATGAATTACATACAGATGAAGGGCCTTTGAGGAGGCTCAGAAAATATAAGGAAATGGGGGCAAGAAAATATGAGAGGGCTCATGGCCCTCCTATGCCAGACTGTTGAATCCCTGAGATAATGAGATTTATGTACAATACACAAAAGATAATAAGGAAATGTCACAATACCTTATATGTTCATAAAGATTTCAACCATGAGTATAGGTTGATCCCTGAAATTCTACCTAAATTTTCATCTTTAACTTATACTTCACATATGCTGACCATTATTTACATGCTTCTATGTAAATAAATAACCCCAATTCTAATTAATCAATTTTTATCACAACTTGTGGGTTTTGATCTCATTAAATAAAGAGAATAGAGATATAACCATGTTTTTAACTTTCAGCTCTGACTCAGATTCAATTATTTCAGCCTAAACCTGATAAACTCTGATTTAACAAATGAGATGTGGTGACTAATTATGTTTGTATGAACAAATCAATGCATACTGATGGATATTGCAACTTACTTGATTCTAGGGGAAAAAAGGATCATCAGTGTAAAAAAATGAGACATTGGATAACATTATTATGTACTCGAAATGCTACTATGATATGCGGTATTAGCCAATTAAGCAAGTAGTGATTCATGAACCCCTGCAACACTCTGAAAGGCAGTATACAGGATACATATGTAAATTTAAATTTTCTTACTGTAAAAATACTTAATAGCTTCATCAATTTTAAATAATATTTGATGAGTCGAGCTGAATTTTCCCGATGTATGTTGTTCCCCACAAATCACCACTGGAAATTGCTCATAACTGCATGTGCTAAAATTTCTGAAAATTGACTCCTGATCTTACAGTAAGTTAATTATTCATACCATTACTTTTAAATGTGTCTCAAATCCCCATGTATTCTTATGGGAAATTGCATGTGCTTGGCTTCAACAATCACATTTTGTGTAAAGAGACCAGTTGTTTAGAGCCTCAATAATGAATATTTAAATATTAATAATATAAATAATTTCAAAACATTTTTGAGTATTTGTCAATATTCTCACTATTTTGAATCAACAGTGACTTTTTCATGTCTAAAATAAGAATGTTTGTTCAATTTCCCATCTTTTGATGCTTTTCTCCATTTCTTAAGACTGTTCTTTAATTTAATTTCATAAAAGAAATAAAGCTTGAAACCTATGAAAAAAGTTTACATGTATTATTTATGGAAATCTGAGCAATCAAGGATTGAATCCACCAAAATTAGCAAATGAAAATGCATCAGTAAGTCCTTTCTGGTCTCAAGGAAAGTTAATTGGTCATATTTGTATTGGTTGAGATGTAATTGTACATATAAATTATTTTATTTCATTCTTTGTAGTGATAATGTTTGTTACCTTCTTTGTTTCTATCTATCCTTATTTATATTTTTGAAAATGCTTCTTCAATCAAATTGAGAGCATCAGTCAACATTACAATTTCCATGAGCTATTCTGGTTGAGCCAGGTCTGAAATTTCAGATTCTTTGGCAAATTTTTGCTCAGGCATCTTTATGAGCTCATGGATTGTCAGCTACTGACCATGTGAATCCAACAGCTCATTGACATCATCACCTTCAATTTCCAAATCTCACTGCTTGGTAAGATTGACAATTTATATCACATGAGGGAAATGATCATTTAATTTTTTCTGTCTCTTTCAAGAGGACAAAAGGAAAAAGTTTCTTCTGGGAAAGAAATATCAAGAGCTATGTTACTCTGAGTTCACAAAATTTGAGGTTTAAGTGTAATAATGTTCATGAAAATGGAAGAATATTCATGATTACAATACATTTAAGGATCCATGGAATATACGGATATTATTAACATGGATATTCACACAATTTTCACCAATTTCCAGAAGCTTGGGATTGTACCTTACCAGAAAGAGGACTGGGGATAGTAATTGTTTCACAGAATAACGAAATTGATATCGTAGATACCAATTAGGTATGAGTGTTATCACCATGAGTGTTATCCATATGTTTCTTATCAAATCATTATTCAAAATTATTATTATCTAATTTATGGAGATTTAAGTCAATTTCGATAAAATCTCTCATCAAGGTCTTAGCTCTGTGGAAAACAAGCCCATGAGTTTTCATGCAGAAATAGCAACCAGCACAACTTTTGAGAATGCAAATCTTTTTCTATAAAAATGCATGGATTTCTTTTATAACTCTAGCAGCCTGTATTTCATTTTAAATTGAAATTAGATATAATACATACGATCCTATGATATTGAAAGGGCCCTTCAATCAAACTGATTTAAGATTCTTTTATGCATAATATTCTTTTTGATTCCAATTTAATCAAATACTGCAGTCAAATTTTTAACAAGTATACTCTAACTAAACTAAAGAGTAGTATAAATGGTACTTATTGCTTAGAATTTTGAGCTGAAATTTGGAAGATAATTCTCATAATGTAAAGCTATTCTCTGAAAGAAAAATGAATTAAAATTCTTTTGCCTACTTTCCATGTTAATCCCAGTCTAATTTTCAGGAACTTCCTCCTTTCAAGATATATTACAATCCTTCAACAAAACCCATGATGAATCGATAAAATATGCTCACTTCAATTCCTCAGAATACATACTTATCGCAAAGAATCTAATCTTCCTCCAGCCATAAGTATAGAATTATAATAGAATTGCAATCTCTTTAAAACACAATGCTTTACTTCATGATTCTAAATTTGAAACGCATGACAAGGAAGTAAGTCACATTGAATTAAGATATCATTATCAAATGGAAATCATTATTTCAACATTAAAAGTTTGAATATAATTTATGAATATAAATAGATAATGGAATACTCACTGAACGTGATTTTGATCTCTTCTTCTGCTTCTTGTTCTTTTTGGATTTCTTGGATCGTGAATGATGGTGACTGCATGCCTCTTCCAAATCATGCTGATACTCCTATAACAATCAAACAACCATATCTAATTAAACATCAGGTACATTTAATAACCAATTTAATACTATTACTGATCAAGGCTGTTTTTAGATCAAACAGTACATGAATTTTCTTTGTACCTCAGTTTCAATAACTTTTAAGCTTTATAAGATAGGCTCTTACTACTCTTGGTAAAGACAGACTTAAGAAAGAAATTAGCAAGAAATTTGTTGAAACAGACCACAATAAGCTTTCAAAATCAAATAATCAATGCAATCAAAGGGGCTTGAAACTTAAAATTTGGAATAGTAAAAAGAGTTCATGAAGAGCAAAATAATCTTACTTGTTAATGTCAGTCATCATACATGCCACACTTCTTAATTAAGAGGTAATAAGTAATCTAAAAAGTTCAGAGGTTACTTAGTTTATTGGTTAGTGGTTAGTTTTGCAATGGAGAATATTTTTCAATAAAATTTGATTTACGATTTGTTTTCTGTGCTGGACCATCAAAAAATTAGCTATTAATTGCAACAAAACACCACTATTTATTCACCTGTACAATATTCAATAGTTCATGGATATGAACTATCACTAAAATTATTAATCACACAATCCTCTTAAACTATTTTTTTCCAAATACATTTTTATCCTGTATTTGATATTCTTAGTCATATTTTTGTTAGATTTTCATTATATTTTCCATACTTTTTTATATTATTACAGGGCAATCTATGTACTGCATAAGGCTGTTATATATTTTGCACTATGTTTTTGTGGGTTTTTCACTCCCATTCCTTGTTGGTGTTTACCCAGCAAGTGGATTTTTTTCATCAAACTGTTGCAAAGATTTTTCCCACAAGGTGACCTAACTTTTGTTATTAATTAATCTTCATAAATGTTGACAACATACAAGGTTAGAAGAAAGAGGAAGGAAGAAAGGCCCTCCTGGGTCTAGCCTCACCAAATACGGATCTACCTATCATTTCCTAGGAATTTCAAATAATTTTCCCGAACAAAAAATGAAACACTATCACTGGATTAAAAACCACTTGACTTCATACTATGGCAGTTACTCATGGATGCATCACTCTTACTTTGTTTCTAAGGCTCACCTTAAATAGACGAACGCGTTCAGACTCAAGAGTTATACACTCAAAGGCAGGTTCATTCTCCAGTTTGAGCCGTGCCACTTCCCATGGTGTCTGATAGTCCACATTGTGACTCTTTAGCAGGGACTTAAACCCAGACTCCATCTTCCTTTGTCTCCTTGCCTCTTCTTTCAGACGCTCTTTCTCTCTAGCTTCAGCCTGCCAAATATAATTTGCTCCAGTTAAAGTTGATATCAGATGGAAGCAGTAAAATTATATTTCTACATAATATTTTTCAAATACTTCCAAACAGATAATCAAATTCCCATGGCACATTGTGTAAATATTACAATATTAGTCACAGTGACATAAAGTTCTGTAAAGTAAGTCATTCCTTGACTTTTCTTATTCAGCCCCTCAAATGTTTAATAAATATTTGTTTTTTCATGCGTCTCATATGTAAATCAATCTTTGACTTTTCTATAACTAATAAAGACCCTAAAGGTAATTTATGGACTTTTACTTATTGCATTTTCTTTTGTAATAAGGGCTAAAAGTTATGTAATTCAACAATTTTAAGACAGCTTTGAACTATTTCAGTTACAACACTTTCATAGTCAAGATGTAAACAAAACTATAATGATATATTACTAACTTCAAAAATAAGAAGGCAATTTAAGAACTTTGTTTCTTCAATAATCAGTATACTTCATTCCAATTGTATTCAAACTGTAAAAAACCAAACCACAAGTTATGCTGAATATTTTCTTTGATGGTGATTAAGCCAACTCTACATTATTTTGCAGAAATTTTGTAAAAGATGAATCTCCTTAAGCATTTTTTTGCCATAATCTAAACCTTGCACAACAAAGATTATTCTTTGTGCACTAGGAGAACTTAATAATCCCCAATTAGAGGGTAACACTTGTACATAAACGATTTTGTACCTCAAAATACTCACCATTGAGTTCGGTGTCTTATACAATCAAACAGTCTAAGATCAAAATTTTACCACAGAAAAAATTTTAAGGATTAAAAATAATTGGAGAAATTCCTAGATCCTTAGTATGAAAACATACACTATGTAACAAAATGATAAGATAGTAAATAAGTTAGTTTGCACTGTGGTTTCCTATTCAATTCTATAACACATTGGAGGAAAAGAACTTGAGGTAAAACTAAGTAATAATTTCATACCACTTTCTGAAAGTCACAAATTAATACAGAAAATGTAAGGCTTCTGTTATAAAAGAACTTACCTTTTCTAATAATGCATTATAAGTTAGTTTAACATTGCCAGCATCCAGAGTTGCAGACCGCCTATCTTCACAAACTACAGTGGCGAATTCTTCAAATGTGGTGTTGACCTGGAATCAAAATGACTTATTAATAGAATGATATGATTCAGGAGAGGATGAAAGCCAAAAATAATCGGAAAAGCTACCATACACTTCAAACTACACCTATATTTTTCTACCAAAAGGGTCCTTACAATATTATTTAATTTTTCATATTAGTGGAATTTAATTCAAAATTTTATGACTATCTCAAAAGAAGTAGAACATGGTTTAGACTAAGGCCGCCCGATTTTCACCTTGTGCATATGTTAATAACCATAGTTTCCAGTATAAGATATTAGAGGAAAAATCTATTCATCAGTTATTTTCATCACAGGAAGCTATTTAAATATTTGAGGAATACATAATATCTTTTCAAAATATATTTATTTAACCATGAAAACATTTTTATATAAGCATTCTATAGTTACTGAAGAATTCCCCATCATTAATGACAGATTAAATCAAATTAATAAAAAATGTACAACTATTATCACATACATATGATGCTTGATCTGAACCAACAACAAAAATTATCACTCTTCACCTACACAGTGGTTTTATATATTGTAAATGAAAAAGGATCTGATATGTAATACTCCAATGGACCTTTGATGACTTCCAAAATTTTATTATTCTATCACATCAGGAAGTACATTAAATTAATGCTCAAATATTTCTATAATGTATTCCTTATCGGAGTTACTGACATCGGATAAACAAAGATATAGATACATAAAGATGTAAATGTATAATTACACACTCTGGTGATTATTATAAGATTCTAGATTGAAGCAGATATGGGCGTCTTAGTTTTCTGTACTATTTAAAAACATATTTCTATTGAACTTGTCATTTAAAAATGTTTATCAATACAATTGTCATTCCTTCATGGAAGAGTAAACACAAGTGTATTAAGGGCAAAACCTAAAAATGATCTACATAGTTGTACAGGTGTAGGGTGATATTGGATATAAAAATGCTTATTATTACAATTTAATGCACAGATATTAACAGGTAGGATAAATATGAAAATGTAAAAAAACATATAAAGATACAATATGTTAGGAGACTCATATTTTATAAACAGGACTTCAAACCAAATTGGGATTTCAAATTTCTTTTATATGTTTACAGGACATTCTCTGAACCACATAGTACATGACATCCACTTGTTAGTGGGAGCCCATTTGCAAAATGACCTCAGCTGTTGAAGCACTTCTGACAGTAAAACTACAATGATATCTATTTGTGTTTGCTGGGGACTAATATTGATTAGCCATAATTGAATTAATATAATACCAAGTAGCAAGCACAAATAAGGGATCGATTTATGCTTATGATTTCTCAGGGGCCTCATTGCTGTATAGCTCTTGAATCATTCACACAATATAATGGGGGGACCCAAAAGTAACGAGAACCGGGCTGTGGAGAGGAGGAACGTCAGGGGACCGAGTTCTGGTTGGTAGGGTATTTTGGCGGGAACTCTCATGAGTCAGTATGCAACGTTTCGTCGCCGTGAGAGCAACTGTTTGTGCGCAGCATTTCTTTTATCAAAGTAACTTTTTCCCATGTGGCAAAAACGTGAGATGGCTGACGCTCAAGAGCAACGTGCGGCGGTAAAATTTTGTTTTCTGTTGGGGAAAACGGCTGCGGAAACTCTTGTAATGCTTCAAACAGCTTACAAGGTTGATGCTTTGAGTCAAGCTCGGGTCTACGACTGGTTTTCGCGGTTTAAAAGGGGCGAAATGACGATTGAAGACCAACCTCGTTCAGGGCGCCCCTCAACTTCAAGAACTGACGACAACGTTGAAAAAATCAACACCCTAGTCCGTGAAGATCGTCGCCGAACAATTGATGAGCTCTCTAATATTTCTGGCATGTCATGGAGTTCAATTCAGAGGATTTTATCAGAGGATTTGCGCATGAGAAGAGTTGCAGCCAAATTTGGCTCACACTGCGTTGTCTGTGAGGCAGTTTTTGAGTAAAAACAGAATGACACCGATTACTCACCCGCCGTACTCACCTAACCTGGCCCCCTGTGACTTCTTTTTGTTCCCTAGGCTCAAAAAGAACATGAAAGGAAAACGTTTTGGGACTGCGGAAGAAGTGAAACAAAAATCGCTGGAGGGGTTAAAAGACATCCCATTATGTGAGTTCCAGAGCTGTTTTGATCAATGGGAAAAACGTTTAGACAAATGTATATTGGTTAATGGAGAGTACTTTGAAGGTGATAAAAATTTAGTGTAAAAATATTGAGAAATAAAAAAGTTTTAATGAAATTTCTCTTATTTTTGGGTCCCCCCTCGTATATTAAGTTTTTCCGTGATGTTGATTTACTGTTAGGCCACAAATAGATCTTAGCACTCAACTGCTTAAATTCACACCTGATCATAATGATTGAATCAAAGACGTTCTTGTTCCTAGAATATTAGATCTTCTTGTTTTCCTAAAAATTTTTTTTCTCTTACATTTATAAAATTTCAAAGAAGTCGAAATAAAAACTTATACTTTAAATCTATAAGGCAACTATAAAACTAATCTCTCTCTTTGTGCATCCCATTGGAATATAAATTTCACAAAATGAAACATTATTCAAGCATACCTGTACATCAAATCCCTTCTCCTTCAAGATTTCTTTGATGATTTTCTTTTCATCATGGAAACGTGATTTCAGGTCTTCAACATAAAATTTGAATAGGTCTAGAGGGGTTGAGCCTAAGGTGAGAAGAGGATAAAGAATTAAACTAAATATCTAGGAGAAAGATATGAAAACAGGCCAATCAAAAGAACTTTGTTCAAAAAGAATCAAAGTTCAAAGACTAAAGATTTATAAAAATAGCCAATAAGATGCAAGAAGAAAAAAAAAGATTTCCTAACCTGGCTGTCCTAACATTGCAGAAAATCTCAAGTCTGCACTGATTATTGGATACAACTCTACCCAAAGTGACATGGACGTCAACTTTCCCTGTTCATGAAGTTCGTCCAGCAGAATCTGCAAAGAAGCAATAAGTGAAAACTGACATCAGATAGTGATATAACTCCTTGATAGAGCCAAACTTTGAATGAGACAAATCACACTAAACCAGTAGCATTCAATATTTTAGTCAAAAATATAATGTTTCAGTTTGAATGTAAAACATGTATGCTGGCTACAGTACTGAACGAATCTGAATAAAAAGCTGAGAGAAATTCTGAAAAACCTTCTCTCAGCTCTGAGATAGAGAGACATTCTCAATGCCCTTCAACATTCTCAATACTATACTTCAATCTCATCATAGAACTTAAACAGACAAAAATCATGATTTGAAATGCAACATCCATGCCTACTAACAAAGAAGACTCCTAAATGCTTGATAAGCTGTGGGAGATGCAGCTATTTTCTTTTAATGGAAGCAAAGTATTTACATAAGTATGTTTAAACAGATTGCATTTATCTGCTACAGGACTGAAATGATTGATAGATTATAGAATTTTATAAAATTTTAATTTTTTAAATTCTGTTAAAAGTTAGAATATTTTAACCAATTCTTTCATTGACCTGAGAACCCAAATATTAAACTTAACCTAGGCTGAGTCTGTTTACATTCATGTATATTTATTATTATGATAATTCCTACAGTATCTTTTATAAAAACAAAGCACTGCATAGGATCGACAGAATGTTTTCATATTTGAGAAGAGGAAATTTAAACTATATAATCATAACTTAGAAACAAAAAATTGTATAAAGAACAATACACATATAAAAATGAAAAATTCCGCTTAGTAAATGAACTCCTAAATCAGAAGAGCTTAGAAAGAGGATAATTTAATTCTGAAGGGCAATCAGTGATTACCAATACCTTGAAGTTAAATTAATTTTTCATTGCAAATAAATTATTGGCATGCATGAATTCAGCACTGATGGAGTTGTAAATAGTCAAAATTACTAAGAATTCAATTTGATATTCCCTTATGATTCCTGAAAATTCAATTTCCAACATTTGGATTCAAGGAAAAGTGACACATCAACATTAACCTCATCCAAATAAAAACAACATTAATATAATGTCACAGTAAGCAGCAGTAAAAAGAAATTATTATTTCTATACAAATTTAAAATCTTTCTTCTGTAAGCAAAATCAACAATTTGAGGCGAAAGGAAGTAAAAAGAATTAAGTCAAATATCAGTTTCAAGACATAACTGAGCATTCAACCAATTTTCTCTTGAAAAGATTTGACTACATAATAAGTAATTAATTTCAATATTCTTAAATAAACATACCACAAAACTGTCACGATTCTTTCTCTGTTGCCTCTTTAATCTTCTCTTTTCTCGTTCCTTCAACTCTTCCTCCTCCTTCTCTAATTCTCGAATATGGTCTTCAAATACAATTAGAGCATCTTCTTTGTCCATTGCTGTGATAAATATAGAACAATAATTGAGAAAAATTCAAATAAAAAGTGTTTGGCATAGAAAACATAGAGTACCTTACTTAAAAATTAATTTTTTAATAATTAATTAATTTTTTAATAATTCTACATAAATGCCAAATAAGAATAGTAGAGAAGAAAGGATACTACTTAGTTAAACTTAAAGGTGATATATAGGCAACCAAATCATAGCTCACTCAAAATTATCAAAGCAACAGATGACTTTAAAATTGGAAAATATGCAATAAGGAATCACAGATCTTCAAATAAAACTATAACAATAATTAAGCTTGACAGAAATAAGAACTTAAGTACCTAAAAGACTTGTGTCTTCTGCAAATGTGGGATTATCCAACAGCATTTGTTGTGCTTCCTGCCATGTAGTTCGGTGACAAACATTGGCCATTGAATCAAGGATTTCTGCCAATCGCTTTGTGTTACGCCTTTTTGTAGTTTTTGCCTCCTCTTTCTCTCTCTTAGCAAGATTGAACACCACATCTTCATAAATGTCCCTTCGGTCACTTTCTTCCATTACATTCTTCCAAGCCTGTTCCATAAATAAATCATATACCTTCTTACCCATGGACACAACTCAAAAATATAATAATAATAAAACGTCTCTATTTATATGTCAGAATAGAAAATATACTCCACCCACCTCAAGTTGTCCAAACATCTCTTCACATCTGAAGTACTTGGTTGAAGATGTCATTCTCTCATTGTGCATCAAAAATTCTGCAAGATCTTCACGTGCCTTCTTCGCCCTTTGTCTTTGTTCTTCCTTTTCCTCCTTCAGCCGCTGTGTCTTATAGGCATTGAATGCCTGCTTGCGTTCATTCAATTTTCCAAGAGTAGCAAATCTAGGATCTCCCTGAATTAGCTTGAGGGCTTGGTCCCAAGTTGCCCCACTTGGAACCTCCTGAAACAAACAGCCGAGGCATTAAGTATAGTATCAACAGGTACATGCCATGGATAAGTGTGCTGAATAGGGGAATCCAAGATAAAACAGAAAAGATACAAAAAGTCTCATATAATTCAAAGGATATTACTATCAGAAACTGAGAAGAAGAAATAATCATATTTGATATAAGAAATTACTGATGAATTTCAGCAGTCAACCCACAGATTTTTCACAGTTTACAATTCCATAAAAATCTATGACATTTCAGTTCATAATTTTTGACTTACAGACTCTAAAATGTATAATCTCCTACAATAAAGACTTAAGTCTATGAAATTGATTTAAAATTTCTAGCGTGCAGTTTCAAGTTGTACGAGTTGATGATTTTTCAAGTGACTCTAGGATATACTAAATTATGCAAGAAAAACTAATTTGGACTATTTAGATGTGAGACCTCCATAACTCCATTTTAAGAATTTTGATAATTTTTATACATTTTGTAAATAATTGATGACAATTTTATTTCAATGTTTTAACCATTGTAAAAATCTCTATAATGCATGGGTTCACTGCATATATATTTTTCACTCTCACTATTCTCACTCTCGATTTTGTTCTTTCACACTGACTTTAATAAGAGCATATAGTAGGCTTTTCTTTCAAATAATATATAGTGCTCCCATCAACTAAGTAAATAGTAAGAAAAAGGAAAATTAAAAAGATAGCTACCCTTTCCCTCAGCATTTCCTTAAAAGCCTCAATGGCCTCCTTCTTATCCTTGAAGACTAGTTTGGGTTCTGGAGTGCTGTTCCTACTGCCAGGAGCAGAACCTTTGTTTGATCCACTGTCATCATCCCCTAAAATTGTAAAATATTTACCAACATCCATAATTAATGAAATAATAGATAAATATTTGGAACATTGGCTAAAAATTACATGAAAAACCTTGGAAAAATATTAACAAGGGGAAATAAACAGAGGAAAGGATATAAATGAAGCATGAAATGAGTTATCAATACTGGTGTCCACAATGTCACATTAAAATTTTGGCTTACAATATCAGCTTCAAAAACTAAGAGCGTGGTAGTAATTATCTAGTGAGTTGAACATACTTAATAAATGATAATGACTTGAAATAAGGGTGACTATTTAAGCTTTCAACTAGGGAATATATCTATAAGATCTATACGATAAGTATCTCTGAAAAATTTTCTACCAGGTGAGACTTTTTATTTTTAAAGAAATAGAGCTTTCTTATAATTATGAAAAATAACAAGATTCCATTAGAATGCTTAAGATTACAATGATTAGAACATAAATTATTTAGGTTACTACACTGGATTAGATTTACCTCTACAACTTAGCTTGCAATATCCACTACAGAATTAAGGTTCAAAACATTTTGAATAAATTGTACAGCACTCAAGTCCAAGTTTTTGCCAAATATTTAGTCTTAAATATTCCAACTAAAACAATTTATGGAAAGTGAATGAATTTCATATTTTACTGGAAAATTCAATTTTTAACCAAAAATTTTTGTGAGACACCTACATTAAAACTTGGTTATTTCAATATTAAAATATTTTGATGGGGTTGGTTTAAAATGCTTTAGGTTTGCATTAAACAAACAAGTAAATATAGATGTTTCTCATGCTCTTATTCTAGTGTGTCACCATAACTTATCTATTCATTTCTTAACAAGGATCATTAACATAAATGGTATTATTTATAAGATAGTGGCATTGTACTATTTCAAAACAATTATTCAAGTGTTCTTAGCTAAAACAAGGGCAGGAAATTATTTTTAAATAAATCACTTTTGCTCGACTGTTCCACTTTGATTTCATAGGTTACCAGCATAATTTATCTGGCTGATTGACTGATTATTTCTGAATCCTAATCCTGCCTTTGAGTTAGACAATAATTTAAATGAACTAAAATGGAATTAGTAGAATATTACTAGAAATATTAAAAGTCCTATTAAATCTAAATATAAAACAGCAAATGAGAAACTCAACTCTTACCTGTTTTAACAGGAGGAGGAGTAGGTATGCTTATTGCAGCCAGAGTGGCAGCCATAGCTTGGTCCATGGCTGATGTTCCTGAAGAGGACGGCTGGGTTACAACAACAGGAGCAGCAGCTGGAGCAGATGCCAGGACGGGGGAAGGAGATGGAAGACTAGGCACCACTAATGGTGGTGTAGGAACAACAGCTGGAACTGCTGGGACAAGGGGGTTACTTGGTAGCCTGCAAATAATACTTAGCCTCAGTTTTTATGTACAAGATTAGTCTTTTTCTTAGTTTCTAACACCTTTGTTAGATATGTGAAAGTGTTTGTCATATGTAGTGATAGTAATACTCAAGATTGCTTGACTCACTCATACATACATTTATACAATGGTTTCATGGAGACACCTTTGCATGTTCCCATCAGCTGTACAATATGATTGTAAAATGTGACAGAAAAACAGAACAGAAGTGAAAATTCATTGAAAGATATCCTCAGTCAACAATTTAGATGTCATGTCTATTGAAACGATTCATTGCTGGAATACATTGTTCATAAAGAGAAGACAAAGTGTTTGTGACAATGAGTGTTAAGCAGGAAAATGGCAAGTCTACAAGTTGATTTGAATGATGCTGTTCATGAAACTATAGGACTTGATAAATGCTTCAGCTTGGATGAAAACCGATTCCCTATGAAAATAGAACATCTTGTAGGCTGACAATTCCCAAACGATTAAGAACATGAAAATGAAGTAACTGTTGGGCAAGGAATTTGGCGAGAAAATGGTGTGCTAAAAGCATGCTTAGCTAAAACAACTGTCACCAATGCATCAAAAATCCATAGAAAAAGAAAGGGATTGCATCAAGAATAAGGATACCCCTCGTGTAAAGAATACATACCTAACAAGACTCTTCAAAAAGAGAGATAATGAGTACTAGTAAAAACAACACATTTTTACTTAAGAGTGAGTCATTGTAAGTGTGACAGTGTGCTTTCTTAAAGAATGTAACACTACTTCTCCTTTATAACCATACTCTTTACATCATAATTACTTAAACACAAACAACTTAGTTTACATTATGAACTGACCTGCATAAACTACCATCAACATTCTGACAATGAACTTTCGGCTTCTATATATTGGCACATAATATTATGTCATATAAATCTCAAGGCAAGCACTATATCATCAAACATGATCAAAATAGACATTCAGCTCTACTACTGTATAGTAACAGTACAGATAGCACCACCATCTCAGAAGATTTCATAAAAGTTCTACTATTTTAAAAATTCATGGGTAACCTAATATAAGTGAGAAGGACAATATCATAATTTTACCAAAAGATAACTGGATACAAATAATCACAATAATAACATAACATAATCAAATTTCCTCCTCCTAATTTGAGCCAGGTTAACTATATAGCAGTTTATTGTTCTCTGCAGCTTCAAAAAAGTTTAACTGTAAGGGCTTATCAATCTCAGGATGATTTTTCTGCTTGAGAATGTGCTCGCTACACAATAAAATACACCTTACCCAGGGGGGACAGTAGCAGGAGATGATGCAGAGGTAGCAGTAGCAGCAGCTGCCTCTTCAGCAGCTATCCTTGCTTTGAGTTCCTCCAGTTCAGGGGGAATCACCCACCGTGACTCCTTTGTGGCTACATTGTGATAATATGTCTTCCCACTCTCCGACCTGTGTTCTTTCCATGGACACTGGGACAATAATAGCTGAAAATTGAAACAAAAATATAAAATATTTAAGATCAATTAAAATTTCCTATGCAGAAATCATATATTTATCCAACAATTGCACTATTTTATGTTTTTGAAGACTATCTACTACATAAACCAGTGATTGGCAAATCCAAGTTTGGAGGTTAGAGAAATAAGAGCAGAATTTGGGTAGCATAGCTCCTAGCAAGAAAAAAATTCATATTTTAGAAAATAGACCCCTATCTCTCAGTCCTCAACATGATTTCAGAGTCCTAATAAGAGAATAAATTAAATCTTTCCAATATATTTCACATACGTTTTTCCACTTACATTTATAATTTATAGACCGTCTGCTTTGATTTTAAAACCATAATGTTAAGAACTATAAGCCAAACACAAAATATAAAATACTTCAGTTGGTCAACACACTGGGCTATAGTAAAAGTTGGGAGTTATTTTAATGCTATGAAATATTTATTAAAGCTCACAGATAGACATATAGGTAGCCTGTTGCCTTTGGAGACAGTAGTCTTATATATTTAGAAATTGTGCAAAATTACCTCTGCTTAAGTTGCGACTTCATCAAAAAGCACTGCTACTATAACTGTTTTATCATAACATTTAATTTCTGACACTTTATCTGAAATGCTCATTATAAACAATAATAATAAGGAATCATTATAAACTATTAACAGCTTAAAAAGGTGCAAATAAATGCTTGAAAACTTAAAACAAAAAATAGGCCAAAAGCTTCCTCCTTCAATAACATTCTAGCACATTTGCCAAAATTTAACCTGTTTTTGGAATTGATAAATACAAAGTAATGAAAGAGATAAGTAAAATATCACACACCTCTGCAGGAGATTTCAGGTCATCTGGTTTTTCCCATGAACTCTGCTTAGTCACGGAGTTGTAAAAATATGTCCTTCCATCAGGGGCTTTATGTTCTGTCCAATCTGATTTTTTTGCACTAGACTTTTGTGAATCCTGGACACTGAAAAAGTAATGACATTATAAAAATGCCCTGGCATTGCAAGATTACAATGTAATTATAGCCATTAATAAAGATAATATTAAGGAAAATATTGAATCAAAATTGGTATATCACTTTGCTTAAAGTTTCTGAGGTAACTGGGCAAATTTTTCCCTTCCTTAAAAAGGTAACATTTCACACTACTAGGATAAAATTGAATACTATTTGAAAAATATATATTGAGAAATAACAATTGAAATGAGAAAAACTAATAGACAACGTATAGAGGATTTTTAATTACTGAATACTAAAGGTTAAAACAAATTTTCAATATATTAATAAAATCTCTTATATTAAAATTTACCTCCAATAAGATCAGAAAAAGAGTAAAACTTTTTGTAAGCAGAATATTTTTATCAGAAATTTTTTTATGGATTCACAATGGTTTACAATTTACACCAAATATCATTAAACTCATTATCATTCTCATATTTGGGGACCTCTGCAATTATGAGAGCAAGAATTAAATCTAACACAATTGCAGAATATTTTAAAAACAAAGGGAATGTTTCAAGGAAAAAAACAATATAAATAAAGGTTGATGTATAAAGTAAAAGTTATAAGATTTTGATATACAAAGAACAAGATATCTTCTAATTATTGTCAATTTTTTCATTATCTCAACACTTAATTCTTCTGCACAAATTAAATATTTTATAAAGAGGTTTAACTTAAATATTTTATAACAAAACTCAAGGACCCTTAGCATAGTGCTTAGTGTTTTCAAAAAATTCTCAGAGGATGCAAATTAACATTCCCATTAGCTACTTCTGAATATCACAGTGGTTTACATGATATATCTAGTAACAATGCTGCACAAAAAACTTGCTTTTATTTTAATATGCAATCATTCCAGACACTGTATTACTTGGTACAGGAAACTTTCTGAACACCCATTGTAATAGTCAAATAGCATACTAATAGTTAATTACCTAGTGAACTCCATAAAATAACAATCATTGACCACAAGTGAGTTTCAAAATAAAATAACAAAATTTTAAAATAGGAACTATATATATATTGGAGGTGTAAAAAACTGAAAAACCAGCTTTAAATTGACTTTTTCATAGATTATTAAAAATTATATGCTTTTGAATATTTGATTGAATTGAATCTTTTTATTATCATAAAAATTATTGAGAGTATAATGTTTTGAAGGAACTGATTAAACCTCAACCAGTTATCTTTTTCTATAAATTTATGCCTACTTGGAGCTAGGAATGTTAAGCATTGACGACTCTCCCATTCCTGATGAAGGCACCGTGGTTAGCTGTGGTCCAGCAGATATCACTGCTGAGGATTTACTGTCACCTACAAATTGTGCAGAGCACAAGAAAGAGAAAAGGGATATGAAAAATTATGGAGATGTAAAACTCAGGTATATACCATCAAATACATCAAGTTTACTGTATAAAACAGTACAGCTTATGTATTAATGAATCAATCCCTATAAAATAAATTGCAAAGGAAACTCATGCATGAAACATAAGATACAACAATATCATTATTTAAAACCAATGCAGAGGTCATATACTTCATACCTTAGGTTATTTAAAGAAATTTCCAGATTTCTAAGAAACACATCTGAGGAATGAGTTGAATGGTGAATCAAATAAATGCAAACTTATTTCCAGTTGAATCCTCTTTCTCAATTGATTACAGCAAAGAAGAGTTTTTAGAGCTCTTATAGCTGAGCATTACCAAACTCTTACTTCTAACATAATGCTGATAAATAGCATTGGTTATGCTGATAAATAACATTGGTTATTATGAATCAAAAGATTCATAATAACATAAAAGGTTTAAATAACAACCTAGGAAGTTCACAGAATTAAACAATTAACAGAATTAACAATTTCACAACATGTATATTTTAAATGAGAATTAAGTTGAGTTAAATTAGGAGTCAAATTACAACCATGCAGTTTAAACTGTTATGATAATGTATAATATAGTAAAAGTAGAAGATGTGATTGCATATATTTAGATTCAACAATTACTAACTAATGCTGATTACATTCATTAACAAACTTTGCTTTCTCCACATTTTAGCATGTTAGCATTCATTACTTGTCAAATATAACACACATCCTTCTAAAGCAAAGCATTTCAGAAAGTAATGTAAGAATCACTACCTGAGTGTGATCCATATCCATATGATGGAGGAGGAATGTTGAACGGAGCCACCATTGGTGGGGGAAGGCGAATGTCTCCAGGAGGTACTGGAGGCATTCTGTATCCACCCATAGCATGGGGAGGAGCTGTATGTGGAGGTACATGAGGAGGGGGCAGACCAAATGGGACAGGGCTAGGCTGGGGTGGCCCCACAGGAGGATGCACTGGAGGAGGCATCCCACACACACTTCACCACACCTGCCAAAGCAAATAATTTCTTTGTAAATATATTACAACCTAAGATAGGGAACATCAATTTATTTTTGTATGAAAATGATGGAGAACAAAATATATTTACTTATGAAATACTACAGTTTTATCTGAAATAGTACAGAAAGGTAAATTTTTTCCAAATACACTCGAGAACCCAATTCAAGAATATATGGAGTACCAGGGGCACACCCCACACTTACAAACATACACAGATTTATTCAACTCCTTGAATCAGCTCAAATTTTACATTAGTTTACGAGTTAACTGATTTTGAAATTCTGTAATGCTATTTTTGGCATGCTTATTCAATAGGAGCCACATCATTTTAGATGCAAAAACAGAACATAAAATACATATGAGAGTGAAAACAGGTACTTAACTGGTCTCAAAAGATATAAAATTATCTCCATAAAAATTCTGTTGACCATATATCAGAAACATATTCTATCTTTATTTTTAAATGAAAGTACTAACATGAGTAATCAAGATGCTTGCAAAGAAAATAAAAACTTGGTTATTCCAGGAAATGTAATAGTTTACTTCAAAACTGTATCTAGTTGGCTTTTAGCAAACAAAAGATGACGACCTAAATATGCATTATTGCTATTTCATCATCAGCAACATTCTGGATATAAGAAAGTTTCAAAGTCAATTAAAATATATTGGTACCACCATTAGTGTGTCATTGATTTACTAAACAAGAAATTTCTCACTGGCTTGTCTAGCAAGAATATTTTACGCGAAATCTAAAAGACCAAAATTTGCGAATGAATGAGAAAATAGAAAGTACTAAATGAGGTTTTCGTTGTCAGACTACATCGGACAAAATTAAATATTTTAACTGAAAATAGGCGAGTCAAATGTATATTAAGTATCAGATGAGGGACTATGTGGTAATAATGATATCATAAGGTTATTTAATAATATATTCGAGAGATTCCTTTGGTGAAACTAACATTTTTCTCCATTCTGATGTTCGTTAGGACCCAATAACATATAAATTTACTGCAAACTAAAATGCAAACGACGAACTTTAAAATATGAATCTGCTTACACCATAGGCATTTAGAGTAAAACAAAAACTTTCTTTGAAAATGATGAGTATATATGGACCTGCTCAAATCTTAAAGATATTACTGTTGGCTTTAATCGCCGGGTAGTTATTAATATCTTCTGAAAATAAATCCATAGGTATAATATCCACTTGAATTTCTAAATCTAGATTATTCTGAGTAATAGGTTACTGCCCACTTATAAGATAAGTATGCTCCAGAAACCATCATGCTACCTTGGGGCTTGAATAACTTCATGTTCTCGTATAGCCAGCAACTTTCAGCGATTAATTATCGATTTTAATGACAATTTCAAAACTTGAGCTTGGAGGTCAATTACTATACCAAACATTCTTCTAATTCTCACGCTAAAACTAACCATAAGACATATAATAACAAAAAAGATTATGTTCGGCAATAATCAACAACTAAGGATTCTGTCCGGCGAGTGATGTTAACGCGATCTGAGCCTCGCATTGAAGTAATAACGCAATGAGTAAAAAAGAAGTATTTCTAAACATACCTTTTATATATGTACTATACAGTCATAAATCCAACTGAAAACTAATCTTTCAGATGGAGTAAAAGTTGTATCAGTACACACGGTTGTTCCCTCCCGCTGAAGCACCTCGACATAACATCAACCGGATCGACTGGGGCACTCGAAAGAATCGAAATGCGATAGCATCGTAATACATCACAATTGATGTATCGATTACAGCTAGCATCTTTAATTACTTAGCTCTTAATATGTGTTTCAGGGCTAAAAATATTGACTTGTTTTACTGTTCATAAAATATTTAACTGTCCTTTGTTAGTAACCAGTGGCTGCGCAACGCAATACCACTTTTATCTCCTACTAATTCATTTGAATATCTAGCTGACTAATAAATTATGGCGCAGGATTTCAAATAATGATTCATATTATTTTTGTTGAAGTGTGTAATATTCTATTCAGTTATTGATTTTACCTCTACAAAACAAATAAAATTTATATAATTTTAGGTGAACAATTGTAACCATGGTTTCTTTTTGTTATAACAGTATCACCATTCAAAGAATGTGTGTGTGAAAAGATACATTTAGAGAATTTGTTATTGAAAGCAAAAATGCCAATACGCCCTCGAAGCCTTTTCATAAATAATAAATATAATGGATCTTCTCAAGAAAAAACCTTTCAGGTTTGAAGTTTAAATGGCATATTTTCCTTTTCTGTGAAACTATTGTAATTATGTACTTTTGAAATTCAGAGCCGCAATGAGTTTTCTAAATACTATGAAAAGCCCCCTTTGGAAAAATCCCTTGGTGTGTTCCTACATCAAAGTTCATCAGCTTCCTCTGCACTAAATGCAGCAGTTCCATTGTGGATGAAGCCGAGAAGTAAAAGCGCGGGTAGAATACATCCATTGCCATACTATTCTTCAGAAGAAACTATTGGATATCCGGTAATAATGCTGCATTATAGAATTGAAGCGTCAGTAAAGTTATTTGCCCATGATATTTCTACCTCCTGCAAATGAAAATGAACACTCCTTAGTGAAGCGCCGTGCACATGATCTTCATACCACAGAAACATCAAGCCTCACCTCTTGTATTTAGGTGCAGAAAGTGGAGAAGTAACTGGCGCTACTTATATTTTTTGTGTGTAAATATTTTCGATCATTTAAAGATGAAGCATTCAATTTTTTCTTACTCCAAAAAGAATAAACTGGAAGCCATTTCAGCCAATATACATTGAAGATATCACTAGATAATTCCTAGCCCTGCATTATACAATGTAAAATAAAGGTCTTTCATTGAATTGACAACTTTAAAATTTCATTAACAAGTTTAGAGAGAAAGCTTAGAGTTTGCACTTTAAAATCAGGCAGATAAATTTTATTTTTAAAGTAAATTTTATGAGAAATTGAAACTCAGAACTGATAAAAATGGAAATGAAAAACATACCAAGTGAAAATGAAAAGTAGTAAAATATTTTTCATTTGTTTAGAGAAATAATTCCATCAAACTCAAGCTCAGTATAAGGTAATATGTATAACAAAGTAATAATTTTAATTTTACATTGACCTTAGTAATGGATTACTGGAAGCAGATCCTTACAACTTACTAATTTTCCAATTACAGCTTTACCCACTTCTCATAGGTCACTTACAACTATCATCTTCTAGTTAGAATTTATTTACTATCAGAGTGTAAATAACGAATAAATGAAAACTATCATAAAGGAAAGAAGATTGTATGTGACACACCTTAAATGCTAAACCATTATACATTATTTACTGTAAATATGTGTGGATAAATATATGTGTAAATGATGTGTAGATATTAGAAGATTGAAAATTTTGCATCACCCATTTTTCTGTAGCAGAAATATCCAACCAATGAGCCCTTGACTTATTTGGAGGTTCATTAAAAAAGTTTTATTCTTAAAACCTCAACTTTAAGCTCTTAAAAACTTAAAATAGGAATTCCAAGGTTGTTGGAATTTTTTTGACCTGTGGTATCATTTTCATGGAAAAACTATCCTGCAATATCCATAACATTTTAATTCCATCAATAAACAATGTTTCCAAAAAAATCTAAATCAGTATATAAGCATGAAATCCATGTAATTCTTGCCAGAATACATTTTTAGGAAAATTGGAAAGAACTGGAAGAAGTGGGATGGGGAAGCTCTACCTTACCAAATGCAAATGGGTGTGGCTTTCCAGTAGGAATACTTTGTACATCAAGAGGAATTTTGTCTCTTGCTCTAAGTGAAAACATTCATTTGGATATGACTGTTGAACGTTCCATTAGAATTGTGAATTACCAGGTAATTTATGGTAATTATGTAGCTTGTATAAAGTTTAACCTTGAAACTTAAGATCTATTCTCTTTTTCACAAGTATGAGAATTAATTGGTAAGGAAACCAGTCATATATCTTAGAAAATAATGGAAAATTCCTATGCTGACAAGTTTTCCATAGCATATTGATATATTTTATGACTAAACTTGCTTACATGCACAGTAAGTTGAGTCAAAGAATTTCGTCAAATGGTTTCAGTCATTTGATATTTGCTTTCAAAATATATATATATAAATATATATACATTATTTACAAGTTAGCCAATTTGAAATTTATTTTGAATTAATGGATTCTTTGAAAAAATTACACTCATTTTCTTATTTTCGTTTTGTCTTAAAATCAAGAATTCTATCAAATTCTTCGTTTTAAGTATATGATCGATCAGATTCAATTCCTGAAATTTTAATACATTGAAACTGATTTTAATGTACTTAAAGACATCAAGGAAAATTTAGGAACATGGGAATGAGCTAGAATTTCTTTTAATTTAAATTCTTTCAAGATACCACTCAAACATATTCAAAAATAATAGTATTCTTTCATTATGCATACTCATGACAATATCATAATTTGTTCATTTACTGTATTATCCTCTAAAAGACCTTTCAATGTAAAGGAAACATTTTCAGCTAAAAAAATTTAAAGGAGCTATTTTAGTTAATTTACTGATAGATTTTTATAAAGCAAATATTTCTGAAGTGTTGCTTGTTATTTGACCAAAAATATTTCCATCAGACTTTATTTTTTCTCTTTTCATGTGGTCCATTTTTTCAGAATAGTATAAACTTTTAGCAAAAAAAATTTTTCCTTTCCTCAGAGTAACATAGTGTTGGCAATCAGTGGTTCAGGTTCAGCATCTGCTCTTAGACATCCAAATGGCTGTGTGTACCAGTATGGCAGCAGAGCTGAGATAGTGGCTCATGACACACTGGGGAATCACAAGTATACTCATTTATGTATTTATTTAAAAACTGTATAACAATTCCTATTTTAATTTTGTTTAAAATCATTATATCATTTATGCTACTTATTAAATGCCCTAAATTTCTTTCTTCTATCGATGTTTAGCTCAGGTCATTATTATGTGAAAAAGATAGATCTCTTAAAAAATTAGAACATCTATTCTAAAATAACATTCCTTCATTCATTGATAAATCCCAAAATGCAGCATATTTACATAGTGTTCAGATTTTAAAGAACCATAGCAACACAGCCATAAGTGCAACTTTCTAATTTTGCACAATTTAAATGCCACCAATCAGCAGAGGAAACATTTTACAAACCTAAGGCCTTGAAGTTCAATTCCCAATTATTGACTTCAATTTCATAAAGAAATACTACTTTACTTCGATTGCTTTCAAACCTTTGTATTTTGCAAGACATAACTAAAAGAATTTATCATAAGAGCTCTAGAGATATGTCATTCAAAATAAATTTAATAAACTTGCTTAATTTTAACACTGAATTTTGTTTTCAATGGCCTTTGTGACATAGCAGTAAAGGGTTTCTCCTGTCATGCAAATAGTTGGAGTTCAATCCCCAGCTATGGCAGTTCATCTTCCAGCTTTTTCCAGGAAATTGGTTTAGCACGAAAATGATCATTTGTGTCAGAAATAAAGAGGCCTATGTTTCTGAATGCTTACATTCACATAGATTTTTAGAAAATAAGGAAGATAAAAATTTTTTAATCTTCCTACTTAAGAACCATTTCTTGATGGATCCCTTACTTGTTCACTACAGCTTCTTCTTTTCAAGAGTTCTTAGAGCTGAAAATGCTCTTCCAAATTTTAAAAAGAAAGAGTGCAATTAACTCAAATAGAATTTCTGAGTATTCTGATAGAGTCTATTGATTTGGTTTTAAGGAGGAGGTGATTCCTCTCAGAATATACATAGCCTCCTCTACTTTCTACAATAGACTGGTCCTAACATCTCAATAGGCTAATAAGCATTACATAGGTTATTCTTAATGAGTGTTACAAACTTTTTGATTGGTATTCTTTTCCAACAATATTATGTACAATCTCAATAATTTTCCAAGGTATGCCAAGATGTGGTACAAAGGTGTGAGTTTCACTTGTGAGAGATGCGCTTTGGTGTATCTTGTTGACTCTGCTGGGACTCGAACCACTACGGATACATTCTCCAATCTTAGCTGTGTTGACTTTTCCATACCGGTATTCTATGAAGGTATTGAAAGAGGCTCTCATTCACGTCAAGCAGCTATGGTTGCCCTTCAAGACTCTCATTATTGGTTATCAGAGAATGGTGTTCAAAACTGGGTCGTATGCAATGTTCGCATTTCATTAACACCAGATGGTCTAGTCAGGTATTTATGCATTTTACTCACTTTGGTATATTATTCTGTTGTCTTGATATATTTCCTTTCCTTATTAATTGTAAATTGTATGTACATGTGGAGTAATTTTTCACCAATGAATGGATTCATCCATGAATGTGATACTTTCCTAAAGATTTAATAATTAAAATTAAAGAATTATGTAAATATTTAGGAAAGCCAAGCTTTGATGAAATAAATAAAAATAATCAATAATCAAATGTAACATTTCCCATTCCACATCCATTGTTCAGCTACAAGAAAAGTTTGCTTTGAGATTTTGGTAAAGTGTTAGATTGATTTTATATACTCATTTGAAGAATCATGTTCTTGATTCACTTCGATTATATATATAAATCTAAAATATATATACACGCACACACACACTAAGATAAGAAATGAAGATTCAGAAAATATTATGGTCTAAACTCCATGCTATGCACGAATTCTACCACTTATTCTTTTACAAAATTGTGGGAAGCTCATTGATTTACATTTACAGAATTTTTATATTAGTTACTTAAAAACTAATCACTCCACATTACTGACCTATAAATATTGCTATTCTTTATTTAATGATATGAAGAGTTGCACGCAACAGCAACAAATATTTGCTAAAACTGTCTGAATCAAGCGGAAATGCTTCACTGACTACTCCTTACCTGCATTGCACTGCTTCCATGGGGAAAACATCTCATCTATTTGTGAGGCGAGGAGAACGAAGAATGCACTTTGATGGCTCCACGTTCATCGTGCGAAATGCTGGTCACTCTGCTGGCTTTGATGAGAAAAATCAATTGAAAGTTTACTGATGTTAATAATTTTTATTTTTTTGAGTTAAATGGAACTTCTATGATTATGTTAAAAATGTGATTATAATACTGGGAAGCTCACAGATTCAAATGTTAACAATGAATAAAGTCTTGCATGTGTAATCATCATTATCGACTTTTAGCTTCAGTTGAGGAGGTCCAATTCTTGACTAAATCTAAGGTATTTTCCATTCTTATAGACCTTCATAGGAGAAATGCTTGATAAGCAAGCCTATTAATTTTTATTGAATTTGAAACAATTAAAGAGATAATAATATGGAAATATTACATTCCAGAGACTATCTAATCTAGCTGGTATCTCATTTAATTTGAAGGGAGGCTAATAATGTATTGGGAAAATATTAGGGCTATTGATAATTATAAATTATATATGGAATAAGAGCTATGAAACAAATGTGAAACAAAGAGACCCTTTTTCATGTTTGGTAAGTTGCGAGAGGACCTCTATAATATCTGAAAGTATAACATGAGAGTTAAAATAAAGGAGTTGTACTCATTGGTGTAAAATCTCCAACTAAGAATTTGTTATGAATGATGAAGTTGTTAGGCTCTCATTTAGATTAGCTATAAGCACATCTAAGTTTAGTGGAAGTAGTCCCAGGTTTCATAATTTTTCTTAAAATGGAATAACATAATAAAAAGCATTCAGAGAAAAAAATTAGTAGCCCCAATCAAGATACTAAGAAAAACTTGAAATTCAAGGGAGATGCTGAGTTTAAAAATAAAAGGGCGTTATCACCTCTTTGGCTTTGTTGCAACATCAGATGTTCATATTCTTAAATTGTGCATGGTAATAAGATGGACACATTCAAGGAAAATAAGTCTTTATTTCATTTTATGCAATTAATTTTAACAGTTTAGAATAATGCATTTATAAAAATCAACTTCTTCGACAAATCGAAAAAGACTATGACTTTTCCATTCCAAAGAGACATGAAAATTGACTTTTTCACATCCATTAATCCTATGGCTTATTCAGGTTTGATGTTCAATGTTTATTATCCATCCCTCTCTTTAAATCTGAGTCAACATTCAATATTACTTTTAAATGTTTTACTATTTTACTGTTTTAACAGCTAAATCATCAAAAGATGAATACCATAACCTTTCCATAAAATGCACTTGCCAAGGAAGAGGTCTAGAGGATGAGAGGAAGATAAACTGTTAATCTAAGATTTCATTCTCAAACTTTTATTTTCAAATTAGAAATTAACTTAGAAAAAATACAATAAGAGAGGTATAAAGAAATATTTACATAAATGATAAGAGAACAATCTGCTTAAATATCAAAATGGCCTTAATACTAGATAACAAAATACTATCTCATGACACAATGTCATACCACATTTCAACATTAAAGTGTATACACTTCAAGGAAAGACCAGTTATATAGAGGGTAGACTGGTGGAACAGCAAGGTTCACTTTCAGTCTTTGTCACAGGGGCAGGCACTTTAGGCTTCTTAGTCATATTCTCCCTTTTACTCCTGTAATGTAAAACAAAATATCAAATAAAATTCCTAGTTGGAGTTCATAAACAATAATATCAGGAATTTGAAATTGATCAATGTGCTTAAATGCAGACTATGATAAAACCCATTTAAGATGCTGATTGGAGGACCATGCAAAAATCACATGTTAAGTGGAAAAGCTGTATAACCAGGTTAAGCAACACTGTTTGCATTACATTACTGAAGGAATCGTCTGCTCTTCACAAAAAGAGAGCATCTTAGTTAATTAATTCCATCTTGACCATCTCAATTGAATCTTACTGAGACTATGCCTACAAAACACTCCTTTTATGCTATTTTCAATTTGTTTACTTCTTAAGATTGTGATGAAAGTAAACACTGAAAAGCAACAATTTGATCTATGTTTTGCTCTGAGAAAAAAGACAAAAAAGATGTCACTCTATTCATCTTCCCTGCCTCATGCCAAAAGGTAGCTTGCAGAGTATTTATATAAACATACTAGCTCTAACATGATATGGATAGCTCTGCTTCGTGACATCTTCATTTTACTCTCACAAAATTAGTCATTTGAAGAGAAAAGCAAAGAACTATTTAGAGACAATCTAATAAAGTATACGACATAAAATACTGCCCATAAAATTTAGAGCACCAATACAGTAGAAGTCCATCATAGCGAGACAAAAACTGAAACAGTACTCGTTATAAAGCGTACTCATTATAGCTGATTTCTATAACTAAATGTCTATCCTCTTGAATCCAAGGGTAGCGAGTGAGGCAGAATTGAATCACAGGGTTTTTAATTCTTATGCAAATGCTTCAGAATGCATAAAAAAGTATGTTCATGTCAAAAATATCATTTCATTGATTCATAAACCGTAACCAAAGTGCATATGCAAGGGCAAAGGGGAATATGAAACTTGTGAGAAGTCTCTAGTCAAAGCTCTCTGTTGCATTTTTACCAAGGAAGGGTTAGGCAAGCTGTGGGAAACCAATGCATGAATTAGGGGAAGATAATTTTTACATTTAATTTTTTCTGCTCTTTGAAGATATAATGTGCCTCAGAGTACCACTTGCTTGTTTGACTTTGTTTCTCACATCAGTTAATGATTCCAAATATACCTCCTGCAAGACAAATATAGAAACATGGCACTCGTTATATCATTATTTCAGAAATAACCACTTATTATGTTGGACATAACTCCCTATCCTTTTTTCTATGAGACGGACAATGGCCGAAATAAACTCGTTAAAACGCAACTCTCGTATATTCCTGACTCATTATAACACACTTCTACTGTACATCCTCTAAAGGGAAGAATGCAACAATTGGATCCTAAAATATAGTAGCTTCTTTGTAGATATGCACTGAGGTTCAGCTTTGGACATATTTGGCCAAACTCCTGTATTGGGGTTCGGCCTTCCAGTAGCCCAACAGCCTAATAACTACATATCTTTACTGCAGAATGTTCAAATGCTGTATCAATCAAGTTTGCTCATCTAGCACACAGCAAATACATACATAAGTTTTTCAAGACCTATGGTTCAAGGAACCAGAAAGTGCTGTTACTTACTATTTTCACAAAATTATAGTATGTTTCACACATTACTATGCATTCCATTTCCTTCTAATAGATTTTCAAATTGTTAAGCCTTCCTCAATTGACTTCTCTAAGGTATCTACATTTGTTATGAGGAAAACATCAATTTTTTGACATTAATTTATCGATAGAGAATTCTAGCCAATATGATGAAACCTGTTTTATCGATAGAACCAGAATATTGACAAGGAGTAAATGAATTCTGAGATAAGGAAGACTGCAAGGATAGTGAAGTATTGAGGAAGGTAGTGAATAAACAAGGCAGATTTGATATGCATGAATTAGTGTTTATCTACCAGATCACTTATTGCACCCATAATTGTACTACGAATCTATATGTGTGAAAAAATGTCATTTGAAGATATTCTACAGAATCATCACTGAGGTATCCCAAAAGATGAGGCTCTTGTCTATCTCCACATTGTAAATCCAACACTTGTCACATATAATTTAAGGAGAGGGAAGTAACATATTGAATATTTCAGATTCATAAAAGACTAACTTTCTCAATAAAATAATCAATATGAAGCCAAACCTTATGTACTGCTTGTTTTTGGGATGTGAAGTGGCAACCCATTCATCAGACATTTTTTCAAGAATCTCTGTCTCTCTGCCTCTTTGTCTTGGCTGTGAAGCAGATATCTCTATCTCCATAGCACTTTCTTCCTTATCATCATCATTTGAGGGTTCTAAAGCCTGTGATTTCCTAGTTCTAGAAATTTTTTTGTATGCATCTCTCTTAATCCTCTTCTGAGTGGACTCTAGAATGAATGGAAAAAAATAATTATTACTTGATTATTCCAAAGATAATAACATAATTAAATAGATTTAAAGTAAATGGACGACATTAAGTTAACTGAAAGACAAAATATGTACAGCTAAAAAGACAGAAATTCTTGTACAAAAACTTGTACATTCTCAGAAAAGATACAAAAGAACATGAGCAACACCAGGGTTAAAATATACAAAATTATTCAAGATAGTTTAAAATGATCAGAAACATTTAACTAAAAAGATTGGAATTAGCTGTTTCCTTATATACAGTAGAGAGTCACAGAAAAAACCAATATCTCTAGAGGGTTCCTTTACAGCCCTGGATATTTTAGAAAAAGGCTATTCAGAAAATTTACAGTTATTATATAGAGTATATTTTGATCTAGATTTTGCACTCAAAGTGATAATTGATCTGCTAGGTGACATTAATGTTTAATCTCAGATACATTGTGAGTTTATTCGTAGGAAAAGAAAAATGCAAATACTAACCTTTTTCAGAGGATACCTGTTCTTTACCTTGAACAGCATCTTGCATTGCTTTTATTACATTAGGACAAGCATAACTCAGAGTGCTTGGAAGAGTTCCATCAGCATTACCTAAAAAGAAAAATACAGGAAACATCTCTTGTAAGATCAGGAAATACTTCATGAAAAAGTGCTTAACACTTAAGATGAGATTAGAATTTAGCAAGCCAAAAGCTACAGCTCTTCCTACTGTACCACAATCCTAAAGCTAAATACTGAAAACTTTATTTTAGTAAAATAATGCTATATAGTATTGTAAATCTGAAAAGGACTGATACCATTAAGCCAAAGTTTCATCACTAAGATGATACTCATTCAATCATCCACTGTGAGCAATTTTAAATAAAAGAATTTCCATTCCACTGAAAGAATGTTCCACCTTGCAACTCAGCACTAATTCGTCACTAAACTAGGGCCAAATTGTGATATTCTAATTTTTGGTCCGGGACAATATGCCTTGCCACATCACATCCAATTTTTGTCCAAAATTTTAAAAATTGAGTTTGCAAAGGGCATTATTGTTATTATGTGACTCCCTTGCTACTTTGGTTGATCAGACAATGAGCTTGAAATAAGAAAATTAGAAGCTAGAACAAGTCGTTTTCAGGAATCATTCTTTCCATTTATATTAATGTAGATCTGTAATGAGTTAGGTGTGGGTAGTCTGAGAGTAAAATTTGAAACTCCAAAATATTATATTGGTATTGTTCTCTTGAGTAGTCATGATATTAATTTATTATTATTATTATTTATATTTATTTTCCAAATCTACCACAAAAATCCACTAATGGACATTTACAGTGGTGGGAGATGACAGCTACAACAACCATTCTCTAACAAAAAAATTCTGGTTAGCCAGGACTTGAACCCATGACCTTAGAGTCGGAGTGCTAAGGAGGGAGAGCATGATAACCACTCCACCACCATGACTAGAATAATGATGGCTATATTACGCAGATTTCTGCCCTGTAATAGCACCCTAACTGGGGTTCAATGATACTAAACTAGCAGGCTAACCACAAAGCCACCAGGATCCCAATGAGAACATTACTGAGGAACTGGCTACTCTTAAAATAAGCATTGTCTTCCCTACTGACAAAGCTAGCATACACAAAATATGATGGTCAGACCTGCTCAAGAAGTATACAGTATGTCATGCAAATGTTTTACACACCAGAGATGCTTTCAAAGAAAAAGATAACTCTATAATAATATAAATAAATAAATGAATAAATAAAAGGGTGCCATTTAAGAATCACGAGAATTTTATTATGCTGTTTTACCACAGAAGTGTCATACCAACTCCAAAGTAAATTTCTGCCAAATTTAAGATTTTAACTATGAAATCAATAAAGCAAAAGATGTTCAAAGTTTAATGTATCACTGCAATTTTTAGTTATATCACAAAGCTGAAGAATTAATATGGTAGTTATAAAAATGAAATAATTTAAATATTGACGACTTTGTACAGGCAATCTTTTATTTTTACCCTTTTAACTATTATAGAGTTGTTCTTGGTGCTTCGCAACCTGATGGTAGAAAGTAGTGAGGAACTAACTTTTGCAACTCATCTACAATGAAAAAACACTTAAGCTGGAGACAAATGGAAATGACAAGATAACAAGTTACAGAGAAAAGAGGGAAAGGCTTTCTTTGATTTTACTTGAAAAACTTAGAAAATGAAGCATTGTGCACTCTCAGGGCTTCTGTTCTTAGAAGAAAAGTAGAAATATGCCATTAGTAATGTTTTTCATAGAGTACAAAGGATTAGTAAATCCCCAACCAAAGTACCTTAATAAATTTACCAGAAAATTGGAAAGCCTTTCAGTAATTTTCCCAGAATTCACTCATTTTTAGAAGAGGGTATATCACAGTACTTGATACTGCTGTTGACAGAGGAAAATCATTCAATTTACAAGAATTTATCCTTTTAGCTTTCGATAGAAAGCTTCATTCTCACCATACAAAAGTTTCTTCATCCCGCTATATTTTTCATCAATGTCTTGGAGATAGTCAAGCATTTTAATCTTCCTGAGAAAATCTTTCACAAAAGATTCTTGTACAAAGTCTTCTTCATCTGAGGACTCCTCATCTCTCAGTGCACATATATTACTGTCTCCTGGTTTATGGACTAAGTATTTGCGGATGTTGAATTCTATTCCAAACTGTAAGAAAGATACTTTTTTAACTATCCTTGCAAAAAAATTGCACGCAGAATGCACCAAGTAATAATTCATTAATGTAAGAAACTCATGTATTTAAAGGAGGAGGCTAAACATTGAAGAGGTTAGCAAAAATAGGACTAATAAATAATATTATCATTATTAATATCAATTATTATGTTACGTCAAAATAGCATCAAATTCACCCACAACATCTACCCATTAATCAATAGCTGGTTAAAAAATTGTGATATTATGGAGAATATTAGTTGGAAGATCAGGAATTCATAATTCAAAGTATCACCTTCACTTCATTGCAATACAATGTTAGCCATAAGATAAATTTTAAAGTATTACAGTTTTGAACTTAGTCAAACTGTGTTACTTCCATCTAAGGTTAAAAGATCTTACTTGTTGATTATCCCACTTTGGCTACTAATTCCTCGACAGAAGTATAAAGGTAAAATGGTACTTTTTTCTTACTGATAAGGTACACACAGTAGCTATTACAACGAGGGTAATTTTATAACTAAAACAGTATGACTGCACTTCTTACATATCACTAAAATAGTCACAAAGAGGAAAAGAAAATCGACTTACAGTTCGAGGAGTCAGGGTGAAATGAAAAGCATTCTCTGCAAACATTTTACTAAACATGTAGATGACATCATAGTGACCTTCTAGATGAAGCTTCTGAACGAATGATTTTAATTCAGCCATGTCCTTCTCAATTAAACGAATTTTTACCAGTCCACTATGTGAGGATATGAAACATGAATGAATGATTTTCATAACCAATATATGATTGAATGTCATAATAAAAAGATTTATAGAAATTTTCTCAAAATACATGAAACGAATACCTTGTCGGTTGCTTGTAATAAAGTCCAGCGGCTAAGTAAACCCCGCCAGCCCTCATTTGAAAGGTATGTGGTAAAAACATGAAACTCTTTGCGATCTGCATTACTTCTTCTGTAAACTCAACTAATTCGCTAAATGTCTCCCTCCCACTGCAAAATTTTACAGATAATAAAACCTATGTTTTTGTCACGATAATCGCATGACCATCCCAATTATTTATCATAACATTTACATCAAATAATAGTATACGAGGCAACTTACCTATATATAAGAGAGAAAGACATGCCTTGCCAAACCTCAATAAAATCATCGAATCGTAAAGAATTTTTTGACAGGAATCTCTTCAGCAGGATCTCGCAATCAGTTTGAACCCCTGCGGCAATATAGGTGTTTTCTCCACTCATTTTGCTAGACTCTTCGAATTTCAATCTTCTAAATGGAAACGATTAGCCTGAATTTGCATGACTAAAAAAAACCCTCATTGGCGGCTGCAAATCAAACACGGAGTAAACGGGGCGATATCGCGATACCTTTTTCTACCTTCTTCTTACATCTTTCCGTCCACCGAAAGATGTCTCTAAAGCCAATAGGCGTCTGTAACTGACACAGCATAAGAGGATGTGCGGAGCAGCGTAGTGGAATTGCGTAGGTATTTTGTTGTCATTATTTTGTGATTAATTTCTTCTTCAGTCACAAATAATGACCGAAAATTCTAACTCACCATGCGAAAATGAGTTAAATGAAATAAAACGCTTATTATGGGGACCATATGTTAAAGACGAGGTCTTCGAAAGATGGGCCCAGGGTATGTATAGCTTGTTTTTTTATTATTAAGCCTTTAAGATAGTTTTTAAATAAATTATTTCCATCAAGGTGATCATAAATGATTCACTCTTCCGTAACAGGGTTTCAATTTAGTAAAGAAGAGCCTACTGCACTTGTACAATGGGAAGGAGGACCTTGCGCAGTTATTGCTGCAGTTCAGTCTTTTATTCTTAAAATAATTTTGTCTGGTAATGTTGGAAACAATTGGAGACAGGTAATAACTGCATATTTAATTATTCTGAATATTATTTTTCCTTCCCTAGTCGTCTTAATTCAGATGTAAATTTGCAGATATTTTTGGGAAATGTGGTGATATTATTTTCGTGTGTCTGAAATTTCTGGGTTGTCATTGAACAATTTTATATTCTTTTGTTAATATCCGAAGTTATAGTATTTTCGGAAATAGCTTACTCTCCTTATTATTTTAAACTGTTTACGTGGTACATATTCCCGGAATTATGTTTTCTTTATACGAATCTCTGATTCAAGTTAAGAGCTTGGACGTGTTTTCTCATTCTCACATTTAAAATATCTTTTGGAAGTTTTATTTGAACTGCCAACGTATTGAGAAGTTTATATATTATGCATCCAGTTTCATTGTGTTTATAGCATTCGTCGCGCTATAAAAATCGTACTAAATAATCGCAGAATGACATTTACTTAATTGATATGTTATGTTCATTATAATGCAAGATATGATCACAGAAGATGGCTATTGAGTGCTGAAAAACTGCTGATATACCTAATTCAGCTTTATTTTTCAAATTAAACTCAAAGTTATTGTTTAGGTTCTTGTAATGTCTTGTATTTTATTTGCTCCTTCGTGCACCCTAATAAGCGTTTAAATAACTATTGGAATAGTATCACGGGAGTGAAGTTTAAGATATGATTGTGTAAGCGTAACTTTCTTATTGTCTTATAAATGTGTTAATTACGCAGTTTTTGTCTCGATATAGTCCACATTATTGTGTTGTGGTATAAACAAGGAGAGCCACATTGATCTGATGTTAATTTAGTTTCTCGCTATGAAGCTGGTAGTAGTAGTGATGTTGGAGAATTTCTTTGATATAAATGCAACAGGGTTACGTAGGAAATTGTACTATTTATATGTATTGTTTCTAGTTAATATAAATTACTTTGGTAATGTTAAGTATCAAATTATGGTCACTACTTTCCATCATGTATAGCCGCAAATAATTGAAATATAGAATTCGATTCTGCGATCTATTTCACGATTAATCAAGGTGAAAGAACTGTATTAAGTTTTAAAGAGCATTTAAAAACATCGAGTCTGTTTTTAAACCTATTCTATTAAACTCATTTAGCTTCAGCTTTTAATGACCTTGAGAAAAAAGCATAGTTCTCTAAAGAGTAAACTTCATATTATTATTTTTTTTTAAATTTTTTGGTTTCCAGCATAATTAGCCAACAATGTTATCAATTTCCATTAGGTGCCAAATTTGAGTTGTATTATCGTTTATTTTGCACAAATAAAGGAAAAGATCTGAGATTTAAAAAAATTAAAATACCGTTAAGTTAAATTCTTTTCCTTACATTCTTCAATTTACTATATTTTCATGCAATTTTCATTGAAAGCAAAATTTATTGAGAAAAGTATTGTTATTTTTCAGGTTGAAGCAGAGGAAAGCTATAGGCTCTTGGTCAAAGCATTATGTGAAATTCTTAGTCAAGCAAATTCTCAATGTTCAACTCGAGGATATTCCTTAGTGCACGTTCCATATGGATGCAGCAGCCAAATATCATCTGAAAGATTGAATGGTGGAGAAAATTGTATCCAAGATGTGGTTGGAGCTGAGGCCAGTAATCCTCAGTCTCCAGAACTCTTAGAATCAAATGTAGAATTAATAGCAGATTCAGGACTTAAAAGGAAGAAACTGGAGCATCAACAATTCCATTCTCAGCTTAGGTTTGTGCTGTCATTTATTATTGTGGTATATGTAAATGAACTTGTGGAAATTGAAGAAGGCATGGGTGAAATATTTCTAATAGTTTGATGATTCAGGATTTTTACCATCTGAGGGTAATTAATCAACATTGGTCTGTTGACTAAAATTTTACTCATTAAATGATGTATGTTTAATCTGTAATACTTTTTTATTGTGAACAGATTCTCGCAATATTGAAGCAATCATACAATTTTCTTAGAAATAATGCCCTCTATTTAGTAAACAGCTATTGAGTTGTCAGACATTGAATTGTATAAATTGAATTCAAATTTGAACATCTTCTTGTTGATCTTTATTAGACCATAAATGGATTCTTTATTGTATTAAATGAATTTTAAAACATCAAATAATTGATTAGTCTAATTGATTTGTTGATAGTTTTGTAGTCTTAATATTGAAGTATTTTTATGCGCTGAAGCTCAAAGCATTACCTCATTGTTGGAAGAAATTAAATATCTACATTTTATTGGAAATTTTGGATGACATTTAAAAAGATCAAAGAGTTAAAATGCTGGCTTTGTCATCTTATGGTTATCAAAACCCTTCCCTTCTTCATTTGAATATGTCTACTCAAAAAATGTAAACCTGGGTGGTTTACTGCCACTGTAAATGGTAGAACATTTATTCTTCTCTATTAATCAATATATGTTGTTATCATGAAGGAGTGGGATTCATTTCCTAATCTTTCCATCCTCTGATTTGATTATGTTAGGGTATGTGAATTATTCTTTGTTAGCTTTTATTCTGTGTTTTAATTTTCCTCCTAACCCATTATCCTAATTTATGTATAAAATAGTGAACACATTATATTATTTCTGCTTTTATACCAATTGTTTCAAACCTATGTTTTATCACCTGTGTAATTTAATTGGTCCATAACCAAAAATTCTTTATTTCTATCTTGTAAATGATACAAGATAATCCTAACTGTCCACCCTGTAACTGTATATAAACATGATATTCTCTTGAAATGTAACATGTCACATTTACATATGGCACACTAAGTTACTATCAGGGTTGATACTTTTCTTCTTTACTTTTTTGCTCAAGTAACATATTGTATTTCTGTGTATCTAAATCCTTTCCTGTTTATTATCATTTTTAGCACTTTTGGAGTTAAAAATATTTTAAAGACCTATGTTATCTTTTTATGATTAGATAATTTTCATATTTATACTTGCTCTTTCCATGCAACATTCTTAAACTGTTCTCCTTTACTTTAAAATTCTTATTGTGATGTCTTTTCTGCTGATATGTTTTAGTTTCTCTCACCTTATCTCTACATTAATATTTAGGAAAACAAGTATTTATCTCACAAAAAATATATCTCATAGTAGCTCTCTTTCTCTCTCTTCTGCACTGCTGATGTGCAGATTTATCATCTAGAATTTATTTCAGGGCTACCTTTTCTCATGAATGAGGTAATCACTCTTGATGAGAACAGGTAATGTGGAATTCTTAATATCTTTGCTTTACCTCAAGTAATGCCTTTGCTTTTTAGGGTGATGACACTTGGAACAATAGATGAAGTTGAGGAGTTCTTCCGAGAAAGGATAGAGATGCTTCAAGAGACATTTGGAGTCCTTATCATGCTCTACTCAGTTCTTCTAACAAAGGTGACTTAACTCTAACTAATATCCGAGGATTATTTTTATTTTTGTACATTAAGGAAGCCGTCCATTCTTTCATGGTGATAAAAGTTACATAATCTAGATGGCAAACTTTCATTGATGATTCAAGTATTTATATATGTAACAGTACATAGGAAAAAGCTTTGTCAAATATCTGCAAAAACAGCACTGTTGCTGAATTTGTTATAATTATATATTACACTTCACCTTAGTTTTTAGCATTTTCTATCTATTTATTTTTGTGTTTGGTACCTTATCCATTTAACAAAAGATAAGCTCTGCAGCTATTGCTTTCTATAAGAAGTTTAAGAAAAATTCCCAAGTATAATTCTGATGTTAATATGTACTTAATGCATAGTAATAATACATCTCTCTCACTAATCCCATTTAGATTAAGCACATTATTTGCCATCAACATTCACAATACTTCTCCACATTTGCTCTTTTGCACAATATCTGAATTTCATTTAACCAGCTTTTTCTTCATCTTCCATCTGGGAGAATCATTTATACATATTCTCCTTGTGAACTACATTAATCATTTTGCTTCTATCTATCATTCTTCCTATCTTTCCCATTTTCCAAACCAATGTAAAGAGGAAGTATAATTGCAAATTTTGTCCCTGTCAGACTTTCAGGTGCATAAATTTATGTTTGTTACTCTGTTTCACAAATCAACAATGAAATATAATTAATAAAAAGATTTCAACTGTTAAATTTTTAATTAGCTTGAATGAAAACAATGAAATATAATTCATAGAAAGAGTTCAACTGTTAAATTTTTGATAAGATTTGAATGGTAGAAGTTATAAATCTATTTTGTGTAACAAAATAAATTCTTTTATAGGGATCTGATTTAGTCAAAGGTGAAATGTCCGATGCCAGTGAAGCCCTTATTGATGGAACTTTTGGATATGGCAGTCAGAGTCTGATTAACTTGATGCTGACAGGCAGAGCTGTTGGCCATGTTTGGGACCATGAACAAGATGTAGGCGGACTGAGTGAGAAACTTTTCATTTCTTATTTCAATGCATGAAGGAAATCTTCCAATCACTGTCATTTTTTTAGTATTATCCAAACATTCACTATTTTCAGGTACACTAATATATCAAAAATATCCTTGTGTGCTCCGGTGTAAACTAAATTATAAATGTAAATTTGACAAAAAGGTTATCATATGTACATACTTTAGATGTAGTGATTGTCAGATATGTAAAACATGCTTCTGGAAGTGTGAGTAAACTTTGTATTGGTATGAAACTTATCCAAAAATAACATTAGATACAGACCATGGTAATCATTGTATTAAATGAAATTAATATTGTTTATGTGCTGCTTGGTACCATTGTTTTGGATAAAGAGCATAATAAACTAATTTACAAAAAGAGAAAATTGAATTTAAAATTCAAGGATGGCTCTATATTGATAATAATTTAATTTATTAGTGGTAGTATAGTAATTTAAAATAAATCAAGAAAAGATATATAAGAAAACATCTAGATAGAATGAGTTGATAAGGAGAAAGCAATATCATGACTGTGGAAGAAGTCAATTAGGTCATATAGGCATTTCTCTTGGAGAAAATATTACAGCATGTTGAAAAGAATTAAAAGACACAATATTTTCAATTGTTGCTTTTAAATCATTATAAAACTTGATTCTTGTAGTGAAATGGTGATGATGATCCTATTCTTTTTTATACTATGATTTTATACTATATTGATATTTTACTTTAACTGGACCGGGAAAGCTTGAGAAAATGTTCTGGCGGGATAGCTCAATGGACAGAGCACCTGACTGGCAATTTGGAGACCCGGGTTTGTTTCCCGGTCCCGTCAGACTTTTTTCGAGTCTATTCTTCCTTGGGATTTTCCTGGATGCATGCCTATACCCTTCTCCTTGTGTTAATATATTGTTGTGTGAAAATTGCAATATTAAAAACAAAAGTTAAAGCAACAACAAAATGCTTCATTATCTTGAACAAAGGCTTACCAGTGATTTGAGAGGAAGAATCCCAAAGTATTCCACATGTGTCTATGACCTCAATCTTCTGGTGGCAAAATTTGAATGGTTATATCAGCTACTTGCATGTATAGGCTGTTCTCAAAGGCTGTACTTTTTCTAAGTGAATTCTGAAAGCTATTTTCAGTCAGGTTGAGGTTTGCACTGTTTCTGTTTAGACTATCTCAGTTGTATCGAATTAACAGCCTTTTAACTTCATTAATGAATCATTCCGTAGAAGCTGTTCTTTTACATCTAAAAGAATAAACTATCATTATTCATTATAAGGTATAAGCATTTTATTTTACTCATCTCGCATTTTATTGAGGCAGCATAACAAATCCCTTCTTCCAACTTCGACTTTTACAGAACTGCGGGGAATTGACAGCCAAAGTGAGGTTGGTTTCCTTGCCCTTCTTGAACACCTTAGGTATTGTGAAGTTGGATCTTTCTTCAAGAATCCAAAAAATCCTGTTTGGGTGCTGAGCAGTGACACTCATCTCACAGGTAAGAAATATATATCAGACTTTCAAATCAAGTGAAATGGAAGTGTTAAGGAATGTTAGAATGTACTGAAAGGATAAATGAAGGGGAAAATTCTTATGAAACCTTATGCTTGGCCAGCTGATTATCCCAAAAACTTGAATGAGTTTTGATTTGTGAGTTACCTCAAAGAGCTTGATCATCCACTTGTAAAATGGAGTATCTATGATATCATGTTCTCATCATACTTTTTTACCTACATTACACCTATGGAGTTTAATTCCGGTGTGCAAATTTCACTTCCTTTCTCTTCTGTGGTATGAATATACTGCAAGGGGTATAATTCAGGGAACATTGAAGTCCTTGGTTCAAATCCTTGGTCATGGCATAGTTGTTTGAATTCATAAAACTATATTTTTTTGTTAGAGTTTTATCTTCAATGTTATTGATTTTTGTTTGAGTTTCATTTTCAAATTTGTGATCAGAATATATGCTTGGTCCAGAAATATTTCTATGTTGCAAAATCAAGTTGATTATTCCTTTACAAACTATTTTTACTATCACCTTATTTGAATATATGACGGCTTGACTTCTACACAATAATCTTAGTTATGAATTTTAAACCATTTAAGTCATGTAGAGTGTTAATTACATCCTTGGAAGTATTTAGATGGCTTATGTTCTCTCATGGTTTCATGTTAATTATCTCACTGTAAATTCTCTTTTGGGTAGACTAACTTTTTGATCAAATTACGCCATCTTTTAGTGTATCATTCAAGAATATCATAATTTTCATTACATGTTATGATCTCAAATTCTTTCTTTATTAAGTAACTTTGAGTTCAATTTACCAGCATATATTAAGTTTCTTTTTTCTTGCAGTACTGTTTTCTCTAGAAAGGAAACTTGTTAGTCCAGAGACTCCTAGTGAGACAGCTAGGAGAGTTTTCAAGAGTTTCGACCCTGAAGGCAATAACTTTATCTCATCAGTTCTTCTTCAGGATGTTCTCACTGCTTTAGATCTTGTCTCAGAACCTGAATAGTAAGTAATTTGATATATTCAATCTTTGTGTATATACTTTTTTATTTTTTATGATTATAAACAGAAAATTTACTATTATAGTTAGTTACAAGTAATCAAACTTTCATGTCAATCCATTCAGATGAAGTTGCAGTAATAATATGGCAAAATCTTTTAATCTGAATTTTTAATTATTCTAAAAATTTTTCTCTGTTTATGATTATATTAAATTTCCATTGATATGTTTTCAGTGTGGATATAATGCGGAAAAAACTCGATTCTGAGAACCTGGGAATCATCCTACTGTCATCTTTTATGGAGGAATTCTTTCCTGAAGAGAAGCGCTCTGTGCCAGACGTTTTCACGCTTTACCACTATAATGGTTTGGCTAGATCTTCTCCCAATGGAAAGGTTTGTGGAAGAGTTGGTTGTTAATACTAAATTTATTATTTATATTTCACTTTCATTATTTGGCTTAAAGTAATAGTTTGCTCTTTCTCCAATAACTGTACATCAATTCATTTTTATGGATCTGTTGGAGTTTACTCCTGGAGTTAACTACTGGAAGAGAGTTATTAGATGAATATAGTTGTTACTTCAGGATTAGTGTTTAAGGTTAAATTCTTTGTTGCATCCTCTAGAAAATTTTTGCTCCTCATCCTTTGTTGGTTGAGTAATTAGTATTGCATATTTATGATTAATTAAATAAAAATTTAACTTGATGAATAAAGAAAAGCATATTCAGAAATATTTTTCTGGTGAATAATGAAGAAAACTCTCTTAAAGTTTGGAAAAGGATAAATGCTTCTTTTAAGATGTTTCTTTTACATCATATATCAGCTGATTTGAATAGCTACAAAGAGTGATATTTCTCAAAACACTATTGGTATATACAGTGGTATATGAAACTGTTTACATTGCCTTTTCTCTCTTCAAATAATTTCTGAGTATACTTACATAAATTCCCTTAATTTAGCCTTCTTTTACATAAACATTGATATACTACAATGTGAAGATCATTCAAAAATACAGCATTACAATCAGATATAATTTATCTCTGATATAACCAAGAGTTTATCTTAAATTATCTACAGCTCTGGAAATTAATTTCGTACAGAATATGGAATATTTAAACTTAATTATTATATTGTTGTCTGTATTATTTGTAATTTTGAAGTATCTATAATTTTTTAACACTATATTTAAATATTATATTCAAAATACCATAAATGTAGCTATGAAATTATTTAGAAGTAATATGCAACATCCCTATGTGGGATTAGGCCTAAGCCAGCAATATTCACCATGGGTGTTCAGCGCATCGACTCCCATACCATCAAAATTGGCTTTATCTTGAATGTGGTGCTTTTTCTGTGGTACAAGGTGCATTATAGAAATTATGACTTAGAAAAGAACAATTTTATATGCCTCATAATATTGTCCACTTCTACTACCTTCACCTATTGGAACTCCATTTTTCATTCATTCTAATAAGATTAATAATGCCCTAAGGACCTTAAGATCACCTAAATACATGTAGTGCAACCTTGTGAACAGGTGGAGTACTGTGAAGGCAATGCTGTGCTCTTGGAATGTGATGTGAACTGTATATTGGAGAGCAACTCCATGTTAACGTGTCTGCAAACCAAGTGGCCAAGTATAGAGGTGCAATGGAAGGGAGGCATAACACCTTCACTCAACTAGTAATCAATGGTTTCTGGTTCCTCCAGCCTTAGCTCTGCCTTCTCTTCTTCAGCAGAGACCATCTCTCTTGCATTTAGTAAGTTATTTTCTTTGCTGATGCTTGCAATTATTTTAATCTTTCTCATCATTTAAAAATGGCTTATTTATAAAAGAACTTCTAATTTCAGCCAGAAAATTCACTGAAACATTATCAGGTGGTCAATATTTGAATTTCTAAAACTATAAATCCATCATCTAAATGAATTATAGGTTCCATAGTTATCTAATTGTATGTTTTTGCTTGCAGTGATCATGGGAGGACATTGTGGAAACCTCCTTCAGAGGAATGGTTGAAAAGCAGTGTGTGGGCAGGGGGACTGGACACATTGTTAATGGTGTAAAGCATTGTTGTGTTTGAATGACATTCTGCATTATACAGAAAGTCATTACCACTTGAACGCATTTGGCTGATTCAACAGCAGTAGATCCAAAATCACCACATTATCCTCTCCAGCATGAGGGTATTTATAAATATGTGCAAGGATGCGTGAGAATGTATAAAATCAGTATGTTTGTGTATATTTGTGTGTGTGCACACACATGCACTCTCATTAAGTATCCATTCTATGCTTCCCATTCATATAGTTTCTGAATTTTGAAGTCTCTAAATTTTTGTTTAGTTAATCAACTCAGTTTTAAGAGTTCCAAATACTGCTTGGAGAAAATTAATTGTCAAGGGTAATGTTTAGTTCCAAGAATGCACATAAATATGCTAATACACATAAGTGTATTGTGTGCATGTGTACTTCCACATGGATGAGTGGTGCATTCAAATCCCTTGTTTTTTCACAGAAGTAGCACTTCTAGGCATATGTATTCTATGAAAAATTATTTAGTTTTCAAATACCAGTGGAAAATGCTATAAGTAAGTTCAAAGCAAGTAATCTGTATTCTCAAACGATAATTCCCTAGCATTGATGCATTCTTCTTATCATTGAAAAATATTCAGTATTTAAGTGCTGCTATGGAAACAGTCGTCCATAGATATATCTGTTGTTATGAAATTATTGCACAAGGATTAACATGTTTAAAAATATTATTTGAATAAATAAACTATCTATGAATGGCTTTATATATTGAACATAAAGGAAGAAAGCATGCAAGAGACTCTTGATTCACAAGAGACAGGGGTTGAGACTGTGATTAAAGTTTAGGATGTGTACTCCCTCAAACAGAATATTTTACCCATCAGAAAATAAAAGTATCATCTGTAATAAGTAGAAAGAGGGATGAGATTTGTCTTCTTACAAGGAAACAATTACTCTGTCCATTTCTTTTGAATCATACAGATAAGTGTTTTGGTGATTTTCCTTGAAGTATTTCGTCTCAGAACTCAACAAGTTAAAAGTAATTCTTTTCATTAAAAACAATTGGTTATGTAGATAGGGGATATTGAATTCAGTATCGTGAATTCAGATGTGATAAAATGTTTATTAAGAGCCTTCCTACTATGCCAACTGCAAGCCTATAAGAATTTGTTTATGTATGTAAACTTTCCATTAAGTAATGTTACAAACAACCACAAGAAAGAGATGGTGAAAATAGTACCATGAAATCTACAGCTATTAAAAATCATTACTTACTGCCCAGCAGGCAGTTTAAAGAAGGAAAACTTGTGAAAATCAACACAGCTGAAGCTTATGTGATATTTGATTACCACTTCTGATTTATAAAGTATTACTAAACCATCTCAAGACTGAGAGTATCCTTCTGCACCTTAATTTATTGTTATGCTGTAAGAATCTTAAAATGCGATGCTATTTCATGTTTGTATTACTGTTTTTATGGATCTCTCAACTTGTATTTCAGTCATTTGTAAATTTACTGCAGATATTTAAGTTTTTTTATCAGAAAGCATTTCAGTGCTTTCAGTCTCCAAAGATTGACCTAATTTGGCTGTTCTCATTTAGCTGTAATCAAGAGCAAGATTTAAATATGTGAGATCAAATAAAGAAAGTGATCACTCACTTTAATGTAAATATTGCTGTCTCTTCTTTCATTTCTATCTAAGGTAAACCTTAGATAACAAATACCTTGCATTAAGAGTGTTTTGCAAAGTAAGCATACATTTTTATTAAATTTTGAGCTAATAAGGAGGCATGGTCTTGAATAATAAAAACCATTTAAAACACAGCCACTCAATTTGCTGTTTTCTGTTTAGTCCCTCTCAAGTGAAGCCTGTGTTGAAAAATCTACTTTAGACTCTGCTACCTACTTAAGAGGTGGATTTGTGCTACCCCCATATGCACTGTAACTTTCTTAATCTGAACCTCCACATCATTTGATAGAGAAATATTAGTATTGATGTAATGAGCCGTGACTTTGTGGAACTCCATTCTAGGGAGGACGTAACGAAATATCTTTAACACATTTGCTATGTATACTATATGAACCATTTCCACCCTTGGACAAAAAATTGTTTATCTAATCTATCATTGTCCTATTCTACCCTGTCATTCCTGGTCTAGTCTGTAAGAGGAGTCCTTTTGACCCCCTAGTTTTGGATTACTAATTTTGTGAGATTAAAGTGAATATATTGTGAAATATCTATTTCTATAATACTTTTGGAGCTGATGTTGTCTTGGAGCTCTGAGATGGTGAGTGAAATCTTCCCCATCAGTCTCATCTCAGGGCAGATTGAAAAGTTACGAGTTGATGTTTCATTTAGTTGCAATCTTATATTGTAAACAGATCAAATTAACCAGAGTGACAGTCTGGTGTTTCATTGGCTGTTGAGTAGTCTTGGAGAGATGATGACCTCTCATAACTGTTGTTATAATTTGTTGCTCTTCCCCAGTTGTCTCTCTGGTAAAAATTGCTTCATTGTGGAGTGAAAATGGCAAAAATGAGATGAAAAAGGAAGGCATTCCCTTTGTTTGAGAAGCTGAACATTCTTCAAATATATGGTAAGAGGCAACCAGCAATAGTTCCATGACTAGTTACTCTAAAGCTGTGGCAGATAAATCAGAAGTACTCCTTTTAATTTACACTGTAAAGCCCTGATTTAAAAATCAAAGAAAATAAATATTCTTCCTTTTTTTTCAACAAAAGAAATAAGAAATTATCATGAACCATTTAAAATGCTATCACACTATAACTCATTCATGCCATCTTGAGGAGGTTTTACTTTATTATGTATATTCTTCGTCAATCTTCATTCTACATTGGTACTTGTCTGCTATAGTTCAATGGTTATTGATAGTGTAGTTTGTTTACCGATACATAGTTTCCTTAATTTTTAATTATATTGGGACTTCTCCATATCTCCACTTCCAACTTAACTACAGTGTTAAAATTGCCTATAATGATCTATAGTAAAGCATCCCCTGGTAATACTCAGTGCTGAGATTCTGTTAGGAGTTTTCAATTTCCTCTTCACTGTTTGCCACTGTTAGTGTAAATTTTGATGAATGGAAATGATTAACTCTTATTTACCTTGTTTACATACTCTGTCAGATACTTTTTATTTTCCGTGTTATTTTTCCATTTCTTGTTGATAAAGCCTCCAGGCCTTCCATCCTTGGTACCCATAAATGGTATATATGGGTATGGTATTTTGGGAATAAATGGCCTTTATTCCCAAAATTTCTAGGGCTGGATAAAAGATCACTTCGAGATATTTGCAGCCTTGAAAATGTTTTAAAGTGTACTTTTATTTGAATTGATCAACTACATTGGACGAGCTTTAGGTAAGAAACCATTAACTTAGGTCTAGGAGTGGGTGGATTTGAGAGTATGCTTCCTCTCATGCTGTCTCTTTTCTAATTTTCTAGTGTTTATTTTATGATTATTCACATACAAAATCAACTTCCCTCTATGGGTGGGTTATACTACACTCCATTATACATGTACAACTTACGACAGGAATTTATCTTGGGCAGGAAAAATAAAACAATACATAACAGATCTCCGAATGTTCATAAGTGATGTAAAATGTATTTTTAAAATATAAAATTCTTGTAAAATGTATTTCCAATACAAATAAAAAATACTGATCAAAACTGTATTTTTGATACATAAAACAATAAAAGACTCAAAATGCAGTTTTCTCACAGACCCTTTCACATGAAAACCATGGTAAAAATAATGCTTAAAATGCCCTACTTCCCACTTAAGATGAGGATTTCCCTCTCTCCATATTCACTGAAACCCATTTTGGCTAATTATTTGCCTTATTCAATAGACCAATACTTTTTTACATCATCTGTGTCACCCTCTAGTACTTCACCTTCTCTCAAAAATGGTTTCTCATGAATTCCTCCTTTTGAATGACTAATTTTGTGAGATAAAAGCAGAGCTATCTATATCCCACCATCAGAGCATTTATAAACTGAGATGGAGTGAGATCTTCTCTATCACTTTTTCACTGTAGAACGTAGATTAAAAACTGCTTTTTTTACATCACTATTCTGACAAGGAAACCTAGAAAAACAGAATAAGAGTGTTTCATGAGCTTTTGAATATCCCTGAGCGATCTTGTTGCTTTTCACCACCACTACTAAAAAAATTGTTATTCTTACCTTATTGTATATATGAATATTGAGGAACTCAGATACTTTATTTGTGAGAAAAGCTTCTGCAGACATATAATGAAACTAGAATTACACAATCTGATATGATGCTATCCCACTTAGGATGTGGTTTTTTCTTCGTCCCCTAACAAATGTCTTAACACAAGCTTACATGTATTTTCAATACTGGATTGAGAAAGAGATAAATATGATTGACAGTTTATCTGAGGATGTGAAAATGAATCAAAAAGAGAACAGGATTGTCAAAATAACTTATCTTTATTTAACAGAATGATAACAGTGAAACTTCAATATTATTTGAAAGGTAGGAACCAGTAGTTTCAGTTACTTTCTCTGAAACATAAGATATTTTACAACATACGCATGTTAGAATGGTCTTATAATAGTGACCATTTATATAAAAATTGTGAGTTGGTTTTTGGGAGCTATACAATTTTTTTATCATACACAGTAGAGCAGTATACGGCCAGCATGGTGACTGAAGAGAATGTGATTCTTTATACAAAGAGAACTGAAAAAAAGGTGATGGAGTTTGAGAGGTCCATTGTAAGGCGAGGACTGGAGATGATGACTAAGAGGAGAATATTCTGGACAGAGTCCACAGAGGTTTCATCGTACCAATCAGTTCAGCATCATTGAGCCAGCAGAAATTAATCACCTTTATTGATGAAGTAAACAGATATGCCTCTACCACTACCATGGTCAGAAAGAGCATAACTTTTGAATAATTTAAGAAATTTAAGGCCAGAATGAAGTTACAGCATGATAAATATGTAAAGCAGATTCAATCCAAAAGCACAGGGGAGCTAACCAGCCACGAATTCCAGACTTTCCTAGTGAAGTGTGGTATCATAAATCAAAGGAAAGTGGCCAACATACCCAACAGAACTGGTTGGCAGAGTAGATGTTGCTGCAAAAATCTCAAGCCTGTGCTGATCACAGCAAGGGTGTCTGGTGCATTCTGGGCAGAGATCTTGAAGACAGCATACTATCTTATGAACAGGTGCCTGTCTAAATCTCTGAAGTTCATGACACCCTATGTGATGTAGAATGGGAGGCCACCGAGAGAAAGACAGATTCATTATGCGCATGGGTGTTTGGTTGCCAGGCATGTGAATGAATACTGAGTCAGAGAAAAGAGAAGTTCAGGGCCCAGGTGGTGGAATGCATGATTCTGGGCTACAATCAAGATATTCAAGGGAATAGACTCTGGTAGTTGAAAGGAAATTAACTGACACAAGATGTTGTATTCCCATGAGCTCACAGGTGCTAAAGCAGCACCTAGTATAGCCTGCACCAGTGTTCAAAGCGCAGGAAGAAATGGTGGATGATGAGGATAGCAAACCAGGTCCAGAGGAGGCTAACGACTGCTGATAGGACACAAAATATTATAATAGTAAAATAGAGTCTGCTCAGTAAGCTTTTTTCCAAGAGGAAAATCTATCATTGAGTATCAATGCCTTTTCACTGGAATAATGATCTGATGAGGGTGAAAGAAATGAAGTGAAAGTTAATAACATTTCAGAATACTGAAAAGGAGAGATCGAGTTTTAGTTCTTTTTGTTTAACTTGTTTAATTTAACAACATGGTTGTTTAAATCAACCTTCTGATTTGCACTGTAATCATAATTATAATTTTTAAATGATTTTCTACCAGTGAATACACAATTATGAGCTGTTAAACATGAACTGATACTGTATTTACATTACACTGAAAAATGTTTCTCACCAGAGTGTTTGCGATACACATGCCTACTTAAATGTGAACTATCTGCAGTATTGAAGTCACAGTAATCACATTTAAAAGGCTTCTCACCAGTATGTTTACGATTATGCCTAATTAAATGTGATTTTTCTGAAGCCCTGTATTCACAAATATTACATTTAAATGGCTTCTCAGCAGTGTGTATGCGGATATGAGACTTTAAATGAGAATTATATGAAGTACTGTATTCACATATATGACATTGAAAAGGCTTTTCGCCACTGTGTCTACGAGTATGAGTCTTTAAAGAAGCACTGTAAGAAGTAGTGTAGTCACAATATTTACATTTAAATGGCTTCTCACCAGTGTGTCTACGAAGATGAGTATTTAAATTTGACTTATCTGGAGTGCTGTACTCACAATATTTACATTTATAAGGCTTCTCTCCAGCATGTCTTTTAAGATGAGTTTTAAAAGCTGAAGAAGTAGTAGTCCTGTAATCACAGTCATTACACTTGAATGGTTTATCCTCGCTATGTTTATGAATATGCGACTGTAATGATGCATTGTATGGAGTAGTGTACTCACATATATTACATTTAAAGAGGTCCTCACCAGTGTGAATCCTTAAATGTCTTACCAGACTATACCTGTATTTAAATGCTTTCAGGCAGAAGGTGCACTTTAAGGTTCCCTCTTCTATTTCATCATCATTATCTATCTCTATTCTCTCTTCATCCACAGAGTGTGACAGATTCTCAGAGAGCATGTGCTCTTTTAAATCATACTCAGCTTCTCTCTCCTCTTCAAAGTGATGACTACCAAAATACTCTTCCTCATTCACTCCTTCCTCTGGAGCCTCTGTTTTAATAAATACTTCACATCTTCCATTACCTTCACTCTTCTTTATGTCTTCCTCAGCATCTGAATTACTATTTGGAATCCTCTCATGCTTAAGGTTATCCCAATCTTTTGCAACACCATTCCTTTCCAATTCTGACTGATGCTCACCTAAAATAAAAATTAACATAAAATAGATTGCAGAAATTTACTAGATTAATCATAATTATTTATTTATACCATCTAGCATTTCCAAGCCAGGAGTATCATAGCTGATAATATCTGAAATATCAATTATTCAATGAAGAGATGGGCTCTTCTAAATAGATAGTTTATAGTGTACTCAGAGAGGCATTAAATATTACAAAATATAAAGCTTTATCTTCCAGGGGATAGAATGGAGATATAATAGTTATATAATATTAATAACATTACAGAGATATGATGGCTAAAAAAAACCTGTCAACTGAACCCAATGAAGTGAAGGAGATGAACTCAACCTCTAACAAAGATAAGAAGAAATTCATAGAGTAAGCAAGCAGTATCCCAAAGTATGGTCAAGTTTTATTCCTCATATCTGTAAAATAAACAACGTGATTGAAAGAAGCAAAAGATAGTCTTTCATCAAAAGGCTGAGTTTGCTGATAGTAATTGCTGGTAAAGAGGTTTGTGGAAATTAAAACATTTAAATTATTAAATTTTAAAGTCATTTTACAAACTGCAACACACCATATAATTTGCAGCAAATTTCAAAACTTCCATGATTTTTGCCAGGAAAATAATCTAAACCATAATCTGTTAACAAAGAAAATAGTGTTATAAATTATCCGTACTATATTTTCAGACATATATGCTTTTGTTTCCTTAGCTTAGACACTTTTTAGGAGATGTCTATGTATTAGATTGTATTGTACAAAAATGTATGGATATATTTATATGTATATTGATATGAGGGAAAAGTAATGAACTTTACACACAGACGAGTGCACCAGGAAAACAAAGAAGAACTGGAAGTAAAAAAAAATGTCAACATGTCTAGGACTCAAACTCAGGTCTCCCACTTTCCAGACAGATATTCTAACCACTAAACTACTATGCTGAATCATTTAAATCTGTTAAAAGAATGATTTGTGAGATAGGTAAATAGAGCTAGAATCAACCACTGCCAGAGATCCAAAGTTCAATAACTTTCACTCCATGAGGACCACTGGTGATCATCGGTACTACTATGCAGAGTTTCCCTTGCCTTGCTGAAAAAGAATCCCTTTGACAGAGCACAATTGACTCAGCATGATATTTTAGTAGTAAGAATACCAAGCTGGTAAGTTGAAGACCTGGGTTCAAGTCCCAGTTATGTTGATATTTTACGATTCTGTTTATTCAAGGAATATAAACCATGACTCCTAGAATAAGGGAGAACCTTTGCAGGTAGAGGCATGGCAAGAAGTAGATAGCTCATATCCTCCTGCACAACCCAGACTTTGAAGGATTCATCGATGAATTACAAAAATTATAAAATCTGGATTTTGGGGTCTTCAGTAATCAAGTCAGCGTTAACTTGCGTCGGCTTTCCATTTTTTCTGTGGTTTTACGGTCGAAGCATCTATTTATGATAAATACAGCAGAGAAGTCACTGTGTATAATAGGTGAACCCAAAAATAACTGGCTATACCATTCCTTTAAAGAAAGCATAAAATAATCTGGAGTGGAATTCAGTAATTTATCTACAGAAAATTATGGATGTTTTGCGTGCATAAGATAAATATTCGGTAAATCATTTATAATTAAATATATAAAACACAAGTTACCTTTTTCGTGTTTTATTTCCCGCCTCCAGGTTTGGAATCTCCTAGCAGTCCGATGGGATTCCTCATTATTTTTTTCAAGTTCAATAGCATATCCATCGTCATACCTCAAGGGGACATATGGCTTCTCTCCTTTTTCAATTATATCTATCCTCTTTTGATCTGACTGCCCTTGAGAGTGGGAAGAATCTGGTTTATCCTCATCTATTTTCCTGCAGAGGTTAAATTGAGTCAAACTAACAAAAAGAAGACTTCTTGAAAGACTGGATGCTAAGTAAAGGGCTCCAATTAACGCACAGAAATTTTATGTAGGGCGGTACTCACTTTAAATCCATCACCATGGATTTTTTCTGCGGAAGCAGAACATTTCCATCTTTGACAACTACAGAGCGAGTATGGCGCACGTCCTAGGTCAATTGTTCATCTGCAGCATTGCCACCCTGTTTTTTGAAAAACTACCAAATTGGAAGCATAATAGGAAACGTAGGTGTGTAGTACCATTAGAAGAGTAAACGGTATCATATATTCAAACAGTATATATTTATAAGAATCTTCACGCTGATGTTCCTACTCATATTGATTTTAACGATCAAATACTTTATGTATTTTTCAGTTTTGCCATATTGGTACAGTATTTCTTAATTGCTCACAGTATAAAATTATTTTCAGCTGAGATGTTTCCATGGTGGATAGTAGAGTTGCTGCCTGGGCCTCCTAGAAGAAATAGAGATTTTTTTGTTTCCCCATACTTGAGATTTTAACGAATGAGCATGTTTTTCCCAACCCTCATCCCTTCCCATCTAACTCCTTGCACTCTGACCCTTGCCCTAATACAGGGATGGCGAACCTTTTATAGTTAGAGTGCCATATTGAATAAATCGAAAGGGCATGCGAGAAAATGTGGACTGAAACCATAGAGTTGCATGCTGATTTAATGTATTATATTTATACTATCCGGCTATATGACTTGCTAGGATTGCCAACTCACCGGTATTCGCCAAGAGATACCTATTTAGACCATAGAAGAAGGAGTTCTACTTTTTCCATGCCTGGACCTCCTGGAATTAGACGATAATTTTCAAAATTCTCGATTCCCGAACTGAGGCGTTTTCACCCGCTTTTTCTTAACTACACTCACCTTTTCACTCTAATTTACTGACCTTTGCAGATTTTTGTGTCTTAATTTATTTCCATTAAAGTGTTTCTTAAGTCCATTTGCGTAATATGAATTATGTTCGTCTCGAATTATTTGGATGTCTTGGGACACTATCAACTAACTTCCTTCATTCCTTCGCAGAAATCACGTGAGACCATCCAAAAGCACATCTATGCGGAGAGCTAGTTCAACTGTAATCAAATCGCGCGTTTATACTGTGAATTAATTGAGATTATATATTTTAAGGCTGTTGAAGTTGGGCTTTTAATTAGTTTTCCGGGACGACTTGGAAATCTTTGATCACGTAATGGACAACTTCCGAAATCAACTTCTTCAGGACCCTTCTTGCAAGAGGTTTGCAGACCCCAATACCGGAGAGGCCATGATATTTTAACATCGTTTTATGAGTCCTGAAAAGTATCTTTTGAAAATTCGTTAAATGAGGAATAATATATTCCTAAAAACACTTGAAAATTTAAGGACATAAATTCGATTTTATTAATATAATATCAGCATTGCGCAAGGTAAATACAGTATAACCCGTTTCTAACAACTAACTAACTCTAACTAACCGTCGCTAACAATTTTCCCATTTCTTCTTTTATGGATTATGGTTGGGGGGGTGTTAGAATTGAGTTTATCGAACCAAAGGCACTTGCTCAAAAATATTTGGGAACCACTGGTGTGCCTTATAACATTTACAAATAAACAAGGATAAGCATCAGAAGGAACCTTCACGGTCAACAAGTTGAGCTCTTGTAGGTATATGATGCACTCTGAGATTTGAAAAAGGTCATTAATTACAAATGCTGATGCCAAAATATTTTAGTTTTAAGTGCAGTCAAAGATGCCCGTCTGTATTAAATTCTACTAGACAAATACAACATTCAGAAGATTTTTCTTTTGATTGATTCAGTATTCATCCCTATTTATGTACTTAACATAGCATAGCTAAATCATTGACCTAGTTGATGCTAGTGCAATTTTACTGTTTTCTTAGTCATTTCAGCTATTTTTGTGGCACAGATGATATTTTTTAGTCAAACTTAATTTACATAGACTTGATTTCCTTTCATAGTTGAATGCAAAACCTCAAGATTAAAGTTATTTTGTTTTCCACTACTTCAGTTATGCAAGTTATCTACATATATTTGCATATATACAATGTGATACATCATGGGGAAGATGAAGCTTTGAGAATATCTTTCAAAAATTTCTTTTCTTTCCTTGCATTGTTATTTTTGTTCTGATAAGTATAAAACAATGTTTTGGATTGACTAACTATGAGGCATTAAATTCTGTATTTTTCTTTTGCAAAGTTTTTAGTTGTTGAGAGCAGTTGCCTCAACCCAGAATCATTTTCCATCATTATAGGTATTTGCAAAGAAGCTAACAAAGTTTGTATGTACAATTCTAATAATTTTTTCTTAATTATTTTGGATCTCGATTCTTGTTTCTTATCTCAAGGATTGTTTCTTATTTTATTATAATATTGGAAAATCACATGGCATTGCACAGAACAGTAAATAATGCTGTCAAACTTGATGTCAAATTTCATTAAAGAAATTTATTTTAATAAAACCTCTGTGCAACAATACATGACATTTCATAAAAACAAATTTAAGCATTTCTATTTATTTTCTATTTTAATATTAAAATTTTCTTGCAATATTTGATTTATTTCTATCATTTGAGCTTGAGCTATGTTTCAGCAACACTTCTTAATGTAATTTGGCATTTTTTATGATAAAAGAGTAATATTCTAGTCAGTCAAAAATTGTCTGGATGGAAGGGGGTGACCATTTTGGACTATTACACTCTGAAGATAGGTTTCACTCTCTGATTTATTGGGTAAGAAATTTTAAACATCAATTTAAAAAAATTCGGATTTATTATTTCCCTTACAGTTGGGAAAAATCTTTTTCAAATCATTTCTCATTTATAGCAATTTAAATACATCGATAAACTCAACAGTAACAATGATACTAAAATAGCAATGAGAGAGATTTTTGGCTAACCTCACTTTTCCGAAAGAATAGCCTTTATTAGTTACATTTTGTAGCAAATATTTACATGTAAATTGGAACTTGTCAACAATTTTTCTATGTTCTTTAGTTACTTCTCTCTCCTGCCAGCACCTGAATACAGAGTTTGAGCTCATGGCTTGAAAAATGTTCACCCTGGATATTTGACTATTTAGGAGTTTAGTAATCTGTACAACTACTTCTCCTTTAATAATTGTCCCAGATGAAACTAAAGCTATGACCTAAGGAACCATTTCTCTGCATTTAAAAATTAAACATTATCCCATAGAAATATCTCAAGTTTTCATTACCTGGTTTTTAAAATACATTTCAATATACCCAGATATATACAAAAAGTTGATATATTTCAAAAGATAAGGATGATCAATTTAAAAATCCAATTGAAAATGACAAAAAGATGCCTTTTTTCCAAAGTAAGCAATACTATAAAAAATTATTTTCTGGGTAGTAGTTATTTAATTTTCCAAATACTCTTTAGAAATTTTAAAAATATCATAATCTACAAAAATTTTGATTGAAAAGGACAATAATAAGAGCCTTTCCAATACACAAAGGAAGCATACATGGAAGTCTATAGTTATTAGTTAGATTACTCAATAACTAAATAACTTAGGATGAACCTGTTCCCTACACACAAAATCTCAGGTATTAAAGAGTAATATCATATTGAAATTCTTTGGCTGCTACCACTGTCATCACCAATATTTAAAGAATCAGAATTATTAATTACAAATGAAGCATTTTCTTTCACTTTGCCATGGTATATAAACAAATATTTAGTAATGAAATACTTTTGGTACAACATGAAACAGCATAATGAATTTTCAATTAATATATGTACACTTATACACACATAAATAGCTTTATATATACAACTCTGGAATTAGTAAATAGGAACTCAATGTATATTCTCCAATGGAGAGTGATGTAGGACAAAATAAGTAGAGGCAGCCCTTGAAACACTAGTGTGAATCCACAAAGAAGGAGCAGCATCAATAACACACATATACAACAATCAACCAGTTACACTCACTTTCCAGAACAATATATTACATTTAAGGATTAATACTGCTATTTTGTAACCCGAATCATAGAAACCCACAAAAATAGGGATTTCACGAACTTACAGTTATCCAACAAAAATAAAAATTATTTGTAGGAGACAATACTGTCTTGCGATTGAAATAATATCATTTGAATGGAACATTTTAGCATTACATTGTTTACATAACAAGCAACATTTATTATCACAAGAATTACACTTGGAACAATTTTTCAGTTTGATAAATAAAATCAAGTGTGGCAGATGAAAATGAGCACAAAATTTCATATTTCAACATCAATAGCTGCATAAGTTATGTAAAATACAAACTAAAATTTTAACGCAGACTACAACAATCTTGTATTTAAATTAAACACAATGAAACCTCTAGAGAAATTTAAAGTATGTGCAAACTCTAGCACCAATATTTAATGGAGTCTACAAAAAAAGAATAAGATAATACAAGACAACTAATTAATAAGTTATAAAACACAAAAACATTTAATGAGTATTTTTTCCATTTTCTTCTCAGGTTGTGCAACTTGTTCATTAAAGAAAGAAAATTGCTTCAGATTTAGTTTAAATATGCATTAACCCTCACACCTACCAATGTAATTTTAGCAGCTGAAGATATAATAAATAACAGTGCTTCTGTATTGAACTGTAATTAAAAGCAGTGACACAAATACACTAAGAGTAAAGAAAATTGATTTTGAAGGCATATGAATGTCACATTCTTAAATTTTTAAACTGGTACCTCAAAATCAAAGGAACAACATTTAATAAGTGATGTGCTGATGAATAGAATTTAAAAAAATACATTTCAAAATGGCCCATGTGTGGCTAAGACCTAGCCAGGCTAAGAGCTGATTATTTAGAAAGGCTTTAAGATACAATTCATTACCTCATTTGTGCTTTTTGAAAATATTTATAATGCAATATGAACTCTTAAAATGTTTAGTCAGCTGGGAAATACTACAAAACACAGCTCTCATATCAATATCGTTATCAAGTTTGGAATGCTACAGAAGTTAAACTGCTATTATAAGGCAAAGTGGAGGAAGGCAATGAAAGCATAAAACTAACTCATTACATTCCAGCAAGGAACAAAAATTTCTTACAGGAAAGGATAAACAGGAGGAAAACTGAATACCCATGTTGCATATTACAATATTGAGTAAGTTATCCCCTATTTGCTCTAGTATTATTTTTGCATTGAACTTGCAAGAGATAACACTTTGGAGAAAGCACCTATGGATATAAATTTCCAAGGTTTGATTCACTAAAGGCTTCACTATTTAAATATAATTTTTCCTCCTTGATAATTCCTTAGCATAGAAATATAAGACTAGAGTGAGTTATGGGATCAGGCTAAGCTCCTTATCTCCTATTTTTTTTTTGGACAAGTACTTGAAGTAAATCATTGGATGGCATATTTATTGCATTATTTGAGGAATAATTACATGAGGCAGAAGAGCAGTATGCTTAAGTTTGGTTTATGATGTGATGTTATATGTAGGGCATTCATATAGCTCCCAGATAAGGCTCATTGTCATCCACAAAAGTTATTTTTACATCTCATTGTAACATGTGAACTTGAAGAAAATTTTTAGTATTACATTTTTGACACAATGCTCCAGAACAAAATTATTTCAGTGTGAAACTATTCCCTAAGCAAAGCTTACTTACAGGATCTTACTGAATACTCCTCATAAAAAGAAAACTGAATGGATATGAAAAAAGTTCAAGAAGATCTAAACACACAATACAAGAAGTAAAGAGAGTGAGAACTAAAAGACAAGATGCAAGATAACAGGAGAAATAAACTGGATAGAGAAACTGGATGAAGGAATGTATTTTACATTCATGACTGCAAGAAATCTGATTTACATGTTTGGGAAGGTAAAATATCTTCAACTTACATCGCTTGTTTAAAAGGAATTGAGATTTTCTGTACATAGAAAGAAATTCAAGAAGAACGTTGGTAAAAAAGGCACTTTATAGGAATAAAGAAATATCATGCAGACTGAGAATGAAAATAGAGTATGCATTATCATTATGAAATTAGAAGTGAGGCAATGGCTAGCTGCATATTAAGAGCAGAGAGCTTCTTAATTATAAAAGTGGTTCAACTTCAGAGACAATGACACAGGGAAAAGAAGTTGAAAACAATGATACGATAAGAGAATAAGAAAAGTCATTAAAGGACTGAGGCATACAAGAGATACATATTAGAGAAAACCAGATAGATCATAAGATAAAGACAGAGTGAAAAGAAAAAGATTGTATACTGCCAGATGACTTCATGATAAGAAGAGGCAATATTGTGGAGTTAAAGATAGAGAAAAATAGGATAGAATTGATAGCAACACCAATTTCTAAGCCTAAAAACTCACCATGAATGAACAAATGTTTCCCAAATCAATTCCTTCATTCATATAAATTCCAATTATAAAGACAAAAGTAAGACATGGGGAAGAATTCAATTAAACTAATAAAATGATACTAAAGTCTCAATTGTGTCAGAAATTACTTCTGAGCCTGTTTGATAAGTTAAATGATTACATAGGAGTATTTGGTGGTGAAGGAGCTCTGAAAGTAAAATCTAAACCACCTCATAAAATAACAGGACATTATTCTTACATACTTTTTGAAATTTCAATACATCATAAGATAAGCTCAGATCTTGATTTTCATGAGAATCTCTTACTTTATGTGAAAGTGAATGCGTTCCATATAAAGAGAAAAGATTAAAATGGAAATTATAAGAATTTGAAAGCTAAAGGTAGCATAGGGAGAAACAGTAAAGGGAAATAAAATTGAATTTGAGAAGATTGACTGATTGAACAACTTTCCTCTTGAATGTAAATGAATAAAATATTAAACACAACATATCCTGCACTGAGACACTTAATTCTCAAACCTTCTTCATAGCAGTTTCTTTTAAAAAAGTCAGGACAACAAATAACAAGATGACAAAAAGGAATGTATGAAGGAAGATTAAGAGCCATTGATTCAACTTCGATTACTCTCTTTGCAAAAAATACAAGAATGTCAGCTCCTCATCTGTGCATTTTTAACATGAATGTAAATAACATTAACTGGATAACAATGATCCATCAGCACAAGCGTATCAATCTTCACAAGGTGTATGACATGTGTGTGCTTATTACTCATCCCAATGAGGGGGGTCAGGATTTTCAGCCATTCCTGCAGAGTCTATCGTACTGAGAGCATGATTCAAAGACTCCTCTATTTGTCACAAAAGTCCATCTTTCCACTCACCATGCTTCTCATCACTGGAATTCTTACCACTGGAAGACAGGAGGACACGATGTAACTCCCAGGTTAAAGGAAGAGGTTCGTCTGAAGGGTTGTCACCTTGACAACCTTCCCAGAAATCATCTTCATTGAGGGAGAAAACCATAGCACCAGACAGAGCCCTCTCTTGGACAAATTTAGCCTACGCAAAGATAAAGATTCCTAGATAAGAAAATAACTAACAAAAGCTACAAAGTAGTCTGGTCACTTGGATTTAAATCCTCTCCACCCATTATTTATTTCCTTTTTTATTTCATTCTATTGTTTTTTCCCAAATTAAGATTTCTAGAAATCTAAAATAATAACATAACAAACTATTTGAAGGTTCTCTGAATTAGGCACTCAGTAGGGAATATCCTTCACTTATCTAGTTGTTTGGATGAAGTGAAAGAGGGATATCAGAAAGAGAATATGCATAGAATGATGGATATTTATGAGAATCAATACAACAAAGCAGTTTGTAAACAGTAAAACAAAATAGTAATTCCTCTTTTTTACTAAATCGTTTTGTGATTCATTTCAATAGCCCTTAATATGATGTAAAAATCCCAAAAATCTTACCACACTCTTTATTGCTAAATTGACTTATAATAAATGTATATAATTGAAATATCATGGAAATATAACAGATTTCTGACCATCCATAAAATAGTTTTGAGATGATACTTAAAATGACATTAAATGATAGTAGTAACAAGAAGTTATCACACATATTGCAAATTATTATTAACCTGCTTTGAAATGTTTGAAATATAAGGAACCACTGAGAAAAATAGAGGTTCTTCTTTGGACAACATCTGCATTACTATTTTGATTTAATAAGTATCAAGTAATACACTAATAAGTATCAAGTATTATTTCACCTCTCTGATTGATGGCCATGAATTTGTCTCATCTGTCATAAATGTAAAATATAAAATGCTTAATGCTTACTTGATAAAAAAAGGAGAAGATTGATCAACTTTTGGCACCTCTCAGCTGAGAGATTTCAACTGACACAGACAAAATTGGTAAATGATTTAGAGATTGACTTAAAAATAAAAGATCAATACGTTTAAAAGAATGACTATGTTGACCCCTATGTCAAGAACACTCACCTTCTTCCTGACACTCTCTTTGTCATCATAAGATATCCACTGATCACCCATATAGGCATATGGCACCTGGCTCTCATCATCAAAAACCCGAGAAGCACCATTGGCTAAAAATCCACATACTTCAGGAAATGATACAAACCCATGACTTCCAATCATTCCCTCACCAACAGCTGGAGCACCAAATCCATTATTATAAAGATTGCGGAGCCTAAAATTTCAGGAGATAAATATAAAATATGATTTTTAAGATCAAGCAGTAGATTAATAAGGAAAGGTTAAATGAATCAATACCTAAAAAAACTCATTGCTTACTAATGACTTACATTTACAGAGATTTGATTACATTATATTTACAGAGAAATGAACTACTTATAAAAACTAATAAAATGATTTTATAATGAAACAAAACTAGTGACAAGAAGCTTATAAAAAATGTGAGATTGATGAACTAAGGCCCAATACACTATATGAGCCTAATGACAATTAAATATTTAAAATTAAGAGAAACAACAACTGGTGACAAATTATTATAGTAAAGTATAAACATACGTGAATGAATGTCCATAAGTTGGAACTCCAACAACAATCTTTGAAGCAGGCATCCCAAGATGAAGCCAATAAGTTACAGTCCAATTTATATTGAGAGTTGAAAATATACCTTCTTCAACAGATCGTCGATAGAGAGGAGAATTAGCACCAGTCATTGGCAGATACCAAACATAAAAATGAAAGTCGTAGGTCATCAAGTTCACAAAGTCAACATACCTGAAAATTTACAAGGGATAATTATCAATAATACTCAATGAATGATGTTAAAACTTTAACAACTGTCTACTAATTACATCAACTTTTGCAGTTTTAATTATATGCAACAAAAATGTAACTTTTTAGTAAAAAAATCACAAATGTAAAATTACATATTATATCTGAGTCATTGAAAAAACTGCCTAATATTTATACAATATTTATAATTCAAAACTCCATCTCACTTAAAAATCAAATTGATTCAGAGTTTGGGTTTGGAGCCTCTACTAAGAACGACAGAAGTATTATAAGAAACATAAACAGGACCAGCTCAGACCAAGTATGTTCATGTAATGTTAGAATTCACTAACTTAATAAATATAACTGATTGTGATTCAAAAAATGGCAAAAAATTAATAATGTAATTATTCTCTGCAGAAAGAAGAAAGTCAAAATTTTAGAATAAAGAGCTTAGGATGATATCTATTCTGAGTGACAACAATGAGCACTTAAAAAAGGGGAATTAAACCAGTCATAAGGAAAATTAAGAGCAAGTATTTGAAATTTAATTACTTTATAAGTGTTCTTAAGACAACATTGATAGCTTACTTGGCTATTTCCCGAACTTCATAGGAATTGTCAATAATGGAACGAGGAGCTGCTACGGCAGCTGTTAGGAGTAATCTTTGAGGACTGAAAGCTGCATGAAGCTCTTTCAACAACAGAGTGAAATTAGTCCTCTGATCTGCAGAGCCAGGGAACTCCCAATCAAGATCCAGTCCGTCAAAGGAGAATTTCTGCATTAAGCTCATGGCTTGGTTAACAAACCTAAGTGTGAAATTTTATAACATAACAAATTTTTATTAATTATAATTTAAATACAAGCATTAGTCTATCAAAAGTAATGGCATGACATCAGAAATTATGTAACTGAATTCTACAGGAATGTAATAATGCAGAATATTAAAGAATAACAAGTAACCTTTTTCGGAGCTCTTCAGATGTGACAATGAATGGGAATCCATCAGAATCATTGTATCCACCTACACTTAGCATCACCTTCAGCAATGGATTTCTCCTTTTCAGTGCAACTATGCGACTATACATCTATAAAAGCCATAAATTTCTCATTAGTTATCTTAGGATAAAACAAATTTTAATAACAGTAAGAACAAAACTCAATTGATTGTCAACTAACAAATGTGTCTGCTGGAACTTGTGGCACAAGATTGCCATTGGAAATTCGTGCAAATGCTATAATTATATGTGTACAAAGGCTTGGATCTATATCTTCTGGGACAAGATCATCCCTGGACATGTCCAGTCCTCTAGGGAGGGTGTAATAGCACACTAGTTTGAACCCCTCCTCACGCCTAATGGAAGACTGTACTTCAGCCCAATCCACTGTCTGATCAGGTACCAGCAGCCCAGAGCCGGTACCCTGTTCCCATAATGCCAAAGCATATGCCTGCCCTCTATGACGGGAAGCATGCGCTATACCTGTGGATAAGATTAAGCTGTTAATTTCATCATTTAGGATAAGATTTCAAGGTTGAGAAAAAAGATTATCTGATAAGTGCAACAGTAGTAGAGGATTTTTCAGATGCTAAATAAATCAAACTTCTTTTTAGAATTTGATCCAAACGGGCAAAACTACTCTGAACTATGCTTGATAGCAGATGAGTTGTAAGACAAAATATATACAAATGATTTGAGCGCCAAATTTTGTAAATCATACAAATAGTATGACATATATATAATTATACATTCAATTTTTCCTTTGGTTAAGGGCATAACATATCATTGTTATTTGCAATTCAGATTGCATGATTTTGAAGAAAATAGTATGATAGCATACAGAGTAGAAAAAATATTCAAAATAACAAGTCCTAAAAAAATGGAGAAAATAAGAACTTGTTATTATACATTAAGTAACTATATTTAAGAAAAATCTTATGATGTTACAGCAAAAATGTAATAACTAATGAATTAAAGCATTTCTATGAGATAGAATGTTTCCTCAATCAATCTTTGGTCCAAAGTGTAATTATAACATGCATTAATGTAATTTTGTCGGTCACTCGTAGCAACAGTATTATTTATAATAAATTAAGTAATTTTAAGTGGAACATGAAAGAAAAATTGATGAGGTAAGATCATTAGAAATACTGTCATAAAGGTACAAACTAAAGTATTCATCTAACCCATTAAATATGATAAAGACTCCATATTGTGAGCTGGGAAAACCACTATAGTATTTTAAACGAATAGAATGAAAATTAAAAGAAGTTTTCTAGGTATTTATTTCTGATATCTTTTATTAGAAAGTAAATACAGAATACTGTTGAGAAGCAGTCACTGGATATTTTCACAGCATAAAATTTAGAAAAAGGTTGTGGACAATAACTTATTTTGTTGATACTAAAGCATTGGTCTTGATGAAACTTAATTTCATAAAAAAATGTAATCCTTAATAACTTATCTTATTGTATTATTGTAATTTTTGGACTTCCTTCTTAAGAAATAGACAATGTGAAATCTTAATAATAAATGTTTAATTTTTAACACAATTAACCTACCTTTCATAAATTTTGGTGTTCTTAACTATTATTAAGCACTGGAATCTAATATTAAAGAAAAAGCTTCCGATCATAGATAAATTTAACAAGCACAAATTTGGCAAGTTTGTATCTCACATTGAGATTATCAAAAAAATTTTCCTTTCAACAGTACACTCCGGTTTAACTTTCTGGTATTCACTCACACAAAACAGCTTCATGAAAAGTTTCCTTTGTGATTCAGTAAAAGCTTGTGTCATGAAGCAGTTTTGTGCTTTCATTTCTTTGAGATATAAGAGTGTATTTGTTTCGACTTTGAATTCTAAACATCATCACAGTGTGATGAATACATAGCTTGCTGTATGTATGAGTGTATGTGTAGCAATATATATTACTATGTAGCTAGCTGATGAGCAATAAGGAATTTTATGAATATCTCTTCAGTAAGACATTAACCATTACTTCATCAGGAGAAGGTTAATTTTTTAAGCAAGTACTAAGCAAAATGGTGACCTTTTACATCACTTGAAATTCCAGCTACCATGAATTATAAACTTTTAAAAAATCAGCATTCACTAAGCTGAAGATCCTTCGCCAATACAAGTTTTTTTTGGTATAGATAAGCTATAATTTTCGGGGCATTTATGTTTTAATATCAACTAATTACATCTGTTGCTTAGGTATTTGCCCCAATGATGCAAATAAAATGAACGATATCTTTTTATTGCCATAGAGGGAGAGAGTTCAAGAATATCCCTGAATTAGAGTTATTGACCTATAAACGCATTTACGGAGGGATAAAAACATACATATAGTACCACCTGTATTACTTTATAGCTTAACTCTCCTAAAAAGCATTGATATTCGCCAATCATCAATACAAGTTAACAGACAAATGGAACATGTAGAAGTTGGTAAACCGGAGATCTCTTCTAGAGAATTTCAAAATGAGACAAATTAAGTTGGAAAGGAAATCTTTGAGTTGGCGGAGAAACCTTGTTTTCATGAAAACCGTACAAGTAACTCTAAATTCAGGTTCACACACTCACCTGTGTGATTAACTGGTAAATCGTCACTTTCATCTATACTCGGTACAACAGACGAATCAAATATTTGATAATATTCATCCTTGTATAAAAAATAGCCAACAACTGCTACTCCTATCACAGAAAATATTAAAATAGCAGTGACCACAACTATTTTAATATGTAAATTAGATCTGCAAAAGAATTATATAATGAATAAATTGGTTCGTACTTTTCAACTGAACTCGTATTTTATAGACGAGATATAGACAAACCTCTGGCTTTCTATCAATAACTGATATTTGGCTTGGGGTAGAGGACGTATTCCCGTCATTTCCAACGATGAAGGTGATGTTAAATTGCGATATACCTCGCTATTTCATAGATCACAAATACCGGCTCAATACTGGCATGTAAAATCTTTTTTCTCCTGGGGATATGCGCAGTTAAAAGCCTTAAGAGATACCAACTGAATTTTTTACATAGTTCTAGATTCCGCCTAGGTTGTCATAAGTCATAGCAAGATTTTCAGATAAGAAGTTTTGGTGTTGTTAAAACGATTGAAATAGTCTTTCATCAATCACATGAGCGGAAATGTTCATATCAGCCCAAACTGAGCGTTTGGTTCGTTCCCTGACTGAAGTAACTCCGTCACAACAACAATATCGATTTCTTAAATGACTACCACATGTTCAGCTGACCTGCGTCTCTGTCGTCTGAATGATCGAAGGTGCTCTTCTCCTCAAAGGTTATATGTGAACGGAATTATTAATTAAGCTTAGCGAACCCTTGTTAGAGATTCTGAGATCTTAGGATCTACTGAAAATCAGCGCTTTCCTCCCAAAGACATATATAAGACATATATTTCTATCCATCATATCTGATAGACTATAGTTATTAAGTTAATGAGTACTATGGTAAGATAATACTATGAGTGATACATATGATCTCATTTTAGAGTTGTCTCTGTAAAATTACGCGTAAGAACGATATTGATATATCTACATGACAATATCTTTATATTGCCCAAGTTTGAATAGTCTACTTAATTGCTTTTATCACAAATTAGAACCATTGGAATTCTTCAAATAATTCTGTAACTTCGTGTATCTTTGCTTTCATTTTCAGTTACTATGATAATTCAAGTAAAATAAAGACGTTCAAAGTTAATCTATTTATCTATCAAAGTTACTTGCTTTACCACTTCTAAAATTCAATAGATTAATTTGCATGATGCCTGCCAAAGATATATACAAAGAATTTGGAATTGATGTATTGAATTTATATGTAAAGTGCATGATACTTTAACGTGTATGAAATTAGCTACTGTATGAGAATTAGTACAAAAGATATATAATACTTTGCATTTCTCATGTATATTGTGTACAAATTTTGGAAGCAACGGCTACATCTTTCACTATATGAAGACATATTAATTGCAAGAAATATATATTAACAATGATTAATTCCTGCATGGATTTGAAGTATCACATTAAGATTTATGAAGTCCTTGGCTAATTATGGCATTTGTACATACATCAACATTTGTACCATAGGAAAGGTATGAAACAAAGATATAACTATCTCATTACTTGTTTGAATTAGTTACTTGGATTTCATTGAAAAAGTAGTAAATCTCAGCATCCAATCTGAAATTCTTAAAATATCTTCAGATGAACCCTGTGAAAACACAGAGAGGACTATGCGCAGAAATCTGTTAGCTGGAGATTATTATGAAAGGGTAATAAGTGTTATGTAAATGTTTTTTGATTGAGATTTGAGGTTGGGAACCCTTGGGTGCAAGGAGGTTAGAAGCTAGGTAGCTGAAAAATTCCAATAAAATACAGTTACAGAAATTTCAATCTCCCTGCTATTTCAGCTGTTGCAACAAGTCATAGAGCAGAAAACTAAATGTAAATTACATTTCTTCGAAGCCTTGAGTATGTAAATACATAGAAACTGAGCATGATAGTTCTAAAATTAGTTAGTAAAACTAAATTCCTTGTTGTTTTATGCTCTTGTTCGGAATTTTTTCACTTTGGATTATTTCTAACATCTATGATCTAGGTAAGAATAGACAAATAACCTAATTATTAACAATTTATTCATTACTGACCATTGAGTGGGTTATGTTAGTTATGATATAAATAATAAATATGTATGTACTAATTTGTGAATTGTTCGACATTTTTTCTCAGATTGTATCTTGGGCCAGAAATCTTTGCTTGCTTGTTGTATATAGTTTACATAAGATATTACTTCTTGATTCATAATGACTAAAAGAAAGTTCTGATGATTTCAAGAATAAAAAGTGTCAATGGTTGATTGCTGGAGAGTTGTGAACTGCTCCCACAACTAAAATAGTATGGTTAGTTTACTATTCTTGTCAATGAATGTAACTGAGTTATGAAATATTAATTTGCAATTTATCAATAGGATAGCATACCTGTGCTATATAATCAGATAACAAATTTGTACTGCAATATAGGTAGCATTACAAAATAATCATCAATCCTGGTATTTCTTACTTGTGAGTTTAACTTGAAGTGATTGGCAGCCACACAGCTGGAGTCTATTTTTGCTTTGGCTTATTTCTCAAATAAGCCAAAGCAATAATTAATAAAGCAAAAAGCAATAATTTCTCAAATCATCCTTTAAATGTTAAAACATTCAAAAGATTTATAAATTTTCTATAAAACCAAGACTATATTTGATATAACTTAAATATTTGGATGAATGGGAACCAAGATGTATTTTTGATACATTATTTCTGATACTTTATTTGATACACTATCACTTCTTTCATAAAATCGTTGTCTTTTACCTTTGATTAATGGATTATTTGTTTTGAGCATGTTAATATTATCAATTATATCCCTTTTAAGAGATTAAAGCTTATAAATTTCCTATGGTGGTGGTTTGATTATTTAATTAAGCATTCTTCCAAAACCTCTTAACAGATGTATGTATGTACATTGCAATAGTGTAAAAATGTACAGATATCAAAATTGTATAAAAAGATTCATTCATTGTTAGCCTTAATGAATCATAGCTCATTTTTCATAAAGTTAAAAATTTCCTGTGTTTTTATCAAAACTTGTCCTTTAGATGGGATGCTTTTTCAAAGCTGAGAAGAAGTTTACTTTAGAGCTACACTTAAGTTTGGCTTAGGCCTTCAAGTTGCTAAAAAAGTAATACATTTTTACTGTGCAATGGTCAAATGTTGTATTAATCATTTTGTTCACTTAAAATATCTTCATCATCAGCTTTCACTAACATATCCGTCTACTCAAAGCCATGGAAAAAGGTAACAATAATTGTAACCTAAGAATAGAGGAGTTATTCATATTGAGTCCTAAAATTTTTTTTTGGTGAAAATTCATGACTATTGCAACTTATATGCAAATCAAACCTTTAATAGGTATCTAAAAAATCGAGTTGAAATAGGAAAAATTAAATTTCAATAGTTAAGCACCTCTTCTAACATGCTAAATGCATACGTTGATGCAATCAGTTAAATAAGTAATATTCTAAGAGACAACTTTTATGTACACATTACTATATTTCTGAAGCAGCTGATTCAACTATCCAAACTTGATCATGCAGTGTTTTCTGCCTTTGGAAACAGGAAAGCAACTCTAGAACATTGAATAGTTTTTAATATAACACAAGAAAAGTCAGATAATATGCAAATCATTAAAGTGAATGCCATATCTGATTCAAAGTGTTACAAGTTTGTTATGAAACGTTAAGGTTTCGCTGACTCTGTAGGAGCATCAGGAAAAATCAGGGATGGAATGTTTCCTTGCTAATGGTTTCCTTGATTAGAATAAAAGCATTGCAATGTAGGTCCTTCAATTTGTAAATCCTTATTCAAGATTGAAAGTAAGTGCATTAAGATTGAATTTTCTATTGAGATGATTTGGAGTTGGTGATAAATTAGAGCTAAAATATTAAAAAGTGATCCGATTGTCATATGTGCTGAATGGAAGTGATAATGCCAAAGAAAATGATTGAAATTTAAAATCTGAAGACGAAGGTATGCACATCGAGTTGAAGTGAAAAGACTGAATTATGAACAAATGCAACAATTTTGTTCAAATTTAATCCTCGAAACACCGTATCTTTCTCTGGGGTTAGAAACTCTGACAACGGGTCCGCGGCACTGTCGATAAAGTCACCTTTATCCTTTATACTAAGTGCATCAAAACTATTCGTGCTTTGTAGATTTAATCCTGAAACGCTTACATTTTTTAACTATAATAGCCCATCTAGGGCAGGGCGAGGAGCACAGTATCAACGGGCTGCTCGCGAACAAAAAACGCTATGAGTTTGTTTACTTTTATTATTGGCGAAGAAAGATGGAGACGGGCATTCGCATCCTTTTGAGCGGTAAAATCCAAGAAGATATCTAAAGTCGCCCTCGTATCCGGCAATCACTTCTAGTAAGTTTATTAAATATTTTTTACTAGTTAGTTTACCTTTATGAAGCAAAACTAAGGCAAGGTAGTCTCTTTTCCCATCTAGTCCGTAGGTGCTCTTCCTAACATATCTTAATGAATGGAATATTTTCTGCTTTTGGTAGGATTAGAGAAAAATACGTCTTTTCGTAGTTTTGCGTTAACCCTATTCATGATTAAGTATCAGTTCTGCGGCAAGGATAACAAACTTGTGGCAAGAGTACCGCGCTTCATAAATATGAAGGATTTTCGCGCCTATCTGGTGCCAAACCAAAGAGACATGCTTATTTAAATTACTTTATTATGTCAACGATCGAATAAAATTGACCATCTGAAGTCAATACTTATTAATTATCATTCTTAATGAAGAATTCTCTTTTATTTAATCTGTGGTTTCCCTTATTGAGATAGGGAAACATAACAAAGTAAGAAGTTCGGCGTGCAAAAATTTTATCTCTCTTGCCACTATAAAGGTTTTACACGATGCAATTTCTTGCGCAAGAAATTGTACAATCAGAACTGCACGGTATAAAACGCCAAATTGCACCGAAAATTGTGTACAATGCACGATCGACGTGCAAGAAATTAGAACGACGTGCAAGAAACTAGAAAATTAGAAATTAGTTCCAATTCCGTGCAATTTTTCGTGGGATTTCTTGGGCATTCGGATTCAGTAAGTATGACTAAGGCAGCCAAAGCACTCCTTATCTCGCCTAGTACATTTCATTTCTTCTACAAATGTTTTAATAGCTAAAAATGTTTTTATTGACATTCCAACTGGCCTTCGACTTAAATATTTTATAGTCATCATTATTTTACCATCTTTTTATTCAAAAGAATAATTTACATTGTGCATAGATCCGGTCTAGGAGAACTTATAGTACATACATACTAGTATGTACATCTGCAGTTTTGGGTTCATTTTTCAGATCAGCGCTAGGAATCTAATCTGGTCGAACACATTCCTTTAGAGCAGGGATTAGTGAGCTTGGCGCCCGGAAGCTGGATTTTTCCATTGCCTTTAATTATTGAGGACCGTACTTTGAAAAGAAATACAGCAGCGGCGCAATGCCGTCTGTGTCTGCGCCCGGTGGCGGTGCTCCCACTTCCCACAAGTTTCATTGGTGCGACTCTGATCACAATCATCTATTTTTTGTAAGAAAGCATTCCTAATTAGGTCTCACGAATATGCTTGAAAGTCTCCAACTTCATGGCTCCACAAGCTTGTAATTCATTTTGACCATCTACAAGAAAACTAAGGTAGGACAGTTTTCAGAAAATGTCATTATCATGTATTTTCTTCTTGTAAAGATCCTTAGTCCTTTTCCTAAGTAATCTCTGAAACTTCTTTCAGATCTTCATTCAATTTCTTCTTCCTCGGTAGTTCTTCTACCGTTGCTTCCTGCACATCCCCTAAGTAACAATTCTTTTGTTACTCTGAATAAATTCAATGCGGTAATGAAATAATGGACACACCCCATAACGGCAGATGAATATTAAGCCACTTTTCGTGTTTCCTGAATTATTTATTAGTGAGAGCGATTCAAACACAACTAAGAGCTCATGCTAAGAATGTTCTTTCTCTAGACAAGTCACTATAAAGAAGAAATAACTCATATGAAATGCATTAGGTAAATACCGACAAAAAATTTGGATTGATCGATTTCAGCGATCTCATGCCACCCTTAGAACACGGAGGCATGTAAATTCTTTGAGCGTATTTTCCTTTATTAATTAAAAAATTACATGTATTATAAACTTATTATTAACTCTTGAGACAGAGTTCGTCTAGGTATCGCTGAAGAAAGTGACATTTTACTTTAGCTAGTCAGGTATGATTAAATGTCCTTGTAAATCATCGATAAATCACAGCTGAAACTAAAGTATTAAAGGCGAAAACTTTGGCATAGTTCCACTATTCACAAGCACACGTCAAAGAGTTTCATATCCTCTCGATCTTTAGCTCCAAATTTCCGGTTACTTTCGTTTCCGCCGATGATAGGGGAACGTAATTCATCAACACCCCGCCACGGACCGCCACGTGCCTGCTGCATTTCAGAGCATCCCTAGGCGTGGGGCTGACCTGCCTCTCCTGTTTGATTGGTTTCTTAAGGATTGTGGAGGATAAGTTTGTTGTCCGAAGAGGAGATGGAGAAGAAGCTGACGACAGGGATGAGATAGAAGACGTAGAAGATGACGATGAAGCTCTGGAAAAGAACAAAGGAATGCAATTAAATACCTTTCCTTTTTCTTGCTTTTGGTTTGAATATGTCCGGCCACATGCAGTTAACAAGTGAGCCAATCGATACTGAGCACTTATGATTGTTTAAACTTGCAAAATATGACTGCAGTCGATTTACATGGAAGTTAAAGGTTCAAGATAATTGGAATGTGAAGATAAGATAGCATTATACTGATTTATTCCGAACACTTTTAGATTCTGATTTGAAGCAATAATGATCAATATCGTTGATTTTAGATTAGAAAAAGAGTCGATCCTTATGAAGTCGATTAAGATCACAGGAAAACCACCGATAGTAGTAAATAATAATTAATTATCGTCGAAAAGCAGGAAATCATAATTAAACACCTCTTGTGAGGCGACATAAGGTAATAAGATGCATGCAAACGAAGAATATAAACCTAAACCACTTTATAGGCGGTGATGTGGGTGAAAAACAGTTCAGACGAGATATAGTGCGGAGACGAATTTCAGAATTACAGGTAAGACAGGAGATATGATTGAAAAATGAAGAGGGGATCTATTGGGAGGATTTATGACCAAGATGCGTCAGACTGGCATCATAAGTGAGATGAGAAGACATTTATTTTAGATTTTTTTTTAAAGGGGTGTAGTTTACTTTCATAAATGACTGACTTATTTGAGGCCTGTAATTGTTGAGGTGCTGTTGAGCGATCGATTATTTAGGTTGAAAGATTAATATTAAATTTTTTGATTGACTTTGCTACCAGGTTAGAATCAGAAGTTATGAAAAGTATTAATTTTTTTGAGAGAGACCAAAAGATTTGAAGCTGTGGCGACCTAGTGACTCGGTTATAAGTTTATTTTTGTGTTGAATTTCATATTTTTTTGTAATGTATTTTATATAGCGTTCATTGTTTATATTGAATTACACAGTATTAAAAGTTACAGTAGATGGATAGGTTTGGAAGGATAAATGTATTAAGTACCTAAGTTTTGAGAGCGGAGATAATGGGTTGCTTTTATGTAGCGATGGAGTGAACTTAAATTTTTGCAAAATGAGCTTAAGACATAGTCGATGTGCGGTGACTATGAGAGATTGGTATTTATGATGGTTCCCGAAAATATGCTTTGGTGAACTCTGCGAATATATTAAGGATGATGTTAAGGTCTGAAGGGCGATGTCGAGGCCCTGCTTAAATACATATCTGGAGGCTCATGGCGTGAGGGCATTGTGGTATAGGAGGCCCGAATTTTAATTATCACCATGCGCATCCCTACCAAGGACCACCGGGAAGTCACAGTTCTCGTGGCATATGGTCGCATTTTCTCACAATGGATTTTCTAAGAACCCATAACTATCACATTAACAAAACGTGCCGTTTAAAAGGAGAGGCGTGGGTGGGAGAAAGGAGCACGCTGGACCTTCTCTCCCGTACCCCGCTGGCTTTACCCTTTCCTCTCACACCACTCTGGCTAGACACTTTTCTCTCATACCACACCCCTTCCATCATCAACATGCTCTAAGCAAATGTTTTCCTTACTTATCTAAATATTTTCCTGCAAATTTATCTATTGTTAATGTGGCGATGGAGTTACATGTATTATCTGGAAAGATCATACTTCCAAAATAACAAGAGATCAACAATAATGTAAGATAGTATGATACAATAACGAACAGCTCAAACTAACTCATTCAACATGCATTCAACCAGGTTACTATTTAAGGGAAGGAAGAAAGACAGCTGCGAATGATGCATTACAATTTCCGCAATTTTATCGAAACGCGAATTTACCCCAGTTGGATCGTTCGATATTGCATTTATTTATTGTAATTATTGTTAGTTATAAATCGAGTCGTCAGTCGAGTGAAGTCTATGGCTGAAATGTAAATTGTAAATATGATTCACTTTTATGAGCATTGGGATGGAAATAACGATGGACTTAGGTGTTAGCTGTGCTGTAATTGTATATTTTTAATGTTGTAGCTAGGAGGTATTCATGTCATAATAATTTATTTTTGTAGGCAGTTGACTTATCCTTTCTAATTGCAAAGTATGTTATATAATGTATGTTGTAGTATTGTGCCATTTTCTCGTGAGAAATATTCATAAGACAGTCCTATTACAAATAATCTTATTTTTTTAATTGAATATTTGTAGAAGTTGCCACCGGTCTGATAGTCCATCTACGACTAATGTATTATAAATAATAATGGATGAAATTGTTCGAATATGAGTCATTTTCTGAACTCCAAAAAAGCGGGAAGAAAAGCAGAAATCCGGGACTTCTTCAACAAGCCCAGATTGATTAATTTCTTTAACCCGTCTCCGCCCTCTCTTTCAGTCATTCAGTTATTACATTTTCCTTTTGCATCAATAACGTCTCCTACAGATCAGACAATTATTGTTTCGATATACACCGACTATTTTCATAGCTTGTGAGATATTTACAAGCATATATGGAACGATCTCTTCTTCTTTCATCTACCTTCTTTAATTTCTCCAAATCCTCCTCCTCCAGGTAAAAGTTTTCTACTTTTAATATTTTTTCATATGATCACAAAAGAAGGCTTGGTTATCAAGCACAATGCTTTCTTTTCCTTATCCCCTAGAATTTCTCCTAAAAGTTAAAATCTTAGTTTACGAACTTGATACGTAACGTGAGTTTTTCAGTGGAGTACTTTTGCAAAGAGACATTTTCTCGAATTCAAAATCAACATCTAGGACGGTTATATATGCTCCTCTCACGCTTTAGTAATAATTATCTACTTAAATTCTGCTAAACACGTAAAAATCTTTATTTATTAATTTATCTGAATTCTTAGTGAAGATTTTTATCGAACAATTTAAAATCCCGAAAAATTCTTCTTAGATAACTATTGTCATTAATGTTTCCGGGAATCTCTTCCGATGATCCTAAGATACGCTACTATCTATTTTATGTTTTTAATGGTGGTTAAATTATAACCACCAGATCCCAATTTCGCCCAATAAATTCGTTTGCCTCTGCATTTTTAAGTAAACGAAAGTTATTATTTGTCAACGAACGTGAAATTTTTTTAGAGTTTAAAGGTTTTTTTTTGCGAGATTGAGACTGAAAAGTTTCATCTTCCATCTCACCTGCCGTCAATGATTCTGATAATAATATAAATAATATGTGTGTAAATTGTAACAGTGTGGAAAAATGGTGGATGTAAAACACCTAAGGTATTATTTTAGGAAAGAAGATCCACAGTTTTAAATTCCCACAAAAGAGGAAGGCTATGGAAAAAGTGCGCAATCTTACTTATTTTTCTATCTTAAAGATAATAATAAGCAATTTAATACTATCAATATCTCGTCTTTCACTCACTAGAAGAAAAGTACTAATGATCCTTTCGAACCTCTGACCGATACTTTATTCATAGGGAGCTTGCGATGATTAGATTCCGACTTATCATTTTCACTCACCTTTCGCCTGAACTGGGTTCGATCTTGAGTCGAGAGCGGGCCTGTTCACATGCCTCATCCACCGCTCTCTTTCGCCAATCGGCCGTCTCCTGACAACGAGATGAAGGGGCGTGGCACAGCCTCCCTATGCCGCCATTGCTCCTCGTGTCGCACTGCTGCCGTCTCTCGGGACGCCTGCTATTATTGCACTACGAAAGAAGAATTGCTCTAAATTATAATTACACTAATACAAATTAGTATTAAATTTTGCTGATGATCGTAAACTGACAATTGTACATGAACAATCGCTCGCCAAAAGCTTAACAGATTCGTGCTTTCTCTAAATTGTATCTCGTTAAACTCGCATTCTTTTTATTCATAATGAATAAAGGCTGACTACGTCCCGTTTGGGCCCTTCTGTCCTGTCATATAAAGGAAAGGTGTTCATTTTCAGTCTTCGCCTAAAATCGTAATATTATATTTGATAAAAAAATATGGAGAATCAAATTTTCGGCTATGGCCCAATTGAGAATGTTCAGTTCATAGTATAAATAAAATCAAGCGAATATTAAAATATTCTATAAGGATATTTTATAACAACTATACGAAGATTGTGGTATAAAGCGATAGTTTCAAAAATGTCTCCATTTCACCCTTAGTATTTATTAATCCCGTGCACTTTATAGCTCCTTCACGCGCAGGAACTAGGGGAGCTAGAAATGCGGTTAAGATAAAATTTCCATCAGAAAAATATCCTATAAATCTTTCATATTACATTTTCATTGAAGTAACAAAACAATTCTGAAGAAAAGCCGAGTGGAAAAATTTATCTAATTTCTCAGATGGAGATGTCTCCATGAACGAGTTTATATTAGGTTCTTATTTTATACTTTTATTATTATCAAGGACTTATTTAAGTTGACTGTAAAGAACTGAATTTTAGAAATGAGAAATCTTATAAGGATATTTCTGAAATTGTCTATTTTGTCATATAAAAATCAAACAATTCTATTGTAAATCTGCTTATACTGCCTTATATACAGGAACGGATTTTATTACCATCTCATCGCCTCTGCGTTGTCAAATTCCGGATGGGTACCTCATTTATTGTTGGACGTAAATACACTATGGAAAAATGATTTATGATATTTGCTTTTCCTATGGCATAGTTAAGTACATACATTACTGCTATTATATTTGAACAAATCTACCGTTCACACTTTTCCTTGGACCTCACGCACATACGACCAGAAGGGTCTTCGTCCAAGGAGATTCTTAGAAATGATGGAGAAAAGAAAGCTTTATCTGAAACAATAAGGAGAATAGAAAGAAACTGGTGGGAGCAATGGTTGAGAAGGGACTGCCAGTTTCTAAATGCTTAGGGAACGGTAAATATAAGAATGGGTAGCAGCGTGGTCCTTCGGCGAATTTTCCAGGTTCGATGGTGAAGTTTCGTTTACGATAAAATCCCTCAGTGGGCTTCATTCCAATGGAGAAGATTAGATTACCCACGGAAGATTTCACAGAAAATTTATTAGAATAGAAGTATGTACGTCTTAATGAATTCTTGAAGCAAGATCGCGAACTCCGTGAGATATCGACTACAAATAAATAGTCACTACGACAGATATTTCTCGTTTTACTCGGTGCATTATGTAGGGAGTGTGGTGTTAATTAAAATCCTACTCGTATATACCGTACGTGGTATACTCGTATGAGGTGTTAATCAAAATCTCTGTTGACATCAAACCGGAACCGAAAGAACCGTTATTGCAGTAGTGTAAATCGAACACAAAAAGAAAAATTAAAATTCCTAAACCCGAATGAAAAATCAAAAACCGGTATTTCGTTCCGATTTTTAGTTTCCGACAATACAATTTTTACCAAACAAGGAGTCTAATTAGTGGAAGGTTAACTTAACAAGTGTGAATCCGACGCGTAACTAAATATTACTAAATATTATTGTAAAATTTAGAGTAATGTAGCAGAAAAGAAAAATCAAAGAGATAATAAATCAAACTTTTCGAAGGAAGTAATATTAGCGAAAAAAATCGTTTGAACATGATCGTCATTGGCAGAAGGAGCAGAACTGGAACTGAACCTATGTTTGTTTATTTTTTGTTGAACCGCAGCGAAAACCGGAACGAAAAATATTACGGTTCGATGCCTTGCTGGAGACCTGTACTCAGAGTATTTATGACCGTTCCGCACCTGCGCCGAGTCCTGTCTCCTCTGCCATTCCACCACTCCCCCCAAAAGGCGGATGTACCGAATGGCCATGCGCAGGATCTCATTCTTGCTGAGCTTCTTGTCCGGAGGATGCGTCGGCACGAGGCGTCGAAGCTCCGTGAAGGCGCCGCTCACGTTCTGCTGTCGCCACCGCTCCCTCGAATTTGTCAAACCCTTGACTCCCGGCGGGGGCGGGCGGGCACCTCTTCCCACGGGGCCCCTGGGGGCGACGGGCGGAAGGGGCCTGAGGATGATGAGAGGAGGGGGCGGGGGTGGAAGGGGACGGGAGAGAAAGGGTTCATCTTCATCCTCCTCTTCCGGGGAGAAATCGGAGAGTGGGGGGGAAGAGGGGGTGGAAGACGGGGGGGAGGGGGAGGAGGGAGGAGGAGATGCGGTTGTGGAGGGGGGAGTAGCGGGGGGAGAGGAGAGAGGAGTGGAAGCCACGGCAGGGCTGCGGACATCCCCTCCACTGCTGCATTCGGAGAAGTCCACGTCGAACATGGCTGACTCTGAAATTGGAAATCATTGATATCAATACTTAAATATGGGGAGACGAAGCTCACTATTCAGTCATCGGTGCCAGTTTTTTGGGTCCTCAATTTACATGACTAAGCCCCGGAGGATTGAGGGTAACTAGATAAGAGGAGGCAAGCTTCGTTTTTGCCCTTGCTTCTTTAAGGGTACAAAGATGCCGTATAATTGCAGAAACATGTGGGATCCCACTATGGGATCTCACTTCCTGGCCATAACCATATTTAACGCTTTAACTCTTGGTAACAATTTTGTTTATTAGTAAAATAGCAACGAAAATAACGTTTAATAATCATTTTACCAGGTATTTATCATACATAATATTTAATTCTTAAATTAATGTGTTTCAAGTCTGTGTAATCGTATCAATTCGGTATTTACCTGACCACGGCACCCTTGGCTATTATTCTGATTGGGAAATGGGGTTCATACGCGCAATGATCCAATTAAATCACTTTTCATATCATACGGTCTGGGGAAACCATGGTTTGTGCCTTTACTCAACATCACTCTTACCTTTGTAGCTTCCATGTTATCAGACAAATTAGATATACAAAAGAAAAACATAAAAATGCATTTATCTCCATCCTATGCCATAAGATAAACGAAAAATATTGTGTGATCAATATATGGTAACCGGAACAATCTGAGGAGGTACCAATTCCTGCAATGCCGTAAAAAATAGGAGAATTCTATCTTTTGTCCAGTCTTTTTCCGCTTTTCTATGTAGTAGTCCACCACTCTCTGCGACTGATCGCTGTCATTAGGTAAAAAATTACAGTAAGCATATTTCTTTATGCAATTCTTATCCCGCGAAAGTAAATCGCCTAAATAATTCTTAATACAATACCTAAAACGCGTAAGATGCTACAAAGAAGGACTTAGAAATTCCTATCATAAATATTTAAATAACAAAACCCCTTTAAAGTTTTACTTTTTGTGTTTTCATTTTTTATTTAAAAATTCAAATCAATTCTTAACCTCTTCATTTGCTGACGCTCAAAATATGTTCTCGCACCCCCTTGTAGAAAATCAAAGTTTTATAGCCATGGAGAATGATATTTGGGCATCTATGCGGTAAAATTACGAAGGAAAATTGAATTACAGTAATGGAACTCTAAAAACTATAGTTAATAATATTTTCCTCGCTTGTCGCTGCATCTATGCAGGAATTAATTTCTTTCTATATAGTAAAGTCTCGCACCCTCTGAACAAGCTTTTCGCATCCGCACCTCTGGTTATGAACCTCTGTCTTAAGCAGTCCTTTTGTTGTCATTGTGTAAATTGCAACGTTTGGAGTGGATTGCCTATGTTAATAGGTAGGGCTGAATACCGGTATCGACCGAGTAATATCGGCGCCCCGGGCGAGATCAAATAATGAAAAATCTTGACAACTTCACGCGAATTATACGTACGTTTGAAAACAACCAACAACACGCCAACACAATGAAAATTGACATTATTACTTTTGTTTAAGCTGAATTTACTCTATATATAATTAATTCCCCCGAAAACACTTTCAATGCCCTAATTACTTAACCAGCTTTTCTCTTTGGCACCCTAATTTAAATTCTGATTTATTATCAAGTAGAACTGTTACTACAGATCATTTATCTTTAAAAGCTGCTACTTTTACTTTCGTTGATCTTTTTAAAGATTTTGAGTAATTGAACAAAATAAAACGATGCATTCAATACTTTTTGTACTCCATTAGGTTTATACAGTTCGTATGAATGTTGTGTTTTTAGTAGATAAATGTTCATTAATTTTAGAGTGTATTAAATGCTACCTTTATTGTTTGTATTATAACTATTAAAGAAAGAAATAAACATTGCAACTGCGCGATCTCATAGAAAAATGTTTTTCCAGGGATCTCATAAAAATTAGGATTTCTGCAAGGCCGGCACTGTTCAACATTGAATTTGCCACCGGACCGTCGTTCCCTTTCTAACATTAGTCACAATTATAATCATTAGTTTCTGAGATATAATGTTTGCTACGATAAGCATATCATTAGGAAACAATAGTGTACGCCATGATTTCTGGAGCACAAGACTTGCAACTGTTGACAGCTGATAAGCTTGTCACTGCCCAACTGAAGACGCTACTGGTCGTAAGGCGCCAGTCCTCAAGCGTCGACGACCCTTCTGTTGCTACAATCTTGAAACAACACCAAGAGGTCAATTCCCAGAAGGAGCGTCGCGACGCATGGCGCGGATTGTCTCTCTCAATGGCGTCGAATTGAGAAGGGCTTACTCGTGGGCGGGCGTCTCATTATGTCGGAAGAAGATAAACTAGCTTCCGCTCACTTCGATAACGCTCTTCCTCCAACGCTCGTAATTAGCTGTATCCCTGGAAAAGCAGTTTTCAATTTCGGTTATCTCCTTGTGTTTAGACGTCGTTTGCCCCTACTGAAACCATAGTGGATACGTTTTCATAAATACTCAAATCTCTGTACTTCCTGCTCTCTTTCGTCGATGTCTATTGTTTTCAGTTGGTTATGGTTCAATGAAACTTATGTAGTGATGAAATTTTACCCTCTGGTACCTTATTTTCTATTCCAGTCAATTATGAAGTACAACTGTAAACTGCACTAATAAACCTTCCATCAAGCAAGACGGAACTTAATGTAGAACTTGAGAAACTTTAGATTTTTCAGAGGTCAATTTTCGAAGAATTTCTCATTTGAAGAAGTGATAGTTCAAAGATATGATTTTCGAAGAATTGATTTTCCAAAATAGATTCTATGAATTGAGTCGAAGAACTGGTTTTCGATTAGATTGGAAGAACTTTGTGGTACTTTAAATAATACTGGATAGCTTTAGAAAAATTCTCATGTATAATTCATATGAAAGGATAATTTTTCAATAATAAGAGTCATTAATTTATACCATTTATTCTCTATGGTGTTCGAATCCGGCTTTGTTACATTGTGAAACATTCACAGCCATATTTTCATGTTGCAAAGTTTCAACCGAATTTCATGTATTAGGAGTTTGGTTGAAATCGATGGCGTAGTTTAGTAGTCCATAAAAATAGATTTGCGGAAGGACAAGTAGAGAAACTACGGAAATTATTTACATAATTAACTTATCACCACCGAAACCACCCATTGAATTCCTACAGAGAAGATATAAACAAGAAATCTTGATTGGTTGTGAAGTAATCAGCCAGAAGCCTGGTTGTAAGTTGAATTCCTTCCATTAACACAGGAAAGCTCCAGAGAGTAAATGAGGCATGTTTACCAGAGGAAGGGTTGCGTAGATTTCTCTTGTTTTCTTCACTCAGTAATACATTAAAAGTAGAAAAATCCTCCTAATAATACTACCGTTGTAAATTTCTATTAGAGCTATTGTGTAATACGTTTGTTTTAATATTTTGACAAATAAGGTGTTTCATATCTTACATATGAGTAAAGCCTTTAAAGAATAATTTTAAAGGAAAAAGAATATTTATATGGAAAGATATTGATATGAAGCTTACACGAGCAAAAAAGAAGGAGTTCAGGCTGTGACAGAAAAGTATGCACTACATTCTGTCGGCCAATAGGAATAGTATAGGAAGGATGAGCATGTTATGGCAAGAGTAATGTGATGGAGTATAAACCTTAATAAAGTCTCAAAGTTTTGACCATATTATCGATTTTACGAGTATATAAATTGAAAACTTCATCTTATGATTCACGAGATAGTCATGTTATCTTGGAAATTATTCGTGTTTTAATTGAAAAATAGTTAACTTTGGACTGAATGTGAATTATTATTGGCTCCTGACCTTTCTAAAATTATTTCTTTCGCTGAGAAAACACCAATATCGCGATTAATCACGACAGCGCCGCTTATCTCTTTAATTTAAAATATTTAGCGACTTCAACAGAGTTTTGATCAATTGCTTCCCGGATTACCGTGATGTGAAATTTTGCAATTTCCTTTTTATTCAAAGTTCTCGCCTTGGGGAGTGATTCATTGATTCATTTAAAAATATTTATTGGATCACATTTTTACGGTAATATGACCACATGACGAATAATGAATTAAGTCTGGAGACGACAGAAATAAAGTTCACAAGTATTTGTCACGAACAATTTTCTTATACTGTAATTAGGGAATTTCAACATGGATTTTCATCAGATTTTGTTCGTCAATTTCTTGTTTCAAAGATTTGTATCGAACATAAACATACCGTATACACTCTTGTATAAGTCGAACTTCAAAAGAAAATTCAGTTGAAAGTATAGAGCCGACCTATTCGTGGAGGAGAAAAAGTAGTCACTAATACAACTGATATTTGGCCTGTCATGCGTTTAAGTGATTTACAGATTGTTTGCCATTATCTAAGTACAATATGTCTGATCTTTTCATGTTTCTTATATCAAAGTACTGCAAAATACTCCCATATTTTCATAAATCTTGACTTATATGAGACTGTTGTTGACTTAAACTTCAAGCAAGCAATAGATAATTACAGAGCACCAATTTGGTATTTTTGATTTACTTTATTACATACTTGTAGCAAAATTTAGAATGAATAACTACCAGATATCGCTTGAGAAGATTATTTTTATTTCTTATCCAAATAAAAGAAAAGCTCAATCTGTCCACAAAAAATTATTAAGTAATTTGTTCCGGCTGCCTGAAATTGAGAAAGTATTATCGAAGCCGATTGAGTTATTAGTGAATCTTTTTTCTTTGCACATAGTCAATTTTTCTATTAATACGAGCATACGTTCTACCAAGTATCGTTTGAATTCTTTAATTATATTCATTTCATTGTTGACCTACTCGAGTAAAAGCTGTAAGTTAATGGACATTTAATTATATTCCTTGATCAAATATTAAAAGCTAGCATGGGCTTAAAAAGCCTAAAAGTTATAATTATTATAAATCCAACTAATCAGCATAGTAGTATGTGTTATTTAAGAAAAACATGGGGGCGACTGATGAACTAGATATTTCAAAATATAAATTTGATATAAATTTTAGGCATATCTACACGATGTGCATTAGGCTACAGAGTTAAGATATTTAGGAGAATGTCAGGGAAAACAGAAATGGGAAGCAGGAAAGAACGAAGGACGAGAAATAGAATCTAGGAATGAAACCTGAATGGGAGATTGGGAATGTTTAGATTAAGGAGTGTGATTGTAAATTATGGACTACCGTAATAACAGAGATGGGAAAACTAGAAGTATTTGCACCAAGCACGCTGATATAAACTGCTTTTACCACCAGTTCTGACAATTACTTGCATTTTATCTCTGATCACATATTACCTACTACTCATTTACCTGAATCAAAACGTCTTCCTATACCTCCATCTATCTCAGAAAATAAAGTTGATGAAATTAAATCTTTACCTTTTCGAGAATGTATGTTATACTCGTATATATGAGCCCTCGTGGATTTTGTGGTACTAGTGTGAATATTTTACTGTTTTTGCTATTTTTTCGTTGCTAAGTTTCCGAATTCACCGTTAATACACTCAGAATCGCAAAAGTTATTTCGGTGCGTTAAAAAAGTGTTTTTCGACACTTTTCAACACAATCCCTTCGTAAATCAGGTCTTAAATTAGATTTAATAGTTCAACAGTACCAACCGTGCCAAGGCGTTCCCTGAATATGCTCTGTTCTGAGCGTATCTAATCCATTACTCTAAGACCGTGATTTTGAATTTTGTTTTGTGACCTACTATGATGAATGACAATCGCCTCTGAATTAATACTGAGAAACATTAAAAAAAAGAGGAATACGCACGGTATTGCAGGTACACTTAATGATGAATAATGTAAAAAATTCGGGATATAATTCTTTGAATCATGTTTCATTATTTAATAGCATTGATATCATCTCAGGCTCTTCGTGATCACTTCATTGATAGGAGAATATATTATAACTATGTGTGAAGCTTTAAGCAATCGAAGAATTTCGAATAACAGGTAAAGTTAGCTTATTTGTAGACAGTTTCAATACGTTGAATACTTGGATTGTAAATATTCTTGTCAATGGAGTGGAAACTTAGATTGGATTAGATTCGCTAATTGATGTCACATTTTTTTAGCTGATGTAGAATATTTACATCTAACTGGGAAAGTCTGAGTGGTGCACTAAATGGAATAAAACTCCTCGGTAAAAGAAACGCGTAATTCAGTAAAATTTCCGGTACACAAGTAATATAATAATATACCATTCTTTTGCTGGTGGTTTGATTATTTTTTCCGAGGAGATTGTTAGTATTGATTTAGAATAATCTGAAATTTATATTTATCGAGGTTATTCTATCACTTTAATTCTTATCTCAATAACGTAACAAATTGGAATGAATAATAGAAAGCTAAATACACCATTAAAACTGTTACGATGAATCGATTTAGTACCAGTAGTATGACAGAAAAATTAAATAATACAGTCGCAAAAATCCCAGATGCGAAATTCTTTCTAAACCGCTTGATTACTTCTGTTAACAATTAATTAATATTCAAGCCTTGAGGATTTTCTTAACCCTTAAATTCAACTTTAAGGCAAATGTTCTCGAAAAATACATTGAGTTGAAACTTGCTTGTTAATGAGAATGCGATATAGTACTCACATATCTTTGGTTGAGGAGTAATAAAACAAATTCTGTACATATCCTTTGCCCCGACGAACGTCTAACATTACGCACCCCCCAAAACCACAGTATCTTCAGGGAGAGCCCGTGGTCGGGTCGACTCTCTTGAGAAATCATGGATATGCTAAATATGATTGATTCTGCGATGTGAATTTAGCAATATTTTCTTCGGAAATATTAGTATTTCATTTCAAATTGTTCGTTAAATCAACTAATATCGCCAGTTCATGTGACTTTATATATTAAATGAAGCGATTCAATTGTTTGGAGATCCACAGAGAAGAGAATATTAAACTGAAATATTCACCTATAATTCGGTTTAACGACTCCGTACTATTGATTCTAAGCCATACATGAGTAATTACAGCTTCATGGAAAAGCAAGTAAACAGGTAGTAATACTTGTGTATTTTAATGTACATGAACTTGTTAAAAAAGAAATGAAGATGTAGAACTACTGTGGTGTAACACAAGATATTGTGAGTAACTATTGTTTACAAAGTATTGAAAGTATCCATTGATGATATTTGCGACAGAAGGGAATAAAAATATAATTGCTAATTTAGCGATTCTGTTGCTGTATTCAAACATTATAGAGATTTTTTCTATCTCATCAAGAGCTCGCACTTTTCCTAATATATTCTGTTTTTTTTGTATTCGCAATATAATTAACTTTTATATGAATTACCTTATTTAAAGACTCAACATTCATATTACTCATTCAATTAATGTAAGGTATGATACAAAAACATCATATTAAAAGAGAATTAAAGCCATTCTACACTTTCGTTACTTTTAGCGCAATCTTTTAGAATTTAGCGACTGTTTAGTTTAGATTACTGATCAGGTAATGAATATGGAATTTTGTATGCAACTTTACGAAAAAATGGTATTTCTGAATGACACGATGAACGATGCTTGATAGTGGTGTTGTGTATCGTAACAATAACCTATGCCTGAGTTGGTAATAAACGATTCGGACCGAGGCAACAGGTAAAACAAGGAGTCAACATCAAAGCACTATTTGAACACTAAATCTAACATCGTGACGAATCGATCCGGAAACATCAGTGAGTGAACGGATTGAAAAACCAGTAATTATTGTGACTGAAAAAGGCGAGGTTCGGTCACCGCAAGGAAGACAAATGAAGGAATGAACTTACTTGTTAGATACGCCAATATTCCTTTTGGTCACTTTCCGCAGATCCCGGCCTTCCTTGCCCGGTGGTTGTCGCACGGAGGCTTCACTGGGAATGGCATCCGTAAGAGCCAAAGGGTGGGTCCATTTGGAGAGTGGGGGGGGGGGGGGCGTGCTGAGGGGGGAGGGGGGCGTACGCGTCTGCCGCGTGTCGATAAGCCGATGGCAGTTTGCAATGAGCGGCTAAAGGAGAATTGAAAGCCATGAGCCGAGGAAATAGAAATAAGAGGATTTTGATGGGGAAGTGTGGCTCTCTGACGCCATAGCGGTTGATAGATATCGAGCCAGAGGAGAGGTGACCCTGATATAAAATCCTGCTATAAAAATTGCTTATTAAATATAAAAATTGCCAAAGGAAACTGGCAGGGGTGTAACTCGGTATTGGTATAGATTGGTGTAGAAGGAAGAATGTATTAAAAATTGCCAACTGTTCAATGAATATAATTTAGTGGTCTTCGTGAAAAAGTGCAAAATACTCTTCACTCAGAGAAAAAGCGTAAGGAGGAAAAGAGAATACTAGACTTTACTTTTGCTACTGCTGCTACTTTTTTGATGGAATGGAATATATTTAAATTGCCTATTCCTAGGATTCGACCATATTCGACCTGGAAATCCAGTCCCTTACTGCGTAAGCTTGTGGTTAAGTGGTTCCTCCATGCATGAGATAAGTGCGACACATAACTATCTTTTAAACCATAATATCTCCACTTTGAAGTGAAATGTTTCCAGACAGCCGCCCACAGCACTTAGCATGCTGCAAAAAATACACAACTCTCCTCAGAGGCAGGGACAAGAATAAAAGAGATCATACGTAGCGTATACGCCGATCGCAGTAGTGGTCTGTCGGATTCGGTCCGGATAACAAATATTTTCTTCGGGCTCGGGCAGAATTTCGGGCCTCAAAATAATATACGGAACATTTCAGGCTCAAGTATGCTGATGGACGGATCGGGCCGGGCTAGGACCAAATATTTCGGCCCTTGTGGACCTCTAGATCATAGTGAGGCTAGTTCGTTAGAGCAGCTACGGATAACGAATAAATATTAAAGAAATGCTTTAGAGTAACAAGAATTTAATATAAGTTTGAATAAATTTAAAAATCACATAATACTTTAATTATGTTAAATTTTAAATTGTTCTCACTAATCAGTATCATACGAATAAGTATTTTTCGGAACGGAAATATGAAATTAACAAGGATTTGAGTGCTCCTCGCTTCTTTTCAAATAGATTGAAAACATAGAAAGTCACTGATTGATAAAATCGGTAGATGTTAGGAGTGGAAAGGGGGTAAGCTACCCCTGTTACTGTTACTGAGTGACTGTTTACTTCTTTCACCTGATGAGGTCTCGAAGAGTCAAAACCTAGGTCGTGAAGAAATTAAGTTTTGTGGTAACGTGTGAAAATTGCCTTTATTTCTCTGCCAATTTAGACTTTGTAAGAGGAAAAATATTCTTTGTATATATGCGTACTGAATCGTCATATTTGGTTCACCGTTGACCATTTGGCTTTGTGAGGAAAGAAAAAATAAAATTTATCATTCCTAGTCTTGCTTAATACGCTATATTTCCTGTCGAAAGTTTTTGTTATCTATGGGCGGAAGAGTTGAGGATCCCTCTAGCTTTTGAGGCACACTTCTTTGATGATATCTACATATAATGTAATATATTTATAAACACATATAAGCTACTACAATTTTCAGTGATGATTCTCTAGAAATTGTACTTAATTAAGGAATTTCCTGCAAGATTAGATTGCTGCTGCCCTCAAACAAGAACTGTATTAATGTGATTCATAGGGCATGAGAGATATTGTATCAGAATACAGCTACAAGGAAATGACGATAACATTAAAAATTCTAACTCCAATCATGGATTAGGTTTGGAAATTCATCCGGCGATTTATCGACTCGATGGAATTTGTCACATTAAAAATTCGATATTGCAAAATTTGCTCATTTCTCTTTCATAAAAATTTTCGAAATAACTTAAATTGACAACTTGAAAGATGGATAGTACAATAGAAATTATTTCTTAACTAATCGAAGAAACTATTAATCTACATCTAATTTATAATTTCCACATTGTCTATTAAGTAGCTCTGCCCCAATCTAACTAAGGAACGGTCTAATTGATACATAAGTCATTCCGCTATATCTCTGCTTAACAAGTCCCTGGAGTACCTTTTCCATATTTAGGAAGATACAGGTCAATATCAAGTTGTCGATATTTCCTCGCGTAAGAGAAAAGTACAGGATAGAATATACTTTTTATTTGATATTTTACTGTCTTTTTAATGGCCGTGACAATACTATATGAAAGCTCCCGAGGGATGAGTATTTATCAGTAATGGCATTCATTTGACCACCCCTTACTGAATACGCGGTACTATTCATACGGCCATTGTATTTTAAGTTTTAGGTTTAAGAAAAGACGAATAAGTTTAAATATCGCCCTTAACAAAGACAATTTATGATTATTAATGCTCTGCTATCACTCAAGATATTCCAACTAAGTGTCGGTGAGGATTGAAAGAGCAAACTACCCCTAGTATTAACTATTGAGCCTTAGAAAAACTGGTCTTTTGTATTTTCCTATCCTTGCATAGAACAAGTATCTTCTGGAATTTCAATATCATAGCCGTACTTCTAATTAGAATTAACCGCGAGACTTTTCTTTACCCTTTTCTTTTTATACTGTCTGCGGGAGGTTTTTGGAGGGTTTTTCCTACCGTCTAAGGGCGAATGCCGGACAGTCATGTCACTGTAATTCCTCGCTTCCCCTTCACCGTTGCCACCTGGTCCAAAGACCGAACTGCAGCGTTTTTCATAAATAAAGTTAGGGGTTTCGATACTAACTTACCTTAAAGAATCTGTACCTGCTATTCATGATGATGAATTATTACGCTTTTCCAGCACTGTCACATACAGGTTTGATTTACACGCGTCCTTAACAGAGTAGCCCGATTATATTTCTAGCACATCAGATTTTGAGATTCTTCAGTTAGTGATGGGACGGCACCCAAGATTTCGGTGATTCCGGTAAAATTACTGACACTTCTTCGAACTTCCGGTTCCAGCAGTGTCTACTTTCATTATTAATAGTTACTCTTAGTGGGTAACAAATACTTAATGAAAAAATTAATTAATCATTAAGTAGAATAATTAAAAAAGCTAATGAGGTAGGGTAGGATATCCTTTCCGGTAATAAATTTGAGATTAGATGAGGGTCGAAGAAAAATACAATGAAAGGAAAATTTTCTTTATCTAAATCATCTAAGTACCTGGATATTCACATTTAAGTCCTTAAATTCTTAAGTTATATTGTAAAAGCGCTATGATCACTCCAGTTTCGCCTTTCGGCCAATATTTTTTTGTAAATAAACGTCACCTCCAACACTAAATAATCGTTCAATATCAACCGAGGAAGAGTGTTCTAATGTGTATTTCCATTGCAAGTTTCCCTTTGAATTGAAACGGACTAGAGCTAACGGACTTTAAGGAAACTTAGAGAATTTAAGATTCTCTCTGGAAATAAAGTACCGAATCTTCGATCCCTGATTCGGATTCCAATTAATGGTTCCATAACTGTCCACAGTACCATACTACCCTTGGATAAAATTCCAAAAAACGCGAATATTCAGGTTGGGAATATCGGTGGTATGTGATATTTATTTTGTCAAGCGAAAGTTGTGGTAGATCTAGCGGCAAAATAGGCAATTTGGCAGCGCTGGAAGACATCATTTCCATCATGGGTTAACAATCCAAAAATTGACTTGTTGCAACTCTCGAAGGTGTCCTATCCTAGCAAATCATTTACATCTGCTTATTTGCCCTGCAAAGCTAGCGTTTATTTCTCAGATCTTCCTCGCAGTATCAGAACTGTCTATGTAGCACGAAGGGCGTGTAATATCTGCTATACCTGGTGCGAACGTCTGATACCGATGCATATAGGTACCTCATGTTATTAGTGAGTGTTACTTCGAGATATTTCACCGAATCGACTGTTGATGAGTTTCTCTCTCGAAGGCTATACGATTAATCTTTGACGATAGATTTTCTTTTGAAGGAGTTAACTACCGAACATTTGTCTACATTAGGCTCCGCTTACTATCACTTCATTCTCTCATCTGCTGATGTTGTGTTACAGCCTATACATAGAGGTAGGAAGGTAATAGAAATGGAATACGAAAATCTTGAATACAAAAAATTGAGTCAACAAAGAGAATCGATTCGGCACCTGCAGCCTAAGATCCGAAGAGAGGAGGCGAATGAAGCTGGAGGAGAATGAAGGAGTCCTGATTGGCTGAATGCGCATCGCAGGCCACGCCCCTTTTGCTCTCTTTGTGAAGATGCCGGTCATCGTGGGCGGGGCGCTTTTATCCGGAATGCCGTCAGATCGATATGGAATCGCATTCTGCAAATCCCCAAAAATCTTCCTATTAAAGGGATTTGCCGGATTAACGCTAAACAGAGAGGAGGGGTTAATTGAATTATCTCGAACGAGAGAAAAATTTTAATTTCGAAATGAAGAGATTGAAATCTTCACAGAAGTCCAACGGCGAAAAACGAAACGGTTGTGATTCGCTTGCCAACTCAGCGTTATCAAGCAAATGGCCAGAGAAAATTAACTTATTGTCTAATTTAAAGAATGGAAATGAAACTGGAATGAATTCTTTGAGGTGCGTGTTGCAAAAACGCAGAGAGATTTCGTTATGCGTTGAAAAAAAAGAAAAGCTTCATCGTCAGTAAGGAAGGGTGGTTTTGTTCGTTTGGACGTATAAGAAAGATGGATGGGAGAATATTGATTAACATGATGTTAAACGAGAGTGTAAGTGGTAACAAATTGAAACACCGAGGAAATTTAGGAAATTTAGGAAAAAATCAAACCAAATCCGAATCGAACAAAAACCGAAACCGGTTTTTGTTCGATTCGGATTTGGTTTGATTCTCTAGGTTTTTATGAATGGTTTCCTACTATCTTACCTCGAATCATTTTCTGTAGGGATTGTTATTTGCGGAATTCTCTATAAGCTCGGGGTATTCTAATTACCAAGGCAACATTTTTTTATCTTTAGTTTGCTCCAAGCGGAGATTGGTGATCATCAGGATTATTTCTACTTTGCCCACCACAGCACGGGAAATCGAATTTTTCAGACAATCAGTTCTGGGTCTTACTTTTCTTGCCTTTGTAACTCGTTTACCATATATTCAGCTTTAAATATGGTCCTTTAATTAGCATAATTTATCAAATATTTTCGAAAAACTTTTTGTTCGTAAAAAGACGTTTCTCAATGTAACGCATAATCTCAACACAATTCTTATTGAAGTTGAATCGAATGCAAAAATTTTGGTTCTCGCACACAGCTTGTTCTCCCTCACTGAGAGGCCTTGCAAGAGCTTATTGTTAAAATACCATTTCTCCTCTTGGATATTCTGGTGATGTGTGGGTTGGGTGCCGTGGGTTACTTATACGCATGAGTGAAGTGCAGGGAGTGAGGACACGCGCACTTTGTCCTTATCAGTGTACGCCACGCGTTGGAATCATAAGCCAAAGCAGCTATGCTTCCCCACATCCCTCTTCTCTCTCACACACATTTCGCCACATACGTTCACACCCCATATTTCAACTCTCTACTGGCCACTGAAAGTTTATGAAATTAAAATCGCCCTTTTCTTATTTATCTCGCTTTCGGAAGTGAATTCCTTAAACACGTTTCACACAAGAAGACAACGATCTTGTGTAACTATGGATTTCAGCAAGGATTTGTATACCATTAATTTATAAACCACGTGTAGTTTCTTTTACATTCTACGCAGCAAACGATCACCGAGGAATATGAGAGTATGCATAGTTATAGTTTACGGAAATCGAAATGCTAAAAACTTTCTTGTCTAGAAAATGATAAATATCATACAAGTCTTAACTTATGCTGTATTAATTTATGCTGTATTAACTTATGGTGTAATATGTCAGAAGAGAAGAATATTAATTCCGCAGTAAGAGTTGCAGACAATTATAAATTTATATGAAGATGAAGAGGACGGTCGAGTTTCCATCAAATAAATTCCCACATTGAAATTCTACTATTTTCTTAGTTCAGATTTGTATAAAATGTGAAGTATAAGCAGAGAGAAATTTTATAAATTTCTAGGAACTAAGAAATCTAAAATATTTCAATTTAATTTTCTTTCTGACGTTTTTAACAGCAAGTTTATACTCTATAAAATTTTATTGAAGCCACAGAAATTTCGTCCTAGAGCAATCAAACTGTTCGACCCAGGAGGACTAAAGTACGTCACGTCTCCGCATATTTAAGCACGGAATATTTAATTCAAAGTTTATCTTAAAAGCACAAGGGAGACAAAAGATTATGAACTTGTTTATTCTGAACATTATTAAATTAGCGGTGATCTAAGGTTTATTTCGTCATAAAAAGGTATTGAAGATATAAATTTGTTGTTTTCGAGGAGATAAGAGAGTATATCTTTAAAGATCTTCAATAAACTTTTCTGGCAGTATACTTCGTGATTATCAGCTGGGGAACGCCGATTTTAAACTATCTCAAGGGAGGCAAAATGCATTAGGTAAGAGTATCATATAATTTCTCTAAATTATAACTTTCTCTTCTAGGAAATTCCAAGTGTTAGGGTTTGTGTTTCTTGTTCTTTTATAATCAGACTTTTGAAATTCCTAACGAGAGAAGATCTCCATTTTTTGGAGTAAAACTCATCTTTAAGTATCATTGATCGAGTTCGTTCCTCAATTTTTTTCCATCCAATTCTATAATAACAACTCGACATATGTATTTTTCTCTTGAAATCGGAAAACCGTAGACTAAAAACTCCTGTTATTTATTGTATTCTACTTATATTTTATGAATCGTCCCGGCGGCATGTCATCATTGAAGTTATCAAATTTGTGACGAAAATGTCGTAAAAATTTCCATTGTGATTCAGTATGCTCCTTTTTCGTCGAAATTGCTTCGAAAAAAATAAACATTATCTTGAAAAATGACTCAGTTTTATTTCTGAACGTCAACAACAAGTGTTTCAATATTATGCCGTGTGATATTTGGTTTTAAATTAAATGCAACTTTTCCGTTAACACTGTGATTCGATTCCATCATAGATTAACGCTTAAAAACTTCCGGATTCCCTCTCTCATAGATCACTTTCCCCCCTTAATTTGTCCTCTCGAACAGATTAGCAACCACCAAAGTTTGAATGACCATTTTGTATTCATGCGAATCGGCCATCATATCAGACACGCGCTCTCTTTAGAACCTTGGGCGACATGTTTGATCGAGTCGCGTGGCTTTAATCCCTGTTGGAGGTGCTTCCGCGCGTGGCGCTGCAATCGATACGAGACCCTGCACAAGGAACTTGCGGTGAGGGGGGTTGGGGTAGAAGAGAGATCCTCCTTGCTGGGAAAAGCTCATTCTTTTCATAACTTGAGCCATGCATAGCAAAACTCTTCTCATTAAGCTCATCATTCTACTATTGCCCGTATAAAATTTGAAATGGAATTCCCGGATAATCGAATCCCCGGGTATTCGATTCCCCAAATACCCAACAGATTTAGAGACACGAAAGAGATTCAAAATTGACAGGGGTACCGCGCACTTATAACGATTTTTGCTTTGGCCTCTCCTTCGCTCATATAGGGAAGATGCCTCGTACAGATGCACAATGATCGAAGCTCTACACTGGAGTACATATACACTGGAGATGATGATGTATTCACTAGATATTAATTTGGCACTACTTGTGGTAAAAAATACGAAAAACACATAAGAAAATTTATAAGGAACATTACTTAAAGTTGAGTATCCTGAACTAAATTGCTTGGGAACAGGGTTACTCGTATTTGGAAGTTTCCGGCATTTGGAATACATGATTTCGCGGAGTTTTAGAGAGTATAGAGATAGACCTTCATAAAAATCCCTTTTTATTTTATCTAAGAACATGAATAAAAATGCAGCTAGGAAAGAACGAAACGACCGTATATCAAAGAAATGATGTTAACTGATTAAGAACTGAAGTCTCTAGGGATGCATCATTCTCTAGGAGATATCATATTGAATGACTTTTTAAATATTTCCTTTGGTGTAATTTGCCTCATTACTGAAGGTGTTTAAGTTAAAAGTCTTTCTCTTATTTTACAGATTCACGACCGTGCTGCGATTGCTTATATTATCCAATATATTAAACATATATCAATGAAGAAAGTACTGAAAGGTGAAGTGTCACAATGTTACGGATTTCGAAATATTTCGGATTCCGGAATTTGGCTTCGGGGTTACTCAACCTGTAATAGTTAAAATTGTAAATGTATTATTTTCTTCTGTTAATATTAGGAAAATTTCCTGTTTTCGCGTCCAACTTACTTCTTTTCGGCTGCCTGTCTCGGTGTGAAGGTCCACAGGCAGCCGGAAGGAAGAAAGATGGATGCCCTCGAAAAACTGGAATTTTCCCTAATACCCAACTTATTCAATTATATGACTTACAATTCCCCTTCCCTCTCCTTTCCTCGTCGTTAAAATTCCTTACCCATCAATCAATATATTTTCTCATATCTGTTTGAAGCATGCCTGATGATGATCGTAAAAGTCAAAACCGGACGTAAAAATAAAAACTATGGAAAATACTAAGGATTGTATTAGTTTGTAGTGATGGCGTTCCATAAAGTTCGGCAAGAACACTTCCTCAAATAGGATTCTACAAAAGAGAATCTCATGATTAACAACCCGACGAATCAAACTAACAAATTCTTAACATTTAAATATGACAAAATTATAGTTAAGACGCTTTTCAGGGGACCGAGTGAAAACTGCCTGCATGCCGAGTAAATGGTATAGCGAACCACCGACATGTGACAACTATCTCTATTTTCATTAGAAAAAAGGGAAAGTTTCATGAGGCCCTTTAATTTTTAAATAAGTTCTCTACACATAAAGAACGAAAATAGATCTTCTTTAGTCTATTTCATTTGCCACAGCTGTAGATATTTAATCTGCGAAGTATTCTTGCGTCATACTGGTTGCCATATCGCTTTTTTTTGAATGGTCTGCTTTTCGGACAAAGAGAGCGTCATATTCCCTTGATTCATTTTGGCCATTGATGATGCAATTTTTACCAGATAGATAATTCAGGCAGAATAACGACTTTTTCAACAATAGTGATGATAGGTCGTCACAGAGCACGACTTCTACTATGCCACGCTAACGTTCCACTGAACAATTCAATGCCACTTTGGTTAAGTTAATTTGATTTGTTTACAGCATAGAAGCTTGGCTTAAGAAATACAGCCATGATACATCATTCAAATAAGATGGAAGATTGGATGGAGTAGTTGCAGTGCGTGTGGAAAAAATCCGCGTTATAAACGGATAGCAGATTGTCTTCAGCGGTAATATCTTTATACGTTTAATCTGAAAGGGATCGAGAAAAAACCGCGTATTAAGCGAGAGCGTTTTTACGGGTTTTACCATATTTTTCAAAGTGAACGTATCCACAGATCAGGTGGGTTGGTTTTTTTCGTTTTTTTCTTAAAAGTAAAGGTGTAAAAGTCGCCGAAAGGTTATAACAGAAAGGAACCGGACCCAACATACCACTGTGAATTTTAGGAGTTCCCGAATTGTGTCTATATTAGGTAGATTTAAACGTTCGGTAAATTCCTTATTTCTAAAGTAGCATTTCATTGCAATTCGAAATGTATCAATGAGGCTGCAGCGGTGGGAAAAATGAAATGGCGGAAGGCCACTAGTTGGTTCCCCATTCATTGAAGGCAGCGAACCGGGAAATAGGGCGTAAGGGGCGGCCACGTGACCACTTTCATTCGTTATTCCGCCCATCGAGATCTAAAACCCAAACACGTGCAGCTCCGATTCTCAGTTGCGAGCGCGATAAGGCGTCTACGTATTCTCACCTCAATTCCAGTCCTACTTCCCACTTCTAGGATTCTTTCACTTCTGTACAAGTTTTCTCTTAGTTTAAGATATTTTAATGAATAAATCTGGCTTTTATAAATGCACCGCATACCAATCGGAGTTTTATTAGCTTACACTGAAATGCAATCGCAAATCAAAGTTCACCATCGAAGATGGCTAAATTAAATCGGTGCGGTATTATCTATAGGTGTTCACACCTCCTGCCATGTGTCATACAGGGGATCGCGGGAAATTAATGTAAATGTATTTGTCATATTATCTGTCATTATCTGACGGTCGGACGCCGTAGCCTACTTAACCAGCCTCTTTTTTTATTACAAACTATTTCTTTAAAATGGAACTTAGTGTCGAAATGGCCGAGTGGTTAGATTGTCTGGTCCAGTTTCCAATGGTTTCCAAATTTATCTAAAGTTTATCACCTGTTTTTCAAATCCTGTTTAAATAATTTTTTTTGGAAACTTTTCCGATCCTGTGACGTCGATGATCAAGGTGGCTACCACCCACTTCCGCCTTTATGATTAGTCAGGTTATTGTATCTAACCCACTTACCACTAGTGAATCAGTTATAAAATTCTAATTGTGTTTTTCTTGTTATAAGTTTTTGTCTTGTATGTTTAATTAAAGGTATGATAAAAATGCTTTTGTTGCTGTTATATATACGGCTTACTACTTGCCCACCGTCACAACGGCCGGAAAATTCAGTCACGATCAACAAAACAACCGTAGGCATCCAGGGTATTTTGACTGTATTGACAGTCAAACTGATAGGCCTACCTTTCGTCACCCATGGCAGATTTCTTAAACTCAAGGTTGCTTAAACCATGACTAAAACGTTACTATAGATAAAGATGGATTGCATCAGGAATATGCAACCACACCCAACAATCAATAGAAGTTGTACTATAAGACTGAGTCGAAATGTTAATTTTCTAGGTTGCAATGGATAGAACCGTTATTTAATGCAACGTTTCTTCCGTTCTCCAAGTTTTTAGGAATAAATATTCGTCCCACCGTGGGAAATTCAATAAAAATTTTACGGACAACTTGCATTCCAAACAGTGGAAAGTATAGTATAGAAAGACAAGGCACTAGGGAAAAGAGGATACTACTAAGAATGGCATGAGAGAATATAATATGGATTTTGGAGCCAAATCGTTTTGTGAGATGATAGGAGAAATGAGGAGGGGAAATTAATGGAAAAATGTGCGAAGAATAGAGGTGGATCTAGAAAAACCTGCCAAGGGTGCTTGCAAAGAGGGAAGAAGGCGATTTAACACAATTTCTTTACGAACTCATCTCCAATTAACTTTCATAACGCTATTTTACCGTGGTAAATGCAGTGTATTTATAGTGACTGAGGAAAAACCTCGTAATCTGATTTTAATTCTAGCTCCTTGTCAGATCCTATGGGAATTGCTAGTGCTACAGATTCATCAAGAGTGGCGAAGGAATCACTCCCCTAGCGCAAGATACAGAATAATCCTTCAAAACTTTATTTCGTATCTAAATTATGAGACGTAATATCTAGCAAAAAATCAGTATCCTATAGCAATCAATCTATCTATTTGATTGCCTTAAAGAGCATAAATAATGGAGGTCAGATAAAATTATGATAATATTATTGTTACCCTGAGGTGTGTGTGAATGGAAATTGACCTACATTGGAGAGTTTCTAGATCCGCCCCCGATGTAACAAAATTGACTGTCTTATGATAAATGATTTTCATCTCGAAATGGAAAATAAGCATGAACCACGGCGTTCGAAGAAAGCATAAATGATGCTCAATCGCAGAGGAAAGATTGTAATAACAACCAGAAATCATGAATTCAAAGTTCCTAATAAAGTTTATGACCTCCTATAAAAAAGAGAAAATTAACCACAAGCGAATACCACAGAAATTACAGGTATTAGATATTTAACGCAGAATTTGATACTCAAATTATGACAAAAAGAAAGAACAATGCATAAATTATAACACTACGCAAGATTTCATGAAAATAAAATCAGTGATAACATAAAGAGAAAAAATAAACTCTACAAGCTTGTTGACTTCCTATAAAAATGAGTATAAAGGGTAAATAAACATTTATACTTTAACGAAAAAGAACATGAAATATGAGGCGAAACAGGTAATATTAAATGAAAAAGGACACTAAAATATAGCAGGATCTATGGCAGTAAATAAATGACTAATAACTAATTCCGTAAAAAATCAATTGCAACAACAAACAGGTTACATCATATACAGACGTTAAATACATAAGTCTACTGCAGACGCGTTATGCAGGAAAGCTTTAAAGTGTAGAGCGAGCATCAGCTGCAGCTACTGGTGACGTTGACATAGAGATCGAACGCATTACGTCGACCCAAGGTGGTGATAGGATTATGACAGTAATTGGGATAACGCTGTATTCAAAACAGAACAAAAACGAAGAGTTTTAAGTCGCTGTCTTAAAAAACGCAGTGTTATATTCGCAGTGTTCAATCGCATTACGTGGATGCAGCGTTAAAACGGACTCTTTAGATTTATTGTGGACGCTTCTCTTCCCTCTGCACTGCATTCGGGCTCGACCTACGGCCACCGCTGTGAGGCTCAACCTGCAGTGGCGTAAGTCTCGGCACCTCCTACGGACGACAGACACGCTAGCATTCCACACTGGCACACCTCACGCGTACGGCCTCAAGGATCGTCACGAAAGCCTCGCGTGCAGGCCTCACTCACACAGGTAGGCTCGCACAATCGGCTCAATGCTTCGCCTCGCTGACCGCTTCCAAGCTCGAAGAATCTTCTCTGCGTTGACGTGAAAGCTCTTACCTCATGTTCTCTGGTCTCGAAAATAACACCCTACTAGTGATAACAGACAAGGACGTATTAACTTACAAAGTTCTTTGACTTCGTGATAACTTCCTATAAAAAAGGGGAAAATCATCCATATGCGAATACCACAAAATATTAGAATATAAAAACAACTTGTGACAATAAGAACGATGCACAAATTATACCAGTCCATGAAGCATTTCATGAAAATAAAATCATATCAGTAATAACATACCAAGTAAACACTAATTCAAACAACTTCCTTAAGCTTAACGACTTCATATAAAATTGATTATAGTATCAACTTGATATAAAAACTTATACTGCAGTGGTGTAACTCTCGGCACCACCTACGGACGACAGACACGCAGGCATTCCACACTGGGACACCTCACGCGTACGGCCTCAAGGATCGACACGAAAGCCTCTCATGCAGGCCTCGCCCACACAGCTAGGCTCGCAGAATCGTCTCGATGCATCGGCTCCCTGACCGCTTCATCTGCTCGCAGAATATTCTCTGGTTTGACGTGAAAGCTCCTTCCTCAGGTCCTTGCACAGCCTCCCTCCTCACCTAATACATTTCACTGCCGTCCCGACAATCAAACGGATCTTAAAATACAGAAATCATCTTATAAATGCATAACATCTAAACCAAGTCCCATAACACACATTTATAATACAGATTTGCATTTAACTTCCAGCGTCCAATCAAGTCTTTATTATAAAAGTAAGGAATATTAAACTGCAAAGTATCCAGGCTCCATTAGGCACATCGAGTCGTTTTACTCTTTACTTTTAAGTACTCCTTGAATTCAGTGTGCCAAGGCTTGTCTCCTTGAAGTCATGTTAGCTCCTCAGAGAATTATCATCGACTCCTTCCAAAGGCTTCATATGCAGGCTCAGGTTCTGCAAGCAAACTCTAAAATATGTGGCGATCCATAGTCAACTTAACGTAAAAGCAGCTAAGATGGTAAAAGAAATGAATTACATAGGTAATGCAAAGTAAAAATAGAGTATAAAGAAAACCACGAAAATGTATTAAACCTTATTTTTAGATAAGAAACATATAATGATTATAAGTTTCATGGAATGCAATTTCATGTGTCTTCAACAAATAGTTATTCAAGCTTTCCAAAGAATACCATCAATGCTTAAGTTAGGAAAAGAATTACGATTAATATCGTAATTTAATCTCTTCAATCAGAAAATCTGTGGATTCTTTATACTTTAACTGTGAGAGTGCTTAGAAACTAAGAAAGCGAGTAAAAAGTCATGTTTAAAACCATATAAAATTCAGAAAAAGTAAAGCTTGTGATAAATTACAAAGTTAACACATGGCACTTATGCTGCAGGTTCCCCGTCAATAGGCTAAGTAACTGTAATCATTGTCGAAACGTCACTTTTCCAATTAAAAGCTATTACCTCCATTCGGTGAATGTACCTTTTTGAATTTATATGAAGCAAACTATGCAAAACTACCAAAGGAGCTTGTAAGGACGATAATGCCTACTATCCTGCGATATGAAAGGCAAAAATCCTTCAGCTTGGTTGTATTAAAAGGCCCTTAAAATTCGTTTAAATAGTTTTACTGTACATAAAAATTCGTATCTGAGAAAGTAGAAAAAGCCGCGATCAATTCTCCAGAAGATCGCAGGTTTCCCACCTCTGTCATTAAATTTTTCGATTCTAAGCGACTGTACAGCTAGTTCCAAAGGAAACTTACCGCCTAAGCCGCAACCCGCATAACAGACGTGAAGCTCGATGAGAGCGAGTCTAGAGTTTTCCACACATTCTATTGGCTCTTGGAAGGAGGAGCACTATGACGGCGTCTTTTTAAACCGTTGTGAAACGCGTTGAACGTATTTGTACCGTCTTTATTAGCACGAAATCTAGTTTAAATTTAGTGTTACTTTTTACTATGTCAGCAGCATAGTATTAAAAAATGAATGAAAATCGGATTTCCTTATTTCGGCCAGAGATTTCTGCGTAATTCACCTTTTCCTAGAGGCATCGGGTAAACTTACTTTAGCTGCTTCAATTATCCAATAAAAAATGTCATTGCAAGATTAAAAAGGATTACATTATTATGTTTTTATGCTCTTGACGCCTACAGGACGAACTATTACATTTATTTAGAGGAAATTCACGACTATGACTCAAATAGAAACATGAACGAAAACTCTGTAAGGAGATAAAGAATAATTATGAATAAGAATACAATCAACTATATTTCAACTAATCTATGTTGCAGAAAAATGCTATCGAGAAGGGGAGCATGAAAAAACTGCGAAGCCTACTAAAGAAAGCAAAGATGAAAAGAAACTTTATCTGGGCGAATACACTGAGGAAGAATCATTTTAAGTCAACCTGGTAAAGAGCTCTGAAAATTAGACCCAAAACTTATTACAATAAAGTAAACCAAGTAAATTACGATCAACTACATCAGATAATTACATCAAATATTATAAAAAATTTAAATACCACCAAATCAATTGATAGAAAGTAAAATATTAATTGGTATGCTATCATCATTTTCTAAGGCAATTGTTTAAAATTCAACTTGCTAATTTAGTATTTTAGAAAATAACATAGATATTAGAATATTAGCACTCTTAATTTAAATACTGAGGACTACAAATTTTTTTCACTTATCGAATAAAAAATTAGTTTACGACGAAATTAACGCCAGCATCTCGTAATACTTTTCCGAAAATATTGTTCATTGCCAGTCCCAGGAAAACTATACCTTTAATTAAATCAAGTTCGTGTTCCTTTCAAAATTATGCTGTCCCAACTTTTATCTGATACTAAATCTCTTTCTTGCCCCGTGGTGCAAATTTTGACTCGATTTCTTTGCAGTTCATTATTCTGCAATACAGAGAAGTATGAAATTTGCTTGATACGACAAATAACGGAGCATTAGGTATTTTAGAATATATGTGTCAACACGTCATTCTGTTCCTCCACCAGGCATTCGTGATGACGGTATCAGATGAAGCATTATGATTTTGAGATGAGATCTGGCTGTTGCTGACAAATTCGCGTCTGAGGTTTTACTAAGTCTTTCAGAGAGAGGGGAGGCCCTCCACCTTAGCCCTAGGAGTATCCCCTAATCATTCCTTTGTGTTTCTTTTTCTTTTGTTTCATCCATCGAAAGGATTTGTCTATTTTCTCAAAGGAGCCATAAAATGGCCGATGGGTGAAGGTGAAGATATATATCTATTATATATAGCTAACTCTCCGGATATACCTATATATATAGTTATACGAGTAAAAGTTGCTTGCATACTGCAAGCTAATTGGTGAAAATTTACAATATGTTCCCCCTACGGTCGTCATCTTCGAAGCTTATCCAGCAAAATTCTTAAAAATTGCCGCAATGCATTTTTTATGTGAGAATTTTTCATCCATCTGGCATCGAGCTCACGGTCATATGTAACCATTCTTCCACTGGTTCTATAGAAAACTACTTCAAACGCAAACGCTGTGAAAGAAAGGTTGCATATGACCGTGAGTTCGATGCCAGATGGATGAAAATTTTTACGACATACTGGCCCCACCCCTTAGATGCCAGAATAATGCAGACATCGACGCTAGCTATCATGAGTTCGATGCCAGAAATTCCCAAAAATCGCAATTTTCCCATAAGAATGCATTGCGCGGATTTTTGAAAACTATTTTGAGGCACTTATCGTTAAGATAGAGTAACCAAAATTTCGGAGGTTGAAGTAGAGGTAGTCTTCTATGCTTCTCATGGAAAAAATGTCGCCAAATAACAGTGAGTTCGACGCCAGGTGGATGCAAAATTCTTCCATAAGAAATGCATTGCTAACATCTTTGACGATTTTTTAAATGCCTTCCCGATAAGCTGGAAAGATAAAACCCGGAATGGTGACAGAGGCGTGGGACCTTCCCGATAAGATATTGAATCGAAACTTTGGAACAAGTAAGGATGGCACTTATCTAATATTATTTTGCTATCTTCTCTCACGGAAGGATCCTGAGTTCGACGCTGGGCGGTCTTTTGGGCGAATTTTTGCAATCTGTTTTGAGGCCGTTCTCGATGAGATAGAGCAATCAAAATCACGTTGTTTGCAGATGAGATGGTCTTCCATAGTACTTTAGGAAGAAATGTTACCAATGGCCGTATGTTCGACGCCAGGTGGGTCCGAAATGATTCCGTAAGAAATGCATTGGTGAAATTTTTGACGATTTTTTTAAATGCCTTCCCGATAAGCTTCAAAGACAAAACCCGGAATGGTGACAGAGGCGTTTGAGAAGATTCTTTCAAGACGTCCACTGCTTCTCTAGTGGTCCTTGGTTCGATGCTAGAGCGTCATTCCGATTCTACCATGCATTTCAAGCGGGAAGAACGGAATCTCATTTTAGAACCTTCCCGATAAGATACTGAATTGAAACTTTGAAACACGTGAGAGTGGCACTTATCTAACATTTCCATGCCATTGTCTCTCACGAACGGGTCCTGCGTTCGACGCCAGGCGGTCATTTACACTAATTTTTAAAAAATTGTTTTGAGGCCTTTCTCTATGCAGGAGACTATTCAAAATCACAGCGTTTGCGTTTGAAGTAGTTTTCTATAGAACCAGTGGAAAAAGGTTACCTTTGAACGTGAGTTCGATGCCAGATGGATGTAAAATTCTCACGTAAGAAATTCATTGCGGCAATTTTTAAGAATTTTGCTGGATAAGCTTAGAAGATGACACCCGTAAGGGGAGCTCATTGTAAATTTTCACCAATTAGCTTGCAGTATGCAAGCAACTTTTACTCGTATAGCTAACTCTCCGGATATACCTATATATATATAAGCTACGAGTAAAAGTTGCTTGCATACTGCAAGCTAATTGGTAATAATTTACAATAAGCTCCCCTTACAGGTGTCATCTTTGAAGCTTATCCAGCAAAATTCTTAAAAATTGCCGCAATACATTTATTATGTTAGAAATTTTCATTCATCTGGCATCGAACTAACGGTCATTTGCAACCTTTCTTCCACTGGTTCTATAGAAAACTACTTCAAACGCAAACGCTGAGATTTTGAATAGTCTCCTGCATAGAGAAAAGCCTCAAAACAATTTTAAAAAATTTGCGTAAATGACCGCCTGGCGTCGAACACAGGACCCGTTCGTGAGAGACAATGGCATATGAATGTATGAGAAGTGCCACTCTCACGTGTTTCAAAGTTTCAATTCAGTATCTTATCGGGAAGGTCCTAAAATAAGATCCGTTATTCCCGTTTGAAATGCATGGTAGAATCGGAATGACACTCTTGCATCGAACCAAGGACCACTAGAGAAACAGTGGACGTCATGAAAGAATGTTCTCAAACGCCTCTGTCACCATTCCGGGTTTTATCTTTCCAGCTTATCGGGAAGGCATTTAAAAAAATCGTCCAAGATTTCACCAATGCATTTCTTACGGAAGCATTTCGAACCCACCTGGCGTCGAACACACGGTCATTTAATAACATTTCTTCCTTTGGTTCTATGGAAGACCTTCTCATCTGCAAACACCGTAATTTTGATTGCTCTATCGCATCTAGAACGGTATCTAAACAGATTGCAAAAATTCGCGCAAATGACCGCCTAGCGTCGAACTCAGGACCCTTCTGTGAGAGAAAATAGCGAATTAATATTAGATAAGTGCCATTATGACTTGTTCCAAAGTTTCGATCCAATATCTTATCGGGAAGGTCCTAAAATAAGATTCCGTTTTCCCCGTTTGAAATGCATGGTGGAATCGGAATGACCCTCTTGCATCGAACCAAGGACCACTAGACGAACTGTGAAATTCATGAAAGAATTTTTTTAAACGCCTCCGTCGCCACACGGGGTTTGATCTTTCCAGATTATCGGGAAGGCATTGAAAAAAATTTTCAAAAATTGCAGCAATGCATTTCTTATGGAAGAATTTCGGACTCACCTGGAGTCGAACTCACGGTCATTTGGCAACATTTCTTCCATAAGAACCATAGAAGACTACCTCAGCTTCAACCTCCGAGGTTTTGGTTCCTCTATCTTACCGTTAAGTGCCTCAAAATAATTTTCAAAAATCCGCACAATGCATTCTTATGGGAAAATTGCGATTTTTGGGACATTCTGGTATCGAACCCATGATAGCTAGCGTCGATGTCTGAATTATTCTGGCATCTACTGGGTGGGGCCAGTACGTCGTAATAATCTGACGTCGACGGCGCTCGTGGAACATGGTCAGAATTCGTATCCCCTATAAATATATATATATAGGTATATCCGGAGAGTTAGCTATATATAATAGATAGATATATAATAGATATAGGGGATACGAATTCTAAGCATGTTCCACAAGTGCCGTCGACGTCATATTTTTACGACGTACTGGCCTCACCCTATAGATGCCAGAATAATTCAGAAATCGACGCTAGCTATCATGGGTTCGATACCAGAATGTCCCAAAAATGGCAATTTTCCCATAAGAATGAATTGCGTGGATTTTTAAAAATTATTTTGAGGCACTTACCGGTAAGATAGAGGAACCAAAATCTCGGAGGTTGAAGTTGAGGTAGTCTTCTATATTACGAATGGAAGAAATGTTACAAAATGACCGTGAGTGCGACGCCAGGTGGGTGCAAAATTCTTCCATAAGAAATACATTGCTGAAATCTTTGAAAATTTTTTAAAATGCTTTCCCGATAATCTGGAAAGATAAAACCCGGAATGGTGACAGAGGCATTTGAGAATATTCTTTCATGAGGTTCACCGTTTCTCCAGTGGTTCTTGTTTCGAAGCGTGAGCGTTATTCCGATTCCACCATGCATTTCAAACGGGGAAAAAGGAATCTTATGATAGGACTTTCCCGATAAGATATTGAATCGAAACTTTGGAGCAAGTCAGAATGGCACTTATCTAATAATAATATGTTTTTATCTTTCACAGAAGGGTCCTGAGTTCGACGCTAGGCGGTCTTTTGCGCGATTTGTTCAATCTCTTCTGAGGCCGTTCTCGATGCGATAGAGATATCAAAATCATGGTGTTAGCAGATGAGATGGTCTTCCATAGTACCAAAGGAAGAAACGTTACCAAATGACCGTGTGTTCGACGCCAGGTGGGTCCGAAATGCTTCCGTAAGAAATGCATTCCTAATATCTTGGACGATTTTTCTAAATGCCTTCCCGATAAACTTGAAAGATAAAACCCGGAATGGTGACAGGGGCGTTTAAAAACATTCTTTCATGACGTTCACCATTTCTCTAGTGGTCCTTGGTGCGATGCAAGAGCGTCATTCCGATTCTACCATGCATTTCAAGCGGGAATAACGGAATCTTATTTTAGGACCTTCCCGATAAGATACTGAATTGAAACTTTGAAGCACGTCAGAATGGCATTTATCTAACATTCCAATGTCATTGTCACTCACGAATGGGTCCTGAGTTCGACGCTAGGAAGTCTTTTGCGCGAATTTTTGCGAATTGTTTTGAGATCGTTCTCGATGCGATTGAGCAATCAGAATCACGTTGCTTGTAGATGAGATGGTCTTCAATTGTACGAAAGGAAGAAATGTTACCAAATGGCCGTGTGTTCGACGCCAGGTGGGTTCGAAATGTTTCCGTAAGAATTGCACTGCTGAAATCTTGGACGATTTTTTAAAATGCCTTTCCGATATGCTGGAATGCTAAAACCCGGAATGGTGACATAGGCGTATGAGGACATTCTTTCCAGAGGTTCGCCTTTTCTCCAGTGGTCCTTGGATCGATGCAAGAGCGTCATTCCAATTCTACCATGCATTTCAAGCGGGAATAACGGAATCTTATTTTAGGACCTTCCCGATAAGATATTGGATCGAAACTTTGGAACAAGTTAGAATGGCACTTATCTAATATTAATTCGCCATTTTATCTGTGTCCTGAGTTCGACGCTAGGCGGTCTTTTGCGCGAATTTTCGAAAATATTTTTGAGTCCTTCCTCCGAGCGATAGAATAGTGAAATTCACGGAGGTTGGAGATGAGATGGTCTTCAATTGTACGAAAGGAAGAAATGCTACCATATGACCTTGAGTTCGACGCCAAGTGGGTGCAATATTCTCCAGTATAAAATGCATGGCGGTCAATTTTTACAATTATTTTGAATGCATATCCGATTACCGGGAATGATATAAAATGGAATGTACATAGAAGCATGTCATATGTTTCATATACGCTGTCCGCCCTTACTCTGACGGTTCTTGGTTTGATGCCAGAACGTCATTTCTATTCTACCATGTATTGTAAAGGGGGATAGCGTAATCTTATTATAGGACCTTCTTTATAAGATATTGAATTGAAACTTTGGAACAGGTCAGAATGGCACTTATCTTACATTCGTATGCCATCGTCTCTCACGAACGGGTCCTTAGTTCGTCGCTAGGCGGTCATTTGCGCGAAGTTTTCAAAATTGATTTGAGGCATTACTTGGTACGAAACTGCATTCAACTGATAGCTTGCAGTATGCAAGCAACTCGTATATCTATATTGGTATATCCGGAGAGTTAGCTATATATAATAGATATTCGGAGAGTTGGCTATATATAATAGATTTCCGGAGAGTTAGCTATATATAATAGATATACACACACAGGAGTAAAAGTTGCTTGCATACTGCAAGCTATCAGTTGAATGTACCAAGTAATGCCCGAGAACAATTTTAAAAACATCGCGCATTAGACAGCCTGGCTTCGAACTAAAGACCCGATCGCGCAACAGAATTGCATATTATAGTATTGTTAGATAAGCGCCATTCTGACCTGTTCCAAAGTTTCAATTCAATATCCTATCGGGAAGGTTCTAAAGTAAGATTACGCTATCCCCCTTTGAAGTACATGGTAGAATAGAAATGACGCTCAGGCGTTGAACGAAGAACCGTGAAAGGAACGGCAAACACCGTATATGAAACATATGAATTTCCTCTTTGTACATTCTATTTTATATCATTCCCGGTTATCGCATAAGCATTAAAAATAATTGTCAAAATTGACCGCTATGCATTTTATTCCGGAGAATTTTGCAGCCCCTTAGCGTCGAACTCACGGTAATATTTCTTCAGTTAGTACAACAGATAACCACTGCATCTCCAACCTCCGTGATATTCACTGGCAAAATTCTGACGTCGACGGCGCTTGTGGAATATGGTCCATACCTGAACTTGATCCATGGTCTCTAATTCGCTGGGCTATTTTTGCTTATCGTCAGATTTGGATCAAGAGGAAGATCTTGGTTCGAGCTCCTGTAGCATCAGACGCTATTCTGTGATAATATATAGCTGATAATGTTTACCAAATTTCTTAAGTTTTGCTATTTTAAGACATCTTAAAGACTTAAAGAAGTTCGAACCTCCTCCTTTAATTACCTTCGTCCATATCACGTACCTTTTCCTCAAATATGTTACCTATAATGCTTCCGATTTCGTACTTTTCTTATTAACTGGAAGTTAACCTAAATGAATTGCTATTTAAATAATACCGCTTACATTGTGCAGCAAGTAATACGCATGCGCGGCAGTAGAACAATTGAAGGTACTTGCAGCGTGTATGCCAGGGATCTAAGTTACGCATATATACAAAGCATACATTTCTCGAAAACTCAAATCTAACGGTATGTTCATTTGACCTTTTTTTTGATACCAAATATGTACCTTTATACATATTATATTTTGAATACCAAAAAGTAACTTTTAGGCTCATGTTGGAAAATATTCTTTTCTGGATATCATCGTAAACAATTAACGAAAATACTTCTTTTCATCGTTGTTTATTACGCTTATGGATTTATTCCTTTCCAGTGAAAATTGAAGGCATTGGTTAGATCTAATTTACGTTGGTATCTATGCACTGAAATTTCAATAAGCTTTAATGGTGAATATAATGAAAGGATTACTGGTCGAATGGTAAGATGTGTTGAAATGTTATGTTTACTTATACATGAGTGTCGTTTGTGAAGAAGTATTTTCATTTCATTGCGTTCTTTTAACTCTAATGCATTTTGTTTTTGAAGAGACCTAATGTTCGTCTTTCAGCGACCATGCAATGAAACAGTTCCTTCTTCACTCTGGCTTTGGGCAGAAAATTCATAATTCAAGATCTGGATGAAACTCATCTGTTTATTTCCATAGATATATTAGGGGTACTTCGTGTACGTATAGACGATCTTATGGATCAGATCAGTTTTCCACTAGCTGACAAAGGATTCTAAAATAAGATAATATACATCATGTCAGTTAAAATGGCAGCCACTAGAGAATCAGGAAGACAGGATGGAGGTCAAAGAAGAATGCTGGATGAAGCAGCTCGAATGCGGAGAGCAAGAAAGGCTTTAGAATCTCTTGAACATGACAACTTCCACGAAGATCCCCATGCTGATCTCGGTATGATTGAATTAACTGATTTAGCATTGTCAGTGTTATTTCTAATTAGGGGCTTAAGATACAGAAATTTCAACCCAATTATTACCTAAATACTGAAGGTGTTAGACTTTTATCGTGATTCAAATTCTTTTATTTCAGTCATGAGCAAAAAGATACCAAAATTTCAAGAGACCTTAGATACCAGAGGTGGAAGGAAAAAGAAAACCAGAATATTACAAACAAAGGTAGGTTTGGTCTGTTGCAATATTTGATAGTATTTAAATTCTGCTTGCAAGTTTTTAATTCTCATCTGTTATATGAATAAGTTTTAGGTTTACATGTTAAAACTGTGTAATTTCAATTTTTGTCTCAAGGATATTCTCATCTCCACTTTGTTAGGTTTGTGTAGTTTTATTTCCTAAAGATGAATTGGTACTTGATATCCCTGGCAATTTCAACTCCATAATCTAATTGTTTAGGTCATAATTATTTCCAAGATGTAATTGTTAAGACAATTTTTTTTCAAATGGTATGTCAATTTCAAAACTATATTTCATTTAGTTATATTTTAACCTATCTTAGCATTGTATATCCAGTTATCAGGTTAAAAAATGGGCATTTAGCATACTTAGGGAACAGGATATACTTTTTTTGTTGAATTCCATAATTAAAAATGACTTCATATTAAATATAATTTATCTGCTATTTCCTATTAGATCTCTTTTTGTGCTTGTTTCATTATATTTATTTTTTATTATCATTATATTTCAATTTAATTTCAAACTAATTATAAGTTATCAAGAATGAAAAAGAGAATAAAATACCTTGTCAATTTCTCTCGAGTACTTACTCTATGACACCTTGCAGCCTCCCTGTGGTAATGCTTGGGAATGAAGATATTTCTTATATTTTCTATGCTATATTGTTTGTAGAAAAAATGAGTCTTTATAGCAATTCTATATGTCATATTTTGCATTCCTTTTCTAATCATTCAAAGTAGCATATGGTCATTTTACTTCTTTAAGCAAGTTTTCTCCCAATTTAATTACAAACCTAAACCACCATTCCAATCTCCTTTACTTCTGAGATTCCAAGGGTGCTATAAGTATCATCTTAATTACACTAATTTGTTTTATGTACCAGAAAGTAATTTATCACAGCAATTTTTTAATACACTAACCATTTTAGATTACTTGAATTCTTTAGACGTAGGCTTCATATGTTGCAAAATTTTTGGTTTTGCATTCAATTCTGAGTTAGAATAAATTATGCATATTATTTATTCTGATGTTTCTTAAACCAGGTTCAAGAAAAGTTTTGCTCAGCTCATCGAAGAAGAGAAGACTTATGTTCAAGAGCATAATTACATAAGTGCTCAAGCTCCACCATCACAGTTCCCAGATAGACATTTTTGCTCTGTATGTGGCTTCCCTAGTAATTACACCTGCATTCCATGTGGCTCTCGCTATTGCAGTGTCAGATGCTTGGGTACTCATCTTGACACCAGATGCTTGAAATGGACCGCCTAATTCCATCACTAGTGTTCTTTTGTTCGTATTTCTTTTTATGTGACTATGAGTTTATTTTGTCATTCATGAGTTATATTTTTCAATACTCTGAAGTTAATTTATGTGAATTTGTCAATTTTCACTTTGGTAAATAAAAGTGTGATTTTGTGAGGTTATGATTTGGCTCTTTACTAGCATACAAAAGTGATATTTGAAATACTTGCAGTGTATATTCATGTATAACTTGACCAAAATTTTAATTGAAATAATGTTTAACCAACTTATGCTCTAGAGAGGTTAGGTAGGAGAAATGATGTTATTCTCTAAATGAAACGTGCTACTTAATTTTGTCTGTCATAGATTATCTGTCTGTTTAGTGATGTCATTCAAGTAGATATGGACTGCAGATAGCTTGACAACTGCTGTTATTTGTGAGAGACAGTAAATGAAACAATAAAAATTTGAAGTATGATCTTAGAGGTCTACCTGTGCACAATCTCAGGATGTATCTCAGGATACTTTGTGAAATGTCTCCATAGTTATGAATAAGCAGTACACATTTGATGCTACTTAAATTACACTGAGCAACCTGTTTTTCATCATCATCTAGCATTAAGTTTAGTACGAATGGGAAGGGTACTCTTTTTATTACTTAATTTGATTATGTCCCGGCCTATGAACATGTTTAATTCTTGGAGGCTGTTTGTTCTTCACTACTGGGATGAGTTTTCATCATGAGGAAGGCAGTGTTTGCAGTGAGGCAATACATGATAAATTGTCAGTGATGCATCATTAGCCACAAATTTCTGGTATGGTTGACTCTAGAACAATCTGATTTAGGCAATAAAAAGCTGGGGAGAACTTAAATCTCACAGTTTTAGTCACATCATCAGCTCCAGTGACAAGAATTCAAAAAAGGCCTGAGGTAGAAATTCACAAATGGAATGAATCTCTTCTCCTGTTTTCCATATTTATAGGTATAGATATTGTATGATAAAAATCACCAGGTGATCAGTATGGTTTGTGATAGGAAATGAGTTGTGAGGTTGCTCCAGTATGAACCTTTTATATCCCCTCCAGTAAAATAGTGTGTTTCTGGCTTACCTGTTATTAATGTCATATTTCGTGTATTGCTTATTGCATGGGTCTGAACACTGGGCAAGTTACATACGAGGGTGTTCTGAAAAGTTTCCGACCCCAGATTTTTCAGAAATCTTCAGAAAACATGTCGAGAAATGTCGGAAACTTTTCAGACCACCTATGTACATGTAATCAGCTCTACTTTTGAGTGTACAAAAATAATCAATAGTTTTGTTGTTTTTAATGTGCAGTAACTCCTTCAAGTACATAAAATGATATTTATAGGAAATAATATTTTAGGGAATACTTCTGAGATTAAGGAAAACTTTTTGTGTACCAAATTTTGTAACCATAATTTTTGTAAATGGGGAACTTTCTGTTCTGAAACTCATGAATGGCTGTGAAAGTAATTGCTGAGAAGGGGATATAGATATTCCAAAAGAGAAAAATAAAACACTGTATCATCCTTGTTAAGAATTAGTAAAAAAGTGATATATGCCTAATCAGTCATTTATTTTTATTCAATTTCCTTCATTTTCTCTTGACTGATATGATGATACCAAAAAGCCTTGATATTTGATAACCAACACTTGTTAGTCTAAGTAACAAAATAATTTAAGCCTAACCAACCATTTAATTTTATTCAGTTTCTTTCTTTTGTTTGCTCTCAACTGATATGATGATACCAGATGGGTTTGATACTTTGACAACAAGTATTTCCTCGGTGTAAGATCCATACTCACTCTATACTTCTTCTGAATCCATTATGTTAACTGTTGAAACATTTCAAAAACAGCATTGTTTCTCTATCAATGATTCTTATTGGTTTAGACTATGTAAGTACTCTTCTTACCTATTTGAATGTTACTTTAAATTACTTCGGTTTAGCATATTTGGAGTACTGACGGAAAACAAGATGGTCAAAACTACATTCATGAGAAAGTGACCTAAAGTAGAAAGAAGATCAAGAAATAAAACTATTTTAATAAGGAGGGTAAAATGCTGAGGGCAACTGACAGATGAAATTTTATGCATGAAAAGATGCAAAAACCTTTTGTTTTATAAACTCATGAAAGCAAAGAGAAGTATTGTAAATAAGTGACATTGCATGCTTATCCTGAAATGAAGAAGGGAGAAAGGTATGGAAACAGAAACCTTGGCAGAAAAATATGTTAAGAACTATTGTTAAAGGAAACGGAAGGTATTTGCTTAATGTTAAACTAGCAATATAACTTTCAAAGAGGGGTGCTTAGTTTTCTAACAAGGAGAGACCACCAGACTTGCTCTGGGGATTTGAACGAAACGCTATTCCTCAGCTAACTCAGTTGGATTGGCGCTGAGTCCGCCTTCTTGAATACTGACTAGCTATTCCTTCCCAACTAAGTGGACTTTAGTCCTGGAATAGGCGTTTCTGAATATGGCCGTTGTATTTCAACATGGTTGTGGAAGTTATTGATAAGGTGAAATATCTTTATGTTGTCAGCATGTAACAAATATTTTAAGGTTTGTAAATGTTCACCAATATCATTCCTGAATAGAATAAACAGAAGGGGACCTTCTGATACCCCTAGGCAATGCCTGGGGTGGCAGCAAACATAAAAGAATTGGAGTCAACCAATTTAACTAAATATTTTCTATTTACTTGGTAGCTCTTAATCAGGGTAACCAAATATGCCATAAGCTTATAATTATGATAACAGTACTTGATCGTGGATATAAAAAGCTGTGCATGTTGACTTGGTTATGCTGTTCTAAGGCTTGAGATAATTTATGTAATAAGATGCCCTCAAGAATGTTGAATGAGAATAGTTTTATAGTTACTAAAATCACATCTATCTGCAATCTTAAAAATAAGAATAACGTTTGTGATCTTAAAAAGGTCTGGGAAGACAGTATGCTCCAAGGATTTGTTAAATAAAGTAAATAAGGTGTATAAGAAAAAGCTTAACGACTTTCCGTCTATTTGCATTATAGTCGAGTTCAGCAATTTCTTCAAGTGCCAGGAAGATTGGTTATTAACAACCACAAAACTATACATATTCCGCATATCTTATGCCCTATTTCTGGCAATTTCGAATCCAAAGGGAAATTACTTAACCAAAAGGAGAATCTTCCTTTCATTTCTTTGGAAACTGGTCTCGATTTCGTAATACTGAAATTCAATCCTTCAAAAGAAGAAAGGTATTTAATCAATTGAAATAAACTTCACGTGCATTTCCTTTGAGAGCGCTTTCGATTTATCCAGAGTCGAAACAAGCACAACTTTCCTAGAAAAATATCAACAGGTCTTGTGTCATTGGACCTCAAACAAATTTATAAATTTCAGCCTTCTATCTCCTCGGGAAATTAGTAATTATCATAAATACTTCCATACTCGACACTTGTACTATCGACAGTCAGAGAGGGAAAAACAGAATATGAGCTAGTCACATAAAATATCATGATAGATTATGTATTATTATAGGTAAAAGAGGTGAAAAAATAAGAAGAAGTTAAAATTATCTTGCATAATAATCACCATTGTGTACACATTAATTATCTGATGTCAGTATCTCTCGCAAGTATCCAATAGATGGAGCTTTAAAGTTAAAAAAGGCGCGAAAAGCCATTGAAGCAGGCTCCATATTGCTTTCTTGCGCAGTCGTTGATCAACTTCTGAAGAGGAAACGTCTTTGTGGCGCGGGAGCGTACGTGTACGCCGGCTAGAGATTCTCCGGTAAGGATCGTGGATGAATTTGAAATAATTTACATAAATGGATACCATAATTCATACTGGTGAAGCTCTTTTATTGATATTTTGTGAATTAAGTGTGATTTATAATTTAAGTTATGAATTATTTTATAGAAACGTCGTGTGCAACTTGGAGCGTATCGTCGTAATGAAGAGGATGGCAGCGCATGTTCAAGGCCCACGGTGAATTAACCATCAACGTAAGTCTATTTTTATTCAGTCATCCATTGAGTTTCATGACATAAAATCTTTTAAGTGAATGTATCAAATTTGGATTTTCAGCTCGAATTTCGTTTGGTGAGAACGATAACTTTATTTCACCGAGAATTGCTCGAGTGGGTCGAAAATTCTTACCATAATTATACGTGGTATAACGTAATTGAGACACTTAAGGCCGTTTTGCCCTTTGCGAGTGAAAGGCATGAAATTTAATGAAAATGCGTGATACTTTAAATCCCTTTACGGCGACAAGAAATGACATTAGAAAAAGTTTATCATCGCGTTAATTGCTTCTCATTAATACCTTCCTGCTTTTTCGTAATTTTTCATTCCTTTCGTAGGATTTTAACGTTCTGTCCACTTGCATTGTCCACATTTTCACGCAAGTTTTCACATAAGAAGTCTTCATAAAATTCTGTGCGACCTTAGCAGTCAATTTAACGATATTTTTTAATGAAAATGATTGAAATCATACGGTAAGCAAATCTCTTTAATAAATTATCATTTCAACCTCAAGTGGAAGTCTTAATCCCTCTTGCAAAATATTTATTCCTAATATATTATTATGTGATATGGAATTCTGGGGTGCGGTACGTTTTGGCGCAGCCGATTTGGCGCGAACACCTGTTTTGGCGCGAACACCTGTTTTGGTGTGGGCTTAGGTACATACGTAAGACTGAATGAAGTGAAATATATTTATTATAATATTTATAATGCTTTTATTAAAATAGAGTAATATTTTTTGCTTCGAATGTAGCTGCAAATTTTACATACACATTAGGAGATTGAAAATCTGACTGATTATGAATTATCGATACTCGAGTTAGGAGTTGCATGAAATTAAACAAGGCATTTCAAAAGATATAGGTTTTAAATCTTTCATACTGCATTTAATTTTATAATGCAATTTTAGCTAGTTGATGTTTATGTACTGCTTGAATGGGAAGTGTCAGTTTTTCAAGCTTTGTTTAATGGAGAGCTTACTATGAAATGTGATTTCTCAAAAAGTATTTTCAACTCAAAACAGTGTTTTAGTAATATAATAATTATTCTTGATTGAAATAAAATAAATATTTTCGTGGCAGGATAAAAATTTGTTATCGATTTCGCAAGACAGCTTCTTCAGAAATGTGTGGACAATGAGTGAACTTGGTCTCTTCTCAATAGAAATATGCAGGGTCTGGCTTAAATTAACTAGTAATTATTTATTGTATATGAATTATAATTAATGTTTGACTCAATGAGTTTATTCCAGTTTTTATTTTATGTTGTAATATAGGTATTTGTTCATAAAATGTTTCTTTTGTATATGCATAATATATGGTCTTAAATATTAATGATATCGTAGATACTATTTGTTGTGCCTTTCTTTGATATTTTTAAATTTAGATGTTAAGTGCTAGTGCAAAGTTTTTACTTTGCTATGGTGGTCTAGGTTCTGATTGGATATTCATCTTCCTATGGTAGAACCCATCGGTAACATTTACTGATCTGTGATCTTTGGTTTGGGAATGGAACATTCAGTGTTGCTCCCAGTTTCTTTCCTCAGATGTATGCAATTCTGCCATAGAACATGGAGTTCACCCAATGGTGCATGCGATATTTTTCAAATAATTAGCGAATCGTATATCTTAAAATGGTTCATCCCTTTTGAGAATATAAACAAAAGTTGAAGCCAATTTCAATCATGTGTGACATTGGGCAAGCTATGCAAAAGTCAATGATGGAGTTGGCAACCGGTGATTAGACACTCTTATCCAAAATTTTTAACAGCAAAGTGATTAACATACTTAGCATGCCATAAAGAATTAACTTTCGTATATGCTGAATCCCTTCCAAGTAAGTTCTTGTCGACTCTTTTTTCTGTGCAAATGTATCAACAGTGCACGCTGTTCTCCCGTAAGAAATACATGGGCCCATATGATTTACGTGTCTTCATGATGTTGGACAGAGTATACATGCATACTTGAAGAGAAGCCCAACTAGTACACATTAACATCGCTCTGACGTTTTATTTGCTCTCCTGACTATTTTCTTGAAGTCGAGTTTCTAATGACCCTCTCTTACTTGCCCAAATAATTTATGGACATGGGTACCACAATTTAGGTTATATGTGAGGGTTTTCCAAAAATATATACCCGAATATAGTAAACCTTTGCGATAACGAAATTGAGAGGATTGAAAAATTGTCAGTTCTTTATTGAAAATTTTGTTATTGCTTTTTCTAACAAAGGAGGTTCAGATATAGGCAGATTACAACACTCCAAAAAGTAATTAAATAACTGTTCTTCTAATTCTGCTTGCTGTGGTTTTGAAATTTTTTTCCTTTAGATCCGGCAGCAATACTCAGCTTGGATTCTCCACTTGTTTTACTCGTCTCGAGAGCATCAAGAATTTCTTTTTCCTTTCCCAAAGAAAGACGATTTCTATTCTTTTTTCCAGAATCCATTTTACTTATTACAGTCTCAATTTTGTCCTGATTTTTAAGTATTTTTTGTCTTTGGATTTGCACAAGAAATGAAACATGCCAGGATGAAAATGTTTTTCACGTTATTCGCTGCGAGGCATAAACTCTTCGTGATTTTATTTTAATATGCTGTAACTTAGGTAAGCCCGTTTCAGATGGCATATTTTTGGGAACACCCGAGGACGTCACATTTAACTAAAAGCTAGCGATGCTAGCTGAACATAGACATAGGGGATAGACTCACTCTGAACTTCTTTGTTTTGAATAGACAATCAAGACGAACGGCATAAAATACCTAGCTCAAACCCTGCTTTTCTTCACGTGGTTGTACATTCGCTTTATAATGCAAGTACTTAGGTTCACTTGATATATTATGAATATCTCTTTCTGATAACGTATGATAACATAACGATTCCGCAAAACTCATAAGTATAGCGCTGGTCTAAGCATAGCCCCTTCTCCCTTTGATTTTGTTGTGATTCTTATAAATAAAAACATCTTAAATTCCTAACAAGTTCATAGTGAGCGGAAGATCATGGACCAACACACGCGTTACTTTAAAGAAAATTTGCGACTGGTTGTAGAAAAACGTCAAAAAAATTAGAAAATTAGACATCGAAGCATCTATATATGATTGAATGAATACTTGTTGCGTATTTTATTAAGTATTCGAAAGATGATTGTTTTCTTGTCCATGATGTAGGGTTGCATTTAAAATGCAGGAGAAATGGGTCATCTAAACCTAATATCATGTAGTGTTGGGAATGTTTATTCCGCTTTTTGTCCTCTTGAGTATTTGAGGGTTTTAGGAAAAGCCGTAAACCCGGTCTTAAAACCCGAGGACGATACAGTCCTTACCCAAACACCTCCCCGCGGTAGAGGACGGCTAACGTATACAAGTGGTATGCGGCTAAGTTTGGGAAGGGGCCGAATGGGTACCGGCATACGTATCCAACCTCCATGTCTTCAAATGGAGGAAAAGGGCATTCTGTTGTCCTGGGGTTGCCAGATGGATCCCGAAGTGGCTAGGGCCATAGGCAGGTGGGGAGATTTAGGAAGGGTTTTAGAGCAGATTCCTTAGCAGTGAGGAGAGTAGGAACCGCTTCTTTAGTGCTTCCTGTGTCTTTAGCTAGTCTTTTTGTTTCGTTTGTTTGTTTCGTTCCTCCTCTTCAGAGGGTGTTCCCGAGGTTCCTGGGGACTTTCATCATGGGCACATACAATTCAGTGCCTTCACACACATCAGATCACGGCACCATACATGCGACACGTACCACACCACAAGAAACATCAATTCCTCAGTCATTGCTTACACCATTTTTCTCCACACTGTTCACATTAATGCATTTCGTGATGTATTTTTATAGTTAATTAGAGTGTTTAAGTTATCGTAATTCTAGCGTATAATGTAAGTTGTTCATTCCTATGTGTAAGTGTACTGTTTTTTCTAATTCTCATGAATGTTTTTTTTCAGGCTTTATAATTTGAAACTTTTCTCTACAGGTTCATCAGCGCTGCTGTATGCGTAGGATAGATTCAATTTAGAACGCACGAGAAATATTTCAGCTGGTAGTTAATTAGTTAGCTCGTTTTTCTCGAGTATGCATGAGCCGTCATGCTTGACGAAGGCGAATTTTGTTATATGCGGTAGGTAATTTCTCGAGAAGCGGTGTTTTCTCTTGCTCATATTCTTAGGGTTAAGCGTAAATCGTGTCCGTTAGTTTACCGTAGCATAGATGCGATTTTAGGGATTCGTTAACTCAGGTGATGGAAATTATTGGGATCCGATTTTACCTCTGGTGTGCCTAATGAGTGAATGATTGTGGCAAGTGCACTTGCATGAATGTCTGCTAGTTGATGATTTTTAGATTGACACCTTTCCTGGTTGATAGTCCTTATGTGTAGTTAGGTCTTTTGGAACTAACACTGTGGTGGTGGGAGAGTGTGTGCAAGGTAAAAGCGGATTGCCAAACCAATTTCCATCCAAAAGAATTTGTAAGTGTAATTAATAGCGCAGGGGAGGGGAATTATAATCTCTCAGTGATTTAAGACCAGACAGAGCTGTTGTTTGCGAGTTCTCATTGTTCGAATCGCTATGCATCTTAGGTCGCGAAGGTCGTGCATTAAGCTAGCATTCGATGGTAGTTACCGTAGGTTAATTTCGAAACCTTTTGTTCTCTGCGATTTACCACCGAATCATTATTTGATATTTCTGTCGCCTAAGTTCAATATTTTCTTAAGTAAGAGCGATCGGACTATTATTAGATAAGAGACTAGATTGATGATTCTCTTTCACATCCCCGGTTTGAAGGATGCATTTTGCATCCTTCTCTTTAAATGTTTACGTGTCTTATGATAATTTAAAGTAATGAATGTTTTCCCATCATTTTCCAAACCAAGTGTCTACCTTCTGTCATCCTCACGTGGTTTTTAGAAAGGTACTAGCTGAGGCGCCCGTTGATTCTCAACGGGGATATATAAATAAGCAGTAGATAATATATTATAACATGTGCAGAGGAGAATCTAATATCTCTCACTTAGCTTGGATCAATGAAAATGTTATCCTAAATGGAAATGTTTTATATTTTCTAACTTCTTATAACTTGAATCCAAATCTATGATCCACGATAAGAAAAGGTATCGTCTTAGATTTTCCTTCTTTAGGAGTTTCCTCAACTATGAAAGATGATTCTTTCTTGGGATTTTTCCTTGGTGCACGTCATCTCATGTAATAATTACCCATTTCCTTATGTTTCTTTTAAATTTACTTATTAAGATAGTATTGCTTAGCTTCACATTGAATTCTATAAGGGAGAAAATTTTGATGGAGACAATACTACGCTCTGTTTGCTCACGAATACAAAATATCGCCCGTGTAAAGAATGAGGCGTTTCATTAAGTTATCATTTACTCGAAATGCTAATGTAATACGCGGTATTAGTTGATTAGGTAAGAAGAGTCATGGTTCAAGCACCCACTGCCACACGCTAAGAGGCTGCACGCAGTATACATTAATCAATTTAAAGTTTTTCCAGTGTAAATCACACGTAGTAGCTTCATTATTTTCAAATAGAGTTAACAAAGTCGAGGTGATAAAGAAAATTTCCCTCAATTATCATACGTCGCCTCTTGTGAATGAACACTACAAATTGTTTGTAAATGCAAACGCTGAAATTTCTGAATTTCTGAAATGCTGAATATAGCCTGCTAAGTTCATATACTATCATTAATTTTTAATCATTGCTTCCATATGGACCTAAAATCATCGTGTATTCTTATGGGAAAACGCAATACCTCGTTTTCAACAATCGCATTCGTCGTCAAGTGGACTCGTTGCATATAGCCTCGAATATCACAAAATTTCCGCTTATTATAACCAAATTCTCGCTATTTCGACCCGATAACGATATTTTGCGACCATATTAAAAATGTTCATTCATTTCTCTTTCTTTTGTTGCTTGACTCGATTTCGTAAACCTATTACGTCTTACATAATTTAGCAAAAGAAATGTGGCCTGCAACCGATAAAACTGAGGATTACGTGCATTTCTTATAAGAACGGTTCTTCTTACTGGGTTGGACTGGGGACAAATAAGTACATTAAAAATAGTGTCTCATCTAAAAAGATCATACATATAAAAATACTAAAGTTTTAAAAGTTGTGCCATAAATGGTTCTCAAGTTTTAGGCGAACATACATTTACGCACACATAAACACACCTTATTTTATTACATAAGTTACATAATTCACTATTAAATATACTTTTTCAGTAATTTGATCCTATTGTCCTGATACTTAATATAGCGTATATTAAAAATATATATAAGTTTTAATTGAAGATATATTTAAAGTTTTTGTTTAGTTTATTTTGTTATATATGATTGAATGAATACTTGTTGGGTAATTTATTAAGTATTCGAATGATGATTGTTTTCTTGTCCATGATGTTGGGATGCATTTAAAATGCAGGAGGAATGGGTCCTCTAAACCTAATATCATGTAGTGTTGGGAATGTTTATTCCGCTTTTTGTCCTCTTGAGTATTTGAGGGTTTTAGGAAAAGCCGTAAACCCGGTCTTAAAACCCGAGGACGATACAGTCCTTACCCAAACACCTCCCCGCGGTAGAGGACGGCTAACGTATACAAGTGGTATGCGGCTAAGTTTGGGAAGGGGCCGAATGGGTACCGGCATACGTATCCAACCTCCATGTCTTCAAATGGAGGAAAAGGGCATTCTGTTGTCCTGGGGTTGCCAGATGGATCCCGAAGTGGCTAGGGCCATAGGCAGGTGGGGAGATTTAGGAAGGGTTTTAGAGCAGATTCCTTAGCAGTGAGGAGAGTAGGAACCGCTTCTTTAGTGCTTCCTGTGTCTTTAGCTAGTCTTTTTGTTTCGTTTGTTTGTTTCGTTCCTCCTCTTCAGAGGGTGTTCCCGAGGTTCCTGGGGACTTTCATCATGGGCACATACAATTCAGTGCCTTCACACACATCAGATCACGGCACCATACATGCGACACGTACCACACCACAAGAAACATCAATTCCTCAGTCATTGCTTACACCATTTTTCTCCACACTGTTCACATTAATGCATTTCGTGATGTATTTTTATAGTTAATTAGAGTGTTTAAGTTATCGTAATTCTAGCGTATAATGTAAGTTGTTCATTCCTATGTGTAAGTGTACTGTTTTTTCTAATTCTCATGAATGTTTTTTTTCAGGCTTTATAATTTGAAACTTTTCTCTACAGGTTCATAAGCGCTGCTGTATGCGTAGGATAGATTCAATTTAGAACGCACGAGAAATATTTCAGCTGGTAGTTAATTAGTTAGCTCGTTTTTCTCGAGTATGCATGAGCCGTCATGCTTGACGAAGGCGAATTTTGTTATATGCGGTAGGTAATTTCTCGAGAAGCGGTGTTTTCTCTTGCTCATATTCTTAGGGTTAAGCGTAAATCGTGTCCGTTAGTTTACCGTAGCATAGATGCGATTTTAGGGATTCGTTAACTCAGGTGATGGAAATTATTGGGATCCGATTTTACCTCTGGTGTGCCTAATGAGTGAATGATTGTGGCAAGTGCACTTGCATGAATGTCTGCTAGTTGATGATTTTTAGATTGACACCTTTCCTGGTTGATAGTCCTTATGTGTAGTTAGGTCTTTTGGAACTAACACTGTGGTGGTGGGAGAGTGTGTGCAAGGTAAAAGCGGATTGCCAAACCAATTTCCATCCAAAAGAATTTGTAAGTGTAATTAATAGCGCAGGGGAGGGGAATTATAATCTCTCAGTGATTTAAGACCAGACAGAGCTGTTGTTTGCGAGTTCTCATTGTTCGAATCGCTATGCATCTTAGGTCGCGAAGGTCGTGCATTAAGCTAGCATTCGATGGTAGTTACCGTAGGTTAATTTCGTAACCTTTTGTTCTCTGCGATTTACCACCGAATCATTATTTGATATTTCTGTCGCCTAAGTTCAATATTTTCTTAAGTAAGAGCGATCGGACTATTATTAGATAAGAGACTAGATTGATGATTCTCTTTCACATCCCCGGTTTGAAGGATGCATTTTGCATCCTTCTCTTTAAATGTTTACGTGTCTTATGATAATTTAAAGTAATGAATGTTTTCTTATTTTCCAAACCACGTGTCTCTCTTCTGTCATCCTTACGTGGTTTTTAGAAAGGTACTAGCTGAGGCTCCCGTTGATTCTCAACGGGGATATATAAATAAGCAGTAGATAATATATTATAACTTGTGCAGAGGAGAATCTAATATCTCTCACTTAGCTTGGGTCAATGAAAATGTTATCCTAAATGGAAATGTTTTATATTTTCCAACTTCTTATCACTTGAATCCAAATCTATGATCCACGATAAGAAAAGGTATCGTCTTAGATTTTCCTTCTTTAGGAGTTTCCTCAACTATGTAAGATGATTCTTTCTTGGGATTTTTCCTTTGTGCACGTCATCTCATGTAATAATTACCCATTTCCTTATGTTTCTTTTAAATTTACTTATTAAGATAGTATTGCTTAGCTTCACATTGAATTCTATAAGGGAGAAAATTTTGATGGAGACAATACTACGCTCGGTTTGCTCACGAATACAAAATATCGCCCGTGTAAAGAATGAGGCGTTTCATTAAGTTATCATTTACTCGAAATGCTAATGTAATACGCGGTATTAGATGATTAGGTAAGAAGAGTCATGGTTCAAGCACCCACTGCCACACGCTAAGAGGCTGCACGCAGTATACATTAATCAATTTAAAGTTTTTCCAGTGTAAATCACACGTAGTAGCTTCATTATTTTCAAATAGAGTTAACAAAGTCGAGGTGATAAAGAAAATTTCCCTCAATTATCATACGTCGCCTCTTGTGAATGAACACTGCAAATTGTTTGTAAATGCAAATGCTGAAATTTCTGAATTTCTGAAATGCTGAATATTGCCTGCTAAGTACATATACTATCATTAATTTTTAATCATTGCTTCCATATGGACCTAAAATCATCGTGTATTCTTATGGGAAAACGCAATACCTCGTTTTCAACAATCGCATTCGTCGTCAAGTGGACTCGTTGCATATAGCCTCGAATTTCACAAAATTTCCGCTTATTATAACCAAATTCTCGCTATTTCGACCCGCTAACGATATTTTGCGACCATATTAAAAATGTTTATTCATTTCTCTTTCTTTTGTTGCTTGACTCGATTTCGTAAAACTATTACGTCTTACATAATTTAGCAAAAGAAATGTGGCCTGCAACCGATAAAACTGAGGTTTACGTGCATTTCTTATAAGAACGGTTCTTCTTACTGGGTTGGACTGGGGACAAATAAGTACATTAAAAATAGTGTCTCATCTAAAAAGATCATACATATAAAAATACTAAAGTTTTAAAAGTTGTGCCATAAATGGTTCTCAAGTTTTAGGCGAACATACATTTACGCTCACATAAACACACCTTATTTTATTACATAAGTTACATAATTCACTATTAAATATACTTTTTCAGTAATTTGATCCTATTGTCCTGATACTTAATATAGCGTATATTAAAAATATATATAAGTTTTAATTGAAGATATATTTAAAGTTTTTGTTTAGTTTATTTTGTTATATATGATTGAATGAATACTTGTTGGGTATTTTATTAAGTATTCGAAAGATGATTGTTTTCTTGTCCATGATGTTGGGATGCATTTAAAATGCAGGAGGAATGGGTCCTCTAAACCTAATATCATGTAGTGTTGGGAATGTTTATTCCGCTTTTTGTCCTCTTGAGTATTTGAGGGTTTTAGGAAAAGCCGTAAACCCGGTCTTAAAACCCGAGGACGATACAGTCCTTACCCAAACACCTCCCCGCGGTAGAGGACGGCTAACGTATACAAGTGGTATGCGGCTAAGTTTGGGAAGGGGCCGAATGGGTACCGGCATACGTATCCAACCTCCATGTCTTCAAATGGAGGAAAAGGGCATTCTGTTGTCCTGGGGTTGCCAGATGGATCCCGAAGTGGCTAGGGCCATAGGCAGGTGGGGAGATTTAGGAAGGGTTTTAGAGCAGATTCCTTAGCAGTGAGGAGAGTAGGAACCGCTTCTTTAGTGCTTCCTGTGTCTTTAGCTAGTCTTTTTGTTTCGTTTGTTTGTTTCGTTCCTCCTCTTCAGAGGGTGTTCCCGAGGTTCCTGGGGACTTTCATCATGGGCACGTACAATTCAGTGCCTTCACACACATCAGATCACGGCACCATACATGCGACACGTACCACACCACAAGAAACATCAATTCCTCAGCCATTGCTTACACCATTTTTCTCCACACTGTTCACATTAATGCATTTCGTGATGTATTTTTATAGTTAATTAGAGTGTTTAAGTTATCGTAATTCTAGCGTATAATGTAAGTTGTTCATTCCTATGTGTAAGTGTACTGTTTTTTCTAATTCTCATGAATGTTTTTTTTCAGGCTTTATAATTTGAAACTCTTCTCTACAGGTTCATAAGCGCTGCTGTATGCGTAGGATAGATTCAATTTAGAACGCTCGAGAAATATTTCAGCTGGTAGTTAATTAGTTAGCTCGTTTTTCTCGAGTATGCATGAGCCGTCATGCTTGACGAAGGCGAATTTTGTTATATGCGGTAGGTAATTTCTCGAGAAGCGGTGTTTTCTCTTGCTCATATTCTTAGGGTTAAGCGTAAATCGTGTCCGTTAGTTTACCGTAGCATAGATGCGATTTTAGGGATTCGTTAACTCAGGTGATGGAAATTATTGGGATCCGATTTTACCTCTGGTGTGCCTAATGAGTGAATGATTGTGGCAAGTGCACTTGCATGAATGTCTGCTAGTTGATGATTTTTAGATTGACACCTTTCCTGGTTGATAGTCCTTATGTGTAGTTAGGTCTTTTGGAACTAACACTGTGGTGGTGGGAGAGTGTGTGCAAGGTAAAAGCGGATTGCCAAACCAATTTCCATCCAAAAGAATTTGTAAGTGTAATTAATAGCGCAGGGGAGGGGAATTATAATCTCTCAGTGATTTAAGACCAGACAGAGCTGTTGTTTGCGAGTTCTCATTGTTCGAATCGCTATGCATCTTAGGTCGCGAAGGTCGTGCATTAAGCTAGCATTCGATGGTAGTTACCGTAGGTTAATTTCGTAACCTTTTGTTCTCTGCGATTTACCACCGAATCATTATTTGATATTTCTGTCGCCTAAGTTCAATATTTTCTTAAGTAAGAGCGATCGGACTATTATTAGATAAGAGACTAGATTGATGATTCTCTTTCACATCCCCGGTTTGAAGGATGCATTTTGCATCCTTCTCTTTAAATGTTTACGTGTCTTATGATAATTTAAAGTAATGAATGTTTTCTTATTTTCCAAACCACGTGTCTCTCTTCTGTCATCCTTACGTGGTTTTTAGAAAGGTACTAGCTGAGGCTCCCGTTGATTCTCAACGGGGATATATAAATAAGCAGTAGATAATATATTATAACTTGTGCAGAGGAGAATCTAATATCTCTCACTTAGCTTGGATCAATGAAAATGTTATCCTAAATGGAAATGTTTTATATTTTCCAACTTCTTATCACTTGAATCCAAATCCATGATCCACGATAAGAAAAGGTATCGTCTTAGATTTTCCTTCTTTAGGAGTTTCCTCAACTATGTAAGATGATTCTTTCTTGGGATTTTTCCTTTGTGCACGTCATCTCATGTAATAATTACCCATTTCCTTATGTTTCTTTTAAATTTACTTATTAAGATAGTATTGCTTAGCTTCACATTGAATTCTATAAGGGAGAAAATTTTGATGGAGACAATACTACGCTCGGTTTGCTCACGAATACAAAATATCGTCCGTGTAAAGAATGAGGCGTTTCATTAAGTTATCATTTACTCGAAATGCTAATGTAATACGCGGTATTAGTTGATTAGGTAAGAAGAGTCATGGTTCTAGCACCCACTGCCACACGCTAAGAGGCTGCACGCAGTATACATTAATCAATTTAAAGTTTTTCCAGTGTAAATCACACGTAGTAGCTTAATTATTTTCAAATAGAGTTAACAAAGTCGAGGTGATAAAGAAAATTTCCCTTAATTATGATACGTCGCCTCTTGTGAATGAACACTGCAAATTGTTTGTAAATGCAAATGCTGAAATTTCTGAATTTCTGAAATGCTGAATATAGCCTGCTATGTACATATACTATCATTAATTTTTAATCATTGCTTCCATATGGACCTAAAATCATCGTGTATTCTTATGGGAAAACGCAATACCTCGTTTTCAACAATCGCATTCGTCGTCAAGTGGACTCGTTGCATATAGCCTCGAATTTCACAAAATTTCCGCTTATTATAACCAAATTCTCGCTATTTCGACCCGATAACGATATTTTGCGACCATATTAAAAATGTTTATTCATTTCTCTTTCTTTTGTTGCTTGACTCGATTTCGTAAAACTATTACGTCTTACATAATTTAGCAAAAGAAATGTGGCCTGCAACCGATAAAACTGAGGTTTACGTGCATTTCTTATAAGAACGGTTCTTCTTACTGGGTTGAACTGGGGACAAATAAGTACATTAAAAATAGTGTCTCATCTAAAAAGATCATACATATAAAAATACTAAAGTTTTAAAAGTTGTGCCATAAATGGTTCTCAAGTTTTAGGCGAACATACATTTACGCTCACATAAACACACCTTATTTTATTACATAAGTTACATAATTCACTATTAAATATACTTTTTCAGTAATTTGATCCTATTGTCCTGATACTTGATATAGCGTATATTAAAAATATATATAAGTTTTAATTGAAGATATATTAAAGTTTTTGTTTAGTTTATTTTGTTATATATGATTGAATGTATACTTGTTGGGTATTTTATTAAGTATTCGAAAGATGATTGTTTTCTTGTCCATGATGTTGGGATGCATTTAAAATGCAGGAGGAATGGGTCCTCTAAACCTAATATCATGTAGTGTTGGGAATGTTTATTCCGCTTTTTGTCCTCTTGAGTATTTGAGGGTTTTAGGAAAAGCCGTAAACCCGGTCTTAAAACCCGAGGACGATACAGTCCTTACCCAAACACCTCCCCGCGGTAGAGGACGGCTAACGTATACAAGTGGTATGCGGCTAAGTTTGGGAAGGGGCCGAATGGGTACCGGCATACGTATCCAACCTCCATGTCTTCAAATGGAGGAAAAGGGCATTCTGTTGTCCTGGGGTTGCCAGATGGATCCCGAAGTGGCTAGGGCCATAGGCAGGTGGGGAGATTTAGGAAGGGTTTTAGAGCAGATTCCTTAGCAGTGAGGAGAGTAGGAACCGCTTCTTTAGTGCTTCCTGTGTCTATAGCTAGTCTTTTTGTTTCGTTTGTTTGTTTCGTTCCTCCTCTTCAGAGGGTGTTCCCGAGGTTCCTGGGGACTTTCATCATGGGCACATACAATTCAGTGCCTTCACACACATCAGATCACGGCACCATACATGCGACACGTACCACACCACAAGAAACATCAATTCCTCAGTCATTGCTTACACCATTTTTCTCCACACTGTTCACATTAATGCATTTCGTGATGTATTTTTATAGTTAATTAGAGTGTTTAAGTTATCGTAATTCTAGCGTATAATGTAAGTTGTTCATTCCTATGTGTAAGTGTACTGTTTTTTCTAATTCTCATGAATGTTTTTTTTCAGGCTTTATAATTTGAAACTTTTCTCTACAGGTTCATAAGCGCTGCTGTATGCGTAGGATAGATTCAATTTAGAACGCACGAGAAATATTTCAGCTGGTAGTTAATTAGTTAGCTCGTTTTTCTCGAGTATGCATGAGCCGTCATGCTTGACGAAGGCGAATTTTGTTATATGCGGTAGGTAATTTCTCGAGAAGCGGTGTTTTCTCTTGCTCATATTCTTAGGGTTAAGCGTAAATCGTGTCCGTTAGTTTACCGTAGCATAGATGCGATTTTAGGGATTCGTTAACTCAGGTGATGGAAATTATTGGGATCCGATTTTACCTCTGGTGTGCCTAATGAGTGAATGATTGTGGCAAGTGCACTTGCATGAATGTCTGCTAGTTGATGATTTTTAGATTGACACCTTTCCTGGTTGATAGTCCTTATGTGTAGTTAGGTCTTTTGGAACTAACACTGTGGTGGTGGGAGAGTGTGTGCAAGGTAAAAGCGGATTGCCAAACCAATTTCCATCCAAAAGAATTTGTAAGTGTAATTAATAGCGCAGGGGAGGGGAATTATAATCTCTCAGTGATTTAAGACCAGACAGAGCTGTTGTTTGCGAGTTCTCATTGTTCGAATCGCTATGCATCTTAGGTCGCGAAGGTCGTGCATTAAGCTAGCATTCTATGGTAGTTACGATAGGTTAATTTCGAAACCTTTTGTTCTCTGCGATTTACCACCGAATCATTATTTGATATTTCTGTCGCCTAAGTTCAATATTTTCTTAAGTAAGAGCGATCGGACTATTATTAGATAAGAGACTAGATTGATGATTCTCTTTCACATCCCAGGTTTGAAGGATGCATTTTGCATCCTTCTCTTTAAATGTTTACGTGTCTTATGATAATTTAAAGTAATGAATGTTTTCCCATCATTTTCCAAACCAAGTGTCTACCTTCTGTCATCCTCACGTGGTTGTTAGAAAGTTATATTGCTTAAGGTGAGAGTTGGTGTTTAATCTTAGTATAAGTTTTAATTTAAGATTTAGTTTAAGCTTTTGTTTTGTTTATTTTGTTATATATGATTGAATGAATACTTGTTGGGTATTTTATTTAGTATTCGAAGGATGATTGTTTTCTTGTCCATGATGTTGGGTTGCATTTAAAATGCAGGAGGAATGGGTCCTCTAAACCTAATATCATGTAGTGTGGGGGATGTTTATTCCGCTTTTTGTCCTCTTGAGTATTTGAGGGTTTTAGGAAAAGCCGTAAACCCGGTCTTAAAACCCGAGGACGATACAGTCCTTACCCAAACACCTCCCCGCGGTAGAGGACGGCTAACGTATACAAGTGGTATGCGGCTAAGTTTGGGAAGGGGCCGAATGGGTACCGGCATACGTATCCAACCTCCATGTCTTCAAATGGAGGAAAAGGGCATTCTGTTGTCCTGGGGTTGCCAGATGGATCCCGAAGTGGCTAGGGCCACAGGCAGGTGGGGAGATTTAGGAAGGGTTTTAGAGCAGATTCCTTAGCAGTGAGGAGAGTAGGAACCGCTTCTTTAGTGCTTCCTGTGTCTTTAGCTAGTCTTTTTGTTTCGTTTGTTTGTTTCGTTCCTCCTCTTCAGAGGGTGTTCCCGAGGTTCCTGGGGACTTTCATCATGGGCACATACAATTCAGTGCCTTCACACACATCAGATCACGGCACCATACATGCGACACGTACCACACCACAAGAAACATCAATTCCTCAGTCATTGCTTACACCATTTTTCTCCACACTGTTCACATTAATGCATTTCGTGATGTATTTTTATAGTTAATTAGAGTGTTTAAGTTATCGTAATTCTAGCGTATAATGTAAGTTGTTCATTCCTATGTGTAAGTGTACTGTTTTTTCTAATTCTCATGAATGTTTTTTTTCAGGCTTTATAATTTGAAACTCTTCTCTACAGGTTCATAAGCGCTGCTGTATGCGTAGGATAGATTCAATTTAGAACGCACGAGAAATATTTCAGCTGGTAGTTAATTAGTTAGCTCGTTTTTCTCGAGTATGCATGAGCCGTCATGCTTGACGAAGGCGAATTTTGTTATATGCGGTAGGTAATTTCTCGAGAAGCGGTGTTTTCTCTTGCTCATATTCTTAGGGTTAAGCGTAAATCGTGTCCGTTAGTTTACCGTAGCATAGATGCGATTTTAGGGATTCGTTAACTCAGGTGATGGAAATTATTGGGATCCGATTTTACCTCTGGTGTGCCTAATGAGTGAATGATTGTGGCAAGTGCACTTGCATGAATGTCTGCTAGTTGATGATTTTTAGATTGACACCTTTCCTGGTTGATAGTCCTTATGTGTAGTTAGGTCTTTTGGAACTAACACTGTGGTGGTGGGAGAGTGTGTGCAAGGTAAAAGCGGATTGCCAAACCAATTTCCATCCAAAAGAATTTTTAAGTGTAATTAATAGCGCAGGGGAGGGGAATTATAATCTCTCAGTGATTTAAGACCAGACAGAGCTGTTGTTTGCGAGTTCTCATTGTTCGAATCGCTATGCATCTTAGGTCGCGAAGGTCGTACATTAAGCTAGCATTCTATGGTAGTTACGATAGGTTAATTTCGAAACCTTTTGTTCTCTGCGATTTACCACCGAATCATTATTTGATATTTCTGTCGCCTAAGTTCAATATTTTCTTAAGTAAGAGCGATCGGACTATTATTAGATAAGAGACTAGATTGATGATTCTCTTTCACATCCCCGGTTTGAAGGATGCATTTTGCATCCTTCTCTTTAAATGTTTACGTGTCTTATGATAATTTAAAGTAATGAATGTTTTCCCATCATTTTCCAAACCAAGTGTCTACCTTCTGTCATCCTCACGTGGTTGTTAGAAAGTTATATTGCTTAAGGTGAGAGTTGGTGTTTAATCTTAGTATAAGTTTTAATTTAAGATTTAGTTTAAGTTTTTGTTTTGTTTATTTTGTTATATATGATTGAATGAATACTTGTTGGGTATTTTATTTAGTATTCGAAGGATGATTGTTTTCTTGTCCATGATGTTGGGTTGCATTTAAAATGCAGGAGGAATGGGTCCTCTAAACCTAATATCATGTAGTGTGGGGGATGTTTATTCCGCTTTTTGTCCTCTTGAGTATTTGAGGGTTTTAGGAAAAGCCGTAAACCCGGTCTTAAAACCCGAGGACGATACAGTCCTTACCCAAACACCTCCCCGCGGTAGAGGACGGCTAACGTATACAAGTGGTATGCGGCTAAGTTTGGGAAGGGGCCGAATGGGTACCGGCATACGTATCCAACCTCCATGTCTTCAAATGGAGGAAAAGGGCATTCTGTTGTCCTGGGGTTGCCAGATGGATCCCGAAGTGGCTAGGGCCATAGGCAGGTGGGGAGATTTAGGAAGGGTTTTAGAGCAGATTCCTTAGCAGTGAGGAGAGTAGGAACCGCTTCTTTAGTGCTTCCTGTGTCTATAGCTAGTCTTTTTGTTTCGTTTGTTTGTTTCGTTCCTCCTCTTCAGAGGGTGTTCCCGAGGTTCCTGGGGACTTTCATCATGGGCACATACAATTCAGTGCCTTCACACACATCAGATCACGGCACCATACATGCGACACGTACCACACCACAAGAAACATCAATTCCTCAGTCATTGCTTACACCATTTTTCTCCACACTGTTCACATTAATGCATTTCGTGATGTATTTTTATAGTTAATTAGAGTGTTTAAGTTATCGTAATTCTAGCGTATAATGTAAGTTGTTCATTCCTATGTGTAAGTGTACTGTTTTTTCTAATTCTCATGAATGTTTTTTTTCAGGCTTTATAATTTGAAACTTTTCTCTACAGGTTCATAAGCGCTGCTGTATGCGTAGGATAGATTCAATTTAGAACGCACGAGAAATATTTCAGCTGGTAGTTAATTAGTTAGCTCGTTTTTCTCGAGTATGCATGAGCCGTCATGCTTGACGAAGGCGAATTTTGTTATATGCGGTAGGTAATTTCTCGAGAAGCGGTGTTTTCTCTTGCTCATATTCTTAGGGTTAAGCGTAAATCGTGTCCGTTAGTTTACCGTAGCATAGATGCGATTTTAGGGATTCGTTAACTCAGGTGATGGAAATTATTGGGATCCGATTTTACCTCTGGTGTGCCTAATGAGTGAATGATTGTGGCAAGTGCACTTGCATGAATGTCTGCTAGTTGATGATTTTTAGATTGACACCTTTCCTGGTTGATAGTCCTTATGTGTAGTTAGGTCTTTTGGAACTAACACTGTGGTGGTGGGAGAGTGTGTGCAAGGTAAAAGCGGATTCCCAAACCAATTTCCATCCAAAAGAATTTGTAAGTGTAATTAATAGCGCAGGGTAGGGGAATTATAATCTCTCAGTGATTTAAGACCAGACAGAGCTGTTGTTTGCGAGTTCTCATTGTTCGAATCGCTATGCATCTTAGGTCGCGAAGGTCGTACATTAAGCTAGCATTCTATGGTAGTTACGATAGGTTAATTTCGAAACCTTTTGTTCTCTGCGATTTACCACCGAATCATTATTTGATATTTCTGTCGCCTTTTTCAATTCAAGTTCAATATTTTCTTAAGTAAGAGCGATCGGACTATTATTAGATAAGAGACTAGATTGATGATTCTCTTTCACATCCCAGGTTTGAAGGATGCATTTTGCATCCTTCTCTTTAAATGTTTACGTGTCTTATGATAAATTAAAGTAATGAATGTTTTCCCATCATTTTCCAAAACAAGTGACTACCTTCTGTCATCCTCACGTGGTTGTTAGAAAGTTATATAGCTGAAGGTGAGAGTTGGTGTTTAATCTTAGTATAAGTTTTAATTTAAGATTTAGTTTAAGTTTTTGTTTTGTTTATTTTGTTATATATGATTCAATGAATACTTGTTGGGTATTTTATTTAGTATTCGAAGGATGATTGTTTTCTTGTCCATGATGTTGGGTTGCATTTAAAATGCAGGAGGAATGGGTCCTCTAAACCTAATATCATGTAGTGTGGGGGATGTTTATTCCGCTTTTTGTCCTCTTGAGTATTTGAGGGTTTTAGGAAAAGCCGTAAACCCGGTCTTAAAACCCGAGGACGATACAGTCCTTACCCAAACACCTCCCCGCGGTAGAGGACGGCTAACGTATACAAGTGGTATGCGGCTAAGTTTGGGAAGGGGCCGAATGGGTACCGGCATACGTATCCAACCTCCATGTCTTCAAATGGAGGAAAAGGGCATTCTGTTGTCCTGGGGTTGCCAGATGGATCCCGAAGTGGCTAGGGCCACAGGCAGGTGGGGAGATTTAGGAAGGGTTTTAGAGCAGATTCCTTAGCAGTGAGGAGAGTAGGAACCGCTTCTTTAGTGCTTCCTGTGTCTTTAGCTAGTCTTTTTGTTTCGTTTGTTTGTTTCGTTCCTCCTCTTCAGAGGGTGTTCCCGAGGTTCCTGGGGACTTTCATCATGGGCACATACAATTCAGTGCCTTCACACACATCAGATCACGGCACCATACATGCGACACGTACCACACCACAAGAAACATCAATTCCTCAGTCATTGCTTACACCATTTTTCTCCACACTGTTCACATTAATGCATTTCGTGATGTATTTTTATAGTTAATTAGAGTGTTTAAGTTATCGTAATTCTAGCGTATAATGTAAGTTGTTCATTCCTATGTGTAAGTGTACTGTTTTTTCTAATTCTCATGAATGTTTTTTTTCAGGCTTTATAATTTGAAACTTTTTTCTACAGGTTCATAAGCGCTGCTGTATGCGTAGGATAGATTCAATTTAGAACGCACGAGAAATATTTCAGCTGGTAGTTAATTAGTTAGCTCGTTTTTCTCGAGTATGCATGAGCCGTCATGCTTGACGAAGGCGAATTTTGTTATATGCGGTAGGTAATTTCTCGAGAAGCGGTGTTTTCTCTTGCTCATATTCTTAGGGTTAAGCGTAAATCGTGTCCGTTAGTTTACCGTAGCATAGATGCGATTTTAGGGATTCGTTAACTCAGGTGATGGAAATTATTGGGATCCGATTTTACCTCTGGTGTGCCTAATGAGTGAATGATTGTGGCAAGTGCACTTGCATGAATGTCTGCTAGTTGATGATTTTTAGATTGACACCTTTCCTGGCTGATAGTCCTTATGTGTAGTTAGGTCTTTTGGAACTAACACTGTGGTGGTGGGAGAGTGTGTGCAAGGTAAAAGCGGATTCCCAAACCAATTTCCATCCAAAAGAATTTGTAAGTGTAATTAATAGCGCAGGGTAGGGGAATTATAATCTCTCAGTGATTTAAGACCAGACAGAGCTGTTGTTTGCGAGTTCTCATTGTTCGAATCGCTATGCATCTTAGGTCGCGAAGGTCGTACATTAAGCTAGCTTTCTATGGTAGTTACGATAGGTTAATTTCGAAACCTTTTGTTCTCTGCGATTTACCACCGAATCATTATTTGATATTTCTGTCGCCTAAGTTCAATATTTTCTTAAGTAAGAGCGATCGGACTATTATTAGATAAGAGACTAGATTGATGATTCTCTTTCACATCCCCGGTTTGAAGGATGCATTTTGCATCCTTCTCTTTAAATGTTTACGTGTCTTATGATAATTTAAAGTAATGAATGTTTTCCCATCATTTTCCAAACCAAGTGTCTACCTTCTGTCATCCTCACGTGGTTGTTAGAAAGTTATATTCCTTAAGGTGAGAGTTGGTGTTTAATCTTAGTATAAGTTTTAATTTAAGATTTAGTTTAAGTTTTTGTTTTGTTTATTTTGTTATATATGATTGAATGAATACTTGTTGGGTATTTTATTTAGTATTCGAAGGATGATTGTTTTCTTGTCCATGATGTTGGGTTGCATTTAAAATGCAGGAGGAATGGGTCCTCTAAACCTAATATCATGTAGTGTGGGGGATGTTTATTCCGCTTTTTGTCCTCTTGAGTATTTGAGGGTTTTAGGAAAAGCCGTAAACCCGGTCTTAAAACCCGAGGACGATACAGTCCTTACCCAAACACCTCCCCGCGGTAGAGGACGGCTAACGTATACAAGTGGTATGCGGCTAAGTTTGGGAAGGGGCCGAATGGGTACCGGCATACGTATCCAACCTCCATGTCTTCAAATGGAGGAAAAGGGCATTCTGTTGTCCTGGGGTTGCCAGATGGATCCCGAAGTGGCTAGGGCCATAGGCAGGTGGGGAGATTTAGGAAGGGTTTTAGAGCAGATTCCTTAGCAGTGAGGAGAGTAGGAACCGCTTCTTTAGTGCTTCCTGTGTCTATAGCTAGTCTTTTTGTTTCGTTTGTTTGTTTCGTTCCTCCTCTTCAGAGGGTGTTCCCGAGGTTCCTGGGGACTTTCATCATGGGCACATACAATTCAGTGCCTTCACACACATCAGATCACGGCACCATACATGCGACACGTACCACACCACAAGAAACATCAATTCCTCAGTCATTGCTTACACCATTTTTCTCCACACTGTTCACATTAATGCATTTCGTGATGTATTTTTATAGTTAATTAGAGTGTTTAAGTTATCGTAATTCTAGCGTATAATGTAAGTTGTTCATTCCTATGTGTAAGTGTACTGTTTTTTCTAATTCTCATGAATGTTTTTTTTCAGGCTTTATAATTTGAATCTTTTCTCTACAGGTTCATAAGCGCTGCTGTATGCGTAGGATAGATTCAATTTAGAACGCACGAGAAATATTTCAGCTGGTAGTTAATTAGTTAGCTCGTTTTTCTCGAGTATGCATGAGCCGTCATGCTTGACGAAGGCGAATTTTGTTATATGCGGTAGGTAATTTCTCGAGAAGCGGTGTTTTCTCTTGCTCATATTCTTAGGGTTAAGCGTAAATCGTGTCCGTTAGTTTACCGTAGCATAGATGCGATTTTAGGGATTCGTTAACTCAGGTGATGGAAATTATTGGGATCCGATTTTACCTCTGGTGTGCCTAATGAGTGAATGATTGTGGCAAGTGCACTTGCATGAATGTCTGCTAGTTGATGATTTTTAGATTGACACCTTTCCTGGTTGATAGTCCTTATGTGTAGTTAGGTCTTTTGGAACTAACACTGTGGTGGTGGGAGAGTGTGTGCAAGGTAAAAGCGGATTCCCAAACCAATTTCCATCCAAAAGAATTTGTAAGTGTAATTAATAGCGCAGGGTAGGGGAATTATAATCTCTCAGTGATTTAAGACCAGACAGAGCTGTTGTTTGCGAGTTCTCATTGTTCGAATCGCTATGCATCTTAGGTCGCGAAGGTCGTACATTAAGCTAGCATTCTATGGTAGTTACGATAGGTTAATTTCGAAACCTTTTGTTCTCTGCGATTTACCACCGAATCATTATTTGATATTTCTGTCGCCTAAGTTCAATATTTTCTTAAGTAAGAGCGATCGGACTATTATTAGATAAGAGACTAGATTGATGATTCTCTTTCACATCCCCGGTTTGAAGGATGCATTTTGCATCCTTCTCTTTAAATGTTTACGTGTCTTATGATAATTTAAAGTAATGAATGTTTTCCCATCATTTTCCAAACCAAGTGTCTACCTTCTGTCATCCTCACGTGGTTGTTAGAAAGTTATATTGCTTAAGGTGAGAGTTGGTGTTTAATCTTAGTATAAGTTTTAATTTAAGATTTAGTTTAAGTTTTTGTTTTGTTTATTTTGTTATATATGATTGAATGAATACTTGTTGGGTATTTTATTTAGTATTCGAAGGATGATTGTTTTCTTGTCCATGATGTTGGGTTGCATTTAAAATGCAGGAGGAATGGGTCCTCTAAACCTAATATCATGTAGTGTGGGGGATGTTTATTCCGCTTTTTGTCCTCTTGAGTATTTGAGGGTTTTAGGAAAAGCCGTAAACCCGGTCTTAAAACCCGAGGACGATACAGTCCTTACCCAAACACCTCCCCGCGGTAGAGGACGGCTAACGTATACAAGTGGTATGCGGCTAAGTTTGGGAAGGGGCCGAATGGGTACCGGCATACGTATCCAACCTCCATGTCTTCAAATGGAGGAAAAGGGCATTCTGTTGTCCTGGAGTTGCCAGATGGATCCCGATTTGGCTAGGGCCACAGGCAGGTGGGGAGGTTTAGGAAGGTTTTTAGAGCTGATTCCTTAGCAGTGAGGAGAGTAGGAACCGCTTCTTTAGTGCTTCCTGTGTCTTTAGCTAGTCTTTTTGTTTCGTTTGTTTGTTTCGTTCCTCCTCTTCAGAGGGTGTTCCCGAGGTTCCTGGGGACTTTCATCATGGGCACATACAATTCAGTGCCTTCACACACATCAGATCACGGCACCATACATGCGACACGTACCACACCACAAGAAACATCAATTCCTCAGTCATTGCTTACACCATTTTTCTCCACACTGTTCACATTAATGCATTTCGTGATGTATTTTTATAGTTAATTAGAGTGTTTAAGTTATCGTAATTCTAGCGTATAATGTAAGTTGTTCATTCCTATGTGTAAGTGTACTGTTTTTTCTAATTCTCATGAATGTTTTTTTTCAGGCTTTATAATTTGAATCTTTTCTCTACAGGTTCATAAGCGCTGCTGTATGCGTAGGATAGATTCAATTTAGAACGCACGAGAAATATTTCAGCTGGTAGTTAATTAGTTAGCTCGTTTTTCTCGAGTATGCATGAGCCGTCATGCTTGACGAAGGCGAATTTTGTTATATGCGGTAGGTAATTTCTCGAGAAGCGGTGTTTTCTCTTGCTCATATTCTTAGGGTTAAGCGCAAATCGTGTCCGTTAGTTTACCGTAGCATAGATGCGATTTTAGGGATTCGTTAACTCAGGTGATGGAAATTATTGGGATCCGATTTTACCTCTGGTGTGCCTAATGAGTGAATGATTGTGGCAAGTGCACTTGCATGAATGTCTGCTAGTTGATGATTTTTAGATTGACACCTTTCCTGGTTGATAGTCCTTATGTGTAGTTAGGTCTTTTGGAACTAACACTGTGGTGGTGGGAGAGTGTGTGCAAGGTAAAAGCGGATTCCCAAACCAATTTCCATCCAAAAGAATTTGTAAGTGTAATTAATAGCGCAGGGTAGGGGAATTATAATCTCTCAGTGATTTAAGACCAGACAGAGCTGTTGTTTGCGAGTTCTCATTGTTCGAATCGCTATGCATCTTAGGTCGCGAAGGTCGTGCATTAAGCTAGCATTCGATGGTAGTTACCGTAGGTTAATTTCGTAACCTTTTGTTCTCTGCGATTTACCACCGAATCATTATTTGATATTTCTGTCGCCTAAGTTCAATATTTTCTTAAGTAAGAGCGATCGGACTATTATTAGATAAGAGACTAGATTGATGATTCTCTTTCACATCCCCGGTTTGAAGGATGCATTTTGCATCCTTCTCTTTAAATGTTTACGTGTCTTATGATAATTTAAAGTAATGAATGTTTTCCCATCATTTTCCAAACCAAGTGTCTACCTTCTGTCATCCTCACGTGGTTGTTAGAAAGTTATATTGCTTAAGGTGAGAGTTGGTGTTTAATCTTAGTATAAGTTTTAATTTAAGATTTAGTTTAAGTTTTTGTTTTGTTTATTTTGTTATATATGATTGAATGAATACTTGTTGGGTATTTTATTTAGTATTCGAAGGATGATTGTTTTCTTGTCCATGATGTTGGGTTGCATTTAAAATGCAGGAGGAATGGGTCCTCTAAACCTAATATCATGTAGTGTGGGGGATGTTTATTCCGCTTTTTGTCCTCTTGAGTATTTGAGGGTTTTAGGAAAAGCCGTAAACCCGGTCTTAAAACCCGAGGACGATACAGTCCTTACCCAAACACCTCCCCGCGGTAGAGGACGGCTAACGTATACAAGTGGTATGCGGCTAAGTTTGGGAAGGGGCCGAATGGGTACCGGCATACGTATCCAACCTCCATGTCTTCAAATGGAGGAAAAGGGCATTCTGTTGTCCTGGGGTTGCCAGATGGATCCCGAAGTGGCTAGGGCCATAGGCAGGTGGGGAGATTTAGGAAGGGTTTTAGAGCAGATTCCTTAGCAGTGAGGAGAGTAGGAACCGCTTCTTTAGTGCTTCCTGTGTCTATAGCTAGTCTTTTTGTTTCGTTTGTTTGTTTCGTTCCTCCTCTTCAGAGGGTGTTCCCGAGGTTCCTGGGGACTTTCATCATGGGCACATACAATTCAGTGCCTTCACACACATCAGATCACGGCACCATACATGCGACACGTACCACACCACAAGAAACATCAATTCCTCAGTCATTGCTTACACCATTTTTCTCCACACTGTTCACATTAATGCATTTCGTGATGTATTTTTATAGTTAATTAGAGTGTTTAAGTTATCGTAATTCTAGCGTATAATGTAAGTTGTTCATTCCTATGTGTAAGTGTACTGTTTTTTCTAATTCTCATGAATGTTTTTTTTCAGGCTTTATAATTTGAAACTTTTCTCTACAGGTTCATCAGCGCTGCTGTATGCGTAGGATAGATTCAATTTAGAACGCACGAGAAATATTTCAGCTGGTAGTTAATTAGTTAGCTCGTTTTTCTCGAGTATGCATGAGCCGTCATGCTTGACGAAGGCGAATTTTGTTATATGCGGTAGGTAATTTCTCGAGAAGCGGTGTTTTCTCTTGCTCATATTCTTAGGGTTAAGCGTAAATCGTGTCCGTTAGTTTACCGTAGCATAGATGCGATTTTAGGGATTCGTTAACTCAGGTGATGGAAATTATTGGGATCCGATTTTACCTCTGGTGTGCCTAATGAGTGAATGATTGTGGCAAGTGCACTTGCATGAATGTCTGCTAGTTGATGATTTTTAGATTGACACCTTTCCTGGTTGATAGTCCTTATGTGTAGTTAGGTCTTTTGGAACTAACACTGTGGTGGTGGGAGAGTGTGTGCAAGGTAAAAGCGGATTGCCAAACCAATTTCCATCCAAAAGAATTTGTAAGTGTAATTAATAGCGCAGGGGAGGGGAATTATAATCTCTCAGTGATTTAAGACCAGACAGAGCTGTTGTTTGCGAGTTCTCATTGTTCGAATCGCTATGCATCTTAGGTCGCGAAGGTCGTGCATTAAGCTAGCATTCGATGGTAGTTACCGTAGGTTAATTTCGAAACCTTTTGTTCTCTGCGATTTACCACCGAATCATTATTTGATATTTCTGTCGCCTAAGTTCAATATTTTCTTAAGTAAGAGCGATCGGACTATTATTAGATAAGAGACTAGATTGATGATTCTCTTTCACATCCCCGGTTTGAAGGATGCATTTTGCATCCTTCTCTTTAAATGTTTACGTGTCTTATGATAATTTAAAGTAATGAATGTTTTCCCATCATTTTCCAAACCAAGTGTCTACCTTCTGTCATCCTCACGTGGTTTTTAGAAAGGTACTAGCTGAGGCGCCCGTTGATTCTCAACGGGGATATATAAATAAGCAGTAGATAATATATTATAACATGTGCAGAGGAGAATCTAATATCTCTCACTTAGCTTGGATCAATGAAAATGTTATCCTAAATGGAAATGTTTTATATTTTCTAACTTCTTATAACTTGAATCCAAATCTATGATCCACGATAAGAAAAGGTATCGTCTTAGATTTTCCTTCTTTAGGAGTTTCCTCAACTATGAAAGATGATTCTTTCTTGGGATTTTTCCTTGGTGCACGTCATCTCATGTAATAATTACCCATTTCCTTATGTTTCTTTTAAATTTACTTATTAAGATAGTATTGCTTAGCTTCACATTGAATTCTATAAGGGAGAAAATTTTGATGGAGACAATACTACGCTCTGTTTGCTCACGAATACAAAATATCGCCCGTGTAAAGAATGAGGCGTTTCATTAAGTTATCATTTACTCGAAATGCTAATGTAATACGCGGTATTAGTTGATTAGGTAAGAAGAGTCATGGTTCAAGCACCCACTGCCACACGCTATGAGGCTGCACGCAGTATACATTAATCAATTTAAAGTTTTTCCAGTGTAAATCACACGTAGTAGCTTCATTATTTTCAAATAGAGTTAACAAAGTCGAGGTGATAAAGAAAATTTCCCTCAATTATCATACGTCGCCTCTTGTGAATGAACACTACAAATTGTTTGTAAATGCAAACGCTGAAATTTCTGAATTTCTGAAATGCTGAATATAGCCTGCTAAGTTCATATACTATCATTAATTTTTAATCATTGCTTCCATATGGACCTAAAATCATCGTGTATTCTTATGGGAAAACGCAATACCTCGTTTTCAACAATCGCATTCGTCGTCAAGTGGACTCGTTGCATATAGCCTCGAATATCACAAAATTTCCGCTTATTATAACCAAATTCTCGCTATTTCGACCCGATAACGATATTTTGCGACCATATTAAAAATGTTCATTCATTTCTCTTTCTTTTGTTGCTTGACTCGATTTCGTAAACCTATTACGTCTTACATAATTTAGCAAAAGAAATGTGGCCTGCAACCGATAAAACTGAGGATTACGTGCATTTCTTATAAGAACGGTTCTTCTTACTGGGTTGGACTGGGGACAAATAAGTACATTAAAAATAGTGTCTCATCTAAAAAGATCATACATATAAAAATACTAAAGTTTTAAAAGTTGTGCCATAAATGGTTCTCAAGTTTTAGGCGAACATACATTTACGCACACATAAACACACCTTATTTTATTACATAAGTTACATAATTCACTATTAAATATACTTTTTCAGTAATTTGATCCTATTGTCCTGATACTTAATATAGCGTATATTAAAAATATATATAAGTTTTAATTGAAGATATATTTAAAGTTTTTGTTTAGTTTATTTTGTTATATATGATTGAATGAATACTTGTTGGGTAATTTATTAAGTATTCGAATGATGATTGTTTTCTTGTCCATGATGTTGGGATGCATTTAAAATGCAGGAGGAATGGGTCCTCTAAACCTAATATCATGTAGTGTTGGGAATGTTTATTCCGCTTTTTGTCCTCTTGAGTATTTGAGGGTTTTAGGAAAAGCCGTAAACCCGGTCTTAAAACCCGAGGACGATACAGTCCTTACCCAAACACCTCCCCGCGGTAGAGGACGGCTAACGTATACAAGTGGTATGCGGCTAAGTTTGGGAAGGGGCCGAATGGGTACCGGCATACGTATCCAACCTCCATGTCTTCAAATGGAGGAAAAGGGCATTCTGTTGTCCTGGGGTTGCCAGATGGATCCCGAAGTGGCTAGGGCCATAGGCAGGTGGGGAGATTTAGGAAGGGTTTTAGAGCAGATTCCTTAGCAGTGAGGAGAGTAGGAACCGCTTCTTTAGTGCTTCCTGTGTCTTTAGCTAGTCTTTTTGTTTCGTTTGTTTGTTTCGTTCCTCCTCTTCAGAGGGTGTTCCCGAGGTTCCTGGGGACTTTCATCATGGGCACATACAATTCAGTGCCTTCACACACATCAGATCACGGCACCATACATGCGACACGTACCACACCACAAGAAACATCAATTCCTCAGTCATTGCTTACACCATTTTTCTCCACACTGTTCACATTAATGCATTTCGTGATGTATTTTTATAGTTAATTAGAGTGTTTAAGTTATCGTAATTCTAGCGTATAATGTAAGTTGTTCATTCCTATGTGTAAGTGTACTGTTTTTTCTAATTCTCATGAATGTTTTTTTTCAGGCTTTATAATTTGAAACTTTTCTCTACAGGTTCATAAGCGCTGCTGTATGCGTAGGATAGATTCAATTTAGAACGCACGAGAAATATTTCAGCTGGTAGTTAATTAGTTAGCTCGTTTTTCTCGAGTATGCATGAGCCGTCATGCTTGACGAAGGCGAATTTTGTTATATGCGGTAGGTAATTTCTCGAGAAGCGGTGTTTTCTCTTGCTCATATTCTTAGGGTTAAGCGTAAATCGTGTCCGTTAGTTTACCGTAGCATAGATGCGATTTTAGGGATTCGTTAACTCAGGTGATGGAAATTATTGGGATCCGATTTTACCTCTGGTGTGCCTAATGAGTGAATGATTGTGGCAAGTGCACTTGCATGAATGTCTGCTAGTTGATGATTTTTAGATTGACACCTTTCCTGGTTGATAGTCCTTATGTGTAGTTAGGTCTTTTGGAACTAACACTGTGGTGGTGGGAGAGTGTGTGCAAGGTAAAAGCGGATTGCCAAACCAATTTCCATCCAAAAGAATTTGTAAGTGTAATTAATAGCGCAGGGGAGGGGAATTATAATCTCTCAGTGATTTAAGACCAGACAGAGCTGTTGTTTGCGAGTTCTCATTGTTCGAATCGCTATGCATCTTAGGTCGCGAAGGTCGTGCATTAAGCTAGCATTCGATGGTAGTTACCGTAGGTTAATTTCGTAACCTTTTGTTCTCTGCGATTTACCACCGAATCATTATTTGATATTTCTGTCGCCTAAGTTCAATATTTTCTTAAGTAAGAGCGATCGGACTATTATTAGATAAGAGACTAGATTGATGATTCTCTTTCACATCCCCGGTTTGAAGGATGCATTTTGCATCCTTCTCTTTAAATGTTTACGTGTCTTATGATAATTTAAAGTAATGAATGTTTTCTTATTTTCCAAACCACGTGTCTCTCTTCTGTCATCCTTACGTGGTTTTTAGAAAGGTACTAGCTGAGGCTCCCGTTGATTCTCAACGGGGATATATAAATAAGCAGTAGATAATATATTATAACTTGTGCAGAGGAGAATCTAATATCTCTCACTTAGCTTGGGTCAATGAAAATGTTATCCTAAATGGAAATGTTTTATATTTTCCAACTTCTTATCACTTGAATCCAAATCTATGATCCACGATAAGAAAAGGTATCGTCTTAGATTTTCCTTCTTTAGGAGTTTCCTCAACTATGTAAGATGATTCTTTCTTGGGATTTTTCCTTTGTGCACGTCATCTCATGTAATAATTACCCATTTCCTTATGTTTCTTTTAAATTTACTTATTAAGATAGTATTGCTTAGCTTCACATTGAATTCTATAAGGGAGAAAATTTTGATGGAGACAATACTACGCTCGGTTTGCTCACGAATACAAAATATCGCCCGTGTAAAGAATGAGGCGTTTCATTAAGTTATCATTTACTCGAAATGCTAATGTAATACGCGGTATTAGATGATTAGGTAAGAAGAGTCATGGTTCAAGCACCCACTGCCACACGCTAAGAGGCTGCACGCAGTATACATTAATCAATTTAAAGTTTTTCCAGTGTAAATCACACGTAGTAGCTTCATTATTTTCAAATAGAGTTAACAAAGTCGAGGTGATAAAGAAAATTTCCCTCAATTATCATACGTCGCCTCTTGTGAATGAACACTGCAAATTGTTTGTAAATGCAAATGCTGAAATTTCTGAATTTCTGAAATGCTGAATATTGCCTGCTAAGTACATATACTATCATTAATTTTTAATCATTGCTTCCATATGGACCTAAAATCATCGTGTATTCTTATGGGAAAACGCAATACCTCGTTTTCAACAATCGCATTCGTCGTCAAGTGGACTCGTTGCATATAGCCTCGAATTTCACAAAATTTCCGCTTATTATAACCAAATTCTCGCTATTTCGACCCGCTAACGATATTTTGCGACCATATTAAAAATGTTTATTCATTTCTCTTTCTTTTGTTGCTTGACTCGATTTCGTAAAACTATTACGTCTTACATAATTTAGCAAAAGAAATGTGGCCTGCAACCGATAAAACTGAGGTTTACGTGCATTTCTTATAAGAACGGTTCTTCTTACTGGGTTGGACTGGGGACAAATAAGTACATTAAAAATAGTGTCTCATCTAAAAAGATCATACATATAAAAATACTAAAGTTTTAAAAGTTGTGCCATAAATGGTTCTCAAGTTTTAGGCGAACATACATTTACGCTCACATAAACACACCTTATTTTATTACATAAGTTACATAATTCACTATTAAATATACTTTTTCAGTAATTTGATCCTATTGTCCTGATACTTAATATAGCGTATATTAAAAATATATATAAGTTTTAATTGAAGATATATTTAAAGTTTTTGTTTAGTTTATTTTGTTATATATGATTGAATGAATACTTGTTGGGTATTTTATTAAGTATTCGAAAGATGATTGTTTTCTTGTCCATGATGTTGGGATGCATTTAAAATGCAGGAGGAATGGGTCCTCTAAACCTAATATCATGTAGTGTTGGGAATGTTTATTCCGCTTTTTGTCCTCTTGAGTATTTGAGGGTTTTAGGAAAAGCCGTAAACCCGGTCTTAAAACCCGAGGACGATACAGTCCTTACCCAAACACCTCCCCGCGGTAGAGGACGGCTAACGTATACAAGTGGTATGCGGCTAAGTTTGGGAAGGGGCCGAATGGGTACCGGCATACGTATCCAACCTCCATGTCTTCAAATGGAGGAAAAGGGCATTCTGTTGTCCTGGGGTTGCCAGATGGATCCCGAAGTGGCTAGGGCCATAGGCAGGTGGGGAGATTTAGGAAGGGTTTTAGAGCAGATTCCTTAGCAGTGAGGAGAGTAGGAACCGCTTCTTTAGTGCTTCCTGTGTCTTTAGCTAGTCTTTTTGTTTCGTTTGTTTGTTTCGTTCCTCCTCTTCAGAGGGTGTTCCCGAGGTTCCTGGGGACTTTCATCATGGGCACGTACAATTCAGTGCCTTCACACACATCAGATCACGGCACCATACATGCGACACGTACCACACCACAAGAAACATCAATTCCTCAGCCATTGCTTACACCATTTTTCTCCACACTGTTCACATTAATGCATTTCGTGATGTATTTTTATAGTTAATTAGAGTGTTTAAGTTATCGTAATTCTAGCGTATAATGTAAGTTGTTCATTCCTATGTGTAAGTGTACTGTTTTTTCTAATTCTCATGAATGTTTTTTTTCAGGCTTTATAATTTGAAACTCTTCTCTACAGGTTCATAAGCGCTGCTGTATGCGTAGGATAGATTCAATTTAGAACGCTCGAGAAATATTTCAGCTGGTAGTTAATTAGTTAGCTCGTTTTTCTCGAGTATGCATGAGCCGTCATGCTTGACGAAGGCGAATTTTGTTATATGCGGTAGGTAATTTCTCGAGAAGCGGTGTTTTCTCTTGCTCATATTCTTAGGGTTAAGCGTAAATCGTGTCCGTTAGTTTACCGTAGCATAGATGCGATTTTAGGGATTCGTTAACTCAGGTGATGGAAATTATTGGGATCCGATTTTACCTCTGGTGTGCCTAATGAGTGAATGATTGTGGCAAGTGCACTTGCATGAATGTCTGCTAGTTGATGATTTTTAGATTGACACCTTTCCTGGTTGATAGTCCTTATGTGTAGTTAGGTCTTTTGGAACTAACACTGTGGTGGTGGGAGAGTGTGTGCAAGGTAAAAGCGGATTGCCAAACCAATTTCCATCCAAAAGAATTTGTAAGTGTAATTAATAGCGCAGGGGAGGGGAATTATAATCTCTCAGTGATTTAAGACCAGACAGAGCTGTTGTTTGCGAGTTCTCATTGTTCGAATCGCTATGCATCTTAGGTCGCGAAGGTCGTGCATTAAGCTAGCATTCGATGGTAGTTACCGTAGGTTAATTTCGTAACCTTTTGTTCTCTGCGATTTACCACCGAATCATTATTTGATATTTCTGTCGCCTAAGTTCAATATTTTCTTAAGTAAGAGCGATCGGACTATTATTAGATAAGAGACTAGATTGATGATTCTCTTTCACATCCCCGGTTTGAAGGATGCATTTTGCATCCTTCTCTTTAAATGTTTACGTGTCTTATGATAATTTAAAGTAATGAATGTTTTCTTATTTTCCAAACCACGTGTCTCTCTTCTGTCATCCTTACGTGGTTTTTAGAAAGGTACTAGCTGAGGCTCCCGTTGATTCTCAACGGGGATATATAAATAAGCAGTAGATAATATATTATAACTTGTGCAGAGGAGAATCTAATATCTCTCACTTAGCTTGGATCAATGAAAATGTTATCCTAAATGGAAATGTTTTATATTTTCCAACTTCTTATCACTTGAATCCAAATCCATGATCCACGATAAGAAAAGGTATCGTCTTAGATTTTCCTTCTTTAGGAGTTTCCTCAACTATGTAAGATGATTCTTTCTTGGGATTTTTCCTTTGTGCACGTCATCTCATGTAATAATTACCCATTTCCTTATGTTTCTTTTAAATTTACTTATTAAGATAGTATTGCTTAGCTTCACATTGAATTCTATAAGGGAGAAAATTTTGATGGAGACAATACTACGCTCGGTTTGCTCACGAATACAAAATATCGCCCGTGTAAAGAATGAGGCGTTTCATTAAGTTATCATTTACTCGAAATGCTAATGTAATACGCGGTATTAGTTGATTAGGTAAGAAGAGTCATGGTTCTAGCACCCACTGCCACACGCTAAGAGGCTGCACGCAGTATACATTAATCAATTTAAAGTTTTTCCAGTGTAAATCACACGTAGTAGCTTAATTATTTTCAAATAGAGTTAACAAAGTCGAGGTGATAAAGAAAATTTCCCTCAATTATCATACGTCGCCTCTTGTGAATGAACACTGCAAATTGTTTGTAAATGCAAATGCTGAAATTTCTGAATTTCTGAAATGCTGAATATAGCCTGCTATGTACATATACTATCATTAATTTTTAATCATTGCTTCCATATGGACCTAAAATCATCGTGTATTCTTATGGGAAAACGCAATACCTCGTTTTCAACAATCGCATTCGTCGTCAAGTGGACTCGTAGCATATAGCCTCGAATTTCACAAAATTTCCGCTTATTATAACCAAATTCTCGCTATTTCGACCCGATAACGATATTTTGCGACCATATTAAAAATGTTTATTCATTTCTCTTTCTTTTGTTGCTTGACTCGATTTCGTAAAACTATTACGTCTTACATAATTTAGCAAAAGAAATGTGGCCTGCAACCGATAAAACTGAGGTTTACGTGCATTTCTTATAAGAACGGTTCTTCTTACTGGGTTGAACTGGGGACAAATAAGTACATTAAAAATAGTGTCTCATCTAAAAAGATCATACATATAAAAATACTAAAGTTTTAAAAGTTGTGCCATAAATGGTTCTCAAGTTTTAGGCGAACATACATTTACGCTCACATAAACACACCTTATTTTATTACATAAGTTACATAATTCACTATTAAATATACTTTTTCAGTAATTTGATCCTATTGTCCTGATACTTGATATAGCGTATATTAAAAATATATATAAGTTTTAATTGAAGATATATTAAAGTTTTTGTTTAGTTTATTTTGTTATATATGATTGAATGTATACTTGTTGGGTATTTTATTAAGTATTCGAAAGATGATTGTTTTCTTGTCCATGATGTTGGGATGCATTTAAAATGCAGGAGGAATGGGTCCTCTAAACCTAATATCATGTAGTGTTGGGAATGTTTATTCCGCTTTTTGTCCTCTTGAGTATTTGAGGGTTTTAGGAAAAGCCGTAAACCCGGTCTTAAAACCCGAGGACGATACAGTCCTTACCCAAACACCTCCCCGCGGTAGAGGACGGCTAACGTATACAAGTGGTATGCGGCTAAGTTTGGGAAGGGGCCGAATGGGTACCGGCATACGTATCCAACCTCCATGTCTTCAAATGGAGGAAAAGGGCATTCTGTTGTCCTGGGGTTGCCAGATGGATCCCGAAGTGGCTAGGGCCATAGGCAGGTGGGGAGATTTAGGAAGGGTTTTAGAGCAGATTCCTTAGCAGTGAGGAGAGTAGGAACCGCTTCTTTAGTGCTTCCTGTGTCTTTAGCTAGTCTTTTTGTTTCGTTTGTTTGTTTCGTTCCTCCTCTTCAGAGGGTGTTCCCGAGGTTCCTGGGGACTTTCATCATGGGCACATACAATTCAGTGCCTTCACACACATCAGATCACGGCACCATACATGCGACACGTACCACACCACAAGAAACATCAATTCCTCAGTCATTGCTTACACCATTTTTCTCCACACTGTTCACATTAATGCATTTCGTGATGTATTTTTATAGTTAATTAGAGTGTTTAAGTTATCGTAATTCTAGCGTATAATGTAAGTTGTTCATTCCTATGTGTAAGTGTACTGTTTTTTCTAATTCTCATGAATGTTTTTTTTCAGGCTTTATAATTTGAAACTTTTCTCTACAGGTTCATAAGCGCTGCTGTATGCGTAGGATAGATTCAATTTAGAACGCACGAGAAATATTTCAGCTGGTAGTTAATTAGTTAGCTCGTTTTTCTCGAGTATGCATGAGCCGTCATGCTTGACGAAGGCGAATTTTGTTATATGCGGTAGGTAATTTCTCGAGAAGCGGTGTTTTCTCTTGCTCATATTCTTAGGGTTAAGCGTAAATCGTGTCCGTTAGTTTACCGTAGCATAGATGCGATTTTAGGGATTCGTTAACTCAGGTGATGGAAATTATTGGGATCCGATTTTACCTCTGGTGTGCCTAATGAGTGAATGATTGTGGCAAGTGCACTTGCATGAATGTCTGCTAGTTGATGATTTTTAGATTGACACCTTTCCTGGTTGATAGTCCTTATGTGTAGTTAGGTCTTTTGGAACTAACACTGTGGTGGTGGGAGAGTGTGTGCAAGGTAAAAGCGGATTGCCAAACCAATTTCCATCCAAAAGAATTTGTAAGTGTAATTAATAGCGCAGGGGAGGGGAATTATAATCTCTCAGTGATTTAAGACCAGACAGAGCTGTTGTTTGCGAGTTCTCATTGTTCGAATCGCTATGCATCTTAGGTCGCGAAGGTCGTGCATTAAGCTAGCATTCTATGGTAGTTACGATAGGTTAATTTCGAAACCTTTTGTTCTCTGCGATTTACCACCGAATCATTATTTGATATTTCTGTCGCCTAAGTTCAATATTTTCTTAAGTAAGAGCGATCGGACTATTATTAGATAAGAGACTAGATTGATGATTCTCTTTCACATCCCAGGTTTGAAGGATGCATTTTGCATCCTTCTCTTTAAATGTTTACGTGTCTTATGATAATTTAAAGTAATGAATGTTTTCCCATCATTTTCCAAACCAAGTGTCTACCTTCTGTCATCCTCACGTGGTTGTTAGAAAGTTATATTGCTTAAGGTGAGAGTTGGTGTTTAATCTTAGTATAAGTTTTAATTTAAGATTTAGTTTAAGCTTTTGTTTTGTTTATTTTGTTATATATGATTGAATGAATACTTGTTGGGTATTTTATTTAGTATTCGAAGGATGATTGTTTTCTTGTCCATGATGTTGGGTTGCATTTAAAATGCAGGAGGAATGGGTCCTCTAAACCTAATATCATGTAGTGTGGGGGATGTTTATTCCGCTTTTTGTCCTCTTGAGTATTTGAGGGTTTTAGGAAAAGCCGTAAACCCGGTCTTAAAACCCGAGGACGATACAGTCCTTACCCAAACACCTCCCCGCGGTAGAGGACGGCTAACGTATACAAGTGGTATGCGGCTAAGTTTGGGAAGGGGCCGAATGGGTACCGGCATACGTATCCAACCTCCATGTCTTCAAATGGAGGAAAAGGGCATTCTGTTGTCCTGGGGTTGCCAGATGGATCCCGAAGTGGCTAGGGCCACAGGCAGGTGGGGAGATTTAGGAAGGGTTTTAGAGCAGATTCCTTAGCAGTGAGGAGAGTAGGAACCGCTTCTTTAGTGCTTCCTGTGTCTTTAGCTAGTCTTTTTGTTTCGTTTGTTTGTTTCGTTCCTCCTCTTCAGAGGGTGTTCCCGAGGTTCCTGGGGACTTTCATCATGGGCACATACAATTCAGTGCCTTCACACACATCAGATCACGGCACCATACATGCGACACGTACCACACCACAAGAAACATCAATTCCTCAGTCATTGCTTACACCATTTTTCTCCACACTGTTCACATTAATGCATTTCGTGATGTATTTTTATAGTTAATTAGAGTGTTTAAGTTATCGTAATTCTAGCGTATAATGTAAGTTGTTCATTCCTATGTGTAAGTGTACTGTTTTTTCTAATTCTCATGAATGTTTTTTTTCAGGCTTTATAATTTGAAACTCTTCTCTACAGGTTCATAAGCGCTGCTGTATGCGTAGGATAGATTCAATTTAGAACGCACGAGAAATATTTCAGCTGGTAGTTAATTAGTTAGCTCGTTTTTCTCGAGTATGCATGAGCCGTCATGCTTGACGAAGGCGAATTTTGTTATATGCGGTAGGTAATTTCTCGAGAAGCGGTGTTTTCTCTTGCTCATATTCTTAGGGTTAAGCGTAAATCGTGTCCGTTAGTTTACCGTAGCATAGATGCGATTTTAGGGATTCGTTAACTCAGGTGATGGAAATTATTGGGATCCGATTTTACCTCTGGTGTGCCTAATGAGTGAATGATTGTGGCAAGTGCACTTGCATGAATGTCTGCTAGTTGATGATTTTTAGATTGACACCTTTCCTGGTTGATAGTCCTTATGTGTAGTTAGGTCTTTTGGAACTAACACTGTGGTGGTGGGAGAGTGTGTGCAAGGTAAAAGCGGATTGCCAAACCAATTTCCATCCAAAAGAATTTTTAAGTGTAATTAATAGCGCAGGGGAGGGGAATTATAATCTCTCAGTGATTTAAGACCAGACAGAGCTGTTGTTTGCGAGTTCTCATTGTTCGAATCGCTATGCATCTTAGGTCGCGAAGGTCGTACATTAAGCTAGCATTCTATGGTAGTTACGATAGGTTAATTTCGAAACCTTTTGTTCTCTGCGATTTACCACCGAATCATTATTTGATATTTCTGTCGCCTAAGTTCAATATTTTCTTAAGTAAGAGCGATCGGACTATTATTAGATAAGAGACTAGATTGATGATTCTCTTTCACATCCCCGGTTTGAAGGATGCATTTTGCATCCTTCTCTTTAAATGTTTACGTGTCTTATGATAATTTAAAGTAATGAATGTTTTCCCATCATTTTCCAAACCAAGTGTCTACCTTCTGTCATCCTCACGTGGTTGTTAGAAAGTTATATTGCTTAAGGTGAGAGTTGGTGTTTAATCTTAGTATAAGTTTTAATTTAAGATTTAGTTTAAGTTTTTGTTTTGTTTATTTTGTTATATATGATTGAATGAATACTTGTTGGGTATTTTATTTAGTATTCGAAGGATGATTGTTTTCTTGTCCATGATGTTGGGTTGCATTTAAAATGCAGGAGGAATGGGTCCTCTAAACCTAATATCATGTAGTGTGGGGGATGTTTATTCCGCTTTTTGTCCTCTTGAGTATTTGAGGGTTTTAGGAAAAGCCGTAAACCCGGTCTTAAAACCCGAGGACGATACAGTCCTTACCCAAACACCTCCCCGCGGTAGAGGACGGCTAACGTATACAAGTGGTATGCGGCTAAGTTTGGGAAGGGGCCGAATGGGTACCGGCATACGTATCCAACCTCCATGTCTTCAAATGGAGGAAAAGGGCATTCTGTTGTCCTGGGGTTGCCAGATGGATCCCGAAGTGGCTAGGGCCATAGGCAGGTGGGGAGATTTAGGAAGGGTTTTAGAGCAGATTCCTTAGCAGTGAGGAGAGTAGGAACCGCTTCTTTAGTGCTTCCTGTGTCTATAGCTAGTCTTTTTGTTTCGTTTGTTTGTTTCGTTCCTCCTCTTCAGAGGGTGTTCCCGAGGTTCCTGGGGACTTTCATCATGGGCACATACAATTCAGTGCCTTCACACACATCAGATCACGGCACCATACATGCGACACGTACCACACCACAAGAAACATCAATTCCTCAGTCATTGCTTACACCATTTTTCTCCACACTGTTCACATTAATGCATTTCGTGATGTATTTTTATAGTTAATTAGAGTGTTTAAGTTATCGTAATTCTAGCGTATAATGTAAGTTGTTCATTCCTATGTGTAAGTGTACTGTTTTTTCTAATTCTCATGAATGTTTTTTTTCAGGCTTTATAATTTGAAACTTTTCTCTACAGGTTCATAAGCGCTGCTGTATGCGTAGGATAGATTCAATTTAGAACGCACGAGAAATATTTCAGCTGGTAGTTAATTAGTTAGCTCGTTTTTCTCGAGTATGCATGAGCCGTCATGCTTGACGAAGGCGAATTTTGTTATATGCGGTAGGTAATTTCTCGAGAAGCGGTGTTTTCTCTTGCTCATATTCTTAGGGTTAAGCGTAAATCGTGTCCGTTAGTTTACCGTAGCATAGATGCGATTTTAGGGATTCGTTAACTCAGGTGATGGAAATTATTGGGATCCGATTTTACCTCTGGTGTGCCTAATGAGTGAATGATTGTGGCAAGTGCACTTGCATGAATGTCTGCTAGTTGATGATTTTTAGATTGACACCTTTCCTGGTTGATAGTCCTTATGTGTAGTTAGGTCTTTTGGAACTAACACTGTGGTGGTGGGAGAGTGTGTGCAAGGTAAAAGCGGATTCCCAAACCAATTTCCATCCAAAAGAATTTGTAAGTGTAATTAATAGCGCAGGGTAGGGGAATTATAATCTCTCAGTGATTTAAGACCAGACAGAGCTGTTGTTTGCGAGTTCTCATTGTTCGAATCGCTATGCATCTTAGGTCGCGAAGGTCGTACATTAAGCTAGCTTTCTATGGTAGTTACGATAGGTTAATTTCGAAACCTTTTGTTCTCTGCGATTTACCACCGAATCATTATTTGATATTTCTGTCGCCTAAGTTCAATATTTTCTTAAGTAAGAGCGATCGGACTATTATTAGATAAGAGACTAGATTGATGATTCTCTTTCACATCCCCGGTTTGAAGGATGCATTTTGCATCCTTCTCTTTAAATGTTTACGTGTCTTATGATAATTTAAAGTAATGAATGTTTTCCCATCATTTTCCAAACCAAGTGTCTACCTTCTGTCATCCTCACGTGGTTGTTAGAAAGTTATATTCCTTAAGGTGAGAGTTGGTGTTTAATCTTAGTATAAGTTTTAATTTAAGATTTAGTTTAAGTTTTTGTTTTGTTTATTTTGTTATATATGATTGAATGAATACTTGTTGGGTATTTTATTTAGTATTCGAAGGATGATTGTTTTCTTGTCCATGATGTTGGGTTGCATTTAAAATGCAGGAGGAATGGGTCCTCTAAACCTAATATCATGTAGTGTGGGGGATGTTTATTCCGCTTTTTGTCCTCTTGAGTATTTGAGGGTTTTAGGAAAAGCCGTAAACCCGGTCTTAAAACCCGAGGACGATACAGTCCTTACCCAAACACCTCCCCGCGGTAGAGGACGGCTAACGTATACAAGTGGTATGCGGCTAAGTTTGGGAAGGGGCCGAATGGGTACCGGCATACGTATCCAACCTCCATGTCTTCAAATGGAGGAAAAGGGCATTCTGTTGTCCTGGGGTTGCCAGATGGATCCCGAAGTGGCTAGGGCCATAGGCAGGTGGGGAGATTTAGGAAGGGTTTTAGAGCAGATTCCTTAGCAGTGAGGAGAGTAGGAACCGCTTCTTTAGTGCTTCCTGTGTCTATAGCTAGTCTTTTTGTTTCGTTTGTTTGTTTCGTTCCTCCTCTTCAGAGGGTGTTCCCGAGGTTCCTGGGGACTTTCATCATGGGCACATACAATTCAGTGCCTTCACACACATCAGATCACGGCACCATACATGCGACACGTACCACACCACAAGAAACATCAATTCCTCAGTCATTGCTTACACCATTTTTCTCCACACTGTTCACATTAATGCATTTCGTGATGTATTTTTATAGTTAATTAGAGTGTTTAAGTTATCGTAATTCTAGCGTATAATGTAAGTTGTTCATTCCTATGTGTAAGTGTACTGTTTTTTCTAATTCTCATGAATGTTTTTTTTCAGGCTTTATAATTTGAATCTTTTCTCTACAGGTTCATAAGCGCTGCTGTATGCGTAGGATAGATTCAATTTAGAACGCACGAGAAATATTTCAGCTGGTAGTTAATTAGTTAGCTCGTTTTTCTCGAGTATGCATGAGCCGTCATGCTTGACGAAGGCGAATTTTGTTATATGCGGTAGGTAATTTCTCGAGAAGCGGTGTTTTCTCTTGCTCATATTCTTAGGGTTAAGCGTAAATCGTGTCCGTTAGTTTACCGTAGCATAGATGCGATTTTAGGGATTCGTTAACTCAGGTGATGGAAATTATTGGGATCCGATTTTACCTCTGGTGTGCCTAATGAGTGAATGATTGTGGCAAGTGCACTTGCATGAATGTCTGCTAGTTGATGATTTTTAGATTGACACCTTTCCTGGTTGATAGTCCTTATGTGTAGTTAGGTCTTTTGGAACTAACACTGTGGTGGTGGGAGAGTGTGTGCAAGGTAAAAGCGGATTCCCAAACCAATTTCCATCCAAAAGAATTTGTAAGTGTAATTAATAGCGCAGGGTAGGGGAATTATAATCTCTCAGTGATTTAAGACCAGACAGAGCTGTTGTTTGCGAGTTCTCATTGTTCGAATCGCTATGCATCTTAGGTCGCGAAGGTCGTACATTAAGCTAGCATTCTATGGTAGTTACGATAGGTTAATTTCGAAACCTTTTGTTCTCTGCGATTTACCACCGAATCATTATTTGATATTTCTGTCGCCTAAGTTCAATATTTTCTTAAGTAAGAGCGATCGGACTATTATTAGATAAGAGACTAGATTGATGATTCTCTTTCACATCCCCGGTTTGAAGGATGCATTTTGCATCCTTCTCTTTAAATGTTTACGTGTCTTATGATAATTTAAAGTAATGAATGTTTTCCCATCATTTTCCAAACCAAGTGTCTACCTTCTGTCATCCTCACGTGGTTGTTAGAAAGTTATATTGCTTAAGGTGAGAGTTGGTGTTTAATCTTAGTATAAGTTTTAATTTAAGATTTAGTTTAAGTTTTTGTTTTGTTTATTTTGTTATATATGATTGAATGAATACTTGTTGGGTATTTTATTTAGTATTCGAAGGATGATTGTTTTCTTGTCCATGATGTTGGGTTGCATTTAAAATGCAGGAGGAATGGGTCCTCTAAACCTAATATCATGTAGTGTGGGGGATGTTTATTCCGCTTTTTGTCCTCTTGAGTATTTGAGGGTTTTAGGAAAAGCCGTAAACCCGGTCTTAAAACCCGAGGACGATACAGTCCTTACCCAAACACCTCCCCGCGGTAGAGGACGGCTAACGTATACAAGTGGTATGCGGCTAAGTTTGGGAAGGGGCCGAATGGGTACCGGCATACGTATCCAACCTCCATGTCTTCAAATGGAGGAAAAGGGCATTCTGTTGTCCTGGAGTTGCCAGATGGATCCCGATTTGGCTAGGGCCACAGGCAGGTGGGGAGGTTTAGGAAGGTTTTTAGAGCTGATTCCTTAGCAGTGAGGAGAGTAGGAACCGCTTCTTTAGTGCTTCCTGTGTCTTTAGCTAGTCTTTTTGTTTCGTTTGTTTGTTTCGTTCCTCCTCTTCAGAGGGTGTTCCCGAGGTTCCTGGGGACTTTCATCATGGGCACATACAATTCAGTGCCTTCACACACATCAGATCACGGCACCATACATGCGACACGTACCACACCACAAGAAACATCAATTCCTCAGTCATTGCTTACACCATTTTTCTCCACACTGTTCACATTAATGCATTTCGTGATGTATTTTTATAGTTAATTAGAGTGTTTAAGTTATCGTAATTCTAGCGTATAATGTAAGTTGTTCATTCCTATGTGTAAGTGTACTGTTTTTTCTAATTCTCATGAATGTTTTTTTTCAGGCTTTATAATTTGAATCTTTTCTCTACAGGTTCATAAGCGCTGCTGTATGCGTAGGATAGATTCAATTTAGAACGCACGAGAAATATTTCAGCTGGTAGTTAATTAGTTAGCTCGTTTTTCTCGAGTATGCATGAGCCGTCATGCTTGACGAAGGCGAATTTTGTTATATGCGGTAGGTAATTTCTCGAGAAGCGGTGTTTTCTCTTGCTCATATTCTTAGGGTTAAGCGCAAATCGTGTCCGTTAGTTTACCGTAGCATAGATGCGATTTTAGGGATTCGTTAACTCAGGTGATGGAAATTATTGGGATCCGATTTTACCTCTGGTGTGCCTAATGAGTGAATGATTGTGGCAAGTGCACTTGCATGAATGTCTGCTAGTTGATGATTTTTAGATTGACACCTTTCCTGGTTGATAGTCCTTATGTGTAGTTAGGTCTTTTGGAACTAACACTGTGGTGGTGGGAGAGTGTGTGCAAGGTAAAAGCGGATTCCCAAACCAATTTCCATCCAAAAGAATTTGTAAGTGTAATTAATAGCGCAGGGTAGGGGAATTATAATCTCTCAGTGATTTAAGACCAGACAGAGCTGTTGTTTGCGAGTTCTCATTGTTCGAATCGCTATGCATCTTAGGTCGCGAAGGTCGTGCATTAAGCTAGCATTCGATGGTAGTTACCGTAGGTTAATTTCGTAACCTTTTGTTCTCTGCGATTTACCACCGAATCATTATTTGATATTTCTGTCGCCTAAGTTCAATATTTTCTTAAGTAAGAGCGATCGGACTATTATTAGATAAGAGACTAGATTGATGATTCTCTTTCACATCCCCGGTTTGAAGGATGCATTTTGCATCCTTCTCTTTAAATGTTTACGTGTCTTATGATAATTTAAAGTAATGAATGTTTTCCCATCATTTTCCAAACCAAGTGTCTACCTTCTGTCATCCTCACGTGGTTGTTAGAAAGTTATATTGCTTAAGGTGAGAGTTGGTGTTTAATCTTAGTATAAGTTTTAATTTAAGATTTAGTTTAAGTTTTTGTTTTGTTTATTTTGTTATATATGATTGAATGAATACTTGTTGGGTATTTTATTTAGTATTCGAAGGATGATTGTTTTCTTGTCCATGATGTTGGGTTGCATTTAAAATGCAGGAGGAATGGGTCCTCTAAACCTAATATCATGTAGTGTGGGGGATGTTTATTCCGCTTTTTGTCCTCTTGAGTATTTGAGGGTTTTAGGAAAAGCCGTAAACCCGGTCTTAAAACCCGAGGACGATACAGTCCTTACCCAAACACCTCCCCGCGGTAGAGGACGGCTAACGTATACAAGTGGTATGCGGCTAAGTTTGGGAAGGGGCCGAATGGGTACCGGCATACGTATCCAACCTCCATGTCTTCAAATGGAGGAAAAGGGCATTCTGTTGTCCTGGGGTTGCCAGATGGATCCCGAAGTGGCTAGGGCCATAGGCAGGTGGGGAGATTTAGGAAGGGTTTTAGAGCAGATTCCTTAGCAGTGAGGAGAGTAGGAACCGCTTCTTTAGTGCTTCCTGTGTCTATAGCTAGTCTTTTTGTTTCGTTTGTTTGTTTCGTTCCTCCTCTTCAGAGGGTGTTCCCGAGGTTCCTGGGGACTTTCATCATGGGCACATACAATTCAGTGCCTTCACACACATCAGATCACGGCACCATACATGCGACACGTACCACACCACAAGAAACATCAATTCCTCAGTCATTGCTTACACCATTTTTCTCCACACTGTTCACATTAATGCATTTCGTGATGTATTTTTATAGTTAATTAGAGTGTTTAAGTTATCGTAATTCTAGCGTATAATGTAAGTTGTTCATTCCTATGTGTAAGTGTACTGTTTTTTCTAATTCTCATGAATTTTTTTTTCAGGCTTTATAATTTGAATCTTTTCTCTACAGGTTCATAAGCGCTGCTGTATGCGTAGGATAGATTCAATTTAGAACGCACGAGAAATATTTCAGCTGGTAGTTAATTAGTTAGCTCGTTTTTCTCGAGTATGCATGAGCCGTCATGCTTGACGAAGGCGAATTTTGTTATATGCGGTAGGTAATTTCTCGAGAAGCTGTGTTTTCTCTTGCTCATATTCTTAGGGTTAAGCGTAAATCGTGTCCGTTAGTTTACCGTAGCATAGATGCGATTTTAGGGATTCGTTAACTCAGGTGATGGAAATTATTGGGATCCGATTTTACCTCTGGTGTGCCTAATGAGTGAATGATTGTGGCAAGTGCACTTGCATGAATGTCTGCTAGTTGATGATTTTTAGATTGACACCTTTCCTGGTTGATAGTCCTTATGTGTAGTTAGGTCTTTTGGAACTAACACTGTGGTGGTGGGAGAGTGTGTGCAAGGTAAAAGCGGATTCCCAAACCAATTTCCATCCAAAAGAATTTGTAAGTGTAATTAATAGCGCAGGGGAGGGGAATTATAATCTCTCAGTGATTTAAGACCAGACAGAGCTGTTGTTTGCGAGTTCTCATTGTTCGAATCGCTATGCATCTTAGGTCGCGAAGGTCGTGCATTAAGCTAGCATTCGATGGTAGTTACCGTAGGTTAATTTCGTAACCTTTTGTTCTCTGCGATTTACCACCGAATCATTATTTGATATTTCTGTCGCCTAAGTTCAATATTTTCTTAAGTAAGAGCGATCGGACTATTATTAGTTAAGAGACTAGATTGATGATTCTCTTTCACATCCCCGGTTTGAAGGATGCATTTTGCATCCTTCTCTTTAAATGTTTACGTGTCTTATGATAATTTAAAGTAATGAATGTTTTCCCATCATTTTCCAAACCAAGTGTCTACCTTCTGTCATCCTCACGTGGTTGTTAGAAAGTTATATTGCTTAAGGTGAGAGTTGGTGTTTAATCTTAGTATAAGTTTTAATTTAAGATTTAGTTTAAGCTTTTGTTTTGTTTATTTTGTTATATATGATTGAATGAATACTTGTTGGGTATTTTATTTAGTATTCGAAGGATGATTGTTTTCTTGTCCATGATGTTGGGTTGCATTTAAAATGCAGGAGGAATGGGTCCTCTAAACCTAATATCATGTAGTGTGGGGGATGTTTATTCCGCTTTTTGTCCTCTTGAGTATTTGAGGGTTTTAGGAAAAGCCGTAAACCCGGTCTTAAAACCCGAGGACGATACAGTCCTTACCCAAACACCTCCCCGCGGTAGAGGACGGCTAACGTATACAAGTGGTATGCGGCTAAGTTTGGGAAGGGGCCGAATGGGTACCGGCATACGTATCCAACCTCCATGTCTTCAAATGGAGGAAAAGGGCATTCTGTTGTCCTGGGGTTGCCAGATGGATCCCGAAGTGGCTAGGGCCATAGGCAGGTGGGGAGATTTAGGAAGGGTTTTAGAGCAGATTCCTTAGCAGTGAGGAGAGTAGGAACCGCTTCTTTAGTGCTTCCTGTGTCTATAGCTAGTCTTTTTGTTTCGTTTGTTTGTTTCGTTCCTCCTCTTCAGAGGGTGTTCCCGAGGTTCCTGGGGACTTTCATCATGGGCACATACAATTCAGTGCCTTCACACACATCAGATCACGGCACCATACATGCGACACGTACCACACCACAAGAAACATCAATTCCTCAGTCATTGCTTACACCATTTTTCTCCACACTGTTCACATTAATGCATTTCGTGATGTATTTTTATAGTTAATTAGAGTGTTTAAGTTATCGTAATTCTAGCGTATAATGTAAGTTGTTCATTCCTATGTGTAAGTGTACTGTTTTTTCTAATTCTCATGAATGTTTTTTTTCAGGCTTTATAATTTGAATCTTTTCTCTACAGGTTCATAAGCGCTGCTGTATGCGTAGGATAGATTCAATTTAGAACGCACGAGAAATATTTCAGCTGGTAGTTAATTAGTTAGCTCGTTTTTCTCGAGTATGCATGAGCCGTCATGCTTGACGAAGGCGAATTTTGTTATATGCGGTAGGTAATTTCTCGAGAAGCGGTGTTTTCTCTTGCTCATATTCTTAGGGTTAAGCGTAAATCGTGTCCGTTAGTTTACCGTAGCATAGATGCGATTTTAGGGATTCGTTAACTCAGGTGATGGAAATTATTGGGATCCGATTTTACCTCTGGTGTGCCTAATGAGTGAATGATTGTGGCAAGTGCACTTGCATGAATGTCTGCTAGTTGATGATTTTTAGATTGACACCTTTCCTGGTTGATAGTCCTTATGTGTAGTTAGGTCTTTTGGAACTAACACTGTGGTGGTGGGAGAGTGTGTGCAAGGTAAAAGCGGATTCCCAAACCAATTTCCATCCAAAAGAATTTGTAAGTGTAATTAATAGCGCAGGGGAGGGGAATTATAATCTCTCAGTGATTTAAGACCAGACAGAGCTGTTGTTTGCGAGTTCTCATTGTTCGAATCGCTATGCATCTTAGGTCGCGAAGGTCGTACATTAAGCTAGCATTCTATGGTAGTTACGATAGGTTAATTTCGAAACCTTTTGTTCTCTGCGATTTACCACCGAATCATTATTTGATATTTCTGTCGCCTAAGTTCAATATTTTCTTAAGTAAGAGCGATCGGACTATTATTAGATAAGAGACTAGATTGATGATTCTCTTTCACATCCCCGGTTTGAAGGATGCATTTTGCATCCTTCTCTTTAAATGTTTACGTGTCTTATGATAATTTAAAGTAATGAATGTTTTCCCATCATTTTCCAAACCAAGTGTCTACCTTCTGTCATCCTCACGTGGTTGTTAGAAAGTTATATTCCTTAAGGTGAGAGTTGGTGTTTAATCTTAGTATAAGTTTTAATTTAAGATTTAGTTTAAGTTTTTGTTTTGTTTATTTTGTTATATATGATTGAATGAATACTTGTTGGGTATTTTATTTAGTATTCGAAGGATGATTGTTTTCTTGTCCATGATGTTGGGTTGCATTTAAAATGCAGGAGGAATGGGTCCTCTAAACCTAATATCATGTAGTGTGGGGGATGTTTATTCCGCTTTTTGTCCTCTTGAGTATTTGAGGGTTTTAGGAAAAGCCGTAAACCCGGTCTTAAAACCCGAGGACGATACAGTCCTTACCCAAACACCTCCCCGCGGTAGAGGACGGCTAACGTATACAAGTGGTATGCGGCTAAGTTTGGGAAGGGGCCGAATGGGTACCGGCATACGTATCCAACCTCCATGTCTTCAAATGGAGGAAAAGGGCATTCTGTTGTCCTGGGGTTGCCAGATGGATCCCGAAGTGGCTAGGGCCATAGGCAGGTGGGGAGATTTAGGAAGGGTTTTAGAGCAGATTCCTTAGCAGTGAGGAGAGTAGGAACCGCTTCTTTAGTGCTTCCTGTGTCTATAGCTAGTCTTTTTGTTTCGTTTGTTTGTTTCGTTCCTCCTCTTCAGAGGGTGTTCCCGAGGTTCCTGGGGACTTTCATCATGGGCACATACAATTCAGTGCCTTCACACACATCAGATCACGGCACCATACATGCGACACGTACCACACCACAAGAAACATCAATTCCTCAGTCATTGCTTACACCATTTTTCTCCACACTGTTCACATTAATGCATTTCGTGATGTATTTTTATAGTTAATTAGAGTGTTTAAGTTATCGTAATTCTAGCGTATAATGTAAGTTGTTCATTCCTATGTGTAAGTGTACTGTTTTTTCTAATTCTCATGAATGTTTTTTTTCAGGCTTTATAATTTGAATCTTTTCTCTACAGGTTCAAAAGCGCTGCTGTATGCGTAGGATAGATTCAATTTAGAACGCACGAGAAATATTTCAGCTGGTAGTTAATTAGTTAGCTCGTTTTTCTCGAGTATGCATGAGCCGTCATGCTTGACGAAGGCGAATTTTGTTATATGCGGTAGGTAATTTCTCGAGAAGCGGTGTTTTCTCTTGCTCATATTCTTAGGGTTAAGCGTAAATCGTGTCCGTTAGTTTACCGTAGCATAGATGCGATTTTAGGGATTCGTTAACTCAGGTGATGGAAATTATTGGGATCCGATTTTACCTCTGGTGTGCCTAATGAGTGAATGATTGTGGCAAGTGCACTTGCATGAATGTCTGCTAGTTGATGATTTTTAGATTGACACCTTTCCTGGTTGATAGTCCTTATGTGTAGTTAGGTCTTTTGGAACTAACACTGGGGTGGTGGGAGAGTGTGTGCAAGGTAAAAGCGGATTCCCAAACCAATTTCCATCCAAAAGAATTTGTAAGTGTAATTAATAGCGCAGGGTAGGGGAATTATAATCTCTCAGTGATTTAAGACCAGACAGAGCTGTTGTTTGCGAGTTCTCATTGTTCGAATCGCTATGCATCTTAGGTCGCGAAGGTCGTGCATTAAGCTAGCATTCGATGGTAGTTACCGTAGGTTAATTTCGTAACCTTTTGTTCTCTGCGATTTACCACCGAATCATTATTTGATATTTCTGTCGCCTAAGTTCAATATTTTCTTAAGTAAGAGCGATCGGACTATTATTAGATAAGAGACTAGATTGATGATTCTCTTTCACATCCCAGGTTTGAAGGATGCATTTTGCATCCTTCTCTTTAAATGTTTACGTGTCTTATGATAAATTAAAGTAATGAATGTTTTCCCATCATTTTCCAAAACAAGTGACTACCTTCTGTCATCCTCACGTGGTTGTTAGAAAGTTATATAGCTGAAGGTGAGAGTTGGTGTTTAATCTTAGTATAAGTTTTAATTTAAGATTTAGTTTAAGTTTTTGTTTTGTTTATTTTGTTATATATGATTGAATGAATACTTGTTGGGTATTTTATTTAGTATTCGAAGGATGATTGTTTTCTTGTCCATGATGTTGGGTTGCATTTAAAATGCAGGAGGAATGGGTCCTCTAAACCTAATATCATGTAGTGTGGGGGATGTTTATTCCGCTTTTTGTCCTCTTGAGTATTTGAGGGTTTTAGGAAAAGCCGTAAACCCGGTCTTAAAACCCGAGGACGATACAGTCCTTACCCAAACACCTCCCCGCGGTAGAGGACGGCTAACGTATACAAGTGGTATGCGGCTAAGTTTGGGAAGGGGCCGAATGGGTACCGGCATACGTATCCAACCTCCATGTCTTCAAATGGAGGAAAAGGGCATTCTGTTGTCCTGGGGTTGCCAGATGGATCCCGAAGTGGCTAGGGCCATAGGCAGGTGGGGAGATTTAGGAAGGGTTTTAGAGCAGATTCCTTAGCAGTGAGGAGAGTAGGAACCGCTTCTTTAGTGCTTCCTGTGTCTATAGCTAGTCTTTTTGTTTCGTTTGTTTGTTTCGTTCCTCCTCTTCAGAGGGTGTTCCCGAGGTTCCTGGGGACTTTCATCATGGGCACATACAATTCAGTGCCTTCACACACATCAGATCACGGCACCATACATGCGACACGTACCACACCACAAGAAACATCAATTCCTCAGTCATTGCTTACACCATTTTTCTCCACACTGTTCACATTAATGCATTTCGTGATGTATTTTTATAGTTAATTAGAGTGTTTAAGTTATCGTAATTCTAGCGTATAATGTAAGTTGTTCATTCCTATGTGTAAGTGTACTGTTTTTTCTAATTCTCATGAATGTTTTTTTTCAGGCTTTATAATTTGAATCTTTTCTCTACAGGTTCATAAGCGCTGCTGTATGCGTAGGATAGATTCAATTTAGAACGCACGAGAAATATTTCAGCTGGTAGTTAATTAGTTAGCTCGTTTTTCTCGAGTATGCATGAGCCGTCATGCTTGACGAAGGCGAATTTTGTTATATGCGGTAGGTAATTTCTCGAGAAGCGGTGTTTTCTCTTGCTCATATTCTTAGGGTTAAGCGTAAATCGTGTCCGTTAGTTTACCGTAGCATAGATGCGATTTTAGGGATTCGTTAACTCAGGTGATGGAAATTATTGGGATCCGATTTTACCTCTGGTGTGCCTAATGAGTGAATGATTGTGGCAAGTGCACTTGCATGAATGTCTGCTAGTTGATGATTTTTAGATTGACACCTTTCCTGGTTGATAGTCCTTATGTGTAGTTAGGTCTTTTGGAACTAACACTGTGGTGGTGGGAGAGTGTGTGCAAGGTAAAAGCGGATTCCCAAACCAATTTCCATCCAAAAGAATTTGTAAGTGTAATTAATAGCGCAGGGTAGGGGAATTATAATCTCTCAGTGATTTAAGACCAGACAGAGCTGTTGTTTGCGAGTTCTCATTGTTCGAATCGCTATGCATCTTAGGTCGCGAAGGTCGTGCATTAAGCTAGCATTCGATGGTAGTTACCGTAGGTTAATTTCGTAACCTTTTGTTCTCTGCGATTTACCACCGAATCATTATTTGATATTTCTGTCGCCTAAGTTCAATATTTTCTTAAGTAAGAGCGATCGGACTATTATTAGATAAGAGACTAGATTGATGATTCTCTTTCACATCCCCGGTTTGAAGGATGCATTTTGCATCCTTCTCTTTAAATGTTTACGTGTCTTATGATAATTTAAAGTAATGAATGTTTTCCCATCATTTTCCAAACCAAGTGTCTACCTTCTGTCATCCTCACGTGGTTGTTAGAAAGTTATATTCCTTAAGGTGAGAGTTGGTGTGTAATCTTAGTATAAGTTTTAATTTAAGATTTAGTTTAAGTTTTTGTTTTGTTTATTTTGTTATATATGATTGAATGAATACTTGTTGGGTATTTTATTTAGTATTCGAAGGATGATTGTTTTCTTGTCCATGATGTTGGGTTGCATTTAAAATGCAGGAGGAATGGGTCCTCTAAACCTAATATCATGTAGTGTGGGGGATGTTTATTCCGCTTTTTGTCCTCTTGAGTATTTGAGGGTTTTAGGAAAAGCCGTAAACCCGGTCTTAAAACCCGAGGACGATACAGTCCTTACCCAAACACCTCCCCGCGGTAGAGGACGGCTAACGTATACAAGTGGTATGCGGCTAAGTTTGGGAAGGGGCCGAATGGGTACCGGCATACGTATCCAACCTCCATGTCTTCAAATGGAGGAAAAGGGCATTCTGTTGTCCTGGGGTTGCCAGATGGATCCCGAAGTGGCTAGGGCCATAGGCAGGTGGGGAGATTTAGGAAGGGTTTTAGAGCAGATTCCTTAGCAGTGAGGAGAGTAGGAACCGCTTCTTTAGTGCTTCCTGTGTCTATAGCTAGTCTTTTTGTTTCGTTTGTTTGTTTCGTTCCTCCTCTTCAGAGGGTGTTCCCGAGGTTCCTGGGGACTTTCATCATGGGCACATACAATTCAGTGCCTTCACACACATCAGATCACGGCACCATACATGCGACACGTACCACACCACAAGAAACATCAATTCCTCAGTCATTGCTTACACCATTTTTCTCCACACTGTTCACATTAATGCATTTCGTGATGTATTTTTATAGTTAATTAGAGTGTTTAAGTTATCGTAATTCTAGCGTATAATGTAAGTTGTTCATTCCTATGTGTAAGTGTACTGTTTTTTCTAATTCTCATGAATGTTTTTTTTCAGGCTTTATAATTTGAATCTTTTCTCTACAGGTTCATAAGCGCTGCTGTATGCGTAGGATAGATTCAATTTAGAACGCACGAGAAATATTTCAGCTGGTAGTTAATTAGTTAGCTCGTTTTTCTCGAGTATGCATGAGCCGTCATGCTTGACGAAGGCGAATTTTGTTATATGCGGTAGGTAATTTCTCGAGAAGCGGTGTTTTCTCTTGCTCATATTCTTAGGGTTAAGCGTAAATCGTGTCCGTTAGTTTACCGTAGCATAGATGCGATTTTAGGGATTCGTTAACTCAGGTGATGGAAATTATTGGGATCCGATTTTACCTCTGGTGTGCCTAATGAGTGAATGATTGTGGCAAGTGCACTTGCATGAATGTCTGCTAGTTGATGATTTTTAGATTGACACCTTTCCTGGTTGATAGTCCTTATGTGTAGTTAGGTCTTTTGGAACTAACACTGTGGTGGTGGGAGAGTGTGTGCAAGGTAAAAGCGGATTCCCAAACCAATTTCCATCCAAAAGAATTTGTAAGTGTAATTAATAGCGCAGGGTAGGGGAATTATAATCTCTCAGTGATTTAAGACCAGACAGAGCTGTTGTTTGCGAGTTCTCATTGTTCGAATCGCTATGCATCTTAGGTCGCGAAGGTCGTGCATTAAGCTAGCATTCGATGGTAGTTACCGTAGGTTAATTTCGTAACCTTTTGTTCTCTGCGATTTACCACCGAATCATTATTTGATATTTCTGTCGCCTAAGTTCAATATTTTCTTAAGTAAGAGCGATCGGACTATTATTAGATAAGAGACTAGATTGATGATTCTCTTTCACATCCCCGGTTTGAAGGATGCATTTTGCATCCTTCTCTTTAAATGTTTACGTGTCTTATGATAATTTAAAGTAATGAATGTTTTCCCATCATTTTCCAAACCAAGTGTCTACCTTCTGTCATCCTCACGTGGTTGTTAGAAAGTTATATTCCTTAAGGTGAGAGTTGGTGTGTAATCTTAGTATAAGTTTTAATTTAAGATTTAGTTTAAGTTTTTGTTTTGTTTATTTTGTTATATATGATTGAATGAATACTTGTTGGGTATTTTATTTAGTATTCGAAGGATGATTGTTTTCTTGTCCATGATGTTGGGTTGCATTTAAAATGCAGGAGGAATGGGTCCTCTAAACCTAATATCATGTAGTGTGGGGGATGTTTATTCCGCTTTTTGTCCTCTTGAGTATTTGAGGGTTTTAGGAAAAGCCGTAAACCCGGTCTTAAAACCCGAGGACGATACAGTCCTTACCCAAACACCTCCCCGCGGTAGAGGACGGCTAACGTATACAAGTGGTATGCGGCTAAGTTTGGGAAGGGGCCGAATGGGTACCGGCATACGTATCCAACCTCCATGTCTTCAAATGGAGGAAAAGGGCATTCTGTTGTCCTGGGGTTGCCAGATGGATCCCGAAGTGGCTAGGGCCATAGGCAGGTGGGGAGATTTAGGAAGGGTTTTAGAGCAGATTCCTTAGCAGTGAGGAGAGTAGGAACCGCTTCTTTAGTGCTTCCTGTGTCTATAGCTAGTCTTTTTGTTTCGTTTGTTTGTTTCGTTCCTCCTCTTCAGAGGGTGTTCCCGAGGTTCCTGGGGACTTTCATCATGGGCACATACAATTCAGTGCCTTCACACACATCAGATCACGGCACCATACATGCGACACGTACCACACCACAAGAAACATCAATTCCTCAGTCATTGCTTACACCATTTTTCTCCACACTGTTCACATTAATGCATTTCGTGATGTATTTTTATAGTTAATTAGAGTGTTTAAGTTATCGTAATTCTAGCGTATAATGTAAGTTGTTCATTCCTATGTGTAAGTGTACTGTTTTTTCTAATTCTCATGAATGTTTTTTTTCAGGCTTTATAATTTGAATCTTTTCTCTACAGGTTCATAAGCGCTGCTGTATGCGTAGGATAGATTCAATTTAGAACGCACGAGAAATATTTCAGCTGGTAGTTAATTAGTTAGCTCGTTTTTCTCGAGTATGCATGAGCCGTCATGCTTGACGAAGGCGAATTTTGTTATATGCGGTAGGTAATTTCTCGAGAAGCGGTGTTTTCTCTTGCTCATATTCTTAGGGTTAAGCGTAAATCGTGTCCGTTAGTTTACCGTAGCATAGATGCGATTTTAGGGATTCGTTAACTCAGGTGATGGAAATTATTGGGATCCGATTTTACCTCTGGTGTGCCTAATGAGTGAATGATTGTGGCAAGTGCACTTGCATGAATGTCTGCTAGTTGATGATTTTTAGATTGACACCTTTCCTGGTTGATAGTCCTTATGTGTAGTTAGGTCTTTTGGAACTAACACTGTGGTGGTGGGAGAGTGTGTGCAAGGTAAAAGCGGATTCCCAAACCAATTTCCATCCAAAAGAATTTGTAAGTGTAATTAATAGCGCAGGGTAGGGGAATTATAATCTCTCAGTGATTTAAGACCAGACAGAGCTGTTGTTTGCGAGTTCTCATTGTTCGAATCGCTATGCATCTTAGGTCGCGAAGGTCGTGCATTAAGCTAGCATTCGATGGTAGTTACGATAGGTTAATTTCGTAACCTTTTGTTCTCTGCGATTTACCACCGAATCATTATTTGATATTTCTGTCGCCTAAGTTCAATATTTTCTTAAGTAAGAGCGATCGGACTATTATTAGATAAGAGACTAGATTGATGATTCTCTTTCACATCCCCGGTTTGAAGGATGCATTTTGCATCCTTCTCTTTAAATGTTTACGTGTCTTATGATAATTTAAAGTAATGAATGTTTTCCCATCATTTTCCAAACCAAGTGTCTACCTTCTGTCATCCTCACGTGGTTGTTAGAAAGTTATATTGCTTAAGGTGAGAGTTGGTGTTTAATCTTAGTATAAGTTTTAATTTAAGATTTAGTTTAAGTTTTTGTTTTGTTTATTTTTTTATATATGATTGAATGAATACTTGTTGGGTATTTTATTTAGTATTCGAAGGATGATTGTTTTCTTGTCCATGATGTTGGGTTGCATTTAAAATGCAGGAGGAATGGGTCCTCTAAACCTAATATCATGTAGTGTGGGGGATGTTTATTCCGCTTTTTGTCCTCTTGAGTATTTGAGGGTTTTAGGAAAAGCCGTAAACCCGGTCTTAAAACCCGAGGACGATACAGTCCTTACCCAAACACCTCCCCGCGGTAGAGGACGGCTAACGTATACAAGTGGTATGCGGCTAAGTTTGGGAAGGGGCCGAATGGGTACCGGCATACGTATCCAACCTCCATGTCTTCAAATGGAGGAAAAGGGCATTCTGTTGTCCTGGGGTTGCCAGATGGATCCCGAAGTGGCTAGGGCCATAGGCAGGTGGGGAGATTTAGGAAGGGTTTTAGAGCAGATTCCTTAGCAGTGAGGAGAGTAGGAACCGCTTCTTTAGTGCTTCCTGTGTCTATAGCTAGTCTTTTTGTTTCGTTTGTTTGTTTCGTTCCTCCTCTTCAGAGGGTGTTCCCGAGGTTCCTGGGGACTTTCATCATGGGCACATACAATTCAGTGCCTTCACACACATCAGATCACGGCACCATACATGCGACACGTACCACACCACAAGAAACATCAATTCCTCAGTCATTGCTTACACCATTTTTCTCCACACTGTTCACATTAATGCATTTCGTGATGTATTTTTATAGTTAATTAGAGTGTTTAAGTTATCGTAATTCTAGCGTATAATGTAAGTTGTTCATTCCTATGTGTAAGTGTACTGTTTTTTCTAATTCTCATGAATGTTTTTTTTCAGGCTTTATAATTTGAATCTTTTCTCTACAGGTTCATAAGCGCTGCTGTATGCGTAGGATAGATTCAATTTAGAACGCACGAGAAATATTTCAGCTGGTAGTTAATTAGTTAGCTCGTTTTTCTCGAGTATGCATGAGCCGTCATGCTTGACGAAGGCGAATTTTGTTATATGCGGTAGGTAATTTCTCGAGAAGCGGTGTTTTCTCTTGCTCATATTCTTAGGGTTAAGCGTAAATCGTGTCCGTTAGTTTACCGTAGCATAGATGCGATTTTAGGGATTCGTTAACTCAGGTGATGGAAATTATTGGGATCCGATTTTACCTCTGGTGTGCCTAATGAGTGAATGATTGTGGCAAGTGCACTTGCATGAATGTCTGCTAGTTGATGATTTTTAGATTGACACCTTTCCTGGTTGATAGTCCTTATGTGTAGTTAGGTCTTTTGGAACTAACACTGTGGTGGTGGGAGAGTGTGTGCAAGGTAAAAGCGGATTCCCAAACCAATTTCCATCCAAAAGAATTGGTAAGTGTAATTAATAGCGCAGGGGAGGGGAATTATAATCTCTCAGTGATTTAAGACCAGACAGAGCTGTTGTTTGCGAGTTCTCATTGTTCGAATCGCTATGCATCTTAGGTCGCGAAGGTCGTGCATTAAGCTAGCATTCTATGGTAGTTACGATAGGTTAATTTCGAAACCTTTTGTTCTCTGCGATTTACCACCGAATCATTATTTGATATTTCTGTCGCCTAAGTTCAATATTTTCTTAAGTAAGAGGGATCGGACTATTATTAGATAAGAGACTAGATTGATGATTCTCTTTCACATCCCCGGTTTGAAGGATGCATTTTGCATCCTTCTCTTTAAATGTTTACGTGTCTTATGATAATTTAAAGTAATGAATGTTTTCCCATCATTTTCCAAACCAAGTGTCTACCTTCTGTCATCCTCACGTGGTTGTTAGAAAGTTATATTGCTTAAGGTGAGAGTTGGTGTTTAATCTTAGTATAAGTTTTAATTTAAGATTTAGTTTAAGTTTTTGTTTTGTTTATTTTGTTATATATGATTGAATGAATACTTGTTGGGTATTTTATTTAGTATTCGAAGGATGATTGTTTTCTTGTCCATGATGTTGGGTTGCATTTAAAATGCAGGAGGAATGGGTCCTCTAAACCTAATATCATGTAGTGTGGGGGATGTTTATTCCGCTTTTTGTCCTCTTGAGTATTTGAGGGTTTTAGGAAAAGCCGTAAACCCGGTCTTAAAACCCGAGGACGATACAGTCCTTACCCAAACACCTCCCCGCGGTAGAGGACGGCTAACGTATACAAGTGGTATGCGGCTAAGTTTGGGAAGGGGCCGAATGGGTACCGGCATACGTATCCAACCTCCATGTCTTCAAATGGAGGAAAAGGGCATTCTGTTGTCCTGGGGTTGCCAGATGGATCCCGAAGTGGCTAGGGCCATAGGCAGGTGGGGAGATTTAGGAAGGGTTTTAGAGCAGATTCCTTAGCAGTGAGGAGAGTAGGAACCGCTTCTTTAGTGCTTCCTGTGTCTATAGCTAGTCTTTTTGTTTCGTTTGTTTGTTTCGTTCCTCCTCTTCAGAGGGTGTTCCCGAGGTTCCTGGGGACTTTCATCATGGGCACATACAATTCAGTGCCTTCACACACATCAGATCACGGCACCATACATGCGACACGTACCACACCACAAGAAACATCAATTCCTCAGTCATTGCTTACACCATTTTTCTCCACACTGTTCACATTAATGCATTTCGTGATGTATTTTTATAGTTAATTAGAGTGTTTAAGTTATCGTAATTCTAGCGTATAATGTAAGTTGTTCATTCCTATGTGTAAGTGTACTGTTTTTTCTAATTCTCATGAATGTTTTTTTTCAGGCTTTATAATTTGAATCTTTTCTCTACAGGTTCATAAGCGCTGCTGTATGCGTAGGATAGATTCAATTTAGAACGCACGAGAAATATTTCAGCTGGTAGTTAATTAGTTAGCTCGTTTTTCTCGAGTATGCATGAGCCGTCATGCTTGACGAAGGCGAATTTTGTTATATGCGGTAGGTAATTTCTCGAGAAGCGGTGTTTTCTCTTGCTCATATTCTTAGGGTTAAGCGTAAATCGTGTCCGTTAGTTTACCGTAGCATAGATGCGATTTTAGGGATTCGTTAACTCAGGTGATGGAAATTATTGGGATCCGATTTTACCTCTGGTGTGCCTAATGAGTGAATGATTGTGGCAAGTGCACTTGCATGAATGTCTGCTAGTTGATGATTTTTAGATTGACACCTTTCCTGGTTGATAGTCCTTATGTGTAGTTAGCTCTTTTGGAACTAACACTGTGGTGTTTATTCTTTAATTAAGTTATTCTTTCTCCTCTGCACAAGTTATGATATATTATCTACTGCTTATTCATGTATCCCCGTTTAGAATCAACAGGCGCCTCAGCTAGTGTTAAATAAAACAAATGTTAAAAAGAAAAAATGTGATAGTATGTAATTCGAAATTAGGACCCCTAAAACTGTTCCTGACTTGGGGACAAGTACTGCCACTTTACCTTGGTGCCGCTCAGTGATAAAAGGTGCAAGAGACTCATCCTTATGGCTTTGATGGCCTTCAAAGATTCACATGATTGGTCTTCCATGGTATTTACATCTATTCCTATTAATAGAAAATCATTTTACGAAATGGAATGTGAAATCTCTTAAATATGAAAGCAATTGCTATATGTATGGTTCTTCAGTGGATCTCAAACTTGGGAATTATTATTTACCCCTGTTATGCAATGGTAATACTCTTTAGTATTACCAAATGAAATTGGAATTTTATGGAATATTTTCCAAAGTAACTTAGTGTCATGTCACTAGACATGCCCTAATAGGCACAGAGAGACAGTGGTGAGACACCAATGGGTGCAGGCACCGAGAATACTCTGTAATGTACTACTACGAAACTTAAAGTCCTAGGCTTGTAATGCAAAGAATTCTATCACTTAGATGGCCTTTGATGGTTCATTCCAGTGTATCAATATGCTATAACTTTTATGCCTTATCTGAATATAATGTCTTAATGATTTAGTGTTCATTCCATTCTTTATTTGGCATATTGAATATGATTCAAGTCTGATAAATACTGCCTTAATAATATGTATACCATCCTGTGATTATACTGAAATATTTCTATCTATGGCTGAGTCAGTGTACATTCATTTTTCTGAGTGACTTCATTGGTTCACCTTACCCGATTTCACTCTGATATCAGATGTAGGCCTTCAATAATGCTTTCCAGATGTCTACATTTGAGCCCCTCTTTGTCGAGTTACCAAAAAATTTTGTCTGCTTAATCAGTCCTTTGGTCTTCTTCTTGGTCTCTTCACATTTCTTGATTCGAAGTTGAGAACTTTTTGTGTGTGTGTGTGTGTGGATGTGTGAATGTGTATTTTTAAAGGAAAATGTGTGTGTGTGTTTTTAAGGAACATGTATGAGTGTGTATTTTTTATTGTCATTCTTTATCTTGTTTTCGGTATGGTTTTCCTAATTGAGGGTGTCTTAATTGTTACAGAACTTTTAAGGTATTAAATATGATGTTATATTTCTGTATAAACTATGGTGCTCTGCCCCTGGAAAAAAAGAACGCCTAAAAAATACAAAAAATATTTTAAAATTATAAATTTAAAAAGAAAATAGAAAAAATATGATAAACAAGAAAAAAAGACAAAATGCAACAAAAACCATAATAATAAACAAGAAAAAAAGACAAAATGCAACAAAAACCATAATAATAAACAAGAAAAAAATAATAAAATAGGCGCATAGGCATCACCAATTTAGTATGTAAGAGTAGAATTAGGTTAAACATATGTTAAATAAAAAATGTTAAAAAGAAAAAAAATGTAATAGTATGTAGTTCGAAATTAGAACCCCTTAAACTGTTCCTGGCTTGGGGAAGAGTACTGCCACTTTACCTTGGTGCCGCTCAGTGGTAAAAGGCGGCAAGACCTCATTGAGCAAGAAGGCAAAACCATCAGGCTTGTACCAGAACCTGTACTACTTAGGTACTGTTTGGTGTGTGAATATCCTGCTATCCTGAACTAATTGTGTTAGCAGAACAAATGGAAGCAATTGTGAAATGACACTGGGTGAACATCAAACTTCCTGTGTCATAGAGTGACACAGGATCATGTGATGAGACAAGCCCCAACAGGCACAGAGAGGCAGTGGTGAGACACAATTTGATGCAGGCACCGAGAATCTTCTCTGTGATCTAGGAAAACTAGGCCTAACTAAGTCCTAGGCATAGAATTCCATGCTTTATATACCATTCATGGATATTGTATTTAACCAAAGTGGTTTTCTTTCTGCTGTGCTATGCTCAGGAGTGATTACAAGAACTTTAATTTTTTAATATTATATACATTCATCTGAATATGGTGCCTTAATATTTTGGCTTTCAGTTCTATGTTTAATCAAATTTATATCAAAATGTTTCAAGTCAGTCAATGCCAATCTTTGTTCTGAATTCAACATGTTTTCTGATGTGCAAATCAGGAGTGTTATTTCCCTTGCAAAAGTGATACAATCCTGAGAGTATACTGTAGTATGTTTTGTAGGGTACTTGATGGACATTAATCTAATGGAGTCTTTCTGTTTGAGTGACTTTATTGTTTCTGAAGTGTGAAATTGAGAACTTTTTGTATAGGTGTGTGGGTGTGTGAATGTGTATCTTTAAAGGAAAATGTGTGTGTGTTTTAATGAAAATGTACGAGTGTGTGTGTGAATGTGTATATTCTTTATCGTCACTGTTTATCTTGTTTTTGGTTTGGTTGTCCTAATTGAGGGTCTCTGAATTGTTACAGAACTTTTTAGATATTAAATATGATGTTATATTTCTGTATTGTCCAATTTATGATTGATGTGCATTAAAAGATTATGAACTGCCTTTGGGAGGTTTTAGAGGGGTTTCCCTCTCAGCATAGGGCAAATGCCAGGCAGATTGGCCATGTGGCCCCCCTCTTAAAATTAAATAAAGATATTAACAATAAGTCATATGTTTTTATTTAACCTTCATACCATACCTAGTATAGCAGAAGAAAAAGCTATGGTTGGTACCAAACATTTTGAACATCATGCTTGATCTTGTTAACAAATATTGCTTTTGTCAGAGAATCATTAATTTTGCCAGAAAATTTTATATTGAAATTGAGACAAACTTGAGAAAAATAAATATCCAGATATATTTCTGTAAGTAGATTTTGGTTTGGATGATTTAGATACAACTTTTCAATTTTTTTCATTTCTGAAGGTAAATAATTATGCTACTATTTTATGTTGCTACTATTTATCATATAATTAAATTAATTTAACTTGGGAGAGTTAAATACATATATTACTTAGATATTTTCTTCCTCATTTCACCTTCCAGTATATAAGAATGAAGTATGAGGATTGATTTTAGTAAATATTCTAAAAATAAAGCAGATACATAATATAAACTTAATATATTTATAGTGTTACCCAGATAAAAGGCTTTTCAGGGGACCAAGTAATTGACTATTTACAATATTTGGGATTGAAATATGAGATATTGTGCTACAGAGCAATTTATACTGAAGATATCAAGATTATTTATTTCCTTTACAAATTAAAACTAAAGGGGAAGGTGTTTTAGCTCTTACTATGAAATAAGTATTTACATCCTAATAATGAAGTACCTGTTTATTATGCTTTATATTCCATATCAGATTTATATGGAATCCTTGGGGACGCTGTAAACATTTTTGATCTATTGTTTGTATTATTCGTTACTTTTTTCTATTTTCATAAAAGTTTTTTCTCATATTTTTTCAATAATTTTCATCTTTTTGCAGGAAGACTTGTTAATAACTAAATTTTCATTGTTTTTACTCTAAAATGAAGCAATTGGTACCAGATACTCTTATAAGAAAAAATATTAATCTCATAGCAGTAGCAAGAGGGTATCACAATCTGCACTATCTAGTTAATACGTTGAAAATTCTTGGAAATGCAGTAACTTTATGCTTAGAAAGCATTAATTTTATGGAAAGTCTGCATTTAGTAAAGAACGAGTAATACCCTTTTTTGCATCATTATAGTAAAAGTTTACACTACAGTGAAACAATTTCTACTACAGGATATAGGAAAGAATAATGTAAACAATTTTTGGTCATCTAATTGAGGTGGAGCCTTAAGTACAGCAGATTTTGGTCATCTGGGCTCAGGAAAACATTATACTTTAAATTTCAGAAGGCCCAAGCTCAGAAAAAATGCTATCCACTGAAGTAAAATGGAGTTGAAAATAATTCTAACAGTAGCAGGAATTGAACCCTCGATGTTTCTCTTATCGGCAGATTGCACCATCTGACTAGGCCATCAGGCTAGAGAAATTACGGTTATTTATAGAATCTTCGCTCGAATATATTTGATGTATAATACAATCTGCCAGCATGAAAAAGATGGTAGGCTCGATTCCCGATCCGGTCTTATTTCTTTCTATCCTGTTTTTCCTCTTTATCTATCCTCTGTAGAAGCACTTATGGAGAAAATACCTTAATCCTTTCTCTATTCGTTAGATTTTCACCAAACATGGTGACAGATCTTGTATTTGAATGGATGGATGCAGAATGGAAAAATTGTTTGGTTTTGTCAATATTCAGCGTAAAAATTCTAGGCTTAAAGTCAATCTGAGAAGGCATAAAATATCGGAATGCCCCAGCTCAGAATAAATGCCATCCAATGAAGTAAAAGGAAATTGAAGAATTTCTGACAGTATCAGGAATGGAACCTTCAATATTTCTGTTATCTGATGCTTGCTCTATCCAATTTTTTAAAAGTATGTTTTCCCTTTTCATCTTTCTTTGTTTCCTTCTCTCCAAAAATAGGTTTAGCCTTTACAACAAGATTACAATGTAGATAACAAAATACAATTGTATATATAAAAGCAAAAAATGATACTCTGAGATTAAGTTACTGTAGCTCAACTTACATTTGCAGTTCAATAGATAATTTACATTTCATGTCCGATAGCATTTCTCAATGAAACTTTGTACGTTACATTTTGCTTTTCTAACCTTCTTTGAACTTTTTGTCTAAAATCATTCCATTCTGCATTTTTATTTTTTCTAGTCCATGTAATATACTTCCTTATTGGCCATGTTATGATATCATGATTTACTTTTGGAAAGAGCCTAAAGTCTGTGAACAATAACTTTTCATCTCTGAAATTTTTCTCCCCAAATGTGTTTATACTCTCATAAATGTTTTTGAGATGTTTCCACTTGCCATTGCAGTTAACAAATCTTTGAATATCGGTGTCAGTTTTACCACAAATGTCACAGAATTTATTACTTTGCCTCCCTATTTTGTATAGTTTTTCATTTTTTGGATATAAATTGTTGATTATACAAAATAATTCAGTCTTTTCCTTTAATGAAATCGATTTTTCAGTCAAATTTGCTAACACTTGGGATAAATTATAATTTCGTGGAGAAGTTGGATATGTATCTTTTTCAGCTTCTTCATTATTTTGAATAAGAATCTTCCTCTTCTAAGAAATATTCTTACTTGTTGCTTGAGTATTTTCTGGTAGTCTGTCCACAACTAGAAGGAACATTTATATGAAGTTTCTATAATCTCCTTAACTTTAATCCTGTTGATCGCCGATTTGCATTTTGACTTAGTAGTTACATCTTGCCTATTGAGGTCCTTTATGTACTGTCTTATCAGTTGCGCTTTTGCCTTAGTTCCTGTATCCATCAGTCCAATTATCCATTCCATGTTAAGTTGACAGTACAGCATTCTTATGGAGAATCGTTTCCCGTGTATGGTGTAAGGAGCAAGGTGAAATGTTGTCAAACATTGCAAAAAATTGCTTTTTTGATTTAAAATTCTTAACTAATGCAGAAATAAAGAATGCATAGTGTGGTGGAATTTATTTCTCAATATTTTAAGAAATAAAATTGATACAAATTAATTCTCTACATTTTTGCGTAGAAAGACAAATTTTTTATTTTATCTTTATCACGCTGTCGTGAGCATAACGTTCTTTCATTCGACACAAAATTAACACAGAAATATCTTCATACCTTACCTTTTGTATCTGTAAACTTATAGTTTTACATTACTTCATTTAACGCCTCTTATAAAATGTGTAAGATTCTTTGAATTGAAATGTTTGAATTATGCAAGCCGAAAAGCCATCGCCAGCTAAATCTCGTTCTGTAAGAGCTACTCACTAACATACTGTGTATGGAATTGGAAGAAAAGTGTAAATATATTTTTTGCCGCCGTATGACGTATGTCAGGGGGTGTGAAAACACCCACAACACGATTTCCATTGCTATACTGAAATGATTTTCAGAACTATGCGCTAGGTGAAAGTGAGACTAATGATTAATGATCGCTGCTTCGGTTTCTGAATGCCTCAAGTAAACTATATAACCCGAATTGTTTGAATGGTGCATAATATGTATAATAATTAAAAGAAAAATCACCGTCAATAATTATGAATGATGGTGTAGCGCGTGGGCGCAATAATTAACTCCGAAGTTCGGTTTTATATGAGTTTATTTGCGGTTGTACAGTCACTTACAAAAAAAAGTTACCACTTCCAAGGGGCAACTCGTCCAACAGACCCCTCGTTTCGGGCGAGCGAGCCTCCAGAAGAGAGAGAGAGAGAGCGAAAATAAAGATGGAGGACGTTGCTATGCAGGTCCACGTTGAGCATTTGAAAGGATTCGTTTTCGTTATTTTCTTCAAATAACTTATTTAAAGCGATTTTTAGTGACATTTACATGACAAAGTAATATTATAGCGATTCGGAGGTCGGAATGGATTAATTTGGTGATTTTAAAGTTGTTTCTTTGATATAGTTTTACTTAAGATTTTTTGCAGGAAGTATAGCAATGGTTGAATATATTCCAAGCGAAAAATTTTAGAAAAGAGATATTCCGCAGTTTGTGCTTGCAAGACCCTGAAACCTGGCGTTACAACATGAATTGTTTGACGATTTTCGAGTTAAACTCAAGATATTTTCTTAAACGTATCGGAAATATGGTCATGCTTTTTCAAGTTAAATAGAAACCAAACAGACGCATTCTGGGCACGATGCGTCTTGATAGCTAGTTCTTGCGGTAAATCATAGATTGAATTTACCAATTGCGATTTAATATAAGGCGTTAGGAAACTTCCTAAGCATCTGAGGATATGGACTAGTTAATGTAATTACTGGACTTTAGGAATGCCTTCGATTCTGTCGACGCGGATATATATTAAAAATTAAATTATATTAAATACTGTAAGCATCATTTATACGCTGATGATCTGCAGATATATCTCGATTCTACAGTTTTCTTCGTCCCTGAATGTGTTCAGTATGTGAACCATGCGAATTCACAATTGTTGTAAGGACAATTTTCGGAAGATGAATCCATTAAATGTGCAAGCCATTGTCATCGGATATCCACAGTTATTAAAACGAATTATTGGAGATATTAATGCAAAGCTTATCTTGAAAATACTGAGATCCTATTTTGTAACTCTCCTAATAATATCGGTGTTTGCATAAACGTCTGAGGGGATGAATGGAAGAGTAAACTTTTTCACAAATTTTCACGACATGCTGCGAAGCCGTGCCGAGCATTTCAGGGAAAAATGGAGTGGGTAGTGAAGGACGGGAAAGGACTCTCCTCCCCCACATCTGGGTAAGAAAAGAGCAATAATGTTGAGGGCTGTTTACTCGAAATTTTCGAGGTCTCTTTCCTTCTTCTTGGATGAACTTCTCTGGTAGAATCGCTCACATATTTGACCACAGCCAGAAGGAGATACTGCGAGCCGGGGGTTGCCCTGGGTAACGATGACAAGAGGGGGCAAGGTACGGAAAGTAAGCAGAATTTTTAAGGGAATGCGGCAAGCTTTGAGATTCTATATATAAACAAACCCGTTGAAAGGAACTTGCGAAGATAATCAGCTGCATAAACGAGTCTCAGGATAACGCAGACATCCATATGTATATAATAATTAAAATTTTCATTGCTAATAACATGTTGTAGAATAACAGAAAATTATATTTTTAAGGAATTTTCCGGTAAACACATTTAAAGTGAAAATCTTGCATCAATTATGATTAGTGCATTCATTGAATCAGAAAAAATCATGCTTGCCACTTCAGTGCAAATGCAATATAATTCATTAGGTTTTAATACCATATTCATATGAGTTATGAGTAATGGTAACGATTATAACTTGTTATGTGTTATTTGGATTAAAAAAGAATTTTGCAAAGGTTATTCTTCGAAAATTAAAAATAAAAATCCGAGCTGTGGTGCACAAAGAAAAGTATTCAATCCGTGTATGATAAGGAGGGTATTAGGAAATGATCGTAAATAGAGCTAGACAGAAAGTAAGCGATAAGGAAGAACTCCGCAGTGTCCTATAACCTCGGTCACACGGTAAGAAGAGGCATTTACGAGTAATCTATATCTATGAGTAAAAGAATGAGAAATCGACATATAATACTTTAGTATAAAAACAAGATATATTATTAAAATTGACATCTCACAGCCTAACTTTGTGGAATGGTGCCATCATGCAAAGAAAAAAACACACTTTGTAAATTCCACAGAAATAAATTTGTCGGCAACTAGTTCTGTCTGTCTGTCAGACATCATCTCAACTCCCTCCAGAAAACCCACCTATTCTGACATCACCATCCCCTCTCATTCCTCCCATCCTTTTTCACAGAAGTTACCCGTTTTCCACAGTATGATCCACCCACATCCCAATGTCATCCGCCAATTCCCTTTAGACTAAAGAAGTTTTAATCATCAAACAGATTGCTATAAATAACGGATACAGCCCAGATATGGTGGATAAACTATCGAGGAGAAAACCAAATATCCTCTCATCCTATAGATTGGGACACATGCTTCCTAATGCCCTGAGAGCGGCTTTCTATGTCCCCTGGAATCTACGGAGAGCCATCGGCCACCACAAAGATAGAAGACCCAGCGACTCTCTCAGCTGGGTGTACGAACTCCGTTACAATGAATGCCCATCCCGGCGCGTGGGGGGTGGACAAAATCCTTACCAACGAATACCTCTTCCACAAGTCCTCCCCTCCTCTCTCATTCCCTCAGCCCTTTTCCGTTGATAATTCCCAGGTTTTCCCACCACACCTCCTTGTTCCCCTCGGTCTTTCTCATTTTCGATATTTCAGTGCCTGATGATTTCCCTCCCATGCAGAAACAGATACTAGTCATTGCCTCATTTTCCTCCTCCTGGATGGCCATGCAGATCGCCTCATCAAAAGTCTTTGGATCATAGAGCCAAATGAACCGCCTTATTCCTGTACACAAACCCTTCAAAAATTGACTTAAGAGGTTCTCTTTGTCAGATTTTCCACCTGATTTCATCCTCTTGTGAATTCTCAGCCTTCTTCAGCACATTTTCTCCCGTTGCTTATAGTCATATTGCAAATTCTTGCTCGTCTTCTCCCGCTCTTTAATTGCACATCATTAGCTGACTCAAAGCCAATGAATATGATTCCCTGGCCTTAAATTAACTGTGGAGGGTCTCTTGAAATTCCACCCATTTAGGCAAAGCACTGAGCACCGGATGATGGCTCACAAACTTTTGAGCGGACCCCCTTAACCTCAGTTTGGCTATTTCCTCTAGGGCCTCAAGGAATCACTCCATGTCACTTCTCTCTTTTCTGGAGAATTTGCCGACCAAGTGGATCAACTATCCAAAGTTCAAGCAAGCCATCGTCTCCTCAACATGGGCCTCCATATTTACCGTCATCTCTCCTTCCACCGATTGTCTCTGCATCTGTCCATCCTACTTTTGGCATTTCTTAGTGCCAGCGGCATGATCACTTGGAATGCTGCCATCCCCAAAAGGAGAAGCCCAGGGATTAATCCCAATATGACTATGAGGGTCTTTGCTGGACCTCGTGGTTTGCATAACCCTCTGTGGGATGAGAAGAGGGCCATGACCAGGAAGGTGCCAAGGAAGAAGATGACTGCCACTCCCTTCCCCGGTTTAAGTAAATATCTTATTTCATTAGTATAGAGTTGCTATAGAGAATACGTTACCTGTGTGGATGTGCTGGATATTCTCTAAAAACAAAAGAATATTGCAAATTGATGTTGATATTCTTCCTTTTCTGGGCAACGGTGGATGGCTTTGAGGGTCTTTGCATGACCTCGCTGTTGGAGTCACCCTTGGAAGGATGAGAGGAGCACCAGGAAAGAAAGAAGAGGACAGCCACTTCCACCCCCACTCTAGGAAACTATCATTATTATATAGGGTTGCATCAGAGAATATTTCATCTGTGTGCCTGAGCTGAACATTCTCTAAAAGAAAGGAATATCACAAACTGATGTTGGTTTCCTTCCTTCCAGAGGCTACGGTGGATGGCTTTAAGGATTTTCCCTGGACCTCGCAGTTTGTCTTGCCCTCTGTGGGATGAGAAGAGGACAAGGAAGCTGCTGAAGAAAGAAGAGGACAGCCACTTCCATCCTCACTCTAGGTAAATATAATAATTTATGAAAATATAATTGTAGGCCTCATTTTAAAGGGTGGAATCCTTCTGAAAATTCTGCATTAGTTGTAAAACTTTTGAGTCAAAATTTCCTTTAATTTTATACCTTTTTCTAATTTTTTATTGCATATTTAACAATATAATGAAAATTTATAGCATTCCTAAAATATATATTCAAATCTTAAATCTTTGTTAACCATTGTTCAAGATGTCTATGTTAAAGACTTTGCTGTTGAATCTAGAAATGTATTTTTAGTTACTGTTTTCTGGTGCATTTCTCCATATTTGTGTAAAAGTGTAAAACAAACTTTCTTATTTTGATAATGAATGATTTTTCATCTCAATCAATGATGTAATCTAGATATATATTGGAAGTCTTTGTTGTATGACTCTTGCATTTCAAAACGGGCCAGTGCTTTTACCATTAAGTTAGATCCTTCGTAATGTATCAACTACCAACAGATTTTTAATTATATGCCCCTATCTTTTGAGAATTTATTAAATACTTAGTAAACAATGCAAAAGAAATGTTTTGCTTCAAGTTAAAGGTAATATATAATTTTTTATTTTTTTTCCCGGCACAGAGATTAGGTGAGTGCACCGAAAGAAATATTTGAACTAAGATTCTCAAGTTTTGTGATTCGCAGATTGGCCTTTTCATGTTATAAAATTGAATGCTTTGAAGTTTCATCTTAAGTTCCATTTTAAGCGGTCTAACTGAGATGAGCTTTTTAAAATTTCCTAATATATAGTATGATTTTGGTAGTTGGTGCAAAAGGTTAAAAAATACACTGTGTTAGATTTCTTGTTCTACAAAAATTTATTTGGACAATTTTATTAGAAAGTTATTAAAATCTGAAAACTTTTAAATCAGCCTAGCTCACAAGCAGAGACCACCAGACGTGCTCTGGGGATTTGAACGAAATATTTTTTATAGTACAGGAGATTGAATATAACAAATGTGAAACAGCATTCTTGTAAATAGGCCTTAGTTTTTTAGTAATAAATTATTAACTTTTCCTAATTTCCACTCTTTTGGGGCCCCTCTCGGAGTGGCTTGGCATAGCATTTAGAATGCTAGTAGCCTGCCACGTGGACGGCCGAGGTTTGAGTCCGGTTCATAACAGTTTTTTTTCACTCTTATTCTTTCATGTAACATCCTGTTTTCATATTGGCATATGCAATAAGTTTTCTATGGATTAAAAATTCATTTTTTCAGTTAATGGATTCAATGAAAATGGCAACTCTCGACTTGGACGGGAGCTCAATTACAGGATAGAGGAGCTTGATTCCCATCATTCATTGCCGATCAGAAAAAGTTAATCCGTTCAACCTAACAAAACATTGTCGGCGTCTCACTTTTTCCAGAACATGCTGCTAAAGGAAACCCCCGAGAAGTGGGGACACTGGTGAGCTTCTGGGCAGAAACGTATAACTGGGAACCGCGCGGTCACATGCCGATGACAAACAACTGACTGAAGGATGCAATAAGTCCTCACTTATTTCAAACTATGGCTATGAGTGTTTTACCGCATCCTCTTCGGTTTCTAAAAGTGAAATGCTTCTAACCAGCTAGTTCTCCAACGAATATCATCTGGTGAACTTCTTACAAAAATTTCTCACAGTTGGTTCTAACCAACTTGTCAGCATATGCTTATAAGTTGAGCGAAGAAATATCTTCTTTTTATTATTCTTCATAATATCAGTAGTGCATGATCATTGGAAGGCAGCAGCAATTCATACAAGCCATCACCAAAATCCCCTAAATATCTCCGTGTGCGATTGGACATGAAAATTAAAATAAATCTTGCTAAAAAACGTCTGAAATGGTTGCTAGCAACTTTACAAAAATTAGGGTCTCCACAATGGAAACAGAAAACGCAACTTAAGGTGTGGTGTATGGACATTGAAGAAGGTGGAACACGTTTTGACAAAGTGAACATGATATAAAAATGTACTTACGACAGGTTTTGTGAAGCCAGGAAAAGAATGGAACATGTTACTTCCAGAAACATCCAGCAATGGGCTTTAACAGTGGCTTTTCAACATTTATCAGCTAACTTTCATTTTAATGCTTCAAGATAATGGCTGATTAACTTCAAAAAAGAATATAAGACAGCGGAAAGTAACTAGCTATGTTTCCAGTAAAGAATTAACATCTTTGGATGAAACACTGCAGTCAGCTGAAGTATTGAGGAAGCAAACTTTAGATTTGATAGGAGGTTATAATTTGGATCATGTGACTAACATTGACCAGACAGGTTGCAAATACTGCGTTGAAGTGAAGTGTACTTTGACACATCGAGGAGAAAAATCTGTTGCTGTGAGTGTACAGGATAGGAATAAAATAACACATTCATACACCGCACAGTATGCTATTACCGCCTCGGGGAAATTACTACCAAAAGTGTTTCTATGTTAACAGGAAAATGGCGGTAGTTTTAGTCCTAATATTAGTAGAAAGGTGACTTTCCACTGGATGGAAAAATTTTAAAATGTTTTCGTAACATGTTCAAAGTCAGGGAAATTATCAATGGATATTTTAAAATTGTTTTTAGAAAATGTAGTGAAACCTTACATGACATCCTATCGTTTTCTGTTTATCATTGACTCATGGAGTGGCCAAACTAATCCGTCAATCTACTACAAAATGTTTAATGATGAAGAAAATATCCCAACTTGTAAACTAAAAATCATTCCCACCAAATGTACCTCATTGTGCCAGCCGTGTGATGTATATTTTTATCTCCAAGTGAAGCAGTTCATTGCAAGGCTTCAAAACTGTATGTACCTATTACAAGAAAAGCAAGAAATAAGCTCCAGAGAGAACAAAATAAAAATACATTCCCTTATACACAACCAGCTGTCTTCATCTTGCTTCAAAGATATGATACAATATGCTTCGTATGCTTCCAAACTAATTAATGGTGTCATGTTACAGCTGTAATATTTTGCCCTTTATTTTATTCTTAAATCACCTAAAGCTAAATGTAATGTTTAGCATATTGACACTTCCTGGTAGCACAAGTGCTACACAACTTTCATTGAACTCTAGTTTTTGTCAAAAATTAGTCCCAGAAAATGGTGGAAAAATGCTGATGATGACAAAGTGTTAACCTCTATTGTAGTTGTTAAATTGCTCTATCAAATTTAAAGATCTAATCAAGACATGCTTAAAATCTGTTTTATGTGTCTTCAACGTAATTTTTCTTAAGAGAGTTATCATTAGTGTGCTGTTTGGAGGGGATTATTAGTTCTTACTGTACTTATTATTGATATGCATAGCCTGAGTGATAATAATTGGCTATAAATAATACACATCAGTTTTATCTATCAATTGGTAGGAAATTCAAATACTTGCTAATCTATGTATCTTTTAATTTATCTTCCTGGCTGAGGAGGAGGAAGAAAAATAGCATCTTTTAGAGAATGGATGGTGAGAGACCAATCAAAGATGAGTAAATTTAACCAATTTATCTATAAATTCATAAACATTATTTTCCCAGAGTTATGAATAAATGAATATCTCTCAACTCTATCTTTTATATATAATTGATAAATACATACATTTGAATTTATATGTATCCATAAACCTCCAATTGAGCTTGACTCAGCCACTAACAATATTATTTAGATCCCTGAAAGAGGATATCAATGTATTCAGGTGAATGTTACATATTGCAACATGGAGTTGAGAGAGACTGATTTCTCATGGAATATTAAGGGAGTGTCTTCAAGTTTACAGAAAAGTCTCTTTAATTAACACATTTTTGATTGGCTTGTCTACTGTACTTGCACTCTGTTCCATAGCAGTGTTTCTGTCACTGAACATTATGTGATAAGAAATTTGTCCACTTACAGTGAGTTTTAATCATCTGCTATCATCTAATGAAATGGTTCTAGTTCTTTCTCCAAACTGAACAAACTTGATTATTCAGGGATATTTAAGCCTAAGATTTAATATCAATATCAAAACATTTTATTTGATTGGTTCTGTATTGAGATGTAGATAGTGCTGGCCAGAACTAAACAAATACAAGATTCCATTTGGCTGTTTCTGCCAGTGGCTTACCCAAAATGTTATTTTTATAAGTATGTTTTCAATTTTGTAGCACAGATAAAAGAGTATTTCTTTAGTCTTTGATGTAGTCACACTAAAGTAAAATAATATAAAAGGCTTTTCCAATTTTTTGAACTATAGACACTATGTGTTGCCAATTAGAGACCAATTTGAGTTTTGTTATAGAGTGAAGGGTAAGCCCCTCTGCCCCCTCAGTGGGTTTGATAGTGACTCCAGCTAAGAAATCAACTAAAATCAATTTTGAAAATGTAAGTGAGAAACTTACTCCAATTGACAATTTAATATTGTTTTAACGATGCTCTAATAATATTTTATTGTAAATTTATTTACAGTATTCATATATACCTCAAATCCTTTCTGGTGGAAACAGACTATTTATCTCAATTATTAAGCAGCATGTGGCTATTGCCTACACCATGGAGCAGCATTAGATGTAGTTATTGTTCCATCATTGGGAAAAGAAACATATGACTATATAGCCCACAGGTGTGTATATTTAAGTAATATTGATGATAAGACTAGTAAGAGCCATATTCACTGCTGCTATATGTTATAAACAGTTATTTATTTAATGCATAAGGATTTATTTATATATTTCCAATTATTTTCATAATTTTAATATGGCAGAAGATCTTCTTTTCCATTTCTAAAATTTGAAATCAAACCTCAACTAGTTCTCTGCAATTGTTGCTGTACTGTACATTAGGAGTCCTATCGGGGATTATACCATGATGAAATATATATCGACGAACGACTGAAACGAATATTACGCGGGTTAAATTCAAGCAAAAAATGTAATTTATGAAAACACATCTTGAATGTCTTAAATATGAGATATACAACCAGTAAAAAACGCAATAAAAGAATGGCAGCGGTGGGATTCGAACCCACGCCCTTTCGGACTGGTGCCTAAAACCAGCGCCTTAGACCGCTCGGCCACGCTACCGTACGCTGAGTGGGCTTCAACTGAAATAGATAAGATATCTACGGTATAAGATTGCACAAACAATGTTTTAATTCTTACTTTAAAAGTTTCTTACTACCTATAAGGTTGATTCCACAAGGTAGATTTAATTTGTCTTCAACAAACATTCACTAATACATTTAATTTATTTTCTTGTAGCTAACTATCGATTGTCAACGAGTTGTCACCATGGAGGATTGTTGACGTACGAAGGTTTGGTTATGTAGTAAATTTGGTTTACCATTATTTCTCGATATGTCTGATTTTGTCGGATTGAAGAATATACTTGCTAAATATGGGCAGCAGCATCTTCTTCAGTTTTGGGACGAACTTGATGAAGATGAAAAACGTGAGCTCCTTGAAGACTTATCAGAAATTGATTTCGAGTATGTCAGTAATCTCTTTCGAAAGGCAATGGAAATGCCGAAAGAAGAACAGGAAAAGGTACGGCTTTAACTATCATTTTTAAACATTTTCTTACTTTGGCCACCTGTAGAAATAATATTTGAAAACCGGCTTTCCGGCTTCTACAGTTGCTAGTTTCTGCACTAGAAAATGAATGTTCATTACAAATTCGTCTCTCTTTTAGTTAGATGAGCGTTTACAACCAATACCAGCTGACTGGCGTGGTTCAATAACTAAAACAAGTCCAGATACTTTGTCAAAATATGAAAATATTGGTCTAGAATGCATAGCCAAAGGCGAAGTAGCTGTTCTTTTACTAGCTGGAGGGCAGGGTACACGTTTGGGTGTACCTTATCCGAAAGGTTAGCCAAATAAGAAAATTACGTTTATTTTAAACGGAATTTCCCTTTTAATTAAAAGCACTTCAATCAAATTATATTTAGACGGCATGCCATTATGACGCCGGCTGAGATTACTTTTACCTGTTACAAAAATTATACATTCAATAATTACTGAATTCTTGAAAAAACGAGGTGTAACAATAATGATTTGACTTTTATAATATTTGATCGTGGTTCAAGGAATAATTTTCGGAAATGTTTTTTTCTTTTCTATTGTAATTTAATTCCACTTTAATTCGTGAATATTTAAATAAATTTCCATAAATTTTAGTCTCTTGGCTATTATGTTTCGTTATTAATTAATTAAAATTAGTCTCAGGAAAGATTTCCTCGGAAGTCATTGTTTTTTTCGTACCTACCGTGCCTTTTTTAATCTTTTTTATCTGATTAGGCATGTACGACGTTGGATTGCCATCCCGAAAGACTCTTTACCAGTTACAAGCTGAGAGAATAAAGTGTTTGGAGAGACTAGCATTGTCAAAAGCAGAGAAAGGAACATCTGAATATCCGGAGCGAGGGCTGATTCCATGGCTTGTGATGACAAGCGAGCATACCAAAGAAGCGACGAGGGATTACTTCGCTCAGAATAACTACTTTGGCCTTAGTCCTGAAAATGTGATAATATTTGAACAGGGGATGCTTCCCTGTTTCACGGAATCCGGAAAAATAATTTTAGAATCTTGCAGCAGGTTAGTTATTTTATATACTTCTTATCTTTTCAATGTTCCAGTAATGCTTAATCATTAGTAAAAGCTTGTGTTATACCAACACAATACTATTCCTCCAGTTACTTTTTAATAACACATGAAAAGATTGTCTTTTAAACATTTTACATTCCTGTATTTTGCCTCGGCAGATTAGTTAGGTATTAATATTTCTTAAGTGAAATTTTCTGTGAACATACATTCAGGAGAAATCTTCAGTTTCACTAATGAATGTCTGTGGAATTGCATTTTTCTTAGTAGCTGGTTTATCAATTAATCATCCTGCTTAAACTCAATATTTTGAATTTGAATGAGTGGAATTGATAATTAGCTTAAATTTGCCTCAGAGACAAGGGAACATGATTTCTGTATGGTAATCTAGATTGTGAAAGTTATGCAGGATGAATTATCCATGCAATTCTGCATGTTTTTGTGTCCTATTTTGTTTGAGGAAAATATCATTTGAGAAACAGCTAAGCTGTGCGTTAGTCTACTATGTTTTATTTTTTATCAAACAATAAATGATATTTTGGGTGTACAGTTAACTAGAGTGAGTGAATGAATGATTTCCCTATCAATGCAAGGTGCACGTTTGCATCTCTTCTATTTTAGCTGGGTTGTCAATGCTTGCTCTAAATTTAATGTTTAGAATTAGAAGAGAAAATACAAAAGGATAGTGTTTTTGTGCAAAAATTTTCTTTAATGAAGATTGGAAAATACAAAAATATCCCTGTGTGGGAAACATTCCACAAAAAGGAGGGAGAAAACCCAAAGCATATAATGTAATAAAGAATATTCCAATATTATTAAACATTCCAAGTGAATACAAAGGACAATCATAATTGATATAAATTTCATCTTAGTATGTAAATCTATAATGCTATTAGCTGGTAGTTACATATAGCGCTTAAAGGTAGAAGATTTAAATATATCATAAACATAGTCAAGATGAATGCTTAAATTTGAATTTATCAAATATAATACACACATTATTTGTGTAATCAGACTAGATCTTTACAAACTATTGGTAACTTCTTATTATGCATAAAATCTATACATATATGGAATAGTATATATTTACTAATAGAAAGAAATAGCAGCTAGTAATTGTAATGTTAGAAGTGAAAGCTGAGGTCATTTCATGCAAATGTGCTCCCTCTGGGAATTGAACCTGCTTTCTTCAAAGCTATCTATCAAAGCTTTTCTATCATGCTGCCCACTAGACACCTACCATTGTCTAATTTCAGACTAATTACATCTCTGAAGTAGTTAAACCACTAATTTAGGAAGTCATTTTAGGAGATGATTTTTCATGGTAAATATATCTTTATTAAATTGCCTGTATCTTAAATCAAATGAGTAATTAATACAAGCTCAAGGGAATTTTTATCCAAGATAATGCTAATAATAGCTTATATGAATCAGTTATGAATATCAGTTATGTTATAGTTTTTCAATGAATCCAGTCTTCAGAATTGCCTTTCCTATTTTGATAATTCATGAGAGATGAACTAATTTTAAATAAAGGCAATTTTATCATAATCTGTGTTTGAATGGTTTGAATACTTATCCACCAAGGTCCCAGGTTGAGTCCTGGATTGTCAGGTTTTTTTGTGGTTAGGGAATGAATGCTTGTGATCATCCACTGTTGAGATTCCCACTGCAATTTTCTCATGAATGGAAGTTTGTGGGTCAACAAGAGTTAGATAAGTATTCATGATTAGTTAATTTTCGCTACAAGCTTTTGCAACTTCTCACACTTTTCTTCTTTATGATTGACTTTCTTCTTTGAGCTTATAATTACTAAGTTATGTTCTTTGTTTTTCTCTCATGTGCAAACTGATTTCTACATGCATTCTATTGGAATGCATTTAGAATTCAGTTTTTTTGCTGACTTTTTATAGCCTTGAATCAGCAATAATGGTTACACAACATTTAAACAAATGCAGCAGAAAATTATTTCCTTTAGAAATTGTTATTCTCCTTATATTTTATTTTCAAATTTTGGATATTTTTGTAATCACTATAACTATAAAAAAATACAAAATTTGTAAAATTTAATATTTATTTCACACATTTTACATGATTATCTATATCATTGCTTAATTTGTGATGATCCATTCATAGTGACTGCAAATATTTTTAAAAATACAACAGTTTTTAAATAAATAACTTCTTGTTATTGTGTATTTTCATCAATTTAGTTTATTTTATGTCAAATTTTTAACCTTTATGGCATAAAACCAATCATCATCATAGGTCATTCAATCTGTACATTGGTTGACTGCAGCCTTCCATTCCTCTCTCTCTAGTGCTAACTTTACTACATCCTGATATCACTTCTTTCCTATATCTCTCTTTATTTGGCTAATATATTCATCTCTTGGTCTTCCTCTTGCTGCTTTTCCTTCTATTTTTCTCTCAAGTAAGTTCCTAACAAATTCATTGTGTCTCAAGATATGTCCAACCCATCTGGTTCTTCTTTTCCAGATGATGCTCTATATTGTTTTAACCTCTTCTATTCTTCTGTATACCTATTCGTTTCTTACCCTATGTGTTCATTTGATCTTCAACATTCTCCTCCAGCACCAGGTTTCAAAGGCTTCTACTCTTCTCTGGTCCTTTTTTCTAATAGTCCATGTCTCTGATCCATAGAGTGCCACACTCCAGACAAATGTTTTCAAGAATTGTTTCCTTGTCTGTAATCTTATATTCTTTGAGCATAGTAGTGGCCTCTTCCTCATGAATGCCTTCTTGGCTTGGGCTATTCTTCGTTTGATGTCTGTAGTACTTCTTCCATCCCATGTTATGGTACTTCCAAGGTAGGTAAATGATTCAACTTGATCTAATTTCTCTCCTCGTAAGGTAATATTTGCTTTCAATTTTTCTCTTCCACATAATAGGAGTTTTGTTTTCTTTTTGTTCACTTTCATGTTATATCCTTGAATAGCTTGATCAATTGCATTCAGGGATGCCTGCAAATCATCTTTATTTTCTTTGGTATCACGACCATTTTACTCTTCTCAAAGTCCACTGGTAGTCTTCCACTTTTATAATTGTCCTTGATAATTTCAAACAGGGTGTCTTTTGCTTTCCCTTCAAGTACTTTGACAATCTCTCCATTTATTTTATCTGCTCCAGGTGCCTTGTTTTTTTCAAGTCCTTCACTCTTCTCTTGAATTCACTTCTCATTATCTCTGGGCCTCGCTCATCTTCATCCACCTCATTTTCGTTCTTTAATATATCTTCAAGAGGTTTTGGTCCTTGGTATAATGTTTCAATATAATCCTTCCATCTCTTTCCTATAACTTCATTTTATATCAGCATATTCCTGTTCATATCTCTGATGTTGGTGCATGTAGTTTTTCTTTCTCTAAAGTGGCTTTTTAGTAACCTGTATGCTTTTTCAGTGTTTCCCTTCCTCATGTTTTCATTTATTTCTTCACAGCAGCTTTCAATCCATTCTTCCTTAGCTTTCTTTGATTCTCTTATAACTTGGTTCCGTAGTTTCTTGTAGAGGACTCTTCCATCTTCACTCCTGGAGTTCTTGTATTTTCTTCTTTCTTCCATAAGTTCTCTTATCTGCATTGTTATCCATGGATGTCTGGTATCAGTTCTGTTACTTACGAGTTGCTCTTCTGCTACTTCCGTGATTGCCTTTTTCAAATCATTCTATCTTTCTTCAATGCTTGCATCACTCCCATACTCTTGCTTTTCAAGCTTTTCATTAGTGGTTGCAGTGAATCTTTCTCTGGTGACCTTCCCTTCTAGAGCTTTTTTATCCCATCTCGGATAAAACCAATATATAACAAATAATGTTAAAAATATGACCATTTCTCATGGTACGGGCAGCTAGTTCCACTCTTACTGTAGAATACATAATATTATGTGTAAATATTGAATTCAAGCAATTCTGTCTTAGTTTTGGTAATGAGAGAAAAAAGTTCATTTCTGAATTTTAATGTAGGTTGCAGCTCAGTACTTTGAATATTGTCATAAATCTACTTATAGCAATATTTATGTATAATTATAACTACTTATGTCAATATTTATGCATAATGTATATAATTTATGTATCATTATATATAAAAATGTTATAACTGATGACTAAATGTAACAATAGGTATAAAGACCAATAAAAACAAAGTCAAAAAAGATAGTTGGATACTGGTGATAAACTTTCAGAAACTTATGGTAAATACATGATTGAAATGACAGTTTCATAACCAGTGAACAGTGTGTTTGTCTTAGATTTTGTATATTCATCCCACCTTACTATCTTTTTCTAAATTCTAATTTTAAAATATATATTTTGCAGGGTGGCCAAGGCCCCAGATGGCAATGGTGGTCTTTATCGAGCCCTTAAAGATAACAAAATTCTCCCTAAGTTGGACTCTTTAGGTGTAAAATATATTCATGTATATGGTGTTGATAATGTACTTGTGAGAGTTGGTGATCCAGTGTTCTTGGGTTATTGCATCACTAAAGGAGCAGATTGTGGGGCTAAAGCTGTTGAAAAAGCTTTTCCTACTGAAGCCGTTGGAGTTTTCTGTGTGTGTGATGGGCGTTATCAGGTATGTACCCCTTTAAGTTTTCAAATTTTAATTCAAAGTATTCTGAATTCCTTTTGGATCATGTATTGCAATTTCTATTGCATTTGTATTTAATTCTATAGTCTAATATTCATAGCTTTGGTTTTCCTGCAAATCGCTTCTTTAGCAATCCATTCTCTTTGCAGGTAATGTATACTATCTCTTTATGGATTCTTCAAAATTAATTTCTTGAATTAATCCTCTTTGATGCTGTGTTGTAACTTACCATTGATTGGATTGAGATTGCTGTTACAACTATTATAAAAATTTAGGGGCATTTTTGAATCCTTGTAATAATTTCCCTTCTTCTATATCTTTTAATAAACCTGTTAAAGGTGTCATATACAAGTTTAAAAACATGATTTTAGCAGCAATTACAAGTAATAAAATAATCATTAGATCTGGGCTCTCTATGGGCTCTATAATGATGAAGTTTCAAGATTAGTTGGAGAATTTACTAGATTGAAATTAAGGTGAACTGTTATACAACCGATGTATTTTCACTCAAATTAAGTTATTGATAGTACATTAACATATATCAGAGTGTGTCATTCTCCTTCTTTATCTGTCATAATATTTAAAGTGACTAAATATGGTGAATTTAGTAATGCTCATTTCCTATATTTGAGAAATCTCAATTTAGACCATCTGCAACCCTTCTTGTTCATATACATATATTTTGTATTGTTGTATTTCCTTAAAAGTTAATCTACATATTGCTTAGTGAAAGTATGGTTAATATTTCATCATACATCTCTGATTGATTTACATAGTGCTTACATATGAAACAAAAATAAGTTTTCACTATCAATTTTGAATCTCTTACATGAAAAAATATGTTTACTTCAAGAACAAGAACTAATATTCTCATTAGCTAGCCTTAATGTTCAAAAATTAGTAACAGTTGGAATTGTTTGACTGTGATTTTATTATATCTAGTTTAATACAGTTTCTCTTGTTCAAAGGTGGTTGAGTATAGTGAGATCTCACTGGAAACTGCACAGAGAAGGAACAAAGATGGGATGTTAACATTTGGAGCTGGAAATATCTGCAACCACTTCTTTTCTACAAAATTCCTTTATGAAGTCATCGACGAGCATGAATCATCACTCAGGTGTGTTGGATGGTAATTATTATTTTCTGCTGAGTATCAGAAACAAAGTGTCATCTTACATGAATTTTCTCTTTTAATAATTATCAAGGTTAACTTGAACAATTTTATAAGTTTTCAAGTTTTTTTTTCTGGTCAGGGAATGGTTGTGTGTGTTGTCTGTAGTTGAATTTAATTCCTGCCATTATAATTGTCCAAAAAATGGATTTTTGTGGGGGATTTGGAAAAAAATAAGTCTTCAACAACTGAATTGTGTCCATTTCTTCATTAAAGTATAAGAGGGATCTGAATGTATCCTAGACAGATTGAAGATGAAATCAATCTAGGGCTACTGGTCTCATTCTCTGTTAATGTGAAAATATTTCAACTTTTGAAATGTATGTTTACATTTTCAATATTGTGTAATTCACTATTTTATTATTATTATTATTATTATTATTATTAACCATTTGAATGTAAGACCTGGAAGATGTCATCACAAAATAATATGCAGAAAATTCTGTAAATTTCTTCATGTCAAAGCTGATTGTCAACTATGATAAACTAGTTAACTCCCTTTAAGTAAAAAATGACAAAATTTAATTTCTTTCAAAATGTGTTTGATATTGTACACATCTGACCTTAATAGTTAGAATGTGTGAATTTTAAGTATATAACACTTTAATTTATTTCTTTTTTAGACCTTAATTCTTTCAGCATTTTTAGGGGAAAATTCATGTGATTGGATTCTTAAGATTGTTGTTGTCAGGGCTATGTGGTTGTTTACAAACTCAAAATTTTGGTCTATTTTATCGTGATTCATATGAATTTCCTTTAAGAACAATGAACTTAATGTGCAATACTTAGGGGAGAGTCTCATTTTACAATCTAAGTCCAAGAAGTAATTATTCTTTCTGAATAAAGAGGGAGCAAGTTTAGCATTGGAAGAGAGAGCTCTACCTGATAAAGTCCAAATGTGTAATATTTGCATATATTAAAATAGTAATTATTTGTAAATATTATTGTATTACCATTACTTTTATTTATTTTAAATTAAATCTTTATATAACTATTGAAAATAACCCTGTGAATTGGTTATTGAATATTTACTTTCAGTAAGAAAACCTTACAGTAGAATTGTATGTATTGATTTGTAAAATATGGAATTTGCATAAAATTTGAGTGCTTGTCCTGGACATGAGTATAAAGGATATCTACATTCAATAAGTAAATCATCAATTAATATTACTTATTATCATTGTAAAATGTGTTAAGATAACTTTATTTTTATTTTTCTAATATTTTCTGTCCCACTATCTAGTTTAATTCTTGTTTAGGATTTCTATGTATTTTATTCTTGATTTCAATGGACAGTTTTGAAGTAAATATCACTACTGATCTTTTTGTTTGCAGATTACATGTAGCAAGACGTAACATTAGAACGGCATTTGCTGGTAATGCTGAGTTAAATGGACAGCCTCTTGTTGGTTTGAAGCTTGAAAAATTCGTGTTTGATGTTTTCCGATGGTCTCAGCGTTTTGCCACATGGGAAGTTGTGCGAGAAGATGAGTTTAGTGCCTTGAAAAATGCAGATGGTGCTCCTGGAAAGGAATCCCTGCCAGACACTCCTACCTCTGCTAGGAGGGCATATTTTTCTCTTCACTTACGCTGGATCTTGGCAGCTGAAGGAAAGTAAGTAAACTCTTAGTTTCAGGAGTCATTAAGAGAAATATGAATGCAAAGGAAATTATGGTTTATTTTACTTGTCTGAGAATTGCAACATGTAATTATTCTATAGTATTTGCTCTATATATACTTGTTAGTTTATTTTGCAAAAATAAATTTATTTAAATGTAAGTTAAAAAAAGAGATTGAAAGAAAAGAAATTGGAAATTGGCTCTTAATGAATAAGAGGTTGAAAAACTCTTCAAGCTATGTCAATGAAGCATCAGGCCTCTTCTTCCTTCCTTTAGAAATAAAGAAGAAGTGGATCTTAGAAGGACAGCCTATCTTAGGACAGTTATCCACAGGTTCTTTCTTTCTCTATCTGAGAAAGAGGCCTAATGCTTCATGGAGGTAGTTGATTAATGGAGAGCTTTTTGACCTCATATATATAAGAGATTGGGTTGAGTATTATTCGAATGGCACCCATTGAAGATTTCTTTTGTCTCTTTTGATCCTTTGCAACTTTACTAAATCATATTGGTATATTTCTAGATTTGTGGATGATAATGGACATCCCATTTCAAGAGAGTCGCTGCTAGAAAACCCACTTCCCTGTGAGGTGTCTCCTCTGGTCTCTTATGCTGGTGAAGGTCTTAAAAGCCTTGTTGGTGGAAGGTGCTTCAAACTTCCACTGCTTGTTGCAGCTCCAGAGGAAGAGAAACACACCAGTGATGTGCTCAAGAACAACCACATGAAAATGGATCATGTACTAAAAAGTATCAAATGATTTTTACTTTTGACTGGCTGTTTGTTTTAAGGACCACTGTGGGATGTATAGAAGGTATACTTTGGCTTCAGAGAATGAAATTTCAAAATTACTTTAAATCCGTTAAATAATAATTTCTTGACACAATTTGAGAAATTTTGGTTTGTGGGTCCATTCTAAGATGCTCATGTATGTGGAGCTTTAAAGTGTGGGGCATTGTTTGTCATGTTTTAACTTTTTTATCCTTTCCTTTTGTCAGATATACTATTTCTCCATGAAAAATCATATTCCTGTTTTTCGTCATGCAATCTTCACTGCCAAATATTGAGGTTTGCATTGTCCTTTTACAAAAAGTGACTGAGGGGAAGGGAATCCTGTAGCATTACTGTATAAATATTATGCTTTGGTTTGGGAACTGTCCTTGTGTTTATTTGTCACTATTTTATCTTGTATGCAACCATGATTCTTTTAAAATTAAAATCCATCCATTGTTATTGATGTTGTTTCCTCATTTGTAGTTGTTGTTACAAATAATGTTTTACAAAATTTTACGATAATACTATGGGAACTTCATGATTGGTTGATCCAATTGAAATGATGATACTTAAAAAATGTTATGCCTTGGTTATATTTATGTTGTTTTTTTTCTGTTAGACAATTCATCTGGGGATATTTTACCATTTGGCATTTATGAATAATATTTTATGGTAAATGTGTATTATGAATGGATTATAAATTTTGCTGATTATTTTTCCATTTGTTTTTTATTTATAGATTATTTTGCTTCAACTATAAAGGAAAATGTATCTACAATTTCAAGCAGTCTTTTCTTCATCATCTTGTTCTCTATCATCATCTCAATCTTTCAGTCAGTGTGCTTATAAAGTGTACGCTAACTAACTCCAGAAATACACCAAAATAGTCGTAAACCTCAATTCATTTGCAGTTATGAATTACTAAAATGAAATAGAAGAGGTCATTTTCCTTCCTTATCATATTACAAACTTCTGTTTTTCATTGGAGCCAGTTATGTTGTAAAATGGATTGAGATTTATAATTGTCTTGATGGTGTTTTGTAGTTGCTTAGCTTATAACTGTTCATTTACTATCAACCATGGCCTTGTCATCTTGAATATCACTAAGACTGCTATATGTACATGAGTGACAGCGACTGTACAATATGTATCATGTCATTTGTGAAGAATGATCAGAATACATTATTTTTCTGCTTACATGTTACACTAGAGTATAGGTTGATTTCTATAATATTCATGATTTTTGCAGAAAAATCAAAAAATAAATTGTACCTCACCATAAATAACACATTCAAATGTTAATGTTGCAATTTGAATACCTTATTGATAGTTATTATTATCAGGAATCACTATCTGGCCATGATCTTTTATAATTAATGAAATATTTATGTTCTGTTGAAATGATCCTAGGCCATTATTTTCCAGATTTTTCTCCACTAAAGCCATTTTTACATGAATATTCAGCAATGTTTTGGATGAATTAATTGTGCCTTATCTAAGGCATGTGTGCTGCATTTGCAAAAATCATCATCAATAGTAGCCATTATATGGTTTTTATGTAAATGCATAGCAAGCTGTAAATCCACTTGAAAGTTTTAATTGATGCTGAGTTGAAGGTACCAGGAGTAACAATAGGAGCATATTTGTGACTTTCTTTCTCTCCAACATAGCATTGAGTGTATTCTAGAGTAGGAGCTTCAATCTTTACTGCAGCATAGGAGAAACTATGTTTTTTTAAAAAAATGCAGCTTTACACAGAAGCCAGAAATAGATTTTATTTCCTTGGCAGCTATTACAATTGAAAAATTAGCACACAAGTTGCATTGATGTATGAGTAGCACCCTTAATATTGAATGAAGTTACACATGTTGCATGCAAGAATATGATAAAAGGATAACTTAGCTGTTCTCAAAGAATAGAAGAGCCAGATTAGTAGCTTATTCAATTAAGGTTTACATGTTTAGATTACCAGCTTGTACATATACAATGATGAGAAATGGCTGTTGTTATTTTTGACCAATTTACATTTGAGACTTTTGTGACAGCTATGATATTGATAGTAAAGTCCTTTGCATGGCATCTCTTTGAGAATGAGGACCAACCAGGCAGAATTCACTGTTGGTGACATGTGGTCAGCACATCGACTCCCATACTGCTGTATTTGGCTTTTTAAGACCAGACCTAATAATTCTTTATTCAGATAGCAACTCTTGTTCATCAAGATCCTGGGTGAGCACAAATAAATGTTCATCCCCTCCAAGAATCAAAACTGGGATCATTTCCACTGAAGGTGAATGCATCTGGGCTATCTGGGATTCCCTATCTTATTCGTAGTGCTGCTATCAGAGTGGTTTCTGCTTTACTACTGCATAAAACATTGCTAATTTCTAGATTTTTGTTGGGTGGTGCTAATAGCAAGTCATCATACATTCAAATGATTATATATGAAATAATTGATTTAACTAGAGAGAATTCCTTGATCTTGTCAGTGTTTCTCAACAGTTATCTTGTTTTAAGCCTAAAAAGTTGTATTTGCAATCTCGGAACCCCTTCCTGGTAACTAATAAAAACCATCACCTATATTTCGTTTTGAGCAAACAATAAGAGGTTGCATTCATTTGAATAATTTAAGTCCAAGTTAATTTTTGTCATTTGAAGCAATGGGTATAATAAAATTCAATGAGAATAATACAATAACAATTACGTTGATAAAATGGGTAAGCACTTTGTGATATATGATAAATTGTGTTTTCTTAAAATTTGTTCTATTTAGAAGCCATTTGTAGATTACTTATTAAAGTAATTTTAAGAGTTGTTAGAAAAGAAAGTGGCTACTGCTTATGAGAGAAAGACAGCCATTAATTAAGGTATCATATTTGAGGATTATAATAGAAACTCTTGGTTCCAGTTTAGAGGAGGAAGTGGTATTTCAAGCAGGCATTGTTTCTCCTACTTACCAATAATAAGATAAACTGGTTCTATCATCTCAGTAGACAAATGAAACTATGCCAAGTAATTAAAAATGAGCCATGTGAGTAACATTGGTTGAAACTTGAATTTAAAGTAATAATTCATTTCCAAAAAAGTAATGAGCCTCATAGGAATGTTTCCAGCTCATATGGTGCAGTATCGATAGTGTTAAATTATCAATGTTATTGCTGAGAAGAGAATTTTTGTAGAAATTTCCTGTAAAATGTCTTTAAGAGCTTCCAGTAATCGTCTATTGTCATTTTATTATCACTGTATTTGTCATTTCTTAGTGTTTCATTTGAGCAGAGAATCAAGACAAAAGAGAATCCATAAGATGTATCAGAATGATGGAGTAATATGTTTTAAATATCTTTTCTCAGGTATGGTATGTTTTGAATTTCTTTTCTATCTTTACTTTTGTTTGCTCTTGCTTTTTGTAAAGGAGGAAGAAGACTGGCAAGAAGTGATATTGCTGCTAATGAGTGACCCTATTTTGATTTTAATTTAAGTTACAATTGTTATAACATTCTGTATTCTATGTATAACATAAGCTGGTCTCCAACATATATGAGGGTCATATGGACATTGGGTAAGCATGTTTTGATATAATTTTAATCTATTGATGTAGAAAAAGTACATCACACACACATCACCCAGAGGTGACTATTCTGTGGCTTTTTTTGAGTGTTTGTCGCTCTCCTTTGAATCACTTTCTGAAACAAATACTCCTGTTTAAACTATATTGTTTTCTAATTTTGCTAATTAACCATCTGAAAAATTAAATGGAATTCATTCCCTTTCAGTATAATTGGCGAAAGAAGTTTTTTGTTCTTATAAAGTTTTGGTGTTTGAATTGATACTGAAAACTGGTAAAGAAAGTCATTTTTTGAATTAGTCTCTTTTGTTTGTGTTTTATTAATTGAGTGCTGAATTTCTACACAAATTGGAGTGGAAATGTTCACACTGTTATATGCAATATACATAGTGACTACTAATTATTTCCTTTACAGGTCTTACAAAAATCCTTCTAGTCAAAGTGAAGACTCCGATATTACTATGTTTAGGAAATTTTCATATCCTGATTTCATGACTGATATTTTGTGATTGAGGTCTTCCATATCAGCTTTTTCATCTGAATATACTTTGATGAGGTAGACCTTTGCATCACTGCATGCCCATCTTTTTCAGAATTTTCCTTGACTTCTCCATTTATCCAATTCTTATTATGTACACCTCATTTGTTATTCTCTGGGTCACTCTCATCTTTAGCATTCAGTTTCACACAGTGATTCAAAAGTTAGTATTTTCTGTCTGTTCCCAAAAAAGAAATGTCTCTAGTATTTTATTTATTATAGACTGATATTTTTACTGAACATAATAGACAATATGTAGTAACATTGGCATCTCAATGTATGAGCTTACTGGACCTTACCTCAGGACCCCTTGCTAATCTGTGTATGCTAAATATATTGCCATAAACACAAATATATTCAATATTTAAAGTATTACCTTCATTTTCTTTGTAGCTTTCACATATGCATGGTAAATGACAGCCTGAAGACTATCAACATCAAGCAATTAGTAAAGCAAGTCTGTGAAGATAAATACTGCAAATCCCTGTTATAATAAGTCGGTGTCAATTTCATAATGTGCGTAATATTTGTGTATTATATTGACCTAACTCTAAATGCACTGGCATGTTACCCTATCATCTGGTAGCTACTTGTACTATAACATCTTCCATTGTGTCTCCTGCCAGCCACCTAAAGTATGGTTCTGAACCTACAGCAACCTCATAACTTATATCCATGTTATTCCATTCCCTTAAAAATTATTTCGATAGGAAGTTCCATGAATTCTTAGCATCCAGGCCCTGAGTTTGAGAGGACTCCAATTTACAAGGATAACTTAATTTTGTAGATGGAAAACAATATATATGTAAGAAATTTCGCCATGCCCAAAATTTTCCTTTATTTATTAAAAATTACTTATCGTATAATCAATGGAAACAGAGCAAGTGAGGCTTCTAGCTTCTGGTGGGTCTATAGGTTTGTCTTTGGAGAAAGTGATTCTGGGTTCATTTCCTGGTAGGAGTTTGTATGTGCGAAATAATAATAATAAAACGTCTTTATTCGGGTGAAATTGAGATAAAAAAGTCTCTTCTTATATCTAACCCCTGAGAAATGAACATAGCCATAAAATCTTTTTTAGATTACTACTACAGAGAAGGGAACCAAGTAGTCATTTGCACCCCTTTGTTGGATGGACGACTCATGGCGGGTTTTTGGCTGACTCGCGGGTGACTTTCCCTGCCCTCCGCCAGGAGCAGGATTTCGCACCCACAGCAACTTCAGACTATTTATCATTTGACGAAAGTAAGGATTTGCCAGACCAAATGTTACTCTTCTCTACTGGCCACCAAAAGTAGCAGGTGTTTACAGCCAAAGTGCCTATAATTTGTATATCTCACAATTCTAATAAGGATCTCATCTAAATATTTTGCTTGGTTGTCATCCTATGTATATGTAAGATATATTTAAGTGATCATTGCACTTACTCATTCGACTTATGACTTCCTTTCATTTCCATGTTTTACAGTAAGAGTCTTCATCATTTCAAATTAAGCGGTGCTTGTGCTTTAAATCGAAACGATGGAAAGCTTCAATACAGCCGAAATATCGATATCGGCAACTTAACTGTGCCATGGCTAAGTTCAGAAACGAAAGTTATATGTTTTCCCGCAAAAACGTGCTTATAAAATATTTTTAATTATGCCAAACCACAAACTTATGTACACCTTTCGTGGGTGGATTGCATTCGTTGCATTTATGGATATGGGTACTGCTGTTAGATGTTACATAGAAAAGCGAACCTTTTTAGGCGATGGTCTTTATATGTCAGGTAACGTAAATCCTCTTAATTTCCCATTAGTGTGCATAATGCAAAAGTCTTCAAGTATGCGTCATTTAATTTATTCCAGAAGAATCATCTCTTCCTAGAATTCTCGGAGCGTATTCGGTGCTTAAGGCGTTGGTTTTAATACACTGTACCCTTTTTATTCATTATAAACCGTAAGTTCCATATCATACCAAGTTGATATATTTTTGATGAATTGCGACCATTCTATGTTGATGATTGTGTAACAAATCGTTTATTCATTTCAGCATCATCAGCTTAGGTGTTTCTTGCCTTCTTCTCACTATACTTTTATATATATCCGAATCTCTTTACTATGGAACTGCCGTTTTTGGTTTCTATGTCCTCTTCCCATGCGTTTTAAATAGTAAGTTTACGAATTTGAAGACCCAAAACTTATAGTTAATTAGTGTACAATGAAATTCCTAGCAGAATATACTATATCTTAAAAACTATAGCATTGGTGGTACCTCTCCTTTTAGTATTAGATATTTCGTTTCTATCTTACCGTGAGCGCCTTATACGTATATTAAATTGATCTCTATGTGCAAACGTTCTGGTGCTAATGACAGACGTTGATTTATCGAATTTCTGTGTTATAAAGTGTTAGAAATAGATTTTATGTATTTTATAATACAAACTCACTTTATTCGCGGTAGCATTATTTTTGTCTGTATTGATTAACTCCCAAATTGATACTGTGTAATCTTTACTTTCCTTGAATTCCTATCATATTATGATTGCCATTGTTTTCATTGTTTGGATTTATCTAGTTTCAAATTTTTTTCATTCAACTAATCAAAGGATTAATTTTTTTGTAAGGGTTTTTACATCCTAGTATTTTTGTAACAAATTTTTTTTCAACTTGAGTGATTATTTCCTTATTATGATTTATTTTTGCTCTATCTCACCTTTTACTTAAAATTCTTGGAACATATAGAAGTTATAATCAGGGATTTGTGCAAAAAGTTCCTCTGATGCAATTTAAATATTTTGACATGTGTAAAAAGTTTACTTATTTCATCAATAACGGCAATCAATTTAATTGTTTTTTCTTAGTAAATCTAGTCCTGTAAATTGGAACATTTATCCAGTGGTCATTCTGTAAATATTCTCAGCGCTTGCAGTATCATCATTTTACATTACAGTGAAGGGAAGGATTAAAGGTCACAGTACTAGATAGATATAATAGTTGTACTAGATAGATATAATAGTTGTTGATCATTGTTTTAGTCTAATGTACATTCATCATAGTTTATTAGGTTACTTATGTAGTGTTGGGTATGAAGTAAGGTTCATGAATATAATTTTGAAGTATATTTTTAATATTTCTTAGATACATCCCAAAATTATCATTAATTATCATAATATCTTGGATAAGGTTCCTTCCAGTAGTGGATTAGTGTAGAATAGTATTATACTAGGATAATTCATTGAAGTCTGAAAATACTATTAAAAACAGGTATTTTAATCGATGGAGGATGATTTCTTTCTTTATTACAGGATGTAAATTGATCATTTAATTCTTGATTTAGTTATTCTTAAGAGTATTTATAGATTTTAATAGCTCTCATGGTAACAACCTGTTTCTTATTTTCGTTTTAAAGTGAGAGTGGAATTGTAATCACCAATAAAATTATTTCAAAGTTTTCTATTCTCAGAATACCTAATAAATAAATTTAGAATTTCACTTTCTTATTTGAGTGAAGCACAGTTTGAATACTTTAGTGAATAATAATGGAGCAATAGTTGTATAAATTAATGCAATACTAAAATGTATCTTCTATTTTAGCACTCACTGCAATTGGCTTAATAATTACGCCACGTTTTTTGGAACCTCCCATTGTCGTTGAAGATGAAAATACTGAGCTTCTACGACATGTGGTCGCATTTAGGCGAAAGCGAGGAAAGAAAAATAATTGATCTGACACCTATGCTGGATGTAATGGATGATTCGTTGTAAGATATTCAAAATGTGTCAGAATTTTGTCCATGACGTTTCTATCTGATGTTTGAAGTCATTTGAAGATCTAGTCATTAATATTTAAGTTGCATTACAGATAAAAAGACATAAAAAAGATATAAAATAATTCATTACTCCTTAATGTCTTGCTTCTGATGAGACTATTGGTATTAAATTATCCCGTTTTTGGGTCTGGGTCATGTAAAGGGGCCATGTTTGAATTAGATTAATCAGGGTCAAATATTTATCATCTCTTTTTCCCTGTGTACTTTTGTAATAGATATTTTGTAATTCAGGTAAACACAAATTTTATATCTCTGCCAAAATAAACCTTGGTTCTCAACTCAAGATATCCTTTGAATAAATAACATTCTTAACTATTCAAGGTAATGATGGAAACAAGAAATTTAACTGTTAATGAGGTACATTTGTACTGAGATAAAAAATAAATAAAAGCAACTTTTTCATGACAAACTTCCTTTGATTTAGTCTTCATTTGTGATGGATTTTCATATTTTATCTTGGGTTAGTATAAGCTTTTCCCTTCTAACTCTACCCTAAGGATTAACTATTAATCAAATAAATTAATTAAATGTTAAATCATTTTAAAAATTGAATTTTAAATGCAAAATTTTAATAGATAATGTTAAGTCAACCATGGTCTTGATCAGTTTAAGTTCAAATTATGATTGGTTAAATTTATTTAAGGGACATGAGTTTTTTTTTCGGATTTGAACCAAAACTTTTCAATCAAATGAGATTCTGGACATTTTCAGGATGCCAAACAAATTTTGGAGAATACACATGAAAATTGTAGATGGATTTAGAAAATCCATTGTAGGATATCCAAAATACTCAAGTTTTCAACTCCATATTTTCCATGAAAGTTTTTGACCCTTTTGGGCCATTATCTTAAGCTTAATTGATTGAGGCTCATTTTGAACCATGTGAAATGTTCATTAACCATTTTATTATCTGCAGGATGATGTATTGGTCATCTGGTTATAAGGAAACTGCTGTGAGCTAATGTATTGGCCAACATATTTTTACTTTGAAATATTTGCTAAAATGACCAGCCTCTTTTTCAGATAATGACACATACTTCATTTGCGATGCTTTCTACATTGTTTCCTCTCCATTGCAATGTACAAAAAATTTCAAATCCACAAAATGATTTACTGAACTTCCTTTTTGAAGGGGTAATCCTCTGCTGTTCCATAATTTCCTGTTACAATATACTAATAGGATGGAAAAACTTACTCTTAAGAAGTACTTATGCTAAAGAAATGTTTCTTAGTCTGAATTTCATAATGTAAATTACTAGGGATTTGGATAATGTTTCTCACTTTAAATTATACCATGGTTGAACTTCATAAAGTATATACATAATCAAGATCCTTCATGATCAATGGGGAAATTTAGCAAACAATGTTGATACTCATGGTATTGCACATACTATCCTATAAGAGGGGAATTTCATTGGAAACAGAGTTGTAGGTGAGAAGATACAGTCTTCTAATTATATTGATATGCTAATTTTATTGCTAAAAATGGAATATAATGAAGCATTTGAGTGATCATAATGTAAATATAATTGGAAAGATAAACCTTCGGTTGTGTTAGAAATTTATTAGAAATTTATCCAATACCCATCAAATCCTCTGGAGAATAATGACTTTCAATGTTATAAGTAAGAAATAATATGAAAAATTTGTTGTTATAATTGGAATGGCAACTAATTGAGCATAGTAATTAATAATTTAGGAAATAAATTGGAGTGAAAATTGGTTTTATTCTCCATATTCACCCTTTTTACTTTGAGAATATTAAGCATTACAGTTGGAGCATGCATAGGTGCATCCAGGATTTATCCATGGAGGGAATCTAGTTCATAAGTACAAAGTGATCCTGGGACATTTACTGAATGATACTGAAAAAGTAAATTCATTAAAAGTTTTAACTAGATACTTTTGATCATAAAAGCTTCATTATTGTCAATGAGACACTGTGTGTCTTCTACAGCTTTTGGTTACTCCAATTATTTTTTTCAGTATTCATATGGGAAAGTGAAAGAATTTTTTGAGATAGTTGCTTATTCTTTGTGAGGTTGGAAATTTTAAAGTGATTACTCTAACAGAAAATGATTACTGTCCAAATAATATCATTTGTTGCTTATGTACTCCTTTATTGCTAGACCAAGATGAAATTATTCTGAGCATTAAATGCAATATTTGCTAACTTTATTATGCCTAATTTGCAATGACTGTAAAAATTAGTAGTATTTAAAATTTCCCTCCCTCTCTCCGCTCATACCAAAGTGTTTCAGCCATTCGCCGCTTGGAGTACTAATGTCTGTCTGCATCATTTTGCCATCTGATGGAGTGAATCTGAACTGAAAGGTATCATTGCATCATCAGAAAACACCCTCGCTCCTCGATTTGTTTGTATTATCCTGTTAATAGAGAGTATGCGAAAATATTAATTGCATTGTCTCGTTCGCGTTGAGCATTAATAGATAATATTAATAACATTGGATTTTGATTTTTAGCGGTAATTTATGTAGCATGTTCTGATCACATGTTGGAAATAATTTATTCCAAACAGTTTTTTGTTTGTGGAATATTAGATTCTTGTTAATCTCGTCCAATGAAGTATGAAATTTTTATATTGAGCCACCCGTACTCTACAAACTTAGATTTATTTATTTCGTTTACTTGAAACGAACTTACTTTTACGGGAACATAATTTAGAGCCTTAGATAATTATATTTTCACACTTAGTAACATCTGTAACATTCTTATTAAGAACATGCTGAAATAATTATTTATTCCGCTTATATTTCCCATGTTATTAGTGCTGAAAAGATGGTAACTCGCTGTAAATCGTTACTATCTTTAATAATAATAATTCCGTAGCGTCATGTATGTGAGGATAGAATTTTAACATCATTAAGAGTATGTTATATCCTTAATGGATTTATAATCAGATCTAGGATTGGAGACTGGTTAATTCTGTGCACGGTCAAATGGCATTACTACCCACTGGGCTAAACGTATCAATGTAGTGCAAGTAAGTTGGGATGCGGCAATCCAGGGGCAAAGCCGGTAGCCGCAACAACAGGGGCAACTTTCTTACATTGTATATGTCGATCCTATGAGCTCAATATTTGTACTGGTCATCCGTGATTGGGTTGTCATTGGAAATAAGTAAGCATACCTTGAAATAATTGAATTAAAGAAAATCCATTCTGAAATATATATATCAATACATACAAAATATGCTTATTAGTTTCCGATTGGAAAATTCAGCGTGTTCGATTTGTGAAAATTCGAATATAATTATGGGACCAAGAAACTAGTATACTAAAAACTTTTAAATAAAGCCCTCAAATTGTTTTAATCAATTCAATTATACCAAATTTTCCATAATCTTTAGGAAATTTATATGAATTAAACATAAAGAAACACTCAGAGATTTCATCAGAGGCGCTGTCCGCTTCTCTCTATGTGCGGATTTTTCTCTCTTTCTTACTACAAAATATTTACTCCATGCCTCTCTTATTAACTTTGCTTGCACGCATTTCGCAACATACGTATTCTATTTATTTAAGGTCCTTCGGGCAAGTGGCTTTGGTGTTCCAAGATGTACATTTTATCACACTGGATGTCCAGCGTTGGATGATTTCTTCTTACATTGTGATGAGACTGTCTCTATTTCATTGATATTACCTACCTGTTTGTGTCAATCTCTCTTCGATCATCGGTCTTTCGAAGTAACTTAATTACGTATTCACGATTCACATCGATTAATGAAGACAGCCAGATTGCTTTGTTCGAATAATTTCACCTTCAAATGCAATATTGATTTGGTAATTTTTGCATTTCCTTTAACCGCATAATGCTCGTGAACATCGGTGTAAATTTTATCACAAATAAATATACTAAATAGACGAGTTATTGAAGCATAGATTTTTTCATTACTACCTTCTACTTACAAAAAATTAAGTAGTTCTGACTAATGGCTTTATTAACAAATTTATTTTATTTTATATTTTATTTATATTTTATTAACAATTTAATACCTATTTTCTTATATAGATACAGAAATACATACTGTATTATTTAAATAATTACTTTCTCTGCAAGATTTATTTTCTTAGTCATAGTTTTAGGAATTTTATGATTCTGTTATGTTCTTGATGAAATTTCGAATATTTTTACGAGTTAGTAGAGGGAATGCAATAATTTAAGCCTATCACGAGCGTTAATGGAGAGAAAGGAAACCTCATTAATTTGATTTAAACTAAATTAATAGATGATTCTCGTTAGCAACAACGTTTGTTCCAAAATACACGTTAAAGTTTAGTTCTACTTTATTTCATTGCAAATAATAATTATTTTGTTTGCGTTTATTGTCTAGAAAAATATTGTTTTTCCGTTCTTGACTTCTTTAAAAATTTGGACAAATTTCTGTGAGTTCACACATAAACAATAAGTTGAGTTCTTATCGCATAATAGATATTAAATTCATTCCGAAGGGTAGTTCATTAACTCCTCGTAACCATTTGAGTCTAACAATTCAAAGAATATTCATCTACCATTTAAATTATTTCCATTAGAAGCGCAGTAAAACTTTGGAACTCACCTATCACGAGAGATAAGCGCATTAGGTGTAACTTACTTCTTGGTAAGTTCATGGGCTGTCAGTAGTACAGTTAGTTAGTTAACTCAATTTAATTAATTAACTCAATTAGTTAGTTAACTCCGCTTTTAGGTAAATAACCTTTACCTTTATTCTATCTAAAACTTTTCATTTAGTCCTTCTTATTGAGTTTTTCCTTGCATCCCATTCTCAATTACTTTAAGTAATAAATCCTCCCACAGTATTTGACCCACATATTTCCTCTACCGTTACTTTAATACTCCAATGAAAATCCATTCTTCTTCAACCTTCTACTGCACATTCTCGTACATTTCCAATCAACCCAACTTACTTTTTCCGTTTCAAGCCACACCTCCATTTCGATGGCTTCCAGTCCTTTCATTTCATTATTTATTAAGGTTGACGTTTCACACCCGTAGAAATCTTTAGAAATGAATTTATTTTCTAGATTATTTCGCGTTAGCCCATGATTAATGTTGCCTATATGAGGAAATACATAAGTGTTTAGAATAAGAAACATCGTAGCTCTGAAATTGAAAGTAGAGAAAAGGGGAAGTTGGAGATGGGGGAAGGAAAATACGGGATTTCCTGGAAAAGCATTATGGAGAAATGTAAGAAGGCGATGAAATAGAAGCGAGAATATCGGAGATCAGAACAGAAAATGAAAGCAGATTCATTCATCGATAACTAGTTAAAATTCATATTTTTTAAACTCCATATTACGTTGTATAAGGGATGCCCTGATGTAGTGGTAATCCATATCAGAGTAAATAGATTTATTTTAATTTTTAATTTTACTTTATACATAAATAAATAAAAAATCACGACCTAGGTTTCAGAGTGTTGCTCCATCTTCAGTCGCAGAAGGATATAAAACGCAGTGAAATATAGCCCGACAAAGTGTGGGCACAAACACAATGTAGGAAGTTCAGGAGGGAGTGTTAAGGGAATTACATGAATGACGGAATTGGGAGAGTTATTTGAATATTCATTAACCGCATTAAAATTTTTGTAAAACAATTTTGATGTTTATGACAATTTCCGATTGTTCAAGTGCTTTAAGACGGAGGCATTTAGAGGCAGCATGGTAAATATTCTTTTGGAATCAATAAAATGTCCATATTTACGTAGACTGCGACTTTTCCTTATTTTGGAATGCAAATTTTTAATACTTTCTCTTTTTAAACTTCCTGTTCGCAGTGAAAAATAGATTCACCGTATTTGACGGGTTATAAAAGATGCTCTGTCATACAAGACGCACCCTCATTCCAGTGGAGAAAACCCAAGAAAATATTTTTAACGGCACTGTTAAAGTTACAGTTCTGTTTAATTGTTAGCAATTCGTTTTCAGATTACTATTTTAAGATCGCATATTGCAATCGTTCCAATCCATCAAGGTCACTCGATAACTCGATCGCACTCCTTCGATATTGTGGAAATCAGGAAAACTGTAAAGGCCAAACTTTCGCATATAAGATGCGGGGGTATTTTTTTCAAGCTATAATTTTGAAAAGAAGGTGCTTCCTATATGCTACCAAATGCGGTAGTTGCCTATCACTAACATCACACAGACAGATGATATCATCAATATACCCTAACCAATGTAGACTACTTTTGATGGCTGAGTGACCAGAGAAGAAAATTTTTTTCCTCAGGTTGTTCATGAAGATGTCAGAAAGGAGCGGAGATTTGAGGAAACCCGTGACAAGGCCCTCTGTTTGTTAGTAGTAGTTGTTATTGAAACAAAAATGATTCTGATGAAGGCACAGTTTGAGCAAAACGGTGATGTCCCAAGCAAAATCGGTTTCTAACATATTTCCATATTTACTAAACCATATAGACGCCCCCCATTTTTTCACAAAATCGAAGAATTTAATAAATTTAGGAAAGATCTGTATTTGTAAGTTTTTAATCTTCACATCAATAGCAAAAATACTTACACATAAAAGTGGTGGTGGGGGAAACAAAGATGGTTTCCTTGACTTATTATCAATGAGCTACTGGCTCTATACTATCCTTCTCTTTTCTCTTCCACCTAAAATACATCCATTCCCTGAAATGGCGCTAATTAAATCTTATGAATAAATTTACGAGTGATATTTTCCCTAAACCCAAATTTCATCTAGCAAAGATAAATTTGACTTACAATTTAAATCAGAAGTTTACAGAATTAACCATAACTCTAATTATTCACTCATAATCCTCCATTCCTCTCCTAAGACATGTAAGTTGGATATACTAGAGAAATTTCTCATACTTCGGCATATTCACCCATCTTATTCATTTACCAATGGTTACGTACCTTCTTAGGAAATAACCTAAGTTTTAATCTGCTATTTACCATGATTTTTCCCCGGTTCTCGGCCGTTCAGAATAAAGTCTTTCTCCCAAATCCTTTTCATTGTTTTCGTCCATTTTGAATCTTCCTCCTCTATCCTTGAGTTTAACTATTTAAATTGATGGTGTGAAGGAGTAACTCTTTCACTGATGATTCTTGAAATCTACAAGGAAATCATGTGATCGAGTTGAATAAACCTGTAGACAAAAGAACATTATTGTAATTAATTTTATTTACTTTTAAGCATTTCAAAACAACTTTTGAAATTAATTATTGAACATGCAGACAAAAATTACTCCGCGACATTTACCTTTAATTCAGAGGAATTTATCGTTGACTTTGAATGGTGAATAGAGCACTACCAACTAATGAAGTAATCCTGTAAGTGCGGAAGATAATGTAGCATCTCTTGCTTTAACTTGGGTGCTTATATTCAGTAGAGAATAACAGTTAGGTGCCATATGACCCACAGGTTCGATCATTATTACTGATATTCTTAATTTAAAACTTTTCTGTGCGTAATATTTTCATTAAATTTAACGATAAAAGATATAATAATTATACAAAAATAACATTCCGGAGTAAGGATGATGTAAATGCTATACACTGACAATTCAAAAAGAATACATTATATATATATATATATATATATATATATATATATATATATATATATATATATATATATATATATATATATCTATTATATATAGCTAACTCTCCGGATATACCTATATATATATATATATATATATAGATATATATATATAGGGGATACGAATTCTGACCATGTTCCACGAGCGCCGTCGACGTCAGATTTTTTCGACGTACTGGCCCCTCACTCTAGATGCCAGAATAATGCAGATATCGATGCTAGGTGTCATGGGTTCGATACTAGAATGTCCCAAAAATCGCAATTTTCCCATAAGAATGCATTGCGTGGATTTTAAAAAATTATTTTGAGGCACTTATCGGTAAGATAGAGGAACCAAAATCTCGGAGGTTGAAGCTGAGGTAGTCTTCTATGGTTTTTATGGTATAAATGTTGCCAAATGACCGTGACTTCGACTCCAGGTGGGTCCGAAATTCTTCCATAAGAAATGCATTGCTGCAATTTTTGAAAATTTTTTTCATTGTCTTCCCGATAAGCTGGTAGGATAAAACCCGGAATGGTGAGAGAGGCGTTTGAAAACTTTCTTTCATGAATTTCACCGTTCGTCTAGTCGTCCTTGGTTCGATGCAAGAGGGTCATTCCGATTCCACCATGCATTTCATACGGGGAAAACGGAATCTTATTTTAGGACCTTCCCGATAAGATATTGAATCGAAACTTTGGAATAAGTCATAATGGCACTCACCTAATATTAATTCGCTATTTTCTCTCACAGAAAGGTCCTGAGTTCGACGCTAGGCGGTCATTAGCGCGAATATTTGCAATCTGTTTTGAGACCGTTCTCGATGCGATAGAGCAATCAAAATTACGGCGTTTGCAGATGAGATGGTCTATCATAGTATCAAAGGAAGAAATGTTAGCAAATGACCGTGTGTTCGACGCCAGGTGGGTTCGAAATGCTTTCGTAAGAAATGCATTGGTGAAATCTTGGATGATTTTTTAATTTCCTTCCCGATAAGCTGGAAAGATAAAACCCAGAATAATGACAGAGGCGTTTGAGAACATTCTTTCATGTTATTCGCCGTTTCTGCAGTGGTCCTTGGTTCGATGCAAGAGTGTCATTCCGATTCTACCATGCATTTCAAACGGGAAGAACGGAATCTTATTTTATGACCTTCCCGATAAGATACTGAATTGAAACTTTGAAACACGTCAGAATGGCACTTCTCTAACATTCGTATGCCATTGTCTCTCACGAACGGGTCCTGTGTTCGACGCCAGGCGGTCATTTACGCAAATTTTTAAAAATTGTTTTGAGGCCTTTCTCAATGCAGGAGACTATTCAAAATCACAGCCTTTGCGTTTGAAGTAGTTTCCTACAGACCCAGTGGAAGAAAGGTTACATATGACCGTGAGTTCGATGCCAGATGGATGAAAAATTCTCACGTTCGAAATGCATTGCGGCAATTTTAAAGATTTTTGCTGGATAAGCTTCGAAAATGATACCCGTAAGGGAAACTTATTGTAAATTTTCACCAATTAGTTTGCAGTATGCAAGCAACTTTTACTCGTCTATTATATATAGCTAACTCTCCGGATATACCTATATATATATATATATATATATATATATAGATATATATATATAGGGGATACGAATTCTGACCATGTTCCACAAGCGCCATCGACTTCAGATTTTTTCGACGTACTGGCCCTACACTCTAGATGCCAGAATAATGCAGACTTCGACGCTAGCTATCATGGGTTCGATGCCAGAAATTCCCAAAAATCGCAATTTTCCTATAAGAATGCATTGCGCGGATTTTTGAAAATTATTTTGAGGCACTTATCGTTAAGATAGAGCAACCAAAATTTCGGAGGTTGAAGTTGAGGTAGTCTTCTATGTTTCTCATGGAAAAAATGTAGCCAAATGACAGTGAGTTCGACGCCAGGTGGATGCAAAATTCTTCCATAAGAAATGCATTGGACGATTTTTCAAATGGCTTCCCGATAAGCTGGAAAGATAAAACCCGGAATGGTGACAGAGGCGTGGGACCTTCCCGATAAGATATTGAATCGAAACTTTGGAACAAGTAAGGATGGCACTTATCTAATATTATTTTGCTGTCTTCTCTCACGATCGGGTTCTTAGTTCGTCGCCAGGCGGTCTTTGGCGCGAAGTTTTAAATTTGAACTGAGGCAGTACTTGGTATGATACTGTATTCAACGGATAGCTTGCAGTATGCAAGCAACTTTTACTCGTATATATATATATATATATATTAAAATAGTTTGATATAAGAAAATACCAAAGATAAAATAGGCACTGACAATTCACACAAACCTAAAGCTATTGTGGTAAAAGAACATGGTGCATAAAGAATTTTTTACTGTAGGATGTTCAATAAACTGTTAATTAATTCGGCTGACTTACATTTAAATCTCATATGCTGTAGAAACGAAAAATCAGCTGTTTTCCTTATCTCTGTGTTGTAACTCCTCCGTAAGTAATTAAGGAAATTTTTATTTCGCTTTCTGAAATTTTTATCATAGAATTTCAAAGGGTCATCATAGTTATTTTATGTTGACATACGAAAAAAATAACAAACGAATGGGAGACACAAGTTAATATGCGGTAGTTTACGGAAATCGGGGTGCCGATTTCAACGCTTCCTCGTATTGAATCAAATCTGCGCAAATATTTAGTATCGGTTTCCTTCCATTTCGGATCGTATTAGGATGTTTGTCCCTCCCGAATTGGGTGGAACCGTCCCACTTTTGAATAGTCTGGCCCACTAGCTGTGTAGTTGTAGGGATTCCTCGTATTCTTACTTTACGAAAGAAAAGTTGAAATATGGAGACAACCTTAGTCGATGATGATTTCTATAAGCAGTCATCCTGACCTCGGAGGTTCTGCTACTTGTCTCATTTTATTAAATGTAAGGAGTAACTTGATATGTCTTAGGCCCCATTGTCTCGGTGTTTTCTCATAGGTTATGAGTACTGTGCAAAGATACCAATTTATATTGATAATGTCGCTATATGTACCTTAAAAAGTAGCTAGTCAGAATGTCCCTAGAATATGGTTGTAAAAATCATAACTGCTTGAATTTTCTTTTAAAAATATTATATCAGTTCCAATAATAAATTACTTTAACAGAAAATACGTAATTTAAGACTTTTGTCAAGTGTACGTAATACTAATTTGATTTTTATAATTCAAACATTCGAGAAAGTAGAGAAGTGTGTGGGTAACAATACATGTTAAATAAATTGTAAGATATCGCTAAAGGAAGGGTTTAACAGCTTGATCTAGCTACTTCATAACTAAATTGGAATCTAGGCTACTATGAATATATTTTCGGCAACAAGCAATTTTATAGATACAGTATCTTGACACTTCAGGTTGCACGTAGTCAAGGAACTATCAGAATACTATCCTACCTTTATTAATCTGAAATCTAGTCACCCAGGTTGTCATAACGCATCATTTTTAATCCGTTTTTTCATCTTTGAGTGTACATAAACACCTCAACCAATATTTCCTGCGGATTCTGGTTCACTCCTTCGAGCTCGTTTGTTCTGAGGTCAGGGTCAGATGTCTCCGTTATTTTTGATGATTCTCGGCACTAACCCTTAAAATGACATCTCTCTTATGGGCTTCCTAACTTTGTAAACAGGAAAAAGTTTGTCGGGAACAATTCCAGAGAATGCGGAGGTTGGGAATGACAGTTACTACTTAAGCGCTCAAAAAGTGGTCCACAAGCAGAGAAGAGTCATGGTCCATCATCCAAGCATTACATCTCAACATCCATCCCAAGTTCTGTTAAAATTTGCTGGTGAAACTTTGTCACCTTTCTGAGATTCTAAAACAGGAGATTCTTACATTGGGAACATTCAAAAACGGTAGATTGTGACCTTGGAGGAAGTAGTAGTAGCATTGTTAAAAGTGCTTCGACAGCAGAGGCAATTTTACACGTGGGCTCCCACCGGGAATCAAACCCGGGACCTCTTTCCCAAAGTCAAACGCGCTGCCCACATGGATATCCGGGAGCCCCGTCCTTGGAAAAACGAGAAAATTGGCTCTAAGTTCGTGGGTGCTTAAAGGAACGTACTTAATTTTAGTCGTATTTCTCAGACCTGATGTAACTAGCAGGAATGAGTCACTAATCAATCGAAAGAGGTCTTGAAATTATTTTTTAGTTCAACAGAGTACCTTCAATTGGCATATTAAGGTTCGAGCATTTTAACCCTTTCAGTCCCAGCGTTCAATATATTGGACAGAATTATTTAGAATTGTTATGATCAATCTTGACTTCGTGGAACTTTGCAGCAACTATCTTATAAGGAAATACTTGGTAGCTCCCACAGTAGATTTTTAATTCTAAATATTTCGCCAACGAGGAGAAACAGCTTCGTATAGAACATTAATCGACATTCTTTTTCACCTCTCGTTACCTACCGCCCACTGTTGTATTCATGCTAATCATACAATTTCTCTCTCGTCTCAATAACTTAATTTAGCGCTCATGGAAATTATTTTGGAAATTTTATTTATAGTAATAATTATTCATATGGGCAGACCTTTATATGAAAAGTCACTTTTGACACTTCTCATTGCATTTATAATAATGAAGTTTATCGATACAATTAATTTAGATCAGACAAAGGTTCGATTTTTTCAGGGTTCTACTCAGTCATAATCTATTTACCATCCCTTTTAATAATCCAATTGCTCACCAGAAAACGTAGGGACCAGATTCGCCATAGACCTTCAAATTCATTTTTCGTGATGGTAATTGCATCTTTTACCTTTGGTAGTTTTCATTTTTTATATCACAGCGCATCAGGCAATATTGTTTGCTGTCATTTGCAATCATGCTCTTTTTACGCGTTTGATGAACTCTATTGTTTTCAAGCTGCAAAAGTAGTCCATTTTTTGAAGGCCTACGTAAATATATGCTTATCTTAAAAGCTATCATTTTTCGGTATGAGCACGCTAATTGACTCCTTTGTTCACATTCATTCTTTTATTTTTACACTCCTCTGCACACTTCCGTTCTTGATTTTCTTTTTAGACATCCAAACGTCCTTTGATGCATTTCCTTATATCTCTCAGACTAATTTCACCCCTTCTCTTCGGGATATTCCTTTACATTAATTTTTTCCTTCGCCTCATTTATAATGCATTATTTTCCGTTGCAATATCCTCTCTTGCGAGGTTTTACTGTACCTTTCTTGTACACTCAGAATTTAAAATATGGATTTTGAATGTTTTTCTGTCCATGTACTGCTTCCATACTCTTATATTTTCTTGTATTCTTTCACTTAAGTTTGGTTTAAGATTTTTTTATGAATCCCGTTCCGTGCGTGACTTATTTCATTTTATCTGCGGGCTTTTTTAGAAGGATTTGCCGTACTTTTTTTAGGGCTGCTACCCCACAGTTTTCGTGATTCATCTTCTGTCTCCGGTTTTGTTAAAGTAATCTCCGGTGTCTTAACGTTCTTAAACACCATACTTCAAACAGCAAGTGTCCTTTTCAAATCTAATGACGAAACATGGCATGTACGTACATGACGTATTATACATTATTATATCTAGCATGTTTATGGTTAAAAGTCATAATCATAAAGTAACCATTTTTGAGATTTATGATCCTTCACAGATGTCTTAAGGTTCCTCATATCCTTTTCCTTTTTAATCTAAATAAACTAAATCTAATTTAAACTAGGGAGGAATTCTCACTCTATCTATCTAAGATCTAGAATCGGCTCCAACTGTGGGATAAAGATCGTTCTGCATCGCGATATCTTAATTTTCTTCCTATGAAATTATTCATCCCAAACAATAGAGTCAAAAGGAATTATCTTAGAAACAAGACAAGGCAGAAGAGAGGAGGACGGCCATATAGATAATGTAAACAATTTTCGTTTTGAGTTGGAGGATTGGGTATAGCTGATTGGACTGCATCTGGGAAAGGAGAAAATCATGTCATCGAACCACAATCCTTTACATCCCGGTATTCGCTCCGGTTCACTACAGTTCCGATTTCGCTTCATCTTTTTACGTCGAACTAGTTCGAACAGTTATTTTTCGCTTCAATAATTGAAATATTATATTCCTATGAAAGTTATTACTTTATTATTTCTTACTTTCTTCTTTAAAATTACACAATATTTTAGAAATAATCTTAGAAATAGCCAGTTGCAAGTCAATTTTACTCACGTTTAGTTAACCATCCTCCAATTACTTTCAAGTAAAATTTAATTGTTGAGAACCAAAAATCGAAACAGAATAAATATTCAGTTTTCGGTTTGGATTCAATAAATACTTTTTCGGTTCAGGCTCGATTTTATTTCCGGCAAAAATAACAGTATTTTTCAGTTTCTGTTTACGCTTCCGGTTCGATGTCCTGGGAAATATCCACCGTATAAATGGGTAACAGAGCGTCTTGAGCGGTATTTTCATATCATATTTAAATATGTTAGGGGTTGGGACAGAGACAATCTGCGCATTGAATAGAATAGCATCGTAAGCATTTTAAACGGGTTTTACTGTACTTTGGAACTGTATTATGTAACCTTGATTATAAATAATCGTCTTCTCTTTGATTTATCGCGATCATTTTAATGGTGCGTTTCAATTTAATAGTTAAAGCATATCCAAGTGGGCTTATTATGATGAAGATCCATTCAAGTGAAATCTGATGATGATGAAATAGCATATTTCTGGTAAATGTTTGCGTTATGATAGAGATATTGTTAAGCTGCATTTCATTTTTATCATCGAGAATGTTCCGTGATTCGAGGGAATCCCACTTGATATCTGCACCACAGAGTTGTCAGAGTCAAAATTTTGTTGCTGCGTTTTCAATTTAGTATTACAGTTTGTGTATTTAGAATGTCATAGGATTTCATTTAGAGAAACAGTTTGCATGAAAGGGTACAAGACATGACATGCTTTTTTTCAAAGATCAGACAGTTAATCATTGGCTTCATTTCATTCATTTCGAATGGTAGATACTCGAGACGTGAAGTAGGCAATCGTCCTGTATTTGGCAGGTTTTGATGATACGCTCCGTAACATGTCCCATATCCGTGGACATTTTTGCAATATTCCTCGTATTTTCTCAAACCAATAGAAATTCAACTGAATAGTTGGAGACGCCATTCGTTTTCTCTGATTGATAATTAACTTAATATATTTCACTATCAATTTAACTTATTGTAGGTAGCCAATAAGTTTCTCACGTTTTCAAAAGAGGTGAGGGAAGTCACTTAAATCCAAGTATTCCCCTATAGATATCACGAGCTATTTAAACGAATTGGAAATTATACTTATGATAAATTCCACAATGTTGTTTGCTAAGTTCGTGTTTCACAAAAAGCCCTTTCTGATCATTTTTTATCTTTTTTATGATTATTAATGATTTAAGGTATTTTTCTAGAGGAAATTAAAAGATTTTTAAGACTCACGAATCAAATGTCATAGGTGAAAAATTACACGGATCGTACGCGGATTCATATCTTCTTGATCGAATTTTAAGGATTCTTTATTTTGATGTAAAATTACGACAGTAAAGTAATTTTTTTGCAAAGTGTGCTTAAAAGTGTCTTAAATTTCCCGGGTTATGCACTTAAAAGATCTTAAAATACCTCCCTATGACCTCGTAAGCACCTTACTGCTTTGCGTAACCATCGAATGGATGTGGTAAAATGCAAAGGAGAGGGACCAGCATCGGTGTTGAAATTTATGATCTTCATATAAGTAATATATTGATTTTCTTTGTTGTACTACCCATAAACGACGCTAAATAAAATTAACTATAATATACAGCTAAATGATGAAGTGTTTAATGCATTAATATTATCGGTGAAAGCAAGGTGGAGAATAAAATAATACTAATACATACATATATATATATATATAATCTTATAGTTAAACACTGTAAAAACTTAAATTATGTATATCAAAGAATATTTTAAAATTACAATATATTCATAGTAATAACATAAACACAATACTAAGTATTACGAGACAAATTATTTTTATTCATTCATTCAGTGTTACATTTTTAACATAATACAATCAGAGAATTGTGTAGATGCGCAAGTCAAGAATAATCAGTTCAAGAGTAAATTGATGAAAATCCAATTTCACTGATTGAAACAAAAATGTTCGAGAAAGGATAGCAAAATGTAAACGGATTAAGGAAAATTGCTTGGATGAAATCTATTTAATATAAAACTAGGCCACCGATCGGTGAATACTTTTGCTGTACAGTGGTACAAAAATCAATCAAAACGACCCAGAGTAATATATTCCGAGATTCCGATGCTTAATACCTAATTGATTAAGTTATTTCTCAAAGTTTGGATTACTTTGGTTAGGTTGGCGAGTTCTCCTCTATGGCCATCGTCACACTGTTCTTTGAGAGCTGTTTTCACAATATTCTTGTTTTCAACGATTGGAACGATATATCGTTTGCGTTGCCATTGTTGAAAATCCCATGAAAGTTGATTGTCCTAAACGACAATGTAATAATAATAATTTCTTGATTATGCGTGCAATATTCTTAATTACAATAAACAACATGCTCAGCTTTTCAGGGTCGCCGCGCGCTAGTGTGCATGTTGAGGCCTTGGCGTCCTTGTGGAAAAGACCTTGGTACTGGGAATGAAGAAGCTTCGAAGAATGCGCTGAGACAACAGAATGTCAAGAATTTAGAATTCTTCATCATTACGATCTAAAAATCATGAAAATAACATGCCTTTCCCGATATTCTTGGAGTCAGTTTTATTTTTACTGGATGAGAAATTAATATTGCACAAATCAGGGACAGATTTGCCATAATAGGCACTGACTGAGGGCCTCACGGTTAAAAGGGCCAAAAGGGTGTGTGTCGTTAATTTTTAAGGTGAATATACTTTTGATGGTCCTGCTACCACTTCCTGATGATTTTTTTTAAAATTTTTCTTTCGTTACAGGATAGACTAAAATGTATCTTTCATTTACTTTTTTTCTCAGTCACTCTCATGGATGTAATGATACGAAAGTTAGTGAAATGTGAGTAATTCTGAATAAGGCATTGATTAAGGTCTTCCCTTATGGCATAGGCATATGCTACGACAAGTGTTACTCGTTCTGCTTCACTTATGTGGACTTGTGGCTCAGTGAGGAGAGCAAAGGCAAACCGCCTCACTCCTCATTTTGCCTACTCGCTTCATCTCTTCCCCAAAGTTTTCTGTGCCTAATGGTGCAGGAATGAGGTACAAACAAGCCTTCGGTACATACATAATCTCTTGGTGTGCCCTCAAAGTGGCTCTTGCGCCAAGGGCTCTCTCATTGATGAAATTCCCTCCTGGCACGCGTGAGCCCACGCTACAAGGTCTCCGGATAGCCAAGTGAGCAATACCTTCGACTTCAGTAAAAGCGGTCTCGGGTTCGATTTCCGGTGGGGGCTTATATGTGAAATCCCCTCACTTGTCGAATCTTTTTTAAATTACTACCCAAAGTGTATTTCTTGAAACAGAAGTGAAAATGTCGTAAAATTCGAATTAATGATGGTATCAGCAAGGAATTCAATTTTTAAACAATTTACGCTTTTAACCGTAGTTATAGTACTTTTGCAATGGAATCCAGGCCATTTTACGCACGATTTAAAATCGCCTATCGGTATCTACAATAGATAGCTTAAATTCTCACGTGGGCATTCCAGAAAGTACGCAACGCCAAAGTTTTCAGCACCATTTGAAGTAAAGGAGTAAATACCCCATCAGTAACAATTCTTCCTTTCTTCTTAGGCGAATCATCGTCTTTTTCCTCGAGCGAAGGGGGTAATCTCGATGGATTTCGTCGAATGAACTTCCCTCCAAGGGATTTCCTCAGTGCGCAGTCGCCGGCCGTTCGGGGGCGCTCGCTTCATCGTCGATCGGAAAAAAGTGACTGTCGCCGCCCGCGGCCGCAGTTCGGCTCCGGCAAGCGTTCGCGTCGGTCGCAGTGCAATTGCAGGGGACCCAAGGGGTAGCGGATTCCAGGAGGACTCTTTCACGGTGAGCATTTCTCCCTCCCAACGGTGTTTGGTGCCCTCCTTCCGCTGGATTCCCAAGTGATGTGATTTTTCCAAAGTAGAGAAAAGAATTGCACGACGTGTGTATGTCAGTGTCTAAAATAGGGGGGTCGGGAGGGGGGGGGGGGGGGGAGATTACCCCCCCGCGGGTTAACGGGAATTTCTCCCCAGCGTAAATCGCCCGCTAATATTATCAGTTATCGAGTGAATGGACCGAAGATGCGATTAATTTCTCTAGAAAATTTAATTTCCATTTAGTGACACCCGAAAAAGTGCTTGTCTAGAGTGAGTGTCGTAAATTTGTGTCCCCCAAGAGTGTCTGCTGTAAGTGCCGCTTCCGCCTAACACGTCTTCGTATGTAACCATTTCTTTCAGGAAAGGGTACGCCTGCAAGGGGGGAGGGGGGGAGAAGGGTTAGGGACAAGGGTCTAGGTGTTATCACACCCATTTTTCCATCGCCAACGTTAAAGGAATTCAGTGGGTGTACACCAGAAAAGTGCGCGACGCTGTCGAGAAGTTTCCCGCTGACGGAAACTTGGCTCGGACGGTAGCGAACGAGCGGACCTCACGGAATTCGCCGCTGAAGTGCAATAGAATGTACCGATAATAATCTAGGCACCGTAAACACTGTGAAACCCGTAGCACTTTACACTTCATGAAGACACAGAAGTGTAGAACCGAGTTTATCTCCGTTGGATTACGATGCGGAGTGCTGTGATTTTTAAACCAAAGAGTTGTCCTTTGTGTACTTGTCAAGGGTGACGGTAATTCGGTGCGTGGAAGAGTTTTACATTGGATTTCGGATTATTTCCGAGTGATGTGGTCGCGTACAAAGCCGGCTTCAGATTCGTTGAGGCAACAGTTACAAAAACTAATTATCGCTGACCAACAGTTAACAACCATAAATCAATCAGTCAATTATTATTAATCAACATGTAATTGTTATAATAAAATAAATACTATTATTGATATTTTTACATCTATAAAAAATCTCGAATATTTGCATAAATCCGATGGTTGTTCGTTTAACCCCATATTAATTTCTATCATTCATTACTTGAATCACAAATGAGGAGTATCTCAAATATTTTCCTCATTATTATTACTTTACGAAGAAATTATTATATCCAACGACCCATTTTAACTAATTCTCCATAGGCGTCAATTCCCCATTCGGTATGCAAATATTGACGCCCCATTGAGTGCTGCGCCCTGGGGCGGTTGCCTCTCTCGTCTGAAGCCGGCCCTGGTCCTACGAGAATCGGCCAGCAGAAATACCTAGCATTCCGGCCCTTTTTCGATTTTCCTCACATTCAGACGTATTTTTTTCATAATAATTCTGCGGGAGCCGTCTCAATGTAAGCGTTAAATCCCCGAATTTTTTTGAGTGGAGTTACTTCGCTCCGATACCTCAACATCCGCCACATCGGCGCTCGCGAAACGGGATTCGCGATGTTGCGTAAAATTTTAACCTTTAAAAAATGCGAATTTATTTCTTCGGATGTATTACAACTGGAAAGTGGCGAAATATATCTCTGTGGAAATAACCCGAAAATTTTCTTCGTAATTTCATCTTAAAATTTCTTCGATTTTGCTGTGACCCAAGTCCGTGCGAAAAACGGTTTGTTACGTAATCACGTTTTTATCGAAAAATTTCGTTCTCAAAGAGATGAGAAAAAACGATTTTGGCGATGGAAAAATGTATTATTTCATATGAATTCAGGAAACTGCGTATTGAAGTGAATTCCTTTTTCGCTAATATCAATATTCGCGAAGTTATAGTGAAGTCATATTTGAATAATTGTTTTTAATAATTTTAATTGCGCGGATTACACTCGAGAGCCCATTATTTTGTGATATATGTTCATTTCCAACTAAAATTTAGACGTTATTTTTAATATTTTCAAGGATCGGTTTTTCCCTTCGACCAATAACCGGCTGCGGATCACAACTAGGTGAATGTTGTCGATAGCTTAGGCATTAGTTGGCGAAAGAGTATTGGGGATTAATATGAAGTGATAGAGAGAAGAGAGCCTAATTGATGGGATATATGGGTTTCTCGGAATTCTATATAAGAGTATGACTGTAAATGTACGAGGGTTAAGGAATAATAGTGTATCGATGGAAAGTATGGGTTACTAGGGATTCAGTGAAAGGATGTGATTTAAGGCAAATAGAGGATCCGTTCGAGTTTTTTCAAAGCAGTTGTTAAGAAAAAATGTATTCGTAAGGAAAATGTACGATATTGGTCACACAACATAAATTCATCTAAATTAAAACAAATTATTGGGATCCTAAATATTATTTAGGAATAGTTGTGATACATTTATGCAGAAACTTCGCTTTCACCACCACGAATATCTAATCGTGACATCCAATTACCGTTAGTATTTCGAAAAGGATAAGCACGTTCTTAGTCGGAATGTATTGTGTGTTTGTTTCTGTGCATATTGACTATTGCCGATTTATGGTAAACACTGTAGCCAATGCGTACGATTTAATATTCCATCTAAAGTGAGAACGTGTAAATTAAGTCCGTGTTAAAGCAAAATTATGTATGCTTCATTCAGGTTTCAATTGACTAGTCAGTGTAACATTTCAGTTATTTTCTCTGTATATATCGCCATAGTAATTCGTACCACATATTCTTTCACGTTATTTAAAATTTCCCGACCTTTTAATATATGCCTACGAAATCACCTTTTAGAATTGCATAGAAGAGGAAATCATCGTTGATAAGCACTTGGCACTTTATCCGTTAGAAAGTCATTAGGGAAATAAATTTGAATTATTAATATCTAAAGAAGGTAGACGAAATAGTGAATAGATAATGTATAAAAACACAAATAGGTGCGATACTCATTTATTCATCAGGATTTATTTTATCCGCTGGTTCATCAACCCTAGTAGCGTATTCTGTTTACATTTATTCATGTATGTGTTGATTCGCAGGAGGGTAACCCGGGAAGTTTTCTTCCCAAGAGATAGGAACTCAGCACCGGAACAAAATCTCGGTGAATAAGCTCCATTACCAGTACCAAGAGATTTTTCCTATGAAGTCACTTCAATATTCGGTTATGTTTTCCTAACGGGGAAGGATTCAAGACTATCACTAAAATGATATTTAATGATAAAAAAAATCAGCTAAGAATTCGATTTCTCAATGTTTAGCGGCAGTTATACGATCTAATCTTCGAGAAAGGAAGTTAGCAGTGTAAATTTGTAGTTCGGCGTTACCAAAATTACATTAATGCATGAAAATGCAACTCATTTCCTTGCTCTCTTTAATATAATTAAAAAATATATTATGTGTCCAAAAATATAGACGTACCGTATATAAATAGATAGATAAATAGGGAATAAATTACGACGATTTATTTATTTACAGAGTAATATAATATGAATAAATCCAAAGTAATACGATTCGTAGTATGTTCAGTTTCACAAAAGAATGTTTCTATTGCAGATTTAAATTTTCGGTTTAATAATACCACTATTTTAAATTTCGAATCCAAAAAATTTCGTTCTATTTATCAGGTAAATAAAAAGGTTTTATATTTTTTGGTGACGGTATAATAATTCTCAATAAAATTTATATTCAGATGCTAATTATATACAAATAAGAGAGCAAAATAAAATAACTTTAATTTGAAATGGTTTTCTAATGAATATGATATCATTTTAGTTTTATATCAATAAACGTTACCAATAAATAAAACATTTTCATAGCCGTTGAGAAAAATTGGCTAATAACCGGAAGACGCAATCAGATTGTCCGTATATGTATTTATTTTGATATGATTTTACATTCTTTCGAATGAATGTTTGCAGATATGCCAATACTTAAAAAAAATATGCAAATCGTTTATAGATAAAAGAAATAGATGTAAGAATTTTCAGAATTAACAAACACTACGATATAAGAACTCAGTGATAGAGCAGCTCTGAGAAAATGCTCTTTTAAGGCGAAAGAAAAAACCCTTGAAGAGAATCCGTTACAAGATTGGTTAATAAATTGATATAAAGTAATTTCTATATAAATTCAAAGTAAGTATGTTCTCGAAAGGCATAAGTATTACATGTGACCTCCTTGCGATTTCGGCCTATCAGATGACGAACTTAAGCTAAAATTTATAAAAGCGTCTTCATTGATATCTTGCAAGCCACCCATCGACGTGAGACATAGTGTAAACAGTTATATATCATCCTATATCTTTCGTTTATTATTATCGCGATGGTTCACGGAGAGTATGAGTTTTCGGGACGATCTGTATCCGCATCTATGTTTTAAATTTTACCTGTAATTCTGAATTTTCCATAGAAACAATAGAAGCGGGTGTTGCCATTTTTAGTTTAGCTATGCGAATATTGCGTGAAGATATTAATGTTCATTCCTGTTGCTTCCTGGATTATCGCGCAATGAAATATGTATACTGTTTGTAACAGTGTTTTTTAAAAGTAATTTAAATTGATTTTTAAATTGTTTTTAAATTGATAAATATGAAAATTATTCAACAAGGACTAGTAAAATACGGATCCCATTTCATTCGGCGCTGATCACAACTAACGATGTAAACAATTAGACCGTAAACAAATACAGAATGTAATCAATGAAAAAAAAGGACAACGCAACAATGCAAATAAATAAAAAAACGTAAACAGTCCGGCTGCATAAGTGTTTTGTTGGTGAAAATGAGTGTAGCTCATTGGACGCATCCCGAGGTGTTGTTCTCGAAAGAGTGGAGATGAAGACGTTCGACCGTAGGATAGCCAAGGACAACCTTTTTCACGTTCTTCACACTGCGACGATTTAATGGGAAGAAGAAGCCCATCTCACGAATTCCACTTTCTCCCTAGAATATTATAAAAAACTATTTCAGAGGACGTGGAGCTTTACTTGTGCTCTTCTCATTCCTTAAGGTAAACAAGGATTTACTTTCAATTTAAACCATCACCCTCTAGACAAACACATTCTAAAAGCGTCTCTCTTATTCCGAATTCCAGTTCCATAGCATCCCTGACCTGATATCAACATTAGCGAATTCAGGCATTCGCGAGGGGCCCGAAATTTAAATATTTGAATTGGTGTGGAGATGCATTTCAATTTAAAAGTGCTTTGAGAGCTTACGTGTGACAATTTTCGGTTGAATTTGACATTGCGCATGGTCTACCCACTGAGAATCGAACCCGGTACTGGTTTCACCGAAGTCGAACGTGCTACCCACTTGGCTATCTAGGAGCGTAATGCGAAGTTATGAAAAACCTGAACATTGTGAATGGATCTGATAAACTAAATCAGTTCTACAAAATCCTCTGTTTTATGTGTATTCTTTAATTTTGCGATTATCTAAGTTCGCACAGGAAGAATCTATCATTTTGTTAAACTTAATCCGATCATAAGGCTGTAGAAAACAACATTGCGACAAAATTAATGACTCAGATGGCAATTGAAGCTACCTCTACTTAAGGAAGGAACAGTAATCGGAGTAAAATATTTCTTAGTGAATATCGTAAATATCGATGTTATTTGAAGCGTGTCCCCTATGTTGAGATGTTAACGAATTATGTGCTATGGTTTATTATACATGAAAGCATTGCTATTTCATTGTTTTTAGCTATGGAGTAAGGTCGAGTCCAAGCAGTACACTCTTGTTTTTCTTCAGGCGGCAAACGGTAGTTTCGATTTGGCAAGTTCTTTGGCTAAGTCTATCTTCGCATGTGCCCTCCAAAGAAATCAAAGCCGAAGTCTAGGAAGGATTCGTGAGTGAAAAGTTGATCGAAAATAGAGGAAGCTTCCGGAAAGTTTTCATTCGTCGTCGATAGATGGCAGTAAAGGGAGTACGCTTCCTTACAGTGACGACGGTCATTCAGAGTCGCAATCCTTCTTCAGTGAGGGAATCCAAGAAAGTAAATTTGTTTAACAGGAGTATTACGAGGTTAAATTGAAATGGAATTAGATCGAACGTATGGTTAAACTTTGGCGATTTTTACTCTCTACTCGGCAAAAACCTTCCTTGAGTGGAAATTTCGGTTGTCAAATTTGTGGTTAAACATTGTTGACAAACTTTAAGAGACATTGCGGAGGCTTTTTTTACTTTTACGCTCAATCCATGAATCCATCGGGGAATGTATGAGAATTTCAAAAAGTTCCCGGAGTTTTGCTGCTGGTTTCACACTTAGTAAACAAATGTATATTTTCGTGTGGAATTGTTGAAAGTGTCTAACAATAAAATGTCTCAACAGGCTTACACGTTCGAAGATGAGATGTAAAAATAGATTTTTATGAGAGACAATGGAAGTCTTCCGGGAGCTGTTTGGATGCCATGTGTATTTTCGAGCGGTCCTCAGGGAGTTAGAAATGGTACCTTGAATGAGGAGAAACAATTCTTAAGCAACTAGACGTCCTGATTTAATCAGCACTGGCTTATTATTGTGTATTGATTGTACCGATTCTAAATACTGTGCCGAGTGCTTTTGCTGAGTGTTTCATCGAATTTAATCCGCGAAACGTTTTCCTTTTGTAAGGGTTTTTTGCTGTGATTTAACCCGGGGAACAAGACAACCCCTTTGATATCGAAACTTGAGGACAGATATGCATCATAAAACATTATGTATATCTAAACGGTGACGATTTTTATTTAGAAGAATTAATAGATAAAAAGTATTTCAAATATTTGCTCTTCAAAAGAGTTCGAATTATTCTTATCGTATTCCTCTTAGTAATTTTAGATAGTAATCAGGTCAATAAATTTTGTTTAAATAACATTAGATAGCTAAATAAAGTGAAATAAATTCCTAAATGTACTATAAATATTTTCGGCTCATTACATATCACAGTGAGAGTTATTTTTTATGAATACTAATAAATGAAAAGGAGTTAAATAAATTTTAAGTATTTAAAATTCTGTGGTCTAATTATATCATTATGAAAATCACAAGATGTACTGAATTGAAGAATATAAAACCTCCTTAATCTAAAAGTCACTTCATAACTCAAACAATTGATAGTCTTTAGTCCGGTGGCAGTGTGTGAATATAGAACGTGAAATACAATCATGTATCGCATAATATAAAATTTGAATATTTATAATAATAGGCATACCTCTGAAATATTATCATGGTAATAATATGGTTGCGGAAAATATCGTTTTAAAGATCTTCAACGAAGTTGTTTTACGTAATTTAATATTAAAATTGCTATACTTTTGTTACGATCAAATGCCATGCGGAGGGACATTTGTTAAGCAATCACTTAGCTGTTACAGAACGTTAAATCCCAGTGAGAATACAGATCAAGATTTTGATAAAGTGAAAGTGTAGTTCATCACGTGAATCCAGCCTCATTGGGAATTAGAGGTTTCGTGATATTTTCGGGAACGTATTCTTCGTGAATGTTGTGAAACATGTGCACTAGATGTGGGAGAGTGGAGACATTAAAAGAATTCCAAATGAAAGACAAAAAAAAACTTTGTTTTTGCCATGATTTAGATTTGATCGCAGTTCATTCTTACGTTTTAATGCTTCATAATGGAATATTTTGTTCGAGAGATAGATGTGATTGCGGGTATCCTCCCATCTAGTAGTATGTTCAAAGAGAGCGGAAGGGGTATATTCACCCTTTAAAGAATCCATGTAGGGGTATTAAGTATCCTCGTACTCTTTAATTTAACAGTTAGTTTAAACGAATAAATAGCTAAATTGCACTCTGAGAATTACTACTTCAACAGTTAAAAACATTATAAATTACACGTTTTTAATATTATTTTTACTACAAACGTTTCTAAGTAGTCATCCATCCTTTGATTTAATAAAGCTGGGATTCTAAACCCGGGTCGTAAGAATCTGAAGGAGAGATGCTGCTGTGATGATAAAGTAGCGTATGTATAATAAAAAGCTCTGGATATCAACAAGAAATAAACTATTCGCTTCTTTGGGTTTCTAAAGTTTCATGCAAGTAATATTCTGGCCAAATCTTTCTAGCTCTCTAACTCTCTCTCTCTAACTCTTTCTTTTGATACGATTATATTTCTGATATTGCTGAAAATATCAATAACGGTGTGATTTGAATATTAAAATCTTTCATAACGGACAAAATGGACGTACAGATGTATGGATTATTTCATATTACTTTATATTAAAATAATTCATCTACATCTACATGAATACCCTGAAAATACCCTGCATCATTAATATATACATTGGGTATATACGATTTGAATGAAGCCGATCCAATTTAATTTCTCATGTTTGATAAAGGTTTGAGGTTATGTGAAATAACTGCGATGACTTAGTTTGAGAACTGAAGATAAAAATGTTGAGAACCGCTGTTCTTAGAAGAGGACAGATTTCCTCTTGCAGCTACAAATCATGGTTCCCTATATTTTTCCTTGGCAATCCTTTAGAAGGAAATAATGAAAATCTTATATATTATGCTTCCTTTTGGACGATATCAGAACACGCTCTTGTCTCCGCCTGACACGATTTTGTTTGACATTTCGACCGATATTTCGATTTTCCTGGAACCTTGTTTTGGATACGCCTTCCCTTTCATTCATAACTGCAATCCATTAGTAAATAACCCAGAATCTATCAAAAGGTCGCCATGTTGATGTGTTTGTTTCCATGGTTATAATAACGTCAACCATCACGTACTTTCTTATCATTCATGTTAAGTGAATAGCAACTAAATTAAACTAGTCTTTCAAAGAAATAGACATTTTATAACATTACGAATAAAAAAGAAAATTACAATATGACAGAATGGCGAGGCAATATTTTTTTACGATGACTCCCGAGAAAATGTTATTAAGCCGCAGAAGTATGAGGAAATCGGTCATATTTTATACAAATAGAATTGTGAAGTAATTATTTTTTATAAACTACCTATACGAACTTTACTCAATTTTCAGAAGGGGAATGTGCACTAAAAGAAGAAATACATATCTTTTATTTTCATTTCGATATTGAAATTAGATTTCAATAACGTATTCGTTCTGCATCGTTGGAAAAGTTAAATAAGGAATCTTCAGTAAAGCTACCCGTACGAAACTACTCGCACAAAAATCAATACATAATTATCAACCTTATCTTTCTCAATATCGGTGCTAAAACATTGGCTAATTAATAACACCACACTTTTGCGTTTTATGTAATTGAATTTGAAGTAACCATATCGGAGAAGCAATTACGAGGACTTCAACAACCTGAAAGAGTTGGAAATCCTCAATAAATTAGGAAAGTAATCTCTTATTCTATTCGACAATGGAAATTCGACATGATAACGTTTGTTCATTAATTGATGGACTTAATAAAATTCACAGAGTCCGGCGAGATGTGGTGGTGGTCATTTCCTATGATGGACTTAAGTTCGAACGGAGAATTCGAAGGGGAAAAGAGAGAAAATCCATTCATTCACATTGATGTATACTTATGAGTATAAGAAAATTCCTGTTTATTATTGCGCTTAAAAGAATGCGAAGAAATTGAATGGAACTTTTACTATCAGAATTAGGATAGTATGAATTTTGAATTTTCGTCTTCCAAACTTCCCTAATGAAAAAATAATTGAACATAAACACACATGCTGTCAATGCGCAGTCGGATATCGAGCGCTTATCGATTATAGGGAATATTGGGAATATAGGATCTATAAGGAATTCTGTAAGGGAACTGATGACGAAGGGTCTTGATATGGCAGTCAGGAAAGGTTAGATAATATCCTTGGCCTGGAGTTAATTGCTATATAGCTGGAAAGCACGAACCCTAAGAAAGAAACTCTTAATTTGTCGCGTTGGGTATTTTTATAAACTGCTTCCACAGCTAAGGTCAAACAGAACGTGGGCCTCCAACGGGAATCGAGCCCGGTACCGCTTTCAACGAAGTTGAACGCACTACCCACTTGGTTATCCGGAAGTCCCTGGGGCAAATATCACCGTCTACAATATATTTCATTGCATGAAATAGAATATGTTGAAGATATTCCGTTGATCAATAGAATATCTCCCTGTTCTAGTTGTATAATTTAGGAATCTCTTCAATATTGGTAAAATCATGGTATGAAATGCAAGCAGTTTTATGAAATCTGCATATTAATGTTAATAATTACATGGCGAGATATCAACTTCAGTGTATGATTGTATGTAATAACTAACGATTATTAATTATTTATATAAGTATTCAATGGATAAGACTGTTTGAACCTTTCCCCCCCAACCATCCGTTACAAAAAGCTAGGAGAGGAGAATGAGGCATACTAGGCAAGATGAGGAGTGAGGTAGGTCGTCCTTCCTTTCCTCACCTAGCATGAATGCCATAAGTGAAACAAGTCCACAAAGAATGACGTGAAACACAATGACTTCAAGAGTAATTTTCTTCAACATTTCATATGGAGGGGGGATTTCATTCACGTGGGATATATACGCAGCCACCTGACGAAATCATGAAGATGAATTTTTTGTGATTTAAATAAATGGTTGTCAATATTTATATTTCTGTGTTTTCGCGGGTTTTTTACGCTCCCCTTCTTGTGTGGGTGTTTTCCCGCATCGTGGGTTTTTCTCCAAAGACCTTCAGTTGAGGAGTTTTTCCCCCACAACCACAAATCTTTATATTTTATCTACTAGTATTTAGTCTAAAACTTTGTGAATTGTTCTTTTTTTTTTGTCTTTGTCACTTGATGCATTTTAGATTTATATCTTCTTATATTTACCTGATTTGTTCCTAATTAGTCTGTAGTTTTGTAGATTTAAGCTTAATATAGTTAACTGTATTTCTTATATGAATTGTAAAGGTTGGGTGGAAGAGAGGCCATACCGGCCTAACCCCGCCAAAAGTGTCTAATAAATAAATAAATAAATAAATAAATAAATAAATGGAGGAACCTTAATCGATGCCGTTATTTAGCATTACTAATATCATAGTGGCTATCATATCGTCACAAGTATGGGCAAGACGGAGACAAAAGATATATTTTACCGTATCCCATATCAAAATACAAATGAAAATATTGTATATGTTAAGATACGGTGTCAGGGGCTATAAATATTATGAGAAAAATAACATCAAAGCATCAACAAATTCCCGTCCCTTGAGATACGGGTAAGGTGTAGTAAAAGAAACGGTAAAAAAACGAGGTTGAAGTGGAAATTATTAGGAAAAAAATTAAAAAGAAATGGGTTGAAAAAAAGTTGAGAGGGAGATTTCCAAGGAAAGTAATTTAAGGTGGTATGGAAGGAAAAGGAACAGAAACAATGACAAAAGTTTCCTGATAATATAAAGAAAAGGGTCAGTAATCAAGAAGTAATGCAAAGGGTTTTAAGTACGGAATTTCAGGGCACAGGTGCAAACCTACCTGGAGATGATCTTTTTGTGACGGACACACGAATATTGTATTTTTCATCATCGATATTCTCGCAGCCACATTGCTCCAGTTCATCAAATTGGTGAACTCCGTCAGAAATCAAGGCAGAAAAAGTGAAGCAGTGCTACGTTCAGAACGGTGCAGTGTGTTCCATAAGATTATCGAGGCAAGTTTCAATTTCCGTCTCACAGAATGATATTCCGGAGCAGTTTCCGTCGGTTTCCATGACCTCGCGGAGTTTCCTTAGAATGCACTTTTCACAGCTTTGCATGGCCAGCGCAGCGTGCACTCCGAATCACGAACGAATCGGAGGAAAAATGTCTTCGACTAGAAGCTGCGGGTCATGGAAAAGTTTTTCGAGACGATAAAGTTAAGGTAACGAGATGTGTAATTTTAACCCGTAAGCCTTCAATGTAATTCAAATTGAATTATATCTAAAATAATTTCATATGTTAGATTTACAATACAATGAGGATATTGAGTTATTATGCGCTAGGTATGTCGATTCCAATAAAATTGCTAGTATATACTATATATAGATAATACTAAAGCAATCTTGTCGTGCTTAGTGTTGTTGTAGCATTCGTAAAAATTAGGATTAGTTTAATTTTCAGCCGTACTCATGGTAAGATCAAGGCCATTATTTAAGCCATGAACATCTTACCACTTTTTCTATATCGACCTGAATTCATCTTTACATCTTTTACATCTTGTTTACATCTTTTCCGCATATATCTATGAAGTATCACCATTTGCGACACAAAAATATATGAATCAAAAATAATTCACGAAATTTGACTCTTCAAAATACAAAGAATAATAGAAGAACGCTTAATCGTGATTTCTTCCCAAGGTTTCTTTCTGTGGCTTATACGTTGCGTCGATTTAAATCTATATACCGACAGCTTTCCTTTTCTACAAAAATTGCTTCGACAAATTTCGTCTTCTAAGTTCGTGGTAACGATGTAAGCTTAGATATTGCGCCATATGTAACGTGTATGTCTCCTCGATTGATCGACGCTCACTTGATCGACAGCTCGTTTGGACGACATCTTGTTTGACCGACAGCTAGGTTGATCGGCATTACTCATATTGTTAGTACGCAACAACTTTTAGACGCTACCTTGTTAATATGCCGTCGCAAATATTTGTTACAGAAGATCATTATAATCAACAATATAAAAAAACATTTAATAAGTCTTTTGTGAAATTATTTCGATATTTACTATTAGACGCTCAACGATAAGATCAGTAATTTTTTGAAAATTTTCAACATTTAATGCATGGATAGTTAATTCATCCAAATTCATATTAATGAATTTTTATGAATTATTGTAGAAATACTGTCTGCAAATAGACGGTAAAAATGTAAACATTCACAACTACTCGCTTATTATTATTTATAATGGATGCGATCTACAAGTAATTCTTAAAGAAATTACCAACATTTTAAAATTAAATCTCCGTAAAAGTACAGCTGCGCATTAGCTTAAGTACTCTATTGGAAGGAAGACTCTCAATTCGAAGCCATAAATAACGAGAGAATATGTCGCATAGCCACCAATAGGATTTTCTGAAAGAACTGAAAAAGATCGAGTGAATGAAATGCATTCCCGAGTCTCCAAATTTCTAAGAATTATCCTACGTGTCCAATCATTTCTGAGTAGCTATTCGAAGTTTCAAGTTCCACGAAAAAAGAAAGATTTGAACTCTTGGCAAGTTGCATTCAAGGCAAGTCACGTCTGAAATAAATAGTTTGCGATGGTATATTTGGAAATCAGTCGCATGGTACAATGAGCTTCGTTTGAGTGAGTAGAGCGCCTATTAAATGAAAATAGAGATTCCAAGAAATTTCCGTTTCTATACTCGAGGAAATGTTCCTTTTATCCATTAAGGAACCGAACTAATACGACGGCAATAAAGCGGGGACTGTGATTAATCCGAGAAAGGAAGTCCGTAAATTTTGATCCATAAATGCGCAATAGACATACGGAAGGAAGAAAATAAATTGCCTAGTCTCATTTCGGAGAAAGAAGCTCTATGCAAACTTTTCGTTTTGTTCTTACAGTGTTGACATATAATTTGTGAAGTTATTTGAATTCGGAATTCTCGTCTGGGATTTCAACCGAGATTTAACATACCAGGACTAGCAGCGTATGCAACGAGAACAAAATATTATGCTCTATCCCGGTGATAAAGAACTTTTCCTAGAGTTCATGCCCGTTCATTATCTGAAGGAATCTGGGTTTCTTAATCATAAATACTGTAAAGTCCGTTTAAAATGCTCCCGCGTAATATTATTAACCCGTTTATGAGGCGGATTTTTCCCTTTCTAAGATTCACAGCAACCCGCTGTAGCCCCAGTCGATTGACTGAAAATTGTTTCATTAATCTCCCCTAATTGCCTCTCTGGTAATAGTACTTCATTTTAGAATGAAGAAGGACCGAATTTAAGTGACAAATGTAGAAGTTCTCCTTTAATAAAAGCAAACTATTCTTAAAAGAAAAACATGAAGAGAAAGCAACCAGTATTACTCAACAATACCTCGCGGGCTTTATGTATTTCTACCACTGTGGCTAATAAAGCAAAATAAAGAAGATTCTTCATCGTTTTTTACTGTAAAACACTTATCAAAAAAAGTCAATAAAACCATTCATTTACGTTTTTTCATGTTAAAGAAGTAAAATTTTTAATATACTGGAATAACGCTACTTCGCTTACTCCAACCCCTAAAAATTGTCTTAATGAGGTATTTTTACTGTATATGCGAATAAATGCGAACAAAAATGTGGTAATTAATCTTTTTTTACGTATTAGACTAATTGCTTTTTACGGAACTCAACTTCTCCTACATCATCTGTTTCCTTCCTGTGGTAAATTCTTAATTCATGACGTTAATTGGTAGCACATGCTCTCCTATACAATCCAGTTATTGTATTTTACTGTCTATTCTGTCATTTGTATGGAAGATTTTACATTATTTCTCGTATGTACATCTATCTGTTTTGGCATTCTTCTTGGAAGAAAAGATATTGGAACTCGGCTGTTGATGAATAAGAGGCCGAGACACTCCCCGTATTCATCATCCTCTCTTTGGGAAGGTTGCATAGCCATCGAAATACGCGTTGTGTGGTTCTTAGAAGGTCAATAATCTGCCGGTTCTTTTCTCCATTCGAGGAAGAGGCCCGACGTTTCATTGACGTATTTGAGTTTCTCGAACCTCTTACAATCCATCTTTCTTTTCAATGAACTTCATCTCTAGCGTTTGTATTTTTCCACTATGTTTTCTTTCATTTGGCTGGATTTCGCTCCAAAATTTTTCTATTGATACTGCGGTTGTCTTACAGTTGTGTATTTCAAACTGTGTGCCGCTAGAGATAGTAAGTGTTACACGAAAAATTTGACGGCTACATCGATGAAGAACTGTGAGTGTTTGCGAAATTTCCGTAAATATTTCTGCTCCATATGATAGCGTGAATGCGAACCGATTTACCAGGAATTTATTGATACTTAAAACTTTAGTAGTTTTTTCAGTGCTGACTATTCTGTTCCTGAACTTCTAGTCTGAAGTCAATATATTTAATTAGCTGCCATTGCCATTAAATTCTTGATGCAATTTAATATTATATTCTCGCCGAATCAGGATTTTCAGCCATCGTGTAATTAAATTAAATAACCAAACAATTGCAGGTAGAAAATGAGGAGCTATGAGTATATCCAATTTTGATCGAACTTTCGAAAGATACACGTCATGTAAAATATGTGTATACATAAATAAAATTTTTACTTCATATTGATGTAGAAGATATTTATATTTGGTAGTCGCCAAAACAGTCATCACAGCTTGTTTGCCGTGGAGTAAAATAATATGGCGGACATTTTCTTGTATAATTTTCTTTTTTTTTTCTTTCTAGTTTAATTTAAAAATTTAATTAATAAGCTTTTATTTAAGTTTCTTTCATTATTTTAGTAAAGTGAATGCTGGTGGATGGACTGAATGAGGAGTATATGGTGCTAAAGGAGGAGAGACACTAAAGGAACCTGCTTAATGAATGAATGTAAACTAAAGGGAAGTTTACATGACCAATACATGAGGGATGTTAAATAATTGGTTAAGACATAGAAAGGATGGATGGAAGTAGGCTTACTTAAACTTGTATGAAAAATATGTAAATGGTTCTAAAGGGAAAGTAAGACAGAGAGAAGGCTAGTAAATGCGGAGAATGAGATGAGATGTAGTTTTAAAAATACCAGGAAATGTAAAAAAGAAGTCGGGCTGTTTCTAAAGCGAAAGTTTTATGCAAGGATAGGAAAGTTCCCACGAGTTTTGTGAATTAACGAGGCATGTAACGAGCTTACCTCTAGAGAAGGAGGGCATGGGTGACACGTATGTAAGCTTAATATTTTTGTTGGGATAATATGTTTGCCCAAATATTTTAAGCCTTCAACTCGTTTCACTGTTTTACTTTCTACATTTAGCAAGGATTATTCACATGAGTGTAATTTTCATAGTACTCTCTCTAGTGGGACTGTTGCTTTGTATTTTCAGCATATTTTTTGTGGATGTTTCACAGTTTTAGTAAAGTACTTGGAGCTATGTAAAGATAAATATATTAGTGGTTACTTTATTCAAAGCCACATGCGACTATATCTCCGTGTATTGATTGGTGCAAAAGTTTCAAATAAGTACATCAACCCAGTCTAACCCAAATATTAATTCTATGTTTCTGTAATAATAGAGTTTGGGTCGAATCGAAAACTAAAACAGTATGAAACTTATTATTTCCTGTGCGAAAACCGAACCCAAGAAAACTGTGTTCTCTTCATGAGTTGGACGAAGTATAGACTCGATATTTTTCTGGGAAATAAATTGAACACCCTGGAAATCCTCTGATGCATTCTGCCAAGGGGATATCGATAAAAAAGAAGATCCCATGGTTCCGCGTGATAATTCCCTCTCTACCCCATATTACTGTCTTTGGCAAAAAACAATTTACCTCAGAATGCATCCTTAAGCATTTTTATACGTTCCATTTCGTTACTCATTCTAGGTACGTCTTTTCTGTCCAGGTAATTGTGCGATGGGGAGACGACGGTTTCCCGGATGTAACATTGCGAAAGTGAGATGAAAAAGGAAAGGAAATGCCATCCATCCAATTAAGAGATGCCGAAATTGATACTTTGGCGGAAAGGGCACCGCAATAAGCGAAAGCAGGTGGAAGAGAAAAAAGAAATACCTTCCGATAGATGGTGCAATAGTGATGCGAATATGAGGTTCGTATCATAGGAAATTGTGGACTTGACCTCACAAAGGCCTCTTCTTTCATCTCCTCAGACGAATTTCTCTCCTCTTTGATTTCCAACCCATTCCATATCCGTTTCATCCACAATTCCGCTTCCTAGCAATCTTCTTTGATTGCCGCCACTCTCTTGTGTATCATAATCCGTGTATTTCGCGCAACTTCGTATGGGATTGATGTACGGTCGCCATTGCAAGTTGTCTCGTATTATTAGGAACTGTTTTGTCTCCTTGTCCCGAGATTGTCGTTCGGTTAATGACCCATATTTAAAGGGGACAGAAGAAATATCTTGACATCCGACATTTCGAATCGAATTATTTTTTTTTGTGCGACAATTTTTTCGAACCGAATCTCCATCTACAAATCGAATTCAAAGTAAGAGGCGGTTAATTGTGTTTTCGTTACTCTTTTTTGTTTTGTATCCTTATTTTCAATTTGTAGAATATTGTGTATGAACACGGATCCAACCAACTATGATTTAATAATAGAAATGACTTTTATTGCGGATCTATATCGCATCTAAAAATTTCCTTACCTCTTTTAAAGTTGCGACGCTATTTAAACGATTGACTACGATAAGGAAAGGCAATAGATGTTTCAGTTTGGGAATTTTTCGAGAATCAAACAGATAAAACATTATCTAGAAGAAAGAATCGAATCGAATATGTAATCGAAAAAGTACTGCAATAATACTGTCGTATCAAGTGATCAAAAAAGTAGAGCAAAGTGTATAATCTTCAGCCCTCTACATGCCTGGTGAAACCGAAATTTATACGTACTTTTGATGGTTTTCTATTTTCATAAATTAATTGTTGTAGCGCTTTTTATGTTAAATTTTGGTAAAGAATAAGGGAAAAATTGTTTTCTTTAATTTCTTTCTCTGTATTGTTAATGATTGCGGTATAATGAAAGCTACTGACCTATGTGATACTTATTGTCAGTAATCAGTCAGCTCAAAAAGAAAGAGACGTAAAAAGTTGTCGACATGACTGGGAATCGAACCCAGTTCCTCCAATTCCGGGCAGGTATTCTTCTTCCCGATTATTTTCTTCCTGACATTTATCAATACTACCCTGTACTGAATACTATGGAAACAGGGGTCATTATAGGGTCATTGTGCTACACGGGCTTGTGTTTGTTCCACAAACAGGAATCTAGCTCAGCGAGACAAGCTAGGGTATACTACTCAACTCCTCATTTTGCATAGTAAACCTCATTCCCTCTCCAAAATACAGAACTTGTTAGAATATAAAAAAGTGTGCATTGAGTATTCAGTGGTATGTGGGTACAGTAATGTGCTAATTTTTTAAACCGCGCGTCTTTCGTTATCCGTTTTCTAGGGAAACATACCAAACCAAACAAAAATATATGTTAAGATTTGGCTTTTTTGAACTTCCGTAGCTGTGGCACCGAGCTATTTGAACGTCCGCTACGTCATCGATTGAGATTATTTTGGAGTTCAAACCATTCCAATGATACTCCTATAGCCAGGAAAAACCTTTCGATATGTCACGAGCACGCCTAATTTCTCGGGATTCTGTGGATAAAGTCTGCATTTGACAGCTGCCCGAGGAATAGATTCGTTTATTTTGGTTTTCCGAAGAGGCAATATCGCTTATTTTTGGATTTGGGTGTGATTGCTGTGACGAATGAATGTACTGCATCTTTTCCATTTGACCGCCGCCATTTTCGGAATATTTCGTCCAAATGGCGCCCTGCGGAATTTCAGTGCATTTAGGCAGGCGCTCGAGGAATCAACGAAGACAATTTTTCATCTCCACCCAATGAATTTCGTGCCAGAAAAATTTTCTCCGAACAAATGTTTTCATTTTATTTTTTTACTTATTTTTTTCCTCTCAAGGTATATTTTCGATTTGTTTGCAGACATTTTTTTGCGCCACGTTATTATTACCTTTCTTATTTTACTTGTTCTTTTTAAGAACGGTTTCTCTTTGTAGAAGCCTTGCGCAGCTTTAGTATCTATATTTTTTTCCGATTGCTACAGATATTCCAATCATTTTCCTTTCCAAAAGATTCCATTTTTTCATCCTTACCTCTGTAAAAAGTCACGTTGGCATGGTTACAATTTTACATTTTTTATCAAATCTCTTTTCTTATTTTTGTTCGTTGCTAACCTCTTGCGATTCATGTTATTCTTTTTCAATTTTATATGCAATTTACGATTTTTTACTTTTTCCAATAGTTGGCTTTTATGAAAATTAAATAGTGGTTGCGTAAAATTTGAAAAACTGTTCAAACGATTCTCATGGAAAAACGGGTGTGAAAACATTCTGACAGGTCATCTCGTAGAAGACGCTAGCTATGGAAGATACCCGTTTAATCGGATGAACCACTTTCTCTTACCCACAAATTCTCCCCAAGAGTATGTCTGAATGTTATGGCACAAGAGCTCAATTAGCTTGAACAGCCGCCTCCCAAAGTAGACGTTAGCAGGTTTTGAGTCCCAGTATTTACAGACTTTTTCATATCCATTTTCCTCGAGAGTAATCCTAAGAGCATACCTTAAAGGCCATTTCACCGTATATGATTGCCATGCTGTAGAAAAGGGACTCACGTAGGTGCAAGTATAAAAGGAAAATGAATGTGTGAGAGAAAAGTTATCTTTATTTCTTGCATTCATTACCAATGCTAAAAACTGTGAAAATTTAACGCAATTGGTACAGCTGAACTGTGATACAATATAATGAAACATTACGGCGGAACTTAACAGGCGTTTTATTGATTTTAATGGATTGAATTACAGTTTATTTGAATATTCTATTCACTTTTGACAAAATTTTTGACTCTCGCTTTCCGATAACCTTGTTAACGAAACGAATATAACACAATATAAATAAATAAACATATTTATAAATGCATGAACATGCGGGTACGCAATTAAAAATGGGTAGGAGAAGGAAGGAAAAGAAAAGCTATATGTAGATAAATTAATCAATTATTTATTATTTTTTATTATGGAGTCATCAATAATTGAGAAGTTACAAGGGTTGATGGCAGTTATTCAGAAGAAATGGAGAGTGGAGTGAATTGGGAAAAGTCGATTGCTAACTAAGTGGTGAAATAATTATAGGTGACATATTGTTTATTATTAAAAGTAACTTATAACCTGAAAACTGTGAGTGTTATATGTTTGGAGTTTAATGATTGATTATGTCGATGGAGATGTTGAGGGAACTGCGAATCATAATTTTCATTCGCAACGAAGGACTATTTTATTAACCACTCTACAGATCTTTTTTAATTGATTTGGAATACATTTAGGTCCTAAGAGGAAAGAAATGGTGTAATATATTTTGACTGACCTGTGCACAATGATCAGCCGTATGTTAATGTTGTTTTTCTCGATTTTATAGAGTAACTTATTCGGAAATCGACTATCTACTATAATTAGCAATATGCTGGTGAGCGTTGTTGATAACGAAAGTTTAGGAAAGGAATCATTTTGGACGAGAGTGTACAAAATAAATCATTAGGCATCAATAGAGTGAGATTGGATATAAAGTTTCACCATTCACGTTCAACCCTCCGTTATTATTTGTTTAGATTATAGAAGCGCTGTATTTAAGTAAAAGAGGTATAGTATGAGGAAGTAAATGGTACGTGAATTCAAAATGCCAATGTGAAATGCTTAGATTCTAAGGAAGGAAAACTGCTTTAAGAATAGGTTGTGCGAAGCATATGCAAAACATACGTATAGTAATCTTAGGATGATAAATTTAAAGGAAAGGATTTTTTAAATTTGCAGTGAATAACAATAAAATTCGAACAAGGAATAGGATATAACAGTACGAAGGTTGCAATTTGTGCAGACGTTTAGCACAAAAATACTTTAAATGCAAAAATATTGAGTACTTAAAAGTTAATTACTGATCCAATATGGATATGTCACTATCAGAACCTTTTACGAAAAATTAAATAAAAATGATTGATGTTAAGAACATCCGTATGGATGACAGATACTTTGTCGATTAAATCTGGCGAAAAAAGCAAGAAAAATAAATAGAAGAAATGAATCGATTGAATCATTTCATTCGTCGTAGATTTAATTTCGCGCCAGGTTTTGACAGCGGGATTACCGTGTTTAATCTCGAGTTCCATTAGCTGCGTAGGGAAGTATTTGACATAAAATTGACTTTCCACTTGGCTCATATTTGGATATGGAATGTTGAACTCGAGTTAAATTTAAAATGTATCGAACAGATCTCTGGAGTCGATTTTCCCGAATTTTCTCATCGGCGCAACTTGGAAACTTTTGCCACTCTGGACAGCTAAAATTGCCCCTTTACTGGAAAATGAGGAAATTTTCGGAAAAGTTTCTTATCATCTAATTAAGGATCTGACTCCCGGTGGCACAATTATTACTTCGAAGTTTCTAATCTTGGCTCTCTTTATTTTGTTTTCCTAAGCCTGCGTTTTCGGATGGAAAAACATGGCCAGAATCGCGTTCCGACAACATTCCGTGTCATTGAAGGACGTGAAATTCGCGGTTATTTCTTAAATAATAACTTCCATGAATTCAAGAAACTGGGAAAAAAACTGCTGTTGCTTCGAATTCTAAACGCTCAGGTCATAATAACGAAGGGAAGGGAAGGAATATTAACCTACAGCATGCAACTTAGAATAAACCCGAAGGGTGTACGGAGATAATCTTACGATATGGCTCTGAAATACAAACCACTTTGCGGTTGGATGCTGAAATGAAATCCTTATGAGATAGCTCAGTTAGTTAGAGCGTCCGTCAGAAAAGTTGAAGATTCATTCTAGATTCCCAATCTCATTTGTTTTCTTTGCTTACATTTGTTCATAATGTTTTTTAATGTCATTATAAACAAGAACAGAAAACTTTAATCTCCACTTTGCTCTGGATTAATTTATCGATTCTTTCAAACAAATTTTCACAACTAACGTTAGTGGTTATTATCATTTAAAGCATAATATTAACTAATTTTATAATTATTTTCTTGAAAAAAGAAATGATACAATTACCTTTGATTAGTTAAACATCACATTCAGTTCTGACTTGGTTATAGAAATTTCATTCATCGGATTAATTAAACAATGTACAGCAATAATTTTCAGAGCGCCGATACATTTCACAGAAATCGACTGTAAGAGATGCAACGCGTACGTACGTGTGGTTCTGATATGAACTAATTGATAGTAAGCGAATTACTTATATCCCTTATACCATCTCCACTAACTGATAACGAATTTTTCACAATACAAGTATTATTTTTCTAAAAAAAGTAAATTTCCTTATTCTAGCTTCATATTTTTCATTTAAAATTAAAAATATCTCACAATTTATTAATAATAATGTTTCATTATTAATTTTATTCATTGCCTTAAGGTAGTATCGCTAATATTTTAGCCTGTTTTTAATATATCTTTAACTAATTGAATAAATGAAATATACAAATTTTACAAATTAGGAATAAATTACAAGTTTAAAGAGATATCCAAATAAATAAGGACGCAACGTTGATTACCATAGTTCATTATGAATAGCGAATAAAGTTGAGGAAAAGAGAAAGATAGGAATCCGTGCCTTCGGGTGTGAGTTCTTAAGTTGAAAGCAGTTTAGCGTGGCGTCTGTCCACATCCCTCAGATCAATCTACGTAAGAGGCATTTGAGTCGGATTAGTCCGCTTTATCTTCAACTGCTGCAGCCTCCTTGATGGGCCAATAAGCGTGGCTTCGATCCCATATCGACGGCTTTTCTCCATTCGACGCTCTTCAATTCGGAAATTAATCACGATATGGAGACAAAGACGGGAATTTCCTCCTAGAGTCGAACTCCAGAGGTCATAGGTCAAGTTTGATTCTTTTCTATATTTGTCATTTGACCACTGTTGACTTACTTTTATGGCTGTCGTTTCACCAATTAAGACACGTCGAGAAGATACTGATTCATTTAAATTTTTGCTATTTCATTAAACTATCGTTAGCCTTAGTCGTTAATTATTTTTCATTTGCTTATTGCGACTAGCCAAATGTTGATAAAAAACTTTATACGATCTGCAGCATAAGTTTTGCGTTATTTATGCCTCTCGAGGGCCTTTTCTCCGTTCCAGTTCGCTTTCATTTTTTATTTTCCTTTGTTTATTCCCTTCTTTTTTATTTCAACTTTTCTTAAACTATATTTGTATTTATTTCTATATCAATTCATTAGAAAAACCTGTCCATTATATTTTGAGAATGTTTTAAGTTTCATGATCCTGATTAAAATTGTACCAAAGTGATGTTGTTTCCGAGTTAATACGGTAACTCCCGAAATAGTCTTCTTCATTAACGTTCGATTACCATCCGCAGTAAAAGCTTCAACAATAAATCTTAAATAAGAAAAAATCGGTAGAGGTTAGGCTATCGAAGTACTGTGGCCTAGTGTAGTCATTCCTATGGGTTAAATGCTGATGAATAAGCAAGGAAATATCATTACCACTGAACACAAATTCTAATATTATTGGTTTTTAATTCCTAAGCTACTTCAAGTAGTAATTATTAGTTATTTTTCAAAGAAAAAATAAAAAAAAACATCAAGGCAGATTTTTATTATCAGATATTCTTCGTTTTTAAATTTCTGACATAAAATAATTTTGTTACAATTATATGAAGCTCATGATTGCAGAGGAACTGTTGAATAGTCGGTGATAATTTTCCAATTTTTCTATAACAGCTGCATCGTCACATATAATTGCAGCCGCGTCCCTTCCAAATGTAACGGAATGTTTCCTAATAAATTCTGAAGAGAATATAACTCTTTGGTAAGCCTGTCTTCCCTCCATGAACAAATGATGGAGTATACTGTAGCTTTATTCAACTTTTGTTAGTAATAACAAGGGAAATTATCCAAAAGATAAATTAAGAGTAATTAGCACGTTTATTCCCAATTATGAGTATATAAGGTTCATAAGAGCGAATTTCCCCATATTTCTCGACTACATTTTATCGGGATTCGGGAACAGGAAGTCGATAATACTTCCCGAAATCGGGCGGGAATTCCTTCCCACCCGGAAACGCTAGTCAGACACATACGGTCGGGTCTCTTTAACCACCTATCCTGCGTACCACAAGACCATACCTGCTTTATCGAATAGAGTTATTACATGCATATAATTAACTAGCAAGACCTATAAACTGTTTAAATAAATTCATCTGAGCGATTCGAGATACAGAATGGTATGAACAATTTCCAGTTCGCTCATCGGCAGAATTCATATCTTCCGCATCTCTTAAATCTACCCCAAGTGCTTCATCGTCTGCATATTGGAAAACCATTTCAAAGTGGAATTCATATACGTGATGCGTGGGTTGCACGAGATTTTGAGCATCAAAATTTCAGGGAGTCAAACCACCGGGGAATCGCGTTGATAAAGTAATACGCGTCTGCAAATGGATCGATTCAAATGAGACGACGAAAACAGGTCAGGAGACCGTTAACCCGCGCAATTTTGTCTTTGAATTGCGACGAAGAAAGTTTGGCCCTTTTCTTGGGCTATATTGGTGCCGAAGGCGAGTTCTTACCTTTGATGCACGGCGAAAGAGTGGTGCATGGCATCGAATACAGGATCTAAAGGCGCTCTACTTAGAGGAGTTGAGAAAAAGAACGTAGAAAAAATATAATAAAACAGCAATTCTTATATTCGATTAAATGCTTACATTTAACATATACTGGAAATATTTTTATGTGTATAAGTTATACATACATTAGTGTTCTACCTTTTGGTAGGTTCATGTGCCTTAATATTCCCTATTCACTGCCCTTTAACTTATCCTTTGTCTTTGTATTCCCCTTTTCTTTTCCCGAACATTCTTCCTTAGATTGCTTTCTTTAGAAGTCCCTCCCCTCTTAGTATTTGACTCACCCATTTCCTCTGTCGATGTTTAATTACTTCGATTAAAACCCTCTCTTCCCAAACCATCTATAACATCTCCGAGTTTGTTTTTCTATCAACATTTCAGTTACAGTGTGTGAAAAAAATGAATGTAAAACGCTTAAGAGTTATGTTATCAATCGGAATTTATACTTATATACTTAGAATGCTATCTAGTAGAATGTATCTAGCTATCTTATCTAATAAGCGAATTAAATAAAAAAGGAGCAGAAAACTACAATTAATGGCATCATAATACACGATCTATATAGATAGTATCTTTCTATTGGGAATAATATAGTAAATTGCAAAATTTGTTAAAATTTAACCTAATTAAAATGCCCCTAAGCTACTACTATTTTTTCGGACTCTCTCCTGCCCTGGATTTTCCTTACCTGGGGAGTGTATTGTGACTCCTTCCCGGATTGGAAATTCATGGAAGGGAAGGCATTGGTAACCAGTCGTAGGAATCCTACGTTTCCGTTCTAATATATTCAAGGCTTTATATGCCTATGATTCGAGAAATTGGAATATTGCATCTGCATGTCAAGATGAAGCGGATGCTGATTATGTAAATTTCAGTTAACCTTCCTTGATTGATGCAGTAAAGCAGAATGCTCATGATACGCACTATAAAGTTTATATGAATTGTTCCATTAACAGCGAACGGATTTGGAGTGGAATCGCAATTTCATGGGAGAAACTCTGGATAACATCAGATGAATCACAATAACGAAATTTGGAACGCTTATACCGATATGAGAGATAAATCATGACAAAGTTCATTCCTATTAAAAGCTTGTTTTTTATGGAAAACAAATTTGACATTCTTGGGTTTTAAACTTTAAGAAGTATTTCCGATACTGGGAATGATATGTTATATCGTAAAGGACCGTCTCTTTGGCGAAAAAAGAATGGAATTCTTGAAATGGTGAGAAATTCGCTTTTGTGTAAACATCAAATCAATTTCAGAAGAATCTTATCGAAATTACAACTCTTTAGAAACGTAAATTAATGGTTATGAAAATAATACACTAGAACAGATTATAAGGGAGGGGAAGACATTGCGGATATCGTATACCGAAGCAATATAAGATAAATTTTTGGTTATAAGTTGGTATCTTGTTAAACTATGATTAAAAATGTGTACTCGTACATACACATGTATACATATAAATGTATATACCAGGTACGTATATACCAGGTATGTGTATACCAGGGAATAAAAGGTTGAATATTCTCAAAAGGCGTGTAAAGAGAAGGTTGGTTATTTATTGCTGCATATTTCATGAGCTAGCAGTAATTTAAGCATTTAATTTTACATCACTGAATTCTCTTTTTTAAGCAAAAGTTTAAATACTATGAAGTTTCATAATTGTTTTAAGAGCACTTTTTGTTTTAGATAGATTTTCCCTCATTTGTATTGCCCGTTTATCGCCAACTAAGTCCCTCGTGCAATGTAATTAATCGCATTCGCCACGATTTCGTAAGTGAGATTACGATTGGCCCTATTCACTCCGCGTGTGTGTACCTTTTAAATGTTTCGCATGGCTATCACCAGCTTTGACCCTTGGACATTATTTTCACCTACAACTCCACTTTAATTCCGAACGAATTAGCGTTCATTTCTATTTTTTTATTTACGCGTCACGTACACAGTTCTCGCAGGATAACTCACGCGGAAATTAAATTATGCGTTTATATTAAAATTAAATTCACCGCCGTTTTTGCATAAACATGCATGCGACACAATTTATTTAATTCGCACGAAATATGCGTGGTTTTTCTTAATTAATTAGAACGAGCATATTTTTTCCAACCTCGCCATTTATCTCCGTTCGCTCGCGCATGCGCGGACACATTTATTTATTTGCGCTATGAAATATCGCGATTTAATTAAAGTACTCGGAAAAATTTCCGCCGTGCTCACGAATGGATTCGTGTAATTTTGGACCGGTGCGCTTTAAGGTCGTCGTTTCCTCTTATTATTTTTTTTTGCGGCAATCTTTTTGATCAGCTGCGACAGGTCTTCTTTTTTGCACTGTATTTTTTGAGTAATATTTGCTCTGCATAGGGATGATTGACGTGGGAGGGAGATTGGCTCCTTCCCGGCTCAGCTCAAGGGAAGAGATTTTGGGAGCTCACGGTAAAACGATCCAAGGATTGATGGAGAGAGATAGAATTCCAAACTGTGTGCCGCAGCGCAGAAGTGTGCCGCGAGAGATGGTAAATGTGCCGGGAAAATTCGATGGCATAGTCGATACTAAAATTTAGGTGAGTCGTTATGAAGATCTTCTGCTCCATGAAATTTGCGTAACTTTGAAAGAGTTTACCGCAGGGCTATGTTTGAACATGTAAGTTTTATACCTATCTTGATTAAACAGCTATTGGAATAGATGTATAGAATAAATAGTTACAAGGTGATTCAGTATAAAAATTTGGGTATCACTTTCTAGCGAATACAGCATCACCTTAGCCTATCCAAAGGATGTTCTCAAAAACCTCTCGAATATCGAAGTTTAGAAAATAATGATTTTGCTATGATTATGATTCCAAAGTTTAGCTAATTTAATTTAAATTCGACATATCAATAGTTCTTTGTTCTACACGAAGCCTATTAGTGAATGCCGATGGTGTGCCACTAAACAAATTCCCAAACCTCAGTGTCCGTGGGGTGAATCCGTAAGGCACTTAGAATATATATATTTAGTCTTTGTATAAGGTCATTATAGTAACATCAAATTGAATATTCCTTGTGAAATGAAGACACATACCTTCAATTATCTTCTGTTCAACATAAATATTTCAGCCTCTTTTTAAGTTTTGAAATAATTAAGAACATTTATTAAAGTATTTGTACTCATACGTGAGAAAAGTGCATCCGATCAAGTTATTTGAACATTTGCTGCTTGGGCATGATTCGGTCGTCATGAAAATTCATCAAGATATTTTCATTTTAATTATTTGCAGAATGCCGTATTTTAAACTTCATCACTGCTAAGTCTAAATTATTAAACATTATCTCATCTCCAACTCCATCATGAAGCGTATATTTTTATGGTTAGAACTATCCAAAAGATCAATATTATATGACATGTGCCGATTCTAATTCTGATTGTAAATATTTCGGTGTTTTCTCAATGTAATAGACAGTAATCCTTTCTTATTTAATTAAACTTTAGAGTCTCCGATGGTTTAGTTGAATGAAAAGGAGTCTTTGTACTTTTACCTCAAAATTTATCGCAAAAATACAACCGCTTTCTGTGAATTATCTCCAAAAGACCTGCTCTAGTAGGTATATTTTATAAGAGTAATAGCAGTAGAAAGAGAGAGGGTTAGTATTGTTGGAGTAAGAGCAATACTTAAAGTTGGAAGTGGATGTTAGATATGGAGGGAGATAGGGAAATGGGAAATCAGGAGAGTGTGTGCGGAACTATAGGACACTGCCCGTGTGTGGGAAGATGCTTGCATTAGTGGGGAGGGAGAAGGTGCCCTACTTCTACAAATACACCTTGCCACCTTCCGGCGTGTGGCAGGGGATGCATGATCCATACACTATGTCCCTAGTGGGATATTGTTGTGTATCGTTCGCGAACGAAATAAAAAATTAAGATAAATGAATGAATGAATTGACTTGTCGTAGCGTCTATATCCTTGATATCTCTCAAGTTAACAGGTAGAATCCATGGTATTAGCCACGTGAATGTACTGCACTACTACTCTGAATGAATTGAGCAAATTTTTCTAAAGTTAAAACTTTTTCCTAATATAGATTAAAATTTTAATTCGCCAACTTTGGCCAATTAAATTGAAAATATAAGTATTATTAGGAGACCAATTTTATATATTCAAGAATATTGAATCGGGGGTATTTGTTGGTTAGATACTTAATCTACACTTCTAAATTGGTCCTGGATAGGCCGCTACAAAAACTTCAACACCCAGAACCACAAAAGTGGTAATTTAAATTACTAGTCCGTTCCCTGGAGTTGTTTTGTAAAAGGCACGGAGGAAGAACGATGCATATAACATCTATTGTGCTCTTTGATTTGGAGAGAAGATTACCGATTTTTGCAAAGTTTATTTGGATGCGTGAGTTAAAACCCTTCTTGACGAGTAAAGTCAACGTTGTTATGTCGAAAAAATTCCTATGTTTTTGATTTTTGAGTAGCCTATTTGTCCCGTTTTCTCTCCATCCGTATGGATAACAAATGTAGTTTTTCCCCTTTAAGCCTTCGACAAAAATTGCGCTCTTTTAATAATATTCAATGATAAGATATATGTAATTAAATTTTTCACAATAGATAACCTAAAAGGTTGAGCTACATAGAGAAATTGAAATCTAGCTAATATTTGTTTTCTAAGCGAATTTTAAATCATAAGGATTGTTAACCTGTATAGCTATTTTACATTTGAATTTTATTAACTCCCTATCCCTTTTAGTTCATTTGCTCGCAAGAGCTAAAGGTATGTACTTTATCTCTGGTTAAGACCAAATTTCCATTAAAAATGGCAAGGAATTCTTTCAAATAATTTCTGCATTGAAGTAATGAAAAGATTCCACAGACAGAATCGAGCGAAACAAATTGTTCCGTTTTATTGATGGGAAATTTTCCGTTAACAGCTGAAAAGAATGTGGACAGGTATAGATAGTGAATTAAAATAAATATGACGGACTTTTTGTAGTCTAAATAATTGAGAGGTCCTTAAAACTACTGGTAGAAGGGTGTGAAGACTGGACGATTTATTACGAAATGAGCCACTAAGAAAAGATGCATGTATGTTAAGAACGAAAGGGGAAAAGTTATGTCAAAGCGGGAAGATGTCTGCAAGGATAGGAAAGTATTATGAATAAACAAGGGTAGATTGGTGCTTTCATCGAAAGGAAAGACCTTGATTGACGTACATGTAGAGCTATACATGTACGAAAACAAATCTTGGAGACAGGTATTTTAGCAGCGCTGTTATTCTGTGTTAAACCTTTTCCTCCATTTTCACTTTTTCATTCATGCTTCCTGTTTACTTATTATTTCGAGAGAAGGGATTTCCTTACTTTTATTTACTTTCCTTTCCCTCCACTCCTTTGTCCATTTCAGTAATCGAGAATGAAATATGAATAGGAATTCTGTATTTTCGTAGAAATAGGACGGCTGCTTCTTATCATTCGCTCGAGTGAGTAAAAGCCCTTTTTTGGTACTTACATGTCACTTTTCCACCGGAACCAAGCCCACTTTTTTTCGCTTTTCTCATATTCGTTTCTTTTTTGTTTTCGTTTCAGCGTGTATACATTTTGTTATTCTTCAAACTGAGTTTCCTGTGTGAATTCCACTTTTGCATGAGATTCTTTTTACTTTCACTTTCGTCATATCTTTTGCATATTTGTTCATTGCTTTTTCTCTTTATTTACTTATGTAAATGTTAATCACACTTTTCACTTTAGGGGTTACCTTAAGATCTAGTTTATTCTAGTATTCCTCTACGTTGTCTGTCCTTGCATTGATTTTTCATTACTTTCCTTTTATTTCTTAAGCTTCTATCTTCAACGTCTCATTCACCTAATCCAACCATCTTTTTTCCTCAATCTTTCTCTCTCTATAAAACCATCCCTTACTCCTCATATTCCAGCTTAGGTATTCCGATTCAATCCATGCATTCAATTTGTGCAAACCAACGGGAAAGTTTTCCTCCACATTTTTCACGCTGCTTTCCTTTCAGTTTACGTCCTTTTATCACGTAGTCGTTACTAATTCCGAGTCTTCTGGTTTTCAATCATTCATAACTTTATAAAATGATTGATGATATCAAAAGGGCCGGCTTAGTATAAAATAGTAATAGTAATATATTGATAGGAAACATTCACATTTTTTCATTAATAGCACTGAACGTAAATTGCTATCTCGTCAGTTAGATCATCAATAGGATTATCCAATTATGCATAATTCAACAAATTACTGCACTATTATACCTGCCCTCTCATATATTATATTTCACATTAAATTATTTTAAAGTATATATAAAAATAATACATAATTTATCATAATATTATACCATGAGAGAAATGGTTCCGTGACAACTGAGCGCGCGACGATTCAGCGCGTCCCAATTGAGCGCGGACAACTGAGCGCTAGGACAACTCAGCGCTAGGACAACTCAGCGCTAGGACAACTCAGCGCTAGGACAACTGAGCGCTAGGACAATTCAGCGCTAGGACAACTGAGCGCTAGGACAACTGAGCGCGTCTCCTTCTCAGGCGTTATTAATTGAACGAATATACGGCAAATAATATCAACTTTTCACGCTGAGAGGTACCTTTTCTTACCGATTACGGATTAAACTGCAAAGTTAACTGAAATATTTAACTTCTTAACTAAAATATTCCACTCTTCTAGTAATTTACTTCCACATTTATACAATCTTAAAGGAATTTAATTTCTGATACTCAATCGGTAATATATTTAGTTATATTTTATTATATGTTATTTTATATTTAGTTTTTAGACTGCTTGTTGACTTGAGCGACTGAAAGCAAAATTTTTACTGAAGTATCAAGAGAAAATAATTCAGGCAATCACTTATAGCTTTCAAACTGTGGCAATCAATCGGTCATCTTTCACTGTGAATGCTTATTGAAGATATTCATTAAACGGAGAAATAGAAATTTCACCAATGTTAACAATATTTGAGCCATGCATGATTATACTCAAAGTTATTTACTGCGATAAATCTCCTATGAAAGGAAAATTAATTTCAAGAAAATATGATTAAAATAAAATAATTTATTATGTGTTTCCCACAGCATTGCAAGGTCGAAATGTAATAAGGGTGCAATAATCGGAAAGAAGGATTTTATTTTTCAGATTATTCTATCCGTGGAGCACTAAAAAAAGGAAAAGGTTGGAGCTGGTAATAACTTTTATACTGTTTTTCATAGTTTTTTTTCATCAAAAAACATTATTTATTATTTAAATAATACTATATATAATTGATATATAATACATTTGACTATAATAGAGAGAAAAGTTGAGAACCCTCTAACGTAGGCAAAATTAGCACAAACAAACAACAAATATTCCACTCTTCTAGTAATTTACTTCCACATTTATACAATCTTAAAGGAATTTAATTTCTGATACTTAATCGATAATATATTTAGTTATATTTTATTATTTTAGTTATATTTTATTATTTTAGTTATATTTTATTATTTTAGTTATATTTTATTATTTTAGTTATATTTTATTATTTTAGTTATATTTTATTATTTTAGTTATATTTTATTATTTGCTATTTTATATTTAGTTTTGAGAATAATTCTTAACTTTAAGAAAACAAAGTCTATCCAGAGAGTCTTAGAGAGAGCAATTACAACTTGAGCGACTATGCAACATTTTTAGTTTTTCAGTACGGTATTGTTAGTGAGTGATTTTGTAATTGGTGAGATTTAGTGTTATCTTCATTTTTCGTGGAGTGTGACGTGAATGCATGTACGGTGTATGCATGTAATAAAATATATTCACTGTCGTAAAGGAAATATTACATTCATGGTTTTCTACAACAAGTGAATATGAATAGAGGGAAAAAAGAAAAAATCCTAAGAAGTGGCGAAAGGAAACAGTGGCATCGGTTTCGGAATATTTTAACTTTTTCTGACGAAAGTGATAGGTAGATATATAGGTATAGGTAGATATAAGGAACGTGTGAAGCCACTGATGTCAGTAGAAGTACTTTCATTAGAATTACGAAAGACATCAGCAAAGGACCGCTTCTCACTTCTCGTAAGCATCGGAAAACTGGGATAATCTAAGAAACGAATGGAGAAGTTAAGTAAGACGTTTTCGTGATAAGTCCCATACGTTGTCAGGTCCATTCTTTCTTTTTGAAAACTATCCCTCCGACAACTAATTTAGCTTTACAAACTGTGAATAATGAAGCCAAATATCAAGCGCTCGACCTTTTGGAACTTAAAAATTGGGAAATGTCGTGAGAATGGTCGCGATATAATCTATTTAGACTAAACATGGGTAAATAATGGCCATTTCACATAAAAATCTTGGAAACATATTAACATTAAATCCTTAAGCGTGCTCATTAACTTATGTTAGCGCTGAAATTCATGCATGAAAGTGTGAGAATTCGATATTCCCTATCTTTGGATGACCTGCAATCATAAAAACTATCTTTGTTGATCGAATCGATGAGAGCAGCACAAGCCTTCCGAAAAATGGAAGGATCGGCAGCATAACAGCCGCTCGTACAGCCGTGCGGGCCGAGTTTCGCGTTACCATCGAAATATATATTCGTTTTTTGACGTTATCAATAAACTTAAAGGATTTTGAATTGCACAAAAAATAATTTCAGTATTTCCTCAGAAACTTTCCCGCTGGAATTTTTTTATTACGAAAATAGGACGAAAAGTAGCAGGCGACTATATTTCTCCCTGCATTTTCCCGAAAACTCGCGTATTGTTATAGATTTTCTCATGAAACTTTTATCCAAAATTTTTAACAGCAAAGTGAATAACATACATGAAAAGTAGATTCCACGAGGAAGATTTTGATACCAGGAAAGACCTTGTTTCTTGAATGATAGACCCAAATTCATCGATTCCAAAAAATAATAATCTGCACCCAATTTTCTTGAAAATATCACTTTCTTATTTTTCCTTCGATTGAGACAATATTTAGCCTTGATTTAATTGCAATATGCCATAAAGAATTAACTTTTGTACATGCTGAATGCCTTCCAAGTAAGTTCCTGTCGACTTTCTTTTTCTGTGCAAATGTAGCGACAGCGCGCGCCGTTCTCCCGTAAGAAATACACGGGCCCATATGATTTACGTGGTGTCTTCATGACGTTGGACGGACTATAGCAACTATGTTATATTTACGCGTGCATTATCTTTGAATGTGTTAGATGAAGTGCCTTTTGGTTCTCAACGGGAAATATGAAAGCACAATTAAATAAAGTATCTGATTACAGAGGAGGATCTGACTTCTCTCATCCTAGGTTAGTTACATGGAAGAGGTTACTGAAAACGAACTATTTCACTCTAACCTCAACATCTTATAAAAGTTCTCATACATATGCATCAACAATGATACTCTGGAAGCAGCAGTTTAGCGTGTGGCAGGAGCTGTAAACGCCAGACTTTGGAATTCATAACTTTCTGCTTCAGCATCGTATTTTCTTTGTCTCTGTTTTAAGGTCGATTTTAGATTTAGACTCCAAAATATGATAAATTTGATTATACTGAATATTTTCTTTATCAATAGCCAGTCGCATTGAAAAGAGCTAAGGTGATTGATGCAAGATTCTCTCCTCTGCAAATGTTACAACTATATTTCATACCACGTCCACCTTCCCTGTTGAGAATCGACATGCACTTCTGCAACTTTTACATAAATCCTATTTTCCTTCCCTTTGACGACTCTTAACTAAAATATTTCACTCATTTAGTAAAGAATTAAGTACATCTAGTATTAACGAACGTCTCATATTTCTGAGTAATAATGAATAATAACACTAATCGTTCTCCAATTCATAATATCCATTATGACAGCAACTGAAAATGTCAATGTAAAGGGAAAGCCTAAAGAATTACTTGATTATATTTTACTAAATCTAAGACATGGGAATAACCCATACGCCACTGGTGGCTTGCGGAGTGGGGCGGGACCTTGCTGAAAAAGACGTTGGAAAGGAGGTAAGTATTGAATATTCAAAAATTCGTTTATTTCTTCATATCTCCTCTTTCGGGAAATGGACGATGTATAGATCCTGCAGACGGCGACTTTGATGTTCACCGTAGAGGTAGCGCGTCTGCGAATCCTCACAGCAGGTGCACTGCTAAGTCCCTATTCACCCGAGTGCAGGGAGTGGTCATAAACCTTTGTATTGTATTCCTCTCTGGAATTCACTAATATTCTTTCCGTGTTGATTGGTGTAAAAACCCAGGTTTGGACTCACCTTGGGAAAGTTTGTGTGCTCTCTAGAAGCTTCGCTCTCCCCACATTAAACAAAAGAAACACATAAATTGCGCTCTGGCTTCGAACCAAGAGTCCTTAGGAAAACGATCGAGCTCATTTAAGAAATATATTCATGACTTTTGATCGCATGATGGGTTATGGATTTATATATTCTAAGAAAGAGTTAGATATTACAAAATTTAAACTCACCCCATGCATTTTCCAAGAGTGTTGACCTTCCAAGCGTTGAACTTATAATCTGACAAGTCGTTGACGTTTTCCTTTTAAACTATTTCCATTTTTACCGTCAAGTAATCTTTTTTTATCATCCACCCAAATATCCTCTCCGATTTGAGCATTAAGTGCCATAAAGAAAGCTACATATAATTAATTCGTATATACATTATACTCATCGCCACATCCTTCATTAAATTGACTTTAAGTGGAAGTAATATTCCTATGAAATGATGACATGTATATGAGTACATAACCTCCTATGTTCACCTCAATATTTTTTCTATTATAATCAATTTCGATACTATCCTTTCAACATTCTGGTCATAACTTGCAATGGATCTTAGGTTTTTTTAGTATATCTTCAACATCTTTTTTGATGGAAAATTTTCAGTTTTAGTACATGTAAAATTGCGAAACTTTCTAGGCTAGAAATTTAACTCTGACTTTTCTTCACATATACTTTTTAATTAATTGTGAATTACACTGAAATTCTGAAAATGTGCATAGTATTATTTAAATAATAAATAATATTTTTTTGGTGAAATAAACTATGAAAAATAGTACAAAAATTTTTACCAGCTCCAAATATTTTCGCTTTTTAGTGCTCCACGGATAGAATAATCTGAAAAATTCAATCCTTCTTCCCGATTATTGTACCCTTATAACATTTCGACCTTGCAATGCTGTGGGAAACACATAATAAATTATTTTATTTTAATCATATTTTCTTGAAATTAATTTTCCTTTCATAGGAGATTTATCGCAGTAAATAACTTTGAGTATAATCATGCATGGCTCAAATATTGTTAACATTGGTGAAATTTCTATTTCTCCGTTTAATGAATATCTTCAATAAGCATTCACAGTGAAAGATGACCGATTGATTGCCACAGTTTGAAAGCTATAAGTGATTGCCTGAATTATTTTCTCTTGATACTTCAGAAAAAATTTTGCTTTCAGTCGCTCAAGTCAACAAGCAGTCTAAAAACTAAATATAAAATAACATATAATAAAATATAACTAAATATATTACCGATTGAGTATCAGAAATTAAATTCCTTTAAGATTGTATAAATGTGGAAGTAAATTACTAGAAGAGTGGAATATTTTAGTTAAGAAGTTAAATATTTCAGTTAACTTTGCAGTTTAATCCGTAATCGGTAAGAAAAGGTACCTCTCAGCGTGAAAAGTTGATATTATTTGCCGTATATTCGTTCAATTAATAACGCCTGAGAAGGAGACGCGCTCAGTTGTCCTAGCGCTGAATTGTCCTAGCGCTCAGTTGTCCTAGCGCTGAGTTGTCCTAGCGCTGAGTTGTCCTAGCGCTCAGTTGTCCGCGCTCAATTGGGACGCGCTGAATCGTCGCGCGCTCAGTTGTCGGGTCACGGAGAGAAATATCTCTTTAAAAAATCCTAATATAAAGTGTACATGTTACAATTCGGCTTTTCTATAACACGGATACTCACGATATCCATCTTACTTCATTCCTTCCATATACACAAGAAATGTAACAGAAAAGTTAAGTTTACATTAATTATAAAAGAGACAAAGATGTAGGGCTATCTAAATATTCTTTCATTGAATAGTAAAAAATTTTAGTCAATACCATCTTCAATTTTTTCAAAAACCCTGAAAATTCACACTAAAATTTTCTCTATGCTCAATTGGTAAATCTTGAAAAAATTCAATTCCCATGTACAATACAAAAATAATGTCAGATGAATTGAATTTATAATGTTTTCTGTCTAGAAATTCTTCTTTCGCATATGTACGGTTATGGAACCTCATTCGAAACATTCAAAATGTGCCTCTTGATATTTTAAGCGAATAGCATTCATTAAATCTCATTCCATCCTTTCTTTTCTATTGCCAGATATTCGATTGTGCATATTTATAATATCTTACTTAATTTTTTTTCGTAATATTTCATGTTCCGAAGTTCAAGGTATATTTCTTCATTCATTAAAATACGTAAATGGGAAAAGATTTCCGCTCCAATTCTTTTAATGGTTGAAACTGCAGTCTATAAATGTTTTTGTATTATTTATCATCATTACTATTCGTTTCTATTTACTCGGAACCTCTCGAATATTTTTCAATCCTTTTGTTAGCTACCGTCATTATTACCCCAGATTCTGCGCCCGATGAATGAACTGAAGGAAAGGGGGCGCAATGGGGTTATCCTTCTCATATTTTGAGCCGAAGTCACTGTCGTAGCAACCAAATTTAATCGATACCAACGTAAACATCTATGGATTGTGTTCGGAGAAATATTATTGGTAGGAATAACACATGCGTGTAGGAGCATTATGCTATATTATACATTTAACTTAGCGAACTATTGAGATTATTTTGTATTTTCGACCATAACAAAACGTGAATTGACTCTCAAATAAGTGAATTTAAATGTTTGAATTTAAAAATGCCTTATCGCTCGTTGTCGTCACTAGGTATTATTGGCAGACTTTGAAAGTTATTAATTGGAAAATTCGTGGATAAATAATGAATAAAGATGTGTTACATAGAGTGCAAAACTATTATGGAGAATTTGATAATAATATATACTACAAAATTAAAATATAATTGGTTATTATGGACGTAATAGATTTGCCTATTAAGATATTGTACGCTTTATCTATTGACTATTTTCTGTTTTGTTGATATATCGCACTCTGTGTAGCATTTTATGCTACACAGGCCCTGTTTTACGTATCGATATCAAATACTTTTTATCTATGCGTAAAAATTGCAATAATGTAAGCCAATATAAGACTCAAAATTCATTATATATACGTCAATTCAACTCTCATAATATCTGAACTTATTTTATATTTGTCAAAACGAATTAAAGCCATTATATTTTTTTACGTATTCTGTAGCTGTACATTTTCTGATTTTAGAGACCTTTTGCTTCTTTCCAGAGTATATCTTGCGACATTTTCAGGAAATAAATTCGTACCTCTGACCTACAAAACCATTTAATTTTAAAATGTTCAGAATCACGGATGATGTGCGCGCAGATGTTGCGTCGGATCAGCTGGCGCGGTTAAAATATCGCAAAACTTGTAAATACTTACAAACGTACGTATTTAAAAACGCATTGAGCCCCAGAATCATCTCTTGGGGGCCATAAAAAGTTACACTCAGAAAAAGAGTCTTTTTGGGCAGTTACCCTAGGGGTTTCTCATTGTGACCGTCCCCCTTCAAGTGTTTAGTTTATCTAAAGAATCACATCCCGTCGGCGGATCGATTTTGCCCGACGCCAGAGAGGTCGCTTTGAATCAGGGAGTGGCTCGACGGCAATGGCGTTGCACGGGAAATTCTAATTTCCCAAAAAAAGAAAGAAATCGCTCCCTTTTAATGGATATGGCCCTGCGCGCGGCGGAATTAAGACTTTGCTCCTTTGTTCGAGGCATTTTTTGCGGCTCTCTGAGACGGATTTAAGGCGATTCAAAGGCTTCGATTCCCAGCGGTTAAAATCATAACGCGAGAAATTTAAGGGAATTCGTTTAGTTTTCGTTTACTTTTTTGGGAAGCTGTGGACGGTCGCCGCTGTTGGATGGTGCAGCGAAACAAAGGAGCTCTGCGGAAGTTTTCGTTAGATGCTGCATTTTAGGGGGTCCTCGGAGGGCATCTATTTACTGCTATCAGGGCAACGTGTCTTCACCTTGCTTTATTCGTGGCGAATTAAATTGGGCGGTTGCTCATTATAATCTGAATCGTCAAAGGAGGGAAATAGTGTAGCATATTTCATATTATAAACATTAGGAGGATAATTCAAAGGATGGAAAATTTCGCAATATAAACATTACTGTTGTCAGATTTTTGTCCACGGTTAGGAAATTATTGACGTCTATTTTGTCATAATAATAAACTTTATAACAAGCATTTGCTTACCTAAGTAATTTTTACAACAAAAATACAAACGAGGCGAAATAGAAGATGAAGCATTAAGTGAAGCTCACAAATGTCAGTGCATCTGGCGTCAGTCAGGGCGTCAAAGCTCTCGGAAAAGGCCTATTGTTATGTAGTGAAAAGCGGTTAATCTAGCAAATCAATTTCCGGAATACCATTCCTATCTTGAGTATATCAGTGTGCATTAAAAAATATGAAAGTCCAAAACAAGAAATCTGATCGTTATTAATTAATAAAATCAAAGTATTAATTAAAAATTCATCGCCTTATCCAACCATCTACTTATTATTTCATCGTTGACCAGTTAAACTTAGACTTAAACACTCGATGTTTGAGGCGTACATATATCTTTCAGAAATTTAGAAATTTGCCCCCTTTTATTGCCACATTATGAGACTTAGTATAACAAGCGCTGTATATGAAGGCAAAGAAATGTGCTCGGTCTGAGCCAAAGATCCCTTCGTGGATGCGAATCGCATTATTTTACAATAAAGACGGGATGTAAGTATCGAAAACGGAATTGTTCCGGAGGAAACTCGTGAGAGTGATTGATTTTAATGTCCCTCGATTCATTCTTTGATACGGCTTCAGAGAAGACCCGGTGCCCTAATCACCTACTTATCGTAGTTCCGAAGGATGAAAATTTGAGAATCAATGTAGCGTAAGTTGTTTGTGCAACACAAATTAAATTTTAAGTATTATAACTGTAATGGGATCGCAGCAGCATCACAATACATCCGCAAATTCATAACTCAGTTGTATTTTATGAAAGAGTTATAATTACAGAGATGTCACTTACGGGCAAATTTCAGCGAATTATTATCGAGGAAGGATTATTATGTTATAGGCACGAGGATAATATCTGCAAAGATGAAATATTCTACTTTTATATTTTTTCTTTGGAAAAGGTGCGATGATAATATTATGCAAAAATTTTAGCTCAGTATATAAAATTTCTTATAATATTATTACAGGCATGTACTCTGGTCAAATTTTCCATCTTCTGTAAGAGCAATAAAGTTATATCAAAGTAAATATTACGCTAATTTGCAGCTGTGTATAGTGTTTAAATTTTAATTCAAGCTTAGTGTATCCGTTAGGAAAGTTTAGGACACTTTATACCTATTAGATAGTTTTTCTATGTAAAAAGTACGTGGTAATCACTACCCAATGGTTAGATGTGCTAACATAGTGTTACTAAAAAAGTGTTTTAATAAAAAATTCGTCTTCTTATACATGACAACCGGAAGAAATTGATTTTGATCAATCCAATATCTTCAAGAGTTTGATAACGTTTAAAATAAAAATTTTAAGAAGACAATAAATATTTTCATCCGAAAATGTGAAGTTGAGGTCGCAAAAACATTGAAAATTATAATGTAACTATATTATATATATATATATATATATAAATATAAGTATATTATTTAAGCAATATCCAAACGGAAAAGTCTAGAAGACGTGTCTGATATCACGCTTGTTTGAATGAAGCCATCACTATCACTACTAATTCTTCTGTTTATTGTTAATCTCTTTATGCTTTCCTCAAAGTCACGCTAATTGACGTTGACTTGATCATATGGCGTGTTTTCCCTTGGGGAAATCAGTCTCCGGTTCGATTCCCGGTGGAGGTCACGATCTTGACCCCGCATTGTGAAATAATTGGGGAGGCACCTGAATTAATTGGTAGCGTTCCATTGCGGTCCAGAAGACAGGCGGCGAGGGATTGCTGACCACGTGTCACCCACTTCAAATGCCACCGGGACACACCCTCTATCGACTGCCGCACTTTCAATTTATTTTAATCTATTATTATTATTCTTAATTACGTTACAAGTGGATCAAAAGTCCGCTCCAAACCTCGGGAACAAATATCTACAAGTAAATAAACTATAATAAACTTATGCCGTATTGATGACATAGCATAAAGAGAAGACCTACCTTTTTCGAAGTAATTTTTTAATAATTGGACAATAAACTCACGACTAGTTTCTGCGAATAATCATCCTCAGCCGACATAGCTTTGTGAGTATGTCGTATGATGATGATGTTTAATATGGCCAAGTGAATTGATCACGATATGTACATATATATCATTTATATACCGAGATTAAGTGGATTAGTCACAAAGCTATGTTAAAATGATGATTATTCGTTGAAACTAGTTCTGTATTTATTAAAAAATCTTGTGGGAAAAGGAAAACTTCTTCTCTTTATTCTACGTGATGGATTACCACTGCCTTAACTGTGAAAATTATCCCGTATTGATTGGTTTTCATTTACCATTGGTAGGATTTATATTTTTGCGTACATACCGCCCAGTTTCACTTCTTAGTTTAAATTACTAAAAAGAGAATACGAGGATGCCCTTTTGGAATTAGAGGAGTAGTTGTAGCTGAAAAAGACTAAATAAGTGTCTTAAACCTCATACTTATTGAGATTGGACCCATTTAAGTTCACTGCTCTTGAGGATCTTTTTTTCTTCAGATATATAATTCATCGGCTTAAAAATAGATAATACCTAAGGAAGTTTTATACGCAAGAATACGTATAATTTGAATATCTTCCTGGAAAATAAAAGAGTAAGAATATAAAACGTTTTACCATGAGGGTGTAAAGAGTGCATTTTTCTCGTGGGCCATATGAAAATCTTTTGCGGGCTAGATCTTTCCCGTAGGCCGTAATTTGGAGACCGCTGGCTCGGATCATCTCATGCATAGTTCTAATGGGAGGAAATTCATCGGCAGCTCTGAAAAGCTTTCACAGGAAAATTCTAGGTTAAGTTATTCCCCAGCCTTTCCGCAGTGATGGCGTGACAAGAATATAGTTGTACCTCATGCGCGATTCATCTCATGAACTGCGGCACGGTTTTCTCCTGAACATCGCTCTGAGAATGGATTCGTCCTACCTGACGAATAGTGACGGCAAATGCGAGGATATTGCTGTCTGCTCAACTGAGATTGACTTCTCAATTGGTGTCCGAAGGCTGAAATTGCATCGAATGCAGTTCCGAGGAGCAACTTTTTCTCAGAAGAAGTTCACGGCGCCTCAATCAGTGAAGAGTGGCGGTCTGGGCTATATTTGGGAAGAGAAGGGTTATAGGATATGGACGAGAATGGATGTCATGTTCGCCATAATCTTTATCATCTAAACTTATATGACGTGATATCACACAATTATATATTCTATTTATCTAATGGTCTATAAAAATTCCTTTAATTTTTTGAGGCATTTTGATCGTAAAATTACTCTAATCTTATTCTTGCAAATGCTGCGTTATATATAAATGAAGTGTTGAGTTAAAAAATTAAAAATCTCTTTTTTATCGCGATATGAAATTAGAAGCAAAGGACATTTAAAAAGCGGCACTTCACAAACTATGGTGGGCCAAGGAGACCACGTAATACATTTTTAAGTGCCGCTTAACTAATTTGTCGGGCCCCCACTATTTTTGAAAAATTTGAAAGCTTTTAGCTTTACCTTCACTAATGAATTAATGGCTTTGCTTATTATGAGTTATATAGTTGGATCACGTGGTTCATTCCGTCATTTAAATGAAGAAAATGAGATAAATTGTAACTTAAAACTCTTCCCTGGCAATAGTGGCACAGCTTCGTAAATTCCGTAAAGGAAGATGATTTCTTGCCTCTCAAAAAAGGAAAAAAAAATAGAGGATACTATGATACTATACTCTTCCAATGGTTTCAGTTATAAATTTAACACCTACCATAAATTTTCTCATTATCTCATCCCATGCAATTACTTCCGTTCCTTTAACCATACCTTTCATCTTTCAGCGTGTGTCCCAATAAGAATACTCTTATTTTTTATGATTTTTTTTTCACAGATATTTTTACTTTTCTATTTCCTTGTCGAAGGACTTTTTTTATTAGTTATTCAGGCTGTCCATTTTATTTTCATATTCTTCTTTAACTCCATATCTTCGCTAACTCTAACTTTCTTTGCTAGTTTATTTTTTACAACTCTGTATGAAGGTCACCAAATATATTTATTAATTCAATTCATCAATTCAATTGTATTAATTAATTCAAAATAATTAACCGATCATAATATCCTAGTGTGTATTATTTGCTGTCAAAAATTCTTCTCTGTGATAGGAACCACTTCTCGTTTAAGTTATTATAATTATAATTTCTCTTTTGTTACTATAGTACGTTCTTCTAGTCAGGAACGATGGATTATATGGAAAAGAAATCCTTTACATTTTTCCGCATTGCAAGAATAGCCTCATTCCAGCTCTCCTCTATGCGGTGTTCTTCGATCTGACGATTACAATTGCGATTCGTATATTAAATCGAAGATTTCAAATTCAGTTTTCAGATATCATACTGACTAGGTAAACTGGAACACAGTATAGCTCTACTGATATCACCTTCTTACAATATTCCCCTGAGTAATATATCAGAATGTCATCTTGCCTTAGTGTTTCCGATTTAATTTCCTCTAATCAAATCAGTCTTACGCTTCAACTTCTCTCCTCGAATGGAATGCAGGGAAAACGCTGAGCAGCAACATTTTTCTCACTAAGACGTCATTATCCTGTCTTTGGAAGCCAGCCTTCCTAAACTCATTCCCTTCCCATATTTCACAGACTTTTAGAAACGTAGCGCGCGAAAACTGCTGCATATTTCACCTCGATATTTCATCGTTTGTCGGCAAAAATGAATTAATAATCGAAAGGGGTCGAATGGAGTCCTTTCTCGATCCATCTTTTCTTGAGAAGGGCGTCGGAACTTTCACTCCGCCTTTTGATAATGCACGAGACAATGTGATCAGACAAAAGGTCGCGATTCCCTCGGGGAATTCCCTTTTCTTCCACCAGAGGGTGCACTTTTCGGTTCGCTCTGCCGTTCCATCACGAGCGCCATTTAACTTCTATTGCCACGCGTCAACAACTTGTGATTAACGGTAATGTTCGGATTAGCGCAGATCAATCCATAGTAATAATCGCCTCCATGAGTACGTATACTTATTTATTCAATAACTTCCGATAAAAAATTTCAAATTTCGTTAATCTGCAGATCTTTTTCTTAATAAAGGTCGTACAGAACTCTTTCCTTTCAAGAAGGAAAATTTAATAGAGAATCATATTTTTATATTCGATCATTGTCTGCGATTTTTCTGAATTGCTATAACTTTGTTGAAATATTTTGATTTTTTTTCATTGAAATCACAAGTCAATTTTAGTAAACAGTTGTAGAGATGTGAAAATTTGAAGTTTTCACAATTTTTTTTCATCGGTTTCTGCTGCAACGCCAACATAATGTCTTATGATGGCGATGATATCAGACCTAGTGATGGCTTCGCAGCTGTAACTGGTCATCTGAATATAATTATTGTGGAAATTAAAAAGTTTTTCTTCGCTCCTCTATTGTTACTTTATATGAATTCCGGCATATTAGTATAGAATCTTTCTGTAAATATTTACTTAACTATCAATAAATGGTTGCTACAATCGATATGTATGTGAAGATGTGAAGATAGATATGCTTTTAAGGCACTTGGAAAAATGTCGATTAGCTTTTATTTATTTATTAAAACTCACGCTTTTTATTGCCTGATAGTAAATAATCTTTATCTCTGCTATCGTATCTTGACGAATGGATTGTATTCCATTTTTCTTTTGATGTTGGATGGAAAAAGCCGTCATTCATCCACTTTGGACTCAATCTTGTTCATAGCAGCGAAAATGTGAAAGGTATTAGGGATGACTAATGCTGAATAATGGCATTCATTCTGTCTCTCCTCATTGAATTCTACGAAAAAGTGTTATTCATATGGTCATTGTGTTGCTTTTAGGCGAGCTTGTTCCATGAATAGGTAGCTAATGTTTGCGGGTGTGAGGATTCAACCAATCCTCTGACTGCTAACTTCAGGGACGTGTAAAGATAGAATAGATTCACTATAACTCTTTCCAAGCATTTTAGAGGGACTACATTTACACTCTAAATATTCAAAGCTCTTTTGTAGCCATTTGAAAATTTCTTTTCGTCTTTAATTTCGTACCCGTAAATGTTCTTAATTAGTTTTGCATGTCATACATCATTAAAACTTATCAGAGATACCTCTAAATTGTTACATGTCGGCGAAACTCTCAATTTGTGAAAGTTAGTAGCAATTTTCGAGGAATATCTTAATTTTAAGAAAAATACACGATTTTAATGGTAATTCAGTAATTGTCCTAATAAAGGTTTTTAGGCTGTCGGCTGTTGACAAGATTGCATGAACCATGCAGACAAAGTGAAGTAAAAGTGATACAAAGACGTACCGTTGTAAAAGTTGTATGTGACCCGCCGAGATTCGAACTCAGTCGCTCAACCTGAAGAACACAGCTCACCAATGAATCGGACAAAGGAATGCTTCGAATTGAAATTCAACTGAATGTTCCATTACAGCCACTCAGCGGGCTTTAATCTTCCTTAATGCACAATTCGTGAGAGAGCATCCCCAAAGCTTTCAAAAGGCCACGGATATGTTCCCAAATGAGAGGAAACGTTTTCGCTGGTCTCGTGATAATTGTATGTTCTCATTGAAATTCACTATTTATTGGGAAATAACAAAGATAATTTACGATTAAAGTCAGTTTTGACTACGATTCTGTGATTCGAAATCTGTCGCATGATGCAAATAGCAATCGAACTATGCAAAGCGATTTGATTCCTAATGATAAAAATAGTCTTATTGAATGAGTGAGGAATACAGTTGCCCTTCTGTTATTTCATCATCTACATCTACATATGCGCCATAACATTACATTCCTAACCTATTACTTTCGCGTATCGTTCTCGGAAATAATGAATTCTTGAATCGACAGGCATAAGCATCTCTGATCTTCCTCGCAATATCAGAACGGCCCACGTAACAAGCATTGTGTTGGCTATTTCTATAAATGTACTCTCGTTGAATTTGTTAAGTAAATTAAGTCATCTATTGAACCTTCTTTCTTCTAAAGATTACTATCATGCCTCTTGGAACATCCGATGAACGATCACTGATATTTCATGGCCATTATTTACAAAATATATTATTATTTATATTATTATTAGATATATTACTTTTCGTTATACCTTTTCTAATTGTCAAATACAACACTTTTCAGCAGGATCCCATATGCCACATGCATACTCAAGGTGAGGTCTAACGACCGCATAGTTACAGACTTTTTCTTCCCTCCTACCGACTATTCTCTTGAGGAAGCCTAGTTCCTTAAGTGCCCTCCCACATATATTATGGATGTGGGTACCCCATGTTAAGTTATTCGTGAGGGTTACTCCAAGATATTTCACCGAATCGACCACATAATTTTTATGATCCTATCATGAACACAGAATTTTTATTCATGAAAAGTCTCTCAACTTTCTATAAAATAATTGGTTTATCAGTGAAAATGGAGCATGCAGCTGTATATTGAACTGTTATAAATTCTCGTGCTAAAAGTTATGAACTTTAAGCAAAGCTTCATTCGGGGGTGGCTTTAAAATTTTTTCATTGAATGTGTTTACATGAATTTCTCTTGATATCACATTCATATATTATACCCTAAAATAGAGGGTAATTTCATCAAAGTCCGAGGATCCGTTTGACGCATCTCTCAAGGCTATTCTATTCCTTGCAAATTGCTTCATCTCCCCGTAATTCCCAACTTCAACCCTTACCGACATCTGTCCCTCGTAATTCAACCTACGTCTCCTATAATTACTCTCCCTCGCCATTCATAGCAATGCTGTTTTCAGGAGATTATCGTGACTTAGTTTCTACGCAGTCTAACTTCTTCTTTTTTATCATGCTTTTCTCATACCTTCGTCATAACAGAGAGTTAAGAATTGATCCACAGCGTAATTCTTCGCAAGTGTTCTCGGAGCAAACCGCAGCTCGTATCTTAAATCGGTTCGGTCCCCGCTTAAGCTTAGAGTATTGCGTAGCCACACTTCGTGGCGCCCAAGGATGGGACTTGGCAGCCCCAAGCAATACATGTAGAAAATATGAACTCTCAGACAAAACGTCAATGCGACACATAGGAATATTTTTTTTAGAAATTACTATTATTTTTAATTGAGATAACAATTTTAAAATGTTATGGAGGATGGCAGTAAAAGGGTAAAAATTTGGAACAAGAAAAGACGAAGGGAATTCAATCGAATTGAATCGTTATGCAGACCACTTTTTACTTTTATGTTTATGAGGTCTTCATAAACTTGGCTGTTTTAATTTTATTCCCATTTTATGTGATATCTGCGGTTTCCCACTCACTGCAATTGACAAAATGCCGCCCGGGGCAATCCGCCCCCCCTCGCTAAGCCACTGATCTGGAGTATTTGCCACTCTCTCCTTCAAAATTCAGAAATGCAGCAATTATAAGAAAGGAGTGGCTTTGCGGCTGAACATATTCATTCGAAAGCACAAAGCGGATTCTTAGCGCGATTACAACGGAGTCAATCCTTTAATTAATTGCTAATTGCGTGGAGAGACTAAGAAACGGGGAATGTCTGAGATGCCGAGCAAAAAGGAGAATCCAAAGTAATTTGTTCGTCTTTGAGTCTTCCCTACGTTTGATGACTAAGTTTCTCTTGGGGCAAAGTAGGATACACACCTGACTGTTTTGCTTGAAACTTTTTACACGTATACAAATTAACTGTTTCTGTCAATGTACTGAAAACAAGGAAGATAGTCGAGACTTTTAACACGAACTAGCAGTGGAAAATTGCCCTTAGCACAATTGAAATTGTAAGAGAGAATTTATCTGTAAGCTGAAATCATACCTTATTACAATTTTTATATCCAAGAACTTTATATCTTTATGGAGTTATTGAGGAGAAATGACCCATAAAATAAATATACACGTATCATTATTCTCTCTAGATACTCAAAATATTCGTCTTAAGTCTTTTAGTATCTTTGGCTTAAACTTATCTTATTTGATTGATCAATGAACTTGAGAAGCACTTATCGTACATTTTTAGTTACCACCCTGTTTCTTATGTCGATTCTTACTTTTATCGGTAGAGAAAATATCAGCAATTAGAATATTATTATTTATATTAACTACTTATGAATTTTAACTCTTTAATTGTTGGTGTAAATATGACTGTTATCCAATTTTTTGAATAACTGGGGTTCTTTTTATCGTGATATTGCATTTTAGTCGTGAACCCGCCTGAATTGTTAGAGAAAAACTTTATTCAGCTAATTTATATAGTCAGTCTGAGCTAATGTTTACTACCAAACCTCGAAATTTTATTTTCTGTTTTCTATTTTATCCGTAGTATATTTTTCTATTCCAAAATATCTCAAGTAATAAAATTTATTGAATCTTTGTGATATATTTCGATACTTCAAAAATGAAATTCAATGCTAATTAAGTTAAGCAGTGTTTCAACTGAATACCCAAGCATTTATGATAACTAAAATAAATTTCTTTTTTTCCAGGTAAGCGAGATCGGATATTCTTCTCATTTGTGATTCAAGTGTCCATTTCTTGTGTAAGTACACCTACACCAACTAAATTTTTCTTTTCAATTGCAAAATAATATACACTTAGCAGCTCCTCGACAAGGTGTGGCGCGGGGTGATGCGTTTAGTTAAAAAATGCTTTCAAAAAACAACAAGTGTTACTAAAATTCTGATTGATGCAATTCTTAAAAGAATGAAGATAAGAAGCTAGGTTGTTAGGGTTAATTGAGGGTACTCTTATGAAAGGTATAGAGGTGTGATTTCTATCGTAATACCCATCTGTCACTTCGGTAGAATCGAAAATGAGAGAAAAATAAGACAATAAACGCGAATAGTATTGAAACCTAACTCATTCCTTCCGCGAACGGTACTCGATAGTAATAAACAGAAGGAGCTTGGATTTTACATAACAAGCTATATGTATTGTCAGAACATCTGCAGTCCTAAATTCTCTGCAAAACAGCTCAAGTTATAGAGCATCTGCCTGGCTAGTGAAGGATCTGCGATCGAGTCCATGTCTTTTCATTTTTTGTCTGTTTTTCCTAGATGCACGCCTTTACGTGCTAAGTCACCTTATGACCTTTCCTTATATGAAGAGGCGGATGCGAAAACCCTGTTTCCTCTAAAAGTCTTCACCAAATTTCAATCTTCTTTTTTCTAAGGATTCCTATAGCATAACGAAATGCATCTTTGTAAGGCTTATCCATTCTAAGCGAAACATTCACCCTTCGTATGACCATTTCTGGTTCACAAATGCATTGCTTAGCTGCAGATTACGTCATGTACTGCTTGAGTACTTCAGCTTGAGTCTGGGATAGGAAAACTCGTGGCCATTGGAGGAGGCTCATTGCAGTTTCAGGAAAAGAGTCTGTGCAATTTTAATTCGCTTAATTGTCAAAAAAAGTGGAAAGATGGTCTCGTCCAAGGAATGGTGCAGAGATTTGTTCTGCAACTCGGCCAACGACCTCTTTATAGACACCTATAGGATTTTATGGGACGCACCTTTCGCCATTGCACAACGGCACATCTGCATAAATACTGCGTCGCCATCGAAGTCAATCAACGAAGCGGAAATTAACTCGGAGCCGAAGTAATCATCAGGAACATTCAGAATCCAATTCGTTTTCCCAATGGGGAACTCAAATCGGATAAAAAAATACAATTCGAGAAGCGAAAGCGCATGCACGTGTGGAGACGTACGTGTAAAGGTCATCACATCACTTATAAGTGTTATATTTAAATAAAACTTGATGAACTTAAGCCAGTCTTTATAGTCAAATACGTAGCTACAGTTCAGGATTTTTTTTTAATTGCGAAAGTTTCACAGCTGATAGCTGCTACTACTTATTATGTAAATTTTGATCAGACATCTGCAAACTTTCAGTACTTGCAAGGATATATCTTGAAATATATAGAGCGTTGAGACAAAAATTAAGTATTTTTTGCGATGAGTAAGTTTTTTTAAACCAGTGGTTACATAACTTTCGAACTTTTTACATTTTAAAAACCTGTCACATCACAGAAAATAGGTTATGTTTCCTTCGCCTGAAGTCTCAGCTTCGACTCCAAGCACGTCGCATATACTACCGAAAGATATGCATGTTAAGTTGTTAAGTACATACATTTATCTCGCTCTCCGATCTCATTTCTTTTTCAATAGTAAATTTAAAATAATAGTCTCACGAATTTGAGAGTTGACCATAGGAAAGAAACTTTACTAAAACTTTTGATCAGTGCTTTAAAATTATGTTTTTGATTGGAAATGCGAGAACCTCATTAAAATACTCGAAAGTGCATTTTTCAGCACATTTCATTCAGTACCAAGTCATCCCTGATTCTATCCCTTCTTTTTTTTATCTCGGATACTCCTCATGTAATTTACTAAATCCATTCACTTTGCTTCTCCAACTCTTCCGTCTCTCCGTTTGCGATTTCATTGTGGGTTTCAACTTTCGGTAGAGATAGTTATGTAGCAATGTGAGGAGCATGCGAATTCAGCATGTGATTGTGGAACATAAATACATTTCGGGCATGAGTGAGCCTATTCGAATAAAATCAATGATAGAATAGCTTCAGGAAGTTGCCGCTCGTCGCTTCTATACTTTCTGTGATGAGTGATATTCACGGTGTCCTCACTTAAACAGATCGTATCTTTCGCTATAATGACCTATAACACGTGTGATACCTCAAACACCTACATTCACACTCCGTGTTCAATTAGACATGTGTCAGGGGATGCACCGAATGACCGGCACCTTTCTTTTGTTGAAGTAAGTTGACTTCTCTAGTTTCCCTAGGGTGTGGCGGAATGATAGACTATTTTTAACGAGTTCTTTTCAAGTCTACTTTTCCTATTTTTTGCTCATTATCGGATCGGCTAGAATAGCGAGAAGGTCTTATTCACAAAGTCCCCTCTAATTTTTCCATCCTTGGATGGCAAGAAAATTACTGCAGGAGCTTAGTTTACGGAAGTGCACAACCATTGCCAAGGAAGAGTTTTGAGTTTTATTCATTTATTTATCACATACGACATAGACAATTTATTGTGATGGTCTAACAGGTAAAAACAATAAAATGGCAACGAAACCAAAAAATTTCAAAGAAAAAGTAAAGAGAATTATCAAAAAAGTAGTGGCAGGATGAAGCGGGTTAGTTCTAATTTTATGAATGTCCCTTTTAACTTTGTAGAATGGATCAAGAGAAGGAAGGAAATTCAGCAAAGAAGGAAGTCGAGAGAAAAAGGAACGTTTGATGAGTGAAAGTCCTGGTGTTGAGTAATGAGGAAGAGACGTGAAGCGGGTAGATCTGCTAGAAACACGATAATTTAGAAGAGAAATTAGGAGAGGACTGTTAGAAAGAGAATTCAACAACGAACATGAGAAGGATGTTGCAGTTGCTCTGTTTTTCTTCGTTTAAATGACGAAATGAGCCACACGAATCTACTATAAAGTTGAAAACTTTGAAAAATAAAGCTGTAGGTTTTCAATTTTAAAATAGGGCGTGCTCGACTAATTATTTGAGCGGCACTTAAAAAGAATTGCACGGATGTCCAGGTGCGTTCACCTGTTCCCTGCTCACAATCTTTATTACGTCCCACGTTATTACGTCGTAAACGCGTTTCTCTTTGAATTCTTTCAGAAATCGCAACCGAGCCTATAATCTTTATTCCTCCAAAGATTTCAGGTCTCCGTTAGGAATTTTCGTGAAGTTTGGTCACTTATCATAGATGTTTTTTTAGAAATACAGATAGCCTATCATTACATTTTCTCTAGTTTGCATGGGATGGTGGCACCCGTAGGATCCTATATGCTCAGCGCATACTCTTAATGAGACCTGTCTAATGCGAAGTCACTCTCCGTTCTTTATCTTGTACTCACAGACAATCCTCTTTATTATAAATAGTTTTATTTATAACTTATTCTTTGGAGCAACATAATTGTGTTTAACCTATTCCTTAGCATTGGTATTGTATATAATATTATTGTGTATTTATTGCGGAAGTTGTCAGAGAAAGCAAAGATTAAATAATTTTAAAACACTAACTTGTGTTTTATGAAAGGATTTGTAACATAAATATAGAAGTGAAATAAACTATCGTTGCAGTAAAAATTTAAGAAAAGAAGATATTTCAAAATGTATTCATATAAAGTTTATGATAACGTAGCAGTCGGAGGCATTTGTGAATCCCTAAGACTCGTAATTTATCAGTCAACTCAGCTCTCTCGTCATGTGAATTGCCAACTCCTAAGGTCCCTCGTAATGTTGTGATAAGAAGGAGGACCCAAAAAATAATGAAAAAGAGAACATGTGATTGATTGGATGGGGACCATTACAAGAAATACTACGTTTAAAGTTCTTTTAGAATTATTAAACAAATTCGACGGATGAATGACGAAAACCAACTTTAAGGGGTGTTATGAAGAGAGATTAAAAACAATGTTCTCTTTTGCTGCTAGGAAACGATTTTTCTGGAATAATTCTCCTCTTGCATTAGCTATTACAACAACGGACGAGCTGTATTTTCTGGGATATATTTTCGTTTAATTTTAAATAAGACAACAATATTTTAATTTTTAATCATTTGGTAGTATGTTATTTATGAAACAGAATTGTATCCGAGGTTGACAAAGATGCGGTACGGAGCGCCACAAATTTTGAGTGAATGCTCCACGGAGGGAAAATGGTTAGAACTACTTTAAGGATTGTACCTCTTCTACCTCTTGAAACATGTCGATAATTCGTCCAAATCTCTCTACTCCCTTCTTAAAGTTTCGTGTTTCTTCCCGAGGCTTTGCTCCTAAGAATCCTTCTCGACTAATATTTTAAGCAGATTCTAAGAGCGACCCGTTGCGGTTCCCCATTCATTCGTATGACTCCCTTCGTCTCCGAAGCATCTTTCCATTACCCTAACGAGATCCCTGTGTGGGGACCTCCTTCTAGAAACTCTCAATGGCATCGGGAAAGCTCTCCTGCACTCACTTTCCTTGGAATTGCACGGAATAGAGTATCATGACATGATGTCATACACGGCGAGCCATTTGATATCGCGTTTTAAAGGTGATGTACAGGTAAAAGTAGATATTGTGATTCTAGATCCCGGGGTCCCATGCGGTAAATATATCCGAAAATTCCCGGGAAACACGGAATTTTCCGGGAAAATCTCGATTCTAAATGAGTTGATATTTCATGAGCTTACAGGTGGTGAGGGTATATATGATCTATTTTAGGAGAAAAGTTAAACAGAAAAATAATTACAATAGTGCATATGGTTGTCAAACATATACTATATTATTATGATGATATTATGTTGATTAATATATTCAAGAGAAATAAAATTGTTTCATTCACATAGAGAAGAATATTCTGCATACCGCCCTTCGAAAATTTACAAAGAGTAAATGTTATTAGGAAATAGCTGAGTTTTCACGCGTACAACATATCATTACACAGATAAAATGTCGATTAGTTAAAGTTTCTCTTTAATTATTCCAACAAAATTTTACTTGGAGCGTCGTAATAAATTATAAAGCTTTTGATGAGCATGCGATTCGCAGAGTCTCTAAATTTCTTCCTCGGAGACTTTACAAATATCCATTATAATCCGAATTTCTTCCTTAAGTAAGACAAACTCTAATTATCAGTCGTCTTACTATTTAAATATTCCTTATATATATCCTCCGATATTTTCAGGTTATCCTTTATGCTTTTCGGGCTCCCGTATAGGCAGATAGTCAGCCCGTTCGGCTTTGAGGAAAGCGATCCTGGGTTTGATACCCGGAGGGGGCTCATAGATGCGAGATGACCTCGTTTGAGAGATAATTTCGCAGTAGAGTAGAGGACAGTAGACAGTCGTAGTACTTATAAGAATACTTTGCATTCTATCTCTTGTGAATGACCGTGTCGTCCGCAAAGATCCCAACTTCTTTAAGATCGTTGATATATATTAAGAATAGCAGAGGACCGATTAAAGTACCCTGTGGGACTCAAATTTTTACCGATGCATCGAAGAAATTATTGAGACACTCAGCATTTCGCTCTAGATTTACTCATTCGCTTGTAATTATTATAATCTACCTGTAGTTTACTTATTAAAGAAGTTTTGATTCTTTTAGCGGCATAAGTTTTAGATATTCGCTTCCACGTGGAGAACTCTGATTTTTGCAAGTAAAATGCTAGGAAGGTTAAGACGCGATTCCGAATGCGCTTCCTGCTTCTGGCATTAACCATATGTATTCAGAGGGCCAAAGCACAGTTTGAAGGAAACACCCGCGCATTAGAGAAAAAACACGGCTTTGACACGGCGCCGTTTGCTGGAATCAGGAGAAAGTTGTGTATTGTGTGAGTGGCAGAAGCCTTGTGTGCCGAGAAAGGCTTGTCTCTACCAGCCGTGCTCCCTTTCCAATATCTCTCGCTTTGGCACGCATAAGCACAGAGAAGGGTAGTTTCTCCTCCAGTTGTTCCAGATTACGCTCAGAAGAAGCAAACATACGTACGTAACAATCATCCAATTCTGTTCTGGGAAGAGATCCCTATTATCAGTCTAGTTACCTCTATCCCGTCATAAGTCTTTTGCTGTGGTTCTGAAAATACTCTCGTTTTCAGCATCTATTCAATGGATTTTATTTTAAAGTTAAATTTACAGTGCTTTCTTTTTTACGCATATCCTCTTATGAGAATAGGTGGAAGAGAGACCAACTTGGGCCAAATCTCACCTTCATAAAGAGTAAATTCATTTATTCCCTTAAGGTGTACTGTTGCAAGCGTGATTCGCGTAAATACTAGCACGTATTCACGACAGTCAACTTACGCAAAAACTCACATAAGTTGTTAATATTCAGCAATATGGAGGAACGAATTGCTTTATGAGTAGTTAAAAGAGGGTGGGAATAAAATATTTACACGTTCAGTACCCATTAGGTGTAAGAATAATAGAAAAATGTAGGTATTCATAGGCTTTTTATTAGTACTAGCTGAATTGCCCGCTGATTCTCAACGGGAAAAAATAGATGTAGGATTGAATTAGAAATGCTATTTATATATATACATTCGACGCGGTGAATTCTCCTACGCACATTTAACTTTTATTTATCTTTGTATTTCACCAGCGATGAAGACAATCTCAGGGTTTTATAGGGTATAACTTTAAGAGTGATCGAAAATTTAATTTCCGATCATCAGGGTATGTTTTTGAATTTCAAAATTCTGTCGTCGGTCGGGCAGCACGGCCGACCAAACATACCGAAAGGAATAACATTTCCTTTTCTTTTCTTTGAACTCACTTTCTTTTCTTTTTTGATTGTGCCGGATCCTTCGCTCATCCGAACGCGACAATGCCAGTGCGGCATAAGAAAAACTAGTAGGGGAGGTCGGTATGTGATTCAGCAATGGCCATTTCTTCAGGACGCAACTATGCTTCCGCGCTAAAAAATATTGCAAATCAACGACTGCAGTCTAATTATTTTGTAAGTTTGATGATTTTGCCCAAAGATCCTTCAGAAAATTATGTCAAAATCGAGCGGCCGATGATGCGGCAGATGTAGCGACATCTTGCGCACCTTGAGAATACTGGTTATAGTTTCAAATCTTCCGCCAAATATTTTGAATATTGCGGGAAAGTTTGAAGACCAGAGAGTGTGCAGGGAGGATGGAGATGACATTTTCAGGCTGGAGGCGCGTCCTGGCTACACGACAAAATATTTACGAATTATATATTACTAGCTGACTTGCCCGCTGCTTCTCAACGGGGAAAATAGGTGTAGGATTAAATTAGTAATGCTATTTGTGAAGAAGTGAAGTTATACTCTCCGAAGATTTTAGAAGCAAATATAAGGGTTCAAGATTTTCGACCCTCCCTCCGTTTGTATATAGGTTTGCATTTATGCTTTCATTAAATGAAAATGAACCATGAACGATATTTATAATATTTGGATTTTAAATACTAATACAGATAACTCTAGGATTATATTTATATGCATTTAATGTTATTGATAATATGATTTAAGTTGCTTTTATATGAATGTAGAAGACAAAGGAGCTTTGAAAACCCAAGCAAACCTTTACTGGCAGATTACGATGTAACTGTTTCCTAATTCTTCCATTCCACAAATACTGTATATTACTTATTAGACATTATTTAAATCCAGTGGGGTTTTATTATCCTGGAAGAGAACTTTGTATTATTTTGGAAACTGGAAAGTCCTGAGATTTACATAAATCACATATGCTATCATCGTACCAGGATACGATAATCAATTATTTAAAAACTGTTGCAAGAAAACATTATTGATTTCGACTCCATATCTTGAGAAGACATATCTTAAGAGAGATGCAATATATGGTATGTAGTCGAACCTACACAAATTTCGATAGATATCATTGCATGTTACGGGAGCGTTTCCTCTAAGTTTCTGGTGCAGAAAAAGAATATGGAATAGTATCGAAGAAAGTTCAGTGTATCTCGTTCATTTCACAAAGAAGATTGATTAAAGTTACAACGAAAATCAAGGAAAAATCAAATAAAACTCGTAATTTACAAATACATGTAGTGCTAGTTGTTGAACTGAATTGCTCAGAGAAGTAGGCATGTGAATCCATATAGAAAGATCCACTGAAATATCCTACCTGATTCACAAATACCAACAGATTAACAAAATCCTCAGTTTTCGTTTAAATTTCTCGGCAATAGTAGAGGAACATCAATTAATTAATGAAAATAACACAATGTCCAATAAAATAATACCCGCTTACCGGCTTATGTGTTCTTGTGTGCTTGAACAGGAGAGAAAGGGATGCACGCGGCAATGTACCTTCAAATATTTATTAAACTGTGAAAATAAAACCTGTTATGCGTTGGAAATCGGTAAAACGATTATCCGCTTTCATTTCAACCTATTATTACTGGTAACCTTCCCCGTCATGAATGACGCGTCTTAATTTCAATTTTTTAAAATATAGATGACTAAATTTGTAACTTATCAATACCATATTTTGTAATGTACACCAATCAGGATCGAATTTTGAACCTAAGAATATTAGCGACCTTCCGAAAAATTACGAATTCGATTCCATCGAATATTATGCAGTTTGTGAGAATCACTCAAACACACTGCTTCAAAAATCAATTTTGCAAATTTAAAATCCTGTCTTTCAAAAATCTCCTCCTTCCTCGACGTATTATTTCTTCGTCATTTTGAAACTCCGAAATGGCTGTAATTCTGTTCCTGCTATTTAAATATCATAGTTTACATTCGCTGAAATCTCAGTTAATTGCCTCCTCTTCATAAATTCTGACGTTAGTTCCTACCATTAAGTCGGTAAGGATTTAAAATCCACATGTATTCTTATGGAAAAATGAAAGTATCGGATTCAACAATCACCTTGGTCGTCAGGGGGTTGTTGGTTGCTGGTTGTTTACTCCGGCGAAATTTTTTACAAAATTTTCGTGTATGTGGTTCTCGTAAGTTAGATTCAAAAAAATGTATTTTACGACAATAATAAGATTCTGTATTCAATTTACCTTCGTTTGGTACTTTTCTTGACTTCGTAGGACCATTTTTTCCAATTTAATTTTGTAAAAGTAACAAAGCCTGCAGGGTGCAAAAACGAACTTTTCGTGCATTCCTTATGGAAACGTATTATGGTGTCCTGGGTTCGAACCCGAGCCTTCATAAAGATGAGAAGAATTTTTGTGGGGCTTTCAGCATATTAGAAATATAATGCTGTTTGTTCCATAGCTCTACGGGAAATAGTTTCCAAAATAAAAGGGGGGACGGACAGATAGACGGACAGACAGACGGACATTCCGCTAATTATATATAAGATATTACGTATCTTTAATATATTAATGCTCAGTATCTTTAAATCAATCAAGGACATTCTGATTGGAGTGAAGATAGGCGCATTTTGCGTAGGAATCCCATTTTACAAGAAGTTTTTAACTCTATGTAGGAAGGAGTATGTTTTATCAAAAAAATATATGAGCATACACCACTACGTTATTTAAAGTACCTTTACGTGGAATCTGACGATAAAGTTTGAGGAAGAGATTTTCCCATCAAATTTACTCCCTAAATCTTCGAAATTCGCAACAATAAAGGCAAATGGCAAACAAAACCGCGCGTATATTCCAATCATTTTAGAGTGTGTACGTGAAGTTTCAAGTCCCTCACTCAAAAATGAAAAAATCGGTCTTTTATCCTGCCTTTTTTCCGATTTGTTTTCTCCGGCAATTCGCAAGCCTTAATGCGTTAAAAATCTCTCGGGAAATATTTTATTCTTGTACCCGGAAAGAGAGAGAATGCGGATTGATAGATAGTGCGAATATTGGCGACTCGGCGCGGGCTGTTCGCAATCCTCCAAATAAATCGTAATTTCGCGTTAAGTGGGAGAGAATTGGGAGGCGAAAATGGCAAGAAAAGGGATTATGAAATGGATTTGCGCGGCGGAATGATTTAGAATTCCTCTTCGGACAGAAATTCCATTCGGAGAATTAGGTGAGAAAATGGCTGCGAAAATTATCGCGAGGAAATGAACTGCGTTCCGAGGTTCATTTTACGCGCCACTCCTTCCTTTTTTGTTTTATCCGATTGATCATATCGACACGAATTTGAAATTTGATTTTTTTAATGTGCTCAGAAGCTCTAGAAAGTAGGCTACATTAGGGGCGTTCATCAAGTTTCCGGTGCTTACCGACTTACCTCAGATATAGGTCCTAACTAAATAAGGGAGGGAGAAATATTGTTTTGCAGCATTGTTGTAATTATTTAACATCGTGATGCAATGAGAGGTATTGTTGTGTGGAGATATTTTTTTGCAGGATGGGGTGTGTAACAGAAACATTTTTCAACATTCTTGGAAATAATGGGCACAACAATTAGATTTGAAAGTAGTTTTTTTCGAAAAAAAAGTGAGTATCCTTTGGGTTTTAGAACGATTTACGTAATCACTACAAAGCACGTGAGTGAACAATTTGTAACTGAAAAGGATTGAGGAGTGTTTGCAGCGAGTACAAAGAGGTTAGAGACGGAGTCAGCTATGATTGGATGATGAATGAATATGAACAGAAGAAAGGCCTACGTGACTACATGGAAGAGGTTTTTAGGTGGTTGTTATTTGGATTTCGTTGGTTGCATGTGCATACATACATAGAGTATTGACTTCTGGGAATTTAGCATGATTTGCCGTCTATTCGACTACTTGGGATATTTGATCGAGTACCCAAAATCGTTTTTCTTATTCTCAGCTGAATAATTTCTTCACACACCAGATGGCGAGAATAAACCTGGAAGGCGTTAAGCATTTTTCTCAATAGGATCTTCCCTAATCTTTTTTATTTTCTTCTCTTTCTCTCTCTGATAGATTAATTTGTGTGTATTTCGTTCCCTATTCAAAAGTTGGAAAGATTCTTTAAGATTCAACTATTTTCCATTATCCAGAAACATTGCAGGAAGATGTAAATTCAGCATAGGTAGTTTCAAATAGTTTTAAAAATCATATTTATTAGTGTTTGCTCAAAGAATTTCTTCTCTCTTTCTCAAAGATTCTCAAGTTGTACTTATGGAAAGTTGTACTTATGGAAGGACGGTTGTAAATTGATTAAATTTATGTATGAGGAAAATAGGAGTCGTACTAAAGGAAAGAGTAACAACGAAGAAAAAGTTATTGAATGTTATACTTAATAGAAGATACGTTTGTAGCTTTGAGGATGAAATTATGCGAATGAAGGATTCAGTACCGTCACGCAGATGATAGAAGAACTAGATTGGTAAGTTTAGAGGAGAAAAGATGGAATAAATAATTATATTTATTTTTAATGCATACACGATATTTTAGCCGTTTACTGAGTTGCTAATGAAAGTTAAAAAAGCATTTTGGGAATTTGCCAATGGTCTCTCCTTTCCAAATAAATTTTGGGAAGGAGAGACCATTGGCATAAAGTTAAATTCACGAGGAATCAGACAAATATCAGTAATTTGTCATTTTTAAAGCACGCAGTTACAGACTGGAATAATGTTCGCGTAGGAGTCTTTCAGCCCTTCCCTAAAATCACAAGAAGCTTATAAATAACATATGTAGATCATACATGGACGAGAGTGCTTGCCGTTATTGAAGTGCTGATGAAGGAGGGCTTTTCCCGATAGGGTAACGTTTGGCGGGGATTGTCCTCAGAACCACTACGGTATCCGTAAATACCAACCAGGAACACCGAAAAAACTTGTATGATAAATAAGGGTTTTATAGTAAGGAAAAACAGCTGCTTATGTAAATCTGAATTGCATAACATAGCTTTTATGTGAAAATCTATTACGAGGCATATTTAAAAAATATCGAAAAAAGTTTAATTCAATAAAGTTTTTCATGGTTATGTTGCGTATATAATCATTATTTTTTAACATAATCACCATTTACTTTGATGCACTTTGCAAGGCGCTCTAGGAGTTATATATACCCTACTCATATAAACTCGCCCCCAGCTCCTTTCCGGGTATTTTTTCCTTACTTCCTCGTCTTTATCCATCCTTCTTCTTCCAACATGTTTCTGCAAGAGCAAGTGAAAGTCTGTACGGGAGATGCGTTAAAACGTTTCAACCAAGCTGATTCAAAACAGTGCTCTGCAGCGTTTCTGTTACGGATAACGGGCGGGCGAGTATTGCAATGCAGAAGGCAAATCCCTTTCGTCAGAATATCCCGTCTTCGATTTTGGATTGATTTGCGAAGTTTTTAGCTATGAACTCGATGAGAAGAGCCCCTTTTCGGTCCAAAAAAATATTGCGATGAATTTCCGAGCAGATTGTGTCACTGTTCGTCATGAATTTCCATCCAAACCTCTGAAAATTCTCTATACCACTTCCTTACATTTTCCACTGACATGAATCTCATTCCATGTGCTTCTGTTGCTTTTCGATGAATGGAAATTGGCGTTCCACCTTTGAATTAAAGAAAGGAGTAATGGAGCGGAGTTCACACTGAGCGTAGACGTGAAGGGAGGTGGCGGCGAATGACGTGGAAGCATCCAACGCTAATGCGTGTCACACTCAACGGTTGTCTTGGATATCCATGGAAAAGGCCAATCTACGTTGATATGTTGAAAAAATTGAAAAAATATCTTTTCCTCGGGCTCTAGGCGTATGGGAACCTTTTTTTTGGGACCTCGTATTTGCTAGGAAGATATCCATATTGAGATGGTGTATCTTTGTAACTAGGAAATATCTATATTGTGATGATCAATAATCTTGTATTATTATGGTAATGAAGAAATGAAACTTGTAAATTTTCCACACTATTTTAGTATGTGTGTGAAATAGTGTGGAAAATTTACGTTTTATTTCTTCGTTACTTCAATGACTTTCCACAAGGTAACACCTGAACATCTAGATTTAATTGTATTATTTTAATTATTACAGTAACCAGTATTGTTTCATAGTTTAATAAATAACGTTGCAAACTATAGCTCAACTTACTAAATTAATTAATGAGAATAATATTTATTGCGAAAGATGTATGTAAGGATAGTTTACTGTGAATAAACCAGTTTGAATCAATTTTTATCGTGCATTCCATCATCGTTGAAAATGTTCTGTGCTTTTCTCCGACTGAATGTTGTTTCCTCTTTAAACGCTCTTATCCTTGGTCAGCCCAATTGTGTTCCTAAAGAGCCAATTCCACTCAGTTTAGAATCTATTGCTCAATCGACGGCACGGAAATTGAGAACCGTAACAAAAGGATCAATAGGTAATTTAGCAATCTCCTCGATGACAAGTTGTGGAGAAACCGATATTTCAGGAGAAGCGGTCATCTACGTTGAAAATAACGGGCAGATTTGATCCTCCTCGAATGATGTTTGATTTGAGTGAAACGGTGTTGTTCCTTCACTTGCGATGAAAAAGCAAATGTTTCGCCAATGTCTCTTTCGTCCCCATTTTCATTCCCATTGAATCATTCCGATGTTATTTGTAGCTTCGTGGAAACCTCTGCCCCATACCTCTCCTCTCGACAGGCAATTGTTTACTTAGATTTATTCTGCATTGTTTAACTCACGCAAGATTGCTTTGCGTGTGAGTCCTGTGGCAACCGCTGACGACCTTCTCTCTCTCTCTTTGTTTTCCCATTTCTCTCACCTCATCTTCTGCATTTGTTTGTTCATTGCAGGTTTATTCTTCCCTCTCTTTCCTATTCTTTAATTTCCGTTAATTTAAACTGTGTCTTTTTTCTACTATAATATTAACTTTTGTGGATTTGTTTACACATTCGATTTCTGTAACTCTCCATAAAAATTACATCGAGGAACTAATTAAAAATTATTTACTAATCTTTCCACTAAGTTAATAATAGGATTCATATTAGGCCCTAATTGACGATTGAAATTACAACACTTCCCCTTGACGATAAAGGCGATAGTTGAAGCCGACCTCACACGTATTCCCATAAAAATACGTTGGAAATTTAGACTTATTAGGAAGTAATGTAGGGGGAAACTGTCTTTCATTCAAGCATTTGCTTTCATGATAAACAATTTACTCGTCCTATACTTTTTATGCCAACTCGCTGTAAGGCACAAGTATGCTGTATTAGGATTAGCTTACGGCAATGCTTAGGATGTAATCGTAATCGATTCGTCACAACCTTTTTCGTCCGGGAACACTTGACGAATTCCACTGACTCAAATATATCACAGCGGAGCGTGAAGTATGAACTGCCCCTAGAGTCTACTTTAAGTATTCTTCTCTGGCAAATCTTGTCTTCTCAACATTCGATGCAGCAAATTCTCCTATGGACGCAAGTTTGTTTCCATTAGAGGGTGTCCGCCATTCAGCGATGAAGTAATCGTCAGTTTTACAGCTCGATATTTACTGTTATCGTATTTATTTTCCGCTTCTCAGCATAGCATAATAGATATCTTAAAATTCTGGTAGCAATCGGGCAGCACGACCCGCCAAACATTCAGAAGGAACTACTAATTCCTTTCTTTTCTCTGTTCTCACTCTCTTTTCTTTCGCTCTTGTGCCGGATCCTCCGCTGATAACGACGCGACAACTACAATCTGCGATTCAAGATCAGCCACTTCTTCGGTGCGGAACTAAGTTTCCGCGCAAAGGATTCTTGCAAATAAACGGATTTTGCAATATCCCTATAAAAACGCGATGTTTTCCCCATGGTTCCTTCAGAAACTTGTGTCAAAGTCGAACGGCCGATACCGGCTTGGTTAGCGACACCTGGCGCCCGCCCGACCAAACTGGTTGTAGGTTTGATTCTACTGCCAACTAGTTGGAATATTGCGGGAAAGTTGAAGTAGCAAAGAGTGTGCTGGGAAGTGGCGGGCGAAGCGACGTTTACCTTTTCAGGTGGGAGGCGAGTATCGTGATGTTCTTCCTTTGTTTTTCAATACGCCGAAGAAATCGTAAGTAGTATAACGTTATTGGGAGTCGCGTATGTTACAAACAAAATTTCCATCGCACTTTCTTACAAGAGTTATTAGGAGTCATTCCACCATTTTCGTAATAATTCCAATATTTTCATAATATGCTTCTATCACTTATTTCTAGATCAATCATGCGAAGTTTCGTAGCCCGCACTCAATAAAAGCGTTCTCGTATTTTTGGCCAGCGTTTTTCGATTCTAGCCCACTGAGCGACCGTGTACGGAGAGTTATTGGGTACATTGCAGCGATCAAAGAGATGGTAAAAAATCAAAACATTTACTTATCAAAACAAGAAAAAGTACTCGCTTTTATTATCATAGGATCTTGTGCTAATCCCCCATAATTTTTCCTCTCTTTTCAAATTATTTTCTCAAATAATGAATTGGTATGGATGATGACGTAAAGGGAACAAAGTTTTTTCCAGTTTCGATATTGTGCTAATAAACACGCTTTGAATTCAAGGAATAAATCGCAAAAATCGAGTTGGCGTATCTAATTTATTTCCAACTCTCCATCGAACAATTTTGGTTCTAACATCTGCTATTATATCTGGTGCTATATTTCTTGTCATTTACAATCGATTCCAATAGTTTATACACTCATTGCTTACGACAGTTTATAAACTCCTTTTCTGCTAATATTTCAGAGCTTATATCCGGTAATTGATTCACTGGAAAGATTAGTAATGGAGGTGAGAGATGAGTATATTAGAATTAACTCGTTCTTTAACGATGTCAACAAATGAGTATTTAAGATTATTTAAAAGTCACCTTGTTATCCTCTAAAACCGTGGAATAGCTGAAAAGGGGGAAAAGTAAAAAGCAAATATTTCTGTTTAGTGAGAGTAGGAAAATAGCTATGGTAGAGGGTATTACTAAACCTGCATGTACTACCATATATTTCCCGTTATTCCCTTTCAAAATAGAAACGTTATTATCCAGTTGTGATTTTTATCAAGGTTAGATCGGAATATCTATGCATCTAATCTTACTAGATTTTATAGGAATTATTTTCAAGTACATTTAGTTTAATAATTTCGATGCTAAGTATAAAATAATCTTAATTTTCACATTTAGAAAGAGTGAGAATTGGGTAACAAAGTATATAAAGAGTTTGACTTCTTTATCGTTTTGTTTAATATTTGTCGACAACTCTCTGAGGAAAGGGTTCAAATGGTATGCATGGCCCTAACTTTCATGATAACTAGGATTTTTATGCTTAAGTCTGTCCTTATCGAGAATTTATAGATGATGAAAAAATGGCAAATGAGGTTTTGCGTTTCGTTTAAAAATCAGCACAATAGAAATAGCTACAAAAAGATTCGATGACCCATGTTGGGAACGGTCCAAAGAAAGGCGGTTTGTAGTCAGGTTGCAAAAACGGAATCAATTCAGTGAAAGTACGTTTGTGGAAGACGTGATAGTATCATGCGATCGCCCTGCCGATCCGAAAATAAATGAAAATAAGAGGGAAGCGAATAACTTTGTAATTTTCTCTATATTTTTTGTTTAGACGATTGGTTTCGACCACAACGCTTCCGTCAGTTAAATAGTATCTGAAATACTTGGATTTATAAATCTCATTTAAGTTTTAAAGGAAGGGTGAGGAGAGGGAAAGGGTTGAGAAAGGCTTACCTTAACTATTGTGAGATTTTCTGCAAAGGTTATTTATATAATCTCTAAGGCAGCTTCATCCCCTTATACTGCCTTAGGAACATTTCCTCCGATTGGAGCTATGAGTAGGTGCTATCCTTGGAGTATCGTGCTTTATTTTCTTTACGACGTGTCTTATCCATGTAGGTTGCAGTACAATCCTTGCATATAATAAAAATAAGAAAGATAGATGCAAAGGAACAACGTTTTATAACTCGTCCCTCCGCGAATGATCTGTGATAAAATAGAAATAGATATTTCGCTACATGTTTACTCCATCCTCACGTAGATAATAGGGCACAGATTTAGATTCAGAATTAGACTTGCCTATCAGGTCTCGAAAGAAATCAAGAATATTAATTGGAGTAGTACAAAATTTGATTGAAAGGAAAGCCTGACATTGTACATCGAATGCCGAGACTTGAGACGGAAAACAAATATCAATGCAATTCCGCAGAATGGAGAGTAATTTGTATTGGGTGGCCGTGCGTTGGAGCATGACTGTGTGCCATGGAAAACAAACTCCGCTCAGAATTCATATTGACGCCAAACCAGAGCGACGTTCAATTAATCCGATAGGAGGCGACGCTTGCAAATGGGATACGCGCTTTTGGTGTATCTCCCTTCAATAGTATTTAATACACAAAATACTATGGCATTATAAGTAATACGTATATTTAACAAGAAGATATTAGGACCATCAATTTTCCCAACACCCATTGCCATCATTAACATTAATAAAAATATAAATAATTAAAAAAAACGTATGCATGAGTTTGTGCAGGTTTTCAATCCACAAAATAGTTTCCTCTAGCATTCTTATTTCATCTTATCTCTTTCTTTTAAATATCATATTACGAAGAGTTAATTTTATATCATACGAAGAGATAGATGTATGAAGAGATTAACTATTCCCAATATCGCCCTTATGAAGTCTTATTATTATTGTTTTTATCACTTTGCGAGGTTTTCTGTGGTCCTGTGACGGGTTTTCACCAAGTCACACACCTTTCTATTAAGGTACTAGGGAGTTTTATCGTTATAGGTGCCGTCTTAGAATTATAGTTTTTTTAATATTTATGTGAATGTTTTTGTTTACATTTAGTATTTGGAGATGTGTATCAAAATTTTAATATTATCCCGGTGGCCAAAATGACTATTTGTATTATTTAGACTATTATATTATTATATTTGTATTATTACTTCCTGTTTTAGCTGTATATAGCTGTAATAGCTGTTTTTAACATTATTTTACTTTATAATATACATATAAATACGAAAATACATACCCACGTATGTATAAACGTGTTTTCCCTGAAGGCGTAAAAATCTGATCTCTGGCGTAGTACCTGTGTTATTTGTTCTCTTTTCAATTTTAGTTATTTCATCTTGTTTCTGGGACGTTCTACACTTGATTTTTTTCTTTTGCTTACCCTTTACACCTTCGAGTTTCATTTCACCCAATTAATTTATCCCTGGTTCCATTTCATCCAATTAATTTATTCCTCATTCCATTTCGTCCAATTTATTACCTCTCACCTTCATCTTGCTTCCCTTTTCCCCCTTTTGTTTATTTTTCCCTTTTTTCTCTTTTTGGTCGTTTGCCATCTTTCGATATGCATTACGTGGCATTTTTCCTTCATCTCTCAGCATCTCCTCCCCCTCTGTGCTATGCAACGCTAGAAATTAAACAGCTAAGCATTTCCTAAAGCCTCGGCCACTAATTAATGTCATTTCAGTTTAAGGGAAAATTCAAGAATATTTTGAAGACGGAGCTAGTTTGATTTTTTCATATAGATTTGACGTTTGACCTAAATAATTTATATGTCATATTTATGCATATATTTTTACTCGTTTCTCTTTTAAATTGATTTAGTTCTCTCCTTTTAATACCTTTCTAATTACACGTTTTTTTTGTCAAATCCGACTCTTTAATAGTCTCATCATTTTTGAACATATAAAATTCATGGAATCAAAATTATAATTGTAATTTTTTACATTCATTATTCAAAAACCTATATTTAGTATATATCCTTTATAATCCATATTTACGGGGATATGAAAAAATCCTGTAAAAATGCGATGTTGTAAGACACTTTTAAGTAACGTTGTGTAAACTTTAGAATAAACATTAACACCGATAGGAATTGATTGATTACAACAATGGTTAATGGGAAAGTTAATAAAATAAATAATCTTTTGTCATAAGTTGGAAATTATTCACGGTATATTTAAAATTAAACCTCAAGATTGCAAAATTTCCTTGAAATTAATAATGATAGTAAAAAAGATCATAATAAATCATAAACTAATGGCATGATATCATACATACTTAGATTTCGTAACTGAGCAGCATCATTATGTTAATGTATCACAGTAACTTATGAATTTAAATTGCAGTATTTATTCGCCCTAAATCGATAGTTTCAAAAGTATTAGATTGGAATTTCCAACAGGACAACTCCAGGGCGTTCATCGAATCTGTAGTTCGGTAAAATATACTCCAATTCAGTTTTAGCTCGTTTTTCGATGAATCTTTTTCTCCGAATTGTCAATTACTTTCGTTGAAAGTAGAATTCTTTGACTTGGCAGTTTGTCAATTCTCCATTCCCAGGTTATCTCCATGCAATAGAAAAACTGCATCATTGGTCTATTTCGAACCAACATCTCTCGTTTAATCTCTTCCCTCAGCTCTACCGATACCTGGTATTACTCGCTATATGATTACTTTACCTCAAAGAGCTATATTTTATTTCCATCTTGTAAGATCCTCTCAGCAGAAACCGGCTCCGTAGGGAATTTGATTCACTCTCTTGGCTCAGGTACAAATTTCGCCATCGCGATAAAACCTCAAAGGTTCGCCTTTGAGCGATCGAATCGAATTAGTCCACTCAATGTGAAAGGTCGCCGTCGTGTTTGTATTGTGGGAATCATTATAGCATGCTTTCCTGGGAAATTCCTTTTAGGGATATCTTTTAATCTGAACCAAAAAGTCCCATCCGAAATATCTGCAGTTGACTTATTGAAAAACTCGGTTTTTGCGACGGCTGAAAGAGTCAAACTTATTCCCTTCTTCACTTTCCTTACTTATGTTACTATTGGAAGATGTAAAGGAAGACGTATTTCTTTTTTATTTTCTTTCCTTTACGTCTTATTCTTCATTGTGCTATTGTTATGTTTATTCCCATTAATCCTTTCTTTTAAATATTGTGTGGTTTATTTTGTCTCATTTGCTAAATATTAAGTATAACAGTTGCATACCAATACCCGACTACTCATTTTTTATGTATTTATTATGTTGGCACTTATTAATATTATTTTTATTTTTTTAAATCTGCTGATTTGAAAACTTTCCAGGCCCTAATAAGCTTTTATCGTGTTTTGTCTATCAAAAAATTGATTTTCTTCGTGTCTAAAATTTAGAAATAACCATCTTTATTTTTCGCAGGTTTTTTACGCCCGCTATGTTGTGGGCTTATCCTGCCGTGGAAAGTTTTCATGTGCATTTTCATTATAAATGGTCATTTGAAATACATACAGAAATTAATATCTTCGTTTTAAAGCTTAGTTGGACTCTAACCTGAATTTCAAATGCTAAAAGGACAAAATTATATTATGACTTAAACGACGAAATGACTAAAATTACAAAGTTACAAAAATACCAGAGGAGGCTACATAGCATCAATATTTTCCTCAATAAAATCATATTCCGTTCTATTCCTGGAGAACTTTGCAACAAGAAATTTGCTTAGAATGTTACGAGGAGCTAAAACTAAAAAAGTGTCTCTATGGTTACTTTGCATATACTGGAATTTTCACGACATAATAGAATTTCAACGGAGTACTTGAGGATATTAAGGCACTAATTTTACTGTTGCTCTACATAGATGGTGATATTAAATCGCTCTACCCCACTCTGAAAAGTATTTAAATTTGCTCCTGCGTGTTTCATTTTTGTAATAGTAATATTTCAAAAGAGTATAATTTTACTCTGCTACTAGAAGCAAGCACGAAGTAAGCGTATACGTTCATCAGAGCTGCCAAGCTCTTGAGAGTATTTTACCTTATATGAATGAAGGTGGCTTAAAGCTTTAAAATACTATTTCACTCTTCAGCATAAAATTGCTGTAATTTGCTGAAAACTTCGTACTAGCTTAAAACTTTAAAATGCTATTTAATATTTAGCATAAAATCGCTTTAATTTGTAAAAGAATCGTACTAGATTGTTTTCTGCCCCATTTTCTGCTCCAGGAATTATGTCGCAAGTGAAACCATCAGCTCGCACTGGAGGGAATTGTATAAGGTAGAAACAGGTTAACTCGGAAACGGATAACGCGAAATATCGGTAAACAAGAAAAGCCGCATTGGTACGTCCATGACTTTCATTCAATGTACATTGTTTTGATTAAAGCGAAACGGTATAAAAAACAACGTGTTGTTCCGTGTAGCATTTTTTGGTCCACAAGAATATTAATCCCGTGGAATTCTTTGAATTACGCCAAACTGCATTTTTGGCGGGATTTCAGTCAATATTTATATTATTATTATGTTTTTAGCTACTAGTTTTACTACCGAGATCTAGAAGAGTCCTGAGAAATCTTTCTTCTAGAAATTATAACGTATTTTTCTTTTATTTCGTATCAGATTAAATGAAATGTATGAAAAATAATGGAATTTAAAAGTTATATTTAACAATCATTAGGATTCGATGATATATCATACTCCTCCTTTGATTCGTAATTTACAATAATGCCAGACGTATTTATTGGAATCGCTGTCAGACATGCAAAATTACCGCAATCTGGACTTGCCGATTGGCTGATTGTAATAATTTTATTATCGCACAGAAATATCTTCTTTTTCTTGTGGTTAGGCTTTGAAGTCTGTTCCGACTTCACCAGCGACTCCTTCCGACATCCCCTTTACCTATCGCTTTATAATCGAATGCTATCCTTGGTTATCCTATCCCTTACATTCGTCTTATATGGTTTTCCATCTTACATTATAGTATATTGCTTCTTTTAGAATTACTGCTTTAACTTCCTTCCATATTTCCTCATAGCGTCTACGGCCTAATCTTGCGCAGTCTTTTACTCGTCTGAAGAACTTCTATTACCGAAGTTACTATCTGAAGGAAGTCCTTCGTCGTAGGAGTATAACAGTCTGAACTGTAAAGTATTGTGGCCATTGTTTTATAAAATTTTATTCGTTTCACTGCCTGATTTTCCTTTTACGCTATGTAGAATGGTTCCGCATAATCCTTGAAATACTTAGGTTGTATAATTCATACTGATACCCTCATCATATGAGACATTATAAAATTAACAATTTTTCCATGGAGTGGAAGTGTAGTAGAGCGAGGAAATTCAATCTCCAACTGTGAGAGAATTCCGCACACTTGGAGGCAATAAGAAGGAGTTAGCATCGGAAGGGCATTAGTGCGATGCAAGCGCTGCAATCAATTGCTGCGCCGTGAACTCATAAGCCGCAGAGCTGCAGGAATGCGTTTTTAATTCCCGCACCACTTCCTTCGGCGTTAATAGAAGCGCACCTACACAAGATTAATCATTTGCACGCATGCGCAGTAGAAAGTCTTGCAAATGATAAAGCCGCTGAGAATTCAACAGAAAATCTCATTCGGTATACACACTGCAGTACACAGCTGCAGGCTTCCTTATTATTATTTAGGAAATTCCCCTCACTGCACCCAGACGCTCCTTTCTTATGCCAATCTTTTGAGTTCCTAAGTAAGACAAAGAGTAATATAACTACACAATGGATTATAAATCAATAATCTAGAAGGCATTTCTTAGGTGTAAAGTACAGGTGAAGGGTTTGAAAAATAGGTTAGAATAATGTTGCGCGTCAGGATCAAAAAGAGAAGTTGAAACTAAGGAAACAAAGGACAAGTGTAGTTAAATACTCGTTTCTTAAAGGAAGGATGGAATAATGGATAAAGTTTCCTGAAAAGGTCTTCAAGCCCTTCCTTGAAAACAAACGAAGAGTTTAAGGAAAGATGTAGGGAGTTCGCATTACTTAGAGTGTTTATAAATTATTTGTATGAATAATCCGTGTTGATTATTAACCTAATATATGAAGGGAATAAAACATTATGTGAAAATTTCATGTAGTTTAATACCGGTTTCAACTATTACATAGTCAAGCTTTAGTCTTGGCTTTGATCAGATGTTGAGTACATAGGTATTGGGTGAAATCGGATGATTTTTTTCATAAACAACGTAAAATTTTAACAGGTGTTCTGTTCCCTTCTTTTAATGGAATCTACTAAGTTAATGATGCCATCGATTAAGTAATGGCTAATGGCTACTTATAAGTTGCCAAGTTTCATAAATGTTGAGAATGGGAAATAACGTAAACTTCTGATTGTGAAAACATCGGTAAATGTAATATGATAAATGGTTAGAATTGGCTGGAGGGAGCACTAAGTTTTGTAAATATAATATGTGTATACTATAAATATGTTTAATTCATGAAACGTATAAAGGTTCATGTAAATATTTTCTATTATTTTTAAAGTGGATGTGGAATGTTTAAGTCTGACAACAGACTTTAGTCACACTGCGGAAATGTGGAATAGATAAATACAACACCGCCTATCTCCATCTAACTACTTACCGGTTGTTCTAAAATATCGACAAAAGCTACCGCAAGAACGTAACGTACCTAAGCGTTCCCAAGATGAGTTCTTGGAGCAATTACGTCAGGTGTAAAATGAACAAATGAGCATAAAAGTGATCGATGCGGTTGAACGCTCATCTATAACTTAAACTGGAGCACCGAAAATAAGTTGGAAAGCATTAATAAAACACGGCTTTTTGGAGCGTTCGTCCATGGATACGATGAAAGACAAGAGAGCGATGCTACTTCCCTTTAGTTATCCCGTTTGATATATGGGTCTTGGTACCCTTAGGATGAAACCTATTCCAGCGAATTTGACAAGATGCACCGCTATACGATGTGTATTGTTACATAATCTTATTACAGACATTATTATTAAAATTTTTCTGGTGCAGGCTTGAATAACTTAAAATATATTGGAAAATAGATTACGATTGCAAGGCTATAAGGCAGTATGTGCTTCCCCTTGACATTACCAGCGATGAAGGCAAATAAGAGTGGAAGGCGTGAAGAAAACATAACCAATTCACTCAGAATCAGCGACATAAACAAAGAAATATATCGATTTCTTAATTTTTAAATCCACTGCCCACCGTCGATGTGCAGTTATTAATGTAGATATAAATATACAGTAAATACGGCAAAGACGTTTTTGAGGGGACTAAGCGAAAACCATGTCTTAAGTGGGTTTTTAATATAAAGACGTTATCCAGAATCCTAAATTAATTTTTAAATATCAGTCAAATATTTTTTACTTGGCTAATCTTTCCTTTTATTTAAAAAAAACCGTTTCTACTAATATCACTTGAAGGAACTTGTTCCCCAGCGTGACTATTTACTAAGTCCACTCATTACATTGTGGAAGTATATTTCCTAAGAATTTAGTATCCTATTTCTTCATAAGTTTGGCGGAAGTCTCTCCCCAATTATAACTTCCACGTTCGTTTTTTTTTCAATCTAACCAATTTGCTATCGTTCGTCTCTAAATCTCTTTTACTTCCAGACTGTTTCTCTCCGTACTTCTCATCGACTATCAATCGCTGTCTTAGAGAAAATAAATCGTATGATGTACATACATTGATGACCGTATTATCTCTTAGTAGGTTTATATCCCATTATATTCCTCGTTAATCGCCTTCTCCTTTTCTTTTTGGTAACTTATCCTTCTCTTTACATTTTCCAACGACTTTTTCACCTTCCACTCTGTCTTATTCTTTGCATCTCATCTTAAATTACTCTCTTTTGTAATTCCTCTCATTTCAATATTTGACTCACTCCCTCTTTCTGCGTCTGTTTTATTTTCTTAATCAGCGCTCGTTTCTCTAGAAAAATTCCTCAGTTCGTCTTCGTTTGTTTTTCTATGAAATCAACCAATTTTCCTTTCCAAGAACAAAACACCCCGAAGGAAAAAGAATTTCAATAAATGCAAATTATTCATTTCTCTCGTGTCTGTACGTTTGCTGGCCGGAGGATTTTTCCCTTTTTGTAGAAAGCTTGTTTTTCCATTGAAATTCTTTTGTTACTTGTAATATTAATTTGATGAGCGATGATGAATTCCAGGTAGTAGACTTGTTTGCCTTATTTACTTCCAGTTGTTCATAATTACGTTAATTTCTATATTTCCTACTAGCCATCAAGGATGACGTCTTCTTGAAATATGTTAATACCGAATATTGATGGTCAGTATGTTTATAGAACTTTAAATATTCTATTTGTTACTTTTTGACCCATTTAATTATAACCACATCGTAATCAAATATAAGAATTGGATTATAGTTCCATTAAAAATAATTATTACTATTATGTAGTAATTCTATTACATCACTTATGTATAAACTTATTCTACGACGCAATATAATGCAATTTTCTTAACTATGAGAATAATAATGTATCAATACTACAAATCAATACTTTGACGAAACTGCAAAGTTTTGAAATGTAATTTGGAAATATTCATGCTAAAACGTAGGTGAGAGGGTTGATTCAGTGCCATACCTATACGTATTCATTGAATTTGAATTGACACTTTAATTCATTAAATTTACAAAATATGTTTCAACATCAAAATCTATACAGTAGTATGAGAGAGGTCATTTTACTGAGCCAACAGTTTTGTCGGATTTTATCAAGGATTGTATGATGCACCTATTCTCTCTGTAGCTCACGTTGTTTCAGTTTTTTTATTTTGCCTGTAAAATGTTAGTCTCAATTTTCCGAGAGATTTAGTCATCGGATATTCATTTGTTCCTGACGCCATTGTCCTAAGTTCAAAAAGCATACAAGGATAGGAAAACATGAAGCATATTCTGAATGACTGAAGCCAAAAGGGAATAACGTGATTCATATTAATAGATGCATGTATGATCCCTCAGAGAGTGAAAATTTGCAATTATCTTTGAAATTATCATCGAAAGTCCATCAAAAGGTGTACCTGAGTGCGAAAGTTTCCCAAATCCCTTAGCGACAACGCTTTCACAAGTTCCACCTTTGTCATGCGTCTACATTATTCTATGAATAGCAGCTCATTTAAGTAGCAAATGTGTACATACACGTTAGAACAAGTTTTGAATCGCTTGAATTCTGCAAAGGTAGCGCCAATATGGAGTTTGCGATAACTTTTGGATCGAATACACATTCCAAGAACGGCACCCCTTTCATATAAATTAAGAAGAACAGAATTCCAAACTGAGATTTTGAGATTCTCGTCTATACGTGAAAAGTAATTACCTTTTCTTGTCTCTGGCAGTATAAAAGTCGTTTAACTCGTTTTTCTGAAAGGGTTACACCTGCAGTATTGATCTTATTTCAGTCCAGGAAGCTATTTAGTCGAGAAAACAAATATTTTATGGTAAAGGGGTCGTAAAACAAGTTTCTGCTCCGGATTTAGTTCCTTCGACCGAAATGTAAATATTTTCTACTAGCTCATCTGCTTCGTTTCCTTTAATCAAATATTTCCTATGAAATCATTCCAAGGTGCCCGTTATGTCACACGCCTATAAAACTGTAGAGTATGTACATGTATGTTTCGGAACAACCTCAACTAAGTACACTCAGTACAGTGTGAACATACTTTTCTCAAGTATTCATTTTCCATTTTTCATAAAGTCTAATAAATGATTTGGTTAGTGAATCTGGTATTTACCTAATAATTTTCCTTATTAATAACATTCATACATTTAAGACAAATTGTTAATGTGTAAATAAAGTTCTTCACCACACTTACTATCTACTGCGGTGGAAGCTGCAAGATACAAAGAAAAGTTATGACAATATTACACATCGAAAAATCATTGAATGTAACACATATCATACATTGATGTACCACAAATGTTCCACGAAAATAATAAAATATATAAGAATTTTAAAACACAATATTAAAGAAAACACAATCGTATCCTGCTTAGCAACAATAGTCTTCTATAGCGTCTTAGTTTTTAAGAGAATTGCAAAATATTTAGATAAAGTTTTTTTTTTACTTCTTAGTGTGATTCTCTTTAGTTCTCCAATACAGGTTTCGTTGGTTATAGATTTGGGTTTGTCTGCAAACAGGTGAACATCAACAAATCCAATCGGAAAAATCTCACGTTCCGGCATGTGTTCCGAAACCTGCTAGTCATTTCATTTGTGATATTATTCACGAATAAGACGGGTAACGTGCTTTTTTATATCAAGGAAAATAAAGTTACGACAATCAATTACATTTCTGTTCATGTATTATGAACTATTCATAATTTTCTTATGATGTAATATTGATTAATCGTATTGATATTGCTTTACAGTAAGTTACTATATTTTATTTCTTTGTGTGATTCCGAAGGGATTTTCCGCAACCCTTCCTATGTTAGGGTTTTCCGTATCTTGGGTTCTTCTCTTAATGCCTTTGGCCGGAGAGTTTTTTCCCTTTACCCGTATCTTTCCTATGGTTGGCGTTATCTTTGGATAGCGACCTTTAGCTTTATAATCGACCTCAGAGATTAGGTATGAGAAAGGCCAATTTGGACCCCGCCTTGCCTAATAAAGAGTAGTATAATAGAACCCTGTCTATCGATTCGTTTTCTGAATGTAGATCTTTCCTGTACTGCTTTCCTTCCTCAGTTCTACCGAGTTCTCGGATACCTCTTTTGATTTCGATTGGCCCAAAATCCTCGATTTTCAGTGAGCGGAAAGAGTTAAGATACCTTTTAGGAAGGATTTTTCACCGCAAGGTCTTTTTAGACGAATTTTCGAGGATTTTAAATACTACTCATACTTAAAGAATATTTGGAAATTTTCCTCCAAGTTACAAAGAAGGTTTTCTTAAGGTTCTATAAACATAATATAGAAGAAGCATAATTTATTGCCCGATCATACCGTGAATTCAGCGTTTGTTTCAAAACGGATGGGTATTTTCTTTAGTTGGCTTTGGTTGGGTTGGAGGAAGGTAATTAGTATTTATGTTTTAAGTTTTCCATGAAACCAAGAGAAGAGGGCTCATTGAAGGCTGAATATATTTTTAAATACTTTGGCATAATGAATCTTTAATCGATTTGAGTACCAACGTCTGATAGCTGTTACGGTACTTTTACACATTCCTTTATTTCATGCGTTCAAAATAGTTTACCTTTACTCATAAATGCATTTATAACAGTCAAAAGGTGCTTAGTTCCCCATAAATTCTTTATGAGACTATATTCATGTATAAAATGATAATATATAGGACAAGAGGCAAAACGTATGCGGCGGATTATCCTAGACCCTTTTAAGAAAGTCTTTGGCTATCGACCATCCTTTCGAGGGTCATAAAAATTCGAAGGTGATAACAATAATGATAGTAAAACTACCTTTGAGGGATGCCGTCAAGATTCAAACGCCCGAAATCTTTAGTTTGCAGTTTTTCCGCCTCATGCATTAGTCAGAGGGATGATGGGATTGAGGGGCAGCGATGTGTTGAATGGCGGGATTTGCAAAATCGAATCAGTATGCGCTCGCTGGAAATCTAGCGGCCGATCATTCATATGAAGAGGTTCGTTTGATATGCTAATCGCCGTTTACCGAGTGCACTTTCTTTGCACGCGTTTGTCTCACGGTCCAGCGTGCTTCTTTTTTGCATGTCTCAGCCGTGCATATAAAATCGGAACTGTGCAGTTGTTATGTAAAAGTGCGCTGGTCATTTCTTGGCCTGCAGATTGCGCGCGGTGCATGCTTCGTGTTTTCAGGGACATTTGGTTATGTTTTGAATTGCAGATTGTGTTTGATTTGAGGAGTCGAAAATGTTCAGCGCGATAGGAAATCTTCAATGCAAAGATATATGGATTCGCTGTAATTCTTTGTCCTCCCAATGTAATGATTCGCATCAAACTTATTCCAGTTGCACTCTAATTCTGATTTTCTTTTTAATCGTTTTGTATAATTGCTCTATTAACCAGCGGTGTGCTACATGTGCCCATTAAGGGTCCCCATAGGAGAGATATTCATTCTTGCGGGCCGTACTTTGAGAAAATAAGTATAATAATTCGTATAATACATTAACGGATTCACGAAGTTACTAAAAGCGTAAATCAATTTTTCAATAAATTTAACTAAAATTCAGTTTCTATCAATCAATTCTGAAAAGTTTTAAAAATTCGTGGAAAAATAATCTTTATAATTTTACCTCTCCTTTTCAGCTGATGTGATATTTAGGATTTGCATAACATAAAATGCTATCAAAGCGCAATTATTTTGAACAAAAATTTTCATTTGGTTGCAATTGATGTCTCATCGGTGTCCCTTTGAGTAAGTTTCCCTGTAAGCATTAGAGGGCTGCATAAGAAACGCTTGAGGGCCTCATGCGGTGCGTTGGCCACGGGTTGTGCACCGCTGTAATAAGCCATAACCTTCAAATCCATCGTTCCAAAAATGGTTAGAGTATATCCTTATATAAGTAAAAGTACCGTGTATTCTGCAAACATCGTTGTTAAAAGCAAAGATAAAAAACGTGGATCAATTGATACTAGTTAACTCAAATTCATTAAATTTTCATTTCAGAACTCATTCCTGATTATAAATGCACTTCAAACTAAAAAATGACCTTAACTTTGAGGCTCTTCATATGGAACTTTATTTTGATCGTCCTCCTAGAACTCAATAACTTATTAGAAATCACGTCGATATAAAAAGATCCTAATTTTCCTTAGTTGAGGCCTCAGGAAGGGCATCCCGACATAGCGATGGATGCCTTTGGGATAACTTTTGAACGTATATAAGAAGCAAAGAACACAAGCCGAGGAAAACCTGAAGATGCCCTTTATATAGTATGGAATCAGACGCTTCACGAATCTCATTTTCCTCACTCCTTGTTTCCTATGTATTTCTGATGGAGGCATATCTATGTGGACGCATATACACATCTATACTCCGACTATGTAGAATGGTTAATAATAAGAATGATTAATAAATTTTAATTGCATCGCCCAAAACCAAAACAATTTCCATTAAGGGGCATTGTTAATCGCATGATAGAGATCCAATACGAAAGTTATTGGTTTCTATTTGGACGAAAGTTGGATAGACTTTGGGTTGAGTCTAAAGTTGGACCAAAACAAGCCGTTTTTTTCGGCTCAACCGAATCCTTTCCTCATTAAGGCCACAGCCTTGGCCCACTGTCATATATGCGCCCCCTTCTATAGGCTTAACTCGGGAATTTGCGCTGAAATTTCGAGGGCGCAATTCACGCTTCATTATCCTCTAATTCGGCTCCGTTTTATTCTAGGATAACAAATGAAAGCAATTTGCGCGATTCGGATTAGAATCCAGAGTAAGCGATCGGTTTCCAACTTTAACCTCACCATGTGGTCATGAGTTGAGACATGTGCGTGGAATTTTGCAATTCCAGAATCATCTAGGCTCACGGTATTGACTGTTATGTTCAAGTATTTTTGATACTGCAACTTTGGTTACCAACGAGGCGACAGTAATTTCTAAGCTTGATGGCTCTTGCCGCAGAGTTATTTGAAAATGACAATTTTAGAGATCGAATCTCTGAAATGTGAATTTTTTTAATACTGATATATCCATTTAGATCCATGGTGATTTTATAATCACGCTAAGCGTAAATGGATTAACCAAAACATTGCTGATTTCGGGTATCCAATTCAACACTAATTAATTGTAGACGTTTCTGAATAAACTCTCAATTATTTCTAGTAATCAATGCTATTTTCTTCTTTTCAGGTAAGCGTAATCGGAGTTTATCCTTCTTGAGATTCGAGTAATTGGTGAGTCACTACCTCTGAATCTGCATATTTAGCTTAATAGCCACCCTTCAGCTGGTATCGCAACAGCTTATACACCGTTGAACCAATTTTCAAAACGGGAAAACAGAAATAACGGGTCGTCAAATTTCTACAGAGGATATAATTAAAAGTACAATCGCATTCAACTATTTACAGCCATCAGAAGCCATGGACCGATGTAATGGAGTTGCATGTTTTATTTCCGTTATTTAGCTCCACTTAGTAACACTTTTGTCGGTTAATTACGATTTTATTATTTTGTTAATTGGTCGGTTTAATTAAAATTGAGACAACCATTAGATGGCATCAGTACTGTTGCATGCTTTTGAAATAAGGTATAAAAGATATGTTTCATTGATAAACTTCTACATAATTCTTCTCAGTCTATTACAAAATTTTTAAATTTCTATTCATAACATCAACAAGGATTATTATTCCAATCCAAAATCCATTAAAATATCAGCTTTCCAAGTATTTCTACCCCGTGAAAATCTTTTCATTCATGCAAAGGTTTCAGATTTCGTTGTATTATTCTTCTTGATGGACACATACCAAATAGATTGAATTACCACTTAAATTAGGCAAACCGATCATCTGGTACTAACAGTTCGTATAAAATAATACCAAATAACATCTCCTTTCCAAAAAGCTTTCCAAACATATCTACGTATAAAAAACAATACATAAGAATTGTTGTAAATGACGAATGATACATTACAAATATAATTGCACATACAAATAACAACATATATCGACGTAGGATTGAACACAGAGAAGATTTTAAAGCATTAATATTTACGTAACGATATCATTCTTTTCTGGATGAATGAAATGAAAATATAATACAAGATGAAAAGCATATACCTGAAAGCTGAAACGAATGCGTCGCATAATAATTAACAATGACAGGTACTTATATGCTGTTTCAAATTAATTGTAACTTATTTCTATTTAACAAATCTATTTGTAAAGCGATGTACGTTAATGTTATCATCTGAAACAGCTTTATAGTGCGGTTGAAATGAAATAAGTACAGTAAAACCCATTTAAATCGCTCAAGTTTAAGATGTTATCCTGTTACACGGTTTACTCTTGGTCTAGAAGACACGCAACAATTGGTAAAAATACCGCTTAAGAGGCTTTGATACCCGCTTTTAGCGCGGATTTTTCCCTTTTCTAGATGAATTGCAACCTGCTTTAGCCAATTTTCCTTCTAAGTTGATAGACATAAAATCGTCTAAAGTATTCTTCTCGAATAGTCAACTTGGTAAATAATTTTCATTTTATAGTGAAAAATTACCGTAATTAGGTTACAAAGGAGGACGCCCTCATTCTCCGAAAATCAGACGTTTCTTAAAAAAATGTGACGAGAAGGCATTACGCAACAATAGTTAGCGGACTTTCTATATAACTACAGCTGTGGCAAATAAAGCACACTAAAGAATATTCTTTTTCGTTTTTAGGATTCACAGCGCTTGCTTAAAAATTTAAGACCACAAAACGCTTTCCTACTCTTTTCTAATGCAAAAAGAATTAATATTTGTAATGTACCGTTTAAAACTCTAAGTCACGATAACACTCGGTTACCAGAAAAGCGTGTTAAGGGGGTTTTACTGTACATTGTGTCCGAAACCTAAATGTGACTAATTACAGCTCTGCGGGGGTTGAATCTTGTACACCTCTGCTCTATGACTTATAGATAGTTTCTCTTTATTAGCTCTGACTGTTTAAGTTTCAGAATTTTCTTCCGGTATAGTTTTCAGAGTAGGTAAGCGCAGCTTCGATCCGGAAAGTCAAATGGGTGAAAGAGGGTGAATTCCCCCGACATATTCCTCCACAAACATTCATCCGCGGAAGAGCTGCTCTCAGACCCCTTCTCGGGGCGCTCATCAACTCTCCGCTAACCAAAGATATCTCATAATGGGCTCTCGGCTGCCACTCAAAAAAGTTGGAGAGGGCAGCACTTGCTTCTTTGCTTCTCTCTTGCCATTAAGGGGAGCCACAGATAATGAGAGATCGGATACGTGGAGAGGGAGAAATGAGGTGGGAATATGTGAGCGGCCGCCTCCGGGAATCGTTATTATTATCACTATTATCTATACTCCGTCCCAACTTTTCTAGCCTATATGGCCGTTATGAGGGAATTGAAAAAATACCCCTATATCTTCGAAAAAGCCTCTCACGGGGTCGTCTATTTTTGGAAAAACATCAGGGCATACGTAATCACGAATTTTAGTTCACTTTCGACTAGTAAACAGATATTTACATTTAATATAAATGAAGGCATTTTAAATTAAGCTATGGAAAGTTAGTAGTTGCTCAGCAACAAAAGCAGTCCATAAAGGCATAAACGCTTAAAAAATAACGACCTTAATTATAACGTTAGCTGTAATTATAGCAATATTCAAGTAACATCTACAACGCTCAAAAATGTAAACGATAAAAAGAATTTCTAGTAAATAAAAGCAATAAAAAGTTCATATAGTATTATGTAATATGTTGTGTTACCTAATTAATTATAAATTTTCTTATAAAATTTTGTCCAAAAACGTTCCTATACATTTTGATCTTTTTTCAGTTTCTTCATTTGTAATAAAAACGGATATTCTGTATTCCGGATTCCCAATTTTATAACCTTTAAAACTTAATTCCGTCTAATTCATATGCTAATCAGCCTCAGAGTTGAGCAAGGAAAATAAAAAAGAGTTAAAACTGTTATATTTTACGATACATAATAGTTTTAAAGATATAGGTTTATCCGATGATGAGTCTAAGCACATAGACCTATGTCTTTAGTTATTTAACTTTAGTTATCAAACCCCTTCAGTTTTTAGTACCTATTAATAATTGCTTATTATTAAGGAACAAAGGAACCAATCCAAAGATTTTCAAAAAGAAGTTGACAAATCCTATTTTTATTGATAATGAGCCATAAATTTTATCACGAGTCCTAAGTTTTCTTGAATGTCTCAAGAATAATAATAATCCGTGAATATTTACGTTCTCTTAAGAAGTTTTAATTGCCACAGCAGAGACAAATGAATGGGGTTGCTCTATTGCCTATATTAAAGTTTAATATGGACTGAAAAGTCTGCCAATTATCTCGAAGTTCTCCTATAGCTCGAAACCTCTTCCGTTTCTGCCCTCGAAATTTCTTAAGGTGAGATCCTTGATCGTGTCTTCTTCGATATCTCTCATCTTTCTTATCACTTTTACGTACTTGGTGGTTCACTCAAACTCGTAATTCAGCACATCTTCCAAAGTCATCGATCTAGGAAGAATTTTTATGCAATAAGTTTCATTTGCATATTTTTTGCCACCCCCAATACATAGTCGTTGAATGTACCTTGTTTTTGAAGGTCGTTTCAAGGTCACTTGATTATCAATGCGATTTTCTCAATAGACACTTTAAAAAAGATTAAAAAAAAAGATTTTCTTGTTAATTATTCTTAAAGGTCTTAAAAATGCAAAGATCCTTTTGAACTATTTTTCTAGGAAGAGATATATTTCTAGGAAGAGATCTTTGATAATTGAAGGAAACTATTTTTCTAGATATATTTGTTTCAAGGATGCTTTGCATATATAAGCCCAAAGGATTTTTCCTTCTAGATGATATTAATTTGAAATGGAGGAAAAATACTTATGATGAAGGAAATAAGATGGCTTACGGTGGTAAAAATTGTATTTTCTTAATAATCCATTGTTATAAATTGGTATTAGTTTATAGTAAAAAGTAGTTCATTGAATACATAAACACAGAGAAGGTAATAAGTATTTTAGCGTCCTTAATGGAAGCAAGAAACGCTAAGAATATGTTTTTCTGATAACTCATTAGATAAGTTTAATTTTTGCGGTTTTCTAAAGCTCACTGTTAAATATTGTTAATTGAACTTTAAACTGTGTCGAAAAGAAGTTAGTAATTAGGAAATTTTTAATTTAAATAAAATTTACACATGGCTGGGGTGTGTAAGGTTATTAACCATTCGTTTCATTAAAACAAGTTTGATTTATTGTGGCTGGTCCGTGGCGTTTTCCGCCAAAAATATCACAGACGTAGACGAAAATGCTTTCAGCCGTCGTTAATCAGACAGAGTTGTTCTGCTTTTAACCATGGCTACGTTGACACACATTGTTAACTGTTATTCAAATTTGTTACCAGGAACGCGGTAGCCTGGATAACTAGTGCTAAATAATCCGAACAAAAAGGATTTTTTATTATTAAACAGAAATAGGGCAGTCTCTTGTTTATCTTATGCTTTTACGTCCTGGAATTTAAAATCATGAGCAGACCTGCGGCTCTTTCGTGTGTTCAATTCGTCCTTGGGTTCTCGAAACATACTTTGATATTTAAATAACTGTGTTTCTCAGTAATATTTACCGTGACAAATGAAAATAAAATTAAGGAATTTAGTTTACAGCGAATAACTTTGTTTGCCCATACCTACATTTCAATGTGAGACTCTTTATATTTAATAAAATCTCAACTTTATGACTCTCTCAACTCGAGTTCGGCCTTCACATGACGTCTTCCGATGAAAGTTCTAAACTCTTTCCCTACACGAACGAGTATATATTCCAAAAATACATTCCGATACAAGTACTAATTCATTAGAGGGAAAATATGTCTTTAAAGCATCATTTGCGCGCTTTTTTCCCTCTCTAGATTAATTTCGGTCGGAAATACCTTTCCGTATTCCAATCCCATTTTTCGCCACCAGATCTCGGAAATGCAATTTTCATCCTCTCTATTTTCAAAGCCATTAGAGTAAATTGAAAATAAAATTATATATCCATGCAGATGTAGGATATGCGGCAGTCGCCTCTATTTTTATCTCTTTATTCCGCTAAAAGTAGTTGCGGGAGATGCAGGTTTACTCCGCGATCACCGTCTTGAGCGTGGCAGAATTTGAATTTCTCGGCCTTTCCCTCGAACGTCGGTATAGCCTAAAGGATATCGGTCCCCAGGGAACGAAGCTTTTCCTAATTAAAATGGATAAAAACGTCTTCGTCATTGAACTCTGATTGAATAACATCTGCGCCAATATCATTAATCAACCGAGCCTCCGCTAAGAAGCACGTTTTGATTAAATCAGCTCTTCGATAATTGAGGCTGAAAAATAATTCTTATCAAATGGGAAATATAAATGAAAGCGGAGTTGATGAGAAAAATGTTCACGGTATCTTCACATCTTCCCTTTGGCGAATGACTCGCGTCATCGACTGCTCTAATCAATATACCTATCTGGGGTTGGGGAAATTAAGTTCTGCCGGAGACAACATTTTATAAATTAGAATTTGAATTACATCCCGCATTATGGTTGAATAGCCAGAGACCTACTATACGATACCGAAGGCTACGTTCTGTTAAAATTTTGAGAGTTAAAGGATTTTTATTTTATAAAATTCGTTGGCTAGCATGGGTGTGATTAAAGAGAGAATGGATTTAAGCAAAACAGTTGCCAAATCAAAGTCTGCTGAGTTAGCTAAAAGCATGGATTTGAATGATTGAAAAGTTAGCCTAAATTACAAGTATATTTATATATTGATTTGATACCTGATAATGTGTACCTGGATGAAATGGAGGTTATAGGTTTTGCTAGAATAAGCAAAAACCACAAGAGGCTGGTTTCAGGGGCGGCTTCTCTATTAACTACAACAATTATTTCCCATGACTAATGATTTCTTTGAAGCGTGTCATTCTTGGAAAAGGTCATGGTTTATAGTTCTATTATTTTGTGTTATTTACACCATAACATTTTCAAATTTTCAGTTCATTTACGTAACCGTCTGACACCTCTTTTTCATAATTGATATGTTAAATTTTTGGAGGCGATCAAATAAAATCTTGCCCACACTCCTAGAGTTAGGTTATCCAGCGTGCGGCCCGCTGAATGTTTTTAAATTAGCCCGCCAATCTTCATGAAGTTTAGTAAATAAATTTTGAAACTTGTATCCTTTGGTAAAATACGAAAAAATATGACTGCGTATAGAAATATACTAGCTCCTACTTTGCTGTATTTTTGTTAATATTTATTATAGTTATAAAAACAGTCATTTCTGAATAGCAGATTGAAATATTTAACTTTTGTACATATTGTTGTATATATGGAGCAGTAATCTGATAACTCTTGAAAGCGGTGAGGTATACCTTTTTTTAAAGAAAACAAAATAAAAATTATTTAAAGCTTCAAAATATATTTATGAACGAAGAAACATGTAGTTAAGATTATAAAAAAGTGACGTCGTTTGATGTAGAGGAGGTTTTGATAAAAAAATACAATGCAAAATGCAAAAATGCGAATAAAAATATTGAGACCATCAATATCAATTTTACATACTTTGAAAGATAATCGAAAAGAATTATTGCAATTATATATAATTATTATCTTTATTTATGATAGAATTCTTTAACTGAGCAATTGCTCGTATCAAATTGAACTTATTCAATTTTATCAGAGAAGGTTAAACGTTCTATTTTTTATTCCTCACAGACGGTTCGTTGATGTTTTTATAGAAGCGTCTTTCCGATTAAGAATTCGATGCTCGGAATATATCGGGAAAAAAACTACTAAGCACAGTTTTGAGGCTTCTTTTCATAATATTTCTTGCGATATTAATGGAAATATCCTTCAGAAGTTTAATAGCGTTTCTGCTTTATGATCGATAATCCGAAATGCTTTCCAAGATATCCTTTTCAAAGGGTTGACTTGGAAAAATCACCGCATCAAATTCGAGTGAAGGACGTAAAATGACAAATGGCTAAACTTGGAAAAAAGTTAATTGAAACGGCAGAAAGCTAAGGCCACCTGTATTTTGAAAACAAACCCATTCCGACTTAAGATGTCCAACTCTTTAACGTTTGCCATAAAAACTTTCTTGCTACTGAACTGGCCTTTTTATTGCTCCAAGGAAACGTTCTTCTGTATTTCTCCCTTGATAAGCAACGAAAGCTATTGCTTTCTTCTCCTTGTGTGCGCATTAACTTGCAAGTATAGCCTCTGCGATTCATTTCGTCTTAATGTTAAACGTATTCTGCCAAAATGGCCCTTTTTCTTTCAAAAATTTCAGCGTTGAACGACATTAATTTCTTTTTCCTGAGATAATCTACATTATGTTGCCAATAACCTCAAGAATATCTTATACTGGAACGTTATTAATTAAGTTTAAATTAAGTTTATGTTCAATTAAGATATGATAGTAGGAGCAGGCTTTTTATACGAACTAGAAGTTTGGATACAACCATATTCCGGTACACGTTTAATGATCTCTTGAGAATAATATAGAATTATTTCTTAGGTTTTACTTCCATTTCGCCTCAAGACAAATCAACACTCAAATTACATATCTTAAGAAAGTTTATGTTGCTGAAAGGACTTCGTAAAATAGGGATATTTTATTACGTTCCGCGAACAGAGGAGAGCACCAGGTGTTTTTCCCAAAAGAACATTTGAAAGAGGTGAAATTTGCAAAATTTGAGTTTCGCGACCTCTTTTTCTGAATTCTTAGAATATTACTTAGGCGAAAAATTACAGCATATCCGTGCATTACATAATCGATCTCATTCATGTTGTATTATCTTGTTCACGCTGGTGTTACTCGTCAAGAAATTGGCAATGTAACACTTTTCTAGCTAGCTGTTCGGATAAGATCCATTGGGTGAAATATTACTTTGCTATAAATTATTGGGAGCAAAATCTCGTGACATCCAGCATGACTAGACTCCTTTGATTAGACCTAATCGCAATTCTGAATGTGTAAACTGATTTTCTTTTACCATCTGGAAACATTATGAAATAGGGTTCATACTTACAGATTTGGAATTTCAAAATTCTGTCGTCGGTCGGGCAGCACGACCGACCAAACATACTGAAAGGAATTGAACTTCCTTTTCTTTTCTTTGATTTCACTTTCTTTTCTTTTCTGGTTGTGCCGGATTCTTCGCTCACCCGAACGCGACAACGCCAATGTGGCATAAGAAAAACTAGTAGGGGATGTCGGTATGTGATTCAGCAATGGCCGTTTATTCACGACGCAACTATGCTTTTGCGCTAAGAAATATTGCAAATCGACGACTGCAGCCTAATCGTTTTGTAAGTTAGATGATTTTGCCCAAAAATCCTTCATAAAATTATGTCGAAATTGAGCGGCCGATGATGCGGCAGATGTAGTGACATCTTGCGGACTCTGAGAATACTGGTTATAGTTTCAAATCTTCCGCCAAATATTTTGAATATTGCGGGAAAGTTTGAAGACCAGAGAGTGTGCAGGGAGGATGGAGATGACGTTTTCAGGTGGGAGGCGCGTATTGGCTACACGACAAAATATTTACGAATTATATATTACTAGCTGAATTGCCCGCTGCTTCTCAACGGGGAAAATAGATGTAGGATTAAATTAGTAATGCTATTTGTGAAGAAGTGAAGTTATACTCTCCGAAGATTTTAGAAGCAAATATAAGGGTTCAAGACCCTCCCTCCGTTTGTAAATTGGTGGGCATTAAAGCTTTCATTGAAGTTGAAGTACCAAAGAGTGTGCAGGGAGGATGGAGCTGACCTTTTCAAAGGGAAGCGCGTATTTGCGAGACGATAACTATGATATTATACATCCTTAGCAAGCACATTTTGTCTCACCTCAATAACATTGGCTACATAACTGTGCGTAAAGTGTCCGGTCTCAAAGAATGATTCTGTTTCTCTGCAGTGATACTGATAGATATATTAGCAGCCTCCGCATCGTCCTTGCATTTATGTTAGCTAAGGAGTGGAAACAGATCGAGTAAAGAAGAGATATATAATAAATTTGAGTTTGCGAAAGGAATAGGTGTTGGTCATGCATATGACTGATCACCATGTAATCTTCTGTTATGAGATTTCTTGTAGCAGTTATTTTGTCCCAAAAATATTTGATAGAATATTTTTGCAATGGGCCCACATAATATTTCTATTTAACGGCATTAAAGGTATCCAAAATGGAATATATTGCAACAAAAATAGCTCCTTAATTAGTTCCTGGGTACAAAATGTCCCTGAAATTGTTTTAATTTTTTTAAATGTACTTAAGTCTCCGTATGTGTGAGTAGGAAAACTACTCAAGGTTTGCTCTTACTCTGGTCATACGTTCATGGTATATTGCACTTCAGTTACTGCTATTACATTTTCAACATATAATATTCGTGAAAATTTGATATGATCATGATAGCGTTCTGCTAAATTTATCACGAGGCATATCCTTAGTCGTGACCCAACAACTAAGTGCGCCACGATTGAGCGCGGACAAATGAGCGCTACGAAAACTGAACGCGTCTCCTTCTCAGGCGTTACCAATTGAACGAATATACGGCAAATAATATCAATTTTTGACACTGAAACAATTGAGTGGTAGCTTTTCTTACCGATTACTGATTATACTGCAAAGAAATCGAAGCTGAAAATTTTATCTCTATTCTGAAAACTGCTTTATGTTTTGTTAGCAAGAATACAGCTCTCTGGTTAACCAAGATTCCTGGAGATTCGGTAGATTTTCTATTAATCATAGCTTCACAAAAATCTAGCAAATTGTCCGTTAGATTAGAACAAAATTAGAATTAAATCCACATTAATTAAATCCACTCGTATATGGTTTTACATTGCCCGTATATGCTCTGATTTGCTAAGGCTCTCCCCTCTTCTAATCTTAATTCCCAAACCGCTTTTCCTTCAGAACAACTTGCTTCATCCGCACTTCTGTCCTCTTTTTCATAGCAGTTGCCGTCCCAATACTTTTGTGGGTCATCGGGGTTTTTTCATCCCTTTAACGCGCCCCTCAATATTCCCTCCTTTACATCTTTCGTGGCCCTACTTCTTTCATTATCTGTGCGTTTTCTTTTTAGGCTCTTTCTAACCTCGGCATTCTTTGGCAGCTTCAATGGATTTCTTAGGGAGAGGTTTTTACTGCTTCTTCTTAAAATATCCATTTTCACTGCCACCAACTCCCATTTGGTGCTATTTCTCAAGTTTCGGCACCATGCGAAGTATGTTTAGATTAATCGTTGGATGATTTCGACTCTCTAAAACTGAATTTAAAGCTGTTGCTTGACGGTGACTATTACGTCCCAAAAAATCAAGCGTTGAAGTGGGTAGCGCATTCGCCTTTGATGAAAGCGGTCCTGGGTTCGATTCCCGGTGGAATCCTGTGACCCCCACTGGCGAAAACTTTTATCATTATTACTATTTACATCAAATGTCTGAAATAGACAAACAAACAATACTCGGCTTCTTCAAGACAATATTCGGTAAGAGCGGAGAAAGTCCGCAAGGGATATTACTTTGAACTTTGCTGAAAAGTATTGTTTTTGAGAATCAGATAAGATAAATATATTTACATTTCCGTTGATACACTGCAAGTCATCTATTGGAAATGGGTCATGTGCGCATAATATTATTTTTTGAAGCGGTCTATTTTAGCGTTCAAATCTATCATTTTATTCATATTATTATCTGATCGGACAGCATCACATGAAACGGATTTCTATTTTATACAAGCGTGTCTTTCCTAAATTTCTTTAAGAAGCGCAACTCGGCGTGTAATCTCGTTTCTTCCAAGGATGTGTGGACCTTAACAAGAGGCGTTTATCGTTTATTTATAGGTTAAACATAAATTAACATATTTAATGAGGGCATTCTACATCATAGAGTTAGCAGATTTAATTCTGGAGCAACGGGCGGTGATTAGTTTTCACGAGTTTTTATTACAGTTCAATAAAAGCGGTCGACTCCGGTCCAATTCCGGTTTTACTTGTACTACCTCAAAACTGGCTAGAAGCGTATTTTTCAAATCGAAGTAAATATTATAATCCCTCTAAATAATTTTATTATGCGCAACTTAATTATAATATAACATTCAATTAAATTTTAGAACAGAAATATCAGAACCCAAGTAGAAATAGAAACGAAAAATATCGGCAAGATTGGGATTCAAACCCAGGTCTTCCAATCCCATTAACAGAGTGGAATTGACTCAGAAAGGTACTTTAGTGGTTCAAATACCCGCCAGAAACATTAGAGGCCGGGGTTATAGTCTTAATCATGTTGACATTTTTCGCTTTTGTTACTCCTTTGGTTCCTTATGCCGCAATGAAATACGTGCAAAGGTATACCTTAACATTCCTGATTAGAAAAAATATTGATATTAAAGACATCATTAGATTATAAATAATGATTAGTAAGTTGCAAGACAATTAATTATGTTTAGTAAATATATCTACCGTTCCATAAGATCAATTAGAATTGATTCTGAGACCAAATATAGAAACTGAATTAAAGGCTGTTACCGGTCAAGTATAAGAATATAAATTCTTCGATTCCGTTAGGATAGTTTCGGTTGCATCAGTTAACACTTCACGAAATAAAAGTTTTTATTTAAAATTCTGTATTTGATTCGAATGCGGTGCGTTAACCTATTCAATTTTTAATATTATCATAGTTTTCTTCCTCGTTTGTGATTCCATTTAAACCAATTATATATATTGGTATTGCTTCCAGTTTAATATTTGCTTCTTAGCATGGTGTTATATTTTTTATACTTGCTTCCTAGCATAGTGTTATAGCTATCGAATCCAAATGTGTTTAGCAAAAAAAAGATGAGTGTAGATATACAGTTTCATATGTACGTATCTTGTTCCGTACAGTCTGTTTATCCACACTTTTGCACCAAATTTCCGCGGAACATGGGAAGCAAAAGTAGACAGCATAGAAGTACAGCACGGTTATAAAAGAGAATTAGGCGCCCAAAGAAGAAAGCGCTGAGTAAAAATTGTTTGGAGAGAGAGAGAGAGCAGTGGAGATAAGGGAGGGCTTTTGCGAGATATATCGGGAGCATCTTGAGAGTAAGCCGTGTAATAAAAAACATGCAGATACCCGGAAATGTGTAAGAGGAGCAAAACGGAGGGGAGATGTGATGGAAACGGCGTTGCTAGAGGAGCGAGCGTTGCTACGCGACGCGGAGTTTTATGAGATTGTTGTTAGGAGAAACTTTCTCTTTTAAGAACTCTTTCTGGAGCCATAGTTTAAGGTTACAGAAGGTATTATTTTTGCTAAAAGACGTCGGCTGATATTAAGGAATAGGAGCGCCTTGTAAGCGACTAAGGCAAGGGTTCGGGACCTTTCTTCAACTGAGCCTCCATCGTCCCGCTTCTGCTTCTGCATTGCCTGCATTCAATTCATCCGAAATTTGATGTAGAACGTAATTAAATCGCATAGTACAAACTTGCCTCGAAATTTGCAGCCATCACTCACGGTATTAATTCAGGTATTCACGATTATATTAAAATTTAATATTTAAAAGAACTGCAAATTCATTTATCTGGGAAATCATTAACGGAAACTGCGAATGACGCCTTTGCGGAAGTATTTAACGAATTATATTTCTATTCAACTTTCGATTAAATTTTTCTGAATAATCTATAATTAAAGTATGTACTCATAATACTTCACACCGGTAAAATGTGGTGAAGAAAGTAAAAATCCAAAGTAAATGGAATGTAACATCTTTGCAAGACGATAATAAGTAAATTGTATGAATCTGAGACCATTAAACAGCATGCTGTTAATTAATGTATAATTTGTAAATTAATCTTTGTTTGAATGAATTATTCACAAATTATGAAAATTCCTAGATTATCTAACACTAGTCGTTAGCGGTGTTTAGTCGATATTGAATGAAAGGAATTAAAATATCTTTCTAGAATCTTTTGCAACGTCTGATTTTCGAGTTTATAGAAGATTTCAATAATTTATAAATATACGCAAATTCTATTTTATGTGAATTAAGAGAAGATAGAATTCTTTAAATTTAAATGCTATGCACTATAATTATATGCTCAGCGATATTTAACGGTTGTTATTCTATGTCGAGTTACAATAGGACAACAAAAATTTAAGGAACAACTCAAAGAAACCATCTACACAAACGCCTCGGACTTATATATAAGGATGTAGAATGTGTTAGAGGTACTAATTTCAGCAACTGAGAGTTTTAAACGCAATACAAACTTAAATGGGGTTTTTAAACACTCAAATCTTCAAACTAAAGGTTAGGTATAGGATACGGTCGGAAAATTCATTCGAAATATTTGTGCTCCGAATGGAAATCTAATTTTATCGCTGAATTAATTCGACTTCGATGGTAAATAGCGACATTAATATTTGCGCTCAAGATGTTTATAATTTTGGAATTCAAACGTCCTGCATCGGTGAGTCAATTTACTGGAGATTTCCGTCACGTATAATGAGAATTTTAAATCTTGCTACCTAATGCACATTTGACTCCTGCTTCACACAGACCGATTATAATTCCATTGATACCACAAGCCTCTCCCCACGCTAATGCAATTTAACTCAGGTATAAGGCATTCGCTCCTGTGACTGATTCCACCCACAGCAAAGTCGCATTTTTTAATCGAAAGCTTTTGATTTGATTTGGAAACTTTTGACGTCTCTCGCAGATGTACTTCTCCGAGTTTCTCCGTCTTTGATGTTATCTTTTGCGGGCGCACCGGTGCATGAGTTTTGCCGATCCTAATTTTTTAGACTTTGGTGTACAGCTGGTGCGGCCTTTGCCTCCAGCGAAACCTTCCTAACCTCATTACGATGGAAAGAGGACTCTCTGCTTTACTTATCGTGTTTCTATACGGTATACACACATTCTCGAATACAATTTTAACTTTAATATTCGCCCAAGACGGGAGTACCAGAAATTGCACAACTTTCAAACGCTTTCATCACACCTTATTAAATTTTTACACCCTGAAGATAATTGGTTTCTTTACAGTCTACAGTGGGTTACTCATTGAATTTCGACTACGGAAATTTTAGAAACTCACCAAAAGTTGCATTATTGGAAATAGAGAAAATGTATTTAAAGGAAAGCTCCATCACGTTCTAATAAATAAAGTATTTAAAATCTCAAATTGTTATATTATTTTGTAGTGATGATACAGAATTACGCCAATAATCTCGAAAATGAGAATAATCGAGGAATAACCCAAAATTGGTTCAAATTACTAATAATTTTCAGTCGTAAACTATTCCCTCCAGGAATGGACTGAAAATTACAAACCTGTCCAGGTATCCTGATGAAGGTTGAAAACTTATCTGTTTTCCTTTACTCTTTTTAACTTATTTTCGATCTTTTTACAATCGGATTTCAGTTTTCGTAAATCAAATATCTCCGAGAGAATTTCAAGCTGCTTATATGTATAGGGGATCTAAATAGTCTATATGTATATATATCTAAATATGCATTTAGTCGATGACTACACTTGATTTCAATTTTGAGGAACTAAACAAAGGCCTACTGAGTATAGTATGTAGGAATAGTTTAAATAGAAGTTCCTTCTGTATAATGTATAAAGTAGTTTCTACGACACACGGTTTTAGGATACCCTATACTTACCCGATAGCGAATTAATTTTAAATACTTATCTATTATAAACCAATACGTACTTCCAGTCTTAGTATCTGAAAAAATTGATAAATGAATATGAATAGAAAATATGAAGGAAACATCCGTTTCAGTATTCAATTTCTGAAATGAATTATTCTTCACCGTGAGAAAATTGCATAAAGAATTTCGATTTAAAATGTTCTTCCTTCCAAAAAATGGAAAGAGAAAACCAAAATACTTAAAGCAATTTTTCACGATGTTTTTTGGTTCCTTGAAAGCTGAAGTAGTCGATTCTAACTTTTATTTCCAAAAGAAATTAAATTATGCGAAATAAAACTATGTGTACTTTAAAATCAGATCCCACCTACTTTTAAAATACCTTAAAAGTTTAGTGAATCTTAAATTCTATTTTCTGAAATAGTTGTAATCTAAGGAAATAATAGTTTAAGTAATTCCTTTAAATAGATTTTTCTTTTCGGAATAAAGGCAATTAGGGAAACTACAACGATGTGCACTCGAAAGTAGCAAATGTGAACCAACCGGAAACAGATTGAAGCTAAATACGCCATCAGACTTGTAATCCTGACATTCCGTCCCATGCGAAGGGTTATCAGCTGCTTTCCATCTGATCGGATGCTTAGATTTCGAATTAATGTAACATTTTTCGATAGGAGTATTGGTGGATATCGACATTCCAATTCGGAGCGCAGTTTTGCATGGTAAAATCAAATCGCAAGTATTATCCTTGCGTATTAGGGTTGAGTGCCTGGAGAACGGGGCTTCAGTGGTGATTAATCACTGTGGGTGTTAATCGGTCGAATTGCTTCGTTATTCACATGAAAAACTCCTTTTGTAAATTCCTCTTTAAAGGTTTAAGTATTCGCTGAACTCGATATAGACTGTAAATATAACGAGATAAATGTCATCCTATGATTTACCTTTTAATTCCGCAGAGCTTCTCATGAAACGGTGTTTTAGGTAAACGCTTGAGGAAAATTGGTCGCTTTTCACTGAAGTACTTTCAAAGACTAAAGTACGTAACCACGCTAATGACTAAAGTTCTTAACTACGTTGAAACGTAAGTCATAGAATGTTATTTAATACAAACGAAGGATGCATGAAGATTTTCATAAAAGTGACTCGGATCGGATTTCTTTCTCTGCCTCAAACTGAATTCACTGAATATATACAATGAGAGGAATACGGTTTCAGTACGTTATCTCAAGACCGAGGAAAAGCTCTAAAATAACAAGAATTTTCCGTATTCATGTCATAGGAGTTCTAAATGTGTGCGGCCTGGGCCATGGTCTTCGATTCTGTTAAAATTTCAAGGCAGTAAACGAGGCTAAATTTAGCGCATTGTTATCTTTGGTTTGGAATAGTGATTATTGAGTCCGTACCGCTGTAAAACTCGATAAAATGTTTACAACTTCGGTTAAAGCTGTGGACTCAAAATCGCCGGCTGCTGGCATCCCTTCAATCCTCTGTATATATTTTCGCAACGCCTCGAAAAAAATTCTAATCTTATTCACTGTGGAGAGCGGGAATTGAGTTCTCTGCGCTAAAAATATAAATCTAATAGCTTCCTTCCATTTCAATGATGATTTATACCAACTGGAATATGACATCAAATACTCATCTCCTAGTATAGGTTTTCCACTCAAGTCATAATATTAAAAGTATTTATCGTGTTTTTGCCGTTTATGATTCATATTTTTTTTATTTAAATGGATGCATAGTAGAAAGATTTTGCTGGAATATCTGTGTGATGTAACCAAAATCTGGCATTAGAAATAATGGTGTTTAAGTTTTTCTTATAATATGTTTTCCTAGCAAATTAATAAGTGGTACACTTGAGTCAAAATACCTCGGATAGCCTAGAAAAACCTCTCACACTTCTCTTGGGATTTGTAAATTCCAAGTGATAGGAATCTGAACCAAAGAGAGGGGAAGCTAACGTGGATAACGCAGTTTTCTTCAGTCAATAGTTTATTTATTATTTTTGGTAATATTTTAAAACATTGATGATAAAATTTGGATGCCACTAATAACCCATAGTCTCTTTTCCTTGAAGGATCATACATTTTTTGTAGTGGCTCAATCGGTTTGTGTATATGTTTATCGGTTTAAATATATGTTCTTAAAGCGAATTAGAGTCCCAGTTACGCACGACTTATTCAGTTCCGTTTATTGCTTGTGATGTTCTATTTTACTCATCTACTAGAATATAGGCATAGACTAAAAGCTTCTTTGATATAACACATATTTAATCATTGTCACATATTTTACTAATATTTATCGATCATTCAAATTACATCATTTTATGAAATGTACAAATGAAGTCTACTATTGATTTGAAAGGTAAATAATGTGAAAATTACATTGTGAGTTTAGAGTTTTTTATTTGAGAAATTATTTTTTAATAGTGAGCTAAATTTTGGAATAATAGTTTTTTATTTAAACTTGGCCAAATGTGGACCGCAATGAACTCAAGACTTGTATTCGTGCATTCAAGTTTATATTCAGATAGAGGTTGAGTATCCCTAGTCCGAAATGTTTGGGCCCAAGTTTATATTAGAAGTGGAATGTGTACGTCTGTTTATTTATCAAATCAGTTGGATAGACCGAGAACTGAATCTTCTTAGGATGAAGAAGAAACGTATCGGATACACTTTTTTTAAACATTTTATTTAGCGTCATTTTCTGCATTCCACAAGGTTTTGTGTTAAAATACTCTCTTGTATCGTATATATTGAAGTGCGTCTGTAATTTTTTGGAATTTGGAATTTCGGATTGGGGAGGCATATGTATTTATTTTAGGCCATTGGAACGGTACTACTTCGTTTAATCCCCTTGAGTTACCTCGTTATGGTAATGGACAACTCCGGTAATCAAATCATTAAAAGCTGACGACCTTATCTGGTTTCATGTAAGATGCATAGCTATGACTAGTTCGTATGATCCGAAGTAGGCTGGATGCTGGTTTTGAGGTGAGTCTCATAAGTCCCTTGTCCATGGAAGCAGAAAGTCGATTGCAAAGGCTTTTGATGTCCGCCTGAGGTCCGCTCCATGGGCTATTCTAGGCCGTCATCACTTCCTATCGCCCACCGAAAATATTTTTCCAGGGCGTTTTTATCGTCCCGACGTAAATATTCCACGAAAGGGTTTCCTCCTATGATTTCCTTCTCAGAAACCCGAGAGGCATTTAGTTTCCGTCGCATATGGCAGTCGAGCAGATTTATTCAAATCAAAGCTGAGCAAACAAAGCATCCGCACAAGTGTAGGATTTGAATTATACAGTCAAATGCCGAGACATATCATCCTCTCGTATACCCTCCAATAGCGCCGATAAATACTTGTGAGAGAATCCCCTCGATTTATATAAATATTCCAGTATTATTTTTCACTGTGAATTGTAAATCAGCTTCTGAAATACCTGTTAAAGTCGGGGTTTAACTAACATTCATTTCATATTACATTACTACCCCCTATCCTTTCTGGAATAAGCTCGTTATCTACCAAAAGTACTTACCCCACGCTCTCTTTTCTTCTTAAAGCTATGCTCGTTTTGTTCCTACAGCTCTTAATTCAATGTTCTCGGTTTCTCCCCACTTACACACATTCGCATTATACTCATACACATGTGTTAAATGTCATAAGTTTTTCACCCTTCTTCATGGATGTTTTCCTCCACAGAATGGCTTTTGCCTTCTTCGCCTCTCAGTTGAGAACATTTTTCCCCATAAACACATACTTTTTCTTCTGCTGTTGGATTTTTCCTTCTCATTCTAGCTTTAGCTCAAGCTGGTCCACTTCCACCTAACCAATAAATATAAATCTTAGCCAATAAATATATTCCTCAATGAGGAATATATTTATTTCATTCACACACACACAGGTGTCAACATAATCTTTGTCAAAACAAATCAATAAATATTGCATTAAATTGTTAAATTTAGTTGATGAAATAATTTATTTTTAGACATGATATCATATGATTCTAATCGTGTACCATCGGCTTTTCAGCGAGTCGCCTATTGTGCATTTTTCAAGCTCCTAGTCGTCATCAGTTCTTCGCCTCATCTTACTAGTTCATGCATCTAGATGATCACATTTAATTCTTCCGAGAATGTAATTGTATTTTTTGAACTAATTCTATCTAAGTTTTGAGTTCATTTTTCCACCAAAGATCCAATCCTTCATGAAAATGCACATTTGAAACACTTTCGTAATTATCGTAGCATCTTGACGGAACCTTCTACATTTCTCAATTTTTTTTCCAATCCACGCTAGTCTGCAGGTTCTCATGCATTGCATGTATTCTTCAGATGAGGTCCTACCTACGCAGAATAAACAAAAGTCGAGGAACAAACCAAAGTGAAAAAGTCATATGTGACTGGGACTTCCCAGAACTTCCGGGTGAGTGCGCCATATCAGTTGAGCTATCACGCAGAGCAGTCTCACTTCGTTTAGGGAGGCTTTGTGGGCAAAGCGAGTGGTGGCTCCGACTTAGCAGCGCCACGGTCCTCATAGAGGCAGCCACCCCGCAAAGCAGGTGTTAAGAGGACCCCCCTTTAAGCGAAAGACAAGGAAAGGGATTTAAGGTAAACTTTTCAAGGAAAGCTGTGGTTTATTCCTTGGGTTTTTCCAGGCGCACGGCTTTTCGTGCAAAGTTTACCTTAAATCCCTTTCCTTTGGGGGAATTTTTTCTTACCTCTATCGACGATTCTCTTGACGAAGCCGAGTTACTTAAGTGCCCGCATATATATGCGGTATTCCGAGGTAATCGTGAGTGCTACCAAAAGATATTCATTTTATTTCATAAACAATGCTTGAAGAGACGTTATGTTCAATATTTCTAATACTAATATTCTCAGACTTGGAAGATTAGTTGTTTAGATAATTTAAATTTGCGAAAGAAATATTATCCTCAGGAAATGAAACTTACTTCTGAAGTGTAAATTCTGCCTACAAGTAAGATGAAAATTATATAAAAACATTATAATATAATATTGGCACATGTGAAAATGTCTTCTCTTCATAAAGTCCAACATTAATTCATTAAATACTTAAATTGCCTATGTATTCAAATGGGAGCAAGTATGGGCTGCAATTCAACAATCGCCTTGGCAGTCAGAGTACGGATTGTTTACAAACACATACTTTTACAATATTTGCGTTTACTTTACCAAGTTTCTCCAAATTTCGAATCAAAAACAATATTAACGATTGAATATTGTTGAATACCACTTCATTAAGTTTTTCTCGATTTTCTAGGACAACTATTTCTAATTAAATTGTGTAAAATAAGTCTGTAAAAGATGCAAACGATCATAATGCGCATTTATTTTGAAACTTATTCCTATCCTGCGGTCAAAAATGGCACTATTACTAAATGAAGCTTGTTTCAGATATGCATAGTTCAACTTTATGAAAAGCGATGAATTAGTTTCAGAGATACTGTCAGTAAATTAATAAGATTATCATTATAGTAAGGTTTTCGGAAAGACAGACTGGAAATATCTAAATAATGGAGGGCTTTTTGTATGACCCGGCGTCGAACCTAGAACGGTTTTAATGGAAGCTTGCTTGATGTCTGTAGGGCGCTGAAATTTTACTATGTACATACATACGTACAAAGTTTAGCTTGATTAGACATTTACTTACTGTCTTGAAAATAAACGAACATTATGTACATTTATTTTCGAACTCTTTTTTATGCTGAAGTAAAGAACGATTTCTCGTCCCTTATATAAGGAAGACCCGGAAAACTTTATGCATCATTTATATATTTTGGGAGATGTGATTCAAAAAGATTCTATTCATACATAAATATTTGTATAAAGAAATGAGGTTAAATTTGTCATCGAGAGCTCTGCGTGAGAGGGAATTTTAATTTTTCAGATTTATCCCTTTTGTTGAGCAAACAGTGGAAATGGACCGTGGCTAGGAAGATGGGATCTTAGCATTCCGTTGATGCGATATGTGGCCGCAGAGAGGCGCCTCGGTCGCGTGTGGAAGATATTTATGAATGATTGAGCGTCATCGAGAGTGTGTCAGCCCTCTAGTGGTCAGGAGCTGAACGTGTGCAGGCCCAAAGAGGATTTTCACGGCTCTCATTTGTTTCCACCACGTATCTCCTGGAGCATTATACTCGTTACTCGAGTTATGGAGGATGATTAGTTATTTACTTTTATGCTGCTCACTATATGGGGTTTCTAAAATTCTAATTTTCTATGCAATTTTAAATGGATGAAATGGGATATAAAGCTTGAAACATTTCTCATGGAAAGCTTGGAAATATTTCAGTTGTTTCGCTTCTAATGAGCCATACTTTGGACTGCGAATGCTAATAAAAACAATCTGCTACGTAGGTTGTTGCGGATGCCCTTGTTTTCTGAATGAAATTCCTTGCCCTCATTTCTTTATTTCTATGACTTTATCATCATTCAGTTCTTTTGGATCTCTTTCCTTTTAACCTTTTATTAACACGATTATCACTTCTTTTTGTATAACCTTTTTCAGGAAAGATTATTAATCATATATTCGTTCTTCATGTATCTTTAAAGTATTAAGGTCTATAGTTAGACTTGTTCAAACCAAACCGAAGTTATTTTCTCATACGACTCTGCTCTGTGAATGAATTTCATCATTAATGACTCCTCCCGATTTCATGACGTTTTAAAAATATATAGTGTGTTCGCGATGATAGTATTATTCCGATCATACCGATGATCATTACCTGTTCTTGCTTAAAGAATGATTCTTCTAACAGGCTGTCTTATCCTTTGACGTTTTATTAGGTTTAATGTCTTCCCGTTGCACTTAACACTGTTAATCTAAGGATTAAAATAATGATGATTACATTATTCTACAAGAAATGCGTTTAGTAATGACTGCACAAATATATGATAGCAAGGAAATGGTTAATCGTCAAAGAAAAAGTAGACGTATATTTGCATCTATGTACATTAGAAAAGTTAATTGGGTAAAAGACATTTTACCTTAAGGATCTTCATGGTTCTTAAATTATTATGTTAACTGCAATATAAATGCAAAATATCAGTCCATGGATTTTAAATAAAATCAAATTACACTGTCAATTTATGTCAGTTGTGATCACTATTCAGCGTTTAACAGTTTATCAGAAAACGTTCCTACATTGTAAACCCCTTTTATTTCAAATTCAGATTTATTACATTTTATTCCCCAAATTCACAAACGCATCGAAAACTTCTTTCTTTAAAGTATGATCTCGGTAATAACGATAAAGGAGTTATATAGTTATTTTACGGGCGTTGTATCAAAAACCACATCCGATTGCGCCCGTAATATTTCGTTATAAAATTGTCGAAATTAGTATATAATTGAAATAGTGCTCTTCCTGTCATTTAGTCAGTAGATGTTAGTTTAATAGTAATAAAATCTCACTCCAGTAAACGATCAAAATAGTATGAGGGTTTATTTTAGTGGATTTGTTATTACACTTTGAAATCAGTTTGGTCTTCTCGACTAGATATTAGTATGTTTTTGTTTATTTCGATACATGTTAAAATGATGCGAATGCTCTTTATTGTAAATATGCCAAATAAGGCCAGGATATTCGAAATGAATGTTCGTATATTGTTTCCATTATTTGTTTTACTCTTTTATTTGAATATTTTATTCGGCACATAAATCGAATTATTTAAAAGTAAAATAAATGCGCATAATTCAGTTGTACATTATTAGTCACAGACAAGAATCTTGCGTAGTTTCTTTTGGAAAAATATTCCACGGAAAATTTGTTTAATGCATAAAATGTGTCCATAGCAATCTCCAAATCAAATCTCTGCATCCAACAAATTAGGTTCCTCTCTTTTTCATTATTTTTCATTTTGGTTCTTTATTCATTGACCAATTCTGTCGTAATAAAAGCTTGAAAGGACAGCTGTAGCGGAATAACATGCGGAACAACCGGCGAGAAAAGAGAGATTTATTTACATTTTCTCATTACAAAGCTGAAGCCCAGCGCCTAGCCAAAACCAACGGGGGTCATTTAATCAGCGAAAATGGAAAACTCCCCCATTTTGTGGAAGCTGCCTGCTTCATGCTGTTCCGAATCTCTGCAGTCACTTTCATCGATTTTTTGTTGAATTTTATGAAAGCTTAAATGCTCAGCCTTACGCCACCCTTTACCTCATCTGCGTGTTAACATTACATCGAATTAGTCGCCTAACTCTCGGTAGGTTCATATGACTTCTAATTCCCTAATGAAAACTCTTCTATCTCTTTACGTTAACCATTGACGGAGTTGTAGTTTGAATCAGGGATTCGACCCAAAAACTGAAACAGAATAAAACCGTTGTATATGCCGAATTAAGGCCAGAAACCCAACCGAAAAATAAACATTCGTTTATCTAAACCGAAACTGCAGAGCTTTATTTTTTATACGTAGCAACCAGAAAAAGAAGTACAGACGAAGTACTTTATTCAGAAGATAGGGAGGTCCCTTATATGATTTAACCGATAAGATTATAGTTATAATAAAAGAGAAGAAAATGACAAAATAAATACTGAGCACAATTATGTATAGAAAAAATAGAACCAAGATTGAAAATAAATAAACAAGCAGAATAAAATAAAAACATCTTACTTAAGGAACTTTTACGCACGAAATATTGCAAATGATAGCTTGAGATTCAAAATATTCTCAAAAAAAGTATATCAACTTCAGATAAAAAAAGGATAGGCATTTTAGACAAAGTTTTACGATTTAATGTTATAATGCCTACTTGACATTATTATAAAGAAAACCAATCTTCGACAATAAAGGAGATTAAATAGGAATATTCACAACAGAGAAAAATAGCCATAATTTTCTAAAAATACTGTTAACAAGGCAATCATAGTATTTCAACTAAAATTTTAAATGTATTCCAGAAAGGTATTTCCCCGTCAAAACAAGTATATTGATTTTTATAAAGACATAAAAAGTAAACGAAAATAATATATGTTTTGACAAAACAGAAAGATAAATCAGATAATATGGAAATCATCGCATAAGCATAATTTTACTTATAATCGAGTATCATTGAACATAAATGAATGAACATCTTTCGGTAGAAAGAAATCACTTACACTAAGAGATGTGATGAAAAATAGCATAGTCGTATATATTATATATCATGCCAAAATCAAATCATCTAAATGGCTGAACCGGTCGTAAAATATAGAATGTTGGAATCTTCGGAGTAATTCGATTTATAGCTTTGTCACGACGTTCTACGAGGAATAAACTAAATATATTGGTTACGCTACGTTAATCGTTACGATTATTCAGTGACTGACTGACTTATCTCGAGGGTTGTTATATTCACGGGTTATGTTTAATGATCACTTGTAACTCACTAATTAATGTAAAATCTCATATTTTGTTTCATTTTACACTCAGAGATTTTAATATTGACAATCGAATGTAATTATGAGTTTATCAACCAATCAGAAGGTTTTTTATGTTTAACAATGATAGAGTAAAAATTGGTTGGAACCGGATTGAGGGTAACTGACGGAAATTAATCAAAATGTCGGCATTTCTTTCAAACGGAACGAAACCACCGATCAATGTTTGGTACATAAATGTTTCCAAGGATAATTCCATACTACCACTATATTCATTCTTTATTAAGCCATTCGTTACTAGGTCAACATTCATTTGTTATTAGAACATTAAAGGGTAGAATGAATCTCCAGAACCCATCCTTAATCCCTTCCTTAGGATGCATAAAAGGCTTACGAAAACGATAAACTAATCTATGTAATATATATCTAATGATATTTTTGCCTCCACAAATATTACCGCGAAAGAAAAATCGGTGATACTATTGTGGTAAACACAGCGAAAAAAATATCAATGTATATTTTCTTCCATGAAGCCATTCATTCTATCCTTTATACTTTCTTTTTCCACCATGTTTGATGTTAAAGTCTTTTCATTTAATAGTTTATATTTTGTTTAAAATCTGAATTCATAATATGTATATTATATTATATTATATTATATTATATTATATTATATTATATTATATTATATTATATTATATTATATTATATTATATTATATTATATTATACTCTGGGAAGGGTTAAATGGAAGGTGAGACTGTTCCCGATTTCCCCCAATAAAGACGTATATATTGCATTATTCTATCTTCCCATAATATTGTGTTCTGTCTGTCCTTAAATATTGTTCTTTTATATTTTATCGTAAAATTTTTCATGCAATAGTTCTTCTCTGAATATGTATAAATATGTCGTGATCCCCTTTGGTTTGACATTACCACCGGAATGATGGCAAACTCGCAATAAGACTTGTTCTAAAGGTGGTATTGTTAAAACTGCTGCGAAAGCAATAATCATTTCGTACAAATGGCCTCACAGTAATCGAACCCGGGACCACTTTCTCCAAAGACGAATGCGCTGCCAACTAGTCTCTCTCTTGGAGATCTAATTTATTCTAGCATTCGCGATATCCTGCATTAATATTGAAATACGTTTAGTTTATCATATTTTCACATTATAATCGTCCACCCTGCGATAAATTCTGCATTAAATTGTGGTGAAAATGGAGAATAATTCCACACTCCATAGACCAATCTACTCCCTCGAGAGAGCGCTATTTCATACATTGTAGTTCTCTCAAAGTGCTTCAACATAAAACTTTGGGAAAAATGGATTGAGTGATAAATCAAAAGAAGTAAGTTGTCCTCGTTCGCGCGCTGTATCTAGGTTAAAACCGGTTCATAGCCCTGCAAAATTCTGTTGCGGCTATCTCCGTTCTCTGTTGGGATTGCATCGGGAGGCTGTGTATTCTGGCTCCAGCTCCAGATCTTTTAGCGCTCCGTAAACATGGTGAACGTAAAGTTATCTTTCGGGACGGATTCCACTGGAGTACGCAATGGTCCTCCGCCGAGATGTCTGAATACATTTGGGTGTATTTTAGGGCTGGAAAATTGTAATCCTAAACTTGCGGAACAAATAGCAAAACTTTCCAAGATAAAAGTACTCATATCTATAAGGGTAAATATATATTCAAATATATTGTTCAATTCTAATATGTGTGCATGTCTTTTCATTTTTTTTTGTCTTCAACAGCCCTCTGGGTATGAGGCTTAATAATTTTGCATTAAGAACGGATCTCACTCCCATAGGATTTAGGCCTGTAAAATCGATTTAGGGTAACAATATTAACAACCTAAGTGTAAAATGAATGAAAATTGAATAAAAGTACTGGTTTAAAGAAAATTCAGTCTAAAACATGCTATATTCAGTAAAAGAAAAATCAATTTTGCACTTTAATCAAAATAAAATATTTTTATTTTTAGGAGTTAAGCATCTGAATATTACAAAAATTAGCATTTGAAAACAAAATTCAGTTTTCACAAATTTTTTTGTTCAACTGACGATCAGCTTCGTCGCAAGAGCGTTATCATCATGTCTGATAAAAAGAACCAAAAACAAAGGGTACATACGTGTGACTTAATTAGTCTATTAATAATTCGTGAAAACCATAATAATTGGTGCTTTTAATTCGAAAAATTCAGTTTGTTTGATCAAATTAATTTTAATACAGCTTTATGAATCTGATTGCTAAACTCAATAAGCCATCATATCAGTGATTATAGTTAAACTACATAGATTAGGGAGTTGAGTCCCCGAAGGCAATCATTATATTGACTTTGTTCCTATTAATTAAAATAACGTATTCCTTTTTCACTGATTTTAAACTTATGATTTCAAAATAATACTTAAATATCAAATTTAGCAAAATCTTATAGAGACTTTCGAAAAAATGTACCGTACTCCGAGTCTTAAGGAGGAATAACTACTTTTTCCCCCACCTTGCCTAGAAAGTCGAATTCTCTCTCCAAAGGGTGTGTATGCTCGAAGGGTTCAAGATCCAATCAATATTCAAGCATAACACATTTTGTGAGGCTCTAGATTTTGTATAGATTGTGAAAAAACGTAGGTTGTAATTACTAGGAACTTATGAGAAAGATATACGAGAACGATGTAAAAAGAGGAGAATTCAAATGTGGTGAGAAATTGAGTGAAGGGAGAGAGAGATTTTAAGAAAAGCTTCTGGATTATGGAGGAAGAAACCTGCAAGAGGAAGAACGTTCCTAGTTTTAAAAGGAAAAGGGAATAAATAAGGTAAACATATAAGTAATATGCGAATTATGATTTTTTCACTTAAATCAAATGGACTAAATATTTATTTCGATTCACGCTATTTCGTTCGTTTTTTCGTCGTAAATCTTCTGAACTGGAGCTCGCATTCTTTGTTTCGCATTGCATCGAGCATATATGCTCTTAATCCGTTAAAATAGCATTGGAAATTTATAGTAAGGAACGTTTTGATTAATTATAATTTCGTAATTATAGACATCTTGAATATATACATATTATTTATAGATATATTAGTATTTATTTGAAGCGCATCAATATTAAATGTGCCATACAAAGTTCTTGTAAAAAATTGAAAAACGAAACAGTAAAAGAGTAGCAAGAAATTTTCGATTCGATTTGAATCGATTTTTGAGTATATCGATTCGATTCGAAATTTTTGTTGGACAATAATAAATGATTCGATCCAAACATTCGCATATTCTACATTTAAGTTAAATATGTGTATGAAATGAAATATGAATGCAAGTATAGGAAAGGAGAAAACAATATTGTGAATTTTATGTTCAAAGAAATTAGATTAAGTTTTAGACAGAATTCAGGTATTCGAAATATAGGAGGAATGCGTGAGCGATATAGAAGAAGCTTAATCTGGAAGGATCAATAAAATTTAAGTGAAAGAGGAGGAGATGGGAAAAAGAGATGAGGAAGGAATGAATTGAAAATGGTTCTGAATATTTATAAATGGCGCTAGTGGCTAAGGAAGAGAAAATGGTAGAAATGAGAAGATGGTTGGCCTTTTATAAAAACAACTCGAAGATCAAGTGTCTCTCGAATGAATATTTGAGAGATCTTATTTATTTTCTTCCATATATTGCCCAGAGAGAGAAATTTCAAGTATCCCGAAAACCTTATTTAAAAGATTGATGATTCCATATCGATTCCACAGTATACAATCAAGACACTTGGGAACAAAATATACATTTTTAGTGAGCAAGAAACCTTTTCCATGTTACCAGATGAGTTAAATTCACAATGGAGTACTACATTCTTTGCATAGTTTAACCCTAAAGATCACTCCCTTCATCCTTAGCAATATGACTGTCTAATCAGGTGAAATATTCTTTCTTTTTTCTCTTTTTATCGTAAGTACGTACATTAATGGAGTGCTCTCACCAATAGAGCATTAAGTGGAAGTTTACTTCTTTTATAATAGCATATTTACGTCCATGTTTCAAATTAAATTTCTCTTAAGAGGTTAAATAGATAAATCCTTAGTTTCAATCATCCTGATTGTTACTTTTATCTTAATTAAATAAAGCAATGATGTGAATTTTTTCGAAGCAAATTGGTATGGAAACTAATTTCGTCATAGAATATGAATATTTGCTTTTGTTTTCCCCGGAGATGTAATATTAACAAATTGATAGACTTAGTAGTTTTCCAAAGAAAATTCAATGCACGACCGGTTTCACAAGCGTGCTTGCGTCTTCAACGAAACCAGTCGTGTATACAGTTTCTGTGGAAAATTAATATGTCGTTCTATTTGATCGTATCTTTCTACGAAGTCACGCCTTCCATCATCGGCGTGAAATTATTCATACATGTTTTGTTCCGAGAATTTACGCTACGTGAAATCAATTTATATTCAACGTTATTCACCTTTGCTTTAGCTTTAAGCTTTTCCACTTGCTACCATCAATTAGAAGATAATTTATAGAAAGAATAATTAACGAAGGCTTTTGTTAAGAAAGTGATGGAAAGATTACTAGAATCCGGTGAACATATTCCCTAGAAAATTATTTGGGTCAATTCATTCCACAGACGCTAAGATTTATGGTACGAAATAAATTCCCTCGAATCCGCTTGTATTGAAAAATTATTCGATTAATTATTCATACGGAGAGGGATTTCCTGCGAGATTTTTCACTTTTTAAAATTCCTCCAAGAAAGTTTTCTTCTTCCTTTTTGACATGGGAAATTCTGCCATGCCTTTCAGCTTAAATGAGCTCCCTATTTTAAGCGCTCTCAAGTAAATTCATTACTCGAATTTTTTGTAGCTTCCTAGATTTATTTTAAACTATCCAAACAAGTTACAAATACCCCTTTGAGTACTTGGCGCCGTGGAATATCCATCACTCAGAGTAGCATTCGCATTAGAAAACTGGTTAATTCGTCAGATAAACCTGACTACTACAAATTAACTACAAGAGAATTTTCCGGAGGCTGAACTTACTTATACTGTTAATAGTGTTTCTCATTACTTAAACAGAGTAAATCAATACCACTTGATATATTACTACTTTTTAAAAGAGCTTAAACAGTTGAGAGTACTTGGTATGTATGGGTCCCCACAGGGAATCAATGCAGGAACTCTATCGATTCCTCTTTCTAACAACATTTAACATTTCATTTAGCATCCATTGAAACTTTTTAGCTATTGGGTAGTTATTGCACATCGTAATATCTCCTTTATATTACATTTCCAATTTATCGAAAATCACCAAACACGTTTAATGGCTGTGAAATCAGCACTCAGCCATGAATTAGTCTAAAATGTTGTACGGATTCGTTTAAAACATAATAGTAAACAATAGTTGTGTTAACTTCCCGCGAAAAGGCCTCGCGGCTTCACAAACGGATACTAGTTGATCCAATTCATCAGTGATTAAAATTTAATCTACTAGCAAAACAGGCGAACATTCGGTAGGAGGGATGAAAAAGTCTATAAGCGATTCTGCTGTGCAATTCAGCGGCACCATTTTGCAGTGTATGGGTTTCTATAGAAGAACTTTGTGTTGGTGAATTACAGAAGTTTCGGAGGAAATTCGTACGTTTCGTTAGTGATTGCATTAGATAAACAGGCGTTGTCAAGATGATTGTTTGCATGTAAAGAGAAGAAAGAAAGTAAGAACTAACTTTAAAAATTCTCAACCAGGGAACCAGATAGCCTCTGAGTATTTAGTGGATCAAATACTTCTTAGCCCATTTGCGTCACACCTAATTCATCATTTATTATATTATCAATTACCTCATTATAGAAACAATACTTCGTCTCAGCTGAGAAATTTCTTTTTTCATAAACGTTAATTCGCAAATTTTCGTAGATATTGCAATGCATCTGAGATAGTTAACAAGTTTCAAACTGAATACATTCACCATTACATATGTAAATGGAAACATTTTTGTTAAGTGGTTGGTTTGATCGTTTTCGTCCTCCGTAAATATGGATAAAAAATTGCTATAATTTGATACTACATCACTGATTATATAAATTTTTGTGTATAATCCTTTGCATAATCATGAATTCAATGTAAATTTGTAGAGAGCATATATTATTATTTTTGAGGAATAGGACCTTGAACTTTGTCTTCCCCATAGCCATTTATGTTGACAACTGTTTTCTGTTGGTTACAAATAGCACTTGATATCAAAATGGATTTAAAAACTCATAAATTTGAAGAGATGGGAGGCTAGGTTGGGCGAAGAAAAGATTAATGTAGGTATAGATAGAATCAGCGCTCCGGAATAAGTGAGACAGTTTTTTTTTCTTACGTTTGGCTTTGACCACCAAAATACGTTTCCTTGAGAAAAATATTTCATGTGTTTGCTTTTAAGGAGAGAAAGCATGTGGACTGAAGATCTTCCATCTCTGGTGTGGATTGATAATTATTATTATCAATCCAATTTAATTGCTAAAACTAGGTGGATGACTAGGCTAAAAACCTAGTAATCATTACATGGGTCCTCAATAAATGTATACGAAAACGTGGACGATGGCAATAATTATATTAACAGAAAAATATAAAAAATAGCAATTAAACATTCATTAAATTAATCACGGTAGCCAGAATCCTCACCTATTACCGTATTATGCATTCTGCTTAACATAAAATGATTTTTGAACCACAAATTAATACTTCCCACAATAACTAGCATAAATAATTTATACAAATTGAGAGTTGTTAATTTACAGAAATGGGAATCAGGAAATCTATTTGGTATACAAGTAGTTATTACAGTTTAATTTGCCTTTGTATGCATAAACAAACACACGTTTAGCGAAGTTTTTTATTCAATAGGATCATTTACTACTACATTATTCAATACATCATTGAATTGCTCATTACACAAAGACATGCTATTTTTATTAAACCACAATATTCATTGCACTTCTATAGATTCTATCACCGTAGTCACTATAACATGCAGTCAATTCTTTGTTTACCAAGATTAACGATGAAAATTTCGGCCCATCCTGATCGCTCAGCAGAGCTTACAAATACACACCGATTACAGTTTTGCTTCGAATCCGCCTCTCGATTCCATAGCCGCAATAGTATTTCCGCAGAAATTAGGCGATTCGCAATGGAGCAGTCTTTGACCCAAAATGGACCCAACTTATCTCTGTGGGACATCGTGGGGCTGAAACGGCGATCACCGCAGCACCTGCTGACGATAGCTCCAAATCCCAGAGAAAGTACTTTGCAAGCATAACTTCAGTGTTCGCTTTACGATGACAGAGTCGCAACATTTGCCAAACACATCGTAACCACCGTTATTATACTGCAGGAGTCGGAATGATAAACTCATAAAATATTGCAATTTTAGAAGAATTCTAACGTTTTTTGTGCACACGGAATTTTCATTGAGTATTGAAGGTTCCAACATCAAATGGCCATAACGCCAGAGAAAATAACTACGAAGAATAAATAAATTGACATCAAATGATTCCGAATAGCCGAAACGATTCTTTCCCGTAAGTTGATAAATCCTAGAGTATAACTAAACATTGCAGAAAATAAAGTAACTATATTTTTTGTTTTTAAGCGATAGCTGTTTTTTTCGTTCTGTTTATTGGATCTTTATCGCAAAAAGAATAAATCTTTTAAGCATAAATGCGAAAAATTTAATATCCACCTCACTATTCGTTTGTCCATTTCAAAGAACAAGTTAAAAGTCTACGGAGTAGGAGTGTCTCATACATTTACATTTGTCTGACATTTGAATCGTCGAAAATAGAAAAAGAACAGTAGAGAAAAATAAAAAATGAGAATTAACTGAGTTTATAAAAATTAATAATAATTTAAAAAATTGAGGTATATGCATTGATGAACTCTATAAGATGGTAAAGACGAAAAGAAATTCAATTAAAAATAGATGAACTAATTTAGGTAGAATTATTAAAGAGTGAAAATCGAGAGTTTAAGAAAGGAAAAAAGAAGTAAAATATAAATTAAAAACGAAAAATGGCATCTTGTACCCCTTATAGAAAACGTGATAGAAAATGAAATCTGACGGAATGTTGCTTTGCGCCACCTATCAAGAGGCATCCAGTATATATATATATATATATATATATATATATATATATATATATATATATATATAAGACATGGGCGCCGTCTTGATTTTGGTCAGCGGCGGCGTAGAGGCAAAATGAAGCCGGCGGCGGCGGCGTGACGGCGTGAACGCCGAATGTTTAATCGGCGGCGGCGGCGCGGCGTAACCGGCGCGGCGCGTAAAACTTCGTTCGTATACGGCAGAAAAAAGATGAATAACTCGAATATCTCAGAGTATTTTATTGTAATTTTATCATACCTATGAAAAAATATAGAGCTACCTTGAATTCTACGCAGCACAGTGGGCTATAATCGAAAAAACCTGGTCAAAAAACCTTTTTCAAAATCTTTTTTTTGAGTGGGGACTTCAGTACTGGCCATTCTTGAATGAATCCTGCCTTTGCAACCAAATTATTTGCGCTGATGACTACGCATTAAAATTCTAGAGGCGTCAAAATAAAAAAAATGCCGGTTTTTGATTTTCGCAAAATTCAGCTTCAAGCCAATACTGAAACCAAATGAGCACAATCATCGGTTAAAAATCAATGCAGTGTTATAAATCATCCTTTAAGCTTCATTATGATTTGCTTAAGTGATCACAATTGAATATTTGATTTATTAATTCAACAGAATGGTGGTCGTTTTACAGTTAACTTTCACATAAAGCGAGGAAAATAGTAGTGACCTACCACGATGTACACGAGCTAACTTATATCAATATATCATCTAAGCTCTATGAACAGTAATTGAAATAAAAATCTGTGACAATTTGCGACGCCGATAAATAAACCAACTTTTCCTTGGGGATACAGAGCCTTATCCTGATGATGGATGGCCACCCTCCATGGTGATCTTATTTTTGAAAGGATTTACGAGCGAACGCGCTTCTAAATACTTATGTTTCAGGTATTAATAGCTTAAAGGAAATATTTTAGCAACTAAATACAAATAGATGATAAGATGAATAAAAATTTTCCACACTTTATCCGTTATACAAAAGTAAATATTTCAGTAATGCATCACTGCTATGTTGGTGAAATATTCACTTCATGCAACATATCATTAAAAGGCAAGAATTATTTCCTTTCATCTTACAGTCATACCAAAAAATAATCAGTTAAAATCCCAGACCACGTGCGCTCGACTCTAAGAACTTCTTCTTCACAAAATTACAGACAATTTATTCACTCCTTGTAGAGAAGGTAGCAATGCATTCAATATTCTAAAGCTGTGTGATAAATCAACAATATCGATGACTTTGCTTTTAACTTTTACGCTGAAGTTAAGTGCGCTTTTATTTCTCGGTCTGAAGGCACCTCTTGTGGTATTTTTTTCTGCATTGTCTTCAAAGAGCATCCCAATATATTTTTTATTAATTTAACAGTTCAATGTAAAAGAAATACTTCTCAACTGCCTTACGTATAACTAAGGTTGATATCTTCGTGCTTGTAGCTCGCGTTCGTCTTTATTTTCTTCATGGGATGAGCGAATTATCTCTTTCCCATAGAAAAGTGATATTTTCTGTTTTCGCTCCAGATGTTTTGAGTATCATTCACCTTATTTCTGCTATGGGAGAGAGTCCCAAGACGAAAAAAAACTGCCCTAAGCGTTATTCGAGGATCAAAGGTGAACAAATGAATTAATCAGTAGATCTCTAATTATAGATCGGAAAAATTTTACTTAACCTGAAAACCTTGCATTGATTCAAGTTAAATGATTGTAACAAAATAGAGAAGTTAACAAAGACCCATTTAAAGTCTATGTAAGCTGATATGTTGACGTTAGTCGAGATCGTCCGTTATCGTCCCTACAGCTGCAGTGAACCGTCAGCCGAAATAAGCTGTAACTTCGTAAAAAAGTGGAATATTTATATCGGACCAAGAGATGTACGTAGATAAAAGTTTATACTACGAGTAAAAGTTGCTTGCATACTGCAAGCTAACAGTTGAATGCAGTACCGTACCAAGTAATGCCTCAACACAATTTTGAAAACTTCGCGCAAAAGACCACCTGGCGTCGAAATAAGGACCCGATCGTGCGACACAATTGCATATTAATATTAGATAAGTGCCATTCTGACCTGTTCCAAAGTTTCAATTCAATATCCTATCGAGAAGATCCCAAAATAAGATTACGCTATCCCCCTTTGAAATACATGGTAGAATAGAAAGGACGCTCAGGCATCGAACCAAGAACCGTCAAGGAACGGCGAACAGCGTATATGAAACATATGAATTGCCTCTATGTACATTCCATGTTATATCGTTCCCGGATAAGCATTCAAAGTAATTGTGATTTGGTAATATTTCTTCAGTTAGTACAATAGATAACCACGGCATCTCCAACCTCCGTGGTTTTCACTGTTTTATCGCTCCGAGAAAGGACTCGAAACAATTTTCGAAAATTCGCGCGAAAGACCGCCTAGAGTCGAATACAGGACCCGTTCTTGAGAGACAATGGCATACGAATGCTAGAGAAGTGCAACTCTGACGTTTTTCAAAGTTTCGATTCAATATCTTATCGGGAAGGTCCTAAAATAAAATTCCGTTATCCCCCTTTGAAATGCATGGTAGAATCGGGATGACGCTCTAGCATCGAACCAAGGACCATTAGAGGAACGGTGAAACGCGTGAAAGAATTTGTTGAAACGCCTCTGTTACGATTCCGGGTTTTATCTTTCCATCTCATCGGTAAGGCATTGAAAAAAATTTTCATAAATTGCAGCAATGCATTTCTTATGGAAGTATTTCGGACCCACCTGGAGTCGAACTCACGGTCATTTGGCAACATTTCTTCCATATGAATGATGGAAGACTACCTCAGCTTCAACCTTCGAGATTTTGGTTCCTCTATCTTAAGGATAAGTGCCTCAAAATAATTTTCAAATATCCACGCAATGCATTCTAATGGGAAAATTGCAATTTTTGGTACCTTCTGGTATCGAACCCATGTTAGCTAGCGTAAAAGTCTGCATTATTCTGGTATGTACAGGGTGGAGCCGGTACGTCGTAAAAAAATTGACGACGGCGCTTGTGGAACATGCTTAGAATTCGTATATCCTGTATGTATATATATATATATATATATATATATATATATATATATATATATAGGTATACCCGGAGAGTTAGCTATATATAATAGATATTTTAAAACAATAAAAATGTTTTCGATTTTTTGAAAATGTCAGGGTGGCCTACCCCTTTAAGTTGTATTTATTTCTCTTATCCTCTCTCGAACCCTCCGTTTTAAGGAAAACGAGCTTTCATAAGGCGCTGCCTGAGAATGTTATATGCTGAACTTATTGAAATATGGTAATAAGAAGTTTCAAAGTCCGCACTCAAAAAAATTATTTTCTCATTTTGGCCAACTTTTATTCGATCCTAGCTCGCTGTGCGCCGTAAAGGGGTTAATTTGGCAAATAAAAATTTAGCAATACGTTGTATTCCTTATTTTCACAAAAGCATGCTAATTGTAATTACGCTACATTACTTTAAAGAGTGGCATCACAAATTGGGCACATACAGCCAGTAGAATGTCGATCAATGGAAGAACTATTGTTGAATTAGTTTTAACATCACATTTGCGCATTATTTTTCAAGTATGCTATCTAGGCATTGACGTTCAATCGAAATTTCCAGAAAATGCTAAATATATAAATGGTTAACGCAAATGAAAAAATGTTGGTTCAAACAAACTAAAAGAATAATAAGCAAATGAACGAATAAGAGGAGTGTAAAATAAAATAAATATATTAATAAGGACAGCAATAGGTTACACTCTGTGAACAAAATCTTTGCACAAGGCATAGTTTTCGTGGATGAATTCCATTTCATTTAAACGCTGTGGCTCTAGTCTGCTTTTCTTAGCATTGAGAGTGAGCCCACAGATACTAAAACTCCTATCAATAGGAGTGTTTGTGGCAGGGATACGCAAGAACGTAGAGCTGTCAGCGTAGAGAGTGTGAAGGCATAGATTCGTCAGGACCGATGACATTCTGCTTATATAAAAGAAAATGAACCGCTTTTTAACAGCCACACGGCGAGGCATATTGACAAACTTGTGATTGCAGATCAACACAAGGGAAGCTCATTTTACGTGAGCTGAGTCATGCCGAAGTCACAACCGAAGCTGCGCGGTCACACGAAGCAAGCAAACTGGCAGTGAGAATGGTGTGCTCGCGAAAATTAATCCTAATCGTAACACGTGTCGATATCACGTATAACTCAGCGCCCTGATGGAAAACCCGAGATGAGTTCTATCAGTTCAAGGTGAATCTCTTCGAACTACTTGTCAGCACATATTCGAATGTGGGACTTAGTTTTTAAATCCACGCCGCGCCGCCGCGGATAAAATTTCCAGCGGCGGCGTGGCGGCGCGCCGTAGTATTTTCTTCGGCGGCGGCGGCGTGCCTTGTATTGTCGGCGGCGCGGCGTAATCGGCGCGGCGCCCACCTCTAATATATATACATATATGTACTACGTTGGACGTAAAAATCTCTTCCTTTTTCAACTTCCTTCATTCTCTCCTCATTTTCCCTTTCTTGGTTGGTGTTCCCCGTGAGTTTCCCTCCATCTTCCGCCTTCGTTCCTTCCTCGCTCCTGTACTTTTATTTCCGCTGCCTCATCCATCCTGCTCCTCGTTTGAGCACCATCTTATCGTCCATCCACCGCATTCCCTTTTTTCGCGCAATTTTTCCCAAATCCCTTTCCTTCATTTACTTTTAATCTCCCCACTTTTCTCAGCAGAAGAAAGCGACGTTGTTCCCAGCAAAAAAAAACTAATTGCGATTCCCAGTCGCGCTCTTCTCTAGACGATTTCTTCATTTTCTTATCTCCATTCGCTCCGTCCATTTCCCTTTCATTCCACGCAATCACGGATGGATCTCCACTTTAAGACCTTCACTTTCCTTTTCGCTTATCCTTTCTCTACTCCATTCTGCCATGGAAACGGACGTTTTGCGTCGAGACGTGGATGACTTACTACAATCATCCCTTCTGTATTGTTAAGTCTCCGCGGGAATTTTCGATAGTTGCGAATATTCTGCTCATTTTCTCTAGGAAAGCTCTGATTTGCTGTTTTCACTCATTGGAGTACTGCGGAAAACTATTTCCACTACGAAATAAGTTTCTATTGGTCGATTCTCGTCGAAGGCAGCACTGAATTCGGAACAAAGTACGAGGGTGGTCTGAAAAGTTTCCGACCCCAGATTTTTCAGAAATCTTCAGAAAATTTCGAGAAATGTCGAAATGTCGGAAACCTTTCAGACCACCCGTGTACCTCGACTATAGAAGGTAATTAGTTCAGGAATTACCTTCATTAACCGAAATTTGATTTCCAATAGGTTTCTATAGGAAATCGTTTAATGCCTTCTGGATGCCTCCCACTATTATCATGTGTAGAGTAAAATACTAATTATAATGATATAGAGTAAAAGAATTATTTTATAAAGCCACCATGGTTTCAACCCTTTAATACCTCATAGGGGAAGGCATATCTTGAACATATTGATGGGGTATGGACGTGGAAAAGTATACCAAATATTAAGTAAAGAAATAGAATCCGGAATGGTCAGCTGTAGCAAGCAATTTTAAAATATGAAAGGAGAGATTGGATGGAGAAGAGCACGCTCATTCTGCAATTAAGAGACGGTTTCTATTTTTAGTAATTATTTCTCTATACTTTACCAGCAATCGCAATAATTTTTTCAAAGTTAGAAAAGGTAGCAGTATTGGAAGATGAAGAGAGGGATACTTGTGCAGGAATACATCAATTGCAGAGAGAGTAATTCCTCTCCTGAATTCTAACACTTAACCAATTATAGAATGAACTGTAGATATATCACTATCTGAGAACAGAGTTAATGATCTAAGACCTGGTGGAAATTAAGGAAAGCAATGGGTAGGAAAAGGTAATTGATGACTCCTGAGTAAAGAAATGAGATAGCGTTGCTTCCAAGAAATAGCGTTACCTCCAGGTAGGTCAGAAAATAGAGCGCAAAGGAAGGCGTATCGATATAACGTGTAATCACGAATTCTCCAGATATAGGCAGACTCACAACTCACTTAAACTGCTCAAGATTTTATCTTTTTTATCCTTCAGTTCAATGAAGTGTACACCACTGGTGGCAAGGTAATTATTCAAGAAAAAAGAAATACTTCAATAAGCAATCATAAAAGTATAAAACCCGTATATTTGAGTCTTTCTTTTTCCTGAATAATAAGCATGAATTTTTTCTTTAAGAATAAGTTAGTTCCTCGCTTCAAAAGTCGTGACCTTAATTAACCGCGTAAGATAAATATGACCCCGAATTTCTTTGAATTTTTACGGTTCTGTAAAATTTTAATTCCATCGATTCGGAGAGAATGAACATCATTCGGGAATGCTTGCAAGGAAATGCAGTTTAATAATCACAAACTAGATGAATAATCAAGCACATTAGCTTTTTCATTATTTACCATGTTTTTCATTTTCATGATCTAGATTGATTCGACCGATCATAAATCATCAGAAAAACCCCATGAAGACAAATGCAGCTTTTATATCCTTTATTTACTTTACATTTGTACAAATTGAAAAAAAATTACACGTGTTCCAAAAGTGCAGCTACTTCCATAATGGAAAAATTTTCCCGTTTTAAATTGACTCATGAATTTCAAACTTTTAGGATTTGAAGACCCTGTGCATTAAAAAATAGTTACGCCTCATCGGATATTCAATGCCAAATGACGGCAAAATAAAACACCTACTCTCTGCCCTTTAGGAAAAGTCTCAAAAATCGGAATGGAAGGGAAGTGTTTTTAAAAATTATCATTTTGATGTATGTACCGTTTTATGCACCAAATACTAAAAATCTAATTGCTAATTAATGCTGATTGCTAATCATAGCCAGTTTACAATATTTTCAAAATACGGAACAAAAACAATCGAAAGAGTTATAATTTCGTCATGATAATATCTTAAATCTAAATACTGAATTCCAAACATGCGTTTGAGTCCTTTGAATTATTCTTTCTTCATTTAAACAGACAATAGAAATGTAATAGTAAATCAACTTGCACTGTTGCTGACGTTCGTCAAAAAGAAATAAACGCTGTAATCGAAAATCATTTAATTAATTTCATGTCATAAAAGTCCATTAATGCGTAAAAAGTCCGAAAATGAAGTCATGCTTTCGGTATTTATTTATTGATGTGATTCGTAATGGAATTTATTTTAAAGTTTTCATCGAAATATCTCTTTATTAACGTTAATATAATTTGAAACCTAATCAGAATATGTCAACTCAAGTTAAGCGTTCCGAACAAAAGTTGACACGAGGATCTGCATTTTTAAGTTTTGTTTGGATTCACCCGAAAAGATATATTCATCGAATTCAGTTTTTGATAAAAGAAAATCCTCCAGATCCGATAGGATAAAGGATTGTATCGAGATATTCATGAAGTTGTCCGTAGATATAGAATTCAATACTGCTTTAAATGGGAATTTTTTGAATATTTTACTTGACTAAGTATGTAACTTTGCCATTTTTAAAGCTATGATGTTGATAATCATGATTATATGATTTATTTAAGAATAGTTCATGAATTAAGTCAGGTAATTATTATTTATGTTATTATTAAATCTCCTTTTTTTATTTGATTTTCAATGTCTTAAGAGATATGACTAAAATATTTGTCATCATTAACTTATGAAATATTTATGAATATGTAATTAATAATTTATGTATTATATATTTCGTAGATCTTTTGGCATTTGCATTCGTTACCGACACATGAGGAAAAAGCTTTGAAAACTGACCTTCAACTTTTTATCATAACCTCTCACCGCTTGGAAGCTCTCTATTGTAAGAGAATTTCTCTCAATATCTCAATTTTATTTGAATATACAATCAAAATACTATGCTATGAATATAGACAGGACTAGATCTGACCCCAAGAATTTTAAAGTAGAGCTCACGTATGAGAGTATGAAACGAAATTTGATTGGCCTAGGTTCGAAAATATTAGACCACTCAACAATTGTGACTTTTAGACAAATACAATTCAGTATACGAGATGTACAGAAAAACTTCTTGAAGGCACTTAATTCATTAGAAAGCATAATTCTTCACTCATATACAAAACATAGGCGTCACCTTCAGCACAAACATTGGGCAGAGTCTCCACCTAAAATGAATGTTTTATTCATGCTGTTGAGTTAACTCAAAGTATACAAGAATCTGAAATGTGCAGGGCCAAAGGAGGGCTTGCTGTTTTCCATTCTCTTCGACGCGGGTCCACCGCGACCTCTTCTTTTAATATTTCATCATCGATCATCCCTCTTAATGCACACCTTTCTATGATTCCTACGTTCCCTGTTATCTTCACAATCTCCATTCCCTTGGCAATCATCCGATTGCGGGCAGTTATTTTGCCCAATGGTCTTTATCCTTCATATAGGAAGGCTACTCACATATGTACGTGTGTGAGCATATACACATGCATACACCCACATGTATGTTTTAATACTGACATTCGCATTCCAACTTTCGCAATTCCTACGCAACAGGGAACTTCTCTTGTTATGAGGGTTGGTTGGTGTTGACAGTGTACACTAACGCAACCAGCCAACCAATCATAACCAGAGAAGTTGTTCAGTGAGTTTGTAGTTATAAGTTACTGGTCATAAGAGAAGAGATGGATTGCGTAATTTATGTGATTTTTGTTCTGGCCAAAGTCCCTTACATTTTACCTATATTAATTTTTTTGAACAGATTTTTCACATCCCTTCATACTTTCACTGATACATATATTATGTCTACAATTATAATAAGAAAGGTCCAAATATTTCCCGGAACCATGATTCACTGCTTCTGATATAGCTTCAAACTTGATTTAACCTATCGAAAATTTCTTCCAGCATTGTATTAAGAATCTAATTAAGAATATATAAATTGATCCATAAGGATACGTAAGGATAGCTTTTTAGGGAAGATAAGAAGCGTCTTTTTGGTACTTCCTGAGCCCTATTCCCCAACGTAACACTTTAAAAATCCCTACTGTCTCTCTAGTATTTCCCTATCCGTGGAGATAATAGCATGGCTATTGAAATACGTTTTGGCCTTTTTAGAAGATCGCTAATCCGGACTTTCTCTTGTTTCTAGAACTCGTGATAACCCAGGCTTAAACTGACACAGGGCTTTGGGAGCGTTTTAAACCTCCAATTCGTTAACATTGTTCCAATTCCTTTCTTCATAATTCTTTTATGTCAAAAATGTATATCTCTGTAAATTGCTGAATATATGTTTCCTAAGGACGGAATTACATTCTCCTCCGTATTTCATCGAATTTATTTGCTGAAATTGGGTTGAGATGGTTCTTTACCTCATTCCACCATTAGCCGGGAGTTAAAATTCAAGCGGCCATTTTCCTCCCTCTCTAATCCACGAATTTCTACATAAGTCCCTCTCTTCTTCCCCCACATTTCCTGCTTCAAATATTGTGACTATTGGTAGAGTAAAGAAAGGCGCACCCATAGCTAACTGTCATCTAATTGAGAATCGAGCAGTAGTTTGTCCGTCCGTCTCGCACAAAACAATTTCCCTCGCTCCACTTTCGCCCACCCAATCATAAAACGCGACAAAACCCGCGGTTTCGGGATCCTTCCGAATTCGGCTTTATAAACGGAGAGTGGTGTGGAAGGCTGACGCACTCGGGCCCTCATTAATATTTAACGCCCCGAAAGGGTCCCAGGCGTCGTTAGGGAGGAGGCCCCCGCCCACCGCTCACAGATGAAACTGGAAGAGACTAAAGAGGGAGGCTGCTTTAGGAGCGTTTCATCTTCTCTTTTATTCCAGCCGAGCGCGAAAACTCTTTATTTTTGGGATCATTCACGTGCGAAATTCTTGGGGGCCGTTCCTCTCTTTGTGCTTCGGTTGAAATTTGCCGAATGACTAGTCGACGTTCTATTAGCGGAAGGTGCGTACTAATAAGCTAACGAAGAAAGATTATCGAGTTTCGAGAAGAACTCCTCCACGGGGTAAATACCGAAAAATATGCTTCGGCAACTTGGCAGTATCGGGTGGGGTCCGGCAAGACTGACGGGTCTTCGTGAATATTTAATAGCGTCTTTGCGAAGAAAATAAAGCGTATGTATGTAGGTTCACTAAAACTCCAGTAGTAAATGTTGCCCTAAAAAATTAAATCAATATTTCCTGTGCAGTAAACTGAATTTACATCGTGGAAAGCCCCGGGAAGACCGCTGTCATCCTTGGGAAGATGTGGGTTCGAACCCAGGAGCCAGTGATGAATATCTATAAGATTACATGCGATATGTTATCTTATATAAGTTAAATTCTCATCCTTTAATTCAGAGAAATACGTAAATCTATCAGTACTGAAAATTTCCTATATTCCTGATGTTCTGGCAATTGAAGGCTGCCATTATTTCATTCCTTTCATTCGAAACTCAACACATTTATTCCTTACTCTTTCCTGTTATTACTGAGATGAACATTATAGTCTCGAATACAAGGTTCAATGTAAATAAACTCTGAAATAGGAAAACCATCGGTGAAACAACAGATGGCAGTGAAAGTGTTATTGATTGCAGCATTAATAAATACTTCGTTTATTTCACGAAAAATCGATACATCTTAACGTTTTCGCGAAAAAATTGTTTTCAGTGATAAAATAAGAATATCTACACAATTTTTCTCTCTTGTGGTATTCTTGATTTCCTATGCCTATTTTTCCTAATTAAATATTTACAAAGAGAAACGTCTGCAAATGAGCGATAAATAAAACATAACGTTTATTTATGATGAAAGTTTCCGATATTCGATGAATATATATACGATGATTATTGTATTAAATTTTACTTACGCAGACAGTAGGCTATTTTTTGTACCTAGTAGTCTCCAGTTCGATCTTAGATGACTGGAAGCATTCTCATAAAAGAAAATGTTGCTTTTATAAAATAATTTATATAAGAAATATTCAGAATTATTAAGAAATTCACAGATCAAGAGGTTATGGAAAGAAAAATAAATAAAGATTTATTATTTATACCGTCGATCATCGGATTCGGTCCAAACCATGCATAATTTAATAAAATTCTACCAACTTTCTTTAAAATTGCTCACTTTCAAACGCCTTGGTGACAATGATTTTTCTGAAGTCAATTTTGTGATTGCCTTCGCATCGTTATTGTAAGCATATATTTAAAAGTAGAGTGGTAAGGAGTGATAAAGTATATGAATGAGCGAATTTTGATCCCTAAAATTAGACTCAAGAAAAGTTTGCGATTATATTCTAAGAATACAAAAATCAAAACGAACACACCGTATATTACAGATCTTCCGTTTCCAGATAATGAGTATATTTTAATTAATTATTAGCTCCAAATAATTTCAGAGTGATTCAAATTGAATTGCAAACCAATTATATTTGAATAAAACGAAACTTAATATGTATAATAGCTATTCCAGTGTATTTTATTATAAAATTTTCAGCTCATGCTATAGCTATGCATAATTTTTATGTTCTGAGTGGCTTCACCACAACTCCGCCAGCCATCCCCGCCGTACAGCGGGAGGACATAAACTCTGGGGTGGCCCAAAGAGGAGATTCAGCTGCCGATCCTCGCTATTCCACGTTGGTCAAATGCGTGGGTTGTATTTCGTGACGACAATTCATCGCTGTCAGCCTGAACTGGAGGAATTTCCTGCTGTTTATTGTGAGGAAATTACTTTCTACGTGCTACCGTTAGTCACGTGTAGCTGGAATTGTAAAGATTAATATGTTATTACATTTTCCTCACCTGTCACATATAAGGATATATCTTTGTTTTAGTACATCTGAAGTATTTTCAGTGACAAATTTGCGTATAAGCTAAACAAGACTTTCTTAAGACCCAACTTATTTGTATTTCAGTCCATCAGTTACTTTTATAAATATATGTTTGTGACGTGCAAAGAGCTTTAGATACCTCTTAGGTCCATTAATTACCATATAGCATATATTAAAAAATCAGCAACGATTCATTATTGACAAAGGAGAGCTGGAAATGTAAAAGGGCCCATACCTCAATAATTTAGGGCCACATCAAACATAAATCGGGCTTTGAGTAGTATTTTTAATTTGACTGATGAAGCGTTTCAATGGATTCATAGCTTTGAGATATTCTCAAACTTATTCACATCCATTCCAACGAATAGAGTGATTAACTTTTACTGCGTAAGCCTAACAATCACTAACGTAAGAATACAAAGTTTTTAGATATCTGCAATCCATCGTGGAAAAAGTTGACAATGTGTTAATCTCCACACATACAGTAAAAATCCACATATTTCATGTGAAATATCGTAGACTTCACTTAAAAGGAAATTCATATGGATTCTTTAGCGCGGCAGAAAACATGGGGAAAGTCCCCATATAGTTAACAATACAACAACAAAACCAAAATTTGTAGTTCAAACTAAATTAATGTATTGATTTCTAAATATCTACTTACCCGATTACGATAATTTCTACCTAAAACGCTAAAGGACATCAGAGAAAATGGCTAAGAAATGTGAAAAATGCTGCTAATGTGCAATTAGAAGGGGAGTTACGCATTTAGAGCTATCGCATATCGGATGATGATTCGCAGGATTTGAATCTCAGCTTACGTCATAATCAAGTTGATGCAGACAGTTGGCTTTCTACGCTGCACCGCTTCAGATAATGGCCGATTTACCAATGGCTGAATGTGCGGCTGGTGGAACACTGAACGACCATCGCCATCGATTTCTGCCGGTTATCATGCATTTACGCCCAAGAAGTATGATCTTTTTGATCGAAGTCGTTAGTCATCTACTTCTGCAGGTCAAAGGTGACTTCTTTGCGCATTCCTCGGCTCATCTCCACATCCTCCTCGATTCTTTAAAATACATGGACTGACTTTACCGACCATGCATAACCGATCAACTAAGCCTATTCCTCCATATTGTTAGTCTTTTCTTAGCCATCAGTTATAGTGCTTAAAAATCGGACAAATGTGTAGCAGCTTAATGCAGTTAAGCATGAGGTTAAACAAGGGATGAGTTTTGGGCGAATTTTGCGCGAGATAGCGTGCACCCAGGAAATACCGGGAACTTCCCGGTCCCGTAGAAATTATTTCAAGTCTCTTCTTCCTTAACTACGAGGTTATTTTATGGATAATTTAGTAATGAAAAAAACGAAATGAGCAAGTTCAGAGATAATATAAAATCTAATCTTTGTAAAAGTAAGATTTCGCTACATTATTTGGTTTTTAATTTTATTTAAAATAAATAAAAATTTTACATTTATTTAATTTCCCTTTGTTGTGCATTCAAAGATGAATAAATTTTCCGAAAAAATTTCTCACGAGAGTTATTGGCAACTCCTTCAATGAATGTTATTAATATCAACTGAAAATCATGGAAAATTATCAGTAATAAATATTTTGTTAACGATGTAAAAGTAGGAGTATAAATAAGAAGGTAAAAGAATAGAATAAGAACAAAAAACAAACGAAAGCAAAGATAGAATTAAAGTAAAATATTTAAAGTGATACCAAATAATGAGCTTAAATGTATAGTTAAAGGTACTAATTGTGTATTTCGGCAATGTACATTTCTGAGGTTAAAGCACATTGGTCATTGGCATGACCATTGGCATCAGAAGATATGCAAATTTTACTCTATTTCTCCATTAAATTTAATTATAAAATTTGGCCTTCAGTTTCAGCATTTGAAAATTTTCTATGACGTAAAATGTATGTTTCTATTGTCAAATTGGGCTCCTTTATTTAATGCCTTTATTTTTATTTTTGCAGGTAAGCAACTTTTACTTATCCTAAGCCGGACTACCTCTTTAATACCACGCCTTAGTGAAGATCCTCAGAAGTAAGGCTCTTGAATATCTACGCCTTTCCTAAGGAAAATCTGAAACTAAAGTAAGTGTATTTTAAAAACCAAAAGTATAATGTCGTAGTAGACGTTTCCGGGTTTCTATGGAAAGAATGGGATTTCAGTCATTAAACAAAAGCGTCAAATGGATGACTCTAAAGTAACTCCAATAACCGAGTTTGATACCGTTATGGAGATTTTATAATTCTTTACAGTAATTCAAGGTGTCATAATTCGAAGAATTGCAGATTTAAATCATCCTTTTAATATACAAATACATGCGAATTGCAAATTCACTTTCGAATCAGATTAAGTGACAGTCATGTTACTTTTTATATTAACGCTTACGTAATTACAAATCTGCGTGCTTAGTGTTATTCTTTTTCTACTATCATCAATCACTTGGCAGTGACTATGCTATTCTTTATTATCATTAAAGCAGTTCTCCTATATCTACACACAAAATGTCTCAAGTATTTTACTTTAATTCTGAGAATGGATTTAAGATTGAAAATGCTATTCTGATAAAGAAACAGTATCAGCATTGTTTGAAAATGTTATTGTTGCAGTAAATTTTTCAAGCGAATTCACACTGTAATGAAACTTTCTTGCAACAAGCAAGAAATGATTTATTCCTACAATACCAAAAAAGATCGTTAATTATTATTATTTAAAGTATTATATAAATCATTCGTTTCTTGTTGTCTTAAAATTTAAAATGATTTACCAACAGGTAATATTGACTGAATATTAAAACAGAAAGACGAAGTACTATAATCAAATTTATACGATTGAACGTCATCTCCGATTTTCCTTCCCAAAAAATTTTGACTTTATATAGTCTGAGCAGAATAATCCTGTTTTACTAAATCCAGTGGGTCGCATTAGCATCTGCTTTAAGGGCCGCAGATATTGTACTTCTTTGGAGTTTTGCATTAATCATCCTTCATTGGAAATTCCTCCATCAATCGTCTTTTGCTAAGATGTTTAGAGTGAACAGGGCGTTTCATTTCTCAAGATGGATCATAACCGTGTTTCCTCTTTCACTTACGCTCTAAACTTTTTGGTTTTAATAGTAGCGGAACCTTCACGAAAGCAGTTTCATGGCTGTTGGTTGGTTTGAATGAGTGTAAATATAATCTTTAAAGTTTCGAATTTAAGGCGGTGTGACCTCCAGTTATTCACACTCAGGTGAAAGATCACGCGCCTTCTCACTGAATTATATGCATTTTTATGTAAATATATGTATTGTGGATTATACTGATTATGTAAAATAAAAATTTCATCCGGAGGATGTGTTTGGGTACTCAAAAGATTAAAAGTTCTCATTTTGTCTTTCTCATTGAGGCAGCATCTTGTGAACCTCCTTCCGGGTGGATGAGTTCTGGGCACCAAAATGAGGTCGGATTCCAGAATATAATTTCCATTTCCTCGCCGTTTTCATTTGAACATATGCCTAAATTTACTTTTAATTTCTCCGGTCGTTATTTTGCGCATGTTTTCTAGAGTCTAGCGCACAGCACTGCTTCGTGAATCGCTATCGAACCCTGGAAATGTTTGACCGCATTTTGCGAATGCCCTATTTAGGGATCGCGTTGTATTTTATGAGTGATGCCTTCCCAGCAATGTAACCCATTTTATTATTATTGTGCAATTGTATCCTTGAAAGCTGAGCTTGGATTTCGTGGTATCAAGTCGCTTACTTAATGATATGGAATGTGTTATTTGTAAGATATTGCTTTAATTAGTGTTACTATATGTCCCATTATGACCCGGGACAGTCCCGGTTTTGACATTATATTTCAGTTGATTTGTCCCGGTCTGAAGAAATTACTCCTAGAATGAGTAAGAAGTAAAATAGGGAGATTTCAACGAGAGAAATAATTTAAAAGAAAATTATCATAAAATTGGATGCCACCCATACTTCGTTATGTCTTAAAACCACATGAAATTAACTCATCAATTCAAGTCTGTATTTTCTTCTTTTTTCTTTTTCATCTCCCATCATAATAATTTTTTCTAGGGATGGATTTGTTTATTTACACAGTTTTAACTTGATTTGGATCATCTACAACAGCATTTTCTAAAATTTACCGTCCTAGTGTTGATTATTTCAAGCTTTGTAGACTGCAGAACCGGTTCAATAATATTCTTCTTTTAGATCCATCGTATTGCTTAGGAAATATTTCCCAGAACACCCTTATCAATAGGATAAAAACGGGTCCTGCAACAAACAGCCAATGAGCAAAAGAGCTAACTTTAAAAAGTGAAGATTAACAACGTAATATACTTAAATACTTCTTAGAAAACATCGGGTTACTTCTGACCCGATGAAACCAGCAGCATCGTTGGCGATACTGTGTCATTTGTGTTGAAAATCGCTTCGTTTTCCCAAAAATCTTCGAACCATTGTCAATAGCTTGTTGTGTATAGTGTAGGCTTAGAAAAGGGCTCAAAAATATTAAAAAAACAGTAAGTTAGATTTGCTACAGTTGTACATTTGTAACTAAGGTAATAAGTTCATTTTAATATTTCCTGACGACCGGCATCTTTTCTCTCAAGGATCGGTACTTGGCCGCGGACCGTACTTCGGGAAACTCTGTCCTAATGAATAATTAATATTGCAAGGAGGGTGGCTATTTAAGAATTTAAAAGGTTCTTATTCATGTTTCGTCCCACCAGTTCCACTGTCTCCATGATCTTTGCGCTATCTAGCAATCTTTAGAGGGCAAACTTTAAAACTCCTTCGCAGCTCTCCTCCGTGTTCTGTGTCAAATTCGAAATGTGTCAGAGGCGTTTAAAACGATCCACTTATTTAAGAAAGTCGAGTGATTCGAATTCGAAACATCCCGCGCTTCTTCCACGCGTCACCTTGGAATAAATGAATTATACTTTTGAGCAGGAAATATGCAGCAGGATCGGGGTGCATTCAGAGCGACACAAATCCTCCTTTATTTTCGAAACTCTCGCAACCTGCATTCATTCGCCTTTGGGTCAAAAAAGGGAACTTTTTCGCCATACTCTCGCTCTGCCATAAATCAAAGGGAGATATTTAGAAGGAGACTATTCATCCTTTTATCCGACTCGAAGCTTGTCGCTTTCGGTACGCGCCACAAAGATGGAGATTTATACTTTGGCGGTAACATGTTTTCACTATATTTCATTCTTTTAAATCCGAATCGCCATTTTTGCTATTCCGAACTTTTCTAAGGCGCGCGAATGAATTTTTTATCCCTGTGTTTTCATTCGATTTCCTCTCTCTTCGACGATGCCGCATCCCCTCGGACCAAAAACGAATTCTACGCCTACGTCCGTCGGGCCTTTTTATCATGACGACATTTTCCAACTAAAATGCGTGTGTAACTCCTCTCCCTTTACATATTGTATTGGAAGTGCATATGGAGTGAAATCCGTTTGAAAAGTTCACACTTCAGACGAAGTACGGCTGTATATGCGGCATTCTCTCGGTCACGGTTCCTTTAATGTAAAGTTATTCAAAACAGGGAAAAACAGTTAAAAACAGGTATATTTTTCTCGAAACAACATCTATTTGTGGTTTTGAGGACATTTCTGACTGATACTATCTCATGGATAAAAATTTATAGCAAAGCATATTTATTCTTCAGTAAACGAATTCATAGACGCATGAAACTATTACAAAATTGTTACAGAAAAAAGGGAAATGATGCATGGGTTACTCATTTGATAGCTAAGGATTAAAGATACATGCGGTTAAGATATCGCATAAGACGCTCTTCTAACAGCTTATAGGCGGGCTTCTTCCGTTCCCTGATTCAATGCATAATCAAGGAAATTTTAAAATACATTATGAGCTGTCACGGTACAGTAGTATGTTATAAGGTAACAAAGCTTTTTAATTAGATCTGCTTGTAATCACGTGCTCATGAATGTCAAAGAACCGAAAATTTCATGTAAATGCTTGTGAAGATATTTTCTAAATAATAGTACGAGGAAACATGATTATTAAGTAATGATTTCGAAAAAGTATTTGATATACACAGACAATTGTACAAGACACTCAGCAAAAGTTATTTGTCATTACCACAAAAGTTATAGCGCCTCAAAAAAATTAAAAGTGGAATCTAAACTGTGATTGATGCTGCTTTTCTTGCGCAAACTGAGACTACACCTGACATTGTAATTGACATAGAGCAAGTCATCCGAGAAGATTGATGGTGACAATCGGCAAAATTGTTGGAATTATGCGTAGTCTAGCTCATCACGAATGAAGTGTTGTTATGTAACGAATTTTACCCGAAATTTGTACTAAGGTTATTTGTATAATACTTAAAACATGGATTTATTAAACAAATTTATCACGTATATAAGCTTGTATAAAACAAGCACGTTTTGGTTACTTATAAGTTTTGAAAGATGGGCACAGTAATATGAAATACGTAGGGAATCGAATGTAATTTATATTCCGATAATCGAGTTTTTCCATATCTTATGACGGCTTCACATTGTTCTTCTCTTCAGTCGACCATCCATCTTGTTTTCGGTCTTCACTCGGGAGTGCTTCATTTCCTACTTATCTGCCGCTTCCCTTCTCTCTCTCTCTCCCTCTCTTGTGTCACGGATCCCCAAAGCACGTTCTCCACGCTAATTCCGTCGAACTCAAATGCATTCATTTCTGAACACCATTTCAACTGTTAGGACATGCATCGAACACGTACGGAAAGTTTACACCACTCATCAGATCGTACATGTGTACATTAAAGGCCTTTACAAATGTCCATTGAATGAGGATTCTAAGATGGACTTCGTGAAAAATAATATCCGGTATCTATCCAAATCGAACGAGAGACACAACTTAAAAGGATGAAAAAAAACTTGGTAGACAACTTGAGTGACACAATTTATGTTATTCTGTTTATAGTTAAGCAAACAGTCATGCTGCAAACTTTGTTCTACTGCTCCTACCAGCGAACTTTGTTGAATCGCATGTCGCGGCCTGATGAGGTCAACGGGAATGCAAACAAAACATTTTGAAAATCTATTTGGAGCATATTACCCGGAAATTCGGAATGATCATCAAGAAATTACAGGCGGAAATCTACAAAGGAATGTTTATGTAATAGTTGTTAATGAAGTTGTGTGGAATCACCAATGTAGCTCTTATTTTTAATTGGTTCTTTCCGAAATGACGATTCTTCCTCTTATTCATCATTCAATTTAGAAATCTATTTTGACGAAAGATTTATTTTAATTTCTTTTGTAAGGGAAATCGATCGATGTATATACGTTATTACATGCTGAGTTTGCAATGGTCAACTCTGCATCACAGCACTCTGTGTATGTATAGGGTGTTCAAAAGTATCCCTGGAGGCCTATTGTTAAACAATGAAAAGCGATTAAGCTTAATTCTGGAAACTTCGCAAATGTCCCTCGCATTTGTTTACGTGTAAATACACACGCACGTTATTTTCCTTGGGTTCAGTGAGGATGTAAAACGGAACTTTCAGTTTACTACAATTCTTACGAAAAATTTAATTTTCTTGGTAATACGTACATTAAATTCTTATGTCCACTTTATTATTTAATAGATTCACATACAGAGATACCACAATTTTAGAGTGAATTACAAAAAATTAAATAAAACAATTTATAGGATGTATGCATGCATGCATGAACTAGAGACAGATCAATAAAAACTAAATGAAAGAAATCTATAAGAAATATTTTTTCAGTACAAAAGTTATTTGCATGAATATAGATGAAAAGATTCTTTTAAGAGTGAACCATGCGAGTTCGAAAGTGCCCTTGGAGGGCGGGTAGGGAGTTCGGGAGGTTTTTTATTAGCGAACGTTGTGTAAGGAATAATTTACAGTAGGAACATGAAGAAGCGTTTTTCAGACTTAATGTTGAAGGTGTATATTAAGTTGTATTTAATATGAAAGAAAATTGCCGGTTTGTCGATGTTGCTGGCAAAATAAGGAAGACGGAGAAGAATAAGAGTTCAATGAAGAAATTCGCAGTTGGGAAGACCTTTGGTGAAAACTTTGCGCAAAGACACAAGAAAATTTTCAGGATTATAGAGTCTGAAAAAAATTCATTTTCTTTTATAAGCCTATTCATAACTGAAACTATGGCTTACTGATAAGTTTAGTCTGCATTGTTAATAAGTGTTCTTGTTCAGTTCACATTTGATTAATGTATTTTCTTAGTTTAAGCTTAAGATAACGTTTCTCGCATTATTTACTGCCGCAGTGATTAGCAGCAACAGATTCAAATTGCTGGAGCCATAAATTGTCCTCTGAAAGCATAACTTGTCCTTCCCTTTCCCTACTTTTACTTTCCCTTTGTGTTTTCAATTCCACTAACTCTTGGCGGAGGAGCGCTCTGTATTTATTCCCTCGAGTTGGAGCTGCAAACAGCATAAAATACGTGAGCGAAGCACTTGTGACGTTCAATAAGAGAAGATCATCACGTCAAGGAGATTCAATCTCTCACCCATTCTAAGAATGCATGGCAACGGAAGGAAAGAAAGTCACTATGGGAGGTCATGTGTACCTTATTTTATGAACCTTAAAATTACGAAATTTACTGTTCCACTGCATAATTGAAGTAATGTTTTTAATAGAAAAATATTAATTTCCGTTCTTAGCGTGATAGTGTAGAAACACCGATTCCGAATGGTAAATATTTCCACTTTATATTTTCAAGAACAACAAATATATAGGCACTTAAAGAACTATATTTTATTTATTTATAGAACTATATATTATTTCTATATATACTTTATTTTGACAGGCAAAATTGTGATACTATTTTTCTCTTATGTGCTTCTATTTTTTTACTTAACCTTGAGTAACATCCTGGTTTGGTCATTAATACTCACTATATCGCCTTATTGTTTCTCAGATTTATAGAAACTATGGTCTTTGATCTTAAATTCATTTTTCCTTGCATTCTTTAGTTCTTCATTCATTTTATGAACGCAGACAATAAATAATTTTACAGAGGAAGTCAATATGCGAACTACTCCATACTTAAATTAATACTTAAAAGCGTGAAAATAATTTATTTTACGAAGTGCAAAATAAAGATATTTTTGTCAATGAAAGTTAAGCAAAATTTTAACTCTTCTCTCAAGATTATGAAAGTAGACCTTCGTTAATTTGTGCCCGAATTTAATTTTATGTGTTACGCCAGAAAATATTTTAATTTAGCTTTCACAGTTTCAATTATTTACTTATTTTCATGTTATAATTTGATTTTCTGCCCATATGGCAATCCTCGAGGGAAGTTTAACATACTTAGAAAATACATTGCTTGGCATTCGCTCAAAGACGGCAGAGAAACCCCTCCTAAAACCTCCTATAGATAGTGATTTACGCATTAAAAAGATATAAATTTGTCATCACATAAAATATTTGCATAGATCACATTGTCCTATAAGTCTATACTAGGTTAAAGTATGCATAAATATGCATCATTTGATGCATAAAAGAGACTTTAAAGTCTCATTTCCGCTAAAAATAAAGACGTTTTAATTTATATATAATAATCTACTTTACATAGATTGTCATAAGTTCAAATTAATGTAGAGAAATAAGATGGATTAAAACATATCTTCTTCAGAAAAAATGTATCTAATGTATCTAATGAGTTCTCTCCGATCGATTATAAATCGAATCAGATCTCGAAGATTTACAGGTTCCTATTATTTACTAAAGGAAATATGCAGTAAATTCGAAGAACAAGAGACACGGGAAGTCGCCATTCTTTTCCCTACGAAAACGTGCGATTTAATTCTACCTGTCGGGAATCACGAATAAATTTCCTCGGATACTTTCCGGAATCTGCGGCGATCCAATATCTAAGGCTTATCAAATAGTGGATCGCTGAGCCTTGGGTTTATTTACTGCATTTTTAGAAAATAGAGGCGTGATATATGGTGTTTAAAGTCGAATCTTATCTTTTTTGTTTGAAGAACTCCGTTCAGACCCGTAGATCAAACAGTCCCTAATCATGAAAATAGTCTAAAATAACTCCTGTACTAGATTTGCTATTTAATGAATCTCCTGCAAAGGTGCGAAGATTGAAAAACTGCTGATAAAAGCTGATTCTTGGAAGTCATAATCTAACTTAGAGTATGAACTTACAAATTATCGTATTATCTTTCGAAAATGTTTCCAGTAATAAACCCTTATTGAAGGGTTTTCTAACTTCTTTATTTTTCCATCACTTTTACTGAATTACTAGGAATATCAAAAATTTTAATGAATATTTTTATATTTGCCACGTTACATTTTATTTCTATCGGTTGGATTAACTAGTTGAAATCATTAGCTGATATTAACCTAATGACGAATCCCTTTCAAATGAGATTTTCTGTTATGAGACTAAGATATTCATCCAAATCTACATATGAATCCTGATATCCTTTGGGCGTGTGGAACGAAGTGAACACCGTGATTTTTTTTCACTCCTTTTACTCGGTCACTGTGGCGTTGAGCTCGCGGAAAATATGAATTTTATGTAAACGAATCGCCCTAGAATCCTTTCCATTTTTTATTCAGGTATCTGTTTTGCTTACGAAACATTTATTTCTTCTGTATTTATTTCGCTGTTTCCTTCCAACGAGATTATACTGCACCATTTTGAGTTGAATATTAAGAAGTGAAAATCATAGAAAACTTTGTTTCTAATGAAATTTGCTTCTAGAAAAGGCATTCTTATATTTCAGGTGACGAATGATGCCCCAAATTGAAGGGTGTTTTTTCTCCATTTTTACTGTGAACGGTAAAAGCCGTTGTGTTGAGTGGATGGCAAATGTGATTTCCTGTCCATCGTGTCCTATTTGTATTCAGCGATTTCCCAAGCGGATTTCTTTCTCATTGTGAATAGCTCAAAGTGCGTTACAGTAATTTTATTTGCTTATTCTGTCAAATCGTCTTTCCATTATCTATTTATTTACGACGTAGTAGAGCGATGCTAGGATGACAACATTATCGATTTAGATCAAACACATACACGATGTTAGGAAATACAATAAATATAATGATGTTGTATCTGTTTAAAATACGGAGATGCTATCAAACTTTCTACTACATATAGAAATAATCTATATTATATTCTACATATTATCTTAATGTTGAAACTATTCACAGAATTACGCTCTTTAGGGATAACTAGGGATAGGCCTAACTTTTCGAAAAAAAAGCTGGAGAACCCTTGTGAAATATCACATTTAAAATTATTGTGACTTAGACGTCGTTACATTTGTAAAATCTTAGGTTGATATTTTTAGTTCGAGTGTCGGCTCTATCAGACTTCTTTTGTATACCTTTCGTTAGGAAAATTCCTGTGTGAGAGCCTTCACGTTCTAAATTCATCGAGAACCACATTCCAAAATGTTTGTTCTTCCGTTCAAAAAGATAAAGAGAGATAGAGTAAAGTTGTATTTAATCTGTGGAAAAAGTGCAAATTATCCATTCTCCTTTATAAAACAGCTACTATAAGTCACTATCCTACATATTTTTAATGCCATAAAACCGGTTAATGCAAACAAATCAACACCACAACCTGAAATAGATAACGATAGGGGATCAGTAAGGTAATGAGATTGGAACACGCCTGTTAATGAATTAGAGATTTGAGAGCACTCTGTTAGCCGTCTGTTGGGATAGTGTCTTTCAGGCAATAGAAGTACCGAGGAAGGTGCGTTTACCGATTCCATTCCTAGAATCCTGGCTTTTCAGCCTGTAATCTGCCTTCATTCCTAGATATCGGTAATCCCGGCCTTTATCAGCGCTTCTAGCACTTGAAACACAGACAGACGGCTAACGGAGTGATTACAACCTCTAAGAGAAAACTAAAGTTTTAAAAAGTGTGTCGTATTCTCTGTGTACTGTTATATACCGGTGAAGCGGTATTCTTAATATTTACATTTCTTCGGAATTTTTGCCACTTTCAGCGTAAACCAATATTGGTTGAAAGACACACTTTAAGATCATTGTGATTCATTTCTATGTATATGAACCTTAACCTATTTTCTTGGGAGGGTATGAGAATTTAGTAGGCATGTTATTCTAAGATACTGCTGCTCTGTTTATGAAAACGAATTCATGCACATCATTTCCGCTGCTCTGAATTTTCAAAAGCGGTCATATTCCCACGACACGGCAGTAACCCATTCCGTATGAACGGCTAAAGGCATTTTTACGAATTTACGACTTCAAGTGAGCCGAAATCAATCGCTATCCCTAACACATCGACTATGAAAAATTTGCGAGATTTTCGAATGAATAGCGATCAATGCTGAAGCTATGGATAGGTCTGCATATTGAATTCAGATTCCTCTTAAAAGAGAAAAATTCTCTTTTTTCTTTCGCCGTACTCTTCTTATTTTCCGCAGCAAAACATTAATATCCATTTGTGTCATTCAATCGGTTGGAAAAAACGCCCCCACCGATTTTGGTGAAACGGACAAATTAAAAATCGAGCGGATAATGCGCGAACCGAAATTGTCATTACATTTCCTGCGTTTACATTTTTTAACGCGTAATTATAACTCTCTCGGGATAAAAATATCCAAACGCATTAATAACAATTGGGAGTGACATGTGATGTTAACAAAAATTACCAACACCTTGTTCGTATCCAACATAGGATATTGTGATGGGTTAGCAACTTTAGTATTATTAGTCATTTGTCGTAATTTATTTCAACAAAATTCCCGTCGCAGTTTTCCTTTATTCAAACAAGAGAGAGAACAATTAAATTTTACCCTTCCATTTTCATAGATTCCTTCTGTCTCTTATTTTGTAACGATTTGTCTAATTTGCATGGTTCTATCTAAATCCTTGATTGTCAATGAAACATATCTGTATCTTCGCGAGGTTTTCTCATCTCCCTTCTTGAGTGGGTGTTAACCCTCAACGTGGTTTTTTACTCTATCACCCTTCAGTTGTGGAGATTTTGTACTACAATTATTATCTCTCGTTTTTTCTTTCTACACTTTTTTTATGATGATATTCATACGTAAGCCTTGTTATGTATAATTCAAGAAAGAATACTCCTAAGTCAGATCCGGTGATGTTAAATAGTTGTATATGTGTGTATATATCATACCTAAATTCTTCTCGTAATTTCCTAAAAATATATCTTCTGTATGTAATGAAAGAATATTCATTTGCCAATGAAAGGAATGTTTTTTTTTTTACTCAAGATCAAAATTTATTCGAAATAAAAGTATTGTTTTTCTCTTTTATTTATGTTCTGCTTGTGTTCTCACTATAGTTTTTTATATTCTTAGTATTTTAATACCCTTTTCGGTTTATGTTTGTGAGTTATTCTTAAAATACGTCTGTGATTACATTAATGTGATGGAAATCCCTTCATAAGGTTTACGTCAGGGGTGCCTAATTTCACTCGTAGTGTGTAAAGTTTTATTTCTATATTTTTTCTGAGGTGAAATAAATTATATAAAATACATAAATTCTATACAAAGTTAAGTCGAAGAGATGTCCTCTTGAGCCTTGACTTGCGCACAAGAGATCCAATAGTATTTATGAATATGAGGCTTTTTTAGTGTTTTTTCATAGTTTTATTGAATTATGATTTAATTATTTTGAATATCTTATGTCAGTGGCTTATTTAATGATTTTTGAGTGCTATCAAATTAAGCCTGAAGGGGTATATTTAAAGGCATCTCAGGTAACTCTTAATCCATGTATTTTGATCCTTTTTCGTGAGGGAATTGCGGTCTGAAACTTCAAAATTGCCATACTTGGGTCCAAATTGAAAATGGATACGTAGGCGGAAATAGTTATGGCGGGAATGAGAGTGGGAGATAAGGGAAATCCTCACAAAGGGGGCGCTCCTTAGATAATCCACGAGGTCAATTTGAGATGAAATTGGAGGACAGGTGACAGATAGGGAAATGGACTCGCCCTGCAAGCATTCTGGGATTTCGGCTAATCTGACGATTTGAATTTCCGGGGACCAGCTTTATAATACGACCGAGCCCATGGGCATTTCCCGTCGAATCGGGACATCTCTGTCGAGGGTGATGGAGGATCACAGAAACATGCCGCCTACAGCAGGACGATAGCGCCTTAAACGTATTACTATTATGTGAATATTTATGTAATTTATTCGCTTATAAGCAAATATTTCGCTTTATTTTAATCAACTCACACGATTAAGTTCACATGGATGGAATTTTTTATTTGGATCATATATATTTTTATATATTAAGACTTCATAGAGTTTTATAGTTACACTTCTAACAGTGTGAATTTTCAACCAATTTAGCCACGATGGGGAGTATTTATTTTTATCGGAAGGAAGTATGTAACATTGAAGGACCTAAGGAAGGATAAGACTGCCCTTTCGTGGAGTATTGAATAGATTTAAAAACTTTAGCTTCGAATCTTTACTTTAGGAAAAAAGTTATTCTGTGAGAGCATTAAAATAGAATGTTTTTCATTTGACGCCAATGGTTAGGAATGAAATAAGTACCTTGGTTAGTATCAAAAATTAAAAAAATATATACAGAGAACGTTGAGAAGGACCGTAAATTTCCCATTTCTGGCTTAAATTATAAATAATAAAATGTTTTCTTTAAGAACAACATTCGTTAATCTAGCTATTTATGTGTTATAAGTCCGAGGTTATTGATGTATGCCATAGAAGTGATTTCTTTCACTCCTTTTCGATATTTTCCTAAAATCAGCTTGATACTATGATACGGTACGTATTTGTACGTGTTGAAAAAAATGAGTATGTTATGTTAGAAAATCTGTTCCAACTAGAAGGTATTGTCAATTGTCAAAGATAAGTTCTCCTCCTTTTGATGAAATAATTCACAACAAACGATAAATTACACTAATAATTTGCTGCTATTTATTTATATTTTATCTCCTTTTTCAATCTATGCACGAAAAGAAATACCTTTAACCCAGCTATACGATTAAACTCTCTTATTAATGAGGGTTTTTAATCACTAGTTCTTGTATCTTATATAACTTATTATAACAAAATTCTTTTATTATATGCTATTTACATTATTTACTGCCTGGGAAGCTTCCTATACTGGTTTGTAGCTTACCCTGTTCCTTATTGAATACATCAAATTTACCTTTGTCTCTCCATCTTCTCTTGTATCCTACCATCAGTTACTTTTTTTAGTATTCCATCCTCTTTCACCATTTGACCCACGCATCTACTCCGCTTCCTCTTAATCTATCAAAACCCTTTCTTCTCCTACCTCTTCTTGCTGCCCTTTCTAGCTTTTTTTCCTATCAACCCAACTTTCTTTTTTATTCTGCGTCACACCCACTCCTCGACGGACTCCTCTCGTATGATATTCTTGTTTCTTAAGGTCCACCTTTTGCAGCAAACCAAGCCAAGCTAAAGATTATTCCAATCTTATCTCGATTCAGGTTCCTTCGTCTGCGTTTCCCTTTGCTTCATGTAAGCTTATATAGCTACTTCTATTCTTCTTTAAACCCGTTTTGCATGGAGGTAAAAATATATATGCAAAAAATGCTGTAAAAGAGTACCACTCACATAGACGTGTAAGCCCAGCTTCTATAATTAATTCCATCCAACTTGGTTAAAAACTTTCTCTTTCCTTTGTCAAATTTCGTAAAATTTGTTTGTCGGACTTTTATTATAATTTACTCAATAATACTTAAGCGAAAAATAACTAAAGTATGTAAAATATAACAATGAATTACTTTCACCAAATGACCAATAAAGAGGAGAAAATATTTCCTCTAGCCTAAAGCAGGATCGCTGAGAACTATATCTATAACTGAATCTAAAGCGTAGGCTCATCGGATGCTTCAGAGAAGAAAGTCATTTAGAATGTAGATTGCGAAGATTGACCCGCGGTTCTCTCTACGTTTCTTGGGATTTTTGTATTAATAATGATATATATTTTCTTCTTATTTTTAAACTTTAAAATGCAAACCTTATGTTGACAGTTGTATTTGATATTATCATAAAACGAAGCAAATGTATAATTTTCCATTTTTAAACAGACATTCTCAGAGTTTTAGAGGGTATAACTTTAGGAGTGATCAAAAATTAAATTTCCGATCATCAGGGTACGTTTTTGAATTTCAAAATTCTGTCGTCGGTCGGGCAGCATAACCGGCCAAACATACCAAAGGAATAAAATTTCCTTTTCTTTTCTTTGATTTCTCTTTCTTTTCTTTTTCGCTTGTGCCGGATCCTTCGCTCACCCGAACGCGACAACGCCAGTGTGGCATAAGAAAAATTAGTAGGGGAGGTCGGTATGTGATTCAGCAATGGCCGTTTCTTCAGGACGCAACTATGCTTCCGCGCTAAGAAATATTGCAAATCGACGACTGCAGCCTAATCGTTTTGTAAGTTGGATGATTTTGTCCAAATATCCTCCAGAAAATTATATCAAAATCGAGCGGCCGATGATGCGGCAGATGTAGCGACATCTTGCGTACCTTGAGAATACTGGTTATAGTTTCAAATCTTCCGCCAAATACTTTGAATATTGCGGGAAAGTTTGAAGACCAGAGAGTGTGCAGGGAGGATAGAGATGACCTTTTCAGGTGGGAGGCGCGTATTGGCTACACGACAAAATAATTACGAATTATATATTACTAGCTGAATTGCCCGCTGCCTTTCAACGGGGAAAATAGATGTAGGGTTAAATCAGTAATGCTATTTGTGAAGATGTGAAATTATACTCTCCGAAGATTTTAGAAGCAAATATAAGGATTCAAGTCCCTTCGACCCTCACTCCGTTGGTATATAGGTATGCATTTAAGCTTTCGTTCAATGAAAATGAACGAGGAACGATATTTATAATATTTGGATAGTAAATACTAATAAAGATAACTCTAGGATTATATTTGTATGCATTTAATGTTATTGATAATATGATATAAGTTGCTTTTATACGAATGCAGAAGGTAAAGGAGCTTTGAACATCCAAGCAAATCTGCTTACTGACGGATTACAATGTAATTGTTTCCTATTTCTTCCATTCCACAAATGCTGTCTGTATATTACTTATTAGACATTATTTAAATCCAGTGGGGTTTAAATCTCCTGGAAGAGAACTTTGTATTATTTTGGAAACTGGAAAGTAGAAATAGTCGAAGTGAAATTCGAATAGGAATGATAATTATTCATAATGAATACATGATATAAAATTATAATGACATGCATTTCATAATAGTTTTAAAGCATTGGAGAGATTAGCTGTTACATAAATATAGAGCTTAAAGAAATACGGTTTACATAGATCACGTACGTATTCAAGATGAATGCTTTAATTTGAATTAAATGTGACATACGTACATCTTACTCAAGATAAAGATGTGAAGGTATCTTTATATATATATATATATATATATATATATATATATATATATATATATATATATATATATATATATATATATATATTATACTTATATATAGTTTATCTTTATATATAGTTTATCTTTATATATATACATATATTATGAATTATATCGGTGTCAATTACTTAGAGTATCATGAAGTTTAGAATTACAAATTATAGATCAAAATTAATCAGAAAAATGGGAGATAATAAGTTTGGAAGGTAAAGAGTAATGATAAAACTAACTGGCATCATTGGAAGGGAATGAGACACAAATTGGTAAAGGTTACTCAGAGAATGACTACTTTGTTTGTCTAAAATTCTCACATTTGTTCCAAGATGTTTAATTTGGAGCTTTCTCGTTGAATTTGTAATAAACCTCGAACAAATTCCGAGAAATGATTAAGGCAAAGGGCGTTTTGGGTGAAATGCTATTCAAAATTTCCATTTTCGAAATTGTTTCTGCTCTTTGGCTCATTAATGTCTAGAGGGAATGGTGGATTAATCGGACACATACACATTAAAAATGCCATAATTCAGTTATTTTATCGCTAAATTGGTAGGTATTTTAAAAACGACCTCAGAAAAGGCCGTTAAATAACAATAATACCATGCTGCTTCGCTAAATTCTATAGTTCCTGTGTAAACGCTTTGCTAATTTTAGGTTAACATCGCAGAGAAAAATTTTGCGGCATTAATGGGGTAGTTCTCATTTTTAAATATAGATGTACATTGAGTCAAACGGGCGCTAGAAAATCGCCGATGGAAGTGATATTGAAATCCGAGATGTCCGATCGTTAGACTCCTTCCAGAGGAGACATGGAGAGCCTTTTGACATCTGAATGTCACTTATGAAACCATCAGACCGCAATTGAGTGACGTGTTGTCAATACTGTAACCAGTGGTTCTTAAAAATGGGAACACGAACCTCCGGGCTTTTTCAGTTAATGCGAAACAACACCATGACAATGCATCCTTAATAGTACAGTCATAGAAAACAACAAGTAAACGGTCATGTGCTATTCCAGTGATAGTGTTCTATCACATAATTGTAGTTGCAGTTGCGAAATGTTTTCAGTACATATCAATTAAATTGCCAATCTAAATTCAATTGCCAATTTTAATTCATACTGATGAGCTACTCAGATGGATTTCGTTCAGGAAGCAATTCAGCTTCATTTACATCTACATATGTACCGTGCAAGCCGCTTTCCAGCTTGCGACAGGTGGTGTATGCACCATGACTCTACATCCCAATCGATTATTTTCGCGTATCGTTTGAGGTAAAAAATGAATTATAGAGACTAGTCCTAGGGTCCATTTTCCTGATTTTTCTCGCATTATCACAACGGCCTGAGTAACAGGGAGGAGAAATATCGGATGAATATTCTTAGAACGTTCTTTCTCAGAATTTATTAAATAAATCAACCTTTTTTTTATATTCTATAATTGAATGTACTTGATTGTATCCCATACAATAACGGCATGATTGCTTTATGGGCACCTAATGCTTTTGTACGTGGCTTAATTGCACCTGTATCTTCCGATTCTGACCTTCTCCACCGTTTGATTAGGACAGTGCATCCCAATCACTCCATCTCCCACGGCACACACGTAATAGTTCAAAGTTTGTGGCACACCTAACGATCCATTAGCAGTCAACATAAAAACGAAGTAAGAGGGAAGAAACAATTGTAGAAGATATAAATATTTATTTAAAATAAATTTTTAAAATGAGCCCCCATAAATGTTAAATATTTTGGAAAATATACGCAATATGCACTTATACACACAATGTGATATTCAAATAATATGATTTTCATCGATTTTAAAGATAGTCTCCAATTCATAGCGTATGAACTTATTTGGAAGTTATAAGAAATTGTTACTGACAAGAGTCGCACAATTCACAAAGAAAGATGAATTTTAAGATTTTTATTTTCTCTCATTTTTTCTCATAAATATCCTTCTTTGTAAATAGAAAGTCTTTTCTAACATAAATTTCAATTAATTACTACATCAAAGAAACATTTAATTCGTAAATCATCCAATATATAGATTTATATTATAGTTATAAAAGTAAATTATGGCCATTTAAGTATATATCTACACTTTACCGTTACTATATCTAATTTAGCGACTTTTATACACATCTAGTCCATAGGTATTTTGAAAAATTAATCGGGATCTCCTGACACACCTATTCGGTGGTAGAGAAGCTTAGGAAACTACATAAAGGTTCGTGGAAACCCTACTATACACCGAAAGATGGCTAGCAATATAGTGGATGCGTGTAGTTTAAGGTTTATAAAGAGGAATTTTCCAGTTTCCACTCCCCTTATCGAAGTCTCTTCATAAGGGATTCCGTGGCCATCATCTCATCTACTGTGTAGTTTTGGCGGCGAACATCATCTCTTATCTACGCCCCGAGAATACCTTCCCTCCGAGGCCACCAATTGTCTCGCATGCATTCATGTCGACTCGTTATTAGAAATTACGCCACGCTTTTGAAATTAGACCTCCATCTACGGAGGGCGTAAGGGCTTCATTTGCTCCTCAATATTCTGGCGACGACGTTATCGGTGATTAGGTCGTTGGGGGTTATGAAAATGGGGCCCAATGAAGAGTATTAAATTTCCACTTTATATTAAGGGTAATAGAAATGAATTTCATCGGAAATTGTGTAATAAAATCCTTTAAACAAAATCAGGCCACAGAAACCACCATTGCATATGAACTGTAGTATTGTAAATAAGGAGATTTTAACTTAAGGATAAGCGATAGTGCACCGTAGTATTATTTATACTTAAGAATTTAGTATTATATTGGATTGTGTATAACAAATGGCATTTTTATATTTATTTTGAGGTGTTTAAGACACACTCATTACTTTTTCTGTATTTAAGAGTCTGTTTAAAGTGTATTTGAAAGAGGCGGGGTTCTACACTAAGAGGCTCCTGACGGAGTCTGTCAAATGTAACTAATTTTCCGTGATGATTCGAGAATGTATTTTAAAATTCAGCTTGCGAGAAGGGAAATACGCGAAATAATTTCTTTTGATAAGTTCATTAATAATCGGGCGCAACTCCTAGTGTTGTTAATTCAGCTTTAATTGAAGATATTAGTAAATGTTCTACAAAACGTCCAATAATTATTAAACCAAATTTTGTTTATTAAATCAAATTTTGCGATATTTTTGTAAGTTTTGATGTTAAAAATTATGCGTTGTTAATTGAAGCAAATTATTTTCAAATAAATTAATTTTATTCCGATTTTTTCTGTATGATATGATAAGCTTTGTGTATTATATTGTAACTCTTTGGCCTTTATATAGATATCTTCTCTGGTAATCGGGTAAAGGATAATCATATTATATATTATTTATATAAAAATATCATGTAGAAATAAAAGCAACTTAAGATATGGTTTTCTCTAATCGTTTCTTTAATAGTTTTACCTCAAATGTAGCTGTTTGTGAGCAAAGTAAAGAAATAGAAAATTGGCGCTATACAGGCATCTCTTTGAGTGCTTTTCTTATTGCATGGTTTTATAAGTTTATGCTTATGACAGTTTGCTGTTCCCCAGCCTGTGTCTGATAGTTGAGTTAAGCTAGAGAAAATAGCATGAGCTTTCTGAATGTTTTTCCGGCTTTATTTGTTAAACATGTTAAACGTTTCCTCTACCTCGTAATGTCAAGTTCCGTTCGTTTCACCATCCTTTCCACCTGATTATCATTAACCGCCATCATCTCCTCCGCAGCCTCAGAATTAGCAATATTTACATTCGCATCCTACTGTCCATCCAGTGTCTCACCGCGGTTATGGTTTCTGCCTCCGAGAGAAGGAAGTCTTAGCTCCCTATCAATACTATTACACACTTCCCTACGGACGCATCTCTGGCAATGGGGTTTCCTCCCCCGCCATCTGTTGTAACTGGGGGACTGGGTTCGAACCTCTCGACCGCACTGACAGTACATCCGCATAATCGACCGCCTCACGATCCACGTCTCGCCGCGTGCACGTGAAAGCAAAAATCACGGATGACAGAAGCACGTCATAGCACTGTAAATCGACGGCAGAAAAAAGCTAAAATTTATCTCACCAAGAAAGATTGAATTTGAAGTTTATGAATTATGAAAGAATGAATGAATTTAATAAATATTTTGGATGGGCCATACATCAAAATATATCCGTCCTAACCCAAGGGAATAAATTACGGGTGAATCAAACCATTGCAAAGAAAAGAAAAACGTACTACACATACTTCGAGAGCTGAAAGAAAAGAAATCGTTTCTACAGCATAGCTTCTCTGTGAGAAAACTACTTTTTGCCTCATATCATGAGATATATTATAGTTATTATTTCTGTAAATAGTAATTTATATTTAATTGAAAAGAAATGTTGTGGGTTAAGATGGTTATCCCGAATGAAAAATATCAGCAACTGGTTTTGGTGGAACATTCAGTCTTCTTAGAGGAGCAAATGTACGCTATGAGTACGCTTTAATAGCTGTGATTGAAGGAGATGGGTTACTTTGAAGAAGAATACTATTATAAATCGGTAAGCAGAAACAATATGCTTTTCGATAAAATGGGTATCTTTAGAGGGAGGAATTACAAAATCAGGTTAGACATACTAATTTAGACTAGAGAAAATGCATCTGTAAAAGACTTAAGCCTTCAGCTAAATTAGCTGATTACATATTGCGAGTTATATCGAAGAATATTACATGCTTCGATTATCGAATCATTTAAAATGGTGATTCATTAACTATTCTTGCTATCTTTGCCGATGAAAAAAAACCTTCCCAAGAATACTTGACCTATTCTTATAAAGCAGGACGTTAATTAACTAGCGGCGTTACCCCAGAGTCCTGTCTTTCTAGAGTCGCACTGACTCCCTCCGGAGCCCGCCTAAACCGAAGTCCTTCACTAAAGCCAGCGATTGTATCCGTGTCCTTATGTTTCCCGCACAACACGTATGTCTCACAAAGTTGCCTGTGTTCAAGGATAGATTACCAAGACCACAAGAGAAATGGTGAGTTCACTAACAAAGGCAATGGTAGCCAGAAGCAGTTGCATGGAACTGCTTTCACGAACAGAAAGGGAGAAAAGGAAGAGAGGGGAATAACCGTTTCCTTAAACGTGTTTAGGTTAGGTAATACTACCACTCTGAGGCGAGCCCATGTCACTCGAAATGCTACGCGAGTCTTTTTATATCAGTTTTTGAACCTTTTCTCCATTCCTGCACTGTATTTCTCTTTCTTTCTTCATAAATCAGACAAAAGTTCGTTACGACCTTCTTTATCCTCGGTTTTTCCATCTCTTTCATGTAGGTAACTTTTGTATTTTAATATTTCTTTCGGCATTCTTTTTTCTTCCCTTTACTTCTATTTTCTTGTGAATTATATCTCTGGAATAACTAATTTTGTGAGAATAAAATTATGATATCGTGAAGAAGAACAGTCTCCTCGTCTTATCGGAGCTGATACAAATTTTGAGACACAGTGAAATTTTTTTATCTCTTTTAATCAGAACAGCAAGTTAAATTAAAAATTCACTTGGCGGTGTTTTTTTCGTCGCAACCCCGAATTGTAAACACTTCGAATAAGGTAAAAAGGGAGCGCAGTGTTTTGTGAGCGTAGTCTTGAAGAGTTTGTGTTTTGGAATACCCTCTCACCACTGCTTTTAAAATATTTGTTATTTTTCTCTAATTTTCTATTTCCTAAAAGTTGTTTTATTGTAGAAGGAAAATGACCAAAATCAACTAATACCTTCTCTTTGTGGGAAAATAAGGCTATTCTTCTATAATATAATGTAAGGAAACCAGCATTACACAGTCCGATTGTTATGATTTCCCACTTAAAACGCGGTTTTCACATGAACCTACGAAAAGTGTCTTAACCAAATTTTACTATATAATGAAAAAGGGTTTTTTAAACTGACTACAATGTGATATTATTCATTGTAAATAGATTAATAATTGTATGGATAAATTTATTCCTTAACTACCGTGTAAATTATTCGGAATTGTTAAGCAGATTAGTTAATCTATCGATCAAATTGTAATTTATACTGTCTTCTGGAGTTTAAGAGAGGTTTTTTTCACTACTAGGGTGAATACTAGGCAGGTTTTTTCATCTTTTTTTCCATTTCCTTCTCAGTAGTGACTGTCAACTGGGAGGTAGCATATCCAGTAGTCTTAACATATATTTAATAAATATTTATATCTATGGATATCAACTGGACTTCCCTGGGTTGTACATGAGAATTCCGCAGGCTCCAGTATGTGATATTCTCGAAGGATTATTCTTATGAATTTAAATGGGAATTTAACCGTGTCATCGGTGAACCGTAGAGAAGATATCGACTCTCCTCATGGTGTCAGCCAAGGCTAACGATTTGCCAAGGATATTATGAGGTCATGCTAAAAATTATATTCAAGTACCTTCCCGAATATTATTTAATCGTTAATAATAATTTAAAGTTTAATCGAAATGAGGCTTTTATCGTCAGTAAAAGAGGACTGAAAAGCGAACTTTATTGGTATATTGAGGTAAGTAGGTAAGAAATTTTGTTCCGAATTGCCTCTTTAAGAGTTTCTATACACCTTCCTCCTAGATCACCTGCAGTAATTACTTGGATGTAAGAGCTAAAAAAGGAAATAGAAATTTTAATTCGATTCTAAAAATATTGTGATAAAATATTATCGATTGTAGTTACTTCGATTACATAATGGGGATTCTGATTCCAGTGTTAAAAGCTTGATATTGCTCAGCGAAGGTTAGGGTTTGGAAAAGTTTCCTCAGATTTTGAAGACAAGATTTTGAAAGACAGTTCAGAGAGAGAGGGAAAGATGTAGTAACACTAATCATAAACTTTTCATCGGGAAAGCGTATTAGTAGTTTGGTGGGTAGAGGGTGCAGAACGGATCCATAATCATAGTTCCTTAACGTTAAGCTTGCTATTTTGTATGTATACCCTTCCATAGGTGTCTAACTATGTTTGTTTGTAGTTTTAGTTTTTTTAGGTCACCTGTGTGGGTAGGTTGTCATTTCCTTCAATATGTCCAGCCATACAAAGGTACTTCATAACTGAATTACGTGAGTCATATCCATACAACTACTAGGCTCTAGACCCCTAGTAAAAGTCTTTGTACATGGCAGATGAATATCTAAAAGCAATTAAATGTTAAGAGATGGTACTTGAAAGGTAATTTCAGTGTTTCCTTAATGCATGAGTGATATTTAAAGTTTAAATAGGTAGGAATATGAATAATAATAATATTAAAGCGTTTACTAAGGATTTCTTGAGGAAAAGTCTCCTTGAAGGCGGAAGCTGCATAATGCGGACGAGTGTCTGCATAGCCTCAGCGTTGTTTATTACGGATTACAGTCTGCGAAAGGCGGAAAGAATTTTCCTCTGAGAAAAGTAATTACCGCTCGTTGCGCAAGAGAATAAATTTGCAAGCTAAGAAATGACCGGAACACTGTTATTCTGTCACGATACATATGGCTTACAGACTGTCATTACTGGGGGTTACTCGATCAACATAATTATAACATTTACATATTTTCCAGAAATGAAGAAAAGAATGGCAATAATCTGTTTCAAGAGTTGTAAACAGGAATTTTTCAGAAGAATAATTTGCGTCAATGCTGTAAGTTGTGGTGACGTTATCTTGTTACTAATGCAAAGTAAAAAATCTGCTAAATCTTTGAAGCTATTGAACCGTATGATGGAAAATTTAGGCGCAAGACAAATCTGCAAATTCTTAACTTCGCAATTTATAAAGTTCATTGTATTTCATCAAAGTTTCGAGTTCACGTTATCATTTGGTAAGAGAGAACCATATGCTAGATGTCAGAGCTATTTATGTTAACATTATGTAATACTTATATGTTAAAGATAAGCTAAAAATCGATTGCCACAAATATACATATAAATAAATAGACAAATAGATTATTTCAAATGTTGAAAAAGACATCTTCATTCTGGCGTAGTTAGTTATAAATACACATTTTAAAACAAAAAACAACGCAGATTCCATAATTTTTTATCTGTGCTGACTCATACCTCTAATTTCAAATTACAAATAACGCTTGTATACTTCAACTATAGTTATAGGTAAATCAGCAATTGTTCAAGCGTAAAGTTATTCTGCGTAAAACTTAAATAGGTTGCCTACGACGACAGGAAATCTTTCAAAAATGTTCTGAGACCCCCTGAAACTGTACAAAAATATATTTTTGTTGGGCATTCAATGAAATTAGCATTGGCAGGAAAAATCTTAGTGAATTTCGCTATAATTTCTGTTCTCGAAATCGAGTATTAAAAACCTACTTTTATCAACATATATAATTTCTAATATTTAATGAAATTAATTTTAATAATAATATTCTATAATATAATCTTCAAATTTATTTTAGTTTCACTTTGATATTAAAACTTAGAAAATAGATTGATTAATAGAAAGACGTACCAGGCGATCGGCGATCATTATTGGTTACAAACGATTAAATCATGAAAATTTTTATTCGAACTCTGTTGAACCGAAAATTTACTAGAAAACTTCCTCATTCACATATGTTACGTTCGCTTGAATACAATTGCTGCAATCAAATATCAGTCGTAAACAGAACTCTTTGAATGGTGTTCATCTATACAATGAGATACCCACAAATTGTTGTAAGACTGATCTGTCAATGAAGAGGTCAATCACTAAGGTATCCACTCCATAAGATACGTAGTATTAACATGATGCGACCCTCGTTGCCCCGGGCGACCGCCGGTGTCTTGAGTCGATCCTGATTACCCGCAGATCAGAAAAAGGTACATCATCGTCCCATATTCCTCGTGGATTCCCACGCGGTCGCGGAAACTGGAGCGGAATCTAGATAATGAATAATTTAAAGGCGATGTACCGCAACTAAGAGAGTCACGTCGCTAATTATTCTCCGATCGATTCCGAGTCACAGAGAGATTATCGATGGGCGCGGCCGAGAGGTGCTTCTCGACGATAAACGTTCTTTTCATGCAGAAACTTGCCGAGTTGTTTCTCCCCACGCATCAAAGCCTTCCTTTCTTCGCCTCTTCTTTTTATCGAATCCGTCACTCAAAGTGGCCTTTTCTCTCTGATCGAGCCTCCGATTTCCTGCCCGTGATATGGGAAATTGAATGAAAACTTTATTCCCCTTCCTTTTTTCATTTTTCCGGCGTGCGAGGGAAAAAGGTCAGAGTTTGTAATTGTATTCCCCTCTCGCTATCGATTTCCACATCTGTGCCTGCATTTGCATAATTTGCCCATCACTCAACCGGGTGATTGATGTCCCTTTCTCGCCCTAGCAAATATATTCTAATGAAAAGGAATAAGTTTTGCATAAATCACGGAGACATTGTTAGCGAAATTATATCCGTCACTTTTGTCTCCTATTTATTTAAGAACGCTCTGCAGACATGAAGCCTTAGCGTAAGTGGAACTAATCGCCTTTTTCATTCGGTAATGCGTTGAACCACTCGCACCTGCCATCTTCCCAATTGCCCCCTCTCTTCGATGCTCACTTGACGTCTTTAATATATTAACCAGTCGGATATTTAAGCCTTCTTGCGTGCTACTGATACGTGGGTGTGACGGAAGGAGTTGAAAGATACATTTCCGTGCGAAACTTGATGGAGTCGGATTTTAATTACGAACAAAATGTTACAAATGTTCAGGTTTTTATAATTTTCCTTGTTTTTACTATGTGAACAATGGATTTCTTGGAAGTGGTAATTTTAGCAGATTATACAGCAAATACGAATGAAATGACTAGCGGATAGCTTTTGGCATACGTGGTTTCAATAATTTTATATGCTAATTCCTCCCAAAGTATAATTTTTCTCATAACACCAAGGAGTTGATTCAAGATTTTTTTCAATTTAATCGTCTATTTACTTGTTTTACTCGGAGTATATTAATAGACTAATATTATTATTCATAATTATATTATAAAATATAGTATTACATAATATTATCATTAAATGTTATATAAATAATCTAATATTATCATGAGATGTATTAAAGTTTTCACTGCACATTATCAGGAATCGAAAAAACATAATTAAAAAAATGGAATTTACGGTGCAAAATTTGAATAACATAATATCCTTGGATGTCACACGGTATACATATATATATTTAGGAGCTTTGTCAGAGAATACTACTTTGCTGCGGCACATATGTTGAGAAGCACCGATTTATGCTATTATTTCATTCCTTTCTCTATCTTTTACGGATATTACCATTACCTTCTTTCTAGTTGCATTTATAGCGCTGAATAGCTTTTTCTGCTGTCATAATGTCATAATTTGCAGCCAGAAATCCGTTCTCTCCTCAGCTTCAATATGTTTACCTCCTTATGGTAAACGCTTAGTTTGGAACAGATAATATCGAGTATTTGCGAAAATTCCGGAAGAAACGATTTCCCTTTCGCTATTCCCGCAAGAATACAAAACTTGAGGAAGTTGGAAATCCTACCACTTTCGCCTCCATTCATTGCTTGAACATCACTTCATTCCAAAATCCACTTTAAGGGCAACGAAATCTGTGAACTCCATCTCTTTCATTTCAACTCTCATTCAACATCCCTCACCTCGAAGCACCTCTCCGCGCCTCCCCAATCTCTCCTTTCGTCCTTTACTTAGAAATGATTCTCCGTAAATGGGTAGTTTCCACTTCTGCAGAAATGTTTAAAAATTAATTAGACTAAACGCTTTTCTCGGAACTGTTTTGGAATAATGGCGTCCTGGTTTTGACGGTTGTATCCCTGAGCTTGAGAGGGTAAAATAACGTAGCACATTTTGTTAAAAACTTTGTCGATAAAATCTCTTTGATGTAAATTGTAAATCTTTCTAAGAAAAGAGAGAAGAAGCTACGCTATTGTGTGTTATAAATTTGAAGGGTTTACGCTGTCGGATGAAGAATTATGTTTTTGTCACTTTACCCTGCTTACGCTCTTTCTGGCATGAATGTAAAATGATAGACATTCACCAAGAAAATTAATATTTTTAAGTGCTTATTCCTTAAACGAATAATATTACTCTAGGTATATTTCTTTATCGCTTTCTGTTTATAGCATCCTTCACACCTCCATAGGCAATCCCGAAGCAATGGATTCTTTCCGAGTATGAATTTACATGTAATAAAAAGGGAGGAAAATATTGGAATTATGGTTTGAATTAACGGATCCACTAATGTGAAATTGTAGGAATTATAACTTGAGCTTCATATTATAAGAGCTTAAATTTGGTTTAATCTTGAAAAATTATAAGGGATAAAACGAATTATATCAAACGTGGGATATGAATCTTATTGCAGAATTTAAGTATTTATTATTAAGACTTTAAAAAGTTGTTTTATTCATCCGTTTTACGTAAATACATATTAAAAATGCGTCACTTGTTATTAATTGCAAGATCGTCGAAAGATTTTCTGGATATTTTATAATTGGCGGCTTAGCAAAGGATTGTATTGGATCTCGCCTTATAAAAGTTATGGATGGGAGGTCAGAGTGGTATTAAGCTTATTTCGTGCTCGTAGAGATTCGCTGTGAATGTATTGCAAATTATCGGATAAGAGTTATCCCGCTTATACCCATAAGTGAGACTGTTTTGTGAGCTTGGGATGAACAAAGGTATGGTCAGGTAACACAAAAAAGACGAGCGAACTTGCATAGCGAAGGGAAAGCAACGCTAGTCTCTGAATATGAAGCATCATTAGTGCGTCCCGTATGAGAAGGAAACCATGGTAAGTATTCTTGGAGTATGTTTGATGGAAACAAAGAGGAGTTATGGTGAACGTGGCTTGCTTTGTGTGAATGCTAGTATATCAAGACTACAATTGGATCAGAGGATGGTGCGTTTGAGAAAGTTATAGTCTCCCGCACCTTTACTATCAATGGAGGGTATATAATATGCATTTCAGATTCTGAAAATTGAATACAATAGTGATTAAGGGCACGAAAATTCCGTCTGTACTGTGTGGATGGATTCCTTTGGAGATGCGAATCAGAGTCATAAATGTAACTTCATTGCAACGCTATTTTATTCTCGTTACAAAAAGGCTATAAATGGTGACAAATAGAGCTCATTGTAAGAGATTGCTCCGCTATTAAATGTTTCGAAAGAATCCATTGCTTCGGGATTGCCTATAAAATTAATGCAATAAACTCAAAAGTAATCGATTCAGCTGAATATCTCGGGGTCATACTCACAGATAACTTAAACTCGAGCACCCGTATCCGAAAACTGTGCCGTGTGCTTTAAATTTGCTTTAAAAAGCATTTTCTCTTCAGATGAACGATAAAAGGTGTTGAATAGATTAACTTTGCTTTAATTAAGAATATTCTAGAATATGCGCCAAAGATATGAGGTCGGATCTAGAAACTTGTGAAGAGGAGGGACGGAATACAACAATTTCCTTATTAAATTATGTCTTATTTACTTTCTCAATTCCATTTTGTCGTGAAGAATGCAGTAGATATACAGCGATCGTTGAAGAACTCAGAAATCCATTCATATTTCATTTCAAGTTGTCAAATCCTAGGCCAGGGGCGAAGCTGTAGTCTAGCGTGTCGAAAGTGTACCCGAGAAATTATTTTGGCACGCGGAAGTCTGAAGGTACTATTCTTTTTATCCACGCCTAAAAAAAATGAGGCCCTACAGTAAATCAATTTAGATTACAATAGTTAGTGACGATTTGGTAAAGAATACTAAACTTAGTAAGTTTCACAAGATATTTCTATTACGTGTATTAACCTAGTGACCGGAAGAAAGCTGTTGATTACTGAAAGTGGTCGTAATAAAAATATCTTGTGGAAATTGCTACTACATATTATTCACAAGGTTGTCAAAAAATAAATAATATCAGTATCTTACTCTATATTTTGGCACCACAATGGCAATGAGGACCTTCATATTTCTCAATTAAGGCACCCTCACCGCAAAAGGTGAGGCCATCCAACCATGCTTTAGCCAAAATTTTTAGTGTTGCGAAGTCATCAATTGATGGAAGGGGCGATCACCCCTTCGTCCCCATCTACCAATGGTATAATGGATCCTGAAAATTAAAACGCCCTCAAACTCATTAAAATTTCATTCATTAAAATGTTTCATTATATTCAATTTGAGCGAAACGCTTCGATGAAACCGCAAGCATAACAGAATTTCTCTCTGATTCAGGTTGCAAATCCCTAGAAGAAAGGAAATTAGAATCGAAGTTTTCATTGATGAATTAAATAGGAAGTCTTTCCTCATTCATAGGGCAAGGTTATGGAGTATCTCATATCCATTTTATTCATTTATCCCGTTCCTCTTTTAAAGGTTTAGTATGCAGATATCATTCGAAACAGAGATGCCATCGCTGGATATCTTCATTCAATTCTACGTCCGTTTTAACTACCGGCAATATATTAAGACCTGCGATCACTGCTCAGATAGAAGAGAATTCGGACGCTGGAATGGTCGACCAAGTTCATGCGTGGAAGTTTGAGGGCTTAAGCTCATCCGTGAAAGTTTTTTGTTAGTCCCATCAGAAAATTATCGAAGCATAGGATTGCGAGAATGGAATTTTCCGCAATAGCTGCAAATCGAGTCGATTAACAGCCTCCATCTTAACGTCGCATTTCCGCAGAAATTAATTTCGGGGAAGGACAAATTTGACCATGTGAGAAAATTAAAACTCCCCTTTTGAAATACGATAATTTCCAACACCCGACTTCCTCTCTCGCGCGCTTTTTTTCCACTTTCCAAAACCCGACGTAAATGTCAACTTACCATTAATCCTCGAGGTGGAAAATTGACATCATTAGAGACGAGGAAAAATCTCAGATCGCAGGAACTCACCTACGGCTGTTGTCTGCTGCGAAATCCAATTTCTCTCCCCAGCGGAACAAATAAAAAAACGGGGAAAGAGAAAGGCAAGCAAGCGGTGGGGAAGAAAAGAAGGGAAGGCAGGAAATTTGGGTACAAATAAACCTTATATGTGCGCCTGAAAGTGACTCGCAAAATAAAAAAAAGCGCGTTTCCCGACTGAGTTTTAATTCGACCGCGAGGACAAGCGAAAAAAAAGCCATCCGTCGGCCGAGCGATGGCAAATTATATCGCCGATTATTAATTTTTTCTCGGTTTCAAGGATGGCTCTAATTAACACCGAACCACGTTCGTTAAAAATCAACCGAATCCATCGGCTGCTTTTGAACCAAAACAGGAACTCGGTGTGGCCTAGAGGTCATTATTTTGCGCATCGGCGGCATGGCAACCAAAAAGGACCACGAAAAATGTATCTCTCCGTTTGATCGACAGCCCATTTGGACGACATTATTCGACCGTAAATTATTTCATAGTAATTATTTTTATGACTTTAATTATTATTCATTAAAACATCAGTGATTTAGTTTCCATGGAATTTTTATTGCACTCAAAATATGTCTCTTTAGAATTAATAATTTTTACGGTGTTTATATTTTTGATATATTTTATTATTCATTATGCAGTATTATTTGAAAACCCTTCCATGTAATTTATATAAATAATTGGCTCGTCTGTCTGTTGATTCTCAACGGGAAAGAGATGTAGTTATTTTTTTGGTAACCTTCTATTTAGAGAAGATATCTTCCTTCTGAGAATCCCCCCATTGTGATTTCCAGAATGTTGCTTTCACCGAAGATTCAAACCTCAATCTTCCCTGAGGCAAGATTAAAATCCGAAAAGTTGGTAGATATGATCCATTAATTTTTTTAACCCTCCAGTAGTATCTGGATACGTTTGAAGAAATTTTTACGGAACGAATTCCGGTAAATTGGCTTCTTTATTGAGAACTACAAGTCAATCACAACCTTTCAAAATCCATCCTGATGGTTAGTAGCTCTATATATCTAAATTTAGCAACTCCTGGTATGAGCAAAGGGAAGTTAATGTACGGACAGGTTATCTAAATTGGGGATGTGCGCTCCAAATTTACTCGGAAAGTAAGCCAGACTTGATTTTTGAATATGTCAAATTCTGTGGTTTAATATCCAACTGACGAGAGCATGTATATATTTGGTTCAGTCATTGATCAATATGGTCCTAAACTGGAATATCACACGAGAAAGATCGAAAATTATTAATCCACCCTTATCATGTATCATTATGTATGATGTTCACAATGTTGCTTCCGTCATTTATTCTCTCCATATCTAATAAATTTGTTATTTTTAGACTAAGAGGTCCTTTCGTTTCACTCCTATTAAAAAGTTAAAAAAATATTTAAAAATTATCAGGATGTATATCTTCTTTTCTCTAGATTGCTCACGTTTCTGCAGCGTGAACCTCAACATTACAAAAAAATAATTCACAGATCCTTTCCTAAAATCTATGTTAATTTTACTTACAGCTTTACTGAAGGCTGGTTTGCTCCTAGGCGCTTCTACTTTGTATCTCGTCTGTTCAGTTCCAATTCAATGTGATCATACTCCATTGATATCTGTTAAGTCCTACTCCTAAGTTATCCGTAAATATGTTGGCTATGTAAGGTATAGTGCATTTAAAAATTTGCATGGAAAATGTATATTTAAATATTTAAGAGTCAATTTTAAGAGGTTAAGGCTGCCACATGACTTTTATCATATCGTATCAGAGTATGAATAATAATGATAAAATTTAAAAAATGAAAATCTTTTTAGTCTTTGAGCTCCCAGTTTGTAGCGCATCCGCTCCTGATGGAAGCACTTCCGAGTTCTATCCCGGTGCAGGAAGGGTATCTTTATAATACAAAATTAATCGTCACATACGTAAACTCTGTTACGTCCATCCGATTCCTAAAGGGATATGAAATAAGAGATGAAGAGAAAAATATGTTCTAATATCTATCTGCCAATGATCATATGTACCCTACCTTTCTCTTTTGGAGCCTTCGTTACCTTGGTCTTTTTAGTGCTTACTTTCATATCAAAATGTTTTCCTATCATCTCAGTTTCATCCACCATTTCCTGTAATTTCTTCTAATTGTCCTATATAACCTAAAGTACGACATTTTAAGAGCGCGATTTATCGGATTCCTCCGCAGAGATCTATATCTGCGGTGCAAAAGCAAACCTTTTCTGCTGTTTCCTGTGTTCATTCCATCCGTCGAGTGCCATTCCTTATTAAAACAACGTTATCTTCACTAATAGCGATTCTTGCAATCGTTCCACGCTGACGTTTATCTTCGGGAAAAGAGTTATTCGCTTTGGAACGGACTTCCTTTTATCTCCTTTCATTCACTTTTCCATTTCGCTTCGGCTGCTGCTTCTTTCTTTCTCATCGGCTTCGTTTTTCCGGCTCACTGTTCCACTCTCTTCAAGTTTCCCTTCCCTTTCAATCCTTTGCCTCTATATTTCCCTTTTACGTTGATACACTCTTTATTGCTCACAATTTTCCTGAGTCCATGTTTTAGTATAATAGTCCCGATTATTTTTTTCCAGAATTCCATTTGAATTCTTTCTAGGCCTCCCTCATCACTTCATACTATCATTTTCTACTCATTTTACAATTATTTCAAATTCCTGATTTAAGGTAATTAATTTGAAAAGAGTTAATTGTGGAACATAAAGGAAAAAATACAAAATAATTAGCAAAGAAATAAATTATAATGATTTATTCCGCGATTCAGAGGCATCGGTGCTTTTTTAATTACTTAGAAAATTGAATTCTGTCGAAGAAATCTATTACTTCATGTATGTCTTTGTAGAACGATATCGTCAAAAAGAGGAATGGTACCTAATGGGAGAGTTACGCTGTGAAAATTTCTAATTTTCCCTCTCTTGTATTATTTTGGTATCTTGAATATTTGTTTCATATGCTTTTATTATGCACTATTCACATATTTCGCCTATACTGCGCTACAGTTTTCATTTTTAGCTCAATATCTGAAAACTGAAATTGAAATGTAATCCACGAATCGTAATTTTAATCGTTATATCGAGGAATCCCTCGGAAAGACAGCCTATCATGAAATTATTCTTGCAGCACCATCTGGCAGGAATAAATTTCCATGTAATCCATCATTGCTTATAAAAATGAAGAACACTATAGATATGAGAAATCTTTGACCTACTCAGTTGATTTTGCTCTTAGCATAACAGTCTAATACCTCTCTAATACATTTCTTTCAGTTAGGATTAATTTACCCTTTTTATCCAATTTAACTTCAGTATATTATATGATAAAGACGCATTATGAAGTGTAGTGTATGATCATTCGACTGTATAATTTATAAGGACGGGTAGTGCATACATTTAAAATCCTTCTCAGTATTCAGAACCTTATGAAATTGGAAAATCGTCTATCAGAACACGGAGGAAAATAAAAATGTCCTTTTGGAGGAAACATACAAGAATCAAAGTGAGCAGCAGAACTAGGAACTGAATGGAATAAGCCTGATTCTGCTGAAACAGATGAGCACCAATTCGTTTGCCTTCACCTTGTTTGTTAATGTGTGTCACGGGCGCGATAATCGCGACTTCGGGACCAAGCAGGAAGTAACTGAGGCACCCACTATTCCAATAGGTGATGGACATGTTAATCCTGTTCAAAATGCCTCTGACACTGACATAGAATCCGACCAATCGCTACTTGTAGAGGTGATGTGCTTAATGTTTCGAGTGATGAGATCAAATTCACACCATTCTCACGTGCGACATAAATAGGTTCCCAGATTACATTATTTTTATTTTGAATTTGCACAGGTTTATATCTTGGAAATCTGCAGAATTTATATAAGTCTTTTCCGAAGATTAGAATTTTGTTTTCATAGGATAACAAAAACTAAATTTAGACCCTTTTAAACCCTCTAAATCTACCTTTCGGTACAGAGGAGATAGAGAGAGATGCGAAATATCTTTTTCTGAAATATCTTAAAACACGATAAAAAATTCGGCACGTATGTAGATTTGGCTACTTATGCATGCTATCTAATTTTTGATAGATGAGATATTTTTATTCATAATACGCGATTCACAAATCACAATAAAGCATGAAAGTATACCGAAAACTTTTCAGTCAAGTATCTCGACTTGGTTTTCTTGCTAATCTTTCGTTGTGACCTTTTCCGTGTCGAGTATCAATATTTATCTTTATTATCACGGATTTATGTAGCGAATTGCTAGCGTTAGAAATAAGTATTGAATCTGCAAGGTCGATACTAGCAATTCCTTGAGCATATTTACCTTTGTCGAATGTGATATTTCGGTTTCATCCTTCCGTTACGCAGTGTCGAGGGTAAAATGGGATGTGTTACTCTCAGCACAAAATTAAGATAAATTGTCTGGAAGTTTCTTTTCATCTTCATCTTCTTCCCTTCTCTTTCTTCCACTTTTGCTATCGGTCATCTAATTTATTCCCTCCAATCATTCATCCCTTTTTCGCCCTTCACAACTTATCTCCCTCGAGTCCGTTCAACTTTCCCAGAACATCCTCTCTTCTCTTATTTGCCTTTTCCTCTCACCTTTCCTTCCTTCCTATTTGCATTCCTCACTGTTTTCCCTTCTCGCCTTCCAACTAACCCGCAAGTTTGAGCTATCTGATACTCTCTGATACAGGTGACTTTATGTGTACATACATATATGTAAATAAACAATATATTATGTATATATAAATAAAATATATATGCATAATTATATATTGTATAGTAAAATGTACATTATAATTATGTACTATTATGTAATATATTTATGCGTGTGCGCAATACATATATTTATTAGAACTCTCTTTTAGCTTTCGTGCACTCAAACGATTAAATAATTTAATACATGCAAACGTTTTCCTCCGCATTATTTTGATTGTTATTTATCATTCAGTCGTATTGATGAGAATCTTTTTTCCTCTCCGAAACTTCCTCATTACAAGGTTCACGTTTCCGTAAATTCTTTTTACCTTTCGCGGATAGGCTGACGAAGGTTGAACTGGAAAATAAGTGGTGTTTCAGTGAAATAAATCAACCTTTGTAGATCGCAGGAAAGAGCAGTTGGACGATGAGATATTTTGCTAAAAGACTGGCTTTCGAAGAGAGCCTTCGTAAATTTTATTTATTCTAAAACTAAAAATAGATTGTGAACATTATTCAAATGAAGATAATTATTGATGACGTTTATGGAATATTACTGTAGTAAATATTTGTTTTTGGTAATAATTCGTTCAACAATGTCTCTTTATTATTAGTAGGATCTCAATTTACTGTTTTCGTTTGATCGCCTATTGCACTCGCTCTAAGTATTGTTCTTACTGAATCTAATATTTAAACAGAAAAGAAATTGTTTTAAAAATTATGATTGCGGTCTATATCTTAGAATATCATAGCACTCTTCAATTCGAAAAATATACTTATATATGTTATTGCAAATGTACGCAAGTTAAATAATTCAGATTAAAATTTACAGCATCGTTTCTCTTAATGTATGAGTAATAAGTCTAACATGCTAATAAACGAAAACGGTTATTTTAAACCTATTTTTAAGATGAGAAATATAGAATGCTAGCATTTTATCATTTCGGAAAAGGAATTTATGTCTGATTAAAAATGTTAACTCGCGTAAAATTAGGCAGATAATAGGCAGTGACATCTAGGTTATAATTGATGAAACATTTTTTCGGGATGAATTATAAAAGCGAAATAAATGAATGAGTGATTATATTCCACGAATTTATGCCCGGAACTTTTCGCTCATTGTAATTAACAAGCTCATATATGTAGAAATTGAGTTAAGGTGAAAGTATTCTTTCGGAGTGTATTTGAAGCATTTACGTAGGATTGATTGATATACGCTCAAATTTAACGCACCTTATCTCAATTCTGTTCCCGCGTTTTCACGCATCACCAGAGCCACCTACGACCGCGCATCATATAATTAAGTTCCGCTGAATGGGGAAATTTCTCCTTAAACTGCCTCTGCGTAAGGGAGTGTGCTATCGCTAAGGAAAAATTACGAATCCGTCATAGATGCAAGCCATCCATCAACGTCAATTCCAGAGAAAGCAGAAAAACCGCTCCACAAAAGATTTTCACCATCGCTCGCGCGCATCTGCCGTTCACAGATACAAGGGGAACTCATAGGTTCGTCTGTTTCTTTTTTTATTGTTTTCAACAGCATTATTCTCTCCGTACGTTCTTCTCATCAATCAGCCCTCTCTCTTTTATCCCTTCCTTATCTCGCCTCCACTTCCGCGCTACGGAATCATTTTGATCGCAGGTTCACGTAAATTATTGAAGCTTCTTTGTAACCCTTATGCTATAATATTCTCATCTCTTTTGAACCTACATTCATGATTATGTGTCGGAAGGCCGTATCCCGTCATGTCTTAAACGGAATATATTCCATCAATGAGACGGGGCGAGAGCAATTTCCAAGGATATTTTTCATCAGTTCAGTACCAATATTATTTGGTAGACGATTTTGGATAGTGATTTCATTTTTAACGAAGAAAACATGGATTGAAGACCTGTTTAAAATGACTTAATTAGGCACGGATCTTGAGAATTTCCTTGCGTAGAAAGAAAGAGTGATTTTAATTCCTTAAATTTCTATGGAATCATCTTAAATTAACTTTAAACATAATGCATTAAAGGTAAACAGAAATGAAAAATAGGAGCATGACTGGGAATCGAACGCAGGTCTCCCGTTTTCCGTGGAGAATAGAGTTGAAACTCGCGGTTAGTATCAGTTAGAATACTTTCAAGTGTGAGGCCTGGGTTCGAGTCCCTGTCATTTCGCTATTTTTTTCCTCCATTTATCTTTGGGTTTTAAAGCGCCAACCTCCTCGTGCAAAGTTAAGAATTTCCCCTCATCTTAATTGTCTCTGAATAAAAGATAAAATCTCAGTTTTGTCTTTAATAATATTAAGTAATCGTAAAAAGCTACACTAGCAGTCGCACAAAATTTGCTACTTTTTGTTATGAATTGCTCGTATGAGATCGTTGTGAAATCCTTAGTCGACCCGAAGGCCGAATGTCGGCTATTAGGTCGCATATGATACCTTTAGATCGTACTTGAGGATAGTTTGCCTTTATTCGATATGCATTAATTACTATACTTTTTAATAATTCTTAACTTTTAAATTTTAAGAAAAGATTCAATATCTAAGTTAGTTTGAGTAGATTACTTTACGTTAAATTTTCATTTAACGTCATAACCCAGACTGGGTAAGTTACTTAAATATTAGTATTTATTTTAGACAGTGATAAAAATGGCGCCGTGAACACTAAGTAAATAAATAAATTACGTATTTTTTGTGTCAGATTGAGACTATTATTTCTCATTTTCCATTCAACCCATTGCCCAAGTAATCGTCAGTTTTGCAGCTCGATAGTAACAGTTATCGTATAATTACTTTCCGCTGCTCAGAATTGCAGAAATCTTAAAATTCTGGTAGCTAACGGGCGGCACGACGTACCTAACATTCAGAACTAATAATTCCTTTCTGTTCTCTGGACTCACTCTCTTTTCTTTTACTCTTGTGCCGGATCCTCCGCTGATCACAACGCGACAACTACAATCTGCAATTCAAGATTAGCCACTTCTTCGGTACGGAACTAAGTTTCCGCGTAAAGGATTCTTGCAAATAATTGGCTTTTGCAATATCCCTATAAAAACGCGATGTTTTCCCCATGGCTCCATCAGAAACTTATGTCAAAGTCGAACGGCTGATACCGGCTTGGTTAGCGACACCTGGCGTCCGCCCGACCAAACTGGTTGTAGGCTTGATTCTACTGCCAACTAGTTGGAATATTGCGGGAACGTTGAAGTACCAAAGAGTGTGTTGGGAAGAGGCAGGCGACGCGACGTATACCTTTTCAGGTGGGAGGCAAGTATCTTGATGTTCTTCCTTTGTTTTACAATACGCCGAAGAAATCGTAAGTAGTATGACGTTGTCTCTTATAGTATGACGTTATTGGGTATGAAGTGGCCTATGTTATAAAAAAATTTCCATAGTACTTTCTTACGAGAGTTATTAAGAGTTATTCCATCATTTTCATAATAATTCCAATAATGTCAAGGATCCAACGTAAATGACCTCCATAATTGTATGCAGGATTTATTCTAAATCAATCATGCGAAGTTTCGTAGACCGCACTCAAGAAAAGCGTTTTCGTATTTTTGGCCAGCTTTTTTCGATTCTAGCCCACTGTGCATTGTAAAGAAAAGAGTTAAAAATAATTCATATAACTAATTAATAATAAACAGATGATTTAAAATTCATAGAGTGTGAGATGAATTAAGTTACGGGTTTAAGAAAATCTAAGTCCTCTGGATCCGCCAATGATTTGTTTCTAAAAAGACGATACATCAATCCATCAAATATTTGAAAAGTAGTATATATGTGTATAGAATCACACTTTACATGCTAATTTTTATTGAAGACTCTTGCAGAAGGGAGGATTTCCGAAGGTTTCCCTCTCGCATCGGAAAAATGTCATCAGATGTCAGGAAGATCATCCTCCCTCTTTAATATGAATTTTATCTGATTGATGTCAATATTGACGCTCATATTATCTTTAGTGTACTCATCCGTATCAGATACTGCCCCTTATGTGCAACAATAATGCTTTTTCGTTCAATTATTTTATTCTAAAGATGTAAATTTTTATGTTGATTCTGAGCATTGGTGTTCTAATACTATAGTAGTTCAGAACTGTAACAATCAAACCATTGTATTTTCTAGTCAGAACTACTAATCAGATAACTTTAAGGTTATCCTTATTTACTATTTAGCTGCATAAGATGTGCTATAAAACAGGTCACACTATCAGTTAGTTAAGTAACACTATTTTGTATCTTGACTGAGAATAGTTTTCTTATCCGTTGGCGTGAATTTTTTTGAACAATATGGAAATTGTTATCCACAATTCCTGGTTTAAATTTATTAGGCATTAAGTTTACTATAAGCTTAAGATATCAACATCACTGAATCTGCTAGTTTTAACTTCCAATTAAGCTTTAATTATCGATTATATTACAGTTCGTTAAAGTTAATACGTAAGTTAAAGAGAAAATCCAGGCTGACTATACAATATAATACCGGGCCGGTCAGAAGAGTAAATATGACTACATGATGACATTGAAAACGATTTTTCAGTGTAAATAATGGAAGATAAACCAATCCTATTCTAGTTTTTAGTTATTTTTAGTTAGTGTTCTTTCTAGAGACAATCTACAAAAATATTAGATGAAAGACTAATTTATTATTATATATTTTCCTTCGAGAATACTAAACAATCCATGTATTTGCTCCTCGGGAATGTTTCATTTGCTCTCAATTAGAGGAATTATCAGTATTAGATATTTTCGAAAAATAAAGACCCGATTCTAAATAAAAGTGATACTATCATTTCACAAATAAATATACTTAAAAGATCGCAGAGTTGGACCATATCCAGAGCTTGCGTGCACTACACGGCTCCCTGCAGAATAGCAGCTTGTTCGTGAATTTCGAAAAGGTTCTATGAAAGGTCGTATATTTCGTTGAGAATGGCTAGGAAAAGTCAGTATATCTTGCCAAGTTGCTTTCTAGCATGAATGGAAGTCATTATACCAAAAGTAGTCCTTATTTTTTTTACATAAATGAAGGTAAGGCAGAACGTCCATTATATACATTTGTGAGCCACAGGCGTCTGATAAATCATTCATTATGTATACGTATAACGCACATAAATACAACAAATATTTAAACAGTAATACGAAAATATATGATTATCCGTCCATGTTCTGCTAAGCAATAAAAGTTTGCCCGTAGCTCCTAATTTTTGCAAGATCATATGTATACAATGTCATATTTTGGCATAATTTAATTCGAGCTATTCTAACTAAGAATTACACTGTTGAAAATTTCGGAATGATAAATGAGAGTTTAAGTAGCATATAGTCATAATATCGATAAATATTAAATTATAGTGTAATCTGGTGGTTTGGCAGATAGTTTGAGTTCACTCTGCTACATCATATTTCGTGATCAGTCCGAAGGCTGGTTTGATCCCCATATGATATCATAAAGAAGCACTATGGAGTAAATGGGGTCAACTGGCTAGATGAGGAGTGATATAGTTTTCCTTTCCGTCCAACACTGGGTCCAATGGATTTTGTTAATAACTTCCAGGATAGTGCAGTACAATGAATTACACTTCCATGCACACTTCCCTGTTAATAACAATTTTCATTGTATTCAGTTAGAATCGATCAATTAAAATATTATAATCGCCCACATCAGAGTATTATTATTATTATAGTTATAATACAATTTCTGCAAGTAGATTTATTATCTGGTGGCGGTGAGTAAACTTTTCGTACATATATTTATACACATTCAACCAGTCCTGCTAACATATAATTTATTATGAATATAATTCAGGAGTAAAAGAGTTAACGAAATTTGCATTCTAAAGATTATAAATTTATAGCTCATATATATTGCTTATATTATCTCAGTCGTAAAGAAATCTATGACAAAAGGAAATGACAGCTACTTTTTTCTATCGTTCTATACCGGAATGATTAATGAAAAATATTCCCTTCAGTATTATATGGTATAAGGGACACCAATAAGTTAAGGGAGAAATTAAGGAAGGATATGAATGACCGGGAATAGGCATAAAAGCTCGTAAAAAATACGAAAATACGTTGAATGGCGCATGCACCCCCTGCCACTCTCCTTAAGTGGGCTAAAAGGCTACATATGTAGATGAGAGTCGCAGTTTTCGATGCTCTGAAGAATCGATCTCTTCTTTGATGACGTAACATTCACGTTATTCCCTTTTGGCTTAGCAAGCAAACAGCCTCTTTCACTTTTCTGCTTTTTTTCCCGAGACGTCCATGCGTCTTTTTGAACCGTCCTTTATTCCCCAGACTGCTTATGTCCTTTTTCTTCAGTATCCCATCTACCAAAGTAAACCCGCTTTTTCTTCTGCTCCTCAGTGGACATCTCAGGATACCTTAATATTCCTCTTCCGTTCTTCCAAAGTCATCTACTTTCTCCGTTCAACAAACACTTCAAGTGCTTATAAATACATATCACTCACGTTATTCTCTTTTGGGATAAGCACGGTATTTGTCTCGTTTATTTACAGTACTCCGCCATGCTTTCTTATCCATGCATACAGCTTTCGCTTTAGACGCATCCATACATCTTTTCCTCACATTCTTTGAGTTTCGTACATCTCTTCGGTATCTCATTCGCCGCATTTGCCAGCTTTTCCTCGATCTTCCTCTCCTTGTAAGACAGTTAAAATTCTCCTCATACATCATTTTAGTTACACTGCTTACATCTATACATTTTTAAGTCCTAGCTCCACATGAATTTTATTAATATTAATTCAATATCAACTCTATTCGCAATTTTTTAATGAAAAATATCTTTTTGTTCTTTTAATTATTTAATATTAAGTTTTAATAGTTTTGCATTCTTTTGTAGAATTTAGCAAACGTTGATAAATGAAAGCTTAGCATAAACCTTCTCGAATCAATTCATTGACGAGAACGGCAGTAAAATTCTATAGGAAATACTTAACGAATCTTCTTTCCACTGCATATACAGCTTAGTCTTTCGATCTTCTTTCGGATCAATGTTTATTGTCTCACTTCTTTCTTATCCTACCTCAACGAATAGTATTTTTTCTTTTGTCTTTTATCTTTTGTATTTTTTTTATCCGAATAAACGGATACTGAACAATTGTCTGCTATTATTTTCATTGCTTTTTATAGATCAAGTAGCGCCAATACTCATCGGAATGCAAAATTAGCGGAACGGCAAAATAATGCAAATAACACTGTCAGGACGATTTGCTAGCTCCGAGGTGTCGTGCGCAATACTGTTTTCATTTTGCAAACCTTTGAAAATTTCTACATCATTAATGGTACGCTGATTACTGAATTCATTTATTCTTATTACTGAATTTATTTAATGAATCTCAGGCACCTTAACATGAGAATAAATACGTGTTTTATAAACCTTTTGCATTCTTTTTTCGAGTAATTTTGATGGTATCGCTATTGAATTTAAATTTGAAAGAGACCTTAACAACCCGCCCAAGGGGATAAGGGAAGCCTTTGGAGAGGGTGTGGGATGTATCAATGAAAATGTACCGTTTATTACATAGCTGCGGGAACCAATTAGCAAATGTGTGTTTTATGGAGTTTTTTGGGGTTTCATTACATTAATATCGGAGAAAAATATTTCCAATATGAGCGCCCGTTTCACAATTTAATTCAGTCTGAAACGACAAAGAATTTAAAATGTTCGTAGTTATAAAATGTAATAATTAAAACCATCCAAAGGGATGAGTATATGTTATTGTGGATCTTTAGATCAATAACGTTAATGAGTAAGTTGGGATAGTGTCTTCGAGTACAGACATCCTAGTTTTCGTAATAATCTAATTTGTAAAGTAAATTTAGGAAAGGAATAAAACGTCATGGAGAGCTTCCGCAAATTGGAGGAAATAGCGGATTTTGGCAAATTAGAAAGTTAGGACGTATTTAATCTGCACTGCTCTCAAACTTAGCAAATCATTAAATGACGCCACGCAGTAGTTTCTAATCTCCTTTTTATTAACGCAGCTGTCCCGTTTTCCATTCAGCGCGAGGCTAATTTCTCCGGAAAATATACACTGGGAAATCTGTATTTAAATAGACAGCGTTTGATTTATCTTCAAAAATCAAATTATTATCTATTAATCTATAATCTATCTATCTAACTACTGAATATAGATTCAATCAAAAAAAGAGAATTACTTACCAAATCTTATACTTTTCTTATGATACGCATTAGAAAAATTGACAGGTTATAGAAAAAGGCGAACAACGTTATACCTAGGAAGAGCTTCCGGGAATGAGGCGACTGTTCGTCCTCACTTGTCGACGCTGCCTAATCCCTTGCATTCATTCAGCTATTGTCATAGGAGCAGTATGGGATTTTTTATTCTTCTTTCGCTTTGTAATGTTTACGATACTAATTTATTTTCTTCTTTGGAGATATTTGGACATTTTAAAATATTACATAAAATTAGTTTTTTTATCAGATCATATTTTTTCAGTTCCTTTATTTAGTCTTTTCCGTACATTATCTTGTGCCATTTGTCAGGTCATATCAAACAGCTTCTTACCATAGGCATTGTTAATGTAATCTATAAAAATGCTTGGGATGATATCCTCATTTCGAATCCATTGGATATAGCATACCACCTCTTATGTATTCTATGTTAAATTTGCTGTACATAATGGAAAGCTCAAGGAAAACTATTATTAATTTTAACAAAACGCTGGATCAAATCCAGGAGTCCGAAAGTTTACGCGCTATTTTCGATTTTATAAGTTCAAGGTTTTGTTTTTTCATTCATTAAAATACACAAATTGCTAAACTCCTATATCTACTCAGTAGTTACCGGGGTCAGTGTCATTGATACGCCGATTCAGTGATGGGAAAACTGACTGTAATAGGTTAAGTGCTCCTCAAATTTTGTGGCAACCAAAGTTATATTGATGGCAACCTAAACGTCTATTAAATTGGCTCCGTAAATTTCACAAAAATTGATGTATTTTAACAAGCTTTCACGATTTGAAATCGGACGCAACATTCTGCGATTAAAATTAAAATTTCCAATTAAAGGTTCTTTCTCATGGTATCACTCCTGAATCCCTAAGACCATTATTTTTAATTAAATTTCTTAAAAGAGAAATGGTCTGCAATAAAACGAAATATCAGCGTTACGTGTTTTTTAACAGAAAATACTAACATTAGAGGAACAGAAATACACTCGACGGTGGTTATTATAATACATTATGATATTCGATTAAGTGCTTCAATCTATTAATAAAGGAACTTATTGCTTCTGGCTGTGGAAAATGTTTCATAGAACCTATTATTATTGCAGATTAAATCTTTAAAAAGGTGGAACAGTGAGGGATTTGGAGGAATTTCGACCTTCCGGATGTATATCTTTTACGCCAGACCAAAATTTCACTTAAAATAATAACTTCATCTTTTGCCTGGGGAAAGCCAGGTACTTCGGTTTGAATAAATTTTAGACATTTTAGCGAAGAGGTGCGAAAAAATATTTCGAGAATATAAGAGGGACCAGCAGCTGAAGATGTTAAGAACCATTGCTATAAAGTATCCTTCGCAATTCCATGAACGACACTGCAATCAAGGCAAGTCCTTTCCTCTCACAATCTTTTATCACGCCCTCAGCGCACTGTTTATTCTCGAATGATGTATCTTTTAAACTTATCCTCCGCGAACTGTAATTGTTCTATTCTCTCTTCCTCCTCTCTTTTCCTAACTTATTCCTCCATCCCCGACTCTTTTTTCGCCTCTCTCTCTTCCCACTCGTCTTCCTTCCGTTTTATCTGCCGGATTTAACCCTCGCCCGGAGCACACACCACATAAATCCGCATATCCGAAAAGGTAGAGGCGCCCAGGGATAGAGAGAGTGAAGGGCTGAAGCAAACGATTATATTAAAGGAAAAAAAGGTTGAGTTGGAGGATGGATTTCGTAGAGTGCTCGCTGGAAATCGAAACGGCGGACAAAGAGAAAGGGAAGATTATTATTCGAAGAAGAGTTGCAAAAAGTGAAAAGGAGAGAAATGCTTCTGGTGCGCGATTCGCCTAAATGTCGGAAATTTGTCGCGGAAATTGGCCTTCTAATTTCGTACTTTCCCTTGCGAAAATGATGCCTATTGCGTACGCACCGCGTGTACTTGAAGATATCGTCTTTACAGGGCCCATTAATTCAACTCACGGTCATTTCCTCATACACACAATCATCCTGTTATCATTTGCTCCAGAGTGATTGTCGATTTGGTTGATACTAGTCTAGTGCACACATTATCCACCCTCTATGTACTTACGTATAATGCTCGATATTTGAGGATTGATTTTCCTATGAGATTACATTGAAATTCATGAAGAATATTCCAGTTATTATATACCTGTCTTCCGTCCTCCGGCGGTTTTAGATGAAAGAAAATTCCTTACGGGACACCCTTTCCTTCACTTCTTGATAAATGAATAACGTCAAGTAATTTTATATAGACGGTCAGCTTTGTATGTTTCAGTAACTTGTTTATCACCGTCGTAATTCAGTGGATTGAGAAAATTTGGTAGTGAATTAACTTTGAAGGTTTTCTTTTGGTTTTTATAAGTAAAATACAAAAATCTTTTCCTTATGGGTAGCTTCATGTTTCCTGAAACCCCTCATCCAATAATCTCTTTTTATCACGTTTTGATAACCCTTTCATTGACAACTTATATCCTTTCGTGCCTTCTATACTTTTTTCCTTGTTTCCTACCTTCAACTACTTCTGCAATTCCCTTTCAATATCTGAATCATCTATTCCTTCTACCTATGTTTTATTTCTTCTGGCAAATTCTTTTTCTCTCCAAACTTCCCCGACCTTTCTTTGTTTGTTTTCCTACCAGGAGAACTTACTTTAACACCACATGACAGTTATTCGAAAGCCTCCAGTATTTTATTGTTTTCTTTTCTTAGGTCAACGTTCCGCACTCTGGCCCGACTATTTTATGAATCTTCTCCTCTAAAGACCTTGGTCATTAGCTTCCTTCATATCATGGCAGAGGTTTCGTTAACTACCGCCATTCTTCTTCTAATATCTTCAGTGGACTTCTTATCCTAAGAAACAACACCAATGTTCTACAAGTATTGTTTTTCCCATTCCAAAATTCTTCATCTATCATAATAATCGCATTAGCTCTTTCCCTTCCTAGATACTTATAAAATATTTTTTGCTGACGTTTATCTTTGCTTCAAAAAATCTTTCTGTTCATCTTAAAGAATTGATTAATTATTGCAAATCTCTTTCAGAGTGATAGATATAGTAGATACACCGTTTTCGTATCTTACCCACTTCACCAACTATCTCCCTACAAAATTTCACCAATATATCCTTCTTTTCCCCATATTGCTCCTCGAGCATTATTTCTTCTGAATACATATTTAAGAACACGAAATAAAGGACATCCCTGTTTTACTTCCCTTCAAAATTCTACCCATTCTGATTCCTCGTCAGCTGTCCCAGCTCAAGTTGTTTGTCTAAGTACTAATTGTGCTCCAGTTTATTATATTTCCAATCTGAATCTTACGCTTTAATATGACCGTTAGAATTGACTTCAGCATTGTATCAAACCCTCAAAATCCACAATTAACTAAGTTAAGAGATTTATCGGCTTACGCTAGAATGCTTTAGCAAATCCATCAAGTCGAAGATGGCTAAATGAAATCGGTGCATTAAGTTATCACTCGGTAATCACACCCACTACCATACGATATACTGGGGATCGTTGGATATTAATGTAAATTTATATGTTACGAGGGTCATCCGGAAAGTAGTACCCGTTCGTGAAATAAAGACACAAAAGTAAATATTAACAATCATAAAAAATTTTATTTGAAAGAGGATACTTTAAACTACTTCTCAACATAATCTCCAAGCAAATTAAGGCATTTGTCATAACGTGTGACAAGTTTCTGTATTCCTGCTGCATAGTCCTCCGCCGCCAGCTCATTGAGATACAGGGTCACTCCTTCTTTAAGTTCTTCATCGCTGTCAAATCTTTTCCCCGCCAAAAAGTCTTTAAGCTTTGTAAAGAGATGAAAATCTGAAGGGGCCAAGTCCGGGCTATACGGTGGATGGTCGAAAGTTTCCCATTTGAATTGCTGCAAAAGTCTTTGTGTTATCCCAGCTGCATGAGGCCTGGCATTGTCATGAACGAGAATGACACCAGTAGACAATAGACCTCGCCGCCGATTTTGTATTGCCCGCCGTAATTTCTTTAATGTTCACAATACGCATTGGCATTAATAGTGTCTCCACGGGCCATAAAATCAATAAGCAATACACCTCGTCGATCCCAGAAAATGGTTGCCATGAGTTTCCTGGTGGACAGAACTGTCTTGAATTTTTTTGGTTTGTTTGGTGAATGAGCATGATGCCACTCCATTGACTGTCGTTTACTCTCAGGTGATGCATAACAAACCCATGTTTCGTCACCAGTAATTATGCGAGTCAAGAAAGAGTCTCCTTCATCAGAATAACGTCCCAAAAACGTCAGTGCTGCAGCCATACGCTTGGTTTTGTGCTCATCTGTAAGCATGCGAGGGACCCATCTTGCACAAATTTTTGCATAATGCAGATGGTCTTTAACAATTTCATGAACAATTGTTCGAGAAACATTGGGAAAATGCTCACAGATGTCATCAATTGTGACGCGCCGATCGTTCTTCACGAATTCGTCAACTGAGCTCACCAGTTGGTCTGTAATGACAGACGGTCTCCCCGAACGCTCATCGTCGTGTGTGTTCCCCCTCCCCATGTTGAACTTGCGACACCACCGCCGAACAGACGACTCGTCCATTACATTGTCTCCATACACCTCCTTTAATTGGCGATGAATATCACATGGGCGAACGTTTCTTGCATTGAGGAATTTAATCACTGCCCTCACTTCACAACTGGCGGCGTTCTCAATTTTTTTAAACATTGTAAACAATCACAGAAACAACACAGGCAATGCTAGCGTCACGCAACTTGGCTCAGAGAAGGCAGACAAGCCACTGAAGCTATCTGACCTTGTCCAGCGGCTACTCGCGTCGTCAGCACTTCATGCGGCACTAACGGGTACTACTTTCCGGATGACCCTCGTATATTATTTGTCATCATCTGGCGGGCGCATACAGTAGCCTACTTAACCAGCCTCTTTGTTGAATTATAACTTACTTGTTTCAAATCAAAACGATGGAGTGGTAAAGTGCGTGGTTCAGTTTCCACATTATCCAAAGTTTATCCGAAGTGATTCAAATCCTTTTCTTAGTAATCTTTTTGCGGAAAATTAAGCTTAGCAGCAGGAATCGAATCTGCTTTTTATGAAGATATATTAAAACTAATATATCAGTGAGCTAGTGGAGAGAAACCTTTTAAGAAAACGGTTATTTTTCATGTTCAATTCTCTATTACGCTAAACAGATCTCGTCTCAAATCGCGATCCATCTGGAAACTTCTCCTTGTTAGTTTCTACTATTCAATCTTATATTTTCGAGCGTTTTCGTTTGACTAATAATTTGAAATTTCAATTTATATTACTTTTGAATTTAATACTATTCGTATGCTTTGAATAACTGATTTCATTATAAATATCATTATAAAAATATTTTTCGTTTTTATTTTATATCTTTTGTGCAATAGAAAGAGGATCTTTATGTTTTAAACAGTATGAAATTAATTTATAATCTTATATATCTTAATATCTCGTTTCTAATAATAACCCAACGATATTGCAAAGTCGATGTAATCACTTGTGTTTTGTTGTGATACATGTTTATTAAAATATAAAATCTATATTATTGATTTATTTTGCGAAAATGATATTAATATTGTGATATTTTATTTTCTGTATTCGATTTATATTATTTTATATTATTCTTACAATAGAAAGAGGGAATTTTTATGCCTGTTTTACAAATATAATCTAACTTAGTCTAATCATTCCCAATTTAACTAAGGCTATCCCGTCATAATATCGGGAGCCACATACAAATTCACTCCCTGTTAGCACATCGACATGATTTTCAACCTTTAAGCCCCTTTAGTTTTCCCTCAATCATTTCCTGTTCAGGAAGAATAAAAAACAAAGAATAGGTTGATTGAACCGAACAACCAGCACGCATTAATTTCGAGAATTCGGGTTTTCGGAGGCTTTGCATTCTATTTTCTATTCATTCCAACAAAACATCGACGATAGAATGAATCATGGCGATTTCATTACGAATCGAAGTTCCGCGAGAAGGACCGATGAAACCGCATTCAGAGGTTATATCGAAGCGGAAGATGCAATTCGCGAAATGTTTATCAGTCCTTTTTTTTAAAGGGAGTGGGTTTCGATAACACATCGGTCCGTTGGAGGGAGAAAAACGTGCCATTGAGATAAGATAGCGCCACTCGAACTGAGTCAAAGGCTGAGCGAATAGAAAATACGGCTGAAAAGAGTGGCGCGTCAAGATAAAACTTTTAAGCGGCGATGGAAGTGAGAGGACGTATAAATATGGGCGTTAGCAGAGGAGGGAGAAAAGCCCAGGGCAGCTGAGAAGGAATAGGGGCGGGGAAAGGGAGCAGGGCCGACCGCCTCAGGGTGCCACAACAAAGAAGGCGGCCATTGCAAATATATAGTTCGAAGGGCAATTCTTCCCAACTCACGTTACTACTCTAATATGACTCTATATATACGTACGCTCTTTGAGTGCCGCGTAACTAGAATTATTATTTGGCCCTTTATGAGGCGAAGCGGGATAAATTGACTAGATTAGTATTAATTGGTTAAGTAGTTAGACCTCCCTTCTAAGAAGAGATTCTCATCGCGATATCTTGTAAGTTGAATGCATAAATTACAATTACTGATGTTATTGAATGTTAAACGAATTGACAAAGAATATAAAAGGGTTTACGAAGCTACAGTTTATCGCGAGGCGTATTCTAACATCACCAGTATATATTATTGTCACGCTTTCCCAAGCCTTTCGCAGTTTACTTCACTCCCCTCATCTCAATTTGAGTGCAGTGGAAACATTTTTCATATGATCAAACCGTCAGTTTTTATTCCTTCTCGAAGCCATACTTTGTTTTCTTTTATACTATACATATTTCTATAGTTGTCAAAAATCTACATGTATTGTATCTTATAAACTAGATTAAAATCTGAATTCATTTTACATCTTCGTAACACATTTTGACAAGGGATAAGTAGAAGATAGGACTACCGATTTCACCCAATAAGACGCTTGTATTGGACTGTATGGTTCCTGCGCTGATTGGTCATAATCAACTTAAAGCTTTTAATGCGCCAGCCAGGAGAAAACGTTACTTCTTCACCTGATTAAACCAGCGTTGAAATCGGATGCATTTTCAGTAAACTTTGGAAAGTATGTAATATTATGTGTTCTTTTACATCCTAGGTCATGTATTTTTCCACTCATTTTAGCCTTCTATTTGAATGAATTTCTATTTTAATAACTGTCGTATCCAATTTTTCTTTCACACTTAACGTTCTCTTCTTTTATAAATTTAAATTTGGGTTGTTGTGTTTGGACTTGCATAATATATGGATGGTAGCAGAATGATAAATACGGTGTACGCAGAAAATGTGAACAGTTCTAAAGGGAGGGGAAGATCGTGAGAAAGGTCTTTGAAAGTGTTGAATAATATGCTAAAGAGCATGGATGTACATAAAAATGAAAGAGAATCTATGAAGAGATGTGGCATTTTGTCTGAAGTAAAATACGTACGCAAAGATAAGAGGGAATGGGAAAGTATTGTGAGTAAAAGGGGCACATAAAGTGCTTCTTCCGAAATGAAATAGTTTGGATGATATGTATATGTATGTGTGTGGATTTAGGTTGAAACTAAAGAAGGGATGATTTAGTGTGGGACAAAGTTTGAGTTAATGGACAAGTGAGGCGAGGATGACAAATGGGAAGGTATAATGTTAGAAAAGAATGATGGGGATATATAGTTGCGATTGATTGACAAATGAAGAAGGGAAGGAAAAAGGAAGAAGTTATGGAAAAACTTTACGAAAAAGAGTATTCGCGTCTTTAGGCATGGAAACTTAGTGGAAAAATGGAAGTGTATCTCTATAGAAACAGATCACGAGTAAGGCTATCTTGTGAATGCCAAGGGTTGTAAAACATAAAACAAGTTAATGGTCGTCTTGTTAGAGCGTTCCCACCGACCGGTTAAGAGTCGATTTGCACGTAAGCCGGATGTTCATCATTTTTATGGAGGTATAGATAAAAGTATTAACTTTTATGGAAGCAGTCTTGATGAAAGCTTGGAAAAATTGCTTCAATCATGATTTAGAAACGCTCATTTTTATATATATCTATGATAAAATTATACAGCGCTGAAATACAAGTACTTATTCTATTTTTTTGCGGTCGATAATTCTGCTATTCAGGTGGCGAGGTAACCAGCAATGGCAGTAGCAAGAGAGAAACAGTGAGTAGAGTTGGCCAAATGAAGAGGGAATTCTACTAGAAAAACGACTCTTGATAGCAAAAAATATAAGCTTGGATATTAATGAACGGTTCATGAAAACCCTTTGTAAGGAACATTTGTTAAACCTTTTTTGTTGTTTAGAAACATGGGCTATAAACGAAGTACAGATTAAAAACATTGAGATATGGTGCTAGAAAATAATGATGAAAACAAAATGGACGGACCGATTTACTAACGTTGCCGTCTTTAAAAGAGCAAACGAAGGGAGAAGGCAAAGGGTAGATTTGGTGAAGACCGTGGAAAATATAATACGTATATGGTACTCTTTGAGGTATTATAATCTATTGAAAATAGTATTGGAAGGTGTGTTAAAAGGAATGACTTATAAAGGAATATCTAAGTTGAGTTACAAGGGCCAGATGTCGATGAACGTTTAAGTTTGAAATTGTGAGGGAATGAAGCTATTGGTAATTAAGAGGATAACTTTGAAAGGCTAATCAATCCAATCTTCAAATTAATATCCCTTAATAGGGCGATGTATGTGTTTCTTGTAAAACACCTTTGAGGAACAATTTACTAGTTTATGGAGAGATTGGCTATCCAGTTAATTGGAAAGCTGTGTAAAAATATTTAGTGTCATTTCGATGTTTTTAAAGTTTTAGTATAATTTGAAATATAAATATCAAGGCGAAAAAATTCCATAGCAATGGTATTTTCTGGAAATCAATTGAAGCAAATATAACAAAATGTTACCTTTCAGGGGTCTCAAATGTGGAAATTAAACCATGAATTTTAATGAAAATACGTAGGGGGGTTGGGATTGGAGGTACAAATTTGGCTTAACCAATCGGATGATGTTCTTGATAATTTTTTCATTTATGAACATTTATTTTTATTCAATATGTATGTACACAGTCATTTTTGTTTATTTCATGGATTCATTCATCTGTTTTCGCAGCGATATTGTTATTATAGTCGTATTTCCACTGCTCCATAGAAAAACTTCTTCCTTTTATTATAACGCGAAAATAATGATGTATTTTTTACTTAATTATTTTAAAGACTACCTAAAATATCGAAGAAAATTGAACATCCTTCACGGATAATCCGAAAAACGGATAATCGGTAGCTAACTGTATTTTGAATGTTGCACATGGAGGACAAGATTTATGTATTCCTGGAGATATAGAATTACAGGTGGTGTGCAATGACAGGCGCTCTTATATTTTCAAAGTGCGTTATTATTGGAAATGAAAAGCGTGAAATCTCCTTTTTCAATTCATCTGAGACTCTTTTAACGCATGGCCTAACTGCATGGGGGCACAGTTTCCATGGAGTACCCCATAAATCTCGTTCAACCATCCGATTTAAGAAGCCGTTTAAATGGTACGTTTCTTTATAGCCTAAAATCGATTATATCAAAAGAAACCGCTATCCCAAAGGCTCTTTATCGTTCAATTCTTGAGGGCAACTGCGTGGGATGACCCCAATTGAATTATTTTCCCGGGGCCCCAATTACCGTGAAGACGTTCCAGATCTACAAAGTGAGGAACGCAAAGGACTGCCTTTAGGAATACTCGAACATTTACCGAGAATTACAAAGATTATCATTAAAAGGTTTTATTTTTTTAAATTGGAAATGTGTATCGGGGAGCCTTTGGAGAACAAAATGTGAAAGACGTAGGTCAATCTTTTATCGAAAGGCAGCATATATATAAAAAAACATCAGATCGCACTTAAGGAGTTTATTTTCAACATGAAAATATTGTATTATTTTTTTAGTCGCAATTCTGATTTCTGACGAAGTGGAATTGCTCGAGGAAAGTCTAGCATACTTAATTAATATTGATATTGCCAGGCATTCGCCCAAGGACGGAAACCTCTCCACGGACAGTGGAAGGTAAAAAAATACCGTTAGTCGGATTTAAAGTTTACATCATAACGTTAAAAAGTTCTACATTAGTCATTGCATCAAATTTTTGCTCTAATCAAATTTTTGCTCTATTCAAATTTTCCTAAAAGCCTACATTAAGTTAGAGTGTACACAAATGTAATTATTATTATAACCTACTTACTTAGTTGTGAATAAAATTAAGTATCCCTTAATTCTTACTTAATATGCTTTATCAAAAAGTTCAAAATAACAGAAAAATTGAAATTAAATGAAGTATACATTGTGAGCAACTTAAATGTGTCAAAAGTAAGAAAAAAAAGCTAAAATACACGGCGGAGCTTCCTCTCGCATTCCTTGATTTTCAAATTTTTATTAAGGATAGAATGTGTTTGTAAAACCCTCAGTTGGCTTAGTAATCTGGCAACATGATTTAAATGAATTTGGAGCAAGGAAATAATGGGAAAGCGGAATGGATTACCACATGATTACCTTAATGACCGCAGGAGTGGGTTGAATATATTGGGTTGGTATCTTATCTTAGGTCGGCCGTAAAGGGCTCTCAGGAATCCTTTGAAAAAACCCGAAACCTGAATGATCTAGTATATTCTACGATTATGATAATGAAAATGGTGGATAAAATTTTTGTTTCAATTAATATGACTAATGCACCTTATTTCTGTTGGTGTATACCTATCTATTTAATCACCAATTGCAGTTGATTATACATTAATCGTAGAGAGTGTTTCATAACAACACCACCAGAAATACAGTCTTACTGCGGCGGGAAATCTATTATGAATGCAATTTAAAACCTCTGCTTTCAGTAAGTGGAACCTTGATATACTGCTCATCGTAAATGAAATCTTACCGAGTATTAAGGTTTCCGCAGGTTTTACCTGATGATAAAGCGGCGTTGAAACTTGTTTTCATAGAAGTAACATCTGCGCAAACCGTGTTTTTTCGAAATATTTTTTTTACGGTGAGTAGAAAATCGATTGTAGTAATCCGTAGGAATGGAAGACAGAAACAATGAAGTTAGTCTTTCGTTCTAAAATGATACATTTTCAAATGCTCCATTCTATTTTTGAATGGTAGTTTAAATTATCTTGATCGCTTTTTTGAGTGAAGCAAGACAGTGAAAACTTACCTTAATATGAAAAGAGTTATCCAAAGAACTCTATATTCAGTTGTTGGTAATTCTAGTAATAAGTCGTCAGACTACCCAGTATTTTTATTCTTCGATGTATGTGGATAATGCAGGGTAACTGAAATTAGTACGAATATTGTTACTGGATAAGCATTTTATCCATTTATACAATTTATCTATTATAACTTGTTCACTCGATATATATTCGAATAATTTTCAAACTTTGGCGTAAATATACTAGCTCAGGAAGAAAGTACAAAATCATAGAGAGTGTAAGACGGATAGATTGTCAGGTTTCCTCAACATGAGATTATCAATCTAGCAGTACATAATTAAAATGAAGAATTACGCTCTTAGCATCATACATTATTAACTGCCATCAGCATATGGGTCTTTAGATGCGATATTTGCCGTGACAAGGGGGATATGATATTATTCTCAGTAACTTAAGTACCATATCCGTAAATTCTGGACTTTTATAGCTTCAAACAAATGAATTTTCTTTTCTTATATTATTAAATATATTTCCAAGGCTCAAATATACGAAAAATATTACTCGATTGAACGAAAAGACGAAACACAGTGCACACTATTACGATTTGCCGATACTCGGATCTCCAACAGTATATTTCACCAACTGTTCTACGGACGTTTCATTTAGTCGAAAGCTCTTTTTTCTATAGCAAAGAGTTATGCACTTTTAGAAATTAATTTTACCTAATATTTATCAATTTCTGTGTGTCAGGAGGCGATTTATAGTATTTCTGATGAATATAAGGAAATAAGCTATGACGAATGATGATACGTTCTCCCTTGTTTCTACGTGATCGCATTACTAGTGATAATTACTTTCTTCGCCATATGAGCAAAGAGTTCTTTTAGTTTTGAGTCAAAGTCATAGAAGACTTACAGCCTTCTTTTTTGATAGCTGTTACAGAACATTATTTTTTAACTTAAGGATAAAAGTCACAAGGCACTATTTTACAATAAATTGAAAAAGTCGTGAATCAAATTATTTTCGAAACAATCGAAATAAGTGAACGTTGAAATGATTTGTTAACTACTTTAAATAACTAATTTATATGCTGTATACAACAATAATCAAATTTATAAACGTTGTTTATATACCAAAACTTTGTCTGAAATATACTTTTGTATTTACGAAATAGAGTCAGATGATGTATTTGTTAAAGTTACCACCCGACCTGCGGGAAACTGCGTCGGAATAATAAAATAAGAATAAATTAAACGAAGAACATCGGTCGGATGATGTTTTTGTGTTGTCGGCGAAGTGAGTGTCGGTCAGATGGGAGGATTCAAATAGCAAGCACGCGGTAATCGATATGGAAATACCAAGTATGAAGTGATAATTATGTAGATTCATGGATGTGGAGCGCTCGGATATAAATAAAACCAAGAGATATATATGCCAGCAACAAAAAGGAAAATTAATCTCGAATAGGAGGAGCAAAAAGGAGGAGATATTTGCCTCACGGAGGGGCACATCTCCGAATCCGGTCCAGAAGTGCGGGAGAAGGGTGGATGCTGGGGTGAAGGAAGGGGAATCGAAGCAAATGGAGCGAAATGGAAGATAGCAATGGTTTAATGGTGGGAGAGTCGAAGGGAGAGGAAAATGAAACGTAGAAGAGGAGTTATAGAAAAGAAGTTGAAGCGAAGTTTTACGGTGTCGCAGGGAGGGAGCTTTATCTTGGCGGAATGGAAACCATAGCTCCTTCTTAAGTAATGCCCTTGTCTTGCATGCTTGAAACAGAATAGGGAGATTTGGAACGGGGATGGAGTTGGAAGCTATTCGAGGAAAGTAAATGGATCTCGAAGAAATGGACAAACATTCTCATGTGCAATGTCTATTTCGGAGGTGAAATACAGAATTACTTCCAAGTAGGAAAAAGTAGAACGGCTCTGGATTCGTAGGAACCTACAGTATTTCGAGAAACATGGCTTGCATTGAGTGAAAAGTATGTCTACGGATTCACAATTGTTCTTTTATTCTTATCCATGAAAAAATGAGAATATATAGCATTTATATTAAGTTACAGTAAAGTGGATACAATATTGTGATTCAACCATACAAATAAGAAGAGCTGGAATGAAAAAATTAAGCAGTTTCGTTGTTCAGAGGGGAATATTTGAAAAGTAAAAAGCTAAAAGCAGCTTATTTCTTAAGAAAAAAGGTTTCAGATAATTTATATCTACATCTTGATACTATTATATGTATTGTTATAATAACTAAATACTTCATAACGGTCTAAGAAGAAAGAATAGCATTATGGTCTCTTCTGCAATTACTTCCCTCAGTTTACTTGAAAACTACTGAATGCATCTATTGCTACGAATAAATTTGCAGTAACCAAAAGAATTACGTTTTATTAACAGTATTCTAATCTAAATTTTAATTTTCAGTATCCAGCGACGTAATCAGAGGCAAAAGAAGACATTATTATCTGTCATTGGGAAGAGTGCGAAATGTAAAATTCAATGTGAAGCATAATTCTTAATGTACTGTCGAAAAAGAAATAACAGAAATACATTACAAGTATGTATTCTAAAGAAGAAACTTTTATATTTTAAGAAAAAAGAGAAAGTTCGAACTAAGAGAACTATGCGGAGAAATATTACGTAAACTTAGAACAAATGTGCTCGTAAACTTTCGAATACTTTTATACCCACCGGAAAGCTCAATTTTAATATTTACTTTATCTTTTTCTTTTCAGGTAAGGGGCTTAGGAGTTGAGATACTTACTTTGGACTTCCCTTTCGTAGATTGGTAATGTGCAAAATTTTCATTTACTTATTTATATATAAGGGTTTGGAAAGGTAGGCAGGATACTTAAAACTTACATCTGTTATGAAACTTTGAGTGTGAAGATAACGCGGTTCGCCGATTGTTAGCCTTCGCAAAATTCTTGGATAATCATTTTCTATTCTGTACTCTCCACGCACCACAGATAAGTGTAATGGAAGAAAAAAGAGGAACAACTTTTCACAAAGGAAACTAATTCCGTCTGTAATATAAGTTTAATGCTCGTAATAGTATTTTTTCCGGACTCTCTCATTTCAAATTTTCAGTATCAATATAGAATGTTGTAATCCCACTCCAATGTTGATGATTGTGATGAAGGAAACTTAATTTGCTGGATTCTTTTATTATCAATTATTTGAAACAATTGAATGAAGAAATCGATCTCTTATTGAAATATTTACAGATTATTTTCCTTAAGCTCCAAATTTTATCGGAAACGGAATTCCTAATTAAAAAAAATAAAATGTGTAGCTATCCGTGCAGTGGAATCTATGACAAATAAAAGGCCAGAAATCAAATTAAAATACTGAATTACCGAATTTTCCATATTTTTGATGGACTTTACTGTGAAATAAATTTTCATGTATGCGTGAGTACCTCTGAGGAATCGGAAACTATCATTGCTTTAAATTTGGCCACGTATGTCTTTTTAGTTGTTAAATATATCGATAAATGTCTTACAATACTATGGAAAACATATTGTGGATAAGTATGCAGAGTTTAAAGTAACTCGTTTATAATTACCATTTTTGTCCTTCTGGTCAACATGTTTCGATTATAAACTACCGCGCAATATTGGTGCCTCAGACTTGTTTTACGTTATTTCGATATATAGCTGAGGTGAAACGTTAATAAAGATTATTTAGGGTGAAAGTCAATAAATAATTTCGCTGGAAAATCGAAAGATGATTCAATTACATTCATGTTCACTCATCTTTGAAACGTCTGCATATGATAGATCTTTTCCCTGAGGGTTTCATCTGTTCAACTATTTCAAGTAGTCTTTTTCGTATATTTACTCACTCTATCAGTTTGAAGATTAAAATGATGGACATTGCAATTAATTGAAGTAAAAGAGACTACCATATATTTAATTCTTATAGAAGTTTTTGTACTTATTGGGTAAAATTCCATTGTCTTTCTTTATGAATTCCTATGCTTCTCCAAATTAATACTTTTTACCTTTATTTTGTAATCGGTTTAACGAGCACGTGTATCTCTTTTAAGTTTTTCATAAATGAAATAGTGGAATTTTCTAAGCCGCTTACAGCTACTTAAACGCAATCTCTTGAAACACTTTGTATTATGGAATTTTTATAGCCTCTTGGACTCCAAATCAGTAGAGAGATACCCGAATTACTCTAAAACTGCAACGATAACTTTTAGTATTCTCTTAGTTTATTATTCTTTAGTATCCTCGTTAGTTTGCTCTGTTGAATTTAATTAGTTTTTCAAATGAGTAAATAAGAACTGTAACGTATATAATGCGTTACTTCGCTACGGAAAGTTTCAACAGAGAGAGTAGAAGGCTTAGATTGGACTTTGGATTTAAATGGCTGAATTACTGGAATGAAAATAGATATGATTTGAGACTAAAATTAAATTTATCGTAGTGATATGGCATTTCGAAATCAGTGAACGTCCTTATGGTCAAGGAACACGCCTCAAAGTGACTTTTCAGACATCGTTGGAAACAGTAACATGCTTCGATATGTCACGGTCTTAAGTGACAAGCGTGTTATAATTTTAGAATCTGGATTACTAAGCCACAACTTTACAATCAAGATGTGGTAAATGATGGGACGAGATAAATCTGTTTACTACAAGGCAAAGTGACACCTCGAGATTAACGAGCAACCCGGCTAACGAGTGTCTTAGTGGATACGCGTAGAGGTGGGAGCAACCGAATCAAAACAATTTCACTATATGATTGTTTGCTTCCATCGAATAAAAAGTTTCGATTTTCACTCAATCCTTAGCGCGTCCAGCAACCGATTCATTCTATTCAGTTTTTCATTCACTCCTCACCATCCAGTGAACCATTTGATATTTTGCTCATTTACTTTGCATCCTTAAATAATAAACCTACTAGCGGAATTGCCCGCTGATTCTCAACGGAGAACATAGATGTAGGATTTAACTAGTAATGCTATTTGTGTAGAAGTGAAATTATCCTCTCCAAAGATTTCAGATGAAAAATGTAGGGGATCAAGACCCTCCGACCCTTCCTCCGTTTGCATATAGGTATGCATTTAAGCTTTCATTCTATGAAAGTAACAATATTTATAATGTTTGGATATTAAATACTGATAAATATAACTCGAGCATTTTATTTGTATTCATTTAATGTTGTTCATAATATGATTTAACTTGCTTTTATACGAATAGAGAAGATAAATGAGCTTTAAAGACCCAAATAGGTCCCAAGCAAACCTTAACTGATAGATTCCAATGCAACTGTTTCCATATTACTACCATTCCACTAACACCATACATTACTTATTAGACATTATTTAAATCCAATAGGGTTTAAATCTCCTGGAGAAGAACTTCGTATTATTTCGGAAACTTGAAAGTGCTAAGATGTACATAATTCACATATGCTATTATCGTACCAGAATACGATAATCAATTATTTGAAAATTGTTGCAAGAAGACATTGTCGAGTTCTACTCCATGCCTAGAGAAGATATATCTTAAGTGAGATATATGGTCTGTAGTTGAACCCATACAAATTTCGATAGATATCATTGCATGTTACGGGAGCGTCTCCTCTACCTTTCTAGTGCAGGAAAAGAATAGAGAAGAGTATCGAAGAAAATTCAGTGTATCCCGTTCATTTCTTAAAGAAGAGTGATTTAAGTTCCATGGTCCAGATTCGATTCGGAGGCTGCTAATCTATCTGTCAGTATCACTGCAGAGAAACATAGAATCATTCTTTGAGAGCTGACACTTTACGCACACTTATGAAGCAAATGTTATTGATATGAGACAAAATTTGCTTGCTAAGGATATATAATTTCATAGTTATCGTCTTGCAAATACGCGCTTTCCTTTGAAAAGATCAGCTCCATCCTCCCTGCACACTCTCTGGTTTTCAAACTTTCCCGCAATATTCAAAGTATTTGGCGGAAGATATGAAACTATAACCAGTATTCGCAAGCTACGCAAGATGTCGCTACAACTGCCGCATCATCGGCCGCTAGATTTTGACATAATTTTCTGAAGGATCTTTAGGCAAAATCATCCAACATAGAAAAGGATTAGGCTGGAATCGTCGATTTGCAATATTTCTTAGCGCGGAAGCATAGTTGCGTCCTGAAGAAACGCCCATTGCTGAATCACATACCGACCTCCCCTACAAGTTTTTCTTATGCCACACTGGCGTTGTCGCGTTCGGGGGAGCGAAGGATCCGGCACAAGCGAAAAAGAAAAGAAAGTGAAATCAAAGAAAAGAAAAGGAAATTTTATTCCTTTTGGTATGTTTGGCGGGTCCTGATGTCCGACCGACGACAGAATTTTGAAATTCTAAATCTAAAACACCTTGATGATCGGAAATTAAATTTTTGATCACTCTTAAAGTTATATCCTGGAAAAAAACCTGTGGCTGTCTTCATCGCTTGGGAAATACAAAGAGAAATAAGAGGTAAGTGTCCGTAGGAGAATACACTACGTCGAATGTGGATGGGACCGTGATTGCTAAAGGAAATAAAAAGGAAACTACGGGGAACGACAGAGGAGAATTTTGATGTAAGCAAAAGATTTTTAATTTTTATAGGGGCTGTTAGGAACCTTAATACGAAGGGAAAGGTTTCAATTAAGAAATATCAACCTCAATTTGTATTTGGCACCAATCGCAACCATTTGCTTATATTATTTTGAGTGTTCTGACGAAATTCGCTATGATATAATTAAGTGATGGAAAAGTTCTCCTTGCCAACCGCTTATACGAGATGTACGATTTCCCTACCGTCTACTGTTTCCTTAAGAAAGTTAAATCGGCGCTTACAGAGCTAGTAATATGAAAGGTTTATTTAAGATTGCTTATGGAAAAAATTCTTTTCATACAGTAAATATAGATACGTAAGTTGTTGTCTTTGTACGAACGAAATGTGCACGAGCTCAAATGAATAAGCGCGAATATATTAGAATAAGCGGTCTGATGCCATCAATAAGTACATGACAATAAGAAATGCCTATCGTAGGGTCCTATCATACGACATTTCCATTAGCCTTAGTACTTCTATTAATGTCATTCGTTTCGTTCTTAGTTGACCACTCGTCGATCCCTTAAGAAGCTAATATCTTTTGCGTACGCGTATTTTATAGCTAATATCTTTTGCGTATATCAGTATTCTCCACAGCCATTTAACTTGCAGTTCACCAATGGTTATTTACTTTGACAATCCCTGTCCTCTCCACATTGGATCCATCCAATATTCCTACGGACCTCTTTTAATTACAGGGCGTCCGCTACACAGCGATGTCGACATTCTCAGAGTTTTCCAGAATATAACTTCTACATTTATCAATCATTTCATTTCCGATCATCAGGGTAAGATTTGGAATTTAAAAATTCTGTCGTCGATCGGGCAGCACGACCGATCGACCGACCGAATTTCTTAAGGAGACAGTAGACGGTAGGAAAATCGTACATCTCGTATAAGCGGTTGACAAGGAGAACTTTTCCATCACTTAATTATATCATAGCGAATTTCGTCAGCACACTCAAAATAATATAAGCAAATGGTTGCGATTGGTGCCAAATACAAATTGTGGTTAATATTTCTTAATTGAAACCTTTCACTTCGTTTTAAGGTTCCTAACAGTTCCTATCAAAATTAAAAATCTGCTGCATACATCAAAATTCTCTTCTGCCGTTCCCCGTAGTTTCCTTTGTATTATATCCTTCAGCAATCACTGTCCCATCCACATTCGACGCAGTGAATTCTCCTACGGACACTTACCTCTTATTTCTCTTTGTATTTCACCAGCGATGAAGACAATCTCAGGTTATTTCCAGGATATAACTTTAAGATTTATCATACATTTCATTTTTGATCATCAGGGTATGTTTTTGAATTCCAAAATTCTACAGTCGGTCGGGCAGCACAACCGGCCAAACGTACCAAAAGGAATTAGATTTCCTTTTCTTTTCTTTGATTTCACTTTCTTTTCTTTTTCGCTTGTGCCCGATCCTTCGCTCCCCCGAACGCGACAACGCCAGTGTGGCATGAGAAAAGCTAGTAGGGGAGGTCGGTATGTGATTCAGCAATGGCCGTTTCTTCTGGACGCAGCTATGCTTCCGCGCTAAGAAATATTGCAAATCGACGACTGCAGCCTAATCGTTTTGTAAGTTGGATGATTTTGTCCATAAATCCTTCAGAAAATTATGTCAAAATCGAGCGGCCGATGATGCGGCAGATGTAGCGACATCTTGCGTACCTTGAGAATACTGGTTATAGTTTCATATCTTCCGCCAAATACTTTGAATATTGCGGGAAAGTTGAAGTACTAGAGAGTGTGCAGGGAGGTTCAGGTGGCCTTTTCAGGTGGGAGGCGCGTATTGGCTACACGACAAAATATTTTCGAATTATTTATTTGTAGCTGAATTGCCCACTGCTTCTCAACGGGGAAAATAGATGTAGGATTAAATTAGTAATGCTATTTGTGAAGAAGTGAAATTATACTCTCCGAAGATTTTAGAAGCAAATATAAGGGTTCAAGACCCTCCCTCCGTTTGTATATAGGTATGCATTTAAGCTTTGATTCAATGAAAATGAACCAGAAACAATATTTATAATATTTGGATAGTAAATACTAATAAAGATAACTCTAGGATTATATTTGTATTCATTTAATGTTATTAATAATGTGATTTAAGATATTTTTATACGAATGCAGAAGATGAAGGAGCCTTGAACACCCAAGGAAACCTTTACTGACAGATTACAATCTATTTCCAAAATCTCTCATATAAAAACTGATATTCCATCGTTATAGGTTGATGATATGTGTATTTTAAATGTAGATTGTTGAAAATAATTCTGCGATAGTAATAATGTTGCATAATATAATTAGAATTGGATGTGGGAATGTGTCATTTTGCTAGTGTAAAATAGTATTGTATTCAAATTAACACCGGGCTGTTAATCTATTTAATACTTTGTATAGAGGAGTAGACACATCCTTGTCAATCTCGCCTAAATAAACGCCTACACTTATGGGTGTTGAAATTCTCAAGGCAGTTGGGGAATGCGGTAAATCTTCCTCCCTTTATAGCAGTGATTCAGCCAAAGAACACCTGCCGTACAAATAGCTCCTTTTTATCGATAAGTCACGTCCGAGTGCGAAATCCTGAAATATAAGAGTCCCGTCTTCAGATGTCTTTGTATGCGGGAGGACCTCTATTCCGTTGGCGGACGTGCGGAAAGGGTGTAATGGCTGCGTTAGGTGGTAACATCTGCACCCCGTTGACGATTAAGAGTGATGGGATAAGTGCGTATAGGCAGATTTGCAAGCGGGGAATTTGGGGTTAAGTGATTTCGGGGGCAAAGACCTGATCGACCGTACACTCATCGAAAATCGCCTAAAGAAGATGGCCCACACCTCCTCTGGGTGCCGAAAAAGGTTTTTGGCAACCAAAAGTCGATCCAAACAGGCGTGCGCCCCCCCAGGACACTTGTCCCTTTTTCAATTTTCTACTTTTCGTTATTCCCCTTACCCCAGAAGGGTTTCTATTTCATTCACCATAATAGCGTATCTTCTAGAATCTACATACACGAATTTAATGTATTTTTATTATTCTCCTTTAATTCCTGTTTGGTCACAAGAGTTCCATAAGGCACCGGCTCGAAGGCTGGTTGAATCCCCCACTCTTCCAGCAGTAGCTGCCAAAAGCTTTTGAGAGGGTATGAGGCTAGTAGGCAAGAAGAGATAGTTTTCCCATCCGATTCTCGTTGAGTCAGATTGCTATGAGTCGAAAAATCTCCGCAAGTGTCTCAAAATGGCCCAATGAATAACACTTTTCGTAGCGTTCTATAAGAAGCGACCGAAATGAATGCGTTCCTCAGCACCCCTCTGTAATTTTCGTCTTATCAAAGCCATAACCTAAACTGAGACAAAAACTAATTTAAGATATCCTTTCCGCTGTTATCTACTGAGAGACAGAGAAAAATACAATACCGAAGATAAAGTAACGGAGAGTGTACCAGAGGCCATGCGGTAGGGGTGGCCAAACTGTTACAACTCACAGTTTATGTGTCAAGTATTTCTCTTTTAAGTGGAACTGTCCTACATATCATTATATTGCACCATCAGCTATATTATTAGCTTTTGATAAATGCGATTTATAGATCTCACTGGTAGAATTTTATGTTTTTAAATATATAAATGAGTTAAATCAATCAGTTTTCCCCGAGTTCAATGCACCACTTACAATCATGAGAAGTACGTTTCTCTTGCTGGATGGACTATAGGTCTTTTAACTTATCCTTGTAGATACATCCAAACGATCACGGATGTTCAAGTAAACTTTCACTTCAATTGCACTGATAGAATGTAGCCGGTCAATCTATCACCCCCGTGGCTTATTCTAGATATTAGATAACAAAGTCAAGACATAAACATACCACTTTCAAAAGTTTACAACAAATCATTCAGTTTCCAATGTAGTCAATCGATTTAAAAGCCGCAAATATGAGCTAATCTGGGCTGACGTTTTATAGTCTTATGTGTATTTCTCTACAATATGTCTGATTAAATGAGTTTTTGTTATTTGTACCATGTTTTTATTTCTATATCAATCAATGGCTTTGTTTCAAAAATTTTTTAGGTTTTATTCTCAGTAGGTTCATGTAAGTTTTCAGACCCCTTTGTTGGCGTTTTTCTCTTGTGAGTACTTTTTCCTGAGCTTCACTTAGGTTTTATTTAAATCCACAGTTAATTTATTCCAATTCTCTATGAATCTAAACTTTATTTCAATATAATATGAAAATTATTTATATTTCACATAGAAGAGGTATAAATGAAGAGGAGTCTGAATTTTGTCGAAAATAAAGACGTTGTTTAATTGTATATGATATTATCGACGATGTCAGATTTCAATCGTGGAGCCTGGTATATTCATTGTGAAAAATCTAACAAAGTATTTGTTTTCATAGTTATATTTCAAAGCATTATGGTTTCCATGACGAATGTATTGTGGAAACTGAAAGAATTAGTTCAATTTTTATGGTATTTATTATTTATTTTTGATGTCTTCATTGTCTTCTTATGGAACTTGTATCTTATTAGATTCGCGAATGGATTATGAGCACCTACCATGGACAAATAATTCTGATGATGGGCAGAGAATTAAGTAATGATTGTAAGCATAGTTTAAGAGTTTCGAGTATACTTTTTGATGAATATATAATTAGCCATTTCAATTCGGAGGTTTCCTTTACGCAAAGTCGGGAAAAACTACGTGACATCAATGTCCCGAAGTTAACTTCCAGGATAACAGGACGTGGCAGGAAAAGAAGGCAAAACCTAGATCTGGCAGCCGTAATGAAGATGATCTCTGAAAAGATGGTTTAAAAGTTCTATATAAACGGGTTAAAGAGGAGAGAAGATTAAATGGCAAATTTATGTGAGAGGAGATCGGCCACGTCACTTTGTTGCGCAGAGTGAAAAATAAAAGAGACAAATGCGAATCGATTTTGGAGCTCCGAACGAAATAACGCAGTAAGTGACTCGGATGCTTTAATCTCGAGTCAAAAGGAGGTCGAGTTGGAGTTTTTAGGTCTAATTAAAGTTGAATACTTATGTTTCGTTCATAAATATAGGTTCACGCATGCACTGCCGGTTATAAAAGTGGTTCAAAACAAGGAACTAAATGGAGTTAGTACTCGCTAACTGTGTGCTGCGCTCTTTTACATTATTATAATCACTAGCGAGGATTTAAATTTTTTGTCGTCGAATTATTTCTTGTATTTTACTGGGGCCGTGGTCACTTTTTTCTCGAAATTTTGAGATTTGTAAGAAGAAATTATTATTTTACCATCACGATGTCAATAGCAATGAAATGTTTAAACAATGTTACTCACAAGAAATTAGATGCCTAAAAAAATTTCCAGGAATATTTCTGAACACTCAGTTTTGGTTATTACGTTTCTGAAAGAATAGGACTTACGAATTTTGGATTAGAATAATCCTAGTGGCTAATTTGGACTTTTTTCAGTCTAATTTGAAAAGAACGTAAGAAGACCTTTCCTCACTCCCCATCTAGGTTAGATGAGGAGTGAGGTATTAAAATATTTGGAGAGAAAATTAGTGAGGATATCTCACTTCTCTTATATATATTGATTGAGGAGAGATGAGAAGTGAGATATTTTCCCTTATTCTCTAAAGCTTTCGGTTGAAAATAGTTGAGGGGTTGAGGAAGCAACCAAATTTCGAGCGAATGAGTTTACAGAATGTAAAATGTTCCCTTGGAAATACATGCCATTGTTGAACGATAAATGGAAAAACGTGTCCCTGTGGAATCGATGGGTTATTGAGTTTTATTGCCTGAACACGTAATTTATTTTGAAGAAACGAATTAGAAAGAATGGTTTCCGAAATCGAGTAAAGAACCGTAAGAAAGAAATATATGAACGGCTTTTGGGTATGAGCACTCGTAGGTGATCAGGATGTCATTTACGAGAATTTACCGTGTGTCATAAATAGTACTCTAGGCAATTGCATTAGTTAAATATTATTCCGCTCAGCATATAGCCTACTTGAAGATAATTGTCAGCTAAGTTTTGAAAATACTGAGTCTAGTTTTAGAGAATATATTATTGAAGTTACATAGTGGAGAAAACAAATACGAACGTACGTTTACAGGTGGAAATCAGCTCTTGAGTTATCCAGAAATTCCACGAATTGTGAGAATCATTTGTGACAAGAAAATTCGATAGTTTATTGTGAGAGTCGTTTATGTCGGTCATTTAAATGAGAAGTGCAAAATTGCAAATAAGGTTGATATCTTATTCTTATGTTTAATTTAATATTGGAATATGGGAAGTTGAATGATGTTTGAATGTTGTAGGAAATTGAGTTTCTACATCTACATGCATGTAAACATGGCTCATCTATGTACAGTTGGAGTGTTGCTATTTGTTTTAATTGTCTCTATATTATGTTTGTGTATTGATAATGTAGGAAGTGTATTACTTACGTAGCCCGAGAGTATATTTTCTCGTAATTCGTGGAGAAGATTTAACCTAGTTTTCAACTTCTTTATACTAATATTTCGCGTCCAATGTTATGGAGCATCTTGGTAGAACTTAAAGATTTTTCGAAGGTCTTTCAAACAAAACGAATTGTCTTGCGCTCAGAAATTTTTAGCGAGCAAGATGTTCCAGGGATTAATTATTTAATATTTCTCAAATTATTACGCGAAACATGGAAACTCATATATCGCTGCTAATATAACTGAAAAAATTCCATCACCTTAAATTTTACAGATTTTATCAATAAAAGACATTCATAATTGCTTCTCTGAAATCAAACCGAACACAACGTTAACAGAAGTCAGCTACGTATTTATATACTCTTCTCTAGTCCAAAGCATATCGGTACTTCTAGGAGGATTAGGATAGGAACACTTCACCCTTGTAGGAAACAGTTGTACCGAAAAGTAATACTTACTTTTTTATTATTTATAAACCTACAAATATCAGTCGTTGTATCACAGTTGGACTTGCACTATACCGGCTTAATGTATTCACAGTTTTTCCTCACAACTTCATACCTCGGAATACATCTTTTGCTGCATTTTTCATAATTCTTTTCATACATTCAGTTTCATTCTTTAAAACATAAAAGTCACCTTTTCTGGGACCTTATACAACTCGTTTAAGTAACTTTTCTCGGCATTTCCTCGGCCCATTTACAATCACTCACAATTTCCTCAAGAGCCATCTTAATCGCTGAGCTCCTATCCTGCTTTTTTGTATCTCTAAAATTCGTGTTAGATCATATCTCACTGATCGCCTAGTTTGTCTCTAAATTCACAATCATTTACCTATTGAACACTGACTCTGTATATTGTATCCACACATTCACATAATCCATGTCAACTGTAATCCGTTCAAACATGTACTTCTCCCGACACACCTGGATTTCGCTAATAAACAACTGGGCACATTCTAAACGATGCAGAGTCAGGATTAACTTTGTCGTAATCGTTAACATATAAAAAATATATAAGGGTTTTAAACATTTTCTAAACCACAGCAACATGAAAGAAACTACAATAGTTTCCTGTTGTTGTGGTTTAGTAAAAGTTTTAAAACTCTTATGGATTTTTTGTCAGTCTTCTGCGGTCTGCTCTCACAGGTCTTTGGTATCTTCTCATCCATTCCTATCCTGTGATATCCTCTTTATTTCGGCATAGTTTATTTGTTCCTCTTAACTGTCTATCATTTCTTCTTCCTTTTTTTAAGTCTTCTACTGTTTCTTGTAACATACATGTATTTCTCAGCAAGTCTGTCTTCCTTAATGCGTGTCCTATTGACTACTTTTCTTTGATTGATTAATTTAATCAGTATTCTTTCTTTCTTAACTACTCTAAAAATCTCCTCATTTTTATTATATTCCACTCCATACCCACATTTCAAAGTTTTTATCATTTTGTAGTCATTCATAAGGAGGATCCAAGTTTCAGAGCCATAAAGAAACACATTCTATATCATGCGTTTTATCATTTTTTTCTTGAGGTTAAGATCAGTGTTCCTTTTATATCTCGCTTCTTCCGGTAAGCTTCCTTTTCCATTCCTATCTTCCCTTGTATTTCTTTTTCACTTCCCCAGTCTTGTCTAAACTCCGTGCTTGGATATTTCTACTTTTCTAAGTAAGCCATTTTCACTGTCGTCGCGTCACCGTCAATTTACCTTACATGCTTATCTATCCGCGTCATTCCTTCCATTCCTCGACAACATTATACTCTAGTACGCAACGTGCTAAACCGAGTCAACCCACTCCCCATGTCTAACCAGCTTAAAGTAACACTATCTATTTATTCTTCCAAACACGGCTGCCTTTGTTTTTGCTTCATTTACCCTGAGTAACTGCGAAATTATTATGGGCGAGCATTTTCGCCCTTTGTTTTAAGGAAACGACCGCAAGAGGGAGAGAATTAGATCTGGGAAACAAAGGAAAGGCGAAAAGCGAAGAAAAGAGGGGAATTGGAAGAATCCGAAATCAGCCGGAATAAGAAACAATGCGAGTTAAAGGAGAAATAAATAAAGAGGGAGAGGGAGAAAGGGTCGTGAAATATGGGGATGAAAGCAAAGGAGAGAGAGATTCCCCTTAGGGAAAGGAAGGACGATCTCATAGTACACCAAAGTTTGCTATCTCAAAGTCACGACATACTCACTTCGTAAGGACTAATTACTGTGACACCGAATTGCTATAACTATGATAATGATTTTACTAGTTCAGGAAACATGAACCAGAATATGTAGGAAGTTAATGGATTCATACTAACTATTTTGTGGTTGATACAAGTACCGAGCTAAATTTGTCGTGTAATACATTAACTATTAAATATGTGCGCAAAAATATATGATACATAGGAGAAGGTAATCATACTAACATTTATTTATCTTTTACAGTATGAATTAATTAAAACTATTAAGTGCCTTATAAAAATTGACTAGCGTTATAATTTTCAGTATAAAGTACGTTGTCGGTAAACGTCAAGTTACCAGAATAATTCTGATGTATACTTAATGCCATATCCGCAAAGCATTTTCAAGTTCAACGTATTGTGATTTTTTCATGATATTCACCTCTAGTTAAATTTTCTCGTTCAGGATATCATTCATCATCAGCAAACTTTTTTCCTGTGTCCTTGCTGCCACACTTTTTCTCGTAAGACACCGTTAGTATCCACATGCTACCTTGCATTTATTCATCCAAACCAAATTACAACTCTTCTTTTAGACTTGGAATGATGATACGCGGTGGGATTTCGTTCTTTAAGTACTCACAGCACTAGATTCCCGTTTTAATACGTAGCAAAGTTTATATAAACCTTCTTTACACAGAAATAAATACTCTTTAAGAGAACAATTGTCGAAAGAGTTTCACAGTGGAAAAGATATTTGTTATTCACATTTATGTAATTGGAGATTGGTAATTTTATTTCAATATCTCAGTAAATGTTCATGGCACGTTTTTCACGCATTTTATTTAAAAATTACTGAATGAAAATTAGCCACTATCAAAAGACATGAAAATTCAAGAAAATCTGGTACACTACTTCAATAATTATTCATCACTCATGAATTAGGCTTCGGTCGGTAGTAGTACATGTCATTGTAATTTTAACTTTGGTTTCAATAATTCAATCTTTATTCTAATGACGGAAATATATGACAGTACCGATTAGATATGCATACAATATAAGAAGCTTAATGAAAAATGGTGAATGTCGATCACATGCGGACGAGATCAAAAATAAAAATACGCCTTATCAAAGTTCTGTGTGTTGCTCCATATTTGATTTTATTTTTACCAGTGAATTGTCTCCTCTTAGAAATGTACAGTCGTCATTAAACATTCACCATATTTGAGGATTCAAAGTTTTGGTGCAGTATATTTTTATCTCTATTTTGACAGATTTCAGTGCCAGTTATCACCAATGTAAACGCGTTAAAATTAATTAATTAAGTCTCCATAATTTAGGGGTTTACATATTATATATTCCGCAGATTTTAGAGCAGAGGGGCAAAACCCGTGGTCCGCGGGGCGCATGCTGCCTTCAAGCGTTCTTTTATACTTCTGATCCTCTAATTGCATAATCACCCACAAAGAGATTGACGGATACATGCATTTAGCGAAATAAAATTTTTAGTTTAAAATTTTTGCATTTTGAAAGCATTTAACGCAATAAAGTCCACAATTATCTAACTTTCAGGAAAATTGAAGTAAATTATAATAATTTTTAATTTTCCACCAAATTTTCAAAATTTCTTGGAGTTGGTTATGAAAACATGCATCCGGGGCGAAAAGAAAATAATTACGGTTCAAAGCCCTGTTCTATTTCATACGGCCTCCCTGTGAAGAAAGATTCCCTTACTCGAGCAAATAGTGCACCTCAGTTTACAAGGTCTCTTCCACACCGCAACATTTAACTACTTAGAAGTTTACTCAGATGAGCGCTAGCGATTTTTGTACTACTTTTTCGAAGATACTCCATCCTGAACTATGCTTTGTTTACAAAGAGAGCGTTGCAACTTTTCACCTCCAGGAGTCACGTGGTACGAACATTTAATACGAACAAGGAAAGGTCATGCAAACCCGGTAAATCCACAACTCGATTTTAATTAAATGCCGTGGTGTCAAGGCTTTTACTTCCCGTGGGCCGCATAAAATCGAATTAAAGCTTTACGAACAGCAGAATTGTACTTCACTGTCTACTTAAAATTCGATAAAAAATTAAAAATCGTCATTGTGATTGTTTTAATGCAACAATAACTAAATCAGGAATAGTGTGTCACCTTTAGTGGCGGGTTACAAACAAGATTTACATTCCACTCTTAAACAAAGGGTAGATATTTCAAAATAGACATTTCTGAATCGGGGGATAAAGAAATGAAGCAATTTACCTGAAGAAATTTTCGAAACTTTTCCTCCTTTCTGCAATTTTCATATGAATAGATGAAAAAGGATTTTTCAACCGATAAAAAATGTTATATCATACATAGTAAGTAAATTTATTGATTATATTATCATTAAATTTAATTCTAAGTAAATCACCGTTTAAAATATTTGAAATTGCAAGCCAAATTTGAAGGATGGTAATATTTTTATAATAGCACCATATTATTTGTTGTATATTATTGTATTATGTACTGCCTTTGGGAGGCTTTTGGAGGGGTTATCTTCCCGATTTGGGTGAATAGCAGGCAGGAAAATTTTAGTCTCCTACTTTCTCCTCGAATGACTACCACCCTTCCTTTTGCCTATTTGTAGTCATAAAAAATAACCATTTTGAAAAGAAAAAATACCCTCTGTAACTCCCCGGTAGATTTTTCATTTGACTGGTTTCGTCAATGTATTGACATTTTCTGGAGATTTGTACAGAAATTCAGGAATTATATATGAGGTGGGAGGGGTAAGTTGGTTAAGACGGAGCTAAGTGGAAAATAATTAAGAGGGAAACTAAGTAGCAGGTGGAAGGGAGGGGGTTAGAGAACAAATATTCATTTGTAAGGAATTTCTCAATTTTGTTGGAAATCTGTATTATTTTGAGAGCATTGAGGTGTCGACATTCCTTCTCTGTATGTAGAAGCCGAAGTTGGAGGTCGCTCTGATGCTATAGTCGTCAAGATGTTTATATACAAAGATGAACAAACATTTCATAAAAAATATTCAACACTTGGCCGCGCGGAATCCTTTAAAAGTCCGCGTTTTCTCCTCATTAAATAAATTCACGGCGGTGATTATCGAAGCCGATTTAACGATTTCATGAGAGTTTAGTTAAGTAATCGGTTTTTCACGCGATAAAAAGCGTGCGTGATGAGAATTAGAAGGATGTATGTGATGTGTATGATGCGATGTATTTTCGAGCGGAATTCCAACCGAATCTCCCACGTGATGTTTAAAATGGAAAATAGAGGGAAGGGTCGGAAAGGCGGAGTCGGTGAATAATAAATAGGTGAGGAAATGAAGGGAGCGGCGCAAGTGATTCGTGCCTGTTTGTCTTTTCGCTGCGATGAAAATTTCAAGGATATCGTTAATGTAAAATCCACAGAAATAAAGCGGACTTTCGAAGATGAATATTTAAAGGACACTATTTTTATTGTCAAATATGTTGCAAACTGAGATGTTTTTCGAATAATATACTTCTCTCGGTGGAGGAAAAGTCTGTGGGGATTTAATGTTAGATAAAGTCGCGTTTTGATAAGTGAAGTTTATTCGCTCCCTTTCCATTCTTATTATTCAGGGATACCAAATGTCTGTCATAGTCTTACGGAGTGATTAATTTGCCCGCTTCCTGCACGAATTTTCATTCCTCACGTTGACCCATGACGAGCTGTTTACTTGTGTTCCTGATGTAGTAGTAGTGTTGTTCAAAGCACTTCGACAGCTAAGATCTTCTTTTACTCATGGGACTACACCGGTAATCGAACCAGGGTACGCAACCAACAAAGTCAAATTGTCTATCCGCGAGCCCCGTTTCCATAACTTTTTTTTGCAAGCAGTTTGTGGTCTTGATGAACGAAATTAAGGACTTTTTGCTTGGTATTGGTTGATGTTTATCCTGATACACAAATAATTGAGAATAACAACAATAAATATACATAATATATAATAACGGTACTGTATATCGTCAGGTTTTGGTGACGTTATCTACCTTTTATATACTTTTGTTTCATTCTTCTTAATACCTACGATAATATGGAAGCTACTGAGAAAATAAAAATGACAAAGAATGAAAATCATTGATTTTCATTGTTTATCATCACTCCATGTTGAATGGTATAAAAATTTTTATTCATTGGGTATTTGTATGCGTAATCCAGCGTAGCATTTTGATAAATAAAGCCTGGTGAAAAAGAAAAACGTGATCGAACATATTTCGTGGGCACATTTATTCCTATTTTTGGGCGAATTATCGTGCTAAACGAATAGTCTCCGTTTTAGAGAGGCTTCGAAGATGATTGGCAAGATCATCTGCTCGAGAAGTAGGAGACCTAGGTTTCAGCTCATGTCACATATATGTATGTCCTATTTCACTTCCGCTTACTTATCTGAATTTTTACAGTCACACGGCGTATCATGAATGGTTAATCCTTAATCCTTTTCGCTATGCGATTCTGGCTTTGTAAGGAAAGTAAGGGAAGCGTTTCTTACTCCTAATCTTTCTTGTCCCTCATACTCTCGTGAGGCACAAAGAAAGGGTTAAGGATAAATGAGGTTCGTCTACGATATTTCCCGTGGAAAAAATCTGACAGGAAATCGAACACAGGCCCTGTATTTGCCTGGCGGTATTTCTAACCCTCTCTATGACATTGCCGTTTTGGAGACTTTTACCAAGAAAGTAAGCAGTCAACGGCGATGAGAAATTCGGGTTTTAATTCCGATTCTGCGAGACTTTTTCATGTATGTCTTTCCTTGGAAATGTCTTCTAAGTCTTGTGTTGGTGATATTAGAAGGGTTAAGGATCCAACCGTAAAAGGGATTATGTGAAAATATTTTGGTATTTTTTAATATCACATTCTGTTCTCTTTCAATCAATTTGAATCCTTAATGAAATTAAGAAACCTCCTTGTGTGCCGTGCGGTTCGTAGTAACCGTAAAAGAAAAGGACTGGGAAACACAGGCCTATGCAATTAAGGAAATGATATGGGAAAACATCCTGTCTTTGGGAATCGCTTCTTCGGGATTGCTTTTTTCGCTTTATTTCTATATAAATCTCATCGATTTCCTCCTTTTTCATCCAAAACAGGAAAACTTCAAGTGTAAATATATTTTCGGGAAGAGTCGGAAATCGAATGCTTGTGAAGGAAAGGGATTTTTGCGAGAGGGCCATTTCTTTTCCCCGAGATTCGCCATTCTTTTGTTCGAGGCCTCCTATTATCGCCACTAATATCCTCTCCTTTATTTCCTTTCTTGTCGCTCTGAATTTTCATTTCCTCCATTTGTTTTGACAGCCTCGGAGATCTAATGGGAAATAACAGGTCTGCGTTTGCGGCGTTGTTTTTGTTTCCCTTCGACCACGCAAATATCTGCGAAACACGCCTAAATGTATCTTACGAGTGTCGTTAATGGAAAATATCTATATTTTATATATTTTCGGAGCCGAGATTAATAATTTAAAATGGAGTTCTCCGAAAAAATTTCATTAAGCGTGCACTCGCCCAAATTTATTCGGCGATGAATTAGCGTTGTCAGGCGTCAACTTAAAATTTCAGGTAAAGATTAAAACGCTTTATCTTCCCCCAAATTACGCTCTGGAGGCGATTACAATTTTATTTTGGATTCAGGAACGGTTTGGAAGCTCTCGCGCAGTTTAAAAGGAAGGATATTTTTATTTCGCTGTCTCGATAATCATTACTTAATCAAAATTTGCATATTCCGTCAATTTTTGTTGTTTATGCCCGCTTTCATGTGGAAAACATCCCTCATCTCTTTAAAATACATTTAAAGTTGACTCGTATCCGGTTCGGCGGTAGCAGTTACCTCTTCTGTGCCTTAACAATTCAGTTGTTGGTGTAAAAGGTCAACGGAGTAGGTTCTTAAGATTTGTTCCTAGACTTAAATTTGAATGCGACAACCAAATACTAGGTTTATAAACAAATATTTAGACCAATACTCCATAAATTACTGAATGAAGTCCCAGGGCAATGCGACAATACAAAAAGTAACCAGGAGTCCAGGGAGTACTGTTGAGGACTGTTGACTATGAAGATTTAGTAAATGTCAACGCAATAGCATAGTCGGTAACACCTTAGGGCAGTTGTATCCAAACATTTCCTCGGCTGGCCGGAGCACGCATTATTAGAGATCGGCAAGCTACAGTTAGAGGGGTGTATTTCAAAGTAAAAGAAAAGTATATCAAGAAAATAATAGGAACTCGAAGGTTTGCTTTCTCTTCTTTTGATTAGTTTACACGGGAAACAGCCCTTTCAGGAATATACGGTGATGTATAAGAACTTTTCCTTGCAAATTTAAACTCGCGATAATCTTCCAGTTACATTGGTCATTAAATAACAGAACTTCAATGGTTCTTAAATTTTAAAATGTCAACAGCTCCCGGATGATTAGCTTACGTTGAATGAATAATAACGTATATATTCTACGGTAGCATATCGGATCGTATTCAGTTACATATTTTATAGAAAATTGGGAATATTAGGCAAATAGCTTCCTGCTATGTAACAAAAAGGCGGGTATACAGGTATAGTAGATTCAACTTACAGGTAATGCAAAAAAATGTGCGAAGATTACATATGTTAGATTTTCTACAGTGTTAATAAGGATTCTGTGTAAAATGCATGCTTATATCTTTGCAGTTGTAAGCCAACTGGCAGTTCTGTCAAATGTTTTTTTATCGCATGCTTTATTTTCATATCGGTTTTTGTTTATGTTTTGATTTTTATGTACTCTGTCAGTCCTAACAATGAACTACGAGAAGATTACGTTTCATTTTAATTGCATGACGATTTAATCAATGATTTGCTATATTTATCCTCATATAATTATGGTTAAATACTCTATCGCTGTGTCTATTTATATCGGAGACCTATTTTGCAGTAAAAAGTTGACATTATAAGAGATTGGTATCAGAATTTTAGCTGAGCCCTTGGGATTCGTGTGAATTCATATTTGTATTTTTTGTTTGTTGTCTTTCTGTGGACATATTCTGTTTCGTTACTTTCTGCTCTGTTTGAGTTCTTCGTTTGTATATTCCACGTGTACATACGGAAGTGACCATTGAGAGATGTTCATTCACACCTCATAGGAAAATAGCGATTATCAATTGAGAATGAGATTGTGGTAGGCCAAAACTGTGAAGGTCCCCAGTACGGCAAAAGAAAGTTAAACTCCGAACCAAGTATAAAAGCAACTAGTAAGCTGTTTGGTGGATGGAAATCATTGAACTCTCGTAAATATCCTCAAGTTTTGGACTTACTAGATAAGGTTTTTGCTGGAAGAGAGAGATGTTAGGATCATTAGCTGTGTAGAGCATGTAACCGATGATTAAACCGTGAGGTAAATCGTGGTAAGTTAAACAAGCGGCAGGAAGCGTGTGTGAAATTGGCTAATCTATTGCGGTTGCGATTTCAGGAGAGTTGAATGGGGTCGGCGAGAATAGGGACAAATGCGGCTTAAGGATTTTCTTATTAATGATTCTCTCTTCATGAGAAGTAATTGGATTGGTACTGAAAGCGGAGATTCGATTTTGTGTTCTTTCTCTGTTTAAAATTCAATGCAGAGCTTGCTAACTTTCATTTCAAAGCATCTTGACTGTGAAACTCCAAAGTAAGAGCGCTAGTTTGAGAATGTTATAACAGTAAAAGTGAAGTACTTTTCGCGTATATTTTTCTACTGTATATATTATAAGGAGCTCTCTTCTTTCATTAACCAATACACTTGAATGTAAACAGATATTTCTTGTCTTCCTTTCTGACAAACACAGTTCTTTCTCGATTATTTAGAAATTTATTCGTTTTGATACCTGTTTTATCAATATTTCCAACTGTTTGTTATGATTTATAATACAATAATGTCCCTTTTGATAATGAGAATAAAAATTAGACAAAAAGTAGTGTGATAATGCTTGTCACTATTTTATCAAATATTGTGCTGTTAGTTGAAATGAATATACTAATTTATTATTTTTAATTTACATCTATGAAGATAGGTGTAAATTTAAATTTATTAAGTTAAGAATCTTCGCTAGAGATGCTTACCGAAACGTTTATTGATTAAATTTGGATTTCAATAGAACAACAGACGCATATATAAAATAAAATTCTTTCTCTAAAATAAAATACCTCCTGACTCCGAAATATTTTCTTTTATTGTTCATTTAGCGCTTCTTTTATAAGTCATAGAAAAAATAGGAAACAGTTGCGAATTTTTATATCTAATAAACGTCAAATGTGATGTATATTTAAATATCATAAATTTAATTTCAGAAGAATTCTCGTTAACTATTATCATTTAATTATTCAAATACCTTTTTCACAGGAAAAAAGATTCTTCCTTCCAGGAGGAGGGAACATTTTCTTCTATATCTCTTCTTCATCTTCCGTAATTTATGTTCCTTTTGAGAATTTATTCGGGCTCCTCCTTCTTTGTATCTCTGCTTCATCATCTGTTATTAAACTTTTTTCGCCTTTACTTATCAAAATGTTCTATAAGTATGACTATGTGCATACTTTTTAAGTACTCTGTTTACGGTTTTTCATACAATCACGCAGTTTTAGAAATTTTTCCTTTATAAATTAGTTTAATGTAATTTATTTCTATTTTTATGAGTTGCGCATTTTTATTTTCATATACTTTCATGCAAAATGTTTTTTCAGTATGATTGACTAATTGATGTATATTACTGTATGTATTATACATTTATATATTTATATATTTATATATTATGTATTATATTTATTATTATTTATTATGTATTACATTTATATATACTTGTCATGTTCATTCAAATCTTATAGCTTTTTTTATCGGTAAATTTGCGCTGGTTTTTATCACCCTCTTCTTAGTGGATGTCCCTGCAGGGGACAATTATTTTCCAGAGAATAACTTTATATTTATGTATTTTATGCCCACAATTTTTCTATTTTTCATTTATATAATCTGTGTAATTATTTTATACAGGTTATATAAGTGAAAAATAGAAAAATTGTGGGTTGGATGGAAGAGAAATACGGGTTCGAGTTCCGCACACGGCGAATTTTTTCTCTATAATTTCTTTATCATTACTTAATTTCATTATTTTAACTACTATCCGCGATGTGTTCATTTGTCATGCAAAGCTTTTATCGAGTTAATTACCGCACGTATCTGGACTACAACAGTAATCTTTCGTGTGAGAGATCGATTTTCCATGCGAATCTAAACGTGTCCTCCCTTAAGATATGAGGATTGAAACCGACTCTGTGCCAAGGCAATGATTGAAAGGTGAAAATTGGGGCAGAAAGAGATGGAAACCGGGGTTTTGTAATGACAGCTCTCTTAAATGGGCGCGATAAAAAGAGATTTTTGGGAAACGGTTTGTCCTTTGAGTGCTTCTCTTCAGATATTTCGGAAGCCGGCAAACGTCTGAATAAGGAGAGCTGCCGGCGACACAGTATTCATCCCTTTGCAGAATCGGTTCTACACTCCTTTTATTGTAAACATGAGTAATTTTTCCCACAAGGACATCCGCGTTGACATTTTAAAGGTCTTTATTCAGGCGAGGTTGAGACTAAAATGTCTCTTCTACCACCTAAACTTCCATATAAGTCCTTATAAAAACATAAATAATGTATAGAAATGTAAATAGGAATAGGAGGAAAAATTAGAAGGGGATCTAAAAATATTATCTTAGAAAAGATCCACGGCAGCAAAACACCCACAAAGAGACGGGTGTGAAAACGCGCACAAACATACTGATAATGCAATCTTAAAGATGTAATGGAAAACTGTATAACTCGGAAATCACGAAAGCGAATAATAAGGCAAAAACTTTATAAAATGAAATAAATAAATTGACACATTGAAATCATCCACTGACAAAAAGAAAAAAAAATAGAAATCACAGAGAAATTACCATCTTAAACATACTGAAAATATTCAAATATGACAATAGGAAGAAATTAATATTGGGTGCATTCAATAGACCAGGTACTTATGAAACATTAATTAAATTTCGTAAATTACATTTTATCAGTGTGGGATTCAGATTCTTCCTTAAATTCTTCGAAATTATGAACATCATCGGTTTTTCATATACCAGACGTACGTAACCTGGCGAATAGATCTGTAAAATTATAGTTAGTGAATTCGTTTTACATTAATAATTTTATGTGTTATATTACTGCCAGTTTGTTACGAAAGTTTAATAGAATATATGCCGATATTCTGAAAACCACTTGCCAATATTCGATTGACTTCTGTTAGCATAGAGAATTTATCTTTACTGACTGATGGAGTTTCCTTTGTCTTTCTCTCTTTAAAAAACTTTTTGTTAAACTTTTTCATATATAATAAGAAATTCTTCCGGTGTTTATATTGAGATATGAGAGATATTGAAGGTCACTTAAGGAAAATTTCGAAGCAGGCAATTTTAACATTACAGACGCAAAATAATACTCTATTTAAGTCAGAGGCTCAAAATTGATTTTTGCTTGCTTGATTGATTGATTGCTCAAAAAGATTTAACGACAATTTTTAAAACTAAACAAGCACGTAAAAGCTGAAGCTAGAGAGCTCAAACCGTTTTTCTTATGGTTTTGATGGTATTTCATCCCTGATACCCAACTTACCTTGAATTTCTAAGTTCAAATTTCCAACGAAAAACATCCTCATGACATCAATAATCATAGAAATCGGTTATTTCACTATAAGTATTCCACTTTACTTTATCCTTCTTATTCTGATTTACTAAAATCGAAATTGGTCGGCGGCATAAGGTGTTTGTCTAAAAACTAATTTGTTTTATTATTTCTTTCTTCTTCTATATCAGAAAATAAAATTCTTTGTTATGTTGAAAAAATTAGTTAATGCACAAAGGAATTAGGGAAATAGGTGTTTTTGTATGCAAAAGTGTACACCTGGGAAAAATCTCAAGGAAAAATGGACATGAAAAATGGTCTGACAATACCGGAACTCGAAAGCGGGTCTTCCGCTATCCGGACGACTTCTCTGCTCTTTTTTAAATAGGGAATAGTAATCTAAAAAACTTTCGACAACTAAGGTCATTTGCACATTTGGTCCTCACCGGGTAACGAATCCGAGACCGCATTATCCATAATTGAAAGCGTTGCTTACTTGGCTATATCCTTGCCTCTTGTATATTGTAGAAGAGAAAATAAAAATTAATTTTAATCAAAAATGAAGTTCTATAAAGTTATTAAATTGAATATTAGATTCGATGAAAATACAATGAAAGCATACGCCAGTGCTTGCATAAAACATTTAAGGTGCAAATGTTGGGGCAGTCTCTTTCCATTCAGAGCTTTCCATTCCCACCGGATTTACTGGGAGCCGTTATTCTTTTGTTTAGTATATGAATGGCCTCTCGTAGCTATTTAATTCTCCCTTTCTTTTCATCGGGTTGATGGGCCGAATTCTTTCTTACTTTGCCTTCCTTCGGAGGAATGTATCATTCTTTTATTTGCCGCCTTAATTGATCCTTTGTTCTCATCTTCGCCTTCTTTGTATTCTCTTCGCGGGAAACATCCATTTTGCACCAGTTTATCCAGCAGAGCCTAAACTTCATTTATAAAACTGATTATATTTTTTGTTCTTCGAAAAGTCTATTGAAGAGACGGGAATCAAAGATGAAACGCTTTATGCTGACTTTCTGCTTCGTCGGTGACTATTTGATGGGCCATTCCAACTTGAATTATGCCTTCCCCTTTACGGAATCCACTTTTATGTCGGTTGACATGGACTTTGAACGATCGGCGAAACTTCCTTTTATTCAGTACAGCTCAATTCACGACCGAATTTGAAAACAATATTATAATGAGTGAAACAAAACAGTGCACATAATTACTTATAAAGTAATGATTTGAACCGATCGCTTAAAAACTTGAGAATCCGGCAAAAGTTCATCCAGTAAATAAATTTACGTCTTTGTATGGGCTACTGAGATTGAAATCTAGATATTAAGTTTAATACAATAGCAGAAGTTTTCATTAGCCAAAGTTGATGTATTAGTACCGCATTAAAGTAGGAATGGCCAAACAATGACACATCCACTAAAAGCGTTACTCGATCTCAGAAAGCCATCGAAAACAGAGAAAACGAGCAATAATTTATAACCGCTTTACTTAGACTCACATCCATATTCATACTAATGACATCGTCAGCCTAATAATTCTAAAGAGAGCGACATTAAAATTTATTATAAGAGTTATTGCATACTATAATTTATAGTATGGCGCATAGTGACGTTTTGGCACATCAAATAAAAGAGATTTGATTGCCGCATGAGCTCTAAAAGTTTGGTCCCCTCTACTTTAAGCATATTATTGAAGAGTACAATTCTACATTCATTGGCGGTGGATGATACTTCTCAAGTCCATACATAGTGGCTCCGAACGATTTAAAAATAAAAAATGCCTAGAGATTTGCCGTAAAGAAAAATTAGCTTATAATGATATATTTTCAATATATTATTTAACACAAAGTAAAGTACAGGAATGCACAATGTGCAACTAGGTTTTCTAATCATAGCTCCATCATCAGTGACATCTTTTAAATACGAACAGCTGTATGTGATGAATCCTTGATGGTGACGAGTATTCGTAAGCGGTGCGTTAGATGAAGATTTAGTCTTGAAAGAGGTGTAATTTCCCTGTTATCATCCCATCAGCTCGCTCTATGAATAGTAGACTATCTAAATGGATGATGTAAGCTCTACTTTTCTACACAAATCAAGAGGTGAAAGTAAGTGTAGAGCAAAGTGACACAAAATGGTGTAGCGATAGGATCCTCTCATTATTCAAGGATGTCATGCCCTCATTTATCAGAGCAGATATTCTTCCTAGGTAGATGGTCGCAGAGGGAAGTGATACAAATTTCATCTGAAAAGGACAAGGTTTAAGGGAGGAAAAGCAAAAGATTTTATTTGGGAATAATTCTTAATGTTCCACGAAAGACTACATGCTACGTAAAAGGACTGGTTCTGACGTAATCGCATCCTCTTCGAGCGTAGGGATGCTTGCAGGCGCTTTAGAATCGTTTTTATTGGAAAGAACTTTGCTAGGCGGAATTTCTTGCAATATTTGAGAGGATTTTTCTAAGTTTCATTCACTTTGTTTGCTAAATAATTCAGTTAAGTGTATGTATACGTTTACCATATCCTGATAGTATTCAGGCCATATCAAATTTTGTTGAGACTTAAACTGGGACAAAACCGCGACGCTATTTTCAAACTTCACCCTCTTTTTATCAGTTTCTCAACCACCAATAAATTATACAGCGACAGAAAGTCATTTAATTTTATTCATTATAAATATTTGCCGACATTATACCACATCGGCCTTTTTTTTCAAATCGGGAGAAGACGAAATATTGACCTAACTACCAAACCGGGACCGTTCCGACCCATCCCGTCCCGTCTGGGGTAGAAAGCAATCAAAAATTAGAGTAGATTATAGATAGTCTTTATTGAGAGAGATTAATCACAATAAATCCTCTCATGAATGATATTGCATATAAGAAATCCCAAATAGTTGGAATGGCAACAAAGTTGCATAACGAAGGGTTTGTTCAAAACAATGAAAATATTTTTGAAATCTCTATGGTCAAAACAAGATTGCTACTCAATAAAAATTATTGAAATCCTTGGAAAATTGTCCTGAAACAACAGAGAATGATTTTCTGCAAACTCTTTGTAGGGCACGTGTATGATTTGAAGGAGATAAACACTTTGTCGAGGCGAATTTTGAGGTACTCCTCCCCTTTCAGCATTTCAATTTTCGTCCTTTTTGGGTTTGCAGGAAGTTATGGCTGTTGGTTAACTCCAAGGTTGGTTTCCATAGAAACAAAGTTAGCGGTTGGTGAGAATCGATACTGAATCGTAAACATGCTGACCAAAGAGTCAGTTAAGCGTTAGTGTCGTTGGCAGATGGTATTTTGAGACCCCATGTGAAACGGTGCGCGGTGGTTCATGACGGTTATTGGAGACGTTCTGATTCAAGGATTCTCAAAGCGACCCCTTTTGGGTCGTAGTGGTTATAAAGATTTAAGCCACTCAATGGTGGTCTTAGGGAAATACTTCCCTGTGAGTTATATCAATCTAACTTACATATATATGTACGGGAGTACCTTGAAAGCCGCCAATGGCGTGTGTCAGGGGGCGTATTCACATCAGTTTTCCTACCAACTCCACGGACTATTAACTAGGGTGGAATGCCTATTGCTGACGTACCTAAAAGTGATGCACGGTAGAGGTTTTTGGTACTCGGAACACTGAATATATATGTATTCTGCGTTTGAAAGGTATAAATCAAACAAAAGATTTTGTCATTAATCCTTATATGATAAACATTAAAAAAAGGTTGCCGAACCTGATCCAGACACCCTCCTTTCCCGAGAACTCTTTTGGGAGCCTGTCTGTCTGTAGATTCAAACCTTTGGTCAGTTCGATGAATGTGACCATGGAGGTCTTGAGTAGGACTAATAATATTGAGCTTTTATATGATTACTACTGAATGAAATTGTAATAAACTATCCGTTTCCACAACCGACCCTGTGTATATCTTGGTACTTTTTGCCTTTCTGCTAAATATTTTAGGTTGTTTATATTTTCCTTAACCATGCATTTATTTAGTTTTTATTAATTATATCCCATATAATTAGCTCATCCCTTGGCTGACGCAGAGGACAGGAAACGTAATAAATTTTTCCTCACGAACGTACATTTCTTTAACTTTACAATGTTTTGACGAATTCACTATGTTTCTTTTCTTCTGATCTATGGCTTTCCATGAAATAATCCTAAAAATAATTCATATTTATGGCCTGTTTGTGATAAATAAATCATCGTAAAAACCATATTATAATATTTATAATATCAGAATTTCACTCTATGATTTGGCTCCATATTAGCATCAGGTACTCTACTTGAGCGAATATGGTACTCTTTTGATGAAAGGTCCTATATTCCAGGCTCATTGAATAAGCTACTTTATTTCGTATAGAAATACGACTAAAGACAGATTAAGGCTCTGCAAACGACTTTACTGTAGGGCTATATCGTCATTCCTCATAGATTTTGAAATTAAGAACGTAATCGCTTGTGTAAACTGTGTTTTTCGTTAGCCCGAATCTCTATATATGACAGCTGAATATGCGGTGAAAGAGGTCACGAGTTTGATAAAGCCTGTTCTAATAATACGACTGTTGAATCCACCGTGTACGTTGTGCTCTCCATTATTCCCTCCCGGAAGAATATCCTTATAGGATCGTTCCCATTTTATGTCAGCGATTGAATCCCAACAAAGCGAAGACATTGCCGTAAGCAATCGGCTCGACCTGAGCCATTATATCTCACACGAGCAAGTGCAGGTTCTCGAGAAACGTAATTGCGAATGACAGGTGGCGTTCGCGAATAGCACTCGCGAGTTTACTGCAGATCCCGTAAACATGACATCCATCCACTCGATTATATGTTTGCGTTATTTTACAACGGCTATTTCCCTATGTTCCTGGGATCTTTACGACATGGCTACGCTTCCATGCTAATCCTGGAAAAAGAGAAACGAGATTGATGCTCAACTGCATGATTTTAGGGTGAAAATGGCCGTGAGGACAAAATTAAATTACACTCAAATAAAAACACGCAAAAACGTTCTCTCATACGTATTATGCATGTCTTTTGTTATCTACTCTTTAAAGATGCCTAAAGTTCCATCGTTTTATTTGGGTTTACTTCATGTATAAAGTATTGTAATATTTTTAAGTTTGAATATGATGATAACATTTTTGTAGGATTTTTACCATGAAATGAGTGCATTTCACGTCATGCATACAAGGAAATTCCGCTACGTTCGTTATATTTTTAGAGATAAGTCTGATAAATTATCAGTACGAATTGGAGCATAAAACAATATTTTCCTACTGAACCAGAACAAAAGCAGGACTTTCGACAATCTAAAACTCCATCTCGCTATGCGAAAATATAATATCGTCCTATAAATTATTATTAAAAATCTTAATCAGCAACTTAAATATCTATCTTTTTCCAAATGGGAAGCACTGATATGTAGTTTGGGGGGTGTCTCAAAACAGGAATATATAAGTTTTAAATTATGAGATATTTTGTTTCTATGACTAGATGTCTGCATTTATTTCTACCACATACATCTATCTTCTTATAATGGATCATTTTCTCGACGAATTTTTGTTCTTGTTTGCTTTCTGCAGTTAGTAAAAAGTAACCTTCAGGTTAAATTATTTATTTTCCTTTTCCATATTTTTCCTCTTGAGGGCCTTTAATATTTCAGTTACTGAATTCATCTTCCTGGATCTACACGGCATGTATTTATTTTTCTAGAAACTTTTCTCGTTTATTTATTTGAAAATTCCCACTCGGTCTCATATTTTAGAATCTGCCTAACAAGTGGTGCGTAGCCCTTTTCTTTCGCTTACCTGTGACTTCTTCATCAAGAAGCTTAATATTTTTATGTCTTTGCTACTATTTCCTCACTTTTATTTATCTTTAGCTGTCGAAGCCTTCAGTTAAATTTAAGCCGTCAAGAATTTTCCTATGCTGTAAACTGTGTTAGATTATTATATGTCACATATCCATAAAAAGCTACTGACATTTTTGGGAAACGCGGGTTCGAATTCAGGAGAAAATTTTAAGGTTCCGTAAGAATACACGTAAAGGGCATTCTTTCAGGCGACGAAATACTTGAATTAAAAACGAACACATCACGAAATTCTCAAAAGTATATCATCACTTACTTTATTTAAAGTCAAAAACAAGCATAAAACCTCCATATATAGGTGAAATGAAAACAACAAGGCGAACCACAGAACGTGGCATAACTGGAATCTATGTTCCTCAGTGCAAAGCCTCTTTGTTTCATCGTTTAAAATACGTAAATGGGAACGTATCTCCATCGCCTGTATTTATTCGCCGAAGTCAACCTATCTTTTTTTTTTGTATTTCTTGTATTCTATGATCGAAATTGCCATAATTTAATCCCTTATATAATAATTATCGAATATTTCTCAATCATCTCGGTAATAATTTAGGTAACTCAGTTGCCACCGATACAGAGACCTAAGTAAATAAGCAATAATTTTATTATCTTTTTAACTGTTGTAATTTTATTTATAGCAAAGAAAATATTTGTTAATTCTTTGCCATTTGCGATTTAGGATAGTCAATTTGTCAAAAGATGTAAGAATCTCTCCCTCTTGTGATTCTACTCCCAATTTTCTCCGGCCGTGGTTTCTTATTAATTTAAAAGTCGGATAAGACTCTAAAGAGAAGCGAAACATCTACTAAAGGTGTGTTTATTAAAGAAGATACCAAAATAGTATAAATATAATCATTAATTCATTAATATTCACACCACGGTGATTATCACAATAGACAGGTCCCCTAGCTTACTTTACCGGATGTAATTCCTAAATACTTGAAACGATCGGAGTTAATCAACGATGTCTCCCAATATCTTCGAGAGACCGCTTCTCATTTTTTCGTTCCTTCTTTCCAGTTTTTCCTTTCAGCATTTCAGCTGAGCTGAAATTCCAGTTTTTCCTTTCAGCTACGCATCCGTTCCCTGAATCCTCCCTGTCCGTATCGAGCTGCTTTTCTCCGAACTTTTTCTAGTTTCCTTAGCTATAAGAGAAGTATTACCCTTATGAGACCTTCATAAGTTTACGACGCCTGTGTGACTGCCTCGTAATTCCGCCAACTTTTTATTATGCATCGGAGAAATAAAACGCCTTAATCCACTTATAAGTTGCGAAGGAGAATTTCCTCGGGTCGAAATTAGTGCGCAGCGGAGAGGAAGAGTTATTGGGGAAATTGCTCGACTCCCAATAATTATGTACGCTAGAATCAACTTCAAAATGAACGCCTTCGAATACTTTGCTCTTTTCCGATATTTTCTCCATCACCTTCGCTTCCCTTCATCGAATTCAATTTGTTGTTTTAGGAGAACCCTCCGTGATGCTGCGTTTTGTTTTCCGAAGGAAACTTTACTTCTTGAGTTAGTCCAACTTTTTTCTTCCCCCGCATTCCTTGTTTTTGTTTTTAAGATGTAGATATTCTCCTGTTAACCTAGGCCGCATTTTTATTACCATTATGAATTTGGGGGTTTCCGGCGTTTTTCATAAACCTCATCTCGAGGATGTTGCCCTCTGTTGAGCTTCTTATCATGAAATTGACTTCGGTGTGGTGTTTCACTTTGGTTTGGTCATAAACAAAAGATTGATGAAATGAACTACTAAATTGGAGTCTAGAGTTAATGTAAATGATTAGAAAGAAAGGCAGAGGAATAAATAATATATCTTTGATTAAGGCGAGGTTTGCTTTCTTCCACCTTACCTCAACAGTTAATTTATAAGTTTTCTTTAATGTTTCAATTTTAAGGAAAAAACAACTTGAAAATATTTGTTGTCATAAAAATCCTCAACGAAAGTACAATAAAATCCAAAACCAAAAAGTAAGTTAACAATCAAAATCAGCATACATTATGCAATTTAAGGATCAATACATTGGTATCTAAATGAATCACACGATTCATTGATAAATGTATGCGTAACACATAAAAATAATTGAACAAAATATACATAAATCCTGCGTATAGTCAAGATAAACATATGAAACATATTCCTAAATTTCTGTTTTGCACACAGTCAGTATATCTATGAAAGATTATTTTTTTATTTTATCATATTTATTAAAGAATAAGCAATATTGCGCACTACAGTATTAGGACAAGAATGTATATTATTACCTTAAAACTTTCTGAGTCTTCCGAACGAGTTGCTGAAAAGGAAGGATTGTCAAAGATCCCATCCCAAGGTTTTTTTTGCCATTTATAACTTCAACCTTCTTTTAGAATTCATTTTAAATGAATATAAAAATAAAAACACTCCTAGCTGAATAAAATGCCTCAGTATTTTCTTATAACAATCCTATTAAAGTACAAAATATCTCGCTAAAGGAAGAGCATAAGTATTGGGAAATTTGAGAAATATGCTTCTCTAGGATATTGGGCTGCGCATCAAGAGCCGTGACACAGGAATTCCAGTGAGCTAAAATTGAGGAAATATGTATGGAGAGGGAGTCGTGCGCAAGGATGGGAACATTTTGAATAAACGAGGGAAATTACGTGCTTATTTCAGAGGGTAATAGTCGAATATAAAATTTCAGTATCCGATTTCACAATGGAAAAGAAAACCGTCGAATCTTCTTAATCTTAAGAACGGCAATCTTCGTAAGATGATCGTTTCCGTTTAGAGTTCGGATTTTGAGATTTTACAATGACCTTGTGCTCGAAATCTGTATCGAAACGTTTTCTCTTATACGGTGAACTTTCTCTTTATACAGTGGATATCAGTTAATGCAAAATGTGGAAGTCCATTCTATAGATTTTGCGATAACCTTTCTTTACAATTTCCTTGCAAATTCAGCCCGCCGCTTTGAGTACTATCGATAAGAATATTTATTGTCTCTTTTACTGGAAAGCATAAGATGGATATATTCAAGTGTGAATAAATGGAATATATCGCCACACGTCTTAAAGATTATTCCCATAAGTTGTGACATTTATCGTCTATTACACGGAATACCATCATAAGCCTATATTTATTTATTAATTAACTTTTTACAAGGGAACTCAAAAGAGTTAATTGCGTAATCATCTATTTATGAAATCAAAATATAATTCATGAATTTGATTTCGCGCAATATAAAGGAAGGAATGCTAATAATCATATTTTATCCCATTGCTAATTCCATTTCGTGCTATACGAAGAATTTTGTTAGAATATTTTTCCAGCCGATCATTAATAGATTTTGCCTTATACGTTGTTTTATGGTATCTGTTTCGCGTTAGGCGAGTAAAAAGCATTGAAATCGTAGGAGACGCAACGGATCAATGCCTCAACTCATTTTAACCGATATTTCATGTTATCCGTATTTGTGTTGACCTGTTTCCACTGTATATTTTTTAGAATTTAAGCTTTTCAGGCTCTAATTTCCATAAATCTCACTTCAACATCTTTTTATGCAACAGATTCATTTTAAACCTTAACACTGAAACTAATAATAAGCAGTCGACTTAATATCCAGGTAGGATTGTACTTCATACTTCGTCGTAGAGAATATAGGAAACACTCCGGGTTTGGCTTCCTCATCATGAATGACGACGCCAACCTTCGAAACTCAGGTCGTGTCTTATATGCTCTGAGGTTAAGTACTTGTTATATTGGGTCAATGATGAGTCAAGGACATCAGGTTAATAACGGTGAAGCCAAGCTTTGAAATCATGTCATGGTGAAGGGCGTGTTAAGACGGATCCCAGTGGAGTTGTTTTCACTAACAAGTCAAGCCTAAAATTTTCGTATTAATTTATATTTTTATAATTTAATCACTATAGTAATCTACCATCGGTTTTGACTTCAAAAAACCATCATAATAATTTATAGAAATGCAAGAGTTATGAGCGACCTATGGTTACAAATTAGGAAGGGTAAATTCGAAATAATCTACTCAAATAGATAAGCATTATCAGGAAATCTTAAACCACGCAGTTATTTCGGAAAATTATCAGAGCAGTGTACAATTTATCAAACAAAAAACACGTAGTTTGTTTCCAATATTAAATTTTACCCAAAAAATAATTAATTTAACTTTAATCAGAATAGGAACTTTTAATTAGAATTAGAATTTTATTTTCTTTTACTTCATAAGATAGGTTTGATGGAGAGGTTAGCTTCGATAGTGAAAGCCTCTCGGGTCCTGAGTAGCCAGCGTCTGAAAATAGTATCAAACGAACGCAAATAATTGATCGGTTACTACCTCTCAGAGATAAACTCGCTCAAAAATTAAGCCTTCTTTCTCGTAATATTCGTGGGAGTTTGTTAAAGGTCACTTGTCAAGAATTTCTTCCTTTCTCAAGACATTCAGAAGAAAAGATTCGCGGTGTGGAAATTCCATTTAAGGGTAAGAATTTATTTGGCAACACGAATTCCGCTACATTTCATTATTTTCTAGGATATATTTTCAATATTAAACTTTCACTCTATCGCATTAATTTGGAGGGGTGTTACTTCACGATATTGGAAGTGAGAGATACTTCAGATGATATTTATAAACCAAAAATTTGATGCTACGTGATTTAATTTCTTTCCCGATTAGCTTCGCTTGAAATAACGTATTGTAAATTGTAAATTATTTTTTCTTATTATATTTGAATGTTAATTGAGTGTACAGCCATAACAATAGACTTTTTTCTATCGCCTTCGTCATTCTATCTTTGAATTAATGCCTCACTTAAGATGCAACCATATATATATTAAGAAAGAGTCGTTATTGCAAAACTTGTACAAAAACCACAATGCAAACACGAAACAGTGTATTTCCTTCTTTTCCGAAAGTTAAAAACTATTCCTCAGTATCTCATTTACCACATTCAAGCAGCTCCTTTTAGGTCTCCCTTTGGAACCACTCGTACCTTCTTCATGTGTATACCTCTTCATCATTCTCTCATCCACCCTCTCCATACATCCGACGTTAAGCACACCTTTAGTACTTACCACACATACTTCCAGTCCCCAATTAGTCATTACCCACCCATTACAGTCCCTCCTTGTGTTTTCCCGAACGTGCTCCTCATACAATCAAAGGCTTCGTTTCGTCCGGTCATATACGAAAAAGATACACCGAAAATGCGCATCGAGGAGAGAAAGATGAGTGGTTCATCAGGCCGATGTGAACCCGGCGAATCGAGAAAGATACACCGCCATTTTGAGTCCTGCATATTCGAGTTTATGACTGGAGCGGGTGCCGTGCGCGGCATTTAAATAACGAAGAGAAGGGGCATATATCAGGACGGAGGGACACTTTGGTGGAAAGGAACCGGGAAGAGGCTTTGGCAGTCGCCGCCAAAGAAGCAATTTAACCTCCCTAATTAGCTTTCGCGGGATTGATCGAGCCGCACTCACACACACGCTGCGATTCCACGTCAATATACATTCCCCTTCTCTTTACTTTCGGCCAATTCCATCTCCTCTCCACCGCGAGAAATCCTTTCCTTTCCTTTATAACCTCGGAAATAAAAAAAAAGAATTCGATCTCTGGAAAAAACTCCCTCTCCGACGCTCTCTGCCCTTTCATCTTCTCCCTCCCGAAATTGCCCCATTTTTTCATCTTTTTTATCTCGGGATTTAAGGGGAAGTGAAGTTGGCACAACATTCAGAATCCTTCCCACTAGAACGGACGTGCGAGGGACCGCCACTGCGTGCTTCTCGAATTTTCTTGAGAGGGGACGGAGAAAGGAAGATAAGTCTTTAAAGGCTTTTTTTCGTTATCAGGATGAAAGTGTCTTGAATGCGGAAATGTATGCAAGAACAAATAAATTATTGTTGTTAATTGATATTCAAAGGAGAAATGTTTTCACCCAATTTATAATTCGTATGTTAAAAAACTAAAGCCCGTAATGGTCGTTTTTTGTAACTCAGTTTTATTTAAGTGGGTTCGCAGGCACAGTTTTATTCAAGAACTAAAATTTGCACAATCTGCAATCCTTGCAAATTACCTAATGTGACCAACCCGCAGAGAGTAGGCTCCCTTTTGGACAACAAAAGTCTAAGGTTCGACTCCAGATTATCCACATAAAACTACAAAATAAATGCACAGAATGCACATTTTTTCGCTTTTATTTATCGTCTCTTTTGCAATATCAGTTATATCATTAGGATAACGGTCGCATAATCTTGATAGGAGTTATAAAAGAACATATGCAGTATTATTATAAATAATATTTTTAAAGCAATATTCTTATCTTTGTCTCCAAATTATGCTTTCTATTTGAGATTTTAAAATATTCGCAAATTATTCCAAAATTACTGAAAATTAAGCACTACTTTCAATTTATCTACTTACCAACCCGCGTCAAGGTTGAATGAATACACATTTTAATCGCTGGGTAAACAACCAATAAAGGTCAATGGAAGATATATTTTATCTTTTTCACAAAGTTTTCTTTTATTATTTAAAATTGATTTTACTGACACGAGAGAAATATTTTTCATACGTACAGGAAATTTTTTCTTCTCTATGGACTTCATATAGTTTTCTAGCTTTAGGTAACTTTTATTACTTTATCTCAACAGTGGTCCTGCTACCATATCTTGATGGATGGAATATTTTTCATTTGTGTTCTGGTACATGATAGATAAAAATCTGTTAAATTTACTTCTGTCTTGTTTATGGCTTTGATGATATCGTATGAAAGCTTCTGAGGTAGAGGTGAATAATTGGATTAAGGCCTCACCTTATGCGAAAAGCGTTACCCGTAGAGTCTGTGCCTCAGACCCGTGGACTTGTTCCGCCTATAGTGAAGAAAGCAAGGACAAATTACTTCACTCCTCATCTTGCCTCATTCCCCTCTCCTAGCTTTTTAGCTGATGGCAGGGGAGGTTCGAGCCAGCCTACGGGTTGAATACTTTACAGGCAGACTCTTATTTATTTTTACTTTGCAAGAGTGGAGAGAACGAAGGGAGGGTTTGGCCGTCATAAGCGGCCAGGGGCTATAGCTCCCAAGAGAGGGAGAGAAAGTGTGTGTGTGTCCTTGTGCTACAGAATCTCGTTCGCCACTTCAATCAGCTTTATCTTAGTCCTCCTCTTCCTTTTGCACCATCCCTCCAATCATTATATGCTATCTTTTTCGTTCTACTCACATCTGTTCTCTGCATATGACCAAGCCGACGTTGTACACAACCTTTCGGTACTGTCGCAGACTTCCTTTGAATCTCTATTCCCTGATTTTCTTACTATTTCTACGATATGTTTACGTAGCGACAATCGCACATAAGCTGCTGTTTGAGGAACTACGGTCAAAGAATTCGGTTTCGTAATATATCGCATCTTTTGATATAATCTTTTAAGGGATTTTATAATGGATGGGAAAAGTTCTTTGCTTGAGACTTGAAGTTGAGTGAGAAATAATTTAAACCGATGCGGCCAACCGATCACTTTACAAGTGATGTAAAAGGCTATCTGCAATCCTAAATACGTACCTAAACCTAGGTCTAACAGTAAAATAATTATGATGTCGTTTTCTCTTCACCATCATCACCTGATGATGATGACTTATTGCCGAAACCGGTTGATCTGTATAAAACATTCCTGTGGATTAATTTAGAGATCCATTTTGTTTTGTTTTTAAAGTGAGAAATTATTTAATAGCAAAATTAGGAATTTTTGCACTTTCGATTCTGTTGTTTCTTAGAGCTTTGAATATTAGAGTCATGAAGTATAGGGAATAAGAAATAAAGGAGAAAAACTCTCCCGTAACGGAGACACGAACCAATCTTTCATTTTCCGGGCGGTAACTCCATCCAAGAAGGCCATCGAGACGAATATATCTCTTCTTCTGAAGCCATGATAAGCACGGTGTGTCAGATTTTTTCTTCTTCATTTAAAATCAAATATGTGACCATACCTAAGGAGTTTATTGGTGGTCAAAATTTAATCTTATAAAACCAAGTGGATAGAGCATTCACCTTCGGTGAAATGGGTCTCAGGTTCGATTCTTGGTGAAGGTCCACGTGCGGAATTGCTTTAGCTATCGAAGCACTTTTCAAATTACTAATACAATTTGTTCTTATACTCAGTTTATCTCAAAACTCATAAACTCTCTTGTTCCTATATTTATATTTATCTATTTCTTTTTCGCTGAATGAATTCTGCTCTAATATGCGGTAGTGATAGAAATGTAATTCACAATACAAAAGTAATTAATGACCGCTTCATCTCCATCAACCGTCGCTCTGATAACGATCTGAGATATTACTCACAAATAATCAAAGGAAGCACGGAATTCATGACTTTCCATTCCTTTCGCCCAATTGGATAGTATTCTGGAGCTCAAGTGATTTATTTGTTGAGATGTAGCAGGGTTTCCACCCGAAATTTCAGGGTATTCTTCCCATAGAACCTAAACTCGGTGAAAGATTTCCTGAGAAGAATTCCGGGGTAAAGTCGAAGGCATAGAGAAAAGGAATTGGAGAAATGCAGAGGAAGGGGGCAGAATCGAATGTGGGAGAATTCGATATCCGTTGATTTGGCTATGAATGGAAAAGAGGCAATGATAGGTGTCGCTCACCACTATCGTCTTCTTCCAGAATCGGAGTTGGGTCTCTGAAAGAATTCCATCACTTTTCTATTTCTTAAACTCTGCCCTGTGTATCTCTGAGCTTTCTACTCTCTACTGTTCTACTCTCCGACACTCAAATTGTATTTATCGAAATGGTGAATCTCTAATGAAGCACTATGATCGAAATATTTGTCAATAATTATCGATCTTTATAATTAACAAATGGGTGATAAAATTTGCTGTCATTAATTTTAAATTAAATGTTTTCCTGGCATATAGAGGTTTATATGTGTAATTCATGTTTTCCCGCTCAGCACGGGTCCAGTTAACATGAAATTCGCATAACTACGAGTTGCCTTTTCTGAACATATCCGTATAACATGAACAAATTTCCTGATTTGGATGTTTGATCAAATTGGAAATACTCAATTGGCGGGTATTTTCGCCCATTGCGCCAATTCGGCAATTGCTTTAACATATCAATACAAGAAAGTAGAGCGCTTTCATTTCTCCTTTGATTTTTCTGACCGATTTAATGAAATAACAATAAAAATGTACGGTACGCTGATCGGCTGACGAACAGTTAAGGAAGAGAACGTCGACTTTGAGAGGATTATGTTCGTTAAGCGAACACCTACTTTATTAGAATCGACGCAAACCAGAAAGTGGCGTTTCTCCAAACGTAATCAATGCAGGTCCGATAACCACCGGTTGAGATTCACTGAGAGAACTCTAATGTCGTACCTCGATAAGGTTAAACCGCGTTTGTGTTGAACGATATTTCTTCTCTCGGAGGGAAAATTGAGTTTAATATTAAGATAGACGGAAGGAAAACTGATTAGTTGGATCAATTTCTGCCTTTGGGTTGTGTTCTCTCTCTAAATGGGAAGTGCGTGGAAGAAGTTTCAAGGATAGCTAAGGAAGCCTCATGAAGAGAAAGGAAGAAAATTGAAGTTGATTTCTGTAATTGGTTTAAGTGTACTCATTGACGAGCTGTTATCTTGATAGGCGGTACTATGCTTATTTTCATATAATATCGCAATATCGGAATATCTTGGACGTAAATTAATTTTATTAATGAACACGTAAAAAGTTGGTTACAACGATATAATTTTTAAATATCCTTTTTAATTTATTTTAGTTTTATATTGCTATTTAAATTCTGACATATCTTGTAACCTACATATTTTGAACTGCATAATTTATATACTCTCATATACTTATTCATATACTTTCTGTGTATTTTTAGGTAAACTAATTTCTTTTTATATTAAATACGAAAAACTTACATCTACTGATATATTTTTTTTACCTTAACGTGATTTTTCCATACAGTTTAGTTTTTAATGATCTGTATGTTTCTCAGGTTTTTCATACCCCTCTTATTGTAGGTGTTTTCTTGCTGTGGCATTAAGCATTGATGTAGGTTCTTAAACCCATTAAGTATTTTCCTCCTATGCACTTCTTTAAATCTTAATTTTCAATATTATATGATGAGAGGTTAGACGTAACAAGAGTCTACTTAGTCTCAATCTCTCCCGAATAAAAAAACTTTATTATTATAACTATATTAATCGTTCTTAAGCGAAATAGGCTAGAATAGAATAGGATAGGGTATCAGGAAAAAGCCGATAAAATCCTCAGTTTGGAATGTCCTTTGCAGTGGGTGTAAGACTCTAGAAAGGAGGTAATTAAGAGATTTGAGACCTTTCAGATGTGTGGGTTGTGTAGACAGGGAAATGTAAGTTGGGCCGATAAAAACCGAGGAAGCAAAAGATGAAGGCGGAGGAAGAGGAAAGGGTCCTGATTGAAGAAATAAAACGAAGGCAGAAGAAATGGGTGGATTGGATATAGAAAAGGATGGATTGATGAAGAAAGAAATTGATGGTCGGATGCTAAGGAAAGAGAACAGGGAAAGGAAAAAACAAAAGTTATTGGATGATATAAAAAGGGGAATATCAAGAGGTAAAGAGAAGGGCACTGACTAAGAATGGTGTATTGGTGGCATAAAATTTTGGGGAGTAAGAGTCTTATGATAGTGAATTTTCAGTCCAATCCGTTGAGCCAGTCGTTGCATTTGAGTACTTTTGAAATGGATATGATTTCATCACTAAGGAGAGAATTTCATCTTGTACCGAAAGCTCAAGAACGTTCCATACTTTGTGGTATTTTCTGATTGACCCAATGACTCTTCTTTCTTTTTGGAGCTGGATATTCGAACTTTCATTTATTGATGAATATCTGAATGTTTATTCTCTGATAGAGTGCTTCAGAAGTTAAGTTTTTATTTGAATTCATCCTTCTGAAATATAAGGTATAGATATAGTAGTAATTTTTAAATGAATAAAAGTAATCCATAACTATAGATAATAAATGTTGAGTGTAGGACTTGGCGGATTTTGGTTTATATGAAGCGATTACTTTTTGTAGGGCACTGATGTACTTGGGATTTGATTGGTGAAAGCTAAGAGGACTATTTACACAGGATAGCTGTAGTTTAAATTCTTATACTTAAACAATTCGAGACTGGAGGGTCTAGACTAGCCGTTTTTTGATAACTCCAAATTAAGTAGGAGAAATTTCCCTCTCATGAGAATCTTTCGGAGATTTATACGGAAAGTTATGGTGAATAAGCTAAATGTTTACTTGAATGCCGATCTGAAGTTAAGCTTATCAGGAGATGAATACCCATTCCTGTGGAGGCGTAATGAATGCAGTCCTAAGCTTTTATACTCTCACGGACATATGGGTGCAATTCAATGCTTCTGTTATCATCGAACGAGTGTTTTATTCTCCAAACGAAGTATAAAGTAGCCACGGTGAAGCGATAATTTAAGCGATGCAATGGAATTACTAATTAATTACCTTTCCTCATGTTCTCGGAAATGTTCACATTCCGTTTTCTGTTCGAGTAGTTTTACATTAAGACTCGGTTAACTAGGGAAAGTTCAATATTACCCACTCATATACTATATTCTCTTCAGAGATTAGGTATATGGATGCATATTTACTCATAAAATAGTACATGGACGCATATTTACTCATGTAAGTTACTGAAGATCTTTCATAAAACATTTTAAACTAATTAAAAAGAAAAAAACGTTTGAGACAAGGTTATAACTCAGTTTCGGTGAACATTTAATCTTATGGTTGGAGGATATTCTGGGGTAATCCCTACCCCAGTTAGTACCCGTCGTTTCCCTGTTGCTACGGCGGTGTTCTTGGTGTTATTCCGAGTATTGATTTTTTGGAGCTAATTTCAAGAAGTGTCTCGAAAAGAGTTGAGTTTTCAAGTATTTTATATGCGTTGAAATGAGATTCTCTCCGATTAGTACGATTATTTCCTCAGTAATTCGTAATAGGTCCTTTATGAAGTAGAATCCATTGATGGAAGAAACAAACTTCCTCGAGATGTATGGATAAAGTGTGCTCCTGTTACGATATTTAATAAAGCGGACATCCCAACGAATTCCTCCCCAAGAATTTCATCTTCGCTATCCCCGAGGTCCATAAAAAAACTCCATTCAAATATACATCGTTAAAACCGCCTGCGATTACTGAGATTCGCTCGATGAATGCCTTCGCTTCGTTCTTCTTTTATTTCTTTCTTTCGCTCCTTTCTTTTTCTCTTTCCTTCCCTTTCTCATTTCATTGCCTAAGAGATATCAGATTAACATTAAAATACCTTCAATTGAGGAGGAATTTTCCCCGAGGAAAATCTAGCTTGAAAGCTTCCTCCTCCGCTTTTTAAGGTGTAATTTTAAAAGAATATCACAACCCTCGTCTACCCGAAGGAAATTTTATTAAAATATTAGTGAAATGTCCATTTCGAATTCGGCAAGGGTAATGCAAGGTCAACGGAAGTGTCGACGGAACACGATGCAGCATTTGTAATATTTTGCGCTTTTCTTTGATATAATTTGATTATTTAGTAATGTATCAAGTTACTGAAAGTGTCGATTACGGAGTATGAATACAGTATTTACGATGATTTCCTTTAGAAATTTTATCTAGAATAATTTCTTTACATTTAAATTGGCTTCGATAAAATTGTGTTTGATAAAACGAATACGAGTTCATTACACTTTCCCCAGTAAGTTTAAGTTTTGATGGTCCCATAAAAAATTTAAAAAATGAGTTATGACTAGAGCTTGATGAATTTCGTAATAAATTGCACGATAGCGTTAATATTACTAAACGTAATTATATTAATGTATAAAATCAAGATATGATAAACTTATAAACCCTTGAAGTAAATGGAATATATCCTTAAACTTCGATAAAAATAACGAACGAAATTCGTTTATGTTGCCTATTATAATGAGTGGAGAGTAAAGCTTTGCAGTTATTGCATTGGAGGCGTGTAGACAGAGAGTGATATGAAAATTAGTATTAATCTATGTGAATAAATGTGATAAGGGTAAACGGTATAACTTACTTTTCGTTATACTTTTATGCACCGTAAATTATAATGCTTAACTTAATTTTCATTATTTTTCAGGTAAGCGATTTTGGTGCTGCGCTGTTTACATAGGACCTATCTAGCGGATGATGGTAATGTGCTGTTTCTTTGTAACGTATTTCAATATAAAAATGAAGGAGTTACTGACGTTCATTTTAGCTTCAGGACTTTCATAGGTCCATGCTATCCTCATCGACTGTCTTAAGCCTATCGATCCATGAGTATAAGAAGGTGGATAAATCAATCGCAAGACATTTCTGAAATTTGAAATGTTTAGCTAATTGCAACATGGTTTTTGAAAATAATATTTGTGTAATTCATTATTGATGCTGGGCGATTTCTTTTCCCGGGGCCAAATTAATTATTTTCCAACCTTTTAGTGGGATTTCGAATCGAAAGAAGGAGCAATGTAACTCTTCTGTTTGCTTAAATCAATTTCATTCTCAATATGTATTTACTTATTATATACTCGCTCCCAAATTTCCGTTAAACTAGATTACACTCTATATTGATATATTATTAACTTATATGCAAAGGAAAATGTTACTACCTCATAAATGAGATAATATCGATGACCGGAGAACTATTCCGCAGGGATATTCTAGTCCACCGTCCGCCAGTTATGGAACCCACTCATGGAGTTGACACGTTCATATTTTTCAGTCGTCAATCCATACTTTAGCCATCCGCATCTATGCCATAGTACAAAGTATATTTATTCGTACCGGTGTTCACCATCATCAAGTACGCTAAGGAGAGAAGTACACTCTTTCATAAGCTGAGAAAGGAAAGCGGTATGAGGAAGTTGGGGGTGAAAAGGGTTGAAGTATAAAGGGCGAAGGTCAGAGGGTAAATGGACGAGAGTGTAAAAGAAAAGAGCGCTAAATTAGGTGGCGGCGGCGGCGAGATTCTGGGAAAAAAGGGTGCGGTTGAAAGGTGCGGGGCTTAGGAGAGGAAAGAGAAAATGGTTTCCATCGGCGATGTACGTGTTAGGGAGATTTTTGTGACAGATAAATTGAGCTGCTCAATAGGATATAACCTTTTTTGAAATGTGTGAGATGTTTCGGGAAAATAATATGATTTCGGACAATATGAGCTGAGATGTGGCGTAATGTTAAAATTCGTTTTTATACTTTGCAAGAATGGCTGTGGCAGATCGGTCGGTAAATATCGAAAAATCATCCGGTGGTACTTTAATAATGATTAGAATTTTGCATAAAAATTACAGTTTTTTATTTGGGAGCTTATTTTTATGGCTCTGATTTAATCCCATAAAGCTCCTGGCATACTTATTACTTTAACAAGAATTTCTTTAAAGTTCAACAAACGTCAAGAAAGATGATATATGGTTTCAAACAGCTGTCATTTAAACATCGTGAAACGATCTCTCTATACTTATATATTATTATCTATCTATATCTATATTATATTTCCTAAGGAGTTGAAACGACTAAAACTGTTTTAGAATTTCATTTCATTCCATCATTCAGCCATTCAGAAATCCGGAACATTAACCTATTCTGTCATCATCAAATCTTGACTTCTTGAACAAAATTAATGAGAATATTTGTTCTAGTTACAGAATAATGGTTTTTTGTCAATTGTATAAGCTTGATTCGATCGATGCGGCCTTGATTATGTAGAAGTCCTTAGTAACAACAAATAATAAGAAAATCGTACTTCTACAGGCAATGTTTATTCAGAATAACTAATTCAGTTCCGATTTACGGCCAAAAATGGTCATATTCTGAATGAACCTTTCCTTTAGAAGAAGTGCGATATCCTCAGTATTTATTGTTATATAAATTTCGTCACTGAGTTGACCTTCACCCAGCTACCAAGAAACTGTATCAGCGATTCTATTTGAGAAGTAGGAACTTTCTTTGCTTCTACGGAATGCTCTAGCTACAAACTTCTCATCAGTATTTCCTATGAAACGAACTTCAATATTTAAAGTTCAAACGGAGAAGCCTTACATCAACGCTTGACTTTCAACATCTACCTTAGCTCTTCTTTACTCACTAAATTAGAGTCTTGCGGTTCGGCGATTCTTTGTTAAGTTGAAGGAAGATGTTCTTATTTTTTCATCAATATGTTTTCTGTTTTTATTAGATAAAAACATCCACTTTTTCACGGAAATATACTCTGAAAGAGTCTCTAAACCAAGAAATATTTACGTAGAAAGCCATTGAAGATAGTAATTCCTAATTCTTTAGTATTATTTATAACGTTAAAAAAACATTTAAGAGATATTGTCATTTATAATAATGCGAGTTAGTGATTTGACTTTTATTTTATTCCCATGAAAAATATAAGTATTCGAGTTTATAGAAGACTGAGATATCTACAGAACAGATTACGAAGAGATAGAGAAAGTAGCATCGTAATGTTGAAATTTAGACCGAAGAAGTTACTGAAAACATCAAGCGGAAATGGTTCATCAAATATGTAAAATAGAAACCTTCATGAACGGAGTTCCGCATTATTCCTAGCGTCCCCATTTCCAGGCAGATTCCAATAATAAGCAGTGTCTCGAATGAGCCAAAGGTATTTCGACTCGAATGAATGGAATGTTTTCTGAGCGATTGACGAATTTTCGGAAGCGATTTCAGCGGAAGGAAATCGATTGGAAATAAATTGGTTTCCCTCAAACGTGGTCCTTTTCTTCGTAAGGCGCATCTTCAGTAATTTGTCGGTTTTTCAGAATGATGCGAAATTCGCAGTTTTTGGAAATTGCGGAGTTGAATGAATTTTGTTTTACCTTCTAAAGACCGTGGTTGTTGAAGAGAAGAAATGTTTTTAACATTGAATCTGCATTAGTATATTTGGAATGTCATCTTCATTAAGGGGATAGGGCACTCCAAAACAGAAAAATCATTCCTTTGATTGTGCTATCCTATGTTTAAGTATTAAAATGACTAAAGTGCGTTCCAGTATTTCTATTCAATAATCATAAATTATATGTGAATGAATTTATATTAGGTTTCTTCGTATTGTAATAATAGCCTCACTACGGCTTGTTTTGATGCGCCTTTCTCAGTACTACGATTCAATTACTATTTGTAGCTTATATTAGAAGACTTCAATCAGTTTCCAGCTCTCAAACTACTAGAAGAAACTATTTATAATCTGACATAGTTAATTCTAAACTAGAAAAACTGGAACGTAGTATAGCAATTATTCTTCTAGCAAGTCTTTTGATGATAATTATGGCTAACAGCTTCCACAGTATGTAATTATGCAGTATTGTGTGTTCAAATGGTTCTAGACACATTTCAGTCACAATTTAGCACTATCTTACATAGCAGATCCTTGTACGATGGTGTTGAAAACATGTTTATCAGAGTTTGATGTAATCTGTGAATTATTTAGCCCGAATTCCGGCTCGATCCTCAGCTCTTTAACCTATATATTTAATTATGAAAGCAAAGTAATTAATTATGAATGAATGAATATCTCCATGCCATTTAACCTAGAAATAATTTAAGCATTATCAATTCATCTATGTAGCGTCTGGTGTTTAACTTAGTTAGATAACAATATAATCAAATTACTTTTTAGTATGTTTTCACGTTTATATAAACTGGGAAATTTGATTTGTTTGCTGATAAATAAGGACGATAATTTCAACAACAGGTTTCACAACTTTTTAATACTCGTTTGTAAAAATTAACATCTTTATTTGATCAGCAAATATATCATTTGACATTACGAATTTCCTTATTATGGCCACTTCCGGCGATTATAAATACGGCAAAATTAAAGATTTCAATTATCATCCAAATTGGTCCCAGAACGCCGCCTTTTGTGGCACGGGGAATTAAAATATTGTGCAGAGAGAACTGCATTTTTGGAGATAAAATTCCTGAAGTATTTTCTGTGGTATTACTTAAGAGATCACTGAAATCGCGTAACTGTGGTGATTAAAAGGCGCTTCGGACGCCTTGGAGGAGCAGAATTCCAATGCTAATCAATCGAGTGCAAGTGTGACGCAAGTGTGTGATTTCATTCTCCGCGGTGTTCAGGTCACGGCTGACGTCACCTGTCATCCAAATAGAATGGCTGCATACCCAAATGTAGCGAGAATGATTGGGCATGGATTGATGAAAATGTATCGGAAATTAGTCGGATGGCTTTTCAATTACCAGCATTGTTTCAACTCAATTTTTAACGAGACAGATACTTTACAATAGGACTAGGACTCATCATTGTGTGAAATGACTTCTTATCTCCTAAGTCTTCGAATTTTAGCGGTTTTTCTTGGAAATTCCTTAAAAATTAAACTTTTCTGCGATTTTAAAACTAAAGACAAATATTATTCTCGAGTAAAATTATTACAATATGGGGTTCAATGAGTTTTGAATTTATAAAAATATTTGTTGGATGTAGCAATAAATGGAGACAATTCCCATAGGCCACCATTTATTTCTACATCACAGAGATGGAATTCCGTGAAGTATCACTCGAGAAAATTGAATTCCTGATAGCTCATACCAAATTACTCTAATGAATGCTCTTCATTCATATCACTGTTGTTCGAGGAAAGCAAACAAATCGCAGCTTGACTCGCAATGCACGTCTTCATTTCTTAGTATTTGAATGCTGCTTTTGCTTCATGTTAAAATGTTCTTCATCATATTCTTATTCTCAAATTACGCTCAGCGTAAGCGTACCCTATAAAATGTTACTTACAATAAACCGTTAGCAAGGAAGTAATTTATATAAGACTGTTCGAAATTACGTAAGTTATTTTGGGAGGAGTATGAATAGTACGGTCACCTTAAATTTTGAGAATAATTACATAGTATTTGGAACAAATAAGGAATAGGCATGGAATTCCTAGGATAAAGAAGTTACTGTACCTGACTTTAGTATAGCTAAGCAAGGAAACTAAAAAGTAAAGGTATCAATATAAAAAATATCCTCATAAAATGGCCATGGATTATTCGTGAACGTATTTTACCGATAATTGTGCAATACATACATAAATTCATCGCGAATTCAAGGTAAGCATGCCTCTTTAACTTTCTATACGTCTCCGTATACCCTTTCTATTGCCTACGTCATTTACTTAATACACATCTGTTCTTATTATCGTACATTACTTTTTACTAGTCTTACTTAGATGACTTACGTAGTTCTTTTTTAAAGATCTTATACACATTAACTAGCTTTTCGTTTCTAGTATCAATCATATCTTTATCAATATTTTAGTATTTTCGCTTTAATGGGCCACTTCTATACCTGTAAACAATCACAACACTTTCATTTTATACTTAACATCAGCTTTTGCTTTCAATTAAAGTTTAAATTGTTATTTACATATCTGTTTTTGAATGCCTCTTCTTTTACGTCCAACATCCGTCAGAATGGACTTTCGATTGATCGTTTGGAAGTTAGCGCGTCCCTTATGCCGACAACTGACTATACTTTTTTCTTTAGATAAGTGCAGAAAAGTTTTCATTTTCTTTTGCGAGCAGCAATAAGGCGTAGAGTCTAGCTGGACATGTGTAACATCTGCGAATAAAGGACTCAGCATCTTCTCGAGATCATCTTCTGGAGAGGAGTAAAACGTGCCAACAGCATTTCCCACAGCAGCGAAAGATAGGGCTACAAAAAATATATAAAACAAAAAATAGGAATTCTCATCCTATATGGTGAAAACAGGAGTTTTGTGCGTGCTGACTAATAATGTAAAAATAAGAAAATACAGCTTGAGGATGTTTTCTTTGTTTGATATATCTGATAGTAAGGTTAGAGAAATAAACGATGTGGTTTGGCTATACATCTTGGAATGACGTATAGAAATTGAAAAACTCTTGGCAGTTTCCACAGTTTTTATTTCTGTAGACCGGTTACGACTCGCACATGCTATCATCAGCTTGATGATGATGAGTCGAAACTGGCTGGTAGTAAAAAATTGTGGGATCTGCCAACTATTCCCTATTATTTTTTAATTTTTATCTGTTGAAAGAATTCAGTCATTCATATATTATTGCATACACACCCATAATTCGCTCTCGGTATAGGCTTGATAGCAGCCTTTTTTTACTTATAGTAAAACCTTATACTTTCCAATCTTACTGTTCAGCTTACGATCCAAGTATCTTTTCATGCAATCTCATTCACTCCTCCGCGTGAGTATTTTTTTATTTTCAAAACGTAACACATGGCATATAACCTGCTTTTCTCTTTTTCACTATACTAACATTCGTATTCTCCTCATACACGTCCGCATTGATTATTATTCATAGATATTATTTCCCTTCTATGAGTCCAAACCTACGTATCGCTTGAATTTTAAACTGATCGTGTTCATTTCCTTCTCTCATATAATCCGCTGCAACTGCCTTCAATTTACCCAAATGTTCCTAAATACCAACATTTCGATTCGATAATAAACTCGGAAAAATTCAACTAGTGCTTACGGAATTTACTTTTTTATATCAGTTTATATCCAGATTGAAGTAACCTTAAAAATTGAACATGAGCTACCATGTCTTTGCCAATGATTTTTGATGCAGGATAGAAGAAAAGATAAATTTATAACGGAAAAAGACGATTAATTGACAGTAAGGATTTTATGCATAAAATTATATAATAATTTGACCGTCTCATAGCAACAGGTAAAGGTCAAACCATCGAAGTTACATTTAATTCATTTTGTTTATAGCTCTTGTGTGTGATAATATGAAAAATAACCAGTTATGAGTGGAGCTGGATATTGGAATTTTTCAAGGTCAGTGAATGCTATGAAAAAAAATATTCACAGGGAATTATAGTAGCATTCTGGCTCATAATCATAAGGAAAGTGAAGTCCTGGGCTCCCAGTCAGCCATACGGACTTCTGCTTCGATGAAAACGGTCCTGGGTTCGAATTCCAGTCGGAGCCCACCTGCGAAATGATCTCAGATGTCGAAGCACTTTTAACAATACTAATGTGAAGTTCTTTATCTTGCCTCATACGCTTAATTCTCTCATCAAAGCTGATAGTAAAGGGGATGAATGTCCAACCATACATCAAAGTAGACTGCAGACATACAGCGTTTATTTTTAAAGTTCCAACGAAACATGAGTGCTCTATTTATTTTGTATTTGAGAGACAAGTTTGAAAATTAAGAATTTTTAGTCATAATTCCTCATTTAACTCACATTTTGCCCAACTATATCAAAAGAGCTTCGTTCAAAAGTTTCGTTACCCATTTCAACTAAATCGTCAAAACATTTGCAAATTTTTCATCTAGAAATGCATTTGTTTTCCTGCGAATACTAGTTTTATTAGCATTGAAGATCGATTTATTCATCTCGGAGGACAACTTGCGCATGTTTTCCGCATCATTTTGATGCTAAAAGGGTAAGACGCTTTCTTTGAAGTGACCGGCGATAATGAAGTCGAAACCCTCTTCCGGATCAAAGGTCTTTGCGGGATGACTCCCACGTCGGTCGCGCAAAACGCTCTCCAATGTTTACCAAGCAACGAATGTTTTCATAGCCTCCTAAGATAAATACGTCCTCATTTTTTCGCAGTGTGTTAATTTATTCCTTATGTTTTTATTGGAGTGAAAGTTGTCGTTCTCAGTATTTTACGTTACTAACGTTTTCTTTCAGTTTGTTCTCTTTTGCCATTAGGTAATGAAAAGTTTTCTCTCGAATTCTCAAATAACGTCTTAACGTCAAAAATAATTAAAGTTTGTGATGTATTATTGTTTATATATATCTCAATTACAGATATCGTTGGAATTAAATAATTTCTTAAGAATCTACTCTACATAAACTAATTAACTCCAGCAATATTTGGCGAGATTTATTCATACTTTTATTCAAATTGGTAAACAAGAAATGATTGATATCCCCCGCTTTTTCCATCTTTCCCCTTTCTCTTCTTCCCCACCTTTGTTCCCTTCTTCAATTATATATCATTTCCTACACTTGTTCCGGTTGCTCGATGATAAGGTAGTATCCTGGAAACCGGCCTCTGTTTTTTTCTGTGGACGTAGTCGATTTTTGTTTATTCATTTTAATAAAAGCCTCTATAAAATGTATAATATTTATTTTTCTTAACGTCATTCTTTGAACGAGAATGGAGATGCTAGACTAATGATGACGTTCATTGGGAAGTGAAGGAAAAGGAAAAAATGCAAAATCACATTCATTTACAGGAAGTTCAACCTGGATTATTTCTCATTTTTGCGAATTTTGAAAAAAAAAATCTTCAGAAGCGAGTCCATCACAAAGTTCGTTTCATTTGCTGATGAGATCCAGATTGTTTTGTTTTTTGACGAAGTTAATGGCGGGTCATTGGTGAACATAAATTCATCTGAATGAAAAGAAAATGGAACTCAATTGTTAATGAATAAGATGTTTGGAAATTCTCCATTTTGCCCCTGAGGATGATATCATAGCTATCGAAATTCGAGTGATTCCTGGAAGGTCGGTAATCCGGAGCTTCCGTTTCCTCCTTTGGAACTGATCCGACATTTACTAACATTTTCAGCTATTGGAGAGTTTTTCAAACATCTTATACAAAATCATCAGCCATCACTAAAGAAAAACACTTAGTAACTTCCTCAGTAGATTTTTATTTCGACATGTCTTGTCACGGATTGAAATATTCAGAACCTGATGCTCCTGGGGATGTCAACTAGTTGACGAAACATGACGAATTAAAAATTTTTCGTTGAAGTTGTATTCCTTTCAAGATGGTATTGATAAATTTTGCAATTTGAGGATTGAACGTATTGATTTCATCAAATTTATCAATTTGAGTTTCGAGAATAATCACTACCCATTGGCAAATATTACTTGAGGTGTCACTAAAATTCTCGAGACTATGTGTATATTAGTCTTCCATAACACTTGAAGTGAAGGCCATCTAAAACAGGTGGAGAGGTAAATTTTGCTTCAAAAATATCTTTTACTGATTTCAATTAAAAAGTTATAGCAGTATTCTCATTGATGGTAATGCAGGTGGATGCCAATAAAGACTACCGATAAGCTCTCACATTTTCGCATACAGATGAAGATATGAATATTCTTGATTCCTGATATTCTGAAACGTTCATACATAGAAAACTGGAGATAATATTTCTCAGGAAATTGATTTTACGACCACATCTTCTCGAGTTTCGGAATAAAAAAAGAAAATATTCCGTGCCTAAGGGAGAAGGATCTTCCATTCGGAAAACCTATATGAACATGAGGTCGCTGAAGAAGTAAAATAATTTTGTGGAAATCACGGAGTACTTCAAATATATTTTCACATCTTCAAAAGCCAGAACAAAATATTTAGAATTTAAAATCCACTATAAAAGTTCCTCAAAAAAGCAACGGAAGGATTTTTAAGGCTGTATTTTCGCTAGAAAGCTGAATCTACCTTAATTAGACAATGATAATGAGGAGCAAGTTCACACCTTTTCACAAAGAAAAGAGACTTCGCAGTCGTTGGAAAAGTTTCCTTGATGAGGCTCAGCCAATGGTTGTGCATGCAACACGTTCATCTCTAAAAGGTTACTGGACCAAGTTAACTCTGCGAGAATTATAAATGAAGTTTGATTATTAAAGACGAAACATAGTTACATAAGCAATGCTGAGACGATGCAAAATTATTTATAATTCATCCGTAACGGATGCCAGGGTTAATGATGCTAAATTATGCAGCTGGGGCAGGAAATTGAAGGCCACATTCCTGCCACCTCAGCCATCTTTAGGAAATTTACTTTTGACGCATTTGAACGAAATTTGAGGAGCATCAGGTTAATTTTCGTCCTTAATGCTTATCTACGTCCAGTTTCAAATATATTTATAACTTAAACTAACTTTAAACATATGCATAGAGGATATTCTTGATGTATTAAAATAGATGTTAGCGATTCCAAAATAAGGAAAATGCTTACAGTATTATCTTTGTTAATCAGAAGAAATCACTAGGAGTTTATTGTCATGTTCGCAAGAATTTGTGCAATCTCAACATAAAAAATTTCCATCAACTAATAAAGCGAAGCAATTCCTTGGGAGAAGTCAGTGGAATGATAGTTGTGGTATTGGCTGGATCACTAAATAGGCATATTACATGCTTGCAGAGGATCTCGTCTGAAACCTTGAAGTCAAAGGATGCCGATTTTGCTAATTCCTAATCCATCTAAAATGTCCAAGGTATTTCAGTCTCATGTTAATTTGCTATTTCCTTTTGTCTACATCATTGCTCATTTGTTATATTTATAGAAAATATATGATTCGTAAATCTAGATTCCTTCTAAATTTCAAGGTTTTATTGCAAATGTAGTAATTAGTCATAGTAGTTCACTTGGAGCAATATACGAATATATCTCAGAATCCAGGATTTCTAGCACAGTTATAGATTCGAAGGGATACTTCCCAATGTCCCGGTAACGGTTCCCGATATTTAGTGTTGAAACTTCATATATCTACGGCATCTATGAATGGCGTAAAGTCTTTAAGTTATTTAAATTCATTTAAATAATGCCAATAACTTGCAATAGATCATTTTTTCAAACTTAATGTATGTACATACATCAACTAAATAAATTCGCAGAATTCATAAATACGTAATTTTATAAATATTCGTATTGATCATTTAAAATATGGTTATTTCCAATTCCTGCCAAACACGATGTCCTATCATTACTTCTTATTCGGTGAATAAAAACGATCAAAAACTGGTTGACCTAAATATTTGCACTCAGTTCTTACACTTAGTTCTTCAATGGCTGATCCCGCAGAAGATAATATTATTGACTGGAATGGTAGAATTTCCAACCTAACCCTCTAAATTCCTAAACACGAATTTGTTCAGAAATAATGCTCAACATTTTGATGATTTATCTGTATCTACTCAGAGTTATCAGGTGCTCAGGAGGAGAGAGAGTATGGACTGTTCGCCACGGCGCCTCACATTCACAGATCTGTCAGAAGATGTAAGAGTAATGATGATGATACTCACTCAAGCAGTCCCTCATAAATCCACTAGTCGTACGAGTATAATCCACTCCCGGATTACGGGAATTTACTTTCTTTTAAACTCTCGTATCTTTGTTTTACGGTTCCTTTGCAGTCACCTATTCTTTACATGCCAATGTGATTGTTGTTATTAATCTAAAGTGATTTATCGTCTCAAATTCCTATGTTATCTCCCACACAGTTATGAGTCCCGGAAAAGTATCTTACCCGAACGATAGTTAAATTATCTTTGTATTTTTGCCGTTCATTGAAAATTTAGTGAATTTTCTTAAGTTATTTATCCGTAGTTTCTTTGCAAAGCTACCATATTTATACATGCCCCGCCGCAACACACCGAAAGGTGGCTTGCAGGGTACATATGATTTATATTTAATATTTTAAAGGGTAGTATGTTTTGAATTTCTAATTCTCTTTGTTAAAAGGAATTATAGCGAGTGATCTTAATTTCAAGATCCTTATCTTAGGCTTTCTTAATAAAAATCTTAAGGAAGACATATCATTTGGAGAATTTACCCTATTTATATTCCAAAATATGGTTCTCTGAGTTTATTTTTTACATGCTGCGCTTGTTTCGCATTTACGGAGCGCTGATTGCATATTTGATGCTAATGTTAATCATGAATGGATGTTTTCAGTAGAACAGTATATTTCAATCTGTTTGCTGTCAAAACATTGTCAGTAAGGAGCTTTTAGTATATGCAAAGTGTGATGTTTTCTTCGCTATTTTTCTACAAATTTGAAAATTGTCATCACGAAACTTATGCTTATAAATTTCAATAAATATGTTATTATTTTCCTATTATAGATTATTCGGTTGATGAGGTGTGAAAATAAATTAATAGAATATACTGATACTCATATATTAAGTAGAAAATTTTCGTCACACTAATTCTAAAATTAAATTTTGTCGGTGTGCCGAAAAAAATTCCCAACGAATCCCAGTAAAAAGTCTAGGTGAGCTAAAGTAGTTTGGAAAACAATTTTGTGGGGAATTGAAAACACTTTTTAAGAAAAATCAGCAGAAAGAATTACTCGAAATTTCCTGTTAAATAATCGACAAGCTTTTCAGATTGATTTTGAAGATGTGGAATAAAATAGTAGCACTTCTCTTAATCTTAACGTCCTCGCCTATTTTTACATTCCCATTGATTGGCTGCTATAGAATCTTGAAGTGCCCGCATTGGCCTTCTAAAAATTCAGCTGCTTTACGTTAATCAAGAAACAAAAATCGTCCTTTGAGTCCTCCTAAACGTGCAAATATTGCGGGATTGAGAGGGATTCGCTCGGAGAAAACAGTTTGTGGAAGCAGAGATTGTCTTTTAATCAATTCGGCGCGGTAATCTCGGCGAGAGGAAAAGCAAAGAGATTGCAAAAGGAATTTTTTCCTTATTTTGAAAAGTGCTTCGCGGAGATGGAAGAACGAATCCGAGCTCTTCATCTAGCGAAACGAATTAAAGATGGTTCCCGCAGGATCTCCTCTTCCTACAGCGCCGTACTTTTTATCTTCTCCATCACTTTCGGCGCATTCGAGGATTGAGACCTTGGTTCGAGCCCTGGGTGTCATTTTTAATGGCAGTTTTAATGTACTTCTCACGTATGGTGCTCAGCTACAAAAACCGTCAAAGGATATGTGAATAAAATATTCTATGTAGTAACATACACCGAAAACGGTTGGAAAATGGTTGGAATAGTTAGAGCGCTAGCGCTACAACCTTCAAGTTCCGGATTCGATTCACGTTTAATCGATTTCTTCTGTTAATAATGTTTATACGTGAGTCCAATTTTCCTTATAACGGTTAGCGGCAGAAAGAGAATCCGACCACAAAAAGCAGTGCCAAAACTTAACTCATCTTCATCATCACCAAAAATCATCAGCTGACCTGACGTAAGTGATTGAAATAAGGCTAAGAAAAATAAAATGTAGAAACTTATATACCTATCTTGCGTCGAACCTGTGGCTTAATATGGGGAAATTATAGCTGCTTGAATCACTAAATTAAAATGTTTTACCCTTTCATAGACTAAACATGTATAGTGGAGTAGGAGCTTGCCTGGCTCCGATACTTAAGTTGCTAAACTGGCTGGTACTTTGTGTCTGGTGGAGTTACACATACAAGATAATTAAGAAGGGATCTGACGAAAGGTAGTCCAACTAGCGACTATAACTCAGGCGGCTGCGATGACATTTGTACCCCAGTGAGGTGGCCGATATGAATGATGGTTTCACTCTCAAACACCTTTGAGGAAGGCAATGAGAGACCATCTCGATTAATTGCCTTACGATCTTGATTTGCCTAAATACAACTTTTTGAGAATTTGAGCACAAGAACCCATTAGGAGGTATAATTTTTATTACAAAATCTAGGGTCATATTTAAAAAAAGCAGATGTAATTGTACTCCATTCTTGCTCAGTTTGAAGTAAAAATCAATTTATTTCATATTATAATTTACATTTATTAGCAATATATACATTGCTTTAATTCAATTGTCTATTTAATCTTTATTCAGTATCAAACTGTGACCACACAAAGAAACTATCCACAGAACGTAGCTAATATATAAATTATATGTTATACTAATCCCTCAAGATGTTTGCATCTCTTCTTCTCTATTTCTCCTAGTAGTACTGAATTTTTCAGCTAGATTTCAATAGTAATAGATCAGCAGCTCAACTACCCCACCGTGTCCAGCTAACTCATCTTGCCCTACTCCGCCATAGTTGAATATATTTCAGAATATTTTTAACTCTTACAAGTATTTACTCTACATTTTCCATTTATAAAAATAGTCATATTAAAGAGAATGCGCTAAGTATTTTCTACATGAGCGTAGATGATATATTTAATTCGGACGATTAAAGATGTTCGTGATAGAATCGCCTCTCCTTAACTCTTTTGCGTTCGTCTCTGGCCCATTAGCGTAATTGATCGCAATGTGGTCGAGATAAAATGGCGGAGGTAAGGAAAAACGCTGGAGAAAAATGAGTTTGCTCATTAACGAGGAAAAAAGCAATTAAATGTGATAAATTGTCCCCCGGGAGAGGCTAAAAAGGTTGAACTGCATGAGGTTCTTGCGATCGTTTTAAAAATTTACGTTTTCTGCAATAATTAATAAAGCTTATCATTGGATAAATGCTTGTTGGACGACTCGGGAGTTATGCGTAGTTTATTGGTTGAAATACGGAATTGATCCCGCGAGGAATAATTTTATAAATGCGACGCGAAGGAAATTATCATATTTATAATGAAATTCGAACACAATTAGCAAAAATTTCAGGGAATTAATTTGAACTAGCGGAATTGCCCGCTGATTCTCAACGGGGAAAATAGATGTAGGATTTAACTAGTAATGCTATTTGAGTAGAAGTGAAATTATTCCCTCCAAAGATTTCAGATGAAATATGTAGGGGGTCAAGACCCTCCGACCCTTCCTCCGTTTGCATATAGGTATGCATTAAAGCTTTCATTCTATGAAAGTGAATCAGTAACAATATTTATAATGTTTGGATAGTAAATACTTATAAATATAACTCGAGGATTTTATTTGTATTCATTTAAAGTTGTTCATAATATGATTTAATTTGCTTATATACGAATGCAGAAGATAAATGAGCTCTAAAGACCCAAATAGGTCCCAAGCAAACCTTAACTGATAGATTCCAATGCAACTGTTTCCATATTACTACCATTCCACTAACACTATACATTACTTATTAGACATTATTTTAATCCAATAGGGTTCAAATCTCCTGGAGAAGAACTTCGTAGTTTTTCGGAAACTTGAAAGTGCTAAGATGCACATATTTCACATGTGCTATCATCATACCAGGATACGATAATCAATCATTTGAAAATTGTTGCAAGAAAACATTGTCGAGTTCGACTGCATGCCTTGAAAAAATATATCTTAAGTGAGATATATGGTCTGTAGTCGAACCCATACAAATTTCGATAGATATCATTGCATGTTACGGGAGCGTCTCCTCTACCTTTCTAGTGCAGGAAAAGAATAGAGAAGATTATCGAAGAAAATTCAGTGTATCCAGTTCATTTCTTAAAGAAGAGTGATTAAAGTTCCCTGGTCCAGATTCGATTAGGAAGCGGACAGCTTCCAGTATAAGGCTTAATCAGGACTTCTATTCAAACGCTGCATGATAGCTAACCATTGTCGATTTCACAAAATTGCTTTTAAACCATTCAAATATTTACCTTCAACAGGAAATTTATTCCGCTCTGTTGTCGATCGTTAATACTATTTGGGAATGGCTTTGAAGTTTAACGCAAGAAAAAACACTTCAAACGACATCCTGAGTATTAATTCTCATAATTACTGTAAAATGCTCAATTACTTGAAATGCTTCACAATGACTTTCAAATTGTTGTAGTACTTTGCATGTTATCTTGCATGGTAGCTAAATTCAAGATCATGATTATTATATGAAAACAGTCTATGAATAGAAAAACAACGAAGATAGGCGTACTCTTTTCTAGTTAAAAATTTTCGCACTGCGCGCATGTGCTTCTGCAAAATATTCTTCAGAAGGTAGCAGGATGTGAAAATAAATATATCCAGAAAATTTTTGAAACTAATCAAAACAAATACATAAACGAAAACAAAATATTTTGCAAATAAATTAATTGAATATTAATTTAAATGTAAACATTACTATTAATAAATATAATTAATTCGATCCTAAGGTGATTCGTACTTGCGTATATATATTCGTTTATTCTTCCGCAAGAGAGAAATAAACTTTCGGCAATATGTGTGGAATATCAACTATGAAACGAAAAACACAAAATCCAAAGAAATGTTCATTTACCCCCTTCGTACGTGTGTGTTTGCATTTGTTGATACCTCAACGGGAGAAGTGGAGTTCATAATCCGATGTACATTACATTATTCCTTCATACTTAAAAAAATAAAACAATATGGCAGATGTCTATCGGAATTAAAACGTATGATAGAATCCAAAATGTAGCTCTGGCACCGAAGCAAGGATCTATATGGAAACGCTGAACCGCGTATTGATGATCGGAAATGAAATGTTTGATAAATCTAAAAGTTATAACCAGTAAAACCCTGAGATTGTCTTCATCGCTAGAGAAATACAAAGATAAATAAGAGGTAAGTATCCGTATTCTCAGGGTTTTACAGGGTATAACTTTAGGAGTGATCAAAAATGTAATTTCCGATCATCATGGTATTTTTTTTTAATTTCAAAATTCTGTCGTCGGTCGGGCAGCAGGACGCGCCAAACATACTAAAAGGAATATAATTTCCTTTTCTTTTCTTTGATTTCACTTTCTTTTCTTTTTCCCTTGTGCCGGATCCTTCGATCCTCCGAACGCGACAACGCCAGTGTGGCATAAGAATAACTAGTACGGGAAGTCGGTATGTGATTCAGCAATGACCGTTTCTTCACGACGCAACTATGCTTCCGCGCTAAGAAATATTTCAAATCGATGACTTCAGCCTAATCCTTTTCTATGTTGGATGATTTTGCCCATAAATCCTTCAGAAAATCGTGTTAAAATCGAGCAGCCGATGATGCGGCAGATGTAGCGACATCTTGCGCACCTTGAGAATACTGGTTATAGTTTCAAATCTTCTGCCAAATACATTCAACTTTCCCGCAATATTCAAAGTATTTTGCGGAAGATTTGAAACTATAACCAGTATTCTCAAGGTGCGCAAGATGTCGTTACATCTGCCGCATCATCGGCCGCTCGATTTTGACATACTTTTCTGAAGGATTTATGGGCAAAATCATCCAACTTACAAAACGATTAGGCTGCAGTCGTCGATTTGAAATATTTCTTAGCGCGGAAGCATAGTTGCGTCGTGAAGAAACGGTCATTGTTGAATCACATACCGACCTCCCCTACTAGTTATTCTTATGCCACACTGGCGTTGTCGCGTTCGGGGGAGCGAAGGATCCGGCACAAGCGAAAAAGAAAAGAAAGTGAAATCAAAGAAAAGAAAAGGAAATTTTATTCCTTTTAGTATGTTTGGCGGGTCCTGCTGCCCGACCGACGACAGAATTTTGAAATTGCGCATCTTACCCTGATGATGAATTAAACTCGCAACGCATCTATGTGATATTTGTATTTAATTGCTCAGAGAAGGAGGTATGAGAACCCACACAGCAGGATCCGCTAAAATATCCTACCTGATTCACAAATAGCAACCGGGTAAAAAAAATCGTAACGAAATAATCAGTTTTCCTTTAAATTTCTCGTCCATAATAGAGGAACATCAACTAATTAACGAAAATAATACACGGTCCAATAAAATAATACCCACGTATGGTCTACGGCGGGGTGCCTAGGCAATGTACCTTCGAATATTCTTCCTGTCCCTCTAAAATAATCCCCTTCTTCGACGTAAAATTTCTTCGTCATCTTGATCACTACAAACGAACGTGTATATGTCATTCTGTAAATCGGTTTGTTAAGGAAAAACTCCACAATGGGTGAAATTCTCTTCCTGCTATGTAAATATCATAGTTTCATTCGCTTAAATCTCAGTAAATTCCCTCCTCTTCATATATTCTGACGTCAGTTCCCACTATTAATTCGGTATGGATTTAAAATCCATGTGTATTCTTATGGGATAATGAAAGTATCGGATTCAACAATCACCTTGGTCGTCAGGGGGACTGGTTGTTTACCACGGCGAAATTTTTACAAAATTTTCGTGTATTTTGTCATAGTTCTCGTAATTTTGTTTCATAAAGTGTATTTTACGGGAATAATTAGATATTTTATATCTATTTTTTGATATTTCCAATTTAATTCTGTAAAAGTAACAAAGCCTGCAGGGTGCAAAAACGAACTTTACGTGCATTCCTTAAGGAAACGTATTATGGAGTCCTGGGTTCGAACCCGTGCCTTCATAAAGATGAGAATAGTTTTCGTGGGGCTTTCAGCATATTAGAAATACAATGCAGTTTGTCCCATAGTTCTACGAGAAATAGTTTCCAAAATGAAAGGGGGGACGGACAGACGGACACTCCGCTAATTATATATTAGATAAATATTATATTATAACATTGAGGAAGTACAATTAGTGTATTTGTGGTAGTTTTCATTCAGCTGTTAAATTAATTTATGTAGCTTCTTTATCTAAAATTACGGGAGAATCTTTGCTAGAACTAAGGATGTCTGTATATACAGAAAAAGCATTCATGCATATGACTAAACTCTTCATTGTTCGGGTAAACGATGGCGAAAGAATGCATGAATAAACAGAAAATACGAATAACCCAAACTTTAATTTTATTTCTTATAATACTCATATTTTACTTAATGTACTACAATTTATTATTGTTTGCACTTGTAGTCCTTTATTTTTGATTTTTTAAGGGTTCCTTGGGAATTTTCTATACCCGTCCATGGATCTTCTTAGTAACAATAATGTTAATAATATAGTCGTTTTTCTATTACTCCATAGGAAAATCTTGCAAAAGTGCTGCTTATAATATAACGAAGAAATATAATATTTGTCTTTTGAGTCTGAATGTTTTCAGAATGTCACCGGAAAATATCGTCGAAGAGTACATATTCACGCACAGATAATCCACAAACCGAATAATCCGCCCACGGATAATCGTAAGTTAACTGTGTATATGTATTTACTTATTTTGATGTTTGGGAATCGAAAGAAATCGTGTTTGGTTTAATTTTCGTTTATTATGAGAATCAACAAAGGCAGACCACTGAGTACGTGTCAGAGAGGACCTCAAAGGACAAAACTTAAATCTGGTCTACAAAACATACGACCCGCGGGCTATATACGGCCAGCTTTGGGTTTTGGCTAAAATATCTGTCTCTAAAATGGTTATTTTGTAAAATTTGAGGAGTAAGGGTGAAAGATTGGTTCGTGACATTGTAAATATATCGGCCTTTCATTCAATTTCACCTTACCAAATGCTTGTTCTGGTAAAGAAATTTTATGTATCACATGAATGATTTAATCATTTATTTATTTTCTTCATAAATTACGAAAAAAGATTTTTTACAAAAATCTCCTGCGGCCCTCGAATATTTCTGTAGCATTAATGTAGTCTTTCTTTTCCTGTATGTCTCTAAGGCATTCCGACATTCTCATTTTAGCATGGCGTTTTTTGTATGCTAAACATATATTCTAATGAGTGAAGAAATACATGGGAATGAGGTATTTTGAGAAATGACTTTATCAAAAAATGGGGAAGATTTGATGAGGCGTGAGGAACATTTGAGTATTGGAGAATTGAGGGAAGGGTATGTTCGAATATTTGACTTATATTAAGTAAAGAATTATTCGATGATGAAGGATAAACATTTGATATACAGTTGTGGAAGCATCATCAGTGTTTAAATCTATTTGAGGGTAGAATAATTGAGGAAGAAAAACTGGTCATAAAAACAACTGTGAATAAACTGTAAAGTCGTACTCGATTTGAAGGCAAGGTCCCAATCAAGTTTTAATTTAGTTCCCTTTTGAATAAATAACTTATATGCTGTAAATTACGAGAGATTCAGAGTAATAAAGGAAAAAATCCAAAAACTAAAATAAGATAGCCATATAATAATAGTACCCCTAAATGTCATTAAATTGGCCAAGACTAAGTTTAAGCCCAGTTAAGCCCAGCTAAGTCCCAGTTTTTTTACGGTATAAATCCCTTCAAAATTCTGTCGGTCTCGGTTTCTTGCCACGATAATTTGGTACTTTATATAGGTCACCTGTAGGAACAGATGGTAGCAGTCAACTATGTATGGAATGTGCGTTCAGCATACGGTATTATGCGGGTGATGGCTGAAAACGAGGATTCAAGGAGATGTATCGTAACTGACAGAATTTCATTATGAGTGGATATGTAAAAGCGGGTTAATAACATAAATTAGATCTTTGTTCAGAGGTTAAGTGATGTTTACCCAAGTTATAATATCTTAGTAAATTATTGTTTACTTCATATCGTAAAGCGTCCCTTTCCAATGCTTCCAATATCCAGACGAATTTCGAAAATATGGGCTATAATTATTAACTCCAAAAACAATTCCTGTTTATTATGTACTTCACCTTCCTCTTCCATTCAATAGAGATTTTGGTGAATGTGTGTTTTATGTTGAATGTAATTTGCTGGAAGTCCGCGAAGGATTTTTAGATGTTTTGAATGGTATTTGTAAGTTTCTCCTGTTTGATAGCTGAACCGATTAATTATTCAATCAATTCTCTCTACTCTTCTACCATATTAACCACTTCTCTTGCTATCATGCATCCCTGTTGTGATCACTTGCGGGCACATGCACCTGTACGATCAATATATTTACTCTCTAAATAGTCTTTATCACCAGATACCAACCGCTCATCATATCCCGTGTTCACAGCTATTTCCATAACCGCCTTAGCAATCCATAGAATGAATTTCCTCAGCAATAGTTATAAATCTCAAACCTCGTAAAGGTTGATTTTATGCACATTTTATTTCGGGGCAATGGCCATACGCCGATGAGCGGCTTATAGTAAATCTAAATTTAGTTGTAAAGTTTCAGACCTGTTTTTCACAGGCAAGGGCCTGAGGGCCATTAAGCTTCGCTTTTTAGATCTATGGTTATTTGCTTATGATTTTTTGAGCCCAATTCAATAAAGACTTTAATGTCAGCACTCTCTTCACTTAACGACTGTAGAGGTATTTTACTTTCGGTTACCAAACGCAAGGCTTATGAATAAAGGGTTCCATCAATTTTCAAGTAATTACATATCAATGTTGATGGGTTTATAAATTAAGGAAAGATCTTCATTAAGGTGAGATTGGAAAAAATCTCCTCTACTATATGACCCGGTAAACGTCTAACCCACAAAGAAGTAACAAAATGAAAAATATGCGAATATCTTGAGAATGAGATGTGATACCAATGGTGCCTAAAGGTGCCCCTAAAGTGGTAATTACGTACGTGATATGTCATATTTTATCTTGTAATATGGAATTAGATTTTTATTTCATTTTTAAAAAGGCGACAAGTAAATCCGCAGAACAATAGTAGCTGAATATCTTCAACTGTTTCTTGCTGGACGTAGCTCCTACATTTTCGATAGCGTCACGGCAATGAAAGAGTTGCTGATTGCATTTTGTGAAAATGTGTTCTTATATTTTTTGCGACTGATATAATCAATTACTGGAATAAAAACATGTAAAGAAGAAAACTTTTACTGTACTTAAATTTTAATAATCAATTAATCCGAAATAATTTGTTTGGATGAAATGAATTTTACGATTATTTCGAAAGAACAATGAGTTTTAAAATCTTAACCTATTCGCAATTAGAAATGCCGCCGAATAAACTGCAAGTGCTAGTTTTCATTCTTGAGAGGAAATCATTACTGGAGGGGTTAAAACGAGCTACCTAGGCCAAAAAGTAAAAGCCCGAGTACATCGACCTCCGCTGAAGAGTAATGAATGAGCAGATATTACGAGAAAACCTTTTGCCAGAATAGACTCGTCCATTTTGCAGACGATTCCCAAATTTGCTATAGAAGTAAAGAGCCTAGTAAACAGTAAAATGGGAATTTCCCTGAATCAACGAACTAGGATGCCCTCGTTACCATTTTTAATATTACTCCGTATTCATGGTTCATTTAACTCATCTTGAGATCTCGTCCATCATCCTTGTATCTCGGCACCTTCTTTCTCTTGGGATATCTTCCCGGTTGGCATCTCCTTTAGATGATAAAGAGATGATCGGATGCTTGCTCATAATCTGTGACGTCGCACGATGTCGTCATAGATTATGGATTATGAGGACATGGTGAAGCACTGTCCCTTCTGGGATCACACCCATTCTTCATATAGTCCTCTACATCTATATTTATACTCTGCCAGCTGCCTATCGGCATGTTACAAGTTGCATGAGTCTCTAACGATCAACATATCGATGGTTATTACGTTCATGAATTGTTTGTGGAAAGAACGATTTTCGTAACGATTTGTCCTTGCATGTGTTTCTCATACTTAACATTCATAGTAGGACAAGTGGAAGTAATATAGACCATGTTTTCTAGGAAAATAACCATCTCTAAACATTATCAATTATCTCTAGATAGACAACATATTTTTTGACATCTTATGTCTTTGAGAAATTACGTATGGTTAACCTTAAAGATGTGATACTATTCTGCATGCATACATGCATAAATTCACTCCTTTCCGATTTAACAAGTTATTTGGATGAAAACTAGATGTTTAGGCCTTGCCTTGTGGAAAGCCATTGAAGTAATGAAGAAATAAACTTGTAAATTTATTTTAGTAGTAGTCGAGTTTATGTAAATAAATTAACGTCCTATCCCATTAACTTCATTCGTTTCAGACTCGTTTACATATCTTGCAATCTCTTTCTTAAGTCAAATAGCGGATCATTAGAAACTATTATTCCCTAAAGTCATTGAATTAACGGAAAAGTCTCCTCTTGACACTCCGTTTAACAAACATTTTAACGGTTCTTTCCCTTTAGGTTCATACACCATTTATGTCCTTTTCTTACTATCCTTTCTTATGATACATCTAGTTAGCGTCGATGTGTTACATGGGGGAATTTTTGTTCTCATATTGTCTATATAAAGACTTATTGATTTACTAATACTAAACAGAAGTTACAATACAGTTTACCTCAAGTATTCTACAATTTTAACTTACTCACTGAACGTATGAAATTATTTTTTTAATCCTGTACTTTTTCCTATAACTCTGAAGAAGTGTTCTAATTGAATTACACTTAAATAACTTCAACTCCATTAACATTTTCTCACGATTAAAAATTTCTTGACACAATCCTTGATTTTTAGTCTCCATTTATCTCAGGTAAGGACGTATTTATTCAATTTTACCAAACAAATTTTCCTCAACTATTTAACACTTTTACTCAACCCAGGAGGCGCTGAAATCACTTTTTCGCCCACTTCCTCCTGTCCTATTGATTTGGATAAATTTGGGAATTTACTTAAAATGAAATAACGTCAACTCATTTGACGTTTTCTCACGGCTGAAAATTTCTCGACATGAACGATTGACGCACCGTACATAATCCGATTTTTCGCCGGCGAACACGGCTAAATTAAGGATGTTCGTACACGAATTAGTTCCGAGTTTCGAAATGTCTCTTTCCTTATTAACGCGCAATATTAATTAAGTCTCTGCATCGGGCGGAATCGAATGAGTCCCGGAGCATTATTTGTGGGAATCTCATCGAAGAAAGGACGACCTTCCCTTATTAAACGCCTTTGATTTACGATCCGTCGGAAACACCGTCCCTTTCTGTACATTCGAGCCACTTTTGGAAACAACGGAAAGTTTTGATAAAAATTCCTCATAATCCTGAATCTTTGCCACGCTAAATCAACGTCCGATCCATGTGCGACCAGAAAAGGATATTCCTCTTCCACCGCCATATGCCTACCTTACCTTCTTCTCTTCTCATTTTTCTTCACTTCCATCCTCAACCTGCACTCACCTTCTAAAGTCCTCACTATGAACAGCCAAACTTAGATGAACCTACCTCTACATAAAGCCCTACATTTTAGCCCTGCAAGGGGGGGCTTGCCGGGGGGTTTAATCCAGGGCATGGAACCGTATTCATTCCCGTTTTCACTCCGGTTCAATAAAAACTAGTGATGGGACGATGCCAAAATTTTTACCAATTCGAATACAATTCCCGACGATTCTCTTAACTTTCGATTCCAATGCTAATGCGATTCTAATTGCAACTGCGTTCCGATCGCAATGATTAAGATTCATAGTTTTTGGTTACTATGTAGAAACCAAACAGGTTACCAACAATATATATTTATAAATAAAAAATCTACTACAATAATTCATACAAATGCCCATATATTTAACTAGTATATACTTTTTATTAAAAACTTGTGTCAAAGTGTAAACAATGAAAAGAACTTTATTTATTTATATTGCATAAGTAACCGGCTAATCATATTCATAACTTCCGAATTATTCATGTAAAAATAGAAATGAAGAATACAAGTTTAATTTGGAACTGAAACAAACTACAACTACTGGGCCTTATAAATATTGGACACTCTCAGGGAAAATCTTTCCACTTATACTTAAGTAAAATGCTATGGTTGGAAAATTAAAATCGGAACGAAGCTCAAAACCTTTTTCGGTTCAGTTCAAATTTTACTCCGACAAAAATAGCTCCTTTTAGTTTTCAGTTCTGTTCCGACTTGAAGTCCTGGTGCGAATGTATTCGTCGTTTATGAAATCATGATGGCAGGTCGTTCTCTCGGGAAACTCAGCGTATGTCACAAAGGCTGAAGGCGTTTCACCTCTTCTGGTCGAAGAGCTGACCAGAGAGCGTAAGCACTTCGTCATAAAGAAGACAACACCGTCGTTGGCGTCGTCTTTAGCGAGATGCGCTGAGTTTCCCAAAAGAACAACCAGTCTTGATGACCTATTTCTTTTGTTTATTGATATCTCCAATTTCGGCTAAGATGGAGCTTTTAGGATGATTAGTCGTCTCTTGTATTTGCCGCTTATTTCCGAACCTGCCGAAGTTGCTTATAACTAGGCTGAATGTGGGCCCCGTTCTCATGGAAGTAGACTCCTGCCTTCGAACTGATTCGTTTCTATATAACAAAATTATTTTACTTCGATGGAAGCTTTCGTATTAAGCTTGGTTTGTGACGAGGCTGCTTCCAGGAATGCTGGGAAAGCTCCTGTATAGCAAAAATGGGTTGTGCGTTCGGCTTTGCTGAAAGCAGCCCCGGGCTCGATTGTCGATGGGGCCCATCCCGATGTACTTCAGCTGTAGAAGCACTTATGAAATGCAATTACTTACGTATATTGGAAATCGATTAGTCGACGGTTTAACTGAAGTTGCTTAAAGTAAAAATAAGACTTATAATAATCGAAGTTTTTCACAGAAAATTTTATTCATCTGTTATCTTTGACATAAACTCAATAATTGGATATTGGTGATGAACTATTGCATTTCATTTAAGATCTATTTCTTGCTTACTTTTGGAATAACTCAATTCATCAATTCTTGAGCCCACTTGCGTGTGGTGAAAAAGCTGTTAAGAAAGTATACAAAATCGCCCCGATATTCCAAGAATTATTTAAGCTAATGTGACACAAACACATTAAAAGTATTCTTCTAAATAATTTACCTTTTCACCTGATTTATTGATGGAAAATGTGTCGGTTTCGACTAATTGGATGATCTACCTATAAATTCATTTGAAATTATAATGCCTTTGAATTTACTCTGTCTTGAATTTAAACCTGCTTCTAATCTCATCTTTTCAATCTACACAGAGAGTCTCTTTTTAGTACTTGTTTCGTGCTGTTTTGCGTACACATGAAGCCTCGCTTGCGCTGTACCTTCTCGAGTTCTTAGGTTTAGGTTTCGTATTCTGGTTTCCTTTTTTCGCACGTCGCACCTGCCTACGATTTACTCCAAGAATTCAGATCTTCAGTTGATTTACCCTTTGTCCTTCGAATGTGCGTGCTCAGTGCACTTAATTCGTGAGCGTGATCTCGAGATATCAACTTGATCGACTAATTCTATATTTAATCCATCGATTGACATCTAAATTTGTATCCAACCCCTTTTACCCAGTGGTATGTCAAGCACTCACCGCTTAACGTCTTTATGTAGCGTGTGACAGACACCGTTCGTGGAATTTTTTTCATAGATTGGTCATAAATACAATTCCTCGATTTTTGACGTTATATTAAATCCGTCTTTATAACAATGAAGACACATGATATATATAATCTTTCTGGTTTTTATGGTCTTAAATTGATGGAGCAAGTTGAACCTAAGTTTTCCTTTTCCTTCCAGTAATTCTCATGCTATGGCAAGGAACATCATGACAAGGATTTGGTGATAAATGGGAGCAATTCAGAAAGAAACTTTCCACTTTCGCTGTACCTTTTCTAGTTGATGAATAAGAAGCTCCTCTGTCGGAGGTTACAAATTCTGTATGCATCTTCTGTGTGGGTGTAAATAACAAAAAAGCACGATTCGCTCCTAGCGACAGTTGTCTTGTAATAACTAACACGAATTCACGTCATCACGTCTCATATTGAATAAATTATCGATTAGAAAACAAGATTATTCAAAATCATTGTTACATATTTGTGTAAATAATCTTTTGATTAAATCAGTATCAACAAAAAAAATATTGCGATATTGTTTTAAAAAGTTAACTGCCAAGCCAAAATTTAGAAAAACGCCTGGGATGGGATGCCTATATCATTTGGAGGTATCATTTAATACATTGCTACAACTACACTTACTATATTTTATATTTTAAAGGAATTGATTTCTGTGAAGGTGAAATATGACCCCCATGGCTTCAGAAACTAGTACAGAATTTATACTCTATTCAAATTATGTTAGGATCCATAACGAATGTTCAAATTCTTTATTTTTACCGATTTAATTGATCACTATGGGGGGTCGCAAGTATTCCCTAAAATTCAGACCATTTCAACCTGGAGGGATTAAAATGACCCTCATAACCCCCAGGGGTTAGGGTCAAATATGGCTCTCTTGGCAATCAACGTGTCTGACAACGAATGCAAAATCCTGTGGGGGTACAGGGACGTTTTTCGCGGGTTGCGAATTGTGTTCATAAAAATTATAATTTATTACATAGAGAAATAAATAGAATATTTTGTATTTTTAATATATCTATAGTTTTTTACAGAATTTTTAATCCGAGCAGTCTCGACTCAGGTTATCTTCGCGTAAAGAGCACCAGATATTTGTTAAAAATAATTATTTTTAATGTGCTTTACTTGAAGAAGACTTGAATTGAAACCGATTAGAGTATTTTAATTCTTCTTCTATGGCGTCCCACCATGTAAAACTAAACTAAGGTTAAACAACATTGATTTAATTTTTTACTTTTTTATGGAAAAAAGCATATAAAAACTTATTGGTGCAGTATTTCGCACTTTTATTGTATTATTAAGGCAAAAAAGAATGATAGATATATAATTTAAAGATGTGAAAACATTCAAAGAGTAGTGCCTCTAATTTCAAGATTGGTGTCAAAAGCATCACGAAATTAATTAAATCCTAATCTTGACTGTGCGGAAGTCTCAGATTTCTTTATTTAAAACATAATGAGATATTTTTTGGAAAGGTTGTTATGACACATTTGAGAATTGAAGAGGCCCAGCCGCCGAATATTTCAAGAACTATTCCTATAAGTAAATGAAATATAAACATCAAAGCGCATTGATGGAAGAAACCATTAAATCTAACTTCACGACGTCAGTTCCATAAGCGCGATTGAGTGATGCAAAGCAGAGATGGAAAGCAGAGATAAGCACACTCAGTAAAAAAGGATGATCTCATAGCAATCTGCGGAGATGAGCGGGAATGAAGAGAATTGTAAGTGGCAAAAGTGCATTTCCCTTATCTGACGATTGCTGCCGAAATTATCCCGAAAATGAAGCTCTCGCATTTGAAGGCGCGAATTTCTGGAAATGGAATGGCTAAAAGTTCGAATGGAGACACCGAAGGGAACGGTAGCAATTTTGGGAGTGTTTTCATAACAGAAACGGTAATCATGATAATTAATACGCATTTCAGAGCGATACTCTGCCATGATCCCACATTTTCATTTATTTCCTAGTAATTATAACTCGAGAAAATAATCAATTAATGTTTATTCCAGCACAGCTACCGTAGAGCGAGTGATGATAAGGATTTGAATGCCTACTTAATTGGCCTTCTCTTAACCTTGTACTTGAACGAAGATTCGGATCGTGCAATAAACATTTGAAATATAATCTTCGAATTCAGCCCCTAAAACGTGAAAATTATAAATAGAAATTTATCAATCTCCATAGTAAATAGAATAGAATTCATGTCCATCATTAAAGAATAAAATGACATATTAGCAAAGATAAAATCTAATACTAGCAATCGGGATTAATCTAATCTAAATGAAATTCAGAGAGGATTTTTATATCCTTATAGTTTTTTGGGAATATCATGAGGACTGCAGTTAATTTTGGAACCCGTCATGTTAGAAATAAAGGAAAAATGTCGCAGAATAGAAGAAAATTGTGTTGAACATCCTTAAATACTTTACTTATTATGTCTTCATAGAGCTTTTCATTTTACGAGGTCAGCTCTCATGTTACCTCGTTTATCTTTGCTAACTTTATTTATATCAATCTTTCCGTCTTTATTAAAGCATTGAAGACCAGCTATTTGGAAATTAGTTCCCTTTTTTCTTTCTCTCCATCCTTCCTGCTGTTAAAATTTTAAAATATGGGTCTCCTAAATATACCGCATATTTACAGCTTTACTTTTACCGTTTTTAAATTCGCTTCGTTTTCACCCTTTTACTTATTTATTTGTCATCAGTCAACTTGACTTTCAGTTTTCCAATGAAAAAGCATATACGAGTATACTACTAGATATATATGTGCCACATGTACCAGCAAACCATGTGTGTATTTATTTTTTCCTCTGCTCCTTTTAAAGTTGTCTGCGTTTTGTGAACGCTGAAGGACACACTAGTGTATTAATAATCTTAATTATATTACTTCCATTCTACACAAATTTTGGTCTTCAAAGTTTTCTCCTGTCTTTAATATTCTAAACCACCTTTCTGCATCACAGTATCTATTCTTCATAGTCGGAGATATAAAAACGTTGGAATTGTTCTGCCTGCTCATTACTTACCATTACATTGCTTTTTCTGTTATTTTCATCTGTACAAGCGATTTTTGTAGTTTCCGTGAAAGAAAAAGTTTTCCAGCCTCATTAATTTCTTTTTGCTCTTGCTTCTCTGTTTTAATTTGGGTAATTCCATCATTTATCTCATTTATACGAAGTACCACCCAATATCTACCGATGCTATTTCTGTATAAACTTCCTCACTATACAAATTAAACAAAGAAGGTGAAGAAGGACAACTCTATCCTCTTTCATCTACATCTACATCTACATACGTACCCTGCAAGCCGCCTTTCGGCGTGTGGCAGGGGGAAACTTCGTCTTTTTACCTTGAATTTTTCTGACTCTTCCGAGTTAATTCTGAATTATTATTGATCAGTATATATGTTTTGAAATATTTTTATGAAATTGTTATTGCATGCTAATAAAATGATAGCTGTCTTATACGAAAATCATTTTGGTCCCAGCATGTGTCCAATTCTAATGGCTGACCTTGTATTAAGCGGAAAACTGTCTTATCCGGAAAAAAATCGTGGTCCCTATTTACATCGCTAGATTCTATATTGATCAATGAATTTCAATCATTCATATACTAATTTTTACATAATACATTGAATTCCCGATTATCCGTGGGCGAATTATCCGTGCATATTGTTTATACTTTTCGATATTTACCGCCTTTTAAAAAGTTCAAACAAAATCTTTTCAAAAAATTCATAATAAATACATAAGCGTTTTGATACAAGCAACAGGATGAGTGGGAATACGACTTCAGTGAAGTTATCACTGCTATAATGATCCGTGGTCGGGTAAAGAAAACTCTTAATGAGTCCATATAACAATCGAAATTAACTGACTAAGATAGCGATAACGAATAATATTTTATTTACATAATATAGCGATAACGAATAATATTTTATTTACATAATATAGCGATAACGAATAATATTTTATTTACATAAACTTAGAACATTGTATGAAATAAAAATGAAAGTTTGGATTATCCGTGTTTTCTGATTCTTCGAGCATCCTCTGCTCATATTTAGCCGGATAATTGAGAGTTCACCGTAATTGTTTTGAATGTGTTATTTTAATTATTTATATTGCTTCATGGAATGCGCAAGTAGAAGAGAGGTTAAGGAATGCCACTTTATTCAGAATCACCCCTCGTTAGAATGAGAATCGCTGGAAGAAGCAATCCTGACTCATTACCTTTGAGAAGTGGCGTCGTAGGAACTAATGTTCCGTCTTCCATTGCCATTCTCATTCTCTTCATCCGTTCTTTTCTTAAGAGAGGCAGAATTTGCAGAGAAAATTCGAATTTGCACTCGTCTCTCTTGCGTGAGGTAGAATGAAGATATCGAATAGCTTTTGCTTGGGCATAACTAGATATAATATTAAAATGGTGCATGAATTGTAGCAAATGGAAGTTAGAGTTTGGATTATCTGATGTAAGTTATTATACTGATAAAATTTTGACATATATGGGCGAACTAATTTGGACCCTGTATTTAAGAAATGTGTCGCAATAGATGACGAAAGGCTGCCCTATTAATTTGTGACAAAACAGTGAGGAATCCCCGGAGTGTTTTATTGACCGTGACCGAATTTGCCGTCCTCTGTGGCGGTATGTGTGATAGCGTAATTAGTAAGCCGTGTATAAAACAGAGAAATAAACAATCCTGTCATATCTCTAATTGAACATAAGAGACAAGTAATGCAGAAGAAACATGATTAGATTAACTGATTCACCAGTGTGGTGGGGTATATATAAGATAAACTGACTAACCATGAGAGCGGTGGTGAGTGATATATAGTTAGGAGATGCATGTTCATTTGATGGATTATCATGAGATAAATGAATGAATATTTAATGATAAGGGGATTAATTATGATGATAAGGAGATTTGCTTTGCAGAAATCTTAAAATTATGCTAGCTATCGGGCAGCACGACCCGCCAAACATTTAGAAGGAACTTATAATTCCTTTCTTTTCTCTGTCTCACTCTCTTTTCTTTAACTCTTGTGTCGGATCCTCCCCTGATCACAACGCGACAACTACAATCTGCGATTCAAGATTAGCTACTTCTTCGGTACGGAACTAAATTTCCGCGCAAAGGATTCTTGCAAATAAACGGCTTTTGCAATATCTCTATAAAAACGCGATGTTTTCCCCATGGCTCCTTCAGAAACTTATGTCAAAGTCGAACGGCCGATACCGGCTTGGTTAGCGACACCTGGCGCCCGCCCGACCAAACTGGTTGTAGGTTTGACTCTACTGCCAACTAGGTGGAATATTGCGGGAAAGTTGAAGTACCAAAGAGTGTGCTGGGAAATTGCGGGCGAAGCGACGTTTACCTTTTCAGGTGGGAGGCGAGTATCGTGATGTTCTTCCTTTGTTTTACAATACGCCGAAGAAATCGTAAGTAGTATGACGTTCTTGGGAATGAAGTCGCGTATGTTACAAACAAAATTTCCATCGTAGTTTCTTACAAGAGTTATTAGGAGTTATTCCACCATTTTCACAATAATTCCAATATTTATATAATATGTTTCTATTACTGTAATGAAATTACACAAAGTGACAGCTTGTTCTATCGATTTTGTAAAAGAAGTTTCAGTATTGTTTAGAGTGAGAGTGAAGAAATATCAAAATCACAAATATATCTCGACCAACTATTAACTTACCAGTAAATTTAAAAAATAGATATCTAAGGTATTTACGATGTATGTTAATGGTTAAAATCTACAAAAAACGATTCAGAATCGTATTGGTTCGTTATTCCTCTCAAACCACGAGATCGTAACGGAGGACGGTGCTCCGCCACGCGGATTTGGCCCTCTTAGCGTTGTCGAAAAGGCGATTTATATATTATTGGAGCAAATTAGGACAAGATTTCATTTCAGATTCCCATTAAGAGAGGTTCATAGCTTATCGTGGTGTAAGTAATCCCGTGTCACACGGTGTCTCAATCTGCTATTTTCCTCGCTTTAGGCAAAAATTTGTTCCATAGTAAGGGTCCGCCATTTTGTAATGCATAGTATATAAATATTCGACAGAGCTCATTGAAACCAATTATTATGAAAGACAAAGAACATATTTATAGTAGGGCATCATACTTTACCCGATGATTTCCCTAGTTTGGGTTCACAATCGACTTGAAGATGAAGAATTTCGCGAAAAATCGGAAACTGGAAATTTGCGCAAGAATTGGTCAACTTTGACCTCCTGTATTAATTTAATGTGAAGGATCCAACGTACATGACATCCATAGTTGTATGCAAAATTTATTCTAAATCAATCATGCGAAGTTTCGTAGCCCGCACTCAAGAAAAGCGTTTTCGTATTTTGGCCAGCTTTTTTCGATTCTAGCTCACTGTGCGTCGTGACATGGGTGAAAAAAAGATATTCACTCGTTATTAATGCAGTGTCAAAATAACGTATAGATAGCATTATTATTTGCATAACAAATGCAAAGCTTAAAATGAATTAGAAAACTAATGAAGAAAACAAAAGAATAAGGATGAGTATAGCTTGCTAAAGAGCTGTAATTTTGCTCATCCCAGAAGAGTTTAAAGTTAAATTTATGTTCGATTATTTGAATATATAAAATACAAGTCACCTTTCCAGCATAAATTACTTTCGCGTCCACCGTATTCCCAGTTAGGAATTAAGATGCCTCTTCATTTCTGTTCTTTTCGGGGATAAATATCTTCGGAGAAAGTAATAACGCCGCTTCAGTGGAGGGGAAGTGTAATCGGGAGGCACTTCCGATTTCATCTGAGCAGTTAAGTCGCCTCTCTCAATCTCCTCAATTTCCCCAACCGCTTTCTTTCCCAATGGATTTGCTTCAATAGCCGCAACCCGATGCTTCTGTTATCGAGATTGAAGAGTGGGTGGTCGAAATAAAGAGGATGGAGCGGAGGAAAAAGAATGGCGAGGGACAAAGGGAAACACGAGGGAGTATGCCGTTTTAATTAAGGGGAACGCAAAGGAAAGGGTTCGGCGCATTAAAGTATGGCTGAGAATGGTCTGTTCACGAATCATCGGAGGGAGAGAGCCGAAATGGAAATTAATAGGAAATAGGAAGGGATTTAAGCAGCCGTATGCGTAGGAGGTAGGGCTCTCGGATCTTTAGAGATTAATGTAGGACAAATGTAATGAAAATGTAGGACAGAAGTTGGGAATTTTGTTGAGAGAGGTTTACGTGCAGGTAATGGGACGATTTTAATATCTTTTCACGACGTATTTTTTAATTCTAAATGTTTTAAATTTTACTATAATTTACGTTCTACAGTACATTTTAAATTCAATTTCATTTATCACGCTTCATTATTTTCTCTTTCCTCACAGCGTAGCATCACAGTATTGATAATATTGTATTAACAGTTGCAATATACTGACAATGAAGTCTCTGAAAATTTATTCTGGATTGAATTATTCGCGAACACCTGCATAGCAAAGTGGGCGGCGCGTTCTCTTTGGGTGAAAGCGGTCTTGGACTCGATTTCCGGTAGGGGTTCAAGAGTGAAAATTATCCATTAATGTCGAAGAACTTTAAAAAAACTACTACTTGAATAATCCACTTTACACTGGTTAAATTTTATACCGATTATTTTAATGTTTGCAAGCGTCCAGTTTTTAAAATAGAGCCGAGCGTCTGATAACCATGTTGTATGGCCATTGCCGTTCACGGATAATTCTTTGTGTTTTTGGAAGTGCTTCTACTATACATTAGTATTTTCTAATTTATACGAAAGCGTTTTAAATACTTATTAGCTAATAGGTGCGATTGAATCAAGGTAATATTTCATAGGACGTATAAAACGCATTCAAGATATTGCTTTGATAGTTTGTAAATTATTTGATATGATACGAATACAATAGGTTCTAAAAATGGGGAAAACATCCTTTTATAACTTATAATGATAAAGGAGATTCAAAATTTCATGGTGTTAATTGGGAGCGATTGATAATGTGATAACTGATCTTGTTTTTAACGCTTAGGCATCTATCGAAGGTAATATTTTCGAGGTAAAATAGATTCGGCTATCTTGTGATTTCATTTGGGTTGTATGAAATCAAGGAATTGATGCCAGCAATCACAGTTCCTGAAAAACAGCTTAAGTAAGCCATCTCTCATTTTTTCTGCTAGAATTCCTTCTTCGTTCGTGATTTTTTGTGTCAAACATCCTTTTGTTTTATTAAACGACTGGATTCCACCAGAAAATTATGAAAATAGACATTGACCACTTGATTAAGTAAAAGTATTCTCTATGAACGATATGTATCAGTGTAAAGCTAGGTCAATAGGTTACATCGAAAAGTAAGGTAAAAAGAAAATGATAGTTTATAATAGATCGATACCATCGTAGATATCGTCTGGTAGGCATAATCTATCCTCATCATAGTAATAAGTAAGTATCATCTATCATAGCAAAGGTATATTGGTTATCTTTGTACTTAGTCATAGATACAGTCTTTAGAGGGGTGAGACTATAAGGCCATTTGTAATTTCACCACCAATTCTCGGAAATTTTTACCTTTTTAATTTCAACCAGAACACTTTTTTCTTTTCCTTCCTCAATTTCCAGTTTTTCATTTTTTGGCAACCGAATGCCTTTGAGGGCCTGTCATATCCATTTTTCTTGCGTATTCTTAATTTCCCGGCTGTCTCTCGCCCACGCATTTTATATTTATTCATTTGTTTTCCTCTCTCCTCTGAGACACCTATTCTGAATTCGCCGCCTATTCAACTTGGATCCGAAGCCACTTATAAAGTCGTTTATGGTGACGTCATCCAGCGTTCTCTGATGTAGATCTGTTTCTTAGTTTTATCATATTTACACTAGCAGTGGGAGTTCGAATGAGGAAAGCCATCACTAAGATCCGCAATATAAACAGCCCAGAAACATTGTGTTTACATCACCAACGTAACCAAAACAGCAACGATATTTATCGTCGAAAGTCGCTATCGTTTCACACGCAAGCTCGTTGGCGTGACATTATTATCAAACGAATCACTACTTTTATCTTTATTCGGAATTTCATTCATGGGTGTTTTCATTCATCCCTTTTTCCCTAGCGTATGAATGACCTTCAAATGTACATAACCGGAAACTTTGTCTTTGGTTTTACGATTATATCACGTCGGATTTCTGTATAATGTATGTCTGTATAATGTATTCTTTGCGGAGATCTTATATTTGGCAGCGGTATTTAGGTTATGATAGTGTCCCTAGGGTGGGGTTCGCTTAATGATAGTAGACTTACCGACAGAATCTATTCGAAAAATTTATTAGTGCAGATATCGTCGAGGGGATAGTTGATTTTGTCTCTTCCGTCAACAAAGTTCGCGAGCTCCGAGAGAAAACGAAAGAGTATGTAGTGCCAGGAAATAGACGTCAGAACAGAAAGCTACTTCTGCAGAGTATTAGAGTCGTTTTTCTGCAGAGTATTAGAGAAGCTTATAGAGTTTAGAGTTAGATGTGGATGTCGGTGTTTGTAAAACCTCTGACAGGCGTCACTAGTGGCTTGTAGGCATATCACTGTTTAATTATAAATAAATGTAAATTGATCACATCTAATTTAGAAGATAAACGGATATGTCGCAGATCGATTCATCAATTCTCGTTCGACCCGCATATGTCAGTATGGCCGGCCTCAGTGGCCTAGTCTTAGCGTGTATAAACTAGCCTATAAACCTCGAGGTCCCGGGTTCATAACCTGGTTAATCCTTTTTCTTTCATTTTCGAGAATCTTTCGTCTTTTCTATGCTCAATTAAATTAATGAATTTCAATTAATATCGTCACTGGTTTAAAATTGAGCGGGACCGATCCTCCAAATAGGACAGTTGACAGTCATAACGGCATCTATGGGAAGCAAGTTATTATTAGCAACACATTATTATTATTTTGAATTATTTTCAGATAAATTTAGTAGAACCTGTCCCCTTGATTATGGCGGAATTCTCTCGACCTAACACATTGTTTCCCATGCCCAGACTAGTTCTTGAATATCTCGCTGTTATATATGATACCTTTTAAAACACTAATGCTGCGTATGATACAATATTTAGCTTCATTGCTGCTGCACGGATATGAAAGGAAAAAAGCAACTGCTCTTACATTTACATTTACATTTACATAAGGACCCTACTAACCGCCACTGGCGCATGGCAGGGGGTGTGAAACACCGAAAACCTATCTACCTTTGACTGCTGTTGGCTTCTCTAATACTTCGCGGAAAAAATGACCAGAAATAACTATCTGTCCTGGCAACTATTTCCCTGTAACGCTTCGTCGTTTTGTCTCGAAGATCACGTATGCTACAAACTGGTATGACAATATCAACTACCTCCTCCCTGAGATCCGTAGTGATAAATTTATGAAAAAGCTTCCTACGGTAATCAAGTCTTCTATCACTAAGCGAATCCCAACCGAGGGATTCTATCATAGCTGAAACACTGCTGTCAAAACTGAAATCTCCCTTAACAAATCTAGCTGCCCTACGTTGAACCATCTCAAGGCTGGAAGTTAATCCCACTTCGTGCGGATCCCAAATCGCGCAGCAGTACTCAAGGAGAGGTCGAATTAGGGAGAAGTACGCTATTTCTTTTAATCTCCATGAGCAACCCCTAAGGATTCTACTAGCTAAACTTTGCATCCTATTCGCTTTACCTGCTACGTTTTGAATATGCTCTTTAAAGGAAAAATTACTACTGAGCGTAATACCAAGATATTTATGATGCTTCACGAACTGCAACGGATATCCTGAAATATTATACGGTATGCGAGAAACATTAGCGGAACGTGTAAAATTCATGGCTACGCACTTCTTTACATTCAAATCTAACTGCCAATCCCTGCACCAACCAGAAATAAGATTCAGATCGTTCTGTAAGCAAACAATGTCATCTGCGCTTGTAATATCTCTATAAATAACAGTATCATCTGCAAATAGCCTAACCTTACAACGAACATTATCCACCATATCGTTGATATAAATTAGGAACAGAAGAGGACCTAATACACTACCCTGCGGAACACCGGATGTGACGTAAACCTCATCAGAAAAAATTCCGTCCAACGCAACTCGCTGCGATCTGTTTCCTAGAAAACATTTTATCCACTCAATAACTTGCTGATTAATCCCATAAGCCATCAATTTATGAATTATTTTTACATGTGAAACTCTATCAAAAGCTTTTCTAAAATCTAAAAATATGGCATCCGTGCTAATACCCTTATAAGCAGCCTTAACTAAATCGTTCACAAAAAGGGCTAACTGGGTATCGCATGACCTACCCTTACGAAAACCGTGTTGACATTCACTAATTGCCCCCTTATCACCTAGAAAACGCATTATAGAACTGGCAATAATATGTTCGATTATCTTACAAAAAATTGACGTTAAGGATATGGGACGATAGTCTTCCGGTTTCGAGGAACGCCCTTTCTTAGGAATTGGGGTGATATGCACTCTTTTCCACGACGTTGGTACAACGCCTTCATCCAACGTTTTCTTATAAAATACGACAAGATAGGGAGAAAGCTCGTCCGCCAGCGTAGTAATAACCAGCGAAGGTATACCTTCCGGTCCGGGCGCTTTCTTCTTGTCAACCTCTCGCAACAGCTTACCTATTCCATCCACTGACAACTCGATCGACCCCATCTTTGAATCAACCCTGACAGAAAAATCGTTCGTACGTCCATTGTCTAATGTAAAGCTTTCCTGGTAATGTCGATTAAGTAAGTTCGCTTTACCTACCGAATCACTAACTGTTAGTCCCTCATCATTAACAAGACTAGATACTGAAGACTGACCTCCACGAGATTCACGGACGTATGACCAAAACTCCTTCTGGTCGCTTCCTAAAGACTCTAAAAGGGTTTTAGATCTATATTCCAGGAACTCATTCCGCGATTCCTCCTTAACCAATTTTCGTACCTCCGCGTATTTCTGACGCTCAATTTCAGAGTCACCTCCGATCTTCTCTAGTCTCTTCATCCGTGCGTGTAGAAACCTTTGCCTCCTATGCAACGCCCGCAATTTAGGTTTCATCCAACGTGGTTCCTTACGCTCCCTCACGGTTTTAATAGGGACGAACCTAGCTAAGCCTTCCTTAAGTATACGAAGGAACTCTATCCAGCTATCCTCAACGCTGTTACTACTCATAAAATTATAAAAGTCATCCCTGTTAACGTTGATATAATCCCTGAATTCTGAAAAATTCGCCTTACGAAACATATAAACCTGCCGGGGCGGCTTGAGTGATTTTACTATATCCGTTTTAATTACTGCAGTAATAATATCGTGGTCTGAAATTCCTTCTAGTATATTTATCTCATCAAAAAGGTGCGAATGAGACGTAGCTAGTAAGTCCAATACACTCCCTCGACCTTCGCGAATCGTCCTCGTAACCTTCCTATTAAGTTGATCTAAAGCATGGATCGTAAAAGTATCTATTAATTTCTGCGATATACTCTTCTCCCGACCTGAATATGAACTCGATAAATTATCCCAATTAATATGGGGAAGGTTGAAATCCCCTCCTACAACAATGATAGGATCCCTCATTTTCTCCCGAATGATCTCAAGAGATTCAGCTAGTTCCTGTAAACATTCAATGTTACTATCTGGGGGCCGATAAAACGAACAAAAGAGTACCTTCCTTCCGTTCCGTCCAAAAACCGAAATCCATACCATTTCACTTGTACCGTTACCTAGAAAGTCAACACGCTGACTCTTCAAAGATGCTTTTACAGCGATAAATACCCCTCCGCCTATCCTACAGAGTCTATCTTTACGATGTACAATATAATCCGGAGGAAATACCTCACTCGATTCAACATCTTCGCTTAACCAACTTTCTGTTCCTATCACAATATCCGCGCAAGTGATTCTAGTGAGATTAAGAAATTCGGCCTGCTTATTCCTTATACTTCTGCAATTTACGACTATAACTTTCAAATTACTCTCGTTCCTCTTTAAAGAAGGGCATCTTCTCTCATCACATTTTGATTTGGCATAATTCTCTTTTCTAACGAAATTATGAGCTGGTATCGACTTTCTAAGCTCGCATAAACTTTCAATCACGTTATTGGGGGTGTCAGATCTAATACGCGAGATCTTATTACTCAATAGCCTACTGCTACAGACTAACCTAAAAAAACACCCACATCCCTAAACACCCTACCTGCTACCTTCTCCGCAGCCTCGGCTGTATAGTGAACCCCGGAACGGTCAAGGGGTACCCTACACGAATCAAGGACGTGGCTCAGATCGACAAAGCCCACCCCTCTATCCCGACAGAAATCCCTCAGCCGACGGTTCAGACCAACCACCCTACTCCAAACCGTACGGCTTCGATCAATCCGGGGAACAATACTGCAAATGGAGAGCCCAATACTGACCCCAGATGACCCCCGGACACGTGCAACCTCAGAAATCAGGTCCTCAAATGAGTCCAAGATCTCCTCGGACCCACGAGTCGAAGCATCATTGGTGCCAACATGGGCCACCACATGCAGTGAGGAGCAACCCGTCTCCCCTACCGCCGCACTTAACTCCTTCGTCACCTGGGGCACCGTACCTCCGGGTATACACCTGGAGAACACCCGCTCCACAACACCCTCCCGGCGGGCCCTTCGCCGCAACGGAGACACCACACGCCGGACATTGGAGCTCCCTATTACCAACACTCCCCTCCCCCCCAAGCCCGCCTTCGACCCAGCCCCCACCTTGGCAACGGGCTAGTGCTCCAGCTCAAGGTCCGTCAACACCTCAAACCTATTGCTGGTTAGGATAGGTTCAGCCGAAGCATCCCCAGCACACTGCTTCCTCAGCACATCACCACGATCACCACGGCAGGCGACCACCTTCCACTCACCAGCTCTCCGAGAAGGGCAAGCAACGACCCGCGTGGATTCCTCCGCAGAGGAGCCATTAGGCTTGCCAAGTTTAGTGCTTCGGCTAGAAGCCGGAGCACGACAAGCTTTAGGGCTCTTAACGGAGGGAACCTCACGAACCGAAACCCGACCTGACCCAGCGAGCAAGGAGCGGAGGTCCGCAACTTCCCTCTCAAGGATCGCGACTCGAGACACAAGTGCCTGGTAGCCAGCGGTCCTCAAGAGAGAACCCACGGGAGACCTCTGGGGAGCCATCCTACACTAACTTCCTAATTTAATAATTTAATAAGATAAGAATTTACTAGTACAAGCTGCTTAAAGATAAGGAACTGACCTCACACTTCGATTGCTAATGAAGTAATATGACCAAGCTAACTCTTTAATTACTTTCGAATTAATTAAATTATCACACTACTTTAATAAACAAAAGGACTTAGAACACTGCACTAAATTCCTTGAGTACCTAGAACTGAGAAAGTATGTAAACAAGAACTCAGATATCGCGCGGCAAAAAAACAGCTGACAAACGTTTCGCGAGTACTCACTACTGTAAAACTGTAACACAAAGAAAATAATCAAAAATAATGCGTAAAGAACAATAAATGACACAGTAATAAGAAAGAACAAATAAGTAGCTTATATCAAGACAAACTGAGATGAAAATTCTTCTGCCGGCTAGCCCTATATAACGGTTTTGTCCCCCATTTCATGCTGAATATGTATATATAAGTACGAAGTAGCTTTTTTCATGCTGTTGTTCTTCTTTTATGTATTATCGTAATGTATTATCTTTCGAGCCTCACTCTGATAGGTGATGGTATTTTTATTTTTTCATGCATGTTTCATCTCTTTTATTCTCACTTTTCTCATTTTTCATGGTGTCGGGTATCTTTTTATGTGTATATGGTTTTCATTTTTTTTTCTCTTCTCTTCTTTTCTTCGAAAGAACATTGACGAAGTTGTTAAATGATAGTGATTTTTTGTGCTCAATCTCGCCCGAATAAAGACGATTTATTATTATTATTATTATTATTATAAAATTATACTTATCTGCCCAGAGAAACTAAACTATCGATGTTAATTCTCCAACGGTCTTCGCGCCAAACTTACAATTCACTCAAACACTCGTATAAATCTAAAAACTTCACCGAACCACACAAAATTAACACTAAACTATAGTTTGATACTTTATACACACAATACAGTAGAACAACCTCTAAAATTAGAGGTTTTTCCCCCAAAAATAAACACAAAATCTCGGAGCACTAAGGAGGAGGTCTTGACAGCTTGACAGCTGACGATCAAAAAAAAAGCTCTTAAATTTAATAGCACAACCTTTAGTTATAGCAAAATAGCATTTCTTGTCTATTTGGGTTATGAATACTGTATGGATATTATGGAAAAGGCAAGAACGAGATTCAAGAAAAAAGTATGAATTTAACTACCCACACTGCATTTGCAAGGAAATAAATGTAATATTCTCATACTATACGTAGAATTCAGTTTAATGGAAATTTATTTACATCATTTGCCTGTTTTGAATTCGAATAATTATAGTTTGAAGTTATTCACTCGTGGTTGTCCCACCTTAACCCGACTTTTATAGAATCTATAATCCCTCAGGAAGGTCCTGGACTGCATCTAAAAATAACTATGGCAACCCTAGCCATATAGTTCCTACCTGTATTTAAAAATTGCGGAAACTTAGAGTTGACTAATACACAAGGCATATAAATCCGACAGTTACGGCGAACTTTGTAGTACTAGAACTTTACAAGTGCACAACTTCTACTCTATTCTGACGAACAACACAAAGTTATCATTCACGTTTCCAGATGAAGAAAATTCAAAGGGAACTTTTTAATGCCCGTCTTTCCAAGTCTTAAGAAGAGCATTCTCAAAGCCCTCCTTTAAGACGATACCTGAATGCGGCACTGTGGATAAACCGCCCTTGATCACCCTCTTCTGGAGATGTTCGAGACGAAGGGAGAGCTCCATTTTATCGCAAGGGTCTACCAGAGTAAATGGAGGGACAGCTGCTTTCCTAATGAGGCATTTTTCCGCCTCTCTTTACACCGAAATATCCTGAGCCGTTGATCCCGTGGTGTCTCGCTGTCACCACCAGCTGTTCTCATATCCTCCGAAATAACTTCCACAGGGGGCGACCCTCTCTCTACGGATGGCCTTTTCCTCTCGCTATCTCTCCACTAGATCCTGCCATGTGTGGACGCAACCCATGACCTCCTTAATTTTGCTGACCAGGAATTCCTTGTGATTCATCCCGAGATTTATTTTCTCCGGTACGGACATACAGCCTGCGGATTTGCTTAAGTAATCGCCAACTTGTATGGTCTTACTTAAACTTAGCTTCCACATATTGTATGCGTGGAACGTCGTTGGAAACTAATATACGTAAAAAATTTTCATATAATAAGTTAATAGCCTTTCTCTATTTTTATGATTCAGTAGATGTATTTCTAAAATTAACAAGTTCACAATGACATGTAAATATATGTAGTCATATTTATATACAAAATATATCTATCTTTTCATAAGTATTTTAAATACTAATTTTCGGAAAATATTATGAAATGAAACGAATAAAATTTCGAATATTTAACTGTAACTCCGACGCCTGCTCAAGAGTTTTTATACGTTGATGGCATACTCGGTGGAAACTCGGTCGCCTTGTTTTTTGCTGTACCTGTTAAATTATCGCTCTAAAGTGGCCTTTTTTCCGCTGCACGTGATAAAATAAATGAGTAAAATAAATTATACATATAAAAAATAATAAAATAAGAGAAATAAAATGAATGAATACACAATGACGGTCGCTTTGATAATTATCGAGAAGAGTGAGAAGTATCTGATAAATTTCGAAATAAACACCAAATTCATGTCTTAATGAAACATGAAATGTAAAAAAATACTGTATGTTGGTGTATTTTATTTTAAATTTTCATAATTATTTCGAATAGAAGCTATATTAGAACTACAGTCGTAGAGTGAAGTGAATCCGATGACTGCGTTTACTTATTACTACGAATAAAAGGCCTTGTCTTCTTTAAAATGGAAATGCACATGTAATCACCCGAAAACGTATTACGGATTCTTGTGTTCGAATACATGTCTTTTCATACATGAAAATAGTTTTTCCTGTTTCTTTATCATGCAGAAATTCGGTGTTTATTTTTACATAGCTATATAGCTATCCAATTTTGAAGAAGAGGAGTGAACGAAGTGATGTGCATTTACATGTAAAGATTATCACCTATTGCTATAGCTGATACCACAACAACATAATCACAATTTTTAAAGATTGTGTTTATTCTTAGCTTGCCAAATTGGAGGACGAAAAAGGAGAGAAATGGAGAAATGCTTAGATTAGGGATTGAGTGAAAATACCTGCATGGAATCTTTAAGCTGATTGGGAAAAACTATACATTTCTGTACTTTCTCGTGATATTTTGACTTAATAATAATGCTAATGCGCTATATATTGCTGAAATGAGTAAATGAACCGTCGTAGAAAAATAAATATCAGTTTTGAACTTAAGAGCGGAAAATAATAGGGTTATGTAATATTTAAATAAAACATGGAATATGGAGTGAGGGAGGGTTTCGAAATTTCTTTGTTTCTCTTTTTGTCGTACTCAGCCCCAAGAAGAAGTTACCCCTTCGCTGGTACTTACTTTCTAATTATTCTATTCGATGTACGAACCAAGTTCCGATCATTTTCACGAGTATAAAAATTCAATATAATTTATTAGATTAATTCTATACATTCATATTATATTGTGGTGTTATGAAGGTCGTTTTAGAAGTTCTTAATCAGTACCGCCAGGGAGAGCTTAATTAAGTTTCATTAACAGAATGAAACATCTCGCCGTCTGCTTGATTGGTTTTATACCATAGTCATTCAATACAAATCTTGTAAAAATAATGCAATGTTAGGGTGCACTCAGCACGACCTGTTTCGGTAAAAGTAGGCCAACTTCATGTTCTGTATACTGTAATTTTTGAATGCTTTGAACCACTTCTGAACCTAATAAATTAAGTTTTATTCAAATTAAGAAAATGCAAGAAATCACTGCGTTGGAAATGCGTGATCACCGCTCGTCATCCTCATCTAATTAATCACGGCCGTGCGGTGAGAAGCTCTTCCGTTTGTTGGCGGTGGCTAAGGTAAAGTGTAAACCGCATCAAGGAGTAACATCTTCGAATCGGCTGAAAGGATGTCATGCGATGCTCCGAAGCAATCTTTGAGCTGCGGCGAATGCGGTCCAGAATTAATTAATCCGTCAGAGAAATCGGAAGGAGGCTGCGGTATCTGCTGCTGATGGATTTCTTTCCGCCGAACGGCTGCTTTACTCTTTCGCTAGAATATTGGTTTTGCTGAATATTTGATGAAAGCGAGCGGTCAAAATGCGGCTCGTTGATCAGCTACCGATCCTCCAATCACTCGAGGTAATATTTCCGCGCCACAGGAGAGCTTTTATAAATTGTAGTACGTCAGCTATCATTGAAGAGTTACAGAAAAAGCGAGTTATAAGCCCTTCCCTTTATGCGCAGTGGAATACCTTCTAGTTGATTTCAAATAGAGGAGTAAATCAAGAAAACATGCAATCGTCTCTTGAGTTTCTAATTTCTCCCTTCCTCCTCTTCATACTATGAGGGAACCATGAATTTGATCACCTTATGATGCGTAGCAAAAAGTTATTTTACTGATATTTCTTGATCTTCCATAAATTTCTCATCATACAAAATCAATCCCAAGAAAAAGCGATTTTAAAGTAAAGTTTCTCTACAGGAAAAATGATATTTGTTGGAGTGCAAACCGAACCTATATCAAACAGAATTCTCGAACCTAAACCAAAACCGATAACTGTTATTTATTTCGTTCCCAATCGATGCTCATTGCAGTTAAGTGTAATTGGAGGAAGGTTTATTAAATATTTATATTTATGACTTGTTAATAGCTGTTATTAAGTTTTATTCTAAAATTTAGTTTTATGCACCGAAAAAGAAACAAGATAGAAATGTTAAGACATATATTCAGATGGATATAATATTACAATATTCTGATCCAGAACATCAGTTCGAACCGATTCGACGTTGGCAGAAGGAAATAAACCGAAACTGAGTCGATTCAATATTTTTCATTTAAGTGGCACGGTTACGGTTTGATGCCCTGTATGTATAATATCCACGGTGGAAGCCGTAGTTTTGTGGAACTCCATAACAAATAAAACGAAGAATGGAGGTTGTATTTTTTCCACAGGTTTATTGGTTTTTCGCTACCGATTTCGACGAATAATCGTCAGTAGATGTGATAACGAGTCATGCCAGTAGATGACGATTATTCGAAAAAGTACAACCTCCTATCTTCGTTTTATCGCCCTGTATGCGATATAGCATAAGCCACTTACATGAGGTATTGTCAGTGTTTTAATAGTCTTCATAGCTAATATACACACAGAGAAACTTCAAACAACTATGATCGTAAATTTGAGATGAATATTCTGTTGAAAAAAAGCTGTCCTTTTGTCTGATTTAAAAACGAGAGAAAGCAAGCGGAAGTGTGCGTCACACCTACGATTCATTCTGAATGAAGGGTGATCGATAGTCAAACAACGTAAGTTACCTTCGCTCCAGGGACTAACAGATTGGACAGCTTTGTCTCATTTGAAATCTGGTCACCTTTAATGAAGGAACTTAGGTGCATGTTGTGACGATACTTACCTATACACATGCATATACGGGTAGCATAACGATGGAGGTCGTGCAGAAACTCGGACATTTGATGGCTGGAGGGAAGTGTTGGAAATGTATTTCGGATATCTGTATTGAATATAGGCTAACGCCATAGAGCCAACAGGGAAGGGAATGTGTATGACATGAAAAGTGAGCATTTAGAAGTTGCAAGTATATAGATATGATGTGTTTGGGCGTAGACGTTTTTAAATTTTTTTTGATAAATGTAACCGAAGGAAACATAAAATCAGTCATGTAAGATAGAATTATTTTAGTCTCTTTTAGTTGGATTGCAATTGATTAGCAATCATCCACGCATCTTTAAAGATAAAAGTGTCTAATATAAGTAATAAATACATATGCATACTAAATTCGTATAGAATATAGGATTTTATCAGTTCTCACAATGGCAAAGTAATTTGCTTTCTAAAACTACCCGGTAGACGGAATTATGCCCGGAAAATCACATAAATTGAGAATTTTTTGCATCCCAATCAAAGACGAGTAAACTATCCTAGAGAATTAATCCAATGACACAACCAGTCGTCACCATCAGGTGCAAAAATCCACGAAATTCCTTATGGCATCGGAAAATACTGGTTGATAAGATCATCCATTTGTAGTATATCTATCTGGCTGTAAAATACATTATCGTGTCATATAATACTCGTATTTTTTCTTCGTTCGTTCCAATGAATTGAAGTTATCATACAAGTTTCCGATGTGAAAATTCAAAGAATGGTTTTCACCATTAAGTAACTGGAAAAGAACATTAAAGAGAGAAATAAGTAATGTGGGTGTGCCGTTGATGTGAAAGGGTGAGTCGGGTTGACAGAGAAGTAAACGAGGAAGTGCTGGCGTTAGTGGAAGAGAAATTGATTTTTATCGAAGGAATGAGACGGTGGCAGAAGAAATGAGTGGGTTGAGTATTGAGAGGGAGGTTTGCCAAAGAAAGTTATTTAAGTTGGGTGCAAGAAGAAAGATAGAGAAAGACAAGCATTGCTGAATGATGTAAAGGATGCGATAAGTTATCAAGTAGGCAAAGAAAGTAAGAAATTTTGGAAACTTAATGAACTTAAGGAGAATGCGTGTATGATTAAGTAACGACGAAACTCATGTGTATGCTTCCTCTAAACTGGATTAGCGTGATTGATATGCGCAAAAGGATTCCATAAAGTTATGAAATGATGCTTTTACCGCTGCTGGGATACTTTCATATCATTTGTGGATCTGAGGGGGAGAGATTAGATCACGGCCCCTGCTTAGTAATTCAGTAGTAGCAAATTGCTTAGAACAGGGGAATGGAGATTTTTCAATTAGAAGGCTTCATTTAGGATTCGGTCTCATAAGAAAGTTTGCATGTGAAATCACCAGACCATTCCTTTTGTTGCATATATCTCTTCATTCAAAGACTTAAACTTCGAAATCGCATATAAGAAAATGATTTCTTTCGCACAGAAAAACGGAATAGAACATTTTACTCGTAATTTTCCCTTGGCGTCATTAGCAATCTTGGAAAACAAAATTATTTTAATAGGTGTACTTGTTTCAGGAAATTACTAAAAGGCCGCAATAAACGCTTAGATCACATTTGGCCTGAAGGCCGCAGGCTTCTCACATCTGCCCTAGGGTCGGATGAGAAGTCTGTGTTAAAATCTGATTGTCTGTCGATCTGTCTTTACTTGATCACTATAAATCTACTGCATTCATCATGCGTAAAAGGCTTTTAAAAAGTTAACTGGAGATAAGTCCAGAAAATGTTTTTATTTATTTATTAATTGTTTCCCCATTTGCAAGTACTGTCCCCTTCCTTTAGAGTGTTTCTAGATTCGCCCCTTTTTCATTCTTAATTGAAACCAAATACTATTGCCAAGCAACAATTTCACAGTAGCTAGCAATACTAACTGTTAATAATAATAGCAATAGTCACAACAAGCACCTCACAACGCTGTTAACGATAGTAAGCTTTTTCCGGGTAATATTCTACCGGCTTCTTAACAAACAAATTACTTAACCCACACCATCCGTGCTGGTGGTTAGCACCCCGAGTAACGAGCACTCAAAATTCAGAAGAAATTGCGAGAAAGACGGTGCGGGCGAAAGAATGAGGAAAGAGAAGAGCGGGATAAATATAAGATTAGGAAAGATGAAGTGGGGGCAAAGTGCGTGGTCTCTTTTAGCTGGAGGGTGACCGTATGGAACGCGAAGAAGAGGGATTGCTGGAGTGCAGATGGAGTTTTAGAAAGGCACAGAATTTATGGGTTGAGGGAAGCATCTGCAGAGGGATTGAGGAGGAATTTAGGTGAGTATGCTTGCGAAGGTATTTGGAAAAGTGGGCGAACGGAGGTGCAGAGGATTGGCAGGGAAGGACTGGAGGGAGATTTAAACGAGGAACGAAAGAAACTACTCAGATTATCCCTTGCTTTTATAGTAATACCGTTGAAAACCTTAAAATGATGTGGTGTGGCGAAGGAATTGCTAAAACTGAAGCCGAATCGAAGGCTCCTCAAGGAAATGCGTAATATTTTTGCTATGAAAAATTTATCCTCTTGCTGAAGAGGAATCTGTAGAAGATACGTCGAATCCTTAAGATATTGGTCCAATTTATATCGTCCATACCATAATTTTCATTCTGGTGGAACGATGGCGGCTATCGGAGGGATGAGTTTCGGATAATTAAGTCCCAGGCAGTGTTGCTGTTTTGGAAAACTGGAATAAACTATCGGTTGACCCGGAAAGAGCTAAATAGAATGCCTTGGTTAAAAAAACAGGCAGAGAATAAAACAATGAAACAGGAATCTTACTTGTTATTGTTTTCATGAAGTTATTAGCAAGATTATCTTTACATATTGTATAAAACATTGCAATATCTCCACCTGGGCTGGTTTTTTAAATTTATTCTTAATATATGAAATGTAGCACACACCTAATTTCAGTGCAACCGAAAAATACAGGGTGTTTACAATCAGGAAAATTGATCGAAATGATTTATATACTGTCGAATTCTTCACGTTACGATCTCTTCACTTAGCTGATAGATTATGTTTAGGATGCTTAATGAACCAATGTCACCTTTTTCTAGTTCCTTCCTTTCCCCAAATTTTACTGCATATGATGCTGATGCAAAGAAATAGACTTCATATCACATTATTTTAAGCAATATAACTCACTTTTCATTCTGCCTCATTCCATCTCCAAAGATTCTGGTATCACAAGGAAAACACTTCTCTTTTTTATCACTTCTTATTGCTGATGTCTCAATAAGGAACTCATTGGCCCCGGGAAATTCCACGCAGTCGGATGAAATCACACACCCATGCCAACAAAAATAAACCTTTTACGTATGATTAATATTTATTTTTCTTATATTATCATAATATTAATCAAGTAATGCTCTAGTGAATTGTCAGGGTTAATGAATAGCCAAGAGGGCAACAAATTAGAAATAGGCGAAGGCGTTCAATTCCAGGCGAAGCTAGATTCAATTTCCAGGGATATCTCACGTGCCTCGGCTATCAAAGCTCTTTAGTAATACTGTTAGTCTAACAGTTATTTCTTCTTTTAATATTTATACACTACTGATTAGCAAAGATTTAAATGTGGAACAGGGTGCTTACACTAGTTTTCCTCAAAATTAAGTTCAGGATTATTGAAATGTCTCGCTTATGTTTGCTATTTATGGATGGAGGTTCTAAGGGTAATTCGGTGAGCTCCTAGAGGAAAACGTATCCAATCTTAGACGGGAATAGAGCGGCGCCTGCATTAAAACGGCTGCCTTGAATTTGAAGGGGGAAAGGCAGTAGAAACGCTGAGCCTAACATTTGAGCTGGGATTTCCTTTCTCTTTCTCTCCGCAGCTTAGATTTCTTTGGAAGCTTAGTTCTTAGATGAGTTCGAAACGTCCGCGTGCTAAGACTAATTTCTTGCGTGAAATCTAGTCGGCTTGAGGTGGATTTTAGGCGGTGGAAAAATCGCAGCAGCGAGGCTTAAATGCGTGTGAGGAAAGGATTAGAGAGCGAGCGCTTCTTAAATGAGTCGTAATTTTAATCGGAAGACACCTCGTCGCATGTGCTCCGGATAATAGGTTATTAATTCCCGCTATTTACATTAAAACGGGGAAACGCTTATCTCCGTAATCCCCTCTCGACTAATTTGAAGATGGGAAGGAAGATCAATCTCATCTATAGCTATTAATTGTGGAGAGCCGCGCACGTCGTTTCTTTTTCTTGTTTTGCGGAGGAAATGTTTGCGAAATGGATTTTACCTTTGCGTCATTCAAAGTTACCTACTTTAAAACTGAGTTGAAAAAGAGATAACCATTGAGAAACCTTAATCCCATTGATTATATATGAGGAGGTAAAGGATCGTCTATATATAATATTCTTCGATACGGTAATTAACATTACGAATCATAGTTAACATGGGAGGTTTTCAGATAAAGTTTTCAGCTATCAAATTGACTAAAAATACTAAAACGCACCATAGTCCTCTACCCCATCTACAAAACACTATCTTGAAAAAAGAACTGTGCATAACACTGTCGATTTCGATCCTATGGTTCCAGGAATTGTTTCTGATTTTCAAACATATTTTCTATTTTCATCATTGAAAAAATATATTTTGTATAATGTCTTAAATCTTTTTAGTTTTTAGTATTTTCGAGGAGCTAATATTGTGTATTTGCAAGTTTACCTTCAACTCTTCATTGAAATATTTTAACCTTGTTAATTTTTTATTTTTTAGCAATAATATTTTGGAATTATACTTGTAATAAAATCGTATCAGTACTTAACTCAAGTAATTATATTCAGCGATCTCAAAGGTAAATGGAATAAAAATAACAAAACGTTAGAACTTACTAATATTGTTGAAATAACAATTCTTTAAGACGAAATAATCATAGTAATACTCAGGATTTTATTATATTTGACCAGCATAACTTTTGCCTAGCTTTTGCATAGCTCATGGGAATATTCCGTTCGGCTTTTAGGACCATAATCTTGTAAATAATCAGAAATACTGTCTGGATGAAAGAAAAGAATCTAAAGTGCTCCATCGCCAAAATTAAGATCTTTTAAATCTCAGTTTTTAAATAGGAACTTCAAAGAAATATATACATTCTAAGGAATTTACGAATCCCGAGAAATACTAATCGTTCAGATTTCCAAAGAAATCACTTGTTATCGAAGACCAATGAAATCTGCATTTGCCTCAGAATATGTGTATAAAAGCGTTACGAGCGAATGCTTTTGTGCGATGTAATGTAGGAACATGAGAACTTGGTTTGAGTTCGGAAATTGAAAAGGCAAACAAAGGAGAGAGAAAAGGGAGAAATTGCACCTTTATTTGGACGGAGAACACCTCGGAAATGATGAGTGAAAGGCGGTTCGACGGGAGAAGCTGTGAATGTTAATGAAGATACGAATCGAAAGAAACCCTTCTCCTTTCATATTTCCTCCCATTATTCCCTCTCCGAAAGAATGTTGCTGATATTGGCCTCTTAAACGGTGAGCAATCGGGACTCATTCGGAAGCACAATTGCGCCAAAGACGCTATTTAAACGGAAACTTCGTACGGAATTGCCTCCATCGGGCTACTTAACCCGAATGGTTTACAAAATTAAAGGGAAACTTTCACCGATTTCTTTTTGAGAGTTTCGATTTATTCTGGTCCATAAAAAGATTCTGGTCGACTAAACTTCATTCTTTGGGAAAAATTATCCATTGTCTCTTTATATGCGTATACGTATTTCAATCTCCTTTTATCCTAATTCTTAACAATTCATCCACAAGAATTTACGTACTAAATTCCATTTATTCTTTTATCCGTCCGCATAATTCCTTCTATTCACCATACTGAAGCCGAGTTTTTTATTTTCTCTCTTTAGAATTATTCACATTTTCTTTATAAACCCGCATCTCATATCACTTCAATCCGTCCTGTTCACATGTCCATTCAAATCTAACTAAGGTTACTGAAATGAAAATTAATTATTTTCTTGATTGTCTAACTAATTTAACGAATGTCTCTGACCGATATGATTCTTATCAATCATTCGATAATCTTAATTTATATGGATTTACCGTTCCTCGTCTTGCTCTTATATTACTATTTTTATTTTAAGGTTTATAATTTAATGTTATTTTTATGTTACGTTATGTCTATTTTTAGAACATTAATTTATGTGTTTTCTACGTATGTATTTTGAGTTTTTAAAATTTTAATTTGTTTATCTTTATTTTTGCTGAGTAGCTATATAATACTGTATATTTCCTCTGCTTCACTATATTTCCATAGTTTTATTTCATTACCCTCCCCTATGGGTGTTTTCCCCCAAAAAAGGATTTTTTTCTTTTTTCAACCTTAAGTTGCAGAGCTTTATTCCCACATTGTAGCTCTTCTTTTTGTTGTTCAATAATCTTTGCAAATATAGCATTGCAAGCATAGGTCTAACCTCGCCAATAAAGATTCAATCGATCAATCATGCTCAATCTAAAGGAAAACACATTTGAGGTGAACTCTTTTTCAGTCATCATTCATTTTTCAGCCAAATTTACTGTCCCTGTTTCTTTCCTGCCACACACACACGTTAAATAATCCTACCATAATCATTTTGTTTATTTATGTGCTTCCTCAAGCATATTTAAAGTTTGATTTCATATAATCAGTTGCGTGCAAGTATATTCAACTTAATCTGTAAGCGTTTTCATACATTGAAATCAAACCAATTCGTTTGAAAAAGTAATATGAATATCTACCTATCGAACTATATATAAATTATCATTACATCCGATGATTTTATGCCTTATGTCCATAGATGTCATTACTTGAAATATCGGCATAACTTTCGTGAAAATAAAATTAATTTTATAAAAAACAATGGTTATGAATCGTAGCACCATATTCGTAACACTTAGCGGAAGAAAAATCTAATTATAAGAATTGCCGATTAATGTATTTTCTAAAGACCAACTTTTCTAAATTATATGATAATTTATTTTACAGAGATATATAAAATCTTACTCTATAAGCATTCTTAATGGAGACCCTCCTAAAAGACATGAACTGTAACCGGAAGAAGAAGAATATATAAAAAGCCCATTAGTGGCAGGAAGTCGACTTATAGATATATTCTTATACAAGTCGAATAACTTATTTGCAAAGTCTTAAAAGTGCTTGCTGTGTGCTTTCAAGTTATAGACGAAGAAACGTTGAAAATACTCCAATTCCATAAAATCAATAGTATAATCGAGGGAGCAAAATGATCCCACCCCCTTCTCTCATAATTACAGATGATGAATTTCAAAGGAAAGGTTAAATAAGCAAGAAAAAAGAAGTAGGAGTTACCCCGAACCGATAAATCAATATTTTATACTTGGGCCGTTAAGCAATTCATTATTTTTGGGCCCGTGTCTTCTCAGTCGGATGATATATTTCCGATAATTATAAGGCAATTAGGAATTAAAACTTTCCACCCGTATATTTTACGCAACTGAAAAAGTCCCCCCTTTGTAGATCAAGATTGTGGCGTAAGATTTATATTTCTTTGAATTCGTTCCCTGTTTAATTTAATTAATTCCTAGAATTACTAGGATTTTCGGTGAAATTCTGTCTGCTATTTTGTTTTATTTCAAAATTTCAACTTTAATAACAATTCCATTAGCTTGCATGAAACAAAAATATTCATAATAATCAACTTAATTGGTCATTATAATTTATGTTCTTTGTTCTTCGAAAGTGTCATGGAAATATTTTGCCAAATTATTTGTTTTTCAGTACATTATAGAGAAAAACGTATCTTTTATTTACTTTTATCACAGACTCATCCAGTTCTGTGATAATGAGGTATAAATGATGCTAAATAATAGGATTCATCATGGTGAGCGCGCTTCTTATGACATCTTCCTTTATTAAAGTATTAACGAACATCATTTATATTATTAAGTAAACTGCAATCCTTAGTCGATATACATATATCTGTAACACCGGTACATTTACGGTATAAGCGAATATTCCGTCAAGCTATGTATCACGGCACATGGCAATCTTTTTACATTCGTGTTGTTATTCCCCTCCCTTGATGACTTCAAAAACTTGGGCATGTCTTATATTCTTTAATATCAGTTACATTTGTAACTCATGGTTATGCCAGGACTCAGAACTCTTGTCGTTCTTCTGAAAATTTGCGGTTCAGTAAGAATAAAAAATTTTTTTAAACCGTACTTTTTGCTCTTTGTTTTAGACCAGATCAAGCCATTACCGGAATATAGTGGGAAATGAGTTTTAGTATACAAAAAGGCTATAGGAAATGGGTGGAATATAACGGGCAGAAAGCAACGGGAGTTATTCAGAATTAATGAGGTGCATGCAAGTAATACAGATGATGAGAAAGGTATAAAATTATCATTGAACGTTATATGATATCTGGGTGGAGGACACATTATTTCATTTTCAGGAAAGAAAATAATTGCTGCGGTGTGAAAAATCGTGGCTGTAAAAGAAGTGTGGGTGGATAGAAGGAGACGCGTGATGAAATTTAAAGAAAAAGTATTATTGATGTTATATTCCTTTTAGCTCGCCTTCCTGTTGGGAGCCACTTTAGCCTCTAGATTGACTTTACATTGTTATATTTGATACCTCAGTAGAAATCTAATACACAGCGCAAGTCTTCCTAAGAGGTTTGACATTTAAAATTTTTTGCATTCTGTATTGAGAGATGCAAGCTAACATCCCAGAGAATGTTCTTTAGGTCATCGGTCAATTTCCTAACAAACCGCAAACGGAAATTTCCAGGAATTGCGCTAAGAACCTTTTCGTGAATGGATATGATTTTAGTGCTATTTTCAAAGGACTATTTTAAATCAACTTAAGTACAGATATTACATAAAAGAATTTTGGCAAATTTGAAGATAGTTGTTTTATAATAACCATAGAAAAATATTTAACGATTTGGATGAGCCTTCGAACGCTTCGAAAACTTATTATCCCTTAAGGCAAAACAACCCATATAACACAAGATAGTGCTTAAAAAGTTTTGAAGTTGAGTAGTTTAATTTCAGACTTAGAGACAGCTTGGATTGGACTCATTCTTTTTCTAATGTTTATGGTGTAACTTTAAATACAAGCAATGTCTGTATGTGCATAAAAAAGGAAAAATGGTTCAATTTAAACGCTGCTTATCAAAAATGCTTGGTTATAAGTGGAAAGTATAGCTGTAATGATCTAACTTAGGAGGATGGGGCAGACTTGGATATGTATGGCTAAATGACGATCCCTTTGATGTTTTATCGATAGATTCGGCTACGCCTAGAACGCTCATTAAGAGCCTTTAAACGGATAATGCTTTGAGTAATAGGTGAAAGGCAACTTTGCACGGGGAGGATGAACCTAGGGAAATTCACAAGGAGAAAAAGACATGAAATAAGTCTGACACAACCAGAACTCGAACCCAGTTCTTCCAATTCTCGAACGGACGTTTTAGCCAAATGAGCTATCTAGTTAGAGAATTTAGAAAAACGGATGTCTGAATAATCTGGTTAGATAACATAATTGACTGAATCACCCTGTTGGAAAGCGGAAACTCTGACTTCGAGTCCAGATCTTGTCAAATATTTTCGTTTCCGTCTTTCCTGGGGGTGATATGAGTAGTTTTATGCCATTTTCTTCTTAAAAACTTCTCCGGCCTCGCTTTTAAAGGATATTCTTCATGAGTTCACCCTTTTATTTTTCAAATTTTGTCGTGACAAAAATATACGAAAAAAGTTGTAGGACTGATACCATAGTCTAATCAGTTACATCCAATGTACGATTTAAAACTTTCCTCCATTCTTCGCCCGGTTTATTTTATATATTTATTCGATCGGCTAATTATTTTGTACTCGGTTCGGGAGGTGATTGCGGGGTTACCACTAATTATCGCAGATATAAATTGGGGATAAAGGCCATCTGCAATTGACAGCGCGGGCCTGATTCTATGTTAATTAACCATCGGAAAATGCTTCAAATTAAACGGATGTGCTAATTTTATGCTAATTTTAAATAAACAGGAATTTTTATAAACCTTGCCCCCACGCGATCCAGCTGTTAATGAAAAACTTGCAAGAAGTGGTAATCTGTGACAGCCGCTGTGTAGTGATTTTCGAGATATCTCCCGGGAGTAAAATTTCCAGTTAATAATAAACTTGGATTGTTTATTTCTGTCGTATTCCTGCCTGAGATTACGCTTTTGTCATAGCAAGTGAACTGAGGTGATTTATGTGAAATTATAGCAAAATCTTTTCTTAGGTAATCGTAGTAATCATGACTTCTACCTAAGTAAGTACATACATAAGATCATGTACCATTTGTTCCTTTCTTTTACATCATATAATTTTTTACCTAACTCAACCTCTCTCTTTTTTACCTAGCATTCAAACTCCACTTATTTCAGTGATCTCTTTCCTCTCAATATTTGACCCAACCCTTTCTTCTACCGTCGATAAATCACTTCAATAAAAAACCTTTCTTCTTCCACTATCTCCAATACTTATATTTTTCCATCAACAAAATCTTTTTCACTCTATACCTCATCCATATATCAATACTCAATGAAATCTTCTTTTTTAGGATCAAGATTTTACAACCATATAGCAGAGAAAAACAAATTTTTAGAAATATTTTCTCAATATTCTCATCATTTCTCACGCCAATAGGACGACTGTAGAGTACGAAAATGAATATTGAATACAGCGGATATTTGACACATCCAGTTCCTCAATATAATACAAAATTATACTTCAATCAAATCCCTTTCTTCTCCCTCCACTTTCAGTACATTCTCCTTTGTTTTTTTTCTGTTGAACCAGCTCGTTCTTTCCATTTTACGCCACACCCACATCTCAAAGGCTTCCAGTCTTTGGATGTCCTTCTTTCTCAGGGTCTCGGTTTTACAACCACATAGCGGAACACTCCACACCAAGGATTTTACCGATCTCTTCCTGAATCCCGTATCAGAGCTTTCCATCATCAGTTCCGTTCGCTTCATGAAAGCTCTCTTCGCTACTGCTATTCTTCTTCCAACCTCATCCGTTCCTCACCAAGTGCGAGCTCTTCCCAATTAGAGGAATTGATCTACCTTTTCTAGACTTTCACTCTCGACCAGAAAGATAAGTTACGACTCAATCTTTCTTTCTTTTCGTGGATCTCATAACGGTATAGTTTTAGATTTTCTGGCGTTTATTTTCAATCAAACCTCCATTTTATTATTCGAGCATGTCCTAGTAATAGGATCTAAATAAAAAAATTGATTTCAATTGATTAATATTTTGCTATTGCTTGTCACATATTACCAATCTAATTGCATCCCATACTTTTCTTTCATATTAGGCATGCTCGCATAGTAACTCGTAATGCACGGCACACTACATACTTTTGATAGGTTCGGTAAATATCAGATTGATAAAGGAGAAAGCTCCAGATTTCTGCGCTGCGACGAAACATCGATTCGTTGTTTCGCTACGGCCAAAAAGCAATTTTGTCTCTGTTTGCGTTTTCTCTCTCCACATAGCCAAGATTTCGGTCACGTTTAAACCATGTAACGAAATAATGGGAATTAGGACAGAATACACTATACCTTCTACATTTGAATTTACGTGAGAGCCGTGGATTCTTCGTTTGAAAGGATGCCATAAATCCGAGGAGAAGCATTGGAAAGCAAATTAATGAAATCTTACATTCGGCTTTTGTTCTGATTTTCTTTTAAGCTTCTTGACATTATTTTTCAACGATTCTGTTTATTTAAAACAAAGTAGTTCCCTAGTTTTTGTTAGTACCATACGTTACACTGAGGATATCTGAGTATAGGAATAAGTTACTAAATAAGGTTTATGTATAACTTAACTCACTATAATTTTCCACTCTACGCATAAGAGTGATACAACGTATTCTTTCGGATTTAAGACGCACTCAAGTTTTGAAATCATGCAGGGGAAATAGAACAATAATGTGACAATAAGATGCAAATTTAAAAAATTATACGTGCAAGCAGCAATGCGATTGTAAGACGCATGCTATTCGAATGCTATATACATACCCCAACACGTCTGGACAGGCTCAATGATTGCTTAGGAAAAGTACATCAACGAACACAGAGAAAACTGAATATAGCTTTAAACGTTAAAGTTAAAGTAACATTTTTATGAAGTACCCGCTTTACAAAGTAATTTAAATCGCAAATTTAAGACACATTCCAATCTAAGGCGAACGCGATTTTTGGAAGCACTAAAAACGCAAAAACATTCAGATTAAATCTGAGAAAACACGGTAAACTCAAAGCATGTAGAGAGACAGCAAACGAGAAAGAGAGAAGGAACAATGGCTTCCATCGGATAATTATTAAAAGAGGGTGATCAGATGAAAAGAAATAAATAGATTACCTTCGATAAGAACGATTGGATGCTGGAGAATCGTGGACTGTTGAGACAGTGAAGCTCTGGGTTAAATAGAGGTTAAAAACAGACTTATTTTTCGTAAACGAGGATTTTGTCTCACTCTCTCCAGCACTGTACGAAAATTCTCGTTTGGAAAAACGGTGTTCTCGGACACAGCGTAGACTAACCCTGTGCTCTTTTTCGCTCCTGCCGTGTCTAGCGAAGATCAATCGCAGGAGAGTGGTGCTGGCGCTTGCATTCCAAGGGACCTTTCGTCGCTTTCGGATGATTGATTCCCTTTGTTTCTCTCCATCTGTCCCCTTCACTCACAGCCTTCTTCCCCAAAGGAAAAACTACGCCTCATATGTCGTGGTTGGCAAATTCGCTTGAAACCACCAACGGGCATCCTCTCGAACAGAAAGACTGTACTGGTCGTAGATGATTTAAAACATTACGTATACGTATAATCACGTTAGTAAGATTCCGATCACCATCTAATATTTGGTGGTTTTACTTTAAACGAATTTTTTACATAATGAAAACCCTGCTTTACTTTTTCGGCTTAAAGACAGAGGCAGATGGCTTCTTCTATTTACATTACTCCCTAACCCGTTCATACATCTCACTTCAGACACCTCTACAGATCTTTACGTATATTCCCTTTTATTCATAATGTTACGGGTACTCCTTTTCTTGCGGATCTCAACCACCACATTCCGATACATTTTCCTTGGTATCTCTCATATGGACCACTAACATTTGTTTAAGAATATATTTAATTCCTTATTCAGCCATTTCCTTCATGTGTTTAAATCAGCATAGCTCGTGCCTTTCAAAAACCCTCCTTAGAAGATGAAAGACATTAATCAGCCACTTACAGTCTCAGGATTTTTTAGACCTTTAATATTTATAATTTTAGGCTCCTATTAACTGGATGGTAAATGGAATTGTCATTAAGAATGAAAATTGGCAGTTTTATAGCATCATAGTTTTCATTGGGTTCTTCGAATGATAAATAGCTGTTAATTTGTAGATAAATCGAAATTTATAGACAAATTGAAAGTGTCTATAGAAACGGCCGTTACGCATTATCATTCAGACATATATATCGGAATAAATGAAAAAACTATAACCCTAGATTTTGATCGTCTGAATGAAGCAATTTAGTTATTTTTGCGATTTATTTTCTTTTGTTATAACAACCAAGAAGCAACCACGTATGCGTATTTCAGGTTTCTGATTTCTTAATTCATGTTTTATTTGGCAGAATTCACTGACAGATTAATAATCTCAACATGTTTTGCTCACGAAAGAAAAAATGAATAGACCGTGATTAAGAGAAGCAAATACTTGATTTCTCATCTATGGCTTAGTAGCTTTCCCAATGGTGTCTCTTTGCGTTTAACTATCGTAGTTCCAAAGTTGAAACGGGTCTATTTTCAAGAATATCTTTGAAGATATTGAGGAACAGAACACTTGGAGCGTGGGCACATTTTTTATGAGACCGGAAAAGAGAAAGAAGAAGGCAAAGCAAGGGGAAAGTGGTGCGAGATAAAGCGGCGATAAATCAGGGAATCTTTGGAAAGCGGTTAAGGAGTGGTTTGATAAAGGGCGTTCGGAAAGGAGAGATCGATTGGAGAGAATAATGGCGAATGGCGGTTATAATTCGGGGCGAGAAAAACGGCGCTGCTATCGCCTCTTTGCGCTGCCCAATTTGACTGCGAGATCCGTCTAATGGCGCCGCTTCACTCAAATGACCGCAAACTCGCATTCTTTCTGCCAGGAGCGTTTTCAGGAGCTATCTTAAGGGTATGAGGGATTATTTTTCATCGAGAGAGCCAGCGACCGCATATTTTTTCGTTACGGTTTTTGCTACGGTTCAGAAAAAGCACCGACCATCGGTTGAGTTCCGGTTTCCCATCGGTATTGCGGACATTCTCGAAGGTTTCTACCATGCGTAAATTTTGATTTCATCACATTAAATTCAATTTTAGACTGAAAATTTTTTACTACCCATATAATATATGTATGATATCAATTACTAAAATATAACAGATCGCCGACCTCGTATACCATATCAGCTACCAACGCTAAGGTCCCGGGTTCTAGTTCCGGTTATTCGGAATTTTCCGGTTAGGATATGTTTGTGTGTGATTGTTTATTGGTACTGTTATTTCCTCTCTTACAATTCACCAATAGATGGATATTTGTGGTGTAGCTGAAATAAATAAACATAAACGTTAATTAGTGAATCGTAATCCGTCGATACGAGTACATATGGAAAGGAAAAACTACCTATGTACTTACTTAGAACACAAGTTTGGACCTGAAATGAAAATTGTTTTCATGCCCTTTTCAGGTTGAATTATCGCAAGATTTCGGTCTAAGGATTGTTTTCAATGTGACAAAATTACGCTTCTTTCTTTTTGGTTCGCTTCCAAATCGATGGTTTCAGATACCTTTTTTAAAGATGGGTTGTGACCAAGAAAAAATTCACATTAGGTTCCTATCCATTGATGGATTCTGTCGGAAAATACGGTCGAACTATAGCAATATTTACAAATTATTTGGGAATTCCCATGCAGATTGTCAGCATACAAAGGCACTCGGAGATCAAGCTCCCTATATTTGAAGCCTCTGATTTTCTTACAGGGTTATCTCTGACTTTTATCCATTTGCTCTCGGCAATCAGAATTCTAATCAGAATGGAAACACCATCGTTAATTTGACAACTTGTAGATGCGTGGTATCTAATGAATTACAGTGCCATTGTCTCATCAAAGGAGGATAGAGCACCTCATTTCACTTTAATCTGTTAAAATCAACTTGTCAATTTAGGTCCTCGAATGTAACAAGTGTAATTTGTTAGTTTTTAATTTCCATTGAGTGAGTTTTCAGTGAGTGAATCTTCTTTCACTCTTGAGTACCGCATTGCATGAACAATCTTATGGAAATATTCTTCTGCTTTCGAGTTCGATTATTTCCAATAAACATAATATCTTCTGTAGGGATCCACTCTATTTGATAACACAGCACAATTTACTGCGAGCTCTAATTTTGTGTCCCGTTACTCATTCTGCGTCCTGTTACGGATTCTTATCTGCAACGGAAATTTTATAAAAGGTGAAAATAAAAAGTAATGATCAAATATTGGTTCTTGAAGTGACATTGCTAGAATATTGATATTTTGCTTAATTTCAAATTATCAAAAGTTTGTCGTTGAAAAAAATGTGATGTGTCACATGAATTATTTATTCGTGTTCTATTAATAAATATTTTAGTTTATTGTAATGAACTTATTATTTCCGTATGAATATTAATTTATCAATAATTAATAATTACTGTTTATCAATGCGATAATGTTGTTATTGGAAATGTATTAACTGAATCAGATGTATTATTTACTCGTGTTTTTTAATTAATATTTTTCTTAAATCTTGAAAAACTTTTTTTCCCAAACTTCTCTTTCAACTCGCGATGAATTCTGTCATATCCATCATTTTCGTCCGTAAGTTACGCATGTTTGAGTTACGGTATTTATTTGAAAAAACTATTCCTAAAATGTTATAGTTTGACGTTCAAGTGGCGGAACTAATAGAAACTGTAAGGTTGTATTTAGAGGTGAGCTGATGCACACCAAGACTCTGAATTTAAGGTGAAGAATTTCAGTGCCGCGTGTATTTTGCGACATAAAAACAACAGCCTGTTTCTTTTATCGGAATAAATATGCTAACATCTTAATTATGGGGTTGTTCGTTAGATGGACGCTTCATTTGTTTTCTTTTAACATCACTCTCTCTGACTGTGACGTAGTTTAAGGGAAAGTATTTCAGCGCTCCTCCTCTTCATGCTGGCGTGATTAAAGCCTCTCTCCACCCCATAGCAACTCTTAGTTTTCCTCCAATGTTTACATTCCACTTCCTTTCACTTTCTCTTCGGCCAATCCCCTTCCTCTATCCCTTCCCCCCTTCATCTCCACCATTCAAAGGCAATCATTTTATTCTCTCTAATTTTGTTACCGTATTTTGACAATGAGTCGACGACCGTCCCTAGACTCTCTCGTTTGTTGTCTCTATACAGTTTTAGTTTCCATATTCCTTGAAAGGCCAGCGCGAGTAATAAGCTTATAATTAAGCTGACCTTATCCCAACAACTCGGAAGCGGGAATTCTTCCGTCATTAAAACGTGTAACAACGGGATAAGTACTTCCAAAGGATTGTTTTAATTACATCAGTGAAAATAATCTTTGAAATAGTTTGCTGTCCAGTGAATAAAATCTTAAATCCTAACCAATATTTCAACTACAATTGCTGGCTTAGAATTAATATCTTCGAATTTTTCAGTTTAGTAATTATCACATAAGCTGGTTAGGCTCTCAATTCTTCCACCATTAGCTAGCTAGGCTTCGAAAGACGAATAAAGCTTACTAAATGAGGAGTGAGGTAGTTTGCCCTTACTTTACTCACTGAGCCGGTTATATATATTGCATTAAATTTGATACAAAAAGATTTCTTCTATAGCGAATGTATTTTTTACCCAAAATAATCTAAGTAAACATTTCAATTGGAAAGAGATGATTACGAAGAAAACGAAGTGACAATTCTTGTACGAGAGTTAAGCGAGGGAAAATATGACGTTTAATAGAAAGCGGTGTAAAATAGAGGCAAAAAGGGAGGGAAAATACTCCCCGCCGGTCTCTATATTCTTGCAAGCTACTCTATACCATCTGCTACAATGCTACATGTTCTGAAATTTGAGAAGGCCCAACATTTCACAAACTCTTCTAGTATCTCTCGGTAGTCTTGTTAATATTTGCGAGGAAAGGGAAGAAGTTAGCGAGCGTCCATCATGTTCAACTTTGCGAAAGAAAACCGAAGGGAGCATCTTGTGGGAAACTTTCGCCTTGGGCTTCAATAGCTACACTATATACTCTCTTATGAAATGTATTAAACTAAATTCTGTAGATAAGGTGGCCTCTTCCATGGACCAACACTTCCATACAAACTTTGACTGTTTCGAGAATCTATTATATATAGCTAACTCTCCGGATATACCTATATATATATAGGGGATACGAATTCTGACCATGTTCCACGAGCGCCGTCGACGTCAGATTTTTTCGACGTACTGGCCCCACACTCTAGATGCCAGAATAATGCAGACATCGACGCTAGGTGTCATGGGTTCGATACTAGAATGTCCCAAAAATCGCAATTTTCCCATAAGAATGCATTGCGTGGATTAAAAAAAATTATTTTGAGGCACTTATCGGTAAGATAGAGGAACCACAATCTCGGAGGTTGAAGCTGAGGTAGTCTTCTATGGTTCTTATGGTAGAAATGTTGCCAAATGACTGTGACTTCGACTCCAGGTGGGTCCGAAATTCTTCCATAAGAAATGCATTGCTGCAAATTTTGTCATTTTTTTCAATGCCTTCCCGATAAGCTGGAAAGATCAAACTCCGTGTGGCGACGGAGGCGTTTAAAATCATTCTTTCATAAATTTCACAGTTCGTCTAGTGGTCCTTGGTTCGATGCAAGAGGGTCATTCCGATTCCACCATGCATTTCAAACGGGGAAAACGGAATCTTATTTTAGGACCTTCCCGATAAGATATTGAATCGAAACTTTGGAATAAGTCATAATGGCACTTACCTAATATTAATTCGCTATTTTCTCTCACAGAAGGGTCCTGAGTTCGACGCTAGGCGGTCATTAGCGCGAATATTTGCAATCTGTTTTGAGACCGTTCTCGATGCGATAGAGCAATCAAAATTACGGTGTTTTCGGATGAGATGGTCTTCCATAGTATCAAAGGAAGAAATGTTAGCAAATGACCGTGTGTTCGACGCCAGGTGGGTTCGAAATGCTTCCGTAAGAAATGCATTGGTGAAATCTTGGATGATTTTTTAAAAATCCTTCCCGATAAGCTGGAAAGATAAAACCCGGAATGGTGACAGAGGCGTTTGAGAACATTCTTTCATGTTATTCGCCGTTTCTGCAGTGGTCCTTGGTTCGATGCAAGAGTGTCATATCGATTCTACCATGCATTTCAAACGGGAATAACGGAATCTTATTTTATGACCTTCCCGATAAGATACTGAATTGAAACTTTGCAACACGTCAGAGTGGCGCTTATCAAATATTCGTATGCCATTGTCTCTCACAAATGGGTCCTGTGTTCGACGCCAGGCGGTCATTTACGCAAATTTTTAAAAATTGTTTTGAGGCCTTTCTCAATGCAGGAGACTATTCAAAATCACAGCCTTTGCGTTTGAAGTAGTTTTCTATAGAACCAGTGGAAGAAAGGTTGCATATGACCGTGAGTTCGATGCCAGATGGATGAAAAATTCTCACGTTCGAAATGCATTGCGGCAATTTTTAAGATTTTTGCTGGATAAGCTTCGAAGATGATACCCGTAAGGGAAACTTATTGTAAATTTTCACCAATTAGCTTGCAGTATGCAAGCAACTTTTACTCGTAGCTTATATTAGGCTTAGAGAATTACTCGTAACGTCAGAGGATGGGTGATTGTAGTGAAACGAAGTTGAAATTTTATCTAAGGAAAACCTACGATTGAATTTAACTTGAGAATTTCAGCAGTATTGACACTTTTATTTGACTTTTTCAGATGGGTTAAGTGAATAAAATGTTAAATATAAGAAGAGTGAGATTTCGCTAATATTTTGGGTCTACCTTACGCTTACACTATCGATTCAAAACTTTCTGTGTTAGCTTATTTTGCTGAGATAAATCCTGCCCTAGAATTCGAACACCACGGTTCTTAATTTACTGGCTATATCCGGCCCTGATTCATTTTCAACCTTCAGTTTGCTTTTTAAATAATTTTACTGTTTTTGGATTTGTGTGAATTTATAATACGTATGTTCCGAATATATTATATATTTCTGATAACAAAATTTCTTTGTTTCTATATTAGTATTTACAACTAAATTTTGCATCCACAGGTAAACGTAACTTTTTTACGCTGAATATTTGAATTTTGTCACTGTCATTGACAAGAGTTTAATAAATATATACGAATAGTTTGGTCACGACACATCTCACCTTAAAATTTGTGTGGCATAAGCCTTTTAGAGCTATATTTTATTTCTTTTGTACATTGTTAATTTAATTATTTTAAATATTTCAAATACGCTTTAATTTTTATGCGGAATATATATTTTAATGCACAAAAAAGTGGACTGAATGACTGAAAATAATTTACTTAACGATATTTTTCATGAATTTTAATGGCCTTTGAAATACTTAGATTTTTTAACTGCGATTTTTTTGTGACTTTTCCGTATATTTATCACATTTTTATCATCTTAATCTAGCCATAAAAACTAATACTTTTTTCATGTATAATCTAATTTTCGTTGCAGCCATATTTTTTTCTGAATTTGGAAGTATACTCTACATTCGTTTCTTCTGAATGTTTCCTTCCTTGTATATCTCTTCCTTTTTAACTTTCTAATATGTGCATCTTTGCCGATAGGATAGATGGAAGGACTGACTTTGTCGTCCCAATCTGGCCAAGATGAAAACATTTTATTACTATTGCCACTATCTTTAGCTCTCCTTTTTCTGCTGTTACGCACGTTTTCTTAATCCTTTTGTTCCCCTTTCCTAAGCATTTCCCGGAATTTGAAGTTGATTTGGGAAAAACCGTAGTAGGGGCGCGAAGGGTTTAAGTGATGGGGAAAGGCGTGCGTATTTGGGAAAGGGAATTAGTCCCTTAACGTGCGCTGTTCGTGTGGAGAGGAATGCTTTTTTGGAAACAAGAGCAGAGCTTCCACTTATTTACGAAAAGGGCAGACTAATTACCTTATGTAACAGCTGCTGTCTATTCACTGAGGTAAGATCAGTGCCGTCTTCTCCCGGAAGCATTCCTCTGTTTGAAAGGCCTCTAAGTCGGGTTTAGCTCAACGACAGCTGTTCCCTTAAAATACATAGAAGAGCTGGAGAGGTTTCTTATCTCGCTTATCAATAGTTTTTGTCTAGTGAATGGGAAAGTGTATCGATTTTGTTGAATTGTTGTATGCTCACTATTTAAACTGCATTAGTATATTTATGAAGACCCTCACAGGATTTTTTATACCAACTATGAATTGAATGTATTGACATTTTCACTTACATTTTTTGATTGCCCCTCATCATTTAAATATTTTGATGAGATTCTTCTTGTGTGTTTAACCAAAAGCGTTTCCCTCTTCTACTTAACGCCATGGTTCGAATTTATCGTTATTTCCAATATAATTTTGCGTTTGGGCTAAAAAAGAAGCAAAATGATTATTAAAGAAGTGAATTAAAGTTTCTGGACCGTAAAAAAGGTAATTGAACGATGAGATATTTTAATCAAAGCCCCGTAACTTGAAGATAATTCTGATGAACCTTTTGGTTTAAGCTGAAACAAAAGTATTGAAGGTTATTTACTTGCAGAAAATTTGAGAGAAAAGATGTTTTATAAATGTTGTCATAAAATTCATTAATTCTTTGAGCAGAAATGAAGGTTTCCTTATTTGCATGCATGATGACTTTTTAGCTTATCAAGTTGATTACCTGGTCTATTTTTAGTAGCATATTTAGTCTGTAGATAAAATAATGGAGAATATGCGTTTAAATTATAGCCTGGTAGGATAATTACAACTAAGAAACGTTTTATAGAATTGATCTATTTTGATAAATTACTTTGGATGCATATAAATATATATTTTAACACTTAATCTTCTTTACGAGTGACCTTGGCGCAAATAGGATAAACTTAAATTTTCATTATTAGTTTCTGTTTTCATTTTTTCTGAGTCAAGTGTCAAAGCAGGTCAAATATTCAATGTTTTTGAGGCAAACGCAATGCTTAAGTCCAGAATCTCGTTTATCTTCAGTTTTATCTGCAAACGTGAGTTGCAGAAATTCGAAATGTCTCATGAAAAGACCGAGATAAGCTGTTTTACGTTTCTTTACGATCTCAATGAGCCAGCAATCTTTGTTCATTCGCCTTAGAACTTCCAAGTCGGTAGTTTGAACAGACTAAGATATTCTGAGAAATACACTCATCTCTAGAACTTCCGTTTCATTCATTGCGCCAAGTTTTAAGGTTCATAACTCGAGTCAACATAAAAGGTTTGAATATTCGCGTCATTTCACGAGCGATATCTTAATTGAAGATAGCATTCTAGCAGAAAGGAAAGCAATAATATAAGTTTGGATATTAAGAAACTGTCCATGAAAACCTGTATATGGAGAGATTTCTTTTTATGGTAGTGAAAATAGAATGTGACAGCATCAGGGAAGGAAAGATTAGAAGAAATGTAGATTTGCGCTCTAGAAGAGTGATGAAATGGACAGAAAGAAGTAGTCATTCAAAGAGAAAATTAATATAGATCTCTGGAGAACATTAATGGAAATATGAACAATCCAGTACACACTGCCCATGACAGTTAACTAGAAACTAGAACTGAACAGAATGATGAAATTGTGACTAGGACATCGAACCGCGTTATTTTCCGTTCCGGTTTTTGCATCGGTTCAACGAAATTCGGTTCAGTCCCGGTTTTGTTTCTGTCAACTTCCAACCCTTTTAAAGCATTATTTTCGCATCGACGATTGTAGTATTATTTTCTTCCGATAATTTGTTTTATTATTCCTGTATAATATTCCTATTTATTATTCCTATACGTTGTACGCTTTGCGTCATTTTTTACTTGGAGATTTCCTTAGTTGCACGCCCTTACGTGCAAATTAATCTTTCATGCCTAGCGAAAACGTTAATTGCGAGAAATATTTGGCTAAATTCACCCGATGAAGAGGATATTACGGTTATAATACCAGAGTTGCTTATTATTTTCCTAAGAAGTTGGGATATACTTTGAATAGGATGCACACTTTTTCTGTTTTATATGGAAACAAAGCCTTCAAATATAAATTATAATGCTATTTCAGCGCTGTTATTGTCTTATAAATCTCAAGACAGTCTGTTTTAGATCTGCTGGTTCGATTCTTTCGATTTTCAGCCCACTGAGAGGTTTTGAGAAAAAAAGAGGCATCCGAAAGACGGGAATCGAAACAGAGGCGCGCGTCCGAAGGGAGAGAAAACTCATTTCGGATGAACGAATCGATGGAGAGCCACTCGTTCTTAAGGTTCTCTTCTTTACGATGAGCTATTGCAGTTGGAATGGACGCCGACAGAACCAGGGATTCCTTCCTTATTTCGACCAATCTCTTTTATCGCGTTCGTCTCGTTCGACGCGTAATTCACGCGGCTTTTGCGTCCTTATCTTTTGTTATTTCCCTCAATCCCTACGGAAGCATGACCTCTCTGGCTGAGAAGGAGGCATTATGCCGTTGCGACGCATTCCCTCTATTAAGGCCCGTCTTACATTACGACATTATTATTATACATCCTCCTTTTTAGATAGGCCGTTTTCATACTGCAAGGAAGACCAGAGAAATATATACAAGAGCCAGTCGATTCAAGGATTCATATTATTTCGAGAACGATTCGCAAAAGTAATCAATTAGAAAAGTTGTCTCGTGGAACATACACAATAATTTAAAATTAGTGATGGTAAGTAGATTTTTATGGTAGGTCTGATTCAATAAAAACTAGGAGTAAATATAATATGTCATATATTTCTCTAGCTTTGATCAACTTGCCTATATGCCTCCCTATAACTCGTTGAGTTTCTCAATAGATTTCACACTGACATTAGACAATATAATCAAAAGTTAGAAACCTTAATACATTTATGAGTGAGTATTTTTGGTTGTTTTGCATGAAAAGCGCATTTACACTCCGCGAAAAATATTCCTTTATGTAAGGCTAGAAAACTTTCCTTTATTATAAATATTCACCCTCATATGATTATTGTTTATCACTGTATGTTTTCTGAATTAGAATTGGTTTTGAGTGGTTGTCTTTATGATGAAATTACAAAAATTTAAAATCTTTCATCACAGTCTGTGGACAGAAATATGACGTACGCATGCATACCTCCATTTACAGCTATTGTTGTCCCTACTCTAATTCTTTCGGTATAAATGGATTCCAATTACGCCTATTGACTCAGTGGCAATCAGCTAATTGTTATAAAGCTAATTACATCTGGAAGATTAAGCCTTAGTTTCCTCAACAATGTCAACATCTCTCTTTGCAGCAAACATCGGAACCCGGTAATTGTATGTGATCACAATAAGGCAGATGTATATTGATGTAAATTAATTGCTCATTATTGAATATTAATGGATCCTTCGTCTGTGTCTAATTATCGTATTATTTGTGTATGTAAAGAGATGTAAATTAGGTAATTGTTGTTTTCATATTGGTTAATATTTTGGTTTACTCTGTTAAACCGTTATCCTATACTTTGTTCTAAGATATACCTCTTTACTACATAGACATAATAATGTTGATAACAATAAAACATAGGAAAAGGGTTAAAAGAAAAAAAGAAAACTTTTTACTTAAAAGGATTTTATATGGAGACTTAAATAAATCTAGCAGCTTTACTTGAGGAAGGAAAGTTAACCTGAGAGGAAAATTTCGAAGCTGAATACACAGAAGAAATCCAAGCATAAATCCGTGTTTGATACTCTTAAGGAAGCGAGAAATAAAAGCGGTGGAGGTAGCGATGAGTTCTGAGGGATTATTAATTGATGTAATTAAAAAGAGTCGGCCACACGTATCAGGGGCCCAAGGGGATTAGCAATTCAAAGGGTTCAACTATTTCCTTTCACTTTTCGGCCGCTTGAAATATTATTCCGGGCGCTCGACAACTCGGACAGACCGCAATTAATATCACTGACTAACAAATGCACCCAAAATAAATCCCTGCCCTTTATCCCTACGGGTACTTACCAACTCATGGCGGACGGAAAAATTCTCGAAATAAAACATTTTCAGCGCTACAGCGTTTGAATGAGATGGATTGGTTGAGTCAAATGAGGTGAAATACTGTTTTATTAAGCCAGCAGTCTTTATCCTAAGGGTACAGAGGCCTCTGGCGATGTGGTATGAAGGGATTTTTATAGGGTGGAAAATATTTCGATAAAACTAGGAAAAGGTTCAAGGTTAGTATTATAGGATGTGCACCTAGGAAAACCTCCAGACTTTAAAAGGATATGAAAAATGCCTGACGATACCAGAACGCACACCCGGTTATTTTCCGTGTCAATGTTGAAATCAATGAACAACTATCACTCGGTACAGTTTTTGGGAGAACTTGGGAGGATAAAGTAAGAGAAATGATAAAATATATCGCTTTATTCATATTCAAATAGGGATAGGGAGTAGAAATGGAAATACAAAGGAAATGATCATATCATTTAGACTATTTAAAATGTATTTTAAGAGATTGATATTACAGAAAATTATTTTAGTATATGTATATGTACTTTAGTATATGTAAAACTGCGAACAAAAATGAAAACGGGAGGATAATATCGTATATATCAAATTATATGCCAGGTTAAGATATTGGTGCTAACAGAGATGTTATAGTGGAATGAATTCGGAAGAAATGTTTCGGCTGCATGTCATGATTCGTCTTAAGGAAAAGTATGCAAAAACTCTCATTAATCGTAAGTGATGAAATACTTTCAAGAAAAATCAAATTCTGCATGAATTAGCGTCTTAATGGGTACAGAAAGCGTTAACTTACTTTTCTGACTAGTTACATCGTTCAAGGAAACCTATTCGGAAATCCGAAAAAAGATTGATAGTAATTCACATAAACTCTATTTCGCATTTGGCATAAACTCGATTTCACATGATTAAATAGAAGGCATTATAAGTGTAAGATAATAATTTCTTTCTTTGGAAACCTTTCCTATTTTGCGTATGTAAGCGTAGACGTAATAATTCAGTTTGAGATGTATTCAGCATAACTGAAATTTCCATTCGGACGTTTCTCAAATTATATTGCGACATATTATTGCTCATCTATAGCATTTATTATCTTTCAAATAAAGATATTTAGCGATATTTTAGTAGAAGATCTTTAGCGTTAGTGTTAGTATCTGAATGATATTACTATGGTAATAATATAGTAGAAACAAGATGGTAATGTTAGTAGTTACATAAGCATCTTGTTAATGTTACTACTTAAGTATATAAATAGTTTTTCCATTAGTAGGAGAACTATTTTCATACCCGCCATTGCTTTTTTCATTAGAAAGGGATCTCTTGGTACGCTCTCCGGCCTGATTGCATGGCTTAAGGAGATTCCATTCGCCCACAAGTTGGACGATAGCTGAATTTCATATTTATGCTACACAATTACTTCCTATTTTCATTTTCATGAACAGAATTTGAGCAGTGAAAGTAAACGGCTCAATCTTTGAAATGTATATTCTTTCCTCTGAAATATTAAGCATTCTTAGATAGAGTACATTGAGTCGTGTTGTATTGCTACACATTTAAGAATTGTTCACTTAACCCACGATTTGCACGGTGCTTGATTACAACGGTGAATGAATAGGCAATTCTTTCGTGTTATGATGTTTCGATTTGTACTGCTCAATTAAATACATACATATAAAAATAAAAACTCGACGTAAAGTTCCGGCGGTTACATTTTCGGGCAAAGTGATCTTTATCAATTTGTAACAAGAGCAGAAAGATAAATGTAGAAAAATAGTTTATTCTTTGCTATTACAGTTTGCTTCAATTATTCACTTCTTTACGTTATATTTTTGAGACCATTAAAAAGTTTCGTTCTTATTTTTTGTTAAACTCTTTGGAGAATATATCCTCTTATTTTAAATACAAATTTTAATCTCAATTTATGTGGAATTATTGTGGAAATTTTCCACTATGTCGATTGAGGGTTATGTTTGTTGTATATGCATTGTATTGCATGCGCTTCGTATAGCTTATGCATTTTATTTCGTCGTACTTTATTTGTATAGAATTGCATTTGAATCGTTCAGAATTGGCATTGTACTGCATTTGAGCAATAACTGCATTGTATACGCAAAAGAGCTTATCATCTAATATGATACATGAGTGGCTCCATTTTTATACATATTTTTATCCATAACTCTTCGGAAGCCGCGTAAAAGCAAAATTGGGTTTATGTGTATCATGAATGAATGTACTGGGGCTAAATTTTGACCTTTTCCAAAACTTTTCCTAAGCTGGCGTAGAATAATTCTATGCTGAAAGGAGCGGTGACTGGAACAGTCCCAAGAAGAAGAGAAGGGAACAATGTGGAAGGAGGTGAATAGAAATCAAACGCGAACAATATCCATGGAGAATGTGTCGTCGGCATTCGGATTCTGCAGAGCAAAGCCTTTTTCGGAAGGGTCGGAGGGGTGACAGGTAGGGGGGGGGGAGGGGGAGGGGAAGGGGGACTGTCTGTCCGCTCGTTTTAACCCTCGTTTCTGCTCCGCTCTCTTCCCTTCTCCAGATATGTTATCCTTAAAAGATACAGTTCTACTTCAATTCAACGCCACCGTTTGAGTGTTTCCAACATTAGCAAGGTGAAGATACGACGATTTTCATCGTTATTACGGAATTAAATAAATATTTCGTACATACGTATATACATATAGAAAGTATATAAAAAATTAAGATTAAAGCTTACACGTAAACATTAGTATACACTAATGGCCTCCCGCCAGCCAAAAGGGTAATGCATTCGTTTTCGGGAAAAGCTGTCCTGGGTTCGATTCAGATATGGGACCACACATATCGGTTTTCACTCAGCATTGTGATGAATATGGGGAGCTATATAAATTAAGATTAGGTGAAATCAGCCGTTCATAATTGGCGACGGAGTAGTTGCGTTAAATACTTATCCGATTAGAAATGCCCTTTGGCTATCGTAGTCATTGTAGGCGTGAAAGAAAGATCTATTAATTTAAAGTATATCTGATGCAAATAATCTTTTCACACGAATGATGCAGTTTGCGATGCAAAAGTCTCCCGTGAGAAAATAAAGTTTTATTCAAAGGTGTCCCAACCAATTTTAAAATACCTAATAGACAATACGGAACCCTTAGAGGTTTGGAAACACTCCTATATATCCGTATTTGTCGGTTTTTGGACTGACGTCGATATCAGGGTCTGAAAGCAATGAGAAGTCCGGGATTACCGACCTTCTATGAATATAAGGGACCCTCACGATGGGAAGTGCGTAAAGAGAACAGAAGAAGTACAGCATGAGGCAGCTAGATTTGCGTTGGGTCTATTTGACAAATAGTGTGATCGATATGCACGACTGGCTCAAGTGGGATCCTCTCTATGTGAAGGATGGAATCGAGTAGACCCGAGTGCCACGCCTAGACGAAAATAGTCCTAAAAATAAATAATGGACGGGAAAATGATGGTCTCCACACAGTAGGAACCTATTTTAGAAGAATATCTCGGGTCCGTAAGTTCTCTTCTCAAAAAAAGATATGCGGTAGCCCCAGTTAAACTTATTTTTTATTACTTTGCCTTTGAATAATTGATGTAATCAAGGAAGTTACATGCATCTACATCTAGTTACATCTATATTACAACTTTAATAAATCTGTGAACGAATTTCGTAAAATATTTGTGTAAATGACTGTTAATATAATATAAATATCGATGAATAGCTAGAATTAGATTTATTATATGGTTAGACTTACAAGCTTTCGGGCAAACTTTTCGCATCAGTATAGCTATTTCCATTGTCCAACCTATTTGCATGCAGCCGTTAATCAGTAGCTAATAATAGTGTTTCCTTTTCCTGAATATTTCGTTGATTTTCTGTATTTCTGGTATATTATTTATCCTTGATAACTAAATTGGATACACGCAACACCAGTTGGCATCTATGAATAAAACTTTACATATTATATAAAAACAACAATATAAAAGAGATACAAATCATAAAACGTGTGATGTTAGACCAATAATTATCAATACTAAACTTTAAGAAAGTAATTTTAAGAACGTATTTATACGTAAGGAGGTATTTATAGGAGCTTTTGCGACTGGATATAAGAAAAGAGCTGAGCAGAGCTATATCAGTGCAGTAGATCTTTGGAGACGTTTCTTAAAGGAGTTAGAAAAAGAGTGAATGAGGAGAAGGGAAAAGAAAGATAGAAGAAAAGAGAGGGGTGAAGGAAAGGTAAAGGAGACAAACGTCAGTGGATTCTCACATTTGACCCTTGGCTCGTGATTTAGTGAACGATTAAGTTCCGAAGGCACCGAAATTTATAAATGAAAGATATTGCGGAGAAAGGAAGAGTAGGAATGGGGCGTAAAGGAGGATTATTCCCAAAGGAACCGATTCGCTTGTATTCCCTCTCCGCAGTTCTCATAGCGAATCCCCTGTTTATACTTCGCATTCGAATACGCCTTTTGCATTCTTAAGCGCTGAAGCGGACTGGAGCAAAATGGCTCGGATCGACAGAAACTGGGAAGGATAAAAGTTTCAATACAATGGAGTATCGAAAAAACCGCGCTGGAAGTAAGATTGTGGAAATGCTGCTCGTTTGAGGAGGAAAACTTAAATTTCTTGGTTCGAACCCGTCTTAATCGGTGATTTAAGTTTTTGTGGACAAAAGCATTGGCAGCTCAGTTCATTGTGATCGTTTTCACATTTGAGCCGTATTTAAATAGATATTTGTCTTCTTTTCAGAAAATGTGTTCGCTCGCCTGATGATAGCATAAAGACAACGAAACCTGGTGTGTGCAATATTTTTAGTAAAAAAGTATAAATCTATTTTCGTTATCTATTGTGAAGATGAAATTTTACCAGAATCCACTTCAAAAGATTAATTTTACCAATGATGTTACGATGTAATAATGAACTGTATGAGTATTTGAGGCAAAATTTACGAGAGATGGAGTCTAGATAATGTGTTAATATTAAGGCTAAAAAAACCAGCGTTTCTTAGACTGCGGTACTAATTTAGAAGAGGATCATTATGTTATTTTTAACCTGTATAAAGGATGATTAAATGCAAAACTTCAAACGGAATAATGATCTATAGCGAGAATATGAGTGGTACTCAAAAGGAGAGAACCTGAACTTGAGGAATGCTGTATGCAAGATGTGCTTATTCAGTTTTAAAATTAACATGTATTCAAAACAACAATTGGTAAAATCTACAGCAAGAAAAAGATGAAAATATTTTAAAATACTAAATATGTGGGAGATTTTTTACTGTTATTATTTTATAAATATCGAATCAAACATTATTTTAATAATTAGCAAGGCCGGAATTGCATGAGGAGCGGCTGAACAAGGAGAATCACACTCTCCGAAAGGGAGAAGTATGAAAGATATTAAGATTGTAAATCAAATAAATAATATGTAAATACACTTAATGGCAAATAATTTTTGGCTTTCATGGATGAAGAAATACGGAAAGCTGGAATGAATATAACCCAAACAACGAAAGTTACTCGTACTGAGTTACGGTGCTTAAAATGGGGCCAAAAGTACAAATAAGACATCCTTGTGGCAAGCGTACCTGTTTGATCTGATTAAATTATGTATTACGTAATGATATTTGGTGCCGTAACACCAGATAGAATCGCTACAATCCGAATAGAAACTTCGTCTTTCCTTGCACCCATTGTTGAGTAGATTACTTAATGCATTTCATACTCAAGAGAAATCATCACGTTCTAATTCAAACGTGCACCTAGTTCGCTTTGGAACTTCTAATTTAAGTTTCCGGTGCCGTTGGATCTCTTTGGCTGCCTACATCATCTTGTGATGAACGCACTAGAAAATGCAGCTGCGGCGCGCACAGATTCCGTTCCTCATTTGTCTTCTCTATCTCTAGTCGATTTTATTAATGCTATTTTTGAATATAGACAAAGGTGATCCATAGGATAAGGATGCGAATAATCTGTAGAAGTTTACTAGAGAGGTTTCAAGAGAATATTTTGAATTAAAATTGATTAATTGATGATTGATTAATACGATGAAATATGCGAGTTTAATTTAATTAGTTTATTTTTCGATGCAATGAGATCTCTTTCTCAATCCTCATTGCCCGAGTGGGTTATAAACTAAACATTATTTTAGCTTTTCTTTCTTTTGGATCTAATGTTTCGCCCGTACTTCTCACATTCTTTCGCGCTATTGATATTTGATATCATCCTCCGTTCAAATTCCGACTTCGGAGTTTGCTCTTACCAAGCCTCTCCCTGATCTCTTTATTCTATGCGTCTCTTTTCCCAAGTATGTACATGGCGCTTCTTTCTTATCTGTCTTTTTCTCTTCATCTTAGTTTCTTCACATTCGTTCGGGCTACAATAAGAAGAATCGATGCGTAACGGTTGCCGCTTGGTATCGTACTAAAGTGTAGTAAAACTAAGAGTGAAGAATGATAAATATCTTTCTCTCTTAATTTCGAATTTCAGTCGCTGTAAGTTATTAGATGATAGATTTGCCTAACTTATTGGAGTTATTCAGAGAGAATTGCAAGTAACTGATAAGTTAAGAAATACATTTGGTATTTCTAAAGCCATTAGGTAAAAATTCGTATCACAGTGACGTTGCAAATGTGATCGGGTAGGAGTTTTTAGGATAGAGAGTTCTCTCGGCGTATAAAATAATGGCCCAAAATACTTGCCCAGGGATAGACTTCAGGGATAGAATAATACTGACCCAGCATTCTTCTTTCCCTGGGGATCTATTACCTATCCAGTTCGTCTGGGATAGGCGATTTTTCCTCAGATCTTGAGATGTTTCTTAAACCTTTCACAGTATAAGTCCCCTGCCATCTATCCGTTTAAGGAGTGTTTTAAATTTATATTTTAATTAATAATAATTTATTATAGATGATCTCAATTTCTCCTTCTTAAATTATTTTAAAATACCACAGAAAGCAATATCAAGCAAGAATAATGTAATTTATAAGTTAGTTAACTAAAATTTGCCATTAAGTTTTTATAAATGAATTTTCTAAGTCTATAATTTTTATTTTACAGGAATATTTGGCAGAAACAACGGCGATCTGCTGCTGCGGTAAGTAGTAATATTATTTGTAATTCTATACTCATGTAAGTCTATACTTTTATAGAAATGCGAAAATTTCGTTGATTTTTTAGAAAGCTTCTACTACTATATTTCAATAAGACGGAGCTGAAAAGAAGTATTTATATTTTTATTAAGTATAAAGTAAGTTAACCACTTAAGTGCAAAGTAAGTATTATGTGTGAAATCATCATCATACAAAATAACCAAATAGCTAGTTAGTCAGTATATGAAGGAGATGAAAATTTTCTCTTCTTCTAGATTTATACCCCAATCGAGGAAAGTGCGGACACTTTAAGTCCGGCAAATTACCTCAAATATTCGTCTAAGAAGAATTATATTTTTTGTTCGAAGGAAACAATTATAAGAAGTGTGTCCTACAGCCGTCCTTTTCTTTTCCTCTCTAAGGAATTATTTTCTGTGGAGCTTTTTTGGTCGCGATAGGAAGTAGATTTTTTGCAGCAGTAAATTTATTCTTTTTTTCAAATGTACGCTGTATTTGGGGAGCAGTAAAAAAGCATTCTAGACAATTCTTTTGTAAGGATTACCACTCTTTAGGGAACTTGAAACGGAATCTTAGAAGAATTTTCAGTCTTAGAATTAACGTAAAATGTGCGACATGGCTTCGAAATTGTTTCTTAACGCTTTCAGAATTATCAATTTAAATACCATAAACAGGCTATTTTTACTAGAGGCCCTGTGTATCTCTTTGATATAAAAACAAATAATTACATCCATAAGAAATATTACCAATAACTACCGACGAGAGACTTGCAAATGCATTCAAATTCTAATTTTTTTGAAGTATACGATAAGTACTGTCTTCTTTAAAATATAAGACAATCCATGTTCATTTATAAGACCGTTTTTCGTAATTTATTTTTTAATTGCGAACATAATGAATGAACCACTCAAGTATCCATCAGATAACTACTTTTTGAATTGTTCACTGTTACTGATAACGATTTTTCTTTTTAATCAAAGCTAATTATTGTTTTATTTATGATACAACTTTTTTTATGCGATTCTCGAGTACAATTCGTTATTCGCCGTCGTTGCCCAGTTGTCCCGTGGTTAGCCGATGTTGGGTACTTTAGAAGGAATGTATTAAATGATGTATGGCTGAATCTGATTCAAAGGAGAGAGTCCGGCAGGGTTGTATCAAGACCATACTTCTCTTATACAGCCATCATACCACATAACCCCTTATTTATAATCATTTCTGTATGGCATACATTTCTGCCAGTTGGATGATAGGAATTTATGGAAAAGCATTTGGAAGAAAATAGACTTTTAGAGTTTTTGTTTTAGACTTATTATACGTCAAGCCACAAGGAAAATGAATAATTTCACAGTATTTATCCTGGAAATATTTTCTGATTGTACCGATTAATATTTAAAAGCAGACTCAAACTCGTCAGACAGAAATTGACAAGTGTGTTTTGTTAAGAATATTTAAGTGTTCATATCTCACCATTCATTACTTTATACTTTTAATTAAATGACTTACTTAAACTGAATCTTCAAGGTGAAGTACGATTAAAAGAATAACAGATGGAATGATATTTACATGAAAAATTAACAAGAAAACCTAATTAACTAACGTTAAACATTAGAAGTTTTCAAAATTGTGGTTCAAGTTTGAGTTCATGCTCCATTCTCACAGGAATTGGTCGACCCTTCCCGTTTTATAAGGCCTCTTCGTAACCACTTACCTCAGGTCCTCCCGTTTGCCCGTTTTTTAAGGTCTATACGTTGGCACTTACCGTAAGAATCTTAACTTAGGTCTTTTCAAAGTTAAATCCCAAGTCAAACAGGAATCTTCGATCCTCGCTCCCTCGAAACTTTTCATTTTATTTTTTCGATTTAATACTTCGACTTCTATTCTCGAGAAGGTTTAGGTCAATGCAGAAAGACTATTCTCATCAACTCATCACCCCTTTTTAGAATCTGTGACGTATAAGTTGAAATTTAAAGCCTAAAAATACCTCTCTTAAACTATTACTTGTGTCTACTTTCCTCCTAGATTTTGGCCTTGTTTCCTTTAACATATATTCCCAAATGCTGATCTTCCGATAACGGATCTTGCGGATTAACATATATTCCTAAGTGCGGATATTAAAACAATAATATTTGTTGTTTTAAGCGTCTTTGAATTCAATGCGTGTCAAGTCTTTTCCTACGTTATTCAAAATCGGTCTTGTCATCGGTCGGATCATTGATGGTCGTTACAATCTCGTTATTATATTACTCGTTCATTTTATTTTTTTCCTTGTGTTATTTTGGTCTTCGATTATTCATTTACATTTTATAGTAGCATGTCAATTTTATATTTGCTGTCACTCTTCTATTTACTGCATAATTTTTGTGTATGATTATCCGAACTTTAGTTATAGCTCCCGCATACTTTGCAGCTCCATTCCGGCTGACCTTTTTCCCTTCCTTTTCTTTTATCTTGGTTTGAGCATTCCGAGATTCTGTGATTTTTCAATTCTACCACTCATCCCTTTATCACAAATTAAATTTATATGTATCATTCACGTAGTCTAATCACGTCTTTCTTCTTCCAATCGTTGTCCTTTTCTGTCATCTTAAATTAATCCATCCAAGACTTAACAGCAGTACTTTGTGCAATGAATTTTAACGCCTTTAATTAGGTTACCAGTCCGTCCTATCGGCGTGGGTGTTTAGTATGAGCCCTCTTCTTAGTCTAGTTCGGCAAGTGAGACCTTACTGGTAGTTAAGCTACCACCGGCATAGTTCATAGAGTCATTGGGGCGCGCAAGCCTCCAAACCACGACAACGTACGTACATACCCAGAGGGTATGGTTAAGAGGGCCTTCTAAACTGAGGGGTCGATGTAATGTTAGACCTTTACTACACAGAGGTGAACAAGTGGAACGAGTCCTTGCCTCACATTTGTTCGTAACCCTTGCATTACCCTTCGAAACCCAGCTCAATTTTTGCCCCAAGTTACTTTTCTAAAAGTAATCAGAACGATAATGAATATAATCGTGTATGCATTGACCTTAAAACGCGAAATTTTAATGAAAAACTTTATTTCCGATCTATACCGGGGAGATTTAAGTAGCAACTATCATCAAAATTAATGTATAGTACAGAATAATATAATGATCGAGGTGAATTGTACTGATAAACTTAGTATAAAATACCCTCGAATTTTCGTGTTTGAATCTTGCATAAAATTCTCATGTTCTCATCCTGGACGATGGGATTATGGGATTATGAGATGTGAAACATGCTTAGTTTGGTTAACTTAAACGCACTTATAACCTAATAACGTCTCTTTCAAATGCGCGTATCCTTAATAAAATATTTCTATTTCCTGTTAAAGGATTATATAGCATGAGTTTATATAGTAAAACCGATTTTAACGGTCCACTTAATAAGCCTTACCATCTAATGCGCACTTTCTGCCCGGTTCTAGTCCCTATCACACGTAACACGTGGTATAGCTATCGCTTACGGCGTTCTGATAACCGCTCATAAGTCGGCTTTTCCCGTTCCAAAATCAACTGCAACTTGCTTTATCCGATCGTCAACCTTATTCGCTAGACCAACTTGTTCACATTATCCCTATTACCTTCTTTATATCTTTATATATATTAAGTGCGGTAATTTTGCTCAGTTTGAAAATTGAAGTAGCATTGTTTTCTAAATATTTATATATTAAGGGGCTCGATTGTGTAGTTAAAATAAGATTTATTTTGGTTTGAAAGTATTTAACGTTCCCTGAAAACAGAAGAGCCAAAAGTACTTATTTATATATCCTTTCAGTGTGTGAGAAATGAAGTACTATACCTTCATGTCCTGGACTAAACGCTATTGTAGTAGTTATATTTTTAAAAGTACTTCGGCAGCGAAGGTTATTTCGCACTTGGAATCGGATCCGGGATAACGTTTAAGAAAAACACTACCCACTTGGTCATCCTATGGCCCTCAAACGCAATGCCACTTAAAACGTGGATTCCAATCAGTTCCCTGAAAAGCGTCTTAACCGGCTTCTACTGTAAGTATTTATGTAACTTATTGTTTTTCTTTGGCCAACTTATAATTTCGGACTAATATCAGATTGCAATAAGCTCTTGGATCTACAAAATACTCTACGGTCGTTGTAAATAATTGTTCTAGAGAGTACCTCGTCACCAACGTTATTACAAGCACGTTGAAATTTACCGAAGGTATTTCCAAGGAAAAACGGACATGTAAAAAGTCTGAGAGGTATAGTAACATTATTTTTAGTAGTGATTCGAAAGTTAAGGCCATTTTGTACATATAGGCCCCTATCGAGAATTAAACCCAGGACCGCTTTCAGTAAAGTCGTACGCGGGGAACCCTGTATTAACATTAATTTTACTCAGCACTATGAATAGGGCTGGATAATGTCTGATGTAAATTTTTTACTTTTGGAGCAATATACTTCATTAACGTAAATGAATGTTTCTCTTGGTTTTATAAAATTGATAAAACATTAAATCATGGTGCTCTTAAATGCATTATCATACTGGACTCTAATATTATCAAAGTTTGCATGCTCTCAAGAAAAAGAAAACACTGATGATAAGATAAATCTATTTATGCCTTTATAATTTCCATTGTCTCAAAATTATATGACAATCATATTCATATAGAGATATATGAAACATTATTCCACAAGGACTCTTTATCTTCCTCTTTGGAAGATCCGGGTTCGAGTCCCGGTCCTTTCATACTTTTTCTGCCCGTTGTTTCTAGTGAAGGTTTCTAGGGTCACGCCTTTACGTGCAAAGTCAGCATCCTACCTTTCCCTTACCGGGGGTAGTTAAAGTGGCATTTCTTCGGCCAAATGAAAACTCTAATAAACTGCGAGAGGATTCGTTTGGTAATCAAAGGATTTGGCCGTTGTATCGGCAGCTTTGAATGGAAAATGAGTGTCGGTCGGTGCAATCCCAGTGCAATCGAGTTTGAATGGAGTCTAATTCCGATCACGATCCAAACGGAAAACTTAAGGGATCGGGTTAAGTGAAAGGAAGAGGAATAAGGACTCCGAAGGGACGAAGAAAGGTTACGGCAGACGTGAGATGAGAGTAGAAAGAGGGGCGAAAAAGATGAGGGAGAAGGCGAAAAGGGAATTAAACGAATGTTTTCGATATCTTTAAAATTCTCCACCAGTGGTGTGCTTGTCGCTTGTGAGACTCCTGAGTCTTGCGAAAGGATCCAAATATTTTGACACGCCGTAGAGCCAAAAGGAAAGTTTCTTCAATTGCCTGTTACAAATGTGCTGTGTAGAACGCATGACCGGCTCAAACTTTCTTCGGCGGAAATCTTTCTTTGTATCGAGTTAGTTACTGAACCGAGCTCTCTTTCCTCATCGCTTACCTTTACGCCTCGCTGAGGAAACTGAAAAAAACATACGAATTTACTAAACTTCTGCTAACATTATATCGGTGACTAATTGTTTTGTTGTGAACAGAAGTATGTCTGCGACCGCCTTGTTGCCTGGTAACAACATTTAGATGCGTACTGAGAAGCGTAAACTGTATGCTAAAGATCCAGAAATGAACTAGATTAAATCGAATCGGATATAAACTTCAATGTAGAATCAAGCACTTATTCTATGTAACTTTACTGTCCTCTCTTCCTCTTCTAAAACTTTAACGATAATAATTGTAGTATTTCATCGTAAGTTCATAAGTTATTCCATAGTGCACTTACGTTAATGGCTTATGGAGTAACTTTTTCTCTTTGATTAGGAATACCATTCGGATTAAAGTGATCGAGAGGTTCCATAATCACGTAAGAATATAACGATCAAATATAAAATAAAAACACAACTCCATGATTCCCTTCTCCCCAATCTTTGACATTACAATTAAAAGTATTAAAAAGATGTAAAATGTCCCAACAAAATCAGATACACTTAAAATCTAGTTTCTTTATCCTCTTCTCTTTATTACATAGTTTATTTTTAAAGATGTAACTATAGAGGTTTCTTTCATTTTCAACTGGTAGCCATCCTAGCTTAAACGTGTCATTCAATTGTACGGTCAGGGTGAAAATGGACTGGACTACAATTAAACAAAAGCATGATGGAGTGTTGTAAATAAATGAAGCTATGAACGTGTTTACCCCGAAATGAGAATGACGCGAAAGCTATGCATGTAAAATTGAACACTCCCCAAATTTCGAAAAAACAGTTTCAAATAAGAGGAAATGAGAATTCCATCAGCTCCCAAAATTGAATTTATACCTCATTCCCGGGCAATTTTCTTTTTAAAGCAATCACACAACTTTAGGGAGCATCAAGGGAATGATTACAAGTGAGGGCGCGATAAATATATGATGCCATTCTCTAATCTTCTCACTTCTTTCCTGAAAAGTGTTTTATAAATATCACCTGAAAGGAGATCACGGGATTCGTTAATTTTGCTAAGTAAATTTAGTAAAAGTATGTTTACGGATAGTGTGATAGGTATTTGACCTTTATATTTTTCTATGGCCGATTCGCGATTAGCGTTAAATGAAAAATATAAGCCAAAAAAATCTCTTTTTTATAACGCGTTTTTTTTCTGGGGTCAACACCCGTTGGTGATTTAATAAATAAACAGGTCGCTTGATGTTTATACATGCCGATGTACGGTTGGTAAATGAATGTGCGTCTATGTCCACATACATGCATGCGTCTTTGCTTTGTTAAATGGTTCAAGATCATTTCTTAAAAGAAATGCCGTATAATCTCAAATAATTTCCTAGAAAAATTTCAAGGCTGAGTTTGAAAGACAGGCCTAAACGTGGAAAGTAATTCTGTAGGGAAAAAATGTATGGCTAATCCGAATCATTATTTCAAGTAGAATGTAAACACTGACAATGTTAGAAAAGGAAAGAAGGTAAGGAAAATACCGTAAGTAAGACTAAACAAGGAGTGTTAGTTCCAAGGCAAAACTTCCGATAGTAACAATAACATGTGGCGATCCGTTTTAGGTTAATCTAAAAAAACAACGACTAGTATGACTAAGCCACTATTGTCAGAATTCCTCAGCTCTAACGTAGAGCACATCCTTTTTGGCCTAGTTTTGATCAGTCAAGTTTTTGCACACTTGTTATTCTCCTTCTTTTGAGCCGTAAACGAGTTTTATTTTCGATGGTTACGCATCTTTAGGCACTAAAACGAATCGATAGTGGTAAGTGAGAACAAAAAATTGTGCCGAACGTTACTTGGGGAAAATCATGGTAGAGGACTGGCTGAAAGAAAAGGGTTCGTTCGAATATGGAGTTGCATAAAAATCTATCAAACCGTTGTACGAGAAATGTAACTAATTTTCGAAGTAGATGAAACCACATGGATATAGTTTATACCAGGAAATGTTAAAATTTTCCTTAGTTTTCTAACAAAGGATTAGATGTAAGAGAAAACTTTGTAGTATCATTATCGCCCTTAATGACGTATCCTATGCTATTTTAAATAATCAACTAATGAATCTTGGATGATTTCAATATGAATTTTGGGATGAGAGAGAATAAAATAAGACATTCTTATTATGAGCTTTGGAATACATAATTTCTAAAGTTCATATTAGCTCGAAAATATTTGTCTAGAAACTCATGCGTAAATACATAAATGTAAGTACAAATCAGATTAACCAAGAGACCAAAAGGAAACCGACCCAGGATATAGACTCCAAAGATTTCGTAACACAGATAAAAGACGATTAAAAGTCAGTTCTCCTGAGTTTATGGCACGACAGAGGAAGAATCTAAAGAGCTCACAGATAGAAAAAATAATCGATGTTTGGATTATTTACGAGTTGAAGAATGAAAAATCAACAACAAAGACTGCAAAAATTCTTCCCTCTGGGCTGCCACGCATGTTTACCCGGTTTATTCTTTTTCCTTTAGTTTTTTTACATATTCCTATTAAATAGCAAAAATATCTGGGAATATCGGGTGAAAATTCTCAAGATGAAATTATTTGGGGAGACGGAAATTCTCGAATGATATCTCCATTATTCATACATATTGCATTTCGTCCACGTGTAAGGAAAGGTAAGGATACCTATTAAACGAAAAATAAATGCAACACCTCAGTTTTCGCATTATATTAGATTATTATATTCGGAATTGAAGAGACTAGATTTTAAAATACTTTTATCATTTCTTTTTTCCATTATTCAGCATCTTTTCATATTGAAAAATTTCCACACTGTTATAAGTCTTTTTTTATTTTTTATGTTTTCTTTCTAGGCTTCAGAAATTATTTTCCTTTGAGTTCAAAACTTAACTATTGGTATGAGTAGGTTTCTCAGGCTTTTTCATCCCCTTCTCGAGAATGTTATCTTGCAAAGGAGTTTTTATCATAAGCACTTCATTTAGGTTATTTTAAATCAATTAGAATTATATTGCATCTCTCCTCTTTTCATTGCTTTCTTTTCCTTTCATCATATCCTCTTCTAAAATATCAAAGAGAAAAAGAGACTTCAAAGTCACAATATCGCCTTCAATAAAGACATTTTTTTATTCAATTTTAAATAATCGACAAATGAGTCTTGGATGATTTTAATATAAATTTTGGAGTAAAATACAACGTTAAACGGCATTTATGATATTTGTATTACCAGCTTTGGACTTTTTTCTCAGGATAAACGCCCGATAGAAAAATAAATAATGCTCATAATAAAAAATTCGATTAGCGATATATCTTTTTCAGACTCCAATACACGACTTTGAACGAGAGTTGGCAGATCGGAGAAACAGCTATACAAACATTTATTCTTCCGATCACCTTTTAGCAGCAACACTAAAGACCAATTTAAATAGCCTCAAATGAAAATTTCCGCGAATGTAAGGATTTCTATTGAAGCGGCGTTTTTGAATAAACATTTCCCGTCGGAGGTGATAGCATTCGTATGAGTGAAACAAGCGGCGAAGACGGGAATCGTGCTTCGTTTTCCCAATGATGGCCCACCAATCAGAGAGGTGGGTTCGTTGGCTTCATCCCAACCACCTCTTCCCAGACCAATGACTTCTATTCTCTGAGAGACCTTTCGCCTGAAGACTATGGGCCCTGTAATCAAGTCTTAGCGAAGGGTATTGTGGGAGGAACGCTATTTTTCGATCCCCTCCGACCCTTCATATTTCCTCTCCCCAACAGTGGTGCTCCACCAAATTCACAATTGCTCCTGAATGCGCAGCGATTTTTGAAGGGCGGCTGAAAAGGCCGTGTGCGAGATAATTTCGGAGGGTTTTGCGGCCGTCGATAAAGAAAAGCTACGCTCGATTTGAAGAGAGATGAAAGCGATTACCTTAGCGTCCATCTTAAGGGTCTTAAGGAAGTCTTTTGTGTGGGTTTGTGGGTCCATCTTAAATAGGTTTACGTCCGTAATTGGAAGCGGGAGATGTAATGGCGCCCTGTGAGAGGAGTACGTTTCCAGATTGAGGAGATGCTCTCTTTTATAGGCCATCTCATTGTTTTACAATACAATACAAACGTGTTTATTTGAGCGAGATTGGGATTTTGAAAGTCCAATCTTTCATTTAACTCTTATCAAAAATGGGTTCGCATTCTATACAAGAATACAAAACGTAATATATAGTTTATAAGTACGGTGGAAATAGAAAGGAAAAACCAGGAAAATTCCGAGATTAAAAAACCTTTCAGATTTTTTATAACGGAAAAATATTTCCTCTTGTGGAAAAAAACCACAAAGAGAAGTGGAGTGTGAAACAGTTGCGTAAGCTGCAGGGTAGAGTGAATGAGAGAGATAGATTAAAACATAGAGGATAATAAAAGTTATTAACAGATACGATGTGTAACAGAACGCAAGTATTCGTTATTGTTGTTAAGTGTAATGAAACTTCATAATTTGTAGCATAGGATGGATAAATAAAAATTACAAAAGTTACTTACAGATACAGAGAGTGCTGGTACTTAGACAGCTACTTAGTATTACTTAATTATTTTGGAATAACTATAGATATACAAACAAAGTATGAGGGTGTATAAAAAGAAATATAAAACATTATAATGCAAGAGTAATTTCAGGTCTCCTTGTTTCAAATAATTGTAAAGCATTGAATTCTAATACAGACTTTTTCGGAATGTTACTGATATGATGTATACTTTATATGTATATGTTAAGAAATAATGTGTTAAGAATGGAAGGGTTTTGTTATTAAATATGGGAAATTAAAGAATAAAAAATTTATAATAAGGGAAAAATAGAAACGATAATCTCATGAGAAAATTTAAACAATTGAAACTATGACATTACGCAAGCTAAGAAATCAATATTTGTCAGCCACAGAGGATGAAATTATATGATATTTAACGGTATCTTTATATCCAATAATTCTTCAACACATTAGATAAACTATTATTATACTTTATGACTAATGTATTCTTTTAAAAATAAAAAAACTCTCAAGTCTCAAATCTCGTCCGTAGAAATATATTGAAACATAGAAACAAATAAAAGTTTTGAATACGCAATAACAATAAAAATCTCAACATATTTTGGAACTCATATGTAACTTATACCTAAAATTTCTCTGTAAAAGATTCTGATTAGAGAGCAAAGACAATTTAAAGATTTCCAATATTCTCTGTTCCAAGTACGAAATAACTCAGTCTCTTTTCTGAATTTTTTAGTACGCAAAAAAGAAGACATTCTTTACCGCCCAAGTTTAGCTGTTAATTCCTAGATTAGTCGTTGCTATGAAACATTTCGCAAATCCCTGAGGGTCTAAGACGATTCTCTGAAGACGTTTCGCAGGGATTATTATCATGTATTTTATTTAATATATATTGAAGAAATTCCCTGCCACTCCCGCCGCTAACCACCCAACCCAACACAACTTATTACAAGCTCGTGAAAAAGCTAACTGACGAAAATTACTGCTTTCTTTACTGAAATTAAATCATTTAATTATGGTGTGAACCATTGTGATGATAGAATAGGCTCACTTATACAATTTGCTGACTTAATTTGTCAATAAATAATTGAGTTTCTTACATTTGCTAACTAAAATTTTGACTTTTTTCTGTAAGTATGTTCCTGGACTTTTTCACTGACCTCCGGATTTGAAAAAAAATACTACCGGTCACCGGAAGAATAGCTCCTCTCATAAAAATAGTACACATTTGCGGTATCATCAACCCACCATCTTCTTCTAAAGTGAAAGAAAAATTCCAAAATATTTTCTAAGTAATATATATTTAAATTACTCCCGAGAAACGGCGTTGAATCATTCTAGTCTCAGTCCCTGGTAACGTTCATATTTTTTGAAAAGAGAATGTTGTGAATCCTGTCTGAAATAAATTAGCCGTGCTTACGCAGGACGCTATCCCAGTGGAGTGCGTCTGGTGTGAACTGTGCCTTTTACTCCGGCAGTGACCGTATCCTCGAAAGCGCGTGCTATACTACCGATAACTCACCCGCACATTTCGTCAACAACTGTTCCGTTCATCGCCCCCCAATTAACATCACAGCGTTTCCATTTTCGCGCTGACCTCCGCCGAAAACACCTCCGGAGAACCTATAAATCGTTTTGAGGTTCGAAATGGAAAGTCACCAGAGATTAAAGCGATTGCAGATGTCCTTGCGTTTGCCGGGACAAGTGCCCCCTGAAGACATTCTCGCATTTTGCGGCCTCCGCACTCATCTGTTAAACTCCATAATGGCCCGCCAGAGGGGACGACAAAACTTCTTTCTCGAGGAGGACCCGATAGGATTAAGCATTCATGGCTTGAGTAAAACCCCAAAGCATGCCTGTCCTTCCGAGTGGAATGTTCCCCCAGAGGGAAGGGTAATGGATGTAGGACTTGGTTTTACATCTTGGAACGTAGGCCAAAGAAAATGCTTTAATGAGATGTCGTAGAGATATGGAGGAGGAGGAAGTTTCATCAAGTATGTATGGCGACGGAGGAATCGAGATGAAAAACGAAATGCGATCCACAATTTTGAAAATTGCTGGGAATAAATCCGGCTCATCTTCCGCCTGGGAATAACAATAATGGCTTTGGGGACGATAACCCGAAGAGATATTCTGCGTGTAGATGAGCTGCGATCAACCATTGATGATTTACCATAAAGTCAACCTGCTCACGCGTAATCTCGAGGTAAGCTACAACGTTACGATAAGGAAAATCTTTACAGTTTTCTACGGAATTGATTTCAGCCTGTGCTTCTCAACCGTTGTAAGTAACCTCTTCAGTGCTCCGCATCCGCGTTTTCAGAACTTCCGACCGCTCTCATAAGGGAAGGGAATAAAAGATGTTCCTTAAAAAGGTTTTCTTTCTTTTGGAATCTGAAATTCGGAATTTTCAATGAACACTTCTGTTAATTCTTCACACAACTACACCAGTCTTTGACGTTGATACTTTTTGATGTAAGAGCGGTCCGAATGAAGGCTCCTTTTATGAAATACATTCAATTCTCTACGAATTCCTAAAGTTAAGGCTAATTAAAATTGGGTAATACCTATTGGTTCAAATAAGAAACGAACTAAGTATCTTATGACAAGGAAAAGAGGTGAAAGTGAAATTTCACGCAAAGGCGTGCACTTTTTGGAAAATTTGAATGGCGCTTGAAAGATCTGGGTTCGAGTCCCGATCCTGTCACGTTTTTTCATGTCCGTTTCGCCTTTTGATTTATTATAACCTATTATTCTTCTTGGATGTTATAATCTGTTGTTTTTAATAAATCTTAGCTTGAATAGTCAACGCGGAATTCGCTTGTGTTACAGAGTAACATTTGGGCTCTTATTTGGAATAGATTTATATCTAGCATTCGCTTTTGAAATTCGAATTTCTTAGTGGTGGCAAGATTGGGTAATGTTACAATTTAATCGAGTACTCTTGTATTTTAATAATGCGACAAAAGAAATCAAATGTAATACCAGAAAATATAGTAGAACCTTCAAAATTATATTAACATTCATTTCAATACAGCAAAATCATGGCTGATTTGCTAGTGTTCTAAATAGCTCATAATAAGATATTGAGACGATATAACGGAGCGTTAAGTTTATCTGTAGTCATTTCTGAATTTACAGCAGTAATCAATCAATGAGGATATTTGAGTCATGACAAGATATATCGAAACATATTTAGGGAGATGTCAGCGATATTTTGAGTGGTAATAAAAGATATACCTCCGTTACAGGTGATATTACTGGTCATAAGGAGCCCAAAATTGCGAGCATTGCTCATTTATGATGAGCGTTGAGTTAATCTTCGTGGAAATTTGCGGCAATACGAGCTTCATAAATTGGGAATATCAACGCGCGATGCATCAATGACCGATTTTTATATCTGAACTCTTTCTCCTTAACGCCATCGGATACCGTTTAAGGATTTAGCTCCTGCAAGCCTGTCTTCTACTGCGCAGCTCTCGAATTTATATATATCTGCCTTGAGAGTGGAACCTTTGAAACTGATCAATAGACCCTCCCCTTATCCTGAAATCCTATTTCTAACCTGTCTCAGGGTCCTCGCCGTGTTTATTGCCGTCCCAAACTATTCCCAGAATGCATTTCTTCCGTTTTTCATTGTCTTAAGATCCGTTTCTACATGATTCACCGATGCGTCCTCTCCGCCACTGACGTCACGGATTTCCCAAAGGCTTTCAGCGTATCCGAGATGCGAATTCTATCGCAGCCCTTTCGTATCTATCTGAGGAAATATATTCACACACGTAAGACATTCTTTCTCGCAGTCCATATTTATCAATTTCGCAGCCATCACTGATTCCTTCTTTAATTCTCTCCACTTCATTTAATCCATACCAACTGTCTTCATTTCTTTCACACGTAGTAGCAGTATCGTTAAAAGTGCTTCGACAAATGAGGCACATAAGGGTCCCCACTGGAATCGAACGAGGATCAACTTTCACCAAAGGCGCAAGCACTACGTGGATAGCGCTTCCGCACTTTCATACTAGGTAATAGTAATTTTAAAAGTGCTTCGACAGCTGCACGTGAGTCCGCAGTTGGAATCAGATCTGAGATAGCTTTCACCGAAGGCGATCGCGCTGCCCACTTGGATATCTAGTATACCTTTCTCTTACGTTTCTCTTGAGGAACGCAAATATTTATATTTGATAATGTGTTCAAAAGGGTTATATTGAAATTGATAAGATCACATCTTACGCGGAGGATAAGTTCCGGAAGTGGTGCGTAAAGCAAAACAGAGCAAGATAAAATACGCTGATTGCATTAGATGATTGCTGAAGGTTTACTTAATAAACTGATATGAGGCTATATGAAATCTAGTTCATGTGACAATTCCGAGTATTTTGTAGATTGAAGGCTGGTGAAAAAGTTTGTCTCTTCAATAGGAAGGTACTTCCGGGAAGTTAAATTTCCAAAAGCATTCAGTTTATCATAAAGAAAGTATTCATATGAATACTAACTTTCATAAAGCCATCATTCGCGGCATATTTTATTTGAGTCTGCAGGAAATGTTGCATATTTGTGATACATCAATTGGTAATGCTTTACAGATTTAAATGGCTTATTGAATAATTCTTACGAGTCTTATCTCATCGGTAAAATAAGTCATGCAAAGTTGAGTATGTATAGGGCGTGTCCGAGTAGTAACTCGCCGCAGAAATGCAGTTTGCATACAAAACGCTTAAATTATAATGAATCCTCGCGTTTAATTTTGGAAGGGTCGTTTCCCTCTCATTATTTAAGTGGATTTTAGGGCATGTAAGACATGGAAACATCCGAAGTGGGCTAAAGGATGGTTCGAATCGGGTTTCGTTGGGTTGGTTGGTTTAACGGAGGGGGCCGATGCTTCATGCTCTTTGCGTTATTTCAGCCATTTTGTAAATTATCAGGAGTTCTCCCCTTAAAAGATATGATATAAATAAATAGTCGTACCTAATATCGTCATAATATTTTAATCTTAAGGCCTTCCTGTTATTATCGAAAAGTAAAACAAGAAAAGAACTTCACTGGTTTCGGCCTTCACTTGGTGGTTTGAGACAGTAGATAAAGACAGAATATGTCAAAAATAATCACGAAAACGGAAATAGACTTTTATTTAACATTGTTGATTTTATTTTTTTAATGAAATAGTAAAATAATATTGGGTAGTATAAACTAATGCTCTTCTTCCGTTAAAATAAGAGAGATTAAAGACAATACCTTCCTCTACTTCGAGTGGTTTTCCGACAAGCATTTGTTATAGTAACCAGTTGTTATGGTGAATCATTGTTGGGGGAGTATTGTTAGTTAACCGCACAAGAAAAGTCCACTTGAGATGCGAAATGGCTGCGAAGCCAATTCGATTCTTCAGCTTATCTTGTCCTTTTTAATGAATCCCTGTCATAAGGGTCGTGCAAAGGAATTTAATGCTCAAGCCACCCAGAGATAAGGGACTTTGATGATAATCCAGGAGGAGTTACTTAATCCTTTTCGTCTTGTCGATGGCAAGGTTCCACACCATTAGAAATTAGACGCGAGCAGGCAAAGACAACCAAGTCCCTCTTTGTCAATCAATCATTGGAGGATTACCCTCAATTTCGTTGCCAAAAAGGGTAGATATATCAACGAGAGGATTACTTTATCTACTATACTGCTTAAAAAGTTAATAACTTACAAGGAGAGATTTCCAGATGGATTCGCGAATTTGAGACGAGATCTGTTTAGCGTAATAGAGAATTTAATATAAAAAACCCTCTCTTGACCTATAGGTTTCTCTCCACCTGCTTGCTAGATATGGTTGTTTAAAGATACCTTCTAAAGTAGTTCATTAGATACATACTGCTAGGCTTATTCGCAGCTAGTGACAGATATGATTTCGCGGGAATTCACCGTTCATTTTGACTGCTCGGGTTACGCTACGATCGCGGCCTGGCAACGGTTTATTTTTCTCTTCGTATAAGATATTTTCAATAAACACATTTGCCATTTGTAAATGAATTGCACATGTAAGCTACCGCATAACTTGTTAGACATACATGAGCGAACGAATTAGAATCCTGAATTTACTGATGTCATAATTGATGATGAAAGGCAGGCCATTTATATTGACTGTCAAAACAGTGAGGAAACCCGGGGTGCCGGAGGTTGATTGTTTTCTTGACCAAGACATAATTTGCCGACCGCTGTGGTGTTGTGGTTATCATGCTAACGCAGATAATATGCTGTGTATACAACAGCAAAACAACACTCTTAGTATATCTCTAATTAAACATACGAAACAAAAAGTGTAACAAGAGCCACATGAATATATTTACTGATTCACCAGTGGGAAGACGGTAAGATCAGATAAACTTACTATTTATTAGAGAGGAGGTGAGTAGCAGCCATCTTAATCATCGGTATCAAAAGACCTGAAAATTTAAATTTCAGGAAAAACTTTTCTTGGAACAGGATTTGAACCACTGAGGATAAACTTTGGAAACTTTTGGAAATTTTCGGAAACTGGACCAGACGCCTTAACCACTCCGCCATTTCGATGGTGAAGCTTGCTTAAAAAATCGGTTATAATTTAACAAAGAGTCTGGTGAAGTGGGCTCCTGCAAGCGCCAGATAATGACAGATAATATAACAGATAAATTTAGGCTTACAATAACACCCCGCGAGCCACTGTATGGCGTATGGTTGAGGGTGTGAACACTGACATATTACTGATATATTACACTGATATATTACTATATATATTACTGATTTTATTTAGTCATCTTCGATTGTGAACTTTGGTTGATCTACGATTGCATTCCGGCGTAAGCTGATAAAAATGATAATGATGGTATGTGGTGCATTAATTAATGGCAAATATATTCATTAGAAATATCTCAAACGAAGAGAAAAGTAATCCCTTGATAGGCCAAGATCCCTGCCTAACCGGAGGGGCTAAAATGTACGTCGAATTAGAAATTCTGCAGCTGAATTAGAATATCATAAACTGGTAGAAAAGCAATAAAAGTTTCCAATGGACTGAAAATTGCATTTTCTCCATGAACCGTACTGAATAGAGCAAAATAAAGTATATTAGTATATATATCTAGGATGACCGAACGTTTTCGTTTAATGAGACAGCCTCGTTTTCGCAGGGACATTCCCGTTTTTAGCACCTCCGTCCCGGAATTTTTAATGAAATTCGATAGCAAGATGTAGGGAATAAAAAATGTCGGTTTCGTGAAAGTTAAAATATATAGTGAAATTGAAATCCAACAAATATTCAAACATTCTTGTTGTTAATTTAATCCTCATGAGAATTAAGTTAAATTTAATTCAATATTTAATTTAATTTCGTTTAAAATTTAGCTTAATATAATTCTTTTCAATCTGTTGAGGTCGTGGTGAAAAACGTTCTCTTCCCTAATTGAGGCTATTTCACCTTTAAAGTTTATTTTTAATCCCTGAAATTATGGTTCATTTGCGAGCTAAACTAGAGGTATTTTATATCTGGTAAAGATAAAAATTTAATCAATAATATCTGCAAATAAAGAAAATATCCACCGAGAAAAATGGAACAACCATTTGTCCTGTTTTGTTCCATTTTACTGACGAAAATGTCCCGTTTTCAACTAGATGGGAAATCCTGAGTATATCGAACTCCAATAGGCGGGTTTATTTGTTGACGTCTATGTATTGGATGACTGTAGAGTGTATTGGTGCATTTGTGCATTTCCCTACACAAAATAGAGATTTTTCTCAGTAGAAATCGACAAAGGGAAGAATGCTTTTATTTTTGGATACTGTGACAGATATTCCTTTTGGTAACTGAACTTGACATCCTGTTGGACGTAGTCGACATGATGAAAAAAGCTTTGTCATTTGACGACCTAAAGATTTCGTCTCAGTGATGACTGATTGGCAACTCGCTTCAAACGTGGAAAAAATGATGGATAAAACCCGAAACTTTTGCATTGCTCGTGCACCATGCGTACCTTTGAGAATAGCGCTGGGTTACGTGCACTTTTAGAAGTATTAGGGAATAACATTTCATAGTACATTTTCGCTTAACCTTTTAAGCATTGGTCTTTAGGTGTTACGTTTCCCATCTGTGTTTGTGTTATTTGGATGTGAGTTCTTACTTTTCTCGTGTGAAACTGATACCTATAAGAGGAGGTGTTAAGTTATTACAATGAAACTTATCATTAATTAAAAAGGTAAATTAATACTGTGAAAGACATACAATCAAGTAACACTCTTTATAGAACAAGTGGCTATCTATCATTGTAGAAGTCTTCGACATATTGATATTAGATATATAGTGAGATATATAAAACCAATGAGCGATACATGCCACGTTCAGAGAACGCCGAAGAGTCGATAGAACTTGACGTTTGAAGAATAAACTTTTTGAAGATTTCTTTTTTATGTTAAACTTAAAGTGGTTGGTATCCTTCAATAAACCAGCTGAGTATTCTTGGATAAACAGAAATGTACTCATTTTAATACCTGTTAAAGAATGATTTCTTTTTTATTTAATTCGGTCGTTTTTTTATCACTGGCTAAGTGGTGGTGATAAGTCGTCGAATATGTGGGATAACTGTGTTGATTGCACCCACTGCCACACGTCAACTAGGCAGGTATTAATTTAGATAGCTGTCTGTAAAGTCATCAGCTCTAAGGTTGGTTGTATCCTCAACCCCTCATTAATTATCTAAAACACTAGGAAGAAAACGATTCGAGTTGGTGAGATGTGAAAAGAGGTAGTTTGCATCGCTCAAACCTCAGTAGCTTCTGTAATACATAAGCCATGAACTGGACTGAGACAAGTTAAGGTTTCCCTTATCCTATACCGAAAGACAAATGAAAAACATTACTTTTAATTACGAATTGTTTGCATGGACGTGAGCAGATTAAAAGATCGAGAAAATTTAAGTGGCAATTAAGAGAAAAGGTAAGAGGTTAAGCAAAATGCCGCAGCTTAAACCCAAAATGAAATTTCTTTCCGCGCAACATCGCTATTCTTTCATACTTCAGATTGACAACTGTCTACAACTGATCCCAGAGAATGTAAACACGATTCTAGCGGACTCACAATTCGTGCATTCGCTTGGTTTATTCAAATCAAATTCCTGCCTTCATTTCCTTTGTGTTATTCACGCGATAAATCCGGAGCTAAATGAATCGGCGGGGATATTTATTTCAATACACGGGTGTTTTTGCGGATTTCCACTTTGATTAAAACGGAGTCGATGACGGAAGTTCACCGGTCGGGAACTGAAGCATAATGAGATTGAATAATGGCCGAAACAATCAATAAGCGCTAACCGCAATAACAAAATGGCTTCGCAAATAGAATATCATCGTCATGATAGTTAAGTTGATTTAATGAGAAAAATCTTTAGGTGACCGCAAAGAGGGTCTGTATCAATGAAATGAGAGAGATAATGTGATGAATTAATAGAATTTTGATTATCAATAGCTGTAATTATCATCTGAAGCATATAATAAAATAAGTAAATCAAGCTGTTTATGCTTGTCAAATTTTTTAGATTCTATTGTTAATAATTTCGCAGAATATTTGTTAAATTAGCCATTTCTTTGAAATTCAACAAAATGTACCATACCATTGCTTAATCTACAAGGCATTAAAATTTTGTATTTATGATATAGTTCATGTTTACAATAATACTCTTATAAATTAAATGGATATTTCAAGTTATTATTTAGTAACCTTTCAACTCTAGATACAAACTAAACTAAAGGAATTCCGTAAATGAAATTATTATTATCATGGAATGTAATTTAGGCTTGAATCGCGAGAAGTTTGCTAACATTAATTTCCGTTAAAATTTGCGGCCTTGAAAAAAATTCGCCTTGAATTCATGAGATCGCATCTCCATAAGGAATATTCATAAAAATACAGATTTATCTAACTTAAATTATTGTTCAATATTCAATCGTGAAAGAATATATTAATATTAAATTCATAGGAAATTCTAATTGTTAACAAAATACGTCATCATAACGATATCAACAAATTATTGCGAATAAATCTAAAACGTGATATATGGAACGTGTGATTTTATGAATTAAAGAGTGGAAAAAGGAGAGCAGCAGTAATGGAGTTGGCAAAAATGTTGACTTCAGGTATGCATATTTTAAGGCCAGAGCAAAATTTCACTTAAAAAAATAACTTTTTATTTCTTTCTCGTGTAACTCCGCACACTTAGTTCGTAATAAATAAAACTGAGAGGTAAAATTGTTGGAATATAACAGGTTAACCCCTTTTGTGATTTATGTTTCCCAACATATCCAAATCTAATAAAACGAGATGAGCGGATGGCATTAAAAATCTCGCAAAAGATTCATTCTCCGAATATCAAAGAGAACCAGAAAGCTACAGGGAATGAGAGAGTGGCATAATTTATTCATCAAAGAATACAGATTCCAGCGATTTAACAAAAAATATCGATTCCTGGAAAAATCCCGCAGGAGAGGCAACATCTGGCGTGAATGATTCTTTTTGGGCGACTATTCGAGCGATACGAAATTGCGCGAAGACACAGTGATTGAGGGCCAATGGAACATAGACTCGAATTCTCCCTTGAATTTCTTATCCGATAAATTTTCCTGGCAAGTTCTTGGAAGTATTGGAGCTCTGTATTATAAAGAAGAAATAGTTTGTAAGAAAATGTGAGATTGAGAAGGAAAGGACTGAAAATCTTACCGATTTCTCCAACACAGTCTCGTTATCAAACCCGTCCATTCGTATTAAATAAAAATATATGTGTACCGCTTAAAACCTTTTCAGAGCTTAAACCCGAATTTTTTCGCAGAAATCTTTACTTAATATCAAGCTTCCTACCAAGTCCAGCTTTAGATTGATCCAGGTGAAACACTTCATTCCAGGAGAAGAAGGATATTTTTCTTGAATAAAATGATGCTGACAAACAGCTGTTAGCAGTTACAGAGTCTCAGAGTCAAAAGATTAGCTCTATTATCACGTTTGTATTAATAAGCTTCATATCTACTTCTTTTCATTTTGTCTCAGGCCATTCCTTTCAACTCACAAGATTCTCCGACTTTAAAGTTTAACGGAATCATTATTCCTCAGTTTATTTGTTAGGAAATTAATAAAATATAACATAGTTTTTGGAATTTAGGCTGCATAAATGAACTTAAGTAATGCCTATGTCGTGGAAGTATTCCTTGCAAGACTCGAGGCTGAATTGAGGTCTTGAAGGATAAATGGAACAATCAGGAAGAAATATATGTTCAGAAAATTTATGGATATGTCTTAATCTATAAATATATCTAAGGATAATAAATCATGAAGAATAATTAATTAATTACTTAATTAATTATTCTTAAATTTTTATTAAATTAATTAGTTAATACTATTTTTCTAAAAATATATGTAAAATTATTATATATATAAAATTCGATAGATTAGAGAAGTTCCTAACGAAGCGTAATTCTCTTGATATTATTTATCCCATATTTTGCGAATTAAAACATGCTAGAACTTTTCGCAATAAGCAACTGTATAGAATTTCCATGTAGAATCAGATGATTGATCCCAGCATCCCTATAGTTTCATCATATAGTTCATTAAGCCCAAAGCAGTTGATTCCCGCCTCCGAAATTGCCAGGCATTCCAAATAAAACTCGTCGAATTCCCGGAAAATCCAGTTTAGGCCAATTTCCGTCGACTGTTACATCGCAAAGACGTTGATTCGAATTCCGTTCGGTGGGTTCAATCGAAGCTCAAATTGACGTCTCTGACCTTCCATTTGCATTCCCTTGCGAAACATTTCGCTTTCCTTTTCTCGAAACAGTGCCTCCAACTTGTTTCACCTTCTTTTCCTCCGCCGAATTTACTTTCACTTACAGATCGTAGCTCCAGGCGGGTCTATACGCACTCTTGAATGGATAGCGATTTCTTTTCAAGTGAACTACCCGGTCGAGGAGGCACAGTTCACTGCCCACTATCTGCCTAAAGGGAAAAGAATCACCCAAGCACTTTTTAATTCATTCTTAAAACGTTTTCCGCCAGACCTTTTTTTCTCAATTTCTTCTATGAATCGCGTCTTTGAATACATTTTCTTTAGTTTGAATATTAGGGCATTATTCTGCAACACAAAAGCTGTGACCTCTTTGGTAAAGTATATTTAACCCTTATTTTTAGAGATATTCAAAAGGCAAAATACAACCTAACTCAACTGTAAAACGAGTATAGGAAAAAATGGGAAGCCTGCCTCACATAAGTGTACATTGCTTTCCAGCAGAGAGCCCTCATGTGTAGAATAGGATTGCGAAGAGCATAGTTTCCTATGATTTTTTCCATCTTCAGGAGAAAAGAAAATTGCAATGGGTGCTTAGTTTGTAGAGATGCGCCATAGTAACTATGGAAAAATGTTCATTATAATTTTTTTGTTCTATTCTGCGAAGGCATTCACTACTGAAATCCACTAGCTTCTTACAGTGCTAGTTTTTTGTAATACAGATTTACGTAATCCTCTTTCTACATAATGATCGTTTTAGCCTCGGCTATACTGTAACTCATTTGCATTTCTCATCATTTCGTAGTACACAACCAAGGCACAAGTTCTCTAGCTTAATGTTTCGTATACACAAATAATACAAGTAGATTACATTACTCCATATAGCATGTTGAAATATTTGTGTTGGTCATAGCACTGATTTCATGTCGTTACAGTTTAAATTATTACATTTTTTGAAAAACACAAATTAAATTACGATTTTTCAATACCAACGCGGTGTTTTGACATCCATCCACTTTGTATTAGATAAGGGTAAGGTACATACTAACCAAAGTAACCATTCCTGCAATAAATATATAATTTTTACATTTAAATTAGTAATTTAGCTCTGCCTCAAGACTCCATATGGTAATCATAGGGTGCGCGAAAACACCGAACTCCCTAGTTAGCAAGAGGATTTGTGTACTTTACACCATTTGTATAGATTCATAATAGTACATTCAGCTATAAAGTTAACGTTGTATTCATATAATTTAAATTTGAAGGAAAGTAGGCGTCATCATATATTGTTAGCTACTTTATTATATAAATATTACTTGTATACTTATAATAATTGTTTACTATTATTCATCCTACCTCTTCTATCATTTTTATTTATGTAAGAGTTAATGTTGCACTACATTCTGTTACGAATTTACTACATCAAACGACCATCGAATTAAATTACAGTATAACAACACTTATGGATCACTGTAAACAAATTTACCATAAACAAATAAACAATGGAAATCCGAAATAAAATCCGTAGCCGTAGTAATTTGCGTCGTCATAAGGCGCACAACAATGGCAGAGTTTAGTTGTAAACAAGATGCCGTCACAAAGAGCGTCCCCTTTGATGGCATCCACTCCGTCATCTCTTTTCCATCATCATGTGCTCCATCAATCTGTCTCATTAAGTGCTATCCATCCGCAATGGCCACTTGAGCGCTATCCCTCCTCCATACGTATCCTCTCTCAGCGACCAGATGAAAGCCATCCCACGGAAACAATACGTCTCGAAAACGTTTTCTAATTTTTAAATTCAGTCACTTTCTAATAAACGAGCCGTTTGTGCGTGACAGCCTGAAAAATCCACGTTCTATGGAAGAGGATTTTCCACTCATTCAGTTATTATCACGGTAAGAATATTATTAATTTATTAGCCCAGAGATACGAACATGTAGGTTAGAAGTAATCAATGGGTTACGTACGTAGTGTAGAAATTTAGCTCCCTCAGCACATGTACTGCTATGCCATGGAAAACGAATTTTCTTGCATAGTAAATTCCAAGAGTAGCGAATCTATGAATAGATAGAATCTTATTGTGCGCTGAAAGCCGATGCTGATATTCTCGTTACATATTCTTGGCTAAAACATCTATGCTGTAAAATAAATAATTTTAGATTTTACTAAATATTAATGTCTATTTGTAATTAATGTCGTGAGCAATAACATAACATAATTAGTGGAATGACTTACATTATGTCGGGACCTCACGCTATGGTATGGTAAGATTGGCTTTCAATTCCTTTATTTCATAAAATATAGCACGATCGAAGAAAGATTGGCCATCCGTGGTCTATTCAGTTTTCAGTGATACTATTCAGTATAGCCGCTCATGTAAATTTTAATATTTCAATAATCCATGTAGAGTTGTCAGGGCGAAATTTATGAAATCGTGGAGGTTTTCCTACAGAAAATCTCAAAAGTTTTCCAGTCTTCCTGTATTGAAGCTGTCGATGAAAAAAATTTATAATATGTCTTTATGTCAGACACACATTATATAACGTTTCCTTATTAGCTTATCAATTATTTAATTCGCACTCAAATGCAACGGATTATTCATTTTAAATATTTGCGTTGCTCTCATTAAAATTTATTATTTCTACAGGAGCTGGGTTGATTAAACACAAAGTGAGGAGAAAATTTCGAAATATGATTCGGTAATTGGGGGAACCAGGAATAAAAACTTCAGACTTTAGTCATAATGTAGCATCTCTAGTGGACACAAAGATGATGTCTGCCTAAGCAGCTATCAATATGAGTAAGAAATACACGACAATTTTAGTATGAATTTTAAATATTCAAAAGTAATCCCTGAAAAATACTTTTAAAAATCATTCTCATGAAAGAAAATTTCGTTTCGGAGAAATTCAGTTCATGTGTAAATGTCTAACCGTACGAATGAAAAGACCTTGCCTTACGATAAAGATAAGATTGCTAATCAAATTGAATATAATAACAAACGTTTACCTAATGGTAATGACTATGATCATAATGAATATAAAAATTCTTTTCTTGTGACTTTTTCGTGCAATCTAACTCCATAACTGTAGACAAAGTAGTTTCCGAGACCAAAGAGTGGGCGATAGATGGCGATACGCTTGGGAAATTATATGGGGTGTTTACAGATGATACTTATAGTTTATATATCGTAGCCAAAAGTATATGGGACGACATGAGTGAGGATATTTTTCTATTTCCATACTTTGGCGTACTCTTTCGATGATATTGGAACATAAGATGACCTTCTTATTTGATTTAGACATAGAAAGAGAGCTTATAGCTAAATAATTGAAATTCATTTATATTGCTTTTCTTTCGAGAACTGTTTGATTTGTCTTATGTAAAGCCGATGCTCGAATAACGAGTTCGCCATGTTTTAATTCTAGAAACTGTTGTTAAAAACGTACTTTTGTATCTCGAGTTTCGGTCGAGTTCGTATTTTATGATCTTTAATGAGATAGAATGGAAACCGGTATATATGAAATATTGGTTAACACGAAGTGTAAAATTGGTTCATTTCTTCATCTCTCAATTATATTTATTCGTTTAACGCAAACGTTTAATGCGAAACGATAGTTAAAGTCTCTTTCAAAGTTACAAATTTACCAAAGTTCTGTCTGTATTTCAACTTTCGCGATCACCAGCCAAAAACTACATTCAATACTAAGACTTGACCTCATACGTAAATAAAGACTATTTTTGGCTAGTTTACGTCTCCAATTTGCAGTCTAAAATAATGAATTTAATTATCTGGAGAGCAAAAATACTACACATTAAGAAGCGATTTTTGCACGTATTCTCAAGAAATAGATTCAACGCAGCGCGAGAACAACTTTACATAGTAAAATAAAGGCTCTTAGGAAAGGTCTGTGCTTACTTAAATGAGAAATATAATGAACATTTTGAAAATGTGCGAATATTTGTATCGTAAAATATTTTCCAGTTTGATCGATTATCTATTGCCAAAGTTAGGATGATTGGAATTAGCTAAATAATTCATAAAAGAATGTTCTGTCAGTTTTGTTAGCTCAAAAACGTATCACTCGCGCGAATCTGAAAAACCACAGAAATTTTCGGCTGTCCCGATAAATCCAAATTACATCTGTTGCGGTCAACCTCAGTTTTTATCATATGAAGCTCAACGAATTAGCTTTTCCTACAATACCTTACGACATCAAATGTTTCGCGAAGTTAAAAAACTTCTATAATCATGATTTTGCAGCTACTTATGAAAGCATACATTAAAGCAAACTTTATACATTACATTACCATAACGCAGCGATCGAATGTAAACACCGCAACGGCATGAATACTTAAATAAATAAACAAGGGCTTTGTCGAGGCTAGATTGAGACCGAGAAGTCTCCCGTGCTGAGATGATCCGCAAATATTTCTACGTCACGGCGATAAGTACCGCGGAAAAAGGCGGGAGGGAGTGAGCTCGACCGCGAGCGCTGCAATCGATAAAAGGGCATGAGAAGGGGTTTAGAGGTAAACAAGGCGCCTAACAAAACACGGCAAGAGGGATTTCATTGAAAGTGCGCATGCGCTATGGGGTGCGGGTCTTTTTGTGCTCTCGCCGAGTGTGAATCGCTTCAAATAGGTGCGAGGTGCAGAGGCGCGGATCGCTCCGTAATTATTTCTCCGTGAAATGTGCTGCCCTCTCCCATTGCACTCCATGTGATATTCTATTATATTTCCGGCTTCTGGATACGCTTTTTAAGCCAACATACAACTATTATTACTACGTATATTCCTTATTATGCGTCATTCCATTCCGTGTCCGTTATGCACGCCTAAAAGCAGAGAGGCGGTGTTTGCTTAGCTTTAAAACTTTAAACCGTCTCATTTCTTCATTAAATTTATACCGAAATTATGATATATCTGACATTTTATTTGTTTAATGCGTGTTAGTCCAGTACGGGATATTACCGGATTAAAAGACGAAAATAAGAATGATATAACATAGCTGGAAAACTGAAGTCCTTGTATTGGTATGATTTGTGATACTGTTTCATATTTTTACTACCGGATCGTTTATGTATTTTTGTGACTATGTTTATTGTTGTTTCCTTTTTGAATACATTGTTGTAATTGCCTAATTCTGAAGGAAGACTTGGAGACTTGGATGGAGATTTCTTGGGTTCAATCTAGCCTTAATAAAGTCCGTGTTTATTTGTTTTTGTATTCATCCTGTAGCGGTTTTCAGTTGCTTGGTGATGGTAATATGTTGTTGTTTATTTACATTATTGTATTAATTTAATTTGTTATCAATTATAATTCATGTTATATTTTATTGATTTTAAACTATTGTTGCCAGTCATTTGCATGGTGCTAACTCGGTCAAACTCGTTTTAAAAGTATTGATGTCGTTCTCCATGTCAGTTCTTTACTGCAAAAATTCGAATTAAAAATTTTTACAAGGAATCAAGGGTCAACAAATAAAGCAAGACTTGTGAGATAAGGAATAAGTTAATGGCATTTGTCTCATGCTTTTACTATCGCTTATGTATTACCAAGAAATTCCTATATAGCGATGAAAGGAGGTCAAGTGAAGGTTTCAGTGAGACTAACGAGCTAAGTGTCTAGGGTATTCGGAAAAACATTGATCTTTAAGAAAGAGAAAGTCGGAAGTTTTGTTGACGTAAAAGCTGAGAGGAACGAGTGGAACGAGAACGGACACGTAAAGAAAAGAAAGGCTCGCCATTGGAGGATGGCTATATTATACTCCTAGGATTCATATAGCTGTCAGGATTCTTCGGAAGTATTTTCATTCTTTCTGTGTATTAAAAATGATCATCTCTAAATGGGCTCTGATACTGTTTGTTTTGTAACATTGGAGACGCGTTGATGTAAACAAAACAACAATGCTAACGGGTGTCTATAGACATCTTGACATCGTTTTATTTTATATTTTCGATATGTTTGCTATTGGAGCTAATTCCTCTCTTTTCTTTATTTTATGGTTCTTTCGTGGGAATCCGTTGATTCTCTGTATTTCTTTTATGGCCATAAATAGACTGAAACATTTTCTTGCTAACTACCCTCCCAATTTTCTTCGTCGCCTTTTCAGAATTCTCTTTTTTTAATTTTAACCAGTACTATTTTCTTTTATTTTACCTTTCTATCAGTTTATTTCCAGTTATTTGCTGTTACTTCACATTTTTGATTTCTTCTGACAACCAGATCTTGAAGGAGTGGGTTAAAGATAACCCTGCACGTAAAAGCGAGCACCTAAGAAAATTTCCATGGGGAAAAGGACATGAAAACTGTTTTGACCTGAACCAGAATCTGCCAATTGCCCATCGGTTGCTCTAACTGTTAAGCTGTTTTGCTGTAAAAATCAGTGATGACATTATTCCTGTCAGTTTATTTTTTCTATCAGTTTCACTTTGGGAACTAGATATTATTTGCGTCCAAATTTGAATATCCTTTAGGTACAGAATGCCTTTTTCTTGTAGTATCGATAGCTTCCCCCCAAAATGGCAATGTATTCCATGCGTCATTTCGCCTGCATCTTATAGATATTCTTTTACTCAACTAGTCAACATAAACCTGCCTGAAACTAAATCGACTTAAAATCTTATCTTTTTAAGTACTTATTACCACCGTGCTTCTTTCGATTAGGATTCTGCCTGGATACTGAACGTTTTCCATCTACTCAGGGTTTCATCGTCTACTTACTCTTTTGCCTCACCTACCCTCATCACTTAACTTACTCAGACGGGGGACGTGTTGAAGGGGGAGTGCCCAAGGCACAGATCACTAATGCAATGCATCCAATCAACGCTCAGTTCGCTCACCTAAGGCAGGAATCACTCTCTTCAAGCAGCAGCTATCCTCAGCAGACTAAATCCGCTTCCATGTAAGCGAGGATTCTGCGTCTAAGCTCATCAATTTAGACATATATGTATCGCAATAATAGTGAGTCTTTACTACGACGTTATATAGTGAGATGTGAAGAAAAATGACATTATTGTTATATAGTTAAATCAGCAGAAAACTAGGGGCACATAACTTTATTATGAGACGAGAGATCCCTCGAAGTCTACATGTTCTTATGTTGGAAATGACTTCAAGCCAAGACTTCCGACTAACTATTTAATATGATGAGAAGAGGGACATCTGTAGCGACTAAATAAGCTGCCCATTATGTTGGGGCAAGATTTGATTGCGTGCAAAGTTTAAAGGTCGAGGACATCTTGATAATTTCCGAGGCTTTTAAAGTTCTCATATGAAAATGTTTCGTCGAGCTAGATGAAAATTACTGGATAATTGTCCCTTTTCAGAGACGTAGTTTTTTATATTCTTTAATTACTCTCACGATAAAAATAAAATAAAAAACACAAATATTGCATACTGTTCATGCATTCCATTTTATTTCTGTACGTGAAGAATTTTCATTTAAATTTTCTTCCAAAAGAAAATTTCCTAATGCAGAACGTTTGAAGTGAAATTGTACGTATACTAAAAAAATTGAAAAGTTATATGTGCAATATTATATGCAGGGTCCAAATATATTAAGAGATTTAAAGATTTAATGCTTTGTAATGAAATTTGTTTTTTGATATGTTGACAGGTGCATATAAACTCATTAATAAACATTTTGAATATTATTATATGTAAATATGAAAATTAAGCCGATTTAAACGGAAAATTCTCTTCATCCCAACTTATTCGCAGCAATGTGATGGAAATAGTGGTTAAAGATTAGGTTCGGAAAATAATTAACCACAGCGATCATTCTGATTGAAAATACATACATAATATATGTGATCCGATGCGTCGGTATATTTATTTGGCGATTCAGAAATCCGGAATTGAATATCGTATTGGAGAAGGCGGTGTTTCAAGATAAATACTGTAATCTGGATTCCAAACATCGGGGAAACATTTCGCTTCATCGACGGCGATATATGATATCCGATTTACACGTGGACGTGATCGGGAATTTATAATCGAAATAGTTTTATCGGGAGATGTATAAACAAAAGAATCGCGATACATAAACTTCCGCACGTTTCGTCCTGCATTGAATTAAATGAAAACTGCAAAATATTTACAAAGAATAACGCCGTAGGCGTATTGCAGATTACTCAGCTCAACTCCGTAAGTAGATCCGAGAAAAAAGCATGTTTAAAAAGCTTCTGAATATTCCGAGTCCAGAAAGGATTACGAAGATAATCTTTATTTGCTAAGGAAGGTACATCCAAGAGATGGATTCAAAACGGGAACAGTTAGAAAATCAATTGATAGAAACTGCTGTAAACTTAAGGATTTTCTCGATTTCTCATTTTTGTCAACAAGAAAATGCTATAGCATCTAATTTAGTGACAATAACATGTCATTGCATGCCGTTATTAATGTATACAATTTTGATAAAGATTTTTGGTGATGAATTTGATATATACTTATCACTTCATCAGAAAATTACAACTTTATGAGTTAAATTTATATTTAAAATTAGGGCAAAAATACTCATTGATATGGCAATTATCAAACATCTGCGATAAAAATACTTACTGATAGTCAAAAGACTGACAGTGCTTACTGTAAACTTTTACGTTTATGCATTTTAGGAAAACTGTAAATAGGTCAACTGTAAAAATGCATAACATATATTTATTTATTTATTTTTTAGTGATATACTATATATTTATTTTTTTAGTTATATTAGGTTTATTTTTAATAGTTATATACTATAGTGAATTATATTTTTATAGTGAATTGTGGAATATTTTCGACATTATCGGTGCTTGTAAGAGAATTGATTTCATCGGTATTAAAATGCAGCTCTCTGTGGCCCCTTGAAATAGTAACCATGCTACCCGCACTACGATAAAGTGATAAAAGTGCCTAAATTCACGGCGCCCATCAATGCCATTCTTACGCCATACGGTGGGATAGAATCGAAACAAGTCCGAAAGTCCGAAACAGGAGAAATAGTTTTTCAATGTTTGTTGCCTGCATTCACCATATCGTGTATATGCTATTTTCCCTCTTGTGTTTCTTATTTCTCTCAATTCCTTTTTGCAAATGCTTCTAGTCCTTTTCATTCCGTCCCATTGTCCTTATCCCATTCTTCCTTGTTTTCGCCATGATGTTTCCTCATTTGTCAATATTTGTTTCCATTTAAATTCACGCTTCATCTGCATAGAATTTTATTCGAATCGCTCTTAAAATATCAATCGTGTTTTCGCAGTCATCCGAATTTTGTTGAAACGAGAAGATTTGGTCTGCGGTTTCCGGGCCGAGTGAAAGGATTTGCGATTGGAAATCTGATTGTATGATTGCAGCTGCGAAATATGATTTAAATGAAGAATGGGCGATGCATTTCGAATGATTTAGAGTCGGAAGACTGTGCTCGGAATATTAATTCTTCCTCTAATAAACTCTTAGCTCTTCCTCGGTAATCAGCAAATCGATTCTGGAGATTTTGTGAGGGATGATTTCCTGTTGAGAGAATTCTTTAGTAAGCGTTATCATAGCGAACGTGTTTCATGGGGGTATTTCTAATTGCACGTGTGTGTACGTACAAACAGTCAACTACCGATTATCCGTTGGTGGTTTATACGCGCATGATATATTACTCTTCTTCGATATTTCTCGCGTTTTTTTAAAAATTCTAATATAAACACAAATGTTTCCACATTCTATTACATGCAGAACTTACATAAAACCTTTAAATGGGTCAGTGGTAGTACAACTACAAGGACATTTACGTTACTGAAAACATGAGAGGTTGGGAGATAAGTTTCTTAATGAGTCCATATATCAATCAAAAATATTAGAGTATAATAAACTTAGCTATAATTTGATAGTTGATTGAATATATTATAAATAATGTTTGCAATAATAATAGAATTAACTAATTGTGCAGATAATAATAATCTGTATGTATACGTAATTCATAAACATTTTCAGAAATAAAAGTGAAAAGAAAAGGTTTGATCGTCTGCGTGTCTTGTTTATTCGTACATCTCCATCATTAGCCCGGATAATCGAGAGTTTACTCGACATGCATACATTCATACATTAACGCACACATTTACATATACTGGACCGATTATCTCTCTTTATCGAACGGAGGTTAACCATTTGCAAGTTATATCTATGTATGACGTGAGTAATATGCAGACGTCATAGGTTGAAGGCAATATGTTTTGGATAACATAAAAGCGCTTAGACCGTAAACAAAAGCAAGACATACTGCGTATAAGTTGATGTTCCGGTAACTTCGTAATATACAAATGGGTGATTACGCAAATTTCTATCTTTAGAAAAATAAATTGTTTACTAGAATATTTTACTATCTCACCCAAAAGTAGATAAAGATTTTTAAAAATATCCCATACTACAAGAAAATAATGGAAACTAATGCATATTTATTTATCAAATGAGGTTGATATATCAAAAACTGAATTCATTAGGGATGAAAAAGAGGCATCGTATTGGATTGAATTTCAAAATGTTTCCTTTCAGAGTAATTAGTCTCATTCTTTAAAGTTTTCTTAGTTTTTCTTTTTCTTATAAATTTGTAACGGTGTTAAGGTCGTTTTTATAACTTTCCAAAATTATTAAAATATCCAGTACTGAACAGTGAGCTGATGAAATGCTACGTATTTCGAGATACATTGAATTTCGGACTGGGCATACTCATTCTGTACTAATATGATTTGAATATGTCATAAATAGCTTCATTCAGTTGTGAAATGTTCTATTCTGAAGGAATTTTGAAAGCATTTCCATACCTCTTACTCGGCAGAAACGAAACCGAAATCGTTGTGAATGAGGAAAAAACCGAATTCTGATATTAGGAGGCAAGTAACAAAACCGGCGGTTGGTTTTCGTGGGGTAAGAGCACTGCCGAAGCATGAAACTTTGAAGGGCCATAAAAAGTTCTCTCAAAGACGTGAGATGGATGCTCCAGGGAACTGCGGTCGCCTCCCGTCTTTCTCTTGACAAATGGATCCTCCAAATGCATTTCGTCCTCTTCTTCTGCCCATTTACTCTCCTTTCCTCCTCTTTTTTCTACACGAATTATCCATCGTTCTGTTTTCACCAAATTCTCATCTCAGAGAGAGGTACATCGAAAATTGTGCATCTAGCGCCAATCAATCATTCCGAAATTTCCCAAAAAATGCGCTGGCACCGAAGCATACCGTGCACTTCATATCGTCTCTTGATGCATCGAGTTGAACTTCTGTGGAAGATGATCAATAGCAGTACTTATTCAGCATCTGTTGGGAATGTATGCACTCCCGATCACTCGAATTCTGCGTGATCGATTCACTTCCGCATCTGCAAGTCCATAAAATTCCACCAATGTTCACGATTCTGATTTTGAAAATGCGATCTAACCGAAGTATGAATCATCAGTAACGAAGACCAGATAACCTTCTTATAAATAGTTATCTATCTGCGGATAAGATTGTGAAAGCATTGACTGGATTCTTTTTCTTAACGAGCAAAATAGCATGAATTTTCTTTTCGATAAGACAATCATTCAAAAATGTTAATGTTCCGAAAATTGTGAGTTACTATACAATCATCCCTTTACCAATTTGGTCAATTTTCATCCTCCACTAGTCGCCTAATTCCCTCCTTATTTTAACACTTACCTTCACCAGTCTCTCATAATGTTATATCAAGATCTTTCTTTGCACCTCCATCTATTATTCTCCATCCTATTATTCATTCAGCATCTGTTTTCTGGAGCCCATTGTACATAGGTGTATGCCCTATAAACTCCATTTTATTAGGATTTTTCATACAACTCCATCTTCATTTGTTTTTCAAGAAATTCTTTTCAAGAATATCAATTTCTTGATGTATCCATTTTAATTTCGCAGTTTTTAAGATGGTACTCGTTCGTATTTACTTCACTTGAAAACATTTTTATTTCATCAAAATTTTGTAATTTGGCCCAAAAAATGTATTTTTTCAGTTAATTTCAATTTCGTGCAATTCAGAAAGTGACGCAACCTTACCTTTCTATTTATATTTAGAAAATGAAGAAGTCAGCGAGAGCCAATATTTGACTTTCCAAGAACTTCCGCGTGAGACCTTCGCAACTGCTCGGTGTCTAACCATTGGCTATGTAAGGAAATGTCACGGTCGCTACAAATACTTCGTTACGTTATTTTCCTATAAATCGCGCTACTTTTCTCTGCATTTCCATAGAGTAAAAATACTTAGTTACACTACAACCAGAGGCGATTTGTAATTAGCCGCACTGGACGCCAGCTGAAGGTCCCACCGTATAGTAAATGGAGCCCAAAAATATACTTAAAATTCTTTCCTTTATGCTGAAGAATCTACTTCTCGTAAATAAAAATTGCAATGAAATGTTCCTTGAATATCGCGTCTCCGACTCGCAGACTGAATTTGCGCCTGAATATAAGATTTTGTTAAAATCTGGCTATTTATACTTTTTGATCTTGAACTCGTGTTAGCTACTCTGTAGGTCTTCACGTTTTTGGTATTTTTCTATGATGAGGTGTATGCATCATAAGATGGCCAACTCTTAATGTATGGGCCCGCCGAAAACTTGTCAGGGAATTTTCAAGTTTTAACCACGGACTTTCGATTTCTCCCGCAAGGTTCCATCTCCTCATCACTTAGATTAGCAATTTTTCATTCCTTCTCCATAATTCTTCTTCTTGAAATATCCCAACGCATACATTTTCCGATCCCGACATCTTTCGCCCTTCTCTCCAGCCGATACATCTCTCATTCAATTTGCTTCCTTTACATCTTCTTCCATAACTTCTCAAGTTTCCACTAACTCTTCCCTCTCTTAATCCCTTAGTCTCCCCTTTTCTTGGGGATATCCTCATCTCAGTCCATTCTCATTCCGCCTGATCACATTATGCCAAAAAATGAGGAAATTAAAGATGAGATTTCCCCCTAATAACTTGATGTACTACAAATGACTTTTATCGCTTTGCACTACCCCTCAGGTTATCTCTATGTTCCTGAAGTTTCATTTGAAGATATCCGAGTAAGGATTATGCTCCTCAGGAATTTTCGTAAATTTGAATCCTCGGTTTGGAATTATTAAGATATTATTAACAGCTTGAGAAGAATACGTCTTACGAAATACATTTACTGAAATGGGATTTTGTTATTAATATAGATGTCAAAGTTTCTCCTTCAGCATATTTGAGGTACAAATAAACCGTTTTTCATAGACTATTCCATTAATTTCACCCAAGATTCTCACATTTGACCTTTTCAACACGGAGAAAAACGTTGGTGACATAGTTCTCTCATAGTGCTGAACTTGACTCTATGTCATTTGAAATGGATTACCAAGTCAATGAGGCCAAAAATCATTAATGAAAAAGTCTGCAATGTCAGCGCAATGGCTTTTTAACAAAGCATTTCATAGCATTCATTCAGAAAATACCGAAATTAATACCATCACTCGCAAATACTCGTACCTTTGTACTTGTATATTTTGTCAGACATGAGCATATAGTGACAAACACTTCAAACCGCATGTATATTCGTTTGGGTTTTCATTCTGTTCGATGAAAATGCCATAATGCCAAATTTCCGATTGTCTCCAGTTTTGATCCAGCAGTAACCGTTCGATTAAACCGGTTTTTTCAATCCGATAACATAATCCTTGCGCAAGTTTTACATTCTGTGGGACTTTTAATGAGATGTCTTTCCAATTACATTTTGGAATCACATTGTTAATATAAAAGAAGTTATCAATAAATTTTTAAGTAATTGAAGTTTAGATACTAATTAGTTTGTTACAACTTGCTCCTGCATTATTATTAACTACAACTACTGTTAAACTTGAAGAATGCGAAGCGAAAACAGTAACAGAAAAATAACTGATTTCGGTTTTCTGCTTGCGGAATTTAATCTTTCTGTTCTTCTGTTTTTACTCTGGGAAAAATAGCGGTATTTTTGTGCTGGTTCAATTCTCCAACTGAGACTTAATTAACGGGAAAGAGATGCATTTTCATTTTCTATATCTATGACAAAAGAATACGAAAAACTGCCCCTACAAATTTATGATAAAACTAGCATGTTGATAAGTAGCATGGAATAAACGAATTAACAAACCAATGCACGTGTTGTATGTTGCTTTCACTTTTGACTACTTTAACGTCTCGTATGACTAAATGCATTCATTTTTGATTCTTATATTTAGAGCGATAGGTTTAAACAGAGAATTGTATCGCGTGGCGTTGCTTGAGTTTCTGTGGAAGTCAACACCGGAAAGCCCTTTTGTTTGCATTAGCGAAATTGACTTGGAATATAAACCAGGAAACTACGGCGCGCAAATCACCGAATCGCAATGGAAGAAGAATTCGCTCGAAGTGATCTGACGATCCCAAAGGAAAAGCAAATTCCCGAAGCCGTCGTGAGCGCTCAAAATGGCACGCCGCGTGATTCCGATGTCACGTTCGCTTTCGCACTGATTTGCGACCTCTGAATGCAATTCCACAAACTAACGCTCCCTTTCTCTCCATGGGCTTTATTAGCTGACCCCTTTCCTACGAGTTTTATTTATGGTTATGGTTTCTTCCTAATGCGAAAATCTGGCGGCTGAAATGCAGCGGGGAGAATTCCGAGGAAATACCTCAATGGCACAGTGCGGATCGTGTTAAGGAAACAAAGAGAGACACAACATATTTTTGCTTTAGTCAAGTAGTTATAAGAGGACTAAACGAAGTGGTCATTGAAATTCATAGAAATACTCTTAAATGCGACATTGCTCAATTTACTTATATTTTACTCCAATTTATATCAAATTCAATTACAATTAATTTCTATATGGAATTTCCGGCTTAACACGGTGATTACTGCGGTTGTAGTAGGTTCTACAGCTTCTTCAAGTAGAATTTGAACTACGATTACATTCAAACTTGGCTGACGTAGCTACTACTTTGTATAATTACAAGGAAAATTAAATCACTTGGAGACATACTGCGGGGTATACGACGATATTAAATCCAGAATGTAGTTTCTCTTTGGAAAAGTAGTTTTTTGTGTTTTTTGCTCGCAAAAAAGTTTTATAGATCATTCTCCAAAAACATTAAAAAAACGTTCATATTGTAAGCTTTAGAGATATAATTGTTTGACATTGGTAAGCCTCTTATAGTGTTTATTGTTCTTTTGAAGACTCAGTTTTGCTTAATTGAGAGTCAATTGTTAAACCTAGAAAGTTTGTTAAATAAATAAAAGAAAAAAGTTTATAATGTAGTTTTTGTAAATTAAGTAACCTTGCTTAAATCACATAATTTTACCAAAAATAGCGCCTTTTTTCTATATTATTTATACAGCTAGTGATGTCAGATAAAGGTTTATTCAAATTAATTTCTGAGGGAGGCTTAATGCTGTAGCTAACTGGGAAACACATAGATTGAACTCAGCATAAATTTCTTTTCTCTCACCAAATGGTGGCTAGAAGGGTAAATATGCGTTAGCTAATAAAGATATATAGGGAAGCACTAAGTGAGAATTCAAGTCCACATTCTTTGCGGCAATATAGCGAAATAATGGCTACAAAATATTTCTTCCAAAGGAAAAGAGTTGTTGTTGTTTCTGTTTGAAAAGTACATCCCATTTAGGTCGGTAGCCTTGGAGATTTGTCTACACAAAACAAGAATCATGGTGTTGGAGACGGAAGCTGTGATGAAATGAGCGGGAAAAGGAAATGGAACGGAGGAAAGAAGAGGGAGGAATGCGTCCTCCGAGATAAACCAACCGAAATGGAATATCTTCCGAAGATATTCCATCTTCTCCGCTTCCTGTTTATTTATTTTACTCGTAACCGGTCATGTTTTCGCTCCGGAATCATTTCAGGAAGGGTGATTCTCTTGTGTCTTATGGAAAGATTTCGAACTTCAATGGCGAAGATTGCCCACAGAAAGTCACCGAATAGAAAAACAGATGACAATATGACGACGCACTGGTTTTGTCGACCCGTTTTCACTGTTTGGTCTTTCTCACTGAAACCTTCTCAGAAACGCTTCTCAACTGTTTATGTTTAGTCCTTTTGTAGCAACGCGTATGCATAGTTGTGTAATTTATTAGTTTCGTATTAGCATATACATTGCTATACATTTATTGTTGTATATATAGGTTGTTATTCATGATAATTATATATTTCATAATTCGTCAGCTACGACTGATGGTTGTTAATACATTGACAAAATATGTATGTAATCATTAAAAAGGTTAAAGACAGTTGCTAATTACCGATTTTGTCGCTGATCTATCGTATTTTTTCTTTCATTTATCGAGCTACCTATGTTTGAGTAAAGGTATGCCCTCTACGTACTCCGTTATATAGATCCCCTTCATTCCCGTTATTCAAATAATGGACTCGTTTAAAAATCAAAATATAGTTACGTTTAGTTGATGTAAGACTTAAATTAATGTTGTACATATTTTCATGTGATATCTCCACTGTTTTTCTGTTACTAAAACGGAAATAAGACTTTGCATTTCTTAATTACAGTACTTTTATGCGAAATATTGACTACGTATTACTGAATTTTTATGAACATTCTAAGGCATATTTAGCAATGTTTTGTAAAAAAAGTTGGTGTTTTGGTTCTTGGCTTCCTCAATGCATCTCATTTCAGAAAGCGATAGTTTGTGGAAGTCCATCATGTAGAATTAAGTATTCGAAGTACTAATCCTTTTCTTAATGCTAAAAGTAATTTAATTTGCTTTATTGTCGATAGCAAAATATGTTCATAGAAACGCGTCTGCATTTTTGTATAGTATACTCTATCGGTACTGATTCTAAGAGGTGTTTGACATTGATAGAGTAATCCACATATTTGAAAATAACCTTGGATATTCGCTCTAATACATGAAGAATGAACGATTCTCTGTCTGAAATGGAATGCTCCGAATAATTTCCTTCCACTACGACTATCGTATCTTCTTTATTTACTTTCCCGAAACAGCTCTGGTTTCATTTCTGGAAGGGGAAATCTCCCGCGTCTTGTTGGAAGATCTTTTTTCTCGCTCGACATCTATCAACCTAAAGGTGATGGCGATTTACAGGAAGGGGGAGAGTCCCGAAGGGGGAAAACAGATGACGTACTCTGGAGCAAAGTAAAACTCGCAGCTGGGTTCAGCGCGCATCGCATATTTACTCCGAAGGGAATTTTCACCAAACTTAATGAGTTTGGCATGCACAAGATGAAATGGAAGATGATCTATGGAATAATGTGTTGGAATTTTAGCGTAGAAAAGATCACAAGCATAGAGTTAAGTTTAGAACGCGAAGAAAAATATTGGTAAATTCTCCTTTAAAATCGCTCTCTTTTATGATAGAATGGTCTTCCTGCGGAAGTGTCTCAGCCACTTCCTAAAACCCTAAGAAAAGTAACAGAATCGCTTGAATTAGGGTAGGGACTGGTAATCTTGCCGTTGACGAAGTGCAGGTGGATGGAGGGTTTTCTGATAGGATGATGTACACTAGGGACTTTTCCCTGGTACCGTTACGGTAGCTGTGAATTCCTATAAGGAAACCTGAATAAGGTTGCATTTTCTATATGTAAGTGATATTTAGAAGATGGAACAATTTGTTTTTATATAAAATTGTTTTTTAAGTTTTTAGGTTATATGTGAAAATGTATTATTTCTAAGGAATGGATATGCATCGTGATAGTGTATGTTGTTTGTTGTATTGTGTATTGTTGTTTTATTAATTTAGCGACTAGTAGATATCTTTTCTATGAAATAGATATATGGATATTATTCTTAAATGATTAATAATAATCTATTAAATATTTAGAAGTTAAAGCCTGATCTCTGATTAATTCACCCTTTGTTAGTATTATGCATCTTGTTCCTAAACCCACGCCTTGAACAGAATATTTTTTATATTTTAATACATTTATCTTTTGGTATAAAAGGAACGTAGTACCATGTGTCACTCCAATTTATTTTCTTCTCAGTCTTGTTCATGGCTTTAATAATTTGAGTCACTGAGGTATGAGTGATGATTACTTGACTCATTGCTTTTATTCTGGTAGCTTCTCATTGAATGCTATACCAAATGTTATTTCTTGGGCAGTAGTTTCGCAGTTTTTCACTCTATACCCCACACTACATTGGATCCAATTTTAACGTTTGGCTCTGTGATAAACTAGGACAAACTCCCTCACTCCTTCTCTTACCTGTAAACCCCATCCTTTCCCCAAAGAATTTTGCAGATAAACGTGGAAGAGTTGAGGATTCGAAAAGCCATTCGGACGGAAGACTTCACAGTCAGATGGAATATATTTTAAATGTATTTTCCTCTATGAAGATCGATGGTGGATTCCTCTTTCACTAGCAACAAATAAATAAACGTTCGCTGCAAATCGATTAAAAAGAGACGTCGCAAAGCCTAGGAATCAGAACGAGTTTTGCATTGCTTTGAAAAACCAGAACGCTCTGCCGAAAGAATTTCAGTGGAAGAAATCATCAAAAGATTCGCCGGACATTAGATATCGAAGTAAAAGCAAAGTAAAATCCGATCTCACGATGTCCTCAAGTGTCTCTTGTTCTTCACTGCGGCACACAGAGGGAGAAGAGTGAAAAAATAAAGCCATCCTGAGAGTGACCTAAATACCTAATGTGCAAGTAATTGCTGGGATGCCCGGAATTCTTGCTGGCGCGGTCAAGGGAAAACAAGGCAAAAATAATTTCCTTCTATGAACCCTTTTGCAGCGTTTTTGTCAAAGAAAGTACAAAGGGACTCTAAGGGATGAATGGAGAGGGGTTCTTCTTTCGGCAGATTTATAACTTGGGATCGTAAAATGTTATCGTTATTTTATTACTGGTGGATCCTCCGTCGAAATTTACCAGAATTCCGCAAGTTACAGCGCAATTAAGGAATAAACGCGATGGAAACGTAAGTGCGTTGTTAATAAACGGTGAGCTTATACTTCAGTGTAACTGGGTATTTGATGTTGTTAGATTATAAGTTTTTAATGAAGTCGAATAGGACGGAGTAACTGAATAACGAGTTTTTAACTATGCTTCCTACAAATAGCTCTTTCAGTTATGCTCCGGAAATACTAACGTTTCTACGATTAAAGTTTCAGTGCCTCAATGGAGTTGGAATGATGGAACTTTAAGGATATTTTTGTATTTATATTTGTACAGAAACACAATTAAAAGTTATTTTCCCTTTGCTGTTCAAATTGAAAATTAAGCAAGTGGTTGTAGTTGTAAAACTCGTATGAATGCTTTTCTAGTTATCGGATCCAAACGTCTGTATCGATATAGTCAATACGGCCTTCACCAATCAATGCCGTGCACCAATATCAGATTCTATTGATACGTATGGACGTCATTAGCGTAGTACACGTAGGTCTGGTAACATGGAATTATGATATCCCTGATTAAAATTCATTACTAAACTAGCAAAATGCTCTAGAAATTTGAATAGGGGATTGGGAGTTACAATGGAAATTTAAAAAGAAGCTCTAGGAAAAAACTTTATAAGCATTTAGAACAAAGCACGTGAATTTAAACATGAACATCCTGCACATCCAGAACCCATTGCAAAAGAATCTTCATCACAATCTTCTAACTTTACAATGACATATTATACTGTAGGTTATACTGTGGTTAATACTGAATAAGATAATAAATTCAAGATTATTAAAAATTTATAATCACTATATACCACATAATTAATTTCAGCGCGCCACTATTATCAAGGAAGAGTTTCAAGTTGCTGTTTTTCTGCCTTTTTTTAACCGATAAAATCAACCATCGAATCAATTCATAATACGTTTAAATTAATGAAATGTTGAAAACCAAACCTAAAAGTGTCAAGCATTTTCGATTATCAGTTGGCGCTTGACAAATTACTTAGGATACGCTTATAAAAGTATTCCTTGGCCACCCCAACGCATAGATAAGAGAGCGCGTAGATGCTCTCTATATCCATCTTCCTCCAGTGACATCTTTCGTATTGTAATTTATCTCTTTCTTACAGAAAACTCGGCGTAAACACATCTAAAAACATTATTCTGCGTAACATAGGTCCTATGTGCATTATCTAAAGAATAAAATGTGAGTGGATGTCGTTGATGTAGGTGGCACTTTTGTCCAAAGGCATTTTCTACGCGTTGAGAGGAATAGCGACACAAGTATGAAGGAATTGATCGGAAAGTTTGGGGACGTGAAGAAAGAGAATGGGCGGAATCAGAAAGAGATAGATAATTCCGGAGAAGAATGATATGGGAGGGATGGGTAATCCCACGTGGGTGTATAGAGAGGTGAACAGATTGGAAATGAGCTATAGGAAGTTTAGGGAGTGGAGGGGAGGGCAATTGGAGGGATGGATGGGTCCGACGATAGGAGAGGCGCTTGAATTATTCATGCGTAGCTGTTTTGTTCCAACGCCTGAGGTCCGCATCCTCCATCTTTCCTCTCGCCTATTACGGCCACTTCACTCCAACCTACTTTCTGAACCACTCCTTCTATTTCGCGTGGATATAGATATTTAACTGCAGTTTCGATGTCGAATTTGAGATATTGTGCGGATACATTTTGGCTGTGCGAATGTTACGTGACCCACGAGAATTCACCATTTTCATTAATTAGAGACTATTCGAATCGAATCATTCTATTTACAAAAATAGAGGAACGACTCGGGATGTGTTGCTTAAAATTTTTCTTTGGTAATGTTTTTTTCGTAGTCGAGGTTTGTACCCAACGCAAAGCCTTTGGAGCGTGGGCTGGCTCTTGAACTTCCATGTGGTTTTCATTCATTTATTCTATTCTTCGACTGAATCTTCTCCCCAATGAAAAACTCTTGAGCCTTGCCTTTCTAAATCTTGTATCAGCTTTTGCTATTTCATATATTTCCACGAGTCAAAATAAGATAGTCGCATCGTCACTCTCGGCACAAACACACGTGTGATACTCGAAAAGTGTACAGAATTCCTCTTAATTCCTGACTCACTGTTGTTTTCGAAAAGCAGTTGTACTCTCTTTATTCAGAGACTATTGTAGTCTAACTGTCGTGCATATGAGCTTGTCGAGAGTTCTAATTGTTAAAAACTTGAAAAAATGCTGCACAGCAATATTCTTCGGTTTAATTTTAGTTTAGGAAATTTTCAGAAGCGTTATTGCACGATATAGGGAAATTCTTGACACCCAAACGTAAATAAAAATTTTCCGTTGTCAGCCTATACTTGTAAAATTCTCTACTTTCGTACATTTCGAAGAAATCAATCTAAAATGGAAAGGCTAACGAATTGATAAATTGTTTGCGCCAAAGTTTTGTGTGTTTGATTTCTTAAATGCAGTTAATGAGTTTCTGAAGAAACTTAAAGAATTTCATAACTTTAAACTTCTTATCACTTTAAGGAGATTCAACTAGATGTCTTTGGAAGGAACTCACACATTCTGGTTCCTAAGATGGAACACACGGAATTATACAGAATATTGTAGTGTTCGATAGCTCGATATTAAGAAGTGTGAAGCTATGCCATTTACGATTTCTACAAACTAAACTGGTGTACCATATCAAATATCGGGATATCCTCCGGAGTTCGTGTGTCATGATGAATACCTAAGGTGTATTATTAGTAGTAGCTTTTATTTCAAAGAGTCCATGCAAACCGCAGCAAGAAAAGATTGAACATATAAAAGCCAGTAGATATAAGAGGGGATTCCTATCAATAGTAAAAGGAATAACTTATTTTTTTCTTAAGCGATCTCCCCTTGAATATTATTATCAAAGGTCCCTTGCAGCGATGTGGGTAGTACTTCCGCCTTTAGTCAAAGCTGTTTTGGGTTCCATATTTACGAAATGACTTCCGCTGTCGAAGCACTCTTAAAATTACTGCTATATGACCGTACGATTTGGGATCCTGATGAAGGAGAATTGTTCTCCAATTTAGAGACGGCTCATTCTAGACCTAACAGTTTGTTTTGGTGATGACGATTTCAGCTTCGACAGCCATGTTGCGGCTGTGATAAACTTCCTGGTTGGTAGGTTTCCGCTTCAGTAAAGAAGGCTTGACTACCGTCGGAAGATCTTCGTAAAATACATCGGAACAGAACTCGTCAACGAGATAGTTTATTTTGTTATTCCAGTAAAAACGTTTGTGAAGCCGGAGAGAAAACGAAAGAGCGTTAAAAGAAAATAATCTTTAGGACGGATAAATATATTTGATAGTTTGTTTTACGCGGAGTATTATATAAAATAACAGACTTTAGAGTTATACAGTATACGTGTTTTTACACCCACTTCCCCGCTCCACAGGCAGGATAGATTTGTAAATTTAAAAATAAACTCTGGCTTAACAAACAAACTAATGTTACAAACTTTCAAGATTACTTTAACCTCAAGGAATTTTTTGTTCACAATTTGTTTCATTAAAACTAATTCAGTGAAACCCGTTTACGACGCTCCCGCTGAAAACGCGAATTTCTTCCAATTCCGATCCCTTAACACGTAACACATGGTACAAATACCGTTTAAGACGCCCTTAATTCCCGATTAAGAAGCAGATATTTCCCGTTTCCAGATACACTGCAGTCCACTATAGTCAATCGTTCGCCTTATTCGATAGGCCAAATTTTTTACCGTGTCGTCCTCTCAAGCTTTTTCCTCATCTCTGAGATGATACCATGAAAATTTCGTCTTTGGAATGACTAATCCTGTGTGAATAAAATTAAGATATCGCGAGTCAGAACAATCCCCCCTCTTGTCAGAGCTGATACGGATGCTGAGATAGAGTGAGATCTTCTTTATCACTTCTTCTCAGGGCAGCAAGTTAGATTAAAATTTCGCTTGATGGTGTTTCCTTGCGATCTCAAGTTGAAAAACATACCGAATAAACCAGAAACGGAGTATAGTGTTTTGTGAGCTATCGAGCGTAGTTTTGGAGTGGTCGTACTCTCAGATGCCCTTTCACTATTGTTTATAATAGATTCGTCATTCTCCTCTAATTGTCTACCTAATATGAAAACTGATTTATTGTATAGTGAAAAGGGCCAAACAGAGGCGCTATTTTTAGGCTAAAAGCTGACCATTCTTCATAAACATGATGTAAGATAACAATATTACATAACCGGGTTATAACACACGCTTAAGACGTGGTTTACACTGATACACGTCTTAACTGAGGTTTATCTGCCTCAAGCTGTAGGTTTCGCATTTTCTACTCCTTTCCGGATATGCTTTTCTGTCTTATCTTCTGCTTTCATTTCTAAGGCTCTTTAACCCTCTTTTTTCCATCTTCTTTGTAATCCAACACTCTTGTCTCGTTTTTCTTCTCCCCATTCTCTCGCACCCTGCACTCACTGCCTTCAGCTCCCCTTCCTGCGTTTAGGATCTTCTCTTAGCAAGAGAACCCGGTATTTCTTTTCAATTCTAACGGAACTCCATTAACTTTGTCGAGCCACAAATACATTGTCTCTAGATGATTATGTTTATGGCCATATTGTGTATCAACATCTCTCGATGCCAGTCACCGGTTTTTTGCTGCCAGAATGATAATGGCTTATGCTGAACGTTTGCTGTATAACTTAACTTATGTATGCGTACGCTGACTTGAACAACAAGTAGACCTATGGATAGGGTATGCCCTAGTATTAATTTATATATTATTAACTATTACACTTGCTTATTAATGTAAATTTTGCGGAAAAATAAATGCTCGTAAATAATTATTGTAAAGTAATATGATCAATTGGTGTGCACCTGGTGTAAGAATTCCGACGTTTTCAAGACCTCATTTTCGGAATTAGCCTTATGGACGTAGTTAGGAGGTGAACTGTAAATGGTTAATTTATTCAACCTTCACAATCTTATAAAACTCTCCGAGATTCTTTATCTCGTTAAATTCTTTTTCCAGAAGTCGACGCAACTCATTTTTATAATTAATAAAAGAAAACGCATTCTAAAGCTATCTAGGGTTTAAGTAAGAAGAGTTTTGTAAGTTTTTTTTTCTCTGAATTAGTCTTGATACTTACGATTCTTTATTAAATTTTGAAAATTTCTTCCTAACTATTCCCCTTAATATAATGCTATACTTAAAACTGGATAAAATTATCCATAATAAAAAGCTAGCCTGATATCAAAATCGGTAATTTTTGCAACACATGGTATGTTGAAGCATGCAATACTTAAAGGTTAATGAAACGTTAAGGAAAAAGGTTAGGGCAAATTTGCACGGAAGGGCGGAGGAAAAGTCCCAAGGAAAAACGGACTTGGAAAAAGACTTCTCGGTCCCGTCGGACTTTTTCAAGCCATTTTTCTCTGAAATTAAAGAATTGTAATTGATATGTTATTTTCATTTTATGCATATAAACACATAAACCTAATAATTGTATAGAATTTAGAGATATTTTTTCATGTTTTTCAGATTTTACTCATGCAAATTCGTGATTTGCTAAATAAAATGATAATTATGATAATGCTTGTTCATTCCGGGGCTGTAATTTCCGTTTACCCAGCCTTTCCTTCTCCCCATTTTTTCCGCCCTCAACTTTACCATCCCCTTTAGCAGGTTCCGCCATTTTGTTTTTCTACTCACCATAGCAACCCGGTATATCCATTCCGCTTCACTTTCCATCCCGCTTTGAATACATTCGTTTTTATGGCGGAATTCTTCTCTTGTCCTCTCTTCACCCGCTTTCGCTCCCTCTTCTATCATATTCCGGGAAACTCAACTTCTCACTTTGTGATCGTTCATTCCGGGCCAACTTCTTCTTCTTTCGGAAACATTTTCCTCCTCTTATTCTCCCTTTCCTAAGGCTTTGCTGCCATCATTACCCGATTGCATTCCGGAAATTCATGTTTTTCAGGAGGTAGTGTGCTTAAAATATAAATGGAATGTCGCGAGATATTACAAGACATTACAAGTAAAGTAAAATGTATGAAATAATTCTGATACAATTTCGTAAAAATGATGCTAAAATCAACCGAGTTTCACAAATCTTTTGTAGCGCTTTTAAGAAAAGACTAGTCACAACTCTTGGCTTAAAAAATTGTTTCAAATTATCGTCGTTTCCGATTTTGTAAGGCCTTTGGGAGGATTGTTCCGATCTCTTGCAGTCCTGCATTCAATCTATTTACATTCCCTTATATATACTCATGGATACAATGCAAAGTTTAAAATGCTAATTTTACCATAATATATACATTATTTCGTCCTCCATGAGAGCTTATACACCATATAATACATTCATTTAATATATATTTAAGATATCTTCGAAGAACTCACTGAATGATAATACGTATTTAGCAAAAGGTTTTTAAAATTTCTTAAGGAGACTACAAATGTAGTTGTTGTTCCATCACTATTTTTCTCATATATGGAAGAATTTAGAAATTTTATTTAAATGTAATTTTCCCTTTTCCCATGACAATTATTCCAGAAGAAATATTATTTCTGTTGCCAACCAATATAGGAGAAATAATATTATGAATTATGCTTTTAAATGAAGTGCTGTTCAATGGTCGAAACTGGTAAAACATACAAATTCAAATTTTAGTAGGAGCGATTTTCCAAATCTTTCGAGAAACGAAAATAAGAACGGAAAAATTAAGGGTTTTCATAGGAATTCCAACATTGTGATTTTTCCATCCCGCCTCGGTTTACTTTCCGGTATCCGCTTTCGGTTTGGTTCCGTATCGGTGGCCTGAATAACACGTAAGAACGCTCTGAGCGAAAAGAACTGCATGAATCCCTGCCATCAAACAGTCGAGATTTCTAACGCAGTTGTAGGATCTCCAGACGAAGGTATATGGCAGCCGAAGGCAAACAAACACTTGCGAAAAGAGAAAGGGAGGATGCGTGGAAACAACGTGTGCCCTCTATTCACATTTCTACTTACTCGTGCGACGTTTTTTATATAAGCACTCTCGCAAATTAACGCAGCACACTCGGCGATGGGATTTTTAAATTTAACCTCTCCGGATTTAAGTGGTGTTTAATGTTGGAATCTCTCGAAGAACATCTGTGGGTGACGAGGAAGAGGCATTAGACGCCGGATTCGGTGTTTTTATATGTTGTCGTGTTGTTTTCATTATGACTCCCTAATTTTGAGGCTCCTAGACTTAATTTGTTCCTGTGTATGATTTTTATCTCAAAGAGGGGATTACTTGGAGTCCCAGTTTCAACTTGTATCCGATTGAGAGCTCGTTAGTTGGTTATTATGACCTAGAATAATTTCTGCCAAACAGTTTTTTGGGATTCCCGAGCTTCTGTAAGGACTCCCTGAATGGTTTATCCTTGCATTAATTTTGTAGCGTCAGTTTGTACATCCTCCATCGTTTTTAGAAACCTTATGATCTAGGCCAAGGGTGGCTATCTATGGCACGCATATCCAAAGTAGCACGAGAGAGATTTTTCACACACGAAACTCAGGAAGTACTATCCTTGTTTTCTATTCTTTTCTTTTACGAAAGGAAGCTCCAAAAATAAATGCAGATAAATGGGAAATATGTGCGTTGATAATGATAATAAATGGTTATTTACGTTAATTCCAACATCTTAATCCCACCATTGACTTAATGAATAGATAATATCAGTATTAACTCTATGTTTTGGCACAAGATTGACACACAATTCCTTATATTAATGAAATATGCCTTTTTGCCGCGTAAAAATCGACATCACTGAATTATACATTTATGTGAGTCAAAATGTGTTATAGCTACCAATTGAAAAAGTTTTCAATCTATGTTCCCAATGGAGAGTAAATATCGAATCTCTACTCTTTGAAAATATAATATTTATTTGTCTAACGGTAAACTGTGATCAAAACAAGCATGACATCTGCTAGACTTCTCTTGGAATAGTATTACTTCGCCAATTGCATCGAATGATTATGGAAGTTCAAGGTCTCTTTCGCCTTTTATCGTTCAAATTATGTTTTTGAACGGGGATCCATATTAAAAAGATTTCCAGAGTTTTAGCGTTGCGCAACTTCAAAGACCTGCCGATGAATTAATCGTTTACTTGCTGATTTTCTCATCGATGTAATAAACGGTACGCTTTTATCCTAATCACCTCCCATCCCCTGAAAGAATCTTCTTTGATCTCAAAGGGCTCGTTAGTCCCTGGTTAAGGACTATTTTATTCTTCTACAGGGTAGAAAGAATCGAGAAAACTATTTCTATATATCATATGACATGAATTTGGTTCTTTAAGCTACGAATAAATTTATATGTGTATAGACATTTCTCAATCTTATCCTTCTTGTCTTTTTGCTAATATTTTCTCTTCAAAGATATTTGTCGGTAATGAGATATACACATGCACACACATTGCATAATAAATATGTGAAGATTATATTTTTTCCAATTTATTATTGGTGGTGAATAGGAATTATGTACAATATAAGGATTTTCTTACATTTCATGTTAAATTAACTTAATATTGAGGGCTATTGAGGGGTAGGAAGTGCGGGGCACGTTCACCTATGCAGAAAGAAGTTCTGAGTTCGTTTTTTGGTGGAAACCCATATTTGCAAAATAACCTCAGCTGTATAACAAAGCACTTTTAACAACACTAATAATACTGCTAACTCAATATTGCCATCTTTACGTTTATGCAATCAATATTTTGGTTAGAGGGAATGATACGAGATAGATTCTAAATTATTTTCTTTTTCTCATAGATTTCGTAAATATCTGACGTAACATTCACGCCATCTAGATAAGTTTGTATTGATTTATACAATAATAGATACAATTTTTAAATCAGTTAATTTCAGTCATTTTCGACGGGAGAGCTCACTAGTATGATGGTAGTCGGAGATCATACTCTATATTAATTTTCGATCGCTAAGCAGTGTTATTCCCATGACGACGTCTATCTTCGCAGATTTATCTATTAATCAATGAATTTCAGAGAGATCCTTCATCTATCACAACCGAGTATCTAATTATCATTAAAATGTAGCATATCTGAAGACGCTCTCATTTGTTCATCAGATCGTGAATGGCATACATTAGAATCACAATAACAGCGCTTACTGAAGAGTAGATTGCTGATGAACTAAATTTCCGAATGTGCTTAAAGGAATATCTGTGTTTCACGAAATAGCAGTTTTGGTTGAAGGAAATGACGTATTCGTTGCAAACTGATTTCGATTGAAGATGCCTTCTACTGACGAACGAATAACAGGCATAAGTTTCATCAAAAAATCTTATCAAAATCCTATGAATAAATTTGTCTAGCTTCGACGAATTGCCTTCATTATCAATGGGCTTTTTAAATTAAAATTTTTATCCTGAATTTTATTTACTCATCATTTGAATCCGCGGAAACCATTAACCAAATCGACTTTTGTATAATATAAGTTTATGATTATTTATGCATATTTCCATTGAGAACCTAGTACCATAATTGTGAAACTTCGAATTATAAGCTAATTACTTCAATCATTAGATAATTTTTTCTTAACATTGTATGACGTAACGTGCGATTAGATTTTCTGGTAAAATGGCGTTCAACAAAGTGCTAGTCAGTAAAATATGAAGACGTATCATAAGGTAAGAGACTCTCCGTTAGCCGACTACGTCAGAGAATCTTCGAGCCTCTTAGTAGTATGTAGAGACAACATTTGCCTAATTTCGACTAACAACCCACGGAGAGAGGGTGTGAATTCAGAGTGTGTTGATAGGATAGTGACATAGTCACCGAAGTGCGCATTGGGTGATTCTTAGAAGGTCGGAAATACAAGGCTTCTTTTCTCCATTCGTAGTCGCCTTAAAGAGAGTTTTCGAAAACTCCTATTCATTAACAAACGAGTTCCAATTTCTTTTCCTTTAATATAAAAAGGTTTACCGAAGGATTATGGCGATTGATGGCGTATACAAGCGGTGGTAAATGTATGCCTACCATATGTCTCGTTTAGATCGGGATCGTCCCGGTACTGCTCTGGTCAGTATTTCAACCCGCGCAGTTTGGAATGAATAGATCAGTGAGGGTTAATATGATAGATTCAGAGATGTTAGAGATACATCACCGAAAGGCTGAAATTGAGTTCATGGCGAAGCACAGAGAAATGGTGCCTATAATTTTCCCTAGAATATCTAATAATTTTCGCTAGAAATAAGTTCACGATTAGGTTCATGTTTATATTTTTCAAAATTAATGTTTACCAGAATTCATTATGTTTGTGCCATTCCACAAACAGATATAATTAGCTTTGGGCATGAAGTTTGGCTTGTATCAAACGATGATGTGTGAAACATACTTTGTGATTGCTTTCCTCACTCACTCTGAATGCTCAAAGCGAAAAAAGTCCACATAGCTACAGCAAAGCGACCCTGTGATTTACACGTTTAATAGCATTCAATCAGAAATGACCAAATAAATGCCTTATTCAGCATCAGCCATCACTCAGTACCATAGTCCTTTCATATCATGATAGCTATGAACAAAGATGAAACCATAGTGAACGAAAGACTTAGAGATTGGGAACCATCATGCTAAATCTTGCTATTTTTGTTACTAACTGTGGCCTTTTAGTCGCTTTCTAAAATCAATTCACGTATTTAAGTAATTTTATTTCTCATTCTTGGTAATGCTGCCATGTGAAAACAAAACGGAATATGTTCTCTTTCAATTTACTCAGGGAATGAATTCATTGTCTCATCTAAAATCTCTCAGTTAAACTATAGTAGGTAGGTAATATGTGACTCGAGAGTAGCCTGATGGTTTCACATGTATATGTGAATTTATATGCCTATCCTATGATACCGAATGGTATAAGTGTACCTCCAATGAAGAGGATTCCTCTGTCCTATACCAAAATCAAAGTGATAAATATTCCAGTCTTTAACATATGGTGAAAGGAAAAGAGTGCATGCATTTATATAATTAGGTAGAGAATATAATATAATATTATTTATAGAATTAAGAAATAATTTATCTCAACAGCGCGCAACTCTCATTACCCCGATTCTTCTTTTCTAGAAAGTTTAAAGCTTTTTTGCAGTTGTTTTAAATAAAACGATATGTATAATAAAGTACAAAACATCGACACCAATGTCACACTTATACACAATATGAATTATGAAAGACAAAATGAATTTTTCTGTACTTTATACCAAACCGTATTTTTCGAACAATGGGATTCTGTAAAACATTTAATTTCCACGGATCCCATTACGTATGACAGCGAGATGAAATAATTCAGCGGCGACGCGATGCCTGGCACTGTTATTATAAAGACATCTCACGTCGTATTTCCGGGGGAAACTCCCGGAGAAGCCTCCCAGGCCTTTTGCAACGTCTATTCATTTATTGGACAGTTCATTTGGGAGTTTGTTTAGTTAGTTTACTCAGCTAACTCCCTCGGCCGCATCTAGGTGTCGCCTCGGGCGCTGACCTGACCTTCCACACTGCACCAATGCATCAACGCCGCTGCATCGAATTAGAATAGAAGATCACTTAAATATGGGAGCAGACGCCAAAGATACGCACAGAAAAGCGAGAGAGTATAACATAATTACGGAGAACGAAGTTAAACGCGCGAATGCTGAATAAATGCATTAAACGGAGATATTTCTCTTCCTGTTTGTTCGCATCGCACACACGTGTACAAATCGCTGCTGGCAAACGAAGAGGAAATAGACTTGTTACATTTCCTTTACCAGGAAAGAGGCATAGTTTTTCGTTTATTTTATTTTGTACCACGTCTTTTGTTCTTTGCTCGACAGCAGATTTTCGTTGCGTTTAACAGTAAATGAAATTTAATGTGAAGTAAATAATCATTTAGAAGTATACGCTCCAAATTTATTCCTTCTTCCAAATGATATCATATTTAAAGCTTTTTACGTTTTTGAAATATCTTGTTATTTTTTGACAAGTATCATTTTTACTTATTTTTAAATAGACGTGCAGAATGTGAAACACCCAGATTTCAACGTTGATGATTTATTTCATATTCTGTAATAATAAATATAATGCAATAAAAATTGCTGCACTGGAGCTTGCATATTATTCTAATTATCAACATTTACATAACTAGGAGGATATTGCCGACAGATTTTTATAGAACTATATTAATAGGCTTAATTTGCATTAAAGCAATATTCTGCGTAAAGTAGAATAATTTTTAAAAATACGAAATAAGACCCTATTCCCGATTCATTTGTTATTAATAGACCTTTTGAATTTTTACAAATATATTACTAATGATGTTTCTAGCATTGATTCGCCTGAGGAAGAAAGAAATGCAAAAATACCATTTACTAAGTTATGAAGAAATTCATGATAAAATTTATTCCAAAATCAGTCACTCATTGAGTTCTAGGATGTAACCATCGAGAACCAACTTAGCGAATTTTTCATATATAAGAGAAAAACAAACGGTGAGCAGAACACATCGTTATTCTTGTTTATTCGAACTATAACAATACATGCAATTTAGCGATGAAATATTTTTAACTTTTATTCAACCCTTTCCTATTATATTCGGTATTTTCTATTCGTGCTAAATTTATATGTAACTATGTATTTACGGATTATTGATATGAATTATGAGTAACGAGCTTCACGGATATCGTGTATTATGGCAACCAGTTGGAGATTGAATTTAATTTTAGTGTTGACATACAGCTGCAGTACCGAATTTAAATTGTGATTATGATAATCTTTATCATTTAATGAGTACTTAAGGGTTATAAAATTATTGTAGTACTTAACAAATTCTGTTGCTTTCGAGAAATATTCAGTAGATGATGTCTGTGGTTGTAAAAATATTTCAAACAACGTTAAAGTACAGTATTATGTACGCAAAAAGGGCGATTATTAGCTAATATAATACGCTGTCATTATATATTGGCCTAAATGCTCTTTTATATCTAAAATAGCAAAATACCTTCTTTGAAAATGAAAAAATTTCCTACTATAATACTTTTACATCTAGATACACGCAGTTAACAAATGAATCATATTAATACCCATCATCAATATAAATAGAAATTATTCTTTTCATTTTAGTTTAAACAGTAAAGTAAGCTTCATCTGAATTATATAAATCAGAAATAGATGCTGGAGAATGTCATAAAAATATCAATCCTTTCGATCTTTCTTTATTAACATGTTTAATATTTTTAAACAAACATCTATCAATTATTAAAGATTTTTATTCAAATATGATATATGATCAACACCTTTGATGTGATAATTGAAATATCTCTAGTAAAGATGTTTTCACAGGACTAAGCCGCTAGATATTTACATTTTGATTCATTTTAAACTTTCATATTGCAATAAAGCAGGGAAACTCTTGTTGTTCGCTGTAACTTTTCTCATGCATCGTTAAACTTTTTGAACTTGTGTTACCTTTAACTCGTTTCGTTATTGCGTTCAGTCACGCGTGACGTTTTTCATCTCTTGTGCAAATACCATTTTAACTGATTCAGTGGCTATTGATTATCACAGCGCTTCTCTGTACTCTACTGTATTTTTTCTGTTTTAGCTTTTACCATTTTCCATTTGCATTCCTGTGAGGTTTAAAAATATCGCCTTTAAGGTGGAATTATTTGTTCTCACGTTATTTACAACTCTTCTTTATATGCATAAATTATTCTTTAAATCATATTTTCTAAAAACATAGATTAAGCTAGAGAAATACATCCACTAAGCTTAGTATTATTACTTTAATATACCTTTTATGATTTGGATTTTCTTATAGATAATTCTTTTCTGACTTCAAATTACATTATAAGTTGATGTTCTGCCAGTTTACAGCTCTTTTGATGCAGACAGGTAAAGTCACATACATTTCCATAAGTATTTCTTTTCCTTTAATTTCCTTTATTTAGAATCTTATCACATCTAGAAATTATTATCTCGGTCCTCCTTTCCGTTTTGGACCACCATATTACATAATATACATTTTACCCCTTATACACGTTTTTACACATTATACATGTATTTCTGTCCGCATTTGAGAGACCCATGTATTTCTTTTGCATCCCGAAATCCTCTCCAATCGTTCAAACCAATTTGACACAATTTCCATATTTGTGAAATTCCTTTTCCTTCGGACCACACCCGTTCATTTCCCAAACATTACCGAATCCATCCATTTTCCATTCCATTGGGGGATAAAAGCGAGGGTAAAGCTAAGCTTAGCGTAAGTCCCGTTTGCCCTTTCTCGTTTGGAGGTGCAGTTCCTGTGAATTCTTCATCCTGTCCCGTTTTGAATGAGTACTTTAGGAGTAAATTATAGGCGATTCAGATATATCTGAAATTAATTTTTGAAAGACTGAAGTCAATTGACATTTGACAGATAATAGTTGCTACAATAAACTCATGAGATTAATGCTATAAAAACACAGAATGTTTAAAAAAATTGATGTCCCGGTTTCTCTTCATCAGAATATGGTAATCTCTGGTAGAAGTTGTGATTGCCCTCCCATATTAACCTCTTATATCATTTTAATTGTTCTGAAATTTGCATTTAAATGTTAGCATGCGCCAGTGAGTACTCCCCAAAGATTTTCATATACGTCCGCTCTAAGTCCTCTCTCTCTCTCTTATACCCTCTCGCTGTAATTTATTCAGTTTTCTCATATTAATGTCCATTTTATTTATTTTATTACCATATCCTTACGGCGAGGTTAGGTCAAGATAGCCTTTCTCCCACCTAACCTCCGAAGTTATTATGTGATAAATTCAAGGTATAATTTGGACTTTATCAAAACAAATTCTTCTGGAAAATATAAGTAATACATCGAATCAATTCAAGGAAAGTAAGCTTGAGTCTAGAAAAATATATCAATACTTACAGAGAAATACCCATTAAGATACCAGATGCAGTAACCAATAAAAATAGAAAGACTCGGGCAAAACCTCAACTGATGTTTTACGGAGAAAAAACCACGGTGTGAGAAAACGCCTATACAAGATGAAAAATTATGCTGTTTATTTATTGAAATTATTCACTCCTCTTCATCGATTTGCTTATCATATTTCGAGAGAGTTGGATTACCAGCTGATCTAAAAAATCAAAACAAGTCGTCACATAATTTGATCACTTAATCCACACTCGTGTGTGAGTCCCACCCACGCTTTCCAGATGAGAACGACAGCGTGTGCAAAAGGGGAAATTTCATCTCAATAAAGGAGTCTCTCTCTCACCTGTTTCACATTCATTCGCTTCAGCTCTCCCCATTTTCTCCTCACTTATCTTCATTCGCTTCCTTCCAAATTACGCACTTCTCATTTCTGCTAAAGGAATTCTCTTTTGAACGTGATAAAAATAGTATTAGGGTGTATGAGTGGAAGTCATTTTCCCTTCCTGCGTCCATTGAGGTCCCTTATTGCTTCTACGATACTCCGTGGGTAGCGCTAATAATCCTCTAATCTTCAGAAGCCGCCCAAATATCTTGATGGCAAATCTAACGAGATTTGTTATGTTTATAATCTCATTATGTATGATACATGTTCGTTTATTCACTGTAACTCCAAATTTGCAATGTAAAACATTTACAACTTTAAATTATAGCTTATCTCACATTAGAGTAATGCATGAATATGAGATTTTAGTGGTATGAAACTATCTTTTTAGGGCATCGAAATGGTTATGGAAAGAAATGTGAAACTACATGTATCCATGATTGTGCTTCTTAAATTTGTAGTGTGATTGTCAACTATAATCAATTCTTTATTCGTAAGGAATTAAATTCTAAGTACTTTATGTATATAGTAACATAAATTGATATTGCTTTTCCAATGAACTGTTTCCTTTTAGAATTTAGAATACATATTACCGCAAGCTTTCCTGCGATTTGACAGTTGAATTCGTTTAGCTAGAATTTTGGTATCTAAATTTTAGAGCAATGATGCTTAAGCAATATTTAATAGTATTTAGTTTCATGCCTTTTATAGCATATTTGTAAAAAGTAGAGAATTGTATAGAGTGAATTAGAGCTTTACTGAGCTATTACCAGCAGTACTATTGCTAAAAAATCATTTTTAATACGGGAATTTGTTTCAGAGAGTGACTAAAAGGTCTCGGCGATCAACTAAAAGGGCCAAATTTGTCCTGTAGGTCGTAGAATCCCCACTTCTAGTTTAACCTTTCACAGAATCATAGCTAACGTAAGGAATAACGTTATACATAATGTTTAACAGCGGTACAATCCGAGGGGGGGTCAGGACACGGTGTCAAGTTGGGAAAATCCCGCCGAAATGAGGACATGAGAGAAACCTCGCAATATTGGAATTAGAGCAGTTAATCGGAGGGAGCAGATACTAATATCGCAACGGCGTTTTTAATCAATACCTCCATATACAGCGCTGTATTTTTTTCGTCGATTCTCCGCAAATGAGCGGAGCTTTCTTGCTTAAACGCCGCGCTGTCGGATCATCCTTTTCCAATTTTCCCTTCCCCATTCTCTTTTGAGGGACTCTCGAGTTTCCAACATTCACGCTCCAAAACGCTCCGTCCGTATTTGTTCCCTCCAAGTTTCAACTCTCCCATTTACTCCTTCTCATCGCCTTCTTTGCTAAACTTCATAGTTGTGGAACCTCGTCTTCTCTATTTCTTCCTCAACTCTCTGCAAACGAATTGCGAGATCCTTAAATATCTCCAGTGTCCATTCCCCGGAATTCGCAGTCGCATGCTCCAGAAAATTCATCTCGTCGTAGAGAAGCCGTCCTTCCTCTCAGCTTATCACATTCAGGAGAGTAATTTGAGTGGATGCACGGATCATAATGTGATGTAATTTTAACGCTAGATGTTCCCAACGCTTTGTGGCCACGCTCTGTGGAACTGGTAGTTTTCTTACGGATTGCTACAATCAGTTGGTAATGTAACTGAGGTTTATCCTGAATGTGATATTACAATTACGTAAATGAATATCATCGGATTTTTATTCTAATCAGATCGAGATTTCCTTCATTCCAAAACATGTTCTTTTTTAAAAAACTCAAGAAGAATTAGTAGCGATTTTAATAATGCTGAGGTAATTTTGCACAAATGGGCTCCACCGGGAATTGAAGCTAGGACCACCTTCGCTAAAGATATTCTAAGCTACTTGACTATCCGGGAGTCCTCCAAAAAGAAAAATTATTTAAATAGGCATAAAATGAGGAAACACGGTAAATAGAATCGGTCTTGGTTTTATGGTAATCCTTAATAAAACCAAAGAATCAACATCAATCTATCTACTGCACAGGAAGTACATAGACTTATTTTAGAGCATTAGGTCTCATGATGGTGCTACATATCGAAGCCAAAGTTGAGTAATAAGTAAACTCAATGTTATGCGTAGAAACTAAATAGGGTTCTCTGGACATTCCATATATACATAGTAATATAGCTAGATTATAAGATTCTCAAACGTTAGACATGGATGGTATGGGTAAAAACGATGTAAGATAGAAGTGAAATGGTTAGCTGAGCAGCATGAAAATTCAAAACAACAAAGTAAAAAATTAAAAACAAAGCATAAAAATATGCGTTATTAAATAAATTACTATGGTATTTTTATTGCATCATTTTCGCAATTCAATTGTCTTGGCATGGCAGTGTTTCATAACAAATTCTATTAGAAACGAGAAAATTCATTAAAGGTAAAAAGATATTTCAGCAGTAAATGTGACAATAAGGTAATTTAGGATTGCCAGGAAGTACATGTTGGTACCAATAAAAAGAATTACCAGCAAAATCTTTTACATGAATAATATAAAGTAAAATATAAAATTATTATTACAAATAGAAACGGTTGGTAGAAAGAAATTCAGAAATTACGGTCAAACTTTTGCGGTAAATTTATAAAAAAATTAGGTTTTCGGGAGAAGTATTGGATATTCGTGCACGTTGCTCCGTTACTTAGACCCCGTCTTGAGAATCCGTGCAGCATATGGGGTATTGCAGTCCAGCGTTGCATTCGTGAATTAGAAAAGCCTCTGCGAAAGGCCGTTCATTTTGTTCAGAATTGCCAAGATAAATCTGTAGGCGTTACCAAGCTTCTCCATGACGTTGGATGGGAATCTTTAGAGGATCGAAGCCTAGGGTTTGGTACAGGGTTAGACATACACAATAAATTTGGAAGCTACGAGAATGATGGAGGAGCAGGTTTACAGGATCGTATTAAGATATCACCCGTAGGAGAAAATTGAGGACCAGGTTTTTGAGATTTTTTTTGGATAAGCCATGGGAGACTCATTGGAACTAAAATAAGGTTTTGTTGATTGCTCGATGCATTGCTCAAATGGTAATTCCTGTGTGTTCATGTGAGCAGAATGAGAATAGAGCCGTAGTCATTTTTAAAGCGTCAGAGGAGAGATAAAGCCCCCTCCTCTGGGTTTGTAAAGGGGGCAAAAGCCCCTTCTGTTCCCCACGAAAACGCCACTGCGTGATACTATTACGTGGCGAATACTCGGCATAAGGGGAGCAAAAGAGAAGCATTTCTTCAACTTCTTTTTCCGCTTCATTAGTCCCACTCACGTGGGGTCAGCCAACTGTCTCTATCGAGGGCCCTATCATCCCTCATTGTGCTTCCACGAAAAAGGGAACTGATGATGAAGGGCCTTGAGGAAGATATCAGGAAAGTCTTGCGAAAACCCGAAGGGTGCATGAGTGTGAAACATTCACCTCGAGATGGGAATACGTCTTTGCTGGCGTTTGAGAGGTGTTCCTTAGGATGCTTGGTTGTGTAAAAAGTTTGCTGTATTGATAGAGAAACAAACGAATAAGTGCTGTGGGAGAGGAAATGTTTTAATTGGGCAAATAAAAGGGGAAGAAAAATTGGTCGGACAAATATTGAGAAGGGAGGGATTGGTTAAGGAAGTAAATGAAGGTAGGATGAGAGAGAGGGGAAGACAATGAGGAAAGTTTTTGGGTGATAGCTGAGATTGTTTGCCAGGGAGTAAAGCAAAGGGCATTGACCAGGTAATTTAGGGCACGTCAATCTACTTGGAGGTACCAGACTCATGTTCATATCTTCTGTCAGTTAGTTCTAACATTTCATTTATTAAGTCTAATTATATCCTATTTGATCTATCGATTTCCCATTTATCGAAATATGCCTTTCCAAATTTTTTTTGCACATAATACTGTTATTTCCTCAACCTTCGCATCTTCGCTGCATAGTTTAACAAGCGGTTACATCTGTATTTAAGTATCGCTAAATGCCTTGATTCTACCTTACACTCGAACTGTTTAAATAGCAAGATATGCCATTTACTAAATATTGGCTACATACGTTTTAATATTATACCTACATCACTGAGTTGCGATCCACCTATCTTGTAATGATATGGGGTGCAAATGACAATTATCTACTTCTTTCACACATTGTTATCATGAATCTTAAAAATTGAATTTTTCACATTTGTCTACTAGTCCGTTTCTCTTAGCAACAGATAAATTAATCATAATACGGCTATTTTAGTATCAAACGAGAAATAAATAGAGTACGAGGCAGGCAAGAAGGGATGAAATGGAAAGAAACAAGCTTCTGATCATTGTAATTGGAGACCAAGAAATCGCACCTCAGGGATGAAGCAGAAGATAGTAGCACTTCGAATCGAAACCTGCTTCACCTTTAAAAGACCAGCATTAGAATTGGGAAAATAGTAATTTCGGGAAGTGGTTTTCGAGAAAGTGATCCCTGGGTCTGGGAATCCATCTGATTGTCTCCGTGCAATTCCGGGGCGAATGAGATGCGCCGCTATTTTTCTTTTCGTATTCCGCTCGATATCTTGTGATTGCGAGAAGTGCAGAGTGGGATAAGACGCGTGCTGGATCACTTAAGATGAAGGGAGATGGCTTATGGTTTTTGGGGGAAATAAAAGCAGCGAGATTCCTATCTCCCCTCTTGGCTGCAGTCTCCCCTTCTTCTGCCGCTTCCAGTCCCTTCCGCTGAATCGAGCCCTCGCCCGCGGCCGAAATACAAGTGGTTCAATAAAGGTAGTAACACACTGCCGACTACTCATTCCACGTCATGTTCACCACGCTTTTCTTAGACTATCTCATTAGGCCATCCTTCGCCATGTATTGATTTTTGCAGGGAGATAGTTCGATCAGGAGGCTGATTGTGTTATAGAAAGATGCTCCATCTTCTAGGACGCATGCAAAAAAATCAAGCTATAGCGATCGGTCTTCAGAGGACTGAATTCTCCCTTACGATAGTTAAGGGAATTTAACATTAATTTTAGTCGTATTTTTAAAATTGCTTCGACAGTTCGGTTCATTTCGCACATATGGGCTCCCATCAGGAATAGACCCCGGGAAAGCTTACACCAAACACGAGCACGCTGCCTACTATTATATTGATTTCATCCTTATCGTACAGCTTTAAAGTTTTCAGATGAGTATGGCTGCCATCCGGGCAGGGCAAATCACTGTAAACTGGAATAATATTTATTTATTAATTTCCTTTTTCTTTTTCCTTTTCTAGTTTCCTTTCGTCCCAAACTCAAGTTGTAAACATATCGAATAAACTAGAAAGGGAGTGCAGTTTTGTGAGCACAGTTTTCGTAAGATCGTAATCTATGATGACACTCCTGTTAGAGAAGTCTCTATTCTTCCTTAATTGTCTCTCTGGTGAAAACTGTTTCAATTTTACGCGAAAAACAGTCCAAATTGAGTAAATAATACACTCTCTTTTTGCAGAAAGCAGACCACATAAAATATGGAATAAGGCAATAGAATTAGGCAACCCAATTGTAACGCCATCCCGCTAAGGACGCGATTTTAGCTTGGTTCCCTGAAAAACGCCTTGACCGGTTTTATTGTATTTCTAAATCACATCATCGCTCGTGTTGTCTTTTTCTCGATAGGTCTATGAGGGCGTTGTATAGATTTCGCCTTCTTTTCCTGACTCTTCTCTTGGGAAAACCTTTTTTTCTCTGCTCATGAGTTGGCTGAAGCTCTATCCTATCCATTGCTTTCCCACCTTCCCTTAAATCACCTCCAGCATCATGCACTCTCAGATGGTGACCCATCCTTCCTCCTTTTTCTTGCTATCGGTTCTATGAGATTCCCCATCCAATTTTCTCGAGAAGTACCTCTTCCTGATCCTCTTCAATATATATCTGCATGAGTCTCTCTCTCTTCTCCCGACGTTGCCACATATTGCTTTTTTGGTGTTACATATTTGTCAGCTGAAGAGTGAATATATTTAGTATTAAAGGAAGCTTTAATCTGATTTCGGAATGAGCTTTAGGCATCGGAAATCCTTATTTTCAATCGTGCCTACTATGTAATTACCGATCTAAGATAGTAATTCACAAATTGCATACAAATATTCCTCTTCCACATTAAATGTTAACTAATTTTCTCTCTGACGATGTTCTTTTCTCGTCAAAGGTCACTGTAAACTCGTTTATCCTTTATTTCTCTGTTTCACTGCTAAATTATTGGAAGTTTCCAGTGCAATCAGTTCTCCGTTTCTTATTAGATTCATCCTACTTAAATTTCCCTTTCTAATGATCCACATATTGTGTAACCAAATCAAATTTTACGAAAGAGAATAAAAACCTAGCTCTCAATTTAAGTAATATTATATGCTCTTGCGAGGGTAGTGATCCCAACCTCTTATTCCAATGAATATATTGAACATGTCTAAGCTTTTTTCTCCGTATTCCTTCTTTCAACGATTCCTATCAAATGCATCGAATCATCTTGGTGACACTCACCAGCTTATCGCGTCCTAAAAATAATAGCCCTGCGCTAAATCCTGTACAATTATCTGTTGGGATCCATATTTTGCACCCCTACCCCATTTGGAGTCTAATTAAGATGGGATAAAGTGTGAGTCACCAATTGAGACGGAATACAACCCCATTGGTGTAGTTAGACATTTAAGAAACACGTTTTCTCCGACGTGTACTTGTAGGTTTTCATCATTCTATCCTTTTGTTAGTTTTCTCCCTTTATCTTCGCCCATCCCCGTCGCCCACCTTCTTGTAATGGATAGGGGAGAGTCTTCCCCTCCGCCATCATCCTAAAGGACCACATTGCGTTCCCACTCGTCTCCCTAACGCATTCGTCTTCCTCGCCTTCCATTTTTCTTCATGAAATGTCTATCTCGCTACAAATCTATCTTTAGCCCCACTACGCGCATACTGAATGGAAAAATCCTTTCAATTTTTGCCATTTACCTTCCAAATCCCGATTCCTGGCCCCCGAAAGAGACGTAAGAAAAAGCCACAAGCGTGAACAAGAATATAAGATAGGCGATCTTAATGTACGTATATGAATTTATATGTTGGTGTAAATGTGCGTATGTGTTACCGAAGCCGTTCCGATTGGTGGGAAGCAACCGCTTCAGGCGCCTCTCGAAGGGGCACCAATTCGTATATTAAATTCTTTATTTTGCTGATATCTATTTATTTAGAAAATCTTATCTTATCTATAAAAATAACGATGTTCAGCAGAGAGACATTGATTACTCTCCAAAGGTTTCAATTTATTTTGATTGAAATCTTGGACTTGGAAAAAAATTAAAGTCGGCGAATCACTCCCCTCACACTGAAAGATAGGCCGGCCCGACTCCGTACTTTATGTGTATTCTATCGTAAGACTTGGTCTTCAAAAAACATTTACGAAAAGCCGTTTTTAAGCATCACTTAGAACGGCATTCATGGAGTTAAATATCCCAAGGTGGGATCCTGTTCACTCAAGGGAAATATCCCCCGAGTGAACAGCCCCTTGGGTGAAAATATCCCTTTTAAAAACCTCCGGAGAAATAAATGATAACTCTCTTCACTGAGCGAACCATCTCTTATGCGAAACGCCTGAGGATTTTGATTTCTTATTACCTTATAAATTTATTCTTTATATGACCATGGAACATCCCTTATATGAAACTTACGCTAATTATTCTACATTTATGAAAAATTATTACTTTCTTTCTGAACGTATTCGCAATTCTTTGGCTACTCGCTATATTTGATTTGCTACATTGGCTTTGGCTACATTTCGTAACAACCAATGTTGCGATTACGGTTTTCTATTCCACGAATTTCGCTTTTTTCTTAAACCTTAAGTTGTTTTTCTGCCGCAGAAATATAATATATAATATTTCTAACAAACTTTTACACACTTTTTCTTACTGAACAAAAACACTATGTTTGATTTACGAATATAAATTATTATCTTTCCTCTTTATCTTTAATATTTAACAAATTGAAGTTTCCAGCGTTGAAAAATTGTTTTTCTTAGTTGAAACTCTATTCTCTCACAAAGTAATAATTCTGAGAAGTAAATTTTTTCAAGAAATTATGGAGGTGAAACTTCTTGGATGCATTAAAACATTTCGTATTAACTGAAGATTTAGTTAATTTAATAACCAGACATTTTTTCCAAGTTTATCAATTTTCTATGTGACATTGATAATAAGTTAATCCACATAATATTATTATGCTGAATATCTTAGAATTTTTGCTGATCTTCAGCTGTAAAAGATTTTAACGTTAAGATAATTAGCTCGATCTCGCGCTATCATTATTTAAGTTTACTTATGAGAATAAAAGTACGTTACAAATGAATCACGTGCATTTATGATGAAGAACCTTCTAAATAACCTAGGATCAAACCTGGGACGAATTGAGAAATGAAACGTACCCTGTAGAGGGTAGACGTGTAGTAGTCTGCAAGTTTCGAAAGCTGAGTGACTCGTATTTCTTCCTTTTTATACGAACATGCATACACAGGAGCTCACGTACTACATGTGCTATGATTCCGTTAACTCTACATTTCCTTTGAGATGAATATTTTGACTCTCGATTTCGCCTGATGAAGTCGTCAGTCTGTTTTGGGCATCCCTTCGTAAGAAAGGCTGTGTCTAGAAAGGGCTTCCGTAAGACGGAACCGCTTATTTGCGTCATTTGCGAGGCTATCGATCGAATGGGTGCATTGGATGGGAGCGACCCTTTCAAAAGTGCGTCGTTACGGTTGCCATGCCAAATCAACTTTCACACCAAATATGTGCCTCTCCATTCTTACGTGTCGCCATAAGGACGCAGTCTGACTCTCCTTACGATCACTCGAATTTATTCCTTCCTCAAGGGTTGTCGTACTCCATTCACTAAGGTGATGAATCAAGTAGTCTAAAACACGTGTTTAGTGTGAACGTGGATTTGACTGCAATGTGCTTATTCTTGCTTTTATGTTCATTGGACTCTTCGATATCGAAACAACACATTTCGAAATTCATCCGACCCTAAACACTTTCTGATTTTACTATCTGGAGGAAACTGACATTGTTCCCTTAGATTATGTTATTTTTCTTACCCTATCTTCACGTGTCAGGCATAAAGCCCGTTACGACTTTCTTTATCCTTGGTCTTTCCATCTCTTTCGTACAAGACCCAGGGATTTTCTGCTCTGTTTTCCCATGTTTGTTTTTGCGTCCTTTCTTCCTCCATTCTTTCAAGAGGTTCTCTTCATATGTTTCTGCATTTTCTTATCAATTCAATTAGAACCATAAATGCCGAGTTATGCCGTATTTATTTTCCGGTCCTCTTTTGCATTGTCAGCAACCATTCTTTGGAAAATAACCATTAAACATTCTTTAACTTCATTTCAGGTGTTTGTTGTATTTGCTCATCCGCTTTCGTGATTAAGTTACTGTTAAATCTTCAAAGATTATCCAAGGAAAAACGAACTTAAAAAAGTCTGGCGGGAATAGAGTCCGGGATCTTCTCTTCTATCCAGGAGACTACTTTAGGCTTCTTCAAATACGTTTTTCCTTTATATTTTTCCGAGGTGCTCTTACGTGCGTTACCCTAACCTTTTCCATTCAGAATATTGCGTAATTACAAATCGAAATTTATGTCAGGTGAGAGAGTAGCGTCATATATCAGTTTAACGAGTATGGGCAGATTTAAAGGGAAGTGAATGAGGTAATAACTCTCTCCTCGCCCTGAAAGAATTTAAGAACGCTGAAAAACATTGACTTTATAATTTAATTTCTGGCTTTATTCGAAAAATTTATGGCATCAGATATTAATGTAAACAGTGGGAAGGTAAAATATTTGTAATGTAATTTAAATTTGCAATTGATAGTGCTTCTAATATTGTCGAGAGATACGGATTAATATACATCTTTAATAAAGTTGGAATATGATTACTGTTGTATTTGCCTCGTCTTTGATGCAGTCTTTCCTTTAATTTTGCTTCTAGATTATAAATTCGAAAATAAATCCCAGAAAATTAGTTTTAAGCTAGGATACGTTCTCGTTAACCACTACGACTTGGTTAATATTATAGTCAATTTTGCAGAGGAACGAATTTTCATTTGTTATGCCACCTTTAATCTTTATATTTGAACTCTGATTTGCTTTGGTAAGTAAACTATCAGTTGCAAGAGAAGAGAAATGCATGGGGCTTCTTCAGAGTTAAGTAGAAAGTTTAGTAGCTCATAGCTAATTTCCGTTTTCATACGAGGGTCATCCGGAAAGTAGTACCCGTTAGTGCCGCATGAAGTGCTGACGACGCGAGTAGCCGCTGGACAAGGTCAGATAGCTTCAGTGGCTTGTCTGCCTTCTCTGAGCCAAGTTGCGTGACGCTAACATTGCCTGTGTTGTTTCTGTGATGTTTAAAAAAATTGAGAACGCCGCCAGTTGTGAAGTGAGGGCAGTGATTAAATTCCTCAATGCAAGAAACGTTCGCCCATGTGATATTCATCGCCAATTAAAGGAGGTGTATGGAGACAATGTAATGGACGAGTCGTCTGTTCGGCGGTGGTGTCGCAAGTTCAACATGGGGAGGGGGAACACACACGACGATGAGCGTTCGGGGAGACCGTCTGTCATTACAGACCAACTGGTGAGCTCAGTTGACGAATTCGTGAGGAACGATCGGCGCGTCACAATTGATGACATCTGTGAGCATTTTCCCAATGTTTCTCGAACAATTGTTCATGAAATTGTTAAAGACCATCTGCATTATGCAAAAATTTGTGCAAGATGGGTCCCTCGCATGCTTACAGATGAGCACAAAACCAAGCGTATGGCTGCAGCACTGACGTTTTTGGGACGTTATTCTGATGAAGGAGACTCTTTCTTGACTCGCATAATTACTGGTGACGAAACATGGGTTTGTTATGCATCACCTGAGAGTAAACGACAGTCAATGGAGTGGCATCATGCTCATTCACCAAACAAACCAAAAAAATTCAAGACAGTTCTGTCCACCAGGAAACTCATGGCAACCATTTTCTGGGATCGACGAGGTGTATTGCTTATTGATTTTATGGCCCGTGGAGACACTATTAATGCCAATGCGTATTGTGAAACATTAAAGAAATTACGGCGGGCAATAAAAAATCGGCGGCGAGGTCTATTGTCTACTGGTGTCATTCTCGTTCATGACAATGCCAGGCCTCATGCAGCTGGGATAACACAAAGACTTTTGCAGCAATTCAAATGGGAAACTTTCGACCATCCACCGTATAGCCCGGACTTGGCCCCTTCAGATTTTCATCTCTTTACAAAGCTTAAAGACTTTTTGGCGGGGAAAAGATTTGACAGCGATGAAGAACTTAAAGAAGGAGTGACCCTGTATCTCAATGAGCTGGCGGCGGAGGACTATGCAGCAGGAATACAGAAACTTGTCACACGTTATGACAAATGCCTTAATTTGCTTGGAGATTATGTTGAGAAGTAGTTTAAAGTATCCTTTTTCAAATAAATTTTTTTATGTTTGTTAATATTTACTTTTGTGTCTTTATTTCACGAACGGGTACTACTTTCCGGATGACCCTCGTATGTTTTCTTCTGTATCTCATAGCTTCACCGTACTGATTTTAATGTAACATAGTTTAGAAATCAGATGGAAGGTTTCCCTCTTCAATATCATGCGTAGAAAAAAACAATCTTTCCGGATACAAGAGGGAGATACGTGAATCATTTATGATTCTACGGGCGATAACGTGTTTGAAATCATATGCGTAATGAGCCGATGAAATGATTAATTACCTAGATGTGTTTTGTTTTCGGGACCAACTATTTCACTTCACTAAGTCTGTTTATGCTATACTCGAATAAATTGAAAAGCAAAAGGACTAAGCTTTGGAGAAACGTCATCCATTTTATAATTAAACATTCCGAAAATCACAAAATAATATTCACAGTAATAGATTTATAAACTTCATAGCTATCCTTTTTGTAAACAAGATTTATCGTAATTAAGAGGCTGTTAGGTTTTTAAATCACAAAATTACCTCAACCTATTTCTGAACCACTAAGCAGTCATATCTCGTTCTTCACGTAGAAGAGCTTAAACACGTCGTCCTTGGCGTTTGAACGGTGACCTCGCCACCTAAAATACAGGGTTTGAACTAAGCTGAAGCATACAGACTTGCATTTATGCTCCTTGAGTTTTCTGAAACCTCACGTACTAGTTCATGGTGAAATAGCCACATGTAGCTCACATTTCTCAGATAATTTGGAAATCTGTTCAATTTCTTTCTAAATGTACTCCTTGATCTTACTTTTAAAATTAATTTCCTTCGTGACTTCCCTTCCGTCATGTTAAACCTCCGCTTTATTTAACCATTGCTGTTCTGATTCCTGGATAATTAGTGGCTTCCTTTGGGGAGTGAATAAATATAAAGTATGCTATAAACCTTTATCAATACATTAATTACACTAATATAGCAAAATATTAACTCAAGTTTGTTTATTTATGACCCCCTTTCGCAAGGGCTAAAATATTTGACGATAAAGTATAAGGACTTCTATCCTCGGCCTCATCAATATTTTTTTCGCTAATTTAACGAAATTAAAACGACTTTGTTGGGACAAAATACAGATTAAGAAGTCTCTTCTTACTTCTTCAGATACAATTCAAAAAAAAAGATAACTTGAAATGAGTATACGGGAGGAAACTACTTTGCGGTCTTAAAAAACCTAAGGTTGCACTTAGGAAAAAATACACCACAGCAGGAGAATATCCGCAAAGGAAGTGGTGTGAAAAACCTACCAAATCTAAAGATAGTTAACTAATTAATAAGAAGAAAGTAGCTGAAGTTAGATCTGAAAAGCAAACGAACAATACACTATCGCACGGATGAAAAAACTAGTTATGTCTTTCCTCTAAACAGTATTAAAGTATTATGATTAATAAAATAATTTACAACGCAAAAAACGATCTAAATGAACATTTATATTGTAAATATAGATGAGAGCAGCTATTGGATACATATTACTAGAAAAAAGCCATCAAATAAGATACTATAAAACAAAAGATAAAAAGCAAGGAAGGAGGGGATAGAGAGGTAATGAATAGGAAATAAATATTGCATTAATTAACGAAAGTAATAATGATATAAATTATTATAAGCGATTTGGTATGGCACGTGGTAAAATGATAAAGTTCATTCAAATATTTCTCAATTTTCATGGATTCATTTAATTAAAAAGTTTTCATGCTGTTTCAAAAAACTTTCACGATCTTTAAATAAAAGAAATAAATGTCAGCAAAATTATAAGTTCCTCTTAAAGACTTAAAGACATAAACGGATTTCATGTAAAATTATTTTCTTGGCGAAATGCTGCTTATCGCAAAAGTCCATTGGAAGTTCCAATCTCGAAAAAAAACTTCTCATTTATATATTACCTCTACCTCAGGACACCGATATCTTGAATCAATCCGTTCCAAAATGTTGTAGCGTGAATTCTTTTCCCTGGAAAAGTTGCAGTTGAAATCAAGAGCTAATATAGCAATATTTTATTCCGATTGATTCCAGTGTAAGAAAAGAAGCTTAGAAAGTTACTAGTTCAGTTGAAAAGGTATATAAAAAGTGATGCTTTCAGAAAAAATCACAAAAATTCATCAGAAAATTTTTCTATTCACGTTATATTGCCAGAATTGACCCCAGCTTCCTCGTAATGGCGTCCGTAAGATATACATGTTAAGTTAAATTTCTAGCAGGTTTTATTTCCGTAAAAAAATTCAATTAGATATAATTCTTACAAGAAAAAAGATAGATACCAAAAGAAAAACTCTTAAAGATACTTATACTGGTCGTAGAGTATTGTTTTCGATTCAAAATTTTAGGAATTCTGATGAGTGTTTGTTGAGCCATGTATTTTCTCATAAGATGGAATTTTAATTAATGGTAAGAAGACGATGGTCATTTTACTGACTAATTGCATTCTAGGGCATTTAAATCTGCTAAAGTGTGTTTACTTTTGATCACATAATTATCACTGAGAAGATATATTTTATGTATTTCATGTTTAATCTTTATGTTAAGTAACTCCTTCTGAAATTCATCCGATATTATTTGAGGTATTCAGAATCTGATACTTTCGGAGAATCCGAAATCTCGTAATTATAGGCTTCAAATTCAATTGAAATTCAGTTCCACCGCGCTTGACGATAGTTTACTAGAATTATAAATTCTGAAAATACAACATTAATGATGTTATCGTGAAATAATGCAGGTCCCGGTGGCAGCGACAAAGGAAAAAACTTAATGACCGATTAACACCAATGTAATGAAGGTATGAATATTCGGTTGATTTATAACTCAAAACACATTTGGCTGGCAGCAATTAGATTTTGCACTTAATTTCCCTCATTATGATATTTATTCCGAATTGGGGCGACTATCATTCCTAATTAAGTTTCACAAAGGAAACGAAGTATGCAAGCGATGAATTCGAGCTTCTGGTTTGTGAGTTACATAAACGCATCATTCGCTCTTTGGACTTTTCACTTATTATGGGGAATTTCATCATTAGCAAAGGCCGAAATAGTGGCATTTCATACATTTTGTTTCGGAATGTCACATATCATATTTAAAGGTTGACCTGGCATCAGTTAAGCAGCTAATTAAGGATGTACGAATTGTGTTCGAGTTATTGCCGACATTACAAACAAACACACTTGACAACACGTTGGAACTGACAAAGACAGACTGCAAAGAAATGGATTAACTGCTTATTTTTGTCTCCATTGAAGATTACGAAAGAGTGTACATGAGGCTGAAATTAATCTGCAATGCTTACACTGGAGACGATTTTGTGTTTACATTTCCCCTTTACAAGGCGCAAGAATAGTTCCAAATCCCCCTGATTTTTAGTGTCCCAGATAGTAAGCATATATCATATGATTTATGTAGTGCGATCCAGTTTTTCTGTCCATTAATGTTAGATTACATGGGAATGAAATCCTATGCATATTCTCTTCCAGAATAACCTCATTCCAAATCGTCTCTATTCGGTTTCTGCGAATGCTAAAATTCCGGTTCTACGAATCGGATGGAATTTTAGCATTCGTACAGCTGACACTCTGATGTAACTGAACCGAGTGAAACTGGAACGCAGTTCTACAAATTTGATAGCCGTGGATAGAGATCAATAAAAGGTTACGAAACGTATTTATGGTATATGTAAAATGGCTTAATACTATGTGTGTTAAGGCGTTTAAGCGGTTAATTCTATTTAGAGGAGATTTGCTCAAATTAAAATAATAATGAAACGTCTTATTTTGGTGATATTGCGAATAAACGTCTTCTCTTCCATGTAACCCATCGTCCTTTTTTCGCACTTATTTATTTTAGAGTGATTTCTTGAGAAAAAAATAGAATTATATGGATATAAGATATCTAAGAAATTTCTAAGTAATATTATTCACCAAAACCACTAAGAAGTTGGTTTCAAAAATATTGTGCATTTTTACCGATTGAAATAGCTAATAGACGAGAAAGATCTTGAAAAAAAATGCTTAGTTGATAAGAGCACTTATGTAGTACATCAATAGGCAAAGTCATGCATTAACTTCAATAAGTATTTTAGTATATATACATGAAAATAATTTTACCATAAAATTGATAAAGATAAATGCAATCTTGTATATGATGATAAAGAATAATAAAAAACGTATGAAGATAGCAGTAGGGATATGTTAGAATTTTTATGTGTAAACAAGACTATTTTATTCTATGCCTCTAAATTAGCCTGTATGTAATCAATTGATCTCCATCTCACACTTTGATTATAATCATTAATAAAGCATCACTTATGTAAGTCACTCATTTCATAAATTTCTGTAATACTTATATTTATGCTATCCTACGACAGGAAGTTAACACACCCCACCATAATAAAGGAAATACCTGGGGAAGTCTTAATTCTCAAATAGTTTACGTTGGAGTTGTCCTTTAAAGGTTTTCGAGTTAATTAAGATGCATTTCTTCAGCGTTTTATAGCGTCTTTTATTTCAGAAATTCATACGTTTGTGTCACGAAGATAGTTCGAATTACCTCTATGAGCGTCAGCGTATTTCTAAGAATATCTTCGAACTCAGCGTCGTCGCCTAGAGAAGATGCATCTTTGAATAAACACGTTTGCCAACGTAATTAACAGATGAGAGATGCACCAGTGTTTTCGGCGAGGGAAGCTGCTTTTGGAGGCGAAACCGGCTGTTTCAGGTTCCAGAGCCTTGATTGGAGAGACAGGGGGAGCTCATTTGACCTTTGATGCCTCCTCGCCCTTAGGTTTCCAGAAAACCATGACATTCTGGCGCTCCGTGACGCTAATTGCACTCTGCCGTGATACCACCGTGAAGGTCGGGATGTCAGCTTAAGATGCGCTAACCACGGAGGGGAGAAGTTCATAAGGCTGGTCTTTATGTAATATTATTATATAAAAGGCACTCCTCGCTTTAAGAGTTTGCGCTTTAAGTTGTACCGAAGTTGGAATGAGTTATAGTAGTTGGAAACTTGTGGACGTTAAGTACTTTTTGAAATCATTATAAATTATTCCTATTAGAAACCTACATGACCTGCAAAATTTGTTATTCGTTGAAGATTTCTCATATTTAACTTCGTGCTAATGAAGTAAAACTTGGATACCGTTCATTCGATAAATCTTTAGAAAGGACGAGGTTTAGTAAGAGAGAGAGGATTTGAAAAATAAATCGAGAGATAAAATTTACAAAATAATAGATATTGTGCCCTCAAATGAATATGAAAATAAAATGAATATAAAAATATGGTCAACTAATATCTTTATAATCAGTAACTTATTCAAATAAAACAAATCTGTGCAAGATATTCATGCACAATATTTTCTATATGTTTTCATAATATTACATATGTAATCACAATTTTATTTGCACAACTATTATCTTACCTCCTTTATGCATATGCCTCCAGAGAATGACCGCCGAAATGCGCAATGCGTGTTTCTCAGAAAGTCGGTAATCAGCGATTTTCTTTACCTATTTCGAGAAATTGGCTCTACGGTGAACGCCATATTTGGTGATTGAAGTGTTTTTCGAACCTCATATTTATTAACAGCCGATTTCCAATTTCCTTTTCATTTAGAGAAATATATAAATGCAAAATGTAAATGTAAAGTAAGTAAGTATAGGCTGCCACTCTATAAAAGAGAAAATCTGCTGTAATCAGTGGAGAAATAGAGGGAAGCAGGTCAAAAGATGAAAGACTTCGAAAATGATTTTATCCGTACTTGGCGCTTGGAACTTCACAAACAATCCTAAGATCGGCCAGATGATGCTATTTAAGATATATGTATCATGTGTAATAAATGCATCATGACAATAATGTCATATTTAACTATTAGAAAACTTTACCATACAAGAAAGGGAATAATAATTAAAGACTTCTTTAGGAAAAATTAAAAATCGATGCAAAGACCGTCGGAGTACCTAACAGAAAACATTACGATGCGAATTTTAATGTTATTCTCTGTATTTCATTTTCTCCCAGTGATATACAGATATTTGTTCATTTCGTTCAATACAATGACGGGCGCTTTTTCCGACGGAATTTTGAGAAAAATTCTAAAGTAAGCACTCAAACACATTGGAATAAAGACTCAGAAATTAAATAAGTATTTTTTATACTTTCGGCCTGTGTCTCCATTGTAATCCGTTGCGAAATGTCGGAGCTAAAAAATTATGAAATATCAATTTTTGCACAGAACTCAAATGGAGTGGAAGGAAATCTTTTAGGATTCTATTTTTATGTGGCACCACCATTTTTAACACGTGTCAGGCTTGTAATCTTGCGTCCCAAATCCAATTCTAATTGCATCGCCTGGGCTTTATTAATTCTGCGACCTTCGAATCTGCACTAATGACAACGTCAGCATTAACTCTCTTTTTTCCTCAGCGCTGCACAATCAAGGAAACATTTTATTCAGCCGTCACAGAGCATAATGACGCAGCATTTGATGCCCATTCCGCGCCGTAGTATTTAATTGAAACGGAGAGAAGAGGGAAAAAATAACTGATGTTTTTAGGTCAGTGCGAGGATTTTTCCGGTGAAAAAGTTTAGGAATCATTTGAATTTCCAGTCGATGGGAGGCACGTCAAAGGGAAGATATCGCCGTTGAAAAGAGGAATGGATGTATGGATCGGTTCTCTCCCTAGAGAGAGGGAATAATTGATTTCACGGACTAGTAACTTTTTTTCACAGCCGAGGCAATTGCATCGTAAGGACTCCGGTAACTGAATTTGCGCTTCCTAATCGCACATTTTTAGAATCTTGCACTCAGAGGAAAAGGAGAAGATGGGCCTTTGTTACATGCAGGTCGCAGAAAGTAACTCTTTATAGAGCAGAGGTAAGGAACCAGCGGCCTTTCCGTACGCTCAATGCGGCCTTTCGTTCAAAGGGAACAAACGCAGGTGTTCGAATTTTTTTATGTTACTTTTATTTCTCCAAGGGAAAATAGAATGGCAAATGTACTCCTGTTTATCTAGCGATAGCAGTTGAATCTCTTTTTCTGAGTACAATTGGTGGGATGGGGGCAATATGTCTCCAAAATGTGTCCAAGTGTCTCAACAAGTCCTGCGAAATAAATTTAAACGTAGAATGTCATAGCGTTTACACTTTATTACATTCTAAAGTACAATAAGTATGAAGGTTATAGTTTCCTGGAAGATATATTTGCTAGATATTGCATTACCAGTTATCGAGAGAAGGAGTCTAGAAAGATTCACTATAGACCGTTTGCTACCAACGTTTTCGCTACAGAGAATTTTTTGTTGCAGCACTTTAACGTAGCAAATATTTTTCATTATGGGCAATATTCGTCTCTATAATTATTAATAAGTAATAATTCTGTATTTTTTAAGGATTTACTACAGTCTATTACAAATTAATTACTCCATTTCCTTACTTTGTTACCAGTTATTGTATTGCATTATCTTTAAGGAATAAATATTTTGTTTAAAAATCATTTACGCAGTACATAATATCGCATTTTTAATAATGCGATCCTGGATTTTATAAATTTATTTCAAGCTTAATATGCAACCTATTGAATTATTAGAAATATAATTAAAGTTATTTCTATACTCCTTTGCGGTATCTATTATATATAGCTTAACATATATTTCTCTGCCACAGAGGGAGCTAAATTTATCGTGTAGAAATATTCAAACCAAGGCACCCCAAAAAGGGTACTTTTTGTGAGTCGCCGAGTAAAATAATCAAATGCCGTATATCATTTTCTCTACAGATAGAGAAGTTGCTCTGTAGTTCTCTAAACCTTTGTAAAAATTCTTCGGTAGCGAAACTGCCATTCTGTCGAAAATGTATATGTAGCGGATCTCCCAGATCCCTTAGAGTAGAGGTCACCAACCCAGTCCCTACCGCCCACTAGTGGGAGATTTTCAATTGGGCGGTTAGTATTTCCTGGATGTCAAGAAGGGATGACAAAGGGATAATGACATTGATATGACAAGTGAAAAAATATTTCCAATAGGTGTGTTATGTAAGTTAATTGTATCAATAAAAGTTCTTGTTATAGATACAATCACTGAAATCATTTCCGGAAACGAAAATAAAATCGTTAACGAAATTTTGCTGTTATAAGAGTACGATTGTGGGCAGCAGGTAACAAGAGGTGAACGATAGGAAAGAAAGACATGAGCATGGGTGCTCGAATCTCGGACAGTAAGCCAGTGCGGCCTCTACAAAACTTCTACATAACCCGCAATTGAATAAAAAATTGAAGAAAAATTTGATTTCTTTATATTAGTGTAATTTAGTAGTAATACAACATTTTCCCTCGTATTTTATCCGCATCATTGTGCTTCTGTATAAATTATTGTCACACAGTTAAGGTGACAATTTTTAATTAACTTTATAAACTATTTTTATTCTTTTTCCGCCGGAGAAGCAAATGTTTGGCATCATACGGTCCGCGAAGTAATAATTCATAAAAAACTGTGTCCGTTTTCTAGAGCACAGGCGTAGATAGTTTAATTCACTACATGAAAGATTTTAATTGAAAATAGTATTAGCTGTTTTATCGCGACGATATTGAGCAAATGGTGTCATTTGCTAAGACAGATTCAAACCATTATTCGCTCTTTTAATTAACGTTGTAGGTATAAGTAGGTGCTTTAGGGTATAAAGTCTTCTAGAAAGAATCAATTATAGGTCCATTCAGAAGTGAATAAATATCCCAAGGTTGTCCATACATTCCTGGTCTATAATAAAGGATAAAAAAACAATTAAGAGCTTCAAGTGGTTACAATTCCTATGACCCATTCCTTCAAGAATCCAGCAATATTTTCAGTTCTAACTGATTAAAATAGCTCACAGATAGATATGTTCTTTCCTCCATCATTTTTCAAGTTACACGAATTTTGGGGTAATTATTCTGAAAACACCACTGTAATTCTTTCCCTTTTTCTTGGAAAGTTTTTATTGAGGTGAGTGGGATTAATTAGGAGGGCCCTTTAGTATGAGAATCCCGCAATAGATTGCTAATCTCCGCTAATGCATAATTAAGCCCCGCTACGAAAAAGCTTGATTCAGGTGGCTTTATCGCTCTTAATCCACCAATTTTCCAAATACGGCAACTTTGAATACCCCATATCCTTACCTTCTCCATTATTCTGCCCGTTTTTGGCTGCCTTTTCAACTCTGACTCGATCCTTCGCTGTCTCCTCCAAACAAATTGAGCACCCTTTAAACTGAGGATGTAAATATCCCCCATTACTTAAGGGCACTCAAGCTAAGGCTATTACTTCCACTTCCATACTTTTTGCATTCTTACTGCTCTCCTCTTTATACGCTTACTTTTGCACTCAAAACCAACCTCTTTGGTAATCAATTCAAATTGTTGAATCGCATTAAGTGTTTTGAAAATAAAATCCAAACCATAGGAACATAATGCTTTCAAAGGTACTTGAGGCATGGAAAATTTCGTTAGAGGAAAATTAGAAGTTAGATAAACATTAATAAACAGTTTAAGCAACGTAATCCAACATGGTACAAAATATGACGTACATGCATTCGTCTATATCTGACGTATTTTGTGTGCTTTAAAATTATTTTACACTTTAATGGCTTTGATTGCTTACTGCAATCGTCACAAATGATTAGCTTTATTTACAAACAACGCCTTAGAATCCAATATGTGAGATATAAATTTGTGTATAATTATATATGTTATTATTATATCGTTATCGTAAAACATTTGCACAAGAATTTCCATAATTTTCATACTTTTTAAAGCATTAAATATCGTAACGCCAAGAGGATAGTCTCTTTCAATCATATATTATTACTGGTTTCAACTTATGGTAGTTTTTTTTTCAATGAAAACACGTAAGTATCGCGAGGCATTATTTTCTAAAATTTATCATTCGATATCCCATAATCTCAAACCTAAGTCATTAGAAAGGAATTTCGCCTGAATTGTTATGCATGTATTTATGTAATTATGTATCACGGTATCACGGAAGAATGCTTCTTACTGAAAGTCGTTTTGACTGCAATTAACGAAAAATTCAACCCACTGCGAAATAGGTAACTCTTTGAAAATTTGCATATTTAGTATGTATTTGTTATAAAAGGCAAATATGTTATCAAAAGATTGGTCTTTTTCGAAAAATAGAGACGAAAACATATTTTTATTGATGATATACCTCAGCTCATAAAGATGCAAATTATGATTCACATGTATCCATCGATGTAGCTACCTGGAATTTTGTGTACTTTCAAAATTTTTTTATGTAAAGACTGTAATCGTTGACTGAAATAATCGATAAGTGCATGCACAAAAATGCTGCATGTTTGATATACATGGTAAGATTGTTTGTGTGATATCATAAACATTTGCCTATAACTGAAGTATTTTTCTAAATTTTCGATCTTCTCTAATCATCCAAAATTATCTCGCTTCAGAACATGCGCTGATTTTATCCCCCAAATGAATCCTGGTTATTCTTCACGCAGTGTTTTGCTTCCATAAGAATACAAGTTAAATCGATATTTGACTTCATACACGGAATTTAGTCTTTCTTTTTGTCACAGAAAACTGAGTTACCGCAACTAAAAATAATGTTTGGGGTGGCAATATTGGCTTTGCAAGCGTGTGACGTTCAGCACAGCGTCGTTCCTGCTCGCGCCTTAAAAAATTCGTCTTCGAATATCGGAAATTAGGAATGTATCTCAAAATCCATACGAAGCGCTGTAAAAAGGCATCAACTCAAATCTAAAATCTATATTTGGATGTATTATTATTAAAATATAATTTTCAATTTTATCAACGGAAGGATGGGAAATCAACTTCTTGGAATATTTGAATTCCTGGAAGAATATACTATACTGAAGGGTAAAAGGAAAATATTATTGAAAGGTGTATTCTTTAAGAATTATAGCTCATCTAGGCTTATAAATAAGTGTCTGGACAAATAATAAAATGGGCTCCCGGATAGCCAGCGCGTTCAACTTCGGTGAAAGCGGTGCAGGGTTCGATTCTCGGTGGTGCCCACGTATGAAATGACCTTAGTTTTAGAAGCACTTTCAAATTACTAATGCTAATACAAAATATAAATTAGTGAGTAGTTAAGTGGATAGATTGAGATAGACCATTGAAAATAATTTTTTAACATCTCGGGCATTAATATATTCGTTATGCATTAATGTATCACGTTATGCATTATCCACTCATCCAAATTTTTCGTCAAAGCATCGGTTAAAGGGCTTTGCTAAATCAAATTGTCTAGTACCTAACATCCATATGCAGGGGAATATACTAGGGAAGAGTATTGAGAATACAAGAGGAAAATAACATGCTCACTTCCAAATGGAATACGGATGTGTATGTATGCATAGATTTTAATGTATAAGTGTAATGTATTCCGCTCAGATTCGGTAGGATTTTTCTGCCTCATTCGGTCCTAGTATTGCTGCTGTTCAATTGGAAGAATAAGTGAGCTTAAAAATCTTTCCACGAGTGCCTGTTAATCGGCTGCAGATGCTCTTTTCAGAGTCCATAAAACACACGTGGCAATTTTAGTTAGCTAAGAGTGACGTGTCGCCGAAATATTTTCCGAAACGATGCGTTGGAATTGATTTATCTGTTGCGGTCAAATTGATTTATCACGATTTCCTACATATGGCGACACGGAGCTGTTAATCAAAAAGATGTAAGGCTTTGAAAAACCGAAAAAAAGAAAAATGATTTTCGCTTAGGCTCCTGGATTCCAATACGCTGATTTGTGATGAATTTCGGGTCGAAACCGAATGAAAAATTGAAAAGCCCTTTCGAATACTATCAATAATTTATCAACCCATTCGTAACAATAATGAACTCTTTCCTATATACTACCATGATTGATATAAGGTTTTGGTTAACAGGTCAATCGCAAACGACTTATCGATCATTGAGGTATATCCGTCAATTCTGATTGATAAGAGTTACATTTAGATGCTTCTATGCTGATGCTTCGAAATCCGCGTCTCAATGGCGTGCCGTGTTTCACGTACACCGGTGAGTCAGCGTTTTCGTATGTCCCGACTCAAGGATTTAGCGGCGTGAAATTTTTATATAATATATAATGATAAAAATTAATTCACTGACTATACTTATCGGCTATTAGAAGTGTGCGAATATTCGCACTTATGGAATTACTATGTTACATCACGAAATCACGAAAATTTCGAAACAGATCGACATCTTCATAACTCGAATTGAATCAAGTCGAATCAAATATCGAACAAAACTGCGGAGAATTATATTTCCGTTATTATAATTTTCGGTTCATTTTCAATTATGCACATTAAGTATATACGGCACATAAGCACGCATAATATATAATATAAGCACGCTTCCTACCAAAACTAATGTATGTAATAAAAATGACTAAAATTACGAAATTATATCTAATCTAAAAGATTTCCTTGTTATAAACTTGCGATGTTATTATAGCGAAAAAGATATGAAAATAAAATACGATCTTCAGTTTAATGAAGCATATGGATTGAATTTACGAGATACATACGAAAAAAGCATCGAGTATCGAATCGAATATTCAGCCGATTCAAATTCAAAATTCGAATAATTCAGTCGATTCGATTCGAAGTGAAAGAGCACGATTCGCACATCCATGTCTGCTATAATATTTATCCGATAAGCGAAAAGTTGTGAATGATATCGTTGTGGAAATATTTACCCCAAATATTTATATGTGATCTACTCTTAAAGTTCAGCTGAAATGATACAGCGCTCGAGTTGCAATCTTAAATTTGTTGACGTTTTAAACACGGAAATACCCGGAGAAATCGGAAAATATTTTGAAAATGTGAATGAATGAGTGGCATATACAATGGAAATGTGGTTACTGAAGCTATGAAACTGATATTATAGTAAATCATAATTTCCCAAGTTTCAACATTTTAACAACGACGTATCTTCCCGCTAGAGAACGTTTAGCTGGTTCATGTTTTTTGTCCTTAATATTTGCTTCATTTAGATATTGTATCGTTTAGTTTGACTTCGTTGCGAGAATGTTAACATTTTACAAATAGAACACTGTTTTCTATTTAAAATAGCTTAGAAACGCATGGTTTGATGTGCCGCAATGTTTGAGGTAATACTTAGGCGTACTACAGTGGAAAATAGGCTGGGACGATGTGTTCTACGTTAAATAATCAGGATCATCCTCGGATGTGAGTCCTTTCAATTCTAGTTTTATTCGAATTGCATACCTGTTTCAATTCTTTTTGCAAACATGTTACAGATTAAGTTATAAGCATTCATACGCAAGTTAAAGAAGGCACGGAGCGCTATTAGAGTTTCGTATCATAACTCTCATAAGTAAGTTTCTGTCATGAGTAAGTTCCTTTTTATCCAAGAAATCGAATGAGATTCAGGTTTTAAATATGATGGAAATTCACTTCAACCATGGTATCTGTTGTCAATACCATACGTTTTAAATGTCGGCCAAAACATCTGAATGCTCATAAATGGTTTGTATTTACGAAAAACTTGTAACTTCCGAGAGATACTATCAAAGGATTGATTAGTTATAGATCTCTGATTATTAATCTTTAGTTTGACCATTCAATAGATGTCGGGGGATTAAAATTGACCAGTTAACACTTAATAGTAAATATTGATATATGAAGTTAATATTTATAATTTAGAAACTTATTTTAGAAGTATGTCAATCGAGAGTTTTCTATATGACCTGACATTAAACCCGTGACGATTTGGATGCCAAAATGTACCTTATTTACTGCAGCAGGACGACATTTGTTACTAAGCAAATAAACTGCGGACGCTAAGCCTTTAGTCAACATCTATCCAGATATATTACCAAACAATACATATCAGTACCGTTAATATTAATGGATCAGCCAATTCGCTTAACATGTTTCCCTCACTCTCCGCACAGTACTTTCTTTCTTTTACTTTCTTATGTGAGTTTGCAAATGCAGGAATAAAATAAGCAATAAACTTATTCGAAGCAACGAAACTGGGTCATCTAATATTCTTCAAAATATTCCGTAAATCTTCGGTTCCGAATCTGTTGCCCTCAAACCAGTTCTTCTGAGTCCTGTAGCTTGTTCTTTCTGAGAATTTCGTAAGATTTTCCATTCCGACGCTTGGTAACTCAAGAGGAAAAAAGAACGAATATTCGGTTGGAATCCATCCTGAAAAGGGAAACTCCACGATCCTTAGGAGTATCAACGTTATGAGACAATCCAGCTATTTACGATGAGCATCATTTAAGCTATTTATTCGTATGCGGCCCTCGAAGTCTTAATAGGAGCTAATTCGGCGGTGAAAGATTGGACAGGCCTGCTTTAAATGCTCAAGTTGACCGAAGAAATCCCCAAGAAGTCGTCCCCAACTAACTTCTTCGTCGGACGAAATCTTGGCTCGAATTTGACGGGGTCGAAGTATTAGCATCGGAGAAAAATGAAGGCGTGCTTTGTGCGCATGCGCGAGTGCCCGGGAACAGCGGCGACTTGGCGGATGGCACCGCCCACTCTCCGTGGGTCCCGGGACGTCGCATTGGGAATGCGGACGACGCAGTCAACCCGACCGCCTTAAATAAAACCTCCTTTCCTCCAATTTACAACCAAGTGCGATATTCGATGTCGGAACAAACGCCCTCGCCAATGGGAAACACTCGCACTCGTTTAAAAGTGTGTTAAAGCGGGAGGTTTCGCTCACTCCACCCCACTTGGCGGCTGTTTTTGTGATTTAAACGTGGCATTTTCGTGAATTCTCAAGGGTAATTTGATTTAAGAGTCCTTCACAGGATGTCTTCTTTCGCTTTTTTACTGACTGATACTTTTCAGTCACAAAATTGTGTTTCAGGGATTACTTTCTGCTAAAATCCAATACCTCCGATAGAATCCAATACCTAATGCCCTTATAATACCCTCTTGTATTTATTGCAAAGGGCTATTCTGTGAACTTATTTCACTGAGAATTGCAACTAAAAACGAACCAAACTACAATGTTTAGTCATGTATACGTCGACTGACTTTTTACAAACATTTTCAGCTTCTTACGTTCATCAATTTTCAACTCATCTTGAGTTAAGGTAGCTATCAAGTTGTTTACTAAAAGAATAGAAAAATATAAGGATCTAATCTTTTCTATTTCAGCTGTGTATCAACAATATTAAATTAACAAATAGATTTTCTAAATTTGTTACCTCAAACAACTCTATACACAACTATAAATTTATCTCTCGATATTGGTCGATTTAGCATAATTTCACGGAGATTTTGTTCTAAAAGTTGAATTATTAAAGGTATAAAATTCATAATAAAAGGCGAGGTGTTGTAGAAATCCATCATGTAAAATAGAGTTCCTTGTACTTTTCCTATTAATTATTTTCTTTTATGAAGAAAGAGTTCCAAGATTCGACGAGTAAGCATCGAATCAACTGAAGATGACGATTACCCGTCAAAATTTGTCCTTTTTTCCTAATTAAAGAAAATAGTGGAAAAAGTACGTCTCTCATTATTCTACATTATAAACTTATATTGAGAATGTCTCGAAAATATATACCGAGTACGAAAAGAATATTTCAACGAGACATTATTGCAAAACATTCTTAATCGAGCTAAGGTGCTTATATGGTTTCGGAAAAATAATTTGTTGAGGACTATTTGAAGGAAATTCTTTCGCAGGTAATTAATTTTGACGTAACACCTTCAGCGAAGTTAATGCAGCGAGAAACCAATTATAAGGAAAATACATATGTATGAAGCGAATCCATCGTAACTACTCCTTCAGATTAGAGAAAAGATTGGAAACAACTGAGACTAAGTTTTGAGGGAACGTTGCGGTTTAGCTCTCTTCAAAATTTGATGCGTCCCAGTTTTGGTAGCGGTGTTCTCACCTCTCCCGGAATTCCGGGAGTCTCCTGGATTTTAACACGATTAAAGGAATCTTTCCCTTAACCTACGGGAGGTTAAAACTACACGGAAAATCAGGTGATTCTGAATGAAGACGGTTTTATTCTTACACAACCTTAGCTTTGATGTACGAGTAAAATGTATTAGTAAAAAAATACACGGGTTTTGTACATCGGGTTTCTAACTTTATGTGGCTGAGCAAAGTAAATTCAAGAATCATTTCAGATTAAATTCACAATTAACGTATTCGGAACGGTCCTATCGAATTTGGCATCATTTGGATAAAATATGTCCCAAATCTTCCATGACGCGTAATATATAATAATTAAAGATTTACATAAGCATGTTTTATTTTCCATTTAGTGATTTGATTTGATAATTAACTCGTTACGAATCGCATCAACTTGCAGCTCTGAATTGCCGGATTAAGTTTTTTGTTAATTATATTTATTTTGTCTCGTATCATTTAAACTTTTTTGCAATTAAAAATAACTAGAAGATAATGTTATTTTACGTATTCAACTGGAAAATACAACGAATTCGTTTTCCATTATAAAACATCAGTAGCCTCGATAACAAACATCTGAAATATATGGCTGTCGTTTTATTTATGTCAACAAAAGTGTCCTGGAATTTATTTGCGTTAACTAAACATTTTCAGGAGCAGTGAAGTCGCTGGGCAGCAATCCCACGCGTATCGCTAGGCTATTAAAAATAATGATTGTGAACGTGATTATGTGGCAGTCCCACAACGTCTGTTTTGTCATCTCCGAAACATAATGAACGAAATCTTTCATCAGAAGAAAATTGGGGATTGAAATTTGCCAGGAAATTCTTATTTTCTCCTTGTTTCTTCTTTTTAAGCACTATTCTCTCCCTCTCTTCACTTCTTTGCGGCATCTTTGGTTTCCTTCGAAATTCTTCTCCCATACTTTCGTTTATCGATCCACCCCCGCCACACTCTCCAAGGCCAATTCTGCGTTCCTCTTCATTCTACTTTCAAAATATGTTTGAAACATCATCCATTAGTTCCTTAATACCAAATCGTCTTTCGACATTACCTAATTGTCTCCAATTAGCGTCAAGGCGGAAGGGGAGATCTTATCTGAAGCTTCCTCTCTGCACTAGCAAGTTCTTTTTCGTCTTTAGGATAGTCGTTTACTAACGTTAATGAAAAAATAGCTCCCTTTAAGGTAATTTTATGGGACTGTTATTATGTTTAAGATGAAGGCTAATGTAATTAGTACCAACGAATACTGAAGAACTACCAAAAGTAATTATAATTTACCGATAGCCATGAAATTTACATATTAATTAAAAACTTAGGTTAAAAATAAAGTACCCATTGACGTCAGTAGATACTAAGTAGAATATAGATATTTATTTTCAGAATCTCAAGATTTTTTATGACTTACTAGTTTTCCTATGATGGAATAACTTGATTCAAATGAGCACACATTCATTCACTATAATATTATTGCTGGTACAAGGCAATATTCCATTTCCGATCTTGGTGACGGAATGGTTAGCACCAACACTATAGTCCCGGGTTTGAGGCTAAACGTAATTTTCCGGTTAATTAATATAAATGTTATTGTTCTTTCAGTGTTGGATACCTCACTTTAATTGTCTTACGATTGGATGCTTTTTAAGGCTTTAAGAAATAAATAAAAATTAGTACAAGATAAAGGGTGAAAAGTAATTTTGCACGTAAAAGCATGGATATAGAAAATTCTCAAGGTAAAACTGGCGATAAAAAAGTCAATGTCAATGTCAATGTCAATAAAATTGTCCTTTCCAACTCTGACCATGAAAAGTCTTCGTCCTGAGAGAAATTTAATGTCAACTTTTCTTTGGGAATAAATGCTGCTGAAGTAGGTATATTTGTTTTGTGGGTACAGATACAATAGGTTAGATAGAAACTGAAAACGCGTGGCCTAGTTTACTACAGGAATATTCACGTGTATTACACTTGAAGCTTCCTTTACATTCCCAAATGTTACCGCAAGCTTAACTCCAAAAACTCATGGTGAGCTCATGTGCTTTAAAATTCCCTACTTATTATTTATAACCTATCATATTCTTTGTATCAACCAGCTACTTTTGCCCTCTTTTCTTTCCTTGTATCCCTCTTTCAGTTTTCCTCCCTCCAATGCTCTGCAATTTTTGACCCACCCATTTTCTCCGCCTCCCTTTTATTTCTTCAATCAAAACCCTCACTTTTCTCGCCATCTCCAACACTTCCTTGTTCGCCCTTTTTACCAAACCAACTCACTTATTCCATTCTACGCCACACCCACTACCCCTCCCAGCTTTTGACGTCTTTCACGAGGTCCACATTCCATACCCGTGGGACAAAGCACTCCTACCAAAGGATTTTACTAATCTTTTCCTGATATCTTTCTAAAGTCGATTCGATGTGAGCACCCTTTACTGCATGAATGCCACTACTTAGCTATTTTTATTCTTTTCCGAATTCTTTTGTTCGCTCCTCATCTCAAGAGATCATCACCCAGACCTTTACTACTATCTCCCTCTCTATAACTCTCCTATTTTTGCGTCAATGGTCCATTTAATCGTTTTTGTCCATAATCTATCGATCACACTTATCTTGGTATATATCCGAATTTTATTCATCCAACCATAGAATGTATATGTCATAATACCATATGACCTAACGTAACATAACATAATATAATAAAGAGAAATTCTATGGGCACAGAAGACGATTAGATGAAAAAAGATTAACAAAAGAAATATTAAACTATATTTCAATATTAAAACATGCGAATGGATGATTGGACGAGAATAAAAAAGATGTAGGAAAATGGAAATAACAGATGAAAGAATCAACGACATTCAAGATTCAAAGAGAATTCAAGAAACCAGAAGAATGTAGGCAGATAGTACAAGAGATACTGAAATCCAGCCATAAAAAAACAAAGGGGGTGTGGACCAAAGAACAAAGACTAACAGTAAGGAAAGAAATAGGAAGTTCTGGGGAAAAAAAGAAAAGCAAGTCCTGAATTCATAGCGGTCCATCTACATGTACATCTACATAAATATCCTGTAAGCCGCCTTTCGGCGTGTGGCAAGTGGAAAAGGTCCAAATAAAAAGTGGGCCAAATTCAGATTTAAAAAATAATGCAACACAAATGCCAATGTAAAAATCCAATAAAATATTTGATGAAAAATCATAACGTAACTCAGTTGTACAAACGTAAGCCTATTTTAAATGTATGAATAATTAAAACGATCATATTTTCTGGAATACTTGAAGTAAATCGACCCAAGTAGACAATGCTAATAATTAGAAATTGATAGGTTTACCATTACTTAGCCATTTTGGTCCTGCTAATTAATAAGAATGTAACGTGGTATCCTTCCAAGTGGTAACGTCTTCCCATATTCAGTTTATCCTGTTATGTCATATACTTACTACAGTATTAACTCCATAAATATCAAAAGATAACGTAATGAAGTAGAAAAATCAAAAAAATAACAACAGAGATTTAACGGTTGTGTGTGAGCGAAATCCATTCATATTCGCGTACATTAATGAATTAAGGATGACCTTGCATATCGAAAAATAAGGACGAAGTATCTTGGATTCTCATTATTGATTTCACAATTCGTGGAGGAGACTTCCGTTGTTATCATAGAAATTCCTTCTCTTTCTTCAATTCTCCGTAGTCTGCTTTCGGAGCGAAACATTTCGCGTCTCAGTTTCGAGAGCGCAGAGATGCTAAACGTCCTATCTGCGCATGCGCAGGACTCGAGTCGATCTGCTCATGTTTATTCTCGATATGCGGAGGCACTAAATTCAAGCTTCCATTGCCCGCGGTTTGTTTTCTCTTGAAATAATTTCCATATGTCAATCGGAAGCAATCATATTACCATTCTTACAAATCTCCGCTGAGGTTGTTTACGAAGGAACAATACCGAGAGCTTACAAGGCACAAAACGCTTCGAATCTTCAAAAGAAGGGGATCCTTCCGCATGTATGAAAGATGCATAGAAATTGTATTTTTCGTGGAAGGAGTCCTCATGTAGATCGTCTCATACCATCGCTTCTGTTTGATCATGAGGTTATAACCTTTATATTTTTCTCTAAAAAGATTGGGGTTGCAGTATTTCAACGTTGAACATTCTGGAGAAATACGTAAATTTTCCAATACAATATGAGACAAGTAGAGATATTTCGGAATTCCAAATCTTTCGTGCATATTTATGTAAATACGTGAATCAAAATATTTTATTCGTAACAGAAAATTAAATTCAGCCATGCGAGAATAAGCTTTTAAAAGAAAAATAGAACACTAAATAATGGCATGAATTTTTCATTTTAAGGATTTCATAAAAAAAAGACCAATTGTTTTGCGTTTTCCCATTCTTTGAATAATTTAATTTATTTAGATTCATTTTTTCGGAATAAAAAATTCATTCATGCTTTACTTTTCATTTAGTAAGTAGCTAGTTGAAACTTTTTGTAAAGAATAGCTTATTTGATAATTATTACGTTTATTTAGAATACACTATAATGCTTAAGTTTTTTGGTTATAAACTAAAAGCTCAGTTCAAATTGAAATTACAATTATAAATAATTGTGACACAATTATAGTCAAATCATGAAAAAATGTCGGATTCAGAATTTAATGTAAAACATAACTATTTCTATAACATATATAAGTAAATTATGCTTTAAAACAGATAAATTACTGAAACATTAAAGTCAATTTATCTTAGATGCTGAGAATTTTTTTTTTTAATAATTTTTTTTTGGAAGAACAGTGTAGTAGACGATTATAAGAGGAATACACACGCAAGAGATTATCTGTAAATCCTTTTCAAACACTTACTTGCCACATTGTTTGAAACAATCGATATAAAATGTTTCTTTTTTCCTTTTTACAGAGATAACTGGCAGTTCCATCTTCGCGGCCATCAGCTGTTGCGGTGAGTACCGATGTTCTTTGATATTCCACCGTAATTAGTCCATTCTCTTCGCATGTGAATGTTTTTCCCTCAATAGATAAAATTCAAACGGATTTTTGACAGTGTTTCCACTTGTCTGGATGTTTCAGTCAAAGGACCTTTCAAATATTTCCGTTGTGCCTCACCATTTCATGCCATTGTTTACTCTTCTCCTCCGTGATTATGATTTTTTGTATTGTCCATTTTACTATTTTATTTGTATCGCATGTTATATTTTGCTTTTTTGTTTTTAAGTGTTCTTTTATTGGCGTGCCCATTCTTTCGGATTATTCATTAACTATTTTAAGTATTAGAATTATATTTGGATGAGCTGTATTTCAGCGTTTGATGTCCTAACTGCCAGATTCGTATATATTCCGGTAATGTGCTTTTCTGTTCCTAAAGTTTGTGTTTTTCCTTTTCATGTCTAAGAGATGTTCTTAAAGCTTAAAATTCCGATATTAAATTCATTAGATTTCATATATTTATACGCTTACCTTATTTATTGTGGAAGTGGAATTATTTAATTCATATTTGACTTCATTTATGTTTACTTCTATAAAGGTCTCCAACTTTTTCTTTAATATAATAATCACTACCTCTGAGCCCCGAATTTGATGTGACAACAGTCTGGATATAAATGGTTTGGATGTAAAATTCAACGTGACAATAGTTTGAATGTATAAGGAGATTTTTTATTGGTAACCAGCCTTGCCCTGATGAAGACACTATCTAACACAATTTATTATTACTTTATCATTCCTTCGTCGATTTTCTACTAAATCATTCCAACTTTACATTTATATATTATTGCAACTCTTCATATTTTTCTTTATAAATGCAACGGATATGGCGTTCGCGCTGTATTTATATAGTACATATAATCCGTACTTTATAATGAAATACAATGAAAAATGCAGATGATTTCAGAAATGCCTTCAAGTAGTAATAAATCGTTGAAGTTATTACTTTTTGAATATAGATGGCCATTAATTTAAAGACAATATTTGGTGAAATTTTACCGAGCTACTGTTCTTTAATAAGTTCTTTAGCTTTTAGAATGTGGTGGAAATTTATCGTTCTTGTTTCTTTCATTGGGTTTTATTTTATAATATTTTCTTCCACATCGTTGATGACATTGTTTCTCTCAGAGGATTTCAAGGCCAATACTCGCAAGTCCACCAGGACGAAATTAGAAAAGTGAGAAATTTGAATTATGCTTGTAATTGTAAAGTGTGATGGGGTGAATTGCATTATGGCGGAAAGGAATGAGAAATGGCATTAAACCATCTAAATGACTGACGGCAATTAAAAAAAGGGAAAGCATCAATGTTTGTAATTGCTCTGTCATAACAAATTTAGGGAAACATAACTCTGATACCCTCAATTCTTCCGATATGAAACCCCACATCCGGGTAGTGGGTATTACAGCTTCATAATTAGAAAAGAATAAAATAAATAAAGAATTTAAACTTTTATTTGTGCATGCAAACGCCACGTTAAGCATCTTTAGAGATGAATTTTGAATTCTCATACCGCCACTAGTAACATCGAGGGTTAGGAAAGTTGGGAAACAATTAAATGCCCAGAAATTGAACTATGAAAGACGGTTCCATCCGCGTTAAAAATTCAAACGGTTTGTTCTGTGCCTTTTCCGCCGAGCGTTTGAAAAAATGATGCAGATTTTGATTCATCCCGTGGAAATTGCATAGCTCTTTGCGGAAAGGAGTGGAGTTTGCACTGTTTTCGCTGAACCAAAAGTTTGCGTTCGCGGGAGCGGCGTAATTTCCGTCCCATTCTTCCATATTTATCCACCCACTAAGAGATGATCTAATTTTTCGTCTGAAGACCGTGATAAGTGATTCTGCCATTTCCCATGGGCAGCAGCCTCGGGTTATTCTCGACAAAGCAGTGAAACTCTCAGATTCATACGGGTCTGTGGCTATGGAAAAATATTCCAAGGGACTAGAAAATCCGTTGTGTCCTGCGTTTTCCATACTACAGTCCTCTAAAATAACGGCAGAATTCCCCGGGACACAAGAAATCAATAACATGCTGTTTTTTCTTTGTGAAAAGATTAGATTTGGTCGAAAAATTATAACCTACCTATTCTAAACTATAGTATGACCTTTTTTAAATGTTTAGTCAGTGGTTCGACATCCTTTTCCAAAGAGAAGAATTGATTAGAAGAATTTTTTGTTGAAGTTATTCGGAATGCATAATCTTTTCACATTAAAACGTGATAAAAATAAGAGATACGCGAATTATTAATTCAAAACGACCATGGTTTCGATCTGGATTTACGCGATCATTATATAATCATATAATTGGATTGCGAAGAAATGGTCGTTCTAAATAAATTATTTATAGAAAAATCTACAACAAAACCCGTTTAAAACGCTTCCGCTTCACCCGGTCTCTTTCCTACGAAACAAAAATAGTAAAAATACAGCATAAAATGCTTGTCAACCGCTTATAAGGCTATTTTTCCCGTTCCCAAATGCATTAAATCTCGCTTCATTACAAATACTCTACCTCAGTTGATGGACCAAAAATTGTTCACATAACTTATATTGTAAGCTCTCCTCACCTGTATTTCTCTTTTAGGAAGTTTTCTTTTTCAACCTGTAAACACTAAAAAGTAATTATATCCCCGTTGAAATCTCTATGTCGCATAGAAAGTGATTTTCACTCGGTCCCTTGAAAAGCGCCTAAAGCAGTTTTCATTGTATTTATTTGTGTAAAGTTCTGAAGAAAATACACCTTATAGCACTGAAAAAGATAAAAAATTTTCAGACCTTCAACCGTAAGAAAAGAGCCACAGAAATTTCTTTAGCGATTCTCATCGACCCTAAATTATACATTAGGAGTGTAAACTTAGATGCATTATTGAAAGTTTAGCTTGTAATTTAGGAACACTTTTATACTTTTATAATTACATTTTTACTGAAATAAATCTCTTATTTAATCATGTACAATTTTCTGTGTTGCATAAACTAATACTCAACAGTAACTGAAAGTTTCAAGTATGCTTTCATTAAGGTAATAAATTATTGCGGTTGTTATGAAGATTACCTTAAAAAATAATTTTCCTTGCAGAGGAATTATCAGGTATAAAAATATATAAAATAGCCCTATGGATTCAATAGAAATATAAAAATTTTTAAATTTAATCGGAATCCCTCTTGTTTCAGATTGCCGTTCGAATTGAGCTCAAAGAGGTATGGAATCGTATTCTTTTTGTTTAGCATATCTCTTCGCCTCAATAAAAACGCAAAATTTCGGACAAAGTCCGGTTCCTCTCGGAAAGGTTTGTCATATTTTATATATTTTCAGGGAACGTGGATGTATCAGCGCGGAACTAAATAAGATAACCTCGACCAAACGAAAATAAATAATGACATATCCCGGCAACAGGAAATGTAACTCTAAAATGCGTACAACGTCACTATATGTGCTACCGGATAGCTAAGTGGGTAACGCGTTTATTTTTATTATATTTTTTATCATTTATATTTATTTTTGGCAGAAGCGATCCCGGGCTCGATTCCCATGTGAGCCTGTAATGGCAAGATGATGTTAGCTGTCGAAGAACTTTTGACCGAACAGTGGACAGGATTACTGATACCCTTGCCTATTTAATACTAGTGTTTAGCAAGAGTACATTTTTAGTTATAATATAAAATTTAAGGAGGAATTGAAATAAATATTTGGTTTGGCATTAACGAAAGATTTTTTTTCAGCTCAGTCTCGGGAAAATAACAACTTGCTTATAGTTTTCATTCAGGTTCCAGTTTGATACTCTGACAGGGTCGACGAAAAGTTACGATCGCATGGCGAACCCGCTGAATGTCTCTTAGTTGAACACCTAGTGCAACAGTCCCTATAAAAGTGTCGCAGGTGACGTAATAAAATTGATCAAGCGCCGGCACATTTTCGCGAATTCTCTGTATTTTCGCCGTGCTAAGTCCGTGTTACTGTCCCGTTATCCTTACACAGCGGAGCCCTAATGCAGCACATGAGTTTGTCTGTTTCAGCGGAAACTTTCGTAGTCACCAATCGAGTTTATTCAGATGAAGGGAAACCAGGTGTTGCCTCAAGTCCCTCCTAACTTCGAAAGACGTTCCTAAACCAATTACCAATTTAATTTAGTCGGAGGAAAACTTAGTGTGTGCTAGTGTTAAATCGAAATCTCTGAGGACCGCATTAAGACTTGGACTGCGAACGGAAGTTGCGTTTTGTGCACGGATATTGCCGCACGAGGAAGGACTCGGCCAAATTATTGCGTCGTGTTCGCAAATGAGATCCTAAGAGGTTCTTAGTCGAAGAGGAAAGAAGTTGGCTGCAGGGGAGGAAGATCCCAATGCTTAAGTCTTGGATGAGTATTACTCGAAGATAACGTCTACTTTGAGAGCAACTGCCAATTAAAAAATGGAAATTGGAACAATTACTGGAATTTTTAGCGAAGAGAACATAATCATCTATTAAATAGGAACATCGCCTCACTAAAAGCAACATCAACTCGAGTAAAAAGAGGTTATCACAGAAGGTGCACTTGTAGTAAAGTCATAGTTAAGTTTTTGCCTACCTTTTGATTGGGCTGAATCGAAGTCAGTAAAAACTTCGCTCGTTCACGAGATTAAAATCGTCTCCATTAAGATACAATTTAAATCCGTTTAAATCTCTTCCAAGTTTCATTTATTCTTGATATAAAATTAAAAATATCGTATGAAGTGAAAAATTATATGCTTAACAAATAATAATTTTGTTCTTGTTTTGAATAATCACATAAGCATACAGATTGGGAAAAAGTTCATAAAACATTTCTTTGGTCTGTATTTTTATATGTATGTGTGACATAGAAAATCAGAACAGCAGGAAAAAAGCCAGCTTGAGACGATGGAAATATGAGTTTGGACGAAACTGACGAAAAGGGGTTCGGTGTTTCACACCCCCTGCCATGCGCCAGTGGCGGTTAGCAGGGTCCTTATGTAAATGTAAATGTAAAACAAGCTAGGCAGAAAGAACAATTAATAAAAAAATGTTATAAGTGAAAGAGAATAGATCGATGTTAAGAACAATAGGAAAATTTAAAAAAACTGACTGGACATATACTAAGGTATAATCAATACCCAAAAATATAATCAAAGGAAAAGATGCTGAAAAATCTAAAAAGACGTTCCAGAGCTACTTTCTTCTGGAACATGGAGCACGAGAGGTACTTTGACATCATATGCTAGCCTGAAGGAAGCAGCAATGAATAGAGAGCTATGATCATTACAATATTGGATGATGAAGTCTAAAGTATTGCTATAAGAAACATTATTAACATAAGATGATAATTTGAATGATTTTAAGTTGGAATCCCAAGGTATCCAACTCGAGATCATCCTCTATTCGGAAGGTTACTTTATCCAACTAAGTTATCAGAGCATTTTCTCAAACCGTTTAGGGTACTTTGAAGGCAAGGGCCACCACTTAACACCACTTTCTGTGGTAGACCTCTATGAGGTTGTGGCGTGGACAATGCTGCACAGCCGGACGAAACCACACTTGCCCTTGCCTTCAAAGAAGAGGATCCCAGGTTCGATTTCCGGCCCCTTCAGACTTTTTTCAAATCCGTTTTTCCTTGAGTTCTTGCCTGGATGCTCGCTCTGTGCAAAATTACCCTAACCCTCTTCTTTTCAGTAGAAAATTACTGAAATCTCATTATAAAGTTATTAAGCTTTATGTAATCACTAGCACTGTTGAAGGATTTCGTACAGTAGCTACTGAAGCTAGGCACTACTAATATTATTAGAATAAATGCGTAATATGGTCTAAAAATTTTATGTCTTAAAAATCCTTAATGGTTAAAGCTCGAAGCGTCGCTAAAATCACATATTTCTCTGCCTTTTAAATCCTAAGAATTCATCCAACGCCGCTGGTTTTACTGTTTCCGAAATTATAATTAAACTAGTATAAAGTTTAACTTTTGTAGGTAAATTTCCATCCAATTTTCCTCTTTCGTTATCGGATTCAAGATTGAAATTAGTATGGAGTGTTTGGCCAAAAGGGATTGGTGGAAGACCCTCGGGATGCGTTTTGCACACCCCTGACTTACAATATCGCCCTATAAAGATGGCCTATGGGAAAGGGGGATAAAAGGAAATCTATGTATTTTGAATATTAATGCTATGGGAGAGTGCTCGAGATTAACTAGAAACTTGTAATTATGAAAAAAAAGTATGGCAGAGTGTGTTGGAAAGTAATGGCATCAGGAAGAGCTTGTTGCAAAATAGGGCAAGGTTAAAAGCTCAGATAAAGCGCCAGGAGAGTTCGATCTGGACAATCAGAATAAATAGATTGCATGCGAGGGACGAGTAAATGCAATACTTCATATTTACAAACTCTATTGCTCATATTTCGCATAACCTCAGTGTAAAAATTATTGTTAGAGGAAACCCTATCCGACAATCTTTGCTATAAAGTAATTCCCTACGTCTTCTCCTCAGAAGCTGCATTCAACGTTTTACTCGGAAATAATGTTCTATCATTAATTTATATAGCATTTAGCATCGTATATTTGGAATGCTGAAATAAACCACGAAATTTAATTTTTAAACGAAGGTCATTTGACCTCTCTTTACCCTAAAGTTATCAACAACGCTTACAAAATAACTCGACTGTACAGAGTTTTTTTTCACATTTATTGCACATTTAATTGCACATTTAGAAATATTAGAATCTTATGTACAATGGAGCATTAGTAATCATATACCATATTTCACATTAAACAGATACCATCAAGTTAATATGGGTGTCCATCTCTTAGATTGCAAACAACCATGCTATTAAATATTTAAGAATATTTTTTAATATGCTCTTGGGGGCGCCCGTTGGAAGTAAAAAAATAAGAACGTATCTGATCACAAGATATTAATACATCCAATACACCACAGAATTAATAAAATGCATATTAAAAATTAAAATTACACAATAAGTGAGGAACAAATAGATAATAGATTATAAATAAAGAAATGTTAACTGAATGACAAATCTTTATCTCATCGTACAGAGTTGGAATACTGAATTTAACCATATAAATAATTCCAAAATTTTGGTCCGGTTATTAGGAAAGATATAAGATATATACATATTAATACTTAGAATTGGATATGTAATGTAACTATGACCGGATCGAGTATTTTAGGAAGATAGAGAATTTTATTGTAAAGAGATCTAGAATACAATGCCGCTGCAAGTACCAGAGTAATAAATAAAAAATCAACCAAACAGATAACAGGTAGCAGTGACACAGTGGACTAGTGCAAGTAACAGGAGAATTTCGGAGAGAATGGTAATGCAAGGAACTGGAAAGACCTCGCTTTTGTTTTACACCACGAATAGTGGAGTATGTTGGTAGTACCGATTTTGAATAATTTAAATTGCAAAGCAGAAAATAGTGCCTAGAATATGACTTCTGCCAGCCAATCTGAGGATTGAACATACGAGAGGAAATAAAATATTGCATGAATTCCTTGGGTATTTGAATCGTAATTTCACTGCACATATTGTTTTATTTCTCTCTCGAAATCCTTGCAAGATGGAAACTAGGCGTACTATCTCCGAAAGGAAAATTGCGTTCCTGATTCTCTGGAAAAAATAAAATTTACCTAAATTTTGAAATCGGGCCAAGATATGATATTTCTTTACGTTCTTCTCGGAATTTCCTTTTCTAGGAGAATGATCGTATTGAAGCTATCTTCGGGAACGTATCCCCGATTTCATAAATGTGACGGATATTCGAATTTGCAGTTTCCTGTGGCAGATATTCAGTGTAATTCGGATTGCACCCATCCCTTCTCAATCTGAAGACGAGTAAAGGCAATTTATTCCACGTTAAGTAATGTCATTCGTCATTCCTTCTCAAAAATTGTCGTCGCATTCCGCAATGTGGAGGATCCTTGTTTAAAAGGAAATTGTACTTTTCCAATGAAATTTTCTGTGACATATTCTTTGCTTTACGTGTGACTACTAAAATACCGGATTCTTTCCTTCACCAGTCCATATACAATCCGTCAATCTATAACTTAAGACTTCGAAGATACCTTATTTCAGCCAATACCGTCAATCTTCTCTTTTATTCCGTAACATCTCATTGGTCAGAATGTGAGAAAAATGATCTTTCTTACTATCTTTTATTTTTATATTTTCAATTAGTGAAAGTTCTCTTTCTTTGCATAATCCTACACAGTTCGTTCTGAAGCGTGTTTAGTTTTTATTCACTTCGGTTATTTGGTCGAAACCACTAAAAATCTTTAGTTATATTGTTCATGGAAAGATTCAGTCATGAGATATAATATATGTATAAATAAGCTGATTGAATTATGTGTTTGGTCACTTGAATATGAAGAACGTGGTCAGAATGATGAAGCAAACATTATAGAATAAGTTTTTAAATTAAAACCTCAAATATTACAATATATTCGACTATCTCTGCCCTCACCTCTTGGCAGCTCGAAATGTTATTCATTTTCATGAATTTTACGAAGTATCCATGTTCCAGGAAACTAATTTCTACACTACAGCGACATCATTAGATCAAGAGGTAGCATAAAATATATCCAATACGTATACTTATTTATATACTTATAAATTTTATGTTTTTTAGTTTTTCTTTACAAAATATTAGCGTTGTAACTTAGATGATAGAGCACGTTAAATAATAATTTGTGGAAATTGTAGCGCTCTGCAAAATTTATGAAGATGAATACCTCGGAAGATTGACTTGTAATATTGAAATGGACACTGAAACCCTCTCAGAAATTCGAAGCCCTAGAGATGCATCTGGTATCATATTGTATCCTTTTGTATGCTCTCTCAACCAACAATCCCTACTCTTGCAGAAAATGAACCGCATTACTTCCGATGCGGGATGTATCCCGTTCCTTCGCATTGCTTCTTTCCTTTAGATGCCTCTTTTTTCAGAAAGTCTTTATAATGTATTAAATTCATTTTACTAAGTACGTACGTATACCTCAATCACCTTTTTTTCCTTTTGGGGTAAGAATGTTATATGCCCCCTTCCTTCACAATACATCCCCCATATCTTTCCATCCATGTTTACACCATACGCCTCAGCCACATATAAATCTCATATATTCGCTTTTATATGGAGTGGTTATAAATAAGATGGTCCTGTTTGTACCCTTATATAGTTACGCTTGGGATGATGAGAATTGACATATGTGTTATACAGAACACGAGGAAGAACTTTCTTCAAGAAAAATAGTTCGTTAGTAAACTTCGAACACCACGGGACATTGTAGAGCTTCAGGAATATGAACAAATCATTCCAGTTTATTTAATCAGAGTTGCTCAACCAACATCGAAGATACCAATGTTTTACATTAACGGAGCATATGTTACATATCTTCTGTAATAAACCCTTATGTAATTTTTTCCTCTTCTTTGGTCGCCACAATTTCCTTTGATGGACCAAAGATAAGCATAACTTTTTATTACAAAAACGTCTTTCCAATGGTCTATATTAGTATATCCTTAAACTTCAGTTAAATAAAGGCTTCCTCGACTCACCTTTTTCTTTCGAGGACCCCCAAAAGAATATATAATAATTGTATTTTCACTCATTGAGATTTTATCAAGATTTCAAATAATGTATAATAGACATAATTAACTATGAAAAGATTAGTACTGAATACATTAATCGAGTTAATGAAGCAAGTATAACAAAATGCAATAAATAACGAGGTAGAAGGCCTACAGTAATTAGGAAAAATATTTATACTCACGGATCCCTTCGAGTTTGGGGATCTTCAGGCCCAACTTTAAGAATATCTGATTCATTAGATGCAGATATCAGTATTCATCAATATCTGATGACACAACTAGGATAAGTGGAATGAAAATTACTTTTATATATCTTCAGCACATCATTCTACAAATTCCGCTAGGTTTCTCTTGATCTTCCTCCTAATTTAGTGCCATCAAAATTCTCCTCAGTCACTAGCCTAATCATTCTGTTTCCATACTAATGCATAGAAATAGAATGATGAGACTAGTGACTACACGAATACCCCACTAGTATTTCATACTTGTAACGAAGCCTTGCTTTTAGTCCGTACTAGTTCATTACCCTGTCATTATTGACTTTCTTTCTTGTTTTTTGCCACTCACATTTCTCACACGGTCCATTCCAACTGCAATCCGTTCACTATTGTGCTTCTCTTGTCACACTCAACTTTCTCTACCCTTAAACAAGTTGGGCATAATCACACGTCTACGCAGTCATTTTCTCCTCTTTCGGTTGCATCTCGTTTGATTACTAGCCATCATCGCTACCCACCACTCTTGTATGTATACATACATGCATTCAAACTCCCTTCATCTAACTTTCTATCCTGAGAAAACATATCAATGTTTATAAAGTTACACCATTACCATAGTCTCACAGTTTATGCTCACTTTAAAATCTTTTCCTAACCACCTCCTTTACACATCACTCCTCTTCTTCAATTCAATCAGGCCTTTTTATATTTTACGACAGTTTTAATTTCTATTACTCTAGTAAATAACATTATAAATAGTTATACTTTGTGCCGCACACCAAATTCACTTACCTTAGGTTATAAGAATAATTACCTTAATGGAATGTTTTAATTCGAGATGGAAAGTTTTTAATCGATTCTATTAATTCGGCCTCGAATTTGTGGTAGGTCTCCGTTATGATGAAAAAATGGTGAGAGAGCACTTATACCTATGCCACCGATATTTTATCGAGCTATCATGGTTTCGATCCGTTAGGTCGTCATCATCTGATTAGTTAATAAAAGGTAGCTTAATAAAATATTGGTTGTAAAGATATAAGTGCTTTCCAGTCATTTTTATTATGAATTTTCTATTTAATACCTTTTTTTAATATGTAAATTTGTCAATTTCCGGAGCGCAGGAGTCTCACAGCTTTTTCTTTTCTTCTACTAATTTAATTTTATTGTAATTTCTCTAATTTTTATTGCTATCATGTCCATTACCATTTTGTATCGGTGGAATGGAAGATGGAACTTCAAGTCGAAATTCCACCGAATTAAGTTCTTTGTACATTCCTTCCCTATATACATATTTCCATTGGCATGGTAAATAGATTCCATGAAAATTATGCATAAATTGAAAACACACCAAACGAGATTAACATATTTATAGGTTCCCAAAAGATGGAGAATTCATTTTCATTGGTATTCATGTTCAACATGAATAACTGGCGTACATTTGAAGCGATCTAAATAAAAATCATGGGAATGAAAATAACAATAACAATTTTCTCTCTTTGTTCATCACCTTCTATTGTACAACGTATATATTTTATTTATAATCTATCTTCATCGCTGCGGCTGCAGTATTCTTCTGCATGAAGGGTGTTTTCAAGTCTTTTTTTGAGATAAATATTGGTAAAAGAGGAACCAACAACTACGAATTTGGAATAACCGAAACCGTCCTAATCTAGTATCGCGCGAATCGAAGGTTGGCTTTGAAATCTATTCTCTTCAACTGATGATGCTACAACAGCGATAGTAGCCGAAAATGTTTCAGAAAACTTGAAAGTTATGTACTCTCCTTCATTAGATTCCTTCATTCCATCTAACGCATGAACCTTTTTTGGCAGTATAAATATTCAGCAGCAACACTCTGATTCATGTAGCTATAGTTAAGGAATGGAATCGCACACCCCTTGGTGATTTTCAGTTAAAACAGCGTCGTCACCATACAGCAGTAATCTCAGCGAGTGTTAATTAATATCCTCCGTACTGTTTCAATTTAATACTGACACACGGTTTGCATGTTAATTTTTATGGCTAATGCACGTGACCTATTTCCCCTCCCTTTGCAGTCTTAATAGGATAGAATCGTATATAATCTGCAGTCGTCGCGCGATTCTAATCAAGAGCGAATGAGGAAATCAGTGATGCGTTCCGCAGCTCACGGTTTTCACGAGATCAGATATCATACGCGACGCTCAGAAATTCAATTAATGGGTCAATGAAGCTTCTGATAGTGAGTTTTCGAGATTGCGCCGGAGACTTAGCGGATCAACCCTTCATCAGAGGGATTCTCTTGGGTCGCTGCCTGCTCATTGCGCCGCTGGAAAACAGGCAATCTAACGCAGAAAATGAAATGTTGTCCGGGGAAGTCGCGCATCAAACGGTTAATGGGACAATTGGCATTGGAGGACTTCTTCCGCTAACCGAGAATGTTTTCCGACATTCAATTATTCCGAGGCCATTGGCCGACGGCCAATTCGCGGGGGTTTCCTGTGGGGAAGTCTGCGTACGCCAACTGCAATCGTAAAGTGCATGGGAAATTCCATTCGCCTGATTGTGCGTTGAAATCACCGGGTGTTTACTTTCTAGATTTCCTGATAATAATTCGAGTTCTAACCGTAATAGCATCATCGCCGAGGGTTATGAATCTGAGGATTGGTTTGTTGCAGCTCCCCAAGCCATCCGAACTAGTCGCTTCATTTCCTCATTATTTCCAACTATAACGCCTAACACCTTAACACATGCTATGGCTCTCACACTCTAACCTAGGTCTGCCTCTATAATGCTTCTACTATATCGCTCCTTTCCATGCTGTATTCAGGAGACTAAACTCCACACTATGTGCTGGAATAAGTATTCTATGCCGCGCTAAAAAGGTAGAACTAGAATTTTAAAAGTGCTTTAACAGCTGCGGTCATTTTGCACTCCTAACAAGTCATCCACCTTTCGCTAAAGGCGAAGGAGCTACCTACTTGGCTATCTCTGAGCCCTCCACAAAAGCAGCGTTTACTGAACCACGAGAGAATACCGAGAACGAGCATAGTTTCGTAGCAAAGCTACATCATCGGACCATCAATAGAAACACGAACCCCTATCAGAGGCGAATTTAAGCAATCAGGGGCTCTATGCGCAAGGACCACTTTAAGGAATCTCAAAGAGATTATTCCCCTTAAATTAACGACAAATCATCCTTTTCTGAGACCTCTTATCAGACCTCAGCTAGCTCTAACGGTAATTCATCCCTGCTGATGATCTAGCTTTACTACGGAACATTGTCGTTCTTTGTATTTTTTTGTGGTTTAATAAACGTTTCTTTGATGGAGCTGGTAGTGTTAGTAATGACTACAAATTTAGAGCTGAGTCTGTGACTTAAATATCTTGCTATTTGATCATATTCTCTATCGAATTTTCACATCTTTCTTATCTTCCTTTTCTACGTACAGAATCCTTAATGTTTAATTATCTACGTGAATGTGGTTATGTGACTAGTGGTGTCAGGTTACATTGACACGATACATACACTCGATGCATTTCGAATAAGATTACCGTCATAAACTTAATAAAAATTTTATTTTTAACTTCATTGATTTCTAAAATACCAAAAAAGACAAGTTTTACAGCAAAATACTTGATAAATATCAATTGTTTGAAGATTATAATTCTTTGCGATAGAGCAGGACCGTAATATTAATGATTGACATTGCCCTTTCAGAATCAATAAATATTTTACATAGTTATCGAAACGACTGTGGAGAATGGTGAACGCCAAAAATTAATTGGAATAGGAATTAATCAAGAGAGATGATTTTCAGGGAAAATATTTATTTTCAATTTCTTATGAACAAATTTCAAATTATATAAACACTCTCGTTGGCAAAAAACGAAAACTTAGGTTGCAAACATTGTCATCAGTTTGACTGAGAAGGATAGTATACAGGAATAGAAAAAATACTTTGATCTATCTTTTTCGACATACACTACCGAATAAGAAAGAAAGAAGACTAAAAGTTGCGATTGCTTCATAAATTCAATGAAAGCACTTTTGCAGAGGACGTAATCGATATAATGTGACTGTCTTGCAATTTAGGCCAATCCGGCAATGAGCGTAAAATAAGATAAATAGATACTAGGACAAGTCGTTTTAAGGACTCATTTTTGTCACAAACGGTACGCAATAGCAACAAACTAAGGTGGTATTCCAAACGTTCGGTCATTACAATCCCTGCCACACGCCGGCTTGCTGGATACTTATGTAGATGTAGAAAATGTTCACTGCCAACATTTCGGAAGAATTTCAGGCCATGTAGACCCGACGGTATTACTTACAAGTCTTCTTTTTCTTTGAGTATCGCACTATCGCTTGCAAATCGCGGAATAGTTATTGTTTCCTCTCACTCTCGTAAAATATTCGTGCAATAGGAAGTTCAAAACCAAGTGCTCTCAAACTATGTAAAGCTCCCGCGAAAGTTTATAGCCCTCGGATGTGCAGTATGGAGGAGAGAGCGGTTTTGATAGGAGTAGACTGAGGAGAAATCGAAACAAGGTCACCATAATGCCTAGTAAAAGCTACTCAAACCACAGGCGGCCTTTATTAGAAATTTGGATCCTCCAAATCCGCCCACTGCGCAAGAGCCTAGACTTTCGTGGGATGTTGCCGTCTTCTGAATATGATTCACCACATGCAGCCGACTTTTTCGCCTTCTTTATTTCCTTCCACATCCTCTAACATTTTTATTATAAACCCTTTTTGCCATTTTGCGTCACCAGATCGATATATAATCCAAAAAACCGTGACATATTTCCGTGCTTCTATACGTATCTTTTCTTCCAGTCCATATTTTATCATTATACAGTCTTTTATACCCTTCATCTACAGTTTTCCGTATAAATGCTCTACTACCGCCTGTGCTCAATTCCTCACATATGGGATATTCTGATGTCCGGATCTTTTTATTTATATTTTAACGCATCCATCCATCCGATCTGCTGCCATATTTTTTATAAACTGGAACCATAAAATATTCGGCTACCGAAGTACATATGTGCACCATGTGGAGAAAACAGTCTGATAAAATTCTATAAAGACTGAAGTCTGACTTACTGGGTGCCTACGCCTTAACCGACTTAGTAAAAAAATGGAATGTCTGATTGTTCTCCCAGATAGCTCTATTCATTAGAGCAGCCTTCCGGTGAGTGGAAGATCCAGGCTCGAGCTCCGGTCTTGTCGAACCTTTTGGAAATCGGTTTTTCAGAAGAAAAATTCTTCAGCTCATGCCTCAGCATGTTAACTTATCCCCATCACTTTCATTGAAGCAATATAATTTACTCTTGATGTTGATTAACCGATCAAGGTCGTTTTTTTAATATAAGAATGTAGCACAACATAGGTAAAATGTTATGAGATTTTAAATGAGAATCTAAGCGGTAAGATATAGAATTATTTCAACAACTTATGTGGCAATGGAAAGGAAATAAGAAAGAATGGTTCATGAAGGAAAAAACTGTGATATTTTTTATCGAAGAAACGATAAATCTACTGCAGGAAATCACCCACGAAGAGTAGGGATGTGAGTAAAAACCTGCGAAAGTTAGAGGAAAGAGTGAAACAAAAAGAGAGATTGATCATAACTTTGGGGAAAAATTAAAGATACAATAACAGTACAGTACATATCAGAACGTTAGTATTCGTTGTCGCTAAAAGTTGAACGCTAAAGAAAGTCCTTAAGAATAATAGGAACGTATACTTTTCTCGATTATGACCTTTAAATTTTCGTCAGTGACGAAAAAATTAACCCGATTGTTTTTTCCATTTATTTCTATGAAATTCTCATTAACACTCCCAAAATTTACTTTCATACAGATAAATAGGATCATATACTATAGTAGACCACATCTTCTCGCAGTTTCTCGTGTTTAATCAATGGCCACTTCTCTTCCACCATCATTCTATCGAACCCAACAGCCTTGTTTTACTCGTGTTTATCCGGCGCGAATCGTCTCTCTCAGCTAAAGAACGGATGGTGAAATTAGATTGGGAGTGGTAATGAAAGTCTTAACGATAATTTCAACGACGCCACTTCTCAGTGGTAATGAATAAGGATTGCCTCTTTCCACGATTCTCCGAGAGGTTATTTGAATAAGGATGTAAGTTTCTGCACGGAAGCTTTTTCACTTACGTAAGAGTTTATAAAAGCATTTATATGGAGTGTTCTATTGTACGGCTGTGAAAAATTGTCTATAGCAGCGGAAGAGAGAAGATTAGTAGCAATGGAGATGTGATGAAAAGAACGATGCTATTAAAATGAACAGACCTTGTGACTAATGAAGTCCTTACACGAACGAAGGAAAATTCTAGAAAATTCAGGTGAATATTGTGAAAAAATAACCTCGCACACGTTGAGGCATGATGGTCCTCTCAAGATTCTATGAAAGGGAGTAATTAACGGGAAAAACCTAGTTTACCGTTATTTGTTTACAGTAGTTTGTGGAATGTCACTTAATAAATTGAAAACTTCGCATTCTTTTACAGGTTTTATTAATAAGGCGACCAATTTCGGCGTATACATCCATCATCATCCATCATGTAGTTGGGAAAGATTATGATAAATTATGCTATTATCCTAACATTTATGTTATAATTATGAATTGTGAAGGAATGAATCGAAAGGAAGGGGATAGGGTAGTTTGGATGCATATCATCCGATTATAAATCTTTTTCCCCCGTTCAGCTTGCATGCTGAAGATTTTTGTTAAGCATAAAAACTAGTGGTGCGGTATTTTCTTATGGTGTAGCATTTGCCCAAGTTATTAAACAGAGTATAATTTACTCGTAAAACATTCTCTTGATTTGTTTCTTTTTCTAGAGCATTAATGAAGATAGTTTGATCTTTATTTACTTTGGAAACTTCAATCATACACAAAATGACAAAGAATTTTATTCGATGATATTGCGACAGTAAAGTCTTATATTCCATTTAACCGATAAAAATAGGAATGAGAATCTCACAATACACAATAGCAATAAAAATTAGAAAAAGAATAGAATTAAATTAGTTGAGCATAAGAAAATTGGATTTGAGGTTCGTGAACACAGGATATTTGCAATTTACAAAGTCAAGGGATGGTATTGTATAAAGAATTTCATTTGAGTTACGAGTAAGAACGAGTAAGGCGTAATAAAAATACAATGGAAAGCAGTTAACATAAAAACGGATAGCGAGGAAACGAAGTGCAGAATTGGTCCACTCCAATAATTTTCAATGTACATTAATTCGTATAGAGTGAAATGGTTAACTTAGCAGATTCCTCTGGAAAATAATTTCACCGAAATTCTTCGGATGACGATAGACGGCATTCATGGCATGACTTCAATCGACATTCTGTATCTTAGATAGCGCTTAAATTTTGTTCTAACATTTAACAATTACAAAATACTTCTTGAGAAATCTTTTACTAAAATGTAAAATAATACATGACCCAGTTGTGCAGTGAAGCTACATCATCTGGTTTTACCTGGTCACGTAATATTTTGTGTGAGTAATAGCTTTGTCATGAAGAATTTTTATGAAAGAAAGCAGGGAGAGAGAGAATAATAGTTTAGAAAGTTCTTCCATGGATTTTATTTTGTATGAATGAACACCAGCAAGCGAAATCGGTTTAAGTGTGATTTTCCCCTTACTTTATAAATAGCTGATTTTACGCAATTAAGTTTCTTCACTGGTCAATTCATTATTCAAATCATAAATGTAAATTTCATAAGAGACGATAAATACTCTTGTGTGGAACTCAAAGAGGAGGATTACGTCAGCAAGGAATTCGGTTGACACGAAGTTCAGTTTGCGCGAAAAGTGTAGTTTGGTGTCTTAAATTGCGTATTAATCGACATCCAATGGAATTAAAATTCAACTGTGCTCGAATATATATCTCTGAATCGCTTCCCTTTATAGGCCAATTTGACAAGATGGCGAGAGCACAGTTTTATTCCAGCAAAATTAGAAGTATCGCTGAGGAAGGAACAAAGCAGAACGTGTTGAGAAATTCATCTCTTCGAAAGTGCAGATGATTTGGTGATGAAGCGCAAAGTAGATGATCGCACGCACAATGAGGAGTCCAATGTAAAGAGCCTTTATATAGAGCTCCCTTTATAATCCCATCTGCAAATGTGCCTGAGGCGGGCGCATTCCCTATGGGCCGACTCAAGACGGGAAGGTAAGAAGGGGAGAGACGGAAGAACGGGTTTAGGGATGGATAAAGGGGGAAAGAAGCGTCGTTGAGGAGTCCCAGAACATCGATGAGGACATAAGGATCGGAAGGTCTTGTATCGCGTAAAAGTTACATACGATGTGCTTCCTCGTATAGAATGATATCAGACCTCTATTAGTTTGGTTTCTGCTAGAACTAAAATGTAGGAATAACGTCATTAACTGTGATTTCCTGCATATACCGAGATATTTACAATGAATTATTTATCGCACAGCGAAAGGCAATATGTCTGTGAAGAATTTCTACGACAAATCAGTGGGCGTAACCCAGATGCTACGCAGGATGAGAATCTTTAGAGGAAGAATTTAAACTAAGGCTCTATTACAAAAGAAGATTTTATTGGTACATCTCACTCACATCACTAACAGAACAGAAGAAGAAACTGTTCTTAAATTGGTATTTCGTCTGTTGCCGCTTGTTTAAAACACATGATTAAAAAATTACATTACAACATCTACATTGGAATAATTGCATTATAGCTTTTAAGATATACATTATATATTTAAAATTTTCAAAGAGGAAATACATATACATAACATGGTAAATAAAAGCAGAATCATAACTTAAAATGGAAAAAATGTTTTTATACCACGTTCAACACACAAGCAGGCATTTATGTTGCATCAACTTATCGTATCGCAAACTTTAACTATTATGCGTTTATGCTGACATCTTCAAATAACTACCGTACAGAATAATAACATTTATTTATCAATTTACTCAACAAACTCAAAGTAAGTGCATGCTCGTCCTTAGAAGATATTGCAAATTGTATGCGTCCTCACTGTTATATAGGCCTCACTGATACTGTGAGAAAAATCTTGATATTATATGCTAGAATAAGTCGATTCAAGAATTATTTTTTCCATGAACTTCCGTTTTTACGCGAATTTTACATATGGAGCTAATATTAATATTTATCATTATTTGAAATTGTTAATGGAATCGTGAGATTGCAAAGTGCACCTCTTGTCTTAGACCGAAAGGCTGTTCGCAGGGTGCACATGTAGATGTATATTTTAGGCTTCTGAGAAGTGACCGAAAGATGGCATTTGTAAGTAGGGTTGATGGGAAAACAAACAACTGGAAATGGCGGGGAAAGGGGTTTAGATTGAAGAAATAGGGTGGAGGAAATGGGTGGGTTCGATGTATAGGGGTTGTTAAAGGAAGTAACTGAAGGTAAGGTGAAGGGGAGAGACAGAAAGGGGAGACAAAAGCGTAAGATGTTCGATGATATAAAGGGCGAGTTATCAGGGGAAGGGTGGATGTTAAGGATGGGTTAAGTGGGGAATCTTAGGGCACGTGAACCTAAAGGAAAGGAAGAAGACTTGAGTCACGTATGCTCTCTTGAGGTGATAGACAAAGTAATTTCCCCGATAAAAACTTCTACTAAATCCGCACGTTTTAAATCAACCAGTCAAAGCGAAGGAAATTTCCAACTCATAGAAGTGACATTTTTTTAGAAAAGATAATTTCTGTCTCCCTACGTATTGCTGAAATAGAACATTGTGAGTGAGAAAAATGAGAGGATTAACTCTTTTTTAACAATAACTTAGCGTTCTTTCTTCGATCGGCAGTTTCTAGCGTCACATTGTGCTTATGGTGTAATTAGGTATGACGTATGGGTTATAGACTTATTGTATGTTGTTGTGGTTACTTTTCTATTTCATACGAAATTGAAAGATTTAAATAACATTTTTTTGAACTACCCGACATAAAATCTGTTACTTTAAAAAAGATATGTGTCACTGAATTGAAGAATTTCTTTAATAATTAATGATATCATATAAATTATTTCAGGGTGTCCGTGGGCAGATTTAATTTTAACTGATCAATAATGATACCCCGGTTTTGTGCTGCCTATATTTTCCATTCTTATGAACTTATCATTGCTTTCGACTACAAATTATCTTATATTCCCCATTTATCTTACTACATACGACATATTACTATCTCTCCTTACGGAACAGTCTTGATTGTTGGAGTCTTAAGTTGTATAGAGTATACAGTAAAGAATAGTATGAACTAAGGGATATTAAGATGATTTAGCTGATGCAAAACAACAATTCACGAAGACGTATTTACCAAAATTCTTCCAACCTATACTAACGCTATGTAATATAAGAAAGTGTATTTCCATGTAAACATGGAAAGCTTTGGATATAAACTACCAATATTATAATGATATAACAAGCATTTAACTATGTATAGAATAAATATTTTACCCCAACCCGTGGTGATACTGTTAATGTCCAATATATTATTTATATAAATCAATAGTGAAAGCCGTGAAATGAACCATTAGCGTTGGAATTCGTCGGAAGTTTTTGCTTTTGAATTGAAAGCAAAATTTAAAAATATTTTCACAGAAGCTGGGATAATCAGCGAAAGACAAAAGTTTCTAACAGTCATCCGATAAAATATTTCAAAATTTCAATAATTTTAATCATGAAACAACTGAAACATAAATAATTATATTTTATACATCCCTCGTGATAATTTGAATCTGATGAGTTGGGCTAGGCATTGATGGATTGATATAACTCCATGACTCCACAAATGAAATTTGGATTAAACTTAGAAATGAGGGCAGTGACAACGTCATCCATTAAACTTTTTGCAGCAACTGCAATGTTACGTGTAGCAACGTACGTACTTACTAACACATTACTGATGGGTAATCCTCGCATGGAAAACATCACTAAAATTTTTTATATGACTGTTCCACCTTTTTAATCACATTAGTAAAAGCAGCTTAACAGTTTTCTTTGTAAGCCTCCTTTTAGTTACTTCACTTGCAGTTTCACTTTATCTTGCGTCCTTAGATGACGTTATCTTACTTGATGTTTCTTAGATTTCCGTCAGCCTTGATGTATTCTTTGTTACACGTAGCTCAAAAGGAAGGTGAAATGAAAGGGCTTAGATAATCTCGCTCCCTTTCTTGCGAATAGAGATTAATAAAAGAGAGAAAAAATTCGCACTGGCGAACAAGCGACTTTGCACGAGTAAGACATGTTCTCCAGCGTCGGCTCCTCTTTTCAAAGCCATGAGAGCGACTTGACAAACGCTTTCGCAGCGGGAGATGGATGGATAGCAAAGAGACAAACGGACTGCATTTGTTTTCGAGGGAAATTCCACTCCGGAATTCTTCTTATGCTGATGTCAGTTACGATGCACTATATGCTGCTTACGCTGCTTTACCTTCATGTTAACTTTTGGCACTAAGACTTTCTTGCGTACATTCATGCTTTACGAAATACGTTCTGCTGTTGGAACGTAAAGCCAAGTTTCCATTTCAGCCAGTTTCTCTCTCTTTTCTTGCTGGTAGATCTAGCAATATTCCGACTTCTCGTTCAACGTCTCCCATTCATCATCAGATAGAGAGTGGTGCATTAGACCGCTACATGTCTTCTACAACTGGATAGGTTCATGTACCCGACAGTATCTACCCAAATCTCATTCCTTTTACTTCTTGTTAACTTATCCCTTTTCTGTATCACCCAAAAACATCGACCTTTGTCTTCCACCCTGTTTCTCGTTTTGAATCCCACCATAAATTCCTTCGAATATAGGGTTACTATATATTCTGATGGTAAGAAACTGTTACCTATCGTATTCTAAAGCGGTGAAAACCTGAACGTAATCGGGAGGTTACCTTAAGACTGTCTGATTTAATTTAATGTGCTTTTAAGAAATTATAAAGGCAATAAGAAATGTTTCTATGTGCTGCATCATTCATTTCTGAAAAATTTCAGTTAAATGATTTGCAGAATTGAAATCTTCGTATTTTTCCTTTAATTCTTTCTTCGATTTTTTCTATCAAACTGAGAAACGGACGGAGAACATAAGTTAAAAGCAACAGTCCCTGTAACCCCCGGAAAGGTATGTTTAGTATGCTCATGCAGTAATGTAAAGTATTCATAAAGAAACGGTACTCCTCTTGATATCTTGCTTACTGTATGCTTCTAACGAATTATTGTAAAATGCTGATCTCTGAATAGGATATATATTAGTCTCCGACTTCATAATAGAAGTTTAATTCTATCTGAATCTATTTGGGTTCACATAGATGCTGATTTGGTTCGATACTTGAAGTCTTCACAAAGATCTATCACTTTCTGCCGCACTATAGCTCTTCCACTTTCTACATGTCTCAATATTTTACCCATGAATTTATTCTTCCCCATTTATAGTAACAATTAGTGTACCAGGACAGCTAGTGTAGCCATTGGTAGGGTGTTCGACTTCGGTGAAAGCGGTCATGGGTTCGATTCCCTGTGGAAGCCCGTTGCGTGCCTCATGACCTCAGCTGTCAAACAACACTAGTGCTGTAAGATTCTATCAATCACTCTTCCCATTTCAGATTCTTCTTAGTGCTGATTCTACGATACGTTTAGGGCCTAATTCAGATTCCATGTTTATCACCTGAGGGTAATAGTACGGCTATCGAAATGCATGTGTCTTCATCCTCTAATAGTGCTACTAATAAAATATATTATTTAAGTATTACTAGCAGGAGCGCCTCGATCTGACCTATGTTAGTATAACGGAGATGTCAACTAGTGATGATAATTAAGTTTTTGTTACCAGCTTGAATTGGGTGCAACGATCTGAGCTTTTAGAGCAACGTTCCGCAGTTAGCAAGCAAAAAACTCGTGGTAGGCGCGAACTTTATTTATTTTCAAAGTTAGCTAAATTCCAGCACTCGCAGGCATAGGAGTAAGTAGCCGAGTGAGAAGAGGAAGATTGCGGGAATCGCTTTGGAAGTGTGCGCATTGCCTCCGGGTCCAAAGAGGAGGTGACATTCCCTCCCTTCGCAAATCCGTTTCCGTTCCTTTCCAAAGGCTGGAGTTCTTCCTTTTTCACGGGAAATAGAGTATTGAAATAAAACAGACTCTTGTCCTCTGAGATGGAGGTTCTTCGAACGGCGTCTCCGGGAGATGCTTCTGGAAATTTTGTTTCATATTCCTTCCGTGCGTGACTTTTGCTGCTGTAAACGCCTCAAGAATCTTCTCACTTCCCGTCGAAAACAGAGTTTATTCCGAGATTCGTCGCATTCTTCCGATTTCGCTTCTTGTTACGCTTCTTTCTGAGGGAACATCCGCCGCCTGCGGTGAAGTATCGTCGGCGAAAAAGATTCGTCACAATCTCAGCCGCTTATTTCTCGGAACAATTAGTGTAGGTATTCTCAAAAGGGAACCTAACTTGGTCTGGCTGAAGTCGGGTAATGGGGAAACGATTTTCAGTAAGAACAACGCGAAAGTGGAAGAGAAACAAAGTTTTTGACCCCGGAAACAGGAAATTAATCGTGGAAAATCAATCATACTGTTGAAAACGCGAAATGGGTCATACTGGAAAGTAAAAAACTTGTAAAAATGTAAGCGCTAAATCATCTTTTCTTTTATGTGTTACTCAAAAGATCAAAGTTTGCTGTATCGGACAGAGTAATTCGTAAATAACGATCAGAAAAATTCAATATTAAACGTTAAAGGTTTTTACTGAAATCTGGTAGATATTCATTTTGAATCAAATGAGAAATGAAAGTTTTAATTTCCACAATATTTCAAATGCAGGCGAGCATAGTTTCGGCATGTCATTATACGTCTGAAGATGGTGTAATGACACACCGAAGCCATGGTCGCAATTTTACTTCCCGCAATTTGTAAAATTGCGGGAAGTAAAATTTTTCTTTCTCATTTGATTTGCAATATTAAAAGATATAAAAGATTCAGTTAAATGGTATTCTCATTATATTTTTTTGGGAATACGTATTAGCTCGGTTTCAACAAGCGACCTCGTTACTTTTTTCACGTTCGTTTTACATGACATGACTTATTCAAATGCTTTGGTAACCAAATTAGGGAAACGATATCATTGAATTCGTATAGTAAGGGCTCGTTACTTTCAGGAAGAGATGAAAATGCCTCTTATTGGGAGATGGAAACTTAAGTAGGTTTTCTTGTAGGTTTCTGTTTTCTTGTTCCATTGAAAGCTATATTTTAGCTCTTAAACTGATTCTGGTAACAGGATTCCCTGGCGGAAGAGATTCTTCAGCCAATACTCTTGTGGGCGTTAGAAGCTTCTTATCGGCGTGTGGCAGAGGGTGTAAACATCAAGCGATCAGCCTGCTTATTACTATCGTCGAAAAATGAGTCTTTAAAGCATCACCTTCATATCTCTCATCTTCATTGCCGGATCGGCCAAAGGGGACGCATAATTCCTATTTCGTATTCAGAGAACGTCTCCTCTCTAAATACATTTAACAACCTTAACAAAGCTCTATCTTAATCTTCTCTCCTTACCAACCTTCGTCGGATGATATTTTAAGGGCGCTGTATTCCAGAAGCAACTTTCAACGCTAAAGATAAAGCATACGAAAATATTTTCATTTCTGTCTATTTTTCCTTTCTGCTTATTTTTCGGAAAGATGGCGAAGCGTGAACTTATTCCCATCATCGAAATTCCCTCAGCGATCCTCTTTAGCCGAAGTCATTTTCATTTTTATTCCAGCCGCTTTTAAACCACTCCCTTATATTTAATGGAACCGCGAAATTTCTCTCTGAAAGAAAAAGTTGAGGTAATTAATTATCACACTCTCGAAAAATCTTTTGTGCGGGTGCTTGCCGAGCGTTTTAAAGTCGGCGAAATGCAAATTGCGGAGCAATTAAAAAGTGACAGTGGAAGTCTGTGATGTATCCACGAGAAAGAAAGGTAGCGTGAGAAAAAGGGAGTCTATCTAGTTGCTCACAGAAGAATACTGCGTAAAGAGGTGGTTGTAATTTTAAAACACGTTAGATGCTGCACTTAATTCCCATAAGAAATGTAAGAGTAGCATGTTTTGATTTTATAACTTAAGGGAAATAGATGTGGATTATTAGGACAGGAAATGGTTGAAAATAACGAAAGATAATCGAGAGAATTTGAATTCAGTCAATAGAAAGTACTTTAAATTTATTCAGAAATATATTTAGCATTTATTTTTTTCATAATTTGTTCTTACTAGCGGAATTACCCGCTGATTCTCAACGGGGAAAATAGATGTAGGATTTAATTAGTAATGCTATTTGTGAAGATGGGAAATTATACTCTCCGGATATTTTAGAAGCAAATATATGGGTTCAAGACCCTCCCACCCTTCCTCCGTTTGCATATAGGTATGCATTTAATCTTACATAGTATGAAAATGAATCAGGAATAATATTTATAATGTTTGGATAGTAAATACTAATAAATATAACTCGAGGATTCTATTTGTTTTCATTTATTGTTATTCATAATATGATTTAAGTTGCCTTTATACGAATGGAGAAGATAAATGAGCTTTAAAGACCCAAATAGGTCCCAAGCAAACCTTAACTGATAGATTCCAATGCAACTGTTTCCTATTACTCCCATTCCACTAACACTGTACATTACTTTTTATACATTATTTAAATCCAATAAGGTTTAAATCTCCTGGAGAATAGCTTGATATTATTTCGGAAACTTGAAAGTGCTAATATGTACATAATTCACATATGCTATCATCATACCAGGATACGATAATCAATTATTTGAAAATTGTTGGTAGAAAACATTGTCGAGTTCGACTCCATGCCTTCAGAAGATATATCTCAAGTGAGATATATGGTCTATAGTCGAACCCATACAAATTTCGATAGATACCATTGCTTGTTACGGGAGCGTCTCCTCTACCTTTCTAGTGCAGAAAAAGAATAGAGAAGAGTATCGAAGGAAATTCCGTGTATCCCGTTCATTTCACAATGAAGAGTGATTAAAGTTACAAAGAATATCAAGGAAAAATCAAACAAAACTCGCAACACATATATGTGATAGTTGTATTTAATTGCTCAGAGAAGGAAGTATAAGAATCCACACAGCAGGATCCACTAAAATATCCTACCTGATTCACAAATAGTAACCGGGTAACAAAATCGTAACAAAATCATCAGTTTTCCTTTAAATTTCTCGTCCATAATAGAGGAACATCAACTAATTAACGAAAATAAGACAGTCCAATAAAACAATACCCGCTTATGGTGCACGCGGCAATGTACCTTCGAATATTCCTCCTGTCCCTCTAAAATAATTCCCTTCCTCGACGTAATATTTCTTCGTCATCTTGATCACCACAAACGAACGTATAAATGTTCTTTTGCAATTCGGTTTCATAAAGAATTATTATTACCAGAGTAAGACTAACCTTGAGTAGTTTTCCTACTCACACATACTGAGATATTAGTACATGTATAAAATTAAAGAAATTTCAGGGACATTTTGTACCCTGGAACTAATTAACGAGCTATTTTTGTTGCAATTTATTACATGTTGGATACCTTTAATGTCTTTAAATAGAAATATTATGTGGACCCATTTCAAAAATAACCTATCAAATATTTTTGGGACAAAATAACTGCTAGAAATAATCTCATATCAGAAGATTATATGGCGATCAGTCATATGCATGACCAACACCTATTCCTTTCGCAAACACAAACATATTACATATCTCTTCCTTACTCGATCTGTTTCCACTCCTTAGCTCACAGAAATGCAAGGACGATGCGGAGGCTGCTAATATATCTATCAGTATCACTGCAGAGAAACATAGAATCATTCTTTGTGACCGGACACTTTACGCACAGTTATGTAGCCGATGTTATTAATATGAGACAAAATTTGCTTGCTAGGGATATATAATATCATAGTTATCGTCTCGCAAATACGCGCTGCCCTTTGAAAAGGTCATCTCCATCCTCCCTGCACACTCTCTGGTACTTCAACTTTCCCGCAAAATTCAAAGTATTTGGCGGAAGATTTGAAACTATAACCAGTATTCTGAAGGTGCGCAAGATGTCGCTACATCTGCCGCATCATCGGCCGCTCAATTTTGACATAATTTTCTGAAGGATCTTTAAGCAAAATCATCCAACTTACAAAACAATTAGGCTGCAGTCGTCGATTTGCAATATTTCTTAGTGCGGAAGCATAGTTGCGTCTTGAAGAAACGGCCATTGCTGAATCACATGCCGACCTCCCCTACTAGTTTTTCTTATGCCACACTGGCGTTGTCGCGTTCGGGTGAACGAAGGATCCGGCACAAGGGAAAAAGAAAAGAAAGTGAAATCAAAGAAAAGAAAAGGAAGTTTTATTCCTTTTGGTATGTTTGGCCGGTTATGCTGCCCGACCGACTGTAGAATTTTGGAATTCAAAAACGCAATAATATTTCTATGTTTAAAAACGCTTTATAGATGAGCGTATAAGGTGTTATGTTGAATTAACCATCAAACGGAGTAGGTTTGCCAGTTCATCATCCCACAACAGAAGTTCGAAGTGCCTTCTTATGAAGAATTGATAGATTGGGGTAAAGTCACCGTCACCAAATCACCACTTACTGTCAGTCTTTCTCCCGAGGATCTTCAAAACATTAAAGGTAATGCAAAGGAACCTATAAAGCAGATTACTACATTATTTGCCCTCCCAAATGATTATCAAGCAGTCGAACGAAACGTAAAAGAAGTCACAGAGGCCTCACGTTTAGTCTACGGCCAGGATGCAAGAGACGGGTTCATAGGAGAGATGATCCTCTCGCGAATACCAAAAACTGAATCAAAATCAGCCTTCAAAGAAATCAACTAGTTGTCTGGTATGCTTCCTCGGGTGTTTAGGCGGGTGGGACTCGATTAGCTGGCTCTACCTCATGACGAGTCCTGGGTAGCTCAATGCAGCTGAACCAGCGAGAAGCTGCCTCTTTTCATGGTGTTTCCAAAAATTTTAAAAGTATGATATCTCGTCATATTCGGTTTTAATGGCTTATTTTTATTGTTCCTCGATCAAAACGAATTAAAACAGCCATTTAATCAAATGTATGTAAGCTCCGTCAAAAATTTAACTTACCTAAAAAAAACGCAATTTTCACTAAAATTTCGAATTTTCGAGCTCTTTGGTCAGGCCCAAGACGAACTTTGTTAGAGCCCATATTTTGCACATTTCTTATTGAGCCTAAAAGGCAACTTTTCCAACCTATTACGTTCCCGCTACTAAAAATTTTTGTTTTTCGGTACGCCCTAGTGTGCAGGGAGGATGGAGATGACGTTTTCAGGTGGGAGGCGCGTATTGGCTACACGACAAAATATTTGCGAATTATATATTACTAGCTGAATTGCCCGCTGCTTCTCAACGTGGAAAATAGACGTAAGATTAAATTAGTAATGCTATTTGTGAAGATGTGAAATTATACTCTCCGAATATTTTAGAAGCAAATATATGGGTTCAAGATCCTTCGACCCTCTCTCCGTTTGTAAATAGGTATGCATTTAAGCTTTCATTCAATGAGAATGAACCGGGTACGAATTTATAATATTTTGATTGTAGTTACTAATAATAATAACTCTAGGATTTTATTTGTATGCATTTAATGTTATTAATAATATGATTTAAGTCGCTTTTATACGAATGCAGATGAGAAAGGAGCTTTGAACAACCAAGCAAACCTTTACTGACTGATCACAATGTAACTGATTCCTAATACTTCCATTCCACAAATACTGTATATTACTTATTAGACATTATTTAAATCTAGTGTGGTTTATATCTCCTGGAGGAGAACTTCGAATTACTTTGGAAAATGGAGTGCTGAGATGTACATAAATCACTTATGCTATCATAATAGGATTCGATAATCAATTATTTGGAAATTGTCGCAAGGAATCATTATTGATCATTATACCTTAAGAGAGACGCAACATATGATCTGTTATCGAACCTATACAAATTTCGATAGATATCACTACATGCTATGGGAGCGTCTCCTCTTACTTTCTTATGCAGAAAACATTAGGGAAGAGTATCGAAGGAAGTTCAGTGTATCCCGTTCATTTCTTAAAGAAGAATGACTTAAAAGTTACAACAAAAATCAAGGAAAAATCAAATAAATCTCGCACTTACCAACACATGTAGTGATAGTTGTATTTAATTGCTGAGAGAAGTATGAATCCATACAGCAGGATCCACTAAAATATCCTACCTGATTCACAAATAGCAACCAAGTAACAAAATCTTCAGTTTTCGTTTAAATTTCTCGGCAATAATAGAGGAACATCAACCAATTAACGAAAATAACACAATGTCCAGTAAAATAATACCCGCTTACGGTCTTTTGTGTGTGTGCTTGTATTAGTTGGTACTTGAATAGGAGAAAGGGATGCATACGGCAATGTAGTACCTTCAAATTTTCTTCCATGCTTAAAAAATTCAACCGAGTAACGATATAGCTGGATTCATCAATGAAATTATTATATTCTGGTGTAGGAATAAAAAGTAAGGCACAAAAGCAATGTGTTATCAAATTAAACAATGCGCTCTTCCTGAATTTCGTAGGTGAGTTTTGTGTTTACGTTGATTCTTCCGCTAGAGAAAACGCAGTTCATAAGTAATTACTGAATGATTAATAATACCCAGAACTCAACAAAAATCAATGAGAATCCACACAGCAGATCCACTGAAATATCCTACCTGATTCACAAATAGCAAACGTCATTTTGCTCATATAGGCCCACACTAGGAATCGAACCATGGGCCGCTTTCACCTCAGTTGAAGGCTCACTTGGCTATCCGAAAGCCCGAAACAAACTCAATTTCGAGAAAATTTTATAATCCTGAGCAAAGTAAAGTAATCCTACTAAATGTAAAAGCATATGTATCTATTCACCCAAGAAATCTCTTCCTGGAAATAAGATTAACCTTTTTTCATAATAAACTGCCTAGGTTTAACAACAGAACCATTTCAGCCTAGAATTTTAGCTTATTTAGAAAATATTTTTTATTATCCTCTTATTGTAAAGAAATCTTTGATATTTTATATCTTCTACAAGTGGATTACGTCGGGAAACTCAATTCCGTTTAATTTTTGTATTGAATATCAAAACAGATTTTCGATACTATCCGATTTTCTCTTTTTCAGCCCCTTTTACGACATATATCTGCCTTTGAACAGGCGTTCACTGGAAATAATATGAGATCATAAGTCAGTCAAACTGTCATAATAATGATCAAACATGGCAAAGCATCACCTACGCGAGTTTGATATTCTTCGAATTTTTTTTTGCCTTCATTCCCTTTTCATGCTGTAAGGGAGGGTAATCTCACATTTCATGTCCTTCAAATTTTAATATTTAATGAATCCAAAATGCCTGTAATGTAGTGATATAATTATACATTTATTTCGTTTGTCTTCAGGTCTCTTATAAATCCCTAAGATTGTAATGAAACTAAAAAGAGTTAATTCAATATACGGTAAACAATGGTGATAAGATGATTCGCAAGAATAAGAAAGAATGAATTAGAAAGTGAATAATCTGAGTTCGGGTCCCAGTCACGTGCAACTTCTCCACTTCTTTATATTCCTTATGTTTGCCAAATGAACGACGCATCCGTTTTCTCCTAAGTTATCCGAAGGTTTAGTTAATATCAATGATTCTTACAATTGCAGCTCTTGATGTGAATTTTCATACTACACGATATTACACATTTCGATACGGTGCGGTCAGATCTATTGCGTCTCATAATATTTCTACTTTTCCGCAAATGCCAAAATTTTCCTACATTCTTAAAATTAAAGGATGGTAATACCTATTCCACACATTTTAACTTTCGGGAAGAGCTAAAATTTAAATTTCCACTAACTGAAAATATTTATCGGGAAATAAATCAGGAATTTGCCGAGTAGGAGAAAAACTGAGAAATAGCATTTCATTTTCGCTCTTTCTTACATAACATTTATATGTATGGCGTAATAACCACGATAGATGGATGAAGTATTCTCGGGTTAACTACGATAGGTGTTGGATGGGTTGCTCAACAAAATAAGATAAATTGTCAGAAGAACTTTGCCTTCTCTCACGCCTCACATCTATTATTATCTCTGCTTTTATATTACGTTTAATTTTACTCTTTAATAATTTATGAGAATAATCTAGTGACCAGAAATCATCCACAGTGTTGAATAGACGATTGAAAATGGCCTTAGATTACATCGATGTTTGAATGATATTTACATTGAAATCCAAAGTAAATGTTCGACCGCAATGTAAGAAATATCTCCTAAGCTTGTTAGCGTGAATATCTCAACGTACGCTTGGGAAAAAGGCCCTTGCGGTCCAAACTGTCTTCTTTTCGAGGTCCCTCTTTCGGATATTCCGTATGAAAGTGGGCCTCCATTCGCCTCGAGATATTTGCTTATGGATTTCACAGAATTGGAGCAGCAGAGGCCAAGGGAACGCCCATCGCATTGCAAAAGCGGATTTCCACCTATGGTACTGAGCCATACCCCATCGCCCTGTTTACGGCATATTGCTCGCTGGCGCAACTGCAAGACTCACGGTTGCACGTCGGACTGTTTCTCACGAAAAAATACTGGTTGAAACAATTTTTCGTCGAAACAATTGATCGAAGAAACGATTGCTAGTAAAAACGAATGCAATATATAATATAATGCATAACTTTTTGAAATCATTGCTCTTTGAAACAATTGCTTGTTCAAAATATTTTTAATTGAATCAACTACTCAATATAAGCAATTGCTCGTGGAAGTAGTTATTAATCGAAACAAATGCTAGTTAAAATTTGCTTATTTTAACAATTGCTCGTCCGAACGGTTTCCAGTCTATACATTTTCACGATGAGAGAATTGTTTATTGAATTAATTTATCTCCAAGGTAACTAGAGAGGGTATTTTCTATAACCTTTAAACAATAACTGCCAGGCAAACAACTGAAACAATCTATGCTTTTTCCATTCTTAAAAACAAAAAGTTTTCAACAAATTATTTTAATTAGTTTACAAAATTACAATTGAAACTGTTTGAGAGGATATGTATAATGTGAGAATTATAAATTATACCAACATAAAATCGCAAAGCTGAAAATACTTTGGGATGTTACACCACTTCACTGAGCCATGCAGCTTTAAATCTCTATATCCCTTAACATTGATGATATATAAATCATATAGTATCATTCAGTATAAAATAAACAACATTTGTTGGTTGCATGCTTATTAGATGCATCTAAAATTAGTAAGCAGTAAACTACGTACACAAGACATGTATGTTTTTTATTCAACTGTCCTAATGTACTCCATTCTCATGGGGTTTCACTGTATTAAGCCTTCGATTATTCAATATATGTTCCAATATAACTGCAATATAATAATATTTAGGCTATAGATACAAAATTGTGATTTAAAATTTAATTCCTAGATAAGTGTTTATAGATCGACCTTTAAGTAGCCTATGGTCCGCATTCATAACCAGTTGCTAGATTTCTATTACATAAAATATAATGTCGGAATCGATATAATGGATATCAATAATCAATATAATGATAGTTTCAGTACTATTTTGAGTTGATTTTCATGGAATTATCATAATTACAGACATTCATAATCCGGAGGTAGTCGGAATGAGATAAATACATCCCCGTGATTCTAATACATAGTGCAAACATACTGACGCGCGAAAACCATTTCGATTCCAAATCTACTCACTTCTCTAACCTTTGCCTCCCAGTGGTCTCAAAACCATTCTATCAGAAAAATCCTTCGGTCCTTGTTCTTTGACACCGGAAATCGAAAGATATCCGGTTAATGCCGATCGCCTAAGCGAAGAAATTACTCGCCGTCAAAATCGGAGGGCATTCATCACAGAGGGAGCTAAATCACACGTCCTCTTTCACAAACCTTCGCATATAAATCAGGAGCAGTTCATTCCGTAGGGACCTTATGATAGCGTTCGCTAATGAGGGCGCCCATTTGTCATCTCGTCCACATTGTCTCCAGCGTCCTTCGCGTCCACTGCTATTTGGACTCCCCCTATTGAATTGAAATACTACAGTACACTCCTAAGTATTTACTTAGCTTCTTTCATTGCCATGTAAGATATTCCCCGTCATCATCATCTTCTACTCGTGCGTTAATTATCATAGGTCTCTTATACCTGTCTTTCTCTTCAACTCGAATCCATTCTTTTGCCATGTTTTTGTGTTTTCCAACCTATAAATCTCTGCTATTCCTCCCTTCCTTATCTTGGTTATCCATCCTTCAAAGCCTCAGCATTCCTCATCATTACTTTTATTCGGGCCTTAAAGCCAATAAATTCTAATGGGAATATGAATGAGTTGGTCATAGCATAGGTCTTTATTTAGGCGATTTTGGGACGGAAAGGTCTCTTCCTCTATCTAACACGTCGTCAATGACATAGATAAAAACATATATAATATATGTGTGAATAGAAATAGAGCGGAAAACTTTAAAAGGAGTGGATGTAAAAAAACTTAAGTTATTATCTTAGGATAAAAGATCCACTCCAGAAAAACATTCACAAGGAAGGAGAGTGTGCAAAACCTGCAGACGCCTATTGTAAGTAAAGCTAAAAGATGTGTTAGAAAAGTGTAAACAACACTGAAATAAAAAAGCACTACTATGGCAAAAATTGCATAAAATGAAACCAACAACTGGGCGTATTGCAACAATTCACTAATAAAGAGAAAACAATCTAAATCACAAGGAATTAGCGTTTTAAATATACTAAAAAAATAGTCGTCCAAAGGACAGACTTTTTATAGTTGAGTCATTGCAACTCTCTTATGTCACGTTCTATAATTGTGCATGCAGCGCAATTGAAGACTAACACCTTAGCTAATTCCACTTCAGCCACAACTGAGCAATGAAGAACGAGATGTACCTATATGAAATGATATTTTTAATTTGGATTTCGTCATTCAAAACCACTCCAATATTTATATTTATATTCCCATTCGCCTACTAAAGTGTATAATAAAACATATAGCAGCCGTATGGATAATTCATCGTTAGCATTGAGACTACAAATTAACGTAAATATTATCGACTATTCAAATGATCTTTATCTATAGAGTAGCAATTCATTTGGGTTGTTCATACCCTGAATTAATCATTACCTTATCAGAGAATATATAGGTCGGAAATTGCTTCGTTATTACTAATGAACATAATCCATAGATGCTACAAACTATCCATTACCTAAACTTCTGTTGTTGATGAGAAATTGCACGGTTGAAATTATTAATTCACAACCTTTACGAGTATTTATGTAAGAATGCGGGGTTTGAGTTTTGGATTTTGCGAAATAACTACTATTGAGTAAGAAAATTTGGGACAAAACGAAGGCTTTCAATGCGTTTATATTCCACGGCAAAGAAATTTATTAGTATTCAGTCGCGCATTCTTTTAATTGACAACCTTTCGCCAACTTTACTGTTGCATTCTCCAGGTCGAATTCCCGCGTCCACAATTTATCGATTACTCCTTTCTTTATGACCAGAGTTAAATTGTGGATGAGCACTTAGACCTGAAGATGCCAATGCTGTCAATGAAAAGGTTTCCGCCTTTTGATGCCGATTTTATCTTTACCACAAAAAGAGATACTTTACAACACAAGCTCGGTCGACAATTCAATCCCACCTGGTACTGAATCTGGTGAAAAAGGCATTATCTGGTTGTCAGGTTTCAGTCGACACATTTATATGTTATGAGCAATCGATATTTGTTTTGATCATTTAAATACATGAAATGTCATAGTTACTCATACTCATGTACTTAAAAAAAATTAACCAAGAAGCGAAAATTATATCCTTGACTGACTCGAAAACATACATCGAGCCGTAAAATAATTCGTTCCGATTTTCCTTATGGTTCAATGAAAAAGAAATATTTCGGTTCAGTTCCGGTTTCCCTTCTGCCAACGTCGAACCACATCGAATCAATATCTTAAGCTCCGATGATTATTAGGTCCTTCTTAAAGTTTGTATTATTACATCTTAATTTATTATCCACATTATATTACACTTATTTTTTAAATATGATTTTGTAGTGCTTCGTTTCAAGTCTTAATTCTTCATCTTTAGTAAGCTTTCCTCCAGCTATAATAAGATGTCCATTAACCAACCAAATAACCGTTGATAACCGAATATCGGGACGGAATAATAACGGTTTTCGGTTTCGGTTCGGTTTTCACTCCATCAGAAATAACGTTTTTCTCAGCTTAGGTTTTCGGTTCGGTTTTAACTCAATACCCTGCTCATAAACCTCTCCCATGCATATATATATATATATATATGGAATCTAAATTTCATCCCCTAAATTTTGGATGAAAGTCGAATATATATACCGTATAGTGTTGATGATATTCTGAGGGAAGAATATGGAACGCCTTAAGATACCTTTAAAGTACCGATACTTCCATTCTCATCACGGGAGAAGTGTACATTGACGTTGCCTTGGGCTGCGTAACCTCGAGAAGCCGCACTTGCAGGGAAAAAAGGGAAGATGGACTCCAAAGAAGAGAGTGATTAATGGAGGTCTGGCGAGCGTCCAAAGCAGTTCACTCGCTTCCGACGTTTCGTGTATTTGAACGCCCGTGCGCGTGTATTTGTACGCGTGTCAGCCGAGAGAGAGAAAAACAGGAAAGGAATTTGTTAGCGCGGATTGTTTGGCAGACAAAGGGAAGGATATGCCGACTCCAACGCTCTCTCTCTCTCTCTTATGGTCCTCTTGAGATGCACACGCTTAGATATCTTATGCCTTTCAAGTCGATCGATCGCAATCTTATGCATATAAGTGTACGTATGTGTATGAATGTTCATGTACATGTCATTCTTATTTTGCTTTTTTAATTACTTTGCTACTGGTACATATCTTGAGATATTCAGAGCGGTATTCAGCTCTACATTAGGGAATTCTTAGTTTACTTTATGAAATTGTTCATCGGGGATGCAATAACAATGCAGAAGTTAGAAGCATAAGTGGAGGTAGTTCAGAAATTCGTAAAGTGTTATAAAGGGTTGCAATAATCTTGCAAAATATGTGCCTAGAACGGTAGTCCATTCATGGTTTAAGATAGATTTTCCAAAATGAATATAGCAAAAGTCTAATTTGAAGAGTCTAGTTTGAAGCATTATGTCATAGTGGAAGAATGCATTTATGAATTATTTATATGCAAATCATATGTTATATTTTTGTATATATACCTTCTTTATATGTGCATATCCAATTCTAGTTAAAAAGCCAAATTAAATGTAGCTGATGATTTTTCGGAGGGCGTATCCCGAAATGGTAACTGTTATTTTTGATAAAGGAATTACTTCAACCAACGCAATTTTCCGTAACTTAAGTCAAACGAAATTAGATACCAAAGTATATATGCAGCGGTTCTAAACGACGTAATCAGGCATCAAACTTCATAGTAATAATCACGAGAGGAGACTTTAACTCGGCTGCGGGGCCTTCAAAAGATACTCGCATATTTTACATTAATAAAGTTGTAAAGACTCAAATACCAATGGTTTTGAGGAGGAAACTCTTTATTGCGTCTTGCAATTCTGACTTATGAAAATAGGACTTCTTGATGAACCGTCATAATCATCAAGCGACTCTAAATATCGCAAAGAAGTGTGGGAAGCTGTGTGAATAGTATCACAAGAAGTAACGGAAGGTGAAACTCCTAGATGAAGATGATGACAGGAGTTATAATGGGCGGGCCAAAAGGCGAGAAGAAACGACAACCGTTGGACATGAACACTTGTCAGTTGGTCTCCTAGCGGAAAGAAGACTCAGGAAGAGGACCCAACGGAACAGAGACATCATCAAGTATCTCGGGGAAGAGAAGCTCAGAATAGAGAGAATTGGAAAACGCTTGGAGAGGCCTACATCCAAAGCTGGATAGAAGCGGCGGAGGATTTTACATATAAACGTATATTTTTCTTGTGAAAATACTTATAGCTTTTTATTAATAAATAAAGTAGGAAGGTTAATTAATAATTTAGTCTGTGAAAGAAAGTGGTGTTTCAGTTTATATTCCGGTAGAATTGGAGTGGTATCAGATATCTCCGTGGCGCAGGATTTAGCGTAACGCTGACCGGAAGACCACCCACGTCGAAGGCTCGGAAGCGAACCCTCATTCATTTAGAGGAGGTTTACGTCAGAATTTTTCTTCCTCTGAAAAGGGTTAAGGGAAGAGAAACATCTGTACACATTCGCGGACCCAGACTTCCGAATGTACCGATTGCCTCCAGTATTTTATAACGAAACAGATTGATGTTTAAATTGTCTTCTGCATGAACGAATATTATAACTGGCTGAATGAATTGTATTCTTTATTTCTTTTGAACTCTCCTGTCATTTATTTCATAAAAAAATATTTGTGAATGAAGCTCTGAAATTATTTCCATATTTCAGCGTCAAAAACATGAATATCTCCTTTTATATTATTTTTTAATTTGAGAAATATTCCATGATTTTCTATATAATCCTGAATCACGACAGCGTAATTTTCCTCATTCTCATGCACAAACTCTGACACATGACGAATTAACCGGCATACTGGGTCAGAAATCATTTTGCTAGTAGATCAATGAATTTCGGACCTCTCTAAAAATACAACATTTCATCCCGTTTTAGAATGTTTGATCATAATACGTTTTCACTTATAAAATTTAGAATTTTATGAAAGTGCATTAGAGCCTCTGATAGTTAGAAATTATTTGCGAACGAAATTATATGATTCTGCGTTATCCCCTTCATATGAGCATGCGACTAATTAATAATTTAGTTAAAAATCGGAAAATTAAAAAATATAGGGAAATACGCAGCTTTCAAACTCGCCGCCAATAACTTACTCGATTTTAATGAGGAAATACTTATTAATTAATCATGAGGCTTCATTTACTCTGAAAAAATCAAACTCCCACACAAAAGGTTTTTCTCTTTATTTGAAACTTTTTCGAAAATTTCCACTCTGTAGCTGCAGTGTGATTAGATGACCCGTCGAGTTCTCATTAGGTATTTTTATTTCCGATTTACTAATTAATTTCAAACTAAAGTAATTACTATTACTTTAGGAATTTCTGTATATTTATTTACATAACGGTAAATTATTATTTATATCTCTCTTATTATCAATTCTCTCGACTTGATATTAAGTTTGTATCATTCGATTTCGTGTTTATGTGAATGTTATATTCATGCAAATTAAATTCAAATAATTAATTGCATACCTCTCCGACTTTATTGCAACTTTATTCTAATAATTAATTCATTATATTTTAATTCTAAATAAAAAAGATTGGCAAGAGAAACGAGTATCGCCAAATGAATGACATTTATTTTGTAGTATTTTTAGTTTATTTATTCTGTAGAAGTTGAGGAATACTGACGTTTTTGCTGCCTTAAATGATAGAGAGCAAACTTTAAAAATAATATTTCATTTCCAAATGTAGCTTATATTGGGTCAGAAAAACTCTCACAGAAATATAAAACTTGTGTTTTGTAAACATTTACGTGGTGAGTTATCATGCTCCAGTTGTGGAGTTTAACAAGGTTACGGCTTCGTCAATTGTGACCCCAAAAAATACTCTACTTTGCGTTGAAAGAGAAGCTCTGAATATTGACCTATTTGATAAGGCTTCTTGGGTAAATATGCCGTGTGTGAGTTATAGTCAACAGCGTTAATGTCGTATACAGTTAAAATCAAGAGCCGGAAGATACCTGTTTGCAATGTTTTTCTAAGGACTGAAATTTTTTGCGATGTTAATTAGTAGCGGGTTCCTGCAATGCTGCTCTAATTGATGGAGTTTGATTCTGCTTTGACTGACTGACCAACAGTTCGTTGCAAGGACACCCATCATTTCAAAAAAAGAGGAAATCAAGCATTCAAGTGAAGAAAAAGAAATTGTTATAAAATGGAATCAAAATTCTTAAGCTATACTGACGTCTAAAGTAGTTTGAAGTTAATTTATAGATAATTTGTGTCTTGCCAGTCCGTCCCACTAAGTCAATCATTTATAATAAAACGAATTGAAACATACTTCCATTTCACTGTTTTCGTCGAAGGTTATAACTAATATTAGTAATATTATCTAATTATTTCTTGGATTCTAAGTTTCACGATAGATCTCGTCTATTTCCTATTTTATTCCTAATTTATCGGGTATTTCTTATTCTTGACGGTAATCACATATATTTCTGTCGTTTTTGTGTGTAGTTTAGTTGTTGCAAAATAAACTTTGAAGTAGAGGGTGAAAAAAGCGTTTTTTCTCTCTCTGTTCATCTAACCACGCAAGAATTGACAGTTTACAAACATATTTGACCTTATAGATTGTGTGGGCGTCAGAGAAAATATTTATCAAAGAAGGAACTTTTTGCTTACACCAAATCAATGCTGTGAGCTTTATTAAATATTTCATCAAAAGACTTCGATGGATTTGTTGCAATGATGTTCGATTATCAAAAGACTCGCAGGTAGAGGAATTAGAGGAACAAAATTTTGTTCTATTAAGTATAAATTGTTTAATTGAAAGTATATTTAGCAAGTAAATCACATTCAGAAACCACTTTCTCAATTTTCTTCTATTTTATTCACAGCATATTGCATTTTTGTAATTTCTGTTTAATATATTATTTTTAGAAACTAGAAAGGTCTTTATGTATAGTAATCATCTCGAAGACTAGGCATCAAAATCCCCAGTGAGTATATGATGCCTTCATTTTGCCCTAACTTACCTCACTTAGCTTAATCCCACTTAATCCAAATAAGTGCCGCGTAGTCATCCTAGGAATGAAAATGTTCATAGTATGAGAAGTAATCCAATGAATGCTATTATTCGGTATCTTTCCTTACTATTTTTTTATTCACATAATCATTGCAATGAAAAGACGGATACAAAAATAAATTAAAGACACATTTTCCTCTATCCTGCGCCAAAACACGAATGAGAAAAAAATTCGTTCACCAAGTTATCGTGGCAGAATTAATATAATTACTATTGGACTAAAATTTTCCCTAAATATGTACCCATTCTCCCATAAAGTAATTCTACTTTGTTTTACACTGCGTATGGCAGGGATAGCTGCTCCCTCATGAGGAAAATCCCTCTCTTTCGTAAACTTGCAACTCTTCCAAATGCCCCAAAATAGCGAGTAAACGTAGCTCTTCCTTATATCTCGCCTTGGACTGCTCGTAAATAATGTTGACGCAGCAAATGAGAGCGCCGAAAACAAACAGTAGAAGAGCGAAAAGTTTGTGTAGCGAAACTGACGCCGCTCGCATTTAAGTGTGGGTATAGGATAAAGGCACAAATTTCGAAACGCAAAATACCTTCAAAAGCAACTTTCGAGTAACAAAAATGCAATTATCTTCAATAAATTTGTTATTTTTTGCTGTATTTCGGAATTTACGACCTTGTGATCAAATGAGGGATCGCTACCAGTACGGCCTTTGATCATGGAAAATTCAAAGGTATTCGAAAATGAGTAAAAATGTTTTGAGCCGAATCCCGGAAAGATGTCGCTCGCAACTTTCCGCCAATCGTATTCCGATAAATAATTTTCTCATTTTCTAAATAATAAAATTCCGTGCTGAATTTCGGATGTCTGAATTCTTTTCTGTAAGATATTTGCATTTTTCTTGGATATTGAAACTTAAAAGGCAAGGACTATATTTTTCTAATTTATTACGTTGAAGATGTTTTACCAGTGAATGTAGATGTTTTGATGCCTTTCACCAGTGGGGTGTTTAAACGGCCCAAAATATATTACTCTCATAATTCACTCCTGGCATCACTGATAACTCGCAGATTGTTAGTATAGTCCTAAATGTAACCCTTATTTACGTCCAGAAATTTTTAAAATTACGTTCTCAGCCTATTTCGTTCTCATAGCTTGCCTACGATTGCTATAAATACCTAGATTTAAAAAATTATAAATAACTTTCAATAAGTGCAGAAACTATGTCCTTACACTCGGCTTTATCTCCAATAACCTACCTGTGATGAGCATTAATTAAACTTGATGAAGCCCTAATTTTCCAATATAACAGGAAATTCGATTAATGGAATGGTTACTATTCATTGGCTGCAATGGAATTACCTTCGTTTTAGTCACACAATTTCATAGTTTCTTTTATAATCCCATCTAATTTATAACTTACTAGAATATTGCGTTCTATTGAAAGGAAAACCATTGCATGAAGTTGGAATTTATTTGACTGAATAATTTTTCAGTTTATGGGATCTTAAATTAGCGTTATAATAGAGAAAAAGTATTGTTCATTAAAAATAAACAAAACAAAGACAACGCTTCGATAAGGTAGCAATTAGGATGGAACATTACGAAAGAACGAAACAAAAATGCACTGTGATACTTTCTTTTACAAAAAGTAAAAGAAAGTATCACAGTGCATTGATTTCCGGCTTACTATCAATGTACCGTGTTGTATTATAAAATGTGTATCTTTGTACGCAGATTCAATATTTTTTCCATGTTTTCTCATATCTTTCAGGAAGTATACGACATTTAGTTTATAGTCACAGTTTCGCCAAAAATAAAGATCTCCTTTATTTGTTGCTGCGTGAATAGAGATTTATTGAGCTTTCTCAATAATAGAGCTAAATTTAGAGGTTAACTTAAAAGTATCGCACTCAAAATAAACTCCTTAGAAATGAAGAATAATCTTTGCAAAGAAGTATTTTTAGCAAAATTATTTTATTACAATTCTACGGAATATTAGTTTGTTATCAGTTCGTAGAAGAATTCGAAATTTAATGAAAGAAGAAAATGATAAAATGTTCAGTAATATAGGTTACAATGTTGGTAAATACCTTGTATAAATGAAGTAGTAATTAACAGTAAGCACTTAAATAAAAATGTCAAATGTTACGTGAGATTCCTGACTGATTTTGAGTCCTTTGAACATATATATATATATATATATATATATATATATATATGATTCGGTTCTAATTTTTACTGTGACTTTATACGTTTTAAGAGTTGATTACTATAAATTTTATAAAATAATAAAAGTAGTGGCAGCCACACTGTAGAAGTGTATAAAAATTCATGCTGTGGTTTTTAATATATGGTGTAATAATTTTGCGGTAAAATCAAGAGAAAGCAAAGCGGTGAAACGCATGATTAAGCTAAAATCGATATAGAAATTTATTTGCAAAACGTATTAGTTTGGAGTGCAGGTTCTGCAAAAATCAGATAATTCTAGATATTCGTAAAATTTAGCAAGCTGAAAAAATAGGAAGGCTTAAAATGTATAAAGCTAATGAAATCGGGATCCAAAAAAATTGGAGAGTATTAAAATCGACCATCAGCTCTGAAAGCTAATGTACAGGCAAATATCGCGAGTTATAAGTTAGTTACCCAAAATTTCCCCGACGAATCTCGACCGATAATTCGCCAGATGTAAATGAAATCGGAGCGATAGAATCAACGCCCGCATGCGTGAAAACGAGTGCGTGATGTTCGAACCAAAGACCCGAATCGGAGAAACCCATACGTGGGGCATATTTTCGCCTAATGTCCGAAAGAGTGAATTTCGTTAACCAAAGATAGGACCCAATCAATTACAGAAGAAACTCCAATTGGACGCGTGTTTACAAATATTAACACTCCGGAGGGAAAATTGCGTTTCGTTGGAAATGTACGCACCTGCCTCGTTCCAGATTATGGGATTAGCGATCCGGCGGGCTGCAAATCCAGTTGGGTGTCGCGTCGATATCCCGTTGGGCCGGAAAATGAAGAACGTAACGTGATTTCCGCATTCGGTCGTCTCACGAGCGAGGCCCCGGGGCTACCTGTTTCCCCAGCAACGCGAGTTTTCGCTCCAATGACTATTAAACGCCTGCGAAATTCTTCCTTGGGCTGTTTACCCTTACCTTACGCTTGCTTTCAATTACCCACGAACATTTCTGATCTCGTCCCGTCCACTTCACGCACCAATTACGAGCCTTCCTTTCATTATTTGTGCTCGTGACGTGCGTGCGGTTGCGTCAAGTGGCAATCGAAACCTCGTAATCTTAAGGGATTGACCAAAAAATCGGAAAAGAATTCGTTTGAGAGAAGCATTTCATTTTCATACCTTTTTTATACATTCAGTTTTTGTCTATTTTATTGATTGATATGATAGCTAACTTATGTAATAAATGGAAAAATGTTACCCACCTAAACATACTCTTTACGACTTTGTTGAAGTAAGCTAATTATGTATTATTAATCAGAATTTTGTTCAAAAGATAAGGGGTGTATAAGCCATTTCTCTCGTAGAATTTATAGGTTATAAGATTTTAATACATATAACTAAAATTATACTAAAGTTTAAAATTTAATCGTCATCAAGTGTTTATCAATTTAATATTTTTGTCTTGAAAATCTGCTAACGGGAAATGTAGGGGATCGATTGGTACATTTCGCGTTACCGGAACTCTCAAATTTCCAAACACGGACGTTATATAGGTTTTTCAGAATAAAATGTATCGTTTCATCTGTAGAAAAGCATTATATGTTAGCAGTTATTAACTAAAAAAACTTTAACTAATAAACTGAAAAAAGAATTATTACCTAAACGCAGCCTCTTTTAAAGTAATAACGAAAATGAACCAAAGATTAAAATTTATGAAAAAAATTTGACCACTTTAAAATCCGAAATGATAATTTTATGTTGATTGAAACTCTTTGTAATACCGTTTCGTTTTTTATTTTATTTTGTGTGGATATTTCACCTACGGGCCAAAGAATTATGGTTTAATCATTCTTTTGAGTTAACCGTTCCACGTCAAACTTATTATATGGATTGAAAGATATAGGAAATGGAACCGAGCAATTCTAAACGTGTCAACCGATTTTCGTTTCACCCACTTTTCGTGGTATGCTGTACTTCTTCTAGTATTGTAGTCCACAGAATTAAAAATTTAATCCATTTTTTCTATGACATGGTGTTATGAGTGTTTTTAGCATTTATCTATATTCCTCTTCTTTTAAATCCCTCTTTTCTCGTAAAACATGTGTTTGAGAATTTTGTAGAAAATTTATTTTCTTGGTTCATAAATTAGCCTCCCCTAAGGATAAAGCTGGGATCTGCCCTTGGGCCGAATGTCAGATGCAAACTTCATCCTTTGTTGAGGGATAATTTGAGTCGTTAAAATAATTGCTTTGATGTAACAAAGGAAAACGGGATAATGTTATTACCTGATGTATTACCTTTTCACACGAAAATGAATTGAAGATTACAAATAACGGAGGAGAAAAATTCTGACGCAAAACATTTTTGGGTGAATTAGGATTAGCTTCTGAAGAGTGTTGGAAAACAAGTGTGACGTAAACAGCGTAACTAAGCAACGTAATGACTTTGAATTCGCAGAAGGAAAAATCTCGAGGAAAAATGGCAAGGGAAAATTTTCACAACTTTAAAAAGAAAACTTAACGAAAGCCAACTATTATTTACTAATCGTATTATGGTTGAAAATTGATTCCTCTGGTTTCTTTACTTATAATATAAGTCTATACCGTTGATTACCAAAACAGGCGGCGACGTCAACTTACACTACACCGAACAACTCAACTACACCGAACTCAAACAGTGCTACAATTTATTTGATTTATACGCATTTAAGAAACCCGTCGATTAAATTATATTGCTTACAAACTACGCTAATTTATTATAGAAACACTCTAATTTACAAAATAATTTTAAACTACCAAAGCAGAAGGTGATTTAAAAATTATCTCGAAGAGATACTTTCCGGAAACCTTACTTATATGTCCAAAAACAGTGTATAGGAATATAGCATAAAAATTACTCAAAAATTAAAATAAATTTCATAGACTTTATTAAATAGTTATAAATAATATACACAAGCTCAAAATTTCTTTGAGACACTATAAACACCACTTCATCATTATTAATTTTTTAATTGATATTTTGGCTTTGTAAAAACAAAATCAACAATACGTCACGAGAAAAATGCGACAAAAAACGCATTGAACCGATTTTGTCTCGTCTTTTAGAACTGTTTTCAACCTATTTCCGGGCAAACCTTATGTTTTTATATCCTGAGAATGGCACTAGGAAGCTACTCAAATGATAATAAAACTCAAGTCCAGCACGAGAAGAACCTTAAAAGAGTCATTTTCGAGACTTTTTAAGTTCTTTACGGGTTTAGGACAATTCGCCGCAGCCAGTCTCAGGTTGAACGGTTAAGAAGGATGCTATAACTATAAAGAAACTTCCGAGAAAATAGTTATATAGTTGAAAATCGGCCGGGAAATAGCCAAAGCGTTTAAAATATGATTTCCAAAGTATACGACCGTAGAAATAAATACAAAAAATGATAAAAAAAGGTTTTAGGGAACCTTAAGTTATTAAATTCCCTTAGAGAATAAAATTAACAGTTATAAGTGTAACTTGTTGGGATTACATCGTGACGCTAAAAAAGGATAAAACTTGTTTGAAATTCCGCAAAATAGATTAAAACAGAGTTTTCTTATTTTAATATTACTGAGGCCAATCAGACTATTCTGATAGAGCGTTAGTTTCTGTTTTATTTTGTTTGGAGTGAAAGCTATGTTAAGCCAAGAGATTTGGAACAATTAACATTCGCACACTTTTATATCCTTTCATTGGAAGTGAGGCGATTAAAAGAAGAACAGATGTTACAAAGGAAGCTATGATGAAGAGAAGAGAACTGATGACGAAGGATCTTGAGAAAGGTATCGGAAAAGGCTATAAAATCGGAAAAATTGACGATTTTATTCTGCGGGTTTGAAATGTGCACCATGAGAAAGAAGGGCAGCATAAGATCTTGAGCCTTTAAGATGGAAGCTTGGGATACGTTTGAGGAAGTACTTTTTCAATCATCTCTTCATAGATTCTTATTTCAAAATTCAAATAAAAGTTAAGGGCGCTCATATTTTTCTCCAACGCGAAAATAATAATTTTTTCGATGGTTTAATTAAAAATGTGAAGCCAACAATTTGTAAGGATCGTTATGAATTTCTCCGTTATAAGAGAATGGATCACTTCATAATGCCACGTCGTACCTAGCGACGGTTGGCGTTTTATCCCATTTTGATTATTTCTTGCGCTAAGCGAAAGAAATTGCAATCGCGACTCAGTGCGCTAAATTCGGCGAAAATATCATCATCTTTCACGGGATCTTTCGCTTCATCCCTCGACGGAAGAACAGCTACTTGATTGAAAAATAAAAGAGAAACAAAGTAGTCCTGCGACAGCTTACTCCGTAAATAGGTCATGAGCATGCTCCTCTTACAAAACTTAATTTTCGAAATCTCTCGTATAATCTTGATATGAAAGTTCTTATCTATAGAGGTCTCCTTTCTAGAGATTAAAGCTGAGGACGAAATTAAATTTACTATTAAGTTGGTTTTCCATGCGTGCACAAATGAATTTAAGGGAAGAAGGGTTGCTTAAAAGACGATTTGATTGGGATGGAAGAGTAGCGAGTAGGTTACAAATGAAGGTTTGCCGAAAGAAATGTATCTTTGTATGAAGATATAGTATGTGTCCTTTAACAGGTGCATCCTTAAACCTACCTTTTTATGTGGTAACAATGGAATGTTACAGCGCAAGAGTAAACCAAATACATTTAAAATCGATGATTTGTGAAATATTAATGAAAAATGGCCAGATAGAGTTAGTAAGCGAACAAAGTAAAATTTTTCTTTAGTTAAAACTTGCATAATTTACAAGAATAGAAGGAGCACATGGACGAAGGCCGGATATCAAGTATTTTGGGAGTATGGCTATTTTCTTAATTTGATAAATATATTTATTAAAATATAATGTAGGAAACCTCTCGGAGACTTTGAAATCGAAAGCTATTCACTATGTATTCTATGGTACGGTCCAAAAAATAAAAATTTATCTGCTTATTTTCTTAACGTTTTCATCGGTAAAGATTAAACTTGGTTAAAATCGGTAAAGAAAATCTTGTCTCCTCAATATTCGATGCTGCCAATTCTCCTACGGACGCAATTTTGTCATTCAGCGATGAAGTAATCGTCAGTTTTGCAGCTCGATATTTACAGTTATATTATAACTATTTGCCGCTTTTCAGCATTGCAGAAATCTTAAAATTCTGGTACTTGTCGGGCAGCACGACGTGCCAAACATTCAGAAGGAACTAATCATTCCTTTCTTTTCTCTGCGCTCACTCTCTTTTCTTTCAATCTTGTGCCGAATCCTCCGCTGATCACAACGCGACGACTACAATCTGCGATTCAAAATTAGCCACTTTTTCGGTAATGAACTAATTTTCCGCCCAAAGGATTCTTGCAAATAAACGGCTTTTGCAATATCTCTATAAAAACGCGATGTTTTCCCCATGGCTCCTTCAGAAACTTATGTCAAAGTCGAACGGCCGATACCGGCTTGGTTAACGACACCTAGCGCCCGCCTGACCACACTGGTTGTAGGTTTGATTCTACTGCCAACTAGTTGGAATATTGCGGGAAAGTTGCAGTGCCAAAGAGTGTGCTGGGAAGTGGCGGGCGACACGACGTTTACCTTTTCTATATTATTGGGGCAAATTAGGGCAAGATTTCATTTCAGATTCCCATTATTAAAGGTTCAAAGCTCACCGTGGTGTTAGTAATCCCTTGTCACATGGTGTCTCAATCTACTATTTTCCTCCGTTTAGGTGAAAATTTGTTCCAAAGTAAGGGTCATCCATTTTGTAATGTTAAGTATATAAATATTCGACAGAGCTCATTGAAACCAAGTATTATGAAAGACAAAGAACATACTTATAGTATGACATCATACTTTACCCGATGATTTTCCTAGTTTGGGTTCACAATTGACTTGAAGATGAAGAATTTCTCGAAAAATCAGAAACGAAATTTTCGCAAAAATCGGTCAACTTTGATCCCCTGTATTAATTTGATGTGACGGATCCAACGTAAATGATCTCCATAGTTGTATGCAGGATTTATTCTAAATCAATCATGCGAAGTTTCGTAGCCCGCACTCAAGAAAAGGGTTTTTGTATTTTTGGCCAGCTTTTTTCGATTCTAGCCCACTGTGCGCCGGTGATAACCGGGTGGTCGTTGTTACGTTGATGCAATAGGATATCATCCTCAGGGTCATGTGTCGAGTGTCTCTAAAAACTCGGACGAAGACACTCGACGGCTCTGACCCTGAGGATGATGGGGAATACGCTGGCGGAACGGCGGTCAACCAACACAGCATTACCTTTGACCCGAGAGAATTTTTCACAACGCATTCAGTGGTTTGTTCCCGTTAATTAACTTTTAAATGTTCTATGGCCAGTTCTTATGCCATAGGATTATGGTAACCCAAAGACATGTTAAAAGTGTCAGGAGTGGCGTTTCAGTAAACATAATGCTGTTGAAATGGATGACATATAGAGTAGACAAGTAAGAAACATGGGCTATAACACCTCTGTATTAATAATATTAATAATATAATTATGAGAGAAAAATTCTTGGCAAGTTTATAATTGTTTTTGGAATCGGTCGATTTGACCTTTATGAAGGGATGGATTAGAACTCAACGATAAAAGTTTTATGTTAGCGTAAGGAGTGTAAAAGAGAGAGGAAGTCCTGGAAAAGTCCGTTTATTCGACAAATGAAATCAAGAATAGAAAATAGGAGAACGTTGTTTAGTTGTGAAACAGTTTTTCTTGAAAATCACTGCACGAGACTTAAAAGAAGGCAAGAAAATGATTGAATTACAAGCTCATTTTTAAATCTATAAAAGGAAAGGAATGATTATTTCGGGATTGGGATTGTTTGTAATGGCAGAGGTGGAGCAAGAAATGGATGAAAATAGAAGAGGAAAAGAAAAGCCATGCCTGCAGTGTAAAGAATCTAAGGGAATGTAAGCAAGGACGAGAAAGAATGTATGCAAGAATAGGAAGAGTACAGTGAATAGATGAGGCCGTTGGATAGGAAGCCCTTTAATGGCGGATTCACGCGAATAATCTCGATATGAAGATCCTTTTAGAGTTTCGGTGGGAGCGGCGGAAACAAGCGAAACGGGGGAGAAATGAAGAGGTGAATGAGAAAGCAATTAAAGAGGGAAGCTAAAGAGTTTAAGGGGGGCCCGGGAATGCGATATGCTTTAAAAATGGAGGAATGTTAACCTTTTTCTCGTTAGCCAAAGTGGTCAGCATTTTTCAAGGGAAGCTAATATAATCGGATTGCCGCTGCGGAGCACGGAAAAAATTGTGCGATAACGAGATTGGGGGGAAGCACAAGGAAAACGAGAAGAGTCGCTGTGTTGTGTAAATGTGCGTGCTACGGCTTCAATTAAGACTTTCAATTAGCATCCCGTAATTGATTAAGCGCTTGAAGAAACGGAGGGAAAGCAGGCCTATGAGATTTTCTAACATCTTTGTCTCACTGGTAAAACTACAAATATAGTTAGGGAAAAAGAGACAGCAAAGCGGGCTAAGATGATCAAAAAACTCTTCGCACAGCATGGTTACGAGGTATTACGGTACACTGTCGATACTTTTGAGGAATAATATCTTAATCCGTCACAGTGGAATCAGCTCAGCGATCTGTAAAACACTTTTCTAATTAAATGCATTTATTCTTTTAGAGAATTCTTTGATGAAGCAGATAAAAAATTTTAATATAAAAGGAATGAAAGATTTATAAAATTATTTTATTTAAAAATAAATATATTTTGTTCTGTGCTTAACTTTCCTTTATAAAACAAGCACATCCAGTGCTTGTTTTATCAAAATTTAGAAAGGAATATAACCAGATATAACTTGAAAAGATTCCATTAAGAAGTAAATACATGAAATAATTTTAAATCGATCACATCTCATTATTTATATTTACGAATTGATCACATACCTGGTATTTTAAGTTCACAGTAATTTAACTGTGGAGAAAACTTCATTTTCCTTAAAATATAGAATCTGCGTACATACTTTGTACGTTTACTATGCCGTTTATTATGGTAAGCGCACTTTTTGAAAGTAGCCCAGATACTTTTAATCACATATAATATGTATTTATGTGTGTATAATAAAACCATAGTTTCTAATCGTTTGAGAAAACAACTCGAAAACAGATTTCTGTTAATAAATGTAAAAGTATTAATCGGTGAATGACTTTGTTCTACGTATGTAATTTAGAACTCCATTATCTATTTAAATGAAGATACCGCTGCCGAAATTTCTATTCCTTTTCATTGTGAACTCAACTAAGACGTTTCAAGTGAATAGTCATCCCATGACTTCATCAAATGTAATGCAAATATGGTGATCTATACGTATGGAATATAAAATTTCCCTTATATGACATAAAGTTTTGAACTAAGGATTTGTTTCGTACATAATGAACTAAAGAATCAATGGTTACTGGGGAACGGGGTCTAATAATGTTTGCAAGCATATTATAGAAAGCATCGCAGATACTTTAATGCTGAATCATATTTAGGTCATGGTCAAAATGATCTTCTTGGGTAGTTGAGTTTGACTTCAGCGCCTATTTCATCTCAACCTCAAAAGTCCAAGCTTTGCTATGTGGAATCTCATTTTTAGGATGAATATAATATTTATAAATAAAAATAGTATTCATTGTTTGGAAACAGTGTTAGAGCGCTTTTTATGGAATGGTCTTGAGAGCAACCATTGTTTCAGCCTCCATATCTTTAAAATCGTCAAAATGCGTCATTCATCTATAACAAGATCTACATATCAGTATTTAGCCAGCAAGCTGCCTTTCGGCAAGAGCTGTATCATGCTTCATGAACGTATTTCGGTAATCGGTCACAACATCAGTCAGCGTACCTCTTGTGGAAAAAAGGATTTTTCGATACCACTAGCTCTTGCATTTCCCTGATTTTTATCATATCGGCCCATGCAACAGTCAGGAAGCATAATCTTTCAAGAACGTACAATGTATAAATTCACTGGGCAGTTCAGACTTCGTTCAGGTCTTTTTTCTCATAAGTTTACCCAATCTACGCTCAGTATCATCTTGGTGACGCTTACCACAAAGACACAACGTACATCCTTTCGTTGTTCCTCTTCTAATTCTTGATTGCGTCACTCAGACTCTGGAATATGCACTGCATGCATAAAGATGAAACTAACTAATGCCAAGTCATATCGCTCGTGGATTTTTTATCGCTCCCACCTGCTATTTTCTAACGAAGCCGAGATTCTTAAGAGTCGGTCCACATATGTTACGCATGCGGGGACCCCACGTTTAATTAATTGTGAGGGTGATACCTTGATTTTTGTCGACTCTACTGATAATTATTTTTCTCCCTTAAAGAAGCAAAAATATTGATCTAGTGCTTCTTTTCGAGGAAGTTAGTTGCTTAAATTTTTTCTGCTTAAAACTGAATTATTATGAAAATTATTGCATCTTTTTAGAATTCTATCTAAATATTTGGTCTTAGGCAGAACTTTTCTGTTTTACGTTTTATTCTCTGTAATTTCCCGAGAACACTAAAATAATGCAAACTTCGTTTTCAGTGATTTTGGATTTCGGTGTAATAAAAGAATATTATTATAATATTATGAGCAAGGTTAGTCAAGTAAGGAGGGTGATCTACCACTGTCATTCATATTTTGGTAATTTATTAGCTTACTGCATATCTTTTAGGAAGCATAATTTTTGTAGCATCTTTTTCATTAATGATTAATAAAATCCTTCGTCGACAGTAGGGACTGCTGTAGCAGATATCATCTATTTTCCCACTTCCTCAAGTAAATTTAAATTCTTTTTCTTGCTCAATAATCCATCTCTTCATTCGTTGATAGATTTGCCAGCTTTATAGTCAGACTGGTCATTTAGAATGTTCCCGATTTTGGAGCTATTTTCATCGTTTTACTATTGAGTGTAAAATTTTCTTAAAAGAAATTTAAGCGTAAAATATCGCAGAATTTTAATGATATGCACTGCCATTATCAAGAGTTCTAGAAATTTTAATCGCTCTCTGATTCAACCGACGTACTTTGGCTTACTTTCTCCAATTGAGAGTCTGAAATTCAAAGAGATGAACTTCCAGAAATATCTCCAATTATACTTGGATAAGAAACTAGCTGTCTCGACAACGAGTACTTAAATTGATCCCATGAAGATAGGAAACGGAAGCTACTTCTCGGAACGCTCTGTAACGAGATAAAAGGAAGCAGAGTGACAAAAGTCGAGGAATGGTAGTGGAAAGTCGATATACGTTTAGTAACTCAGCTCAATTAGGAAGTATTTTATCTATCTCAAAGAGATTGCATCGAAAAGTTACTACAATGAGAGTAACGACTGTAGCTATTGGATATAGAGGAGTCTTTCCTGTCAAGATCGATTAAATCATTTCAGACAAAGACATCATATGCAACAAAAGAAATGATGGTTATTCTTTATAAAAATGTTTTTATTTTTCAACTGTAAAATTAATTGAAAAGCAAAACAAGTAACTAACAGTCGCGTAGTTTGTCGCAAAGGCTTTTAACCATCGCATGACGATGATATGTTGCATGTTTGTAAGAAATAATTCTAAATTCATAAGTATCGAGTTTTCGATTTATGATGACTTAACTGTATTGTTTGAAAGTTTAGTAAAGACGGAGAAAAAGGCTTTCGTTTTCCCCAAAACAATAAGTTTCTAGTTTTTAGACACAAAATTGACTTTTGAACTTGAGTACGTCTCGTAAATTCGTCATTTTCGGTTTTATTTTCATGTAATACATTCAGCGTGTGTGAACGCCTCAGATCAACTTTCCTTTTTCATATTCAAAAGAATGTGTCCAGAATTCATCATTACACATAATTATTTTCCCTATATAATTGTTTACTATGATTAATTCTCAGATTGAGTTAAGATTCTTTCTGAAGTGATCGTTTCCAAATGCTTTGTATTTTTTATTTCCAATATCACTAAAATATCTTAAAAATATGCACGTACTTTTAAATCTAATCTGAAAGTATTTTATTCGGTTTCTTAGCAGCAGAAAAATAATCTGTGATACAGAGCTGTTTAGTGATTTTAAAATTAGGCCATATGTTTATTTTTTACTATAATTCGACGCACAGCATTCGTTCCAGAAAGTTCCGTGCTGAAGAGAATATTATTATGACAATGACCGTAGCGTTACAAAAAATACTATGTTTTCAGGGATACTACTCTGAAGATACAAAAAGCTTTTTATAATAGTATACTCAGGATTCGATTAAAATGTTCAAGCATATGGACTAGTACACACATTCATTTCGATGTTTCCCTTTGGAATAAGCACATTCCTTGCCTCGTTTATTCTTAATAATCCTCCATTATTTCCAATCCTTGAACACATCTTTCGCTTCAAACACGTGTATGTATCTTTTCATGCATTGCGTTTTATTCCTTAAGCTGCTTACGTACGCCTCTTCCCTTCAATACTTCATTCATCACATTCGATCAGATTTCTTTCTCCTCCTCCACAAACAGTGGAAGGGGTTGTTGACTGGATGAATCGGCCCAACCCACACATTTCGCGTTAACCGAATTCCGTGTCAACCGAATTCCATTCCACCACTTTGAATACCGTGGATAGTGTATTTCTCTTCTCTATCTGTAATCTGTACCGTCTCTTATTTGGGAGAGTATCATTAGTTTGAATTTATCAAGTGAATAAAATTTTAACCAGTGAATCCATATTTGATCAAGTAAATATAAATACGACGTTGTAGTATGAAGATTACATAGATATAATAGTAATAGTAATAGTACATAGATATAAGATAATATACTCAGTTGTTTGCAAAATATTTTTGACATTTATGGAAATAATTTAAACACAATTCGACCTACAGATTGATAAGTTTTATTTTGACCAAAATCCCAACATGAATGTTGTCTCGTTTTGTTCAGAGAATTATGCGTGGATTTTTTTCCTGCGGACCATAATATGTTTTATTATCCGTTTTGCATTCAACGAATTAATATACAATGAAGGCAACGGAACGGACCATTGCTGCAGGTCTAGTCCACAGATATTTCATTTTATGCGTTTTCTTGTTGATCGTTTTCTCAGCGAGTCCCATCATATTTCATTTACATCATTTCATTACCCAGTAATTATAAACTGCATCTCTCTCTTCTTTTTGCTACAAACATGTAAAGCGCATGCAAGGCGTTCCCTTGAAAATCAGTTTACTCTTACACTAAATTCTGAAACATCCAAACTTTATTACCGTAGAAATAAATAGCCGCAGTACATTTCCATATTTTGAAATTATGACTCTTTAGGCTGTTTCTCACTCATCCCATTATTTTCAAATTCAGCAACTAAATAACTACCTTTTGGGGTATCCGTTTTTAAAGTTGGTAGTTCTGCTTTATAAAATTTTAAGCCTTATAATTAGTTGAAGTTTTCAAGAAATATCATCTACCCTCTGAATTTGAGGTAATCGCTCTAAATTTACCCAAAAATAATCCAAATCAGAATTATCAAAATTTATTAGTTAGCAGCCCTGCTTATAAGTGGTTTCTCGAAACTCCTAATTCCATACAACAACTTGATATGACTGAAAAGTCCAGAGTGGAAAGTTTCGAGACAAATAGAGAAGTCTATTTAGGATGTTCCTAAAAGGGAAAGACCATTACCGTCTGGTGACATAGCAATACTAATGTAAATTAGCTACTTTTATCAACATTTGCGGCCATCTACTAAATATTCCAAAATATTCCGAGCTATAGATTCATAGATCCATTTTAATTGGGAAAAAGTTCGATTATTATAAAGATTACTCATTTGGACCAGTTTGATCATTTTGTTAAATTCATAAATATTCAAACAATTAGAGTAGAAATCCTCGTATGTTTTTCCTCAGAAGGTTAATCTTGATTTCTAATAGTTTGTGTTAAATGTATCCGCTTTCTAAAGGGTCGTAAGAATCAAGGAATTTGGGTTCACAATGACCCCACGCAACTAGCCAATTAACATTTTCTACTTATCTAAGTGCTAATATGATTTTATTTTTATATTATGCTTAATTTTTGCATTGTAGGGAATTATTTTAAAATTCTTTATTAGAATGAATGCCCTCGTTTTTTTAATGATTTTACATTATTGGTTGAAACTGTTCAATATTGAAAGCCTGTGATGGCGGGATGTACTGTTTTTTCTATGATGCAATATATCTAGCTAATAGCTGGAAACATTAAGAATTCAGGCTGGACCGTAACAGAGCATGACCGTAAGTTGACCACCGACTGTCTAAAACTTTGGAAGAGATAAAACGATGTTTGCAGCCGTAGAGAGGGCTATTATTCAATCGAAAATGAGCATAAAAACATACCGCGTCCTTTTTCGGCATAAATTCTCCTCCCAATGGGAGATCGCAGCATAGAAAATTACTTTGTGTATGCTAATGTTTCTTCTCTCGCCGCCGCCATGAATAGTGCATCATTCGTCACTTGTTTTGGGTCTCCCGAGGCGCCGCTCGCGGCAAATTGGTTTTATTCATGGTCTTCAGAGGACATCGGAGAGGATTGCGGCGGCCGAATCTCTTTTGTTTCCAATGTGTATCGCATTTTTTAAAAGTCTGACCGATGAATTGAACCAGCTCTGCATTACGGACTGCTCTCCTGTATGCGTAATGGATTCTTTCCAAATGGCATTGCCAAGACGAAGTTTGTCGGACGAATTTCCATAGCTCTTTCTATGGACTCTGATATCATACAATGACAAACTGTACCTTCGACGAAGTCCTTTGGGCCACTAGAAAAGTTGAGAACTGCAGTCCAACTGCCGTGGGAAGGCCCCATATGGAATGCATCCCAGTGTTTCGGAAATATTTTCGGTGCACTAAGCCTGTGATGTTTTAAAGGATGGTAATATAGTGGATAAAAGAACTGAATTTCCCAATACGGTCATGAGCTCGGCACCAGGTGGATCCACCATTCTACGAGAAGAAATACAGCCAAAATCAATTTCTCACTCTTGCAATATTTCCATCGACTGCCGAATTTCCTTGGAAGAAATGGTTGTAAACTTAAGAGCGTTGTCAAATGAAAACATGTGTAAAAGTTTTTCATCTCGCGATCTAGTTTTATTCTTCTTGCAAAAGTATTCCAACGTTTCAATATCATTGATAATGATAACTATTACCCCATGTCTAGTATGACAGAAATAATCTTGATGAAAAATATGTGAAATTTATGCTCTACTGAAACTATTCTGAAAGAAAAGGGAATATACATTCTACTAGCCTTCGGGCTGATGACTCAATAGATACTCCAATATATGTACTTATTACTTCGTATATCTAGTCTCTATCATCTAATGTCTTGGCAAACGCCTCAATATCGCACGACGGAACTCAATTTAAATTAAATTGTGAATGGATAATTACGGTATACATATAAAAATGATTTATACTAAAGTTTTCGGCAAATAAGAATAAATAATACATAAAATATCTCATCATACGAACATTACAAACTAGAATTTTAAGTGAAATTTGCAGAAAAAAATGTAAATAAACTTTTATGGATCATACTGCAATTCATGAGTACTAGAAAAACACCTTACGACAACACTTTTTTGTTGTAAAAACCATTTAACTGGAAATTTTGAGTTGATATCCTTAGTAGGTCATTTAGATAAATTTATAAAAGTCCTTTAGCCGTTGAGAATTATTGGTTAAAAATACTTTTCTTTAAGAATTCTATTTATTTGAGGTATAAAAGAGAAAGTGCTTGCTTCAAATTTGAGTTTTTTTGAAGATATATTCACTCCATTCCTTTTTGTCTACTCTCTCGAATCAGTCAATCATCAATTGATATTAAATACTACTACATTAGTATCAGTCTTCATTTGCTACTCGTTCTGTTATCCATCCAAAATTACAGAGAAAATTACTTCACTGTTTTCACAATTTGCTTTTGCTCATCATTATCATGGAAAGTTGATTTTTTTTAGCTTGAGGTGTTGATATCCCTTTCCGATGTTCAGGAACTTTATTGATTTCCAGGTCGTGAGGCAGTAGTCCTACTTACTATCGAAGTATGACCTGAAACCAATCGCCTCTGCTCTTTTATATCCGAGTTCACGCCCTGCGAACTTCCAATCGGAGTTGGCAGTGATTATAAATATTAATGCCATCAACCAGTTTATTTTCTTCGTTGTAAATGGATATCATCAAGAGATGAGAATTTTTTAGTAGTTCCTCATCACCTCCTATCTCTGATTTTACGATCTCTACGACATCGACAGAGATATTCTCTAATCATATTATATCGGTTACATTCATATCGATTTTAAAGAGATTTTTGGTTAATACTGATATTAGTGTGGGAATTTGTCAATAGAAAGGTTAATATAGGTTCAAAAGATATCAAAATTCAAAAAAGTATCTTAGCTTTAGGACAATGCTGGGACCGGATATTGTACTACATTATCGATCAAAATATTAGATCAGGGGTCGCCAACCTTTTTCTACCTACACATCTTATTACCCAATGCCAACGCTTCATTACTAACACCCACCAATGCACCGTTGATAACAGTATAGTCTATATTTAGCGCTCATAGATATAATTTCAGTAAATTTATTTATAAATTAAGTTTGATCATACAATTAATTTACATAATGCAGCCATCCAGATTTTACATTATTCCAGCAATTTCATCATTCCTTTGTCATCCCCTTTTATAATCTAAGAAACAGTCACCGCCCGCCAGAAATTTTCGAATCGCCCACTACTGGGCGGTAGGGATAGGATTGGTGACCCCTGTACTACATGACTATAATAATTTTGGTATTGGGAATTTTAATGTATGTTTGCGAAACATCAGGTTGATTATTTGATAGAAGCTCGTCATTTGGTATCCATGGACATGAAATGATTTAAATATTGCTCTAGGCAGTGTCCTTGATGGTCGAAACGAAATGAAAGGTATTCCAAGTGTTTGGGCGGAGTATCTTAAGCATGCGGAGGACTATTAATCCGACGGCAAGCAGGACGGTGACCGCATGTCTGAGCAAGTATGCGCGCTTAAATATCAAGAGGGTTAAGGGAGAGAAAGTTGGAAGGAAAATGGCGGAAGGAAATTATTCTGACGATGGCTTCTACTAATTGCGACATTCTCCACGTTGCGGCCGGGGTAGGAACTAGAATTTTTGCTGCAACAAATTTTACATGTATACCTATTATATAATATTGCATCTAAGGAATTTCCTGAACTATGGCAAAGTGGTCGCCGATGGAGAATATTTTTCTTGCTTGCAAAAAATTATCTTTGATACGCTGCTTCGTTCCATGAAAGATCTCTCTTTTTATGATTTTTACAAATTTGAATAACTTTTTATATATATTAAGCACTATAAATTGATATTGCTGTTACATTAAGAAGGGCAGGTTAAAAGAGTCACACTTTCTTCACTTACTTTAGAGTATCCTCAATAAGTCAAAGATATATGACACCAACAAATTAGCAGAATCAGACCAACAAACAAATTTCCTTACCGAGGATAAATAGAAACAGGAAAAATGAGGCAATTGATTATCAAAAATAATTATCACATTTAACTGCGTTATAATTACTCACGTGAGTGATATTATGCATTTAGGATAGAATATTTGCTTACATGTATCTATATAATATGATAAGATACATGAGAGAGGCAAAAAAATTTTTTGTCGAGATCGAGAATTTACCTACATAGAGATTCATAAATTCAACTTATTGAAGAAGAATATATTTAAAGAAATTTTAGAAAACCCTTAAGAGAACAAACTAAAAATGGGCAGAATTGAAGCCAATTAAAGAAATGATTGACCTCGACGGTTGAAAAGATAATATTGCGATCAGCGAAATTTTTTCCACTTAACATTATTTCATTAACTGCAAAAGAGAAGGGGTGTATGAAAAACCTGTGAAATGTATGTGAAAAACAAAATGGTATTTAAGTTTCGAATACCACAAGACATCATTATTATTACATCAATTAATTAAGATTATGAAACATGAAAACAATCTGCCTCCGTTCTGATCACATTTTGGGTTTGACTTGTTTAACTTCTAGACAGGCAATTTTTTTCATAAAATTGCCAGGGATTTCTCCCATAGTTTAATCATAGTTACACCCCTTAATTTACCTATACTATAATTGAAATGCATCACTCTAATAGCGAGGAAGATTGCTGAATAAAACTCCCAGGATAGCATCTAATATGGCTGCAATACTTCGACGGAAAGAAATTACAGAGCTGAGTAAGAATCACGATAAGATGCAATTGCAAATTTCACTATTGCCTGTAAAATTTTACTTATATATAACTTAAAAGTCATTTAATTTATTAAAAAAATAGAAGAGTAGGGATAATGTGTTGCATAATAGGAGAAAAGGGTTACAAATCCTCCTCAGGTACGTCCCATCCCATTATCTCGAAATTCAGAAGGGAATTTTTGCATGAGGCCGTTCTCTATCTAATCGTGGACCCTTTCTATTTGATATAATCTCTCGCGGGGTAATTTGCTTCCCGTTTCCTATCAGACAGGCCTTTCTCCAGGTAGTCATTCCTTGTAAATGGGCCCGACCCAATTAACCGCCACTTGGTTGTTGGTTTCAATGCTTGAGAGAGAATTTGGTCCTCGTTTATCCAAAACATCCATATATGTTTATATCATTTACAAAGAGATATACAGTTTTATGAACTTAATTGTCAGAGAATAACTTAAGGCTTTATCCCTTAAAGCGGCTCCATGGAGAGATTATATTAAATTTCAGGGACTAATTTAACACAACGACCGCATGACTTGTAAGGAAACATAGGCGAACCAACTTGGACCTTGATTTTAAGAAATGAGTCACAATGGGTGACAAAAGGCAGGCCTATTAGTATGACTTTCAAAACAGTCAGGAATATCCGGAATGCCGGGGGTTTACACTGTTTGATTGACTGTCGAATCGAATTTGCCAGCCCCTGTGCTGCTGTGGTTACTAGCGTAATTAGTAAGCCGTGTGTAAAAAAGCAAAAAAGAACAAACCTATCAAACTAAATAAAAATAAAAGACCACAATTAAAAGAGGATAATCATGATTAGATTAACTGATTCACCAGTGGAGTGGGGTTTAGATAAGATAAACTGCTTAACCATGAGAGCGGTGGTGAGTGTCAGCCATCTTGATCATCGACGTCACAGGACCTGGAAAATTAATTTTCCGGGAAAAAAATCATCCTTAAGCAGGATTTGAACCACTGAGGATAAACGTTTGGAATTTGGAAGCTTTTGGAAACTCTTTGGAAATTGGACCAGACACCTTAACCACTCGGCCATTTTGATGATGACGCATGGTCAAAAAAATTAGGTAATAATTCAATAATGAGGCAGGTTAAGTAGGCTACTGCATGCGCCCGTCAGATAAATGACATAATATGACTGATATATTTATATTATTAATCCGCGAGCCGCCGTATGGTGTATGGTAGGGGGTGTGAACATCGACAGATGATACCTTGCAAAGAAAAAAATAGCACTCTTTGTTAATTCCACAGAAATATAATGAATTTCAAGCACCTGCCTGATGATGTCTGACAGACGAAACTAGTTCATTCATTATATTTCTGGTGAATTTACAAAGCGTGTTTATTTTTTTGCATGACGTCACCATTCCACAAAGTTAGGCTGGACCATATGAGTTTGATAATATCTTAACGCACCGATTTTATTAAACCAAAACAATATTCTGATGAGTTAGTTAACCATTTCATTAACGAACACAAACAACCATGTAGTTATAAACCTGGGATCCTAACGCTGCCTTGCTAGCATTGTAACCCCTTTTCCACCAATGATAGGAGATGAGAGAGATTTCGTGAGATTATAAGGAGTTATTACTTTTCTTTCTCTCTAATGACAGTATGATATATAGAAAACATATACTAAGCAGGGTGTTCGGTGTTTTCTATGGGCTACTTCCACACACTTCGTGGTGGCTCGCGAACTACTAAAGTAAATACGGTGAGAAGAGGACGACTTAGTTTTTGACTTTCTTTTCGTTGAGCATTAATGGAATGTTCAGCTAGTATAACGATTAATGTCTTGGACCTCTTGATCGTTACAAGTTCAATAACTGTCATCGGCAATTATTTTAAATGGATAAAGGAAAAATTAGTTATTATTATCAAATTATTAAAGAAATTACGATTGTAACTTCAAGTAAGTGCATTTAGATGTGATGAAAAACTTTGTATAACAAACATTTTAACATTATTTTATATTTATAAAATTGTTTTAAAAATTATTAAAGCGAAGTTTAAGAGTAGTCAACTGTGTTTTAACTAAAAAATGTTTAAGGTAAGGAAAAGGAAAGCTTTTACAAACCACAATATTTATTTCAAAACGACAATGGTTTCGATCCGTAGAGCCCTCATCAGCTTAAGAGGCAAAACAAAAAAGTAATTTATGTACTTATATGAAATGATATATACAGTATAATAATGTAAATTATAGATACATTTCTTGCTTTGTTTTTCGCCTGATTATGATCCCATTTAACGAAATCATAGTCGTTTTGAAATAAGTATTGTGGTTGTTAATAGCTCGCCTTTGTTTTGTTCTTTCATGAAGTCCTAATGCGAAGTTACTATTCAAGTAATGGTTTATTATAAATTTATAAATCTTCGAAAACACACAACATGGAAAACTTATCGGCGAAACGAGGTCGTGCGGAAGTGGTTTCGGTTGGTGTCGTTGAAACGAGGCGATCCCCATGTAAACTGCCTTTCCGTTTTCTATGCTAAAATCCTTCCGTTACTCAGTTCGCATCATCGATAAACTGCAGCACTGTGCTTGGTCCTTGTAAGCTCGTGTCGCACGATTCGTCAGCGGCAGACAGTGGCCGTGTATGAACACGCAGCGTCGCAGAGAACGGACACGAAATTAAACGGGAGAAGCGATTCCGACACACGTTCCTTTGCACGCTTACGTACGAAATGCCTGTCGCCGCACTCCTCATTATTTCTTACTCCTTCCGATTGCTGCCATGGACACACACTTTGCGATGAAGTCGCCGGAAATTGAAGTATAAACTTGGCTAAAGCGTTCTCATTCTGTCAATGCTCTGATAAACGAAGTTTCATTTGTAATGAATGTCCAAATAATTTCAGCATAAAGATTTTTCGGACCGATTTCGTCAAAGTGTTGACGTTAGTAGTTTTAATACTGAGGTAAGATGTGAAGATAAGTTTGTATGTGACATCAAACTATTTACGGAATCTCTCCATTTATGTTTCTTATTTTAAATATACCAGGAAAAGAAAAAGTTTTTCATTTCAATGAGTCGTTCTGCAAAGACACGCTGAAGCATGCTAAGTTTACAAAATTATTTAAATACCTCTTACTTTCTAGCAAAGTAGCGAAACTTTAGTGCGTCAAAAGGATATGAAGAATCTGAATGTAGTTAGAATGGATTTCATTGGGAAGTGTAGCACAAATGAGAAAGAGAAAGTGAGACTGTCAGCAATGACTAGGTAAGAGTTAATGTGGACTGTAAGGAAGCTTTAGTGAACAGTATTAAAAGGGTTTTGCATCTTGATTTGGACTCATAAAAATGGCGAATGTTGCAAATTATAATAATCACATCCGTAAAAGATCAGGAATTTTATTTCATTCACTTACTAAAATATTAATATAATATACACAGCAACAAACATGAAACAAGCATATTTACACTTTTTTGACCATATATTAATGTGGAACATACGCACAATTATTGCAAAATGTTATTTTATTGCATAATATCATCTCATTTCTAATTAATTTAAACATTTTCAAATAAGATTTACTTAATTCGATCATAAAAATGCAACTTATTTTTCGGAGAAATAACATTACTGTGAACGTTAAAATTTCTCTTTAGACTATTTAAATGGCAAAATATAATTTTTTTCTATCACACATAAATAAATCGCAAATCTTTGCCATCCTGTGTAGTGGTACTAGAGTTATGCATGCTGCAACACAAACAATTTGTTATCGATATTTCAAGGAGTAATCATAACCTCATTAACCAATTAAAAATCATGCACTGCCATTATTTAATGATAAAATTATGGGCTTTGAATCACAAGCAGGAATCATATCTCAATATCAATTTAAGATGTTACGAACAAATTATGAACAGAAACATTAACTTAATAAAAAAGGAATCTTTACCTTAAATGTATCGCCAGGCCCTCAATGTGAATAAATGGACAAGAAAACAACTCAAATGCTATATAAATAGCCATGGAAGGATAGCGTTGTCTCGCCATTGATTCAAAATTCCACGAAATTTGGTGACATCAGTCCCTTATGCCTCCTTCACCAAGCTTTCCTTTCTCTTCCGGGTCCTAAATTCGTAGAATGGCTTATTCAGCCAATTCCCTTTTCTGGACCCATCTCAAAATAAGTTCACATTCATCTATTAAATTCTCTCTAAATCCTGTGCCTGTCGTCATGTTATCACGATATATCTCCTCTTAATTTACAACAGTTTTCCTTTTCACTGTCGCTATTTATAGGTGCTATCATAGGAATTTTACTTTTATCTGTTTTTATTTTTAGGTCATGTTTAATCTCAATTTTGACCCCTTTTATTTTCTGTTTCTTAATTTTTATTTGTTTTCCTGTTTGATTTCATTTTTAAAATTGATAGATATTCTACGTCCAGTGCAATGAGCTTAAATTTATGTTTTCGCAATAATTAATAATCAATTTATGATTAAATTCAAACAATAATTATAATAATAATAATATAATAATAATAATATATAATATTCCGTTTGCCTGTATTTCAAGAATTAATTCAGTGGATGTATGCGAATTAAATGTAAGAAAAGCACATTAATGCCATTAGATAAAGGTGAGGCATGGACTATAACAGATGTATATAATTAGAATATTATGTGTATAAATTTTTGAATAATTAATTTAATAGAATTTCGATAACTTAATATTAAAATATATTAGTTTATGTGTAAAGAATTACGGGTACGTGTTGGTGCTACTAGACGCAACTTCGTATATATTTTAATCATCTAGTAGTATTTTTTTAAAATACTCCGAAAGCTGAAGTCGTTCCGCGTACATGAGTTCCCATAGGAAATCTAACTCGGGGACGCTATCATCTTAGGCGAATGCTCAAACTATTGGGCTATCCTAGAGTTCTTTCTTTTATATTATGACTGCATGAAAATGTGTAGAAGTTAATGGATAAACTTATGTAAAAGATTGATTTTAGTAGTGCATATTAAGAGGTGCTATTTGTACCCACAGAAGAGATCTTCATCAAATTAAGTAAATGTGAGAACTAAATTGCACACACAAGCCTCAATCTGAAACCTTCGTAAGTTAGCCCTTTGGGAACAGATTGCCGAGGCGTCAGACAATTGCTGCGGGTGGAGCGCCTTCTAGCAGCGGAAACAGACAATTCTTTATTGGTTTAATCCCTAATATTACTTACTGAAAACTGCGTCCGTGGGACGACCCAAATTACCGCTTTCCTGCTAGTCCTATTTGACCGCCGCAGGCGACGGGAAAGAATTCGCGATAATTTATCGTCAGATGGCGACGGAAACGCTAAAAGCGAGTCCAGTAAGTATTGTTTGCATTGTTCCGCAAAACATGCAGGTTTTCGGAACTGTTCTCGCGAAATTTATCGCGCCGTCTGCGTTTGGCTCGTTAGCCATCGAATGGGACATGCGAATCTGGACATTCGCACCGGAAGTGGCGTAGTTTAAGTGTTTGATGGGAAATATTCCCTCACAAAGAGGAAGCTTCCGCTCGGGCCATTTTAATCCCGGACCATTGTGCGGTTAGAATTTCCCGGCAGAGGGCAATTATTTACAAAAAATGTGTGCTAAGCGCTCGATGCGTAAAGAATTCGTATGGGGATAATATGCGCGCATCATTAAAGAATCATCGGAATGTATTTTTCCTCTCCTAAAAGGCCTTCATTTTTCTCCGCTTCCTAAATAGCTCATTTAACCCTTCCATTGCAAAGCATACCTGTCCGTCCGTCCGTCCATCCTAAACTTTCTCTTTGTTTTTTTTCGTCATTTTTCACCTTCACATACTGAAAAAATAACCTCGCTTCTACTTCTACTGAAATCTCTGCAGTAATTCAATTTAAGACTATGTTTTCTTGATATTTTGAAATTTTGTCTCCTTCCATCGTTATTCTAAATAGGAAAATCTTATGATAACATATAAATAATGTTATAACAATATATAATTTTATAAAATATGTAAATAACATATTTCGGCTATTTATAAATTCCTAATAACCAATGAGAGAAACTGTACGTAAATCACTCTTTGGAATTCTTATTCTATAAAACGGACTTTAGCAACATTATAAAAAAATAATGAGCAGTAATTATTATAGTTCCTTAAGTATTTCTTGATACAGTAATCTCACATCAATCGTCATTTGCAAAAAAGCAGACACATCAAAAGGAGTAATCTGATGATTGTTTACAAATTGTAAGTTAGATGTTAAATAATATCGAACAATATACAGGGTGTCCAGAATACCTCTTGAATGAGATTTTTCACGTTTCTGAAGGAAAAATGGTGGTTGATGCAACAGATTTTTGTGCCTATAAAATACAACAAAAAATATACTCATTAAAGAACCGAACCACTCATACGCTACAGGTGATGATAACATCTTGAGAATACTTATTTTAACTCGTTCAAGTACCTTCTCTTAAGCCTGAGGCTCGTCAGGAATCGCTTACTTCAGCAGATATGGAGTGCTATTTCTACAAAGAGTTATTGAATTAATTACTTCCTTGAGAGTAGTGTCATATGCAAACCATACTTTTAAAATGCTATTACTATCTTCTGGTTTCTCGAGAAACGATTTAATAGATTTGGCATAGCCAAGCAATCTCCTCTCATGGCACGAGTTTGATGATATTCTACTCGTCAAAAGGCCTTCTAATATATATATATTTTTAGCTCATAAAACGTTCCACTTAAATAGTTTAATAAAATCAAGTAATTTGGTCGGAGGTTGTGTATGAAATTATGAGATACGAGAGCTGTACATACAGAGCTGTAGTTCCCAAAGTGGGCAATATTGCCCCCTCGTTTTGGGCGTTTTGTAGATCCAGGGAGGTGGAAAGAAGGAAAGATGCTGTAAGGATGCGGTGGCGACCGTAAGAATTTGAGCCACTAAATTGGGTATAAGTTTATGAAAGTGGAGTGGCTCAAAAAAAGTTTAGGAATAACTGATCAAGATTATTGCTGTTGGGGTTATCTGCACGTGTGATTTCTATTCTGTATATTATTCATAAAATACAATTTTGAGTTATTCATAACGACTACTATGTATTTTAGTGGTGATGCCAAGAATCGTCAATCCATACTGCGTAGAGATTACCTTAATGCAAAAGAGACCTTCTTTTCCCATTCGTATTGATATAGGTCTTCTATTGGTATATCTTATAAAAAAATTCCTTAACCAGGAGTCGAACCACTGAGGATTAACTTTTGGATTTTGGAAACTTTGGAATCTGGACCAGATATCTTAACCAGTCGGCCATTTTGATAATGACGCTTGGCGAAAAAAATTAGGCATCAATTCAAAAATGACGCTGGTATAGGTGACGCTGATATTAGGTGCTCGGTTATGAAAGCTTCTCTATCAAATTATACAAAGAAAATCAGCAGACATGCGAACCTAAGATATAAAATAGTTTGATTCCAAAACGGTCCTAGAACTTTTGAGGAGAGATTTTGGCATCAAAGGCATTTGGAGAGAATGAACTCACAATCATGAGGAAATTTCCAGACCCAAAACTCTTACATAAACAAGTCAAAATTCGAAGAAATGAAGTTGACAAACAGCACTTTGAGATTCACAGTGACATGAAAAAGCGTAGGCTAAAAATTTACGGCCGTATGAAAACAAAGATCAGTGGCGTCATCCCAAAACAAATATTTGAATTTTATGAAAACAGGAGGAAACAAATAATGAGAAACAGATCGGTGAAATCGAGAGAGATCTAAATGTAGCAAAAATCGTGCAAGAAGACTTCTTATATAGGCAATTTGAGAGACTTTCCTCATGTAGGAGATTTGCCGGAGGCCTATTGATATACTTCTTAAGATAATATTGACTGAAACGTTTTGCAAGTTTTTCTATTCGTTAATTATATCCATAGCATCCTTATTGACACTAATTTTCTTTTACTTTTGAATTTCCGTCGTATTCATAGCAAGGTGTTAGAGTTTATATCATCAATATCACTCAGTCCTGAATATGAGGGTGTCACCTCTCAACCATTATATTTGGTTTGGTTGATTTAATTGATGTTGAAATGTACGAGTTATTTTTATCTAACTTTTTCATTAAAATTAGGCGTTTTTTGTTCCTCTTTGTTTTAGAAATGTATAACTCCCGTTTTTGCCGGGACTGTCCCGTTTCTGGACCTTCTGTCCAGTCTATATGACTGAAGAAGATTTTTTTCCGTTGAAGCTGTCGCCAAATATTTAAAATAATAAAACTTAGATATAATTTTCTAATAATATTAATAGAATACAATTAAACAGAAAATACAGAGCATTAACATTTTTGATTGCGGTAAATTGAAATAATTTGACCAAAACTTAAATTTAAATATAAAAAGTCAAAGCTTATAAATGTAATTGTTATTATCATAGATAATTGTAAGATTGTTACCTATCATAAAAATCTAGTCTTTTGCTGAATAACATTACGTCCCAAATTCGACACAATTTAACTTTTAAAATTAAGTAATTCCTTGTACTAATCTATTTGCGCATAGAGACTAGAGGTAAAATCTTTCCAGACTTTACCTCTGGTTAAGCTAAAATTTCCTTCATTAAAGTGACCAAGAATACTTTCAAATATAATCCCATTGAGAAGCTTCTCCCTAAAAAAAGTCCGAAGAATGATGTTGTTTTCCTACTGGGAAATTTCCTTTTTTATCCAGATTCGGTTTTCACTGAAATTAACATTTTTTATTCGGTTCTAGTAATCGATTCTGTCCGATTTGATGCTCTGGTTTTAATCTAAATTACATTGCATAAGCATGGATAAACTCCACCAAGTATCAGCCGAAAGATTTCGTACATAATTATCATCGTCCAGTGACAAATTTACACATAGTATTGTAAATTTCCTTTCTCATCAAACGTCCACAAACGTAAAAGAAACTTAGAAGTACCCTCATCCGTATCAATCAACATGTATCATATTAATAGATAATGCGTAAATATTTCCCGAATTAATCATCATCAGCATCAGCTAGCTCAGATTCCTTTCCTTTGATGGGCTTTACTATCTCCCATAAAGCATACCTCGGTTGCAATTTTTAAGAGATATTCACAAAGCGGAATAAGAATGGGGCTCTCAAAGCGAATCCTGGAACGAAGATAAAGGAAGACCCGGAGATTCGGGAAATTTTCCCTAAGAAAGTAGGCTAAGAACTCGAACCTTCAAGGGAGTTATTGATGGAAATTAATTTTCCGATGGCGATGGGGGATCTAGCTCAGTCGGATCACAATGAAGGGGAAAATGGCATTAGGAGGGCTCAAGCATTGACCAAAGAAGGGAGTAGAAATTGTGAGAGTTTAATAAAAGGAAAGAATGGAGTGGAGTTCCTTTTCTGCCCATCATTGTGGCCCATTCTGGATTGAGAGAGGCCTCTAGGTCACCGTTGGAGATGAGTCTGAAAGGAAAAATGGAGAAGGAAATGGTAATGTGGTAACTCTTTTGCTCGGCCATGACCCGTATCCTGTCTTATTACTGTTCGGAACTTCGCTTGGGGAAAAATCGGGTTTTCAGACGGAAAGAGATGTCCTCGGAGTACATAACGCTAATTATCTCGCGTACACACATTCAGGAAAAATGTTTCCCTCGTCGAAAATTTCTTATTTATCATGGTGCACTCGGATTCGCCTGCAGTGTTTCGAAGGATGCCAAGTGTGCAATACAGAGATGCATACGAATTTAGTTCGGGCGAAATTAAGACAAGAGTTCTGCTTTGCATTCAACACGTCCCAGATTATAAGTATATGACATGTTCGGGCACACTCCTGTGTAACAAGAGCATCATGCTTGAATGTACTTGAGTCGCAAAATTATAATTAAATTATCCTTAAAAGCTAAAGTTTTAGGGTGTATAAAAACTTGAACAGATAAATATCAATCACCATTTATTTCTTTATGGTAAACACGTCATTTAAATCAATGATTGCAATATTCTTCTACACTTTTTTTATTCTAGTACATATTTCGTATGTATTCTAATGCACTTTTCTGCTATGTACATTTCTTTTCTCTAAACCATTTCCTTTCCTCTCAAACGGCTTTTCTCCATCATTTAGTTGTACCAAAAATACTCGCAAATTGTTATTTACTAATATTTTCTGGAATAACTTTTTGGAATATCATAATATTCTTTCTTCACTATTCAGTATTATATTCTCAATCAATCTCAATCGATTCAGAAGTATCCAGGGAATACTTTTCCTCAGTTTGAATTTCAAATATTCAAAAATTCCGTATTGGCACTCTATAATAACTATCCAATCCAGAAAATGGATATAGTTTTTTATTTAATATAGGAAGACTGGGAAAGAAATGCCTAACACTTGTTCATGGATATAGAAAAACAAGAAAAAACCTTCAGTAGACGTGTGTTAAATACAAGATATGTGGTTGCGTTGCACATTTTTACATATAATTCAGTTTAAATTGAATTTGAAGTATGCGCAGGCAAGGTTTATGTTCCGTTCAGTTTCTATTGTTAAGTTTGTTCTCCTTTGAATTCTTGATTCAATGCTGCTTGGTATCTCAGAGATGACGATTTGCTGGTTTCTCTACGTCTATACTCGGAGATGAGTATTGTGGTCTTTTGGTTAAACAAACAGAATTCTCAGTCCTTCATATGAGTATTTTACATTTTCCAGGTGAGAAATTAATGTTGTCGTGAGGTCCATTCCATTCATTTCTTCGACGATTCATGCCGTTTTAGGTTTAGTTTCTCGTGTAGACGAAGTGAATGTTTTAGAAGGAATGCAGTAGTGAGTGTGGGAAGAAGGCGGCGGAAAGACAAGTGGCTCCATGTTTTAAGTCCGTGTGACTGCTCAGGTGAGGGAAGCCCCCTCTAAACTACTCCTGGTGACAGTTCTTCCCGCGAAACTATGATGAAATATGATTCGAATGCGATCCTAGAATTCCACTTCCCCAGGGACTAAAAACAAACACGTTGCACACGCATACGTCACTTCCGTCGCCCCTAATTCCAACGGAGAAAACGATGACAACTTAGTCTTTCTGAAGTCTTTCGCTCCACCTTCCTGTCGTTAATTTTCATTAGCGGCTCGAATAAATTTCAAGATGCGTGGAATCGCCCTTTCACTTTCTCCTGGAACCCCCGCAAAAGAATATCCGGTCCTGAGGTTTCGATACAAATTATTTGACTTCTGGAAAGGCCTTTAGAAATAACTCGAGAGTAATTCTACTCGGAATGTGGCATGCCTGCGCATTTTCCATTAAAGTTAAATGAGGATATATTTAATGAAAAAAATATACTACCAGTTTAGTGTATTATTTCGTATTTGCTGGAGAATTTGAGGAAATATAAAAGAGATGTTTGAGAATGAATAATAGACTTGTATTTCTTCCTCTGTATGATTATTTGTAAATCTCAGTTTATGTATTTGTAATCTACATCTACATCTACATCTACATCTGTACCCTGCAAGCCGCCTTTCGGCGTGTGGCAGGGGGTGCAAGCACCAGGACTCTATTTGCCCAGTCGATTATTTTCGCGTATTGTTCTGGGAAAAAAAGAATTCTTGAATCGACTGGTTTTTGCATCTATTTCTCTGATCTTTCTCGCTGGATCAGAACGGCCTATATAGCAAGGAGGGCGCATAATCTCGGCTACATCTTCTATGAACGTGCTCTGTCTGAATTTATCAAGTAATTTAAATCTCTGATTGAGCCTTCTTTCTTCTAAAGATTCCCATCCTGCCTCCTGAAGCATCCGAGTAACACTTACCGATTTATCATAGCAATTTTTTACGAAGCGTATTGCCTTTCTTTGTACCTTTTCTATCTCGCGAATACAACACTTTTCAGCAGGGTCCCATACACTGCATGCGTACTCGAGGTGAGGCCTAACTAGCGCAAAGTAACATCGCTCGCGGACTTTTTCTTCGCTTTTACCGACTATTCTTTTGACGAAGCCTAGTTTCTTAAGAGCTCGCCCACATATGTTATGGATGTGGGTACCCCAAGTTAAGTTATTCGTGAGGGTTATTCCGAGAATTTTACCGAATCGACAGTTGATAATGTTTTCCCTCGAAGGCTATATGAATTATGATTGGCAAACGATTTTCTTTCGAAAAAATTAACTACTGAACATTTATCTACGTTGAGCTCCAATTGCCAGTAGTCGCACCATTTTACTATTTTATCTAAGTCATTCGACAGGCTTAATCTATCGTCATTACTTTTTATTTCTCTGTAAATAACCGTATCGTCCGCAAATATTCTAACGTTACTGTCGATGTGTTCATTAAGATCGTTAATGTATATTAAGAATAATAATGGCCCGATTACGCTTCCTTGTGGGACGCCTGAGGTCACCTTGACTAGGTTGGAACTAATACCATCTAATACTACTCGTTGTTCTCTATCGGACAGGAAATCTTTTATCCAACTTATTACTTGTTCGTTGATGCCCGCAAGTTTTAATTTGTACAACAATTTACGATGTGGGACTTTATCGAACGCTTTCCGAAAATCCAAAAATATTGCATCGACTTGTCTTTTACTTTCGGCCGATTTCAAGATATCGTGAATTAATAACGCTAACTGTGACTCGCAGGAACGTGTCTTACGAAAACCATGTTGATTCTTAACAATGAATTTAGAGGCAATAACCTGTTTTATTCTCTCGTAAATAAAACAGTCAACGAAATAAATTCTTTGCAAAGAAATACAAAACGAACACGAGCACGAAACAACTTGTGAACACGAGGTTAGAGAACCAAACTCAAGGACTGTCTCTTCTAAAAGTTTCGGTTTACGTCACATTCGTCAGAAAGACTACTCTCATCCAAAATGAAATATAAATTTTATCATGTGTCATTCGTGGAATTTTACGTGTCTCCAAGAGAAACTTCTTGATAAGCGGGAGCAGTAACCCAAGGGGAGATGCGCTCAAGTATCGGAGGTCATAGGCCGTGAGAACGTGTAAATAAAGCAAACCGGTTTGGGGAGAGAAAAATGGGAAAATGAAAAGAAAATGATGAGGGAGTCTTAAGGAAAAATTTGAAGGAATGGATTACTAAAATGGGTATAATAATGTATGTACTAAGCACATGGTACTCCATACCGACTTCTCATTGCTTATTGAAATACTGCTTCTGTGAATTACCTAGGGTACTACATTGCTTATCATAAATGGAATACGTATGAAGATCATCTTACACATTCATGCTAATATATTTGTTTTTGTATTCATGAGCATTTCTCTTAAACGCCATAACTAGAGAACTCCCGGGTCTGTGGATTTCTCTCTATTAATAGACTCAAGAGTTAAGCCTACATAAGTGAGTAAACATTTATATTTACTGTATATTTAATGCAGTGAATTATAAAACGCTTAAGGGAGTGCCGATAGGATCCCACTAAGAACTGTTTCAACTAAATACGGTCTCTGGACTTTAAATTTCCCGTGTCAAGAAACTTTATATAAGGCGTAAATCCTTTTCCAAGGAAACTCAAAGCGTTTAACCTAGACAGGTATTGCTTTTGGAAATTCAGGAAACGTAGAGAAATGTGGATTTGAAGGTTTTTTGCTTCTTTTTGAACTCTTTATCTCCGTCGAATGTAAATATCTTCAGCAGCAGTCACTAAAAGTCTCCTTTACATTCGCAGCAAATCCGTGTCCTTAATTAAGGACGCTTCCAACTGACCCTTTGCCCCCTCTTTATTTAATCAGCAATATTTGCTTTGGGATTTCTGAGATGAAGGGATAAAGGAAGGAAAGCACAACTTTAAGCGCTTGAATACTTAACAATCAAGCTATTTACTTGCAGAGAAAGCGCGGTAATCGCCACTTATATTAAGAATTCCATACTTTCTCATCATTGAACACATCTGATTCTGATACATAGGTATATCTAACCATACACCCAGTTTCAATTGAACCACGTATATTTCACTTCCTTTCTCTACCTTCCAGAGTATTTTTTGTGTAATGTATGTGCCTGACGATGGCCGATCTGTGCCGAAAATGGTCGTTTAATATCCCTTATGGAAAATTTTTTGAGTAATTATTTTTCCATACATCAGTTTCCATTCAACTCTCCCTTAAATAAATATATAAATGATGTATTTATTTTGGGCGAAATTGAGACTTTCAAGTTTCGTCTTTCATTTTACCCTTGATTCATACAATATCTATCAAATCATTAATTAATAAATAAAGACATTTTAAATTAGTAGCGAATAGGGAAGAAGTTACATATTTAAAAAACATATGTTAGGTTTAGGGAAAAGAATCCGCATCATGAAAACACCCACATTTTGGGGTGTGAATTTCATCATATGTCCAAACAAATGCATCGACCCGTAATTTTTTCGTTCCTGTTTTCGCTCCGGCTCAATGAAAAAAAAACAATTACGGTTTAGTTAGAAGCGCATTTTGGTAACGACCATTTTTCTCTCCATTCGACATTTCCTCACATTCCCATCCACTCTTCTTCTTCAGTTCAGCCTCACTCATTTGTTTCATTCCGTCTATATCTCCACTCATAATTGATTCTCCTGTCACAAGTTTCACTTCCTTTTGCATTAATATATGGAGAGTAAGGAGGAAAAATAGTAGTTATTCTTTTATCGATTGATTAAATGTATGAAATACTTTCAACTATGCATTCTTCAGCACAAAGGCTGATTTGAGCCTCATCCCCTCCGCAGACAGCAAGAGAAAGCTTTGGAGAAGGGATGAGGTAATTAGACAAAATGAGGAGTGAGGTAGTTTAACTTTACTTTCCTTACTAAAGTATAACGGTATACTATATATATAATTCTTCTATTTCCTCTATCGCCAGCTCATTTTTTAACTTTCATTATCTTTGCCATGTTTCCCTTTACATGGGTGGTCTGATAAGTTTCCGACATTCAGCCATTTTTTACATATTTTCTGAAAATTCTGAAAATTTTCTGAAGATTTCTGAAAAACTGGGGTCGGAAACTTTTCAGACCACCTCGTATTGTGTCGATTTTTCTTCAATACGAGAATTACTTGGAATGCGATCATATTTCACGGCAATCGGAGTCTCGTTCTAAGATTCGTCTTGTTCTATACTCCTTAGCCATTTCTAAGTCCCCCTTTAATCCGAGACGGAGCTTAGGTTTATTGATTTCCCTTGGCTTCTCTCCTAAGACATCGGAATGGAAATCCTTACAAGGTCTACATGTTGCTGAATCAATGCCCAAGCATCCGGCGGTGGGTGGCGCTCTTTAGAGATGAATAGGCGGCTGATTAGGGGGAAGGGAACATAGAGGAAACGAATTCAGCCGATGGAAAATGCATTATCTGAGGGGAATGCAAGGGGACAGGAGTCATTTCCTCGTAACGACTCTATTGCCCTCTCTCAAAAACAAGAGTAGCAATTCCAGGGAATTCAGTGTGGCTGTTCCATGGCCACATCAATCACCACTTCGTACTCCATTCAGTCGGAGTCATTACTCGACTTAACGCCACTGCTGGCGGAGAAAGAATCGATTCCCTGTGTTTTTCGCTACGGAAAAGTAATTTTGTTTTTCATTGCGTTTTCAGTTGCGAGAAGAGTAACGACTCTCTTCAGTGACGTTATTACTAAATCGCAATTTATTGATGTAGGTCAGGGGTTTGGGAACTTTTTTTATCGAAAGCCCAAATTTTAGCGAGTCTAATCAGAAGTATATGAAACCATCAAGCTTCTATTGTGTCGCGTGTTGCCTGCATTCAGGCAGATCAGCATCGAAATTCGATAGTATGAACCATTTTCAGCAATGGTTTTCTCTGGACATCATAAGTAAGATTCGAAAAAGAATATTTTAATTGGAGTCATTGTTTCAGGAGGTGACCGAAAAGCTGTGATGAACTCCAATAGGGGCTGCATTTGGCATGAAAGCTGCCGGTCTCTGATACTTCACATTTTATACGTAGATTCATAATCTTCTATAGTATCCCATAGTTCTCCTGTAGTATTCTATGGTAATCCTAAAGTATTTGTATCAAAACACGCTTTTCAAAAGTATGCCTCGGATAAAAAATACTTTAAATTTTTCGAAGATTTGTTAGAGACCTTATATTTCGGACTTTGACCTGAATTAGAAAGTATCAAGATTTAATGATGGGATCTATACTGTCCTGCACTAAATTTCTGTCATTAAAACAATTGATGGTATTAACGTATTTTATAATTAATCATAAAGCAAATCAACAACGTCAATGTATTTCTTACAACGGAATTGATGAAATAAAAAAATTAGGTTTTTACAATAGGGTTCTTTTTACTAAAAACGCGTAAGCATTTTCAGCTCTGAATGGCACGAAATCGACCTCCCAGTAATATTGCAGAAATAAGGGCGGAATTAAGAAATGTAATCGTATTTTTAGTCTTATCCGAAGGAAAATGACTTATGATCACATTGCATAAATTACGCTATTCAGTACAAGATGTATAATTCAACAAAGATTTAATTTCTTAAAGTTGAATTTGGAACAGGTTTTCGGATTTAAATTACATATCTACCGCGGCTTTTTAATGCTCAACAATGCGCAAAGGTTAAAAGCCGTCATTTTGGTCATAGCGATGAGGTAATTATCTCAAGAGTCATAAAAGGTCACCGCTCATCTCTGCTGATTCCTGACGGAACCATTTTCACTTGCATTTAAGACCGCGTACCTAATCGTTCGACCGTTTTCTACTACATCCTAGTCCGCAGTAAGTAGCGGAATCGCAATTAAGGGTCCAAACGCGAAATTTGACTACATCTCGGCCGCATAGTGAAACCGCACTCATCGTTCACCAGCTTATCTACGTATCCTTCGAAAGACACGCATTTAGAGCGAATATTTTGAGGGCGTATAAAAGGCATTCAAAGGGCCTCTTCTGAAGCCGTTCATTCGGCGGCCTTTGAAAGGGAAAGCAATAAGAGGTCAGGAGATAAATAGGCACCAACCTGCCTCCGAAATTTCAGCGTAAACAAATAGGAGAACTTAAAGATTGGGAATTTATCGGCGAAGAGTTCGCGAGGGTCGTAAATAAGAGGGAGTGGAATTCTTTACTCTCTCGGCTGATTAGAGCCCACGATAATGAATAACCTCCGCTTTTGAATCGCTCTTCGAGCCAATATGGAGAGATGCGCATGATTGTGTCTTCTCTGAATTTCGGTACATTTCCTAGAATAGCGTAGTTTCGAATTCGAGCAATGGAGTATGTTTGCCGTGATGATTTTCTCGTTAATGGGAGATGTCTTGCGGAGATCAATCTTGTTAATTAAATGGAAGCGAATGGCACATCAACGATTTTAGCGTATAGTCACTATCATTGGATAGATTCATAGAAGGCTTATTTGAAGCAACAAAATGGGGGAATGAGGATATGCGTAAACAGTAGCAAATATTGATGAAGATTAATTGAATTACAAAGCCATTATTTAATAGTATTCCCATATTGCTTTGCTCTCATATATATCTTCATTATCCAAAGCTATCCTACTTTTTAATTTTTGAAATCATTTGAGTAATTAATGTAAATTTGCTTTTACTCAAATTTAGACTTTTGTTCAATAATGATTACGTAAATCAATTAATCCTGGTAATTCGAAGGCTTAATAATCATCGTAACACATATACACAACTCATCTTTCTCTATTATTTTACTATGTCATTATCTATTACTAAGGTAATTAAGGTAATTATTATCATAATGATGGCGATCATTCTCTAAAGGTGGTGTTTTAAATAAATTTCTCTCGGCTTTTTATCCAGGTTAATCGCTATCTTCTATTTATCAGTGACACAGTATGTACTCTTCCACAGGAAAGGAAAATGCTCTGCGATTAACGAAGTGTTTAATATTCATAACTGAGGTATTTAAGTATTGTAAATCTTTCACTTGGACTACCAAGCCCATAATACTCTTCTACCTTCTGCTCGAACATATCTCAGGTTTTGCCGCAACTGATGTGAGCTGCAAAATTTAGGGCATAAAACAGATTACATTTCAGAGCAAATGGGAAACCGATGAACTCTAATAAACACTTCCAGTAGTTATATAGTGCACTTAAGGCAACTATACAAAATAAGGTATACGATATTATGTTCACGATAGTCAAAGCTAATACCATCTTCATTAGCCATTGGATTCCCGTAATCCTTAATTACAATAAAGTAATTACGTACAGAACAATCTCTCTACCTCCACTTAGAGTAATCATTATAATAGCATCTTCTGTTCACAACATTCAGCCTTACTTTCCTATCCTTAAATATAAATATAATTTCCATCCTTTTTAGTCTCATTTATTCTTTCTATTACGCATATATCTTTGATCTGAACTTCAAACGGATTTAACTACCATAATCTCGTTTTTTTTTAATTAGCACCACTTATATATTTGTTTTGCTCTATTTAGCCATTTTGATTACATTCATCTTTCCCATGCATCCAAACCAAAGGACTTTTAAGATCAACTAAAGAGGTTAAAGCTTGGATACTTACTACTTTCTATGAATGTACTTAATATAAATATTTCCCTAACGAATCACAAGTTAGTATTTAGTTATAAGGCAAGGGAAGCGAAATTAAGTTTTCTCCATAACAAAAAATACTACTAGTTTTTTTCTCTTGTTCAACTGGATTACTGCTCTGTTCCATTTACATAACTTAAAAAATTTTAAACGTTTAAAATATCATCTGATACTCATATTCTAGATGAATTTTATGGCATTTGTAAAATATGAAGATAAAATTTTGGTGATTAAGAACAATGTCTATTTGATTTATTACACCATGATAATTTAGATTGATCGATTAATTGCATTCAGTTCCGTCGTCGTTTATTCCCCTCTACGATTTTCCTCTCTGAATTCCGGTGGGTTTTCTCAGAAGTGCCTCGTAGCGCACCATTCTTACGTCAAGGAGTCTCTTCACCAAGCCATCTTTCGTCTTTAGCAGTCTTTGTTCCCGGTTTTCTTTCGTCCACGAAACATTGGACCACGAAAAACATTCATTTCATACCGGTTCACATACATTCCTGTCATCCATATTCATGCATTAATTAGTCACTACTGTGTTAATCCTAATTAAATCAGGATATAATTCGTTCTAACTACGTACTATTTGCTTATTTTCTTCACCTGACAAAGTCACCTTTCGCTGCCGTGAAATCCGCAGGGCAAAGTTAATAATAATAATATTTTATAAGGTGCCATTTTCCCTCTTTTGGAAATATCGTATTAATTTACTGACCATTTGTCACACACTCCTCTTCTGTCTGCATTCACACGCATTTCAATCTCTTTGGCTATTCTTCTCCTATAACACACCAATTTTAATAAAGTCATCCATCGTTTTCATTATCTCATTACTTCTGCTCAAGTGATTATCTTTTGGTTTACTTTTTTATTTACTTTATACATTCTGTCAAACACAATAGCCTTTGATTTGGCTTAATTTCCTAAAAATCTCTCTCCACAACTAGAGCCATATTATACTACGAATTTTGTTTTTATTTTGGCGAATGTCATTTCGTAATGTATGACCAGAGTAGTTTATTTTAATGAGATGCTCACTCCCCGATTCCAGGAAATTCGAATGAGAAAGCCGAGGGATATGTATTCAAACCGTCCAGCCAATCTCGGATTGACATGGATGGCACATTCGATATATCGACAAAATCGATATAGTCGTTCGAGAGGCGATAATGCAGTCTTTAGTGTAATGAAGCACGAAATTCACATCGAGGCTTTTACACGAATAACTCCGTAGCTGAGCACACAAGCATCGAAGGAAATTATATCAATTCAAACATATGAGGCAGGAAATTGATCGTCCCAGTTTCATACTTAAATATTAGGCAAAATTCTCTCTCGGAATAGTTAGAGGACGCATCGAAAAGGGAACTGTGGGATAGAAGGCCATTTATCTTGAATTTCCGGTCGAGGGGACTGACGCAGGAGGGATACCGTTAATCCTGAATTGAGGAGAAGAAAATGCAGGAGATTGAACGGGGACGTATTTAGCTCCACATCTTCCTGAATCGAGCACCTGGCATGGGAACGGATATCCCGTTGTTATAACTAAAACGTGAACGGAATGACTAAAGCATCCCTACCCTGTTTTGTTTCATTTATGCATACAAACCAGGACTCCATTTCAGAGTAATGAAATACGTTATGCCATTCAGAATAATCCCTCACGCAATTTAATCCGTGAATTCATCTTTCGCTCCAGACGTCCCTTTTCACAAATTCCATTTATTCCTTTAACTTCGTGTACCTCTTTGGCTTGTTACCCTACCTTTACAATCTGTAGCACTTCCTGTAGGCTCAGAATATCGAACCGGAACCGAACCGAAAACTGAAAGCGAACATTACTCTTATATTTGCGGGGTAAAAACCAAATCCGAACCGAAAAAACAAAGGTCTTGTACTCAAACCAAAGCCGATATTTATTTTTTTCTAATTTCCGCTTCTGAAAAATACAGATTTTACTGGTTTGTTTATTTTAAGTTGAAAAGTTTAATTGAAGAATGATTAACATGTATACGAATTGCGATCAATTATGAGTAATTTTATGATGAAATTTTGTGTGATGCAATGTAAATGATGAAATCTGAAAATAACAAAGCAATAGAAATAAAACAACCAAATTTTTAGAAGGATATAATATTAAAATGGTCAAATAGAAAAAATAGTTCGGACTGATTTGACATTGGTAGAAGGAGCAAAACCTGAACGAAATATAATAAGATTCGATGCCCTGTTTAGGACAGACCGCTTTCTCCTTGTACAAAATTTAGTCCTTTTTTCTAAAATTGGGACAAAATGTTTTCATACAGAGCTAGACCTATAGCAGTGGACATAAAGCAATCGAGGCTCTTGATCGAATCCGTAGTGCACAAATGGTATGATCCACGTGTTAGGTTTTGTAATTCCAGTCGTTTTGAACGTTCGGAAATCTGATGACGGCCTCTCCCTTATCGAAGATTTCCGTTGTCACAATTGTTGCTCAATTCCCTTGGATCGTAAATATATATGACTCTAAGTTCCTACACCGAAATGGGTCGAAGGGATATGATTATAATGCACATGTAGCTCAGGATTCTAAATGAGGTCATGAGTAGTAGCATTTCCCCATAGCTTTGATTAATGAGTGCTCTTCAAATGCGAAGAATTCGGTTGATAAAAGTGGATATTTTGCGGTAGATCTAGCAATCAAAGAAAAATCTAGATCTCGACATTCAAGTGATATTTTTAAGCTATCTATTGTGACTTTTATTAGAATTTCTCTGTTCAAGAACGTGAAAATACTGGAGAAACAGCGGAAAGAAATATAAACAGGGAAGCTCTAATCTGTTACTTTTTCCTCCTTACACGATACTTTTTCGTAAGTAGGACAGCAAAACAATGAGTCCTTGCTTCGAAAGAAATGAATTCATAAGCGCAACTGAATCTTGATTTCCGTGTAAGCATCCAGAATGAAAATGTTTTCGTCGAGACGCAATCAGATTTCATTCTCGGAGCGGAAACACATTTTTTTCAAGGACTTATCTGTGAGAAGGCACTTTATATTTTCGAAAACAACTCACAAGATTCAGTTCCATCCTTTTTTGGCGAAAAGTTCTTAGTACCACTCTGGTTCCATTGATACGTATTCCTTTAAGATCTAAAAAGCAGTACCTATGACAACTGCAAACATGGGCACAAAGATTAATGTAGGAAAACGCGATTAAGTTGATCAACGCTTCGTAAAGCTTATACGTTTCCTACGGCTTTTCAGGATATGATGCGGTTCTTATAAACACATGTGTTCGTGCCGCCACGAAAGATGGAATGATCTCAGAAAATACGTGTTTTTTATATTTCTGTTGGCTCTCTTTCTAGGAAGGCGTAATTTAAAGCTAAACGATGTCGGAATTAATAAAAAAGTATTGCTTTCTTCTACATTCTACCTATTTAAACACGCTACGTTTTTATTCCATAAGTATGTCCTTTGAATCTCATCCTACTCTCCTCACATTTGGAACTCCAGTTAAATTACTATTTAAACGAATATTTCTCAGAAACCAGAAATTAAAGACCAGCCAGATGTAGGAAATGTTTTTTAGACCGAGTTTTTGAAACTGGATTTGTTAAAAATGTTAGGAAACATCCTGAAATATAGTTAATAAGAACCATTTGAATAAGAGATTAATTTTATCTCCATTTTTTAACAAACTTTGAGATTTGAATAATGCCATGAAAATTCTATAATTTTTGTGCAAAAAGAAAATCACTTGGTTACTCTCACAGTAGATATCTAATTTTACAGAACTTGGACTAATCTAATAAGTAATAATTTAATACAAGTCCGGCGAAATTAAAAATGTACTTTTCCGAGTGTTCTTCCATTGAAGATGGGTCTTTTGAATTCTACGAAGTCACGATTAATCATATTAATTTTTATGTACAAGCTATTACTTCCACTAAAACGTAAGTCCAGTAAGATTTTCTGGGTCGCAGAAATCTTTCTGTCAAATATTTTGCAAATCTAAGTAATTCATCAACAAACTTTATTTCATTCATCCATGTAGTTAATAAGTATGTTGTACTTTGTATTATAAAATTGTATTCAAATTTTATTTTTTCCTATTGTAGTTATCAAACTTTCAGACAGAAACTTGTATGAGACTTTGAGATTAGAATTAATTAGTAGTAGTATCAAATGTAATTGGTGAAAAAATGCAGACGTTCGATTTGATTTAAAAAATTTATTTTCATTATTTACTACAATATTTAAGAGGAAAGTAGCATAGACATTCCGATCTAGTATAAGAACTTTATAATAACAGAAAGAATAGAAACTGTTCATTAACTAAAGGCTCAGTATAATTAGCTGGACAAATAATAAAACAAAACACGAAACGTAAGTGAGACAAAACTATACTGTCAATAAAAAATAGGTAGCTTCTATATGCGAGTGTAACTGAAAATATGTATAGTAAGATTCTTAGTTACATATTCATAGAAACAATTATGAATCAGGAGACATGTGTCCAGCCCGAAGGCTTGTTTGAACCTCATTCCACAATTTTTTAGCTACAAAAAGCTTTAGAGGCGACTATGTATTGGGCAAAATGAGGAGTTAGAAGATCGCTTTCTTCACTGAGTCAGAAAGCTATGCCGAAAAATTTCCTCTAAGTATAGCAGAATGACTCTGTAAATAACCCTTTTCCTAGCATCCCAAGAGGAGAGACCTTAATCAATGCCGTTATTCAACATCACTCATAACTCAGTAACAATCATATCCTCACAGCCATGGACGAAACTGAGACAAAAATAAATTAACGGTATATTTTTCTTCATCATGTATCAAAAGAAAAATATTTCATGTGATGAAATGAAAGGATTCAAAAATTTACCGTACCACTTGATCAAGTGGTACGGTAAATTTTTGAATCCTTTCATTTCATCATAATGGAAGCCTACCACAAAGTCAAGGCCAACATAGTAAATTCAAATATTTCATGTATTAGGTTATGGCAGCACAATAAGATATACGTAATTCTAACTGATATCTGCTTTAGTCTTTTTAGCAGACATTCCTCACTTGCGAGAAGCGATAATGCACAATAAAACTAGAGTTAATTTGGCTTAATAAAACTAGAGTTGATTATTTTAATTTTGGCTTGAAAATCGAGAGTTAGTCAGTTGGGATAAGTTAATCGCGGTTAATACCACAATTCCGCATCACTTTAGGGACCGCAGCCTCTTTCAGAGCGAATCCCGCGTTTATTCCTTAGCATTTCGTCTGTTCGTTCCCTTTAAACAGCCGGTGTATGAAAAGAGGCTCTCATCCATTGACTCGAATTGAATGGAGATCCAAAGTTACTCTGAGGGCAGCCCTCGGGCTATGCGGGACATCGATTGCTTGTAAATCTTTTATGTTCCCCTATCTCATGTACGCCACCCCTATCATAGAATTTCGGTTTTATCAATCGATTGCCGCTCTTTCAACAACAGTTCCCATGTTAAAAGTCAAACGAAGTCAGGACATGAGCGTCTAAAGTTGCGATGGGGTGTTTAAGCGAGCTTTCATTACGTCCACAGCTATCATCTGCTACCGCTGTACAGCTTCGTCATATCCACCAATTTTAACATTTAACGTGAAAATTTAATACCATTAAATTCGTCGACATATAATAGTGGAAGATCTTAAGCATATGGCTTGCGTTTAATTAATTAATGTGGTACCTATGTTTTCAGTCTTTTTTCTTAGAAATAAATCTGAGGAAAATTCCTAAATTACAAACGAGAATGATGGTGATTAAAATGAAGACCTCTTAAACGCCCAGTTTGTTATGTTAGATAAATTACATGTTGGTATGGTACTTTATTTTTCTGTTTTATTGTGTTGTACATTTTTATAACGGAGATATATTACGAGATTGTTTATTATGCTGCATTGCTTGGAATTGTATGTAATGAAAAATATGTATTTTTGTTAGAAATTGTATGTTCAGAATTGTATGTATTGAAATATTACTGCATGATGCTGCATGATTGAAATTTTAGTTCAGAATGTTACACTATTATAGTTAATAAAATTGCACATTTTTTTAAATTTCACTGTATAGAATCATAAGGTATGTAACATTAACTGTATAAAGATTCAGTGAATAAACTGTTACCTATATGTACTGTAACATAATATGTTTCCAATTGCACTCCATTCTGCTTTATCTTTGTTTTTGTATTGTAAATAATTTCTTAAGAGTAGTATGTTTTCTGGAAGTTCTGCCTATTAGTATTCCATATATTTTTCAACGACCACTGAAGTTTTTCTTCATGACGCACAGTGGGCTAGAGTCGAAAAAAGCTGGCCAAAAATACGAAAACGCTTTTCTTGAGTGCGGGCTACGAAACCTCGCATGATTGATTTAGAATAAATCCTGCATACAACTGTGGAGGTCATTTACGTTGGAACCTTCACATTAAATTAATACAGAGGGTCATAGTTGACCAATTCTTGCGAAAATTTCCACTTTCCGAATTTTTTGGGGAATTCTTCATCTTCAAGTCGATTATGAACCCAAACTAGGAAAATCATCCGGTAAAGTATGATGCCATACTATAAATATCTTCTTTGTATTTCATAAGAACATCACGATACTTGCCTCCCTGAAAAGATAAACGTCACGTCGCCCGCCACTACCCAGCACACTCTTTGGTACTTCAACTTTCCCGCAATATTCCAACAACTAGTAGTTGGCAGAATAATCAAACCTACAACCAGTATGGTCGGGCGGACGCCAGGTGTCGCTAACCCAGTCGGTATCGGCCGTTCAACTTTGACATAAGTTTCTGGAGGAGCCATGGGGAAAACATCGCGTTTTTATAGAGATATTGCAAAAGCCGTTTATTTGCAAGAATCCTTTGCGCGGAAACTTAGTTCCGTACCGAAAAAGTGGCTAATTTTGAACCGCAGATTGTAGTTGTCGCGTTGTGATCAGCGGAGGATCCGGCACAAGAGTGAAAGAAAAGAGATTGAGATTATAGAAAAGAAAGGAAGTACTAGTTCCTTTTGAATATTTGGCACGTCGTGCTGTCCGACGCCTACCAGAATTTTAAAATTCCCTCATATTTTGAATGTTATTTTTATTTTTTAGAAATATTATTTAAAATAAGAAATTGAGATATAGATAATAGTTCCAAGAAAGTAAAACAAGTTTTGAAAGGGGACAGATTGAATTAAAATTCTCATTTTTCCTTGGGATATGGAATACTTTTCCGTGTGAAATTGAGAGAATTTCGATAAAATAAATGAAAATATTTTTAGAGATAGTTTGAAATTAATTGTCCTAAGGAAGACGAAAGCGACTTCCGAAGCCGTTATCTTGCCTTGTCTCATTGTGAAGCATGGGAAACTCAGGCCCACCTAAAATTAAAGCTGAGAACTCCTTTCTTATACAATAATTCTGAAATTTGAGAAATGCATAAGTTTTATGAGTATATATTTCATATTTACCATCACATTTATCAGGGATATTATTTCAAAATATTCAAGTTATTAATTTCATTTCTCCAATTCTTGATAAATGGTAGTAAATTTAACAGTGATACAGATACAATTCAGTCTTGTTAAATTACATAACACTATTGTATGATTGTTTTTTGGCGAAAAATATACTGTATTATTCGCATGGATCACTTTATAAAGAAGTCTAAATGCTGAATTTCTCTACTGTTCCAATTGAAACCTGTAATCGGTGTATGTAACCTATACGATCTAGCATTACTTTGAGGAAGGCAATGGACAAATAAAAGGATGATGAACTAAAAAACCGGTCGTGTGATAGATATATGGATTTATTAATATATGCTTTAAATATGATTGTTTGCAAATCCTACAGTTCTCTAATATTATCTTCTTTCCATTTCTTTTCCAGGCTGCAACCATCTGGTCACCGGCTATGCTTTTAGTGGCTCCCATTACTGGTAGCGGAAGTACCCTTTGGACTTCGGAGACACTTTTGTTTATGGATTGGGTGTTCGGAGAACTGTGCTTGAACGTGTTCCAGTTTAAAAAGTTGCTCTATTGTGATGCAAAGTGAAGATCGAGACCTAACCTTGTGCTCTGATTCTCAGTGTTGATAGGAAGTTATTCAGGAGAGTGATTATTTCATGGTGTCCAACTGAGAGTTAAACTACCGATTTATCTTTTCGTACGATTAAAAGTAATTTCCTTTCCCTGAGAGTGGACGATTTAGCGATCCTCTCATGGCTAAGAGGAGGACTGTTTCCTCTTTGTGGAAGTTCACTTTGCAGGATGACGAAGGTGAACTGTCGAAACACTTATGCTTTCCACCAGTTTAAAGTGTCTTTGGGTAGTGAATGAGCGATAACGAGGAATATGGAGTGTAAAGAAAGTGCGACGAGCGAAAGTGGCGAGAAGAGAATTCTCGGAACATTGGATGAGTTCCTAGAGGATTAAATCGTTTCCGTGTGCTAATCGCTATCCGAGAGAATTAATTCCTTTGCGGGAATGTTTTGAAGAGACGATGTCCTAAGTGTTACGCTCATCACTCTTCTTCGACTAGAAATTGGCAATACTCTTCTTTTGACGGCAGTTTTCCCCGAGGTGTCATTCCCCTTCAGCATCCTCGTGTGCTCCTTATGTGGTCCCCTTTGTGAAGGGGTCAATAGTGCGTGAGGAAAACGGAGGAGGGGGAAGCGATTCAGGACTCCCCCTCCTCCTCCCCTTTTAATTCAGGGAAAACGAAATGTGTTTGTGATTTCCATGTTTCGAACCTCTATGTCTAGGAAGTGAAAATTGTTCCTTCTACGTCTCCCGTTCTTCTGAAGGCAGTGGTTTCTCAGTGTTAAAGAAAAGCTCAAGGAATCACTAGTGACGCTTTCGAAGTGTACGAAAGTTAGATGAAAAACGAACGCGAAGAATTGTCTCACCGAATGGTCCCCTCTTTCTAAATGCAAGCGAGCGACGGCACGTGACTCAAGATGGAGAGAAGGACCCTCGTGAGGATCCGCCGCTTCTTCATCACCACCACGATATTTCTTCAAGTGTTTTTGTCTCCCCAGGCGTCTGCCTGTCCCTCGTCGTGCGTCTGCAAGTGGAAGGGAGGCAAGCAGACCGTCGAATGCATCAACAAGGGTCTGACGGCTCTCCCGGACGGAGTGGACGCGGGCACGCAGGTCCTCGAGTTTTCCGGAAACAACCTGCAGGTGTTGGGAAGAGACCGCTTTCTTCGGGCGGGACTTCTACATCTGCAGAGGATCTATGTCTCTAACTGTCGCATCGCCTCCGTCGACGACCATGCCTTCCGGGGCCTCACGAATCTCGTCGAGCTAGACCTGAGCAATAACCGCATCACCCGCCTTCCTTCCCCAACCACTTTCGCTGACTTCCCCGCTCTCATGAGGCTTTCCCTTTCCAATAACCCCATCACGCGCTTGCCATCCAGGGCCTTCTTCCCCCTCGCTTCTCTCGTTACCCTGGAAATGAGCGGCTGTAAAATAGAGATCGTGGAAGACATGGCCTTCTCCGGACTCGACAGTCTGGAGTGGCTCAAGTTGGACGGGAATAACCTCAGAACCATCGGTGGCGAGAGCTCCTCGATTCTTCCAGCATCACTTCACGGTGTGGATCTCCACCACAATCCCTGGCACTGCGACTGCAAACTTCTCGGGCTTCGATCCTGGCTCTTGCGTTACAATATCCCGCACTCCATCGAACCGCGTTGTAAGACTCCTCCAAGGTTAGCCAACAAGGCAGTCAAATCATTGCCTCCTCACGATCTAGCTTGCCTTCCGGACGTGTCCCCTACCGCCATGTTCCTCGAAATAGCAGAGGGGAGGAACGCGTCACTTTTATGCAGAGTTTCCGCCATACCTGACGCTACTGTGTCCTGGTGGTTCCGCGGTCGAGTGCTTCAGAATGCCACTTTGGTGGCTCCCGGACTCCATCTCTATTACTTTCTGGAAGAGGTGGTTCCAGGAGGCAACTCCCCGCCCTCAAGTTCCGCTGGACAAGAAAAGCGCAGCGAGCTGTTCATCATAAACGCCAATGCTTTGGAGGGCAACGGTACTTACGCCTGCGTTGCAGAGAATGCCGCAGGAGCCGCTCAGTCAAATTACACTGTGAGGATAGTGGTGAGAGAAGAAAGGAGCGAGGGGGCTGAAGTGGAAGCCGCCTCCGCGTCCATCTTGCCACCAGAGTACGCCGTCGTGGTGATATCAGCCGCAGTGGCAGCTCTGTTGCTGCTGGTTGCCCTCACAGCCACTGTAGTTGCGTTGGCACTGAGGTGCAGGCGCAAGAAGAGACGTAGGAGAAAGAAGGAGCGAAGCAAGGCCGCAGCCGCGCTCACAGACCACGGGAAGGTGTCGTCTGCAGGGGGCGAAGCCGTCGCCGGGTGCATATCCGCCTCAGGGAGGACCGCAGACGCCGGAGGAGTGGTTGGCGTCCGCGATTGCCCTGGTGGGGGAACCAATGGGAAGGCAAACGGATCCCTGATGGTCCCCCACGAGCGGCTCCATCACGAGATGACCGTGATGGGATCTGGAGGCAGCGTGGTCCTGACAGGTTCTGGAATGGGGCATAGACAAAGGCCACAAAGTAGTCTCTCATGTGCTGTTGCTCCATCTCCCACTGGGGTTGGCTTCGTCGATCGCAATCCCGATCTGATTAACGACACAACCGGAAGCAACGACACGGAGAGCTGCAAAGAGAGGAGAAGAGAAGCCGGAGATGGAGAAGAGAAAAGCGAGGGAGATAGGGAGGAAGATGGAGTGAATGGGGGGTCCAGTGGATACCAGGACACGGTGGAGAGCATCTCGGAGGAGTTCTCCGAGGACGGGAAGGCGAGATCGGTGGCCACGTCCCCCGTGGGAAGGGGTCCGGGGCTTCGACTGCTCAGGGACGTCCCCCCAAAGATGCCGTATCCAGGCAGAGGAGCGAGGACTCCCGTTTACCACTACGTTCCGCACCCTCAGCATTTCCATCAGCACGCTGCGGACGTTCATCTCTCTCCCGGAAGGTTCCTCGACGGAGACGGATATCCCATCGACTACGGGCTCCCCAAGATGCCCCTCTCCCTCCCCCTCGCACCAATGCCTCCCCTCAATTCCGCCCCTCCCGCCGAACATTCCGGATTCTACAGGACGCTGCCGCACAGAAGGGCGGCCAACGCCGGCCCTGCCAACAGGTACTCCCGGGACGCCGAGTACTACCCGGTGGCGCTGGTAGGAACCTCTTACGAGCCTCCCGTCCGATACCAGAGGGAAGGGTACCCGTATGCGAGCACCCAGAACGGCGTGAACCCAACGGTGTACTCCCCGGTGGCCAGTCCGCCAGAAGAGGGAGTGTCACCTCCAGATCCGGCCTTCCTGCCATCTCCCCCTGCGCCGTACAAGGGGGACACCCACGACTCACCAAAGGCCTGCTGCAGTGGGCAAGAGTGCGAGATGCGGTCGCCTCCAGGAGTCGCAACGTCTTCCCCTCTGCAGGAGAGTCCGGACGAGGGATATGAGGACGACGGTACGGAGATATGACGAAAGAGGCAGGCGGGTTGCCGCAACGAAGCGACGAACAAGGAGGAGGCCGTGGTCGCTGTGGAGATGGCAGCAGAAATCACGTGGAAATTCGAGGAACCGGTGGCTGGAGCGAAAGAAAAGCGCGGGTCACAGTGAAGTGAATTCCACGGAGGTTCTCAACCCGCCCTTTCCGAAAGAGAGGACGTTTCACGACATTTTTAGGGATTTTTGAACTGTTTTGGAAAGTGGTCGCAATTTATGATATTAGCGTTAGCCGTTGGACGAATGTGGAATGCGACTCAACGCGCAGTGACGGGTGTGCCAATCCATGCAAATTTCCGATATTTTATAAAAAAAATGAGGAACTCCGAAGAGTGAGGAATATGCTGAATTTTTATGAAAATAAAGGTAGCGTGTAATGTAATGAATGTTAGAGAACTCTCGAAACTAAATGAAGAATCATTTTGGTAATACGAAAATCCTGTTTGAAACTGGGTATTGTAATCATGTCGAGTTTCACTATTTTGGACGGAGGATATTGGAGTTCGTGAGGGAATTGTGAAAATCTCTTTTCTATGAGTTTCATATTATGGATTCGTTGACGGCGAATAAGTAGCAGTCTTTTCGAGCGACGAATTAAAAAAAGTACCGGTGCAATTTTGGTTCATGGCATTTGGAAAGCGTTGAAAAAAGTGTCATATTGTAACAAGAAATCTATCCACCCTTTGTACTTCCCCATTGTTAACAGTAACGCGTTAAGAATCCCTGGCACCTTATGAGTGGAAACCGAAGTAGACTTTTCTCTGAGCAGGAACGGCCAAGAGCAAGCACTCACATTTCTATGATTTATTTGTTTACTCATAAGTATGTACAATGTTAAGAAGAGGAGAAAAATACTTGAAATAAGAGTATATGATAATTAGGTGAAGATATATAAGCATTCATGAAGACGAAGGAACAAGTTTACCTGAATATCCAACTTTAACAATTCCTTGTAACTGTCGCAGAGGACGGAATAAGGATATGTATGAGCGCATTTATATATATATATATATATATATATATATATATATATATATATATATATATATATATATATATATACATGTGCATAATTGATATCTTTGGTAATAAAATGAAAATTATCTGTAAAATGTTACTTAATTATTTCACAACTTTCTCCTCCATAAATAATGTGATGAATGGACTCGACTGGTGGAATTCCGCATTCGCATGGAAAGCTTCATTTTAATTCTTAGCATTGTCTTTGAAAAATTGTTTCGCCCTTTATTTATTATTATTCTGAAATATTTCTGAACTCCTGGTTCAGCGCAATTGCGTCATCATCAAGTCATTTGTTTCGTTTATGTTGGCGGCCTCTTAAGTAAAGTCTTAGTGATACTGAAGACCTATATGTTATTTCCAAGGAGATATGTGCTTTTTAAGGTCAGCAAAGAGAAGTTTTAAGGCATAAATTAAGGAAAAGTGAAGGCGAAAAGTTTCGAGGCACTGAAAAATATGAAGAAAAGCAGCTTCTGTACTAAACACCATGGTAAATACAGCATGGTTCTTACCAATACAGAAACATTTCGGAGAACTACAGGAAGTGGTCAGAGACAGGCGGAGGAATTGATACTCCTATGAGGATGATAAGCAATTATGGGAGAAAATACGACGGTGATATAGTTGTATAGTTCGACGTGTTTCAAGTTTTAGAAATTACAGGTGACAACATTTGATTACGAAAATTCTCATTTTATTTGGAAAGCTTCATTCTAGGAGGACAATTACATTACATTATCGGAGGTATAAACAAGTTGCCTTCTTGTTGAAACAAGGAAGTTATGAAATCGCATTATCCCTTGGCTGTGATAATCTTCTTCTCATAAAGTACCTCGTAAGCGGAAATTGGCGACGTCTGTAGCAGTTCATCTCGTCATTCACTTCTTTCATATTTGGTATGTAAATAAATATATCAGAGAATATCTTTAGCTGTAATATATCGAAGTCTTACTTCGGAATATATAATGAACTATTCGGGAAAAAATTATTTTGATATCAAACTTTACGTAATTATACATCCAGTAACTTGTCCTTAGACTATAAGAATGAGGTGGAGGCGCCTAATCGATCGTGTGGTCAACATAGCTTTCCTTTCACATTTACTACTTCTGCAATAATAACACTGATTCTTCTTTAAGATTTCAGGATAAGATTAACTAAGCTTCCTAATTAACTTTTAAACGAGAAAAACTTTCTCGTTTTTCTGATTACATTTTACGGGGAAAGAAAGGAGAGATTCTACGAGATTGAAAGCTATCTGTCAGATTAATATAATTGGAAGTGAAATGGAAAGTAGGCATATTTATGATCATGTAATTGGTATATAAGATCAAAGGAAGTTAGGTTGTGTATTCCTAGGAATAATAGATTAATTTTAGTTTTATTAGAATACCCAATTTAGTTTTATTAGAATATAGGACCGCAATATAGGCTTCGGAGCGTTGGCTAATTATACGTTGAGGTTTTGTGTTTATCTATGAAGTAAAGCGTTATTAAAATAAATTTGTTTATTTCAGAATGTATCATAGTATAAAGATTACCACAATATGCTCCTTCGATATAATTTAAGTTATGAGTATAACTGGATTGAATTAAGTAAGTATTATAAATTATATATTATATTTTAGCTACGATTCATCATTCCCTTGAAGTAATGCTTCCCCACCTCTTGACTTCAAAGGAAAACTTACGAATTAAATTATAATTTACGTCACAGTAAAAAATATAAAATTGTTTCATTTTTAATTTAATTGAAAATTAATACGACATAAAAGTGGAATAAATATTTAGTCCAAAGTTGGTGAAAAGCTATGCTTTTCATTATACCACATTCAAAACCATTGTGTAAAAGCCTAATGTGAATCCATTATACGAGTATTGTTTACGAGTACATTTAAATAGGTCAACTTGAATTAGCAAGCAAACGAAATTATTCGCTGAGTGCGTAATCAGTTCGTTAATTCTCTGAAGTGAAAATTTTCCTTTCTAATATTGATTATAATTCTAAGTAACTATCGAGGCTGAAAATGATAGTATGAAAGTTACTGAATTATTTTTAAGGATTGAATAAACCATTGCAGAAAACACCACAAGAGGCCATATGCGTTCTTTCTTAAGAATCTTCATTTCCTTCGTGATATTTGAATCGAAAAATATCATTAAAACATCTTAATCACAAAACACCGTTAGGAAAGTGTAATACGTTAAAGAGATGCGACAACTTGGGTCATTTTGCTCGTGGGTCATGAACGGGAATTGAACTCGGCACAGTTTTCACCAAACTTGTACCCGTTACCCACTCGGTTATTCGAGGACCCCAACACTTTAAATTACTCTTTGGGTGGACCATTGTTGATAGATCAGCGGTTCAACCATAAAATGCAAAAAAACGTAACTCATATCTCCCATTTGATTCGACTCCCCAATCGAAATCGCCAAGTTCTTTTTCTTTTGATATAAGAGCCCGTGTTATTCTTCCATAGTCTCCAAAGAAGAAGAGAGAGGATCATTTGCGTTGTACGGCTGCATGGATTTCTCTGCTTCGTTGACAGGACTCGTAAACTAATTATGTTTAGGAGGCAGAAACTCTTTCGGGAAGTGGAATATTTATCAACGATGATCCCATGTTATTCTGAGTCCCGGAGGACCGCCTTTCCTTTCGCGAAGGATCTCTCCGAACAGTTTATTTTTCCGGGGGTGATAAATCAACCCCACTGTCGACAGAACTATATCCTTTCCTTTCCTTTGGTCCTCCAAGCGAAAGGACCTTTTCTCCAAATGGTTTCTTAAAAGCAGGAGCTTGGCGAACCTACATTTGGAAGTCTTTTGTGGAAAAGATGGGAACCCTCAGCATCAACAGACGATATAAATCATATTGCCCATGTTACGTACTTCGTTCTCTATCCGAAACGTAAAATGACTTACCGAAAGTATAACTCCGATGGCACGAAATTTCTGGAATCCTAATCACGATTCACGTGGATTCTTCATATAATACGTCTTCGCTGTGAGAGTATACGATTTCTGAGACAGTATCCTGATGAATGGAACATATTTTACTTTTCTTTTGGGTGATAATAAAGAAAAATGTATCTTACATTTACGTTTGCTTCAATCTTATTCATTGGTGTAATAATCATGTTCTCTTAGCATTAAATCCAATGAAAAGTGCTGTTCACATATAGATAGTCCAATACTTAGTTTTTTCCCTTTGCCATCATGCTTTGTGTGGAAAGCAAGGGAAAACTACCTCATTCGTCATCCTTCTTATGGTACCGAATAGTCATTTGAGTCTATAATGCCATGATTCATCTGGTTGATGACTTTATCTACAGATTAATATCATAATTTTATATTAGTTTTAAGAAACTTTAATTACCTCATTCCTCTTATATTGTCTAATATACCACTTTCCCCTTCACAACTGGCTCCTTTCTCATCGTCCCAAATAATGCTCGTTCCCTCCCAAAACTTTTATTGGTAAATAAAAGAGTAGACGACGCTTCAACTTGTGATGTTACATACCAGTCGTTCAACCAAAATATCTTAGAGTGAGAAATTCCTTGAAAAGTTTCGTCAAACGTCTCGTTCGAATTTCGTAAACTTATACTGACAAGCTTATAAAGGGTTCTTCGTAAAGGGACGAAATAATCCTCTTTGCTAAAAGAGGAACAATGTGAATAAGTATAAATTATGGCGTGGGCCGCTCATCAGATGTTCGAATTCGGAGAGTGGAGACTATTTTCGGAGATTTAAGCTGAGAGTGATCGGCCCACACATTTCTTTTCATCAATAGTCATCGGAAAACAAGAGGAAACGTTCCCAATTATTCAGAAATACATTCGTTCGTCTTTGAAGATTTGGCCCGTCTCTCACTCTCTCGCAACTTGTAAATTACTAAAGATTAAGCCCCAGTTGATGGCTTTGATGGAACGCGCTATTGGATCTCAATTCGAATATCCTTTCTCCACTCAAATGATCTTAAGCGCTCTTCAGGTTGGGGGCTCCAGTTCGAAACTTGGAGGGTAACATCTAGTCTAATTCCTTCAACTAATCTTATCTGATAGATAGGCAGATGTCAATATAATTTTCCCTCATCAAATACATATAACACATATTCATCTGTTGCTTCGATTGGCTAAGCTGTTATTTCAAAATTAAGTTATCATTTTATTGGACATACATAGTCGTAAACATAGCATCAATCATTGCCGGATTCAAGATAAGTGAAGGATTTGATCGTCTTCCTGTGTCAAAGCCACTTCGCCAAGGATCAGACAAGCTCCTTGACTTAAAATCAGATTGCGTAGTTATTACCCTATGACCATTCATACCATATGCATATGTCTACCATATTGATGACGAGAAAATGGCTTTAAAAAGTTTAATTAGAAAGGATTTGATTGGATTGGACTGCAATTTCTTTCATTTCTCCGACTTCACACATATACTATATTTCATTTCATCGATGTCTGCCGCTTCGCCGAGAGAATTTTCAACGAGACAACGCCTTAAGACTCAGCTCTTCATGAATTTATCTATCATCAGTACGCTTTCGTAGTCACATTCTAGACGAGGCGTAGTAGCGTCGTAACTTTAATTTTTTATCTAACAAATTCACGTTCACAGGTATTTTTCAAACGTAAATTCTTATCCCACGAAAGATAGTTTTCTCTTAAAAACATTTTTCCAGGCGAAAACGGTTTAGTATTCAACCTTGGCATTTAAGATTCAGATTCCGTTATTCCTCACAAGAAGAATAGGTACCAAAATGAAATAGCGTCTCCCGTATCTGTGTCGCCTCAAATATCACCGAGAGAAAGGCACTTCCAAGATTCAAGGCGTAACAGATGCACAGACATGCACACCCTTTGAAACGCCCCCCGTTTCCAAGGCAACGGAAACTCCCTTCCATAAATTCTAATTAATGCTCGCAAATGCAAGTGTTCGCCCAAGTTTCTGAACGGTGAGAGACGATGTTTCTCTCAATGAAGGCGGTCGGGTTCATTTAAATTTCCATCGGTAACTTGGGGCACAAAATCGATCAATTAATTACCGGGAAAAAATGAATTTAAAACGTCCTGGATAATTCCTGGACTCGCGGAAAGCGTAACTTACAGAAAGGGGTTCTGAGGATGGAATAATTTAGGCGTCGAACAGATAATTGCTTGGGCATTCGAGCGATCGTAAATGGAGCTCAATCGGAACGGAAATTTTCCTGGCGAAAAGAAATCCCCCCTGGGGCCATTATAAGTTAATGGAAATACTTGAGAATTTGCATTGATTGAGAAAAGTCGTTATTAGTCATTTTTAGCAGTAAAACTGCGGAACTTCTTGCATACATATTATATAAGATTCATGGAATCGCAAAACAAAGGTCTCAAATTACTTGATTTCGTTTCGTAGAAAGAAACAAGCTTACTCTCATCTTTAGTCTTAATTTAAATTATTCTCTCTGTAGTTCAATTCATCAAAAGTAAGAATCTCATCAAGTTTTCTTCAATTCTATGAGTGTTATAGGTTAATAAACTCTCCTAAAGACAAACATCCGCCTCTTCCAAAGTGTTTCGATTCTAGAGCTATTTAAACATACATTTTTCGTGTTGTAATAAGTAATGCTGATGAAAAATTGTGATGATAGAAGAGGATATATTTTAGTCTCAATGCCGTCTAAATAATTTAAGACTTTTAGTATTCGTCCTCGGACCGAAATTGCGTTGAGAGCAGTCTGGAATCCTTGATAGCCGAGCTATTCTCTTGAGTGGCCAAAAATATTACATTTTTGTATTCATTGACCCGTAAGGATAATAGTCATGCTACTAAAATGCGCATTAGGTGATTTTTTAGCAAATCGGCAATCTCGGACTTCCCGTTATTTCCAGAATCTGGTCTAAACACAGGCTTTAGCTCCGACAAGCACGGCTGTAGAAGCGTTCTTAACCTCATACTAATTAATGGTCACGTTCTAATTTCTGTCCGTACGAATTCAAAGAGTGGTTTGTTACAACCATCCAGTCCATTTCATTCTTTACGTTTGCCTCATAATTTCTAACTTTAATATGTACCATATTTACTCATCTCTTCTAATTCCACCATTGTCTTCTACCTTAATTCCTTACTTTCAGTTGTTCAAATATTTTTGGGAAGAATTTTTCTTTTCTTCCCTATTGTACACTCTATTTCAGTTCTCTTTTCTTGTGTCAATGTTTTCCGTAGACTTCTGTTTGTATTTCAAAAAAATTCTCATTTAGTCATTCGGTGTGTCCATTTAATTTTCATCATTTTTCTGTAGCATTACATTTTCATTGCTTCTCAACACCTTTTCTCTGCTGTTTTTGTCTACGTGACTCCCGTGTAGCTTAGAGGGCAACACGTTCGACTTTGGTGAAGGCAGTCCCGGGGGAGTGAAATGACCTCAGCTATCGATGCGCTTTAAAAATTACAAAATATAAAAACTAATTACTACTTGTCTGCGTCTTCACCGATGGAGAAATACAAACCATCAATGCTTACTTATTTTTCATAAAAAACATCCAAACTTGTTATTCTTATCAGCAACGTATTTTACACCACAATGAGTGTGGTGATGTAATTCTACGCTCTTAATCAGAAACATTCTCTGTCATTATAATTTTGTGCCTTAAATCATTTTTTTGTTTCTCGCACCCAATCATCTGAAGATGTTGAAACTTAAAACTACAGTGTACTCTCAATTAACTGGGATGTCGATGGAGAGAGGATACACGAATAATCCGAAAACGCAAATAACACAAACTTTCACATTTATTTATTAAAAGGTTTAAATGAAGTAAGTAAACCATTCATTAATATTTGAGTACATAGTCCGTTGTTGTCGATGCTTTTATGGCATCATGAAGATTTTTCTTCACCCAAGAGCGAATTTTTTTGCAACCATAACTTCATTGCAGTCGCACTCACTGCTCCGTTTACTGCTTTTAATAATCCACTGTAAAACCCGGTTAAGATGATTTTCAAAGGACCTAGAGAAAGCCATGTAATCCGTCCACAGATTACCGGGAGTGCATTGTGTTTAGTTACCACCGCATTAGGTGTACATACATACAAAGTCTACGTTTAGTGAGACAGTAAATCAAAGGAAACGAAAGAAAAGATAATGGAATAGAAGATGCAGCAATATACAATAGGAAGACAAGTTTAGGAAGGATTGAGAAGGCATAGCTGGGATGAGAATAGAGTTTGAGCGTGCTTCTAAAGTCAGGGATGAAAGGAAAGGGCGAAAAATGAGATGATGTGTATATAAAGGGCGAATCAGAATAAAGACAAAAGGGACGAAATGAGGGCGAAATTTGCAATTCAACGAGGCATTAGAATGCAAATGAGTGCAAGATATGAAGTGCTTCATAGAGCAGAATAAATAAGTATAAACGACGAAATATACGTGGATTACCGATGATCATATTTTCGCAGCCTATTTTAGCCATATCGTCCCGCCATAGTTTACTTTAAGGGAAAAAATTCAGCGGCAGATAGCGCGAAGTATTTATGGAAAGGATTCAGAATGCTCTTATCCACTATGATCGGCCGAGGTTTTAGACTGTAAGCAAGAATGGAAACCGCCTCCGGGAGTGAAATCAATGACAGAATATGGGAAAACTGCTGTAACATTCATACTGAAAAAGCATATCTAATAATATATATACATGATTCCAGTAGTTTTTCTTACGAGGAAGGAGAACTAAATTGTTGCTGAGAGCGATTTCAAGATTTATTCTAAGATCATTAATTTTTGGTAATTAACATATTTTCTTGGCAATAACAAATTTGTAGTAGAACAACCATAATATTTTTGTTCTGTCTCAAATCTTACTCTCCCTAATTCACTTCATTCCACTTAGGGGTAAACTATATATAAAAATAGTTTTTATTGAATAAATATTTATCTTATCATCCTGAACATTTACAGTTCAGCATTTCATAATAATCAAATCTAGTTATTATGTTTGCTCTTATATCATTGTATCCCCTCATGCCTTTCCATATCTACCACAAAAACTAAAAGATAACCGATTTTTTCCCATCAAATTGCGGATAATTTTCTTTAACTTAGTTTTGCAATAATAATACTGGATAAATTTGAATATTTTCCTTCTGAGGTAGTGAGACTAATCGCAGATAAGTATCACGTGGAAAAAATTATCCAATTTTATTATTATGGCTTTCCCCACACTAACGCCCTACCATTTGAATTTATTAGTTTCGCGACTTTAAACCGATTTGAGAGAGGCAACAAAAACCTTTGGAGAGGGGATGGAGCGAATAAAAAATAAGGATCGAGGTGGTTAACCCGCTTTTACCATGGAGCCAAAATCCTGTAAGAGGATAAAGTCCAGGTAAATGCAACACTATGACCCAATGAATAGCTTTTTTCGAAAAATCCAAAATAAGGAGCGATGATTACCATTACTCTGCATCGCTCATAGCTCAGCGGTGTCCATATTATAACAGTCATTAATATCCATTAATATTGCATATATGCATTATCGAAGGAAAAGCGAAAAATATTCCATTCATCCAAATATTGAAGCAGGAAAATATTTAATGTAATGATCAAATTACTGAGAGTAATCTTCATTCTAGATCCACAAAAAATAAGTCACATTTTTCAGGAAAAAGCCCTTTTAATGGGCTTGGAATTATGATAATACCTAATTTGAGATCATATGTTTCCGAATACATCTATTACAAAGACTAGTGAGTTATTACCCTGGCCAAAATCCAAAGAGTTAAAATAGTTTTATGTACGAAAACTTCAAGCTTAGGTGCATATTCTGCTACTTGGTCTGCTTCCAACCAATGTCTAGACCTTCATCTATCACATACGAGTATAGTCGAATTGTCTTCACAGGCATTCGATGTATAATGAACTTTATCTCAGTTCCAATCTTCAATGAGGAGCAAACTCCAGCAAGCATACTGCATGCATTATTCCCAATTTAATTTGTGATACGTTAACATGAAGCAATGTTTCCGCTCTACTTGTAAATAACCGAAAAATCGAAAGCAATATGAATTTCATAAATTTCTTTCTATTGAAACGATCGATAAGTCCATGGCTTTAAATCTTCTTTCTTCTTTCTTTTTAAGTTTTACCATTGATCGATTTCCTTATCTTTTAATTATTTCAAAATTATTCTTAAATACCCTAATGTTCCATGAAATTATATTTCCATTTAATTTTAATGAATATAGTTTCAATTCATCATCTCATTTATCCTTCTTCATTTCCATTCCTTTATAGAGTTTTAGAAATTTTAACAAGTAAACAAAAGCTCGGTCAGATTTTCTGAAGATTCTGATGTAGCCGAAACTGGTCGTTTGTTTATTTAATTACATCTTATGGAAAAAACGAAACCTTTATTTACATTTTATGATACCATTCCACGTAGTCCGGCATTAAATCGTGTAATGTTTTAAAAAATTTTCTAAATATGTTATAAATATCGAAATTTGTACGTTTATGTAGTAGCGTCTGTAGGAGCAACCATCTTTCCACGCGACATTTTCTGAAAAGATATTTTCACTTCTCATCGCCGAAACCAGTCGTGCTTTCTGTTGAAATAGATGAGAAAGTGCCCTTACACATCATTTTACTTGATGAATATTTCCTAAGGTTTCTTCTAAAACTGCGAATTCCATTTCCCTAATTTAAGAACAGCAACTGGTAGACAAGGATGATTTATAAGCTCATTCGCCGATCCAAGATGGCAAACTGAAAGGACTAGAGTCTTTGATGAAGTCACCAATCACAAGTGTGCATGGAAAGGACTTCCTAAAAGGTCAAAAGGTTTGCTTCTCCTGTCCTAGAATATGAGTCGCACTTTTTTATAGCTGCTAAATCTTTCCCCACTTCGCCAATATTTCCACGGAAACATTCCTGCGCAGATATTGGGTCCCTTTCTCTCTAACGTATCGATGACTAGGGAAAAGCGACCGACCAAAAGAACAGCGGATGTCTGCGAAATTTCAGAATATTTCTGCTTTTCAGCCCATCTCCTTTTTTTCTAATATCTTCCTTTGTGATGAAGAATGGAGAGAAGCACCGCAAATGGAGACATCTGAATTTGAAAAGGGGAACTTCCCTGGCTTTCGTTTTATACTTTATGCAGAAACACGAGGAAAGTATCTTACAAAAGAATCGATGGAAGTACGGCGGAAAATTGAGTCGATTGGTAAACTGCTGGAGAGCAGAAATTGAATGTTGGATTGAAGAAAAATTACTAATGGAAAAATAAATTACAATCGGAATCATCGTTTGATCTTCCCTGGATAATGTCAAGCTCTTTACTCTGATTACGTTCCTTTTGTCGCTGTCGTACATCATAACTGCTAATACAAAGATTTTTTCTTCGCTAACATTCCACGTTAAAGAGATTTTTTCGTATTCAGCAGAAAAATTCTTCTATTAATATTGATAATTTTATTAATCCGTCAAATCATACTTAAGTAAGTATACCTGAAACTGTGAATTTTATTATAATAAGTATTATACAAGTCAGAATCAGGGCTACGAAGTTGCCACTAGGATAAAATCATCTGTTTAATATAATTTTATGTATATTGCAATATACTTTACTAGTTGCCCCGTGCGAAAATTTCGCAGACGATCAGTAATACTCAATTTCCCCAACCAAATACATTACAGCAACTACTCTAATCACTACAGACGAATACACAAACAATAAGACATGCCCAAAAAATCGTACCTTGATATTCCATGTCAGTGTCAGTTTCGACATACGTCGTTTGTAGCGATAGATTTGTAGAGAGAATTTTCTTTTAGCACTATAATCACGAATAGTACGCGTCATTTATATAACGACGTATATGCATTTTATCCTATACCGAATACCCCAATTCACTTAATGCATTTATTACATCATGAATTTAGACAAAAATAAATCGAATATTCTACTATGGTCGATCTTAAATTTAAATGACCGAGAAGTAATACGATGCAACGTTATTCAAACATACCAAGCGATACTCCTGTGACACAAACATTAACAATCCGGCAATTCTCATGTTTCTGTAGTTGACGTTCTGCTCCCAAAAGATGTAAAGTAGCCGGTTTATTAAACTGTTATAGTTGCGTGCAATCTTGATTTCTTCGTTTATGGAGTCGATATGTTAGTTCCGAGTACTTTTTCAATCATTATAAGACTAAGTATTAAAATCACTTTCTCATTTTTGAAATTGTTTACACTCGTCACTAAGTAAACAAATTTAATCTGTATATAGCAACCCGGGCATTGTTTCGTCCAGTAAACAACGCGATGATTAAAATGTTAATTTGTTTAACAAATGGTGGATTAAAAATCAACGAAACTCAATGGCCAAATAAAATGCCTTGCGTTTTCATATGAACATATGAACCCAGACAAAATCCCTATTATATTAGAGAACGTGAGAGTATAAGTGTTATCGAATGTTTTAAAAATTTTCTTTTAGCAGTATAATCACGAATAGTGCACGTCATCACTATAACGATACATGTATCTTATCCTATACCGAATACCTAAATTCACTCAATGCATTTATGACTAAATGAATAAGGTAAAGATACAAAATATCACTGCGAGCTTTAGCTAAACTCTGTCGTTATAAAAACCACTTCCTTTTATACCGGCAATGAAGTGTCACTTAAATAACCAAGATAAAAGAACGAAACATACCTTCTGCATCCACGTTATTTATTTATTTTCTATGTTCTTCTCTTCATACATGAAATTACTACTACTCGTCTGCAGTGATCTGATCTGGGAGAGGAGAGCTAGAGGGGAAGCTAAATGTCACACTTTCATACGAATACATTGTGTTACATTGTCAAAGCGCATAGCATTCTCCCCGCATTGAAAGTCTCTCACATCGTTAATGTGGCAAAATAATACATTTTTGAGCTTCGGAGATCGCGATTGGGAATAAAAGCTTGGGCTTTCGTTAAGCTTGTACTACATGCTGGTGAGTTTTCTGAAATCGCAGGTCATCCTTTTCTTTACTCAGAAATATGATTAAATGTTGAATATTATCTATTCAATGAGTGAAATATAAACAGTAAAAATCATTTGATATCAGGTTTAGATATATAGAAAATTTGCAACATACTAACCCGGGAAGTAATATGATGCAAAATTATTCAAACATACAACATGATAAAACCGTGATGCAAACTTTCATATTCGGCAATGTTCATGTTTCTTTGGCTGTCGTTCTGCTCCCGCAAGATGCATTAAATACGTTCCGATTAAAAACGTGCGTGAACGTCAAGAGCCGCGTTGGACGAAACCTAAGTTACGAGCGTTGCATAGGAAACAGAGAGTCATTCATTCGCGATTACGAAAACTCAAAGCTTCTGGAGATAATTTTGAGCGCGAACAGCATAATTATAGAGAAATACGTAAACTGGTTAAAGAAGAAGCACAGAAAGAATATCAGGAATACAGATCTAGAACCTTGTTAGAATCACTAGGGGGAGATCAGAAAGAGTTTTGGTCGTATGTCCGTGAGACTCGAGGAGGTCAGTCTTCTGTGCCTAACCTAATAAGCGAAGAGGGAGTCACCGTGAATGAACCAACAGAAAAAGCTAATTTGCTAAACCAGCACTACAGGAAATGCTTTACAGCAGACAATGGCCAAGTTAATGACTTTCCTGTGCGCATTGATTCAGAGATGAGTCCCATAGAGATATCAGCTGATGGAATTGCTAAGTTATTGCGAGAGATTGAAAGGAAAAAGGCGCCAGGACCCGAAGGTATTCCTGCTGTTGTCATAAAAACTTTAGCCGACAATATTGCCCCCCTTCTTCAGGTATTCTATAAGAAATCACTGGATGAGGGTACTGTCCCAATGTCTTGGAAGAAAGCACACATCACTCCGGTGCCTAAGAAAGGGCGTACTGTAAAACCAGACGACTATAGGCCCATATCACTAACTTCTATATTTTGCAAAATTATGGAACATATTATAGCCAGCTCAATTATGCGCTTTCTAGCTGAAAATGGAGCAATCAGTCAGAGCCAGCATGGATTCCGTAAGGGTAGGTCTTGCGATACCCAGTTAGCCCTCTTTATGAATGACGTATCTAAGGCAGCAGATAAGGGAGTTAGATCAGACGCAATTTTTCTAGATTTTAAGAAAGCCTTCGACACGGTGTCCCATGTAAAGCTTATACAAAAGTTAAGTTCCTACGCGATTGACGGAAAGGTGGTCAGGTGGACAAAATCATTTCTAGAAAACAGATCTCAGAGAGTTGCGTTAGACGGAATATTATCCAACGAAATTAGTATCACATCAGGTGTTCCGCAGGGAAGTGTCCTAGGGCCGATTTTATTCCTCATATACATTAACGACCTAGCGGATAAAGTAAAGAGCAAAGTTAGATTGTTCGCCGATGATACCCTCATATACAGAGAGATTTCGTCAGAAAATGATATACATATACTACAGAATGACTTGGACGTTATAGCAGGATGGTGTAAGGATTGGCAGCTTGATCTGAATCTTAAGAAATGCGTTGCTATGAGTTTCACGCGTTCTACAAACGTTATTCCCGCACTGTACAAAATTTCAGGACATCCCTTAGAGTTCGTGCGTCATAATAAATATCTAGGAGTCACGTTCAGTAGTAGTTTATCTTTTAAAGAACACATTCGAGATGTAATAGGTAAGGCGAACAAAATACAGAGACTAACAGGTAGAACGCTGAAGGGATGCTCATCAAGAGTAAAAGAAATAGCTTATTTTTCACTCATTCGACCTAATCTCGAATATTGCTGCGCGATTTGGGATCCACACGAGGTAGGTTTGGTCTCAGACTTAGAAATGGCCCAACGTAGAGCAGCTCGTTTCGTTACAGGAGATTTCAGGTTCGACAGTAGCGTTACGTCCATGATAGAATCCCTCGGTTGGAATTCACTTCAGGAGAGAAGAAACGATTACCGAAGGAAACTTTTCGAAAAGTTCCTCGGTTCCGAATTTAGGGACGAGGTGAATGAAACTTGATGATTCCGGTTAGTAGTGAGCGCGATCTCCGAGAGGCATCAACCAAGCGTTATAAGGAGGAAATAGCAAGGACAGATAGTTATTTCTGGTCGTTCTTCCCGCGAGCTATTAGAGAAGCTAATAGGGTCGATTAGAATACTAAGATGGTGTCATTACACCCCCTGCCATACGCCACTGGCGGCTTGCGGGGTACAAATCTAAATCTAAATCTAAATCTAAATGTGGCTCGCTTATTCAACTGTTATGGTTGCGTACGAAGTCGAAGTTTTCGTTCATGGAGACTGTAATGTTAATTGCGAATCATTTTATGCCCGAGAATAGATGCATTATCCGATTTAAAAACTTGTTTACACTCGTCACTAAGTAAACAAATTGAATCTGTATATAGCAACCCGGGCCTTTTTTCGTCCAGTACACAACGGGATGATTAAAATATTATTTCAATTTGTTTAACAAATGGTGCATTTTTGATTTGTCTGACTATTTTTCGCAGGAACCTGACAACTTTTGCCATCAAACGGTTATTCATTTATATATATTGATGGAGTAATAAGGGAGAAAAGTCCCGATCACCAAAAAAGCATGTTTTAAAATAATATATAGATAGATTAGAAAATAAGAAATATATTCATTAATACATGCAGGATAATATATAAATTTTATTACTACAGACGCGGATATATTAATACAAATTCTTTAATTTATGAAAACATCTATCAATTTTTTACAAAGCATATTGTTCCTAAGATTTTCACTGAAATAGGCACCATTGTCATCCTTCAAGGACATTCTTCCTCTTCTAAACTGAATATGCATTTTGTTTTCTCATACATTTATTTATTTAAATGAACATGAATGGTACAAGCATAGATAACTATATACAGATGGGATATTTAAGGAAGGCTTCTAATATCTTCCAATGCTTGACAAACACAGAGATTTTTCATCACACTGGATTTTAATTCTCTGAAATTAATTTTCATCTACTCGCTAGCACACTATACACAATGTTCGCTTCAATTCTTTAAGAGTGAATGCAAAACTTTGAGACGTCGCTCTTATTATTCCAGGGGCTTCGTTAATTAAACAAAAAGAATTATCGCTTATAACCTTGCGAGTATTGTGTATTTCTCAGCTCAGAAAAAGGTCTATTTCATGTTTTCGGCTGAAACACGTTTAATGGACTAGGAAATACGGTAATACCGAATTTCGCGACAATATGATTCGGAATCCATGTTTTACAAAGACCGATGAGTTATTTCTCTGGCTGTCCTCCAAACAGTTGTCATAGTTTTCTGTTCGAACAATTCGAGCTTAGGTGCATATTTTGCCACTTGGTCTGCTTCCAAATACTGTCTAGACCATTTTCTGTCATAGAAATTCGATATTCCTTTACAGCCAACGATTAGATGCATTGAATGACTTGTTTCCAATCTTCTTACACATTATTTATCTCTTCATGCAGCATTCATACGCCCAACTTCAATACACTGCTTAACTGTAGGAACCGCTTTAGCCACTTTTATTATGAAATGAGTTAAAGAATCAACATTTACTTTTGGAAATACATCTCTCATTATTGAAGTTCGATATGAACACCTCAGATAAACGAAATGGAAAGGACTAGTTTAACATAATAGACAGATTAATGCGACGGCTAAACCTAAAAAGAAGAGAGAACATTGAAATTTACGGATTCTAATGATTGAGAAAAAAAAACTTTTCATTCCAGTGAGTGGGAAAAATTTGCAGAAGCGACAAACGAGAATATTTTACGCATTATAATTATTATTTAAGGTTATAGTGGATCGCCTTGTCCCGATGGCATCCATACATATCTGAAAATTTTAACGTGGTATGGTAAGGATGAAATCAATAAAGTAATCCTAGGGCGACCGGATAGCTAAGTGACAGCCTATTCAAGTTTGGTGAAAGCGGTTCCGGGTTCGATTCCCGGTGAGAGACTGAGCGAAATGTACCGAACTGTCGAAGCACGTTTAACAATACTACTACTTATGTGATATTAATATCTCCTATTCATTGTAAGAGAGAATTTAGTCCTCTGGTCGCTGTGGCACATACCGTATGAAGCACAATGCCTTCTTCGGGGCAAATCCGATAGGACGAATGAGTAATCTTCCTAAGACGACCTTCCGTTCGCCCGGAGGCGAGGTTTGCGGCCTCTACGTAATACCTTCACGAGACCAAATATGCCGGAAATGTTTTTGCAGACTTATTCGAAGGTGAGCTAGCGAAGCAGTGCATCTACCTCCGCTTCTTGTCTCTTCTCTGGATTGCCAGGTTCGTATTGTATGAGTAATACGGGATTATCAGTGAAGTACTTCACAATGATGCAGGAGAAAAACTGAAAAATTACTCTACGTATGTATATTAGAATATTCTATATATTTATACGATTGTGCTCAATAGAGTTGACATCGTCATTCTACTTTCAAATTAAAGAATACATATTGAAATTTGAATGAATTAATCAAGATCGTCTATTTATTGTTCTGAGTTCAGCTTAATTTCTTTATCGAATTTTCTTTCTTCCTGATTATAAAACCATTCAATCTTCAAATCAACGCATTACGAATGTATGTAATTTCGAGGGAATATGATAAGAAACTTGTCATTTAATCCTTGTATATACATATTTAAGAACGTTTTAATATCAAGGCATATAGGCACTCCTCCGAATAATTCTGGCATTAGGCTGCCATTCATTGAACAAGCGATAAAGGAACAGTGCTGCTTCATAGATACTGAATTGTACAATAAATCACAATGGGTAAGTATGAGACGTCATCAAAAATACATTTAGAGATTTTGAAGCACTGTTCCTTTACCTCTCATGGAAATATTTTTGAAACAGTGTCAATTATTTGTGTGATACACGGTTTCTTGATATTTCGGACTCCATTATTTACCAAGAGTTGCTTCGAGGAAAAACATGAGGTACGTATGTATCAGATTGTAAGAGTAATGAATGCGGAAATGTTGGAAAAATCTGGAAAAAGGAAAAAATAAATTGGGACTCAGGAGGAATGTCAGATAATTTTTGACTTGAATAGCATATCAAATTATTTAAAATTTTGGTGGATTACATGAGTACGAGACTACTACTACGAGAGCAGATGTTGACGAAAATTTCATCGAAACTGAAAATGTTTAACAATACATCGTATTTAATTTATTCTAAATATAAGTAATGATGTTTCCCACGTTACCGCAGTCATATCTGTAAAAGATATAGTAACGAATAAATGATGATTAATGAGAGAGAGGTAGTTCCTAACTTAAGTAACAGTGAGGATAACACTAATTGAAGATAATAATAATATAGACAACAGTGTAGAATTCATTCGCCATAAAAATATTACTACATTCGATGTTACACGAAAGTAATACTATGCCGCTCGAACTTTGATAAATGTTCTTTCTAAAAGCACTTTGAAAAACGAAAATGTCACAATCATCACAAAGACTAGCTAACGTTCGCATCTTTTATTTAGTCAACGGTCGAAATCGTTAGCAATCAGCTGAGCTTTTTCGATTTCCTCGTCCAGCAGAAATGGAAGAACCTTTTCGGTGAGCTACTCGTATTTCAGCCGTAAACTAACCCAACCTCCAAGACCCTTCCAATTGGGCAAGGTTGTCTCTGTTCGACTCCTGTTCTCTCAGATTCTAAACCGGTTATTTTTCCTCTCTCTTGCATGCAGTTCCAAATAAATTTGCCTCCACTAATGTTTTTCTTCGAACACAAATACGAACCACATTATTCCGAAGGAAATTTAAACACCGCTAGAGTATAGATAGAATTTGCCCATAAACTTTTTGGAAATAACTGAATATACGGCGGAATAAATCCAATATGCCACCGAATTTCAGCTTTTTGAGAATTCACTAAATTTTTAATTCAAAGAGAATCATAATGTGGATCCGATATTTCACCGAGGGTTGCCAGAATGAGGCAGAAATTGGTAGGTTGAAGGCGCTGTTGAAATATATTTAACAAAAGGTAAGCATTTCTCTCCACCAGGCGAACCACGTATCTCCGTAAGTATTCAAATCATTCTCAGCTGCTTCGACTGAGCTCTGAGGGCATGAGAACTGGACCGTTCTTAAGGTCAGTCTAAGTTCTATTTTAGTTTTTAATTTCAATGAGAATCGGAAAATTGAAAGATCATATTTATGAACGCGTAATTTTTAGTCTAAAAAGTAAAGTTTTTACGAAAATTCGGTAAAGAAGTGTTTATTAACGATTTAAACTTACGTCAATCCAGTTGCTCTCAAGACGTTTCCTCGTTTCCAAATGTCACTCATTTTAATTCACTAGGAAAGATTACAAAGAGAGCATCTGTTTTCCAGAAATATAAATTACATACATTTCATTTTTGTTTTGAATTAAAACAAGAATCAGATGATAATAGTTCTTATTGTAATTTCTCCATTTTAAATTATATGAATGCTATTTTTGACCACCCTCTTGTCGTTTATTGCTAAGAATCCTATTTTCCATCAGGGAAAAATATTGGAAATATTTTTTTAAGAGTGATGTAATGAATTTTCAAAAAGCTGAATAACAAAAAACGTTTAATTTTTCGTAACTAAGTAATAAAAAATACTAATGAGTGAAAACTCAAAATTTCCCTAAAAAACGTTCTACCATATTTTATAACCATTATTTATTCAACACTGCTTAAGAACCCTCAAATTGGACAAGTTGTAACTACCATCAAATGTGAGAAGTCTTCCTCTGCATTCTCATCGGTGAGTGAGTGGTGGTTTCGAAGGTGAGCAGCGGTATGATGAACATTCTTCAACGTGACCGCGCTCTGGTTTGCCTACGATGTTATCGGCCATAGTTTTGGTTCTAGCGTCTTTTGTCTTGGGTATCCGTTCGTTTTCTTAGTGAGCTCCTTTCTAATGCGGGCTTCTTGCTTTTGGGAGAGTAGTCTGTATTCACCCATTTCCCTCATACCTCCCGCTCGTCATTCACTCAATTTCCCACCGATAATAACAGTGGAATAGAAGGGGCAATTCCATCTATTCTCATCAGTGTTCAGGAGGATATTACGCGAAGGCGAGTGAGCAACTCGTTCGACCTCGATGAAAGCGGTCCCAGGTTTGATTCTCGGTGGGGGCTCACGTGAGAAATGACCTCAGCTGTCAAAGCACTTTTGCAATGACTACTAACACACCTTACTAACTTCTCACAAAACCTCCGAATTTCTTTCAACATTTGCTACCATTCTAGAACGCTGGACTGACTAAGCACTCTTACAATTGGAGCAGAACGCGGTAAGGGATTTCGTTCAGCCGAATTAAGGTTAGTAGCTTTATTATTTTCGGTCTTATGTAATCTTTCTTTCGCTTATCGTAGCTATTCTTAGAGCCATCGTCTTGCGATGAATGTGAGCGCGAAATATTTACGTAAAACCAATGTGATGAATATGAAACGATTCACAGCTCGTTGAGTATTAGAAAAGACATAACTGCAATGCTCGGATATGATCATAATTCAAAATCTATAGATTTATGCATCATCAGGAGAACTGGGGTTTTTAAGAAACTTTAGACAAGTGACACAAACAGGTAATATAGTCCCTTTTATCTTTTAATAGAGTTAAGGATCCTTCGAGCAGTTTATTTACTTTTTCCGATTTGAAACATTTAGATTTACTTCAAATGTTGATCCGCAGTATATCTACGGTATATCTACTATAGGTACACTGGTAAGTAACATCTAAGCCGAAGATGCGGTTATCCTTGCTAAATGGCCTAAACTGTTGAAAAATCCTAAAAATATTACTATACAATTCTATAGAAATTAGAACTAGAATAAACACATGTATCCAATGCAAGATTAAACAACATTTTCTCTTCATTTTTGAAGGCATGAAACTTAATAATTTAGGAATTTATCACAAATGTTGTAACTGAAAAGTTGAAAGTAAAATAATATCATTATAAAAGTACTAAACCGAAGGTAATTTCACGTAATCTTATCTGAACTTTATCTCTGTTTGCTATGATTGAAGTCCTTACGAATAACCAAATTTTAGAATTTAATCGATTACAATTCACAGTCAAATCCGGTTAAAACACTTTGAGACACTCTTCCACTTAATACGCTGTATTCTTACGATCCCTTTAATACGACACAGATATTAAAAGTTACGCTTAAGACGCTTTTAAGGTGGATTTTTTCCTTTCCCAAATGCATTGCAAGTCGCTGTAGTCAATCCTCCGCCTCACTCGATAGATCTAATCTGTATCGCCACCCAAATCTCTTTTCAACTGTCTTGCTTTGTCTCTAAAGGTCTCTATGCTCTTGTTTGGGATGAATTAGTTTGTGTAAAACATTAAGTTATTCTGAAGCAGAACAATTTGAATCCCACGGTCAGAGCCAAATCCGAGAGAGAGTAAGATTTACAGCCATCAGTCTTAGGACAGAGGTTCAGATGAAAAGTGGCTTGGCGATGATTCCTTTCGGTGTGAACCCAAGTTGTAAGCATATCAAATGCACCGGAGCTGCAGTGATAGTTGGGCTGTTGAGCGAAATCCTGGAGAGATTAGGCTCTGTGAGGTCTTTTCACTACTGTTGTTAGAAATTCGCTATTCATCCGTTCTACATCTACATGAATACCCTGCAAGCCGCCTTTCGGCGTGTGGCAGGGGATCCGTTACCGTCACTCTGTAGAAAAATTGCCTCAACATAAAGTGAATATGACCAAAATGATGAAACTAGAAAATGGAGCTCTTCAGTTCGTCCGAAAAGCGGGCATTTCTCCAAAAATATGATAAGAAAGCAATCAATCCTACAAAGAAATTGGACACGGATTCTTTAGATATCTCATTGGCAAATGTAAAGCAAATTAAGATAATCTTTTGGCGTTTTAAATTGCAGGGCACTTAATTAAAAATAAGAGAGATAAAACTCCTTCTCACTTGTTTTTTAAAGCCGCTAAATCTAAAAAATTATCATTTCTCGGATAGGGCAGAATCCCGCCTATAACTAAGTATTCGTCCCCTGTTTAAGGGTTACGTTGATTGTACTTAACTGTATTTTCAACACAAAAACACATTTGGTCCTAGATGTGTTAGAAATTATATACTACATAGTAGTAAAAATACCAGCAACTTATTGCGAAATCCATGAGACTGAATAAAATATTCTAAAATGTTTGAAAAAGATCACTACCAAGTAATTGAAAACAAAAAAAGGAAAATCTTACAAATTAACCCAAACTTCCTTCAAAAACGGGATATTTAGACTAATATTTGAAAATCTTCCAAATTAAGGCAAACCAGTGTCCAAAAATACGTTATCTATAAAAATATTTAAAAAACCTTCCAAGTTAAGCCAAAAATCCCTCAAGGAAACGGCTTATTAAGCAGGATATTAGAAAAATCTTCCATATTAAAAAAAACTCTGTCCTAAAAGGGGAAATTTAGGAAGATATTTGAAAAATTTTACAAAAAAGGCCAACATTCAATCAAAAAACGGCTTATTTAGCGCGATATTTGGAAAATTTAGAAGATTCCTCAAATATCTTACTAAATAAGCCGTTTTTGGAGAAAATGTCGGCTTAATTTGGAAGATTTTTTAAATAACTTTCTAAATAAGACGTTTTTTGAGAGAATTTTTCCTTATTTTAGAAGATTTTTCAAATATCTTACTAAATAAGCCGTTCTCGGAACAAATTTCGGCTTAGTTTCGATGATTTTGCAAATATCTTGCTTAATAAGCAGTTTTTTGTGCAAATTTTGGCTTTATAAGACGAATTTTCAAATATATTACTAAATAAATTGTTATCAGAGCAAATATCGGCTTAATTCTGGGGAATAAGCAAATATCTTGCTAAAAAAGCCGTTTTTTAAGCGGATTTTTTTTTAACTCGGAAGACTTTGCAAATATCTTTCTTAATAAGCCGGTTTTTGAGAGAATTAAATCTAATTATAAAATATATTTCAAATAATTTACTAAATAAGCCGTTTGTTGAGCGAATTTTATCTTAATTTATAAGATGTTTCAAATATATTATTAAATATGCCGTTTTCGGAGCAAATTTCGGCTTAATTTGGAAGAGTTTTCGAATATCTAACTAAATAGGCCGTTTTAGGAGCGAATTTTGTCTTAATTTATAAGATGTTTCAAATATATTATTAAATATGCCGTTTTTGGAGCAAATTTCGGCTTAATTTGGAAGAGTTTTCGAATATCTAACTAAATAGGCCGTTTTAGGAGCGAATTTTGTCTTAATTTAGAAGATTTTTCAAAAATATTATTAAATAAGCCGTTTTCGGAAAAAATTTCGGCTTAATTTAGAAGATTTCTCGAATATCTTACTAAATAGGCCATTTTTTGAGCGAATATTGTCTTAATTTAGAAAATCTTTCAATTACCTTATTGTATAAACCGATTTCGGAGCAAATTTCGGCTTAATTTGAAAGATTTTTCGAATATCTTTTTAAATAGCCTATTTTTGGAGCGAATTCTACCTTAATTTAGAAGATTTTTCATATATATTATTAAATAAGCCGTTCTTGGAGCAATTTTCGGCTTAATTTGGAAGATTTTTCCAATATCTTACTGAATAGGCCGTTTTCGGAGGACATTTCGGCTTAATTTAGAAGATTTTTCAAATATCTTACTAAATAGGCCATTTTTGAAGCGAATTTTGTCTTAATCTAGAAGATTTTTCGAATATCTTATTAAATAAGCCGTTTTCGGAGCAAAATTCGGCTTAATTTGGAAGTTTTTTCTAATATCATACTAAATAAGCCGTTTTCGGAGCAAATTTCGGCTTAATTTGGAAGATTTTTCAAATACCTTATTCAATAAGACGTTTTCGGAGCAAATTTCGGCTTAAGTTGAATGATTTTTCGAGTATCTTATTAAATAAGCCGTTTTCGAAGGAAATTTCAGCTTAAGTTGGAAGATTTTCCAAATATCTTACTAATTAGGCCGTCTTGAGAGCAAATTTCGGCTTAATTTGGAAGATTTTTCCAATATCTTACTGAATAGGCCGTTTTCGGAGGACATTTCGGCTTAATTTAGAAGATTTTTCAAATATCTTACTAAATAGGCCATTTTTGAAGCGAATTTTGTCTTAATCTAGAAGATTTTTCGAATATCTTATTAAATAAGCCGTTTTCGGAGCAAAATTCGGCTTAATTTGGAAGTTTTTTCTAATATCATACTAAATAAGCCGTTTTCGGAGCAAATTTCGGCTTAATTTGGAAGATTTTTCAAATACCTTATTCAATAAGACGTTTTCGGAGCAAATTTCGGCTAAAGTTGAATGATTTTTCGAGTATCTTATTAAATAAGCCGTTTTCGAAGGAAATTTCAGCTTAAGTTGGAAGATTTTCCAAATATCTTACTAATTAGGCCGTCTTGAGAGCAAATTTCGGCTTAATTTGGAAGATTTTTAAATTATCTTACTAAATAGGCCGTTTTGGAGCGAATTTTGACTTATTTAATAAGATATTTCAAAAAAATTCTAAATTAAGCCGTTTTCGGAGCAAATTTTGGCTGATTTTGGAAGATTTTTCGAATATCTTACTAAATAGGCCATTTTTAGAGAGAATTTTGTGTAAATTTAGAAGAATTTTCAAATATCTTATTAAATAAGCCGTTTTCGGAAAAAATTTCGGCTTAATTTGGAAGATTTGTCGAATATCTTACTTCATAGGTCTTTTTTTGAGCGAATTCTGTCTTAATTTAGAAGATCTCTCAAATACCTTATTGTATAAGCCGCTATCGGAGCAAATTTCGGCTTAATTTGAAAGATTATTCGAATATCTTTCTAAATAAGCCGTTTTGGGAGGAAATTTCGGATTAATTTGGAAGATTTTTCGAATATCTTACTGAATAAGCCGTTTTCGTAGCAAATTTCGGCAGATTTTGGAAGATTTTTCGAAAATGTTACTAAATAGGCCATTTTTGGAGCTAATTTTGTCACAATTTAGAAGATTTTTCGAATATCTTATTAAATAACCCGTTTTCGGAGCAAAATTCCACTTAATTTGGAAGATTTTTCAATTTTCTTACTAAATAAGCCGTTTTCGGAGCAAATTTCAACTTAATTTGGAAGATTTTTCTGATAATATACTAAATAAGCCGTTTTCCGAGCAATTTTCTGCTTAATTTGGAAGATTTTTCGAATATCTTTCTAAATAAACCGTTTTCGGAGGAAATTTCGGCTTAATCTTGAATATTTTTCGAATATCTTGCGAATCATGCCATTTTCGGAACGAATTTTGTCTTTATATAGGAGATTTTTCAAATATCTTATTGAATAAGCCGTTTTCGGAGATATTTATGGCTTAATTTATAAGATGTTTCAAATATCATATTAAATAAGCCGTTTTCGGAGCAAATTTCGGCATAATTTGGAAGATTTTTCAAATACCATACTAAATAGGCCATTTTTGGAGCGAAAATTGTCTTAATTTAGAAGATTTTTCAAAAGTCTTCTTAATTAAGCCGTTTACGGAGAATTTCCTGCTTAATTTAGAAGATTTTTCGAATATTGTACTAAATAAGCCGTTTGCGGAGCAAATATCGATAAAATTTGGAAGATTTTTGGAAAATCATACTAAATAAGCAGTTATTGGAGCAAATTTCGGCTTAATTTGGAATATTTTACAAATATCTTAATAAAAAAGCCGTTTTCGGAGCAAATTTCCGGCTTAAGTTGGAAGATTTTTCGAATATCTTACTAAATAAGCCGTTTTGGAGCAAATTTCGGCAGATTTTGGAAGATTTTTCGAATATGTTACTAAATAGGCCATTTTTGGAGCGAATTTTGTCACAATTTAGAAGATTTTTCAAATATCTTACTAAATAGGCCATTTTTGAAGCAAATTTTGTCTTAATCTAGAAGATTTTTCGAATATCTTATTAAATAAGCCGTTTTCGGAGCAAAATTTCACTTAATTCGGAAGATTTTTCAATTTTCTTGGTAAATAAGCTGTTTTCGGAGCAAATATCGGCTTAATTTGGAAGTTTTTTCTAATATCATACTAAATAAGCCGTTTTCGGAGCAAATTTCGGCTTAATTTGGAAGATTTTTCAAATACCTTATTTAATAAGACGTTTTCGGAGCAAATTTCGGCTAAATTTGAATCATTTTTCTAGTATCTTATTAAATAAGCCGTTTTCGAAGGAAATTTCAGCTTAAGTTGGAAGATTTTCCAAATATCTTACTAATTAGGCCGTCTTGAGAGCAAATTTCGGCTTAATTTGGAAGATATTTAGAATTTCTTACTAAATAGGCCGTTTTGGAGCGAATTTGGACTTATTTATTAAGATATTTCAAAAAAATTCTAAATTAAGCCGTTTTCGGAGCAAATTTTGGCTGATTTTGGAAGACTTTTCGAATATCTTACTAAATAGGCCATTTTTAGAGAGAATTTTGTGTAAATTTAGAAGATTTTTCAAATATCTTATTAAATAAGCCGTTTTCGGAGGAAATTGCGGCTACATTTGGAAGATTTTTTCAAATATCTTACTAAATTGGCCATTTTTGGAGCGAATTTTGTCACAATTTAGAAGATTTTTCAAATATCTTATTAAATAAGACGTTTTCGGAGCAAATTACGGCCTAGTTTGGAAGATTTTTCGAATATCGTACTAAATTAGCCGTTTTTGGAGGAAATTTCGGATTAATTTGGAAGATTGTTCGAATATCTTTCTTAATAGGACATTTTTGTAGCGAATTTTGGCTTAATTAAGGATATTTATCAAATATTTTACTAGATAAGCCGTTTTCGGAGCTAATTTTGGCTTAATTTATAAGATGATGAGCAATATTTGGCTTAATTTATAAGATTTTTTGAATATCTTACTAAATAAGCCGTTTTCGGGGAAAATTTCGGCTTAATTTGGAAGATTTTTTGAATAACTTACTAAAAAGGCCATTTTTGGAGCGAATTTTGGCTTAATATATAGGATTTTTGAAATATCTTATTGAATAAGCCGTTTTCGGAGGATATTTCGGCATAATTTGCATGATTTTTCGAATATCATACTAAAGATCCATTTTCGGAGCGAATTTTCGCTTAATTTAGAAGATTTTTGAAATATCTCAATATATAGGCCGTATTCGGATCAAAATTCTACTTAATTTGGATTATTTTTCGAATATCTTACTAAATAGGCCGTTTTGGAGCGAATTTGGACTTATTTATTAAGATATTTCAAAAAAATTCTAGATTAAGCGGTTTTCGGAGCAAATTTTGGCTGATTTCGGAAGACTTTTCGAATATCTTACTAAATAGGCCATTTTTAGAAAGAATTCTGTGTAAATTTAGAAGATTTTTCAAATATCTTATTAAATAAGCCGTTTTCGGAAAAAAGTTCGGCTTAATTTGGAAGATTTTTCGAATATCTTACTTCATAGATCTGTTTTGAGCGAATTCTGTCTTAATTTAGAAGATTCTTGAAACACCTTATTGTATAAGCCGCTTTCGGAGGAAATTTCCGCTTAATTTGAAAGATTATTCTAATATCTTTCTAAATAAGCCGTTTTGGGAGGAAATTCCGGATTATTTGGAAGATTTTTCGAATATCTTACTGAATAAGCCGTTTTCGTAGCAAATTTCGGCAGATTTTGGAAGATTTTTCGAAAATGTTACTAAATAGGCCATTTTTGGAGCTAATTTTGTCACAATTTAGAAGATTTTTCGAAAATCTTATTAAATAAGCCGTTTTCGGAGCAAAATTCCACTTAATTTGGAAGATTTTTCAATTTTCTTACTAAATAAGCCGTTTTCGGAGCAAATTTCGGCTTAATTTGGAAGATTTTTCTAATTACATTCTAAATAAGCCGTTTTCGGAGCAAATTTCGGCTTAATTTGAAAGCTTTTTCGAATATCTTACTAAATAGGTCATTTTTTGAGCTAATTCTGGCTTAATTTAGGAAATTTTTCGAATATTTTATTCAATAAGCCGTAATCGGAGAAAATTTCGGCTTAATTTGGAAGATTTTTCTGAATATCTAATTAATTAAGCCTTTTTCGTAGCAAATTTCGGCAGATATTTGAAGATTTTTCGAATTTGTTACTAAATAGACCATTTATGGAGCGAGTTTTGTCTCAATTATAAAAGATTTTTCAAAAATCATACTAAATAGGCCATTTTTGGAGCGAATTTTGTCTTAATCTGGAAGATTTTTCAAATATCTTATTAATTAAGCCATTTACGGAGGAATTTTCTGCTTATTTTTGAAGATTTTTCGAATATAGTACTAAATAAGCCGTTTTCGGAGCAAATATCGATAAAATTTGGAAGACTTTTGGAAAATCATACTAAATAAGCCGTTTATGGAGCAAATTTCGGCTTAATTTGGAAGATTATACAAATATCTTACTAAATAAGCCGTTTTCGGAGCAAATTTCGGCTAAAGTTGGAAGATTTTTCGAATATCTTATTAAATAAGCCGTTTTCGAAGGAAATTTCAGCTTAAGTTGGAAGATTTTCCAAATATCTTACTAATTAGGCCGTCTTGAGAGCAAAGTTTGGCTTAATTCGGAAGATATTTCGAATATCTTGCTAAATAGGCCATTTTTGGAGCGAATTTTGTCACAATTTAGAAGATTTTTCAAATATCTTACTAAATAGGCCATTTTTGAAGCAAATTTTGTCTTAATCTAGAAGATTTTTCGAATATCTTATTAAATAAGCCGTTTTCGGAGCAAAATTTCACTTAATTCGGAAGATTTTTCAATTTTCTTGGTAAATAAGCCGTTTTCGGAGCAAATATCGGCTTAATTTGGAAGTTTTTTCTAATATCATACTAAATAAGCCGTTTTCGGAGCAAATTTCGGTTTAATTTGGAAGATTTTTCAAATACCTTATTTAATAAGACGTTTTCGGAGCAAATTTCGGCTAAATTTGAATCATTTTTCGAGTATCTTATTAAATAAGCCGTTTTCTAAGGAAATTTCAGCTTAAGTTGGAAGATTTTCCAAATATCTTACTAATTAGGCCGTCTTGAGAGCAAATTTCGGCTTAATTTGGAAGATATTTAGAATATCTTACTAAATAGGCCGTTTTGGAGCGAATTTGGACTTATTTATTAAGATATTTCAAAAAAATTCTAAATTAAGCCGTTTTCGGAGCAAATTTTGGCTGATTTTGGAAGACTTTTCGAATATCTTACTAAATAGGCCATTTTTAGAGAGAATTTTGTGTAAATTTAGAAGATTTTTCAAATATCTTATTAAATAAGCCGTTTTCGGAGGAAATTGCGGCTACATTTGGAAGATTTTTTCAAATATCTTACTAAATTGGCCATTTTTGGAGCGAATTTTATCACAATTTAGAAGATTTTTCAAATATCTTATTAAATAAGACGTTTTCGGAGCAAATTACGGCCTAGTTTGGAAGATTTTTCGAATATCGTACTAAATTAGCCGTTTTTTGGAGGAAATTTCGGATTAATTTGGAAGATTGTTCGAATATCTTTCTAAATAGGACATTTTTGTAGCGAATTTTGGCTTAATTAAGGATATTTATCAAATATCTTACTAGATAAGCCGTTTTCGGAGCTAATTTTGGCTTATTTTTTAAGATGATGAGCAATATTTGGCTTAATTTATAAGATTTTTTGAATATCTTACTAAATAAGCCGTTTTCGGGGAAAATTTCGGCTTAATTTGGAAGATTTTTTGAATAACTTACTAAAAAGGCCATTTTTGGATCGAATTTGGGCTTATTATATAGGATTTTTGAAATATCTTATTGAATAAGCCGTTTTCGGAGGATATTTCGGCATAATTTGCAAGATTTTTGAAATATCTCAATATATAGGCCGTATTCGGATCAAAATTCTACTTAATTTGGATTATTTTTCGAATATCTTACTAAATAGGCCGTTTTGGAGCGAATTTGGACTTATTTATTAAGATATTTCAAAAAAATTCTAGATTAAGCGGTTTTCGGAGCAAATTTTGGCTGATTTTGGAAGACTTTTCGAATATCTTACTAAATAGGCCATTTTTAGAGAGAATTTTGTGTAAATTTAGAAGATTTTTCGAATATCGTACTAAATTAGCCTTTTTTGGAGGAAATTTCGGATTAATTTGGAAGATTGTTCGAATATCTTTCTAAATAGGACATTTTTGTAGCGAATTTTGGCTTAATTAAGGATATTTATCAAATATCTTACTAGATAAGCCGTTTTCGGAGCTAATTTTGGCTTATTTTATAAGATGATGAGCAATATTTGGCTTAATTTATAAGATTTTTTGAATATCTTACTAAATAAGCCGTTTTCGGGGAAAATTTCGGCTTAATTTGGAAGATTTTTTGAATAACTTACTAAAAAGGCCATTTTTGGATCGAATTTGGGCTTATTATATAGGATTTTTGAAATATCTTATTGAATAAGCCGTTTTCGGAGGATATTTCGGCATAATTTGCAAGATTTTTGAAATATCTCAATATATAGGCCGTATTCGGATCAAAATTCTACTTAATTTGGATTATTTTTCGAATATCTTACTAAATAGGCCGTTTTGGAGCGAATTTGGACTTATTTATTAAGATATTTCAAAAAAATTCTAGATTAAGCGGTTTTCGGAGCAAATTTTGGCTGATTTTGGAAGACTTTTCGAATATCTTACTAAATAGGCCATTTTTAGAGAGAATTTTGTGTAAATTTAGAAGATTTTTCGAATATCGTACTAAATTAGCCTTTTTTGGAGGAAATTTCGGATTAATTTGGAAAATTGTTCGAATATCTTACAAAATAGGCCATTTTCGGAGCAAAAATTGTCTTAATTTAGAAGATTTTTCAAATAACTTATTAATTAAGCCGTTTACGGAGCAATTTTTAGCTTAATTTGGAAGATTTTTCGAATATCTTACTTAATAAACCGTTTTCGGAGCGAATTTTGTCTTAATTAAGGAGATTTTTCAAATATCTTATTGAATAAGCCGTTTTCGGAGCAAATTTCTGCTTAATTTGGAAGATTTTTCGATTTTCATACTAAATAAGCCGTTTTCGGATCAAATTTCGGCTTAATTTGGAAGATTTTTCGAATATCTTACTTAATAAGCCGTTTTCGGAGCGAATTTTGTCTTAATTAAGGAGATTTTTCAAATATGTTATTGAATAAGCCGTTTTCGGAGCAAATTTCGCCTTAATTTGGAAGATTTTTCTAATAACACACTAAATAAGCCTTTTTCGGTGCAAATTTCGGCTTAATTTGGAATAATTTTCGAATATCTAACTAAATAGGCCTTTTTGGAGCTAATTTTGTCAAAATTTATAAGAGTATTCAAATATCTCATTAAATATACAGTTTTCGGAGCAAATTTCGGCTTAATCTGGAAGAGTTATCGAAAATTGTAGTATATATGCCGTTTTCGGAGTAAATTTCGACTTAATTTCGAAAATGTTTCGAATATCTTACGACATAAGCCATATTCGGAGCGAATTTTGTCTTAAATTAGAAGATTTTCCAAATATCTTACTAATTAGGCCGTCTTGAGAGCAAATTTCGGCTTAATTTGGAAGATTTTCAGAATATCTTACTAAATAGACCGTTTTAGAGCGAATTTTGTCTTATTTAATAAGATATGTCAAAAAATTTCTAAATTAAGCCGTTTTCGGAGGAAATTTTGTCTGATTTTGGAAGTTTTTTAGAATATCCTACTGAATAGGCCATTTTTGGAGCGAATTTTGTCACAATTTAGAAGATTTTTGAAATATCTTATTAAATAAGACGTATTCGGAGGAAATTTCGACTTAATTTGGAAGATTTTTCTAATAACATACTAAATGAGCCTTTTTCGGTGCAAATTTCTGCTTAATTGTGAATATATTTCGAATATCTTACGAATAAGGCCATTTTCGGAACGAATTTTGTTTTAATTTAGTAGATTTTTCAAATATCTTATTGAATAAGCCGTTTTCGGAGCAAATCTCGGCATAAGTTGGACGATATTTCGAATATCTTTTTAAATAAGCCGTTTTCGAAGGAAATTTCAGATTAAGTTGGAGGATTTTCCAAATATCTTACTAATTTGGCCGTCTTGAGAGCAAATTTCGGCTTAATTTGGAAGATATTTCGAATATCTTGCTAAATAGGCCATATTTGGATCGAATATTTCCTAAATTTAGAAGATTATTCAAATATCTTATTAAATAAGCCGTTTTTCTGAGCAATTTTCGGCTTAATTTGGAAGATTTTTCGAATATTTTATTCAATAAGCCGTTTTCGGAGCAAATTTTGGCTGATTTTGGAAGACTTTTCGAATATCTTACTAAATAGTCCATTTTTGGAGCGAAATTTGTCATGATTTATAAGATTTTTCTAATATCTTACTAAATAAGCCGTTTTCGGAGGAAATTTCGTTTTAATTTGGAAGTTTTTTCTAATAACATACTAAATAAGCCTTTTTCGGTGCAAATTTCAGCTTAATTGTGAATATCTTTCTAATATCTTACAAAATAATCTGTTTTTGGAGCGAATTTTGTTTAATGTAGACTATTTTTCAAAAATCTTATTAAATAAGCCGTTTTCGGAGGAAATTTCTTCTTAATTTGGAAGAATTTTCGAATATCTAACTAAATAAGCCGTTTTCGGAGCAAATTTCGGCTTAATCTTGAATATTTTAAGAATATCTTACGAATAAGGCCATTTTCGGAACGAATTTTGTCTTAATTTAGGAGATTTTTCAAATATCTTATTGAATAAGCCGTTTTCGGAACAAATTTCGGCTTAAGTTGGAAGATATTTCGAATATCTTATTGTATAAGCCGTTTTCGAAGGAAGTTTCAGCTTAAGTTGGAAGATTTTTCAAATATCTTACTAAATTGGCCATTTTTGGAGCAAAATCGGCTTAATTCGGAATATATTTCGAATATCTTACTAAATAGACCATTTTGGAGCAAATTTTGTCTTAATCTAGAAGATATTTAAAATATCTTATTAAATAAGCCCTTTTCGTAGAAAATTTCGCCTTAATTTGGTAGAATTATCAAATGTCTCATTAAATAAGCCATTTTCGGAGGAAATTGCGGCTACATTTGGAAGATTTTTACAAATATCTTACTAAATTGGCCATTTTGGAACAATATTTGGCTTAATTTATAAGATTTTTTGAATATCTTACTAAATAAGCCGTTTTCGGGAAAAATTTCGGCTTAATTTGGAAGATTTTTTGAATAACTTACTAAAAAGGCCATTTTTGGAGCGAATTTTGGCTTAATATATAGGATTTTTGAAATATCTTATTGAATAAGCCGTTTTCGGAGGATATTTCGGCATAATTTGCAAGATTTTTGGAATATCTTACTAAAGAGGCCATTTTCGGAGCGAATTTTCGCTTAATTTAGAAGATTTTTGAAATATCTCAATATATAAGCCGTATTCGGAGCAAAATTCTACTTAATTTGGATTATTTTTCGAATATCTTACTAAATAGGCCATTTTTGAAGCAAATTTTGTCTTAATCTAGAAGATTTTTCGAATATCTTATTAAATAAGCCGTTTTCGGAGCAAAATTTCACTTAATTCGGAAGATTTTTCAATTTTCTTGGTAAATAAGCCGTTTTCGGAGCAAATATCGGCTTAATTTGGAAGTTTTTTCTAATATCATACTAAATAAGCCGTTTTCGGAGCAAATTTCGGCTTAATTTGGAAGATTTTTCAAATACCTTATTCAATAAGACGTTTTCGGAGCAAATTTCGGCTAAAGTTGAATGATTTTTCGAGTATCTTATTAAATAAGCCGTTTTCGAAGGAAATTTCAGCTTAAGTTGGAAGATTTTCCAAATATCTTACTAATTAGGCCGTCTTGAGAGCAAATTTCGGCTTAATTTGGAAGATTTTTAAATTATCTTACTAAATAGGCCGTTTTGGAGCGAATTTTGACTTATTTAATAAGATATTTCAAAAAAATTCTAAATTAAGCCGTTTTCGGAGCAAATTTTGGCTGATTTTGGAAGATTTTTCGAATATCTTACTAAATAGGCCATTTTTAGAGAGAATTTTGTGTAAATTTAGAAGAATTTTCAAATATCTTATTAAATAAGCCGTTTTCGGAAAAAATTTCGGCTTAATTTGGAAGATTTGTCGAATATCTTACTTCATAGGTCTTTTTTTGAGCGAATTCTGTCTTAATTTAGAAGATCTCTCAAATACCTTATTGTATAAGCCGCTATCGGAGCAAATTTCGGCTTAATTTGAAAGATTATTCGAATATCTTTCTAAATAAGCCGTTTTGGGAGGAAATTTCGGATTAATTTGGAAGATTTTTCGAATATCTTACTGAATAAGCCGTTTTCGTAGCAAATTTCGGCAGATTTTGGAAGATTTTTCGAAAATGTTACTAAATAGGCCATTTTTGGAGCTAATTTTGTCACAATTTAGAAGATTTTTCGAATATCTTATTAAATAACCCGTTTTCGGAGCAAAATTCCACTTAATTTGGAAGATTTTTCAATTTTCTTACTAAATAAGCCGTTTTCGGAGCAAATTTCAACTTAATTTGGAAGATTTTTCTGATAATATACTAAATAAGCCGTTTTCCGAGCAATTTTCTGCTTAATTTGGAAGATTTTTCGAATATCTTTCTAAATAAACCGTTTTCGGAGGAAATTTCGGCTTAATCTTGAATATTTTTCGAATATCTTGCGAATCATGCCATTTTCGGAACGAATTTTGTCTTTATATAGGAGATTTTTCAAATATCTTATTGAATAAGCCGTTTTCGGAGATATTTATGGCTTAATTTATAAGATGTTTCAAATATCATATTAAATAAGCCGTTTTCGGAGCAAATTTCGGCATAATTTGGAAGATTTTTCAAATACCATACTAAATAGGCCATTTTTGGAGCGAAAATTGTCTTAATTTAGAAGATTTTTCAAAAGTCTTCTTAATTAAGCCGTTTACGGAGAATTTCCTGCTTAATTTAGAAGATTTTTCGAATATTGTACTAAATAAGCCGTTTGCGGAGCAAATATCGATAAAATTTGGAAGATTTTTGGAAAATCATACTAAATAAGCAGTTATTGGAGCAAATTTCGGCTTAATTTGGAATATTTTACAAATATCTTAATAAAAAAGCCGTTTTCGGAGCAAATTTCCGGCTTAAGTTGGAAGATTTTTCGAATATCTTACTAAATAAGCCGTTTTGGAGCAAATTTCGGCAGATTTTGGAAGATTTTTCGAATATGTTACTAAATAGGCCATTTTTGGAGCGAATTTTGTCACAATTTAGAAGATTTTTCAAATATCTTACTAAATAGGCCATTTTTGAAGCAAATTTTGTCTTAATCTAGAAGATTTTTCGAATATCTTATTAAATAAGCCGTTTTCGGAGCAAAATTTCACTTAATTCGGAAGATTTTTCAATTTTCTTGGTAAATAAGCTGTTTTCGGAGCAAATATCGGCTTAATTTGGAAGTTTTTTCTAATATCATACTAAATAAGCCGTTTTCGGAGCAAATTTCGGCTTAATTTGGAAGATTTTTCAAATACCTTATTTAATAAGACGTTTTCGGAGCAAATTTCGGCTAAATTTGAATCATTTTTCTAGTATCTTATTAAATAAGCCGTTTTCGAAGGAAATTTCAGCTTAAGTGGGAAGATTTTCCAAATATCTTACTAATTAGGCCGTCTTGAGAGCAAATTTCGGCTTAATTTGGAAGATATTTAGAATTTCTTACTAAATAGGCCGTTTTGGAGCGAATTTGGACTTATTTATTAAGATATTTCAAAAAAATTCTAAATTAAGCCGTTTTCGGAGCAAATTTTGGCTGATTTTGGAAGACTTTTCGAATATCTTACTAAATAGGCCATTTTTAGAGAGAATTTTGTGTAAATTTAGAAGATTTTTCAAATATCTTATTAAATAAGCCGTTTTCGGAGGAAATTGCGGCTACATTTGGAAGATTTTTTCAAATATCTTACTAAATTGGCCATTTTTGGAGCGAATTTTGTCACAATTTAGAAGATTTTTCAAATATCTTATTAAATAAGACGTTTTCGGAGCAAATTACGGCCTAGTTTGGAAGATTTTTCGAATATCGTACTAAATTAGCCGTTTTTGGAGGAAATTTCGGATTAATTTGGAAGATTGTTCGAATATCTTTCTTAATAGGACATTTTTGTAGCGAATTTTGGCTTAATTAAGGATATTTATCAAATATTTTACTAGATAAGCCGTTTTCGGAGCTAATTTTGGCTTAATTTATAAGATGATGAGCAATATTTGGCTTAATTTATAAGATTTTTTGAATATCTTACTAAATAAGCCGTTTTCGGGGAAAATTTCGGCTTAATTTGGAAGATTTTTTGAATAACTTACTAAAAAGGCCATTTTTGGAGCGAATTTTGGCTTAATATATAGGATTTTTGAAATATCTTATTGAATAAGCCGTTTTCGGAGGATATTTCGGCATAATTTGCATGATTTTTCGAATATCATACTAAAGATCCATTTTCGGAGCGAATTTTCGCTTAATTTAGAAGATTTTTGAAATATCTCAATATATAGGCCGTATTCGGATCAAAATTCTACTTAATTTGGATTATTTTTCGAATATCTTACTAAATAGGCCGTTTTGGAGCGAATTTGGACTTATTTATTAAGATATTTCAAAAAAATTCTAGATTAAGCGGTTTTCGGAGCAAATTTTGGCTGATTTCGGAAGACTTTTCGAATATCTTACTAAATAGGCCATTTTTAGAAAAAATTCTGTGTAAATTTAGAAGATTTTTCAAATATCTTATTAAATAAGCCGTTTTCGGAAAAAAGTTCGGCTTAATTTGGAAGATTTTTCGAATATCTTACTTCATAGATCTGTTTTGAGCGAATTCTGTCTTAATTTAGAAGATTCTTGAAACACCTTATTGTATAAGCCGCTTTCGGAGGAAATTTCCGCTTAATTTGAAAGATTATTCTAATATCTTTCTAAATAAGCCGTTTTGGGAGGAAATTCCGGATTATTTGGAAGATTTTTCGAATATCTTACTGAATAAGCCGTTTTCGTAGCAAATTTCGGCAGATTTTGGAAGATTTTTCGAAAATGTTACTAAATAGGCCATTTTTGGAGCTAATTTTGTCACAATTTAGAAGATTTTTCGAAAATCTTATTAAATAAGCCGTTTTCGGAGCAAAATTCCACTTAATTTGGAAGATTTTTCAATTTTCTTACTAAATAAGCCGTTTTCGGAGCAAATTTCGGCTTAATTTGGAAGATTTTTCTAATTACATTCTAAATAAGCCGTTTTCGGAGCAAATTTCGGCTTAATTTGAAAGCTTTTTCGAATATCTTACTAAATAGGTCATTTTTTGAGCTAATTCTGGCTTAATTTAGGAAATTTTTCGAATATTTTATTCAATAAGCCGTAATCGGAGAAAATTTCGGCTTAATTTGGAAGATTTTTCTGAATATCTAATTAATTAAGCCTTTTTCGTAGCAAATTTCGGCAGATATTTGAAGATTTTTCGAATTTGTTACTAAATAGACCATTTATGGAGCGAATTTTGTCTCAATTATAAAAGATTTTTCAAAAATCATACTAAATAGGCCATTTTTGGAGCGAATTTTGTCTTAATCTGGAAGATTTTTCAAATATCTTATTAATTAAGCCATTTACGGAGGAATTTTCTGCTTATTTTTGAAGATTTTTCGAATATAGTACTAAATAAGCCGTTTTCGGAGCAAATATCGATAAAATTTGGAAGACTTTTGGAAAATCATACTAAATAAGCCGTTTATGGAGCAAATTTCGGCTTAATTTGGAAGATTATACAAATATCTTACTAAATAAGCCGTTTTCGGAGCAAATTTCGGCTAAAGTTGGAAGATTTTTCGAATATCTTATTAAATAAGCCGTTTTCGAAGGAAATTTCAGCTTAAGTTGGAAGATTTTCCAAATATCTTACTAATTAGGCCGTCTTGAGAGCAAAGTTTGGCTTAATTCGGAAGATATTTCGAATATCTTGCTAAATAGGCCATTTTTGGAGCGAATTTTGTCACAATTTAGAAGATTTTTCAAATATCTTACTAAATAGGCCATTTTTGAAGCAAATTTTGTCTTAATCTAGAAGATTTTTCGAATATCTTATTAAATAAGCCGTTTTCGGAGCAAAATTTCACTTAATTCGGAAGATTTTTCAATTTTCTTGGTAAATAAGCCGTTTTCGGAGCAAATATCGGCTTAATTTGGAAGTTTTTTCTAATATCATACTAAATAAGCCGTTTTCGGAGCAAATTTCGGTTTAATTTGGAAGATTTTTCAAATACCTTATTTAATAAGACGTTTTCGGAGCAAATTTCGGCTAAATTTGAATCATTTTTCGAGTATCTTATTAAATAAGCCGTTTTCTAAGGAAATTTCAGCTTAAGTTGGAAGATTTTCCAAATATCTTACTAATTAGGCCGTCTTGAGAGCAAATTTCGGCTTAATTTGGAAGATATTTAGAATATCTTACTAAATAGGCCGTTTTGGAGCGAATTTGGACTTATTTATTAAGATATTTCAAAAAAATTCTAAATTAAGCCGTTTTCGGAGCAAATTTTGGCTGATTTTGGAAGACTTTTCGAATATCTTACTAAATAGGCCATTTTTAGAGAGAATTTTGTGTAAATTTAGAAGATTTTTCAAATATCTTATTAAATAAGCCGTTTTCGGAGGAAATTGCGGCTACATTTGGAAGATTTTTTCAAATATCTTACTAAATTGGCCATTTTTGGAGCGAATTTTATCACAATTTAGAAGATTTTTCAAATATCTTATTAAATAAGACGTTTTCGGAGCAAATTACGGCCTAGTTTGGAAGATTTTTCGAATATCGTACTAAATTAGCCGTTTTTTGGAGGAAATTTCGGATTAATTTGGAAGATTGTTCGAATATCTTTCTAAATAGGACATTTTTGTAGCGAATTTTGGCTTAATTAAGGATATTTATCAAATATCTTACTAGATAAGCCGTTTTCGGAGCTAATTTTGGCTTATTTTTTAAGATGATGAGCAATATTTGGCTTAATTTATAAGATTTTTTGAATATCTTACTAAATAAGCCGTTTTCGGGGAAAATTTCGGCTTAATTTGGAAGATTTTTTGAATAACTTACTAAAAAGGCCATTTTTGGATCGAATTTGGGCTTATTATATAGGATTTTTGAAATATCTTATTGAATAAGCCGTTTTCGGAGGATATTTCGGCATAATTTGCAAGATTTTTGAAATATCTCAATATATAGGCCGTATTCGGATCAAAATTCTACTTAATTTGGATTATTTTTCGAATATCTTACTAAATAGGCCGTTTTGGAGCGAATTTGGACTTATTTATTAAGATATTTCAAAAAAATTCTAGATTAAGCGGTTTTCGGAGCAAATTTTGGCTGATTTTGGAAGACTTTTCGAATATCTTACTAAATAGGCCATTTTTAGAGAGAATTTTGTGTAAATTTAGAAGATTTTTCGAATATCGTACTAAATTAGCCTTTTTTGGAGGAAATTTCGGATTAATTTGGAAGATTGTTCGAATATCTTTCTAAATAGGACATTTTTGTAGCGAATTTTGGCTTAATTAAGGATATTTATCAAATATCTTACTAGATAAGCCGTTTTCGGAGCTAATTTTGGCTTATTTTATAAGATGATGAGCAATATTTGGCTTAATTTATAAGATTTTTTGAATATCTTACTAAATAAGCCGTTTTCGGGGAAAATTTCGGCTTAATTTGGAAGATTTTTTGAATAACTTACTAAAAAGGCCATTTTTGGATCGAATTTGGGCTTATTATATAGGATTTTTGAAATATCTTATTGAATAAGCCGTTTTCGGAGGATATTTCGGCATAATTTGCAAGATTTTTGAAATATCTCAATATATAGGCCGTATTCGGATCAAAATTCTACTTAATTTGGATTATTTTTCGAATATCTTACTAAATAGGCCGTTTTGGAGCGAATTTGGACTTATTTATTAAGATATTTCAAAAAAATTCTAGATTAAGCGGTTTTCGGAGCAAATTTTGGCTGATTTTGGAAGACTTTTCGAATATCTTACTAAATAGGCCATTTTTAGAGAGAATTTTGTGTAAATTTAGAAGATTTTTCGAATATCGTACTAAATTAGCCTTTTTTGGAGGAAATTTCGGATTAATTTGGAAAATTGTTCGAATATCTTACAAAATAGGCCATTTTCGGAGCAAAAATTGTCTTAATTTAGAAGATTTTTCAAATAACTTATTAATTAAGCCGTTTACGGAGCAATTTTTAGCTTAATTTGGAAGATTTTTCGAATATCTTACTTAATAAACCGTTTTCGGAGCGAATTTTGTCTTAATTAAGGAGATTTTTCAAATATCTTATTGAATAAGCCGTTTTCGGAGCAAATTTCTGCTTAATTTGGAAGATTTTTCGATTTTCATACTAAATAAGCCGTTTTCGGATCAAATTTCGGCTTAATTTGGAAGATTTTTCGAATATCTTACTTAATAAGCCGTTTTCGGAGCGAATTTTGTCTTAATTAAGGAGATTTTTCAAATATGTTATTGAATAAGCCGTTTTCGGAGCAAATTTCGCCTTAATTTGGAAGATTTTTCTAATAACACACTAAATAAGCCTTTTTCGGTGCAAATTTCGGCTTAATTTGGAATAATTTTCGAATATCTAACTAAATAGGCCTTTTTGGAGCTAATTTTGTCAAAATTTATAAGAGTATTCAAATATCTCATTAAATATACAGTTTTCGGAGCAAATTTCGGCTTAATCTGGAAGAGTTATCGAAAATTGTAGTATATATGCCGTTTTCGGAGTAAATTTCGACTTAATTTCGAAAATGTTTCGAATATCTTACGACATAAGCCATATTCGGAGCGAATTTTGTCTTAAATTAGAAGATTTTCCAAATATCTTACTAATTAGGCCGTCTTGAGAGCAAATTTCGGCTTAATTTGGAAGATTTTCAGAATATCTTACTAAATAGACCGTTTTAGAGCGAATTTTGTCTTATTTAATAAGATATGTCAAAAAATTTCTAAATTAAGCCGTTTTCGGAGGAAATTTTGTCTGATTTTGGAAGTTTTTTAGAATATCCTACTGAATAGGCCATTTTTGGAGCGAATTTTGTCACAATTTAGAAGATTTTTGAAATATCTTATTAAATAAGACGTATTCGGAGGAAATTTCGACTTAATTTGGAAGATTTTTCTAATAACATACTAAATGAGCCTTTTTCGGTGCAAATTTCTGCTTAATTGTGAATATATTTCGAATATCTTACGAATAAGGCCATTTTCGGAACGAATTTTGTTTTAATTTAGTAGATTTTTCAAATATCTTATTGAATAAGCCGTTTTCGGAGCAAATCTCGGCATAAGTTGGACGATATTTCGAATATCTTTTTAAATAAGCCGTTTTCGAAGGAAATTTCAGATTAAGTTGGAGGATTTTCCAAATATCTTACTAATTTGGCCGTCTTGAGAGCAAATTTCGGCTTAATTTGGAAGATATTTCGAATATCTTGCTAAATAGGCCATATTTGGATCGAATATTTCCTAAATTTAGAAGATTATTCAAATATCTTATTAAATAAGCCGTTTTTCTGAGCAATTTTCGGCTTAATTTGGAAGATTTTTCGAATATTTTATTCAATAAGCCGTTTTCGGAGCAAATTTTGGCTGATTTTGGAAGACTTTTCGAATATCTTACTAAATAGTCCATTTTTGGAGCGAAATTTGTCATGATTTATAAGATTTTTCTAATATCTTACTAAATAAGCCGTTTTCGGAGGAAATTTCGTTTTAATTTGGAAGTTTTTTCTAATAACATACTAAATAAGCCTTTTTCGGTGCAAATTTCAGCTTAATTGTGAATATCTTTCTAATATCTTACAAAATAATCTGTTTTTGGAGCGAATTTTGTTTAATGTAGACTATTTTTCAAAAATCTTATTAAATAAGCCGTTTTCGGAGGAAATTTCTTCTTAATTTGGAAGAATTTTCGAATATCTAACTAAATAAGCCGTTTTCGGAGCAAATTTCGGCTTAATCTTGAATATTTTAAGAATATCTTACGAATAAGGCCATTTTCGGAACGAATTTTGTCTTAATTTAGGAGATTTTTCAAATATCTTATTGAATAAGCCGTTTTCGGAACAAATTTCGGCTTAAGTTGGAAGATATTTCGAATATCTTATTGTATAAGCCGTTTTCGAAGGAAGTTTCAGCTTAAGTTGGAAGATTTTTCAAATATCTTACTAAATTGGCCATTTTTGGAGCAAAATCGGCTTAATTCGGAATATATTTCGAATATCTTACTAAATAGACCATTTTGGAGCAAATTTTGTCTTAATCTAGAAGATATTTAAAATATCTTATTAAATAAGCCCTTTTCGTAGAAAATTTCGCCTTAATTTGGTAGAATTATCAAATGTCTCATTAAATAAGCCATTTTCGGAGGAAATTGCGGCTACATTTGGAAGATTTTTACAAATATCTTACTAAATTGGCCATTTTGGAACAATATTTGGCTTAATTTATAAGATTTTTTGAATATCTTACTAAATAAGCCGTTTTCGGGAAAAATTTCGGCTTAATTTGGAAGATTTTTTGAATAACTTACTAAAAAGGCCATTTTTGGAGCGAATTTTGGCTTAATATATAGGATTTTTGAAATATCTTATTGAATAAGCCGTTTTCGGAGGATATTTCGGCATAATTTGCAAGATTTTTGGAATATCTTACTAAAGAGGCCATTTTCGGAGCGAATTTTCGCTTAATTTAGAAGATTTTTGAAATATCTCAATATATAAGCCGTATTCGGAGCAAAATTCTACTTAATTTGGATTATTTTTCGAATATCTTACTAAATAGGCCATTTTTGAAGCAAATTTTGTCTTAATCTAGAAGATTTTTCGAATATCTTATTAAATAAGCCGTTTTCGGAGCAAAATTTCACTTAATTCGGAAGATTTTTCAATTTTCTTGGTAAATAAGCCGTTTTCGGAGCAAATATCGGCTTAATTTGGAAGTTTTTTCTAATATCATACTAAATAAGCCGTTTTCGGAGCAAATTTCGGTTTAATTTGGAAGATTTTTCAAATACCTTATTTAATAAGACGTTTTCGGAGCAAATTTCGGCTAAATTTGAATCATTTTTCGAGTATCTTATTAAATAAGCCGTTTTCTAAGGAAATTTCAGCTTAAGTTGGAAGATTTTCCAAATATCTTACTAATTAGGCCGTCTTGAGAGCAAATTTCGGCTTAATTTGGAAGATATTTAGAATATCTTACTAAATAGGCCGTTTTGGAGCGAATTTGGACTTATTTATTAAGATATTTCAAAAAAATTCTAAATTAAGCCGTTTTCGGAGCAAATTTTGGCTGATTTTGGAAGACTTTTCGAATATCTTACTAAATAGGCCATTTTTATAGAGAATTTTGTGTAAATTTAGAAGATTTTTCAAATATCTTATTAAATAAGCCGTTTTCGGAGGAAATTGCGGCTACATTTGGAAGATTTTTTCAAATATCTTACTAAATTGGCCATTTTTGGAGCGAATTTTATCACAATTTAGAAGATTTTTCAAATATCTTATTAAATAAGACGTTTTCGGAGCAAATTACGGCCTAGTTTGGAAGATTTTTCGAATATCGTACTAAATTAGCCGTTTTTTGGAGGAAATTTCGGATTAATTTGGAAGATTGTTCGAATATCTTTCTAAATAGGACATTTTTGTAGCGAATTTTGGCTTAATTAAGGATATTTATCAAATATCTTACTAGATAAGCCGTTTTCGGAGCTAATTTTGGCTTATTTTATAAGATGATGAGCAATATTTGGCTTAATTTATAAGATTTTTTGAATATCTTACTAAATAAGCCGTTTTCGGGGAAAATTTCGGCTTAATTTGGAAGATTTTTTGAATAACTTACTAAAAAGGCCATTTTTGGATCGAATTTGGGCTTATTATATAGGATTTTTGAAATATCTTATTGAATAAGCCGTTTTCGGAGGATATTTCGGCATAATTTGCAAGATTTTTGAAATATCTCAATATATAGGCCGTATTCGGATCAAAATTCTACTTAATTTGGATTATTTTTCGAATATCTTACTAAATAGGCCGTTTTGGAGCGAATTTGGACTTATTTATTAAGATATTTCAAAAAAATTCTAGATTAAGCGGTTTTCGGAGCAAATTTTGGCTGATTTTGGAAGACTTTTCGAATATCTTACTAAATAGGCCATTTTTAGAGAGAATTTTGTGTAAATTTAGAAGATTTTTCGAATATCGTACTAAATTAGCCTTTTTTGGAGGAAATTTCGGATTAATTTGGAAAATTGTTCGAATATCTTACAAAATAGGCCATTTTCGGAGCAAAAATTGTCTTAATTTAGAAGATTTTTCAAATAACTTATTAATTAAGCCGTTTACGGAGCAATTTTTAGCTTAATTTGGAAGATTTTTCGAATATCTTACTTAATAAACCGTTTTCGGAGCGAATTTTGTCTTAATTAAGGAGATTTTTCAAATATCTTATTGAATAAGCCGTTTTCGGAGCAAATTTCTGCTTAATTTGGAAGATTTTTCGATTTTCATACTAAATAAGCCGTTTTCGGATCAAATTTCGGCTTAATTTGGAAGATTTTTCGAATATCTTACTTAATAAGCCGTTTTCGGAGCGAATTTTGTCTTAATTAAGGAGATTTTTCAAATATGTTATTGAATAAGCCGTTTTCGGAGCAAATTTCGCCTTAATTTGGAAGATTTTTCTAATAACACACTAAATAAGCCTTTTTCGGTGCAAATTTCGGCTTAATTTGGAATAATTTTCGAATATCTAACTAAATAGGCCTTTTTGGAGCTAATTTTGTCAAAATTTAGAAGAGTATTCAAATATCTCATTAAATATACAGTTTTCGGAGCAAATTTCGGCTTAATCTGGAAGAGTTATCGAAAATTGTAGTATATATGCCGTTTTCGGAGTAAATTTCGACTTAATTTCGAAAATGTTTCGAATATCTTACGACATAAGCCATATTCGGAGCGAATTTTGTCTTAAATTAGAAGATTTTCCAAATATCTTACTAATTAGGCCGTCTTGAGAGCAAATTTCGGCTTAATTTGGAAGATTTTCAGAATATCTTACTAAATAGACCGTTTTAGAGCGAATTTTGTCTTATTTAATAAGATATGTCAAAAAATTTCTAAATTAAGCCGTTTTCGGAGGAAATTTTGTCTGATTTTGGAAGTTTTTTAGAATATCCTACTGAATAGGCCATTTTTGGAGCGAATTTTGTCACAATTTAGAAGATTTTTGAAATATCTTATTAAATAAGACGTATTCGGAGGAAATTTCGACTTAATTTGGAAGATTTTTCTAATAACATACTAAATGAGCCTTTTTCGGTGCAAATTTCTGCTTAATTGTGAATATATTTCGAATATCTTACGAATAAGGCCATTTTCGGAACGAATTTTGTTTTAATTTAGTAGATTTTTCAAATATCTTATTGAATAAGCCGTTTTCGGAGCAAATCTCGGCATAAGTTGGACGATATTTCGAATATCTTTTTAAATAAGCCGTTTTCGAAGGAAATTTCAGATTAAGTTGGAGGATTTTCCAAATATCTTACTAATTTGGCCGTCTTGAGAGCAAATTTCGGCTTAATTTGGAAGATATTTCGAATATCTTGCTAAATAGGCCATATTTGGATCGAATATTTCCTAAATTTAGAAGATTATTCAAATATCTTATTAAATAAGCCGTTTTTCTGAGCAATTTTCGGCTTAATTTGGAAGATTTTTCGAATATTTTATTCAATAAGCCGTTTTCGGAGCAAATTTTGGCTGATTTTGGAAGACTTTTCGAATATCTTACTAAATAGTCCATTTTTGGAGCGAAATTTGTCATGATTTATAAGATTTTTCTAATATCTTACTAAATAAGCCGTTTTCGGAGGAAATTTCGTTTTAATTTGGAAGTTTTTTCTAATAACATACTAAATAAGCCTTTTTCGGTGCAAATTTCAGCTTAATTGTGAATATCTTTCTAATATCTTACAAAATAATCTGTTTTTGGAGCGAATTTTGTTTAATGTAGACTATTTTTCAAAAATCTTATTAAATAAGCCGTTTTCGGAGGAAATTTCTTCTTAATTTGGAAGAATTTTCGAATATCTAACTAAATAAGCCGTTTTCGGAGCAAATTTCGGCTTAATCTTGAATATTTTAAGAATATCTTACGAATAAGGCCATTTTCGGAACGAATTTTGTCTTAATTTAGGAGATTTTTCAAATATCTTATTGAATAAGCCGTTTTCGGAACAAATTTCGGCTTAAGTTGGAAGATATTTCGAATATCTTATTGTATAAGCCGTTTTCGAAGGAAGTTTCAGCTTAAGTTGGAAGATTTTTCAAATATCTTACTAAATTGGCCATTTTTGGAGCAAAATCGGCTTAATTCGGAATATATTTCGAATATCTTACTAAATAGACCATTTTGGAGCAAATTTTGTCTTAATCTAGAAGATATTTAAAATATCTTATTAAATAAGCCCTTTTCGTAGAAAATTTCGCCTTAATTTGGTAGAATTATCAAATGTCTCATTAAATAAGCCATTTTCGGAGGAAATTGCGGCTACATTTGGAAGATTTTTACAAATATCTTACTAAATTGGCCATTTTGGAACAATATTTGGCTTAATTTATAAGATTTTTTGAATATCTTACTAAATAAGCCGTTTTCGGGAAAAATTTCGGCTTAATTTGGAAGATTTTTTGAATAACTTACTAAAAAGGCCATTTTTGGAGCGAATTTTGGCTTAATATATAGGATTTTTGAAATATCTTATTGAATAAGCCGTTTTCGGAGGATATTTCGGCATAATTTGCAAGATTTTTGGAATATCTTACTAAAGAGGCCATTTTCGGAGCGAATTTTCGCTTAATTTAGAAGATTTTTGAAATATCTCAATATATAAGCCGTATTCGGAGCAAAATTCTACTTAATTTGGATTATTTTTCGAATATCTTACTAAATAGGCCATTTTTGAAGCAAATTTTGTCTTAATCTAGAAGATTTTTCGAATATCTTATTAAATAAGCCGTTTTCGGAGCAAAATTTCACTTAATTCGGAAGATTTTTCAATTTTCTTGGTAAATAAGCCGTTTTCGGAGCAAATATCGGCTTAATTTGGAAGTTTTTTCTAATATCATACTAAATAAGCCGTTTTCGGAGCAAATTTCGGTTTAATTTGGAAGATTTTTCAAATACCTTATTTAATAAGACGTTTTCGGAGCAAATTTCGGCTAAATTTGAATCATTTTTCGAGTATCTTATTAAATAAGCCGTTTTCTAAGGAAATTTCAGCTTAAGTTGGAAGATTTTCCAAATATCTTACTAATTAGGCCGTCTTGAGAGCAAATTTCGGCTTAATTTGGAAGATATTTAGAATATCTTACTAAATAGGCCGTTTTGGAGCGAATTTGGACTTATTTATTAAGATATTTCAAAAAAATTCTAAATTAAGCCGTTTTCGGAGCAAATTTTGGCTGATTTTGGAAGACTTTTCGAATATCTTACTAAATAGGCCATTTTTATAGAGAATTTTGTGTAAATTTAGAAGATTTTTCAAATATCTTATTAAATAAGCCGTTTTCGGAGGAAATTGCGGCTACATTTGGAAGATTTTTTCAAATATCTTACTAAATTGGCCATTTTTGGAGCGAATTTTATCACAATTTAGAAGATTTTTCAAATATCTTATTAAATAAGACGTTTTCGGAGCAAATTACGGCCTAGTTTGGAAGATTTTTCGAATATCGTACTAAATTAGCCGTTTTTTGGAGGAAATTTCGGATTAATTTGGAAGATTGTTCGAATATCTTTCTAAATAGGACATTTTTGTAGCGAATTTTGGCTTAATTAAGGATATTTATCAAATATCTTACTAGATAAGCCGTTTTCGGAGCTAATTTTGGCTTATTTTATAAGATGATGAGCAATATTTGGCTTAATTTATAAGATTTTTTGAATATCTTACTAAATAAGCCGTTTTCGGGGAAAATTTCGGCTTAATTTGGAAGATTTTTTGAATAACTTACTAAAAAGGCCATTTTTGGATCGAATTTGGGCTTATTATATAGGATTTTTGAAATATCTTATTGAATAAGCCGTTTTCGGAGGATATTTCGGCATAATTTGCAAGATTTTTGAAATATCTCAATATATAATTTAATTTAATTTAATAGACCCTTTATTAGGCGAGGTTAGGCCCGAGTGGGCCTCTCTTCCACCTAACCTCGTATGAAGTTACATCGCTATAAAGATTCAAAATTATAATAAGAGAATAAAAAAAAAAGAGAAAGGAGAAAAAAAAAAAACAAAAAGAAAGATTTGATTTGCGGGAAAAAAACCTCTATAACTGAAGGTTGATAGAGAAAAAACCCACAGTGCGGGAAAACACCCACACAAGAAGGGGGGCGAAAAAAAACCCGCGAAAACACAGTGAAAACACATAATAAATAAAAGAAATTTCCATAATTCACAAATCAAAGTAAAGCGAAAAATTCATAAGCAAAAATACAAAAAATAAAATAAAAAAAAAGTAGTAATAAAAATATAATGAAAATGGAGTAATGACATAATTATAACATAATAATAAGCAGCCGATGCCATATGCCTGTCCCCTTCTCAGCTGACATGCTCCGCATCAACAACAGTCGAGGTTGAGCACCGTCTGAAATAAAGTGAGAAGAGAAAGAGCAGAAGGCACAGACTACCTGAGCATCATTGCTTGAGAATGTTGGAGTGGGAAGCTGATCTAAAAATGAACAAGCTTGAAGTGAGAGTAATCAAAATCGACTTGAAGATAGGTCAGAATGTATCAATATAGAAATGAAGTTCCATTACTTTCTCGACATTTGATGGTCATAAAGTTCTTCATAGACCATTCTTTTGAAGGAAGAAAATGGTAGGGAATTCATTTTGGTACTAGATAATTGATTCCAATATTTCGCACCTAGTACCATGAAAGATCTGGAGCATAATTCAGTTCTGTGTTTGGGGATTAATAGCTTTCCAGATGGGCGAGTTCCTTGTGTATGATTATGGTTTAAAAATTGGAAATATGAGAATAAATAATTCGGGCAACATTGATTAAGAGCTTTGTGTACAAGACTGAGTGTATGAAGTTTGCGCCTTCCATCAAGCCGAAGCCATTTTAGTTCCATTAGAAGTGGGGAAACATGATCAGACCTTTTGGCATTGAAGATAAATTTAACAGACTGATTGAAGGCACGGTCTAATTTAGAAGATACTGAGGTAGGCAATTCATTTAATATAATGTCACAGTAGTCGAAAATAGGGAGAATAAGAGATTGTACTAGAGTCTTTTTTAATTGAAAGGGTAGTATGTGTTTTAATCTTTTCATGCTATGAAGCGCTGCATAGGTTTTCTTGCAGATTGAAGTGGTGTGTGTGTCGTAGGTGAGGGACTGGTCCAACCAGATGCCAAGATCCCTAACTGATGAGCTGTATTCTATTTCTTTATTATAGATTTTTATTTTTGGTATATTCAATCGATTAATATTCTTTAGAATTCGCGAGTGTCCGCAGATCATAGCTTGGGATTTGGCAGGGTTTACTTCCAGCGCTAGAGATTTTAGCCATGCACTTAACCTACAGATATCTTGATTTATATTTTCGATGGCTTTATGATAGTTACATGGCTCAGTGGAAAGATATATTTGCAAATCATCTGCATATAAATGGTAAGATGAATGGTTTAGTTGCGAAGATAAGTTTTGAATATAAAGGGTAAATAATAAAGGCCCAAGAACAGATCCTTGGGGAACACCGTGATGATTCATTCGAACGGGGGATAGTGTCCTGATTAAGAGACACGATTGTGACCTTCCAGCAAGGTAAGAGGAAAGCCACGAGAGAACGCTACTGGAGAAATTATACGCTTTTATTTTTGCTATGAGTAAATCTATATCCACCGAATCAAAGGCTTTACTGAGGTCAAGCAGGACTAGAAATGTAATTTTCTTGCTGTCCATTGCAAATTTAATGTCATCCGTGACTTTGGTTACAGCAGTAGAGGTACTATGATGGCGCCTAAAACCTGATTGAAACGGATCAAATAGATTATTTGCCGATAAAAACTGTGTAATTTGTTGATTGACGAGACGTTCAAGACCTTTAGATAGCGAAGGAAGTATACTGATTGGCCGGAAATCCTTAACAGTGGATGCAGAAGAGGTTTTAGGAATAGGATGTATAATCGAAATTTTCCATTGCTTAGGGAAGACGCCATGAGCGAGAGAGAAGTTATATATGTGTACAATGTAAGGAAGTATCAAAGGAAGAATTTTGTGAATAATAGTGATAGGTATATTGTCCACACCTGTGGCTGTAGATTTAATAGATAACAGGGTCTTTTTCACTTCATTGTAGGAAACAGGAGTAAATCTGAACTCAGAGTACGTTAGAAGGGCTTGGTTCATCAAAGTTTGTAGTGAATCCTTTTTGTCTTGCCCTTTTATTTGAGTGTGATTGTTTATGAAATAGTCATTTAAGCTCTCTGAATTTATGTTTGAAGGAATGGAGAAAGATTTATTTTTTCCTATTCCAAGTTTAGATAATCCATTCCATAAGGCTCTTCCATTGGAGCGCTTGAGAAGATCATTAGCAAACTTGACTTTGGCTTTTCGAATTTCTTTTTTGACTTTATTACGAAGAATTTTGAATCTGTCATAATCAGATATTAATTTAAATTTTTTATAATAGGTGTAGACTAAGTCTCTTTCCCGCATTAGAGATAAGATGGAGTCAGTGATCCATGGAGTAGGCTTATCTTTTACGCGTCTAGTTAGAAGTGGCGAGTGCACGTCTATTAAGCGAGTGAGCAGTTCATTAAGTAGCTCTACTTTACTGTCGATATCATTTGCACTTAATATATCCTGAAAAGGTAGATTGGAAGCCATTTCCTGCAATCTATTTGTATCTATGCTTTTAAAGTTACGATAAGTTATAATTTTAGGGGCATGCTTTTTCGTATGGATTGCGTAGTTAACATAGATCAGATCATGTGCTGAAATTCCTGGTACCGCTAATTGCCCATGATTAAGTACTTTAGCTTTATTATTTACGATGACCAGGTCTAATAGCGTTGCAGAGTGTTTTGTTATATAAGTAGGTTCTGCAGGGAGTATATTAAAATTTAAGGAGTTGAACAAGTGGATTAAATTATTAGATTCGACATTGTCGTTGAGAAGGTTAGTGTTGAAGTCACCCATAACTATGATATCTTCATAATGATTTAGAACGTCAGATATAGCATCTTCAATATCGGATAGATAGCTAACCTTAGGTGGCCGATAAACAACACAGTACAGTAGCTTACGGGAGTTGGATTTAATTTCAATCATAATATATTCAGGACGAGAGCAGTAATTTTGTTCAGATTTAGAAATCACTTTGTGATCTAAGCCATCACGAATATATACACTAACCCCTCCACCGCGCTTTCCAATTCTGTCATTTCTTACCAAATTGAAATTTGGAATACTGACGAGTGACGAAGAAAGACCAGGATGTAGCCACGACTCACTAACTCCTATAATATCAATGCCATCAATTTTGCCAATTGTTCTGACTTCATCAATATGTGCTAATAAACTTTGAGCATTTACATGAATAGCTAAAAGAGATTTTTTGTGCCGAGAGGCAACTTTTAAAAGACCCTCGGTGGTGCTGTCGACTATATTGTGTTCCGAAAGAGAAAAAACAGAAGGAGAGTGAATGTGTGTTCTATCGTTTGGAAAGAATAGGCATGCCTCAGGATTGAGGACGTTGCTAGATGGGTAAGGAAAGAACTGTGTAGCAGAATGATTCAGATAAGATGTCGCAAGAGGCGAAATTCTTGATGCCTGACTAGTGTAATATGGTTTTGTCTTAGGATTAGTGGAAACTAATGTCATCTCAATTATACGCAGTTATAAATGAACCGTATTTATTTAAAAAAAAAAAAATATGTATATATATATAAAATAACAATATCAGTGCGAGGTGCACAACGATATTTCGTAAATATGCCACAAGTCGATTTTGCTACTCACTTCAAGGATGATAGCGCGAAAATAAATTAATAAGTAGGGAAAAAGATTGCACAAATAAAAATATAATAGATAATATTTTGTTGGGGAAAACAAACCTAACGTAAAAAAAAAACGAAGCAAGCAAGAAAGAAAATTAAAATTATAATCAAGAAAAAAAAAAATAATAATAATATATTGAGAAAAAAAAAAAGAATTAAAAAAAAAAAAATCGAGGGGGGAAAAAAAAAAAAAGAAAATCAGAGCTCTACTTAGCTTATGGCCGGAGTGCATCGATGAGTATCGGAAATGATAATTTATTTGTCCGTCGGAGTATGCCGATGTTGGGTGGCGAACGTCTTCTTTACTTTGTCCATGTCCTCCATCGTAGTGGCCTTCATCTTGGTACCGTTGGGAAGCAATACAATCACTCGCCCATCAGAGGTCCAAACGTTCTCTCGGCCAAAGTCTCCTTTGGCCTCATCGAGAAGCCTTTTCCTGAACACTGTGAGCGATTCCGTGATCAACATCCCGGTGTTCCGAAGCCGCTTCTTATTCCTCCAAACGCCTTCTCGATCCACATATGATGTAAACTTTATTATCATCGGTCTATGTCGTTGTTGATTTAGGTTGCGATGACCGAGGCGATGAACCCTGTCGATGGACGTTTCAGAGATTTTAACGCCTAGTTTCTCTTCGAAAAATTTGCATGTCGTCTGCACTGGATCCTCCCTGTCATGCTCCGGGAGGCCATGCAAGAGGAGGCAGTTCCGGCGGCTATATTGCTCGAGAGCATCAAGCCTCCTTTCCTGCTCCTCTACTTGCTCCCGGAGCCTTTTCAATTTCGACTCCACGATTTCGTGGATTTCCTTTTTAAATGCAAAGAGTATCTTCTCGTGTATCTCGTCGATGTCTGGCTCCTTTGAGTTTTGGGAGGCCGTCCGTCGGACTTCCTCCTTAATCGCCTGGAGGATCTTCGGGGCCAGGGTGTCCTCGACGCTCGCAGCAATTGAAGCCACCTCTTCCGTTACGACGTTACGACGGGCCTTCGGCATTCTCGGGTGAATTTTAGTACAAAACGGAGGGCTCTTAAAAAGAAAGTTAGCACATCCGCTAGGGATCGAGAGTTGGGGTTAAAGGAAGAGAGCTCTTAAAACGAAAGTCAGCACATCCGCACCCTTCGACGGTCAGAGAGAGACTGAATATATAGGCCGTATTCGGATCAAAATTCTACTTAATTTGGATTATTTTTCGAATATCTTACTAAATAGGCCGTTTTGGAGCGAATTTGGACTTATTTATTAAGATATTTCAAAAAAATTCTAGATTAAGCGGTTTTCGGAGCAAATTTTGGCTGATTTTGGAAGACTTTTCGAATATCTTACTAAATAGGCCATTTTTAGAGAGAATTTTGTGTAAATTTAGAAGATTTTTCGAATATCGTACTAAATTAGCCTTTTTTGGAGGAAATTTCGGATTAATTTGGAAAATTGTTCGAATATCTTACAAAATAGGCCATTTTCGGAGCAAAAATTGTCTTAATTTAGAAGATTTTTCAAATAACTTATTAATTAAGCCGTTTACGGAGCAATTTTTAGCTTAATTTGGAAGATTTTTCGAATATCTTACTTAATAAACCGTTTTCGGAGCGAATTTTGTCTTAATTAAGGAGATTTTTCAAATATCTTATTGAATAAGCCGTTTTCGGAGCAAATTTCTGCTTAATTTGGAAGATTTTTCGATTTTCATACTAAATAAGCCGTTTTCGGATCAAATTTCGGCTTAATTTGGAAGATTTTTCGAATATCTTACTTAATAAGCCGTTTTCGGAGCGAATTTTGTCTTAATTAAGGAGATTTTTCAAATATGTTATTGAATAAGCCGTTTTCGGAGCAAATTTCGCCTTAATTTGGAAGATTTTTCTAATAACACACTAAATAAGCCTTTTTCGGTGCAAATTTCGGCTTAATTTGGAATAATTTTCGAATATCTAACTAAATAGGCCTTTTTGGAGCTAATTTTGTCAAAATTTAGAAGAGTATTCAAATATCTCATTAAATATACAGTTTTCGGAGCAAATTTCGGCTTAATCTGGAAGAGTTATCGAAAATTGTAGTATATATGCCGTTTTCGGAGTAAATTTCGACTTAATTTCGAAAATGTTTCGAATATCTTACGACATAAGCCATATTCGGAGCGAATTTTGTCTTAAATTAGAAGATTTTCCAAATATCTTACTAATTAGGCCGTCTTGAGAGCAAATTTCGGCTTAATTTGGAAGATTTTCAGAATATCTTACTAAATAGACCGTTTTAGAGCGAATTTTGTCTTATTTAATAAGATATGTCAAAAAATTTCTAAATTAAGCCGTTTTCGGAGGAAATTTTGTCTGATTTTGGAAGTTTTTTAGAATATCCTACTGAATAGGCCATTTTTGGAGCGAATTTTGTCACAATTTAGAAGATTTTTGAAATATCTTATTAAATAAGACGTATTCGGAGGAAATTTCGACTTAATTTGGAAGATTTTTCTAATAACATACTAAATGAGCCTTTTTCGGTGCAAATTTCTGCTTAATTGTGAATATATTTCGAATATCTTACGAATAAGGCCATTTTCGGAACGAATTTTGTTTTAATTTAGTAGATTTTTCAAATATCTTATTGAATAAGCCGTTTTCGGAGCAAATCTCGGCATAAGTTGGACGATATTTCGAATATCTTTTTAAATAAGCCGTTTTCGAAGGAAATTTCAGATTAAGTTGGAGGATTTTCCAAATATCTTACTAATTTGGCCGTCTTGAGAGCAAATTTCGGCTTAATTTGGAAGATATTTCGAATATCTTGCTAAATAGGCCATATTTGGATCGAATATTTCCTAAATTTAGAAGATTATTCAAATATCTTATTAAATAAGCCGTTTTTCTGAGCAATTTTCGGCTTAATTTGGAAGATTTTTCGAATATTTTATTCAATAAGCCGTTTTCGGAGCAAATTTTGGCTGATTTTGGAAGACTTTTCGAATATCTTACTAAATAGTCCATTTTTGGAGCGAAATTTGTCATGATTTATAAGATTTTTCTAATATCTTACTAAATAAGCCGTTTTCGGAGGAAATTTCGTTTTAATTTGGAAGTTTTTTCTAATAACATACTAAATAAGCCTTTTTCGGTGCAAATTTCAGCTTAATTGTGAATATCTTTCTAATATCTTACAAAATAATCTGTTTTTGGAGCGAATTTTGTTTAATGTAGACTATTTTTCAAAAATCTTATTAAATAAGCCGTTTTCGGAGGAAATTTCTTCTTAATTTGGAAGAATTTTCGAATATCTAACTAAATAAGCCGTTTTCGGAGCAAATTTCGGCTTAATCTTGAATATTTTAAGAATATCTTACGAATAAGGCCATTTTCGGAACGAATTTTGTCTTAATTTAGGAGATTTTTCAAATATCTTATTGAATAAGCCGTTTTCGGAACAAATTTCGGCTTAAGTTGGAAGATATTTCGAATATCTTATTGTATAAGCCGTTTTCGAAGGAAGTTTCAGCTTAAGTTGGAAGATTTTTCAAATATCTTACTAAATTGGCCATTTTTGGAGCAAAATCGGCTTAATTCGGAATATATTTCGAATATCTTACTAAATAGACCATTTTGGAGCAAATTTTGTCTTAATCTAGAAGATATTTAAAATATCTTATTAAATAAGCCCTTTTCGTAGAAAATTTCGCCTTAATTTGGTAGAATTATCAAATGTCTCATTAAATAAGCCATTTTCGGAGGAAATTGCGGCTACATTTGGAAGATTTTTACAAATATCTTACTAAATTGGCCATTTTGGAACAATATTTGGCTTAATTTATAAGATTTTTTGAATATCTTACTAAATAAGCCGTTTTCGGGAAAAATTTCGGCTTAATTTGGAAGATTTTTTGAATAACTTACTAAAAAGGCCATTTTTGGAGCGAATTTTGGCTTAATATATAGGATTTTTGAAATATCTTATTGAATAAGCCGTTTTCGGAGGATATTTCGGCATAATTTGCAAGATTTTTGGAATATCTTACTAAAGAGGCCATTTTCGGAGCGAATTTTCGCTTAATTTAGAAGATTTTTGAAATATCTCAATATATAAGCCGTATTCGGAGCAAAATTCTACTTAATTTGGATTATTTTTCGAATATCTTACTAAATAGGCCATTTTTGGATTGAATTTTTGCTCAATTTAGAAGATTTATAAATATCTTGTTAAATAAGTCGTTTTCGGGGCGAATTTCGGCTTAATTTGGAAGATTTTGTCGAATATCTTACTAAATAGGCCATTTTCAGAGCGAATTTTGTGTAAATTTAGACGATTTTTCAAATATCTTATTAAATAAGACGTTTTTGGAGCAAATTTCGGACTTGTTTGAAAGATTTTTCGAATAACGTACTAATTTAGCCGTTTTTGGAGGAAATTTCGGATTAATTTGGAAGTTTTTTCGAATATCTTACTAAATAGGACATTCCTGTAGCGAATTTTGGCTTAATTAAGGATATTTATCAAATATCTTATTAGATAAGCCGTCTTAGGAGCTAATTTTGGCTTAATTTATAAGATGTTTCAAATATCATATTAAATAAGCCGTCTTAGGAGCTAATTTTGGCTTAATTTATAAGATGTTTCAAATATCATATTAAATAAGCCGTTTTCGGAGCAAATTTCAGCTTAAGTTGGAAGATATTCCAAATATCTTACTAATGAAGCCGTCTTGAGAGGAAATTTCGGCTTAATTTATAAGATTTTTCGAATACCATACTGAATAGGCCATTTTTGGAGCAAAAATTGTCTTAATTTAGAAGATTTTTCAAATAACTTATTAATTAAGCCGTTTACGGAGCAATTTTCTGCTTAATTTGGAAGATTTTTCGAATATCTTATTAAATAAGCCGTTTTCGGAGCGAATTTTGTCTTAATTAAGGAGATTTTTCAAATATCTTATTGAATAAGTCGTTTTTGGAGCAAATTTCGGCTTAAGTTTGAAGGTTTTTGAATATCTTATTAATTAATCCGTTTTCGTAGCAAATTTCGGCAGATTTTGGAAGATTTTTCGAATATCTTAGTAAATAGGCCATTTTTGGAACGAATTTTGTCTTAATCTAGAAGATTTTTCGAATATCTTATTAAATAAGCCGTTTTCGGAGCAAAATTCCACTTAATTTGGAAGATTTTTCGAATGTCTTCCTAAATAGGTCGTTTTCGGAGCAAATTTCGGCTTTATTTGGAAGATTTTTCGAATATCATACTATATAGGCCATTTTTGGAGCAAATTTCGGCTTAATTTGGAAGTTTTTTCGAATATCATACTAAATAGGTTGTTTTTGGACCGAATTTTGTCTATATTTAGAAGATTTTTCAAATATCTTTTTATATAAGCCGTTTTTGGAGCATATTTCGGCTTTATTTGGAAGATTTTTCGAATATCATACTATATAGGCCATTTTTGGAGCAAATTTCGGCTTATTTGGAAGATTTTTCGAATATCTTAATGAACTGGCCATGTTTGGATCGAAGTTTTTCTTAATTTAGAAGATTTTTCAAATATCCTATTAAATATGCCGTTTTCAGAACAAATTTCCGCTTAATTTGGAATATATTTCGAATATCTTGCTAAATAGGCCATATTTGGATCGAATATTTCCTTAATTTAGAAGATTATTCAAATATCTTATTAATAAGCCGTTTTCGGAGCATATTTCGGCTTTATTTGGAAGATTTTTCGAATATCATACTATATAGGCCATTTTTGGAGCAAATTTCGGCTTATTTGGAAGATTTTTCGAATATCTTACTAAATAGGCCATTTTTGGAGCGAAATTTGTCATGATTTATAAGATTTTTCCAATATCTTACTAAATAAGCCGTTTTCGGAGCAAATTTCGTCTTAATTTGGAAGTTTATTCTAATATCTTACTAAATAAGCCGTTTTCGGAGCAAATTTCGGCTTAATTTGGAAGATTTTTGTAATAACATACTATATAAGCCTTTTTCGGTCTAAATTTCGGCTTAATTGTTAATATATTTCGAATATCTTACGAATAAGGCCATTTTCGGAACGAATTTTGTCCTAATTTAGTAGATTTTAAAAATATCGTATTGAATAAGCCGTCTTCGGAGCAAATCTCGGCATAAGTTGGAAGATATTTCGAATATCTTTTTAGATAAGCCGTTTTCGAAGGAAATTTCAGCTTAAGTTGGAAGATTTTCCAAATATCTTACTAATTAGGCCGTCTTGAGAGCAAATTTCGGCTTAATTTGGAAGATTTTTCAAATAACTTACTAAATAGGCCATTTCTGGAGCGAATTTTTTCTTCATTTAGAAGATTTTTATAATATTATATTAAATAGGCCGATTTCGGAGGATATTGCGGCTACATTTGGAAGATTTTTACAATTATCTTATTAAATTGGCCATTTTTGGAGCAATATTTGGCTTAATTTATAAGATTATTTGAATATCTTACTGAATAGGCCGTTTTCGGGGAAAATGTCGGCTTAATTTGGAAGATTTTTTGAATAACTTACCAAATAGGCCATTTTTGGAGCGAATTTTGGCTTAATATATAGGATTTTTGAAATATCTTATTAAATAAGCAGTTTTTGGAGGATATTTTGGCATAATTTGCAAGATTTTTCAAATATCTTACTAAAGAGGCCATTTTCGGAGCGAATTTTCGCTTAATTTAGAAGATTTTAGAAATATCTCAATATATAAGCCGTATTCGGAGCATAATTCTACCTAATTTGGATTATTTTTTTAATATCTTACTAAATAGGCCATTTTTGGATCGAAATTTTCCTTAATTTAGAAGATTTATAATTATCTTGTTAAATTCCACTTAATTTGGATTATTTTTTGAATATCTTAATAATTAGGCATTTTTTGGAGCGAATTTTTGCCTAATTTGGAAGATTTATTAAATATCTTACTAAATAAGCCGTTTTCGGAGCAAATTTCGGCTTAATTTGGAAGCTTTTTCGATAATCTTTCTAAATAAGCCGTTTTCGGAGCAATTTTTGCCTTAATTTATAATATTTTTTTAATATCTTACTAAATATACCATTTTTGGAGCTAATTCTGGCTTAATTCATAAGATTTTTCAAATATCTTATTAAATAAGCCGTTTTCGGAGGAAATTTCGGCTTAATTTGGAAGATTTGTCGAATATCTTAAGAAATAGGCCATTTTTGGATTAAATTTTTCCTTAATTTAGAAGATTTTCAAATATCATATTAAATAAGCCGTTTCGGAGAAAAATTCAGCCTAATTTGGAAGATTTATCAAATGTCTTACAAATAGGCCAATTCTGGAGCGAATTTTGTCTAAATTTAGAAGATGTTTTAATATCTTACTAAATAAGCCATTTTTGAGGAAATTTCGGCTTAATTTGAACGATTTTTGGAATATGTTACTAAATAGGCCATTTTTGGAGTGAATTTTGTCTTAATTTAAAAAATATTTGCAATATCTTATTAATTAAGCCGTTTTCGTAGAAAATTTCGGCATAATTTGGATGATTCATCAAAAATCTTATTTAATAAGACGTTCTTGAAGGAATTTTCGGCTAAATTTGGAAGATTTTTCGAATATCTTACTATATAGGCATTTTTGGAGCATATTTCGGCTTAATTTGGATGATTTATGGAGTATCTTACTAAAAAACCCGTTTCGGAGCAATCTTCGGCTTCATTTATATGATTTTTTGAATATGTTTCTTAATAAGCCGTTTTCAAGGAAATTTTCGGCTTAATTTGGAAGATATTTAAATTATCTTAATAAATAAGCCGTTTTCGTAAAACATTTCGGCATAATTTGGAAGATTTATCAAATATCTTATTAAATAAGACGTTTTCGGAGGAAAATTTGGCTTAATTTGGAAGATTTGTCGAATATCTTACTAAATAGGCCATTTTCGGAGCTAATGTTTCTGAATATAGAAGATTTCTCAAATATCTTATTAAATAAGCCGTTTTCGGAGCAAAATTCCACTTAATTTGGAAGATTTTTCGAATATCTTAATGAATAGGCTATTTTTTGATCGAATTTTTCCTTAATTTAGAAGATTTACAAATATCATATTACATAAGCCGTTTTCGGAGAAAAATTAGGCTTAATTTCAAAGATTTATCAAATGTCTTATTAAATAAGCCGTTTTCGGAGGAAATTTCCGTTTAATTTGGAAGATATTTCGTATATCTTACTAAATAGGCCAATTTTGGAGCGAATTTTGGCTAAATTGATAAGATTGTTCAAATATCTTATTAAATAAGCCGTTTTCGTAGAAAATTTCGGCTTAAATTGGTAGATTTCCTAATATCTTACTAAATAGGTCATTTTTGGAGTGAATTTTGTCTAAATTTATAAGATTTTTCAAATATCTTATTAAATAAGCCGTTTTCGGAGAAACTTTCGGCTTATTTTGGAAGATTCATCAAATATCTTATTGAATAAGCAGTTGTCGGAGGAAATTTCGGATTAATTTGAAAGATTATTCGAATATCTTACTAAATAGGCCATTCTTGGTGCGAATCTTGGCATAATTTATAAGATTTTTCAAATATCTTATTAAATAAGCCGTTTTCGGAGCAATTTTCGGCTTAATTTGGAAGATTTTTCAAATACCTAACTAAATTGCATATTTTTGAAGCGAATTGTGTCTTAATTTAAATGATTTTTTGAATATCTTATTAATTAAGCCGTTCTCGGAGGAAATTTCGGCTTAATTTGAAAGATTTATCGAATACCTTACTAAATAGGACGTTTTTGGAGAGAATTTTGTCATAATTTATAGATTTTTCAAATATCTTATTAAATAAGCCTTTTCGGGGTAAATATTCGGCTTAATTTGGAAGCTTTTTGGAATGTCTTACTAAATAGGCTATTTTTGGAACAACTTTCGGCTTAATTTGGATGATTTTTCGAGTATCTTACTAAACAAGCCGTTTTCGGAGCAAATTTTGGCTTTATTTGGAAGATTTTTCGAATATCTTAGTAAAAAGGCCATTTTGGATCCAATTTTTTTTTACTTTAGAAGATTTTTCGAATATCTTCTTAAATAAACCGTTTTCGAAGCAAATTTCGGCTTAATTTGGAAGATATTTGGAAAATCTTACTAAAAAATCCGTTTTCGGAGTAAATTTTGGCATAATTTGGAAGATTTTTGGAACATCCTACTAAAAAGGCCCTTTTTAGAGCAAATTTCGGCTTATTTGGAAGATTTTTCAAATATCTTACGAAATAAGCCGAGTTCGGAGTAATTACGGATTAATTTAGAAGCTTTTCGGAATGGCTTACTAAATAGGCCATTTTTGGAGCGAAATTCGGCTTTTTTTGGAAGATTTTTCGAATATGTTATTAAATAAGCCGTTTTCGGAGAAAATTTTGGCTTAATTTAAAGGATATTTCAAATATCTTATTAAAGAAGTCGTTTTCGGAGGAAATTTCGGCTTAATTTGGAAGATTTTTCGAATATCTTACTAAAGAGGACATTTTTGGAGTAACTTTTTTCTTAATTTAGGAGATTTTTAAAGTATCTTTTTAAATTAGCCGTGTTCGGAGTAAAAAAAATTTTAAATATCTTCTAAAATAAGCCGAAATTCACTCCAAAAATCGCCTATTGAGTAAGATAATCAAAAAATCTTCCAAAATAATCCAAAATTTGCTCCGAAAACGGCTCATTTAGTATTTTATTCGAAAAATCTTCTAAATTATGAAAAAATTCGATCCAATATTGGCATATTTATTAAGATATTGAAAAAATCTTCGAATAAAGCAGAAATTTTCTTCGATAACGGATAATTTAATAAAATATATAAAAATCTTCTAAATTAAGAAAAAATTCGAACCAAAAATGGCCAATTCATTAAGATATTCGAAAAATCTTCCAAATAAAGCCGAATTTTGCTCAAAAAATGGCCTATATAGTATGATATTCGAAAAATCTTCCAAATTTAGCCGAAATTTGCTCCGAAAACGGCTTATTTAACAAGATATTTGATAAATCTTCCAAATTAAGCCGAAATTTTCTCTGATAACGACTTATTTAATAAAGTTATTCAAAAATCTTATAAATTAAGCCAAAATTCGCTCCGAAATGGCCTATTTAGTAAGATATACGAAAAATCTTCCGAATTAAGCCGAAATTTGCTCCGAAAGTGGCTTATTTAATAAGGTATTTCAAAAATCTTATAAATTAGGCCAAAATTCGCTCCGAAAATGGCCTATATAGTATGATATACGAAAAATCATCCAAATTATGAAAAAATTCGATCCAATATTGTCATATTTTGTAAGATATTGAAAAATCTTCCAAATTTAGCCGAAATTTTCCCCGAAAACGGGTTATTAAATAAGATATTTGGAAAATCTTCTAAATTAGGACAAAATTTGCTCCAAAAACGGCTAATTTAATAACAAATTCGAGAAATTTCGAAATAAACCCGAAATTTGCTCCAAAAATGGTCTATTTAGTAAGAAATTTAAAAATCTTCCAAATTAAGCCACAATTTCACCCTAAAAATGGCTTATTTAGAAAGATATTTGATATATCCTCTAAATAAAGACAAAATTCGCTCAAAAATGGCATTCTTAGTAAGATATTCGAATAATCGTTCAACTTAAGCCGTAATTTTCTCCGATAACTCCTGATTTAATAAGACATTTGAAAAATCTTCTAATTTTAGCCGAATTTTCTCCGAAAACGGCTTATTTAGTATGATATTCCGAATATCTTCCAAATTTTGCCGAAATTTGCTCCGAGTACGGCTTCTTTAGTCAGATATTCGAAAAATCTTTCAAATTAGGTCGAAATTGGATCCAAAAATGGCCTATTTACTAAGATATTCAAAAAATCATCCAAATAAAGGAGAAATTTGCTTCGAAAACGGATAATTTAAAAAATATTTGAAAAATCTTCTAAATTAATAAAAAAGTCGATCCAACAATGGCCAATTCATTAAGATATTCGAATAATCTTCCAAATTAAGCCGAAAATTGCTCCGAAAACGGCTTATTTAATAAAGTATTTGAAAAATATTATAAATTATTCCAAAACTTCGCACCGAAAATGGCCTATTTTCCAAAGTAAGATATTCCAAAAATCTTCGAAATTAAACCGAAATTTACTCCGAAAACGGATTATTTAGTAAGATTTTCCAAATATCTTCCAAATCAAGCCAAAATTTGCTTCCAAAACGGCTTATTTAATAAGATATTCGAAAAATCTTCTAAAGTAAAAAAAAAATTGGTTCCAAAAATGGCCTATTTACTAAGATATTCGAAAAATCTGCTCCGAGAACGTTTTATTTAATTGGATATTTAAAAAATCTTCCAAATTAAGTCGATATCCGCTCCGAAAACGTCTTATTTAATAAGATTTTTGAAAAATCTATAAATTATGACAAAATTCTCTCCAAAAATGACCTACTTAGTAAGGTATTCGAAAAATATTCCAAATTAAGCCGAAATTTCCTCCGAGAACGGCTTATTTAATAAGATATTCGAAAAATCATTTAAATTAAGACACAATTCGCTACAAAAATAGCATATTTAGTAATATATTTTAAAAATCTTCGAAATTAAGCCGAAATTTGCTCCGAGAACGGCATATTGAATAAGATATTTGAAGATTCTTCTAAATTTAGACAAAATTCGCTCCAAAAATGGCCAATTTACTAAATTATTCGAAAAATCTTCCAAATTAGGCGGAATTTTGCTCAGAAAACGGCTTATTTGGTAATGAATTCGAAAAATCTTTTAAATTAAGAAAAAATTCATTCCAAAATTGGCATGTTTATTTAAATATACAAAAATCTTCCAAATTAATCCGAAATTTGACTCGAAAACGGCATATTAAGAAAGTTATTCAAAAAATCTTATAAATGAAGCCGAAAATTGCTTCCAAAACGGCTTATTTAGTAAGATACCCGAAAAATCATCTAAATTAAGCCGAAATTGGCTCCATAAATAGCCTATTTAGTAAGTCATTCCAATACGCTTCCAAATTTAGCCGAATTTTCACCCCGACAACGGCTTATTTAATAAGATATTTGAAAAATCTTCTCAATTAAGACAAAATTCGCTCCAAAAATGGCTTATTAAGCTAGATATTCGAATAACCTTTCAAATTAAGACGAAGTTTCCTCCGATAACTGCTTATTTAATAAGATACTTGAAAAATCTTCTAAATTAAGACAAAATTTGCTCCAAAAATGGCATTTTTCTTAAGATATTCGAAAAATCTTCCAAATTAAGCCGAAATTTACTCCGAAAACGGCTTATTTAGTGAGACTTTCCCAAAATCTTTCAAATTAAGCCGACATATGCTTCGAAAACGGCTTATTTAACAAGATATTAACAAATCTTCTAAATTAAGCCAATATTCGCTCCAAAAATGGCCTGTTTAGTAAGATATTCAAAAAATCTTCAAAATTAAGCCGATATTTGCTCCGAAAACGTCTTATTTAAAAAGATATTTGAAAAATCATTTAAATTAAGACACAATTCACACCAAAAATGGCCTATTTAGTAAGATATCTGAAAAATCATTAAATTTAAGCGGAAATTTCCTCCGAAAACGGCTAATTTAGTAGGATATTCGAAAAATCTTCTAAATTGAGAAAAAATTCGATCCAAAAATGGCCAATTCATTAAAATATTCGAAAAATCTACCAAATTTAGCCGAAAATTGCTCCGAAAACGGATTATTTAATAAGATATATGAAAAATCTTATAAATTATGACAAAATTCGCTCCAAAAATGTCCTATTAAGTAAGATATTCGAAAAATCTTCCACATTAAGCCGAAATTTGCTCCGAAAACATTATTTTAATAAGATATTTGATAAATATTCCATATTAAGCCGAAATTTTCTACGAAAACGGCTTATTGAATAAGTTATTCAAAATTGAATAAGATATTCAAAAAATCTTCCAAATTAAGACGAAACTTGCTCCGAAAACGGCTTATATAATAAGATATTTGAAAAATCATCTACATTAAGCCAAAATTCGCACCAAAAATGGCCTATTTAGTACGATACACGAAAAATCTTCCAAATTATGAAAAAATTCGATCCAATAGTGTCATATTTAGTAAAATATTGAAAAATCTTCCAAATTTAGCCGAAATTTTCCCCGAAAAAGGGTTATTTATTAAGATATTTGAAGATTCTTCTAATTTAGGCCAAAATTTGCTCCAAAAACGGCTTATTTGATAACAAATTCGAAAAATTTCGAAATAAACCCGAAATTTGCTCCAAAAATTGTCTATTTAGTAAGAAATTCCAAAAATCTTCCAAATTAAACCAAACTTTCACCCCAAAGATGGCTTATTTAGAAAGATATTTGATAAACCCTCTAAATTAAGACAAAATTCGCTCAAAAATGGCATTCTTAGTAAGATATTCGAATAATCGTTCAAATTAAGCCGAAATTTCCTACCATAACTGCTTATTTAATAAGATATTTGAAAAATCTTCTAATTTAAGCCGAATTTTATCCGAAATCGGCTTATTTAGTAAGATATTCCAAAAACCTTCCAAATTAAGCCAAAATATGCTCCGAGAACGGCTTCTTTAGTCAGATATTCGAAAAATCTTTCAAATTAAGCCGAAATTGGATCCAAAAATGGCCTATTTACTAAGATATTCAAAAAATCTTCCAAATAAGGCCGGAATTTGCTCCGAAAAAAGCTTATTTAATAAGATATTTGATAAATCTTCTAAATTAAGACAATATTAGCTCAAAAATTGCCTAATTATTAGGATATTCAAACAATCTTCAAAATCAAGCAGTTAAATGCTTCGAAAACGGATAATTTAAAAAAATATTTGAAAAATCTTCTAAATTAAAAAAAATTCAATCCAGAAATGGCCAACTCATTAAGATATTCGAATAATCTTCCAAATGTAGCCGAAAATTGCTCCGAAAACAGATTATTTAATAAGATATTTGAAAAATCTTATAGGTTACGACAAAATTCGCTCCAAGAATGGCCTATTTAGTATGGTATTCCAAAATCTACCAAATTAAGCAGAAATTTCTTCCGAAAACAGCTTATTTAATAAGATATTAGAAAAAACATCTAAATTAAGAAAAAATTCGCCCCAAGAATGTCCTATTTAGTACGATATTCGAAAAATCATCCAAATTAAGCGGAAATTTGCTCCGAAAACGGCTTACTTAATAAGATATTCGAAAAATCATTTAAATTAAGACACAATTCGCTCCAAAAATAGCCTATTTAGTAAGATATTCGAAAAATCTTCCAAATTAAGCCGAAATTTCCTCCGAGAAAGATAGATTGAATAAGATATTTGAAAAATCTTCTAAATTTAGACAAAATTCGCTCCATAAATGGCAAATTTAGTAAATTATTCTAAAAATCTTCCAAATTAGGCGGAATTTTGCTCAGAAAACGGCTTATTTGGTAATATATTCGAAAAATCTTCTAAATTAAGAAAAAATTCGTTCCAAATTTTTCGAATATCTTACCAAATAAGCCGTTTTCGAAGCAAAAGTCCGCATAATTTGGAATATTTTTCGAATAATTTACTAAATTGGCCATTTTTGAAGCGAATATTGACTTAATATAGAAGATTTTTAAAATATCCTCCTAAATTAGCCGTGTCAGAGGCAAAATTTCGCTTAATTTGGAGGATTTTTCGAATATCATACTAAATAGGCCATTTTTGGAGCGAATTTTGTCTAAATCTAGAAGATGTTTCAAATATCTTATTAAATAAGCCGTTCTCGGAGGAAATTTTGGCCTAATTTGGAAGTTTTATCAAATATCTTATTAAATAAACCGTCTAGGAGCAAATTTCGGCATAATATGGAAGATATTTGGAAAATCTTACTAAATATGTCGTTTTTGGAGTAAATTTCGGCTTAATTTGGAAGATTTTACAAATATGTCTTACTAAATAGGCCATTTTTGGACCGAATTTTTTCTTAATTTAGAAGATTTTTCAAATATTTTATTAAATTAGCCGTTTTCGGGCTGAAATTTCGGCTTGATTTGGAGGATTTTTCAAATAACTTACTAAATATGCCATTTTTGGAGCGAATTTTGTCTAAATTTAGAAGATTTTTCAACTATCTTTATTAAATAAGCTGTTCTCGGAGGAAATTTCGGCTTAATTTGGAAGCTTTCTCAAATATCTTATTAAATAAGCCGTTTTCTGAGCAAATTTCGGCTTTATTTGGAAGACTTTTCGAATATCTTACCAAATAAGCCGTTTTCGGAGCAAATTTCGGCTAATTTTGGAAGATCATTCATATATCCTATTAAATAAGCCGTTTTCGGAGCAAATATCGGCATAATTTGGAAGATATTTGGAAAATCTTACTAAATAAGCCGTTTTTGGAGCAAATTTCTGCTTAATTTGGAAGATTTTACAAATATCTTACTAAATAGGCCACTTTTTGACCGAATTTTTTCTTAATTTAGAAGATTTTTCAAATATTTTATTAAATTAACCGTTTGCGGAGCAAATTTCTGCTTGCTTTGGAAGATTTTTCGAATATCTTAGTAAATAAGTTTAAAGATTTTACAAATATGTCTTACTAAATAGGCCATTTTTGGACCGAATTTTTTCTTCATTTAGAAGATTTTTCAAATATTTTATTAAATTAGCCGTTTTCGGGGTGAAATTTCGGCTTGATTTGGAAGAGTTTTCGAATATCTTACTAAATAGGCCATTCTTGGGGCGAATTTTTTCTGAATTTAGAAGATTTTTAAAATATCATCTTAAATTAGCCGTTTCCGGAGCAAAATTGCGCTTAATTTGGAGGATTTTTCGAATATCTTAAGAAAAATGCCATTTTTGGAGCAAATTTTGGCTTGCACTGGAAGATTTTTCAAATATCTTAGTAAATAAGCCGTTTTCGGAGAAAATTCGGCTTAATTTAGAAGATTTTCAAGTATCTTATTAAATAAGCAGTTATCGGAGGAAACTTCGCCTTAATTTTAAAGATTATACGAATATCTTGCTTAATATGCCATTTTTGGAGCGAATTTTTTCTTAATTGAGAAGATTTTTCAAATATCTTATTAAATAAGTCGTTTTTGGGGTGAAAATTCGGCTTAATTTGGAAGCTTTTTGGAATGTCTTACTAAATAGGCTATTTTTTGAGCAAATTTCGGCTTAATTTGGATGATTTTTCGAGTATCTTACTAAAAAAGCCGTTTTGGGCGCAATTTTTGGCTTTATATCTAAGATTTTTTAAATAAATTTCGTAATAACCCGTTTCGGGGCAAATTTCGGATTAATTTGGAAGATTTTTGAATATTTTAATAAATATGCCAATTTAGGAAACGAATTTTTTCTTAATTTATAAGATTTTTGGAATATCTTACCAAATAAGAAGTTTTCGGAGCAAAATTCCGACTAATTTGGAAGATTTTTCGAATAATTTAGTAAATTGGCCATTTTTGGAGCGAATTATGTCTAAATTTTTCAAATATCTTATTGAATATGCCGTTCTCGGAGGAAATTTCGGCTTAATTTTAATATTTTTCGGATTTCTTACTAAATAGGCCATTTTTAAAGCGAATTGTGTATTAATTTAAATGATTTTTCAAATATCTTATTAAATAAGTCGTTTTCGGAGGAAATTTCGGCTTAATTTGGAAGATTTTTCGAATACCTTGCTAAATAGGCCATCTTTGGAGATAATTTTGTCATAATTTATAAGTTTTAAGAAGATTTTTTGAATATCTTAATAATTAGGCATTTTTTGGAGCGAATTTTGGCTTACTTTAGAAGAGTTTTCAAATATCTTATTAAATAAGCAGTTATCGGAGGATATTTCGGCTTTTTTTGAAAGATTTTTCGAATATCTTAGTATATAGGCCATTTTTGGTGCGAATTATGGCTTAATGTAGATGATTTTTCAAATATCTTATAAAATAGGCGGTTTTTGGAGGAAATTCTGGCTTAGTTTGGAAGATTTTTCGAATATCTTAATGAATTGGCCATTTTTGGATCGATTTTTTTTTAAATTTAGAAGTTTTTTTAAATATTTTATTAAATTATCCGTTTTCGTAGCAAATTTCTGCTTGATATTGAAGATTTTTTGAATATCCTAATAATTAGGCAATTTCTGAAGCGAATTTTGTCTTACTTTAGAAGAGTTTTCGAATATCTTATTAAATAAGCCGTTTCCAGAGCAAATTTCCCCTTAATTTGGAAGATATTTCGAATATCTTGCTAAATAGGCCTTTTTTGGATCGAATATTTCCTTAATTTAGAAGATTATTCAAATATCTTATTAAATAAGCCGTTTTCGGAGAAAGTTTCGGCTTAATTTGGAAGATTTTTCGAATATCTTTTTACATAGGCTATTTTCGGAGCGAATTTTGGCTTAATTTAGAGGATTTTTGAAATAACTTATTAAATAAGCCGTTTTTGGAGGAAATTTCGGCTTAATTTTGAAGATTTTTCGAATTTCTTATTATGCATATTAAATAGGATATTTGAAAAATCTTATAAAGTAAGCCGAATTTTCTCCGAAAACGGATTATTTAGTAAGATATTCGAAAAATCTTCAAAATTAAGCGGAATTTTGCTCCGAAAACGGCTAATTTAAGAAAATGTAGGCTTAATTTGAAAGACTTTGGGAAAATCTTACTTAGTAAGCCATTTTTGGAGAAAATTTCGGCTTAATTTGGAAGATTTTCAAGTATCTTATTAAATAAGCAGTTATCGGAGGAAACTTCTCCAAAAATGGCCTATTTAGTAAAATAATCAAAAAATCTTCCAAATTAAGTCGTTATTTGCTCCGAAAAAGTCTTATTTAATAAGATATTTGAAAAAACTTATAAATTATGACAAAATTAGCTCCAAAGATGGCCTATTTAGCAAGGTATTCGAAAAATCTTCCAAATTAAGCCGAAATTTCCTCCGAAAACGACTTATTTAATAAGATATTTGAAAAATCATTTAAATTAATACACAATTCGCTTTAAAAATGGCCTATTTAGTAAGAAATCCGAAAAATATTAAAATTAAGCCGAAATTTCCTCCGAGAACGGCATATTCAATAAGATATTTGAAAAATTTAGACATAATTCGCTCCAAAAATGGCCAATTTACTAAATTATTCGAAAAATCTTCCAAATTAGTCGGAATTTTGCTCCGAAAACTTCTTATTTGGTAAGATATTCCAAAAATCTTATAAATTAAGAAAAAATTCGTTTCCTAAATTGGCATATTTATTAAAATATTCAAAAATCTTCCAAATTAATCCGAAATTTGCCCCGAAACGGGTTATTACGAAATTTATTTAAAAAATCTTAGATATAAAGCCAAAAATTGCGCCCAAAACGGCTTTTTTAGTAAGATACTCGAAAAATCATCCAAATTAAGCCGAAATTTGCTCAAAAAATAGCCTATTTACTAAGACATTCCAAAAAGCTTCCAAATTAAGCCGAATTTTCACCCCAAAAACGGCTTATTTAATAAGATATTTGAAAAATCTTCTCAATTAAGAAAAAATTCGCTCCAAAAATGGCATATTAAGCAAGATATTCGTATAATCTTTAAAATTAAGCCGAAGTTTCCTCCGATAACTGCTTATTTAATAAGATATTTAATAAATCTTCTAAAATAAGGCGAATTTTCTCCGAAAACGGATTATTTAGTAAGATTTTCCAAATATCTTCCAAATTAAGCCGAAATATTCTTCGTAAACGGCTTATTTAATACAATATTCGAAAAATCTTCGAATGTAAAAAAAAAATTGGATCCAAAAATGGCCTATTTACATAGTCATTCGAAAATTATGTTCCGAAAACGGCTTATTTAATAGGATATTTAAAAAATCTTCCAAATTAAGCCGATATATTCTCCGAAAACGTCTTATTTAATAAGATATTTGAGAAATCATCTACATTAAGCCATAATTCGCACCAATAATGGCCTATTTAGTAAGATATTCGAAAAATCTTTCAAAGAAAGCCGAAATTTCCTTAGAAAACGGCTAATTTAATAAGATATTCGAAAAATCTTCAAAATTAGGAAAAAATTCGCCCCAAAAATGGCCTATTTAGTAAGATATTCTAAAAATCTTCAAAATTAAGCCATAATTCGCTCTGAAAATAGTCAATTTAGTAAGATATTCGAAAAATCATCCAAATTAAGCCGAAAATTGCTCCAAAAACGGCTTATTTAATAAGATATTTGAGAAATCATCTACATTAAGCCATAATTTGCACCAATAATGGCCTATTTAGTAAGATATTCGAAAAATCTTTCAAAGAAAGCCGACATTTGCTCAAAAAATAGCCTATTTAGTAAGACATTCCAAAAAGCTTCCAAATTAAGCCGAATTTTCACCCCAAAAACGGCTTATTTAATAAGATATTTGAAAAATCTTCTCAATTAAGAAAAAATTCGCTTTTTTTGGATCGAATTTTTTCTTATCATAGAAGATATTTTAAATATCGTATTAAATTATCCGTTTTCGAAGCAAATTTCTGATGATTTTGAAGATTTTTTGAATATCTTAATAATTAGGCATTTTTTGGAGCGAATTTTGGCTTTCTTTAGAAGAGTTTTCAAATATCTTATTAAGTAAGCAGTTATCGGAGGATATTTCGGCTTTATTTGAAAGATTTTTCGAATATCTTAGTATATAGGCCATTTTTGGTGCGAATTATGGCTTAATGTAGATGATTTTTCAAATATCTTATAAAATAAGCGGTGTTTGGAGGAAATTCTGGCTTAGTTTGGAAGATTTTTCGAATATCTTAATGAATTGGCCATTTTTGGATCGATTTTTTTTTAAATTTAGAAGATTTTTTAAATATTGTATTAAATTATCCGTTTTCGTAGCATATTTCTGCTTGATTTTGAAGATTTTTTGAATATCCTAATAATTAGGCAATTTTTGAAGCGTATTTTGGCTTACTTTAGAAGAGTTTTCGAATATCTTATTAAATAAGCCGTTTCCAGAGCAAATTTCCCCTTAATTTGGAAGATATTTCGAATATCTTGCTAAATAGGCCATTTTTGGATCGAATATTTCCTTAATTTAGAAGATTATTCAAATATCTTATTAAATAAGCCGTTTTCGGAGAAAGTTTCGGCTTAATTTGGAAGATTTTTCGAATATCTTTTTACATAGGCTATTTTCGGAGCGAATTTTGGCTTAATTTAGAGGATTTTTGAAATAACTTATTAAATAAGCCGTTTTTGGAGGAAATTTCGGCTTAATTTTGAAGATTTTTCGAATTTCTTATTATGCATATTAAATAGGATATTTGAAAAATCTTATAAAGTAAGCCGAATTTTCTCCGAAAACGGCTAATTTAAGAAAATGTAGGCTTAATTTGAAAGACTTTGGGAAAATCTTACTAAATAAGCCATTTTCGGAGAAAATTCGGCTTAATTCAGAAGATTTTCAAGTATCTTATTAAATAAGCAGTTATCGGAGGAAACTTCGCCTTAATTTTAAAGATTATACGAATATCTTGCTTAATATGCCATTTTTGGAGCGAATTTTTTCTTAATTGAGAAGATTTTTCAAATATCTTATTAAATAAGCCGTTTTTGGGGTGAAAATTCGGCTTAATTTGGAAGCTTTTTGGAATGTCTTACTAAATAGGCTATTTTTTGAGCAAATTTCGGCTTAATTTGGATGATTTTTCGAGTATCTTACTAAATAAGCCGTTTTGGGCGCAATTTTTGGCTTTATATCTAAGATTTTTTAAATAAATTTCTTAATAACCCGTTTCGGGGCAAATTTCGGATTAATTTGGAAGATTTTTGAATATTTTAATAAATATGCCAATTTAGGAAACGAATTTTTTCTTAATTTATAAGATTTTTGGAATATCTTACCAAATAAGAAGTTTTCGGAGCAAAATTCCGACCAATTTGGAAGAATTTTAGAATAATTTGTAAATTGGCCATTTTTGGAGCGAATTATGTCTAAATTTTTCAAATATCTTATTGAATATGCCGTTCTCGGAGGAAATTTCGGCTTAATTTTAATATTTTTTGGATTTCTTACTAAATAGGCCATTTTTAAAGCGAATTGTGTATTAATTTAAATGATTTTTCAAATATCTTATTAAATAAGTCGTTTTCGGAGGAAATTTCGGCTTAATTTGGAAGATTTTTCGAATACCTTGCTAAATAGGCCATCTTTGGAGCTAATTTTGTCATAATTTATAAGTTACTTCAAATATCTTATTAAATAAGACGTTTTCGGAGCAAATAACGACTTAATTTGGAAGATTTTTTGATTATTTTACTAAATAGGCCATCTTTGGAGAAGTTTCCTCCGATAACTGCTTATTTAAAAATTCGATCCAAAATTGGCATATTTAGTAAGATATTAAAAAATCTCATAAACTTAGCTGAAATTTGCCCCGAAAACGGCTTATTTAATAAGGTATTTGTGAAATCCTTTAAATTGATCCAAAATTTCCTCCGAAAACTACTTATTTAATAACATATTTGCAAAGTCTTCCAAATAGAGTCGAAATTCTCTCAAAAAATGGCCTATTTAGTAAGACATTCGAATAACCCTCCAAATTAAGCCGAAATTTCACCCCGAAAACGGCTTATTTAATAAAATATTTGAAAAATCTTCCAAATTAAGCCAAAATTTGCTCCAAAAATGGCCCCTTTAGTAAGACATTCCTAAAATCTTCCAAATTAAGCCGAAATTTACTCCGAAAACAGCTTATTTAGTAAGATTATCCAAAAGTCATCCACATTAATACGAAATTTGTTTCGATAACAGCTTATTTACTAAGATATTCGAAAAATCTTTCAAAGCAAGCAGAAATTTGCTCCGCAAACGGCTAATTTAATAAAATATTTGGAAAATCTTCTAAATTAAGAAAACTTTTGATCCAAAATTGGCATATTTAGTAAGATATTAAAAAATCTTTCAAATTAAGCCGCAATTTGCACCGAAAACGGCTTATTTAATAAGATATTTGAATGATCTTCTAAATTAAGCCAAAATTTGCTCCGAAAACGGCTTATTTAATGACATATTCGAAATATCTTCCAAATAAAGCCGAAATTCGCTCCAATAATGGCCCCTTTAGTAAGTCATTCCATAAATCTTCCAAATTAAGCCGAATTTTTACCCCAAAAACGGCTTATTTAATAAGATATTTGAATATCTACTAATTTTAGACAAAATTCGCTCCAGGAATGGCATATTTAGTAAGATATTCGAATAATCTTCCAAATTAAGCCGAAATTACCTCCGATAACTGCTTATTTAATAAGATATTTAAAAAATCTTCTAAAATAAGGCGAATTTTCTCCGAAAACGGATTATTTAGTAAGATATTCGAAAAATCTTCCAAATTAAGCCGAAATTTGCTCCATAAATGGCCTATTTAGTATGATATTCCAAAAATCGTCCAAACTAGCCCGAAATTTGCTCCGAAGACGGCTTATTTAGTAAGATTTTCCAAAAATCCTCGAAATTAAACCAAAATTTGCTTCGAAAACGGCCATATTTGGAAAATCTTATAAATTAAGCCGAAATTTGCTCCAAGAATGGCCTAGATTCTTGGAGCAAATTTCGATTTAATTTGAGAGATTTTTCGAATATCATACTAAATAAGCCGTTTTCCGGGAGAATTTCAGCTTTATTTAAAACCTTTTGGAATATCTTACTAATTAGGCCATTTTTGGAGCGAATTTTGGCTTAATTTATAAGATTTTTCAAATGTCTTACTAAATAAGCCGTTTTCGGAGAAAATTCCGCTTTATTTGTAAGATTTTTCGAATATCTTACTAAATATGCCATGTTTGAGCGAATTTTGACTTAATTTATAACATTTTTAAAATATCTTATTAAATAAGCCGTTTTTGGAGCAAAATTCTGCTAAATTTGGAAGATTTTTCGAATATCTTACTAAATAGGCCATTTTTTGAGCGAATTTTGACTTAATTTAGAAGCTTTTTCAAATATTTTTTTAAATAAGCCGTTTGCGGAGAAAATTCCGGCTTAATTTGGAAGATTTTTAGAAAATTTTACTACATAGGCTATTTTCGGTGCGAGTGTTGTCTTAATTTAGAAGATTTTTGAAATATCTTATTAAATAAGCCGTTTTCGGAGGAATTTTCGGCTTAATTTAGAAGTTTTTTCAAATATCTTATTAAATAAGCCGTTTTCGGAACAAGTATCGGCTCATTTTAGAAGATTTTTCAAATATCTTATTAAATAGGCCGTTTTCGGAGCAAATTTCGGCTTAATTTGGAAGATTTTTCGAATATCTTACTAAATGGGACATTTTTGGAGGAATTTTGGCTTAATTTAGAAGATTATCATATATCTTACTAAATAAGTCGTTTTCGGAGCGTTTTTTGGGCATATATAGAAGAGTTTTCAAATATCTCATAAATAAACCAATTTCGGAGCAAAATTCAAATTTAATATAGAATTTTTTGCAAATATCATTCTATGAATGCCGTTTTCGGAGCAAATGTTTGCTTTATTTGGATGATTTTGGAAAAATATTACCAAATAATTCGTTTTAAAAGCGAATTTTGGCCTAATTTAGAAGATTTCGCAATCATCCTTCTCCTGAAACCGTTTTTTAAAAGAATTTTGGCCTAATTTTGAAGATTTTTCAAATATCATATTAAATAAGCCGTTTTTGGAGCAATTTTCGGCTTAATTTGTAAGATTTTTCGAATATCTTATTAAATTAGCTGTTTTCGGAGGAAATTTCGCCTTAATTTGAAAGATTTTTCGAATATCTTACTAAATAGGCCATTTTTGGAGCGAATTTTGTCTTAATTTAGAAGATTTTTCAAATATCTTATTAAATAAGCCGATTTCGGTGAAAATTTCGGCTTAATTTGGACGATTTTTCGAATATCTTACTAAATAGGCCTTTTTTGGAGCGAATTTTGTCTTAATTTAGAAGATTTTTCGAATATCTTATTATATAAGCCGTTTTCGGAGCTAATTTCCGCTTAATTTGGAAGATTTATCGAATACCTTACTTAATAGGCATTTTTTGGAGCGAATTTTGGCTTAATTTAGAAGATTTTTCAAATATCATATTAAATAAGCCGTTTTTGGAGCAATGTTTGGCTTAATTTGTAAGATTTTTCGAATATCTTATTAAATTAGCTGTTTTCGGAGGAAATTTCGCCTTAATTTGAAAGATTTTTCGAATATCTTACTTAATAGGCCATTTTTGGAGCGAATTTTGTCTTAATTTAGAATATTTTTCAAATATCTTATTAAATAAGCCGATTTCGGTGAAAATTTCGGCTTAATTTGGACGATTTTTCGAATATCTTACTAAATAGGCCTTTTTTGGAGCGAATTTTGTCTTAATTTAGAAGATTTTTCGAATATCTTATTATATAAGCCGTTTTCGGAGCTAATTTCGGCTTAGTTTGGAAGATTTATCGAATACCTTACTTAATAGGCAATTTTTGGAGCGAATTTTTGCTTAATTTTGAGGATTTTTCAAATATCTCATAAATAAACCAATTTCGGAGCAAAATTCAATTTTAATATAGAATTTTTCAAATATATGAATGCCCTTTTCGGAGTAAATGTTTCTTTTATTTGGATGATTTTGCAAAAATCTTACTAAATAAGTCGTTTTAAAAGCAAATTTTGGCCTAATTTAGAAGATTTCGGAAAGATCCTCCTACTGAAGCCGTTTTTTTTAAGAATTTTGGCTTAATTTAGAAGATTTTGGCTACTTCCATTGTGAGAATAGGCTTAGTATTATATGGTTTTTATACTTCATTAACGTTGTGTATGTGTAAAAGGTGACTTAAGTCCTATTTCAAGAAATTTATCTGTTAAAAACTTTGAAGATGTAATTTGTCAAAGATCAGTTTAACGTAAATTATTCTAGAGTAAGGATAATTATTTTATTCAAAGTAGTTTTCTTATATTTTATGTTCTAGTGGTCAATGTCACACTTTATCACAATTTGTGGTGGATTTAAACCAGGAGGAAATAGATTATACAACGATAACTGTGGGATGAATGACTATTCCAGATAAAACGAGACATATGATCAATGTACTAATTATTAATTATTCTATCATTTTCATGGAAATTATAGAGAATCCGTAACCTTGATAAAATGACTTCATTCAGAGAAAAAGTTGTATTATCATATACAGCGAAGTTAAGAGAACCTTCAGAGTAATATTACATTAAATGTATTTATGTCCTTTGTGCTGATATTCAAATAATGGGCGGAATACATTCTCAAAGTCAATTTCCTGCGAAATACAATTGCCTCGTTCAATGTATGCATTCCAGACTTCCAGGGCTTCCATTGTCGCAAAACGTCTGAGATTATATTTAGCGTGACATCTTACGGCTTCGAAGATGATAATAGCTTTCCGATGTATCGCGCTCTAATTATATCTTCAATTCAATGCTTAATATGGCGAAAACAAAATCAACTGGCTATTATTATTTGATTTCCAAGGGAGATAGGGAATAATAGTAAAGTGCTGCAAAATTATAAACATCTTACAATTAGTGATTAATTTTATCATATGGAAAGGGTACCTTTGCAATAACTGATTATGTTAAATTAATTTTTGCTAGTATCAACTGTGATGCAAAGGCAATTTTGAAGTTTAAATAAAATCATAGACGCAACAAAAAATTCGGAAAGGAATTACCGAATTCGTATGTTTCAACTTCATTTAGGACAAGTATATAATTTTGCGGGAAAAAATGCTGCACAAGAAATATCAACTGTTTGCAATCATTCGCGGCACATTTTTACTACGTTTAAGAATCAAAGTACCTCTACCCATCTAGTCTGAGAAATTCTAGAAGAGGAGGAGGTACCTCAGGGTAAGATTTGTTCTTTTTTGACTGTTCCACTAAGTGGCGAAAAGGAGCAGTGCTTCGGATGAAAACATTTCCGCGACGACTTTTATTTTGTCGAAATACTTCAGTCTCATTATTTAATCGGCAAACTGTACATACCATCGCTGATTGCTTATACTTACTCTATGATTCCATAAATCACAATGTTCCAGTTGGAGAAGACTGGGAGTTGAGACTGCTTCTGCTGCTTCACCAAACAGCGAACAGCGAAAGGTTTCAAGGAGCCCCTCTAGAATATTGGATGCTATACTCAGTTCCTCGCTAAGTGAAAAGCTAAATATAATTTATTTTCTTATATTAGAGCTCTTCTGATTAGCTCAAATTATACGCATTCTCACACACGAAACCTAGTTCAGCGATTATTCAAGCACGACATATGATGCATTCGTAGAAGAATAAAATGAAGATTCTTTAGGTTCCTCCCACCTATCTCTTTCTATAAACTTACTTTTTAGATGCGGCACGATTCTATAAAAAAAGTCTGGAGCATTTGATAAAGGGTAGGTTATATAAGAAAATAGTCTTAAATACGGCGAAATGGAAACTGAAAGTGATCTTACACCGTTAATTAAACCACATTATCTTCAGAATGGAAAAATATTGGAGTTTTTTTAAAATGAAATGAGAAGAAGATACTATCCACCGTATTTTGAAAATTTGTCAAATACTTATTGAGAAGAACCACTGTGAGAATAAAAAGAGAACAAAATAAGCGAAGTGAAAACATTCTAAACCAAGGAAATCATAGTCTAAATTATAAATCCAATAGAGGGTTAATTTTTACATGAAAATGAAAAAGATCACTATTTAGAAATGCAATAATAATTTCCACATCATTGCAAAGACAAAAAATACAGAAATACTGTTGAACTAAACGAACTACCCTACCTCCATATACGCGGGAGTGAAAGCGGCTCCCTTTAGACAGCTTTGACTGATAATCGCAGCATTGAAAGGCTAAAGTAATTTCACAGAAGCCATATCACGTATATCTAATGAATGGCTTAATAAGTGAAAAAAATTGGTTGGAATTTTACATTGAGGAGGAAATCTTCAGACTTGGTTTAATTAAAAACTTAAGCAAAAAGCGCACTCAATCCTAGTTTTGAATATTTACGTACATTAAACGTACTGCATTTTGCATTGACATGTATTTGCACTACATTAATATCTACACTTATCTTAGTGTGTTAGTTTCAGGCTTCAGTTATTGAAATATCTACTAAAGTGCGCTTTAGATTTTATATATAACGAAGGAAAGCTAGAGGTAAAATTGAAAAATTCCGAGAGGCGGTTAGAATATATAAGATCACCGAAATGCGGGAACAACTTGTTGAGATCACAGTGGATTGAATTTTAATTGAAGCTAAATTGTATAAGAAATAGATATGATTCAAGAGCAAACTGCTATGTACCTGTTTAAAAATGTCTACATATCATAGCTGAGAAAACTTGAAGGTAACAAAATTTTGACCGAAGATAATGGGAATATAAAATGTAAGCCATTAGATGTGTCTATAATGCAATCATCCCGAAAGCCTGAAATATTCCTCCACGTTTAGCTAGACTCTTGAGAGAAAATGAGACTTACTGGGAATGGTGAGACGTTAAGTTTGCCATTTCGTTCCACCTCCAGATGAGTAGATCAAGCTTTTGTAAATGCAATGTAATGGCATCTCCATTTCACTACCTATACCATTAAGTCAAGAAAGAAAAAGATGCATGCCGTTATTCAGAAATATCCATAAGCTCACTATGCTTTCGCAATTACACAGCCATAAATATGACTGAAACAAAAGTCGAAGGACAATTTCCTCTATCTTATTGTTACTATCACATCTTATAGCATCAGCAACCTGAAAAATATTCTCTTTATCAAGATGCATGACTAGATATGGTTCTTACCTGTATTACATTTAAATTTACAAACCGATCCGCTTTCCATAGTCTGCTGAAACGTCGTGGAAATCTTTGGCGCAAGCAAAGTCCTTGAGAACTATTGCAAAAGGTTCCACGGAAAGGCATAAAAGGCTGCAAGCTGAAGGACATCGTGAAATCAGGGCGAAATGCACCACGGGAGCCTGTTTGATATTAAAAAAGAAACGCCAGAGTCATACGAAATATTGACTTCAAACTTGCCTTTGCCAAATATCCTTCACATTTAACACGTTAAAAGTTAAAGATAGAATCATTGGTAGCTATGACTTTACTATTCTCAGCCTTTACAATTGTCATCCCTGAATTTATGATTCCTTTAATGATTGTGAATAACCGTTGGTTTCTGTTGTACCAAAACAAATGCAGAGGAAATGCGCGCTCCGTATGTCTCTAGCAACTAAGCAGGAAGCGGTGGTGCCAAATCGAATGCTCAAAGTCGACCCGAGGCGAAACAACTGAGACGGAGGAGCAAAGCAAAAAGGAGGAGTTGAACAGCAACCGATTTTCTTAATTGAAACTGATAGAGAAAAATTTTGCATGAACTACATGATTTCTGAAGAAGGGACAAGATACATGCATTGGTTCAACATCATTGAATAGTTCTGTAGCATTCCTAACATCACAAGCATGAGTAAGACCGAAAAGAAAGTAAGTTCCAGATACAAGTTTCTCTATTAGTATTATGTTGTCTTACATCAAAATACACCTGTAAATATGTTATTTATCGACAAGTTATCAAGAGATATCACCTGTAGATACAACTTGCATTCACAAACCTTTCCGCTTTCAGAATTCTATTGGATTCTCGAGACCTGGGTCGCAGGAAAATCCTCCAGAACTACTGCGAAAAGTTCCACGAAGGAGAGACGGGCGGGACTAAAAGACATTATGAAAGTAGAGTAAGATGCACCACGCCACCCTGTTTGTTGCTTAGAGTCATAAGTAACCTTCATTTCACACAAATCTGCATTTACTGCATATACTTTTCATACCTGGATTATGAATCTCTTTATTAATTTCGAAAATCTGACGATTTCTCTGATACAAACAAAAGAATTTGAAATGCGCACTCCGTATCAGCACCTGGCTTTCTAGCAGCGAAGCATGCAGCGATGGTGCTACGTCGAATGTTCAACGTCGATTCGAGGAGAAACGGCTAAGCCGGAGGCGATTTGGACAGCAACTAACAGTCTTAATTGAAACTGAAAGAGAAAAATTCGCATTTATATGATGTCGAATAAGCTGGATACCCTTCGCATAATAAAGAAACAGGAATGATTATTTACAAAATTAAAACACTTGGCACAAGCTAAATAACTCGGATAAATTGTGTTAATGATTTTTTAAAATTTGAATTGTCATCTGTGCAAAACAATAGATATGGTGATTATATTAGGCAAATAGCCTCTTTCCTTCTTTTGTGACGAGTTCAGCAACACATGCTAAGGAAAAGCAACCTCTCACGGGCAGAGGACACTCAATACGATCCACCTTCACCTTGAGAATGGTTTCCTGTAATGAAATATTTCAGCGGAGTCCCCCAAGTGGTGCAAACGTGAGTCGTACACGAAAACAAAATAGACATGGGAAGCAAAATCATGTAATTCTAAAAATTAATTCATGAACAAGACGCAAAGCTCTTCTGACACCATCAGTTTATGTTTTGCTTCTGAAGTGTGCGTTGGAATTGAAATTGAATTAAGAAAAATGCGAATTACGGATTATAAATATAAAATGTATGGGTTACACTTAATGATTGCTAAGAAAAAATCCTCATTGCAAAAATCATTTACGAAGAATAGTGGAGTGAAAAAATAGGGAAAAATACAAAAATAGCAATATATAATAGACGTGTATTAAAATGGTTGGAAAATTTAAAAAAATTAGGCTCAAAGAAAATTTAAAAATTGTGTCACGATGGGTGACGAATGGCAGGCCTATTAGTTTGACTGTCAAAACAGTCGAGAACCACAGGGATGCCGAGGGTTTAGACTATTTTGTTGATCGTGACCGAATTTGCCGGCCGCTGTGGCGGTGTCATGCTAGCGCAAAAATAATATATGTAGTTAAATGTATATGTGTATATATGATAGTTAAACAATCACTCTTGACATATTTCAAATTAAACATACAAAACAAAAAGAATTTATTAAGAGAGAAAAATAATTTTAATGATTCACCAGTGTGTTGAGGGTTTAAGTAAGATAAACTGACTAATCATTAGGGCGGATGGGGGCAGCCATCTTGATCATCAAAATCATAGGACATGGAAAAGTTTCCGAAAAAAAATTTTCCTTAAGCAGGACTTGAACCACTGAGGATAAACTTTTGGAAACTTTTAGGAAACTGATAGACACTCTAAGCTCTCGGCCATTTCGGTGACGATGTGTTCAAAATAAGCATCTTATAAAGCAACAAAAAGGCTGGTTAAGTTGGTCACTGCATGCTAAGCCTTTTAATAGACTAATAAGTGCTTTCTGCATTGTTTTTGAAACCATCTATTTCAATTTCAATTCCGTTTTTCTAAGAACATATTATTTCTATTTCCCTTGGTCTGTGGCGTTCTTCTCGCACCATAAATTAATTCTTTTGGTTGTTTTCTTTTAAGAGACCTTCGGTATGCGATGTGTTTATTAAAGGCTAGTTTTTTTCCGATTATTATTTTCAAGTTGATTGAAAAATATTAATCGAAGAGAAAAATAGGACGTAGATCTGCCGCGACAGCGATCGTAACCCGAGATACGGTGAGTTCACTTTTGCTGCTCAGTCTTTAGCAGTTTCAGGAATTGGTCTCTAATATTATAAGAATTCTTTGCTGCTACTGCTTTACCATCAGTCTACATTGTAATTTACTACAGTATGATCTTGGTAAAAGGTCTAATTTATTGACTACATCATATGTATGCCATATCCCAAGAAAAAGTTAAGGTTTTCACTTTCAACGGCTTAAAGAATACCTGTAATTCGTCATCTCCCTGAGACTTTTACATCGGAAAATGTAAAAGAAATACATTTCCCGGTTGTAAGTATAATTCAACTCTTCAGTATTAAACCGACAAGATTCGAGATATTAGCAGGAAGAGCTGTTGGAGTAAAACGTGCATATTAAACGAAAATATTATAGAGCGGTATGTATAGGTAAACGAAATAATTATAGAGCATATTTTAGATGGAAAAATCCACTCCATTCCACTAGCTCACTATCCTCTCTCAGTTCTAATCTAGAAATTCCCTCGGCCCAAAACAGAGTTGTAATGTTTTCGATGACAAATAATAGAACATAAATATTTTTTCAATATACAGAATGATTGCGTATATGCTGAGGCTTGAATGCCTAGTACAAAAATCTCACCTCAGTGGAACCGGAATTTCTTAATTGTTTACACGGTCACCGGATAGCCAAGTAGGCAACTACAATGTTGCAACTACAAGCGAAATAGTTCGTCTTTGATGAAAGCGGTCCTGGGTTCCATATCCCTTCGGTGCTCACGTGTGAAATGACCTCAGCTGTTGAGGCACTTTTAAAATGAATACCTCTACTTAATCGCAAACAAAAACATCCCGCCAGATATAGACTTCAAAGTCTTCCTTATTGCGAGATAAGCAACTTTAGCAAGATCCAAACCTCTTGCATGTCCTAACAGGAACACCGTCCGCTTAATTTCCCGAACCGATCTGAATTCCACAGTACCGATATTAATTGGATCCCAGATATGTTAATCGTCACTCATATTAATAATAAAAGTTCTTTTTGATAAAAGTCGACTTTTTTGGGATATCTCTAAGGTAATCAATCATCCCAAGTGCTCGTTTCGGTTTTCCTGCTACAATTATTTGCTTATCTCAAATAAAGGTCCCCATGAACTATTTCATGTATGGATTAGTAAAAGGGGACTTTACATGTGTGGGTTAGTGTTTCAACGTTGAAAAATTTAGAGCTTCTATATCTGATCTTAAGAAGGGAAAAGTAAGCAAGGGATTCGCTTGAAATGAATGCTTGATTTTAGAAAACGAAACGAAAGCAAAAAAAGACGTAGCTCGGACTAACGGAAATTTTATATGCGCATTTTTCTTTTCAAAAGAACGAGTCAAAAGAGAAAAAAGCCGACGTAGCCGTCCAGACTCCGTCGTTCTTTTTTTCTCTTTCAAACCCTTCTCTAAGAAGAAAAGCAAACGCCCATATAAAATCTTCGTTGGTTAGTATTTCAATATTATTTTCGCATTTGAACCTTGCAATGCCAATCTATTAGTTATCAATTTCGTGAGAGAAAATACTCTGAATATTGTAATGGCTAATCGCCAAGGCTAATACATAACCATTTAAGACAAGGAATTAATATTATGATCAGACAAAAAGCGATTCATACTATTTCCTACCTAATTTATTATTTGAATAGCGGTTTTAGCTTAACATGGCCGTTGCTAGATAACTTATAACTTCAACAGTTAACGTAAAAACATTAAACCACGTGACCATGTTAATTAAAGTAAGCAGAAAAGAAGTGGCAATACAGATAGCCTCATCAGGGGAGGATAAGAAACGATGGCGAGAGGAGGATGGAGGAAGAGGTTTGCCTTGTTGTTAATGGGACTATAGGAACTGGTGAGAAGGTAAATTCAAAGACGAGAGAATAAGATGGGAACATATACTAGTTAGCATGGGAGCAACATGGCCACGGAAGGTGGGTTTTAAAACTTGTATTCTTTATTTTACCGTGAAATTTTTCAGAATCCTTGTATATTTAATGTAACTTGAATATGAAGGGTTTGATTGATATTACTATTATTTAACATCGACTGCGCCATAAAACTGTTTTTATAAGCTAAATATTACACTGAACGAATCCTGTTATACTCACGTTCCCCATGTTTGATGTTGTAAATTTTATTAAGGGGACCCGGCTGAATAGTGCTGTTTTCGCGAATTAGAAAAGATACAACTAAGGACAATACATATTGTAAAGAATCGTATTGCTATGGCCAATCGGTAAGCGTTACTCCAATGCTTCAGAGCGCAGGAAAGAAATCTTTGGAAGAAAGAAAGTTCAATCAAATTCTTGATTTACTTGATAAATTCAAAGAGAGAGAGAAAGAGTACGTTCATAGGTCATGTAGCCGACGTTATGCGCCTTCCTTATTGCGTATACTGTTCTGATACTGCAAGGAAGATCGGAGAAATATAAAGTTAAACGGTCGATTCAAGAATTCATTTTCCTAGAACGATACGCGAAAGTAATCGATCAAGAAAGAAAAGTCACGGTGAATGTACCTGCGACGGTGCATATCTAGATGTAAATAGATGTAAAGAAGTTCAGTTTGATTTACATGCAACCTGAAGATTGAGCTCATTTGGTTAAACCTGCCGTGTGTTAACTGTACTTGTGGAAAAACTTTAATAGTTTTTTTTGCACTTGAAATTAGGGACTTCCATGAGGCATTAGCGAAATCTGCGAATTTCTCCATCGAAGTTTCTTAGGCAAAAAGGCTGCTGTGGAAGTGGTGAGGTTGTTTCAGCCGTTTTAGGGACGAGTTCTAAGTTACAAAACGAATTCGAGAGGAGTTAATGTGGCATTACTCACGTGTAATGCGCTTTGTTGGTTCCGAGTAAAGCGGAGCTCACTTAAGTCGCTTTCAAAAAGGCGTTGTATACTTAACTGCAGATAATGATATGCGTCTGGAGTAAGTTGTTTAAGTGGGCTCAAGGGATCGGAGAAGGGAACATACAACATGGAAGGTCAGGATGAGAAAGCACCTAAACAGTCCCTAATACTCAGTGCCGGCCAACCGATGTGCCGCCGCGCAATTGTTTGCGATAAGCCCTCGGAATGGGAATTCGCTAAAATCCAGTTGTGCCGTATGCTAATAATGCACTTCATATATGCGTGTTATTTTTATTCATTCACACTGGGTTATTCATATCAATTTCTTAGTTTAATTAAAAAATTAAAGCAATCACACTATCAGAACTAGCCCCTCAAGGGGGCTGATGGAATTAAAAAGTCTAAATAATGCATAGTTTTCAATTTTATTTTAAAATTTTGATTTTCTTGATTCCTCCAGTCTTTAATTCACATTTAATCTTGTACTGTAGTTGATATCAGTAAGGATGTAATTTATTTATTTATCACATTCAGCGGAAAAACGGCGGCTTATAGTGATAGTATAATTGGTATAAAAAACAGCAAAAACAGAAAATAAGAGAAATAAAAAGAATATATTTTAAAGTAGAGAAGTATTACAATGATCTGGCATGTGTTAACAATTTAATAAATGTCTCTTCCGTTAAGGAATGAAGATCGGCAGAAGAAGGGAGAGTATTCAGCAAAGAAGGAAAGGGATAAGAGAATGTCTTGGAGTAAAGTAATAAAGCGGAGATGTCAAACGGGTAGATCTGTTAGAAAGGCGATAATTTATAATATAAATTAGGAAAAGGGCAACAAGAAAAGGAATTAAATAACGAATAGAAAAAGGATAGGTAATTATTAACATCATTCGTTCGTAGTTCATTTTAGTTGCGACTCAAAGAAAGACTAATTATTGCTATAATTAATATTACCACAACATTAAATATTTAGCTAGTGGATTTAATCCCAACAGAAATCGGATATGAATAAATTCTGATTAAGTCTGACGTGAAAAATCTTCCATCATCCTTCCCATGTAAAAAGAAATATTTATCGAAAGAAAACAAACTTTTAGAATCGAAAACAATTGCGATATATGAGCAATTTAGAAGTATATTCTAGGTTCGTTCAAAACACAAACCTCTTGAGAAGCATTGCTCTTTCGACTGATTGATTGATGTTTACGATAATAATAAATCACCAATTACTACGAAGAAACTCGGCTTTTATTCCATCTACGTCTTCTATTAATTATCCCTACAAACATGTTTGAAGTACATCTCAATTAACGCAAATGCGATGCGATTAACTCCAAATTCGAAAAATAAAAAATTTCAAATCGATGTTGTTCGGTATTAAGTGCTCTTTCCTTAATCGCAGACTTGAAAACTTTTACAAGACTGAATTTTGAGTGATTGGTCTACGTGTTATTATAAGAAAAATATTTATTTCGGAGAAGAAAGCATTAATTCTTAAATGACAGCTATTTTGTTCACCTTACCCTCCGAACACTGATTGAAGCTTCAAACTTTAGATTATAAAAATATTGGCGTGACGTTGATGCGGTTAACTTACTGGAAAACTGATTTTAAAGTTTTAATGAAAGAAAGTTTTTTAAGGGGGATTTTATGAAACCGGCATTATAGGCTAATTTTATTCCATAATGTAAAAAATATAGAGAAATTGAGCTCTTCAGCAGCAAATGTCAGTTATAAAATCTGCACATAATAATAAGAGAGCGAGTAAAGAAAACAAGGACAATATTATTATCTATTTATATTGCCGGAGACAACCTAAACTTTGATTGCGATCAATCTCCTTCGAATTCATATTCAGCGATTCTGGTAAACAACTCTTATATTTCAACATCTGAAACGAGGACTTCAAGACGTGCACCAAGAAAATGTATAGTATTCTTAAAGTATTATTGCGGTAGTACTGGTAGTACTACTGGGAATCGAACCCGTATCCGCTTTCGTTGAAGTCGAACGCGATACCCCATGGCTATCCGGGAGCCGTCTAGGAATATTCCCAAGGAGAAACAAACATGAAAAATGCCTGACATGAGCGGAACTGGAAACAGGATCTTCTACTTTCCGGGCGAAAAATCTTCCTAAATGACGTTTGTCCCACTGTTCTGACTAGATAGCTTGATATGTCAAAGCTTCCCACTGGACTTGTTTCATTCTTGTTTTCCTTTGGAATCTTGTGCATCTTTTAAAATTTCAGGCTATAAAATACTTTTATTAACATAGTTGGACTCATTCTTTACGAGACAACTGAAAATTGAAATATATACTTGTTTGACTTCCGATTCCCAACATTCATGGGGCCTTCTGATGACTGTGATAGTAAGAAACGTGCGTATTTAGATATGATGTTGAATATTACAAACAGATGTCCAACCTACCGCTAATCCAAAGCAGGAAAATTGAGAAAAATCGAACTCGAAACCCGTTTCTGTCAGATGCGAGACTATGCTTCCAAGGAACAATGGATGAGAAAATAATCTATAAGATACTGATTGGGTCTTGGGTTGGAACAGGATAGTTTTATTGAAACATTTCAAAGGTTTGGATATTATAATGATACAATTATAAATACTATTTTTTAACTTTAAGGAACTGGAAGTATTCTTTTCTAGTCGGAAATTTATACTTTTAATCGTTCCTAAGAATTAGGATGGAGATTAATAATTCTTCCTTGTCATTTAGCTTTTGGTAATTTATCAAAAGTCTTGCTGTTTTAGCATATATTTGTAATCGATTATAAGAAGGTAAAAGAATTTTGTTGATCTACCATGACCGAAAATGGAACTACTGAAGGGAAAGTGAAAACGCATGGTTAGGATAGTTCATTTCTCATTATCCTCTATCACTCCACATACCAGTCCTCAAATTCTCAATACATCTCCGAATATCGAAAGCTATGTCTTTGCCAAACCACATTTGGGACCGGAATACCTTTGAGGTCTTGCACTGAACCATAACCGGTTCTAGCAGGGTGCGGTTAAGGCATTTGGTCCAAATATCTAGGCCCATTCGAACGGGCAGAGGGTCTCTATTTCACTACGAAATTCCACAGTCCTTCCTTATTTACCCTCATTTGTTCTAAGTTTCAAAACACGACCAACAACATTCCTCTGCATTTTACCAGCAGGTCACGTTTACTCATCTGATACTTAAACTGCACTGTTGTGCCGTGTGACTGAGCGTACCAACGCACTTTTACAAATGACTGCGTACGTAACTTTGAAATGAAACGTGATTTTCTGAATGCGCAGGTGGGATTTAATTACTGGTGCAGTTCACTTTATGGAGTCGTAATTTTCATAAAGTTCAGATTTACCCATAATTCACAAAAGTTATTAGTTGAAAGTACTTCGATAGCCGAGTTCAATTCGCGCATATCAACCCCACCTGGAATCGAACCAGGAACCGCTTACATTGTAAGATTTATGAGCTTATTTATCATCATGCATATTACTTTGAACTCGTGGTATTTCATTTCAGTAGTAATTTGTGAAACTATGAAAGATCGAAGGTATGCACTAAATGTTTCTTCTACATATTTATTGTTTTCGACATTTATTTTATCTTATGCTATTTTTGTTGATAGATGCACTATAAATTTACAAAAATCGGAATATAGCTTCAATTAATGCTTATTTTACTGCAAACTAGAGGGTGTGTCATGAGTAAGTACCTACTTTTGTATCCGGACACTTTAAAACAACTCAAGTATATTACTTTTATCGTGTTTAATATACGCTGAAAGTGATAGGATAATCATTTCACAAAAGAAATGAATTGAATATGATACAGATTTTTCATAAGTCAGGAACTGAAGTCTACGCAAATTATTATACTGAACAAGTTGAGTCACGAACTGGCCTCCCTCGCCGAAGTTGTTCGTTGAAATTCAATTAATTAGCGAATTAGTTATGGTTGGTCGTCCTATTCTTACCTCTTCATGTGAATTTAAATTCACTCATAAGTTAACGAATAGCTTTGTCGGTAGTTCCGGGTCTATAACATCATCTTTGATTTTTTCTCTTACTTCATTCGATTTTGGTCCTTTGATAGGGCTCATAACAAGGATCCGTTCTCCTGTATTTATTATTTAGAGGTCCGAAAAGGAAAAAAATACAAAAAAATTTTCAGAAAAACTCTCCATAAAGTATAGAATGTTATACACTTTCGATCAAATTTCAAACGTGATAAACTTCAACAGACGTGATTCTTTTAAATTCCGAATTCACAATGATGTGTGTTTAATTTTAGAACAACCTGTTTTACTTCCTTTACTTACACTTTACTAACATGGTTCTTTCCTTTGTCAACCTTCAGCTGTAAAAATTATTTCTCACAATGCACTTTTTCTTTTTGCTTTCATTAATCTTTGTACATACATACATGCATATTAGACTGATATGCAAATTTAGATGATGCAACTGCCCGCACTGGCCTAACATCACCAATAAAGAGTCAATCCATCTATTAATCGTTGCTGAAGACCGTACGGGAAGAAGAAAATCATGAATCAAGATATACGTGTAATGATGATAAGTATAACCCAAGGCACTGAATGCTTGGTGAGTAATAAGTTAACCCTCGTGGTAAAAGTGACGCGGCCGAGCAGTTGGATAATACCCCTTTTAATCGTTGGCTGAAAAGACGTTTTCAGAGTCCAAAATCTTTTGTGCGAAGAAAAGGGCTTTTGAAAAACGTGTCAGCGTTGAAAAGGCGTCTTTTTGACTCCTTTTTTATCGGCCAGACTGAGGATTCGCAAACCGAAATCCATGCAAACGCGTATGCATTTTAGAATAACGCATGGCGAATATTAATTTGAGGGCGTGAGCAGATGATGTCTATGATAAGCTCTTGCTTTTTTCGCTAAATTTGGGACATTCTTGGTTTTTGCGGCCACTTTATCAGGGAAGGAACGATTTATTTTACCGTTCGTTGTAGATGCATTAATATTTTAATAGTGCTTTGACAGCTAATGTAATTTCGCTCTTATAGTTTCCAACCGGGAATTGAACTCGCAACACCTTTCTTCAAAGACGAATGCGTTACCCAGTCGGATACCCAAGAGCCTAATTTCAACACCTTCTGCGACACGATAAAAATAATACTATCCTCCCGTTTGATGCATCAGATGGTAATATTATCATACTAAAAACTTACACATATACTTACACATTATTTCGCAGTATATAATATTAAACATTCCGTAACATAGTCATAACTTAATCAAATAGTAATAGTGAACCTACCATTAGATACCATTCGATAAGTGATACAATAAAGAAAAATTATCAGAACAGTCATGAAACCATATTTGATGTTAGAATATCAAAACTGGCTAATGATACTGTATCAATTTCTATTTAGCGAAATGAAATATTTATCAAACTATCAGGTTCAAAACTTGGAAATTCGAGAATAAAGTATAGATAGGCATTTTAATATTAAGTCCTATTTTCGATTAATCAAAATCAATTTGTTTTATACCTATCAGTTTTTCAGAAGACATTTTAATGTTACAATTCGAATCGAAAAGAAATAAATAAAACTTAAAACCTTTTCCTGGGCCATAAAATACAATATGTAATATCTTTACCGATTTCATTACTGTATAACATAATCAGGTCATCCGGTTAGCTAAACATCAAGAAAACTATATTTGTGTTCTCGACAAAGTGTGCTGTATTTAATTCTTTGTGGTCTTGTGAAAATAACGGTGCAAACCATATTTAAAAAGTAATTTGGGATGTTGGCTGGGTGAGTGTCGATAAAATGAAGGGATGCCTAGAATGAACAGAGATTGATAAGGAGACAAAGTTTTACTGCGAAAAGCAATGTCGAGTTTAAAATATCATAAGATAATTCATCCCGGAAGACCTTCTTAGAAAATAAATTCGGCAAAAAGGGCTGTCGGTCTGAGGACAGGATGTCGCCCTTGTCGAAAGCGAATGTCAGGGAGGAAAAGTTGCATTCCGAGAAGCAATTATTAAAATTGATTTTAAAATATCATACTTTTTCGGAGAATAAATTCGGCAAGGCGGGCTGTCGGTCACATGACTCACGGGTCGAGAGCGATCGGGTAATGATAGTGAGGAAAAGTTGTGTGTGATGAGAGTTGTAAAACAAGCGAAGTGGAATGGGAAGCGATAGCTGCGTTGGAGCAGATTCGCCTCCTCTTCTTATCGACGTCTTCCACCTGTTCGAGTTTCCATGGTGATGAACAATGCGACAATAGCACCAACTCCGTCTTCTCTGCTGCAGTCCGCACCGTGAATGCTTAACTTCGCTTAATTGAACAGACGACGCACAACTTTGCCCCCATTCCCTTTAATCGAATGGAATTTTTCGGAGGATGTATTCCTGCTACAACGAATTCTGCCGACCGAAATAAATGTACTGGGAAATGAAAGGCCTTGAGACCACTGTTCCTCTATCGATCGACGGGTACTCGCTATCTCCGTGTATTTTCGAATACGAGTGTCTTTCCGTAACTGTTCATGAGTGTTTGAGGCTCTTTTCGGAATAGTAAAGACGAATTTGCCGCGTTTATACTGTTCCTAGAATTTCAAAAGAGCAGTTCTAATTGAAAAATATACCAGCGAATAGGAAGTTTTTATGGAAGAGTGAGTAGAAAGGAAAACGCATTTAAAGGCAGATATAAGCATTGAAACATGTAGCTATCTTTTCGTGTATTTATTCCATGTAAGATTGTATCGATGGTTGAAGTTTCTACGAGGAACGTTTACGAAAATGATTTATAGAAACCGATCTTGGTCAAAAAAGTAGGTATAAATATAGGTGTATTTTCTGATAATTGTTTACAATTTTAATGTAAACTAAATTATACCTAGAAGAATTAGTATACTATGCTTCTTATATTTTCTCTAGTTGATAATCTGAAAATGTTAAATTTTCTAAGGTTTAAGAAACTTTTCGTACACTTCCACAGTTGATATTATTTTTTCGATAAGTTTCGCTGGTGAGCTAGCATCATTAGGCACACTTATTTTTCAACATAAATAATAAATTTATCTGATGATGCTCGCTAGCGAAAAATGTGACAAAAATAAACTCTACTGTGAGAGTGAACGAAGAATTCTTTATATATTTTACTTTTGGTCTTCCACGGGGTAACGTCTTCGCATATGAATTTCATTCGAGTTTCCTCGGATACTTGAAATTTCAGTTTCTAGAAGAGCTAAAAGTTACTAGTGGTATTTTTGGTATTATTTTCAGCTTGATTAGCAATTTTCTAGTTAAAGATTGGTAAGATTTTCTCATATTTTTTTTGTTTGATGAATTTATTTTTCATCATTATTTCGTATAATATGCCTCCCTTTAAATCTATTTAATGCCAAATGTATTTTACAAGTAATTGACTATACTTATATGTATTTATACTTGATTTTTTTCATATACTTCTTTTAGCTATCACTATCGGCAAGTTTGAGCAGGTTTTGCACGTCCTCCTTCTGGTTAGGTAGTCTAGTACTTTTCCTGCAGGGAATTATTTTCCAGTAAGAAGAATAAACTAAGAATCTCTTAGGTTTTTTATATTCACAATTCTCAGTTTTCTGTTTTGTAAATTAATAAATGTATAAAATATAACCATTGGCTGGATAGAGAGGATTCTTAAGTCTTTCCTAATCTATATTTTCTTGTATCAATTTTACATTTTGGAGTCTGAAAAAATGTGCCAAATACTATGTAATGTACTTCGTCTCCAAGTTACTCCTTTGGTGTTGTTTGAATTGCACCATTTAAATCTACAGATGCAAGCTGCGTTTGGAATATGATAGGGATGGCATATGTACATGCAACAAACGTAATTCTTTAAAATATCACAAAGTATATCAATTTCATTAATTACATACTGTCGCGAATCCTTCAAGTAAAAGAGGAATCTATGCAGCGACCAACTCTAGCATCCATTTCCCTAAGTTTCCTAGCTCCAACAGTGTCCCAGTAATCTAATCATCCCCTCCATAGCGATCTCCCGGGGCGCTGAATCGAAAGGGGTCCCATTATGACTATCATCCTTCACCAAAAATGAAAAGCTGCCGAATATTTTCATACGCCTCTGATGGAGAAAGCCTTTAGTTAAGGAGGTAAGGGGCTGATACAAAACACTTCTGAATTATTTACTACCAGAGAGAGCTTTTTTATCATGAGATTTTAGTAATAAATTCTTAAATTCCATGAAAATATACTTTTACAATATATTAAGCATACGGGGCCGTATGGAAAGAGGAGCAACAGAGGCACGAGTCCAGGAGTATAGAAGAGAGAGCGCTTAATTTCGTTGAGAATAAAACGTTATAGTATTCTATCACAAAAGAATATACTTAGATTTAATCTGCAAATATTTTAACATTATTTATATAAGATCTCATCCTACGCAAGAGCTCCAGAATTTAAACTATCTTGTTGAGAAATCAAATAATAATGATTCTAGGGCATGTCAAATGGAAATTATTATTTATAGGTTAAAGAATATGATAACGTAAATATAATAAGGAATTTTTCAACAATAAGGATTGTTGTAACAGCATCAATGTTTTAGAGAAGGAGAATATTTTAATCGATTAAAAAAAGAACTTATATTTCTTCCTAATTAGTCTTTAGCATCAAAGAAATGAAACTGACAGGCTTAGGTTCGAATCAGCGGCTGTTTTGCAATTCTTAGTAAATAGAATGTTTATTAGCGTGCAGGCCTCTTACAAAGATTGAAATATGTAAAGTATCACGAAATACAAAAATAATTGCAAAATTTAATAAACAGAAAAAAATGAATGCCACGTTGTATATAATAAATAGCATCACGTTCAACAATTCTAAGAGCTAAAAAATAAAGAAAACGTTGAAATACTGATACAATAAATTATAAAATTATGTTTACAACATTATATTTAATTTTAATTATTATTCTATTTTGATTTATTTATTTTTCATTTTTAGTTTGAAGCGTATTTAATTTAATTTGAGGGAGAACTGTCCCTTTCACAAAGTAGTGCTCCTTTCACTTCACGCGATACATGTGCAAAATGCAAATGATTTGCTTTTCTGTGAGCATCTAAGGAGAGAAGAATAACGAGGCGCTAATTTATTGCTGCTGCCATCTAATCCTCGACAAAGCTTCAATAACTCCTTCCAATTCCTTTCCCTCGTTACGAGCTCTTCCAAAGTAAACCATTCCCAGGGTATCGCAAAAGAGACAGCATTTGCATAATATTTCCCTAACAGCCCAGTTGGCTCCACTGTACGTTTTTAGCCAGCTTTCCCGACAGTACCTGCTCCTCGGTTCGAATTCGGACAAGGACATGTTTGTTGTTGTTTTCATCGGTGCTTACTTAGTTCCCTACTTTTATCATTTAGAGGAATTTTATCTTCAACAGTACAGAGACTAAGATATCGATAGAAAGCCATTGATAAAATCCTCGAAGTCCGTAATGCTTGCTAAATTAAAATTATGACCTTCCGCAACACATTGTCAGGTAAGACACAATACAGGAACACTCCTTAATTAACTGTTACTCCCTGATAAATAATAGAAGTACAATAAGTACCTACACTCCAAAAACATCACTATAATCACGAACAGTATCAGAACACACACGAAAATAACAAGACTTAATCCATATAACATCCTGCCCGGTATCCTCTTCAACACATTTAACCACATACATTCGCAGTTTCCACAGAGTCACAGTTTACATTAATCCTTTGGACACTCAAAGTATTTGACTATTTCTGCGTTGCAATTATAACATCGTGGTCTGAAGTTCCGTCAACAACATTTAGACTTTTCATCGAGTGTGAGTGTATTGTAGATAGTAAATGGAGCGTAATCGTACCTTGAAATTCGTCAATAATAATATTTCATGATAATTTCGTATTGACTCGATCGACAATATGAAACGAAAAACTACCAATCAGTATGTGAGTTGTTTTCTTCTCACTACCAGCGATCGAGCTCAATGTATTCTCCTTGACAATATGAATAAGATTAAATAAACTACAACGATTTCTTTCTTATAATGTGTAATTACCCAGATGGGACTTCTAAAAATTCTGTCACCATTGGAAGGGAGATATAAAAGCAAAGAAGTATCTTCCTTCCGTTCTGCCCAAGAGCCCAACACCATACCAAATCGCATGTACTCTATGAAGTCTATGCATTGGATCCTTAAGGGTTCCCTTGGCGCGATAAACACTCCCTCTCCCAACAGATTCTATCTTTTCGATACGCAATATAGTCCGGAGGAAATGTCTTACTCGATGCAATATCTTCACTTAACCAAGTTTCAGTTCCTAACAAGATATTCGCGCAATTGCTTCTCGTAAGATTAAGGTATTCCGTCTGCTTATAACGAACGCTTCTGCAATTCACTACCATTTTCCTTATATCTCTTATCTTGCTTTTCAAATTTTTGCTTCTTATCATATCAAATATCATATCATATCAAATCATCTATCAAATCTTTTTTGAATCCGCCAGTTCCTCATTTTACTTCATTCTGGAGCATGTTAAATGGGAACCAAGATTAAAAATGTGAGGAAGTAAACATGGTCAGATCTTTCAAAAGTTACGATTTCTGAAGGTATTAACAACAAACTTTTAGCAAACGAGAATATTTTCATCTAATAAACAGAACAAAAGTTCTTTGTGATGAATCTACGGCTTTCAAGAAATAAAACTGACAAGCTACTGCTAATTTCAAATCTCTTACACCGATCTTTACACAGCTTTTTTCCTATCAAAAATCAATATTTTAGATACTAGTTTCTCATTTTACTCCACAATCACCAACATATTTTTTGAGCTAAGCTCGTACATATCCTCTTCGCCTATTATTGTGGACGCAAATCTTATTTTACCTGGTTTTCTTAACCTTTCTTGTAACCCCAAAAATACCCACATCACTAAATACTTACACTTACAAGTTACTTTTCCTGAAGCCTTGACTAACACCCGATGTTCCGCGGTCGAGAGTAGTCTTAGAGATGATGTCCTCAGAAGAGTCCAAGATCTCCTCGGAGCCACGACGAGTAATCCGTCTCTTCGCACTCAACTCCTTCTTCACCTGAGGCATATACCTCCTGGTAAACATCTGGAGAACGCCCACACCGCGATTCCCTCCTGGCGATCCATTTGCCGCTATGGAGACACGTCCGGTGATGATGCCTCCTATCCCTAACATTCTCCTTCCCCACGGCTTGCCTTCGTCTTAGACTCCACCGTGGCAACCGGCGAGTGCTCTAGCGCAAGGTAGTCCCACAACAACACTTCAAACCTATTGCTAACAGCGAAAGATTCAGGCATCCACAGCACACTGTTTTTGCAACACCGAGCTCACCGCGATGGGAGACCGCCTTCCACACTTCAGCCTTCCGGGAGGCGCATCCACCGACCCGCTTAGATTCCTCCGTAGCAGAGCCGATAGGCTTGTCCACCTTCGTACTCGAGCAAGCCCCAGGCACCTCTGAGACTCAACAGGCTTTAAGACGTCCTTCGCAAGGCAGACCGACCCCTTCGAGAAGAGAGCGGAGGTCCGCCACCTCTCTCTCAAGGTCTCTGAAAGGCGACGCGAGTGCCTCATAAACAGCGGCACTTGGGTCGTGGTTACGGGAGTCCTCCAGGGAGCTGACCTATTCGTAAATGCTTCTAATGAACTAGTAATAATCTATACACACCACCACAGCGGTCGGCAAATTCGGCAACGGTCAAAAAAACACTCCAAACTCCCATCATCCCGTGGATTCCTGACTGTTTTGACAGTCAAACTGATAAGCTTGCCTTTCGTCACCCATTATGACACATTTCTTAAATTCAGTGTCCAAATTGGTTCACCGATGTGTCTTACAAGGTATGCAGTGGGTTATATGTGCGGTGCATTTAAAAAAGACAAAAATGTTTATTAACAAAAGCTTAAACGAAGAGAAAATATAATCCCTTAAAAATCTGCAAAAGATCGCGATTCCACATAGGAACCTCTCCTTGTGAGAGAGAAATTAGCTTACTAATGCAATCAAACTTAAGCAGTAAAATTCGTATAAGGATAGAGAAACACTGGAGTAGAAGTGAAGAACGACTATGACCTCGATGAGAAAAATTAATCTATTGAGGAAAATCCAACAGAAGTCAAATAAGGTCTGTTTTTACTCACCACAGCTTCTCCTAAACTACACCTCAGCAAACCCAACCGCTAAACTGCAAAACACCGGATAGTGAGGCCTCAACGGCCAATTGTCAGTCACGCTAGGGATCCTCTCGGTAAACACGTCCCGTCTCTCCTACTCTCAATTCAAGAATTTCTTCTCCATAGCTTTAGATTACTGGCATAATGATGACGATGAAGAGTTTAAATTTCCATCTAACCTTGTGTAGGAATGCCGGATATGAATAGAAGCAGTAAAGAGAAATGCAAAGGAGATTTTGAAAGGTTTATTAAAGCTCTGTCTCCTTTTAAAACTCAAAAAAATGATTCTTCAATTGGGAATTTATTTTACAAAATTCTTAGCTTTTATCAAAATTGATACATAATTAAATAAGAGCAATTTAATTTTATTAATACTCATCGCACTTCCTCGAAAATCTTAATTTTACCTTGGATCTTAATTAAACTAAACGTAATCTCCAACACACAGAACATAATATAAAGTGTATAACGTTTTCTTATTGCTCTACATTGGGAAAACATAAATCAAAATATCTCAAATTAGATTACAATGGATCAGAACGGTCTATTGCAGTGGCATGCTATCAAAGTATGAACTTTCCTTCGATTAAACTGTAAGAATAACGTGCATCGTTAAGAAACGAACATTAGAACGGAATAAATGACCGATTTCAGTTTCCATCTAGGTTCAAGAGTTTAAACTTTTCTATTCGGGTTTGGTTTTCACTTCGGCCAAAAGGAGGTTTTTCTTTTCGTTTTAATTTTTGCTTCGAGGAAGTATCAATTTCAAAGTGCCTCGACAGCCATTACGCATGTGAGCCTCCGCCGGGAGTCGAACTCGCGACCGCTTTAACCAAAGTAGGATGCGTTACCTAAATATGGCTATCCTGAGGCTTTTTTTTATTTGCTTCTGATTCGCTGCCCAAGGTAAGATGAAGAATGAAGTACTTTTCCTTAAATTTACTGATAGATTCAGAAGTCAATAGAGTATAAGTGCAGCAATGCCCATATGAATAATACGATTTATTGTAATGACTGAGAAGTCTCCAGGTTGAATATCATTATTCAGCAGCAGTCATAATTCAATAGCTATCATTTTATAATTTTTATATAATAATTTCATCTTGTAATGCTCTATCTTTTTCAGCCGTGAATAAGATGGAGGTATGTAAGTACAAAAACGTATTTTATACTTTGAACCAAAAGCCAGGTGAATACTCTTTCATTCCTCAAGGCTTGTCAGCCGGCTAAAGAAAAAATATTCCTTTAGAAGTGTTGACTAAGTTGTTAGTCTATTTTGGAATGTATATAAGGCGTAAATTCTTAACGCAAAACGTTTTTTAATTTTTATTAACCCTTAAGCCAGAAACTTTAGAACGATAACATCACAGCGGAACTCGAAACCATGTGTACTTAGAACTACATTTGGAATACTTCGAGAGCGTTTTTCTCCGAACCTCACAGTCGGACGTAACCTCCGCGAATTCTCCCTTAAGAAGGGATTTCAACGCAAACAGTCGTAATTTGTTTCCGGCGAATGAAATCTTTTATTTCTTTGAGCGAGAAAATTACCAGGAATAAAATAAATCTCCGTAGGCTAACAAGAGGGCCCCTCGGGCGAGGTTAAGCCGAGGATGTGAGGGTCCGAGACACGGAAATAGCCGGAGAAACAACTCCGGGCGGACATTATCCTACTAAGGAGCGCTAAAAATTTCAAACGGCGAAAAAAAAGGGATCGATAGAAAGGGAAAGGCGTTTGTACGAATCGAGCAAATCCGAGGGGAGAAAAAGTCGGAAAGCGATGCTTGCTTGTTTTCCTGCCGTCGCGAGAAAAAGCGAAAAACGGGCTGCGTTTTCCTCTTTGGGCCGAAACACTTGTTAACGAGATTACTCCGCGGCTGTCAACGGAAGGAGGGCAAATTGGCGCCATTAGAATAGTTAACGAGAAGCGAAGAATGGCTTCCTAATCGTATGTAGATTGGCGACGCCCTTTGCTGAGATTTCCAGGAATGTTTTTTTATTTTTAATTGCGTGAATAAGGCGTTCCCTTGCGAAGGGGAGACGGAGTGGTCACTGTCTGAGCTAGATTCTCCATATAGATTACCCGCCGTTCTTTCTCGAGCACCCGGATAATTTCGCTCGAGTATTTGAGTCCTACTTGAGAAATTGAAACTACATTCACGAGCGTAATTGTCTTCGAAGAGATCTTTTTCCGACGGTTCGAAATTCGCATCGAGATGGCTTAATTTCTTTCCTTTCATCTCGTGTTCGACTATGAGACCTTTTGATGATCCATTTTCAGGCTCAAGGTGACCCCAAAGTGTTTCCTTCCTCATTTATTCTTCTCAGAATTATTTTGTGACTTTGGTTTTTCGCTAGTGCAGAGAATATATTTGTATGCAGAATTCTCTTTGCCCTTTTTATCCCTAAACTCCATTCAGTTTTATACCCCTTAGCTGAGGTAGGGAAGTTATTGTGCATAAAAAAGGTTTTTCGAGTAGTTTTAACATTAAAAAATTACTTACGTAAAGATTTTGATGAACGAATTGTTATTATTTGGTTTCACAATTGTAAATTAGTTACGTGAAAGCACTATGCTCATAGGATCACCGTCTAATTTTAATTTTCTAGGTAAATAATATGACATATTCAAAGAATTTGGATTGCTGTGTTGGAGTACTGGAGATAAAGAATCCTTTTCAGCTTTCTCGAATGCAGCGACTTAATGTTGAATCGTTATCACCATATGTTCTTCCGCCTTTAGAACTACTGTTACTGTGGCCATTGTTTTTACTTACGTTGATTATGTATTATGTATGCAATATTCATTTTAAACACATCATCAAATCATGCACATTTATGGACGTCTCGTATAAAATGGCACTGTATGGCATATTTTCTTTTGTGTGAACCGATGACGACTTTTACTTCAATTCTTCTGCAGTTGTTAAATATCAGAAAGATGAAGAAGAAGATGTGTTTTCCATTGTGTTGGAAATAAATACTGCTCAAATTACTTTACGATAACAAAAATTTTTATTGTTAAGTACTATGGTTTTGCTTGAAGAGAAAGAATTATAATGCGTGTCAAAAGCGTGTAGAACATGCTGAACACAGGAGTCGATTTCATAAATAACCGCCAAAAGAGTAGAAGAAAATCTAATTGTAGCTAAAAGGACTGTTTGAAACTCATAATGGAACATGTACTGCGGAGAAATTAAATCAAAGCGGTGCTTTGTGCTACGCTTTCCTGCTTCTTGAGCGTATAATTTCTTGGAACTAGTTCCTCCAAAGCGGAACTATAAAGCGAATAAATATGGGTGCTTCAAACATTATAATTTTAGACAGCTAGAGTTATAAAATTAAAAATCATAAAGGCGATGATAAATGTGTTGTTATATTATATTATCTATAAACATATGTAACCTGAAAGATGCCTTTCAGCATGTGACTGGGCGTGCATGACCTTTGACTTTACTTCCTTAATCGATTCATTTCATGCATCGCTCGAGAATTATGAATCCTAATTCAGTTGGTTTTCACGCAATTTTCCCTAGGTTTATATTCTGTAAAATTATTCAGAAAATGTGAATGTAGTAAAATATAAGTTTTTATATATACGATTAAAAATCGACTCTTTGCTAACCACCAGGTGTACTCTTAGCTTGTTGGCACGATTTAGAGTGCTGGCAGATTAATTTTCATAAGTGAGATGTCCCAAACGTAAAGGAATTCTCTATCGTAGGCGTAACTTAATGGAACTACAATGATAACCGAATAAAGAGAAAAATACAGTTTCTTCGTCTACTTTAATTAACGTTTCCATTGTAAGCCAGTCCACCTTGCCATTACTCACCGCACAATGGACTGCTTAAGAATATGAATTGTAAGCACAAGAAGCATAAGTCAAGTTTTTTGTTCATAAAAATGCTCTGTTTAAGGGTCGACCAATACACTGGGGTATAATTTGAACTCACTTTTTTGAGCGGTTGTGTTGTTTTATAATGAAAGATGGAGAATTTTGAGAGAAAAGTTGGGTGGAGGGAAAGAATAACGTATCTGTCGGAAATAAAGAATCGCGTGAGGATTTAATGCTCAATCCTCTAAGACCCGAATTCGATCCGGAAACAGCGCGTCTGCGGGGGTGTTAATTATCAAGTCAGCGAAGATGGAATTTCTTCAACTATGAGAGCAATGAATAGAAAACTAGATTGATTCCCACAGCCGCGCCGGGAAAATACGAGCGGAAATATGCTAATTCCGGAAAAATTTCAATGGGTCAAATGCACCTACTTTTTTCTATTAGCGTCGAATCCTAGATTTTTCCCAACCCCCTGACTTCCTTCCCTCCATCTCGATGCATTAATTCAGCCGCTCACCTTAAAATAATCCGCGGATTACAATTTCGCCAAAGTTCTTTATATGCAGATCCCTTCCACGGAATCCCAGCTTCACCGCTAACAAGGAGAACTTAGGGATTAAGCGTCCCCCTGCCGGACCGCTCTCCGTCCATTCTACGCCTGCTTCTGCTACCGCATAATCACCTATGAAAATTCCCTTTGTTTTCCTTCGCCTTTGCAATAATTCATCACCATTGGCACTTCGAGCGAAATCTCTGATGGGCTGAGTCTTGATGCTGAGTCAGAGATCGCGGATTTACTTGGCAATAAATTTTATAAAAACCACTGCGGAATGGAAAACTGATCTCGCGCATTGTTATATTTGACGTGAAACTCCATAAACCTATGACACGTGAGGAACGTTCGCTACTTTAAGGCTAATTATTCCTGTTCTAAGTATGTTTACGCTGGAAAGGATTTCTTATCCTCTCCAGCTCCCTCTGCTTTCTCGTTAATTCCAGTTTATTATCTTCTTCCTCTCTTATATTCATATTAGCCACTGAGTTTTTCCAGTGGGGTGTTAATGCACCCCAATATTTACTATGCTCAGTATCTCATTGTTACTTCGGAAAATCTTTTTCTCTTGTGATAGATCTACAGTGATGATTAAAGATAGCGAATAACATATGTAGCAATTGATAATAAATTAGTATATTTTATTCATTCGCTATCAAGTCTTGAAATTAAATACAAATTATATTTTGTTGGACAAAAGAAGAATAAATTGTTAATTATCTGATTTTTCTGTAAAATTACATCTGATAATCAATAAACCAAAGATAATCTAATATTTGCATTTCTAGTAGCTGTTTACTTGGTATAAAAATTTAATACTTTTGAAACCTCTGCTATACTTGTTGTAAAATTTGAGAAAAAGTAATAGTATTGTTAAAATGTCTTCAACGGCTATATTTATTTCACGCTTAAGCTTCTATTGGGAATCGAATCCGACACCGTTTTCACCCAGTTTGAATTCGCTACCCTCTTGGCAATCAGGAAGAAGCATTGGAAATTTACCGACACCCCCTTTCACCATACCTATTAAATACATTCTGAAATAAATAACATGCTCTCTGACATTTTGAAAGCTATAAGACTGCAATATTAACAACTATTTAACATGATCTTACTTACTGAATCATCTCTTATCATAATGAATCCTAAGTTGCTATTCAGTTTTTTCTATACTTATACGATATATTTGAAATGAGTAATATCCAGCTAAAAATCTTCGCATTATCTTTTAATCTGAAACAGACAGAAGCTTGGCCCAATTTAAGAAACATCTGTAAGCATTCACATATTTTGATACACGGATTATCATGAAATAGTCTTCTTCTGTCCCTGTCTAAAGAATTCTATCCAATACAATATCTTCACTTCATCCCCAGAGTGTGCAGGTTCATTAACTGCATTTGATGAATAAACACACGTTTTCATTCTTTTCATTTTCATTTATTCATTTCATTTCATCTATTCCATTATCAAATGAAAAATATTTTTCTGAATGATTCACTTTGTCTCAATTGCCTTAAACTCAACCGGATAATTTCTAAATCTGGAAAATTCCAAAATAACCTTGGTCTCCAGCATTTTGGTTAAGGGATAATCAATCTATTTTTCGAACTGAATGACCACGATTCCTTCTCTGCGATACTATCCTTTTTGGATTGAAATTTATTTTTGAAGCATGAAGTATAGTTCTATTTATTTCGATTTTGCAAAAGAATGAGTTTTACCGACTGCAGGTGACAAAATCCATCGAATATTGGAAGTCTTCCCCCATTCATTCTTTAACAATGGTAACAGTTGTCAAGGTAACGCTCCTCAAAAAGCGTGGAATTTTTAAGCGTGGAAATTTTTTTGATATCACACGTCCTCAAATTTTTACGATTAGAATCAACAACAGAAATCGACAGTATGAATAAGAATTTATTTTTTCCTGTCGTAATTCCGATAAGCTGTGCAGCATTTTTCCATAATTTGTGTAATGTAATTAACTCTAGGAAAGACAAAAATGAAATTCACAGACGTTTCTTGTTAAATTCCATAATTCCATTGGAACCTCTAAGTATGCAGAAAGTATATTACTATCTGCGAGGACGCAAATATTTACAGTGCCTTAAGTCATTCTGGCGTACATTGTGAATGCGTATTCTAGTGTAAATGGGTGCACCAGTGTGTAAAAAACGCGCTGAAGCATCGCAGACTTTGGCATAAATCTTGTATATAATAAGATATAACACTAACAATACTGGAACAGGAAGAGTTAGAAATAAACATTTAATAAAATAAAATAAATAGTAGTAATAAGTAGAAATAAAAATGCAGCAAATAAAGTCATGCAGCTTTTGCTTCAGCAACTTAGTTCATGACAACCTTTCAATACTTCGTGGCTCACAGAATCAAGCTATTTATCAGTATTCTTAATACTCCAAGTAACATGCTATCTAGAAAAATATCCTTTTTGCCTACGCTACCCATAAATTGTATAAAATTATTACTTTTCAGTACATACAATGATGCTTAAAGATATGCTCATAATCAGAGGATTGAAGACATTTGTCAAAGTTCGAAATTTCGATGTGGTCTTTATATATTCCGCGATTGGGAGATGTAATATTGAAATTGCCAGTGGGTTGGTTTCAAGGAAAAAGTCACTCATTTTACCATTTATTCATCATAGAATTTCAAACTTTATCTTGCAAGGACGGCAGAAAAGCAAACAGTCTCAACTTCAACAATGGCACTTGTCGTCTTGACGATGTTATTTGAAAGTGGAGTTTTTACAGAATTTGGGTAAATTTTATCCAAGTTTGCGAAAAGAAAAAAGATCCATCTTTCGTATAGTACGAGTACTCTTGTCTATATCCTCATACGACTCATTTTAATTTAACTTTGCGGAAGAAAAATTCTGCAAGGAAAAAAGGCAAAATTTACGCGTATTCCTCATGAAAACGTTTTGACTCGCTTGAGACCGAACAAGATTCCATTACGAACATGAAAACTAGGCTTTTATCCACGCAGAGATACACGAAGTAAAAGGATCAACATGGTAAGAGAGCAAGAGGAAGGGATGCTACTGGGAAGTAACTACTAGGTGAAGCTACTGGACCGCATAGATTGAGTCTCATTGTGAGTGAGAACTGGGAAAAGTTGTGAAAAAATAGCTTTAAAAATATATAACATAAATTATTTATGAAAGACAACAAATGTTCCACAAATTTATGGTAAAATGTATGGTAATGTTTGGTAAAAATATTTAAAAATATCTTACAAATTATAATGCGAGGGGCTACGTCAAGAAAATATGTATTTCATTGAGTAATGTATTTTCTATATCTGCATATCTATAGTTTAAATTCGGTTTTCTATGATGTCATGATACATAAAGAAATCGTAGAATCAATCTGAACATTTTGTAATGAGAATAATCGGATATAACACCGAATTCAAGTTATTACAGTGTGTTATGTATACGATTGAAGGTGTATATCAATATGGCTTTTCTTATACACACTTCTTTATACTTTTGAATGGTTGAATTTATTATTATTAATGCGCTAAGCTGGGAAGTTTTGGTAACAATAAAAGAATTCCGTGGTGTATCGCGAATATTTAAGCATATCATTAAAATATTTCAGCATGCTTTCGATCAATCTTCCGGAATATTCAGTCACTAATTGAGATCCTTATGAGCCGAAGGACTAAAAGCATTCACTATTTTTTGTGAGTAAATACTGTAAAAATTGTGTTTAAATTAGTTTATTTTTTATTTTTTATCAGTTAATATACAAAAATTCACTTATTAATCATTTCACACAATGGAAACTAAATTTCAGGATAATGCACAGGTGATGTAGTGGAAATAATTAATTGAATGCATAAATGAAAGAGGAGAAGCGTCTGAGAAAATTATATGATTTATGGAATTTCTGATTATTTGACGGTAATATACGAATGCACACAGAAAATTTACCTCCCAGATAAATAATAAACACCACATGTAGAGCTGAAACAGGTACCCGCAATTAACGTGCGTTATAAAATAAAATTAAGGTAATTTGGATTTTGCGTTTGACCGTTGTTGAAGGATCGTTGGCTTAGTGCATTCAATTGATGTATGTGGGAAAAACATTCCCTCAATTTCAAGTAGAATAATATGTGTAAATGAATTGCTAATGATTGTTTATGAATGCTAGCGGAAATGATTGTTATCTTCAAAAGCCGCGCTTCGTTATCATTCTTCTCTAAATAGGGATTTGATCATTTGACCGCTCTCTTGTTTTGAAGAAAATTTGCAATTTAAAATTAAAAATCCGAATTCCTGTTGGATTAAAGATCATCGTGATTATTTGGAGTTAGAATTGCAAATAAAAGTTTTAAATAAATATTCCGCATCACGATAGACTGTTATTTTAGAGGCTTCATCAATAATGTAAGAAATACGGATATCATTAATTAATATTTATTAGTCACTCCAACATTTTCCTTCAGTAATTATGAGATAACCTCTTTTCTCTTAAGTTATGGTATTCTCATTAATTCATCTTACATCAATTCATCTCTTGTTAGATGTAAATACCAGTATTTGCGTTTTTACGAAAAATCTATATAATTAACCTCGATTTTCAGGAATAAAAGTACAACTGCATGAAAGTGATATTCATTAGTAATGAGGATTTCATTGGAAGTCGACGTAACCCGATTGGCACTTATTAATTGTATGATTATTAGAGCAAGAATTCACGGTGGAATTAAAATTTCAAAATTCTAAATTAGAGAGAGAGAGAGAGAGGCATTCCTCGAAAATTGGTATTGGAATTTCTCTTAATTGATAGTTCATCTCCAGCGTCAATTAAGGTCGTCGAGGTATTATATAATCAACAGTTTCGGTCTCAAAATGGATAGAGAGCACTTTTAACAAATGATTGTAACTAACATGAGCCCCACTTTAATTATTTTACCTATACACGACGTAAATTTTAAATAAGGAATGCGTTTTCAATTTTGAAGATGTGTTATGAAGTATATTTAATTAAATGTAATGTAGCAGAATTTTTATTTCCTTTCAATACCCATTGTACTGCTTCATAATAAGTTTTCTACAACATGGTGGTGTGCTGTAAAGAATTAAGTGGTGTATCGCGAATATTTTAGCATATCATTAAAATATTTCAGCATGCTTTCGATCAATCTTCCGGAATATTCAGTCACTAATTGAGAGCCTTAACGGAACTACTGAAATGTTTTATTCCACATTCCTCGGTGTTCTCTTTTTCGATTTGAATGTAGACCCGAAATAACAAGCGTGTGGTTTAGAGTGCAGCCAAATTTGAGTTAATTCGTAATAGAGCGGAGAAAGACAAAAGATCGGAACCATGCGGATGGTGCTGAATAATTTCCCTCTCCTTTCACTTCTCCTTTTGCCTCCACTCGATGTTTCTGTAAGCGGAGGTCACTGATAACATCCAAACGATAATGATATAAATTTCTCAAGGCCGGTTCCTACCGTACTCTTATTGAAAATTTATCCTCTAAAAGCATACGTAATTGTATCTGTGCTACAGATAATGAAAATTCTGTTTTAGATTTTAATGAAACAATTTATTCTTTATCGAAAAGTAATCTTAGACATGATATACTTGTTATGCAATTATAAATAAGCCCAATTAAATCTCCACGGATAGGTGGGGATTGAGATGATACCACTAATGCTATTATCTTTTGTAATAGGCACGTTATTACAACACATGTACCATGCAAGTCGCCTTTTGGCGTGTGGTTGAGGGGACTCAAATTCATTCGTGCTCTGCTTATGAATCATTTTTCCCAATAGATTAATTTCTCATCGTTCGCGGAAAAAATATGCATTATTGAATTAAATTTTTCTAGCATCTACTTCCCGGATCTTGTTTGCAGTCTCAGAAAGGCCTATGTTACAGGAATTACGCATAATATCGGCTACCTCTTTTAAGAACATAATCCCTTTGAACTTATTGACTAAAGTCAGCCTTTTTAAAATTATCATTCCTTCGTACGACAAAAGAAAAAGGTTTAAACATAACAAAAAGGGAAGCTTTGGATACCTATAAAGGATCGACCTGTGTAAAAGCTACCTTCATAAATTTTAAACAGTGTGTTTCCAGCATTGTGAATTAAGCAAATAACAAAATATAAACCGTTTTTCGTTTTCACAGGAATTTTACAAAATAGAAATAACGTCTGGCTGAGAAAACAACCAAAATATTGTTTCTTTTAAAGGTTCCTATCCTGAAGCATATGAGTAACGATCATTGATTTGTCGTTATTTTCAAAAAGCCGTTTATTGCACCTTTCCAATTGTAAATACAACAGTTTTTGGTTGAGCCATATGAATACATTCATTTTCAATGTGAGGCCTAACAAACTCAAAGTACTATCTCTCAAAGACTAAGGCTTCGCTCCTAACGACTGTGTATTGACGAAGCTGAGTTTCTAGTACTCGTACATTTTGTTTCTTCATATTTTTCCCACAAACTATATCATGCAAACACATGATAGTACTTAATTGTACCATTATTTGGTCTTGCATGCATCTTTAAATTGGTCGGCTGCAATTCTCACTTAAACGCAATGGCAGAAACGTGTTGAAATCTTGTGATAATCACATCAAAAACGACAGTCCAAGTTTTGCATCCAAGTGAAGGCCTATTTTCTACTCTCACTTATGCCGAAAACCAAATAGAGGCCCAGTTGGGCCCACATTTGAATGGGCCTTTTGCCGGCTTGTGCTTTTTCGACCCGAGGCACTTCCCCCACAGCAAGGCTTTCGGAACGTCCCATATGACGAGGGACTAAAGTTTGTTGCTCAGAGTTCCCAAGTCGGCTGATGGCGAGAACTTGAGTCATTCGTAATCGGAGTGTCATTCTTTCTTTAAGTTAAACATTATCAACGAGGAATAAATTGCGCACACCTGCTCACCTCGTTTCTATACTAAAGAGTTCGGAAAATACGCATAAAGATTCGATGAAAATCTTCTGGAAGGAATAAACCATGCTTTTTCACGAGGAATATTTAGTCTATACACGATTATTCCAATGTCAAGTAAATAATTATTTATTCATTCATATATTAATTTACTTATATTATTATTAATTTATTTGTTGTTGCAATTTGATTAACTTCTGGTGTCATCTACAAACATTGCCTAGCAACATTTATAACACAAACACACTTCACAATCCCTTGCATTAGAAGTCTCACACAGATATACATTCCAAAATTAATTACTTTATTTACAAACAATACTAGAATACACACAAAACAGTAAGGATTAATTTACAGAACATCCCCTGGTATTCCTCACACCAAAGCATTTACACCACATATATATATGATAATTACAGTTTATAACTCCTAATAGTAATACTTTAGTTTCTTGGTAAAACGAAATATCATTAAATTAGTTTATCAATCATCACACTTGCAAGGTACTACACACATTAGGGTAAGACCTCACGCCATTATGCCTTGCTTAATCTCTTACATAAGATTTATCTCTGCTTTACATGCGATAGGAATGCAAGAAACAGTAGAGAGTTAGTTGAGACTGGAAAGTTGGAGAATGAAAGTCCAAACTATGAGAAAAGATGAGATGTTTCAAGCTGGTTATGATGTATGGAAAGGGTAGTTGGAAACAGAATCATTAAATTGGTGTATGAGAAGAATGCGAATGGTTCTGAAGGGAGAGGAAGTTGGCGATGCAAGCAACCTTACAAATAATAGGAAATGTATGAAGACATGACATGCGTGTGTCTAAGGTGAAAGTCGTAAGGAAGAATATAGTGAATTAACGGCAAATAATTCCTTGCCCTGAAAGGGAAGCGCACTACATATTGTGCAACATTGTATACATTGTAGCTTATGAATTGCCTCTCTCTGGCTGCAGATCACGTAATTCAGTATTCATCGTAGGTGTTATACCTTTCGGTATGTTTAGATTTTTAGATTTAGATTTGTACCCCGCAAGCCGCCAGTGGCGTATGGCAGGGGGTGTAATGACACCATCTTAGTATTCTAATCGACCCTATTAGCTTCTCTAATAGCTCGCGGGAAGAACGACCAGAAATAACTATCTGTCCTTGCTATTTCCTCCTTATGTTCATGTGGTTTAATGTTCTTTATTGAATGCTCTTTCGTTCCTTGCCCCAACCTCAATGTAATCTAACATCTTTTGTCTTTGTCTATCCTTCCGTCTTTTTCCTTGCATTCTACTCTCAATAAATCTTCACAGCAATCCCTTTTCTCTCAATGTCCGACTTCCTCTTCCGTCGCTTGATTCCTTCAATTAAAATCCTCTCCTACACCAGCATCACTGCACCTCGGTGTTTATATTTCAACCCTATTTACTTTTCCATTCTACGCCTCACCCAAATCTCGGAGCCATCTAATCTTTTTCTTTCACCGGTCATGTTGGCGGAGTAGTTAGCATGCTAGAGCTCCAGCATAGTGGGCCGGGGTTCGACTCCCGGCTAGTCAGATATTTCTGGTTAGTGTATAGTTGTGCGTATTCGTGAATTAATTTATGTTAAAATGGACATGAATATGTGTTGAAATGGTGTATTATTGTTTCAATTCAAAAAATATTTATGTCTTCCTATCTTAACGTCAATGTTTCTACTAATAAAATTAAACCCCCGACGATTTTACAAATATTTTCCCGATTTCTTAATTAAGATCATAATTTAGTTAAATGTTATTTGATTAATTCAATTTGCCACTTCGCTCTCGTTATTTCACCAACTTTCATCACATTATGCTTCATGGCTATGATTATATGAAATTTATTGAAGTTTCACAGTTAATTTATTATATCGATAATGTATGTCATTCCTTATTGGATGCTATGAAAAGTGTTAACCATATTTCATTGAGATACTCCTGAGTGTTCGTAAGTTGACTTTTCCTCTGTCATTATTATTATTCCAATATTATTACATTTCACTGAGGAAAACACATGAAAATACCTCACTCCTCATCATAGTAAAAATAATCCCTCCACTGATATTAAAGGCTGAAATGAGGAAATGAAAATCCAACCAGTCTCCGGGTTAATAACTTTAAATATAGACACATATTTTCAAATAATCAATATTATTAATGTAACAATCAATTATAAAGGTTTCTTATACGGATAATTCATATTGGCTGGATCGTAATCCGATAGGAATTTCATCAATTTCCTTTGAAAAGAAGTCTGGACTTGGAAAATGTGGCTAAAAGGAGACGCCAAAAATTCCGGCGAAAAAAGTGCAATCTAGCGGAAACTCGGAGACATCTCGAGAAATGGACGATCTGTGGCGCAGCTGATAACGCAGAGAGAAAAGAAATGTATAGTACATGCGAGCAGAACAAGAGGCCGTTTTCGAAACTTTTTCCACTTCATCCTCTAAGAAGAGGCGGAAGAGATATTCAAACTTCTCCAAGAAGGATCTACGTTACCCATTTCCTGCGCATACAATTAGCTCTAAATTGAAGGAGGTGCGCTCTTTCATAATTCGAAACTCGGGATCCACGAGAGAACGGAAGAATCGGTAAAAATGCACACGAATTCCGCTTAATTTAAGAGGCTTACTGCAAAGTAATATCTAGTTAGAGTATATGCAGGAGGTGCTTTTTGGCCGGAAGATTTTGAATTCTGATGGAATATTTGATGCTGCCCTCTAGAGATGTGGGAACATTCGAAATTTCAAATCGTATCGAATTACTTTACTGTTCGATTAAAATTTCGATCGCAAACTAAATCTGAAAAAGTTTAAATCGAATACAATTCTAAGTGGCGGAGTGTTATGCTTATTTTTACTCTTTTTTGTTATATTTTTCTGTTTTATTCAATAATGGCGCATTTTATGTGGTATTTATTTTAAAAGTACGCTTCTATCCTAAACAAGTTACTTATCATATTACTTACGAAATTATATCTAATCTAAAAATTTTCCTTATCACAAATTTGCAATGCTATTTAAGCGGATAACAAATATTAGCAGAAAACAAAGAAAACGCGAGCTACAGTTGAAATGAATGAGAACAAAAGGAAAAAGCATTATGTATCTCGTCAATTCGATTCCAGGTTTGACTGTTAATCAATTTAGTCAATTCGAATGGAGTTCTCCTCGAACTGAAAAATGAACATTAATCAACCCATAGGATATCAATACTATGGATTCATTACTGTTTGCACATGTATAGAACTATTAGCGAAAATTGAAACAAATGGAAGTAGTTTGTGGAAAGATATTTGCCTTGGAAATATCGTTTAAAGGAAAAATCCTCTAAATTAGATCTAAATTAAATTCCAAAGAGAACTTTCTCGGCACACGGAACTGTAACGGGACTATCCTTAAATACTTAACGGAATAAAGTTAGAAACACTCGAATTGAATTGCGTTTGAATCGAGTATTTTTCACATTCTATGAGGCACTTTGTGTTCATGAAGTCCTGATTAAATAAATGTAGATTCCTCCAAAGGAAACACTGACGTGAAAAAAGGCTGACAGGACAGGAACTCGAACCCGGATCTTTTCCGGACGGAACCTTCCGGCAGTACTTCACCCGCTTTAGAATCCAGTACCTGTTTTCATTTACACAAAAGCGTTTTTCTTTAGGATTTTTCCTCGACTTTCACGTTTTATATCTCCTTTCACCCTTTTCCCAATTTATATTCCGTGGATTATTAATGGTAATCAATGATTTTGAGATGAATTACAATTTCACAATCCCATGAGTGACATGATAAAATAAATAATATCGACATCTGTTTGTTTGGCATCACAATGGCACGGTAGTCTTTTATATTAATATTTATCAAATATGGCCAAGAAGGGATCGTCACCCTCATTCTAACAATAAGATCTTTGTGACTAAAACGTTCCTTATCAATATACCTTTGAACCATCAGAATGGTTCGCAACCCCGCTTATTTCTTTCAGCATATTTCTAATCCTGGCGTAATTCACATGACTTGAATCTGGGAATCCGGAGCAAAGCAAACCTCCCGTAGGAAACACAAGGAAAAGGAGTCCTACTTTCTTTGATATTTGGGCCAATTTGGGAGAATGACAGACAGTTGTGAGGGCTTCTTTGCTTTGGATTTTCGTTCGTCACCTGTTTCCCTTACGTCGTCCTTCTCTTTTATCTCCACAAATTCCCTCTTTGCATTCCTTCCCAAATCTCCTGTCACGGCCACCTACCTCTCTCCAATTATTTCTTTCGGATTTGGAAAATAAATGAAATTTTTCGCTTCAGTTTTTCCGCTTCATTTATCATCTACAGGATTCCATCTAGGTTAAACGAAAGATTGTTGGATAGCGTGGAAGGAAGGTTTTGGGAATGATACTCTAAGGGGATATTGTGTTTTTACTCTTCGCATACGAGAGTTGTATTGCTTCGATCTTTTAAAACGGAGATGGACGTGACAATGGACTTAGGGTTCTAATAATGAAAAAGTGAATGATCATAACATAAGGTAAAGGGTGAAATGTAGCTTTGCACGTAACGGAATATTCATCTAGAAATAATCTTAAGGTGAAACCTATAGGAAAAATATCTAGTGTATCAGGGACTCGAACCTTGATCTACCACTTTTGTAAGGAAGCTATAACCAATTAAATTATCAAGCCAGAACAGAATTTAAAGAAACTCTATACCCTGTATAATTCTTAAGAGATGTTCTTATAATCTTGGGGCTCTAACAATGAAATAAAAATAACTCAAATGCAGTGATTTTTTATTTTCTGTGTTTATTTCAGTAACAAATGAATTGAAGGCGTTGATGTTTATGATTAGCGCATTTATATGTGTGTGAATCTTTGAATTTGAAGAATGCTGCTTATTTGGACGAACCACTCTTTTATGCCAGCAAAGTTCCTCAAATAGGTCTGTCTGAGTGGTCTGGCTGGTTAGCTCAATTGATTTAAGTATCCGCCTAGAATAAGGAAGATTTAGGTTCGAGTCCAAGTCCTGTACATTTTCTTCATGTTCCTTTTTTCTTGGAATTGTAACATAAGCATAAATTGAGGGTGATTCTGTGTTTTTAGGCAGAATGTTTTCGAAAATGGGGGAGATGAAAAAGAATATGTGAGCTGATATATATGCATGTGCGTATCGACCTCTTAGTCTGCGTTTTCTGAAGAGTTATCACATCCATTTCATGTTTCGTATGTGGATAAATATAGAAGTATGCCGACGCCCGTCTTGTTATATGGTAGTTAAAATTGGTTGTGTGAGTAGAAGCATAAAGAGGATACAGCATCAGTTCATCTGGGTAAGAAAGGATCTGCGCAGAAATGAGGAAATCGGATACTGGACTGCTTTCATCTTAACGCGACCCGATTGGCAATTCTGGAATCGAATAGAATGGATTATATAAAAATGGGATTTCTAAGGTGAGAGAAGATAAAAAACTTCAAGCTCCATTTACAGGAATTCCATTTGGTCATTCTGTCCACGAAAGCAACTTTCACCAACTTTCATCCCCATGTCCGTTTTCTCTGCTACTACATTCTCGATTCCAGTAAACATGGATATAAAGCTACAAAGAGTAAACAGAGGAAATTTTCCAGAATATCTGAATGAACCTACGTATTAGAAAGATTCAATTTTTCTTGGCTATTTCCTTCCCATCATAAAATAGAAAATCCTTTATTTTGGGAGTAAAATAATCTTCAAGTGCGAACGTTAATTATGTAACTATATCTATGGTTTTTAACATTTATCAACATTATTTACGTATCTAACTTAGTCTTATTTTTATACGTGATACATATGTTAATTACTGCTATTAATTACTTTGCTCAATTTGTCTCTATTAATAAAATAAACAACATAAAAATATTTATATTACTCCGAAATATATCAACGGATAATTTTTCGGAAGGAAAACAGCCCTTCCAAATGATATTCTCTCCTATACATTCATTCACTCCATAAAGATTCAAAAATACGCTATAATCGTCGCAGCTTCTAGCAAAGATGGTCGAAGAAATTAGCAGGATAATTCCCGTTGATTTACCATTGTAAGGAAAGGAAACATTTTTCTCCAAATTACGGAGAGAATTGTGATTTTGGCGGAGGTTTTTGATCTCTCATTGCCGTGAAAAACGCGACGATTAAGGCAGAGGCATTTGTTTGTCCCCTGCGCCTTCTAAAAGACTATATTTCTTATTCCGATCAGGTCCCTTTCCCCTTATTTTGCTCCATTCTTTCGCCTTCCCCTCAATAGCCCCAAATCTCTCCTAACGACGAGGTCCGAGAAGGATTGCCTCACAGCAATTTGTGACTACTTTTATGAACTGGAATTCAACGTTGTGCAGTGGTACTTTTTCTTGGCGACTCCGGATGGGAAGGGGGGATTCGCAACCCGTACTTTGGAGCTTGTTTGTGGAAAAGAAAATCCTACAAGGCGGATCTCGTCCTCTTTCTTCCGTGCGAGAGAATTGTACGAAAATGTAAGTGATATAAATCCATACGGGTTGGGCATATGCTGCAAACTGCGACCTTTAACCTTTCTCCGCACACTTTTGTTTTCTTTGTTTTCTGGTTAAAATATTTCCTTGTCTCTTCTTTGCCTATTTTCTGTATTTGGCTATTTTCTTTCACCATGTACTTCGCATGAAATAACTTATTTTTCAATTTAATGAATCTTTGAAACACTGTTTCTGTATGGGGTCACTTTTGATCCCATTCGTCTTTCAATGATTGCTTTAACTTACAAAATTTTGCTTTATATACTCGAGCCCGATACAAATAATAATGAAACAATAAATTAGACATCAAATTACTGATTCTTAATAATTGTATATTATAAAAAGATATATACTTAAATGTAGAGTTTTAGCGTGCGGCGGATTTAGGAACATCTCCAACGATTATACCGATTATGGGCTATTACTCCAATTAGTTAGATGATATACATCTTCAGCTATGTGATATAAAAGAGAATGAAGTAAATGTTCGCTCAATGACCTCGCAGGGAGAAAACGATTTAGGGGTCAAATTTAACCTCGCTCTTCTGGATATGTAATATTTTAGGCTGAAAAACGTTATGGTTTGGCTCTTTTCCCATTTGGAAGCACTTTTATTTTGAAAATCCCTATGATCGAGACAAAAATACTACGCGATTATTGACGACTTTTAAATATTTGCTTTGATTCTGTTTTAATGTTGGACTGCACTGCTTCCTCAAACATCAGCCACAACCTCTCCTTCCCCTCCCAGATGGCCAAATGGGCAGTTCGACTTCGCCGAAAGCGGTCCCGGGTTCAATTCCCGGTGGGAACCCACATGCGAAACGACGTTAGTTGCCGTAGCACTTTTAACATTACTACTACTACTATTATGAAATATAATGGTTATTAAATTCATTCGTTCCTGTTTTAACATTTTTATGAATAGAATACTTTTTATCTGGATTTTGGTGTATGCAAAAATAGAACTTTCGTTTACTACTCTTTCATTGCAGAGATGGTATGAATGACGCCGTTATGCGTTTTGCCGTGTGATGGAATTCACCACTCCTTATCGGATGCTATTCAGTATTATCCATCGAGATTTCATTATATTTAATTTTCCGCCGATGATATTCTGGCTAAATGAAAAAAGCAAGAGCGAACACTCATCTTTCCTTGAGTAGAGAATTTTTTAGCTGATACTAGTGGACTGGGGTTGTCGACCTTCTTTTACTATGTGCGTCAATTATTTCATTTTTATTCGTGATGCGCCATGAAGCTATATAACGCGTCATTTACAATAATAACTGCGCTCTCTCTATATTTCATCGGTACATTAAATTATGCGTGAATTTGTTTGTGTATATGTTAAAGAGATAAGATATTTAATTTTAAATCATTTTCCTGGATTCAACGCGCCATTTATAATCATGCAATGTGCCACTCGTGACGGATGTGCTATAGGTTGGACATCCCTATTATTGGAGAATCTGATCAGTCGGGCTTGTGCATCTAAGAACTGATCATTCTAAACTTCCTATTTCCACAAATAAGAACCTCATGTAGTTAACATATTATCTCATAGCTTATCACTTTACATCAATGATTTCTGAAATAAGGTCCGCGAAATGATCCCTTGATTATGTCTTCCCTAGTTAATGCAATGTTTAATCTTGCTATTTTCGGTAATTGCATTTTATTTTCCTGTTAACAAAATAGATTTTAGAAGCTTAATACTAAATTTTTTGATGGATTTTATCTACTGAACAATGTATAAAATCTGAATATAAGCTTTTGGTCCACGATAAAGAACGTACTTAAGTTCAAAAATCGCTGCTCTAGCATTATAATTATAATATAATGTAGTATAAGTTATATAGAAGCTTATCTATAGAAATTAATCGTATAGTGAAATATTTAATTAGATAGAACCTCTCGTTCACGCACTATTGTACGTTTTAACATTTTCCCTAACTATGAAGTGAAAATGCTGGATTATCTGAAGATTCTCTCGGAACGTTAACTTGGATTATCTTGATGGCGTTGGGACTCATATCTATTGTAGATACGAAAGGCGATTCCTTTCATAATAGCTCATGAGGAAATCTCTTAAAAAGTCTTGAGATTGAGAGAAGATAACTTTTCTTTAAGGCGGAAAAAATGTTCACTTGGGAAGATGAAATGGATGTATATCGTGATCTAAATTTTATATAACCTAATTGCAAAAAAATTATCATGAGAATACTGAGAAAATATTTAATTCCGCAGGAATCATCGTATTTCATGAGCTCGCAGGAAATATATTTAATTCTAGGATTGTAATAGTTGTATTGAGTTGATTCGCACACTGAATTTGCAATCGATTGACGAGGGTTAAGTAATTTGATCCATCCAAAATTCGAAAGAACTCAAAAAAATACAATAGGATACAAAGGTCTCTTCCTGGGTTAAATTGAGTCTCTTGTTCCATTCGCCTCTTCTCAGAAGGTCATAGAAATGTATAAAATGGAATCAGGATTCAAACAAGAATCTAAAGTATGATATGTACGGATATTTCATCAAGTGCAGCGGCGATTGAAATGAGAGGAATAAAAGAATGATTTCGTGGAATTGTGTATTACCGCTTGAGAAATGCCCTATTTTAAAGACAACGCGAAAATACTGATCCACCGCGATAAACCATACGATACGCGAAGTACATATTTGAATGCTTTCTGGAAAGAAAAAAATAGTTATTTGCAGGCAAAATAGGAGGCTTTCATGAGGCTAAAAAAGAAAAGCGTCATTCAGGTTCAATCTTCGGGAGCAGACCCTTCTCTCGGAATTAAAAGCTCGCGACGAGTGGCCCACGCTTTTATTTCTGTTTACATACGGGGCTGCTGTTTAATTTGGAAAACATTATTTTATCCATTTTTGGTGCGCTTCAAATAGGAGCGTTTCCTTAAAATTTTTATGGCTTTGTTTATCTTCGGTTTGGCTCGGATCCAACCGAAAAAGTCCTCGACTTCTTCAATGAAGAGGACACGAGGGGTGGACAAATCAAATATATCTAAAGTGAGTTTACCGTTGTAATGACGAAAATTGATTTTCGTGGAGCAAGTTTGGGAAGGCAGCGATTCTATGCTGTCATCGACCCATTCGGCATCGGTGGCGCCGTTCGGAGGGCATGGGAATCACCAATACATTTCTTTCCCGAACCCCAAAAACTTTTCCTAGACCCTTACAAAAGGCGACACCTGCATCTTCCACACCGTTCCTTCCCTTTCTGTTCATTGCAAATCAAATTATCGACTTTTCTTTTCCCTTACATACTCCTTAGCACCTGCTTGTCTCTTCTAACTCACATTCCCCCATTTAGAAGTTCTCCCTTTCAATCTTCATTATCTATTCATACTTTCTTTTCTTGTTTTCGTCACTGTTTTAAAACTAATCTCGCTCCTCTTCTCCGTTTATTTACTTTGTTCTGTGATTGATCTGTATCACAATCTAGTTGAAAAATAAAACGAAAAAATTATGTGTCGTGAAGGCCTGTCAGGAACCCTTAAAAACCTTGATGATTTATCATGTATGTATAAAAATATGAATTATAATATTATTGGTAACGATTTGCAATCATTGTTAATCACAGCATTGAGTCATTCATTGAATTGCAAATTATTACATTAACTCTCATCTAATTATTCGAATTTATTAAAAATTGTAAAAAATTCGTCATCATTAATTTCAAATGATAATTGAACAATATGTCCAAACGCTGCCGCGAAAGTTATGCGTAACTACGGTGGAATACAAGTAAAAAATTAATATAAATACATAAAAAAACACTGGGTGATTCCGATACATATTTATCTCCCAATTTGTGACGTTTTGCTGTGTGTGAAAGTAACTTGAGTCGAAGGAGCTGAGAAAGGATATGAATCTATAAGGATCTAATTATATACTCAGATTTACGATATGGGTCATGAATTTATTCGAGACTTGGACGAAGTAAATGGGAATAAAATTCTGTGATCAATGGTCGCTGAACAACTTATTCAGAAGGAACAGATTTGTCAGAAAACTTTTGGTATATCGTCTTAGTAAACCTTCAATATCTCCTCGGTTAGCGTTCACTGGCAAATACCGTTGAAAAAAATAATCGGAACTTGTGATTTGAAGTGGTGACATGTAGAATAATTACTCGCAAAGAATCTTTCTCTGATAAAAATATTCTGATATAAATATAAAAATTTTAAATTGTTTACGGGACGATACACAGGAAAAAATTTTTCTAGAAAAAGATTCTTTTCTTCGTAAAACTTCTCAGATATAATATTTCTGCCGAAGAATTTCCGGGAAACAGTATGTCGAGAAGTTTTCATCAGGAATTATTTAAGATATAGTTTATACGAAAAATATTATACAGTGAAAGTTAAAATTGATATTCTGAAGTTAACATTTGACTAAATGTCATAAAGTGTCATATCATATTCGGGTAAATTTCCGGAAACCTTATAACAGGAAAATGTTAACTATTGATACTTTGATTTATATACACTATTTTGCATTTACGCAAGAAAATCTAGAATAATATTTCAGGTAAAAATAGCTTAAGGATTATAATCTTTGTTGATGTTCATTTGGCTATCCGGCACTGCTTCATATCTAAATATTTTAAAGAATGAAGTTTAACAAAATGCGAAATACTAAACCCACTAATTCAAAGAGGACAAAATTAAGGATAAGAATCTCAGGGAGTAAGATATTCCTGCTTTATTATTTTCCAATAAATCAATTTTCGGTAACTTTCGACAGGAAGAAGTTTTCAAAAACCATCTCTTAGATGACGATATTCTGATAAAAATATCGAGTGCAGCACATTCCAATATTGGATATTGTAGAATATATTTGCCGAGAAAAATTTTCAGTAGCGATAGCTTAAGAAACAATTTTATAGATCAAATTCTGATTTCTGTTTTAGAAACTGTGGAGAGACAGAGTTATCTGTCTAGAGTGCATGCATCATCACCTCAAAGAAAATATAGGCGTTGGATAATTCTATACATTAAACGACTTGTCCCAGGTAAACTGCCATTCATTTGAAAGCAAAGAAAGCGCTACGATCCATCCATGAGCTGAAAACGAGCAACGGCACAACCTTACGCACAAACTTAAATATTTGCCAGGGCGACATTAAACTGAAGATATGTGATGCGTAATACATATTTTAGAATACTGGAAATCTTGTTGCTCACGGAAGCTTTACTTCTTTCAGTAGGCTTACAAACGTTTCCCTTACAGATAAATGTAAGTGTTAAGGTTTATTTATTTATATTTTCTTATAATTTTCAAAGCATTTACATAGATTTTGGCATACCTAAGAGGGAACGTACATGAAAATTATCTGATATGATTTGGTTTCGAACCTGATTCTGCCTATTTTAGATTTAGATTTTTACATCGAGAACCGTCGGTGACGTATGGCACAGGAAACTCTATTTACGGGTGACTGCTCAGCTATCCTATCAGAACATTCATGCATGCCTTTTGAGAGACTTTAAGGCAAGGGTGAGTGATTACCCTAACAAGGAGAGTTTCTCGAGTGTAATCGCGATTATGAGACGAAATCTGTTAGCGTAACAGAGAATTAAATGTAAAAAAATAACCGTTTTTGTCCAAAGTGTTTCTCTCGACTGGCTTGCGAGATATGGTTGTTTAAATATACCTTCAAAAGTAGCAGGAATAGATATTAATGTAAATATATCTATCATATTATCTGTTACTATCTGTCGGGTGCATGCAGTAGCCTGTTAAAGCAGCCTTTTTGTTGTACTATAACCTAATTTTTTTGCCCAAAGATCGCCATCGAAATAGCCGAGTGGTTAGAGTCTGGTACGGTCTCCAAAAGTTTCCAAAATCCAAAGTTTATCCTCAGTGGTTCAAATCCTGATTAAGGAAATTTTTCCCAGAAATTTAAGTTCGCAGGTTCTGTGACTGTGAATAAGATGACTGCCACCCACCTCCGCACTTGTGGTTAGTCAGTTTATCTTCTCTAACTTCCAACCCACTGGCGAATCAGTTAATCTAATAATTTTCCTTTTTCTATGCTTGTTGTCTCGTATGTATAATTAGAGATACTAAAAGAGTGTTATTTTGCTGTTATATACACTGATTATTACTTGCATTAGCCCGATAATCACACCGCCTCAGCGGTCGGCATATTCGGTATAGTCCAATTAAAACAAAAGTCGTAATGACATGAGGAGGCTTTAAGATGAAGCAAATGAAATCTAATGACAAAATAGGCAGTACGTAAGCTAAAGAATGGTACAACTAGTGAAAACGTATCGTTTGGTTTGCGCACAAGCGTAAAAAGATAACAAATTATTCTTTTCTTTCTTTTTCCTAAATAAATGAAAATGAAGACCGGGCAAATAAATTTGGCATTCACTTTCAAAGAAACCTTTCTTTGATTTAATTAACTTTTTTCTAATAACGTATTCCGCGAATTTTTGTGTCGACCTTTGTAGCATTGCAAATTTCATGAGCTTTGTGAGAACAAAGGCAATTTAACAAAGGTAATAATTTATCCCCTGAAATAGCTGTGATACTGCTCGCATTGATGTGTGCTTTGCATTGCATATGCTCACGGCGCTCAGAGATTCGATTCTTCCATCGGTAAACGGATGTTATCCTGGTTAGATGGATACATTTGAGCGATTTGCATAATTGTTTGCTAATAGCTGGAGGTTTACTTAATTACCGAATTCTCCATCCTTTCCTGGGAGGATTAACAAGAAGAGTTAACGCCAGCCGTAGTTAGTGCGTGGTCAGTAATTACTAGAGAGGAATTGCCAAAAAAGGTTAAAATGTAGGAGGAGTGCTCTTCTGTGCTCTCTTTTCTACCGTTAAGTCAACGCTTGTAATATTAGGCCTTTTGAAGAGAAATAATTAGAATAAACATGCCTTAGGTTTTGTGGATTATTTGAAGAGCATTTCAAGCTAAAGCTGGTAACACACCAATCGATGCGCAGTAAATGAATATAGACCATACGAAAAGCTGCGTAACTAATATAAAAAGAGGGAATTACGCAAATTCGAAAAATGTATAAGAATGATGAAACAACGACGAAGGAGTATGAGGATAACATGAATAAAGGAAAGGAAGGACGACAAAATACTGTTCGAAAAATGATGAACTCCTGAAAACAATGAAATAACGTGGAAATAAATGCAGCAAAATAACACCAAAGTTCATACCATACTTATTTGTTAAGGTTAAACAGATGATCGATGAAATCGACCAAGTCGTCGAAGACCAAAAGCGACGAAGGGGCCAAACTGATTATTCGAAGAAAACTAAAGACGAGGGATCGATCCTAGAATAAGAAGGAGCTAATGACTGATTGAACATGACAGAGGACACTTCATAATTAGAAAACACTGAGATAGCAGAGGATACCTGATATTTTATATTAGCTTATGGACCATCCACCGATGCTAAGGAATTTCATTCAAAGAAACGCATCTTTAGTAGTGAGTAGTAATTCAAAAGTGCTTCGACAGCTGAGCTCATTCCGCATGTGAGCCCCCAACGGGAGTCGAATCCGGAACGTCTTTCACCAAAGTCGAACACGTGACTACCTACTTGGCTATCCGAAGGCCGATGCATGTTTTTTCCTACTTGTAACACACACGACTGCATGGATGAGTATTAGATATTTTTATTTTGGTTATTAATATTATGGGATAACATACTTTTTCTATTTCTACGTTTTATTCTGACCTTCAGCCTGCTTAATGCTGCCAGATGCTGCCCTTCCATATTTTTCCTCAGAATTTCTCTTCTTTTTCTCTACTTTTTGAGGCTTTCTCGTATTTCTACTCTATTATCACTGCTCTTTCTATAATCCATTCTTATATGCCGAGTCTTTTCTGTATCTCTCAGCTTATTTCTTTATCTTCGTCAGCATTCTCTATTTACTGCCTCCATTTTTGCTTCATCTCGTAAGTTTTATTTTATATTTCTTTTCTATACTGTTGTGATTTGTAAATTCAGTTTTATGTACTGTAGTAAATGTTTATTTTTCCATACGCTGAATGTGTAGTACACAGTTATCTTCCTTTGTTCTTTTAACTCATTCGAATTAGTAGTATTTTTAAAAGTGCTTCTACAGCTAAGACCATTTCGCAATAATAGGACCTTTTATGTTAGCTCCGTTGTTTCTTTTGTATAAGTTAATGTCAGTTGTAGTCGTGATTTTTGATTTCTAATGTTTTATACCTTGTATTTAGAGTTTATTTTCCATATGCCATATATAGGGTAGAAAACGTTTCTATTTAGCACTAATAACCGGTTTCTTCATTTCCTACTTGAGCTACTGCTAGTCACCGTTGCACATATTTACTCAAATTGCATCATATACTAAACAATTTTTTATCGATTACTAGTTTGCATCTTAATTGTATTGTAATGTAATCCGTTTCCGAGAGGATATTTTTAGCCCAAGGTTTAGCTTCTCTTCTTTTCACAGAACTTCCCCATGCTTTTCTGTCCACACATATCTTTTTCACTCGAATTTACATATCGATTCAAGGATTAAGTGGAGAAGAAGTAAAGAAAGGAAAGTATGGGGAATTCATATGAGGAGCGAGGATTATGGCACTCTTCTCTCAAAAGGAAAGAGGTCGATTTATATTTACCATTGCCTGATGAATTTCTCTCCTGCAGAATGGTTTTTCCCCTGATTTAAAAATCCCGCTCTAATTTCAGCACTACTTTGAAATGCAAAGAGCTGATCGGAGGGCAGAAAGGAAACGGATGCAGAGCAAATCGCAGGATCATGCATTCGTCGTTCGATTACCACTCGTTTTCTTCGAAATAACGTGGTATTTGCTTAAGAAGGAGGGCTCCTCTCATTACTTGAACTGTTAATATCCTCTTTCGGGAAGAGCTCAAACAATCAGAAGAGAAAGCTTCGCCGAATAATGTTTATAGAGAACGTCACGCTCACGTTGGTTGCCAGGCATGCTCTTTCCGCCTCTTTGATGTCTCCGAAAGGCAAATTCCGCGGGATTGACTTAATCCCTGCGTGCTTTATTAGATCTGTCGCTGGATGTTTACACTGAAATGATTGTGCTCCGTCTGATCCGAATTAAACGTCGATCGAAATCTCTGCGACGTTGGTGTTTCTCTTTCCGGATGAGCGGAAAGGTGTGCCTTTGAGACGGAATTGACAGACAGATATCACTACAAACATACGGAAGTTCCTTGAGATGTACCTGAGTAAGACGAGAAAAGCTTTTTTGCTCACGAGAATGCTATATTCTGGGAAGCTATTTTCAAAATTTTCAGTTCTTATTATATTTAATCTAAGTTCTCATAATTCTTGCCCTGATTTTTTCCTAACATCAAGGTATCGAACCGGATTATTTTTCATCCTCATTCTCGCTCCAGCTCAACGGGAGAACAAAATTTCGGTTCTGTTCTGTTTTTATTTCTTCCTTCAACTTCTTCCTTCCTTCCAAGAACCTTTTCTTCGCATCGACTATTGTAATATGATATCATTTGTAAACCATTTCATTATTTCTATTTCTTTATCACATACAATTTATTACGCTGAATATTAGAATGGAGCTTAGTAATGGTTAGTTGAAGTTCGCTGTTACACGTGTAGTGAAGTGTAGTGCGAGTAGTAAACCATCCCCCAATTTATACATTGTTGGGAAACAAATATGGGAACAGAATAAATGTTGATTTTTGTTTTCAGTTCAGTCTCAAGAATATTTTTACTTCCGATACAGTTTCCACCCCGGTAAATATTTGTCGGCTCGGTTTCGGTTCGATGCGCCGCGTCATTTCTAATTTTAAAAATATGTATACTTATGGAATCATCCATACAATTTATTTACGTTCTATAAATATTTGATGCTATCGTTCTAATCATCTAATGTCCCTGAAATATTTAAAATGGCCGATATACTACTTGATGATTTTCGCAATAAATATTAGAAAGCTACTAAAATATATAAATATCACAAAATAAACGCACTGACTTGTTTATTCTGCCCTTTCTTTTACAAAGGCATTGGAAGTATTTTTCAGATTATTTTATGGTGGGTTTATGACATACAGAGTTGAAAATCAATAAATATAATAAAAATATGCACCACGATAGCATTAAATTCAATAGGTTCTAAATGGAGTTAGATGAATTCGATAATGCTGAAAAATTAAGGAATATTGGACTTTTAAATGCTCCCTGGTGCTGAACACCAAGGTGATTGTGCTAAAATGAGGACTCCTACACGGCGGAAGTAAAAACAATTCCTTACTATGGAATGAATATTTTAATTACATGAGTAATTAATATAATATAATTTTTTAAATAATACTTGTTTTTGAATTATAGAAAACTCGAAGGGCATCAAAGAAAAAAGGATATATTTCTATATCTCCCCTATGTTGTTATTCAGTCAAAAAATGCACTGCCGTGCAGGAGAAAATAAGAAGCGGCCGAACAATATGTTCAAGCCCCTTAAAAATGTACGGTGTCACACAATCACGGCGCCATAGGGCGGTGGTCACTGCGGGACATCGGCTGACATGGACACGCTGACATTGTACAAAGCCTTCCACAAGAGTGGCGGAAGGTGATGGACATTGAGGGTGACTACTTTGAGGGAACGTAACTAAAATTCCTCCACAAATATAGCCACGTAAGACTTACGACGGAGATCCCATTACTTGTCTATCAATCACGAACGCACTACATGAAATTTCTTAATGTGAGATGGAGACTATTATTTACTGAAATCCTTTTTTGGGACATAACATTAAAAACTTTCGGAGTGTCTTCTATAGAGTTGAGACTTGAAAGGTTTGTGACGTATCACTACGCAATATCTATTGAAGTATAAAGAGTTAAGATATCTCTCGATGTATTGCTACATTAATAAATGTATTAATACACCGTTATTTCAAATAATTTTTCCAAAGCTTGATCCATTCTTAAATTATTGCATAGATATTCCAGAAATTTAGGCTTGAGATTAAACGCTACAGATAAGCCCTATATACTATTTTCTAAACAAAAAACAATATCATTATGATTTTCCTCGAAATTCGAGCCCAAAAACATCCCAATTCACCATTTTTCTTCAAAAGCTTCAAGAGTATATCTTTTCAATTAAAACTACGGCAACCTGAGAACTCTAGGGTGATGATACTCTCCTTCATGTTGGATCTAAGCAATACCACAACCTCTCAAACATCCGCCCTTTATGTCCGGGTGAATTAAAATTACTGAAGCTTATCATTAATATTGAAATATCATGTTTGGGGGAAAAAATATCAGAAGGCTATCCAAGAGCCGATTGGTGAATGTTACTTCCATTAGATTCCATCACTTGGCAAGAGACATCATTGAGACCTTCGCATGGTAGAATTTGAGCTAAACATTGGTTTCTTCTTATGCAAACAGCCATCCACTCCGATAATTCTACTAACAGTGGTGCATAATTATCCTAAGAATATTTTTCTTAGATGAAAATATTTATTTATTCATATATTAAATATTCCTTTATTACTTCCGTTACATTGTAAATCAGTTCTGTGATCAGCCGAGTTTAAATCGCTTGAACATTAAACGTATTCTTTACTCTGATACGTTGTATTTAATTATCAGGAAACGTAATTAATTTCGTGAGAAAACAGTTCGATCATGATCCTTTTGAAAATCTGTCGGTCAAGAAAGTGAGAACTACCTTATGCAAGCAATACCAATTTCTTGCCCTTCTGCTTATGGAAGATAATCTTCATACATTCATATGGATTCCTTTTACTGATATTTGTAAGGCATTTTCTCAGAGAACGAGGTTTCTCATATTATCTAGTAGTTTTTCTGGTAAGGTTCACTTAGTAACCCCGGAACTTAGATGTCCCTCTGTTGAGTTCTAATCTCAACTTTAAAATTTTAGTTAAGGTGTAAAATGTATATATATGTACTATTTATTAATATACTTCTACTTTTCAGCCTATCGATTTTAACTGTAGCACATTTATGATTTATTTATAACATATTTATTGATATTTTCCATGGGACTAAGTTTATTTTGCAACAAATAATTTACTCTACAAGAAGCTGGAAGAACATAAGAGAAATAAAGTGCGGTAAAAAGTACGTAGCCTTGGGGACGTAAATCTAAATTTGAAGTCTGAATGGAACAGGACTGCTCCCTTAACGACGGTTTTCGATATTTTCTTTAATTTATCGTTCGGAAGCACAAAGAAATCTCAATTTCGGCCAAACGTATTTTTCCATTTCTTCCGAGTTTGATTAAGAACCAGATTAAAGCGTCGGCAGCGCCCTGTGTTCGACATTTTTCGAGGAAAGGGTTTATCTTTCGATAGGCGGAGCAGAAAAGTGGGCAACGAAAGATGCTTTGGGTTGGAAAAATAACGGAAATCCCTCGGAAACCTGAAATCGAAATGCGGGGCTCAGGCTGTGCAAATTCTCGTGCGCTGACTGACGTTAATTTCCTGATAAACTGAGAAGGGTTGGCGTTTTCGTGTAAGTCGTACGAACATCATAGGCCATTTTTACTTCTGGTGCTCAAATATGCATATTCGAGACCTCTAAAAGAAGAATGGAGTATTTATATTATAATATTGTGACATGTCACACAACTTGAAATATATATAACTAGTAGGTTATTCGTGTAGTAATAATTAAAGCGAATGAATCGAGATATTGATTTTATTTTCAAAATTCGTAGTGCGTAGGAGAGCGTACTTGACGTGGAACTTCTCTAACAAACTTCTTCGCTAAGAACCCTTCCATCATCTACAGCACTTCCTCCTTCTTTGTTTTTTCGTTGAACTTACTTTACCCATCCTTTGCTATAGACACTGCTCAAATGCGTCCAATATTTTTAAACCTTTATTTTCTTAGATTTCATGTTTCTCATCCACAGAGCAGAATATTCAAGTCTCGAGATTTTCCAGTCTTTACCTTATAAATATTACAAAGATTTTCGTCATCAGCTCCTTTTGCTCCATTATACTTTTCCTAACTATAGTTTACCTTTCCCAAACTCCATCCATTAACCTTCCATTCACAGGAAGAACGCTAATCAATTATGCTAATAATTATTTCTCTCCTGATCTAAAAATTATGAATATCTATTTGGTACTGTATCTATTATTCGGAAGTGCTTATTAATCATTGATAGAGTGAGTGAAGAATTGATACAAAGAATAACTTATTTATATTGTTCATGTATGCAAACAGGTGCATAATGCAGTTTTCAAAAACACAGAAATATTCATGAAGACGATTATATTAAAATACACCATTTTTATAATTTATTTTATGCCTTAAAATATGCTTTATAATAATATGAGACGATCTCAACTATTATGTTCTATTTATAGAGAGGCAAAGATTATTACGTAATACATTTGCACGACTTACTTAATATAAAGAATAAGTGAAAAACTCCTTAGTATATATTACTATATTTTACTATAATAAATAATTCATCAAGTATTATATTCTCAATGCATATCCACGCGCAATCTCGGATTCTTCCTAATAAATCGATTGATTTATCGAAGCTATTGTATGACATATTAAACTAATATAAAACAATCTCGTATACGGTTTCTTAGTAAAAATAAAATGCTAATTCAAAAGCATAAATCTCATATAAGGGAAAGAAACTTTTAATTTCCTTCCATAAGTAAATACTATTGATGTAAACGGAAAAGCATGTCTGGCGTGACTAGGACCGGTAAGATCTCTAAAGTCCCATTTATCTTTGGGTTCTCCAGGCGTAGGTCTTAATATTCTGAGTTAAACATCCTATACTCATCCTAGTAATTTTCTTAATTAAGCCTAAGGCCACAAGGTCGCGCTTCAAGAACTTCAAAGATCGGAAATAGTAAAGTAAGATGAGTTAGAATACAAATGAGGAAGTGTAGATGAAGGAGATAGAAGTTGGAAGAAGTTGATGGGCTCGATATTGGAAGTTGATCAAAGCCGTGGGGATGGCAATGACTAAAGTTGATAGTCGATATTCTCTGGGGGTGTCTATTCGAAAATCAACGGGAAAGGCGCCTGGAAAGAACTTTTAAGGAACACAAAACTATCGATAGGTAGCATAGAGCTGATGCGGGCCACTCATTGAGCATAGAGGTCCCTAGAAGGATGTATTACGGACCTCGAATCGTTAGAACAAGGTGACGCATAAAAGATGGAATGAAATTATAGGCTCTTGGCACAGCTGATTCGATACAGTATTTTGGTTCTTTGAAAAAATGCTGGTTGTGATGATGATGGCATTCGATGGTTTAACTATGGTGGAATTCGATATGGATATTGAAATTTAGGATTATTATCATACACCTATCTAATTTCTCTATCTCCGGAAAACAATGAAACGACTGTGGATGTTTAATTTATGGAGCTACACTACTATTGCCAAGGAAGAGGTTCTTTAATTTTATCCTGTGATTTACAATTCTGCAATTTTAGTAATGAATACTGAACTTTGTAACGTACACTTTCTACAGAGGTATCATCGAAATTTTTATTTAAAACATCCACTTTTTGAGACTTTATTAAATGCAAATTATTTAAACAAAAGCAAATACACAATTTAGCAAACGCAAGTGGTTTTCGTTAGAAGACAGAATATATTTACATGCAATAAAGTTAGTTCATAAAATGTAAAGATGTAAAATGTAATGCTCATAAATGTAAAGCTTATTTATGTCAATACATAACACAAAATAATAACCAGCAATAACCAAATAATAATCAGTAAGACAAACTTTTAATTCACGAATTGAGAACTATAAAACTAAATTCTCTGAGTAGCCGACTACGATCGAAGATTTGCAATTCTTTAACAGTTTCCATGAAATGATTCGCAACATAGAAAATGAAAGAAAATCTAGGAGAATGTGTGAACAAATTATGAGAAATTAAAGAAGTAACGGAATTTATCATATGGTTGTAGAGTCTTGTTATCTATTCTTCTTTTTTATTTTTAATTATTATTTTAATTAGCATATTTAATGTTTAATTTAATCAAAATCTTTCTTTCCAATGTCTGTTAACTATATATCATGTTCTATAGTCGGGCTTTCACGAAATGGACGGAAATGTAAGAATCAGAATCACTCCAACGTAAAGAAAGACAGCCGCTATTACAAATTGCTTTGAATTATACCGATCCATCAAACACAAATGAGCAGCTTCTCTATACCTTCTCTCCTTAATTCCGAAACGGTTCCAGATTTTCTAAACATGTCCCTAAATGATCGACCGTCATTGAGATTCACTAGTGAAATTAATTAAATATGTAAATGTAGCATATTACATTCCGGTGTGGAGGAAGATGAATGGAGAGTAGAAGAAGGGGTGTGGCGGAGAGGGAGGGAGTCATAGGGACGCTGAGGAATGGGAGTGTAGAAGAGAGGATGATAAAGTAGAGGCAAAAAGAGAAAGGTTGATGAGAAAATGGAGAATCGCGGGATGAGTGTGGTCAGCCGGGCTATTGGAGATGGCGCAGATATAGACGGCAAAAAGGGTCGGAAAGGGAAAGGAAATCGCCGTGGGCTTTTTCGGAAGCTCTCCCGAAAATTTTGCCACCCCGAGTGATTTAGAGCGCCACCGTCCCGAAAGGTATTGTGTGCGCCGTCCCATTGTTCTTCGGCTCCCTCCCAGAGGCTCTCCAATGGCCTCACATCTTTTCAACGCCCTTGGGCAGTGTTTCGCCTTGCTGTGTCGTTGTTTTCGTCCAGAAAGATTTAAATTAGATGGAGTCCGGCTTTTATGAATGAAAAAAGACAGCCGTCTAGGGCATTCGAATCGATAGGATAGAATCCTCCGTTCTATTCGACTATTTTCCCGTCGGATTCTCCACAATGTATTTGCTGCGTTCGCTCTAACTAATGTATTTGTTTAATTGACGCTACAAGTCGATACAACACAAGCGTCTTTATTGAGCAAAGTTGGGACTAGTAAGTCCAATCCCTCGATTAACTCCTGTTGGAATATAATGCAATGAATCCAGATATTAAACAAATATATGAACATAAATATTACATATACAGATTTTTAACAACTAAGGTGGCTATAGAGAGGAAATAAAGAAAGAAAGAATGGTTTCGTGGGGGAGAAAACTGTGACATTTTTTATCAAAGAAAAGATAAATCCACAACAGGAAACACCCAGGAAGAGAAGTGGTGAGTAAAAAAACTGCGGAAGTTGTAGGAGAGGGTGAAAAAAATAGAGATTTATTACAATTCTTCAAAATAAAAATTACTTAGTAACCAACAGATATAATGTATATCAGGGTATAGGTACTCTTTACAATTAAAAGTTGAACTAAAGAATAGTTCTTAATTTAGCGTATAGTTTGAAAAGTAAATACGTTTTGTGCGGTCGTTTTTGGTGGTGGCTTGATGTTAGGTACACTCAGATACGTTTATGATATTGAATGAGTTTTTGAGTATATAGTGCTAAAAATTTGATTATTGAAAGTGCTGTTTTATAGCGTAAATTAATTATGTATAACTTGAAAAGACAATTTTTCATACAACTATTTGCTGAATCTCCACTATTATGCCCTAAAATCAAAGGGTAAATTATTAAATATACATATATAAAAATGTATAATTTTTTAGTTTTTAAACCATCCATGCAAACTTTTAAAAAGCTTAAATGCCATCATAGATAACTCAGTTCCCAACCCAGTAACACATTTTTATGATGCATTTAAATAATAGCAAAGCTTATTTTTGAAAGTATCAGCATATTTGAAGTGTACGATACTAACAAAACACAATTATGCAACTATTTGAAATAGTTTGTGTGAGCAGTGAACTGAAAATTGTCGGTCAATTAAAGCAAGTTAATGAAAAATTTTTAATGGCATGGGATTACATCAAGGCAACAAATTTTAATCGCAATTGTTTGAACTAATAATTATCGTTTCAACTCATTAAATTTTCTTCATATACATCCCTCACACTATTCATATCGGGTTAAGCACGTTATTTACCCAGTTTGTTATTATAATTATCCTCTTTTGGCGAGTTTAGGCCAAAATGACCTCTCTTCCACGTAACCTCTAGGGTTATTATAAGGTAATTTTAAACCATTGTATTAAAAACGATTGAATGCGATGAAATTACATATAAAACAACAAATCAGTATATACAAACACACAAACGAAATTTATATAATATATAATTGATGCAGACTAATAAACGAAATTGCATATATTTAAAATACAGAGTTATTCCCAGTATCTTTTCATACTTTTCTATATTTGCACAAATCTTCCGCTTCTGACATGTTCATAAATCCTCTCACACATTTTCTTCCATTCTTTTAGCAACGCATATCTCTCGAGCACCTCATTCTCTACATTCAAACTGCTTTTTTCTCGAATTTCCTCTCCTTTTATAACCATCCACATACCCCTCATAAACCACTTTAGCCATTCTGCCTCCATCTATCCTTTCTGCACACATCCAAACCTTTCTTTTAATCCAAATGCATTCGTTATCCTACTATTCTCAGTAACGTGTAATGTAACAAAGGTGTCTGCATCATCCTTTCTACGGCACATTATTATACACGATGATTATGACTATGGAATTTAATTACAGTCCTCTATCTGAATCTGTCTGGGTGTATTATACTCATACAAAAGACATACATTTGCTTGCAAACTACGTTTAAAATTTATCAAATAGACTCGCCTTCCTTCATATGCACTTAGAAAGGCATCTCAAACTGAATATGTGGAGTTTACTGTTTCCTTTTTTCGACGAGCTAATGATTTCCCATGTATCGTACTTTGTCCTGCTATTAGTCCTCGCTGAGTCCAACGAAGAAAGCATATAATTGGATTCTCTCGATGAATGGTCTTTATGACTGTCGCTTTCTTTCCTTTTTTTAGTAATTAAAACGACTTCTCAATGATCCTAGTTGAAAAATGAAAAATGAGCACGTGATACTGAATGAAAGAATCGAAGCAATCTATACCTCTGTCTTTTAACGATTTACTTAAATATCGATTCCCATCTCTACATTATTCAAATCTTTTCCTTATGAATTTCGATTTGGATAAAATTTCGGATATTTAGCTATTATAAATATACAAAAATGAAAATAAACAAACTCTATGACATATAATACGACAATTTTGGTAAGCACATAATGATTAAAAGCGAAATTTTTTGGAAAATGAACATTCTTCATTTTTTTATAGTAAAAACAAATTTAAATCATACGATTTACGATCTTCTATATTGCGGTACCTTTCCACTCCATGACATTTACAGTTGGGAAGGAAAATAAACTTGCTCATAAAATGTCCAAACTGCATTGTTGTTAAATCATAATAGCCTTCAATAACGCACTTTAAGTTTCTCTAAACTAAAAGATAAGTTCCATGTATGATGTCTTTCTTAAACATATATGACCTCAGTCCCATTTTCGGTCATATAAGTGCCTACAATTTTTGCATGTTTATAATACCGGCACCTGATGGTGATTCTGGCTTAAATTTCCTCCTTTCGTGTTTAAAATATTAATATATTCACTCAATATATATTTCAGTTATCCAAAATCAACTTTTCTGATGTATTTAAATAATGTACCGTATCCCAAGAGGCAAATTTGCCATAAACCGCAAACATTCTACAAATATAAAGAAAATTAGTGGACACAAGGAATTTCATTTTATTGAGTACCGCAAACAACAGGATATTCACGACTCGGGTTCGATGCATCGGATTATGATCAGCTAGTCTGATATACAACGCCACAAACATACAGGTGACACGATGATGATACTAGGCATCGCAACCTGTGTCCAACTGTTTTCTGTTATTTGCGGTAATGTATAGATAAATCGTTTGCGCCCACCAATTTTCTTTATTTTCTTATAGCATACCACCTAGTGAAGAGAAGGCAGAAACATTGATAGTACTCGTAATCAGGGATGACCATGATCCGTCATTACACGCCAAGTTACATTCATACACTATCATCAACTGCGATCTTGCATTAATACGCTCCTCAAAGAATTTTATAGAAAGTATTTATCCTTTAGCTAAACAGATACTTGCTTCATTCTCTTGAAAAATATTCAAAGTCCTGACTCTTAGAATAAGAAGCTTCTGAACTCTTTTAAGAGACTCTTTTTATGGGCAACCACTACCTGGTCATATGAATTGCAATATCTTTAAAGTCTCCTATCCCGTTTTATTCATACGTAAATACATATATAATCTGGCGATATAGGGGAAAGCCAAAAGGGGATCGAAAAATGTTGGACATGGTTCCGCCGGGATGTTTCCTTCTTTTTGGACGTCCGCGGTGCAGCTTGGATTCGCTCCAGCAGCGCTCTTATTCAATATTCTAATCGAACCTCTCCACTTGTGTCAAATCTCCATGAAACCACATTGACGCTGACAGTATACACGTGGTAATTTTCACTGCGATATAAAGATTGATGCCGAAGATGGAAAAGTGGTGTCACGTGATCTCGGTACCCGGCAGGAAATTCCTTCGCCGTAAAAATATTCGATTATAATTTTTTCGAGTGATGATCCGAAGGGTAAGCGAATTTCGAAATCTGCATCATAAAGTTAATCATGAAACCATTCTCGCGGCATTAAAATGTCATAACCAATTACCTTTTCAAGAGCACTGACGTTATAATTAGAGGATAATTATCTTTTTGATTGAGGTAATCTTCTGATGAAAGGTAGATTATAATTTGATTCTTTGAAAGTTGAAGGGCTGGGATACTTTCATAGTAATTATCTGCATGGAAGAAAATTTATTTTTTTATCTATGTAAATTCTAATACTTTTAGAAATGACCAGAAACTTATCGATCAATGAAATACCACCTATTTTTGCCTTGGTCTTCAGAAAAATCTCCCTGGCGAAGAGCTATACTTCATAGACGCTAATATATAAGCTGAACCCCTGAATGGCTTTACTGTGTAGTAGTACGTATTGCTACAAGTGCTTCTAAAGCTGAGATAATTTTGCAACAACCGGGAATCGAACCAGGGATCGCGTTTATCAAAGTCGAACGCTCGGTCCACTTAGCTATCTGGGAACCCACTGTCTGTAATATTCCATATATTTTATGAGTATGAGCTAAAAGTACTGTGAAGCTTATTCCAGAGTCGGCAGTGGAGAAGGATAGATTTTCTTATGAATTGGTGGAAAACCAGCAAATATCATTGATTACGTTACTACATATAATTACTCTCTATATATCCTAAACACTATACTTACTAGTGTTCAATTAGCATATGAATACTAGCATATAAAAGACAGTATATAAATACTAACTTTAGTAATTTCTTTTCCGATCAGGAATCATGATATATAGCATTTCTGATGACCCATATTTCCCATATATTCCTTCGTGATGTGACTTTAACATATCCAGTGATAGTCTAGATGAAAAATTTTTAAGCTGAAACAACTTTGCAAATCCATTTATTAAACCATAATTTTTGCGATTTCGAGGGGAAAGCTACCATTTTACCAGTGGTTAGAATAAGAATAAGACAATAGAATATAAAATTCTTTCTTGTGCTTTATATCTGTAGTATAAAAATACAAAGTTTTGAACTTATTTTACTTTTTTATATATTTCCTAAATTCTGAGAAATCAGATTTATAAATTGTACCATTATGGACCACTATAAAACGTAATCCGAAACTAAGAAAGAAAGGACCTATCCTTCCATCTTGCTCTTAAAGTAGGCCTACGATTTTTTAAAATTCAAAACTTCCAAAATTTCTTTCGGCCACTCCCACTTAAAATGTCATTCATGTCCGCGGATATTTTACCCCTAAAGACGATGGCTTAGACGCTAGAAGTTTTCAGCCTCTATTTAGCACGAGTAAATACTCTTATTTATGTATCAAACTCATTATGTTACGGCTGCGGAGTCGTGGAGAGGCTCGTTTCGGAAGAACCCTCTCACGGGATTATTTTTTGCGCAGTGGCATCTATATCGGTCACCCTGCGACTGACACTCCGCCTCAAGTTAAAAAGGGGTGATGTTACCCTTAAGGGTGCGAAAGAGGAGAGATCTCTTCTGTGTGTAAAGGGGGCTCAGATCGTTACCGCGTCCCGTAGATAGGCGCGCTGAGGAGTTTTTGTGGAGGAATTTCCCGCGGGATTTTTCGTGGAAATGGGGGAGGGAGAATCCGTCCTCTCGTGCGCCCAGAGAACCGTGATGAAGCTGAGAGTGGAAGCGGATGAGTGGAATTGAAGGAAGAAAGGCGCCAGAAGTCGAAGGGAGTACCCATTTTATGAGAATTTTCCATTCATATGTAATGATGAAGGATGACGTGGAATAGTGATGGACCCAAGTGTGGCCCCTGTGGAATCCGGCTTAGATCATTAAATGTTTTGGAGGAAAAACTGATATCAAACAGGAACTGCGCAATATATAGGAGTTTTCAATGCTAGCTGATGAGACGAAGCATTTCTTGAATAGGTGGTGTTCTAGTTCTCGATGCAGTTCTTCTTTATGGCTTAGGGCGTAGGGCGTTTCACCCAAAGACGTTTCACCCAAAAGATGGTTTACGAAAGATAATTTTTTCCTTGAGATATAATGTCCAAGAATCTTCAATTAAGGAGTTGGTTCACCCAATTTCATTCAAACGATACAACAGGAAATGCTACTTTGAAAAGCGAAAGAATAATAACAATATAATGCTATCAATTGATTCTGGCAAGACTTTGTGGTAGGAAGTCATGACTGACACGAATGAAAAAAATCTTATATGGTACGGTTAAAGGTCTTTTTTTCATTTTCGTCAACAATATAATGCCGAAAAAATAGAATATTATGTTCATTTTAAACTTAATAATCAATTGACTTCCACTGATGTACATATTAAAAAATAAACAACAAAGGCAAAAAGTGATTCCAGTATTGTGTATGGATACAAACGAAACATATTTTATTTTACTTTTTAAAGGACTCACGGATAGCTGATTGGGCAGCGCGCTAGATTTCGTTAAATCCGGAGGGTTCGATTCCCGGTTAGGACCAACGTACGAAAAGACGTAAGGAATCGAGGCATTTTTTAAATTACTAATCATTAATTTTATTTCACAAATGTGTTATTATTGTACTTATTTTTACGGGATTTATATCTATATGAATTCGTTATTTACTATCAGAAAACCACATGGTGATATATCCCTTTAAAATATCTCCTGATATAAATATCCGTATATTGGGAAAATTGTGAAAAATTGCTTATCATTGTTACCGAACAGTAACGAAGTTATTCAAGAAGATGAAAAGAAATCATGATGATATTATTACTTAGGATGATACATATTTTGCTCTCTTTTCCGCTAACTTCTATAAAAATCGGCCTCTGAATGACCTAGTCGTTTACTAAAATTAAGTCGTGTGCTACAGTTTCAGTACGAATTTATAGAAAAATAACTAAAGACTACAAAAATTTGGGTATAAGCGGGTGTATAAAATATAAGTAAAAGATTAATGCTAAATAAGAATTCATTAACTATTTCTAAGTTAAAGTTGAACATGACGAGATATTACGACCGCTTTCCTACTCAAAGTTAACATTACAGCGTAGAAAGCTCTCAAAGAGAGATTGAGTTTAATTTTCCGATTTTATTTGGAAACACTGAAAAGATTATTTACGCATCTTCATCTGTATCACAAAGCTTACATAATTGAAATTTGTATGAAATAGTTAGTCCTAATTTCGTAACTGCGAATTTCATAGTAAGAGAATGCAGGGTATAAAGGCCAACTGGAACCCCTTTGAAATAAGCAAGTTGCACTAAAACACATACCAAAGCACGTTTAGCTGAGCCATAACAATTTAGTTGGTATGCTTACGTATATAGTTTAATACATCTCTGACGTCCCATAGAGCATTCCAGGGATATCGGGGCAGGCAATGTATTAAAGTAGATCCCCACAAAACAGGGAACGTTTGGCAAGATTATATTAGATCCAAATTTGTTCATCCACACACGGGATTCAGCAAGTCTGTAAAAGATGGTGAATGAAAACGATGTTGCTTAAAGATATATGATTGTGTTTGAAACGAAATGTGTTGAGAAGGATGGGAGAGTATGAAGGAGTATGGTGGAAATAATATAAATATAATTTATGTACATTTACCGAACTGAGACAGCGTGAATGAAACAGGTGTAACGCATAAATTTATAGTAATGAATATTATTATTATTATTATTTGACTCTTTATTTGGCGAGGTTAGGCCCTAGTGGGCGCCTCTTCCACCTAACCTCGTATGAAAATTTTATATGGTTATCAATAAAGGAAAAACAAAATAATACTAAGAAAAATGGTACTGAAATGAAGACATACTTCATGTTTCCAAATAGTCCGGCGCCGAAATTGTACGCAGATAAACGAATCAAATAACGAAATAAACTCAAGCAAAACACTTTCATATTTATTGGGTTAAATTAAAGAGGCTGAGAAATGGAATAGTATGATAATTTGAGATTGTTTCAAGAAGTGAAGGCCGTAGCAAATGCCGGGAAGACCGCATGTGGCCCGAGGGCTGCAGGATCCCCACCTCTGGGAATGGACAGCCTCAGTGTCGCCTAATAAAGTCGTTAACTGTGGTGGGATGCGGCAGAAAATTGAGAATTTTGTGGAGGTGAGGAAGGCGTGGTTCAATCGCCACAGCTATTCAATCGTGTGAATCTCCTCCTTTAATTACGGCCATCCGAATGGGCTGTTTTAAATCTCCACCACTTAAACCATATCCCTCTTGGCGGCATTTCACGGCGCATACGTCGAATTTATCACCCGTATCGTTGTCCGCTGGGCTTATTTGCATTTTAAATCTTGGAAACACTTTGGTCCCCTCACCGTGATGTGCACCGGTGCATGCCACCACACCGCATCATGGCCACTGGATGAACAGGGGCTCGCACCGACTAGGGGAAACTTCATATTAGTTAAATATACGTATTTTGGGGTCTCTATATGTTATAATATGATTGCTCCTACGCACTTAAGAGAATTAGCATGCTATGACATTTTTTCTGTTCAAAGAGTTTTCTGTTTACATAACACACGGTAATGCAATGACTCGACCTAGCGACAGGTTCGAATCATATAACCATTACACAAATTATATTATTGTATGTAGTCCTACACCTCATCGTTGAATATTTTATAATATTGATTTCTGTCTCATAATATCGAAATTTTAAGTAACCGTTAATTGGTCTCATTAATGCAAAATATTAGTATAATAATGATATATATATTTGCTGTTATCATTTTAAGAATATTATTCTGCTATAATGCAATGCGATATATAGCTATGAGTGTAATACTGATGGAAAGTTAAACAATATTTACAATGTTCCATTTTCTCTGCAATGTTTTTATGTATTCAAGAATTAAGTCGTCAATAGAAAACTTAATTATTTGTAATATGGAGAAATTATCATCGTGTCCTTTACTTATTTTAAGTATCTGTCAGGAACTTAATTTTTTTAAGGGTGCAGGATGACTTTCTAGGCAAATTTAAGAGCGTTTAAAATTTGTGTGCCATCCACCAATGATCATTCCCAAAGAGGTCTGTTTAGTTGAAGGTTTATTCACCCGCTTTTTGCTCTGTTAAAGATGAAGCAATTTTGGAGAAGATAACTGAAGTCCGTTCCCAGTTCCCAAGGGTTAAAAGTGGGATCGATGCACATTGAATAGAATTGTAAGTGAAAGTAAGAGAAGTAAACGTTTCCACTGCGAAGTAACTGTGAAGCAAGTCCAGAACGTATTCAGACAGAATAAAGCAAGAGAAAGGCTAAGAAATAGAAACAGCATGAACACAAGCAAGCGCTAGAGGATCCAGTGTTTCCGTGGCGTTGAGCCGAACTCCACCGACTTTCCGATAAATCCACCATTTTCCAAAAATAGTAAGTGTATCCCACTGTTTCACCAGGTTTTATTTTTGGACACTTCAAACAATACCGTGGGAGAAGACTCGATAGTTCAGGGCCCTTTACCTTGTCTTTTTCCTACTCTAATGCAAACTTTGACGGAAAATAGGGTCCGCCATTTCGTAATAGAAAAAGTCAATTTGAAAAGTTAACTCCTAGAAATAACACGAGTGAGGCTTGTAAAGGCAATGTACCTTTTATAACACATCGAGGAAATGAATTAGGAAAAGAAAAATCTTGTCTTTACCATCTTAGGAAACCCTGTTTTAATGGGAATTAGTTAAATTATTAGTTACATCAAACGAGTAAATTAAAACGAAAACACACACGAAACTATGTGAATGTTTCCTTCCACACAAACGTATATGCACGTTTTATATCTCTTGTCTATAAAGGAACATATTTGTACTTTGATTAAGGCCAGCGTTTCCCGATTGTATCCTAAAATGCAGAGTGTAAAGCGATAATTTTCCATTACCTTATGCATGGATTCTCAACCAGCAAACAGCGGAACCATCAGGGTTCTTATATTAAATCTCGAAGATAGAAAAATTTCAAACTGCGATCACATCATTTTAATTATCTAATCTTACTGAAAATTAAAATAATACTGGCATAGACAGGAGTGACGAAATCATAAAAGTATTGGCGAAGGAACTAAAATCTGTTACTGAGAACACCGCCCGTCACAAGTGGAGAATATCCTGTATTTATAAAAGAAGACTATCTCTAAAAGCAGATATATTGCTTCTGCTAAATTCCAAGAGGCTTGAAATGAGTGTAGGTATAAAATATCACAGAGGAGAATCTCCGTGGAAATCAATACATAAATAAAGGTGATAATAATATTGAAAGTAAGGAAACAGCAATATAATGGATAATACCACTTCTGCTGCATAGATATCGAGCGCAATTCCAAGCATTACTCTCGTTCTCTCACTAATTCAGTTTACTTTTCGATTTCAATATAGCTCATCCATAATAGACAACGACTGAAGTTCTATTCTATGATTCCCTTGTCGTTACCAGTCATCCTATACTCCGCTACTAAGACAGCTTTCCATCCACCGTTGCTTTAACCTCCCCCATCAATTCATGCAGGGTCTTTGAAGACCTGGATGATTTGGTTCATAGCAAAAGGTTCCACGTTGCTGATTTAGTTGATGTGGCGCTACTTTGTGAATATTGATGTTTTGGTTCCATAATTTGCATTCAGCATCAATTGTATCATTCGGAACGCACGTCAAGTGCATGCTTTATTCACAATCTCAATGATGCTTCGACCGAATGAATAAATTAACGAGGTCGTGATATGTGTGCGGTTTTCAACCGTCTTTCATTTTAGAGGAAAATCCTTTATTACAATGATCTCTCCTATTATTTTTGATTCCGTCCTTTATATGCTCCACGTTCATCAATAGAGCTAATTTAGGGAATTGGTCGACATTTGTCATTACTACGATTAGCTTAGTAAATGATAAATAGATATCTATTGAAATATAAACAAATCAAAATTGAGATTATATTACTCAGGGTGCTCTTATTTCTCTTATGTTGTCGATTCACTCATTTTCGCCTAAGAGCTTGATTCAATCATTTTTTGATACAAAAAGTAGTAATTTTATTGTTGATTTCATTTCTGATTTTAATCTCCTAATACTTAATTTCTTTCCCTTGTGATATAAATACAACATGTCATTAATGAGACCTATAATTTGAACAGAACTGAATTTAATAGGCATCATATGAGTTATTATGAATATTGATAGCTATTATTATGTAATTAAATTGGTTCGAGATTAATCTTAATGATCGAAATCTCTATGTGATGAAGATTTTGCATCAGCTGAGTCGTTTCATGATTCTGCTTCCAACAACTCCAAAAGATACAAAATTATTGAATCCATCGAATAAACTATTTCTTCCCTTCTAAATTATCTACTTTATAGAGACTTGGAATTATTTATGATTATCATTAATAAAAACATACCAATGATTTTTCCCTGAATATTGTAATGAAGAGAGACAGCTGTTTACAGTGCTTGTAAAAAAACTCCTCTAATTGCTGTTTTTCCCCTCCAATAGCTTGCCTATGATTATGAAAGTTTCAGTAAAAAGGAGTCCTAAACTTTTTAAATTAACATTCAAGCTAAAATTTCCATTCAGTGTAAATCGCCGACTTTAGGAAGATAAAAAAAAACACTTATTCAACCATAAAGTGAAAGTCACGTAAACATTTTCTTTGATTGAAATTGGCTTAAAATGGCGACGCAGGAAAATGTTCGAATTCACTCCTTGCAGAAGGCTATCACTTTAAATTACTATATTTTAACGTGCGATTCTATTATTTCTTAAGTGTATTTAGAAATCATATCCCTTTAACCAATGAATGATATCTCATGAACCTCCTCGGATTGAAAGCAGGGCTGCTTATTAATGCTTCAGAATATCACGATTAATTCATCCAGACCTAGAGAAAAACAGGTTCCTGGGCACGAATTGGTTTTTGCAAATACCCTGATATAATCAATTAAAATTCTACGTAGTTGTGGTGTTGATATGAGTTCCAGGGAAATTCTTAGAAAACCAATTCTGCGTTCGAGCAATCTCTCGCATGAAAACTTATTCAGAAATTAACAGTGAGCAAATTTATAGCCGAAAAGTTGAAACATATTTTCAATCAGGCTGAAATATTGGTGAAATAGGCAAAAAGTAATTGATAAAGTAAATAATTTAATAGAAACTAATTTTTCATTTCTTAATGAAACAAATATTTGTAACTGTGGCAAACAAATTCATTCCTATCTCTTAAATGATGTATTTATTTTGAAAAATGGACACCTAAACTAAACCATTCGTCAACGGAGAACCTACGTGTGAGCCTGCTTACCATCTAGTAAAATTTTATATACTAGACCCCTTTTCTTTTACCTTAAAATTCACCAATATTTTTAAAAACTTTTCCCGCTGCAATTATTCCATAAATTCAAGAGTATCGTAAATTCTTCGAATATTCCATTCTTTATATTGACTTAGATTACTAAAAATAAAACTTATAAAATAGCGATTTTTCAGATTAAACAAAGTACATAAGATTACACTTGCTCTAAATTAAATTGCTGTATATTACTATACTTGCTACAAATTTTTCCTCTCATTGCAAATTTTTTTGTATTTATATTTTATTTTGTATAAAAGTTCGACACAACAATTATCGAAGAGACATATCGTGAATGAGTTGCTTAGGAGGAGGTTCAAATAAATTTGATATCAGAAATATTATTCGGAAAAATTAAGCTCAACTCAATTTTTAAGAATCCTTTATTCAAAGGACTGCAACTTATAAAACTTCAAGTTTGAATGAATGACGTAATATAAATTGCATGCCTCTGTTAAGCATAAATTACAATATGAATTGTACAAGTGTATTATGTATGCTTCCTTTAAGTTTAAATAGTATAATTTAAGTTTAAATAGTATAATTTAAGTTTAAATAGTATAATTTAAGTTTAAATAGTATAATTTAAGTTTAAATAGTATAATTTAAGTTTAAATAGTATAATTTTTAATTATCAACAATGCTAAACTTTCTCAAAACATTAAGAATGTCAATTAAAGTGTGCATTCCACCAAAAAGTATAATTACCATTTTTAATATATATGAATATTTCTGTTATAAAAAGTGTGGCTAGCATAATAGATGAATATTTTGGGCACGATGGAGGTAGAGTTAGCACAATATTAGAGCAGATGCAATATAAATCATAATTTATTCACGCTCATTCGAAATAAAAAAGAGTTCAATTATAAATCATATAGAAAGAATCAGTCACGGCTTCGCAGCTTCAATCCGTGATTTTTCCATCCCTGACCTATTTCCACAAGTTCATGCCAAATTCATTCGAATTTACGTAAGCGACAAGTGATATTTCCCTATAAATGGGGCAATATTCCGATTACGGACGATGACGATTTGAAAATGTTTTCCCTTAAATTGAATTCCCATCGAAAAGATCGAACTTTTGTAGCCTTTTACCCTCATTTTAATCACGTGCATTTCCAAGATAATGAAACAGCATCGGGATAGATCCTACAAACAATACTCTATGAAATTGAACAAAAATAATAAATCATTTTTGCTAGGAGTGTTTTCGATTCATTAGATTCAGGGAATTTATATTTTATTTTAAATCTATTTTGCTATTAAAGCATTCTTTGTACTTTAGATTTGTTTGAATAAATTCCAAAGAAATTAATTTTCTGTTGCAAATTGCTTCCTCGACCCGTTCACCCTTTCCTCCATAAGTAGAACTTTTCGAAGGAAGCAGAAAATATAAAACTACCTTATTCAAGAAATATTCAAATAACTACTCGGGACGAATAACCTAGAAAGGGTGCAAAGGAGGAAATCAACATAGTGGGAATTCAGTTCCAATTGTATTTTTATGGTCCATAGTCTACTGTATATTAAATGTCGTTCTGAAAGTGTGTTTTCGATTGTGTTGGAAGAGATAGAAGGATAAAATGATAACCTCTACATTAATACCCGGATACACTTTGAATTTAATTTAATTTCATAGTCGTTGAGTATTTTTCAAACATTAGACTTCGAAATAAAGTAATACTGAAGAATGCTAAATGTTTTCGTAATGTAAGGGACGTAATAGATAGGCACATTAACACAGTGTTGACTGAATTTCAACATTTAATACTTTATTTCTAACCATATATATTTGCTTCTTTGCTAAGCGTTTGGTAATGTGTAATTAATTCAAGAACAAAAACTTATGCAGGGATAAGAAATGTAAGATAAGTTTCTCCTCGGGTAGCATCCTTAGCGTAGGATGTGATGTTCAGCAATAGCAATTAAAACGTGGGAAATATAAATTAGATAAGTTTAAAAAGTTATTATAAATAATATATGAATTAATGGACAGATAAAGATGAAATTTAAATAAAATCACATCGCCGTATTTTGGAGTCTCAAAAAGCCTTGCCCTGCTGTGAATGCGTACGCATTAGGGTTATAATCAACCAGCGGTGTGAAAATGTAGTATTTGAGGGCAGATTAAGCGGGCTTAGAAAAAGAAAAAGATTTCTGCGGTACGAATAATGGACCCTTTAATTGGAGTTTGATTGAGTTTGAGGCGTTAGAGGGAAGAGGCGAGATTGGATGCAAGAACTAATTTGTGCGCCACGGAGGAAGTTGTTATGGAGACAGACAGGTTGTTTTAAGGCAAGGACGGGCGCTCACGCTTAACTACAGACAGCGGCAGGATTTGAAATGAAGATCGCACGAGAGATGGCTTTAATTCGGGAGATGCTGTTTAAGGCGGAAGAGTACATTTAATGCAAAAGTCCTTACTTTGAGTTGCGTATTCGCTCTTTGGTGTAGCTTAAAAATACAGTAAAACCTGGTTGAGAGGTTTTCCAGGGGACCAAGCGAAGACCGAGTCTTAACCGAGTTTTTGGACAAAGGAAGCGTCTCAGTACTTAATTTTGCCCATTTTTCTCTCTATAATGAAGCAGCTTTCAACAGATGGAAAATAACGAATTTTTTAGAAGCATTGGTAAGAAGGCATCACGATCTCGTCTAAACTATGCTTTATGGCCCAGAAAACACTCCTTTTCTGTTTATTTCGATATTTTTACTTCTTAAGACAATGGATTTAGGAAACACCGAAAAGCGAATTTTTAGTCTACGTTCTGCGGTGAGAAAATAGTGAAAGATAAAATTTTATTCTATCTCAGATTTCGTATCGGCTCCGACGGTGGATACAGATAGCTCTGCTTTTACTTCACAAAATTAGCCATTCCAAAGAAAATATTCACAAGGAACCATTCTAGAGATAAAGCGAAGCGTAAGAGGAGGTAAGAGGACAATCGAATGAGGCGAACGATCGGCTAAAGAGGGTTGGATTGCATGTGGTGATGGGAAAAATCCTCGTCTTAAGCAATATTTTACCATGTGTTTTTCACGCGAAAAACTTGCTAAAATTTTGGGAGAAAACCGCGTATCAAACAGGTTTTACTTTATATTTCTTTATCATACTTAAAAAACATACATCGCTTATCTACAATAGTTTATAAACAGCAATGTATTACTATTTATGGTAACAATACAATAATTTACTACCAGTATACTACTTATACCATATTTTTACTAATTGTAGTAACAATTTACATATGGAATGCATAATTATTTGTAACAGTAAGTACAAGCTTGTCAACTTATTTATCATACAAGATTTTGGAGGACTCCTGATAGGCCTTTACTGCTTTTGTGGCCCCATAAAGTCCCTGCCGTACATCACGCTTCTAGAAAATCCACTTCTCACCTCACATTTTGCTACATTATTTCTCGGCAGGCTCACTCGTCTAAGATATTTATTTTGTTTAGACCCTTATTGAAATATTCGACAGATATGTGCAATGGCTGGACGACAAAAATCACAGTAAACAAACTACAAATAAATAAATTACATTTTAAAAAATAATAGCTAATAAAGATTTAAAAATTAACGAAAATAGTTCTCTGTTTTGGATATGAGAAGTGTTTGAAACTTTCCAGTAAAGCGTTTTTAAAGCTTGTTACAAAGCCATAGAAATTGTCAGACTGAATAAATATTTAAACCTACAGTAGTCTAATTATTTTTACTTTTTCGGATTATGATCAACTTTTTCAGTGCAGAAGTTCTTTGTGATTTTTAAGAATCGCGCTATTCATGGTATTTCGTTTTCAAGACACATCTATAGCTCAGTGTCAGCATGCATGCAAACACGGGTTCTGAAAAAAGCAATAAATGTCGAGAGCGACAAGGCTTGAATTGCATATGTGGTTAGTATGAAAATTAGGGTGACACAAACACGCCTCACTTTGAGCAAATGAAATCGCGTAAAATTCTGTATGAAGCTATTTTCAAAGGTGAACATAAACGTTTTCTCCGAGTGATTTTAGAGTTAATAGAGGACGAACATTTGGTAACTCAGAGAATTCCTTATTAATTTTAATTTATATAAAACGGTTATTTTGCTGAAGGGTAGCTTTTCAAGAGATGAAGTGATCATATGCAAATCCCTATCACGCCAGACATTTCACTTCATTAATTCCGTGTTTTTATTCAAAACACGTCTTATCAATTAAGTTAAACCCAAAATTCTGCATTGTTAATTGCCTTATTATATTTGAACGAATCGAAAGAATTAAGCACTTTCCAAGGAATATTTTGTCACCGATGGATCCTATTACACCTGGGCAAGAACACTTGTTTTTCAAAAATGAGGTAATGTATAAGGGGTTCGAGAGTATTCATTGAAAGTTTTAGGGTTACAGGAAAAAAGGAATCTAAATGCCACGATTTTAATATATTTCACAATCCAAATTGGTTTACAAGACCTCAAAAACTGGTAATGTTGCAATATACCCTCAATCTGTTGAAATCGGTTGGAGTAAATCAATTATGAAAATTGCTGTTTTTCTATATTATCGTTTATTGAGCATACAATATATTTTATATCAAATAATTTCAAACATATCGAACCAGATATTGAACCCAAGTCTTTGATTTTTCGAGAAACCAAGCAATATTTATCACTAAATTGCTGAAGAATTCAGTGGAAACTCAAAATCCAACCGTTAATGAAAGATTTATGCTGCTTTTTATACAGCTATTATATTAGAGAGTGTACAACTTATCGCGAAATCTTGGATTCAAACACTTAACAGTAATCATTCAATTAACTTCATTAATCCGGTGATTGGTTCGCAAACTCAAAAAATAGAGCGTTTATGGAAAATTGCAAAAGGATGGAATAATAATTATGGAACAAACCTTTTATTTGTGATAAATATAATGTGAGTTTTTATAGTTTTATATATTAAAATTTAAATGCCCATTCAATCAGATTTTAAAGGATCTTCTAATATTTCAGCTACATGCTGAATATTTAAATTCGGTATTTCTAAAATTACTTAGTTACTGGCGTCATTTCTTAACTTAGCGCTGTTTAAAAAGCAAATTGTGTGATTCATATTTTTAAGTTCAATTTGAATTTTATAATTCGTAACTCGATTTTATTAGATATACCGGTAAATAGATATGGTGGGTGTAATAGAACAATTCCCGAAAATTCTCCAAGCCATTGTTTCTTAAGTTCGGTTAAAGATGAAAATTTCATCCTCCAAATGGGCTGTTTATTGTTCCTCGTAATTTAAGGGAACAGAATGACTAAACTCGGTACCCTATTCCCAGAAACAGCACTCGTGACTCGTTATTCCGAATTAACATCGATGGTCTTCCTTTACAACCACGAAGGCACTAAAACGAGGTCTTTAGAGGACTGCGACTAAAGTCTTTTATAGTTGCCATCCATGTCTCCGGACGCGAATTATTCACATGACCCCGAGGATGGCCTTTCGAATGGCCTGATCAATTAGGTGTCCACTTGCTATTAGACAGGGAACAAAGTACCCACTTTGATAATCAAGCTATAAAACTGGTATTGCATGCACGACTATATATATAGATACGCTATTCGTTTACGAAAAAGGGAGCACCCGCCTCCTTTCATTGGTGAAAGTCCCATAAATTTTCTTATCTTTACAATTAGATGAATCTTTCGATTCAGACATTTCCACACATGTGTGTACCCTCTCCATCTTTTCTACTCGTTAAGCTATGTTTGTTCTCTATCCCTTAGATTTGTACTGGCAAGGCGACCTGCTTTCACTCGGTCTTCCTCTCCTTTCAATGCCATTCTTAGTTTCCTTATCTACTCTACGATCACCATCTTGTAAATACACATGCAATGACAGTAACTTCCGTTAGAAATACACGTAAAATTGGCTTTCGTTTCGCTAAAGGGCATTTTATATTTTGAAAATTTTAGCTAATAATCATTGTACGAAAAAGGGAGGAAACAATAAAAAATACTATTGACTGAAAATTCATATCTCCACCATTAAATAAAGTTTTCGATTATAAATTACGAGATACAATGTAAAAAATTCGATTTTTTGTAAAATTTAAGTAGGAATATACACTAAATTTTCATGTTGCTTTCAATGAACTTTAGGTTGCTATAACAGCTGACTAAATTATTCCAGAGTTTATTTATATCGCTAATAAAAATAGTGACATTAATCATCGAGAAGGAGATTCATCGGAAAGCTAATTAAATAAATTTTATTATTTATATTTCCTACCGTAAATACACAAAATCATAAAAATAGATTAGATAGATAGATTTAGTTTAGCTTTTATCGTCGAATGAATTAAGTGCTATGGAAAACCGTACCCACTTACACATTTTAGCTTTTGAGAAAATAATTCGTTTCACTTGAAATAGAAAATCGCGTGTAATTCTGCGGAGACATTTCATGGCCTCTTGTTTCCGACCTTCGTCTTCCTTTGGACGAAAATAGATTTTCTTGGGATTTCTACAACGCTAGGTCTATTTTAATTAACAGCATGGAGAAATTTTCAGTCATTTTGGATGAGCACGAGCCACTAGTATAATAGTTTGCTATGATTTATTACCCTCCCTATCTTCGAAGCAATAAAATAAAAATAATAACTTCCATAGTGGAAGTTAGAAGATCCAATTTTTTACTATCTTTCCATTTTAATAATCACTACCATTGACGAACTTACTCAGCCTTTCCATAGCCAGAAAAAGCTGATTAGCCGCGACTCGAACCCGGGACCCTGTGGTTGGAACGCTAGCCGAGAGCAAACGTAAAATATTCATTCCACATCTGTCAAGTAGACTTTCTTTATTTCCACTATCATTCTTCACCCAGTCAATTATGACTCAGTTACTCTTATTTTTCCTTGTATGCTACTTACATGTTCCTTTCCAGGAGCACACTCTTTGTGAGACTACACGTAAGTACACTCATGTCCCTTTGCTACACCCTACTTACTGAAAAATCTCGCCGAAATCACCCACTCAATGTAAAAAACTCAATTGTATTCTTCAGAGTTCTGTACAATGTCCTTAATTTTTGGAGGGAAGCATTTCTAGGATACATCTCTTTAACATCCATTCCACCATTAGCACTCTAGACGTCACTTTACATTTGTGTTGGGCGTGAGCGAAAGCTTTAAGTGCGCTGGTCCAAATCCTTTTCTAATTGAAAAGATGATCTCATTAGGTTGGTCCATTGAATTAAAGGACAGAAGTAAAAAATAATTTGTAGGCAGAGAAATTCGAATCAAAGGACTCCTCTTTATAATAAAAGGCATCGCCACCGCAGGTAGAATGGGAACAAAAAAGAAGGGAAAACCCGCGGGGTGGACCTTCTCCGAAAAGGCACAAAGGGTTAAATTTCAGGGAAAGTCTTGTTATTACTTTTATAACAATCACAAATAGGATTAATATAACTTACTGATCTTTAAAATAGATTGGTGATTAGACCTTGGTGATTTGGAGTCAATACTCGACAATGGAATAAATTAATTCATAACTAATGCTTGATGAAAATTTACTTAAAAAGAACACTAAGCGATCTTAACTTTAATATATTGTAAGCGGCTCTTATTTTATGATAGAAGATAATACCTAGGAAACCTCCACGGGGAAAGTACATTAAAGAGAATCTCCCTATAATATGTGAAAACATAATGATTGCATTATAAAGAAATGAAAATAATAAGTCGCTGCTCGTGGTTTCCTTTTCATTTTCAATTGCGTTGAAAATGAATCTAATGCATAACAAAAGATTATTTTATAATTGTCCACGAAAAATACGAGAAAAATAATAATAGTATAAAACATTCGATTGCACATGAAATTTCAGCTCATTCATAGCTAAAAGAGTTTAAATAAGCCTTAACATTTTATTATATTTGTATAATTCTACCTTTTTTAAACAATCCCCTTCCAACCCTTGGATATAAACGATCTATAACATACTCACAGAGATTGTTTCATTTTATCTTTAGAAATCATGCAATGAATTTATAATAGTTATCCTTGGAAAGGAAGGCGTGAAAAACTTCCGCCTGAAAACTGATTTCTTCATCGAAAGATATTTTCCCTTATGTATAAGAAGAAATACATTTTTCCCATATTTTTCCTTTCCCAATATTTTTTAATGCCCTCCACTCCTCACGAAATTTTACTAAATATGTATAAGGGGCACGTGTATATATATATATATATATATATATATATATATATATATATATATATATATATATATATATATATTACTAATTTCTAGCTAACTATATGAGCAACATGTCAAGGAAAATATTATGATAGCTCGAGGAATTATTGAGAAATTATTGATACCCAAATCAAGCTACCAATTTTTACAGCACTCTTTGATAACCTCAGGGTCGTTCTGAAAGGTTTCATTATTGCCAAGTGACATCATCTCTCTCGTTGTATGCAAGTCGTCAGCAAAGAATCTAACCGTGCTTCTCAATCATGGTCGACAGATGGGGTCGAAAACCGTTCCCTGTGGAACACCTGCCGCGACATCACCTTGATCGCATATGACGCCATCTCAGACGGCTCGCTGAACTCTGTCTTCGAGCAAAGATCCGTCTGAAAATTTTCTTATTCGCTCGAATTTCACTGAGTACTTATATATGAGATTAAAGAAGCCGTAGCTGGGACAAGATTTAGAGATGTGACCACCTGAAGCAAAGATATTAATATATAATTTCTGCTTACTGTTGCTTGCATAAATTTCGATGGAAATTAGAGCATTAAGAAAGCTCTCCAAGCGAATGTTTTCAAAACAGGATTATTTTTAATCGTATTTACATTGTGGGAAAAAGAGGCGAATCGAATTTTTTAATACATACGAATATAGGAATTATCCAAAATTTAATATTGTGGACGTAAAAGAACTCATTATCATATACGTTTTTAAGGGTATTTTTATCATTTCAATGTCATAACTCGATGTATAATTTTAAAAATTGTGATATATTTCCAATTCAATTGCATTCATTTGTCAAGGTACATCATTTGAAATTATTACTGCACTTTGTGGTCATACATATTTGTACATTTGCTCAAGTACATATTTTGATTGAGTATTAATGCTACGCATATTATATTCATATTGATTAGAAAAATATACATGCTCACAGAGACCTCTGATAAAGTGAATAAATCAAACCTTCATACCTGAACAAGCGGTTTAGTATTAACTTTAAGAATTCCATTGACGTGAATCCATAATCCACTACCAAAGTGACAGATTTCGTTAACAATTCAAATATTTAAATTACTTCCGTTGAAACATTCCGCGTTTGGCTTACGTTCACTAACAAATGTGTTTAATTAATTACATTAATGTGAAATAATTTACTCCATATTTGTTTTTATTGATGGCGAAAAATCTTTTGTTCTTCTCAATCTCATTCGGGCGTAGCGAAAGAAAGATTGGAAAAAGTTCACAATTATTAAGTCATTCAAAATAACATTTGTGATGATAGTTCTTTCTTGCATTTTTCCTTTTTACTTTGCACTGCTGAACCTAAACAGTGAGAATGAGTTTTAAAATTCGGAGAAAACCCACCCACAACAAAATATCATTGTATATATATACAAGGGTTGTGCGAGTATTTTTCTTCGTTGATCTTCAAAACCAGCAATTTATTTGGATGTGTTGAACTGGCATGACATGAAAATACCTGCTGCCAAAACGGTAATCTTAGAAAGATGTTTCGAATAAACTATCGGGCCGCCCGTCAATCGGAATCCGTTTATTGTGAAGATAGAATGAAGAAAAAGTGAAGGTTGGGTTGGCGACTATTAATTCCGAAAGCACTCACGATAGGATTCGAACCGGAGGCAGTAGCGTCGCACCTCAGTGCTTCGACCCACCGCATTTGCCTGTAGAGAGATTAAACTGATGCTGAATTCCGTGTTGGCTCGTCCAAGGCTGTTCCTGAGGTGGGAATTCAAAATGGAAAGTCCGCAGTTATAAGAATCTTGCGTTTTCTCCTTTAGTGACTCTCCCAATTTATTAATTCTCTAGCCAATTGTCTCGTCTCTAGTCTTCCGAATGTTCCCCATTTTTTGTGCTGATAAACAATTTAAATTCTTGATCTAATTTTCTCTTAGTGTATGCGCAAAATCTGGACTGATTGAAAGAAACTCTTACCTGATCGTAACTTTGATCCAACGATATGCGTGTTTTGTCAATTTTTTCGTCCTTCATTTTTTTATTCTCTCATAAATGATTTATTTTTGTATACTATCCTTACATTTCCATAATCCAAGAACCACTTTGGAAAAGAATTACATTGTATCACCAACGCAGGAAGGAGGTTGAATTGTGTTCACATTTTGAAAGTTGGGGGTATTACGTTGTAGGGTGTCTAGGCGAATATTAAAAAGTAACATACAATCTTTCACATGATAGGGAATGCAAGGTGGTTCTCAATTCTTTGTTTTTTCTCGTAAGATCTTCGGGTCAAGGGGCTGATTCTATCGGTGGCCCCGATCCATCGGCGATTACTTCATATCAGCCATCGAAGAAGCATCGATCGGAAGCCTTCAATGGGGAGAATGTTACGGAGTCAGAGCAGGTGATCGGCTTGAAGGGTGCCTCAAGTTTCCGCCGAAATAACAGGGGTAGGAAGAGAAGTACCTCGCAGAATGAAATGAATAGTTCATTTTGACTTCCTTCTCTCCTCCTTGCTTTTATCGATATCTTCAGTGAGTTGAAAAGGAGGAAAGGCTGTCGGAAATATCCGCGCCGCGCAGACAACTATGATAGTTTTCATCTCGCCGTGTTATCGGGGCGCGTACCTGGAGATGGCACGGAAGACCTCTTGACAGGTAATTAAAGGGGAAAAAGGAGATAAATGGGGAATCGGAGTTACGTTGTCACAAACTGCTGAAGTGCCTAGTTTTGCACGAAATAGGGTCATCATCGTTAAAATTTCAAGTGCGCCTCAAAAGGCGTTGAACTAATTGAGGAGACAATAAAACAATCCACAATTATTTGACGCCGTTTGAGTGACAACGCTGAGTCTTTGTAGTGCCCCTTATTCGCGAATGACGTCAGCCTCACTCGCTAACAAATAAAAACCCCTGTGCAGTAACGAAATTTCTCATTCCATTTTCTAGTTTTCAAGGAAAATTAAGACTACTGCAGAGGACCAAAGAGTGTGAATTGACTGCTTTGAACAGATATCAAGTCTGAAAGAGATTAAGGAACGGTTCAAAGTAGTAATCTACTTCTTATCACAGATATTCCAAAATTAGAAAGTAAACTACTTTTTATAAGTATGATAAATTAGTTGACTATGATAACGATTTGCTAGAGAAGTCTTAATATTCATTAATAATATTCGAATTCTTTCAATAATAATATGAAATTAATTCCATGTAATAATTTAATATGCGTAAAAACATGCTATAATGTTCTGCATAGGTGGTAAAAATATGCCATTATTTATATGACGTACGGACAATTTATAAATTTCAGAGGGATATTAATAAATTTAGAAAATTTATTTTTTAAACCGTTCAATTTTATTGAATAACTCTTTCTAAAATACAAATACCGCAGTATTGCTGCAATTCACATCCGTTTCTTTGAAAAAGAGATTCTATAAAAAATTTATCTCTATCATATAAATAAATTATCAACTTTTGGTCTTTAAGAAAGATATGAAAATAGGTAATTGAAATTGAAAGGGGATAAACTTTTCAAAGGATACTTAAAGCAGTATTTATTAACACTGCAATACCTAAGAAGATATGGCTTTAAGGATTTTATTAATTAATATGGATGACTTTTGTGTAATTAACTATGTTATATCCGAATAATATTATGAAAATAATAAAAATCGTACGCCTTAGTTTAAATGCGTATACTGAAGCAAAATGCAGCGTTACTTATCGATATCTGATAAATCAAAGATACTTTTGAATAGGATTTTTCTTACCGATACTTTTGAGACAAATTAATTTTAGTTCGATTTTTATTATTCTCTCTCCCATCTTTTATTTTTCCTCTTTCTTTCTTTAACATAGTCCCATTTAAAGATTTTAATGCATTAAATGCAAGCAAATCGTTAGGATCTTGTCTGCCTTCATATTTGTTCCTTAGCAACCTTCATTTTTATCAGCAAAACATTTTCAAAGTATTCTCCATGACTCAGCTTTCCGGGTAGAGATTGATTCCTGAGTGAGACAAGCCCCTCAGATTTTGACAGTAAAATCATCTACGATCTTACTTATACGGTCTAAAGCTTACTTTCGTTATTTTAACGCCTACATCCGCATTGACTGATATAATCTTTTTATTCCTATGTGATTATCCAATCTGAAGATAGTTCCAATAATCATTAAATGGAACCGGTTTTATGATAAAATAAATAAATTCGGGGGAAATAATCAGTCTTCATTTAAATTTTCAATTTAAAATTGGAGCTATTGAAAGCTATTCGTATGTAAAATGTCGTGCGTCTTTCGAAAAAAGTTTGATAATTACAGGTACGTAATGAGATGATCTATAATCTATTTATGCATTAGAAATCTCTATGAATCTGTGAAACCGAACTATTCATCCATTAACGTCTTGAAAGTGCTTAAAATGACCAATCTAACTTCGTCAAACTGCTGTAAAGCGCCGCCTATTCCATTCATTTCCAGTCCAATGAAATGCGTCCGTCTTCCCACACTGACCGCTGTCACCGCAAATCATCTAAAATAATCGAAAGTTGATGCTCTACTCAAGACAATGTTGGCCCGGAACAAACAAGCAAACAATCGGTAAAGCAGAATGTAAACTCTGATCATCTCTAGCGACTTCCTCGTTACTCCAAAACCAGAAACATTCAAAATCCCACGGGATTAAATCGCAGAGGAGCCAAAAATATAAGCAAAATATAATTGGGCTATATAGCCAAAACTTTAAAAGGTTACATTTGAATTTAAGAATAACTCTTCTTTGCTTTGGTGGCTGGAAAATTAGGGATACGTATTTTATTCTGTTCTGAGAGTGAAACGATTAAACAACGAAACAAGTATTGAGAATTTGCATGAGAATGACTGGATAGTGCTAGTTACAGAGGTGTTACTTCAAAACAATAGGTTTTCATTTTCTTCATTTTAAGTTGTGTTGCAATCTCTCTGATATTATTATATCCTCTATATGCCAGATTTTATCAACTACGTATTAACCCTTTCTTTCCTTTCTTATAAGTTAACAAATATTTTACTACGAATGGATACAAATAATTTAGAAATAAATAACACTAAGCAGGACTCTTAGAGAAAAGTAAAAATATTACTTTTACTATTTATTAACCTATCAACCTCCACAAAGAATCAACATCAAAATTCACAGCTCTATCGGCGGTGTGGGCCTTCCTTTATTCTACGCCTCAGTTCCGTTCTTCTTCGCCCTCCTTGTAACTCCCATTGTCTTTTCCTCGACATCTTGTAACCATCTTTTATGTGGTCATCCCATCCTCCTTTCCATCTTGTTGTTGAGTATCAGTTTGGGCATTCTGTCCTCCCCATTCTTTCTACACGACCCAACCATGCCATCCGCAGTGATTTAGAGTCTTCTACAAAGCATGTCTATGGAAAATATTAGGGATATCGGATGTGTTTTATCTAAATCCAATTACGAGAAAGCCGTCGGCCCTATGTCTTTATTGCTTCAGTGGATGAACTCGCTCTCAGTTTCTTTCAAATCTCATAAAAACCGCAGTTACCTCGTCCAATATAAACTGAGAATTTCAAACATGACGTTTTTAGGTGTGACTTGGTGGAACTCCTTCGTAATCAAAGAAAAAAGAAAACTCACTTTTTATAGTCCACTAATACTTTTAATAAAAACGACCTAGGTTTCATTATAGCGTAATATTTTCAAGTTTCGAATCAAAAGTATTTGTGGACTATAAAAAGCGATTTTTTATTTCTTTGTGATTCAGAATTAAAAAATTTTCGTTTGAATGTGGACCTCCAAACGCAGAGAACCTGGTGCGAGGCTATTTTCGCTGCTTTTATGGGGAATACGTGCACTTCGATACCCTCAACCAATCCTCAAATACTCAATCAGCTCTCATAATCGTCTGGAGAACGTTTTAAAAGCAAGACATTAGAAAATGAAACCACGTGCAACGCGTAATATATCCGCAGTCTTTAAAACTTCGCAGGGGAAGTGAACTTCACTAAAGCTTTCAAAGCGACCCCTCGCGCCCTCTTCAAGGGAACATTTCCGCGAATTTTTCGTGTCTCCGAAGTCAAAAAGGCGTAAAAAAAGGCGAAGCATTTAGCAGAAGAGGGAGGGAGTTTCAAGGGAGCGCGAATGAGTCGTTGGTGCATAGTTTGCGGCGAGTTAACGCTTGCATTTCGGAGGCGGTTTAACACCCTTCGTCGGATTCACGGAATCCTCTCCAAGTCACTGATAAGGGAGACCTCTAGCGGATGAAGACGTTCTCAAAGGCCGGGGGACACATTTCGGTAGCCTTTTGCGCTGCAACTGTTACGTACTGAAGTACAGAACGGTCTCGATTATCCTAGTTTGCGAAATACCCCAAGCACAGATTCTTGTGTTCTGAGCGCATGGCATAAATTTCTTGTGCAGACGAAGAATGCGGCAAGGTTTTTGGCCTCCTTTCACCCTCCGTAGCTGTATTTTTTATCAATTAATTTAAAAATGCAAGTTTAATTAGCAGGGCAATTAATGAATAATTTTTCCAAATAATATTAAATACTCTATTTATAGGATTTTGGTAATATGAATTACAAACGGAACCTATTCTTTCCTCTATCAAAGAAATATTTTGCAAAAACGATTCATTCTTTCTGCTGTTACTTTCCATCATTCAATCTCCGTTTTCGTCTTCGTTGCGTTAGTTACATTTTCTATCTTTCGTTGTGTTCGGAGTCCAGTTAGATGCATATAATATGGCATTTATCACTGTTTTTACCCCGTTGAGATTAAACGTATTTATAAACACGGAAGTCTCATTCTAGTGAAAGCATGGAATCACACGGTTAAGAACGAAGTGAATTTAAGCATTGAATGCAATTAAAAGGGCACGCCACGCTGAAGAGTGCGAAAAACGATTCCAGAGAATCTATCCAACCAAATCGTTTGAATATTTGTATAGTATTAGTGTATAATGTTTAAGTTCAACATCTATACATGTTGTTTAAATATACTTATAAACTTCTGGACTATGGTCCAAGGAGTAGACCTCTGCAAATTTCGTTCCAGTAAACGGTGCACACGATTTAGCCTTTGTAGTAGATTCAAAGTTATAAAAATCGACTTATTTATATTCTATAATGTATTATCTAACGCACATCTGGGGGTATTTTTGAATTTCCCAAAATACGCCAACGGTACAATTTTAAGTAAATAGTTCAATTTCACGGTCGGTTTTTTTGTGAATTATAAAAAATCAAAACCTCGAATCAAACTTCCGCCCCGATGTGCAATAGCGAGTGACGCAAGGAACATTTTGGTAAAATTTATGCGAATCGGGTAACACTGGATTGAGTTATCGTGTACACCGTTATTTAAAGTCCGAGTAAGCTGATATGTTGACGTTAGTCGGGATCGTACGTAATCGCCCCTCCAGCTGGAGTGCACTTCAGACAAATTAAGCTGTAACTTCATAAATATGCGGAATATTTACATCGGAAAGAGAGCATTACATAGCTAAATGTTTATATCGTATTTTAAAACGATAAAAAATTTCGACTTTTAGAAAGTGTCAGGGTGGCCTCTTTCCTCATCTAATATTTTCCGAAATAGTAAAAAGTATAAAGAACAACCATACTGTTTTGGGTTGTTGGTTATTTGGTTTGTCCTTCACTCAAGCTTTTCAGAGAAAAACCGACAGATTGAGAAAATAGCCCCACAAGGAGATGCGGAGAAATATCCTGCAAAAACAAAGACGTGAAAACACAGTATCATCAATAATGCATTGATAAGACGATTCAAGACGTAATAGATGCAATAAATCATCGTGCCGCTAACTGAGTCGTCCACTATTGATATTGTTATTAATTGACATAAGTCACACCGCAAGTCCATCGTTTATAAGGAACGTTGTTATGTAAGCATCCCTAAGAGGAAACGAAACGAAACAAGATAAACTTTGACGACTTTACTTTCACGTCCTTCTTCGCCCAGAAAATGATGGAATGAAGAAGACAATACAATAAATCACAGTAAGTGATACATAATAATAGCAATTAAATAAGGTTATTATTAATTAGAATCCAGGGACAGGCACTCGCCTTCATTATAATGTTAATGTAGAACGCTTTTTTAAAACAGAGGGATCATATGCAGTCAGTCATAAATGCAAGAGAAAGGGACATATCATCTCTCTGAATAAAGTAATCGAAAGGAAGAAACCACTTACAAGATAAATCTCACAAGAAACACATGATAAAGTTCACAAGTTGGTCCCGACCGTCGAGTTCGGGATTATCTTCGGGGCCGCGCGGAGGTGCCGGCAGAAGAATTCCTTCTCGGCTGGTGAACAGTGAACATCCTCTTTCTTCGCGTAATGATATTTTGGCTTTTCTACTATGTCCGTTTCAAGCTTCCAGTCAGTATTGTCTTATGGAAGAAAGGCAAAGCCCCAAAGCGGATCGCCTTTACGCGGAGCTACAGATTCGGACGGGTATAATTAAGATTCGTAGTCTACATTGACCGATTCAAACTAAGGTTCTGATGAAATTTGAATGAAAATAACTCAATCAACACAAGAGTGAAAATTTTATTGACGTTGAAATTTCTGTAAAGCTGTGAAGTTTCGAAGCGTCTGCGATTCGAAGCGGATTACGCTCTTAGATATAAAAGTCAAAAACTAAAGTTCTATTCAAGATATCGCATCGAACCAAACTGCAAATGAAAATTACAACATTTATCTCGATTTCTCTCGAGACAAGTTTTTCCTCACGTGAGAAATCAAAAAGTTTTAGGAGACGCATAAATTGGACTGCACGACGAATTTTTTCTTGAGTTACGTTCCAACTAAATAATTTTTTACTAAGATTTGGTTGGTCTAAAATTAATCTCATGTAACTTTTATGCATTCAGATGATACAATGAGCAATGGTAGAAAAAATCAGCATTTTATGTTGGATTGTAAGAGAGTAATGGCAGTTTCAAAAATTTTCACGGGTGAAAACTCGGCAATGCAGTCAATTTTCGCTTTTAACTTTGTTGTTCTTGCTATAAGAGAGTAAAGTTTTCACTGTTGTGTTGAAAAAGGTATTTACTTTCAAATTTCATCAGAACTTAAGTTTGAATCGGTCAATGTACACTACGAATCTAATTATACCCGTACGAATCCGTAGCTCCGCGTAAAGGCGACCCGGCGCGAGGCTAACTTCTTCGCTTATGGCAAATTACATTGAGTTTTTCCCCCGTAAGCCCTCAATACTGACTGGAATCTTGAAATGGACAATAATATAAGAGCGGGGCGCTTCAGCGTCCAGCTCTCAGGGCGATCCTCAGCCGGCCGCGTGTCAAGTCCGCGAAGGTGGCGATGCACTAATGCGGCGACCAGATTACGGAATGAGATTGTGCGCTGGGTGGTTTTTACGATCCATGCTTTAGATCAACTTAACAGGAAGGTTACGAGGACGATTCGCGAAGGTCGAGGGAGTGTATTGGACTTACTAGCTACGTCTCATTCGCACCTTTTTGATGAGATAAATATACTAGAAGGAATTTCAGACCACGATATTATTACTGCAGTAATTAAAACGGATATAGTAAAATCACTCAAGCCGCCCCGGCAGGTTTATATGTTTCGTAAGGCGAATTTTTCGGAATTCAGGGATTATATCAACGTTAATAGGGATGACTTTTATAATTTTATGAGTAGTAACAGCGTTGAGGATAGCTGGATAGAGTTCCTTCGTATACTTAAGGAAGGCTTAGCTAGGTTCGTCCCTATTAAAACCGTGAGGGAGCGTAAGGAACCACGTTGGATGAAACCTAAATTGCGGGCGTTGCATAGGAGGCAAAGGTTTCTACACGCACGGATGAAGAGACTAGAGAAGATCGGAGGTGACTCTGAAATTGAGCGTCAGAAATACGCGGAGGTACGAAAATTGGTTAAGGAGGAATCGCGGAATGAGTTCCTGGAATATAGATCTAAAACCCTTTTAGAGTCTTTAGGAAGCGACCAGAAGGAGTTTTGGTCATACGTCCGAGAATCTCGTGGAGGTCAGTCTTCAGTATCTAGTCTTGTTAATGAGGAGGGACTAACAGTTAGTGATTCGGTAGGTAAAGCGAACTTACTTAATCGACATTACCAGGAAAGCTTTACTTTAGACAATGGACGTACGAAAGATTTTTCTGTCAGGGTTGATTCAAAGATGGGGCCGATCGAGTTGTCAGTGGATGGAATAGGTAAGCTGTTGCGAGAGGTTGACAAGAAGAAAGCGCCCGGACCGGAAGGTATACCTTCGCTGGTTATTACTACGCTGGCGGACGAGCTTTCTCCCTATCTTGTCGTATTTTATAAGAAAACGTTGGATGAAGGCGTTGTACCAACGTCGTGGAAAAGAGCGCATATCACCCCAATTCCTAAGAAAGGGCGTTCCTCGAAACCGGAAGACTATCGTCCCATATCCTTAACGTCAATTTTTTGTAAGATAATTGAACATATTATTGCCAGTTCTATAATGCGTTTTCTAGGTGATAAGGGGGCAATTAGTGAATGTCAACACGGTTTTCGTAAGGGTAGGTCATGCGATACCCAGTTAGCCCTTTTTGTGAACGATTTAGTTAAGGCTGCTGATAAGGGTATTAGCACGGATGCCATATTTTTAGATTTTAGAAAAGCTTTTGATAGAGTTTCACATGTAAAAATAATTCATAAATTGATGGCTTATGGGATTAATCAGCAAGTTATTGAGTGGATAAAATGTTTTCTAGGAAACAGATCGCAGCGAGTTGCGTTGGACGGAATTTTTTCTGATGAGGTTTACGTCACATCCGGTGTTCCGCAGGGTAGTGTATTAGGTCCTCTTCTGTTCCTAATTTATATCAACGATATGGTGGATAATGTTCGATGTAAGGTTAGGCTATTTGCAGATGATACTGTTATTTATAGTGATATTACAAGCGCAGATGACATTATTTGCTTACAGAACGATCTGAATCTTATTTCTGGTTGGTGCAGGGATTGGCAGTTAGATTTGAATGTAAAGAAGTGCGTAGCCATGAATTTTACACGTTCCGCTAATGTTTCTCGCATGCCGTATAATATTTCAGGATATCCGCTGCAGTTCGTAAAGCATCATAAATATCTTGGTATTACGCTCAGTAGTAATTTTTCCTTTAAAGAGCATATTCAAAACGTAGTAGGTAAAGCGAATAGGATGCAAAGTTTAGCTAGTAGAATCCTTAGGGGTTGCTCATGGAGAGTAAAAGAAATAGCGTACTTCTCCCTAATTCGACCTCTCCTTGAGTACTGCTGCGCGATTTGGGATCCGCACGAAGTGGGATTAACTTCCAGCCTTGAGATGGTTCAACGTAGGGCAGCTAGATTTGTTAAGGGAGATTTCGGTTTTGACAGCAGTGTTTCAGCTATGATAGAATCCCTCGGTTGGGATTCGCTTAGTGATAGAAGACTTGATTACCGTAGGAAGCTTTTTCATAAATTTATCACTACGGATCTCAGGGAGGAGGTAGTTGATATTGTCATACCAGTTTGTAGCATACGTGATCTTCGAGACAAAACGACGAAGCGTTACAGGGAAATAGTTGCCAGGACAGATAGTTATTTCTGGTCATTTTTTCCGCGAAGTATTAGAGAAGCCAACGGCAGTCAAAGGTAGATAGGTTTTCGGTGTTTCACACCCCCTGCCATGCGCCAGTGGCGGTTAGCAGGGTCCTTATGTAAATGTAAATGTAAATGTAAGCGCAGATAGTTAAGTTGCGAAAGACGGAGAGTCTGTCGTCTCGCCGGCGGCGACGGAGACCTCTTCGGTGCGTGGCTCTCATAGCACGCTCCGTGGTAGACCCTACCAGTAGTCAAATGATTGTTTCAAAGATTAAGCTGTTGAGGCGAATGGCTCATTACTTCAGTTATGGTTCCTTAAATATTTTAACATGGCAGAGAGAAAGAGAGAATCGCGGACGAGAGCAGCGGATCCATCCACTTTTAAATGCCTTGCGCCCTCGTCTTGGCGAGAGAGGGACCTCGATCCCGGTCGATTGAACCGAAAGACCCAATACAAATGAATTATACATGAAAAAGACTATGAAAGAGAAAATACTATCTTTTGTGGTGGATCACTTGGCTCGTGGATCGATGAATAACGAAGCAAATTGGGCTTCGAAGTGTGTTACTGCAGGACACATGAACATCGACATTTTTAACGCACTTTGCGGCCCGAGGATTCCACCACCGGGCCACGCCTGGCTGAGGGCAGGCTACTGGATCCGCGATCTTCGGGTGTTGGGAGTCCCGGCTGTGAGGACGGACTCCCAGATGAGTCCGTCAGATGGACAGAGCGCTCCTGCTCCGTCGGCTGCGTCGGTGACGGGCGTGTCCATGAGACGTCTCCTCTTCCACTGTTCGTTCTTTCGACGGTGGCGGAACGAGGATAGATCGGGGACGCGTTGGCTGTCGCCCTCATCGCCCGAGAGGAGGACGCTCGAATATATTTATGTGCCTACCTCAGACCATCACCCGCTGAATTTAATCATAAGCGGAGGAAAAGAAACTAACCAGGATTCCCTAATTAAGGGCGAGCGAACAGGGAGGAATTCCAGCGCCGAAGCTCGCGTTCCTACGGGGCGCCGTGGCGTTTGGGAGCGCCTGCTTTCCCGGGAGGGACGCTCCTCAGAGTCGGGTTGTCCGGGAGGAAAAAACGGACCCCTTCGTCCGGCCGGACGAAGAAACAGCGTATTCACTTTTGCGAGATTGTTAACGAGGGGTGGGCGAGGGGATGTTCTCCGGAACGGACCCTCGTTCGCCCCTTTTGCACCGGAATTTCTTTTTTCCTCCGGCACTCCGCTCGGAACAACGGCGGAACTTGCGAGCGATCGAGTCTCTGCGATGCCCTGATGCGTTATCGCTAAAATACCTTAATCAAAGACGCACTGTAATCACACGATAATTTTCTGCACTGTGGAAGTAGACAAAGATCCCACTGCACGCACGGAAAACGATAGACGCTGAAATTGGTTACACAAAGTACTACGATGCACGAATTAAAAGACGATTTGAAATATGCAAATGTCAATTATAATTCATAACGAATCCAATGGCTTCGGCCTTCATTATATAATAGCAACAGTAGTAACTAGAAAAATTTAACAAATACTTTACCACAAACACCTCTTGTTTTGTGGCAAAAAATTGTGGAATTTGTGGAATAGAAGTGCTATGATAGTGTTGCAGTTGCCACTGCTATTTTTATATTCCTTATAACTATTCTAAAATTTTTTCCGGGTTCAGTTATCACTCAATAGTGGTAGAGTTGATTTTGTTTCTTCAGTTAGCAACGTTTGCGAAGACCGAGAGAGAACGAAAAAGGGTTAACAAGAGATAATCGAGGTCAGATTTCTAGTCGTTCTATCTCCGGAACTCTAAAGAACATAATATTAGTTAGACTTAGTCAGGGAGAATAGTGTTTTCGCATACCATACCACACGCTTTTTGGGGGCTTGCTGGTTCTGTATGTAAATGTAACTGAATTTTTGAGGTGATTTGACAGCTGAGGTTATTTTGACCCCACTATAAATCGAATCCAGGACCGTTTTCACCAAATACGAATGCGCTGCTCACTGGGCTATTCGGTAATCTCACAGTTTCAATATGCTATAGTATTTATACCGATGTACTTTGATATTTCATTCATTTACTATCATGCAGCCTTGGTTTTCGCTGATGCTAAAATAACGATTTTCTGCTTTAGAACGATTTCGATCCAATGCCGCGGCCGTCAGATTACCTAAATATGGGCGAATGCATTACAGACTGATGATTTCAAATACGGCCCTGATTTGATGCAAAGTTCCACACGCCTACGTTAGCTTCCGACAAAACGGGATGGTTGAGCTAAATTAACTGAAGTAGAAAGGCGGAGGATTGTCAGTAAAGAAATGGAGGGATGAAAAAGTGAAAGGAGGAAGGTAATCCGCTTTCTTAGAGGAGACAGTTCCTTGTTCGTCACAAACGACTGCATTGATTTTAGTCGGAAAAGGGATGGGGTTATTCTTTTTAGGGGGCGGATTGCTTATTCGCAGGGGAGGCGAATTTAGTAACCTCCGGAACGTTTCGAAGCTTGCAAATAGTTGAAAGCAGTTGCCAGTGGCAACGCTCAGTACTCCTCATCCTTACCGCGGCACATGATTGTTGAAGGGAATTCGCCTGACATTCCATTCTTTACTCCATCTGAGAGGACGAAACGTCGATATATCGGATTTCTTATGTTACTCCTTCTCTGCCAAGTCAAAAGCAAGAAGCTTTAAAGTGAATCTCTTCCTCTGCAAAGTACGAGGAAACATACAATGGAACGTGGTTGACGATATCTACTTTTAACGTAAGAGATTATGCTAGTTATAATGTTGGTGTTATTTAATATTTTCCGGTGGAAATCCAAGTGAAAAAGTTATAGTTTGATGCAAACTTTAAGTCAATAGTTGTCGCAGCACAGAAAATATAATTTATATAAGTTATGCGAGAAAATTTGTACAGATGTACGAGTAAATTTATGGTATTCCATGACAAGAGTAATAAATCAGAAAGAAAAGTTTTCACGAGGGTTCTATACCCTGTTAAATAAATTTGCTATTCATAAAAACTCTGTAAGAACACATTACACGATAGTTACTATGCTTAAATATCATCTTCAAGCGAAGAAGTGAGAATGATACTTGAGAATTCATACTAGTCGTGTGGAATCTTCTTACAGAATCATATCTTGCAATTATAGAACTAAATGAAATTAATAATTACTCTGCTCTGTTTTCCGGTTTGTATGTTAGGATTCGTTCCAAATTTTTTGTCAATTTGATTGACAAAAACAAAAACAAAAAAATTCAAAACTGTAGTCGACATCTTCTAATCTAAGCTACAAATCATACATTTAATCGTCAGATTGAGAAATGCCGCTCAGAGACGATCTATAATGCCCATGTGAGTCTTCTTGCAGTAAGGAAAAATACATTGGATTCCTTTCCCATATACTCCAACACTACTGAATAAAAATAATGGAAGGAAAGATATAAAATTTATACTTATTGAAATAGATATCATTAACGTTTTCATTGACCGGAGTGAAAACAAGAACGAACATAATTACGGTTGTGGTCTTTAAATAGCACAAAATGGAATAAGGCCTTAAGCTTTCCTTACAATGGAGCAATATTTTCCATTTCATTTTTTCATGCAATTCATTGTCATGCAATTCTTATAATAATACCGTAAAGATCCTACGTACGTAATGTCTCTCTTACACATTTTACCTGATTATCGAAAGACACGTTTCCGTACTAACTCTGCACCTCAACCTTCCTACATTTCAACAACAACTTTCTTTTCCTGTTTTAGGGAGGAAACATTTCACTTTAGTTTTGTCTACACAGCCAAAGTTGGGCGGAAGAGTCTCACGTCGTCTGAGTCGGATTGAGAAAGGAGAGGCAGGTGAAGATGAGTTTTAAGATAAAAGAATGTGAAAGGTTGACGGAAGTGAAACAGGCTGCACGGAAAAGTTTTCAAGAAACGTTTTGATTTAAACTGTCTTAAAAACATACGTAAAAATATATTTTACATCATAGAAAAAAGTATTGGTTAGGCCAGAATGAATGTTTGCTAGTGAGTGTTTTATTCCGCAAAAGTTCTAATATAAACAAATAAATTCAGGAAGATATTTTTTTCTTTTGACCAAATATCTAAGGCCATCTTTTTGAGTACATTTTATCCGAAAAGTTTATATTTTTGTAGAGAAAAACAATATTATTGTTTCATTAACATCATGACATATTTTGAATGACTCGTCTTTGAATATTATAAAATATAATGTTTTAAAATGGCGGAATACAAAAACCAATAACATGATTTCAAAGTTTTCTTCTCTTAAGTTTTGAGAATCTATTCTGTTATTCCTGTTTGACCGCAAATATACGTTATGAGGCCATTCCTCAAAGGTCATCCTTATAATTTCAACCAATTTCGCACAACATACCTTTTCTACTAAGCGTAAAACTAGTTTGACCAAGTTTTACACACCTAACAGAGGCGAGTTTGACATGATGTTAATCGGTTTAGATCGCTTAAAGGATTCCTCAATTTTTACATGAAATAGTATTTAATGACTCAATTAAATCGAGACAAGTACCATTAAAAGATAAATTGAATAAAGATTCTTATTTTGGCCAGGAACGTTGTTTGCGATCTAAGATAAAGAATAAGCGAGTATTTATGGTATATAAAGAAATTAAGAGATAAAATATAGTAAACTTCACAGCGAGATTTTAAGGAAATGTATTACAGAAAAGGGAAATTATGATTCTTAGTTTTCCTACAGATTTATTTTACCTTTAAAAGAGCAAGGCGACCGGTATCGATATCATCAGGTAATATTTTGACCTTATGATGGTAATCACACACGGAAACCGTCCTGCTGTTTTAAAGAAAGAAAAATTAATTTGTAGGAAAAACCTCAGTTTACTATTCCCAAGAAAATAGAAGTCTAATTTCAAATAATACAACGCTAGTAATGAAAAGGTACGAAAGATCATGTGATGCTGATCTCACAATAATTAGAAGTCTTTTCTTATTTAAGACGTGCATTCCTGCTTTAAAAAGTTCCTTTTGATAGAAGAAAGCTAACTTTTATAGGTAACTGAAAGAATAAAACGGAAGGTAAAGAAAAAGCATACTTAACGCTTGTTACTCCCATGCTGGAATAGAAAATAAAAGCATTTAGGATCCGAATTAGAAAGGACTCAACGAAATAGTAGGAAAGCCATATATGGAGCCATATAAGGAGTTTCTTTTGGAAAGATAGATCAAAGAGTTGGAATGGGAGGATTCAGATCTAGATGTAAAAAAAGCTAGAAAAGATACAAAAAACTATTGCATGAAAGTGCTCCATAAAAGAGTATGGAAAATTAGTGAGACTAAATTGCCTTAAAGGTCATGATCAGAAATATGAAGTTTCGATGCTCATGTAGACAACGGACGTCTTCGACTACTATTTTTGAAATAAAGTGAGGTGGCTGCTGACGGTTGTGTTATAATAAATAAAAAGCTCTAAAGGGGCATTTGCTGCCGGTTTACCTAAGCCTGAAGATGGTCTTTTCGAAGCCGAAATACATACTGCGTAATTTCTTGCTCTGAGTTTTAGAGTTTTCTCTTTACTATATTATTCCGGAGTTGGGGAATAATGAAATGAACAATTCATATGAATATATTTCCGAGTCTCCTCTCCTTCCTCGATTTCAATAGAAATTAAAAATATAAGTAAATCGTAATTTTTGGCATCTAATTGCGTAATTTGAAATGAAAATGCTGTAGTTAATAATTTTTTACAACTTTTTGCATGTCGAATGATCGATGGCGTGACATTAGAAGGCTTTTCAAGACAGCACTCCTCTCGTATTCCGTATCCAAATCCCCTTCTACAGTAGGCAGGATACTAGGCAGTTTTATTTTCTCTTTGTAATGGCCATCACCTTAGCTATTTGTAGTCCTTCGCGAAAGAATATAGAGGCCCAACATTGTAATACGACACGCAATACAGGATTTATTAGTCTCAATCAAAAGGTAGAGGCTGAATAATTGGAGATCCACGTTTGTTTACGCATAAGTCCTGTCGTTTGCATGTTTGTTGGCTAAAATTTTATTTCTTTAACAGCAAGCTTTGAATAATTATTTATAAACTTGGCTCTAAGACTTTCGCTGTGAGTTTCCATTGGAAAATGTCGTCTTGCGGGATACAACAGCGTCGTCAGATTAAAACAACATAACGTTTGGCCAACACTACTGTTGGCTTCTTCAGGTGAAGTGGAAGAAGCCAAGAGTAGTGTTGGCGAAACGTTGTGTTGTTTTAATCTGACGACGCTGTTGTATCCCGCAAGACGACATTTTCCAATTATTTATAAAGTCTTTTATACAGTTGTTTTCGGTCATGTTTACTTTCACTGACTGCGTCTTCCTAGAATTTCAATTTTCTTTCATGTAAGAGTAAATAAGCAAACTTGTGGTTTTACTGCTATTTAAAAGAGAATTAATGAATCAGGATCCTGAATCGTACTGGGATTCCTGTTGAATGAGGTTTAGGATCCTATGAACACTAAGCCCTCAGGAACGCAGCAACTGGTACATAAAGGCACGTTCATTAAACGCTGCAGTCCCCCGCTGCTCTCTCTACTCACAGTCCAGCAATCCCTTACGTGAATTTATTTTGCATAGCATTTTAATCCACTTCTGATCAACGCCGAATGTAGTTTGATTTATTTAGTCAAAAATAGCGGATATTATAATGCTTTCTTTCGTTACCTATGGCGACAGAATTCTGACAGTGTTCAACGATAGACTCTGACGGTGTATTGGGGCGAAAAATTCAATGGGAATGATGAATGAGACGAGGAAAGTTCTAATCAACAGCCAATTTTTAAAATGTAGTTACCTGCTTTATTCTCACTTTTAGTACATAAAATTCGTCACATTTTATACATGAAAAGATGCAAATATCCGATCAGTTAACAAAATCCGTTTTTGCTTTCATGTTTCCTATTACATTAAAGATAAGAGGATATATAATAAAAATGATAAAACATCTTTATAAAAGGCGAGTTCGAGACATTTACTAATATCTTCTTACGCCTAAGGTATAAAAAATTTAAATGAATGAGCTTTGGGGGACTAAATAACAAGCAGAAAAAGAGAGAATTATTTAACTCCCATGTCTGCACTTGGGGAAAATTGAAATCCGTCAGAAAAACACCCACGAGTACGATGGGGTGAAAAACCTGCGAAATCTACTGACAGCTGCGACCAAAATCTGTGAAGAAGAAAGAAAGGGAAAATGAGATAATGAAATGTGTCAAAAACAAGTCTGAAACGTTCCATAAATACTGATGCATTAATTTATCCCATAGTTACAGGCATGAACAGATAATGGTTTAGAGTACAGAAATTGAGCGGTAAATATAATGGAATAAAAGTAAAGAATTGGATAATCAGAAAACTTATTTTGAAATTTTTACAAACGTTAGGTAAAATAGAAAAATCATTATAAATGTAGATATTTAAGTATTAAAAGCCGTACTATACTACAGAAAGGGAGCATGAGAACTAGTAGTAATAAATGCGGACTGAAGGAAAAATGAATGAAAATTAATTAAATGAAAACTACATTATTTTCAGCAAAATTGATACTTGAAAAATTGAAATTGAAGTCTTTTATTCAATAAAATTTCATTGTAAACGAAACGTACAATGAAAACTTTAAACAGAAACGCGCTTATGAATAGAGACCGAGATTTCAGTAAAACTCTTTTTAAGATATTGGACACTTAATTTCGCCTTTCACTTGTTTTTCTCCATTTCCACTCAGTCTCCCTTGTCGGCTTTGTATTTCTCCGTCGTCTTTTTGAAATGCTCCCATTGGGAGAGGAATATACACATCGCCAATTAAGTTTCCTTTGATAGTTTTTGGTGGATTATTCTTTCTTGTGTTCGGCGGCCTCGTCATTCTTGAAGCAGAATGAATAAATAAGAAGAATGATTACAAAGGGAGAGGAAGATACCTCGAAGTAAGATCTAGAAATAATAAGTTTAATAAAATGAATAAGATCTGCAAAGAAGTTGTGCTCGCAATTTTGAAATCAAAGTGAATGCATGAAAATGTTCACGAATGCTGAAGAAATATTCGATGATAGGAAATTATAATGCAGTATCGTGAAATATCGGGGAGGGATATAAAGTTCTTAACAGTAATAGGGTCGTAGATATGAAACTTTTTATCTGTTCATGTCTTGACGGTAAACGTGCTTCCTTTTCAAGTGACCTAGCTTCTGAATAAGCATAGTAATGAATTTCTGGAACGCAAGGAGAGGAGATAGAACGATGGAGAATCTGAGGAATTTCGATAAGTCGTGGGCTTTGTTTCTTCGGAACGGCGACGCAGGTAAAGAGCGTTGTTTGACAGATTGCCCATTTCACAGCTGGAAACTCTTCTTTGGTTTGGCGAGGCAATTAACAAGGCAATCATCCCAACCGCGATTTCGACCCCCGCTGAGATTCCATTCCGGTTTTCCCTCGAGGGACAATGAGTTTGAGTGGAATGTCTCATAAATAAGGGAACTGAAATAGAGCACCGCTTTTAACAGTTTAGAGCACGCTCAATTTATTGATTACTGTGTGTCAAGTAATGCAAAATGAATAAAATGCGGAAAAAGGAATGTCAAGAAACTTGCGGGTAGCTCGTTGAAATTCGTCCGTACGAATTGAAAACTCGCGATGTTCATGTTAGAATGACTGACTATAGATCCCGCTTTTGGCGAGACAGTCCTTTTCCTTCCCTCCCCTGTTACCAAAATACGTACGTATTTTTTCCCGTTTCACCGGAAATTGTAATTTTTCTGTGATAATTGTGAAATGTATATGATTAAAAATTTCGGTTGTAAATAGATATAAAGAATTCCATAGCCCAAACTTACACAGGGCCGCTATTCAATAACTTAAAGAATGTCTGAGTATGGCCCGAAAGGAAATTCATACTCTCTATGTTTAGTTTCTAAGAGCTAGGAGAGGGAAATGAGGCCTATTAGACAAGATAAGGAGTAAAATAGTTTTCTTTTGTTTTATTATCACGCCCAAATCCCATAAGCGGTACAATTCCAGGGAAGTGATGCGCAATGATTCTATAAGTAACATTAATCCTATTATTTTATAAGGAGAAATCTTAATCAAAGCCATTATTCAGCATTACTCATACCACAATAGATTTCACTTCATTGTAGCCATGAAAAAAGGCTTAGAAAAAAATAAAAGTATATCTTTCTCTATATAATACAATAAGACAAATGGAGAGTCTTCCATTGATCAAGATCAAGATGGTAGCAGGACCACTGAAAGAGTAAGCTGATGTTTCGACCTTTAAATTTCATTTGCATTCATCGAATCAGAGGCAAATATTTGGTATTAATTGAAAGTGGTATGACTTATAACATGTAAATCAATAGCGTATTTTTCAAATAATCGACACATTAAGATGTAAAAGCATCAAGGGATTAGGATTTAAGTACGAAAATTAACTTACACATCGAATAAAGAAGAAACGCAGAAAATCCATTCATTTTCACGTGTGACGAAAGAAACAAATTCAGGAAAAAGAGTTTGATATAGTTCGGACGAAACGATTCCGACACATAATATAGGAATATCTAAAAGTATTTGATCTCAATTCATTTCGCGTTCAAATTTGCTTGAATTGGATTTGACCCCTCAACATGTTGCTGGATAAACGACGCGACATCCATCGCTTCCGACCGCGTTTCCGGTGGTGATTTTCCACGTTCGTGACACCTTGGATGTGTTGCTATGGAAACGCCATCGATGCAGTCTCGTCATACGGGAAGTTTGGGGATGGCGGGGAGGACGCGTTGGGAATATAATCGCTTATCGAATTCCAAGGGAGAAAACAAAAAGTGGAGAAAGCGAAAGAGAAATGCACGACAGTGGAAATCAAAAGTGGAGTCGGAAAAGGTTTATGCTTGGGGAATGCCAGAATCGATATGCCTCTCTAATATTTAACGCTGTAGTGGAATTGACTCTGCATCGTGCTTAATGGTTAGCTACCCGTAGAATGGGTTCGAGACACAGTCATTTCGATATTTTCACTTCTGTTATACCTTTGCCGTATGGCTACCCTTGCAGAGTTGTTTCCTCTCTCTAAGCCTTGCTTATTACTGAATTTGGTACTTAATCAAGCAGCAAGGGTAAGGATAGTTGATAGAGAATAGGAATGTGATAGGGAGACGAGTAAGAAAAGCCTGTAATTTATCGACAAAGTTTTGAATTTATATCCAACAGATGCTAGAGCCCAGCCACTGAATATATATGCGAAGGAATCGTGAAAAAAGCTCGAGTATAAAATTACAAACGATTGAAAGTTAGTTGGTGTGCAGAAAATCACAAGTCATGCATACGATAAAATATTTTAATGCGAATCCGAAAAAGTTTACAAAAACTAATAATTGCACTATTTAGAAAACAAGAGAATTTCGTGTTGAGTGTAACTGCCAGAAAAGTTAAAGTTCCAAGATTTACCAAATAAATGCAAACTAAGCTATCAATCAGTGTAGATTGAGATAACGCAGAACAAAAAAAAATCATTGCAGTGCATACTCTGCTATGTTAATACTCTGTGTCAAAAAGGCAAAGTATTTTCCATCAGTATTGAAATAAATAGCATTGTTTGCTGGTGCCTACGTGTAGGTGATAAAATTTGCAATATAGATATCAAGTATACTCAAGATGAATACTTATATCTGAAATTATCAAATATAATATACATACATCGTGTTTGCAGCCAAAATAGATAGATACAAAACATCAGTAATTTCTTTTTATGCGCACAGACAATACGTGCATGGATCAATTTTTATTCACTTAAGTTTATACTAGATATATACTATAATAATGGAAGGTTATATAGGACATATTTGTTATGCATTAAAGAGTGTGAGAGATACACCACAATATGAGTAAAAACTTGTAAAATACATCCATCAAATAAAAACAGTTTTAATAAACAATCTGGAGAGAGTAATCAGTCTGTACACATTAGATAGGACATGACCTCGAGATCCGGAACTGTCTCTCCTAATCCAGGATGATTGGCTGCTTTCGACGTAAGGTCAGGAGAGAAAGAAGTCGCAAGGAATTGAGAAGCGCGGTTTGCAACTCGAAGGATTAATCTGCGAAATGGGTGCAAGGGACGAGATGAAAGGAAGATGAGAGTCGCTGAAATGAAAGAGAGCAAATCGTTGGAAGGAAATGAACGACTCATCACAATGGAAGAGAAATGATGAGCGACTTCCAATCCACTGCTAAATGGACCGCCTTCATCGAGTTATGTTTGTTGCGCCTATCGCACAGTTTAATTCCGAGGATTAAAACTCTCTCGAAAAGGAATAAAACTGATGACGGACGTGTTTCTTCTCTGTTGGGTATTAAACAGAATGACGGTTTCCCTTTCGAATTCTAAACTTTATCCAATTCGTCCGTAGCGGAAATTACAGGATTAATTCTTAAATTCAGCTATACAATTAACCAATTAAAGCAAATCATTGATAAAATATAAAAAATCTGGTGTAAAAAAAGGAAAAGAAGCACGGTTGTTTTAAAACATTACAGTTTAAAGATCTCCAAAAGCTGCGAAGAAACTCCACAGAAAGCGGAGTTTCCGAATCCCTCATGTTTTTCTAGAATCGGATTTCCGCGTGGTCGCTTGCAACTTAGGACTTCTGAAGCTTTTTAACTTTAACTGTACTCGGGGTTGATACACTGGAAATATTTTTTCCTATCGCTTATAGGCCAGAAAAATTCTTATTGCTCTCTAAGATCGCCGTAAACTAACAAAGTTTTCAGCATATAAAGCAGGAATATAATATCATAAAGGACAAAAATTTGACATTGCATTCTCGAAAAGCGGGTAAAGCTACGGATTTTCCGTAGAAAATGTGTCACACTCAAGATAAATCTATCTCTAAAATCAGAAAAGAATGGGAAGAAGAAAAAAATGATTTTCTAAAAAAAATTTGCTTAAACTGTGAATAATATTTACAAGCGTGTGATCTCAGAAAAAGGAAAATGTATCAATTTTACTTATCAATTGAAATCTTTACATAAATGCTATTTTAAATGGATATTCTACCGATCCAAAATTAGTTTTAGCTGAAAGATGTCTTTCTATGGGGAGGTATTTAACTGAAAGGAAAAAGAATTCTGGATTTTATTTTAATAATGGTTAGCTTATTATAATAATCATTTGCAATAGGAATGGCATGGTAACGAAGAGGCTTCAAAATGTAATCAGGAAATCACTGGTGAAATTCTTCGTCACGTATGCTTCAGTGTGAAGGGAGGAAGATGAAAGAAGGAATTGTTCCCGCACAAAGGATATTAAAAGATTGAAGGTGTTTGAATTGCGGGTGTGATGTAGGATTGGAATATTAAGTTGGGTTTATGGGGAAACAAACGAGGATGAGGTGAGAGAGAAAAAGGTTATGATCGAGAAAATAAAGCAGAAGCAGAGGTCGCTGGTGGGTCAAGGATTGAGAGGGGATGGATCGTTGAAGAAAGTAATTGAATTTAGGATGCGAGGGGAAAAAGAGACAGGGGAACACAGAGACAAAATTCATTGGTTAAGGTAAAGGGGGAGAAAATTGCTTGAAGTAATGCTAAGGGCTATGAGTTGGAAATCATTTGGCACATGTTATTAGGTGAATGAATGATGTACTGTTATACCACGAACTTGTAAGAAACTCTTATTTACACTTGAGCAATTACACTAATGTTTTTATAACAACGAAGTCAATAAATGAGAACAGCGATTTTCCTGTGATATATAAAAAGGAGAGAAACTTAAAAAAGCAGCAAAGTTATTCAACGATTACTATACATAGTGTATTTTCAATAGTGTATTGTGAATTTTTAAAAAATTACAGGTAAAAATTAATTTTTGATAAGCATTATTATTTAGCGAAAACTGTAATATTAAAAATATGCTAATGCATTTTTATAGTACTAAAAACCACTACAAAACACGATTATGTTTTGATTTATTTTCGTTCAAAACTTTACGTCATTGACGCTGAAATACTGCAAGAAAATTGATGCTCGGAAGAATGTTTACTGGATGAAGCCTTATATAAGCTACGCTTGATATAGCTTCCTCGATCTGGTGGAGCATTTCCCAATATCAGCTTCAAAAATATCAAATATGATCGACACGCTGCTGTTAAGATACTTCAATATTTCCCGTCGTAAATATCCAATCCTAGTTTCACTATAATATTCCGGAATTTCAAGGAAGAGCAAGTTCTTGCAGTAGATGATATTTTATTACCGATTCAATTTGCGCATAATACAAGAAAACAAGAGCAAAATTACTCAGATACTCGAGGCAGATATAAACGGAAAGTAGGCAGGAAATAGCAAGCATACTGTTATCAAGAAAACGTAAGGGTGACGTGCAGAAATGAAGAAGATAGTAAGTGTAGATAAAGCGGTAATGAAAAGTGAATACGGAAGGAGAAAAATCAATGAAAGGAAGGAGGAAAAGGACAAAGGGCAATAAAGTGATGTTAGAGGAAAACGGAAGAATGGAAGATTCGGGGATGAAATGGAGAAATAAATTAATTACCTCCTTATCCTACCTGAACCGACAATTTGTTCCAATCAATTCGTACAAAGGCATTCCATCGAGAGTCCTCAGGAATTCTATAAAGCGAGAAATAATTACCAGGCGCTTATTCGCTGCACGAGAAAACTCATTGTGGTGGATCAGATTAAAAGATTTAATCCGGCTCGAATCTCCCTTTTATGCGATTTTTAAAGTAAAGGGAAAATGGAGGTGATTGATCATCATCTCTAAGCCGAAAGAGGGCGAAGAATTACAGGAGGCGAAAAGGAAATTTGTGACTGGAAGGAGGATTTATATGGGGGAAATGAGGTTTGGTTGGATTTAGCCGGGACATTTCTTTATTTGGGATACATTAAAATGAATTATTTTGTTCTGAGATCGTTCGTTCCGACGCTATACCAAGGAATACGTACATATATGCATATAAATCACTCGCGCTTTTTCACTTTGGATTGGGCAAGTTGTATCACTACTATCTCTTGTTTACTCGCAATACTACTCCATTCTATTCTATCCTTGCAAATATATTTCATTGCATCTCTTCATCTTTCCATCTCTCCATCTTTTATTCTTGAAGCTAAGTGCATCACTTTAGCATTTTATACGGCTCATTCAACCCTTTTTTCGTCTCCCTTTAGAAAAATTCACATTTTCCTTTTTCACCATTTTAGTCCCTCTTGTTCCGTATTGCATCTGTCTTTTGGCGAAGCATATGGGAAAACATTTCTTTTACTTACTTTTTAAGTGTCTGTCTGCACAGTATAGCCTGTCTTTAGCAGTGATTATGTGAAATCCCCTGATGTATGAATGATGCTGAATAATGACCGTGATTGAGGTATTTCTTAATGGAATACCACGAAAAAATGTTATACATTTCAGTCATGAGAATGTTCGAAATTTCGAATCAATTTTTTTACCAAATTTTCGAACAGAATCGACATCTGAAAAACTCGAACTTGGATTCAAATGATATCAAAAATCCAATGCAAATTTCAATAGTGAACCTGGGGCAATCAAGCCTCACATGCCCTTCTCGGGCGTTCCAGTCGGCTTTTTCGCCACTTACTAAGCAAATGCACATATTTAAATACCCTCGTTTTCCAATCTTACTTGCGAAGCTAAAAGAAATGAAATTTTTAAATATTCTCTTCCTGTTCACCTGGCGAATAAATGCCTTTTTATATCGAACTTCGAAGTACATTGCAATAAAACTCGGTTAAGACGCTTTTCTGAGAATCGAGTGAAAATCGCGTTATTAGCGGGATTGCGTTATTTCCGAGATAGTAAACATTTTTAATTTTTTTATAACGGAAAACGAAAGAGAAAGGGAAGGGCTACTTTTAAGTCCTTTACACCTTACGACGAAAAGGATATTCTTTAGTTTGCTTTACATGCCACACTTCTAGATGCCTATAGTACTTTCTAGTTTTTGTTGTCAATAATGATTATTTTGGAATGAAATCCTTTATATTTTCATTCGTAATGCAAGAATAAACTTATTCCATGTATTCTCTATACCATTTAAAATTAAGCTTCATAACTTAAATTAGAATTTTTCAACTACAGTTCTCAGCTATCGAACTGATTGGAAAAACTAGATTGAAGTTCAGAGTCCGCGACATGCTTTTTAAGGATTGTACACTTTTCTTACCAAGGGATCGTCTCCTTTGGTAACTTGATTTTCATCACTTTTCAGTCGAAAATGAAGCAATATTTACCAGGTGGAATATTTGGGAATAAATTATAAACAATTTTCAATCCATGACTGAGACAGAGGAATGGTTATAGCTGTTTGCAGTGTATCGAGGAAAGGGAAAAATCAGCCTTGTAAGATTGAGGGTAGCTTATGGTATGGTGGTATGTTTGCCGTGTGTTAAGTGTGAAAGGAACCGAAAGAAAACCGTGTATTAAGGGAGAGAGCGTCTTTGGTGGAATCCTTTTAACTAACCTTTTACCTGGTTTTGCTTATTTTTACTTTGTATTTTAAAATTAAAGCAATACGCTCAAGTGTGGGCTGACGGTTTCTAATACGGCCAAAGGGTACACATATGCGGCTTTTCAATAGAGGTAGGTTCCTGAAATTTAAGTTACCAGACGAAGTGAATATGAAAACAAATTACTCAATTACACGTATCGTAACGAGCGAACGACTAAGTTTTGAGTTCTTAAACATAGATTTCTTAGAAACTAGGTAATGGACTTGGATTATCAGGCTCATGTCATATGATCATTTTAAACCTTGCTGAGAAGGTAAGGAGTTTACGATTCAATACTACAGAAATGCATTGCATGGAGTTTAAGAACTTTTTGAAGTGCTCATACGACAAAAAGTTCCGAGTGAGAGAGATAACGGTTTCGATCGAAGGTTATGACATCGAACAGGATTCGATAACAAGCGAAGCGGAAGGAGGAAATGCGCCGAAAAAAACAGCGATTCGTTGGAAATTAAATATCGATCCGACACTCGAATGCAGATCTTTCAATTTTTTCCGGATTTGCTCTTACATCAGCTTAAAATAACCGGTGGTGGAGAAATAAAAGCCCTGCGCCGAGTCCCATTCACTACCGTGATTGAAATTCGTGTCAACAGGAATTTGTAAGCTCGTCTTGTCTCATTGGAACGATGTCAATCCCAGATTTCTCTCTCTTGCGGTTCGTCACCTTGTTGAAGGTCGAAGGATGTCTCTACCAAGGAAAGGGTCAATATACCTCTGAAAGGTATGAACTATATGATGCTAAAGCTGTAGAAAATTCACTATGCTTTAAGAGAATTTAAATATTTATTGAAATATACCCTTTAAAATCATAAATCAAGGAAGAGGCTGTAACTTGTGGAAGTCAGACATGACTGACACTTGTTAAATAAAATAAAGTTTTTACCAAAACACAAGTAACTTTTACTATCCACTGAGGTTTTTCGGGCGAATGATATCAGCTTATGATTTTATTCGATGGTTTTTGTGTTGAAGGGTTTGGCTTTGATTATGGCTATCATTAGCCGAAACTAGTCGTCTGAGAAACCTCTGTTTTAGTTTTTTAAGTTTTAGTCTGTTAAAATTAAATTATCAAGTCTCTCTTTCTGAATTACGACGGATGAAAAATTTAATATTACTTCGAAAAAGAAAATGTTACAATGCGGATTGAAACCTCAAACTTTTCTGAGTGGAAGGGGAAGCAAAGAAACTTCGCAGGAAATGGTCTGTCCAGAATAATGCAATGGATAAGCGGAATCGTAAAAGTTTAACGGATTCGAGACACAAACCCGGATCTTCCACTTTCCGAATGATTCCTCCAGCTCATGCTATTCCAAAATATGTTCCCCAAGAGGTGGTGAGTGTGCCATGAAATACTTGGCGACGATTTGAAAGCCTGATTACGCCATGACGCCTTTTTAAATGTTTCCATGCAACTTTGTGAAAATGTGAAAAATTTCATCTAGATTCTAGCGAATTTAAATAGTTTTATGCCGTTATTTGATCTTTTAGTTGGTGAGCCGACATAATAGAAGTGTAGAATTAATATTTACTAATTGATTAAATTGAAATCAAGCAGACAGTATATTTATGGGTATATGTTGGGTTTTTTGTTTGCTTGAAACTTTTGAGTGAATGCAGCAGTACCTTAATCTTTGCAAGGTATGCATTCCCTAAAGCCACTCGAATGTCAAAAATTTGAGAGCTCGTATTTTCCTATAAGAAATAAAAAAGTCTAAAATTAAGTATCGATGGTGTGCGATAAAATTAATTCCTAGACCCCAGTGGGCCATAGAGTAAAATCACTTGGCCAACACTGCTCTGGCCGATTTAATGTGACATTTGGTATATCTACGACAGTAATACCAGGGAAAGAGGGTGAGGAAGAGACCTGTTTAGCGTAACAGAGAATTGGTTATGAAAAATAATTGTTTTCGTCCCAAGAGTTTCTCTCCGCTGGTTCGGGAGATATGGTTGTTTAAATATTCCTTCAAACAAAAACATTCGACTTAGAATTTAAGAATAGGTAATAGCAGCAGTAATTTCAAAAGTGCTTCGAAAGCTGAGATCATTTCGTACGTGAGCCTCCACCGATTTTATAATACGTACCTTTGACTGGGTTGATCTGAAGGCGAGGTATTTGTATTTTTAATAGTAAAAAAATTCTCAAAATATGATTGAATAACCTGTTTAAGGTAATTGATCGGATATTGCGAGTTTGGAAATATTCCGCAGAGTGGGTATTCTTACACTTCCTTGACAGGCACTTGAACGATGAATTGAAGTATTATCCGGCGATGTTCACATTCCCTGCCATACGCCATATGGCGGCTCGCGGGGTATTAATGTAAATTTATTTGTCATTTCTAAAAGGGAAATATATTTGTTAAAAATATCTTAAACGAAGGGGTTCTGAATCCTCCCAACTGGGTTTAACTGTATTTACCAAATCGATTTCTCAACGTTGAAATATAAAAAAGGACATTTTGGTTGCTATTGTATTACTTTTTAAGAACTTCGGTAAATGATCGTTTAAAGGTAAAATGAAAGACTTAAAGCGTCTATAGTCTCCAGCCATCGCTGTGCTGTTTATCTGAAATTCAGTGATAGGGGGGCAATCTTCCGCTAATCCGATTCCTATTAATCATTGCATCTCTTTTATCTCTTCCTGTGCGTTTTTTGCCTCTTCCATTTCCCTCCCTCTATATTTCTCCGTCACGAGTCTCTCAAGAGCACTCTACGCAAACCACTCTTCTCTTCATTCCTCCCTCTCTTATTGATTCGCATTCTTCCTAAGATTTACAGTTTCACTACCACTGCTGACGTATATCACAGCGGACGTCGATTCGGTTCTTCTTCGACTTACACGTTTTACTAACATTCGTAAAGTTGATGCCTTTTATTGCATCCCATTTTTATCACTCTTGGACACTGCTATCGTAAATTGCGGTACGTTTATTCCAAGAGAATACTTGACATGGAACAAAATTAAATTAAGGATGAGCTCAAGGTATTTAATTTATTACGAATAACAGTGCGGTTGGAAACCCAAGGAGATATAGAAGCGTAAGATGAGTGGGACTCGAACCCCCTCTTTCCGGGGGGGCTGTTGTAGTGACCATGTGGAGAGAACACCATTTGGAGCTCCACTTGCTTTGCTGATGTAGCATCCCGTTAACAGAAAGGAATTTAGTCGGCATGGTAGTTTAACATTTAGAAAACCTGAAATTGGAAGACTTAGGTTCGAGTCCGAGACATGTTTCTTTTCTTCTCATTCTCCTTAGGTTTTCAAATTAAATTAAGTAACTGTGACTAACACATAATAACCTAATTGTTTCACAGATTAGGCTATTTGCTATTCTGGCTTCAAGAGCTCTGTTTTCCATGTTTTCTTTGATTTTCCTATATTTATTTGGAGTTCCATTTGTAATTGAGTTTTTCTATTATTTGATTCTTTTCGTATTCTATTTTTCCTATTTTCTGTATCATTTCATTTTTCAATAAATTTTTCTGAGTTATATAAAGAAGTTGAAAACTTTTAAGTTAAAATAACAAAATTGTAATGTTCCTTGATAACATAGAAATTTGTTTTATTATTACTAATAGCAATCTATGACATTAATGGTAAAAGTATGAAGTTTTTTGAAAGGATACATAATGAAATTAAGTTATGAAGAATAACGGTTGACTAAGTGGAAAATAAACGAAATGCGAATTAACATTAGCAAGAATTTCACCCAAAAATGGCATCCATTTTAATGTAGGAATTAAGAACACTTGAGGTTGAATCGTTGCGAAGAAGTAAAGACTTAAATTAAATCCACGGAGCAACAGATCTATAGAGGGCCAGGGGCAAGGAAAACGTCATTTGAACTGCGTGACACCTGGTCAGCGTGTCCACTTCCACTCTTCTTCTCTACATTAGATTTGGAGTTTGTTCTCCGGGGTCCAAAAGAAGTAGAACTGTCATCGCAAAAGGATAAATAATAGAAAAAATCCGTAGAATTAGCAAACTTGATATTCAGAGAATCTCTGAAAGTATGCTTTTCCAGTGTGGCCTTATGGAATTGAATGAATAAGAGAAGATATGGAACTTATTTGAAGCACCATACAAAAGACGTATGCTAAAGCACAAGTAGATAGATAACATTTCTGAGGAGGTGGTACTTATAAATGGTCTAAAAAAGGCTTGCAAAGATCTATCACGGAGAGATTACTTCGGTAGACATTGGGACTATAAGATGGAATAGAAAGTTAATGGATTTATAATGGATTGTGTACAATTTGCAATTGTAAGATGATATAAAGCTATTTTTGATACAGAGTAAACATTTTTCTCCAATACATTTTTCTGATAATTTTTTAGATGTTTTTGGTTTAGTGTTGAAGAGTTCGATGCCATTTATAACAAGAGAGCCGTTTTTTATTGAGGCGACTTATATATATTCAAGAGTAGTGTTTTTGGGGAGATGGGGATAATAATCCAGAATTACGGATCTCATATTCTTTAGGCTGTGACATGTAAGTGAGCAGTAAATTATTTTGTCTTAAGTTAGGACTTATATTTATGATAATCGAGATAACAGTTTGATTTTTTATCAAGGTCATGTTACTGCCAGCCATTTGGCAAACTGGTATTATGGAAATAGAACCCAATTTTCGAGGATCAGACATCAAAGAGATTTCGCGAGATTATAGCGAGAACGGATAGCTATTTCTGGCCTCACTTTCCGGACAGTATTAGTACACAAATTAGATAGATTAAGGAGTATATTTTCACACCCCCTGCCATTACCCCTATAGCTGCTCGCAAGGTAATAATGTAAATGTAGAAGCAGTGGCTTCTCTTAGAATTAGAAATCAGATCCTATCGCGCACTATTTTTATTGTTATTATTTTGTATTTGATGTTTTTATATTTTTGGATTTGAGCGGGGGCGGGGGGTTAGTGACTGGGGTGAGTTAAGGAACGTAGGTATTTTGGAAGGGTTCAACACCGTTGGTAAGGATGGGATAGGGGCATTGGGGTGAGCGTCCGGATATTTACGGACAGCTGTGAACTCATTATTATCCAGCACAGTGGGACTCTCAGGTAATATCACTTCCTAACCTCTAACGTAGCTCAGCTAATCTCTGCAGAATGCAGCCCATCTTTCTAGGGAACAACTGAGGTGGTTCCTTGAGTCCAAGGACGTTGTTAACTGCGGTATCGGTATCACGGCATGAGTGGATCACAGTCAGTGAAGTCGGGTCTCCTTCTGTTGGCCTTCATGCATCTCCGAATACCATGTGTCTAAACCGCTTGCATGTTATTCCCATTGCTTTATATGCAGAAATATGGAAAATGAAAACATTCAAGATTTCCGTTTATTTAGCCTTGTGAAGTGGAGAGAACGAGTGAGGGCCGACAGGAGGACAGTCGCTACGGGCCACGCGCCTGTTTGGGCCCCCTAATTCTGAGAATTTGTGCCTTTAAGATTCTTCTCGATGGGCCTCGAAAAGATTTCTATGAAAAACAGACAAGAGGATTTTCCCAAGGCTCAAACTTGGTTAGTAAAAAATGAGATTGTTTTAAAATATTAAATAAGAATTATTTTGTTGTGGCTTTCATGAAATTCTAAATAGCTCTAGTAGTTTAGTAGATTGTGCTGAGTCAAATGCTCAACGTCGATTTGAGGCGAAACGGCTAAGACGGTATTCATTTGCACAGCAAACGATAGTCGGCATTGAGACTTAAAGAGAAACAAATCCGCGTTACGTTATTAATGTTAATTAAAACACTTGCTATATTAAACATTGTAAGGAGATAGGAATATATGTTTTACAAAATCAAATCGCGTGGCTCAAATAATCATATTCAGATTAAACGCGGCAATTATATTTACAGTGTACTCAATCGTCAATAAGATAATCTATATCACATATAAATATTAAAGCACTAACCTCTTTCTCACGTCAGTTGCGATCCAATCCGTTTCAGAAACAAATGGAGCACATCCAGCAAAAGCAAGTTCCCGTCGGCAGCGGGCACATAGCACGGCCTTACTTCACATTGGGAACAGGTTATGCGAATTGAACATATTTTCTGAATCCCCCAAGCGGCATAGATATGAGTCTTCTGCAAAAACAAAATAGAAATAAAAAGATAATACCATATAACTAAATAACTATGCTAAATAATAAAGCTTGATGAAGAATAAAAAAAAAATTCGTGTGGCCCATTTATTAGATAATTTAAGTTTTGAATGAAAATGGTTAAGTATAAATGAATCATATTTTTATGTATGTATTAAGTTAACATAGAGAAAGCTCTAGTTGTGAATAAAATCCCATAGAAAGGGAGATGACAATATCGCGGAAAAGCTGCATGAAATGGAAACTAAATAGAGAATATAATTTAGATAAGCGGAAAAACTGTAGAATTTCATATGAAATGGAAAAAGACTGAAATAAGGAGATAATGCAGAAGAATATATTTGCGAGAAATTAGAAAAGAGAAGAAAAATTTAAAACATCATGACACTGGAAATCTTGCAAAATTAGGTGGTAGACTTATATTTTTCCGAGAAATTGAGTGGATTTTGGAGACATTTTCGCATGCAGAATAAGAGATATTACGAGAATAAGAGATATCACGAGAAAATCCCTAATTGTTGATGATGTCTTATATCTTATTCTCGATTTTCATTCTTTTTATTGGATATTTCCGTTTACAATAATTTTAATGCACGTTCAGTAAGTTAATTTAATATAAATGTCGAAGTCAGGCAATGGACGAAATAAAATACCCACTCTGCGGAGTAGGACTTTCAATTATCACCACACCCGAAGGAATCTTTTATTTCAACGATTGTGTGACTGAAATGATAGTTATTGACTTTAAATTTTGCAAGTTAGTCAGCCTAACGTATATTATGAATAAATCGTACAAGTTATTAATAAGCTTAAAGAACTACATGTGGTAACTGATAGGGAGGCGCAATAAAAGGATCAAATTGTACTGTTCAATGTAAGCAAGACAGAGTATTATCCACGAGAGCTGAAATCCTACATCAAAGGGTATTTCAATCTAATACTGAAATCAGTGCTATTAACAAGAAATGCAAGTCCTATAGCTTTCAACAGGTGATGAATCTTCACTTTGATAACCTAAGATAGAAAATCTACAGGACGCAAGCAGATTATTTTCAAAAGATGAGAACTGTGAAAAGGAAATTACAACTGGAATACTGAATTCCAAAGCAGCCTTCAAGAGGGAAAGAACGTACAGCAGGAAGTGAAGTTCACATAAACGAGTAAGACTGATGAAAATTTCCGGGAGAAGTCAGTGACGTGATACGTCTGGAGCATTGACTTCTGTAGAGAAAGGCATTGAAGCTATGAGAAAGTGACTTCTAGTGCATGGAAGGATTTGAGATTACTAGGTTGAGATGAATGAAGATGATAAAGAGATCGTAATCAGGAATGGAAAGGCAGTTTTGGAAATGGAAAGAGAAGGGAACTAATGGGAGACGGATACAATGAAAGCAAACGTTAAAATCAATGCCACTTTTTGATTACTATAATAAGCATTAGAAAGCGGCCCGGGTGAGATTTCTGGAAGGAGACCACATACAAAATTACCTCTGCTGTCGCAGCATTTTTAACATTTCTTTTACTTCTACTATAGTAACTATTATGGTTATGGTAGATATCCTCTTTTTCATTTATTCATCGCAAATCAAGCATATTAACCATCCGCTTTTCATAGCTAATTTACAGTTAGCATTATTGATATTCATTATTTAAGAATATGATTGACTGTCAACCGTCAACAATTAAGGGAATCCAACAAATTCATATACTCCTGGATTATTTCTGAGTGCACGCCCTTATGTGGAAATTTATCCTACCCTCCTCTATTTTCTTCATATACCACTCAATTTTTTACAATAAATTTAATTACTTATTTTTAATCGATTGATTTTTTTAATCGATTGATTAATTTACTAAAATAGAATATGTTTTCATTTCTCGTTAAATGTAATATTCAAACTCAAATGAAAAAAGCTAATATACGGGATTGTCCCGTTATCTCCAGAACAAAGGTTCATTAAAATGACAGTAATAAGGTTTACATAAATATAAATACTTATTTGAATATGAAATAATCATAAATTGGTTAATTTCTTTCGCAAGATTAGATACTGCTTCCAATGCTTCTATAACTCGTGTCATTCTAAAAACTATGTATAATTTTTTATGAAAAATAATTTCGAAAGAATAATAATAATATTTCTTCATAAAATAATTTTAACGATAACAGAAAATTTTACATAAAGTTGCGTTTGAAGCTAGAAAGTAATAAGATGATGTAATTAATGCAGGATCGACAAAATATCAAAAATCCGGTTTAGAATCTTGAACTTGTTTAAAATTTCATAGTAAGTTGTCTGGACTAATTAGTATGTAAGTATGCTAATTATAAAGTAATTTATGCTCAAGGTAAGTTTAGACAACTGGTTGTCATGAAAATGGTTTAACATTGGTAGATTAGTTTGAAGGTTATATATCACCAACTGTGTTCTATATTTCTGAGAAAGTAGAAATTATTCGTGATATGTACAGTGGGGGAATAAATTATCGCAACACTTTGCGAGCGCTTCAGCCGGAATTCTCAGAAACTACTTGGAAAACTACTTAACACGACTGACTGGCAACATTGAGAAAAGCCTCGAAAAGCGGTAATATTTGAGTCGGAGCCTATAACGTACTCAAAATTTCTCTCCTTCGATCTCTTCTTAAATCCTTCGCGCGATCTCTCCTTGAATTCGTCGTGTTAATATCGGCATTTCTCTTTCACAGATATTTATCATATTTATAGAAGGAGAGTTTAAAGATATATTAATTGCTATTTCAATCTTACATGCACAAAAATATTTGGATAATAATTGGGACTTTATTTGTAAACAATGTTCGGTTGAAACGTAGAAATAAGGACGAATTAGGTTAGAGTGGGAAAACGCGACGTCGTGATTCTTATCTTTAGCGAACGCGATATTTTCGATCTGGAGAATAAAATATATATTTTACCAAATTATAGCGAGAACAGATGGACTGTATTAGTCTCTTTTTCTGGATAAATTAAGGTGCGCTAATAAGACAGTTATCCAGGTAGTTTGGTTTTTCACACGGCCACACGTCTTACTGCTGCTCACTGTAAATTAATGTAAATGTTAATCTTCATACGTCCAGTTCAAACATTGGATATTCATTTACTGAGATCGACTTTCCGAGGGCAATTTTTTATTACACGTGTTAAGTTTTTCATTCAGCGATTTGAAATCGTTAAGTCGTCAGAGTAATTACTGAGATGGCACATTGGCACAAAGTAAAATTTGTATTTTGTCAATGGAGTATAATTTTTCCATAATTTAGTCCTGCACTCGAAGGAAATTCTTAATAGAAATTTATTTACAAAATTCGTTTCTTAGAATACGTGAAATCTTTGTATGTCCGGAATTGAGAGGAAAAATACCAATTCCAAAGTTAAAACAAACAGGATTGCATAAAAACCGAATATATTTTGCGCATATATCGGACTTTTTTTACATTTTGCATCAGCGAGATCGGTGCCCTCGGTCATTGCGTCATTTGATATCACGTAGAAATGCATTCTGTTTTCGATGCTTCGCGAGGAAAGTCTTTGACCATATATTGAGCACTTCAAAGAATTGCAGGCGCGTAGTTTTCCCTTTCGTGCTTCTATCAGCTGGACTAAGGACCCTCCCCTATACAGCCACCCAGTGGAAACCATCCTCAGCCTAATTCAAAGCTCCTTCCTAACCACGGGGCTAAGGAAATTAGATGTAATTGCACTCTTAAAAAATATTCCCAAATAACATTATGATTTTAGCGTATTTTAGTCAGTGAGGACATTCTAACAGACGACCCAATTATTTAATACAGAAACGTATTTTATGAACGTCTGACTGTATTAGCCGTATTATACTGCCATAATAAAATAATAAACTGCTAAAATGGACTTCTCAGTTTGTTGGGAAATTTCATAATTATAACCAATTCCTAATTAAGAGTTGATTATGTAGCTGCTTGACACATCTTATTGGAGTATGAAGGGCACGAGTTCGAATTCCGCTCAAATTAAATTTGCATTTTAACTTAATCTTCTCTTGTTAGAGAAATGAACGAATGTAACATATGGTTGCCAAATATATTTATGCACCCCTGTGATGATATATACATATATGAGGAATAAAATTCACTATGGGAAAATAATCATTGGGTTTGAAGGATTCGGAGCCGATAATTCTAATTGTCGGTCAAGAACATGTTTCGTGTGTCAACGGAAATTCCTCTTCTACCAAGAATTCGAAGTCCTTCGCTAGAAAGAAGTGTTTTATTTGACAGGGCTTCCTGATTTCACGAAGCACGATGAGCCTTTCGCTTCCAGTGCAGCGGGTTTTCGAAAGCCTATGCGTCACTCACAAAAACAAACAGGTCATTTGGCAAAGCAAGGAGCTTCACTTAGGCTTGTTATTACTATCACATCATTGATGTCTTCACGTCGAGAGACGGACAGCCAACAGCTCAAGTGAATCTTTTTCATTTTTAAACTTTAAACAGAAGTATTGAGAACTATTGACATTCTTTTGTTTATTAAACATTGTTGTATTAATCATTGTTGTATTAATCATTGTTCGCCTACAACAAGGTCAATTCGCGAGTTCACAATTTCCAATGTTCTCAGCGGTGATTCCATACCGATAATATAGATTTAGATATTACATTTAGATGTATGTCCCGAAAGCTACCATATGCGTGAGGTAGGAGGTGTAATAACACCACCAACACTTAATCTACTCTATCAGTATTTATCTGTCTTTGTGATTACTGCAACGATTTTTCAATGGTCGTTACTGGTACTAAAATTTCATTTACTTCGTCTTTAAGTTGTAAACCTATGACGCTTTTGAAGAACTTCCGTCAGTTATTAAATCTTCTCACCTGGAGCGAATTCCAACCGAGGGACTCTAGTAAAGCCGTAACGCTGCAGTCGAACCTGAAATCTTCTCCAACGAAACGAGCAGCTCTACGCTGGACCATCTCTAAATCTGAGACTAAACCTACTAAATATCGGTTCCAAACCGCAGAACAGTATTCCAGACTCGGTCGAGTAAAAGAAAAATAAGTTATTTCTTTGACACTCGATGGTTGTCACAGATATAGCTTATTCCCTTAAATTCTCTCAGCTATCTACGATCTTTGCACTCTATTCTCACTTCCTATCGCATTTCGAATATATTCATTAAAAGATAAGTTACTGCTAAACTGACTTCCATGTATTTGTTGTCATGCACTAACTCTACTGGATGTTCCGAAATTTGGTACTGTGCCAGAATAACGTTTTTGGAACCCGTGAAACTCATAGCAACGCATTTATTTATTCTTAAATCGATTCGGCAAATAAACCAATCTTGCTCCTTACATTAAATGCTAGATCGTTAATGCTAATTATAATTTGTAAAGAGCATCCTAGAAAATGAAACTACATTACATAAGTATGATAAAAGCGTTAATTTAGAAGGTTTTAGGCGAAGAAGGTTTTCGTTTCCATGGTCATATTGACACTTCGTTGAAAAAATGATTCTTTAGCAAATCGACTGCAATGATATTTAGGTTTGCGTGAATGTCTTCGATTTAGTTTAGGCTTTTCTCAACCAAAAGCTGAAAAACGTTTTTAAAGTCCCGCAGTTATCGGCCTAAAAGGATAAAGTAGTTAACCTAGAGGCCCGGCTCCTCCTTTCAACAAACATGTTACCACATCATGTTCATTAATTCTTTTGGGTGAGGAAAACTATCGCGTCCATACAGGTCATATGTTTGTCTTTGTGGGATACTCTCCGCCGGGGAAAACTACAACAGGCGCGAAAAGGTGAAAAAAGTAGATGGTTTGAAAAAAGATTCCCAAATAATAATAATTTGTCATTATTTATTGGGATCGTTTCAGTCTAAGAAGTTTATCTGAAAAAAAGCTCAATTTCTAAAAGGGATAAGTATTTTATTGATTTCTGACTTTATAAAATATTTAGGCAGAGGATTTACTAACCTAATAATATAAGCTAGTAATAAAAAAATTAATATTGAGTTTTCAATTTGTGGGAAAATATCATAAATGTAGCTACCTACTATGTAAGAATTGGTTGTGCAATTGCCAGACGTGTCTGATCGGTAAAAGAAGGGTTCCAGTTCCATTTCCGCTTGTTCCTTCCATTAAATGAGTTTTTATGCTATTTTTTTTATTTGCAAAATGAGCGAATGTAAGATATGATTGCTGCATACCATAATGTAATCCTTTTCTGAGTATATAGATTTATCATAGGGTTGAAATTCAATACGAAAAAAATCATTTGGCTTGAAGGATTCGGATCTGATTCTCGCCATCGTCTGTCAAGAATGTGCTTTCCGCGCCTCAGCTAATACCTCGTCTTCCAAGGGTTCGAGGCTCAGTCGTTCACTGGAAAGAAGTGGCTTTTGGCTTATATTTTAAAATCACATGCATTTGACAGGGACTCCTGATTTCTGGAAGCACGATGAGGCTTTTCTTTCAGCGCACCGGGTTTTCGGAAACCCATTCGCCATTCATAAACCGGTTCTAACGAATGGTAGCTTTTCACGTGCTTATTGGTGAGTATTACTTCATAGAGGTTCACGTCGATAGACAACGAATACATACAGTGAGAGCAAAGACAGTAGTTTTGCATTTTTAGGTTGAGAAAACCCTACTGTGAGGAATTAACGTTTGTGGATGATAGCTAACGCACTAACGCTTTAGATACGTCATTCATAATAATTGCTAGTTGCGTCCCACAAGGTCTACCTTTATTGAATCTGTACTGACTCTGATTGATTGCTACCTTTTTGTAAGAAAGTGCATAATAAAGCTTGCTATAATATGCTCCATTATTTTGCAAAAAAACAAAGTCTATGAAATTGATCTATAATCATCTGGTCATTCTTAAGCGCCGGAATGACGTTTGCTTTTTTCCACGACATTGGGACCGTACCCTCATTAATTATTTTCCGATAGAATTTCTTGAGAAGAGGAGAAAGCTCATCTCATAAGGTTTTTATGAAAACAGCGGGAATACCTTCTGTACCGAGCGTCTTTTTCCTATCAATCTGTTGCAATAAATTTTCATTTTCATCAACTTATATCTCTATGGGACACATCTCTGAATCGATACGCAAGAAGAAATCGTTAGCTTGGCTATTTTCTACATTGAACCATTTCTGATAGTGCCGATTAATTAAGTCAGCCTTATCTTCCGATTTATTTACGTTAATTCCCTCATCGCTGTGAGGCTAGGCACATAAAACTGACATCCACGAGTCTCACGCACGTATGACCAAAATTCTTTCTGATCGGCTCCTAATGATTCTAACAGGGTTTGAGATCTATATTCCTGGTATTCTCTTCACGCTTCTTCCTTAACTAGCTTTCGCACTTCTCTATAATTTTGTCTTCGAGCTCATGGTTATCTCCGCATGTTTTGAGTTTTCTCAATCGCCAGTGCATGACTCTCTTCTTCATATGCAATGCTCGCAACTTAGTCTTCGTCCTCCGTGGCTCTTTACGCACGATTTTAGTCGAAACGTATTTAATTAAACCTTCTTTGATTTTCCGGAGGAACTCTATCTAACTATCACTTACTGAATTTACACTCGCAAAGAGTAAAAAAACATCCTTGCACTCGTTAATATAACCCTTAACTCGTTTCTGAAAGATTTGCTTTGCAAATTAAATATACTTGCCTCTATGGCTAAAGAGATTTAACCGTAACTACTTTCATCCCTATCATTATGATAACATGGTCTGAAATATCGTTGACTATATCAAGAGTAGTTACCGGAGAGAAGTGGATAGTTAATCTAAAATGTTTCCTTGACCCGCACGAGTCGTTCGAGTTTTCATCATGTTTACATTATCTATAGCATGCTACAAAAAAGTATGAATTAATTTTTGTGAAATTTTTTCTCTCTGCTAGTGTTAGAGCTGCAGCTAGAGATTTTAGATAATCCCAATTAAGATGCGTTATGTCAAAATCTCCTCCTACGGCAATGATTGGATCTTTTAAATGTCTCGCTTAAAGCAATATCTTCGCCTAACTAACTTTTGCCTTGTATGATTTTCCCGCATGTGCTCATCGTAATGTTAAAGAATACCGCCTTTTTATTACGTAAGCTCTTAAAATTCACGACAATTATTATTGGATCTCTCAGTTCACACATTACATTTGGGCCTAAATTTGGAATAACCTTGTCCTTTTTTAAGTGATATTGCTTTTCACCGTTGCAATTGTTTCTATTTTTTGGAAGTAACCTCATGCATACCCTTTTGCCTATTTACGTGGGTGTTTGTAACTATTCTTACTATTGAATTACAAAAGAACTTTGTCTACGTAAATTCGCCACTCATTTAAACCGCTAAATTACGTAGTAAACGACACTAAAACTACCTGGTCGGTCCTCGTGAAGGAAAAGGGGGGCGGGAATTTTCCGGAACAGTCCGTAAAGTGGATACCAAGTTTATTAAAGTATAGAATAAAAGTTGCGTTTGACGCTTAATATAAGAAAGAAAATAGCCTTGGAAAATATTTAAGCGTAGAGAAAGCGAGATCTATCAAATTGGAAACGAAAATTTTAGTCATCGCTATGGAGAAATAAGAAAAGTAAATCCCGGTCTCTGTAAAACTTTTTGCATTTGAAGATCATATTCATCCGACTCATATCTAGTAAACTATTCATACTACAGTAGTAGTAGTCGAATCGTGCATTTTTAAGATATGAATTAAAATTATGACAATGAGTAATTATCACTCAGTCTAAGAATCTACTTTAATTTGATTTAAGCTTTCTAAACGATTGAGACACTATGAAGCTACTTTCGATTACATTAATTTTCATCACGCAATTTATTGTAACTATCTTTTATCATATGCTGAAAATAATCATGAATATTATTGCCTATTACGAATTATTACATAATCTATTTTACGTACAGCCTGATTGAGCTGAAAAATGTTGATTACCGTTTCCACCACCTAAAAGCTAATAATAGTGATACTAATTCCTGTCAATACGTTAATTGCTGAGGAGCACTGAGAAAGAATAAACTCCCTCAACACACGGATTAGATTAGATTTTATCGAAAGGATATTTGTTATACCTTATGCCGTCGAAAACTACACTGCTGGAGAAAAAATTCAAATGTAAGAATACGACATATCCTAGTGATTTCTGTATTTGTTTTCTTAAATGGTTAATCTTATTCGCGAGAATTATTTTCCATCGAAATTCAAAGTATTCAAGTATTTAACCGTTAAATTCGCAAGATAATACCGCAAAATCTTAATTTATTGTCTGATATTCCGCCATCAAATACTCTTGTTTGTCATTATCCCTCAGCGTACTATAATGACATTCTAGATAACTATTTTGATTGCGACAAGCTTTGAACGACAAATAGCAAAAAATGAAGGCAATGAGGCAAAGCCAATATTAGGAAATTTCGCAAAGGTGATCGTAAAAGTTTGAATATTGCGGTTTTTACTGGCTCGATTCAGAGTTGCCGAATTGTCGGCGGTAGAGTGTTTTCAGTTAGTTCCCGCGTAATCCGCTCTCTGACGCCAATTGGTGTTGCGATAATTGTTTCTCCCACTGTACGTCGCGATGACTCTTTTAAGTAAGAATTTCACGAAAAACTTATCAATCGGCCTTTCATAGTTTATCCAAAGTATTCAAAGAGGATTTTCAATAGAGTCACTCAAGAGTTTCCTCCTAGTTCACCGATTCATTTCAAAGTCTTTAAGCAAGCAGTCCTGATGCCTGGAACTCCATCATATCGGCTTAGCCTTTCCTGATACCTAAGTGTATTCAACGCACTTGGTCCTTTCCCAGAATGTAATCTTCGCATGACACATGTCAAAGCAAATCCTCTTCTTCCCCGCGAGCACGGATTCGAACGCTGTTAAACATTACGACTTCAAAAGCGCCCCGAGAAGAAACGTCGAAGTTTGATTCTCCGAAGTGAAATGGGAGTCGGCCAACTTTTTCAATCGGCCCGATATTGCTCATCGCGAGGGTTAATTTCGCAATACAAGCCGATTCGAGAGCCCTCACGAGCGTCTGCTGGCAATCGGTGTTCCCAATCACGGACTCCATAGAGGGGCGCACGTTGGAAGCACCTGGAGTCTCCGCATTCAAGTCTGAGATTAATCGGAAATCTCCTTCACGTTATTTTATACTGCTCCTATGCAGCAAACAAATGCCCGTGCAATGCTCATTTCAAAGGCCTTTTGAAGTGAGAGAGCAAAAATGGAAGAAAGAATCAGGGGATGTGAAAGGGTTTGGCCGAGAGGACAGTCCGTTAATCTATAAAAGGGATGAGGAAATTCTTTTCAGAGGTAGGCCGCATGGACTTTTAAATTGCAGATGCAAGCATTTCGCAGAAATATCAGATCCTTAAGAGAAATAACATGCATATCTGATTAACTAACATAAAAAATTCTATAAGATATTTCCATTTTATTTTTTCTGGACCTGATAAACGAGGAGGAGGTAGTACAAGGTTCGACAAATCCGGACCTACATCTAAAGAGATTCTTAAGATTGTGAATATGAAAGAACTGGATCCGTACCTGAGATAGTAATAAAATGACGATCAAGCACCGGGTGATACTAAAATAATTAAATAACTTTATGAAACCTTAGTTAACTAAATTTAAATTAATTAAACCTAATTTAACAACAGTTAACTGAATAAACTGAGCAAATTCGACAAATGTTCCAAATTAAACCAATAATTTTGAACAATCAAACAAAATGATGCAAAATATTAACAACCAACCAAGTTACCACAAGGCAAAAGAAGCATGGATTAGCCAAGAATAAGATGGATGAATGACCTGATCATAACAGTATACAAGATGGAGTGACAGACAGGCAAATTGCCTACTACTATAATGAAGGAAAGAGAGGAACTAAATATGGCTAGCCACAATTTTTTTCCTCAAGAAAAGACTACTTACATATTTATTACCCTAACTACTACAATAAATGCTAGTAGAAGCATCCATTGATATGAATATATAATGCATTTTTGACATTATGTTCGGTAATTAAGTAAAGGCAAACATGATTTTAAATTATAAACGGTACATTTGATCTTCCCATGAAATTAGTCAGTGAAAATAAATGGAAAACCTAGCAATGACTTCAAAAAAAAGGTTTGCAATATCGAGAATATTCTTAGAAACCGAATACATTGGAACTAGTTTCAAAATGTGCAATAGAATCTATTCGTTATCAGGTAGCGTATAAAATATCGAATTAGAATTTAATTGCCGTATAGCATTGACGATATATGCAAATTATCTCAAAATACTGTGTAAAGTGAAAATATAAAAGCAATTTAAGCATAGTGCAGACACAAACATATGCAAAACAACGAATAAAATGAATAGCAATATTGTATGAAAATAGTTTTAGATTATCAATTTATGCTTTCAACTTAGGGATAATCTTCCAAACTCCTTCGGCGCCACTATGGAAATCCACTTCATTGTTACTTAGGAGTACATTTATAACATAAGTGGTTTCGAAAGGAATCAATTTTGATTCAGATTGTGCGTTTTTATGGGTAGCTTTCATTGAGAGATTTTTGCGTGAATTCTTTTCGGTTGAGGTGGTAGCCGTGGAGAATGGAAGGGGTGAAGCGAGTACACAGAGGAGAGGCTAATCTAAGGAGATGGAAAATACCTGCGGGAAAAGTGAAGTGTTAGGTAAATAGCCAAACGAAGTTAAGAGAGAGAAGGGCAACACTGTGGAATGGGGAGACGCTGAGGAGGGGAAAGAGACCGTGGATTCAAAGACAAATTGCGGATTTCCACTGTGGAATAGGGACTTCAACTGTGGAATACTTTTGTGATTTTGATGTGGAACTCGAATTTCATTATTCATACGTTTTTATAGAGTGGTAATGTAATAAATGACTAATTATTATCAACCACACCCAGGAAAACATCTTTTTTTACTGCATTACTTCTAATATATTATTAACACCACGCAAATGTTTTTGGATACATCATAATTTTTATTATATAATTTATTACATATTTATTTTATTGCAGTATTATTCTAAATCTATAATATTGTTCAACTTAATTGTTTTATCATTTTGTGTATAGACTTAATTATTACTATACTTATTATATATTATTTATTATTATCATACTTATTGTTTTATTGTAATCACTTGCTGTAATTATCCATATCCATAACTTACACAAATTTCAGTTCTTATATCTGTTTTGCGATGCAACTTGATGAAATTATTTTCGGAGAGAAAAGGGAAATTTTTTTGATGTTGCTGGGACTGTCAGTCTTGGTAATTCAGTACACAATCTTCCAACCTCCATTATTTGATAAATATTTTACCAAAGCTTTAGGGCAGGCCTTAAAAAAACACATTGAAATGTATTCGTAAACATTATTGCGTGGATAAATTTTTACCTGAAGTATATATTTATCATCTCTATATCAAATTATTTTATTCATAATTTATATTTTATTATTACATAGATATATAACAAGGTACGGAGAAGTTGCACTTCAAGTAGAATGCTTATATTAGAGTTTTTAATGTTAATATAGAGAAATCTCGGGGCTGAAAATTCAAAACACCACACTGTCAAATGGTAGTATTACTGTCTACGGTCGTAATGTTAATACGGGTTAATAAGCTGTGAGTATAATTACTTATAATAATAATTAACTAACGGGGGGTTTTGGAGTGGTTTCCCTCCCGTATTCGGGCGAATTCATAAAGTTAAAATATTAAAACGTAACAACGGAAATATAAATAAATAATTTAGTATACTAAAAGATGCAGTTAGTCATTTATACGAAGTTTGGAAGTAATTAACAGTGGGAATTTCGGTAAATTCTAACAAAGCGTGATATAGATCCGAAATCTATAATCGGCTTTAATTTTAAAAATCTTTATTATCTCTAAAGGAACTTCGATGATTCTTCCCAATTTAAATTTCCTAATGAAATGAAATAAGTGACCTTATACTTGTTTCTCTTGAAAACTATTCGACTTGCGCAGAGTCATATTAGAGACTATCAAGTACATGAGAAGATAAACGAAGAGCGAAATTTAATTAATGCCTGGTTTACGATTGTTCAGCGAAAATTAATGCAGACATACCCACAGTTTTGTGCTCTCAATATATTATTAAAGTGGATATGAGTGAAAGTGTTTCACTATTTCAATAAGCGGTGAATACCGGCGTCTTCTTGTCTAAAGGACAGGGTATGGGAGCACATTAGGGAAACGCTGTTTTAATCAAAACGTGGGGAATCAAACGGAAAAACGAGTATTAAGTAAAAGAGGAGCGGAGAGATAAGTCTGGGAGATGAGAAGAGGAGCAAGCGAAGCAGATAGATAGGGAAAGGGTCCTTTTTTTCTTCCAAGGAGTAAAAAAAAGACCCCTCTCCAGTGGCACGTTCTCAACCAGAGGAACAAATTAGTGAGGAAGGGAAGCGGCGTAGAGGATTAAAGATCGCTATCTCCTTTGCGAAGGTGCAGAAAAGGCAGCAATTTCCTCGTGTGTATTGAGGATTTTGCTCGAAGACGTGACGGCAAAATGAAACCTCCCGTTTGGATCTCCACTGAAAAGCCGATGCTGACCGACGGATTTCCAAGTAATTTTGCGCCGATGGAGATGTGTGCGGTTGGTGAAGAGGAGATGCAACGTACTTCAAGGGAAGTGAGTTGCTTCAAGACCAACACACGGGTCTTAGATGGACGTTCGACCGTTGATAAGGGTGAAAATATCAGACAAAAGAACTAATGATGTTCCTGACATGTATTGACGAATCGAATATATTTATTTGTTTTTATTATAGGATGGGGGAAAATTTACATTTCATTTATTTTTGTCTCAGTCATAAAAATAAAAAGTCTTTATTTTCCTTTCTTTCTCTTCTCTTTGTGTACGTTTATTTATTATTTGTGTTGGTAACTCGGGCGCAAATGTGGGTAACTCGGGCGCGTAATTTTATTTATCTCTCTCTCTATTTTATCCTGATGTAAAATACACGAAATTACGTGGAAGAGAGGCCAATTCGAGCCTAATCTCGCCTCATAAAGGGTCGTTCAATTATAATGTATGGCTGCCATCTTGAAAAGAAGAACACTTAGAACACTGTGTTGACATCTTCAATTGAAGAAGTACAGAATTCAGGACAAGATGTCAACACGTTGAAAAAAAAACATGTAGAATTTTCTATGAAAGTTGCTAAGTGTTTTTATTTTCAGGTTGGTTACTGTGAGATTCCATGATGTCACGATTGATCACATTAATTAAATCAATCACTATGATAGCATAGGGGCCACTGGTGTATGAGTGATGTTGAATGTTTCTTTCTTTATGATTGTGAATGCTTTGAAAAAGGGTATTCTCTAAACCACTCATCTGGATATCCTGAGTTAAGTAGTTACGTTAGTTGCTGATCTACAAAGTTTTTATCCGCTCATAACAATGAGAAAAGTGAGGAAAGCAAGGGAAAACGACACATTCTCATTAGTCTCTTCTGCAAAGCTTTTTCTAGCTGATGGAAGAGAAGTTCAAACTGGCCTTCGAGTTGAAGACTGTCTTCTTTATTAAGTGTGTAAGAATATGTAACATACTAGTTGAACTGCCCTTTGATAGTCAATGGAAAACCTGAAACGTAAGAAAAAGATCTTTCCTTCTCTCTTTATTCGTTTTCTTATTATAAATACTCATGTAATCTTATGAAGTAGGGGAGAAGTTGGATGTGCCATACTGGGGTCTGGACTCTGCTATTAAGGAGTTAAATAATAATAATTATTATTGTCACTATTACTATTAGCTGCTATTAATTATATATACTGAATTCGGCTGTCATATTATAGCAGTAAACACTCGTTAAAATGTTTTCCAATAGCACTCCGCTCACGCATTCTCTTCTTCTGACATTCATAATAAATATGAATCAGATCCTCTTATCATACAGCGAGTTCAGCGTAACTGTACTACGCTGTACACAGATAATGTAGCCTCTTTCTGGAATTCCTCTCGTTCAATCACTGCCCACGCACCACCCACTAATATTTTTCTTTCATTAACACCTCCATGATCAAAAACACATTATTTCCAAATGCGGAAAACCCACCTCCTTTCATTGTTATTCATTCATAAAAAAGGTTACAATCATTCGATTCGCTCATTCTATCGAGCTCAACAGCCTTTGTATTTCATCAGTCACAGTATTTATCAATATTTTCTGGCCTCTCGATAGTTCCCCAATCAATACTGCATCGACATTCGGGCATTTAAAAGCACCCGCACATTACGCACCCTAATTACTGCATTTTCGCCAGCTTCCCACACATATCTACCTACATGCATATTAAACAACCCGATAGACGTCACGCATCCTTGTCTTGCAACTCTCCCAATTTAAAACCACACATTTCGCTCACCATTCACATTTCGGATGCACTACTTCCAGCATAGACAGCTTTAATTGCGTTGATTACCCATTCATCAGCTCAATGTTCATCCTGAACTTTCCACGAATCACCTCCGGTAAGCTAATTATACGCTTTTAGCGAATGCTTACGTAATGGGCGAATGCATGGTACATTATGTCTCAATTCCATACATCAGAAAAAGGATCTAAAACATTCATTCAGCTTCATTATCTTTTAAAAAATTTTGAATCTTTTATAAATTTTTGATTGTACGTTCTAAATAACTCTAAAATTATAGTCTATCTGTACCCGAGGGCTGGTTGGATGCTAAACCTCTCCACAATTGGACGTATAGAGCTTTGGTGGGGAGATGAAGCAACCTGGAAAAATAAGGAAATGAGATACTTCGCCTTTGCTTTCCTCTTTCTACTATTATTAAGCATAGCAAAATCTGCGACATCAAAAATATACGTTTTTTTATATTTAATGGCCTGACCCCATGCCAATTTTTTTCATGAACTCGGTAATTATCAAAATGAAGCATCGCACATGGCATATGTAAATCTTAACTACTCCACGCAGAAAATGGAAACGAAACATTCGGCTGGATTTTCCAAATTTATTTCCTAAATATCATTCATAGAGGCAACAGTATTGTAGATTATTGAATATTCAATAATAATCCATTATAATACATATAAAAATATTCAATAATAACAACACAGAAATACAACAAACCAAAGGAAAAAGTATTTATAAGACTTTAAAAATATATTGAACTTCATCATTTAGAAGTTTTCAAATGCATACTCTGGACTGTCGTGTTTTATTCATTTATATGTATTACCAGCAAGTTAATGATTGCGATCGAATTTATTGCTGATTAAATTCAAAATCAAAAGATTCAACTTGCTATATAATATGTAAACTCTCCCAATATTATTCAACTTCTATTTGTCATCACGTTTTCCATTTCATTTATCTATCATAAGATGGAGGATAATACAAAGAGAGCTGAATAATGAAATTAAAATTATTTGGATTCCGGAGGATACTAAAATGTGTTGAAGCATGATATGTTGTCACCATAATTACGACTTCAGGAAACCATGCAGAAATACAATTCTCGTCAAAATAATTAAAAATACGAATCATGACAGGCTTCAACATAAATGTCATCATTATATAACAGAGGTATATTCACAAGGGATGAATGTTTTTCGCTTGAAAAAATCGAATCTCCGGCTCCTCGCACAATTTGTGATTAGTTATACCTAATTTACGTAAGAGTATCCAAATATACTCACATTGCGCTCATAGTCGTTCGCAAAAAGAGGCCACACCTAACAGTCCTGAATTTCTCAAGATTTTTCTTTTTTTATACTTACAATAATGCTTCATGACTATAGCCTACTCTTCAATTATATTAGTATATAATACTGCAGTGAAAATAAATTTGCAAATGATGTATATATAAAACACATATATAACTTATATATTTTATTTTGAAAGTAGTGAATTTCGAACACACGCGCCTGCGTGTATCGCTTAAGCTGATTGAAACAGATGGTATATCAACATTTCTCATCAGTAAAACGGGACGATATTTTCCGTACGATTTTTCTCGAAAGATGTTGCTATTGCTTCAATGTAGGTGTTATTCAAAAGAATTCTTTGAAATGCTGTCGTTGGAAATTTTATTATTAACCAGAGATAAAGTACTCCTAGTTCTCACTCGAAAATAAACAATAAAGCATAGGGAAGCAATAAGTTTTAAAGGTTAAATTTTAGCATTTCAGCAACTATTATTATTCACCACATCCTAAGTATACAGTGTTTGCAAAAGTTAATCTTATGATGATAAAAGATACTTTTAATATATCCGACTTATTATATTTCCAAATTGGCTGCACTCTTTCAATGTATTCGCAGACGAAAATGTAACTATTTGTATTTTGTCGTTGAATATAAAAAATACACATATTTGCTGAAAACTTTAACCGGAAAATGGGACGTATTATCAAACAGTATCATCTTAATCCGTATCTCTGTTTAATCCTACTTTGATAAGCATCTAATTTTCCCCATTATAGTATGTATCATGTGTATATATATATATATATATATATATATATATATATATATATATATATATATATATATATATATATATACACATATATTAAACACAGACTCTCCTCGTTCATTTCAGAGAAAAAAAATGAGGAATAAGTTTTTGATCTCCCAATCTTCCAAATTCATCTCCTATATATCTGCAATGAAGTCCTCATACTTTTTGTAAGATTGAATACCAATTTCAAACTGTTAACGACTACGCAACCTTTACTCTTTCCAAAATTGAAATTACTTGTGCTTAAATTTCCCATTTATTTTCTATAGTTGTGTAAGCTTTAATTCATCTATAAATCTGATACTATTTATGAATTTATATACGTTGAAAAACACTTCCACGCTTAAAAAAGGCGAGCAATTCGAAGGTATGAAGCGTAGTTTGGAGCGAATGAATTCCGTAAGTCGAGAGCAAATTCTCCTCCTGCGCTATAAACACCACCAGCGACCCTTTAACTCTGTTCTCCCAGAGGGGTTTTCACAGCGGGTGAGACCAAGCAGAAAACAATCAAGAAAGGCTTCGGAAACGGAAAGAACCGCATGTCGATATAAACGAATGTCACCAAGTCTCTCGTGGATTTATGGGGGCATTGAAACCTTCAAGATAATACGCAGGAAAGAGGTTGTATTGGTTGGTGAAACTTTTCCAAAATAACAGAAGAATCTATGGGAGTATTTTCCGATCACGTAGTAATTACTCTTTTGGTATTTATGACTCGCACATGGCCATGGAGAAGGACAACCCTTTTTCAGGATATTCTTTGGAGCTCGTAAGTAGTTATAATTACCATGGTGGTGCTGTGTATTCGTTAGTATGCTTTCCGCTTAAAAAGAGAATATTCGAAGCATGATAGAAAAAACAAATAGGATGAAAATATTAACCAGTAGAACTTTTAAAGGATTTATTTATTATTTATTTATTTGACCCTTTATTAGGCGAGGTTAGGCCCGAGTGGGCCTCTCTTCCACCTAACCTCGATGGTCAATGATTGAAAAAGAAACAGCGTATTTTTCCCTAATTCGATAATTCGACCCCTTATAGAATATTAATGTCCGATTTAGGATCATCACGAGGTATAATTAGTCCCCGATCTAGAAATGGTTCAACGTAGTGCAGCTAAGTTTGTTAAAAGATTTCAGCTTCGATAGCTATGTTACAGTTACCATAGAGTCCCTCTGGTTGGATTTGCTTAAGTACTTGATTTCAGATGGAAGTAATTCAAATTATTTTTAGTAAAGATCTTGTAGAAAGGGATATTTTATTTTGTTACCCCAGTTAAAAACGTTAAAATAAGAACCTAGAATTAATACAACATATAGTCGGTAAAGATCAATATGTAGACAATGTTACTTAGTGCTATTAGTAACAGATAAAAAGATTAAGTAGATCTCTCGTTTTCGTACTATATCACCAAATAGAATATTTTTGCTAATAAAATTTCATTCGAGTCATATACCCGACGCAACTACTTAAGAGTTAGACAAATTGAAGATCATACTTCTGGAAAAATGACGGCCTGAAAAATTCAATCATCGATACACATACCCGGCCGTAATCCTTGGACGAGGACATAAACAAGTACTTCATTTTACAGAGAGATCAAGTACAGAAGTTCAAAGAGGTAAGTACCTAATCACTCTAAGGACAGTTAAAGCGTTGAAGAGGTTGCGGCAGATCTGCTTTCAGATTTGGCTTTCGTTTCTTAGGGAAGGGAAGCGAATTCCTTGTTCTCTTACTTCGTTTGAGTTTGCCTTTCACTTTTTAGCCTTTACCTTTTCGGTTCCTTTCACTCTCCTTAACGAAGAAGAGAGCGGGAACTTTTCCCTGCGCAAGGCATTATGGGTAGCGATCACCCTTCGCAGAGAAACGGCGTAAGGTAAATATTTGTCACTTGAAGTAGAAAATAGGAAATTTCGGGAAAATCAATACTTCAATTAGGTCAATACGTCGAGGGTAAAGAGCTTTATGGAGAAGAATTATCCTTCTTGACTTTCCAAATCGCAAGGTATTGAGCTACTGTTTACCTCCCGTAAATCGTACGGAGAGCTAATTGTAACATTTCCGAAATTACAATCGATTCTTCGTTCAATAGCTTCCAAAAAATAAATGTAAAATTACGTAATCGATAAATTATTTAACGCTGAATTACCCTCAATAAAATATTGCTGGGCCTCCGAATAGCAAAGTTGGTATTGCGTTAGTCTTTAATGAAAGTGGTTCCGGGTTCGATTTCCCGGTGAGAGCTCACGTGCAAAATGACCTCCGATATCGAAGTAATTTTATAATTACTACTATTATGTTTTAAAATTTGTGATGTCATACAAACTCTTAAAATATGAATGGAAGGCCTGATAAGAATCCGGGATTAATAGAGTAAACCATCGGTAAAGATAAAGTCTGAAGACACTGATATTTTTCTCGAGTTAGACCTACTCATATGTACATGTATAGATATATAGATAGATTGACCCTTTTTGGTGAGGATAGGTCCAAGTGGGCCTCTCTTCCATCTTATTTCCCATTTGATTATAATATGTACAAATATTAACTAAAGAAAAAGAACACCGTGTGAAAAATTTCTTTGCAACTAAGTTTGATCAAGAAGAAAGCCAAGTTGGGAAAAAACACCCATAGAGAAGAGGGCAAAAATAATTCTCGAAAACACAATAAAAAAGAAAAAAATGATAATATATGAAGAATAAGAGAGGAAAATATATTACACGAGTACAAAACATAGTAAGTACGTAATATGTTAAGTATATATGCGTATAAAACTTGCAGTGTCACTAGGCTAACGTTTTGTTCCTGGATCCTGGAGAAAATTTTAAAACGAAAGGTGATGCGTTTTATTAAGAATGGTTTACGCTGGCTAATAACCTTTAGAATGATGTTTCATTGCAAGAAGAGAAAGCAAAATTTGGGTTAAATTACGTCTTTAAAGTCCGCGATATATATTTGTAAGTTATGGCAGATGTACGTCCACCGTACTATGTATGCTTATTAGATGCTAAGGGAGAGTTAGGGAAATACTACTTTAGTCACTTCAAACATTCGCTTTTCTGTGAAAGACACGTGGCACTGATTAATCTGGGTCAAAGCTTGAATGGTAAATGAACCCTATGCCAAACGCACAAAAAGTGGCTAGCAGAGTACATTTTAGCTGTAATGGTTTGGGGATCCCTGGTGTATACGAGGGAGGCGCGTTCGCCTTTGGTGAGAAAACGAAATTACCTCAGCTTTTGAAGTATTTAAATAAAGTGCCATTGTGAGAAATATAACCACTAGAAACATCATATGAACGTCAGGCAACTTGAACTACATTCATGCTTGAAAGAAGCCTGTCAACGTACGGCAGCAAATATAAACATCAAGCGTAAACTGAACTCTAGGATGCTTTCCTGGCAAGTTAGATATTGTCAGAAATACCAGGGAAACGATTGCTGGGACTGGTTGCTTAGTAGTCTCTCATTTAGAAGGAAAAGAATGTTTTAAAGAGATTTGTTTCCGTGCTTTCCCCTTTTTTTGACTTAGTATCCATATCGAACTACGTATGAGACATAAACGACTTTACCAAGCAAGAATTAGATAACAAATTCCCATTCAGTGTTGATTTTATTTTGAATTGATATATGTGACAAGATACAAATTATACTGAGAATAAAGCATAAAATTTATTGTTTGTGCGGAAATATAGAAAGTTAGAAAATAGGTCCTTTCGTAGTGTCGTAAAAATATGATATTGATCTATCGCAATCACTCGGGAATATTAAACAAACACTTCCACAAAAACAAAGGGATTGTGAATTCTGCGAAATGTAAAGGATACCTAAGAGAAATGGCAACTCAAATGGCCTTGCGAATTACGATACCCTTCATATAGAATGAGCTCCTGATTTTTTGTGGGGGGATTATCCGTCTCGTGTATTATCCATGCATGATTTATATTAGGATATTTTCAGCGGTATTTCTTAAAACACATGGAGCTTAAAAAACACGTATTTTCACGTTCTAATATAAGCAGGGCATGCGTATGATCATTTCTATGGAGTAACTATGACATTTTCATTAACACTTCCGAGAAAAAAATACGTGAAAAGTCTGTTAGTGCAAATGACAATAAATTGTTTACTTACGCAAATCATGAACGCAAGGCATGAAACTGAAAGTTTAGATTATCCGTGTTTTATAATTATTCGTGCATATTCTACCCTTTATCAGCCAGGGAAACAGAGAGCTCACTGTATTACATAGAACATAACGGAATAGGTTCAGAATACGTCGATAACTACCCAATAAATCATTTTTGTTATTTGCCAGTTGCTTTTTAATTAAAAAATTTACTACAACGCCACCTTTCAAACTTGTGGTTTTACATTTAATTGCTCGTTATTTGTTAAAATTTGACCTGACCCCAGAAAACTTATATTGATATCACTGTCCTTAGTAATTGCTAGGAGAAAACAATTTTTAATTTGATCTTACAAGTCGTCGTGTTCCAATTCTTTCTGATTCTTCGATCTACTCATTCATTTTCTTACCATCCCTTTCTTAATTGATTAATTTTCCTCCATTCATACCTTCATCTAAATGACATAGCATAAATGCAGATGGAGAGTTTATTGGCATTGAATATCGCCCTAAATGATATCGTATTATATTCAATAATATATAATATACTGAAATCACCATTAAATACTATGTTATGTCCTGTTCCAGAGTTTTTGGGGAACTTGTATACACAGACCACATCCTATTCCTTATTTGAACCGTAAATATTAGGATAAATTTTTGGGCAACGTTTACAAAAAAGAGTAAAGTTAGTCAAACATTCTTACGGAGTCCTACCTCAAAGTCGTGCCTTAAGACACTTATAGTATCAGATTGCAGTGCGCCTTTAAACGAAAAAGTTTATACCGACAAACGAATATTTCTGTAACCTTTTCTGATAATTACGCGACGCATCGAAACCTGGGTAGCAAAATGAAATATTTAGGTGGTACGGGTAAGAGTTATCATCTATTCATCTTTTCACCTTATGGAGTCCTGCCACTAGGTTGTGTCTGAAGCAATTGATAAGTCAAAATTCCATAGCTTCAAGTACCGAAAGTTGAACATATCCTAGCGATTATTATGGTAAGGAGAATTTAGAGCGGTTATCTTCTCGAAAGCACTGAGGATTTAACATCTCTTTTTCCGGGAAAGACTCAACTCCGAATTACTTCCTGTCCGTTGAATGAGAGTGCAGTGCAGGCTCTCTTCAATTAATAACTTTCAAATCCAAAGTTTAATCTTCGCCCAACCATAGGAATCGGATAAGAATAGTATCAGGGTCTCCCGGATATTCTATCTCCGGCTCGTAATGCATGGATCCCTATAGGTTCCCGCCGAAATGGGCAATACAAAGAAAATCTAGGAGCCCATGGAAAATGGATACCACTCGTATGTATAAGGCCACTTCTCCATTTCTTGCGAGTGGAGAATAAAATACGCAGCCACTCCTTCTTTGGTATTCTACTCTCGATTTTTTCAGTCTCTAAGGTGGTCCAAAGCCCGAGGAAGAGAAGGGCATAGGGAAATGGGGAGGGAGACAAGGGGTTGTTGGTGAAAGGGGTAGGAAAAGAAAGGTGTGGGTGGCGAAAGAATAGAAAGGGATGAGAAGAAAGGAGTGCTCTTGAAAAAGTCGGTCGAGGAAAGTGAGGGGTCGAAATGGCCCAAAGTGTAAATGATCGATTTTTCAAATGAGTGCATTCGCACTCATTTGAGTGATATACGCACTCAACCATATCATTCTATTTTGATCCGAATGTTTTCCTCTCTCCTTCCTCTATATTTGGAGATGTAATTTAACTGGTATAACGAAATACTGATTCGTAACCATTGGCTACAATTACACTCATTGATATTTTTTATGAAAACGATAATTCGCTCCTGGATCAATTTCGCCAACAGGAGAATTCGATGCTCGAAATATAGATTCCCAAATTTCAAATACCCACATATACTAAGTTTTCGACATACGCACTTTATTTTAAGCTACATATCGTAGTATTCTTCGTTCCGTTTCAACGAAAAGAAGAGATATCGGTTCTATTCCGGTTTTCTCCTTCTACATGCGTCAAAACTTGTCGGATGAAAAATTATTTCATACATAAACTAAAAAGTATTTTACTTATTCTCTATAGCGTTCCAACAAAGCAAGGCTGAACTGAAACGATTACATAAGGATATGCTGATTATAAAAAGGCCCTCATTTGGTTAAGACAAACTTTTGTGTTTAGAAGACTGCTACGGTCAACTGCCCTTATTAAAGATCAAGGGACATGCATTCATCCCGGAATGTTCGAAGTACTATTTATTTAATAATACCTTACCCGTTGTCTATTCGTCTTGGAAAATCGTAAGCTTACGACATACGTATACGACAGTTTTTATTAAAATATTTTCAATGCACGTACACGCAGATAAAATTCCATAAATGTTTCATCGAAAGCAGATGGTCAAATATTATAGTTGATAAAATTAAATAGGTTATGTGGATGAATTAAGGCAGTATAAAATGAAATGGTCTGAGTTTTAAGAGATTAACCAGAAGGGTAAGTGTAAGATAAGTTAAACTGAAAAACCATTAGAGTGGAGGTAGGTAGCAAACATCTTGATCACCGACGTCACAGGGCATCATAACTTAAGTTTCCGGAAAAAAATCTTGAAACAGAGTTTGAACCACGGAAGATGTCTGGATTTTGGAAATCTTTGGAGACTTTCTGGAAACTAGACCAGGCACTCTAACCACTCGGCCATTTCGATGCTGAGAAACAGTATGTTATAATTCGTGCTCCTGCGTGCGCCCGCCAGATAATGACAGATATATTTACATTGACACTCCGCAAGCCGCCGAACGATGTATTGCAAGGGATGTGAACACCGACAGATAATAACCTTAACACACCGATTTTATTCACCCATCTTCGATTGTGGGCTGTGATTGATTAGCGATTGCATTCCAGTGTAAGCCGGTAAAACTCCGATTGGCGTGCGGTGAATTTATAAAATGCAAATATATTCATTAAAAATGTCTTAAACGAAGAGAAAAATAATACCTTTGTTGAGTGCGATCGCTGCGTAACTTAAAAAGTCCATAAACACTTTCTACTACGAAATTGCGCTTGTCCCACTGAGTGACATCGATATCAAGTTTTATTGGCTTATCAATGTTCATAGAATCATTACAAACATTTACATCTAGAAAAAGCGACCACAGTAATACGAATGTCTTGTAAACGGCAAGTTTGACATTTATGGGGCTCCGTTATGATTGAAGGGCAATTACTGCCTAACGATTTGTTTAAATTCCAGCCGTCAGATCAACGTCATAGGCCGGTCACTTTACCCCGGCATGAATCACCCGTCTATCCATAATACATTGAGGGGATAAAGTTGTGATTTCGTTCGCGTACTTTTCAGAAAGTATTTTCAAAGTTGCGACCGATCGGATACGTATCACTCTACGTATCTTACTATGATATAGCGTTTTTGGGCATTCCTTCATTTTATTCCTGACTTTGAAGGGCTCCTTAAGGTTTTTGGGGATTTTTGTTCTAGAATCTCAAGGGAAAAATTATAAGTTTGCGTCTCTTGAAGGTGAAAGCTCGGCTTTTCAGCAAGGGGATAGTTTTGAGGTGATATTCTCCTCATAGTGGGGGCACAGAATTCTCTTATAGCCGTACTGGGACCTCCTAAATCGATGAAGTGTAAAACCCGCTTAAGAAGTTCTTCGAGAAAACCGCTTTACAAGCGAGATATTGTTTAACTGGGATATGACAACTTTTCATTCCTTGCACATTAGAAAACGAAAAGAAAAGGTTTTATTGGCTTTGTAATTTTTAAATAACTGCCTTCAACTGGGAAAGATATTTCTTTAGTTTCCTTTCTTTTACAGCTGTAAATAGGGTATTTAAAGCGTCGCGAAATATGTTTATGTAATTCTGGTTGCCTTCTCGTCATATTGTTAAAGAATGATCAGCTTTTCAGATAAATAGAACACCTTTCTTTGTTACCTCATGTTGGTCATTTCTCGCTGTAAAATGAAGCTATTTTTACCAGATAAATAATTAGGAACGAAATACGAACTTCTCAGAGGCACCGGCTAGAGTTGGTCACAGAGTATGGGCTCCCAAGACTATGCTAAACAGACCAAACACTGCATTACCACTCTGATGTATTCGATATGCTTATTACTTGAGATTGCAACAAAAGGCAACACTGCCAAGTAAATTTTTAATTTAATACTCATAGTGCAACATAGCCCGTAGTAAACATAACGTGATGACACTAATATATCAACTACGGATATATGAGAATGGTGATCTAATTTTCTCAATGTTTATCGCAAAAAACTAGGTTTACAAATATCGAGAAATTTACTTAATTGCAATTTATTGCATTAACCTCGAAATCGATGACAGAAAAATATCTAGAAGTGATGTGAGGGAGATATCCAACATTTATTCGTATTTTCATAGAGAGAATTTTACTTTACCTGCTTTCGAAAACCTTGCCTCCATTCTAAATTGGGTTAGGTTGAGTCTGAACCTTCACTTCATGGAAGCTTCTTGGCCTTGGAAGTAAATACGAGGGTAAACTTGGCAACCTGAAATGATTAGAAAATAAACATTTTAGAATGAGAAGAATTCTCAAAGAATATTAAAATACATAGAAGTAGAGATGCATTTATTGAACGAATACATATATCCAAATATGTAATCGTCCATTTTTAAATCTGGATGTTAACATTGATGATCATATTAATTCATGATTATCTAGTTCTGAAATGACCGGGATTAATTTATTAGAATCTTTATATTTGGTAATATTTAATAATTAAAAATCACGGGTAAAACAGAATTTCCTTTCTAACCAATGCTAGCAGCTAAAATCATTTTTATAAATAATGCTTGTAGTTGTACGAAGAAAGTTTTCTGTATTAAAGAAAAATATGTTCATTTTTACCTTTAAAAAATTCAATTATTTGGAGCAAACAATTTTTCAATAAGAATTCAGCCACAACTATGCAAAATCCACCAACTTCTGCACTCATTTTCCCAATTTTAATTGACACTCAAAGGTTTAAACCGAAGATTCCTGATTTCGAGAATAGATTTCAAGAATAGATTTCGAGAATAGATTTCAAGAATATAACTTCATTACCGAGCTTCACGATCTATCTCTACATTGCTGCCTTTCCTCATAATGCACTATCCTTCGTCAGTTGGGCAACAAAAAAATTCTGATACGTCTGACAACTCAAGAGACAAATCCTATTAATGGCTCCAGAATATAGAGAGGAGCTGTTCTACCATGTTAGCTCAAATAGGCCTGTGAGATGGTCGAGTTCGAGTCCCGGCTACGTCGGACTTTTTCTCTTTCGTTTCGTCCTCTGATAAGGGAAGTATATAATAATGTTGAATGAGGAAGACTGTAAAATGTTGAAAGTAGCATTTCTTTATGATCCGCGAAAATTCAGTCGTAGTTAGTTTTTTCTGCGACAGAAAATCAAATGAAAACTACTTCACAAATATGGGACTGAGTTTTGCAGTGGGTCGAATTACCTCGGCTAATACCTACGGGTAAAGAGATACGCAGTCAACCTTGATCGAGACCTCCTCTAGCCTTCATACCCACGGGAGAAGGGAATTCATACGCGAGGGAAACCGTCTTCTTCCTTGAGTGAGACGAAAATTAATACTCAATGGTGTTAGATGGGAAAGACTGGAAATTTTCTGCAGGTTCACAAGTACTTTTAAATTATTTGGACGAGACCTCGCATACGGTAAAATTACGCTTAAGCATTATTGCTATCATCTGGAATACATGGAAAAACATGCTTCAGTTAGAGCAATACTAAGGATATGACAATATAATTTTTCTGCGCTTCTATAATTGAGGTCATTTCACACATGAGCCTCCACTGGTAATCGAACCCGGCACCGCTTTCACTGAGGTCGAACGCATTACTCTCATGGCTATCCGGAGGCTAAACGTCATAATTACCAGGCGTCATGCTCATATGAATGTCACCTCAGAATCCAATGCAATCATCGTCAGCATTATAAAGGCGTGACAGGTCGATTACGTCACTCGAAAGTAAATTATGTTGTTGGGAGAGTACAAAAACAACTTAATCGTCGTCATTTTCTTCCGATGGATATATTTCACTAAACGTGTATCTGGTTAAGTAAAAGATTTGTAAAAATAGTATTATATACATTTTAAAATATAGTTCTCTTTCTCTTTAGCGAAAGTACAATTTCTGATTTGTTTGGGAAAAGAATATAAACAGAAAGAGAGAGGTAATTTAAAATATTTAGAATTATTTTTGCATAAAGTAAAGAAAAGAGAGTTCAAAAAGAGATTAGAACGAAAGATTGCGTATTCGTTCATATATTTAAGATTGCTAAATAATCATGACCTATAAATCTTCATGTGAGATTCAGGCAATATACTGAAATAAAATAGTTTTAGCGTGTATCATCACGTGAGACAGGAGTAAAAGACATTCGCTCATACAAATATTTAGTGCATAATCTTTCGAAGCATCCGTTAATGGGATAATATTTGGATATGAACGTTTCATTTCTCAATTGAAAAACACTGCTTGCGTCGATTATTATCCAAATATTTGCCCAACGATGAAACTTTTACATCCTAATGAGCTTTTTCATTTTTAATGAACGAAAGCGTAAAAATTACTTTGATTGATTTTTTATGATTATTTACTTCTTTGTTAAATTGCTATCTAAGGTCTCAATATTTAACTGAATAAATATGCGAGTCGATTTCTTTGTTAATATACAAAGTTAGTTGTATTAACAAAATGAACGCTGATGGCAGAGTATATTCGGAAGGACAAATGATCGTTGGCAGAAGCTTTATGTTTATGAATTAAGCGTCTGAATGAGAGATCTTACCGATATAAAGACATCATAAAAAGAAGTTAAATCTTAAATAATAAGATAAAACGCAATAATTATTTAAATGTCTCAGAAAAACACTAAATTATTTAATAATAAATGATTAGAATCGTGTAATTATTACCCTTCAAGCTGCCATTCGACGTATATTAGGGAGTATCAACACCGAACGTTTGGGATATTTCCTCAATTTGTTGCTATCGCGCATCGGTTGCGGAAAGAATTAGCCCTTAAAACCATTTGTCTTAGCATCTACTTCTCTTCTTTTACCCTCATTGCCGGATCGTCCAAAGTGGTAGAGAGGTCATATAATTCCGATTAGGTCCACTGCAAACGTGCTTTCTCTGAGCTTATCTAGCAATCGTAACCTAACTTATGATCTCTTTTCTTTCAAGGATTAGCAACCTGCGTCTAAGGGCATCCTCTTAGCGCTTGCCCTTTTATCGTGGCATTTTTTGAACAAAACGTATAGCTTTGCGCTGCAATTTCTCGATTTTGTGGGTACCCGTATCATCCGCAGGATACCATATACTTATTGCAAATTATTAGAATAGAAACACTTATGAATTAGAAAAAGTATGCTTGCAAATTAGAGAAGTCAATATAATAAAAGAACTATAATTGACAAATTAGATATTAATAATAAAAGTGAATCATTTGATTTTCACCATTCGTTGAGAATAAATTTCATTGTAGACGTACTATAAGATTAAATCATAAGTGTTACAATTTTCTGTTTCTACGATGTATGTTATACTGTAACATATAACGTACTTCACAGAAAGTACAATAGATTCATAATTACATCTTGACTTCAGCTACTATATTGATTACTAATAGTGCAAATATCTCCAAGAGCTCGCCCATATCTCCTATTCCTTACTCCATCAACTCCATCGCTCGAGAAAACAATTTCGCCCTCCCACGTTAAGTTGATCCGCTATCAGCTTTCGTAGTTTGCAAAACCGATTTCCTGTCTTCTGTGACGGATTCGGTTATCTGAATTCCTTTCGATGGGTTTTTCGAAGCAGATATCGATCTCTGCTCGTTAAAAATACCACCGTGAGATACCTTTGACTTTCATCGGAAGAGTCCTGCATCCCATTCTGCTCCATGGAAACCTTTGATTCGCTCTATGAAACTAACGCTAAGCCTCACCGAAGCTACTCATTCGTCCTCAGCGAAGTGCTTTGGTAAGTATTTAAGGGTGGTAATCCATGTCGCTGAAAGTTAGGATCGTAACCAGCGATATGTGATTGAAAAATATCAGTTAAGCGCCAAATTTTCCAACTTTAGGCTTTATAGTGCGTCTAGACAGACTAATTCAATCTCCGTCAAGTCTATCTAACTATATAACTAAAGTTTCCTTTCACATTCCTATCCATTCTATTTCATGCTTCACTTTACCAAATGAATTGACGTGGATTGAGAGAAAGGCAGAGCGACCAATATGAAAGAGGTACCTCTGTTTGGTCCAGGGGTGGGTAACCTTTATTTGTAAGACCCTATTATTTGGCAGCATAAGAAACTCTTGAGTTTCTTATGCTGCTTTTTTTCTTATGCTTTTCTTATGTTTCTTATGCTTACTTTAGGAACATATAAGACCAGGGGCAGCGTATTGCTTGCACTAACCCTTAGCTATTCGCGACAACAAAAGTTCCTTAATTAATTGTTTGAGGTCAAAATTGCCTTATATTCAGTTTGATTTCTGCAAGCACTAACTTGTTAAATGGTTGTAAATTTAAGATAAGATGATGCGATAGATTGAAAACGCAAATAATTAAGATTAAATTTAGGCATATTTATGAGATCTTTTAACTTGAACTTTGTCAAAATAATTATTGATTGCCCAAAACGTTAAAATTTTCTCAAAATTTTTACGTACTCTTATAATCGAAATTTTTCCTTTTAAAACTTGACCTATGAATTTCAAACTTTCGGAATAGTTAGCAGATTCTTCGAAATTTTGATAAAATGTAGCTGCGTCTCTTCGGATTTGCTATATCACCTCACGGAATACGAACAAATATCTAAGTAATTAGGTAATGACCCTTTTTTGTGGAATACCTTTCAAAAATCGTTTACATCGAGATTTATTTTAAGGGAAACGCATTATTCATAAGTAAACCTAGGTTAAATAATTTCTATCTATCTCGTTTCTAGTGAACAGGATTAGGAAACAGGCTTATTTGAATACGACTACTTGCTTCAGAGAATGACAACCAGGAGAAATAAATACCCGATAAAATCGCATCCGGCCGCAGGTTCCCTGACTCTGGCTTAGACATATAAAGGCATAGATTGAAATAGAATGACTGCCAATAGACGCTGTATAAGCAGGCTGACCATATGTCCCGTTCTTTTCCGGATCAACATCGCTTCCGGCATTTCCTTCCAGTCTATATAGTATATCCAAAAATGTACCTTTCCCATTAAACCCTCTGACAAAAATATTAAATAATGGTAATCTTTAGCAAAATATAGAGAACTACAATTTTTGGCAACAGATAAACGGGTAGATACCAAATGTGAAGAAAAATTGGAATCTAACAAATATTCGAATATTTTCATCGTTAAATATATTATCATAAGAATAGCTAACCATGACAAAAATCTGTTCAAGCTGCGATGAAAAGCTGTTGCTTCCAAAATGGGCATCATATCCTCTTTATTTATTATTCCTCTTTGTTTTATAGCTCACATACGCGTTGGGATTAGGGAAGCTTTGCATAAAATTTCCTTCAAAAATAACCAAGAATTCATTCAAACAATAGCTACATTAAAGTTATTAAATAACCCCTTGAGAAGTATCGAGTGAAAAATCATGCTGTTTTGTCCAGTTTAACTGATACGAAAAGTCTCGTTTCCAAATGTGGATAAAAGTCGAACGGGACCAAGAATTGAACCCAGGTGTTCATTTTTTCATGCTTGTTTCTTTGTGGGAATTTTCCTACGCACCTTTACGGGCAAAGACACCTTTAAACCTTTTTCTTAAGCTAAGTTAAATTTGGCGGATGGGATTCTAAAAATAAGATATGTACTTTACCATAAGAATGAAATAAGATTTGAAAGATGTAAGATTTTATCTGAAACGAAACGCACAGGAAAGGATAGGAAATTATATAGGCTTTTAGTAGAAAAGGGAAATAATGTAATTGTTCCAAAAGAGCATTGCTTGAATGATGTAAATGAAAGTACGTAATAAAAGGACCGCGAACTAAAGCAAGTAAAATGGGTGAGTATGCGTCGAAAAGTGAAGGAAAGGAGAGCGCATCATCGTTGGTCTAAACCACGGAGTGACAAGCGAAAGGTACTCCAGTGCGTTAGCGCGATACGGGAGACTGTGGAACGGAGATATGGGCGGATGGTTACTTTCAAAATTATGCAGAATGAGGATATCTGATACCTTATTGGCAGTCACATGGCGGAAGGGCAATGCAGCCAACATACGTAATGTTCTTTCCCTGTCTAGAGAAGAGAAGGCAAAGCAAGTTATTCTCGAGATAAAACCCGTTTGTGTCCCGCATGACATTATGACCGCTGCGGCGTAAAGGTTTCTGCGGTTCGAAGTTCGTGTTCTAGGAGATAGGAGACGTGTGGAGCATGTCGATGATATACCTGGATGATATAAGGGAAAGGTGAGAAGGATTTAAGGTGACGAAGGAAACCATTTCCGAAGGTGTGTGGAGAAAATAAATAGAAAATGGAGTTATTCGAACAAACAGCGCATTCCAGAGGAGGCTTTTGTGCTTCTCATTTCCTCTTTTGCCATAAATAAAGAGAGATTTGGTCGGGGAAATATTGGAGCTTGAGATTCCAACGTCTTTTTTCCTATTCCGGAGTCGCGGAAATGAGGTGGGGGGGCTTTCACTCTCGATGTTATTCCGTTTTTTCTGACGCCGAAATCTATGCCCTCCTCTCAAATAACTTAGGATAACTGCGACAACATCAACAAAATATACATCACTGAGGAGGCTTAAACTTTATGGGACTTCATCTCGCAAAAATGGCCTATTCCACCCACACGATCTTCATAAACTATTGAATGGAGTAAATGGAAGATTGCTTTTATGAGAATATAAATACGTCTTTTATTATATTAATAATACGTATTAAGGAATATAAATTAATATTTAATAATCATTTATTAATAATCAATATAATTTCAAGTAGAATTCAATTTTCATATTGTTATGAAAATTATTTTATTATAATAAGAATTTATTTTCACATGCAAAAAGTGATACAAATGCCATTAGAAAATTAATTGCAATTTTTGATAGAATAGTATAATTCAGTCGTGTCGCAAATATAAAATACAGTACATGGTAATAAAAAGAACACATTGTCATGCATATCTGAAGTTTATATACTCAGTAGATCATGATAACAAAACAAACATGATAGTTGTATTATTACATAGCCATTGAGGTCCAGTTGAGTCATAATTGAGGGAATTATCAACATGTGCTAGTACGTTGAATCGGGAAAGAACCGAAAACCGTGAAAGAAAAGCACAGGATTTCGTCGGAGTGAAATCGGAACCATAACCGAAAAAATTAAATTCTTGAACCCGAACCGAAACCATTAATTGTTATTTATTCCGTTCCGACTTTCGAGTAAGAGCAATTCTATTTTACTTACACGGATTTTACATTGATTCCTAAAAATATGTAACGGTGTCTAGCAAATAAGTATTCAAATTCTATTTTAGTAAATTTTAAATGGAAAAGCTACAGAAAACACAATTTCAGAAGGATGTGAAATTAAAATGGTCGGAGCGATCAAAACCGGTTCAAAGTTGGCAAAAGGTGCGGAAAAGGAATTGAACCGAAATTTGGTTTCTTATTGAACCGAAGAAAAAAAAGAATTGTGAATAATAACAAAAGCCACAGCTTTGTCATTACTTAGTGGGTCCTATGAATGTAGTTAATCAGTCGGCAGCGTTTTACTATTTCCAGAGAATTATGTTTAGCTAGAGCTTCATCATCATCATAGGTCATTCAATCCGTAGATTGGTTGACTGCAGCCCTCCATTCCTCTCTATCTAAAGCTAACTTTACTAAATCCTGATATCTCTTCTTTCCTATATCTCTCTTTATTTGGCTAATATATTCATCTCTTGGTCTTCCTCTTGCTGCTTTTCCTTCTATTTTTCCCTCAAGTACGTTCCTAACAAATTCATTGTGTCTGATGATATGTCCAATCCATCTGGTTCTCCTTTTTCGGATGGTGCTCCATATTGTTTTAACCTCTTCTATTCTTCTGTATACTTCTTCGTTTCTTACCTTATCTGTCCATTTGATCTTCATCATTCTCCTCCAGCACCAGGTTTCGAAGGCTTCTATTCTTCTCTGGTCCGCTTTCCTAATGGTCCATGTCTCTGATCCATAGAGTGCCACACTCCAGACGAATGTTTTCAAGAATTGTTTCCTTGTCTGTAATCTTATATTCTTTGAGCATAGTAGTGGCCTCTTCCTCATGAATGCCTCCTTTGCTTGGGCTATTCTTCGCTTGATGTCTGTGGTACTTCTCCCATCCCATGTTATGCTACTTCCAAGGTAGGTGAATGATTCTACTTGCTCCAATTTCTCTCCTCGTAGGGTAATGTTTGCTTTCAATTTTTCTCTTCCACATATTAGGATTTTTGCTAGAGCTTAGTAACCCCGAAACAATACCATCATCATGGAAAGTAATAACAGAAAAGCGACATATATATAAAGTAGAAAGTGATACAAATAGGTCAGGAAAGCAATACGTTACAGGATAAGTAAGAATCTGTTCATTAAAATTAATTAAATATAATGTCACTTTAGGATGCGGCCGGAATCGGAAGGTTTGTAAGGGGAAGTAGTAGCAAAAATTCAGTTACTTAAAAGAAAATGAAGCCGAAGTAGAAAAATAAATATTTTAGTACTTGGAGCCTTCCTTGTATTTCCCATGCATTTCCCATATATAATTTGATTTGCAACTTATTTTTGGTTGATTTAAGTCGTTTGTGTCAAACTCCTTATCTAATTTATAAGAATGTAGTCTTGAAATGGGTTGAATACGGTTGATGAACTGCATACGTTTAATATCCATCCTAGTAAGTACAGGTAGTATTTTTTGTGAACCGAAGGGCAGCATACGGTCTGTCCATCTTTCAGAAATGAAAAAGTATGGACTTCAGAAGAAAAAGGTCGTCATTGGCAGTGGAGATTTCACAAAACAAACCAAGAGGAGGTGTAAGATGTGAAGCAGTATGCATGAAAAACATTGTAATTATAGATGCATAAAATGTAGTCATTTCATACGTGACCATCTCAACGGTTCAATAGGAATGCGCCGTGAATGTAAGTAGAAGTAGTAGTTGATTCTATGTAAAATGTATTAATAAAGTTAATTATTGAATTCGGTTATAAAAATAGAAATAAATAATGTTTCGTGCTAGAAAAATATGTACAAATGTTTAGTTTATTTAACTGTAACTAAAAATTCTAAACGAATATCGTTTATTTTTCTATTTGCTCCTAAAACAACTGCCATTACATGAACTAATTTTTTTAATGACATATGATATCAATACCAATAAGCCTGTTTTTAACAACCTATATCAATTTCGTATCTGCTTCAATAAGAAATGCTTTTGAAGTTCATTTATATCGGCCTCAGGCTGTATAGCACAAAATTAAATGAAGTTCACCACAAATTTTTAATCAGAATACTGAATGGTTCATTGAAATTGCAATAAATTCTACAAAATAATGTAAAATTTTCCAATAATTTATCGCCACTCATTCGGCATACACTTGGCAACCTTGTAACAGTTGAAGAAGGTATTTCAAAGACTTACGAGGAAACAAAGCGGAAATGAATTACATCGGTTGCAGACTGTACGTCTTTTGCAAAAATAAATGAGAAGAATGACCCATCTAAGGAGCGTGGAGTGGCGTGAGAAAGAAATGCAGGTCAGGTTATATAGGCCACCATAGGTGGCTTGGGGGGCATAGCTCTCTCATAGTAGTAAAGAAAACTTAGCCGTAGAAATAAGTGCGCCAGTTCCTGGAATTCGGGTTCCATCCGCTCCAAGCAGAAAACATTCTATATTATGGATGACTCCTCCTTTCTCACATTCCCTCAATTCACGAGTTTCTGAGTAAACGATGTTTTTACCTCTTCACTGTTACTTGTCCTCTATCGAGTAATATATTTCACTGGGAAAAGAAATCAAACATTTTGAATGGCCTCACTGCATTGTTACTCTTTGTCACTTTTCGTGGAATTTTTGACAGGCAGTATTTTGAATTTCGAATACGCGCCGACATTCGGTACGCTTAGATGGCCGCATTAGATCAGTAGAACTAAATTAGAGCTCCTCAGACTTGATTACTTCTAGGGACACTTTGCATACGCTCATCAGCTCCAGAAACAATTCAACATCATAACGTTAAACACATTTTAGAATGGAAGGTATTCATTTCGTTACGATGGAATCCCCTGATATTATATTGCACGCCATGAAGTATAAATCAATATCGTAAATGAAATATTTGATTCAAATTTAACCTTTTAATGCTCATAGCATTCGCACTTTTACTTTACTTTCTTTTAATCTGTTGAAGGCTACACATCCGCAAGATTCTAATTAGAATTTAAATTTGTTTAAACTAATATTGTAATTATTATCATTAAATGTAGTCGATAGAACTATTTTAGTAAATGAGATACGATTTTAGTGGTCAATTTAGCTATCTCTTACACGTTATAAATTTCAGATACCTGCTATATTAAGCGTTACTTTGATGTCATTTACGACATCGTACATCAGTGCCTCAATGAACATATTTCGGAATACTGCCGACATCGGGTGAAAATTTGGAAACAGTTTTGTATAAATATGTTAATAAATACACGTGTACGAAATAAATCGCAAAATATACCAATACAGAAAAAAACGAGTGTCTTAATTCATAAATGTGAGCACATAAATATACCGGTGACTTAATACAAATATGATTAGGCATAAAAAACGATTATATCTCTCATTACCAATCATTATAGTACTATAAAATATGATGTGGCGAAGCCCATAAGAATTGACAAGAGTTTGAGTTAAATTAAGAATTTGTCAACAAAGTTTTGTTGGACCTTTATCCGTAACTATTTTCCACACGTAATCACATTGTATACTGGTGAGTTTAAAACAAAAATGTTTTAACTTTTCAGGTATCGTGTTTTAATTAAAAACAGTTCATTCTTATTGGGACTTCCTATATATTATTACAATTTGTATAATTTGCTTGTTATATCGAATTAATAACACGTAAAGTATCTTTAATCTGAAAGTGCCTTGAAAAGACAATATTTTGAAGGTATTTACTTCGCAGTGGGGATTCCGTAATCCCATAAAAATAAAAGTACAGTCGTTGGCTTCTATTACGATATATACTCAAACAAAACCCAACAGATTCATGGATTAGCAGGATCAAATAGAATAACAGGAAAAGGAATGCGGTTGACTTGTATCTTCTTTGGAGTCCATTTTCTTTCTATTTTGGGCGAAAGCTGTGCAGCCGCAGCTATTCCTAATCCGGAGCGATAAAGGGGTTTTTCTCTCTCTTTTTCCCGAATTTCTTCGATTCGAATGGAATGCGAGAGAGCGATTGCAGCCGATGTTTGCGGGAACTGTTGACGCCTTCCTTTCCCTTTCGGGGATCATTACGGCATTTCATTCTTTCTCGCTCTTTTGGGGGTTTCACCCAAAGGGAAACGCCCCCTCTCCACCGACCGTTTTGTGCGTTCTCCAAAATAAAACAGCTCTAGAAGGTACTACTGCTTTAAACTGGTTACCGGAGGGGGAGCGTAGAAATTCTTCGGAAATCAAACCTTCGAAATCTGGTCTTTTGACGAGCGGGTCTTCGAATTAAATTTTTCGTAAATTGGGAACGAGGGAAAATATCAAAGAACGAAATAACCGTGACAAGTGGTAGAATATTCACTTCCATCTATTAAAAATGTTATGAAAATTCAGGTATATGAGATATTTTGTTGCTATTTAAAGTAACTATTTTAATTTGATGGTCCTACTTAAAAATATTTTCTACTTTCTTAAAAACTGTTTCGGAATTCAATTGCTTACACGTATGTAATGCTTAAAATGCATCGATTTTGCTGTTAAATTTTGAATGAAATTGCTAAATATAAAAACGTTAATAAACTTGAAAACGTTTTATCTTCAGGCAACGATTTCCAGAATATTACACCTACTATAATCTAGGGTCCTATTTCATTTTATGGCCGAACTTTTAATTCAGGGGATCGTATTGTAAGCTTCCGAGTCTTTCGACAAACGAGAAATGTTTCCCCGATACTTTTCACTACGTAGAAATCCAATGCAATTTACTTCTTAGAAATAGAATCAACCCGCATTAGATTATAGGAGACATACATTGAGAGAGGCATAGAAGGAATATTTTTGGCTTGTCGTAAGTATAAAAAGGCCATATTTTATTAGAAATAAAATCAAAATTTTTACGTATTGAATGGTGATATCTATAATTTTTCTTTCCTAAGCCTAAAGCATAAACCTTTGCTCCGATCCAAAACTTTTTTTTCAAAACGCAGAGATAATTCTGTTAAAACACAAGTTGTATTGTTCTTTATGGGAAAGAACAGTGTCACTACCAATCAACTAATTTTAGAAAACAACTATGTTTGGTTTATATGCATAGAGAATACTTATATCTAAAATAAATTTCTAAGTATTTTTAGTTATATAAATTAGCATTAATGATTATTATGAAATTTAAAAATTCTTTTAGTGTTATTACTCGGCAGATAGAGGAAAAAACATCATAAAAACTGATGATGCTTGCAAAAAGCGCAAGTTGTTTTTGTGAGCTTAGTAAAGGAAGCGCAGGATGAAGGGATTATGGGAGATGGTGCAGTACGGCGCCGAGAATGAGAAAATCGAGATGTCCATTCCTCTCCACTATCTGAGAATTTATGCCCGCGGATGAGTTTCGCAAATGGCGACTCTCACACGAAGAGTGCAGCTCAAAAGTTTTACGTATTCGATGCTTCATTTCCGTATGTTATTGGGTTAATGGGAGTAGATTTATAGTTGAATGATCCCTACGAAGAAGGTAATAAAAGTTTCTAAGCAACGCTCGGATTTCTTAGAAGATGCACGGCATTCAAACTTTGAAGATTCGTAAATGTTGCCACTCCAACGACAACAGAGTTCCTTCCTCTAGTAATATATCAGGTTTGGCTTCGAATCACTCACTGTGGCATCCATAAGAAATGATCCTAAAGTCCCTTTTTATCGCTTTCAGACTCTCTTTATTTTGTAGCGTTCGATGGGAAGTAACAGCAGCATAGATTCGAGTCACTGTCACTACAGATAAAAGGAATGCAATGCACATTATTCGTGTTATTTTATTAAATACTATGTTACAGTTGGTGAGAAATTCCATAAAATATTCCAAATGTTTTCAGTATTTAGATATATTGAATAAAGAGTTGCGATGACAACTGTTGACGTTGATGAAGAATGAATGGGAGATAGCGTCCATGAGTTCATTAGGAAATGGATATTAATTTCTACAAACATAATTTATTTCAAATATTAATTAGGTGAAATGGTTCCTAAAAATTGAAAATAGTGCTATGTGAAATAAAATTAAATGTAGGCCACCGGGTCATGAATATGTGATTCAAATTAGTTTATCCTGACCTTGCTACGTAAATATAATTGGGTCAGAATAAAATGAAGATGAGACAGACTGATAATTTTAAGCTTTCACCGATATTTGTCTACTACTTCGTGATTCATTAACCTTTAAACTCATTTTTATTATCTTATCTTTTAGACGATTAAATTTCACTTTGAGTAATTTTTTAGTTAAGAGAAGGATATTATGTAAGAAAACTAATGAATTTTCATTAAATTGAAACGTATCCCCAATCATTTATTTGAAAACTCTCTTAATGATGGAAGTACAAGCTAAAAATGGTTATTTTTCAGCTTTGAGGACTCTTCTTGGTGTAATTTAATTCGTTTTTATTAAAGCTGAGTTTTCATGTCTTCATCAGCACATGATTCAAAGGCATATACATTCAGAATTTAAATGCCATGAGCAATATTTTAAACTATCCGAAGCTAAAATTCTGTATTTAGAAATAAATGGAAAAGAATACTCATTACAGGCGTATTGTAAATTTTCCAGTTTAATAATTTATGCAATCGTATTCAATTATGCTTAATTACTTTAAAATGTGACGTATACATTTTTGGTGGAAGTTTATGTTACCTAAGTGATTAAGCATTATGATACATTCATATGCATTCAGCTGCACGAGTGTTTATGGCACGTAATTTTTCTATAGAAAAACATCTGTTTCGCTAATTCGACAATGCTAAATTGCTCGCTTTGGGGACGAGTAATTTAACGGTGCGATATATTCTAATGCATTTGATAGGGTAAAACTCTTCTTTCCATTTGACAGGGTATTGGAATAATTTTCTAATGGCACAAAAAGGCATTTCCAAGGAAAAAGAAATTCCTTGAGAATCTCGATGGGACACTATAGCAACTGGAGGGGAGTTCCCAGCATTCCAGACGTCTTTACCACTGTGCCCGTGATTTTCTAAGCCTTATTCCTGGCGCTATTAGCTAATACAGCATGTACTATTTATGTTCAAGGGAAGTTACTTATGTTGATTAATTGGGGGTGGATTCTCTAAGAAATAGTTGCTCATAAACATCAATTTTTACATAAGTATGGTGGGTTTAATAATAAATTTTTATGTTTTCTTTAATATTCCAAAGTGCTATTGAACAAATCATGGAGGAATAAAATCTGTGTAAAACTATTTCATCTCTCGAACTTATCTCCTGAATATGATATTATTTAAGGGTGTTAATAGTATCGAAATATTTAGGTTAAATTCATTTTATCTTACAAAAAATAGGATTTGAAGGATATGGAATTCTATTGGATTCCTGAAATGGAAATGCATCATTCAATAATACGCATTTTTCTTATATACAGCTGTCAATTATAAATGCAGATCAGCTATAAATATTTATTAATATTTCAAATTCAAAACATGGTTCATTTTTAGTAATTCGTTAATCATTTAAGAAGTATAAGCCTTTAGCGCTGTATAGGCAGAATAATGTAATTCTCAGAGAATTCTCTTTAAGATACCTTCAGCATATTCCGTAAAACGATTCACCTCCACCCCATTTCATGAGTGCCCATAAAATATAAAATTTCGGCTTCCCATAAAGAAGAAATGCCTTATGAATTTAAAGTGAAGATCTAATACATTTACTGCGCGTATGGAATGTTATGTTTCAGGATATAAGAATTCTGCAGTTACGACGCCCTCCTGTTCTTATTGTTATTATCACAACCGAATGTATAACAATTCAGTCTAATGGTCTGAACCCAATCTCTATTCAGAGACGAAATTTAATGCATAATCAATGGACAGAGTCGATTATTGTTGCATAACGCTACATTGCCTACGAAAATCATTTGATATTACCTTAATACATTCATTAGATTCATGCAGTTCTTTTTGGAGTGAAAAAATTATCTGCCTCCTTTATTCAACATACTAATTCATATTTTTCCATCGTCACCCGCAACTTTTGCCTCAAACATACCATCATATCCTCACTTTTACTCCCTATCATACTGAAAGGTTGATAAATGTCTTCGGATTCTCATTCTGTACATTCATCCCGCTTTTTCCCTTCCTTTCTACTTATAATCATTCACACTCTCCACAAATAGCATCATAGTTAATTTTCTCCCGTACTTCATCCATTCCTTCCAACGAGACGCAAACTTGCCTTTAAATACAGGACATACAGCCCTCAATTTATCCATTATACGCTTATTACGTACTCTGTGTCTACTTTTGCCACTCGGAATCACTGAATCTCAACATACAGCCATTATGGTCTCTATTGACGATACCTCAGGATCATCATAGAGAACATAGGCCTGCGACTGAGAATCTGAGACTCTTCTGCATGCTTACGCAGTTTTACAACTCTCTATCTAAATCTTTAATTTCTCTAATAATATGATTTTTAACATTCTACATTGTAGATACATTTAAATTTTAATATCAGTGCACAAAAGTTCCTAGAATTTAACTTTACCAACCATTCTTTCTCAGAAATAAAAGAAATTGGTACTCGGCTGTTAATGAATAAGAGGTCAAAATAGAATCCTGAAGTACCTCAATAAGGCGTCGGGTTTCTTCCTCGAATAGAGAAGAACCGGCGGATTACTGACCTTCTAAGAAGCTTCGAAATTTATCTCCTGAGAATGGTGGAAAAGTAACCGCAATGACCAGCGGGTGATGCCTAGTTTCCTAGAAGATCAGTAATATGCTGGTTCTTTCCCTAAATACATTTCTCTTTAAATAAATTTCCTTTTTTCAGGAAGTGACCGCAAGAAACGTCCAGAATAGCAAAATGTGGCCTGAAATTCGCAAGTTACTCACCTCTGGTCGAGGTAGTACAGGGCTGTTAGAATTTTGCATATTATGGAATTTAAATACCCATAAAAGAATTGGTTATTCTCCGATTTTCAAATTTTCCTATTTTCGATAACGGTCGTTCAGAAGTCCTTCCATCAGAAATATAGGTAAATTGCTATTATGCCGCCTTTCAGGTGCATTTATTTCGCTAAAATAAGCGTTAACGATGCTGTACGAATTCGAGATCAATGTCATTAAAGATACATTCGTTGAAGATTAATATTGCTGTTATGAAATACTTAATATGCATGTGTTAGCATTAAAAGAAAAGAAATTATTCACATTTCACAACCAGCATTTGCAGAATAATTGAGATAGAATTAAATAAGTTACTTGGATCAGTCCCTTTAATAAGCAATTACTTACGTTTGTTACCCAACTCTCGTTATTTTTATTGAAATTTTATTTTCATGGAGAATTCTTATTTATTGATCGACCCATTAACATCAGCCGACCTTAATTAGTCCATAATAAATCGTCTTCTGCAATAAAGTCTCAGATGACCGAGAGAAAATTCAAAGGGAAATCCGTAGCGATATTTCTCGAGAGAGAGAAAGAGTCAAAAAGCAAGGATATAATAAAATATGTGGGATTGTAAGTGCGTTTTAATGCCCTCGGATCCATACATGATGCATCCATTTCATAGGAGATGCGATGCTTACCTCAAATCGTATATCAAAGCGAGAATCCTTCGGCGGAGAGAAACACGTTCAAGGAGAATAAAAAGATACCTTGGGATGGTTTATGGCGGCCATTCCTCCGCTTAAATGGAATGTTTACCCCCCTCACTCCGATCCGTCTCTACGGAAACGGAGGAGAATAAAAAGGATGAGTGCTGGCTGAGGATCAGCGGTGGCTGGATTACGTGGAAAAGAAGCTCTTTTGAGGGACTTCATTGGCACCAAAGCGAGCGCCGTCCGGTCAGTCTTCACATTCGTCATAGTTATGAATAAGGTAAACACGGAATCGTTTCGCAAAATGTCGAGAGATGAGGGTTGGTTGTCTCGAACCTACGTTAGATACGGAATTCGTGTCGGGAGTGATCTTACGGTTTGTGTTCCGGTCTTCAATAATCTTATGTATAAAACACAATCTTTGTTTTTATATATCATTAATAATGCTATCTTAAAAATGAAGAATTTTAAGTTAAGGAAAATTTACTAACTCTGTTATTAATTTAATAATACTATCTACTAATAAGCTAAACGTTGGATATCGTTTATTTACCTAATGTTTGGGGATTGATTTAACGCAGATTTGTCAGTCGTTGAAACAATACAAGGGTGTGTGCCCATTACGTATACATTGGGGATTATGTACTATAATATTCACATAGTGATGAATATAAGGGCAAATCTGACTTTAGCTCGCTTCTTTTGTTACTATGACCTGATTATAGTCACAAGATAGGTTACTTTACTATAGACTGTGTTAAAAAAAACAAGTTATTGCTAAGTTAATACTGTAAACGAAACAAGAAGTAGAAGCTGCTATATTTCCAGACAACATTATTAGTATTACTTAGTCAATAACTGCACCTCGTTTTTCTGACAGATACGTGTTTGCTTTAACTATTCGTAAGGAACAATTAATAATAACTGCATGCAAATATAGCAGAGAATTTTAATAATCAATGATGACAAGAGCTTCTTTTCGTTTGTCATTTTACAATCTCATCCGTGTTGAAAATTTACGGATATTTCCGATATTACAAAATAAATATCAAGGAAGTTCAGAATATTTCACATTATATTGTGGTACATGTGGTATTTTATGATCAAGTATGCATATTCTTGCCATGCAGTTCTAGTAGTCGTCATCTCTACCGTAAACGTAGAAGTCCAAATAATATGCCAGCGCTGTTAAAGACGTGACCCAAAGGAAAAAAAGCGTGCATTCGTCGTCTAAATTTAAGTGGCAAAGGCGAGAATCAGTTGTATACACAAAATAATCCTGAAAGCATTAGGCAAAAATAAAGAAAGAGTATGAGGGGGAAATGCAAATGTGTAGTACAAAAACAATTCTCACTTCTCACTTCTCTATCAAAGTGATGATATCGCCTCTCGGTGACTTTGATGATTTTGAGCATTCCATGTCCAGAGGATTAACAGTAAATTGTATTCTGGGCATTTCAGAACCATTAGAAACCCGCAATAAGGTCCAAACGACGTTGTTTGCCCCGTTCTCCCGTGCAGCAAGATAATGAATCACAACACACGTATAGTGCGACGCTCGAGAAGATCACAAATCTCGAATTTTTATCTTTTTTTTTCTTTTATGCCTGATCTAGCTCCATGAGATTGTCATGCTCTTGAACCACTCTAGGAGGCTATTGGGAGTTAAAACTTTTACAGAGGTAAGGAGATGAAGATGGCGGTTCACACATTGCTACGTAGATTTCCTAAAGATTTCTTGTCTCGGGGAAACAAAGCACAGTAGAAACGGAAGTTCACATATACTGAATGGGGACAATATTGAAAAGTAGTGACAGCATTCCATTTAATGCTTGTATTTTAATTTCTGGTATTTCTTACGAAAGAAATCTAAGGTTAATTTTTCTCTCCTCGTATAATTTTTGGTGTATCATTGTACAAAATTTCGTAATATTATATTTCTGTGCAGTATAAGATAAATTTTATTAAAGATTAATGTATAAGAACAATGTAATAATATAAGCTGTAGTATGTAACGCTCATATTCTTATGGGTATTTAAGGCACATCCAATATATCTCAAATTGCATTTTTGACATCCATGCATTATTGGATATTTGCTAAGGGGTAATGAAACGCCATTTTATATATTCAACTAGGTTGAATAAGGCTCAAGACTTAGGAAATAATAGTTGTAAGTAATAATAATGTGTAGGAGAGCTAATGAAAGGGCTTCATTCTTACATTTTATGAAATTTATACCCCAACTTATTGGCTTAAGTAGTAAAATATCTATGATGGAGGCAGCTGAAGGATGCCAGAAATTGAATAGAATACACAATTTTTTTCATGATATATCAATTATAAAAAGCAGGTTGGTGGTCGTCACGAACCGGTGTACAACTTTAATTTCAGCCACATTTCATCCGAAGAGACGAACCTTGACTGGAGATACGCATCCAGGTAGTAAAATACATTGGAATTCCCTCTAATTTTTCACTCGGAATGTAGCCTACTTTTTAAGTTCTCTTACGCAAATACCCTGCTCAAATTTGACCCTGTTATGTTCTTTTATTGAATTGCCCAATAAAATGCTTTTAGTCTTTTGGTATCGGTAAAAGGTATATTGAAAAGTAGGAATATCTTCTTTGACCTAACGATCTTGCTCTTTTGCTGACGCTTGAATCCTTTGAACAGTTTTTATGGCTAGCGGAAATCTTCGATACCTTTTCTAAAATGAATGGTAATTACAGATCCTTCGAATGAAACGCTGAAGTGGTGGATTCTTTGCTTTTAACTTTGTTTCAACGTAAAAGGCGCATAAATATCTGTGGCTTTGAAACGGTTACACGGAGAGAAAAAAGGAAATTTTAGAATTAAGGTAAATTTTCCTCTATTTGAACTAGGATTGGTCCATTTGAATGCCTCGATGCCAAGGATATTCAAAATTGAAAGCCCTTTCAAAAAAGATAATTGAAAAGAATTTGGTGGCTTTTTGGAGGCTAGATCGCATTATGTTTCAATTTACTCTTTAAAATTATATTTTGATCGAAAGCTGCATGCGAATTGAATCAGAATAGTACTGATCCTTCTCCATCCTCTTTATTCCTATGCTATTCCGTCCTTTATTAAAGTTAGTTCTTTTTATTCACCTTTATAGAATTCAAACGCTTTTCCGAGAACTGCAAAAGGCTGACTTACATTTCTTTTGATGCAATGGGAATTAGTACGTCAAGTACCGGAATTTCCGTATGATTTTTTGTACGAATTTTGCTGTTCGGAGTAAATGTAGTTTTAAAGTTCATGATTATACAGTTTACTACTTCTTAAAGCCGTTAGTACAGTAATAATACAGTATGTACCTCTTAGTCCCGAATTTTTGCGGTTTTAAACTATAATTTTGATCCGTGACTCTTTGATTTAGTATATTTACTCCCTTTAAAGTATTAATGCTCTCTGCTATAAATTTTTCCCTATAGTAATTATGCATGAAGTAATTAATAAGCGAAAAAGGGCATATTTAAGAAACTTCTGTGCATTTAACTGTAACGCCTAGGTTTTGCTATATCGAGGTTAAAAATGGATCTTAAGAATGAAGGACACCTAAAGGTAGACGACCCTCAAGAGGAAGTGGTGTCTCGATGGGTGAGTTGGGTTGATAGGAAAACAACCGAGGAGGTGTTAGAGATGGTGGAAAAAGAAGACGATCTAATCGAAGATATAAAGTGGATGCTGAGGAAATGGATAGGCCAAATATCGAGAGTAGATTATTATAGAAGGCATCGAAGGAAGAATGAAAGGGGCAGAGAGGATGACAAAGTGAGAAAATGGATGAGCCCAAAGAAAGGAGCTAGTTGTGATGAAGTAAAGAAAAATTTTACTCTAAAAAATTCACAACTCAACTTCGTACAGTAGGATATTTTCTAGGCGTAGAAATGTACCGTATGATTCCTCATAAAGCTTTATCTTTATTTAAGGAATGGGTGACTTTATCTTTAAGTAAAGAGGATGTTCTTCATCATGTACAAATTTCTCATTACAGTGAGGAGGTGTTTAATTAATGATTTGTTAGTAAATTAGATATTTTGATGATGCTCTATATAATTACATTACATATTATTATTGGCATAACTGATGATTATAAGGTGATTATAAGTTCGTAAATCTTTTGCATGGTAAGAAATGTCAAAATTTGACTCTGGAAGTATTCTTAAGGATTTATGTAATGAGGAAAGTAGTTAAGCTTGTCAGGAGGATTCAATAGACATTTTAAACCTGAGTTTCGTATATGCCGTAAATATATGTTCTACATGTACGTTATAGGGTTCATGTAAATATTTTCTAATGTTTTAAGAGTTGATGTTATGGCTTTCACCAGACACTTGTCACACAACAGAAAGAATCAAATAATAAGGAAAGTAAAGTATTCAGCTAGTAGGCCGTTTTGAACCTAAAAGCCCCACCATTAGTTACAAAGTGTCCCAAAAAAATATTAAGGCTAACCAGATAATTGAGGAGTGAGCCTTTGCTTTCTTCACTGAGCCAGAAAAAGTGGGCAGAACTATCCACATGTGAAATTGCAACGCAATGGTATCGAAAACGTGTTAACTTTTTCAGGTGAATATTACAGGAATTTGAGGTATTAAATATTGTCACATGGAGAATGAAGAGGGATAGGTTTAAGGGAGGGACGGAGGTAGATGAGTGTGGTTTAAGAAAGGGACAATGCTGTGGGAAGGAACTTGAGAGGGAGCAGTTACTGGTAAGAAATTTTCTTTACACGCGGTTGGTTCATCTCAAAAGTTTCCCGAAATCGAAGCTATATATATTGTAAATATTTGCCCATGGAATCCGTTCGCTAATATAGCATATCCTCCGCATGCGAAGAATTCCAAATCAGAGTGGATATGCGCAGTTTAAGAAATAAATGAAATTCCGCGGAGATTTGAAAAACGGCCGAATTCCACGTCGTCCAGATGGCGTCACTGCCCCGAGTGCGTCGCGGAAATAAATTACGCTTATCTTCCAAAGTTACAATCTCTTCTTTTTCTGAATAAATGCTCCCATGTCCAACGTCACCTTTCCTCTCAAAAAGGCCTTTTATTGAAAGAAATTCCCCTGCGGCATTTGAAGCACTACACAGACCGCCTTTTAGAATCGCCGCTATATTCTACATATACAATAGAAAGTGAACGCCTCTCCGTCGAAGCGATTATTCATGTTTTAGTTATTGGTTTTGAAGTTGTGGATTACCAATGAAGCTACTCAGCATACTATGTTCCGGAGTCAATGGTTATCTTGATGTCTAATCCGTTATCCTGAATTTCTATTGCTCTTCTATAGTAATGTATGTGAAATTGATATATTATTTATGAACTTTAGTTTCCTCCGAAGAGAGTTTACGGGCAGTTATTTTGGGTACGTGGTAATTATTACATACAGATTTCTCGCCCCGAGTCATTCAATTGAGGTATCAAATGAAAAGAAAAAGGAGGTCTTTGTATTCAAATGTAACATAAGTCAATAGTTATTTAAACTGATACTTTAGTCTATTTTTGATACTTAAATGATCATTACATTTTAAATAATAAACATCTCAACCTAATTTAAATTTTAGTATTATAAGACTATTCCTGCAATTTACACTCGAAAACAAAACGAACAACCATACTTTGTGCAGGATTCGAACCAGGGACTTTCATGTTGCGTGGCTAGCAAACAAACGACTACGCCATCGAGGCTATATTAGGAAAGCAGTTTGACAGTAGTAAGGGTAATGAAATCTGCCAAAAGTATAAGATTAAATAGGCATTCGTGTCTATGTCAGTTGTTAACATACTCACTAAGTGAACAATAAAGTAATTTTGTAAGTTGCATTATATTTAATTGTGGAATTTTTTGAAAACTAAAATTATTGGCATTGGTAAGACTTGAATCAGTGCTGGAACTAAATATATCTTATCATATAATTATTTGTATTACCTTACGTTAATTTGGGATAGCTGTAACATTCTAGGGCATAAAGTCTCTTGTATATTCTCAGTACCAATTACTGCCTTCTAAAAATTTATTCCGTCTATCATGACGAACGAAATGTAATGCTAAGTAAGATATTGGTTTCTGTTAGTTTATAATCTTTAAACTGCATGCTGCAACGTTAACTTTAGGAATTGAATCTATAAGACCTTCCCTCTTCCATTTTTGAGATTTCCTTAGCGTCTTATTCTCTATAAGAAGATTATTAACGACATTTATTTTTTAATAAACTTTCAGTAAGTTGCTTCAATAAGAGTTAATTGATTTGCCAAGTGAGGTCAGCATGATTTTATATTCGTTTGAATGTTTATGCCATATTTAATAAGGATTCAAATGATTTAACAGATAAATTATCTAAGTCAAAAATTTAAACACACCAAGATCTATAAGACTTTTCTGCAAGTGTAATGCTTGGCTAAAACATTTAAAACCAATTATACAGCTCGTTTCAAAACTTCAACCAATTTTACAATGAAATTTTTTTTCCATTTAAAATTAAACCTTTGAGTCTCAAACCTTCGTGGTGTGTTAAAGCGTCCAAAAGATCGATTAAACTTAGGTTACGTTTTATCAAGTTGTCAGTTCCACGTGATGAAAAACATAGGAAATTGCCCACTACACTTTCCAGAAAGTTTTCCCTCTAAAAGACGATTCCAACTTCTTGTCGCAGAATCAAATGAAGATCCTTTGTGCGAAAATAAAACTTGATTTCGCTTCTTTGTATGAGATTGAGCCAAGTTCAATTTTGGTGTTTCTCAATACAGTAGTTCTGCCCACTTTTTCTGCTCTTTTTTGCTCGGCGTCGACTTTCAGATTTACTACAGCGTTAACGATTGCTTTTTCGTTGGCTGTAGTTTATCAGACCCAAAAAATATTTAATTCTACTGAGACAATCTTCGTGCTTGGATAAGAAAGAGCAAAAATCTATCGACGAAACTGTTTCCCTGCGAAGCTTTACAAAAACGAGAGAATCTAATAACTTTTACACCAGTTTCACATAAAAACTATTTGAGAAATTGTTTCTTCGAAGATCGTGAAATTAAACCTTTGAATTCCTAACGAAAGAAAATTTATAAGGTTTGGACAAATTCACGCAGCATAAAATACTTGTGATGATAAATATTGGCGACGATTTGAGACGAGTTAGATCTCGAAGTTTGGTGCAACTTATAATTTAAATGAGATTTAATTTCGGAAGCGCTTGATTTGTAATTGTTGTCTTTGATAATATAAAAATGATTTTGAAAATAATTTTATGTCGTATATATACCACAATTATAGAAAGTCAAAAGGGGTAACTCTACGGAGAAGGGTCATTTAATGTAGCAGAAACAGATATTTTACTGCATACGTGTTTAACTAAAGTGGAGGAATGTCTAAGATCTCACGGTAACTTTTTAGAGCATTTGTAATCGTTTCCCACCGAATCCGAGCTATAAAATTCTCAATCTTTCACTCATGTAACCAAATGCGTTTTTATAAGTTCTTAGAACCAACGATATGCTTTGGTTTCCGCTAAAATATCTCTATGGTATTTTCGTATCCACCCGAATTCCAGAATCCCCCTCATCTGGGGTTAGATTAGAAGGAAGAAGGGTTAGATGTAAGAAGAGGCTTACCAGCCTCAATCTCGCCCTCTAATAGAGACGTTTATTATATTATTATTATTATCTGGCAACCATCGAGATTACGGGGTAATTGTTTTTACGTCGCATGCGTATATATAAAGACACATCTATTAATTTTACTTAAAGATTTTATGGATGGTTCATAAAGTAATGTGGTCATGCTCTAATGATGCGCCCGACCGTTTTCGTCTACGATGAGACCATTCTTCCCTAGAATACAGAAATATGGGGCTGGGTAAATTGGAGGGACTTGCAGTTGGCATTCTTTAAAATCCCTATAAGCTCGGTCGGTTAACAACCACGAGCTTTCCATAGCTCTTGAGAATTTAGACGCATTCTTAAAGCGCGAGAAAATATACATGGTCTCCCTAAAACGATGGGTTTGCTGCATTCTACTAAGAAAAACACCCTACGTTTTTAGAAAAAGAAAAAAGTACGATCCTCTATCCCCTTTACTGCATCCTAAAGGCTTTGTCGATCTCTTGAGCATCTGCGCATCCTTTCATATGCCCACGGATGAGAGGCCGAGTAAAAGGAGGCAAAGATGAAACGACAATGCGTGGAAACTCCATCATGAGAAGCAGGTCAAACCCAAGACCTCCGACCATTAATTACTGACCTTGACTACGCAAACCGTGACCCAGAAAGCACGGGGCTGCGGATGCAATTACGAGCCAACCGAGGAATTCTTCAGCAAAAGTTTTCCAAAGGCGATTTCCATAAATTATGATTTTTGGAAAGAAGGCATCCGAAAACGGGATGATCTCACTAAACGGACACCTCATTTGGACGAACTCCATTGGTCTTTCGTCGAAAATATTTGTGAATCAAATGTAAAAATAACCTGTTTTAGTATTCATTCATTGAAAAGCAGTTAGATTGTGTATTTTATTTTATTTAATATAATAGTTTTCAGGATTAACTTTGCAACGCTTTCCGTAGTGTGGTATTTTGATTAAAGTATAGCTTAGTAGATTAAAATCTGATTTATAAAGTTTGCAATTATATTTAGGTTAATTTTCGAATCACATTAGTATCGAAGGATAATGAAAGCTATAATTACAATAACAAAACAGAACTCTACAGCCTGAAATTCAACTTGAAAAGTAACCTAGTTTATTCTTTTAAATATGTCTCAGTACTCTTAACTGCTAGTTTCTCAAAATTTCTTCAGCTACTGCTTTCACTCGAACTCTTAGAATCCCCTGTCGCACTACTTCGCAAAAATATTTAACCAACTATTATTTACATTTACATAAAAAATCAAGCAACTTCAAATGCAAATCCAATACTAATAGATGGAAACAAGAATGAAATAAGATTCATTAGGTAGTTTCACCTTGATTAATTATTTTATTACAGAATTTTGACCCTTAGTTGCATCTCTCGACTCCAAATTCTACGACTATTTTCGGAACTACTCATTGAAAATATTTAACGCGATGATATTCCAAAAATTTAAAGATGACAATTTACTTGATGGAGCTGTTCCATAAATTACCATATTTTTCTCAGAGCACCTCAAACGCCCTAAAACGATCTCTCGCATCCCTGGAAGTCCCCCTTGGTTAACGGCCACTGATCAAAGTGATCTAACGTTCAGTGTCATAACGTGAAATGATTTACATTTTTGAGTGATATGCCCTCTCAAGTAATCCTCACGCAGTTGGAAGACCAGTTCACCTGCGGAATATTTTAGCCTGGAGTGTTCCATCAAGAGAGAGGCTTTGTGATCCATTTCTCTGGAAGACTAATGCGGTGGTTTCCTTGCACACCTTCCTCGTATTTGTTAGAAGCAGAGATTCACCAAGACAGGGCCTCATCATTTGGTTTCGTGATTTTCTTGAGCCAAGGCTAGAAAAGCGCAGTGTTTGCTAGTGAGCCATGTCATTTGCATATCGGCTCATATTTTGCTACTATTACGGGGACCAAACACTTTTTTAAATTTATTTATTACTTAACAGCTAATGAATCTCTTCGTTAAAAAGGACGGAAATATATTTTTCTTTTAAAAATGTACAATTATTATTTCATATACTATAAGATCCTTCTGAATAATCGTCAATAAAAATTATTGCTCTTGATGAAATGACAGCGCGGTTTTATATATTTTAAATGAAAAACGATCCTAAATAAGTGAATGATCCGAGTTCAGGAATCACCTTATTAATAAGGGGGATTGGTTGTTCATAACCATTGTATATACCATAAAAATTGTACACGTTTTTCATCTTTTTTGTCCTGATTCTCGCAATTCCTAATCGAAAACTTTATCATACGGCCTAAATAAAGATCTTTGTTCATTATTCTTTCTTTTGGTACTTGTATCGTACTTATAGAGCCATTATTTCTTATTTGCGCTTATTAATTGCGCTAAAGAAAAGAAGTCTGCAATCGATCAAAACGAACTTTACGTGCATTTATTATGAGAGTATTTTCGATATTTCGATATATATAATATATCGTCTGCAGTCGAATCAAGGATGCTTTTTTCAGAAAAATATTAATATATATTAGGTCATTGGACCTCTAATGTATCCCTGAATTTTATATTTCTATATTCAAAATTTTACATTTCTATCTTCTAAATTTTATATTCTATCTATCAAACCTAACTGTAATATAACATGTATAAATAATAAAATAATAGCATGGATAATATATACCAAATAAATATTGGATTTCATATAATCACATATACAGGAAGGTTTATTATCATTATAAATGTTCAGCGAACGGTTGGACATTTTCAATATTTTTCGATACCCAAAACTTGACATCCCTTACCTGTCGTATTATCAGAAAATAGTAGATACAAACTTATCTGACAGCCAATTCAAAACCAATACTTATTTATAGCGATGGACAATCGAAGAAATCCGAGTTCTACCAAGATGAAAATGTTCCCATTGTTTAAATTCTGCACTTTTACTAAACATTGAAAAGTACCTCATGAAAGCAAGAGGAGAGTTTAGAGTAAGAGCATATCACGAGGTTAAATATTTTTGTCTAAAAATATGCAAATAATACAATAATCTCAATAATGATTCGAGAATCAATTTTACGGAATACAAACTTTATAAAATGATTTATAAGCTTTCCTCGGGAAAGATTTTGAAGGCTTATGAAGTGAGTATAACTCTGTTTGATTTTTGCCATCGGTGAATCTTTTATCGTATTCTTTTGTGAAAATAAAATTTGTTTACCAATCGAGTCATTTGAATCGAGCCATTTAAGAAAGTTGTTCAAAGTTTGAAGACCCGACTAATTCCGAACAAGAAAATACGTAAAGGCCTCTAACAAAATCAGAAAAGAAACAACTTGACATCGAAAGAAAAGAATGTTCTAAAAAGGCAAGGATTTTTTTCGAATGTATTCTTTAATTCATGTTAAAAATTGAAACAATTAGTGCTATCTTTCCAATCCAGAGTTTTAAATTTACTATTATAAAGTCAACTCACGAAAGATAACGATTAAATATGAAAGAGTTGCAATAAGTTGCCTAGACTACGAAGAGGTTTTGAAAATGATGGGCTTAGAGGAAATATCATTATAACTTTATTAAATTATCAATTTAATTTAGAAATGGAGTTCAGATATGCAATAGACAATCTACTCTTTAAGTTGATTCAACTTGATTTAATTTGGAAGAAAATGTCTGTCAGCGATAAAAGTAAATTAATAACGCACTAGTCGTTGGTCGTGTAGACAATTTTAGTCGTCGGAGATAGAAATTGAGACCATTACTTTCATGATTAGAAGCCTATATTACGTGCAGAAAAAGCATTTACTTGTGTTTAAAGCTTAAAAGTTGGGCAACGTTTGGTTCACAACATACTCTTACTTACATTCAAAATGTATTAATATAAAATATGTCTACTATAAAAATTATAAAATACATAAAAGTAAGAAACATACAAGATGAATAAAATAATCATCGGAAATTGCTGCTATACTTTTTATTCGCATCGTTTTTCAAGAAAGAGTTCTGCCATTATGCAATATAACATCCTACGATAGTTACCATTAACACGTAACTAAAAACAAAAAAGGCAAGGTAAACGCGATCATGGAAACGATTTCTCTGCATCTTACCCCCTCGTTAAGGCACCATTCTCATAAGCATATCGCAGTACAGGATCGAGAAAAAATTGGTGAATTCGAAAACGTCAATTTGGTAGAAACAGAGGTACCTATGCACGACACAACTTTCTTTATTTTTCATAACTGCGACACATCCATCAATCCATAAAAGTGTCAAGAGAACGAAATGTATTTTATTTGACTGCGCACTTTATTACCAACAAGAATTTACAACCTAGAATCTATATGTGGCGTTAATCCCTTCCTTGGATCGGAATGTGATTTGATAGCGGTATAAATGGATTTATCCGGTGAAATTTGATCAAGTCCTCATAAACACAGTTCGGGATTCAGCAGAAAGTGACTTTCGAATTTTAGGGCAGTAAATCATATTGTGTTCGTCGATTTAAGAAGATCATAAATAGCAAGACATGGGTTGCAGACATATTGTTACAGCTTATATTAGGGATCATAGATATTAGGGATCAATTGGACTTAAAGGATCAATGCAGAGCATTCGCACAATCCAATCAGTTTCAGCTCTCCTCCTCTAAATCAGTGTTTCCCAACCGACGCATCCTACTAATGGGACTTCCGAGCCTATACGGTGAAACTGGAAGTCATTTTATTCTATTCTTTTTATTTCTCATTTTACTAATACATTGCTTGGTTGCAAACAAATTTTTGCATGAATAATTAAAAATAATTTGTAATTTCCACACTATATATTATAAAGAAAAACGTTTTCAGCAGAAAGCCATCATCAGGTCAGATAAATTTTTTTTCAGCAGAAATATTGCATTTAAATTTTCCGTAGATCATTATACATTCTTTAATTAATATGAGTGCTACGATGAAATCATCAAAATAGTTGCAAAGTATTCCATTCTTATATTAATGCAGTAAAACTCGTTTATAATTATCTGTTAATGACAAGTCATCACATTTCCGTCACCTTAGCGCACTTTCCCGCATAGGAAGTCATTCACGTATTTGGTAGAAAGGAAAAATCTTTATTGAGAATTCAATGACGCTTTGTGAAATTATACATTCCTTAAAAAATACACAAACTGGTTAACTGTTATAAAATAATTAGTAAAAATTGATGCAGGAGTACGAGGCAAAAAGCACATTAAAATTGTGATCATAATATGCTACAAAATTGTACTGAAAGATATGTAACCCGTTGAACATCTTCTATTCCCCTATTCATTCAATTAAAATTATAGGAAAGAATAGAGTCAATTTTTGATTGGAGGTTCGCAATGTCTGAGGCTGCATGGATAGCATAATCTGTGTATATCCATTGCTAAAAGGATAATGGAAAGGTGCTTTTACACCAGAAGGCTTTGAGGACATTTTCAATACCTATTATTAGGATTCATAACTCAAAGAAGTATTGGTATGTTTTACGAATGACGAATCAGCATCGATAAATGCAATTACATATGTACTATCAATATTAGAATAGATAATAAGCGGTGTTTCCGGAGACGGTGGTAAATTATTAAGAATTTAATACAGACAATAAAAAACAAAAAAGCGGCTATCCTAGGATGCAGGCAAAAAAATTGTACTTAGGATGTCCAATTTACAAGGAAATAAAAGCGTGATCCCCAAAAATTCTTTTAAGGCGAGCAATATTATAATTGAAACAAAGAATACATTTTTAATAAATATTCTTTATGTAAGATTTGAGCGGATATAGAGGCAACATGATAAACCGGCATAAGGCAACAAACACGATTTCTCTCTCGTCTTTTGACATTTCTTCTTTGGTCCCTCCCTTATTCCTTCTCCTACTTAACACATTCTCCTTTCCTAGAGAAGTGATTCCCAAAAGTTTCTCTTGCGAGATGGGATACGTGACAAGACAACATACCGAGTTGGCGGCTTTATCTTCGGCAGGGTGTATCTTGGGGATCGGATATTCTGTATTCAATGGAATAACATACAATTTTATATATATACATACTTACGCGAGTAAAAGTTTGCACGCACATGGGAAACTTCCCATACATTTCTTATGGAGGAACATTTAGAGTGACCAAAATTTGAAATAAGTCGGATATAAGTCGGAAATAAGTCTGATATATTACTAAATTTCGTCTTTAGATGTCCTACCAGGTTCCGCACGACCGTCATTTCAGGAAGTGCTTGAAAATGATTTTTGTGAATCTTTATTTAATGCTAGTCTTAGTAATGCACCTTTACTAACGATGTTTGGACTTTCGAACTATTATTTTGGGATGTACGTGCATGAAAATAATTCCGAAAATTCGTGCAATGCCATCTCTTGGGTGGGATCGGAATTTTGGATCTGAGGATCTGCATAAGGTGTGAAATATGTTTGGAAAAGCAATAAACAAGCTTTCCATATGACGCCAAATATACTGTTTAATGTTGCCTTGGAAATAAATCTTAAATAAAATATGCGGAGTTCATTTAAAAGAAAATTATATATTTATTCATCGCTACTGTGGAGTTAGTTAAGTTAATACCAAATAATAGAGATTCAACACTGCTTTATCCAAATCTTCTCTCTGTCTTCGTTTTTGGTGACAACGGCGTACAATTCGTGGTTTCTATGAATGTGAAATGAAAAATAACTTTCGTGCAAAAGTGTAAAAGGCTTGTTTCTGTACTAAAATTGCTAGGGTTTACAAACGTTTCGGTGTTATCCTTTAACAGTAATTTAAGACATAATATCCAACCTATCAGCAGTAATTTTGTTAGTTGTTCACCATCAAAGGAATAGAAGACGGTCGTTATCAAAAGTCAGGAAGTTTGAGGCTACACTAAGGGACACAGTAAAAGGGATACATTTTAGCCTGCCATCTATGGATTAAACCGTGAGTTAAGTACGTATGAACTAGGCTCCATATGAAGATAGGCTTCATATGTGCTATAATACCCCAAATGGCAAGCGGGCTCCCATACATAATCTTCACTAACTGAGAGATGGCTCAGGCGTATGCGATTTACAATGTCTTAGAAAAACTATAAATTGGTCTACCATAGTTAAAAGTACCATTTCTTGAAAAACCGCATGTCAAATCTAATTAATTATACACTTAATTCTTGAATGTTTGCCTATTTTGGCCTGTTTGATAGGCTTTTCACCTAGAACAAAATAAAGAGTCGTGTAAGAACACATTAAAGTTTTTACTACTCAAAGCAATCAACCATTGATTTCCACCATTATGGAAATATGTTTATAATAATACTTGAGTAGGAGTTTGGGAGAGCCTTCTGTAGCATAAAAATTCGACGTCAGAGGGGTTCTCGAGGGGAAGAGCAAAAGTTGAAATCTGAAAAATCTATGCAATGCATATGAAGTGGTCTCCAAAGTGGGGTGTACGTACCCCAAGGGAGGCAAAGGGCACTTGGATATTTCAATGCCTCAATTATCTTTCCTTTCAGATTAAGTTTGCGCTGTTAACAGTTCTGCTCTTACATTTATCTCTTGCCATACAAGTATTGTATGCTCTCTTACTATAACTTCACCTCTGTTTATTTTGTTTCCGCAGTTTGAAATGATGTATTTCGAAGCATTATGTTCCTAACATTCAAACTGCTATTTATTCTAAAGCGGAGTAATGTGTCTTTAATGCGCTAAAATGGAAGACTGTTAAAGAAAATATTTTAAAATATCAATAACTTCGAAATGCTAGAAAGAATCATTTATTTATATTTAAACTAGTGGTTTTGTGACTCTTCCGTCTCTTAAAGGAACAATTCTAATCTGGATTTATTTGGAAAAAGAGAAAGTTTAAACAAGAATTATCCTAATGCTCAACCATTCAGAGATTAAAGAGAGTTAGAATTCATATATGTATAACCATTCAAACCTATGAGTTCCAATTATTTTGTACATACGCTATTATATTGTTACAATCATAAAATAACCTAACTCAGTACTGACAAATCTTTTCTAGTTCAATGTCTTCAGTAATAGTTTTTAGAGATCTTATATAGCCATATATACTTAAATATATAGAACCAAATCTATAAGAGGTTGATTTCATCCAGCAGGCATTTAATCCAAGGACCTATGTCAACCCAAATGGGTCTTAATTTTCATATTTTACATGGACTCCAACACTTTTCAGGGCTAATCTTCGTTCTTTTCATGCATTTCATATGGTAAATATTTCTAGCAGACTGGCCTCGAACTCGCCATCATTATGGAAAAGATCAAACACGCTCACAAAAATAAGCAACGTTCAATTTCTAAACACGGGGTGACAAGCACGTATTTTCTCGGAAAAGGCTTATAAAAATAAATTATTAAATTTTCCGCAACGTATTTCTTACGGAGAAAGCTTTTTGTCGGCCTGACATCATCGGATTCAAGATTATATTGGAAGACGTCTTTGAAGTTTGCGGTACTAAACCTCGTCTTCAGGCGTTGACTCAGGCGACAATTTTCGATCACAACGAAAAGTGCTTCAGAAAATTTTCGGAAAACCGACGCAATACACTCTTATGGGAAATATCGGATTAATATTTGAGACGTTTCGAGATCGAACCCACGATAGCTTGGAGTGGTATCTAATTGTGTCAGGTTATTTTCTGATGTGGACAAAACCTTCAAATCAAAGACGCTTTTGGTTTAGGCAGTGAATTTGTATCCTATATAATTACCTATAAATAAGAGAATCGTCTATATATTATCATATTTATTATATATATAACCGTCTGTATATTTTATTCAGCCAGCGTGAATATATAGCCCTTTCTCTGAATTTATCATGTAAATTGAATCTTTGATTGAGCCTTCTTTCTTCTAAAAACTCCCATCCTGCCTCATGAATCATACGAGTAACACTCACCGATTTGTAATAGCAACTCTATAAAAGACGCATTGCATTTCGTTGTATCTTTTCCAATACGCGAGTACAACAATTTGAGCAGGAGTATACTGCATGGATACTTAGATTAGAAGGAATCCTTTTGCGTTCCGGTGACTTGGGAGGTGAATTCTGCGCAAGTAGGAAGTAAGAGTGTGGGAATCTCCAGAGAGATGGGGAAGAGCGGATAGTGTTTGACATTCGGGCACAGTCTCATACGCTACGCACCATGCACGTACGCTTTTTCTTTCCCTTGCGTTTCCACATTCCAAAGAGGGTCGACGGGAATAAAACTTCCCGGATTTTTATCCCCTGCCTTATAGCAAATCAATGCAAAAGGATAATGGCGCTCTCTATGGGTGACGCCTCTCTCCCCCCCTTTTCTCTCTCCCTACTCCCCCTCCCCCTTCCCATCCGCCCCCGCCTTGCCCACGCATCGCATTCGAATGCCAACCGATAACGACACATTGCCTCTTCCAAAGCTCTTCTTTAATAAATAGGGTTTTTAAAGATTTTCTTGTCAAAAGGCCTCATTTATATCAAGATTTCACCTCTGAGAACTCTCACTTTCTCCTCGGTGAAGGGTGTTTCGAGCGCCGTAAAAAACGTGATGTCGAAAGGAGAATCCGGTCTTCAATATCCATCACGGGGCGTTACATGCCTTTGCAAATTTGAATTAACTCTTGTCGATAATTCTGCGGGCAAAGGCGTCGTCAGGAAAGACCTGAGATGCTATCACGTATCGAGTTTGCATAATGCGTAAGATAGAATAGAGAGGAGCTATTCATGGTTCACAGAATGCCAATATTCGGGCGAACGTTGTGAGGTAACTGTTTTTAGGTCATGCGTACCCACAAAACACCGCACAATAACCAGTCTTGTGTGGGCGTTGTCTCTAACCGTGGTTTTTATTTCTCCGCATGCTTTCAGTTGAGGAATCTTTCCCCATAGCCCAAATATTTCTGTTTTATGCAAGTTTCAATGCTATTTTAGTAACCTTAAGTTAGATGTATTCCACTGCAGTTTCAATATAGATAAATTCGTTTATCACGAAATATACTAAAACTAACCGATTTTCGATAACCGAAACCCTTGCTAAAGCAAGTCTCTTTGAGTTTCATAGTCTCTTGTGCGGAAAAAGTAACAAGTTTACATTCGTTAAATACATGAGCTTTAAATCGAGAACTCAATGAAAAGCTTAATTGTGTTAACTCACTTATTTTTGTAGTTATAAAATGAATGTAAAATTGGAATGTAATTAAAAGTACAGTATATTAATATTTAATTTGATATAGGCCCCATATGAAAGCAGTTTCTTTGAAAAAATTATGAAAATTTTTAAACCTACGGATTGTAAAATTTTTGCTAACTAAACGATGTTTTGTCTTGGCAGTTTCAGCAGACGACGAAAAATAAAAGCGGTCCTGGGTTCAAATCCCGGCGAGGTTTCACATGAGGAATGACATCCGTTGAGGCATTTTTACTATTACTAGTATAAGGCGGAACTGACCAATTCTGAAGAATATATTAACCAATATTTTGTGTTATTCGTTTTCAAGTTGGCCGGTTTCCACTGTAACTCATATTTCATTATGTAATCAAAAGTAATTAAAAAGATTAATACGTAATAAAGGCCATTTTTGTCCCACCTGGCCGGAAGAATAAATTTATAATAATAACCTATAACAGCTGACAGAGGAGAAATATAATGCATACCCCTTATGCAAATTTGCTCTGAGAACCGTTAATGATCCGTATGTATGTATACATATAATTTAGTCCGCCAAATTCTTTCCGCAGAATTGGGTTCTTAGACAAGCACGTAAACTTAGGGGTTTGGTTTTTAAAGCGTGTGAATGTATCTTGCCGTTAAAAAGGGCCTAAAACTGGCGATGGTGCGTTTTAAATGAAAAATGGACCATCACTTAGAGATTACGTCCGCCAACATGAGTCCCGCAAAAAAAGGCCGTTATCATCTTTTTGCTTTCCTTTCCTCCTTTAAATCTCTTTGGCGATAGCAGACCTTTGCCAATTGATGATAACATCTTTCCATTCGCCATTTCACCTATTTCACTGCTTCATAAAAGATCGACTTCTTCTTCCCACGATACTCTCCCTTTCTTCATTTGTCTCACGCTTCCTCTTCTCGACACCAGACGGCACTCCATCTCGTGTGTCATCTTCTCTTCCTTTCTAGCATCTTGCCACAATCACTCTCCTGCCTCTCTTGCATCTGATTCTTTACACGTACTTCGCATGTGCTCTCTACATAAAGGGTTGTCTCCACGGAAAGAGGACCATTTTCTCATCCCTTTGCTTCCGATTATTATATTCATTCTCATTAATTATCTCGAGTTATGCGCCAAACCGGTTTCTGAAAGGTTTCAATGCAGTTGCAATGTTATTGTTCTAATTGACGGAAATTTATTTTTAAGATTTGTACCATAAATAAGTACAGAAGTACATCAATTCAATACAGACATCTACTAGCCGCAACAACGCAATATTATAAAATAGAAATACCCTATCTATAAAATTATTAAATCTCCTTCATGTACGCTGTTCGCTATTAAATCTTCTATACACAAAAATAGTTTGTAAATAAGTTACTATTGATGTTAAACCGACACCATTATGATACGGATATATTTCTTGTATATATTACATCTCCTCATACAAGCTGAAAGTTACTCGGTACGAACTTGCATAAATTAATACTTTTTCTTTACTTTACATCCCTTACAAATCGCACAGATTTTTTCATGGTCTTTTCTAGGCTTCTATAATTCACTATTTAGGCTTTAATTTGTAATGAAGTAGTAGTATTATGATTTTGTTACACTAAACAATTCCTCGTTAATCATATCTAATAATATATGTTTCGAATATTGCGTGAATCAACTAATTTACGACAATTAATCAACTACTCACCGGAAAATCAGAGTTTATCAAAATTATAGGGCCGATTCCTAGGAATTGACCAAAACATATCGGTTTGAATCTTTCAACGTAAGCATCTAGAAAATACATGCGGTACTGAGACACTTCCAAAAAGTGTTGCTATTATGGAAATTCATAATAATGTCAATCATAGGTAGATATGTGTTCAGTATATTCTGGATAATGTACCGAGTGTCCCAAAGTATGTATTTTTGTGATTATTTCCTGAAGCTAACTTTTCTGAAGCTAAATATTTTTAATTTTAATTTTTTGGATTTAAAACAGGACTGAGTTTATCTTCAACGATAAAGACAAAAAGGAAGATTTGAAAACATACCGGGGAAAACGGGACGTATGATAAGCTTTAGCCTAAGAAACGACATGCCTTTTATCATACTTTTATATTATTCTGTAGCATTATATTCTACGTGAAGTGGTATTAAAGGCATGGATTAAATTTATTTCACAAACAAGAAAATATAGAAGGGAAAAACTCGATAATTTGGGGAAAGAAATGGTGATATACGGCAATGAATTATGGAATTGCGGGTGAAGCAGTATCAATTTGTTCAGTGGGTTTATAAAGCTCAAAATATATAGCCAATAATGGCCTTTTTTCGAAATATAAAAATTGGAATGGATTCAAAACTAAATCGATTCCTATAAAGTCACTTGCAAATTTATCTAATAACAGGAAGATATTATTCCCAGAATCGGTTGCAATGAACAAGCTTTTTACGCGGAGACAGAATATACCGATACCGAATCCCACAAAGTAAATGTAATTCCATACGATAAATGAGAATGTAAATGAAAAATAAGTATTTTAGCTCTCAAAAATAAAGAAATAGATTTGAAATGTTTAAAAATGCCCTGGTAAGGAGGCTGTTTCTGATGAGAATATATTGACGTGCGGTAAACAGAGGCAATTTCGAAAATTGAATCTACATGAGAAATGGATGATGGAATTATAAAAAGAAGAACTAATAGAAGAAAGAAACTTATTGGAATCGTATACGTAGGGCTTCAAAATAGGCCACAACTACAAATTGAACTGAAGATAGTAAATACGAAGTTGCAATTGATATTATCTTGCTAAAGGTATCATCTATGGAAATATCGAAGGGTCGGAAACATAAGTTCATGTTGGCTAATGAAGGGAAGTGATAGTTGATGATTTTACAAGAAAAATATATAAGATACTTACCTCCTACTTCTTAAGGAGACTTGAATTAGGTTAAATTCATCTTCAAGTGATCGATGTTCATTTAGATTTAACATTAGAATGGAAATGCTTGTCAATGGTTTTAGCACAAAGCATGAATGTTACTGAGAATTTGGATTTCATGGTTCATACAAGAGATTAGCAATTTTTAATGAAATATTTGGAGAAATAAATCATGTCAATATTGATTTATAATGTGAAAATATTATAATGATTCAAACCAGCATTGTTTTTTCTTCTTTACATTAGTCTTATATTGGTTTAAAACTTTTGATAGTTATATTCAATCGGTTTCAACTAACTTCAAATTGACTGTAAGTTTGAGATATTATAAATAATTATAAAGTGCTTGTAACACAAAAGAATTAAATGTACTTAAATAAGAGAGGGAAAAAAATTAAAATTACACATTACTAATATGATTACCTATATCAATTGTTTGAATGTATTCTGTGAATTTAAAAAAATCTAGCATTTTTATGGTACGATTACTCACGGAGTAAATGTGACTTTTTTCTCAGATAAAATACGTAATGGGCCTTTAAAAGAGCATTCGTAAACGTTATTATTTATATATAAATCATTGTCAGTTCATATTATACGTGTAAATTTTCCAGAAGAGAATTCCTCGATTGGTGGAATTCGAGCTATGAGATAAAATATTAAACTACGTCCAAATATTTAGAAGAATATTCATCATTATTTATATTTATTTTTAATTTCGTATATGCAGTCGGTTTTCCGTACACAAAGACTTCATTCCGACTTAATTTTATGTACTGAATATATACTTTAACTTCATGATGCAAAGGTGTGTAATATTACCAGTACCATATATATAAGGTGGTATTTGGTGGCTGATATAGCTGAAACTTAAACGTTTAAGACAAGAAGAAATCGACAGAGGTAACGAAAGCACGAACCGGTGGGAAAAGGGGTCAAAGGCAAGAAGAAATACAATACAATAACTTCATCTAGTACAATACGATTAATACATACGGTCATAAAATTAATATAATTGCATTCCTATGCAAAAAGAGACGTCATATCTGACAATAAATCTGCTAACTATCCCATTTCGACCGTAAAATCTTGGAACGATAAATGTCAATAAATAACGCTTACTATAATTTCCAACTTCCACGTGATTGCAACACAAATAGAATGTCGACTCATCATTCATACTCCTTCCAAAATAACGGTCGTAAAGTCCTAAATTGATTCGGCCGTAAATCGACGTGGTCTGACATTACATTCCACCGAGTAGACGTCGAAAGCTAGAAAATCAATAACAGTGATGATTTAGCAAATAAGGAAAGATATTAAGAAGCTTAAAATGGGCCCGATTGCCATCATTTCTTGACCGTTCCTCTCCTTTTCCCTTCCTCTCCTCTTTAGCGGTTCTCCTCCAAACCATTCAAGTTTCGCCGGAGTTTTTCGAACGCAGGTCACGTTGGCGATAAGACCCTTATCACCCGCCCTCTGCACCTAATCTGATACCTATCCATCTCTCCAGAGATGGAAATGGAACGCCACCCGAATACTACGCACCCACACCTAAACATTTCTCTTCCGTGCAACTTTTAATTTTCCCCATCTTTGATTATTACGTTTATGAGAGAATAATTGGCTTCATGACAGAATTATATACTACACCACGTAAAAATACACAACATGACCTAGGTTTTCAATCGAAGCTACATTACCAGGTGAAAAAGATGCAAAGCAACAAATGTTTACTACAATCCAATAAAAAAAGGTTGTGTTGTGTATTCTCATGCGTTGTAGTAAATGGGTTTTTCACAAAGCCGTTTATTGTCAGCGAACACTTCGAATTGAAACAGGAGCCGGTGTTGTTTATGAGAGAATCATTTATCTTTACAAATACGATTGTTCGAGTACCCCGTCATTTCCTGGCTGCGTTAAATCAACATTATTTTTTAACTATGAACATTTCAGCTGCTGAAAACAGAACTACTTTTAGAACTGAACGACTTCAGAAATGCACATTTAGCATTATATTCTTCTGCAGGTTATTTCCTTTGTTTCGTCTTTGTACAACTAAATTTTAATGTCTCCGGCACACTTTTGTGGCTACGTTTATTTACGTTCAATTTATAATATTATATTTATACAATTTGGTTTAAACTTCAGGTGTTCGGCCAAACGTTGTGAAAACAAAAAGCAACTATAGTATTTTCCACTGCTTTTATTTGAACGAACGGTTTCAATCACAAGGATCAGGAGAGTCTCCTTTCTCTGACGATAAAACTCATCGTACAAGTATATGATTTTAGTGTACCTGAGGATGTTCGTTATGACCAAAACCGATCTTTAGTAAAAGGTTGTGGAAAATACTAAGGTTCGTCTTTATTTAGCATCACTGATAGATTAGTTCACTTGTAATTCGGTTTTTGTTTTTTGTATATTATATACTATACATTTTGTATATTGTATAACCTAACTAACCATAAAAGTGGAGATGGATGGCAGCCATCTTGATCATCGACGTCACAGGACCTGTAAACTTAATTTTCCGGAAAAAAAATTGCCTTAAGAGGGTTTTGAACCACTGAGAATATACTTTTAAAAACATTTGGAAACTTCATCTAAACCGGAAAACTCGGCCACTTCTCATAGTGAAGCTTACCCAGAAGAATTAAGTTATAATTTAACAACGAGGTTAAGTAGGCTGCTGCATGCGCCCGCCAGATACTGAGAGATGATATGACAAATAAATTTACATTAAAAATTAGAATTTATTTTTCCGGTTTCAACAGATAGACTCTCTCTAGGATAAGTAAACTTTCAGACGAAAATATTATTTCGGTAGTTTAATTTCATGTAAGTGTAGAGGTGAGGAACCTATTTCCACCAGAAGACTGCATTAACGATTCGGCTGCATAAGAAAGGCGTATTTGAAACTACTGATATGCGATGTGCCTACGTTCAAACAATTTTACATCCAAATTATTTCTTTGAAAACGATTTCATTTGCAGATTAAACTATAAAAGTATATGTTTCATTTTGTTTTAAATTAGAAACGTTAGCGAGATTGCGAAACAAAATTATTTAGATTGAAGAATTTTTTTCAGGAAGTGATTAAAAGACCGCGATAAACACATCAGAAAGCTTAATGTGGCTTGATGGTTTGCCATCCTTAGGTTAGTGTATTATGTTGTGGCGACCAACGTCTTAGTTTTCTCAACGAAGTTTGTCAAAGTCAATAAACTTATTAGCGGCACCGACACTTTTATGGACGAAAGGCGTTCAAGATAGTCTTCTTAAAGGTAATTATTTTGGCGATATTGAGATTAGTAACATACATTAAGTAGTGTAAACAATAATGGTGTGAAATACATTAAATGGACTGGATGTAAAAAAAACGTGAGGTACCATCTTAGGAAAAAGGATACACAGCAGGAAAGCAGCCACAAAAAGGGGTGTGCGTGTAACATACGCAAACCTACTGACAGTATATACTAAAAGATATAATCGAAAACTGTGTATAAATCACAAAGGCAATTCTATGAAATAAAATAATAAAATGAAATCAATATCTGGACGCATGGGGTTCCTTGATAGCCTAGGGGACAGCGCGTTTGCCTACGGTGAAAGAAGTCCTGCTGTAGATTAGATATTCGGTGGGGGCTCAATACGTGTGAAATGACCTTAGATATCGAAGCATTTTTAAAGATACCAATAGTACTACAGGGTACACTGCAATCATTCACTCATAAATAGAAAAAATATAAATCACAAAGAAATTAGAATTTTAAACACACTAAATTGTCAAAATATTAAAGCCGATGAAAAACTACAAGTCTTCTTCAATGACTAACATCTGTTATTCAATAAAACTCAATCTCAACTAATCGGTCCTGAGTCAGCGTGCGTTAACCACTAAAATAATATTTGAGTTATTATGCTGTATAAAACAATATCATTCAATAATTTAAAGGTGTTGTATACTAGTAAACTACACAATTTTCGATATGGGTTAGGACAATCTTTGTCTCGAGAAATTTCGTAGTCGTTCTTGGTGTCACTGGCAACTATTCATTGAGAATGATAGATAAGAACGTTATGAGAATATGAAATGGATATTAATGTTGTAAAGGGAAGAGCAGAACGTGAAGGTAATCATTTGAGGTGAGTGCATGAGCAAAGGATGTGAAGGAACGGATGTAAGAACTCGGCATTGGTAGGGAAAGGTTTCAGTTGTGAGATGAATAAAAGGGTTCGGATGATATAATATCTACTGCTTTCCAAATTAATATGCTGAAGGTAGGTTCTCGGTGGCACTCGGTCGGAATTTTGAGAACTCCTTAGTTTTAGACAAGGAAAGTTTCCAGTGTCTTTAGGGAAAAGTAGAAGATATGGAAATTTTTAGAAATCGTTAATCGGGAAATTGGAGTAACAAGTAATTACGGGATTGTCAGAAAGGACAGCCCAAATTATGAAATAGATTGGGGATGGCCAATCTATTGCTCATCCGCCAAAAGTGACGAGTGCCATGATTATATCTGACTACTTTAGCCGAGAGAAAATAAATATATTGCCCGTTTACATATATAATTATTATATACATATCTTCCAGTTCCATTCAAGAGTAAAGATAGTCTTCAGAAATATTTAATCTATAGGCTATCACGTATTGTTTATAATGATAACGAACGTACTACTTCCGCTAACATTGTATTAATAATGGTAATACTTAATAATTAAACGATAATTTAGGGTGAGTTGGAGACTAATAAGTCTTTTCTTACATGTAACCCTTCGATATATGAAACTCAAAAGCAAGAGATGGATTAAAAAAGATGCAGAGAAGAATACTATCCTTTGTAATTAAAACCTAAGATTGCACTTATGAAAAAATACATAGGAAACATCCGAAGGGAAAGAGGTATGAAAAAACTATGAAACTTATAGATAGTTAAACTAATTGATAAACTAGATTTCAAATGTAATAAGCTATAAAGGTACATTATCAGAAAGATAAAAAACTAGAAATTTTGTGAAAATAAATAGAAAAAAACATTTTGGTCATAACAGAGAAGAGTGTTCATGAAATCAAAATATTAAAATATGAGCAGATGTATATAAATCAAAAGAAACAAGCAGTATAATAAGATCAAACAACACAAAATATAAACCAAGGGAAAGAGGAGTAAGGAAAAATAGAAGAGCGAAAACATATTGAAATGATAGCAAAAATAATTTTAAAAAGTAATTAAAAACGCACTATTCATGTATTATATTCCGGAGCACTATTGTCATCAGACCAGGACATCGTGGTTTGATCATGTTAATACACTTCCAAGAGAAAAAGAAATTAATCATTCTCAAAAAAGGCTCTCTGAAATTTTCTGTTATTTCCGAAACCACAGTGAGGCCATTAAAATAGTACTCGTAGTCACGTTCTGTTCGATTTTATTAGTTTGTGCACCAGAAAAAACAATGACCCCTCTCTTTGGCTTCCCCGTTGAATAGGCGTAGATGCCAACCAAGTCTTCATTCATGGAACGGCGCTGGATTTATTTTCAGATTCCCAATGGAAACACCCCAGTCTCTCTTCCATGATAAAGTTTCTCCTAATTACCAGGGGAGCAAAAGCAATCGCGCAATTCGTTCGGTATGATTCTCATGTTCTTCCATTGTGTTCAAGAAGAGTAATACGTAATTAATTAAAATGATTTCTTCGGAATGAGAAAATTCTTGTCCTAAGTGCATTTTTAAGTATTGGAGTTAGTGGGATCATCTTCTATTCCCAGTTTTCAATGAAACGGACCTAATTTATTTTATGGAAAAATTTATAAACTTTCGCGAAAAGCTTTCCTATTCGACTGAAAAGGAGAATATCCGGTTAGATATCGTTTTTTTTAACGATATCAGACATTGAGTTCCATTTTTCATCGCAGAATAATCTATCAGTTAAGTTAAGGCACTATTCGAAAATTCTTGAGTATTCTCATAAATCATTAACGGACCCTGTATTTTTCAAAAGTTTCAATAAAACAACCCGTTTCTACACAGCCATCATCACATCTATTAGAGACTCTTGAACATCATACTTAAAATTTAATCATGAATAACTGCATGGAATGGAACTGTTTTTTTCGTAATTAACGGAAATGTCTGATGCGCGGTTTTGAAATTAAAAGTAACGAAATTTTTTCCATATATATGCGATCATATATAATTTCTGAGAAGTATCTTTCTTTCCAAGTATTCCAATGAAAACAGATGCTAATTATCTTCCAAAAAAATGCTACGAGCCGTGATGGGCATTCAATTTCAATCAGTAGAAGATTCGTAACCACGACGTCATCACTTGAACATAAAAAAAGTTCCAATGCTATATTTTAAAGAAATATATCGAACTTTATTTGAATAAAAGGTAACGAGACTAAAGAATCTATAGAGAATTAGGATTTAATCGGAATCGCTGATGGCGGCAGATGTTGCAATCGATAAGTGTTCTTCTAAAAGATTTAGGAAATGAAATGAAACGTTACTGGTGTACTATGAGGTACATTATCCCTTATCAAATTTACCTTTACTTTACAACCTGATCATTGTTTCTCGAAAAAAAATTAGTTAATCCAGTATTTCCATGTAATTCGTAGAGAGAGGGTCATGACAAGTAACTCGACTCAAATGAGGGAGATCGGCTCTTCTTGGACAGTTTCATTGGAAATTCCATGACATGAAAGGAGACTAACTTCAAAGCGGATAAGAGAAAATAAACGAAGGATTCTCATTTATTTTTCCTCTTTTCGGCTTTCCTAATCTTCTCTAATCGCATTTACATTCGTTTGTTTTTACCGACCTTTTGTGCTGAAACGTGAAAAAAATCTCACATGGTAGAGGTAAAAGGTTTTCCTTACAAGTGTACCTTCATTCAACTCGCCATTTGCTCCTAAGGTAAGTATGCCAACCGTCTTATTCATAGACTATACTCATCCGTACATTTCTATCCCTGCATACATCTTAGGCTTTGGACACATTAGTAAATTCCTTTAATTCTTCTACTAGTTACACACACATCTTCAGAACTGCATCAGGCGAATGAAACGTGCGTTTAAGCTGTATTTTCCTCCCTTTTGGACCACCATCACGCTCATTATACAGAATCTCTAAAATTCTGATCTCATACATCATTTCCATACGTCCCTTTCAATGTAACAAACCCCTTTCCATACTGATCAAGCAAAGTTTCGATTTGAAAACATTCATACGTTTCCCGGTCGTTGGTATTATTTGGTAAAAGTGGTTTGGGTTCGATTTCGGGTATATTAACCCTAACCCACTTGCGAAATGAACTCAGTTGTCGAAGTACTTTAAGCAACGTTACTACTATATTAACAGTCTTTGGTTAACTAGTATTTCTTAGAGTCGAGTTCGACTGTCGAGTTTCTTCAGTTCGACAGCTGATGTCCTTTTGTACATTTGGGTAACAAAGAGGAAACCATCGAATGAAGGTAAAATGCATCCTGTTCAGGGTTTTTGGATTTTCAGTAACATTAAATTGCTAAGACCATTTCCAATACGTATCCCGGTTCAAAATACAATCTAAGAGTTCAAAGTCCACAGATAGACATAATTTACGAAAATTTGTATAAAATAGGTTAAAGGATTTGAAAATACGTTCTCCATGTTTCATTACTGAGTTGATGCGCAAATAACTCAAGTTATTTTAATCACAACTACTCGAATTATTCTCATTCCGTTTTTATTTCCGCAAATGGGTTTGAGGGAAAATACTAAAATGTCTATAGGAGACAACAGTTATAGAAGTTTATAGCCTAAGCAGTAAACAAGACATTATACACAATCCTTCATTCTTCGAAGTATAACTCCTAAGTGACGTGCTTATTTTAGTAAAAGTTGGTGAATATAGATAGCCGTGCACTTCTACGTGAGGTCCAAAGGGTGCCATTTCCATTTTTGCTCCTTTTTTCTGCATTTTTCAGAGGGAGGGCACAATTAGAATTCCGCCATAATTAAGTCGTCTCTCCTTTTCAATGGTCTCTGTTTACGGATCCCCTCTGACGCGCAGTCTTTTGTTTTCATCTATTCCGACATGGTGCCTCCCATCATTTTCCAGATTCTGCCCTCTGGAGGCGCGCTCTCGAATTAAAAATCTCGCACCTGTCTTTCTCCAAAGCATCCTCTCTTTCGCGCTTTCCATTTCTTCCAATATTCATTTCCTATTGTCCAAGTCCACACTGCGTAGAGGAAAAAAAAGAGGCGGCTGTTTTTTTATAAAAACAGACCAGCGGATTCTGGCCGTCTTTCGCGCGATATGTTAGTATTATATATTTATTGTTCTATTTACGAGTATTTATTCGTTGTTAGGGGATGGAACTTTGTTTGATTTTCGTATAAGATATAAGCAAAGAGAAACTGAAAGACAAGTAACTGGATTATATGCGCGAGAATACTGATGAATTAAGAGCAGAGCCACAATTTTCTGTCTCAGGTGCTTGATAATATGCAAAATTCTCGAATACACTTTGCACTACAATATCTCAGGAAATTTTGTGTATTTTTACTGTAATTCAAGGAGACAGCTACTTACACATCCGTGTTTGATTGTGCTATGTATGTGTTATGCCAAAAAACAATATTCTTCATAGAAATATGCTTTGTGTTATTATTTTCATCAGCACTGAATTGAGGTGGCGGGACATCCGTGGTCAGCTGTGGAATTTATTATGGATTTTCAGCAAGAAAAGGTTGGTGAAGAATGACTTAGATCCATATCTCTTCTCTCGTCTTGTGCGCCGATGGTTTTGCTCCATCAAGTGGAAATATTTAAGCTATACGATGTTTCTTACTTGATTTTATCTCAATTTGAATACATCCTATGAATAAATTTATATGCAGTAAGAGTAGGATGAGGCTTATATGAAGCTGAGCAGCATTTAAAATCCATCTGAGCGTATGTAGAATAGAAGCAAGCAAAAGCGAGACAAATATAAGTGTAGGAGGTCAATTTGAAGGCGGGCAAAGAAGAACTGCCCCCCGCGGGTGTTCATGCATCGAACCGCGTTCACTGTTTGCGGACGCCACCTTCATTTCCGAAGCGAAGAGTACGCGATCCCAACTACATCCATATGAGCAAAGTCGTGCTTGTCTTGCGCTGCGCGGAATTGACATTCTAAAGTCCTAAACCGGATGAAAGAACGCATATTTGAGAGGAGAGATTCAATCCTGGATCTAGCTTATCCCAGGCTCTAGAAAAGGCGGACGACAAAGTCGAGAGATATTCAGACAACTCTCAATACTCCGAGGCAGGTCAGGATATTGTTGTGTTGGATACCCATCGCTGCCGGATTATCAGAGTGGTGTCATAAAGCGCGTTTGAATAGATTGTAAATGTAGTTATATTCATGATTAAAAGAGATTTATCCGAGTTTCCATACTGGTTTATTATTACAAAGACAAAAGTAAACGCTGATCTGTCATTTTCAGTTCCTGAAGGTCGTTATAAAGCAGTAAAATTTATAAGAAATAATAAGGATATCGCACTTCAAAGACCGGTTTCGACGATTGGTCGTCACAATTACTTATGTAAATCAAATACGAGTAAACGTTTGTAGAAAAAGTGCGATACTTGGATAATTAGTTGAAACGATGGACTTATAGATAATGTATACCGCATTGATTGAATTTAATTCAGTGCGAAAAGTTAAATACAGATTTTACTACTTCCTGAACAACATTGATAAGATCTACGAAGTGAAGCTGAAATAGTTTAGTATACAATGAATTGAGGTTACAATATGTATTTACAATACATCATCTTACTGACAAAAAAGCGAGAATATAAACTCAACAATTAATATCAATGTTTAATATGAACATTAGTATTTAGTCATTACTAGTGAATTCTCTCTCAATAATGCCGTGAATACTCTAAGCTGAGGAATACTCTAAGCTCATTTTATATTAACCTTTCCTTTTAGTTGCAGTTCTTGACCTTTATATTTAACGGTCTCTTCGCTTCATTAATTCACGAGAATTTTAAGTAACGTTCTTGAACGGAATATTACCTCGTTCACGAAGACAACCTAATGCACATGCTTCTTAAAATATATGGTAAGTAAGTCAACATAGAGGAGTTACTTCTCATAGAAATGGAACTTTAGAAGCTCTAGGAGTTATAAAATTGGAAATTTCTATTATTTTGATTGAAAAATATTGTATGAGATATATGGGTACCAAAATAATGGACGAATGCGGACTAACAGAATGGTTTGTATGTACAGCCTGAAATATACTTACATGCATACCCTGGGAGCCTTTCATGTGGCAAGGGGTGCACACACAATGACTCTACTTTTCACTTCGATCACTCTCGTGTATAGTTTGCCGAAAAATAAATTCTAGTAGAGACTAGGTATATCATCTAATTCCTTTTTTTACTCACAGTGTCAGAACGGAGTATGTAACAAGGAGGTGGTGAAATACGAGTTTTATGTTGCTTTCGACTTTTTATGTTCATTTGGAAATAGATCTTTTATGTTTCTTTGGATATCGGTATTTTATGCTCCTTTGGACACCCATAAAGTATGGATGAAAACTGAATTAGTTAGGTGGTGTATGTGCAGAATATGAATGTATGGAAACGGAAAAGGAGAAATGGATGGAGAGAAAGCTGGTTGAACGTGGTAAATAAGTTCTGATGAGATGTATGCATCTTCAAGAATGAAAGGGAATGTATGCAAAGATGTATAGTTATAGTGAAAGATAATTGAAGATAGTAAAGTATGGAGTAACATTGCAAGTTACGGAGGCTAATCATGCGCTTCACTCGAAAAGTGTGACATGTGTTTATTTTTATTTGACGAAGAAAACGCATTGCTAATTAAAACGTTAAAAACTCATGGGCTTTGCAACACCATGATCCTTTGCTCAACTCATAGAGCCTTCCTCATCGTGTTAACATTTACATTTATCCTCTTATATAGTTTTAATTCGTTCATTTTACCTTTCTGACCACAAAAAATAAATTGTTGGGCGAAAGAAATCGCGTCTTTAAATTTTTTACAAATAATTCAGTTATTTACACAATAAGGAATCTTGGAACACAAAGTTGGCTATGTATAGAATTATAGGAATCTATACTATTTCATTGGAAAGTTTCTTACTACATTTTGAATTATTAATGCATTCGCAATGAATGGACTGACAGTCCGTGGCAACGTTATTAGCTACAATACTAAATAAAATGATACAGCGTTATTTGACATTAAGATAGAGATACCTTTTAGCTACAACAACAAACTATTACAATACAGATATCTCTTTGCGAATTGAGTTCACAATGGCGATACCGACATCTGCTAGCTACAAAAATAAATATTTCTCTGCAGATAGCTCCCTTACAAATAATGCATTACCTTAATAATCACTACCTTAATCGATACACATAAGAACTATTGTTCCTTGATAGAATCAACTGCTTGGGCTGTGACTTCGTAAAAGTTTGCCATCAGGAACGAAGTAAAAAGCAAACACTCCGCAAGATTTATTGCTGGACCCGAATATGATTCCACGAGTCGAGACCATGGTTGTCCAACAATAAATCTCGTGGAGCGTAAAAGTTTGCTCTTTCTATGTTCCTAATCATTTGTTGTTTAATCCTTATTTATCATAAAAGTTTTTAAGAGTTCCTCATAGGCTTTCACGGCCAGCGTAGTGGTCCCAGAGACAAGTCCATCGTATATCACTCTGATAGGTAATCCTCTACTGACTTTAACGAACTATTAAAGACCATTAACCTATCTTTTCTCTAATAAGGAGGAATGAATCGTAACTATTAGCTTCATCGTGAGAGAGAGAAAGAGTTCTAAGTTTGAGTACTTTCAGGAACGACATTTTATCGCAAAATTCCGCCTCCAAGGTCGTAGACGCGTGTAAAGGAACTAAAAAGGACCGATTTGCGAAAAGTCAATTGGCAAAAGGAGAAAGGAAGCGGCGAGAACAATTCTTTGGGAAAAAATGGAAAATTTGAATACTTTTGAGAGAGACTCGGAAGCCATAAGGTCACGATACTCATCGAGGAATGGAGCTATTTGAAAGAGTCGGAAAAAAGAGAATAAATCGTTAAAAGGGAAGGGAGAGAGGCAATAAAGAGTTGGGAAGGAATAAACAAAAACAGAGGAAGATGAGAGAAAGTGGAATTTGGGGAGTTATTTGAAGAGGGCAGGGATTGAAAGTGCAGAGTGCCTGGGGTCATATTGTGTGGACTGAGACGCACGGCAAACACAAGGAGGGAAATGAAAGAGGATGTGCCCCGGGATTGGTGCGAGACACACCAAATACTTGGACTGCAATATATTCAGATAAATCTTGAGGCATTTCTTGCATGAATTAGTGGTTTCCGCTTACTTCGCTTTGAGGATGAAATTCATCACTAAACAACAACCATCACTTTTGGATACGTCTGCTACGAGTTTTAGAAAATATAAACTTTGGTAGATATAGCAAATAAATTAAAATACTTCGTTTTTACGTTTAAATTTATTCGATATATCTACCTAAAGGAGTTTCACACAGTGTTAGCTAATTTCAATAATACCATATAACTTTTCTTTACTAATGATTGTGCCATATGGTTCTTTAAAATCTTATTTTTTAACGTCTAACTCTACAAATAATATTTCAACTTATGAAACAATTCAAATTAATTTAATTATACATACATATATAGGTAGACCTCAGGGTAAAATTAACGAAATCAAAGACTATGTATAACTATTTTATTTAGAATTTATAATTATCTTATTATATACTTTTCCAGCCATATAACCAATCAAATTTGATAGGACGCTTATAGATGTCTGCTTAAGATACATATACATACGACCACTAACAACAGGGGAAAAAAGATTGATTCAGTGAACAGGAACCAAACTTGGTTGGTGTTTTCGGAAGGAATTTGCATAATCTTAATAGAAAATGCCAATGGTCTTAAAGAGGAAAGTTTTCAACTTATGCATTTTACCAGTCGATCTAAGTGAAACTTGGGTGTTTAATGCAGCAATTACCCAGCCACTCCAGACTATAAGGCTGTATGCTTGGGATGACAAGAACAGACAGGAAACGCAACACCTGGGTGAGAAAGATGACAGGTAAGACAGGTATCACGTGTAAAGTAAGATCGCTGACATTGAAGTGGGCAGTGTCGAGAAGAGACGTAAGCGTCGGTCATCTCAAGTTCTCAATGTGAAGAAGGCAAGAAGAAGACCTAAGAACTGATGTAACGTAGTCATCATAAAGTACTAAAGGGGTAACATAGCAACGAGAAGCTCCACAGAAAGAGGATTAGAAAATACTTAGCGAGGCTTACATCTGACGTCGGATTGAAAATGGTTGATGATAGTATAGGTCAAAACATATTGTGTCACAGTCAAAGTTATATTACTAAATCTTCCTTCATGAAATCTCAATCACAATCTCCTGTGTGTATCTAACTTCTCTTTATCTAAATCATCCTCATTTCTCAATGCCAGGAATATTTTTGTCATTTTGCTGCTATACTTGTATCAAATCTCCCAGAAATTTGTCCAAGTTTTATCAATCTCCTCATCAAAATCTATGGAAATTTATAAATATTTCTCTCATAATTAAATTCATGAATAAGAAATATAGTATTTATGAGTCAGTTATCTTCTATGTACGCCTAATCATAGAGAATAATAATTCGCATAATTTTAAAATTACCTGAATCATGTACATCCACATATGGAAGAACATATAATGAATAAATAAATTTAGGCTTTATTTTGGGTGAAATGGAGACTATATAGTCTTTTCTTTCATTTAACCCACAGAATATAATACTGACCAACTTTTACCACTCCCCTTGTACAGCTTATATCACCCAGTCTAGGAATCAGCTAAACGCAATGTTAGAATTTTTCTGTTACAATACCCTTTTATCAGTTTCTAAAGAAAAAGCTTTATATTTTAAAGAAATTATGGTATATTGATTAGCAAAATTCAGAGATTGTTTAAAATCTAAAAAGAATATCCTTCTCATAACTTCCAGCTCGTAATTGTAAAATCTAGAACAAGTAAGCAGGTTTTCGGTAAACTGTTCAGCTTAAACATAATAAATTAATTCGGGATAGAAAACTAAATATCCTATTAATTTTGGAATTCTTGGAAGCGAATCTCTTACTTTTGGGTTTATTAACGTCGCGACTTTAGAAACTAGCGTAAACAAGATGGGTCTAACACACCTAGACTGAATAAACTTACTCACTTGTGAGGAGAGAAATGTATTCATTCGCACCTTTATTCTATTCAACTTTTCATTCGTTGGTCTAATCGCATCTGCGTAATGCGATGAGCGAAAGAGGAAATCTCTCCAAAAAAGGCGAAGTACAGCGGAGCTACGATCTCATTGTGAAGATTTGAAATTCGGTCCAATTCACCTGAAATTCTCCACGGAAACAACTCGAGTAAGAGCTATTTGTTCCGTCTTCTATGAATTGCGAGTAATGGGAAACAAAACGCAGCTTTCAACCCCATAGCGACATAGGATTTGCGAATGCAAAGGAATGACTTCGCTGAAATCTTCTCAGCTGCACACGCAAGACAGGTAAGACTATGTATTTAATTAGTAAACTGGCTTTGGCAGCTGCACCCTCTGTGCCGAGGTAGCATACTTAGCCATTTTTAATTTTCTTGAGGTGTGTTGCTGTGAGGAAACTCTACGTATTGGAGAAGAATGTTTGAAATGCATAAGAGCATGAGCAGAGCAATGAGAACAATTAGAAGACTAACTTGTAAGTCTTTGGCAAAGGCACTTCAAATACATCCTCAGTGTATAACTTTGCCAGTAAGTACGAGTAATATATCTTCCTTTTTTTCTGTTGAAATCTGAATTAAACTGAGAAGTTACTACAATTTCATGGCGATGGTGAGAAACGTTTAAACAGGGAAAATCAAGAGGCGAGACTACAAATACAAAACTTGAGATTGGAATTTTACCAAGCTGCTATCCCTTTTCTAATTATTTTGTAAGTTAAATCAAAAGTAAAATATTTGTCTCAAATTAACATCGGACTTATTTGATACAAATTATTAAATCTAATATCAATAATCGAGATAAATATTGTTGCAGATATAGGCAAAATTCCAAACTGAAGCACTAAGATAGAGTATCTTTAATTGTATAAACTCCAGGTGCTCTGGCCGAAATTTGTGGAATGTCAACCAGAGCCAGCTAAAAACAATACTTACCATTTTCTTGTTTTTGTGTTGCTGAAGTTGGCTCTGACCTATGAAATTATATCTTTCAAGATTAAATTTTAGAAGATTTTTGCTCTTGTAGGAAAATATGTTATCCTTTACAATATCTTTAATATTGTTGAGCATGAGTAACTAAGCTAAGTTATTGATTAGGTAGATTTTAACCATTCTATCAAGGAGAGGTAATAAAAATTTCTTAAAGATAAACTGAAACTTATATGCGAAAGAAATATTGGTCTTGTGGAACTACTCGTCTTCAATTTCAAATATACCAACCCCTTACTTTCCGTCAGTTCCACAAACTTTTCTTTTTCTTTCCATCGTTCTCTTTTTCTTTACTTTTTGATTCCCAGACTTTAGATTACCAATCTCAGAGCACAATCACTTTTAATTTCCTCTATCTCCTTATATTGCGTTGATTTACAAATCGAGTCTAAAGTCAACGTTTTATCCTGATTAAATTTTCAGGATCAAATATAATAAGTGACCACTCAAACTCTGTCTGTGTATCGTCAGATCCTCTTTTCGAATTCATTTATTTTTGCTTTTAATCAAATTTCCCTTTTAATTCATTACTCGGATGTCTTTATGATGAATTAGGTGATGCGTTCCGTTGAAGCCGTCGTTTGGTTTCAAACGTTTGGGAAAATTGTAATTGTATGTTTGCGAACTGTATATTTAAAACATGTATGTTCAAACATATATATTAATCATCAAATAGAAAACTAAGATAAGATAGATGGTATATTTTTTTGGCATCCCCATGGATAGATATTGGATTGATAATATAGCTTAAGATATACCCTCCGAGATGTTTGTAGGTATTGACGCGAGCTGTGAAACTATGTAGCAAGTCCTCGCCACTTTGACCAATCTATGCTGCTTTAAGCTGTAATTCGTCAGCACTCACATGCTATCAGACGAGGACGAAAATAAATAATGAAATCACCAATTCTTATTTTTTAAGGAATTTATAGAGTTCAATCTTGAAAATGCAATCGAATGACGTTGGTAAAGGTCGCCTTATGTGATTTAAGATTCTTACTTATTGAACCATTAATATTCTAATCCCCTCAAGCTTTATGCGAAGAGCTTAAGAATGAGAGCAAAGCTAATGTGGACATGGGAACTTTAAAAAGTTCCCTTGTCCACATTACAATGCTAAATATCCTTAAGTAAGATATTCAAAACCACAAATTTGATTGCTGAAAAACAACGGACGTGACGGCTGGAAGGTGTTTTAACCTTCCAGCCTTACGATGCAGGAAAGGGGATTGAAATATCTCGGTCAAAATATTTCATTATTTAACTATCTATTTTACTTTCAAAGATTTAGGAAATATCTTTTTTGGTGAAATAATAACTAAAACTAATTAGAATCAGCAATTTATCAGTCGGCTGCATTTTTCTATAATCAAACGCTTTTGGTCAATATTAAACTGTCTACCATATTATGAAATGGCCTTATTTTCAGATCTTTTTGTGTGTAAATTTTTCTTTTCATGTATCTAATCATTGAAAAACTGAATTTGTAATATCTTTAAACATTCCAAACTAATATGTTTTTTAAATGAACCGAGACGGGTTAGTTTGCAAATTAAAATTAATTTTCTACATTTCTTTTGCTACGAAAACTAATTAATTTGTTAATTCTATAAAGATATATGAAAATACTAATGGTATCTAGCTTGTCTTCATTATCAGGTTGAGAATAAAACAAGGGAACAGTAGATGATATAGCGAGAGCTCGAACCCGCTTAAAAATGAAGCGTTGTTAATAGTTAATTAGTAATTTTATGAGACTGGAAGCGGAGTAATTATTGGAATAAGGCAAGTGACGGGAACAGCAGGGTATTGGTGGCCTACTTAGCACTTATCGAATTTGATACTAGTCTTACGACCGCGATAGACAAAGAGAAACAAAATTTGGAATTTACTGAAGCAAAAATAATTTTAAATCCCATTCTCTTGTCTCCGGGACTAGTTTTGTATTTTATCAAAGCTTTGGCATCTTATAACCAATTGTATTGAACATGCATGTATTAATAAGTTAAATTATCTAAGGAAGAAAAAGTATTCGAAAGATTAAAATCTTTGCCAGTTGAGTTCGAACGAATGAATGTTCGAGAATCGATAGGTCGAATGCGATCGACCTGTTGGCTACGCTTACGGTAATTGGAAAGATGGTAATTTGTGAGAGTGTAGTTATGAAATCGTACTATCTAAATTTCTTTAAAAGTTGGCTGCTTCCAAACTATCTACACAACTTACATTTTTATTTTTAATATGTATGAAATATAGTTCTACTCCACAAAACAGAGGCATCCAATTTAGATAGTATATGAGAGTATATATAAACAGATAACATAAAAACGCTTCTTTTATCACAGTTAAATTATCGTCTTTCTTCGAAGTTCTGTACATTTTTCACGTGCTCGTAACTGTAACTATCTCAAGTAATCCTGCTTTGGTTTAGCATTTGTATACTCAGTAGCTATTATATTTCTACATCGGAGAACTAACTCTCGGTCATTCGGAGACGGCGTCACGGTGCAGAAATGTTTAAAGATTCTTCTGGAATAAACGGCAGTGAGAATAAGGTCACGTGATCCGTGTGTGACATTGCTTTTCCCCTCCACGGTTTTCTATCGACTGGGACTCTCATTTCGTCGAGGCCTTGGAACATTTAATGCTGATCGGCTTAACTTGAAAAGATCTTTTGTTTTTTCCATGACAAAGTCTTCCTTGCTCTGGCTTAGAACAGCTCTTCCCGGCTCAAGTGATTCATTCTCTAGTGTTTGTGTTGTGGATTACTGTGTACTTGCCCTATAGTTGACACTGCGGTTGTTTAAAATATTTCCTTAAAGCGGATGACTTTGCATCGGACTTACTCTCATGGTTTAATTGTAGTAATGCTTCATAGTAGTAGCTAGGTTCATTTCTCAGAGGTACTGCGATAAATTAGATGATGATCCAGTCGACGAGAGACTAACTAAATATAAGCCGTTATCCTTGTCATAAGGATAATCTTTATCTTTACACGCAGAGATTCTCATCTTACGACATTCTCTTTACTTTCAAGAAACCTTACAATCATGTACTTGGTTGCTTCCCCTCTCTTCGTACCAAGCGGATTTCTTTTAACCGTTATATTCCCCTGTTAGTTCACAAGAAACTCATGCCACAATGAGTACGGTGCTGCTGTCCTTTACTCCAAATTGAATTCTACTAAATATAAGGAAAAAACCTTTAATGTTTTTATACGAAACAGTAATTTAATGAACCAAAAGTTGCTCTACGTAACCTTTAAACTCTTTCGGAACAAGTCCAGTGGGATAAAATTTTACACCAAAGATATTTCCTTCCAATAAGTCACTAAGCTAACATTTACTCTATCTATGTATATATCACCTAATTAATGGGAATAATAGACCCTAATCGTTAGAGAAGTTCCTAGATCCGCTAAATTCCAAAATCTAGATACATATTTTTGGGATATTGAAATTGCTGACAATTGCTAACAAGGCTAGCAATTTTCACTTCCGCTACGCTTAAACCTATCTGAGAGCATTTCGTTACCTATATGCTTGTTAGTTACTCGATACAATGTTCGTCACCCGATACGTTTTTTGCTCTGAGTATTTGTTCGTGTACCGATTAGTCACCGACGAGAGGAGTCAACCGAGGTTTCTCTATAATTGTGCTAAATTCTATTTATAATTTATATTAACATCTCGCTCTCGTATGATAGTATAAATAAATTATAAATAAATTGCGCTCCACCGGATATTTCCATTTCACTCGCCAAAAACATTTGTAGCATAGATGATCATTTATCTATTAAGAGACTTAAAATCGTTCCTCCGCTCATAATGATTGACTATCCTTCATATATTTTAAGAGAAAGTAATAAATCATGAATACATACATAATGAATTTGTGAAATTAAAACAATATGTTGATTTCTCTGTGTTAGAGTTAAAGGCTGAATTTAACACCACCATCTCGAGCTATGACTCTTTCTTGCTCTGTTTCCATGAGTCGGAGGTGTCAATTTTATTTGTAGAGGAATATTACCTCCTACGTTTTCCTTCCCCTGTTTACTTATGACGGCTGTAGCCCTCGAGGAAACAGCTCCCCCTTATATTTCGGCTGCAGAGTCTGCTTTTTCCTGAGACATACAGTGACGATTGGTTTGGTGCGGAAGACCTCTCTGTGGTTTCACAACATTTCGATATTCTTTATGGCAGCACAATTAATGGCAGATATCGAATAGAGAATTATAGTCGTAAAAGTTATTTACTTTTATTAATTTACTACTTATTATGCAGAATTTGAAACTGAAAATAATAGCGGGCTCTCAAACGCAGTTATACATAAGCTAATATATACCGTTTTTGCGTTGATTAAATCTTCATATGTGTCTACATTAACTCCGCCCATGCAAAAAGTACATTAGTTAATGCACAGCAAGTAAATTATATAAATTTTGTTTTAAAATTCAATTTAACACAAGGAATGAGATCAATTATCATAATTCTTTTGCACATCAGAAATATGTCAAAAGTACGAGAATGAGTTGAATTACTTGGTATCCATATATTCAACTATATAGTTGGTATATTAGGATACAATAGGAGAATATTGCATACATATTAATACGCTGCAAGTGCAGCTTTATGCTGAGAAGAGTAAAGGAAGGAAATAAAAAGAAATAAAATTTTACAAAATATCACCAAGATTTAGCAGGATAACAGATTTATATATTCTCTCCTCATCTGTGGTTGATTGCCAGTGGATTCCGTATCCAGCGATTCAGTAATTCTCGAATCGCAAGTGCTGGTTTATATTTTCCTTTCTGTAGTGATCTAATATTCTTTGGGGAATGTGGCTCTAGATTCTTAGCGTAGGTAATGCTCCTAATTGATGAATGTATATGAAGTGATGCCTCTATCTCCAATCTCAACAACTAATCGAAAACAAGCCCATCGCTGTGGATAGTCAGTTATTTTGGTTTTGCAGCGCTCATTTGACGTAGAAGGTTTCGGTACACAGAGAATTCTGCATATATGAGTGAATTCTAAATATTTATCAGCAGAACTTCACATTGATTCCTGTGGAAGATATAAGCAAGGAATAACATTGAATTCCGTTACTTTATGGAAACGATCATCGAACATATCTAATCATAGTTTAGTTCTTCAATGTAGCATATCCGTTTAGTTGATTCATAAATTCATAGCTATAAGCTAATTTACTACTATACAACGATAATAAATTGTCTTATTTATCGAAATCGAATTCTCTATTATCGAATTATTTACTAGTGTTTATCTGAATTATTTTTATGATATCTGGCTTGTTGAAATTTTTTCAGAGATATTTAGAAGTTTGTAAATTGAATTGTAAAATTAATTTTTTTTCTTTTCTTTTTCGTAATGTAGTAATATAATCGAAAAATCGCCAAAAACCTAAGTCAGCGAAAACTGTCACTCATCTTTCACCCATTATTCCTCAAAGGCTATGTTTCTTTATTCCAAAATGCCACCGTTTTAATCCTATGAATGCAGTGAGAAAGCAAATAAACTTGTCGTCACCAATGACTTGTAGTCAAGACGAAGGCGTGAGACAGTTGCGAATTTTAATAGAATTTCGAATTATTTTGCCAAAGTTTGCCAGATTTTAGATACTAAAGTATAGTTGACGACTATAGTAAAACTTTGATCGATTTTTTATTTAACTTGTCATTACTTGGAAAGATTCCTTATAATTTAGTTTGGCGGAAGAAGAAATAGATTCTAAAAACAAAAGTGGGCTTAACATATGTTTCTCGCGGTAACGCTTTGAGTCGTCTAGAACCGAATCGGGAGCCACTGAGTGGTCATTTATATGCAACGGGAGGGATTTGATGAAATGCCAAGGTTAAATTTGGAAGCGGCTCGGTATTAGAGTTTTAGGTGACCATATTTACATACATACATTGCTTTGTTTTTGTAGTTTTTATTTTTACACCTCTATTTTTCAATAAATTTTATTTACGATTACAGTTTGAATATAACACCCATTCCGTATGCCTTAAATCAGGGACTGAGAACAAACGGCCTTGATTCACCCTTTGCAAAACCTCAGTAGAGGTGGGCGAGTATTTAAAATTTCGAATCGAATATAATTTTTTTTGCTCGACAAAATTTTGGAACTACCCACATCTGCAAAACTCGAGTTGAATAAAATAGTGTCACAAATCGCATAAAAATTTAAGTGGTTACGTTTTCGTTATTCCTTTTTATTTCGGTTTTCAATTTTTACGTTGTCCGAACTGGTAAGGCACATTACATAAGTGGACTTCTTACAGAAAGTATAGTATCGAATCAAATATTTAGTCCATTCGATTATCCGGAGGTAAAGTTATTGAGTACGATGATATGTTAGAGAAATACAATTATATATACTGAATAACAACACAATAACAATTACAAAGATACCACCTTATCGATTGTTACAATAAGACATCTTCTAGCTGCAACAATACACCATTATTAAGTATTCATATTCCAGCTGCAGAATTGCGCTACTAGATCACTTATCTCCGATCTACGACAATCGCTATCACAATATAGATGTCTCCTAGCAATGAATATACACTGTTAGAATGCAAATATCCCTTAGTTACAACAATAACCTGAATCAATGTTGATCTCGCCCTTACAATGATTACATTTTCATATGAAAGCCTAATTCCTACATGGAAAATTCAACAACGATGCAATTCTCTATGCAAATTCAACATAATTCAACAATTTTTGCTTTAAATAAAAGATAGATTTAAATAAGATAAGATTCGGTTTAAAGATACATTCTCTTTAAGTTAACGCAACGATTCAAATTGTTATCCTGCGTGCAATTTCGATGTTGGACTGTGTTGAATGAATGCCATAGAGCATTCGAGTACGGACCGATGGTTTCACGTGCGCCCCACTGGTTTCAGATACGGCTTAATGATACGTGCTCCTTCGTTGAGAAAAGGTTCCTTGAACACACGCCTTTCTATGTTAAATTGAGAGACTGAGTTTCGGCTACAATCTCCCTCCGCTGCATTCATATTTGAGGAGCGATGTTAATCGATAGTGCGAAGGCACTTTCCGCAGTAAACATAAAAAGAAAGGGGATAGCATAAGAAAGGGGGCTCATGGAAATAGAAGATGCCCGAGGCAGGGAGACAAAAGGCGGGAAGGAAGTGAGGCTTAGCGGACAATCAAGTCCAGGTCCCAGTGTGTAAACTGGTGGGTCGAAAGAGAGCACCGCTCATCCCAACTGCCCTGAGGCGAGGGAGTCAGTGAGTTGGGAAAAAGGGTGCGGATTAATAGGAGGATATTAGAGAGGGGAGAGGAAAACCTTGGGCGAAGAATATAATCAGTTAAAGTTCGGCTCATATTTACCCTCGGACCGCCTTGAATTTCGAGATAATTTCCCAGTTTCATTCGCGCTTTAGTAATCAATCACCGACATTTTGGACGCTTTAAAATTTCGGAGGTAAAAATGTATCCAGAGAGAAAAGAGCCGCAATTTGTTAAATTTTAATCTCTTTTTCCAGTGTTTTATTCGTAGTCACAATATTCGTTCTCATGAGATCATACTTACAAAACGTTAAAGTAATGTAAGGTAGGTAAAGGATTGCTCGTTGGGTGAGGAATTAGGTGATTTATCCTTGAGACCGCTATGTGGCTGAAAAATCCTGTCCTAAGCCTTTAAAACTCATGTGATAAATATTTCTGGATGATATTTCTAAAACTTCAATACAACCGCAAGCATTGTTTTACAAATTTAGGAAACTGTTGCGTAATTGTATAGTGATATGCATTATGCACATTCAGTTAATTTATCATATTTTAAATCGTATAGCCATTACTATCTCTGACTATATCCAAATTGGTTTGTTCTTCTTCATCATCATCAGAAAAATTCGTTAAATTCATCTGATTACTTCCTTATTTAATTTATTCGACTGCTAAAACTGTAAACATGTCCCTTTTCTCTGTATTTTTAGTTGATTCAGACGTTCCATTAAGAATAACTCTATTTATTCAGAATTAAATGTTCCTTTCTCTTTTTCATCAAATAGTAGACGACCATAAGTACTTCCTCAAATTCAGATGAGACAAATTAAGCTTCAGAAAAGATGACGGATAATGATGACCTCTTCTATATTTACTCTAAGCGTAATAAGTAACTTCCTAGACGTATTGACGGAGTAGTTAGCATGCTTGTGTTCCAACTCCATGGTCCTGAGTTCAGGTCCCGGGTAATCAGTTTTTTCTAATTAACTGGTTGTGTGTGTTTCGGGCGAAATTTAGACTATATATTCCCATATTAAATCCAAGTCATTTACAAGGAAATGAATAATGCAACATAGTATAACAAATTACAGGAAGGATAGACATAATATCGCAAACAGTACATACATAATATATAATACAAATATCAAACACAAAAATACCAATTAAAATATTTTTAGTTGTGTTTAAGATAAAATAAGTACGAAGAAAATGAACAATGGGTTTCCACCTTGTATAATAATTGTAATAGGCGTTTAGTCATTCGTCATAAAATGAAACTAAGGTTTGAGTTTAGATAAATACATTGAATGAAATAAGCAATGATTCTCGTGGTGTATTGTGAATATTCTTTTGAGGATCGGGCATGACGTAAGCTTGGAATCGCTGGAGGTGAGAAGAAGTGAGCGTGGGCGGGATCTGCCCGAGACGTACTGAACAGAGGGGAATAATATGGACCCGTTATCAAAGGGAGCAATTATCGTGGGAGTACCGATGAATCGAAGAGGAAATATTTCAAATAGAAAGAGTAATTTAAATGTGAACAGAGAATAACTTAAGGCCTCATCTACCGTTCGATGAAGTATATTTGAATAAACTAACTAGATAGATATCTTTATTTTGTGGCAGATTCCACTTTCAATGTAACTGATAGAATGCCCGAATTAATTTGGGAGTCTGTTAGTACAGTCTGTAGTAGTTAGGTTAGTAGTCTGTTACTAGACTGTCAAATCTAATCTATGCGTTAGTCTCTTAAGCTATAGCCAAAAGGGAGCTATTGTGTTTCGCGAGTCGGTTTACTAAAAAATTCTTCCTGAAAAGCCTTTCCTCAACTATTCGTTCTATTTCTATTTATTTTTACTCTAGAATTAGGTCGGGTTGAATTGGCTTAATTAAATGTTTTCATGTATGTAAATTTTGTATGTAAATGTTTACCGGTATATTTTAGCACTCTAAAGTATTTGGAGGACTTCTGCTGAACTTTTTGCATTCATAAGCACTTCTTACTTTGGAACCCTTAACCTTAGAATTTATAGAAAGCATGGCATAATTCTTATTACCCATTATTATTTTGGAAGTATTCACTCTATTTACACATTTTGCGGTGTTGTAATAAGAGGAACAGTAGTATTTAAATATTGAGAAAGTTATTTTAAACAATTCGGTCATTTTATCATTGAAGAATTTAGGGTGGTGCAAATGCAGCAACGCTATTCAAAGAGAAGTATGTACATAACTAACAAGTTAGACAGCTTAAATAACCCAATTAAGAAACGTAAGGTAGAATGAAAATTACTGTCATAAAAGTAAATAAAAACATTGCTTATTACAGAAAATTTATAGACCAGATAAAATATCGTAGCTAGTAAATGAAATTGAATAAATTATAGCTTTTCACAGACAGAGGAAATAGGTATACCACATTTTTGGAGAAATCCAGAGCCCCAAATATCCCCTTATTCATATTTTAAGATTCTAAATATATTTTCCTGTATTCTACACCCATCGTGTGTTGATAAATGGAGTGAAGCATTACAGAATGAAAACTAAATTCATTCAGATAATTAGATAAAAGCCGGCGATAGAACTGTGCGATTGTTTTGACTCGGTAGTTCGCAACTCTGCGAAGTAAATTCCCTTTGCGTAGACTCTACATCATCGCAGACGAAGTTGGTATCTAAGGCATAAAAAACACGGTTGGATGGAGAGCCGCTATGATGTGGGGAATACGAGAACTCCCATTTCCTTGGGCGACCTTTCTTCTACTTCTCAGTTATCACTCTTTTCCTATCTTTCTCGAAAATTGTGACAGCAGTGGTGAATTCAAACCAACGACTAGATCGTCATCCCAAGGGTAAGGTCTTCATTTATTTATTTCTTCTTTTGCGCAATTGTTTTCCTCAGCAATGGAAATGGTTGCTTGAGAATTATTTAAATATTTTTCTTCGTCTTTTCATCGGGACACACCCTCTCTCAAAACTTACTTTATTAAGTACCGTGTTTCCCGAGATATAAGACCTAAAGGATTTTCTTAATTTAATCCGTGTCCCAAATATGAGCCCTAGTTGAGATCGTCGGCTAGATGGATGGAATTTGTTTCCCGTTTAAAATACATAGCATAATTATTAAATTATAAAGTAAAAATAATAAAATAAAGATATTTCAATAAATATAGATAATATTATTAATATTGGGTAATATAATCTGAAGACAACATAAGATAATTATAATTGATATGATTTGAGCATGTTATTTTGATTAACTTATTTTACTAATATTATTTGGAGATGTCATTTTATTTGGCTTTCAGTTGTCAATCTCTTTTAAACATACCTTTTTCTGGACTTAATACTCATACAATTTGGATTTTTTAATTCCACTTCATTTCTTCTGTCTGTCAATATTATTTGTAAATTTATTTTTATTTATTTATAGTATTTGAGAGGGTCCTGCTTTATTTCGGGTATTTCCACCACGTGTTTTTTTTCAACCTTAAATTGCAAGATTTTTTTCCGCACCCACATTTTGAAAAGATACCCATAAGGCACTACTACACTACTACATCACCAATAAAGGCTCAATCTATCTATCATCAGTACTTCAAAGAAATTATTAGAAAACCGAATGACGAATATCATGCGTTGAATATCCTTAACTTCAGCGTCAGTACTAAAAAATAAGAGCTTAAAATGAGCTATAAGGCATTTCTAGAGGTAGAAATTAATATCAATCCGGTATTACAGTATGCTGCTACTATTAATGAATCAAAGTTTCGTATGAATAGAGTCGTAAAGTGAGGTGTATATTGCATGTGTGATCGTGCTAATTTCGGATTTTGGCATAGTTATCTGTACTTCCACTGAAAGATGAGCTGAAACGCAGCTCCGTTTAACGCACAAGTTTCTAGGTGCAGTCTTACCAAAGTGCTCCTCGGGACGAAGTTATTCATTAGCGAAGTATATCCGAATGAACAAAATTTTCCTTAATTTGAGTACAGCTCGTTAATGATGCACGCGCGATGATGCATGGTTATCAAACAATCTCACATGCTATTCTTGCAATCATCTTCATGAGATGAGAGAGGGAAAATTTAATCTTTCCCATCACTCACATCCCTTCAAATCACGAGCACTCTCTGACGTTATGCAACTCCTGTGTTTTTTACTCGCACTCTCTGAGGAAGGCTTCAACTCCATCTATCTCAAGTAGTTCCTCAAGTCTTATGGAGGAGGTGTTGTACGACTCTCCGATCGATTGCTGTCCACTCCTAGATAGGTGTACCACGCTTCTTTAATCCTCCACTGCTTCATCCGGATTTGGCTCGTGGGAGGATAACTAGTCGCAAACGATGTCTTAAATTGGATTAGGTGAGATTAATTGCTGCCCCAAAGCGAGACCTTGGAATTCCAACTTCACGACGCTCAATTGGATGGAACATATGTAGATCCGAAATGGAAAACTGCACGCAGAGTGACGACTTAAGCCGCCTTGGCCGAGGAGATTTAGGGGATCCAATATTAAAAGTGCGAGATAAGCACGCAGTCCTGAATGGATATTTATAAAACGACAAGTATACTTATTTAGAGTTTAATTTTGCTAGTGTTAATTGTGTGAAACATAGTTGATGCGACATTGAAGTATATATTTTGGTATTGTTACACTAAATCGAACTGATAGCCAGACTCTTAAGCCAGGCAGATTATAATTCCAAGGAGTAATTATTATTATTATTATTATTATTATTATGTACATTGTTGCAGATAGACTGCTAGTCTGGTGGCAACATTACAATCAACTACGGTAACTTTCACAAACATATTTAAACAACCCAGAACAAATTATATAAAACCCTTACAAGATTAAACACTTACATACAACTACTTTACATGATACAAAACACCAATATAACACAAATCCCAACTCCATTGCTATTTCCCTTGAAAAAAAAATAATGTTCTACTACTACTGCAACACTAATTCTCTGAAAACACAGACACTCCCACAGAAACAATAGACATTCAGTAACAAGCAACATTAATTAACCCCTGCCCCACCCAAACATACACCCTCAATCGAACTGGTTTTTTCAGGGTTCCTGGTAGGCCTTCACGGCTACCGTAGCGGTCCCGGGGACAGGTCCCCACCGTACATCACCCTACCAGGCAATCCCCTACTCCACCTGCAGATCCTTACTAGCAATCTCCCTTTATCTACTAAATCTTTCTTATAAACATTTTATGATTTTTGGGAAAAGGCTCGAAGACTCCTGCAGGCAAATTATTCCATTCTACAAGAGTTCTATTTAAAAATGAGAATTTACTTGTATTTGTTCGTTGTTTTAACAATTGAACTTTATATCTATGGTCTTTTCTACCGAAAAATGTTGCTCCCTTTATTTCTGCTGCTAATTCCTCAAACGACGCAAGCCCCGTGTATATCTTGAAAAATAGTCCTAACCTTTTCTTCGCTCTCCTCTCCTCTAAACTTTCCCAACCTAATTCTTTTATCATTTTCGTGACACTATCGAGTCTTTCGTACCTTCCTAAAACGAATCTTGCTGCCTTTCTCTGAACCTTTTCTATTTTCCGCTTTAGACCTACTTCATGCGGGTCCCATAAGCATTCCCCGTATTCTAAGATTGGCCTAACGTAAGATTTATATGCAGCCTCTTTAACTTTCTTATTGGATCGCCTTAGGGTACGCATTATAAAATTTAGGGTTTTATTAGCTTTCAAAATTGTACGCTCTACATGCTCATTCCATTTTAAATCCCTGTTGAACGTTACTCCTAAGTATTTCACTGTCTCCTCACTAGGTAAAACTTTCCCACCTAGGCGATAGGTATATTGGTTTTTGTTTCTATTAAAACTTATAACTTTGCATTTACTCGCATTAATTTCCAATTTATTAGACGATACCCATTCGTACAAGGTAACTAAATCTCCTTGAAGATCCCTACAATCATTTACACTTTTTACGTTCCTATAGATGATGCGAATCGTCTGCGAATAAACGTATTTTTGACTTAATTCCCTCCGGTAAATCATTAATAAAGATTAAAAATAATAAGGGCCCCAATACACTTCCTTGAGCAACACCTGACGATACTGCAATTTCCTCGGATAACTTATCCCCAATTTTTATTCTTTGCTTCCTACCTTTAATGAAAGACTCCAACCATCTTAGTATTCTTGGATCTAAACCCATCCTGTTTACTTTCTGCAGCAAAATATCATGGTCAACAACGTCAAATGCTTTCGCTAAATCTATCACCACTGCATCAACCTGTTCTCCAATGTCCTGAGCCTTTACTAAGTCATGCTGTAAGCCTAGCATCTGTGATTCACACGAGTACCCCTTTCTAAAACCATGCTGGTATTCGTTAAGCCATCTCTCTTTCTCCCAGTAATCTTTTAGGTAGACTGCCACCATTCTCTCAAACATTTTACAAACCACGCTTGTCAAACTAATTGGTCGGTAATTCTTAATCAATCGTTTGTTGCCCTTTTTATGTATCGGAACTATTGTTGCCGTCTTCCAGTCCGCTGGAATTTGACCGTTATTTATACTTACGTTAAATATTCTTCTTAAATAAGGTACTAATTCATGCCCACCTAATTTAATGGCTTCGCTGCGTATTCCGTCCGGTCCCTGCGATTTATTATTTTTCAATTTGGAAATTTCTTTTAATATGTCTTTAGAAGTTATGCTAAACACCGGAAAATCCCCCTCAATACTATTTATTACCTCATTATTGCTTTCGACCGAGTTTTTGTAAGTACTCGAGAAATAAGAACCAAATTCGTTAGCTATTTGCGTACTATCAGTTAAAATTTTGCCATTCGTGCTTTCTATCTTATCTATCACATTTTCCCTTTTCCTTCGACGCTTTATGTATTTAAAAAAGTTTTTGCTCCTATCCTCCGTAATCAAATTCTCTAAGAACTTATTTTCAGCTTGCTTCTTTTTAGTATTCAACAACGAAGTAACTTCCTTGTATTTAACTCGGTTATGAGGGTTAGAGTTCCTTTTTTTGTACAATGCTCTTGATTTACGTTTTAACAACCTAATTTCAGTATTATAATATTCCGGATCCGCGTTATCTTTCAATTTTTTAGTGGGTACGTACTTTTCTATACCGACCTGTAAAATACGTTTGAAATTATACCAAATCTCCTCGATATTAGCCCCTTCGTTAATCCACATTTTGTATTCATCTCTAAGGTAATCGCGGAAACCTTTTGCATTCGCCTTATGGTAGCTATAAACCTTTTTATTTTTTGTGTTTAATACATTTCTTTGGCTCCAATTGACCTCTAAATATATCGCCTCATGACCACTGATTCCCGGTATTACCTCGCAAATGTTTAGCAATTCTATTGGTTTCACAAGAAAAACATCTATTAAATTCAAATTACGGGTTGGCTTGTTTACTACCTGCTCAAAACCACCATCGCCTACAATGACATTTATCAGTTCCTGAGCCCTCCCACTTGACCCATTCTTCCCTGACCAGTCTACCTGCGGGAGGTTTAAGTCGCCTGCAATTATAACGGATTTGTTTATGTCCCTAATGTTGCAGGTCATTTCAACGAACTTCTCTAATACCCCTAGATCCCCCCCAGGGGGTCGGTACGCCCCAACTACCTGCACTTTATGATGAGTAACTCTATCTTCAACTTCAACACTAAGGATTTCACAATCACTATCTTTTGAGATCATAATACTTGAGTAATTTTTTGAAACGCATATGAATACACCTCCACCTTTTCCCTCTCTGTCTCTTCTATATACTTCGAAAGAATTAGGAAATATTTCTAGCGAGTTAATTTCTTCACTAAGCCAGGACTCCGTACCTCCGTACTATGTCCGCTTTACATGAATCTATTAATGTACTAAACTCATGAATTTTATTTTTAATGCTACGACAGTTTACCTGCAAGAGCCTTAGAAACCCTTCCTTTTTCTCAAATACCACCACAGAATTTTCATTTACTTTCACAGCATTTTTTGCCTTAGTCACACAAGCCCCCAAAAGATCTTCACAATTTTTTCCACTATTTAGTTTTTTGAATGTGTTTCCTTTAAATGACTTATGACCCTACAGAATAACTGGCCCAACTTGTAATTGCCCCTCCGGTTTAAGTGCAGACCATCCCTACCAAGATCGTTTACATTTAACATGCAGTTAGGATCCACAAATGTCAAACCCTTTGCCTTACATGCCCATTCTATCCCATTGTTGATATAGTCTATCGTTGTATCCGGCACATCTTTTCTTCTAATTATTCCACTCACTGCTATCTTTGCCTTCACAAACTTCTCCTTCGCTGTTTCACACAAATCCCACAGATACCCAATTACATGTTCTTCACTTTCCGCCTTCTTCACATCATTGGTACCCACATGAATCAAAACTACCTTTTCACGTTCGTTCTTGCCCCTCTTCTCGATCTTCTGCTCTAACTGGTCTGCCCTTATACCCGGATAGCACTCCACCATCGCTCCCTGTTTTCGGCAAACGTCGCCGCTGTATCTTACTAAAGAATCTCCCATCACCAGTACATCAGGTTCTTCCTGAATTCTGGTCTTTTTTCTTTCTACTTTGGTCCATCCTTCACCTTCACAGCTTTCCTTCTTCAATTCCTTATTCTCCATTTCAAGGCAGCTTATCCTCTCCTTCGCCTCGGCCAGTTCTATCCTTAGTTTCTTGACTAACTCCTCCATTTCCACCAGTTTCTTCTTCTCACACTCGTTGCATTGAGCCCCTCTACTGAGCTTCTTGTTGCACTCGGTACACTTGCCACCAGCCATCCCGCTGTTTTCCTTTCACTACGGAGCTACCTGCAAACACGTCTTAACCCTACGGCTGCCACTGACTGACTAGTAATCAAAACTGAATTATATTCTGTTAAATCTAAGACTTTGCATGAAATATTGGAAAAGATCGAATTTATAATAATGTTTTTTCAAAGTCAAATCTTTATTTATTCCTTACCCATATAATATTATTATTAAAAAAGGACTACATTCTTAAAACTTAACTCATTAATTTACATACCAACATTCATGCCCTCATTAACCATAGAAGTTGTCGATTTGCAAATGTTCATATGCGCTTCATATTTTTATCACCAACCTCTTTCAAATTCCAACAATGCAAACACCCGTTAACTATCAAAATAATAATCCGGTAATCCGGAATTCTAACCCTATTCTCGTCGTAATGCAGGCTGTAGCCATTCAGGCACAAAGCAATTCTGGTTGCATAAACTGCAGGAACGAATGTATTATCCCGTTTGAAAAAAATATTTTTCCTGAGAATTAAGTTTTCAGGTCCTGTGAAGTCGATGATCATGATGGCTGCCACCCTCCTCCGCTCTTAAGGTTAGCCAGTTTATCTTATCTAACCCCCACCCCACTGGCGAATCAGTTAATATATTCATGTTTGCCTTGTTAGACGTTTATTTTCTTAGAGATGTGATGAGTGTCATTCCACAATATGAATCTATATGTTTTCTTTTCTTTTTTGTGCTTACGTCGATCTCGTACGACTGTTATTCCTAATTTCATTTCGCGAAAGAAATAAACTCTGCTAAGGATAAAAGTGAATATTAGATTCCTTTCTTATGCGATTGCTTTGACTCGTCTAGAGTTGAACTGGGAAAGATTAAATAAATAAAAAGTAGCTTTTAATCTGAGCAGGGAGGATATTCAACAGTCTTTACAGTCTGAAACTTAGGCAACTTTTGGTTCTCGCGTTTCAGGCGAATATAAACATACACATACACAATTTCTGCTTTATCGACAAGATTAGAGTTGACAAAAGCACGTTATTAGCTGGTTTAGCCAGATAGAGAGAATAAGTATCGCAATTCGTAAATTTATTTCCGGACCGAATTTCACGACATCAATACGAAATCAAATTATTTTTCGTTTTCGATGCGGAGTTGCAGATAATCGCAGATATTTACGATACTATACTAGTAATATCACACGCAACGATGATTTTTGGTTCACATCCATGAATATGTAGTTGATTATTGTCTTGTAAAACAATATTAGGGTAGGAAAGAGCCTGTACGTGCGACTTTATAAACACATTCAAACCAGTGTGCAGTAAAACTCGGATTTTCGGGTGATTTGAAATCTACGGATCGGTATTCTGCAAATCGAATCAAATCCGAGGCCCCATTCGAAATCGAATCGAATCTCGAAGCTTTGCAAGCCCGAATTATTGGATTCGAAACGATGCGCTGCGGGATTTTATGAATTTACTATAAGTCTCACACAATGCAGAGCAAAACTGCGTCGAAATATAAATCCCTTTTTTGTATTTTTGTGTTGTATTTTTGATTTGAAACAATGAAAACTTTCCTTGTAGTGGGGAAAACTTAAGCCAAAGCTCTCATAAAGAAATATGCAAATGGAGGTTTTTCGTATTCTTTAAATTCATGTGCGATACGCGAAATATGACGCGATTATGCCCCAAGTTGTGAGTATTTTGTTTCATTGAACTTAGACTTCAATATCCGATTACCAATTAACCTCTCGTTAAGCGGAGTAAAAGTTTTTAAGCTATCTAGTATGTTCAGCTAATGTCTGAAGAAGAAATTAATTTCGTAACCGTATTCATAATGCAGGAAGAGTACCTCCTAAACCAAAATTTTGAAATCGGGAATATTCTGAGATCCGTAGCATTATATGAACTCTATTTTCAGCATTGTGTTTTTAATAACTCTGGATAAAACTTCAGTAACACCATCTCAATCTCTCTTCCACTTCCCATCGGCACGTGTATCATTCAATATCCGGAAATCAGATTCCAAACGTGCATCCAATATCTAGATGTCTCTTCTTCATCCCTAGAGGATCTAATTCTTTGTCCATTAGCCTAATTTGATAATTAATTATACGTTTGCATCCTTCTTCAGGTAATGGTTTTACTAACAGTCTGGAGGACCAGCAATGGCGTTTCCACATCACCCACTAACAAACGGAAATTTTAACTCTCGTCATGCTGAGACCAGAAAGAAACGGGTTAATTCCATGGACAGCATTACAAATGCAACGATAACATAGATCGATGAATCTACTTTCTCTGCATCACCTTTCTACGCACGATAAAGCAGCCATTGGGGAGACCTGAAGCAGTTTTTCAAGCATTCGGAAAGCATTTAAAGGCAATTTCACGGGGCAGCATCAAAGCGCTTTAAGGCCCTGTGGAAAAGGCAGTATACCTTCGAGAAGCCCTCGGACTATTTAAATATTCAATACATTGAGTGAACACCGCATGAATCTCTACTGAGGATTAAGGAACAAGAAGGATGTTTTCGGAATGGGATCTTATAGAAAATTGATCAAAACCTACACTTAATATGCTTTCTTTGCGAGGGATTCTGGGTTCTGCGAAAGGTTTCATAAAGTTAAGAGAGTAAAGTTTTTACTGGTTATCCGAATTACGCAAAGTTTGAGCTCTAAATAATTCTCGGCTGCAAAGAGAGTTGGCCCGACGAGGTAATAAAACTCATGGATTTACCAAAGAAGAGCTCAATATCCTCACTTTGCAGCGATTGATGGATGTAACGAGTTTATAATAAATACCATAATTAGTCTTTACCCTTCGGTAGGTTCATGAACTCTGAAATTTTCTACTCAGTGCCTTCGCTTCTTGAGGCACTTCATGAATTTCATCCAACCAAATAGGGCAAAATGGGGTAGAGATAAAATTAGTAATAAACCATATATAAGCAACGTTAATGTGAGTGACTCTATTCTCAACAATTCATCACAATAAATATGAAATTAAATTGCGATCTTCCCCATTAATTTTATGTTTTATCTTTCCCTCATACTCTTGGCATGATTATAATTCTGCATGGAGAAAGAGTTGCGTATGTGTTAGGGCATTCAAATTAGGTAAATTTGAGACGACATTTTTCGTTTATAAGATTGGTACGTAAACGATTATCCAGGGAAAATGCCTTCTCATGTCGAAAATGTTTTTTTTTATATTTTAAATGTTAAGTATCAGATCTCATTATAAGTATGATTAGGATATAAAGGTACATAAACGTAAGTACGGATTAACGCAGAGATATAAAAGTATTATGTACAGCAGTTGTCCGCTCAGTCTCCTATAACTTTCAGTGTATTCGTTCAGCGCGAAACGGTTAACACGAAGCAATGGTTAATAAAAAAAAATCATCTACACATTCGACGGTCTAATAATATGATAGTAAGATACAATTTTGATGCTCTTCCAAACATGAGTAATCTTTCTTATATACTTGTTCTTTCAATAATGACTCAGTGCTTTGATAAATCCTATAAATATCAAAGATATACGATAAAAATGAACGGTCGGTGAGGAAATGCATTTAGCTGAAATCTGCCTAATATCGCAGAGATTTCAGGACTCTATTATAATATCAATACAGATTTTGTAAAATAAGAAAAAAGATCACTTAATTTTTACAAAAAGATTTCTTAGTATTTCTATTCATCTCATCAGTCGCAAAAGGATTTGGGAAACTAAATGCTTAAGAAATTAGAAAAGACTAAAAAATTTCCCAATTGCTAGAATTCCTACGAGTGACAGAATTATACGGACTCATTTAAGCGCTTTCGTTCCCTCGCCTTTACACCAGTTCAAAAAATTCCTCGGCCGTGTTATCCTCGAAAATTGACTCAAGGAATGGGTAAAAGAATACATTATGCCCGAGCAAGCCCTTCTTTCATAAGCCTTTGATATACTCGTCGCAATTTAGTTTGAACTCCTCTCGACTACGCGTTTATTCTCAAAGTAATTTGCGAGTTCCTTACGAGTCATCTCTTACGAAAAACAAACCGAACTGGAATCCATCGGAAAAGTCCCTTTCCAAGGCCTCTCTTTGTCGGAAGGTGATTCCTAATTTACAGTAAGAGATAGCTCGGATGAGATCAAAGACTCTACTCCGGAACGCGATCAAAAAGAACGTTTTAGAAATTCGATGAACCTTCTCAAAAGGCGATTTTGTGTGATAAGTTAAATGAGAAATCCGAACGGGAATCTCTTCAGAGATGGAAGAGGATTTTCCCAGAAAAGGAAACCTTTTGCTCTTCTCCTTTGTTTCCCAAATAAAATTTGGTAATGCAGTTGTCTGCTTATACATTTATGCAATTCTGTCACGTCATTCCCTGAAGGGGTAATCTCGCTGGCAGCCACGTCAAATCTTTATATTCCTCCATACATATTCTCCAATATACCCTCTTAAGCCCGGGTTGTTCAGTGGTTTGCTTGCTAGCATAAGTGCAATCTGGTTTCTGGGTTGGAACTCCAGAGTGAATGCGTTAACTTGCTTTTTTTCGTAAGTAAGTAATAGAAAAGGGTTTGTAAAAATGTGAAATAGCGTTCCACCAAAAATTCAAGGTTATCATGATACACATACTGATCGAATTGAAATCCTCACGAAATTGAATCCCGATTAGTAGTCTCTGATTTAGAGATGGCTCAACGTAACACTGATATGTTTTGGAGGTCCTCTAGGAATCACCCTAAGGCGGTTGTCTTGGACTTCCCCGGTTAATTCGGTACCTAGAAGACTCTGACCCGACAAACGAATAACGGATTGAAGAAACCGAGTTACCCCGAGAAAGAAATAAAATGCTTTTTAGTTTCCGCAGAAAAACCCTTTAATCCAACCGGCATCGACTCAAGTCATCTTAAAGACCTGAAAATGACATCAGTTGAAACCGGTGGAATTGAGATTTTTTCTGTGGAAACTACAAAGCAATTTGTTTCTTTCTTTATGGCGTTCCATCGAGTAAGGCTGAACCAAACCGATTCACAAGTACGTTTCATCTCCGGATTCAACGGACATCTTCGCTACTTACCGATAGAAGGACTACTTCTTCAAGACAAAGGTTCTCAGTCTCTAATTTGTTGACAGTCGTGCTCTAATTTTATTTTCCTGCACTATTATGTTTTTGTATGGAGAATATTCACATTTTTCCCATAAATCATTTTTGTTATTTTGCTTTCAAGCATTCTTTCTGGTTTTCATTTATTAGGGGTACTATTATATGAAATGTCATTAGTAAAGGGCGAATGAAACTCATCCATCCTATCTAATTTCATCTTACTTTATTTTTGTTGTTATTATATGAAATTATTTTATTTTTCCAGTATATTTTATCCATTTTCATTTTATCCTACATATTTTATTCTCATTATATTTATTTTGCATTTTTATTATGTTTCAATCCCACTCAACTGTGAATGATATGAAAGGGACCTGGATGATTGGAATGGAACCTGATCCTTTTTCCTTGTCAATCTCAAGTTACAAAAATCCCCTCACTGAGTTGTTTCTTTCTTCCGGTTTTTATTAATATTTGAAAATTTTAAGTATCAAAACAATACACGAGATTATTTTGAAGAGAGACAAATATAAACATGCCATTAAATTGTCGATTCATCTATGTATTCAAACAAACCAACGAAAATATCTCTTGCATACTCGTTCCCCAGACTTATTTTACGACCACAGTAATTCATTCATTTATGAAAAAGTGCATCTTTAATTTGCTTTCGTCTATATAATGGTCCTGATTAAGTTCTTTCCTAATGGAACGCGGAAAATTGCCCTTCTTAAAGTAATTATGTTTCACTCATGCATTTTTCCCGCTGATAGCATTCTGTCTCAATGAGAAAAGCAAGGACCTCACTCCTCATTTTACTCCATTCCTCTCTCTTGGTAGCTAACGGTAAAGGGGATTTGGTTCCATCAGCCCTCTGGCTGAATACTTTTCCAGTATAATCCATCCCGACTGTATTCAGGTTTAGAATATTCACTAGGATAATTAGGAAGAGGGCGTGCGAAGTCATCCAATCTCGCTCGTGCTGATGAATTCTCATTGATATATCCTAGGGTATTACTATCCCTAAGCGTGATCCGAAGATTTTCACGCGGATAGAGCTTAATACTCGACTGGAATCGGAGAGCCGGCTAATCCTCCATTAGTCACCGCATCTCGGATTAGAGAAGGGGAAAGTTTAATTTCGATGACAGCCGAAAGAGGAATGTTATCGACATTCCGCAATTTGTTTCCGATCCGAGAGGCGGTCGACCAGCATCCTAATTAACAGAAACAATTGACGGGGGCCGTGCCCTTGACGCCCTCGGACGGCCCGTCAAAGGAATCGCTTATCTCCACGTTCAGATGGAGCTGAAACATTCCCTGGACCGAGTTCTTCGGCTGATCGATGCAAAACGGTTTTCGCAGCCTCCCCTTCTCCCGCACCCCCCCCCCAATCTACAAAAGGGGGCGATTACTACAACTTTGCTTCCGCTCCCTGTCACTCTCGTCAATTCATGTGCGATGAATGTAATTTTTGTAATATATATATTTTAGTAACCTCTATTTATATATCTATATAAAAAACTAAAACAATCCTTCGTATATTCCTCGATTTTTTATTTTGAAAACCGGTTTAGAACTTTAGAATCATCATTAGGTATGTTAAAACCGGAAATGAGGAAATTATATAGGTCTATGAAGTATTGACGGTATAGAATAGAAGGGCAGTCATTCTATAAGTCAAGTTAATGCTACGACCAAGGCAATGATATGACTTACATTGCCCCTTCCCTACCATCAACACTCCATAGAATTTATTGAAACGTAACCCTCTGAAAGTGTTATTATCATTTTGTGTTCTTACCGTAGGAAGATAAGCCCTCTCGTGAATAATTGTCGATTCTGCCAAATACTTATGTTAGTTAATGATATAATGGATCAATTAAAATGTCTTCAGCCCATCGTTGATATACTAGCGCAGATAATATAATTTTTGCATCTATCGGAACGCAAGATTTACACCCATGCATATACGTACATATCGAATATGGTACTCTTGCCGCAAAGGGTTCACCAACCCTGTTCTTATCGTATTGGTACAGTGCTAATTTTGTACATTATTTTAGAGATGGTTCGAAAATAATCAAAATGTGAGGAAAGTAGTCCTCCTGTAGAGAGCGGCGAACTTTGCTGAAATATCCGCGTCGTGAATGGGCGTATCAGGAGGAGGAAGGGGAGGGGGCGATAGGGTCGATCGCCCCCTTTGATGACTTTGTAGAGACAGTAATTTACCTAGATCAGTGGAGCACAAACTTTTTACTCAACGGCCAAAATGGCACATTAAACGAGGGTCTTTCAAGTCTTAGTTACGAGTCTGTATTTCAAGAACAGTATATATACAGGTCGTTCTTTCCTCTACATTTTTTCTTATCAATGCATGAATTATTTTATTCTGTTTGTATTGAAGATAGATGACCTTTATTGACGAGATTATACCTATATGGGCCTCTTTTCCGCCTAACCTCGTATTTTGCTATAATATTTACAAAAATCAAATGAGAAAGGAAAACTACAGAGAGGGAAAAATAATTAAAACCTCAATTTGGCAAAGAAAAAATATAGCTGGAAAAAACGGGGCAGAATAGTAGACACTGTATAAGAGAAAGACAGTTTGCAGTGTAAAAATTACTCTATAAAATATATAAAAATCAAACAGAGTTGAAAAAATACAACTCAAATTACCTAATGAGATATATAGGATACAGAAAATATATGTTTGATAAAAAGAGACAAGAGATTACAAGAAAAATACCAGTACACATAAAATCATAAAAGTAACATAAATAAGAAATAGTAAAGCATTGAGTACGGGGGAAATTTATTAAATATCAAATAGATCAATGATCACTTAAGACTTATGCTATATAGCCTCCATTATCCACTCGGGCTGGTTGACAATATGCGGTAGGCCGTAGTTTGTGTACCACTGACCTAGAATATGAACTTATCCTTCAATGGGACAGGCAAGTGAGCCCAATAAACCTTTAGCATAATCTTCATTTATCACGAAAAAATGCCAGTGCTATCGATTTGTGATGGGAATTGAAGGAACCAAGACTTTTGTTAAATGTAAAGAAATAGACCACATTCCTGAATAGGAGAATCTGAATCCTCAGTATCGTATTCAACTATTGGAAAATGGTTGATATTTTAGTATTTTATTGATTACAAAAATATAAGTTCTATGTTATGAATATATTTATTTTACAGCTGGCGATAAATATAAATGCAATGAACATAAATGAAGGAATATCGGTCACCTTAATGCACAAAGCTAGAAGTGGGGACGGAAGAAGGGAAATTAGGAGGTGATGCCAATAAAAGATGGTAAATTGATGTTGTGAAGCAAAAAGTTGTAGCTTGGAAATAAAAATGCAACTTAAGAGATTGTGTGGTTTTTCAGAAGAGAGACATTCGTTAAATAGAAATTTGGAATATCTTTCGCATGGGAGAATGTAGAAATTTTCAGTTGAGTCATACTTTAAATATTCTCGCTTCCTGAATGATGATTCGAAGCGTTCTTCTCATATAAACTAAACTTTGAATGCTCATCAAAAAGCTTGTCGGCATAAAGATAGGAATCAAGCGTGTGTGATCTGATGAGAACATTCCCTTTAAATCAAGTATATCGTGGCTATTACCTCCAGTGACCCCGTTTTGCTCCTCTGAAGACTTCTCAATCTGCACTTTGTTTAACTAATTACATTCAGAAAAATAACTCTTATGGATGTAATTACATAAATTAACTTAATTGCTTCCATCAGTTGATATATAAATTGAGAGATCAATATTCACTTTTATAAAGTGAATATTGTTAAACTTATAGTTTGACTTCAGTCAAAAACTACTACTCATCGCTTTAGACACCTAAAATATATTAAACATGAAATAATTTTAAACTTGGTCAGCTCCACAAAATCGTTTATTATATTACACTCATTTACCGCATTTGTTACTTGGTAACATCTGCTTGAAAATGTTACCAAGTACAAAGAAGCCGATAGTATGAAGTAATATAAAATTTACTTTATAAAAATATAACTATTCCTAGAAAATAGGAAACCAAATGGACTATGCGGAATTATAAGGGGCGCGGTTTGATTATGTATTATTTAAGGGCTTATAGCACTTTTGAAATTTTGTTTCAAACTAGCCAATTTGTTAAGAAATTTATTTATTCATCTTATTTATTTATAATGTATTTTTCTCCGACTTGTTCATTGCTGTAATGACACAAAGGTCAACGAGGTATGAGCGATGCTGAATAATTGCATTGATTTTCTCCTTATGGAATGCTACAAAAAGTTTTACTCTCATAGTAATTCTCCATTACTTATGTGGACTAGTTACCCTTATAGAACGTTGGTTTGGTGGAGAAAACAAGAATAAACTACCACACTCCACATTTTGTCTAGTCGTCTTATCCTACCTCCATAGCTTTCTCTAGTTAATCGTGAGTGGGTGAGGTTCAAACTAGCCTTCAGGATGAAGACTACACATAGATGTACTTATATTTATAAAATATCTTCCCCCGAATATGTCCGCTATAAAGCACAAAAACGGTGGTGAAAGGAAGAATTTGGTGTAAATTATGGAATAATATGATTTCAAACTTCTTTACAATGTGCAGAAGAAACTCATTGATTGATAAAAGATGATCTCCTCGCATTGGAGCATATTCTTCGACAGCGTTTTCAGTAAAGTCATCCTTGACAGCCAAATTGAATGGAATTCTACTCTTTCCTTCACACACTTGGAAACCGAGCGGAACTAAACGCATTTACGGATTCGTGGTCTTGCGACGGAATTCCTTTCCTAATTAAAAGCGAGGAAGACCTTCAAAAAACGGAGAAAAGCATAGGTTTAACGCGATCCCTCACGCAAGACGGAAATGGAAAAATGTACTGTTCTCGCGAGCAGGCTTCGGTCGTCTTTTAAGGATTCGAGAGTTTGAAATCCCTCCATGACCATGTGTGCCCGTCTCCAACTTACACTAATAACTTCGGCAGTTGACGCGGCCATGAATAAAAGATAAACACGGCTTTTATTCTCGCTGCCGAATAGCGAGCCGTAAACAATAGGCCGTGCCTTCGATCCTTTTCGCTCATTCCGTTTCATTTGTTTCTCCCATTGCTCAGAGGCCGGTCGCCATGGGAGACCGAGTCGTAAATAAGAAAAAGAGAAAGGAGACAAGGGAAGCAAAAAGAACGAGTGGATAAAATATGAATAAGCGCGTTAACATCTCAGAGTTATCTCGAGGTGAAATATGCGACAACAATGTAGCACGTGTAAAAATGAAAAAACTAAAGAGAAACAGTAACGTAATTGAAGGCAAAAGCCGAAGTATCCTTGCAGTTTTGTGTGTCTACATACACGCCAGTTATTACTGTGTTCCACCACGTTCACGAAGTCTGGTTTGAGGCTCTACCTCATCATGTTCAACTGCTAAAAAAAGTTCTACATTTACATATGTAACATGTATATACCTGCACGTTAATGAGTAATTACTTCATTTCATGATTTCTGTTTAAAACTTTGGAGTATCTTCAAATAATTACTTCTAAAACACTACTACCAATCTACTTCTAAAACACTATAGTTAAATAAGAATGTCTTGAGTAAAAATTATATCTTCTATAACACAAACTATCACTTCTACATTACGGCCGGAAGTATAACAACCCATAATAAAAATGCCAAATATACCAAAAAACAGTAATACCGTGAAAATGTGCAAGATAAAATTACCAGCCTGGAATTCATAAATTGCATACAATAGAAGATTCACTCTCGGCAAATTCCGGTTCTATTTCAGACGTTATATGACAACGTCTATTTAAACGTGTAGGGCTGATAGACCCTCAGATACCCATAACTGGTGGCTTATGGCGAATTTATGCAAACGCATTTCGGAAAATAGCGCTATCTGATTCATAGAGCTTAATTTCGTCTACAGGCTCTGAATGAAATACGACAAGAAGTACTATAGCTAAAATAAAAAGTCCATACTACATTCTAACAATATAACTCCGTTGCAATGGCTTCTTTGAACTTGCTTCTCCCCTTCCATCGTAATCCTTACTCCTTCCTGTCTTCCATATCCCATCCACCGATTTCATGATGCCGCTACATCTATATCTACATATATGTATCCTACAAGTTGCCTTTCAGCGTGTAGCAGGGCGTGCACGCACTGTGACTTCCTTTTCATAATATACTAACAGAAAGTAACGGAGAAGACGAGTTATATCGATTAAATTTTCGAAGGACGAACTAATTTCTCTCAATTTATTAATTATATTAAGTATTTCTTTGAATCTCCTTTCTTGTAAATAGCCTGCGTCCTGAAGCATCTTAGTTAGTTCACCTTTGCTTTCCACACTTGAAAATGTGCTATTTTATCAAATACATAATAATCCTAACTATAAATAATTGTAATAAATATTCTAAAAATAATAATTTGCAAATCATACACGAAGGAGAGATAAATTATAGGTCCTATAATGTCAAGGTTAGGTCCATGTGGGCCTCTCTTCTAGCTGATCTCATATGTAGTTGTAATATTTATGAAGAATAATTGAAAATTGGAAAGAAAGACAACAGTGTGGAAAAAATCTTTGCAGATCGTGTATGAAAAAGGAAAATACACTGCAGGAAAACACCCGCAAGAAACGGAAGAGTGACAATAAAACCGCGCTAAACTAAAATTAGGAAAGTAGCATACAATATAAAAAATTAACTAGAAAAATACAGGAAGATATATCTAATGAAAAAGAAGATTCAAAATATGTAAGGAAAAATATAGAATGAAGAAATATATATTTTTTGGAAAAACGAGACAATTTTGGAGGGACCAAGACTAAAACAGAAGAAAATGAAATATAAAAGTCCTCCCATTCTGAACTAACAGACAAATGGAAAACATCCCATTGATCAAGATATAGTAACAGGAAAACAAGCTATTACGCTCTGTCAAAAAACAGAGAAACGTAATAACGTAATAGCCACGAAAGATCAAACAGCAGCTAGAATTGTATTTGAAAATTAAAACGTGATTAAAAGAAAATATTCGGAATGGGATGGGAAAGATCAACTGTGAATTTTAATAAAAAGTGATGGAGGGAAAGTGAAAGGCGGAAAGGAGATATAATTAACTGCGCGGATGGCGGAATGGGTACAACGCCAATGAAATATGAACAGGAGAATACGATGCAAACACGAGACGACTTATTCCACTCAATAGAACGGTTAAAGGAGCACTTGCTTATCGATTGGAACAAGTGCACAGTTCATTATCATAAGTACAAACTCTCTTAATTCGAGTGAGCTTGATACTTGACAGTATTTTCTTCCACGTAAGCAAAGATATCAATTTATTTTCATAAGGCTCGACACTACCCTAAAAAGTAGCTTAAAAGTCCATAAACTTATATAAAATGTCGCTAAAAGTCGTCAAAAATTATAATGGCCTAAATTTGCTTTAGTAAACATTATATTAGTTCACATTTTGATTGAGTTGAACCGATAATATGAAATTTTACGACTCTCTTCAAGTATATGTAATCTTAATTTGCTTTAAATGTAATTAGAACATGAGATGCTATGGAAACATTAAGGAGTGTATACGTGATAGAAAATGCTGGATGGAATGTAAGATGACGTCGGAATAGAAAAAAGTGGCTCGATGAAGCGGAAAAATCACTGAATTGGCATCTATGCACGTAACACGTCACTGCTCTTTAAACAAAGATGAAGTTGGAAAGTGATGACGCGAGAGAGAACTAAAACAGTAATTTTAAATAAATACCCTAAGAAAACTATCAGAAAAATGAAACTCAGTCAAGGAAAAAAAGCAGCAACAAGAAAGAAAATGCGAAGAATATTCGTAAACTGACAGATAGCTGCAGTATCTGCAAGTGGATTAATATATTTTCCTTATGACTGAGTCTTACTAAAGAAAAAGTGTTTTCCGAATCCTCCCATCGTTGATTAGTTCTATATGATGCTTAAAACATCGCAGTTAGGGTGGGTTAAAATTTAGTTCACAGGTTTACCACTAAGTTGGGCTCCGGAAGGACTGCCAATAATAATGAAGACATGAAGATCCAAAACTCATTTCGTGTTTTCTCCTCAACTGATTTACAAAGCATTCACAGTTTCATTAGAATTATCCAGAACATATACTGTAGTTCTCACCATTTTCTTTAAGAAATTTCTCCGGTCGAACAAAATTGTTGAAAATTGAAATTCACTTTGCCATTCATGTAATAATAATCATATATTTGTAAATAACTATCTTCTATAAGGAACATAGCCAAACTCAGTCATCCATGCCCTCACAGCAACTTTTTTAGTTGAAATAAAAATAAGTTTAAGGGACCTATGAAAGGCAGCATTGAACTATGGAAATTCTAAGTAAGCAACCAGGCCATACACGTGAGAGACTGTGATTAATACAGGGTGATTATGAAGAAGTAGTAGATATTATTCGTTCGTTACTTATCGTTCCATTATGAGTTCAGATTCTTCTAGGAAATAAGGGCTATAGATGCATTGACTAGTCGCTTCAAATACTGCGGATGAAACGTGATACTTTTAGAATGGGACTTTAATGTTATGATGTATAAACCCACTACCACACACCGAACGGCGGTTAGCCGCGTATATACGTAGATACACATGTAAATGAGGGAGAATGATTAAGATAGAATATAAGGAGTATATGAATGATTCAAAAGGGAAAGGAAGACCAAGAAATGCTGTGAGTGCGGTGAATGGGAAGAGAAAGCGATGTACGTGCCTCTAAAAATAAAAGCATTTTATGAAAAGATGCATAGAGGTTTGAAGTGAAAGTTGCCTGTATAGATAGGAAATTATGGAGGATTATTATGGTCCTGTTAGACTTTTTCTTTACTCAGTTTTCCTTATGAGCTTTCTAAGGTGATCACTTTTATATGCAAATCACTTTCACCCTTCACTTTTTGATAATTTTAAGGTTCTCCTTTACACCACTTAGTATGGCTGGTGCCTCAGGAAATACATTGGTCGTGGTGGTGATGCCGCATAGTCTGACTAACCTTGCCTACAAAACGGTCTTAATATGCTGGATCGACAGCTTCGTTGGCTAAGGCATCCGCCCGGAAAGTTGCTTATCCGGGTTTGTATCCCGGTCCTGTCAGGCTTCCTTCAGCTCCAACCTTCCCAGAGAAATTGACGTAGTGCATATCTTTATATAAAAAGTTAACTTTCATAGTTTGTCTTGAACAAACTATGCAGATTAAGAATTCAAAGACTGTTGGTTATGCATAAAAGAATTATTAATACGAATCTTGCCAAAAAATGACTCTTATTTATTATCATCATAAAATTACTATGATCAATGATGAATTCGTGATATTTCACATCAATTAACTCGAAAAGAAAAATATTTCAAGTTAAAAATCTGCTGTGAGTGCTATTTTATTAAAGATGTATATCATCATCGTTATCAATTACATTTTGAGCGATACACAATTACTACCGAGTCTTTCTAAATTCGAGTACTTAAAACTCAACCTAAAACGAAGAACTCATTCTTGGGCGTGGCTAGATGAAGAATGCTGTGTGTGTCAAACAATCCCGAAGGAAAAAATTATGGAGCGGGATAAGGCGGTGGTAAAGAAGACTTAAAGAGAGACAATGGGAGATGATGCGATAATTAGGGGCACTAAATATACGAGAGGAGAAAAGGAGAGAATGAAAGCGCAATATTGTTCGCTGTTCATTTAGAGTTCGTGGGCCTCGAACAAGTTAAACTCCATTGTTCCCCGAGAATGAAATTTAAGTTGGGGCAAATGGGAGAGGAGAATTTTTGTTTCCGAGCGTCTTCAATTTGAGGGAGATAACCTCGTTAAAGTCTATTTCCTGCACAGACGATGGACGGCGAATTTCTGATGACTGAGTTACATCGAAGACCACGTCCGCGAATACCCATCCCTTCTAATGCGATGAATTAAGAGAGATGCTGGACGTGAATTTATTACTCTTCTCCCACGATATGCAGCCCAATTCCTTATTTTTTTAATCTTTCTCCGCTCCGTGTAAACCGACTTAAGTTGCTTCCCCTACAATGGGAAGCGTCTCCCGTGGCTTTTCCGTGAAGGACTGCAGATTACAGAGACGTCTACCGGAAGAGTTTCTAATCGCTTTCTCACCGAGCTAGTGCCTGAAGAGAACAACTAAATTCGCAAAGAATTCTTGGGAATAAGAGAGTAAGGCGATAAAAAATGTTTTTTTGCGAGTAGTGAGAAGAGGATAGGAATTTTCAATTCTCATGAAATTAATCCTTGAGGGGTATAGCTCGTTCACACTTTTAAAAGTCTATGAGAACTTTTACTTAAGCTTGTACAATACCACAAGTTTTTGCAGAAGATTTGAATGATAAATGTTATGGTAATTTTCAAGTTCTCTTGGGAATATTTTTTAATAACTATTCTGTATTTGCCGTGTCATTAGATGTTACTTCGAAAGATTCATTATTTCTTACCACTTTTACATGTCAAACGTGTTCAAGCATTTTGTATTGGAATCTTGTAGAAGAATATTGATGCCGTTACATGACATAATGTCACAGTACTCACAATAGTTACTAAACTACTACTACTAACAGTAGTTACTAAAGTATTTTAAAAAACCTTTAAGTCCAGGAACACATCAATATCATTATCATTACACGAGATGATTAGTTTTTGATTTCAAAATTTCTTTTTTGAAAATCTTTCTAGAATTGACGTATCAATATCGGAGAATTTATTGAATTTAAACGTTTACTTTCACAGAAGTTGTGGCAGTTTCCTCTTAAAATTGAATGTATAAGTTTTTGATTGTTATACGCAGCTTATTTTCCGTCTTTATTCTTTATAAACCTAAAATTTCGTTTTTATACCTGAAGTTTACATTCCACTTCTGTGATGAATTAGACATACTATTATCTGTATCTGACTTAGTAATACAAAATGGAATTCCAGGAAATCAGCGCTTTTAACATGGGAAATATTTTACTTGATTTTTAATAATCTCTAACTCTTAACTAATATGGTACATGTTAGTTTAAGAGCTTATTTCATCCACGTAGTAGTCTTTTCTTTTCTCCTCTATACACCTAGTGTCAAGTATTTTCTGAAAGTGATATGACTATGGAATACATTAAATATGAGAGCATATAATATGTAATCCCCAGTAATAAATCAGTATCGGACTGGTAGTGCACACATATTACAGTTCTACTTTTTTGGAAATAATCTCAGATAAGAGATAGTTAATTTTGTTATTTCAATTAAAACCAATCAAAAGCTCCGAGAGAAAACGAAAGAGCGTTACAAGGAAATAATCACCAGGAAGGATAGCTATTTTTGGTCGTTATTTTATGCAGAACATTAGAGAATTTTAGAGCAGCTACAGCAATATATGGAAATCGTTTCCTTTACTCCTTTCTGTAACACGCCTCTGGTGGATTGTAGAATAAATGCGAAAATTTATGTACACGCTACAAAGAGTCTTAGCTGCTAGCGATATATTTCTGCTATCAATTTTATTTCTTTCCTTGGGGCTTAGATTAAAGTAGAGAATTTAAAGAATTGAATATTTACAACTAAATTCGGATCTACACATCTTCTCAATAATTTAGATATGAACGTATCAGATCAGAGCCTGATGTCTCTGTTATAAGAAGTATTTTTCTCTATCAGCTTTGTATGGGACATTTTCCTGGAGCACTAATTACTTGTAGCAAATAGATCTTCCCCCATCATCTCTTTTCCCTTAATTCGTACATTCAGTTACCCTATTATTAGTCCATATATAACCAATATCTGATCCACCCATTTCTCATGCCTCCGTTTTATTCTTCCATTCAAAACCCTCTTCACTTCCATCATTTCCGGCACTGCCTCGATCTTTCCCTAACCGTTTCAACTTCCTTATTCCATCCTACGTCTCTCCCACATCTCAAAAGCAACCCACCATTCAATCCACTCTTTTCTTAGTCTTCATATTTCACACCCACGTAGCAAAACACTCTGGTCTTATACCTTTACAGTTATTTTTCCGATACCTTTTAACCGACCCACCCACTATTCCAGCCTCTCTTTCTCTACCTTTTTGACTTACCATCTTATTTCTTTACCAATCGACCAAATTTTGCGGAAAGGTAGATATTCAAAGTTGGTCTAACGGCTGAGTTTTACCTGAAGGTACTTTCATTTGTGAGCAGTGTACTCCCACAAACTACATTCATGCCCTACATAGAAAATGAGTCTCAGATAAATATTGGTCTCAGATATGACATGTTCACCTTCATTCCTCATGTCACAAAGCCAATTCTCTTTGTGTTATGCTGTTTTTCTTTCCTAATTTTAGCGTTAAATTTGAATTTGTAACAAAATTGATGCTAGGTGGAAGAGAGGCCAACTTGGGATTAATTTTGCATAAATAAAAAATTTATTCATTCATTAATTCATTCAGAAAAAAATATTAGAAAAACAATCATTATGTATTCATTATTTGTAAATCATGCTATGGTAGAGAATGATTTAGATTTATCAAGGTGCATGACTATTTAGCTCACTGACCTCCAGAGAACAAAGTGAATAACAAAATCTACATTGTTGAAAGCGGCCCAAAGTTCGTTTTCCAGTTGTGGCTCACCTGCGCAATTACCTAACCTTTAAAAATAACTTCTTACTTAATATATAACTGAGAGTTCTTGATTGACTAGCTTTACGCTATTACTTGTTTAGCGATGGTGAAATATGAAGACTGGCTCAATTTCCGGGTTTACTGAACCCAAACTAGTACTTGCAGTGGGCATTTATTACTCCTTAATTGCAGAGCGATCGTTCGAAAAGAAAGAGTTGGAGGAAATAAACGAGGCCTGTTTTAGGGATCTGCCTTAAATAGTAATGACTTAACTCTGCCACATCATATCTCCTCTTTTATCCTCTCATCCTTTTCCGCGAGGAAACTTTCCCTCCGCCGCCTATCACGCAAGCCATCATTACTTATTTAGCACTCCCAATGCGCTCACCCTTGCTATAAAGCCATTTCGCTCTACGATCTCTTTTTCGTGCACCTTTCCCCTATTTTAACATGGGCTTCCTTCGTGATTTATCATCTCTCTCAGCATGAAATTATTCATCATTTAATTACCACACGTGTTAAATCTTGTTCCACCGTGGTTGTACAGGAAACCCTCCGATTCCACCATCAATATCTTTGTAAACATCCCGTTTGATCGACTGCCATTTTTCTCTATTTTATCGAAGCCCATTTGATAGTCAAATGTTCCTCAGTGAGAATTTTTATGAACGAGTTGATAAGGGATCAGAATGAAATTACTTACCTGGAGAATTTCTCACTCCAATTTCTAAAAATGGATAAGTTTTCAAAAGGAAGCTTAAAAAGTTCTACGCGATAATCTGTAATGTGGTATTATTTGGTGTACGCATGGTAATAATTGTATACATGGATTTAATTATAATTATGTTGTTGTTTCATATACTATTTTCGTGCATCTTGTATGATTTTTGTTGGTTTTATTAATTATAATAATTGTTGTTATGTAAGACAGACAAATGACAAATGAAGAAGTATGGAGGAGAATAGGAAGCAGGTATAGGCTACTGAATGAGGTGAAAGCAATAAAGTGGAAATACGCGGGGCATATACTCAGGGGATAATGAAGGGAGAGAATCGTGACAGCGCTGGAAGGATGGATAATAAAAAAGAAATAAATGAGGAGAGCAAGGATGGATGGTTAGACGACTTAAAAATTAGTCCAAAATTAAGAAGTATGAAGTATTGAAAAGAAAAGCAAGTAGACGAGAAGAATAGAGGTCAATTAGAACTAACCCCCTGATAGGAGAAGCTACTAATTAATTATTAGTTGTTATGTAAAGTATTTAACACTGTAAATCGTATGGTTGTACTGTTTATATCATTATAATAGCATAGAATCGTTTTTAAAAGACTTTTTAAGGTTTTTTGGAGGGGTTTTCCTCGAGACTGGAGTGAATGCTATGAAAGAATTTTGTTTTTGCCTCTCCAATGACTGCAAACAGGCTTCTAGCCTAGTTGCAACTAGGCTAGATGCCTGTTTACAGTCATAGAATATAAATTAATAAATAATTTTATATTACATTTAAGGTCCTAAACATTTTCTCTCATTTGATCTGCAGCAGACAAGAGAATATTTAGAGGCGATTGAGGTGTTTGCGGCAGAAGAAAGATGAAAATAAAGCGGACAAACCGAGAAACTAATGAAGAAGTTTTGTGAAGAGCGAAGGAAGACAGACGTCGGTGAAAACATTGCAAAAAAGAAGAGCGAACTTCTCCGGGGAGACAATAAAGCAAGATAGTCTGCGGAAGACAGTATTGGAAGGAATGGCGTAAGGGAGGAATTATAGAGAAAAGCTTCGAGGAACAGGTGATGGTAAGCGTCAAGAAGTCACAAAGTCTGGATTTATGAAGGGATGGCTTCTGGAGCAAACCGATAGTTGGATTATTAACCCTTATTTTTGTGACTGAGTGATTACTGAAATAATTTAGAGTATTTTTTAATTGAAAACTCTTTACTAGTCGCGCCTATCGTCTATATTTAAGATACTTAGGAGTTTCATGATCCAGTTTCCATATTGGATGGAATGAACGGAATATTTTTATTTTTTTCCATATGAAATAGAGGAAAACGCTTCTTTTTGTCATGTATAGTTATCATGGTCTATGGGTGTTATGATATGAAATCTACTTAGGCATGAGTAGCGCTGAATAATGAGATTGATCAAAGTCTGTCCTTGTGGGATGTTACGAAAAGTGTTAATCGTATAGTACCGCTTCAATTGCGTGGACTTGTTCTGCTTATTGCATTCCGGCTGTATAAGGAAAGCAAGGGTAAACTACCTCACTCTTCGTCTTGCCTAGTAAGCCTCATTTTCCCCTTCTTCCAACCGGCCCTCAGGTCGAATATTTACAGACAGGATTTTCCATTCCTCTACTTGTCTTGTTTCTTCACTTTTCTAGGTTATTGATTCGATCTCGCAACGCATTCATTTCCAATTTATGTTTGCATAAGAAAACATTGCTACATGAAATGCTGAACATACTTACGTACGCCATCGTTCAGATGGGGGCCAATAGAAGCGAGCTCGAATCACACGTATCATTTTTCAAAAATATAGATAAATTTGTTTACCATGTTTTACTTTCATTTAAAATAAAAACACATGCATGAATTTCCACTCAATTATTTACTTTATCCATTTATCTACCTTGCCTCGTTTAACTGACTTTTCAGTAAATAGGATGAAGAAACCAATGCTACGTATATTGCCTACGCACTTACTTATATTTAAAACAAATATTATAAACAGGCTAAAATTCCATCACGTCAATTTCTTTTCCGATTGAAGAAATACCCAACGAAGAAACATGTCGTTTAATGATTATGATTTATGATGTTCAATCCCGAATATTCTAAAATTTCTATCACATTTCATTTATCTCTTCTTCTATCATCTCAATTTCGGTGATTCAGCTTGTCTTAGTATAATATATTCTTCATAAAACACCCATAAATAGCCGCATACATAGCACACGCTGTTTCCTTTCATTACGAGTACGTCAATTGCTTGTTGATTCGAAATATTTCTACATACTATCCTATTCTTGTCTACATCTTGAGCTCCCGACATGTCTATGCATATTTTCATATATTCCTTTCTATTCTTCAACGTTGGTTCGTCCGTTCTCTATATTATCCCCAGCATTCGACTACCTTTTTGTCGGTCTCCCCCGCCCTTTGGGATTACCTATAATCTCGTCATATGTCACATTTCTGATCCCATCCATCCTCTCTAGAACAAACATGATGTCTAAACAAACAAGAGCAGAGCCCTACTCCACAGACGATATGGTGCTACGTTATATATTGGTAAGGTCATTGACAAGACCAAAGAAACTGTACATTAAAATGTCTCACTTGACTCTTATACACATGATAGTACAATATATGGATTTGGAAGAAATGCTTAGTTTTGTGTTTATTCTCTTTTATAAAATTACTAATAATTTCCATCAAAAGTCGCTGGCGTTGATTCTAATTTATTACTAATGCCCCTTCTGTTTTAGGCTGCATACTTTTTTCAATACACATGCATTCATTACTCAGACAATGGTGACCGTCTATCTCCATCTCCCTTATTTTATCTCATAATCAATGTAAAAATAAATATAATTCTATTCTTTTCTAATATTTCGTTTTACGAGTATTGGAATGTACAAGCGAATCAGCATGGAGTTAAACATTGGACCATCATTTGGGTATTGGAGAATGTGATGGTTATCACCCAAATATATAATCATTATCGCTTTTCTATTCTATTTTTTCACTTCTAATCTGCGATCTACCATGTTCCATCATTCCAATAAGTAATATGCCTCCTGTAAGTTTCTGGCGAAAAGCTATTTCGCTTTGTAATTGCTTACTCAGGATTGTTTTACTTTGAGTTTTCCTTTGTATTTAATCCGTATTTTATTCAAAGAAATCAAACACAATTATAACCTCTCCAAGTGTACAATATAAAATCAGTTAATCATAATGTCATCTTCTTGTGGAGGTTTTCTTTCCTTAACTTTCGGAAGCAATTTAGACTAAAATAATTAAATGAGTAAACCAATTTGATACCTTATGCAACCTACCCTACTCATAATACGAGAACAAATCGCAATGTGGTAGTAGCACGTATAATCATCAGCAGATCATTATCGGTCGGTAGATTATATATTGGAAAAATACTTTTTTTCTTAAGAACGAACGTAATCGCCGCACAAATATTAATGCGACACTTTGTATGAACTACGTAAGGCTCACCGTTAATGAAAGCCGAAATGCCTCTCACCAAAATATAACGAATATCCAGAAGAATCCCGATTCTTTCCCTTCGTTAAAATGAGAACTGGTTTGCGAGGAAATGTAGGCTGCCTATAGATAGCGCCGTTCTGTAACAACACATTAATATTCCTGGTTCGTTTTTGGCCCTTCCATTCGCTTTGTGTTCGCTTTTCATTGGTCGAGGGAATGGAAAAAGGGACGGCGATTTGAGTGGGAGATAGAAGAATGGACTGCAAAAGAGCATAGAGATATGATTCGGATTTAGATGCCATTGGTAAGGATAAAGAATGTCTCCAGGTTATCCTCTATCATGATGGCTACGCCTCACATAAAAATTTAACAAATAAATAGAGGGAAAAATAAGTGAATGGTACCTGAATACTGTCTTTCTCGTCACGATTCTATTGAGTCTCTATCACATAACAAGCGTACATATTTATTAATAAGAATCACGATATTTCTTTTCCAGTAAAACTTTGTAAAAGCCGTATTTATGATACTTCTCAAAAAGTTACTTGTCCTTATTATATTATATACTTTAATAATCCTATTTTGTGCATTCCTTCTAATGCAAATACGAGTGTCTCACATTTATCCCGGAATTTTGATGAATATTTTTGCGGTGGCGCAGGAACTGAAACGATAAAAAAAGCTTAACGAGATCCGTGTAAATAGAACTTAGTTCCGCTGCAATGGTGTGTTGAAAATTTATAATCTGAGTATAAGCAACCCCGTAGCCTAATAGCTCCTGCCGAATAGGTAGGACTCTGTGTTTGCAGGTTTATTTCGTCATTTATTAATTAAAAAATATGTATTTTCCTTTCTAATCACTAATGGGTATGAAAGTAATATTTACGTTTATTCGCCTTATTTTCAAAAGAATAACCTTATTTCTGGTGGCTTGATGAGAAGAATGGTCAAATTAGACTAAAATTATGGACTTTGTCGCCAAAGGTATATTAAAGGATGATTCAATGTATTGCTTATATTTTGGTAATTGTTACGTATATTCCGGTAATCAATTTAAATAAATCCATCAATTCGGCCAATAAGAACCATTAATTTTGGGACAATTTGTCGCATCGAGTGCAAGTCGTCTATTAATGGCTGAATTTGACCGGACCACTGTCTCTCAATTCAGAAAGAAACAAGACAGAAGCGATACGTAATCAGACCGAAAACCTTCCTACTCTCAGAATTTCTCGTGTCAAATTTCTTAGAGACGATCGTCCAGTTCAGGTCGATTCATAACTCAATCCCTCTCCGTTTCTCCTGTTTTCATACTGAAGGTCATATAAGCTATCCTAGTATTTCTACTCATATTACTTGGTCTTTTGGCCATAAATATAAAGTAAATAAAGAATTTTCACGAGGAATCTATAGCCTGTTAATTACGAAAAGTTATTAAACAGTTAACAGTTCTACTGTGAAAAATTTTCCTGACTTATTTATTCTTCCTGGAATGGTAAAAGATGGAGAAGAACAGCGTTGATAAGCTGTTGCCACAGAGTTTAAATCTTATCAAAATTTCATCATTCACGATCGTGACACTGCATAAATCCTCATTTTCCTTGTTTATTTTCATCAATCTGCAATGCCATTCTATTTTACTTCACAGTTTTATAATGTTGATTTTGCCGGTTTAAACTAAACTAACTCCTGCGATTTATCCAGCAGCCTCATTTTATTGACTTTACTACGGAGTTACCATAGAATTTTGTTTCATTTCGCATTTTCCGTGTAATTTATTTTTCCGCTTACATAAATGTCCCTTTCGCTGTTTTATCTCTCACCAAAATAAAAGAATATTCCTTATTGATCCACTTCCCCTATAATTTGAATTGAACTTTACGTTTCTGATTACTTTTCTTTCGCGACTTTCGTGGAGTTTGCAGGAATATAACTTATGTATAAAATGAGGTTTGCCTGTATTTTACAGCCATTAACTCCTCGTGTGAAAATTGGTTTTCTTTAATTACACCCAATTTTCTGTGGATACTTTTTTACTAATGTTTCGTTATGCTGAAAATATTTACAGCAAAAAAAACACAAGAACGAAGATGGGGTTGCGAAATCTATCAATATTGCAAGTAACTCTAGGTTTTCGCTAAAATTCTGAAATAGGAGAAATTCAAAATTTTTACAGTACCAAGTCCCAGTGTGCAAAATTGCAACTTTTGGTATAAATGCTCACTTTCTCTATTTAAATGACAACTAATAATATTACGATAAAATTCCAATTTCATTTTATCTTACAATTCTACGCGGTGTTTAACAAAGTTTAAAATTTTGTAAAACTTTCGTAAAATCATCTCCTATTCTATAAACGTATAAAATGATCGTATAGCTTTACACGTTTGTAAAAGAATAGAAGGGGAGATAATTTAAGATTTTAGCAACGTGGATCCCATCGAGATAATTTATTGTTTCATTAAAGTTCCATTCGCGGAGCGGAATGTTACAATATAAGTAAATAATGAAGTGTCCAGACCGCAGAAGGATGATACGGCGCGGAAGTCCATAAAAGAGATTGACTTAGGAAGTTAACAGTTCTTCTACAAGGTGTCTTAAGGGAAGCAATCGCCGTCATCTGTTAGGAAGGAAGCTCTTTCATTTGCTCCGCTCTGAGCGCCTTATCGAACAAAATCACTTCTCAAACTTCGCTTCGGAAATACTTTAACACATTTCTTAAAACTTAAGCTTCTTCAAAATCGTCCGCTATCAAATCCCCGAACTTCTCGACCTTTCTCTCCCATTTCTTCCTCACCCCCTACTTTCCCCCTCTGCACGAATGGAACACGTTATCTTTACTTCTTCTTCGTGCCACAAGAGCTCCCATCTTCAACTCGTTACGGTTGCAGACTATCTCGGATTCGCCAAACGGAGGATTTTGATAATTAAGAAAGGAAATGAAACGTAATTCACGATCGCTCATTAGACGAGAAGGTTATAAAGATATCGATATTGATACTTTTACAATCAGACTAAGAAAATATTTCCCTATAAGATATGATCAACAGCAAGATTGATCCACCATTTCTTTTTCTCTTTTAAATATTCGAGTGACTTAAAGAACAACTATCCTTTCTGATACTTTAAATATGAATATTCTGCATCTATCAGTAATAAAACGATTCCTCTTTCTCAGAATAACTTAAATTTTCAACTGTCTTGCATTAACACATCCCATCCTTTCCATCTCCCTCTAACTCAATCCTAAGAATAATTGCAGGAGATTCACTACCTGATCTGAAGTATCTGCTTAAACCCTTGTAATTAATTCTGTAATTTTCCTTTGTTTTGTTAATTTTGCTATACTTCCCATAGTTTTTTAATTGTTGATTTTATTTATTCACTTTTGATTATTGTGATATGCTTCGTGCTCTATGTTTGCACATTTTATAAATAAATAGATCGATGTATTGATGTTCAAGAGAAACAGGTTGGACATACATTCACATTATATAAGCTGATACTTGCTGTAATAGTTTTCCAAAATATTGAGCATTCATATTTACAGATATTGAACACATTTAACTGATAAGGTACAAGCGTTGTTTGGTTCCGCTTTCCATAGCCATATTAGCACAAAAACTTTCAAAAGGCAACTAGAACCCAAATTAATTAATCCCGCAATTCCCAGAAAAACACAGGTGGTTGTGGCGGCGGTACATTTTTAATTTACATTTACATTAATCCCCCAGTGAGACACCAAATAGAATATGGCAAGGGGTGAGAAAACACCGCACTTCGTGTACCAATCCCTCTCTCCTCATCGTCAGGTACATGAGAATCTTGAGCACAAAATGATTATCAGAAAAAAGTATTAGAAGGGAGAGTTTTCCAATAGATTCCCACTCATTAATTTCTCTAGTAAGCCCATACTTCGGCCATGAATACGTTCTTTACCCGTTACGCAATACAGACACCCTTTCGTCTACTATTCCTTTTCCTGCTAAGCTTTTTCGTGTTAGTTTAATAATGGTGTTTGTGTATCTCTAGTAATAGCATCTAACATAAACATTGTGGGACTTGAAGAAATGCATCAGATAGGCTCCGCAAAATATTTTCTATTCTGCACGACCGGTCTCTAAGCATAGAAACATTATCAGGTAATGATGATGTTAATATATATATAATAATGGTGTTTGTGTATCTCTAATAATAGCATCTAACATAAACATTGTGGGACTTGAAGAAATGCATCAGATAGGCTCCGCAAAATATTTTCTATTCTGCACGACCGGTCTCTAAGCATAGAAACATTATCAGGTAATGATGATGTTAATATATATATAATAATGGTGTTTGTGTATCTCTAATAATAGCATCTAACATAAACATTGTGGGACTTGAAGAAATGCATCAGATAGGCTCCGCAAAATATTTTCTATTCTGCACGACCGGTCTCTAAGCATAGAAACATTATCAGGTAATGATGATGTTAATATATATATAATAATGGTGTTTGTGTATCTCTAATAATAGCATCTAACATAAACATTGTGGGACTTGAAGAAATGCATCAGATAGGCTCCGCAAAATATTTTCTATTCTGCACGACCGGTCTCTAAGCATAGAAACATTATCAGGTAATGATGATGTTAATATATATATAATAATGGTGTTTGTGTATCTCTAATAATAGCATCTAACATAAACATTGTGGGACTTGAAGAAATGCATCAGATAGGCTCCGCAAAATATTTTCTATTCTGCACGACCGGTCTCTAAGCATAGAAACATTATCAGGTAATGATGATGTTAATATATATATAATAATGGTGTTTGTGTATCTCTAATAATAGCATCTAACATAAACATTGTGGGACTTGAAGAAATGCATCAGATAGGCTCCGCAAAATATTTTCTATTCTGCACGACCGGTCTCTAAGCATAGAAACATTATCAGGTAATGATGATGTTAATATATATATAATAATGGTGTTTGTGTATCTCTAATAATAGCATCTAACATAAACATTGTGGGACTTGAAGAAATGCATCAGATAGGCTCCGCAAAATATTTTCTATTCTGCACGACCGGTCTCTAAGCATAGAAACATTATCAGGTAATGATGATGTTAATATATATATAATAATGGTGTTTGTGTATCTCTAATAATAGCATCTAACATAAACATTGTGGGACTTGAAGAAATGCATCAGATAGGCTCCGCAAAATATTTTCTATTCTGCACGACCGGTCTCTAAGCATAGAAACATTATCAGGTAATGATGATGTTAATATATATATAATAATGGTGTTTGTGTATCTCTAGTAATAGCATCTAACATAAACATTGTGGGACTTGAAGAAATGCATCAGATAGGCTCCGCAAAATATTTTCTATTCTGCACGACCGGTCTCTAAGCATAGAAACATTATCAGGTAATGATGATGTTAATATATATATAATAATGGTGTTTGTGTATCTCTAATAATAGCATCTAACATAAACATTGTGGAACTTGAAGAAATGCATCAGATAGGCTCCGCAAAATATTTTCTATTCTGCACGACCGGTCTCTAAGCATAGAAACATTATCAGGTAATGATGATGTTAATATATATATAATAATGGTGTTTGTGTATCTCTAATAATAGCATCTAACATAAACATTGTGGGACTTGAAGAAATGCATCAGATAGGCTCCGCAAAATATTTTCTATTCTGCACGACCGGTCTCTAAGCATAGAAACATTATCAGGTAATGATGATGTTAATATATATATAATAATGGTGTTTGTGTATCTCTAATAATAGCATCTAACATAAACATTGTGGGACTTGAAGAAATGCATCAGATAGGCTCCGCAAAATATTTTCTATTCTGCACGACCGGTCTCTAAGCATAGAAACATTATCAGGTAATGATGATGTTAATATATATATAATAATGGTGTTTGTGTATCTCTAATAATAGCATCTAACATAAACATTGTGGGACTTGAAGAAATGCATCAGATAGGCTCCGCAAAATATTTTCTATTCTGCACGACCGGTCTCTAAGCATAGAAACATTATCAGGTAATGATGATGTTAATATATATATAATAATGGTGTTTGTGTATCTCTAATAATAGCATCTAACATAAACATTGTGGGACTTGAAGAAATGCATCAGATAGGCTCCGCAAAATATTTTCTATTCTGCACGACCGGTCTCTAAGCATAGAAACATTATCAGGTAATGATGATGTTAATATATATATAATAATGGTGTTTGTGTATCTCTAATAATAGCATCTAACATAAACATTGTGGGACTTGAAGAAATGCATCAGATAGGCTCCGCAAAATATTTTCTATTCTGCACGACCGGTCTCTAAGCATAGAAACATTATCAGGTAATGATGATGTTAATATATATATAATAATGGTGTTTGTGTATCTCTAATAATAGCATCTAACATAAACATTGTGGGACTTGAAGAAATGCATCAGATAGGCTCCGCAAAATATTTTCTATTCTGCACGACCGGTCTCTAAGCATAGAAACATTATCAGGTAATGATGATGTTAATATATATATAATAATGGTGTTTGTGTATCTCTAATAATAGCATCTAACATAAACATTGTGGGACTTGAAAAAATGCATCAGATAGGCTCCGCAAAATATTTTCTATTCTGCACGACCGGTCTCTAAGCATAGAAACATTATCAGGTAATGATGATGTTAATATATATATAATAATGGTGTTTGTGTATCTCTAATAATAGCATCTAACATAAACATTGTGGGACTTGAAGAAATGCATCAGATAGGCTCCGCAAAATATTTTCTATTCTGCACGACCGGTCTCTAAGCATAGAAACATTATCAGGTAATGATGATGTTAATATATATATAATAATGGTGTTTGTGTATCTCTAATAATAGCATCTAACATAAACATTGTGGGACTTGAAGAAATGCATCAGATAGGCTCCGCAAAATATTTTCTATTCTGCACGACCGGTCTCTAAGCATAGAAACATTATCAGGTAATGATGATGTTAATATATATATAATAATGGTGTTTGTGTATCTCTAATAATAGCATCTAACATAAACATTGTGGGACTTGAAGAAATGCATCAGATAGGCTCCGCAAAATATTTTCTATTCTGCACGACCGGTCTCTAAGCATAGAAACATTATCAGGTAATGATGATGTTAATATATATATAATAATGGTGTTTGTGTATCTCTAATAATAGCATCTAACATAAACATTGTGGGACTTGAAGAAATGCATCAGATAGGCTCCGCAAAATATTTTCTATTCTGCACGACCGGTCTCTAAGCATAGAAACATTATCAGGTAATGATGATGTTAATATATATATAATAATGGTGTTTGTGTATCTCTAATAATAGCATCTAACATAAACATTGTGGGACTTGAAGAAATGCATCAGATAGGCTCCGCAAAATATTTTCTATTCTGCACGACCGGTCTCTAAGCATAGAAACATTATCAGGTAATGATGATGTTAATATATATATAATAATGGTGTTTGTGTATCTCTAATAATAGCATCTAACATAAACATTGTGGGACTTGAAGAAATGCATCAGATAGGCTCCGCAAAATATTTTCTATTCTGCACGACCGGTCTCTAAGCATAGAAACATTATCAGGTAATGATGATGTTAATATATATATAATAATGGTGTTTGTGTATCTCTAATAATAGCATCTAACATAAACATTGTGGGACTTGAAAAAATGCATCAGATAGGCTCCGCAAAATATTTTCTATTCTGCACGACCGGTCTCTAAGCATAGAAACATTATCAGGTAATGATGATGTTAATATATATATAATAATGGTGTTTGTGTATCTCTAATAATAGCATCTAACATAAACATTGTGGGACTTGAAGAAATGCAGCAGATAGGCTCCGCAAAATATTTTCTTTTCTGCACGACCGGTCTCTAAGCATAGAAACATTATCAGGTAATGATGATGTTAATATATATATAATAATGGTGTTTGTGTATCTCTAATAATAGCATCTAACATAAACATTGTGGGACTTGAAGAAATGCATCAGATAGGCTCCGCAAAATATTTTCTATTCTGCACGACCGGTCTCTAAGCATAGAAACATTATCAGGTAATGATGATGTTAATATATATATAATAATGGTGTTTGTGTATCTCTAATAATAGCATCTAACATAAACATTGTGGGACTTGAAGAAATGCATCAGATAGGCTCCGCAAAATATTTTCTATTCTGCACGACCGGTCTCTAAGCATAGAAACATTATCTGGTAATGATGATGTTAATATATATATAATAATGGTGTTTGTGTATCTCTAATAATAGCATCTAACATAAACATTGTGGGACTTGAAGAAATGCATCAGATAGGCTCCGCAAAATATTTTCTATTCTGCACGACCGGTCTCTAAGCATAGAAACATTATCAGGTAATGATGATGTTAATATATATATAATAATGGTGTTTGTGTATCTCTAATAATAGCATCTAACATAAACATTGTGGGACTTGAAGAAATGCATCAGATAGGCTCCGCAAAATATTTTCTATTCTGCACGACCGGTCTCTAAGCATAGAAACATTATCAGGTAATGATGATGTTAATATATATATAATAATGGTGTTTAGGTATCTCTAATAATAGCATCTAACATAAACATTGTGGGACTTGAAGAAATGCATCAGATAGGCTCCGCAAAATATTTTCTATTCTGCACGACCGGTCTCTAAGCATAGAAACATTATCAGGTAATGATGACGTTAATATATATATAATAATGGTGTTTGTGTATCTCTAATAATAGCATCTAACATAAACATTGTGGGACTTGAAGAAATGCATCAGATAGGCTCCGCAAAATATTTTCTATTCTGCACGACCGGTCTCTAAGCATAGAAACATTATCAGGTAATGATGATGTTAATATATATATAATAATGGTGTTTGTGTATCTCTAATAATAGCATCTAACATAAACATTGTGGGACTTGAAGAAATGCATCAGATAGGCTCCGCAAAATATTTTCTATTCTGCACGACCGGTCTCTAAGCATAGAAACATTATCAGGTAATGATGATGTTAATATATATATAATAATGGTGTTTGTGTATCTCTAGTAATAGCATCTAACATAAACATTGTGGGACTTGAAGAAATGCATCAGATAGGCTCCGCAAAATATTTTCTATTCTGCACGACCGGTCTCTAAGCATAGAAACATTATCAGGTAATGATGATGTTAATATATATATAATAATGGTGTTTGTGTATCTCTAATAATAGCATCTAACATAAACATTGTGGGACTTGAAGAAATGCATCAGATAGGCTCCGCAAAATATTTTCTATTCTGCACGACCGGTCTCTAAGCATAGAAACATTATCAGGTAATGATGATGTTAATATATATATAATAATGGTGTTTGTGTATCTCTAATAATAGCATCTAACATAAACATTGTGGGACTTGAAGAAATGCATCAGATAGGCTCCGCAAAATATTTTCTATTCTGCACGACCGGTCTCTAAGCATAGAAACATTATCAGGTAATGATGATGTTAATATATATATAATAATGGTGTTTGTGTATCTCTAATAATAGCATCTAACATAAACATTGTGGGACTTGAAGAAATGCATCAGATAGGCTCCGCAAAATATTTTCTATTCTGCACGACCGGTCTCTAAGCATAGAAACATTATCAGGTAATGATGATGTTAATATATATATAATAATGGTGTTTGTGTATCTCTAATAATAGCATCTAACATAAACATTGTGGGACTTGAAGAAATGCATCAGATAGGCTCCGCAAAATATTTTCTATTCTGCACGACCGGTCTCTAAGCATAGAAACATTATCAGGTAATGATGATGTTAATATATATATAATAATGGTGTTTGTGTATCTCTAATAATAGCATCTAACATAAACATTGTGGGACTTGAAGAAATGCATCAGATAGGCTCCGCAAAATATTTTCTATTCTGCACGACCGGTCTCTAAGCATAGAAACATTATCAGGTAATGATGATGTTAATATATATATAATAATGGTGTTTGTGTATCTCTAATAATAGCATCTAACATAAACATTGTGGGACTTGAAGAAATGCATCAGATAGGCTCCGCAAAATATTTTCTATTCTGCACGACCGGTCTCTAAGCATAGAAACATTATCAGGTAATGATGATGTTAATATATATATAATAATGGTGTTTGTGTATCTCTAATAATAGCATCTAACATAAACATTGTGGGACTTGAAGAAATGCATCAGATAGGCTCCGCAAAATATTTTCTATTCTGCACGACCGGTCTCTAAGCATAGAAACATTATCAGGTAATGATGATGTTAATATATATATAATAATGGTGTTTGTGTATCTCTAATAATAGCATCTAACATAAACATTGTGGGACTTGAAAAAATGCATCAGATAGGCTCCGCAAAATATTTTCTATTCTGCACGACCGGTCTCTAAGCATAGAAACATTATCAGGTAATGATGATGTTAATATATATATAATAATGCTGTTTGTGTATCTCTAATAATAGCATCTAACATAAACATTGTGGGACTTGAAGAAATGCATCAGATAGGCTCCGCAAAATATTTTCTATTCTGCACGACCGGTCTCTAAGCATAGAAACATTATCAGGTAATGATGATGTTAATATATATATAATAATGGTGTTTGTGTATCTCTAATAATAGCATCTAACATAAACATTGTGGGACTTGAAAAAATGCATCAGATAGGCTCCGCAAAATATTTTCTATTCTGCTCGACCGGTCTCTAAGCATAGAAACATTATCAGGTAATGATGATGTTAATATATATATAATAATGGTGTTTGTGTATCTCTAGTAATAGCATCTAACATAAACATTGTGGGACTTGAAGAAATGCATCAGATAGGCTCCGCAAAATATTTTCTATTCTGCACGACCGGTCTCTAAGCATAGAAACATTATCAGGTAATGATGATGTTAATATATATATAATAATGGTGTTTGTGTATCTCTAATAATAGCATCTAACATAAACATTGTGGGACTTGAAGAAATGCATCAGATAGGCTCCGCAAAATATTTTCTATTCTGCACGACCGGTCTCTAAGCATAGAAACATTATCAGGTAATGATGATGTTAATATATATATAATAATGGTGTTTGTGTATCTCTAGTAATAGCATCTAACATAAACATTGTGGGACTTGAAGAAATGCATCAGATAGGCTCCGCTAAATATTTTCTATTCTGCACGACCGGTCTCTAAGCATAGAAACATTATCAGGTAATGATGATGTTAATATATAACGACGCCAACCATAGAGAATAGCAAAATATTTTGCAGATCTCACCAATCATATTTTTTTGAATGACGACATGGAGAAGTTCCACCAAGTAACGTCTTTTATTTATTTATTAGTCTTATTTCTTTGAAAATGTTTCTGTTAATCCTATTACATCTGTTTTATTGCTCGCACGGTCCTCTCCAACCTTCCTTTCTTTCTTTTAGTTAAAATTACTACTCTCCTGACACAGTTTCCTTATTTCGTCTAATCAGAAATTTTAAGTATATTTCCTCGTTTAAGTATGTAATTATTCCATCCTTTCACCATCCACTATGAAAATAATTCCTTTTATTTTTCCCTTAATAATCGAAATGATTAATTTACTATTAATTAAACAATGAACTAATTTAAAATTGAAATATCTTGAGAGCAAACTAGGTGTGTATATAGAATGGGTTAAAATCAGTGCTTGACGTGAGGCAGGATGCCAAGCTTCATCATAATAATGATGTATTTCTCTTCTGTAAAGCCATCATCCCGAAGGATTAATCTCAACCCTTCCAGCATTAACTACTAGAAGCCTAGGTGACTAAATGAGGCTTAGTACGCTAGATGAGGGCTGAGGTAGTTTGTCTCTGGTTTTTCCATTAAGTTCGAACTGCTGTAAGCGGGGAAAGTCCACGTGTGAGTGCATCACCAAGACTACATGAAATACGCTTTTCATAGCTTTCAGCAAGGAGCGACCAAAATGAATACCATTACTCAGCATCACCCACAAACTAGAGTGACCAGACACTCCAATTTAGGCGTGACAGTTCCGCTTTTGAAGCGTCCGTCCTACTTCCCATACTGGTCCAGAAATGTCCTGCTTCTTTGCAGTTTAGAGGGAGAAACTGTTTGCTGTTGCAGTCTACAGATGAAGGTATCATTAGGATTTCCTTGCACCCTCGAAATTTATGCGTTGTTTTAATTACATGAATAATGCCTAAGAATCATGGTCTACATTGAGTCTGAAATATAATGCGAAGTAAGACATATCACCGGCCAAATAAGCATGGTGATTCGTGTAGATTAAATTGTTAATCCGATATAAACTACACCAAATTCAAAAAGTGAATACTTCACATTACTCGATATATATGGGTAAGATGAAAGAGAGGAAATTTAGTAATTTAGGCATTAGTCTCTTCCGAATAAAGAATTTATTATTATTGTTCAATATTCTGGTATGAGCCTGCACAAAATACTGCCCACGGGTCACATGCAGCCCACTAGGATTCATATTTCGGCCAGTGAGCTTTGTAAATTATCCTTATTTAAGAAAATCGATTATTGTTTACAATTTAAAAATCACAGGAAGTAATCAATGAATTGATAATTAAAGATAAATCTTCAGATTATTCACCTCTCTTCTAAATTTAAATTAGAAGAGAGTTAAAATCCCGCGTGTGACACGTAATAAAATGATAGACTAATTTGAAAGCGAAAATAACCCCCAATTTCAGAAAATTCTCTTTATTACATCTCGCCTTTTTATCAAAGCTACATCAATTTGCCGATGGGAAAGTTTGAAAATAAATGAATAAATTTTTGATTTTGTGGTCCATACTATGATAAATATAGCCTTAAATTTCAAAGTCTACGAAAAATATCATTTTTAAGTTTATTATTCTTTACAAATTATAATATGATCTTCACTTTCCCAAAGTCCATAACTGCGGTCTGCCGATCCGATTTTCTTAATATTTATGCGGCTCTTCCACTTTTGTAAGTTATGCAGACCTGCTTTGATTCATCGTTCATCTTTGATTGATTCGAACTTGGGTCACTCTCTTCAAACTTCCATAGGTTTCGTATCGTAACCTCCATGAACAAGACTGAGATACATAAGTTGAATTATGTATTATACTCTATAACGTACCAAAAGGTAACTAAAGAATATTCCATTCGTCAGAATATGGTAGGACAAAACGGTGGTAACAATATTGTCGCCAAATTCCAGGAAATTCGACGAAGCTCTGTTGGTATACTGGGTATATCTGAGGATTTAAGAGTTTCCGAACCCCATGCCAAATTAAAGATGAGTTGTAGCCTGGCCTTATGTGCGATTACAGTAATTGTCTCCTATATTTGTCCAAGTCATCAATTATCTCTAATTTTGCCGTTGTACTCCTATTGAACAGTTTCTCCATTGCTCCTTATTCTTTTATCCTCCTTCTCTTCGGTTGTCTCCGTCGTTTCAGCAACACCAACTCACAGATAAGCGGAGTAATATGCTCCAAGTCTCTGGCTAATTTAACGGAAGAGGCCTCGTAAATCATGAAGCAGGAGGAGGAAATGTTTCGGCCTCCGAATGTAAACGCTCCAAGAAAATTAGCCAACCGATTCGAAAATCGGCGGCAGGAAATTGGATCTTCAAAAGCTCTCGACTTTAATCTCTCAGATTTTGCCCCGGAGATAGTTTCAAAACATAAACTTGGAGCATTCGTTCAGTCATAAAATGGCAGGAAATTCGGATTAAATAACTCGCATAGAAGATAAAAGAGAAAAGTTCGATTCTCCAATCGATATTTTTGATGGCTATTACTGTAATTCTAAATACAGTGATATCTCTATTAAATGGACTAAGGACGAGGAGAGGATTTGCGAATAATCTGAAAGAATGGAGAGTCCAAAATTTCATTTATGTTACTTTTGATGCTCATAATTTAAGTAAATTATTACTATTTGCACAGAGTCACCATTACTTACGATTGTTTAATGAACTAATAATGAATTAATAGCTTTCTTAACCGTATCAAGGATGTTCAAATCAGCTATAATGTCAATCCACTTTTGCTCCCACTACTTTAGAGAACCATCTACGTAGTTGAGTGAAAATGATTATGTATTTGTAAAATGGCGTCATGAATAAGTCAACTCGTTCTTAACATAAAGAAATTAACTCAATGAAAAAACATTTCGAATTAAAAATCTGCTTTTACTTAAGTTACTAAATTGCAAAAAGGTTTCTCGGGTTTCCAACCATGTTAAAAGATATTGGGTAATATCTGCGTCTATTGTCTTTTAACCTGGTTGGAAACCCGAGAAACCTTTTTGCAATCAATCCACCAGGAAAGCCTAAGATCATTCTATAAGTTACTAAATGTTTTCCTTTCAATATTGATGTATTTTTAAGTTCATTTTTTCAAGAAGACGACAGAAAATCATCGAAGAGTAAAATGTAATGCACGTTAATCCGATAAACGGATTATCTGCCCGCAGATAATCGGAAGTTCACAGTATTACCGTTTTCCTTTTGAATTGATATGGGCTTACTTAAATATTCCGATTTCCGGGAAATTATTCCTGTTTATCGCTTATAATATTCGGGAGTTAAATACCGTAGAAAGTCAAAGAGGTATTCAGAGAGGGAGAGAAAAGTAGCCTTTCTTCAAGTCTAAACAGGTTCTAAATCGGGAGTTGCCTTGTGAGTAAAAAAATTAAGAACGTTATAATTGAGAAATTTTTATCCAAAACAAATAACTTATTTAGAATCTAATGATTGGGCCTTAACTTTGTGGTAGATCTCCATTATAACGAGAAGAACACTTCTTCTACATTCTGTAGTAACGCTACACGATTTCTCTTCGTTATTATTCGTTACTCATTTAAGAAATGTAAATTACGTGGTATTAGTAGTATGACGGATTTTATTGGTGTCCCGATGGCTGAGGTCACTTATACTATGTTATGTATCTTGAATGATGTCTATTACTGTGTGTTGGTATATGGAATATCATATTGATTGGTATGTGCATATGATATAGGATAATATCTGGGTCTATTCTCAAGTTAAAGATTAAATAAAATGACAGTTAATAAATATTTTCATAGACTATAGAAAATTGTTTATAATAACTGTAAAAATATAAAAGTAAATAGATGTTTACACCATGTACTTTCAAAATTTACTGCCTGTAACTTATCATGAAGTACGCAATACGGAAATTACTTCACGTGATGACGCTACTTATTTATAAATAGATATATTAGCTTTTAAAAGTATCCTGAGAGGTGGCTTTCTTGTCTGTTATCAGCCTTTAGGGGCGGGAGTTCGACTTGGGTGTGATGAGAGGTCAGTAAATCATCACCATGAATAAGTAGGGAAGTCTTTGAGAGACCAAGCCAAAGATTTCAGCTGTAAACTTTTGTGTAAAGATACACTGAGGTATGGAGAGCGTCTTTCCCTTATCATGCCCACTGTGATACTTCTGCGTAACTATGATTTCATACATAGCATTATTTCTCCGGTAGCATGATACAACAAAACATTCCCGTGTTGTTATAATCACCTTGAATTGCTTGGCGTTGCCTCTATAATCCCTGGCTTAGATAGAGAAAATCCACGGAAACCCTCACAAGATGGATCACGAACAAAGATACACCAAAAGATATAAACTTCTATTAGATTAAAAACGATTCAGCAGATATTTAGAGAGATATTAACTTTCCGCAGGGAGAAGGGAGGGATTTCTCTAAGTATACTAAACCCGGAAAAGTGCCGGAGTTCCACGAAAGAGGCAACCTTAGCTGCAAGGCTTAAGTGACGGACCTCAAACGTTATGAATGAATATAGGGAGCTTTAATGTTATCAAAGGCTTGGGGGAGAAGCTCATTTCTTGATGATGCCGTCAGCTTGAATGAGTTCTAAACGACGGAAAAGTCATCCGCGAAACACGTCAGCGAAACGAAGGTTAATTTAATATGCAGCGATACATTTGTCGAGTGGCTTAATTGTGGATGGCAGTACACATCTTCCCCTCATTCTTATCTACCCCTGCGGATTTCTCTATTCCCTCAGGTATATTCCCTCCTCTTTTATCTGATTTCAATTTGACCGAAAAATAACCGTATTATCTACATGTAAATGCGTACTCAATATAATTCATTTGTTGTCATTAAAGATTGCTATTTAATTCTGTAAACTCATATATCTTCTCGCTAACATTGAGTTATGGTGTCTCAAGAGTTTTACTCTATGGTTATATCATTTGAACCCTTTAATATATGAAACGATACTTAATTTAATTATATTTATCACGTAAATTAATACAAATATACAGTGATGTAGAATGATTAAACAGGTGATACATATAGGAATGATCACAATAAGAGCCGAATGAAATTATTATTTAAATCATTAAAGTCGAATTAAAGAACTATTAAATATGTGTAGTTATGAAAATATCAACTTAAAAAGAATACAGGAAAGAACCACCTCAACCCTTAGTTTATTTCAGAGAATATATAAATTTTAGTATCATCTTCATATTTTACAATTTCCACTATAGAGGTTGCCTTTTACGGTTCTCCTTTTATATCTCCTACTAAGTTTGTCTACTTTGGGCCTTTCTCTTTATGTCACTACACTGACGAATCCCTGCCCATTTCTTCACATCCCTTCCTTCCTTCTTTCTCCTATTTCCTTCTCAGAACTGTCAGTTACCAGACCACCGAGAACTTTCCTTACACACTTCTATTTTCTTCCTCACAATTCCTTTAACAGGCTCTATCCACTATTCATTTTTCCCCATATCTTGTCATTAGTCATTTTGTCTAGCAGTTTTATCTTTATATTCTCCCCACACACCAAAGTATCATTAATTCTCTCCTATATTTACTTCGTAGTTGGCCACGTTAAGCATCTATATAATAATTTGACCTTAAATGGCATTTAAGTACTTTTCCTTTAAATTTGAGATTTATATCTCTTGTAAGGAACTCCAAATCCTCCGGAATGAATATTTGCCAAGCTATTCTGGTTTTTACTTCTTTATCCTTAAATAAAATTAATGTGTTCAATTGTGACTTCACGTAAGCTCTAACCAACCATCTTTGAAAGAAACTTTTAAAAATTTCTTTTATTTACTTTTAAAAGTATTTAAAAGTAAATACTTTTTAAAATATTTAAAAGTAAATACTTTTTAAAGTATTTAAGATGATTTTTAAAAGTATTTAAGATGATTTTAATTATCTCTTCCCTCTTGAATTACCAATTGGTATCGAAATTTACTAAAAATCTAACATTCTTATAGTTTAAATTTTTATAGCTACGAAAATACAGAAATAACAACTTATTGCGTATTGAACGGATAGATTATATTAATCAATATCAGTAAAATTACGAACTACCCAATTCATTACTTTTTTATACAATGAAAAATTATGTAAACAAGCTCCTCTTTGACGTCACCACCCATTTATCATCACCGCTTTACGTCTCTTTAAATTATAATGCAAAACGTTTTCCAACTTTTCCAATTGATTTGCTATATAAGCGATTTTAGAAAATGAAACCATAACTCAAAGGAACGATTCAAAGGCCTCTTTTCCAGTTACTGCGCACTCCTTTCCAAAAAGTAATAATCGCGCTAGATAAAGACGTGGATGTTATGAGGCAGCTTCTAAAAGACTTCCGTTGAAGTAAGATAAATCCCTCTTTGTAAGAAATTTGAGTCTGGCAGTGTCTGTCGCAGTGACACGTCTTAAAACAGGGGACCCCAACTCATGGGTCCTCCGCGACGGGGGGTCGCTCAAGGAGTCGCTTGGGAGTAAAGAAATGGTAGGGATCCTTGCCTTAAACCATCTTTTGCTAGGGAAGTATAAGCTCCGTGTCTTACTTGTTGTCCCTTAGACGAAAATACGTACTCGAGTCTTTTGTGTCACTGTTTGCTGACGTGTCCAAAAGTCACTTTCTTCACTTTACGCCCTTACTTCTTGGTAATCAACTCTTTTTTTATTAACCCAGAAAAATTTTATTATCTTTTGTCTTCCTCTCCGTCATTTTCTTGGTGCTCTAGCTTCAATTACTTCCCTCAGCCATCTCTCTCAATATTTGACCCAAACATTTCATGCCTTTTTCTTTCCTAACATCTCTAGCGTCAACCGTTTATCTGTCAATCCAACTCAGTATTTCTATCCTACACCACACTCACACCTTAAAGATCTACAAACAGTTAATATTCTCATAGCCCAGGTTTCTCATTCGTAATGACGTAAATAATAAAAATAACGTAAAGAAAAATACTCCGTATTAAAATAAAACTAATCTTTTTCATATCCTCCATATGGTCCTTCATCATCAATTTCTTTGGTTACAACAGTCCTTAATAAAATTAAATTTGTCTCTTCCAGATATCCTTATCATCGTTATCATTTCTCTCGCTTCATAGAATCTTTCTTCGCCACCAAAATTCTTCTTAAATCCTGTTTTACACTTCACCGATCAAAAGAAAACGGTCCGAATACCGAAGACAGAATATTATACCCTTGTCGATAGGGACTTGGATTGCGACTACTGGTTACTACTGACGTTCGACACTAAAATTATGGAATTCCGCTAATTTTCAGTTATAAGGCACCGTTTTCAAGTGCTGGTGGTAATATATAAGTTGTATATACAATCAATATTTATATAAATTATTCAATATATCGACTGTTCTAATTTACGCTTAGTATAATCCGTACAATTTATGGATGTATATAAACAACCCAGCTTTGTTTTTCCGTCCTTTGCCGAACCCCCATCTCAAAGCACCTTAATCCTTTAATACCTTTCCCCAAATGAAATAATCTTATTTGCAAATTATGCTTCGAAAAACAATATTCGCTTTGATATCGATATGGCAAAATCGAAAAAGCACTCATTCGAGACAAAGTTTGAGAAAACGTGGAATGCGGATATTCTCCGAATCTTGAACTCGCTTGATTTCCTTGAAGTTGCTTCACTTCTTCTCGGATTTCGTTTTTCTCCACAGCTCATCAACTCTCTCTTTGCTATTTATATCCCCGTCTACTCGGTTGCCTTTCCCCGTACACGTATTCTCTCCTTTGTTCCCTTTATGTGACAGCGATCCTTCGGATTTGTCTTCTTAATCGATTCTCCGAATCATTAACTGAGAAGAATTTCGATGGAAATTCCAGCATTTCGTTCCACAATCTTTTCAAACCTCCTTCTTTTCCTCCTTCGGAACAAAATCCATCAATCGCCTTTTGGAGTATCCCTTTTCTTCGTTGTTTTTGTGCCGACGGAAGATGGACGATGAACCAACGCCACTTATCGCTCCAGTCAACGTTCCGTCACCCGTCCTGCATCTTTGGTGACAGCCCCTCCTCGTCTTTTGTTATCTCTCTACATTCTCATTTCCTTCACCGTCTCCTCTTCCTCCTTTAATACGCCTCCAGACTGCCTCCCAAATTCTCAGAAACAACGCCAGCGTAAAGTACAAAGAGAAAAACGGTGTTTACGCGCATGAAAGTCGGTTTTAATGACGATATGATTGTACTATCGAAAGCGACGGGCTTTAAGCTATCGTTACGTCAAATTACGTTCGATTTAAATTGTAAATCTTTCCTTGTAAGATACTCGCAATAATATTCCATTACCACTCAGTTTTATAGTAGATAACTTCTTTATTTTAGTTTTATCACCAGATGCAGACTCCATAAATCTTAATTTAGGGAACTTTTTTAAAGCCCTTGCATACGCTGATTGATTGAGCATTCCTCATTAATATCTGTACACGTTCCAATAACAAATAATCAAGTGTATTGTAAACAGAATTGACTGTTTTGATGAGTAAATGTAATGTATCATACAGTGTTTATATTATTAATTAATATAATCTGAAAAATAATTAATAAGACATTGTGTAATCCAACAGTAGTGATGAGATGCTTAGTTAGGTACCATACCGAAAAGCCGATGGTTGTCTTCTCGCCGACATTTAGATCTAAGCTTAATACTTTGCAGTATACACAAAATTCTATTAAACTCAAAAATGATCGCACATTTGAAGAGAAGCTACCCCAAGAAAATGTCTGGAACAGGACGGGAACAGTCTACTTATATTTCTTGAAATACTGAAAATGATAGAGTTTAGACGATCAGACGATCATTGATTGAAAACCTCACTATAAAAGTGTACAATAAACTATAAATCTCAAGAAGTTGGAATTCTCAAAAATCATTGGTGTCTTAAGAAATTTTGAAAACTTTCATTCTGAAAAATGAAATTTTATAGCTGAAGAATTTTGGATCACAAAAACGAAATTGATACAGTTATAAGAATGTGACTGATGTGAATGATATAATTCATGAAAATTCACTGTTTTTTTAATTAAAAAATTCGAACATATAGAATGAAGTATCTATTTTCTAAGAGTAGGATTAATGAAAGCAAAAATTTAAGTGCGCACAGGCAAATGAATGTATCCCTAACCGGTTATTAAATTGTGGCCAATTAAGTCTGTGGTTTTCGTCTTCAAATAATTCTTTCGTATTACGAATTATAATGAGCAGCAATGATTCACTGCTAATACCTGTGCTAAACCTTTACCTAAACTACCATCACTATCTAATTTTCATTCAGGAAAAAATAACCATTCCCTTAATGGAATAATCATATTGATTACGTTTCTGATTTAGAAATAGATACATTAAAGCCGACTTAAGAGAGAGGCATCTATGTCCGTTATCAGCCTTACACATTAAAAACATCTTGAGAGAGAGAATGCGACTTTGGTCCTGATGGATGATGATAGGTCAATAAATCAAGTACGATGAATGCGTCGAGGAAGAAAGAATGTTACAAAAAGGAAACCCGATTGAAGAATTGAAAAACTTCCACGAGGCAGTGACACTTAAATACGAAAGGAAGCCGATAATTCTCCGAAAATTTTCCCATAGATTTTAAATAGCTGTATTGAGGCAAATGTAACATTCCCATGTTGATCATTGATTGTATAGAGAAATGGTTGGTCTAGCCCCTTTAACCTTCCTCCCTTATCGTCCTCTCCCTTATCAGCCCTTCCTCCGCTGTCATTTCCTTCCTTTTTTCATCCCGCCCGTCATTCCTTTATGTCACTCGATTGGCTTTCTGTCAAACTCGTCCAAATCGCTGAAAATCCGTTGATGCTGAGTTTGCGACGAAAGCAAGACGGACAACCCCTGTGATCTCCTCTTCAAACGGTAAATATCCGATGTTCAAAGACCCCTATACAATTTTATTGACGCCATTTGATATGTTTTTAATTTTAGAGCGTAGATAAAGGGAATGCATCGCGCGTTCATGATCACGTTGAATTTGCGTCAATTGTATTCAAAAGGGAGAGTAATGCGAAAATCGTTCGCGTCTGAAGGTAACGAATAAAAACACTGTAAAAACTCTCATAAAACGCTAAATCCGTTTCTGAAGTGTTCCAGGCTATCTAAAACCAAACAGAATGAGGGTATTTTACGATTTGCTTTAACGTCATGCGATCAAGATTAGCAGCAAGCTCTTACGCAAAAAATAACTTTATTTAGGTTCCACTTAAAGACGGAATACTGCAATGTATTTAACTACGAGAATGCTTAAGCATTCAAACTGTTTAACGTATTCAAATTTTCAAAAATTAAAGCTATGCAGAAAATATTAGGAATATATTCGTAGCAAGGAAATGTAATAAATTATATATTTGGAATATATTCAACAGCAGCAACATATGTACAAGAGGTGTAATTTCACGGGCAAAAACAGTTGATTATTTTATCTTTAAAGCATAATAAGCTTTCAGTCTACAATGTAAACATGCAATTTCTAGTTCCAAGAAAATGTAGCACAACATATATAAAATAGAAAATAAAAGCTTTAAAAAAGGTAATTTAATAAAAAAAGCCTTGAAGTCGTGAATTTGTGGAATTCTAATACAGGGATCAAAAACCAATAGCTTAGTACAAGTTCCACGAAATATTTTATGGATATTGTAATGAAGTACTTTAACATCGGTTACTTTTAAAGGATCATTTTTAGCGTAATATTTATTATAAAGACATTTTTACGAACGTTCGTAGGTAATTGAAATTCCCAGTAAAACTGTGCTCTTTAAATCCACAAAATAAAAGATTATTTTTCTATTTAACATTCCTGAGTTGAATTTCATTCTCTAAAATCGAAATAGAGGCAAAATTTGTGAACTGCAATTGCTGCAACGAATTTATAGATCATTTTTTCCATTTAATAGGAAGCTTGTCAGGATTCTATTTTTCAATAGCGTTGGAATTCAATTGCCACTACAAATGAAGTAATATGTCTATTTCAATTTTTCTGAGAAACCAAATCATAGGCATCGTAAACGAAGTATAGATTTCTATTTGGGATCTCACAATCAATACGTATTTTAAGAATTTGCTATTGCACTAAAATTATATTTTACCATACGATACAATCTAACGGCAGAACATTTTTTCAGAAATAGGAATGTAATCAAGAGAGACAGTTATGGGTAATCTCTTTGCTGGAGTATCAAAACAGATTTGATTTATGATTTTTCGATTCAATTCATTTTCATACCTTTCATTAAGTTTTATAGGCATCATGTGGCAGTGATCAATCAAAAATCCACTGATGGGAAGGATTCTTCTTATTTTGTTGTGGATTTTGAAATCATCTCAAATATTTTGTCTGTGTTGTTGATTTGAAATATAGATTTTTTTAATAGAAAGGCTAGACTATGAAGTCCTTCGAAGTATGTAAAGGCTCGGTTTTCTGACTCACCTAGGATATTAATACATCCATATCTCCGATTTTGGCGCGTTTAAATGAAATCATTTAAGTTACTTACTTGTGAATTAATTACTTGTTACAATTCAATTCAATATGCTAATTACCAAATAATTATTTTTCTTTTCATATCCAATATTTACGGAAACGACCTTTTGGTTGGAATTTACGTCAAATTATACTAATTCAAATTATATTTTCTGATTTAATAAGTAAGTTTTCGAAATTTTTTCCCGTAATAGCGTTGAAATTAAATTAACACTACAATTGAAGTAATATATTTGTTTCCGATAAGTTTATAAAATGGCAAAAATATAAGAACGCAAGTCTTGAAGAATGGTAACTTTTCTATTAACCATGTTCTCAATTGAGTTATAAATATTATAATCTAGTATTGTACTATCACAAAAATTCCAAGCCGGAATAAGAATATTCTGCTTAGTGGCAGTTTAATAATTACCCGTAAATTTTGCATTTCTTTTCCTTCTTAGCCTTATTCCCATAATTTTTGGGGTCGGCTGATGATATCTGATAGTAGGTAGTGATGATGACGAATTTAGTTTCCAGCTCGGACTTTCACGGCCTCTCGCAAAAGAGTATTGAAAAATTCCCAAGGAAGAATAGACTTGAAAAAAGACCGGACCGGAATGATTAAAATCGCATTCCGTAAAATACATTTCCACACTTACGCAGTACTCAAACTAGTGACTACTTTTCAATGAAGCTCTGTGTAGTAATTTAACCTGTGTAGTTAAGCTTATAAGCAAGCAAGTAGAGCTTCACTTATGTAACACCCCTCATTAAGAATGCAATTACATTGCAGCCAATTTCAGCATATTCTCATAGTCAAATTGCGTGTGGAGAAACTTCAAAAACTAATTTACTGAGGGTCATTTCCAGTAAACCCAGAGAGACAAAGCGTTACTGTCGTTGTAACTAAAAAAATAATTTTTGTTTAGTGAACTCGAGTATTGAAATTATTATTAAGATTAACAGAGATTTATTATTTATAATATAATTTATATATATACACACACATAAATTTTAAGCTTCTCTGTTTTTGAAATCGATGACAGAGGAAACTGAAACTTAACAACTGGGTTCGTACTCCTCCAATGAGAAACTGAACTTGCGTATTTTTTTCGGTGTTTCAAGGAAATTCATCCAAACCTATCGTTATTTTCATACTGTTTGATATCAAAAAGCACGCCATTTGCAAATGTGCAGGTTATTGTATACTCTTTACCTTGAAATTGTAGTATTACATAAGGCATGGAAATACCGCTCTACCCGAAGTAAAAAAGATTACCGTGAGTGTGTGAGATAACGAGTCTAATTTCGAAGTATTTTTAGTGTTATAAGTGTTCAAGTCTTATAAGAAATCTTCTACAAGCAATTAACTCCAATGATATCAAGCACATTAGTTAAATGACATGACATATCGAATTTCTTAAAAAAGTAATTGAAGGGAAAGTGTCGTGGAAAGAGACGAGAAAAGTACCTAGAGTGTCCTTAAATCACAGCATACTGGCAATCACGAATCTTAACTCATATCGAAAGAAAAAAAACATTTTTTCCAAAAAATCAGAATAGTCACAATGATAACAACAGGCCTTAATGCTTCGAGGAGCAAAACAGTGAAAATGTTAATTTGTTATACTTTACATTACATTTGAATGCATATCGCCCAAATAAGTATCAACCAAAAGTAAGTAACCTCAAAAATCTCAACGTATCTATCCATATAGTTGTGAACCGAAAGCCTAGTTAGCCCTTAATTTTCCCTCTCACAAAGATTATCTTTCTCTTCCTTTAAGATATTTTTAATGAATATATTTGCCTTTTACAATAGCAACTTATACCAATCGGAATTTTATCAGCCTGGAATACATTCGCAAATCAATTAGAGTTCACAATCGCAGATAACTAAACAAAATCAGTGCATCAAGGTATTATAAGTCCATGTTCACTCATTCTGACAGGCACCTTACGGCAGCTCTCGGGGTATTAATTTAAATATAAATGTATCTGTCATTTTATCCGTCAGTATTTGATGGGTGAACGCAGTAGCCTAATTAACCAGCCTCTTTGTTGAATTATAACCTAATTTTCTTGAGCAAACTTCGTCACAAAAATGGCCGATTAGTTAGAGCGTCTGGTGAAGTTTCCAATTGTTTCCAAATTCCAAAAGTTTATCCTCATTGGTTCGAATCCCGTTTAACGCAACTTTTTCCATAAAATTAAGTTTAAAGGTCCTGTGACGTCGACGGTCAAGATGGCTGCCACTCACCTTTGCTTCTATGATTAATCAGTTTATTTTATTTAACTCCCACCCCACTGGTGAATCGATTAATCTAATCATGTTATTTTGTTGTCTTTATGGTTAGAGATGTGATGATAATGGAATAAGATAGTTTAGAGATTTGATATTTAGAGATAGGATAATTTAGAGGTATGATAAGAGTTTATTATGCTGTTATATACACGGTTTACTACTTGCGCAAGCACGATAAATACACCGCCACAGCGACCGGCAAATTCGGTAACGATCAACAAAACAGTCTAAACCCCCAGTATCCCAGGGATTCATGACCGTATTGACAGTCAAACAAATAAGCCTGCCTTTCGTCACCCATTATGACACATTTTTAAGATTCAGGGTCCAAATAAAAGATATATTTTCGCTATCCTGTACCAAAATAAATATGACTAATATTCCATTCAATAAATTATGTTACAATGAGCGTTGAATGTTTAAAATTGAACAATTAAAAAGTTTAAAATATCCTAACAAAATATTTAACTAATACCATTCTTTTTTAAAGTAAAAATTGTAAGAAATAATCTAAATTCTTTCCCTATAGATTTTGATCCCTTTTTTAATCCTAAAGTTGAAATTAGGATTTATTTATCGCTGGGAGAACAGATTTCGGTGGTTAAATTTTAAGGGAAACGAGTTGCCTTGGATTTTTCAATCCTATATTCATCGTTGCTATGCAGGCTGTAGCCATTCAGGCACCGAAGCAATGTTGGTTGCATACACTGCAGGAAAAAGGATTGAGTCAACTTAGGGAAAGGATATGTGGAAACTCCGTACGTAAAGGTTTACCCATGAAAACTCCCTAACATTAACGGAAGTACAAAAATTGGACTTCCTATTCCAGGTTATCACAAAGTAAGTCGTTGCTACAGCAAGCAGCAGTGCCAAGTTCAATTCACGGCTCTTCAGAATATTTCACCGTTGCCCATCTCTTAGGAAAACTTATATTTTCCGATTTCTTACTTTCAAGACTTGTAAACCAATGTTACTCAGGTATCCCTGGGGTATCACAGATTAACCCTGTGAAATTAATAGGTACAATACTTTGACGTAGAATATTATTAAATGCTCAATACGTTATTGTGCTTATCTTCAATACCAAAACTTGTGAATATATAATAACTATCGAACATTAGCCCAATAAAATGTTGCGAATTTTAATTCTCTTTTTGGTGGGGAGGGGTTCAGTGAACCATCACTGAGACAATACTAAATCAGTTAACGAGCCGTGACTTTAGTGTTTCCTAGTTTAAGTGATTTTCAAGAACGTGTAATTAAATCATCAAACGATCTACATTCAAAGTGAAGCACTATCAAAGGAATGACAACTTCTAAACATCAAGTTAAACACCTTTGATATGAGCAAAGAAATCGTAACAAAAATCCTTGGCTACATTTCGTTCGACGGTACAAAAGAAACAGGACGAAAAGTTGTAACAATAAAAATTAAACGTTTCATCCTTCTTATTTTCATATGAATTATCCGGGTTGGGTGTAAAATTGTATATTATAATACTTTACCAAGAAATTAAAATTTATAAATATGGAGGCCCACCGAATGTTACTGGAGAAGATCAAACATCTGCACAAATGTTAAGAAATGCGGCTATCATGCGTGAAGCAATACATCATGAAAAATATGACCATGTGATAAAAATTTCATTTATCCATACATGTATTTCTTTCAACTGATGGAAGAAAAGACAGTTTATCAAACGATCTCTTTGATTTGACTCTTATAAGTATAAATGTATATTCTTCTAAGAAATACTTTTTGTTTTACATAATAAATAATTCATCATCCTTAGTCCAAGAAGCTGAGCCAGCATTGAAAAATACCTAAAATATTTTCTGACATGACAAATAGTTATTCATCTGTGGTATGATGCACAAATTAAGTTTGAAATAAGAAACACGAAAAGTAAAAAATATGAACGGTTCAAATGGGACATTTGAATTACAAGAAGGCTATACCTCGCCCATTGGACTAAAGTTTAAGGTAGACTATAGAGACTCATTTAGCATTAGTGAGTTTCTTCATAGTGAAATGACCTTCGAGGAATAAAAAAGTGAAGAATTAGAAATGTGAACGAAGATAAAGATGTTGAAGATGAACCCAAAAGGTGGGATAAGAGATAAAGAAATTGTTAGAAAGAAACAAGAAAAAAGAGCCCTCTTGGGAATGAAGAGGAAATCGAACTGAATAGAGCATGTGCTAAAAGGAAATGGCTTGTTAAAGAATGCAATCGAGGGTGTAGTTGAAGGAGAAAGGAAGCGAAAGGATTAGGTTTCTGGTTATTGGAAGATGAAGAGAACGGCAGAATAAAAGCGTCAGTGGAGAGGACCAGTGAACCCTCTAGGCACCTGGACGGACGCTCAATACCTTTATAAATGCAACCCAACCGATATTCCCAAAATCCACAATTTCCTGCCAAGTCATCGAGATGAACTAAAGCCATCAGATATATATATATATATATATATATATATATATATATATATATATATATATATATATATATCTGATATTTAATATATAATTATTTCTTTTTCCAGGTATCATTAAGATAAAACCCTTTTTCAAGGAGGAGCTAGGTGACATATTTCTTTTTACATTTAAAATGATACCCATAAATGAGAGAACTTCGGTCAGGACCCAATATGAATTATAACAAAGCTTTAGCGTAATCAGGTAAGCAATATTGATAAGCACAAGGAGGAATTGAAATATAACCAAAAGTTAAAATACAGCGTATTTCTATTTTGACGAAATTTGTATTACTGGGAATGGAAGATTATTTTCAAGGATACAAACAGAGCAAGTATCAATATTTACAAGTATTCTACCGGCCCTCATAAGTTATCATAAACCGAATATGGTCTCAATTTAATTGGGAAAATTGGATGAAATAATCTGTAAGATAATAGGTTAGGCATACACGTTATATTGCTAATTGATTAATTCCTCACGGAAGGAAATACCAAAAACGTCTCGGTTTTATTATTATTATTTAAATTACTGCGAGTGGTTGTATAATCAGATGGAAGTGCTTGTACAACAGATAAATATTGATTTGCATGTACACAGTCAACTACATAGACCTATTAACGTAAACATTAAATTTTATAAATTGTTATTTCAGCAATTTCTCTCTTGGAAATTTACGATGCCAATGAATTTTTACGCTTAAGGCACCGCCTGTTTAACTTTAGTAAACGGAGAACCCCTTGAGGCTCATTTTTTCGTTTTGTGGACCATCTAAGGTATGTGCTCTCATATACATATTGAGATTTAAAATCACTCAATATGCTATCGATTGGGTCAAATTAATCACGATAAATTTTGAATTAAAATGCTTTAATTGATTTAATTAATAGTAAATTAATAAAAATTATATAAAATTGATGTAATATAGTGAGATTAAATATTATATTAATCAGGATAAATCTTTTCACTCACGGATCCCCTCAGATTACATCGCGAAGCCTATTTTGAGGTCTGCGGTATAAAAATAACTCTCAATTTTCTCGGAAAGTTAAAAGGTTACTTATGGAATGACTTATATATTTCTTTATTTTCATCGGTCGAGCGTCACCCAAACCAAAGCGGCAAGGGTTAAGAATCATTCTCTTCAGTTTTTTGCACCGTGGCCGCAATTACATTTTATGACTTTAATATTTAAAACATTCATCGTTCCTGCTAACCAACACGTTCGCTGAATACCTTCAGTGGAATTCCGCAAACTGTCCAAAATGAGAAACACGAGTTAGATGTATTCCTGAGGAACTCCGGGATTTGAAAAACCACCATGTCTATTTTTATCGCTGGCAATTCACGGAAAAATTACTCGCCGTACTTCTCATTCATAATATGTTTCTCATTTCACGACCAGGTATATTTTCTCCAATCCTTATTTAACCGCACTTTTAATTTACCGTGATGGGGGCCCACTCGAAAGGAGAAGCGGCAATTTGTTTCTCCTTTATCTCCCCATTCGCCTCTCCTTTCACTTCTCTCTCTTCCGTGCCATTTCACTCGCCTTTCGCCGCATCTTATTTCCACCGCTTTAATATTTTCACCCCGTCCTTTCTTCCAATTTATTTCTTGTTTTCTTTAAAGATGAATGGAAGCAAAGGGAACGGTTTACCATTGTGTCTGATTTTTCCCTCTGGTGAGACTTTTACAACGACTTCCATCTAACTAGCAGCCCTTTAGTATCATTAAAATAGTCTTATCTGTCTTATGGTTTCTAAAATACTATGATAGAATCGTCATCACGGTCATAATTATGTTCAGTTGTCGACTGAGTTTTGGAAGCGATGGCTAATCTATGGAATATCCGCAAAAAGAGGAGCCTTGCATTATTAAAAGGGACAAATCTAATGCAGAGCATCATCAAAAAGGAATTGAAATGCAGTTAACATTTATTAACATAAATTTACATACTCAAAAACATAAACTACCGATGTAATGTTGAGAGCGCACTTAATATAGTTAATTGCTGTAGGTTATCATAATCAATTATCATAATCAAATATTTGAGTTGATCACAATTGTAATTCATTATTATAGTTTAATGCGCATTTGCATAGTGAGTCTCAAATAGAAATTAGGCAACTGACGCGTGAACAACGAAATGTCGGACACTCTTGGATGAAATGTTGTGTAAAACTTAATGCTCGATATTTTCATTTGCGCACGGATATTAAATTCATATGGACTTGAGTGTATCACTTATCCATTCAAAGAGTAAGATACTCAAAACATAGTTTTCAGAAATCAAACTAAACCTCTTCATTGCAATTGGCTTATTTAGATACCAGAGAAGAGAACTTAAAGGTATAGAAATTACTTCGGCATAAATTACAGTGAGTAACATCACTACAGTCACGTGATTGGGAGCAAACTCTTAAATACGAACATAGTAAGTAAGATGTATTGAATATTTTCAACTCAACGATTTTTTCGAAAGATGGTTAACATTTTACTTACATTAGGGAAGTAGATCCTTTAGTTATCATTATTGCAGTGAGGTCTTCCGACACCTGGAAGTAGAAAAGTCATTACTATTAATCTTAATTCTGTACTATTACTAGTACTATTACTAGTACTATTACTAGTACTATACTACAAAATGTATGTGTTTGCTTTCACTTAAAATATTCAGCACTCATTCTTCGGTATATATGCTCGAAGTAATTAATTTGATTGTATAGCATAGAGACTTTCAGCAACATATTTCAAAAGATTAAAAATCAGCATCAACAGTCTTACACAATAAATATTTTAAAAATGTGATAATTATCAGAAATATTGACGTAAAACTCCATATATAATTAGATATTTCTTTAAAACACTATTATAGGTAGATGTTTCTTTATGATTAATATCATTAGAGATTTCTTTGTAGTTGATATTTCATCTTTACAAATTGACTTCAACACTGTAGTAATTAAACTTATTACATATTTAAAATATTTTAAGTCTTAACTCATATATTAAAATATCTTCAGCTTTAAACATTAAATTTAATCGAGACTCGTCCATACCAATTTGTATTTTCTCAGCAGAACTGAAACAGCACAGACATTCTGCAGTTTACAAAGATTTAAGCTACCTAAAGAGGGAAATACATATCAATTTCGATACAAAACTGAGAATACGTACAGTAACCAACTTTCGGAACGAACTTTGCAACCGAATCTGGCCTTGGCATCGTCAAGTGTTTTGTTTTTCGTAAAATATGATGGAGTCAAATATTGCGATAAGTTTAACAAAGTCAAAAGAAAAGGAATACATTGCATCTCCATGGAATTCATTGGTAAACCTTTAAGAGTAGAATTCCGGAAGCCCCAAAGGGGATCAAACAGATGTGATAGAGCAAACAGTCCCAATCCAATAGAAATACGGAGAGGAAAATATGGATTATGAAATCCGCGTCTCAAATTCAAATGCGTAAAGAAAGTATTTCAAGGTCTTTAGAGAGTTTGCTAACCCTTTAACTTTCGGGAAGAGATATTAGGGATTTAAGTTCACAGCAGACTCGCAACGCAAATTTTAATAGTTTAAATCGTTTAAGTGACAAATATTCTATGTTTGCTGACAAGAGCAGCTATTAAGTAGTAGGAAAACCATGAAAAGATTTATACATAGAAAATAACTTATTGTGAAAAATGTTTGAATAATTATTTCCACATGTTAACGCTCGTAAAAATAACGCTGCAATATCTGATGTAAACGATAATCCAATCTTAAATTTTATGAAAATACATCTAAAAAATTGAAAAAAAAAGATGATTACAAGTAGAAAACTGAGATTTTTAACATAACTATTCTCAAAAATACTTGGAAGCAAAGGAGATGTTTATTTCAACGAGTTTCTTTAGAAAAATTCATTTTTAAAGTTTTTTATTTAATAAAGGCTTAAACTATTAATATTAAAATCCAAATAGTAACTGTTTATCTACGTTATCTTTCAAAGGAGCAATTTCGCGGTTTTATTTCGTTGTATATTGTTTTATCGATTTTCTCTTACTAATTATTCATTCATTGTCTTTATTTTTAGTTATTTGATTCTCTTTGGAGTATAAATATTTGAATATTATATATGACAAAATTCAAAGGAAGAGAATCAGGAACATTCTTGCTATAAATATTGAAGCTGTGTATTCTTCGGTAATATTTCTCAACGCAACAAAAATTCTGATCAATCGATAATTATCTGAGAATGGAGAGTCTCCAAATTTTAGAAACATGCAAGTTCTATCATTCCGTAATGGAAAGAAGCACGAAAGATTTGAAGAATCGCCGCTCCATCAGCTTCCTTCCTGCTGTTTACAAAATATTCATGAAAACTACTCTGGCATCTTCCCAGTATAGGGAATAAGCTGAATTGTGCAATGGCTTCTGCACAATGGACCACATCCTCACGCTGCAAGAAATTATCAGCAGAGCGAACGAATACAAGCTGCCTCTCTCACTCTGCTTTGTGGACTATGTACAAGCCTTCGACTCGGTTGGTACCGATACTTCTCCTGCACCAGAAGCTACGGAAATTCAAGGGGTATATACTGAGTACATCCGTGTACAACATTTACAAAAACGCCTCTTCGGATACACCGATGAATTCAACGTTGACAAGGGAGTTCACACAGCGACTGACTATCACCCACCTTATTCACAGAGTTTCTGGAAGAAGTTTTAAAATCCTACTTGGGAAGGAGAAGGTTTACAGATAAATGGAGAACGGAGTATACAAATGGGGAATGGGGAGTACATCAGTCGCCTACACTTCGCATAGGATGAATACTCTTCTCAACCAACGCAGAAGATACGAGACTTCTAGAGCCAAACTCAGCGGGACGAAAGATGAGACTTCGAATAAACTTAACTAAAACAAAGGAAATTTTTAACTCTTTCGCAACTCAGGTACCTGTACAACTTAAAGATATAAATCTGAATGTCTGGTCATGATAAACCTACCCAGAACAACTGGTAACAAAAGGAGAACAATAAGATTATGGAAGCAAGTATAAAACACGGTTAGAACACATTCGGAAGGAACGCGCTTACTCTGGAGTCGAAAATGCCAATGATCATGAGGAGGGCCTTTATCCAAGCCACTTTACCAGTAATGTATGGCTTTAGGTTCGGAATCACAAGAAGACACAGAAAACGCAATACTAGAATGAGAGTGATAACAGGAATGGTAAACACAATCGATAAAATAATGTCACTGTGGTAGAACAAATGAAAGTTTTATAGCTTCCTTAATGATGCATTCCTATGATAATTATGATATAGTAATGAACTTAAAGTGAGAAAGAATTAAACAATTTGATATTTGTACTTCTGATAATTATTGGATTATACACGATAGTGGGATACGCTAATATACAACCGCTAACTCACATGATCAAATTAACCTCGAGTACAGAAGCTTTGAAGTCCCTACTATTTTAGTTCGATGCTGTTGCAATTTTCCTCGTAGCTTCAACTTTAAAATCAAACAACACTTCTACGAATGCGTCCTTTAGAAACACCAATGAATAAGTCACCTGAATGCGATTGGAAGCAACTGTAAAGGAAGCCTCGTTTCATGAGGTTTTCGGTTGGTGCGTTTCAATCGAAAAATGTCATCGCCATTAAGTGCAGCATTGTTCGACGCGACTTCCGCAATGTAAATCAAACCCTGCTTAATGAAGGAAGCTTTCAGAAGAGAAGATTTGTTTGTCCACTCTTGATTGATGACCGCTCGGAAGCTCTCAATTCGGACTCTTTTTCATCTCAGCGAATATCTTCAAACGACGACCTCCGCCTTTTATCTTCGCTTGCCCTTCTCGTTAACCCCTCTTTCTCATCCACATTTCCCGACCCTTTTTCCAAATCTCTCTTTAGCTCATCCTCTTTCTCGGCCGTCTTATTCTTTTCAGAACTTTTATCATCCACATTATATCCCTTACCTCTCTTCTGGCTACTTTCAAATCCCTTGCTCATCAAAAATTTCACCGATTCCAAATTTTCTTATCGCACAGATTCCTGCTACCATTTTTCTTTTTTTCTGTCCCTTCTCATTAATCCTCTCTTTCCGTCATTATCATATCTCACCTCATAGTTAAGCTGAAGAAAATTTAAATAACTTTGGTAATAATATCGTCGTTTCGCCGTTACGTAAAATAAAGACGTTACGCCGACAATGTTGTCGGCTAATTCAGATGACGAGGAGTTTTTTATCCGTGAATCCGTGTTCAAATCACTTCAGAAATATTCTTTGCGTGACATATACTCGTATGTTTCAGGGCATTTCGCTGACAAGGTGGATATTCCAAGATCCTATTCTATGAAAAGATGATGTCTGGTCGAAGACGCTTCTCGTATGAAGATGTGAGATAATCATCCTTTTGCTTCTCGCAACATAGTGGTTTTGCCTTAACGCAAGATTCGGACTACATTGTCAGCCAAAAGTCGTAAATCATAACATATGCGCCATAAAAGCCCAAAAAATCTTTTTATGTTAAATTTACAATAAGCCCAGTTCAGTAGATACATAAATCTTCCTAGGTTATGCTTCAATTTAAGGCTAAATTAATAAATTTTTACTACTTAATAGATTTTTATATAATATCAAGGAAATTTTCCAATAAATACTGTTGCCATTATTTTCTTTTATTTATCTACAAATTTAGTCACTATGAAAGAATAGAATCAATCAGCGTTTTCTAGTTTAATAATTAAAAATCATAATGACTGCAAAACAAAAAAATGCAAGGATTAGCATTGTATGACTGTAATTTGAGGAATATTAACGAAACTTTATGATTCAAGAGGTAATCATACAATAATTCTTGAATATTTCATTAATTACTTGATAGATTTAATCAATTACGCAACTGTTATGAATAATATTATCAATTCATTTTTACAATTAACACCCTTGCGTTTTCGTAGTCTTCGTGGTAAAGTCGTCATTCCAATTTTTAAAAGGAGAAACTGTATATTTTTTGGAATTTATGTACGCACATGCATTAAAGCCTTGCAGACGTCACAACTGGCATGTTTATTCTTGAAACCAAGCTCATGTTATTTGTTTCATTTTATTTTGAGTTATGGATATAACCTCGGCCTGCCGCATACGTATTGTTTGCATATTTAAGATATGGTCTTCCTTCCACCTCTTGTGGATCCTTTGTATCTATGTTTGCTATTTCACTACTCTACTGGTTATTTTCAAGATATTGTCATTATTGCCTCCCATTAAGTAACTACACATATAGTGCTAAAAATGACGAGAGAAGATCGAAATTCATTTGTCACTATTTTGATAACTTCTGTGTTACGATATTTATACCAAATTAAATGTGTACTGCGTATTGCATAAACTAGACATAGGTACCAGAGAAGTTTGTATATCACTGAAATTTTATAATCTCCATGTTAAGTACCTAAAATGATGAAATCATCAAATAATATAGGAGAAAATTATGCAAAAATAACATTTCTTAAATTGGCTTTTATGAATATATTCTTTTATTTTACTAATTAAAATTCAAAAACAGATAAAATTTTACCATTATATTTAAACAAAACAATGAATAAGACAACAAATAATATAAATGAAGACATTAAGCCAAAGGAAATAAGAAAAGAAAAACTAAATAAGGCAAAGACACAGAGATTAAGATAATATATCGATATCGGAAACTCTCAGTTCAGGTATTGTATGGAATATGATTATTTCGCATGAATATGATATTTATACGACTCAAACTACAACTCGTTCTATTATTATTTATATTTTAATCAAACATGGTTGGTTACGAAAAAGTAGAGAAGGTTATGTGACAAGACATGCTGAATAGAGTGCGAGAAGTTTTTGAAAGAGGAAATGGACGCGGAGAAAGATCGCAATTTATCAATCGCAATAAATATTTTGAAAAGTATCGCCAAATTATGATACATTATTTACGACAAAACGTCAAGGAATTTCTACAAAAGATGTGGTTTCAAAGGAGAGGTGCTTTGCGGACGGCTGTGTGCACTATGTATGTAAATAAGTACACATCTTCCCTTTTCCTTTCTTCCTTCCCCTAAGCACTCCTTCGCATCTTCAACTCTTTCTTCTTTACTTCCTTCTCACATTCCCAAACTCCCACAAATGGTCGTGCTCTGCATAGTTTTCCAAGAAGGGAAAATGATTTTTTCCTCTCCCTTTGTAGCGAAGCCATCTCGTCCTACATTTCGCCCCGCAAGAGCGCAGACGTGGGTGTTTTGGCGAGTGTGTGTGCGCCTTTTCCCTCAAAAGAAGACGCCTTTGCATTTCCCTTGGATTTGATGGCGGTCTCCTCAATGAGCCCACTTGCTCTCTTAATTCCTGACGAAAAACTCGATTTCTTTTCGAACGCCTCCTTACGGATGTCTCGACCGACGTCCTTAAACGTCCAATGGAAACGCATTTGGACAACTGAAAGCACTGGGATATTGGAAGCTTTGGGAAATCGCCACTACGGAAGAATAGCTCCATAAAATAGCAGGAACTTAATGAAAATACTGATCGTAAGGTGAGAAATAATTGTCACAAATCAGTATCTTACGCTTTTACTTTGAAATGATCCAATCGATATACATTTGAATGATATAAATATAAATATACCTTTTCCAAAGCTGATATATTTTCAGAAACATGAAAAAAATATTAATTCATATCAAAAATCAATAAATCTAGAGGCTGATGTTTGTATTTGCATCGCAAATTTGACAAAATTGTGGTATTTGCGAAAATAAATACTCCAAAATCACCAAAGTAACAATGTGAACATAGTTGTGATTAATTTGTAAAACTTCTTAGTATTGGTTAATAGCGAATGATGGTCATTTTTTCATTCAAATGGTGAAATTTAAATTATATCAGAGTTGTATGATATTTGAAATATCTCGATTATTGTCAATTTTACTGATTCGAAATCATTCCAAGAAAAGGCGCATTCTTAAAATATCGCGAATCTATTTTACGAAACTGCATTTTTTTGAAAACTACACATTTTAATAATTTATAAATAATTAAAATTTTATGCCAGCTTACACATTGTATGAAATCTCTATTTTAAATGTTATTTTCCGTACATTTTCAAGTACAAACAAGTGCACCGAGAGAGTAAAATGGGCCAGTAAAGTAATATTTTATTTCACAAATCACACCGCTTATTTAGAGAAGTAATCGTACATTTGGACGTATTCACTTGTGCTCTTCAGGGAACAGGATGATAAAACAGTTTAAGTTAACAAAATGTTTAAAATTGAATTAGTTATTTATTTACGCTTGTTAACACCAAAGTTCGCAAAATATTGGAGAAACAAAATGAACAAATTTCGAACTTCAAAAACCATTGGCCTAACCTCACTCAGCAGAACTTTCAATATATTTTTTCGCCTAATATTAGCAGGTTTAACAGTGTTATATTTTCCATGAGAATACACAGAAAAAGGTTTTACAGCAAGCATCATCATTTGGGATATTTAATCTAGCTTAGTGCGTCGAGAGATTCGACATTTGACAATAAACAAACTTTGATAGCATTGTGATTTTAATTTTCCGAATAGGTGACACATTTATCCAAATATTGGAGTATGCATTTTTTAATTAAGAATATAAATGAGCGATGCAGTTATTCAGCCAGTATGCAACGACACGATCACATTTAACATAAATGTTTTAACACTTTTCCAGCCAATTATTTTATCCATGTAATTATATCATAATAGCGTTTGTCTATCAAGAGAGGGACTAAAATGTAACCGAATTCATAGGTCTTTGCTTTTATTAAATGGAAATGCAATCAGTTGTTCTGGTTTTTTCATTTAGTGACAATTTTTCGTCAGAGAGAAAAATCCTGTGGTCGCTTATGCGTCACGATTATTCAATATTCCGAATAGCACAGGTCCCGATAATGTAAAGCACGACCTATTGAAGCAAATCATCACAGTATGATCCTCTAGCGCTGGAAATTTGAAAAAGTAGGCTTGCAGAGAGAATATATGAATTTTAAAGCGGACTTCAGTTTACCTCCTTCATATTTCAAATTCGTTTTTATAATCTGCCTTAATCGAATGATACAATCTGCTTATACTCAAAACATACCTTACTTTTGATTCGATAATCATGGAGACTGTTGTAATTCAGGTAATAAACCACAATAAATAATATCTCCTAAACATAGTAAAAAGTTTATTTTTTGTGTATATATGTGTGTGTGTTCGTTTAAAAATCGAGAATCACAGGCTGCACAATTTTTAAACTTAAAAGGAGGTTGTCTTCCCCGATCAGGTAATTGGATACTTTTTATTCATCTAACTGGCCCAGGTCAGACACCAAATAAGTCAATCTGTCATAATAATATATGTAATGTTCACTTTAATTGCATGCAAGCTTTATTTCTTGTGCAAAATTAAATTAGAAAAAAAGTTTTTAAGATTTGAAAAATTCACCAAAAAGGGTAACAGAATACAAATTTTTAATTTGGTAGTGGAATGTTGTTTTATTTCAAAATTGCGAGAATTCTGATTAAAAGGAGGAGATATTTTAAAATTTTGAGGCCATAAACAACCAGTCCCCTTGACGATCTAGGTGACTTTTGAAACCAATCTAATGCCTTTTTGTATGAGAATACACGGGGAATTTATTCCAGTTTAAAAGTCTGGGCAATGATTATAATAAAGGTAATAAACTAGGCGAAGAGGGGGAAAGTATTTTGAGTCTTTTTCATTAATGATGAAAAATTGCTGGGTCAAACTCACGACCAATTAGGAGAGATTATTAATTAGCGTGATTTGAAAATTACAACAAAGAGAGTCACGTTTTGCTTTGCCACGATCAATGAGGCAAGAAAATAAAATATTTATCGATGCAGAGGCAAAAGGAAAAACTATTGAAGACTATACGACATTTTCAGCAAAAATGAGTTGTACAAAGATAATTTCCCTATACGTTCAATATTACTACTACTACTACTACTGTAGTTACTACTACTCTATTCTACTGTATTCATTAATAACTGTATTCTTTTCTGAGCATTTATTCGATCAGTTTCTAGGTCTGGATTTTAGTTTCAATTTGAATCCTTCGTTTGCATGTTCCACATTCACATTTAAAAGTGAAGGTTCTCCGTCAACGTAATCTCGCAAATGATGAAGCAACAAATATGCTTTCCGTTGAGAAAATGGTCCTCCGTCTGAATAGCTGCTTAAACTCTCTAACGTATTCTCGAGAGTCTAATACGCCGTAATTAGTACTGTACTCACCAAACTCTATGTCCCCGTTCAGAATCAATAGGAAGTTCAGCTTGTATTTAATAAAGGACGAATGCGAGATAAGCTGTTAGGAATAATTCGCAAATTCAGAATTTAGCCAATAGAAACATATAGAAACCGAGCTTATAACGGCAATTAACATTTCTCTACTGTGTACCTTAATAGGGGCATCATTCCGAAGGCTAGTTGGAAGCTCATTCCTTGCATCATCAGCTTCTAAAAGCAGTGACGAGGAAATGAGACTTACTATATGATATGAGGAGTAAGATAGCTTCACCTCAATTTCCAAGGTGAACCAGAATTCTGTTATTGGAATGTAAGGGCCTGAACTGGAAAGTCAAGGTAAATGATTTTAATAGATGAACTTGACATTGCTCAATGAAATTCTGGTTTTTCATTTAACATAATTCATTTCTCAATAATTTTTTATAATTACACCAAGAAATTACAGTGAGACAATAGCAAAAGAACTGTTATATGTTAATATTATGCAAGAAATATGTATTCCTCTATTGTATACCATTGTAAAAATGAGAACAATTCCATTTTTGGCTGCAGGAGCATTAATTTGGAACCCTAGAAAGAACTACGTAAGCTAATTAAATCTTTTTATCAATAAATATCTTTGGGTTACTGTATCAGGTTGAATTTGAATCAATTTGATTTAATGACCTATCGATCTCTGTAAGATATTTTGACTGAAAATAATACTTTTTTTAACGATAATTATTGCGATTTATTTGCAATGACAGTTACCCGTTTACTTAATATTGAGATTTAGTAACTATAAAGAGAATCAAGAATTAATATTATGAATCACATATTTGTGAGGGATTTTAATTCATACGATATTAAAATGTCCGTATTATCACATACTTCAGATGGCTATATTGCAATTAAATGTGTATATTTAATTATCAAGAGCGTAGATTTGTGATTGGCTCTCCACGGTTCACAAGTTAGTTGAAAAGACCCTCGTCCTTTTTAATTAGAAGAATTTTTGCTATCAGAGACCCAATTATAAGCTAAAATATTAAAGCGCGGAATTAAAGGAGAAAATTTTAAAAACGAATAAATACAACGAAAAAAATAATGTTACATATCCTTCAAAACATTGGAACGTATGATAACCATCCCCATAATTCTTTTTCGTGCTTGATGAAATTCGAAGTCGCTCTTCATTTCATCGCGTATCGAATCCTTTTAATTGATTAGCCTCTTCCTCCATTGATAATATTTATGCGTGAGATTTTCATCAGTTTGTTTTACACCGTTCTCTTCGACGGACTAATATTTGAGTTTCAATCGGTCCAATTAAAACTTCCACTTTGGAAGGTCTACGTTTTGCACCAAACCTTTCCAGTTTAACGTAATTAAACGGTTCATTACCCTTAGACGTCACGGAGCTTGATATTCTTTCGTTATTTATACATTTAGATTACTTTCAGTTGATTGGACCCAGTTTTCAAAATCCTTCGGTTTATCTATCGATCCTCTATGAATTTGCCTCAAAGAGCAAAGCTTTTCTCCATTTCATTCTCCATAGCTGTTTATTTACTTCTTCACGATATGTCCTCATTAAGTTGGCGGGAAGTGATGCGTAATAATAACTTTACGTAAAAACATCAGCGATATATGCTATTCCATTGAGTTACAGCTTTTATAGCCTGGCTGACCCTTTTGTTTCAGGATGGAAGAAAATGTATCTTTCACTTACTTTTGTTTCTTTCTTGTGCAAAGCTGAGATGACATAAATGTACTGTGGTATGAGTGATGTATTCATCCTGGTCGCTTCTCGTGGTATAATATAATGTTATTCATAAAATTAATGTGGTTGACTTACATGGATGTTTTCCATTTGTAATCCAGCTTTCCATTGTAGCCCCAAGAGGAGAGTACCTCACTCCTCTACTTAAATTCTAATCTCATTGCCTCTCCGAAAAAGTTTGTAGCAACTGATGGAGAAACTTAGATTCTAACCCTCCTTAACAAATTTAAGCTTCCAAATTTATGAATGTAAGGAATTAAAAGTATAATTATTAAATTATAATTTTTACATTACTTAAAATATATTCTAAGTAACTTTTAGAACAGTTTGCATTTTATTTTACAAATTATAAAATAATTATTAGAATACATACTTCCCTAACTTGTAACATAATATAAATAGAAAACATTCCATTCTCCAAGATATATAGAGTAGGAACTCCGCAATGACCGCGGCATAAGAAACATTTTAATTATTTATGCTAAGGAAAGAAAGTAATTAATATCCTCTTCACAGGAATTCGCCTAAAAGAATCATTCCTTCTAATGTTCTTCATTAATTGCTATGTATCTTGGGCTTAAATAGTTCTGAATGGTTATATATAATTATTTACTGAAGGAATATCTGTACGGATCGGAATTGTGTAATAACATTTTATGTACTATCTTTCACCCTAATGTAACTTAAATTTTTATTCTTACAAAGTTAAAAATAAGTTAATTTAAGGTAGATTTTAATTAAGAAGTAGTTTGATAAATACAGAACTCTAATTCGTAGTGATCAATGAAAGTAACTTTTGGAATTACCTAATATCTATCATCTTCGTGTGTATCATAGAGGGACAATATCATAAACTCATGAACTTTTTCCATTTTTTAAAATTATTCTTTAGCGTTACAAAAGTGGAGCGCATCGTTTTACAAAGTATTTTATACATAAAAGATTATTTTTTCTTTAAGCTAATTAAACTCATACTACAAACTTAATACTTCATTAAAATTTCCAACGTTTTTATGATTCCTCTGTACTGAATACAAGGATATATAATAACAGCAGAAACTGTTTTCAATAACAACGGCAAACGTAATAGAAAACACGTCAAGATAATCCTATATTTATTTTAAATAAAATACTAAATGAATGATTGTTTCAACACGCACTGGATTCTCAGACAATGTTTGGTTAGATCTGTTTGCTTGTATGTTTGGTTAGACATCGTTTACTACAAAGGGGAGGTCTCCGTACGGTGGCTACAGCCCCAGATGAGTATCCGCCCTCAGGCGAGAATGCAATTGTCTTCGTTGTTGACCTTTTAGGTTTACATTTCGGGTGTCAATGCTTGTTACGAGATGTCATTTTTATTATAGGCTCACAGTCTTGATTTTCGACTTTCATTTAAAGTATCTCGATGTTGATTGTGAATTCCTGACAGTGATCCATCCGTAGTAGTCTTTATTATTCACGATTTCGTTCATCTCAAGTGCATAACTATTGATGGGTATCTCAGATACTCATTAATGTATTTAGAACACTGAAATTGAACATTTCATTTAGTTTAACTTAAGGCATTCCTACCAAATTTTCGAGCATCGACGCCCCATTGATTGCACAGCAGTAAACAGAAAGATAAAATGAACATGCAAAATGTACCATGCAAAATTAACTCAGGCTAAGTTTTAAGATGATTTCTCAGCTCCGTCTCAGTTTTACAAACTTCAAAATTTGCTCGGTCCCATTTTCCTTCCATAAGAATAAGTCCGCCACAGCTATGATAGAAACATCCCGCGACTTGTTAAATAAATTTATATCGAATCCAATGTAGATGTATAGAGCTTATCTCTATCCGCCCAAACGTTCCGAATATCTGAATTGGATGCAAACCAACTTGCGAAGGAAAACAGCGGTAAGGCATCGAGCGCAAGAATCGTCCGCATCTCTGAAAACGCAGAGGATAACGAGACAGACTAAAAATATTTGCCGGAGAATTAAATTAAATAAAGAGAGGTGGATGATCTCGGAAGGGAATAGGGTCGTCACCTGATGAATGGCGTGCTCTGGAAGCGCGGTGATTATGTGCATGCTCAATTCCCAAGCAAGACGGCTGTGTTGGCAGCCGTGACAATGGCGTGCAGCTCGAATCACGATTCCAGGAGGCGCACAATGGATCATGGACGCGTGCATTTGAGTCACTGCGTTCTGAGGCATTCCTTCGCAGGCGCAAATTGGGAGCACGTTAAGGAGAAAAAAGAACACGCCTTTTATTCTGCCCTTCCATCGGAAACCGCAAGGCTCTTGAAAAGGCATTTATAAGCCACGCAATCGCGATTATTTGACGGCATTATCTCAACTAACCGGATTTAATCTAAACCACCGTTTACCCAGCATCTCCTTCGCTGCACGAATTTTGACAGCTAGATACTAACGAATATTTCGATGGTTTCAATTTTGACTATGATTGGTGTCTCGGAATCAGCGATGGGAACGTGTTAAGTGCGGGAGTTGCAGATTTAGAAACCAAAATTCTATTAGAACAAAATTAGACCAACCTTAAATGAGTTGAGATGCGAATAAATAAGATTCCGTATCTCCGTCCAACCTCCCTTCTAACCAAGAGAGGGTTCATTATAAAGGTATGCAGCAAACTGCTTTACAATTCTGAATGTAAGAAAACCACGGAAAGATATTCTCATCTTCTTCTTGAAGACGGGTTTGGAACACGGGATTCAGTTGTAAATTTCTGTAAGTATACGCTATTTTATAATTTACAGATTTCAAGGATTTTACTGTCATTCGATAAAATACGCGAGTTTCAAATGATAAATAATGAACTTCTTTTATAAGGAGATAAAAACAGTAATTTATTTTATCCATACAACATTAAGCCATTAAATGGGCATCATTTACGAAACCTCAAAGATAATTCTTACGCCTTCCAGCAATTGCCAATCGTATTTTTTGCTTTCGACATAGCGACAATTGAAAAAAATATGAGAGATCAGGCCTCGGAATTACTGTTATCATAACCAAAATTCCCATCGATAGCAATGTGTAAATTTTATAAATGTCATTCATGATTTGTTTTTGGGTGATTACGGGAAGTGAGAGTATAATAATCATGTGAAAAACTGTAATACATGAATGACTAATTTAACTTTAATTTATTACGTCCTCAATTATTTCCGACAGGAGTTGTCAAGTTTTAAAAAATATTGAGTTTCTGGAACCACGTCAACTCAATTCAAATTAATTTCATCATAAATATAGAGATATTTAACGGTTTATTTTTATTTAGCGGTTGTCGCGTTACGCGTACGCATTGTCATGAAAATATTATTGTGAAAGATTTAGTGCCATTGTATTCAAGTGGTGTAAGTGTATATCATTGATCGTTGTGGGAAATATGTGATAAAATGTGTCGTAATTAACATCCGACCATTAGCAATTGGCAATTAAAAATATGTGTGATGAATAACTTCAATGGGGGTAATATATGCCAGTAAAAATATTAAATAAAGTACGGTTTTACGACAACAACGAGCATAAAAATTTTTAGTATTCCACAATATAAATTTACACAGTTAAATTATATTGTGGAATAGTAAAGTTATTATATTCCTTGTTGTCATAAACTGTGTTTTATTCAAAATTTTCACATTCGCGTGGAAATTTCATAAAGATACGGTCTCCTCCGTGAATTTTAAAACTATGTTTTGCAAAGATCATGAAAATATTCTCACTCATCCAAGTTCCCCAGACTCATAAAATGAAATTTCAGCTAATAAAGAGTGAAGTAATGTCGATTATATTGTGGCGAAGTGAGATATAAATTATGAATTTTCAAAACAAGTAAGCATAAGAGATGGTTAATAGCATGATCCGCAAAATTTCAATCATGTTTCCTCTCGATGAAGCATTTAAAATCAAACGAGGCATTCAACAATTTTCATAACTTTTCGCGGAGCACTTACGGACATGACGGCGGTGTTCCGCAGCACATATTTTGGGAAAAGCTGATCTAAGCATTCAATTTTATCCAGGAGAAGAGGAAACCGAAAACGAACTTTATTCCGGCGCAAAATTGGGCGAATTATATCTCCTCTTCGGAGCGATTTTATGGGAGTTATCGGGTTTAAGCTCTTTAAATTTATCTACTGGATTTAATCGCGGTGAATGGCGCGCGATTTCTGCTTGTTTTACTTCTCCGATTAGATTTTCCTTTTCGAAGAGAATTTTTTCTTGGATTAATTTCAATCCGTACAATGAAAATGATTTGGTGCGTCGGAAAATGAAAATTCGATTATCATGAGCTCTCGATTATCCGGACTAATGACGGCGACAGGATGCGCGAATAATCGGTAAACACGGATAATCCAAACTTTCACTTTTATCTCCTATGATGCTCATAATTTACGAAAATTAATGTTTTATTATTATTTGCACGCATATTCCGTTATTTTCGATTAATTAATTGACTCGTTAAGAGATTTCTTCCCCAAATCGCGGAAGTATTTAACAGTGATATTTTCATTAATGTCACATTCCCACTGCTCCATAGAAGAGGTCTTACGTAACACCTGCTTGCATTTGAACGCGACTATAGTAAAGTTATTTTGGTGAAAATAGATAGCAGAAAATATCGAAGAAGATTAATGCCCAGATGATTCACAAACCTGATAATCCACCCACTGATAATTGGGAGTTTACTATACTTTAACATGGCCGAAGGACTATAAAACTGATGATGAACTCTGAGTAAAACGCAGACGTAAAGCATTAAAAAAGAATGAATTGTAACTTTAATATGTCCACGAGAGGAATATCGAGTATTAAATGATAAAGAGGGATCATGAATGAGGAAATTGGGGAAGTAATAGGAAGATTATTAAGGAGAGAATCAGCCTGAATAGATTCCTATGCCAGACGACAGTGTTTCATCTAAGAAGTGATTTACGGAAGATGAAAGAGCAAGGGTTGGAAAATTTTTTAGCCAAGAGATGAGCCTCTAAAAAGTTAAGAAGACCATGGAATGGCAACAGAAGGAATCCAGAAGTTGGGTTCTGAATTGATTAGGTTAAAGAAAATAATCCGTACTTTGTTAAATCAGAATTTTTCAAGTTGGTATACAGTTATATAGTTATGTAGTATATATAGTTGGTAATCATATAACTTCCTCCAAAAATGTCAGTTTTTACTACTGTTTGTCAATCATATTAAGCCCTTTAACATCATCAGGGGATGAGGCTCAAGGCAAGATGAGGTGTTAGGTGTCTTTTCCGTCAGAATTTTATGCTTTCTTCTTTGAAACAGAACGCAATGAGAGGAAATGTTCTCAACACTACAAACCTATGAATAATAGGTTTCAAAATATTAAGTAATCTGTGATCCTAGAAACATTATGGTTTACTGTGTTACAGGTCGAGTATGCCAAAATCGTAACATCAACTGTAATTTCGAAACATTTTTTGCTCTCTTTTCTCGGTCTCTTTTAATATCTTTAGTAACTACGACTGTCACACCAATATCATCTCTCTTCCCCTTTGCCTTCCACTGGCAGTCGTATATTCTGATACCCGGAAATGTTTCTAAAAAAGTCCATCCAATACGATAACTCTTCTACATCCCTAGAGGATTTAGTCCTTGATCCATAAACCTCATTTTAAATAAATATACGTACGAATTCTTCGTTTGATTTTTATTCATGTTTGTGATTCAAAACAAAAAGTACTTTTTCTGATAGTATTTGTGTCATTTCTCTTCATCTCCACCGAACCACCCATTCTAAATTCTAGAAAATTCCAAAAATCCGAAATCCGAAAAGCCTTGGTTCCAAGTATTTCGCATAAGGAGTATTCTATCTCTCCTGGTATAACTCCATAATCATAGAGAAATGAATTTTACCTTTTGAATCCACTGAAAATTTTTAGTTGAATTACCTATACTAGTCACCATAATCTGATTTAATGATTATATGTGTTATAAGCAAAGGAAACTCATTAAAAATAATTTGCCAATTCCAGAAAGAGCTTTTTCTTTTCTACGAGAGAGCATTATTCAGCATCACTATCTCTCGCATCATAAAATTTCAAAATATTCCGACTCATTTTCAGCAAGTGAGTAAATATTTTAAACTTTATTGTTATTCTTGAACACAAAAACAATGGGCGAAAATATATAAAATAAGGCTTTTAACAGAAAAAAAAGATGACAAAATAAATTGTTCAGCATAACAGAAATACTCAAAACCCAACTCGTCGGGAAGGTCAAACCTAGAAGCTTCAATCACGTATACTTAATTTACGTCAAAAATGTCTTTATTTTTATTGTGTAGAAGCACTAAGTGTAGATGAATTAAGTTTTTTTAATATTCTAGCAATAGCGAAATAATACCTTCTTTTGACATTTTTCTGGCATGAAGGTTTGAGTTTACCTATCTAAACTGGAGTCGATCTCTATTTCTCTATAAATTTGCGGAGATGAGACTTTAACCTATCATCCAACGATTAACTAAAGAGAGTTCATAGACTTTTATATAAGGCTAAATGAGAAAACTTAAGCTTCTTTTACTAATATAACGTGGAGAGCGATGAGATGTTTGTACTACTAAACGGCTGGAAATTGTAACCGATATTTTTCTTGACTAATCCTATTTGCGTTCATTAAGCTTTCGGTAAATTCATACGCAAAAATCCTTCGCTAATGCTTCATAATTCCTGGAAAATTATATATAGCCTAAATTAGAGCATTCATATTTAGAGTTCATCCTGAAGGGTGAAAGGTTAATACCACATTAAAATCGTGTTTAATACATTCAGGAGTCTTTTTATGAAAGTATTAATGGAAATCAACGTGATTAAAATTTTAATTAATAACAAAGTACTTCAGATTTTTAAATCTATTTGGGGAACTGCATAGGTTGGAAATAATTAAGTTGACTGAAAAACATATATAACACTAACCGTTGCAATATCACGTATACGTACTTAAGGATTAAGCTGTTCTCTCCTATGGATCAAATACGCCAATTTCGATAATAATATTCCTAAAAGCATTAATAGTACACTAAAGAGCTTTAGTAATGTATTTATAAGTAATATAACCAAAATTTATACAATAAATAGACTTTAATTGAAATGCAAGAATGGCATAAGCTCTGATACAAAAAATATCGAAAAATACGTCATCTTTATTCGATTATTCCACTGGGCGGGTGGGAATTAATTTTGTACATAATAACAAAAACATAATCTCTCCGAATATAAAACTTGAGTTACAAAGGCATATAACCTAAACTTAAATCTTAGTAATCTACATAGAAAGTCATTCTTATCACGAATGTAGTTTTCAACTCAAAAATCACAAAAATGGCGAGGACGTTGATGAAATAAACGTTTTCTTGTAAAATGTTCAATTTTGCTGATTTGAAAAATGTTCATCATGGCGACAACACGCATAAAATTGGCTTCTCATAATAGTACAAAGTGAAGATATATTCATTATGAATGAATCGGGACTTTTTTAAGGCTACATGAACATCCTTTTCATTATTATTGAAGTAAGACTTTATCGTATATGATATCAGCTTTTTTCTTGGTCGATCAATTGGTATTTACTCTTGAATATGTTACATGGAAGACTTGACTTCTACGAACTTATTCCCGAAAAAGGCAAATATGAAGAGATTATACGGAAAGGAATGTTATAATCTGAGAGCAAACGGTGCTTAGAAAGTAATTATTTTCCTAATGAATGCTGGGTACCTCATTTTGCTTAACTATGTGCACAACAGACATATTAGTGACTACTTTTAGTCTACTTATTACTAAGAAATTGAATAATGCAAGATGATATGTTAGTTAACGTGAATGATAAAATAAAATACGAAAATATACCCTATAATGTTAACAATATAGGCCTATGAGTAAAACGAATCGGAGAGAGAAATTAGTTATACAGTAATGCGGCGCGAAATGTACGCAGTGAAACATAAATACTTACAAAAGAGAGGGATTTATAAACAAGGAAGACACAGAATTCGGACCACCTAATGGGAATAACGACCACTCCACCGCATTGATAACGGTGTGAATGTCCGCGTGACAAACAAAGGGATAACTTTAAAGGAACTACTAGTTTTGCCTTTAAACGGTCTACCTGCAAACACACTACTGCTCTATTTCATTCCTCCATAATTCCCTTTCGCTTATTCCGACTGCATCGTTCGAACTCCCTTTTGTTCTGCGTCTCCTCTAGCCGATCCCTTCTCTATTCCTCATCAATCTCTCTCTTCCGTTTTATCCTCTGCCCCCGGGGGCTTGAATCTGAGGTGGGGCTGTGGCCGGCCGACCTTAATAAATCCATCCCTGTCCGACTCCTCCGCATGTCACGACTGCCTCCACCTCTCTCCCACCTTCGATCTCTCCTTCTGCACTACGCATTGCCTCCTCTCCTTTACTGCCTCCACACAAATTTCGACATTAATTACTCGAAAACACATTTGGCTTTATGTGAGAGCATACTGATCAGTGTTGTCTTCTCCCCAGCGGTTGCTGAAGTCTCATTGATTCATCAAAACGTGGCCTAAATCACCCATACTGTTTCCAAATTTCGAAATAAACGGTCGATTAAGGGATTTTAGCGTGTGCTTGATAAATAATCCGGCCAGTATAGAGTGACCAATATTCATGTTTTTTAGATCGAAGGCCAACAATACAAGCTAACCATCGCTTGTATTTTGGTAGTGAATATCTTAATTGTCAAGAAAGTATCCTTTTTATGCTATTTTGACAGTTTGGGAAAATCTGGAGTAATATCAGGCTCAGTAGAATACTTCAACCTATATCTGTGGAAAATATCCTTCTAAAATAAAAAGGCAATCAAATTATTGAACCAGAATTAAAATTTGCTCGAACTTGGAATCCTTGCAAAATTTTCTCAATATTCTGTTTTCCAAATTCAGCCGTCTACTACGGCGAAACCAAGATTTACCTTTTTTATAATAAGATCCTGATAATGGTATGTCCTAGGCAATTCCCGTATGATTAATAATCTTAAATTTGCGATCGAGTATACATTATCGTAAATCATGTATTGCAAAAGTTACTTACTCCCATAATGTTGAATGCTATGATTAAGGTTTCGCTTTGCCGGTAAACGTCCTATTTGCAAGAAATCGTTAAGACTTCCCGAAAATGTTGGACTGCGTATAGTACTACTGCAAATAGTATGCGTCTCAAAATCACGTTATAATTTTCCTCTACATGACTTCCAGAACTTAGGTACGTCAAAGATTCAGATGCATCTAACAAATTTAGTATTTACAGTATTAAGAAATTAGGTTAGTAAATATTAAGTTTATGGGATTAATAAAAGTGTATTACTTTGTGTTTAATAAACGAAACTGATTCACTCCCGCCACATTATTGTCGGTTAACTAGCATCGAAGTCCTCTAATTAGAGTTGTATAAAAACCTAGGGCCTGTTAAGATTGTCTAAAATCGCGCTTAGTTATGCTGCGTACCAATAAATACGAATTTGATTGCTAAGTAAGCGTAGATGACCGATATTCTATCTTATTACTTCCACCAATGCACTTATTACCAGTGTATCAAGAGTGGTCACATTAGTTCCTGATAGAGATTTGGGCCGCAATAGCCGAGGCTAAAGGGGACTTCAATGGGAAAAGGATTACGTTCGACGGTGAAATATATGAAAGCCAGCGGGAAAGCCCAAAATGCTCTCTTTCACAGGTTGAAAATCCTCGGAGGAAAGTATATTACAAGGTAGGCTGCGGTTTTTATATAAATTCAGAGAAAGTAAGTTTGCGAGAGACGTGGTAGGTATTAGGCGAGCTCCCTCTAACTTCGGCAGATCCGACTTTGAGCGTAAATAAGAGGAGTCGACGTGAAGACAAATCGTCTAAGAAATCTCTATGTTAGAAGAAGAGATAGTTACGTAAAGAATCACAAAGTGAAAGCATTATGTACGGTTGGCTTTTTTTAGATTAGATACTGATGTCGGTTTCCTTCGATGGCCGTGAAAGACAAGTAATAACTTTAAGCAATAACTTCTGGTGAACATCAAGAATTGGATCTCTGAATTTAGCATATCTATGAGCGCCTTTTACTTTCTCTTCTTTTACTCTGTCGCTTTCTTCCAGTTTTATCTAGCGCAGAGGTGGAGATCCTGCGGCATTCATGGTCATTTATTTCAGACGTTTCATCGTCACTATATGAAGCAAATCCATGTATTTGATGAACTTTGCTATCTAATATCGCTTATTACTTTTTGAACTCTAATGGGAAAAGGAATGTTACGCCGTCGATACGTACATACTATCGGACTTTTTGACGACTCCATTTCGTCACCACGAATTTTTTTTAGGAATATAACAATAAAGAATAATCTGGTAATTTTCTTTAAGTTGAATAAGTGGTTTGGTTGAGATCGCATAAACGCAGAAGAAGATTAATACCCGATGATACTGTGAATGAGGGGTTTGTTTAAAAGCAGACCTCAAGAGTCCATTCCAGGGGTAGGGAACCATTTTCCATCGAAAGACCGATTTTAACACTCAGATTCACAAGAAAAGCCGCTGTTGAATTGCATGTAGACTATATTCCAATAGTTTTGGCAGTGTGCACAAGAAAAGTAATTTATTCGTTATTGGAGTTTTAATCGTTTATGTTCCATTCTAAATTCAATCTTCGTCATCAGCAAGGTTGTGAATAACATTGCAGAAAGTGACTTAAAGGCCACATCAATCCAAAAAACGTCACATGTGGCCTAAGGACTGCAGGTTCCCCACCTCTGGTCTATTTCTTAGTGTGGTAGTGTGGTTGGGTGGTGATGGATTGGATTGAAGTTTGGCAGAAAGTAATTCTTACTAGACGAGAAGGTACTTAGAACCAGCCCATGAGTTATACAGAGGACTATATTCATCGACAAGAAGATAATGGATAATATAAGTGGTGGAAATGGCGGTAAAAAAGGGCGAATTGTCCAAGATAGAGAACCTTTTGTGATGAGAGTGTCATATCTGATAAATATAAAGGACTTGCGTGCCAATGTCGTCCTAAAAAATTGAGTGAGATTCTGGTAATCCCTTCAATCATTTCAACGATAGTAGGAAAATGTTTTAATTTACATAAAGAATCATTATTATTACTAATGAATAGAATATAAATTTATTTACTCTAGTGCTTCACTTTTTAAGTGAAGAATACATAACAGGGAAGGTGCCGTAAATCAACGTGCCTAAAGAATTCTATTGCGAGCCATTTTGTGCACGCGTGTCATAGGTTCGCCACCCCTCTCCTAGACCCAATCAAGGGAGGCCCAACGATTTCATATGTGGCACAGTGGCAATTAGTTAACCTTATATACAGGTCTTAGTTCATATTAGCATAGTTTCCCATACGACGGAATGGCAAATGCGTCCTAACCATGTAAAAAAGGTATCCCAGCCATGATCCATCGCAGATTCAATTTTAGTAAGAGGAGCACAGCTACCGCATCAATTAGTGTGGGAGGAATCATAGGCGAAGGTCAAAGGGGGGACACAATGGCGCTGTGAGAGGAAGGTGGTCTCAGAGTGAGACATTCGGTGGAGCGGCGTTTGTCTTGACAGCGGAAGATTGTGAGAGAAGATGAGGAAGACATGATTGGAGGTGGATTAGAGGGAACTAATGTTGAGATTTCGATGAAAGGGAAACAAGCAGAGCGGCTGTTGATAAAATGAGGGAAAGTAAACAAGATGACGTTCATTCATTATAATGTGCCATTTTGAGGACGCTTGTTATCTCATTTATTAACTACATTTCTCATTAGTTTTCTATCCCTGCCATTCACTCTATCTCTAGACACTTTCTCTCTTTATATCTGTCTCCATTCCCCAATCTAGGAGCCATATGCGGCCCTTCCATCAGTCCCATGCGACCTAGGAGAAATTAAAAGTAAACATTTTTCCATTTGCGATCAGTGACGACTTCATAACCTCACTCGCCCTAAGGCATATAGTTTATAGCCGCCCTATCACTTTCACGCTCCGTAATTTTCAGAGATTTTAATTTTTTTTTAAGGAACGACATTCAGGACTAGCTCTAGATATATGTTTTAAATTCATTATGGCTTCATTACTAAATATCTAGTTTTATCTAATTTCTATTTTTAATTACGAAAAATGGTACTGAGAAAATATTAAACGTTTTTAGTTGAAAAAAGAGAGGAATTGACTTTAAATAATTCTTCCTTTTTCCTTTCCTTCCATTTTACATTCAACTACCTTCTCGATAATAATTTCTTTTAGAATCGTTCATATTTTTTCATGTTCATTTTTTTTCATATCTATTCTCAATGAAACTAACCCTATGTCCACACCAACGTGTGCACCCCTTTCATATTTATCATGTATTTTTTCTTTCAGCCATCAACTATCACACAATCATTTTCAACCTTTTACCTGCAGTTATTTCTACAAAAACTCATCATAGAATTACCGTTGAATTCAGTATTTCATATTTTACTATTCCTTAGATTATTTCTCACCTAGTACTTTCCCAATATATTTTAAAATACGTATTCGTCCTTTTCTTCTAGTAGAGCATCACGAAATCATTCGCTAGAGTTGCATTTTTTTCGTTCTCCATCTAGTTCGAACATGTGGCCTTGCGGGAGCTACAGAGAAAATTAACTGCAAATTACATTCACGGGCACGAATTTTTCCAACTGTCCTATTTATCTCTTTGGAAGAATTCCAGACTATTCGCATTATTCAGGTCTCTCTATAAATTCCGTGCCCTGGAGCAGAAAGAGAAGGAAAAGTTTGAGGATGTGTCTAATAGCGCACCTCTCCGAATTTAATGGCGGCGATATTTAGATCGCCACTTGGCCGCTAGGAGGCGACACCTGCTCGGACATTGAAATGACTGAAAGCAAACCATAAATTCCGAAGGAAAACTCCGTCCAACTCTCAGACAGTGAAGAAAGCGTACTTCACGAAGTTTCTTGAAACTATTCCGACATTTCCCGGGAACAATCGGAGCAATTTTTCTTTCCTCTGAAGTGAAGAAGTGGCAAAATGATTTATACGTCCCATCGCAATCATTTCGGAGATTCCGTTCGCAGAAAACCGCATAGCCCACGGGACCTCTCTGGAGATCTGTGTTCTAATAATTCCTTAGATTAAAACGGTGAGCCCAAAGTAACCTAACTGTAACAAACCTAACTGTGATGTTAAAGATACGTAGACGTGTCAGAATAGGCATGGTGTCATTCCTTATATGATATACATGGGAAACGACGAATAATCAAAAATATAAAGTTTATTATTAATATTACAACTCTTTCTATCAGGAAATCTATAACCGGAACTTAACTAGAAATCAAAAGAATTATATTTTTACCGATCATTAACCGAGAACGGAAAGGTTATTCAGTTATTTAGTTCTGATTTTTCGTTCACATTTAAATTAAGTATGATTACATCGATATCCACTTATTATGAGTAAAGCTAACTTGCAACTCATCACTTATTATTTTAAATTAAATATCTGATCTCACATAGTGTCTTTTTTGTGATGAGGGATTTTCTTAGAAAAGAAATTATGGTTCTCAATATGAGATTGAGATCGGAAAGTATCCTCTCTTAACTGTCATCATTGATGTTCATATTAAGATAATAGAATAAGTAAATAACAGAATAGGTAAACAAAATTAGAGTGAAAAATAGGAATACACCCACAAAGGTGGAGGGTGTGAGAATCCTGCAGAAACCTACTGATGATATAAAGACGTAAACTGTGAACGACATGGAAATCACAAGAGCAGTGCTGCAGAAACTCACAAAATGAAATAAATAAAACGACAGAATGCATTAGTTCCCTTTAGAAAAAAATAAAAATCGCAAGGAAATTAGCATTTTAAACATATTAAAGATATCCAAAATTGAAATCAAAAATAGGAATGTTGTTAAAAACTTATCAAAGATTACGGAAATTCAGAATATCGAATGGGAAATATCTACGAATTCAAAAGTGCAGTAAAAATTGTCAAAACAAAGGAAAATTATTAATACGTCTAAAAAGTGCTGGACCAAGAGACATGGAAATATTACAAGCATAGAAAAATGTAGCTCCGTATTGCATGAGGAAGCAGTCATCAGTGGTAACTCGTACTGAAGTAGAAATGATGAGGAGAACGAGAAGGCACAATAATTGAGTGGTTAATCCTTTAGAAGATGAGGAAGACGATTATATTGGAAAGAGTGAGTGGAAATATAAAATTTTATATAAGGTAAAAGATAAATCAGTAAAGAAGATAGATAGGGTACTTAGATAGCGTTTGTTAATTACGTTAAACAAGAATATGAACAAAGAACTTCTATGACCAAAAAGCGTACGGAGGAGTATAACCAAGAAACTTTCAGCGTAACACATTAAACAGTCAATGCAAAAGTTAAATGCTTAAAGCGCAAGGTTAAGGGAATTTTGAACTTCGTGACTTGGTTTTGCTAAAACTATAAACTTGAAACTTGCATAGAGACAACTTTCAGCCTTATTTCTACGTACATAAACATACGCCGTTTTCGAGATATTGCGTCGGCGAAAGTTTTCAGTTTGAATTTGTCGACATTTTCAATAATAATTTGGCTCCCCCGTCCATCATTTAGCTCCAAGGCAACTGTAACTTCATCAAGAAAACCCTCGCCTTTCATTTGTTTTCTTGTTTGGTTTTTGACTTGTAGCAATACAAACACTCCCGCAGGGCGTTCCTCTGTTTTACCATCTTTTACTTGAGTTTTGTTATCGTTTCAGATCCTCCAAAAGTGTGAGTTCTTCCAATGCTCAGTTAAGTAGAGCGCCTTTCATCTTCGAAGAAGTAAGTGTTGTGTATTTTCGTGGGAATTCAGCGCCTCGAGTGGCCTCCGCTTAATTTTCGCCCCGAATCGGTCCTTCTGCTCACCTTACGCTAGAATAAACTCGCTTTACGATCGGCCGTATTTGGGGGATGCGTTACGCCAGTTGGAGCGGCCCAAACCTCGATGTAGACATCAAATCTACAAATCGCAAGGGATAGGATCCTTTGACTGACATTTATTTTCACTGGGATCTTCTTTGATAGATACATCCGTAGAAAGATTGGCTACTATACAAAAATAAAATCGTATTTCAAAATAACATATCACAGCACAAATACACCAGAAGAAATTATGACTAATTATAACTAATACTTGGACTATGAATGCTTGAAAGAACTCCATATGGAATTTAAATTCTATAATAAAATTGGTAATTTGATTATTGCTACTCATGTAGAATAACAATGAAGAAAGATTTCTGAAATGTCTAAAAGATGTTAGTAAAAAAGTGTCATTATTCGGTTGTTGAAATCGTGACGTAATTGTGGCGAAATAAAATGTTACCTTATTGTTATTATTATTATAACTTTCATCGAATCCTCACTTTCTAGGCTTAGATAACATCATCGTTTTAGCATTACATTTTTTCACCGACACCCTGTTTGACCGAAACATAAACAGATGGAGAGGTTACTCTTACCGATTCTTCCCTTTTCCGAATTCGCTAATACCGTAGTTAATGATCCAATTACTCTGTAGATCTGTAGAGTTACCTTGATCGGATCTTCCCTTTTCGACATACGTGATACCATCGTTTGACCTTTATTTCCTCCGGTACTCCGATTGAAAGACACTTGTACATCTCTCAGATCAAATAATTTATCAATTCCCTCACACTCTATCAGAAATTTCTCAAAAATTAATTAGCCATAGATTTAATAAATATAAATAAAGCTCAAAAACTAATAAATCAATAAAGCCATCCTTCTCGACATATAATTACGTCATACACGTAAGATTAGTATAAGAATGAATACACTACACTTTCATGGACTTGATCTTGAATAAGACGAGCCAATTGCAGACGCACCATCAGAGGCTAGGTATTACATTAGTTGAACGTAGTATTGTTGTTAGCAGTGCTCGACAACTGAGGTCATTTAGTACCATGGGCCCCCACTAGGAATCGAACCCGGGAACTACAAAAGCGAACGCGCTACCCCCTTGGCTATCCGGGACTCATGTGACACGATATTAATTAGCGAAATTAGCCAACCTGACATGAAAAATATTTCAGCGCAGTCTAACTAACGGTGGGTGAATATTTTGAGCCAATAGGATTCATAAGTCAATTTAAATTTAGTTCCGCCATGCTTGACGAAGGGGCACAAGTATTGTAACGAGATGACCCAGGCTGCTGTCATGGAAACCCTTTCAAAAGCAATTAATTCTCAGCTAGGCTTCAGCCATTGGAAACGGCAGTGCTGCTTCGCCACGAGGGCGTCCGTTCACTTTCTTCAGCGGGTGATTCTGCAGATGGCATCTTCGAGGGAAAATTGGAAGGGCATGGGTGCAGTGTTCGCTCGAATGGATTGCATGACCACGGGGCGCCCGCTTTGCACTTTGACGGTCGTCCAATGAAGACGCAAAGGGACGCTGATCATCTTCTAAAGGGGAATTTGGGGCGAATGTGCCACGGACATCCTGAAACAGGGAATACACTGACGAGGAAATCACGTTAGGGCTTAAGTGTATTCTTAGGGCGTACTTTGATCGGGTAATTAGCTCGCTAATGAAATTCACCGCTGGTTAATTTACATCGTCGCTTTATAGAATGGGAGGCATTGAAAGATTGGTGGCTGTCGAGAATAGGATGAGGCGTAGAATGGTAGAGGTAAGTCGGATAGATAGGACAACATATAAAGGGATGCAAGGTGGAGGGAGTGTTTTAATGGGAGAATCAAATAGGAAGCAGAATAGATAAATATATATTCTAATCTACTGAAATCGTTACGCGAAGGCGTGATTTGATGGAAAGCCATAGGATCAAATGAGAGAATTTTCAAAGATCGGAAGCAAAACTTGTTTTATAACAAATATTATGAGGGAAATTACCAACCCCTTCATAAGACCGAATTGACTGCAAGAGCCGTTACTTTGGGGAAGAATTTCAGGATGGAGCAAGCATGAAAAGACCGTTGATCAAACCCAGTTTTAACTTTAAAACGACAATAGTATTGAATCATCAAGTTATTATTAGGCATTGGTGTTCCGATAGTGTAAAAAGTTACCCCGATGATAACTCAATGAGTCGAGAGCATACTCGTTTTATAAGGAATATTGTGGTTGTTAAAATATTAACTTATTTGTGTTCTCAATATATATGCTATAACATTAGAACCAAGTACAAATATTAAACACGGATTCAATTTGTTATCTAATTGGAATAACTCAATAAATTAGCATTACCATACATTAAAATTCTACTAAATATAGAATTTCTAAAGCAGAAGAATGATAAACGCGCAATACGAAATTGCAACATTTCAAGAAAGAACCATTCTGGAAGCTTTACACGTATTAAAAATCAAATCCTTGGGATCGTTGGGATCTTAAGTTACAGATGTCGAAATGTAAGACTGAGAACCCCTTAAGAAGAGTAGCGCCCCCACACAGTAAATTAAAATTAGGATTCAATTGAAATCCGCAAACCTAAACACCATAACAAGGTTCATTGGTCTGATGTGGCCAGGCTCAACTTCGTAGAAGGGAGCTTTACGAAAGGATTGAAAAGAATTCCTAATATCAACAGACTTAGAATTGATTGTGATGACTAGTTTCACCTACAGTAAGCAGGCATCTTCGGATCCAACTAGTCTTCACAATGAATACCAAGACTGAGGATATTACGAAATTTTATTTTACGACCCAGTAATACCCGAAAGCCATATTGACATATAATACCGTTGCCAAAATACTCAATTCTTCAAGAATGTCTAAAAGACTATTCAAAATTACAGATAAAAATTAATCAACCAGAGAAGGACGTTAAAGAATGGAACATCAAAGACGGTACCGTACATTTATACCCCTAAAAGCATTAGAAAACACAAAATAAACTAAAAATAACATCAAAGAAAAATCTAGCAAGTGGAGTGGTTGTACGTCGTCAGTGGAACGCAAGAAAAAACAGAGCAAATTCAAGAAAAGATTTTGGAAGGGCAAGAAAACGGCAGCTTTCAAGTCAATGAATGAATTTGAATGCTTTCTTTTAATGGGCAAAACGAAAAGAAGTTATCATTACCAAATTACGTAGGAAATGGAACCCCCATAGAAGAGAAGTTTTCTTTGGAATCCCAGAAACATTTTTCGGATGAATCTAATATTTATATTCTTATCATGTTTTTAGAATAAGAAGAAATACTTAAGAATAAATTCGCAATCTTCTCTTGAAGCGAATTCCAATTTACAGTGAGATAGCGTCGCAATCTATGCAAATATGGAATATTATAAGCTATGATAGCTAGTTAGAGTAGTCGAAAGAAATAAGAACACATACGTTGAGAACTAGATTCCACGATATTTTGTAAAATTACACTTAGATTTTATTTCCAATTGAAGCTTGGCGATTCCTAGTGGAACTGTCAATGACACCACACTTTTAACTATGGAAATTCAATAAAACCTTTTCATTCATGCTTTAGACACTCCTGACTGGATTCAAACAATTCAAGGTTACTTCGGAACGTAACGTTTTACGTATACTAAAGATTTGGCAGCAGCTCTGCTATGGAAAGGGGAGGTTCGTTCATAATAACTACATCGTCGTTTCCGTGCTCATTCAGCAATTTTGCTTATGGTATGCCGAGTCTCCTCATTTTATTGTGATGTCATCATTCCCCATGGAGGACACAGCATTCTCTTTAAAATTTAAAGTCTGATGGTTAGAAATACCGGTAATAAATATCCCCTCAAGAATTCACCTTGAGTTGACATCACAAACAAAATTCAGCAGCAGCAGAAGAGTATTTTCAATTTTCCGGTGGCGAAAATAAAAAAGGCGAAATTGGAAAAAGTGGAGGGATCCAGAAAAAATACCGCAGGCGAGTCGGGTGCTTGCGCCGGAGATTTCGTTTATTCAGCAAATAGAGATGGGGAAGGCCGGTTGAACGTACTAAGTGAAATCATTATCGTGGTAATATCCACTCGTTACTTCTCATGGAATTAAGGCTTATAAAAGTATGATGGAAATAACAGCTTTTGCGCCGTATTACTGGATTTTTTAACGGCCTGAGTCTCGGTGCAAAGCTTAATTAACTGGGGACTATTAGATCATGATAGTAATAATACTAACAAGCAGAACTGAATTACGTTAGTGAATTAATTTATCATGACTTGGTTGCGTGTCAACGTATATATTCATTCGTCAAAGCATTATTTAATGTGTATATGTATGACCCAATTAATTGATGATTTATAAATATGTGTTTAAGCTTCTGTATTGCAAGAAGCATAGTAATGCTCAATGGATCTCTATGATATCTACAGTGCTGTACATATTGGTCAATCAGCTTAATACGAGTATATTTACGAGGAGTTCCAACTTCCTTTCATTTCTATTTTAAATTTCCCGTAATTTTTTGTATCTTCTATAATAAATATGTATTTTATGATTAAGGATATGGCATCAATGGAATTCTGATGGTAAGGTTAAAATGTTATTATATGAATTCATGAAAGGTTGATGTATATCAGAATCTAGTTCATGTCTCTTCCAAGTATAGCGTAATTGGACATTGAATATGATTTATATACATATTTCAAAGTCGCTGTGCATTACGTTAGAGCACTAATTAATTGCAACGATGCAGCGTATCAATATAAAAATGATTTATTGAAGCATTATGTATTGTAAATTGACAATTTTTAATTTATTGAAGCTCTTTAAGTCTACCAAGTATCATCTATATATCTATATAATGTATTGCTTGTGAATTCAACATGCTAACTACTATCCGGTCAAATGACTGCGGTCGAATTATAGCAATAATAACGAAAAGACTGTTAAATGAACTGCAGCAATAAGCGGACATACATTCACGTTATTACCCCTCGAAGCATCCGATTTGCTCTAACTTCATTTTCACCGATCGTAATAATCCAAACAAAGAGATGCATTTCTCTATTTGATCCTTAATTAAATGACATTCACATATATCTCCGAATTTTAAGGGATTCATGGGCAGTTTCAAAAGTTAAAGCAATTGAAATCCCGTTCTGTGTGTCGATAAAAGTGACGCATAATTATCGATCACGTTCGATAGATCGCCGGAACTAAGCCTAGAGAAGTTTTCGAGAGAAAATTTTCTCATGGAAGTGCGCACCTGAAGGGAAGCTGTATTTGAAAAGTTTTCGTAATGAAGGCAGTTTTGAATCTGCAATCGCTTTTCTATCCAAATCTAAAGCTTTAGTGCAACTTTTAACAGCCTAGCTTAGGAAAAATGGACGAAGTGTTCATTTTTAATATCTATGAGCGCGCACACATTATGCTGGCTGTTATTTCCTTGTACAATGTTTGATGGAATATTTAAGTCCTAAATTGAAAGCTTTACTCGTTTTTATTCATCGGTGGCAAAAAATACTCTGGAATCAATATTAGCTCTCTATTTTTCAGTTACTTCTCGAGGTTATAGGAAAAACTTGATTCGTCCACCGAAATTTTAATGCGCCAATTCCTTTCATGGAGAAGTTTGATACAGAAATGCATGGAAATAGACCTTTTGCAGAAATTAAGTCCCAGAAAACACTTTTTTTCAAAATTAAATATTTTCAGGCGATCATAAATATCTAATGAAAATATATCAGTCCTGAAACAGAGGTCTTATTACTTCATGATTGAGTCCCAAAAATTTCATCCATCCAGTAATTCCCTTTTCATAAAATTTTATTGTAAAATATCATTTAAATAATATTGAAGAATTAACTGATACTATTGCATAACTTAATTCTCTGAGGCAAAGCGATAACGAAATTGGACGATATTACGATATTTTGTTATTTTTAGATTGGTCTGGTCTTTTTTACCACATCTTAAAAGCAAAAATGAGGATAAAAGAGGGAAAATATTCAGGCACACGCAGTTATCACAAAACATGGAAAAAAAGGAGGAAAAAATTTATTATTGCCTGATGATGACGTGACGCGTCGAAACCCGGTAGCAAAATAAAAAATCCCATGTGGTACGGGTAAAAGCCTTTTTTTTTCATTTGTGTCAGTCATGACTTCCTACCACAAAGTATTGCCAGAATCAATTGAGAGAGCGTATATATTTGTACATTATAGAGGATAGAGTAGCTGATACTAACGTAATTTCCTTCCAAAATTCGATAACGACAATTTTTATACCAAGAACTCCCGTCTCCCAATGAGTACGTATCGATATTTTACTGTATTCAAAATAAGAGGAGTGACATTCCAACTAGTCCAATGGTTAGGTGTGGTTGGGTTGGAATACACATACATCTACTCATTATATTTGGTGTTTTCAGGCTCCTATTTTAATTGATACAAGGAGCATTGATAATAAGGGACTCAATTGTCTGAGGGTCTCTATTGTCCAGAGCACAATTATCTGGGATGCAATTATCTGCGAGAAACCGTTGTCCGAGACGCAATTGTACTAAAACCCTCCTGCTGACTTATACCACTGACACGTGTATATAATTGTTGATTATTGAGTTCTCAATTAAGAAAAGAAACTTATACACCAATTAAAAATACTGTGGAAAAATGTGTATTATTATATATAATAGTCCTTCCATTATTTATTTCATAAAGCGATGGGTAAAATTTAGATTTCAGTGCTCCAATTTTAGACACACAACTGCTGCCAAAACAGCTGAAATATTATATGTTTGGTAAGGAAAAACAAAATACAGTGAAAAATAAAATTAAGAAGACGTCAGTTTCTGAAAATTAAATATTCTTGTTTATAATATTTCCTATTATCCAATCTTTTGAAATGAAACATCTCTCATTTATCTATTGGTTAAGGAAACATGAAAATGTATCCTCCAGTATCACAGTCTTGTTTATGGCTATGATAATATGAAAGCTACTTAAATATTAATAATGACTGATCCCAATCATTTTGGTCTCTCCGAAACGAATGGAACATAAGGTGTTATTGATTAAGTAATTGTATTACACTTAAATCGATCTTAAATACTCTTACGGAAATCTGGCTACCTCGCACAGGTAAGAGCAAACTGAATCCTGAATGTAGCTGAAACTACACCTGAAAAAGGGAATGATAAACTTTGTGAATTCCACAGTTGAAATTAATAAGTTGAATTGTGACCCCGTGGAGTTTCACTGTAACCAACTTGAAAAGATAATCACTCCGTAATTTCGCAGCAGATTTTTAATTTGACACGTACACCTGAAGATGTCAAAACTTAGACAAAAAATATTGCAGTTAAATTTTGCTATGGGAGTAACGAAGAGTTTTTCTTTTAAATATTTCTTCTACTATTAGTGTAAATTACAAAGTATTCAACTCACTTTGAATATATTCCCCTAAGAATATTTTGAAGTTTCCAAGATCAAATAGTGGAAACTACTAAGTATTCATATTTACTTCTGTATGGAGTTCCAAGTAAGGCCAAGCAACATCTCCTCATTTTGCCTGTTAATCCTCCCCAGTGCTTTCGGTAGCTAATGATGAAAGGGTTTAGGTACAGCGGCTTTTGGCTTAATACCCTCAAGAGAGTATAGACTAGTAGAATATAGACTTTAAAAAGTACAACAAAATTAATTAAATCTGCTACTTCTGTCTGTTTATCAGCGATATTAGAGCACTATTCCACTATTCTCCTACGACCAAAAGGATTCTCAAGTGACCACTACAAATCCTTGGATTTTGCACCATACGATGAAAAAATATTTTTTCGTGAAACCACAATAGGTTATTTCCAGTTTTCGTAAGCCTTTTTTAGCTCTTTCTTAGTATTATATCTTGCTGAAGTCTATCCTCACTCGGCTGATTTCTGCTCTTGAAGGAATCCTCCGCTAGTCACTTGTTAATCCTGTGCGCGTTGATACACAGTGCTGCTTCCTATCGGCGCCACTGACAAAACGGCAGCGAACATTCCGGGGCGGATATAATAGGCGAAGTTCTTCTGCAGATTGCGATTTGAAAAGAATAATTCTCGTGGAATGAGAGGAATTTTCGGAGCGGGAGATTGAAAAGAGGAGAGCTTAAGTCGGCGGAGAACTGGGAATAAAGGAGGAGAATATCAAAGAAAAGGAAATGCCGAGAAGTATGTCGGAAGGGAATCTGAGGGGGAATGCGGGAAAATGGCTTCTTGCACGCAGTATTTCATGGAAGGCATGAAAGAGGAATATTCAAAAGAAATGAAACTGAAGTTATAAGAAGGTTTTCTTCTTCTCTAACTTGAATTTGTATCCATATTATGTACCACCTCAATTAATCTGCAAATACTGAAACTGAGCCATGGTTTTCTGGAAGAAAATCAATATAAACTCAACGCATACGAACTTTGACAGGGCTGGTAAAACTGACTGTGTTTGTTAAAGGGAAATTGAAATTCTTTTTAACGGATAGAAGTGGAGTGATAATAGTTTCAAAGCATAAGAGAAATTAAATATGGTGCGTAGTTATATATATATATATATATATATATATATATATATATGTATTTATTTATTTATTGATAGTAAAAATGATAATAAAATTTAAAGAAGTCCCGTTATTTATTATTTATTCACTTCCTAAAGCACGAATTCGGTGATGTGCAGATGGTATCTAATCTATCTTAAACTATCGACTTCCAATATTCTCTTCCAAGAAAGGTTTCGAAATACTAAGGTACAACGGAAATACTTAGGCCCAAGATTTACCTTTTAACCCATCACCGATAGCATTCTATTCCATTGCAAAGGGACGAAAATCATTTGCCCGAAACGGCCTTCCTTCAGATGAGCCGTGACATTCGTTCCGTTCAGCTGTTTAAAATTGCACGCAAATGGGGCCAAACACACCCCAGACGGGAATCCTACGGGAGGATGTTTTCGGTGTGACGGGCCCCCGTCGGAATGGGCCCTCTGGGGCCCCGGGTCCACCGTGGCGTTAAACGCCTTCCCCTGTCTAAATCCCCACCTTAACTCAATTTCCTCCGCTACTCTCGGAGGACCCGATAATTATAGCCAACATCCCCGCTTTCCTTGGCTCTACCCATCAGAGCGGAGCTTTTAAAAGGAGCGCTTAAATGTATATTGCAAGAGATCCTGCATTCTGCAATAGAGGAAAAAATCGATGGAACGGCCCAGCGTGTGCTTCAGAACTTAATCCGGCAGAAAATTGGGCGAATTATACGTTCTTTTCGACCGATGCGATTTTATGGGTATCACCTGAAATAAGCCCTTTAATTTTATTTTCGGGGCTTAATCGCGGTGGCTGGAGTGCAATTTCTGCTCGTTTTACTCCTCCGATGAGAATATCCTTTTCGAATGGACCATTCTTGGATGAATTTCAGATCGCGATGGTGCAATGAGAATAAAGAGTCGGAGGGTATTGCAAGATAGAGAGTAGAGAATTTTCAATTTATCATAACCATAGTTTTTGGGCTATTTCAGCAGATTCCTGATTACAAACGGAGTTTTATATTATTCCAAATTTTTTACCCATTTCTTGAAATTCTGCTATTTCTAAGGGTTTAATTAGACTAGCAGTGCCCCGAAGCGTAAGGATCCGATTGAAACAACCATTAGAAATCAACTGAGAACTCCCGTTTTATTATAGAATAAAAAGAAGTAAACACCATAAAAAATTCAGTCGCTTCCTTGCGGAAAGAAGAGCAAAATATTAACGTTCATCAACCATAAGAATTTACTGGAAAAAGTATGTATAAATATGTAAAACTAGATATTAATTAATATTGCGGCTATGTTGGGTGTTACATAGTAGCATTTCTATGAACAGCATTTTAAATATTTAAGAAATAACTGCACGTGATCCATGTCAGAATTTACTATTTAATGGCTAGCAGATGAACACTGCATTTCGAATTACTCGTACGTATGATACTTTTGCTATAAATATTTATATATGTCATTTTCACATACATTCTGGGACAGGAAAGCTGGTTTGAACCTAATCCCCTTCACCGTAAACAACAAAAAGCTTTGGAAAGGGGAATGAGGAGACTAAGCAAAATGAGGAGTGAGGTATTTTGCATTTTACTTTCCTTACTTAGCGAGAATGTTGTAAGCGGTAAGCACGGAGTGAAGTGCAGCAGCTTTAAGAACAGACTTTTTCATAGCATTCCATAAGGTAATTCCATAAGGTCACTCAGTCAATTCAGCATCAATCATACCTCAGTATCTTTTATTCAATAGTAGATATGAACAGCATGAACTGTAACAAAAGTAAATGACAGATTTTTCTGAAGTAAATAAAAAAAAATTTTCTTCATCTTGTACCGGTAGGCAAAAGAAAAACATTCCACTCATCAGATATTGCCACAGGACTAAAAGTAGAAGTAAGAAGATAATAATCATTTGAAGAGTAGGAAATGTCCTAGATGAAATATATAAGCAATGCTTCAAGACACACTTACGGTATACACGATGAAAGTGGAAATCAAGCATCGAGATACGTATCGGTGCAAAGATTTTGGGAGAAGAGAGGATATTCTTCAAAAATTAGGCGGAAAAATAAGTTTTATTTCCTTCTAACGTTCATAAGTCTCACGAGTTGCATAATCTTCGATAATTATACAAATTTCTACTATAAATATGTTATATTTTAATTATTACAGGCTCAAGAAATATCTAAAATTGAACTCCGCCAATCTAGACGAGGAAGTTTACCAACAAAATTTATAAACATGTGGTATTACTTCATAATATTTCCTGAAGAAAAACAAGCAAGAAACTATCAACAAGCTGTGTTTCTCTTTAATTTGGAAACTAAGTCTCGTTGAGACCATTTATATGGATGAGTCCCTCATCTACTATGCCTAGTTATAAATTTGCCCGTGGGTGGCTAGATAGAATAACCGATATAGTAACGGAAGAAAAATGTCAGGATGATCCTGGTAATTATGAAGGTCCTCGAAACGGGAATCAATAGACTGGAAAGAGGATCAGTCTGGCCTATGAGTATAAAATATTTTATACTGTTATGAGTATAAAATATCGAATCTGAGGAAAATTGCTGAAGATGGAGGCTTCAGAGATATGGATGTACCGTAAAATGGAAAAAGTAAGCTGGGTTGACAGAATAGCAAACAAGAAAGTGTGGAGGATGGTGAAAAAAGAAAGATTTTTGGTTTTGGTAAGATGATATAAAAAGTCGGAAGAAGAACTGAGTGTGTCAGATGTTGAAGGAGGGAGAATAGCAAAAAAGTATACAAGAAATCGCTGAAAACGGAATGTAATTGATCAACTCATACTTTTCTCGTCAACCAAATTTCGTGTTAATCGAACTCCTTGCTAACGTAACACACCGTAACGTAACACCTTATAAAGTACGTAGGATCTTGACAAAGATTTACTCCCTTTTTAAAGATCCTTTGGGCTTAATAGTTAGAGTTTATCCATTTAATAAAAGTGAACTTATGCTTCCTTTCAATGCAAGAGGCGACCTGTACCATATTACTCTAATAATATCTATGATTATATACAAGTTAACAAATGTAATAATATAATAATCCACATTTATAATAATCACCAACAATTCCTTCGATGGAAAGCACTCCAACCAATTCACTACCGCAAGCGATAATAATAATGAATTATAATGAAATAACTGTCAATACCTATGGTAGTAAAATAACCTGTAACTATAAAAATATAATAATCAATATGTACAATAATAAAATATCAATACCTATATTAATACAAATACGGATATCAATGGAATTACAATAATTGGTTAGCAAGAAACTCAGTTAACACAATTATCGGTTAACGAGAAATTTAAAGCTCGATCAAATATATTTCGTTCCCATTTTCTTCCTTTGCTACCCCCTCTCTCAATATCTGACCCACACAATGTTCAGCTTTGCCCCACCGTTTCAGGTTACACAAATTAATATAAGTTGAATGCTGTAGGAGACGAACCGGCCAGTGTCCGTTGTTATTAAAAATAAGATGCAAGGGGAAGAGAGAGATGGACCTATTCCATACTTTGCACTACAAATTCATGCAAACCCACATAAATACATCGCTCTCACTCATCTTACGCATTTGATCGCGTCATCATCCCCCTCAATCGGTTTCCGAATTCCACATCAATATCATGCGCTAACACTTTTAAATTCGAGGCTTTTCTCCACAGCGTTCGTCTTTAAGAGTGGTGTAATATAATCCTCCGTATATTTTGGATGAGACGCGTACGCAGAGGGAACCGAATGCCTCACTCTCGGGATGGATTTGGCAAATAAAAGAGCAAAAAGATATTCAGGAATGCGAGAAAGTGTGACGGGAATCTGACAAAAAGTGTTAGGAATGGAAAAACCAGGGATGCCGCATTCTCCGCTAGTTTCTCTCGCGTGTGTACCTCAACGTCTGACACTGTAGGAATCTCTTTCCGCTTAAATCAACTTTTTGGGGCATTTTTACGAACTGCTATATTTGCCTCCGCATATGCATACTCTGGAGAGGAGCTGTCGGGAAGGGGAGCTCCGAATATTCTTGACAGATTCCCTCAAAGCCTTATTAGTCAAAAAATAGGAGTCTCTTTTTTTGAGGAACACAATGTAGAAACGCCCTTAATTAATGATCGGACATGTGTTGCTTAGCACAGGTGTAGGGAGGCTTTTTTCATCGAAAGGCCGCGTATGTTATTCGCTCTCCATTTGGAAGGAATCATTTGGTCGCATATGAAACTATCAGGGAGCACTTGTGTAACGCATTACCTATACATATTCAAACATTAAAAATCGAAATTTTGCTTGCAAAAATCGAATTGTAAAACTGTCGGAAAATTATGATCAGCATTCACTTTGAGGAACATTGCTGTGTCTTTCATCGTGAAAAAAATTGCACAAAGATTTCGGTTTCCTTAACTGCATATCGACTACCAGAAGAACGGTTTTGAAGTAACAATACTATCATCAGGCATGATATAAAAAATCAAATATATAGACAATTGTTGCCAGACGGAAAGGGAAAGAAAATGTTATACAACTTAGCGAATAATCATTTATGTCCAATTTATCTACGAATTGTTTCTTCCGTAAAACTCACACATCACGCCCGCTCCTTCTCTCACTTCAATTAACTAAGTTTCTTAGTGTTATTTTTAATCAGGCCTAATGATGACGCTGTTGCGTGGAAACCGGGTGCGTCTGTTTGTTAATAAAAATTTGCGGAAACCAAATACATTCTGCAATTCCTTTCATGATGAAAGACAAGGAACTAAATTAATAGCTAAATAAATCTTATTAGACTATTTCCTGTCTGTATTCAATTGACGACAATAAACAGAAACGGAAAATAAATACTGGAAATTGTACATTTGGTCGAACAAGTGACGAAAAGGCCGCTAATGGTTTGAAGGAAGCATGTTTCTCATCTTTGGATTTGTATGTATCTTCCTGGCTCCTGTTATCATATCTTGATGAGTGGAATGGTTTTCAGTACATGGTCATTAATGACTAGATAATGAATGGATGCGCACTGACAGAAAGGCTAAGTGAACGCTACGAAAGCGGTGTTTTACGATCGTTAGGAAAGGATGGATGGAAGCATAATAGCCATAATCGTGTATGATGAGAATGTGAGTAGTGCTGAAGGGAAATGAAGACTGAAAAGGAGGTGACCTGATAAGATGAATGAGATTTGTACCGAAAATAATATCGAGGGATATTTCTCAGCGGTATATCTGTAAGGATATAATAGGATTCTAAATTATCGTATATTTTCTCCTGTATATCCTTTATTATCCTTTTCATTCCACTTTATAAGACGTTTGCCTCAACGAGGACCTAGGCTGAGGACGATGCCGCTTTGCCGTATGTATTATTTATTATCAATCCAACTCAGACATATGCGAAACTACAAACGTAGCTGAAAGAAAATATCTCAGATGTTTTACAAATCTGAGTACTATTTTTATTCCTCACAAAGTCGGGACGAACGGAACACATTCTTACCTCCCTCCCCCAAAAAAAACAGTATTTTTGGATATTCTGCCAAGAAAGTTCATTTGGCAGAGCAGCTGCTCGGTGAGTGGAAGATCCGGGTTCGAGTCCTGGTCTGATCTGATTTTTCTCATATCCGCTTTCCCTCGGGATTTTCCGCCTATTCACTTTTTATCATTCCCATACTGTACAGAAGCGACTCATGCAATTATGAATATAGAAGGAAATGTATGAAGAGGTGTATGGATAAGTCTGGAAGAAAATATGTTTACAAAGATAGGGAAATTGGAAGAGCGTATAGAGAGAACGGCAAATAATTTTCCAAAATAGAAAAGCGTGAGTAATGCGTAATATATGCGCCTAAGTACTTTAAAATATCAATCTCTCTCATCATTCCTCAAGATTTTTTTGAATAATAGCCAAGAGAATTGGGGAAAAATTAACATCGCCAATTTGCAATTATTTTCCTTCTTCTCTTCTTTCCCTTACTCTTTTATCTGATGAGCATAGTTCCCATAATTTATGTAGGATTAAATTCCACTCCTCCGAGTTAGGAGAATGAACTGTTGCTTATCCTTTTCAAAAATATGCGAGTAATAAAGGTACAAAGTTTGGAAAAGGTTAATTTAGCGTAGGCCATTATAAATTAGACACCTCGGAATCTTCCCAATAATGTGAGAGGATTTATCGCGGAATGGAAGACGTGGGATTTATTTAATGGCGCGGGTGTTACAAACCAAAGATATGGTCGAATTCGAGACATTAACCACGGAAGCTCTCTGCGATATTTTAAGAAATGCCGAGGAAATGAAAGATGCCTCCTGCTGTATCGCTGCTCTCAATTTTCTCATTTATGGAACGAGACGAAGATTCTCCTCTCGCACATTACAATTACTCTCTCCTTAAATATTTCGTGGAAGAGATACAGTGTCTCAATCTCAAGTATTGTTCTCTGTTTTCATAAAGTTTGAATTTTATAAGACGTAAGGTAGATTAATGGAACCAAATTAGCACAGCTATAAACATAAAGTACTCATGTTTAAATGAGTAACAAACACAACTTAATTCCTGTGGAACTTACAATAGTCAATCAATATGCTTCCTAGTACGGAATTCCACCAAGTTAAGGCTTCGAAAATTGAATTAATTACATGTATTATTATATTGGATGAGGTTCTTATACTTAACCTCGTATATCGTTTGCACTTGAAGATTTATCATAAAAAAGAATAACAGTCGAAGGAAAATACTAATTTGGTGTAGCGGAGAGCAAAGAAAATTTAAACAATCTACGTGAAGAATAGACTCCTTTACCCTCATATACTGAATAAAATCTGAGAATCGATAAATCTTAAAATGAAAGGCAAAAATAACTTTGCCAACAATTCCACATAAAAAAGTTTATTGATCACCGGTTTCATCTAGTCATATTGGGAGCTATCCTTAGGTCTTGAAGATAACTATGGTTGATTGAAACCGGTCTTCAATAGACATTTTCCTGTGGAATTTTTGACATCGCTATTTCCATATTCCCTATCAGAATTCCTTTAAAGTCACGGCTGCATTTTTGAGCAATTTTCATGATTGTTTATATCTTTTGTTAATCTACGCGTATTGTATATATTGATCCGACTTTATGTTAAGGCAATGTATACCACATAGCTTTCGAAAATTCTCGAAGGGATTCTGATCCCGAAAAGGTCGAACATCAAGCCATGTACTTTTTCCTCTCACTGATGATTAGGATCTACTTTTCAAAGAGTAGTTCATAACGTAAAGAATATAATAAAATGAAAGGCATCTAGGAAGGAGCGGTATTAAGTTTAGCATTGGATTGCTGCGATGAGTTTGAAAACACAAACATAGAGGGAGGAGCTGAAGGCTGAAATGGGCCCGGATTCATGGCCCTAAATCAAAAGAGGAAGGGCTCATTGCTCGGGACGCAATAACATGTTTCACGAGATAGGAGTGAATGATAGATGACGCGGAAAAGGGTACAGGGACTAAAGAGAAAGAATGGAGGGAGAGGAAGCTGATAAGGGAAGGTAAAATGTGAGCGCAGAAGAGAATAAGATTGAATGGAAAATCGAGGTGTAATGAGAATGGAGAGTAAGAAAGGAAGGAAAGCAGAATGGGAAGAAAATTAGGTGAGAAATGGACAAGGGGCGATAGAGATTCTGCTGAGACTCGAAGAAAGGAAAGAGTAAATAGGGAGATGGAAAGAGGAGAGAGAATGGGAAGAAGGACGAAAAAGGGGGAGAATGTAAGTAAAGGAAAGGAAACTGTAAGAGAAGCATTTGAGTGGAAAGGAAATCGAGATGGAAGAAGATATAAGAGAAATTCAAAAGAATGAAACAAGGAAAGAGAAATAAAGGACTGGTAAGAAATCATGAGGCGAAAGAAATAGTAATGAAGATATGAGGAAAATAGATCGTTTTAAAATTAGTAGATTAAAAGCAGTTTACATGGGTTACATGAGGAATGTTTAGTATTAAACCATTACTGTGAGCCATCAGAAATATTCAGTGCGCCGCGAAAGAAATAATTATCGAATCTAATTATCTAATTTAATAATGTAAATTTAAGAGTATTTTCAATATTTTCTGCGCAAATTTGAAAAAAAATCACCGCAGTGCTCTTGATGTTTTCGAATTTTTACAGCTTTTAACTATTTATGATTACTCGGTTTGTAAGCTGTTGTAATAAATGTATAGAATAAATAGATACGCGTGATTGAGTGAAACATATTCGGGTATTGGCCATTTTTTCTCCGCTGGGGGCATTTGCTTGTTTTTCTCCTTCGCTTGTAGTTCTGAGCGAATACAACATCCCCATAAGCTTTGCGTGGGCTACGTTCCCAATAACTTCGCGAATGTCGAAATTTCTAAGAATAATCATTTTACCGTTATTAACATTCCAAAATTTAACATTTAGTATATATGCTTAAGTATCAGTAATGTCTAAAACTATTTTTCCAAAACTCCAGTTTCTTTTATTTTGCGACTCCTTGTTATCGAAATCTTCGATCGAAAATAATATGTTCAAACTCAATTTAGACAAAAGGTGCCGTATCCAGGAAGGAAAAAGCTTGAAATTTTCACGGAATATATATCCTTTTCACTAGTTTTAATCTAAACATTAGAGGGAATTAGTCGAAATAAATAGGTATCATACGTATCATATATATCATATCATAGGTATCATATCATGTATATGTCTTCCGAGAGAACTACAAGGTTGTATTCTTCCTGGAAATAATTTATCGCTTTGATAATTTAAGCTCATATAGCTTCCACTGGAATCAACAATTATCTTAATTACTATTATAACGTCCACAGTGAAACCAAACAAGTCGCTTATACATTAGGAAGATTAAACAGAATGGCATTGTTATTTTATCGAGAATCGGTCGCCGAACAGCAATATATTTCCATTCCCATTTTTATTGCAATAAAAGATTGTAAATTTAACGCTCGAGGGCATTCAGCTTAAGCGATAAAAGTGAATGCAAGGAAAAACACGGAACGAAACCGATGCTGGGGCGCATTGAAGAGAAGGAACGAAAGAGAAAAACTTATCGTTGGGAAAAGGGAAATTAATCGAAGAAAAGGACTCTTGGCATACAAAAGTAGAAAGGAGTTGAAGGAGAGAGACGAGAGAATGTTTTGGGAATGTAAAAAGGAGATGGAGTAGAAAAGAGGTTTTGTATGGGCGATGTTTTGGAAGAGGATAAAGGAGAGGAGATTAGAAGAGAAGGCGCATATCGGCAAAAGAGGGAAATGGATGGAGGAAGATAAGGAAGAAGGAGCGAGATTAATGGGCGCAGTTGAAGGAGATGAGCGATACGTGAGAGGGGGAGATATATAGCTGTGGAGGGAGTGTGGAATTATGGTGTGGAATTAAAGAGGAACACGATTGGGAAGTATTAGTCAGAAATGAAGTGAGGGGATTTGTGGCTGAAAAATGGCGAAGAAGTTCATTACGGGACGAAACAAAGGAAGGTGAGATTCCGCAATCTCGAGATGAAGAGGAGAAGAGAGATTCGCAGGTGAAATATTCTCAGGAGATGGAAGTACTGCGGTGGAGTTATAAGGGTTTTACACGAGTAATAACAAAGGTATTGTACGAGTAATAGTATCGATATTGTATGAGAAATATTATACAATCGATTGCGTAAACCATCAACACGTATTTTGTTGAATATGTCATGATGATGAGCTGATAAATATAAAAAAGGTTAAACTTTATCAGAAATGTATAAAAATGCTCCATCATTTCATTGAAATATTTATAAGCATACGAACTTACAAACGTATTTACATTGAGACTTAAATAGTTAACGTATTTATTTTGAGTTAAACGAGATCCTCCTTTATTTCCTCTTCAATTTAATTCATCCTTAATGTAAAATAGATGTAGTGGAAGAAGAAATGGTATTTATTGAAAGTTTTCTAAAATTAGCATTAAAAAGATTTCTCTTGAAAGAACAAATTTACAGTTTAGAAGAAAACAGTATTAACAACAATAATTTTTTAAAATATTAGAAATATTCTTGTGGTGTGGTATAACTAAGTTCATTTTTTTCAACCGCCTTGTTTACATTTATATTGTTACCGCATCCCAAGGAAGAATAGACTTGAAAAACGTCCGACGGGACCGGGAATCGAAACCGGGTCTCCCGATTAATCACTTCGTAACTTCCACAAAATATATTTTTTGAAATTGGCAACTAGTTTCGAAAAGTAAATTTTGTGAAAGTTACGAAGTATTTTATTTCATTCAGATATTAAGACTGTTACTTATATCATGACCTGAAATTAAAATATGGTACAAATGACACATATTCACATAAGATATATTTTATATGAATAAAAATTGGAAAAAGTAAAGAATACATATAAAATGTAGAGCAAAAATAATATATCCTTAATACATACCATGATTAAAGTATACAATAAAATTCCTTGAGATGTTAAAAAATGAAGAGTAAATGTAAAAGCAAATTATTTAGTAATTAAACATTTAATATTAAATAAAATTTCCTGAAATGTTATAATTAATCGATTATCCAAAAGAAAAAGATCTGAGACACGTATATATAAAATGATAAATTAAAATTGAACTATTGCAATAATTTGAAAATAAACAAATTAGTAAAAATAATTATAAGCCTTTTTTTAAGTTAAAGTTAAGCCGTATTCAGTGTTGCATTTAACTTGCTGATAAGACTTGAATTCAACAGAGTACAATAGCTAACAAGAAAAATTAAAAAAGTACAAAATGCCATGCCATAGTAAATATCAAGCATTCCGAAAATGCCTTAATCTTTTCAAAATTTATATGTAACATTAAGTAAAGGAAAATACAGTCAAGAACAAGGACAAGTTCGTTAGATTAAAGAGAATTAAATAGCCGAAAAAGACCCGCGAAGAGATAGTCGGTGAATAATAAGAAAGAATTGAATAACAAAAAGATAAATAAAGTCTAATGATAAAAAATTAATAACCCTATCGCCTAAGCCCAAAATCTTGGCTTAAATATAATTGTCCGAGTAGTATTCATGTTCTTGGGTATGTTGTAACGTTTTCCATGTAGTAGACAATGAATATTAATGTTCATATATGTATTTTTTGTATTGATACACATTGTAATTCTATATTATCCTTTATGTACATCTCTCTTTCCCTTCTTTTTTTGCTGCACCATTCGCAGTTTTCTAATCCTCTTTTCTCTTCGTGGAGTTTTTCCCTACTTTGGAAATTTTTTTTCTATGATCACTCAATATCACTGTTTGCCCCTATATTAAAACCATTCTTTCTTTAAGTGGTAAATGGGAATTGCTGGTTCGAATTTCGTCCGATAAAAGCGTATATATGTACATATCCAGCATTCATATCGCTTAAATTGGCTTACGTCATCTTCATCAGCATACAAATGAACGACTCCTCATATTCTTTCAATTATTTTTGAGCATCTGTTCATCAGCCACTTATTCTCCATCAACCCAGCTGAGAAATAAGTGGATAAAATGGCATTCCGTTGATTAGATGAAATGGCGGATTTTTTCTCTAAGCACTCAAAACTTAAAGAGCTTCTAACTTCAAAAACTGCACTCGATGAGGAAGTTTCCAGTCTCAACTTAAATGTACGTTAAATATAAAGGGATGCTGAAGTACACGAGAGGAAAGAGATAAAAAATTTGGGAGGAAAGTTTTAAGCACTCTTCCTCTTCTATTTCAAGTTTTATTTTAAAGTGAAATAAATTTTAGTCGAACACTTTGGATACTTCAAACAACAAAACTGAATTTAGTCCACAACGTAAGAAAAAGTAGATGATCTTTCATCTACTTTCATCTACTTCAACGTAAGAAAAGTAGAATCTTTCAATCATAAATGAATTAATGATAGGCTTCGTGAATTACCGAACCGTTTAAATTTCAGCAACCTATTTTTCCCTGTGTAAAAGTTATAAATGTTTAGAAAATCTGTAAATTAGCTTATTAAGATATTTTGGAATATGAACCATGCTGAGGCATCCACAATATACTATATTCGATACAAATATTGCTCCCCAGAAGCAGCTGTATTGAATTATTTTATGTATCTTGCGTTACTGTATAGATCATATTATTTATAAAGTATTAATTAGCTTCTTTTTGAAATGTTCATTCTATGAGAGACTTCGCGGTACAGATTTGCAAGGAAATTCTTATTTTCGTTGAAAAAATGTCTTGTAAATATATTCTCCAAATTCTAAAAATGCATGGAATGTATGTATCTGCATTAAAAATTATAAACGCCTTTGCGTCATAAAAAGTCAGGCCATACCAAGAGGCCTTTTGAAGCTATATAGAAAATTAAAAAAGAAACTAAAAAATATTTAAAATTCCTACAAATTCATTATAAAGTTTTCATTTAGAACTAATTCAATTCACACATACGATAATTTATATTGGAACCAAAGTGTTTCTTTCTTCTCTGTCAAATTTTTTGAGGGTTTTTATTGACTAAGCGGACATTTTTCTTTGAAGTTGCGTTATGAAGGCAAATTAGCTTGAGCTATAGAGAAGCCGAAATTTACTTGTGTTTGTAATAATTTAGCCTATCCCTTTACTTTTAGTTACATGTGAATGCTTTAGTCCTCTGCCGGAACAATACAATGTTTAGCTGTCAGAAACAAGAATGGTGCGAGGCCTTAATGTTTAATTGTGTTACGTGTCTTAAGCGACTACGTTATTACTCACAAGATATCTTCTCTCCGCTTAAATACAGACGCACTTCATCCTTCAGAAGTGAGTCATTCTAGGACTCCAATTTTCCCGTAATTCGCTAACTTCCTACCGTAACTTTTCTTATTTAATGCACGTACAAACATGCGCATTCCCTTATCCTCCCAGACGTACATTTTATATAGAGCTCTCCTATTGCTCTCTCCCTTCTAACATTTTCTAAGCCTCTTTTGGCAATCATGTTTCATTTTTTCGATTGCTGTGAACATTATTTTGATCTGTTTGTCTAAATGGTTTGTCTAAGTATCTGTTGATATTTGGTTACAGATAATGAGAAGGCAAGTGTATGGATAATGTAATGAATATAGACTGAAGATATATCACAAGGTCAGAAGTATGTTGGAAACGGAATTATTTTTGAAAAAACGAAATGTTCATGATTTGAAAGATTCGTTAGATCAAATTCTGGATTTACGAACTGCGTAGTATAATATTTTAGCTGTAACATTTGTTTACCGTCGCGCTTCACTTTATAGCGAGATAAACATACGAGGGTGATCTGAAAAGTTTCCGACCCCTGATTTTTCAGAAATCTTCAGGAAATTTTCAGAAAACATGTCGAGAAATGGCGAAATGTCGGAAACTTTTCAGACCACCCATGTATATAATCAAATAGATAAAAAGCAATTCGTTTTTCAGGAATAACTGAACGATACACATATTGCTCTTAATACAATATCATGATGAATCGAGCGTTCTACATATGATATAACAAAGGGACATTTTTGATTCATCCGTCAGTTTAGTCTCTGTCCTGTTCATTGAAGTAGAAATATGAAAGCTGCTGAGAAGTGAATGATTATTCATAATATCATTCATTTTGGCCATACCTTATGGACTGCTGAGGAAACTGTTATTCATAGGGCCATTTTCTGTGATTGCCCTGTAATATTTCACCACTCATAACATCCTACACTCAGATTAAGAAAAGTAAGAGCAAAATCCTTCACTCCATATCTTGCCTACTAAGCTTCAGTCCCACACGAAAGCTTTTGCTGACTAATTTTGGTAGGGTTGAGCCCCCAACCAGTCTTTAAAAAATGATAAATTTACAGAAATATTTACACATACTTTATTCAAATTCTGATAGCTATTATATTAAATGCTACTCGTACTTATGCGCGTATAATTCAGATTAGCTCAAATAGATAGCAAGCGAGCTTCCGCATAGGTTCTCCACTGACGGATGCCGAGAGCGTATGCATTTTTCAAAATATACACATCACTTTTCAAAGACTCAATAAAGTTGTTTACCTATAAATATGTGTGATTATATTTGTTGACCCTAATATAGTTACCAACCATAAATTTTTCAATAAATAAAAATTAACATTAATATAGACAAGTAGTTAATTTCTATTGAATTTCAGTACTTTATCCAACACGTTTTGGGTATTTCGACAATATTTTAGCCTGTTAAGGCATTGCGACCGGTAAGCTGATAATAAGCTGCAAAAAATCACCGTCTAGGTGAGGCAATGATGAGTCTAAAAATGTAAACAGCGAAAGAGAAAAAATAGATTAAGTCGGGACACGTAGGAAAAGAATGACCTCATTTGGCGAGAGAGAAAAAAAGAGCAAATGAGAGCCTTCCTTTGGGTAAAAGGCGATTAAAAGAAAAGGAAGGAGATGCGTGGAATAATCAGCGAGGGAAGGGAATTAGTCGTCTCTTGGGGAGAACCTGTCGCTTATCGATCTGCAATCACTTCCTCGCAAAAAGAAGAAAGGGTGACCCCATGGGTCACATCATGGAAGACGTATCAGACGCCCGATACTTGGCCCCGTTCGAACCTCTCGCTGCAATGCTCTCACTCAAATGGAAATCCGGAAACGCGATCTCTATTTACCCAAGTTTTCCGATTCATCTCTGATATTTTTCCTCTCCATCATCGATGCATTCTCATTTTGATTTATCCACACACCATTCGCGGCGAATTTTTTTCGCTGATTGGTTCATTTTAATATTCCCGCAAACTTATCTCGATGAATGGAATACTTTTCATTCGTTTTATGGTATATAATGGAGAAAAATCCATCTTTCCTTTACTTTTGCTCCAGTTTTCTTCTTGGATGTACTAATATGAAAGCTTCTGAGGTAAGGCGCGTATTGAATGACACCATTTTTTTGGTTGCTCCCCATTGAATGCTGCGGAAAGTAACCGCCGTGGGATATTAATGCAGACTCTGACCCTTTCCGCTTATAGTATTCTGGCTCATGTAATTTGACACGCTGATTTTGATAAAATTCTTAGTGAAAACATTCTCCTTTCACCCAGAATTTTATTCATTATCACTGCAAATTTTACTAGCAATAAGTGAAGTAATAGGAAGGGAAAATGATGGTGCTTTTATAGCTGGTATGTTGCATAAAATCGACTGATTTTATCAGTACTTTTAATCGCCCTCGACTGGAGTTATTCTTTTATGTCCCAATTTTTCGCATTGTAATATATTGGAGTAGACATAGTCTTCATTTCGGGTGAGAATTAGATTAATTTAGCCCCTTCTCCATTCTCTGATTAATAATAGGAACTGATGAGATAAAAAGAAGAATAGATTATGGAAATAAGAAGTGAATTTAGGGAGACTGAGAAGCTTCAGGCATAAGAAATAAGGGTGAATAATCAATAATGGCATAGTTTCCCCAATAAGAAGAAGCGTTAGAAAGGTACCTCTTCCTTTTATCAGAACTTAAATATACATTTTAACTGTTAGATTTTAATTATATACCTATAAAATTTTCATTTCTAAAAATTCTATGGTGTTCAGCGCTACTAATTAATCATTGATATGGTCACTAAAAGAAGGAGAAAGTCGCAAAATCTTGAGGAAAAATCGCTAAATTGACGTCTATGATGGTATTGTATCAGAAATTGATACCCTAAATTGGAATATATTTTTAAAATGATTGACACTGGTGACAATATAACTCCCGTTACATAGTGTTTTTTAATTTGAAGGAGAGTTTTTTCTTAACATCCTTATACGTTGTTAATGACTTAGAAAGGCTAACTGGGAGATCGGACTTGACAAAAAGCCTCGCTTATCAAGCATCGAAGTGCATGTGTTCATAAGCTAAGCTAAATTTCGGTTTACCATCTCTCGTTTGTGCGGTTCGCAATCGAAACTCTGCTCTTTCGTCTTACGATTCTTTCTCCGCAGAATTTCGCAATCACGTTTTAGCTTAAGTCAATACGACAAGTTCGGCTTTGACTTTTGGTGCCACTGCTCCATAATAACAGAGCGAAAACGAAAGACTTGAGCAAACATCGCGCAGAATTCTTTGATCTACTGCCAGCGCAACTTTATCTTCAGGTACAGAGGATGCTGAGTCAATATTGTGGGCAGGCAAAGAAACTGGGAAAGAGGCTGTTTACCATCTACTCTCTGCGACATTTGTAAAAGTCTTCGAAACTTTTTCTCGAAATAGTTTCGCTATCGATCCAACATCGCTTTTGCTAATAATCGATGGTCCATAATCGATTTCGATAATCATCTTGGTACAGCTCTGAGGTTGAGAATCCATCGGGCCAAATCAGGTCTTTTTGGGTGCTCAACGTGGCCTTTCAGTTACTTCCTGGGCAAATACTGGTATTTACATAGTTTTACTTCCTCGTTTTGCTAACGACGCCACGTGAACATTACCTGAAAAAGGATTTTTAATTAAACTGATAGGTTCAATCGTGACTTCATGGAATTTCACAGCAACCTTTAAGAAAAAGATAACATAAATTCTACCATATTTGGCCGTACTACGTGGAAGGTCATACTAAGAAGAATGCTGAAAATGCCCCGAAATCGGTCGTCTTAATAAAAATTCTCATGTTAGGTAACATCCACAGCATTGTTAATCTTGACCTGTTTCGTCAACATATTGAAATGTTCAGGTAATTAAAAAATCTGCAGAGCTGACGTATAGCTAAGTGGGAAAGGCGTTCAACTATGTTGAAAGTGGTCCATTGTTTGATTCCCGGTTGTAGCCTATAAGTGCTAAATCTATTATCCGTCGAGGCACTTTTAGCAATACTGCGACCACTAAAAGTCTACAAGTGACCTTGGATTTTCTTTTTAAGATAGTTTCCTTCTTTAACCTCATTCAGCAAATTAATTTATATATAATATACAATTTCGATACTAAACTATTTTAATATAGAGAACTTTCAACTCAAGACTGGCCTGCAGATTTTATATGTTGTCTTTTTTATCTGACTTAGTAGTAAAAATGGACTATCGACGGAAAAATATTCCCCAGCCATGTTATATATGATTGTACAAATATCGATTATTATATCAATATTATTATTATATCACATACTTTCTCCTTTTGAGATGTGGGTATGGCGTAGAATGGAGAAAGTAAGTTGGGTCGACAGAAAAACGAACGAGGAGGTTCTAGAGATGGTTGGGGAGAAGAAAGTAATGATTGATGTAATTAAAAATAGACAAAAGAAATGGGTGGGTCAAATATTGAGGGGGGAGGGATTATTAAAGAAAGTGATAGAGGGAAGAATGCTAGGGAAAAAACAGAGGGGAAGACAAAGACAAAAGTTATTAGACGAATTAAGGGGTGGGATAAGTTACCGGGAATTGAAGGAGAGGGAATTAATAGGGAATGTGGGGGCACTTGAACCTACCGAAAGGTAGAACACTTTATATATATATATATATATATATATCAATATAGAGATTCTGATCTATATATCTCAGTAATCGAAAGTGATTTTCCGTGAAATAACCAAAAATTGATAAACAGGAAATCCTACGATATAGAATTAAGTCTTATTTTGAGGAGATTATTAACCCAAAAAATACTGCATGGGGAAGAGGTTACTTGTTGTTCATTACCACCTGATGATGTGGCGCTGCTATGAAAGCTTGGTCTCTTGCTGTAGTGCTCTTGTGGTTTAATAAACGTTTTTTCCATGGAAATCTTTATCGCAATTCCCACAGTTACAATCGTACCAATTTTACTGGTACGATACTAGCTCCATTCGGCAAATGTTTTCAGCGTCCTGAAATCTCCTTTGAACTTCCCGCTGCAAAGTTAAACATTAGGTAAAGGTAAGCAACTCCACCAGTAAACAAGTCTTTAGAATCTATCAGCCAAAACTCATTAAACCATAAACCAAACAGAAAAGAAAATCTTATTTTAGGCGAACTGAAAACCGAACAAGACCTTCAATAGAAAAATAAACATGAACCGGAAGCCACTGTTGTTCAGTCCAGTTTGCATTCTAAATAAGATTAACAGTAACTATATTCGATAGGCATTTATAACGGCTTTCGACGAAGGATTGACACGTATTTTAACATAAAACCTCACGATTGGGAGTTTCCTTCATATCACGAGTTTAATTTTAAATTTAAATAGAACGTCATGCAATAGAAAATTTTCCTTTATAAATTTTAAGTAAATCTTGGGAAGAAAAATATTCGTTCGAATCAGATCGGAAGTGGTTGGCGGAACAACACCGGAACTAAGTCGAAATCAGTCGTCTTCTTGGAATCCAAACGAGAACCGGAACACAAATATTTGTGGCTCGATTCCCTGGCCAAATCAGTTGTTTAGACGTAGTTTTCTTTTAGCAAAATATGAAATTTAAATAGAAAGAAATTAATCCCCCTTTTCTGCAAAAGAATCAATAAAATCCTAATATGTTGTACATATTAACCTAAAAGCAACTCGCATATTGTAACAATATGTGAGTGTGAAAAATTAATGATGGAAGGGAATCATTGAAGGAAATTAGAAAAGAATAATTAAACTCCTGGTACTAATAAAAAATCTAATAAGGCGCAATTTTAACAGAATCATTCAGGACAGGATTATTGAAAGTATGATCCGAGGAATTAAAAGTAGGGTAACACCTAAAAAACACTGCTCCCAGAATATGAACTCTAGAGTTGAATGCTCCACAAGCAGTAGATTAAAACAGCTGCAGATGTAAAGAAGGCATTAATTCATCGAGAAAGCTTCCTTCATCTTAAATTAATAAATTTAAATAGTTAAGGCTAAAGGAATTCAGTAAAGATTGAAACACACGTTTGTTACTTCAGTATTAATCTGGAACAAAAAATCTTCGTTTGAATCGGTTTGATGATGGTTGCACCTGCAATTATAATTTATTAGTAACAATTCGAATTCAGATTCCAAACACTTTCGCCCCTTCCACATGTTCAGCAGTTGCTCTTAAAATGTTAGGAAATTGGTAATCTGAGCATCGCTTGGAATCGATCAGTTTCACACGATACCCACTCCAAGAACATTACCTTACACGATAACTTTGTCGGGAGCGCCTAGATTTACTGAATAGAGGTCATGCAAACACCAACGACCACTCTTTAGCGTACTGGAATGAGCAGCCACTGATCTATGTACTTAGGAGGAGAATCAAGCGAAACTTTGTCTTCTTGCCATTTTAGGTCGATCTAGAAAGCTATTCGACTGCTCAAAATACAGCATAAGTAAATTTATTACTGAATGAATGTATGCTGAAATTAGTCATTATTTGTTAAATTACTATTTCAACTAAATCTAACGTTAAATTTATGATATTACATTAAATTTACCAATGAGTATTCACATAAACCTTATATATCATAATTCGTCCAATATTTGTATAGTAAGAATTCAGCTGTGATAGTAAGAGTAAAGGTGATACCTCTCCAGAAAGATCACACAATTATCCGTTATGTTTTGCACATTATCTAGTACGTAAGAACTTATATTTATTTTTTCCGCAGCAAAATGTTAAATTTACATTCTTTTTGCTTACGAAATTTTTAATTATATTAATATTTAAGGTATTAAGCTGTAAACGTCTACCTGCTATCTCGTAGAAAATCTTAAGAATTTTGTACGTGAGTATAAATGAATCTTTCCTCAGATACAAGCATATAAAATTAATAATATTATAATAATGGTTCAATAAAATAACGGTTTCATCATGGTGGAAGGACTACAGAGTCTAGTCTATCCACCATAGATTTCATAAAAATACTCAAACTGCATATTACTGTTACGTGAGCAGCGATTAAGGCCCTTAAGAAAATAAATAAAAGTCTTGGTCGATTTATCAACCAATTTTAATCGGCAATAGTTTATTTTAAGCCAGAAGTCACTACTCTAAAAGAATATGAATATGAAAATCCCCGAAATCATATGAAGTCGAAAATAGAAATGTTTGCTGAAATAACGTTATTCTAATCGTTCTAACATATCTCGGTCGAGTTTAATTTCTGAGATTGATCTTTCAGAAATTAAAAGCATATCCAACCAGAATTCTTTGGAAGAATCAATCTGGTGCGGGGAATAACATATTACGAAAACAGCTTCAACATGGATTTTTCCGCCTTTTGCTACAAACTCAGCCGCCGAGGATTACAGAATCGATATGAAAGTTAATTGAATGTACATAAAGAACAAAACCTGTTTTAAATCTGCCGTAAAGCCGACAAAGCCTCAGGCATGACTGACAGCCTCACGTACACTTTGCTATACCTTCTGATCAGAATAAAAAGGGAAATCCGTTGCCGAAGTCATTCCTCGAGGCGATAAAAGGATTCACTCTAACCTTATTTTCTGGGAAAACATTTCTCATTTTCATCCACTCACCCTTAACTTTGGCGGTAAATATTCGAAAGCGCGATTTACATAATCGAAAAGTCAGTTAATATAAGATCTTTGTGTCGAAGGAAGCGATGTACTCGTTGAAATTTGAAAACAAAGTGTTAATAGCTATACTTAATTATGCAAACTAATTTAGATATATTTAATTTATTCTCCATTTACGTACACCGTTACTGTATCATTTAGTTATATTGCGAAGCACACTGCATCGATAATCACTAATTTATATGAAATGACTAGTTGATAATATTTATATTGTATTATTGTATGTATAACTTTTTAATGTGTTCATTTACTGCGTAAGGGAGGTTATTGGAGGGTTTCCCTCGCATCTTATGGCGCATTCCAATCGATTTTAAAAATAATTAATTTTGCTAAGCTCCCCTCTGGACACCACCTGGTCAGAAGGCCAGATTTCAAGATAATAACTCTCCGTAAGAAATACATTGTAAAAAATACATACAAATGTATTTGTGAATTACCCACTTTCAGATGAGATGGAAATATAAAATTTAGAGACTCATTCGAAGGCCATCGAATGATCTATTACACATTTTCTGCCATAGGTATCATGGGTTCGACTCTGTATGACTCGAAAATACTCCGAAAAGACAATCACGTAAAGCTTTTCTAACTTTTGCAAGCTTCATTTCATTTGCAAAAGTGAATTGGAAATAATGGTCCTATGGCATCGAGACAAGCACTATAATTAGAGAAAAACGATGAAGATACTTATATCGGTCGTTGATGATTGTTTTTCATTCATAATTGCTATAATTCTAACCAAGGTGATAAAAAATTTGCATGAATTTATATTGTATGCAACCAGTTACCCTAAAAACTATCGGAGGGAAACCAAAAGAATAAATATGTAAAAAACCTGCTAAATCTACAAATAATTAGCCATATTTTAAGGATAAGGAAGGTTAAAACATCTGGAAAGCTGAAAATAACAATACCGGTCCAGAAAATTCAAAGTATAACGCAACTTTGATTTCAACCATTCAGATCAGGGAAACTCAGCCTATAATGGTCATCTGCAGAGTAAAAGAGCAATTTAATCAGTTAAATTACCTGAGGTATAGCAGTGGCTACGTGAGAAATAGAGAAGTGAGAAGAAATGAGACTCCATTTGCAATATCAATTACATTCCGTGAAGATATACTCTATCAACTCCCACACCTCAAGAGTAGCTAGACTAGTCCCGTTAAGAAGGCTACAGATGAAGATAATGTAGTATAAAAAATGATTACAGTTGAACTGCTGTGTCTTGATGTCCAACATCAAAATGGCTCCCTGAAAAAACTCTCAGAGTAGAAGTACCTTTTAGGGTTGTGAAAGGACACCAAAACGTCCCTATTATAGCCGAGTCTCATCCAGACGGGGCATCAAAAGTCCATTTAGCAGCAGATAGCTGCTTTTAACACATAGACTGGCTAGCGATATCACATAACGGAGCGTGATTCATTTCAATATACTGTGAAAATCTGCTTCTATTTCTCACAGCGATACGTATGCAGGAAGGAGAAGATAATATTGCGTAATATTTACGAAGAATGAGACACGATTTCCCATCAAACAAATACCGTATATATCCAGTACAATATATACACCTACAATACGCAGCAATGTTTTTGAGACCATTCTTGATCTATCATAATAAATATCACGGATCTGCATTTTGGTTTTATTTTTTTATGAAAAAATGCGTCTTATATACGACTATATATACTATTCGTATTAAATCACTGCAATGTACGTAGAATAAGTGAAAATGAATATTTTAAGTCTCGTTATTGTGATCTATGGATGTTAATTTAAGTAAACGACAGGAATACGTAAGTTATAGCCTAATGAGAATGTTACTTTATCGAGTTACAAGTTGCATTGATTGGGAAAGCTTGGTAATTGAGGGAGTTTATAACATAAATACTGATAGAAAGTAATTACCAAATACCCATATGCAGATTCTCTACTTGTAGACGTAAGGCATATCTGCTGATTTCGTGGGACTAGGACTCACTGTTTTATCCCATTTTTATCGAAACTCTTTTATCCTTAGTCAAGCATCTTCTTATAAAGATTATGAACCAACAAATCATTGGGAAAGTATGCATTAACTATAAAACTATAGTAAACAACTGTTAATGATGCATATATAAGGCCATTTTAATAGAATTTGTGGAAATAATAAATTACTGGTAGAAAATATGGTCCTTCGTTGCTAAGAAAACATTTTGGGTGAAAATGACACCTGCCAGTCTGTTTAGGAAATGAGATACTCCCGTCCCTCTGGTGTTAATTAGTGCTACGATTATTTTTTGCAAGATGATGGAACGACAAAGTCTTTGAAGGCATCGATTCGTAACAAGTCTCTGTTCGAAGCTGAGATGAGGAAAGATGCAACGCTGTCTTTAGAACTGATGGAATGCGCGGTGCGTGAGGAAGAGGATGCTTCCAGGATTAATGCAAACGATCAACTGTATTAAAAGAGGCTTTTTCTACTCATCCAGACTACAAGAGTGTGTATGGTTTAACATGCTATACTGTTTTAGTTCTTGCCTATACGATGAACACCAAAATGTTGCTCGATACTCGGAGGAATGCCAAAAAAGTATTGGTTTTCGAAGTAGAGATTCTTTCCCAAAATAACATCAAAGACAGCTATTTCTTATTTGTATGACAGAAATTCTCCGGTGGAAAACATTAGGAAAGAAGAAGGACGATCAATAGGGTAGAAGGAATTTTTTCGAATGAAAAACACTGGAAAAGCATGAAGGGAGTTAAGACAGGAAAAAACAAATTATGTTGTGCGTGGCGATGGCCAAGAAAAGATTAAGGAAAGAGGGATTTATATAGTTAGATGCTCATTTATAAACAGAGCGTTAAATGCAATTTGTTTCCTGAAAAGATTTTGAAGCCCATAATTAAAACAAATAAGGTTTTGAAAGAAGGATTCCATTTAAGAAGAAAAATTTCCCATTCAAAATTGAATGTAAGTCATTAATAATGTTGTACTTAATTGTAATAATGTAATAATAATATGGTATCTACTTGTATTGCAAATAATGTAAAGCGCTGATTGTAAGTACTAAGAATACAAATTATTTGCTAGGGAAGTAATATTAATTTTTGACTCAACGAGACAGAAATTAATGTAATAAGGTAAATGGTTACACCTGGGAGGGGCAATAAGGATTGCAAAGATGCATTTAACATGCACTTGAATATTTTAGCTACATTTAAGGGGTAGGATTTCAAAAAATATGTATGAATCTTCTATGAGTTACAATGTTGGGATGATGCAAAAGAGTTATAACTGCCATTTGACCTTTTCATAAAGTAACAGTATTTAAATAAATAAAAAAATAAATAAATATTTAATCGTGGATGTATCTCCATATCTTCCTAGCCCATTTATTGACTGACATAAAAAATAAAGATGTTAAGCTATAGAGGTCCCTCGTCACGAATCCGTTAGCTTTCCTATATAAAAATATACTGGTCATGTAAGCAGGGAAGTCAGTCGGGAGTCAGGGAAGTCACAATGTTTCCTTCCTACTTGATCTAACATTGATATTTTTCATGCGTAAAATTTATCAGTTATAGAGCAATGAATCAAGAATTAAACTGTGTAATATTAATGAGTAAAAGTCGTATTTTTAAAGCTTCTACGATTTATGCTAGAAATTCTTCTTTTTTCCAATTGTTTTCTTTGTACCCATGGAATTTTTAATTTTGTACTGTATTGTTATAAAATACTAGTATCTGAACTGATATTAGTGTTTTAGCTTGTGTCTTGGCTGTTTTTTGTCTCTCCACAGCTAGGTAAATTCCAAAAGATGGAATTTTTCATCAACCTAAACTTGATACTCATTCTACTCTTTTCTTTTTTCCTCAATTATTAAAATATTTTTGGAGAAAAAAAAGAAGTTTTAATAGTATGAGGACTATATACCACCAAATAAAGGGTCAATCCAAAATACATTGGCGATCCAGAATCCCCTGGAAGACCTTTTTATCTTAAATGGGGATAGTGATTACAATCAAATCTATACTCTCAGCATGCAATTAACATTATTACAAGTTGTTCAAAACCCACATACATTCATCCCAGGAATTTCAGTGCTTCGCTTTTTCCTTTGACTGCAATCCGGAAGACATTGGTGGATTCCTTTGTTTCTTGCACCGAATGCAATTATAATGAAGCGGAGGAACGGCGTTCTTTTATTGGAAAACGTGCAAAGTCTTTTAGAAATGAAATTCCATCGTTCCTTGTAGACCATGATACGTCCTTCCGCCTTGCTTATCGCCGACGTGGAGCTCATTCATACCTGAATCCAATTGCATACCTCAATTTTCATCTTTCTTATTGACTCCCAACGCTACTGCGCCGTAAACAGCGATTTCAATGAAGATGACGAGGATTCAGACGTATCCAAAGGAAAATGTTGGTGGAAAATGGCAGGTATCATAAGTTAAAGGGAAGAAAAAATGAGGAATGAGTGGATTTACAAAAGGACTTGAAGACAGACGAGCGGTTTCTTGATAAACAAGACTTTTTATGTAGTTCATAGGTAAACTAGACTTTTGTAAATCTATAGTTCGATGCTAAATGTACTTCATCGCTGATGAATGCATGCCTATAATGCAAGAAAATGAATTACGCAGATTTTTAATGGCGGCGGAGCACATTTCGGAATAATTTTCAAATTTTGAAGTGGACTCAAAATCTTTAGGAATACAACTTTCCATAAACTGGAAAAGAAAAGACTTACAACCGTAATTTATTATCAATCCCAGTTTTAGCTTCGGGTCTACGAAATAAAAATGTACTTGTTTAATTCCAGTTACTTCCGGATATCTATTTTACTATCGGTTTAATCTAGTTCTGCCGTTGCTGAAGCGGTGTAACTGGTCACAAATTATAGCGTAATGTCATTCTGAGAGTTCGTTATATTATCCCAGGATTTTTTATATTAATTTAGATCTAATAAAATTTTCTAAAAAGGACTTTAATTTTACTTAAGAAAAAATTATCAAAATAGTACAAAAAAAGGATTGAAAAATTCAACTCAACTTAGTTGTTTGTAATTTTTAGTAAATTATCCTCCGTTCACTTATCTGAAATTGTATTGTTAGGAACCGGAAATCGAAAAGTAAAAATTAACATTTCCGGTTTCAGTTACAGTTCAAGAATTTGTATCTTTTCGGTCTGAATTCGGTTTTCACTCCGAGAAAATTAATTGCTTTTTTTGCTTTTGCTTTCGTATTGGATCCTGTTCGATGCCGTCTGTACCATGCATTCTTACATCTTATAGTCTCGATAATCAAACAAGTTTCACTCTAAACATACAAGTACACCACCTTCCCTTTGTGTCTCATGGGTTCAAAAATCTCTTTCCATCACTTACACATATGTACTTTATATAGATAAAGTTTCTATAAGTTGAAGCAGTGCATCCTCTAATTTACCCTAAATTTACTTCGAGGTGATAAATTTGGAATACATAACAACGAAATCTATGCCATTAAACAAGCGATAAGTAATCGAAAGAGGAAAAAGACGGACTACCTATCAACCCGAATCTCCAGCTTATTAGGCGGGTGCCCTTACCAAGTGTTTCCCAAACTTTACGGTCACAAGTGCCACTTCCCACATCCTCAAGACAACCAAGTTCCAACAACATGCAAAAAGTTAGCTTTACCGCTTAATTTAATTTATCACTTTTAAAACGGTATGCTAAGAATGAATATTGAGCAGCACTGAAGCTATTGGAAGAATTATTTGCAGTCAGAATAATTATTTGGAATTAAAAAGCAAAACGAATTAAAGAAAGCATCAATCTGCTCGAGTTCTGCCATGAAGATTCGTAATTCCCACCAGTGGGGCGCGTTCCACTGATTGTGATACACTGCCCTAACCTATTAAGTTACCACATTAGCGGTAGTTAATTGGATAAAGTGGTGGTAGCTTAATTGCCAGAACAATCTCTCCGGTTCCGGTGCTTTTGATGGGATCGGTGAGTTTTGGAGAACCCATCAAAGATGGCATCACTTCTACATTCATGTGGGACACCACCTTACCATCAGAGCGGACTCCAGCAGCCTGGAACAGCAGTTTAAGCGAATTTGCATGGATCACACGATGGATGTTATATAAGTTTTTCTCTCCTGATTCTTCTTCGAACATTAAGGATGTGTTCCATGCAAATTCACTGCTTTAACACGAAAAACAGTAATAATACTAGAAAGTCATATACATTGAAGCTATCTATCCCTTTATTTATACATCTACTGATTTCGACTAAGCAACCTGCAAGCATATCTTCATGTATTATTACTGAATACCCAAATTTTTTAATATTATACGAAATAGCTCCCATTCGAGCATAGATTTCCTTCAATATTGGGCTCCAACTAGTCAAGTGGGCAAAGCAGTTTGAATTATGTCGATTTCCGATGGGAGCACGTGTTCCCGAAATGACTTCAGCTATGGAAGCACTTTTACCACTATTCTACTACTATTAAACGAAACCCAGCTAAAGTTATTCCAAAATTGCTAAGTCGAAAACTATCATTTCATCTACGCAATGGCCGAAAGTAAAGTTTCTTATCGATATTACGAAAATGAAATATCCTTCTTTTATCCTAAAATATTCACAAAAATTAGCGTGGAAGTTGAAAAAAATACCACGAATTTAATGGCCTTAGCAGCTGCAAAGAATGCCGCAAGTAAAATTCTCATACTAAAATGAAGTTAAAAATGAAGAGAGGAAACGGGAAAAGATGAGAGTGAAGATGAATCGAAGGGAGATAAAAAGGAATGAAGGAAAATGATAAGAGTGAAAGTGCAGTTTGTAAGAGAAAGACGATCAAGGCAAGAGGGGAAAAGTGAGAAAGGGAAAAATAAGGGAAACGGAAGCCATTAGAATTCTCTCCCGCCCCAACAGTTTCTCCTCTAAATAAATGATTGCTATCGAATAATGTCCTTCAGGAACACTTTTGCGCCAGATAAAGGAGAATAACGGGTCCATGAAATGAAAGCTTTACAGATTCGCTTTTGAATATTTGGACGCAAATTTCTCCCGATGGAAATCGACTTGCTTTCAAGAATTTTCGATTTGCACTTCATAACCGTCGATATACTTTTCAAAGAGGAATTCTATGGCGAAAATACAAAAATAATTTAATAGAAGAGAAGAAGTAAGAAATTTAAAACTAAAATTGGATAAAGACGTGATACTTGAAACGAGCCGGATAATGAAATTGCAAGGCGATGTGTTATGCATCGCCATGAAATTTACTGTGCGCTAGAGAATTGTGAATTGTATTTAAATAAGTCGAATTTAGAATCGGATCGAGCCTGTATTCATATACGTATAATAGAACCTAGCGTCAATCTCGAATCGAATCATATCGATTCTCAAATCGATTCGAATCTCGAATGCGATCGATTTTAGAATTTATTGAATTTCGTCTCCTATCAATTTCATAATCGTATCGAATCTCTAATCCGGTCGATTTTAGAAATGTATCGAAGTGAATAAAATATCGACTTAGTATTCACGATTCAGATTCGAGTCAAAGTTAAAAGCTCATACAGCAATTTTCTTTCTTGGCAACTGAAACGTATGCAGCTTGAAGCGTGGAAACCTAAAGAGAATGTAATTAAAGGCTTGGAATTGTTTACCAATCGCAGCATCGAAACAAAGAGAAAGTCCTCTAGAGAAGGAGTGGAGGAAGGAAGAAATAGGAAAAAAGAACAGAAGCGGAATACAGAGCGCAAGCGAAGCGTGAGGAAAAGTCCCGGTTCCTGCAGCTGATTATCGATGAGAGATCGAAGGGACGGGAGGTCGTGTCGTGGAAGTCTGGATCGGAATCAGTCGAGTAGAAGATGTGATAAACAGCGCTGAGGCAAAGCAAGGAAGACCAGTAACCGAGCGACTCAGAAGAATATCTCTCTTTGAAGAATAAATTCGCATTTTATCGCCATTTTCCATACTTGTAAGTTGAGCACGTTGACGAATCATAAGCTTAAGATGCAAGAGGAGAATACGACTTGGTTGATATACAATTGATCCCCGAAAATCAGCTTAAGAGTACATAGAAATAGAAGAAATTGCTCCCATTTTAATAATTACTGTGATGTGAGCAATAAGATACGTCAGACAAAAGTTGACAAAACCAAGTGACCAAGTTGAGAATACATTATTTTCGTTTATTACAATATTGTTACTAGAAATAGGAATTTTAGAGATGTTTTCATAACTATCAATTTTAAACTACTATTATCGAATCGGCTGCAACTATTTTGCTGGATATTCTTCCACAGTATTTGTGACTTTATTCAGCATTTGTTATTTAGCTTCTAGTCTCCATTCTCCCGTGGATTTCTTATCTCCACAATAGATTTCAATCATAACGGTTGCTTTCATAGAAATATTTAATAAGATATATCGTCTAATGCTTATACATTCTGTACTTCACGAATGCAGATTTCACCCACAGAATCCCATATACTTGCCGCTTGTTCAGGATAAGACTTTAAAAAAGTTGGATTGCCGTTTAATCCTTCCACCTCATACATCTACTGTTTTAGATGCATTTTTAAGTGCCTTAGAGCTGATTTTTTTAATAATTCAGTTGTAATATTTTTGTACGTGACTACTGCTAGTAGTGGTAGAGTTAGTAGCTGGTAAGAAAGTAACAGAGAAGTTCTTAAAACAGTTTCCTTACATCCATCTATTTTCAAATCATAGGGAGCATTGAGGATGGCATGGAGAAAAATAATATGATAAAGAAAGCAAATAATCGATACAGCAACCTAACTCACGCAACCTAATGCAACATATTGCCTGATCTGAGACTCTTGTTGCTTAAATAGTCTCGGCCTATAGCAATCATTCCCGCAGTCTGAGCTACCGATTCTCCCGGATTTCACAGGAGGCTTCCTGATTCTCACATTTACTTTAAGATGTCTTAAAGGTCGGAATTTAGCATTATTATCAAGATTTTATCCTACTTTTTGACATACTTAATTATGAGTTTAAGTTTTAAGAATCTTCGCTTGAAATGAACATGAAGCTACTGAAAAGAAACTGACTGAAGGGTTCCTTTAACTTTATATTAACTATTCCAGTAAAGACTAATTTCTTCTTACTTAAAGTAGTAACCGAAAGCTACATTGGATTTGTGACAACGATGTTTAAAATTTTTATTATAACCGATATGTTGTAATAAATTCATTTCAATACTTTCTTATGTTGATTGTGGCGGTACAACTTAGAAAATGATCTTTCCTTTTGCATTGCTAAAAATACATGATATTACCTAATTATAAATAAAGTGAAAGCTGATCTGTCTTTTTAGAGTAATGATACTGGATACTACTATATGAGATTATAATCGCGTACTATTACCCATATCAATCATATTTCAAATATAAGTATTTAATGATCTTCTTTCACTCAATTCCAGTAACTTCCTTTCGTTTTACTTCCGGAATATCCTGTAATTTTTTCTCGTTAGATGTAAAACTTCCAGATCAGGTATTCTGGAGTTGGCAAGGCTAGGCTACTGCTCCCTAAGGGACAATCAACTAATCAAGGGGCGCCAGAATCAAGGGTTTGTTGTCTTGTTGCCGATCTTCCTTCTTTCTAAATGGAGCAGCTAATGGTTCTAGACAGCGAGAAAAAATGGAGAATCGAGTCCATTGATACAGAAGGAGTTTTTACAGTTCCAATAACATTACATTCTTTTGCTCCTCCTTTGGTCTTGATGATCAAAATTCTTAAAGATTTGGTTTCAGTAAAGTATGGCACTTAATGGAGGAAAGCTCTTAAACGTATGGTATAGCGGAGTGACATAGACATGCGAAATTCTTCACCTTCTCCCTTAAAAAATACAATTATTTGATAAAAGAAAAGGGAAATATTAAGATTTTCACCTTTAAAGGATGGTTTCTGATAATTTAACGATTCGTCCTTTTCTAAAAATCAAAGTCAAATCAAAACACACTCTGTATCTTCGCAACACATGAAAATATCGATAAAATACATAAAGGGAAAGATATTTGAACTCGGCTTCTAATGAATAAGAGGTTTAAAAACACTCCATAAGCCTTCTACATCAATGAAGCGTCGGACCTTTTCTCGAATAGAGAAAGAACCTGCGATTTACTTTCAAAGGTCCTGAACCTTGTTTGAGGAAAGGGTCCGATGCTTCTTTGACGTAGTCGTTTTACGTAGAGTTTTACAACTACTTAAAATGTAAAATACACAAAATTCATATACTAATGCGGATTTTGAAAGGTCACTCTAAAGAGAACAACAATCCGATAATGAAAGTATCAGAGACGAGAAACAAATCGGATTAAAAATACCTATCTTTCGCGATAGATCAGCGACAGAACAAAAGAAATAGGTCGATTGCTTTATGCTTGCACTCCCTGTCACACACAGACAGTTGGTTTGCATGGAAACTAGCAGACTTTAATGTAGATTTTTGGACGTCTGTCCATTTTTTCCATTCCAGCCAACATCAATACGGTAAAGACCTTGGGAATGAAACATTGTTCCTAGCGTCAATTCAGAATGGAAATGAAGCACATTTAGGAGAGAGAATCCATAAAGGGCGTATGAACAGGAATTTTCCGTCTAAAAAGAACAGGATTCGCTGAGGGACGAGATATGATTTTTAAGAAGGCCAGCGCGCACTCTGAATGGAGAGGGAGATTAATGAAAAATTAATGGAAGGTAAAGCGACTAAGTTTGGCGCCCAGATATGCTATGAGCGAATATAAAATGCGAGAGATCCTTTGTTTTTTTCGTCAATCAATTTGACGACCCGATGACAAGGAGCAATGATGAATGCAACGCAAACACTGCCGCGAAATCCCAGTCCATTGAGGGCGTATCGAGGGGAGAGGGGTGCAGTCGATGGCCACTAAAAGAGGATGATTGCACACCATTTCCAACGAGTGAATTTAATAGCAGAGGATCCGTCACTGACAATTCCGGTCAGTGTATTCTAGCGCTTTGAAATGCAGAGGGAGGATTACGGGCAGACGGATGAATTTATTCGAAATCGAGCCTGGATAGAGCTCTTTTTTGTTCCCTCGCAGGGCTGCCAAATTTATAACGCCAAAAATCCTTCCGACGCCCTTTCATCCTCCTTAAAAATGGCTTTTAAAGGCACGGAGGGCCTCTGTGTACCGCAGGAGAATTGTGCCGAACTTGCGAAATAATTGGGATACGGAATAAACTCGTTATTTTTACGTTCACTTTGAATAATCCTGGCTCGGGTTAAATAAAGTAGAAAAAGTCTTTTTTTTACAATCTCGTTATGCTATATGGAAACCGAGATATTTTTATGCCATCTAATCGAGTTAAGAAATTTGCTTAACTGAAAATTATTAATTGGAGCTATTCACAATCTTTCTGGAATGTGAGGTGGTAATAATCATGGGAGATGCATAACGAACGCCTAAATGGATAGAACCCAAAGGACTTAAAGGTTTTTATATAGGCGAGACTGAAACTGAAAAGTCTATTCTTCCATCTAACCGATCGTCCTGTGCAAACCTACTAATAGTGCAAGTTCAAATATCTATAACATATGAATGGAGCATAGAGTTGTTATGAATATCAAGATGAAAACTTACTCTCTCCTAGTATTAATTTTCTAGGACAATAAACTACAAACAAAGACTGCGAGAGAATACGTTCTCATCTTGACAAGCAAAAAAAGATGTAGAAGAAATCTTTGTAAAACATGGAAATCACAATAGCACTATTACGTTAAAAAATACAAAATTAAATCAATACTTGCACTCATTTCAATAATTCTCTAAATAGGGTAAACAATAGAAATCATAAAACATAGAAACAATAGATTTTTTTCTTTACTTACCATTTCTTGTGGAAAATATCTAGTCTTGTCTTTATATTCTACTTTTAAAATGAAATAAATCAAGTATTGCCAATCTAACTCAACTGGAACTAAGTTTTCATAGACCATAACTAGCTCACTAAAATATTCCCGTGGTGGCGTCTCAACCTTAATTCCGCCATTGCGGTCAAGTATGAGAATTTTTAAAGTATGACAAATAGAATAAGCGAAGCGTTCAACAACGAATGCCTCGTGACGGGTTCTTATTTGATTTTAGCGTCAGAGTAGTCCATCACTCCTAAAGCAGAAAAATTAAGAAAAGATACGAATAACTCTGCACCTTTCAGAGAGAAATTTATCAGCGTTTCCCTTTTATAAGTATTTAGATAAAAATTCCCTGAAAATAATCGGAAATACAGAACGATTGGAAGGAAGATCTCTTCGATGAATAGGTCAACGTCAATTCCATGCAGTATATCAGCATCGAGAGTGATATATGAGTGAATTTAACATAAAACTCCGAATGTTTGCAGTTATAGTTAGTGACAACCATCGTGTGGGGTGTGACCAAATTGACCCTCGGCCAAGTCTAAATAGAAAAACTAATGGACTGCAAAACGTTTCACATCCAGCGATTCGTAGCGCATTTATTAAGGGATCGGAAATGTAGGATTTGCATCTCCTGCCATGTACCAAAAGTAGGATATCAGGGTTAATGCGTAGATAGAGCTAATCCTGAAACAAAGGGGTAAAAAGGATGAAAGTGAATAAGAGGGGTTCTGGCACAGTGGTCTTTAATAAAGATGAAAGCGACTTTCATCGGAAGGGTTTATTGACGCGACATGCGCTACGCGATGCAGAAAATAATTTCCGGGCATTTGACCATTGAGCCCTTGTTTTGGCGACGATGAGGAAGAGAACGTATGCTGAAAGGGATGCGTCAATCAAATGGGACCCACCGCACTGAAAGCATCGATTGTGTGTTTTTACGATTCACCCCAAAATTTTGATTTTTACATTCAGATGAAGAGAGGAAAAACCTTTCCATGCGTTTTCATAAGTTTTCTTTTGTTATGCATCAGAGTTTTTCGGTTATTATGCTCAAAACCCGGAAAACCGATTGGGTGGCGATCATCCTAAGTAACTTAATATTACAGAAACCTGAGTGCGGGCATAATATACTAATATACACAAAACAGGGTACCAAACCGAAACCGATCCGAAAACTGAAATAGAAAGTAATCGTTATTTTTTCTGGAGTGAAAACTAAACCTAAATCGAAAATTAATATCCCAGAACCTGTACCGAAACCAGAAACGGGAATTCGTTCTGTTCAGGTTTTCATAACTGGATTTGTTCTTTGATTATTTCTTTACATCAATATTGGCATTCTAAATGTTGAATGTAAAACTCTAAATAGGAGTCACGTATATTTAACCGTTGCTCAGAGATTAATTTATCGGAGGTATAGAAAACAGTTCTAATCGGTTCTACGGCTACTACCGGATCGAAACCGAACGGAATCGAAACGAAATTAGGTGTTTTTATGGAACCGGAATACTAGTTTTAGAAAGGATCATCGGTTCATTGATACAAAACACGAATAAATGTAGCAGTCGGTAATAGAAGAAACCAGAAGGAAACAGGAAAACGGGGAGCATTGAATATCACGTAGACCCGAAATATATATTAACCAAAGCAAATAATACCAAAAAAATCATTACTTTTGGTGATTTTTTTACTTCATTCTCCGATGTGACTTGTTTCCTCTACCTTCTTTTTGCATCCCTTTCATCCTTTTTGAATCCACATACAAATTGGGGATGTCTTCATCAGACTCAAGTGGCGAAGATACACAAACCCTCTTTCCTATCCCTTCATTAATTCTCCGTAAACGTTAAAGCAAAACCAGTGGCTAGACCCTTCGTATGCGATCTCCCCAAACGAAGGGGTAATCTAATCAAAACCATCGAGAGGAAGAATCACAATAAAAGATTGTTATCCTATTTTGAACTCCGGTTTCTCCGAAAAGTAAATCGCCTCCGATGACGATTATTGTTATAGAATTGAAATATTTCGAAAAGAAAAATTTGAAATAACACATTATATTTTCAATATATATTGGTCGACATAAATCTCTCTTCCAGATTAAGTCGTTTGCTTATTAATTCTGGTTTTCGATACTCAATTTCTAAAATGATGCTATCGCTAAAAATGAGGATCATTTTTTATTTGTGATAATAATGGAGAACCATGTAATGTTTACTCATGATATACATTTATATTAAACCAAGTAATAAAACAGAACAAACTTCTGCCACCTCTACTTCCATAAACTTAAAAACAAAAAAGATTGAAAATATAGAAGCGGAAGTTTAGTTGTGTGATGATTTAATTCGTTACTTTGAAGAAATAATAATTACCTTCATTTTAAGAGAATATTCTACACATTTAAACCCGAACCTACTTAGTGATATTTCTGCTGTATTTAGATGCTATATGATTATCGTTGGAGAAGATTTTGTAAAATGTGACCCAAAATGTCGAATAGTTCGAATAGTATCGTAAATAAAAATAAAAGCATAGTAACTGAGCAATCGGTAACGCATTAACGAATTCTTTTATAACCCCCATTTATTTTGCCTAATTTTATGAGCTATAGTTAATCTAACATGTTGCTACCATATCTATGTGATTGGTATGGATTTTTTATTGCTACAAGATACTGTCATTTGTAATGTGTCATTCATTTACTATAGTCTTAATCTCATTCATAGCTGAGATAATGTGAAATCCATAGAAGTGTAAAATATGCTGAGTACTGGTATTCACCATGGTCACTCCTTAATGGAAGGGTATGAGAAGTGTTACTCCTTGGATCATTTCGCACTGTGGATTTTTTCTGTTATATCATTATGGTTCAGTGAGGTGGGTCCTACCTAGTATTTCTCATACTTACTCTCTTTAAACTCATCTTTAGCACATTGCTCTGCGTTAAAAGTGTAAGCTAAAAGACGATGGGGAAGGGTAGAGAAGTTGAAGAAATGTTAAACTTATTAGGGAGCATAGGAGATACATAAGGCGTAAAAATATTAAGAAAAAAGAGAGTAGGTCTGGATGATGTGATGGAAGCATTGATAAAGATGTTAAAATGGAACAGATGGAAAGGCAAAAATATCTAGGCGTATAGTAGACTGAAGAAGCGACAAAAAAGGGCAAATGAGAATAAAGGTTTACAAAGGAAGCTTTCCGAAAGAAGCAGAAAAAATTAACAAGTAAAATTTACAAAAATTTGAGGCAAAACTGATAGAATGAATAGATTAAATGATATGAAGTGTGTATCTTTATGGTTTTGATGCAAGGACCCTCTTAAAGTATTACTAAAATGGATGGAAATATTTTGAATGCGGGTAGATTAGGAATACAAAATGATAGAATATTTTGAAATGGGTATACAGGAGGAGGATGTTAAACGTTATGTTCAATGACTGATATGGTCAATGACGAGGAGTTTCTTAGGAGTGTCGAAAAGGAAAGAAAATTGATTAAATTAATCAATCAAATGGAAATATACTGGTAAGGGAAGAAGGGAATGCGAGAATTTATGAGATTGTGTTAGAATTGATAGTACATTTACATTTACATATAGACCCTGCAAACCGCCACTGGTGCATGGCAGGGGCCGTGAAACACCGAAAACCCTATCTACCTTTGACTGCTGTTGGCTTCTCTAAAAACTTCGCGGAAAAAATTACCAGGAATAACTCTGTCCTGGCAAAATGGATAGTAAAAGGAAAAGGAAAAACATGAAAGTGAAAATGATAGTTTAAAGGAAGGAAAAGGATATGCAGAGATGATGAGAAAGGCAGATGATGGAAATGGAGGGAAAGATGACACATAGGATGTACAAAATCAGACCTCCGATGATGATGAAGATGGAATGATAATAAACTTGACCATAGCGGTGGTGTTCTGATAATCAACCGATGATGGCGTAGGTTACTCAAATCGATCGTTTACAGCACGTATGCATATAGAATGTGGAATCTTGTTGCGAATAAACCTCACAAATAAAAAGTTTAATTAATGAAGCAAATATCCAAATTGATACACGGTATTTATTTCCATGCTTAAGTTGGATATCGAAAAGTTAACCGCAAAGAAAGGATTTAGACAAGTAACGATTCAATGTGTATGGAAATAAACTATTCTGGTATTTAATCATAAATGTGGGCGGTTGACATATGGATACACAACTTATTGGCAAATGAAAGATACATAGAGCATTAGAACAGAATATACATGTAATCCTAGAAAGATTACTTTCTCAGTTATGTTATAAGCCATCGTAATAAATAATCGACAAAAACTGACATCCCAACGGGATTTTCTCTGTATAAATCGCCAGGAAAAACCTAAGTATTTTTAGGTACTAATAGATTTATATCTCTTACAATATAAATATCGCTCCTTTGGACCGTAATTGGAAGCCGAACTTTCATATTGGAAAACATAAATGGTCTGATAAGCCCTGAATAAAAATTACCTAATTTTTCACACCAAAAAATTATTCGACGTATCTCTGAGTGCGTTTCGGTCGGTTGATTGATTTTAATTGATTTTATGAGATTGGTGATTAAAATCCCTTCGAACCTCCAATCATTTAACTTTACAATACAGTGTGACCTCAGTTGACGGACGCCCCTCTCATGAACAAATCGTTTCACGAACAAATTTTCCGAACAAAAACAGCTCCGGGTGACAAACGATGTATCAAGTAAAGAACAGCAAGTTGAAAATAAAAGTTGTCGGCAAGGTTTGAGTGTTGGCGGTAGAGCAAGAATTTCTAACCAACTTGGTTGAAATAAAAGTACTCTGTAAATCCACATAGAGATTTATGACACGAAAAGTGCCTAATTTTTGATTCAGTGTCATCAACTGTAGAAATTAGGAAGTAGTAAAGATTTTAAATTATTCGCAGAGGATATGGGATACTGCCTAGAAAAATGAAATCAATATAATTGTATGAGGAATGAAATGAAAAATGATTAAAACTTATGAAACGAATTAGTTCCACAAAAGGAATATGGAGGTATGGTATTGTCCAGAAGGATGATATCAATGTGATAGTATGAGGAATACAAAATTTAGTTTCATAAAAGTATAAATAAAGAATTATAAGCACGGATCACCGTATGTACCCGCGTATAAGATGCACATAGGTATTTGGGACTGAGTTCTTCACAGTAAATGCCATAGAAAAACTGTATCCTCCAGTAAGACGCGCGTATGAATACAATTCATAAACCGATGCACTATTTTTCTATTTTATCCAGTAAAACTGATCAGATAGTTCTGTGGATTTAAGTCGACCCTTAACATTTCTTCATAAATAAAAAATATCGAAATTAAAAGAACTTTTCTCTCCTTCATTTGAGATTATGTTAATATATCATCCAATATCCACTGAGAAAAATCTAGCATATAATAATTTTGTTTTTATTGTATTGATTTTCTATATCATCTTGAATTCTATCTAATAACTTCAAAGGACAGTCAATCAGCTAAACTTTAAATTTAAAAGGAAACGTCGTCCATAAAAATAGAACACTCAAAAATAAACCAAGCTACACGAAGGGTTTTGTAATTGTATTGAATTGAAAAATAAATGTCTAAATTTCCATCGGAGTATTAATTTGTAAAAATAAACAGCTTTTCTCTTTCGCCCTTCGCTTTAATCCTTCGCCGAGCCTGTTTCCAATTGCTCTCTAACTTTCTCCCTTGAATTAAAACGGAAAACCTGCTGATAAATACATGAGCGTCATTTAGTCGGAATGATGAAAAAGCTTTTGTAGATGAGGAAAGTTTTATCATCCCCGTCATTTTTTGTGCTATATCCGACACATACTGCAGGAGACACGTACCAGTTTGTTTCGAACTGGAGTATACTTCTTCCTTGGGGCAATGACCTTCGACCTGTCCATATAGGTTAGACCCATCAGAGGCTCAAGGCGACATAACTTTGAGGGAGACTCTCCGGCAAAAACCGCGTCAAATGGAGACGAGCAGATGATAGAGGTGATTTGGTTAAAGGTGATCTACTTCAAACCGCACAATCTCTCTTTAAGAAGATATCCGCCAATACTGGCAATATCGGAAAATGTCAAATCAATTGCTCAAAGGCTCCTCATATACATCAGAAGGTTGTCGGTGAACCCTCTTTGTCTAATTATTAATTAAAATATTTTAGCACTTAAAACTTATGGAAGGAATTATAAAGTATATCATATCTCATAAGTATGGTAGACTGTTTGTATACTAGTGCTACTACATTCGAAAAATTACCTTTTTGTTAAATTCTTTTACTTTTGTTAGCATATAATTCAAGGTTTTCGCACTATTTAATCTTCTATAGAGGACATAGACTCTAAATGGTAAAATTGTACACTATAAGATGAATAAATAGCAGTCTAATAATTAAAAATATTTTTTAAATATTCTAAATATTCGAAAAAAATCTAAACAATATCTTTGCTGAGTTCTGTTAGAGAATAACATAATGAAAAGGCAGCAATATATCAATTCTGATATCTGTTTACAGTACTCTAAACTACGTTCCAATTTTTCTATTCAGTTTGATACCTGAAAAACGTGGCTGTAATCCTCTAATTTCATCTATAAATCGTAATTACCAGAACGAATAACATCACATATCGACGACCTGGAATCAGGCTATTATTGAAATGCGAAGAAAAATTCATAGGATTTCATTTCCATATAATCCATCATTACTGAGTTAAAAAAAACTGGAACATAACATAGTAGTCGTACTCCAAACAGTATTACGATTACATTTCCGTATCACAAAGATCTAAATGGCAACGTTTAATCTCCTCTAATTATTTTAATGCTTATAATCCAGAGGTTGTATCATGATGATTTTTTACACCTTTCAATACATATACACTTCATTCCGTTGAATAATTTATTGCTCCGTTTTACTCCCAGTCTGTTTCATGCTATATGCAATTAACGCAGATGCTGCTTTTGTATTAAACTAGTAATGATTTGATTAACTGTAACTGATTAGGTTACTTTTAACTAAAATTGAATCAAGCAACAATTTTTAATGCTTTAGAAATGATGGATATTTCACATAGAAATAATTTTGATATTTCAACACGAGGTTATATTGAAGATAATATTTTAAATCTCTCCTAATTTAACTAATATTATTAGGTGGAATTCTGTGATAAAATGTAATGCTAATAACACAATCCTTCAATAATTTCATTTCCATCTTTCTCTCCTCATGTTATTTCATAAGTATATATAGCTCCACTCCACCGTTTAATCTTATATAAGATTAAACGATAAATGTATTTTGGGGTTTTGCTATTATTAGTATCAAACGTCATGAAATTTGCTTTTCTCTTGAAATTTGCATCACTATAAAAATTCCACTGCGTACGAATTATAAAAGCAATCTTTAGTTCCATGTTCATTCAGGTCCTAAATTTTATTCCAACGGAATGATGGAACTCCGGCGCAAAAGTGATGGCAAATCAGGGATGGGAAAACTGTGGCTCTCGAGCATCATGTGGCTCTCTATTCTACGCTATACGAATCTTGAGACAAGGATCAAGGATAATTAACAGCCACTTTGCTATGCTACTAATAATTGCTTTTGACATTCTTTCGTATTGTGTTTAAGCTATTTACTGAGCGAAGGGATCCTCAATCAAAGCCTTTAACAACTTAATGAAATATATTCTTCTTTGATAACATGGACTCTGATCCATCGTTTATAATTAATAGATAGGACATAAAAGTAACATTCACTGCGGCTTTCAACCTTAAAATACTTTTGTAAGAGTCTCTCATTACCGAAGAATTCGCTAACTCGTGATAATATCATTTTATGGCTCTCTTCTCATACTTCCATATAGAAACAAGTGTCATTAATCCACCAAATTCGTATATTTCATAAGGGATGAAACATGTTTTATTTTTTTATCCTCTTATTTAATCTCATTTACATAATTTCTGCCACAGAATGAGAAGCTTCAGATGATATCTCTTACATATACTCCAGAAAGAGAAAATAATTATAAACAAACTGTATATTACAGGTAGTGAACATTTTTCAATGTATATAAATAAATTTCATAATTCATATTCAATGTTTCTTCATATCAGGTTTGAATATTTATCACAATATATTAAATTTTACAGTTGATTTCACAGTCAAAAGTTTAAATTATCTCTCAACCATTATAACTATAGTTTATGATACCTATTTACTGATTATTATTCATTATTATTATAGATAGATTAGATTATATTTGGAATAAATATATCTATTATATTTTATGTTATAACTTCTAAATACATAGACCATAATACTAACTGGATAAATAATAGCATAGCAACAACCTAGCAAGATGATTCACGCAACAAGATTGAGTTCAACATACGAGTACTATAGGAGTTGACTCGTTTCATAGAACAGAGCCAAAATTGGACTTTTGGGGGTTATTGTCAAGACAAAAGTCAGCGATAAAAATAAATTTTCACGCCCGAGGAAAGCTGGGTGTGTCGGCTAGAATAAAAGTAAATAGTTATGCTGGAAGGAAAAATCTTCGTAACTAAGGATTATTGAAGAGAGAACCAAGCAACGATGTGGGTAAACACCCACGCGGGAAAAGGGTGAAAACCGTCTCACTTCTCAGAAATTTCATCTCCGATATTTATAACCTTTTTCATCCACTTTTCTCACCGTTCATATTTAGCCTCTGTGGAGAAGGGGAATGGTTGCCATTTGCAATAAAATTTCCAGCCGTTTCTTTTTTCGGCTGGTAATTCATTGCTCAAGAATAAATTTAATGAAGAATTTAAGAGAGAGAAATATATAAACCTGCTTTACGTTGAAATTTCTCGGCATACAACGAATAAAGTAAACCTTATTATATTCCCTAAGAAAACTTGCGTCTGGATTTTTAATAATCCAGTATATATTTTTCTTCTTTTTACGAAAGGTTTCATAAGTATGGCGCTCAACTTCAACCGTTAATCTTTAGAGCTTTTTAGGTAATAAGTCGAGACCAAAATAAAAGATTTTATTTAATTGTAGAGAAAGCTGTAATGGGATTCAGCAATTTTACTATTAAAGGGTAACCCCAAACAGGAATACAGTCTCGTAAAAGGATATATCTACTATTCTTACCGAAAGAGAGTAGCAATAGTAAATAGAGTAGCATGTCGACTTAGTAGTTCATCTGAACCGGATCGTCTACATCTCAGACTCTGTTTGCGTCAAACTTCAGAACTAATCAGCACCTGCTTTGTTTGCCGGTGTTTACGTCATCAGTCGATTTATGGAGAGGCCGTTCTTGATACCCTGCTGTATGCCTCTTCATCTCCATTGCATTCAGCTTCCACTGTAATCAGTTTATTACGTACATGCCTCGTTAAACAATATTCTCACGCACTCCCTTCAAGAAAGGAACTACTGAACGGTTCAAGACATAACTAATCAGAGTATGTCTAATTTGAAGTCATCATAACTGTCTTTTCCCCAATTCATTTTAATGCAGCATCATTTGCGATCCTATCTTCTAAACTAATCTTTAGCATTCTCGTCTAAAACCACTTTCGAAAGCGTCAATCCTCCTTATCTCTGTATTCCTCAGGATTCTGCGGAAGGATATAATTAGAGGTTTGATCCTCGGCACACACAAACTTTTTCCCACTTCCCTTCTCTTAACTTACCCAACGCCACCAACCACAACTTACGAAAATTAAAATTAGAATCAATAATCAAACGATAAATCAAAATATTCAACGATAAAATCCGTAGCTGTACAAATAAGAAAAGCAATTTCCCGATGTTTTCTTGCTCTCTGGAGCCCATTACAGTTTAATTTCTGACTCCTCCTTCTCTATGGGTTCTTTTCGCCTCCTAACATTGGCCCGATGCCCCCCTAAGGGACCGTTTCACCCAATTTGGGAATCGCTGGGCAACACGAGCCTTATTGGTCTCAATTTCCCCGAATGAAACTCTCTCATATAATTTGTTTTCCGTAATATATAATAATTACGCTTCTGATATCAACACCGTGTTTTCACTTGCGATAAGCAATTACATCCACACACCAAGTAAATTAGTTTTAATTTCATTTGTGCAGAAGGTATACATATGCATAACCACCGTATGTTGAATATTTCTAGAACCAAATTAACGTAAACTCACCACAGATTCTGGATAATTTACAGAATCTTTTGAGCAGATCTCCAAGAGATTACGCATTTTGAAATACTTCGTTTACCATGAGAAACAATGTAGCAATATATGATTTGATCGGCACATTACAATTACCAAATTTTTATTTATCCTCATAGTTTTACTACCTAACGGTACGTTAATCTATCCTATAATTCCTTACATAACGCCGCACAGGGGGCTAGAATCGAAAAAAGCTGGCCAAAAATACGAAAACGCTTTTTTTGAGTGAGGACTACGAAACTTCGCATGATTGATTTAGAATAAATTCTGCATAGAACTATGGAGGTCATTTAAGTAGGATCCTCCCCATTAAAATTATACAGGGGGTCAAAGTTGACCAATTTTTGCGAAAATTTCCAGTTTTCGATTTTTCACGAAATTCTTCAACTTCAAGTCAATTGTGAACACAAACTAGGAAAATCATCGAGTAAAATATGATGCCATTTTATAAATATGTTCTTTGTCCTTCATAAGACTTGGTTTCAATGAGCTCTGGTGAATATTTATGTACTTTACATGACAAAATGGCGGACCCTGATTTTGGAACAAATTTTTACCTAAAGCGAGAAAAAAAGTTGATTGAGACACCGTGTGACACGGAGTTATTTACACCACGATAAACTACAAACCTTCGTTAATGGGAATCTGAAATAAAATCTTGCCCCAATTTTCCCCAATAATATATAAGTCGACTTTTCGACGACGCTGCAAGGGCCAAATCCGCGCGGCGGAGCACCGTCCTCAGCTACGCTCTCGTGTTTTGGGAGGAACAACGAGCAAATACGATTCTAATTCGTTCTTTTTGTATATTTTGAGCATTATTATACTTCGTACATATCTTAGATAACTATGTTTGTGATTTTGATACTGAATGCTTCTTCACTCTCACTCTCAACTATACTGAAAAATTTCTTACAAAATCGATACAAAAAGCCACCACTTTGTGTAATTTCATAACAGTAATGAAATATAATTGTGATATTATGAAAATGGTGGCATATAGCGTAGCATTTTCTTCAAATACAAAAATTGGCCTCATCTGGAGTTGTTTTGGTGACCGTCGCAGTGCTCTGGAAAAGTTCGGTAAAGGGCTCGTTTTATGACAGGCAGCTGCGCTTTTTCCGGATTAAAAGTACCCTAAGAATTGCATATCCGTGATTTTTCCTTACAAGCTTAGGAATAGTTCAGTTCTATTTGAACATTGGATAAGAAGTTGTTGTGTTTTGTAGCTACGACAGTTCTGTGAAACAAGAAGTCTTCGACAATCTCCTGGTAGCATTCCTCGAGTGAGGTTTTAGATATTTCATAGGAATTATATGTGTTGAGGTATGTTTTTTCATTATATATTCCCTTTTATTTAATGTATCAGAATACGGTGGTAAATATGATGTATTTTCTGATCGTTTTAAAATGTGCTCACATTATTTGAGTGTTCTCTACTCCCTTTGTCCTGCATGTATTATAAAATGCTACATTTGCGGTGAGAAATTTTCGAATGTGAACAATCTATCGGCGATTAGTAATCGAAAAGTGGACGCAGAAAATTTTTACTATAGCATTTCTACGCTGCATGGTTGAATTAGAATTTTTTGAGTGTTTATTACATATCTTTCCTACTTACCTTTAAGCAACTGTAGGTGAGAGTACCATATTGATGAGTATGATGTTATGTCATAAGACGTACCCATGGAACTTATCTTAATATTCTTAAGTAGGCTCGTGGTAATCACAAATTACTGTTTGAGGAGAGAAAATATTATACTCAGGAGAGAAAATATCATATTCAGAAATAGTTTAGAAAAAAGATGGGACTGATTGTAGATGTACCTAAACCAGGATATGGCTCCACAAATTATGGAAATACATCAAAGCGTTTCTTTAAAAGTCCGCTAGTTAAATCTAGCAGCTGAAATAACAGGTGCGAGGTTGAATTTATTTTTATTAATGCGTAATCTTTTATTAAATGTAAAAAACAGGACACTGAAAAAGATAAAGAAGAAATTTTCAAAGATAAGAGTTCTGTATATGGTTTGTTTTATATTATTAATTTTTTTCCTAAACTACCGTCTCCCAAATGTAATTATACATTTCCTAAAAACAATTGACTAAGATCTCATAAAAAGATTCGCCAATATCTTGAAGGTAATTTCAAGTGGTTTTCCACTAAATGAAAAAGCGTTCAAAGATTATTGCTGTGCGACAGCATAGATGTATGTCCGATTATATCCGTGGTACTATATGCCACCAACAGTACATAAAGTACTTATACACGGGGCTAAAATAGCAAAACAGGCAATCCTTCCGTTAGGGCAACTGACAGAAGAGACAATGGAGGCCCGGAATAAAGACGCAAGGAAATACCGGGAGAGATACACAAGGAAACACTCCAGAGTGGCCACGAACGAAGATTTGTTCCGAAGATTACTTCTAACTTCTGATCCGCTAATTTCAATATCGGCACCAGTTAGAACAACGAAAGGATCGAGGAATATGAGCAAAGAGATTAAGGGGCTCCTAGTCATGAACAATGAGGAGGAATTGGCTTATGGGGATGAAGATTCTTCAGACGAGGAATGCATTTAATAGAAAAGGTAATTTATAAAAACACCGTATACTTCATTATAAACTCACTTAAAACTTTGACTGCATGATTTAGTAGAAATTTAGCATTATCGCACAAAAGTAAACTAATATATGATATTAATATCGCTTACGTGGTCCCATACTTTAAAGCATGACCCATTTCATTTTTTACAATCATCACCCTACAAGAAATGGTGGCTTTGTAATAAATATTGATGTCTAAGATATGTACGAAGTATAATAATGCTCAAAATATACAAAAAGAACGAATTAGAATCGTATTTGCTCGTTGTTCCTCCCAAAACACGAGAGCGTAGCTGAGGACGGTGCTCCGCCGCGCGGATTTGGCCCTTGCAGCGTCGTCGAAAAGTCGACTTATATATTATTGGGGAAAATTGGGGCAAGATTTTATTTCAGATTCCCATTAACGAAGGTTTGTAGTTTATCGTGGTGTAAATAACTCCGTGTCACACGGTGTCTCAATCAACTTTTTTTCTCGCTTTAGGTAAAAATTTGTTCCAAAATCAGGGTCCGCCATTTTGTCATGTAAAGTACATAAATATTCACCAGAGCTCATTGAAACCAAGTCTTATGAAGGACAAAGAACATATTTATAAAATGGCATCATATTTTACTCGATGATTTTCCTAGTTTGTGTTCACAATTGACTTGAAGTTGAAGAATTTCGTGAAAAATCGAAAACTGGAAATTTTCGCAAAAATTGGTCAACTTTGACCCCCTGTATAATTTTAATGGGGAGGATCCTACTTAAATGACCTCCATAGTTCTATGCAGAATTTATTCTAAATCAATCATGCGAAGTTTCGTAGTCCTCACTCAAAAAAAGCGTTTTCGTATTTTTGGCCAGCTTTTTTCGATTCTAGCCCACTGTGCGCCGTTTCCTTTTCTTCATTGATAACTTCTCCCGACCTTGATAATATTGCAATATCAATTTCATTTGTCTTCTCCGCTGTCTTATCCCTGAATACGACCTTCAGTTACTTTCCTTAGCAATCCCCCTCCTCTCAATATTCGACCCACCCACTCCCTCTGCCGTCGCTTAATTACTTCATTCAAAACCCTCTCTTCCCCAACCATCTCCACCACAACCGCTAATGCTTTTCCATCAACTCAACTATCATATCCACATTCATTTCTTGAATGCTTCCATTCTTTTGATGACCTATTTTCCTAGGGTCCATGTTTCATACTTATATAGCAAAACACTCCGGAACAAGGGTTCTATCTATTTTTTCATGATTAACTTACTAAGGCCTTTCATCCAGTTCCCTTCGTTTCAGGATTGTTTCCTAGAAAACAGCTGTTCTCCTAGTCTCATCTGTGCACCTTCTATCCTAAGAAACAGTTCTTTCCAAGTAAATGAATCGACCCAACTGCTCCAGTTTTTTCCTCCACCAACCCTGAATTACAACTTATTTATTTTTCCTTTGGTAAATCTCATAACTTCAAATTTCCTGTAATTTACTTTACTGATCTCCATGCTTTCTCAAATAGTAATTTATTATTTTTTAACCCCTTTCGAAATCATGCAAAATATCTTTCTCGTCCTCATACCTAATTGAATTTACTTCTCTCCCACATAAATTCTTTTATTAATTTATCCCAAATTTACTATAAAAAATTAATTCCCAAGTTTAGCCTTCCATTATCTTTCTGTTTTTATAAAAAAGTGTTTGAGATATCAGAATTAATAGGGATAGAAACCACTGTTGGTATTATGTCTTTAATATGCATGGTGTCTGATTTTTAATGTATTAAATAATATCTGTGTAACTTCTATAAAATGGGTGCTCTATGTTGGCTTTGGACATACAGTGAAGTTGCATGGAGGCATAAAACTAAAAGTAGAATGAAAAGATGTTGTGAATAGCTACGAAGAAGGTCTGAAATTAAATTGGTTGTGTGTGTCCGAAATAAAACTGGTTGCATGTGGTAAACGAGATGGTTGAGAGATGCATGCAGTTTGAACAGAATGAATGAGATTGTCATGGATTGCAGTGATATGGAAATTTATGTTCGAAGGTTATGTATGTAAAACAGCTATGGTACAAGTACAGCTATGTACTAGAGCATTAGAGGTTGAAAATAATTCGTTAGTCATTTGTGGAATTGCCTACTTCTAGGAATCACCCAATACGTGTTTTGACAGCCATGCGGTCATTCTCAGAGGTTAAACGTTGAATTACATTACAATTACATTCTACGTTTAACCTCTTAAGGATGATAGCTATCGAAATGCTCATTGGGTGATTCCTATAAGTCGATAATCTTAAGATTTCCTGGTACTCCGGTACCTAGAAGACGCTGGCACCGACAAACGACTAACGGAGCGTTTCTAACCTGTAATTCATTGAAAGTTCCAATTCTCTTTTCTAAAAACCTAGAAGATAAACAGAGGAAGTAAAATTCTCAAGAAGAAAGGCATTATCCACTAGCCGTAGCCTAAAAAGAAGGCATTAGCGTAAGTGATATACAAGTGATTAATATTTCATCCTCACTCTCGCAGAAGTTCAAAATTTACTGCAATAGTTAAACGTTGTCGCCGCGTCATCGCGAGACATACCTCGCTCACTCTTTCTCTCTGAATCCCACCCCAAATGGATTCTACTAAGTAAAATATATGCCACGTAATGATCAAGGTTAGGATTTGCCTCCATTCGATTGATATCGCTCAGATAATAGCGTTCGGGAAACAGGAGAACAGATTGAGACGAAATAATTGAAAGGAAGAAAGAAAGGAGAGAATAAAGAAGACGGGATGACGGCAGCGGGAAATTGAATGAAAAGACTGACGGAATAATCCTCCAAAGGGCGGAAAAATTCCCCCGAAATTGATGGTCTTTCGCATTTGACGGATCACCGCTATCGGAATTAATCAATTTTGAATCCATACTTGTCACGTATAGAGACTGTGATTAATGAATTTCCACTTATTGTCCGAACGACTTCCTTATTTTATCATTGAGTCGACCGTCCGTCTTCGATTCGGATTCTTTTGAATCCGAGGGATATGAATAATCGAAACAGATAAGCGATCCATTCGAAAATTTCTCATTAAATCCAAAAGCATCATTCCGCCGTCAACAGGCCGAGGGACTACAGTGGAGAGGATTTGATTCGAGAAAGGCTTCAGTTTATATTAGGGATGATTTTCGCTGTAATTGATAACCTTTTAATTGGCCCTTAAAGGGACTTTTGATAAGATGAAAAGTTTTCCATTGAGCGTGTGAGGATATGCGAAATAAAATCAGAACTCGCAACATCTCGTATTGCTTTCTCAAAGTTTTTGTAATGACTCTGTAATGAGTGAGACTCGCTGTGAAAGGGCTTTATTGCCCAGGAATAAGTACCTGCCGACTTATTCAACTTGAAGAATATTTTCTCTTTCAAAAGATACTGATATTTATGAACGAAGTTTCAAGTGAGCCAAAGCCAAATGGAAACACTCACACTAATTACAAAAATATGTACTTACATCATGTATAATTGTACTAAGGGGAAGTCGAAGTATTTAAAGCGGCAAAGGTAATTTTTCGATTGTGGGGCACTGCTCGGAATCGATCTCGGGAACCCTCTTCTCTGTGTAATTCATATTGTCATACAATTGAAAATGTTTCAAAGAAGTGAGATTTTGCATTTCTATAACATGTTAATTTTCCCCATCACCTCAAATTTTTAAAGTGACCAAGTAGCCAATCAAGCCTAGAATGTTAGGAGAAACATGAGTGAAATTGATATACTCATTGATATAAATGAGGTATTATAATCACAAGCTTATAATTGGCGATTTAACATGAATTATGACATTAAAAAGGCATTCAGAGTTCACAAGGGATAAACAGATTTTAAAGAAGCCTGCCTTGACTGAGATCAATCTTCTGATAATTCAGAGTAACTGTCCACATCATCATGAGCGAGGCATTCATAAGTTTTCTTAATGATGATTAAGTAATTGGAATTCAATCCCGTAATATCGATTTGTGCCAAACGTGAAATAATAAATGGCTTTAAATGGTTTAATTAGCATGCTGTTCAAAGAGAATGTGATAATGCAATCATAAAGATCACATTGGTTTAATGAGCATGAAGAATAGAAATTAAATTATAGAATATTATAATTTATCATTTGATATAGTACATGTTGTAAGAAATACTCAAGAAAAAGAGTGAAATTTAATCGATGAAGTTAACTGAAGATAGTTGAAAAGTTAATTTTGAACTGTGTAAGGCATTCTTCAAATCTACAAGAACTTAACGGTAACCATTTGGAAGAAATAATTATAGCATACCGGTGATTTGGAGCGATTGAACCAATTTTAATCATAAAATGATTGGATATGGTTTAATAATTTTATTATATAATTGGTTCATAGCTACGAAAAATGCTAACTGTAATTGTTAAGAAGACTAATAGCTAGAAAAACTTTATTTGTGCAAGAATATCTCTTTTCTTTTGAATTCAACATTCAAATAGCAGTCTCTAATTCTTGAGATTTTTTCCTCTACATTTTGCTCTAAAGTTTTACATATGACGAGAAAAATCCATGTACTAAGCTCCTTGGACATCTGGAAATAATTCAGCATATAAATGATCTCCCATTCACTGAAATTAATGAGAATATTATACACTTTCCTTCACTGCTTCTCGCAGCTTATTTCCTTAATTCCTTGTTTCCATTAATCCTGCCTTAGTTACATCTACTTTCATGACTCATTTTTACCTTTCCACCGCTTTCCCCCCACATCTATTTATCAATGATGAGTGACAAAGTCATTATGATATTACTAAAGTAGGAAAATTTTATTAATACCGTGGAAGGATCGCTTCAAATCCAGGTCTTCATATAGCTAGTATAAATCATCATCTATTTGTAAAAATTTAATGATTGTAATCCAGAAATATATTTATAAATATATATAAATATAGCCAGAAGATGTAACTTACAAAACCGGTTGCATAATAAATTTAGTAAAGGAAAAGTACTAAGTCTTGGCTCTCATTGTATTATGGCTTTCCACGAAGTCACGCCTACCAATATCAATTTTATTAATATAACAAGGTTATAGTGTCATCAAGAAAAATTATAACGACGACTTAAGGATCTTAAGATAGACTTTGAGCTTACAACCAGTTCTGTAAATTAAACTAAATCTCGAAAAACACTTACCACCTCTGGCGGCACACTATTGTGCCGAAGACACCGTTTGGAATGCGCTGATTTATAGGAAAACAAAGGATGAATGTCAAGGAAGCATGGACAAGAATGGATTGATGAGAGAAATGTAGGTTTGCTAAATATTGGAAGGAGATAGATTGCTGAGTGTGTTGAGGGTGCAAGGAACTCTAACGAGGTGAATGTAGAAACAAATAAGCAGGAAAGGGATATATCATCGGCGAGTGAAGGAATTGGGATAAGTAGGGAACAAATGAAATATGATGAGGTGGAGATGAAAATAGGAGTAGGTGTCATCGGTAACAAATATTCTTTAACTCTCAGTTATAGTTTTGGGAATCAAAAGAATGTAATACGATTGCTCGTATGCATACTTTATAATCTCTTATCTCTTATAATCTCTCTGTTTCGGGTCAAGCACGCTAATAATATCATTTATTTACAACTCTCAACCATACGTTCCTTTACATAAGCAATATAGTATGAAAAATGTATTTCTAATGAAGCTTAGTTTTGATTAACATGTCTTTTGCTCTACTTTTAATTAAATGTAACACTACCTAAGCCTATTTTTTCCTTGTTCAAAGAATTCTTATTGAATATTCCACTTAAGTTTCTTAATTTACTATCAATCCATAAGTTTAAATATTTATGTACGGTATGAATCATACAGAAATTTGATTTCTCTACACTCATCACATACATTTCTCGATAACGTAATACGATGTAAATTATAATGTTAGTAAAACGTTATGCAGGAAACGCATGAACTTTCTTTTGCCCCCTATTAGAGGATTCACCATTCATCACTAAATAGAATCTTCTTGTAATTTTATTATTTAAATGTATTTAAAATAGTTATATCAACATTAAAAATTATTTACAAGAAAGGAAGCAGTATTCATTATGAAGGTCATATCATATAAAATTCATCACATACGCTCCCATTCATTTATTTTACCTTCGGTCTTACTAAAACTTCAAATTGAATCTCATAAAGCGCATTTATGACATACGAACGCATAGCGTGAATTCGCGCATTTGGACTGTGAATTAATTTCCGCGTAGAAAACTCCCTGGTCTTAACCAGGAACATAGAGGCAGAAACGTTCTTGGCATTATGATTCTGAAGTTGACAACGAAGTTTTGAGAACGTTTACCTCGCCGCGAATGCAGTCTTTTCTGGATCCCTTCTTTTTCCGCTCCGAAAGAAAGATTACGTTGGATTTAGAAATTCTGAGACGTGGCTCCCGCAATGAAAATCCCCGTCGAAGGAAACGCATTGGGAGGAAAGAAATAACTCGCTAGACAAGGAGAACGTACTCTGAAAATTAAGTTCCGCGGGACTCATTTCTGTGAAACTATTTTTTTCCTCTTATCTCCTCAGCAAAACGGTCGCTTTATATGAGCGGCGAAAAACAGTCTCTGGGAAATGCGCTCGGCGATGTTCAGTTCTGCGCTGTGGAGGAGCTAGTGTCGACCCCTATTCCACTTTCCATTTCTTAAGAGCTTTCCCCTAAGGCCCGCATTCCTTCCCAAAGTTCTTTAATATGAGCAAGTTTTACGGCTATTTATATTTTAAAAGAGCTCAGGGGCATGGATCGAGAAGGAAGATGCTGCGGTATTAAAAAATAGGGAATGAATGGTTCGGATTCGTACCGCGATTTCGGCATTTCAAATTACCCAGTCACTATATGCTCGATTTTGGTCTTCCGCAAGTAAAGAACTTAAGTCGACTAATAATGAACTTTATCCGGTGTGTCGCGTCCTTGCAAGTTGGTGTCTCGAAATCCAATTCACCAATTCATCGCAAGAGAAATCTTTCGATTCCAGGTAATAAACGGTATCATCGAAAAATGGAAGAAATCAACGTGGAAATTATTTCGTTCTGATGCAAGGTACTTAAACAAAATGAAATAACCATAACGCAATATATAGAGGCGTAGGAATCCAAGGATATAAATCTTATATCGTGTCACGGCATCGAACCGTAAACAAACCGAAGCTGAAATATCGTTTTCTAGAGCTTCAAACCGGAATCGTTCCGGAAATCTGTAAATCTCAAGCCCGAATCGAAACCAAAAACTGTTATTTATTCCTTCATGCACTTGGGTTCCAAACGATACCATTTTAATTTAATTTAAATGGATGAAGCTATTAGTAAGTACGATTAACTAAATTGCAGATAGAATGCTTTTCATACAAAAGGATGATTTAATTTTTAATTTCTAAATAAGTGCCTTACTCTTTAAAATGATGAAGAATCTTATTTTGTTTGATTTATTTGCCACAACTGTAGATTTCTCAGGAGTTCGCAAATTATGGTCGGGTAACGCTGGATATCTTCTCGTCATAGTTTTTAAGAATAGAAGAACCAGCTTCTTTTCCATTACCTTAAATTTGGTCATTCTTTTTACAATAAAACTATTTTAGCTGATAGACGCCCAGAAAGAATAATACTGATACAATTAATTACCATGCAGAAAAATCATGCTATACGGATATTATTTCAATGAATTTATAAAGGTATTGCAAGAAGAGGGAATAGGTTTAAGAGCCTTTTCAGGTTCCACTCCGTTATCATCTGATTGCATCATATTTGAATATCTCAGTTTTATAGTCAGAATAAAAAAGAATAAAACTTCATATTTACGGTCCGTTATTTGGAGTAATCAGGATCTTTCCGGATCTCTTTCACTCCATGATACTTACATTCATAAAATTGAGGAACAAACCACGAATTATTACAACCACTTAACTTCACATACTTCACTCGTACATCTTCAATATAATCTAAAAGCCGCCTTTTGTCGTGCTGTAGAGGATGTAAACACCGGGTGTTCGAACTACTTCTTTGCCTTGTTATCGCTTATCTTTCGTGAAAGGAATGAGTTCTTAAAACGACGTTTCTTAGGATCTATTTCTTTTATTTTACCCTCATTCCCGGATCCTCCGTGGAAGCAAGGAGATCGCATAGTACCGATTACTTCCGGTGTATTTTCTCCGAGTTTATCGAGCAATCGCGGCATAGCTCCTAATATCCTTTCTTCCAAGGATTCCCAACCTGCGCCTGAGAGCATCTTTGTAATGCTTGTCTTTTTATTGTAGCATTTTTCAACATAACGTATCACTTTGCTTTGCTCTTTCTCGTGTTCACGGGTGCACGTTTCACTGGCCGTATCTTAAATACATAATGTCTGCATATTCCAGATGGGGCCGTACCAAGGTGAAATAGCTCACTGACCTTTTCATCGCATATGACGACAATGCGATTTATAAATCTGATCTCTATGATTACTTTATCGGATATGTGTGCTCCATTTTAAATTATTTGTAGGAGTGATCCAGTGCCATTCAACAAACTCAACTAAATATATATTTACTCCACAGACTTTATTCGGGTAATTCTGACACAATTGTTTTCCTTCATAGAAATTAACTATGGAGCATTCACTTGCATTAAATTAGCTCCTGTTATTCGCACGACCCGTGAATGGGAACTAAAACGTTTGACGGAGCAAAGCTTTTTTGTATAGTATAAAACTGTATAAATAAATTTATTTAGTCAACTTCCTTAGTTGTCATGGAATACCATGAAGTTGTTGATGTTACTTTCATGATGTTGTTACTTTCTCCCATTGACTGTTTTCTTTTTTCTTTGACTATTTCTGTATATATTAACTAGACATCCAAGATATCCTCGAATATATGTTACTTACGTTCATTTACTACAAGCTACTCTAAAGCTCATTCATTCTTCATTTCGTAATTCAATACCTACAGTTCGTATATCTAAACCCAGCGTAACTTTATATTTCGAGAGGAATTTGTTGATTATTATCATGAGTATACCCTTTCTTCCGTCAACTTTACAGAAAAAGGCCTTTCTTGCACCAAACCTCTGAAGACGATTCTTAACATGAAATTTGCAATTCAAACACAACACTAATAATAAAGAAGATCCGAGGGTGGGCAAAAAACTCTTCCGCTGACGGCACTCAGAGAAAAACCCATGCAAAAAAGGAAGCAAATTAAAACAGCGAAAACAGAGAGAGAATTAATATCTAGCATCCAACTATACAAAACAAGCAATAATAGTTATACTTAGCTTCAATGCGCAAGTGAATGAATTATTCAAACATTTTGAATGTTGTCAAATATTCTCGTATTTGATTCTGTCAAAACTTATTTACTGTAAACCCCGCCTTAAAAGCATCTGAGGGGTTCTACTGAGAAGTAGGTCATACGTGGGATTAACATTACATTAACGGTATAGAATTTTTTCTTGGTTTTTGAGAGTTTGCAACGACAAAAAACCCATTCTATTTCTATTCATCTAATATTCTTTCCTTAGACGAGATGTACGAGAAGGTTCTCTATCTATCTATAGGCCATATGTAGAATTAGATTATAAAAAAGAAATGACAGAATGATAACGGTAAACGTGTCTTGGAAGCGTAAGAAATAGGGTCAATAGTTAACTCAATTGACGGTATCCGTTTAACACATAAATTTAAGTTCCTGATTTACACGTTCCCGATTACGGGACTTATTTCTTCTCACCTTCTTTAAGATGCATGCGTCAGTTATTTTTATGAAAAAATTGAATTTCAAGGTGCCTGTAAACAGATGGTAAATCATGCTGCTTGAGAGTCTCTTGTAAAATTGTTTCATATGAAAATACGAACTCATTTATTTTCAAACCGAAGTTCATATTCCGAAAAATTTCCATCACGAAACCCCATTTCCTTTTGCATTCAAAAGAGAATTTGATAACCTTCCAAGGGCTTGAAGTAAAGCGATTCCCCCATAAAAAAGGAGAAAGAAGACTGAATTCAACTCAGCTCGATAGATGATATGAAAGACGGAGAGACAGTGTTTATTTAACCACCCATACTTTATTTCGACTAATTTATTATCGATCCCCAAAGTGTATAGGTTATATAATAATCGGTATAAGTTAGCTTAACCAGGTGCAATGCCATATAAATATAATGTTAACGAGATGAAATAAAAATTGTCTGTGTAAACTGCGAACTATTGATAAAATAACCCACCTTATGCATGTAATCTTACTTTTGATTAGCTTTATATTCATGAGAGACCATTTTTATTTTATATTGTAATCTTTTAAAATTCCTCGAATGCTTCGTCCAAGCATTATATTTCAAATATCTGTACAAAAAGACTGGCCTATTACAATGATTGGAACTTGAGGAAGAGGTAAAACACACTACCTCACTAAGAATCCTTTTTATCTTTTTGATAAAGGAAAGCATTCTTCTTTTACACAATTTTTGAGAACTTTTTTCAGCTCAGAAAATCCTTGCCTCTCTTTATGTTTCCCTTATCTTTTTTCTCATCGAGTCACTTGCATCGCGCTTTTTTCATTTTGTGCTATACATTGCCCGTATCTTTATGAAATCGTACTGCTGATACAAATGACTCAAGGGTGTCTATCTAGCAGTTGTATTTCCCTAATTCTCCCACCATTACTGCGCGAAATCATGATGTAGGATAAGGTTATCCATGAAACCCAGAATTTTATAAATTTTTAGTTGCTTCACCGCGTTTTAATTAAAAGTCTAATTTCACTTTAATTTTTTAATCATTTTCTATCATAGCGATAAAAATGATTAAGTAGTTTTTCTAAATTGGGCAACATAGTTTCTTTATGCCTATTAAAAACGATGGCTTCAAGAATATTATTAATAGCTCAATGTTTAAAATCTAAAACTTATAAGCCAATAATTCCAGAATTCTTTATCTAATCATTAGTATGAATTCTTCAAAGTTTCACAGTCCTTCTCACTCACTTCCTATCTTCAGGTAGAATCTGCTACCGGATCTTGATCAATACAATATTTTTCCCTCGTCTTTTGGTATTGGATAGAAAAAAATGTTTCATTATCTCCTGTCTTGTACATACATGGCTGTGATGTTAATTAGATATGAGTGATGCTGAATAATTGCATTGATTGAGGTCTCTTCTTGCGGAATACTACGAAAAGAGTTACTCGTAGCTTCATTGCGTTTTACTTATGTGAACTTGTTCCACTTTTCCAGGATACTGGCTCAATGAGGCAAAGCAAGGACAAACTGCCTCACTCCTCACTTCGCCTAGTAAGCCTCATTCTCCTGTCCGAGTTCTACTCTTACATACTTTAGAGAGGATGAGGTTCCAACTAACTTCCGGGTTAAGTACTAATAATCTCTTCAGATAGCAAACTATAGTTTAACTATATCCAAGTATGAACTAAAGTCTTTGTTTTTCGCGTGAATTACACCTTTATTGCCAATTGACAAATCATACGGTTCGTTATTGTAGAAGATGCACGTCAGAAAAGATAGGAAACCATTAAGCATGGGAATGTGAATTCATTTCTTCATCGGTGACCGGTACAAAAATCAGTGTAGGACAGTGAGCGTTTTAAGTATGGAATGACTCGACGTCTTTGATAGTGCGATCAATCAGAGAGCCTCGTTCCGTTCATTTTTCTCCAGCGTCATTGCAGCTTTGAAATTTTTGCCACCCGTTCTTCTTTATGAAATCTTTTAATCTCCAACGAGATAAAGTTGATGGCGAATCCATTCAACAGGAATTTATTAATTCTTATATCTCAAGAATGAAAATCAACTTTTTGCCAGTTATTGACATAATATAGGACTAATAAACTCAATAAGCTACGCCCTTATTGTGCGGGATCTCATTTTAAGATTAAAATTATTTTTATAATTCATAAGTAATAATAAAAATAGATAAAATCTTTTAAACTATCACAAATTTATAATCACAACACACGACCGATCGGCTCGTTTGCCTGAGGATCACCGACCGAGCTGTAACCGGTCGTGTGATTGCGATTTTAAATTTGTGAAAGTATTAAAGTGAAATCTGTAAAATAATTTATCGATTTTCACCATTACGTGAATAAAAAAATCTTGTTCATTTCATATTAGTACGCGCCGCTTTTGAGAAAAAGCTTCGAAAATATAATTTTTTACGTTTCAATATAGGTTAGGTCTTGCACACTACATCGATATCTCTAAATGCCACCATAATAAATAAGGAGTGGAAGAAACACAAAGAAAAACAAACAAGTAAGGGGATAATTATGAAACCCGCCGGCAGATTCGGTGAGCAGTCGCTACGAAGCGAAGCCATACGAGAAGTAGAAGAAATGCGATCGGAAATCTTTTCGAAAGATCAGAGGAAAAATAAAGTTTCGGCAAATTCTTCCTTTTTCAAATTCTCATTTCCATGATATTGCCGAGGGGAGTCGATAGGAGTCCCAGATAAAAATACCAATCACCGAATTTTCAACATGTTTGTTCTCCTTTTATAAAGATGGCATTTGTCTTTTTAAAGCCAATCTTTGCTCCTTTCAGCGAGTTTTGCTCCCACAATTCTTTTCTAAATTTCTCTTTTTTAGGTCTTGATTTGCTTTCGTAACTAATTTTTTCACATTAAAAATGAATTTTAATGTAAATATTAAGTTCCTCAGTGTATTGAGTTACCTATGTATTCACTTCTTTAAAAGTAGCTAATAATTTAAGTATTACATAAAATCTGATGCATAGAACGTGCATGTAAATAATATTCATTGCTCTTTTGCAAGCGGTCTTTAGCCATCCAATGCACATCAAAAATATATTTAATGCATGATCCTTATTTTGTAAGTATTATGCTCATTTACCTGACTTCTACCTCTCAGAATGAAAGTACAAGTCTTCCGCATAATACTTAGCATTAGTGTACGCTTCAAATTCTTCATGAACACATTTTTTCAGATTTGCTACCTCTTTTAATGCAATCTTCTAGTAATATTTTTACGATTTTTCTCTTACAATTTAGTGCCCGATTGATCACTCATTTCAATGCATATTATGGTTAACGAATATATGTTTTCGGACGTGAGGTATACTGATTTGATTCATTGCGTTTTTCAAAGGAAAAAAGGTTGAAAAGCACTATTCTACAAAATGTATGAAATCAAGCTAAAATATATGTAACTAATGCATTTCTTGTGCTTAAAGAGTATGTCTCATTCCTTGTGTTTTGTACTCGATGTTAGACCATCACATTAATCCCTCATGTTAACAATGATTGCATTTATTTACAAATCCAGGTTACTGAACAGTGACAATAAGAAACGTCCTCCTACATTTCCCCTTCGTAATACTTTATATCCTTCAAGTTTACAAAAACACTTATTTTTATTTTCCTAAAGAAACGGTTCAAATATAAGTTAAATATCATAAATATTAAATGACAAATAGATGAGATTCTCATGATTTCAAAATAATCTGTTAAATGCCATCCAAAGCTGATGTCAGGTGGCAAACAGGAAGAGATTCAATAAATATCAGATAATGATATTGATTAAAAGAATAATTTATTTATTAAGGAGTGTTTTGGAGTACTTTACTTGTGACGGGAGAGCGATAAAGATGATAAGCGATGAGTAAATAAGATTTAAAAAAGGGAGATAAAGACGGAGAAAAGCCGGCTAAAGCTTCTTCTCAAAAGCTGGAGATGGAATGCCTAAACAGTAGATACCTATGAATTCCAAGTATAGAAAAGGAAGGTTTTAAAGACCAGTAGATATACCGGAGGCACATGGAGTTTGCATGAATTGCAATGTATGGGAAGAGTTAGAAGCAAAGAGGATTTTTCCTTACTTATCCTTGGAAGGAAATGTTATGAATGCAATGTTCATACATGCAGCAGATGTCTGACTACTATACCCATCTGAGAACTTCTATGCATTTTTCTAACAGGAATATTTTTAAGCTTTTAGAAAATTCCGGATTTTAGTTTTAATGCTTTTCTAAAAGTTCTTCTGGTACCTTATTGAGCAGCTTGCTCCCACGACGCCTAGAGCCCTTTCACTTTTATCTTCAGATAGAACTTTCTAGTTGAACTAGAAGAGATGAATAACACAACAGATTCGGATGTCTAAGTAATTCATCGCTTTACGTCACCAAGGTCAGCGTTGAGTGAGACTTCATGCAGTGAATTGCGTAACGAGATTTTAAGAGGATAGATTTTTTGTCTTCGGCGAAATTCTTCATGCAATTCTCTGTCCGATACAAAAATTTGAATTTCACCGAAACGAAACTGATCCCCGGGGAAATTATGGGAAGCATCAGATTAGGAGAGGAGGAGACGAATCTTGGGAATTCTGCCATCCCTTCTGCATAACTTCGCAAACATTTTCTGCCTCACGTCGAGAAAGTTGGAACTTACGCCTGCTCATAAAACCTTCCAAAATTATCAGTGAAAGTTAACGTTCGGGGATAGGCCCACGTGGAGGAATATCCAGATTTAAAAGTGTAATCGGATGAGAACGGGATCGATGGCAAAGCGATTTCTGCGGAGTCTTTATCTTCGGTTGATCACTCTGCCACGCCCACTCACGCCTGTTTCTATTCTCTTTAAGACTTCATCGTACAGTGCATAAGATTTTGGGTTAAACGTGGGACACGACCTGTTTTGGGGCTCGATTTTCCGCTCCAGAATACAGTCTGTTAGCGAACTTCAATCCGCTTGGGCTCTCCTTTGCGCTGTTGGTTCGCAACTGCGGTTAAATTATAGATAGGGCTGATTCCAAGCCGACAAAAGAATTGTTAATAAAAGGGTAAATATCTTGCAAATTTTCTTTAATTTTCCCCGGGGAAGTGGAAATTAACAAATATCATTCTAATTGTGAGTTAAAAGACAAGAATAAAAACTGATATTCAAAATAGCAATTTAGATCTATAGAGTACGTAGATTAATATAACAATACAATAGAGATAGAATTATTTTAAATGATCTTTATATACTATCTAATTATCATCTATCAGTTTGTATTTATTTATTCATTAGTTCACGTAGTAGTTTGCATTTTTCATCTAGCATATAACATTTACTTTTGCATGTGTTTACTGATTTACTTTCCTTGGTGTGAGTTAATTATAATCACCGTTTTGATGTATCATGAAATATCTTCAAAAGTTTAGATGAAGTATGTGTGATATTAAGCCAACCTCGCAAAATATTTTGACAGTTATCCTTTATAGTTTAAATAGAAAATGAAGGGACTTTTTACACTGGCCTATCATAGACATGGAAGCAGATTTCTTGATTCCTGACGTAAGTCCAGCTTTACGGACCGTGATTACTCTTTCTACTGCTGCTTCTCTCAAACACCTGCAGATTTTCATGCCATTATCACTCCTCGCCTTCTTCCGCAGGTTTTGAAGGTAAAGTCTGTAATATAAGGAAATACAGCGGAACAACGGTTACTCAACTAGGATAATGATTCTGGAAAGAGATACGGAGGTCCTGGACCTCAACAAAATGCTTTCCTTCCCTCATTTCCTCTGACCGAACAGGACCCAGATGGATTAACCTTCCCTTTTCCAGAGGATATTTCCTATCAACTAGCAAATCTCCTCCTTAGAACATAGAGAGTAGGATTTTATACCCTGAGGAACTTCTAACGTGCTCGTTCTGATGTTAAAGACCAAAGGGTCTTCACTCTCAAGGGTGTACTCCCATCAATGTGATGACTGCGGCGCGAGATATGTTGGTCAGACAGGTCTTTACGAGGGTCTCCAAAAATCGAAAGTTCTTCTTCTGGAGGACATCTAGTTTGTCTTTTGAGGAACTTCTGCAGCAACTGAGACATTCTAATTTCAATGAAGGATGGTGCTGACAAGAAAAAGAAATCAGGATGGACGTCATAGAAAAAATTGAAATCATTCCTAAAAGTTCTATTGTAAACTATTAGACATGCTCTCCTCCCCATCTTACTCTGCCCACAGTTCTCCTTAAAATATATGAAAATGCTTGTCCTAATTTACTTTGCCTGATTTTCGTATATATATATACCATTTTGAATAAATTGCGTATTTGTAAAAAGAGCAAACGTTATAACCTTGCACAGTTTGGCGAGTGAACGGAAACTGTTTTGCTTGGGGAATTTCAGAAATTTCATTTAAATGTAAATTATTAAAATGAAGGGTTTTTAATGGGGCGTTTCGAGAAACTGAAATCGCTCTTCATTCATTCGGTAACCATGACAAGCGGGAGAAAACTCTTGATAAACATTCGGATTTCGCGTATTTATATTGCGTGCGTAATTACAAATTCGCGAAGGATTAATTTTTCTGCACAACGAATTCCTTTCATTTCTGGAATGAGAAATCGCACGTTCGACGGAAAAAAGCACTCCCGCGACGACCGGAACGAAATGTATTTTTCGCCAAATCAAATGGAAACTCTAAGCTAAGGGACGCACAAATATGCAGGCAAAAATTTCCGAATGGAAGTTTATTATTCGCGAGATTAAGCCGGACGTTTCGGATTAAAACGGAGAGGGCAGAGATTTTTATTTTTATGACCTCAAAGGGTTCGCTGCGGACCACACAATTGCTTCTACCTGTAATATTCAAGGACCTTTTGAGAGGCTAACATGGGCGGCGTATTGAGGATTTGACTTGGCGGAATTAATTTGAAGTAAAACGCGATGAAAAACAGACAAACGCGAGGAAACGAATTAAGGAACATAATGGCTTGAGGTTCTAAACAACTCCCACGAAATAGGAATGAAAACAGCGGTGATTTAATTTGGGAAGCGGTCTCATTCCATTGCAATGCTCCTCCATATTTTCTGCCCCCTTCGAAATTAATTCTCTTAAGACGCGTTTATACATCTTTTAATATACTATACTTTTGAAAAACAGTTGTGGAATGTTTTACCGGAAATCTATGGTAATAAGAAGTATTATTTCTAAGTTTGCGTACAGTAATTTTATTTTGAACATCATGAACATTTGTAAACGTACGAACACACTTGTTGTAACCGCCATTAGCTTCTAATAGGTTTGGTGATAGAATGAGAAGCTTACTGGACAAAATGTGGTTTTTGATAGTGCAATTACTTCTTTGTCTAATCCTGTAAGTGATCCACAGCTAGATGGCTAGATCCATCGCTCAACGAACGTTAATTTTCGTAGGATTGACTGAGTACGAATGCCTAACTTAGCATCGCGCATGTATCATATTATCACTGTACTACATCTATATAAAGTTGCCTTAATAAAAAGAAGCCTTATGCTCAGGCTTACCACTCGTCCGGGATCGTCTCGCTTTTTACGCATAGTTCCACTCAACCTTTCCATTGCTTCAGTTTAATGGAAAATTCCGGAAAAAAATATTATATAAAATACAAAGATTTCAATTATATAAATCATTTAAACGCCAATCCTTATGAATTAGAAACGCTGTCCACGATAAAGTGTCTTAAAACCACATGAAATTAACTCAAACTAATTCAAAAGGCAACGTGCCAGTTTCGTCCTCTTTTTATCGGATTAATAATTTAATAAAATCCAGTTACTCACCATGAAAATATATTAATCCAAATTATGTTGCACACAAGCTTTAAGCCGTGGCATCTGACGTAAACGGCTATTCTAGTCCAGAGAGGCATCAGATATAATTTAATATTTATCTCTCCGATGCTTACCTTATAGTGATTTCATAAAATAAATTGTGTATGACATGAAATTGTAATAATTGGTTAATAAATCTAAGGGAGTCTTCAATTTCATTAATACAGCAATTCACTAACTCCGTACTTCCATATGAACACAATAATTATTTGAAATGGGGTTAGAGGTATAAGAAATCTATCGAATATTTTTCTGATTTCCTATACTTCCCATATTCCCAATGCCTTTAAGTATAAAAATTAATTTTCCTCCAAAGATTGACACACAATTTCCTCCAAGGCCTTCTTCTTTTTCAACTGATTCATTTACTAAGCATTAATTGACCTGCAGGACTGTCGACGAAATGAAAAACATTGGAATTTTTTGCCCACTAATTAAATTCATCTTAATTCATTTTTCGAAAACTCCAAGAAGCCCTAAATATGCTCCAAAGGAATGAAACCATTAATCTGCTGGAAAATTTTTTTCACGAAATCTCCCCTTGCATACTTCCTCTCCATTCTCAGTCTTTCCAATTCATTTGCCGAAATTCCATAAAAAGTAAATTTATTTCCACTATCGTCATCATTCCCGCAAAAACCTTTACGATAATAGGTATTTGAAAAATATATCATTCTCGAAACATCTTATAAAATAAGATGTTGAAAACAGAAGTCACCGATGGAGTATTGCGGATATGAAAGAAAACGTGAAATTGCAATAACACCACGAATGTCATCTTCGGGAAAAATCTTTCATAAACACATTTTTTGCTGCGATGTACATACTTAAGATCACCGGATTTGCGAAGATATTTTTTGTGGGTTACATTGGTTCTCCTTCTTTTCCTACTGATATTGGAAGATAACAGAACAGATATTTCTTTGTTTTTATTCATAGGAATTCAGTCTTTCGAGTCTCAATGATCACCTCATGGCTCAATAGGCTAAAATAAATGAATCTTTGTTTCTACAGTAAATTAAAACTGATTATTTTCTTAGTGTTCCAGTCAGTATCATCTCAATTCATAGTTAATTTTCCTTAGACAATGAAATTGATAAATAGACGACGACAATATAATTACTGTTTGCAATAACGGAAGCCTATTATTTTACTTTTTATAAATACACAAAATAAATTAATTTCCCGGCAAAAATGATGGACCCTAGTTTACTTTACAAAAAGATATATCTTTTTCTTTATAATTTAAAAAATATTTTGAATTTGTTTCCAATCAAACTTAGTATCACAGTTGAATCTCGTTTCCTTGGGTAATTCATAAACCTTTCAGACTTCCTTTCATTATATTCAGTGTAAATTTTGTTGCATATTTTTGTAGCTTTGAAACATTGAACATATTTTTTTTACCTTTGATACATTTGTTTGTTTAAACTCCTGTACAAGAGAAATCGTATTAAATCAGAGGTAAGGAATTTTTTCCATGCCAAAAAAACAGCATTTGTAAATTCTTTAGTAACACCATCAATTCCATGTAAGTGGCGTATTGCAAATGTTCATCGATAGCAAAATTCTACGCAGCTGAAAGAATCTGATTTTAAACTCTACGAAAATATTTCCATTCTATTTTCCCAGACTTTGTAATCGTGAATGGGAGATAGAACATTTTAAAGACCCGATAAGTGATGGAAGGCCCTCATGTAAAGCCAGAAAAGTCCTCAAATTCCCCTCTGTACTGGGTATTTCCACTCTCGTTTGAGTTGCAACTCAAGGTCTCTGGACAATACCGAAAACTCCATCGCTTTACGTATTTCATCGCATTGGGGACTATTCCACCATATGAATCAGATTTGTTATACGGAGACCAGGATTAGAACAGGTTAGCTTATTGAGTCGCCTCAAACATTGACCGATGGCAACAGCGTATCTGATAAACACCAGTTCTCCAATTCCGAGAGAAAATGCACTGAATCTCGGCCCATCAAAGCGAACCTTTAGAATTATGCCCGACACACCGATGTTGTCTGCACCGATTTCCCTTATTGTCTCTCTGGAAATTGCCCAGAGAGTTAACATTGTAAAAAGAGGTCTCGAAAGCGGTATCTGCTGGTGCTCCTTTGTGCTTCATTTCTCTCCGTTCTTCTCTCGACAGTGAAAACGTTAAAATTCGTTGCTCCGAAACCACCGCCTAAATTTCGTTGATTGCAAATTAGATTTGCTGAAAGGTTAATCCCTCGCACAGAATAGCAAACTTTAGGAAAATAAAATAAAAAACCAAATAAATTCTCAACGATTTATTTGCTGATATCGCGCACGATCAAACGTCATAGATATACTCTTTCTTCTAAGAATCAGAAGTTGTGCAACTTAAAAATCTGTGGGTAATAAAATAACTGGCTATATTTCGGGGCTTTCTGTCTCTACAGATTCCTATAGTTCAGGAAATGCCAACTACGGCGTACCTTCCAAGAGTGACGCATTACATGACGTGCTGAGGTTTTTTAAGGTCACAATGCGGAAATTTGATTTGAACTACTCTCAGCATGTCGTCTTAGAGCGAATTCAGCAGGCGGTATTTTCAAGAATCAAAGCGTTTGTAGAATTTGCGTAGGAGATGATCCTCATACACAAACCATCCGTCCAATCAATCATTGTTTTCAAGGCACATTGGAGCACCTCCCGTAGGAGACATCTTCGACGTGCTCTATTAATATGCTCCATTAATATCTTGTCCACATTTAAACGCGATTCTGCCCTTTAAATTATCAGTTTTTTAATCTACTTTGCTCTTCAAATATGTCTGTTCCTATGCTGGAATACTAGAATTCAGGAAAGGGAATCAAAAACTAAGATTTTTAAGCCATTGGAGTGTTCCATGAGGACAGCATTTCAACTTCTAACTTATTGCGATCGACTGGAAGTACGTTCATCTATGGACTCAACTAGGCATCCACCAATACACACATTGCATGATATTAAGTGGCACATTTAACCTTTAGAAAAAATTGAGAATAAATTCATATATCATTTACATATAGGTTTATATACTCAAAACATTACTCTATTACTTAGGCCTATAGAGCGCACTTATTACAGGTAAATACCATACACTCTCGAATCTAAGACGTGTCTCTTTGCCTTTTCGGAGCTTTTAACATTAGGTGCCTCCTAGATTTAAGATCTAAAATATACCACCATAAAGAAGTATTGCAGAGAAAAGTTAATTTAATTTAAAAGTGATTGACATTCCTCTGGAAGTGATGGGAGCCTTAGTCGCCCAGTCACCCAAACGCCCAAGCTTGTTCCACTACCTGTCCAGATATGCTGAGGCACATGTTAAAGCGAATTATATGCGCTTTATTCGCATTATTATTTCCCCCAACAAAACTGCCGATACTTGGGAGCGTCTTAGATCCGAGAGTATTAATAATTCGAATATTCGAAATTATAGTAATTTCTAAAAGTGCTTCGAACAATTCCCAATTGGGCCCCACCGGGAATGGAGTCTAGGTCCGCTTTTACTTAAGTCGAACGCGCAGCCTACGATCTTATACATCATTATTGTTATTACATTATATAATAATTATTTAATAGTTTGTTTCACGGAATTAATTTAAAATAAAAGAATACTTGCATGAATTGTGAAGGGTCTGGCTACTCTTGATCATTTACATCGATCCCGGTTTATTAGTGTCACGGTCACGCAGAGGTCACGTCTGTTAGCGTATCAACGCAGAGGTTCCTGCTTCGAACCCATTGCGTTACGACTTGGCTACTACTGTGTTTCAGGGAAACTGTAAAAGTGGTCTCAACAGAATAAAAATTCGCCCAATCAGGATGAGATTATCATTATCAATTTCCGAAAGAAATGCACCTTAAGTTTATTTTTGAGACTAGCAAATGAGACTTCTTTTGCAAAGCTTTAATTAGGATCGATCGTTACACAAACTCGAGTAATTTTTCGTTAAAAAGGATATCGAACGAATTTTATTATTTTTATTTCTGAGTCTGTTTTCGATTCAGATTACAAGAAATTGTGCAAAATATACTAACATGTTGTTCTTAGAATCACCTTAGAAGCATTAACAGTTGTTGGAGAATTTACGAGGGAAACTTCTAAAAGAAATTAAATGAGACATCGACTTTATTACCTTTAAATATACATTGCTTTGTATTATGTGAGAGTTTGTTTATTTTATATGAAAAGCGGAGGAACGACAGAAAAGAGAGAAATGATCTTCTCGTGATGATGATGCGATTTCTATCTCACCTTTTATTTGGAATAATTTCTGCTTATAATCAACATCCGAGAGAAAATGTCATTTGAACTGCCGCTCGTTCAAATATTTGATTGATTTTCGAATAATTGAGTTTCTAATTAATAGTTACTTGATGAATTTGTCTATAGGCTCAAAAATAATACCCAGAATCCAATATTAACCATTCCATCTCTTTATCCAACCCATTAAACCTTCCTTTAACATGTAGTAGCATAACTTTGGAATGACGATTGTCCAATTATATTTTTTAAATATTTAAAGTCATAGGAAATGATGAGGCTCTAGAGTAATCATTTATACAACTCTTTTCATAAATAATTACTATCCTGTAGTAGCAGAACATGTTTTATAAAATAAATTTGAAATTCCATTTCCTCATCTCGTTGATATTTATGCGACGAACGGGTATTCACGTCGTTTGAAATGATTCAGTTGATGGATAATTGTGATTTCAGAGATGAAATTCCTAAAAAGTATTAATTATTGCAAACGGAAAATATTTTACATGAGTTATATACAAAAAACATCTGACAAGAACTGAATTTATTAATGAATATTTTTGTCATTGTAAACACCTCAAAACACTGTGAAAATGACAACTTAATAATAAATTTTGATATTTGTAATAATACAAAATTCTCAGAATTAAATGACTGCAATTTTAGATCAATTTGAAGCGTAAATAATGAAATATAAAATAGATAGAATTTTTTTGCCGGTAAATAATTTATGATCGACCGATTTCTCAAAACTCTAAAACAATTATTATATGTATGGAAGATTGTATACATTAAGATTGACCGAAGAATGTATCTAGCTCTATTCACATTTAGTTTCGTGAAGCTTGATTAATGTTTACTGCTTCATAAATAAAAAGTATTATAAATACAAAGTTGAAGCTATTTTTACTTCAAGAATTTCATTTTTTTAATCGCTTTCCGGATGACGAATGTGGGACAATATGTCACGATCCAATGCATACTGCGTTTAACTTGCTTTCCTCTGCAAACAGGGAAGTTTTTTCAGCTTTTAAAGGCTAAATTATGCCCATCGTACACGGATTCTCATAACTCACTTCTTGGAAGAGGATGCATCGATATTATTAAAGCTTTTTTATAGCTTTTATATTCCGCCTGTTTAATCTGAAAAGGATTGGGAAGAAAAGGTATTCGAGGTGAGGGCAAAAACGCTAATGGAAATGGAAGCCACATGAATTTTTGACAAGCGCCGCTATTATCTGAGCATTTCCAGGAGATGGAGCCAAAAAATAAATGACGAGCGAATGTCGGTTTAAGGGGAAATCTCGGTAGCCGACGCAGCAAAGAAATTTCATTTACAGTCTCGAGGAGAGAGAGAAGATTCCAAAGTATAATCTAATAAAGACGTAAGATTTTTCAGTTTGAGAAGGGAAAACGTGGGAATTGCGTCATTTAGTATTTTGACGTGAGGGATGAAACCGCTGGGGCAAAACAAAGGACACAAAAGAGGGGAGGAAACGGAATAAATCGCCTCTTTTCTTTTCGGATGATGTCTCACCTTTGCTCGGCAAATGGATGACCGCACTAATGAGACAAATCATGGCTGCCACGGCGTAAATTGAGGCTTTATTGTGTTGGTATTTCGCTTCCTGACTCGAACAATGAGAAGAGTAATCGTCTTAGAATTATCTCGAGGAATTGCAGTACTTCGGTGGTTATATCGCTCTTTGATCGTTTCGTTGAGCTTCCGCGGCGCTGCCATCGAGGTAAACAAGCAATCGTTTGTATTTTACAATGTTGCCAAATCACGGAGGGGATTCATTTCATTTTACGGGCTCTTCAGAAACACGGCTCTGTTAAGTGAATCATCGGAGTGGAAGGAAACAATCCAAAAAGGATAAAAAAACAGTAAAAACAAACGGTAGCTATTTGTAGCTATCAGTTATTACTTATGCAATTCCATTGTTACTAATCGATATATTACTGATATATTACAGGAAATAGCTAGAATTTGCCACATAACCAACTGTCCAGATGCTATAAAAATATGAAACAACATTAATAAAGTTTGAAACATTGCTAAAACATTGTTTGAAAAAGTGACAACAAAATTATTTCTATAAAAAGGGATGTTATAAAAGATATCAATAGTATATTTTACTGCTAGCTGTATGCAGAAACCTATGGGAAATCGTTACATTTCTTATCAGAGAAAGTATGATGAGCGATCATACGTTGTCTTAATTTCCTAATACAAATAATTAATCATTATATTTAGGTTGATAACTAGTTAAAGCGAATAAATATAAATTTATATTTAACAAATAATTCGATTTGTAAAGAAATATCCCTGAATTGAAGGAAAAAGGAATGAAAATAATAATAAACTTGGATAAATATTCACAAGAGATTTGTCTTCCTAGCACTATGGAATACAAATACTTTTCAGAATTGTTACGATATAAGTTTCTATCGGATATTGATAAATATTTATTTGAAAGTTTAATGATAACCAAAAATACATGTATAATTTCTGCGGGCAATTGCGCAAAATTTAATGGTCTGCATCTTGCATTTTGCATCCCTTTATAAGATATTGATCATAGGCCTCATTTCTTCCAGTCATTAGTCTTTTAGATGTTCTTTGGAAGAGTTATTTAAATCTGCATGCAGTTTATAATTAACAAAGGGAAAGTATTGTCTATCTTATCTTATTATTATTATATATTGCTGTATTATTATCTTACGAATATCTTAAGATAAAATAAATTCTGTACGTTTGTACTTCGTGAAACCCTATTCTAAACAGGTAAAGAGAATTAAGGTTTTCATGTTTCACTAGATGAAAAACATCTGTTGAAGCTTACAAAGCTTAGTTCTCTTAACCTATTTTATATCATAAGATATTTCGTAGCAATATGTTGACTATTAAAAACGATTAAGCGGCAGCATAATTTCTTAAAACATTCTTTAATAACAAAGCTTGTAATTCTGCAGTACCTTTGGTACTTCTTCTGAATACGGTCTAAATTTGGGAGGTCAGATTTTGCAAGACTATGCAATATTTATTTTCCGATCAAAAGTAGAATTAATGTTAGTGTGAGTCACATGATGAGCTCTGCATAGCATTGTATTTGGGCATCTGTAATTTATCTGGGAATCATTATTATCTTTTGTATTTCCATTTACGAGGAGAATTTTAGAATACCAATGCAGAGGGATGAATCTACGAATTTCACGAAATTTTAGTGGGGAAGAAGTTTTATCATTATGACTTCTATTTCATTTTGAACTGATAATTATTAGTCCAGAAAGTGCTTTATTCCGCTCTCTGAGCTATCTCGTCCAATTATAGTCGCTTCATTCTCTAATAAATCCTGACTTTCACTCAAACAATTATCTGACTCCCAAAAATCTAACAAAGGTCTTAAAAATTCTTCTCTATTTTTTTCCTGCAGGCCAACGTAAACAGTGTCAGGTCAATTTCCTTCTTATTCTATCTTAGTATTGCATTAACTTCTCTCTTAAGTTACTCTTGGAATAACTTCTTCGTTAGTTACTTTATCGGTCCATTTTCGTGTAATTCATTCTTTGGCTATACCGTATCATCATTTCTTTTGACTTTCTCTGCTGGACCGTAACAGTCCATACTTAGCTATATGTCCACCTTTATACCCAAGTTTGTATTACTTCATTTCAGCAATTATGGTCAAAATTATAGTCGGGAACAGAGTTGGGGAACCACATGCGGCCTTTGAGAGCGTTCGCAGAGGTCTTCTTCAGAAGCAAATACCTGCTTGTAAATATTTTTACCCAATCTTGCTTATACGGAAATGCAAAAAACAGAGATTATAATGTTCTGCAGTGCAGCCTACTCTGGGAATAAATTCATTTCTCATATAAAAATTCAAGTAAAATTAGTTTATGCTCAATTTTATCTGCAATATTATCAGCAACCAACTTAAAAAGAAAAGTACGTATTTACTAACTCCTACCTGAAGTTGAAAAACGTTGAATATGTCTATTTAAACACCTACTGAGGCATTACCAAGTGTTTTCCTTTTCAAGACGGTTTCGATATTGAACTTGTTTTATATGGTGAGCAACACACAACGCATGTGTCCTGTTGACTTCACATGCGGTCTTTCTTATGAAATCGAATGCTAAATATATTCTTCGGATAGAAAACTTCGGTTCCCAATCCTTAGTAAAAAATATTACCCGAAATGTATAATTATGTTTAATTTCTAAGAAAAGGCAAATAATCAAAGAGGTAGCACTGAATAAGAAATCGTGAAACAAGATAAGAAATAATACTAATTTTTAATGAGTCCAGATTCGGGTCACCGATAAAAACAAAACAAAGATATTTTCCGAGGAGTCCATGGTAAGGTAAGCGTAGATTTCTTATACGGTCCTCTCGTACCTCAAATTAAAAGGCTGCTGGATATTTCCCTGCCGCCGGCTACATTTTCCACATTACACGCTTAAAAGCAAATGGAATTGCAAAAACAGCAAGGAAATGGCGAATCCCTTTTGATCGTAGACCGCGGAAACCACGAGGCAAAAAAAGGAAAGCGCGCGGAAGACCGCGTCGACTCAAAGGAGCAGTAAAAAGAAGCCTCTGCAATCGATCTTACTTCCTGCACTTCCCATACGTATGCCAAAATCCACTATTTCGTGAAAAATGGGAGCGGAAGAAATAAAACGTCAAGATACAGATGCCGCAGGAGACACGGCTGTTTAAGATTCGTAAAAAAAGCAATAAGACTGATAAGCCATAATTTTAAGTGCACGTTGGAAGGGAAAAGGAGAGAGATTATAAAAATCATTCAATGCAATTTTTCAACATTTCATAGTTGCCCAAGTTCGTCTTGCTGATAAAATAAGCACATCATTAATTTCAGAATAAATATACGAATATTAGTGGTTAGTGGATCTGAGCAGGTATCTATAGATTAACATCTCATATCCGTGTCAAAAGTTGATTTCCGATAATCTAGTAAAAACTGTTGGATTGGAAATACAGGTATACTATATATAAAAAGGCTGTCCAACTTTTTCAGCCGGAATGCCATATTATAATACTCATAAAATGACCAATGAGGAACCCTTAAATTGGACTCCTATATTCTTGTACAGGTACAGCAAAAGATTCCCGATTAAGACGCTGTTCCGCCTAATATGAAGTTTTCTTTCGGTCACGGTCCCTTTCACACTAAACACATAGCAAAAATACCACTTAAGGCGTTCCACTATCCTTTTATAATGCAGATTCGCCCCTTCCTTAGATGCATTACTACCTGCTGCAGCTAATTCTCCGCCTTAGTTGATAGATTGAATATTCTTTACATTATTCTTCTCTAATTTTTTATCTGTTGTTCTTGTTGTTCTAAAATTGTTTCATCATATCGTGATAATGAACTAATAAACAAAGACTATTTGAAGGAAAAAAAAACATTCTTCAAAAGTACAATGAGAAGGCACACAGTCTTACGCAATAGTTCGCGAACTTCTCATATCCAAAGCTGTGGTGAGTAAAGCAAACTGAAGAAGTTTCCTTTTCGTTTTTAAGGAGTGAGACGCTTATTTGAAAATTAAAGATCCAAGAAACTCTTTTCTTTCGTTTTCTAACGTAAAATAAATCAAAAATTGATATGACTAACATGATTTTAATATATTAATTAATGAATAAGAAATAACAATTTATATGATTAATATAAAAAATGCGAAAGTTTAGAATGCACGCTCACCTATAAGGAACCTAAGATGTAAAGACTAAGATGAGTTGCATCAGAAATGGTTTTCGTTAGATTCCTCTAATCAAGTACACATTCTAATTAATTTTATGTATTAAGTTTATTGCATTGCATTGCGAGCTTTGAAAAGCATAGCACAACGTTTTATAAATAGCAAAAGATAAAGAACTATAGGAAAACTTACGTAGTTACCGAACTTACAGAAAACTAATTTTATTTCCTCATTATTTCGTCTTTACTACTTTATAATTAAGGATTCTCTTAGTGACTCAACGAAATATATATACCCGGGAGAAATTAAATCCCTTTGTGGCAAGCCGAGGAGAACATTTGCCAACCTTCAAGCAAAACTTCGAAAGGTCACGGTGACGATATTATTCAGCCACCAGAGGCAATATTACCCCCAGAATATTTGCATTGAATAATAAATGGTACTGCTATATTATCAGCAATGTAATGAGATATTCACAATGGCATGAGTAATCGTAGTTGCTAAGCTGTTGTATTGTTGATTTTTATCAAATTTTTAGTATGATTGGCATGATTAGAGATTACTGATAAGAAAAAGGTAATCAGGAGAAATGGGAAATGAAATAACTTCAAGTTGGCTATCATATACGATAGATTCAATGGAAGGAAATGAAAATTTGAAATCGATGCGGAACCATATTTTTTGCAGTTTTTACAGCAATTCAACTTCAAATCGAAAAGTGCGTCTGTTTATTAAAAGATCTCTAAGAATATCAGCTAATATTTGCATGATATAACTATGCACTTCCAAAAATTAGCAATAATTAATGCAAATCACTCTTCGATTGCTGACTTATGAACTGATTAGCACTATTAAGTCGCTTAAACTTTACTTTAAGAATCAGAGATTACTTTGTTTAGCAAAACATCAATAGTTTAGGTCTTAACATCTTGAAGAACTTTAATGCAGTTTTTTAATACTTTAGGATGGCTTTAGAAAAACGTAGAAGCAGTTTAAATATATGCACGACACCTTCTAAGCTACCTCACATCTGAAGTTAGAGAGAGAAGAAAAAGATTATTTTCGGTATGTATTCTGCAAAACCTGTCACGTATTGGGTATATTAAAATAGTACCATTAAATACGTATGAAAAAATCGAAAAAGAGACTGACGATATAGCATTTCATGAAAGAGGATGCACCTTAAAGAAAACCAGGAATAAAAAGAGATAATAAATTCATACGTGGCTGGGACACGAACCCGCCTTCCGTATTTAAGTAGATGCTCCATCAATTGAGCAATGAGCTTCCTGAGAGAGAGGCTGATCTTTGAGGTAGCTCAAATCTTAGGAAATCCATGAAGATTATGCATGATCTGTGTTCCTGTCACAGAAATTGTAGAAGGTAAAAATGGAAAAAATAAAATTCCAAAATATAAAAATTCTGTGAAATAAAAATCAATAAATATGAGAATATAGAATCTTAAAAAATAAGTATTTTAAAATATAAAAATTTTAAAATGTAAAACTGTTAAATATATCAATTTGAAATTTTAATTGCTGTAGAACGTGAAAAATGGTGATATTTACAGATTCTGACTTGAAAATTTCTAAATATTCAATTATAAAAATTTTAAATTCAAAATTTGGATATTTTAAAAGTTGTAAATGATAAAAAATGCAGATTTTAAAAGTTGCAGATTGAAAAAATTTCCTCGTATAAAGCGTATTGTGAAAATTTTATATCGCAAAAATTGTAGAAGTTACAGATCTTGAATTGAGTAATGCAACCGGAAATATTTCCAAAATACTTCTTCTGAAACTTAAGATTTCCCCTCCAGTTTTCGTCGCATGGGTCCCGCCGCTCCGCAACTATTCATCCGATCCTTACTCTTTCGAATGGGATAATGTCAAAGGGAGAGCTCCTAGATGAATGCGGCGACGGGGAATGAAACATTGGGGATGAGGATTTTCTTTCATAAACACAAAACGGTCGTTTGGAGAGGCATGTGAAGGGGTGGGCGATCGAAGCGGAGCTCTTACATCGATCGATGCAGGGCTCCTTAGGAACCCTTGAATGAAGCCCAGATGTATGAGGTGAGAGGCAAGATGGCGAATCTGAGCGGAGTTTACAAGAAGTGGATCCATCAGAGTTAAGAGGAGAGGCAAACGCCATCAAGCTGTGGCCCGAGACATCAACTTGAGCAATTCATGTTTATACCGAGACGTTAAAACTTGCGAGAAAAACACGGCGCGCCGGTATTATTTCGGGAGTTGATGGTAGCTGACAACCTAAGATGGGGAAAAAATGTATTCTCCGCACCGAAATGCGTCACCGGAATTATTTATAAAAATATTAGGTTTAATACCCGGAAAATACGACCGTAAAATGATCTAGAGTCTCCTTCAGTCACCAAAAGTTAGGCAACTTTCACAGTCGGCTCCTCGGGGCAGTGTTTCCTAACTGGTGCGCTATATGTAGCACGACACATCGTAAAGAGTCTCTTGTGCTAATACCCAAGGGTTACATTCTTCAAATTTAGCAAATTTCATCAGCTTCATTTTGCTAATAATTTCGCATTTTAGATAGATTACCACGTGAAATGCGGAAACTACTTTATTTTCTGCTTAGATTTTTTCTTTTCCTATTAAACTTTGGCCGCAAATAGGAGAAATGCGACATGATAGGTCGCCAAATTGAACCTTAAAACTTCTCCCATTGCTAATCGACGATTTGGGCTTTATTTTTTTGCGTTGCGTAGATTTTTTATGTAAAAAAGTGAATTCCTGTGCACGCCGAAGCAGCGCATTTATGCAGATTTAGAATTCCTCCGTCAAAAATGACGGAACGAAATTCAACTTATAAAATATGAACAACTTTTATTGCATGCATCTAATATTTCCCATATATTTTTATGAGAGTCGAGTTTAACAATCGCCTTAGTTATTAGGAAGACGGGTTGCTTAAAACCACAAAAGTTATTCGTATATATTGTGCTAATACTTGCAACTTCGAATCCAAAGCAACCATAAAATGTTTAATCAACTTTTGGTAGGTCTCTATTTCGTAGGATCGTTATTTCTAATTATATTTCGCAAAGAAATGACACCTGCACTTGATCAAATTCAACTCTATGTTCATTTCTTATGAGGGTATTTTAGAGTTACTCTGGGTCGAACCAAGGATACTTTTGGTAGAAAAATATCGGTATGTCTTAAGTAATTACCCCTGTAATGAAATCCTAAACTTAATATTTTTTCGTCGGGAAGTGCGTGAAATCAATGTTCAAAAATCTCTTCCATGTTTATTTTTACGAGAGTTACTGACATCAGATAATAAATATACATACAACATATACACAATGGTGATTATGATATAAGACAGTAAACGATAGTATTAAACTAAAATTTGATACTTATCTCATTATGGGAAAAATTGAGATGAACCGCATCTGAAAACTTCTAATTTAAAATAAAGTCTATTATAATATATTTGTATTTTTACAAAATATTTGTCCTTTAAGGATTAAGTGAATTATAAAATTTTCCGTCGCTGCGATAATACTGCAAAATAGAAATACTGGCTAAATTTAAATTTTCTATTAAAATTATCGGAATTGCAAGAAAGTAAACGAAACAAGAATTGAACAATGCCCATCGTCAAGGCAACAGCAGCTGAAAGAGACAAATTTGCAAGAGATAAAGCGACAGGGCTTCAGAGACATAACTAAAAGGGGAACAGGTGGGTTTCGGGGACCCTTAAGATTTTCTCGGACCCCTCTTAGTCCCTTATCCTATCCTGTCAACCTATATTGAATTCAATGTCACTTTTTAATCTTTAATTTGGAACTTTTTCAATTTAGCGGATCACTTTTATGGAAATTCCTTTTCCTTCCCTTCTAGATATACCCACGTTTTCTAATATTTATAAATATAATCGAAAGATATTGACCCTTGAGTCAAATATCATGGGCTCTTTCTATTTTCATGAACTTTCCCTAGAGAGTAAAAGTTTACTCAAGTCTACTGCATCGTAAACACGATTTCAAGCAGTAAATATTTATCGATGAAAAAGTAAAAAGCTTTAGCAAATCCCCTTTCTAATGATACTAGTATCAATCTCATTCAGTACTCATTTCTGAATTGAAATTGGGAAAAATTAAACCTTATGAAAAAACGTGCCAAGTGTAAAAACAATGTTTTTATAATGGAGAATCATCTTAAAGAAATGGCATTGGAGACAAAGTGTGGTCTAGTAAATACTAGACGTTTTCTTTAATAATCTGCGATGTTTTGAATTTAGTTATTTCTAGTTTTCGATATTTAGGCCCTTACACAACTACCATCATACTAATTAAATCCCTCATGTATTGACTCCGCATTTCTCATGATTTTAAGTTTAAACTACACAAGTAATATAGATATGCCTTTTACGATATGCAGGTCAATAACAGGTGATTTATTTTCCAAAAGATCATGAGTATGAACTACATAGGTTATTTCTGTGGGATAGTTCCAGATTTAAAATCTAGCAAACGTCTTAGGATCCGAAATGAAACGTGTAAATATATTATTGTTATATCGAACGTCTTTACTTACACAGAAAGAGTAGTAACTCGTTAAACTCAATGCGTTGTGCTAAAATCGTCGAACATATATAAAAATTTATCCCGTATTACTTTAAAATGGGACTTTAAATGTTTACGATATTCTACTGAAAGTAGTAATGCTGATTCACAGAACCTATGGTTTACTTATAAACGAGATACGTAAAAAAGATAATTTTAAAAATTGACGTATGCGGTACGTAGCGGTATTTACCGGGGAAGTACATAAAGTATGTCGAGGATTTACGGAGCCCATCAGCTGGAGTGATGGAAGGAGAGACTGAATCGAAAGATTTTGTTTGGGCCTGCTATCAGAGAATAAAGTAACTGTCGAAGATCGATAGCTCCATGAAATAATATTTTTCTTCTCTTTGTTTTCTTAGATCTTTTCGTGAAAAGGAAAGCTATATAGTCTATAGTGCAAGTCTATAGTCACTCTATAGTTCATGTGCATATTTATCTCATAAGACTAATTCACTTTTTCTCTAATGTGCTCCTTATGAAAAATTACTGGTATTTGATGCAAAAGTATACACATAAAAGTGAACACTGGAATAGATGAATTCCGGTTTCATAAAAAATTCATCGCCGTCAGAGAATATGAATAGAATTAATGGTACATAAAATATGCAATGGAACATTTACAAGAATTAATTTTTAATGCAAAATTTCCTGTTTCCTAATGAACAATGTGTCCATTACTCAACTAAAAGAATGTCAAACGAAATGACAGTCACCCACGATGTATATTCTTCTATCCAATATGGTCATATTTGCACCACAGACGCCTCGTAAAATGGATGAGAAAATTCATTTTGTTTTACTACCAGATCCTCAGTGTTATTTTATGATTGTGCTGAGATTCGCCGACATCGTTATATTCCTCCATAAATACGAAACATGTTTCCACATTCTACGTATAAAATAATGTTGTTATCACTATCGCATGTTACCTTAAAAACTGTCGCATTGTCTTCTAATGATGTCTCGAGCGTACAAGAGCCTTACGAGATTACTCATGAAACAATCGTTAACGAAATATGAATATATCTTCCATTCCATTATAAAAATTACATACTATACACTTGATCAATTTCACATAACCATCAAGTTACATATATGGCACCGTCATAGTGTATACTCATGTATAGGTGAGTATACACTCACTCTTAGAAACTGCAATGAGTATTGTGGCCAGTCTCAAGTTATATTTTATTACTGGAATGATTACTGATAAGTTTTGAAGTTCTCTACCACATTCAAATTTCTCTTTAGTTCGATTTATCTAATTCTGGTGCAATCTCAATTTTATTTCTTTAATCAGGTATTCCCTCGTGTACTGGCCCAACTCTCTTACCTTCGGTAACGCTTTCATATACATTCTGAAACGCCTTAAGACAAATTAAGCCGTCTTTCGCTAAATATTTTCTATCTTTAAATTGAATTCGTGGTGAAGATGGAACGAGAGAATAATTCAGAAAAACCAGTTACAACTAACAGCGGTTGTGATGTTGTACTAAAGATAATTTGCTTTCCTGGATATCAGAGAAGAAAATTCTTTGGAACATTTCCCGCTGGTAACATTCGGAAGTCATTAAGTTCTCGAAACCTAACCCTCCAAAGTGTTATGTTACATTTCCGGGAAATCACCAGAGCATTAAGCAAAGATATGGGAATACAAAATGGCCGAAATATAAATACCTATTTATGTGAAATCGGACACTTTAATTAAAACCTAAAGTCTATTAACGTTTATGATGTTTATAATGTGCCAAAAGTAGACCTAGTTAAATTTTTGTATGAGTATCTATTAATATAAAATTTTCAATTTATTTTTAATCCTTTTCAGTAGATCAGATCTTTTTATGATACCCCTTATCAGAGGAGTGAAACTAAACAGAATTAGTAAAAAAATTTTGAGGAAGATTTATTAAACCCGAAGCTACAATGCGGTTACCTTTTAAGTTTGACTATAAATTGCGAGAAAAAATTCATTGAATACTGTTAAGATAAAACCTTTAGTGAAAGATACCCAAAAATATCACCAATAATTTAAGTGACTTTTTCCAGCAATATAGTTTCATGTTTAAATACGTTCAGAGTTCATAAGTGTTCACCATAAATTACTCTAGATCGGAGGTTTCACCCATTTTTGGCTGAGGTTTGTTCAGTGCATATTCATAAATGTACTAAAATTAAGTATCTCTTTTAATAAAAAGAAATCTATTAAAATCGTGAAAATTACACAAATTTTCTACGCTACATTTCAACAGACTTTCGGCTGGCAATGTAATGATACCATAATTTTCAACGGTGATATAACTTATATTCCATGTGATTCATTTTTGTGCGAACTTTACGAGAACCGCATTCCATTAAGGCAAAGTCTTATCAAATATCCGCATCTATAAATAGCCCACTTTCACCTCAGCGGTGAATCTTGAGAGAAATCCGAGGAAACTTTAAATTCCCAGCACATGCGTATAGAAAAGTTTTCGTGCGCAACTGAGTCCCTTTGGAAGAGGAATTTGGAGAAGGTGAGGCAATCGCCGTTTGCCACTGCAGGCTTATCTGCCGACCCTTCACCCATCCTGCCAACTTTCCCGGATTCACCCGGAGGACCCCGGATTTTGACAATTATTTTGAGGCCTCCCGGATCTTGGCGTATTTCTCCGGTCTTGACTCAGCTATGTGACAGTTTTACGGATATTAATCTTTATATTTATAACGTTGGGTGTATACACGTACATTCTCCTAAAACTCAAGAATCAAATAGTGTCCTTCCCTTTCAAGATTAAGTTTCAACTCGAGTTTCAACAAAGCTTATGTTTCAGGCAATCAAATCGAGTTCCAAACGCTGTACAACGTTAAGATTTTACAAGTAAAGAAATGCCCGCCAAGTATTATAATAAGCTCCTTTCAGGACGGTTATGCCCCTTGCTTCGACCTCAGACGAGTAGAAACATTCTCCTATAAAACGTAGGAACAAATTTGAGTAGTTACAAATTTGATTTAGAGAATTGTTAGTTGCTTCTTGTATTTTATCAAATCCTTTTAAATTTCGAATGACAGCTTTACTCTGCGCATTATTAGGTGACCGGACGGTTGCCTTCTACTTTGTGCGAGGAGCAAAACTAAGAAGTTTGACATAGGATTTTCTTATAAATGAACACGAGTAATTTTACAATATATTTGCTTATATTGCAGCTTGTAATTATCCTCACAGTGGGGAGTCAGCGGGAATTTGCGTTCGTATTTAGTGATTATTTATATCGCATGCCTTTGATCGTCTTGGCTTTAATGATCTTATTTTAATTACCTTTGAGTAAAAGAAATTAAACTACTATTCACCTCAAAACCTTAGAAATGAAGTTTCAAAATAAGCCTCATTTTTAACATGAAATATATTTTGGGTTCGAAATAACTTGATATAATAAATGACGCTTAGGCAGGCTAATTAAGATTATGTAATATAATCGACAACCCTCGCTGGAAAAGTAACTAAACCATAAGTAAGACTGCACACTCCTTATGAATTTTTCATAGCGAGTATATATCATAAATATTTACATTTTATATCGTTTGAGATTGAAAATTATCCATTAGTTGTTTGTCGGGGTCAGCATCTTCCAGACACTGGAGCATCCAGGTTGACTACGATTACTGACTTTCACCCAAAGTGCATCTCGATAGTCATGCTATCATCCTAAGGAAGGATTGTTTTCATCCTCTAATTCATCAACAGTAGTGCCCTAATTTTCTTTTCTCACGTAACATATCGTACCGTATCGTAATATTATATTATGCAGTCATGTCGTACAACGCTCCTGTCTTCAATAATTTGGTTTTTAAGCTAACGCAGCAATGTGATTTGTTTCCCCGTGATTTCTTGGCCCTCCGAATGAAAAAACCAGAATCTTTTAAAAGTTGGCAGCCCTTGACCCTTGACCTCTCAAGGGACATGTGGTCTCCCAAACGCCTTCATGTTTCGCCCTCTGGAGTACGTGTGCGTTTTGCGCGATGGCCGTTTGAAAGATGTCGCCCCTTTCCTAATCTTCGCCATATATATTTGCCAGTGAAACTGGACGGCCGCCAATTCATTCGGCTTTGCCATGCACGAGATGTTTACGTTGCGATCCGCACTCCTTCTATTCAACGTTTCGCTTATCTGCGAAATTTACGTTTCGGTCCAGCGAATGACAACCAAAGCGGGAAATGAAAGCGAAAGTTTTTTTCCGATGAAAAATTTCCTATTCTTCACGACAATTATGGATGCATCGACGTGAAAGTGGAAATCCGCTTCGAAAGCCCAGGAAAATTATTAGCATAGTATTGAACCGAAGTCGAGACCAAGGTTATGTTACTATGTTTTGATGAAATATGTGATTTTAATTTTGCTTTTGGTTCAGGATTGAAAATATGCATGTTTATAATACAAAAAAGCCTGTATGCATGAAACATTCAGAGAGCTCCCGATTATCCGTGGGTTTTCGGGTTATCCGTGATTTTTTTACTCTATGTCAATATGTTCCGGCTCTTTTAAGGTTATCCCAGGGCAAAATTTACATTAGAGTCTTCGAATTAAAATACAAGCAGTATTTACATGAAAATGTTCCTATGGAGCAACGGGAATACGACTACAATAAAAGATAAAAAGATATGCGGTTGGGTTAAGAAAACATTTGAGTCCATTAAACATTCGAAAATACAGAATATATGCGCAAATAATAATAATAAATGCCTTATTAAGGTACGTTATGAATACTATAAGAAATAAATTTCAAATTTCGGATGTTATGTGATTTTTTTATTACTCGTGAATCCGCCTCCGATAATTTGCCCGAATAATCGAAGTTATGTGAATGTCATTTACTTTTTTCTCATTTCTGCTATGACTGTAGTCATGCAGTAGCTTCTGTATAAGACGACGAATAAAAGCATTCATTGTAGTTGATGTTGTTTGAATGCCATGAAAAAAGTTACCAATGGGGTCATTGCACTACACTTTCATGAACTTTCTCCACTAATATAGCAGCATTCTTGCTCAGTGAGTAGATCAACCTCATCTTGCCCAGCAACTCTCATTACCTCTTCAAAGCTTCGGAGGCTAATGGGAAAGTTGAGGATCCAACTAGCCTTTAGGCTGAAAACACAAGGCTTCGCGATATAGAGGGAGACAAATAAAGTTCGAATCACTAGCTTCGTAAAACTTCAACGCAATTCTTTGTGCCGTAAAATTCGATTTATTAAGTATTACAAAGGTCAAAGAAATATATATTGTTTCTTCATAAAGTTTGAAGGCGCATCATCGATGTCTTTTGAGTCACATTTCTCCTCTAAAGAACACAGAGCAATTTGAGAATTACTTATTTAAGATTCCAGTGATCAACGAAGTGAATTCAATCATAAGTACAAAAAATCAACAGCAATATTATCCAACGAACGGCCGCGGAACCAAAGGCACACAAATGGTTATTAGGGTCTCTTTCTCCATCCTTCCTTGGGTCATTTTTATCCTTCAGCCAGAACTCATATTTGAGACGGCCGAGCTTGTTTGAGACTCTTGAGACAGTCTGTCCGCTTATTAGCCCCAATGTATGAGCCTTCAAGTTGTCTGCTTCACCTACGACTTTAGTAACGTATTTTGTAATGACATGAGAAATCCCATTGCACTTCGTCTCGATGTATTGCACAGAAATATCAATCCTTGAGAAACAGATGATTTTTTAAATGTGAAATAATGGAAATTTTATCTTATGAATTTCCAGGATATGTAATTTCATATTTTCGATTTTCTGGTTCGGATGAATGCATGTCTGAATCAATAATACTTACTTCCCATAAGGTTGTATCATCTGATCACATTTATATAAGATATTTCTTACGTAAGACGCACAGGTTATCAATAATATTATAATATTTATCATATATTATAATACAAGAACCTCTCTAACCGTGTATTTCTTTCATGGTCATTTAGTTTGATCGAGAAAAACGGTATATTAATGAATGAAAGGAAATGGTTTTGCTTTCCGATGAATAACTAATATATAATCTCTATAAAAGATATAATTGAGTCCTGATTTAGAACTATGGTTTTTCGATAGTCGCCAATAGTTTTCTCGGGAAATTCAACTCTGCAGTATTTAACGCAGTTCGTTATTAGAAAAAAACATAATGATCTTTCCGTCGGACGGACGGACAGGGTGAATATTATGCATAAAAATTTGTTTGCTGGGCGTATTTAAAATGAAAATCTCTATTTCCATATCCTTAGAATACGTAACTCGGCTGAAACCCGCGCTTATCTCTAAACGTTTCCGGCGGAATGCAGCAAACTTGCTAACTTTTTTACGGCGCCGTGTATTAATGAAGAAACTCCGCTTCTCGCAGGAAGTTGCACGAGTTACCGATGCCTCCAGCCTTTGCCCTACTCTACGGAATAAGGCGCAGTTTCTTTCCCTTGTGTTTCTTTCTCGAAACTAATCTCAGAAGAATAGTCTCACGGCGGGAGCGTACGCTTCAATTTAGAATTTTCACTAAACGCAGTTAAATTCTTTGCGCTATCTGCTTTTTCCTTCCACCGAAACGTATTCTAACCCTCATTGTTCTCACTAGAAATACTACGATAAAATGTGAAATAAGAGATATATTCCACAGCACATTTTAGAGCAAATAAAATGAAGGAAAAGGGGAATCATGGAAACGCACGGTAAGGCGTGGAAGGAATAGCAAGGAATATTTCCAAGGGAAATGTCAGAGAGAACCGGGACTCGAACCAGGACCTTGTACTTTCGGGATGACTGCCCTAGTCAAGAGGTCTATACTTCTATATTGGAAGTCTCAGTAGATAAATGTGTCCTATCCTAAAAAGGTATTATTTGAATATTCTGGCTAGATAGCTTAATTAGCTAAAGAATTTTTCATGGAAATTGGAAGTTTCGAGTCTCGGTCTTGTCAGAGATATTTTATGTCCTTTTCACCTTGGAAATAAATAGAAACTGATATTCATATAAGATTTCCATTAATTCGAAAATTAGCAAATGAAAATCGTTTTGCGTACGTTTTGCGTAGGAGATGATTCTCAAAGCTATACTTGAATTCGTGCGAAAACTTCTTTTCGTGACATTTTCCTATATGAAGTTTTTAAGAAAAGATTTTATAAATATAGAATACCTTCCTCGTAAAGCAATTTTGAATTTCAAACTATAAGCCAGAATACATAAGAAAAGAGATATGGAGATGCTCAAGTACTCTAAAGGGCACGTTCTTTATTCCCCAAACAAAAAAAATAATGCCTATTCATAAAATAATTAGGCATTCAGAATTAAGGACACCCAATCTTCGATTCTAAATAGCTCTTAAAGAGGTGGCTTAACATAAAGAGCAGAGGTTACAGGGGATGAAACCATTAATGTTTAATAGATGTGCATACGCCGATTCACTTTCTTGTGAATTTCTTCGATTCACTCTAGATTACAAACGCAAAAAAGTCACAACGGTTGGTAGTAACTAATTAGTAGGTAGGTGAAAGTAAGAATGACAGCAAAGCCATATTGATCAGAATGAGGTTGAGAAGTTATCAGCTGGAAAAATTAAAATCAGTAGTTTTAAAATCTTACCTTAATTTCTGTCTCCTTATCACCTCTTTCTTCATCCGAAACTTAATTCAGTCCACTGCGTCGGGCCGTCCTACGAGGATAAAGACAGAATTATTCATTAAACACTTTGATTTGGTCATGTAGAGAGTAATTCTTGGTCATAAGTAGCTTTTTAATGAACTATGACCATTATTATACTTCATTATAAGGTCCCCAAACTTGAATTCATTGCAAAGTTTGAAAACCATGCTTCAAAGAATCCCTTTTTTTAAAAATATTGAGATAGATAAGACTGATGAATTGGAAGTTTTGATAACTCGGGACAATGGAATATATACTATAGGGCTATATAATATACAGGTTACTCCCGCTCAACACGAGAAAAACCTTTCGATATACTGTCATGCAAAAATCGTGTTAAAAGAATTTAAAAATCCCTATATACCTTATCATGGGATAACAATATGTATGAGAAATCGTAAATTCAAGACAGGTAAAGATGGCAATTCCGAAAGGCTTAATACAGTATTATTTCTTACATCGCAAAAAGTCAGCAAAATGAGGAATTATTTGGGCCAGCGATTCCCAAAGTGTCAATCAGAATTTCGTGTTAATTGAACTCGCTCTAAACGGGAATTACCCGTAAATAATACGAGAGTATTTATTTAGCTGGAAAGGAAACAGTAAATAACAATCATAAGAAATTAGTACGAAATAGCTTTACTGAAATGCTATTGATTTCGTACGGCTCTTCTTTCTAATTTAAATTTCCAAAAGATATAAAGACCGCAAGCAATAAATATAAAATTTCCATGCGTTTCTTATGATAACGCTTTGATTCGTCTGTCGTTGAACATTCAGTTAAATAAATTTAGCCTAACATCTGTGTATGGAAAACATTTAAGTACATTTAAAGGAGGAAAGTTATACAACACCTTTTTCTCGACTTTTAAGCAAACATACAAGTCTTTAATTTATTATTTAGATTTCCTGAAATTTTGCGTTCACCATAAATAGTCCCCATAACAACCTATGCAGATAATTAAAGTTATAATTTCGTTTACCTAAATACACCCGGTGTTTCTCTTTGGTAAATAGGGATTAAATAAACGATATATTCTAAGCAAATTATAAATTCATCAAAAGTAATTGAATAAATATGGACAAGTTAAATTAATTAGTTCAATCGTACATTATTCCATTAAATGTAAAGTGAATTCTCGATTATCCGGGCTGATGACGTGGAGAGAATGCACGAAAAATCGGATAAGCCGCATATACACTTTCCCCATATCGTTGAGAATTTAATTAAATTAAGAGATTTTTATTATTTTCTCACGTATCCTCACATATTTGCTCACATTTTCTGTATATTATCTCTCATTGTGTAATCGAGTAATTGAGATTTCTTCATCCGACAGCGAATATTTTTAGTCGTGATAATGTCATTATAGTCGTATTCTCTCTATTCCATGGAACTTGTCATACGTAAGCCCTGCTTGTGTAAGAATGCGAAATTACTATTGCGCTTTTGTGATTGAATTGTTGAATTATGAAAATTCCACTGAATGTATAGACGAAGCGATAAAGCTAATACACTGATAACCGGGATTTTGTTGCATTAAAATTGTTCTGACAATTTTAATTCTTGATTGTTAATAATTTAATACCTAATTCAATGCCTCATTTCTCTCTTTATGCTATAAATTGTTAATTTAAATGATTTAATTAATTATAAGAGCACTTCAAATAGGTTGATGAATGCAAACCAGGAAAATCTAAGCAATATAAATTCCCTGCGGACATGTTGCCATTCCATTTGACATCGCGGACAGCTAGCATGGAAATAATTCTCCAAACCGGGAGAGTTGGCAACCCTGGTCACGAATCAAAAGAAACAATTCTCGTGCAGGTCATAAAATCTGACCTCATTTCCGTAGTTTGCGGCAGTTCCTCCGCTTACAAAGGAAAAAGGAATTCAGCAGTGCGATTAACTCGGTGGGGCTTTTTCAAGAAGAGGCAGAAACAGCGGGTGGTGGAGAAGCGAGATCTGATCGTTCCATTTCGCCGAGCAAAAAGAATCATCGACGTTGAAAAACCGATGCAAACGTGCTGTTGAGCGATAATTTCTCGAGCCATTCTCGCCTAATTAAAAAAAGCCATTCAATCTATGATTCCTTTCTGCCATTAGTAAATCGCAGGCAAAAACTACTGCATGAGAAGGCGTGATTCTTTGGCCGAGTGTGCTAAAAAATTAATTGGTCAATACCTTCTGACCTAGCTTCGTAAGACGAAATATGGCCGAAAGATGAAGTGGGAAAACTTTGAAGTATATATTCCGCAAAACTTCTGTTCCGTGAGAAAGTTTTGAGGAGAGCTCATACTTTTCTTCTCTTTCGGCCCTCTTTTTCCTGCCAATCTTTGGCCTTTCCAAATTTTCATTTCCTTAAATACCGAAATAGGATCATATAGATCCGCTCACAAATGAAGCTTATTTAGAAAGCCGTCTTTAACTAAAAACTCCGTCTAGACTCGGAAATTTTAATGGTAATTTTTTCCTTTCATTTTACCAGACTATCTTTTCCCATTGAAAGTTATTTCGAAATATCCAGAAAATAATAATTAGACTTATTTCTTCAGTACAATATTAGCGATATGAAACTCAGTAACAAGTATTAAAATGGTTATTTTATTTGACTAAAATCCTAGCCGTTTTCAACACTGGGTTGGACATTAAAATGGTGATTTTGAATAAATTCCTGGATAGGTATGGAGAATGCCATTAATAAGGCATTTAGATTATTGATTATTGTAAATTATGAAAATATAAATCATCAATGAGGTTTATTACTTGAGTTTCTAAGGTCTGATTTACATGAATATCAGTATTAATATATTTATATTAAAAATGAAATACTTCCTGAATCTTATGTAAAAAAGCCTTACATGCATCTCTTAAGGAGATACTTGAACGACTTGTTCTGGCTGGAATTGCTTGGAAAATAAAAGATAGGTTATATGCATCTCATTATGAACCCTAGAAGTCGCCCTTCAGCGTGGCAGGAGATGCATCACCGTGACCCTACTTTCCTAGTCGGTTACTGATAGCTTTTAGCCTTCCAAGAGAATATATTTTATTGTAAGCAAAGTTAGAGAACGGTATGATTACAAGTTACCGAGTTTAAGGCGAGAATACATTCATCTGCAGACTCTAATACTAAACGACAAATGTTACGGTAATTAAGGATCGTTCTATGATCGCCGTTCTCCTGAGTGCAATCAAGTGGTGCTTTTAGATTCTGAGCAGTTTCCATTTCTACGAATACTAGGACATTTACTGCACTCTAGCACTTCCGCAAGCCTCGTTCAGAATCATTCCTCATAGTTCTCATTCTATTCTTCGAATTCAACCACTTATAAGATTCATCTCGAAAGTCCTCGATAAAATCTGAAGGTTGGCCATTCTCAATTAGGGGAAAAAGAGAAGTTGACCTATGAGCTATCATTATGGCTGACTTATATAAAAGGTCTTTTCGCGTCTAAGTACGCTCTACTTTACACTCCTTTCGAATTTCGCGTTTTAAATTCACGAGGAAGATGAATAATAAACTGTCTAAATTCCTAAGATGATGACCGATGCTCGAAGAATTTTCATGAATATAGCTGATAAAAAGGAGCATTTTATCTTGATATTGGAATTCTTTTAAAACTCATTAATCAAGCACATTTGTGATAGCGTGATAATAAACGGGTAATAAAAAGAGATTACGTAAGTACGTGTTACTTCCACATTCTTCTTCTTCTTCTTCCACAGATACTGTCCGTATATAAAATGAAAATAGCGATTGCAACATTTGAATGATATTTTGCTTTGTAATACAATAGCAATAAAATATAGTACGTAGCCGATTGCAAGAGTAAACATTTACCTAAAAATATAAATCGAAGAAACACATTTAAAACTGATAATCATTAACTGCATTGGTAGATAAAAGGAGAGGAAAGAAATTTGTTAAGGAGGCCGATTAACAGATCCCATTGATTAAATTAATGAAAATTCCCAATATAATTTAAATTTTGGTATGTATATCGAACCATCAGAGTCAAACTTTTTCTAAATAATATAATTATTATAACTAAATGACTTTCAGCACAACTTCAGATACCTTAGGATTAATACAAAGAATCTTCTCAAAGTAAATACATTGATACCTCAGCTAACGAAGAGACTTCGCCTAGAAATCATATTCGTAAGCCAAAATCTTCGTTCACCGAAACGTAATATTCCATAGGTTTCCATGGAAAATCGTTACATTTGTTCTAGATACTGGACACAGATTATTTTCGTGAAATAGCGAAAATAAGGCTATAAAAAACTCACAAAATACTGACATGAACATCTACTCAAATGTATAAAGATGTATGAAAAGTAGAATGAAAAATATCGTAATAAAATATAAAACTGAAAATTTTTCAGATCACCCGAAGAATCAATTCCTCTTTTTCGATCTTCATAATTATTATTTTCATTATTCTAATCAGGAAAAAATGTAATTCATGAAATTCAATAACGCCACATTAATTTTATTCGGCCAAAAATGCTTAATTTCAATGTATTAATTGTCCCCTTGAAGAGATTTGAGAAAGCAATCATCAAAATAACATGATTTTGTGATTTACAGAAGAATATTACCGGACTCAAGGGCAGTAACAGCTGTCAGGGGAGATAGGATTCCTTGCTAAATAACATTATATGTACTACATCAATTGGTTGTTCCGCGCGCTAGGGACAAGGATAGAAATCGAAACGCTTTCCCGAATTATTCGATGGAAACAAACAATCTGAAGACCGTTTGGACCGTTCCCACCTCTGCGCGAATCCCCTAAAACATTCGCAATTGCAATCTATATTCGTCAGTCGAGTCTGAAAACAACGAAAAATATTTTCTTTCCCCGGGAAATTCGTCCATCAGCCGGGTTACTCGTTAGCTGAGATATCACCGAATTTAGAAAAATCCTATGAATTTGATAAATCAATCGGATGTACAAGAAGTAATGCAGTAGATGGTATCTTCGTGCACTTGAAATTAATCTCCGATGCCGATGGATTCGAATTGGCCGCAAATAATTTATTCGCGTCTCAGTCGATAAAGTCAAGGCGAAGAAGACAAAAAAGCATCGATATAATATGCGCTACGAATGCTAACGAAGGACTAATGAACGGGGAAATTGGCCACGTGAAGGAAAACTTATTGCTTCCATCGGAGAGGTAAATCTTAGATCGCCAAATCGGATTTGAACTCTTCAATGTCCTTTTTTTCCAGGATAGCCTCCTTTTTGATTCAGCCATTTGCAAATAGGCAATTTAAATGGACTTTTATTGCCAGGATATTTTGAATTGAATTTAGAAAATTTGAATTTTCATCGAAAAGATGGCAAAGATACTTATTCAGTAAAAATTAAAATTCACCATTTAATAACCAAACACAAATTATAAAAATTGAGCTTCTTTATTGGTTATCCCAAGTGCTCCGAATAATATACTAATATTACTATTCGGAGAGTGTTCTTCAGATACTTCAGGACGCAGGATGGGAATCTTTAGAAGTAAAAATATCCCAAAAGATTTAATTTACTTAATAAATTCGGAAAGAGTACGTTCGAAGAATACGTGGCCGATATTATGCGTCCTTTTTGTCTTTCTAATAGTAAGAGGAAAATCAGAGAAATCTATTTTTGAACTAGTAGTTTCAAAGATACATTTTTCCCTGGTGTTCGAAGGTGTTCGACTAGAGTCACCCCCTGCCCTACTCCAAAAGACAGCTTGCAGGGTACATACATATTTAGATATATATCAAATGCAGTAGTTAATTCAGTCTGTGTGTGAGAAGAACTACAATCTTCTATTGTTAATAATACTGCTTAATCACCTACGTTGACAAGCTGTCATTATAACTTTAAAAAATCTTGATTTTATAATATTACAGCATAAGAATACGATTTATTCCCACACAAAAGCTAAATAAATATATAAATGAGATTTGAACGTAAAACGCGTCTCTCTCGCATCGAAATTTCCTCTAAATAAATTAGATAAATTCTAAAACTATCCTAATAGATATTATCCAGAAAGGAGAGCCACCGTATCAGAGAAATTCTGTGGGCTTAACAGAGATGGTGGCATAGGTCAAAAGGGAATATAAATAATGAAAGAAATTATATAGCTCATTTAATTGGGTGACATCGATATTTCTCAGGCATTTTTTTCCCAAACCTTGGTTTATCCAACCTGCCGGTAAACAAGATCGAATTTATATAAGTTTGTCTACATGCTATTGATCACCAGCGTGGTTCCTAACGCTCACTTGTGTGAGATCTGAAGTTTTTATGTTTGCGACTCAATTTATCAAGTTGGCGGTGAGAGTATCTTAGATTTAAAAAAAGCGAGATGAGAAAGGGCTAATAACATTGATGAAGCAATGTAAAAAATCAAAATGCTGTATTATGGGTATTAATTGCATCAATAAACATCATTATTAAATATGCATCTACTAAAAGTAGTTCCGTACGACGGTGGGCGTTGTGTTGGGAATGAAAACGTTTGCGACTACCTGTCTTAATTCAGATAAGTAAGAAAGAAACTAATATTGAAATAAATATCCTTATATATGTTTGTTTTCAAAAGAAGTGCCATAAAATAAGTATATAGAGAGGTAGTATAAAATATCGTGCAAGGTTATATAATGCAAAAACTGACAATTGGGTTACCCATGGATATCATGAGCATAGCAAAATTTTTCTCATTCTATAGGTAGAATAGTTTTGGATGCATTCATCATAAGAACGCATTTTAATGCTTGAGAAGCTCCATGGTTGTATCTAATGCGAAATAGATATGTATTATACGTAAGTACATAAGAAAAAAGGATATGCAATGATGCAATATTAATTATTATTTTAGAATAGCGTGAAAGGTATGTAACTTTGTTGGTGATGATATTTAATCAAAGAGCAGCGTGTTATTTAATGACTTCCACTGAAAATATTTCATTTCGTAATTTTATCAGATTTACGATCCGTATATTGAAAAAGCTTCAAAAATATCCACACGTTTCTTTCTTTGGCAATAAGGCTACTAAAATTAAGTTTCTTCTCTCCAGCATTTCGTCTCTAAATACCTAGGGTCTTCAGAGAATAATTTTCATTTTCTTTGGGAAAACTTAAATCCTCTTTTCAGAAGGGTCTCTTCTTCAGGATTCATCCGCTCAAAATTCAAATTTATTTTAGTTACTGTTCCCGAAAAGTATTCTTGAAAAACTTTTCATGAATTGTGGTGTAATCTAACGGCGGCGAGATTGAAAAATCCAATTTGTAGACCAGTTTATGGCTCTCAGTTATACACTCCATTCATCTCCCACTCTCTCTTAAAAGGGTTCATCTTCCATCATCCATCTCAGCCTTTCAGGTCGTCTGTCAACTTTATTCTCCTTTCTGATTTCTATCCTCGTGACAAATATCTACCTACTTCTTTTCCATGCATCCATCTTAACTCGAACTTCAATAAGGATTCCTCATTCAACATTTCGGGCGCTTCTTCATAGACAAGGTAAAATCCCTTCCACGTGAATCAACAGATATTTCACATTTGATACGATTTGATATGCAATACGGTAGCACTGAATTCAAAGTGCCGTAAAGGATTTTCTGCAAAGACAGCGGAAAATCTCATAAAGGATGAAAGTTATTGCATCCTTTGTATGCTCTAAGATCTTAACAAGAAAGTCACTTACTTTCCTGAGACCTTTGTATCTCTAAGTCTAATTCATCGGTGCTTCCAAATCCGCGAATCAAACACAAGTTCAGATATCCAAGATATAGCATGAAATTACGAAGATCTCAGTTTGGAATAACAGGATTATGTGCATGAGAATGTTGCGGAAATATTAAACTCCGAATACGCAATTGAATTTGCAACGATATAAGTCCATACAAGTAACAAGATGATCATACTGTTACCAAACATCGCCTAAAGCTTTCGAAAATCACAATCTACAAGGTGCTGTTGTGCAGAACAAGGAGGGCAATAACAAGAAAATTAAATTTATTTTTGTCAACTTCAGCATTCGCATATTTTTTGGAGATGAATCTTTTGATTGAATCGAGAAGTCGTGAAGTTAGAGAAATATTTTCAAAGTAGGAAGATATTTATGACGAACAAGCGATATATTCAGTTTTGAATTTTTACAGATTAGATATCTTTTCCACAAATGGCAAGTGTAAATAAATGAGCCGCTGACAACCATGTATTTCTTCAAAATATGCCACGTAATTGGTATACTTCAGTAAAAAGCCAGATGAGTAAAAGGAAATATAGGCCATCTTTAAGCCGTCTTCGGCATAATGGAGGGATGAATATCGTGTACTTGAACGTGAAAAAATGGAAAGCACCAGAAGGGAATGCAGCAAAGTCATAAGAGTAAGAAAGACATAATTATAAAAAATAAGTTCATAAACGATAGAGGAGAAGCATCCCTGAATTTTCTAATGAAATTCTTTACATTTATAATGTTAATACGTAAATAAAAATGGTAAATATTGAGTATTCTTATTTTCATTGTGAAACATTCCCTAGGGTAAAGGTTTCTAACAAGCAGACAACGGACAGTATGTGACCCTTAAATCAATACTAAGCGGTCCTCTTTTCAAACCAAAGTTTTATACTATTTTCGTTTATAATAAATTTGACAGAAAGCAATTGGTTATAACCTACTTAAAGAGTGAAAGGCTTTACTCAGTTCAAATATCACTGCCATAAAAATGCACCAACGCATTTCAATTAATTATGAATATAAAAAAACATGCACAAAAGGTCTCACAAATAGAGCTACTGGATAACCATGTGGGTAGTGCGTCATGTGAAAGTGCTCCAAGGTTTGATTCTCAGTAAGAAATCGATTCCGGGACGACCAATATGTGCCGAAATATTGAGTGGATTGGGGGCTTATATGTGCGAAATGACCTCAGCTCCCGAAGTACTTTTAATGATACACTTTTACAGTATCGTAAATTAAAGGTATACTTTCTGCGAAAGATAACGGTAAGACGATGATAATTGTATCGTTCTCTAGATTGTTTAAACACAAAAATTGGCACAAATTTCAAATAATTGTATCGGTATTTTTATACTGAGAGCCCCTTTTCCTTTCTGTTAAGTTAGTAAAAATCAGAAGTAAATCTTAAGAACTATTCCAATTAATACGGTCCATAAGAGTTGAATCTTGGATACCAACCGCATAAATAAGCCTTAAATAAGTTACTTCACTACATCTTTGGGAATCTTATGAACAATTAATGATATGCAAAACAAATTAGGGATTTCCAGTTCGCAGCCTCAAAGCCCTCCGTAATTTCCAAAGTCTTGAGATATAATGATGAATCGGGATTAACAAAGAAATTCGGCAATGTAAATCTTCCATTAAAGAGCGAGATATTTCCCTCTCATCCAAATTATTTACGCCATTTTAAATAACGGCGCGTTATTTATCGGCAATATTAAAGTAACTCTTAAATAGAGGACACGCGCTGCTATTGAGGAGATTTACCGACTGCTTTAACATTTTAATCATCCTCAGAAAATTGCTTTTGCGCCTGCCTGAATTAGCACCATTTTTCCCTCTCCGTTAATAGCTGAATCGCTATCAAACGATAACAAAATGGATATCATAAATATTTTTGCGGGTGTAAGTGTGGTCTAGCATGTCGCAAGGGTTCGCATAATGGGATTTATCCCGCCATCAATCTGAAGAGCATATTTCCATTCCTCTCCTCTTCCTTTAAATTCCTCTTCGCCCGCATCCATCTGCGCTGATTTATTGTAATGCGGGGGAGGTGGGGAGAGAGGGGAGGGAGAGGGGGAGGGGAGTGATTCATGAGAGGAGAGCGCGAAAATTCAGAGGGAAAATGGAGGGAAGAGGGACAGACGGACAACAGACAAACGGACCACCATTTTTTTAAAGGGAGATCTCTGCGCATTTAATCGAAGAAAGATCGCCTCCAAAAAGGGGGATTTTTTGGAAAATCGCAAAGTTAGGAGAAGTAAAAAAGGATGGATGAAGATAGCAAGAGGTGCGGATAAATTGCCAATAAATAAGGCGTGAGATTGTGGGGAATTATGAGGGAATGGAGCGATTGGCTGGGGACAGGACGATTTGGAGAACTGCAGAAAACCAACGTTCAGATTATAAAGCATAGATGAGGAAAAAAGTCGTGCAGTCACTATTGTATTATATTATAACTATGCACTAATATCATTGCGCATTTTTTGACGTATTAATTTCATAACACAATTCAGATTATGTATTTTCTGCCATGTAAGGGTTAGAAAAATATGTTATTTCACATTAATAAGGCCTCATCTTAAATACGCGGCAAGTATATGGGATTCAGCATATGAAACGGGTTCCCGTGAACCCGAGGAAGAGTAACGCAAAGCGATGCGTTCTGTCAAAAAATGCTAAGAGAATAAGGCAAGCTTTACGAAGATGCTCTCAGACGCAGGATAGGAATCCTTGAAAGAAAGGATACGAGAAGCTTGGTTGAGATTGCTTGAGAAATTTAAAGACAGCTAGTTTGCAGAAGACAGTAGGTTTGCAGGCTTCTTATGGGTATAATGCGATACCTCAGCTATCCTATCTGACAATGAGCATAAAGTAAGAGAAATAGATGCTAGAACAAGTCGTTTTAAATACTCAATCATTCCGCGGACGATAGTACGAAACTAAAGAAGTAGTAATTCCGTATATGTTTACACCCACTGCCACGCGCCGAAATATAGTTTGCAGTGTATATACGTATAATTAGATTAAAATTCCATTATAATCTTTTCAAGCTACGAGGAGGCCGTTCGAAAAGTCTGCAAAGTACACTCTTTGTCGTTTGTAAAACTTTTGTTACGTCTCGTCCTGCGCGTAAATATAAAGAAATTTCATTCTTAGATGTAATGAACATTACTGCGCCACACCGTTTTCGGTAATAAGTTTCCCGGACATGGTATAGCTACGATTTTTTTCAGCGCCCTCTGATTTGATTTATGGCATATATATAGAGATTAACGTTATTTTTGTGCACTTCCAAAGAATGAAGTTTTCAAGAACCGCAGTAACAGATATTAAAAATATTAAATAATATTAATAATAATAATTCTTCATTAGCAGCACATGGACGCCTTCGGGATTTATAAGGAAGCAGTTATTATTTTCATGTTCAACGCCTTTCCTTGTATCAGGCATGGAAGATTAGTCTTCAGTGAGCTCTTCTAAGTAATTGAATGATGGAACAAGTACTTCGTTTGAGTGTGGAATTAGTCTCCTAGCTGAATCTAGGTCAGAATACGTCCTTTTGCTACACGATTATTTCCATTCTCACCAATTAAGTTGACTATAAAAATTTAACAATCGATAGAATAGTTTTTAGACTCCCTCCAAACCACTATTATACCAAATTTTGGGCAGTTTCTTTCGCCACTGGCCCACTGGTACAAAGGCTTTTATTCGTGTTTTTCATTCATAGAATTGGTGGAACTCGCGACTAATATTGATGTTCGTGTCTTACGCAAAATTAGCTCAGATATACCCTCTTTACGAACTCAAAAATAGGTTTGCTGTTTCTCTTCATTGTCTACTCAATACATAAAGTTATCCGGAAGATCCAAATACTGCCATCTTGAGGTCTTAAGTAGAGTTCTTGAGATAGTGACAAAATTCACGGCGTGTAAATAATGAAATCTATTCATTATTTGGGGAGACATTAAAATTTACAAAATCTATGTACTTATTGAAGCACGTCTTGTGTTGGATATAGAATTGCATATAGAATGCAATTTTTTATTCATAAGTGAGCCATTGAAAATATTTGAAAAGGACAGTATATGATTTGTCAAGAAATGCAAAGAGCTAAATAGGTCAATTTATATACATGGTGTGTTGACGAAAACGTTTTTATGTGTCTTCGAAACTAGAGTTGATACAGGTAAGCTGATGTCTTTGATAGAATCACTAAAAATTAATCAGTCGTAAATACCCATAATCAGATCTAGCATTTCGGGCACCAAAAAGTATTTTTTGTCGGTCTGTGTACTTAATTCTTGAAAACTTAAAGCTGCTTTTTGCTGCATTTCAAAAGCTGGCTTCAAAGAGGACGGACTATCGTTACGTTTTCGGTCAGCTAACTTAGATTTCAGCCAATGGCGAAGAGGCATGTGAGTTTTTCAGATTCTTATCATTGATTTTCATAAATGATGGAAAGAAACTTTTACTTAGCACATTAAGTTGTCCGTCTAAACCCAAGGTTATACAAGAAGTGAAAAATTGTGACTTGGCTGGGACTCGAACCCAGGTCTAATTAATTTTCATATTTCAATTATCATCATATTAGGGTAATGGAAGATCTATAGTTAGATATCAAAGGTATTTACTTCACTGTGGGTGGTAATATCTTTGAGTGGTACTGCCCGAGGGAAGTTTAGGATTTCCTCACTAATCAAGGTGAATACCATATAGATAACTATTCCACATCCATCCCACTGTGTTACTTCGTACATACATTGTACACTTTTGCGCATCTCGTCAGTTTGAAAAACAAGCAATTTAATTGTAACCTCTGATGAGATAGTAAGAATAATTTAAAAGATTTTATCTTCAATTTTTTCTCAGTGAAGCGATTCTTAATTATGCATAACATGTAAAAACGTAATCGTGTTTCCTCAGATACCCTTTCTTTTCAAAGTGAGAAACGAGTTTCAAAAAAATTACATGGGAGTCGTTGTAAGGGAAATAGAAATGACAACGGCAGAAAGAAAAGTTGTTAGCGTAAGTTGCGGATTTTATTTAGAGCATAATAAAGAATCCGAGTATAAAAAAATTCTTTTCGGAAGAAATAAAGAGTAAAACGAAAGGGAAAAAGAGAAAAAGCCACTGAGGGAGAGAGGGCTTTTTATGTAAAACCTCTGTTGTTTATTTTATTACCAATAAAGAGAGAATTAAGGAATTCAAAAGGAGAGCTCGAAATAATTCCTGTATACCGTTCAGTCTTTTAGTTCTTTTCTAAAGCACACCTTCTCATTTAATACCGATTTATCTGTCATAATGTAATTCAGCAACAACAACTCTTCCTCTGTAAATGGAAGTCGTTAATATCTTTGTTTTCATCACTAAAGATAATTAAGTTGGCCTTTACAACTTCTTGTCGTGAGAAGATAAGAAAATTAAGGATGAAAGACTCTAACTAAAGCATTTTTTGGGGACATTGAAAATAATACACAGTATTTCAAAAAATAATCAGCATTCAATTACTGAAAACGTAAAAATATTTTGTAAGTGGCATATTGCTAAGTATGCAAAGTTTTGCTATTGCAATATTAGTAGTCAATACCATTATACTGCTTAGAGTCAGCGTTGTGTATCGTAGGATAGCACAATGAAAACTTCTCTTTTTCAATCTTTGTTATAAGCTTGAAATTATTCTTACGGTGAATATTTATTCCTGCGATTGTATGCGAAGATAATTAGACGGTCTACAACATGCGCAAAGGAATATCTTTGTTGTTTGCACAAAGGAAAGTACAGAGGCAAGAACAATTCGGAAGAATAAACTTCATGTACTCAGGTGAGTTGTGGTGGAATTCTATTAGGAAATATGAAACAAAGATTGGTAATCCTTCATTCTTTTCCAATTCAGGTGATATTAGAAAAAATACATGCTTCCTACAGTTACTGTATTTACGCATCCGAAAAAAGATATATTATTTTCTTAGTGATGGAACTATCTTAGTTTCATAATATTTTCCATAGTCTATTCATTGAAAGAGCATGAAAATATATGGATTATAAATGCCTTCCTTTCGCAGATACACGACAATTTCGTAGTATTCTTACAAATAATTCAATATCTAAGGTCATTATGCACCTTCGTTCTCACCGGTATCGATCCCGGGACCGCTTTCATCAAACCCACTACCCACTTGGCTATTCAAAAGCATGCTTATTTCGTAAAGTTATAAAATTTTCACGAATCTCTATTATATTCCCATATATTACCTTAAATCTTGAAATATTGGTAGGAAAGAGAACGCTTAAACCATTACTTAACGGTTCTTTTTCATATTAAAAGAGAATAAATGTATAATGATTTCGTTTATTAAACTTAGCGGCATAATCATAGGAAAGAGAAGATGAGGAAGAGGGAAGTATGAAGATGTTGACGTTTTTAAACATGAATTATTCGAGAAAAATGCAATTTGGTTTTAGCGGAGGGAACCTCTTTAATTTCACGGGGTGTGTGAGGGGGAAAAGGCAATAAAAGAGATGAAGAGAAGAGAGAAAAATGATGGCAGAGGGAATCCGTGGAGTGGAGCCGAGGAAGTATTGGACACAAAGGAATTAGGAGAAAGAGATATGGTGGAGATAACGTGATGCGATGTACCTTTGAGATTTCGCATCATGAAATTTAGGTGCAGCAAAAGCCTTGGCATCAATTAAAGAGGGAGAGAAAAGGGACAACTCCATTTCGGATTGGAGTCATTGAGTTTAACCCTACTAACTCTCGCAAAACCTTTACCGTAGAGTCAAAAGGGTATAGGGCAGGGGTGACTTTGCTCGAGTACTGATCGCTTCAGAATTGCAAAGCAAGGAGCGAGTACATGCGTAGGACGCTCAGAAAGTTCCGGGAAAAACCTCATCGTTGTTTATTATTGTTGAGAAACAGGGTTTGTTTAGTTGATTGGATACCCTCAACCTGGCACGGCTCTATCTCTTCGTTTTATTTTCATTTGAAGCTATTCATAATATAAGCGGGTGAAACTTGATTCCAGGAACTTTTGAAAAACCCCTCGTAGCTAAAAGAACCCTTAGAACAAAATTTACTTCCATAAACCTGCTGATGTAATCCAAACAAAAATTAACGAGTTAAGTAAAGGTTATTTTAATGACGTTCTACCTAACAATAAAATTAGACCTAAAATGGAAAATTAATAAAGATACAAAGTTACAAGATAAAATTCCGGAAGCAAAATAAGAAAAAACAACATCAGGTTTCCTGAACCTCGGAAATAATATAACAAAGGAAATTTTTCCAAAAAGTTCCAAAGTTTGAATAAAATATGGATTAAAATAAATCAACCCATTTTGATCCGAATGTATTTACTTTTGATCAAAACTGAAAATAAATTAACCTCATTTCCGAACATTATGAGATAGTATTTTGACTAAAAGTATTTTGCAACTCGAAATGTTCCTAAAAGAACTTGAAATACAACTACGATTTCAAACTCACAATCAAACAGAAATGCCAACAATCACATGTGAAAAGTCGACAAAAATAGGCTGATACTGAATACTGATCCATCGCAAATTTTAAAGTCACGGTCCAGGTTACTATAAATTACACTTTACTCAGGTTATTCACAGATTTAAAGACAGTATAACTGGATCAGCTCGTTTCGTTAAGGGAGGTTTCAGAATCGACAGTAGTGTTACTCTCATGCTAAAATTCCTCGAATGGAATTCGCTACAGGTGAGAAAATCTGAATACCGGAAACCATTCAGGAATTCATTGGTTCAGAACTTATTGACGAAGCGGATGTCATTGCAAATCCGGTAAAAAAAGAGCGATCTCCGAGAGGCATCGAGAGAATTTTGCAAGGAGTTGATAGCTAAACCAGACAGTTACTACTGATCGCTCTTTTGTAGAGAATTAGAGAAGCTAAAAGGATAGATTAGGTAAGAATATTCCGTTATATCCGTCACCCCCTGCCGTACGCCGATGGTGGCTCCTGAAGTATAAATCTAAATAATAGTGATTCATGTGGTGGACAGAATAGCAAGAAAACCAATCTCTTACGTGATAATTACTCCAATTTAATGTTCTACCGAAAATTTTTCCTGCCTCTTTCAAGCAAAAAAAAAACAAACTTCGTTGCTTTGCGCAATTTCTTTGATCGTGCTCACTAATTTATTCTAAGCTGTTGAGCCCTCAACATCTTACCCTAAGGGCACTCTGCTGTTGGAGATAAACACTTAATACATTGATTACTCCCTAAGCGAAGCAATTTTCTGTAAAAAAAATCTTTCTACACGGAAGTAAATTATCCTTTGAAGCACCAATTACAAGGCATTGAATCCGGTTCTTGCAGAACTTTTACTCCGCCGTATACTTTGTATTCATAAAGTCGTAGAGTTGGTTAACGAATGCCTTTGAATTAACCAAATGTAAGGATCACGTAATATATAACTCAAGTCGGCTCGATTTCTATCAAGCGCCGAATCTTTGTCAAGATATTTAACCGTGTATTGCCTAGTTATCTGATGAGGGAATTATATTTCCGGAAGGATGATTTTATTATCTTATTAGCATTAATATTACTTAATTATATCTCTTTTTGATATACAATAGTATAATAAAGAAGATTAATTAACATCACTACCTACATACAGAAATGTTTGAGTCAATTATGACAGAATATTTTAATATTTTCAACAGTTTTTATGCTCATATAAAATTATGGAATATGTAAAAATTGGACATTTATTGTGGAAAATATATAAAGGATTTTATTAATTTACCGCTAAGGGTAAATGAGGAATATTCATTTCATCTGACATTTTAATTTATGAGTGTGTGTAAAATTATTACACCATTGCCCCAAAATTTGCATATTCAAAGGTGAGCTTAGGAATTCGAGAGGTAGCAAAATATGAATATTGCAAAAATAATCAAGTTATTTATATAAAATATTACCACTGAAATGGTGCGAGTGGCTTCTTTCTGAAAATTTTTAACCTAATATGTACCTTGGCAACCCTTTGTTTTAGTTTGCATTAATTTTACCGCAATTTATAACCCCAAAGTCCGTGTGCAAAAGCTTTCGCCACTTCATCATTTAGTTATTAATATGTACAAACACATATTCGGTATAAAAACATTTTCATTAAGAGGACCGCATCGTACGAAGTTAGGGAAGTGGTTTAAGAATAAAATACTCATTCACTAATTCAGCATTTGCAAAATTCTTGGTAATGCGTACATCGCGAATATTGATATATTGCTAGGTTGGTTTTATTTTGTTTTTTATAATTTAATCACATGCAATTCATGTAAGAATGTGAATAGTATAATAGTAATAATATATTTTAATACTTATAGACGTCATACATTAAATCGTTCTGTGATATATTCGACAGAAAGTACAACTGCGAATAGTATATAGTTATAGGAATTATATAATATTCACTTAATGTATATATTTTCAGAAATGTTTTTGGGAAATACATAGAAGTAATATTTGAAAATTAATTTCGGTCAATTTCAGAAGAGACTCATTAATGAAAACGAAATTCAGTAGAGATCACGTGAACTATTACGTGATCGATATTTTTTTGTCATATCGTGGGTTCGACTACGGAGAACATATTCTCATAAGAAATAGAATGAAGTTAATTTTGATGGATTGTAGACTTCTTTACTTTAGCTCAATTAAATCAGAAATAATGGTCCAAGGAAACCGAGTCAAGTACCAAAAGAAAGAACATATTTTATTCACAATATCAAGAATCAGAAAAAATAAGAGGAAATATTTATATAATTCAGTGGCTACAAACAACTAGTTACCCTGACGACTGCGGCAATATTTGTACTCGGCTCGCATGCGATTATTTGGGAAAAATAGAGCAATATAAAATATGTGAGAAAGAAGAGCCGACATGGTAAGTTAAAAGTATAAGTAAACTTTGAACATTGAAACAAGACTATATTTTTATGAATCAGGTAACCTTCTATTCTATAAATGCTTTAAAGTTGGACTTTCTTAATGAATCATCACATAAAAAATGTTTCCGTTCTTAAATTCCTGGAAAATTTCGCAGTCTAGATGGTTTCTAAAGCAAAAACGTAAAAAACGATATTGTTTTAGCAAACAAATAAACAAGTACACATCAATGTTTTCCTTGGAAGATATATATTAACCTTAAGAGAGATACATAAACATTAATTTTCAGAAAATCATCCCGGATCGTCCTTCACCAGTATCAAGATATTTATCAGAGATGAGAGAGAAAAGGGAAAACTTTTGGAAATTTTTGGACGAAAATGAGCTTCTTATTTGTATAAAAGAGATTTTGTAGTCCGAGTTCAGGTGATTACCATTTATTCCATTAGATTTGATTATATTTTATCGTGTTATTTTTAGGCGTTCGATTAATATTTCAACCCTTTGTTGCTACCATGATGGATTTTAAAAATTAAAGAGCAATCAATCTTACTTTTGATTATTGAGAAAGGATTTGATGTATGCAATAGTAGTTTACATCTAGGATGAGTAAATTTAGTTCCCTAAATTTTGACGTGGGAATACACTAGTATAGTAAATAATCAATCCTACGCTCTGTTTAGAAAGGGAAAGGATGTTGGAAATGCATCACATTTCCAGCGATAACACGAGAGGCGAAATGGGAGTGTGAATTGAAAGGGAAAAGGGAGAAAGGAAAAGGTAATAGAATTGTTAATTAAAGATGGGGACAATGAGGAAGCTAAGAGAGGTGTAAGGACAAAGGGGCAAAGAGTGGGTGTGGAATTGTGAGGGGATTTGGAGAGGCATGCGAAGTTGTTGGATTCGAGCAAAATGAGGAAACCACGAGATGCGACCACAAGAGGAACGAAATCTCGAGTTTCTCTCCTGAGAAATTAAGAGAATATGAGGGAATTAAGGATGCTGTATCACGGATTCTTCTATTATAATCGGCTGAAGGAAGAGATCCAAATGTTCGGAACGATGAGGTAGTAATGAATTAACAGTCGAAAAACACCATCTATTTATCCATCTCCATAATGTTTAATTTAAGGGGAACTTGTTATTTTCAAAATTGAAATGACTAACCCGTGTTCCAAAGAAGCCATTCACTAAATGATATGCTATGCAGTGGTTAGAGGACGCTTTTATCTAACAGGCATGCTTATAAAGAATTAATGAGGTTGGCAATGTGTCTCGATTTCTTCTGAACAGTTGCTTTTTAAAACTCTACATCCGATACTAATCATTTTAAATGTAAGCATTTGAATTCCTTTCTCACTAAAAATCGGAGTTTCTCATGTCAGATTGTGAATAATATAACTACTCAATAACTAAAAATTAATAATTAACTTTTTAAATCTTAGTAAATGATTATACGTTAACATTTCAACGGAAAGGATGCCTGTATACAGCTCTATATCAACATATGTACCCTCGGTTTGTGGCAGCGGCTTATATATTATATTATATAATTTTTGTGATATAATATATTTATGATATAATGACTCTATTTCACCAATCGATTACTTTCATATATATTTCGCGGAAACGATGCATTATTGAATATACTAATTCTGGAATCTATTTTCCTGATTTTGTAGTTTCAAGTATTACATATTAGTGTATAGTACATATTAGTGTTTCGATAGCTGTAGTCATTTCGTACCCCACCGGGAATCGAATCCGGTACCGCTCTAATCATACTCGAACGCGCACTTAGCGATTCGGGAGACTTGAGTTTTTCCCAGTATCAGAACGGTCTATTAATCATGGAGGAAAAATTATCGGTACATCTCCAAAGAACATACTTCTCTAAATTTATTTAGTAAATTAATCTCTTACTTAAATCTTATACCTTCTAAAGATTTCTATCCTGAGCCCAGAAGCTTCTGAATAACTCACTGTTCTGACGAAGCAATTTTTACAAAACGTAACTCCTTTTGTAATTCAGGAATGCAACACATGTAGGCAGGGTACACTGCATGCATACTCAAGGTGAGTCCTAATTAGAGCAAAGTAACATCACTCTTGGACTTTTTCTTCAACCGACTATTCTCTTGACGAAGCCGAGATTCTTAAGTGCTCAGATATTACGGATGTGAGTAGTTAAATTATTCGTGAAGGTTACTCCAAGATATTTTCCAGATTCCACTGTTAATAAGTATTCCTACGAAGGTTGTATGAATAATCACTACTGGTAAATTTTCTGTCGAAGAAGATCATTACTTAACATTTGTCTATATTAAGTTAGAGCTTTTGAAGTTTAGGATGAATAACCTCTCTTTATAAACGTCTTCGCCTCAACATTATTGAGTGTAGAAAGAAAAATATTGAATTTCGTCTCTTATGATATGAATCTTCATCTCATCAGATAATAATTTCCAATTAAAATTACAAAAGGAAGAAAGCCAACAAGCTTTATGAATCAGTTTAATACACTTCCATGTGAACTTCAGTATGAATGATCAGAAACGGAACATGGACCTTAATTTGTGTATAGTTCTTTGTAAAATTTTTGAAAGCTAAAAATTGGGAGTGTGTTTAGAACGTTTAACTTCGGTTATTTTAATACTAAGCCTTTCATAAAATATTTCGAAAAATACTTCACTATACGTTTCAGTGTTAGTATTGATTTTCTATATTATATAAATGGATTGAAAAAGTGAAATTAGTTTCCCATCTTTTATATGGAATACCGACATCTGCACGAGATTAAGAACATTTCAGGTTTTAAATCTTTCACATCTTTTTTATTAAAAGCGTTGTTTGTCCCATGCATTCTAAACTGAAATCTGGCGATCCATGGTATTCCTTGAGTCATAATTCGCGGAAATTTATTCCCACGAAGTGATTGTGAGCGCAAGTGGCATAACATGGAAGTTGGGAAAACGTTTTGCTAAGCGGAGGAATCTCCTCCTTAAGAGAAACGCAGTTACAGGAGAATCTCATAATGGTAGCAGCGATAGGAAAACAAAACTAGAGGAAACGGAATTTAAGATGGGGAGACGTGAAAGCATTCGCGAATTTGAGAAAGGAATTTTATGCGAATGTTAAATGAGGAACTTTTCGTTCTTATGTTCGAGAGATTCGGGTTAAGTTCGGAAGAGTGAGTTAGAGAAAGAGATGGTAAAAGTAATATCGTCGGCGACGTAAGCATCTCAAACTCCCTCGCAGATTTCTTTCGCAAATTCGAACGAAAATAAGGAAATCTTCGCTGAAATCAATATGTGCGATTGGAAGTAGCTGTCACTGAAGAGGGCACTGATTAAATTCCCATGAGATTACTGTCCGAGATTCGCTCTGAAACACAAATTCTTTTTAGGACTCAAATTACCAAACCGAGTAATCATCGACTCTCTCACTATTTTCTGGAACTCGGAATTGGATTGCGAAAGGTAAATTTTCGTGGTAAAGAACAATTTCGCTATTTAATCGCATACAGGATGATCTGCATAAAATGGCCATGATTTTCCTATCACAGGTAGGCGCTCGATGTTTCTGCAATGATTAAAAACCGTTAAGCTAATTTCCGTTGGTTGCTTACGGAATTCACGTAATTCATATTCTTATGAAATGAGTTCTGATATCAAAATAAGTACGTGCCTTTTCGGAAGGCTCGTGAATGATAATATCCTCCTTTTCTTTAGTTTCTCCGTAAATTTTTTGTAGCTTATTTTCTCCTTCTGAGAAACGTTTAATTTAATTCATTAAACTTTGAATAATTACCGTAAAAATTACGTTTACCAAGATTTATAAGGATTTCAGCAGAGTTATTGTTGTCTCTAATCATTAGGAAGTAGAGAAAATTTGAGAGTTGATTGTAAAATATTAAACATTTTTGCTCGAAATAAACAACATACTATTTTTCAAATTAATCTTAATGCTGATTATGATAGCCGCTATCTCGTGTACAAGATAACTATTTATTTTCCCAATTATGTTCTCAAAGATACTCAGTACTATTTGAGCCCTCTTTTATTTTCATGGCTTCTTAAACTTAAGTATAGGCCTAGGCTGACTGATATCAGTTTATACAAGGTAATTCTCAAACATTAATCTAAATACTTCAATGTTATCACACCTCTACGAAAACTATACTAGACCGAAAACAGACACTATGTACTGAAAATACGAAATTATGAGAGATATAAAACTGATATGAATCTGATAGGAAAATGTTTAACATAAAGAAAATAATCATGTATTAAATTCGTAGATAAAAATTTTATCAACAGAAAAGAAAGAAGAGAATAGCTGAATTGTCTTGGTCTAGAGTAAACCAACCGGGGTAATTTTGGTAAAGGGGCACGTTTACGCGATGTTTATAGCTCAAATGTCGTTGGTCTGAGCGCGCCTCTTGTCGAGTCAGAAGAAGTATCGTAATCGTCATTTGCACTCATGTAAGTTTAAATTCTGTATCCTGAGTGATCAATGAAAACCCAACGTTTTTTTGATTTTTCTTCGGGTTAGTGAATCTATAACTCTGACGTTATGGCGTTAATAGTATGTACCTATAGCATTAGATCATTGAAAGTGATCATAATATATCCCTCGGATTGTTCTTCAGAGGTTAATTTAATCTGTTCGATTGATTGCTTACCTCATGAATAAAGCTCAGGGGTTGAAATGTTACGAAAACATGGCGGAGGCGCAAGTTTACACAAGGCACACGGGGCAGGTTTACACGATGTGTGCGGCCATTTGAAAAAGCAGCACTTCCAGAAGAGGAAGTAATAAAAGTAGAAAAAAGAGACAAACTGCAATTCTTACAGACTCGCCTGTAAGAAATTCTTTCAAACAGGAACAAACAGGAATCAACAGGATAAGTCGAAAAAGAGCAAGATAGATCCAACCAGTTCTGCCAAGAATAAGACGGCAAAACCTACCAGAAAACTTTCTGGACCTGACAAAACAAACATCAAAATAAAGGGCAAATACAACAATAATCCAGGCTTTAAAACAAAAGTAGAAAGTTAAGAGTATATAAAAAAACCAGAAAGGAGGAAACATGTGGTTCTGATGTTGACGATGACGATGAAAATGTGTGTATTTACTATTTGAAGCGGTATAAATTGTCAATAAATGGAGACCAGTGCACAATGCTCTCAGTGTAAGAGATGGGCACATGACTACTGTATTAAAGCAGGCCAATCAATATGTTTTGCTTGCATTCATTTCGAGGACTAATCCTAGCTGATCTTTGTTTTAATTTCAGTTTGAATTTTTGATATATCAGTTTTTTATGCACTTTTCGGTAAAACTAATATTTTTGCAAATATGACATATTATGTTTACAAAAGACTTTATATTTTATAAGTTTTAAGGCGTGTAAACGTCTATATACTAAAAACGTCCCGGCACTTTGTAAGGCCGTTTCCGGAGAAATTTTACACTAGTGTCATCACCGAAAAAAAGTCTATTAAACTAAAACGTTTGATTAGTTAAGCCGTAGTAAAGGATCAACGCAAAAGCTCAAAGTTCAACAATGAATGAGCGTAAGAAACAAGTAAATTAGTGCCAACTAAAGCTAGAAAAGTTATATTTGAAAAATTGTTTAAACCTACCCCGGTCAACCCTACTTCAGGAAAACTAGAGTTGCTAGCTTTTTAAAATCGACACAAAAAGTCCAAAGAGTACCAATAAATAAGTTTCGTAGTAAAATCTATATGGCGTCCTTAGCTTTTTGCAACTCCATAAGGGGTAAATATAAAAATCACAATGTAATAATTCCACTTAAAATTCTTTAGTGCATTGAAGGATTAAATGGAATTTCCGCATTGTGATTTTTATCTATACTTTATTTTCATAGTAGTACCAAATAGGGGAACTCGTGTAATGAAAATAACTTTGGATGGCTTTTCCATTTCCTCTTCTCTGTTGGAAAGTGTCGAAACTGCGCCTCAGCGGTTAACTCTGAAAGACTTTATCTCTTCTCCTGATATAAAACTTGGTGATAAATTAAATTTAGTTGAGTGTCTCCATTCCTAGATCGTTCTGATTACCTTTTATCAGTCACTCCTTTCACTTGTTTCCATTTGTACATCTCGACTGCCTATTTGTACGATTTCCGCGCCATCTACACATAAATAACTGCGGAGTTGAGACTTGAAAAGTGAATAAATCCAGATGTGAATAGAGATATAAGCTTCGTCTAGGGAATTCCCTCGTTAAAAAGTTAGTGGAAGATAAAGATGCAATCGTTAAATAGGTGAAAATATATCAAGTTCATCTTCTCGAAAGAAATATTACTCATTCTGATAATAAAAATAAAAAAGGCACTCTCTTTTGAAACAAGGTAATCCTATATTTTATCTATCATTGAGATAAATTACGAGTGATTCTCATTTTCATCCTCAATTAGCTTTTCTCACTTTTCTTCCGTAAGTACTTACAGTGATTGAAATCATCCTTCCTCTTTCGTTCCGATAAACTTAATTAAAATAAAGTTTACTATACATTTAAGCAATATGCAATGTAGCACTCCATGTCGTTGATTTATACTATGTAAAAACTATTTATGTCTCATGTAAATTATCAGCATGAATGTATATATAAGGAAAAACTTTAGATAACCCGCTATACACGTAATCACACTTAACACGCGGTTTTCCCCGGTCTTGGTTCCATTCACACGATAAACACGGTGAAAATAGCGCTTAAAAGGCTCTGCTACCCCCCTGAAAACGAATTTTTCCCTTCCCCAAATGCACAGCTACAGCCAATTTTCCGCTTTATTTTATAGACCAAATATTGTATACACGATTGTTGTACTTCGCTCTCTTCTTTTGCCTCACCTTGTCTAAAAGAGAGTTCTTAATTTTAATTATCTCATTTGTGATGACTAATTTGAGATGAAAGTAAACAAATCACGCGGCACGAGGTCTGTATTCCACAGTTGGAGCTGATTTTAGCTGTGAGATAGAATGTGACCCTTCTATTGCTCTCATCTCGTGACAGAATGTTACAGTAAAAATTCGCTTGGCCGTGTTTCATTTCTTTCGTAGACACAACAATGATCAACATGTAGTTAAAAAAGAAAATATCTTTCGCCGAAAAAATTGCTACTTTTTTTTAAACATGACAAGAAAGGAATCTGTATTACACGGCAGTCGTTAGCTTACTCTATAGATACCCTATCAATAACTATGGCCTAATTACAGCAATATAAAGAGGATTCATTTTATTTTTAATGTGTAAAGAATTTATTTAAGAATTAAGGAGCCAAGAATCTAACCTTCTTTGTTCTCCTTAGAGCAAAAATAAAAAGTTACCGTTTTAATTCGTTCTCTTGAAAAGCGTCTGGAGTTTTACTTTATTTATATATCCGATTTCAGGAAATTACCAAATTAAATGCAGCGTGGCGCTATTAGAAACCATTCAAAGAGTTTGCCTATTAGATGGAGGTAGAGAATTTTGTATGACCTGAGATGGTTGAAAGGCTATCATTTTAGTTATTACCTTTATTAAAGATATCTTGAGTTCAGTTACATAAGATTCTTAAAATTTCCGTAGAAAATGCATTCAGGGATTTTTCAACTGAGTTTCAACCTTCCGTAAAATTTAATCAGGTAAGAATTTAACTAAATGGAGGGAAGTGCAGTGAGGAAGAAAATTTTGCAGAATTTGGATTATTTCAACTGAAAAAAGTACGGCTAATCTCCATCATCTTCAAAAATTTCCTCTCGTTTAGGAGATATCATTGCTTAATGCCCCTTCAATTCTCTATTAACTATCCATAATTTTTTCTTGGAAAAACTTATTTGATATCCAGCTTGATTGCCACAATAGTCTCTTTACTTGATAATGAGAATGGCGTCTTCTCTTAATTAGGAATATCAGATCACTCTTTAATATGTAGCAGAAGAAATAAAATAATATTTAAAATTGAGCTACAGCTGTTTTTTCGATGATACCTATTTTGTAGTAACATTGAGGGCCATTAAAGGCCGTATATGACGCTTGCAGTTCAGGCTGAGAATTTTATAAAATGTATAGCTGAAAGTATCCTATACATAATAGACTGGAGTTCCGGTGTCTATTATATAATATGTAATATATAGTTCGGTATAAATGTTGTAAAGGAAAGGTGAAGAATTTCTGGATGGTATGAAGTTGAAATTTAATGGAAAAATAATAAGTTACTTCTCAAAAAGTGGGAAAAGATATTTTCCGACATTGAAAACTTCTCAATCAAAGTAATGCACGTGTATGTCATGATTGCCCTATTACTATTTTAATATACCTATTAGAGATAAAAAATGAACTATTTAGTGGGATAGTCGGACTTGTGTCTATTTTTCAGAACAGGGTATATACGAGGGCAGTATAAATTATGTAAAGACGGTGTACCCCTTGTTACATTATTGAACGCCTATTGTAAAAAACTTATAACATTAGCTTAAAACTTATATCTTTTGTGCTATTATTGCCAGGCTGTTGAAATATTTACCGCGAAACTATAACAATTGTATACTTCCCATCATCCGAATTCACAGGTACTATATTATGATTTTTGTTAATCAAAGCAAGCGAATCGTTTTTTTTTAATGTTATATTTGAAGTACGTCATAACATTTAGAATCTATAACTGTGCGACATACTCGTAATCTCAATTATAACATCTGCTCGTAATAGCCGTATTATATAAGCCAATCAACGAGGAATAAAAGTGAGATTTTAAACTTTCAAATACTTTAACCTTAATAGATACTAGGTTCAGTCTAGAGGGATCTCTGTTGGTATCCCATAATGTCTTAAAGCCGTGCGGCATGTATTACGTTTATACTCTCTAACAAACCAACTGTCCATACCGTTAAAATAGCTGCAACGTTAAAATGCGTTGGATATCAATATTGGAGAATTTATCGCGTATTTGACACTTTTAGAGCTAAAGAAAATGAGCAATGCGTCATTCTTAGAAATTCTATTGTGAATGCAACCAAAATAACGCCCATGGCTTTTCTAAACATTTACTCAATTTCTTCCTTAAATTAATGAAAAGTCGTTACTTTTAATTAATATTCCAGTTTACGAAAATGAAAATATTACGTTAGTAAAAAATAATCCCCATTACATTATAATAATCGATTCCGAACGACAATTAATTCCTGTTAAATTTTACAAAAGGTGAAAAATCAACTGTAATAAATTTCCTACTCAAATTCCGAGTCTTCTTTCTAACATCAAATATGTAAAATAATATTTATACCTAGATGGCAGTTATTATAAATATCATTATACAATAAATTCAATACGAGTAGATCCTTCGTTGAATTGTCCCTCGTTGCTGCTATGAATTATTTTCGGATCAAACATCATCCTTCTTAAGATTCAAAGAATGCAAATGCTAGAGAATTTAACGTGTCTTTGGATTGCCTTCGTGAAATAAAGAATTCTGATGGATTTACATTGTAATAGCCGAATTAAATCACAGGATTAATTATTGAGAGAAGTTGTGCCGTAGGGAAACGGATGTGAAAAATATTTTACCATACCAGAAATCGATCCCGGGTCTTTCATTTGCCGGCCATTAGTCGCTAATCGTCTGATGTGGATCAAGAGAAAGAACTTGATTCGAGTCTCTGTATTATCAAGCTATTTTCGTCTACGATTATTTATCTCAGCAAATTTTTATGCTTTTGGTTTAAAGTTTCCTAAAACGCGATAAATACACAAGATTTTACACATGTCAGTATAAGAATAGAGTAAGCAATTTTGTCTGACATATTTTCATGTTGCCCCAACTTTAGCTAGCTTCTTTCTTAAGTGTTGTAATAGTTCCGGTGGTAATGTAAACGTGAGAGTTTGTATCATAGAGGACTTAGTTTTTATCCTAGGCAATCTTATTTAGTTACCGTGATTTTAAATTCGTAAACTGAATAAACTCTAAATATTTTAACAGAAAAATGAAATATTTACCAATACATCTCCAAGCGATTGCTACAGTATGATGATTTGCCATTTTTTAGGTTTGTACCGACTAAAGTGATTTAGAAATACTCCCAAAACCATCAAATAAGTCTAGTCTATCATACTTAGTTTATGCACTTTTTCCCCCAAGAAAGCATATTTCATAGTATGTACTGTACAGTAGCTGAACATTAACTTTGGAACTTTTTCTCTCCTGCAGACAGTTCGCATTCAGCTAATATTTTATAATCCTAAAGGTGTCCTTTCGGAAGAACAAGTGCATATAAAGTAGTAGTAATTTCAAAATCGCATCGACAGATGACGTCCTTTCGCACATGGACCACCACTGGGAATCGAACCCGGTACCTCTCTTATCAAACTCAAACGCATTGCTCACTAAGCTATCTGGAAAACTATAAATGTATATAGAATAAGTTTTAGGCTTTTAAATGGTTTTGACCGGTTTATTCAGCATCAATCATATACCTTCAGAGGCTTTCTTTATACGTTACAGACTCCATGGCTTTCTTTTGTTAATTTATTTCCCCAACCCTTAAAGTAAGTGGCAGGATTCTCCGGTGTATCTCACGGAACTGTTGGCGGACTGCAAGCACCTTTGGGAGATGCAGATCTGATATCTGTTCCCTAATCGATTTCCCGTCCCCTCTAATTGGAACAGCCCCACCGCGATCTTGGCGCCCTCTCTCGTTTCCTTCCTCAAACTTTGCGACTCATCTGCATGTTCCGATCACCGAGTAATCATCAAAGAAGGCTATCCCTTTGATTTCTGTATCCGAGAGACCCATTTCGCTCGAATTAAACCGATTGACGCGGATTCCGCCTTGATCATCACGAAAGCCCAATCGAATTTGGCTCGAGAATAACATTAATTAGCCGAAGAACGCGAAAGCAACCCAATTTAAGATTGTTTGCATACTTACAAATAAAATGCAGCGGGACCTCGACTTACGTATCGCCCTGCATAAGAAATTTTTACTTACTCCATTTTGATCGCTAGTACTTAATTTTAGGAAGCGAACTGATATAAGGTATCAGAATATAATATCCAAGAAACAAGTTTGGAATGTGAAAGTGAAAAAAAGAAGGTTAAATTTTAACAAAGTGCTTTATAAATTCAGACTTAACACTTAATAAATTCAGAGAGAATTAGTAGAAGATTTAGCCGACATTATGCACTCCTCCTGTTACATAGACCATTCTAATACTGCGAGGGAAATCAGAGAAATAGTTGCTAGTACCAGTCAATTCGAGGATTCGTTTTTTCGAAGAACAATATGTGAAAGTATCGATTAAGAAATTAGAGTCATGGTGCACGCACCCACTACCACACGCCGAAAGGTTGATAGCAGGTTACATATAGAGATGTAGAAATCTGTGTTCGTGGTACAATCCTTTTGAGTTACGAAACTCGAATTGGAAAGAATTAAATTCGCATATTGTGACACAACTGTATTTAACAAGATAAACATTTCGAGTTATATCTGTCAGTATTTGTATAGATATGAAGTTAGAATTAGATTTTTGGTGAATTACTGCCAAGAAAATCACAAATATTTTCGATAATATATAATGAAGTCGATTATACTAAGCATTATTTGTGCGCGTGTTATGTTTTGAAATAAATTTAATGACAGATTTTACGAGAGCAACATTTTTATTAAATCCGAATTTTTGACGTTCTCAGCCTAGAGGTTTCTTAAATTTTCATCCTCTCACCGATTAGATATTTTAAGCTTTGTGGAGAGATTGAATAATACTAGTCAAGATCATTCAGCCAAATCCTTCGAATGGAAAATTTTGCAGATTTTTTGTTCGCACTAAAGTATGAGCCATGAATCTCAGATTCTTGAGAGAAAGAGTCTGAACTGCGTTTAAGAAATACATTTGATTCAAGAATCAACTGCTTCGGCCCTGTCCTTGTGGAAAAGATTTCCATCACGAACAAAAATCTAGTAATTTTTATTATGATTACACTTGATTCGACTGATATCGGTCGATAGCAAAACTGCTAAAATATTTCTCGGTTACTTACTGTAGAACAGACATCCTTAAAGCTTTTAGCCATAGGCAAGGTTGAACCTCAAGCCCTCCACGACTATGTTTTGGTGAGAGAATGAGACCTATAGAATAAGATACTTAGCCAATGCTTTCCTCACTGCGCTGGAATGAAAAACTAGCGAAATTCTTGGTATTTGTAGCTCAATGTCCGTATGAATAGCACTATTCTTTGCATTTAATAAGGGTTATACACTATGAAAACGATTTTTAGCATCACTCATACCTAAATAGTTTTCTTAATATAACAGACATGAGCAAAGCACCTCCCTGTCACCTGACCAGATGCCTTAACTAAATTGTCTTTAAATAAAATTGTCATCCATTTTGATTCTCCGAAATCTTTCGATTGAGTAGGTACTCCGAGAAATCACTTGGCATCTTCACTCGCCCTTTTTTAAAAGGCATCCTTTGAAAGGTCTCGTAATTTCTGAGGTTGAACTAGATGTCTCGATTGAAGCCCAACCATGGGTCTAGAAATCGAAGAGATTCTATTACCGTAAGTAAATGTAGAAAATGAAGCTCAGGGAGACCCCCTTAAGCTCCCCTCTGAGATTTATGAATTGGGAAAAGCACCCAAGAAAAGAAAGACGAGTGCGAAAATTTCCACACCACTAACTCCACGTCACATTCGTCAAAATTCATGGCAAAAATATTGCTTCGAAGAACGGAAATTATAGCAGCAGAAGTGGAGGCGAATTTCGATTTCCAAGTTTACTTCGCATTCTTTCCGATAGTTGCTTCCAATTAAGTTACCGGAAATAAATCGTCAAAATAGGCGTAACGTAATGTAGCATATGAACAGTAACTGGCACTTACAACGGAAAAAATATAACCGTTGCAGGAACTAAATGATATCAAAATAAAGGAACTATTAATGCGTTACAAGCTAAATTGGGCAGCATTGATAACGAATAAAATAAAACTATTTTTTATAGTTAATATTTTGTAGCTAAGTTTGCCTGACGTTGAAATATTCATCTCAGAAATAAAAAAATCTCGGCCCAATAGCTTCCTATCCTTCCCTGTTAATTATTATATTCTTGAAAATTATATTCCCCATAAACCTAGTATTTTCTAAATCAGGGACTCGCAAATTTGTCGATAGAGACCCCCAAGGAACGATATGAAACAGTGTTAAGGGTTACAATTATTTCTCTGGAGTCGAATAATGATTAACGGGAAAAATGAACAAAATTAATGATTATTATTATGAAAATTATTATATTTCTCTTTTGTTTGAGCTTAAAATTACTGGAAAGACTGGAATAACTATATGATACAATTATTTTATATAACAAGCAAGTAAAATAAATATTTAAAAAATTTACGTTAGTGTCCTATTTGCTGTTTGAAATATATTTACACAAAAGTAAAGTAGAGGGTAACGTAGAGGTAACAATAAATAATCGAGAAACTCCTTTATGATTCGAAGGCTTTAAAAGTTTGTTTAGGGATTTGCCAATGAATATCGCATCTACTAAAAGTAACGCATTATTAGATAAATGGCGCACTGAACCCAGAGAAAATTTAAATTTGGACTAAATCCGTTCTAGATGATGAAATCCTTTGTTAGCATTGTTAACGGAAACCGCGTTTTAGTCTGATTTCTTGAAATAGAATTTTATAGTTTTCAATTTGTAATTCATTCTCAGAATTTTTCTATGATTATGAAATGGATCAATCTTCTGTATAAATTCTCTCGATTCTTCTTCAGCAATCCCTTTGCAACGAAACGATTTCAAAATAATAAAGTTTTACAAATACTTTCTTATTTCATCGATATTTTTACGAAAGCATCCAAAAATCCTATTTTTATATTATGGATGAGATTTTTATCTTTTTATTTTGGTCTGAATACAATTTTTGAAGATGTTAAATAAAAAGTTAACTTTCTAAAAGCGAGAAATTGGCACCACGCAAAAGGATTTTTCGGTTCACTTCCGCATTGGTACTCTGAAAAGAAATGCACTGACTGCACGAAAATGAGACATTTATTATGAAATCCTTCAAATTTTATTGCAAATTTATGGAAGATTTGCCCATCTCACGGTAGTGTACCGAAGGTAATTCTGAAAAAGAGGGGAAAAGAAGGATGATTAAGGGGACACAAATGATGGAGGGCGCTGAAATCAGAATGGAATGAAGAGATTAGCTGCGGACTTAGAGGTGTTTGACCAATCAATTTTCGGGTGATGACCCATGATTAATTACGGAGGGCGCTGGATGGAAGTTTGCTTTTTTAATGGTCTCGTCTTCTAATTTGGCTGCTGAACTGAAAATTTTTCTAGATATCCTAAATGCAGCCACTAAAGGAGATTCTACACTAAAAGCCTAGTTCATTTTGCACATCATCTAGCATATTGTCTTTATTTAAATTTCACGAATATAAACTTTATTGTAATTTAAATGTATATAAACTATTTTAGAATGATTTTAACTCTACCGTGTATCCAATGAAGCGGCAGGAAATTAAAAATTATAATCGTTCTAATACTGCTAAAAGTACTTGGATAGCTGAGGACATTTTGCCTTGACCTTTTGAACCCGAGACCGCGGTCATCGAAATCGAGTGCGCTTTGGCTATCCGGGAGCCCAGTTATGATATCAGCTTACGTAGCGCCAACCTCCACTACCCTCTGTAATGCCACTCCAGGAATCGATTTCAATTGTTTTAACCCTAATGAGGACGACATGTTTGGATTGTTGCGCAATGTATGTTATTGCTACCTCTATCAACAGTTTCGATTGTTACCTCTTTACAAGTTTATGAATATTCGAAACCTAAAATACAATCGAATTTTATAACTCTCCGACAAAAATTCTCCTGAATCGACATCTAAAAGTCAAATCGAATGCGATTTATGTGATGGAGACTTGTTTTCTTTAATCCTTTTTGTTTATTTTTCAATTTTCTGTATGGAATTTGAATAACGCATTTTATCTAAGTACACTCGTAAGGTTTAAAATTAATTTCCGAAAAGTCAATAGTAAAAAAAAGTCAAAAAAAAATTCCGTTTCTTACTATAAATTCACAATATTATTTTAGCAGATGTCGACGATAAGCAGGAGACGAAGAAAATGCGAGCTCAACTTTGGGAATTCTAGGAGAAACAAACAGACAGAGTACCGTGTATCAAATCGAATAAATAGTCAACTCGATTCGAAGTTTGAATAATTTAGTCAGTTCGATTTGAATTTACTTCGTAATGGAAAAGCACGAAATCGCATATCACTACTTTGTTAAAAATAATTTGTAACAGCATCTTTTGATTATTTTATTACTTACGGTACGTTACATTAACAAAATTACATTGAGCCTATTTGCATTATTATGTTTGGTTCGTTGTATTATTTATATCTATCTAGTTAGGAGTTGGAATTTTTGTAATTTTGTTTATAAAAGTTATAAGCATAAAGAAAACGATTCATTTATATTCAACCCAGTATCTAGGCACGTGTTAGAATGTTCGTATCAGTTACGGAAGTTGTAAAGAGAAAGCAAGCCTGATTTTATACACCTTAGGAAATACGGCAAAACTCACGATCTCCCAGTTCTCAGTACTAAGTACTCAGTACTAGTGCTAGGTGTTATCTAGAATCGGAGTACATCATACAAGATACGGATTGACTTTTGAAACAGCACTGCATTGAGAGAGAGAGAAATGAAACAAACAGCGCCCCCGAAGGCGAAACTTTAGGAATAATTTTGAGCAGAATGAGATGGGGATAATAGGAAACCTTATTGAAGCTCGCTAGACTTCGGCGACGTGGAAACGTGGAGGACTTTAAAAACGTTAATTTGAAACGAAAGATGGAAAGAAGGTCGGAGGGAAATACAAAAGGAGGAAAGTGAAAGGATCGCTAATGAAATTATCGCCGGGGTCACCGAGCAATAGCACACTTTCCAAAGGAGATGAGACCCGCAATATTCCACGTTGACCAAGTTCGGAGCATTATAATCCTGTTTCTCTAAATATTAACCAGCAAAGTTTTCCGTCGTCGAGAACGGACTCGTAACTTTCGAGGGCTGGTTTCGGAGAAGTCGAATTGGAATATCGGGGAACAAATAAGTGCTAAACGGAAACTTTGCGATGAAGAAATGTTCCCGTAGACACAAAGAGGAAGCCGTATAATTTTGTGACACTGAAAAGATCAAAATAGGAGGAAAAGAGACGCTAATGATTCATTTATAATATTCTCAAAAACGGACGATATTTTGTTGATTCGATATTAAGTTGCGAGAGTGCTTGTTTTGTTTCAACAATACTGCAATCTAACACTTCTTTCATAAAAATTTTTGGGAAGTTTCCTTCTGGGTGTATAATTTTTTTGTAATATATCAATTCAAAATAAAACGTTTTCTTTGGAAGACTTCCGAAACAAAAGATCATTCGTTATACATGGATGGTCTGAAAAGTTTTCGACATTTCGCCGTTTTTCGACATGTTTTCTGAAAATTTCTGAACATTTTCTGAGGATTTCTGAAAAATCTGAGGTCGGAAACTTTTCAGACCACCCTCGTATATTTATAATTTTTATGGTTGGGTGAGAAGAAAATTTTACTGCAGAAAATTTACCCAAAATTCTTCTGCAATATTTTCCTTTTTCTAAGTGACATATAATCAATGAAAAAGGTCGAGGATGTTCTAAGCTAATAGAATAAAAGTAGAATACAAAGAAAAAGGTTTAGGTATGTTTTCTAGTAATGGCTTTAACCCAGGATAAAATCCAAGGAAAAACAGATTTGAAAAATGTCTGACATAATAGAAGAAAAGCATTAGTTGCATAAGGATGGAATAGTATTACCTCACATTCAAAGTATGTCGAATTAAATCCACCAGCTATCGGTAACACTCAATTTTTTACGGTAAAAAATGAACAATTCCTGAGATGAAGATTTGATCTCTCTAAATACAATGAACTCTAGATTATCAGGGTTAACGATGCTGTGAGGATGCGCGAATATTCAGAAAACACGGATAATTCAATATTAGACCGCATTTTCTTGTAATTATTATAATTTACGAAAATAAATATTTTATTATTATTAACCGCACATTCACCGTTATTTGAAATTAAGCATTACGTTAATAAGGTAAATTTGAAAATGCTGAAACACTCATGTTCTAAATTGTTCCAATATTTTCAAAATACCACTAAAAAGCCGGGGAATGTAAAAAATCATTCACGGAAAATCAACAAAAGAGATAATCCGTATAATAGGTTGATCACTGCAGTTTATATTTTAAGCACTTATACGTTATATTTGTATTTTTTGTAAATGTATATCTGATATAATGGACCTTTGATTATATAATATTCGCGATAAATCATTACGACTACATTTCCTAGAATAATGGTCATTTGAATAAATAATCCACTGACTGGCAGATTGGCCTTGCTTCGATCACTTAACGCGGAGCGGCGCTAGCGTCGGCGAATGGATAAGGGAGGGCAGACCTTCTCCTGAGGGCGAATTAAGTGAAAAGGCTTCCGTAACAAAGCATTAACCGAAGCCCCGACAGCAAAAGCCTTCTTCGCTAAAAACCCCTTCCCCTCTACGAATCCCATGTCACTCTAAAAGCAGTGCCAAAAAGAGTTCCTCATAATTCCACTTTGTACTCATTGAATCGCGATTTTTGCACAGCTTCGAAGCCTATTCATTATATACAGGATCCAACGGCTTTATTTCATACTTTCTTAATACATTCGCTAGCGGATTGAAACGATTTTAATTCGTATTTCTTCCAACTGGAGCGAAGCGAAGGATGCGGAAATTAAGCACGTAAATATAATAAGTTAAATTACAATGATAAATTAATTTACAAACATAAATTTACAAATATGACAACTTTTACTACCAACTCTCCATACTGATTAGAAAATAAAAAATATGCAGATTTATTATAAGTGTACGGCTCTGTTCTGATAGGGCCCTCGAGAGTTAGTGGTTCTAATTATAATCGATATTATTTGTGGCGAGGATACCCCTAAATTTATCTAGGTTACGCTACTTAATATTTATCAAGTGAATGAATAACGTTGGATTCAGGAAGGGGAGCGAAGGGTAAGAAGGATATCCTACTACCACCCTTAATTATTTCGTAGTATATACTATATTTTTTCTAGAATAACGGTCTTATAAATAAGAAATTTTTAGAAGTTTCACATTTTAAAGTTTTTCCACAATTACTACAAGTCTATTACATTTATCTGAACAAAACAGCATTCCAACACTTACTTGGAGATGATGTCATAAGAAATTTTCCTTAAAATATTTCCGATTACACTGAAATTGTAAAAATCACGCAATGTTTCTTTTAGGACTGCCTTATCGTTCTAGCGATATTGCTAATCCCTTGGCTTCTTCCTTGTACTTTCCATCCCTTATCCTTCCTGTTCAAACCTAATGTTCCCTTACCCTGTCCGTATCCTCAACTACTCGTCTTCCTTCTTCAGAGAGAATTATAAACTTTAGAATTTCTTCATTCCGCCAAATTTTCAATACAACTACACCATATTCTCTTTTCTTGACCCCCCTTTCTTTCAGTCGAACTTAACATGACTTATCCTTATTATATTTGATGCTAAATATCCTTTCTGAATGTCCCCTTCTGTTTCGAAATTATCGTGCTGCTAACAGAACTACCCGTATGACATCTCCTCTTCATTATTCAACACCAAGACTTTCACTCATCAAACGTTCCCTTTTCTTTGTCTTCCTTCTTTACTGAATCCTCTTCCTCCTGTTTATCCTTTCTCTCAACCCAAAGGGACGTTCGTAAAATTAGGATTAACTCACGGCTGATCATCGTATTGTCACCCCTACTTTTTTAATATCTTACTGTATCTTTTCTTTGCCATTTTTGGAATATGTTACTGTTTGTTGTTGATATTTGTTACATTATCACTCTAAAATGGCAATTTTTCTGCAATATGTTATGGATATATAGATAAATATATACATTAATAAATCGTTCACCCTGGGAAGTCTCTAGATCCGCCCACAATGTTAGGTAACAGGCATTAATATGAATTTTGTATCTCTGCTTATTTTATTTATTGTACTGACAGGTATCTTATTGTTAATGTAAAGTTTTCCTATTCTTGAACTGTGTACTTCAAAGATTTTATATTTCACGAAGATTAGTAACACTGTTTATCTTCGTAAACTACAGTTTATTAAAAATATCAGTTTAAAATTAAAAATTGTACTAAAATGAGAATGGATTTAATGGAAGAGTATAGTTTTAGCCTCAATACCGCTGGAGAAAATACGATTCTTTGCTAGTATTTTTATAAGAGATAAAATAACATACCAATCGAGCGATTACACGTGCTACCTAGTTATTGGCAATCGAAATACTACACTAGTTGTTAATGTTTGTTGATTCTAGTATTAAGAAAATATGAAAATTGGGGTGCTCGAGACCCCGCTATGCATCAAGCTAAGGACAACTTTTTTAACGCAAGCTCGAGTGTGAGAAGGGTTCAAAATTCTCCTTGTAATCTACCTTTAACCTTTACGGCATACTTTTAAGCTCAAATGAAGCCGATATATGTTGTAGTACAGTATTGTTACGAGTGTCCAATAACGAAAAGTCTCGGCTTGGCTTGGTGGACAATGAAATATGAAAATAAATTTTATGAACAACAGAACGGAAACTTTTCGAACGCCTAAGTACTTGACCTAGCTTCGATCTAAAATAAATGTATCATTACAAGTGAACTCTGAGAGACCTAGTGAAGCGAGCCGAAGAAAAGATTCTCATCAATCTCAGTGAAGTAATCCTTTCGATGGTAGACTTTACCACGAATATTGCTGATAATTTGTTATATTTCAGTTTTTCTTTGCGGTCGATCTCTTTTTTTACATCCGTAGCAAAAACTTATAACTATTTGTATTTTGCCATTACATATCATGATGAAAATCACAGCATTTGAGCAAAAATAAAACTAGAAAAATCTCATTTTTGGAGGTATAGACAGAAGAGGCAGAAGGGCTGGAAGCGGGATATAAGGTCAACCTAAAACGTTGTATGATTCACTCTCAATATAAAATACATTCTATCCATTACTTATCCTTGTTGATGTAAATGCTACTTATAAATATTTTTTTCTTTATTACTGTCCTATTGAAGACACTGACTTTTTAAATATTGAATAGTCAATATATTTAACTCGAGGAAATGTAGCTAAAATCAATACGTTTCGTTAAAAAATGCTGCGAAAAAAAGGCAAACGTTACGAAGATACTCTCAAATGGAGGTCGGGAATCTTTGAAAGAAAGAAGACTAGAAGCTAGGTTGAGACTGCTTGGCAAATTTAGAGACAGCACGTTTACATAGGACGTTATTGATATCATGCAACCCCCTGCTACTTCTGCCGATCCGATAATGAGAATGAAATAAGAGAAATAGAACGCTAGAACAAGTTAATTTAAGGACTCTGATTAAGGACTATTTCCGCGAATAACCCGTAATAATATTACGCTAAAAAAGTAGCTCAATCATTCGGTGTTCACACCCCTTGCCATACGCTGAAAGACAGCCTGCAGAGTATTTATGTCGATTACATTTAGATGTATTTTATAACAAATGGGCATCTATAATCTATTTGTTAATCAAGTCTTTGTCAAATCCTCCACTACTGACCACCAATGAGGCCGTCATTCAACTTTTTATTGAGGAGGTAATAATTATGTATTCAAGAATTTCTATGTTTCCATAAACGCCAAGGGAAACTCACTAGTCCCTAACCGTATCCTAGGGTAAGGTTTCCCAAGACAAGGGTCCTGACCCCATTGGCGGTCGCAGCAGTTCGAGGGAATGATAAGAGATTGCTCGACATAGACGTTGCGGCAAACTAGCTCACATAAACAAGATGCTACTTGCAAGGCATTGCAGTAAATATCGGAGTAAATCAGTGCTGACAAAAGAAAAAATTACATCACCTTCTAATGGTTTTCATAACAGCCAAACATAGACTGCCTCTTTACGTTAGCACCTCTGTTACGATTAAAACTAAGCTTAACTAAGACTAAACTAACTGAATCACTTAACTAAGACATTATTTGAAGCTATTATGTTAAAACTTAGCTCTGCGTTCAAAACTTAATTGCTAAGAAGCAAAATAAAAAATTAATTACTTTTCAATACGCACTCATTAGCTTATTTATAGCTTAAATTCAGTTAGAATAATTTCAGGACATTTGTCTCGTATTACGATTGCTATTTATTTTTTGAGTGATAAAAGACCTTGCTTTTAATGCTATGTATAAAATCAGAAGAGTAAAAAGTTCAAAGAGAAAGTAATTTATATTTTTAGTCTTGAAAAATACTACATAAAATTAAATTATGAACTACGAAAGTTGTATCGTATATTATAGATAAAGTTAATCAGCAGAGTGACGGAGCATAGTGAAACTGTTAGAATGGAACCGCAAAAGAAAGAAATATCCATCTTTTCCTGACATTTATAGTTTTTGCTTTGTGCCTTCATACATACCCTAAAAGATATTCACGTAAAAAAACGAATTTTTATCATAATTTAGTAAGGACGAAAGAAGTTTAGAATAAAATATTTCAAAGCCTCCTCTACGAACTCTCATAAAACAAAAAATATGTGGATAAACATAGCACATGCGTAATAAATTATTTATAAAGTAGGTGTTTCTCGGATATAGCACCAATGTGCAGCGACACACCGGATAGGAAGCACTGGTATAGAAATACCAGATACTTCTTTAGGTAATATAATTTCCTTTTTATGCTTGCTTTTCCTTACAGCTGCATTCCCACCCTCAGCGCTTTTCATTTCGTCGGCACATACGCATGATATTTTAAGCCTTTTAAGGAGCCGTACATTGAAACGTTACGGGTTGCACACAGCTTAACTGACCATGTTAATTTTTTAAGTATGCAAACTAAGCGTATCTTGAAAATAGGCAGACTTTCATTACGTCCCTAATAACTAGAGAAATTACGAATCATTTATAACATAGCTTCTTTGTTCATTTAAATTGAAAATATTATTAGCTAAATTACGGTTAGATTATTATCCATTATATGTAACACTATCACTGTAAATTTCAACAGCTAACTCTAGTATTAGTATTTTGGTATGTATTATGGAATAATGACTGGGTAAAATGAAAAAAAATTATAACAGGTGAAACCCCATCTTTCAGGTCACAGGCGGTACCTTACATATATTTAAGCACATTTTTAGAATATGAGAAAAAACTGGTAAGAACAGCTCAGAATGATGTTTTTTCCCTAATGATATTTGGATGGAATAATTAATTATTGTTACAGAGGTTAAAGAGGCAGGACCGATATGAACTTAACATGTATATATAGATTGATATCAACGGTGAGATATAAGCTTTAAGATATAAACTGTACATTATAAGTTGTTTGACTCATATTATAAGGTATAAATTTTACTATACGTACTGAAATACACCTAGAAAGATAACGTCTGTCATATTTTCTAATATGCTAGGGACATGATTAAACAATTCAATCAATATTTGATGGAAAATATTTATGCAATATTTCAATTAAAGTCCAAAGCAATCCTTTTATTATTATTTCGATTTAAAAATGCTTGAAATGAAAAAAAAAATACGAATTTTTTAAATAGTGCGATCGTAAACTCTTTCAAAATAAATGAATATATTGTAACTTGCAATTTCTCACATTTAAACAATATTTAGTACTCTCACAAATTTTAGATAAACGACAGATTTCGATCAATATCAGAACCTGCCGAGATTCTCATGATAAAAACAGGTCGCTAAAATAAAATTTACAGAAAATTCTAAGTATTGCTTTCAGTCTCTTATAGATGGCGTTTCACAAAGTTAAGCCACAACACCTGGAATATCCCAATGGTTACGATAAACCGGGTGAGCTATATGGATCACCATAATTATACTTAAGATCTAAAAGAAGCGATGATAAACAAATTTCGAAAGTCGTGCAGAGAATCATTCCCGTTGCACTGATTGCAAACGTCACTTTAATGACGAGTGACAAGGTTAGTCAACTTGAGAGTTGAGTAGTGAAGGTATTCTCTTTGGAAATTAAAATGATTCCAACTAATTTCAGTCTTTCTGCGGAAAACTGTTGCATCGCGTGAAATAAAACGCGTGAGTTTTCGCGTTATGATTTGAGTCCGATGAAAGGTTAAGGGTTAAACGCAGCTCGTTTCCAAGGATGGCTCGCTCACTCGAAATTCTTTCGCATTTTTCCGAATCCTCACATTTCAATCCAGCATTAATTCAAACTAGAATATTTGGGCGGAAAAAAATCCGGGAGAGATAGAAGAGTACCAACGAGCATTTGTTTGCATAAATATTAGGGAAAGTGGAGCCCCGTCCGTAGTTTATTTAACGGAGATGAATTAAGAGAATGGTTGAGTGGAGAGAGAGAGAGAAGGTCTGCAGAAATAAAGCAGAAAGAGCTGGCGAAAGAAACCGCGGGACTGAGCTTCCGCTTTTTTGCACGGAGAACGAGCTTTTCTGGGTCAAGAGAGGAAAAAAAAGAGCATCAACGAGCGAAACTTGCAAAACGAAAGCGGATAGGGCGGGAGTGTGGGGAGGGATCGGGAAGAAGGAAAAAATAAAAGTTTGCCAAGACAATGAAGGAAAAAGAAAGAATTGCAGAGGGAAGAATATTCCAGTGGTTGTGCGACAAAAATGTCGTGTTTTGCAATTGTAACAATAATGCTGTGTGGCGGAAGGATACCGGCCACTGCTTCCAAGCGAACTGAGGGAATTTTTTAATACGCAACATTATTCCAACGTGCATAAATTTCTTGTTCAGAGATGAATTTCGGGAGCTCCCGGCGGCTCCATAAAGAATAATAATTTTCGCGATTCCAAATTCCGCGCTTCGTTTAAAAGCCTCTCGATGGAGTGAGTTCAGGTAAAATGTGCCTTCAGAATTGAAGTGATGTGGGAAGCGAAGTTTTGGATCGAAATACGTGGAAAAAAGTCCGTCCGATTCTTGGTTGTAATGCGGACGATATGGCATTGACACCATGGTAGAGATTTTCCTTCAACTTTATTAAAATATAACATCGTTGTGGTTCAGCTTTACCTGGTGGAACGCCATAGAGAATAAATGAAACTTTAACTTATAATGTAAATTGCAAAGTATTTTATTTCATATCTTAAGAAAGAAAGGACATTTTTTTAATTTGACAGGTTTAGTGGTCTTTCTGAAGTTGTCAACACCTTGTCAAATTAAAAATCCGCAGTGGAAGTTACAGCGTGTTTTCTTATTTTTTGGGTTTTGCTTTGCAATTGCACTAAGTCACGCTTAAACATATCGATTATATTCTTCTCAGTATGAGAATTTAAAGCTAAACAGCATTTACTTAACGATATCTTCGTCGAAGTAAATTGCTCACAAGAGAGGACTAATTTTAGATAAGAGGGCTGTGCTTAGCGTGGTACGAGATGCTTACGGTCCGACGCTTATAGCGGATAGTGAGGAGAGCCTCTGAAGTGGCGATTGCAAGCTAGATCCAATATAAACTGCATGAAAGTTAAATATCTTAGTAGCCAAAACTAAGGATGTCGTCTTCTTGGGAGCTCCTTCGAGGAGAACGGAAACAATATTAACTGATGCGATTTTTAGAAATATTTGAACGTTTGAAATACTTAAACTATACGTTATCTGAAGAATGACTACCGTCACAAAATAGAAAATAAATAAACTTTTGTACCGTTGCAACGCATTGCATAGATTGAGGATAACGGCAGATTCGCCGCGAGACCATTTTCGCCGCCGCTGTTTCGTCGCCACGATGTTTTCGGAATTAAAATGTTACTTGCAGAATATCAGGAATTTTTCTTTCGATTTAGAAAAATATTATTACTTATGATACCGTGAATCCGGAGTTTCAAAATGGGAGGGAAAAATAGGAGTTGCTCCAATCACCCAGACACCAATAATAAAGTCATGAAAAAAGTCAATTTTCGGTCAGTAAAAATTCACAGTAATATTCTCATACAAAAAAGTCAAATTTAGTTAGAAGAAGTCAGCAAAGATCTTTTCCTTTCCTAATATCCTCTATGTATCATGGTTATCTTTAACTTAAAAGCTCTTCATTGATAACTTCACCCTTCAACTAGCCTTCAAGCTGAATCTAAATTGCATTCTGATCTAATGAATGCAGTTTATGATAGCGATTCAGCTAAATTCATCGGAAAAATCATTGAATTAATATAAAATATTTATATAACTAGCAGTATATGTCACATCCATATCTAAAATGTAAAATCGATTATTTTGTACGATGTCTCACGGTAAGCCTAGAAACATTGATAAGTTATGTAGGACGCTGTACAAAAGAAATACTTAAAGATGAAGATATCCTAGTCTGAAATTCTCTCTGGAGATTCTGCGGGGATGCATTTTCGCGCGACGCAGGAATCTTTAGTTTAGCAACTTTCAAACTGTAATCGACTGCTTTAATTAGCTCTTTAGCTGTAGCTTAGATTCTCTATGCCGTTATTCGGCAGAATGGATGCCTGCAGGGAATTCCTATGAAGTATTCAGAGTAGGGAGTCTGTATGTAGCACACAAGAGTACCTTCATAGAAGCCTTCCAAATGAACGTACCAGGTACTGATGTAGAAGAGAAAGGGCTAATCTGCTTGCCTACATGACATAGGCAAAGCTCTTTGCTTCGTAATTATTTCTGAAGGAATTCATTGACATATATTTGAAAAGTGCAAGATTATTAGGGGAATGTATAGGAACATACTTAGGTATTTAAAATACAGTTATCCCCATTATAAACCTAAATTGAATGTATAAAGTGCTCTCGGGTCTCCAACCGGGTTGCCTCCTGCCTGGAGACCCGAGAGCACTTTATACATCTTATTCACCGGGAAAAATCCACTTCTTTCTTCTAAATTAAATGATTAGGAAAATGATGGTGATCTTATAGATCTCTCTTGAGCAAGTCAACCTTTGATATTAAAATAGATTTATTAAGAAAGTACTCTCCAGTTTGGTCCATTTTAATCTCTTTTATACCTGCCGGTTTATTCTCTCGAATGAGACATTTATCATCTATATTTAGAAAGAAGATGTAGTAAACTGTCCTTTCATATACGTTTTTTAATCTTGTTTATTGCTGTTTTGCTATGAAATCTACTGAGGTATAAGTGATCCTGTGTAACGATATGATATTCATCACTCCTTAATGAGTATACTATTATAATTATTTTTCATACTGTAATTGTGCTGGAGTAACGAAGAATATTTCCACTAATAGCATTCTGGGGCAGTGAGGGTGGTGCCTCATTCCTCACCTTGCCTCATAAACATCAATCCCTCTCAAAACTTGCGATGAGATTCCGATCATCCTTCAGACTAATTACGCCATAGACATATTTTTCACTAAAATACCAGATTACCTCAAACCTCATCTTATCCAGCAAGCCTCATTCCCTCTCCAGGGTTTTTTTTGTTGATAACCAAATCAGAGGATCAAAGCGGCCTATGGGGTGAATACTTTCCAGAGATTTGCTTTACATGGAATAACAGAGAAATATTTTAACAGTTTCATAATCGGTCTCGTGACGTTCGAATCAAATATTTTTCTCGAACACATTCCAGAGACTTTTTCTTACTTTGAGATTCACGGCGCATAGTTTCGTACGAAGGGAAAATCGCTATCGTACATTGTTCCCATAGACTTTAGTCAGTAATGACTGTCGCAGGGTTGTTATAAATAACTCTGAAATAGTACAGCTGCGAATTTAGTGGGAATGAATTCCGGAGTTCAATTTACCGCCGTCTCTTCTATAAAAAGCGTGACTGTGATTTTGCCTTTGAGAAAAGAAATCTCGCCTAGCACGCAGAAAATATACGATTCGGAGACATTTGCTTCGCTGAGAAGAATGGAAAATACAAACGCATTGAGGATAATGCAGCGTGTCCTTTGGCATAGCTCTGACGTGCATTCTCATGCATGCGCTGGCAAAGTATGGATGGAGTGAAAAAAAGATGCAAACCGAATTATATAGCGCGCAAACAGAAGTTAAAGGTAAGGTTTCAAAGGAGAGATATCACTAATGCCACGTTAATTGATAAAAAAAAGTAAATTGATGCAATATGTATCTTCAAAGCCATATCAAAATCAAGAAGAATTAAAGATTACGATCTATGGCAGTAGTAGCCTTCACACAACATGAGACCTTTTTGAGGGTTTAATATGCTCTTTAAGAAAGTTTTAACAATCTAACACTTAAATACTTTTACTTAATAATCGTTTTAACGATTCCAATTTATAATAAAGAGGAAAATATTCTATAATAGTTAACTCAGCGAATTAGTTAACTCAGCTAAACTCAGTTAATGAACTCGTTTTCTCATACACAATGTCGGACTATTCGAATGTAGGCAACACGAAAATCACGAGTGTACTGTTGGTTTCATAAGTGGGTTTTCTTATCATGCCAAATTGTGAATGCGACCTTCCCGACGGAAATAGGCAAATTAGTGAATGAAAATCGTATGAATGTGGTGTCAATTTTGTAACTATAAAGATGGCGAGTTTTTTAATATTATACGATTCCCTAATAATTGTTTAATTCAAACAAAACCTATAATATTGTAACGTAATATTATGAATCGATAATAATCGCGTTCTGAGAAAAATATCAAAATTTAAAAGAGACATAAGCCAACGCCCTCGTTGAGTTTTATGCGCCTCTAATGACCTTAGAAGAAATGATTAAGCATTGCCGAAAATGATTTAAAATACCATTTAAATGCATGGCCGTGGCGTTGGCAATCATCACTGCCATCGCATCTCATTAAGTCTAGAATATTCCTCGAGATTGATTCCTTTCTATTTCGCCCGCTATTAAAATTCCATTTCCATTGAAGCAAAAACTTCCCAATCCAAAGACTGCCAAATTGCCTATAATTCTCTCAAGGAGTCTCTCCCATCAATATTGATAAAGGTACGAATTACATTCGGCCCAACGAACAGTTCTAATTGCCTATAGAACTCTGTACTCTTTCCATTTTTCCTTTAATCTCATCTTCTCCCTCTTTCTTTCCTTTTTCTCTTTGAAACATCCACAAATCTTCGCTTGTGCAAACAGAAAGATTAAGTGAAAATCATGAGCGGATTCTTTCAAACGAGACCTGTGATGAAGGCAAAGGAAAATTTAAAAAAATATGTAAAAAAACGATTCGTCCTGTATAACTGGTAGGTATGTAACTATATCCCATATAGTTGAGAAAAACGATCAGTATACATGGACAAAACTATAAAACACAACACAAACTATACAACACATGAAAATACTACGTAAAGGGAACTAAAAAGAAAAATAAATCACGGAGAAACATTTACAGCATAAAGGGTATGTTTTTAAGACTGAGATTTCAATAATATTCTATTTAATATATTATTGCTCTTAGCTTCTCAAGAAAGGGTTGGCATGTGGTATCGACCCAAATTCCCAAATGAATTCCGGCGTCGGTACTTCGTGCGACCCTTACCGAGCTCAGTTTAATTCGTTTTATTGTGCCGAATCGCAGGTTCTGTTGAAATTTTGACCATATGTTAATGGGAAACTTAAAGCTAATATTATATATTAAACATGATCAGGGAAATAGTAGTGTTCTTTTACTCAGTAAAGCTTAAAAGTCGACTATTTTTGCGAAATGCTCGACAACTATCGGCAAAAGAGGGATTTAAATTGAGCCCTATTTGAGGGGGTAAATATGGAATACTAATTCAAAATTGTGTTTTGTCATTATGTCTCCCTCGTTTGCTTACCATCATAAGTCTAATCAGATGGAAGAATAAAACTGTTGATAGTGCTTCCATACTAATTCGATAATCATTAAGCACTTACGTTTCAGTAAATTTATTTCGTTCTACGGTGAGTCCTACCATGCATTTACATATATATAAGTTTTCATCGAAGAACTTTATTGAGAGTAAACCACGGAGAACTCCTTAGAGACAAAAACGGCCGAATTGCAGTACTTTTTCTTTTATCAGATATATTACATTTATCTTAACTTGAAGCTTCGAAAAATTGAGAGAATTTTAGCAGCCTTACCGATAAGAATTAGCTGAGCTTCAGTGCTGTCAAATTTAATTTAAGTTGATATTCATCAAATACTACGCCGTAGACACGCGATAGCGAAGTATTTCTCTTTAAAGTTTATTTCTAGTAGCTGAGGCAGTATCCTTTTCGGATTGAAAGCTATAATTTCTAGTTGAGTACATCGCGTGACTGTATGTTGGATCTTTTCCTCAGCCACCAATCACCTCCGTCCCATTCATTTCTTCCCAATGACCCTAAACTTGAGATCTTCTCTTTTACAGCCCCCCCAAGGCCCTTCCTTATATCCTCACACGCACCATTAGAAGAGACTCTCTCAAACACAGCTTCACTGCACCAACTTCTTTCGCAGTAAACTCTTCCATGTTGCTGGGTCGATATCCGCAAAACCACGACCATCACAACAGGAGTAATACTATCGGATTCAGAATGGTGTTCTCTATGTAAATTTGATGTAAATGCAGTCCGAATCAACATGTGACTGAATTGTAGATTTTAATTTTATTTTCTAATTCAAAAAGTATTGGTTGTAAAGTCATCAGCCCCGAGGTTGGATATAACCTGAACCCTTCCCCATTAACAACGAATCAGGAATGAGGCATACAAGGCATGGTGAGGAATGAGGATTTTCACCTAAGCTTTCTTCATGCAGCCAAATTACTATGAGTAAAGAAGTCCACCATGAAGTATCATAATATAATTTCTGTTTTATATTGTATTCAATTAGAGGTTACCAGAATAAATACTATTAAGCAGTAAGTTTTATTTTATTATTTTCTATTTTCACGTCTAAGACAAAATTAAACGAAAGATACATTACTATTTTGATAGAGGGTAAAAACATATGTATCACGTTTCATTTCTTAAGATATACAATCAGGAAAATTTGATAGAAATAAAGGTTAAATTCAAATCTTTGGGTGGATATATATCTTTAAGCAAGCTATGTATCAAGGAAAAATTAAACATGGCTATTAATGAATCAGGTTTCACAACAATCCGTTGGCCGTTTTCGATAGAGAATATAATATCAACCAGAGTTAGATAGGAATATCAGTGTTTTCGAGTTCCTTGCCGCACGCCTTTGGCGGCTTTCAGGGTCTGTAGGTAAATTAAAATGTATATTTGATGAAATATATGAATGCCTTAGTGGTGCAAAACCATAGCATGAGATGCTGAAGTTTTCTCGATTAATACCGTTAATGATAGGCTTACGATTTTGTTTTTGACGGAAGCACAAACAAATTGATGGAATACATAGTTATTTTCTATTGGTCTTAAATTATTAGGGAGATTTACATATCAAGGAGAGCTACATCCACGCGCTACTTTGGATACACGTGCCATAGTTTCGCTTGCCTCGAGTTCGAGATTATAGTCTAAATCTAAATAAGAATTTTGAGTCTCGATATAGCCTAAGTATAGACCTAATTGCTATCATCGTTGAGGCAAGATAGTCACGCTTTCAAAAAAGCAGAGGAATTCTGATGAAATAAATTCTCGAGTTTCCGAAGTGGATGTAATTAGCGGAATGGATTTATAGCGCTCGCATTTAAGGTATCGCATGAAAACAATCGAGGCGAGCGAGGGAAATATTCCAGATACGTTTGTTAAAGGTTAATAGCACGGCAGACAAAGCTTTCCTCAGAGCGTGCGTCGTAAATAATTTCCTTAAACGAGAGCAGCACGCTTCTCCCTCTTCACACGCTACTCTCGCTCGCCTCGTCAAATTCCGTTTTCTTCTCTCAATTACTCGCACACTTCCACTCCCTGATTTCGTTTTCATGCGTGTCTTTGCTCAAAACTTCCCACTTTATCTGATAGTCGACTACTCTACAATGACGCCCACTCGTTCCTCCATTATCAGCTCTCTTCGTTTCCTCGACAATCAAAAAGCTGGTTTACCTGATAAAAGCGACATCTTTGGGGAGAATCGCGGATCTTCCTCCCACGGTACATTGCGTACAAAGCTCCCTCTAATATGTCTCCGAACATATCTCTATCAATTAGTGAAGGCACCATTTTATGTACTTAAAAGCGCAGCTTGAGCGTGAGTCATTGAGGTTTGCGAGCATTGCTGAAATTAGTGTCGATGACTCTCAGAAGTTCGATGTTCTGAGATTGCCTGTGTCAGTCAGGTTATTCATAGTCAATCGAGGTTATCTTAAGCTGTACATTAATATCTATTAAAGTTGCCTCAGACATACACTCATGCATGCAACTTAATTTCAGGAGAAATTGAAACTTATTAGTCCCGTCTTACACTTAACCTGTTAATTAAAAAAATAATTAGAAAAAATATAATCAAGAAGAAGTAAAGAAAGAAAGAAAATATAAACACGATAAGAATACAATTTCAGTTGTAATAAAAATTAAATGATTATGAAATAAAACACTGCTTACTGAGATCGGTTATTATCGGTTCCACAAATAACAGTAAACATTCTTATACGATCACACAGAACATTCTTCTATTTCTGATTGCGATAAATATTGACACCTAGGTCATGAAAGATAAAAAGTTCTGTGATATCGAGTAAAATTGTGTTTTTATTACTTTAATTTTTCTTATTTCTCAGTCATCAGTATACCCTATCAAGCAAGCTATCCTATTTTCGATGGATGTAACAAATAATGGTCAAATATCTATAGATAGAAATAAGCTATTAGAATGTAAATATCTAATGAAAAAAAAATTATTCTGACGAATATCCATAACAGTTTCAATTGAGATAGATATGAAAATTTCTTTAAAATCTCATATCTCTGATACGAGATCTATTCAAAGCTGGATACAATTCTAGATACGTTTATATACAATAATATATACAATTATAGATAGATACGAATTAATTATCTCGTTCCTATCTCTAATCGTATACATTATTGTTAAATTTTCTCTTTGAAGTCAAAAATAAACTCTATAGGTTTGGTCACACTATTTGCATTTCAATAACTATGCTGCTATCGTAAATAAAATAACGGATTTATTTCCAAAAGTTTCAATAGCAGTTCATCTAATTTGAAATGTGCAGTTTATTCAAAATTTATAGAAACTTCAACATTTCAATACCAACAATCAATAATGGTTTAAAAGAAGACGATATAAAAAGTTAAGGTTTACGCTCACGAAATTTCAAGAAATGTCAGCGATTTCCTCTGTCTAGATTTGATGGTCCAGTATTCTATACATCATTAATTGTTCGGCGTAAAGAATCAGGGTCCATTCACTTCCATGAAAACTTTTAAATGACATTCTACGTTAACTCTCCCAACACCTACGCCTCTTTACTTTGCTGACAATTAAGAGGTTGATTTCCCTCAAGAGTGACATCTTTGAGGAAAGTTGGGAGGTTCATCTCATCCTCCCACGCAACATTACGCACGCCATTCCCTCCGATTTCTCCTCTTTTAATGGGTAAACGTAAAAGTTTCTTCAAAGAATCGACTGAATGTGAATTAAAGAAGTTTCTCCAAGAGTCACTCAAATCTCGGACGAGAAGATATTTCATGTACCGGGTCGAAAATTTCCAATACATTTACATATTCACCCTGCAAGGCGCCTATAGTGTTTGACAAAGCACCAGTCTTAACACCAGCATCCCTATTCATCTCTATTTAATCCTGAATCTGACAGAAGAAACGGGATGATAATGAAGGAAAGGGAATTTGTAGTATAATTGCTTTTCTAATGCTCAGTGGATAAATGACTGCAATTCAACTGTCTATTTTTTATGTGTGTATTATTCTTGACGAAAGGTTAGATGGAAGAAGAGACTTTTCAGTCTCAATCTCGCCTTAAATAAAGACCTTATAGACCTTATTTCTGCGATTATTACATGCGAACGTTCTATCGATTTCTATCGCTCTTAATTAGTGTATGATATTTTGTTCGTTGAGGGACTTTTTATAATATAAACTAGCTCTTTTCAATAAATGTGCGATGCTATCGTACGTTTATAAAAATGGAAAAAGCAGATGTAAAAATAAATGAAGTTGTATAAATCGGCGAAATTTGTCAGGAATTGAAATAATGGGCTCTGAAGAGCGGGAAGTAATCTATCGAGGGTATTGAGTAAGATAACTTTTCGTTTCAGAAATGGGTATGTTATAATTAGAAATAGAGGTATAATATTAAAAGAAGAAAACGATGGATAAATACGGAATGAATTGAGGCCGAGTCTATTGCTATAGAAGTGTCAGAGCAGCAAACTGAAATGTGATTATGTGAAGGAGCTCACAGATTTAGGAGCTGAAAATCGATGAGCTCATAGAGATACGTGAGCAAAACTTAATTGAAGAATCCAATACTTGATCTGATTCATCCAGAAAAGCACACGGGAAACGTAGCACAATTGACACTATTCAAAAGGCTTACAGCTATTAAAAACAGATTCGAACGAAGAAAGCACAATGGCCTCAAAGCAAAGAATAAAAAGATATTTGCTTATTAAGAAAAAATTTTGGAGAAAATTGGATGGCATTCTGAGATATATATGTTACATTTAATAAAACCATGGGCATTTCAATAACGTTCTTCTAAGTAGCTCATAATATTTTATTTTCTGTATTAATATTTATAATTAAGTTCAATTTTTAATATTTAATTTATAAACTCGAGATTCTGTTAGTTCTTTATCCCAATTAAACAAAACTTAAATCCAAAGTTGTATCCCAATTAACGCGAATTCCTCATTTGCAGTTTCTGTCAGTCCCAACTTTTGCTTATATTCATGGTATTACTGTATTGACTTTGAGGCCTAAAATTGCTACGCCAATGTAACGATAGAATAATGAATAAATAATCATTATTATCCAACGGACTTGATATATAAGAGCAACTGGAAAAGTTTGTCCTGAGTTGCATAAATACCGTCGGAACCTGATTTACCTGAAAGCGCATTAAACGCAAGCGGACGAATAATAATTGAACAATGGATACATAAACATACACCTCACGCACGCCATTCACTAATGTAAGCACGTCATCTGCCTCGTCTGTTCTCAATGCTCTTTCATATCTCCCTATTCTTGCATATCGTGTCTTTCGCTTCAAACACTTGTGGTTCTATTGAATTTATAGCTATTATTAAATTACTACATAAATACCATTGTCTGTATACTCATGCTGTATTGTTTTTGGTTTCATTAAAATAGATTTTAGAAAGATCAGTGCGGAAAGCATTTTGCAAACGGGGCTCACTTAATTTACTAGGATATGAAGAAAAGTCAGAAAAGATCGGGACTCAAATCCACAGAAATTCATGCATTACTTCATCATACTCCAGTTTCGTTGGAACAAATAAAGAGTTATCAAATGAGGGTGATCATCCGCATAATCTATATTTTTCCAATATTCTCTAATTAACTCTTTATACCCAGTTAGGTTACTGGCTTCGGATGACCTTTCCACACCAAAGTGACCACGCTTCTGTGATTACATCGGAACAACAGAACTGTTAGGCAAAATAGTTACTTTTTTCCAGGTGGAATAACCATTGAGGCCAGACGTAGTCATCCGCATGACATCACATGATCCTCAGCAATTACATTCATACGTGTATATGGCTATATTGCAATATTATTCAGGTTATCTCATGAAGGTGGTTTTTATATCATTTATTTACCTTAATATGATTTTTAAATTATAGATTTCATAATATATCAACCCGATATCCCATGATTAACTTGCCGCTGAATCCTTTTCCGAGAAATATCAACTATACGTGCGCTACCAGTTGATAACATTGGCTTACCCTATTACTCAACGACTATCATTCAAACTCAGGAAGCCATAAATCGATAGCTCTCGGGAACAAATTTTTCATCTTTAATCATCTACTTAGTTCTTTTTTATCTTTTCTATTACAACCACTTTATCTTCATCCCCATCGCCGAATGCTCTGATTCTTTTATCTTGTAAAACGGGACGTTTCAATGAATCTCTCCTTCAGTTTCTAACGAAATGATCTTTCACTAATCGGATTACTTTTGCGAGCATTCTCGGCCTTGAATACTCTTCTGTGAGCTCTCTCTCTCTACTTTTGAACATCAATAACCGTATTTAACATCTGTATTGAAAGTTCCTTTGTAAGGCCTAGAAATATTTGGAAACAATTTTCCCCGATCATGCAGCATATTATGATTCTCTTTGGGACTGGAAAGATTTAAGTAGTATTTCAATGAAAATAGCTGAACAAAATAGTAACAGTTTATTAAATGATAGTAAGCAATAAGTTAATTGATATTAATCAAATTGAAAACTAATTACACCAGCCAACCAAAGGCCAAAATGAGAATCTTCATTCAATATTCCTTTTTTGATAATAAACTCAACAGATTGGCGCGTGACTTCCACAGTATTCTATGACGACGGCAAAAATAAAAAGGGAAACAATTTTTTTAGGAGAATCTAGTTCCCAATTTACTATAGATAACACTACACAAAATACAACAGAAATTCTTTTTTCTGTGGCATTTTGCATAGTGTTATCTATAATCAACTAGGAAATAGTTTTCTCTACGAAAAGTTATTTCCCTTTTTATTTCTCCTATCTTTCTTATGTAATGTAGATTTAGTAGGACCAATACTTCTAACTGAATTTTTCATCACAACTAATCACGTAGATTTTTGATTGGATATAGATTAAGAAACATGATATTTTTTAAAGCATGTAAATTTCTATAAAAGTGATTTCCTTTATCAATTACAAGAGGCCCAATAAATCATACATATTGAAAAGACAGAAGAGGTCTGTTGGGAACAGTCGCCATTGTGTTGGTCGTATCTCTGCCTGGCTTCGATCAGTTCCAATGTCGCTTCGCAGTGAAGGTCAACTTTCCATCGAACGCCATTTCTTGCCTTGAACCTTATCTCTATCTGCCCTATATATTCCGCTGTAACAGTCGATCCTCCGATGAATCTGCGATGATCAGCATTTCGTCACCTCATCCCAGCGAGGATTTCAGTATGTGTCGCAGCTCCATTCAAGGATTATGGAAAGCTCTCTGCGGGATATTCTTACGGTTCAGCAATAATATGGGAATTTTGCGTTCTTCTGAATGAGAAATCTGACACGATGACAGTCAATAATAAACGCTCCGCCTATAGTGAAAATATATGATTATCTTTAATGAAGTAAGAAATAAATAAACTAATGCTTTGATAATAACAAACTTTAAATAGGTAACATAAGTTTCTATACGCAGTATCTGTGATTATATTATTACTAGGATATGTACTTTTTATAGTTGTTTATGGGTAAGAAAATTCATAAAGTATTGCTTATCGATTTTAAGGTTATAAGATCTTTCTAGGATGATTATTTATATCTCCTTGGTATATGCCTTGAATATATAAAAGTGGATTCTGTACACAGTACATTATATTATAATGTTTAATATATAGATTTGTAAGGGCCGTAGCCAAAGGGGAGTTATGAGGTTCTAATTCTTTGCATGAGAACAGAAGAATTTGAAGCAACAAAATACAGTATGACAGAGTAGACGCTACAAAATTTAACATAATTACCGTGACACTAAAAATACTAAATTCTCAAAATTAAAAAAAAAATAATTGTTGCTGCACTAGATAAACAATAAGTTCGGATAGTACAACCTTCCATCTGCTTTCATTTCCATTCAGTTTCAGATACTATTAATGTCGCTCCTTGATTGTAGGCAAACGTGTGCTTTCTCGATTTATACTTACTCTATGGTATGGTAATACATATCCACTGCCACCAGTCTGTATTTACAATCTCTCTGTATATCTACTTGCAATGATTCTATGCTATAATAATGCGTAGTGAATGCATTATGAATATGTATATATTGTTACATATTTAAATAGCGTAATAAATATTTTATACATTCAGCGACATAAAGTACCCATCTGGATTTTGACTGTTCGCAACTTTAAATAAACAATAATAAACGCGGAAGTCGGCATTCACAATGAGGAAAAGCCCTGGCGAAGACTCAATTCGTCCGTAGGAAAAATATCACATGCCCCTGGAGAAGAAAGGGTCCCCAATTCCATAATCCCCCATTACACATCCCTCTCTTTCATCCCTATTTTTCCTTACCGAAGTCCCCATTGTCATTCCCCGTTTACTCCGAGAGCCGTGTGATCCGAATCCCAAATGCCGCTTCCTCTTAAAGGTTGACTAATGCCTTCACGGGAAAAAGTAAGGGTAAAATAAACAAGGGCTCTCATTTTGAAAGATGCAGGACGAGTTCTTGCGGGCGAATCGAGTTAAAAGGTTTCGTTGAATGCTAAAAACAACACACCGAAAAATCTCTTCGTTGGCGATGAACTTGAAGCACTAGCTTTAGAATTAGCCTAAGTCCTTCTGCGCCCGGATCCCTTTGCCGCATCCACGAGATGAAGTATCTCCCTCATGTGGATGGTAAATAAAACTCGCATGACGACATTCCTTTGAATAACTTTTTCAGCAGTGAACTTGTATTACGTCATCTGTCTGAACGTTACGCAAAAGAATATCTGATAGAAAGACTAAAAAAGATGCTTAGTATGTATCCTGCATGATATTAAATTATTGGATCGACCCCTGTGTTTGATAGTTATAATTTTACTAGCTGACCTTTCTGTCAGAAAAAAGGCATATATCCTGACCTGGACTGTTTTACATTTGTATTATTTAGAAAGTTTCAGAAAGCTTACCAGTATAACCTTTAGGAAAACGTGTGTTCGAATCCAAAAGAAAATATTACAACTTAATTTCCAGCAATCGGTTAGAACTGTTATTTTAAAGTGGAAGGAAAATAAAGTCGTAAGATAATAATAAGAGCAGATTTCAGGTTTCGAAAATTGATCATATATTAGCCTTAGATATCAGAAAATTAAAATAAAAACTTGAACACATAGCACGGCAATTTTTAAATGATCCTCTAAACCAAATTAAAATGATCGAAAACTATGGAAAATAACAGTATCAAATAATTTAATTCTCCATTAAGTAAAGTTTAGGATAGATTTATTTAATTATCAATAGTTTTCATCAGTGCGAATCAAATCATTCGATATGTAATCTTGTATTGCATTCTTTGTATTATATCAAATGTTTTATAAATCGTAATTATTCTATTCGTACAACTTATCCATACATCAAATTCATAATCCATGAACCGCATGTTCATCTTTTGTACCAGCAATGTTAATTATTTGAAAATGAAACAAAATTATGAGCTGAATTCAACTTCACTGCATACTTTAAATCTGCATTAACAAACGAAACATACGTTTTCTCTTTGTACTAATTTTGCGCCGCAAACCTGACCTTTTGCAAAGAAAATTCAACGTTTAGCAAAATAGGTCATTCTAGCAAAGTTTTGTTCGGCTTTAAGGTAATGAAATGTGAGGTTTTTATAAAATAATTCAAAAATGTTATTATTTAAATAAGTGCATGGCTTGAACATTTCCTTCCACGGCGGTTCTCATGCAGTAGCGACTGTTAGTTTCATACACATGTTCATTCAATTATCACAGAGCTTTGTGCGGGTGACAATTACAACAAATATTTTTTTATTTTGTGGTCTGAAATATAATACTACGTAAATACATACATACCGAACCTGTTACTCTCTGCGAAAGTAATCGTCTTATTAATTTTGTGTATTTACAGTAATCTACCATACTTTTCTATCCATGCTTACATTTTCCGTTTCAGACACATCCATGTATATTTTTTTACCCCCCGTATTCTTAAAACGTACATTTTTCAGCGCATATCTAATCCCTTTAGCATCTCGTTCATCACATTCTACCTGCTTTTTCTTAGCCTTCCAATACTTTCAGCTCCGCTCACGTTCTCCTCTTCTAATTATGCATTCACCAATCCTTTCAATAGAACCAAATTTAATATCATAGTAAAGATATAACATCATATTGCATAAGAAATATACGTTAAATGTTTCTTCGTTATGAAAGCTTCAGTTTGACTCGGTAAGGTTCACTTGCAAAAGTTAAAGTTTTGAGCTCAAATCCAGAATATAAATTTAAAAAAAGACACTGTAACTTTTATTCTGAAAATTATCTTGAAATGGGAGAACGAATTAATCAGGAAAATTTTAACAGGGATACTATACCTTTTTCATAAATTTGTTAAGTACTTAAGAATGAAAACATTTATTACGACTAGTTCCGATGCTTAAGCAAAGCATCTTCAAGTGAATCCTATTCTTTTACCCTTCACCTGACCCAACGGTTCTCCCTACTCTTTCTTCCTCCGTTTAAAATTGCTTGCCACTTCTTCACTTAAGGATGATGATTAAGCATTGAAAAAGGGCGAGAGTTGCGTTCTCATTCTGCAGTATTTTGCAAAGTTAATTGAGAGGTTATAGTTTCACCGCACAAAAAATTCCTGACATTTATTTTTCCTGTTATGAAATAGTATGAAGTTACTCGCCAATCTGTGATCTGAATATATCAAATAGTTGTTTTTTTCATTTTATGATCATTTTTTTTCATCTCATATATGTTTTCGCCCAAAAAATATGGTTACACGAGATAGTAGGCTTGACACTTTAATTTGTATAATTTATATAAATAATTTAGCTGATAATGCTATGCATCGAAACCTAGTTCGTTATTATGTATCTATTATGGAATTTGATAGATTTAAGTGTTTATTCCCTTGTTAATTAATCTTATGTTATCATTGCATACAATCAAGTAAAGGCCCAAACCAACAACGCTCTAAGAATACGGTTCTTTGGTTTGTTGGTATGGAAGGATCTTGATTAGAAATTCGTCAACGGGCAATTTAAAATCTTAGTGGTAGAATCACATCATCGCAGCCTGTTTTTGTGAATCCTAAATAACAGCGTTAAATAATTCCACAGAAACCTGATTTTAACACCGGCTGCCAGGCCTTGAAAACTCGTGTAAAATAATCTCCGACGAGATCTATCAAAGATTCCAAGAATTTTACTAAATTTTATTAATGAAGGAAATTAAAACGCCGATTATAATTCTCTCTATCACAATCTCTCGATTGTAATTAATTAAATCGTTCTAATTTATGCTTCGCATCATTCAGTCGCAATTAATTATGTAAGTCCTCCGCAATAAGCCGATTCCACATCCGCGTACTGGACGTATCGACACTTGAATTAATTGCATTTCAACGGAACTCAATTTCAATATCAGTTTCAACCATTAATTCGGCTCGCTAATTCCATCTGACTTACTCCAAATCTGTCATCGGGTCCGCGAAACTTCCGGCTTATCAGCGAATATCCGATTATCAAGCAGTGCAAAGCGACTCGTTTACCGGGCGATCTAATCTTTTTCAGCTCGATTTCAGCTCTCAAATAAATAGCGGCGATCACTTTTTCAAGGAGCTTCCTGTAGAGCGAGTCATTACACAGCGGGTATCGGAATGGAGTACCAGTGACTCCATCCAAGTAGTGGGGAAATATAAGCAGTGGAGTTTGCAATAGTTTGCAGGTGGACTTATTTAGATATCTCAGTGATACCATTTGTTACAATTATTTAGCTCATTTAATTTCCTTTATTTATTCGATAATGTTTCAATTAACTTAACATACTATCTTACTTAATTCAATTAATTAAGTTTGATTGTTTTTGTTGTATTTATTTTTATTATTCTATTCACATAATTTATTTAATTTAATTCTTTAGTTATTTAATTTAGTTTATTAAATTTGTGTAAATTTATTTAACTTTACGTTCCTATTAATTTATTCATTTAATGTATTTAGTTGAATTCGTTTCCTTAAATTTATCCATTCCATTTATTCATTTATTATAACTATTTACGTTATATATGATGCGGTTCCATGACAAAGTCCCCCGAAAAACCCTCACATACAAGGCGCATTGATATAAATGTGGGTTTCTTGCAATACGGGGTTTTTTCGTTTGAGCATTATTGACCGTGGGTGTTCTTCTCTGATCATCTTGAGATCAGTCTGATCCCAAGATGAAGCATAGATGTTCCTACACGAAAACAACTTTTGATAATTTAAATATAAACACTTCTTATTCAACAAAAGGGAAATTAAGAAAGATTAGTACATTCAACATAACACATATTTCGGTAGATTTTATATTTTCTCGGTCACGAAAGGAATATGAATCTTGTATTGTGAGTATTCTCATATATAACGGTGGATGCTGTTTAAAATTTCCATTAATACATTCCCATTAAGCTGCAGAAACTTTTAAAAACAGACTCAACGTTCGTGCATTGCCTATAGCATCATCGTTTTATTTAGACTCAACTTTACTGGTCATTGTCAATAACTATGGATAGATGAAGGTTTTATACTTAAATAATAGCCGAAGTATTGTAAATTAACTACCGAATATGGGCATTGTTCTGTATTGGAATTATGAGAACAATTGCCTGGAATTTCCATTGAAGTCCAAAATAATGCGATACAAAATAAAAAGATACATGCACTAAAATTTATTCCCATAAATGAGGATCAAATCTGTTTCGATGGTAACAAAGCGGTTGGAAGCAAATCTCCTTCAATAAAACTATTATATTGAAAAACCCCTCATCAGAATGGTTTCTAAGAAAAACCCACAGTGATAAGAAATGCCAAAAAGAGGTGGAGTGAATAAACACAAATTCAAAAGGAAATATATTCATGCATTGAAAATTGGAGTAGTAAATATTAGTTAATCGATGGAAGTATAAGAGCAGCAAATAGTTCAGTCCCGTCTTTAAGGATTGTAGCGAAAAGTATCTAACTATAGATTTGAAGCTAGTTATTAAATAGATATTAGGGCCCGTCCCTCTACGTTTGCCTACGATTTACAAACTCATCGAACGATCCTCGCTATGATAGCGATAAAATTAATTTTTCCATAGAGTCATTTTCGAAAATATACCAACTTTATTATTAATCAATGGCACAGGATAGAGAGGTGGCACTTGTCATTAAATATCGCTACATAGAATATTTTCTATAGCTACATTACAGGGACTCGAACCCAGTTCTCTCACTTTTCGAACACTCCTTCAACAGACGTATAATTGACACGGCATGGCGGCTGGTTTAGTGGCTAGAATACCTGCCCTAAAAGTGGGAGATCTGGGTTCAAGTCTCAGTCATCTCACTATTTTTCACTTTAAAAAAATTGGGGTATTGTACGTATATTGCCTTAGCACTTTTTATTACAATGTTTTCTTTCCTTTTATCAGTGGATGTTTTCTTAAAATGTGGGCTTGTTAAGCCTTAAGTCGAAAATATTTTTACCCTCACTGTACTCTTTCTTCTTGTTTAATTTGTGTAATATTATAACGAAAATTGATGGCCGGTGAAAAGGAGCCTAAAATAGGCATAAGGTCACTAATAAATTATCTATCTTCCTAACTTTTTTTCCTTGATAAAACTGAGCCTTGCCTCAACAATCCATGGTATATATTTTTATATAATCTACTACAGATTTTCGCGCCCTCAATGAGTTGCACCCAGGAAATTTCCAGCAGCCCCGCCTTTAATAGGCTATAGATGAAGAGCTCAGTGAAACGATACGCAGGCGCAGGAGATCCGATGCCCCTGAGATATCTAACTCCTCAAGGAACCGCCTGAAATGTTCCCATAAGGCAAAATAACGTCGCTCGAATCGACTTCTCGGCTACAGTCGCGTCTCCTCCCGGGACCGCTTTTTCCGCTTCTTCCTCCCCTGCCTTCAATTTCCAATATCCTCTCTCAAAAAGTGGTTTACGGATAACTTCATTATCTCCGCTAATCTCCGGAATGTCCTTGGAAGCGACGGGAAGGGAAACTATGTTAAGAAGGTGAAATACGTAATGTGATGGAATACTTCTCTAATCTCGAGACGCCTCTTGCATTAAATATCCTCCAATATCTAGAGTTCGGATACTTGAGAAAGGTGTGGCTGCTCATAAGATCAAAAGAAATCAAGTTGGTGGATTATGAGTATTGCAGGTGAAATCACCTGAAATAATAAGTCCAGCAGTATGTGAAAAATTTCGTTCGTTGAACCAATATTTTTTCATTACTTTAACAAGTACGAATAAGTAACTGATTTTTGATGATACAAGAATTACTTCCTACGAATCACCTTATGCATCTATGGAAAAAGGGTAAACCAAACAATGTTGCCAACCATCCTAAATATAAAAATAGGATATTGAGTTCATTCACACTATTCATTTATTGAGCAATAACCTTATTTATTACTCCGAAGCATAAAGCAGAATTACGAACTTCAAAAGTATTGATTAGTTTACGTCAGTTGATGTCGCACTTTTCTGTGTCGCAACCTTTTAAGCCATTTCATTTAGTCAATCACCACAAATGAGGATTATACTTACTTCAAGACTCTAAATAGCTTGAACGTTGTAGATATATAAATGAAGAAGTTAATAAGCTAATATAAATAGCAGTAAATGTGAATTTATCATAAAATATACACTACTTACAACATTAAATTTAAATACATGGAAAATATAAGATAAAAATACTGCTAAAGAGAACCAGCTCAATCAGTAAACCAAAATAAATGAAAAACCGAATTGAGTGATAGAATGGAAATAAACAAAGCGCGCTAATCTTAGAAACGTGAAAATTTAAAGTGCATGTCAAATATGTGTTCAATAGAAAATCTTTCATTCACAGAGACGAGGAAATGTCAAACCATCGGTAGTATGAATGAACTCCCCTATAAAGCGAGCAAAATGATGATTTTCCCTGAGTGTAGGCTGGTACACCGTGTGGCGGAACTAATTTCTGGAAGGCATGCGTCAACGTTCCTCTTCCAATTATCCGAGGAATACATTTTTTTATATTTACCTCCGCGACGGCTTAGCTAGGGAAATGGAATTTACGGAAGAGGTCTGAATTCTGCGGGACATTCTTCGTATTTCAAAACACAACTTCAGTGACTTTATTGAATTCATCTTTTATCTCGCAACACCTTTCTACTTGTGATAACATGATCTCGCGGGCTATGATCTCGCGCAAGTTTCCCTATTCAATGATCATACCTTCTTTAATTATAAGAGGCTCTCAAACTTGCAAACTTCGATCTTCATAATTTTATTATTTCGCGTATTTAGCTTTGCGTACGAGTACTTACTTAATTCTTATCAAAATACAGAAGAGGTTATCTCTTGTATTTTGATAAGAAGAATACTTTTCTATTGTATTTTGGAGCAGGACAAAGAAACATGCTTCTTTCATCTACTTTTGTTTCAGTCTCGTTTATGGTTGGTATAGCATTAAAACTGTAATGATGAGAGTGATGCTCTGCAATAGCATTCGTGCCGATCCTCTTTCAAAATAACGAAAGTTTTATTTATATAGGTATGCTGATGCAGTCACGTGAAAATTTTTCACTTATACTATTCTGGCTCATATAGGAATTTACTAGTCAAACTATATTTTACTTGCCCAATATGACCCATTGCTAATTAAAGGCTTCGTGAGCTAGTTTTTTAAATTTGATCTAATAAATAGTTGAGAATCTAAATTTATTATCTATTTATGTAAACACTGATTTATTGTTGCTGATTCAAGCTTTTTTCGATGATGAAACAATTTCAGATTATTGCATTATAACATTAGATGTTAGGTTGAGGAGAGGCTATTTTGCCCTAGCATTAGCGTGAAGTTATAATAATAATAGCTAACCATCGGAATATGTGATAACACGGAGCTATGATATTATAGAGTAGTTAAATAAAGACGAAGTATAAAATAGTACTTGTATGACAACGGCCGAAAATAACTTCATAACCTTCAAGGAACACCTTTTTTTTGAAAATACCTAATAATGAAAGTTTAAGGAGACACTACGTTAACAAAATCAATGAAAGACAGCCAAAAGACATCTTCATCACAAAAAGTATGTAATCGTGCTAATCTATAATCGCCATAAATACAAATCAAAAGAAAAATTCTCTGCGGTTATAAGTTTTGATATAGGCAAAAGGTATTTTCCCCGTGTGGAACGTCAAAAATGACAACATCCATAAAGTTAAAGTATTCAAATTAAATAAACATGGAACATATCCTCCAAGTAATACAGCGAAGGAACAATTGATATATACATGAAACCTGAGACTGGCACAGAAATATTCGATCAGGAAAATCAAGGAAATTAAAGAATGGAGTGGAATTTGTCTCATTTTCCCGCTTATATGTTGTGTTAAATAAATGAAAGACACCAAGAGACTGATTAAGCGGCTTTAGAGAATGCAAAAATACTATTTAGGCAATTAAGTTCAATAATTAGCGGCTTGCGGAACTCTTAGTCTCTTTATGTTTTCAGCAAAAGTGATAAATAAAGGAACTTTAATTGGAAATTATTACATTTGTATAACGTGAAGAGAATAAAGGCAGGACACGGAAGGAAAGAATGGCCCCTCTATGAAAGGAATGAGGAAAGAACGACTTGAAGAATATTAGTCTATACCATGGCTAATTACAAAGATCAAAGAAGTTGAGAGAGAGAATGAGTTAAGGAAATGAATGTAACAGAAAAAGAAACCGGCAAATGAAAATAATTCAAGAAGGAATGCACGACTTTCCTGGTTTCCGGGAGCAGAAAAAGAAATACTTCGAGGATACAGAAAGGAGGAAAAGGAGGAAATAATGGAACAATATTGGAAAGGAACAAAGATGGCAAAATGAGGAAAATGCTGTTTCTGGTGGAAAGGAGATGGGACAAAACAACGAATAACACGAACCCCTATGTGTCAACACGATCACCTATAGTTCATATTTTGATGACCTAGAGATACTGTGTCATGTATAAGATAAACAAAGAAATACAGATTATATAATGCGAAGTCTGAGTGAGGGAATTGATTCTGAGAGTTTTTCATACAAGGACACGTTTTAAAGAGAAGTTGTTTTGAGCAAGGATAAAAGATAGAAATATAAAATTACAATAATTTATGGAAAAACGAAATATAATATCAAATAAAAGATGTTAATTCAAAATTAAAGTATGAATTATATATATTTGTAAATAAAATTTAAATACTTCATTAAACATATAATGAGAATTAACAATTACTATATCAAATTGAAATACATCATTAAGATGGAATACTAGGACATCACCTTAAAATATAAAAATTATAATTCCAAGAAATATTTAAAATACAATATATAACTGAAATATTAAATGAAACTATGAAAAATAGATTTCTAATATATAATTAAATTAAATAATAAATGATAACTTTAAATTAAAAATAAGATATAAAATGAATATATGAAGTGGAAAAGAACGTGAAAATTTTAAACAATAATATCAAATGAAAATATAAAATGGAAGTATAAAAAAATTAGCTGATTAAAATAAGAAATAACAAGTATCAGATTTAAATAGAAAATTAAAACAATAAAATATAACCGAATAATAAAATGAAAAAAAAATAAAAATACAAAAGAAAAATAAAATTACAATTTATAATTTAAAATATCAAATGACAAAGAAAATTAATTTATATATTAAAATATAAAACTAAAATATATTACTAAAGCATAACATCAAATTATAATGCAAAATAAAAAAATATGAATTAAAAAATAAAATTAAAAATAAAAATATGAAATAAAATTATAAAATGAAATTTTTAATCAAAATCAATAATAAAATAAAGGAACAAAACATCAAAGATGTAGCGTTAAAGTATAACATCAATATAAATAATGAAAATATAAAATTAAATAAATAATTAATATCATAGATTAAAATAAGAATAGAAATCATAAAATCAAAGTGTAACATTAAAAATTAAAATTAAATTATTAAACAAAACTGAAATTAAATATTAATTTTAAAAATAGTGTTTAAATTATAACAAATTATCTATATATAAAAAGAAAAAAATAGATAGAAAATTTAAAATGAATATATAAAATTAAATTTCAAATGAAAAAAAAACGAAAAAGTGATATGAAAAGACAGAAATAAAATATTAAATTTAAATATAAAATAAAATTATGAACTTAAATTACGAAATTAAAATAAAGAAAAATTAACATGTGAATCAAAATCCAAACACTAAATGAATTAAGAAAATGAATATGAAGAAAAATTCGAAAATAAATATTAGCTTAGATATATTATGATAATTTAACATTAAATATCAAGTTGAAATATATATTTTATATACAAAACATACAATGATTAATAGAATCATAAATTAAATTTGAATATCAAATCAAAGATAAAATCACATATAAAATTAACACATAATGAAATTATAAAATTAAACAAGTATATTTATGACATTGAAGTAATCTTTCTGTTAAAAATATTTTTTAATCTAAATGAGAGTTTAAAATGAAAATATAAAATAGAAATACAAACAAAATTCATGCAATGATTATTTGGAATCATACTGAACAATTCAAATATCAAATTAATCTACAACTTTAGAATGTATCGTCATAACCTCACGCGAAAATAAAAAATGATAGTATAAAATCTAAATATAAAAAATATTTAAAAAGAACATAAAGACATTAAACTTATTTAATGAGAATGTAAATTAAAAATATAAAATTGAAATATATAATTAAAATATAAGATTAAAATATCAAATTAAAATATCAAATTAAAATATAAAGTTAAAATGTAAAATTAAAATGTGAAATTTAAATGTAAAATTAAAATGTAAAATTAAAATGTGAAATTAAAATGTAAAATTAAAATGTAAAATTAAAATGTAAAGTTAAAATGTAAAATTAAAATGTAAAATTAAAATGTGAAATTAAAATGTGAAAATAAAATGTAAAATTTAAATGAGAAATTAAAATGTGAAATTAAAATTTAAAATTTAAGATGCAAAATTAAAATGCAAAATTAAAATATAAAACTAAAATATCAAAATAAAATATCAAATTAAAATATCAAATTAAAATATCAAATTAAAATGTAAAAATAAAATTTTAAATTAAAATGCAAAATTAAACAGCAAAATTGAAATATAAAATTAAAATATAAAATTTAATTATAAAATTAAAATTGAAAATTAAAATTTCAAATTAAAATATAGAATTAAAATATAAAGTTAAATTATAAAATTAAAATATAAAATTAAATTATAAAATTAAAATATCATATAACATCGAAAATTAAAATAGGAAATTAAAATATAAATTGAAATAATAATTTTGAAAACCATTAAATTAAAATTTCAAATGAAATTTTAACAATAATAATTAAAATATAACATTAACATTTTAATTAAAATATATAATTAATAAATAAACTTCAGATTTAAGAGTAAATTGCAAAATTAAAATAGAATCAATATTAAGATCAAAATATAAAATAAAAATTCATAATAACGATATAAAATTAAATTATAAAAAGAAAATATAAGATTTAAATATAATATTAAGATGCAATATTATATAGAATGTTAGAATGTATTATTTAATATGTTAATATATATTAAAATCAAAATATAATTTTAAATATAATATTTAAAAATTTAATTAAAAGATAAAAGGAATTTTAAATACAAAATTCTTATTTATTTTAAAATTATATGATTTATTTATAAAATATATACGCCAAGAGGTGACTGTGTTGAGTTTTCTCCTCAGTATTGACAGACTGTCATTCATTTTGGTTACACAGAGTTATTCATTGGTTATCATCCCCTGATATACTAGGGATGAGATTTCTTAAAGACGTTGTTTTGTTAGAAATGATCCCGTGGCAATGCTGTGTGCCTGAGATTTCTGTTTGGAACGTAGAAATCCTACTACGCTCGTTGTAAGATCTGCTGAACTACTAAACTGCTTCATATAAAGGAAACTGGATGGAGGTTTCGATATTGGCTTACATTGTAAATGAAATTCCTCCTATAGGAAAGCAGCCAGATTTTTAGGAGGATAATTCGGAACATTACAAGATTTCTTGGTAGCCAATCCGTGAAATTCGGGATGCATGGAAATATACCTAAAACTATATGGAGAATGTGGAAAAGCTACTATTTTTACAATACTTTTTAACATGAGATTCATTCTATACATAAAGATTTGGATGTTTATTTGGTTGCTGTAATTGCCTACATATGTATTCTGATGCGTGTCTCTTAAACTGAGTGTGATTCTCTTAGAGAACAACTTCCTAATTCCTATTGGTATCATTTACAAACGAAACAAAGAAGTAATTGATTTAAATATTAAAATAGAAATCATTTAAGGTACTAAAAACTCAGCATTGCAAAAGTTTTGAGAAAGGGCAAATATCCAAATCGTTTGTATAGCATTCTATTCCGATATTGGAAGTAGGAGTTTTTGCATTAACAGGAATCTACATTGTATTAATTACTCAGCGATAGCATATGAAAGCTTTCACCGTAGATCGTATATTAAAAGTCCAATAAACTAAGGTTAACGCTGAGCGGAGGCACCGAGTGAAGGTGTTCATGGCTTATTCAGAAATTAATACATGCTGCGCAGTGCCGTTGGAAGCGGCTTACTTTTTCAGAAATTAACACCCTGTACAAAAATAGAACAAATAAAATGATAATAGGCCTATTCCCAAATAACGTGTTGCCACCTCCTTCTTCCCTGGACGTAAACTTCCCTAATAAGTACCCTTAACTAATTTTGCAAATTTTCCGGGTTTCGTGAAAAGACGAGGATAATTCAAAATATTTTTCGGATGCGGAACGAGGAAACCCGGGACTGTCCCAGGGAGTCCAAAAACGAGTGGCTGTTTTATCCTTTAGTCGCGATTTTATATGCACGGATTCACCGAGTTGTTTATTCCGCGCTGTCTTTATCGTTTCACTGGCGATTCATTATCTTCTTAGATGTAACAATTTTATATTTTATTGTATATGTTTATAATAAGAGAAAAATAATTAATTTTATAGTTGAAACTGATAAAGCTTGTTACTAGGGGTAAATAATTTCAATTCCGTTATGCTGACTTCCTTATTGCTCTCCTTCGCTATGTTAGTGACCTAATTAATAGCCTAAATATTATTCATAATATTTCTTTACCGTATTTTCATGCAAACATTTCTATTTGTCTTATTTATGGGAAAAAGTATCTGTATTTATCAATTTCCTTTCCCTTAAAGCCCCTACACCCGTCCATTCACTGAACAATTACAGTGGGTAAGCAGTAGCAAGGACTAACACGAACATATTCTATCTAGAAAATCCTATCAATCGAGACCCAAACCCGGGACCTTGGGGTTGAAACATTATCACGATAAAAACACCGCCACCGCGGCCGGTTTGCCTATTAACATTTAAATCCTTAAAATTTAATTCATTATTAGTAAGTGTAGAGTGTTTTTTTTTAATTGTAAATTTCTATTTTTATATCCATGAAGTATTTTTATTCCGTGCACTTTCTTTGAAGCTATCTCTTTCTTTTAAATGTTTTTACATATATCTTAAATATAAAAATTCTGTATGTTACATCAACTCCGTGATGAAACAGTATCTAGCTGTCCGAGGAAGAAAACAGTGACGTATAAATCACACTGTTGAATCACACTCGTACAGGGTTCTACAATGTGTTTATGATAACGGAAATGTATATGATGAAAGGGTTAGATGTAAGACTTATAAATCTCAAATTCACCCTAATAAAGCTATTTGATTATTATTGTTGTTCGCCTTCTTAAAGAGAAACACGAAAAAGAAGCAGTTCATACAGATGAATATCGCGCGAGCTGTTTTTCGTTTTTTAAAAGCGCTCTGACCTTTCCCGAACAAAAGGGGCGTTAATCTGATTATAATATATTTATCCGCCTGCGGACCAACGCGCCCAAGTTTCTGCGAGCGCAGATTAAAATGTCCGCGAGAATTCATTTCTCGCTTGACTAATGATGCGTGGATATGATTATTAAAAGTTCATCGAGAAGGCGCAAAGTAGAGAAACAGGAGAGCATCGTTAAAGATCAATAAAAAAGCGCGGAAACAAAGGAGAGAGGACAAGCGATCCTCGACGCACGAGGAACACGTGTCGGGACAACGCATTCGCTTCATTAGCAAATACATTTACATTGTGGTTGGATATCAAAAGAGGGGATGCGCGCAGGAAAGAGAAGCGTGCAAAAAAAGACAAAGGCGGAGTCTGACACAGGGCGTGTGTACACGTCTTTGAAATGAAAGTCTCTCATGCATTCCAGGCCTCTTCCGTGACGGCTCGCAGCGTTCGAGTCACGGAGAGGAAAAATGCATCGAATTTAGAGTAAGGCTTTGCTACGACACGGGATTCTCTCACAGAAGCGCACAAACGCTACTTATGTAGCAAAACGTAGCTGAAACAAAACAGCAGTAGAAATTGCTCTGCATGATGAAGCTATGACGCAAGACTGGGATGACCGCATCCCAACAAGTCAGAATGGGACAAAGCGAAGCTCTTTTGATTTCCCATGCACATTTTTGATGCACCTATGCCTCGATTTGTACTGTGCTTGATTGGTACGGTGGTCGCGCTCTAAAGAGGACCTTGCACAATCCGTAAAAGCGTCATTTATTGTAATTACATTATCGATATCATTCCCTTACATTACTATGACATTTCATTTATCTACTCCATAACTTCTTCATATTTAGGCACATCCTTAGAGCGAGACTACTCTACTATTAATAGCGATGGTCGGCGAATTACGGTACACTTCGTTTTGAATGTCTATCATAAAGTTTAAACGGTTTCTTAATAATTTTATGGCTCTATTAAATGCACGCATGCAAAAAAATCAAAAAAGCACTAATTTTTCTGGCTGAGTGAACTTGGCAAAGCAATCTTGTCAATCAGTAACATAATCAGAGAGTGAGATCGAGAAACTTCATGCAGAATAAATCAGATGAGACAGTGATAAAGATATTTGGATCAGAAAATAGGGTATACAATTGTAGGCTGCGAAGACAAAGAGTAAGGTGTTGGTTTCGTCTTCACTCAAAGTATTCTTTGCTCACTTGTCTACTAGTTCATAGTATTAAACAGAAATGGCAATAAAAATATATTCACCACATAACGATACGAGTATGTATTTTCATGTATTATCTAGGAAGCAATCAATTACAAATGCTGGCTTCGACTTGGACGATCGATCTGTATGGAATTTTCTAGGGCCTAACCACCGCACAAACGGAGGATTATGACTTCTTCCTTACAATTATTAATCACAAAATTAATGGAAGGAATGTGAACCATATTTCGTCGTAGATGCCGACTCTTTCTTTAATGTCGCTTCACGTATACTGAGAAGTAACTACAAAGTTCCGAAACGTAGAAAATCAATTGATAAAATTAGTTTAAGATAAAATACCTTTCACCGTAAGTAAGTAAAAGACACATAGTATAAGAATCAAGAATACAATATAGATTTTAAAGTAAATAGCTACAAAAAATAATAATATTTGAATAATACTGGAATTAAATATTGAACCTCGCGCTGAGGGTCGGCTAGCGTAATATGTGCTACGCTGGGTGCCAGCTTTATACTAGATATTGAGGAGGCATTCGAGCATCTATCATCGTCTGCCACGGCTTTTTTATCGGTAGCGAAGGGAGCATATAGAAAGGAATAAATAACCATTGTTGAAGATTTCGGTGTGGTAACCATCTTTTCCGGTACGGCACGTATGAGGTACTGAGTTTGATCTAGCGTTATATTGCTTGTGATAATGAAGAACTTCATATTTCAGGATGGATATCATCTTTAAGATTTCCGATTCTAGTAATAGAAAAACATGTTGTACGAATATGGGGTCATAACCCTTCAACTGCTCTAATGTTTCACAAGAGTTGTACCGTAAAAGTATCAAAAATCTGCTAAAAATCAAAATCGATAATTTAATATTCAAAAGCACTTATCAATGATGATTAGCGTGATTTTATTATAGTTTATTTAATGGAGTGAGTGAAGTAAACGGTAATTTTAAGAAATGGACTTCTTGAAACAAATACTTGCATTGAAATAGTTTTGTTACCCAGTGAAAGTAATATAGAAAATATTCCGTTATGATTTACATAGCGATTGTAATCCCTCTCCTTCCCAAATTGTGGTTTTAAACTATCTGAATGTAAGCAAAAATTCTCCGAAGTGCTCATGGTTTCATATGAAGTTTCTTATGTTGCCGATTGGTCCAGCCTTTCAAAGTAAAAAGGTTCTTCTTTTCCGGTTGATAGATTCTTCGTGCTGGATCGTGTATTTTATTGAAACGGAATGTGTAAAAATGAAGTTAGAAAAAAGCAGTTGCAAAGGAAGCTTTCATGGAGCGAAGGGAACATATGAAGAAAGGGCTTGATAAGGGCATCGGCGAAAGATTGGTAAAACTTACGAAGTGGATCGTTTTACCCTATAGATGTGTAACGTTGAGTCTAGGAAAGGAGGAGATCAAAAGATAGGGTATCCTTACCGGGTTTCCGTGATCTATTTATATATTTCCAGCTCTCTGGATGTCCACTATGATGGTGAGATGGCATCATAGATGTCATGCGTGCCATCTTATTGGATGGATTCTCGGAAGCACACCGTGTCCCATCAGAGTTTGAAATTGAAAGAGAGATTGTTCTGACGTGATCGTTTATTAGATAAAGCAAACATTCCGCAAGTAGGTGGGGTTAGGATTCGAGTCCCGACTGTGACGGTCTTCTTCTCCCTCATTTCTTTCTTTACATTTAATTATGTAATCATACGTTCATCATCGTTTATAATTAATTGCTTTTTGATCGTATTTTATATATTAAAATTTCAATTTTCTAATCAATTAAAACACCTTTTTTCATAGTGTTCATCACGTTCAATGAAATTGAGAAGTTTTTATCATATACGTAAATTTTTTTAGAAACGCAAAAGTATTTTCATTTTTTACAGTACTATTTTATTTTACCCATCAAGAAGATTGAAGAAATTATTAAAATACTAAAAAATGAGTAACTATAATTCCTACCCTTTGCTGGGTTAGTTCAGTTTACAGAATGATTCAAATAGAATTGAATCCATCTCGGGATTTCACGGAATACGGGAGAGAGAAACGATTTTATTCCGATATTTCGGAAGAAGCAAACAGCCAAGAAGTGGTAAATCCTAAAGCCTTCGAGATGTAGGTGTGGAGTACACTGGAAAAGTGTGTCTGGTTTATAGGAATAGGGCAGAAAAGAGAGTTTTGATTTCTGTAATCAGCCTACAGTAAAGTGAGAAATAAGTGAGTCAAATACTGAGAGAAGAAGAATTACCAAAGAAAGCAACTCACGGTGGAATGCAAAGAAAAAGGAATTAAAAGGCGAAATATTTTGGATAATATGAGGAGGGGGATAAATTACCAATAAATAAAGGGAAAACGAAGAATAGGAATGGAATCTTAAGGTACGTCAGCCTACAGAGAAGCATGCGACTCAAAATTACAGACACTATTTGAAATAATCTACATAATTTCTATCCCACGCAATGCTTCAGTGCTTAATCTAGGATAATGTCTTCATCATAGACCCATGGAAATTTTATAGGAAATTCGTGCATGGATGTTTCTCTTAAATTTCCTTCCATTGGAAGTATTCGCTCGTAGATGTTATGGACTCGCAAGAATTCCCCTCATATTTCCCTTCATTTGGTCTCCCGAGGCATAAATATCGTCTTTCCGTAATTTCCGATGTGTGCGAGATACCTTCTTCCTGAAAAGTTGCCTGCCCTTTCCTTTTTGATTTACAAACTCATTTCGCATACCCTCTATCGTGTTGCCAAATTCACCTTCTCCGAGCCCATCTTTCTCTTTTCCCACGCCAAGCGAAGCTCCTTCCGAAATCCTTCCTTCCGACCTCTTGACCTTCCTCCACCCGCTACTCCTCGTAAATTTCCTTCGATTTTACGCATATCTGATTCCTTTCCTTTCGCATCAGATTCACTTTTTAGTTTCTCCGAAAACTCTGGACGGAAAATATTTCTCTCGAGAATAAATACGGTCTGGAGATTCCAGCGTTTACTGCCTTTTTCGGGTCCGCATTTTTTCGAGATGGAATTTCTTAGCCCGTTCGCGCTCAACGTTGGCCTTAAAATAAGCTTGCTTCTTCGACACTTGAGTCACTAGCACTGCAAGCATATCATAAAAGATCCCCTTATACTTTGAATGTAGACTATAAGGCGTTGCTTTGCGGAAGGACATATCGCAGAAGAAAAGAAAATCAGTAAATTTCTCACAAATTTTGATTAAACGACCGATTTCGCTACCGGAGTAGCATTATCAGAAGGCAGGTGTGTCGGTTATGAAGAGCTGAATTGCCCTAACTCTTGTAATTATGTTTAAATAAATAATTAGAAAAACGCTGTACTACTTTATCTTTCTAGTTTTCATTGTTTGTAATGTTATGCAAAGTTATCGCTTGAACTCTACAGCTAGTAGTTTCTACACCACTTTTACATTGATAGCAAAACCGGTCAATGTTTAAAATTTGTGAGGAAAATTCATTGGTATTTCTTTAGTGCCCTTATATCTTATTGGGTTCTTAAGGAGTTCAGCATGATTTATATGGAAACAACCATCAAACATTTTATCATCCCTGACCTTTCGAGCACCGTATCAGTACTGCAATGCAGCACATGACAAGGGATTAACCGTTAAAACAGACAGTTACTTCTGGTCGTTCTTTTCTGAAGAGTTTTAGAGAAGCTGATAGGTAGATATTAGGACATTGGTGGTAGTACACCTCTGCCACACTCCACTGGCGGCACATAGGATATAAATTCAAATCTAAATGTATTGTTTCAATTATCAATTTCTAATGAAATCACCAAAAATATTAGACCCGGGGTCTTAGCTATATTCAAGTAATTTAATATCAAAATTCTATATGAGGAAACGAATTAATTTGCTGAGTGAACAGAAAGAGGAAATTTTTCATTTTATTTTCACTTGAGCTCACTAACGAGATTGGGAAAGGAAATAATTTAAAGAGGAGAATTTGCTTAGGAAAAGAAGGAAAAACCGCGTTAAGATACGATAAAGGCCGCATGTTCCCCATCCTAGGGATTCCTTTAATTAACGAAAAGATATTTAATTCTTTAACTTAGGGGATCTTACAGACTAAGGAGCGCTTCAAATTACCAAGCATCCTATTTTAATATAAAGTTGATTTTGGCAGTTTGAGTATCTTATCAGTAATCCATCACCTCACAAAGTTTAAAATTGTGAATTCAAGATGGTAAGCCGTTCTTCTTCCTAATTATTTATACGGAGTGATATTTATCAAATGAAAACTAACTAAACTAGCTTCATCACCTTTTTATAAGTGATAAATTCCCCATATTCCATATTCCATTTAGTGAATAATGATATTCATGGATAAGTATCTTAATGTAATATTACACCAAATCCAATGCTATGAACTCATCTTTCAGTTTGTGGAAAATATAATATCCTTAGTCTATGAATATCTACTTGTTGAATAACAATGTGATCAACCGAAGGATTGATTCTTGTATAGACTTCGATTTTAATAAATCTATTGCTACTATAAGATTTTGAATTGTCTTTACAATTTTCCGTTAGTCGTATTTTGAATAGAGAAATTCGTATGATTTTCAAATTTTGCACTTATTTGAGAGAGTTGATTATGAGGATATTCAAGTATCGAAATCGTAGGATTTTGCATCTAAATGATTATGTATAAGGGCATGTAAGTCTCTTTATGTCACTTTTCAATGAATACAAGCATCGACTTACATTTTATTAGCACCCATACCATTCTGATTGGTCTCAACATCGGAAAAGAATAATTAAAGTGAGAGTAACAAGGTATATCAATAGAGATGGATGAAGGGAGGAAAGGTCGATTGAGGCAAAAGAGATTGAGAATCCATCTTTTTCGGGAGGGAGAATTTGGATGATATATTGGGAAAAGTACAATATGTGGGATCAGGGAGACACGAATTCTCCTAAGATTCTAATTTCGAAATAACCTTTGAAATCGAACCCAAATATTCCCTAGCACTAACAACTTATTGCCGACTTATTAATCAATAATAATATTATTTATCGTAAGGAGTGATAAATTTTAATTATGAAAATGTATCTACCCTCCTTTCACCTTGCTATTGGGCATCAACGTCACTGTCAATGAGAATCGGAAGGACCCTCGATCGACATCAAGCACCATAGTTACAAGATCCCTTTCATTCGATTACTCCGAAAGATGATTCTATCGAAATGTATCGGAAGATGACCGAATTCATGATCGATATCGAAGGATAAAAAGTTATTCATTTATTAGAATGGAAATTATCAATTTGGATCCCGTAGCATGTACATTCACTTCATATCAAAGAGCATAAAATGTGTTGAAACTAACCAGCAGAGTACTTAAGAAGCGAATACAATTATGGATTTTCGGAAACATGTAAAACGTGGGTGCAATTCTTGAATATTAATAAAGTCTCGGTGCTGATTTGATGCTTATGGACCGGTTGCCTTTAATTCTAATTGGATCCCAATTATTATATAAGATATGAAGTTGACTCGAATACCGTAGCGTAACGGCTTCTCAAATAAAACTCGTAAGACGAGTTACTCCAAGAACTTCCCAATAAAAAAAGACTTGAAAAAAGTTGAACGATTTTCGGACTCGAATCAAGATCTATTACTTCTCGGGCTGCTAATTTAACCAATTGGGCCCTCTTACAAAAAGTTAAGAAATATTCTTAGGATATTATACATAAAATGGACTATGTTCGTCCTACAGAGAGGCAATGTCCTTAATAAGGGCATGGCTAAGGACTGTCTTTCAGTGTTTATTATTTGTGTGAATTGCTCTTTTCCATGTAAACTCGTGCCTCATAAAGAACATTGTCTGTGGACAATGTCCGTAATCACCACCTTTTCTTAACTGGAAAAACGAATTGTCTATGACTCTGAGAAAGATCAAATTTTTAATTATAAAAACCCTTCCAATTATTACCAACAACATCTCCAGATCTTCTTCCACTCAACACATACATATTTCATTAACTCCGTCGAATTTCATCTATAATTTTCCATTTTTCCCTTCCAAAGCCATATTTATGAGGTCCATTCTTCTAGCTCCAGTTAACCTCCTTGTTTCGTCACGCAATTACGGATTCTTTCGCCGAAGAAGCTCAGCTTTTCACGACTTTCACTCCTCTACGCCCTCCAATTATATACCCCATCGTGGCGCCACTATTGTTAATTGAATTCCTGCGATGGCATTAATTTAATAAAGAGGTTTAGAACTTCGGTGTTAATTAATTTATTTAGTGAAAGGTGCGGCTTTAATTCTTTCCTCCCCTTTCTGGGGAGAGTTTTAAGCCAAAGGTCGTCTGATGAGCGCCAATTTCTTCTGTTAATTTCTGCCACAGACTCGATCGGCTTATGGCCGACCATATGCCTCTCTCCGTTCAACTTCTCGGATTATTATTATGGAAAATGTTTTCGACTCCTAAAGGAAGCGCTCCGCTTCTCAATTTGAGTCCCTAACTTCATTGATGTCTTTAACAGATCAAATGAAATCTCTTTCTATTCGATGTTTATGTTAGAGTAATGCTAACTCTTAGCTCCTTGCAAGAGTTTGTCTAATGTCATAACTTGCGCAATGTACTTCTTACTTGCAATCTTTTTAAATAGCTTGTTCATTCGAGATTTCATATTTATCTGTTTGAACTATATATTCTGGGTGTATATTGATTGCTTTTACATCGAAAATACTCTAATATTGTAATAATACGTTTTTGTAAGATAATATGGTAAACGCTTATATAGTCAAAATATCATAAGTACGTATATACTCGTATAATCAAAATAAATTTATACTAATGTCATGAGCTAGTAGATTTAAGAGTATATCAATAAAAACTATGTAGAAAGACAGCAAAACCTATTTGAGACGGAAACCTCTAGAAAAATATTATAACTGCGTATACATAAGGTTTTCATAGTAAAAACAGCTTTTATGGAAAATAAAAAGTCCTGTATTTTGGGAATTGTTGAGAAATATTCTGCCCAATGGAAGTTTTTGAGAGGTATTCCTTCCAATTATGACGAATACTAGCAGATAATTATATCACCACTGCACTCCACCACATTGTGTAAGTGTTGTCAGTGCAATGGATAATACTTCTTTTGAAATTAGATAGCATTTCTATTCCATTTCGATTTCGGACGATTAATAATAGCAGCAATATGCCCTTATTTTGTAATGAGGGAATAAAACAAATTAACGAAATAGTTATTGAGAATTGTTATAACAAAACCGCATTGCTAAGAGAGACGCGATACCTAAGGGATATACGAAGAGACGAAATGGTTTTTCATAAAAGGTGAGAGGAGAAATTCTAAAGGCAAAAGAACTTTTGGGTAACGAAAATAATTAAGACAAGTAATCACAAGAAAAGAAAATTAAAGCTTTTGGATGAGGATAGGGATTACTTTGCATGTGTACACATACCAGATCATGCATGTAATTAATCAAATAAGATAACGTGTATTTATGCAAGTATTTAATTAATCTTAGAATGGAAGCGGATAGCACATTCTCCTTCGGTGAAGGTGTCCAGCTTCGTTTCCCGCCGAGGGCAACGTATACGAAATGACCTCAATGGGGTGAAACACCATAAGAATGCAGAAGATGAACATTTAAAAGAAAAGCAAGTTTAGAAGATGAAGGTTTAGAAGCAGCTGCACTGTGGGTGCGGAAAATATTATAAACACGTTGGTCAGAGCGAGGAGAACGTTCATTACGGAAGACCTACTAGGCTGGGAAATTAATAAACCAAAATGAAAGGAGATAAATTAAATTCATGGGATTTTAAATAAGGCACAATCCCTTTTTAAGGAACACCCTTGAAAGCAAGATCCTAGAAAAAAAGGAAAGGAAAGAGTCAGGGAAAACTGCCTCCAGGATATAAAGACCGGGATGCTCCACAAATGGTGAGACGGAAATAACTACTGCGGAGGAATGGTTGCATCGACAAGGCGTCGCTGCTATTTTATGAATGATGAGTGAGGGGTAGAAGTATCACAAAATAAGAGATCCCCATTGTGAACGTACTTCCAGCAGAACCCCATTTTACTGTTGGTATCCAAAATTCTGCGTTCCCTCGGGAGGACGTCTCCTTTCGTTGCCACGGTGACGGAAAAGTGAATTTTTAAAACGGGCGGAAGTATTTATGGACCCCTGCGAGGATTCCTCCAGTTGCGAATTCCAGCTGCGAGAGCATTTTTAATTAACGAGAGTTTTCGGAGGACACCGAAGCAACGGGTAGTCAAGGTTTCATACTACACATACATTTGTAATTTGCAGCATTTTGATGCCATCTTCCACTCTAACATGCTTTTTGGGTTGTAAATTAAGGTGAAGGCTGTCCCAGAAACCGCTTCGAATGAGGAGACGATTGTGTGCAACCTTGTAGACGGAGTGATAGGACTTGTACCTGGCAAACGACGTTAGTAATGAAAGCGGCTTTAGGATTTCTGTAAGTGACACTTATATTCACAGCAAGGAAGGATGGAATGATATTATCCAAGTCTTCATATATTAATTTGAATTGCTGTGATGACTGATAAGTAGAGCACAAATTAGACAAATTCGTAGTAAAATTTTGCCAAAAAAGCTCTCTGGATAATGATTAATCTTACGACCTCCAAATAAAAATCTCACTAACGATATTGGTGAAACTGTTCATTTATTAACAATAAATTAATTAATGACAAATCGCGTTGCCGAAATAGTGTTACCAATCCGCTTATTTCACATTCCGTAAGATTTCAAATAAGTAAAAGGAAATTTGAGTCAATCCATAGTTTATTATCAGAAAGTTTAATATTTTTATCATAAGTAATGAATAATCGTATATCCCCGTAAGTATTATGAAGCAACATCTTAGTCTGAATGGGTCACACATGAATTACAAAAAATATGAAATTATAGAAAATGAAATGAAAATTGTTACCTCTGATTGCAATATTTAAGGTGAATGTGATAATTTCTATGGATTAAAAACCATTTTAATATAATCAGATGTAATCATTAAATTAGAAAAATAATATGAAATCTTTCTATTGCTATCTATTGTTTATGTTAAATAAATGATACATTTCAGACACTTCAACCTTCAGCAACTTTCATTTAATATACGTGTTTGCCATATACTATTAAATCTGAAGGAATAACTTGGTTTTCCTCTCATTTTAAACATTCATCGAATTATTTCATGTGACCACAACGAACGTTGCTGACATTCATAGCAAAAACCCATTCATATCTTTACAAGATTCATTAAATGCGAAAATGCGCTGTGGCACTTAAGTAAATGTCACTGGACTAACGAATGTCTTAGCATGAACTAAGGGAGAATCGCGACTTCCTCCGGGAGACGGAAGATATATTTCTAAACTTGCCAAAATCTGACTCCCATAATTCTGTAGGGAGTGAAAAATTGCATTTTCGCCCCGGGGAAACGTATGATGAGGAGTACTTATGAAACAAGTCCTTATCAATTTAACCGTCGTTTGACGAAGAGAATGAAGTCAGATTATGATGCTACTGTGTCGGTAACACCCCGCAGAGGGTATACATGACATTAATCAGGAAAAAGGAATAATATTCCTGAATATGAAAATGCATTGCGTTAGAAAGCCAACCGTGAGTAAGCTGAATCTAACCCAATCACCAGCCGAGGATCCATCCAAGGAAAAAAGTGGGTATAATATATAATTTAACTTTATCACTGTGCTAATTCGCAAAGATGTGAATGTTTGGAGGAGAGAAGGTTTTAGCTAAATTTTAATCTAGCTTAGTAACTATTTTGTTTATAATCTCTTGGAGGATGTGGAAAATATATCACGATATATATTTTTTCAATCTGCCAATGTCAAAAATCTTAGGGGAACTGATTCCACGAACCAGTCAGTTCAAGATTTCTCACTTTCGGAGCAACATGAATAAACTAACAAATAAGATAAATAAATAATTAGATTAAATGATTCAAGTAATTATTTTCTTAATCCATCGTCAAATATATTCCTTCCTATATAACGAATTGCACAGAATCTTGACTTCATTCCCAAGTTAGTTAAGAAATAACCCCCTCCTCTCGAATGTTGGCATGTTGACTGGAAGGAATTGGAAATTTCAAGGAACTAGAGTTCTAAGCCATCTGAAGCGCCACTTCTGGTAATGCCACACATGCAAGAAAGGTTAATGGTTATGGGAAAAGGGGTAGCAGCCTCACTGTGTAATACAGACATTCAGTTCTTATAAAAACCGTTTGGGAAGGAGAGGGAAGAAAACTTTGGCTATTTCTAGTAGGATGCTTCAGGTTTACTTGATCTCAACCACAGCTCATAACAATATCGTTTCGTAGATACGAATAGACGGTTAAATAAAAGAAAGAAGCTATATCCAAACCCTTGATCCCATGCAGTAAGAGAAGAAAATCTAAATTCTCATATTATAAGGTTCAAAATTCTTGATTACAAGTGTTTATCTTATCTCTATGAAGGGGAAGCTCGAAATGTAGAAAAAAATCTGGGCGGGGAGAGAACATAAGAAGCATACATAATATCTAAGGATTCATTTCTTATTATTAAATCATTTACTTAAATATATGGCGGCTGAAAATTCAATAATTCTTATATTTTTCTTGTAATACTTTTGATACAATCATTATTCGTGATTGGTATATAATGTTCCTATCAGTGTATAATGACTTCATTAAGTCGAAGCACATTAATAAAGTACCAGTATGAAAATGATATTAATTTTTGAAAAAAAACAATATTAATTTTAAAAGAGAGATTCTATTTATTGAGTTAACCAATATGAAAATTACTAGAATGAATTATGAGTAATGCCATATAATGGTGTTCATTTTTATCACAACTTACCGGACTTATTCAAACTCATAGGGCCATAGTTTCACATTTGGTGGACGTGCTTAGCGTCGCATCTGGAAACGTGGAAGTACCTCATATCTTACCTAGCTCATCTAATTCCCTCTCCAACGATTTTGGTAGCTAACGGTAAGTATTTTGAGTTAAAATCGGCCTACAAGCTGAATTCCATAAAGTCAGAATTAATTTTACTGAAGAAATGCTTCGTAAATGTACATAAATATGATGCAGTTGTACGCCAAAAGATAGCAGTCGAGCTACAATATATACGTCTCCACTAGCTGACGGATGGTGCGGGCGTATGCATTTATTAAATTACCCGTATTCGAAAAAAATAACAAATTTTATTTGCCATTGATACATATATTGTTTCCAATATGAATAAAAACTACACATTGATTTCTGCTTAGTTATTTACTTCGTTCATTTTCGATCTTGCCTCAATAGCTAAAATGTGGCAGCAATAGCATAACGCTATAAATTAGTATTTTATTATTAGAATAAATTTGCAAATACATATTAGCAAGTTCTATCATCAACGTAACGGCCAAGCAGAGAAGGTAAAATATTTGTATGTTGGCAGCACGTGATTTGCAGTCCAAGAGGAAAAGAGTGGTCAGGGGTTTACGTAGTGGAACCTCGAGGGAGGTCTAGAAATGGCCGTGGCCTTCGGAATAGTGGGACCTACTTGGTACGAAACCTCTCCCAAGCGGAGGGGTTTCGAGGTTACGCTGGTCTACGTCTGAAATAGTTCACCCAAAGGAAAAAGGTTTTCCATCACTGCTGAACGAGCAACCTGGTTAGATGGCGTTGATCTCGAAGGAATTCAGACGTCCGAGAAAGTAAAAGATACGGACGTCTTTGTTAGAGCTAACATTTTTACGCTACCTTTAGGTTGAATATTTATCATGATTCATTGCCTGAAATTATTTATGAATTGCATCGAATGTGGCGAATAAACATTCCATTAAGGAAGACACGCTTACACAGAAAATGAAAAATCCCACACGGTAAGTTTTTCTGCCGACTTACACCAGAGGGCTTTGGAATATTTTCCTTTATTTTTTAAAGGCAATATATAAATAGATCTTTCATTGAATAAAGAATAAAATTACTAACTTAGAAAAAGTTATACGGCTGATGTGGCTTAATTTTTATGAATGCTAAGGTAGTATATTGTTTTCTAGGAATATATGGAATACTTATCAAAATAGTCGCTGTAAAAATCTTTCACTAAAGCTAAAAATGCCTGCTAATATCGGAATTTTACAATAGGAAGACAGCCATCGGCTTTAAGTCAGTTAAATAGTACTTGTATGTTATACTAGTATAGGCATGACTGCATAGATGTAAAGATAAGGAAAATATGTCATTCTTTAGGATTAAGAGTTCGGATAAATGAATACGCATGAATATAAAGTTATATAATAATTTGTGATTTTTTGCAGGTTTTCCTGGGCTTATGTTGCATATAAGATTGGTAATCAACGTCCAATGAAATCTTCAAATTTAGGCATATGTATTTTTAAGCTAAAAATAAATAAGAATCGAAAAGGCTGGAAAATACGAGTTCGAACTTAGAAACTAAGCATGACGATTCTTGAACACATTCTACAGACGAATTTATTTAGCATTTACGTTGGTTCTTGCTCATTAAAATCATACAGTGGCTTAAATTGTAATAATGTAGGCAAAAAAATGAAACTTCTTCAATAAATCTGTGTTATTTTTTATCCACATGGGCTCAACATAAGCATGAATTTTGAAGAAAACTGAAGCAAAGAATTTCAAAGAAAATTGAAACTGTCCTTAAATTCGTTCAATTTTACTTCCCTATATACTTTTAATGTAATCGACTTCTCTGTGATTAATTATAGTTGTATACTTTACAATAAGCTCTAAAATGTCACCATTTCAACGTATAGGATGTGTACAAATACATATAAGAATAAGGCGTATAATTCCAAAGGGTCTTCTGAAAGAAGTAAATTAATCGGAATATAATTTATGAATTACTATAAAGAGATTAACAACAATGACTGAAAGGTTTATTGCCTTCCTCTACGTGTCTAAAACGAAAATTCTACAAAAGGAAGACCGAGATGCTTCAAGTTTGTGTGAGATCGGTGCGGATTAGGCTAAAAAATAAGTTAGGTCGATAAAAAGGCGAAAGAGGATGTATTGAACGCAGGAGAGGAAGGACGGTTATTGTAAAGGACATAAAAGAGAGAAACTGCCAAAAGATGAAAGAGGGAATGAAAAATGTTGAGAAAAGGCAGAGAGGAAGGAAAAGAAAGACTTTTTGATTAAAATTAAAGAAGGATCCATTTATCATGACGTGAGAAAGGGCTTCCAATAGTTAGTTAAAGAATGTGCGGAGTTTCGACTAGATATGATGATGAAGACTCTCTTCTAATAGATCTTTCAATAAATAGGATCTATTGTATAGACATTACGAAGAGGGAATTTTCAACAAACAGATATGATCTTCTATGTCCTAAAGTATATTATCCCTCTATTTATCAGACTCCGGTTCCAGTTCTTAAGGACTTACCTTTTAAAGGATTTATACTAAAAGCGAGAGAGCGGAAAATACACATGAAATTCAGTGTTAAAATTGTCGCCAAGATGGCAGCTTATGAAAAAGTTTTATCTTAATAATTTCACAGTCAGTAGAGGAGAATTTACTGTTTTGACAAGTTTTGCGCCATAAAACTGGAATGAGAATGAGTATATATACTATATTATATTATCTTCAAACTCATAGTTGATAGTTTATATTATTTTGCAGGTTATAGAATATGTTCACCTGAACATAAAAATTCCCTTTCATAATACTTCCTAACTCTTGTCTTCTTCGCCACATCCATCTATCAAATCCCTTAGCATGCTAAATCAAGCATTCATAAGCTTAAGAGTCAGTTGCGAAATGAAAAGGAAGAAAGCACTATCCACGAAGTAAGATAATCTGTGACTAAAATAACGATCATCGATGAAATGAAGAAATACACATACATCCCAAAATAAAGTGTGTATAGAATGCGAAGTTGGAAAAATGTCACTCTAATGAACTATACGGTTGCCTGTCATGGTATATTGATGTGCCGCGGAAAATCGGTTGGTAAGCAGTGATCTAGAGTCTACATCAGGTGTAGGGAAGCTTTTTCATTAGACTCTGCATCTATCATTTGGTCGCATGAGAAAGGCCGCATGCGAAATGTGTGTCACTATCTCCGAGTTTGCAGCATCTTCGACAGTGGGATGGAGATTGTTTTCCCTCCGGATATCTTCATTTTCTTCTCACGAAATTTGTCATTCCAAGGAATAAATTCACAAGGAACCATTATAGAGATAAGACGAGGGGTGAGAGAATGACACTGATGATTAAAAACAAAATTGTGTCTATAGAATGAGGCGAACGATTGGCTAGAATGGTGCACTTAAGGAAGAGAACAATCCACCTATAAACCGAGAAGCAGCGCGTCTTAAGCGGTATATTTACCATTTTTTCGTGTGAAAGGGATTTGGAGAAAATCGAGTTTTAAGCGGGATGGCGTCTTAAAAAGCTTTTACTCTATATATAATTATCGAAAATGTCTATATTATTACAGATGAAGTAAAGAAAGAAAAGAAAGAATCTATAATGATGCACACTGTGATCATAATAGCATCGGTTTTAGAATGACAGAAAAAAGGAAATACAATGAAAGCCATGATTTTACAATAAAAATAAATGTCAATAAATATATTAGCCACCCTTCTAGGCCAATGAAAGAAAAGCTTATACAGAGATATTTACAACTAATTGCACGAACTTTAACGAAAATTTAATTTACGTTATATTTTAAAGTACTAAGCTTATCTCAAAGTATCTTATCTTAAAGTATTTTAATGCGCCTCATAAGTAGATGTAAGGGAATACTCTATGCTATACAAAGTGGCTTTATAAGCATGGACTATCCATCTAGGCCAAAGTATGAGATGATGCCGTTAAAGAGCGTTAAACCCATTTGGCCCAGTACTAGGCTAAATTGCCCTAAGAGTCTACGGTCGAGTGAAGAAGGGTATTCTCTTCTCTATCAGTTAATTGTCAGCCTTTGAAGATACGATATCGAATATGCGATCCCTCAGAGTAAAGGATAAAGGATTTTCAGGATCCGATTACTCCAAGAATTGGCTGTTTAATTGGCACATGCATTAGCTATCAAGAATTTGACCTTTGCGTCTTGATACCCAATACCCTCGTTTAGTTTATCCAACATATACTGGACTAATTGCAAAACTGCTAAATATAACTTATAAGGAAACATGCACTATCCGAGCACGTCAATTGCTTTGTAATCCTATATTATCAGCCTCTGCTAATACGTCAACACGGGAATCCTTGTAATTGGATGGAATACTTTTATTGCTTTTCAGTGTCATTAATCGGAAACGTTTCGTGGAGAAGTAAATAGGAATTTAATACCTAGATGAATCCAGAAGTTTTCAGGTCTCCTGATATTGAATAGAGAAATGTGTTTCATTCATTTACTTTCTTCTCTATTTTTCATTTACCATTCTTAACCCCATTCTTTCTTTTTGGTTCTTACCATTTATTTATATTTTAAGAAACTTTGAATTACTAACCTCATGAATGTAATCTCATATCATTAATAAATATTCTTTTGTGCTCCCGTACATCACAATAGCGTTAAAATGGTGCAATGTATTTTAGAGTACCAGTAAGTCCTAAGGAAGATGATTCTAGTGTCTTTAACTCGAAATGTAACGGAAATCATTTTCATCACAATCTTAGAGCGAGGTAAGGCGAAAATGGGATCTCTTCCACGTGTCTACTTAAGTTATTATAAAATAGTTTCAAAGAATAATATAAAAGAACATTGGAAAGAAATATTTTTATATCTAGAATAATAAAGCAATACATACAATTACATAGACAAAATTAAAATATTAGATTTTAATACGAATAAGCACGGAAAGATGAAGAATTATTATTTATTAACTACAGCAAAGAATTAACTACAGCAAAGAAATAAATGAATAGGATCAGAATAATTTCCTCAATGAATAAATCACTGAAAATACTTTTTTAAAAAAGACGATATTTTCGAAACAGCAATCATACTGCTCTTCTTTAGGTACCATGATTTAATGCATCATTTTTACATGGCTCCTCCAGCCATATGATAAGTTAATTTTCTAAAGGATTTTAGAACAGGATATAAGATTATGTATCACAGCAGTAAATAAGACTGAGAGAAGAAAAAAGAAACACATTTTTCTCTATTTGTTGCCTCAAGAGAACCCGGTAAAGCGAGTGATTACCAATTTGTGAAAAAATTAAATAAAGTCAATGAAAATGCGCGTAAATGGTGCGTAAAGATCCTCGTAGGGCAAAACACGGAAATTTAAATAATACAGAGAAAATGTAAGAGATTAAATCTTATGGAAAAGATCGATCAATCGGGAATTTGGGAGGAGATGCAAAGGCCCTGATAATGTAGAGGCAAGTGGTCCATTAACGCCCGTGGGGTGCTTAAGTTTGCTCTTATGAAATCCAGATGCCTTCCATTCCAGCGCAAGTGGCTCAGATCACCCTTTACACTCCATACACTAGTTTTAGGGACGCGTTTGCCCCTTATGACCGAAAATCGGGCTCCACTTTTTTGTTACTCTCCGGATGCAAACACGCCTCTGGATATTAATGCGGGAGAATTGAGGACGAAGAAGTCCTTTGGCGATACGTGAGAGATCAAACTAAAACCATGCGAACGTTTTTATGAAACGCTTTCATTTAATATGTTCTAAAAAGGAGAAAATATTTCATATGTCGAAATGGGAGAATTCCTGAGTATTAGTTGAGGGAAATGCGTGGACCGATCACGGAATACTTCAGTTTTGATAGAATGGGCTTTCCTTCTGAAGGTTGAATCTGAATGATAAATTCCCGCAAATTCATTTTTATTACGAACTGGTCGTAATGTTCTGGTTTCGGCCAGAAAATTTTATTTTCCCTTTTTGAGTACACTTTTAATAAGAGTTTTGCACTAAAAATTCTCATGCCTTTTACTTCCTTTTTCACTCTGGCCAAGGGACGTCCTCGAACATAGAATTATTTTAATTATGCTTAACGTAGATTTTTAGTCAAATTCCTGATTTTGCAATATTTTTAATTTAATAAGTATGTAATTCAATATCTATCATCCCTCAGTTTTACACGCTCAAAAATGATATACATGTGTAGTCTGAAAAGTTTCCGATATTTCGCCATTTCTCGGCATGTTTTCTCAAAATTTCTGAAAATTTTCTGAAGATTTCTGAAAAATCTGGCGTCGGAAACTTTTCAGACCACCCTCGTATAGTGAAACAAACTTAAATTTAGCAACACAGTGAACCGAGTGTTTGAAAGTATTAGTCTAAATTCCCAATGAAAAAAGAAGAAAAAATTATGAATAAAAGAATCATTATTTTATCCCTTATGAAGTTGGTGAATTATTTAAAAAATATATAAAATCTCGAAAAATATCGAGCATATAAAATTCTGCCACTCTCACATATAACATGATACACCATAAGCTTATTCGCGGCAAGCTTTGTGTTGTGAGATTGCCATAGATTTAAATGGGAGGTTTATCTACATCACTCAGTAAATTCTCTGCGAGAAGTATGTAATCCTTTTGTTGAACGTGCTGTTGAAATGAAAAAGAAACGATTTTTTAAATGTAAAAAAGCCATCCCCTGAGACATTTTCTATCGGTTTACTTATATTAACCAACAAATTTCTCTTTCCTTGGATATTTCCTCTTTCTTTCTCTCTACTTAATCCTACTGTTCCTCAATCTGCTCTGAGTCTTTTGCTAATAATCTTTCCCCTTCGGACAGAATTACTATCTTTCCTCAGATTTGCTAAATCCAGAGCTCCGTCTCTCCCACTAATTTCTTTCAGTGATATTCTCTTTATTTTGATCCTCTTACGTTGTAAAGACTACTCATCCTTCTTGTACCCTGATTCCCCGCCCTGAAGGTCCTTTATTAACTTTTTTGTGTTTTAACTCGCGCGCTTCAATGATGCAAATATACGAGTCTGGTCTCTTATTATGACTATTTTTGACCCGAAATTTCAAATATTAAATTATATCTATTACTTCTCACTCTCCTCTTATTAAATCCATTACCTCATGATGTTTACCCAGTCTAGTGGACAATTCCCGTTGGATTATGGGATATTCTTTATTATAGTGGATGGGATATACTTCTTATAATATTCTGTATTGTAGAGTAGCAATGTATTTTTTGCTGCTTAAATTCCCTATTCCTATGTTGTTAAGTATTTTTCTGTATTGTATTTACTTTGTTTGGCATGAATTCCTGTCCTTTTGTTTTTATATACAAATACTCATATGAATATCACCCAAATATTCATTTCCCAAATTAAGGATGTTGTCATTCTGATTATTCACAAAACTCATCCATACTTAAATACTATGGCATGAATTGGTCGCTTTAAATAGATGCAAGTGTAACACCATAGTAATAAAATTATTTGAAAGCCATGTACTCATCTTTTCGGTATCTTAGGAATAAATTCGCCCAGTATTTTCTCGATCTTATTCCCCCTTACTCAGAACCTTCTAACACCTCGTTAATACCTGTAATCCTGTACATGAAGCCGACGTTTTTCATTCCCTTTAGTTTTCATTAATTCCTTAGTCAGTCTCTACCGACATGCTCCCAAGATAAAATACGTTTTTCTTCAATGAATTTGCTTACTGTTCATTATATAAACATGTACCCATTATATCCTCTGATATCCTAAAATAAATTCTGCAAATTTTAGTAATCATGCAGAATTTTTCATATCGAGAATGCATCTGCTGATTAAAGTAAATAAGCATATTAATCGCCGTTATAAAAATCAAAATTTGGCTAAAAGTTTACGTTCGTAAATTTAAATTATTAATATTCTTTCCTTTATCATTCGACCTCGGCCCCCACTTCATCGTTACTCTCGCTTGGTATATTCTGTACATATATGATATGAAATGAATAAATTAACAATAATATGAATAGATAAAGAAAAGTAGAAATAAAATAAAGCTCTTCGTATTTCCCCATTCATTTTTAAAATACTACCGGTTTCGGCACAGCTCGGGCATCTTCAGTTTTTTTAATAAATAAATATTAATTCCATTAAATTTCTCTGTACTATCGATGCAGCTATTTAAAAGAGACCGATATTAGTTCTTTTCAATTCGCGAGGCACGAATCCGCAATCGAGAATGGCCGCATTCGTGGAGTCCATACAAGAAAATATCAAGCTACGGACAAAATTAATGCCGTGATATCCTATCAAATTGATATTCTGGACCCGAGGCTTAAATTTGCATGCTGTCCTGCGGAATGGAAGTCTTTAGCGGAGGTCATAAATTCCAACTGAGTGCTTACCGATAACTTATCTCGCCAAATACGGAGCCACAAAAAGTTACATCAAGATCTGTATTAAATTCCGCAGACGAAATTCCCAAGTTTTCTCTTCGCTTATTTTGTGGAATCTCCATGGAGAATACTGCGCAAAGATTAAATAATTTTGCGAAAATAGAAAAACAGTCGTTATATACCCTTGAAATTATCATTTATTTCAGGACAGGTTGCACAGTTGCGTTCAATCTTCGTTATTTCATACGCAGGAATTTTCTCTGCCTTCCAATTTTCTTTTTACCTTGGTTATAAAATGAATTAAAAATTCTATCTTTTTAGTAATCCGACACCATATAAGGTATATATAATTGAACGTTGTAGTTGGAAAGTGAGAGTATAAACTGTATTTCTTCTAATGAATAAGAAACTTTCCCACGGTTGCCATAAATTGAATTATCTGCCGGTGTTATTGCTGATCCAGTTTTATATTCTCAAGCCTTTACAAATTATATTTGTAATAATAAGATTTTTTCATTATGAGCATCTTCTCTTTTCAATGGCCTTAAATGGTGAAGAACTACTAAAATACTAGTGCTAATTTCCACCGAGTGAATTAATTATACATTTTGTAAAACAGGATAACAGATATTGGAATAAAATATTCATACGTGATTCATGAAGAGATAGTCGGAACGATTCTTGTTATTATTTTTGGCGGAGTCAGGCCAGTATGGCTCCTCTTCTATCCTACATTTTCATATGTTTTAAGGAAATATTCAAAATTAATTCACAGTTTTCATCTAAGGTTAACTTACATCTAAAAAAAATAACATGTAATACAAACAAAATAGACAAAATATCTAAAATTGTACTTAAATTAATACTTAAAATCTTATGTGTACTGGCTATATGATAAATAAGAGCACACACAGTATTAAACTAGGTTCAAATACAATTATTTTATGTATAAAAGAGTTGAGTTATGGAGAAAAACTCCTCAACTAAAGATCTTTGGAGAAAAAACCACGCTCACAAAAAAGCCCACATAAGAAGAGGAGCGAATAAACCCCGCGAAAGAACAGAAGAAATAAAAAAGACAATTTTTCATAATAATAAGAATTCAACACAAGGTATCGTCCGGTGTGACGTGCATAGTTTGCACCTACGTCACTGGTCGGATTACAAGAGCTATCCGCTAAGCATACTGAAATTTCATGGAACTTCTTGAGTAATGAGAACAGTTTCATATTCTCATTATTTATATTGATACAATTAACCGTAAAATTGCATAAATTAATTAAAGAAACCTTGTAGTATTCTTACCAAATTATTTTATATAAATTACTGTAATGAAATCAAAGTATTCACATGGGAATTCATTTTATGACGTAAATTGTGATTTTCGAAGTCATCTGGTCTCTATGACCTCTGCAGTTTAAAAGTAAAATTTCTTCGGGAATCTCTAACGTTTTGTATCGGTATAGTTATGAGGATATTGATATGTGAAAGCAGGTAATTTTTGTTCCCACTTACACCTTGCGGCAATGTTCTCCTTTCGAAATACCTTCCCATATTTCTGTCCGCTTTTGTTCCCAGCTCCGCTCCCAATATCCGTTTTCCATGCATTATACAGCCACTTGTAGCCCTAAATTTCCATTGAAGCGCTCTGTCCTTTATTCTGTCCTCGGCTAACAAGCTCTTTGGCTTCAAAGGGATTAAAAGCACTAAATCTGAATTCTTCGTCGAATATATCTTTAAGAGTGTGTCCAATAACAAAGCAACTGAAATGCCATAGGTGCCCTCGCCGAGGCACTTATCTTTAATGCGGTGTCCCAGTCAAAGGTTAGTTTGAAATATAATTCAGCTGATGGCACGAGTTTAACATGTCTATTGCTCCCTAATAGCAAATACTTGAGTTCTAACAACACTTGCGTTCTAATAGAACATCAGAATCCTTTCAGTCATATTATCCATGAAAGAACGACTTAAGGGTTGGTTTTTCTATTTTAATTGATACGTTTCCTGAATTTCGTGGAATACCATAACTAAATTCAAACAACCCAAGTGTTAGTACTCTCTCAGAGTTTTAAAACGCAAACATTACTTTACTAGGAAATCAAAACATAAAAACAGTTGTTTAGAATAAAGTTAATTAGAGTTTCTCTCTAGAGCAGTCTGAGTTTTGGAAAATAAATGCGTGCAACATTTAGGCTTATTAATTTAGAAACTATACTTTTCATTACTCAAGGACATATAGCAGCCACTTCTGCATGATAAATTCTTTCCTATAATAAAAAGAAAGATGATTCCAAAGTGAAACGTTTTAATGCGTTTGCAGCACGAGTTATTTTACTAATATCTTTTAAAATTTTATTACAAAAGTAAATTAGAATAAATAGTTTCATAAGGTCAAAGTAAGAGCCTTAGGGATTGTCCCTTTGATTTCAGTGTCGGTTCTCTTTTCCTTAACTTATTTATGATTTTAATTCGAATCCATAAGAACTCGGATAAAATATTCCGAAAGTTACTAAATTTAAGGTTTATTTAAAAATCTTTCGATTTTAATATATTAATTTTAATATTTTAATAATTAATCACTTCTATTCAAATGCATTGCTGATGATGCTTTATATTTAATGTTTTTATGTTAACTTGTATTAATCTATGTACTTTTTCAGCATTTTACGCGTTTAATGCATACTGCTATATAAATGTAGTCATTTAATTTTGCACATTTAGAATAATGCAAAATTTAATTAATTTTTTTAAATATCACTTTTACTACCTTCAGATAAAGTACTTACTATAATTATGAAACTGTAACCTCACTAACTTCACGTTAGTGGAGAGGAACGAGGGCAGTTATAGGTTTGGGCCGCTGGTCATGAGATATAGTTAAGGGTTGCCAACCATCGAATTCCAAAGCCAGAGATTTTTAGTCATACTTTAAGGATGCGCCCAAATGCGCGGAAATTGGAGAAAGAGGAATGTGGAAATGGTAAGTAAGGAGAAGCCATCGGTATCCAGCCAAGGATTTTTAAAGAGTTTTTTTATGGTAAGCCCCTCTATTCTATCCACCCCCTATTTCTGTATTCTAAGGAAGGATGGACTCATCGTAGAAGAAAACAGGGATACGCAAGAGTGCGATCACTTGTGCATTGAGAGTTATACAAAAACGGAGAATTCGACCGTGACAGGATTGTGAATGATTGGTGGGGAATTTTATATCCTATTAAGCAATGATAATGAAAATTTATATTCCTGTTATGGATAAAATATATTTAGTAAAACATTTTTAAGATAAAACAGAAGGAATTATAAATATTGACACTGAAATCCTCCTTAAACCGGGGAACGGACTGTATCTAGCGGTAGGAAAATCTATAAGATACTTTGTGACAAGGGATGACGGGGGTGTGAGATAAGTGACACTATGTCAGAACGTATGGAGAATCCTAAGACACTTCCTGAGAGAAAATGGCAAAAGTTGTGACATCACAAAAGGACGGGGTTGGGATAAGTTCAGCCAATTTTCTATGCGTCAAGACACGGTTAACGTTACCATTCCTACATTTTATTTCGTATTCAAAGCTTTCTCTTATAACTACCCCCTGACTCTATACAACTGTCCCGTAATCCTGTCCTCTATAAAAATTTATATCTGTGTTGGGTAAATCCCTACAAAGCAAAAAAACAAATAAAAATTACAATGATAGAAACATTCACCAAATAACTAAATGGCAATTTTCGGATTTGGCTAGATCCATTCAAAATTCATTTCAGAAAGGATAATCGGCAAGGGAATACAATTCTTTTGCGTCAAGCGTCCCTCATGGATAAATCTAGCGTCCTTCAGGGGGTGGTACTGACCACTCTGGGAATCACTGAACTTTGGGAATCACACACACATATACGTAGGCTCTAAAGTATCCACAGACCGGAGATAGGTTTAATAAAACCGAAGAATCCTTTTTCATTTTGATGGAAAAGAACCATGAAAACCGGAGTTGTGACTGTCCAAGGTGCAATTCTCTATTAATATTATTTTCAATTTTTAAAGTCAAATATGCTCATAATCATGAAAGTGGTCTAACATAAGTCAAAATTAAAAATTAATCTATCAGTTATCTCACATCTCATAATTTCAAATAAATTCATTCTTTGCAACTTTTATAAATATGAATAAAATATAATATTAAGATGATAAAAAATATAATATAAGAACAAATAATAAATATATAATATTGATAGTATACTTAAAAAATACGATACAAGTAGAACAATATCAACTTATAATATAAATATTTGTAATTTACTGGACTAGTTAAAATATCTAGAAACGGGATATACATGACTTGGACCACTTTTATAAATATGGGCACAAATATTTAAAATATACATCGTGGATTAAAAGGGAAGTTATTTAATGCATTGGTCTGTGAAAGAGTAACATTAAATATTGAAAGTCACAGTGGAATCGGATAGGATTTCAAACATTGCCACAAATTTCAATGTAAATACCCCTAGTTTAAATCTAGATCTAGAGAAGGATTAATCAGGACACAAAATCCGAGATGCATCTCTTTCCCCATTAAACGTACGAACTTTATAGACTCCCATGTATTCAATATCCCGACTCACTATATTTCTATTAATTCAGCGATATATAAATCCGAACCGCTGCCAACTAAGTCCATAAAGAATCCGCGTTCGTTTTTCTAATAACCTTAATGGAAACGGAGGGCATTACTCAATTCGATACGAGTGCTTTAAGGGAGAGGCCCTTGAACTCCGCGAAAACTGCGGAGTTCAATTTATAAACAGCAGAGGGAGCCGAACTCAATCAACACAATTTTGTGGCGACCGAGTCAATGACTTCAATTAAATTAGATTACTCGCGACCCGATAAATAAGGGACTGAATTAAACAAAGGGAGTCCTTTTGACGCACAAATCACGCCCTTCCCCTACTTTTTCCCTCTCGTTTCAATCTAACACGGAACTCTCAAGTCTCAATTTCGTTTTAATTAAGCCCCGCCCATTAAATTCCCTTCATATCTCATTGCAATTCTTTCTCCGCTCTATCCCATCCCATATTTCTCCCCCTAAACCTTGGGACGGTAAGATGAAAACCTTGTCCCTTCTCCTCTAAGTGGTCCTTTCTCCATACCGATCCATATCTCACTTCAGATAAATTTCCCTTTGTCTCCCCGTGCTCAGTGGACCTCTTTTTACCTCATTTGGCGATCCGCCGCAAGAGGACACCGCCGTCCCACTTCCTACTCGCTTTTTTCCCCGAATCTCTCCATTTATTCTAACCCAAAAGATTGCTCTTCGTTTCTTTGATAATATCGAAAACTTTCTCGCAAATCGCTGAATTTGAGCGAAGCCCTCGTGAAGATGAAAGTTCACCTTTTCAAGAATTAAAACTAGGCCAGTACTTCCCTAGGAAAGTTGCCAATTTAGTGAATTCGTGCCTAGATTTAGCGAATTTTTCCTTCTTTCGTCCACTTTATTCTGTTCTAACGACATTTCGCACTTTTTTGACGATATTTTGCTCATGTATAACATAATCTGCGAACTCTTAAGATGACATGTTTCACACGTTACCATTATAATAATTTTACATTCAGTTAATACAAGATCTGATACGTATCTGACTCGTATTTTTATAATCTTTTAATGATAATAAAATAATATACTTCAGTTAAACCTACACACATCAAAATCACAAGTTAAAACTTATACCCATTACATTCCGAAATAAAACATTTTGGTCTTGATTAGTATAATGCTTCAAAGCAAAAACTCCATTACGGAGCCATACAAAAAAAATATTCGCAACTGTTCGTGGATGGAATACAAATTAATCTCACATATGAGCGTTTGTTTAAATAAACGTATATGCATTAATAATTAATAAATGATACAAGCGAAATAATAAATTACATTAATGCTCAGGTTACATTTATTCATTATAAATTAAATTTCTGTAATTTCTGAAGAGCTATTGTATTCATAGAAGCATTTCAAGTATTATTTAATTAATTATGCTAATTTATTTTAACTATTGTTTGGATATTTTTTCTGGGTTTAGTGACTTTTTAGGTTATTTTCAGGGTATCGAGATTTTCATAATCAATATTGGAATCCTCATTCAAAAACTTTCCCTCCCACATACCCTGCTGCAAACAACTTCTTTATGAGTTCATTCTAAATTCGAACTGAAATAGAACAAAAGAAACTTTGGAAAAAGATACCTTAATGATCTTTTTATAAATTTCCATTTTAAATAAATTTTTATTTAGTAATATATGCATAAATATTTGATTTTAAATAAAAAATTTATTAAGATTTTATTAAAAATAAAAAATAGATATCATTTTGAATAAGAATGTATCGTAAAACCCATAATTAGTGATAATTTTCAATAATATTTCATTATTGAAAGTTACTCGGCACACCAAGAGATTTCTCACGTACAATACTATGCCGCTTAGTGTTGCCGAGTCGCAATACACCGGTTGGAAAGCACTGCTTTCGTAAATTCATGCTAGTGATTCAGATCAGCTCAACTATTTGGCAACAAGGTTTTAACTCAAAACTTATGGGTGAAACGAAGACTACTTCTTAACAAACATCTTTGTTTAAAACAATTCACAGAGGATACATTAAGCGGCTTTGGGGCGGAAGTATTGCCCCCATGGAACCACCTGTCATAAGACTACATCTATCATTAAACATGTAAATGTTTAATGATAGGTATAGTCTTATATAATTCCTAATTATTAACTACATACGAAAATTAGAACACGGAAAATATATACTGTTGGATAAAACCAATCAGAGAATAAAAAATCTTACCCAAACATATTTGAAACTTGTTTTTTCTTAAAGGCATATAGCTTGGAAAAGACTATTGAACTAATCCGATAGGATTGGTTTGAATCACATGAAGCTTCTCTTTTCTCGGATTTATCCCTATAAGTAGCTAATTTTGCAGTGAGACGTAAATTAATGAGAAATAGAGGCAAAGCTGTTCTAGCCGCAAAAGGTCGCCCCCTTATAGTGTGCGCCCTGAGGCGACTGCCTCGCCTACGGAATTACGGATTTAGTTCATTTCAAGAACAACGGTGAGATTTCAAAGGAGTGAGACGTATATTATAACTGAGTAGTATAAGGGAGAGTGTCGCAGAATGCTTGGGGTACATTCATTCCATTTATGATCGATAACGACTGATACATAAGGGATTTGGATATACAATGATGTCTCGACGGTATTACGTTCCAAAATCACACTCGTTGGCTAAATTCTTTGTCAGCCAAAACGCGATTTTTTAATGTTTTCTTCGGGAAATCGTGAGATTCGTTCGTTATTATGCCCACTATTTACATTAGTGTTATACAATAGTAAAAAAGAGCACTTTAAACGGGCGAAAATTTGCATAAGGCTGAGATGAACAGTTTAATTAACTTAAATGGATGAAGAAAAAATGATGAAACATCGAATACTGCGAATGGTTCACTCGATAGGAAAAGCGAGTGAAAAACCGAATAGAATCATTTGGCTGATCGACGAGGTAAGATAGTGAGAAACCAATATGTTTAATTCAAATCATTCGATAGAGGCAAATGATCGAATTATTCTACTGTTTTCATTAGGTTATTCCCACCTCTAAGTGGATCCACTAAAACATTAGTTAGCTGTAAGAAAGAAAAAAGGAACTCGGCGGTCAATGAACTAAGAGACAAAGGTTCTCCAAGCACCGGCAGCGGCGACCGTCTAAGGGCGATTCCCGGGAAACGGATAATCGCTCAGCGGTCACCAGTTATTCAGAATCCCGATGTACATTTCTGAAACAATGCTTCCATCTTCATAGGGGGTCCAATGCTGAATGAGAAGAAAGAGTGGAGTGTGAGGTATTTGTCACTGGAACCGCTAAACGATTATCCGTTTCCCGGGAATCGCCCTTAGACAGTCGCCGCTGCCGGCGCTTGGAGAACCTTTGTCTCTTAGTACTTAATTAGTTAGCTGAATCCATATCCGTAGGCCGAGTCCGGAAAACAACGAAAAAATCTTCGCCAGCCAAATATTTCATTATCTAGGTTACTCGTTATCCGAGGTATCCCTGTAAATTTATTTACGTTTTATGTTCGACATAAATGAATATTGTCATTCTTTATGTTCCAAAATTACGGCATATACGAGCCAGCATCGAGTAAAATCCTCACGAGCAAAGTAAGTCGCCTCAGCTGTCAGCTACATTTAATATAGTTTCTTCCAGTATGGTCGTTCATGTTCCGTCCTCAGATCCGAAAAATCCTTACTTACATCGACACTCAGCTACTGAGATTTCTCTGCCTTTTCCGCAGTAAATAACAGAATCAATCCCAGTTTTTAGTATTTTAAGAACGAATCCCCGGCGCATTGAAAATCCCACAGCTTCTAGTAAGACGAGCATCTCCCAGGAGACGAAAATGATCGTGAATTCGCAGATTCAATTTCTCGAACGAAACTCGAATACTCGATATTATACGGGGACTCGTGCACTCTGAAATGTGAAAAATACACCAACAAAAAGGAGCTGGTGATTCACGTGGATTGAGTAATTCATAAGATTTTTTCGTACGAAATTGAGACTTGTGGGTAAACTTAATATTTGAGTGATCGCAATTAACGAGTCTGTCACGAAATATACAGCTGATAACAGAATAACAAGAGAAGATGATTAAGGTAAACTGGTTTGGACAAGGATTAGGCATGCAGAATGACTTAATTGCTACATCAAGACAATGTGTCTCTTGAGGAAGAGAAAGAGGGAGAAAAAGCCACTTAAAGGTGATAAATGAGAAATTGAAAAGAAGTGTAAACAGCGTCAGAATACCTGTATATATCTGGGTACATATATCAGGGTTTGCCAGATTACCGTTTTCTGCAATCGACTTTGATGATGATGAAACTGTTCGAGCAGCGATCAGCTTATTGTTAGAGATCTAAAACTTATTATGAATACAAATTATACACTTAAGAAGATAAAAAACAAAACAAAATACAAAAATAAAAATAATTAGTAATCGTATATCCTGGCTTTCTGAATTTTTTAGCCTTACGAAATACATAGTTAAATTAATTTTATGTAGATGCTTAGTTAAGTTAAATAATTCAAGTAATAGATGTTATTCTTAGATAATGACTCTTCTCGATGACGAGTAACATTTTAACGAATAAATTTCGTCAATCGATCGATCGATCACGATCAACCTGTTAGGCTACTCCTGCTAAATACCAAAGTAGTATCAAAGTAGTATTCGACCTCCGTTAACTTTCGATCTTTTAATTTTTTGCTACAAAATCCAGAACGTACCTCCAATAAAAGTCATTTTTAAATGTAATCAACCTATGTGCGGCCCAGGATGGAAGCTGCTGGTATGTGCTCTAAATGCATTAATGAGAGTGGATATTGTAAATTCTAATACAACGTATATTCTAAGTATGTGAGAGAACAAGGCTAAATATTTAAAATATGCCATGGTAGTGATATTCCAATGAGGTTTGTTTAACTTGATGAGTGGTATTTTGATGCTTTCGATCATGTGTAAAGTAATCTTCGCATTTTTGTTCTGCAATTATTTATACATAAATTAGGCTTTTGCTGATTAAAATTTATGCTTAGATTAGATATGAATTTCATCCTTTAAAAAGCATTATTTATGTATAACAACGAACCCTACAATTCTGCGTTAAAAATTGAATGAAAATCTCTGTTATTTGGTTATATTCAATAAACGGTACTTAATGATACAAAAACGAAAATTATCATTATATTAAAACGAAACGATTGCTAATCTAAGAGAAAATTCACACAGAGCAGAATAACCGCTCTAAAAGTAAGGAGGATGCAGAAAACGTAGTAAAAGGGACAGAAAAATAAACGACAAATTGATTTATACGCATAATATAACGAGAGTTAAAAGAAGCATAAGTTTAATCTTGTACAAATACATGTACGGATAAAGATAATCACATATTTATGATTCCCATGACTGATCCAATAAGAAGTTATGAAGAAAACTCATAAAATCGCACAGAAAAAATGTAAAAATAGTGTTAAAGAATTTGAATTTAACAAGTGGTATCCAGAGTTATCGGGAGAAAAGATTGACAATGTAAAAAATTGCAAGGTAGTAAGACTGTTTTTTTTGTGATAAATCTAATTAAAATAAATCTTTTACATAAAATATACGGAAAAATTACATTTAATATTTTGTATAAAATCGTTAAATTAATCTATATATAAGTATCAAATTATAGAAAATAAATTTGCTGTCCATCAATCTATTACATAACCTGGGATGGGTTATTTGAATGGTTCCATTTATCGGAAATTAATAATCGTTATTTGAAATATAAAATTAAATTTGTATTTCAAGCCTTACAACACTCTATTTAATGCATCAAACAAAGCATATTAAGAGCCAAGGGAAGGGATGGACCGAAATATACATCAGTTCCTTCATAATTAATTAACTTATTTAATCAATCGAATTGGATTCATTTTGGGTCTCATTACATTCGATGTTATTAATTTTCGACTCAGACCATAATGGAAAATTGATAATCGATAATCTAGTAATAATGTGGTGTCTACGATTACACGATTCACCCCTTGTTTTAACAGTGCATTAATTGAATCTAACCGATACTCTCTTTAAAAACTATGAATGCAATACAATAGAACTGCTTATTTGAACGATGTTGACCAGGTCGAGAAAATATTTATGAGATCACAGGCAACAAATTTCCGTTTATTGACATTAAAATTGCACTTAGAATCGCTGCTACTTTTTTTCATTTAATTACGACAGTATTTCGCATCAGCACAGGATTACATTTTCACCGTATATTTGTATGACAATACGCTTTCAACGAATTCCGGATACTAAGCACAAATGAAAAGGCAAAGAAAACATTTGGTTCTCAAAATCAAGGGCGCCTCGAATTGATTAGAGAGCCGCATGTGGCTCGCGGGCTGCAGGTTGGAGAGCTCTATATTGTAGGTCATTATCAGCTTTAATTAATTACTCTTATTCAAACAATATAAGCTGGTAAATGTTTTTAAGCTTTAGCAATATAGCTCCTTTCCCAATGTTAATTATTTGTTATAGACCGATAAATTACCCTGTAATTGTAAATCTTTCGACTGACTGTGACTTGCATTGTTTCAATTACTATATTGCTTGTATTAATGTGGTGGAACACGCACGTTTGTGTCATTCAGCTTTCCTACTTATATTATTTTTGGTTTGACTTATAAGCTATGCTTTTATGCATCAGCCTCTTTATTGTGAGAAGGTAACCCAAAAACAAGGTAATTATAACATCAATGTTTCACCATAGTATACAATTTTCATTTATTCTTTACTACATTATTTAATGGAATAAAAACATCATTAATATTAAATCAGTTGCATGATTTAAGGAGATGATTCGCCGTATTTATTGGCTTCAATAGATATAAGTTTCATCATTTTTCTTTCCAATAAGATCGATAAATATTGCTTAGAATCCTCATTTGACTCTATATGGAGAAGTTACGCCTTGGGTGGAAAGGAGAAAGGTGATGGATTACTAAATGGATTCAAATGGCTTTGGAGAGCCTAAATCGCTAGAGCAGAAAGATAAAGATGGGATAGAGAATTCGATAAAGTAATCACTTGGTAGTGCAGCTCATGAGGCATTTTTCGTTTAATAAGCAGAAATTTATTCGGCCGCCAGCTCAACGTAACCAATTATCGGATTCCGATTTTAGATTCATGTTCCGATGGAGAATTCCGAAATGGAATTGAGAATAAAATACCAGAGGATTTGCTTCCTCTCATTTATTCAGCGTTTCAAAAATACATATCTTCGAACTATCGTAAATGTATTACAGTGCGTGGGCGATTGTTCGATTTCCCGATCACTCGAAAAAATGTGGATGATGCGTTGATTTTGTGTTACTATCTGATGGGATTTGATTACTATTGGTAAGGAGTCTAAAGAATGTTAAAAAATATTTTTCTTTCAATAAAATTCAGGAATAATAAAATCTATCATTCACAAATTTAACTTGATTTGTGAAAGTATTCCGTATATTATAATAAAACCAAAAATTTCATTAATCTGATGAAATTCAAAAAGAAGTTGAAGTTCGTTTATTTCTATTAAATAAACCTAGAAGTGCTCATGTATCCAAACAATATCCTTTTAACGTACTCTCACTAATTTCTTGATTGCTTCTCCCACCAGGAACAGACATATCTGATTAATAATTACTATTCCAACGCATTATAAAATGGATAGATATCTAACATATATAGGAAATAAATTTTCCGTAATACTATTAATACATTAGCCTTCTACCAATCTGTATGTTCATAAGTGAAGATAAATCTAATGAATTTCCCTCTCCTTTGCTTCTCACCCTTTTTATCATTCAACGATTCTTGCCTTTATCTTTCCCCCTTTTCTTTTACATTGAATCCGACCTTTAGTTATTTTCTTTGGCGATCTCTCTTCTCTCAATGTTTGACCCAACCATTTCCTTTGCCTTCCCTTAATGACTTCGATAAAAACCCTCTTTTCCTCCACCATCTTCGTGTTTGTTTCCCTACAAATCCAACTTACTGTTTCCATCCCACGCCACACCCACATCTTGAAGACCTCCAACCTTTCCATAGTCTCCTTTTTAAGGTTCACGTTTCGCATTCATGAAGCAAAAACATTATATCATCTATTTTAACTATCTCCTCCCAATTAATTTAAAAACTTCCTTAGTCGTCAGTTCCTTCGCTTCAAGCAATTCTTCCCACCAAGAACAATAAAGTTTATGTAATGATAGAAGAATTTGATGTCACATAATATTTAATATATAATACTGGCTGAGGTATGTCTCCGAAGATGCATTAATAATCCACTTTACTCAAATTTAAAAGAGGCACTACAGTGTGAACTTGTTAAAACGGAAAGGGATAACACGAAACATCAGTTAACACGAAGTGCAGCCTTAGTCCTTTCTGTCTATTATAACTTTTAATTTATAGTAATTCGTTTAACGCGAAACGGTTAACACGAAAGAGTAACACGGTCCACAGGGAAAATACTCTTATTAATTCTTCAGATGAAACGAAACGGGATTTTTGCTAGGATTTAAAGCAGTATAAAATCATTATTCCATTATTCTATATTTTGTATACAGTTTATGCATGTGAGGTCGATAAAATTTACAGTTACTTTATGATGAGAATAGCTCATATTCCTAAATTTTAGTCCACTGGTGAAAAGTTTGTCCATTAAAAATGGTGAACATGCAATGCCTTTCAGCATACGAGGTTATAAACAAACTAATTGACAGGTTCCAAAGCTCCGGGTTGCATTAGTAAGGAATTCGATTAGCACAAAAAACGGTGAACATGAAGTGTGTAACTTGCATCACTATATTACGTTTGGGGCTAACCGATGTGCACTGTAAATCCACCTAAGACTTGCTTCGTTTTTTTAGAACCTTCATTGTAGAATTTTTTATTTTTGGGGACATTTTTAGGAAAGTGGACTTTAACAAGAAATATATGCCATAACATGATAGATATTGTAAGATAGGGTTAAGTGCTAAATGAATAGACATGGAGAGACATTAAGTATTTCATTATTCTTAGAAGCAACTTAAATTAAATAAACAACAGGCGGAGGAGAAAATTCAAGTACACAAGTGATGCGGTCGGGCTTAAGTTTGTGGTAGTGAGATACAACCAGACTCTGTTGAAAATTCAAGTACTTTTTCCGGAATGACTTGTTATTTACACGTCTTTTACATCTTCGGGTGCAGAAACTGTGGTAAAATAATGTGTTAACGAGAAGTGAGAGGATTGGGAATGGCAAGAAAACATGTAGAATGTATCGGCTGAAGAGAAGCAAGGCATGGTAGAGAAGGGGTACTCCAGGGATGTTCCACGAAAGACAAAATGAAGTAAAGTGGAGCGAGTGTTGTTGTAGTGCACCATAGGTGATTCCGGGATTAGCGCCAAAGTTCCTACAGGATTAAATATACTAAGGAGAGAAGCTTACTGTAATTTGCCATAAATCGAACAAATCGTAACAGCCACGAGTGCACAGATAGAAGTCATTTAGAAAATTAGAATAAAATTTGTCAAGGGAGTGCGGTACTTAAAAACAGGTGGGAGATTTAATACAATTTCCACATGAATTCTCTGATTAACTGTAAAATGCCATTCCGTCGTGTTAAATGTAGTAGATGTATAGTGATCGTGGGAAAATGGACCGTTCACAACCTAATTTTAATTAAAGCTCCCTGCCAGGTCCAAAGAAAATTGCTAGTACTAAAATGTCATCAAGGGGACGGATCCTTTGCATCCCCCCTCTCTAGGTTTCGCCAACGATTAGATTAGAATTTTACACCAAGGAAACTTTCAGCATATTATGCAAATTCACCTACGTCTTAATTCAAGCATAGAGGAAAGATGCAGCAATTCGATCTTGCCGAGAAATTAAATTCTTTCAAGAACACAAAGAGCGTTTTCTTTCTTCACCTTAATGTAAGGAACTCTTGTGGCTAAGACACTACACAAAACACGAACTTCACACCCTCTGATTACTTCACAAACGTTAATACGAACTTCTCCCTCCTGACAATCATCCTACTACAAATTTTAACCTCTGTTAATAGTGTATCATCCTGCACCCGTGGCCATATTACGAAACAACATTACCTAAATGTCGTGGAATATTTATTATCTCGTGGAATTGGAAGCCATCAGTTACCTTATAACTTTATTATACTTTACATTATCCTGAAAAGTTGCTTCACTTTATCTTTGGATTTTTCTCTTTGTTCATATTGAAAGAATCATTTTAATCATTAGCTTAATTACCCGAACCTTCATTCTTTCCATAATTATCAATAAAAAACTCTGAAGAGGGGATGAGGCAGCTCCTAAAGATGAGGAGTGAGGTGATTTTCTAATGCTTTAATCAGAGACAAAGTTATAGCGAAGGAATTAAATCTTATGTACAGCAGCATGACTCTATTACACTAATAAAATCTTTCAATAATAATGGATCGACGTGTATTTTTCAGTATCTCTCATACCTCAGTATCTTTCATATCATCAGAACAATAAACATGACAAGAGAAAAACAGTTGAAAGGTATAATTTCCTATCTCATGTACCACAAAACGTGAAAATTTTCCATTTGTCAAGAATTGAAAGTAACATTTTAAATGTATGCAAGCAGGGCCGTGCCGATAGGTGAGGCAACCTATCTTAGGCGCCTATCGCAGGAAACGCCTATTTGTATAATAAAGTCTTCACTTTAGTGATATTATAAGAAACGATGAATTTTCATAAGGAGACCCAATTTCTTCACTTGATTTTCTATAATTATTTCGATTGAAATCGAGCATATTTACGTTAGAATAAAATAAAAGTCGGCGTGTGACATCTCGCCTCAAGCGGCAAAATAGCTCGGCACGACCGATTGAATACAAGTATGCTTACATTATACGTGAACTGAGAGGCTGTTAGAAATGAATGCATGTAAGTTTACAGGCCTAAATCCGTTACACCAAATTCAGATAACAAATATCACAAAGGAGTTCCTTGATCCAAAATAAGAAAGGAAGGAAGGAAGATTTACTTCCGTCGAGGACGTAAATTAGAAGCTGAAGTCCGACGTGACAATTAAACCGCGTCGCCTGTGAGTTGCGGGCCCCCTCCCAACAACGGGGCCCCGAGTAAATGGGACGCTTGGGTTCCCTGGGCAGACTAAAGGGGAATCGCATTAAATGAAAAGAGCTCTTCCCTTTTCAAAGAAGTTGTTCCCCATTATATCGAGATGACAGAGGCCATTTGGATGGCTCCCTTAATCGAATCGGAGGGTGCATTTGAATCCTATTTGAAGCCGTAACTAAGTAACCAAGTCGATCGCCAAGCACTGAGGACGTCATCCTTACTCATATCCAATCGCAGAAATTCCATAAAATTCACATTTTTATAGTTAATAATTCTAGGAGACGAAAAGAATTACGATTCTGGAATCTTTAATTTTCTTTATTTCTCCAGATCGGATTTATATTCAGTTTCGAGAACCCTCGGCGAAAAAAGAGGCACAGTCAAACACTTCCACTTCGTACATTTTCGTCTGTTAACCCTAAACCTAGAGAATGCCACTTTCTCTTCATACTTAAATATTTTATTTGTACTTTCAAAAATTTTGACGATGGTTCCCTGACATCCTAGCGACAAGGAACCCGAGTATTGTCTATGTTAGTGCCTTTTCTACTTAACTTATTATATATAATTCAATAGAAAAATTATTTACTAATTTGAAATAAAAACTATAGAGAAAATAATTAAATACAATAAGTAAGAAATATTGATTCAACAAATGCTTATAGGATTCATAAAGTTTTTTCAATTTCATCAAAGTGAAATTATACATAAACGTGTGATATTATCTCAACAGAAAACAAATTTTAAATTTCATTTAAATCAAAATAGGGATTATAAGGATAGGAAAAATTTAATTTTAGTACATCATATCTCCATTACGTGGAAATTAGGGCCATATAATAGTAAAAGTAAGTATTAATATGTTTTTTATAAAAGGAATAGCAAATTTAATGGGGTTTTAGCAAGTTTTAGTTTTCTAATGAAAAACAATTTACAGTTACAGGGACCGTTTAGGAAAGTCCCTTAAATATCTTGATTTTGCTTGAGGGATTTCAAATTAGTGAATCAACTTATTGCGCTTTTTATTGAGTAAATCTACGTACCCTAAAAGTCGCCTGTCAGAATAAGGAAAAGGGTTCACGTAGCATTACTTTACTTCCCTACTCGGTTACTGCCGGGGTCCTAATGGTATTTTGAGCAAATAAAAGCTCGATTCCAATTCTGTTATTTTTCTCAGTTCAACGGGTATTTCAGCTAGTACAGATATGAGAGGATAAATATCCTGCCTTGGATAAAAAGGGAATAATCTTACAGACAGTTCATTGCATGCATAAAAACTATATTTTGGACCACGTATCTAATATCATTGTGACCGTATGTTATTATCTTTGAGTTCAAGTTGTTAGCATTCGGGATTAATTACCGATGCTGACTCTAGGTATACTTTTGCAATGCGACATTTTAAACGTTTTGAAGAATTTTTGCTGCTAGCGACAAACAATCAACCACCTCAGACATCTTGGGAAAGGACTGCCGGAACGAATATTAAAATATTTACCAATTGTGTTAAATATCTATCACTCGAGAAGGAATATGAATTTCTACAGGGAGATACTTTCTACGTCTCTAGTACTTTTGCCCGAATTCTTGCAAAAATGGCAAGGAAATCGAATAAAAAGCTCCAGAATACATCTCAACAAACTGTCTCGGCACGTCATGTATTTCAAATGCGGGAGAAAGTACGAGAAAGGACAGTAAAAGAAAGTTAACATTTATGAATCAGAATTCAAAATAGGAGAGACACGTAACGTCTGAAGCAGAATGGAACAGAAAGAGGGGCAATGAATGAGAGAGCTTTTATATTGGCATCTCAAAAGAGTTTTAAGAAGTTCTTTACAAGCCATTCCTCGGAGAAACAGAAATACACTGAAAAAGGTGAATATATAAGAAACAGCTAAATTAGGGAATTAAAATGAGGAGGCGAAGGATTACACTATCATCAAAAGTAAAAAAATGCTTAAATATTGTACCTATCTGAAAGTCTTTACATGAGCCTATATTCGGGTAGTGTTTGACTTATCTAAGCGCCGTCCATTCCAAGTACTTCAGCATTCCATTTTCCAATTTTACAACCAATGGAAATTGAGGAAATGGAGTTTAAGAAGAAATAACTGCTAGGTAATGTGAATGAATACCTATGGTGGTGAGGGAACATGTATTGATTTTTTGAGATTCTATCGGACTCCCAATGAAAGCTGAAATCCGTATTTTATGCACCAATCGATCTCATTCAAATAGAGACGTTAATACTCAAATAAAACGCAGTAGCATATTTTTCAGATTTTACATCAATACGTGAGCACGAAAGAAATTTCTTGCCAAATGGGCACACATTTACTCGTGCATTTCTCAAAATATTTCCATTACATTTAATCCTTGCTTAGACACGCCGTAAAAGTATATTCATTAGTCCTGTTTGCTTTTCTATCCAGTAATTTTCCTCTTAATATTATTGCAATTCTTGAGATGAATATTATTGTGTTTTCGCAAATGCTAGAATTTCTTCGGAGGAAGTGGTGCTCTTATTTGAATTATGGCAATTTATTTTTGCCGTTATAAAATTCTATATCAAAACAAAAGTTTTTGGGAGTTTAAATAGAATATCACGATTAGTAATGCATTTTTGAAATAATCCACAATATCTTGGAGACGTTAGTATAAATACAGGTTTCGTAAATTATATTTTTCTATGCAGTTAGCCACTTATTCTCCAAATACAATCCTGTAGAACATCACTCAAATGCTAATACGTCTACCTTTTACGATCCCAAGAGTACGTAGTAAACAGCAAGGAGTGTGCGCACTTATTTTTTAACCAAAATTTGAGGTAATAAGTACTTAAGGAGTTCAAATACGAGTAAGTAAGCATAGTGAGAATATCAAGTGCTATTGGATATTTTCAGCTAAAACTTTCATCGAACTACTTCAGTCTTCCTGAAAGCATCCGTCTAAATTTCCAATTCATTATCGAATTAATTTTATCTTTTCCCTCAAATATCTGGAATAAGCCATCATGATTCCAAAATAACTAGTATTCAGGAAACTATTAAGATAATAGGTCAAAATTATTAACTGCGAAAAAATATAAATAAATAAATAAAAGAAACAAAGGATCTAAATTTCAGTCATTAAAGCATTAAATATGGATAGAATAGCTTTGCAAAAAGCAGCTAAAAATGGATTTTAAAAATACATTAGAATATTCGGACGAGAATAAGTCTAAATCCTTTAAAGTAAGCTAGGTTTAGCTCAGACAATATTTGACTTTAACCTCGAACTGAAAATAAATTGAAAAGTATGTATATGAATAAAGAAGCTTCTTTATATTTTAAAATTTTATTCTTTTACTCTTTAACCTTTCATACTTTTTTATTTATTTTCTAAGTTGTAATCCCAGCGCTTTTGGAAAAGTAATATCCTTTTAACATTCCCATTTGTCGATGTTGACATTTGCCATTGGAATGGGCTATTTTGCGTGAATTTGATACTTTCGAGAAGGTATACATTAGTATAAATTATAGATATTCAAGCATAAATATGTTAGGATGAATTCCATCCCGGAAAGTGGAAGTTAGAGCTTGGGTGGGAAATACCAGTCATCTGTAACTCTTTCACTACCATTTATCTCTTACGTTTTCTTCGTGCTCTCACATTCTCATGCAATGCTTTTCCTAAATCCCTTTCCATCTTTCGCTCAACTCTTTTCAATTACATTTGGTTTATTTCCCAAAGGTTGTGTTAATTCTGAAACACAAAATGTGAAGACGAGGTTATTGCGGAATCAGCGCATAAGTTTTTAAAATCATTACGGACGGATTCTAACCCCATTTGGGCCGCCTAAGTTGATTGTTAGAACAAACAGAATCAGAAAAAGCGAAATAAATCTCGAACCCTTCCGAATACCTCAATATTCGTTTCCTATTTCCGCACTCAACTCACAAAACTGTTCACAAATTGGAAACACCGGAGGCAATAAGAGAATGGAATTCCCCGATGATCCATTTTCATTCGAAGGTATTCCATGGCTGCATTTATGCTCAATCGGGATTCTATTTTCTCATCCCCAGACACCAAACTTAGACGAGCAAGTCGCAGCTTCAAAAAATGCAGTGATTGAATTATTAGAATGAGAATATGCAATACTCGATCAACAGCTGCGATTTTTATTCTATTTCCATTCTGTGAAACGTTACTAAAAGGATTGTCCCGAATTTGTTTTGCGCCGCATTGGTGATGATTGAAGAATAATTTGTACATGTTTTCCTGCAGCGTAAAATCCTTAAAGTGGGGAGGTCATAGTTTAATTATAGCTGATCCTTTGTATTTAATTTTGTTACTTTGATACAACCATAACTATGATGTAATTGAGTAGCTTGTTGTCATAAGTAGCCAAATATTCTGCAATTGCCTTTTGATAACATGTATCCTGACTTAGAGTATTGAAAACTCCGTTAGCCGTCTATCGGATAAGCGTCATCCAGGTAATGAGCAAACCGGGAAGGCCAGGTTTACTTCTTGGTATCACTCAAGGTGCATTTCTATATAGTATCTATGGGGATATCCTAAAGGATTCAGTATATCTCCTTTGAATCTTGGAGGATGAGGAATCCGCATGTCAATAGCATCTGCTATCGAAATACTACTAGAAGTTGGCTATGTCCTGCCTTTCCTGGTAATCTAAGTACCTAAACGACGCTAGTCGTTAGGTAGACGACTAGGGAAGCGTTTTTAAACATCTTACTCACTGACTTCTGTGTTCCGATTTAATTTCTAGCATGTTTCATGACGTTAAATATACATCGTGATTTCAAATACACTGAAAAGTAATGAAGTTTCCAAGAAACATGAAAAGAAGAGGACAGGAACTTGAATGACACAGGCCAGAATATTTAGACCGGTTAGCTTGATGGAAAAAAGGAACCGGCCGGAAATAAGATCCGGGATCGAGTCGGGATCCTATCCGAGTTTTTATGTCAAAGAAATCATTAAGTCGTGTGAAGCTCAGTAAAGTATCGTCCATCTATATATCACAATGGATTCCTCATTGTCATACGAGTATACTCCCATGTTACGTTTAGAAAAATTTCGGGAAAGTAAGTATATATAAAATGGAAACAAACTATAATAAATAATAGTCGTCAAGTGACGGAATTTAAATGCAGGATTTCAAACGGAAACTGAACCGAAGAACGATTGGGAAAATTAAATTTCTTTAAATAGAGCCAAAACCGGAAACCATTAATTGCAATCTCCCGATTTTCGGTTCTTATGCTTATTAACAGTTACAGTAGTTTTATTTACTTTACAGAATTATCTGTTAATAATGATTTATCTTAACTAACGACGTTAAATAAACAGTATCGTTGGCACCCAACTTTAGCGTGGAGTTCATCAGTGGATCGGCTACAACCCAATAATCAAAAGTAACTTTAAAGCACACCTCATTTAATAATTTATATTTTGATAACTGACCTCACAATTAGGTTATTTTTCAATCTTTTCAGGTAGTTGAAAGAGAATCCCACTAGTAAAGCCTCTCCAATAACGGGATAATTAATGCATAACAATTTTAAATGATGACAATATCGAGAGCTCTATCATAATATTCAATCATATGTAACATCGTTAAAATAATAAAAGAAAATTAATAAATGTAAAAACCCTTTTAGAGAAATAATTATATTTCATGTTCAAAGCGGAAAATACTGTTCGACGGTGACTGGAGAGAGGAAAACCGATATTGAACCGAATTTTGTTCTTTTCAATGAACCGAAGCGAAAACCGGAGCGAAAATAAGTACGCATCAAAGCCACATTTGAAATCGATCAATTTTGGTGAAATTCTATACTTGGATATGCGTATTTTTCTGGTTTGCGTGAATTTATTCCTTACAAAATTTTTGACGATAAATGTTTGCATCTTCCCTGAAACTTCTCTTCGAGGTTAATTGTATACGTAAATGCATAGATTCCAAAGTCAAAGTGGAAACTCGACTATGATGTGGTGTAAAGTGGTCAAACGATGAACAGTAACATAGTAACAGTATGATGGTCCAAGAACACTTATGAGGACAGTAACTAAATTTCTGACGGACCATATGCCCTCAAATCTTTTAGATGAACCGCATTTGCACTTTTAGAGATTCAAAAAATTGGGTGTGTTATATAATCGAGTGAGTCATACAATTTTAAACAGTATCTAATAACAAATTTGTTCTATTCCGGAACAAAAATGCATTATCGTAAAGTAAGAATTGCAAAGAAAAGTTTATTGATATAGAGTTGTCTAGCAAATTCAACAGATTATGTCTTGGTGGTGTAGAAGTCAATCGCAAAAATAAACCGTCGTTCTGAATAAAACCTTACTGTAGAAGAACTTTATCGTCATTATTTGTAGTCAGAATATAAAGATATGCTTAAGTTTTTCTTTTGACAGTTAACGCCCTTTTCTAAAGCAATCATTAAGCTGGTACGGATTTAAGAGTAAGAGACACAGGAATTCTCCAAGAGCCGAATATCGGCAAACTTCTAGTGCGGATTTCTTGGAACACGTACCATGGCGAATAGCATACGTATTATGATCGGGTACTATTTCTTTTTCCCCTAAATGACTTCCAAAAATTGGGCGCATCTGATTTAACGGTATATACGTTCTTTGATAATGAATGATTTTTATTTTAGTATTTGACCACTTCACATCCGATCGATCACACCAAAGTTATGTTTCCACATTTATGTCTCTGGAAAATTTAATTTATGGAACTTTATTCTCTTCCATTGCCTAATTTACATGCATACATTAACATACTTACATTTAAATTCATGCATTTACATATATATAAGCTATGAGGCGTTACTGAGATATGAAACCAGCAGAGATTTTCCACTTATTGCTAGTACATCCGCATCGCCGCGAGCGCCGTTGAATTTTCCATCAGTGCAATCGCAGAATTAAAGAACATTCGACCTTCGCAAATCACTGCCGTGTTTTCAGGTCCATTCGCAGATAATAAAGTTTTTCCATCTCGTGGGCCGCAATTATCAGCGCCAATATTAAAATTGCTATTCTAGGCTTAATTATCGCTAACATAATAGCGATTTACTCAATCACTTCGTCGGATTAACAGTGGCTAATGGAAATCAAATGAACTGGGTGAGAAGAAAAGAGCATAGAATGTTGAAAGAGATGCTGGGGCCCACTGAACATTAGTTTATGCACCAAATATTTACGCTTGTATTCAATGTGTATGTGCATTTAACTATGTGCGTGTTATTTGATTTAATTCGGTTACATGAGTTTCATTCTGCAGATTAACCCTTTCAAATTCCTGAGCGTTCTAAAACACCGAGTATCCACGACCAAAAATTTAAGTAATGTTATCACAATGCTCACTCACAATTAAAATATTGAAATACTAAATCCGTTTGTGTACTTTGTAACGTAGGAGGAAGAATGGAGGCTGTTGATGCATTACAGTTAGACACTTTTTTATTTTATTTACACATATTAAATTACTAATTGAAAAGCCTGTTGAAACAGGACAAAATATTGGCAAAATAGCTCAAAATTAATGAATAAAGGAAATAATTAAATCGAAGTTATCTATTAAATATCTATTAAATAGAAGTTAGTTTTTTACTTGAATTAAAATATTAACTCTTGTAAACAAAGTTTTGTAATAAATGATATGCTTGTTTTTTATGAAAGCAATATACGAAACTATGGCAAACGAAATTATCCAATTTTACAAAAATAAACCCGTAACATTCGCCAGTTAATGGAGAACATGTGTGGCAGCCGGATTGCCATTTATTTGTGCAGATCTAAACCATATGCAGGTTTAGTATCTTATATAATAATCACTGATGTACTTGTATTCATTTATGTAAGTAAACTCTCGTAAGAAATACATGGGAGAAGTCTTTGGAAATTAATTTCACGTACTTCCCGATGAGGTTGAAATACGAAAATTGGGGATTAGTTAATGGTTTGATGGTATATTCCATATTGATATTTGTTTGTCCAAAGTATCGGTTGGTTCAACTCTGGACGACACTAAAACATTCCCATAAGAAATGCATGTAAGATTCATTTGATCGATTGCAGACTTTTTTCTTTTTGCAGATTTAGGTCAGAAATAAAGGTGCTGACAATTCCAGACAAATATAAAAAGTAAGGAAATAAAATAAAGGTTCCTATTTTGTCGTAGAATATCGTATTCGAGACAAAATTGAGAGAATTTAGACAAAAATTACGAAACATTTTTGTAATTTTGCTGGTATAAACAACCCGTACCCCTAGCGAAGTAATACATTTATTTTAAGGGTAGAAAACGGAGCATTTGAGAAGCAAAATATTCGAGCACTCTTTCATCTACAATATACAATGTGAAAAGCGATTAATTTAATTGTTTATAGTTCAGAAGTAACGGATTTATGCAATAATAGTGGTAGATTCTTCTATAAAATAAATTTATTTCTGTCATTATTGACGGGAAAATTCACTGTATTATATAGAAAAATCCATGTTATATAGGCCAAAATGAGTAAAGGGTAATGAGTAAAGATGCTACAGCAAGTTTCTTCAAGGATTATTTTTTTTAAGTCTAGTAATGAAATAGAGTGCGCGTACCCTCTGCCATACCCCAAAAGGGTTACAGAGGGTTAAGGGAGGGTAGATCTACGGACAATTAAATAGAATTACAGTAACCCATTAATTCCCTGTTTTAAGTAGGGAGGAGGTATAGCTTTGTTGAAAAACTAAGCCGCGGCAACGTGTGATATATGAAGAAATGAGAACTATAGTAAACGTTATATGCATTTAAAAGTACAAAATATACGAAAATTATAAAGTTACATTTCAGTTAGTTAGTTAATACTTATTATTGAAAATCATAAAATAATTAACAACATAACGAAGTATTTACATATACATATTATGGATGGTAATACATTTGAAGACAAAGGGAGAACGAAATGAGAACGTAATTAAAATTTTATGAATTTTATAGTACGAAATAGCGGTTAATATTGAAAATACGAGTATATTGAAATATTACAAATATAGATGTATTTTCCCGTGTTTAAAATAAACGAAAGCTTAACCAAGTAAATAATTGCTTTCTAAAACAAGCAAGCTGTGGAAACTTCTTAGCTTCTTCTTCTTATAAAGCTTCCAAGCAAACCTGGAACTTAATTTTCCGGATAAAAATTCCGTTAACAGAACTCGAAGCCTTGAGGATAAACTTTTGGATTAATCTTTGGAAATGTTGGAATTTGGAACCTTGAACCAGACATTCTAACCACTCTACCATTTTGATGATTGAAACAAGAAGGTTATAATTTAACAAATAGGATGATTAAGTTAAAATGATCTGTATGCCAGATAATGACAGACAATTGGATAGATATACTGAAATATTACGAAACTTTTAAATCATAATTCAGCAATATATATTTACAAACAGTATAACCTAAACTCCAGGTGCCTTAAATTTGTATCATTTGATTTTAAATGTACTAATTTACTACTTTAAATGTACAATAAAATTTCTTGCTTACCTCATACTTAAGTTTCTTAGGTAATTCTCATACATTAGGCTTAATAAAATGTCTTCAAGTTATTTTTAGGAGATCCGTTCACATTCATAGCTTCAGTTTTGAACATGATGACTATTTAAATTTTGAAATGGATTTTTTACATTTTTTTAAATCAAGAAGAACCACATATGTATGCACATTTCATAAGTCAGACTTAGTCCTGTCATTTTTAACGGGGAAATTAACTAGTTTAATGTAGTCGATATGAGATATTTTGAGAAAAGTAAGGATATATGTATAAATAGAGGGATTAAATAGGCGTTTGAGTGCATGGAGTTATGATTTGTGGTATGCGATTGACGGTAAAACATAAGGAAACTGAAGAGGTGGGAGTGGTGGTTTATGGAAGTGCATGGTCTTACGCCCATTTTTTCTATTTTTCTAGACAAACATGATGCGTCAAGAGAAGTATATTAGTAAATTAAGAGCAGTTGGAATTGGTTTTGTGAGGATTATATAGTTACTTATTTTGCTTTATCAAACGACATGGTTTTAATTCATAGTTGGAGCAAACGATTACAAATTATTAAAACGCACCATTGGAGTGAACTTTTTACTACACCACGTAAATAACAACATACATCAGGCCGGTCGAATGTATGTTATTATTTATGTGGTGTAATTAAAAGTTCACTCTAATGGAGCGTTTTAATTTCATTGATAATTACTTCAAAGTTACACCGGAATCGGTATCGTTTATGACAAATTATCCTTATTGTCAGTATGTTCTGTAATTAATTTCTTCGAAAGGAAAATATTGCGTCGGAATTAGCAGTATTTAATTTATGGGATGAATATAAAGGTAGTAGATGCAGTTGAATTTCTCTGGACTATTCTCACGCATGACTTAAGCACACTTGCCCAAAAAATCTGCGATAAGGCAATTAAGAAGTTCGGCTTTATGCAGTGCTTGTCATAGATGCGATGAAAAGGTTAGAGAGAGATGCTACTTCACTTTGGTCTTGCCCCATCTGGAATGTGCGGTAAGTGAATGAGATCTCGTATACGAAACGTGTATCCGCGAACTTTAGAAAACAGGAGATATGTTTGGCTGAAATTGCAATGTCAAAACAGCAAGCGTTACGATAATGCTTTCAGAAGCAGTTTAAGGATCCTTGCAATTAGAAGCTAGAATGCGTTCCAGTTTTTCTGACCAATTTAATAGCTAAAAACTGCATCCTCTAATGTTAACTGTAAATTGTAAATTTCATCACCAGATCACACAATGAGACCACATATAGACGATCTGGAATGAGACTATTCTTGAGGAGCAAAATCTATAGGACTTCATTCTCATATACTCCATTATTACTGACTAAAAAAGACTGTGGGCTTACTCGATTAATTCAGAGAAAGTACGTCTGTGGAAGACGTGATCGGTATTGTTCAACCTCATGCTACATTGGCCAACCGAAAAGGAGTCCAAAATAAGAGAAATAGACGTTAAGACATTAGACGCAAGGTCATTTTAAGGACTCATTCCTTCTACAAACGAGTCTGAACAGAAACAAGTAAAAGAATTCAGTCGATCGATAGGTTTTTACACCTCTCGCCACAAGCAGAAAGGTGGCTTTTGTTATTAATAATTATGAGGGTATGACTAAATTGTTTAATTTTCAAGAATAAGGGTATTAATATTCATTATCTGTGTATAATGAATGACGGAAATTTGACTATTATGAAAGGAGTCGTTATTCTGACAGGTGAAAATCCATCTAAGATTAATTAGAAGCAGAATGACAGAGATGGTAGAAATGTGAATGGTTCTAAAACGCAGATAGGTTGATTTCCATCAAATCTCACATGAAAGCTTTCAATATATTGAAGATGCCTCACTTTGGAATTCCTATGATGTGCAAGTTAACCAATAGTTGGGAGACATTTACCTCGTTTGAGTATAATAAATTATTTCGAAGTCATCCTCGAATCTAATATTACTTGAATCGTGGAGAGGTATCAACAAGTCTGAATGGGTAATTACAGACGAGAGTAAGTTTAGTTCTGATACGAGATAACCGCCATCCTCTTTCATTTTCCATTCGATCCGCGCATCTCCTTCATCTCTTTCCTTAATCATTAAGAATCGCATTCCACCGTTTTCCACACCTTCCATCAATTCCCTTCTCTCAACACGCGCTGCACGATCCCACGCGAGATACCTTTTTAATTGCGTTATTTCTTTCCGTTTGTGGATGAGAAAAATCGCTCTCGGAGGGAAAGATGAATGGTAGGATTTTGAGGCGCGCGTGCTGTAATATCGCCGTATTAAGAGATGCCTCCGCACGCCGCGTGCATGATAACAGCACCAAATTGTAAATATTTTTCGCTCTCCGGGGAGTTCTGCCGTCTCTTGCACTAAAACGTGCTCGCTCGAGCAAAAAATTTCTACAAGGAAACCTGTTTCGGTTTTCGTGGAGGAAATGAAAGGAGATCTTTTCCCCGTTCTTTTGCCGCGCACATCTCCAATGTTATCGTCATTCTTCTGCAAATTGAGGTATTGTCGAGATAATCCTTGTGTTCGTTGAGAATTTCCGTGTCTCCGCGGGTGCCATTTTGTTATCTTTTAATTCAAGGATCTCCGAAAGGTGGAGTTGCTGATGGTGAACATGTGTCGAGTAGAATATTACGGAAATTTTCCAGAGTAACTTTGTGGAATTAAAAGGATGAATCTTAAAGAAAAATCTTACTTCGAAGCTTCAATGAGAGATTTTTAATTTACCGATTTCGTCGACATCTGGAGACGTTAACCCGTTGACTGAGACTGTTCAATAAAAAATCTCTTTCCGAAGCTACGAATTGTATTTCTTTGAAAAGTGTCTTTCTCAGAATTATTTGGTCCTTATAAACTCAGCTTAGAGGATGCATTGGTGAAAAGAAATTACATTTTTAAATACTATTTGATGCCAAAATAATATAAATATTGCGTTTGAAGTAACCATGTGAAATTTTTAACCATAAAAATGATTTGGGCGACAATTACTATTTCCAGATGGATGGTGATCATAACTTTGATCACCTCAAAGTATGGCAGAATAAGTTCTTTCGCTCACTTTTAGACAACTCATGGTCCTGCAGTTAATACTTTTACATTATCCACGAATTACATACACACCATAAAGTATGTATTATGTGTATGTAAACGAAAAATCGAATCGAATATTTGTATGTATTATCGTAATAGAATAATCGAAAATTCGATCGGATCGAATTCGTTTTTTTCGATAAAATTTTATCTAAAATTTACATCTGAAAAATTCGAATCTAATCAAAAATCAAATGCAAATTTAGGTGACGAAAAATAACTGTCTCATTGTTCTAATTTTTGTTTATTTTTACAATTTCTATGTGTAATTTGTATGGCACATTTTATATTGGCTAATCAGCTGTCGATGCCTTGCAACCAATAAATCGAGTTATTTTGGAGAGTACTTCACGCATCTCCCGTTATCGAGCCTCATACATTTCAGACACATTCATACTTGACCCCCTTTCCTCTGACCTTTTTCTCTTGGGAAGTCCAACATGTTATTCCCTCAAATAAATCTTTCACACTTAACCATAACATTCCGTTTAAATCATACGACACATTCTTCTCCAAAGCGCACCTAAGCCAATCCTGCTTCAGTTCGCATTTAATTGTACGTCAAAATTACGAAGTCTGTCTCTCCCATTTTCCAGTGCATATATATTTCATGTAACTTCCAGCAGTTTTTGAGTTCCCTTGAGAGTTTCTCCAAGCCAAGGTTTGAATGTTAAATTGTGATAAGTCCTATTATAAACCCTATTATTTTCGGAAAATACTCTTAGTGACTATATAAAACTGCGGTGACCAACAGGTCGATTGCGAATCGTCGAGGGACATTCCGTCAATCGCGAGTGGTATCGAGAAGAATTCTCTTCTTTCGAATAATTTTTATTATTTCAAGTTTTTTTCTTTACAATGTTTCTACGTTCAATGAAATCGACTATCAAGTTTCAAAACTTAGAAAAAATACAAAACATGTCTCGAAGATGCGGAAATACGGTTATTATTAACTATTGTTTTACCAAGTGCCAAAGTTTGTTTTTCTTTGTCGATGGCGATCACAATATTAGTACCCAATGCAGCAGACGATAAGACGGCCAACTCTGGTAGAGAATATATTTCATTTATTTAAATAATTAAATTACTATTTTATTTACATTGTTTACTTATGTCCTTATATTCATAGGTTACTCGGGTTACTAGTCAATTTTACAACGAACCTTGGTTAACTGAAACTCAAGGGATATCTAATCATATCACCACTAATATTTATACATAAAATCTTTATATGATTCTTATAAAAATCTAATGATATAAATAGTACGTCTTCAGCTTTAATATAATGGAATTTGATTTTAATTCAAATATAACCTATTGATTACAGTATCACTTTACTATGGCGAAAATGAATCAATACTACTAATACATCACAAAGGCCTAATACTTATTCATTTCTTTTGTTTCATTTGTACGCTTCATTTAATTAATACTGAGCTTAATCTTTTTAAATGTCTTTTCCACTTTTTCATTCATTTGAGATTTCACGTTTGTAGCAGGATAATTTTATTATCCTATTAGAGAATGAATACAAAGAGGAAATTTTGAAAAAAAGTAAACTTAAAACTAAAAAAAAATCAAAGGAAAATGTACTTAAGAATCTACTCGTGCAAATCAAAATACGACAAAAATTACATTTGGCACATTCTGTTTTATTTGGGATTGATCACTGCACAATGAGTAAAAAAGACCCAAATTGGATGGAAAAGGATTAGAGAGGGAAAATTATTTCTGGGAGGATGCGGAAGAAAAGGCAATTTTAATCTGGAAATAATCCGGGAATTGTATTGCGTAACATTGGACGGGCAGATCTATCTTGGTATCGAAAATTACCATCAGCAAGCATATCACGGCATTTATGGAATATGAGATCCTGTATAGATCGGTGAGACCTATCAATGCGATTGAAACAGTTAAAAGATACAAAGGGAAGATAATATTAAAGCATTGAGAACTTGGGCGAATGCGATATTCGAGTGATGATTCAAACTTTGCGGTATCATCTGCAATCAGACGTAGTAACGACCTCAGTAATTAATGAGGTCATACATTTGCCCGCATTCTCAAAAAAGGAGGCAAATGCTCATGAGACCGCGTTTCTGATTAATTGCAAATCATCTCGTTATCTATTTTTCTCTATATCCTAGATTTATGAAATATTCATTAAATTTAAGTCATAACTGTTGTCCGAATACTCACATTTAAGAAATTTTTGAAACAAGCACGAGGAGTTAACATGATTACTGATTATTTTTCAATTGTAAACCAAAAACTACAAATTTATTAATTAATATCACCTATGATATTCAGTTATTCAACACCTTTAATTTTAATTAATTTTACTGCTATATATTATTTTTATTTTAGTGAAATGATAGCTTATTTTAAATTATACATTATAACTTATGCATTTACCTAAACGAGGTGAATTCTCGATTCCTTGGACTTTTCTATGGTCGCAGTTGATTATCCCATATTATGAAGAGAATGGATAATACAAAATCCCAACTGTAGCGAACTATTCTTTGGTCCTTTGGCCAATTATTACCTTTTTCGTCACGAAATTACTAATGCTATCGCCGACGCCTGACCTGATTCTGTCCTGTCACCTTACATCAAGTTTCGTGTCGTGTTCTTTCATTACTTTCTTTTGCTGTGCAAAGGAAATACTTATCTGTTGGTGTACGACATAACTCTTCACTTATCGTTAGATTTCCGTATTGTGATTTTATCGAAGCAAGCGGAACCACTAAACCTCAAATGAGGATTCCCAATGTCATAGTCCACATGCGTGAAATGCTAATGGCGTTACACCATAGAGATAATGCGAGCGAGCAGAGTAATGTATGTAAATACCTATTACTAAACGGATCATAGGGACTCCCGGATAGCCAAGGGGGTTACGCGTTCGTCTTCGGTGAAAGCGATCTCGGGTTTGATTCCCGGTGGGATTCCATACATCCGGAATGACCTCAGCTGTCGAAATAAATTATTTAAATTGAAAAATATCGATCATAGCAAAGCGTTCTTATACCGGAAGATGATGATAATATTTTCAATTCTTATTCTTTAAGATTCATTCCTCAGATCAGTCTGAGTATTTATGAATGAAGAATTTGTACCAATGTATACAATTACATCTAAGTAATAATGATAATTTCATTTATCCAAAGATATACTAATGCATGGATATGGCAAGTCCTACTCGTTAATTACTTAAATAATTGAGACCTCAATTAATTACTAATTAGATAAAAAAAAATTATCTCAGAAGATTCCAATTACATTATATATTATAACATTTATACAACGCTTTTTTGGATAATATTAGATTAATAGGATAAATAAAATAGTTTATGCTATGAAACCATGTTAAATAATTATCTGCTGTATCAATACCGACTATTAACGACAAAAATGCCTACAACCCTATGATGTGCAGGTAAAAACTTTCTGTACTTTTCAGTATTCTTCACCGATAGCTCAATCCACAATAAGATGCCAGTTATTGCTACCACAAGAAACAAATTTTTCATCACTCACAAAATAATCATTCAAAAGTAACCATTGTGGCAACTTCGATAGAAAATCAATACAAAAATATGTAAAATAGATAGAGGAAATGCAAGACTAAAATCTTATACTTCACTGTGAAATGAAATATACTAGAACAATAATTAGAATCTGTTTATAACTATATCTAGAATCAGTTTCCTGATACTTCTTGAAGAATCATCGGTCTGCGAAGCATTGTAAACGCAAACTAAGACTTCCTAAAACCTAATTTCCCCAGCCGGCTTTCAGCAAGTTTAACATAAGTTTTAAATTTCTTTCTCTGAAACATTCTCGTCGTACGTCATGAAGTACCTCGGGAACGCTTTCCCATTTACCGTAGCAATTTTTCACAAAACGTACGGCTTTTCGCTGGGCTTTTCTAATTCACGAGTGCAACGCTTGTCCACGGGGTCCCATATGCTGCCTGCATACTCTACATCTACTCTAGATCAGCATTTCTCAACCGATGGAACGCCAGTGGGAATTACGAGCTTATTTCGCGAGACTCGAGAGGGTCGCTTTATTTTATTCGTTTGGACAGTATATTTTCTAATATTTCACTTCATTGCAAATAAATCCACCAAAATTTTAGCTTCGATTCATTAGCACAGTAAGTGCAGTAAAACCCGGTTAAAACGCTCCCGCATATTATGCTTTCCCCCTAACTACGCCGTTTTCTCCCGACCTCTGTAATTACATGAGTCACATGCTAAAGAACGCTCTACTACCCATTTATAAGACTGATTTTTCCTGGCCCCAATGCACTGCAACCCCCTATAGCCAACCCTCCACCCGTTTAATATATATCTCATATTTTTTTAAAGATATAGAGAAATAAAAAGGAATGGAAAAAAAATAAAATTAAAAATTCGTGAGCAGAAATGGAGAAAATATATTCCTTTCGATAATCGTATAATCTACAGCAAAATATGTTTGAAAAAAGAGACGGTAAATTGAAAAAAAAACTAAATTGATGGATAATACTTTCTACAACATAACATTTACAAATGAAAGCATGACTTCTTTATCAAGTAGAATTTTTACAAAATAGAGAGAGTCTAAAATTGAGCAACCGGAACGCTGTTTCGGGAAAGCGCCAAGGAAAAATTTGAGCATCGTGACATCCAAGTTTGCTAACTAAAAGACTGAAATAGCAACACCAAGAAATATGTCAGTTCTTACCGCAGAGGTGCAGTAAAGAGGATTTTATGTTCCGCGTCGTCACAGGTGACAAAAGCTATAGTATCAGTCTCACGTCTGGATGATGCAATTTGGCTTGAGAGGTATTCCAATACCACTGAAGATCTCATGCGTCGGCGTCGAGTAGTGTTGTGACGCCCTTCAACTGCAAAAACTGCGACAGTCATGGCAGACGCATTCATGAAGGTTTGGTGGAAAAGAAAAGAAACCTTTTCCAGCTACGCAAAACTACATCTCTCTCACTGACGCAAAGTTAAGCCTGAACTCTACGCTCTTTTCTAATTAATTTAAATTTTGAAAATGCTCTATTTGTGACATTTGGTGTCCGTAAGGAGATAGCGAACATGAATTTTTCGTACATTTTCCTATCGCGTACATACATACATTAACTGCAATACATTATATCCAATACAACAGTTAAAAAACTAATCAAATCCGATAACAAGTCTTACACAATTAACTTACCGGGATTGAGGTTTTGCATATATCGTTCGTAATTTGATGTTTTCCCCTCAATTTTTTTTATTTCGGTCAGTATTATGAAATTTCATTGTGCTAATTGAAGGGAAATTATAACGAAGAGATGCATACAAACTGAAAAAGTCTTTACCATTTCGGAAAATAACAATAACAATACGAAACGACGAACCAATAAACACTAGTTATGTAAATATTTAATCACTCCAGAGTCCTCCAATATTTATTCCTTCGTTTTGCTAACATTTACATTTTTCGGTTTCCGAATTCTTCTTTTATTTCGGATTCGTGTTTTCCAACAATTTTTGGCGGCGCTCTAATTTATTCTGCTTCACTCCTGCAGCGAGAACGTTTTGCTATTGGACTAAAAACCACCGACGATATTCATTTATATATTTTACATCGAATGTTTGCGTTTTTATACAAACTCAATGTTTCGCTGAAATTTTTCATCGTTTTCCTTCAAAAAGTATTAGCTTGACCGAATTTTCGATGAATTTCATATTTGCGTAAAAAAACCTTTCGCATGAAAATAAACTCATTATCGACGATTGGACGTACATACGCAAGTAGGTTAAGTCCGTCGAATGCTATGTAAATCATAAATCACTTATTCGATGAGACTACTGGTGGGATATTTTAATGTTATGGTGATTTCATTTCACGCTAAAGTAAACGCGCTGTGGATTGAGGCGTGAATTTTAATTTGCATAGTAAATAGTACTACTCAAAAGAAAAGTTTATGTATTTAAGAATAAAGTAAATATTATTACTGTGACGCGAATATTTGCGGTCTTAAATTTCTTTGTAATGTAGAGTCACTTGCAAAAGTCAGGGGTAAGTTCTGTCGTTGCTCCCGAAGTAAACCAGAGCAATTAAAATTCGACACTTCTTGACTGTAGGTTAGAAGGTAAATAGTATTGTGGGTAAATGTTTTTGAACTTGAAGCGAGAGACGGAAAAGAAGGAATTTCTGAGAATCAGATTCGAATAGAGACCTCACTTCGCTCATTCGGGAGGTTCGCAAAATTTATAATATTCCTTTACTATGCTCATGCCAGAATCAGTAGGATTTTAGCAACAGTCCTCGAAAATCTACTTTCTTTATACATACAGCCATGCACTGTTGATAGACCAAGACTTTTCTGATTTGGAAGTGAATTACAAGACTTACCAATTCGTTCTCTGTAGCAAAAATTTCGTTAGCGCAAGCAACTAAGAAAATAAAATAAATAGATCATTTCCTATCTATTACTTAATTAATAGTCGTAGTCTTTAGCAATCAGGTCAGTGACGTCGAGTTCTTCATCCAGCAGAAATGGAAGAGCCTTCCTTTCATTGAGCCTTTTCAGCCTTAAACAAACGCAACCTCTACGACCCCTCCAATGGGGCAAGGTTGTCTCTGTTCGACTTCTGTACTCTCAGATTCTAAAACGGTTCTTTTCTCTCACTCAATGGTATTTTTAAAACATTCGCCCAGATCCACGTTATCCCTTGAACATAAAAAATCATGTAGTGCCAACGGAAATTTATGTGCACTGCTAGGCAGACTTTTTTGAAGGACGATAGAAGTAATCATTATGTGAGACTGCCCGGTGGTGGTCAAACTATGGTTGATCTTTAAATTTTTCTATCAGATACTCAGTTCTTTCTCTGCTAATAATAGTATTACTTCCCAAGTGCGTCCTCAACCACCCAAATTCTCATAGATATGGAGTACTATGATCAGCTTTCCTTATATCGAATGCGAGCCCAAAATAGGATTTATCTAAGCTTTAAACTCTTATAATTAATGCCTAATCAATATCTCAGACAATTCCAAATTGAAATGAATTTAGATCTAAACAGATATAAAAATACGAAAAAGAGGTTTTCGAATCTCTTATTCAGAGCCGAGTACCAATTTCGTTTCTATGACCATTAAAGGATATATCTAAACACAACGGACTCCCCTTAACTAAGCACTGCTAGCATAAATGCTATAGGAACACAAAATGCTCTTGTGATAAGGTGCTGGAATAGGCAGAGTTATCTTTATGATTAAAAGTGTGTTAAACTGTTTGATGGGGCCATAATGCCTCTTAGACCACACCTGACGCCAGCGAAAGAGACGAGGTGGGTGTACGTGTTTCGTTTACGACATGTTCGCAGTGCTAGAGGCGTAAGTGTCGCCGAAGAAGCAAGCTTATTTTAAGGCCGACGTTGAGCGAGAAAGAAATTCCATCTCGGAAAAATGCGGACCCGAAAAAGGTAGTAAACGCTGGCATCTCCAGGCCGTATTAATTCTCCAGAGAAATATTTTCCGTCTTTTCGGAGAAACTAAAAATTGAATCTGATGCGAAAGGAAAGGAATCGGTTATGCGTAAAATCGAAGGAAAGTTACGGAAAATTGGGTGTTTCCGAAGTAGCATGTGCGTTAACTGAAATAAATTGGAATGAAAAGGAATGCGTGGGGTCAAAAATGAGGAAAGAGATATAATGACTGAAGCGTATATACTTTGTCCAACGTCATGAAGAGAGCCTTTGCGATCTTTGCTAAGAAAAGTTGGCGATAACTGATTTCGAAGTCATTCAGCATAGAGTAAAATTCATTTCTGAGAGAACAGTACGACCAGCGCGCGCCATTCTCTCGTAAGAAATACACGGTGCCATCAGATTTACTGTTCTCTTTGTGACGCTGGACGAAGTATGGTAGAATGTACACTTCAAGATTCCACATTTGATCAAAATAAAAGTTTGTTAACGTTCGTATGAAAATGAAGGATGTGAGCAGAGGAACTTACAATGGTAGTAGTAATTTTAAAAATGCTTCGACAGATGACGCCATTTCACTCTTGAGGCCCCACCTCGTGAGTCGAACACGAGACCTCTTTCACCGTTTCAAGGCGAACGCATTGTCCACTTGGCTATCTGGAGGCACGAATAACAATAAGATGTTGAAAAATAATGACTTAAAATGGAGACAAAACAGCACGTTAAATGAGATGTTGAAGAGACGTAGGGAGTAAAGGAGTGGTGCCTTAACTTAAATACATATTTCTTATGAAAGTACTTCGACAGCTGAGATTATCTTGCACCTTCCGGGTGAAATATGAGTCCTTACCGATAATTGAACCTGGGGCCGCTATCGGCAAGGCGAACGTTTTTCCTACTTGGCTCTCCGGGAGCCTAGTGGGGAAATATTTTATTCCACGGGTTAAATATAACTCACTAGGGGATCGGCTGGCGAAAGTTGTATACTTGTATTTAAAGTAAGTACTACATCCTATCTTTACTACATTATGTCGAATTTATTATACGCAAAGAACCGCAGGTTTCATAATTTTATGTAGGCTAAGGACATGTATCGTGAGTATTTTATAAAGTATCTCGCTTTAAATGATAAATATTGATTTAGACCACAATTTTTTGTAGGCCGGTTGATACTATGCGGTAGGCTGTAATTTGATACCACTGGTTTGAAGGATTAAAAAGATATTATGAAAAATGTCTGTTTGTAAACTATTCTACTCAAATGCCGGTTAGAACTATATCTACTCTACAATTGGTCATCATTAGCAAGGAGAGGGGAATGAGACTTACCAGGCAATATGAGTGAGGTAGTCTGCGATTTTTACCTTCACCGGGCCAGAATGCTGTAAAAACAGAAAAAGCACGTAATTAAAGCTAATTACTCCACGAATAACACTTATAGCATTATGTAAAGAGGGACCTTATTCATTACCATTATTATGCATCATTCTTATCATAGCAGTTTTCATATAATCAAAGCCAAAAACAAGACAAAAAATGAATTAAAAGACCCATAAATGAACAGATGTCCCGATATTTTGATGTGAAATAAGTTCGCAAGACCACGACATTATGGAAGATTATTGTAAGTGGAGCAGACAACTTGCTTCAATCGAGAGAGTATGGCGTCTTTGGTGTGTAAATAAAGACATAACATCTTAATTTCGAGTAAAATTGAGATTTAAGGTCATCTCCTCCATTTGGCCCATGGTCATCTTAAAATTGATCTATTTAATAATGCACTAATAATATACTTAATAATACATTTAATTTGTATACTACACATTCATATCCGTACGAATCATTCAGATGTGCGCCAATAGAAGGCAACCGAGATCCCATATTTGTTCTTAACTAAAGAATGGATGGATTTTTCAAAATTTACGTATCGTTTTTAAAAAATTATAACCAAAGTTGCATCTATTTATTTAATTGAAAATAAAATAGCAATTAATATGTCTTTAATTATTTATTTCACCCATTACATTCTCGTATTTTCATTAATATTTTAGCTTGCTAAAACATTGGATTTCAACTGGTTATAATGATTAAGTGGCTTCCCTATAAGTGGTGACTTGGGGGTACATCATTGAAGTCAATTTAAACCGATCAAAAAATGAAAACTAGGAGGTTTCAACAAAAGATAAATTTTAAGATGCGATAGAGAAATAGTTTAAAGAAATCGCTGAAAATGTTTTTGTGCAACTTTTTGGAGAAACGGTTGAGCGAGAAACGCTCGTCAGCGGGGCAATGAAAGGAAGCAATCGAGAGTGAAAGGAGAAAATCTGGATTCTCCCTGAGGAATACACCGAGAGATTAAAAATAACCGAAAAAGAAAGGAGGCCATAGCGAGAAAGAGAGGGAGAAACACAAGTCTGGAGAATTCGCCTCAATTAAGAAACTCCTTTCATTATGAACCGCAAATCCAGCATCTCTCGCGGTGCGGCCGACCGACTTTTCCTCCTCCCCTTTCGACCCCCCTCCCCCTCTTTTCGACCCCCTCCCCCCGGTCCCTCCCCCGCACACCGATTCCTCTCGATTACGAGGATAAAAATGTCGAGCGCGACGCTCCTGCCCTCTGCGAAGGCCCTCGCCAATTAAAATGCCCTCCTTAAGGAGACACGGATATTAAGATTTTAAGACGGAACTTTCCTTCGCTAAATATTCCTTTTCCCGGGGACTCATCCTCACCTACGGACGCTTTGGATTCCTCCACTTTCCTATCAAGACCGCCGCTTCTTTCTCTGCCATAGATTTTTACTCGTCAATCGTTAATTGTCGTCGCGTTGTTACTTCCGACGCTAAATTGCTTACATTTAATTACAATGTAAAAAAAATAATAAATAGTCTTAGCATATTCTAACGGTAAAAAGGATAATTAGAATTGGAAGTTATTTAAATCGATACAAAACAGAGACTTAGCTTTCAAACTCCGTTTTCACCAAATATAGAAGCTTGTAAGGAACAAATTAAAAATTGCCAAGACAGCATCTCTTGAAAGGGACAATGCCGGGCGAAACGGGACGTATGGTAAGCCTAACAATTCAAATAGAAAATACAGATTAAACATCCGCAGAAGACCTTTCCTCAAGAATTTCCGAAGGATACCTCCTCACTTTAGGAGAAATACATTAGAAGTATAACTAGTATTTATTGGGTGAAATGTTAGTTATTAATGCAAAATGACTCCATGGAGAAAACGTTTACTAAACCAAAAGAAAAATATAGAACATGACCCGGGTCTCGTAGCAGTGCTACATCATCAGATTATCTTTATATCAGCTTTACATATCTTTTGCAGGCCTTATTCTTTCATTCAGTGAAATATGTAAATGAGGACGAATATGTACCGCTTGGTGTTTAATCGAGGGCTACAGTGTTACCTAACGTAATCTTGGGAAGCATTCTGCGATCGAAAACGTCTTTTGCTTGTCATTAATTTCGAAAGTTATCGGATATTTTTTACTCTTCTTTATTCCTCAGTTATCTGATGCAGCAATTAATTAACTGAAATATCTACTGTTGTGGTTAAAATAATTATGTATAGCAATGTAAACATATACTAATTTTGCTTGATTGTTTCACGATTACGAAATCGATATATTTTATCAAAATTGTCGCGATCTAAATAATGATATTCAACGACCAAAATAAGAATTTCCATTATATTCCCTTTGTTTAGCCAAACGTCATGCGACCATTTTCTGATTATATTTTACAAAATAAAAGAAATTTACAACGAAACGAAAAATCCATTTTATGTGTATTTCTTAAGGCATTTATCGAAAACGGAGAGATGAATGTATCTACAACGGTGATTAATATAAATCACTCTGATTACATCGGAATTGGGGAACCTTCAGGCCACATGCGGCCTTTTAGGATGTTCAATATTGCCTTTTAGTCACTTCCTGGAATACATGTCCGGATTTAAAAATTTTTCCAATCTTCCTTATAACACCAAGTGACGATGAGCTGATGAGTTGTGGATAATTTGATGATGAGCTACCTGGAAAATGTTCTATTTTAGTTAATTCAGCAAATGAATTCCTTTATTTTTATAGAGATTCGGTATTAAACTATTTGAATGTAAACACGGTATTCAGGAGTGGTCTGATGGTATTATATACTGCCCTTTTTTAAATAGCAGCATCCCAAAATACAGCCTTTCCATCGAAAAAGGTTTCCTACCTATGGATTACATTCATGTAATTGAATACATGTTTATATTAGTGCATAAATATTTCACGTATTACTACTTCCATCATTATTATTTTTCGTTAGAGGTAACTTATGATTGGTAAGTTTATTTTTATATAAAACTCTATGGATGCATACAATACTGCTATCATATATCGTTATCATAGAGTTAACATAATATCGGTAAGTTTCCTTTAATATACAACGCTATAATTTCATGCAATATTATGATTACAATATAGCTAAAAAGATCAGAGGTAAAGGTATAAGTGTTCTCTTATAATTTTATATTATAATTGAAATCACTACAAAATCGAGGCTAAAATAATAGATTCTGGCATACAATATTGGTACCATAAAATTGTTAATATACAATATATATGTACCTTAAAGAAAAGTGTTTATCTCTAATATGTTTTTAACAATCTGTATCGTTGGCGCGATTCACCTTTTTCCTTTATCTAATCGGAGTTGTACAGCGGTTAAAGCCCTTTTCCTCCGCTCGGTTTCCCCTCTTTCCTTATGCTGCCTTCATACGACCTTCTCTGCTCCTTATCATCCTTATCTATGTCACCATCTTTCCTTTCCCTTCCCAAAGCTAATTTTATTTTCTCTTTATCTGACCCCTTTAAACTGCTCTATCCTTCCCTTCGTGACCCTTGCTACATCCTTCGGTAATTTCCGCTGTAATTGCTCCCACGTGCGCCCTTCTCTCTCCTGCATCGATGACGTCTCTTCCAAACACTTTATCGGCGAATCTATTCATGGACACATTCCAGGCGCGACTTCCAATTGCCATAATTAAGGGAAAACATTTTGGAATCTTCGTCGAGAGCCAACGCTCCATTGAATACTTCTAGTCTTGGAAAATTCGCGTATCGCTTGCTTCAGATACTCCCGAGCGCCCTCTCCGAGAAGAAAAACTTTTCCAAATAATAACACGTACATCATTAAGGCGATTCGAAAACACGGTCGCACAAAACCACGGCCTCCTTTTTTTTAAAAAAGAAGACGATTTCTTGGTTTTTCAGGATTCTCAAATTGAATAAAACACGCCGTTTCCTTCGAGAAACCATTATGGAATTCCCTCAATGCGTGAATAATTTGAAGGGCTTCATTCAACGGAAGTATTCGAATTTAATGTGTATTTATATTTTCCTGCTAAAAGATCCTCGTTAAGGGAAGTTAAAAATCGCAACTCCGGAGTGAAATGTTTCATTATTGAATCAAGTGCATCCTTTCCTTAGAGATAATTCTGATTTAACGAGTGACGAAATGACTGCGAGCAAACAAGTACGCGATTTTCGACAAAAATATTTTCTTTATAAGGTTAACTTTCAACTAAAAACATGAATTCCCAAAGGAAAGCAGTGACAAATCAATCCGTGCGACTGAAAAATGAAATCTGCCTTCAAGTTCGTCAAACCATCAAAATTATGTCTCAGCAGGAAAGAGAAGCTTAGCGATAAGGCTGTTGCCTAAGAAAAATCTCAAGGAGATACGGACATAAAAATGTCTGATAAAACAGAGACTGGATCTCAGATCTTTAGCAGATCCCTAGAAGAAGGATATCCTTTCATCTTGAGAATATCTCATCCTTTTCTTGAGGGAATTTTGTAAACTAAACTAAATTGATAAGGCGTTTATTCTTCTCTAATAAAAAATTAAATACAGGGTACTACCGTACCAATATGCTGAGTTACCACATTCGTAAGGCAACTGGGACTTAAATTTTGATGCGGTTCAAAGCTGAACATTTTCTGAAGACTTTCTCTTACATGGTTAATTCTTATTCTTTGAAGAACAATTTGTATCACCAGAACCAAGCAAAATTTATGACACAGTGAATCTTGATTGATTTGTAAAGGAAACCGATAAATGTAAATTGATGAAGCCACAATTCTCTATTTACATGAAACTAGGACGAATCCGACTCCACCTGTACTTAGAACTTGCGGAAAAACTGTATGTTAATCGAATGTTAGAAATGAAAAATCCTTATATGTTGTTGAATCGTAATCAGTCGTACAAATATTTGAGAGTTGAGATAATTGTGTAAGTTGAGATAATTCTGGTGAAATTTTAATTCGAGCAGCTTTGAAATATTCATTAAACGTAAGTATCTGGATCACGAAATCCAATTGATGACAAAGATTTTACTTTCGCTTGTAAGAAAAACCTACTTTTCTTCAGATCCCCAGAAGAAACATCTCCGAATCGTACAAATACGTTTCTTTTCCTAAGAGAACGTGATATACTTCCAAAAAAAAAATAATTAAAAAAGTGCCGTGATATTCTGAATGCCATCAAACATGATGGATTATAGATGCAGGCTTAAATAATGTGGTACACAATATTTGAAAATGAGGACTTATAAATATCTATTCATTTCTCAGTTTTAATTTCAATCGAACTTACCAGAGAAAAATATATACAATAAATTTTTAAAAGATGGACTGTACTTTATATTATCAGTTATTTTTTTAAAATTTAGTGCTTGTTAGAATTTCTAATGATAGCTGCAATGCATTTGGAGAAATTTGATTGACAATTATAAGCTGATAAATAAGTAAATAAAACCATTTTAATCTACATTAAAAATTAAAGCTTATGCTCGATAGATATTGCCAAACCGTTCAAAGCAAAGGTCCACTGGGGAACAAGCGTTTTCACTAATATTTGATGTAATTAAGAATAAAGATACGAAAATAATACAAAGATATAAAAATAATACAAAGATATAAAAATATAAAGATAATAAATAGATATAAAGATAATACAAACATAAAAAATACAAAGATAGATTCGAGATTAGAAAACAGAGCTCTGAATATATTAAAAAAATATCGGGTTAATGTATTGGTCAGCTGATGTAGTACTAGTATAGTAACGCTTTTGAAATGTATCTATGTCATGAACTGAAAGAGAGAAAATGAAGCAGATGTTTTGATTACAGATGAGTATTATGGATACGGATATTGTGATGGACGGCTCTTAACTACCATTATCCTCGCAAGCGCAAAGAAATATACGCTGGGTTCGTTACCATTCCCAATTTGACCATTGATAATTCTCTTTGGCCTTTTTAGCAATCTTTTAATTGGAATTGTTTCCAATTAAAGCGAATCACTCGGTGAAATATTAAGCCTCTGTGGCTATCAGGGAAATAGGAGCAATTTCGAATTCCTAGTGCCCTTCCAGCAGAAGCTTTCACATCGCTAAATTGGAACGGACGGATAAATATTTGAAAATGATCTTCCAAACAAGAAAAACATCACGTATGGATTTCGAAAGTTAACATTCGCAGCATGTATTCGAAAGGTAAAATATTTCAAGGCCGAATTTTGTATTCACAAACAACACTCCCATCTACATTATGTCCTTGATCTGATTTCGATTGTAAACTCGCATGCTAACGTGATTATAATACTCAATCCAGTTCAATATGACACGATTACAATTACATGAAGTTCCTCCTCAACTACCTTAACTGACAGTATACAAAGGTTGAATTGTTATCTATCAAATTATTCAAAATAACAAATTGATGCAATCAATTATTTAACGTCCAAATGTCCAGAATCATTCAATAGCCTCTTCAGATACATGAAAATCCTAAATATCATAACATCATCCGTCATGAATATTTCAGCTGTGAATCAACAAAAATTTTCCGAGCAAAAACAGACATGAGACCTTTTTTCCTTGGGAATTTTCCTCTCAGAATAATTGACTCTCCAAAAGGATTCTCTATTCACATCACAAATAAGTGATAGTTTGAGACTGAAGGAAATCAGCATTAGTTGGGAATTAGGAAATATTTGCACTCATAACTGTAATTGGCACACAGCTGTATGTAGATTAAAACGATATTGCAATATAAACCCCGAGCACAAAAAGCAATAATAATCATTGTGAATGTGGAAAAATATTGGGTAAAAACCAAAACTAAGAAATGGCTGTAAAGTAAGATCCCCCCTTAAGTGGGCGAAGCCATAAAATAATATATAGTGATCGATGTTCTAAATAATCTATCTTCAAAAGTCTGCACTCTCAAACATCCTAAAACCAGAGCCGTTTGTAGAATGTGTATAAGTGAACCAATAGCCTCATGCTTTGCAAGAAGAACTAAAAACGTAAAAGCGGGAATAGCTAATAATTGAGAAACGATTTACATTCTATGACTACTTAGAGCGTCAACAGGAAGGAAATGCATTTAATGACACATATTTTTAATAATACAAAATTTAAAATTAATTATATAATTTTTTTCTCATTCGAGAGTTAAACTTGAGATTTGTACTCTGAAAAATTAGACGTTGATCTCATTTCGATTTACATTACATTCAAACTCCGGTTTTAAATTCAGAATAGTGTGACTAATGATAAACCTCTACTTTCCTATTATCAATTATATCATTCTAACTCTAAAATTAACTATTTGATGTTTTGATTATTAACGGACTTCTTGTTATTGCATTACATACTTAGCATACTTTCTAAATATCTCCTGTCCTTCAAGACCTCCAAGACTATAGTTCTTGTAGATATTTCTAAATAGAATTTACGTATCTTAGAGGGCGCAACAACCTATGTCATTGTGTCTCAAATAGTTTGTTGCAAAATAATTTCTGATATATCGGTAATGTTACTTCATTACTTTGTATTCGTACTGAGCATCCCCTTCTCGTTCTTGATATAGATCAGATACTCCTTGTTCAATTTTCAGCTATCTCTTGCGAATGGGAAAAATTGTACGGAAGAAAACGGAAAAATTTGATTCTATAGGAAGAGCTACTTAGGGTTTATGGCAGAGCCGAATGCTGCGGGGAGTGGATAAGTAGATTAGTGGTGGGTGCATAACATGATTATGTCTTCCGAGCGGCAACTGTACTGAGTCCCAATATAGCCTGTTCCCATAAAAAAGGCTGCAAAACTCGTATAAATAATCCACCTAGTAACAAGGGTGGAGACATAATTCTCATATATAGATGAAAATTACAGATATCCGCAGTTCATGAGCGTCGTCACGATTTGATTTCCGTTACAGTGAACCACGAGTACGCCTTCAAAGCTTGAAAAATATTTACTCTATCCAAAAATTATTCGACAGAATACATTTTCAGAACCGATTCCGTAAGACGATACTTCTCAACGTTTCGCATTCCGTGAAACATCTAAGTATTGCGGCACACTTGATGAGAAAATTTGATGCCTCATTTATAGAAGCCGTACGGCACAAAACACTAAAAGATGATATTGCATTTAACTTTCTTCCTCAGGACCTAAGCAATACTTGTACTTCGTCACAATTTATTTCTCATGCTCAAATAATCAATGGGAATTGTAGCAGATGGTTAGCAGCGATCAATTTATAATGGCGAAGTTAAACGAGTTCTTGCTGATATATTTATGGCGTAGTTAACACACTTGAGTGTCACTATCTTTAGTACTTTCTTTGAGAACCCAATTCCAGGATTAAATAATCAATACCAAACATTACAATTGACCAATGAAAGTAAATAGTAATAAGTCAAATTAAATATATAATTCATGATATCCAACACCAATTTGGTATACCAATGATACGTAACCTAACGTAACCCTACGTAAGTTTCTAAACGAATGTTTTAGCATTCGCACGATGAATACTCACAGAGAAACAAAATATTTCGCAGAATAAAAGGAATGTGTAATAAAAATTTAGTATGCATCATAATTGAACGTCTTATGACTTAATAACGACTTTATCGCGACAAATTAGTTGCTATGCATTTCCCCAAGAGATCACTTTATACATAAGTTGTAAGCATTCATTACTAACTAGCTATTCTCTTCTACCATTCCGTAAAAATTACTTCTCACGCGTGAAACTCCCGAAAAAAAGCAAACACTGAACAAAATGAAAACTTTTCGATCACATCGTTGTGGGTATAGGAATTCAAGCTTTGGACAGAGATATTCAGCCAGATGTCTCAGAATTTGCAGTAAAATAGGCAGAATGTTCCAAAACAAGGCTCCGATGCTATCTAATGTTTCCAAACAGTCGCTCGCAATGTTTTGCGTGAATAAATCAAATGTCTCGGGCGGAAAAACTGCAATCGGACGTATAATTGGCTGAATCGGTCGAAGGACACCATCGCAGCATGTTGTAGAGAAACTCGTTTAGCCGAAGTGGGCTATTTCGCGGGCACTACTTCCGTTGTAGAATTCGTTGAATCCCCTTATGTAACTAGCAGCTTCTTTTATTTCTTTTCCTCCTTCAATTAAGGCGAATCGTGCCTGAATTAGTTCCAAGAAAATCTCCCACGTGGCAGCACCAAAATGAGCCAAATTTATTTTCCTTCTTATTCGTGAATGGTTCGTTCAATTTTTAATCGAAAGTGGATTTTAACTGTAAATAACCATAGAAATCGAGGATACCCAAGAAGAAATTTATTCTTTTGAAATTGCGATTTTTATTAACAATTTTTTTCTTATATAAACTTTTATCAAAAATTAGCGGTAGTCAAAGTGTAGAACATTTTTTAAAAAACACATTGCAATTTTTATATTAATAAATTAATATATCGTTTGTTCAGGAGAGTGTTTTAAAGAAGTACTAGAAAGCAATTCTACGTTGCAACGCTGCCTCTGGAAGTGCATTTGACGGGAGCGCGCGCTAAACCCCTCTCATTCGAATTCGTTTCTCCCAAGAGGATATTATGAACTTCTAAACGAAAACAAATCAGAGGTGTCTGGTTTCTGAGAACATATGCTTATCACGTTTTCGACCACCTAACCTAGTCTGAAGAATATTCGGTAATGAGCTCGAGATATTCTACCAAAGGCTCCAAAATTCTCCGTATGTCAGCGAAGAAAAAGCGACGTAGAGGAATAATTACGAAATTAAAAAATGAAAGGTAACATATTAATATATTAATGTAAATAAGAAGTGTAGAGCGGTCATATAATAGACAGTTCTGAAATATTATCTAGCGATAATGAATGACAGTTTTAATTATTTTGACATTTAGGCGTCGTAGAAAGAAATTTATATCTAAATTTGCATTCATTCTTTCAAGACCGTGTTCCATAGTTTTTTATATTTTTTGTTTCCAAGTTAACAGATGAAGTTATTATTTAGCTGCCACAAATTATTCATAAAGTCAGTGAAAAGGTTTAATCGAATGAAACATCAGTTGCGAATTCTTCGATTTGTCGCATTTCGTAAAACAACATTTAAAATTTCAAGAAATTAAGCATTTTAATTCGTGCGTTCAAAGTTCCAGCGAAGAGTTTCAATTTCTGTAATATATTCTATAATATAAAAAATATTCCCCTCTCAATACTCAGCACATTTTAGGGTGCCTGAGGAAAATATCCAAGCACAATATACCAAGGCTTCAGAGGGAAGACCCCGGTGGCAAAGGACGGTTATCAGTTAACATGAGATTACGCAGGTATCGCATGGCATTTAACTCTGCTTACCCTCACATCCAGAGAGTCCGTATTTTTAGGCGGCGTGCTGCGGCATTGCCGTTTTACAATTTTCTTTAATGCATGCTAATGCAAGAACTATAAATCCAATTTTAGAAATAAAAGTTGCTACGTGTTTTAAAAAATTAGCTCCTCAGACTGACTACACCAAAAAATTTTATTACATCTTTATAAGAACCTTTCTTGTCAAAAAGATGGTTAAAAAAGGAATGTAAATTTTGATTTTTGGTCTGCGTATATTTTATTATTATTTAGTTTATTTAACCGTTCACTAAACGAAAATCGGGTTAACCGTTATCAAATGAGATGGAAAACAAATTTGACGCTAGCGGTGCTGCCATCTCTTGAAATTAAATCGTAACTTTTTCTGGGATGATTCGCCTTAAGCCTTTGTTTTTGAAATCGATATCATTTATTAAGATATTAAAGGGTTTGATTTTGAATTATCTAAAAATTTAAACAAATTGTTATAAGGATTTTTAATGCTCTTAAAGGGTATAGTACACCATTGAACGTCTTATTATGAATATGAAAAGACACCTGTTTCACTATAGCTATCATCAGCACATTTATCCCAAACGTTGATTTATATTGATTTAAAAAACAACCGCTCATTTCAGAAACGGTTTTCGTAGAGGCATATATTCATCTGTGCAGGATTTCTGCGTGGTATATAGTAATAAATGTAAATGTATTGTGCAATTTCCACAAATCTACGCCTTTCTCTATAGATTATATTAACACATGTTTAAGAGTGGTGTTAATAAATATATAGAATATTATAAAATAGCAATTTCAAACTTTATGGTTATTTAATTAGCTATATAGCTAGATAATTCCCAATTTTCATAGCATTTATAGTACACACGTTAGGAGGTATTGCGTGGAACCAGCCATTAAAGCGCCTAAAACTGAGATTTACAACGCAAAGTAAAAGTGCGTTTTATTACATTTGCTATGGTTAATACAGGTATATGAAATCAATTCTCACGTAGTTTGGCATTCCTTAGAAGAAAGGAAATCAGAACCTTTCTTGCGAGTGCTAGATAAATCCAGAAAATCACGTTCACGCAAGACGTGATGGGACCTTTCTGCTCCCTCGGTCAATCCGACGATTAGTGAAAATAAGAGGAATAGATTCGAGGACTAATCCTTTTAAGGACTCACTCTTTCCAACAAAGATACGCAATTTGATAAAACGGAATAGCTTGGTATCTAAACCCCCTGCTGCACGACGAATAGACCTCTTGCTGGGCATCAATAAATACAGTCAGACCTGGCTAAAATGCTCCCGCTTAAGACTGTATCAACACAGACCCATTTCTCCCACTCCTTTTAATGCAAAACGAGTGTTAAAATTAACGCTTGAGACTCGGATAAAACATTATAAGGCCAATTTCCCCTATCCGTGATAGACAACAAAATAACAAAAATTTGTAAAAATTCATGAGTATAAAATGTATGTACATGTAGATGTCAGTATAAAACGAACTCTGTCATCTAATCAAAGCTAATTAAAATACATTCATTTTAATTTCAAAGCGCAAAGTCCTTTAAAAATAAAGGATTTAAAAATGCTTCTATATTGCTTTTCAGTACGCAATAAATAAAGTTATAAATTAAGTAGTCATATCTCCAGGAAAACGCATCTCTCTATTTCAGTCCTTAAAAGTGTTTTAAGAGTAAGGTTTTATTGCATTCAGATGCGAGTATTAATGAAAGATGGAATCCTTCCAATAACCTCAGTTATGCCACGAACCTACATCTGAAATTGTTCTTAAATAACTAGGTATCACGCAAATATACCTATAATACAGATACTTAATTTAATCTCCCGCCTAATTCTTGGCACTCAATCAACACATTAGGAACTAATCAATTAGTAATAGTCAACCGTGGTTGCTAGGCAGTGAAAGACAAGAAAACTGGCGGTTTAAAGTCGTGGTTAGTTATGGCATTATAGCAGTTTGTGCATCATAATTTGAGCGGAAAGAGCCGTGGGTTTTACTCAACTCGCCTTCGTTGAAGATACAATTTAATCGGTACGTTTTCCGTCAATATCCCTTCGCCTTCTCGTATCTTTATATTGGCTCACAAATATTCCTAAGCAAACATGGGGTATAAAGCCCTTCGAATACGGGAACCCAATCCTTGATGATGATTAAGAACCCGGGATAGCGAGTACATCATAATTTATTGGGAATATGCGGGTGAATTTGTGGAAGGTAAGGTAAACGAAAGCCTTTTGCAGCAGCCAATGAGGAAACCGCTCAGTTATTCTGCTCCCATTTAAGCCCTATATTTCTTGCGCTACCTTAAGGTACGATTTCATGCTTCTTGCAAAAACGTAGACGAACTCTTGGTCGTGGAGAAGTTTTCTTTCCCACCTGATCCTTTTCCTGAGAGCCTTTTATTTCATTCACAGTTCATTAAACTAGTATCAAAAAATTCATGTGTCGGTAGGTAATACTAAAATTTGTATGTAAATAATCATATCATAAGTGATGAAAATAAGTTACCTTCATAATATACTACATTGAACATTACCCCGGTTTGTTGCATAAAAAGGTAATGGCATAGGATACGTGTCTAACGTGAAATTATTCCAAAATTGATATATTTTAAAGCTGAATTCATGTATAAAATCATGTTCAAAGTCAAGAATAAAATCTATTGGGATGCATTTACTGGGGTGGCTACTTCTATGTCGTTCAAAAAGTAATTCTCATCTAATTCTAGAAAAAATTGAGTTTAGCGTTAGTTTCTTATAGCGGTTTCTTCGGACCATATGGCTTCGATCTTACGATATCAGTGAAAGTAATAAGTAATAGTACATCGTGGGACTCCTTCATTTACATCTACATATTTAACCGGCAGGCCGTGTTTCGGCATATGGTATGGGGTATATGCACCATGACTATACTTCTTGAATCGATTTTTTTCCTGTATCGTTCTCAGAAAATATGTTTTCTTGAATCAACTCGTTTTATCATCTATATCTCCGATATTCCACGCAATATCATAGCAAGCATATAGAATGAGCATAATATCGGCTCTAAGAACGTACTTTCTCTGAATTCATTAAGTAAATTTAGCCTCTTCTTTTGAATCTTCTTCATTTAAAGAAATTCCACCATACGTCTTGAAGCATATGAGTCACGCTCATCGATTTGTTATAGCTATTCTTTACAAACCATATTTCCTTTCTTTATACCTTTTCCAATTCGCGAATATAACATTTTCAGCAGTATCATATACACTGCATGATTACCCAAAGTGAAGCATAACTAGCGACTACTTACATTTAATTTATCCTTATCAGACGAATGTGTTGACAAAATTTTCAGATGATACCGCAAGGAATATTCTTTAGAAATGGCATCGGTTAGATAGATACATAAATAAAATGTGATGATTTCTATCATATGGATACATCTGAACCTATCACGGCAGCTCTTTGCTTTCTCCTTGTTACGCCTGCATTGCTTCCATTATTCTTCCACTTCTAACAGCCCTTCAATTCCCATCAATATTCTCTCCTCTTTCACGGGCCCCAACTCAAAGCAGGAACTTTCTTGTCTCAATGATATATTCGTTTGTCTCAATGTCATCAATCATTCTCTCCAACATTCCATCTTGTCTGCTTCTCTCCATTTACTCTCTTTTTTCTTTCTCCAAGCAAAACGCCACCGCTAATCAACTTTTCTCCGCTCCAGTTTTTTCTAGTCACTATGGCAACAAACGGGAGAATCAAATCCCGTGCATTTTTCGCTATGCTGCGAGAATAGCTTTACGCCTGGTCGCCGGAGTTGCACGTACGAAGGGATAACATCACAGTTCACATTCGACGATTTCATCTGCCTTGTTTAAAAGATGTGAAAAAGAACGGGTTTAGCTCTGCTACAGCAAGGATTTTATACTTTTATACTGACAGTATTTTTTTATTGACGCTCAACATGACAATGTCATCGGGCAGGATAGGAGGTGACAACATTAAACATTTTAAGTTTGTTATTTTAGAACTAAAATGGTCGATATTTTCAATTTATTTTCAGAGAAAGGGCCTTTAATAGATAGGAAATTTCGTTGCTATGATACACGGTTTCTATGAAAATGAGAATTTAATTACATTTTACGGCATAGTGGAAGAAGTTCCGGCGTTAACGGGTTAAAATGAGAATAAAATGAAAGTTTATGTCCATCACTCTAGGACCTGCTTAAAACAGTCATTATTCGCAACCGCTCACATTTTTATAGGCCATTATAAATCGAGTTCAATTACACAACTCAAGAAATGCGTCGATTGATTTCTTTTCTCTTCCGAGAGATATAATCAGACTTCAGCATAAGCTCTCTCTTTCCACGTTTTTCTGTTGACTTCGTTCATTCTGTTTTTCTCTCTTAAAGGCTATCAAGAGTGTTACTTATGTATATTACGAACTGATATCCGGAGGAATTTTTTCTGACAAAATAGAAAGAGAGGTTTTTGTGCTGATTTACTTCTTTGTTTGCCTCCTCAACATTTTCTTGCATAGTCAGCTGAAGTATTCTAGTACCATCGAGAAGAATAAGAATAAGAGAGTACATCTCTGTAGTTTCCAAAGATTTCTATTTGGCCGCAAATAAACCTGTGGAAACTGAAAAATTGTATACTCTCTTTTTCATGGCTTTCCACACAACCACGCTTCATCCTCCCTATTTTATTTTGATTCTAGCATCATATTGTTTGTGTTGCAGTTTGATCCATCATCTTATTTTTGTGCGGCTAAATCTTTTATTGTCTCACTCCGACGTGTTTTGTCGCCTTTCTCCATTCTTTTTCTCTCCACAGCCTATTCCTTAAGTCGTTCGTTGGAATTCCTCAAATTTGCCGCTGACTGCCCTTCCGAGATACATTCAAAGCATCGGGTATTCAAATATCCCTTTTCTGAATTCTTCACTTTCTCTCGACGTCTCATCATTTGTCGAGTTCACGTACTGAATTTTCTGTCTTCTTTCGCTGTTCTCATCCAGACATGCATGGCTTCCTCCAGAATTGCCCAAAATATACGTTTTAGCTCCAATACCAATAATATGGTCAATACCACTTTCACCTTTTGATGGGAGATATGGTTGAAGCATTCTTAGCGTTGTTGAGCCTGGGTTATACATCGCCTCCAACCTCCAACCCCAACACCCTTCCACCCCGATGAGGCAATCAATTATGGTATTAAGGGGTTAGGATACAAATGCGGAGATATATTAATTTTCCGAATGACAACTATCCAAAATAATATATTTATATCACGGAAAGTATTTAATACGGGTACGCATTTCTAGCTCATTGTGTTACAGTAAAAAAAAAACATCGAAAGTCTTGTTTTCACTTAATAAATTCCAATATGGGTACTCTTAGTGGCACGGCAATCATCTCAGCGATGTTCGAACTCATACCTTGTCAACGTTTGACTGTCTTTATGTTTTAATACGTAAAAATAACGACAAATAACAAACGGTAACATACAATCAGATCTTTCCTGAATAACGATACGAAGTTTCAAGTCCCGCACTTAACAAAGAAAATATTTTTGTCCTCTTGGCCTGTTTTCTCGATCCTAGCCCACTGTACATCTTTTGGAGAATATCAGGTTAACGCCATCCATCATCACCGGCGTATCAACGTGAGAGAGATATCGAAAGTACTTTGAGATATTCACTTTCAAATGGTGCGTAAAAGACGGGTGTGTAATAAATACTTCCCAAGAAATGAATATTTTATCTTGTATGCCTATCATCCTGACACCCTGTATGTCAGGTTCGTCTGTATATGGTATAGGTAACAACAACTGCAGTAAACGAAAGATTTTTATCGCCAAATCAATGAAAAGCTTTTGTTCATCAGTCTCAGTGTTACCCGAAAGTTTTTTTATTGAACTATATTGACGATACAAATTAAGAATAATGGGCAGTTGTTCCTCCTACCATTCACATTTTAATTATTTCTCTTCCACTAGAGGAGTTTCTCTTCCGTTGGCCTTTTTTATTCCAGACGCACCTGCGGCTATCTCGCGCAAACCTAGGCTAATACGTTTCAATAATTAAGTATAAGCGCGCCCTCCATTGGATATTTTTCAAATTTACTGCGCTAGGTAGATGCAATTTTCCTTTTCGTTGTATTTTACAGTTTCTTATTTCCCAAGCTATTGCTTTCCCAAGAAATATAATGGAGCTTCCCACAGTATTGTCTCGTTTAAGAACGAAAAGATTATTCTAGCTTTGCAGTTTCTCCTCTGAAGGAAAGAATTCATTTTCGTTCACTTTGATTAAAATCACGTAGATTATTTAATTACCTAGCATAAAAAAGATTTTATAATACGTACATACTGCTCATTATATCGTTACTTTTCTAACTTTTTCAACATTGCAACAGTTTCTCCTCTTATTTGGGGAAACTTGAAAGTTTCTGAAGTTTGAACGTTGATATAAAATACTAATAAAATTCATTATGCGAAAAAAATTAAAAAGTAATAATTTTTAACTGTACCAGTTAGAGCTAATTGTTGCTACTTTTTCATTTCTTCACCTTATAGAGTCCTTCCAAAAAGTCGAGTTAGAAGTTCTTAATTAACTGGAATTCAAATTCGCTTGAGACTTTCATTCTGAAATATCCCACAAACATTCAAAAACGACAATCGACGAAATGTAAATTCATATAAAGTTATTCAAACAGTTCTGTAACCCGAAAGCAAAATAAATCTTCTTGTATTTTTTGAAAATTTTTCATATATTCCAAAGGTAATTTCCATGACTATATAAGTTGCAAATATTCTTCTTAAGTTCCCTTCAAATATTGAATTCACCTTCTTGTACTTTTAAAGGATAAGAATCTCTTTTATCCATCACAATTTAATTATTTAGATGCACAGAAATAATCTCCAATTATTTTGATGTAATGAAAGCGTTTATGATGCGTACATTCCTTTAATAGTATATCTCCATTTATTTTTGGTATGTGAGTTGTTTAAAAGTAGGCTGATAATATACCTATTCGTTAAAATGGAATATTTTCCATTCGTGAGACGGGACAAGCTGTTTTGCTCAATTTTCCTAGGGAGATGTTTTGATTACTTCAATGCAAATATTATTTGAAAGAATTCTTGGTCATTTTGTTAACAGAAATTTTCCTTTGACCAGAGCTAAAATAGCTTTAGTTCCTGCGCTAAAATGTAAGCTAACGAAAACCTCAACGTAAAGTTTTGGTAAAAGTTAATAAGTCTCATGATATTAAAATTTAAAATGTTTAATAACGTGTTTAAGAAAATATCTTATGAGAATTTTTTAACTATTTTTATTATAACTGCGGCTGAAAGTTTAAATTTTCTTAATATCTTATTTAATATCTTCTATTTGAATATCCTAAGGAATCACAATTTTTGTAAAGTGTAACACGGGACAAAGTAGATTTCTTTTCCTGTATGAACAGGATGAAAAGGCCAGAAACGGGACATATGGTCAGCCTACTCAACAGTCATAAGTTGCTTTAACATGTTTATGGCACATTATCAGATTAGTATTAACAATACTAGAATACCATTTGGTATATAAAGATATATAAACATTAAGCTTCGTTATGAAATGAGATCCAAATAACTTAGATAGAATGATTATTAAAAAACAAATGCAGAATCGAGAAATAAGAAATGATATATTAAGGTTCACCACTGATACTCTACTCCCCTAAGACTCTTCAAATTGATTAAAATGTATTTCCATTATTTTTCCAACGACTCAGTCTCTTTGTAATTAGATTTCAAGTTAGGATTACTCTTTGCATATTTGAAATTATATCCATCTAAATTATTGAAATCTAAAATTAATCTGATCAGATTGATTCAATGAAAAGTTATATTATTGAATTTGACTGCTTGTTTACAGCTCATATTCATAACATTTAAAATTCTCCATCATCGATATTATTTGTAAATGAGTTTTAGCCTTGCAGCATGACAATAATGAAATCTTCAAATTGAGTTTCTTTTAATTAAACATATTACACTTATCTTTTACTCGAAAAATATTTAAGTCAGAAATTTAAGATAAATCCATGAATCCTAACGATTGAAAGGAAGTTAGTTAGTCATTCGTACTTAACATTTCCGAAAGGCTCCCCGGAACCATTAAATCGCAACCGCTTATTGAACGTTGAACTCACGAGTTCAGAGGAAATCAGGAAATGAATGGAACATGAAGTTGGAGCGTTAAATATGCAGATATGGTAATGAAGAGATAATAAATCCTTCATTTGTCTCCATTCATACGGAAAGCTAATTGATATCGTGAGTGGCCTTAGATTTTCCTGGAACTTTCATCTGTACGTGGAAAATAATTATCGATCGATGAAGTTAGTATGCATCAGAGAAGGTGGCCGTATTAATTATTTAGTGAAAGAATCCTCTAATGATGGAAAGTTTAGGTATTTATGGTGAAACGTCTGATTTATTTACCAATGGAAATTATCCGTCAAATCATTAAGCTGAGTGAGATTTGTCACGTTAATCGGATGAAAAGTAAATGGTGTAAAGTAACTTTAATTTCTGGGAGGATGTCGACCTGAAGTTTTTCAAAAATACAGAAAAACAGTGAAATGTATTTTCGAGCATTTCAAAATAAAAGTTTTCCTGATTTTTCGATGGACTTCAAATTTTTTACGCACATAAATACACAACAGTAACACCCATCATATTAGTATTGATAACTTTATGTATCTTTAATATATGAATTGATAAGAGCACTAAAAGCTGAGACAATTTATCCAATTTACACTTATTCGATTTAATGGATCATCTTTATTTATAAGAGATTCTTATAAGTTTAGGATTACATCCTCCAGAATAACTTCTTGATTTTTTTTTGTTTCAATGTTGTTTCATTGAAACCTATCTATCAGTTAAATTAAAGCAGATAAATATATCAGTTATTGATTAAAAATTAATTATAGAATTCCGGGAATCAGTGCGGATTTTAATTCAGGACAACTCGAGTGTAAATAGGATGATATCTTAATACCCTATTACAACATATCCCAAACCATGTTGCTTCCGGTGAGGTTTCGGGAAATAGTTAATTAGCGTTTCGGGGAAATTATGGAAATCAATATTTTGCTTGTGATATTCAATTATGAATGTATTGGAAACACGTACCAAAGCCACTGACTCTTATCTCTGCGATTAGACTCAGTCATCCCCTAACTCCTGACTCTTACTTGCTGTTTAATACAAATATCTTCCAGCACTACAAAATAATCGAGGCGTTCTATTGAAATTCTAAAATTAGGGAACTGTTCCGTAAGACGAAAAGTTTGGGAAACACTGCTCTATTAAAGCAGAAAAATCAATCTACCAATACGAAAACCATAATCAAGCGTCTCAAAGTGGTTGCAAGATGATTTATAATATTTTTCACGTCATACAAAAGGTGAAACAAGGTCGAGTAAGTCAACACGTAATTTATTCGAAAATCACTTAGAGGTCGTATAATTTTATTGTGAAAGAATAGATAAAATTCGAACGAGAATCAATTGGTCCTATGTGATATAGGCTGTTCTCTAGACATGAACTGAGATCAGCAGTCTTACAAAGGTGTTCCTGGGAGAGCGTGTCTTTGCTTATCGAGACTTATGGGACGCTTATGGACTACCAAACTCGTCCTTGTTCTTTATTCTTATCACCTCTCTTTCTTACCCTCTTATCACCTCTACCCGAGTCTTGGAAATGCCTTTCAGAATGGATGAAGCTTCTTGAACGTTTAAAAGTCTTTGCCAAAGTTACAAACATTCTATCCAGAAAAACCTGACATTTACATAACATTTCTATAAATACCCCGAGGGCCGCCTCATGGCATATGGCAGATGTGAAAACACTGATCTCCTTCATTAGCTCTCTGATTTCTGTACCTTTTCCGGTCTTGAAAGAGAGACCAGTAATAGTTATCCAATCTCGCTATAATCTGTCGGAATCTCTTTGAGGTCTCCTCGAAAGCAGCGATCGCTTAGTATGGGAATCACGATGCCGCGTATTTCATGAAAATGACGAAAAAATTTCTCGAATGGTTTCTGCCTAAACTCTGTTCTTCAAACCTTAAAAGATTCTTCTATCCTTAAATGATTCAGCCCATGGTTTTGATCATCTCTGATGTACTGCTATCGAACATATAGTCTCCCTTAAAGAAACGAACTGAAACGTACGGACGAACTGACGAAACATACCTCTTCCATACAAAACTGACCTCTTTGACACACAATTGGCTACCCCTGAGAAGGTGGTTAAATAGTCTCAGAGTTCTATCAGCTGGTCCCACAGCTTTTGAAGGTTTTAAAGTATCAATTACTACTGAAAAAGACACCTAAATGGAGCTAGAGCAGGGGTGGGGAAACTGCGGCCTTCAGGCCAAAATGGTCTTTTTGAATACTTTGAATTGTGATTAACTTCCGAAAACAAATACTCCTATTTAAATATTTTTCTAATCTTACTTATGACACATTGAGAAAACCAAAGTGGAAAAAATATTATCTTTCATTTTACTGAGCGAGTTTCCTGTGGTTAAGTATACATTAAATAAATATTTTATTCTAACTTTTTAAATTTCTATGTTTAACTATTCGCAGAATCGTATTAAAGTAAGTTGCGTCCTTGGGGGCATAAGAAAAAACATTGAGAACCTCAGAAAAAGTCCAAACTTGGAATCAGTAGAAAAATATGTTAAGTCGGGGTTTAGCGGGGCTTCTCAGATGTCGGGCCCCAGGGCGCGCGCCCGGTGCACCCTCTCTCCCAATCCGCCTCTGATTATCTGAATGTATACAACATGCGACACAAGAGTGGCCTGATGGTTTTACACATGGCCTTTCCTATGAGACCGTATGCTAAATGTGGTCTGCTGAAAGAAAAAAGTTCCCCACACCTGCCTAAGGCGTAGGAGCACGCTAACCACTCCGCCGCTGCGGCAGACTAGTAAAGGTGGCGGTAAGCGTCCCTGTCTCGAAAGAAATCGGTGTTGTGGATTTGCATGTATGAATAACAAAATACACAGGTAAGTTTAATTCACAAGCAGGAACAGGTAAAATATTATATGAGTAAGGTGAGATATGGAAGGAAAATAAAGCGATGTCGGAAGAGGGAGTGGAAATCGGAGAGAAAGAGTGTTTGTGAAGCATAAACAACAAAATCTCGCATGAGAAGAGCATAAACAACGTGTTGGAGCGCATAAATCAGGAAGCGTGAATAAGGGATCCGATGGAGGCTTCCTCTTTAACTCAAATCAGTCGGATATGAGTCGGAATCAATTCCGGATGGACGTGGAGCCATTTTTCCTAACACCTGCAGTATTCGGCCTTAATCTCCTCTCCAAATATATCAAACGCGGACACAATGTGACAACTCAAATACCTTCTCCCCAAACACCGCTTCACACGGACATTTTGCGGAGTTGTTTTTATTCGAATGAATCAATTTGCGAATGGACGATTATTTCCCTCCGATGAAGTCCCTGAGAATGTATTAAATATAACATTCGGATTTTGGAAAAGAAAATACTTTTCGAATTAAGGTTCTCGAAATATCTTCAATGCCAACATTTATTTTACGTTCATCTGTGATTTAAAATTTTGGAAGACAGAGTGAGAGAGCTAACGACAGTTGCCCTGAGTGAAATATTTAAAAGCGTTTGAAATCGTGGAAGGGAACGTATTCGCTCTTCCTTCGGTATAGTACAGAATAAATTTATTTTTCATTTACTTTTTCTGTCGGTTATATCCATAGATGTGTTATGATTGAGGGTTCTGAAGTAAGAATGATGCTGGATGGTAGGATTCTGATTTTAAATTCCTTATAGAATGCTTTGAAAAGTATTATTTTATTTTTTTTACACACGGCACCTCAGCAGCCCTGAAGAAGATGGTAGAGATTTTCCAAACTGGATGTCGCATTTTCTACCTCTCTTGCTCAACGTCTCCATCCACCTAAATAACATCGCAAATTTATAATGTGGAAATGTATTATACATTATATAATTTCGTAATTATAGCTATTTGTGATTAGTAAAACGTTTGGTAGAAGCGTACTGAGATAAACTGTGTCATACAAATTTCATGTAAAGAATAGAAGAACGAAACTAAGAAATATTAAATAAAACATGATTTCCCACCACTTAAAATTCGGTTCAGTTTGAGATTTTTGCGGAACGAAAAACGAACGATAATTTGAATTATCGGACATTCACACACCTATACCAAACAATGTTTGTATTGAAAAGTTGCCGCAATTAGGTTTGTATTCGTGGATTCAGTGCCAAATTTTATCTTAGATTCAAAAAACTCATTTCACTTTCCAATATTGCCAAAAGGAAATATTGCGATAACTAGCAACAGTAATAATAATTATAAAAACGCTTCGACAGCTTTAAAGGTCATTTCAAACGTTGGCCCACACCAGGAATCGATCCTGGGACCGCTTTCATCAAAGTCGAACGCGCCTCCCCTTTTTTATATCCACAGGGGCTATGCTATTCTTCTCTATATCGTTCAAATTTTAGTAAGCGTACCACTGAAGTGAGTACGGCTATCCGGAATCCCGGAATACGAGAGCCATTTGTGAGAGAATTTGAGGCAAATTATAAATTAATGAAATGCGTACGATATTGATCGTTTAAGGGAAGTAAATTGAGATCTATTAAGTCTTTTATGACTTACTGAGTGATTTCTACAGAATCTCAACATGTTAATACGGAAAATATGTCGTTTAGAATGGTCTCTAAAAGAAATGCGAATCGATAGGCTTAGTATCTCATCTTTTATCTGCCCCGTTAGGCATCGGTTTGACGATAGATGCCACGTCGGAATGGGAGTCTTTAGCAAATGAAAGAGCAAACGCCGACGAAATACGATAGCCTAATCAGTTTCTCCTGAAAATGCCATCACTGCGAACGTGAGTTATGATATTCGTATTGAGAGAAAAGTCCATTACTCAACTCTCAGTTCACCTCCGATTAACCCTTTAATACGAAATGCCGGGAGGCCGTTTGCCTCTCTATCATTCGAAACAATAATTTGTGCTCCGTTTTTCGAAGAATCTTTCCAGTATACAACATCGTCATGAGCAAATGAAGACTCGAATACTACCAACTTTTTAAAAATCATTTCTCCGATTGCTAGCGAACGTTGTTTACTGTTGTGATAAAAACGACGAGTTCTACAATGATGAAGTTTTCGAAAAGCTTCTGCCAATAAACTAGTCTTGAAGTGAATTCTTTTAGACGGACTTTATCATACCCGAAACACTGTTTTGAACTCTGGAATATTCACTGAAAACCCGAAATACGCTACGTTGTACTATCTCTAAATCAGAAACAATCAGGATAAAATTAATAGGATTTCCGTCACGAACGAATCCGGTACCACTTCCACTACTGTGGACGGCAAACATGTAGGCTAACCTGGAGACCAAGACAGTAGAAACAAGTAAAAGAAACAAATCTAGACTTTTGTGACATGGAAAAAAGTATTGTTTAAAGACTTCTTTACTTCTTAACCTAATGGAGTTCCACATGTGACAGCTACTTTGAATGATTATACAACAAATCTGGTTGAAAATCCTCAATCCATTCACTTGTATTCAAGGCGTTGTATCAAAGTACAGCAGAGAAGTATTATACACAAACGGTTCGTACCCTCCTGAAAAGTTTCTGGGGCTACCTTTGGTTTAAACAGTAACCAGGATAAGAAAACCATCGAACTAAAGAGCTTTGTGCACTTTGAGTAAGTTCTCTAAAATAAAGAAGTGTGTATGATATATCGTTTAACTTTGCATATGGGCGCCTAAGTAACTACTGCCGCTCCTAATAAAGATGCCAATGACCAGAAACAATGAAGAAGTAAAAAAGAAGATGTTTATGCATACCTCCAAAGAAGTCTTCCGAGCATAGTCGTCTCTTCAAAAATTTCTGCATTGCCATTCACTTACACTCAACACTTAACACTAAATATTGCACGCTCCTTACAATAAATATAACACAAACTCAACACTTAATATCACACACACTTAACATCACGTCCTTACTTCGTCACTATCACAACACTGACTGCGCTTAAGTATTATTTTCCTTTTTTCCCTCTTCATGGATATACCACGACCGAAGAGAGCCGGAGGGTCGTCCTTCATGAGAACCTTTCTGACCGCGAAACCCACTGCTGCAGTACCTCAGGTTGAATGCTATCCAACGAATCGAGAACCAATGCTTGCAATGAGTCCTTCAGCCGTTGTACTCTCTCCCGTAACCATGCCAATGGTCGAAGAAAATCCTTCTCCAATGTTGCAACCTTTGTGGAAAATACTCCAGGGAGTCCAATATAGGTTCACATTAGAAGTCAATACTGTAAACGGAAGTTATAAACAAGAATTAGTGAAAATAATCTTATCGTGTTAGATGCCATCAAAAGCGAGAAGAATAAAAACTAGAATCGATATCAAAGATAAAAGAAAAACGAAGCTGAGAAATGTATAGGCATAAAGAATTCGCGCAAATTTATCGTGCTGTTAGCATTTGACGCACAGTCGCAATAGGTAAATATATTAGAATAATCTAAAATAAATTGTTTTAAATTAGGTTTATTTCAATATACCCTTAATTTTAAAGTTGCTTGAAATATATTTATACGCTAATTAGTTATAAGTGATTCTGTATGATATCGTTCAGTTATACTCTTATTTATTAAGTTACTACTACAGTTTATACTCTTATTTATTAAGTATTATGAACAATTTTAACCACGGAGACATGGGGCCAAACTTTCGTGGAATTTTTATAACTCATACTATTCTGTCTCAGTAAGATGCAATGACATTAGAGGCAGTTTTTATGAAACATTTTATTCCAAAAATATGTATTCTCAGACGCAGTAAGTAAGGAATCCATAATTTTCCTAAAATATCTATCGGAAACTTTTTTTCTGCTTTAGAACCAAATAGATACAAAATATCATAGACATTCACACACTTAATTGTAATATTTCAGCATCACCATCTCCATTAAACTGCACAGCAATAATAAAAGTAGAAATAAAACAGTAAGAGACGAGTGATTAAAATCAAGATAATTTAATATGTTTGAGCAGTCGTTTATTTTGTTTCATTGTTCTCATAAATTTAAATTTTTATACTCAAATTTATTGAAGCATAATAGATGCGGGCTTAGTGATCGATATAATCCTGATTCAATACGTAAGATTGCTGTGGAAAAGAAAGGTTGGGAAGCACCGAGGTGGGGATCCAACCAGCCTTTGGGATGATGAGTATACAGAGAGACTAGATTAGTTTACCATCCAAATAGTACGCGTGCCATGCGCAGCATTCCGTGTGAAGGGTAAAGACACCCCCACAGGTCACTTTGGGCACAATTCGGTAAGATAACCGCAAGCGCAACCGTTTCTCAGCATTACCTCGAGGTCACTCACGCAGTTCTGAGTAATTTAGGATCCGCTGATCAGAGACAACGTCGCGAGCCAGAAATCCGTTTACCTAAATCCATTAAAGGGCACGTCGGATTACGTTCCTCTGCCTCAATGTATTCTTTTGTATTCTGAAGCTACCCCTACATAGGATGACCAGATGTCCGGCAAAAGGAGGACATGTCTTCCATTCTCACTTGCCTGCTGTTCTCCGTCCTCCAGATTTTTGAAAATTTTAGACCGTTGTCCTGCTTTTTCTCTCCTGTCTTCTGTCAATTTTATTCAGGAAATAATTTTTAAGGATGGATATTACTTTTGAAATTGATTTACGAAAATTATTTTTATTTATAATTTGTGAAAGGATACAAAATAATTATGTATTTATAATTTCTGTTACTTCTAAAATATCTATATTTATGTTTTATATCTATTTATAGTACTCCAAATACTTTAAAGCTATAGAGAGCTTGTAGAAACGAGTTTCTTGAATAGATTTTCTGAAAAATATAATAATGACATATTAAATTTGCAGTCTATGGGAAACATGTAATGTAGGATAAAAGCGGCAGCATAATCAGAAATTAAAATTTACGTAAGAAATATATGTGAGAATGTTCTTACTTTACACTGTCACTGCTTAATAATATTTGACATGAATCATGTGCTATTATAAAGGAAAATTAAAGCATTTTTTCGTCTTTGAAGACCGAGCTGCAATATTGGTTACAAGATTCTGCCTTCATTAAAAACGTATCTAGATAAAAGTCCGAATTGACAGCAGAAGCATTTTTCTTAAATGAAATTATAGCAAGCATGTGACCCACGACACTTGTCCGGCACTTGAGTTCTCTGACCTTATGCATCTGGTCAGCCGGACATGGATTTCGGAATAAGAGCATCGGGATTAAGTCACGGACCGTCCTTTTAATCCAATAACCAATGCTTTTGCTGAGTCGTCTTTGTCCTTCTCTTTGGATCACTCCGTTCGACCCAAATGCACAGTAATGGCGGCATCGATTGTGCCAAGGCCGCATTGCCTACGTTTTTCTCCTCCGAGTGGACTTGCATTTCCTTCTGCAACGCGCCATTTCGTCCTTCAAAATCCATTATTTCGCCCACGCGGATACTTCACTAACTTTTGCCTTCCAATATTCCAGCACTTTCCGTTCTGAAATATTTTCCACCACTTTTTCCGCTCGAGTTGTATTGCGTGCACCCTCAGGTGGGCGGGTCCTCCATTTTTAACGGCTTTTCTTTTTACTCCCTCAGGAATATTTACTTCCTTTGGGAGGGTGAAAGTTCAAGGGTATTGTTCTGAAAGCTTAACACTTCTTGAAAATAAATAAATTTTTAAAAATTTAGAATACCAGGATTACTTCTAAGATGCATTGATGGGTTCTCAGTTTAACGAAACTATTTCCTCAAAAAGTTTCGAGACGTTATTATAGTAAGTGTTGGAGTCCTCACTTGGGAAGGTAGTAATATCATTATTTTTAGTATATGCGCGTTTAAAAGGAGTTAACTGGATGCCGCGAAACGTCTTTATGAAAGAATTCAAAAGCCCATTAACTGTACATAAATGCGTGATTTTGAATATTATGTACATGGCTCACTTTGTCTTTAAAGTCAATAAAATCAGAAAATTGCAACTTTAAACTCTTCCTTGACTCAAAGGATTGATATCATATCATAGATAATGCGTATGATGAATAGGCAATATACATGTGAGTGATTATAGTGCACTTTGACAAATAATTTTGTTTGCTTTATACATGATTATTTATGCATTAATTCAAATCAAATTTTTCTTAAGTTCTTAAAATGAGAGGTAATTGTGCGTAATTTTAGTTAAAATCAGTATCTCTAAGAATGTCATTCTTTAAATGTGTCACACAAGCAACTATTACAAGGAAACCTCTTGCCAAGTTTACTGTTTTGGAAACTGAATCTGTCTGATGTTAGATATTTTCCGCTCTTTCCTTCAACAAGAAAGGATATATTTCACTACCGAATTTCCTTTCCTTCAAAGAACGATCTTTCATTGATAAAGCGCTATACAGTTCTCTAAACTGCTTCTCTTTGTATGATTCAAATTAAAGTGTATTCCTATCAAGAATATATCGTAAGGTAATTAGATACTTAGCTATTTTCCACGGCTTAACTTAAGTTTCAAAGAAACTTTTACTTGGGCGCGGCGAGACGTTAATTTAAATTTCAACAGTTAAGCTTGAATATGGCATTAATTAGTGAAAATTACTGTGGCTCTCTTTTCATATTTTCATAACATGCTTCAACGTGCGATATCTGGGTCATGAATTTAAAGCAGAATCTAGGGAATACGTAAAGTTTTGTCCTTTTTCCTCAAACTCCATAAACTGAAGATAGCAGGAAATTTCCTGCTTATTCTCTAAGCATCTACCTGATCATGTAACCGAACCCTGATAAACTGTAATATAATATGAAGATTTAATTCATTTGCTACCTATTAGACACATCAAACGTTCGAGTAATTACTCAAATTTTCAGAAAACATTGAAAACATGAAGTATTTTATGATATTTACACACCCATATGCCTCCATGAGATATGAGCGAAGTAATCAGTCGAGGTTTGCTTCCAAAACATTTAATTCTTATCAACTCCTTCAGAATGACCACTACTCTTTGTAGCAGTGTTCAATTCTAACTATCTATAACTAACCAGTTGAGGTGCACGGCCATTTGAAATTTATGATCAAATAAAATTAATATTACATTTGTTAGGCAATAGTATCGAACCTAATCAACATCTTCAAAGACCGAATAGAATCAAATGGAATCGGAAATCGAATATAAATTTAAAAGGCGGAGAATAAGGAAGATAATTTGGCATTCTGTCTTGTGATAGTTCTCATTTACCATCGTTGTCTTCGACCGTCACTGTCTAGGGCCCGTTCATCGGTTTTCTAAAATTCTCTTCTCATTATATCCTTTTCTTTCTACCTATCCCTCCAACGCTGTAGCAATAATTCCCTTACAATAGATTTAAAACGTTCTTCTCTTTATCCCAGGTGTCGTATGGTTCCTAAAATTTAAAATTTATTCCAGCTTAATCTAATAAAAATCTTTGTTTTAAAAGCTTTTTAAGCCGCAATTCTACGTAGAGAAGGGAGGGAATACGTTCCGCGAGGAATAAATGTTCGGTTGGGTCAGCGACCTTATTACTAGGAAAACCTCAGAGGCGAGTGTTTTCTCGTCAGTGGACTCAAGAGATCGCGTCTGCTCTCAAGTCAAACCTCTTCCTCTCCAAAATGCATTTTTATCTCGCTAATCTCGACGCTTTTTTCCTCTGCAACACTTCGCGAAGACGGCAGAGACAAGGGCCCAACAGCATTAGGAAAAATGAGTTTTGCTGCACTGTTAATGGTTTAGAAATTACTGCAGAAAACAAAGCTAGATTTGCGACAAAACGAAGTGATGTATTTGATATTTATATAAAAATCAATTAAATATATCGCGAATCCAAGACTTCAATATAATACTACATTTGCTTCATTTTACATACAGGGAAGTCTCCATACATACATATGTTTTTATTTTACAACTAAATGGTTTGTTCTGCATACCGACCTTTATTGTTAAATACCTATGCTTTCTATGCGCTAAATAATTTTATATTTATATAATTTAAAATAGAGAGAATCTGGAAGGAGGACTTCATCAGATGTCAGATTGATAATGACTGAGGATATATTTACGTATATATAATTGTATAATTATTTGGAATAAATACAAGGGCTAAAATCATCTGAATGTGAATGGCTTTAATGTGTATGTTAAAAAAGAAATGCAGAGTGATTACAGAAAAGTCTACAAGAGCAGTACGCAAAATATTGTTTGGATAAATAGCGTTTAATTTAATGGTTAACATATTTACGATACAAATGTGAATGGTATGAAAGAGGAAAAGGTAGAAAAAGCGAGGAAAGCGCGAAGAATAAATGTGGCGAATGAAATTCTCCATAAAATGTGTGTAGATTAAGAATGAAAGAAAATGCACGGAAAGTCGTTTTGATATGAAGAAAAACACTGATGTATGAAGGTGTTTGTATTCGTACGCAAGTGAGTACGAATTAAATTTAATTAATTTAAATCCTATTTAAATCCATCCAGTACGCTTATCTAGGTATCATTCTCATCAAGTTGTCTATTATTCTTTGTTATAATTTCCGACCAAATCTGACCTCTTCTTAAGTTTTCCTCATCTTCTTACACTAAAGCCATATATCGCCTGCAGCTATGAAAAATCTCAGAAATATATATACTTTAACTTAACCTTCGTAACTATTAAAATATCTTGGAGTGAACCTAAGAAGTAATTTTATACGATAAATAAACATCCTTAGTATATGTGGAAAATCACTTAGGAAACTCGCTAAGTCAAGAGAGTAGTCTGCAAGAGCAATGTTAAAGTACGATGTTACTTTCCGCATAATTAGTATATAAGATCCGGCCGAAAAGTTCTGTATTCGCGAATTAGGAAAGGCAATACAATTTTTAAAGAATAGCTATGACAAATCTGTGAGCTCAGATGATCCAGGACTACTTCAGGCTACGTATCGTTAGAAGAAAGATGATTCAAAGAAAGGTTTGATTAATAAATTCAGAGGAAGTATGTCCGTAGAAGATGTAGCCGATAGTATGCGCCATACCTGCTTTATAGGCCGTTCTAATTCTGGAAGCAAGATGAGAGTAATAGACGCTAGAACAAGTTGATTCAAGAATTAATTTCTTCCTCAAACCATACGCTATGTTCTGTAATCAATTAGGAATATTATAGTAATTATGCATGCACCCCCTGCCACATACCGAAATGTGGCTTGCAAAGTACATTCGTAAATATAGGTGAACTTTTTCTGGCTCCGCTTCACAGAAAGCAATATTACTCAGGAAACATGTCACTTTCATCTTCCTTAAATTTTACATGCTATATTTTCTAACTATAATATAATGTCATTATTACTTTCTCATTACATGATAGAGACATTCAACCGTAGAGATTTAATCAAGAGAAGGATACCGTCTACGGAGTCGTAAGAAAGAGACAGGATGTGGATTTTAAAATGATATTTCTCCGCCGTAACTGCTTTTATGATCTCCGTGGTCTTGCTTACTGTGGAATCGATACGTTGGAAGGTAAGATTTGAAAACATTTTTGCCACCATTTCGTTTTCCTTCCACTCCAAAAGTAACTGAAATAACGGAAATATTTCGACTTCGATAGTAATTTAGCACAATAAATACCATTTACAATGGGAGAGATACATTCTGTATTGAAATTTTCATCTCATCTACATGCAGATAAGAGCCTAGCAAGCCGTCTTTTAGCGGGTTGCAGAGAATGCATCCACTATAAGTCTCTAACGTATTCAAGACCGGTTAGAACCTCATACACTCTACTATAAGCAATCAAGAGCTAGGATTGGGGAATGAGGCTTACTAGGCAAAACGATGGGTGTCCTTAATTTTGCCTTTGTTTTCCTCGAGGATTGGAAAAAATAGATAAAAAGTAGCGAATAAAGTAATGAAATAGAAGTAATGAATAGAATAGAATCATTAGAAATAATATTATTATTGTTTACAATGAAGAATATATATGGAACTTAATTAAAAATTATTATTTTTTTATGTTTAGAAAAATTTCTATAACCAAAAAGATAATAACAGTTGTTACCATAATTTTATTATCATGGCATGATTGTTGACTAAGCTAAGAGAATTTGTAATTGATTGTTTAGGCCGTCACTTGCTGAAAAAACACGTCGAGAATTGGAAAAAGAATGACATGGTGACATTTGATGCAAACAAGAGAAACTTTTCAATGTTAGTTTCAGGAGATTTCAGTAATTATTGTGAATAGCCGTATATCAATCATTAATTTCATTTGTTTGTTCTCATCTAGTAAAGAAAATAACATGTATGTGTTTTGTTCCGATGTTACACTTTACTCATCAAATAACACTGAGTCCAAAATTAGACAACCTTAACTGAAAACAAATATTTAGAGTTCTCAAAAACGAATTCTAAAATACAGAGTTCTGTGGAGCGAAAGAGCATAAAGAGAACAAGTCGTGCGTCAGAATTGTTCCACCGAGTTATTTTACAAATATTTTCATTTCTCTATATCTCTGAAAATTAGAATTCCATCAAATTAATAATGTTAATTGCTTAATTGGAGAGCTTCATGAACAGTAAATTCACTTCAATAGGAAATTAAGACAGGAATGTCGAGTGCACATGGACTATTAGTGGCAAAATAAATTAATCCTGGTTGTTTGGTAACCTAAGTCCTCTTGAAATTTTCCTAAAATTTTTAATCCTTAAGATAGCTGAAGTAAAAAATAGTAAGGTTGGAATCTACGCCAAATACGAAGAATTATAACGATTGTGATTTTTTAAACGCTGGGTGTTAGAAATTTGCAGAGTAATGATTCTTCTAAATGAAAATATCCTAACTTTCACTCAGTGAAAGTTCTACTCGCTCACTCCATAAATGTTTACTTTGCTATTCATATTTTTTGGTTGTTACCACAGTATATTCGTAAAAGAAAGACGGAACAAATACCATTAAAATTTACTTCTATCTACGGAAGAAACTTCTTCTAGTATTTATGTTAAGTAATACAATTATTATTAATTACTCTATTATTCCACTGAATTTCTTTAAATATGCGCTCTTAGACTCTTATTTATCGAAAACATCCGGAAAAATTTAAGTTACTATAAACAAAACTCAGTTTCCACAGAAGCTTAAATAAAATTGAGAAAAGAAATTATAGTCGTTTATTCTTTTCCTAGAGTTCATTTATCAGTAATTGAATCGGAGACAGCAATTCAATGAAGTCGCCTTGGTAATTACCGAAATGAGAAAGAAACATTAGATGTAAATGATAATTTGTAATTTGAAATCGACCTCAAAGCAGAAAAACATTGAAAAGTTAAGATAGATTGCACTTCTAGTCTTCAAATGAAGCAAGTGTGATGGAAATCTATTAGAATTTACATATTTCAATGAATAAAATAATAAGACCTTGCTAACTGGAGCACAGAAGAGAGCAAAAAATCTTATGGAAATGTATTATGGGCCCCTGAGGTCCAACTTAATCATCCTCGGTTATAAGAATCTTATTTTTAAAGCTTTCTATTTTGAGAAAATGCAATGCAATTCGCCTCATATTCACGCTATGTCAAACTGTTTATAAAATAAGGGGTCCACAGATAGACGGATGGACACTTTGAAATGTTGGGTGCAAATTATAGGGACTTATTTTCTCGTAAAAGAACGTATTTTCTCTTCTTTGATAGAAGTACGAGGTGTTATGCTGTGTGTAGAGATAAGCGTTTAAATCGTTGCATTTTTGCAGAAACATACAAAAATGTTTCTTTTACAATTAAGGCCCGTTAAAATAATCAATTGATTCTAAGTTTAGTGGTATGCTTAATATTAAAAGTCTTTATGGAATTAAACGGAGAATCGGATGAATTGCTTTTTGCATATAGTATGTTAGGGAGATTAAGGAGAAAATTAAATGTTATCTTAGCATTTCTGCGAAATATCCAAACAATCTAAGTCGACTAACTGCTATCCGATGAAACCTATTGTTTACGGTTGAGATTATAAAATGATTCATTATTCTACATCATATATTTTTTAAACACTGTGATAATAAAAGCGTTTGTTCAATTAAGATGTATTGCTTCTTTCATTGAATTATTTAAATGTTATAGACATCATACAAAATTAATACAGAAATTTAGATGAATTTACTTTTAACACGCTTTTCTAATTAGCATCTAAAAATAGAAGTCGATTCTCTCTGCAAACTTAAGATCATATATCATTGAAAAGAGCATCTGTGATAGAGGATAAAAGAGTCCGAAGCGATTTTAATGGATTTTGACTATTACTGTGAGCGTATATCATCTTGAGATCGATTGACCTCGTTAATGCGCGTGAATAACTACTCATTCATAACAGTAAGTATATTTTTATAAATCTCATTATCTGTCAAGTGAGCTTTATTCACCGGAAAATAGGATATTGAAGATTTGCAGGGAAGATTTATAAAAACGTTTTATTTAGAGTGCTGAAATGTGTGGATCACACTTGAAGGAGTCAGGTAAAGATGGAAAATGTCTAAAAGGAATTCAAATTTGAAGGAAGGAAGAGATTTTGGAGAGGAAAAAGAAGCTCTTACAGATTGTTGACAAAGTAATGAGGAATTGAAAGAGAAAATGAGCGAAATAAAATAATCAAATGAGAAAAAGAAAAGTATAATGGGTAGAAAAATTCCTAGAAACAATCGTGTAGTTTGAAGAGTAATAGAAGAATACAAGGATAAAGTACATCAATTTAAGTTAAACTTAAAACCTATTTGAACGAGTGATTTCCATGTAATTACGTCAACTGTGAATTAGAAAAGGCCCAGAGTAATACTGAGCATTTTGCTAAGAATAATATTTTACAGTGTATCAAAAAGTAAAGAGAATAGAATCTATAGATGAAGCTTTTACTTTGTTGAGCTTCAAAACGGGCAAAACAAAATTCACAATGTGGAAATGTTAAGTGGAAGAAGAAGATAGGTTAATATTAACAAACGTTTTAGAAAGTATTTCGTTACTTCGGGTGATTGGCCCTTGGAACTTAATGTAGACAAATACTCTAGCGGAAATGTTTCCAAAAGTAAATTTTTGTCTGACTTTATTCCATTTACCTTGCAGGAAGGGTGCAAAAGGAAATTAAATCAGTGGAATGACTTGGAGTTACTATCTTAATAATTTTTAAATGACGTATTTGTCCATATGGGGATTGAGAAACAGCTTCGTCAAGCAATTTAAAGAAAATAAATAGTTATTAATCTGCACCAGTTGGACCCTATCTTAAGTGCGCATGCGGTGAATGGAAATCAGAATTAGTAAAAGAAATTTTAGAACATAAATTCTATAAAGTGAAGAAAGGACTTTCTTTCTCCACAACATTTTCAAATGAACACAATCAATACGCGATTATTTTCAACAAATAATCGTCATTATCACGTTTTATATTAGAACAATCTGATATTCACGATAATTCGTCGAAAGTAGTGCATTTATGTGTGTTTAAAAAAACTGTTGTTCAAAAATTTATAGCGTCTTCTCATTAATCTACATACATGTACATGTTGGATTTTTATAATACATCGCCTTATGCTGTGAATTTTTACTTGCGTAATTGTGAACTTAAAAAGTACATTAAAAAGCAATAAGTTTCCTCGATAATTACAATAATACACCGATAAACGTTAACTTTATGATCCTTGAGGAGGACGAAAAACGTTGGAGAAAAAATTCTCGATAAAATCAGAGATAATACGTTCTAGAGAGACTGCAGGCAATTCAATCTTGCTATATAGGCCGATCAGGTACTGCGACAAAAATCAGTGAAATAGAAGCTAGAGCTAGCCACATCATGGATTCATTAATTCCACGAACGATACGCGACAATGGCCAACTTGGGAAATAGAGTATACAACGTATGATCCTCTGCCATACGCCGGGGCATCTATACGCACGAGTGAACAGCAATTCATAAAAATTCATAGACGCCGGAGGAAACTATAATCGGCGGTATCAGTTTAACGTAGGCATGGAATGGAATCCAAACTGTGGCGGATCCTAATCGCAGTGGAGAGAATGAATCCCGTAAAGCGCAAATCGGATATCCACACGACGCAGGCGCCCCCCTCAGGTAAGACGGGGAAATCTCGAGTTCCATCGATCGCCGCTCGGGGCGCTGTCGTCGTTATGCGTGTGCACGGCAAACATTTCGTCGCGCAGCACGTTATCGCTTCACGCTTTAACAAGCAACCGATCTTATTCACCGCCATGTCGTGCTTCCCCGAAGGCATTCGAGACGAGAAGACGGCGGGAAACAAAAGTGTTGGGAATAATTGAGCACTTGAGGTAGCGAAGGGAAGGAATAAATGATGAAGGCGATCGAAAGAGAGGCTTTAATGAGAGTGAGTTCAAGCGAGGTGCAGTATAATGGAGGAAAGTCGGCCTTTGTCACTCTGTGGTTTTTGGTTCAGCCACGTATGCAAAGAAAGGTTCTCCGTACAATGGTGGTCAAGTGCCTTGGGATGGCGGGAAGAATACATCAGCCCATCGGATTTATCTTCACATATGCACTGCATAGATTAGCACACACTCGATCTTTCGCATTTTCGAGTACTCCAGCACCCAGATGATGTCGTTGTTTCAAAGGATTACCGCAGCATATCCATGATCTGAATCAGAGTTTGAAAAACTATTCTATCTCAAACTACGACTGGTACTTGAGCAGCAAGAAAATTGAATTTCAGATTTTCTGAAAAACTTAGAGCTATTTGTAAATCGAGTCATAACCACAGTAAATTTTTATAATGAAAATTTCGACTACAAGAAGCTATTGGGAACGTCTCCTTTACAAGATGATGGGATTGTAAATAAAACCAAACGAAAAACTAGTATGTACCAGAAAATCTACAACTCAATCTGCGGGTAGCTATTTATTCTAGAATCCACTAGAACAGTTCACCAACTGGATAATCAATAACAATACAAAGCATTTAAAATATCCAGGGGTCAATAGTTTTTTGTTGACTAATTTCACGATTGGAAATTTTTAAAACGCCTTAAAATCACTCAGTTTCTTATTGACATTACCAAAAAATATTCCGTTGCACACAATCTATCACGGCTCACAGCACGGAATTAACTGATCTAAACGAAGAGTAGTGCAGTATCAATAGTGATTAATTTTTAATGAGGAACTTGCACAAAGAAAGAAGTACGACCAGGATACTGATCAGCATCTTTGATTTTAAGGTTTTTTATTAGGACGGAATTGAGACTTAATTGTCCCTTCTTCCATTTAAAATATCGTGCTTGATATTAAATAAAAAATAATTGATATATTGGTGAGTTGTAAAAACCTATAATATTGTCTTAAGAAAAATATCCATATCAAGAAAACACAAATATATGTAAAAATCCTACGCAAACCTTATGATAGTTCGAGCTAAAAGATGTAAAGAAAACCAGGATGTGAAATGGAAATCGTAAGAGAAGTGTAATAATGAATAAATAAATATAATAAAACGATATAAATCATAAGGAAATAAGCATTTACATAAAAGGAGGAAAAGACAAAATGCAGAGTACTAATACAAGGGTAACCATGAGTCTGATGTGATTTGCAGACGATATAGTGACATTAAGAAGAGAGACTCCTTAAGAATTCTGTCCTCCATGGAACAGGAAGCACAAGCTCAAAAAACATCAAAATATGAATAAATTGGCTGGTCTTTGGCCGACGGAAGGAGGAAAATATTCAGGAAAAACTAGGGATGGGCACATTCGAAACAAGTCGAAGAATATTCTATTCGAATAATATGCTATTCAGATCTTCAGCAACGGAGAAAGTAAGAGAGAAATTTGAAGTAGCCGGAGATGGCATTTTATCAGAAAAAGCGACTGCAGACTGCAAATAATACAAGTTTTGGTAATAGAAAAAGGTTTATAAATTTGGATGTAAAACAAGGCCTTCGGCGACAGTGGAGAAGATAAGATTAGAAGCAATGGAGATGTGGTGCCACAGAAAAATTATGATAATGGACGGACAAAGTGACTGATAAATAAATTACTTAAAGAATAAATGAATATGAAAGTTTAAGGAAAACATTCATTCAAAGAAGAGGAAATAGATTGAGCAGGGACTAAGAAACGGCAGAAGACAGTTCTGGAAGGAATGGTAGAATAGAGAAATCACGATGAAAGACTAGGAAGGATTATCAAAAATAGGCAAATTAGCAGTTCAAAGGATCTAATTGTTTGATACCTAATTAAACCATTAAAAAGCATCCATAAGCATACGATTTCTTCCAATGTTGCGGAATAATACATTTTATTCAATCATTTCCCGTGGCAAAAGTTGCAGAATTGTAACAGCTAGGAGTGGGAGTCAAGATTGTATAAAATATATCCACCCAAAGATTGTACAGTTCAACTCATGCTTTTAGGTTAACAGATTTCTTACTCTTCCTGCTGATACTTTAAACCTGAATTATTTTATATTGTTTGAGAACCGGCGTTATCTAGACAGTTATTTTGTGAAATGTCAGAGTTTCAATTATTTAAAATTAGATTTTTTAGTAGAAATAAAATATTAGATATCAAAAATGCAAATCGGTAAAATATGAAGGGAGGAACACTAAGAGAAGAGGTACTGTAAATAGGTTACAAATCGAATTATCATAGTAATAAATATACAAAGTGTGCAAAAAAATAAAATCGTAAAATTAGCTAAATCGACTTTGGAATACAATTATTTCGAAAATATTTGTATCTTAGTCATATCCCTAAAATAAAATAGTCAGTGACAATTATAGATAGCATTGTAGCAATTCAATTGCAATACTAGGATTTAATGTACTAACTACTTAGAAATACGTCAATTGCGATTAACATAGTAATTTAAGGGAAACTCTCATCACTTCATCAACAGTCATAGGTGATCAATGGAGGAGATAATTTGGTAAATGAGAGGTCCAGAGTGTTTCCGAAGCTATCTGAAAGGACATCTCGGAAGTTGCTTATGTGCGTGGGTTGGCTGAACCTCTTCCGACGCCCACAAGGGCGCTGACATCAGCAACACCTACGAACATTTTCCTTACGCTTCAGAAGACATTCATGGCTTAAGTCATCTGCTATTCAACGAAAATGTCGAATATATAAAATAAGGGCCATTGTGACCGAAAATAGCAACTCAGAGTGATTCTTTTAAAACCAGCTATGTAGAGGAATCACTTTCATTATTAAACCTCTCAAGCAGTGGACTTTCCTGGTAAATAAATTTGTAGAAAAATACAAAAAACGTTATTTTAGTAACGCTTATTTTCTTCTCGTGTGTGCACACAGCTGATAAACATAACTCCGCCATCTATATTTTTATTCACGCTATACAAGTCGCGTAAAGCACTGTGGCATAGGTTGTAAACAGTGAGTGTATACTGCTTTCAAGTATCCTTCGCTAAAATAACATGCGATTTGTCTTTTTATCTATCTACTAAAGTAGAGATTGAAATGGTTCGTCTTATGTTTCCTTTCCTCATACACTATCTTATCCGTGTATGTGCTATTTTGGAAAACTAATCATGTACATTTCCAAGTTAGGCGGTGGAATATCATCACACTTCGCTCGGAGATACCTCGAATGCAATATTTTTAAATACGAGACTTAAGAATGGATCTGATTAAAGGAGAGAAATAAATGTGCATATCACGTCTAAGTGTATCACATGAACAGAGATGACGTTATACGGAGAGCTTTCATTTTTATGAGCGTTGAGGTTAGGATCTTGAGGAACAGATTTTTTTCATGAACTTTTGCAGAAACTCTAAACACCGCGACTACAATATATGTGAAAAATAAGTATGTGTCTTAAAAAATAAAAATGTGACTCGCAGTTTTCAAACCATAGCTACTTAAACCTGGATAGAATGAAGCCATAGATTTGGAACGTATACGAACGAAAACTGTTTAAACTTATTAGGCTTCTAATAATAATGTACCTAATAGTTTGGGAGGGAATTCTAGACAATAGTAGAAGAGATAGTAGAGAGATGTTTATGAAAAGTTCTGTAACCATGTGAAAGTATGTATGCACTAAGAAAGTTTGTGAATTCTTTTGAATACAGGGCGGGTGAAATAAGGAGGAATAAAATAACCAAGAAAATAAAAGGATATATAATTATTTAAGATTGTAAACTTACATAGCTCAAGAAAGTATTTCCTTGTCGGAGGAATATTCCTACTCATCATAAATCTTCAAGATGAGGACTGATATACCTCATAAGGCCGCAAACATATCTCACGTGGGAGTTGATTAGACACTGTAGTTGAGTGTCAAGCTTGTCCGTGAGGTCATTGATGGTATATTCTAACGCATTATGTTTTCGTCAGTTTAATCTTATCAACTGCCGACACTCCCTCAGCTCCTAAAATGTGCTCCCGCACGCCCTTGCGAAAATCTCAAATTTTTATCCATCGGAGAGAATAAAACGGGCCCTTTCATCTTCAGACATTTTAATCCAATTTATTTAATGATGGTCTTTAATCTTAAAACCCACGGCATCAAGTATGAATCTCTTTGTATATTTTTAATTTTAATAATGTATAATTATAAACTTTTCACAAATGATTTTCTTCGCTTCTGACTTAGAATTACATTTTCCAATGTGGCTACACGTCGGAAATATCTCGCTGCAATATTAATGTAATGAAATTCCAAAACTTCTGCATAAAGAATAATATTTTACTTGTATCTTCATCGCAATATTTCATTAAATGTTCAAATTTAATCACATTTACTCGAAATACTTCATAATACTCGCACAGATAATCCAGCAAACCTGGTTGAAAACCACTATTATAAATATGAAATTAAACATATGTATTCACGGTTGTGGCTTGGTGTAAGAGAGGAAAATTGGACCTTATTTGGCCTATACCTTAGTCTTATACTAATCGGTGAATAATAAGGCCAATTCTTACTGAACTCTCATTCATTTGCCTCTTTCTAACTAACTTACCCCTTTACATCTTTCAGTGACTTTTGTCTTCTTATCCTCTTCAATAATTTCCCTTGGATTCTACCCTCCGTAGCTTTCTTTTTCAATTAGTTCCCTCTTATGTAGCGGAAACCAATATCATCGACAAAGATATGAAATACTCATACCATTACACAATACTCGCAGGTGATGGGATTTGTATATAAAAGAGTTATAGACAAAAATAATGAGTTTTCGACACGCAAGATTTGAAGTCTAAGACAGTATAAAAGATAACAATATTTAGTGGTAATAATGCGCAGTAATATTCCATAGAAAAGGACGAATGAATGTAGAAGTAAATCCAACAGGTGGGAATAGCTGTAAGTAAGGTATTAGGAAGAATAAAGAGGAAATAAATCTGCTGGGAGATAGAGAAACGAAATTTTTATACATGAATGCCAAATCGAAGAAATTGGAGAATAGTTGGCACTTTTGAGGAGATGTATAGAACGCACACTTTGATATAATGGCCGAGAAAATAGCAAAAGTATGCAGAGATAACGTCCAATGAAATAAAAGAAGAGTAAGAAGCCCAGGAAAAAGATCAAAATAGAGCTTCTGAAAATAAATAGAACAGGCTTGGAGACTAAATGGAAGAAGAGAGAAGAAAAGTATAGCAGATCTTGTGGTATATCTCTTTGTACTTTTGGGTCGCTTAGTTTTCATCAGTTCGTTCCTTGTTTGAGTACCGTTACAGCATCACAGGAAGGGTTTGATCTTGGAGCTAGAGTGCATAAAAGATAGAGCGGATCGTTTTTTCAAGGGCAACAGCAGGTTTTCTAGCAGTGAGTCGGAAATTATCAAAACCTTCGACTGAGAATCTACTAGGGATAGAAGAAGCGAGTAGGGGTACAAGATATCGAAAAAACTGTAGTTAGTGATTTTCATGATGAAATACGCGGCATCGTGACTCAGGAAACACCATACTCGAGGCCAAAAGTAAAGATGATTCGCGAAATCATAGAGAGAAGGGAAATCTATATTGGCCTATCTTTTAAGATAGTTAAATGTACGCAGAGCAGATAGCTGATTGAGGATTAGAGAAATAGTTAATCGGTGATTTAAAACCTCCTAATTGAGCAAGATAATATATGGCAACTCACGGGGTATTAATGTAAATTTATGTGTAATAAGGGCACTTTTTGTATAATAACTATTGATCGTAAACTTCCTCAAACTGTCCTTAGAATAACGATGAATCTGCTGTAATGCCCGTGTATAAGACACTTTGTGAGACTTTATTCTTAATCTATCATCATCTACTATGGAAGATCTATACCCTAAATTAAGACGATTTTCCTCCTTAATTTTTAGTGAGCATAGTTCATTTTATACCCGGATATACACGGTAATCCATCGACTTAAACCGACTCAAACCAATTCTGCATGACCGCCACATCATCTCCAAGTGGGGCTTCTATTGCGGAATTTCTGGGAGGCGAATTTTGCAGATCTTTCACAGTGTAAGGAGTGGAACAAAGAATGGAATCCGAAGCGACGAGTTCGGTCCGCCCGAATAAAAGGAAGAAAAAATATCTGCCATTAATTAGCTCACTTGCAGGAGGAGTATTCAGGTTAATTTTCCGGCTTACCTAAAAGAACTCCATCTGCGGAAATATATCTGCTTAGGAGAAGTCGAAGGCGCCCTCAAATGGAGCACCTCTACGGAAACGTTACTCCGGTAGAGATGCACTTAATTAGCAACGCAGAGGAGAATAAAAGAAGCTCACAATGGAGCCCTAGAATCCGGGACATATTTCTAGGCCAATGCCCCGATCTCTCCCACTAATATCCTCGAGAATTTCTGGTTGTGTATGCCATTTAATGGATGGTAAAAATATAACGCAGCGATTCCAGTGCTCCTTCCTGGTTTTAAGCTGCGCGAGATTAATGGGTTCTTACGCTGAAATAAAACTTGATCTGCGAAGCCTACGAAAGGGGTGATTGCGGGTGGTGTATTAAGGTGATCATTATATCCCCTAATGATATTAAATAAGGAGCAGTCTGATTTATATAATAACATTTGAATAAACACCACAAACAATTTGAATTAGCATTCCTCCACCGACCGCTTATGATTCAACTAATCCGCAAACAATTTGCACGCATATTAACGATAAAGCTTAATGCACGTTTACAACTGTGTCACTCAATTTATACACGTTTTCCGGAAACCTACCCGGAATAGAGAAGTTCCATAATCGTTCAAATAACACATAATTAATAAAACAACATTATTTTGGAATAAATGGAAGTTAAAGTTTATGAATTAGAGCTATAATTATTAAAAATCATTTTCACTGAAGATTTAATCCCCAAATTTCATTACTTATCCACAGGAAAGTTAATTAAATGATATTATACACATCTTGCTCAGTAATTATTATTAATTAGTAATAAACTATATATTTTAGTACATATTTCATTACACAAACATTGTACGTATGATTGCGATTTATTTTTACTATTTTTATTACCAATGTGAATAATTACTAATGTTTGTAATACATGCCCTTAATAAAATTTATTATGATTAGTAATATGGGTTCCTGGATAACCAAGTGCGTTCTCTATTGAAAGCCACCCCCATACTTGGGGCTATAAGGATGAGGATACAGCCAGCCTCCTGGCTGATAAATTTACAGGAAATACATTTTTCCAAGCATAAATTATTTGCTCAGTCTTGAAGCTCTTTGACATGTGAAATACAGCAAAAAGACATTTAAAGAGAATGAAAATTTCCGAATAAAACTTCATAATAACGCAAATTACATGTCTGCGGTGATCATATTCGTGGTCAGAAAATAAAAAATAAAATTACAACACCTGTAGTTTACATAAACACCTCCATAGGTGTCCCGAATAACAATTAATTAATAGAAATTTCATTTATGGGCTCTCTTTTAACAAAAGACCTCAAAAGTGTGTTTCACACACAAAAGAGCGGATCAATTTTGGCCAAAAAAGATGAAAATAAAGAGACATTTAAATGAGTACTTCAAAGAATCGAAAGCTTGCGTAAGTGAGTGGGAATTCTCGGTTAATTACTTAAGAGCGATGGGACAGCTAATTGGAAACCGAGCCTAGATTAGCATAGCGAAAGCACCTCTGAATTAAGTGAGGACTGTATTAATTACAAAAATAGGCGATAGCGTACAGGAGAAATTGTTTGATGTTAACCTTTCCTTTAATGTAACGGAGACGACACACAAAAGGAGATTCCAAAAGCCAATGGACTCTGGTACCGAGAAAATTCAGGCAGATGGGCTAAATTACATTCTTGTCTAGATTGTCCCTCTACTTATTTCCTTAATCAATTACTATTAATTTCTTATTTGTGAAACACTATCCAGTTAAATCATAAGTAAACAATCTCCTTTCATTTATCATCGATTACGTCACTTCATTTTTAATCTTCTCTAAATCACAGTGTTTCCACTTTTTGTATATGCGCTTGCGACCAGTGTTTATATAAGAGCCCTTTTAAGATTATTAGCTCAGATTTAACGAGTTTCCAACAGTAGGAATTTTCGACTTCTCAAATCCCAACGCTCCTGTTCCATGCTTACCAGCTATACACAGAAATATTAGGCATATAATCTAACAATTTATGGTCCTGAATTTTCAATTTGTATTTATTCATTGATATCTTCTACATATTGAATTAATCTAGTTATTACGCTTTTCCGACATTATTTATAATCATGTTACTCACACCATGTAAATATATTGACTTTGCCTCGGTAATGTATAGCGATTTAAATATATTGTATTCATCCGCATTTAATAACCACAAAAATCATTTCTTTCGACATTATTATTTGTTTTATTGTAACCCGCTTTATTATTACTACTGTAAAATTGAATTCTAAGTATTGAATTAATAAATAACCTTTTAATTTCTATATGTTATCCTATATCATGTTACCCGTATTTTTTTATAAATTAAAAGAGAAAAATCCCAGATAGCTAGATTACTCGTGTTTTATTTCAAAATTTTCAAAGCTTGTAGTTTGGAGCTTTTGAAAATTGTGAAGCAATAATTTCAGAGCCACACAATGCAAAATTACATTCCTCCTTTGACTAATTATATTAAATCATCAGTTTGTTAGATCACACATAGGGGCGTAAAGCAGTATTGAAATGGTAATCCTATACAATCACACAGAACCATTATCACTTTAAACTATATATGTACTATGCTTCAAAAAATATATGAGTTAGAACAAGTTAATTCATAGCTAATTTAGATCTACTGCTGACTCAATGGTACAGTTAGTTTCCCTTTGCTGTAACCGAATAAATTATCAGAATTATTTAACTTTCATAGCAAATAATTTCTGATAACGCTATTTCGAAATCTTTGTAATTTGTAATTTTCATTGTTCGTACACAGTGCCACCTACAACCTCAAAATGTTATACGTTGGGAATCTTGAACGGTTGTGTCCGAAAATGGTTTATTTGGTTTTTCAACAGTCTCGCTTGTAAATTAACCGGGTAATGTCCATCGGTAACTATAGTACTGCGTGAAAGGATTGATGATCAATATGAAAGGGTTATTTACATTGATTATGATACGTGGAGAGTATGGATGGCAGCACAATGAGTAAGATGGTGTTTTAGGAGTATGGGAGCATTTGTGAGAGAAAGAGATGAAAATTGAGATAAAGCAGGTTGAATGTGGTGAGGAGAAGAGACGTACCTTGTATTAGGCATAAAAGTGAATGGAATATTAAGATTGTTCGGAATATTTATGTGAATGTATCTTCCCTTATGTGCACGTAATTTTATCAGTGGATCATAGACTGAAGAATAACGAAGACATCTATCTCTTACACTTGATTCGTCTTTCGTTTCTCTCAAATATCGTTAGGCTTCCTTTCGTGTATTGTATGATATTGCACAAGTCGTATGGGGAGTTGGGATAAGAAGGCCAAAAGGCCCATCGTGAAGGCAAATGGAGGATTGCCCTTGTTTGCTCTAGTCTACAAATAGCGGCTAATTGCCCCGAAGAGATTTGAATGGCGCTATTCATGGCCTTTGATAATCTCTGACAATATGCCAACCAAAACGAACAATTGGACGACCGCTTCATATATTCAGGGAAAGCGAATGCATTGTGGAGAAGAGCTTCTCATGAGGATGATTTGAGAAATGATCGCCGGTTCAAGAGTGCTCACGTGGCGTAGGAAGAAATGGTCTCCTTCTTGAAGGAGGCGATTGCGGGTGAATGACCCGTTTATTGTGCAGGACTTTCCCTCTGCGGTTGCTGTGGGAGAATTCGGAGGGGAATGAAAGAAACCGACAAGCTCCTTAGGCATCCTACGTGGGGTAAGTTTCTCTTACGTCAGTGTTACCCAACCCACGCTTTCCTATTGCATCAAACTTGCCGGGGATGCTTATAAATCCGTTTTTAGTTTTGCCTGCGTTTGAATGTGCGAATTATAACGATATTTCCTTTGCATCTGAGAGGCAGTCGCGACTCTAATTTTGCATTGGATTGACAGTCATAATTTCCTGTGGAACCACAAGCGTAATAACGGACATACGTGTTTGACGTTGCATATAAATTTAGATTAATTAAACAGGATATGAATTTATCCCTTTTTCCATTAATTAATCATCTTTGAAATCACCACACGATAAAGTGCTTAAATTAATTTCAGTAAAACTGTATTTCTATCGTTATTGTAATTACTATCGCTTTAATAAACTAAACAGAGCTCAAAAAATCTTAATAGATTAATAGAAAATTAGGGCACAGTAATTATTGAATCTACAGCAATAAATAATGAAGGAATGCATTAAAAAGTGTTAAATACATGTTATATGTGTACATGTTTCATACATATACTAAAATAAAGTGTTGTGCTATTTAGTTAGTATTCATTGGTTAATTTAGCGTAAACCTTCCGATAATAATCATGTTTTGCTGAATCTACATTTTACCCTGTAGGACCCCTTCGGAGCCTGAGGCACACACTTAAACTGCACATTATTCTACTTCCTGAAGATTTCATTTATGTTTCGTTTGCAGAAAAAATGAGTTCTTGAAACGACTATCTCTAACATCTATTTCTTTGATCTTCCTCCCAATATTAGAATTATGTAACAAGAAGGACGCATAATATCGGCGAAGTGTTGTAAGAACATACTTTCTCTGTATTTATTAAATGAATCAGGCCCTTTTTTAGGTCATATTTCTTTTAAAGATTTCTATCCTACATCATGAAGCATCTGAGCAACGCTCAATCATTTTCTGTAGCAAAATTTTACAAAATACATTGCTTTTTTCTAATTCGCGAATACAACTCTTTTCGGCAGGATCCCTTACTTCTGGGCAAAGTAACATCGCTCGAGGACTTTAACATCGCTCCTACTCACTATTCTCTTGACGAAGGCAGGTTTCTTGAGTATTGGCCCACATATGTTATGGATTTGGGCACCCCATGAAATTTTAACCGCGAAGGAATCTCAAATTTGCTCGAATACCTTCAAATTAAAAATTTTTACTTTTATAGAATTCTAGTGGCCAATGGATGCCTGCAAATTGAGTCGCATCCTTAGAGCGCGAGCACTGTTCATTCGTAATGGTAACTCTTAAATAATTAAGTTAAAATCGATACTGGTTCAAAAGTTACTAGCAAAACATACAAAAACGCACCATTTTATTTGACTTTGTTTGCTAAAAAATTCAACATTAGGCACTCGCTTATTTAAAAATAAATGTTGAATGAACGTGGGGATATACCGGAGTTTGTTTTCCTCCAGAGTACCCTAACGAGCAAGATCAAAAACGGAAAAGGTGAGAAAATCAACTTTGCGAATTCCAACCCGAAAAATATTTCAGTCCGACCAGGGTCTCTTTAAAGGTTGACATTTTCAGACAGATTTCACGCACAGGTCAAGTCTCTACACAGAGGGCGAAGGGGTAGAATTTCCTTTGAAATGATTCGGACGCAACAAAGAGAAGTAAACCGCGGGGGAGAGCAAGGGGTCGGTCGTTGAGCGGTTTCATGATGGCAGAGGAGATGGATATTAGTGGGGAATTATAATAACGAATAGTCTTTCCCATCCACAACGTAGAACAAACATCTCTTCCCAGCCCGTTTCTATCAATATTTCCCTACATTTCCTTCAGAATCAATTATAAACGGACGGAAAGATTTTCATAATTTTTTATAAACATCAAACTTGCCATTCAGTTCACATGAGACTACCTCTTCGCATGTAAGATCTCTTTAAATTTATCCTCGAATTTCGCTCTAAAGAGCGAAATTTAGTATCATTAACAGAAATGTCTGTTCAGAAGAACAGTAGAAAAAGGTTCTGTATGTCTTACATTCAAACATATAGTGCAATACACTGTTACTGCTAAGTGAATTAAGCCACCTAAACTTCTTATCATAAGCATTTCTTGAATGGAGACTAGTCTGGACTTGAAAATAGTTTCTACACTGGGACCACAAGCTTTCAATTTTACTGTACACATCTAAAAGAAATGTTAAAAAAATAGTTGGTGGTAGGTCAACATTCTTGTACGATTTCTTGTAAGGTTTCCGTAAGTGCTTGTTCAGAAACATATTGCGCACAATCGATTGTTTGGTACCATTATTGAGAAATACAATAAAAGTAAGGCCGAAAATATATTCGATTCTCTGCCATAGGATTCGAGATATGGCGTCATATAAAAATTCACTTCTCGAACTACGATTAACTAGCTGCGAATTACATGGAATGCATTCCATATGAATTTGTTTCTTCTGTAAAGATTTAATATGATAAACAGGGATTTTGAGAAATTAAAAATTGACATTACAACTTTTAATGGCTATTCCATATGCCCATTATTGCAAGAAAGTTTTAAATTTGCATTATAGTTTATATCAATAACACATTCCTCTATTCTATCCGAGAATACATTTGGTAGGTTTGCCATTGATCAACATATGGTAAAACATTTCTTCTTTGATAAATATTTATACTTATATATTACAACCTTTATTATTTAGCAAGTCTTAAAATCAAAATCTTGGTAAATTAATGTCAAAAAAATCAATGCAAATTTTTTCTAAAACTCTCTTTTAGGTATAATATTTTCATTCAGATTCCTCCTTCGTTTGTTAACAAAATTAAGTGTCACGATTTCTTTCCACATGGATCTGTTATTCATTAAAAAACATTTTATATGAAAGACTCAAAATAGAAGACAGAATCTAATTTAAGTTAGGAGAAAATAAATGCCGGCAAAAACTCCTGTAATTAAAATTTTGTAATAACATCCTTGCAAAAAAATAAAAAAGTAAAAGTGGAAGAAGATGAGGATTCTCTCAAAAATATTAAAGGAAAAGAAAAGGTGAGACTGAAAATCTTAAGCAAGGAAAGACAAACGATATCTTTAGGCCATTTCATTCGTAATTTCATATCGAAGTAGCGTTCAAAAAAGAACAACTAATGTAACCTTATGCTTTTAATTAGGATTTTACGAACTATTCTTGAAAAATAATATCTTTTTATTTCCATGCTAAACACCAGGAGTGTAAATTTATCTTTGATCATAATACTTTTATTCTTTTATATATCACATCCACATTTCTGGAAATGATATATCTTATTTTCTTTTAATTTGCAAGAAAATCTTCCATTCTCTATTTTAAGCCAGCTTATCGAAAGCAAGCTCTAGCGCTATTGCTCCGACCCCAAGGCCCCGGGTTTGAATCCTGGCTGATCAGATTTTTCCGAGGGAAAACTTAAACCAATTCAGTGGCAACAGTAGCAGGACAGGAAAAATATTCTTTGTAAGTATGAAGCTATGTATCGCTGTTTGATCTTCACCTTTAAATGATGTTGTAGCGTTTTTATTATTTCTGTTGTTATATATTTATTTTTATACAGGATAGTTCATTTTTTAACAGCTTCGTATTAACTGGCGACAGATTAGCCTGCCTGTTTACTGGATCTGTGTACAGCGGCCGGTTAGTTAGAAAGACGAGACGCAACATGATTTCAGATCATATGTTTTATTTTCCAAGAATTATTTATCTCTTTAGATGAGAAAATGTAGAGATTACCCATTCAACAATTCATTGAAGTGAAAAGCCAGAGGAATATTAGAGACTTTTCAAATACAGACTATAAACTTGTTGGGAAAACTTGTTTTAGTTTTACATATTATCAAAAAGTAAAAACATCAACCGACAACCGATTAGATTTTCAGTCCAGATGAGGCCGACTAAGGGGGACTGTATTTAAGTATTATAAGAACCGAAAGTAGACTGAAAGAAAGAGTTCTTACAGGATTCGGAGACACAAAATGGAGCGTGGGTGAAAGTAGATTGATAAAGATCGTATGCGTAGAGAAGGTGATCGATCCCAAATGTAGGAAAGACCGAAAAGGTGTTAAAGGTCTCTATTTAGGCAAGATTGAGACTATAATGTCTCTCCTTCCATCTACCTTGTCGTCAATAATGTTTTTGAGAACATAATATTGTGTAGGTAAATAGAAATAGAGAGGAAAACTTTAGATGGAGAGAAAGTAAAAAAAGCTAAGGTATTATCTTAGAAAAAAAGATCCACAACAGAAAAACACCCACAAAGATGTGGGTATAAGAAACCAGCGCAAACCTATTCATAGTACAAGCTAAGAGATGTAATGGAAAGCTGTATATAACATATAAAACACAAAAACAAATAATATGAAAAAATTACGTAACAAGAAATCACGCAATGGACACACTGAAATCATTCATATTTAAGTAATTGAAATTGCTTGGAAATTAGCATTCAAACATAATACAAACGAATCACAATTTTAAAATAGAAGTAGAATTTAAGTAGAAGTATTCCGTTGACCAAAATAAAGAAAAAATAACAAATAAAACATTCAACTGTTTAATGAAATCGTTATAAAAATATTTAGAAGATTAAAAAAATAGGCGAAATAATAAATTTCTGGAAATTTTTGGACCACAAACCCTGGAAATACTTGAAAATTCTTTAAGGATACTGGAAATGAAATTATTGGAAAATCGAGAAGGGCAATTCTGAAGGAATTATATTTTAAAAATTTAGAATTTTCCACAAATAAAGGCAGATTAAAATAGATATCTGGAAATTTTTGGACCAAGAAACCAGTAAATATTATTATATAATAAAAAATATTGGAAAACATAAAATTGGAAAATCAAAAAGAGTAATGCTGAAGAAAAGGGACGTCATTGATTTGAAGAATGAAGTATAAGGTACGGATGCATACAAGGATAAAGCAGAAGTACTCAAACAGAGAATGGATAAGGAAGCCAGTATGTTCATCTTGGAAGAAAATACGGTAAATGCTCTGTGTGCCTAAATGTGTGATCTATATTCATTAGAAGCTCCCAGCTACAGCTATTTGAGAAATAATTTTCACTTACCAAGAGAAAATGAGGAAACTTAATCATTTCAGAGGATAAGTAAAGCCCATCGACTTCAATTACCCACAAAACTTAATCTCATTCAGCCATTGCGCTCCTATTGATTGATTACATTTATCCTCCTGCCAGCCTCTTTCATCAGCGATTATCACAATGACGTATAAATCCTCTCTCAACATTTACATAAATGAATATTGGATGGCTTAAGGGAATCTAGACTCTTAGATTTTGGCATTCCAGTAGTTTCAAAATTGTTTTTAAAACGCACACTGGCTCTGCCTCTACGATTATTCATTCAATTTGACACTAACATTCTTTTCAATTTTAGTTTAACTTTAAATTTATATGTATGTAAAGTAAATGGGATTTGATCTTGCAAGTAAAGACCTAGGGAAAATACCAATGAAAAACTGACAAGTCTAACAGGAACAAGACTTTAACCAGGATACCTTCAATAATGACCAAAGAAAAGAGATATATATGAATCTCTTTAAAGAGAAGTTTGTGAATAGATAAGGATCCATCGCATTATTTATACATTATTTATTACCTTTACATTAGTAATTACATAATCAAATAATAAAATAATAGGAAAATAGCAAAGTTTTCACTGATAAACTTCGCCACTATTTCCAAATGTATAGATAAAACGGCTCTCTCTATAATCATCAGCCCGAGGGCTCTCTGTGTATGTTTTCCTGTTGGAATTATTTTTCCTTAGCTTCCTTTCTATCCACAGATGAATTCATCCTATTTTCTATTCATTCGAATTCACATTTAATGAGTAATTGATTATATAATTTCTATGGGTTAAATGGAAGAAGAGACTTAATAATCTGAATTTCGCCCATGATAAGGACGACATATTTTTTATTGTTTGCCAGGAATAGCTTAGGAATGAACTACATAATTTCTTTTACTATCACCATTTAATCCTGGATTTCTTCCAAATATCTTCTCTTCAGACATAATCTTCCTTTCCTTTTTCTTTTAGTGGTTGGTTTTAAGGTATTATACCGACATCCTATTTGGATGAGACCATTTGACATGTACGGTTTGCGTTAACTGGGTTTTTAGATAACTTATAAAATAATTTAAAATATTAGCTATCAAAAGAGCTTTGATTTACTCCTCACTGTATTTATTTCCGAAATATTTACAAATCTTTTCAAAATTCTTTCCAAATGCTATTCATGACATTCATGTTCCATAATTTGTAGTATCACGTAGTGGAAGAGTTGTCAAAAGATATATAAAATTCATTTTATGCTAGCAGAACTGTCTGTTGATTCTCAATTGCTAAGAGAGGATGATAACTGATGCAGAAGTCCTTTGTATAAGAAAGATAACGCTACATTTCCAATCTTAGCATATTTATTTTTAAATGAAAAATTCAATTAATCCACCTCATGAAATATAGAGGTACCTTCTCTATTGATTAGGCGAATTTAAACCAAGACAGCATCACAGAGAATATCACAGAAAAATAGGAGTTGTTTGCGTTAAGAGGTGTGAGTGAAAAGTAATCGGTCAAGTGGAGAGGAGTGCAAGTGAGTTTCGGTCAATGAAAGTACTCTCTGAGAGTGTTTTAAGCAATGTGAAATGGGAAGAAGGGGAAGCACGGAAGAAATAAGGTACGCTATATGCTTGCATATCTTAATTTGGAACTGCGCACTTGCTATGTTCTCATAGCTATCAGGACCTCGAACCATAATTATTCCCCTTCCGGTTTATCTATCGTTCAATAAAAAGGCCACATTTTGATTTCGGCTTTGAATTGGCAGCAACTATAGAACCGGTTCGAACCGCATTTTTTTCTTTTCGATAAAATTATAGCAGGTTTTACTTCATAAGTGACTAATAAGTGGGATTTCTTGTAGTGAAATTTCAGAATCAAACTACTGATATAAAATAAAGTCAATAAGTAATCAAAGTGTAAATGCTAATTGAGAACACTGTTTCTTGAGTTTATTTTCAATCAATGTTATATGACAAAGTCAACGGAATGGTGAATAACTTTGTGAAAGTTCATGACGACGAAGAAAAAGAAAACAAGAAACACTCTTTTTTCCTTCCTGGCTTCACTTGATAATGATGCTTAAGCATTGAAACATGTCGTGTATACTGTGATTTGTTGCGGAAGTGCTAAGTTATTAAAATTGGAAATAGTTTCAATTGAAAAGTGTTTCCTGCTTTATTTTTCTTCGTAATACTAATACACATTATGAGAATACGAAACTAAATTCGAGTAAAATTGACGGCTTCTGATTTCGGTTCGGGTTTGATTTTCACACCAGAAAATTTAACGATTTTTTCGATGACGGATTTCGGTTCCGTTCGGGTTCAATTCCCTTATGGGCATAAATACGACGAACTCCAAATTCTTATTAACACTTGGTTAAGCAGACGTTAGTAATCAGAAGCGCCACTGATTGAACTTATAGATAAATTTAAAGATGATAATGTCAGTGGGCTCTTTGAAATGAAAGAAGCGCGTTAAAAAGTCCGCAATCAGCAATCGATTCCGTAAATTTAGTGCCACCGCTCGTATCAATAAAGCTATGGAATGGCTGCGACGGAGAGGAAAAAAATGAGTGTCGATTGTGCGAAAGCGTCGAGTCGTACATCGCGGAGCGGGGGAATTCAATTTGAAGAGAGCTGCAAATAAACCGAGCATTAAAGATAAATGAGAACGCGATCAATGCACTCCATCCTCGAGCCTTTTCACATAATTTTGCCGGTGCAATCATCTTGAAAACTTCATCATCTTCACCTCCGAAGAGAATGAGTGTTTTTAAATTGGAGCGCACGCACGCACGAGATATGCATTCAGGGATTTCCACTGCAATAACGAATATTGCTTCCAAATTATACCATCTTCTGGTACTCGAGAGCGTCATTACGACAAGCTGCCCAGTTACTCCGGTACTTCATGCGCATTTTATCGGTACTAAAATTTAAATGAATAATTTAGTTCAGCGGGTATTTTATTACTCTTCACATTAATGTGCTTTCTCCTCATTCCAAATATAATTACTTAGAGAAATTAAAGCTTTTTAAGCATTACTGGATCCACATTTCGAAATTTCGGCGTAAAGACACTAACTTTAAAAAAATGCACGTTCAAATAAGGGAAATGATGGGAGTTAGGTTTCTGATCAAATAAAATGTCCGATTTCGTTTCAAACATCCTTTTATATTTACTCGTGATTCTACCTTAAATATCACCAAATAGAATTCATTTGATTTATTATTAGCAATGGTATAAGGATTGCGGGATGCATAAATTTGTGCTCCCAAAAAATGCGACGAACATCTACCTTAATTTCTTCTTTTTCAGTTAAAATGGATATCGTTTTCTAATTAGTAAATAATTATTGATTTCTCTAATCCATGATTATTCTTCGATGAAATTTCTCGGTTTATATTGACTTAAGATGATTGTGTTTATTATGTATTGACCTCGATATTAATGCATCAGTTATATATGCACTGAAAATTTAAACGATTGGAGGAATTAAAAATATTCGGTAGTTTATGTGAAATCTTAAACCTGATTACCTCTCAGAGCGAGACCCATCATAGAGATTACAATCGATATGTTGGAGATAATGTATTCGAATGCAAATTGGCAAGAAGCTAGAAAATGACAATTTGCTGATTTCGAGCATCGAGAATTCTAGAAAATGTGCACATGAATTTCTAAGTGGCCTAAAATGAAGAGAATGAACAAGATAGAGCTTTCTGAATGATGCAAAGGAGAGTAGAATGAAAACAAAACGTAAAGATGAGTCTGATAATGACATATATGTAAACATAGACACATGAGTCTGATGATGATAAATATATAAACATAGACATATCGAAAGAAGAATATTTTTATTTGCATCTTTCCTATGGGTCTTCCGTAATGAGTGTAGCCCGCCTAACGTCTGCGGGCGTATATTGAGATCACGTCATCAGATTTATGCTTTCACCAGGCTCACTAATATGATGGTAAGAAATATAAAGGTATACGAGAAATAAATTCCAATAAGCCATCGAAAACACTATTATACATCCTACATATATTTTAAGACGAAATTTACACAGGGCAGAGTGATCCATCATACGAGTACTCAAAATAGATGCCTTTCTAGCGGATCGTACTAAGAACTAATTAGTAAATAAATATGTAAATTCGTATTACTAAACTGCTTATTTGGAAAATGTATAAAGTACATTGATAGGTGAACCAAAACACAGAAATCAATATTTCGTTAAATTCAACAATTTGTATGTTTTTATAACATAAATCCAAATGTAAACATTGCTATTAACTAATCTTCACATATTTTACCTATCCTTTTTTCTCATACAATATTTTTGGGATCTACATTGCTTAAAATGCTTTCTCAGTGATAATATACTTTGAACAAAATTACCTTTCATATGCGTTCATCAATCTTTCTGTGAATGAGTTCCCTTAAAAACACTAGATTATAAACACTATATTAGCCGTATGCCACATTAGAAACGGTTGATGTCCATAAGTGGCCCATGGACCAGGGACTGTGCGCCTTCAAAATAGAAAATTACAGGTTTTTTGATTGCTCATTGGTATTTCTTCTTCGAATAATTACTTTTAATTACTTTGCCGTCAATGTCTTGTATCTTATTAGATAAAATCGCATTCGTTTCACATCCCGGATTAGAGCTCATGTAAAATGTTTCTGCCAGACTCCATGGCAACCATAAAGAATAGACGATATGATAGAGATGTCATCCCCCGTTCAGAAGTCGACAACATTATATCCGGTATATTGCCTCTAATTAGAATCCTTTGAACTACCGAAGTCCGAAACACATGTCACGACCTACACTATTCCAATTAAAACAGTCCTAATACTTTTTAACCAGACTGTGCACGCAGAGACTGGTATGGTTTATATGGTATGAACTAGGAAAGGCGAAAGTAGACGAAAGGGAATGGAAAAAGGATAAAAGGGAAGGAGAGGAAAAGTAGAGTAGAAGAAGTAGAATTTAGTTGCGTTGAATCCGGAGAAGCACTCGGTGGAGAAGAGAGCATTAAGCGGAGAAAGCAATTACTTGAGAGAGCAGTTTTGAGAGGTGTGTAGTGACGCGGTTCCGAACCCACCGCTGCCACTTCATTAAATGCTGCGAGAGGAAACGCGAAGAAAGGGAAAGAGAAGAGAAAGTAAAGGTGAATCCGAGGGAAAGAGAGACGGCAAAGAGAACGTCTTGCGGGATTTTAGCTGAAATTTCCATTCGTCTAACACTTGGCCGATGAGGGGTGAGTTAACGAATCAGAAAATCTACTCGGATAGTGGCAGCATAAAAACTTTAGGGAAGTTTGTTGATAGAAACACACCCAGCGGACGACTCTCGAATAAGCAGCAGGGAAAGGCTCTTAAGGAAGGACTGGAGAAATGCGAGCAAACCCACAAGTAATAACGGTCAAGGCGATTTCTAAGGGAAGTTATGAACCGATAATTAAGCACCAGTCAAACCACTTTCAAAAAGGCAAATGATCAAAGTCGAATAACTTACACAGAAATTCCTTTTTTTAACATATGAGATTCCTGTAATAATTGTAATTCCTGTATCGATGAACCCAGAATAAAGTTTTGGAAATTTAATTAAATAATTTTAATAAAATATTATCACTTTATAAGTAAATTATTATCTTGTTATTTCAATATTTCCAAGCTGAACCCTGATATCTTTCAAGTATGCTTAATCCTATTACGCTTCATTATCATTGCAAGAGATTTCATTTAATTCCAAAAGAAACAGATTTCGACGAAGACTTAAATATAAGTTTTCCGAGAAAAGATAAGGGGTGGTTTCTTTAGAAAGGAAAGGAATATCTTTATTTAATGTTTATCAGATTTTCATTGCATAAATATGCGTATTTCGGTATCTCTTTCCATTTGCATCCCAAATTACCAGCTTCTTCGACCTCTCCTCCTATATCTACTACATATTTATATGATTCAGATACAAAGTTTTTCACCTGTAATGCCCATATTAAACTACATCAGTTAATTATATTTCCCTTGCCTTCCAAATAGATAAATTTATTAGATAAATTATATTTAGTTATGAAATAAATATATTTTCGTCATCATAATCAGTTATTAAACTATTTAAACTGAAATTTGTTGTATATTTGCCGAAAACTGGCTTACCTATCGTATCAAAAAGAAATAGATGCAGCCGTCCAAACGATTTTGAAATTCATTGTATATATATGAATCCATAGACTCGAAAACTTAAAGTTATGGCAACAGTGGAAAAGAGCAAAGCTGGCTTCGGCAAAAAACATAATCTATTTCTATTCATATGCGACGAAATGTAAGAGTTGGTATTGGATGCTAAAAGTTAGAAAAAGCGCACACAAAGTAAATTCGATCGTTTTAAAAATATCTTCTTTTATAGAGTGGATAACTTTTTTTGAGTGGATTGGAAGTAACGAATCACGCAGTGAATAGCCTACATAAAAATATTGTACAACTTTATCGAAGAGCCAGAATGAGACTTTTTAGTCCCTTCGTACACCTAAACCTTTGTTATTAAGGATTTGAAAGAGATTCAGGGAGTTACAAAAGAGAAAACAATAAAAAGAGGAAATATTATGTGGGATAGAAGTACTTAAGTCTGCACTTAAGCAAAAATTAAAACGCTCCAGTAAACCACACACAAGAAGGAGACGTAAAAAACCTACGGACAGTAACAAGTGAAATTTTAGAAAGAAAAGAGAAAGGGGACAGTAAGAAGGGCAGTGTCAGCAGGATTCCAGAATAAAAAACAGTATAAATACAAGTTCGTACAAAACATACGGATTAGAAGATATGTTGAATATTAATAAAAATAAATATGCAGTAAGAAATAGAATATCACTACAGAAATAAAATAAGGAAATAATCAACTACTGAGGAACAAGAAATACTGCAATTATAAAAACAGTGATGAAAAAGTCAAAAATCGGTAGTTACGTCAAATTTTCAGTAAAAATGTATCGAATATAAATAAAAGCAACTATCATTGTTTACGTATAACTTTAAATACAAATCTAAGCATATTCTATTACAACTAAACAAGGAAAAGGTATTCAGTTTTATTCATGGTAACAGAGAAAGCATCTTACAATTGATTCAATAATTACAGTAAATTTAATGTGCGCTTAAGTATTTTCTGTTTACATTTGAGCAAGCGAAAAGTAATCAGTTTTACAAAATAGGAGAGATGAAAGTGTATAACAAAACAAAAAGAACTAATTAGAACGGTATTCTTGGCAAGAGAAGTGACTTTCATAAAGTCGGATAAAAGAGTATTTTATATAATATATGTAATCAGCATATCACGATTGATAAATGATTAAAGATGGTCAATACCGCAACAAGAAACTCAACGTTGGAATATTCAACGTCCTCAGCGACAAATTTATTTCTCGAGTTCATGATACTCCTTAAATTAAGTATTAAAGGAGATATCTTAATGCATCAAGCAACCTTCAATCGCAGTGAAATGAATAAAAAGGTTGTATTCGGAGGCAGCAAACTATTCGGGAGAAAATAATGGAAAAAAGAGGGATTCCCAACCGCGACCCGCTGAACACAAGCGCCCCACGGCACACAAATAATACAAAAAATTTTCGGCAGAATCCGATCTCTGTCGCGCCGTGAACGACGCAACCCGCCACACCCCCACCGCGTTACATACTCTGCAGGATAAAACTCTAAATTTCTCTCTTCTAATGAATCAAGTTTAGAGTCACCTGAAAAGATACACAATCCTGCCTAGACTTACGAATCAATTCTTCCCTAAACGTCGTTTGGATCTCGAGAATTGTTTTTATGTGTTTACTAAGGCAACCGTCAGAATTAATTAAAACCGAGTGCAAAAAAGATCTTACTCAAACTCTAACTCAAAAAAACTGTTACTTTACTTATTGAACTCATTCGTTCTTTTATCCATTGTAAACTCCACTGTTTGAAAAAAAATCTAGCTACCAATGATATTATCAGTACCTGAAGATTATCTACCTTATGCAGGAACGAATACTTATCAATATCTCCCTTTATCTATGGGTCATTCCACGCCAAATCGAACAAAAAAAAAACATGACATTTTTGTATCTTCCTGAAACTTTGCCACATTATTGATAGTAACAATTAAGTTACTTTTACCAATTTTTAGGCCAACAATCCCAATAATTACAAAATGGCGGCTAAACAAAGTTCGCAAAAAAGTTCGAAATCCGGCGCGCGCGCTCTCAGTTGAACACCCGTTTCTCAGAGAGCTTAAAACGTACGATGCTTTAAATACGCTCATTCTAAAGCTCTTAAACGGTGTTTTCATTACATATGGAATTTGTTTCCATTTCTTGGAGACAATACCTACTTTTTGGCAATGAAACTTTTTGAATAGGTTTTAACCTAAAAAAATCCAGTTCTACCGCGTTAAAAAAAATATCACCAGAATTGTTATTAAGTTTTCTTTAAGTGGTCGAAGTATAAAAGCGGTAAACGGATATTAAGTATAGTAAAAAAATATGATTTACCTCTGGGTCAAGGCGCCGCGCCGCTCGCTACCGCAGTGAACGCTCCACTCATTGTTAGTCCCATCCGTCGGAGTTCACTTTTACTCAAAAATACGTGTCCGTACTTCATATATCGATGTTTTTCTATTTACAAAGTTGCATTATAGAATTTATATACTTGACACAATGTTATTTTCATACACACTCAGTTGTATAATCGGTCGCAAAAGAGAATAGCCCAACACGTATCTGAGTTTTCGATACAGGTATGAAGGTGTGATAATTTTGTGTGCCGTGTATCATTTTAGCTGCTTTCAAGCGATAATTCAAAATCAATGACTCCTCTCAATAATCTTTCTTTGAAAAGTGGTGAACTTCTACGTTTTCTAAATTTTCGGACGCCCACATATATAGCTCGTTTGGTGATGAAATTAGGTTACCCTGAAGACTCGCCTTAGCTGCCAGCCTCTTAATTGTGCCTCCTATTCCATCGCAAGGTCCTTTTCCGTGAGACGTAGCAAAGAAATGTCACTCTGCTTTTATTCCATAATCCTCCTCGTGGTGGCAAAGATTTACAAAATTTTTCTTGTTTTTGTACTGGGAGCCGGCTCCATCCGAAAAGTACAGAATCTTAGATACTTTCCCCATTTCTTTTTCCAGGAAGGTAATCAACTTTCTTTGGAATAGATGGAAAGCTATTGCGTCGTGCTTTAAACATTCTGAAATAGCAACAAAACTCTTAGTTTTAATAAGTAAGCCACTTCCGTAGTATACTACGAAGGGATGTAATGTGGCTTGAATATTATTCCAGTGTACTCCTTGGACTGAATCTTGGAAAACCATGGAATAATTCTCAGCGAAGTCTGCTATCACTAAACATTCTGAGTCGAGTAAATTTTCCTTTCTGTATTTTAGGAACGAAGATTCTCTGAGCTATAAATGCATGTTTTAATAGCTTCTCGAGGGAGTTAGAAAATTTCTCTAAAAACTCTTCAATGCCGCTCTCCATCATTTCAAGGCTAGCTCGATCGACAAAAACCCATTGTTTGTATTTAAATTTATCGATCATAAACATATCAAATACCTGTTGTGAATGTTCAATCAAATTCACAAGACCTGGACATTCAGAACATTTCCGGAAGTAACAGTCCACAGATGGAGGATTGCAAATTATCTGCGCCAAACAGTCGTTATAGGATTTTAGAGGCTTTACAGAGTCGGCTGTAATAGAGGGTATTTTTGATCCGTCTATCATAAGTTTTACGTTCCCATGGATCACGCAAACGCAAACGGAATGAGTTCTGCTAGCTCCTGCTAAGACACAGTTCCTTGGTCTCAACTTCGCAAATTTTGAGAAAGAAATTTTCACCCCCTTGTATTTCACCTTGAATTCATAAAAAGCTTCCTTGATGTTACTAAGGACCAATCTTTTCTGGATATGCTTCCGATCACCGTTTTCCACAACAGAAATGTAGTCTTTCTTCCCCGGCATTAAGCGACTTATGTCGTCGGAGAGATAGATATTTTTCACTAATGCTAATACTTCTTCTTCTACAGGTCTTCCAATTTTTTGATTGGGCGTTGATAATATTCCTTTCTCAGAAGCAATTTCTTTAGCAACACGGATCATTTGTGTAGAGATATCGAAATATTTCTTGATTTTGCTGTAGGACCAGTCCTCAAAAATAGTCAGTATTTGAATTTTTCTGCTTCTGTGGTTTGTAGAAGAATATGCTTCTCTCAATTTTTTTAGAATGTCGTCAGATTCCTCTTGAAATGTCTCATCATCCACATGAAACACCTTGCTGGATATTGCCTGCTGTATTTTCTTTGCTTTCATTCCCTGATAGGACTTTTGATTGATTTTCCTTTTTATAATGGGAGAAACACCTAATGAGATAAGGCTATCATTTAGCTTCGATACTGCTTCAATACTCTGTATCTCAGAAGACTCGCTTTCGCTATCGATGGTCCTCCTAGAGGAGCTTGAAGAAGGACTATTTTCTTCATTGGTTAATGAATCTCGAACGTTGATCTCTTCTCCGCTCTTGCCTCTAACTCGTATCTTTGAAATTCTATACCGACACGAACTGCAAACCTTAAGTCCTTCGACTGATGCTGGTTCTGTTTTCCCACTTTAACCAGCATCCATGGTAGAACTCGACGCAAGTTCGTTAGTTTTTTCCTACCGTGATTTGATAATCCAAAAGGATTGAAGCAGCGAGTGTACAGCTGGAATTTCTTTTCCATTGTACTTTCAATGACGTTTTGAACTAAATACAGTAAAAATTGGAAAGGATGTCACTGGACACTATTTGCTATTGAAGCAATGTTAAAAGTACTACTTTTTAACACTAAAGAATGCCAATTAATATAAACACTCCTAGTTGATGATTAAGAGCTCACACTTAGTAATTAAGCCCACACCGAAGAAAAACTGACTTGACACTAAAGGCAAGAAATGCGAAAGATTTTTCTAACCGCACAACACGGAAGATTATGCATGACTAACTAACATTGTTCAAAAACTTAAGCTCCTAAAGGGAAGATAATAAGCTTATCGATATATGAAGTGGAGCTCGGGAACTCTGACGGATGGGACTAACAATGAGTGGAGCGTTCACTGCGGTAGCGAGCGGCGCGGCGCCTTGACCCAGAGGTAAATTATATTTTTTTACTATACTTAATATCCGTTTACCGCTTTTATACTTCGACCACTTAAAGAAAACTTAATAACAATTCTGGTGATATTTTTTTTAACGCGGTAGAACTGGATTTTTTTAGGTTAAAACCTATTCAAAAAGTTTCATTGCCAAAAAGTAGGTATTGTCTCCAAGAAATGGAAACAAATTCCATATGTAATGAAAACACCGTTTAAGAGCTTTAGAATGAGCGTATTTAAAGCATCGTACGTTTTAAGCTCTCTGAGAAACGGGTGTTCAACTGAGAGCGCGCGCGCCGGATTTCGAACTTTTTTGCGAACTTTGTTTAGCCGCCATTTTGTAATTATTGGGATTGTTGGCCTAAAAATTGGTAAAAGTAACTTAATTGTTACTATCAATAATGTGGCAAAGTTTCAGGAAGATACAAAAATGTCATGTTTTTTTTTGTTCGGTTTGGCGTGGAATGACCCCTATATGAAAAATGATTTTAATTTGTATATAACACTGAAACGCCTCGAGCAATTTTAACGAAACTTGGTAAACATGTAACGCACAATCAGGATACAATACTACGGAGGTGAGGCATTTGTAGAAGTGAAGAGGTGTGAAAATGAATTATACAAAATGAGCATAGTAGAGTCCAACTTATAGTTCCAGGGCTGATCGGCGACAGTCCCGATGGCATTTGGGATGATTGAGAATATTCCATCACCTACTCAAGTTTTAGAGGGTCGTATTTAAGGGAAGCTTAACTCGGCCAATCTTCCGGTTGATCATCTTTCAGTTCCATTCACAGGGGCAGTCTGATAAGTACTAAGGAGTTTGTCATTGTATTTATAGCTTTAAATACCTTTGGATAAAATTACCACGATTTCACGCTGTAGATAAAATGTATCACTTTTCCTCCCTAATTGAAAAGCCGGAGTAAATAAGTACCCGGGAAGCACGAGGTAATTGGGTATTGGGGAATCCACTACCACAAAGGAGTCAATTCTAGGATAAAAGCCAAATAACATGCAAAATAAGATGTATTCGAGTTATTGTTATAAATGTGTTGCTATTAGGCTGATTACTATAGACTGGTGTTAGCCAAATTAATATAACATGAATAATAAAATAAATTTAGTACTAATAATAAGAATGAAAACAGTAACATAGTGAGGGGATTCCTTTCTTCTCCTGATATTTAAAAGTGTGTTGAGTGAAACTCATTGCAAATCATGGAGGTAAATGGAAATCTGTATTGTATAGTAAAAGATCCGGGTTCGAGTCCCACTCATATCTGACTTCGTTTTATTCATTTTTCTTTTTATAATTATTTACCCAAATCAAAAAAATTCCGGTCAGAATTCTACTGCAGATATAAGACAACCTTTATATAAATTCAAGGCTATATTTGTAAAAGAGTTGGAGGCTCCTATCATCCTTATTCTACTTATCTAATGCATTAACATCATACAAATAATCATTAAGTTTCACTAAAAAATTTATATTAGATATATATTATACTACTATACGTTATTTAAAATTATGTACGCGAATTCTATTTATAAAATTATTACACCATCGAGCAAAGTTCAAAAAGCTGCTCAGCCAATCGTTACTATTTTTCTGGTCAAATTGATATGTTCTGTAGAAAAAGAGTTGAAAATAAGTGAAGCGGAGCTTCAGTGGTGAGATACTGATCAAATAACACATCTCACTCAGTAAAAAGCGACGACCTCCCATACAGATTGACCTTTGGATTCCTTCCTCGTCTTTTTATTCTTCTCAAAGTGCGTCAATCGATGATTACGACCTTCCGAATTCTCGGGAAGAAGGGGATTTTATTTTCTCTCCCCACATTTTAAAGTTTCCCTTCGGAAGCCAATGCTTCTTACTTCTTTGGACACACCTAGGTCCCTTTAAGGGAAATTGGTGAAGAGAATTCTTATGGAAAAGAAGAATGGTGGGAAAAATACGTGGATTTATTAGATGAACTATAGAGACTGAGAAGTACCAGCATATATTCAATTTGATCTCAGTTAAATTTTAAAAAAATATAGTACATGAAGACTGGAAATCAATATTAATTTTGAGGAGATAAAGCAATTAGAAAATAAGGAAGGTTCTTTTGTAGTAAGAAAAACAAAAAACAATATTATTTTGTAATAAGAGTTGATAAATTCTATTATAAGAGGTACTTTATCAGAAAGAATCCTCAGAAGCTTGTGAAACAAATGGAAATGAAAAAAAGTTGAAATTCAAAATATGGTGAAAGTCTCGAACATAATAAAAAAATGCAAAATAAATAAAAAATAAAACCTTATTTGCTCACATTCAATGTTATAAAAATATTAGTAAGTACTATGATTGTAATTTATTAATCTGAAAACCGCAATAGAAAAGCAGTTGGACAACCTCAGAAATCAGAAATTGAAAAATGAGAACAAACAAATCATATATCTCATAGGCGACGGCTAAAAGGCGGTCTTTACGGGCGTTAAATGTGCCCTTCAGTTTCATAACAATCAGTTTCCATACAAATTCTCTATCTACATTATTTCCAATCTTGCTCAGTACTCAAACAGACTATGAAACGGAAAATGACCTCTTTTGAACCACGGCTGAATTCGTTCTGTCATTGATAACATTTATGCCAAACTACTTGCGCGTAGGTAATACTCAACTCAATGTGGCCGAATAGTTACTCATACTACCGAAAGGCACATATTGGTCTTCAGATGGGAAGAAGCTCACCTCTCTTGGTATAACCCAATTAATGGAAAGAAATAGCCGACGAAGCACATGAGTAGAAATTATCGATTTCCAATAAGAATAGAAAATATCAGTACTTCTATATATCTTCTGAATGGGGTTTTTAGCTGATCAACTATCGACGCAATGAAAAAAGTAATGCCAGAAAGAAGCCGAAAATCATGTACAGAGTTACTTCAGATTGTTGTTACGAAACTGAAATCTATAAAATTTTCGAAGGCATTAAACGCTGCCTGAGCATTTAACTTTGGGTACGTTTATAAGTTTCTTTTTTAATCATTAATTTGTTAGTTAAGTTGGTATGTAAAATTATAAAAATTTCATGCTAAATTATTTTATTCTTATATATCTTAAATTTCAAGCAATGAAGTTGGTATTTCTTTATTTAACAATTTAGATATAAATGCTATGAGAATTGTATCAAGAATAACTCAATGCCAATCGACGAATAATCTAACGCTCCGCAAAAACAATTTTAAGTATCAATGTATTACTAGAATGAAGGAATTTCAAATCTTTTTGAGAGACAGTTGCATTTTGTAGGAGAGAAGATTTCAAAAGAGACATCTGAGGGAAGGTGAAAGATCAGTTCAACAGGGAAGGACATTCTCGTCCTCACAACTCAAGAACCGAGCGGTCTCTTTAATATATGCAAAATTCGTTCCTCTTAAGATGCTTCTTAGAGAACGAAAATGAGTGTTAATATTTACTTCTATTAGTAACAGAACTAGTGATAAAGGACTAACATTTCCTCTTTAAGTAAAATAGTACATTTTAGGAATTGATCAGAGAGAGAGAGATCCCGTAAGAAAGTGTTCAATATTAAATCTCCTTATTAACGCCTAATATTGTTTCGATTTGGAATCGCGAATATATCTCGATTCTTTATATAATAAATGTATCAAAATTAATTAATGGACGAATGAAAATAACAAAACTTAATGAATATTGCTATCAATAACATATGAGTTGCTATATACGTAGTACCGGCGATTAAACCATTCAACTGCTTATTTACACCAGTGGACGAACCGAGAAAAATGAAGGTCTCTATAATTACCTAGAAAAGCACGAATAGTCCAACTCATGACGAAACAAATGAGAAAAGAATGACCATATCAACCGCTAACTCCATAAATAAGATACATTACTGATTTATCTGTCTAACGAACAAAACTTGATGGAAATCTGTTCTCCTTTCGCATTTTAGTGAATGAAATGATAAAACCTTGCTCTTTGCAAAATGAAATATTGCATCTATCTAATCTTACGGGCTCATCATTAAGTCCTGGATTCAAACCCTCATTTTTTCCTAAATATGAAGCTATAACACACAATATTCAATATCGGTATCATTTTTGACGGCATAGTCAACTAAAACTTCTCCAAACAGCCATTTTAATCTCTTTTGACTGTACCTCAAATTCACTATTCGTATAGGCTCATATCTTTTTCAGAGTATTTTACGTTTATAGCATGAGGAAATGAGAGCTTGGTTGACACATTCAAGGTATGTGGTAGACAGTGACTGCTTTGAAACAGCTAGGGCCACCCTTATGTATTTCAACCGTTTGTGGTGAAAAATTCGTGAGTTTCTTTGTGCCGCTAATGTGCGTCGTCGCTTTTAATTTTGAAACCGCATTTCGGTCTCATCCTTTACATCTCATTGCGCGCAGAGGCTCTCGGGAAATGAAGCCTCTTCAATTTCACTCACGTCGCACGGATTAAATGTTCAGGAAATGGAATGAGTAGCTCTTTACCTCTCTGAAATAGAGCCAATCAGATTTTGTAAGGGCTTCTGCATGCATCGTTCCGCTTCACAGCCAAAGGCTCGATATAGGCCATTTATACACACGTGCCTCTGGCTACTTTTCCCCCTATATCATTATCCCTATTATAGCCCAATTTTTCTACTATTCTATGGGAATGCTATGTAAATATAAATCGCAAAATATATATGTTCTAATACAAGTAATAATTTTGTTACAGGGTGTTCACCGAAAATTTTTCGCCCAAATGACGCTTCACATAAAGACGTTTCGCCCACGGAACCTTTCAATCATAGAAGTTTCACCCAAAAGGTATATATCTATATTTCACAACAAAATTTTATGTTAATTCTGCGTTTTGAAAACATGCTATTCATATACAATAGTCATACATTACAGTCAAGAGCCTGTGACTTTAAAATAAGATTAATTATCGCCTTTGTTACGGATTCGTCATGTTCATACTATAGTGTACATACTCGCTTTCCAAAATACGGTTTCTTAATAAATACTAAATATCCGTTGGGTAATCATCTTCTTCTTCTACGTTCCACCCATGAGGTGGATTATCTACCTATCACAGTACCTATCTCTTCATAGGGCTTCCTACACTTCTTGCTGCTGTGCGTTTACAGTTCAGAACCTCTGATGTCAAGTTTCTTTGTCAATTCCATTATACGTGCTCTTTCCATCTATCCCTTTTTTCTTTATTTTATCATTTAGATTAAATATTTTTAGGACTTTTATTTATGTCTTCATTCCCAAAATTATTTGCTATTCTACTGTCTTCTACTTTCCTAAATAATCACACTTTTTTGACTTGTACTCCACTTTCTTCTTTCTTTGTTGTTTATAATACGCTTGTGTAAATAAGTGTCAGTTTAGCTATGATTTTACCAAAACGTAGCAGCGTTATTATTTCTTGTTTTTGTTAATACCTGTTCCACACGCAAACACGTCATTTAATGAGAAGATAACATGATATGTTTGTAAATAAAATCAATTGATACTATTTTAAAATTCACTTAAAATTGCATAATAGTATCATAATATTGAGGCCGTAGAAGATGTGCGTAAATCATCAACTTTCAAATGTTTCACTATTATTAAACTGGTTCACTATGAAAAATATTATCTGTCTCAACTGCGGCACTAAATTTGACTCATTCATATTATAAAATTGGATTGGTTAAAAGATACTTCTGCATGGTCTCAAGTCTGCCTCCACGTTTATATCGTAACGGTAAAGACCACAATGAAAAAATTAATTGTTTCCTCTTTTAAAAGACGTTCACCTCCTTACCAATCATTCTCTATAAACGGAAGTTCCCCGAATATTCTTATTGAAAAACGCATGAGTACGAATTCAAATATTTCCTTGGTCGTCAGAGTTGAGGTTATTTATAACCACAATTGTATACAGATTTTCCAACTTTTCCTATAAATTCTCGCTATTTCTAATCCAAAGGAACATTTTACGACCAAAATAAGAATCTTTATTCAATTTCCATTCTCTTGGTGCTTGTCTCGATTTCGTAGGACCATATTCCAAATTTAATTTTGTAAATGAAATTAAGGACACAAACAGTTAAAAGGACTTTAGATGCATCTTTTTAGTAGTAATTTGGTAAGGACGGATACTGCGGTAGAGATTTTTAATTAAGAGTGGCTAAGGAAGCATTTTGGAAACCAAGGGACTCTTTGAGAGATTTAGGCTGAAATTTTCCATGTGCTACGTGTGATACTGTGACTGTGTTCTTTCATGTTTGTGAAATATGGAAAACATTAACAACTGTAGAAATGAGAGCCAATGCATAGTGCGCATGGTTTCAAAAATACGAACTGCCAAAGAAACTAATATGAGGTAAAGGAACTGATATGAGGAATGTGGTAAAATAAGACAGGAGAAATATGGTAAATAGTTATGGGATCAATAGTAGTTAAAAGAATTCCATCGGAGTTTGAAGGATGAGCAACAGGAGACATATAAAGCGAAAACAGATAAAAAGGAATGACACAATCATAAACCTAGCGAAAACAAAGACGAAAAGCTTATAGAAATGAAGATAGAAAAGTTGAAAGAAGTCTTACGAGAAATGATCTCGGGGAATGAAAACTAATAAAAAAAGGATACAATGGCAGGAAACTTAATTATCTTCTATCCTGAGAAATAACTTCCTTTCATCCCTTAAATGATGGATTTTATATTAATAAAGATTCTTGATATTTTTCCGTTCGAAAATGAAGAGAAATTCCTCTCTGTTATATATTTGGAAATCGCGATTGCACGCATTCCAATAACCATCAGAAGATCGCCTCGACCATGAATGCGACTCTCTGAAGTATGTCAAACCAAAGCGCTGCAAAAGCCGGAGTATTACATCCCGGGCTTGATGTTTAATTACAATGAAAGCCTTTGTAATATAGTTGCACGAAAAAACTTGCATCTCGGTGCAAAGAACCCTTTCCGTATTTGAGGTGTTCGTCAAATGATGTGGAAAAAAATCGTCGGCTTCTCTCGCTTTTGATCAGCTCTTTTTCTCCGCGCGAAATTGTTTTTCAAAGAACTTTTGTTCCCTAACAGGGATTCTATCCTTAAAATGAGCGACGTAATTCAGTTTAAAAAGCAGGTGATCAAAGAGGGAGGATACTACGCCTACATATGTACATCCATACGTGGGATTCAATCTCCTTAACCTTCCGGCGGGCGCGTCCGTGCACTGAGTGCACGGGGTCTGGTTTTTGCTGGGGAAAACATTTTTTCGTGATGGTACCGATTCAGAACCCTTTCCTATTCCTTCGTTGCTCTGTTAGCCTTTTTAGGGCGTGGGCATCCTATTGCGATATAGTGTTTACTTCAGATACGAACGGAAAACTTACGAAAGAGTCAGCTTCGCTAAGCTGCTGGAAAGCGCGAGAGCATCTAGTAGCCGCTCTAGGCAGGCCGGCGCCGCCTAGTGGATGCAGCTGGTCCGAATTGCAGAATACTTGTTGAGATATCGGTCTTGTGACAATGTCACAATACTCTCCACCCTCAGCAAACCCTTTTTAGAGGCATACCTAAAAAATTTGTGCGCGTTCGTGCACTGAGTGCACGGGGTCTGGTTTTTGCTGGGGAAAACATTTTTTCGTAACTTTACCGATTCCGATCCCTTTCCTTCGTTGTTCTGTTAGCCTTCTTAGGGCGTGGACGTCCTTTTGCGATATAGTGTTTACTTCAGATACGAACGGAAAACTTACGAAAGAGTCAGCTTCGCTAAGCTGCTGGAAAGCGCGAGAGCATCTAGTAGCCGCTCGGCAGGCCGGCGCCGCCTAGTGGATGCAGCTGGTCCGAATTGCAGAATACTTGTTGAGATATCGGTCTTGTGACAATGTCACAATATTCTCCGCCCTCACTACACCCTCTTTAGAGACATACCTCAAAAATTTATATCTGAAGGGTGCATCCGTTATGGATATAAAAGCGAGCATTCAAGCCCTGCAACTTAGACAGTTGTGGAGGTGTTTATGGTGAAACAACGCAAAAGTACAACGTATTTATGGTGATATCGTTCGAATAATAGGAAAACTAGCTGATAGCAAAGCACTCGAGTGTCGAATTGTTCGTGACGCCGCCAGCCGCAAAAAGTGACGCGTGTTACTTTGGAAATGGATATTTCTTCCACGTAAGTGCATTTACAATTACTCCAAATATCTGAAATTATATTCTTTTTATCTATGAAAACTTTTAGAACTTGTATTAGAAATCTACGTATTATTACTCTCACAGAAACCATGGAATCATCGCTTCGAAGTTTCTTCTGGACTTCGTCAAGGAGGAAAATGAAGGCGACACTTTCGAAGATGATGGCTCCGAAGGCGAAACTGAAGTTATACTTCAAGACGAAGTAGAGAGTTATTCGGAGGAAGAGGGTTCTGATGACGAGATTCCAGAAGCCGTTACCGCTGGAAGGAAGGATTACTTCGTCGGCAGAGGGGTTGCGCAAGCATCTTATCCCAAAAGGAGTAAATCTAAAAACCCAAAGGTAACTCCTACCGAGAATGCATTCTTTTGGAAAAACACTCCATTTACGGTGAAAACTAAAACAAAGGGGAAAAACATTTGTAAATTACAACCGGGACTGAAGTCCAGTGCAATGGATATTACCAACGAAGTATCAGCATTTCAAAAAATGGTTGACAGAGAAATGGTGGAGGATATAGTTAAATTCACCAATTTGTACATCGATCGTAAACGCACGGAAGTGAATTACTCTAGAGATAGGGATGCTCAAGTTACCTCAGTAACAGAAATCCTCGCGTTATTTGGAGCTCTAATTCTGATTGCTGTAAAACACGGTCATCATACTAATGTCTTAGAAATGTGGAGTCAAGATGGTACTGGAATTGTTGCTCTTCGAGCACTAATGAGTTACAAGAGGTTTTTGTTTCTACTACGTTGCATTCGATTTGATGATTCAGCAACAAGAGAAGTCAGAAGAAGGACCGATAAATTAGCAGCCATACGTAATATTCTGGACCGATTTGTAGGCAATTTGAAAAAACATTACACGATCGGAGAATATATGACTATTGATGAGATGCTGCACCCATTCAGAGGTCGCTGTAGCTTCGTGCAGTACATGCCTAGTAAACCGGCAAAGTATGGGCTGAAACTTTTTCTCTGTTGCGACGCAAAATCGTTTTATACGGGTAACTTGGAAGTGTATTGTGGACAGCAAATGGAAGGGAAATATAAAGTTTCTAATTCTCCTTCTGAGGTGGTGAAACGTCTAGTTCAACCATTTGAAAATGGAAATCGAAACTTGACCACGGATAATTGGTACACGGATTATTCCTTAGCCCAATATTTACTCTCGAAAAAAATAACTTTGCTAGGGACAATGCGCAAAAACAAGCGGGAGATTCCCAAAGAATTTCTACCGAATAAGTCGAGGAAAGTAAATTCTACTCTGTTTGGCTTTCAGAAAAACTCCACTTTAGTCTCGTATGTGCCCAAAGTAAACAAAGCCGTTATTTTACTATCGACTATGCATGATTCACAGGATGTAGATACTGCTACGAAAAAGCCAGTAATGATTTTAGATTACAACAGAACTAAAGGAGCAGTAGACACAGTAGATAAAATGTGTGCAGCTTACTCCGTAGCAAGAATAACGAGGAGATGGCCCCTTGCTTTATTTTTCGCGCTTCTCAACATCGCGGGAATAAACTCACAAATTTTGTTTTTCGGCAAGCATAAAGAGAAAGAGCATTATAGGAGAAGAGTATTTTTGAAAGATTTAGCCATGGGACTAATGAAAGAGGACCTAATTATGAGATCTACAATCTTTACTTTGCCTTCTGATTTGTCTGCGTATCTGAAGCGCTATCGCCCGCAGGTTGAGGAAAAGAAAGCCGTTGGAGCAGCCAAGAGAGGGCGATGTAAGCTGTGTGTTAATAATAATTCAACAGTAAAATGTGATAAATGTGGCAGATTTGTATGTAAAAAACATTCGAAAGTTACTGTTACTTGCCACCCTTGCCTGGAAGACAACGAAGAAGATTTGTCGCCGAGCTAGACATGCAGAGGAGAAATCTATTAACAAGATTTTTATTGGTGATAACCTTTTGTAAAATGTTGGAAAATAAATTTTAATCACCAACAAACAAGTAATGTGTTATTATTTTTACAAAAAATATCATAATTTAAGATAACATCGCATCGAAATAAGAATGCAAGCACCGTGCACGCAGTGCACAGCGCGCCCGCTCATGGTATGAAAAAAGGCGCGCCCGCCGGAAGGTTAATATTTCGGACTAACGGATCATTGCATATTATAGAATATCAGTATATTTTATTGTCACTCCTTAAATACTGACATACATGAAACTTTATTAATTTGCGCACACTGTGTGAAGCCGTATACCTTTATGTTGACGAGATTTTAATTAGATAAAGGCTCCTCCACTGTTTTTAACTAACAAGAGGGATGAAGCGAATCTGGAACTGCTAAATGAAGGAGAATAAACTGAGAAATGGAATATGGGAAGAGAGTAAAATTTGAGGCAGAAAAGCGAGGGAACTTGGGTTTGGAAGAGAGAGATAAATTAGTAAAGAATAAATACCCTTTAATTAAAGCACATGGATAGACATAAGTGAAAATGAGACATGTATGGAACCCAAACCCAGTTCATCCACTTTTCAAAAGCTTTTCTATTGTCATTGCAGGTAATGCCTTTTTCTCTGTTCACAAAGCATAGATAATATGGATTATGGTATAGTGAAAAAGGTTATTACTAAATGATATATACAAGGGTCAGCTGGGAAGTAAACAGATTTAATTAAAAAGAATTGTTTGACAAATTTTACATTCAAAACCTCATCATCTTCAATATAAATCCCTACATCGCTATATATGAATTTTCCACTTTTAGAAGAAAATCTGCACATCATCTTTTGATATCGCCATCTTCGCTACTTCTGCACAGACTCTAAACGTGTTCCTTTCAACTTACTCTGGATTTGTCTTTTGTTACCAGGATTCACATGAAGCAAGGTCAAGCGATGAGTAAGGGTACTCAGGAATTCTACACTTTGCCAAAATGTCTCACTTGATAGTGCGTCACACTGTTTTGGTGATTTCTTCATTTGTCAGGACCCTTTCTGCTGGCAGAAATTACTCAGTTGTTCCTTCTAAATGCTCATCAACTTACTAACTGCTCTCACTCTTGGAAGAGGTTTTTTTCTAATAATGTAACCGACCATTTCAAATTTTTCATCAATTATAGCTGTTTGAGATCAACATAGACATAAACTTTGAACCCATTCAAACGCATGAGTTTGTGATTCATACAAGTTTATACACGTAAATCTATAAAATGGTACTATTAAAACTAAGCGTAGGGAATGAATAAATAATTATTCAATCGAATCAAGTGTTACTTTAAGTAAAAATAATTAAAACGATAGCTTATTGCTGTTTTAGATATTTTACTTTTCCTTATATGAAGGATACAAGTTTCTAAAATGGCAACATATCCAGAAAAAGTTTAAAAATTCGACATGATCGACGGGCCAGTTGAAAGCATACAGCGGGCCGCAATCACGATCACGGGTCTATTTAGACAACCCTTGTTTAGAGGCTACTGATTAGCTTACCCTGAAACGGAATATCATGGAAGTTATAAATTCATGAGCGTATTTATGTTCGTCTAGATAAATACATGTTCAACGCTAACATTTCGCTATTATTGGGAGAACGTCAAGCGAGATCGTTTTCAAAAAGCGTCGACCATAGCAGAGAGTGGAATTTGGATCATTGTCCTCGGAGATAATGAACGCAGTTCATTTCTGCATGAATTAAATTCTTCGAATCTTCAAGCGAAGCGGAGGTGGATTTAAATCTATTCATCCGGAGCAATGCAAATAGATTAAATTGCAATGTCTGCGGGGAACGATAATTCTCTCCATTTCGTTCGACATTTGAATAATGGCGTCGAAATTGCTTCGATACAATACGCGTGTGTTCGTATAAAAAAGACTCTATTGAGAGATCCACAGCTGCGCAAACTGAAGCAAAGTTGAAGGCAAACAAAAGAAGAAAGAGTGTCAACTGATGACGCGATTTCTATAAATAGAGACAACTCTATCGGAGGAACGTTCTCCATGGCACAATTGTATTAAAATTTTAAGGGTTCACATGCTACATGCTCGATTCTGTTTTCCTTTCCTATTTATAGGCATTCCAATCGATTGTATACCAAAACAGAAAGTTATATCCATCCACGAACACCACGTAATAAAATGAGATTATCCTGTGCATCCGCTTCTTCTTATTCAAAGAAACATAACGAAATCATTTCTACGTGGTGAGGGTATTCATGTACTATATATTTTATAATACCTTTATACCAATTAAGTACCAATTAAGTGTTAATAATTAAGTGCTACATCAGAGGGTGAAACCGTTTTATCAAGACCAGGATCTCACATATCCTAACTTCATAGTTGCCAATCTCTTTTTAATCGTCATTCATTATCCACTCGACTATTTGGTAAAATTAAGCAAAGTCCAAAAACCTCCAAAAATTCAAGGAAATAGAAAAAGAGTATTGAAATAAGCAGCCCAGCATACAAAAGGATAATTTACAATTTTTCTGCATCAAAATGGTGGTATCCGAAATAATTTATAACAGTGAGCACTCGAAAAGTATTTATCTACCACTTTGACTCCAAGTTTAATATTCATGCTTCTGAAAGTAAATTTTAGAATCGATAGTAATATTAGGTAATTCTTAGTATATTCTAAAAATTGTTATAAAGGGTATCTGTTTAGCTACTTTTTAATTATTAGTCTCATTAGAATTATGCAGACTTTTCACTTCCTCTTCTTTAGGGGCGTTTTCTGTGGTGAATACTTTTCTAAGCTTCACTTAGGTTCTTAAAATCCATACCTAAATCCTTCTCATTCTCTATAAATTTAAATGACCCTTTGTTATTGATTACTAATTAGATTTCTTTTTCTACATTAGTGATGGGTTAAGCAGAAAAGAAAACTTTAATTCCTCTCAATTTTGTCCAAAATAAAGACTTTTATGCAAGACGTTATTTACGTAATTAGTGAATCCAATCTTCGTCTAACCCAATTTCATGAGCTGAAGATGAAATGGATGCCATTTTGCGGTGATGAGTATGCATCTAGTTTTTGGAACGCTGCCAATGAGAATGCCACGGAGCCAATCCGGCATTTCGCTCAAATTGTCAATACAAAGCGGAAAAGAAATTCTTCATGACGCCGCAGTATTTAAAAAGAAAGCGGACTAAGAAATACCGGTGAAACACATTACGTTAAAATTTAAGAGAGAAAAACGAGCACTTATAAGATTTCCTACTTTCCGCCTCCAATTGGCTGAAGCAGGTAAAGAGGATGTGTCTATGGAATCGGATACTTTTGCTACAGTATAAAAGTGCAAGAATAAAATATTCGTGTCAGTTACTCCTGCGGGAGAGATTGAGTATTTCGACTCTGTGATTGAGTATTCTCGGAATAATTCACAGTTCTATCGACCAAAATATAAGTTGCGTACCATTAGTATTAGAGCTATGCTTTGCGTATCTTTTCCTTATCAAGTAGACTGTTTCCACTACCATATCTTGATAAAAGGAATATATTTGGTTCAGAATAAGGAAAATGCATCCTTCATTTACTTTGGTCTCATTATTGTACGTGGCTCAGCAGATATGAGAGGATCAAAGCTACATAGTTATTAGCAATAAGCTTGATAAGAGACTTTTTCTCCGAAGAGAACAAGAAATAATACTGGACGATATTAGGTCAACCTCCTTGAAGTGACTTAGGGCGTCCCTCAGGGAAGCGTATTCGTATCGCTTCTATTTTTAGAATACATCAACGGATTCAGTGATCACATTGAATGTAATGCTAGAGTTTTTCCAGAAGACACGGTAATTTATAGAAGGAAATGGAACGTAGCGAAGAAAGATTAACCTGAATGATTTAGATAGAATTATGAAATTGGGTCATGATGGCAACTGTAGTCCACCAATTTTCAGTTGCTAATTTTTCCGACATTACTAAGGATTATTAGTACAGGGAAAACATTTTAACAGTGGCATCGGTGAAGTATCTTGAGCAACCCTCCCTAATAACTTAACATGGTGAGCCCACATCCGTGATATATGTGGACTACTGGTAAAATTGCTACGACAAATCGGTAAGCCTTACTAAGATGCTTCAAGGCGCAGGATAGGAATCTTGAAGGGAAGAATATTAAAATAAAGGCTTTATTTACGTAATAAATTCCTAAAAAGTAATTCTTAAATGTAGCCGATATATCCTCCTTGTTACCCAGGCCGTTCTAATCATCAAGTAAACAGATACTAGAGCAAATCGATCCGAAAAATTAATTTGCAACCGCGAACTATACGCGGAAAAACCGATTCACTAAGTAGAGTCACGGTCACACGCCAAAAGGCTCTGCAGTGTACATTATTACATATATATAAGTGACACTGAATGATAACATTCATCTTGGTCACTTTTTGTGGAACGCTACGCAAAATGTTATTCATTGGGTGGACTTTTTCTGTTTTATGCATTCTTGCTCAGTGAGGAAGGCAACGGCAATAGACCTCTCTCCTCATCTAGAAATCCTAGCCTCATTCTCAAACTAATGCTTTTCGTGTAATGGTGAGTAGATGATGCAACCCGCGGACATATAATAAAAATCATACGAATTAACGACTTTAGAGGCATACGTCATCTCTATTACCTCGCGAGTAGAGCGCACCATTAGCTTAGTTCAGAGGTCTCTTCCCAATGGAGGGCCTCATGTACCACTTATGAAACTATCACTCCGCGCCTGAGTGACATATTTCATACATCCACATAGTCACACATGGAAATCATATGAAGGTAAAACACGGTATCTGATCGCTTGAATTTGAATGGAAGTAAACAGAAGGAGAACGTTTACAAAATATTTTCAACTCACTTAAAAAATGAAACTGAGGAATTAATTTATCATCTACGTAAGTAAGTTTCAACAAGTGAAGAAGAGGATGCATTCACTGCCAGAAAAGAGTTTCAGGTTTCTCTGTCCTTGCTTGCCTACGGTCCATACTTTCCTTGGATACTTCATAAAATTTATAAATCCTCCTGGATGGAAATTCATACGGATATGTTTCTGTCATCATTTCTCCACATTAAAATTAAAAGAAAACATACGCAGATCCCTCTAACTCCCGAGAGCTCCGATGCTTTGCCTACTCCGTTCATCGCATATGAAAATCACTGGTAAGGTTCTTGGTGAGAAGCAGGGTAGACAAAATATGGAGGAGCTCGCGAGTTAAGGCGGCCCTGAGTCTGTTTTCTTTTCATTTTGATGCAATAAGATGATGACGATAACGCCTCCGCGTGAATTTGCAGCCGAGTCGTACATGAATATAGGCCATGTCATCCATTAGATTCTGCATTTTTCCGGGTTCAGACTGGCTATCATTGTAGAATTCCAAGAAGAATACTCTTGGCTCTATCAAGGAATCCCATACTTCCAATAGTACATGCAAACAAATAACAGCCAACAATTTTTCGAGCAAAGATTTCTTGCGCAAAATTTATGACTTAACCTGAAGATAACTTGAGTCGAAACTGATCGGATAAGCTGAATATTTTTTTTCTGTGGAAACTACAAAATATTGTATTTCTTTTTTTATCGCGTTCCACCAAATAAGGCTGAATCACATCGATATAAATAGACTTTATACATTCGTATTCATAGTGAATGATATACAAAACTCAATTTTATTATCGAATATTTAGTAACATAATACAAACTCGATATATAAAAGGAATCAACGAGTGACGCACGGTTCACACACTGAAAGTTAGAGAAATAACCGAAAGAGACCTAGCCGGTACTCTAACCCGGATCAACCACTTCTCTATCTGATGCTCTAACCGATAGAGAAACCACGGTTTAACGGTAACAATTACATTACGTGTAAAATCTTCGCTCGAAGTTCGGGATTTTTATTTATATTTCACTTTTAGAATCCTGCAAGCAGACATATGGCGTTTCGCAGGGGAAATTACGAGCTTAACAAGAGCTTTTGGGGAGTCTTATCGACCTCTCACCCTACAGACAAGCGGTAGACCGGGTTTGAATCACGACTACGGCAGATTTTTCCTGTTTCAATTCTTCCTCGATAACTTTACACCACTCGTTCGTACTCAACGGAGTGGGAGGTATGATAAAGGAGTGCCAAAATACGTGATTTGTAATCCCCACAATGACTTTTCCTTCTTGAGACCCGGTGCGGTCTCCATCACACACCCCGGATCGACTTTGCACCAATCTTGGCTTTCAGAATTTAAAGACTGGGAGCGCCTTCGAAACCCTCTCCTTTAAATCGGATTGTTGTATGTAAAGCTGCTTCCTAGCTGCATTCAGCTCTTTTAATTACGTTGCGAAACAGGTTATCGATTGAATCGCCACTATGCGGTACCTCGCGCCCCCCCACCAACAGACTGATCCCCCACTCCGTGGTGCTCCTTCTCCTCACAATCTCCGATTGCTATTTATTCCGCTCTTTGATTGAAATAGGGGTATTTAATAATTCATCTCTCGGAGTATATGAGAAGAGGATGCGGGAAGAACTACGCTCATGTTCAGCCGAACTAGAGCGAAATGCACTGGGAGAGATTCATTCAACCAAAGTATCAGTGAAATATAGTTTGCCTTAAACATGCGATGACTTCAGGTTACGTCCGGTCTAAGATGGGATATTCATAACTTATGCACAATATCGAAATAAATATGTTAAGTCACCACCAAAAGGATAGATTCTCATTCCATACATCAGTAGCTATAAAAGCCTTTGGAGAGTGAATGAGGGTTATTGGGGAAGATAAGGCATTCTCATCAACAACAACAAATGTAAGTCTTCAAGAAAAAAAATTGGAACTTGGCTGTTAATAAATAAGAAGTTCGAGAAACTCTCCAATCGCCGAATATGCCGGTGAAGGTCGGGCCAATTCCCCAGAATGTCAACCCGCGGCTAATTTCTTTAAGGAATTGACCCAGCGTTCACCGGCATATTCGATGATTGGAAAGTTTTTCGAACCTCTTATAAGTCATAAATCCCAAGGATGGATATGCCATCAACCCGTCCTCTGACAATTATCAAAGAGCTTAGGAGAGAGGATGAAGCTTAGTTGGTGAGATGTGGAGGTGGAGGTTGCCCTTGTTTTTCTCATTGAGCTAGAAAGCAGTGAGTCCACAAAAGTGCAGCAGAATGACTTGATGAATAAGACTTTTCATATCATCCAGCGAAGATGATGAAGGATCTTTGATACCTTTTATATTTACAGAGCCATGAAGAAGACTGAGACACAAGTGATAGATGAAAGATAATTCTTCTACATATTCAACCAAAGGCAAGTGGAAAAGATTCTATCTATCAAGAGTCGGTAGAATGAACATCGATATAAACATTAGCAATTGAACTTGCGATTCTAACAGCAAGAATATTTTGCGATATCTGAATGTAAAATTTCATTTATTTCTTCGATAAATTTTTATTTCTACACCACAAAATTAGTTACATAAATTTACATAAAGATTTCAAAATTCTGAGTATGATTAAATAATGTGAGTAAATAATTTCACGTGGACTAATGACCTGGGTCCCAGAGAAGCCTTAAAAATTCAATTATAGTAACAATTTTTACAATCCAATTTACGAATTGATGAAATGCGAATAGGAATAATTTTTAAGAAACGTATTTTGTCGAATTGTGTACATTTAAAAAGGGAAAACATGACTTAGTACCGACATAAGACTTGAATAGTATTATTTTTACGATTTCTTTTAACATTAGAACAATACAAAATATTATTACTAATATAAAATTAATTTAAATTAGAATAATTTTAAATCATTTTGATTCATCCGAGTTGGAAACTCAATTTATACATCATATTCTGTTGTGTGTCTTTTATGACCAGGTAGTAGAGTATCTAGGCCTCCATAGAACCGAAATACTATGTCATCCTACTATTTAAAGTGGTACATAATTTAGAATTCGATTTTAAACTTCAAATAATGATTCTCTGGGAAACGCAAGAGATCAGTTAAATTAAGGCATAAAGATTTTAAGGATTTTATTTTCGAAACTATAATTTACGGGTCACTGAAGAGCTGTCAGTGACTTTTTACAAAAGGTCTAAATATTGTCAAAGTATCATCCGTGAAGTGAGAGAGTTGGTAGGTTAACTTTAAATGTTTTTCATCGCTAAAATATAATCGCAACATTTTTGAGTTTTAATTCTATAACACATGTCACTGATGAATCCTTACAAGCCTGTTTTTACCGTTATCTCAAGAGAAAGAAGGAAGATACTACACACGAAAAATACGCAAACGGGCACTCAAGGAACTTGACTTCGTGAAGCGATTCCTTGGTAGAAGCGAAGAAAAATGAACGTAGTTACTTGGCGCTACTTAGATCCCATCTAGAGTGCGCGCACAGTATATGGGACCCTGAAGACAAAAGTTGCAGTCGCAAATAAGATAAGGTGCCGAGAAAAACCGTACGTTTTGTTAATTATTACCACGGTAAATCTGTAAGCGCTTCCAAGGTGCTTCGTGTAATAAAATGGGAATGCTGGCAATATAAATAATATAATTTGGTTGAATTTTCTTAATCTGCTCTCCTGTTCATAATATGATTTCGATAAGTCCGATTTTATGAGAACATGACTTCTTTTTTAAAGTGAATGCAATATTTATGTTCTCCTTTTAATTTGTCCTTCTCTGCCTTGTTCTTCTATGTACAGGTAGTCTAAAAAGTTTCCGACATTTTGCCATTTCTCGACATGTTTTTTGAAAATTTCTGAATATTTTCTGAAGATTTCTGAAAAAATCTGAAGTCGGAAACTTTTCAGACCACCCTCGTGTTTCTTAAAATTTATATTCACTTAATATTTTTAAACCCTCTGCATTCATGTGAAAAATAAATAGTAATCTTTAAAAGTATTTAATTTATTTTAAAAATATTACGTATTTAATTTTATCAAGATAAATTTTTATATTATCAGTCCGTCATTTAATGTACATAATTTTACAATGAAAGGAAAGACTTAATACTAATAAATTCAGCGTGGAAAAGTACTAAGTCTTTCCTTTCATTGTGTTATAGCTTTCCAATAAGTTACGCTTACCAATATCGATTTTAGTACATAATATTAATGAATAAAAAGTGTTGCTCTATTTTTAAAAATAGCAAAATTCCGATTTAATCCCTCCAGTATTCTAGCATCTCCAAAATTTTAATTTTCTCCCTAATTAAAAGTTGATAAATTTCCAAGAAAAAAGTTCTAGTTGCGTCCATCTAGCTATATTTAAGGCTGAGACTCTACGAAAAAACACGGCGTTTGACATATGGACTAGTAACTCCAAAAATTCCTTTCTTTTCCACTGATACGTCAAATGAAAAAATATTGCCTGTGCGGTAGAGGTGGCATGGTATATTTCGGAAGTAATCAACTTTGAAACAGCCTTGGTCATCAAAGAGACGATGCACAAATGTCGACAAATGTTTGAAATGTTTTACTACGAAGGTTTTCGCTGCGTTGATACTTCATGATGTTCGGGAACCAGCAGCGGAAATCTGTTTGATTGATTACGTTTCACCATCGCTACTGTTCGCTTCTTCAGTTCGAAGTGGTATTCCTCATTTTGTCTGCTATTTATTTTGTTCGTAGGCCGTTGGTTTTTTGTTGATTGTTTACCTTTCTCCTGATTGGAGGAGTCGATTCCATGAGGATGACTGTGGGTAATCTTCTTAAAGGTTGAAATTTGAATTTTTTTATCCACGGTTGCTTGAATAAACTATGCGTGACATTAAAAACGATATTAAGAGAAATGTGGATGAATTTTTCTAATGGCAGATATGTTTTTCTCTTGCCTTTTCAGTGTCGTTTAAATTTTCGAATGAAATTAAACCTGGGGAAGAGGTAAAAAGACCTTAATGCGCATCACAACCTTCCGGCTGATCTAGCAAATAGCTTGCCATCATTGAGAAGATTTAAGCTATGATGATTTATGAAACGGTGCAGTTTTTGAAAGGATAATGATCAGCAGTGGTCATATTTTAAACAAGCTTAGTGACACATTTTTTCAAGTACATACATGAAGTTAAACTACTGCAAGAGTATTTAAGTTTTTTGAGACACATAAATATTTACATTTTTAAAATGCTAAAATTAAAAAATTTGCCTTTAATCATAAATTTCCATAATCAGTACCTTTCCTAAAGGCTCAGTATACGAGACATTTAGCGTCTGTGTGTATCCGTAAAGGTGAGCTTGGGATACATGTCATAGACTTTTGGCTCTTTCTTTTCCCTCATGCTTTATTCAAAGTGGCTCATTGAGGGATATGGGCAATAATTATGGTTCTTAGACCGTTTTGAATACGGTTTTATATCCTCTCACGATCTACTATGGGTTTCCATCATGGTCTTTCACCGAGGTTCCAAAGTTAGGGTTCCTAATGTCCTACCTTAAAAAGTTTCTAAGTTAGCGTAATTGACACTTCGATATACTTTTTTGACCTGACAAAGAGAATCTTCTAAGTTCACATGGAGAAACAGTTACGACTAGTTAGTAGAAACTTACCACTAATTAGCCTACCGTACGCAATTATTACTCATATATATGCAATTATTACTCATGAAAGAATTGTCAACTTCAGCGAGAAATAAACTTATCATTGCATCCCACCAGTAATATTTCAGTATCAACAGCAGAGAACACCCTCTGTAAAGAAAACCTGGAAAATTTGCAGATAGCCTAAGCTAAAATATAGCATAGATTAAAAACCCTTGGTTTTACACGGAGATAGAATATATAAAAATTGAAACTACTAAAAAATATGGTGAAATAACCTTAAAAAAGTCGATTTCCCATAGAGATTCATAACGGAGCACACAATTCGCGATGACATGCCAATCTTCGTAATATCGACCAATTTAAGAGTTGTTTTCTTCAAAACCATAAGCTGTGCGCTAATTGGCACATTATCGAAGTCGCTCCATCAATAGGGATCCACAGGGGCATACATTCGAGGATGGATCAGCAGTTGAAATGTTCGGCAAGTAAAAAACCATCACTAGCATGTGCCCCAACGTTCAAACAGTCCGGTTCATTAGCCGTACACTCCGAATCGAGCGTTTTAATTGAGATATCCCGTGGTGGTCATACGTCCATTTCACTTCGCTGTTTAAAAGTGGCAGCTGCGTTTTCCACGAAAGCATGCAGAGTAAACTAGCGTGATATGGAGTCGCGCCATGCATTCCGAATGATGCTCTGCTGGAGTACATTCGCATGATTTTAAGCCGACTGAATCCACCGAAGAAAAATGCCCCGACGTCATTTCCTTCGCAGCGGAAAATTCCTCCGCTTTTTCCGGCATTCAATTCTGCCACAGTTCCCTTCTCCACCGCAAGTGTCGCTACTGCCCCCGTCGGCTCCAAAACTGTTCTATCGTATGTTTTTTTAAGTTTATCATTTCTTTTTGACTGGATTGCCATCAGACAGAAGAATGGTTGGATTCACATTCACTCCGCCATAAGCTACTACACACCCATAAGAAGGAATGAGGTATACTTAAAGATCAGTGACGTATTGATAAGCCGTTATAAGGGCATAGACTAAGATATATATCCTATATCAAATATGTCTAATGTTTTGTTGTTGTTATGGATTAAATATTATTGTTTTTGATTCTTATCTTTTGTGCTGCTGTCAATTGTTTGGTTCATAGCTGCCTGTACAAAATCTAGGATAAACTCCACAAAAGAATTCTTATTTATTAGAACAGAACTAAAATGGTATTTATTGAAACTTGAAAGGATGTTTAAAGCCATCTCTCTGAGATGGATGAAGGATGAGGTGAAAGGAATGTGGGATGGATAAAGGAAAGAGAGGCATATTCCCTTTCTGCTCTCCCTGAATGCGCTACTTCTTAAGATGAGGAGTGAGTTAATTTCCCCTTGTTTTCCTTAGTGAGTCAGAATACTCTGAATCAAACGAATCCACAAAAGTGAATCACAAGGACTGCATGAGTAATATTTCTCATATCTTTCAATAAAAATTTAATAATGAGATATAGCATCTCATATTTCAGTGGTTATCATATCAAAATACTACGAATAAAACTGAGGCGTAAGCAAATGAAAGATAGGTTTATAAATATCTTATACTGGAAGATAAATTCCGTCAGTATATGTTAGAAGGAGAAGTTTAGAATTTGTTTTCATCCAATATAATAAATTATGAACATCTAGAAAGATCGCAGCTCTATTTGAACGACGTATTCGAAGATGATCCAAACTTTTTCCACATGAGCTATCACGCTCTACGGGATTCCCTTACTTCGTTGTGTTTCAGTTTTCGATCGCTCTAGTCATAGATTTGGTATTATTATTCAATTTCTACCTCCTTTTCCTCGGTGATATTCCAACATAATTAGCTAAGCTTAACATATTCCTACTAAGACTTTTGCTAGTAGAGTGTCAAGGTTACTGACAATCGAAGCAGTAATAGATTAATTGAGTAACTTAGAGAAGGAAGAGGGAATTCTATCACAAAATATCTTTAAAAACACATTCAAGATCATGATGCATACAAAAAATTTGAAAGTAAATCAAAGGATTGGAAAATTTTGGTTCCATGAATCCTCAGAATTAGGCCAAAAATCTGGATAACTACTATTTTAATAGAAAATTTCGGCGATTTTCATGCTTGCATGGTTCGTAAAAGAAATTTAAAAGTAAGGACTGAAAAATCAAAAATGTGAAGAATGGATTAATTGAATATGACCTGATGGTGGAAATGAGAATAAAAGAAAATTTGGGAAACTAGTGTTATGAAAAGTTACAAAAAACAGGCAAAGTTGAAATAATGCTAAACAAAAAATCAGTTTGAGAAAAATAAATTTACAAATGGTATCAAATTATGGGCTATTATGGTAAAATATAATAAATAAAGGAAGTCTTTATTTAGGGTGAAATTGAAACTTTACAGTTGCCTTTTCCTTGTAACCCATTGTCAATCTAAAATTGAATATTATGGTATAATAAATATTAATTTAAAATTATAGAGAACAAGAAATATTTAGTTGTAATAAAAAATCTTAACTGAAGTATGAAAAAAGTATCTGTAGCATGAAGACACCCACAGAAAGGTATGAATGACGTGCACAAACCTGCAGAAAGTAATAACAAAAAGACACTGAGTTCCTTATCATGACCTCGTGATTAAAACATGACACATACAAATAAGATACCCTCATGTGACATATTCAACAAATAATAATACAACTATTAAAATGCATAATGTATAATGAACCAGAGTATGTAATAGTGAAACGGAAGTACATGTACATAGTCAAATGCTATGAAATGTCAAGTAAATCTAAAAACAAAAATAACAGTAAAAAACTTAGGTGACATTTAAGATCAAAGACAAAATAGTAGATTGAAAAAGTTAAAAACTGAGGAATGAATTGAAAACTGTGGAGATTATAAACATTTTACCATCATAGTGATGAATACGGTAGAGAAATAAAGTAAGAAAAAGCGAAAAAATAAAATAAGTATGAGATACGTACAATAAGTCTAATAAAAGCACTCTATTTCCTACGAAGAGATGAAAAATTTAACAGTTGAATGTTAAAAGTAAGATTTTCAATAATAGAAGAAGAACAGGCCAAAATATATTTATTTGTCCGTAAATCATATTTAAAGTTGTTGGCCGACGTCCGGAAGATTTTCTTTTCCTCTGGTTGGTACTTGACTTCAATAATTTGTAAGCGTAAAAATGAAAGTACTTTATTCTTTTAAATATTGCCTTTCAAGCACTGAATACCGTTTATATCTTCGAAGCAATGAGATATCAGTCAGCTAACATTGAGTCTAATGTGTTTTCCGCTAATGCAAACATTCACATATAAACCCACATTCTAGGATAGGTTAGAAAGTCTACAGATAGCATACTGTGTAAATCAGGCAAGGGCAGATATAAGCAATAGATTAAATACCCTCATACTGTGTCAGATAGGACTAAATGCAAAAAAAGAACCCCTCACACAGAGGACTAACGAGGGTAAATAGTACGAGTAAATTGAGCGATATGCCAGTGGAACGCTTTACCTGCAAGTGTCTTTGAGCCATTTCCTCCCAGAATGCGTAGGAAGTTGAGGAACGAGTAAATACTGAGCTAAATTCTGGAAAAGATTGTGTGTTGACTCGAAATCTCTGTGCTGAGATATGGTTATGAAGTGACGACCCAATTTAAATTACTCCATTTTAAAAGACGATTGGCTTACTATAATTAGTAAGTGTTCTTTGTGTTTATGTATTCAACCCTCTTACTGCCATGAGTTTATATACATACCGGCACTCCTTTACACCCATAGACACTATATAGTTTATGAAAATAAGTTGGCTTACGAAAAACGCATCTCTCATTTCGGTCGACAATTCAGATTTACTAAAGCAAATCCCAGGATAATCAACTCATATTAAAACTGCCAGCTCACTTCGGAATAACCAGATAAAGAAATTGAAAAAATCATTTATATAACTTAAAACAAAAGAAATCCTAATAGACAATTCCAAAATAAACAATTTTGAAAGTATTATCATGCAACAAAAATGATACTTATGAATGGCATCGGCAAATCCGATGGTGATCGCTCGCCCATCTTGGACATATGTATCCTCTAAACCTGAAGCTTGGAGGAGCTTGATTGTGCCATTTTCTGAAGTATTTTCAATGAAAATTAACCCATTTTTTATTACATACATTATTTTAAATTATTTAAGGAAATTATCCTTATTTTGATGGAAACCTACTGATTCAACTTTCTACCAACGTTTATAAGATTAAGTGACTATATTTTTTAAGAATAATAAGAAATATCAAGGTAAAAATCTTTTACTACGAGGACAAATTATAGTAGTAGCATATTTGAAAGAAATTCTAGCTTCGGTAATTTCGTGCATATGAGATTCCACCGGGATAAAAGCGAGATGATTTTCATTACGACATAAAACCATGAATAATGGTTTAAATAAATAATGGTTAAACCATAATCCTTGAATAATTTACAGAGAAGCAGATGATCAAAACAACCGCTACTAGCTCCTGCTATGAAATGGGTTAACAGATATTACACATCAAGAAGTATTGCCTTCCGGGAATGAGATTAATTGCATAATCAGAATTACCTTATCTCTCACGACGACTACTATTCCTAATCCTTCTATTTCCAAACTTTTTCTCACAAAAATACCACATTCGCAGGATGGCAATCAAGAATTAACGATCTATGAAAGGCAAAATATTTTAAACGCAGGGTTACTTGTACACAATTTTTTTTTTTACGTTAATCTTGTACTTTCCTAACGATAAACGTACCTGCATAACTTGTGCGAGAAAGAATACTGCCAGAGATTTAGGTTACTTCCCTGAGTACACAACCAAATATTTTCACGTCAATCTTTGATGTTACGCACTTTCTCCCATCGAACTCCATCTAAGGTTACGCGTCTTAATAATTTTTCGACGAAAATACTTTCATTTGATTGAGTATTCCTAAAGAAACTCCAAGTACAGGCAAAACTTATAGATAACATCGAGCATCGGAAAAGAATCAGAGGCAAGATCGATGGTATATGGGCTCCTTACCACATTTTTAAGAGGGTCAGAGCATCCTGTAGCTCATGATTATTCTAGTCAATGAAGTTTTAGCGTTGTCATGTTTTGGAATGGAATTAACAAATGCATACAAGATAAGGAATAAATGGTGAAGAAAGGAAGTGTTGAATCTATTTTGTTGTTTTAGAAGGTTGAAGTTAGGGTTTTTGAGAATACTGTTGAATTGTAATTTTATGTACTAACGTTACCTTATTGGTGCTTTTACCTCATACTCATTGCGTCTTTCTTTTGTAGATATTGATTCAAAAGTTTGTATTCACTGCTATGGTCATTTGGCACCATAAAAATCCACCGGAAAATCGAATGTTTACAAAACGTTCTTTTCCCGGACGTCGAGAAAAGATAAAATTGTTCTAGTTCCTTTCCATATGTAGCCCTGCTGAGTCGAGCCCCGGAGGGTGTATGGCCGGTAAGAAATACACGGGTCTATAAGATTTACGAGGTCTTTTCAACGTTGGACGAAGTATCGTAGTATTGTCACAAGTAAAACGAAAGCTGAGCCATAATCTAATACATCACATGAGTCATACGTAACTATGTTGATAGCAGATGTAAAAAAATTGATCTAATTGATTAAATTTATTTCGAATGTTGTGAATTGAATCACTATGTGTTTTTTATGTAAATTACTGGAAGTTTCTTTCTGATGTATTTGAATTAATAACATCTTTCCACCTGGCTTGTGGTCTAACTGCAAGGATTGCAAATTATCATAATGAATCGGGACATTAATTTTTTATCCACACATGAATGAGTGACTTTTTAAATTTGCTTAGTTTATTTTATTTCTGCTATTATATCCGCTTCATTCCCTTTTGCAACAAATCCGCATCTGTTGTTTTTGTTGATATTTATGAATATTAATATTATGGAGATTACATGCATAGTTTAAATTTCAGAATCCAACCATAGAACGGAAAATATTCGTCGAAAATTAAAGGCAACGTAGACATTAGTGAAGAGAAGGAAACTAAGGTCTTCCGAAAACTTAAACTATCTTGTGTCAACTTTGCGATATTGAAGAAAATAAGAAATTTGCAACTCATAGTTTAATCGCGTAGGCTAAAGAATCGCTGATAATCCATCCGGCTTTAAAGGAAAGAAAGATAAACTTGCCGAAATTCGCCCTCCGCCTTGAAACACCGCAAGGTAAACGTCTCTTTCGCACCGAGGATAAACAGCAGTTCCCGAAGGATCCGTCGAGGGCGATTCGTCAGCATATTCAGCGAAACCAAGCATCGCTCTCCAAATGCATAAGTTAGCGAAGGAAAACTCCTCCCGCATTCTCCTCTTTGAGACAACTAATCTGAGATGCAGTGCGGAAATTTCGGGTGCGGGCGTGACACTCAATTTGTACCACGGAGACGATTTTTTTAAGCTTTGATCGCCTAGGTTGGTCTAAAAGGCGATGTTCTAGATCCATCTGAAATGCGGCATATTGTTTGTAGTACAGCAGAGCAAAAGCGTCACAGCCGTTTGCTACATTAGTGAATTTTTCTTTGCACCACCACGAAAATGGTTTTGAAAATATTAAAGGATAATTGATGTCTTCTTTATTATAGCGATTTTGAGTCTCTCCGAACATTTATAATATAGAATTCTTATGTTCAAAATATTAACTTTGAGAAAATGAACCAAATAAAAGCAGTAAAGAATAAATATAGTATCATTAGTATAATATCTCATGGGTAAATAACTTAAGAAAAAAAATCCACTGTGAAAACAGCTACAACGGTAATGGGTTTGAAAAAACCTACAAGCAATTTCCTAGGGCCTCAACAGAAGAAAATCAATAAAAAATAAACATATATAAATGAAAATTTTCTCGGTAAAATTATTTCATTGTTTATTGCTAGTAAACATTCATTCTATATTAGAGTGGATAATTTCTCTCCAATATATTCCAGATTTCTAGGTATATACAATCAATATAACGAGGTACAGTGTTTGATTTAAATATTTCCTTATAATTTTGAAACATAGTATATCTCTCCAAACATGACACACAAGCCTAAATTTTTATGGTAAAGCAAATTTCATTCTTGTTCTTGACTGTAAAGAATCTCTTACTAAAGACGGAACCGCGAACGGATATCTAAATTCCTTCAACCTTGTTTGCAAAGGAATGGGACATGAGAAAGTAACATTACTATGGGAATGGAGAAGTTTTCTCTGAGAAAAGCACTTACACCTTCGTTAAACAAAAATTTAATTTCATCAGAGAAACTAACGCCCCGGACCGGATTGTCTGGTATGCAATTCTTTAGGATACTACTGTCCTGTCAAGATGGTTGTTTGCTAGTCTTAGCAGAATTGCTCAGAGTTACAAATAACTTTAACTGAGGCTCCCACATCCCAGGAATCTGCGGTACAGTCATTTGAGTTCTCAGGTAAATAGGATGGTAAAGTCAGAGAAGATGCTGTTTTCTCTCCATCCTCCCTTATCAGGAGAATGCGGTAAGCACACGACTGCATACAAATGAAACCAACATCCAAATACATGAGGGGAGGTAAAAAGAGATGTTTTTTGTTAAAATTCTTCTTAGACACTGGTTGAAATCCTTTGAAAGCAAGGGATAAAAATTTCGGATAATCTGATTGAATAAATGTATGCATAACTTTGCGATTTGGCATTTTGTCCGGATGGAAATTCCCGAGAGGAGTCTAACATTGTTATTTGAACAACTTTTAACATTGCCTGGTATTCTACCAAAGACGGGAGAGAATCACCTCGAAGAACATACTTTGGGCAGCACATTAACTCATTAAAAAGTTATACATTTTTATTGCTATTCGACCCTTTATTCGATGAGGTTAGACCCGAATGGACCTCTGTTCTACGTAGCCTAGTGTAATATTCTTACAAAAGGATAAAAGAGAGAGAAAATAAATAAGTAAAATTAAACAAACAGATAAAATTAAAAAAGAAAAATAGGAAATATTTTTGGGAAAATATCACAACTGAATGTTGGTATAGGAAGAATGTTCGGGGAAAAGAGCCACACTAGGAAGAGAGGAAAAACTCGCGGAAACACAGCGCGAAAAAATTTAATAAATATTTTTAATATTATTAAAATAAAATAATTAAACTATTAGACAACTAAGAAAATAATGGCATCATTTAATAAAATTTTGCATTAATCTCAGTGCCATGTGTTGACATAAAGTTGAAATCTTGATAAGTTCTACATTCGTTATTAAATATAAGGAATTTTGATTATTAGTTATTGCGCGAAGCCTTTTGATCTAACTTGTACCAATCTTACGATGAACCTCAAGTAAAAAGGAGAAGAACCTGCGTCTTCAAAGCAAGATGCGGGCTTTTTGGGCGTTCACCCGGCCATTTACTCACCCCCTGAAACTATCCACGTGCATACCTTGATAAGTGTTTCCCAATCTCGCTTGGGTCATCTATGGATAAAATAAAAATATTCATCTTAGATCTACTAGCATGTAAAGTTGCATTCAAAATTGATCGGTTTGGATATTGAAAATACGGCGTCAAGTGCGGCCTGATTATCTCAAGTGCTGTCAAATACTTCCCGAGCGACTCAATAGTACGTGTGGCTTTTCGATGAAAAACGTTTCACTGCTATAGTAAAAAAGATTGACGTGAGGACAATTCTTTATATAATTTTTCTGCGAACTATCCTTTACGGCAATAAACAAAAGCAATAGGTTGGGCGCCCGTTGTTTACACGCCCTAACGACACGGCGATAGGCAGCTTGTAAAGTGTAGATGCAGATGTAGGAATGTCAAAAAGGAAAGAGGCGCAATATCCGCGAACTCGATATCGGTCAGCCATAAATCGCCGGAGGGAATGACACGTCCAGCTGCCCATTGACTGAAAATAGGGCGTTGGTTTGCCTCCTTCATTTAGCCTAAGAGCAGTTTACTTCGGTTTATTTCCTAAAGGGATTCAACGTGCCATACAATATAAAACTATACTGATTATATAGTGAACTTGTCCGATTATCAGATTATCCGATTTGCGGATTATTCAACAACTGATATGTTACTCTTCGTCGATATCACCCGCGGTCTTATCGAAAAAATTAAAACATAAAAAACACAGAAGCGTTGTCGCGTTCCATTACAAGTATAACAGACACGATACCTTTTCTATGAATCAGTAGTAATACTATACTATAATGACATTCCGTGATCAAGTAGAGGTCCGCGATCGGATGTGAAACTCTTTAGGAGTCCATGAAAAATCGCAAGTAACGGGTTATGTGCGTATATAATAATATTTTTATTTGCGTAAATTATAAACATAATGAGAATCTGATTGCTTCTACATTTTCATTTAACCAGCATTAGCCCTGATACTTCAGAGTTCACTTTATTTTTATTCAGCAAGTCTCTACCTAGCTCGTTTACACTCGTCCAGAAAATCACTCTATTAAATACAATATATATACAACGCTGACGTCCCAAATAAGCCAGATTAGCTCCAAAAATACAACAAAACAGATGAACTATAAAAACACAGTGATTCTAATGTTGTCATAAACTATTCCTATTTCAATATGACAGTGCTCACGTGTTGTTAGAATGCTAGAATTACAATAACAATAAAATTATGCGGATCCGCTGTGAACAACATAACAATTCTAACACAATTCATAAACTATTACAATGATATTAGGTCGGAAAAGATATTTTTATATACAGGAGTACAATAGCAATGCAAATATTTAGTTTTACTTATACTATTATTACTAATAGTAATAAAACTAATCAAACGTATTGTTATAAAAAATGTCGCTATAAAGAGAAGTAGAAGATATGAAGATTTATAATAGGAAGACAGTTCGAAAAAGGTTGAAGAGCACTTATTTTAAGTATTTGGCTATTTAGTTATGAATGAACCCTTATAATTATAAAATCAAAACATTTTCAACCTGTGAACATGTAGATGTGACGTAAGTAGGAGATAATAAATCGGATTACTGGGAAAACAACCGAGGAAGGATTTGATGATTATTCTATACTTGTGTAGACTCCCTACGAAAAGATTTCACCAATTTTCAGATATTTTGTAGAAGAAACCTCGGCAATGTCGCAATTTATGAGTTTTCTCTCCGCTGTGAAAATTGCTAATTGCTGGAAATGGCGCTAAACTCATTATCACGTCGAAGAAAGGAACCCCTTCAGTCCGCCTTTCCCATTAAATCTTTCTCCTCTTCTCTCCCAACTAAGAAACAACACGATGGTGATTTCTTCAAACCTTATAAAGAGCATTGTTTCATACTGTATAAAATATTCCTCCTCCATTTGTTTTCCCCTTTTATTTCTATGTATACATTACAAAAGATTATGTATAACATAATAAAACTTTTTTATATTATATCATTATATAATTATCAATGTATATTATATAGCTATATAATAATTAATACATTACAATAACATATTAATATTGGCCGAATAAGAAATATTATAAATTACGCGCTTCCTCTAAAAAATGAATGGTGATAACAGTAAAAAATGTTCTCCTATTCTCATCTTTGTTTAGAATTTGTCACAAAAAATAAATGAAAAACTGAATCCAGAGATAATGAAAAGTAAAAATATCGATTAGGACTCGATCCCAGATGTTAGAGTTTTCAAATCTCTAACACCTATGTTCTGAATTATTCTGAGTTGAAGTCGGTTAAAACACTGAAGTACTACATTATCAAGTCTATTTCACTCCGCCGGCCGTTGTCTGCTCTTCATCACCTAACTCTTCTTTTTCATTCATCTTTTTCTCGGTCTTCCTCTCCCTTTAAAACCATTCGAATTCTGCGCTAAGATTAACTTAGTCGTTCACTTTCGTTCATCATTTCTACCTTTAATTCTACACTTCACTCAATCTTAATTTTATCGAACATAAAAGACCCTTTTCAAACCGGTAATATTTATCTATATTATTATGCTTAGCTATATTTTATTGTGCATGAATTATGAACTGGAATATTTATCGATTGTAATTTATGCTGTGCTGATCGATAAATGAATATCACCTTTCATTACACAAAAATCTATTCATTATACAGTCTTCAGTAGTATCTCCTCAGGTTTGTAAATAATACACACAATTTTAAATAATTAATTAGCCCTCATATTTTTGAGGAACAATTGCTATCGTTTATTATATTACTTTCATTCTTTCGATCTTTCAATGATTACAGCTTCCATTTAATCAACTTAACTGAACCGTCATATTTAGTATTAATAATAAATAATTCTAAAATAGCCTTCCTTAATTAATCATAAATTATTGAAGTGTCATTTTTTTGTTTCAACAATTATTTACAGTTATCTAAACTATTTTGTAGCATCGTCACAAGGTCACAGTATCAACAAATGGTTCCTGGGTAATCCATAAATTATTATTAAATTAGTTTATTCCGTTTCTTAAACCTCTTATACTGTTGCGTCTTATGATTGCTTACGCGGAAAACAAGTCTTTAACCCTTTAAGTCAGCCCTTGGTGGAAAATTTTAGCCGTAAGTAAATTTATCGCTATTATACGTCCTTCCTATTTTTCTTTCTCTTTCGCCTCTTAACGGGTCCCAACCACTCCATTCACGCCCTCCTTGGTCCGTAATCGACCCCTTGCGCCCCTCAGTGCGTGTCCCGCCTTCAAATTTCCCCCAAAAACAAAAAATCGCAAGAATCATCCCACTTGCCTCCCTTCCCAGCAAAAACTTCCTTTCACTCTCTCGCAATCTTCCTTTTAGATCACTCCCCTTCTCAAGGCGAAGGAAAGAGCCTCTTCTACCTGCTCTCTCTTTATCGCCGTGCAATCGATAAACATTTCCGGTGGTTAAAAATGGAACTCCAGTTTCTCTTTAATGCACTTCTTTTTAATCCCGCTGCAATATCCAACCATCTCCGAAATTATCTCTCGTGCATGTAATATTTTTTTCCGTCTTAGGGCAGCAAGAAAATTACTTCTGGCGCTTATTTTACAGAGGCAAATCCAAGGAAGAGTTTTAGCAATTTTTCTGATTTTCTGAATTTAAAGGACGGAATGAACAATTTAGTCCCGACTATAAAATTTATATTACGCGAAATCTTTGACGCAATTGTGAAAACTAAAACAAAAGGCGAAGTGTTTTAGGTGATGTGGCGTATAAAGGTGTACATTTAGGAAAAATTCCGAGGAAATACTACCTGTCGGGAGACCGAACCATTTCCGGGCGGATGCTTTAGCCAGCCAAGTTAGTCAGTAAGAAGTCTCCAGAGTACTGCATGTTGACTTTTCTAGTTAGATAAATTAGTTTTCTGAAGCATCCACCTGGAAAATGAAAGATCTGGGTTCGATTTCCACTCCTGTCGGTCTTTTTTCATCTCTGTTTCTTTGTGGGATTATTTTAAATTTAAGGTTTTCGAAATTTTCAATGAATAGAGAGCTCGACAAATTACTGAGGCGACAAACTACTCCAAAAATATTGCACGGTCGCCCAAGAGCCCGGCTTAGAGGTAATCCTGCATGCAAACTTGTCAGATTGCAAGACAGACGGGTCAAAGGATAAATATTGACGAAACTTAGGCTCTTCTGTCACACACTATATTGAGTGATTATGACTTGAACTTATACACAACACTAAGCGTCCTTTCTTTCGGTATTTTGTCCTAATATTCCCAATCCGATGCCATTCTTTTCGTTTCTAGGCGACTTACCCGCCCTTTAAATAATCTGAAATAGACTTTGTCCTCTCACTGATGTTTTCCTTGTATTCTTCTCCCAATACTTGAAACACCCATTTCTTTTACCGTCACTTCACTATTTAAATTAAAACCCTCTCTCCCCAACAGTCTCTAACATCTCCGCGTTTGTTATCTTAACAACCAAACTTCCATTTTCCGAACGTCACCCCCACTCCTTGAAGGCTCCAATTTTTTTATATCCTCTTCATAAGGTCCACGTTTCACACCTTTACAGCAAAACAATCCACGCCAAGGATTTAATTAATATTTTCTTATTCCTTTCTGAAGAAGAAATCACATTTTCCTGTTGACCGAATTTCTTGCCAACGCAACCCTTTGTGTTCCGTACATGAGAGTATTGACCTATTCATATACTGAAAGGTATCTTAAAGTGAATAACGTTTTAACCAGATAACCCAAAAATTTAATTACGTAAACTCAGCTGTCAATTAAACTATTTTAAAATTTATAGGCAACTTTTAAACAGGTTAATAAGTACAAGAGGATAGTGTTTACATAGATTGAAATCAAATCATAAAATCGTTTTTCGGAGAATTTTTTCCTGCGGATTGTAATATCTTTTCAGGTTAACCGTTGTTTCGTAGTAACCGTTTTCGTGTAAACCGCTTTCCTATATTTATGTTTCTGTATTTACTTTTTTTTACTAAAAAAAGCTTTTCTTCCCTTTAGAGGCTATTTATGGGAATAACCCAAAATACTATTCCTGATCCTACATAAAACAATACGAAAAGAGGAAGAACAAAAAGTCAATTCTTAGTTGAATTCAAAGTTTCTCTACTCTCTGCATGATTACGATAATGATTAATGCAGCCTCCAAGTTCTGCTTTTGTAATTAAACTAAGGATCTTGAATCTATTGCTCTTTGATAACTCTATTGATAAATTATCCCATTTTTACTACTGAAATAAACACAATCATATTTTTTAAAGATATGGGATGTCCAAAATGGATTTTCCTGTTAGAATGACTACTGAACGCGATATTCCCCAAAAGAACGGTGTTTTCATCAAGAGTAGAAACATTTCTTGGTTATAATATAGCTTCGTTGGCCAGATTTCGTTGAAAGACATGATGAAGGAAAAGGAACACTTAATTATATACAAAAAATTACTAAGTTTTTCTTTCCATTCAGTTCTAGGTTATTATCTTCTGTCGGTTTCTCCCCATGTTTGCGGATATTTTCCCGCAACGTGGGTGTTTCTCTTTTTCGACTTTAAGTTGCAAAGATTTTTCCCAAACTGTATTCTCTCTTTTGATTAATTTTTGCAGCCATTATAACGACGTAGGAGATTATGTGGAAGAGAAGCCCACACGGGCTCAACCTCCAATAAAAGCTCTATCTATCTAGGTTATGTATAATTATCCTTTTAAAGGTTTCTTACTTAAAATTCCTCACAATAAAATCTTTCGCTCACTATTTCCTTTAAAATGTAAGAATGAAGAGGCATTTTGTAATCAAACTTCAATGGCTATAATATTTGTCGATAGGTATAAGACAGAGTATAATACATCTCTTATTTACTTCTATTTAGATATTAACCTGAATAGCTATTCTTTACAGCATGATCGTTCTGTTATAAAAACTAATTATGTATAAGTCATACCAAATCATACGATTCATCCTGTTCACTTCTTATAGGACACTACAAAAATTCATGGGACATAGACTTTTTCTACCTTTAGCAATCTTCCTTATTAATTCTATGTATTTCTCACTATGAAGGGCTAATTACATCATTTCTTATCAAGCCTATCGCTAAATAATTCGGCAGATATTCTTAGAAAAGTTGTGGGAGTCTTCAGGCTAATAACTTTACAGTCAGTCATAATTTATAAGTAGATTGGAAAGTGACAAAGCATATCAGCTTTTGCTAATGCTCCCTCATATAATTCTCATATATTTTTATGTAATTGTAAATTTTAATATTCATATATTTAAAATATCCATTTATAAAGTTTATTTATATTTATTTGTTTGTTGTCAGTAACAAATGTAAAGTACACATGGAAGCAATTTTTTCAACTTAACCTGACGAGATATAATTATGAAATTTAGGGATTCGTTAGAAAATCAATGAACTATTCTAAAGTAGCAACTATGCACAAATATTCTCATAGGAAACGCACGTCAAGTTCATTTGGATCGGTTGAAGACTTTCTTTTATAGAATTAATTAGAAATTATGGCCCTGGGAAATTCCCACATTCGGGCGTAGAAGGATATATACAATGATAATTATACATTTTTAAACGAGCTAAACTAATAGTTGTAACAGGAGAATTCGTTAGTTCTTTTACAAGTTATTTGTTATAGCTACAGTGCATAGAAATTACCAACGTACAGTTTACATTTCAAATGCATCTCTTTAAAGGAAGGTCTTTTTTTAATCATTGTAGGGAAAGGGGTGAGCAGGATCGTTTTCAAAATGACGTATGCACGTCGAGGCAATAATTTAAAATTCGAAATAATCAACGGATGAGGCTCTATCCTAATTCGACGCTGCTGCCCTCATCGTCCGCCTCCGCAATTACCGTTTCTATTTCACTCCAAAAAGAGATCCGACCAATCAACATCGAAATTGTTTATTATTCATTGCCTCCTTTCAAAAATTCTCATTTTCTAAAGCTTTCCATTTCGGCTAAGCGCGGCAAGTGCAGTGGGGTATCCAATATCTCCCTCATTCAAGTCTGACCGTCGAAAATTCAGTATGAAAGTAAAACGCAGCAATACGCTCCAATACGCGTGTTTGCGAAATTTAGCGATGCGAATTCGAGTATTTTTGGCGCGATCGGGGCTTGGAAAGGTCATCACGGATAAAAGCATTACCTATTCGCTCCCATATGAAAATATACTCGGAATTGGTCTAACAATGGGCACCGGTTATTCTATGGGAATGAAGATATAAACCTGGGAACAGTTTTTCTAAAGGAAACTGAATCCTGATTTAATGGTAATTGGCAAAAAAAACTACACTATAAATATCGCACAACTAGTTTTGAAGATACCTAAAGATGACACTTAAGCGATGAAACTAGTCTTGTAATTTTTGTAGCGTGATCCTAGTCTATTAACAGCAACCTTGACGAGTATATTAAAGTTTACAACACTTATGATAATAAAATTTAAAGTTTTCAATAAAATATTTTTAATATAAATCACAAGTTTTTGTAAAGGCTTTAACGGAACAAAATAAATACTTTGAGGATATGAAAGAGGCTGTTCAGTCACCAACGGATCGTACTGACAGCATATTCAACACCTACATAACAATACAAATGTGTTGTCATAAACAGAGCTATCATAAAAATCTCAACAATGGAACTCTTTCCTACAAACAGTCCCTCTGAAAACATCACAACAGTGCAGACGTTTGAAATAAATAAAACAACAATGAGCCCCCTCAAACTTATGATTCCTTTGAAGACGAATGATTCAAAGGATGTTCGAAGTGCCGACCCAAGGCGTGAGCAAAAGCCATTGGCGATCGGTTTTCTTCCTCAATCGCTTGGAAATAATGGCTCTCCAGAATTCACGGTCCTCATTCTTCCTTTTCGCTTCACAATATGCCTTACAATCTTCACGATGTCTTACAATCAACGGCAGTCTTGCATCGATAAATTTGCGACAAATAAAAAATGGGTTTCCAACAACATATTGTAAAGAAAGAAACTAAAGTTTTACATCAGAACGCGGAGGTTTCTTTTCAAAGAATCCTTTAACGATGCTCATGCTGAGTAACATGCTTTTTCAATTCCAATCGATTTCAAATCTGACTAATTTATTAGAATTTCGAATTAAGTTGAGTAAACTTTCGATAAACATTACTATATTTACTATGCTTTAATTTAACGAACTATACTAGTTTCCCGTTCACTACCTTATTTATTCTGTCTTTATTCTCTTAAGATTTCCAAACCAGAACTCACATATTCTTCGTCTCCTACATATCGTCGTCATCCTCTAAAATAGCAATGAAAATTTATAATAGCTGTTTTTAACTAGCTTTAATTTCGTAGTTATAATAATTTTGAAAATTTTGTTTTAAGTTAAAAATTAGTTTTGGTTAAAAGACTTTTACATAATGTGTGCCACATAAAATTTAGAACGAAACAAAAAGAGTAACGAAAATAACGTTTCACCGGTTAAATTTTTGTTCCATTTTGATTCGATTTGATTCCATTCAAGTATTGCAGAAGTCGATTTAGTGAAAAATTTCACCATACAAAAAAGTAATCCAATCCGATTCGAAATTTCGAATATTCGTACACCTCTACTCCATAACCAGGTAGAATTCATAGTTATTATGTCACAGGATTAGATAATAAATCTGAACGATAAATTTAACTGAATTCTATATTTCTAGTTTTATTCTTCTCACTTGGAACATGGGTATCAAAAATTCCAGCAAATCATTTTATTGGTAAGCTATCTTTTGGTTGCAAACAATGTAATTTGCTTAAGTATCATGTGCGACCTGATAAGTGTGACAAGTACTGGTTTTAAGACCCTTACATTTGGAAGAATCCTTAAGGCTTAAATGTTTGTTAAAATCAGGAAAAAGTACGTAATACAATGAATGGAATAGAGAAGGAAGCTTAAGCTAATAACAGGAGGGAAGAAAGCTAATAGAATCCATCTAGGAAGGAGAGAACTTGAGATGTATTTGAAGGTGACCTAAGCAAGAAATGGGTCAGGAAAGGAAATATATGACCTTAGAAATTTCCAAATCTTTTAAAAGAGCAGATAGAGAATCGTGTAGAATTAGGTATAGCATATCTTAAAGTTCTTTATTAAGGCGAAATTGAGACGGAGAAGTCTCTTTTTCTACTTAACTGGTCGCCAAACCGTCAAAACATCTTAAGTTTTAAAAATAAAAATAATCCCTCTCAAATTTTTAATATTTATCGTCTTAGAAACGAAAGCTATAAATATGAACGGAGAGCCTAAACATAACTTGATAATTGTGTTTAAACCTAATATCTGAGAATAACTTTTTAAAAAGCTAAGGTAACAGGTACCCAAGAAATGTTATTGCTGTTCAGTAGATTTAAAATCACATAATACAAAGTAAAAGATTCTAGATCATAGGTCATACTATTTTCAAATTAATATTGCTGTATTATAATTTTCAAAATTTAATAATATATAAATGTATCTGTCATATTGTCTGTCATTATCTGACATGCAGTGTTACTTAATCAGTATTTTCGTTAAATTACAACCATGATTTAACATCATCAAAATAGCCGAGTGTCTGGTTAAAGTTTCCAAATACCAAAATCCCCAAATATCAATCCGAAAATTTATCCTCTTTGGTTGGAATCCTGTTTACGGATATTTTTTCCGGAAAATTAAGTTTCACGTTTGCTAAGAAGAAACTGAGAAGTTTCCACATATTACTTAACTCCACAGCTTTAAGGTGGTCATGACTTATTACGCTTCAATGCAGTCGTAATAATTAGAAATGAAATGGAGTAATAAACGTTCCTTACTGAGATTCATACAGTTTTTCCAAATAATATCAATAAAATGAAGACATTATCATTCAAGTTATCGCCTCCTACGAGAGGGAGCTGAGACGCGTACTTATCGGCACGGCCCTGTGTGTATACATACATATATGTTTATACATATTTTCAAATACATATTTCATAATTATAAGCCATTTCAATCCGATGTTGTATGTAGGCCAGTCAAGGCGCTTTCCTGTTTTATCTATTCTAGGCTTTTCTCTGCCATGTCAAATAGATAAATATACATATGACAAATATCAGGAGAATACGTATATCATTCAGTTAATAATTCGTCTTTTTAGAGAAAAAACAGGAGTCGCATTCCAAAACTATCTCCCAATTTTCGACCCCTAATCAAGCGCGATCTTCTTTTGAAAATCCCTCTTTGCATGCGAAATGAATTCGTATGCTCTTTTCTATCGGTTAAAGGAAAAGGACTGTTACAAAAGATTGCATATGAGAAGTGCCTTATATGAAGTTGTTTTGATATACTCTGAAGGTGGATCGCAAGAGTGAGAAGGGAGTGCCATTCGTTGATTGGAATCCCCGGCGTCGGTAAAAAGAGTAGCGGTCAAAGCGCAGGGAAATGCAAAAGGCGGCTGCGGATTAAAAAAGAAAACCCTTCTAATCAAATGAAATCCTACTTCGGAAAAGAAATAGCCGCCGCCGCACGACGCGGTCACTGGAAGGACTCAAAAGAGAATTCCACGAGTCACTATAGTCACTGGCGTTTGCCTGCATGAAAAAATAAACAAGGCGAATAAAAAAAAGCGAAACGTAATGCAAACCTTTCAAAGGACTTTCCCATAGTAATAACCGCCGGTGAATTTAATATGCGGGCGGAGAACGAGTGAATTAAAGGCGCTAGTTTCGCCTCCATCTGAAGGACAAAGTGGAAGGAATGGGAGAAAGATGAAAGGGAATGGAGATGAATGAAGAGAAGAAGGTTTCTCCCTTATTGCAGCACCAAAGGAAGAATTGGTGGAAACTCAGAATGGACGACAAGGCAAAGCATCAAAAACATTCTCCTCTTCACGGATGTGCTACCTTGGAATTCGTCCTAATTATTGCAACGTCGCCAATAGTGCGACAGTATGCCTGCTCTATCATATATTGTGTATAATTTATTTAAAATGAATTAAACAGAATTTATACATGGGTTAGATGGAAGAAGAGACTTTAAAATTTCAATCTCACCTATTTTCCTCCACCTTACCCTTTTAATTAGATCTAATTTGAAATTATATTTATGCCTTATATTTATCTATTAATTTGTGCGTATTAGATTTAACTAATTGCTTTTTAATATTTTTCATCCATAGTTTTAAGTTAATTGTAGACAATATTTTTGAATTAATTGTGTATGTTTTCGTTTTACATCCGCAAGTGAAAGAGAGGTCATTCTGCCCTTACTTCACCAAAAAAGTACAATAATAATGATAATAATAATAATCAATGGTTCTAACTTTCTACTTCTACTTCCTTGTTTAAAATGGTGAGACTTCATCTAGACTGATTATTCAGCCTAAACTAATAACATTCATGGCTTATTCGAGCTATATTTTAAAAAATAACTATCACCAAAACATTCAATGTTAATAATGTAAGGAGAGTTCCTAAAAGATTTGCAATCAAACTTCGTTGAATATCATGCGACAAAAGAGACCCGAAGTAAATAAATGTCATTATCGTTAAATATCCGTTCAAATTCAACGTTTTCAAAAGTTGTCTTTTTAACACATACTATTCTTAGAGACTCGCTCTTTCGCTGTTTCCTTTGCATTTATAGTCTGTGAGGAGTAAACCGTGATCATTGACTTACTTTTTTAAACTCAGGCTACATTATATTACTATTACAGTTGTGCATAAAAAGAAACAATAACTTTTCCCAAATTTCAAATATGGGAAATCGAGTATATAATTCATGGACGCATAAAGCAAAAATTGTGAAGATATTTTCAACAACGAAAAGAAGAGTGGTTCTTTAGCAATGAAAACTAGAATGCTTTATCTTCAGGAAATTTAATTTAATAAACAAGCAAAATTCAATTGGACGTAGCATATTTTATGAGTAACAACACATCACTGTTGCCTTTCCCACTACAACGTTTATGACCTTTTCATCCTATGTAATTCTGTGTATTTGGTATTCAAACAATCGAGTACTGTAAACATATTTGCTGAATAAATCTGAAAATCCATTTTAGTTGTCTCATTTAATCCAATAGCTTAATAGCTTTTGTCATTATTCGTGTACTGCATTTTTTTACCTTTTCGTAAACTTTCTGTATCAGAATTCAATGTAGTTGCACCTGTGTCTATTTTTTAATATTTTATTGTAGATGTTACTTTTTTATTATTTACCGACATTGAAATACCCATATTGGAGCATCTATGACCTTTTAATGCACTTACCGTTTTGTTTGCATTTAATTTTAATGTCAGCACACACCAATGTGCAAACTCTCATAACAAAATTCACTTCAAAAACCGTCTTTTTAACTTTTCTGTTGCTATGTGCGCTTACAAGTTCTTTTATCAAATGTCTTTCCTTTCCTGTTTTACAAAGCCTCTTCATTTAAAATAAAATTCAAATATTACGGACGGTAAATTTAGCAGATTTTTAACATTCCCTTCTTGAGGATTTTTTCCTAAAATGAGTTCCATCCCTGAGTATTTTCCATAGGAATTTCATAACACGCATAATAGTTTCAAAAAATAACTATTTACCATGAGAACAAAGTAACGAATCGACCTAGATAACGACGCAATATATGTAACGATAAAAAGCGCTTCAAAAGGGAATGCAAGGTGAGAAGCTCGATTAAAGCTTAATAATATTATGGAGGTGCCAACGCTATCATAAGAAAAAGAATGTTGGATATGAAAAATTGGATCATAATACATCATAAGCTGCTGAAATATGACGGATATAGGATTCTTCTAGGAAAAATATATCAAGATATTAAGTGATGATTAGAAATTCAAGACATACTTGAAATGATAAAACATAACAAGGAGAATTAGAAGGCCTATGAGGATTGGATGGGAATAAAATAAATTTCTCAATTAAACTGTTCAATAGAGAAAGAAAAGAAAACTAAGTTATAGAGCTTGCCAAGAACGGAATGACGATGGGGTAGAAGGAGCTGAAGACTACAGTCTACAAGAATTTAATAAATTCACTTCTAATATTTCTACAGTATGCGAAAAATTCCTTACAAAATGGTAGAGAGTAAAAAAATTTCGTAGGGATTATCATATACAAAATATGGAAAATATAGATAAATGAAAAATATGGTATCTGTGAGATCAAAAGTTGCCGCAGCATCTACTGGGGAAATATGACCACGTTCACTAATCAAAACCAGAAAGTAAAGGAAAAAATAAGGGTAACTTACTTTGTAAATAGAACAAAATAGAATGCCTAAGGAGAATTTCAGTCACTTCAGATTAGAATCTTCAATAGAAATATTTCGAAGGACTTCCGGATAGCCAGGTAAATAGCCTGTTCGCCTTGGAGAAAGCTGTCCCGGGTTCGATTCTCTATGGGGCCTAAACGTACGGAAAGACCTCAGAAGTCGAAAAACGTTTAGAGATACTTTAATCCAAGCAGTATTTAAATACAGTTTAAATAAAATAAATTGTTTAATTGTAATTTATAATGCTCGAGGTCAGTTCAATGAATCCAATCTCCTTATGTATGTAACTCTGTATGCAACATGCAGTTAAATATGCATGTAATTATTGACATGACAATATCAAATTTGACTGCATGTATTATTCAAAGATAAAGTGATTAGAGTTTAGTTACTCTTTACTGATGTTTCATAATATGAGAAACCGTAAGTAAGTGGCAACATTTTAATTTCCTACGTCTCAATAAACGCTTTCTAATTGAATTTAAGATATATCGCATTGAATGGTCAGACAATCATTGACAGCGATGAAAACAAAGTTTAAAATACAAGATCGCGAGGTTTTACAATGCAATCTTTCAGGAAGCGAAAAGTAGATAGGTGTACACAGCCTCTCACTTATAATTATGTAGATGAGGCTCCTTTACCCGGACTCAGAGCCCTTTTAACTGCAATGAATGTCTTCTCATCACTCATCATTTCGCCCTTTCTTTCCACTTCACTTTGGAAGAGCTCCATTTTTTTCATTAATTGGCTCGAAATGGGGCAATGGCGATGTAATGGCGCACTGAATCTTCTTACCTACGAAGCGAAATCGCCACTCAGACCATTCTATCTTTTCCTTTCTTTTATATAAATGCTCCACATTCCACTGAGAGAGACTCTCCACGATTTTGATTACCTGCAAATTTCAGTCTTGAAAGAAATTGCAATCTGTCTGACTCCGCCTGTGATCAATACTGAATTCATTAAATTGTAAAAGAAACATTTGAATTCAATGAAGTATTGCTCACTTTAATTCTTGAATTGGGACATACATTTGAAGATATGTTTGCAATTGGATGCAAAATCTGCGAATTCGCCTTTAAAGTTACTAATAGTGAATGCAAATTTTCTGCAACATTTGAAATATACAGTTTGGGTTTTGTAAATTCAAAATATAATCTAAGCAGTTGATTAGGATAGTTATCAAGTTTAAATTTTATAGTTATTGACATAACTGTATACGAATGGCACATTGCTCGTTTTTCTTTTGGAACAAGACAGAGAAAAATATATCTTTCATCTATTTTTTCTCATTCATCCTCATGGATTTAATGATATGAAAATTACTAAGGTGTGAGTGAAGCTGAATAATGGCATTGATTAAAGCCTCTTCTTATGGAATTCCGCGAAAAGTGTTACTCTTAGAGTCATTGAGATTCACTTGGGTAGATTTTTGCCACTTATCGCATACTGCCTCAGTGAAGAAAGCAAGGGCAAATTACCTCACTCCTCATCTTGCCTAATAAATCTCATTCCTTTCTCCAAGTTTTTAGTAGCTAAATGGTAAAAGGGATGAGATCCCAACAGGCATTCTGAGTATTTCACAGACATAATGTCACCAATTCCTAGCCTTATGAGCTAATTTACTGATAATATTGGGTATAGTAAAAATTTTTATTTTAGTAGTTTTCCTATGACATTGAAAGGAACTTTTATAAGACGAAGGTAAGAGTGAGAATTGCGAGATCTGCTAGAAATAAGTGAAGTAAGTTGAGTATCAGCGTAGCCAGAAGAAAATAAAAAGTTGAACCTTTCGCCGTTCTTTTGCACCATACTTTAATGATGTAGGAGCACGAAAGAGTTCATTACGATTCGCAAAGTTCTTAGTTGATTAGAATACCAAATTATACGGTCTAGGAATCATTAGATTCTTTTTGGTTGGATAAATATGACATATAATATTTTATATAGATTTTAAAAAATTATTAACTAAAAAAGAAAGTGCCTCGGGGTTTATTTGATGATGCGTATTAAGAAGAATGTTAATAATAATTTTATCATACTACACAATATCCTAACTCTGCCAATATTTTTCAGAATAATATTAAGCAGGTTATAACTAAGTTCTACATCGTCACTCATTAGGATTTCGTAATGTTAGATAATAAATCCTACCTTCTACCTTCCTACAAGCAGAGTTACCTACCTAAAGAGCGTAATTCGTCTAGTTTTATCACAAAAAGCCTACCTTGGAGCCCACTTAAAGAAAAATATCACAAAATGTTTCGTAGTAAGGCTACTACTATACTATATGGGATGAATATACTATTAGAAACACAGTAAAGTGGTTAGGTAAAAAAGATTAAGTGGAGGATAGTAAATTTATATTGTGATTTAATAAAAGGTAGTTGATAAATTTACTTTGTTATCTATAACTAGGCAAGAAGGCACGAGAATGTATTTCCATGATGAAGGGGGACGCAGGTTATTGAAGTTTAGAGGCCACTGTGTTAATCTGTTAATGGTCAAAGGTTGACAGAAACTTACTACACTAAGTTCCTGTTTGTGTCACCCAAGTTTATACCAACTACTACCTTTATAATACTTATAAATGTAAAAGTGCACTGAGTATTAGCCACAATGCTAAGTATGTTGAGTAAGTTTCTACCGAGCAAGTTAGGGTAATCAGCTTGAAGGAAAATGTCTTCTAATTTCAGAGATCCGTCGCACAAAGGGGAAAATAATCATAGTTGCAAAGGTTTTCCATGTTTATGATAAGAAAAGATGTCAGAAAATATTATTTTTTCAAAGATTCTGTGTTCTTCGAAACAAATTTTCTGAAGACTTACTACCCTTCTCTGTCGAAATACCATTTTGAATTGGGGTTAAATTTTTCATCAAGAGTTATGGCATGCGCTGATAAAGTTTGTAGTACTCTGATAAATACTCCAGTATACATACAAAAATGCTATAAGATCTGCATATCTCGAACACCATTTAATCAGTCCTCAAGCTTTGCCGAAACCTTATACAGTAAAAGCACTTTTTCAATTGACCATAATCACAGCCTGACACGAACAATAAGATTGATCGATTACGTTGTATTGACGTCTCATTTAGCAGAGCTATACCTCCCATTTCTATGGTGTAAAATAATGAAAACCACTGTGGAAGATTATACCATATAATACCTTTCATCATTAGGCGCCAAAACGAGCTGTTCCCTCTCATAATGAAAACTATGGTAAGATTAAAGGTGTCACATTCTCTTCTTATGGACCAATTAATTAGTTAATATCAGAATTGAAAATTAACGGATTGTGAAATTTAAAAAATATCACGGACGACCTGTTGATTATTTATTTGATAATGGATATGAAAATTATTTTAAACAATTCCAAACTAATCGTCGGGAAAAATCGTTTTAAAATTTGCATTTTAAATATTTTTGTTGACAATATTAAATGAAACAACGGAAATTTTAATATATGCTTTTTCGATAACTGGTATTGAAAATTAATTTATAATAATTCAAAATGCATATCACGAAAAACTTGTTGGCCAAACAATATAGACCAGATGGGTTGTCTGCCAAATGGTTGTCGGTGAAATTAGCGTCAGTTAACTTACTGTCTGTTAATTACGACTTGACCTCAAAATAAATCCTCAAAGCGTCCAAATGTCTAGCAAAGAAAGAAAATGAATATATTTATTTAGCACTCACGTTCGGAAGGACTGCGACAAAATAGAGATGCAAATAATGGGGCGGAAATGCAGACGAACGGTGCGTTAAAGATATAATATGAATATGGATTGAATTTAATTGAGTACGTCTTTCATCGGCCGTGGAATAATAGCGCCGGACGAAACGCTCCAACGATAAATGGGTTTGTAATCACAAGTGTTTTAATTGTTCTGGTGGATTTCAGTGGAGTATTAACAGCGAGGAAAGGGAATACTGTAGAGCGCATGCGACTATTTAGGTTTCAATGAGATTAAACTGGAAATAACTCTGATGAGAGTTAATAAGAGTTCATATAAAAGTGGCTTTATTTATTTATTCGGGTTCATCCTCTCTACTTCGGTAGAATCCGCACCACCCGTTAAATTTACCACATTTATCTGCGCCGTCGCTAGGCGACCGACGTAAATTAGTTTAATTAGAAAACATTTAGCGCTCTTCTCCCTCAGCCACTTTGTCCTTAATGACCAATTACGGACGTAACTCGCTACGTACTGCCTTCGTCAATGTGGAAGCATTGTTTTGAAAAACTCCCACTCCTCCCCCTGAGAGAATGTTTAAAATTCTTTCGGATGAATTTCTACCGTCTCTCAAAACGATTAACGCGATAAAATTAGACCAGTTTTACAATTGGATGTTGCCACGAGGAAATAATTTCGTTTGAAAATGAAGAAGAGTAGGCAATGTAAACGGATGAGTACAGAATAGTAGGATAAGCTAGCTACACGAAAATTTGAATTTTAACATGACTAGATATGACAAAATAAAGTGGAATGCATAAACAAGAGTAAATCAACATCTCTTAATCGTTCACGCACAAACACTAATTTATTCATAAATTCCTGATTAAATTTCGATATTAATTATATTAAGTTGCACTCCATGAAAAGAGTTAGAGTATCTTTGAACATAAGGATGTGCACCCAAGTAAAAATCCCAAGGAAAATCGGTCTCAAGTAGTCTGAAGGGACCCGAAATCGAACCCATAATCTTTCTCTATCCGGGAAGATGCTTTACCCAACTCCGTTATCCGGCCAGAAATATTTTTTGACTCTCATTTTGAGCCAAATTTGCAGAAACACAACACCCTTAGTTAATTGTAAAATTCCCATAAATCTGTTAATTCTTCATCCATTTACTCATTTGAGGATTCAATAGTAAATGTGTTGAGATTAATACATAGGGTGTTACTAATGTATGTAGTACTTAATTGGTATTTAGAGTCTTGGTGCAATATTTCTTTTGTTTTCTTTACCGCTCATGATTTAGAGATTTAAAATACTTCTTCTGCCTTTGGGCAGCTGCTTGGGGCTGCGATTGTGGTCAGTTCAAGGAACCCAGCACAGTATGAAAAAAACGACATTCTGATTTCAATAGGCTTGAGAGGGAGGCGGATACGGATTTAGTACTCGTAGCTCAAATCATTTTAATAACAGCCGTACTCATAGTTCCTATCAAACGGCTCATGGTTTAGTTATTTAACAATAAACATCCAACGCAATTTTCAAGCGATAAAAGCACTGTGAGTATCATACAGAATATATACAGCATACTGCGGGTGTGTATACAGCGAATTGGACAAGGAAAACTTTCGCGAGAGATTTTTATGTTCAGACAAGGAGCACATGTTCGGATAATAAACACCTCAAGGAATAAAAACTAGGAGAACGACGCAGAGAGTAATAAAAAAGTTTGGTTTTCTTAAAAACGAGGAAGACGAAAGAGACCAATGGAGACTTCTTCCATTTACGACCTTTTGAAAAAGTATCAGGATGTGAAACCCAACGAGTTCAAACTGCTCTAGAATCGAGTCTATACGCTTGGGAATCTCTACAACAAGATAATATTACTTACAAAAAGTGCTTATAAAGACAGAAAATCAATTGACAATGGAAGTCATGGAGGCATCACAAACATTTTTGGTCGGTCTCTTAAAAAAAAGACAGGATTTATAAAAATTCAAGATAGCATTATATGTTTCATTGTCATTACGATGGCTATGGAGTAGGGTTGCCTAGGCTCAGATACCTTTGTTTACCCAAATTCGACTACGAGTCAACTCAAACTCCAATCCGACTTTCCGAAAAATTAAATTTACTTAATATACTTATTTGAATGAATATCTGAATAAATCCACCGGTAGGCTAATAATTAGCGGACTTAATCTCCTAACTCTTGAAGGAATTGTTAGGAAAATGATTATTATTATAAAATTAATATGACCAAGCGTCACTTTGTGGAACTCCGAACATATGTTGAAATGAAAGATCCTTAGTAATTTCCACCAAATTTTTATTCGACCGACTAGTTTCGTCGACGGGTCGACATCATCAAGGGTGATTCTGATAAGATCATTTTTACATTTTACACTTAACTACATAAACTACACTATCCCTCTATTTATAAACGAATACTTCGCGATTCAGTCCATTCCCTCAGTTTTAATTTCTGCTTATGATCTCTTCGTGCTGCATAATGCGGTCCTCTATTCTGATTTTTAACTCCATCCATGCTACACCTTCGTTTCATATAAGTAAGATACCTGCAAGTCGATTTACTCTCCACCTTTTTTCTAACGCTTTCCAACCGAGAGTCTCTAACATTTCTATAATCCTATCTTCTGTCGTATGTCTCCCTAGCAAATGCAAAGCTTCTTTCCTTTGAAAATAAAGAGGTCAGAGAGTGATTTTGATATGCAAACCAGCCAAATTTCGGAATGACCCTTGTATATAAAGCCGAAACTTAAAAAGAACATCAAAGCCTCGAAAATCAAAGTCATGCGAACCGATTTCAATGACTATCGAGGTGTTGTCCACTCTGAGTTCCATTCGAAGAGAGCAAACAGTCGATAAACAATATGATCTGTGCGCCGTGAGCCTTTTGGAAGGGAATATTTTGCCGGATAGCTCAAGTTTCCGGAAGACCGATTCCTGGAATTCCACACCACGTTAATACGCCGTCCCACACTTTGACCCTTGTTTGCGAATTTCACCGAAAACTCAACGAATGTCACCGATAGAGAATCGTATTCGCCTGAAATGGTTTACCGATTTGACTGTTTTCGGTTCTTTAAACTGAAATAACCACTCGGAGGCGGACGTTTTGACACTATTGAGACCATAAAACAAAACAATAGCTGAAAATCTCGCCGAGAACAATCTGAAATAAACATTTGCAGTTGATATAGGATAGCTTTTTTGTTAGTACTAGTGTAAGTCATCAAAAAGGTCAAGTTTAAAGACAACGAAATAAAATTCAGCGATTTAACCAATGAAAGAGATTTTATCGTATTTTTCGAACATACGTGTTCAAATATGATTTCGTCCTGTTTGGTTGTGTATAATCTATTTTTAGTTGGAACTACCGTTCCTTCTAAGGCGAGTTGTACTGGTAATGCAGGAAAGTTATGATTTTTACATAAAAATACTGCAAGCTTGCATGATCAAGGGGTGTAGTAATACTGAAATCTATGTATGACTTTTCTTCAAAATTCTTTTAAAGAATATCCTCCGAGGAAACGATCAAAATATACTTAATTAAAATTCAAATGCAAAAGGCAGATTTTTCTAGACCTAACGAGCGTTTAAGTGTCTAAAATTAAGTAAGCGTCCAAGTCTAACAAGTGTAAGTAAGTTGTAAGTGTAAGTAAGTTGTAAGTGTACTCTACAAGGATTATAATCTGTAGCGTTTTAAGTTTCCAAATATTTTGTGAAACAGAAGGTATTCATCTTCAAAATATTTTTTTCGGGCATAAGGTTGACCGCCGATTTAAGACGCGAGTGGCGTCGAAGGAGAGGGAAGGGACCTGCTGCGATGGGTCCTTTAGGGTTGTATACTTAAGTCACTTTTACTTCCACTTCGCCATGCATGCACAACATTCCTTTTGTGAAGGAAAATCTCCATCGTGTATACATGGCGTACGTCACGGAGGAAGGTTCCCTTGAGGGATTTGGGTTGCTACAAGGCGGCATTACCCTGTGTTGACCTTGTTTAAGTTCCTCCTCAGTCATGCTTCTCTTAAGTCGCCTCCCGAGAAAATGCAGCACAAGGCGATGCGTTTCGCTGACAATTGATAAAACAACATGCGTTACGGAATTGCTATATGTTGCAGGAGGGGAATCCTTGGAAAAAAAAGCATATTCATTTGGTGGTGATTGTCAATATAATTGAGAGGGTGCCAAATAAAGCTTCGTATAAGATGCAATACGTACTAAACGATCTCTTGGATACCGCTCTGACAATTGAGGTAAAATAAGAAAGAAAAACGATGATTATTTAAGAATTGAATAAGTATCTGTTACACGTACACAAGCCAATCAGATGCAGCAGAGAGAATAGTAATAATAAAGCATCTTTACCGGAGTAAGATTGAAGCTAATAACTCTTTTTTTGCATCTAACCTTTCGGCAAGTAAATTTAAAGAAAGAGATAGCAATAAAGACGTGCACGGAAGAAAAATACTTTGCAGGCAAAAGTCTAAGTCTGCTTAAAAGATAAACTATGTGGCAGAAAAAGAATGGTTTTTGAAAAGCCTTCCAAAACGGCAGATATGAAAAGCAAAAAAAATACAGATACACTTTTACATAGATAAAACAAAGAGAAATACAAAAAGACAAAAAACATAAAACATTGTTTGCAAAAAAACATAAAACAAAATTATGAAATCTAAATATTTGTTCCATATATCCTAGAACAACTTAGGTTATCCTAGAACAACTTTCCAAAGCAACAAGGGAAACCTGCAAAAAAATCCAACGACCTACTTTTCCGTTTGTTGGTTATTTTTTCATAAGGTATAAAACAGACGCTTTACACTTAATGAAATTTATTGTGCATTTGTCTTATCCTTCCATTTTTACTCTTTCATACATTAACAACGTTCATGAACGATTGATTTACATTCGTTAGAATGATTTTTCCACCGCTGGAGTTTTGGGCTTACTTTGACTACAGCAATTTGACCGCCAGAGGTTTTTATCTCATCTTTTTTAGCCCTTTGAAGTAGTCAGTGAAAGTGACTCAACCATTTAGACCTCTGACACAAACTTGCAAACAAACTTGGGTAATGGCTTAAGGAGTCTGATTTTGCTTATATTCATAGAGAAAACACACTAAATTGGGCAATACATAAGACGCCTTCTCACTTACGCAATATATACGAGAGAATATCCCAAGAAAGGAGGAGATAGCTGGAAAAACTACTTCCAGACCATGAGAAATAGCAGAAAATCTTTGAAGTAGAAGATGAAAATAGATGCAGAAATGAGAGGAATGTTTTCATCTAATACAGAAGAAGTCTACATTGTGTTTTCTTCCTCCTACCGTTGTACTCTGGTTTACAGTAAAATTTCCCTGAAGTCTCAGTAACTTAAATTTAGCGCTCATGAAAATAATTTTGGTAAATGTTTATAAAAATGATGCTTACTGATACAGTAAGTATATGTATTACCCATTTGAATTTTTTTCACGTCGTTACATATTGTCATTATCACTTTATCATCCCTTTTAATCTAAGATATTTAAGTGGCCCACCTGAAAACCTCTAATTGCTCGTCAGTAAGACACTATGATCAAGGGTTTTGCGACTCTTCATCTAACAAACCATAGATTGATACACAAAACAATGAACGGAAAACGAATTTAAGTTGAAATTTGAGCTAAATTGTTATACAGAGTAGTTCATTTGGATCTTCCAGAAAGTGGGAGATCAGTAGTTTTATTTTCGGTCAAGGGAGACTGTTTTGCATCAGTTAATTTTCAGATAAACAAATTTTTCCTACTGAAGAAATTTCGGCGTCAATTAGACTCATTTGCATTACCATTTCTAATTGCAGAAAAGAAGACAATAGTTCAGGGAGATACGCAATGGTATAACAGTGAGCTGGAATCGATAGACTGTATTAAATTATTTGGTATAATCAAGCCGAGCAGCATCTCCCTCAAAGCCTCCACAGCCTCGTATACCATCGGTAATATTCACAAAGAAATAATAAATACAAAAAATGAGTATTTTTTGAAGAAATCTTTGCAACTCCACAATGAGAACTAAGGATAAACCCACATCGTGGGAATGTTTCCACAAAAAGGTACAGAAAAAAGGAAAAAGAATATATAAAATATGGAAAATGAAGAAATATGAAAACGCGAAGCTTCCTTAGGATAGAATATAACCGCTTTGTTTTCTGGGGAAAATTCACCTCATCATTCGCAAGATCTAAGGGAATGGAAAAGATCTGGATACATTCATTTTAAATTGAACAACGATGAAATGAAATGGGTTTCTAAATAATATTCTCAGTTCCTTCCCGGTAATAAGTAAAATAATCAAGCAAAACCATTTAATTATTCTTTTTAAGAGAAGACATCGAGTTGATGATTCCAAATGCCATTCTTAGCTTCAATTATATAACAACGTAACCAAATTAATACTGCACTTCGCATCTCACATTAATCTTATACGATTGCTGACTCTACTATTCTTTATATAATGTGAATAATCATAAGCCCGCAATCAAGTTTGACGTCATAAAACCACATGTGGGCAAAGGGTTGGTATGCATGTTGTACACTCGTTCCTTAAATGCAATTTTACAAGTTTTATCTATATGTCGTACTGATTAAAAAATATCATAGTGAAAAGGGTACTGTGGCATTCATATTATCTTCTATATTATTATTTTATTTTACAAGATATACAGTTGCATATAAAGTTATGATTTTACTGAGCATGAGTATATACATGTTTTGTCTTACGTTTGTTCCCTACGATTGACTTTCTCGTAAACAGAATTGTTTCAACTTCTTCGATGGCTGATGCCATTGCCTACATATGGTCCTCCACAGGGAATCGAACTCGGAACCACTTTAATTACAATTGAACGTTTTGCCTACTTGGTTATTCAGAGGCTCCTGTTTGTAAAGTCAAAAAAAATTAAATTTACCGACTGCGCGATAAACTTAACAAAATATCATTGTATGCAATTATTTAACATTATATGAATGAAGCAATAACTATATAATTATTCATTATAACCACACGCAACAAAGTGTCACCGTTATCTACTTATATATTCATACTGCGTGGCACATACACATGGGACATCAAGGTAATAACATTTATAAAAAAGAGAAGAAGTTAAATTCGAAAAGATAGCGCAAAGGAATTGCAAGGGAGATAGAAATGGAACAATCCAACTTCGAAGATAATTTTAGAGAATTCTCATTTTTCGTGGACAAAAATGGCAACAGTTACGGCAGAAAAGATAAACATTTCTGAATGAGAATTTAAAATAGAATAGACTCGCAATATCTGAATGGGATAGAAAGAGAAGGCACAAGAGGGCTTTAAGATTAGCGTCTCGAAGAGTTTTAAGGAGTTCTCCGTAGACTATTCCTTGGAGAAGCAAAAATATACGTAAAAAAGCGAAGAAAGAAGAAGAAGTTGAGTATAACGAAGGGAATTATAATGAGAAGAGGGCAATTGGTGGGAGGCGGAGGATTAAGCGGCTCCATTAAAAGAAACCTTATCCGGAAGAGAGCGACTTGGGAAGAGACTAAAATTAGAATGACGAATGGGGATTCCCTGTTAAAGGGGAGGAAATTAAAACAAGGGCAAAGGGAGTTCAACGGATAAAAACTTTTGTGAAGATATAGTAACGGACTTGAAAGGGATCGCGACATAATTTGGCCAATTCTGTAGACATGTGTGACGAGTTGGAGTTACATGGAGGAATTGATGTTCCTCGAGAGGAAATTCTAGCCATTTATAACGAGGGCGGACGAAAAAACTGTGAGAGGGCTTGCCAAAAAGGGAGAGTATTGATTCGGACTGGAGTCAATTACTTATATGTAGTATCAAGGCACGGATAGTAGTGGTAATTAGCTGAAATTTACGATTAAAATGTGGGATGTTTTAGTGAATGGGCCGGCCAATTTCTGTTTCCGAAGCTATTGACCCAATAAAGAACTCGAGGAACATAAATAATTTGAGCACCAAATTTATTTCCGATACAGCTCATTCGTTTGAGTTTATTCAAAATTTCATGGTCGTAAATTAATAAAATCAGGCCAAAGTTTCCAAAAAAGCACGGGATTTTATGAAGATGATTGCAATTCCTAAAGAGGTGGATTCAAAGAATTTGAAAATCCAAAAAGGGTAATACTGCAACTTAACCTTTATGAAGGTGAGATATTCCTTATAAAGATTTCTGTGAGAATTAGCGTCGAGTAGATTTCCAAGGAACAAAAACGACATTTAATTTTCTTTTGATTTCTGTCTGTTTTTAGTCTGAAGGTCAATTGTGTCCACATTCCCACCAATTTTCTACAAATTTCCTTTAGAGGGAAGGAAGTACACTAAGCTGAATGAAGAGAGAGATTGTCTGATATTATTAAATATCACTGACATTTCACTAATCTTTAAATTTTCCTAGCCAGGGAAAAGACTAAACAAAAACAAATTAAAGTTATATCCCTCTTATTTCTACTAATGGGAAAAAGGAAGACACTCCGCTCATCAAGATATGGTACCAGACATTTCATTATGCTGTCGAGTGAGAAATGTTCAAATATTATACTGAAGTCTTTCGAGGGAATTTAGAGCTTTGTTTTTCAAATAAATCGACTGAAGTCTATGAATTGCGTAGTTATATTCTAAAGCGGTGGAAGGGAAGGAAGACTAGTACTTTCTCCACAGCTTTAAACCGTGGAAAAAAGTACTAGTCTGTCTCTCCTCTCTCGCAATTATATGCTTATCATCGCTAATATAAAGAAATATATAAGGCTAGCAGTCAAATCTTTCCGCTGATAGCGGTAAAGGCGCTCTGATTACTGCATTATTGTCAAATTGAGACACATTGCTGCAAGTGCAAATCTCAGGTAGGTTTTTTGGAAGCTTGGATATTTTGACTAGAGACAGTCGTTAAAGCCTCAATCCACCGATTATTATTTGTCCTTAATATTTATTGAAATGAGTTATCGCGAAATTTACATGTTGAATACCGATAATCTATCGCTCACATCTTATTATGAAAAAGGAAGGACGAGGTTAGTTAGGAAAGCCCGGATAGTACGGATAAAGACAGTGAACGAATTAGGATACCAGAAAGCCAGGGAATACTTACTCTTACTAGGAAAAGCATGATAGTTATGATTATACGAATCAAATTACTTAGATACACTATCTACAACTAAAAATAAGAAATAAAGGAAAGGAATGGTAAATCATTATATTATACTCTAATTAAAAACTCAATTTTTACGGTAACCGCTTTGGAGACATACTAAATAAGCAATTAAAATAACTCAACCAATACTGGTCCTGAGATTGTCCGTTCGTATAGTTTAAAAGCTAACAGTGTAGTGTTTTAAGAGATGTATTTGCACTACTTTGGTTTGTTTGTACATTTTTACTTATAGTAACCGCTATAATATTATCTTAGAGTTGTTATCATAAAAGACACGTTTTGATTGACTGATAGCTAATCACCATTTTTTTAAAGATTCTAAGAATCATACATTTTTTGAATTAATTGGTTTAAGGATTTTAATTGCAGAAATTACCAATACGACATGGTGAACTACTTGCAGCATTTGAATCTGCATATCAGAAAAGGATCTTATTACCGAGAAATTTCTGAAGAGAGCGACGCGTAGCGGAGGAAGAAGAAAACGCGGCGAAAAAAATCCCATGATAGGAATCAGAGGGGAGAAGAAAAAATTACGCCAACAAAAGAAAAGCAAGAGTGAGTCGTGGTAATAGCCAAGAATGAAAAATTCAAGAAAAGAAGCGAGGGAAAAAAAAGAAGGGGAACGGATTCGGAAGAGAGAAGCATGGAAAGGTCAACGGAATTATACTCTCCAAAGAAGAGGGGGAAATAAGAGGAATGAATTGAATGGGACGTTAAATGCCTCCAATTTGAAAATAATGGATAAATTTAAGATGTTGCAGCGAGGGGAAAAAACTTGAGATAATAGAAAAACGTGTGGAATCTGAAGAAATGAAAAGAGAAGAGGAGAAGAATATCGAAGGGTTAATGACACTGAGGAATATACGTAAGGGGAACAATAACAGAGCTCCTTGGAACAATTTCGTACATTCGAATAACGAGGAGTTTCCTCTTTCGTCATCAAGCTATGGGAAAGAGAAAATTCGATGCTGTATGACAATAGTATCAGAGTACATCTGAAAAAGGGTTATTAAAAATACCAATTATGAGAGTCATGTACAAAGCGGAAATCAATGTTTCGAAACATATCCAATAAGAATGGGAACGAAAATTTAGACATGCCAACTCTCAAAGAGGTCATATTAACAATCTCTACTGTTTGATGTAATTATCAAGAAAGCTATAATTGTTTAGCATTAAAATTTCATTACAAATTCTGTTTAAAGAGGAAATCCGGTGGGGAAGATTTTATGAAATGGTAAAGAGACTTGGAGTATGAAAAAGAAGACATTACCAAAAAATAAAAATATGTCACAATATAATTTTTTCAAAATTTATTCTCAAATACTGATACTTACTCAATGTTTTACTACGTATATATAAATTAATAACAAAAGCAATGGATGATAGTACAATACCTCATAAATAAAAAGAGAAACCTGTTTAGACGTCACAACAACATCATCAGGATGAGGAAATTGGTTGAGAAACAATATTTAAAGATAATAAATGAGTAGGGAAAGGGCGGTGGAAAGGGTAATTAAATGGGGTAATTAAATAACACCTGCATTACCAATTACCCCCACCACCTCCCCTCTCCCTAATCCTTTATAACCTTTAACCCATAATTAGTCGCATGAAGTCAATATGACCCAAGGCGATATATTTTCTCAAATAAGAAAGACATTTCAACCATTTCTTTACCATCCGAATATTATAGTTTTATCATTAGAATTTAGCTCAAAGCCTCAACAATTTTGGCAAAATAAAATATTTAAGCATCGTTTCCGAATTTGCAAAAATCAATGTAAGCTTTTCTTTAAATGTTTAGCACCGTTTCATGAAACGACTCATAGCTAATAAAAAGAAAGTTATAAAAACTATAATAAGGATCCAAAAATCAAAAAATTAAATTTACGTAACTAATTTTAAATACAACTACTCCAAAATTTTGGCGAAACTTTTACAAACTATTACAATGCATTCGTTTAGATTTTCAAAATAATCTGTTTTCAAATAAAGTTTAATGGTGATTACATTTTATATGATACTTCATGTAGGAATACCTTTTTTACAAAAAATTCATGTTTCTCAATATCTCAGCCTGATGATCGAAATCGGTTGCTACTTTTACTTATGTGGGTTTGTACAGTCATTCATTGCTTCTTTTGTAAAATTTAAAAGGATTGGTAGAATATGTTGATTGAAAATATTTGTTTTTAATGTATATGTTTTAGTAGTAATCAAATTTTAATGGTTTAAATGGTGCAAACCGAGTGGCGGTATTCGTCTATCTACTTTAAAGTTAGAATTTGCAATAAATCAATAGAAAACAGCAATGTTCGTTTTTTTAACTCCTATGTAGAATGTAGATTCCCCAATTGATTGTGCACAATGAATCGAAATCAAACATTAATTACTCACAAAGCGAGGTAGACGTAATTTTTTGTATCGATCAATGCATAATGGAAGAAAATTATTCATATATATGCAAATTAACTCTGATTTCATCCAAATAGATACATAAGCATCCAAAAATTTTAAGCATCCCAATCTTTTTACGCTCTTAACTCCATAATGTTACCTGTCATAATCGACATATTTTCAATGCACTTCTAAATATTTTACAAGTAAATTGACGGAGATCTATTTAAAATGTAAACTCAATGCGTATATTTCCACACGTCAGAATACTTTAGCGGGGAATAATGATTTAATGAAGTGAGATTACCTATGATGGGATGAGGATGGGTAATCGAAGTAATAAATATTAAATTGCATGTATTATTGTAGGGATGCATGTCAGATTGCACAGAATATAAATTTGAATCATTTAATTTAATATCATTTTTCAAATCAAACTCTAGGAAAACCCTCAGCATTCTTTCAAATAAAATCGTACTTACATATTTTCGTTGAGTATTTGTATTTCAATGACAACGTTTTCAAAGACATTAAAATTAAAGTTTAATTATGTTATCCATTCGATCATAGGAGTAACGGTAAGTAAAGAAATTATTAAAGAACTATTAAAGCTTTGATTGCACCAGACAGCAATACTAATTGCATGAATTTGCATATAAAATTACCAACAGCTATTTCCAGGGAATCAAGGTACATACATTGAATCACACAAAGCGTATGCTACAAATCTCGTATATATCGCGTATTATTTTGGAAAATTCCTAGTTACCATTAAATATTTTAGTGCCATATTTTTTATAGAATTTGTTTTCCATAAAAAAATTCAAGTACAATTATGATAGAGCAGAACGGAATAAGGGAATAGTGTTCCCAAAAAAGTGAAATTGAAGCGTACATTCAGTATCCCAATAATAATTAACCACTGCTGTATTGGGGTGTCAAAACCGCGACGCGCCGATGGTGGCGAAAATCCCGTATGGACTAACTCTGGGTTATCTGAGCGAAAAATGACATTCTGAAAAGTGCGGGTGAAGGGAATTGGACTTCGGTTATTAGTATGCACACCTTCGTTCACAGTTCGACGAGTCGTTCGCCTAAATAATAGACTTTCCCTCAGTTATTCCAATTAAGGAGACTAATCCCTCCGGCAAATTAATGTCCCATTTACTCGGACCGATGACTGCGTAACAATTCAAAACTAAGTTCATCGAGAGATTATTTCTATTGATTAAAGTTTTCCCTTCTCAGGGATTCGCAGGTGCTGTAATCAGAAAATGCTGTAATTGCATGAAAAGCATCAAATCTGTTGGAGCGAAAGTAATTTAATAATCGTGTCGAAGGAATCCATTAATCAGAGTCTCGATCAACGCTTCTCATAATTGATACCCTCTTTCTCTCATCTTCGCCTAATACATTAATTTCTACTCTTTCGCATCTCCTCCATTCAAACGCTAAGCCTTCCTTCCATTTATCCTGATTTCAGGTGAAAAAAGTTATTTTTATCAGCACTGCCTGTATTAATAATGAGCTTCTCTCCTTCATCTCCTTATGGAAGTTTTATCTTCGGATCGCCTTATCTCTAAAATCGCTCCACCCTTTCAATCTATTCTGAGCGAGTGAAAGCGTTAATCTTTTGATTCAGGATCGAGAAAGTGTATCTTTCATTTCCCTCAGTCTTGTTTATGGCTGTGATATTATGAAAGCCTGAGGTTTGAGTGATGTCGAGCAATGGAATTCTACTTGCTCACTCCTCTTTAAAAGCTATAAACAATATAAATCATTGGTTCATTGTGCAGCACTTTCTTGTTCCACTAATAAGATTTTGGCTAAGAAAGAAATTCAAAGATAGACCCTCCTCTAGATAATCCACCTCAATTTTCAGTTTTCCTAAAAAGCCCTATTCCCTCTCAAAAGAAAAAAAGGAATTCCTATAGTCTATCATCACAGGTCGGACTTCTTGAAAGGAAATATTAGAGAGAAGTGAAGAAAAACTTTCTGAATTCCTAAAAATATTTTTTCACGACCGTTTTCGGCTTTATGCAATCATCAGTCTGTTGTGTGTTAAAATATTTTCATGAATATTACAAAGCTTTTCTTCATTCATTTTTTAGATATTCCGATTACTTCTGTATACTGTTAATCTGCAGAGTCAAGTCATTAGTTGCATAAAATTCGACTGTGCTCATAAAATGTCCTTTCGTCACCGAGCTGACCGTCGCCCGTATGCACCCTGATTGTAAGTTTTATTAGATTTCGAAAATTAAATTAAATCAATAACATTTTCTTGGATACCACTACTAACTACCTACTTGAATAACGGTTACTTAATATCTCTATTAAGGCCAGTAAAATCACGAAAATTTCTTTTTCCAAGTGTGACCGCAAGGACTAATGAGTGACCTCCAAGTGGCAGCAATTCCAAAGTGGCCTTAGTTTGAACACCCATCATAAAGCACTTTGAGGAAACGAACCTCCGGTACACGACAAGTGTCTTTCACCAAGAGGCAAAGGTCATCAAGGCAATATGTAGTGCGCCTCAAACGTGCTTCAATCTCCAGCTCAATTGTCACTGCATTTCTATCTTGAAGGCATTGTGCTTGAGCTACGTGCCTTTGCGAGAATGTTTTTGAGGGCTCATTCCAGCGGAGATGAGGATCTGGCTGTTTGCGGCTCGTTCCACCGTGAAGATCATGCTTCACATCCGAGAGAAGTCACTCCTTCGAGAGAAAGTCACTGACTTTCAAAAATCTATTTTAGTTCTACGACAAATTCCATTGCACGGACTACTTCCCATTAAGGAACTTTACAATTTTTATCACAGTTACCAATAATGCAATAAGAGAGGCATTTATTTATTTTAACGGTGCAATTTGGCCTCCTGGTCAGGTAGCAACCCTAGAGAAGATATTCAAATAATTTAATAATAATAATAATGTAATTATTTAATACATACGAGAGAGTTCGCAAAAGAAATCTAATATGACTCCAAGTGTATTTACTATAGTTAATTTTCGACTGCAGTGGTGAATATTACTTTCAAATATTATTTAATTCTAATATTAATTTTGGATTTAATATTATTTTCCATCTTTAAAAAAACAATCTCATACACTGCTCTTTTATTGCAGAATCTTAGGATGAACTTTTAATAGCTAATAACAATTATTCTCAGTTTTATGCTACTAAATAGAAGTATAAAGTCACTCTGTCTTTCTTTAACTAGTAGTAAATCTAAATAAACTTTCATATCAATACATAACTGACTTCTATTAATAGAGCTCTTCATCATCAACCACACAGAGAAATACCCAACACAACTTTGAATATAGAAGCTATAAAAACTGATACGTGATTTTCACATGTACCGCATTATCAGCAGGATTTGCTTATTTAGCTTGATTATTTTGTGGAATTGCTCATTCATGAATGAAATGGGAAAGTTCCCGTGCAGTAGCTAACACAGAACTGTTTTGAATTTCCCAGTCTCGTGTATAGATGTTTACAAATTATCATATATACTTATTTTTGTAGATAAATACAAAAATTAAGAGGAATTATCGTAGAAAAATCCCAAACAATATGCAGTTAATTTACACTTACAAATTTATATAATTATTATTGTATAATTACACCGATGTTGATTATCATCTGAATCAAAAATCAAAAGAAATTAATTTAAAGCTCTTTTCACATAGCACACGGTTATAAACTCTATAAATGTTACAAATTGGTTAAGCTTTGGTTTTATGTGTAATATCCAGAAAAAATTCACTATGTTTTGTGTTTTCATTGTGAGCACCGTTTTTATCAACAATAGCAGAAAACCATTACAACATAAGGAGAATTGTTAACCTCGAAAAGTACCATCATTCACTTCTTTGTATCGACACAGTACAACAGAAAAAATACTGTATGCTGTCCGATATTCAACGCAATTTCAAGCAAATTTAGGGTAAATTATCCCGTTTCCTCCTGGGTATAGTCAACTGTAAGTAAAACTGAGAAGTAATTAAAGTTCTAATAACCAATTAGGCGACATTGAGACACAAATGCACCATGCGCTAATCTAATATCCTAAACCGAGTGCGTCCAAGTATCGAAGTTTTATTTACGCGCATTAATTTTGATTCGAGTTTCTAAAGTTTCTCGGCGGCGAACCTTGGCATAACAGTGTAAGGCACTTTAATCCGAAAGGGGAGGAGTTGGCCGTCACAAGTTTCACAAGTAGTGCCCGCGCCATCCATATTACATATTGGAGCTGGAATTAGTCTGCGGCCGTATTAGGCGTCTCTCGAGAGGAGACCAATTGCTTTCGCATCACAAACTGCCGCTTTCCCCCGATTCGCTCACATCAAATTTTTAACTTATCGGAAACCAGACTTCTCTCGCTCTATTACTCGTAACGAAGAAGAAACTCGTCATTAAAATTGTATAAAGTACTGCTCCGCTTACTGGCGCCATTAGTTACGACCCCTATCTCGAATATTCCGCTCTTCGGATACCGATTCCCCATTATATCCTATTAGAGAATTGTAAACTCATTTCTATGACCCGGGAAAAGTCATTCCAGCGGGAAAATATGCATGAGAGAGGAATCGAGATTAATTGATAACGATTTGAGGGAAGAGATGACTTTTTCCACCGTAAAATATACTTATACGATTCCAGTTACGTTTCTGGCTGATTTATTACTAACAACTACAAAATTATTTATAATGAACCATTTTTTTCAAATATTATTCGCTTTTTAAGGTATTTCAAGGCATGTCGAATATTATATTTTCTTTCCTCCGGGACGAGAAATAGAGGAAAAATTTCTTCAATATTGTTATTAAATAACGTAAATATTTCGAAATTTCCGAAAAATATTTAATTGTGGCCTATTTATGGTTAGGATCGTTGAAGAAAACTTAGGCAGTTATAGCCCACTTTAACAAAAAATTCATGAATAAAAATCGACACATTACCGTTCCAATTCGACAACTTCACATTTTATCAGTGATTTCCCTTTTTTATTCTTGCAAGTACAGCAATAAGTATAGCGTAAATAATGTCTTTTTTATACGAGAATAAAAAGTCTATACTTAATTTAACCTTTTCTTCAATCGAGAGAGCAAAAAATTTATTTATGTAAGGATATTTTTATTTTATTTTTTATTGTTAAGATTTATTTTTCTTTTGGAGGCCATATTTGAAAAAAAATCAATCATACTACTCTTAATTGACTTGAACTATCGCAATAAACGCAATAGATAAAATGTCAATTTTTTAATTCCATGAAATTATGAGTGATGTAAGATACCAGTGTGCCTTTCCTTCAGCTAGCCTCTTATGTCGAAATCCTGTGGACTATATTTAGTATTAATAAAATGTATAAAATATCAAAAATTTCCAAAAGAAGGCGTCCTTCCAAGAAAGATGTAATTGAAATTTTTCTGAGAAATACAACCACGATGAAAAATAAGCTTAAAGAAGGAGTTGGAAGAGCCTCTATCAAAAACTAAAAACAATTAAAAGATAAAACACAAAACAAGTTTTCTATTATATAAGGATTAAAGAGCAATAGGCACAAGGTGTTCACCGCATACTCTTTGTCTGCTGTAAATTTAATTGAAAAATATAATTATATTATATTAATAGAATGTTAATAAATAGTGATAAGATAAATAATTATACATGTACTAACATTGAATAAATAATAATAATTAAGAAATAAGTCATTATCTAGTCAATAAAATTGCTAACAAATTATTGCTTATTAAACATAGAGAAAATGGATCCTCAGGAATCTCTATAATTAATTTACTCTTCAATCACAAATATTCTAGTAAAGAAATAATAATATTACAATCAAGTAATGAATTAATAATCTAAACAGTTTGTCATCTCCTGAATAAACGCCTTTGGACAAGGAAAATCAAGCTGGTATCTGTATATTTTCCATACGTTGCTACTAAAAAAAGGTATTATCACATTCATAAAGTAAGTTGATGAAAATTAATGATCAATATGAAAATGTGACTATAAATGAAATGAAAATAGTAGAAAGTTGTATAAGTTAATGTAAAACATTCCTTCAAAAACAATTTAACTGTGGCAGTATGTTCCTCATGGAAAGGAATGAAGTAATATAAATTTAAAAGAGATTACATATTTTTTTAAAACCATATGTAATATTATCATAGATGGACGTCCAAATAACAGTTCTTGTATCACGGCGCGGATATCATCCGTCATATGCGTTATTTTTCCCCGAATATGAAGAAATTATATCCAGGTCCGAGTATTAAATGTGCTATTCACTACCAATTTGTGTCGGTTAGTTACATTCATTCTCCTCTGACGTTCTCTTTGAGTGTAACTCTGCGGATATAATGGGGAAAATTCAATTCATCGGATGGGTCACTGGAAGGAGGCCATTGAGAAGTGAAAAACTTCCGCACTATTTAAATCCATCGACGGAATAATCTGTTAGCTTTCAATTAGCCCCTAATGTTTGTTCTCCCATCGAATATTTCGGGCTATTTTTGTTCAGATAACTCGATCGCAATTTTTGCTGCTGTCAGCGCTCGCCTCTCTGCTGATGAGTGCGCCATCATCGTTTTAATAGCGTCACTGAGCCCCGTTTTTTCCTTTCTTTGCATAATTGGATTCGATAATTATTTCCAAGATGGATTGAATTTTTTAATTATAGGGCTCTTTTTCCTCCGCCGACGTTTTTAATTAACGTGTCATCCATGTAAAACTAGTTATCATCCGTTCGATCGCATCGTCTACATAAAAGGTTATTTCAAGGCCTAATTTTATTTTTCCTTTGCTTTCCGAATATTTACGGTCTCTCGTTTTCCGTAAATTGTGCGAATTATTTATGACTCTGAACAGCGAATCGTGACGATGTCATGTGCAGATAAATGATTTCAACTCCTGGAGGCACTTGAGCATAGATTTAGAGATGATTTCCAAATTGATGGTTTCGATATCAAATCTATCAATAACTTATGGCCAAAAATGTTGCCTTCATAAGAATTTTGCGCATGTATGGGCTTGTATGCATTCAACGATACCATTCTGGTATACAATCACCAGAAAAAGTTGTAAATTTTTCTATTTCGTGGCTGAGTGAATTTTAGATAAATGTTTCAGGAAAGCCTATATTACTCGCAAGAATAGAAGTGCCGCGATAAACGGCTGAATATGAAGAATTTTAAGAAAATTTAACCTATTTTTATAATTTGCAAAGAATTTTTATTAAAACAGAGAAATACGAAATATTTCGGAGACTTTGAGATTAAAAACTATGCATACTGTAGTATGAGTGACAAGGTTAAAATTTTATCAATTTCTTTTCCAAAATTCCTAATCAGTTAACGAACATAACATTAATAAATTATAATAAAACTTGCTAAGAAGTTCTTACTAAGTGGTAGTTACTTTATATTAAAAATTGCCTTTGTATGTATCGTGTCATATTCTAGATTTCTCACATATTTAAAACTTTTGAATTAGATATGAGGTGTGCAATCTTAAGACAATCTTAATCTCTTCGATTTATGATTTCTGCTAGTCATTGGTAAATTTTAAATAAGTACCAATGTTCTTAAGTAATGATAATATCCAAAACTCATTGCGGTGAGCAAAGTGAATTCTTGCATGCAGTTAGGCAAAACTTTCAACATATACGAACTGTAACTCTAGATGAAGTATCACCAACGAGTTTTCGTCACAAAGAAATTTAAAATCACTATTTTTTCATCTAATTAAGTAGTGCTCACTCATCCTCGAGAAGCCTCAATGTCCGCACAGAAAGATCACAGTCACAGAGAGAATCGAATCGAGGCTCTGATAATTACGTAAGCTAAACTTCATCAAATCTATCCATGAATGAAAATTAGAACCAAATGGAAACCTCCTGCCACTCGCCGAAAGGCGGCTAACAGGGTATTTATATAGATGTAGATGAAATACTGTGAACGGTGAAAATCCGACGTTGATAACGAAGTCGCGCCGTGAATGATGCAACGCGCAACACAGCTTGTCTTTAAAAGTGCATAATCTTCAGGATACGAAGAAAATTACATTGAAATTCAAAAACGAGTCCCAAAAATTCTGAAATACTAGTGTAACTTTTGTGGAATGGTTAAAGGAGATAATCTTTATCGAGGATTACCAAGAAAATAATTCTGCAGTCTTTTTCTTATTCAATTTTTGAATTTCCTTGATCAAAATCATATAAAGTTGACACCTGCTTAAGTTACTTAAAGGCTGTTAATATTTCAGCCCGAAACAGCAGGTATTCTTCAAAGACATTCCAGATCTAGCTTTTCTAACAGAGTTATCACATAAATGGGAAACGTCTTAATATGTGCAACACAACATTCTGAATCATATTTTCCAAAATATCCAATATGGAGTGATCTAAATCTATATACTGAGGATTGTCATTCTCATACCGCTCATACATCAGAAGCTCCCTTATCACGTTGGCTAGGGACAAGACAGAAGAAAATTTACTGTAAGATTCGTTTATATCTTTATCCTATATCCAAATAAGAGAAACAATCGATTCACTAAGATATTAATGAAGGAACAGTTTATAATCTTATTGATATAAGCCTTGAAAGAGCTAGTTGTTAGTGCATCCTAAAATAGATAAAATATTATGATAGAGAATCATTTACAAAATTCATGAATTGCGATATATCTATAGTATAGAATAAATTTTAATATGAGCCGCCAAAAATGAAAAATATAGCTTATGGCTGAAATTCATTTATAATTGCAAAATTTAATACGATATTTTCGGTACCTACACTTCAGTACACAAGTGGCTATTATTTAGCAGGACCATAGAAAGGCAATTGTATTTTTTTTGTTATTACATATTTTATGATATTAATGAAATGATTAAAACAAATTTTCAATTATATTCTATAGTATAAATTCTTTTGTATTGTGTTAGTGATGTTTATGATAGGACATCTATACATATTTATTATCTGTACGCAACGTAATGTTAATTATTTATGTTCTCTATCAACATGATATTTTCAAAATGAGAGAGAAGTAAGTAAGTAAAACCTAGTAAGGTTTTTTGAATATAGTGGATAAGACGCTGAAAAGATTTTCATTGCTTTTAGAGTAAAAGGGTTGGGATGAAGAGATAAAGGGATGTGGATGGCGAAAGACATATGCAAGGATAAAAAAGTACGAAGAAGTATTGTACTGTCAACTAGACTAACTATATATTCTTACCCTAATAGATAACAATGTGAGTAATATGAATTTAAACAGTTTTTGACTTTACATATGACGCAAACATCATCTGAATTTTATACAAATAGAGACAACATTATGATGAGTATATTTTAATTATGCCGCACCTTATCATCATATTTTACGTTTGCTTATTTATCTGAGAATAGGATTTGTTTTCAAACGAAAAGCAATAGTATGGTTTACAGCTGTATCTAAAAACAGTACAAATAAGCTGTAATTGATAATTAACAGCAGACCTTCTACACGTGGCTAGGATGGTAAAGGGTGTGGAAGAGACGAGATACCCCAACGAAACTTCGCTGCAAAATTGAATCAGGGCTTCTTAAATAGAGGTCTACCAGAGGTTTATGGCTGCGCAGCTACTCTTTTGGGCAGATTGTGAGAGAAAGTGTCATAGAAGCTAATTTTAACCTACGTTTCCCCTATTATTTATTCTTTCTCGAATATAAACGCAATGAATAATAAATAATATTAATTGTGATTGAACGATTCAATTAATTGTGACATGAACGATAATCCTAGCATTAATGATTGTCGCAAAAACCGGGAAAATACCTATGATATATGTTGCTACTTAAAAATTCATTTTCTTCTTCGGCTATGATTATCAAATAATAAAACGTATTGTCGACCTTCTTTTACTGTAAATTCATTGTGACGTTTGAAGGATGGGTTCATTTTACACTGCACCACGAAAAATACATGAATACGTGCATACCACTTAGGTTTCGAGGTTACCATTATCTGGTACTACATCAGGTCCTTGCCCTCACCACCCCTTTCCCAGATATCATTGAGTTTTGCTGTTGGATGTACCTGATGAGCCCTCAAAGCATGGGTGATGTTTATATATTTTCTATGGTGCAGTATATTTTACCATTTTGTACCATTTTGCTGTTGTAGATGTTGAAAATCAGTCTTAACTCTGACAAATGCACAGAATGGATTAATTGCGATTCAGGCTGCTGTCTGAAACGTGAAAGTCACTTAAAATTTCAAACTTCCAACCAGTTGTCATCACTGCAATGACCTCGCGAAATACAACGTGCACAGTAAAAATACTTGGAGTATTTCTTTGCTTCCCATTTGGGATGGAGAAAAAGAAAATTTATTTCTCTTATATTCACATTTCACCGTTCACCGTTCGTATGGAGGTCTTTCAAATTTCTAGACCAGAAGTAGGAAACCCGAGGCCTTCAGGGCACAGCGGACTATTTGGGAGTTTAATACAGCCTTTATATCACTTCCTGAAACAAATTTTCACATTTAAATAGTTTGCCTTCTCGATCTTGCTAGTGGCGTAAGGAGTATATTTAAAGGAGAGAGTTCCCATTTGTTCTCATTCTTCTCCTTTGGTTCATTCTGAGAATAGATTCGTTTTATTTTATGTAATTTCGATGTTAAACTATTCAAGAATATTCAGCGTGCGATTCGATTGCGGTCTCATGGTTTCCCATGGACCTTCTTCCTCAACCGAATGGTAAATGCGGTCCGCCGACTGAAAAAGGTTACCCACTCCTGTTCTAGACCAACTTCTATTAGCACCCAGGAAAGGGAAGGGTAAATAGTTTCCAAGATCGACTGATAAGGAATTCATTTAGGATTTCGGAGGTTTTAGCAACGAAACGTAATTTCTTCAGAAATTTTAAACTCTCTAATCCGAACGTATTCATCCCTTTTCGGCCTTTTTCTAGACCTTAAGATCGGCCAGCCTCAGAAAGGAACCACTTACCAACATGTCGGCCAATCTCCTCTCGTCTAACGAAACGGAAAGTTCCTCCGCTATTGATTTCCGTCGCGACGCTCAGATGGTCGTTGGGCCTCCATAACACAACCTTCTGATTACCACTGCGAATACTACAACACTCATCAGAGGTGAAGATCCATTCCAGTTCCCATTCGGCGAACACTATTGGCGAAAAATTATAAATGAAATACGGATACGAATGATTCTTCAACTTCTCTTTTATAAATCTCCTAACCATTGTTTTCTTGCTTTTAAGAACGAGGACACGGTAAGTCCTCTTTCAAGCTAAGTTAGAAATGAAAATGCACGTATGTTTCATCGTTATCATCAGAAATGACAAAAACTACAAAACGGAAACTGAGCTTTAATCCTGAAGAAGGGTTCCTGAATGCCATAAAACGAGCCCTTTCAACGAAACCTTTCGCAGAGGCCAGTGTAGTGATGGTCAAACAGAAAGGGGATGATTTTCTTTTCTGTTGTGAGACTTTCGGGTAATTTACAGGATATTCAGTACACTTTCATCTCAATGTTATTTCTGTGTGTATCCCATGTTAAAAAAACACAAAACTTAGATCATAAATTACAAAATACATGTTATTTAATACTCTATGAATTATAAACAAAAGTCAATTATAAATTATAATAAAAAATAGTAAAAATAATAATAACGAATTTTTTAGGGTGAGATTGAGACCATTGCATCTAACCCTCTTACATTAAATTTACATAAACACTTTTAGGGATTAGGTAAAAGAAAAGTAAATATGTGGAAACTTTTTCAGCTTAACTCTCACTAGAAGAAGGGAGTGAAAAACCTACGATATCTACCGATAGTTTCAACTAAAATTTAAAAAGAAGAAAATAAAATAGTAGTATAAAAGTAGAGTAAGAAAAAAGAAAGCATCAGCAACACGTCTGAAAGAACGATATCAACACATTCATATTAAAGACGGACAAGATACTGAATCTAAAATGAAAAAAAATATGATAAGTTTAAATAAATATCAATAGGAATTTAAACAATTGTGAAGTTATACACAGATGAATACTTTGCTAGAGTCTCATATCACACACATTGTAAAAACAGTTCATAATTATGCGTACAGGATATGAATAAAATTTAAGTATGCTAATGTATCATCATTATTATTTTTTCAATTTTATGCGATAGAGTTATACAATGCAATGAATCTCCGGTGGTTCTGCAGGGCAAAACTTGCTTCTCAGCAGTTTTCATATATATCATACCTCTTTTAAAATTACGGTAAATACTTCAGCTAATAGCGATTATTAATTATCAGCATAAAACACAAAAGCTTGCAAATCTTCAAAAATTGTGAATAAAACAGGAGCCACATTCCGGGATGCATCGGTCATTCAAAGTTTTTTCTGTAATTTATTTATGCAATGTCCCTTACTTCATTTTGTGATGATTCTGTATACAGCGCTGTTTTCATCTGCTAGCGTGCTTGTTAATTCGTCTAAACTGCATATCCGTTTTCTATTTTCCTTTTTCCCTAAGGCATTTTACCAATGCGAACGCAGGCAAATCATTTCCCATGTTTTTATCTCTGCTTTATGGAAGAATCCAAATTAATAAAAACTTAATATTTCAAAAATTTAAACATAGAATCGTTTTAATGATTTATGAGGTTTACGCTTTTGTGGATTCCTCTTCTATATCCACAGTCGTCAGTTAAAAATGGCTCTTATCGCAGATTGGAAAAGTGTAGCAAACCTCTGACCTGAGGGTGATTGGCATAGACGAGGGAAAGGAAGTTGGGTTGATAGAAAGGCGAGGGAGTGATGTGAAAGTATTTTAATTGAAGAGCTAACTGTAACATGATTGGGTGGGTCTATTATTGATGGGGAATTAATTGCTAAAGAAAGTAACTAAAAATAGGATGCTTGTAGAAAGATAATTATTATGGATACCCTCTTAATTCTGGTTAGATTGAGAATAATGAGCCTCCAATTCTATTTACTCCTACTCTCTGAAGCTTACCCTTTTAGAGGGATGCATTTCAATCAGTGTACCACGACACACCAGAGAGCCGTTAGAAAATGCAATAGTGTTAGGAAAAATTTGATGGCTGTGTTAATGTGATATGAAGTGATAGGAAAGTGTCGGTCAACATTTATGCACCATATCCTGGCGCTTATGTTAAAAAGTTCACTACAAAACTCTTGATATTTTTAAAGCTGAACATTTTTATGCCTCTATTGATTATGACTGACTAATCTGTAAGTGAACCTGAAGTCAACATTTTCAGTTAGATGCCACAGCTACTAAATCTTTGTTTCCATTTACATAATCCCATTGTAAATTAGGTTTTCCAGACAGTTTCAGTTTCTTCAAAATTAAAAAATGTGATAGATGCAAAAAGTGAATAAGGAGCTATGATTTACCTAATTTGGAGTCATCTATCGAAATATGTGTGTACATATATAATAAATGTTCACTTCATATTAATTGAAAAGATACTTATATATTGTGGGCGTAAAACAAACTCGTCATTCCTATAGTGCTGTGGGGCAAAAACGTACAGTAAACACCATACTAGAGAATATAGAAAGAAATTTCTATCGATACCTAAATTAAAAATAAAAGATAACTACACTGTAGCAAAAAGAAAACCTAGATTTCTTTTTGGATGAAAATTCAACATTACTGAAAATCGTCCTCAAAAATGTAGATGTGAAAGATTTGCTAAACCTCCTGATAAGTCTTCTAAAATGCAATATTAAAATCAAAAATTAAAAGATCATAGCAAGGGTTTAAATAAAAATAAACAGACAAAGCATAATAATTAAATTCTTTGTGAAAATAAATATTGATCAACTATTCATGGGATATTAAATAATGAAATAAAACCAACAAAGAGATTAAAAATGGTGGAAAAATAGTAAATAAGTATTACGGGAAGGGCGATGAATCCAGCAGTAAGGGAAAGGGAATTTCAGGGTATATGAATCTGTCGAGAGGTCGGTGACTCATGATTGGACGTACCAACGCCAACGCAGTTGCAGCGGGAAAAATTATTTCATGTCTCCGTATGCCAAAATAAAAATGAAAAGAAATTACATACCTTCCAAACTCCACGCCATAAACTCATTGTGTCAATTGGTTCTTACCTCTCATGCAATAATGCCTCGACAAACGCTATCCCGACCACCGCGAACTCTGAGTTAAATTCTCGACTTTCCTCTTTCGTTTCGTCCTTCACCCAGGGAAATTGCAACCTGGACAGAATCTGTCAGGTCAATTAAAAAATTACAAGTAACAGAAATTATAGACGCCTACGAAAAGTGCGTTATACCAACAAAACACAGAGTAAAAATATTAGTATCTTGATACGAAAAATTCTGCGTTCAAAAAAGAAGAATTCAATTAAATTATTAATGCCCATTGAATTAAAGAACTATAATAATTATTAAATATTTTCCAATAAATTAGTTTTTTATTTAGTTTTTGGTCCAAATTAAACAAAATTTAATATATATTTATCGATAAGATTGTACAACTACTTGAACTGAAGTGAAACTACTGCAAAATAAATTTTGTATTGATTAGGAGGTTCTCACGTAGTTCTATGTTCTATTTCTTTCATGTAATTTATGTTTTATGATGTTATTTATTTTTTTTTCTTCACAGTCTACTTGTTAAAAATAATACTTCCTTTACTCCGGTTTATCAATGCTTCGACTTGAACTTGCAATTTTGGTACTTTAAATCTAGCATTATAAACGTTGCTTTTAGGTGGCTTGCCAAATATCCGGCATTATCATTGTGAATATTTCTGAACTCTAAGAAAAGCATAAACTGCACGTGTTGGCATTCATTCTGTTGAATTGTCCTCCACAAACTGCTTTTGAGACACGTGCACCTGCTGGTAATGGAGAGAACAGTAGAGAAAAGGTCGTCTTTTGCATTGGATGGCTTAGAATTGAATGTGACTTAGAAGTGAATCACAGTTCCTTTGCTTCCGAGATTCGATCACGTACCTTCACGGGATTCCGTTCGTGAGAAGAGGATATTGAAATGGCAAGGGACATCTGAGGAGCACCTCTCCTATTTGCCAATTTCTCTTCCGGCAGTCAGCAATATTGGATGATCGTCATCTTTCTCTCTTTCTTACTGTCTTTCTTTATAAATTTAAGAAAGAGCGACGCTTTAAGGTTTCAACCGTGTTATTTGGCAATTTTAGAAAATCTATAAACGTACATAGTTTAAATGCAAGGAAATCAAGGTGATACCGTCTGAGAGGATCAAAATTCGGCAAACTTATAAAATTTTGAATAATAAAGATGTAAAAATATAAGATTACTTAAGTGAGGATTTTCTGTAAAAAAATTTTTCTGTCCCCAAAAACATAATAATTGCTATATCGCACTATTCTATCGCACACACCATCAAAATATTCTTTCTGATTTCATTCTGATCAAACTCTGTTGGCAATAAAGATGATGATTATTATTATTTGCAGAGGCTATAATTTGTTTACTTGTGATAATAATAACAGGTTGATATAATCTGTTTGTAACCTTATAAAAAAACTAAAACCTTCCGAAGGTTCGGCTAGTTTAGCAAGTTTAAACGACATATCTACTGCATATTCAAAAACCTTTTTCCTCAGCAGTTATAAAGCAAATTCTTATTTTATTCTCCTTTATCATAATTCTATCTATTAGAAATTTTAAAATGAAAGGGAAATAGAAATACCAACAAAATTATCATAAAAATGAGCAAAGGAAATGGCAAAGCCTAGAAAATTATCTTAGCTGTTTATGTAAAGTAAATTTCGTAATAATATATAAATGTAAATATTGCCATATTTAGGAATTAATCAAAAGACCACCGGACCCTCAAATGTTTTCCCTTGACATTTTCCTTCGTTCTAAATTTAAATTTTGAACAAAAAATTAGTTGGTGAGTGAATCTCTCCATTTGTATGTTACCCTTCCGCTCCAGAATAGAAGCTGCACTTTAGTACCAGTCATGACCGTGGCAGCACAAACAGACCCATGCGCTGATCCTAGTGACTTATCGAAAGGTAAAACTTTTTACACTCTGTCGACCGTAAAGTACAGCGGGTGATTTCAGATGCAAGCAATGTCGATCCTGGAAAAACAAAGCCGTGTAAAAAGTCTCCCACGGATCGGATAAACGATGTCCACGCCTCTCCGATGTACCTTCCAACCGAAGCCGTAATTAAATACGACAAAAGAAAAAGGACGAAAGCTATCCGCACTTTGCTCCCTACACATAGATTGCATAAAAATACACGCATTGAGGTCATCGTGATTTCCCTCTATTGTTGGAAGGAGATCACGATTTATGGAATTCACGTTTTTCCCTCTACTGCACTGCAAGTGAACGTATTTAGGAATTTGTCGTTGGTCTCACATAAGGATTCCATTCGAAAAAGGAAGCGGAAATTGGAAAATTGAAATATGGGTTTACTTATAAATATTTATGAATGCAATGAAGTTAAACGCTAGTGCTAACATAGCTGAGCGAACGCTTTAAATCTGAGATTTCCGATGATTTAGAACCACTGAAGAAATAAAACAGATTTATTCACAACACAACAAATAAACGAAAAAATTAGCTATATTTCGGAGTTTTGTTCCATCATCAGATGAACTAATGTCCTAAAGGTCTATATTAAGGAGAGATTGAGACTGAAAAGTCTCCTCTTCCACCTAAAATTACGTCAATAATATTGATAAAAACATAGATAAAGTATGTGTAAATAGGAATAGAGTGGAAAAGCTTAAGAAGGCGAGGATGTAAAATATCTAAGACATTAACTTAGATAAAAAAGATCCACAGTAGGAAAATACCCACAAAGAAGGGGGTTGTGAAGAACTTACGCAAACCTACTGATAGTACAAGTTAAAAGAAGCAAGGGAAAACTGAGTACAACAAGAGCAGTAACTATAACAGAAATTTTTCAATTGAAATAGCCGAACACATTGGAACAATTCGCTTAAAAATAGAAAAGAAAAAAAGATCACTTGGAAGTTAGCATTTCAAATACTCCGCGAAAACATTGGAAAATCATGATTGTGTATTAAATGAAAAGCAGGAATATTAGTTAATAGAATTGATTAGGCCGCACTGTCCGTCTATTTGTTGTGCAAAGAATAATAAATGTTTCTTTATCATTATAGATTACTACTAAATTAAGACCTTCAACATTCAATGTACTTATTATCACTTTTCTGAATTTTCTTTCCTTTCCTTCTAATGATTACCATCCTTCAAGGCATATATTGGCAAAGCTTACAGATCATAGTTTTTATTGTCCAAACTTGCTTTAGCTCTTACTTTTAATTCACTAATACAAGGCTTCACTCAGTTTAACAGATGTATTGAATAAGCCGTAGAGACATTATAGGAGAAGACTGGTGGGTAATGGAAGAAAAATACAGTGCATTATGTTTGAAGATGATATTTCATTCTGAAGTAATTAGCTAAAGATGTGAATAGAATTCTTAAATTCTTATCTGCATCTGCCATGAACTGGAAATTGAAAATGAATGTGGTGAATATAAAAACGGAACAAGATAATTGGTAGATGTAGATACAAGAAGCACCTCAGGCCGATTTAATGCTAAGGTAAACAAAGTTAATTCAGGGAGAATAGTTGCGCTAACTGGGAGGATAATTACAGAAGATTAAATATGCACTTTCGAAGATAAAAGGAGAGCAGTCGTATACGAAAATAGAATGTTTGAGGAAACAGAGACATACAGTTAGAAATTAGAAAATAACTCAGAAAAACTTACAGTATGTTTTTATTTGGAGATGAAACTTAGAGAATGGAAAAGTTGCGGTTGGAAACTACGGCAATGAAGACTTTAAGAACGGACAAGGAAATCAAAGATAAGTTCTAAGTGAAGCTAATAAGAAAAGGAATTTCGTGTGAGAGCAGGAAAGAGGAAATGTTGAACATATTCTTAGGCATCATATCCTCTTTGAAATAAAACGGAAAGAAAACTTCCTAGAGGATAAGGAAACGGAAGTCCAAGAAACAAGCTTCCTCATGACATGAGAAGCATTAAGTAAGTCACAAATATCAGAATCGGAAAATAATAGCATCGGAAAGAGTCATGTGGCTTCTGTGACACGGGTCTACGTTTAGATGACGATGATAAAACGCATTTCTGAGGCTTCTCAATACTGACGACACAATAAACTAGATTGAGTCCAACTAGGACGAAGCAGCAACTCACGTTTTATCTTTTACTTTTCCGACTGTTCCGTCTAAAATATGAATGAAATGAAATGAAATTGTGGAAATATTTCAAAGCCCCCTTTACGAATCCTCATAAAATAAATCTCTGCCAATTTTTGGCGCATGCGCGATAAAACATTTGAAAAGTTTGTTACCCTCGAAGGTTGCTCAACATAGCAGAAGTTCACCTGCAATTCACCGAAACATTGCAATTAAGTGTGATCAGTATTAATACTATTATCAAGCATCTGCTTATCTTTGGTTTCATTGTAACCCATACATTATCTCCTCTATCCTCTTTTGTAACAAAGACAAATGAAAAATATTCCATTTATCAAGATTTGGTTGCAAGAATTAAGGAAAAAATTTCTTTGCCAAGAAAGTTTTAAACAGCAAATGTGATTATGATGCAAAACATTTTTCATCACAAACACGTTTTACATTGATGAATATACTAATTATTTTTTAAAAGGTAAATGAAATTGAACGACATAAAAATAAAAGAAACAAGTAAAAATGGATCACGGAAAAGTTACAAAAGAGTAATATACGGTTAATCAATGAAGCAAGGTTGAATGTAGTTTATATTTTAAAGGATTATAAGATTTAATAAATAAATTAATATAACTTTCCCTATTCTAATCCTCTTTTGTCACCTTCATCACCCTTCTAGGTGATCCAAATCTGTAGACATCTGACCTAACAAAGAGTTCTCCAAAACAGATTGAGGGTCTAGATTTAGCATGGTACTAATAATAACAACGGATCTAATATTCTTGTACGCTTTTCATGAGTCATTAAAGTAATATGTGCTAAACTTTGTTTTTAGAATCACATTATTGAATGGAAGTAAAAGTTGGGCTCTTGGTGAATGAATAAGCAACCGTTAGAAATGTTTAGATGGAGAAGAGTACACGTGCGAGATAAACAGCGAGAAGTATAATGAGGAAAAAGGAAAATGAAACACGGAGGAAGAAATTATGTGAATGAATGATATAAAGAGCCAAATAGTTATTTTTAATTAAGTGGAAATGAATTGGGCAGCAGGAACATTCAGCAGAAATGCCTGCATCAGCGACTTAGTCAAGCCATTGAAATAGATATATAAAAAGTACTGAATGGCTAGCCAATGGCACGTGTACCTAAAGTATAACATTTTTGACACGGGGCCATATATTAGACATTTTTACTTCAAATATTGAAACCAAAATGAATGTTTTTTACTCCTTAACTACTGCTCTTTATGAATAACGAAACTTTAGTACACCTTTTACTCAATGTCAATAACAATGTTTCCATGTGACGCTAACGTTGGCGAATGAATTTTCTCTTTCATCTTCCTATTTCAAAATATGGCACTTCTTTGACTCAAGGTTCGCTATATCTAGATGCAAATTTAAATATAACGAACTCTTATTCGCCTATAAAACTAAATAGCATAAACCAAGCAAAGCGTAATTAAAGTTGAATAAAAATTAAATGTTATATATAATTTTTTAAATGTTTGCGGTGGAATTTTGAAGTTTAAGTCATATTTAATTTCAATCAAATGTTTAGATAAATAATCTAAATTAATAAATAATCCATTTAAGATTATTTTCTTGCAGCGTAAAGGCTAAATAGTAAAACTTTCTATGTGAACGCTACCTCTGAAGCTAATTTATTAATTAGCAGAATCTCAAGGCACTAAAGACATTCTTTCGTTCGAGTTAGACTTTTGTTTATGCATTACTGACTGTTTTAGCTAAGGTAAACCAAGGAAAAGCAGTGAATTCCATTTAATTTTTCCCGTCGAAAGCTCCGTCCCTTGCTCGAGATGCTCATTACCTCGTAAATGAATTTGCTCGAATCTAATTTCCAAAAAGCCAACGGATAAACTCATTCCTCCTTTGCTAATAAGTCATTCCTTTTGGAGAAGGTGAGAGGATATTATGTTTGGAAATCCAACATCGCTTCATCATGTAGGTTAAGATGCGTTAACTGGAGTGTTTTTAATGACCTGCATTCAGGTTCGTTTTTCGTGAGAGGCCTAATTAATAAGAACCTATCTTTTGGGGTGATTTAACTTTGAGCAGATGTTTTCATTACGGTAACACAAAAGGAACCTAATTAAAATTTCGTTTGAATTGGTACCTTTCAGGAATCCCGTTTCTTTTCACGGTTTCGGCCTTCACCTCGGGATTTTCCTGTAGAGAGAATCAGGAGAGGACTTCAGACGCTAGGACGTCGTATGAATTAATACGCGCCATACGCTTCTCATGTTTTTAATCAAATGCTGATGCCATTCTCGCATCGATGAAACTTTGCCTCATCTACACAGATTTTTCGTAATCGTCATGTCCTAGAATATAGAGGGAAAATTGAATTACGGAGGATTTTTATTGATATTTAAGGCACCAGAGTAGAAAATATGTAATTTTTCTAAATAGGAACAAAAATTAGCTGTATTGATACGTGGAAATTAGAAATACTTTGATATTCCGTAGAAAAACGTAAAAGGTCGTGAAGAATAAGGAGAAAAGCCTTTTCTATTTCCAACTCTGAAGCAAGAAAAAGCTTAATTAAATTTAAAAATACTAGGCAGTCTTATAGCGGCAGCGCTGAAAGTTTTATTCCTCACGGGATTTGATAATTAATTGGTGAAAGTATGCGCGGAGGTGGAAAATAATCGAATTATAAAAACTAAGTAAAAAATAAAAGTTGTATTTGCATCCACGTAAATACTTTGACGGCCTCAAGCCTCCCTAGAATATTCACGCTAGGAAACTACCATCAAAATCGATTACCGTTCATTCTCTAATCTAAAACGGGCCCAAATCTAAAGCGATCTAAACTTTTGAAAGTAAAGTGATAGGAAAAGAATTTTGCTTTACGACAATGCATTTTAGACTAACAAAAATCAAGGACGAGACCGATTTTTGGAAATTCTAAATACGCAGAAAATGCATACATTAGCTTAGAGAAAACAAAGTATATTTATGGGTTTACTCGAGAATAGAGAAAACAGTTGCAGCTAAGGGAAAAGAAGTAAGAGGAAAGTAAAGGATTTCAAAAGTGAAAGTAAGGGTTAGAGGGGAGATATTTTCGTGTCCTTGAGGCTGGATTTCCAACTTAAGTATGATGGCATTCTACGAGGTAACGCCCTCTCACATTGAAAATATAAGAAGTAAAACATGTATAATTATAGGCTTACTACGTTGGCTTATCAATATTGCCATCTCACTTTCGTTACTTCTCGTTGCTTTCTACCTTTTTGTCCTTTTTCTTCTCTACTTCTTCACAATTTGGTTTTATCCCTGCTGCCCTAATAACCTTTCCTACTTAAATAGAATTTTTTATGTTTTTCAGAATAATTAACCCAAAATTTCTGTCTCTCCACCAAACTTCTCAATTCTTATCTTCTTTTTCTTCAAATCCTCTTTTAGCCAATCGCGCTAATTACTTCTTATCCGTCTCACTCTCCATTCCCATTTAAACTTTCTTTGTTCTTCATAGGTCTCACCCACTCGTTTGACATCTTTCCTTCACCTTTCCAAATCCACCATTTCATTTCTTAAACTTTCTCTCTTCTGCCGTCTTCCCATCTTATCCAATTCCATCCCACTATTTATCATTTATAAAGGGACATTTCTTCGATCGGAACTTTCTCAAGACAGCGAAACTTTGCGCGACCTTCTCTTCTTTTTCCTAATGATCAATATACATTTGTCATCTATCCGTTTTTCTAAGATATTTTATGTTATCTAGTTTAGGTAACTTGAGTTCATACTTCACATACGTATGAGTGTTAATGCTATATGTGTAAATTAAATATATAAAAATAAACTTGTCGGTTTCTTTGAAAGCTATTTTGTAAACGTTTCTATAGACTAGTTTCGCTAGATTTTTTTCGAATTAATGATTTGCCATGAATCTTACTTGGACTTCCAAGAATTATTTTGAGAAGGGATTATTTAGAATAGTATTCTTTTCAAAATATAAGTTATTTAATCATTTCAGACACTGAGAAATATTTCCCTGTATTAGTGTATATATATTTCATATCAAAGCAATCAATAGTTAGTAGAGAGACGCGGAAACAGAGATGTTGTTTGCAATATAATCATACATATTTCATTTGTGTCATTAAAGTCTAATTTTCAAATATTTTAAAGTATAAATGTACATGTAAGTGGTCAATGCTGATCATATTTATGTATTAAATAACTTTAATTAATCTATGAAGCTTTGATGATCCGCTAATCCGGTATACAAACTGAGATTTACTTCAGAATATGGCTCTTGAGTGACTCAAGAAAAACGCATATAGCTCACAAATTAAACTCCTATCATCATATTGGACAGAGAAAGAACAAACCATCCCTAATTTTAAATTAGAAAAACAATGAGTGGCTTGCCCCCGATTCACTTTTCTGAAATTGCTTTCTTATGATAATCTCTCTTCCATTCGGAAAACGAATACGAAGTTGCGTTGTGATATAAATCTAAAATACAAGGAATTTTGGTAAGAATGACAGAAGGTAGTCTACTACTATGATTTTCTATATGAACTCGATCTTAATCACAGCTCCTGCCTCGATACGTACGCGTCCTTGAATTATATTTCTTATTATATCTCGAGATGATATGTTGATTAGCTCCTGCTTTACCAAGTAATCTATACTGATGAATATCTACAAAATAAACTAAAATTCAATGGGAAAAAGAAAACTGGCTCATATCACTCAGGAGGCTCATATCACATCATATAGGAGTATCCCCAGAGAGTTGAATTGGTAATTGGTAAAGGTAAAAAGGTGTAAATTGGGCATAAAGTAATCAAAGCAAAGTTGTCGGTGGCCCAGCTGGACGATGTGATGATGTCACGTTGAAATAACAACTGAAGATGGCAAGTAGAGTACCACCTCGATTGGTCATTCAGATAATAACGTGTGAGAAGGGAAAAATACTAATACTCCTCGTCTGAATGGTTTTGATACACGGGGGAAATGCAAGGAATCTAAGAAAGAAGAAAATTTAAAGATTTGCGATTCAAAATGTGAGTGAAATGTAGAATAAAAAGCATTTAACGTAGATATAGAAAAAAAAACTCCAGGTATCCAAGGATTTTTAGCGTAGAGCGATGAATAAGTAAAAGAAAAATAATTCCCTTCTTATTGATATTTGATTCAATTAACGTCGGGAGCAAAATTAATTGTATATAAATTTCTTTGCAAACTATAACTTGATCTCTTCTTCTAATAATATCATGTAGGTTACAATAAAAAGATATAACATTCAGTTTTGTCATAACCTGCTTATGTAAAGCTACTCCTCTAAGCAGGAATTTATCCATTCAATACAGTTATAATTTCACAGATAAGATATGAAATTGAAATAGAGCTCCAGAACTTACAAGTGGATCCATAATGGTAGGGATATCATCCCTTATAGAATGACGAATTTAGTTACAGAACTTCAATCCACATCATCAGTACGTTGGCTAATATATAGAATGAGTAAAAGGTGATTCATTTCCCATAAACAATCACTAAAACTACATTTCTCAGAAGAAGTATCGAAAGTTGTTACTTACCAAAGATGCGCAGAGTGAGATTAGATTCGCCTGCTCTTTTTATAACTGGGACTTAGATCCTTCCTGCGAAGAATTATTATAATTAATATATTGAAGAATAGTAATATTCAAAATAATTATAATTAATTATCTTTGACCAAAGGAACTTGTTTTGTTTCAGAGGACGAGTGATAAATTAGCATTCAGTGATATTGCGGTTTCCTTGTGGTTGTTCAAAGTTCTGAAAACTGATTTTTATACTTGCAGCATATTTAATTTTTTTGAAGAACATTGATATCAAAAAATACCCCAATCTGCATCAACTGCATACATTATACTTTTCAAATAAAATCTTTAAAGGAGTGTTGACTGCACGATTTAAAAAAATTAGAAAAAGCTGAAAGTATTTTTCTGGTCGGAAATAATCTACAACAGTTGCAATAGCTAAGTGAAGATTTAAAGGCAATTAGTTCCTAGGAATCACCTATCACAAACCTACAATCCGGAATTATATAAATATTAATGGCAATGAATTCATAATATCAGTTAAATTTATAAATATTTTGGCTACTGTATTCTTTCGGCGCCAATAGGATAGCTGATAGGAATGGGTTATAAAGTAATAAATAAATAGGGGAGAAGTGAGGGAGTTTAGCGGCTGACATAATTTAGAGTGGTGGACAACCTTCTATTATCTACCACCACCATTGCACTATCGTTTACAGTATAATTTATCTACCAATCTCGATAAGAAAATTTCACACTCATAGAAATAATATCAGTAAAATTATATATAATCGTAATATTTAGAAATAACAAGCCGTACTAAAATTTAATCACATTACTACATCATTGCCATTATTCCTTTTTCACCCCTGTTAATAATCTTACTTCCCATCTAAACTCTTGAGATCCTTCATCAGTGAGTGGTATGGACAAGGTTGGAGACCACTAATCTAGAGCTAATATTTTTATGTATTCTGGATGTTTCGAACTGTAGCTCTTTCAAAAATATGAAATTTTATGTGAATATAATTTTATAATCAGCATAAATCCTGAACTTTGGTAAAAAGTTAAGGTATAACAAGGTTGTCAAATAAGTAAACAGTACAACTCAAATAAGTAAAGCTTAATGTTACTATCCAAAGTACTTCTCTTAATTACAACTTCCTACGAGAATTTTCTGTTGAGAAATTTAGAAACCCTTAGAAAACGCAATTTTAACATCGTACATTTTTCAAGGCTCTTCAATGACGCAATCTCAATCTTTAAATACACTCAACAATAATTTCTACTCAGGTAAAGAAAAGATATCGCGCGGAGTTAAAACTATGTTACAATATTAAGAACCTCTTATATCAGTAGTGGAGATTGAATATATAAAACTCTCAAGAGGTATTTCAAAAAATGTTTCTAGGATTGAAAGTGGTTGTAAGCCACAATACGTGCTGAAAATATGTCTTCGTTTCTCTGCATTCCACTTGGAAAGGCCTCAGAAGGTCGCTGTGTAGTAAACAACAAACCGCAACGGGCGAAGACCCAATGAGCTAACCTTTCTAATGCATACATCAGGTGACTTTGTTTCGTCGAACCATTCTTAACAGGAGGCCATTTCTTTGAGGTTCCCCTCTAGAATATTTATTAGACTGGGTATTCGCAAAGGAAGCTAATTTTAGAAATAATACTGTTCTGTCCACTGAAATATTCTTCAACTGCAGAGGGTTTATGCCCTGAAAAATGGATATCGTTGGGGATTGTTAAACGCGAGATGGATTTTAGAGTAAAGTATCAATAGAAGAATTATGACTGATTTCAAGAATATCACAGGACATTCCTTAAAAATCTCAAGTATATCAAGGTCGCTGTTTACGTGCGTTCGATACCATTACTGCCACGAAAAAGCTAATGGCATCGAAATGAAATACAGAACTTATGAAACCATTCAAGCAGAGACGATCGAGTAGTGTTTAAAATTTGGAAAATTCTCACAATAAAAAGACTGAACTTTAAATCCAAATTCCGAAAAAGACACCGCTAACATCTTTCTAAAACACTGCAGTCCGTCAATTTAATACCTCCAGCGTAGTGAAGATTCATACAAAACTGGGATCGATTAACTCAGCGAACTGACAAACTTTTCCTGCCGTTTCCAGGCGAAGTTAACACCTACTAAGACACTGTAAAGGGAATATGGCATTGCAAACTCCAATAGCAATATAGAATTATCAATATGGAAGTTAATTGCAATTATTAAGAGATTTCCGTAAGATAAAGGAAGAGAGAGATCGTAAAATTAGATATTAGACTTCTAAAGCTCTTCTTTTCCTACATATCCAAATACAGGTCCGTACGCTTCAGAGGCTCGGATAGCAATGAGTCAGCTCTAGAAAAGTAACCAATTTGCGCCAAAATTGGCTTCCTAACCCAACATTCCACTGCAGAGATTTTAAGATGGATAAAGGCGGAATATGATATCTGGAATTTTCAAAAAATTCCAACGAAGCCGTTGCGGTGTCCCAAATACATTCGTGGATAAATGTGATAAGGAGAATACGGTTTCATGATTCACGTACGTATTTTATATTGTATATTAAGCGTCTTAACGAAGTTTCACTGCATTTAAAGTCTCTCCGTTATATAACCACTAATAAATATTTATTTAACAGGAACAAGTTGTTCAGATAGTTTTTTTTGTTGTGGTAGCAGTAAAAAATAGACAACTTTTATTAATTTTACCTGCAAAATGCATATGGATTTTACAAACCGCTCTTAAGTTAGACTGCAAAGAAAAGAACTTTTGAATTTTTCTCAAGAGCTCAAGTCGCCCCTTAAGGGCTTCTAGAGGAGAGGGCAAGGGATTTTATGGAAGATAATAGTCATGATATTATTCATACATTAATAATACCTAGAAACTGATTGTGAAATAGAATCTGGTGCTTTCGAGCTGGGAATTTGTACTCGTAAATCCTTTATATATTTACAATTACCGTATTAAAAATGATAACCATGATCTACAATGGTGACAGGTTATCCGAAGTTGATTGGACTTTAATGTTATATAGTGTATTATTCCATCTAAACTTCCGCTCTTTCCCTAACTTAACTATGAGAATTATGCCGTTCTATACTTTAGACATTAAAAATGTCGCTTATTTACTTTGTAAACCCTCAAATATCTGGCTTCTTAATTCTTTAATGAAATCCGCGTAGAATTTATTTAATTACTAATTAATTTCCCTAAAGCAGTCGAAGGTTCCCTCTCCACACTCTCGGTCTGTAGAGGAGCCAAAAATGTCTTATTAACCAACCAGCACTCATTTCTCGAAAGGAGTCGTTGGCTTCTTAGAGACTCCGTTAACCAGAACCGTAAAAGTAACTCGGTTTTCATTCCTCGATAATTGGCTGAAGGAGTTTCTCCATTGTGAAGGCTCCTTTTACATTTTTCCTTCCCTCCCTTTGCACCTCTTCAATAGCTCCCTCCGCCTATTCTATTCCTTTGAGAGAATCCCCGGGTTGTTACCCAATGAACCGTCGCGGGAAGCGTGGGAAATCTTGGAATCAATTAAAAATGGAACGAATATTATCATCGGGGTCGGCTCCAGGCATTTAGGCGCCCTAAGCGGAAAGATCTTGGCGCGCCCCCATTGAAGATGAAATGAAAATTAAAAGGAGCTGTAAAGAACTTATTTTTCAAACGTCATAACTTGAGAAATATAAGCTAGATAAAAGCGCCACAGAATTAACGTTTTTCCACGTACATTTTTGACCTATTAAGTGTTCTCTCTTCTATCTGTGCCTCAATTTTTATTGTTTTTGCTAGCACGTGTTTAGCATAATGAGTTCTAATCAATTGTAAAATATACCCCATTTACCTCTGATAATTTTATGCTATGTTAAATGCATTGTTTTATGTTTTGATCTCCTAATTTATAGACACCTTATCTGTATCCCTTTTTATTGTATATATATCTTTTATATATTTTATATTGATTTTATATAAATACTGAAATTTTATATAAAATCTTACTATTATAGGTATTCATTCGTTTAGAGTATTTCTTAAAGGGCACCTCATTCCGTGAAAACACTGGCCCATAGAACCAGATTGATTATTTATTATAAAGATTCCTTCCATGGCACATTACTAACTCTGACGTTTGAGTATTGATTGCGTTGTTTTGTACTGTTGTTTGTTTCTGGTTAATTTAATTATAAGTATGGTCTCCTTTAATTAAAATTCGCCAAATATGAGAATTCGCCAATGAGATTACTGAAAGTAGATATGATTACAGGACGCGGATGATGAGTTAAATGACATTTACTTCTGTATTTCAATTTATACTATCACATTTTAATATTTCCAACACCTCTCTTCCAAGAGCTAAAACTGAACCGCAATGTAACTATTGACACGTCACTTATCACCTCCTTAACGATGAAGGAAAAGTCTTCTTCTTCCTTAATGATTTTCATCCAAAAGTGTTTTCTCTTTCGCATCTCTTTCAGCATGTCTTTCAGGCGTCCGTGACGGAAATTTTAGGGAGAATTAATTTTTTCGGGATGGAGAAAGCTGTGAGATTGCCCCCTCATATTCAGCGCTCCGGGCAGTTACCCCGGTCAACCTCAGTTCTGGTCGGTACTGATTATTATGGCCCAATTCAGGCTGTGAAGAAATTAGGAACCGCCTCAGGGTGCATCAATTAACTTGGGTATGGAAAGTAGTAGTAATGCCTCAAGCTACCATGTAGCGCAGTTCACTCCATAAAATACGGAATGGTAAATTAAATTCCATTCAATAATAATGTAGCACTTCTTATAGAATACAAAAATGAGTAATGAATTACTGTTAGAGCTCTAGTTGCTTAACATAACAATACCTGACCACAATATTACTGGAATATGAGTATAAAATGAAAAAGACGATTAAGGTTACAATAGAGGAATGGAATGTACGATAAACCATTCGTCTAGGAACGTTCTCAACGGGAATGAAAAAAAGTCTGACGAGACCGGAACTCGAACCCAAATCCTTCACTTTGGACTACTCTAGCCAATTGACTGCCTACAAAGGCATACTACCCTTGCTCAAAACGGCATATCTGAATTTTCTGACTATGAAACTCCATAAGTATAGTCCCTCGGAAAGGGAAAATTGTTTTTTGTTGGAGTCTCAGACCTGCCAGACATTTCTCAGGTCCGTTTCACTTAGAAATAAGATAAAATTAAACCTCAGCGGGACCATGCGTCTGTAATACTGCACTGGCTAGTATTTGGTGATTCAGTGCAGCTAATTGATTTCAGCTAGATGATCTATTTAGGAGTAAAATATCGGGAGTGTATACGAAATAGGTATCCATCACATCAGAACTTTGTGTAACGTGTAATCACGCGTACGTGTCGAAGAGAGATAAAACACAAACGACGACCGTTCCTATTAATTTACTCGCATCTACAGGCACGTTAAGTGGACGCTCACGTTGAATTTCACCCCCGAGCTTTTTCTACTCCATTAGTCCGTAAAATTGATTCATTTGCAATGCCAATTAAGGACGTGAGCGGAAACCGTTTCATTCGCGAAATAAATACTACCCACTCCTTTGGAAGAACGTGTTTTACATCCACTTTTCGAGGCATGAAAGCCGATCGGTACAATTATATTAGTAAAATATGAAGTCTTTTCGTCTTTCAAAGGTAAAGAAGATATACTTAACAAAAAGATGCGAAAGCACTAGAGGTAGAATTTCGGGAAAATTGATTAGAAACAAGATCTATAAGTCGCATTTGCAGATTAATCCATAAACAAAAGTAATTCGTTGAACAATGCAATCCTTCTCCCTATTCTTACCCAATTTTTATTCTTACGTGATAGAAACTTCTTCTACAAATATAGATCTAAATAGATACGATTGTAGTGCATCATCTGCCATTCACCTTCGATGTAACTAAGGTGATATTTAGGAATGTTCCAACCTTCCTTTACCCTGATTTTTCTCGCACCATTACTTAAGTTTTGGTCTATTTTCTTCCAACGATTTCCATCCCACCGCAAGTAGCTCTTGGTAACGCTCACCGATTTATCGCAGCCATTCCGAACTTAAAACGTGAGGAATTCCTAATTTAAGAGCGCGACGCTCGTCTGCACGCATGCTCCAGATAGGGCCTAACCAGGGCTTTGAAGCATCGTTCTCGGACTTTTCAATCCTCTTACCCATAACGTGCAAATAAATTTTCTTGGCTCTTCCGAAAGCCCGTAATTGCATGTTATCATGTACCCGTCCAAAAGTGACAGAATTCCAGTGATGAGGATTATTTATGTGAAATTTTATTTTCCTCTGTTTCATTATTTTTAATCGAACTCGTGTAACTTCATAGCCCTTTCTCGCATTCCGAACATTAATAATATTCTCTCTCGTAGTCCTTTAATCTTCATTTGGACAGAATCTTTTCGTTTCATTCTCCCACTGTTTTGGCTCACTTCTATCTAATTTGACATTTACATCAATATTTCGGCATTCGTTGAAAGTTGAAAATAACGACGTTGAATATAAAAACAAAATTTGAATATATTCATTTATTAAGAAACAAACATTACTCCACAAAACTAGTATATTACGAGCACTTATATTCATTTATTAAGAAACAAACATTACTCTACAAAACTAGTATATTACGAGCACTTTTATCTGCCAATATTAAATAAAATGTAATGTATCATTTCCAAAAACAAGTAATATCTTTATTATTAAATGTATTATTATATTAATATAAAATACCCAACTGCAGTTTATGAAGTAGCTTTAGGTAGAGCTTAAATAATTTAAGTTCAAATTGATGAAAAGAAAAATTTTAGTATCATAGCAATGTGAAAAAATATAGTTACGAAACATTTAAGATATTAATATCACCAACGTATTTGCATTCAATAAACTGCGCAGGTTTTCAAAGTTAATGAAATTAAGTATTTAATTTTTTGTTTTATTTGAATTAGGTAGAGCATTTTATTGAAATCATTATAGAAATATTATTATAGTATATATTATTATAGAAATCACAAATAAAAACGGTCCGGAGGGAAATTTCACATACGTCAAATAAAAATTGGCACACATCCAATATAAATCCACTATTTCCACTTAATAATCTACACTTTCACCATTTGAAAATTAAATATCAATATAATTTTTTTCGCGTAACCCTTCAGGCGCCTCTTGGTTGATACGAATGCATATTGAATAATAAACACGATTTTCAAGTATATGGTATCTATTTATTAATCGTAAAGGAAGATACGCCGAGAATAACGTATTCCTCATTATTTTCGAAATTAATAATGCTTGTGCTATCCATAAGAGATCGAAAAACCCTCCTCAAGCCGAATACGTCAATGAGACTTGGAGGGTTTAAGGGTTGGCCTTCTAAGAATCACCCCGTGTAATCCGACGGTTCATTTTCTCCATTCGGGGAAGAGACCCGACGTTTCATTGACGAAGAGTTTTTTGATCTCTTATTCATTCAAAATTTGAATTATAATTTCTGTTCTTTCATCCAAATTCATGTGAAATATAGGAATATGAAAGAAAAAAAGATATCCACGACTGAGGAGGAGGAGACTTATTTTGAAGACTCGTCACATAGGTTTGACTGATAGGAGCTTTGGAAGGAAATTCAAAATATATAACATGCCGCCAGATGAACTGAAGAACTTTAAGGGTGCACTTTCCTTAAAAGACTGAAAACATACTTTCAAATTCGTATTATAGTGTGACTGAATTCTTCAATGAAGGGAATTTATGACTGTGTTCATGCATTGATGAAAATGTCTATCTCTTTAAATACATGTTCATGTAACTGCATGTATGTATATGTCTATTGTAAAGTATATAATATAGTGCAGCATGTATTTGTAGTTCAAAAGCTTCAAATCATTTTTATAGAACATAAAAAATGTAACTGAAATCTGCTAAATTGAATGAAATGTTGCGTTTTAATTAGTAATTAATTAATTCCTTAATTATTTGATACTATTGAATTCCCCCGTCAAAAATTACGGAAATATATAAACATCGATGTGTATTAGATCCTGTAATGAATTTTTAAATTTTAGATTTCTATCTTGTCTGGAAGTGCGGGAAATTCATGTACCAATATTTCTCTCCTGTATTTCTTATGGAAGTTACTGACATCGTGAAAATAAACGTACGTATGCACAACGGTGATTATTATACAAGATAATTAATGAATTATAATCGTCCTATATGCATATTTGTGCCTTGGATGAATAAAATTATTATTATTGCTATTAATTTGGTGACAGGATAAACATTACATATAATTCAAATTCGTAATTACGTTAGTGTTTCATGATTATAATTTGTAGTCATAGATGCGAAGGTTGTCCCAAACAAGGAGCCTCTCAGCAATTTTGAAACTTAAGTCAGAAAAATAACAAAAAAAAATAGCATTGAGCATTCTCTATAAGCTTACTCTCGTCCAATTACAACATGGCTTACTTTTAATGCATTAGAAAAGTAAATTTATGAGTCTCCACGAAAGCCTTAGGTAGAGAGCGTGAGGATATAGATTTTCGGTCTGCTCCACCACCGCCACATATTCCATCGATCAAATTGGCGAAAGGGAGGCCATGAATCACGAAAAATTGATCCTTACTTGGGGCTCTACAACGTGCATCGACTCTCACGGTGGGTCCGTGACGGTCCAGAGCCGTGAAGATGAAGGAGCGGTCATCCCATTTGACCATCCATCGCTCATACGAAGGGCATTTGGAAGGGCACAATCACATTCGACTGTGAGGACAGATCTCTTTCGCATCTCTCAACCCAAAGAGAAGAATTTTCTAACCGCTTCTTCCAAAGACGCATATTTTCCCCACGTTCCAAGGAATCTTCTTTTCGGTATTTCTAAAAGTGAGATGCTATATTTCCCAGAATTCCGCATCTGTATATATGCATACGTAAATACGACTTTGCTTCAAACAAAATTGATATTTGAAGATTTTGTGTCACATCACATTCGTTTAAAAAAATCCTAAAGTTTAATTAACGATTAATTAAAAAATTAAATTACTAAACATAAAAGAAAGCGAAGAAACAGAAAATTGAATGTAAAATTGGAACTTTATGATAAATATAATTCCATATAATCGATCGATAGATAGATTTTCCTTTGAAATAAAGAGCTTGTTAGCTTCGATTATTTAAACTAGTCGATAATTCCCTATCCTTGTAAACATATTTCGCTTCAAACCTTCGCTTTCAAACATCTTACAACTCCTCTCTTCAATATCTCATTCATCTTTCAGCCTTTTCTTAAAATTCTGAAAGGTCTTTATTTAGGCTAGATTTAAAATGTCTTTCCTTCCATCTAACCTGTTGTCAAAAATATTCATAAAAACATAAATAATGTATCCGTAAATAGAAATAGAGTGGAAAAACTTTAGGTGTGGATGTAAAAAGACCTAAAGTATTATCTTATGGTAAAAAATCCACAGCGGAAAAACAAGGTGTGAAAATCGTATGCAAACCCAAGAATGATATTAATTGTCATGGTTAACTGCAGTCTTTCCCGTACATTAAATTTACAGTAAATGGTGGTTTATTGCGGAAATCCATCATGCATCATGAAGGAGGGTTGTAATTTTCCCACAACAGCTTTTAATAAACCCAAAAAAGAAGGAATAGCTCCAGCTATTTCTCGTGACTTGATTATAACATTCATTCATTGAAACTACTCGTTAATATACTTTTTATTAAAAACTTATATTGAAAAGTAAGTCTTCTCCTCGTGTTAAGTCTCATACACATTCATTCGATCATTCCGGTGAAATTTGTCTTTAGAACCCCTCAGTTCACAGAATACGGCCAATTAGTGCGTCTCCTTTATTAAGTCTTACAAATGGTTCTATCGTCTTTCATCCGCAGTTTCATTAGTAATTTTTCTCTCCATCGGCCATCAGCATTCACTTACAGCACCAAATGCCTCTAAGCTCCTAATGCTTCTTTTCATGCGCTTCTGTAGTCCAGCTCTCTTCTCTCATACTCCAACTGTTTCCTTGCCGCAAAACTAATTTTGTCAGCGCTGAATGTTTACTTTTCTTTTGTTGTAGCCCACTTTCTTGAATCTGATACTAGTTTTGACACTTCTTTTTTAAACCAATTCAGGTGTTTTATCACTGCCAGCATATCTATTTATTTATTGTTAAGCGTCATTATCTAACTGCATATTTGTTCTAATATTTTCTCGCCCCTAACATTACTAATATTTTTATAATATAAACCACACGATTGTATTGCAGATTTACATCATTCATGAGCGTTTCAGTTACAAAAGTTTGAAATATCTGATTACTTTCTCATGATTATAAATACCCTTCAATTTTTTTGTAACTTACAGGTTTGGTCACGGGTGGATTACGGTTTTAAGCGAAGCAGCGTTGTGATGATTCTTGTAATAGATTTTTCGTGTGGGTTGATAAAGGGTTGAGTAGGGTCTCGATATACTAAAATTTTCCGACTAAATATGTCATCATTATTATATTTCTTCCTGGATTATACTGCGCGGATCTGATATATTCGCATGAACACAGAACTGAAATGTGGCAAGCTTAGATAAGGCATCGAGGAAAGCTTAGCGCGATTATTAGCAGTACTCACGGTATCCATCGCGGCAATATAGGGTGAGTACGGTGCCAGCAGAAAGCCATGGGACATGAAATCGCTCAGTAATTGGCGCAGTTAGGAGCATATACAGTCCTCCCTCACAGAGTTCGAAGAAACGGCTCATCGCAAGAGGAATTAGGCTTGAGTAAAGCGCTAAGTGCTTTCCCTTTTGGCTTTGCGATATGTTTCCGCGCAGCCGTTTATCTTGTCGGCTGACACTGGAGGTGCTAGAGCGAAATAATTACGCGGACATACGCTTCACCTGCTCTTCGCTCCTCCTTTGTTTCTCGATAGATTTCGTCGCGCGTGCAAGAGTTAATCTGGCGGCAGGCGACGTTCCATCTCCCGGTGAGTGGAAACGCGGAAAGAGAAAGCGTATGGAACGAGAATGACAGACGACCGGATGACCTTTCATTTCATTCGGTTATTTCCTTGGGGGAAACAGCGTCGCCGATTGTTCTCTCCACTCCAAGGACCCTTTTGCAATAAGATGCGTTCTTCTAGAAAGCATTCTTTTTTCCTCACATCGCGTGGAAAACTATGAATTCTTTTTATGCCGAGAAAATCTTACAAAAAGGCAGAGAAGATCCTTCTGTTAAACCGACACCCACTAGATCGACACCCCATTCGAACAACGCCTTTTGACCGACATATTTTCCAAAAGTATTTTTTATTAAATTTAAAATATGACTATTTAAAAGACAGTTAAGTAGCCTTCCGTGGAATTTATTTTCGTAGCGAAAAAAATTAATTTGTATGATTAATTAATCAAATGAGTGACGTTTTCTATTGTCTAGTTAAATCAGTTTTTAATATTAATGATTGTAAAAGTGGTCAAGAATTCATCCAGAGTCCGTTAAGTTAAGACTCTTAACTTCTTAAGAAAAATAACATATATTAACATTTCATTTTCACAAACAAGAGTATTTTACTCTTGAAATTTCATAGATAATTTCTTTGATAAAGATCCATACTTAAGTTTTCTGGGGTTAGTAGGTTTTGAACTAACATCACCTCGTCATCTGGAAGGAAACTATAAATTATAGTTCTGATTTACAAACGTTTATAATACTCATATTTTGGCCTATTTTTATTAGAACAGTTTAGTTCTTTGCATTAATACGTGATTGCCCTGCATACATATGAAATTTTAAAATTAGCCATCTCAGCTTGGTTTCTCATAATAAATACTAAGTTGTCGGGCAAACTGGGCGTTGATTAACAAAAGAGTGGAGCAACCGCGTGCCAGTACATCAAGTTAGAGCCCTTACAGAGTGATTCTCCTCTAAGAAATATGTCATACTAGATTCCATTCACGACTAAAGCATCATAGGAAACAAGAAAAAGCCCATCCCTCAACAAAGAAAGGAGAAGGTCCACCTATCCTTCACTGTCACCAGAGAAAGATTTGGAACGCTTTTCCTCCAGATGTGAAATCATTCATACTGAATATCAATCCCTAAAAAATTCTATGACCCTAATACATCAAACATCAAGAATAAAATTTCGAGGATGTCGATGTTTATATCGTTCGAAGCAAAAATTCACACTTACTTTTAAGAGATTAGCCGATAGAAGAGTCGAAACTCTTTAAATGCTATTTTTTTTCTTGTTTTCTTAGTAGTAAGTATCATCTCAGCAGTTAATTCAGTATTATGGTTAAGGCATGGATTTTGGTTTTCCGTTTAGCCGCACAGTCTATTTACTTTTACTTCTTGCGTGACAAAGATACATACCAGGTCATGAATATTATTATTTCAGATGATTATCACAATTTCAATTACTAGTACTCCGCTCGCACACTCCTCGCTACTTTTTATGCTATTACATTGCATATTGCCAAAAAGAAAAGTTACCGTAAATAAATCAATATTACAATTATTTAAATTATGATTGAATTATTTGAATTTACTTTCAATTGAAAGTAAATACAAGTAATTTACTATATATTTATTTATCCTATTTTATATTACATTGATAAGGTATAATTTAAAGTAGGATAGCGCTTTCATAAAAAGCGTGTAACTTGGGTCAAATTTGTTTGTAGAGCCTCATGCAAATACGACTTCCTTCTAATTAAACACCGACATTATTCTTCCTTTTGTTCAAATCAAGATCTACAATATTAAATTCGATTACATTCCCATAGCCAGAGTTATTACAAAACAAGCAAACCTAGGTTAGAGCCCACAGGAAACGAAACTTTGGAGATTTTGATTGCATACTCTGCAATACTATTTACAGAGCAATAAATGAAAACTGAAATCAACGTAAGATTGATTGAAATACTTGACAAAATGGTGTGCTTGTAAATTTGTTTTTCGTGATGTTTTAAACATTAGAATATATTATTTTAGATAGGTTATCTGTATTTAAATTAAATAAGTTTTTGAATGCTCATATCACGAATATCTCGAATATAATATCACGAGTTTGAAGATGATAAATTAATACAGTTGAAAGTCAGCAAGGATTCGCTCTTGCTCTCTTTCCCTTTTCGAGTGATTTGACTGAATTTAAGTAATAGAAATAGGATATAAAAATCAAGGCACCTCATTCCATCTCGGTTCCTGCGGACATTGGGGATTCCAACAGCTCAGCATGACCATTTATGTATGCCAAAGCGAATGAAAAATGTGTGCATATCCAAGTTTTCAGGTGTGAATCAGAGATGATTTACTCAGCTGACCTATTTCAATTCCTTTCAGTAAACATTTTTCCGAAATCATAGCAACGAGATGAGTTAGACTTTACGACGCGAGGCAATTGGTAGGTAAAATAAACTTTTTACTGCGTAATTCGGCTAATTAAACCACGCATTGGAAAGATTTCCTTCCCTTACTTCCCAATGCGCAACTTCAACATGAAGTATTTCAATTCATTCGAAAATAAAAATGGTGCGACAGGTGATTCGACAGTTTAATATTCAGCATCTCTTCCAATTTCCACTCAGTCTCAATATTTCCTCTTTCCTGAGCAATCGCTGGATGTTTACTTCCTCATCGCTCGATGTCGCGGTAACCATTCAATATTCCAGAACTGCATTTCGCAGCGATGCGAGCCGAGCGAAATGAGAACGCATACATTCTAAAGCAGTGATCATTTCTATTAAGTCATTCATGAAGGGTGGAAATATTCGCGAAGTTAATAAACTAATGTCGCATTCGGAGCGTCGCTAATGAGCACTTCTCGCATTCGGTTGTTCAAGTTCGGATGTGGAATGAAATAGACGACTTATGAACTTCTCCTTAATTGGACTCTCTCCAGCTACGCATTTTCCGCGTCCTACATTTACAACAACGCTAATTCCTCGTCCACTGAGCTGCAGATCAAATGAGCTGTGACGTCGCTCATTTCCTGAAACCGAAGAATTTCTCGCTACTCAGGAAACTTTTGATATTTCTTAAGAAATCCAGCATTGAACGTAGAGCTTCTCTTCCTTCTTAGTTGATTACGAAAGTTTTAAAATTATTAATTAACCTTTCGCTTAGGAATTATATGGGGGATCAGGTAGAATTATATCTGTTATAATAATCACCTATGTGTATATGATCCATCCAATCTCCTGTAAATGATTCTTTCTAGGATCTTACCAAGTACTAATAACATGGTTTATTTTAATAATTAATATATTAAGTATTAGTATATTAGTATCCCCTTCCCAGGCTTGCAAATTATTTTGAGATTTTCCCAACCTTTATCCGCCAATGCACAGCACAAGCGAGCCATATTAAAAAATAAGTTTATTATTATTTATTTGCAAAATGTTTGAAAATTATTCTTTCATTACACGTTCTGTAGTGTCCAACAACCATGCTCAATCCTGATCACATTAATATGGCTAATGCGTGTTCACATACATATCATGTATAGTAACCAACTTGAAAACAACTGAATGCTAAGATTAAAGGTAGATTTTATTCCTAAAGGTTATCAAACTAATTTCTAACTATAAAATTTTGATATCTTTTCGACTTATAGATGAGCGGTCGACGATCGCATAAAAAAGATGGTTGAGGGACGCGGGTGGGGCATTTCTAATCTAGTTAGTCTTGTCTAGTAGAGATGGGCTTGAAGAAACAATGTAAAGTTGAACAGTTACTGCATATAGCCGACAGAAATCCCGAAGTGTTTGGGAAGAATTTTCCATCTAAAGGCCGTATTAAGCATTAGGCTTCAGAAGATATGTGAAAGCATAAGGTCGAGATTTAGTTGCATTTTGGCTACGTTCAAATAATATTATAAAGAAATTGCTTTTAATAAAATAAGTTCGTTTGCTCCGTAAACTCGGAGAGAATGTCCCAAAGAGAAACTAACTCAATAAAGTCTGACTGGACCTTTAACCTTTTTTCTTGTAAAGAGATTATTTTTCTTTTTGTTTTTCATTACGTAGCATTTGCGAGGAGGGAAAATAAAATTGTTAAAAGACGGAAATTCGTTTCAAAAAGTGTCTAAAAGGCCACAGGTTCCTCACCTATGTCCTAGAGCTACCTCGAAAACCAAAATATAGTTAAACCCGGTTAAGACGCTTTTCAGAGAACCAAGCGTTTTCAGCGAGATAACTTTATAACCGGCTTGCGTAATGCTGATTACTTTGCATCATATTTTTGAAGAATGATCTGCTTATCACTCAAAGAGAGCCTCTTGGTTAGTAAAATGTTGGTCTCTTTCACTCCATACTGAAACACTTTTTACCAGATAGACAATTAGGGAAAAATAACGGATCTTCAACAGCAGTTGTGAAGAAGCATCATAGTGATCTTTCCAATGCTACCTTCCCATAACACTGCACTCCTTTCCTTTTTAATTAGATATGTTTACATCTTGAAATCACAAATTTGTATCAGTTCCGAGAGTGGGAAAGAGATTGTTCTCCCCCTCGATATCTTGATATTACTCTCAGTCATTCCAAAGAAGAAATTCATAAGGAACCTTTCTAGAGATAAGTAAAGCCTGAGACAACGAGACAGATTAAATAAAAACAATTTTTGACAATCGAATCAGGCGAATGATTTGCTAAAGCAGGTTTCACTGCATCAAGGAACGAGAAAAACCCACATCCTAAGCGGGAAGTGGTATTTTTATCATGTGTTTCATGTAAAAGGGATCAGGACGGGGAGAAAACTGTGCGTTAAGCAGGATAGCGTCTTAAGCGGGTTTTACTGTACCTCCTCCGACCTGAAGACCCTTTCGCGATCCGATGTGAGGTCGCCCCTCGTAGGTTAATAGAAACAAGGACATAAAACAAACAAAAGAAAAACGATGGGCAAAACCAAAGAGCCAAAGGCAAAAAACGTCACACTGTTAGAAAAACAAGCAAGGTTTATTTTCCGGTTCAGTTCCAGTCTTTCCTAATTCGCAGAATTAAAAATAATTGTCAAGTGAAACCGGACGAGGAACCACAAGAAAATTAACAGAAATTCTCATTCTTCTATATTCTTCGCCATCGAACGTAGTTTACGATTTGAAATCATAAAAACTTTGAAAAAATATGTCGTTTATGGTAAAATTGACGAACCCGTTCAGTAATTGTTTTCGTTGCTATCAATAAAATCTTGTTTGCTACGACATTTGCTACGAGGCTTTTACCATCATATTCACGAATCTGCCCTGTTCGATTTCAGCCTAGCACTTTCCATAAATTTCAATTGGAATTGAATTCATTAATTGGTAGTTTCCATTTCTCTTTATACCCGTGAGTATATCAAATTCTTTCCTGCATTTTCTTTTCATTTTCCCTCTATGATCCAGAACATAAAGCAGCCATGTTTGACGTGCCCCAGCTAACTCGGGAATTCTTCCTCCGTATTGTATTCAGTATAGGTCTTTTCATTACCAATCCGTTCTCATATCTGATTATTCGTCACTCTCTCCCTCCATATCACTCTTTTTATTCCTCCATAACTAGATTTCAAAGCTCTAAATATTTATTTCAACATAATTTTCACATTCTTTCCTCAAGGTTAAAGTTTCTGATTATGTAAGCATTCCATTAAGCATTTGGCAAATCTCTTCCTTAAGATAATTGTTATCGTTTGGGAAATCTTCAAAACTTTGACTCTTTTAGAGGTTCTCTTAGTAGTATCGTTGAAAGTACTTTGATAACTGAGGTCATTTCGAAGCGGTTCCGGGAATCGAACCTGGTACTTCTGCTAAGTCGAGCGCGCTGCTCACTTGACTCTCTGAAAGTCAAAAGGATCTCTTCTTCATAGAAATTCTGCTAATAATCTCCTGAATACAGTCGACGTCCCTATTTATCAGGCTAACAGATGTTTGAAAAATGTTATGAACTAATTTAGAGATCTAAATTCTTATAAATAAGAATTCTTATAAATAGAATAAATATATCGGAGTTCACCACGATTTTGACGACAATTTCACCAGCTGTCTTGCGATTATCTGGGGCATCGGGGATGACAGATATTAAAGAAACATGAAGACTTCATAAGATTTCATTCCGTGACGAAGATTGGTGATACACTTTCGAAACCCAAAGTCAGAATCCCGCAAGGTCAATGTGAGGGAGTATACCAAGTCTCCTGCTCACGTGGGAAATCGTATATGGGGGAACTTACAGAGCCATAGACGTTTGCCTTAAAGAATATCAAAGGGCGACAAAGGACCGACAATTTAATCTCTCCGTCATTTCTAAAAACGCTTGGAGTGAACCGGGACACGAAGCCCAATTTCAAAATGCCAAAATGGTCGCGAAAGAAAAACGATATGTTTCCCTTCTAATATGGAAATCGATCGAAATGGTGAAAACACTTCATCAGAAACGACGGCGTGCATGGAGACGGACCCTCCGGTGAACAAACTAATCAGAGAAGGGACCGATCACGAAAAGTGAGAGAAACCACAGACAGGTACATAAAGGCGATCGAAAATCGCACTCCCACATTTCGAACTAAAGACGCCCGCAGGATAGTCGGCGAAACTGTCGCCATGACAGACAAACAACATCGCGATGGAGTCAGTAACAACATACATAATGCAAGCTTAGGGCACCACAGAAACCTACACAGTGAAGGCTTCCCTACTCTAGTCACTAGCCTTTCAATTCTCCCTTTTATTATTCCTGGGTTAATTAGCCGTCGAATTGGAAGCAATGGCATTCGCCTCTGTGATTACTATGAGAAGAGTCGGAAATATCCCAAGTAGACAAGTTTCAAATTAAATCAAAATTAATGATATTTTGACCGCAAACGGGAAAAACATTACTAGAATAATAAAGCTAAAAGTTTATCCTTTTCCATTAATGTATGACTGAAATACGAAATCCTGCACTGAAGGAAGTGGAAAATTCATGCAATCATGTAAAAAGTTATCACTACCTCGGCTTCTTCCTAAAGGTTACGAGAATATTTTACCATATGAATATGTAACATAGTTTACCGCATTAATTTTTTAGGCCAAAGGCAGCTAGTATTGTATAAAATTGGAAATTATATACGAAATAGATCAGATCTGTGGAGTGCAAGGATCCTTTGTTGGTTCTTAGGTAGGTGTGATGAAACATTGACACCGGAAGGCCGCATACATGTACGTACCTTTCGATCGAATATGAAACCATATTGCTGCACTTGTGCTGGATATTGCTTCTATTCAAATAGCTAAAAATCTATATATGAAGAAAAACGGAGTTAATAGCTAAGTTAACAAAAGACAGATGTTTTAAATTCTACTTTCATCTGATGATAACGAGACTAAAAATGTTATTAAAATACGTGCAACATTGCTCTTTCTCTAAGATCATTGTATTTTATTTTGCATACATATTCTAGCCACATATATTCTATAAGAATACATTCTTGAAATGATAACTAAGTTTATGATACGATACTAAAACAAAATTGGGATCTGCATTTAATCATCTGCAAAGGTGGCTGGATGAGACAAACGAGATACTAATATTTACATTTAGTTTTAAGAATGAAAGAGAATGTATGAAAAGAAGTTTTGATGTGTTTGGATTTAAGGAGGAATTTAGTAAAAATAAAATATGATTAAGTTTAGTCAAGGAAATACTCCCTAACAGACCAAAATGCGCTCCACCCTATGTGTACTTAACTTTGAACAGTTTCTCAACCTTGGAGAGACCTCAGATTATCAAAAGGAGGTAACTACTTAACGCGGATCACTTTGTGGAATGTCTCACTAATCATTTACAATTTAGGATCATACAAACTGCAATTATTACAGTTTCAATATGTATAATGAACGGAATGTTAATTTGTGATTTTTTCTCATTTTAGTATCGAAAACCTCTAATAAGTATTAAACCGTTGAGAACCTAACCCATATGTAAGAAGATTCTTATTTTAGAATCAATCTCGCCCAAATTAATTGGCTCATTATTATTATTATCATTATATATGAAAGACCAAATCTGTACCACTGTTATGTGATATGAACAATTTTCTTTGGCAACAAATGCTTCTTATTGTCACTTTACCTTCAGGTGATATTTTAATTTGATTGAGTAGAAGTATTACTGTTGAAAGTGCTTCGACGGCTGAGAACATTTCAGACGTTGGCTCTCACCGAGGATCGAACCCGGGTCTGCTTTCGCTAAAGTCAATCGTGCAGCACAATTGACTATTCGGGAATCCAATTGTATCGAGGTAATTTTTAAATCAAATCAATATCACCTAACTATTAATTCTTTTCCATGCACCATCAGTAAGGCAAAAGATATTAGAGGACCTAAGAGGTAGGGTTAGCTACCAGAGAAGAAATTGATGGGGAATGTGGGGGCACATGAACCTACTGATAGGTAGGACATTCATATATGTATGTACCATCAGTGAAACCCGTTTCGCCGGTTAAGTACTTCTAATCTAGATTTTGTGCTGATGAGTCCTGCCTAATTCACAGACCAGTATAATTCTACATTGCACTCATGAGGAATATTTCAGGTTTTCATCGAATTTCACAAATATTGAACTATCTTATACTCTTTTAGTGCAGACCTTCGCAACTTAGAGAGTAGTCCGCAGTAGAGCGTTGCTCATTACTTACGCTATCAGCGAATGGAGCGATCTATGCGAATCTCTTAGTATTTCCATACCTTTGCCACACCCTCTATTCTCCGCGATGTTTATTTTATCCCTTTGATCCCTTCAGCTTTTGTGGAGAAATTCAAAAAAGGCTCCGCTCAAGTCGGCCATCTTTCTCCCGAACTTCTCGATTAAATTTGTAGAGCAGTGTCACGTGACCGCGGCCCGAGAGACAAGAGAATAAAGAGAGCGCGTTTAAATGATTAAAGCCGTCGTGGGCCATTCGCCACACCTTCGTTCACCAGCCATATTAAATCATTAATCCGCTCCAATAAAGGCGAATTATTGTCTCCGCCTTTCGTCAACACGCTCAGAATTGCAAAGAAAGATCGGCTTAAAGAGGAAACGGCCATTTTGAAAGCGATGATAAGCCTTCGCTTACACGGAATGAATGGCATCGACACCGCAAACTGTTCATGAGTTGTGTTTTCTTTGCCTTCCGGACGGAAACCTTACTAGAATAATGTGGAAGCCAAGGAGAGGCAGTGGTGATCAAGAAATCCGAAATACTCGTGTTATCCCGAGTAGTCGAGTATTCATTTATGACAGTGTTTCCTAAACTTTTCTATGCACCCCCTCCTTCCCCACCCTTCTACGATCAGGGGGTAGATAATGGAAGAGTTGTAGAAGGTAGTCTCCACTACCTAAACCAGAGAATAACAATTTGCAAAATAAAAATTGCGATGAATCAACATGACCTAAATCATTTCATAGCGATTTTGTTTCTGCCTCGAACCCAGTAAAATTCAATTGAGAGAAATATAAAATGGAATCAAATTCCAGCGCCTCTTCAGATTAGTTCAGGAGGGGTAGTATTAACCACTTAGGAAATCAGTGAATCACGGAATACTAGGGTACCTGAACACTCACGATTTATCCAAGAAATACCTTTTAGATTTCGACAACTTGTTATAGGACTTTCACAACCATGAAACTTACAAAAGGATATTGGAAACTACATAGTTTTAGACATCAATTATATTCATTAATAAAAGAATATTTTCAAATTAAATTCACTTTAATGTGTTTGGTTAAAGAAATTTAAGTAAACCGATCCCTTTGTAGCAAATAATGTCAATACGCAAAAATGTAATTTATAATATAAACAATTTTAAACGGAGAAATTCGGCATATGTCCTTACGTTCCATTTCTATCATGTCCTTATTTTGTAAATATTAAACGATCCATGGATCTATTCCTTTTCAAGTTATAACATTTCCTTCGATATTACTTCACCAATGAAGAAAATGTTTTCTCACAATTATGAACGTTAATATTTACCTCGGTAAAATACACAACGCCCTGTTAATCTTACCCGTTTCGCATTAATATTTCGACTGAGAACGCTTTTATCCAAAAGCTAGGAAAATTTTGACTATGCTCCAGCTAATACGCAGCGAATCTATTTAACCTCTGCATAATCAACGATTCGCAATCAAAACGAAAGCCGCTGAGATTGGCGAGGATGAAAAATAGATGAGAGGAAAGCCTATTGAGACATCAGCTTATCTCTATTCAAATTCATCTATGCCTCCCAAAATTTGACGAAAACCGTTTCGCTGGAGAGCGTGGAACTCGATTTTTAGCACTCGATACCCGGCCAAATATCTGCTGTAGTTCGGTAGTCAGAAAACGTTGTTGAACGTTGAGTACCCGAGTATTCGAACTTGGACTCTATAAACGTAGCCATGATCCTCGTTCATGTGCTGTCGATTTTTTTATTTATCTTCCGTGCAATAACTGAAATCTAGACTGAATGAGGTGAGTGGAGGAGGGTCAGTGGCAATCGTGCAGGACATTTTACTGGATCCACTCTGAGATGTGCCTCAGGCAAAGCCAAGGGTAGATTTAGACTAAGGGAGGACCAAAGTGCAAAGGTCACGTGGATGCCTTCATTGAAAATAGTCAGAGAAAAAGTGCCCGTTTGGTCGCAAATGCGTGAAAGTACATACGGTAATTAATCCATTCGCTTTATCATGGTAAGAATAAATATAATACTGAACTATAAACTGTATTATTATCGATTATAATGAGTGATTAATTGACTTTACGTAGAGACATAAATTAGGTAATATATTTTGTGGAGTTCAGTTGTTAGGTTAGTTTGTTAACCTCGGCAATCATTGTTTTGTAAACAATTTTGTTGATAACCAAACTACTTACAACCTTCCTGTCAAGAGATGAAGTAGAAATTTGAGCGCAGTAATACTTTGTTACTTCTTTAATATTACATAAATTTATTTAGTAAAGAATTGCGCAGAATTAATTCACCTGAAGGAAATTGAAAATGCACGGTATTCCGAGCTCCTAAGCACAATCATGTTGTGGATCCAAATCTAAATGATGCCCTCAGCTAGCGTCTAGTGCCTCTAATTATAATTCCTCCCTCAAGACAAGCGTAGATCTCTGCTCGATGGGAGTTCTCTGCCCTTCCCTACTAAACGGGTGGCTGTACACCTAAAAAATGTAACAGAACGAATTTAATCGATAATTAAAATTAAAAGATATATTCCATATTTGAATCGATGAGTGAAACGGAATAATGAAAATAATTGTGATATAGGCTAATCGCCGATTTAGAAAATCAACTAAAAAGAGAGAGTCGTTGTATTAGGGGAGATTCATATTTTACAGCAATGTAACTGAAGTACTTAGAGTTACCCTGGGAGTAATTTTTGATATTATATTCTTGAAATATAGAAGATACATTGATACTTTCGTGTGGCTATATCATATTGCTATATTATCGTTCTTGATGAATTTAAGTCGGTGGGGTCGAGTTATTGTAGCAGGTTTTCGCCTACCCAATACCATTATATGTAATATTTTGCCATTATATCACTTCGGAAACATCGAGATCCATTAGAAAAAATTGCAAATTTTTGACATTTCTTCACAAAAATTTCAAATTTTGGCTAAAAATCGCAGCCTCAGGACATAATCCGATCGAGATGAAATTTCTTAGGGTTTATAAGGACTACCAATCACAAACGTTAAGCACTAGCCGTATACCAATTTCGAAAAAGAAGTTTTTTCGATCCACCCTAATGTACGCCCAGCCAAACAAGCTACAGACCAGGACTTGAGAGCGAGTAATGCAAGGCCGTTGATACGTTTCTTTGCAAAATTCTTCTGCAAAACGAACAAAAAACAGCAAAACGTTTCTAAAACCGCTCTCTGACACAGTTTGAAAATCCTTGAAAGAAGGGATATGAGAAACTCGGCTCAAGCGATTAAATAAATCTACAGAAAGTTTTCACAAAACGTAATCGAGTTTTTGCGACCACCCCGCGATCCGAAAATTAAAATTAAATTAGACTGAGGTACGCTGGAAGATATATCGTTTTTAAAACTCGCAAACGATACAGTACAAATAAATTCAATAGATAGGTTTGGTCGGTCCTTACGATCCTCTTAGAAAACTTATACATTACCTGCCAATGCCAAGAAGCCATTTGTAAGATATGTAAAGTTATATATAATGATTATACTTCTGAATCGATGTCTACGGAGGGAGAGAGGTATGAGGAAATGAAATAAATACTATAAAGAAATAATACGATGAAAATATGATGACACAGACGAATGGAGTGAATGAAATGTAGTGATAAATAAAAGATTTTGAAAAGTGTGGAAAATGAATTAGAGGTCTAAAATAATCCGAAGGGGTCCGTGATAATAATATTTTGTTCTAATGAATTTACTGTTTCATATTAATAATTCTGGAAATTTTCTAACATTTACATGTTAAATCAAATCAATTAAAGCATTTTAATGCCAAAAATTCCCTAATGAATTGTATCTACTTAATTTTACTATATAAAATATCAATATTTATGTGACTGCACAAAACTTAGGCGGAACTAAACAAAACATGGAGTAAAAGAGGGATTCTAAGCAAACTGAAGTTTAAGAGCCGATGACATTGAATAAACTATCATTGTCGTTTTCTTTCATACTATTCTTTGTGCAGATTTTTTCACTTACTCACTGGTTCGTCATAATAAATACGAAAATAGATTCACCATCCAGAAAATCTCTAGGGGAGCATCATATTCTCTTATTTGATGCACAAATCTCAGTCTCAAATAAGTTAGATTTGTACGGTATTTTTGTAAATCCTACAAATCAATCGTTAGATATATTAAATTTGACATTTTTAAAGAACTATTTTCTCGATATGCTTAATAAACAGCTGGAACAGCAAGAGATTTTACCGGGGAAATGAAAGGTCAACAGAGAGGAACAAATTCCTGGCGTTTTTTGCGGAATGCCACCTTTTCCATGAATAAGCGATTGTTCCTGGAATACTGTGGTTTCAACTTATAGAATATAACCAGAAAAATCGTGTTTAAATACGGAGGTACTCCGATATTCGAATTCATTAAGTTAATACCGATTATCGATAAGAAACAGTAGTTAAAAAAGCATAGTTACCGAGCTTCTTATCATCTTTATCCTTCGTCTAAGGAGCCAATCTCCAGAGATGGTTACCAACTTTTGTGGGCGAACGCTGTGAAAAAGTGAATTGAGCGGGCAGAAGGTCGGTGACCCGGAATTCTCTTGGAGAAACTTTCCAAATCCTCGGATTCGCTTTCGAATTTTTTGGATTGCAAGCGCCTTTACCCATTTCCCACCACTGTGGGCGTCTTTATCCATTTAAAACCACTGTAATCCGGTCCGCAATTACTGCCTAAGAAATTCGGCTCGCGGATTCCCAAAAAACCGAAAACTAAGCCATTGTTAGTGTTTTCTTCTCTAGCCGAGGAAAAAAGCCAACGTAGTTCATTCAGGTAACTAAGGCGTAGGGAAAAGGGAATTTCCCAAATTAGCATTTCAAATTAGTTTACGTTTAATTTGCATACATCATTCCCTTAAATTCTGTGCTCCAAATTCACCCATAAAACGATCCTTTTTGGGCGCTGCAGAGTTCAGCGAGAGTTATTTACACAACTGAGAGTCAGTCGGGGAACGTAGAGAAGAAATTCATTTCTCGGGTTCGATATTCTCTCGAAAAATTCTGAGCAAAAAATGCAGGGTTCGGCGAAAGCTATGATCTATTTAACTTACCTAAGAAACTGAATCAATTTAAATGAGGATAGAAGACGGAAAGTTGAGATAAAATAACAAAACAGAAGGAAATCAAGCCAAGTAGCAATAAAGAATAATAAAAAAAATATTCAATTGAGATAATAAAATAGTTTCTAACTCTTCCATAATTCCACAGCAATCGAATACCTTCAGTTATCAATGACGTTCAACGAATAACAGTCAAACAATATCGATTTCCTAACACCCTCTTTCTTTTCTTCTAAGTAACCATGCTATTGGTGCATAATATATCCAGTGTTGTTGCAGTACCCTGCTGAAACACCTGCCGTTGCTCAGGTGTGAAATATTTCTTTAACAAATTTTCACTCTGATGTTAAATTAAATATCCTAAGATGTATGTACCCAAGGATGCCTAAGAGCAATAAAAAATTAATTTAACTTTCTTTATAAATACGTCTGTATTAGAGAGAGGGAACAGCAAATAGTACTTGATGGCTTTAGATTTAAGACAGCGCAATTGTAAATCTACTTTTCTTTATATTTATCAATGACTTGAGCAACAAGATTGATACCAATGTAATGTTATTTTCGAATGACTCGGTAATATACAAAGAATACCAAAATAGAAAGACCGTATCTTTTCTGACTAGTTACACTGTTTCTTTCGGAAATACCCAACGCTCCCCGGATGTGAAATAAAAGTGATTTCCCAAGTAAAATGTTATTCAGATGCTGAAATATATATCCGTAAATGTATGACCCTGTGTGAAATTAGCGAAAAAGTAAGCAAGCCCGACTTCTAATATGGCCGTAAAATCAACGGTGTTCGTAAATAACAAGTATAAATATAATACGAGGACATTTTGGCATATTTTACAGCAGCAGTATTGTTAAAAGTGCTTCGACAACTAAGGTCATTTCGGACGTGGGCACCCATCGGGAATCGAATCCGGGACCGCTTACATCGAAGTCGAACGCGTTGCCCACATGGCTATCCGGGAACCCGGCATATTCTACAACGAAATCAAGACAAACAAATTTTGTCAAATAATTCCTAATCTTAAATAAGATCTAATGATAAGGAGAAGAATCTCAGAAGAATCATCTATTTAATTACTTCAATTCTGACCTTCCACTGCCATTATATCTCATTTGCTCTTGCAGAGGTTATTAACTTTGCAAGCCATAAAAATGGAATTTACATGAACTTCTTTTGAATGAGCTAGCGTCGAACCAGGGACGATTTGTTCGATAAAAAGTACGTTTTTAGCTACAAGTTGGCGACATTCGATAATGAAATAAGAATAAATAATCTGATGTTTCTGGTTTCCGTATTCTAGGCGAACATGCATAGATACAAATATTAAGAATAAAACCTCAAGAGTCAAAAAAATAAAAGTCGAGATCGATTCGAGGAAAACACCGAATTTCCGGGGAGGAAGCATGTTTGAGTGTGGCGAGAGAGTTCAGGAAAACTTAGTAATATTTTTATAAAAATCCAATTGAGATTTTGGTTGCTACAGCGACGCGTGTGCTTCTTAGACGCTCCGGGATTCGTTCTAACTTTCCCTCCCACAGCAGGATTCTTCGAGAGAAAGGAAAATAAAAAGGTTAGCCGCGGGGGCGGATTTCCAGCGATGAATACAAACTCAGCGAAAAGAGGTTAAAGAGTTTGGCGGTTTTTCGAGGTCGGGGAGGAAAAAATCCCTCAGTCTATCAAACTATGGAGAAGCCTCACTCTCGAGGATTGAAACGTGCGAGATTTTTTTCCTGCCGCCGAAATAGAAAACAAATTCGAAGCTTAAAAATTGCGTGATCCCAAGCTATAGAAAGGAGGTCTGACGAGTTTTGTGCAAAGAATGCGAGAAAGTGAAACTTGGCTCAGATGAAGCAAAATGATGAATTTCGTCATAAATTGACACTAGTCGAGGGTCAATAAGGGAGAGTTAATTACATGAGAGTTTTATTTATGAAGTAACTAATTAATTCCGCCGTAAGTAATATCGGAACTTAATCTAACTTATTCAGAATAAATGTCTCTTATTCATACATTTACGTAAGAATACCTTAATTGAAAGTGTAAAAAAAATTTAATAGATATCTTGTTTGTAATATTAATAATATATTATTCTCTAGAGTGTTTCATACGTATTTATATTTCTAATAAAATTACTAATACATCACATAATTGAAGGTACATTTTACCAATTATGATTATGAAAACGTCATTCAAAAATTTATATTTTTCATTTTTTAGCAATAAAATTACTAAATCGATAAAAGAAAGAGAATCTTGTGTCCTTTACTTCTAAAGCTTACAAGATGCAATGAGCATACGTATCAACATCGCATTTGCTAAATTTCCCACATCAGTCATGACTAGGTTTAAATTTAACTGTAAGCTAATTGAACTGTAAGTCTTTAGTAATTGAACCCATAACCTATTCATACTAAAAATTTAAAAAATTATCAGTCGTAATATGATTTAAAGCGAGTAGTCTAATATTCCCAAAATCCCCAAAAATTAACTTTCTAAATTACTGGACACTGCACAATACATACCTCTCCACCATTACTGATAAATAACTTGATTTATCCTTGTAATCTTAGTCACACTAAGCATTATAAAGTCTCCTTTTGAAAATAAAGCTTATTAAGAAATATTTTGGCTTGGATGTTTGTCCCTGGGACTCTCCGATGTTCACTCAAGGAAGCCTTTCGTTATTAGACGGTTTCCCAACTTTCTTACCAAGGAAACCCACCTTAAATGAAATATTTAAAAAATTAAATAACTGATTCCTGTCATCAAACTAGTTTGAATCCAATTTAAAAACCTGTATACTACAATGATATTAAAATCAAAAATTCCAAACTTTTTTCACTCGAAAATAAGAGCATACGATCACCCACAATTGATATATTTACTGTAATATAAACAAATATACAAAAGGAACTTGATTTGTATATTTTAATTAATATAAACAGCAATCACTCTAAAAACAAGTGTTTGTGAGACAATCACAAGCAATCATAAGTGGAATTATACCATGAAATATACCGATATTTATATAATATTACAATGAAGTAGTTCATTTGAATAGCTTCCTATTTACATAGCATACTGATGTTATAACTATATAAATGTGTAATGCACTGTCTACGATTCATCTTTCTTAATCGATTTCTAACATTCAAAATGAAAAAATAAATCAATAAAATCTTTGGTTTTGCTCACAGAAAAACAAATAACATCAAAATTAAAACAACATTTTTAATGTTCTCCGTGTTCAGTTTTTGCTCTGTTCTATCTCTTTCTATCGTCCAGTCAGCTTATTACAATTTTAATTAACTAACCATAGAAAAAACAACATAACTGCTATCGTTAAAATTTGAATTGAAATTAGAAAGATAGATTGAATTCCATATTCGATATCTGTGTAGCAATTACCTTAGAAAGTTACAGAATCTACTCCAGCATTATTTCAATATATCGATTGAATAACGGTTTAAACTTATCTTATTATTAGGCTTCACTCTTACTTACCCAAGGAATAAAAACCAACTTGGATTCGTCTCTGTTCTACTCTCCTTCACTTAGATTATGCACGATGAGAGAACATTGCATGGTATATATTAAAAATAAAAGTTTTTATGTAAAATAACTCTTTTAGGACGAATAATATAATTTTACAGCTGACTTTATATAAGTCTTCTGTAAACTAAAATGGAGAGCATTATCATAAAATTTGCATCATTAAAAGCGATACTATGCTGTAAATCTTTTACAATATATAAATTTGATAACTGTTTGGAGTGTTTTTTTTTTACTATGACATCAGGGAGAAATGTCAGAAAAATTTCTCGATTTCTCTTCCAAGAACATAATTACTTCAAGTTACTAAGGCGAACAATTTACTTTTTAATATTGAAACATGAGCGAAATGTCAGAAAAAGTGAAACGGAAACAAAAAATAATCAGTAATGATAGGCTTCGTCATGATATCTTACATATTAATTTATTTCGATTCAGCAGTTTCCCATATAACGAAATCACGGTCATTTTCCCCGGTAGATATTAGAAAAGTCTTCAATTTTGGGGATTTTTTCAACAGTTATTCTGTCTGAAGAGAGACCAGTAATAGCTATCCATTCTCGCTATAAACTCGCGAGATTTCTTTCACGTCTGACCACGCAAATCGCGTTCGTTGAGACAAGAATCACGACGTCGCATAATAAGAAGTATATATTTATTACACGGTAACAATACACAGATTGCATGGAATGAAAGACGTTTAATATGTGGTTGCTGAGGAAATTAAAGCACCGAATCTAATCGCAGTAGCTTGGGGTCAAAATGACACCGAAGCACTGCCCTTCTTTCCCAAACTGTGTTACTTTTCGCTTAGAGTCTCCGTTCTAATCATTCCCGATTTGGACGAGTCGATATGCATGGTTTTACTTTTCTCATTGACCCCTTTGATCCCGCAGCACGAGTCTTCTGCGCCACAAATAAAAGGCCCCAGTCGACAACGGCTGCAGGAAGTACCTGCTCCAATTAAAAAGGTCGGCGACCCCCGATTTCCTGCAAAAGACATACAAATCCATAACACACGAGACTGTGCTCTGCACATAAATCTCAACACGCGTGTTTTATGGTTTTGTACGCGTCTTTTTTCGGTCGCGAATATCTCATAAATTATTCTTCTTTACTTTAATGCTAAAGGATGAACGCTTTTCAAATCAATGACAGGTAAAAAGAACACTGCAAAACGGATACACCTCCTGTTTCCAAGTGATTCAGCTGCCACTGGGCGCAGCTGAAAATAGGGCCTCAATGGTTAAGAATTGAAGAGTGACTTGGACTCTTATGGCAATGACCATAGAAAACTTCTGTTTATTGTACCTAATGCGTATATTGATGAGGATGTGCCGAAATGTGTCGCATTTAGTAAGGTACAAAAGATATTCAATGGTGATCATACGCTTAAATTAGAGGCTCTCAACTGGTGGTAAGCGTTTCACTGATTGAATTACTTGAAAAAAGTGTACGATGGGGCGTTAATAATAAGTAGATTAAAACTAGCTTAAGATGCTTTTCAGGGGATCGACTGAAATCTGCATTATGGGCGGCATAGCGTTTTAACCTATGCCAACTCTTTAATGCTTTGATTATGGAAAACAAAAGGGAAAGGTTCTCGTATCACAGAATTAAACATCCCTGACAAGAGTGTTACAGAAACACCCTTAAAGACAAAGGAGGAGAGAAGAGGATTAGTAATACAGATTAAGTGAATAATTTTTGGTCTACCAAATGAGGCGGAGGATTGGCTATTATCATGTTGGAGTTCTTCTGAGGACTGCGACAATTCGCCTTATAAACGGATAGTATAGCGTCTTAAGCTGTATTTTTACAATGTAACAGCGCCTTAAGGGGGGACAGTTTTAAACATATTTGACTCTACCTCCTTGCGTGAAGTGGAGAGGCCATTCGGATGGCTAATCTGTTAAAGAAAGTTCCCTATAAATAGAATCACTGGCTGAAATGCGTGATATAATTTGGAAAATATAAAAATACCTATTAGAAATAAAATTATTGTGATTCGCAATGTATATTGTATTCTAACCTAGAATAGGGATGTAAGTTTGCCAAATTCTTCCTACTTTGTTTTGTTTAATTTTTTAAATTTTATTAGAAAAAAATAACGTAAATACAAAAAATATTTCTGAACTTTTCTTCTTAACAGTCATGCTATCTTTTGGTTGTGCAGAATATTCTTCCTCATGATAATGATAGTGAAAAAATTCCATGGCTAAATGTTTACAATGAATTATTAAAATATTCGAGTGACAAAGGATTGCTGAAAAATCAATGGGTGACGAAAAAAGATCGCCATTTATATCGATAAAGAGCGAGGGAGGAGGCATGATTAAGACCAGTATTATCAGCATCTTCACCTAAAGAACTTGCCAATCTATGCAACGAATACTTAAACTCATTGCAATCGATTCTCGATTAATCATTACCGAAAATTCTAAAGTTCCTTAATTCTAAGTAGGTGTAAATTTTATCGTTTTTCGGTGGTGTTTTTGATGATTGTTTGATATTAGGGAAATTCTAGAGAAGAAGAATGAAAATACGAAGCATTTTCACTGATTTGCTACGAATGACTCGTTTTCCTCCGGAAAATATAAGAAGTTACGATAAATTTCATCTTCAAGATTTGCCATATTTTTGAGTAGCAAATCAATTTTGCGAAGAATAATGCAAATATATATATAGTCTTCAATACCAGTGACAACATCCCGAGAATTTATGCAAATCTCCTCCAAGTGAGTAAAGGATTGTATTTTACCCTGAAAATTAATTGATATATTTTTATCTTGATTACTATAAATTGGAATACGGAGTATTTAGAGTTGAAAATAGATCTGTGAATAGTTGTATATGAATTATATTCCCTGAGCGGCAAAACGGGAGATATTGACTTAGTAATTAGATATTAAGTTATTTTGTAATGGGGTGAAAGAATGTATAAACGACCAGTATAAAAGGGTACTCTTATTTTTGTTAGGATTTATGGGAAGCATGGAAAAAAGCAGAATAGTTATGATGGAGCGAATGACGAATATCATATACAGAATTAAGGGAGGAGATTCCGAGAAGAATGTGGTGAGCGGGAATAAAGGGACAGGCAGCGAGAAAGGATAATGAAAGGGAGCTGAAAAGACGTGTTGGTGCGTCTGAAGCGAGAGATGTATGCTAAGATAAGAAAGTACGGGGTGTTCTGTACGATCGGAGAAAACAACGTACCCACCCCAAAAGGATGTAGCGTGACTGAAATGTATGTGGGTTTGTATTCTTGCGGAAATAAATAAGGCGTATGTACTGCCTGATTTCAGAACGGAACATTTAGTTCTGGCTACGTATGAAAGCAGTAAGGTTCTGTTATATTTCCGTCTTCGTTGTCCGTCGGAGAAAATGATAAAATGAAAGGACGTTTGCTTTTTGTACACACTATTTAGCCTTTGCTGACCAGTCAAGCTTCATTTCAAAACCAGTCCATAAACAACTTAACAATGCACTCGCGTTGCTATAAACAATCGATGTTTGGCTTGCGAATGAACCGCTATAGTTCTTACTAGAAGAGTTTCATCTGCATGTACTCCCTTCAGGCGTATGGCAGCGGATAGAGAGAGTCTATTTTCCATAATCTGTCATTTATCCAGCCCAAACCGCCGAAATCCGAATGAATATTAACAGATTGGGTCGGTATCATACTCTTGCGAATACAGATTTGATACGGATATATATCCTGCGGGTGCGTGTCGGGTATGGAAATATACATTCGTGCAGATCCTCGCACAGATTATTTTGTAAACAATTTAATTTTGATGTTCCAATGATCAAAAATTGGCAAATTAAGGAACGTTAAAAAATTAGGAAGAAGCAGAAAAATACAGCATCTAAATAATATTGCAGTTTCAATTAAGATTTAAGTTTGTTAATAGTTTCAATTGTAGCCTACAATCATCAGAATCGAAAAATTTAACTGCCCAAGTGGCAGAAATAAATGAGAAATGAGAGAGAGAAGTGCGGAGAAGGTATTTTAGAGATATGCAAACCCGTAATTTATCAAACTTGACCCGAGGATATCCACACAAAAAGTTACGGGTCGGATGATTTTTCCTGCGGGTCGAATCGGGTCGAATGATTTACGTTCTCTTGCGAATACGAATCTGATAGGGATATGTGGCATATGGTTAGGAAATCCGGAGGTGGGAATCTGTATCCGTGCTAATCTCCATCAGGGGGTACATAATGCATCGTTCGATCTATTTTTTCTTCTCGGTTGATTTTGGGTATTGCTCCCAGAGGTAGGAATATTTCAACTGAAGAGAACTAGCACTGAAGAGAATTAACTGAAGAGATCAAGCAAAGCTTATATATATCCATTACGGGGAAAAATGGAGATGAATGTTTATTTGAAAGACATTCAGCATAGAGTAATATTGATTCCTGACAGCACAGTGCAATTTAATCAACATTTAATAGTGTCACGATTGAAGGTTGAATGAGAAAGTGACAATTTCAAGAAATCTGGAAACATATTACGATTTTTCTTCGATGGAGTGGCTATATATAGATGTCATACGGCCGATCCGTCTATTTCTCCGATCGCCCACAATGATGTCAATCATTTGATCCCCAACGAGAATTAGAGAACGTAAAATAAATGGTATTTAGTAACGACAACCTTGAATAATGTATGATTATTTTGCTAAATTTATTAATCAATAGCACAGAGTGTGGTTTATGATATGTATGTTGATACAGCAAATTTAGAGATATACTTATGATTTATTTCCATAAACTCTTTCCAATAAATCTTGCATGAAATACTTTCGGATTAACTGCAGGTTTTTGAAAATACAGAGGCACTTAGGTCGGTTTACCGTTTTTGGCCTTTCAGCATTTCTTCCTATAAAAAGCCTCGGTCTTCTTACAGTTAGAATTGTTTCTTAACCGTGCTTTCACAGCTAAGGTCATTCAAGATTGTCGTTACTCTGAATGCCTCTTATTTTAAGTTCTCTTATTCCTATCGGTGATCAAATAATTGAGATCACTGCTAACAGTAATTTTATTTGCTCTATGCTGAATGCCTTCTAAATAAATATCGTCAATTTTCTTTTCTGTGCTAAGGTCCCCACAGCGCGCGCCATTCCTCTATATGGAATACATGGGGCCATAAGCCATCTCTGGATTATGCACAGTAAATTCTACTCCTTAAGGCTAAACAGAAGTGATAAATATTAGTATGATTGGGACCAAAACCTAGGTCTTTCTGGGCAGGTTCTCTAGCCACCAAATTACATGCTAACCAAACATACCGAGCTGATTTAACTCTTTTAAAGGGTTACTTATTTCCACTTCTTGGTTATACTTCATTATTATTATTCACTTTGTATATCTTTGGGATATTCAAGATATTATCCTGATCCTTGAATTCCTTCCCTAAATTCTCTTGCGTTGTGCAGAGTAATAATGTAGCTTGATAGGAAACAAAACGTCAATTGCCTCTTCTGAAAACTCATTTTATCCGAATCTGTTGAGTGAATTAAAAGTTTTCGTCCTCTCCTTTCTAAAGATCCTCATTTTGAGTCACGAAGTATCTCGATGACGCTCGTAGTAATTCTCAACATAATGCGCGAAAAAAAGTTGAATTGTTGAAGTGAGATGGAAAGAGATTGTTGAAGTAAACCGAATTCCTTGGAACTTCGTTAGGCTGAAAAAGCACAGTTATCTCAATTGGTGCCACCACCATAACGAGAGAGCTTTTAAGTGCCGCAGCAGGAAGTCGAGAATGGGTTCGAGTGAGCATCCATCGCTGGAGAGCAAGTTTTGATTCGCTGAGAACAAAGAGGGTGTAATCCCTCCGTCCATTTATCTCCGACATCGATTAGACATTATTGCTCCCGCAGAACAGTAAGAGATGAAGCGGATTGAAGGATGGGACTTAGCTGGAAATTGGAATGTGGAGGGATGTGATAGAAGAGAATTGTTCCTCACGAGAATGTGGACAAGAGAGCTTAGAGACCATTTGCCGGACCTCTCTGAAGACAAGGTTTTATTTTGGTGATCGCCACTGCTTAGTTCTCATATGCTCTCATTCGTAGACTACGGTCGTTGCACCCAGGCATAGTTGCCGATTGAGCTATTTTGTGGGCAGATCTAGCGGCTTTCTGTATCAACGACCTCTCCCACCCTTTCTAGCATGTTCTTTTGAGTTTACTCTTCCCTACGGACCCCCGACACAACATGTTTGACTTACGCATATATCAAAAAAGATTTCGAATTCTTAAAACTTATAATTTTATACTATACATTTAATATGAACCGATGTATTTATAAATGTAAATTTATGATGATATTGAATTTGATATTTCCCAATTTCCCCGTGAACATCCACTTCATGGACAGTTATAACGGGAGATATTTATTTATTATCCGGTGCAACAACAGCCATGCCTGGCATCTCACATTGGATACCATAACAAATAGGAGAAAAAATAAATTACAGAATTAAATAAAACAAAGAAACAAATACTTTTAAAAATCATAAGACAAGGGAGGGAAATTTGAAGAACCGTGCTATGGATGTTATTTGTGATATAAATGGATGTAGACTTAGGGAAAAATGGTCAACCTTTTGTGAAGAAAATGTTAAATAATAAATTGAACGAAAGAAAATAGATTTTTGGGAGGTAGAGAGACGGAAACGTTGTAGTTGAAGAAGGTGATAATCCCGGGTGACACGAGAAGGATGCGTAAAGAGAAAGAGGAGAGAATTTCCGGAGATCTGAAGCGGCCGTCGAAGATGGAATGGAGGAATTTTGGATGAGGATTTTCCTACAGTGGGAAAGAGGATAGATATTTACGGAAGAAAATATTTGATTTCGAGGAAAGTTTCGTGGTTTTGGAACGCGATGAAGGAGGGCTGAAGAGAGGAAACTTAGAGAACGGTTAAGAGAGCTAAGGGTTGAGAGAGCTATGAGTTGAGGGAGGATTGAGGGGGATTCCGAGGACCAGATGGGAGCACAGCACTCAAACAATAACAACAGACGAATATATACAAACATACCCTAACTAAGGTAAACCCGGGGCTCGAACCCAGAGCCTTGGCGTTAGGATGCTAGAATAAACAAGTCGTTCGGTCATGGAGGGACACATTCAGCCCATTATGTTATTTTGTTGCACTTCCTAGGGACTTCCAAATTTGGCGATATTTGTCTACTTTTTTACATCTTGAGATATATAATGCGATATTTTAAAAACGAATTAACAACTCCGCATCCTCGGTCGGTCGAGAAAGTAAGAGGAAAAAGCAACCTCCAGAGTGCGCAGCAATAAGATGAGTTAATGGATTAATGCGGAAAATGAAGTCCTAACTGCTTTATGTATTCAATTTATCATTTGAATCTTTAAGTAAATAAGTAACCAAATCAGCCGCACGACTATCAGTGCAAAATTCAATACCCATTCCTCACCCTTGTTTAAATAACTTTATTTTTGATCCTGAAGACCACATTGAGCGAAATAAATAGGGCACATGACTTCGTTTTCTTTCGGATGATATAAAGTCATTTCTTGCGACCACTTATTAAGAACCAATTTGTATACCTCCAAAACTTTGGTTTTTATATATGATGCGACTATAAATAGTTTCATCTTCTGTAGCTTCTTCATGATATCCCACTAACATGGCTTACTATACAATTCATCAGTAAGCATAACTGACCATGTAAACTCAGAACTCGCTGATAATCATCAAAGTTAACGATGAAGATAAAAGGCTCTATATTATATTCGCTACATTATATGAGTTATATATTCCAAATGAGACACTCGAAATTTAGCGAGTATTTCTGAATTAAGTTACTGAGTGTCAAATGTTTCTTGTAACAATTGTAGCATGAAGAAACTATAATCTAGCGACGTTGTCGAAGCGTGAGTCGAAGCAGTAAAGTAAACAGGTGGCAATTTTTGAGTGCCCTGGTACTTCAGTTTGCAGTTCCTATTCCATTTTTAGAACGTGATTACCATTTCCAAATGGATGTAGACTAACATCCTTATATGTATTACGGTAGTCGCATCAGTAGAAACGAGGTATCCATCATGTTTCTATATAACCAGAATATTCTAACAAATGTAAGCCCTTATCGAACATAGCTGTCTCTAATAGGTGGTGCAAGGTCAGTGAAAAATATCTTAAAATGCCAATAAAACATGGAATATGTTTAGGAATGAAAGAAGAAAATCAAGAGAATAAATAAAGTGGTGTGATTTCGTTGACAATGCCCAATTGCGGATAGTAGTTTAGGCAATGCGCACGTTTCCCCGATGCGATAATTAATGTGGACAAAATTCTACGATTTGCCGATGAAAATCAGATCGGCGCTGCAGTATTTGCTCTCTTGAGCATGATTCCGGGGCGTGTGAATTTTACGGGTGAACGGCAATCTGTCCGAAATCGATTGACTGACCCGTGGTCAATGCGTGTGAAGACCAACTGTGTGCTCGTTGGCGATGAGAAAATACAGGATAAACTGATTCCAGACCGCATGAGACAGGAAAAACACATTTGGCCACTTAAAGATTGCTTTTTTTTAAGTAGATATCTGTAAATTATTCAGCCCGATGACCGACTGGATCCACATCCCCTCCACCGTTCACTACCGTGAGCCATGAATGAGGCGTACTATGGAAGATAAAGAAAGAGGCTAACACATTTTCACAAAGCCACGTTTCACTCCTGAAAACTTGTTTACGAATCTTGGAAGTAAATGCTCACAGAGCTACTCTTATAAGCAAAATAAATCTTTATTCATTTGGAATTTCTTTAAATTTATTTTAAATGTGCAAATATAACGCTGTAATATATAATGCACGCATCAAGGTTTGATTGCTAATAAAGACATTAAATTATTACCATACGTTAATGAAATTTTTTAATAAAGCATCTGAAAAACCTACAGACTTTTTTTTGGTGTTGTAGTTGATATATCGAACTAAAAATTTTTCCCCATTGAGAAATTTATGCACTATAACGAGTCTTTCATGATTAAAAAAGCAGATTCCCAAGCAGTGCTTCATGTTGACTACCGACTAATTTATCAATATTTCGATTTTCAAGAAAAGTGACCAAATTAGACTTGCGTTTGAAAGGAATTCGAACCGGAATAATTCAACAGAGGGAAGCAATGATCGGTAAAAGAGCCACTTTAAATGCTCACTATTAATGGTTAGATTGAAATTTAGTTATTTATTTAATCCGCATTCTCATGACGATACACGAACGAATGCAACACATTGAATGGGCATATATGTGAATGTAAATGAATATTATGTATTTTTATTTTATTATCTTTAAGAGTGAGTAAGTTTCTTGCTTAATTTTTCCACTATACTCCTCCCTTACAGGTGGTGCAGAGGTGCAGAGAATTGTTAGAAAGAGGTGCAGAGAATTGTTAGCAAGAAGAGTATAAAATGCCTCATTGAACGCCGGTAGAGGCCGCATACGGTTTTAAAGCCGCAGATTCCGCACCTCTGATCAAAGAGGTAGCTGAAGGATAGTTTGGAGAGCGATTGGTCGGAAATGGTTTCGCTTCATAGGACTGGAAGAGTGGCAATTGGAATTTCGAGAGAATGGCAGATCATAGGAAAAATGTAGAATTCAAAACAACATGCAATGACCGATCTGTAGAATAAATTCATAACATGAATGACAATGGAGCAACATACCTTGAGAGCCATCCAGCCAAGATCTGCATTTCTGAGGAGATGAAAAAGCGTTTTGCAGTAGCTTCAAACATTCCCTCGTTGGCATTTTCACGACCTCCATTCACCTGAAAACTTTTGCTCTTATCAGTGTAACACATTCCGTTAATTAAAGACAAAAATCGTAGCACTAATGATAATGATTTCTTCCACTTTTTCACTGGTTGTTTAAATTTCTCGCACAGTTCACCTGCACTGTTAGCGTAACACACGGTATTAGCAACTGAGGTATAGTAGTGTGGCATTGACGCAACTTCTACTCTTAAGGGTAAGGAGTTTAAAATCTCCACTCGTGTCATTCGAAAGTGAGTAACTGAAACGTTAGTCATCGGTCAGGAGTGCGTGAGCAAGCAAATATGGTTACGTTCCAATGTCCTTGGAGAGCAGTTCGTTTGCAAGTCTTGTAAAGGATGTATTGGAACATCGACTTCCAAAATTGCGCAAACTCTGAAGCCAAATGAGGCATGAGACTTAGTTTGAAAATAAAGAAGGAAATTCGAGGAAGAAATGATTACAGAAAATGTCAAACATAAGGAAAAAAACAAGGACACGCTTAAAGGAATTATTTTCTTTCCTGTATTCAAAATCTGTAAAGATCCTCCATTCTTTTCAGGGAAATAGTGAATTCTGTAAACCTCTTTCTGAACTAACAACTTGCATGAGAGGTATAGTCTTTCTTCGTCAGCTAATTTCGACTAATAATCTTATTAAGTCACACGTATACCCTTGATTTGAGGTTCGTATTCTAATTAATTTTGAGCATTCACTATTTTAGTCATTTTATAATATAAATTAATGCAATTTATTGCCCTTTTGTTACCCAATTAGACCATGCATCATTTTCCAATCCATTCCATCCCTCACAAACAAGCTGTCACATTTGATGTATAAACTTCTCAAACCTCCAAGAGGACCCCATTATTTCGTATTATTGGGAAAATATTCCGATTCCAATGATCATTCTGGTATATTCAAACAAAATATTATTTACTATATATTCATGCTTGCAAAAAATAAGCTTCACTTGTAAAAAAGAAACTTAAAATGGGTTAATTCTCCACTTTAGCCGATCAGTTATGAAATTGTAATTTCCAGTCATGAACCCACCTTTTACAAAACACGAAAATCATAAAATTATGACAGTACGTTGAAATTTCTGGCTTGCTAAACTAGATAATCAAAAAAACTTTTCCTCATTTATGAATTATTAGAAACACGAAACGAGAATTACTTCGAAAATGGTTCCTACAAATTTTCAAACATTTGCCCAAAACCTCTTTAACTTAATCATTCCTCAGCCTTCGCTGCTCTTTCATTTAATAGTCGACAAAAAGGTCCAAAATGAAATAACTTACAACAATCCAAGATCACCTCCAGCAAAGTAATTATACCCACAGTGTGCTTCACCAATTTGTCTTATTCTCCTCCGTTGACAACGGCTTCCCTCCACTTTCCAAACTAACCCTATTACCACTTCGTAATCTTCCTTCCTCTACAAACCCTTTCCATATAGTTTCTATTACTACTTATTTTCCTCTCGGAGTTCTGCTGCTTCCTCGACTATTGGTATCATGTAATAAAAATAAATACAGTTTATAATTAACAGGAAGCACTAGAACTCATACCTTTCCTATTACTCACGCTTTCTTTTTCTCTCCCAACTGAAAACATTCCCTATTCTTCGCAATTGATATCTAAGGAAACCAGATTTCTGATTTGTTTCACCGGGTCAAGATAGCTCACATGAAACATCGTCAATTTTTCATACCTGTTGTTCTGATCATGATATCGCGCACGACCAGCGCAAAGCATATTCGGCAATCTCATTAAATTTCATATTATCGCAGTCATGAACAAGACTGAGACAAAAGTAGCTGGAAAACTTCCTTAACCCTTTACCGAAGGGCAAACATAAAATATTCGGTAAACTGAATTAAATTGCGTATTTATTAGGAAATCCTCATCGTGAAGGAAAGAAAACATAGCTATAATGAAAAATAAGATGGACTGTGCTATGAACTGTGCTAACTACCACCGAATGGTGGTAAAATTCTAGTCCATCTGAAGATAATCTAATAGCATAAGAATAATTGAAAGAAGAATTTCATAGCACCTGTTGTGTTTTGTAAAAATTTCGGGAATGATAAAATGGACATTTAAAATTAGAGATGGAGATCAGATATTTCATCCAGCTTCTGCATTGAGACTAGTTACAATTTTGCGATACATATTACCCAAAGAGCGTTCAGTTTCATTTTCTGTTTTCGCACAAGCTTTTCTTTTAACGAGGACATGATGGGGAGAATTATTTCATCAAATTCGTAATTTCTTTTTTAAGAGCCTGTGATGTTCTTGAAAGAAGTGAATTATTGGTTTCGGTTACACATTGCTTTGATCAATCAAATCCATTTTTTGGAACTTAAAAATAGTATTTTACATTATTAAACTTACAATAGACACACCAACCCAGATAATAACTAAATACACAGCAGAAATATAGCAACTTCGATAACTCATACTACTAGGCCGATATCAAAAGACAGTATGGGCATTTCATGAGAATGTTCTACTTTTCTAAGAACTATGGAAATAGCACGTCTCCGGAAATGAATTTCTTCGGCAGATCTCTCCTCCGAATCCACTCTCCAATAGTCACTATCAAGCAATTCCATTATCGACCAAAGGCTTCAAAGTATATTTCGGGTAAAGCGATATTGCTTGGCCTTCGGAGGTGACTTAAATGTTTTCGGTTCTCAATGGTGATAAATAGCGCACGTCCGCACAAGGAAGGGATTGGGCGTCCACGGATTCTTTTCAGATAAAATTGCTTCCCTGGGAAGAAAAATTGGTACCCAAGTGTGATGACCATATAACACCTCTACAGCACTATCAAATACCCCTTGAGAACTTAAAAAGGTTTGATAATGTATTGTTTAATGATAGAAACCTATTTTTAAGCTATTTACTAACACAGCAGGATGCATTCGTACTGTGGATACAACCAAAACATAAATGAACTATTACAAAATGGATTCATTTTGTTTCGTTGACGATCAAATCAAAGGCAAGAACATGATATCAGCAGTAAGGCTAGCTATATAAATCGTGTAAAACAGTGATTCCCAAAGTTTCTCGAGCCACCGACCCCTTGGATCCATAAAACAATACTCAACGTCCCAAAGCGGTAACTTTAAAATAATAATCAGAATCATAGATTAAATAACCAGACGAGGAACATTGTAATAATAAAATTAAAATCAATGATTAATCAATTGTTTATTTAGAATCCAATAAATGTATTGTTTTCGTAGCACATTTATACAAAAGGCATAATACGCAATAGAAGGAACTTAGGTGAGAATATAATTTTTACATAAAAATAAATTATCAAAACAAATAACTTTAAGAAAGCTCTTTGGAGAAGTTTAAATGTCATTTTTTACTTAAATTAAGCAATTGTATAATATAAACATTTACAATTTATAGAAATAGAATAACCAACCATGTTTTGTTAAAATTAGTTAAACAATTAAGTGACTATAGATCTTAGTTTTTCATAGTCTAGAGGTCATTTAAGGAGATTCTATCGCCTAATTTAATATCATATTCCCATCAAATAAAATTTTAATGGGATGGTAATTTAGTGTAAATGAACTTCTACCTGAGAATCGATGACTGAATAGTTGAAAAAATGAAGTTATTAAACACTAAAAATTGAAAACAATGTTATATTTCTTAAAGATTAGGATTGCAAGAGCGATCTCAGAGATTGTTGAAGTGGTAATCACAATAGAGCATTCCTCCAATCAGGATTGCCAATATTCTTTTTAATCTCCTCTCAAACAACTGCACTGGAAATTTTTTCGTTAGGATGAATAAGAAGATTAAAAATGAAAAGAAGTTGACAGAGAGGTATTGAATAAAAACGGTTGAAAGTTTTATAAACCCAGGAGGTGGGTAGATGGATACTGCAAGTAGAAGTAAAATTTAGAATAGAGAAGTAGATCTATAGAAAATAATTCGATGGCGGAGGAGAAAATTTCATTTTTAAAAATGGAGTTGTCCAATTACGGGCCGCTGAAGGTTCGAAACCAGCTCGCTAAATTTCTCGAATTTTATGATATCGTAAATAAATTTCGATGTAGAAATGTTAAACAAATTTATACAGAAATCTCATATAATTCGTGACAATTATCCTTGTCTTAAAACACTTATCTTCTTTTATCTACTGAATAGCTTTTTTCTGTTTACATTTATAATTTTTAAATCAAATTAGATATTTTTTCTGTGTATGCAATTTTGTGTACTCTATGGAAAAAATATAGTTCCGCTAAAATACTAAATAACAGCACGAGAACGATATACTTGTACGATATCAAAGTAGTCTACTTATTCCAGGGCGATCTCTTTTCATATTATTTTAGATTTTCTCTGCTCAGGCTGAAAAGGTTAAATAATTCTTCAACAAGGTAAGAAAATGAAAAACAAAGAGGAAAAGAGGAAAAGTTCTAAATTAAAATAAATAATGCTTCGATTAAATTTATTTTATGTGACTAAACTGAAAATGATGAGCAAAATAGACTGATCCTTCTGTCAGCATGACCTAAAAGTTAAACAAGTTCTTTCCCTCGGAAAGCTAAGAAATGTGATACCATTCGGCTACACTTCCAGCGGCGCCCTTACCCATATATAAATAGTCAACGAAAATAAACAGCAAAATTCTACGTAGGAAAACGTAATTAGTTGCACAGTAATTAAACTGCTATACATTCTAACTCATGTGTACTCAACTTCTGCTGGAGTTTTAAAAGTATGACTAACTTCAGGGACTGGAGCAGAGTTTTCGTCAATTTAATGATTCAATTTTGCACCTAAAGCTAACTGACTAGCACCAAGGAATAAATAAAATTTCCAATCAAAACTGGACATACAAAATGAAGGTTTGTATGAAACAACTTGAAACATGAAATGGGATGTTGAAGATTGCTTAGAAAACCATACGATCCGATCATTCTTTCTTTTTAACTGGAGTTATCTTTAAGTGAATAAACTATTTCAGCAAATATACGAATAAATTTCAAAGTAAACCAGCCTTACCGACAAATCTATAGATTTGATTAACATTTGAGTGACAAAAAAGCCTAATCGGACGAATCCTCCTTGGATCTACATTACCTGTGGATTGAATCAAAGACACTGAATTGGTTCAACCGATTAAGACCGCTCGAACATTCCGAATAGAATATACGAGGGTGGTCTGAAGAGTTTCCGACCCCAGATTTTTCAGAAATCTTAAGAAATTTTTCAGAAAACATGTCGAGAAATGGCGAAATGTCGGAAACTTTCCAGACCACCCATGTATAGTTGTGAGGAAACGAAAACTAAGTTTTGTATAAATTTTACCCTTTCCTTGGTTTTAATGATTTATATTGAAAAGTGCAGTAAGCAGAAATTTTTCATTGCAATGAAATAATTCAATATCTTCTTCTAAGATAATATTTTAACTAATGAGGTGGTAATAGTGAAATGTACATATTGTCACGTGTTAGGCACTACAAAAGTTATATGAATATCAAAATCGGTACGAAATTTGTTCATAATATCTATTTCTTGAAGGTATCGAGGAACCTTCCAGCTCCTTCAATGGCTTCTACAGCAAGTAAACATACCAAAAACAAGTTCGGTATGGGAGTGTTTCCTTGAGGAAAACAATAAGATTGAAATTCCTAAGTTCGTTTAAAGAAGTAAAGAAGAGTGGGGGAATGTTTCAACTCGGGTATAAGATAAGGGTTTCGAAAAGAGGTTTACCTTTTCTAGGGGGAAGTTAAGTTTGTAGTAATAGTTCCGAATGGCAAAATAATGTTCGGCCTTTAGAAAATTCTTACTACAAAGTCTTAAAAGGGCGTTATCAATGACCTTCCTATTTCTGTTTACGAAAACATCGACTTAAAGTGAAAGCAAATCACAGAAAGAGAAAGTATTTCGCACTCCCAGAGCTGGTAGATAGAGAATGAAAGAAACAAACTCGGAAAGAAAAACTTTTACAACCTTCAGTAACAGGTGTAATGAAAGGCAAGCTAGGGGAGAAAAAAGTTTAAATCTACTGCTTGAACCAGGACTATGTAGTTCCGATCAATAACTATAGACAATAAATACGACTAATAACATATCACGCAATATTGATCAAGCAATAGTTAAATTCGTTTTGAAATTTTGACATTCTAAACTGAAAATTTCGTTGGGAAAAGGGTTCCCTTTGGTAATGCTTCGTCAGCTGATATATTAAGCTGGTGAGACGTTACGTGTAGTGATATCCTCAAACATGGCACAAGGCAATATTAATAACAAATTTAGAGAGCAGAGACATACATAATACATTTGGAATAAGAAAATCGAGTACTTTATTTAAAAATATTTCTTATTATAGGCGAGACACTTATGCTTGGTTTAGTGGTAGGCCAAAACTAGAAATAAGAAGGTAATCCAGAAACATATGATCTGATATTAAAGACTGACTGAGAATAGCGATCTTAAACTCTATCATAATCTCCTGAGATAAAAGTACATATATAACCATAGCATAAACTTGAAAATTGAAAAAATACTAAGAAAAATTTACTGTCACTTAAGTTGCGCCAATGCTTTCCTTCCTTTTCGGTTCATGTAATTCTTAGGATAATCTTGGATTTCAATTCATTTTTCATCGAATAAAAAATCAAATTCTATACTATATACTGTGAATATTTCTTTGCAAATAGACTTAGTAACTTGAAGAACGTCAATACACATGACACAGACCCCCCTTAGTTATATTGTAGAGCGTAAAACTCTTATGCTTAATACGCTGACAATGATAGAAATTAGGCTTACCATTCGTACCGTGTTTACAGGGATTGTCCCAGATTAGGGGTATGGTTCCGGCCAATATTCCATCTTCTTCCATTTTGGATAAACCTACGATAAAGCAAGCATCGGGATGTTTAGGGATGGAAAAGAAATATTAAAGAACAGAATTAAATGTCACTGGAACGCTGCACAATCGCTGAGTATCCAACTGAGTCATAGTTATTGCTAAAAAGGACGTCATAAAACGGTAAAGTCTCGTTTTAACCATCCTCCAATTTGCAACTTCCCCATTTGTTTCCATCGGGATATAGTAACCCTAATGGAAATGTATGAGAAGAAATCCATTTTTCACACAATTCTAGCATGGAATACACACCCAAAAAGAAAATAATTTGCTCTGCCAATTTTTCCATTCCTGAGTCACAGATTTCGAAAACAGCAGAAATGTAGTGAAGCGATTCAAGAGCTGCAATCTTGCTCTCTGTTGCCCCAAAGAAAAGTTGCACTTATTTACCTATAGGTGTACTTTTTCGCTTACACGTTTATATATCCTCACTAAAAGATGTTACAGCACTTAACAACGAATTGAGATCGCCGAAAAACTTGTCACACCAATACCCAAGTGGTTCTGTACCGTTCACTTACGTAGCCGCAAGAAAATTGCACAGAAAACGTTGAATTTTGTGAACAAAAGAAATTAAGAACTGGATAGTCATAGAATACTTACTCCGACTTACTCTGCGCCGCTGGGTAAGTTTCACAGTTGTTCACTTAAATCTTTTCACATTGCGCGCTACACAAGAAAAGCAAGTGACATTTGTCAGAAACTTCCATAGAATGATTATAAGCATTCCGATGGCGAGATGGTCTGTTGTTTGACCGCGGCCTTCGTGAGGGCTCAACAGGTTCATTTATTCAAACGACTCCAACGTAGCTAGCCAAATGCTCCCGAATTTGTCACCCAATTTACGCTAGAAAATAGATGCTGATCATGCCAATACAAGGCTTCCGTACTGCTAATTCATAGGCACCAACTCTCCTTCTTTACCGTCCTTTTGGAATTGAAAAGCCAGGTCAAAAGACAATGATGCGCGACTTGAAGGAACACCAAGTTATAAGTATATATTAATTTATTTTCGCCAATAACTTTACCATCGACTAAGTTCAGAATCCAATTCCCGCTTTTTATTTCTGAGATATTGGTGACTTGTGTAAAAGTTGCCCTCGTTTCCAAATACGATTCGAAAATTAAGACTTCATATGACTTGTACTCATTAAAATATAACTATGTACTAATGTAACCACCATTCATTTGGGTGGGTTTTGATCAAATTAGACCCTCAGCCGTCAGAAAATATGGCTGGTGCACTGCAGTCGCTTACAAAAAAAGTTACCACTAAGAATGCAACCCGCTTAACAGACGAGGAGCTCGATGAGAGCGAGTCTATGAGCGTTTCTGCTTTTAGCGCGCGTTTCGTCTTCCTCCTTACGCACGTTTTGATGCTTTGACGTTATTTTTTTTAAATACCAGCTAAAATACATTCATTTGGATGCTATTTACGTAATATTGTATTATAAAGGAAGTAAATTCAGATTTTTCTTAAATCGGCTCATATCTCTGCGTAATTTATTCTTCTTCAAAAAGATCGGACAAGAAATACTTTGGTTGCCCATATTTTCTCCTTACGTATAAATTCCCATAAATGGAGGTCTGGAAAGGACTTCGTTATCTTGCTTCATGTTCCACATGCTCGCAGGACAAACTTCTCCGTAAAACATATGTAATAGAGCTTAAATGTATGACAAATAAGAGAAAATGCAGTACTATGAATAATGTCAAAAGAGGAAGTTAGAGACGTAACGAAAATAGAAATGAAGTGACAATGAAAGAATATGTTAACCCTTCAAAATCCGCCTTTACTTAGGGGGATGATCTCGTTTGGAATATGCGTAATAGCGAACACATCGGATGAATAAGACGTTCTATGCGTAATTTCTCCGCTGGCTAATACTAAGCATTTTTGCCTTTCATATCGCAGGATAGTAGGCATTATCGTCCTTACAAGCAGTAGTTAATTTTAGATTGAACTGTGAAAATGCATGGTTGCTTTCCCATTTAGTTAGGTTGCAAAATGCCACTAAGAATCAGAACAGGCAATTCTCAATATTAACTTTTATTTCACTTAAATCTCCCTGTGATTACATCAGACAAAACTAACCAAATAGCAAAACAACAGTAAAACAGACATCACAAGGAAGACCGGAGGGGAAGAACAAGTCTGCCTGGCATTCGCCCGAAGTTGGAAGGAAAACCCCTCCGTAAAAAACCTCCCAAAGGCAGCCAAAACCACAGAAGTTAATCAGCAAAACATCTCAAATTCAGTGATTTACAACATATTTAACTACAAGCGATTCCCCGGATACTTTTACAATAACGAAAAACTATGTTTGATTCCATCAAAGCGTAATGTAAATACATTATCTGGCAATGCAAGCTGAAAGCTGACAAGATTCCAAAAGTAGGCAAAAATATTTGTACATATATAGAGAACACGTAATAATTAAAGTATGTGATAAAACATTTACATGAATAGAAAACTTAGTAAAATTAAGTTCTTCACTGGATCTGGTAACCTATTGTATTATTCATCACTCACTCCTGAACTTCGATTAGGTATAGCACCATAGGCTACAACATTAAGTTCACAACAGATTAATTGCTCCATGAAGAATGAATAGTACAGGGTTAAAACAACTGTTAAAAATGCTGTCAGCTACGAGAACATGGGTTAATAAGCACTTCAGCACGTTAAGTTAAAGTGTGGCTTCACTGGTGGAAGAGACTATAGTTCAAGTAAATGCTCTGCAAATGTATCTGAACTTGCCACACGTCAAAAGTCACTTAATAATGCACACAGTTGATTTGGTGTCCATTACGGGTGCCCCTCTGGAAGATGGCCGTGGATGAAATATGCTGCAGCATCACACATCTGTCTGTAGGAATCCTACAACTGAACCAAAGGGTTGTAATCTGATGGACTCGAAGAAACTCCTCCAGAACCTCAGCATATCTGTCGTTCAACTGGCAGCAAGAGACCAAGAATCAGGCAGACCAAGGCTATCCTATCTTTGGGCACCTAAAACGGCTCAAACAGCACCTTCACTAAAATTTCACCAGCAAATGAAAACTGTGGCAAAATACGAGGCTGGACCTGGAAATTCTGAGTAAATTACACGGAACAGAAAACACACCAAACAGACCTTCGAAAAACAAAAATAGTCATATGCGGAGACTGAAAAAAGATATTTAATGCAAACATTGATATGCGAACACGTACGGAAAAGGAACGATACACTTTACAACATAGCCTGTAAAATTTCAAGAAAAATACATCTTATCAGTAATTACAGATAATGAGAAATCACGAATTCAAAGAAATTTCTTAAAATGTTGAAGACTTCCTGTAAAAAAGGAAAAATTAACCATATGGATTACCATAGAAAATATTAGAAATTTAATACAACATATGATAATCAAATTCTCAAAATAGGATAAAAAAACGAATTATAACACCATGTAACACTTAATGAAAATAAAATCATCAGTAATAACAACACAAGAAAAGACATACTAAAACCCTCAAAAACCATACTGACATTTAATAAGAGAATAGAGTATAATATCAAAGGGATATAAAAACAACTTAATCTAGCAGAAGAAGTTGTCTTAAGGATAAGGCGACATGTAATATTAAATGAAGGACAAATACAGCAGGATCTTTCGCAGTAAGTTCATGAATAATAACTAAATTCGTAAAAACCAATTGCAAAAACAAAAAGGCTAAGTCATATACAGACGTTATATAGATAACAGTAGGCAAAAAAACTTTCACAATATAGTTCGAACATAGGCTACTGCCGATGGTGACGGTGATCGTAGGCATCACGTTGATACAAGGTGATGATATAGTATGATGATCCAGTAATTGGTAGAACGCAGAGATAAAAAAAAACTATGTTAAAAAACGCAGTAATCAATCGCATTAGGTAGATGCAGCGTTTAAACGTACTTATCAGAGGCATCGTGGACATTTCGTTTCGTGGGATCTGTAGAGGCGAAGTGTTGCCGCTGAAATTCGGATTCGTGTGTGAAAATTGTCGCAGGCTATCTTCGTTGCTTGGTTTCGCCCGCCCATGCACAAATTATACCAGTCCATGAAGCAATTCATGAAAATAAAATATCAGTAATAACATACCAAGTAAACACTAATTCAAACAACTTCCTTAAGCTTAACGACTTCATATAAAAACTTATACTCCATAAAAAATAGCCTTAAGGATGAGGCGACATATGTAATATTATACGTAGAAGGACACCGAAATGCAGCAGGATCATTCACACTAAGTACATGGCTATTAACAAAGTTCGCATACAACCAATCGCAACATCTAACAGGCTAAGACATAAAGGTGTTATACACATAGGTCGACTGCAGAAGACTTATAAGGAAAAATTGCGTAGTATTGGGAGAGCATCGGCTGCAGCAACTGGTGACGTTGACACAGTTGTCGTAAGCATGACGTCGACGCAAGGTGATGATAATATGATAATTCAGTAATTGTGATAACTCAGCGTTCGACAATAGTTTAAAATCGCCGTTTTCAAAAACGCAGAGTTAAAAAACGATATGTTCGCTGTAATCATGATAACGCAGCGTTCGACAACAGTTTAAAATCGCCGTTTTCAAAAACGCAGAGTTAAAAAACGATATGTTCGCAATGTTCAATCGCATTACTTGAATGCAGCGTTAAAACACTTTTTAGACGTATTGTGGACGGTTCATTTCGAGAAATATTTGTAGAGACGAAGTGTTGCCGCTGTATATTCGGATCGGTATGTGAAGTTCGTCGCAGGCTATCTTCGTTGCTTGGCTTCGCCTGCTTTTTGCAGGCTCTTCTTTCTCTTCACTCTGCACTGCATTCGGGCTCGACCTGCGGCCACCGCTGCGAGGCTCAACCTGCAGTGGCGTAACTCTCGGCACCTCCTACAGAAACGCAGGCATTCCTTACCGGCACACCTCACGCGTACGGCCTCAAGGATCGACACAAAAGCCTCGTGTGCAGGCCTCGCCCACACAGCTAGGCTCACAGAATCGTCTCGACGCTTCGGCTCCGTGACCGCTTCATCTGCTCGCTGTCTTCTCTGCGTTGACGTGAAAGCTCCCTGCACAGCCTCCCTCCGCACCTAATACATTCGACTGCCGTCCCGACACTTTTCAAACGGATCACAAAAGACAGAAATAATCTTACAAATGCATAACATCTAAACAAAATACCAAAACATACTGAAATTACAGATTTGTATTTAAATTCTAGTGTCCAATCTACTCTATTATAAAAGTTAGCAATATTTAAGTCCAATGCATCCAGGCTCCATGAAGTACATCGAGTCTTCTAGCACAACTTTCTGCTTCTAATGGGTGCTGCTGTAGGGATCCGCATTTGCTGCTTGAATTCAGTGTTCCAAGGTTTGTCTCCCTTAATAGCCTTGTCAGTTCCTTTTGGAGGGAATATTCACTTTATCCTCTTTCCAAAGGCGTCATATGCAGGCTACAACCTCAGGTTCTGCAAGAAAATACGATGAATATGTTGCAATCTATAATAAACTCAGTAAAAGCAGGTTGAGGGGGTAAATAAAATGAATTTCATAAATGAAGCAAAGTAAAAATACAGTAAAAATAGAAACCGCTATGTATTAAATATCTTGCAGAAGTTCAGAACAAGTATGTTATTATCCTTAAATATTCATAATGTGCAAGGTAGATTAATTAAATACGCATAATGTGCAGGATCATGAACTCTGAATATATAAAACTGCTAGTTTCCATATTCAAAAAATTCCCAGACAAACTGATATTCTTTTCCCCACCCAAATGTTTATAAAAAAAACTCCTATAACTACAAGCTAATACAGAAATACTAAAACACCATTGTGAGAAAAGTCCTGCATAAAACCATGTAAAATTCAAGAATAGAAGAAAAGCTGGTACTGAATGACAAAAAGGTCATACAGGTTGCAGGCTCCCCATCCATGGGCTAAGTAGTTATAATCATTGTCGAAACGACACCTTTTCTAATTAAAAGCTATAACCTTTCGCTGAATACACTTTTTCAACTTGCATAAAGCAAACGATTTAAAAGTATCACAAATAAAAGTTAAGGCACAATACTATTGCTATCTAATTCAACCATGCAAAGCTATGTTTCTATATTATCTATTCAAAATCTTGAAATATATTGGCTTGAACCTCTATCTTTATTCCTAGAAGCGTTACTTCTGGTGAGTGTACAATATGAGAGGGCTTGAGTTACTGTTCAAGCCAGCAGCACCACTGTCTTAAAAAGCATTGCAAAACTCACTAATTCCACTACACAAACAGAAATGTTACAATTTAATAAGAGGAAAACCTTACCGCTTCCGGCCCCCAACTGCTTCCTTTATTCCTTGATCTTTTAACTGCTCAGTATGCTTGCCTGATGTGGGGGAAGAAACCTCTGGAAACACCACCAATTCCCTTGAGTCTTCCAATGACATCCACTCAAGTAATATTACTGAAAGTGTATAACACAAGATTTAAAAAAATTCAATGTGTGTTTCGATCTAAGCTTCAAGCCCTACGTTATATATTCAGATGATTTTGGAAAGTTAGCTGAATTACTACAACTCTTAAATTAATCAACACAGCATCTGCAGAAGATGTTAAGCATATCCCATCCAAAAATTTGATTAACTTTAATAATCATTATCGATATTTTCCGTTAAAAATATATCTACTGCTTTAAAGTGATCGAATAAAAGTTACATCATAATTGAGGGTACTTAAGAAATGTAATTCTCCGAGAAAGTGATTAAAATTAAGCGTATTTAAATATACGGAAATTACCTTGAAATAACTCCTTAGTATTAGTACCCTGACCAAATGGAAAAAATTATTAAAAGTACTAATTGCGCAAAAAACTTAAAGGGGCATTATAGTTAATTACGTTTTCGTTGAAGTTAAGAAGCACTCTAATTCAAGACAGCTCCAGATAGCCATATGTGCCGCGCGTTATGCATTGGAGATAACATTCACGGGTTCGATTCCGGTGGGAGACCACGTGCAAAATGATCTCAGCTGTCGAAGCACTTAAACCTAAAATACTACCATATGCTAATCTAACAGGTATCGGATGAATTGAAGCTCCGAAAAGGCGAAAAGGAGAGTCTTAAAATTGCAATACAATATCAAAAATATATAAAAATCTTTAAAATTGCAATACAATATGTATAGGAGAATAAAAGCGGTACATAGAAAACAGATCAAATCTAGAACAAAAAAGCAAGCCTACAAACAGAATTCAAGATTTCTTTAAGTATGCCTTATTTAATTTAGATTATCAACTAAATTGACTGAAATAAATCGAGAAAAATACTCTATACGACCATAAAAACCACCAAATATCCGAATTATATTTGAAGAAAATTAGCCAATATAAATAACATAGGAAAGCTGAAAAGTCTGAAAATCGCATGTGCAAAGCTGTTCACATTGAAAGAAATAATAAATTTGCTCAAACGGGAGAAATGTTCAAAGCTATTCCAGCCGAAGCACATTAAAAATTCATTACATACTGGAATATCTATTTAGATCGAAATTTAAAAGCTTCTGTCAATATCTACCGCAATGAGTGGATTTGAAGCAAAGCAAAGGATGTTTTAATTACTGTCGAAGTTTTCTTTAAAAAAACATCAGAAGACATTAAATTTGTTCGAATATGCAAATTGGATTTTCATCTTCATTGTTATACCACACCACATATATGAAATGAATAGCCATTAGTAACTTCGATTGCTAATACCATAATCCATCACCAAATACACAAAAGAGAACACCTCCAGTCACATCACCAGACACTCCATTCTCACTGAGCAGACAAACGTAGTAAACCAAAACCAAATACATGCACTCTCAAAATTATTGAAAATGAAAATCCAACTTAAATGAATATATAGAAACAAGTCGTTTCAGGTCAAACAATCCTCGCTTTGCTCCAATAAAATATTTCTATTCACTCATTTTGGAAATTTTACCATATTTGAAAATTTGAATATGACTGAATTAAAGGAATTAGTGATCGATTCCCAACGGATTACTTTCCACTCATGGAATAAAAATGCACGAAAATATAGATTAAAAAAGGGTAACATTTATGATTTACGTCTGTATCGAATCAAGGACAAAATTAAATCTAAGAAGCGCCGACAGCTTTGAGGTCTTGATTTACAAGATTGTAAGTCTCGTACTATTCTCCAAAGTACGTATCCACATAATGTGGGCGATATAAATCGGCTTTGTCGGATCAACTAAATTAACATATTTAATACCAGTTTTATGGTTCAATGTGCTTAAAAGCAGAGGTAATTTTGCGCATATGACATACCAAGGAGAATCGAACCCGGGAACGTTATCACCTAAGTATTACACTTGGCTATCCGAGTGTTCGACGCGATAAAGTAACTGAAATCTGATGGGGCATATTGATCTAAGGATAATATGAGCAGAGACCTACTCGAAATATATTGTGTGATTTTACACATCTCATGCTCGCCAAAGATATCCTTGATCGACTATACTTCGTGACTGAATTTGATTTCGGAGGAATGTGGAAAGACTTTAGACCTTTCTGGCGAGCAAATATACGAAAGCACATGTTAACCCTGACAAGCATTCCGTCGTAGGTGATTATTGAGTAGAAATGAATTCTCTATCAAATGGATCGACTGAGGGAAATCTTGCCCACGTGGGTCATTAAACTTTCAACCGAGCAGCATACCTGAGAATATACTTCAGACGGAAGAAACCTTGGCAAAAATTATGAGATTTTACAGTCATCGAATAATTATGGTATAGGAAAATGAATTTACTAAGCACGCCGAAACCTTCGAAAGAGTTCGAATGGCTCAACGCCGGTCCAACCATTTCGTCAAACGCCAACGATTCAGATCGCAATTTCTAAAGGATGCCTGATATTCGAAAATGTGATGCGATTCACCATGAAAATGACGGATTCACTGAGGAAAACCTGGATAAAATTACTTGGAAATAAGAAGGGATGACACGCTTTAGAATTCATGACTGGAAGAAATGTTCGAAATCGCTTAACTTCTAACTGTAAGTCTCATCGAAGCTCCCTCGGTATGGCAGAGCACATTGTTGGCAGGATAAGACTTCCGAAGACAAGCCACACATCCAATACATTTTCCAATTTAAGAAACGCTTTCCTGAAATTTGGAAGATTGTAAGGTATTTAGACTACCAGAATGTCGTAAATTACGTATTCATAGGCCATGAAGAATCTGAATATAATAGAGAGGATAGACGCAGAGTTAAGTAACGTAAGTATCGAAATCTTTACTTTACCTAATATTCTTTAGCAGAAGAGCTCACAATGTGAAGACGACTGGCGTTGAAGCATTGAAGGCCAGAAATGAGAAGGAGGAAGGAATCTATGAGGGTAAGTGGGGGGAGGAACTAGGTAATGGTTTGGGAATACTCTCTACCAATGGCGTGGCACAGAATATGGATGAGTAATATCGGAGAGGAAAAAATGGTTTAAACTTTCCCAAAAATATTATTCACTAAAAATGTGGAATTTGTACACATAATTTTATAATTTATATAATCGCGTTGAATATTGACGAATTTTTTCCGTTTTCATGTTATTTTTCTTTGAACTTGAACCTTTACTATATCCGTCAACATCGTTGCCATTCTAACTACAATGTAGCTATAATCAACAACTCCATCTTTTCTCATGATCTTGTTTTCTTACTTAATGCTATCATTTTCATATGCATGCTTTCCAGTAAGCGATGACGTATTTTATAATAATTTTAGGTCGAAACGTAGTATGATTATCAACGTAGTATAGTTATCAACTTTAAGATATGTTAAATCAGTATACTAAATGTAAAAGGAATATTTCTCAGCGAATATGAACTCCATTCCCTCTCGTGCGGATCCCAATTATCTATAATTGTAAAAGAAATCGAGATAATTATTATATATTTTCCTGATCCAGATACCAGATTGCCTCCAACTTAATCAACCCTTAATGTACTTTATTTATTAAGTAATTTATAATATACTTTACCTAATATACCTTTACCGTACACCTCGCTGAGGGAGTCGCTGGGTCTTCTATCTTTGTGGTGGCCGATGGCTCTCCGTAGGTTCCAGGGGACATAGAAAGCCGCTCTCAGGTCATTAGGAAGCATGTGTCCCAATCTATAGGAGAGACTTCCGAGGAAGGGGATTCTCCGCCATGAGGAAGTGGTTGCGGAGGATTATTAGAGTGAAGGAGTGATTTTATGGCATGAGAGGATATTTGGTTTTCTCCTCAAGAGTTTATCCACCATATCTGGGCTGTATCCGTTATTTATTGCAATCTGTTTGATGATTAAAATTTCTTTAAGAGAATTGGCCGGTGACATCGGGATGTGGGTGGATCATACTGTAGAAAGCGGGTAACTTCTGAGAAAAAGGATGGGAGGAATGAGAGGGGATGGTGAGGTCAGAATAGGTGGGCTTGCTGGAGGGAGTTGAGATGATGTCTGACAGACGAAACTAGTTGCCGATTAATTTACTTCTGTGGAATTGACAAAGTGTGTTTTTTTCTTTGAATGATGGCACCATTCCAGAAGTTAGGCTGGAAAATGTCAATTTTAAAATTATATCTCATTTGTATCCCAAACTATTATATGTCGATTTCTCATTCATTTACTCATAGATATAGATTACTCGTAATTGTCTCTTCTTACGGTGTGACCGAGGGTATAGGACACTGCGGAGTTCTTCCTTATCGCTTAATTTCTGTCTAGCTCTATTCCCAATCATTTTCTAATACCCTCCTTACCATACACGGATTGAATACTTTTCTTTGTGCACCACTGCTCGGATTTTTATATTTAATTTTCGAAGAATAACCTTTGCAAAATTCCTTTTCAATCCAAATAACATGTAACAAGTTATAATCGTTATCATTACTCATTAATCATATGAATATAGTATTAAAATCTAATGAAATATATTGCATTTGCACTGAAGTGGCAAGCATTATTTTTTCTGATTCAATAAGTGCACTAATCATAATTGATGCAAGATTTTCATTTTAAATATGTTTACCGGAATATTCCTTAAAAATATTATTTTCTGTTATTCTACAACATATCATTAGCAATGAAATTTTAAATTATTATATACATATGGATGTCTGCGTTATCCTGAGACTCGTTTATACAGCTGATTATCTTCGCAAGTGCCTTTCAACGGGTTTGTTTACATATAGAATCTCAAAGCTTGCCGCATTCCCTTAAAAATTCTACTTACTTTCCGTACCTTGCCCCCTCTTGTTGCCCAGGGCAACCCCCAACTCACAGTGTCTCCTTCTGGCTGTGGTCAAATATGTAAACGATTCTACCAGAGAAGTTCATGCAACAAAAAGGAAAGAGACTTCGAAAGTTTCTGGAGGTCATAAACAGCCCTCAACTTTATTGCTATTTTCCTCCCCCAGATGTGGGGGAGAGTCCTTTCCCGTCCTTCACTACCCACTTCATTTTTCCCTGAAATGCTCGGCACGACTTCAGAGCACGGTCGTGAAAATTTGTGAAAACGTTTACTCTTCCACCCATCCCCTCAGATGCTTATGCAAACACCGATATTATTAAGAGCGTTACAGAATGGGATCTCAAAATTGTTCAAGAGGTTTGCATTAATATTTCCAATAATTCTTTTTAATAACTTGGGATATCCGATGACAATGGCTTGCAATTTTAAGATTTATCTTCAAAAAATTGTCCTTGCTACATTTGTGACTTTGTTGGAAGTCATGGTCCACATACTGAACACATTCAGGGAAGCAGGCAGCTGTGGAATCGAGATATATCTGCAAGTCATCAGCGTAGAAATGATGATTACAGAATTTAATATAATTTAATTTTTAATACAAATCTGCATCAACAGAATCGAAGGTTTCACTAATGTTTAATAATCCCATTAATTAGTCCACTCCCTAAGATGCTTAGGAAGTTTACTAACGCCTTATATTAAAATGCAATTGGTAAATTCAATCCATGATTTATCGGGATATAAGGAGGGATATTTTGGTCATCTTTATACTCTTTTTAAAATCTGAAATCGTATAAATTTCCTTTCACACACTGGAAAAATAATTAAGAAAGAACAGATTGTGATTTATGATTAAATATATGAATGTAAAATACACACAGAAGATTTTTGAAGTGCCTCAAACTATGCTTAAGCTCCCACTCTCTCTGTTTTCCAAAAAGATAATTTATCATTCTGTTCGATATAAGAACTAGTATAGGTGTCATGATATGAATTAAGACAACTCTATTCATCTTAGTGCAAGATAGACACAACAAAGCTACAGACAGAAAATAGATTTCTTTATTGCAAATAATAATCTCTTTTAATCCAAAGCAATAACAATAGTCTGAAAAATCAATTGCATGAACCCAAAAAATTCACCAAGGCCAAAATTTTTCTATCATTATTCAAGAGAAAATTTCAGATTATAACAACTTAATTTATCATTTTCAAAATCAAATGCAAGATTACTTTAAATGAAACATTCAGAATTTAATTTGCATAATTATATTAAATTTATTTTTATGAAAAATAACAAGATTTTATCAGTTGTAGAAATTCATGAGCTCTTTACGGGTATATAAAATGTTGATAAATTTATATTACACCACAAACTTTGTAAAACGACGACAAAACACACCAATTCACAGTGCATGCAAAACAGAATGATTCTAAATACCATTCCTTCTTCATTACAACACACAGAAACATTTCCAAGCATCACACTCAAAACTATTCCCAGTATATATATTTTAGAGCAGGGTCTGGATTAACCATTAATGTAGCAAAGACGTGGAATCTTCAACTTAGAATCCTTACCACAAAACACCATTGACAATTTTCAAGGCAAAGACATTTTCTACACAATATATATTAATTTCTTTATGGAAAGTAATTTACTTATGAGAAAAAAATCAGAGAAATAAGTGAAGTATGGGCTGTTTGATGTTGAGAACACCAAAAATAAAACACTTTAATTGTACAAAGAGTACGAATGGGTGGAACAAAGAAACATTTGTAACATGTTAGTACAACCATCATTTTAAATTTGAATCCTTAATCATTTAACATACAGTGTGATTATTTCATTGAGAGTATAAAATTTCTGCTATTATATAAATTTTTAATAATCTGAATCTCTATAGTAACACAATTATATTTTAGTAAAATAGACCACCTATAAATGAATTTATTAATGACACCTAGGGTTGAATTTAGTAATGTTTATCCTAAATTATACATCCATTTGCAAAATTTCCTTAACATCACATTCAAAGACCTTTTAGGTCCTAAAAATCATAATTGGAAAACACAGGTAGCATCACTATAGTCTAGAATTGAATTGAAACTGGTAGTAACAATGTTGAATATAACATTGAAATAGCTAAGAAAAGATTCCAAGAATTCATAATGGATTTTAAAGTCCCTGATAGATTTTTTTGCTGTCTATCTATAAAAATCACAAATGTTTTCCCCTAAAATATTCACAGTTTCTTTGAGAATTTACCACTACTGAGCTTGAAATCCTTAAAAACACTGGATTTTTGAAAAAAAAACTATGCATACATAATTTATAATACCCTTATTGCAGTACCAGCAAATCGTAACATTCCTTTGGTGCAATCATTAATAATATTTATGAGCCATTGCCAAACATTTCAAAATAAGTTGGATTACCATTGTCATTGATGTCAATGAAGGAGATTTCTTACAAATGCACAACTACTACTTTGTAAGAAAATAGCATTTAGATGGTTTGCTAAACTTTAAGAATAGATCAAAGTTGCAGAGGTTAGGAAGAAAAACCATAATAAGACCAGAATTGGAAACAACCGTTAAATGTTCAAGATTTGACTTGGAAAAAAATTCTGAACTTGGACCTCCAAACAGTTACCATAAAGAAGTTGCTCCGGCACATTGAATGACGGGGTTGGCAAATACTAGAGGACTGTCTATACCACTAAATTGAGCTAATATAATTGAGCTAAAAAATTAACTTTCATAAGATCAAGAAATCATCCAAAAGATGCAGATGACTACACAGTGACAGTATCTTGCTAGCATTAAAGTACTTCTTCATAAACATCAATAATAATGCATCTCCACTGGCTCAGCATCATTTTAAGTCAATGGGTCATCAATTTGTTTAGCAATTGCACTGATGATGTAACAATCTGAAGGTGTATCACATAACAAATACTTAACAACATATGAACCAGCTGCCAATACTTTCTATGCAGTACTCATGAAAGATGGCAAGACAGAATCATGGTTCAGATGGATACAACAGTTATTTTTCACCTTGAAGTTCGTCACAGGAAAAAATTGTCCTCGTAACTCTGAGTAGCATCCTCGCTATCCGAATGTCAGGACATGAGGAGATCTCTGAGTGTGGCTCCAGGAGAACTGCTACTCAGCATTAGCTTTGGCCTATGCAGTCCTGATGCTGCCATGTCACCCTCCTCCCCTATCTCGCCATCATACTCTCCATCCTCCTCAACCTCTTCCATTTCAACCTCTTCATCTTTAATATCTACCAAACTACTGCTACTGCCTGCATTTTCCTTACCAAATGATTGACCAGACAGCAAATGCTGCGATCTCGCAAAAGCAATACTTCGTTGTAATGCTTCAAAGCTTAGAGATGCTTCATTCTCTGTGTTGCTTTGGGGAGTCTCTCCAGTCCTACTAACCTGAAAAGGAAGTAAAATTATGTTAATTTATTCTCAAGAAATATCAAGCTGCAAAAGAACCCAGAAATCCTTGGAAATAAGTGAAAAGGTCACAGCTGAAGTCCTTTCTCTGACAAAAGAACCCAAAAATTCTTGGACTAAAAAAGGGAAAGATTGCTATAGAAGAATGAGAAATTTTATTGACCAAAAGCAAGGAAGGCCAGAAAAGAATGGATAAATAATTTGTGAAAAGAAGTAAACATTCAATTTGAAAAGTGTAACATAACCTACAAGATAATAATAAGATCAATAGATCATAAGAAAAAGCTAAAGCAGCACATGGCAAAGAGAGACACTAATTCAATAGACATCATGAAAAAGTCAAAAGTATTACAATGTCATTTGTGACTGCACAGGCTTAAAATAAAACAACATATTTGACAGCACATAGGATGCACCTCCATTTCAACAGAGAAAACTCATAAAATAAGTTTCAATGGCACTGCTAATACTTAATTATAGTTCATTTTACTTCTTAATTTTCAGTTTTCAGATTACTTTTTGTTGAAATCATACATTCCAATCAATGAAAGTCATTCAAGATCTCAACCACTGCCCAATCACTTTTATATTGTAGAAGAGAGCAAAACTGTAACAAGGGCCAAACCTTATGATAAAAGACTTGGGGGTAATTTTAAGCCACAATTTTCAGAAAAAGGTTTGTCTAATATGCTATGAAATATGGTATTTAAGACTCAGAAAAACAATGCAGATGAAAAGTGAGCTTGTACAAAATTTGTAAAACAGAACAGTAACAGAAAATATAATAAAGCCATAATAATCAATGAGAAATATAATGTGGATGAAGATGAGAAATCAAAACCCTTTCTCAGTTACAAATTTGAAGCAGAAGTGAAATACTCAAGGGCTACAATGGCCACAGGTGACATCTAAGTACTACCCAAACAAATAAAATCTGAGAAAAGCACTCATTGATTTATAAAAGAATACGATTTTCCAAATGCCCAAAAGAAGAAAGAAGATTTATGTAAAGATATTATAGTGATCACCTTCATTTGCTGTGCAAAATTTTTCCGCAAGAAAAGTAAATTGGAGGATATCAGAAGGATATTTAACTGAATGACAACTTTGTTTCCTAAGAGAGAGGGCTAAAATAATGTATTTTTGCATCAAAAGAAGCTTTTAATAATATGGATTCCATTAATAAATCAAGGATTTTAGTTAAGAACAACCTTGGCACCAAAATGACACTCATGTCTTTTGTTTTATCAAATTTGGCACTCTTATGACATAAGATCGGCCATTCATGATCTGGGGTAAGAATTTCAATAAAAACAGAATGCTATGAGTCCTAAAAGGTATTTGAAAATTACTACAACATCCATACACTGTGTTAAGCCCAAAAGGGCACAAGAAATTAACAAATAAAGAAAATGGTACAAAAGGAACGCTACTTATCAATATTAATATTCTTCACATACACTGAGAATATAAAGAAATCCAAGAAAATGATGAAATGGGTATAAACAAAAGGAGAAAGAAGCAGCAGGTTACAGTATGCAGACAATATAGCATTACTTGCCAAAAAGAAAGATTTGAGAAGAACTGTATCTATCATGGATATATGGATAAAAATTATCACCTTAAAGATCAACACATAACCATAGTGATGGCTTGTAATCAAATCACATAAATGCCAAATAAATCCTTTGATTGTTAACCTAAGATTAAAATGTGAAATGTGAGTTTTACTTCTAATTTAGTCTAAATACAGTGTGAGTAAATGAATTCTTATCACTGAATATTCTTATTCCAAATTTAGTAAATCAGTATTATTTTCATGGGTCATTAAGGTTAACCAAAATTTCAAAACATTTCCTAAAATTCAGGAAAACTTTGTCTGAAAAAAAAGGAAGCTGCATCTTATTCGTACACATTATTATTCATGTCAACATCTCATCGTTTAAACTGTTTACCCATCATAAACAATAAATATATATTAATAGCTATAAAAGTTTTAATTGTAATATTTTGGTAGTAGTGGGGGTTGTATTCTTAAAAAGTGCTTCAACAGCTGAGGTTATTTGACATTTATGAGAAACCACTAAGAATCAAACCAGGGATCACTTTTTTCATAGGTGAATGAGCTACTCACTTGTTTATCTCATATGTTTAATCAGGTTTTACTGTATGTATATATTTGAAGAAACATCATAAAATAAACTAACTCTAAAAATTGAGAACTGCTTATACATTGACTATTGAAAAAGTGTTAGTGTCAGAGTCTAGGCAGCCTAACTCCAAATCCCTGTTTATCATTTGATCTAGGGCCTAAAGCAAAACAAATTCAATAACAGAATCATCTACATCTACATATGTACCCTGCAAGCCGCCTTTCGGCGTGTGGCAGGGGGTGCAAGCACCATGACTCTATTTGCCCAGTCGATTATTTTCGCGTATTGTTCTCGGAAAAAAAGAATTCTTGAATCGACTGGTTTTAGCATCTATTTCTCTGATCTTTCTCGCTGTATCAGAACGGTCTATATAGCAAGGAGGGCGGATAATATCGGCTACATCTTCTATGAACGTGCTCTGTCTGAATTTATCAAGTAATTTAAATCTCTGATTGAGCCTTCTTTCTTCTAAAGATTCTCATCCTGCCTCCTGAAGCATCCGAGTAACACTCACCAATTTATCATAGCAATTTTTTACAAAGCGTATTGCCTTTCGTTGTATCTTTTCTATCTCGCGAATACAACACTTTTCAGCAGGGTCCCATACACTGCATGCATACTCGAGGTGAGGCCTAACTAGCGCAAAGTAACATTGCTCGCGGACCTTTTCTTCGCTTTTACCGACTATTCTTTTGACGAAGCCTAGTTTCTTAAGAGCTCGCCCACATATGTTATGGATGTGGGTACTCCAAGTTAAGTTATTCGTGAGGGTTAAAGAATAGGTCCCACCGATATCATACTTCACACATTGTCCTTTTTTGGAAAAAAATTGCTTTTGATCTGAGAATTTTCAGGCAATTGGCATATATATTACTTACCTCAAATTTGATCCATTTGTAATTGCTGCATTTACGTGTTCCAGGAGAGCTCTGGATTAGATTGTGTATGGTGGGATGAGAGAATCCAAAAAACTCTGGACCCCTTCCTTTGGTATTCACTACTTCCACACCCAGCCCTTGATTGATGTGGTGCAGAAGCAGCGAATGGCACTGATTGGCTGAGTGACCTACCAATGGAGCATCCAAATCGCTATCTGCTACTATTTCAAATCTTTATGAAAAATAAAAGGGGATTAATTAAGATATATAAATGGAAAAACACATTAAATGTACATGTATATGTATGCCTGTGTACATAAGCATATATGGAAGGTCTGACATAAAGATAACAAAATTAATGCTCACTTTATATTTTTACAAAATGAATATAATAACTAGTGGACCCCTTTAAATTTACATGTGGATGCATGTATATACATTATTAAGTGCTCTTGAAAGATACGCAAACTTTAGGTAATTAGCTGTACTTATTATAAGAGTCAAGGCAATACATAAACAAATTCAATCATATCAAGTGAAATATGATGGAACATCATACCAGGGGAGAAAAATTAACATAATGAATTACCGCAGAAATATACAGTGCCCACAGATTAACCTTATTAGCTATATTGTGACAAAATTTTCAAATTAGCCCATTTTTAATGGGCTAATTTGAAAAATTTGCCACAATTCATCCTTTTCAATTCCTTGCTAGATTATTTAGCAAGTCCAGCAGGCTTGCATCAGAACCCGAAATACTTATACACTACTCAGTGTAGGAATATCATGTTACCCTGAGCTAATTGAGCTAGAAGAACAAATAGAAGCAATTGTGAATTATCATCAGTTTAAGCTTCAAATGCTATTCAGTGATGTGGGATCATGTGACCATCATGCCATACAAGTCGGCACAGTGATTATAGTGAGGGATCTCAACACATGCACACTCAGTCTTCTTCCTCAAAACAAACTGCAGATCTGATCTGGAAGACTTCTAATTCAAGGCATTCAATGGCATGAAACTTTTCATTATCAGTATTATTCACTTAATCTTAAAGTAATGTCATATTGGTTTGATTTTTCAATTAATGATTAATGTTGTATTTCAAGCGTGTTTCAAGTATAATTTTGCTGTCTTTAATTACTCTTTGTTCTGAATTTGACACAAGTGCATATAATGTGCATATCAGAAGTCATATTTGCTTTAAAAAAAAAACAGATACTTCCCCGACAATGTGTTGCGATATTAAAAGTACGAAAATATAATTTTTCTCACAGAGAGTCTTGAAAATAGCATACAATATCACACAATCCAAAACTGCTGCAATTGAAGAAAAAGCACTGGATGGTGTTTGTCAAATGGCAAAATTAAATAGAATACAATGTTTGGTTCTGAGAGGCTCATCTGACTTGTGAAAAGAACTCTTTTTACATAACTTATAACATTTTTGAGCATGCTAAGCTATTGGTAAATTGGAAAATGTCAAGATTAGTAACATTCAAAGAAGTATAAGTCAATCATAAAAAGGGAATATGAGATATTTAAGTAAAAGCATCCTAAAAAAGGTTGCCACCACTTTGGCTCAAAAAAGAGCCAAGTATCTTCTATTATATATAGCTAACTCTCCGGATATACCTATATATATAGATATATATATATAGGGGATACGAATTCTGACCATGTTCCACAAGGGCCGTCGACGTCAGATTTTTAAGACGTACTGGCCCCACCCTGTAGATGCCAGAATAATGCAGAGATCGACGCTAGGTGTCATGGGTTCGATACTAGAATGTCCCAAAAATCGCAATTTTCCCATAAGAATGCATTGCGCGGATTTTTGAAAAATTTTTTGAGGCACTTATCGCTAAGATAGTGGAACCAAAATCTCGGAGGTTGAAGTTGAGGTAGTCTTCTATATTACGAATGGAAGAAATGTTACACAATGACCGTGAGTTCGACGCCAGGTGGATGCAAAATTCTTCCATAACAAATGCATTGCTGTAATCTTTGACGATTTTTTAAAATTCCTTCCCGATAAGCTGGAAAGATAAAACCCGGAATGGTGACAGAAGCGTTTGAAATCCTTCTTTCGTAAGGTTCACTGTTTCTCTAGTGGTCCTTGGTTCGATGCAAGAGGGTCATTCCGATTCCACCATGCATTTCAAACGGGAAAAACGGAATCTTATTTTAGGACCTTCCCGATAAGATATTGAATCGAAACTTTTGAATTAGTGAGAATGGCACTCATCAAATATTAATTTGCTATTCCCTCTCACAGAAGGGTCCTGAGTTCGACGCTAGGCGGTCTTTTACTCGAATTTTTGCAATCTGTTTTGAGGCCGTTCTCGATGCGATACAGCAATCAAAATGACGGTGTTTGCAGATGAGATGGTCTTCCATAGTATCAAAGGAAGAAATGTTAGCAAATGACCGTGTGTTCGACGCCAGGTGGGTTCGAAATGCTTCCGTAAGAAATGCATTGCTGAAATCTTGGATGATTTTTTTAAATGCCTTCCCGATAAGCTGGAAAGATAAAACCCGGAATGGTGACAGAGGCGTTTGAGAACATTCTTTCATGAGGGTCAACTTTTCTCCTGTGGTCCTTGGTTCGATGCAAGAGGGTCATTCTGATTCCACCATGCATTTCAAACGGGAATAACGGAATCTTATTTTAGGACCTTCCCGATAAGATACTGAATTGAAACTTTGAAACACGTCAGAGTGGCACTTATCTAAGATTCGTATGCCATTGTCTCTCACAATCAGGTCCTGTGTTCGACGCCAGGCGGTCATTTACGCAAATTTTTTAAAACTGTTTTGTGGCCTTTCTCAATGCAGGAGACTATTCAAAATCAAAGCCTTTGCGTTTGAAGTAATTTTCTATAGAACCAGTGGAAGAAAGGTTACATATGACTGTGAATTCGATGCCAGATGGATGAAAAATTCTCACGTTCGAAATGCACTGCGGCATTTTTTAAGAATTTTGCTGGATAAGCTTCGAAGATGACACCCGTAAGGGAAACTTATTGTAAATTTTCACCAATTAGCTTGCAGTATGCAAGCAACTTTTACTCGTAATATATTAATTCTGAACTGTACTTCTAAAATCAATAAAACTAATGTCCTTTCTTAAGCTTATCAATCCTTATAATGAATTCAGTTTGAACAATAAAAAAATGTCTCCAAGGATATTATTAGAATCAAAATAAAAAACAATACCTAGGAGATGACCCTCCATCCAGAATTTTGCAAGTATAAACACACTTTCTCTCTGGGTCTTTTAAGCTGCCATAGACTCTAGTTGAGCAAAATCCAACAGGATAAATGAGTTCCTCTGTGTGATATCCACTGCGATCAGACACCACCTAGACAAAAAAATTAACAAATATATTTATTCCAATTTTAATAAATGTGATTTGCAAATTATGATAGTTACAAATTATGATAGAAAGGGACTTACAAGCTGTATTAATCCCTTAAATAGGACTAAATTACAAAGAGTGAATTCCACCCAAAAACTAAATATTCTAATCAAAATGACTATAACCAATATAAATTAATTCCAATTTACATGTCACATGATAATAAAGGAAAAGAATTATTATAATGACTAATTTTAAGTGCAAAGGTCTTCTAAAAGCTGAAAATGAATACTGAATAATTCAACTTGAAGTAATTATTTCTAATTTTGACTAACATTACTCTAGTATTAAAATATTTCTTTTAGACTCAATTAAATGTTGGAATGTTAAAAGAGCTAAACACTATAAAGACCTTTACTCAAAGCTGTTACTTATGTTGAATGCTTAGGATTATTATATTTGGTGCTTGGAGTTAAAAGAAAAACTACTTTGAAAATAGTTTGACAGTGGATGGTGAGTTCTGACCAGAACTGAACCAAATTTTGTTGATACAGGGACATCAAGACTAAAAAACATCTATGCTAAGATAAGAAATAAATACAAGAGAAAAATTGCAATACTTGTGATTTTGATGACTTTGTTATAATAAAGTAAAAACATGGACAAAGCATTCTATTGTAAGATTGATTTTTGATGGTTTGTAGGAGTTTTTTACTTTATTTTCCATCTTCAAGAATTTTCCAGACATTCCTTCATTTTCCAACTGATATTTAGTTTCCTATTCAGTTAATATCACATAATTTGTATGGTCATCAGAATTTAAACATCCACATTGTGTGAATAACCCAATTCTTTTTGTTTACTCTCACTCTCTCTTAGATGCTATGGGTATTTAATTAAAAAGAGAAAAAAATAAGTAAAAGAACTCCATGCATACCAGATTATATGAAGAACAATAAATTACATTTTGAAGAATAAGGGGGATGTATATGGTTCACATTATATTAAGTAATGAAAATAAATTCCATGATCAACAGAAATAATATTAGAACAATAACAAAAGCAAGTGACCAAAGAATACAAAGATGGAATTTAAGAGACAGGTGAAAAGATACCCAATAGGCCCATTAATTCTCTAAGCTGCACATCTACGAGGCTGCAGATTACTTTTAAAGTGTCACCCAGCTAATTTTTTAATACCAACTATTTCTTTTGAATTGACAATCTTCAACGTAAGTTTTCACAAATGATTACTTGATTTTGCATAGATGATTTTTGAAATGCACATGTATAATGATTTTTATATTATGAATTTTATAGTAGGAAATTATAATTCATTTCACAATTTAAATGGAAAATGTCAGAAAAACTACTAATTTTCCTTGGCTATTTTGGCACAACTCCAAAAATTAAGCATCAATCATATTTCCTTGCCTCCAAAAGATGGAGGAAATTAGTTGGAATTAGGGCTATAATGTACTACCTCTCCAAGACTGTGAACTGTCAATCCTCCTAAAACAATTGGAAATACGGGCCTTCCTGTTATATCAAGAGGAATAGATTGCACAATTTTCTTCATTTTTGTTGTAACACTCTTCTTGATCTTGCTGTTGGCTTTGAAGTTGTCTAAAATAAGAAAGAAAGGCACTTCATTAACTGATTTATCAGCCACTGTACCTTATACTAAGGTGCTAACCATGTTTTCTTATTTTAATAATCAAGTGATGTAAAATGATATCTAGTAGAAAATGGGTAAAGGGCTTTTATTTGTTATTGATTGAACAAATTCGTAAATTAAAAACTTAATTGAAAATATTTTCCAACTAAAAATTAAGAGAAAATTTTATAAGATATATGAAAAATTCTGTAACAATACTCATTAGAATTGAATTATTACCACAGCCATTACCTTTGATGATAACCTGTATTTTTATACAAGTGTATAATTAACAGCTGAGGATAACCTTCTGATTTGAATTAGAGCTATTTCAGTAAATTCATCATCTAAAGCAAAAATCCTTACCAATTACTTCTGCAGTAGATTTTCTCTTAGATATGGGCTTTTTTGAAGTTGAAGCAGAATCCTGACTTGGTGCTGGAGCATGAGTACTGCCGACAGAGGCTGGTCTAGACTGCTGCTGTGACTGAAGCTGATTTTCCATGTCTTAAAAAAATGAAAAACATGAAGGAATGAATTTGAGTATGAATGAGTTTATTTAAAGCTCAAATATTTATCATATATGAAACAAACTCGATAACTTAATTCTCTTAAAGCGCCTTCCACCACTTAATACTATTTATCTTCTTATAATGGTTATTTAGATTTAAAATTTTAAAATATAGATAAATAATTACTAATTGCTGCAACTTTTATAACTTGACGATACCTGCAACAGCCTGAAGATGGTAAATTTTCTTTAAAAGATATCTCCTTTCTTCATGGACAATAAGTAGTTTTTCTTGCAATTGAGAAACTTGATCGCAAATAGCGGCATTTTCCTATGTAATGAATAAAGATTAAATTCAATGAGGAAATAGTCCCCTCAGCTATGCAAAAGTAAAGTTCACATGACATCAACTTACAAAAACCATATTCTTAACATATCGTTTCAACTTCTTATACTTCTTTTCATACTTAGCATTAGCAATCATGCTATTCTTTTCTACGCCAGTCCTATGATAATCTTCCGAAGAAACATAAACGTAATCCATCACATTCGAGTTTAAGCCAGCACCATATGAAAACCTGAACTCATTCTCAGTGACTAGTTTCAAAATTTAGCGACTTTAACACAACCTAAACAATGCGCAATTTCCACATTCACTTTAGGACAGAAAAGCTTGGAAATTGCTGGATGTCACCTCCGAAAACCTAGGCGGTTTATATTTAGTATTTCTTAGTTGGCATCACTGTTAAAATGTAACATGGCTGGTTTGGACGAGTATCGGCTGAATTCCCAGTCGCAGTACTCCTCTCTTTCAGAATTAGACGATAACTTCAGAAATGATAATTATTACACTGCATCGTACGGCAGAATAGGAGGACCCGTGTTTGACAATAGGCCAGAATCATTAGCTCTCGAAGATGATTCTGTAGAGACCAATGGTAGGTATCATATAATTTTTTGTTGATCATTCAAATGTAAACATTTTTTGTAAGATATTGCCATGTAGTAACTGAAGATATTCTATAATACTTAAATATACATTTCTTTGGTAGATGTGATTGTCAGGAAATATGTGGGTGTGGGAGTGAATTTAGCTAGTTTGATTGCAGAACATCTTTTAAGCCATCCTTTTGTTGTTCTGCGAAGACAATGCCAGGTGTGTATTGAATTAACTTTAATGTTAACAGCATCTATAACCCAAATATTTTGATCAATTTGGAGTTATCAAGATTCAGCTTACCTTCATCCTCTTCTCTTTTTAATTGGTTAAGGCTTTCGTCGTCAGTATTAACAAAGAGGAAGGATAATTTTATCCTATTTAGATGTTTAATTAGAACGGTCAATCTCTTATAACATCTCATTATTTTCAGATAAATGCGAATTCCATCCGCTACCATATTTTTCCAGTGACATTAATCCCTGTTGTACTGAAACTTCAACAGAGACAAGGTTTTAGTGCATTATGGAAAGGAGTTGGAAGTGTTCTGCTCGTTCGTGGAGTGACCATGGCACTTGAGGACGTTCTATCAAAGTTTACTCCATGGCCAAAGTGAGCAAAATGTTCAAAACTTAAGGCACCTATGGTAATAAGTATGAATGGAAAACAATATATTAACTAATGCCAGTTATGATCACAACCTTTTGTAAGAATAATTACAATTTAGTATTTTATCATACTTCTAGCAACCTTCCCTTAGTAGGTCTGCAGGATTATAAAATATTTTCACAATCTTCTGAAGATAAAATTATTCTTGTTACAAATTCATATCATGTAGAGATTTTTAACTTTTAAGTTAAATATGTATTTATACCAATAATGTTGTGTATTATATTGTATACATTTGTAGAATCCTTCCTATTTAAGGAGTTAATCTATTAGATCATTCTTACCCTTAATTGTTTAATACCTGATAGATTATAAATTGTTCATTTCTTGCTATGACTATCTTTAATTTATTTTCAGAGAATTTTCTTGGCATGGATCAATGAAATCCATAGGGCAGCACATTCTTTTGAAGTGGTGAGTTTTTATTGTCTGTTTATTTTTACATCCCAATTATTGTTTAGATATTTTTGAAAGGATATTATAACATTGCTAAATGTGATATTAGCAATTTACTTGAAACGTAGTAAAGAAAAAATGAAACAATCATATTTGTTGTAAAGGAAAATGTTTCATTCAAATAAATGTCAATTTGGTATAACTCTTGAGTTATATAACAATCTGTTTTGAATTCATACATTAAGCTTATGTATGATTCTTGATCAGAATGTATAATGGTTCTATCTTTTTGTCATGTCATGCTTAAATCAAGAACATCATATGGAATAATTATGGTGCTAGAAATAAGTAGCAGTCATTCACATACAATAATTCATTGTATAATTGGGCATTGTTACATTCCTTCTCATAGGTTGATAGTCCCATCTGTGATCCACTGTTTCACTCTTTTTATTAGGGGCAGTGCTATTCTTGATGATATCTTTGAAAGGACTCTAGTTAGGCTGATATGTGATAGCCTCCCATTTTCTATCACTTTCTTTTCTTTCTTTGCAGTACAAGCTTAGCTCTTGTTACACCATTCTTCTCAGCTAGTTTAGTAGAAACTGTTCAAAGTGAGATAGCTAGCGAGAAGCCAGGTGTGTTGGATGTCTTCCGAGAGGGTGCTTGCAGGCTTCTTTGCTGGACTCCACCAGCTACAGGTTAGACTTAAGACCTTCATGGCATTAGTTGAAAGGTTATTTTATGAATGGTGAAGCAACTCAATTCCAGACTGTTAATAAGATGCTTTGTGAGTTACATAGAGGCACCAACTGCTTCACAAAGCATTCTACTGACTTGGCATGGTAGTTAAATGGCCACAACACCTGCCTTGAGGATGGACAACCTGGGGTTGATTCCCAATCATGTCTATTAATTATTCACATCTGTTTTCTTATCCATCCATATGTATAGTGTATGTATCTACGAATCATTTATGCCAAGTTAATTACCTTTATTATTATACTTATTTAGCCATGATATCTTTAACTACTTACTGCAATGTTTGTGGAGTTTAGTGAAATTATAGATACTTTCTAAGATAACCTAGTGACATTTTGAAAAATAAATTGGTGGCCTTATAAATGATTTGCCCATTGTGAACACAAAAATAGCTATCATGATAAAAATGAGGTACGTAGATGCATGTAACTAAACATAAATCATGAATACCACTCTGTCATCCTTAAAAATAGTATCACTTTTAATAGGAAATCTTCCCTTGTGCTGTCTGGTACAAGCATATAGTGTTTAATATAACACTAGTTGCCCCGTGCAAAACTTTCGCAGACAAACACTCAATTTCCCCATGAAAATACATGTCAACAAACACTAATCACTACAAACGAATACACAAACACTAAAACATACCTTTGAGTTATTCAATTAATGAAAGATGGGCAATGGACGACGCCTATGAAAATTATTCTTCTTCAAGGAATCTCCTATTCAAAATGGACTAAACAGGGATGTAAACAATTCTATAATACACACCATTCCACTAAACATCACTTAAGTTTAAATTCTAATTTAGATGAAGTGAATATTAAGCATAAATGTATAATACCGGGCAACAGTTAGTTTAATCATCTTTTAAAATAATATATAGAGGATTCCTATGCCAAAGAATTGAAGCTGTGGTATTCTTTTTACAGTACTGATATAACTCAAAGCTTTAAAGTGAAATATTCTCAAAGTATATCAAATCTCCATTAGGTCTCCAGGTATAGCTATTTGCCTTTTTATTATGGAAGGTTAACTGCAATGTTCTCTATTACAGGTCGCATGCTTCCAGTTTGGGCATTGGTTGTTCCAACTGTCTCTTATGGATTATTCAAGTATATTATTGCCAATTCTATGCGCCATCTAGTCAGTAGCTTATTTCATTATCACTATAAAGCCCAACAGGAGAAAAAGGTTGGAGTTATTGGAAATTTTAAAAATTCATTCCTTTGATCTCTTCTAAATAATCAACAAATGTTTCTCATGTGTTTTTTTATCTTTTAGGGAGCTTTGCCTCGAGACAATTCTGGATCTGTAGTTTCAGCAGAAATAGAACTGAAGGCCTCTGTCTTTGCCTTAGTAACTGCTGATATAATTACTTATCCTTTTGAAACAGTTTTGCACAGGTATGTCAAATTTACATTGTACTATAGGTAATTTTGTTTGTTTAAGTTGTGCTTAAAAGCTACACAATGGTCATATTCTGAAGATGTGCAATGACCATTTTCCTGTTTTTGTCTATAACAAGTCCATCCTTCCATAGAATACAGAAATAGAGGGGGGTAGAATGGAGGTGCATTTACAGTTGGCATGCTGTTGAAAGTCCTCTCAAATCGTCAATTTGTGACCCTGAACTTCTCATCTATCCCTTCCACTTTTTTCTTCCCCCGACTTGTGCATCTTAGGCTCATCTTTAGAGCAATACCCCTGATTAAAAAAACTAATCAAAACCATTTACTGGGTTTTTGACTGGTCAGTTTTTATTTTAATCTGCTGTCATATTTTGATAAAGATGTCTATCCTCAGGATTCACCTTCAGGGTACTCGAACAATCACAGACAACTTGGATTCTGGAACAGAGGTGTTGCCCATCATAACGAATTACAGAGGAGCCTCAGACTGCTACGATAGCACTGTATCCACCGAAGGCTCGTTGGGACTCTTCAAAGGATTCGGTGCCTTAGTGTTACAATATTCTGTGCACTTTGCTTTCTTACGTTTGGCCAAACTAGTCTTGACTGAATTATCTGGTTTTCTATACCCTGCAAATGCTCCCACTCAGCATTCCATGCCTGCAGTCCAGCCAACGCAGGTCATACATCCACAGATGCAGCAAAAACCTATGCCTAGACCTTATAGGCCATATGATGATGTGTATTTTCAAGGCAATATTCCACCTCAAGTCTAGCAAGAATGAACCATAATGGCAGAAGTGACTACTGTTTAGTTCTTTTGGTACGTTCTGTTGATATTTATTTATGAGTGAAAAGTTTTCTTCAATAGTTAACAATCCAACTGGACTCATATTTAATCAAATGAAGTACCAGAGAATATGTTACAAAATTGGATTATAGTTGATAAAAGTTGTTAAAGGTTTATCATGTTTCAAATTTTGATGAACTACTTTTCATTGTGCACCTTTATTTAATCTATTGAAAAAGATTAAATAATGGTATTTGTTATGGTTGTTCCTGAAGACCTCTTTTGGGAATTTTCTGTATAACTTATTTTCAATTTTGAAATACCATTCCATCTGGAGGGTAGAGGTAGAATTATTTTTTACCAGAATAATAATTTTGGATTTGTTGTGATCACCGTGTTTTAATATTTCAAAAGTAATTAGTTCAAATTGTACTTAAATATTAATTTTACTCCACCTAAATCATGTTACTAAAGATTCCTAGGAAACATTTTTACAAACCTGTAATAAATCTTGTGGGTCAAATCAAAAATGATTTGTGATACTTTTACAAATAAACCTGGAATAATAGTTTCATCTTTGGTGATGGAGAGTAAGAGATGATAGAAAAGGTCATTCTTCTCATTGCATCAGTTCCAGAAAACTGAAATGGTTCTACAAATGTTGATGTAGCTAATGTAATAAACTTTTTTTGATTGATTGTGTCAATGTTTCTCAAGCTTGACCAATAAAAAAACTGAAAATCATTTGAATCCTTCTTTATTTCATTTTCCCTCAAAAACTGCACATTGAGAATTAATTTCCTATAGTCTCAAGATTGCAATTAAAATTGGCTTTGTATCACGAGGAAAAAATCACGAGAATATTAGGGAAATTCAAAGTGAGAACAAGATTCAAAACCGTAAAGAGGATTCGAGAATGTTTTCCGAGCGCGAAGGATAAGCTACCTCCCACCGCATTCGAAGGTGTTTATAAGATGGACTGCAAGTGCGGAAAATCCTACATTGGTCAAACGGGACGTTCTGTCACTTGCAGGATGAAAGAACACCGCAGAGCGGTGAAAAACAAAGACCGAAAACTATCAGCGATAGCAGATCACGCGTGGTCGGAGCCAGGCCATTATATTGACTTAGAAAATACCAAGGTCATCTGCAAGGAAACTAAAGATTTTCCCAGAATTATACGGGAGTCGATAGAAATAGCAAAAATGTCCAACAACTTTAATCGTGAAGACGGCTATCCATTGTCCACAACATGGAAACGACTGCTGAGAAGATCAAACAGCTCACGGTGCATGGTGAAAGGACAGTAGTGAAAAAGGGGGGGGGAAATATATAAATAGTAGGTGCTGGGAAGTGCATTTCACTTCACCTGAAGAAGCCAGCGGTAGTGTTGGCGAAACGTTGTGTTTTTAATTATCCGACGACGCTGTTGTATCCCGCAAGACGACATTATCCAATGTTTTAACCAAATTCTCCCTAAATTATCTGCATCATTATCCTTCTCTTTCCTCTACTGTTTCACCTTATTCATAATTGGGTTCCTTTTGACTGTCTTATTTGGGAATGGATAATGAAGATATCACAAAGCAGAGTAACTTTTATCCCCCCACCACTTTTTTGTTAGAGGTGATACTAACTTTGTCATAGACATCTCCCTAATCAGTTTTGTCTGAGGGCCAATTAAAGAGGTATTTGGCATTCTTCTTTTCTATCACAACCTCAACCTGTACATCGAATAAACCAGAAAGGGAGTGCAGTGTTTTTTAAACAGTACGGCTTATTCCAGGAAAGATCTCAGCCTCTTACCACTGCTGTTAAAAATTTATTCTTTCCCGATTTTTCATCTGGTAAAAGTTACTTGATTGTAGGATGAAAACGAATCAAGGAACAGAAAAAGAAAGATCTTTGTTTGAAAAGCTGCTCATTCTTCAAGAATACGTTGAGAAGGAGAAAATAAAACAATTATTTAAACTAAATTGCAGCATTATGATGGAAATAAGCTTCTCGCTGAAAATGAATAAATCATTTTAAATGAAATGTTAAAGCTCAAGAAAGATTAGATAGCCAATGGTGTACTACAATGTGATGATTGAGAGAGGGTATTTCTTTAAAATTGTTTAGTGATGCATAGTATGACAACAATTTCATGTTAAATTATCTACAGGACCTCCTTTGCTACAAGATTTAAGAAATTAGTTTTCTATATCAGAACAGATATAATTGATATTGTCATCCTGTATAATCTGGTTAATATTTTTTTTATTTCTTAGGGCCCCAAAAAAGCCTAGTGGTCAAAGTATTCACACTTGGTGGAAGCTGTGACTCAATTCCTGGTGAGTTTTATGGTGTTTGCTCCACATTATAATAAATATGGGTAGCTATTTGAAAAAAGTCAGAGTGGGTCCAATCTCAGAAAGAATACTGAATACAGCAGCATGGTAGTCAATATGCTAACCAGGGCTGTGGAGTCGGAGTAATGAAGTCGGCAGAAATTTACTGACTCCTGTTGCTTCAGAATAAAAACTTTTATTTCATTGTTTTATTATAAACTTAATACTTATTAGGCTGGCCCACGCTACTAGCACCACGCCTGGGCAGAAAGAGAAACTACGTACCTAACTAGATTGCTAACAATTATTTTCGTGGAAACTCATATTCATATTTATAAGTATTATACTATTATTGTGGAGTGGAGGAACATGATATTTTGTTAGACCAAAAGGGGAGGGTTAGTTGCAGATGGTATTGCTGCTTCGATGAAACGAAGAGAGACATTAATATTAGATAATAAGATTTTTTTGGCAGCTGTTTATGTAGATGCCATGCATCGAATTCTGTTGGAGGATAACCAGCTGACTAAAGAGAAAGATGCTCTGTTTGAGGTAGCTGTCAGGATGGAATGCAGGAATGTGAGGAGGAAAAAGAAGTTGGTGATGCTGACATGTCTTCCCCCTCGTCAACTGAGGATGAACTTGATTTTGAAAAATATTTGAATCACTACACTACAAAACAATATGAATAAATTTCTCACTTGCATTAAAAGAAGTGGTAAATTTTGTTTGTTCATCAAAACTAACAGTGAAAGAAACCATTCCCTTATATCCTGAAATTGTCAGAGATGTTGCCATGGTGGTTACTGCTTTACCACCAATCCAAGTTAGTGATGAGAGGTTGTTTTATGCTCTAAAAATAATTAGATCAGATTTGAGGGCATCCATGAAGGAGGATCTGATAGAGGCTATTCTTTTTCTAAAGACCAATTCTTCATAAATTTATTAAAAATATTAAGTATTTAACAGTTTACTGTATATTTTCATTTGACAGCATTATTTTGTTCAGGTAATTTGCTCAAACATATACTTAGTGGTCTATTTATTCTTAATTTTGTAAACATTTTTACTAAAGAATTATCCTGTTTCTTTAATTTATCATTTGTTAATATATCATACCTCTCTGTAATTAATCACCATAACTCCGCTTTTAAGGAGTAATACAGTACAAAAACTGAGGAGTCAGAGTTGGACAGTAGAAAATAAGAGGAGTCGGAGGTTTGTGCACCGACTCCACAGCCCTGACCCTAACCACATTTTCCCCACAGTGAAACCTGTTGGCTAGATATTATCTCTCAAAGGGATGTCATGCCAAGGAATTTACTTTTACTTAGATTTTTTATTTCTTAGTTCTCATGGGTTTTCTGATTTTTCAGTCTATTTGAAATGTCCTCCAGAATGATAATAAAAATAACAATTAAAACAAAAAATTACAGAAGTTGATAACCTGTAACATTAACCTAATGAATATTATTTCCAGCAATGATCAATGACATAGAATTTTTTTAGTAAAATGTGTCAGGGTCATAACTTGTGTCATTTCTCGCCATATATTTCATTACATCCTCTATATTCCATCATGCTAAGACTAAATGACAAAATAAGCAAACAATGCTCATATAATCATCAATGCTGTGGATTGTATGTAAAGAAATGAGAAAGGATTCAATTTCAACTCAACTTTCATGAAGGTTATAAAAGTGGTCAAAGTACCATAGCAAAATCTTCAACAGCCAAAATTATGGCAAAATTTTAGGTTTCAAGTTTTGATTAACAAAATTATAAAAATATCAAGAATTTTAGACTAGTTTGTAGAAAATTCCGTCAATAAAAAGTCTCAAAAGTTTTAGACTTCATGCAAGGAAATATTTAGAAAAGGTTTGAAGAAATAAGAGAAATGCTAAAATGTGGAGCTCCAACCAAGTTCTCCAAATCAAGGAATGTTTCATTTTCACCCAAAAAGATTAGCTCCTTATGAAGATAATTACTAAGCATTTATAATGAAATGAGTTTAACTGAAAATTATTCATGTTTCCTAGAGAGAATATTGCTCCAAATTCAATTGAAAATGTGATCTTCACCTTCTAGGAAATGAAAATGTGTATTTGAAGTGAAGGTAAGAAGTTGATATAATTCCATCACCTGCAGAGCCAAAGGAGACAAACTTCTGCATCACTGATTTATTTTTTACTCCATCGTAGTAATCAAATAGCTCATGCTTTCTAATATTGCCCTCCATTATTAAGATGCCTTGTACAGGAAATCTATAATGTCTTTGTTTTCCTCAGTGACTCTAATGAAATATGATATTATGCTATCACAGCAAAAGGATTAAAGAAATAAATTTTAGCATCAATGCCTTTACCCAGTGATTTTTTTATAAAGAGAAGCTTACTTTATTTTCTTCTCTCTGCAAAATAATTTTAAGATCAATTACATGAGACTGTTTCTTGAAAGTCAAATCACCAAATAATCATTTCTGGCAGGGGATTCCAGTTTTCTGAGAATTACATTTGGCTGACCCTAGCTCAAACAATATCGATGCTGAAGAAATTCTAATTATTTCAAATTCTAAAGTGCTTCATTTTCACAATCATCACCCGATCCAGTAGGGCTAGGTTTCTTTTTCTTACAACACTCTCTACGATGTCCAAATCTGATGGGATCCTTTACAAAGCTTGCAACATGAGTAAAAAACTCAACCGCCTCCAAAATAACCTCGTCAGAAGTGGGTCCCAGCAACCAAGTGTAACTAGGCGGTGTTTCGTCCTCAGACTCTTCCCCTTCCGGTGGATCTACCATTTGTAACTTTATTTCTTCTGTTTCTACAACCATCTCCTCTGGTTCCTCAGAGAAAACTGAATCCTGATCTAATTCAGGAGCTGATTTTGGCTCCCATTCGGACACTACTGCTGTTTCTATCACTTCTGCTTCTATCACTTCTGTTTCTGTCACTGCTGTTTCCGTCTCAGATTTTGCTGTCCATTCCGGCTCTACTTCTTCCTCCAGCTTTTCAATACTTTCCGATTTCTTCGATGCAACTTCGTAATCAGCCTCGTAATCAGCTTCGTATTCTAGTTCTACTTTCGCTAGAATATCTCCCAAGGAATCTACTTCCGATTTCGTTTCTGGCTCCATCTCTACAGCCGCTTCTTCGACCGGTTCTACCTCTGGTGTTTCCATCGTTTCTTCTAGTGACTTTATTGATTCTGATTTCTTCTTTCGATCTTTTTTCTTTTTTGGTTTTTCCTCTTTCGGCAAAGGTTCTTCAATTATCACCGGTTCCGGCTCTGGCTCCGGTTCTGGAACGTAACTTAGAAGGCTGACAGCCTCTTCTACAGTGGAATCCGATATCTTCTTTCGTTCCTGCGCTGGATCCAATAGATCCTCGTCTTCAAATTCTATCGGCGGAATCCACTCTTCCTCGCTCTCTCCTTTCCAGGTCCAGTGTATCTTTACTGCCTCTATAAGTCAAATTGAAATTACATTGTTTTGAGTTAACCCGACAGTTAGAATAAAATAATCCTATATTAGACAACTTTGCATGTACCTAACGCCATTTATAATGAGTGGCGTTTCATTAGGTGCAAAATGGGCCTTTTTAAAAACCCAGAATCGAAATATGAACTACCTAATACTCTATAATGATGGTAAGATTTGAATTCCACTATGCTCGGATAAACACTTCCAGGTAATTACTGTCGCCAATCTATAATTAATTTAAAGAAACCAACGAAAGATTTTTCCTTGGTGGTCTTTGTTCCTATATACCGGAAAATTATTCTCAAAAGCTCATTTCTCCTTTCTTTGGGCTCGGATTTAAGCATAACTGAAAAGTAATTCTGAAAGTACGAGAACCTCGATAGTATCGAATGCAGTATTGGTAGACTTTTGAATACATGATAATTCATACCGTTATTCCGATAACCTAAATGAGTGTTATTAAGTGATATATGAGTAATTACGTGAATATTTATTTATTACTAAACCTCATTATTACATATGAGTTCTCTAAATAGACTTGGCTACGATACATTATCTTTTATTTACTAAAACTTTCCCTGTGGATAATTAAAATGGCTTAAAAAGTAGCACGGAAGTATCGGTCTTAGTAATTATTATTTTCCGTGTAACACTTTCGATTGCTAGTCATACTAGGCTAGGGGTAAAGAGCCTCTCTCTATTAGAAGGCCATATATAGTATTCGGTCTCATAAGAAAATCCGCATACAAAACAATTGGGTCACTTTTTTGTTGTGTACGTTCAATTAGTTACGAATCGAAATTTTGAGAAAACTAAATCATTCGCTGAGAAAATTAAAAGAGAACCTATTCCACTTAATTTTTAACCTGGCGTCATTAGCATGATTGGAAAACGAAATTATTTAAATTTGAGTATTTGTTTCAGGAAGTAATACGTGTGGCCTGAAGGCCATAGGCTCACCACCTCTGCACCAATAAATTCAAACTGTTAATGAATAGTCACCGCGTAGGTAAGAGACACATTTATGCAATATTATATACCGACGACCCCAAAAAGTAATAAGGAAAAAACTTTCAAGAAATTGGAAAGAAACTAATTTATTTGATGGCCATTTCAAATCATCATAGAAGTAACGCAGAATATGATGAAGCTGCTTTTATTTTTACGCTGAGAGCGCCTAGTGTCAACGCTCTTCGCTAAGTACAAAAATATGTGGATTGTATGAATCAAATGCAAGATTATCTACTATCCTTAAGAAACTCCCAAGCTGGAGCTTCGGAGGCTAACTTCATTTCACGTTTAGCACAAACCAAAGCAAGAGCGCGCTCGTCGAATACTTTATGGAACACGAATCATTGTAAATATCCTCAAAGTAGTGACCATTTATTTATACCTAGAAATTTTTTTATTATTTATCATCTGCAAAATATTCTATGAACGTGAGAATAGCATTTAAGTTTCGTTTCTGATTCAAGAGGAAGTAGTAAAACTAAAATTAGTTAAATACATAATTAAGTATTTTATATGTTTGCGTTCAGTTTATTGAATAATGTTCAAGAATAGCCCAGAAGAAAACGTTATAAATGGCACTAAGGAGACTGGAGTATGATCCTAGATGAACATCTTATAAACCTCACGAGTTTTACAAGTATTTATAGAATATAATAATTATTATAAATATATCTACATTTATAGAAAAATTTCGTGACCTACTTCTTTTTAGAAATAGGTCGCGGAATTATCTATACAATACTCCAAGCATATTTTCTGATGCTTTGAACCTCCGTTGTAAATTAAATGTTTTACTAAGAAAAAAGATTTTAAATTAGATATGAACATAATTTGAGTTGGCCAAAAAAGAATGGTTCTTGAGTTCGGTAATAGAAAAACACGTTTTGACGAAATGGAAACTATTATTTCCAGAATTGCAATATATTTCAATTTCCAAACCTTAAGCGAAATACAAATTATACATTTTCTCCCACAGAATGTTGTAATCTTGAACAACCAAATATGTTTTATCATACTTCCAGATCAGCGTTTCCCTAAAACGGAATGCTTCTGTTCCACGAAATATAAGTGTACCGTGAAAAAATAGAAAATTGTTTTTCCTATCAAAAATCGTGGTTCCCTATACTGGATGAAGTTCAAAAATGTTCAGAGAATCCTCAGTTAGAGAGTAAATTGTGCAATTATTGAAATTTAGACCAGATGTAAGGAACCCGCGGCTTTAAGGCAGGGATTTATAAGATTTCGATGTTTAAGTACCTGAATACAGAATACCCGCAACACAAGAGTGATATTATGATTTCATAGGCTGCCTTTCTTATGAGACCGTTTATTAAATGTCACCCTCCATTGGATAAAGGTTCCCCAGTTTTGCTCTAGACCTTAACCCTTTTTAGGTTTAATTAATAGGTTTAATTATTATCATTGATTTCTACCAACACTACAGTATTACCCAAGTGTTACGTTGAAATCTGAAAATTGGTGTAGCGTTCGGTCAGAAGAAAAGTTTCAGAAACACTGTCCTAGACTACCAATATATACCTTCGAGCAATCAATTATGTTATGTAATGTAATCAACGTTAAAATAATCTGAAAGTAAACTTAGGCAAAAATTCACGTTATGAGATAGAAACAGTTCCATAGAATATATACATAAAAACCTGAGAGGGAGTCTCTTTTCTCATCATCTAGTGGTGGTTCTTGCGATTCCTGTGGTTCTTCTGGTTCTTCCTCTTCAACTTTACGAACTAGGAATGGTACCCTCTGATCAAAATCTTGAGGAACGTAATTACTAAAACGTTTTTGCCGTTGCCGACGCCCGGAGCTTTTTTGGGAAGGAAGCATCGAGCTCTTTTTTCGTAGTCATTAATGTAACTGATGTTATTAATAATTCGAAAGTTAACCACAAACTGAAATCTTCCGTAAAACCTCCTCCTATCTAAAATTCTGATTGTAAAGCAACCTCATAGTCACCTTTATAGTAAGAAATCAATAATTTAAATTTTGTTTTCAGATACCACAATTTGGAATACTTAAAACACAAACAAACTTAACTACAATGGAATATCTGCCAACGTAACTTGATAAACAACAATTGAAATAGAGCACATCAGGCTACAGAATGAGTTATTGAAGGCCCATTATAGCATTACAAAATAATCGATTGGAGTAGTATCTCTGACCTGTGCGAATTATCCGTCGAGTTTACGAGCACCAATTTCACCTATACAAAGTTGCCTAATACTTTTCAAAATGATAACATAGTTTGAAAATTAAATTATTCCAAATGAAGAATATAGAAAGTCAATCTTTTGTAATCTATAATCTTGGATAGAATCAAACCTTATACCTTTCGGTATAAAATGTTTTATAAAAATTCTCGAAAGAATCTTTTGTAAGAATAAGGACTTAAGGAGGGTATACGTAGATGTTATTTTGAGCTTATACGAATGATTTCACTGACTCCTGAATCTCATAAATACATTTTATTTACTGATAAAGGTGAATTTCAAAATCTGCTAATATGTGAGTGGTATTTAGTGCTTTCTTTGCTGAAGTAATTTCGCACATGGGCTCCTACCAGGGTCACTTCTGTTAAAGCCGAGCGCGCTGCCCACTTGATTAACCGGAAGTCAACAAATATTTTAATTTTATTTGTAACATGTAAAAAAATCATAAACTATCGTTAGGGTGGACAAATTTTAGCGACGAATAGATTTTGGCCAACTTTTCTTCCAGTTTTATTTTTAGAACATGTTCAAGTGGCATTGAACCGTTTTTCACTAACAAAGCAACTAATTCTACAAAGTTCTTCTACTTCTCACTGTCTCAGGTTCAGCGTCAGATATTTTTCAGCTATCCAAAAAGTTAAATTCTCTTTAGTTAGGAGTATAATGATATCCAGCGATATTGGAAGTATATGCTGCCACTTCACTTGATCTTCAATTTCTTCTTCTCAATTGTTGCTCAACATCGGATTCTAATTTCTAAATCCTGCCATTGCTCCTTCCTCCCAAGCTGTGCTTAATTTTTACTCAAATATTCTAGGATTAAATTTGCACCACATATTGATTCCATCGAGAGAAGCGAATTTAAGTTACTTCTGAGTGAAAATAGTTCGCAACAAAAGTAGTGAATAGCCAAATTAATTAAAAAATAAATAAAACGATCCCACACATTTTCTTTAAATGGAAATTTGCAAAAAACCACGAAACCAAGAAATATCAAGAAATCTTACACGATTCACATTTTTTTTAGCTTTTTGTTGGGAAGAGATAAACTATTTTTTGCAGCAGTTCATCAAGTGCCTCTTAAGGAAGCATGGTACGTACGTACGGTATTACGGACGTAGCACCTTACGGGGACTGGCATTAAAAGAGTATATTGGACATAAGAAGAAATGGCGTAGGAAATGCATTCTACATAGAACCTTTGTACTTAACAAAGTTTACTTACACGTTTATTTAGCTTTCATTATCTCCGATATTTCCATTTTCAGCCCAATTTTTGTAGGTAATCCGCCATATGAAACAGTGGTTGGTTTCCTGACTACTGCAGTTTGTTGAAAGGGGCGCCCCAAACTAGGACTGCCCCGGGCGGATGATTTATTAGACTACTCAAAAAACTTTTCAATGAAAAATATTTTCCACTGTTATAAATGGTGTATGCGCTTGAATTCGAGAGTAACATTGGTTGAAGTATATTTATTACAAGAAGTATTCGTTGTAAAGTATTAAAGTTGGTATTTCAACGGTCAAAACAAAATAGTTGGGCCTTAAGGAAGGTTGTTTTTAAATATAACGTCCATTTCACGATCGTGCGAGGATATTTCGATTAATAAATCTAGGGATTCATACATGAAAACAGATGCTGAGTATTGCAGGACTACCGCGCGTCAAGTTCGTATTCACTGCTAGTGAAATTTGGAAGCTTTTAATGAACTACAGGGCCGACTCTAGACGAGCTTGGGAGCGACCAGTATTTAGAGGCGCTCTAAATGTGATTAGCCTTATAATTTGTAAGGAAAGAAGAACAAGGGGGCGCTTTTGAAAGACTTTGCATCGGGATACATGTTCGTGTAGCATCTTAGATGAGCTCTCTTCGTATCGTTTGGTCATCTTCCTGAATTTATAATACGTAAATACAGCAGATATCTTGAAGTCTGTTATAATAGCAAAGGATGAATACTGCAATCAAGAATTTCAGGATTGACTTCGTGGAAGGATATCGATATCGGGATATATTGTATAGCGACTTCTATTCACTAACACTGATTTTAATGAGAAGAACATCGTAAACTCGTCAAGAAGAGGAGTGTACCGCATTGTGTATGAAGCTGCCAACTCTCCAGATTCGCCGGGAAACTTCCGGAATTGGGCCATTATTTTCAACATTTCCCGCCTCCTTGATTTTGACTTGATTGTCATTTTTCTCCCACTTTACAAAACTAGATTCGTCGTACGGTTCGTAAACTAATTATCGACTTTCGCAACACTTTTAGACTTATTTTCTTTTATTTATTTGACGTCAGAAGTCTTCTTCCGTAATATTATGTTCCGTCTTTGTCTCGAGATATTTAGAAATATTTTGGAAGTCCTGTGACAATATCAGCTACTTTCTATAATTCCTTTGCAAAAATAGCGTTAAATCAAACAAAATCATTTATCTAGGAAGAGATAATCCAATTGTGATCGATGTGCTCATTTATCCCGTTCCTTAACGAAGAATACGTTGTCTACGGTAGTTGAAAATTTAATTTAAATTGTTTCTCGAAATCCCCTGAAATTCACTACACTTGAAGTAGAAAACTCCCGGAATTCACTTTTCGGGGGTAGATACCCCTAATTGCGTGTGACGACTGCCAGGGGGTTGACACGGGAAGGGTGGGAGGGACATAGAAGTAAGGGACACCGCAGAGCCTCCCTGAGAATTCATAAATGGCTGAGCATCTTACCTCCCCTATTCTTGAGTAATTCGCTCGAGATTGAATTGTTGCATCTGAAGGAATTTAATAAGCTACACATTTAAATGCACATGTTCAACTTAAAAAAGCTTACCTATTAATTAATTTAAACTCATATATTAAAATGATAAAATAAACATTAAATAAAAAAAGAGGGGCACTGCCCATTGACCAGGAAAAATTAGAGAATCTGATGTATGAACGATCCAAACGCCTCTATCATCAACGAACATCGCGTATTCCTATCCTATTCTTTTTGCCCTAGTAAAAGCTTTCGCTCTTTTCCCATCCCGACGTCTTCACCAAGGATACTAACGAGTAAGTTTCCGACCGAGTCGAGCGGCCGCCTCAGGGGGACGGTTTTGGGTGCGTTCAAAGAAAACTTTTTAAAAAGAAAAGAAAGGGTTTAACATCTAGTAATTCCATCAAGATTTCTTATCTCCCACCCTCTGCTCTCATTTTAATCAATATCCTGTCTCTTTGTATCGTACATTCCGGGTGATTTCCTTATGCCAAGCTTCCGCTCATCTCTAACGTTAGGGCCTGCCTACATCCCCGTGAGATGTCACTTTCTCAGGGCGTGTCCCCATCTTCATGATGCAACCATGACTCACAGTCGCTATCACTTCATTACTCATGCGAAATTTTACTGCCGTTGGACGTAACTTCATTTTTAAGTATCCCACCACCTTCGGATAATGATATTCTTTCCTTAACTAATTTCTGCATTGCCTGTATACCTACTCCTGCGAGTTTGCATGACAATTACCAAATTCTCAAAATCGGTACTGCAATAAAATATTTTTGATAAGGTATCAAATTTACCATTTTAATTGATTCTGCGAGGGAATGAGAGGTTTACGTCTGTTATAGCGTATTTTATTTCGATTTTCGATAACCAAAGAGTATGAATCAAAAATAACGGGAAATATTCTTTGATAATATGTACGAAATAGCCAGGTACTCGCAAAATGAACTCTTGAGTTACTAAAGAATTAAGAATCGAATAGCAGCACAAAGTCAAAAACATGGCAAATTATTTGATAGACATATGGAACATACATAGAATAAAGGCAAAAACTGATATCTATCACTTATTTTTTCAAATTTCAGTTTGTGGGAAAGGAAAGCCTGTCATTCCTAAAAATGGAAGATTCTGATAACTTGAGTTTCTACTATGCAAGAAATAAGTAACTGTTCCATGCAAATTAATAGATAAACCTCTAAATTATAAAACATCTGTGATGAATTTACATGCTTAAAGATGATTTTGTACTGCAAGGAAGTTTCCAAATTTTGAATCTTAAATTACCTTCTCGCAAAATTATACAGGTACATACATAGTAATTGGGCAATGTTTGCAAATGAACAGTTAGTTATTTTATGAGTTGTAATGATCAAGGTTATAAACATAAAAATATTTATCAATGCATGGAGAGGTGTGAGAAACTTTTAGAAAATGGATGACTTTTTGGCAACATTGGAGAGTAAAACGAAGTTTAATTATACTTAAGAGGTTTGTATGTTAGATAATATTATTCAATATAATTCAATGAAATTTTTTCTGTCATTCCAGTGATATTTACAGCTTTAAATTCTACCAGGATTGATATTAATATAAATTTGATACATCACTAACTTATGAATTTTATTCTAATATTAGTATTAAAAATCTAATGTAATAGTAAAGAATAAAATTTTGAGGGTAAAGTTTCTCAGAAACAAAAAAGTTGCAACATAAACAACATAACCAAAATTCTTTCACAGCTTAAATTGGAGTAATACTTTCAAGAAAATGATGCATATGAAAAATCAGATTGGGAGATATGATGGTAGCAAAATATACATTTACGGGCATTAGTGTAGCATTGATATTTCATAGCAATCATACAAATAAAAGTAGCTTTACATTTATTGCAAAGTTTTAAGAAAGGTTTTCAATATGCCCCCAAAAATCCATCATACAACACCAAGTAATTTGCTCCAAAGAGGACCGTTATGAGTGGTAGATACCTTAACTTGAATAGAGATACATCCATGCTGTCAGAAACCCATCTTAGTTCCTCCAAGTAGCAGAAAACAGTAATGAAAACTCTCATAGAATATTATTTCCAGAGATTTTCTCAAAGATATGATCATGAATTTAATAAACTACACATTTCACTGCATATGTTCAATTTAAAAAGCTCACCTATTAATTAATTTAAACTCGTATATTAAAATAATAAAATAAATCTTAAATAAAAGAGGCTTGAAAACTTCATAAGGATACATCAAAAAAACAGGAAAATGTAACGCTCAGTAAGCAAAGACTGTCAAACATGGATAAAGATGGATGGTCTCTTCTTTGGGACTTGCCAAAGGCATGAGACCAACAGACAAATGACATAGTCAAGAAAGAGAACTACAGTGTGCACCAACTCTACTCATCAGGATATGTAAGTCGTCTATTTCCCACTTGAAAGGTGATGTATGTTTCTCAACAACATCTAACCAGTAAGAAGTGGAAGACGAGTTCAATTTTCAATAGGGTTATACTTTTTCCACAGTATTCATTGGACAATTGTTTCATTTACCATAACCCAAAATAAAGATGAGATTATTAATATGACTAAATTTGGTTTACAAAAGTTTTAAATTAATTATTATTTTACGAGAGTTCATAGATATCTTCTTATTACAGGTAGAATTATTCAAATTATTTTTTAATGATTGATGTAAAGGGAAGCATATTAAACTTTATGTGAGTGTAACAGTGGGATATAAATATGACTGATGATTACACTTAAGTGTAATGATTGAGTACAATAAATCTAACGCGATTTAATAGTTATATTATTTATAAATGAATATGTTGGACATTTCCATCCAGTCCTCATACATTCAGATACAATGAGTAATTATTAGCATTTACCTAACTTAACAGTTATGGAGACTGATAGTCCTCAGTATACTTTGTTTTGTTGATATTTCTTTGCAGTCTTTTGTGAAAAACAGTAAACATACATCATTATCTGTCTTTTCACATTGATGGAGATATTAGTTAGAAAAATAAATTAGTATTATCTAATGCTGTATCTTTCATAGAGTTTGTTTAGGAAAAGGTTAAAAGTTTTTGATAGAGATGCAAACCCATTCATTAAAATTTGAAATATTATACAATTTATAATGTTCAATGAAAAATTTCAGAACTGAAAATTTATTCTAAATATTTGTTTTCAGTTGTTGATACAATTGTTGAATTTTATGACATCTTATTTTCATATTAATACTAGGTGGTGCAAGTGCAAGCCTGTTGGAAATTCAAACATTCACAGATCCCATAATTTATTGGCAAATTCATTTGTATCTTCCAAAGTTAAGATCTGGAAATCTTAGAGTTTAACATCGAGTTGGTTAAGACAGGTAAAAATCTATACTTACAATTCTTAATACTTTAATTCAGTCGCAATCTTAGAAAGGAGGTTATGTACAAAAAATACACAAAGATCTACATTGAGAGCAATGGCTTAAGAAAAAGCATTTTCAAATGGATCAGTGAAAAAATAGCAGAATAACAATCACAAAACTGACAGACTTAGCTGTCTGAAATACAACATTCTTCCATTTGCTTTAGGAACAAATAAAAATGTATAGAGAGTGAAGAAATATGTTTGCCTATGATCCATTGACATTAACTCTTACAAAGAGTAGCAGATTATTTTGTAGCATTTAAAATTTAAAGCTTACAGCAAAACCATTTGCACAGAGTAATTCACTTTAAGTACAAACCTAATCTACAACATATTGCATACTTATGATGCACTTGGCATAATGATCTTATCATGAACAACATAACAATCAAGCAATATAACATAAATACTATAAAAATTTAGACTAGAGGGAAGTCTAATAATACTCCACATCTTTCTAAAGAGGTAGATAGGAATATTATTCTCTGTATTGAGATATTTTGCTTATGATATTATTTGTCTTTAATGAGATGAAAAAACTAGTCCAATTTTTAAAATTCAAAATGGAGAATTGTGAACAAATCAAACTTTATTTACCACAGTGAATGGAAAGGAAAATTTTATTCTTCAGTTTTTCTTTAACATTATGGCTTCCCAACTTCTGTTACTGCATTTTTGATACTTCAAATTTAGTTTTCCCTAATTCCTGAAAAAAGAAGACAGTATCTTAGTTAAGTATTTTTGAAACATTATTTTCAACAAAAAACAGAGAGACATTTCATTACAAAAGAAATGTTTCAAAATTTCTGCATTTTTTATTTGATAAAAAGAAACTAGGAAAGATAATAAGCTTGCATGTAATATTTCATCTATGTTACAAGATATAAGAAATAACATTTTTTATCTTGAAATATTGAATGCTTTAGCCAGATGCATTACAATCTTTCAGAAATAATTATCAGTTTATTTTAATGTAGAAATATTAAAAGTAAGATAATGGAATTAATTTATTCTAACGTTAGCTAATAAATTTCAAAATTCAGAAAGAAATCAGCTATGGAGCTGGAGGTCATCATATGGCTGTCAAATACTTCATTTTAAAAATATTTTTCAGTAGTTGTCTTGGGAAAAAATTTTGCAAATTACTCTATTGCCTACCCAAATGCATTTTAACAAACACTCAAATCAATAAAAAAAAGAGTACGCAAACACTAAATCATACCTAAATCCACACCTTTCATATTTTTTATCACTGTCCATTTTAATATACCTAATTTGAATCAATGTCTATCAACATCTACCTATCCAGTAACAGAACTTCATGGGCAAATTCAAAATTTAATACATTCTTTGGATCAAATGGTTCATTTTTCATTTGTTGGTCTATTTAAGCAGGGAATTTTCACTTTCAATGGTGTGTTTTATATATTTATATATATATATTTTGATGTAGCGTGAAGGGAGAAAAGCGCTGGTCACCAAAAAAGTGTTTTTGAAATAATGTATGAGGATTTCTTGGTCAGGAAAATCATGCTAGTACAAATAGATATTCCCTTTAACCTGAAGTTTAAAAGATACTTTCTTAAAAATAGTTTAAAAATGTATTCATTCTGCAACGGCATCTGACAGAGCAAGAAACACCAGGAAAGTTGATTCTGGTATGAAAATTACCTGTTAAAAATTTTATTTAGGTGGGAGCTTCTATTCAAGTGCTCTTAATTAAAAGAAATATGATTGTAGACTGTACCAGTTTCAAAAAGAAAATAACAATTACCACACCCCAAAAGACAACTTTTAATTAAATACGTACAAGTATGTTAAAAATTACTTTTTCAGTTTTCATGAATTAGAGAAAATATAATCTGCTTATTACTACTTTAATTACTTAATATTTAATTTAACTGAAAACTGGTTAAGGCTCACCTCATCTGAGTCCAAAATTGGAAGAGCTCTGAAATGAAGAAATGAGGATCATTTAAAAAATATATATTCATAAATTTTAGAAAATCTAACACTCATGACAATTTTACACCACTGACAATCAAAAATAAATTATTCAGACTTACGTATCAGCTAAAGAAGAAGGAATGTTCTCCTCCACCCACTTCAAATCATCCTCCTGTAAAATGCCAAAGCAATAATTAAATTTAATATAAATGAATAAATTAGTCTCAGAAACACTGAAATTCTAGAGCCTAATTTAACATACACTTAAAAGTACTTCATGAAAATTTATATATAATGAAAAATTAAATAAATCATTTAGAATTTCAACAAAAAAGGCATTCATGAATCTGAATCAATTACTAATGTCTTGCTGCCTACACAATGTCAATTATACATATATTACACATGAAGAGATCTAGGGTTTCCAGACTGGTGAGGTCATTTGTTATGGTCAACATTTAGGTCTCTTCCAAAGATGCCATCTTCTGGACTTTGCCCTGAAAATGGCCTCTATGGGAGGGATTGAAACATTGGCCATAACATATGAACTCAATTGACTGGAAACCCAAGGAATGTTCCAACATAAATATGCTACAAAAGCACAATATCCTTCCTATAAAAATACTATTTTTATAATAAAATCTATTAGAATTAATTATATATATATTAAATTAAAAAGCCTACTGAATAGGTCACTATCAGAGTAGAAAGTGACTTGATGGTTTAAATATTGTTCACCATCATATAAAGAAAAAAACCATGAAAGCACACATCTTGTTTGCAAAATTTAATTACTTAAAAACATCTTGTCAATATTATAAAGATTACGAGCAACAGAGAGTAACATAATTGTTTAATTCAAAAACTGAAACAACTTACCGGAGAATTACTAGTTTTGGGTTTAGGTGAATTACTCCTAAGACCTCTCATCTTAACTCCTATAAATAAAAGTAGTTGATATAAATTAAACTGGAATAAAGTGAGATAAATTTAATGCATATTTCTTGCAATAAACAAATTTCAAAATATAACTATCATTAAAAAACACTATTTCTTGGTAGATTGAAGTTAAAAAATAAAATTTCAAGCGAATTCATATTTATATATTTACTGAGCAGATAAATTACATAAATCACTTGTAAGAAGGTTAGAAATCAGCAAATATAACTTTCAAAGCAAATATTTTCAAAGTAGAGTTCATAAGCTGGAAGTTCCCCAATTATTAGTCTTACAGTTAATTTTTGTAGCTGATGAGCATAGTTCATGCCTAGAAAAAAATTACCTAAGCTACTCACTGATGTAACTTTAAATTATGGTATCCCTACAATAATTTACTCTGAGAGATCACAAGTTTCATCCTACATTTTTTGTTACATCACAAGTTTCCATACACCTCTGATTAATAAAGGCCCCACCAAATGGCTCAGAAATTTAAAATGGCAATAAGTTTGAAAAGGTAAGCAAAACTCACCAAATGCATCATTGATAAACGGTTCCTCCTCTTCATCTTCTGGTGCATCCAACAATGGAGTGAAGGCATACCTGACAAATAATAGTCACACATATCAACTATTTAAAAATTGTTTCCCACGTTTGAATTTTATAATTATGAAAGAAATGTTCTAAAATAATATTTTGTAGCATTCCAGTTTTGTTTCTTAGCAATGGCAAAAAGATGTAAGTAACTATAACATCAAAGGCAACTAGAAATTCATACTTTATAATTAGGACTATATCTCCTATATTACATGAATAAGGAGCATAAATGAGACAAATTGGGGTACAACTGAGTAGCCTAAACCATAAGTATTCCTGAGTCATCTCTAGATTTATAAAACTCCTAAAAAAACATGGGAAAATATGGTGGGTAATACGAGAGGTAACACAGCAGTTATGGGTTCAGAGCAGCTCTAACTTCCAATCAATAAACAGTGTATGTTTACTGTAATGGTTCCAGATGCATTATAGTGTACTAGGTTCTTTGATGGTAGGTTAAAGTAGTTCTTCCAAAATAAACCCATAGAAATTCATTTTCTACTAACTCAGAGATTTTCTCATTTGAGGAGCTGCAAAATACTGAATAAAGACACTTAAAAGAAAATAAAATGGAGCATGAGTGTTAATGAATTAGAAGTTTGAAAACTCTCTAATAGCAGTTTGTTGGTATATAGACTAGCATTAACCAGGGCCTGGAAGCAACAGGAAGTACATAATAAGAAAATCACCCAATTCATATTTTGATAGCCATGTTATCATCTTCAGGGAATCAATTCTGCTTAGAGTAATTCAAAGCAAATATATCTGCTTTGAACACAGATGGCTCTTGGAGCATTTTCAAAGCTCAACAGACACTTTTCTTCATGCAGTAATGCCACTGAAATAGTGACGGCAGTTTTCCACCACCCAATGACAGGACTATGTGTTTAAAAAGGTTCATAAACAAAAGCAGATTGTGTGTGCCATAAATACCTTCTATGAACACACAGAATCTACTTGATGTTCACATTTTCTGATGTGAACTTGAAAACCTTAAATTTAATTTTTCAAAGAGTAAAACTGAAGAGCATAAGCCAAAACACTAACACATAAGCTGCTCTTGCAATGTAGAATAGGATACGAATAAGGAATTAACAAACCTTTGATTGTTGTTTGTTGGTCTCCAAAGAAACATAATGACAAGTAAAATTAAAGAAAAGAGAATGTGCCAATATGCCTCATCCACCCACAGCTCTTTCCAATCCTGAAAATGAATCCAAATTAGTGGATAAGTCATTAGTAAGAAGACTTGTAACTATTGAAGGACTGACTCAACTTTGATAACAGGGTGACTAACAGAACTACAGAAATTATTTCGAAAGAGAAACATGTCCATTTACTTACTGTCAAGCACAGGGCTAGTCTGTGGGCTTTGATAGAATACAGCATGAAAATTACTGATGATATAACTGCAAATATTAAAGTGTTGGTGAAGTGTCGATACAAGGATAACTTCACTAAGTTCCTGAAAGAAAGAACAACCTTTTAAGTTGATCAAAAAGATGGAAAAATTCTCATCGATCCTCAAAAACTCATTATAGTTTCATATAGCATAACTTGTGAAAAATATTCGACTTATAATTATTCTTATAATATTCCAATAAAATCAAATTCAAACATTGTAAAAACCAAGGAAATTTAGAAAGAGGAAATAAGGACAGGAAGAAAGAACCATCTGAAAGACTATTTAGAAAGTGAAAAAGTTTTTAGAAGAAAGCAAAAATAGAGTGATAGCCGCATTAAAGAGGAAAGAAAAGTTTACAGAGAATATTGTAAGAACTGACTGCAGAATCATAAGAATAATAGAATGAAGAGAAAGAAAAATGTTGATTTAATGATGGGAAGTACTTATGGGCTACTTAGGGAGACAGCAAAATTCATGGAGGAAGAGCCTATGCTATATGCCATTTTCAAGTTCAATACAATAAATAGTTTCCAATAAACTAAAGGACCACAGTCCTCCATTGGACTAACCCTAGATGTTTAAACAGCTTCCTTTTTGCAATCTCAAAATTCACAATAACAGCACTTAAAATGCTCTATATTTTATGCTGCTAATGAGCTCACATTATTTCTGAATTGTTATAAAATATAAGTATTGTTATTTTTTTACAATAATTTGATCTTGAGAAAATAATTATTGAGCATGTGGAGCAAGCATTGTGAAATAGAAATGAGGGAAAATGGCAGAAAGAATACCTTCACTCTTTACCTTCATTGTAGACGTGACATAAATATCAGTAAAGCTAAGAATTAATGAAAGTAATGAGCTCACTTCATAGTTTATTTGCATAACATCATTCAAAAAACAGGAGGGTGGTCAAATCAGTGATTTTTAAAAGAAGCAGGGAGAACTTTTTAAGGAATGTGAGGGATTCATGAAAAATGTTTAATTAACTATCTATCTATAGAAAGTTCACTAATATGAGTAAAAATTGAAAAATTTAGCAAACAGCAGCAAGTAACCAGAGAGAGTTCAAGGGGTGTCAGAAGTAGAAAAGTTTATGAGGTCAATAGGGGTGGTTTCATAATAAAATGACTAAAAGATAAAAAGGTACGATTCAGACATATAACTAATGCTACTTAATCCTTTTCAGGATATGAATGTTATTTAGTTTACTCACAACATGCATCAATAGTTTCCTTACCATTTGTTAAGGTAAGTTTAAAATTAAGTGAAAAGTTACCTTCTGAGACGGAGTGTTCTTGTTGTCTGTACAAGGGAAGTGAAAATCCACCAGCAAATAGCTGAGTCAAGCAGGGCAAGAGGGGCAGAGGCAAGAAGGACCTGCGAAGAAGGATCATTCTTTGGGTGCATCACTCTTAAGATGCTTTCAGTTGATGCCAACACTAAATACAAAGCCCCCACTCCCACCACTCGGTGTAGCATTGGTCCTAACCGAGGCCTGCAGAATAACAAAGCATAAAAAAGATTAATGTCATCTTAAATGCATTCATGTAAACAGATTAGATAAAAAATCAATTATTTTATCACAATAAGTAGATCAGCAGATGAAATATGCAGATGGGAAGGCTAATATGGCCTGGTCATAGAGAAACACAGAAAATAGTCTTGATAAATTTGGAAGAAAATGCAGCCTGACAATAAATACTGAAGTGATGGGGATACAAAATAGATTGCGAGAATTAATAGAAAGATGATTTGGCAGATGAAAAAATTTCAGGAGTTATGTAGTATAGTTACTGTCATCCTTAGCTTACTAACTCTATACAAAGTAAGCTCACTAATTTATAAGCTTAATCTGATACCATTACACCATCACTTACTTCCTCTAGACGTGTAATGATTGACTTCTGATGACATAGTCAACTAACAGGTTAACTAGCACTAAGATACCAAATACTAACTCACTTGACAATTCCAAATCCAAGGCTTACAATGATAACAAGCATGCGTGCTAGAGTTCTTTTTCCACAAGATACTAATTCTGCTAGTAGTACAGCCGCCTTCATTGATACTCCTGTTGAGTTGATGCTCTGATATTCTGCATAAAACGTCGCCTAAAAATTAAAATTGGAGGATAAAAGTACAATCAGGAAAATTAGGAGAAATTATAAGATTGCAGCAAGTATAGAAAGCAGCTTCAAAAGGATAGTTAGGGTATAACAGATATAACAGGGTTTATTACAACTTAAAAATTTATTTCAATATCCACAAGTTAAGGCATGACAGCACATTTAATATTTCTAAAAGCAGAAGTGATTGAGTAGCACATGTTACAGATAACAAGGTAATTAAGATGGAGTTCCACATGATAATATTAAATTCCATTTTATAGAAGAATATCAATAAACTCTTTATGAGTAAAAATCATGCATGGATAAGCTGCCTATAAATAACTGGCTGTTCATGGTATTTCAATTTCTTTCAAGGTTTCATCCACAAAAAGTGTAAATCTAAAACTAATTTTTATTAATGTGATGGCATTTCGATATTTTTGGATTCAATTTTAAATTATATTTGTCAAATTTGTTTAAATTATGATTTATAAGATAAAGTATTTTAAAAGATATGTTGATAAGTATTTAAAAGAAAAGGTTGACACTATTATCACCAATAATGAGCAGAGCACATAAAAATATTCAATACTGGGCAACAGCAACCAAGAAAAGATCTCAATCAATCTTCATTGACTGCATTTAATCCATTCTGTGTAAGCAACAGTACAGATGAATTATCCAGATTTCTTTCAGGATATGGATGATTAATGAGGATGAATTATCAGAGCCATTCTTATCATATCAGTGATAAAAGCAACTGCCTCCCAAAGCATACAGTAGATTACCAGCTTAAGTAAATGTCTTACAAGATGAAATACATGTGGGTAGATAGCAGAAAAAATGCAGGAGGGCAGTCTGTATCCAGATCCTTTTCTAAGGTTATGAAAGAGTTGAGGGAGCTATTAGGTTATCCTTCTCTACCAACATAATGAATAAGAGACAAAAGAGCAGTGAGTAGTAGATGGTAGGCAGTTATAAGAGAGGAAAGATGCTTAAGGGCTGAGCTCAGAATTAGGTATGCTTGCACCCCAGTGAACAGTGACAAAACTTGAATTTCCTAAGAGAAACATACAAGTAAAGTGAATACTACTGGCATGTACTATAGAGACAGAATCAGTTATGATATGGTAATACATAATATGGATAGAAAGAAAACCTTCATTACTAGTATGCAAGAGATGTGCTGCAGAGGGAGGAAGGATAACAAGAAATAGAGGGAAAAATATGGATGAGAAACTGAATAAAAGAGACATTTTCAAAATTTAGATTGGAATGTATGAGAGGATGATTGGATGTCTCTGAAGCAATACATGTGGGCAAGAATAGGAAAGAATTGATGTATATCATGCATAAATGAGGCCATTAGTGTGCAAACTATCAAATGGGAGCAATCAAGTTGTCTCATAAATAAGTATAAATATTAAAGAAATATTGCAGAAGTATTGACGTTTACCTTTTCAAGCATTCCCAAGAGAATGACACCTCCAATCCAAAATTGTATCCTTAACAGATCTCTCCACTGACAAAATGACACTATCAACCATGCCACTCCAAAGACTACGTACACAATACACATAGCACCATAGAACTGAAAAGAAAAAAGTATATTGAAATCAAGAAGAAAGGGATATTTTCCAATGACATTTTATTGATTTAAAGGATAAATAACATGAAGGTATAATGTTTATTAAAATTAATTTTAAGAATCAATGTGATAATTGAGAAATTAGTCATCTTTTTATCAGGGTTCTGACAAATTAGTTCTTGCTTATTCTATTACAAATCTATTCTTTCAATGACCAGTAGACCTAAGGAAAGTAAAAAGCAAGACATCCTTTCATATAACAGAGTAGATCATAAAAGTGATGGTGGTTGGATTGAGTAAAATCACTACTCATTTTCTTTAGGTTTACCATTAAAATTTTTGTGAATTGCAGCTACATTTTTGAATTAAAAGCTTCAGTGTAAGAGTTAGATTACAATATTATATTGGTCATTAAGACTATATTCTTCATTACTACCCCTTATAAATAAAGAATACATTGTCTTAATGTAATGTGATATTAGTTTAGATCCATTGACATCTTACTCTTTCTCTGAGCAACTCTTATTCATCCTGAAGTTGCAGATTAATGGAGAAAATAATATTCTAATTTTGGAGGAAATTTTTGAGAATGGCAATGAATGATGAGGAATGTGCCTAGATATATTCCCAAGGAGAAACAGACTTAAAAAAAGTTTGACTTGAACCTAAATCTTCCTTTCTCTGGCTGACTGATCAAGACAAATGGGCTATCTTGACAGAAAATTCAAACATGCCATTTTGAGGAGCTTTGTAGGCAAGGGCTGGATAATGGTGCTTCATTTGACAAGCAGCATCAAATTCAGCTATCATCTCTTTGAGGCATTGGTCAAATAACTTGATGAAAAGAGAAACTTCTGTTTGGATAATACAAGAAAGCTAAGAGGATGACATTGCATGCCAAGGGACACACCTTGGGAATGTTTAAATTTTCTCTCATTGTATTGTGATGAAAATTTTGTAGTAGTACTCTCAGAAGTACTTCATGAGTGATTTTTTCCCATGAACAGCTTCTAAGTGGCAGCATGAAGATGCTCCCCTTCTATGAAAATCATATGGACTAGGAATGGATGATTTCTTCATCAAGCATAAGCTCATCACACAAAAGCTAATAACAAAGTTTCCCAATATATTTTGATACAAGGCTTCTTAAATGAGGAGTATTATTTCTTGAGATGGGTTAGGACTATATGTCACTCAAAAGACACACTGTATTAGTATTATAGAAAAGTTCATGTAATGTACATCTGCATGTGTGCTACTGATTACAAAGGTGGTCAATGTCAATTTTTTTATTTCAGTTTGACTAGATTAAAGGCTAAACTAGACTAATTAAATTAAAGTTGGTGATAAACCAATAAATAATATCCAAAGATGTTTGCTACCTACTGAGATACTGATATGTATATAATGTATGAATAGAATGTACTAAATACAGACTACATAGAATGTACTTAATGTACACTGTTTGAATGTGTGTACTGTGCTGAATGTACTGAAGCAACAAGAATATTTTTAATAGATAAGGTTCTTAACAAGTACAGTGGCTCTTTAGATTTTGAATCTCTGAGCAATGAACTAGGGGAATTTCATTTCAAGTTTGAAGAGCAGTACAAAACTTGAAGCACAAGGAAATACTACACTTTGAAAGATGTGACATCATAATCCCTTGATCCAGGTAGCAGACATTATAGATTGGAAAGTGATTCAGGAATTACTCTGTATGGAAAGTCATGCATCTAAAGAAACCCAAAGAAAATGATAAACTGAAATAGTAACTTGACTTTCCAGCATGAAATTAACTATAGTACTGCCAGAAAGTTCAAGTCCCAATCACATGAAACTTTTTAGTTTCAGATTATTCCTTAGACATTTTTTTGGCCTTATATATTATATTGTTTATATTACAGTATAAAAATTGCCTTTTGCATGATTATACAAAATATATTGCAATATAATACAGGAACTAGGGACTATTTTTTTAATGCATAAACATTTATGATAATACATACAGGAAGCAATGGCCAATCCAAAGCTGAAAGGTAACCATAGGTTCCCAACATCTCAACATGTACTGAAGCATTAAAATTTATAGTTCCTCCAACAATTCTCACCACCAGCAAGTATACACCATCATTGGTAATGGTGTAGACTGGATGGGGAGTGGCCTGAAAACAAAAGTACTAACTTGCAAAACAATTCATAACAAAATATGCTTTTCAGATGCTCATTTATAGACGCCATATTATTAAGGAAAAGATTCACGTAAGAAATACACTGATAGTGAAAGAATTGGCAATTAGAGATAATCAATTAAATTCTCATATACAAATTGTACAGAATTTGTCTTCATTTTAATTCCAAACAAACAACTATTTCAAAGTTTGAATCACCAAATAATGGAATAATTGGATAAGTTTGCCATTTACTCTGTCAAAGCTGGGGCTTTTTATCTCTGTCATCAACAAAGAACCACTTCTGGGAAAAAAGTGATAGGGCTAGTGACAAGAATTGGGTCCCACAAACCCAAATCAACTTCGAAATCACTATAATAATTTAAATCTACAGCTATAAATTGGGCTGGGTATTACATACATACACATCTAACTCAATTTTAAATTGTACGTTATACTCAGAGTGCAGGAATAGCTCACAAGTTTCTAACCAAGTGCCTTCATAATGGGATAACATTTTACAGCAGTGATAGCAGCTGCAATATCAATATTTCATAACGATGGTTCCCAGTTAGAAACTTGTAAACTATTCGTATAAAATATTCATCACCCTAGATAGGAATTCTTTAAGCATTTAAGATGCTTTAGAAAAGGAGTCTGTAAAGTGGCACACATATTGGCCAGAAGAATTGACCTATATATGATGGTAAGAGGAAAAAGAATTTTTCATATTAAATGGATACTATTGTGTTAACTATTCTCAGTGAGCCAGAATGCCATAAGAGAAAATTTCCACACACTAAAGTGACATTAAAAAATCACTTTTGACAGCATTTGATAAAGAGAGACTAGGATTTTGCCAATATTAAGCATCACTCAAACCATGGTAATTTCATATTTTAAGAACTATGAAGAAATAAAAAGAATGAGACAAAAGTAAATAAAGTTAAAAAGCAATTATAAAGATAATATTTTCCTAAATCCTGAGCTAATAAACTAAATTATTATCATCATATCATAGCCACAACCTAACTGGTAAAATATCACTCACATCTCACTAGATTGAATTTAATAAAAATATGAAATAATAGATTACAATATTGTAAAGTATAAATGATACAATATTTTTATAATATGGCTAAGCATTTTCTGCAAAATCTCATGAATTACTTGCCAATTTTGGATGATGGGGTTTGATTTTGACAGAGGTGTTATTTTGTGAGGGCATTTCAACTAGAGTTTTTTGCAGCCCGGTTTCTTTCTGGTCACGTCTCTTTCTTTTTATGGGCATATCCTCTCCTATTGCCCAGTTATCCTCCTCTGGCAACACCTTGCTGACGGACTAAATAAAATACAGATAAAAAGACCCAATTAACATGTACTGAATACCAGCATTTCCATGTAATAGAATCAACATAGAACGTAAAGGAACAAAATATATTGGAAGATCATGAAAGGAAATAGTGAGAGGAGTAATGGTTGATTGAAGGATGGAAAAAACGAGGAAAGAAGAAATCAATGAGAATTACAAGGCAGAGATACAAAATATTTTCAATCAAACTTCTTTTATGGCTTTAAAGGAATTAATTATCAATAAAAAGATTGGGAATAATTAACTATCTTTTAGAATTCAAATCAGATTACTCTGAAGGCAAGTAACAAATTTTTTTCATCTCAATTAAACATAGGTCCAACAAAATGTCATACAACAAACAATATACTAAAATCAACTATTAAAAAATCTCTCATGAATACCTTGTAAAACACGAGGGTGTTTTACAAGGATTCCTCATTTTATGATGTCACAAGTCGATAGCCTTGAAATAATGATTAGGCATACTTATTATCAGACGTTTTTGGTATCAACCTATTGATTCAACATAAATGGTAATTTAATTAATTTGATATTTAATTCAAAATAAATTCGACATAAATGAAAATTTTTAGATACTCATAAATGCACAACTACAATGGGAATGCTTAATGGAGGGATCTAGTGATGTTTTCATGCACAATTCCTAAATCATATGTTTTTATTTTGGCAATTTCTTTAAGTTTACTGAATTCTACTTCCTTCGGAAAGAAAATAATTCAATAAATTTATGAATTCAAATTCATACAGTGGAAGTCAGATTATGAAAAATATATTAACAAACTACGCAGGAATAGGAACTTATTATCTTTCCTAAAATATTAAAAAAGGATGGATGATATTTACCATTGGTTTATTCTGAGGTTTCCGCTCATTCAGGACAACTTCATCCTGCGTAATGAAAAAAAGATTTACTGAATCTGGAGATAGCGAAAAGCAGACAATAAGTACCAAATATGAAAGTAATAAACACACCAGAATAATGTGTCCTGAACATTTGTACGACTTCTTTTGTGCATCCACAACACTTAACGTCCTATTATCGTTCATTGAGACTGGGTAGAAATCATCCGGATTCAACTGTAAAAATCAAATTACAAACGTCAAAACAGGCTAATTCAAATCTACCTTTTACGTGAATATTATTCGTACCCCATCTATGTGTAAATAATCTTCCCAGCAAGCAGTTTCTGTTAGAGTCCATCCTATGGCTACGTCTGTGCCAGGAGATTCAGCATCACATGTTACTGTAAGAAATAAAGGGTTAGCCTGAATCAAAATAAAATGGCTACATACGAAACATTAAAATTCCCAAGTAGATAACTCATTCGATGATTTACTTAAGTCGTAAGAAATTTTTGAAGCCTTGAGTTTGCAGTAACTTACACGGAATGAAATATACACATGAATGAAATATACATAAGGCTGACACAAAAATTCTAACGAAACTTGAACCTAAAATAAATACATGATTTCGCTACATCTATAGAATAAACTCATGAGAACCACTTGAGCTTTTCAAATTTGGTTAGTTTCACAAGTTAGAAAATTTAAGACTAAAGAATTCAACTTTGGTATTGAAATTTGATTAAAATAAATTGATGTTTGAGCTGAAAAACTTACTTTGAATAAATATTTGAGACCCTTTGAAGAGACTTTTCGGTACTGCGTAAGCAGACTTGTCCTATAATCATCGAAAATTCATCATTAATATAGCTATGCACATAAAACCATTGTAATTTTAAGATGAAAAGATTGTTGATGAAGGAGTACATTAAAATGTTAGCAACAAACGTCATACCCTGGTTAATACTACATCCCATTTTCCAGCGTCGGGAAAGGCATTTATTGATTTACAAAGTAATATCTGCAAAACAAAACACGTAGCGAACACCTTAAACATTGTCACTTATGTGGCATACTCGAAAACATCACCTACGGTAGACTATCGTTAATTTTGCGATAGCGGCTGCTAAGCTTCGTGGAAACACTGACTGCGCCTATCGCGGTGCGCATTAAGCGCGTTTCCTCTCAAAACAACGTCGATGCGAGAGAATGTAGGAATGGATGAAATCATTGTGGCACACTGATCAATTTCTGCTCCTGTGAACAGTCCAGCAATATAAGCATTTGATACCTTGTTAAATAATATAAGGGTATATTATAATCGCCGAAGATTTTAAATATCCCCAAATGCCAGACATGGTAAAGTAGTTAAATTACTTCAAGTAAATGCTTACATATATTGTTACATTTTAGTAACAATATCATGGATAATTTAACATATTTTAAAAAAATATTTATTATCTTATAAATATATACGACGAGCAGAATATGCTTCTCATTGTCGTAAGCAGATGGAATAGTTGCGTTAATATTCCGTTTTTATGGAACTTCTGCAAATCAGATGAAGTTAAACATTTATTTAATTGCTTCTAAATTTGGAACCCTTCGCATCAGAAGACATTGGGCCCTCATTGATGGCAGTCACTTCTATGCAGCAATCGCTTCCTTTCAAACTTTTTTAAATGATTTGATGGTAAATTTTCGTCCGGAATCATTTTCAACCTAAGGCTGAGTGATAATCTGTGAACGATGAGAAAGATGAGTTTCTTTCCATGTTAGTGGGATCATTCAGAATCGCAGCACATGCTATTTTAGTTTCCTTTCATTGGTGCTTCATGTTCCTCTGAATGCATGATTTTGCGGCTGGTATAGGCAATTGCTGAAATATTATATTATTTTACTGAGAGATTTGCTTGGTTTTGCCTTTTTTCTGAATCTGAAACTTGAATTGCTTTATTCTTCATGGCTCGCTTATCTGTTGTAGCCTCAAAATTTTGCAACACTTCTTGTTTGGCAGTGATGTGTGATTCAGATTTATTTTAACTTTACCCGCAGTTACTGACGTTTTCGGTTTACTTCAATCATAGTATTACTGGAAATTGTACCACTAGAGATTACTGTTTTCCAGCATTGATTTTTATTTTTTCCAGTCTAACTTGAATGTGGCTGTTCCCGAGGAAAATAATGAATGCAATCAGATAGGAGCATCAAATTCTCTTGGAGTCTTTGTTGGCATCTTTGTCTATGTTGATAGTAAGGGAAGCAAAGGATAAGAATGCTTGCTGAAATGTGCAAGACTTTGGGGAGTCCAGATTTCGCAGTGAAGCCGTCAAGGTCTTAAAGTGAATGGTATTCAGTCAAGCTGAGAAGGAACGCAGGACTTCGTAAATAAATTGAGGTGAGACAATAATGTACTATTAAATATAAATGGAGATGTGTTGGTTTCTAATCTTCTTATGTGGGATGGCCAATCGTTCATAGTTCATATGTCAATTATTTCATTTTTGTTTGAAATGCAAAACAAAAACTATTACAATGCACCATAATACATATCTTGCAGTGCAATTTATTTTTGTAAATATTGTGGAACTAATTGTTAATAGATGCGCGCATGCTCTCTATCAGTGGTAAATAATGTTATGTATGCAGGTGTTGATATCTAGGAATATATGTAAATTTATTTTTCTATGTATTTGTCTGTACTTTTATAATCATGCAAGGTAAAACTTGGCAGTTGCATCTTGGATTGAGAATCCCTCGAGAATTAATATTATTTGTGTTGTCTTTAGTCTAAAATTTATTATTATTACATATTTAAAGTCAGAGAGAGATTAGCTACTAGATTTAGAGTATACAAGACATAGGGAACCCCCACAGAAAGGAAAACCCAAGACAAAAATCTCTGAAAATTCACAACCCTCTGAACGTAATTACTTGGATTTCCTCTATTATTCTTTTATGCTTTAAGGGTTGACTAGCAAAGTTAAAACAGGAAATGCTGATATAGTATAACGTAAGTAAATATCCATTTTATAATTAAAATCCTTGAGTCTTACCACATAGAAAGGAATAAAACGATATTATGTTTGTGTATATTTCTGTTGAATTTCAATGGATACATCTCCAGGTGAGAAAATTAAGATTCTGCAACAGATTTACTTCTTGGTGTCATCATTTAATGATAGCCCCAAGTTATAATTTCCAAATGTGGCAGCAGGTTTGAGTTTATCTTTCTCTCTTTCTGCATTTCTATTTACATTTTAGCTGAAGTAATGGCCATTTATTTGAGCATTTGTTTGAGAAGTATCTTATGAGCAAGAAGTAATGGCTACTTAAGGTTTCTTTTGGCTTTTGGAAGTGAAAACATCTTTACTCACATGCAAGGAAAATGTATTATCTTATCAGGTAATTTATCTCCTTTATATTAGCTCCCATTGTGGGTGGATCCAAGAACTAGCGAAGGTAGATATCAGGCAACATGCTCAAGTAATTTTAAAGCATTTTTAACCCCCTTTTCATTCAAGTCATGTTTACTTTTTTGAAATATTCCAAGTATAAGTATCCCTCAGAGCAGGAAATGAAGATTTTGATGATCATTTACAATAAATAAAATTTTAGACAAATTTAGAAAAATATTTTAAAACAATTTTTTTAGCTGAATTGGCTTCAGAAAACAAAATAAATGAAGATACAGAGTAGAAGACAAGGCACAAAAGAAAAGTAATAAATAGATAATACATATAATTATGTATATACATACATGTGTATGTACAAATTAATGCATTTTTTCTTCTACTCTGTATCTTGTTATGTATCCCATTTAAATACAACATTCTCTAGTTATAAAATATTCTTCTAAATCTGATATCTCAACATTTGTTTTATTTTGAATGGACATCATGATTTAATATTTTGCTTAAGGGTTAAATGGGACTATCTAGTCCCAATTTTGCCTGATAATATAGTTTTTGTACCCAGAATATTTCAATGAAGTATTAGCTATAAAATTATAAATTGCAGTCTCTATTATGAATCATTAATAACGCTGTTTTGTGGTGATAAATCCATCAGTTATGTAGGAATTGTAGAAATCATGTTATCAATTTTTAGTCTGAATTTCACTTCTCCCTTGAGTCCCATCCTTGGGAAAATGTTAGTCCCATCAAGTTATCCAGTTAGTATGGGGCAAGTGTCACCCTTGTTTTATTCATTGGAGAGAATAAAGAAACTTAAGCTACTGTTAGTATAAGCATGTAAGAAACATTTTTAAATTAATAATGATGATTGATGAGCATGTAAGAAACATTTGTAAACTGCCCTCACACTTGCAAGTTTTCTCCCACTCCTCGGTCTTTTGAGAGGTGATTGGATTTCTTACTTTGGGTACATTAAATATATTATTATTGCTCTTCTGTTCATGTGTGGGCATCAAGATCTTTGCTGTCAAAGCACTTTTAGTGGTATTGCTTCAGAAACGTACACTAGGTTAGGTTTTCGTTTTAAGTCAATTAAGTAAAGATTATTATTTAAGTGCTGAAGGAATTTTATGACCTGAGAGCAAATTTAAGCTATTTGAGGTTTGAAAACGAGATGTTTATTAGTAACTTCAATAGATTATTTTACAACAATTGAAATCTTCATGGAAACATTTTTTCTCTGATATTACTTCATAAGGATTAATTCATCCTTTCTAACACATGATATTTATATATTTTTCAAATTTGAGTTTCCCAAAAATAAGGTTCCCATATTTTTAAAAAATCAAAAAAAGCTTTATTCAAGAAATTTTTTTCATGGTTATGTTGCGTAAATAATCATTATCTTTCAACAGTATCACCATTTACTTAGATGCACTTTTCAAGGCGCACTGAGAGTTTTTTTTACACTACTCCTATAAACTCGCCGCCAGCTCCTTTCTGACTCACTTTCTCATCTTTACCCATCCTTCTTCTTCTAACATGTTTCTTCAGGCTTAAGAACAAGTGAAAGTCTGATGGGCAAGGTATGAGCTGTATGAAAGATGTGTGAAAACTTTTCAGCCAAACTGATTCAAAACAGCCTGCTGCAGCATTTGTGTCATGGGCAACGTATGGCTGAGTATTGTCATGCAGAATGCAAATCCCTTCTGTCAGAATATCCTGTCTTTGATTTTGGATTGATTTGGAAGAGAGGCCCCGAGTGGGCCTCTCTCCTCAATCCACCTAACCAAGCTGTTTGCCTGGAAGTTTCTTCAATCAGTCTCATCTAATCTTTCATAAAGTTTTTCTATTGAATCACCCAAATTTTCTGTTGATTTCATGTCTTGTGTAAGCTTTGTAAGCATACTATGAATATCATTAAAATATTTCCCTTCCGATGACTTCTTCTCCGTTGCACTAACAGATGGCTTCTCCTCCCTTCACTTACAGAATTAAAACCTTTCTTGTGAGATGTCTGACACTCTGGACACCTCCATTTTTGCTTACTGGCTACAAGTCCATCAATATAATCTTGACATAGGGATACCTCAAGACAACCTCCATGAAAATTTTCATGGCACTCAACACATGCAATAAACATCGTATTACATGTTGTTTTATGGCAGACAGAACATAGGCTCATTTTATATAATCACCACTGATTACACACATTCATTTATCATTAAGCACACTCTTTGCTCCTTTAGAATGAATATTCAATGGTACTATTTCCACATTTAAATTTGCTTAAGCACTATGGCTGCAATTCATGGCCTTGGAATAGCCACAGCGCCCAGTGAGACATCCATAACATGCAGACGCCAGAACAAGAATACTTATTCTACATACTTACTGGGTATTTTTCCCTATAGTTACATATCTTATTCTGTGATGGATTTCCACAACTCCAATACTGTGAATATACTGTGATGGGGAGAATTTGGGGTTAAAGTAGGAGCAAGGACAAAGTTGAGGCCGCACCAAAATTTTTTGTTATAAAAACCACAAGAAGTCACTTGTTGGGCCCCCGTAAAGGCTTATCAAAAATCCATCCCTAACTTCAAATTTTATAATTTCATCTGTGTATTTCAAGCAAAAATGAGAAATGAAAAGGCACGTTATAAATCTATTGAGAATAATTTTGTTAATTTAATAAAATGGTTGGAAGAACTATACTTAATATTTTCTGCAGATGCTTTATTTTTTATTAAAAATTATAGTAAACACTGCAAAATTGTGTAATTGTTAAGCATGTTTGGCAGAGAAGTAACTTTAAGTACAACATGAACTCTTAAACAGTTTCCTGGTGTCAGTTAATACTTTTTTAAGTGAGCCTGTGCTATCATAAACCTGAGTTGGGACATATATGTGTCACTGTAATGGGATGTATTTTACGCAGTGGCTATACCTTGTAGCACCTGACTTTTCTGCCCCATAAACCATACTCTGAAACAGAATTTCAATTTAACGACGGCCATATCAAGTTTTACGTTGTGCTGCCTTACAATCTAGTTTTTTCATTTCTTTTCACCTACCAACAGTACAATTTGAAGGAGTTTTTCATTGCTTCAGTGAAGCTTCTGGGTGTATGTTCTTCAATTAATCAGCTGTCCAAGAGTGAGATCAAGATATATTCATCTATTGGGTTATTGTTGCATTTATATCCTTCTTTGAATAAATCTTTAGATCTATGCATTCTGCACACAAGATCCTTGTTCTTCAGGCATTAGATGACATTGGCAACAAATTTCAGAAAATGTGAACTAATTTCTGGCATCAGAATAAGTTTTATATCCAATGCTCAAGTCATTTAATTTCTCCACAGTAACCAATGACCAAACCCTTAGGATTGAGGTCCATACAGATTATGAGGGTCTATACCTGCCCCTAGCCAGTTCAAGAAGGAAAGTATCTCCTGCATACAGTTGAAGGGAAAATGAGCAGAAGAAAGCAGCTCCCTCAGCCGAGGAGTTTGAAGGAATAGCAAATACAAGAGAATGTCAAACGTGAAGGATTAGCTCAAAGTCAGTCTTCTTTACTGAGTATTTCTTTGCCTCTCCTGTACAAAAAGTAACAAAAATTTACATAGAGGAGTTAAATATGTTGGCAGTCTACCAGAGAGAGTAGAGGAACTGGGTGGACCTGCTCTTCTTCAGATGGCAATCAAAGAATGTTGCAAATAATCTTCCATATTTTCCATCCTGAATTAACAATGAAGAATTTGACTATCCTCAATTTTATTTACTATAGCAAAATATTTACCTTTAGTTTTCTTGAATGAAATACTCCTTAGAATTTCCACAACTTTTACATATATCTTTAATTAAATATTTCTCATTTCATGAGCAGGTCCTTAAACATTTATAAATTGCAGTCTTAATATTTCTTGTATTAGTTATTGATGCCATGTTTTTATACAAGAATTGTGATCATTCCTTAGAAATGTTACATATTTCAATGTATTTAAGCTGTTGTTTTTTTACTGAATATAAACAATAGATGATGTCATGTCAGTCTGTAAAGTTACCAAGATCATTGAAACTGGAGTATTGGATTTCATGCACCTTGAGCAGAAAAAGCTTATCCATGGTATCTAAAATGAAATAAAATACTATCAGACTTTGGAATCATGAAAATATTCTAAAATATCTCTCTGTGTAAACTTATGCTTTACTGAACATGTATTAAATTGCTGAATCCTTTGTTTGACTTTTATTTATCCCCAAATATGGAAGAAAATATTATGGGAGATCTTCCCATTTCTCTTAAAAGTAATGTATGGCATACATTTTTAAAACCTATAGTCAAGATTTGAGAAGAGTACCATGACAATGGAATTTTTAGGGCCTCCTAGAAAGCTGTAACTGATTTTCAGCATAAAACAACACCTTCTTTACCTTTGACTAAAGACTTAAGACTTTGATAACACCTTGTATATTGATGGCCACAATTGCATACTTTGAAATCACTGATTGTTTCACATGAAAGACCGAAAATGTTAGCTGTCGAGCAGCTAGATCGATTACATCTATCATAGCCTCCCCTTGACTTACACAATTAGTAAATAAAGGTGTTAAACATGAAATTAGAACTTAAGGACATGGTGCCCATAAAAATGGCATTCTTATTGTGAATCAACAAAAGCAATGTATGTAATTGATGAGGTTATTTATTCAGAGTTTAGGAGACTTAACATTTAATTAATGTAATAAAAACATTCATTCACCATCAACAATAATTGAAATTAGTAGATGAGGGTAAGAAAAGTATTTCAATAAATATTCTTCTACATAATAAATGCACTTGAGATATTCATAAAATGTGAAATCTTAAATCTCCCTTAACAAATCTATCTGCCCTACGTTGAACCATTTCAAGGCTAGAAATTAATCCCACTTCGTGCGGATCCCAAATCATGCAGCAGTACTCAAGGAGAGGTTGAATCAAGGAGAAGTACGCTATTTCTTTTACTCTCCATGAGCAGCCGCATAGGATTCTACTAGCTAAACTTTGCATCCTATTCGCTTTACCTACTACATTTTGAATATACTCTTTAAAGGAAAATTTACTACTGAGCGTAATACCAAGATAATTATGATGCTTCACGAACTGCAACGGATATCCTGAAATATTATATAGTATATGAGAAACATAGGTAGAACATGTAAAATTCATGGCTACGCACTTCTATATGTTCAAATCTAATTGCCAATCCCTGCACCAACCTAAAATAAGATACAGATCATTCTGTAAGCAAGAAACGTAATCACCGCCTGCAATATATTCATAAATAAAAGTATCATCTGCAAATAGCCCAACCTTACATCAAATATTGTCCACCATATCGTTGATATAAATTAGGACACCAAATAATAGTTAGTAATAATAGGAATAATGTTCCATCACTTCTGCTAACGTATAAATGAAAAAAAATATGAATATTAGAAGCTTAGGTCATGAGTTACAAAGTGAACCCTCATTTCAAATGAAGTTCATATGCTGGCTTTGCACCACCTCTGAATGGCAAACCATACCGGAACTTGATAATTAACATGGAAATTGATATATTCTAACAAACCCCCACCATTCTTTTGCTACAGATTATATGCAAAGGGAAAACACTCTGCAGTTTAATTAAGAAGCTATCACGAGTCCAAAGTGAGATACATCGGTCAAAGGATTACCCAATGTACACCTATGACTATGTGCAACGAAAATTGACTGACCTGATCCCATTATTCTCGGATGCATAGTAAAGCTTTTAATAAAAAGAATCGTCAATGGGAAATATTTCAAACCGAATAAACGTACAGCAAAACTCTCTGGAGCCCAATTTAATATCACGATGTTAATCAACTCAAGCAGTGTCTTAAATAACCCGCCACGGCGATCAATTGCCTCACCAAAATCCAATTCCATTAACTGCAATTGTAAATTAATTCCTCGTGAAAGAGTCCCTTTTTCTTAATGTAAGCATACTTGGTGATTCTTTAATAATCTTTTCAAACCCTCGATATGCTCTTCATGGATGACAAATTGGGAATGAGATACAGATGTACTCACTAGAGCCAATGACTTTATAAAGACTATGAGAAAATTACTGATCGACATGTAATTTAAGTCCCCTACTAATACTCTCCAAAAAATTCATCTCATTCCTATCCCCATTACTTTAAGTACATACATGAATTAAAGCCAATTTAATTTAAGAATTGATTCACTGACTATGGAGTCAAAAAAACAACCCTTGACCAACAAGTACCCTTCGAGGTGATGAGTTTACAGAAATTAGCTGAGAAAATGCCACAGTCTTAAATTGATCCCATCTAAAGGATTTTCAAATACCCCAAGTCAGGTTCTCTGTTACAAAAATGATTCAATTTTAAGCATGGAGCTGAAGAGATTAAACTGCTGACATTCCTTATGTAAACAATTATGAGGAATGACACAAAAATCCTGAACCGAACATTACCTTCTTCATTCCTCGTACTTAGGTAACTGAAAATGTGCACCCAAAATTGAAAAGCACATTACCCTTCAATGCTAATTTCATGTTTACAACGTATTTAATTTAATTAACTGCTACCCAAGGAAATTCTCAGTATGCCTTGTGAGGTCACTTTAAAGCCAGTATCGCTCTAGCCAGACTGCAAAGCATCTGGTAGATCCCACAGCTAAACTCTAGTATAGGAAGTTATGTGAACCATTAACATTCCACCCAGCAAGGAAATTTCTATTCCAAATGTGATTCAATATTCAAGGGTGATGTATTACACAGGGATTTTGAGATATATTTACATGAATCTCTAAGAATGCAAACCAAGCTATAGGATTGGATTTTTATTTTAAGCTTCAGTCATCCATGCATCACTAACCCAACGCAAGGCCCTGTCCCACCCAACAACCCTCCCTATAACACCAGAATATATTCCCCACACACACACACACAACAGTCCGGAGTGGCCACTCCAATCAAACAACACACAACCTGAAGTAAAATAGAAAATCCAATCCGTTACTTTAACTTTTGAGAAAGTGGCTTGAATGCTGAAGGTTAACAAGGCTACTGATTCTACCTTGACGTCAGTCAACAGGTTCTTAAAGTGATCCTTAGGGACAAACAAATTCAACTGTCGAACTTTTACGATCTCAAAGAATCCAATTAATTCTGTTCTAATGGAAGGGAACCTATTTCCATTATACCCAAAAATACTGGCTTTAACCGTTTCCCTCACTTGCTTTTGAGTGCACTTAATTCAATTTGCAGCTTTAATCTTAACTGATATCAATGAAAGTCTAATCGGTTATTACGTCAGCACATGCAAAACAATGCATCCGATTTCACTTTTGCTTATCTAATGACATGGACACCCATCCCCTTGCTGAGATATTTCATCAAGCATGACCGCATATCTTAAAGCTTCTTTGAAGCTTAGCTATGATAGCATTTTGGGTGAAGGATTATTCATCACAAACATGGCTTCTAATAGGGAAATCAGAAGGATCTTCCTACAGAATCTAAATGTTACTTATAAACGTCAGATTTTATGCAAATGTGGCAAAATAAAAAGAGAAGAGTTGAGTCCCAGCTCCATAGACAGTATTGATCAATTACGAAAGATACTTGCTTTGCTTACGTTTAACACTGCAAGTATTTTGCTTTATATATGTTAACGAGATATGACAGCATAAAAGAAAAAATCCAAAGATGAAAGGGCTCTATTATAATTTTGCTCTAGATTACTCCGCATAGACTAGCAATGAATGGAAAATTAAACATACTTAAGATTACCATGTGTTGCAATTGATCACCGCTCCTTTCACTAGATACATCACCAATCCTATCTCACAAGCAAAGACCGCGTTCCCCCATTTTTCTACCATATCCAATGGCACGGATTCAATCACAATATTAGTATTTAAGAGATTTACGTGAGATATGATTAAACACTTATATTTGCTAACACCTACCGTTCTTTCAGATGCATCCATAGGCCTCCGTATCACTCGTCACCACAATGGGAAGAAGGAATCTGTAAGCTAAGAATAAACCCAACTTAATAAACGAGAATACATACACGCAAGATACCGATGAAGAACATAGATTGAAATCATTGGTTTACAAAATGGTTATTGAGATAATAAAATGATTAAGCAAACCCAATGTCAATCCCTGATAGGAATTTGACATGGTTCATCAGTTAAATGAAGTGGCACACTAAGCAGGAATCCTATGTTAATTATGATTGGGAAAACAAGAATCACCATGCACTACCAAATGTGTATGCACGAAGTGGATGATAAGAGATGCAAACAATTACTTTAAATTACTGGATCTTCATAGCCCGAGATATTCCTATCCCATACTCTGTCAATATAGGGCTCCAGAGCTTAGTACTGCATTCCCCTTTCATGAAGACGCTACGTCAGGATACGATTCCCTAAGGGCTCGATATCCAAATGCAATATTTGAATCACCCACAAATTACTATCAAAAAATTGCCCTCACCATTTCAAAATTCATCGTTCAAAAAACCGAATTATTCCCTCCCCTCAGATACTTAATCCACTAATTTAATAACACCAATTTATTTATCTACTGACTTACTGCCTTTGGAATCGAGAAAGACCATTTATATCTTTGATTTTATGAGACACCAGCAAAGAGCTGAGAATATGAAAGTTATTTCGAATGTCAAAATGAAATAATCAATCTACTAGTACTAATAGTGTGCCGTTGATACCCAAATGATTCAAAATTGAGTAAGAGCATGAATCTGAGAATAGCAATCATCTGATGCTATTTATACAAATCAATCTACCTATCAAATCTCTTTCTTATTAGACTGGCACACAGTTATAAGGGATGCTGGAATTTAAGTATTGTTTTAAATTTCCCATAACTATGGAGCTGTGTCACACACAAGGACAGTTAGAAATGAGAAGCAAAAAAATTCAACCGGAAGTGAGAATGGGTATGAGGAACTGATTTGTGAAAGTTGTGGAAGCAATTACTACCAGTAAACAAGCACAGCTTTGAGGCTAGGAGATATTTAGCAACGCTAGGAATGGAACTGTATATAGTACTCTACCATGATATAACAGCAAGCATGAAAATGAATTTAGTGACCTGCTCCAAGTCAATTAAAAGCTACTGGCAAGAGCTGATAGTGCCTCAATGACACAAACTTCATGTTATCCACAAGAATAAGTCATAACGATCATAAGCTCTCTACGTGACTTCAAAGGTGAAGAAATAGAAACTGATTCTTTGGGGATATTTATAGCTAGGGCTAAGAATGCAAATAAGGATACAAGACAGGATTTCCATTTCACCTCTCCCACATCAAACATCAACATACATTACCCACCCAATCCCCTCCCAGAAACATAATCCACACACACATTCCATTCATGAGTGCGCACTCCACTTAAACATTCACACAACAGGCAAACTAAGGTGAAATTGGAAATACAAAATTTTTCATTAGAGTTTAAATTTTCAGCCTTAAAAAATAAATCCCATTAAAGGTTTAAAGAGGGTTGCATCTAACCCAGAGATCTGTGATGGCATGTTAGGCATCGGAAAAAAGAACCCATGAAATCAAACAGGTTTCCAGCTTCCCTTTACAATTTCAAGGAACTGTTGCTTTTATTATATTAAGGAAACCCACTAACAGGTACGATATCATCTAAAGGATGACAGTCAGCAGCTGTCCTGAGAGCAATGATAAGATAAAACCGCAGGGTAAAATTAATATCTTCCTAGGACCTCAAGCTGTGCATTGTTATAGCAGTCAGTATTTCGCAATATTTCATTAACACACATGAGCTGACTGATGCTTTACAGGGAGGGAAATTTGATTCACAGAAGGAAGGTATTTGAATGCAAACTTGGGATGGATGCTGCAGCGTCTCAATGATTCACACTAACAATGGGTATCAATTTGCAAAGGTGGTTATGGTCCATAAGCAGAGCCAAACCCTACCTACATAGGCAGTAAGGATCATTCACTTTCTGCGTGATATCCCTTTAAGAAATGTAGACAAATCTCCGTATCCCATTATTGTCTAAGAAATATTAATACAAAAAGACCGTGCCCTAGGCTTAAGGCTGTAAATATTTTAAACCGCTTCAGTCAGGTTACTTCAAACTGAATACTTAACTCTTTCACAGAGGTGTTACCCACAAAATGATGTATCGCAAGTTTCATTTGCGTTCCCCATTTTACTCCTAAGAAATTAAGTCAAAGAGTACATTTAAGATTATCATTTTCTCAGATTCAATAGCTTTTCAAGAGCCTTACTCATCATTGATCAATTCAAGTCAGACAATTTCGTCAGCATCAAAGATGTACATTTGCAAAATGCAGAGAATTTTGCTTCTAATTCTACCACTCTTCAATCAAAAGATCAACAAATGGAGAAATTAACATGTTGACTTTAAACATTACCGCAGCCTTCTGCACCAAGGACAAAGAATATTATCCGGTATTCGAGGGCCCCAAACTTTATGACGAGGGGATCTTGTGATAAAAGAATTAAATTTTAAAATCATCATATTAAATAATAAACTAAATGGAACCCATGAAACATCTGAAGGACTCTGTTTTCCCTTATTTCACTATCAACATGAATTTACTATGTTCCATCTCTTCTGCTACCGTATTAATGAAAAAAATATGAATACTGGTGCCGAGAAGCCATCCACATGCCACCTGAGTTTGGTGCAAAGCATTTGTACCCTTATTCAGAAAAAAGACTAATTTGATATTGAAGCAATCACTAGTATCTGAGGATATGTAGGAGCTACCATACTCTTGCTTAACAAAGAAAAACCAGAGTTGAATCACTGAGAGAGTGAAAGATTAAGCAAATAAAGTTAAATCTAAGTATTTTATTAAGGATCCGTAAAAAGATTTTTGATGTTGCACTTCCATCATTTCCTTCCACACATACTCAAAATACATCACCTCTACAACCTCTAACATTTCCCAAAAATCAGATGAAACTCTATCTACAACCCAACACCACGTTAGTATAAACCAAGCGAGCAACTCTACTAATTATTCAAAAAACCTTCACTACTCATCCATACCGGAGTATACTCCACACAAACATTCACACAACAATCACTCAGGAAGTAATGATGGTCATGCAACATATTTTAATTTAAAGCAGGCTCGGAATTTCAATGCTCATTAATCTAAGTTCAGACTACTACCACTGAGGAAATTATAGAACCTTAAGCGTCTAGAAGTTTAGGTCGTGAGTTACAAAGTGAACCCTCATTTCAAATGAAGTTCATATGCTGGCTTTGCACCACCTCTGAATGGCAAACCATACCGGAACTTGATAATTAACATGGAAATTGATATATTCTAACGAACCCCCACCATTCTTTTGCTACAGATTATATGCAAAGGGAAAACACTCTGCAGTTTAATTAAGAAGCTATCACGAGTCCAAAGTGAGATACATCGGTCAAAGGATTACCCAATGTACACCTATGACTATGTGCAACGAAAATTGACTGACCTGATCCCATTATTCTCGGATGCATAGTAAAGCTTTTAATAAAAAGAATCGTCAATGGGAAATATTTCAAACCGAATAAACGTACAGCAAAACTCTCTGGAGCCCAATTTAATATCACGATGTTAATCAACTCAAGCAGTGTCTTAAATAACCCGCCACGGCGATCAATTGCCTCACCAAAATCCAATTCCATTAACTGCAATTGTAAATTAATTCCTCGTGAAAGAGTCCCTTTTTCTTAATGTAAGCATACTTGGTGATTCTTTAATAATCTTTTCAAACCCTCGATATGCTCTTCATGGATGACAAATTGGGAATGAGATACAGATGTACTCACTAGAGCCAATGACTTTATAAAGACTATGAGAAAATTACTGATCGACATGTAATTTAAGTCCCCTACTAATACTCTCCAAAAAATTCATCTCATTCCTATCCCCATTACTTTAAGTACATACATGAATTAAAGCCAATTTAATTTAAGAATTGATTCACTGACTATGGAGTCAAAAAAACAACCCTTGACCAACAAGTACCCTTCGAGGTGATGAGTTTACAGAAATTAGCTGAGAAAATGCCACAGTCTTAAATTGATCCCATCTAAAGGATTTTCAAATACCCCAAGTCAGGTTCTCTGTTACAAAAATGATTCAATTTTAAGCATGGAGCTGAAGAGATTAAACTGCTGACATTCCTTATGTAAACAATTATGAGGAATGACACAAAAATCCTGAACCGAACATTACCTTCTTCATTCCTCGTACTTAGGTAACTGAAAATGTGCACCCAAAATTGAAAAGCACATTACCCTTCAATGCTAATTTCATGTTTACAACGTATTTAATTTAATTAACTGCTACCCAAGGAAATTCTCAGTATGCCTTGTGAGGTCACTTTAAAGCCAGTATCGCTCTAGCCAGACTGCAAAGCATCTGGTTGATCCCACAGCTAAACTCTAGTATAGAAAGTTATGTGAACCATTAACATTCCACCCAGCAAGGAAATTTCTATTCCAAATGTGATTCAATATTCAAGGGTGATGTATTACACAGGGATTTTGAGATATATTTACATGAATCTCTAAGAATGCAAACCAAGCTATAGGATTGGATTTTTATTTTAAGCTTCAGTCATCCATGCATCACTAACCCAACGCAAGGCCCTGTCCCACCCAACAACCCTCCCTATAACACCAGAATATATTCCCCACACACACACACACAACAGTCCGGAGTGGCCACTCCAATCAAACAACACACAACCTGAAGTAAAATAGAAAATCCAATCCGTTACTTTAACTTTTGAGAAAGTGGCTTGAATGCTGAAGGTTAACAAGGCTACTGATTCTACCTTGACGTCAGTCAACAGGTTCTTAAAGTGATCCTTAGGGACAAACAAATTCAACTGTCGAACTTTTACGATCTCAAAGAATCCAATTAATTCTGTTCTAATGGAAGGGAACCTATTTCCATTATACCCAAAAATACTGGCTTTAACCGTTTCCCTCACTTGCTTTTGAGTGCACTTAATTCAATTTGCAGCTTTAATCTTAACTGATATCAATGAAAGTCTAATCGGTTATTATGTCAGCACATGCAAAACAATGCATCCGATTTCACTTTTGCTTATCTAATGACATGGACACCCATCCCCTTGCTGAGATATTTCATCAAGCATGACCGCATATCTTAAAGCTTCTTTGAAGCTTAGCTATGATAGCATTTTTGGTGAAGGATTATTCATCACAAACATGGCTTCTAATAGGGAAATCAGAAGGATCTTCCTACAGAATCTAAATGTTACTTATAAACGTCAGATTTTATGCAAATGTGGCAAAATACAAAGAGAAGAGTTGAGTCCCAGCTCCATAGACAGTATTGATCAATTACGAAAGATAATTGCTTTGCTTACGTTTAACACTGCAAATATTTTGCTTTATATATGTTAACGAGATATGACAGCATAAAAGAAAAAATCCAAAGATGAAAGGGCTCTATTATAATTTTGCTCTAGATTACTCCGCATAGACTAGCAATGAATGGAAAATTAAACATACTTAAGATTACCATGTGTTGCAATTGATCACCGCTCCTTTCACTAGATACATCACCAATCCTATCTCACAAGCAAAGACCGCGTTCCCCCATTTTTCTACCATATCCAATGGCACGGATTCAATCACAATATTAATATTTAAGAGATTTACGTGAGATAAGATTAAACACTTATATTTGCTAACACCTACCGTTCTTTCAGATGCATCCATAGGCCTCCGTATCACTCGTCACCACAATGGGAAGAAGGAATCTGTAAGCTAAGAATAAACCCAACTTAATAAACGAGAATACATACACGCAAGATACCGATGAAGAACATAGATTGAAATCATTGGTTTACAAAATGGTTATTGAGATAATAAAATGATTAAGCAAACCCAATGTCAATCCCTGATAGGAATTTGACATGGTTCATCAGTTAAATGAAGTGGCACACTAAGCAGGAATCCTATGTTAATTATGATTGGGAAAACAAGAATCACCATGCACTACCAAATGTGTATGCACGAAGTGGATGATAAGAGATGCAAACAATTACTTTAAATTACTGGATCTTCATAGCCCGAGATATTCCTATCCCATACTCTGTCAATATAGGGCTCCAGAGCTTAGTACTGCATTCCCCTTTCATGAAGACGCTACGTCAGGATACGATTCCCTAAGGGCTCGATATCCAAATGCAATATTTGAATCACCCACAAATTACTATCAAAAAATTGCCCTCACCATTTCAAAATTCATCGTTCAAAAAACCGAATTATTCCCTCCCCTCAGATACTTAATCCACTAATTTAATAACACCAATTTATTTATCTACTGACTTACTGCCTTTGGAATCGAGAAAGACCATTTATATCTTTGATTTTATGAGACACCAGCAAAGAGCTGAGAATATGAAAGTTATTTCGAATGTCAAAATGAAATAATCAATCTACTAGTACTAATAGTGTGCCGTTGATACCCAAATGATTCAAAATTGAGTAAGAGCATGAATCTGAGAATAGCAATCATCTGATGCTATTTATACAAATCAATCTACCTATCAAATCTCTTTCTTATTAGACTGGCACACAGTTGTAAGGGATGCTGGAATTTAAGTATTGTTTTAAATTTCCCATAACTATGGAGCTGTGTCACACACAAGGACAGTTAGAAATGAGAAGCAAAAAAATTCAACCGGAAGTGAGAGAGGGTATGAGGAACTGATTTGTGAAAGTTGTGGAAGCAATTACTACCAGTAAACAAGCACAGCTTTGAGGCTAGGAGATATTTAGCAACGCTAGGAATGGAACTGTATATAGTACTCTACCATGATATAACAGCAAGCATGAAAATGAATTTTGTGACCTGCTCTAAGTCAATTAAAAGCTACTGGCAAGAGCTGATAGTGCCTCAATGACACAAACTTCATGTTATCCACAAGAATAAGTCATAACGATCATAAGCTCTCTACGTGACTTCAAAGGTGAAGAAATAGAAACTGATTCTTTGGGGATATTTACAGCTAGGGCTAAGAATGCAAATAAGCATACAAGACTGGATTTCCATTTCACCTCTCACACATCAAACATCAACATACATTACCCACCCAACCCCCTCCCAGAAACATAATCCACACACACATTCCATTCATGAGTGCGCACTCCACTTAAACATTCACACAACAGGCAAACTAAGGTGAAATTGGAAATCCAACCTTTTTCATTAGAGTTTAAATTTTCAGCCTTAAAAAATAAATCCCATTAAAGGTTTAAAGAGGGTTGCATCTAACCCAGAGATCTGTAATGGCATGTTAGGCATCGGAAAAAAGAACCCATGAAATCAAACAGGTTTCCAGCTCCCCTTTACAATTTCAAGGAACTGTTGCTTTTATTATATTAAGGAAACCCACTAACAGGTACGATATCATCTAAAGGATGACAGTCAGCAGCTGTCCTGAGAGCAATGAAAAGATAAAACCGCAGGGTAAAATTAATATCTTCCTAGGACCTCAAGCTGTGCATTGTTATAGCAGTCAGTATTTCGCAATATTTCATTAACACACATGAGCTGACTGATGCTTTACAGGGAGGGAAATTTGATTCACAGAAGGAAGGTATTTGAATTCAAACTTGGGATGGATGCTGCAGCGTCTCAATGATTCACACTAACAATGGGTATCAATTTGCAAAGGTGGTTATGGTCCATAAGCAGAGCCAAACCCTACCTCCATAGGCAGTAAGGATCATTCACTTTCTGCGTGATATCCCTTTAAGAAATGTAGACAAATCTCCGTATCCCATTATTGTCTAAGAAATATTAATACAAAAAGACCGTGCCCTAGGCTTAAGGCTGTAAATATTTTAAACCGCTTCAGTCAGGTTACTTCAAACTGAATACTTAACTCTTTCACAGAGGTGTTACCCACAAAATGATGTATCGCAAGTTTCATTTGCGTTCCCCATTTTACTCCTAAGAAATTAAGTCAAAGAGTACATTTAAGATTATCATTTTCTCAGATTCAATAGCTTTTCAAGAGCCTTACTCATCATTGATCAATTCAAGTCAGACAATTTCGTCAGCATCAAAGATGTACATTTGCAAAATGCAGAGAATTTTGCTTCTAATTCTACCACTCTTCAATCAAAAGATCAACAAATGGAGAAATTAACATGTTGACTTTAAACATTACCGCAGCCTTCTGCACCAAGGACAAAGAATATTATCCGGTATTCGAGGGCCCCAAACTTTATGACGAGGGGATCTTGTGATAAAAGAATTAAATTTTAAAATCATCATATTAAATAATAAACTAAATGGAACCCATGAAACATCTGAAGGACTCTGTTTTCCCTTATTTCACTATCAACATGAATTTACTATGTTCCATCTCTTCTGCTACCGTATTAATGAAAAAAATATGAATACTGGTGCCGAGAAGCCATCCACATGCCACCTGAGTTTGGTGCAAAGCATTTGTACCCTTATTCAGAAAAAAGACTAATTTGATATTGAAGCAATCACTAGTATCTGAGGATATGTAGGAGCTACCATACTCTTGCTTAACAAAGAAAAACCAGAGTTGAATCACTGAGAGAGTGAAAGATTAAGCAAATAAAGTTAAATCTAAGTATTTTATTAAGGATCCGTAAAAAGATTTTTGATGTTGCACTTCCATCATTTCCTTCCACACATACTCAAAATACATCACCTCTACAACCTCTAACATTTCCCAAAAATCAGATGAAACTCTATCTACAACCCAACACCACGTTAGTATAAACCAAGCGAGCAACTCTACTAATTATTCAAAAAACCTTCACTACTCATCCATACCGGAGTATACTCCACACAAACATTCACACAACAATCACTCAGGAAGTAATGATGGTCATGCAACATATTTTAATTTAAAGCAGGCTCGGAATTTCAATGCTCATTAATCTAAGTTCAGACTACTACCACTGAGAAAATTATAGAAACTTAAGCGTCTAGAAGTTTAGGTCGTGAGTTACAAAGTGAACCCTCATTTCAAATGAAGTTCATATGCTGGCTTTGCACCACCTCTGAATGGCAAACCATACCGGAACTTGATAATTAACATGGAAATTGATATATTCTAACAAACCCCCACCATTCTTTTGCTACAGATTATATGCAAAGGGAAAACACTCTGCAGTTTAATTAAGAAGCTATCACGAGTCCAAAGTGAGATACATCGGTCAAAGGATTACCCAATGTACACCTATGACTATGTGCAACGAAAATTGACTGACCTGATCCCATTATTCTCGGATGCATAGTAAAGCTTTTAATAAAAAGAATCGTCAATGGGAAATATTTCAAACCGAATAAACGTACAGCAAAACTCTCTGGAGCCCAATTTAATATCACGATGTTAATCAACTCAAGCAGTGTCTTAAATAACCCGCCACGGCGATCAATTGCCTCACCAAAATCCAATTCCATTAACTGCAATTGTAAATTAATTCCTCGTGAAAGAGTCCCTTTTTCTTAATGTAAGCATACTTGGTGATTCTTTAATAATCTTTTCAAACCCTCGATATGCTCTTCATGGATGACAAATTGGGAATGAGATACAGATGTACTCACTAGAGCCAATGACTTTATAAAGACTATGAGAAAATTACTGATCGACATGTAATTTAAGTCCCCTACTAATACTCTCCAAAAAATTCATCTCATTCCTATCCCCATTACTTTAAGTACATACATGAATTAAAGCCAATTTAATTTAAGAATTGATTCACTGACTATGGAGTCAAAAAAACAACCCTTGACCAACAAGTACCCTTCGAGGTGATGAGTTTACAGAAATTAGCTGAGAAAATGCCACAGTCTTAAATTGATCCCATCTAAAGGATTTTCAAATACCCCAAGTCAGGTTCTCTGTTACAAAAATGATTCAATTTTAAGCATGGAGCTGAAGAGATTAAACTGCTGACATTCCTTATGTAAACAATTATGAGGAATGACACAAAAATCCTGAACCGAACATTACCTTCTTCATTCCTCGTACTTAGGTAACTGAAAATGTGCACCCAAAATTGAAAAGCACATTACCCTTCAATGCTAATTTCATGTTTACAACGTATTTAATTTAATTAACTGCTACCCAAGGAAATTCTCAGTATGCCTTGTGAGGTCACTTTAAAGCCAGTATCGCTCTAGCCAGACTGCAAAGCATCTGGTTGATCCCACAGCTAAACTCTAGTATAGAAAGTTATGTGAACCATTAACATTCCACCCAGCAAGGAAATTTCTATTCCAAATGTGATTCAATATTCAAGGGTGATGTATTACACAGGGATTTTGAGATATATTTACATGAATCTCTAAGAATGCAAACCAAGCTATAGGATTGGATTTTTATTTTAAGCTTCAGTCATCCATGCATCACTAACCCAACGCAAGGCCCTGTCCCACCCAACAACCCTCCCTATAACACCAGAATATATTCCCCACACACACACACACAACAGTCCGGAGTGGCCACTCCAATCAAACAACACACAACCTGAAGTAAAATAGAAAATCCAATCCGTTACTTTAACTTTTGAGAAAGTGGCTTGAATGCTGAAGGTTAACAAGGCTACTGATTCTACCTTGACGTCAGTCAACAGGTTCTTAAAGTGATCCTTAGGGACAAACAAATTCAACTGTCGAACTTTTACGATCTCAAAGAATCCAATTAATTCTGTTCTAATGGAAGGGAACCTATTTCCATTATACCCAAAAATACTGGCTTTAACCGTTTCCCTCACTTGCTTTTGAGTGCACTTAATTCAATTTGCAGCTTTAATCTTAACTGATATCAATGAAAGTCTAATCGGTTATTATGTCAGCACATGCAAAACAATGCATCCGATTTCACTTTTGCTTATCTAATGACATGGACACCCATCCCCTTGCTGAGATATTTCATCAAGCATGACCGCATATCTTAAAGCTTCTTTGAAGCTTAGCTATGATAGCATTTTTGGTGAAGGATTATTCATCACAAACATGGCTTCTAATAGGGAAATCAGAAGGATCTTCCTACAGAATCTAAATGTTACTTATAAACGTCAGATTTTATGCAAATGTGGCAAAATACAAAGAGAAGAGTTGAGTCCCAGCTCCATAGACAGTATTGATCAATTACGAAAGATAATTGCTTTGCTTACGTTTAACACTGCAAATATTTTGCTTTATATATGTTAACGAGATATGACAGCATAAAAGAAAAAATCCAAAGATGAAAGGGCTCTATTATAATTTTGCTCTAGATTACTCCGCATAGACTAGCAATGAATGGAAAATTAAACATACTTAAGATTACCATGTGTTGCAATTGATCACCGCTCCTTTCACTAGATACATCACCAATCCTATCTCACAAGCAAAGACCGCGTTCCCCCATTTTTCTACCATATCCAATGGCACGGATTCAATCACAATATTAATATTTAAGAGATTTACGTGAGATAAGATTAAACACTTATATTTGCTAACACCTACCGTTCTTTCAGATGCATCCATAGGCCTCCGTATCACTCATCACCACAATGGGAAGAAGGAATCTGTAAGCTAAGAATAAACCCAACTTAATAAACGAGAATACATACACGCAAGATACCGATGAAGAACATAGATTGAAATCATTGGTTTACAAAATGGTTATTGAGATAATAAAATGATTAAGCAAACCCAATGTCAATCCCTGATAGGAATTTGACATGGTTCATCAGTTAAATGAAGTGGCACACTAAGCAGGAATCCTATGTTAATTATGATTGGGAAAACAAGAATCACCATGCACTACCAAATGTGTATGCACGAAGTGGATGATAAGAGATGCAAACAATTACTTTAAATTACTGGATCTTCATAGCCCGAGATATTCCTATCCCATACTCTGTCAATATAGGGCTCCAGAGCTTAGTACTGCATTCCCCTTTCATGAAGACGCTACGTCAGGATACGATTCCCTAAGGGCTCGATATCCAAATGCAATATTTGAATCACCCACAAATTACTATCAAAAAATTGCCCTCACCATTTCAAAATTCATCGTTCAAAAAACCGAATTATTCCCTCCCCTCAGATACTTAATCCACTAATTTAATAACACCAATTTATTTATCTACTGACTTACTGCCTTTGGAATCGAGAAAGACCATTTATATCTTTGATTTTATGAGACACCAGCAAAGAGCTGAGAATATGAAAGTTATTTCGAATGTCAAAATGAAATAATCAATCTACTAGTACTAATAGTGTGCCGTTGATACCCAAATGATTCAAAATTGAGTAAGAGCATGAATCTGAGAATAGCAATCATCTGATGCTATTTATACAAATCAATCTACCTATCAAATCTCTTTCTTATTAGACTGGCACACAGTTGTAAGGGATGCTGGAATTTAAGTATTGTTTTAAATTTCCCATAACTATGGAGCTGTGTCACACACAAGGACAGTTAGAAATGAGAAGCAAAAAAATTCAACCGGAAGTGAGAGAGGGTATGAGGAACTGATTTGTGAAAGTTGTGGAAGCAATTACTACCAGTAAACAAGCACAGCTTTGAGGCTAGGAGATATTTAGCAACGCTAGGAATGGAACTGTATATAGTACTCTACCATGATATAACAGCAAGCATGAAAATGAATTTTGTGACCTGCTCTAAGTCAATTAAAAGCTACTGGCAAGAGCTGATAGTGCCTCAATGACACAAACTTCATGTTATCCACAAGAATAAGTCATAACGATCATAAGCTCTCTACGTGACTTCAAAGGTGAAGAAATAGAAACTGATTCTTTGGGGATATTTACAGCTAGGGCTAAGAATGCAAATAAGCATACAAGACTGGATTTCCATTTCACCTCTCACACATCAAACATCAACATACATTACCCACCCAACCCCCTCCCAGAAACATAATCCACACACACATTCCATTCATGAGTGCGCACTCCACTTAAACATTCACACAACAGGCAAACTAAGGTGAAATTGGAAATCCAACCTTTTTCATTAGAGTTTAAATTTTCAGCCTTAAAAAATAAATCCCATTAAAGGTTTAAAGAGGGTTGCATCTAACCCAGAGATCTGTAATGGCATGTTAGGCATCGGAAAAAAGAACCCATGAAATCAAACAGGTTTCCAGCTCCCCTTTACAATTTCAAGGAACTGTTGCTTTTATTATATTAAGGAAACCCACTAACAGGTACGATATCATCTAAAGGATGACAGTCAGCAGCTGTCCTGAGAGCAATGAAAAGATAAAACCGCAGGGTAAAATTAATATCTTCCTAGGACCTCAAGCTGTGCATTGTTATAGCAGTCAGTATTTCGCAATATTTCATTAACACACATGAGCTGACTGATGCTTTACAGGGAGGGAAATTTGATTCACAGAAGGAAGGTATTTGAATTCAAACTTGGGATGGATGCTGCAGCGTCTCAATGATTCACACTAACAATGGGTATCAATTTGCAAAGGTGGTTATGGTCCATAAGCAGAGCCAAACCCTACCTCCATAGGCAGTAAGGATCATTCACTTTCTGCGTGATATCCCTTTAAGAAATGTAGACAAATCTCCGTATCCCATTATTGTCTAAGAAATATTAATACAAAAAGACCGTGCCCTAGGCTTAAGGCTGTAAATATTTTAAACCGCTTCAGTCAGGTTACTTCAAACTGAATACTTAACTCTTTCACAGAGGTGTTACCCACAAAATGATGTATCGCAAGTTTCATTTGCGTTCCCCATTTTACTCCTAAGAAATTAAGTCAAAGAGTACATTTAAGATTATCATTTTCTCAGATTCAATAGCTTTTCAAGAGCCTTACTCATCATTGATCAATTCAAGTCAGACAATTTCGTCAGCATCAAAGATGTACAGCTAGTTCCAAAAAAAACTTACCACCTAAGCCGCAACCCGCATAACAGACGTGAAGCTCGATGAGAGCGAGTCTAGAGTTTTCCACGCATTCTATTGGCTCTTGGAAGGAGGAGCATTCTGACGGCGCCTTTTTAAACCGTTGTGAAACGCGTTGAACGTATTTGTACCGTCTTTATTAGCATGAAATCTAGTTTAAATTTAGTGTTAATTTTTACTATGTCAGCAGCATAGTATTAAAAAATGAATGGAAATCGGATCTCCTTATTTCGGCCTGAAATTTCTGCGTAATTCACCTTTTTCTGTAGACATCGGGTAAACTTAATTTAGCTGCTTCAATTATCCAATAAAAAATTATGTCATTGCAAGATTAAAAAGGATTATATTATTACGTTTTTTATGCTCTTGACGCCTACAGGAAGAACTTTTAAATTTATTTAGAGGAAATTCACGACTATGACTTAAATAGAAAGATGAACGAAAACTCTGCAAGGAGATAAAGAATAATTAGGAATAAGAACACAATCAACTGTATGTAAACTAATTTATGTTGCAGAAAAATGCTATCGAAAAGGGGAGTATGAAAAAACTTCGATACCTACTGAGGAAAGCAAAGATGAAAAGAAACTTTATCTGGACGAATACACTGAGAAAGAATCATTTTAAGTCAACCTGGTAGAGAGCTCTGAAAATTAGACCCAAAACATATTACAATAAAGTAAACCAAGTAAATTACGGTCAACTACATCAGATAATTACATCAAATATAACAAAAATTTTAAATACCACCAAATCAATTGATGGAAAGTAAAATATTAATTGGTGTGCTATCATCATTTTCTAAGGTAATTGTTTAAAATTCAAATTGCTAATTTAATATTTTAGAAAATAACATAGATATTAGAATAGTAGCACAATTTAAATACTGAAGGCTACAAATTTTTTTCACGTATCGAATTAAAAATTAATTTACCACGAAATTAACGCCAGCATCTCGTAACATTTTTCCGAAAATATTGTTCATTGCCAGTCCCAGAAAAACTATCCCTTTAATTAAATCAAGTTCATGTTACTTGCAAAATTATGCTGTCCCAACTTTTATCTGATGCTAAATCTCTTTCTTGCCCCGTGGTGCAAATTTTGACTCGATTTCTTCGCAGTTGAATTATTCTGCAATACAGAGAGGTATAAAATTTGCTTGATACTACAATTAACAGAGCATTAGGTAATTCAGAATATATGCATCAACATGCCATTCTGTTCTTACTTCCATCAGGCATTCGTGATGATTGTATCAGATGAAGCATTATGATTTTGAGATGAGATTTGGCTGTTTCTGACAAATTCCCGTCTGAAGTTTTACTGAGTCTTTCAGAGAGAGCGGAGGACCTCCACTCTGGCCCTAGGAGTATCCCCTATTCATTCCTTTGTTGTTTCTTTTTCTTTTGTTTCGTCCATCGAAAGGTATTATCTATTTTCTCAAAGGAACCATAAAACGGCCGATGGATGAAGGTGAACTCCTCTCTGAGAAAGAAAACCCCCTTTTCGGCATATTGTGGATGGTCGTATGTATCCGGGGTAGCGAATTTGAAAGCGCTAATGAGGATTACCGACCGCACCCCTGCTGAGCAGGTATCCAAGGTTAGGGTATGGTGGCGGCGACCGATCACAAGTAAGGTGGGAAATGGTGGATCCGCGATTTGTAATCTTCGCCGCGGGTATTCCCTTAGGGAATGAAGATATTCAACTCTATTTTTGAGGTAGACGACCTTTCAGGACTTCTTGCAAGGAATCCAGATGGTTAAGAAACAACAGTTAGTATGGCAAATCAGAACCTTAAGACTGATTTGCATATTGCAGATAAATACCAGGTTTTTGTATACTTGCATATTGCAGGTTTACATGTTGACATTTGGTTTATTTATATTTACATTAATACCCCGCTATCCGCCGGATGACGTATGTCAGGGGGTGTGAAAACACCCACAACACGATTTCCATTGTTATACTGAAATGATTTTCAGAACTATGCGCTAGGTGAAAGTGAGACTAATGACTAATGATCGCTGCTTCGGTTTCTGAATGCCTCAAGTAAACTATATAACCCGAATTGTTTGAATGGTGTATAATATGTATAATAATTAAAAGAAAAATCACTATCAATAATTATGAATGATGGGTAAAAGGAGTCATGGAAGAACACGTTAAAAATAGAAACCAACGGATGGTAACCGTACTTACATGAGAATATTCCTCTAATTCTCATGATTCATACGTTAGCTGTTAAAATATTCTTGGTTCTATATGTAATCCATTACTCCAATATTCACTTCAAGGACCATCGTAACACCCTCATCCTAGGCACATTATAATTCTCTACGAACTCTGCGAAGAAGTTTTTTAAATTTTTTTATAGTATTTTTAAATAGTAATGCAAGGAAGATCATTCCAGTTAAAATAGGACCTTCGGAAAATCTGAACGATAACATAAAGTTGACAATGTTTGGGTGCATCATATCAGAATTAGTATCTCTATATTCTGCTTTTAAAGTGAATGGTATAAACTGTATTAGATTATACTAAATAACTAATGCAATAACAAAAATGAAAAAATAAGTAATGCTGCCTATCGTCAACTTATATCAATCAAGCTCTTCGTCAATGATTGTTTACTTTATTTATATAAATTGTTTTTTATGCTTTATTTTGTCCCTACATTGAGCTAAATATTTCGCAGTTTGAAATAACTTGAGAAATGAACAATGAACTAGAGAAACGCCATCTAATATTTATTCCTTACGCTTACGAGAACCAAATCGTTTCACTTCTCTTATAACATCTATGATACAAAATAGATAGAGCGTTGAAGATGATCTTACTACATCGACTAAAGTTTCTATTATCATGTCACTAAAATATGACTTGCAACGTAAATATGGAATTTTAGATACTCCGCATATTCAGTGTCGCAGAAACTTGAAGTTTATACGCCGATTACAGATAAATTACATCTCTAAAGTTAGGTAAGATTTAGAATAAACCATTGGCTTGCATAGATAGTAATACCAATGTTGGCAATTTTTATCGGTTTGAAAAAACCGAACTCTCTTTCCAAAATAAATTGCTGATAAGAAGATGGTTTAGGTTCTGGCTTAGTAAACTACTCTAACTTTCTTATAGAATTAAAATATTGGTACGATACATTGAACATCGCTATTGTATACAATTTCCGAGATCCTGGGAATTACTAATGCATCAGAAGGAAATTTCTGAAAGTATGATAAGCCATGGGCGTTATATCCTGTATATTTGAATGTTAACCATGTTTGACTAAGATATTACTTAAATTGGATAAATGAGTAGTTTCTCTGGAGGCTGTCATAAGCGGAAAAAATATATGTTGGATGAGAAAATTGAGAAGGTGAGTGAGTGGGTTATACTTTTAAAAGAGGTCGTTGCTCCTACTCAAAGTAACCAATCGGTCAACGAGGAACGCAAGAAATGCCATTATCTATTGTGATTTATCAAAAAATCTGGAATTAACATACCTCTTACACTTTCGGTTGTTAAATTCATGTGAGTGTATGTATTACTGTTGCCGTCGTTTCTCACTTCCCTATCTCTATCAAAGCAGGCCCCCTTTTGAAGTCCTGGTGAACTCATTGCTTTAACCACTTCTTCCAATCACTCCTCTATCTTGCTTTTCAAATTTGTCATGGAATGTGGAGAGATGAAAAGTTTCTCATAGCCATACATTTTAAATACGAAGGAATATTTTCAATATCACCGAGCGATAAATATGTAGATAGACTATTCATACCAAACCACCGCCCATTCATCTCAATCATTAAAATTCTGTCGAAAAATATGAGAGTTACGTAGGGCCAGCCATCAACCGAGGGGAGCAAAATTTCAACATGAGCCTTATATGTGCTTCTATCCCCGTGTGATACTTATAGGGTTGGAATTACAGGTAAAAAGGCCCTAAAACTATTTCACTAAGTCCCTATTATTTCGCGTATTTTTAACGTTTTCTACATTATAATAATTGTAAACGTGATAATAATAAACAGTTGAAATATAAACAATGCAAGTAGTTTTGTATGCATTCAAAATTAATTGAAAATTTTACATTCATAGCTTACAGTAGCATTCAATGAGCATTATGACAAAACCTCATTCGCCCTATCTTTTTGTGTATTTTAGAACTTGATAAATACGAGAGAAGAACGTTTAAGAACGTAATGGTTTGTGACTGCAACCATTTCAAGAGGAATCCACAGAAGAAATCACGTTTATTCGATTCACACTTCAATGACACCAAAAAAATTCATTTTGGATTCAAAATTAATGTGAAAGATGGTTGTCTCGTATCCGTCATCTTTATTAATTCAGGAAAATCGATCCTAGCACATTTTCTATCAATTGATTTGGACGGTGTATTAAAAATACCAACTGCATAGATGATAAAATCTACTGATTTTTTACCGATCGAGTTTTAATTTTGATGCTTATCAAATGAAACAAAATTTATTTAAAATACGCAGAGAATGCCTCAAGACTTCATACTACATATTTACTTATAGATTTTATATGTATTTAAAGTAATAGCATAGATATGGCCATGAGTTCGCCTTACTTTACTTGTGTAGATTGCATTCACACAGGCTGTGATAAAACAGGTGATCGATATGGACTCCTTAGGTATATAATTTTAAAGGCTAATAACTCTTCTCTTGAACGATGTATAATATTATCTACTATTATAATATATAATACGACCCATTATAACCGCAGAGTTTTGCAAACGAAGGCGTCGAATTCGAGGTCTATACATTTCTGGTCCGACACCGATTCAAACTGCGCGGAAATTTTCCTCCTCCCATCTCAGTCCTAAAAGCTCAGAGCGGCTCAGAGGCAGATTTTGCAAAAATTTCCTTCGTCCTGCTTGTGCCTTTCGTCTCAGACTCGAATTTTATGAGGGGAAGGGGGTTTGCCTCGGTTTCCTAGGAATAACGGGACCTCGTGTGCGATGGTTCCCTCGGTGCGAGAAGCAAAGCTAGAATATGTACTGATTTGTAATAACCATTTTATAATAACTGAATTCTTGCATTACAACATCCATATTGTTATAATACTATTCTGCTACGCCAATGCCACCAAACTAAGGATACTAATAAATCTTTGCAATGTCAATAATGCAAATAAATCCATTTCAACTCTGCAAGCGGAGCCAGGACAGAAGCAGACTATCTCCTCCATGTTTTTCCTCTCTCTCTCTCTCTCTCTCACTTCTTAAGGCTCGCACGGAGGAAATTCACTGCCTGTTATGCGGGTTGCGGCTTAGGTGGTAAGTTTTTTTTGGAACTAGCTGTACATTTGCAAAATGCAAAGAATTTTGCTTCTAATTCTACCACTCTTCAATCAAAAGATCAACAAATGGAGAAATTAACATGTTGACTTTAAACATTACCGCAGCCTTCTGCACCAAGGACAAAGAATATTATCCGGTATTCGAGGGCCCCAAACTTTATGACGAGGGGATCTTGTGATAAAAGAATTAAATTTTAAAATCATCATATTAAATAATAAACTAAATGGAACCCATGAAACATCTGAAGGACTCTGTTTTCCCTTATTTCACTATCAACATGAATTTACTATGTTCCATCTCTTCTGCTACCGTATTAATGAAAAAAATATGAATACTGGTGCCGAGAAGCCATCCACATGCCACCTGAGTTTGGTGCAAAGCATTTGTACCCTTATTCAGAAAAAAGACTAATTTGATATTGAAGCAATCACTAGTATCTGAGGATATGTAGGAGCTACCATACTCTTGCTTAACAAAGAAAAACCAGAGTTGAATCACTGAGAGAGTGAAAGATTAAGCAAATAAAGTTAAATCTAAGTATTTTATTAAGGATCCGTAAAAAGATTTTTGATGTTGCACTTCCATCATTTCCTTCCACACATACTCAAAATACATCACCTCTACAACCTCTAACATTTCCCAAAAATCAGATGAAACTCTATCTACAACCCAACACCACGTTAGTATAAACCAAGCGAGCAACTCTACTAATTATTCAAAAAACCTTCACTACTCATCCATACAGACAGTCAGTCAGTGGCAGCCGTAGGGTTAAGACGTGTTTGCAGGTAGCTCCGTAGTGAAAGGAAAACAGCGGGATGGCTGGTGGCAAGTGTACCGAGTGCAACAAGAAGCTCAGTAGAGGGGCTCAATGCAACGAGTGTGAGAAGAAGAAAATGGTGGAAATGGAGGAGTTAGTCAAGAAACTAAGGATAGAACTGGCCGAGGCGAAGGAGAGGATAAGCTGCCTTGAAATGGAGAATAAGGAATTGAAGAAGGAAAGCTGTGAAGGTGAAGGATGGACCAAAGTGGAGAGGAAAAAGACAAGAATTCAGGAAGATCCTGATGTACTGGTGATGGGAGATTCTTTAGTAAGATACAGCGGCGACGTTTGCCGAAAACAGGGAGCGATGGTGGAGTGCTATCCGGGTATAAGGGCAGGCCAGTTAGAGCAGAAGATCGAGAAGAGGGGCAAGAACGAACGTGAAAAGGTAGTTTTGATTCATGTGGGTACCAATGATGTGAAGAAGGCGGAAAGTGAAGAACATGTAATTGGGTATCTGTGGGATTTGTGTGAAACAGCGAAGGAGAAGTTTGTGAAGGCAAAGATAGCAGTGAGTGGAATAATTAGAAGAAAAGATGTGCCGGATACAACGATAGACTATATCAACAATGGGATAGAATGGGCATGTAAGGCAAAGGGTTTGACATTTGTGGATCCTAACTGCTGGTTAAATGTAAACGATCTTGGTAGGGATGGTCTGCACTTAAACCGGAGGGGCAATTACAAGTTGGGCCAGTTATTCTGTAGGGTCATAAGTCATTTAAAGGAAACACATCCAAAAAACTAAATAGCGGAAAAAATTGTGAAGATCTTTTGGGGGCTTGTGTGACTAAGGCAAAAAATGCTGTGAAAGTAAATGAAAATTCTGTGGTGGTATTTGAGAAAAAGGAAGGGTTTCTAAGGCTCTTGCAGGTAAACTGTCGTAGCATTAAAAATAAAATTCATGAGTTTAGTACATTAATAGATTCATGTAAAGCGGACATAGTCATAGGTACGGAGTCCTGGCTTAGTGAAGAAATTAACTCGCTAGAAATATTTCCTAATTCTTTCGAAGTATATAGAAGAGACAGAGAGGGAAAAGGTGGAGGTGTATTCATATGCGTTTCAAAAAATTACTCAAGTATTATGATCTCAAAAGATAGTGATTGTGAAATCCTTAGTGTTGAAGTTGAAGATAGAGTTACTCATAAAGTGCAGGTAGTTGGGGCGTACCGACCCCCTGGGGGGGATCTAGGGGTATTAGAGAAGTTCGTTGAAATGACCTGCAACATTAGGGACATAAACAAATCCGTTATAATTGCAGGCGACTTAAACCTCCCGCAGGTAGACTGGTCAGGGAAGAATGGGTCAAGTGGGAGGGCTCAGGAACTGATAAATGTCATTGTAGGCGATGGTGGTTTTGAGCAGGTAGTAAACAAGCCAACCCGTAATTTGAATTTAATAGATGTTTTTCTTGTGAAACCAATAGAATTGCTAAACATTTGCGAGGTAATACCGGGAATCAGTGATCATGAGGCGATATATTTAGAGGTCAATTGGAGCCAAAGAAATGTATTAAACACAAAAAATAAAAAGGTTTATAGCTACCATAAGGCGAATGCAAAAGGTTTCCGCGATTACCTTAGAGATGAATACAAAATGTGGATTAACGAAGGGGCTAATATCGAGGAGATTTGGTATAATTTCAAACGTATTTTACAGGTCGGTATAGAAAAGTACGTACCCACTAAAAAATTGAAAGATAACGCGGATCCGGAATATTATAATACTGAAATTAGGTTGTTAAAACGTAAATCAAGAGCATTGTACAAAAAAAGGAACTCTAACCCTCATAACCGAGTTAAATACAAGGAAGTTACTTCGTTGTTGAATACTAAAAAGAAGCAAGCTGAAAATAAGTTCTTAGAGAATTTGATTACGGAGGATAGGAGCAAAAACTTTTTTAAATACATAAAGCGTCGAAGGAAAAGGGAAAATGTGATAGATAAGATAGAAAGCACGAATGGCAAAATTTTAACTGATAGTACGCAAATAGCTAACGAATTTGGTTCTTATTTCTCGAGTACTTACAAAAACTCGGTCGAAAGCAATAATGAGGTAATAAATAGTATTGAGGGGGATTTTCCGGTGTTTAGCATAACTTCTAAAGACATATTAAAAGAAATTTCCAAATTGAAAAATAATAAATCGCAGGGACCGGACGGAATACGCAGCGAAGCCATTAAATTAGGTGGGCATGAATTAGTACCTTATTTAAGAAGAATATTTAACGTAAGTATAAATAACGGTCAAATTCCAGCGGACTGGAAGACGGCAACAATAGTTCCGATACATAAAAAGGGCAACAAACGATTGATTAAGAATTACCGACCAATTAGTTTGACAAGCGTGGTTTGTAAAATGTTTGAGAGAATGGTGGCAGTCTACCTAAAAGATTACTGGGAGAAAGAGAGATGGCTTAACGAATACCAGCATGGTTTTAGAAAGGGGTACTCGTGTGAATCACAGATGCTAGGCTTACAGCATGACTTAGTAAAGGCTCAGGACATGGGAGAACAGGTTGATGCAGTGGTGATAGATTTAGCGAAAGCATTTGACGTTGTTGACCATGATATTTTGCTGCAGAAAGTAAAAAGGATGGGTTTAGATCCAAGAATACTAAGATGGTTGGAGTCTTTCATTAAAGGTAGGAAGCAAAGAATAAAAATTGGGGATAAGTTATCCGCGGAAATTGCAGTATCGTCAGGTGTTGCTCAAGGAAGTGTATTGGGGCCCTTATTATTTTTAATCTTTATTAATGATTTACCGGAGGGAATTAAGTCAAAAATACGTTTATTCGCAGACGATTGCATCATCTATAGGAACGTAAAAAGTGTAAATGATTGTAGGGATCTTCAAGGAGATTTAGTTACCTTGTACGAATGGGTATCGTCTAATAAATTGGAAATTAATGCGAGTAAATGCAAAGTTATAAGTTTTAATAGAAACAAAAACCAATATACCTATCGCCTAGGTGGGAAAGTTTTACCTAGTGAGGAGACAGTGAAATACTTAGGAGTAACGTTCAGCAGGGATTTAAAATGGAATGAGCATGTAGAGCGTACAATTTTGAAAGCTAATAAAACCCTAAATTTTATAATGCGTACCCTAAGGCGATCCAATAAGAAAGTTAAAGAGGCTGCATATAAATCTTACGTTAGGCCAATCTTAGAATACGGGGAATGCTTATGGGACCCGCATGAAGTAGGTCTAAAGCGGAAAATAGAAAAGGTTCAGAGAAAGGCAGCAAGATTCGTTTTAGGAAGGTACGAAAGACTCGATAGTGTCACGAAAATGATAAAAGAATTAGGTTGGGAAAGCTTAGAGGAGAGGAGAGCGAAGAAAAGGTTAGGACTATTTTTCAAGATATACACGGGGCTTGCGTCGTTTGAGGAATTAGCAGCAGAAATAAAGGGAGCAACATTTTTCGGTAGAAAAGACCATAGATATAAAGTTCAATTGTTAAAACAACGAACAAATACAAGTAAATTCTCATTTTTAAATAGAACTCTTGTAGAATGGAATAATTTGCCTGCAGGAGTCTTCGAGCCTTTTCCCAAAAATCATAAAATGTTTATAAGAAAGATTTAGTAGATAAAGGGAGATTACTAGTAAGGATCTGCAGGTGGAGTAGGGGATTGCCTGGTAGGGTGATGTACGGTGGGGACCTGTCCCCGGGACCGCTACGGTAGCCGTGAAGGCCTACCAGGAACCCTGAAAAAACCAGTTCGATTGAGGGTGTATGTTTGGGTGGGGCAGGGGTTAATTAATGTTGCTTGTTACTGAATGTCTATTGTTTCTGTGGGAGTGTCTGTGTTTTCAGAGAATTAGTGTTGGAGTAGTAGTAGAACATTATTTTTTTTTTCAAGGGAAATAGCAATGGAGTTGGGATTTGTGTTATATTGGTGTTTTGTATCATGTAAAGTAGTTGTATGTAAGTGTTTAATCTTGTAAGGGTTTTATATAATTTGTTCTGGGTTGTTTAAATATGTTTGTGAAAGTTACCGTAGTTGATTGTAATGTTGCCACCAGACTAGCAGTCTATCTGCAACAATGTACATAATAATAATAATAATAATAATAATAATAATAATACCGGAGTATACTCCACACAAATATTCACACAACAATCACTCAGGAAGTAATGATGGTCATGCAACATATTTTAATTTAAAGCAGGCTCGGAATTTCAATGCTCATTAATCTAAGTTCAGACTACTACCACTGAGAAAATTATAGAAACTTAAGCGTCTAGAAGTTTAGGTCGTGAGTTACAAAGTGAACCCTCATTTCAAATGAAGTTCATATGCTGGCTTTGCACCACCTCTGAATGGCAAACCATACCGGAACTTGATAATTAACATGGAAATTGATATATTCTAACAAACCCCCACCATTCTTTTGCTACAGATTATATGCAAAGGGAAAACACTCTGCAGTTTAATTAAGAAGCTATCACGAGTCCAAAGTGAGATACATCGGTCAAAGGATTACCCAATGTACACCTATGACTATGTGCAACGAAAATTGACTGACCTGATCCCATTATTCTCGGATGCATAGTAAAGCTTTTAATAAAAAGAATCGTCAATGGGAAATATTTCAAACCGAATAAACGTACAGCAAAACTCTCTGGAGCCCAATTTAATATCACGATGTTAATCAACTCAAGCAGTGTCTTAAATAACCCGCCACGGCGATCAATTGCCTCACCAAAATCCAATTCCATTAACTGCAATTGTAAATTAATTCCTCGTGAAAGAGTCCCTTTTTCTTAATGTAAGCATACTTGGTGATTCTTTAATAATCTTTTCAAACCCTCGATATGCTCTTCATGGATGACAAATTGGGAATGAGATACAGATGTACTCACTAGAGCCAATGACTTTATAAAGACTATGAGAAAATTACTGATCGACATGTAATTTAAGTCCCCTACTAATACTCTCCAAAAAATTCATCTCATTCCTATCCCCATTACTTTAAGTACATACATGAATTAAAGCCAATTTAATTTAAGAATTGATTCACTGACTATGGAGTCAAAAAAACAACCCTTGACCAACAAGTACCCTTCGAGGTGATGAGTTTACAGAAATTAGCTGAGAAAATGCCACAGTCTTAAATTGATCCCATCTAAAGGATTTTCAAATACCCCAAGTCAGGTTCTCTGTTACAAAAATGATTCAATTTTAAGCATGGAGCTGAAGAGATTAAACTGCTGACATTCCTTATGTAAACAATTATGAGGAATGACACAAAAATCCTGAACCGAACATTACCTTCTTCATTCCTCGTACTTAGGTAACTGAAAATGTGCACCCAAAATTGAAAAGCACATTACCCTTCAATGCTAATTTCATGTTTACAACGTATTTAATTTAATTAACTGCTACCCAAGGAAATTCTCAGTATGCCTTGTGAGGTCACTTTAAAGCCAGTATCGCTCTAGCCAGACTGCAAAGCATCTGGTTGATCCCACAGCTAAACTCTAGTATAGAAAGTTATGTGAACCATTAACATTCCACCCAGCAAGGAAATTTCTATTCCAAATGTGATTCAATATTCAAGGGTGATGTATTACACAGGGATTTTGAGATATATTTACATGAATCTCTAAGAATGCAAACCAAGCTATAGGATTGGATTTTTATTTTAAGCTTCAGTCATCCATGCATCACTAACCCAACGCAAGGCCCTGTCCCACCCAACAACCCTCCCTATAACACCAGAATATATTCCCCACACACACACACACAACAGTCCGGAGTGGCCACTCCAATCAAACAACACACAACCTGAAGTAAAATAGAAAATCCAATCCGTTACTTTAACTTTTGAGAAAGTGGCTTGAATGCTGAAGGTTAACAAGGCTACTGATTCTACCTTGACGTCAGTCAACAGGTTCTTAAAGTGATCCTTAGGGACAAACAAATTCAACTGTCGAACTTTTACGATCTCAAAGAATCCAATTAATTCTGTTCTAATGGAAGGGAACCTATTTCCATTATACCCAAAAATACTGGCTTTAACCGTTTCCCTCACTTGCTTTTGAGTGCACTTAATTCAATTTGCAGCTTTAATCTTAACTGATATCAATGAAAGTCTAATCGGTTATTATGTCAGCACATGCAAAACAATGCATCCGATTTCACTTTTGCTTATCTAATGACATGGACACCCATCCCCTTGCTGAGATATTTCATCAAGCATGACCGCATATCTTAAAGCTTCTTTGAAGCTTAGCTATGATAGCATTTTTGGTGAAGGATTATTCATCACAAACATGGCTTCTAATAGGGAAATCAGAAGGATCTTCCTACAGAATCTAAATGTTACTTATAAACGTCAGATTTTATGCAAATGTGGCAAAATACAAAGAGAAGAGTTGAGTCCCAGCTCCATAGACAGTATTGATCAATTACGAAAGATAATTGCTTTGCTTACGTTTAACACTGCAAATATTTTGCTTTATATATGTTAACGAGATATGACAGCATAAAAGAAAAAATCCAAAGATGAAAGGGCTCAATTATAATTTTGCTCTAGATTACTCCGCATAGACTAGCAATGAATGGAAAATTAAACATACTTAAGATTACCATGTGTTGCAATTGATCACCGCTCCTTTCACTAGATACATCACCAATCCTATCTCACAAGCAAAGACCGCGTTCCCCCATTTTTCTACCATATCCAATGGCACGGATTCAATCACAATATTAATATTTAAGAGATTTACGTGAGATAAGATTAAACACTTATATTTGCTAACACCTACCGTTCTTTCAGATGCATCCATAGGCCTCCGTATCACTCGTCACCACAATGGGAAGAAGGAATCTGTAAGCTAAGAATAAACCCAACTTAATAAACGAGAATACATACACGCAAGATACCGATGAAGAACATAGATTGAAATCATTGGTTTACAAAATGGTTATTGAGATAATAAAATGATTAAGCAAACCCAATGTCAATCCCTGATAGGAATTTGACATGGTTCATCAGTTAAATGAAGTGGCACACTAAGCAGGAATCCTATGTTAATTATGATTGGGAAAACAAGAATCACCATGCACTACCAAATGTGTATGCACGAAGTGGATGATAAGAGATGCAAACAATTACTTTAAATTACTGGATCTTCATAGCCCGAGATATTCCTATCCCATACTCTGTCAATATAGGGCTCCAGAGCTTAGTACTGCATTCCCCTTTCATGAAGACGCTACGTCAGGATACGATTCCCTAAGGGCTCGATATCCAAATGCAATATTTGAATCACCCACAAATTACTATCAAAAAATTGCCCTCACCATTTCAAAATTCATCGTTCAAAAAACCGAATTATTCCCTCCCCTCAGATACTTAATCCACTAATTTAATAACACCAATTTATTTATCTACTGACTTACTGCCTTTGGAATCGAGAAAGACCATTTATATCTTTGATTTTATGAGACACCAGCAAAGAGCTGAGAATATGAAAGTTATTTCGAATGTCAAAATGAAATAATCAATCTACTAGTACTAATAGTGTGCCGTTGATACCCAAATGATTCAAAATTGAGTAAGAGCATGAATCTGAGAATAGCAATCATCTGATGCTATTTATACAAATCAATCTACCTATCAAATCTCTTTCTTATTAGACTGGCACACAGTTGTAAGGGATGCTGGAATTTAAGTATTGTTTTAAATTTCCCATAACTATGGAGCTGTGTCACACACAAGGACAGTTAGAAATGAGAAGCAAAAAAATTCAACCGGAAGTGAGAGAGGGTATGAGGAACTGATTTGTGAAAGTTGTGGAAGCAATTACTACCAGTAAACAAGCACAGCTTTGAGGCTAGGAGATATTTAGCAACGCTAGGAATGGAACTGTATATAGTACTCTACCATGATATAACAGCAAGCATGAAAATGAATTTTGTGACCTGCTCTAAGTCAATTAAAAGCTACTGGCAAGAGCTGATAGTGCCTCAATGACACAAACTTCATGTTATCCACAAGAATAAGTCATAACGATCATAAGCTCTCTACGTGACTTCAAAGGTGAAGAAATAGAAACTGATTCTTTGGGGATATTTACAGCTAGGGCTAAGAATGCAAATAAGCATACAAGACTGGATTTCCATTTCACCTCTCACACATCAAACATCAACATACATTACCCACCCAACCCCCTCCCAGAAACATAATCCACACACACATTCCATTCATGAGTGCGCACTCCACTTAAACATTCACACAACAGGCAAACTAAGGTGAAATTGGAAATCCAACCTTTTTCATTAGAGTTTAAATTTTCAGCCTTAAAAAATAAATCCCATTAAAGGTTTAAAGAGGGTTGCATCTAACCCAGAGATCTGTAATGGCATGTTAGGCATCGGAAAAAAGAACCCATGAAATCAAACAGGTTTCCAGCTCCCCTTTACAATTTCAAGGAACTGTTGCTTTTATTATATTAAGGAAACCCACTAACAGGTACGATATCATCTAAAGGATGACAGTCAGCAGCTGTCCTGAGAGCAATGAAAAGATAAAACCGCAGGGTAAAATTAATATCTTCCTAGGACCTCAAGCTGTGCATTGTTATAGCAGTCAGTATTTCGCAATATTTCATTAACACACATGAGCTGACTGATGCTTTACAGGGAGGGAAATTTGATTCACAGAAGGAAGGTATTTGAATTCAAACTTGGGATGGATGCTGCAGCGTCTCAATGATTCACACTAACAATGGGTATCAATTTGCAAAGGTGGTTATGGTCCATAAGCAGAGCCAAACCCTACCTCCATAGGCAGTAATGATCATTCACTTTCTGCGTGATATCCCTTTAAGAAATGTAGACAAATCTCCGTATCCCATTATTGTCTAAGAAATATTAATACAAAAAGACCGTGCCCTAGGCTTAAGGCTGTAAATATTTTAAACCGCTTCAGTCAGGTTACTTCAAACTGAATACTTAACTCTTTCACAGAGGTGTTACCCACAAAATGATGTATCGCAAGTTTCATTTGCGTTCCCCATTTTACTCCTAAGAAATTAAGTCAAAGAGTACATTTAAGATTATCATTTTCTCAGATTCAATAGCTTTTCAAGAGCCTTACTCATCATTGATCAATTCAAGTCAGACAATTTCGTCAGCATCAAAGATGTACATTTGCAAAATGCAGAGAATTTTGCTTCTAATTCTACCACTCTTCAATCAAAAGATCAACAAATGGAGAAATTAACATGTTGACTTTAAACATTACCGCAGCCTTCTGCACCAAGGACAAAGAATATTATCCGGTATTCGAGGGCCCCAAACTTTATGACGAGGGGATCTTGTGATAAAAGAATTAAATTTTAAAATCATCATATTAAATAATAAACTAAATGGAACCCATGAAACATCTGAAGGACTCTGTTTTCCCTTATTTCACTATCAACATGAATTTACTATGTTCCATCTCTTCTGCTACCGTATTAATGAAAAAAATATGAATACTGGTGCCGAGAAGCCATCCACATGCCACCTGAGTTTGGTGCAAAGCATTTGTACCCTTATTCAGAAAAAAGACTAATTTGATATTGAAGCAATCACTAGTATCTGAGGATATGTAGGAGCTACCATACTCTTGCTTAACAAAGAAAAACCAGAGTTGAATCACTGAGAGAGTGAAAGATTAAGCAAATAAAGTTAAATCTAAGTATTTTATTAAGGATCCGTAAAAAGATTTTTCATGTTGCACTTCCATCATTTCCTTCCACACATACTCAAAATACATCACCTCTACAACCTCTAACATTTCCCAAAAATCAGATGAAACTCTATCTACAACCCAACACCACGTTAGTATAAACCAAGCGAGCAACTCTACTAATTATTCAAAAAACCTTCACTACTCATCCATACCGGAGTATACTCCACACAAACATTCACACAACAATCACTCAGGAAGTAATGATGGTCATGCAACATATTTTAATTTAAAGCAGGCTCGGAATTTCAATGCTCATTAATCTAAGTTCAGACTACTACCACTGAGAAAATTATAGAAACTTAAGCGTCTAGAAGTTTAGGTCGTGAGTTACAAAGTGAACCCTCATTTCAAATGAAGTTCATATGCTGGCTTTGCACCACCTCTGAATGGCAAACCATACCGGAACTTGATAATTAACATGGAAATTGATATATTCTAACAAACCCCCACCATTCTTTTGCTACAGATTATATGCAAAGGGAAAACACTCTGCAGTTTAATTAAGAAGCTATCACGAGTCCAAAGTGAGATACATCGGTCAAAGGATTACCCAATGTACACCTATGACTATGTGCAACGAAAATTGACTGACCTGATCCCATTATTCTCGGATGCATAGTAAAGCTTTTAATAAAAAGAATCGTCAATGGGAAATATTTCAAACCGAATAAACGTACAGCAAAACTCTCTGGAGCCCAATTTAATATCACGATGTTAATCAACTCAAGCAGTGTCTTAAATAACCCGCCACGGCGATCAATTGCCTCACCAAAATCCAATTCCATTAACTGCAATTGTAAATTAATTCCTCGTGAAAGAGTCCCTTTTTCTTAATGTAAGCATACTTGGTGATTCTTTAATAATCTTTTCAAACCCTCGATATGCTCTTCATGGATGACAAATTGGGAATGAGATACAGATGTACTCACTAGAGCCAATGACTTTATAAAGACTATGAGAAAATTACTGATCGACATGTAATTTAAGTCCCCTACTAATACTCTCCAAAAAATTCATCTCATTCCTATCCCCATTACTTTAAGTACATACATGAATTAAAGCCAATTTAATTTAAGAATTGATTCACTGACTATGGAGTCAAAAAAACAACCCTTGACCAACAAGTACCCTTCGAGGTGATGAGTTTACAGAAATTAGCTGAGAAAATGCCACAGTCTTAAATTGATCCCATCTAAAGGATTTTCAAATACCCCAAGTCAGGTTCTCTGTTACAAAAATGATTCAATTTTAAGCATGGAGCTGAAGAGATTAAACTGCTGACATTCCTTATGTAAACAATTATGAGGAATGACACAAAAATCCTGAACCGAACATTACCTTCTTCATTCCTCGTACTTAGGTAACTGAAAATGTGCACCCAAAATTGAAAAGCACATTACCCTTCAATGCTAATTTCATGTTTACAACGTATTTAATTTAATTAACTGCTACCCAAGGAAATTCTCAGTATGCCTTGTGAGGTCACTTTAAAGCCAGTATCGCTCTAGCCAGACTGCAAAGCATCTGGTTGATCCCACAGCTAAACTCTAGTATAGAAAGTTATGTGAACCATTAACATTCCACCCAGCAAGGAAATTTCTATTCCAAATGTGATTCAATATTCAAGGGTGATGTATTACACAGGGATTTTGAGATATATTTACATGAATCTCTAAGAATGCAAACCAAGCTATAGGATTGGATTTTTATTTTAAGCTTCAGTCATCCATGCATCACTAACCCAACGCAAGGCCCTGTCCCACCCAACAACCCTCCCTATAACACCAGAATATATTCCCCACACACACACACACAACAGTCCGGAGTGGCCACTCCAATCAAACAACACACAACCTGAAGTAAAATAGAAAATCCAATCCGTTACTTTAACTTTTGAGAAAGTGGCTTGAATGCTGAAGGTTAACAAGGCTACTGATTCTACCTTGACGTCAGTCAACAGGTTCTTAAAGTGATCCTTAGGGACAAACAAATTCAACTGTCGAACTTTTACGATCTCAAAGAATCCAATTAATTCTGTTCTAATGGAAGGGAACCTATTTCCATTATACCCAAAAATACTGGCTTTAACCGTTTCCCTCACTTGCTTTTGAGTGCACTTAATTCAATTTGCAGCTTTAATCTTAACTGATATCAATGAAAGTCTAATCGGTTATTATGTCAGCACATGCAAAACAATGCATCCGATTTCACTTTTGCTTATCTAATGACATGGACACCCATCCCCTTGCTGAGATATTTCATCAAGCATGACCGCATATCTTAAAGCTTCTTTGAAGCTTAGCTATGATAGCATTTTTGGTGAAGGATTATTCATCACAAACATGGCTTCTAATAGGGAAATCAGAAGGATCTTCCTACAGAATCTAAATGTTACTTATAAACTTCAGATTTTATGCAAATGTGGCAAAATACAAAGAGAAGAGTTGAGTCCCAGCTCCATAGACAGTATTGATCAATTACGAAAGATAATTGCTTTGCTTACGTTTAACACTGCAAATATTTTGCTTTATATATGTTAACGAGATATGACAGCATAAAAGAAAAAATCCAAAGATGAAAGGGCTCTATTATAATTTTGCTCTAGATTACTCCGCATAGACTAGCAATGAATGGAAAATTAAACATACTTAAGATTACCATGTGTTGCAATTGATCACCGCTCCTTTCACTAGATACATCACCAATCCTATCTCACAAGCAAAGACCGCGTTCCCCCATTTTTCTACCATATCCAATGGCACGGATTCAATCACAATATTAATATTTAAGAGATTTACGTGAGATAAGATTAAACACTTATATTTGCTAACACCTACCGTTCTTTCAGATGCATCCATAGGCCTCCGTATCACTCGTCACCACAATGGGAAGAAGGAATCTGTAAGCTAAGAATAAACCCAACTTAATAAACGAGAATACATACACGCAAGATACCGATGAAGAACATAGATTGAAATCATTGGTTTACAAAATGGTTATTGAGATAATAAAATGATTAAGCAAACCCAATGTCAATCCCTGATAGGAATTTGACATGGTTCATCAGTTAAATGAAGTGGCACACTAAGCAGGAATCCTATGTTAATTATGATTGGGAAAACAAGAATCACCATGCACTACCAAATGTGTATGCACGAAGTGGATGATAAGAGATGCAAACAATTACTTTAAATTACTGGATCTTCATAGCCCGAGATATTCCTATCCCATACTCTGTCAATATAGGGCTCCAGAGCTTAGTACTGCATTCCCCTTTCATGAAGACGCTACGTCAGGATACGATTCCCTAAGGGCTCGATATCCAAATGCAATATTTGAATCACCCACAAATTACTATCAAAAAATTGCCCTCACCATTTCAAAATTCATCGTTCAAAAAACCGAATTATTCCCTCCCCTCAGATACTTAATCCACTAATTTAATAACACCAATTTATTTATCTACTGACTTACTGCCTTTGGAATCGAGAAAGACCATTTATATCTTTGATTTTATGAGACACCAGCAAAGAGCTGAGAATATGAAAGTTATTTCGAATGTCAAAATGAAATAATCAATCTACTAGTACTAATAGTGTGCCGTTGATACCCAAATGATTCAAAATTGAGTAAGAGCATGAATCTGAGAATAGCAATCATCTGATGCTATTTATACAAATCAATCTACCTATCAAATCTCTTTCTTATTAGACTGGCACACAGTTGTAAGGGATGCTGGAATTTAAGTATTGTTTTAAATTTCCCATAACTATGGAGCTGTGTCACACACAAGGACAGTTAGAAATGAGAAGCAAAAAAATTCAACCGGAAGTGAGAGAGGGTATGAGGAACTGATTTGTGAAAGTTGTGGAAGCAATTACTACCAGTAAACAAGCACAGCTTTGAGGCTAGGAGATATTTAGCAACGCTAGGAATGGAACTGTATATAGTACTCTACCATGATATAACAGCAAGCATGAAAATGAATTTTGTGACCTGCTCTAAGTCAATTAAAAGCTACTGGCAAGAGCTGATAGTGCCTCAATGACACAAACTTCATGTTATCCACAAGAATAAGTCATAACGATCATAAGCTCTCTACGTGACTTCAAAGGTGAAGAAATAGAAACTGATTCTTTGGGGATATTTACAGCTAGGGCTAAGAATGCAAATAAGCATACAAGACTGGATTTCCATTTCACCTCTCACACATCAAACATCAACATACATTACCCACCCAACCCCCTCCCAGAAACATAATCCACACACACATTCCATTCATGAGTGCGCACTCCACTTAAACATTCACACAACAGGCAAACTAAGGTGAAATTGGAAATCCAACCTTTTTCATTAGAGTTTAAATTTTCAGCCTTAAAAAATAAATCCCATTAAAGGTTTAAAGAGGGTTGCATCTAACCCAGAGATCTGTAATGGCATGTTAGGCATCGGAAAAAAGAACCCATGAAATCAAACAGGTTTCCAGCTCCCCTTTACAATTTCAAGGAACTGTTGCTTTTATTATATTAAGGAAACCCACTAACAGGTACGATATCATCTAAAGGATGACAGTCAGCAGCTGTCCTGAGAGCAATGAAAAGATAAAACCGCAGGGTAAAATTAATATCTTCCTAGGACCTCAAGCTGTGCATTGTTATAGCAGTCAGTATTTCGCAATATTTCATTAACACACATGAGCTGACTGATGCTTTACAGGGAGGGAAATTTGATTCACAGAAGGAAGGTATTTGAATGCAAACTTGGGATGGATGCTGCAGCGTCTCAATGATTCACACTAACAATGGGTATCAATTTGCAAAGGTGGTTATGGTCCATAAGCAGAGCCAAACCCTACCTCCATAGGCAGTAAGGATCATTCACTTTCTGCGTGATATCCCTTTAAGAAATGTAGACAAATCTCCGTATCCCATTATTGTCTAAGAAATATTAATACAAAAAGACCGTGCCCTAGGCTTAAGGCTGTAAATATTTTAAACCGCTTCAGTCAGGTTACTTCAAACTGAATACTTAACTCTTTCACAGAGGTGTTACCCACAAAATGATGTATCGCAAGTTTCATTTGCGTTCCCCATTTTACTCCTAAGAAATTAAGTCAAAGAGTACATTTAAGATTATCATTTTCTCAGATTCAATAGCTTTTCAAGAGCCTTACTCATCATTGATCAATTCAAGTCAGACAATTTCGTCAGCATCAAAGATGTACATTTGCAAAATGCAGAGAATTTTGCTTCTAATTCTACCACTCTTCAATCAAAAGATCAACAAATGGAGAAATTAACATGTTGACTTTAAACATTACCGCAGCCTTCTGCACCAAGGACAAAGAATATTATCCGGTATTCGAGGGCCCCAAACTTTATGACAAGGGGATCTTGTGATAAAAGAATTAAATTTTAAAATCATCATATTAAATAATAAACTAAATGGAACCCATGAAACATCTGAAGGACTCTGTTTTCCCTTATTTCACTATCAACATGAATTTACTATGTTCCATCTCTTCTGCTACCGTATTAATGAAAAAAATATGAATACTGGTGCCGAGAAGCCATCCACATGCCACCTGAGTTTGGTGCAAAGCATTTGTACCCTTATTCAGAAAAAAGACTAATTTGATATTGAAGAAATCACTAGTATCTGAGGATATGTAGGAGCTACCATACTCTTGCTTAACAAAGAAAAACCAGAGTTGAATCACTGAGGGATTACGAGTGAAAGATTAAGCAAATAAAGTTAAATCTAAGTATTTTATTAAGGATCCGTAAAAAGATTTTTGATGTTGCACTTCCATCATTTCCTTCCACACATACTCAAAATACATCACCTCTACAACCTCTAACATTTCCCAAAAATCAGATGAAACTCTATCTACAACCCAACACCACGTTAGTATAAACCAAGCGAGCAACTCTACTAATTATTCAAAAAACCTTCACTACTCATCCATACCGGAGTATACTCCACACAAACATTCACACAACAATCACTCAGGAAGTAATGATGGTCATGCAACATATTTTAATTTAAAGCAGGCTCGGAATTTCAATGCTCATTAATCTAAGTTCAGACTACTACCACTGAGGAAATTATAGAAACTTAAGCGTCTAGAAGTTTAGGTCGTGAGTTACAAAGTGAACCCTCATTTCAAATGAAGTTCATATGCTGGCTTTGCACCACCTCTGAATGGCAAACCATACCGGAACTTGATAATTAACATGGAAATTGATATATTCTAACAAACCCCCACCATTCTTTTGCTACAGATTATATGCAAAGGGAAAACACTCTGCAGTTTAATTAAGAAGCTATCACGAGTCCAAAGTGAGATACATCGGTCAAAGGATTACCCAATGTACACCTATGACTATGTGCAACGAAAATTGACTGACCTGATCCCATTATTCTCGGATGCATAGTAAAGCTTTTAATAAAAAGAATCGTCAATGGGAAATATTTCAAACCGAATAAACGTACAGCAAAACTCTCTGGAGCCCAATTTAATATCACGATGTTAATCAACTCAAGCAGTGTCTTAAATAACCCGCCACGGCGATCAATTGCCTCACCAAAATCCAATTCCATTAACTGCAATTGTAAATTAATTCCTCGTGAAAGAGTCCCTTTTTCTTAATGTAAGCATACTTGGTGATTCTTTAATAATCTTTTCAAACCCTCGATATGCTCTTCATGGATGACAAATTGGGAATGAGATACAGATGTACTCACTAGAGCCAATGACTTTATAAAGACTATGAGAAAATTACTGATCGACATGTAATTTAAGTCCCCTACTAATACTCTCCAAAAAATTCATCTCATTCCTATCCCCATTACTTTAAGTACATACATGAATTAAAGCCAATTTAATTTAAGAATTGATTCACTGACTATGGAGTCAAAAAAACAACCCTTGACCAACAAGTACCCTTCGAGGTGATGAGTTTACAGAAATTAGCTGAGAAAATGCCACAGTCTTAAATTGATCCCATCTAAAGGATTTTCAAATACCCCAAGTCAGGTTCTCTGTTACAAAAATGATTCAATTTTAAGCATGGAGCTGAAGAGATTAAACTGCTGACATTCCTTATGTAAACAATTATGAGGAATGACACAAAAATCCTGAACCGAACATTACCTTCTTCATTCCTCGTACTTAGGTAACTGAAAATGTGCACCCAAAATTGAAAAGCACATTACCCTTCAATGCTAATTTCATGTTTACAACGTATTTAATTTAATTAACTGCTACCCAAGGAAATTCTCAGTATGCCTTGTGAGGTCACTTTAAAGCCAGTATCGCTCTAGCCAGACTGCAAAGCATCTGGTTGATCCCACAGCTAAACTCTAGTATAGAAAGTTATGTGAACCATTAACATTCCACCCAGCAAGGAAATTTCTATTCCAAATGTGATTCAATATTCAAGGGTGATGTATTACACAGGGATTTTGAGATATATTTACATGAATCTCTAAGAATGCAAACCAAGCTATAGGATTGGATTTTTATTTTAAGCTTCAGTCATCCATGCATCACTAACCCAACGCAAGGCCCTGTCCCACCCAACAACCCTCCCTATAACACCAGAATATATTCCCCACACACACACACACAACAGTCCGGAGTGGCCACTCCAATCAAACAACACACAACCTGAAGTAAAATAGAAAATCCAATCCGTTACTTTAACTTTTGAGAAAGTGGCTTGAATGCTGAAGGTTAACAAGGCTACTGATTCTACCTTGACGTCAGTCAACAGGTTCTTAAAGTGATCCTTAGGGACAAACAAATTCAACTGTCGAACTTTTACGATCTCAAAGAATCCAATTAATTCTGTTCTAATGGAAGGGAACCTATTTCCATTATACCCAAAAATACTGGCTTTAACCGTTTCCCTCACTTGCTTTTGAGTGCACTTAATTCAATTTGCAGCTTTAATCTTAACTGATATCAATGAAAGTCTAATCGGTTATTATGTCAGCACATGCAAAACAATGCATCCGATTTCACTTTTGCTTATCTAATGACATGGACACCCATCCCCTTGCTGAGATATTTCATCAAGCATGACCGCATATCTTAAAGCTTCTTTGAAGCTTAGCTATGATAGCATTTTTGGTGAAGGATTATTCATCACAAACATGGCTTCTAATAGGGAAATCAGAAGGATCTTCCTACAGAATCTAAATGTTACTTATAAACGTCAGATTTTATGCAAATGTGGCAAAATACAAAGAGAAGAGTTGAGTCCCAGCTCCATAGACAGTATTGATCAATTACGAAAGATAATTGCTTTGCTTACGTTTAACACTGCAAATATTTTGCTTTATATATGTTAACGAGATATGACAGCATAAAAGAAAAAATCCAAAGATGAAAGGGCTCTATTATAATTTTGCTCTAGATTACTCCGCATAGACTAGCAATGAATGGAAAATTAAACATACTTAAGATTACCATGTGTTGCAATTGATCACCGCTCCTTTCACTAGATACATCACCAATCCTATCTCACAAGCAAAGACCGCGTTCCCCCATTTTTCTACCATATCCAATGGCACGGATTCAATCACAATATTAATATTTAAGAGATTTACGTGAGATAAGATTAAACACTTATATTTGCTAACACCTACCGTTCTTTCAGATGCATCCATAGGCCTCCGTATCACTCATCACCACAATGGGAAGAAGGAATCTGTAAGCTAAGAATAAACCCAACTTAATAAACGAGAATACATACACGCAAGATACCGATGAAGAACATAGATTGAAATCATTGGTTTACAAAATGGTTATTGAGATAATAAAATGATTAAGCAAACCCAATGTCAATCCCTGATAGGAATTTGACATGGTTCATCAGTTAAATGAAGTGGCACACTAAGCAGGAATCCTATGTTAATTATGATTGGGAAAACAAGAATCACCATGCACTACCAAATGTGTATGCACGAAGTGGATGATAAGAGATGCAAACAATTACTTTAAATTACTGGATCTTCATAGCCCGAGATATTCCTATCCCATACTCTGTCAATATAGGGCTCCAGAGCTTAGTACTGCATTCCCCTTTCATGAAGACGCTACGTCAGGATACGATTCCCTAAGGGCTCGATATCCAAATGCAATATTTGAATCACCCACAAATTACTATCAAAAAATTGCCCTCACCATTTCAAAATTCATCGTTCAAAAAACCGAATTATTCCCTCCCCTCAGATACTTAATCCACTAATTTAATAACACCAATTTATTTATCTACTGACTTACTGCCTTTGGAATCGAGAAAGACCATTTATATCTTTGATTTTATGAGACACCAGCAAAGAGCTGAGAATATGAAAGTTATTTCGAATGTCAAAATGAAATAATCAATCTACTAGTACTAATAGTGTGCCGTTGATACCCAAATGATTCAAAATTGAGTAAGAGCATGAATCTGAGAATAGCAATCATCTGATGCTATTTATACAAATCAATCTACCTATCAAATCTCTTTCTTATTAGACTGGCACACAGTTGTAAGGGATGCTGGAATTTAAGTATTGTTTTAAATTTCCCATAACTATGGAGCTGTGTCACACACAAGGACAGTTAGAAATGAGAAGCAAAAAAATTCAACCGGAAGTGAGAGAGGGTATGAGGAACTGATTTGTGAAAGTTGTGGAAGCAATTACTACCAGCAAACAAGCACAGCTTTGAGGCTAGGAGATATTTAGCAACGCTAGGAATGGAACTGTATATAGTACTCTACCATGATATAACAGCAAGCATGAAAATGAATTTTGTGACCTGCTCTAAGTCAATTAAAAGCTACTGGCAAGAGCTGATAGTGCCTCAATGACACAAACTTCATGTTATCCACAAGAATAAGTCATAACGATCATAAGCTCTCTACGTGACTTCAAAGGTGAAGAAATAGAAACTGATTCTTTGGGGATATTTACAGCTAGGGCTAAGAATGCAAATAAGCATACAAGACTGGATTTCCATTTCACCTCTCACACATCAAACATCAACATACATTACCCACCCAACCCCCTCCCAGAAACATAATCCACACACACATTCCATTCATGAGTGCGCACTCCACTTAAACATTCACACAACAGGCAAACTAAGGTGAAATTGGAAATCCAACCTTTTTCATTAGAGTTTAAATTTTCAGCCTTAAAAAATAAATCCCATTAAAGGTTTAAAGAGGGTTGCATCTAACCCAGAGATCTGTAATGGCATGTTAGGCATCGGAAAAAAGAACCCATGAAATCAAACAGGTTTCCAGCTCCCCTTTACAATTTCAAGGAACTGTTGCTTTTATTATATTAAGGAAACCCACTAACAGGTACGATATCATCTAAAGGATGACAGTCAGCAGCTGTCCTGAGAGCAATGAAAAGATAAAACCGCAGGGTAAAATTAATATCTTCCTAGGACCTCAAGCTGTGCATTGTTATAGCAGTCAGTATTTTGCAATATTTCATTAACACACATGAGCTGACTGATGCTTTACAGGGAGGGAAATTTGATTCACAGAAGGAAGGTATTTGAATGCAAACTTGGGATGGATGCTGCAGCGTCTCAATGATTCACACTAACAATGGGTATCAATTTGCAAAGGTGGTTATGGTCCATAAGCAGAGCCAAACCCTACCTCCATAGGCAGTAAGGATCATTCACTTTCTGCGTGATATCCCTTTAAGAAATGTAGACAAATCTCCGTATCCCATTATTGTCTAAGAAATATTAATACAAAAAGACCGTGCCCTAGGCTTAAGGCTGTGAATATTTTAAACCGCTTCAGTCAGGTTACTTCAAACTGAATACTTAACTCTTTCACAGAGGTGTTACCCACAAAATGATGTATCGCAAGTTTCATTTGCGTTCCCCATTTTACTCCTAAGAAATTAAGTCAAAGAGTACATTTAAGATTATCATTTTCTCAGATTCAATAGCTTTTCAAGAGCCTTACTCATCATTGATCAATTCAAGTCAGACAATTTCGTCAGCATCAAAGATGTACATTTGCAAAATGCAGAGAATTTTGCTTCTAATTCTACCACTCTTCAATCAAAAGATCAACAAATGGAGAAATTAACATGTTGACTTTAAACATTACCGCAGCCTTCTGCACCAAGGACAAAGAATATTATCCGGTATTCGAGGGCCCCAAACTTTATGACGAGGGGATCTTGTGATAAAAGAATTAAATTTTAAAATCATCATATTAAATAATAAACTAAATGGAACCCATGAAACATCTGAAGGACTCTGTTTTCCCTTATTTCACTATCAACATGAATTTACTATGTTCCATCTCTTCTGCTACCGTATTAATGAAAAAAATATGAATACTGGTGCCGAGAAGCCATCCACATGCCACCTGAGTTTGGTGCAAAGCATTTGTACCCTTATTCAGAAAAAAGACTAATTTGATATTGAAGCAATCACTAGTATCTGAGGATATGTAGGAGCTACCATACTCTTGCTTAACAAAGAAAAACCAGAGTTGAATCACTGAGGGATTACGAGTGAAAGATTAAGCAAATAAAGTTAAATCTAAGTATTTTATTAAGGATCGGTAAAAAGATTTTTGATGTTGCACTTCCATCATTTCCTTCCACACATACTCAAAATACATCACCTCTACAACCTCTAACATTTCCCAAAAATCAGATGAAACTCTATCTACAACCCAACACCACGTTAGTATAAACCAAGCGAGCAACTCTACTAATTATTCAAAAAACCTTCACTACTCATCCATACCGGAGTATACTCCACACAAACATTCACACAACAATCACTCAGGAAGTAATGATGGTCATGCAACATATTTTAATTTAAAGCAGGCTCGGAATTTCAATGCTCATTAATCTAAGTTCAGACTACTACCACTGAGGAAATTATAGAACCTTAAGCGTCTAGAAGTTTAGGTCGTGAGTTACAAAGTGAACCCTCATTTCAAATGAAGTTCATATGCTGGCTTTGCACCACCTCTGAATGGCAAACCATACCGGAACTTGATAATTAACATGGAAATTGATATATTCTAACGAACCCCCACCATTCTTTTGCTACAGATTATATGCAAAGGGAAAACACTCTGCAGTTTAATTAAGAAGCTATCACGAGTCCAAAGTGAGACACATCGGTCAAAGGATTACCCAATGTACACCTATGACTATGTGCAACGAAAATTGACTGACCTGATCCCATTATTCTCGGATGCATAGTAAAGCTTTTAATAAAAAGAATCGTCAATGGGAAATATTTCAAACCGAATAAACGTACAGCAAAACTCTCTGGAGCCCAATTTAATATCACGATGTTAATCAACTCAAGCAGTGTCTTAAATAACCCGCCACAGCGATCAATTGCCTCACCAAAATCCAATTCCATTAACTGCAATTGTAAATTAATTCCTCGTGAAAGAGTCCCTTTTTCTTAATGTAAGCATACTTGGTGATTCTTTAATAATCTTTTCAAACCCTCGATATGCTCTTCATGGATGACAAATTGGGAATGAGATACAGATGTACTCACTAGAGCCAATGACTTTATAAAGACTATGAGAAAATTACTGATCGACATGTAATTTAACTCCCCTACTAATACTCTCCAAAAAATTCATCTCATTCCTATCCCCATTACTTTAAGTACATACATGAATTAAAGCCAATTTAATTTAAGAATTGATTCACTGACTATGGAGTCAAAAAAACAACCCTTGACCAACAAGTACCCTTCGAGGTGATGAGTTTACAGAAATTAGCTGAGAAAATGCCACAGTCTTAAATTGATCCCATCTAATGGATTTTCAAATACCCCAAGTCAGGTTCTCTGTTACAAAAATGATTCAATTTTAAGCATGGGGCTGAAGAGATTAAACTGCTGACATTCCTTATGTAAACAATTATGAGGAATGACACAAAAATCCTGAACCGAACATTACCTTCTTCATTCCTCGTACTTAGGTAACTGAAAATGTGCACCCAAAATTGAAAAGCACATTACCCTTCAATGCTAATTTCATGTTTACAACGTATTTAATTTAATTAACTGCTACCCAAGGAAATTCTCAGTATGCCTTGTGAGGTCACTTTAAAGCCAGTATCGCTCTAGCCAGACTGCAAAGCATCTGGTTGATCCCACAGCTAAACTCTAGTATAGAAAGTTATGTGAACCATTAACATTCCACCCAGCAAGGAAATTTCTATTCCAAATGTGATTCAATATTCAAGGGTGATGTATTACACAGGGATTTTGAGATATATTTACATGAATCTCTAAGAATGCAAACCAAGCTATAGGATTGGATTTTTATTTTAAGCTACAGTCATCCATGCATAACTAACCCAACGCAAGGCCCTGTCCCACCCAACAACCCTCCCTATAACACCAGAATATATTCCCCACACACACACACACACAACAGTCCGGAGTGGCCACTCCAATCAAACAACACACAACCTGAAGTAAAATAGAAAATCCAATCCGTTACTTTAACTTTTGAGAAAGTGGCTTGAATGCTGAAGGTTAACAAGGCTACTGATTCTACCTTGACGTCAGTCAACAGGTTCTTAAAGTGATCCTTAGGGACAAACAAATTCAACTGTCGAACTTTTACGATCTCAAAGAATCCAATTAATTCTGTTCTAATGGAAGGGAACCTATTTCCATTATACCCAAAAGTACTGGCTTTAACCGTTTCCCTCACTAGCTTTTGAGTGCACTTAATTCAATTTGCAGCTTTAATCTTAACTGATATCAATGAAAGTCTAATCGGTTATTATGTCAGCACATGCAAAACAATGCATCCGATTTCACTTTTGCTTATCTAATGACATGGACACCCATCCCCTTGCTGAGATATTTCATCAAGCATGACCGCATATCTTAAAGCTTCTTTGAAGCTTAGCTATGATAGCATTTTGGGTGAAGGATTATTCATCACAAACATGGCTTCTAATAGGGAAATCAGAAGGATCTTCCTAAAGAATCTAAATGTTACTTATAAACGTCCGATTTTATGCAAATGTGGCAAAATACAAAGAGAAGAGTTGAGTCCCAGCTCCATAGACAGTATTGATCAATTACGAAAGATACTTGCTTTGCTTACGTTTAACACTGCAAATATTTTGCTTTATATATGTTAACGAGATATGACAGCATAAAAGAAAAAATCCAAAGATGAAAGGGCTCTATAATAATTTTGCTCTAGATTACTCCGCATAGACTAGCAATGAATGGAAAATTAAACATACTTAAGATTACCATGTGTTGCAATTGATCACCGCTCCTTTCACTAGATACATCACCAATCCTATCTCACAAGCAAAGACCGCGTTCCCCCATTTTTCTACCATATCCAATGGCACGGATTCAATCACAATATTAATATTTAAGAGATTTACGTGAGATAAGATTAAACACTTATATTTGCTAACACCTACCGTTCTTTCAGATGCATCCATAGGCCTCCGTATCACTCGTCACCACAATGGGAAGAAGGAATCTGTAAGCTAAGAATAAACCCAACTTAATAAACGAGAATACATACACGCAAGATACCGATGAAGAACATAGATTGAAATCATTGGTTTACAAAATGGTTATTGAGATAATAAAATGATTAAGCAAACCCAATGTCAATCCCTGATAGGAATTTGACATGGTTCATCAGTTAAATGAAGTGGCACACTAAGCAGGAATCCTATGTTAATTATGATTGGGAAAACAAGAATCACCATGCACTACCAAATGTGTATGCACGAAGTGGATGATAAGAGATGCAAACAATTACTTTAAATTACTGGATCTTCATAGCCCGAGATATTCCTATCCCATACTCTGTCAATATAGGGCTCCAGAGCTTAGTACTGCATTCCCCTTTCATGAAGACGCTACGTCAGGATACGATTCCCTAAGGGCTCGATATCCAAATGCAATATTTGAATCACCCACAAATTACTATCAAAAAATTGCCCTCACCATTTCAAAATTCATCGTTCAAAAAACCGAATTATTCCCTCCCCTCAGATACTTAATCCACTAATTTAATAACACCAATTTATTTATCTACTGACTTACTGCCTTTGGAATCGAGAAAGACCATTTATATCTTTGATTTTATGAGACACCAGCAAAGAGCTGAGAATATGAAAGTTATTTCGAATGTCAAAATGAAATAATCAATCTACTAGTACTAATAGTGTGCCGTTGATACCCAAATGATTCAAAATTGAGTAAGAGCATGAATCTGAGAATAGCAATCATCTGATGCTATTTATACAAATCAATCTACCTATCAAATCTCTTTCTTATTAGACTGGCACACAGTTGTAAGGGATGCTGGAATTTAAGTATTGTTTTAAATTTCCCATAACTATGGAGCTGTGTCACACACAAGGACAGTTAGAAATGAGAAGCAAAAAAATTCAACCGGAAGTGAGAGAGGGTATGAGGAACTGATTTGTGAAAGTTGTGGAAGCAATTACTACCAGCAAACAAGCACAGCTTTGAGGCTAGGAGATATTTAGCAACGCTAGGAATGGAACTGTATATAGTACTCTACCATGATATAACAGCAAGCATGAAAATGAATTTTGTGACCTGCTCTAAGTCAATTAAAAGCTACTGGCAAGAGCTGATAGTGCCTCAATGACACAAACTTCATGTTATCCACAAGAATAAGTCATAACGATCATAAGCTCTCTACGTGACTTCAAAGGTGAAGAAATAGAAACTGATTCTTTGGGGATATTTACAGCTAGGGCTAAGAATGCAAATAAGCATACAAGACTGGATTTCCATTTCACCTCTCACACATCAAACATCAACATACATTACCCACCCAACCCCCTCCCAGAAACATAATCCACACACACATTCCATTCATGAGTGCGCACTCCACTTAAACATTCACACAACAGGCAAACTAAGGTGAAATTGGAAATCCAACCTTTTTCATTAGAGTTTAAATTTTCAGCCTTAAAAAATAAATCCCATTAAAGGTTTAAAGAGGGTTGCATCTAACCCAGAGATCTGTAATGGCATGTTAGGCATCGGAAAAAAGAACCCATGAAATCAAACAGGTTTCCAGCTCCCCTTTACAATTTCAAGGAACTGTTGCTTTTATTATATTAAGGAAACCCACTAACAGGTACGATATCATCTAAAGGATGACAGTCAGCAGCTGTCCTGAGAGCAATGAAAAGATAAAACCGCAGGGTAAAATTAATATCTTCCTAGGACCTCAAGCTGTGCATTGTTATAGCAGTCAGTATTTCGCAATATTTCATTAACACACATGAGCTGACTGATGCTTTACAGGGAGGGAAATTTGATTCACAGAAGGAAGGTATTTGAATGCAAACTTGGGATGGATGCTGCAGCGTCTCAATGATTCACACTAACAATGGGTATCAATTTGCAAAGGTGGTTATGGTCCATAAGCAGAGCCAAACCCTACCTCCATAGGCAGTAAGGATCATTCACTTTCTGCGTGATATCCCTTTAAGAAATGTAGACAAATCTCCGTATCCCATTATTGTCTAAGAAATATTAATACAAAAAGACCGTGCCCTAGGCTTAAGGCTGTGAATATTTTAAACCGCTTCAGTCAGGTTACTTCAAACTGAATACTTAACTCTTTCACAGAGGTGTTACCCACAAAATGATGTATCGCAAGTTTCATTTGCGTTACCCATTTTACTCCTAAGAAATTAAGTCAAAGAGTACATTTAAGATTATCATTTTCTCAGATTCAATAGCTTTTCAAGAGCCTTACTCATCATTGATCAATTCAAGTCAGACAATTTCGTCAGCATCAAAGATGTACATTTGCAAAATGCAGAGAATTTTGCTTCTAATTCTACCACTCTTCAATCAAAAGATCAACAAATGGAGAAATTAACATGTTGACTTTAAACATTACCGCAGCCTTCTGCACCAAGGACAAAGAATATTATCCGGTATTCGAGGGCCCCAAACTTTATGACGAGGGGATCTTGTGATAAAAGAATTAAATTTTAAAATCATCATATTAAATAATAAACTAAATGGAACCCATGAAACATCTGAAGGACTCTGTTTTCCCTTATTTCACTATCAACATGAATTTACTATGTTCCATCTCTTCTGCTACCGTATTAATGAAAAAAATATGAATACTGGTGCCGAGAAGCCATCCACATGCCACCTGAGTTTGGTGCAAAGCATTTGTACCCTTATTCAGAAAAAAGACTAATTTGATATTGAAGCAATCACTAGTATCTGAGGATATGTAGGAGCTACCATACTCTTGCTTAACAAAGAAAAACCAGAGTTGAATCACTGAGGGATTACGAGTGAAAGATTAAGCAAATAAAGTTAAATCTAAGTATTTTATTAAGGATCGGTAAAAAGATTTTTGATGTTGCACTTCCATCATTTCCTTCCACACATACTCAAAATACATCACCTCTACAACCTCTAACATTTCCCAAAAATCAGATGAAACTCTATCTACAACCCAACACCACGTTAGTATAAACCAAGCGAGCAACTCTACTAATTATTCAAAAAACCTTCACTACTCATCCATACCGGAGTATACTCCACACAAACATTCACACAACAATCACTCAGGAAGTAATGATGGTCATGCAACATATTTTAATTTAAAGCAGGCTCGGAATTTCAATGCTCATTAATCTAAGTTCAGACTACTACCACTGAGGAAATTATAGAACCTTAAGCGTCTAGAAGTTTAGGTCGTGAGTTACAAAGTGAACCCTCATTTCAAATGAAGTTCATATGCTGGCTTTGCACCACCTCTGAATGGCAAACCATACCGGAACTTGATAATTAACATGGAAATTGATATATTCTAACGAACCCCCACCATTCTTTTGCTACAGATTATATGCAAAGGGAAAACACTCTGCAGTTTAATTAAGAAGCTATCACGAGTCCAAAGTGAGACACATCGGTCAAAGGATTACCCAATGTACACCTATGACTATGTGCAACGAAAATTGACTGACCTGATCCCATTATTCTCGGATGCATAGTAAAGCTTTTAATAAAAAGAATCGTCAATGGGAAATATTTCAAACCGAATAAACGTACAGCAAAACTCTCTGGAGCCCAATTTAATATCACGATGTTAATCAACTCAAGCAGTGTCTTAAATAACCCGCCACAGCGATCAATTGCCTCACCAAAATCCAATTCCATTAACTGCAATTGTAAATTAATTCCTCGTGAAAGAGTCCCTTTTTCTTAATGTAAGCATACTTGGTGATTCTTTAATAATCTTTTCAAACCCTCGATATGCTCTTCATGGATGACAAATTGGGAATGAGATACAGATGTACTCACTAGAGCCAATGACTTTATAAAGACTATGAGAAAATTACTGATCGACATGTAATTTAAGTCCCCTACTAATACTCTCCAAAAAATTCATCTCATTCCTATCCCCATTACTTTAAGTACATACATGAATTAAAGCCAATTTAATTTAAGAATTGATTCACTGACTATGGAGTCAAAAAAACAACCCTTGACCAACAAGTACCCTTCGAGGTGATGAGTTTACAGAAATTAGCTGAGAAAATGCCACAGTCTTAAATTGATCCCATCTAAAGGATTTTCAAATACCCCAAGTCAGGTTCTCTGTTACAAAAATGATTCAATTTTAAGCATGGAGCTGAAGAGATTAAACTGCTGACATTCCTTATGTAAACAATTATGAGGAATGACACAAAAATCCTGAACCGAACATTACCTTCTTCATTCCTCGTACTTAGGTAACTGAAAATGTGCACCCAAAATTGAAAAGCACATTACCCTTCAATGCTAATTTCATGTTTACAACGTATTTAATTTAATTAACTGCTACCCAAGGAAATTCTCAGTATGCCTTGTGAGGTCACTTTAAAGCCAGTATCGCTCTAGCCAGACTGCAAAGCATCTGGTTGATCCCACAGCTAAACTCTAGTATAGAAAGTTATGTGAACCATTAACATTCCACCCAGCAAGGAAATTTCTATTCCAAATGTGATTCAATATTCAAGGGTGATGTATTACACAGGGATTTTGAGATATATTTACATGAATCTCTAAGAATGCAAACCAAGCTATAGGATTGGATTTTTATTTTAAGCTTCAGTCATCCATGCATAACTAACCCAACGCAAGGCCCTGTCCCACCCAACAACCCTCCCTATAACACCAGAATATATTCCCCACACACACACACACAACAGTCCGGAGTGGCCACTCCAATCAAACAACACACAACCTGAAGTAAAATAGAAAATCCAATCCGTTACTTTAACTTTTGAGAAAGTGGCTTGAATGCTGAAGGTTAACAAGGCTACTGATTCTACCTTGACGTCAGTCAACAGGTTCTTAAAGTGATCCTTAGGGACAAACAAATTCAACTGTCGAACTTTTACGATCTCAAAGAATCCAATTAATTCTGTTCTAATGGAAGGGAACCTATTTCCATTATACCCAAAAATACTGGCTTTAACCGTTTCCCTCACTTGCTTTTGAGTGCACTTAATTCAATTTGCAGCTTTAATCTTAACTGATATCAATGAAAGTCTAATCGGTTATTATGTCAGCACATGCAAAACAATGCATCCGATTTCACTTTTGCTTATCTAATGACATGGACACCCATCCCCTTGCTGAGATATTTCATCAAGCATGACCGCATATCTTAAAGCTTCTTTGAAGCTTAGCTATGATAGCATTTTTGGTGAAGGATTATTCATCACAAACATGGCTTCTAATAGGGAAATCAGAAGGATCTTCCTACAGAATCTAAATGTTACTTATAAACGTCAGATTTTATGCAAATGTGGCAAAATACAAAGAGAAGAGTTGAGTCCCAGCTCCATAGACAGTATTGATCAATTACGAAAGATAATTGCTTTGCTTACGTTTAACACTGCAAATATTTTGCTTTATATATGTTAAAGAGATATGACAGCATAAAAGAAAAAATCCAAAGATGAAAGGGCTCTATTATAATTTTGCTCTAGATTACTCCGCATAGACTAGCAATGAATGGAAAATTAAACATACTTAAGATTACCATGTGTTGCAATTGATCACCGCTCCTTTCACTTGATACATCACCAATCCTATCTCACAAGCAAAGACCGCGTTCCCCCATTTTTCTACCATATCCAATGGCACGGATTCAATCACAATATTAATATTTAAGAGATTTACGTGAGATAAGATTAAACACTTATATTTGCTAACACCTACCGTTCTTTCAGATGCATCCATAGGCCTCCGTATCACTCATCACCACAATGGGAAGAAGGAATCTGTAAGCTAAGAATAAACCCAACTTAATAAACGAGAATACATACACGCAAGATACCGATGAAGAACATAGATTGAAATCATTGGTTTACAAAATGGTTATTGAGATAATAAAATGATTAAGCAAACCCAATGTCAATCCCTGATAGGAATTTGACATGGTTCATCAGTTAAATGAAGTGGCACACTAAGCAGGAATCCTATGTTAATTATGATTGGGAAAACAAGAATCACCATGCACTACCAAATGTGTATGCACGAAGTGGATGATAAGAGATGCAAACAATTACTTTAAATTACTGGATCTTCATAGCCCGAGATATTCCTATCCCATACTCTGTCAATATAGGGCTCCAGAGCTTAGTACTGCATTCCCCTTTCATGAAGACGCTACGTCAGGATACGATTCCCTAAGGGCTCGATATCCAAATGCAATATTTGAATCACCCACAAATTACTAGCAAAAAATTGCCCTCACCATTTCAAAATTCATCGTTCAAAAAACCGAATTATTCCCTCCCCTCAGATACTTAATCCACTAATTTAATAACACCAATTTATTTATCTACTGACTTACTGCCTTTGGAATCGAGAAAGACCATTTATATCTTTGATTTTATGAGACACCAGCAAAGAGCTGAGAATATGAAAGTTATTTCGAATGTCAAAATGAAATAATCAATCTACTAGTACTAATAGTGTGCCGTTGATACCCAAATGATTCAAAATTGAGTAAGAGCATGAATCTGAGAATAGCAATCATCTGATGCTATTTATACAAATCAATCTACCTATCAAATCTCTTTCTTATTAGACTGGCACACAGTTGTAAGGGATGCTGGAATTTAAGTATTGTTTTAAATTTCCCATAACTATGGAGCTGTGTCACACACAAGGACAGTTAGAAATGAGAAGCAAAAAAATTCAACCGGAAGTGAGAGAGGGTATGAGGAACTGATTTGTGAAAGTTGTGGAAGTAATTACTACCAGTAATTAAGCACAGCTTTGAGGCTAGGAGATATTTAGCAACGCTAGGAATGGAACTGTATATAGTACTCTACCATGATATAACAGCAAGCATGAAAATGAATTTTGTGACCTGCTCTAAGTCAATTAAAAGCTACTGGCAAGAGCTGATAGTGCCTCAATGACACAAACTTCATGTTATCCACAAGAATAAGTCATAACGATCATAAGCTCTCTACGTGACTTCAAAGGTGAAGAAATAGAAACTGATTCTTTGGGGATATTTACAGCTAGGGCTAAGAATGCAAATAAGCATACAAGACTGGATTTCCATTTCACCTCTCACACATCAAACATCAACATACATTACCCACCCAACCCCCTCCCAGAAACATAATCCACACACACATTCCATTCATGAGTGCGCACTCCACTTAAACATTCACACAACAGGCAAACTAAGGTGAAATTGGAAATCCAACCTTTTTCATTAGAGTTTAAATTTTCAGCCTTAAAAAATAAATCCCATTAAAGGTTTAAAGAGGGTTGCATCTAACCCAGAGATCTGTAATGGCATGTTAGGCATCGGAAAAAAGAACCCATGAAATCAAACAGGTTTCCAGCTCCCCTTTACAATTTCAAGGAACTGTTGCTTTTATTATATTAAGGAAACCCACTAACAGGTACGATATCATCTAAAGGATGACAGTCAGCAGCTGTCCTGAGAGCAATGAAAAGATAAAACCGCAGGGTAAAATTAATATCTTCCTAGGACCTCAAGCTGTGCATTGTTATAGCAGTCAGTATTTCGCAATATTTCATTAACACACATGAGCTGACTGATGCTTTACAGGGAGGGAAATTTGATTCACAGAAGGAAGGTATTTGAATGCAAACTTGGGATGGATGCTGCAGCGTCTCAATGATTCACACTAACAATGGGTATCAATTTGCAAAGGTGGTTATGGTCCATAAGCAGAGCCAAACCCTACCTCCATAGGCAGTAAGGATCATTCACTTTCTGCGTGATATCCCTTTAAGAAATGTAGACAAATCTCCGTATCCCATTATTGTCTAAGAAATATTAATACAAAAAGACCGTGCCCTAGGCTTAAGGCTGTGAATATTTTAAACCGCTTCAGTCAGGTTACTTCAAACTGAATACTTAACTCTTTCACAGAGGTGTTACCCACAAAATGATGTATCGCAAGTTTCATTTGCGTTACCCATTTTACTCCTAAGAAATTAAGTCAAAGAGTACATTTAAGATTATCATTTTCTCAGATTCAATAGCTTTTCAAGAGCCTTACTCATCATTGATCAATTCAAGTCAGACAATTTCGTCAGCATCAAAGATGTACATTTGCAAAATGCAGAGAATTTTGCTTCTAATTCTACCACTCTTCAATCAAAAGATCAACAAATGGAGAAATTAACATGTTGACTTTAAACATTACCGCAGCCTTCTGCACCAAGGACAAAGAATATTATCCGGTATTCGAGGGCCCCAAACTTTATGACAAGGGGATCTTGTGATAAAAGAATTAAATTTTAAAATCATCATATTAAATAATAAACTAAATGGAACCCATGAAACATCTGAAGGACTCTGTTTTCCCTTATTTCACTATCAACATGAATTTACTATGTTCCATCTCTTCTGCTACCGTATTAATGAAAAAAATATGAATACTGGTGCCGAGAAGCCATCCACATGCCACCTGAGTTTGGTGCAAAGCATTTGTACCCTTATTCAGAAAAAAGACTAATTTGATATTGAGGCAATCACTAGTATCTGAGGATATGTAGGAGCTACCATACCCTTGCTTAACAAAGAAAAACCAGAGTTGAATCACTGAGGGATTACGAGTGAAAGATTAAGCAAATAAAGTTAAATCTAAGTATTTTATTAAGGATCCGTAAAAAGATTTTTGATGTTGCACTTCCATCATTTCCTTCCACACATACTCAAAATACATCACCTCTACAACCTCTAACATTTCCCAAAAATCAGATGAAACTCTATCTACAACCCAACACCACGTTAGTATAAACCAAGCGAGCAACTCTACTAATTATTCAAAAAACCTTCACTACTCATCCATACCGGAGTATACTCCACACAAACATTCACACAACAATCACTCAGGAAGTAATGATGGTCATGCAACATATTTTAATTTAAAGCAGGCTCGGAATTTCAATGCTCATTAATCTAAGTTCAGACTACTACCACTGAGGAAATTATAGAACCTTAAGCATCTAGAAGTTTAGGTCGTGAGTTACAAAGTGAACCCTCATTTCAAATGAAGTTCATATGCTGGCTTTGCACCACCTCTGAATGGCAAAGCATACCGGCACTTGATAATTAACATGGAAATTGATATATTCTAACGAACCCCCACCATTCTTTTGCTACAGATTATATGCAAAGGGAAAACACTCTGCAGTTTAATTAAGAAGCTATCACGAGTCCAAAGTGAGACACATCGGTCAAAGGATTACCCAATGTACACCTATGACTATGTGCAACGAAAATTGACTGACCTGATCCCATTATTCTCGGATGCATAGTAAAGCTTTTAATAAAAAGAATCGTCAATGGGAAATATTTCAAACCGAATAAACGTACAGCAAAACTCTCTGGAGCCCAATTTAATATCACGATGTTAATCAACTCAAGCAGTGTCTTAAATAACCCGCCACGGCGATCAATTGCCTCACCAAAATCCAATTCCATTAACTGCAATTGTAAATTAATTCCTCGTGAAAGAGTCCCTTTTTCTTAATGTAAGCATACTTGGTGATTCTTTAATAATCTTTTCAAACCCTCGATATGCTCTTCATGGATGACAAATTGGGAATGAGATACAGATGTACTCACTAGAGCCAATGACTTTATAAAGACTATGAGAAAATTACTGATCGACATGTAATTTAAGTCCCCTACTAATACTCTCCAAAAAATTCATCTCATTCCTATCCCCATTACTTTAAGTACATACATGAATTAAAGCCAATTTAATTTAAGAATTGATTCACTGACTATGGAGTCAAAAAAACAACCCTTGACCAACAAGTACCCTTCGAGGTGATGAGTTTACAGAAATTAGCTGAGAAAATGCCACAGTCTTAAATTGATCCCATCTAAAGGATTTTCAAATACCCCAAGTCAGGTTCTCTGTTACAAAAATGATTCAATTTTAAGCATGGGGCTGAAGAGATTAAACTGCTGACATTCCTTATGTAAACAATTATGAGGAATGACACAAAAATCCTGAACCTAACATTACCTTCTTCATTCCTCGTACTTAGGTAACTGAAAATGTGCACCCAAAATTGAAAAGCACATTACCCTTCAATGCTAATTTCATGTTTACAACGTATTTAATTTAATTAACTGCTACCCAAGGAAATTCTCAGTATGCCTTGTGAGGTCACTTTAAAGCCAGTATCGCTCTAGCCAGACTGCAAAGCATCTGGTTGATCCCACAGCTAAACTCTAGTATAGAAAGTTATGTGAACCATTAACATTCCACCCAGCAAGGAAATTTCTATTCCAAATGTGATTCAATATTCAAGGGTGATGTATTACACAGGGATTTTGAGATATATTTACATGAATCTCTAAGAATGCAAACCAAGCTATAGGATTGGATTTTTATTTTAAGCTACAGTCATCCATGCATAACTAACCCAACGCAAGGCCCTGTCCCACCCAACAACCCTCCCTATAACACCAGAATATATTCCCCACACACACACACACACAACAGTCCGGAGTGGCCACTCCAATCAAACAACACACAACCTGAAGTAAAATAGAAAATCCAATCCGTTACTTTAACTTTTGAGAAAGTGGCTTGAATGCTGAAGGTTAACAAGGCTACTGATTCTACCTTGACGTCAGTCAACAGGTTCTTAAAGTGATCCTTAGGGACAAACAAATTCAACTGTCGAACTTTTACGATCTCAAAGAATCCAATTAATTCTGTTCTAATGGAAGGGAACCTATTTCCATTATACCCAAAAGTACTGGCTTTAACCGTTTCCCTCACTAGCTTTTGAGTGCACTTAATTCAATTTGCAGCTTTAATCTTAACTGATATCAATGAAAGTCTAATCGGTTATTATGTCAGCACATGCAAAACAATGTATCCGATTTCACTTTTGCTTATCTAATGACATGGACACCCATCCCCTTGCTGAGATATTTCATCAAGCATGACCGCATATCTTAAAGCTTCTTTGAAGCTTAGCTATGATAGCATTTTGGGTGAAGGATTATTCATCACAAACATGGCTTCTAATAGGGAAATCAGAAGGATCTTCCTAAAGAATCTAAATGTTACTTATAAACGTCAGATTTTATGCAAATGTGGCAAAATACAAAGAGAAGAGTTGAGTCCCAGCTCCATAAACAGTATTGATCAATTACGAAAGATACTTGCTTTGCTTACGTTTAACACTGCAAATATTTTGCTTTATATATGTTAACGAGATATGACAGCATAAAAGAAAAAATCCAAAGATGAAAGGGCTCTATTAGAATTTTGCTCTAGATTACTCCGCATAGACTAGCAATGAATGGAAAATTAAACATACTTAAGATTACCATGTGTTGCAATTGATCACCGCTCCTTTCACTTGATACATCACCAATCCTATCTCACAAGCAAAGACCGCGTTCCCCCATTTTTCTACCATATCCAATGGCACGGATTCAATCACAATATTAATATTTAAGAGATTTACGTGAGATGAGATTAAACACTTATATTTGCTAACACCTACCGTTCTTTCAGATGCATCCATAGGCCTCCGTATCACTCGTCACCACAATGGGAAGAAGGAATCTGTAAGCTAAGAATAAACCCAACTTAATAAACGAGAATACATACACGCAAGATACCGATGAAGAACATAGATTGAAATCATTGGTTTACAAAATGGTTATTGAGATAATAAAATGATTAAGCAAACCCAATGTCAATCCCTGATAGGAATTTGACATGGTTCATCAGTTAAATGAAGTGGCACACTAAGCAGGAATCCTATGTTAATTATGATTGGGAAAACAAGAATCACCATGCACTACGAAATGTGTATGCATGAAGTGGATGATAAGAGATGCAAACAATTACTTTAAATTACCGGATCTTCATAGCCCAAGATATTCCTATCCCATACTCTGTCAATATAGGGCTCCAGAGCTTAGTACTGCATTCCCCTTTCATGAAAACGCTACGTCAGGATACGATTCCCTAAGGGCTCGATATCCAAATGCAATATTTGAATCACCCACAAATTACTATCAAAAAATTGCCCTCACCATTTCAAAATTCATCGTTCAAAAAACTGAATTATTCCCTCCCCTCAGATACTTAATCCACTAATTTAATAACACCAATTTATTTATCTACTGACTTACTGCCTTTGGAATCGAGAAAGACCATTTATATCTTTGATTTTATGAGACACCAGCAAAGAGCTGAGAATATGAAAGTTATTTCGAATGTCAAAATGAAATAATCAATCTACTAGTACTAATAGTGTGCCGTTGATACCCAAATGATTCAAAATTGAGTAAGAGCATGAATCTGAGAATAGCAATCATCTGATGCTATTTATACAAATCAATCTACCTATCAAATCTCTTTCTTATTAGACTGGCACACAGTTATAAGGGATGCTGGAATTTAAGTATTGTTTTAAATTTCCCATAACTATGGAGCTGTGTCACACACAAGGACAGTTAGAAATGAGAAGCAAAAACATTTAACCGGAAGTGAGAATGGGTATGAGGAACTGATTTGTGAAAGTTGTGGAAGCAATTACTACCAGTAAACAAGCACAGCTTTGAGGCTAGGAGATATTTAGCAACGCTAGGAATGGAACTGTATATAGTACTCTACCATGATATAACAGCAAGCATGAAAATGAATTTTGTGACCTGCTCTAAGTCAATTAAAAGCTACTGGCAAGAGCTGATAGTGCCTCAATGACACAAACTTCATGTTATCCACAAGAATAAGTCATAACGATCATAAGCTCTCTACGTGACTTCAAAGGTGAAGAAATAGAAACTGATTCTTTGGGGATATTTACAGCTAGGGCTAAGAATGCAAATAAGCATACAAGACTGGATTTCCATTTCACCTCTCACACATCAAACATCAACATACATTACCCACCCAACCCCCTCCCAGAAACATAATCCACACACACATTCCATTCATGAGTGCGCACTCCACTTAAACATTCACACAACAGGCAAACTAAGGTGAAATTGGAAATCCAACCTTTTTCATTAGAGTTTAAATTTTCAGCCTTAAAAAATAAATCCCATTAAAGGTTTAAAGAGGGTTGCATCTAACCCAGAGATCTGTAATGGCATGTTAGGCATCGGAAAAAAGAACCCATGAAATCAAACAGGTTTCCAGCTCCCCTTTACAATTTCAAGGAACTGTTGCTTTTATTATATTAAGGAAACCCACTAACAGGTACGATATCATCTAAAGGATGACAGTCAGCAGCTGTCCTGAGAGCAATGAAAAGATAAAACCGCAGGGTAAAATTAATATCTTCCTAGGACCTCAAGCTGTGCATTGTTATAGCAGTCAGTATTTCGCAATATTTCATTAACACACATGAGCTGACTGATGCTTTACAGGGAGGGAAATTTGATTCACAGAAGGAAGGTATTTGAATGCAAACTTGGGATGGATGCTGCAGCGTCTCAATGATTCACACTAACAATGGGTATCAATTTGCAAAGGTGGTTATGGTCCATAAGCAGAGCCAAACCCTACCTCCATAGGCAGTAAGGATCATTCACTTTCTGCGTGATATCCCTTTAAGAAATGTAGACAAATCTCCGTATCCCATTATTGTCTAAGAAATATTAATACAAAAAGACCGTGCCCTAGGCTTAAGGCTGTGAATATTTTAAACCGCTTCAGTCAGGTTACTTCAAACTGAATACTTAACTCTTTCACAGAGGTGTTACCCACAAAATGATGTATCGCAAGTTTCATTTGCGTTACCCATTTTACTCCTAAGAAATTAAGTCAAAGAGTACATTTAAGATTATCATTTTCTCAGATTCAATAGCTTTTCAAGAGCCTTACTCATCATTGATCAATTCAAGTCAGACAATTTCGTCAGCATCAAAGATGTACATTTGCAAAATGCAGAGAATTTTGCTTCTAATTCTACCACTCTTCAATCAAAAGATCAACAAATGGAGAAATTAACATGTTGACTTTAAACATTACCGCAGCCTTCTGCACCAAGGACAAAGAATATTATCCGGTATTCGAGGGCCCCAAACTTTATGACAAGGGGATCTTGTGATAAAAGAATTAAATTTTAAAATCATCATATTAAATAATAAACTAAATGGAACCCATGAAACATCTGAAGGACTCTGTTTTCCCTTATTTCACTATCAACATGAATTTACTATGTTCCATCTCTTCTGCTACCGTATTAATGAAAAAAATATGAATACTGGTGCCGAGAAGCCATCCACATGCCACCTGAGTTTGGTGCAAAGCATTTGTACCCTTAATCAGAAAAAAGACTAATTTGATATTGAAGCAATCACTAGTATCTGAGGATATGTAGGAGCTACCATACTCTTGCTTAACAAAGAAAAACCAGAGTTAAATCACTGAGGGATTACGAGTGAAAGATTAAGCAAATAAAGTTAAATCTAAGTATTTTATTAAGGATCCGTAAAAAGATTTTTGATGTTGCACTTCCATCATTTCCTTCCACACATACTCAAAATACATCACCTCTACAACCTCTAACATTTCCCAAAAATCAGATGAAACTCTATCTACAACCCAACACCACGTTAGTATAAACCAAGCGAGCAACTCTACTAATTATTCAAAAAACCTTCACTACTCATCCATACCGGAGTATACTCCACAGAAACATTCACACAGCAATCACTCAGGAAGTAATGATGGTCATGCAACATATTTTAATTTAAAGCAGGCTCGGAATTTCAATGCTCATTAATCTAAGTTCAGACTACTACCACTGAGGAAATTATAGAACCTTAAGCGTCTAGAAGTTTAGGTCGTGAGTTACAAAGTGAACCCTCATTTCAAATGAAGTTCATATGCTGGCTTTGCACCACCTCTGAATGGCAAACCATACCGGAACTTGATAATTAACATGGAAATTGATATATTCTAACAAACCCCCACCATTCTTTTGCTACAGATTATATGCAAAGGGAAAACACTCTGCAGTTTAATTAAGAAGCTATCACGAGTCCAAAGTGAGATACATCGGTCAAAGGATTACCCAATGCACACCTATGACTATGTGCAACGAAAATTGACTGACCTGATCCCATTATTCTCGGATGCATAGTTAAGCTTTTAATAAAAAGAATCGTCAATGGGAAATATTTCAAACCGAATAAACGTACAGCAAAACTCTCTGGAGCCCAATTTAATATCACGATGTTAATCAACTCAAGCAATGTCTTAAATAACCCGCCACGGCAATCAATTGCCTCACCAAAATCCAATTCCATTAACTGCAATTGTAAATTAATTCCTCGTGAAAGAGTCCCTTTTTCTTAATGTAAGCATACTTGGTGATTCTTTAATAATCTTTTCAAACCCTCGATATGCTCTTCATGGATGACAAATTGGGAATGAGATACAGATGTACTCACTAGAGCCAATGACTTTATAAAGACTATGAGAAAATTACTGATCGACATGTAATTTAAGTCCCCTACTAATACTCTCCAAAAAATTCATCTCATTCCTATCCCCATTACTTTAAGTACATACATGAATTAAAGCCAATTTAATTTAAGAATTGATTCACTGACTATGGAGTCAAAAAAACAACCCTTGACCAACAAGTACCCTTCGAGGTGATGAGTTTACAGAAATTAGCTGAGAAAATGCCACAGTCTTAAATTGATCCCATCTAAAGGATTTTCAAATACCCCAAGTCAGGTTCTCTGTTACAAAAATGATTCAATTTTAAGCATGGGGCTGAAGAGATTAAACTGCTGACATTCCTTATGTAAACAATTATGAGGAATGACACAAAAATCCTGAACCGAACATTACCTTCTTCATTCCTCGTACTTAGGTAACTGAAAATGTGCACCCAAAATTGAAAAGCACATTACCCTTCAATGCTAATTTCATGTTTACAACGTATTTAATTTAATTAACTGCTACCCAAGGAAATTCTCAGTATGCCTTGTGAGGTCACTTTAAAGCCAGTATCGCTCTAGCCAGACTGCAAAGCATCTGGTTGATCCCACAGCTAAACTCTAGTATAGAAAGTTATGTGAACCATTAACATTCCACCCAGCAAGGAAATTTCTATTCCAAATGTGATTCAATATTCAAGGGTGATGTATTACACAGGGATTTTGAGATATATTTACATGAATCTCTAAGAATGCAAACCAAGCTATAGGATTGGAATTTTATTTTAAGCTTCAGTCATCCATGCATCACTAACCCAACGCAAGGCCCTGTCCCACCCAACAACCCTCCCTATAACACCAGAATATATTCCCCACACACACACACACAACAGTCCGGAGTGGCCACTCCAATCAAACAACACACAACCTGAAGTAAAATAGAAAATCCAATCCGTTACTTTAACTTTTGAGAAAGTGGCTTGAATGCTGAAGGTTAACAAGGCTACTGATTCTACCTTGACGTCAGTCAACAGGTTCTTAAAGTGATCCTTAGGGACAAACAAATTCAACTGTCGAACTTTTACGATCTCAAAGAATCCAATTAATTCTGTTCTAATGGAAGGGAACCTATTTCCATTATACCCAAAAATACTGGCTTTAACCGTTTCCCTCACTTGCTTTTGAGTGCACTTAATTCAATTTGCAGCTTTAATCTTAACTGATATCAATGAAAGTCTAATCGGTTATTATGTCAGCACATGCAAAACAATGCATCCGATTTCACTTTTGCTTATCTAATGACATGGACACCCATCCCCTTGCTGAGATATTTCATCAAGCATGACCGCATATCTTAAAGCTTCTTTGAAGCTTAGCTATGATAGCATTTTTGGTGAAGGATTATTCATCACAAACATGGCTTCTAATAGGGAAATCAGAAGGATCTTCCTACAGAATCTAAATGTTACTTATAAACGTCAGATTTTATGCAAATGTGGCAAAATACAAAGAGAAGAGTTGAGTCCCAGCTCCATAGACAGTATTGATCAATTACGAAAGATAATTGCTTTGCTTACGTTTAACACTGCAAATATTTTGCTTTATATATGTTAAAGAGATATGACAGCATAAAAGAAAAAATCCAAAGATGAAAGGGCTCTATTATAATTTTGCTCTAGATTACTCCGCATAGACTAGCAATGAATGGAAAATTAAACATACTTAAGATTACCATGTGTTGCAATTGATCACCGCTCCTTTCACTTGATACATCACCAATCCTATCTCACAAGCAAAGACCGCGTTCCCCCATTTTTCTACCATATCCAATGGCACGGATTCAATCACAATATTAATATTTAAGAGATTTACGTGAGATGAGATTAAACACTTATATTTGCTAACACCTACCGTTCTTTCAGATGCATCCATAGGCCTCCGTATCACTCATCACCACAATGGGAAGAAGGAATCTGTAAGCTAAGAATAAACCCAACTTAATAAACGAGAATACATACACGCAAGATACCGATGAAGAACATAGATTGAAATCATTGGTTTACAAAATGGTTATTGAGATAATAAAATGATTAAGCAAACCCAATGTCAATCCCTGATAGGAATTTGACATGGTTCATCAGTTAAATGAAGTGGCACACTAAGCAGGAATCCTATGTTAATTATGATTGGGAAAACAAGAATCACCATGCACTACCAAATGTGTATGCACGAAGTGGATGATAAGAGATGCAAACAATTACTTTAAATTACTGGATCTTCATAGCCCGAGATATTCCTATCCCATACTCTGTCAATATAGGGCTCCAGAGCTTAGTACTGCATTCCCCTTACATGAATACGCTACGTCAGGATACGATTCCCTAAGGGCTCGATATCCAAATGCAATATTTGAATCACCCACAAATTACTAGCAAAAAATTGCCCTCACCATTTCAAAATTCATCGTTCAAAAAACCGAATTATTCCCTCCCCTCAGATACTTAATCCACTAATTTAATAACACCAATTTATTTATCTACTGACTTACTGCCTTTGGAATCGAGAAAGACCATTTATATCTTTGATTTTATGAGACACCAGCAAAGAGCTGAGAATATGAAAGTTATTTCGAATGTCAAAATGAAATAATCAATCTACTAGTACTAATAGTGTGCCGTTGATACCCAAATGATTCAAAATTGAGTAAGAGCATGAATCTGAGAATAGCAATCATCTGATGCTATTTATACAAATCAATCTACCTATCAAATCTCTTTCTTATTAGACTGGCACACAGTTGTAAGGGATGCTGGAATTTAAGTATTGTTTTAAATTTCCCATAACTATGGAGCTGTGTCACACACAAGGACAGTTAGAAATGAGAAGCAAAAAAATTCAACCGGAAGTGAGAGAGGGTATGAGGAACTGATTTGTGAAAGTTGTGGAAGTAATTACTACCAGTAATTAAGCACAGCTTTGAGGCTAGGAGATATTTAGCAACGCTAGGAATGGAACTGTATATAGTACTCTACCATGATATAACAGCAAGCATGAAAATGAATTTTGTGACCTGCTCTAAGTCAATTAAAAGCTACTGGCAAGAGCTGATAGTGCCTCAATGACACAAACTTCATGTTATCCACAAGAATAAGTCATAACGATCATAAGCTCTCTACGTGACTTCAAAGGTGAAGAAATAGAAACTGATTCTTTGGGGATATTTACAGCTAGGGCTAAGAATGCAAATAAGCATACAAGACTGGATTTCCATTTCACCTCTCACACATCAAACATCAACATACATTACCCACCCAACCCCCTCCCAGAAACATAATCCACACACACATTCCATTCATGAGTGCGCACTCCACTTAAACATTCACACAACAGGCAAACTAAGGTGAAATTGGAAATCCAACCTTTTTCATTAGAGTTTAAATTTTCAGCCTTAAAAAATAAATCCCATTAAAGGTTTAAAGAGGGTTGCATCTAACCCAGAGATCTGTAATGGCATGTTAGGCATCGGAAAAAAGAACCCATGAAATCAAACAGGTTTCCAGCTCCCCTTTACAATTTCAAGGAACTGTTGCTTTTATTATATTAAGGAAACCCACTAACAGGTACGATATCATCTAAAGGATGACAGTCAGCAGCTGTCCTGAGAGCAATGAAAAGATAAAACCGCAGGGTAAAATTAATATCTTCCTAGGACCTCAAGCTGTGCATTGTTATAGCAGTCAGTATTTCGCAATATTTCATTAACACACATGAGCTGACTGATGCTTTACAGGGAGGGAAATTTGATTCACAGAAGGAAGGTATTTGAATGCAAACTTGGGATGGATGCTGCAGCGTCTCAATGATTCACACTAACAATGGGTATCAATTTGCAAAGGTGGTTATGGTCCATAAGCAGAGCCAAACCCTACCTCCATAGGCAGTAAGGATCATTCACTTTCTGCGTGATATCCCTTTAAGAAATGTAGACAAATCTCCGTATCCCATTATTGTCTAAGAAATATTAATACAAAAAGACCGTGCCCTAGGCTTAAGGCTGTGAATATTTTAAACCGCTTCAGTCAGGTTACTTCAAACTGAATACTTAACTCTTTCACAGAGGTGTTACCCACAAAATGATGTATCGCAAGTTTCATTTGCGTTACCCATTTTACTCCTAAGAAATTAAGTCAAAGAGTACATTTAAGATTATCATTTTCTCAGATTCAATAGCTTTTCAAGAGCCTTACTCATCATTGATCAATTCAAGTCAGACAATTTCGTCAGCATCAAAGATGTACATTTGCAAAATGCAGAGAATTTTGCTTCTAATTCTACCACTCTTCAATCAAAAGATCAACAAATGGAGAAATTAACATGTTGACTTTAAACATTACCGCAGCCTTCTGCACCAAGGACAAAGAATATTATCCGGTATTCGAGGGCCCCAAACTTTATGACGAGGGGATCTTGTGATAAAAGAATTAAATTTTAAAATCATCATATTAAATAATAAACTAAATGGAACCCATGAAACATCTGAAGGACTCTGTTTTCCCTTATTTCACTATCAACATGAATTTACTATGTTCCATCTCTTCTGCTACCGTATTAATGAAAAAAATATGAATACTGGTGCCGAGAAGCCATCCACATGCCACCTGAGTTTGGTGCAAAGCATTTGTACCCTTATTCAGAAAAAAGACTAATTTGATATTGAGGCAATCACTAGTATCTGAGGATATGTAGGAGCTACCATACCCTTGCTTAACAAAGAAAAACCAGAGTTGAATCACTGAGGGATTACGAGTGAAAGATTAAGCAAATAAAGTTAAATCTAAGTATTTTATTAAGGATCCGTAAAAAGATTTTTGATGTTGCACTTCCATCATTTCCTTCCACACATACTCAAAATACATCACCTCTACAACCTCTAACATTTCCCAAAAATCAGATGAAACTCTATCTACAACCCAACACCACGTTAGTATAAACCAAGCGAGCAACTCTACTAATTATTCAAAAAACCTTCACTACTCATCCATACCGGAGTATACTCCACACAAACATTCACACAACAATCACTCAGGAAGTAATGATGGTCATGCAACATATTTTAATTTAAAGCAGGCTCGGAATTTCAATGCTCATTAATCTAAGTTCAGACTACTACCACTGAGGAAATTATAGAACCTTAAGCATCTAGAAGTTTAGGTCGTGAGTTACAAAGTGAACCCTCATTTCAAATGAAGTTCATATGCTGGCTTTGCACCACCTCTGAATGGCAAAGCATACCGGCACTTGATAATTAACATGGAAATTGATATATTCTAACGAACCCCCACCATTCTTTTGCTACAGATTATATGCAAAGGGAAAACACTCTGCAGTTTAATTAAGAAGCTATCACGAGTCCAAAGTGAGACACATCGGTCAAAGGATTACCCAATGTACACCTATGACTATGTGCAACGAAAATTGACTGACCTGATCCCATTATTCTCGGATGCATAGTAAAGCTTTTAATAAAAAGAATCGTCAATGGGAAATATTTCAAACCGAATAAACGTACAGCAAAACTCTCTGGAGCCCAATTTAATATCACGATGTTAATCAACTCAAGCAGTGTCTTAAATAACCCGCCACGGCGATCAATTGCCTCACCAAAATCCAATTCCATTAACTGCAATTGTAAATTAATTCCTCGTGAAAGAGTCCCTTTTTCTTAATGTAAGCATACTTGGTGATTCTTTAATAATCTTTTCAAACCCTCGATATGCTCTTCATGGATGACAAATTGGGAATGAGATACAGATGTACTCACTAGAGCCAATGACTTTATAAAGACTATGAGAAAATTACTGATCGACATGTAATTTAAGTCCCCTACTAATACTCTCCAAAAAATTCATCTCATTCCTATCCCCATTACTTTAAGTACATACATGAATTAAAGCCAATTTAATTTAAGAATTGATTCACTGACTATGGAGTCAAAAAAACAACCCTTGACCAACAAGTACCCTTCGAGGTGATGAGTTTACAGAAATTAGCTGAGAAAATGCCACAGTCTTAAATTGATCCCATCTAAAGGATTTTCAAATACCCCAAGTCAGGTTCTCTGTTACAAAAATGATTCAATTTTAAGCATGGGGCTGAAGAGATTAAACTGCTGACATTCCTTATGTAAACAATTATGAGGAATGACACAAAAATCCTGAACCTAACATTACCTTCTTCATTCCTCGTACTTAGGTAACTGAAAATGTGCACCCAAAATTGAAAAGCACATTACCCTTCAATGCTAATTTCATGTTTACAACGTATTTAATTTAATTAACTGCTACCCAAGGAAATTCTCAGTATGCCTTGTGAGGTCACTTTAAAGCCAGTATCGCTCTAGCCAGACTGCAAAGCATCTGGTTGATCCCACAGCTAAACTCTAGTATAGAAAGTTATGTGAACCATTAACATTCCACCCAGCAAGGAAATTTCTATTCCAAATGTGATTCAATATTCAAGGGTGATGTATTACACAGGGATTTTGAGATATATTTACATGAATCTCTAAGAATGCAAACCAAGCTATAGGATTGGATTTTTATTTTAAGCTACAGTCATCCATGCATAACTAACCCAACGCAAGGCCCTGTCCCACCCAACAACCCTCCCTATAACACCAGAATATATTCCCCACACACACACACACACAACAGTCCGGAGTGGCCACTCCAATCAAACAACACACAACCTGAAGTAAAATAGAAAATCCAATCCGTTACTTTAACTTTTGAGAAAGTGGCTTGAATGCTGAAGGTTAACAAGGCTACTGATTCTACCTTGACGTCAGTCAACAGGTTCTTAAAGTGATCCTTAGGGACAAACAAATTCAACTGTCGAACTTTTACGATCTCAAAGAATCCAATTAATTCTGTTCTAATGGAAGGGAACCTATTTCCATTATACCCAAAAGTACTGGCTTTAACCGTTTCCCTCACTAGCTTTTGAGTGCACTTAATTCAATTTGCAGCTTTAATCTTAACTGATATCAATGAAAGTCTAATCGGTTATTATGTCAGCACATGCAAAACAATGTATCCGATTTCACTTTTGCTTATCTAATGACATGGACACCCATCCCCTTGCTGAGATATTTCATCAAGCATGACCGCATATCTTAAAGCTTCTTTGAAGCTTAGCTATGATAGCATTTTGGGTGAAGGATTATTCATCACAAACATGGCTTCTAATAGGGAAATCAGAAGGATCTTCCTAAAGAATCTAAATGTTACTTATAAACGTCAGATTTTATGCAAATGTGGCAAAATACAAAGAGAAGAGTTGAGTCCCAGCTCCATAAACAGTATTGATCAATTACGAAAGATACTTGCTTTGCTTACGTTTAACACTGCAAATATTTTGCTTTATATATGTTAACGAGATATGACAGCATAAAAGAAAAAATCCAAAGATGAAAGGGCTCTATTAGAATTTTGCTCTAGATTACTCCGCATAGACTAGCAATGAATGGAAAATTAAACATACTTAAGATTACCATGTGTTGCAATTGATCACCGCTCCTTTCACTTGATACATCACCAATCCTATCTCACAAGCAAAGACCGCGTTCCCCCATTTTTCTACCATATCCAATGGCACGGATTCAATCACAATATTAATATTTAAGAGATTTACGTGAGATGAGATTAAACACTTATATTTGCTAACACCTACCGTTCTTTCAGATGCATCCATAGGCCTCCGTATCACTCGTCACCACAATGGGAAGAAGGAATCTGTAAGCTAAGAATAAACCCAACTTAATAAACGAGAATACATACACGCAAGATACCGATGAAGAACATAGATTGAAATCATTGGTTTACAAAATGGTTATTGAGATAATAAAATGATTAAGCAAACCCAATGTCAATCCCTGATAGGAATTTGACATGGTTCATCAGTTAAATGAAGTGGCACACTAAGCAGGAATCCTATGTTAATTATGATTGGGAAAACAAGAATCACCATGCACTACGAAATGTGTATGCATGAAGTGGATGATAAGAGATGCAAACAATTACTTTAAATTACCGGATCTTCATAGCCCAAGATATTCCTATCCCATACTCTGTCAATATAGGGCTCCAGAGCTTAGTACTGCATTCCCCTTTCATGAAAACGCTACGTCAGGATACGATTCCCTAAGGGCTCGATATCCAAATGCAATATTTGAATCACCCACAAATTACTATCAAAAAATTGCCCTCACCATTTCAAAATTCATCGTTCAAAAAACTGAATTATTCCCTCCCCTCAGATACTTAATCCACTAATTTAATAACACCAATTTATTTATCTACTGACTTACTGCCTTTGGAATCGAGAAAGACCATTTATATCTTTGATTTTATGAGACACCAGCAAAGAGCTGAGAATATGAAAGTTATTTCGAATGTCAAAATGAAATAATCAATCTACTAGTACTAATAGTGTGCCGTTGATACCCAAATGATTCAAAATTGAGTAAGAGCATGAATCTGAGAATAGCAATCATCTGATGCTATTTATACAAATCAATCTACCTATCAAATCTCTTTCTTATTAGACTGGCACACAGTTATAAGGGATGCTGGAATTTAAGTATTGTTTTAAATTTCCCATAACTATGGAGCTGTGTCACACACAAGGACAGTTAGAAATGAGAAGCAAAAACATTTAACCGGAAGTGAGAATGGGTATGAGGAACTGATTTGTGAAAGTTGTGGAAGCAATTACTACCAGTAAACAAGCACAGCTTTGAGGCTAGGAGATATTTAGCAACGCTAGGAATGGAACTGTATATAGTACTCTACCATGATATAACAGCAAGCATGAAAATGAATTTTGTGACCTGCTCTAAGTCAATTAAAAGCTACTGGCAAGAGCTGATAGTGCCTCAATGACACAAACTTCATGTTATCCACAAGAATAAGTCATAACGATCATAAGCTCTCTACGTGACTTCAAAGGTGAAGAAATAGAAACTGATTCTTTGGGGATATTTACAGCTAGGGCTAAGAATGCAAATAAGCATACAAGACTGGATTTCCATTTCACCTCTCACACATCAAACATCAACATACATTACCCACCCAACCCCCTCCCAGAAACATAATCCACACACACATTCCATTCATGAGTGCGCACTCCACTTAAACATTCACACAACAGGCAAACTAAGGTGAAATTGGAAATCCAACCTTTTTCATTAGAGTTTAAATTTTCAGCCTTAAAAAATAAATCCCATTAAAGGTTTAAAGAGGGTTGCATCTAACCCAGAGATCTGTAATGGCATGTTAGGCATCGGAAAAAAGAACCCATGAAATCAAACAGGTTTCCAGCTCCCCTTTACAATTTCAAGGAACTGTTGCTTTTATTATATTAAGGAAACCCACTAACAGGTACGATATCATCTAAAGGATGACAGTCAGCAGCTGTCCTGAGAGCAATGAAAAGATAAAACCGCAGGGTAAAATTAATATCTTCCTAGGACCTCAAGCTGTGCATTGTTATAGCAGTCAGTATTTCGCAATATTTCATTAACACACATGAGCTGACTGATGCTTTACAGGGAGGGAAATTTGATTCACAGAAGGAAGGTATTTGAATGCAAACTTGGGATGGATGCTGCAGCGTCTCAATGATTCACACTAACAATGGGTATCAATTTGCAAAGGTGGTTATGGTCCATAAGCAGAGCCAAACCCTACCTCCATAGGCAGTAAGGATCATTCACTTTCTGCGTGATATCCCTTTAAGAAATGTAGACAAATCTCCGTATCCCATTATTGTCTAAGAAATATTAATACAAAAAGACCGTGCCCTAGGCTTAAGGCTGTGAATATTTTAAACCGCTTCAGTCAGGTTACTTCAAACTGAATACTTAACTCTTTCACAGAGGTGTTACCCACAAAATGATGTATCGCAAGTTTCATTTGCGTTACCCATTTTACTCCTAAGAAATTAAGTCAAAGAGTACATTTAAGATTATCATTTTCTCAGATTCAATAGCTTTTCAAGAGCCTTACTCATCATTGATCAATTCAAGTCAGACAATTTCGTCAGCATCAAAGATGTACATTTGCAAAATGCAGAGAATTTTGCTTCTAATTCTACCACTCTTCAATCAAAAGATCAACAAATGGAGAAATTAACATGTTGACTTTAAACATTACCGCAGCCTTCTGCACCAAGGACAAAGAATATTATCCGGTATTCGAGGGCCCCAAACTTTATGACAAGGGGATCTTGTGATAAAAGAATTAAATTTTAAAATCATCATATTAAATAATAAACTAAATGGAACCCATGAAACATCTGAAGGACTCTGTTTTCCCTTATTTCACTATCAACATGAATTTACTATGTTCCATCTCTTCTGCTACCGTATTAATGAAAAAAATATGAATACTGGTGCCGAGAAGCCATCCACATGCCACCTGAGTTTGGTGCAAAGCATTTGTACCCTTAATCAGAAAAAAGACTAATTTGATATTGAAGCAATCACTAGTATCTGAGGATATGTAGGAGCTACCATACTCTTGCTTAACAAAGAAAAACCAGAGTTAAATCACTGAGGGATTACGAGTGAAAGATTAAGCAAATAAAGTTAAATCTAAGTATTTTATTAAGGATCCGTAAAAAGATTTTTGATGTTGCACTTCCATCATTTCCTTCCACACATACTCAAAATACATCACCTCTACAACCTCTAACATTTCCCAAAAATCAGATGAAACTCTATCTACAACCCAACACCACGTTAGTATAAACCAAGCGAGCAACTCTACTAATTATTCAAAAAACCTTCACTACTCATCCATACCGGAGTATACTCCACAGAAACATTCACACAGCAATCACTCAGGAAGTAATGATGGTCATGCAACATATTTTAATTTAAAGCAGGCTCGGAATTTCAATGCTCATTAATCTAAGTTCAGACTACTACCACTGAGGAAATTATAGAACCTTAAGCGTCTAGAAGTTTAGGTCGTGAGTTACAAAGTGAACCCTCATTTCAAATGAAGTTCATATGCTGGCTTTGCACCACCTCTGAATGGCAAACCATACCGGAACTTGATAATTAACATGGAAATTGATATATTCTAACAAACCCCCACCATTCTTTTGCTACAGATTATATGCAAAGGGAAAACACTCTGCAGTTTAATTAAGAAGCTATCACGAGTCCAAAGTGAGATACATCGGTCAAAGGATTACCCAATGCACACCTATGACTATGTGCAACGAAAATTGACTGACCTGATCCCATTATTCTCGGATGCATAGTTAAGCTTTTAATAAAAAGAATCGTCAATGGGAAATATTTCAAACCGAATAAACGTACAGCAAAACTCTCTGGAGCCCAATTTAATATCACGATGTTAATCAACTCAAGCAATGTCTTAAATAACCCGCCACGGCAATCAATTGCCTCACCAAAATCCAATTCCATTAACTGCAATTGTAAATTAATTCCTCGTGAAAGAGTCCCTTTTTCTTAATGTAAGCATACTTGGTGATTCTTTAATAATCTTTTCAAACCCTCGATATGCTCTTCATGGATGACAAATTGGGAATGAGATACAGATGTACTCACTAGAGCCAATGACTTTATAAAGACTATGAGAAAATTACTGATCGACATGTAATTTAAGTCCCCTACTAATACTCTCCAAAAAATTCATCTCATTCCTATCCCCATTACTTTAAGTACATACATGAATTAAAGCCAATTTAATTTAAGAATTGATTCACTGACTATGGAGTCAAAAAAACAACCCTTGACCAACAAGTACCCTTCGAGGTGATGAGTTTACAGAAATTAGCTGAGAAAATGCCACAGTCTTAAATTGATCCCATCTAAAGGATTTTCAAATACCCCAAGTCAGGTTCTCTGTTACAAAAATGATTCAATTTTAAGCATGGGGCTGAAGAGATTAAACTGCTGACATTCCTTATGTAAACAATTATGAGGAATGACACAAAAATCCTGAACCGAACATTACCTTCTTCATTCCTCGTACTTAGGTAACTGAAAATGTGCACCCAAAATTGAAAAGCACATTACCCTTCAATGCTAATTTCATGTTTACAACGTATTTAATTTAATTAACTGCTACCCAAGGAAATTCTCAGTATGCCTTGTGAGGTCACTTTAAAGCCAGTATCGCTCTAGCCAGACTGCAAAGCATCTGGTTGATCCCACAGCTAAACTCTAGTATAGAAAGTTATGTGAACCATTAACATTCCACCCAGCAAGGAAATTTCTATTCCAAATGTGATTCAATATTCAAGGGTGATGTATTACACAGGGATTTTGAGATATATTTACATGAATCTCTAAGAATGCAAACCAAGCTATAGGATTGGAATTTTATTTTAAGCTTCAGTCATCCATGCATCACTAACCCAACGCAAGGCCCTGTCCCACCCAACAACCCTCCCTATAACACCAGAATATATTCCCCACACACACACACACAACAGTCCGGAGTGGCCACTCCAATCAAACAACACACAACCTGAAGTAAAATAGAAAATCCAATCCGTTACTTTAACTTTTGAGAAAGTGGCTTGAATGCTGAAGGTTAACAAGGCTACTGATTCTACCTTGACGTCAGTCAACAGGTTCTTAAAGTGATCCTTAGGGACAAACAAATTCAACTGTCGAACTTTTACGATCTCAAAGAATCCAATTAATTCTGTTCTAATGGAAGGGAACCTATTTCCATTATACCCAAAAATACTGGCTTTAACCGTTTCCCTCACTTGCTTTTGAGTGCACTTAATTCAATTTGCAGCTTTAATCTTAACTGATATCAATGAAAGTCTAATCGGTTATTATGTCAGCACATGCAAAACAATGCATCCGATTTCACTTTTGCTTATCTAATGACATGGACACCCATCCCCTTGCTGAGATATTTCATCAAGCATGACCGCATATCTTAAAGCTTCTCTGAAGCTTAGCTATGATAGCATTTTGGGTGAAGGATTATTCATCACAAACATGGCTTCTAATAGGGAAATCAGAAGGATCTTCCTACAGAATCTAAATGTTACTTATAAACGTCAGATTTTATGCAAATGTGGCAAAATACAAAGAGAAGAGTTGAGTCCCAGCTCCATAGACAGTATTGATCAATTACGAAAGATAATTGCTTTGCTTACGTTTAACACTGCAAATATTTTGCTTTATATATGTTAACGAGATATGACAGCATAAAAGAAAAAATCCAAAGATGAAAGGGCTCTATTATAATTTTGCTCTAGATTACTCCGCATAGACTAGCAATGAATGGAAAATTAAACATACTTAAGATTACCATGTGTTGCAATTGATCACCGCTCCTTTCACTAGATACATCACCAATCCTATCTCACAAGCAAAGACCGCGTTCCCCCATTTTTCTACCATATCCAATGGCACGGATTCAATCACAATATTAATATTTAAGAGATTTACGTGAGATGAGATTAAACACTTATATTTGCTAACACCTACCGTTCTTTCAGATGCATTCGTAGGCCTCCGTATCACTCATCACCACAATGGGAAGAAGGAATCTGTAAGCTAAGAATAAACCCAACTTAATAAACGAGAATACATACACGCAAGATACCGATGAAGAACATAGATTGAAATCATTGGTTTACAAAATGGTTATTGAGATAATAAAATGATTAAGCAAACCCAATGTCAATCCCTGATAGGAATTTGACATGGTTCATCAGTTAAATGAAGTGGCACACTAAGCAGGAATCCTATGTTAATTATGATTGGGAAAACAAGAATCACCATGCACTACCAAATGTGTATGCACGAAGTGGATGATAAGAGATGCAAACAATTACTTTAAATTACTGGATCTTCATAGCCCGAGATATTCCTATCCCATACTCTGTCAATATAGGGCTCCAGAGCTTAGTACTGCATTCCCCTTTCATGAAGACGCTACGTCAGGATACGATTCCCTAAGGGCTCGATATCCAAATGCAATATTTGAATCACCCACAAATTACTATCAAAAAATTGCCCTCACCATTTCAAAATTCATCGTTCAAAAAACCGAATTATTCCCTCCCCTCAGATACTTAATCCACTAATTTAATAACACCAATTTATTTATCTACTGACTTACTGCCTTTGGAATCGAGAAAGACCATTTATATCTTTGATTTTATGAGACACCAGCAAAGAGCTGAGAATATGAAAGTTATTTCGAATGTCAAAATGAAATAATCAATCTACTAGTACTAATAGTGTGCCGTTGATACCCAAATGATTCAAAATTGAGTAAGAGCATGAATCTGAGAATAGCAATCATCTGATGCTATTTATACAAATCAATCTACCTATCAAATCTCTTTCTTATTAGACTGGCACACAGTTGTAAGGGATGCTGGAATTTAAGTATTGTTTTAAATTTCCCATAACTATGGAGCTGTGTCACACACAAGGACAGTTAGAAATGAGAAGCAAAAAAATTCAACTGGAAGTGAGAGAGGGTATGAGGAACTGATTTGTGAAAGTTGTGGAAGTAATTACTACCAGTAATTAAGCACAGCTTTGAGGCTAGGAGATATTTAGCAACGCTAGGAATGGAACTGTATATAGTACTCTACCATGATATAACAGCAAGCATGAAAATGAATTTTGTGACCTGCTCTAAGTCAATTAAAAGCTACTGGCAAGAGCTGATAGTGCCTCAATGACACAAACTTCATGTTATCCACAAGAATAAGTCATAACGATCATAAGCTCTCTACGTGACTTCAAAGGTGAAGAAATAGAAACTGATTCTTTGGGGATATTTACAGCTAGGGCTAAGAATGCAAATAAGCATACAAGACTGGATTTCCATTTCACCTCTCACACATCAAACATCAACATACATTACCCACCCAACCCCCTCCCAGAAACATAATCCACACACACATTCCATTCATGAGTGCGCACTCCACTTAAACATTCACACAACAGGCAAACTAAGGTGAAATTGGAAATCCAACTTTTTTCATTAGAGTTTAAATTTTCAGCCTTAAAAAATAAATCCCATTAAAGGTTTAAAGAGGGTTGCATCTAACCCAGAGATCTGTAATGGCATGTTAGGCATCGGAAAAAAGAACCCATGAAATCAAACAGGTTTCCAGCTCCCCTTTACAATTTCAAGGAACTGTTGCTTTTATTATATTAAGGAAACCCACTAACAGGTACGATATCATCTAAAGGATGACAGTCAGCAGCTGTCCTGAGAGCAATGAAAAGATAAAACCGCAGGGTAAAATTAATATCTTCCTAGGACCTCAAGCTGTGCATTGTTATAGCAGTCAGTATTTCGCAATATTTCATTAACACACATGAGCTGACTGATGCTTTACAGGGAGGGAAATTTGATTCACAGAAGGAAGGTATTTGAATGCAAACTTGGGATGGATGCTGCAGCGTCTCAATGATTCACACTAACAATGGGTATCAATTTGCAAAGGTGGTTATGGTCCATAAGCAGAGCCAAACCCTACCTCCATAGGCAGTAAGGATCATTCACTTTCTGCGTGATATCCCTTTAAGAAATGTAGACAAATCTCCGTATCCCATTATTGTCTAAGAAATATTAATACAAAAAGACCGTGCCCTAGGCTTAAGGCTGTGAATATTTTAAACCGCTTCAGTCAGGTTACTTCAAACTGAATACTTAACTCTTTCACAGACGTGTTACCCACAAAATGATGTATCGCAAGTTTCATTTGCGTTACCCATTTTACTCCTAAGAAATTAAGTCAAAGAGTACATTTAAGATTATCATTTTCTCAGATTCAATAGCTTTTCAAGAGCCTTACTCATCATTGATCAATTCAAGTCAGACAATTTCGTCAGCATCAAAGATGTACATTTGCAAAATGCAGAGAATTTTGCTTCTAATTCTACCACTCTTCAATCAAAAGATCAACAAATGGAGAAATTAACATGTTGACTTTAAACATTACCGCAGCCTTCTGCACCAAGGACAAAGAATATTATCCGGTATTCGAGGGCCCCAAACTTTATGACGAGGGGATCTTGTGATAAAAGAATTAAATTTTAAAATCATCATATTAAATAATAAACTAAATGGAACCCATGAAACATCTGAAGGACTCTGTTTTCCCTTATTTCACTATCAACATGAATTTACTATGTTCCATCTCTTCTGCTACCGTATTAATGAAAAAAATATGAATACTGGTGCCGAGAAGCCATCCACATGCCACCTGAGTTTGGTGCAAAGCATTTGTACCCTTAATCAGAAAAAAGACTAATTTGATATTGAAGCAATCACTAGTATCTGAGGATATGTAGGAGCTACCATACCCTTGCTTAACAAAGAAAAACCAGAGTTGAATCACTGAGGGATTACGAGTGAAAGATTAAGCAAATAAAGTTAAATCTAAGTATTTTATTAAGGATCCGTAAAAAGATTTTTCATGTTGCACTTCCATCATTTCCTTCCAAACATTCTCAAAATACATCACCTCTACAACCTCTAACATTTCCCAAAAATCAGATGAAACTCTATCTACAACCCAACACCACGTTAGTATAAACCAAGCAAGCAACTCTACTAAATATTCAAAAAACCTTCACTACTCATCCATACTGGAGTATACTCCACACAAACATTCACACAACAATCACTCAGGAAGTAATGATGGTCATGCAACATATTTTAATTTAAAGCAGGCTCGGAATTTCAATGCTCATTAATCTAAGTTCAGACTACTACCACTGAGGAAATTATAGAACCTTAAGCGTCTAGAAGTTTAGGTCGTGAGTTACAAAGTGAACCCTCATTTCAAATGAAGTTCATATGCTGGCTTTGCACCACCTCTGAATGGCAAACCATACCGGAACTTGATAATTAACATGGAAATTGATATATTCTAACAAACCCACACCATTCTTTTGCTACAGATTATATGCAAAGGGAAAACACTCTGCAGTTTAATTAAGAAGCTATCACGAGTCCAAAGTGAGATACATCGGTCAAAGGATTACCCAATGTACACCTATGACTATGTGCAACGAAAATTGACTGACCTGATCCCATTATTCTCGGATGCATAGTAAAGCTTTTAATAAAAAGAATTGTCAATGGGAAATATTTCAAACCGAATAAACGTACAGCAAAACTCTCTGGAGCCCAATTTAATATCACGATGTTAATCAACTCAAGCAGTGTCTTAAATAACCCGCCACGGCGATCAATTGCCTCACCAAAATCCAATTCCATTAACTGCAATTGTAAATTAATTCCTCGTGAAAGAGTCCCTTTTTCTTAATGTAAGCATACTTGGTGATTCTTTAATAATCTTTTCAAACCCTCGATATGCTCTTCATGGATGACAAATTGGGAATGAGATACAGATGTACTCACTAGAGCCAATGGCTTTATAAAGACTATGAGAAAATTACTGATCGACATGTAATTTAAGTCCCCTACTAATACTCTCCAAAAAATTCATCTCATTCCTATCCCCATTACTTTAAGTACATACATGAATTAAAGCCAATTTAATTTAAGAATTGATTCACTGACTATGGAGTCAAAAAAACAACCCTTGACCAACAAGTACCCTTCGAGGTGATGAGTTTACAGAAATTAGCTGAGAAAATGCCACAGTCTTAAATTGATCCCATCTAAAGGATTTTCAAATACCCCAAGTCAGGTTCTCTGTTACAAAAATGATTCAATTTTAAGCATGGGGCTGAAGAGATTAAACTGCTGACATTCCTTATGTAAACAATTATGAGGAATGACACAAAAATCCTGAACCGAACATTACCTTCTTCATTCCTCGTACTTAGGTAACTGAAAATGTGCACCCAAAATTGAAAAGCACATTACCCTTCAATGCTAATTTCATGTTTACAACGTATTTAATTTAATTAACTGCTACCCAAGGAAATTCTCAGTATGCCTTGTGAGGTCACTTTAAAGCCAGTATCGCTCTAGCCAGACTGCAAAGCATCTGGTTGATCCCACAGCTAAACTCTAGTATAGAAAGTTATGTGAACCATTAACATTCCACCCAGCAAGGAAATTTCTATTCCAAATGTGATTCAATATTCAAGGGTGATGTATTACACAGGGATTTTGAGATATATTTACATGAATCTCTAAGAATGCAAACCAAGCTATAGGATTGGATTTTTATTTTAAGCTTCAGTCATCCATGCATCACTAACCCAACGCAAGGCCCTGTCCCACCCAACAACCCTCCCTATAACACCAGAATATATTCCCCACACACACACACACAACAGTCCGGAGTGGCCACTCCAATCAAACAACACACAACCTGAAGTAAAATAGAAAATCCAATCCGTTACTTTAACTTTTGAGAAAGTGGCTTGAATGCTGAAGGTTAACAAGGCTACTGATTCTACCTTGACGTCAGTCAACAGGTTCTTAAAGTGATCCTTAGGGACAAACAAATTCAACTGTCGAACTTTTACGATCTCAAAGAATCCAATTAATTCTGTTCTAATGGAAGGGAACCTATTTCCATTATACCCAAAAATACTGGCTTTAACCGTTTCCCTCACTTGCTTTTGAGTGCACTTAATTCAATTTGCAGCTTTAATCTTAACTGATATCAATGAAAGTCTAATCGGTTATTATGTCAGCACATGCAAAACAATGCATCCGATTTCACTTTTGCTTATCTAATGACATGGAAACCCATCCCCTTGCTGAGATATTTCATCAAGCATGACCGCATATCTTAAAGCTTCTCTGAAGCTTAGCTATGATAGCATTTTGGGTGAAGGATTATTCATCACAAACATGGCTTCTAATAGGGAAATCAGAAGGATCTTCCTACAGAATCTAAATGTTACTTATAAACGTCAGATTTTATGCAAATGTGGCAAAATACAAAGAGAAGAGTTGAGTCCCAGCTCCATAAACAGTATTGATCAATTACGAAAGATACTTGCTTTGCTTACGTTTAACACTGCAAATATTTTGCTTTATATATGTTAAAGAGATATGACAGCATAAAAGAAAAAATCCAAAGATGAAAGGGCTCTATTATAATTTTGCTCTAGATTACTCCGCATAGACTAGCAATGAATGGAAAATTAAACATACTTAAGATTACCATGTGTTGCAATTGATCACCGCTCCTTTCACTTGATACATCACCAATCCTATCTCACAAGCAAAGACCGCGTTCCCCCATTTTTCTACCATATCCAATGGCACGGATTCAATCACAATATTAATATTTAAGAGATTTACGTGAGATAAGATTAAACACTTATATTTGCTAACACCTACCGTTCTTTCAGATGCATCCATAGGCCTCCGTATCACTCGTCACCACAATGGGAAGAAGGAATCTGTAAGCTAAGAATAAACCCAACTTAATAAACGAGAATACATACACGCAAGATACCGATGAAGAACATAGATTGAAATCATTGGTTTACAAAATGGTTATTGAGATAATAAAATGATTAAGCAAACCCAATGTCAATCCCTGATAGGAATTTGACATGGTTCATCAGTTAAATGAAGTGGCACACTAAGCAGGAATCCTATGTTAATTATGATTGGGAAAACAAGAATCACCATGCACTACCAAATGTGTATGCATGAAGTGGATGATAAGAGATGCAAACAATTACTTTAAATTACTGGATCTTCATAGCCCGAGATATTCCTATCCCATACTCTGTCAATATAGGGCTCCAGAGCTTAGTACTGCATTCCCCTTTCATGAAAACGCTACGTCAGGATACGATTCCCTAAGGGCTCGATATCCAAATGCAATATTTGAATCACCCACAAATTACTATCAAAAAATTGCCCTCACCATTTCAAAATTCATCGTTCAAAAAACTGAATTATTCCCTCCCCTCAGATACTTAATCCACTAATTTAATAACACCAATTTATTTATCTACTGACTTACTGCCTTTGGAATCGAGAAAGACCATTTATATCTTTGATTTTATGAGACACCAGCAAAGAGCTGAGAATATGAAAGTTATTTCGAATGTCAAAATGAAATAATCAATCTACTAGTACTAATAGTGTGCCGTTGATACCCAAATGATTCAAAATTGAGTAAGAGCATGAATCTGAGAATAGCAATCATCTGATGCTATTTATACAAATCAATCTACCTATCAAATCTCTTTCTTATTAGACTGGCACACAGTTATAAGGGATGCTGGAATTTAAGTATTGTTTTAAATTTCCCATAACTATGGAGCTGTGTCACACACAAGGACAGTTAGAAATGAGAAGCAAAAACATTTAACCGGAAGTGAGAATGGGTATGAGGAACTGATTTGTGAAAGTTGTGGAAGCAATTACTACCAGTAAACAAGCACAGCTTTGAGGCTAGGAGATATTTAGCAACGCTAGGAATGGAACTGTATATAGTACTCTACCATGATATAACAGCAAGCATGAAAATGAATTTTGTGACCTGCTCTAAGTCAATTAAAAGCTACTGGCAAGAGCTGATAGTGCCTCAATGACACAAACTTCATGTTATCCACAAGAATAAGTCATAACGATCATAAGCTCTCTACGTGACTTCAAAGGTGAAGAAATAGAAACTGATTCTTTGGGGATATTTACAGCTAGGGCTAAGAATGCAAATAAGCATACAAGACTGGATTTCCATTTCACCTCTCACACATCAAACATCAACATACATTACCCACCCAACCCCCTCCCAGAAACATAATCCACACACACATTCCATTCATGAGTGCGCACTCCACTTAAACATTCACACAACAGGCAAACTAAGGTGAAATTGGAAATCCAACCTTTTTCATTAGAGTTTAAATTTTCAGCCTTAAAAAATAAATCCCATTAAAGGTTTAAAGAGGGTTGCATCTAACCCAGAGATCTGTAATGGCATGTTAGGCATCGGAAAAAAGAACCCATGAAATCAAACAGGTTTCCAGCTCCCCTTTACAATTTCAAGGAACTGTTGCTTTTATTATATTAAGGAAACCCACTAACAGGTACGATATCATCTAAAGGATGACAGTCAGCAGCTGTCCTGAGAGCAATGAAAAGATAAAACCGCAGGGTAAAATTAATATCTTCCTAGGACCTCAAGCTGTGCATTGTTATAGCAGTCAGTATTTCGCAATATTTCATTAACACACATGAGCTGACTGATGCTTTACAGGGAGGGAAATTTGATTCACAGAAGGAAGGTATTTGAATGCAAACTTGGGATGGATGCTGCAGCGTCTCAATGATTCACACTAACAATGGGTATCAATTTGCAAAGGTGGTTATGGTCCATAAGCAGAGCCAAACCCTACCTCCATAGGCAGTAAGGATCATTCACTTTCTGCGTGATATCCCTTTAAGAAATGTAGACAAATCTCCGTATCCCATTATTGTCTAAGAAATATTAATACAAAAAGACCGTGCCCTAGGCTTAAGGCTGTGAATATTTTAAACCGCTTCAGTCAGGTTACTTCAAACTGAATACTTAACTCTTTCACAGACGTGTTACCCACAAAATGATGTATCGCAAGTTTCATTTGCGTTACCCATTTTACTCCTAAGAAATTAAGTCAAAGAGTACATTTAAGATTATCATTTTCTCAGATTCAATAGCTTTTCAAGAGCCTTACTCATCATTGATCAATTCAAGTCAGACAATTTCGTCAGCATCAAAGATGTACATTTGCAAAATGCAGAGAATTTTGCTTCTAATTCTACCACTCTTCAATCAAAAGATCAACAAATGGAGAAATTAACATGTTGACTTTAAACATTACCGCAGCCTTCTGCACCAAGGACAAAGAATATTATCCGGTATTCGAGGGCCCCAAACTTTATGACGAGGGGATCTTGTGATAAAAGAATTAAATTTTAAAATCATCATATTAAATAATAAACTAAATGGAACCCATGAAACATCTGAAGGACTCTGTTTTCCCTTATTTCACTATCAACATGAATTTACTATGTTCCATCTCTTCTGCTACCGTATTAATGAAAAAAATATGAATACTGGTGCCGAGAAGCCATCCACATGCCACCTGAGTTTGGTGCAAAGCATTTGTACCCTTATTCAGAAAAAAGACTAATTTGATATTGAAGCAATCACTAGTATCTGAGGATATGTAGGAGCTACCATACCCTTGCTTAACAAAGAAAAACCAGAGTTGAATCACTGAGGGATTACGAGTGAAAGATTAAGCAAATAAAGTTAAATCTAAGTATTTTATTAAGGATCCGTAAAAAGATTTTTCATGTTGCACTTCCATCATTTCCTTCCAAACATTCTCAAAATACATCACCTCTACAACCTCTAACATTTCCCAAAAATCAGATGAAACTCTATCTACAACCCAACACCACGTTAGTATAAACCAAGCGAGCAACTCTACTAATTATTCAAAAAACCTTCACTACTCATCCATACTGGAGTATACTCCACACAAACATTCACACAACAATCACTCAGGAAGTAATGATGGTCATGCAACATATTTTAATTTAAAGCAGGCTCGGAATTTCAATGCTCATTAATCTAAGTTCAGACTACTACCACTGAGGAAATTATAGAACCTTAAGCGTCTAGAAGTTTAGGTCGTGAGTTACAAAGTGAACCCTCATTTCAAATGAAGTTCATATGCTGGCTTTGCACCACCTCTGAATGGCAAACCATACCGGAACTTGATAATTAACATGGAAATTGATATATTCTAACAAACCCACACCATTCTTTTGCTACAGATTATATGCAAAGGGAAAACACTCTGCAGTTTAATTAAGAAGCTATCACGAGTCCAAAGTGAGATACATCGGTCAAAGGATTACCCAATGTACACCTATGACTATGTGCAACGAAAATTGACTGACCTGATCCCATTATTCTCGGATGCATAGTAAAGCTTTTAATAAAAAGAATCGTCAATGGGAAATATTTCAAACCGAATAAACGTACAGCAAAACTCTCTGGAGCCCAATTTAATATCACGATGTTAATCAACTCAAGCAATGTCTTAAATAACCCGCCACGGCGATCAATTGCCTCACCAAAATCCAATTCCATTAACTGCAATTGTAAATTAATTCCTCGTGAAAGAGTCCCTTTTTCTTAATGTAAGCATACTTGGTGATTCTTTAATAATCTTTTCAAACCCTCGATATGCTCTTCATGGATGACAAATTGGGAATGAGATACAGATGTACTCACTAGAGCCAATGACTTTATAAAGACTATGAGAAAATTACTGATCGACATGTAATTTAAGTCCCCTACTAATACTCTCCAAAAAATTCATCTCATTCCTATCCCCATTACTTTAAGTACATACATGAATTAAAGCCAATTTAATTTAAGAATTGATTCACTGACTATGGAGTCAAAAAAACAACCCTTGACCAACAAGTACCCTTCGAGGTGATGAGTTTACAGAAATTAGCTGAGAAAATGCCACAGTCTTAAATTGATCCCATCTAAAGGATTTTCAAATACCCCAAGTCAGGTTCTCTGTTACAAAAATGATTCAATTTTAAGCATGGGGCTGAAGAGATTAAACTGCTGACATTCCTTATGTAAACAATTATGAGGAATGACACAAAAATCCTGAACCGAACATTACCTTCTTCATTCCTCGTACTTAGGTAACTGAAAATGTGCACCCAAAATTGAAAAGCACATTACCCTTCAATGCTAATTTCATGTTTACAACGTATTTAATTTAATTAACTGCTACCCAAGGAAATTCTCAGTATGCCTTGTGAGGTCACTTTAAAGCCAGTATCGCTCTAGCCAGACTGCAAAGCATCTGGTTGATCCCACAGCTAAACTCTAGTATAGAAAGTTATGTGAACCATTAACATTCCACCCAGCAAGGAAATTTCTATTCCAAATGTGATTCAATATTCAAGGGTGATGTATTACACAGGGATTTTGAGATATATTTACATGAATCTCTAAGAATGCAAACCAAGCTATAGGATTGGATTTTTATTTTAAGCTTCAGTCATCCATGCATAACTAACCCAACGCAAGGCCCTGTCCCACCCAACAACCCTCCCTATAACACCAGAATATATTCCCCACACACACACACACACAACAGTCCGGAGTGGCCACTCCAATCAAACAACACACAACCTGAAGTAAAATAGAAAATCCAATCCGTTACTTTAACTTTTGAGAAAGTGGCTTGAATGCTGAAGGTTAACAAGGCTACTGATTCTACCTTGACGTCAGTCAACAGGTTCTTAAAGTGATCCTTAGGGACAAACAAATTCAACTGTTGAACTTTTACGATCTCAAAGAATCCAATTAATTCTGTTCTAATGGAAGGGAACCTATTTCCATTATACCCAAAAATACTGGCTTTAACCGTTTCCCTCACTTGCTTTTGAGTGCACTTAATTCAATTTGCAGCTTTAATCTTAACTGATATCAATGAAAGTCTAATCGGTTATTATGTCAGCACATGCAAAACAATGCATCCGATTTCACTTTTGCTTATCTAATGACATGGACACCCATCCCCTTGCCGAGATATTTCATCTAGCATGACCACATACCTTAAAGCTTCTTTGAAGCTTAGCTATGATAGCATTTTGGGTGAAGGATTATTCATCACAAACATGGCTTCTAATAGGGAAATCAGAAGGATCTTCCTACAGAATCTAAATGTTACTTATAAACGTAAGATTTTATGCAAATGTGGCAAAATACAAAGAGAAGAGTTGAGTCCCAGCTCCATAGACAATATTGATCAATTACGAAAGATAATTGCTTTGCTTACGTTTAACGCTGCAAATATTTTGCTTTATATATGTTAACGAGATATGACAGCATAAAAGAAAAAATCCAAAGATGAAAGGGCTCTATTATAATTTTGCTCTAGATTACTCCGCATAGACTAGCAATGAATGGAAAATTAAACATACTTAAGATTACCATGTGTTGCAATTGATCACCGCTCCTTTCACTAGATACATCACCAATCCTATCTCACAAGCAAAGACCGCGTTCCCCCATTTTTCTACCATATCCAATGGCACGGATTCAATCACAATATTAATATTTAAGAGATTTACGTGAGATAAGATTAAACACTTATATTTGCTAACACCTACCGTTCTTTCAGATGCATCCGTAGGCCTCCGTATCACTCATCACCACAATGGGAAGAAGGAATCTGTAAGCTAAGAATAAACCCAACTTAATAAACGAGAATACATACACGCAAGATACCGATGAAGAACATAGATTGAAATCATTGGTTTACAAAATGGTTATTGAGATAATAAAATGATTAAGCAAACCCAATGTCAATCCCTGATAGGAATTTGACATGGTTCATCAGTTAAATGAAGTGGCACACTAAGCAGGAATCCTATGTTAATTATGATTGGGAAAACAAGAATCACCATGCACTACCAAATGTGTATGCACGAAGTGGATGATAAGAGATGCAAACAATTACTTTAAATTACCGGATCTTCATAGCCCGGGATATTCCTATCCCATACTCTGTCAATATAGGGCTCCAGAGCTTAGTACTGCATTCCCCTTTCATGAAAACGCTACGTCAGGATACGATTCCCTAAGGGCTCGATATCCAAATGCAATATTTGAATCACCCACAAATTACTATCAAAAAATTGCCCTCACCATTTCAAAATTCATCGTTCAAAAAACTGAATTATTCCCTCCCCTCAGATACTTAATCCACTAATTTAATAACACCAATTTATTTATCTACTGACTTACTGCCTTTGGAATCGAGAAAGACCATTTATATCTTTGATTTTATGAGACACCAGCAAAGAGCTGAGAATATGAAAGTTATTTCGAATGTCAAAATGAAATAATCAATCTACTAGTACTAATAGTGTGCCGTTGATACCCAAATGATTCAAAATTGAGTAAGAGCATGAATCTGAGAATAGCAATCATCTGATGCTATTTATACAAATCAATCTACCTATCAAATCTCTTTCTTATTAGACTGGCACACAGTTATAAGGGATGCTGGAATTTAAGTATTGTTTTAAATTTCCCATAACTATGGAGCTGTGTCACACACAAGGACAGTTAGAAATGAGAAGCAAAAACATTTAACCGGAAGTGAGAATGGGTATGAGGAACTGATTTGTGAAAGTTGTGGAAGCAATTACTACCAGTAAACAAGCACAGCTTTGAGGCTAGGAGATATTTAGCAACGCTAGGAATGGAACTGTATATAGTACTCTACCATGATATAACAGCAAGCATGAAAATGAATTTTGTGACCTGCTCTAAGTCAATTAAAAGCTACTGGCAAGAGCTGATAGTGCCTCAATGACACAAACTTCATGTTATCCACAAGAATAAGTCATAACGATCATAAGCTCTCTACGTGACTTCAAAGGTGAAGAAATAGAAACTGATTCTTTGGGGATATTTACAGCTAGGGCTAAGAATGCAAATAAGCATACAAGACTGGATTTCCATTTCACCTCTCACACATCAAACATCAACATACATTACCCACCCAACCCCCTCCCAGAAACATAATCCACACACACATTCCATTCATGAGTGCGCACTCCACTTAAACATTCACACAACAGGCAAACTAAGGTGAAATTGGAAATCCAACTTTTTTCATTAGAGTTTAAATTTTCAGCCTTAAAAAATAAATCCCATTAAAGGTTTAAAGAGGGTTGCATCTAACCCAGAGATCTGTAATGGCATGTTAGGCATCGGAAAAAAGAACCCATGAAATCAAACAGGTTTCCAGCTCCCCTTTACAATTTCAAGGAACTGTTGCTTTTATTATATTAAGGAAACCCACTAACAGGTACGATATCATCTAAAGGATGACAGTCAGCAGCTGTCCTGAGAGCAATGATAAGATAAAACCGCAGGGTAAAATTAATATCTTCCTAGGACCTCAAGCTGTGCATTGTTATAGCAGTCAGTATTTCGCAATATTTCATTAACACACATGAGCTGACTGATGCTTTACAGGGAGGGAAATTTGATTCACAGAAGGAAGGTATTTGAATGCAAACTTGGGATGGATGCTGCAGCGTCTCAATGATTCACACTAACAATGGGTATCAATTTGCAAAGGTGGTTATGGTCCATAAGCAGAGCCAAACCCTACCTCCATAGGCAGTAAGGATCATTCACTTTCTGCGTGATATCCCTTTAAGAAATGTAGACAAATCTCCGTATCCCATTATTGTCTAAGAAATATTAATACAAAAAGACCGTGCCCTAGGCTTAAGGCTGTGAATATTTTAAACCGCTTCAGTCAGGTTACTTCAAACTGAATACTTAACTCTTTCACAGAGGTGTTACCCACAAAATGATGTATCGCAAGTTTCATTTGCGTTACCCATTTTACTCCTAAGAAATTAAGTCAAAGAGTACATTTAAGATTATCATTTTCTCAGATTCAATAGCTTTTCAAGAGCCTTACTCATCATTGATCAATTCAAGTCAGACAATTTCGTCAGCATCAAAGATGTACATTTGCAAAATGCAGAGAATTTTGCTTCTAATTCTACCACTCTTCAATCAAAAGATCAACAAATGGAGAAATTAACATGTTGACTTTAAACATTACCGCAGCCTTCTGCACCAAGGACAAAGAATATTATCCGGTATTCGAGGGCCCCAAACTTTATGACGAGGGGATCTTGTGATAAAAGAATTAAATTTTAAAATCATCATATTAAATAATAAACTAAATGGAACCCATGAAACATCTGAAGGACTCTGTTTTCCCTTATTTCACTATCAACATGAATTTACTATGTTCCATCTCTTCTGCTACCGTATTAATGAAAAAAATATGAATACTGGTGCCGAGAAGCCATCCACATGCCACCTGAGTTTGGTGCAAAGCATTTGTACCCTTATTCAGAAAAAAGACTAATTTGATATTGAAGCAATCACTAGTATCTGAGGATATGTAGGAGCTACCATACCCTTGCTTAACAAAGAAAAACCAGAGTTGAATCACTGAGGGATTACGAGTGAAAGATTAAGCAAATAAAGTTAAATCTAAGTATTTTATTAAGGATCCGTAAAAAGATTTTTCATGTTGCACTTCCATCATTTCCTTCCAAACATTCTCAAAATACATCACCTCTACAACCTCTAACATTTCCCAAAAATCAGATGAAACTCTATCTACAACCCAACACCACGTTAGTATAAACCAAGCGAGCAACTCTACTAATTATTCAAAAAACCTTCACTACTCATCCATACTGGAGTATACTCCACACAAACATTCACACAACAATCACTCAGGAAGTAATGATGGTCATGCAACATATTTTAATTTAAAGCAGGCTCGGAATTTCAATGCTCATTAATCTAAGTTCAGACTACTACCACTGAGGAAATTATAGAACCTTAAGCGTCTAGAAGTTTAGGTCGTGAGTTACAAAGTGAACCCTCATTTCAAATGAAGTTCATATGCTGGCTTTGCACCACCTCTGAATGGCAAACCATACCGGAACTTGATAATTAACATGGAAATTGATATATTCTAACAAACCCCCACCATTCTTTTGCTACAGATTATATGCAAAGGGAAAACACTCTGCAGTTTAATTAAGAAGCTATCACGAGTCCAAAGTGAGATACATCGGTCAAAGGATTACCCAATGTACACCTATGACTATGTGCAACGAAAATTGACTGACCTGATCCCATTATTCTCGGATGCATAGTAAAGCTTTTAATAAAAAGAATCGTCAATGGGAAATATTTCAAACCGAATAAACGTACAGCAAAACTCTCTGGAGCCCAATTTAATATCACGATGTTAATCAACTCAAGCAGTGTCTTAAATAACCCGCCACGGCGATCAATTGCCTCACCAAAATCCAATTCCATTAACTGCAATTGTAAATTAATTCCTCGTGAAAGAGTCCCTTTTTCTTAATGTAAGCATACTTGGTGATTCTTTAATAATCTTTTCAAACCCTCGATATGCTCTTCATTGATGACAAATTGGGAATGAGATACAGATGTACTCACTAGAGCCAATGACTTTATAAAGACTATGAGAAAATTACTGATCGACATGTAATTTAAGTCCCCTACTAATACTCTCCAAAAAATTCATCTCATTCCTATCCCCATTACTTTAAGTACATACATGAATTAAAGCCAATTTAATTTAAGAATTGATTCACTGACTATGGAGTCAAAAAAACAACCCTTGACCAACAAGTACCCTTCGAGGTGATGAGTTTACAGAAATTAGCTGAGAAAATGCCACAGTCTTAAATTGATCCCATCTAAAGGATTTTCAAATACCCCAAGTCAGGTTCTCTGTTACAAAAATGATTCAATTTTAAGTATGGAGCTGAAGAGATTAAACTGCTGACATTCCTTATGTAAACAATTATGAGGAATGACACAAAAATCCTGAACCGAACATTACCTTCTTCATTCCTCGTACTTAGGTAACTGAAAATGTGCACCCAAAATTGAAAAGCACATTACCCTTCAATGCTAATTTCATGTTTACAACGTATTTAATTTAATTAACTGCTACCCAAGGAAATTCTCAGTATGCCTTGTGAGGTCACTTTAAAGCCAGTATCGCTCTAGCCAGACTGCAAAGCATCTGGTTGATCCCACAGCTAAACTCTAGTATAGGAAGTTATGTGAACCATTAACATTCCACCCAGCAAGGAAATTTCTATTCCAAATGTGATTCAATATTCAAGGGTGATGTATTACACAGGTATTTTGAGATATATTTACATGAATCTCTAAGAATGCAAACCAAGCTATAGGATTGGATTTTTATTTTAAGCTTCAGTCATCCATGCATCACTAACCCAACGCAAGGCCCTGTCCCACCCAACAACCCTCCCTATAACACCAGAATATATTCCCCACACACACACACACAACAGTCCGGAGTGGCCACTCCAATCAAACAACACACAACCTGAAGTAAAATAGAAAATCCAATGCGTTACTTTAACTTTTGAGAAAGTGGCTTGAATGCTGAAGGTTAACAAGGCTACTGATTCTACCTTGACGTCAGTCAACAGGTTCTTAAAGTGATCCTTAGGGACAAACAAATTCAACTGTCGAACTTTTACGATCTCAAAGAATCCAATTAATTCTGTTCTAATGGAAGGGAACCTATTTCCATTATACCCAAAAATACTGGCTTTAACCGTTTCCCTCACTTGCTTTTGAGTGCACTTAATTCAATTTGCAGCTTTAATCTTAACTGATATCAATGAAAGTCTAATCGGTTATTATGTCAGCACATGCAAAACAATGCATCCGATTTCACTTTTGCTTATCTAATGACATGGACACCCATCCCCTTGCTGAGATATTTCATCAAGCATGACCACATATCTTAAAGCTTCTTTGAAGCTTAGCTATGATAGCATTTTGGGTGAAGGATTATTCATCACAAACATGGCTTCTAATAGGGAAATCAGAAGGATCTTCCTACAGAATCTAAATGTTACTTATAAACGTCAGATTTTATGCAAATGTGGCAAAATACAAAGAGAAGAGTTGAGTCCCAGCTCCATAGACAGTATTGATCAATTACGAAAGATACTTGCTTTGCTTACGTTTAACACTGCAAATATTTTGCTTTATATATGTTAACGAGATATGACAGCATAAAAGAAAAAATCCAAAGATGAAAGGGCTCTATTATAATTTTGCTCTAGATTACTCCGCATAGACTAGCAATGAATGGAAAATTAAACATACTTAAGATTACCATGTGTTGCAATTGATCACCGCTCCTTTCACTTGATACATCACCAATCCTATCTCACAAGCAAAGACCGCGTTCCCCCATTTTTCTACCATATCCAATGGCACGGATTCAATCACAATATTAGTATTTAAGAGATTTACATGAGATATGATTAAACACTTATATTTGCTAACACCTACCGTTCTTTCAGATGCATCCATAGGCCTCCGTATCACTCGTCACCACAATGGGAAGAAGGAATCTGTAAGCTAAGAATAAACCCAACTTAATAAACGAGAATACATACACGCAAGATACCGATGAAGAACATAGATTGAAATCATTGGTTTACAAAATGGTTATTGAGATAATAAAATGATTAAGCAAACCCAATGTCAATCCCTGATAGGAATTTGACATGGTTCATCAGTTAAATGAAGTGGCACACTAAGCAGGAATCCTATGTTAATTATGATTGGGAAAACAAGAATCACCATGCACTACCAAATGTGTATGCATGAAGTGGATGATAAGAGATGCAAACAATTACTTTAAATTACTGGATCTTCATAGCCCGAGATATTCCTATCCCATACTCTGTCAATATAGGGCTCCAGAGCTTAGTACTGCATTCCCCTTTCATGAAGACGCTACGTCAGGATACGATTCCCTAAGGGCTCGATATCCAAATGCAATATTTGAATCACCCACAAATTACTATCAAAAAATTGCCCTCACCATTTCAAAATTCATCGTTCAAAAAACCGAATTATTCCCTCCCCTCAGATACTTAATCCACTAATTTAATAACACCAATTTATTTATCTACTGACTTACTGCCTTTGGAATCGAGAAAGACCATTTATATCTTTGATTTTATGAGACACCAGCAAAGAGCTGAGAATATGAAAGTTATTTCGAATGTCAAAATGAAATAATCAATCTACTAGTACTAATAGTGTGCCGTTGATACCCAAATGATTCAAAATTGAGTAAGAGCATGAATCTGAGAATAGCAATCATCTGATGCTATTTATACAAATCAATCTACCTATCAAATCTCTTTCTTATTAGACTGGCACACAGTTGTAAGGGATGCTGGAATTTAAGTATTGTTTTAAATTTCCCATAACTATGGAGCTGTGTCACACACAAGGACAGTTAGAAATGAGAAGCAAAAAAATTCAACCTGAAGTGAGAATGGGTATGAGGAACTGATTTGTGAAAGTTGTGGAAGCAATTACTACCAGTAAACAAGCACAACTTTGAGGCTAGGAGATATTTAGCAACGCTAGGAATGGAACTGTATATAGTACTCTACCATGATATAACAGCAAGCATGAAAATGAATTTTGTGACCTGCTCTAAGTCAATTAAAAGCTACTGGCAAGAGCTGATAGTGCCTCAATGACACAAACTTCATGTTATCCACAAGAATAAGTCATAACGATCATAAGCTCTCTACGTGACTTCAAAGGTGAAGAAATAGAAACTGATTCTTTGGGGATATTTACAGCTAGGGCTAAGAATGCAAATAAGCATACAAGACTGGATTTCCATTTCACCTCTCACACATCAAACATCAACATACATTACCCACCCAACCCCCTCCCAGAAACATAATCCACACACACATTCCATTCATGAGTGCGCACTCCACTTAAACATTCACACAACAGGCAAACTAAGGTGAAATTGGAAATCCAACTTTTTTCATTAGAGTTTAAATTTTCAGCCTTAAAAAATAAATCCCATTAAAGGTTTAAAGAGGGTTGCATCTAACCCAGAGATCTGTAATGGCATGTTAGGCATCGGAAAAAAGAACCCATGAAATCAAACAGGTTTCCAGCTCCCCTTTACAATTTCAAGGAACTGTTGCTTTTATTATATTAAGGAAACCCACTAACAGGTACGATATCATCTAAAGGATGACAGTCAGCAGCTGTCCTGAGAGCAATGATAAGATAAAACCGCAGGGTAAAATTAATATCTTCCTAGGACCTCAAGCTGTGCATTGTTATAGCAGTCAGTATTTCGCAATATTTCATTAACACACATGAGCTGACTGATGCTTTACAGGGAGGGAAATTTGATTCACAGAAGGAAGGTATTTGAATGCAAACTTGGGATGGATGCTGCAGCGTCTCAATGATTCACACTAACAATGGGTATCAATTTGCAAAGGTGGTTATGGTCCATAAGCAGAGCCAAACCCTACCTCCATAGGCAGTAAGGATCATTCACTTTCTGCGTGATATCCCTTTAAGAAATGTAGACAAATCTCCGTATCCCATTATTGTCTAAGAAATATTAATACAAAAAGACAGGCTTAAGGCTGTGAATATTTTAAACCGCTTCAGTCAGGTTACTTCAAACTGAATACTTAACTCTTTCACAGAGGTGTTACCCACAAAATGATGTATCGCAAGTTTCATTTGCGTTACCCATTTTACTCCTAAGAAATTAAGTCAAAGAGTACATTTAAGATTATCATTTTCTCAGATTCAATAGCTTTTCAAGAGCCTTACTCATCATTGATCAATTCAAGTCAGACAATTTCGTCAGCATCAAAGATGTACATTTGCAAAATGCAGAGAATTTTGCTTCTAATTCTACCACTCTTCAATCAAAAGATCAACAAATGGAGAAATTAACATGTTGACTTTAAACATTACCGCAGCCTTCTGCACCAAGGACAAAGAATATTATCCGGTATTCGAGGGCCCCAAACTTTATGACGAGGGGATCTTGTGATAAAAGAATTAAATTTTAAAATCATCATATTAAATAATAAACTAAATGGAACCCATGAAACATCTGAAGGACTCTGTTTTCCCTTATTTCACTATCAACATGAATTTACTATGTTCCATCTCTTCTGCTACCGTATTAATGAAAAAAATATGAATACTGGTGCCGAGAAGCCATCCACATGCCACCTGAGTTTGGTGCAAAGCATTTGTACCCTTATTCAGAAAAAAGACTAATTTGATATTGAAGCAATCACTAGTATCTGAGGATATGTAGGAGCTACCATACCCTTGCTTAACAAAGAAAAACCAGAGTTGAATCACTGAGGGATTACGAGTGAAAGATTAAGCAAATAAAGTTAAATCTAAGTATTTTATTAAGGATCCGTAAAAAGATTTTTCATGTTGCACTTCCATCATTTCCTTCCAAACATTCTCAAAATACATCACCTCTACAACCTCTAACATTTCCCAAAAATCAGATGAAACTCTATCTACAACCCAACACCACGTTAGTATAAACCAAGCGAGCAACTCTACTAATTATTCAAAAAACCTTCACTACTCATCCATACTGGAGTATACTCCACACAAACATTCACACAACAATCACTCAGGAAGTAATGATGGTCATGCAACATATTTTAATTTAAAGCAGGCTCGGAATTTCAATGCTCATTAATCTAAGTTCAGACTACTACCACTGAGGAAATTATAGAACCTTAAGCGTCTAGAAGTTTAGGTCGTGAGTTACAAAGTGAACCCTCATTTCAAATGAAGTTCATATGCTGGCTTTGCACCACCTCTGAATGGCAAACCATACCGGAACTTGATAATTAACATGGAAATTGATATATTCTAACAAACCCCCACCATTCTTTTGCTACAGATTATATGCAAAGGGAAAACACTCTGCAGTTTAATTAAGAAGCTATCACGAGTCCAAAGTGAGACACATCGGTCAAAGGATTACCCAATGTACACCTATGACTATGTGCAACGAAAATTGACTGACCTGATCCCATTATTCTCGGATGCATAGTAAAGCTTTTAATAAAAAGAATCGTCAATGGGAAATATTTCAAACCGAATAAACGTACAGCAAAACTCTCTGGAGCCCAATTTAATATCACGATGTTAATCAACTCAAGCAGTGTCTTAAATAACCCGCCACGGCGATCAATTGCCTCACCAAAATCCAATTCCATTAACTGCAATTGTAAATTAATTCCTCGTGAAAGAGTCCCTTTTTCTTAATGTAAGCATACTTGGTGATTCTTTAATAATCTTTTCAAACCCTCGATATGCTCTTCATGGATGACAAATTGGGAATGAGATACAGATGTACTCACTAGAGCCAATGACTTTATAAAGACTATGAGAAAATTACTGATCGACATGTAATTTAAGTCCCCTACTAATACTCTCCAAAAAATTCATCTCATTCCTATCCCCATTACTTTAAGTACATACATGAATTAAAGCCAATTTAATTTAAGAATTGATTCACTGACTATGGAGTCAAAAAAACAACCCTTGACCAACAAGTACCCTTCGAGGTGATGAGTTTACAGAAATTAGCTGAGAAAATGCCACAGTCTTAAATTGATCCCATCTAAAGGATTTTCAAATACCCCAAGTCAGGTTCTCTGTTACAAAAATGATTCAATTTTAAGCATGGGGCTGAAGAGATTAAACTGCTGACATTCCTTATGTAAACAATTATGAGGAATGACACAAAAATCCTGAACCGAACATTACCTTCTTCATTCCTCGTACTTAGGTAACTGAAAATGTGCACCCAAAATTGAAAAGCACATTACCCTTCAATGCTAATTTCATGTTTACAACGTATTTAATTTAATTAACTGCTACCCAAGGAAATTCTCAGTATGCCTTGTGAGGTCACTTTAAAGCCAGTATCGCTCTAGCCAGACTGCAAAGCATCTGGTTGATCCCACAGCTAAACTCTAGTATAGAAAGTTATGTGAACCATTAACATTCCACCCAGCAAGGAAATTTCTATTCCAAATGTGATTCATTATTCAAGGGTGATGTATTACACAGGGATTTTGAGATATATTTACATGAATCTCTAAGAATGCAAACCAAGCTATAGGATTGGATTTTTATTTTAAGCTTCAGTCATCCATGCATCACTAACCCAACGCAAGGCCCTGTCCCACCCAACAACCCTCCCTATAACACCAGAATATATTCCCCACACACACACACACAACAGTCCGGAGTGGCCACTCCAATCAAACAACACACAACCTGAAGTAAAATAGAAAATCCAATCCGTTACTTTAACTTTTGAGAAAGTGGCTTGAATGCTGAAGGTTAACAAGGCTACTGATTCTACCTTGACGTCAGTCAACAGGTTCTTAAAGTGATCCTTAGGGACAAACAAATTCAACTGTCGAACTTTTACGATCTCAAAGAATCCAATTAATTCTGTTCTAATGGAAGGGAACCTATTTCCATTATACCCAAAAATACTGGCTTTAACCGTTTCCCTCACTTGCTTTTGAGTGCACTTAATTCAATTTGCAGCTTTAATCTTAACTGATATCAATGAAAGTCTAATCGGTTATTATGTCAGCACATGCAAAACAATGCATCCGATTTCACTTTTGCTTATCTAATGACATGGACACCCATCCCCTTGCTGAGATATTTCATCAAGCATGACCACATATCTTAAAGCTTCTTTGAAGCTTAGCTATGATAGCATTTTGGGTGAAGGATTATTCATCACAAACATGGCTTCTAATAGGGAAATCAGAAGGATCTTCCTACAGAATCTAAATGTTACTTATAAACGTCAGATTTTATGCAAATGTGGCAAAATACAAAGAGAAGAGTTGAGTCCCAGCTCCATAGACAGTATTGATCAATTACGAAAGATACTTGCTTTGCTTACGTTTAACACTGCAATTATTTTGCTTTATATATGTTAACGAGATATGACAGCATAAAAGAAAAAATCCAAAGATGAAAGGGCTCTATTATAATTTTGCTCTAGATTACTCCGCATAGACTAGCAATGAATGGAAAATTAAACATACTTAAGATTACCATGTGTTGCAATTGATCACCGCTCCTTTCACTTGATACATCACCAATCCTATCTCACAAGCAAAGACCGCGTTCCCCCATTTTTCTACCATATCCAATGGCACGGATTCAATCACAATATTAGTATTTAAGAGATTTACATGAGATATGATTAAACACTTATATTTGCTAACACCTACCGTTCTTTCAGATGCATCCATAGGCCTCCGTATCACTCGTCACCACAATGGGAAGAAGGAATCTGTAAGCTAAGAATAAACCCAACTTAATAAACGAGAATACATACACGCAAGATACCGATGAAGAACATAGATTGAAATCATTGGTTTACAAAATGGTTATTGAGATAATAAAATGATTAAGCAAACCCAATGTCAATCCCTGATAGGAATTTGACATGGTTCATCAATTAAATGAAGTGGCACACTAAGCAGGAATCCTATGTTAATTATGATTGGGAAAACAAGAATCACCATGCACTACCAAATGTGTATGCACAAAGTGGATGATAAGAGATGCAAACAATTACTTTAAATTACCGGATCTTCATAGCCCGAGATATTCCTATCCCATACTCTGTCAATATAGGGCTCCAGAGCTTAGTACTGCATTCCCCTTTCATGAAAACGCTACGTCAGGATACGATTCCCTAAGGGCTCGATATCCAAATGCAATATTTGAATCACCCACAAATTACTATCAAAAAATTGCCCTCACCATTTCAAAATTCATCGTTCAAAAAACTGAATTATTCCCTCCCCTCAGATACTTAATCCACTAATTTAATAACACCAATTTATTTATCTACTGACTTACTGCCTTTGGAATCGAGAAAGACCATTTATATCTTTGATTTTATGAGACACCAGCAAAGAGCTGAGAATATGAAAGTTATTTCGAATGTCAAAATGAAATAATCAATCTACTAGTACTAATAGTGTGCCGTTGATACCCAAATGATTCAAAATTGAGTAAGAGCATGAATCTGAGAATAGCAATCATCTGATGCTATTTATACAAATCAATCTACCTATCAAATCTCTTTCTTATTAGACTGGCACACAGTTATAAGGGATGCTGGAATTTAAGTATTGTTTTAAATTTCCCATAACTATGGAGCTGTGTCACACACAAGGACAGTTAGAAATGAGAAGCAAAAACATTCAACCGGAAGTGAGAATGGGTATGAGGAACTGATTTGTGAAAGTTGTGGAAGCAATTACTACCAGTAAACAAGCACAGCTTTGAGGCTAGGAGATATTTAGCAACGCTAGGAATGGAACTGTATATAGTACTCTACCATGATATAACAGCAAGCATGAAAATGAATTTTGTGACCTGCTCTAAGTCAATTAAAAGCTACTGGCAAGAGCTGATAGTGCCTCAATGACACAAACTTCATGTTATCCACAAGAATAAGTCATAACGATCATAAGCTCTCTACGTGACTTCAAAGGTGAAGAAATAGAAACTGATTCTTTGGGGATATTTACAGCTAGGGCTAAGAATGCAAATAAGCATACAAGACTGGATTTCCATTTCACCTCTCACACATCAAACATCAACATACATTACCCACCCAACCCCCTCCCAGAAACATAATCCACACACACATTCCATTCATGAGTGCGCACTCCACTTAAACATTCACACAACAGGCAAACTAAGGTGAAATTGGAAATCCAACTTTTTTCATTAGAGTTTAAATTTTCAGCCTTAAAAAATAAATCCCATTAAAGGTTTAAAGAGGGTTGCATCTAACCCAGAGATCTGTAATGGCATGTTAGGCATCGGAAAAAAGAACCCATGAAATCAAACAGGTTTCCAGCTCCCCTTTACAATTTCAAGGAACTGTTGCTTTTATTATATTAAGGAAACCCACTAACAGGTACGATATCATCTAAAGGATGACAGTCAGCAGCTGTCCTGAGAGCAATGATAAGATAAAACCGCAGGGTAAAATTAATATCTTCCTAGGACCTCAAGCTGTGCATTGTTATAGCAGTCAGTATTTCGCAATATTTCATTAACACACATGAGCTGACTGATGCTTTACAGGGAGGGAAATTTGATTCACAGAAGGAAGGTATTTGAATGCAAACTTGGGATGGATGCTGCAGCGTCTCAATGATTCACACTAACAATGGGTATCAATTTGCAAAGGTGGTTATGGTCCATAAGCAGAGCCAAACCCTACCTCCATAGGCAGTAAGGATCATTCACTTTCTGCGTGATATCCCTTTAAGAAATGTAGACAAATCTCCGTATCCCATTATTGTCTAAGAAATATTAATACAAAAAGACAGGCTTAAGGCTGTGAATATTTTAAACCGCTTCAGTCAGGTTACTTCAAACTGAATACTTAACTCTTTCACAGAGGTGTTACCCACAAAATGATGTATCGCAAGTTTCATTTGCGTTACCCATTTTACTCCTAAGAAATTAAGTCAAAGAGTACATTTAAGATTATCATTTTCTCAGATTCAATAGCTTTTCAAGAGCCTTACTCATCATTGATCAATTCAAGTCAGACAATTTCGTCAGCATCAAAGATGTACATTTGCAAAATGCAGAGAATTTTGCTTCTAATTCTACCACTCTTCAATCAAAAGATCAACAAATGGAGAAATTAACATGTTGACTTTAAACATTACCGCAGCCTTCTGCACCAAGGACAAAGAATATTATCCGGTATTCGAGGGCCCCAAACTTTATGACGAGGGGATCTTGTGATAAAAGAATTAAATTTTAAAATCATCATATTAAATAATAAACTAAATGGAACCCATGAAACATCTGAAGGACTCTGTTTTCCCTTATTTCACTATCAACATGAATTTACTATGTTCCATCTCTTCTGCTACCGTATTAATGAAAAAAATATGAATACTGGTGCCGAGAAGCCATCCACATGCCACCTGAGTTTGGTGCAAAGCATTTGTACCCTTATTCAGAAAAAAGACTAATTTGATATTGAAGCAATCACTAGTATCTGAGGATATGTAGGAGCTACCATACCCTTGCTTAACAAAGAAAAACCAGAGTTGAATCACTGAGGGATTACGAGTGAAAGATTAAGCAAATAAAGTTAAATCTAAGTATTTTATTAAGGATCCGTAAAAAGATTTTTCATGTTGCACTTCCATCATTTCCTTCCAAACATTCTCAAAATACATCACCTCTACAACCTCTAACATTTCCCAAAAATCAGATGAAACTCTATCTACAACCCAACACCACGTTAGTATAAACCAAGCGAGCAACTCTACTAATTATTCAAAAAACCTTCACTACTCATCCATACTGGAGTATACTCCACACAAACATTCACACAACAATCACTCAGGAAGTAATGATGGTCATGCAACATATTTTAATTTAAAGCAGGCTCGGAATTTCAATGCTCATTAATCTAAGTTCAGACTACTACCACTGAGGAAATTATAGAACCTTAAGCGTCTAGAAGTTTAGGTCGTGAGTTACAAAGTGAACCCTCATTTCAAATGAAGTTCATATGCTGGCTTTGCACCACCTCTGAATGGCAAACCATACCGGAACTTGATAATTAACATGGAAATTGATATATTCTAACAAACCCCCACCATTCTTTTGCTACAGATTATATGCAAAGGGAAAACACTCTGCAGTTTAATTAAGAAGCTATCACGAGTCCAAAGTGAGACACATCGGTCAAAGGATTACCCAATGTACACCTATGACTATGTGCAACGAAAATTGACTGACCTGATCCCATTATTCTCGGATGCATAGTAAAGCTTTTAATAAAAAGAATCGTCAATGGGAAATATTTCAAACCGAATAAACGTACAGCAAAACTCTCTGGAGCCCAATTTAATATCACGATGTTAATCAACTCAAGCAGTGTCTTAAATAACCCGCCACGGCGATCAATTGCCTCACCAAAATCCAATTCCATTAACTGCAATTGTAAATTAATTCCTCGTGAAAGAGTCCCTTTTTCTTAATGTAAGCATACTTGGTGATTCTTTAATAATCTTTTCAAACCCTCGATATGCTCTTCATGGATGACAAATTGGGAATGAGATACAGATGTACTCACTAGAGCCAATGACTTTATAAAGACTATGAGAAAATTACTGATCGACATGTAATTTAAGTCCCCTACTAATACTCTCCAAAAAATTCATCTCATTCCTATCCCCATTACTTTAAGTACATACATGAATTAAAGCCAATTTAATTTAAGAATTGATTCACTGACTATGGAGTCAAAAAAACAACCCTTGACCAACAAGTACCCTTCGAGGTGATGAGTTTACAGAAATTAGCTGAGAAAATGCCACAGTCTTAAATTGATCCCATCTAAAGGATTTTCAAATACCCCAAGTCAGGTTCTCTGTTACAAAAATGATTCAATTTTAAGCATGGGGCTGAAGAGATTAAACTGCTGACATTCCTTATGTAAACAATTATGAGGAATGACACAAAAATCCTGAACCGAACATTACCTTCTTCATTCCTCGTACTTAGGTAACTGAAAATGTGCACCCAAAATTGAAAAGCACATTACCCTTCAATGCTAATTTCATGTTTACAACGTATTTAATTTAATTAACTGCTACCCAAGGAAATTCTCAGTATGCCTTGTGAGGTCACTTTAAAGCCAGTATCGCTCTAGCCAGACTGCAAAGCATCTGGTTGATCCCACAGCTAAACTCTAGTATAGAAAGTTATGTGAACCATTAACATTCCACCCAGCAAGGAAATTTCTATTCCAAATGTGATTCATTATTCAAGGGTGATGTATTACACAGGGATTTTGAGATATATTTACATGAATCTCTAAGAATGCAAACCAAGCTATAGGATTGGATTTTTATTTTAAGCTTCAGTCATCCATGCATCACTAACCCAACGCAAGGCCCTGTCCCACCCAACAACCCTCCCTATAACACCAGAATATATTCCCCACACACACACACACAACAGTCCGGAGTGGCCACTCCAATCAAACAACACACAACCTGAAGTAAAATAGAAAATCCAATCCGTTACTTTAACTTTTGAGAAAGTGGCTTGAATGCTGAAGGTTAACAAGGCTACTGATTCTACCTTGACGTCAGTCAACAGGTTCTTAAAGTGATCCTTAGGGACAAACAAATTCAACTGTCGAACTTTTACGATCTCAAAGAATCCAATTAATTCTGTTCTAATGGAAGGGAACCTATTTCCATTATACCCAAAAATACTGGCTTTAACCGTTTCCCTCACTTGCTTTTGAGTGCACTTAATTCAATTTGCAGCTTTAATCTTAACTGATATCAATGAAAGTCTAATCGGTTATTATGTCAGCACATGCAAAACAATGCATCCGATTTCACTTTTGCTTATCTAATGACATGGACACCCATCCCCTTGCTGAGATATTTCATCAAGCATGACCACATATCTTAAAGCTTCTTTGAAGCTTAGCTATGATAGCATTTTGGGTGAAGGATTATTCATCACAAACATGGCTTCTAATAGGGAAATCAGAAGGATCTTCCTACAGAATCTAAATGTTACTTATAAACGTCAGATTTTATGCAAATGTGGCAAAATACAAAGAGAAGAGTTGAGTCCCAGCTCCATAGACAGTATTGATCAATTACGAAAGATACTTGCTTTGCTTACGTTTAACACTGCAATTATTTTGCTTTATATATGTTAACGAGATATGACAGCATAAAAGAAAAAATCCAAAGATGAAAGGGCTCTATTATAATTTTGCTCTAGATTACTCCGCATAGACTAGCAATGAATGGAAAATTAAACATACTTAAGATTACCATGTGTTGCAATTGATCACCGCTCCTTTCACTTGATACATCACCAATCCTATCTCACAAGCAAAGACCGCGTTCCCCCATTTTTCTACCATATCCAATGGCACGGATTCAATCACAATATTAGTATTTAAGAGATTTACATGAGATATGATTAAACACTTATATTTGCTAACACCTACCGTTCTTTCAGATGCATCCATAGGCCTCCGTATCACTCGTCACCACAATGGGAAGAAGGAATCTGTAAGCTAAGAATAAACCCAACTTAATAAACGAGAATACATACACGCAAGATACCGATGAAGAACATAGATTGAAATCATTGGTTTACAAAATGGTTATTGAGATAATAAAATGATTAAGCAAACCCAATGTCAATCCCTGATAGGAATTTGACATGGTTCATCAATTAAATGAAGTGGCACACTAAGCAGGAATCCTATGTTAATTATGATTGGGAAAACAAGAATCACCATGCACTACCAAATGTGTATGCACAAAGTGGATGATAAGAGATGCAAACAATTACTTTAAATTACCGGATCTTCATAGCCCGAGATATTCCTATCCCATACTCTGTCAATATAGGGCTCCAGAGCTTAGTACTGCATTCCCCTTTCATGAAAACGCTACGTCAGGATACGATTCCCTAAGGGCTCGATATCCAAATGCAATATTTGAATCACCCACAAATTACTATCAAAAAATTGCCCTCACCATTTCAAAATTCATCGTTCAAAAAACTGAATTATTCCCTCCCCTCAGATACTTAATCCACTAATTTAATAACACCAATTTATTTATCTACTGACTTACTGCCTTTGGAATCGAGAAAGACCATTTATATCTTTGATTTTATGAGACACCAGCAAAGAGCTGAGAATATGAAAGTTATTTCGAATGTCAAAATGAAATAATCAATCTACTAGTACTAATAGTGTGCCGTTGATACCCAAATGATTCAAAATTGAGTAAGAGCATGAATCTGAGAATAGCAATCATCTGATGCTATTTATACAAATCAATCTACCTATCAAATCTCTTTCTTATTAGACTGGCACACAGTTATAAGGGATGCTGGAATTTAAGTATTGTTTTAAATTTCCCATAACTATGGAGCTGTGTCACACACAAGGACAGTTAGAAATGAGAAGCAAAAACATTCAACCGGAAGTGAGAATGGGTATGAGGAACTGATTTGTGAAAGTTGTGGAAGCAATTACTACCAGTAAACAAGCACAGCTTTGAGGCTAGGAGATATTTAGCAACGCTAGGAATGGAACTGTATATAGTACTCTACCATGATATAACAGCAAGCATGAAAATGAATTTTGTGACCTGCTCTAAGTCAATTAAAAGCTACTGGCAAGAGCTGATAGTGCCTCAATGACACAAACTTCATGTTATCCACAAGAATAAGTCATAACGATCATAAGCTCTCTACGTGACTTCAAAGGTGAAGAAATAGAAACTGATTCTTTGGGGATATTTACAGCTAGGGCTAAGAATGCAAATAAGCATACAAGACTGGATTTCCATTTCACCTCTCACACATCAAACATCAACATACATTACCCACCCAACCCCCTCCCAGAAACATAATCCACACACACATTCCATTCATGAGTGCGCACTCCACTTAAACATTCACACAACAGGCAAACTAAGGTGAAATTGGAAATCCAACTTTTTTCATTAGAGTTTAAATTTTCAGCCTTAAAAAATAAATCCCATTAAAGGTTTAAAGAGGGTTGCATCTAACCCAGAGATCTGTAATGGCATGTTAGGCATCGGAAAAAAGAACCCATGAAATCAAACAGGTTTCCAGCTCCCCTTTACAATTTCAAGGAACTGTTGCTTTTATTATATTAAGGAAACCCACTAACAGGTACGATATCATCTAAAGGATGACAGTCAGCAGCTGTCCTGAGAGCAATGATAAGATAAAACCGCAGGGTAAAATTAATATCTTCCTAGGACCTCAAGCTGTGCATTGTTATAGCAGTCAGTATTTCGCAATATTTCATTAACACACATGAGCTGACTGATGCTTTACAGGGAGGGAAATTTGATTCACAGAAGGAAGGTATTTGAATGCAAACTTGGGATGGATGCTGCAGCGTCTCAATGATTCACACTAACAATGGGTATCAATTTGCAAAGGTGGTTATGGTCCATAAGCAGAGCCAAACCCTACCTCCATAGGCAGTAAGGATCATTCACTTTCTGCGTGATATCCCTTTAAGAAATGTAGACAAATCTCCGTATCCCATTATTGTCTAAGAAATATTAATACAAAAAGACCGTGCCCTAGGCTTAAGGCTGTGAATATTTTAAACCGCTTCAGTCAGGTTACTTCAAACTGAATACTTAACTCTTTCACAGAGGTGTTACCCACAAAATGATGTATCGCAAGTTTCATTTGCGTTACCCATTTTACTCCTAAGAAATTAAGTCAAAGAGTACATTTAAGATTATCATTTTCTCAGATTCAATAGCTTTTCAAGAGCCTTACTCATCATTGATCAATTCAAGTCAGACAATTTCGTCAGCATCAAAGATGTACATTTGCAAAATGCAGAGAATTTTGCTTCTAATTCTACCACTCTTCAATCAAAAGATCAACAAATGGAGAAATTAACATGTTGACTTTAAACATTACCGCAGCCTTCTGCACCAAGGACAAAGAATATTATCCGGTATTCGAGGGCCCCAAACTTTATGACGAGGGGATCTTGTGATAAAAGAATTAAATTTTAAAATCATCATATTAAATAATAAACTAAATGGAACCCATGAAACATCTGAAGGACTCTGTTTTCCCTTATTTCACTATCAACATGAATTTACTATGTTCCATCTCTTCTGCTACCGTATTAATGAAAAAAATATGAATACTGGTGCCGAGAAGCCATCCACATGCCACCTGAGTTTGGTGCAAAGCATTTGTACCCTTATTCAGAAAAAAGACTAATTTGATATTGAAGCAATCACTAGTATCTGAGGATATGTAGGAGCTACCATACTCTTGCTTAACAAAGAAAAACCAGAGTTGAATCACTGAGGGATTACGAGTGAAAGATTAAGCAAATAAAGTTAAATCTAAGTATTTTATTAAGGATCCGTAAAAAGATTTTTCATGTTGCACTTCCATCATTTCCTTCCACACATACTCAAAATACATCACCTCTACAACCTCTAACATTTCCCAAAAATCAGATGAAACTCTATCTACAACCCAACACCACGTTAGTATAAACCAAGCGAGCAACTCTACTAATTATTCAAAAAACCTTCACTACTCATCCATACTGGAGTATACTCCACACAAACATTCACACAACAATCACTCAGGAAGTAATGATGGTCATGCAACATATTTTAATTTAAAGCAGGCTCGGAATTTCAATGCTCATTAATCTAAGTTCAGACTACTACCACTGAGGAAATTATAGAACCTTAAGCGTCTAGAAGTTTAGGTCGTGAGTTACAAAGTGAACCCTCATTTCAAATGAAGTTCATATGCTGGCTTTGCACCACCTCTGAATGGCAAACCATACCGGAACTTGATAATTAACATGGAAATTGATATATTCTAACAAACCCCCACCATTCTTTTGCTACAGATTATATGCAAAGGGAAAACACTCTGCAGTTTAATTAAGAAGCTATCACGAGTCCAAAGTGAGATACATCGGTCAAAGGATTACCCAATGTACACCTATGACTATGTGCAACAAAAATTGACTGACCTGATCCCATTATTCTCGGATGCATAGTAAAGCTTTTAATAAAAAGAATCGTCAATGGGAAATATTTCAAACCGAATAAACGTACAGCAAAACTCTCTGGAGCCCAATTTAATATCACGATGTTAATCAACTCAAGCAGTGTCTTAAATAACCCGCCACGGCGATCAATTGCCTCACCAAAATCCAATTCCATTAACTGCAATTGTAAATTAATTCCTCGTGAAAGAGTCCCTTTTTCTTAATGTAAGCATACTTGGTGATTCTTTAATAATCTTTTCAAACCCTCGATATGCTCTTCATTGATGACAAATTGGGAATGAGATACAGATGTACTCACTAGAGCCAATGACTTTATAAAGACTATGAGAAAATTACTGATCGACATGTAATTTAAGTCCCCTACTAATACTCTCCAAAAAATTCATCTCATTCCTATCCCCATTACTTTAAGTACATACATGAATTAAAGCCAATTTAATTTAAGAATTGATTCACTGACTATGGAGTCAAAAAAACAACCCTTGACCAACAAGTACCCTTCGAGGTGATGAGTTTACAGAAATTAGCTGAGAAAATGCCACAGTCTTAAATTGATCCCATCTAAAGGATTTTCAAATACCCCAAGTCAGGTTCTCTGTTACAAAAATGATTCAATTTTAAGTATGGAGCTGAAGAGATTAAACTGCTGACATTCCTTATGTAAACAATTATGAGGAATGACACAAAAATCCTGAACCGAACATTACCTTCTTCATTCCTCGTACTTAGGTAACTGAAAATGTGCACCCAAAATTGAAAAGCACATTACCCTTCAATGCTAATTTCATGTTTACAACGTATTTAATTTAATTAACTGCTACCCAAGGAAATTCTCAGTATGCCTTGTGAGGTCACTTTAAAGCCAGTATCGCTCTAGCCAGACTGCAAAGCATCTGGTTGATCCCACAGCTAAACTCTAGTATAGGAAGTTATGTGAACCATTAACATTCCACCCAGCAAGGAAATTTCTATTCCAAATGTGATTCAATATTCAAGGGTGATGTATTACACAGGTATTTTGAGATATATTTACATGAATCTCTAAGAATGCAAACCAAGCTATAGGATTGGATTTTTATTTTAAGCTTCAGTCATCCATGCATCACTAACCCAACGCAAGGCCCTGTCCCACCCAACAACCCTCCCTATAACACCAGAATATATTCCCCACACACACACACACAACAGTCCGGAGTGGCCACTCCAATCAAACAACACACAACCTGAAGTAAAATAGAAAATCCAATCCGTTACTTTAACTTTTGAGAAAGTGGCTTGAATGCTGAAGGTTAACAAGGCTACTGATTCTACCTTGACGTCAGTCAACAGGTTCTTAAAGTGATCCTTAGGGACAAACAAATTCAACTGTCGAACTTTTACGATCTCAAAGAATCCAATTAATTCTGTTCTAATGGAAGGGAACCTATTTCCATTATACCCAAAAATACTGGCTTTAACCGTTTCCCTCACTTGCTTTTGAGTGCACTTAATTCAATTTGCAGCTTTAATCTTAACTGATATCAATGAAAGTCTAATCGGTTATTATGTCAGCACATGCAAAACAATGCATCCGATTTCACTTTTGCTTATCTAATGACATGGACACCCATCCCCTTGCTGAGATATTTCATCAAGCATGACCACATATCTTAAAGCTTCTTTGAAGCTTAGCTATGATAGCATTTTGGGTGAAGGATTATTCATCACAAACATGGCTTCTAATAGGGAAATCAGAAGGATCTTCCTACAGAATCTAAATGTTACTTATAAACGTCAGATTTTATGCAAATGTGGCAAAATACAAAGAGAAGAGTTGAGTCCCAGCTCCATAGACAGTATTGATCAATTACGAAAGATACTTGCTTTGCTTACGTTTAACACTGCAAATATTTTGCTTTATATATGTTAACGAGATATGACAGCATAAAAGAAAAAATCCAAAGATGAAAGGGCTCTATTATAATTTTGCTCTAGATTACTCCGCATAGACTAGCAATGAATGGAAAATTAAACATACTTAAGATTACCATGTGTTGCAATTGATCACCGCTCCTTTCACTTGATACATCACCAATCCTATCTCACAAGCAAAGACCGCGTTCCCCCATTTTTCTACCATATCCAATGGCACGGATTCAATCACAATATTAGTATTTAAGAGATTTACATGAGATATGATTAAACACTTATATTTGCTAACACCTACCGTTCTTTCAGATGCATCCATAGGCCTCCGTATCACTCGTCACCACAATGGGAAGAAGGAATCTGTAAGCTAAGAATAAACCCAACTTAATAAACGAGAATACATACACGCAAGATACCGATGAAGAACATAGATTGAAATCATTGGTTTACAAAATGGTTATTGAGATAATAAAATGATTAAGCAAACTCAATGTCAATCCCTGATAGGAATTTGACATGGTTCATCAGTTAAATGAAGTGGCACACTAAGCAGGAATCCTATGTTAATTATGATTGGGAAAACAAGAATCACCATGCACTACCAAATGTGTATGCATGAAGTGGATGATAAGAGATGCAAACAATTACTTTAAATTACTGGATCTTCATAGCCCGAGATATTCCTATCCCATACTCTGTCAATATAGGGCTCCAGAGCTTAGTACTGCATTCCCCTTTCATGAAGACGCTACGTCAGGATACGATTCCCTAAGGGCTCGATATCCAAATGCAATATTTGAATCACCCACAAATTACTATCAAAAAATTGCCCTCACCATTTCAAAATTCATCGTTCAAAAAACCGAATTATTCCCTCCCCTCAGATACTTAATCCACTAATTTAATAACACCAATTTATTTATCTACTGACTTACTGCCTTTGGAATCGAGAAAGACCATTTATATCTTTGATTTTATGAGACACCAGCAAAGAGCTGAGAATATGAAAGTTATTTCGAATGTCAAAATGAAATAATCAATCTACTAGTACTAATAGTGTGCCGTTGATACCCAAATGATTCAAAATTGAGTAAGAGCATGAATCTGAGAATAGCAATCATCTGATGCTATTTATACAAATCAATCTACCTATCAAATCTCTTTCTTATTAGACTGGCACACAGTTGTAAGGGATGCTGGAATTTAAGTATTGTTTTAAATTTCCCATAACTATGGAGCTGTGTCACACACAAGGACAGTTAGAAATGAGAAGCAAAAAAATTCAACCGGAAGTGAGAGAGGGTATGAGGAACTGATTTGTGAAAGTTGTGGAAGTAATTACTACCAGTAATTAAGCACAGCTTTGAGGCTAGGAGATATTTAGCAACGCTAGGAATGGAACTGTATATAGTACTCTACCATGATATAACAGCAAGCATGAAAATGAATTTTGTGACCTGCTCTAAGTCAATTAAAAGCTACTGGCAAGAGCTGATAGTGCCTCAATGACACAAACTTCATGTTATCCACAAGAATAAGTCATAACGATCATAAGCTCTCTACGTGACTTCAAAGGTGAAGAAATAGAAACTGATTCTTTGGGGATATTTACAGCTAGGGCTAAGAATGCAAATAAGCATACAAGACTGGATTTCCATTTCACCTCTCACACATCAAACATCAACATACATTACCCACCCAACCCCCTCCCAGAAACATAATCCACACACACATTCCATTCATGAGTGCGCACTCCACTTAAACATTCACACAACAGGCAAACTAAGGTGAAATTGGAAATTCAACCTTTTTCATTAGAGTTTAAATTTTCAGCCTTAAAAAATAAATCCCATTAAAGGTTTAAAGAGGGTTGCATCTAACCCAGAGATCTGTAATGGCATGTTAGGCATCGAAAAAAAGAACCCATGAAATCAAACAGGTTTCCAGCTCCCCTTTACAATTTCAAGGAACTGTTGCTTTTATTATATTAAGGAAACCCACTAACAGGTACGATATCATCTAAAGGATGACAGTCAGCAGCTGTCCTGAGAGCAATGATAAGATAAAACCGCAGGGTAAAATTAATATCTTCCTAGGACCTCAAGCTGTGCATTGTTATAGCAGTCAGTATTTCGCAATATTTCATTAACACACATGAGCTGACTGATGCTTTACAGGGAGGGAAATTTGATTCACAGAAGGAAGGTATTTGAATGCAAACTTGGGATGGATGCTGCAGCGTCTCAATGATTCACACTAACAATGGGTATCAATTTGCAAAGGTGGTTATGGTCCATAAGCAGAGCCAAACCCTACCTCCATAGGCAGTAAGGATCATTCACTTTCTGCGTGATATCCCTTTAAGAAATGTAGACAAATCTCCGTATCCCATTATTGTCTAAGAAATATTAATACAAAAAGACAGGCTTAAGGCTGTGAATATTTTAAACCGCTTCAGTCAGGTTACTTCAAACTGAATACTTAACTCTTTCACAGAGGTGTTACCCACAAAATGATGTATCGCAAGTTTCATTTGCGTTCCCCATTTTACTCCTAATAAATTAAGTCAAAGAGTACATTTAAGATTATCATTTTCTCAGATTCAATAGCTTTTCAAGAGCCTTACTCATCATTGATCAATTCAAGTCAGACAATTTCGTCAGCATCAAAGATGTACATTTGCAAAATGCAGAGAATTTTGCTTCTAATTCTACCACTCTTCAATCAAAAGATCAACAAATGGAGAAATTAACATGTTGACTTTAAACATTACCGCAGCCTTCTGCACCAAGGACAAAGAATATTATCCGGTATTCGAGGGCCCCAAACTTTATGACGAGGGGATCTTGTGATAAAAGAATTAAATTTTAAAATCATCATATTAAATAATAAACGAAATGGAACCCATGAAACATCTGAAGGACTCTGTTTTCCCTTATTTCACTATCAACATGAATTTACTATGTTCCATCTCTTCTGCTACCGTATTAATGAAAAAAATATGAATACTGGTGCCGAGAAGCCATCCACATGCCACCTGAGTTTGGTGCAAAGCATTTGTACCCTTATTCAGAAAAAAGACTAATTTGATATTGAAGCAATCACTAGTATCTGAGGATATGTAGGAGCTACCATACCCTTGCTTAACAAAGAAAAACCAGAGTTGAATCACTGAGGGATTACGAGTGAAAGATTAAGCAAATAAAGTTAAATCTAAGTATTTTATTAAGGATCCGTAAAAAGATTTTTGATGTTGCACTTCCATCATTTCCTTCCAAACATACTCAAAATGCATCACCTCTACAACCTCTAACATTTCCCAAAAATCAGATGAAACTCTATCTACAACCCAACACCACGTTAGTATAAACCAAGCTAGCAACTCTACTAAATATTCAAAAAACCTTCACTACTCATCCATACCGGAGTATACTCCACACAAACATTCACACAACAATCACTCAGGAAGTAATGATGGTCATGCAACATATTTTAATTTAAAGCAGGCTCGGAATTTCAATGCTCATTAATCTAAGTTCAGACTACTACCACTGAGGAAATTATAGAACCTTAAGCGTCTAGAAGTTTAGGTCGTGAGTTACAAAGTGAACCCTCATTTCAAATGAAGTTCATATGCTGGCTTTGCACCACCTCTGAATGGCAAACCATACCGGAACTTGATAATTAACATGGAAATTGATATATTCTAACAAACCCCCACCATTCTTTTGCTACAGATTATATGCAAAGGGAAAACACTCTGCAGTTTAATTAAGAAGCTATCACGAGTCCAAAGTGAGATACATCGGTCAAAGGATTACCCAATGTACACCTATGACTATGTGCAACGAAAATTGACTGACCTGATCCCATTATTCTCGGATGCATAGTAAAGCTTTTAATAAAAAGAATCGTCAATGGGAAATATTTCAAACCGAATAAACGTACAGCAAAACTCTCTGGAGCCCAATTTAATATCACGATGTTAATCAACTCAAGCAGTGTCTTAAATAACCCGCCACGGCGATCAATTGCCTCACCAAAATCCAATTCCATTAACTGCAATTGTAAATTAATTCCTCGTGAAAGAGTCCCTTTTTCTTAATGTAAGCATACTTGGTGATTCTTTAATAATCTTTTCAAACCCTCGATATGCTCTTCATGGATGACAAATTGGGAATGAGATACAGATGTACTCACTAGAGCCAATGACTTTATAAAGACTATGAGAAAATTACTGATCGACATGTAATTTAAGTCCCCTACTAATACTCTCCAAAAAATTCATCTCATTCCTATCCCCATTACTTTAAGTACATACATGAATTAAAGCCAATTTAATTTAAGAATTGATTCACTGACTATGGAGTCAAAAAAACAACCCTTGACCAACAAGTACCCTTCGAGGTGATGAGTTTACAGAAATTAGCTGAGAAAATGCCACAGTCTTAAATTGATCCCATCTAAAGGATTTTCAAATACCCCAAGTCAGGTTCTCTGTTACAAAAATGATTCAATTTTAAGTATGGAGCTGAAGAGATTAAACTGCTGACATTCCTTATGTAAACAATTATGAGGAATGACACAAAAATCCTGAACCGAACATTACCTTCTTCATTCCTCGTACTTAGGTAACTGAAAATGTGCACCCAAAATTGAAAAGCACATTACCCTTCAATGCTAATTTCATGTTTACAACGTATTTAATTTAATTAACTGCTACCCAAGGAAATTCTCAGTATGCCTTGTGAGGTCACTTTAAAGCCAGTATCGCTCTAGCCAGACTGCAAAGCATCTGGTTGATCCCACAGCTAAACTCTAGTATAGAAAGTTATGTGAACCATTAACATTCCACCCAGCAAGGAAATTTCTATTCCAAATGTGATTCAATATTCAAGGGTGATGTATTACACAGGTATTTTGAGATATATTTACATGAATCTCTAAGAATGCAAACCAAGCTATAGGATTGGATTTTTATTTTAAGCTTCAGTCATCCATGCATCACTAACCCAACGCAAGGCCCTGTCCCACCCAACACCCTCCCTATAACACCAGAATATATTCCCCACACACACACACACACAACAGTCCAGAGTGGCCACTCCAATCAAACAACACACAACCTGAAGTAAAATAGAAAATCCAATCCGTTACTTTAACTTTTGAGAAAGTGGCTTGAATGCTGAAGGTTAACAAGGCTACTGATTCTACCTTGACGTCAGTCAACAGGTTCTTAAAGTGATCCTTAGGGACAAACAAATTCAACTGTCGAACTTTTACGATCTCAAAGAATCCAATTAATTCTGTTCTAATGGAAGGGAACCTATTTCCATTATACCCAAAAATACTGGCTTTAACCGTTTCCCTCACTTGCTTTTGAGTGCACTTAATTCAATTTGCAGCTTTAATCTTAACTGATACCAATGAAAGTCTAATCGGTTATTATGTCAGCACATGCAAAACAATGCATCCGATTTCACTTTTGCTTATCTAATGACATGGACACCCATCCCCTTGCTGAGATATTTCATCAAGCATGACTGCATATCTTAAAGCTTCTTTGAAGCTTAGCTATGATAGCATTTTGGGTGAAGGATTATTCATCACAAACATGGCTTCTAATAGGGAAATCAGAAGGATCTTCCTACAGAATCTAAATGTTACTTATAAACGTCAGATTTTATGCAAATGTGGCAAAATACAAAGAGAAGAGTTGAGTCCCAGCTCCATAAACAGTATTGATCAATTACGAAAGATACTTGCTTTGCTTACGTTTAACACTGCAAATATTTTGCTTTATATATGTTAAAGAGATATGACAGCATAAAAGAAAAAATCCAAAGATGAAAGGGCTCTATTATAATTTTGCTCTAGATTACTCCGCATAGACTAGCAATGAATGGAAAATTAAACATACTTAAGATTACCATGTGTTGTAATTGATCACCGCTCCTTTCACTTGATACATCACCAATCCTATCTCACAAGCAAAGACCGCGTTCCCCCATTTTTCTACCATATCCAATGGCACGGATTCAATCACAATATTAATATTTAAGAGATTTACGTGAGATAAGATTAAACACTTATATTTGCTAACACCTACCGTTCTTTCAGATGCATCCATAGGCCTCCGTATCACTCGTCACCACAATGGGAAGAAGGAATCTGTAAGCTAAGAATAAACCCAACTTAATAAACGAGAATACATACACGCAAGATACCGATGAAGAACATAGATTGAAATCATTGGTTTACAAAATGGTTATTGAGATAATAAAATGATTAAGCAAACCCAATGTCAATCCCTGATAGGAATTTGACATGGTTCATCAGTTAAATGAAGTGGCACACTAAGCAGGAATCCTATGTTAATTATGATTGGGAAAACAAGAATCACCATGCACTACGAAATGTGTATGCATGAAGTGGATGATAAGAGATGCAAACAATTACTTTAAATTACCGGATCTTCATAGCCCGAGATATTCCTATCCCATACTCTGTCAATATAGGGCTCCAGAGCTTAGTACTGCATTCCCCTTTCATGAAAACGCTACGTCAGGATACGATTCCCTAAGGGCTCGATATCCAAATGCAATATTTGAATCACCCACAAATTACTATCAAAAAATTGCCCTCACCATTTCAAAATTCATCGTTCAAAAAACTGAATTATTCCCTCCCCTCAGATACTTAATCCACTAATTTAATAACACCAATTTATTTATCTACTGACTTACTGCCTTTGGAATCGAGAAAGACCATTTATATCTTTGATTTTATGAGACACCAGCAAAGAGCTGAGAATATGAAAGTTATTTCGAATGTCAAAATGAAATAATCAATCTACTAGTACTAATAGTGTGCCGTTGATACCCAAATGATTCAAAATTGAGTAAGAGCATGAATCTGAGAATAGCAATCATCTGATGCTATTTATACAAATCAATCTACCTATCAAATCTCTTTCTTATTAGACTGGCACACAGTTATAAGGGATGCTGGAATTTAAGTATTGTTTTAAATTTCCCATAACTATGGAGCTGTGTCACACACAAGTACAGTTAGAAATGAGAAGCAAAAACATTCAACCGGAAGTGAGAATGGATATGAGGAACTGATTTGTGAAAGTTGTGGAAGCAATTACTACCAGTAATTAAGCACAGCTTTGAGGCTAGGAGATATTTAGCAACGCTAGGAATGGAACTGTATATAGTACTCTACCATGATATAACAGCAAGCATGAAAATGAATTTTGTGACCTGCTCTAAGTCAATTAAAAGCTACTGGCAAGAGCTGATAGTGCCTCAATGACACAAACTTCATGTTATCCACAAGAATAAGTCATAACGATCATAAGCTCTCTACGTGACTTCAAAGGTGAAGAAATAGAAACTGATTCTTTGGGGATATTTACAGCTAGGGCTAAGAATGCAAATAAGCATACAAGACTGGATTTCCATTTCACCTCTCACACATCAAACATCAACATACATTACCCACCCAACCCCCTCCCAGAAACATAATCCACACACACATTCCATTCATGAGTGCGCAATCCACTTAAACATTCACACAACAGGCAAACTAAGGTGAAATTGGAAATCCAACTTTTTTCATTAGAGTTTAAATTTTCAGCCTTAAAAAATAAATCCCATTAAAGGTTTAAAGAGGGTTGCATCTAACCCAGAGATCTGTAATGGCATGTTAGGCATCGGAAAAAAGAACCCATGAAATCAAACAGGTTTCCAGCTCCCCTTTACAATTTCAAGGAACTGTTGCTTTTATTATATTAAGGAAACCCACTAACAGGTACGATATCATCTAAAGGATGACAGTCAGCAGCTGTCCTGAGAGCAATGATAAGATAAAACCGCAGGGTAAAATTAATATCTTCCTAGGACCTCAAGCTGTGCATTGTTATAGCAGTCAGTATTTCGCAATATTTCATTAACACACATGAGCTGACTGATGCTTTACAGGGAGGGAAATTTGATTCACAGAAGGAAGGTATTTGAATGCAAACTTGGGATGGATGCTGCAGCGTCTCAATGATTCACACTAACAATGGGTATCAATTTGCAAAGGTGGTTATGGTCCATAAGCAGAGCCAAACCCTACCTCCATAGGCAGTAAGGATCATTCACTTTCTGCGTGATATCCCTTTAAGAAATGTAGACAAATCTCCGTATCCCATTATTGTCTAAGAAATATTAATACAAAAAGACCGTGCCCTAGGCTTAAGGCTGTGAATATTTTAAACCGCTTCAGTCAGGTTACTTCAAACTGAATACTTAACTCTTTCACAGAGGTGTTACCCACAAAATGATGTATCGCAAGTTTCATTTGCGTTACCCATTTTACTCCTAAGAAATTAAGTCAAAGAGTACATTTAAGATTATCATTTTCTCAGATTCAATAGCTTTTCAAGAGCCTTACTCATCATTGATCAATTCAAGTCAGACAATTTCGTCAGCATCAAAGATGTACATTTGCAAAATGCAGAGAATTTTGCTTCTAATTCTACCACTCTTCAATCAAAAGATCAACAAATGGAGAAATTAACATGTTGACTTTAAACATTACCGCAGCCTTCTGCACCAAGGACAAAGAATATTATCCGGTATTCGAGGGCCCCAAACTTTATGACGAGGGGATCTTGTGATAAAAGAATTAAATTTTAAAATCATCATATTAAATAATAAACTAAATGGAACCCATGAAACATCTGAAGGACTCTGTTTTCCCTTATTTCACTATCAACATGAATTTACTATGTTCCATCTCTTCTGCTACCGTATTAATGAAAAAAATATGAATACTGGTGCCGAGAAGCCATCCACATGCCACCTGAGTTTGGTGCAAAGCATTTGTACCCTTATTCAGAAAAAAGACTAATTTGATATTGAAGCAATCACTAGTATCTGAGGATATGTAGGAGCTACCATACCCTTGCTTAACAAAGAAAAACCAGAGTTGAATCACTGAGGGATTACGAGTGAAAGATTAAGCAAATAAAGTTAAATCTAAGTATTTTATTAAGGATCCGTAAAAAGATTTTTGATGTTGCACTTCCATCATTTCCTTCCAAACATACTCAAAATGCATCACCTCTACAACCTCTAACATTTCCCAAAAATCAGATGAAACTCTATCTACAACCCAACACCACGTTAGTATAAACCAAGCTAGCAACTCTACTAAATATTCAAAAAACCTTCACTACTCATCCATACCGGAGTATACTCCACACAAACATTCACACAACAATCACTCAGGAAGTAATGATGGTCATGCAACATATTTTAATTTAAAGCAGGCTCGGAATTTCAATGCTCATTAATCTAAGTTCAGACTACTACCACTGAGGAAATTATAGAACCTTAAGCGTCTAGAAGTTTAGGTCGTGAGTTACAAAGTGAACCCTCATTTCAAATGAAGTTCATATGCTGGCTTTGCACCACCTCTGAATGGCAAACCATACCGGAACTTGATAATTAACATGGAAATTGATATATTCTAACAAACCCCCACCATTCTTTTGCTACAGATTATATGCAAAGGGAAAACACTCTGCAGTTTAATTAAGAAGCTATCACGAGTCCAAAGTGAGATACATCGGTCAAAGGATTACCCAATGTACACCTATGACTATGTGCAACGAAAATTGACTGACCTGATCCCATTATTCTCGGATGCATAGTTAAGCTTTTAATAAAAAGAATTGTCAATGGGAAATATTTCAAACCGAATAAACGTACAGCAAAACTCTCTGGAGCCCAATTTAATATCACGATGTTAATCAACTCAAGCAGTGTCTTAAATAACCCGCCACGGCGATCAATTGCCTCACCAAAATCCAATTCCATTAACTGCAATTGTAAATTAATTCCTCGTGAAAGAGTCCCTTTTTCTTAATGTAAGCATACTTGGTGATTCTTTAATAATCTTTTCAAACCCTCGATATGCTCTTCATGGATGACAAATTGGGAATGAGATACAGATGTACTCACTAGAGCCAATGACTTTATAAAGACTATGAGAAAATTACTGATCGACATGTAATTTAAGTCCCCTACTAATACTCTCCAAAAAATTCATCTCATTCCTATCCCCATTACTTTAAGTACATACATGAATTAAAGCCAATTTAATTTAAGCATTGATTCACTGACTATGGAGTCAAGAAAAACAACCCTTGACCAACAAGTACCCTTCGAGGTGATGAGTTTACAGAAATTAGCTGAGAAAATGCCACAGTCTTAAATTGATCCCATCTAAAGGATTTTCAAATACCCCAAGTCAGGTTCTCTGTTACGAAAATGATTCAATTTTAAGCATGGGGCTGAAGAGATTAAACTGCTGACATTCCTTATGTAAACAATTATGAGGAATGACACAAAAATCCTGAACCGAACATTACCTTCTTCATTCCTCGTACTTAGGTAACTGAAAATGTGCACCCAAAATTGAAAAGCACATTACCCTTCAATGCTAATTTCATGTTTACAACGTATTTAATTTAATTAACTGCTACCCAAGGAAATTCTCAGTATGCCTTGTGAGGTCACTTTAAAGCCAGTATCGCTCTAGCCAGACTGCAAAGCATCTGGTTGATCCCACAGCTAAACTCTAGTATAGGAAGTTATGTGAACCATTAACATTCCACCCAGCAAGGAAATTTCTATTCCAAATGTGATTCAATATTCAAGGGTGATGTATTACACAGGGATTTTGAGATATATTTACATGAATCTCTAAGAATGCAAACCAAGCTATAGGATTGGATTTTTATTTTAAGCTTCAGTCATCCATGCATCACTAACCCAACGCAAGGCCCTGTCCCACCCAACACCCTCCCTATAACACCAGAATATATTCCCCACACACACACACACAACAGTCCGGAGTGGCCACTCCAATCAAACAACACACAACCTGAAGTAAAATAGAAAATCCAATCCGTTACTTTAACTTTTGAGAAAGTGGCTTGAATGCTGAAGGTTAACAAGGCTACTGATTCTACCTTGACGTCAGTCAACAGGTTCTTAAAGTGATCCTTAGGGACAAACAAATTCAACTGTCGAACTTTTACGATCTCAAAGAATCCAATTAATTCTGTTCTAATGGAAGGGAACCTATTTCCATTATACCCAAAAATACTGGCTTTAACCGTTTCCCTCACTTGCTTTTGAGTGCACTTAATTCAATTTGCAGCTTTAATCTTAACTGATACCAATGAAAGTCTAATCGGTTATTATGTCAGCACATGCAAAACAATGCATCCGATTTCACTTTTGCTTATCTAATGACATGGACACCCATCCCCTTGCTGAGATATTTCATCAAGCATGACTGCATATCTTAAAGCTTCTTTGAAGCTTAGCTATGATAGCATTTTGGGTGAAGGATTATTCATCACAAACATGGCTTCTAATAGGGAAATCAGAAGGATCTTCCTACAGAATCTAAATGTTACTTATAAACGTCAGATTTTATGCAAATGTGGCAAAATACAAAGAGAAGAGTTGAGTCCCAGCTCCATAAACAGTATTGATCAATTACGAAAGATACTTGCTTTGCTTACGTTTAACACTGCAAATATTTTGCTTTATATATGTTAAAGAGATATGACAGCATAAAAGAAAAAATCCAAAGATGAAAGGGCTCTATTATAATTTTGCTCTAGATTACTCCGCATAGACTAGCAATGAATGGAAAATTAAACATACTTAAGATTACCATGTGTTGTAATTGATCACCGCTCCTTTCACTTGATACATCACCAATCCTATCTCACAAGCAAAGACCGCGTTCCCCCATTTTTCTACCATATCCAATGGCACGGATTCAATCACAATATTAATATTTAAGAGATTTACGTGAGATAAGATTAAACACTTATATTTGCTAACACCTACCGTTCTTTCAGATGCATCCATAGGCCTCCGTATCACTCGTCACCACAATGGGAAGAAGGAATCTGTAAGCTAAGAATAAACCCAACTTAATAAACGAGAATACATACACGCAAGATACCGATGAAGAACATAGATTGAAATCATTGGTTTACAAAATGGTTATTGAGATAATAAAATGATTAAGCAAACCCAATGTCAATCCCTGATAGGAATTTGACATGGTTCATCAGTTAAATGAAGTGGCACACTAAGCAGGAATCCTATGTTAATTATGATTGGGAAAACAAGAATCACCATGCACTACGAAATGTGTATGCATGAAGTGGATGATAAGAGATGCAAACAATTACTTTAAATTACCGGATCTTCATAGCCCGAGATATTCCTATCCCATACTCTGTCAATATAGGGCTCCAGAGCTTAGTACTGCATTCCCCTTTCATGAAAACGCTACGTCAGGATACGATTCCCTAAGGGCTCGATATCCAAATGCAATATTTGAATCACCCACAAATTACTATCAAAAAATTGCCCTCACCATTTCAAAATTCATCGTTCAAAAAACTGAATTATTCCCTCCCCTCAGATACTTAATCCACTAATTTAATAACACCAATTTATTTATCTACTGACTTACTGCCTTTGGAATCGAGAAAGACCATTTATATCTTTGATTTTATGAGACACCAGCAAAGAGCTGAGAATATGAAAGTTATTTCGAATGTCAAAATGAAATAATCAATCTACTAGTACTAATAGTGTGCCGTTGATACCCAAATGATTCAAAATTGAGTAAGAGCATGAATCTGAGAATAGCAATCATCTGATGCTATTTATACAAATCAATCTACCTATCAAATCTCTTTCTTATTAGACTGGCACACAGTTATAAGGGATGCTGGAATTTAAGTATTGTTTTAAATTTCCCATAACTATGGAGCTGTGTCACACACAAGTACAGTTAGAAATGAGAAGCAAAAACATTCAACCGGAAGTGAGAATGGGTATGAGGAACTGATTTGTGAAAGTTGTGGAAGCAATTACTACCAGTAAACAAGCACAGCTTTGAGGCTAGGAGATATTTAGCAACGCTAGGAATGGAACTGTATATAGTACTCTACCATGATATAACAGCAAGCATGAAAATGAATTTTGTGACCTGCTCTAAGTCAATTAAAAGCTACTGGCAAGAGCTGATAGTGCCTCAATGACACAAACTTCATGTTATCCACAAGAATAAGTCATAACGATCATAAGCTCTCTACGTGACTTCAAAGGTGAAGAAATAGAAACTGATTCTTTGGGGATATTTACAGCTAGGGCTAAGAATGCAAATAAGCATACAAGACTGGATTTCCATTTCACCTCTCACACATCAAACATCAACATACATTACCCACCCAACCCCCTCCCAGAAACATAATCCACACACACATTCCATTCATGAGTGCGCACTCCACTTAAACATTCACACAACAGGCAAACTAAGGTGAAATTGGAAATCCAACTTTTTTCATTAGAGTTTAAATTTTCAGCCTTAAAAAATAAATCCCATTAAAGGTTTAAAGAGGGTTGCATCTAACCCAGAGATCTGTAATGGCATGTTAGGCATCGGAAAAAAGAACCCATGAAATCAAACAGGTTTCCAGCTCCCCTTTACAATTTCAAGGAACTGTTGCTTTTATTATATTAAGGAAACCCACTAACAGGTACGATATCATCTAAAGGATGACAGTCAGCAGCTGTCCTGAGAGCAATGAAAAGATAAAACCGCAGGGTAAAATTAATATCTTCCTAGGACCTCAAGCTGTGCATTGTTATAGCAGTCAGTATTTCGCAATATTTCATTAACACACATGAGCTGACTGATGCTTTACAGGGAGGGAAATTTGATTCACAGAAGGAAGGTATTTGAATGCAAACTTGGGATGGATGCTGCAGCGTCTCAATGATTCACACTAACAATGGGTATCAATTTGCAAAGGTGGTTATGGTCCATAAGCAGAGCCAAACCCTACCTCCATAGGCAGTAAGGATCATTCACTTTCTGCGTGATATCCCTTTAAGAAATGTAGACAAATCTCCGTATCCCATTATTGTCTAAGAAATATTAATACAAAAAGACCGTGCCCTAGGCTTAAGGCTGTGAATATTTTAAACCGCTTCAGTCAGGTTACTTCAAACTGAATACTTAACTCTTTCACAGAGGTGTTACCCACAAAATGATGTATCGCAAGTTTCATTTGCGTTACCCATTTTACTCCTAAGAAATTAAGTCAAAGAGTACATTTAAGATTATCATTTTCTCAGATTCAATAGCTTTTCAAGAGCCTTACTCATCATTGATCAATTCAAGTCAGACAATTTCGTCAGCATCAAAGATGTACATTTGCAAAATGCAGAGAATTTTGCTTCTAATTCTACCACTCTTCAATCAAAAGATCAACAAATGGAGAAATTAACATGTTGACTTTAAACATTACCGCAGCCTTCTGCACCAAGGACAAAGAATATTATCCGGTATTCGAGGGCCCCAAACTTTATGACGAGGGGATCTTGTGATAAAAGAATTAAATTTTAAAATCATCATATTAAATAATAAACTAAATGGAACCCATGAAACATCTGAAGGACTCTGTTTTCCCTTATTTCACTATCAACATGAATTTACTATGTTCCATCTCTTCTGCTACCGTATTAATGAAAAAAATATGAATACTGGTGCCGAGAAGCCATCCACATGCCACCTGAGTTTGGTGCAAAGCATTTGTACCCTTATTCAGAAAAAAGACTAATTTGATATTGAAGCAATCACTAGTATCTGAGGATATGTAGGAGCTACCATACCCTTGCTTAACAAAGAAAAACCAGAGTTGAATCACTGAGGGATTACGAGTGAAAGATTAAGCAAATAAAGTTAAATCTAAGTATTTTATTAAGGATCCGTAAAAAGATTTTTCATGTTGCACTTCCATCATTTCCTTCCAAACATTCTCAAAATACATCACCTCTACAACCTCTAACATTTCCCAAAAATCAGATGAAACTCTATCTACAACCCAACACCACGTTAGTATAAACCAAGCGAGCAACTCTACTAATTATTCAAAAAACCTTCACTACTCATCCATACTGGAGTATACTCCACACAAACATTCACACAACAATCACTCAGGAAGTAATGATGGTCATGCAACATATTTTAATTTAAAGCAGGCTCGGAATTTCAATGCTCATTAATCTAAGTTCAGACTACTACCACTGAGGAAATTATAGAACCTTAAGCGTCTAGAAGTTTAGGTCGTGAGTTACAAAGTGAACCCTCATTTCAAATGAAGTTCATATGCTGGCTTTGCACCACCTCTGAATGGCAAACCATACCGGAACTTGATAATTAACATGGAAATTGATATATTCTAACAAACCCCCACCATTCTTTTGCTACAGATTATATGCAAAGGGAAAACACTCTGCAGTTTAATTAAGAAGCTATCACGAGTCCAAAGTGAGATACATCGGTCAAAGGATTACCCAATGTACACCTATGACTATGTGCAACGAAAATTGACTGACCTGATCCCATTATTCTCGGATGCATAGTTAAGCTTTTAATAAAAAGAATCGTCAATGGGAAATATTTCAAACCGAATAAACGTACAGCAAAACTCTCTGGAGCCCAATTTAATATCACGATGTTAATCAACTCAAGCAATGTCTTAAATAACCCGCCACGGCGATCAATTGCCTCACCAAAATCCAATTCCATTAACTGCAATTGTAAATTAATTCCTCGTGAAAGAGTCCCTTTTTCTTAATGTAAGCATACTTGGTGATTCTTTAATAATCTTTTCAAACCCTCGATATGCTCTTCATGGATGACAAATTGGGAATGAGATACAGATGTACTCACTAGAGCCAATGACTTTATAAAGACTATTCATCTCATTCCTATCCCCATTACCTTAAGTACATACATGAATTAAAGCCAATTTAATTTAAGAATTGATTCACTGACTATGGAGTCAAAAAAACAACCCTTGACCAACAAGTACCCTTCGAGGTGATGAGTTTACAGAAATTAGCTGAGAAAATGCCACAGTCTTAAATTGATCCCATCTAAAGGATTTTCAAATACCCCAAGTCAGGTTCTCTGTTACAAAAATGATTCAATTTTAAGCATGGGGCTGAAGAGATTAAACTGCTGACATTCCTTATGTAAACAATTATGAGGAATGACACAAAAATCCTGAACCGAACATTACCTTCTTCATTCCTCGTACTTAGGTAACTGAAAATGTGCACCCAAAATTGAAAAGCACATTACCCTTCAATGCTAATTTCATGTTTACAACGTATTTAATTTAATTAACTGCTACCCAAGGAAATTCTCAGTATGCCTTGTGAGGTCACTTTAAAGCCAGTATCGCTCTAGCCAGACTGCAAAGCATCTGGTTGATCCCACAGCTAAACTCTAGTATAGAAAGTTATGTGTACCATTAACATTCCACCCAGCAAGGAAATTTCTATTCCAAATGTGATTCAATATTCAAGGGTGATGTATTACACAGGGATTTTGAGATATATTTACATGAATCTCTAAGAATGCAAACCAAGCTATAGGATTGGATTTTTATTTTAAGCTTCAGTCATCCATGCATCACTAACCCAACGCAAGGCCCTGTCCCACCCAACAACCCTCCCTATAACACCAGAATATATTCCCCACACACACACACACACAACAGTCCGGAGTGGCCACTCCAATCAAACAACACACAACCTGAAGTAAAATAGAAAATCCAATCCGTTACTTTAACTTTTGAGAAAGTGGCTTGAATGCTGAAGGTTAACAAGGCTACTGATTCTACCTTGACGTCAGTCAACAGGTTCTTAAAGTGATCCTTAGGGACAAACAAATTCAACTGTCGAACTTTTACGATCTCAAAGAATCCAATTAATTCTGTTCTAATGGAAGGGAACCTATTTCCATTATACCCAAAAATACTGGCTTTAACCGTTTCCCTCACTTGCTTTTGAGTGCACTTAATTCAATTTGCAGCTTTAATCTTAACTGATATCAATGAAAGTCTAATCGGTTATTATGTCAGCACATGCAAAACAATGCATCCGATTTCACTTTTGCTTATCTAATGACATGGACACCCATCCCCTTGCTGAGATATTTCATCAAGCATGACCACATATCTTAAAGCTTCTTTGAAGCTTAGCTATGATAGCATTTTGGGTGAAGGATTATTCATCACAAACATGGCTTCTAATAGGGAAATCAGAAGGATCTTCCTACAGAATCTAAATGTTACTTATAAACGTCAGATTTTATGCAAATGTGGCAAAATACAAAGAGAAGAGTTGAATCCCAGCTCCATAAACAGTATTGATCAATTACGAAAGATACTTGCTTTGCTTACGTTTAACACTGCAAATATTTTGCTTTATATATGTTAAAGAGATATGACAGCATAAAAGAAAAAATCCAAAGATGAAAGGGCTCTATTATAATTTTGCTCTAGATTACTCGGCATAGACTAGCAATGAATGGAAAATTAAACATACTTAAGATTACCATGTGTTGCAATTGATCACCGCTCCTTTCACTTGATACATCACCAATCCTATCTCACAAGCAAAGACCGCGTTCCCCCATTTTTCTACCATATCCAATGGCACGGATTCAATCACAATATTAATATTTAAGAGATTTATGTGAGATAAGATTAAACACTTATATTTGCTAACACCTACCGTTCTTTCAGATGCATCCATAGTCCTCACCACTCACTCGTCACCACAACGGGATGAAGGAATCTGTAAGCTAAGAATAAACCCTACTTAATAAAGGAGAATACATACACGCGAGATACCGATGAAGATCATAGATTGAAATCATTGGTTTACAAAATGGTTTTAGAGATAAGAAAATGATTAGCAAACTCAATGTCAATGTCTTGTTCATAGCGCGAGATATTTCCGTCCCATACTCTGTGAATATAGGGTTCCAGAGCTTAGTACTGCATTCCCCATCAATAATTGCCCACATCATTTTAATGTGACAATCAATAAACTTTAGTTAAAATTACTAAAAGTAAAGAATAATATTAAATTATTTAAAAAGTAATTAAATATGGTACGTGTGGTTATTAATCAGGGAATATGAAATAAATTACTAACAATGAATCGTAATTATGAAAATGGATCAATTCATGAAGAATTAATAACATTTTTTTAATGTATCATACGCAGTTAGCATTAGTGACCATTAAGAAAGATTTATTTAATAATTAAAGTTTGTTGCAATGGAAAATTCTGAATCAAGTATAGCAATAATGACACAAAATTTTCTAAAAATAAATCGAATTTTTCAAGAAGTAATCGAAATTCAGAAGGAAGAAATGAAATGTAGAGAAATTAACAAAATTAATGGAAGATAGACCAAATGTAGTAAAAAATCACAATCACATAAAATATAGTAAAATTGATGCCTATTTTTATGTTAAACGTTGTTATATCTTAATGGTCTACCTTTTTGCATTGTAGTTAACATTATTATTAGTTTCAATTTAAATTAGGAATAGGAAAACTAATTACGTGATCCCATATAAACTCAGGTTCTATTCACATTAAATCAGAATTCCAGTGTTTTTTAATAAAAGGAGATTATACGTTTTCAATTGTTTCTATAAAACTCACCACGTGTGGTCCTCTGGTAAGCCTTCCTCATATTTCACTGTCCTTCCAAAATTTCCAAAAGCAAAGCAGAGATTGAATAGAAAAATCTAGAAAAAATTAGAAACACTAAATTAATTCATTAGTGAATATTAGGGTTAGGGTAATATTGTATTATGAATGTTATGAGAGTGAGCTGTCGTATTCCACGTCGAAAATATTTTACTAAAATTGGGATCGCATTTCCGTACTTAATTCAATAGATTTAAATCAATATAAAGCTATTAAGGAAGTATAGTATTACTTACGATATATTTTTAAACTCTATATCTATGTATGTATTAACTAAAATTATTATGTTATTAATTACTTATTAGCTAATAAGAAAAGAAATCGTGAGAAATAATATTTGAACATCATTCGATTAACGGCAATGAATATGTATTGCAATTCCTTATAAATTAAAATTACTAATGAATCTCGTATCGGGAGTAAAACCGTTAAACAAAATGGATGCATCCTATTGGCTGCCGCTGAGGCTGTTACAATTTGCGTGCGAAATACCCCCTCTGCCCCCTATAGTTCAAAGTTTAAACTAGTTTCGTAATTGTTAATAATTATTTAAATAAATTTTTATTCGTAAACTTTAAAATTTAAAATTTACTTGAATTATAATTCTGAAGTTGTTAAAAATAATTGCTTCACTTTAACATACGTAGTTTAATCGGGAATGTCCTAAAAAATTGAATACCTAAATCCCCCTTTAAATTATAAATTACTTATATAATTAAATTATACATTACTAATGAATCTCGTATCGGGAATGTCCTAAAAAATTGAATACCTAAATCCCCCTTTAAATTATAAAGCAAGAATTTAATAAATGATGCTCTGTCGTCAAACCAAGGCCAATTTGGGTAAAAACACTCACGATAATGACTTCTCTTTCCATGCCAATTCAGACGTTTCCATGTTATCGGGAATATCTCATTTCGAAGGGGAATTCGAAATTATCTTGGAGAACCTTCCCAACATAATATCGACTTGATATTTAGCATACAGTTAAGAGGGGTCTTTACCACAACTTAATGTAGAATGACGTCTTCCGTAATAGTTCCGGGTTGGAGTTCAGGAAGGACATATTATCCCGTTAGTTAAACAGAGAGATAAACTGGGATACCTTATCAAAGGATACCCAACAAAAAAATAATCGGGTACTTCTTTTTAAACTATTCACCGATTATCTTGCAGTGTGAAAGGAATTTTCACTCGTATTAGCTAAGATTACGCTCCGAGTATAGTTACGTCTATGAATGAAACGAGAGCTAAAGATATTGCTTTTAAAAAATGAATTATTACAACTAATTTAACCATGATAAATTAATGCTACTTACTAAGCAATGATGAAGTCGTAAAGCAGTCCCAGGAATGTCGTGACACCAGAAATAAACTTAAATACTGTTAATTCACTAATTAATCATTATATCAGATAATTAAAAAGATTAAACTTCAACTCGTAAAACTTAAAATACGACAACTGAATTCTGAATCGACTGAAATTCATAGAAGTTCGAATTTCGAAACTGTTCCCTCGAAAATCCTTCAGCAGTTCTTCACCATCAGATATCTTCGAATAGACTAAAGATTTTCCCTCCAAGTAAAACCGTTAAACAAAATGGATGTATCCTATTGGCTGCCGCTGAGGCTGTTACAATTTGCGTGCGAAATACCCCCTCTGCCCCCTATAGTTCAAAGTTTAAACTATTTTCGTAATTGTTAATAATTATTTAAATAAATTTTTATTCGTAAACTTTAAAATTTAAAATTTACTTGAATTATAATTCTGAAGTTGTTAAAAATAATTGCTTCACTTTAACATACCTAGTTTAAATTCGACGAGAATTTTAAGGTAAATTCACGTGACGTAATCATCATGTACTCTCAATGCATGGCAAACGGAAAAGAATACCTTATGATTATTCTATTAAAAAAAGAGGTCATGTAATTTCCATATGATTGATGCAATTTTTACTTGTAATCAATATGTTATATATATTCAGTATATAAATGCTTTCGTTCCCAAATCACGGAAAATTTAGCAATAAGATGACTTCCAAGTAAACTGTTCAACTACGAAGCACGATATTCTTTTTGCTACCGAATGAACTAACAGTATCAACCCACACAATTATTAAAAGTCTCTTTCCGTCACTTTTCATTGGGGAATGCACTAGTTTAGAAATAAAACTGCATGTATAATATTGATTAAGGGAAAACTGATGGCAAAGCGATATCTGTAATTCTAATTTTACGCGGGAAAATGTTCCACTAATAGAGAAATTAATAACGAGCACAACTTACAGGTTTATTTAACGTGTGTTTTTTCACATTCCAAATTGAATTAAATGCTTTCATCAACATATATTTGCTTTCGCAAACATAAAAGCATTCAATACTAAAGATTTTCTTAGAACTCCTCTAAACTAATCTGTTTCAGCGGGTAATGCGTTGAACCTGATTGAAGCACCCTCGAGTGCTAAGTAAGTCTTATGATATTCGATTCATCTGAAGACAATGATTTATGTTTCATTAATTTCGTGAATTTAGTTATAATCCCCTTTTCTCGAAGCGAAACCTTTGATACTAATGGATGTAATTACCAGAGATCGCGGGAGAAGAGAATTTTTCATTGATAACATAAAACAGAACGGAGGATGATAGCAATGTGTGAAATATTAAGAGAAAATGGATTTGTACAGAATTCATTCTAACAATGCGATCGAATAGACCAAGGTAACATGTTCTACTGAATTAGTAATTGACATACCTGAAGTAACTTAGAAATCTCGTATTACCCTTACGCAGAAAAACTTTCTTCCACTGGAGGTGTGAATATTCTCAGGAACTGGAGAATCTTACACAATCAGACTCTGCTACTATGACGGTTTGGATGGTGACGGCGAGAAGGATTCAATTTACTACTACCCAAAGTACAGCAAACTCGGTAGTAGTAACGCGTAAGAAACACTTTTGTACGACACACTTTTCTTCTACACGTTGTTTCACTATCACACCACTATTTTATACATATCATTCTTTGCAATCACTGTATCTACTGTAGATAACTCCATTCAATTTGTAGCACACTTTCACATAAAATAATATATAAAGGCTGCCTTCACAGCTCGAACAGACGTCGTTAACAGTGCCATTAAGTGAAAGGACTTAAGAAGAACGGAAATGGCCCAGTCACATGACGAAAAGAACTCGTTTCGTTACTCGGTATTTTCGATACCATAATACATGCTTTCCATAAACGCTGTTATGAATCTCGAGACTTTCAGGGACGAATAAAGGAAATCACCGACCGCAGTGAGAATTTCGTGATAATTACTTTTTATAAAAACAGAGAAATTGTTTCAAGTCCTCAGTATATTGTTTTATTGTGAAATTTGCAATTGCAGTGTCTCATAAATTTGTTGCAAGATTGTCTATGGAATATTCGTAAAACAAGGAGTCTCTTGAAATTAAAACTGTGTAAAATACACAGAGAAATTGATTCAATGGAATAAACTGTTGATTTACAGCGTCAAACTGTGATGGAAGATCGTGGGAAATCATGTGAAGTGGAACACAACATTTTACACCATGATTTGCAGATGAGAAAACAATCCACACTCTGGGTACCGCATATTTGGCAATCTATCAAAAGCGCGAATGCGCTAAAATGCGAACGTGCAAAAAATCGAACCGAAGTTTTGTGAAAATTAATCCCTGTGTATGAAACCTGAATCCATTACCATGTACCAGAGATAAATAGCAGTCAGTGCACTGGATTGCAATGATAGAACCTACTCCGAATAAAGCGAGTCGTTCTCTGTGAAAGTAAAATGACGGAAACACTTTTCTGGGATAATTTGATTACCTTGCGAAAGTAAAAATCATTCATGTATAACATTAATATAATTTATTTAATTTAATTTTTTACCAAGATAAATTTGCTGTTCTAATAACATAATGCTCAGGTGCTTACATGCAATTCTGCAATGACAAAATTGCCCAAACTAAAATTCTAATTGCAGCTACACCCACCTTATTCACCAGATCTACCAGAGTTTTTTTTTATACCAACTGGAAAATTTCCCTGGGGGAATTATTTTTCTGACTGACAAGTCTGTCAGGGAGGCCAAGTAATATTCCGAATATAGCAAACTGCACCCAAAGAAGTAACTTAGATCAAAGAAGTCACAAAATATTAATTAAAAATTATAATTATTTGAGATCATTTTCACAAGTATAATATCAGTATGATATTCACACTTATATCAAGTAAATTTAATGTTAGAAGAAAGAAAAAGGAACTCTGCGCTCAATGAACTAAGAGACAAGAGAGGCTTTTTTCTAAAATGGGCTTTGGGATTCTGAATAAATGATGACCACTGAGCTATTATTCTTTTCCCAGGAATTGCCTTTGACGGTTGCCACTGTTGGCGCTTGGAGAACCGTTTTCTCTTAGTAAATTTAATGTTATCTTGAGTAAATTCAATCTCATCCTTCCTTGGATTTGATGAGAAAGTAATTATGAGCCCTTTATTCCTGGGAAGAGTAAAGCATTAAGAAGGCATTCTCACATGGATATACTCTTACATTCTTACATTATGATACTCAACAGAACCTCCTCATAATTTCATATTCTAATATATAATAATCAGTAGACACACCATTAAATAAGCTATAATTAATCAGCCTCTAATGTTTTTCAGCAAAATAGACATCAGCATACCTGCTTCTTATCTAAAGAACAATACAACTTGATGGATGGGTCTAAAGAGAATGTGATGGTGCTGAAATGAAGCAACTAGCTACAGATATTTATGTGCTAAGTGAGTAAATTTAGAAAACCATTTTATTGGACATATCTCAAAATTTGCTTGTCAAAGAAAACTATAACACCAAGGTTTTGAGAGAAATTGTGATTGGGTGACCAATGAATATCACATAGGTAATTCTAAGTTCTTCAATTGAAAGAAACAGTTCAGAGTGAAATAAAATCTCTGAATCTTACCACATATGTTAAAATAGTTACATACAAAAAAATTCCTTTGTTGGATGTAAGAATAGTTGGTGGAAGGGGATAGGAAACAATATTAGCCTTAAATACAATAATCCAGTTTGAGATGAGAGCAAAGAAAATGTTGATATATAACAAGATTATGGTAAATAAATATGTATCTAAAGAAAATACCACCTATTTTACTACTAAACAACATACAGCATGGGTATAAATGTAATGAAACTATAGCAAAATAATGATTAAACTATCCGATTAAATGGAAGAAAAATTTCTACATAAATTGAAAAATATACTGAGTCCTAACTTTTGGTATATTTCTAAACATATACTACAACACAAATTCCAAATTACTAAATTGCCTAATTTATTGATGACTAATTGTAGTTAGAAGACACTTAAACATTCCCATTCACTTAATTTTGAAATCCTTGCGCTCAACTGTATTTTTAATAGAGAGAGAGAGAGTCAAAAATTTCAATAAAATCACTAAAATAATTACAGTGATGTTATATTACAATCTATATGTTATAATCTGAGGATATTATAGTGAAAAGGTTCATTAATGAATAGAGATTCTTTCAGGTAATGCACAAAATCAGCCCCCACCTATGGATGGGTTATGCAACAACTGACAACATAAATCCAACTTACAACCCACTCAGGATATGGTGGTTATTTAATTGGTGCTCAACAGATAATCTGATTCTAAGTTGAGAGTGACTGTATAAGTAGAAAGTATTATTCTACAGTAAAGTATTCTACATAAAGGTGTGTTTATACATATGTGTGTATAAGTAAAAGTTGCTTGCATACTGCAAATATTTATAAAATAAATATTTTAAAGAATACACGATTAATTTTTACATCCTTACAATAACATCCCACAGTTTACCATTGTGTATAACAAAGTTTATCATGTAATTGTCCTGGGTTCAACCATTGCAGAAGAACTCGTTAGATATCAAGTTACCGAAATGAGTCCTCTAACCATATGCAAAATTTGAAGTCTATATCATTCCAGAAAGGTCCGCAAACATATATCCAAATTCCCCATTTAAGTAAATGGTAGAAAGCAAATGATGCCCTGGAGTCAAATCAAAGACAATTTGAGAAACTATACACTACATTAAAAAATATATTCATGATAACTGTTCATAGCCGAAAATATTGATTTCTATGTTTTTGGGGAGTGCCTCATAAAAATATTTGCCATCTTCACCACACATTTGAAATGGGATCATAAAGATTGTCTGGAGTCAAACCCAGAACCATAATTGGTAAGAGCTTCTTAAACCATCTTAACCATAAAGTTTCTGGTCAATATCATATCAGTAAGGTCCCCAAACAAAATTCTGTATTTCGAATTTAAATGTATTGTAGATTGGAAATGGTCCTCTTTCCTTGAACCAAAGACCATCAGGGGAACAGCAAATTGCATTTTTAAAACATATTTATGACTGCTGTTTACATGCCAGGTTACAGACTTTCATCTTCCTAGAAAAGCCTCATTAAAAAAATAGAATTTCCTACAATACATTTCTCATAGGAGCATTAGGATCACCTGGTGTTGAACTGGAGCCATTCTGGAGGATACTTTTGCACATTAAGTTTTGGAAAGGTCCTCTCAACCCATGTACAGAATTTCAAGTCTATATTATATGGAGGAGGTCATAAAGCATAATACTGTATTCCCATTTGATATCATGGTAGAAAACAATTGTGGCCCTGGCATCAAACCAAGGTCCATTAGGGAAACGATAAACTAAATTTTCAAAACATAATCAATACTGTTGATCATATGCCGAAATAAATCATTCTATCTTCTTAGGAAATGCTTCTACAAAATATTTATATTCCCCGCCATAACAAGTGGAAGAATTAATACCACCTGGTGTGGAACCTATAAACTTTTATGAAGAGCTAAATGTATGTTAATATTATATGAGAACAACTCTGACCATTTTGAAAGTTTCAGTTCAATATTACATTGGAAAGGCCCTAAAATAAGATTCTGTTATCCCCATTTGAAATGTATGGTAGAGTATAAATGATGCTCTCACATCAAACCAAGGATCATCCGAGAAATGGCAAACTGGGTATAAGAAATTTAACAATCACCTCCGATAATATTCTGGGTTTTATCTTTCCAGCTTATCGTGAAAGCATTAAAAAAATTACTGTAATGTATTTCAAATAGGAGAATTTCGCACCCATCAAACCCATGCTCATTTGGTGACATCATCTGCTGGTACTATAGGAGACCACATTATTTGCAAACTCCATGATTTTTAATTCTCTGTCTTACCGAGAAGGACCTCAAAATAATTAGCAAAATTATACTCAATGCATTCTTAAGGGAAATTTTAGATTTTTGGGGCCTTCCAGTATTGAACCCATGATAGCTAGCATCTAAGGCTGAATTATTCTGACAGCTACATGGTAGGGCCAGAGCATTGTAAAAATTTCAAGTCAATGGCACTTGTGGAACATGGTTAAGGTTTGTATCCTCTATATATTTGTATCCCCTATCCCCTGTAACCCTCAGACGCTAGCTATCATTTTTGGTTTGATACCAGGAGGTTCCAAAAAATCAGAATTTTCCCATAAGAATGCATTACACAGATTTTTGAAAATTTATAACAGATATATAACTATATATAACAAATAGCATAATATAATATTACATATTGTCATTATGATATAGTAGTAGTATTGTGAAAAGTGCTTCACCAGCTGAGGTCATTTCACACATGGGCTCCCACCAGGAATCAAACCCAGTTGTCATTATGTATTAAACATTGTCATTATTATTACATCCCACCAGCTTTTCTTGTTGCCTGACCCCCACCTGCCTGCTTTTGGAATTTTTAATTACCCTATTTACCTAAATTAAGAATGAGTTTCTTTCCAAGTTCAGCTTCAGAAGAATGTGAGGGCGCAAAAAAATTTCCATCCACTGAAGGATACAGCACAATCAAATAAATACTTTCTCTTCATCTAGAGATATATTTGCTAGCTTTTCACTTCCAGGAGGGATTTTCTGTAATTCCTAGGCAAGAAAAATAAAAGGGGTTTGTGAAAAATTACATCATTGAAAAACAAACAATAAAATTATTTTATAATTAGTTTCAATCTGATATTTATGAAATATGGGAGTTGGAACTATACTCAACAATAATTTAAATAGAAATTTCACTAAGGCATACAAGTATTTTATTAGGATTACTAAGCTGAGCAACAAAATTTTCATTTTGCTAATCGACTTCAACAAAGGCAAAAAAATTAAGAGATATATCTTCTTTAAGTTTTGATTAATATTTAAAATAGAACCATCGTATATTTACTTTAAAAGAAGTTCTGAAAACATGGTAAATGTTTAATCTATGCATGAACAATCTAATTTTATGGATACAACAAAGGAAAACGGCTTTGCATTGGTTTCACTAAATATTTATCAGAACATAAACTGAACAGACCTCCAGCAAGTAAAAGCACCCAGGTCTTCCATAATCATTCATAATTCTACCCCAATACTACCTGAAACTATTAAGAAACTTATTACAGTGGTAAAACTATTTTGAGTGTTACAGGAGGCTAAGTTATACTACCTTCATCTCAAACCCTGATAGGAATTACCAAAAAATAAGATAAAAACCATCTCCTAAATTCATATGACAGCTGCAACTAACAGTGTTAAACATTAAGATCTATCCTTAATTGTTACCCATAAATGAGCATAAATATACTCTAACATCTACTTAAGGAATAGAAGACATAATATTTAAATTTGTAAAATTATGTCATGACTTAAAAAAATTAAATTATTGGTATGTAAGACATAAGTAAAGAGGCTTTCGCTTACTACTATCCAGCCACCAAGTACTTTAGTAGGTTTAAACAAAATCATAGCATTGTTCCACAATGTATGTAATTGTAACATTTAAGAGAAAATATATTCCAAAAACAATGGATGGAAAAAATCAACAATAATAACAAATAAAAACATTTCGAAGTTACGAAAAGAGAGGAAATCTATCATGTGGAATTTCTCTAAAAGACGTGAATTTCATTCAATTTACAAAATCACGCTCAAATGTATTACTATTAATTGAAAGAACGATGCCTATGATGAACAGTAGTACGTAGTTTTAGATAGTATATATGGTTATTCACCATTTTTCAAACAAAAGTTTTGAATGCAAATACATTACAATCGAGAAAAGTAATTTGATAGATAATTGACAAGTTCCGATGAAATACAGCAATACAACTCTTTCAATTACACGTTTACAATAATCCGCGATATTTACCTCGAACTAAATTCTTTCCGTTTCATAATGTATCTGTTAAATTGTAATGTTTATAACGCGGAATATATTTCCACTCCATAAGTTGCAGAGGTAATACCATCCTTTCATTCGCAATATTTACGTACAACATAATTAACATAAAAAAGTAAAAGCATAAACGAATTCAATTGCAGTAATTTCACTCCACAATGCCTTTATCACCGCAACTTCATTAAAGAAACGACAAAATTCTACCATGAGCATTTAATGGCTACTTAATTCATATCTGCATGATTTCCTTCTGTTGGCGGGTACGTTACACGCCGAGTTTCATTCTTCATGTGTTGATTTGCTTGCCTTCCGTTGGTTGAGATGAAGCACGTGACCGTCATCTTCGGAAATGTTGGGGCATATCCTCCTGGTGGATTTATAATATCCGTTCAGACACGGAGCGTATCCGTATCGCTTTCCGTCAGACAAAGATAAGAGCGTTTATACTAACGTAACATGTACGACAGGGTACGCAGCGCAGATCTGCTCTCGGAGGTTTTCTTTCTTACAATCAGTGTGGAAGAGAGCACAGAAGTACTTCCGAACAATTTAAGTAACAATAAAAGATGTTTAAACGTTTGTCTCTTAAAGATTTATGCGTTTTTAAGCCGTATTATTAAATGAAGACGAAAAGCAAGAAAAACGTGAACGACATCGTCGTTTTAGTGTACATAAAAGTTTAAAACGAATGGAAAAGAGTAGAACAAACTTATACTATATCACAAAATATATTTATTAAGCAACCTAGGTTTCGACCCCTTGGGTCATCAACAGGCCGCATTGGTGGAATCTATTGTTTAAAACGAAGAAAAATAGATTTGTTTAGCTTCAATTGATTTTATTTATTCATTTCTCTCGAGATAAGATGCGCACAACTTAAGTCCAGTGATGAAACTGAACGGACTTACTTCATAATTTTATAATTTATAAGACTATTTTATAATTAGAATACGGGGCGTCATGGATCACGTGTTCCGACACGTAGCGTATCAGGCAAAACATTCTTTCGATGAATGTCGGAGAGTCGGTCCGTCGCCGCTCCGTGTCTGTGCGGAAACGCTACGTATAGTATATACATTGTAGTTCAACTCGCCGTAAGAAAGTTTTTCTGAACGAAAACTATACGGATACGCTCCGTGTCTGAACGGACAGTATAAATCCACCTTAATGTGGGTTAGGCCGTGCCTCCCGTTGAAAACTGCTAGTTTCCGATCCGACTAGCCTACGGAATCGCAAAGAGACGTTAAGTCGGAAAGTGAGTACGGATTGATCTTGAGTCAGAAAGTCGAAAAGTGATTCCGATGGGAATGATTCCGACGAGTTACAGAATACTACCCCTGGACTTCCCTTGGTCAAATTCTGGCTACGCCACTGATCTTAGCATACGTCATCATCATGAGTAGCGTATTACTATTATTGAATAAATACGGTAATTTACTTAGCAATGTAATTATTTTACGCAAAATTTTGAAATATGCACTACCCAAATTACAGGGTGTAATCAAAGAGAGAAACAGTTATCTGGGCGTCAAAAAATTATAAAAGCATTCTTTATATTTTAAGTCTTTCATGCAGACGAAAAATCGTGACATAACTGAAAATAAAATAATCTTTTCCTCGTGAGTCTTAAAAAGTAGATCTAGACGTACTCCGCGAAAGATGCGAACTCTCTGAGAGCTTCTTTCGTGTTCTGTGGGTAGCATCTAAAGTAGTTACTTTTTTGGAATTAGCAGTACATTTTCGTGGCCAAGAGTATGCAAAGATTTATTTTTGGCACTGATCTAAAAGGAATTTAAGAATTGCACTGCTATAATCTACGTAAGCATCCTAGACCGTTATTACATTTTGGTAAATGTATAGCCATATATGTGAATTGTTGCAAATACTAATGTCATTTATTATTTAGAAAATCGCTTCGCATGCCATAAAAAATATTTTTGACGAATGTGCAGACACTCGATATTTTAGGGCCAGGATATTTCACAAGAGTGAGCACAGTATAGTTATTTTCTATTGAAATCCCTAAATAAATTTCAGCATATGGATGAATAGGATAGAATGGGGAAGGGAAGTTGCGAAGGAAATGGAAGGAGTACAGGAAAGGGATGGGAATGGAAGCGAAATGGGGTTTAGAAATCGAGTTCGAGAATTTCCGAGTTGTAAAGCTAAAATATCATTCATTTCTAAATTAAGTTAGGTTCGAATTAAAAAAGAATAATTACCGAAATAAAGCAAAAAATGGCATTGACAAATGATGATTTTAAGCAGTTCTTTTGCTTAAATTTGATTTTTTTCTAATTTTTAATTCTAAAAGATTTCTAAAAGTTTTTCGACTTATTTATAATGACTTCAAGCGCTTGTTTTTTATAACATTTCTCATTTATTTATGAAAAATTACGATTTCTTAGCCGTTTTCTTTTAATTTCGATGTCTTTTCATTTTGTATTTGAAAACGACAATTAGCGCTCAATTTATTTCATCGAATTTGACACTCCTTAGATAACAGGTACACCATTCCTGATCTAACCCAAGCTGATCAGCAAAATGGTGTCAGTAAGTTAATGAAAGCCAGATAAATTCCCTTAAAATGAATTTAACTTGCAAATTTTTAATGTTAGTGGCCTTCGATTGAGATGTTGCAACATATTTAGCATCACTTGTAAAATAAACTTGTCAAAACGAAGGAAATTGTCATGACAGTATTCCATTATTACTTCTATTCTTACTGATAAACTGAAAATAAAGATAAACTAATTAATAATGCAGAATAAATCATAAAGTATTGTGAAGAAAATCGATTGTGTGTCACCAAAAGCAGGGCCAAATATCTATGACACAAATTTCCAAAATCTTACTTTATTATCATCCCATTCCATCATTTCCTCCAAATAATTTTGATGCTATATAATTATTTTGAACAATATGTTTTCCAGCCTTTAAAAAATGGTTTTATTGTTATTTATGTAACTTCACAGAGTATTATTTACATAGTTTCAATGATTATTTAGACCCTTTGAAATCTGAAAGGATTAATCAACTGATATGTCAGAATGTAGGCCAGAACCAAAGAAAATGTATTCCTTCCTTTTTAATTACTTGAAAACTCTTGAGGTTTCTTTCTCAAACCACTTATAAAGTTTTTCATCATGGTTTGCTTGGCATTAATTTAAACAGACTTCCTCTTAGGTCTATTCATCTAAAACACATTCAAGGGACAAAGAAAATATTTTCTTGATAATACATAACTAACAGACAGCACACTGGTTTATCCAATACGCATCATCCCTATGATATAAATATAAATGAAAGGAACACCATATTTGTGCCCACTATAGTTTCCATTCAAATTATTGCATAAAAATTGATCAACAACATTTTTGTCTCATTACACAGTTATTTTAAAAAGTAGGAATAACAAGCCTCTTAATTTGTGATGAAGTAAGAGGCTGTGGAGTTGAGTACTCATCATTTGACCAGATGATGTCACATGACAACGAACATTCATAAATTGACTGAACATATGCACTAAATGATTCTTAAACAACCACAAAGTCACATCAAATGGTAAAAAACATTTCACAGTATCCTCTATGGACCAATTATGCTTCTATGAATCTAAAAAAATCAAGCAAAAGCACCTAATGAACATCCCATGCAAAAGAATTGCTTGCGTGAGAAGACTCTAATCCCCTTTTTTCTGAGTCCTTAAGATAACAATCAATTTCGAAACTTGAGTCACAGAATGTTTTGACAACACTGTAATTTCTACAAAGACACTAATGGACCAATTTCAACCAATGTTTGAACAATAGTCTTCTTTCAACCAAATTCTTACAGTACTAATTACTAAGGAAGTTATTAAAACTAAAAAATGAACGAAATTAAGCTTGATGGTTAAATTAAACTAAATTTGTCCTATGTTATTCATTTCCACTCAGATTACACGAGTAGTTTTTCTTATTAACATTAAAAATGTTTCTAAGCAGATTTCCTTGGCATAATGAATTATAATAGCAAAAAGTTCACATCTGCTTAGCAACCATGAAAGCAAAGTGTCACAAATGCACATCAGTCATCCATTCATTCCATAATTGAAATGCACTTTGGGAAAAGACATGGGTCATGTGGATAAAACCACTCTTATGAGCTGATAAACTGCAATCACATCTTGTACAAGTACATAAAAACTATTGGTAACTATAGCCCTATAAGAGGAAGTTTTCCTACGATTTAATCATATCACATGGAAATTTAACTGAAACAAGAAATCATCACTAAAATATAACTAAGTATCTGAGAGACATAATCTTCATAAAATTCAAAATATTAAGCATACAAAAATTACTCTATAACTTAGTCACATAACACATGAGTTAAGTGTAAACTTTCTTACATGTATTTACTCAAATATATGACATTTCATTTGAAGAACATTGGAGCTGGTTATCAAAATACTTCAGAAAACTAAGAACACTTGCAGGAATGTGAAGAGTTCAGAAAAAAGAAGTAAATGGCTTAAATAAAATTCAAGGAGTTATAAATTATCAAAGCAATAAAAACCCAATTAAAAATTTAATCCTCAAAGTTATGAATGACACTGATTTCAATTAAACTATTTCAGATGCATTTCTATAAATAATTCTCCTATAATTGAGTAAATACAGTATATTCGTTTAAATACAAATGGCTAATTTCCCAATTATGCAGATGAAATTCCACAAGAGAGAAACTCTGGAGGGTAGATTCGATATTTCATCTCCATTTATGAGAAATACATTCAATGGCAGTGAATTTTAAGTTAATTACTAGTAAAAAACATGTACTCTAAATATCAATGTAATAAACACATAAGTATAGAGCAATGAAAAAAACGGCAGCGAAAAGAAATCAGATAACAATTGAAAGATACAAGAGTGCTTTAATAGCCCACTGATATTAGCAGCTCCTGCGGGAAGACATGGAATTTTCAGGGGAGAACCTTTCCTCCTTTCATAACTTCCAATACAAATCCCATGGCAAAGTATGGCAGCCAAAGAAAATTGGTGATTTATTAATCCAGATTTAAATTGCCACAACCATTCTTCAAAAAATACACGAAAGGTCTCCCATAAACATCTTTGGTCCTATATAAAGTAATTATTGTGCTAGGCCTCATAGAGACCCTTTGTATCTACAGAAAGCAAAATGAAACTTCTTCTTAAATTGTTCATCCCTGGAATATAATGTATCTTCCAGGTATCAATAGCAACAGGCAAGTAAAGGAAAGAAAAATGAAAATGTGACTTTGGCATGTGAATGAATATTTTCTGCATCCTGAACCACACATACATTAAACTTCTATCTTCTTAAGCATCTTGATAAAAGTCACTCTAAGTTGTAAAGTAACAGTGAGATGGTGAAGGCACCCTGTGATTGTATGAATTGAAAAAGATAAGACATTTCAACAGTACTATGAGAAATAAACACAATTTTATATTTTAGATACTGTATATCATTAAATAGATATTACAATCCTATTTCTTTTAATAAGTATGAGAATGATTATTGCAAACAACGCAATCAATTTTCAGCACATTTTTTTACATCCTGAAAGATTGCAGTTGGAAGGAATTTACTTCCAGTTTTAGCCTGAAGAACTGATTGACTGAAAAATGCAAATGGCATTTTCCATCTACTAATAGTTTCTACTGCTGCAATATTTAAGTCATGATGAGAATTGGGAAAATATTAAGTAACACCCTTTCTTTGGTGAAGTTAATTGAAAATCCAGCAGTCACTTTCCAACCATAAATCAATATCATGATTTATGTCCATGCTACAATAGAACTTTCAGTCCCTTTTTAAGAACTAAGAGTTATTGATGTGTTAAGTACACACTGTAAGTAATTACTGTTACATTTAAGTTCTCTGTTATGCCCTAAACAGGGCTAAATTTTGCAATGCTCATTCAGTGACTCCTTACGATTTAAAAAGTACAAAATAATTAAAATAAAACTTATTTTTAAGAAGTTATTGTGCCATATCCACTCAATTTAATCTTAATCAAATATAAATATATATTTAACTGAGGCTTCATTCATTCTCATTAATTATTAGTGCCAAAAATGCCAATGTTCCTTGATCATTGGCAATCTACTGACATTAAATGTGGTACTAAAAATTTTAGAAACCATTTCTTTTCTTAAAAAAACAAATAATCAAAAAAGGAAGAAAAGATAATTTGGATGAAAATCAGACTGAATAGCTGGTCAGAATCCATTGTCTTGATTAGATAAGTAAATCCTCCTTTTGATATCATAGTGATTATTGTAGTCAACCAAGTTTGGTGACCGAGGTTGTCCTCCAGGAAGAAATCATCCAATAGAACATTCCCTTTTGCCCAACACGAAGCTACCTCAAAACAATAACATCCCACAAATGAAAAGATTGTTTTTTGTTCACCTACTGAAAAAAATCCAGTTTCATTCAGATTTCATTTGATCCTACTATGAACTGTCTACATATTAAAAATCACCACAATTGATGAATGCGAGTTCTTAAGGTGGCACATAGGGGGGTGGCTTGCGGTATGTTGGGGTTGGTTTAGGTCTTGATCCCCTTCCAGAGTCTCGGTTGGTAGTGAAGGGTGGAGGAGGATGATATGGAGGGGAAGATGCACCTCCCACAGCCATTCCATGATCCTCTTCTTCCTCTTCTTCACCCTCATCACCACCTCTAAGTCCATGACTACCAACCAATGCCCCTCTTTCTCCTGCCTCCTCCTCCCCTCCACCCCCTCTTCCTTCATCCCTTCTTGTCCGGCGCCTTGGACCTCCACTGCCATGACGAGGACCTTGAGACAAGAGTGGAGTGCTAGTATGTGGTTCTCCTTGCACACCTCCCAAATTTCTGCCACTGCCACCATTGGGTGCCATCTGGTAATCTGGAGGGGGTAGTGGTAGAGGCGGCTTCTCATCCTTCATTATCACTGGAGACTTGGCAGGATCTGGAGGCCTTTCCTCCAGTTCATCTTGAAAAATGACTGGAATTCCTCTGTTGGCACCTGCTAGTAAGGGTCCTCCTCCTATACTGCCACCTGCACGCTTCTCTGCCACACTGAGCTTGCCACGTCTTCGGCGTCGGTAAAGTCCACAAGCAATAAGGCCAGCAAGCAGTAGCATTGCTGCTATAACTACAGCTGGGACAATGAATGTAATAAGGTATTCATCAGAAGAGGATGACACTGTGCTGGACGGCCCATCATCTGCACCTTCTTCATGGTCATCTGGAAGGCCTCCAGATGTGGTTTCAGGCAAATGATGTATGGTGAGCTCTCCCTGGCATATGTTAATAGGAACGATGTCAATGCTACGAATAGGCAACTCTTTGGTGAATGTATTGCTGACTCGAGGACTAAGAGACATCCCATTAGATGCTGGCACTCCATTGTCGTACACTATGTGAGAAAGAGAATTGAAAAAGTATTATTTAACTATAATAAGATTAGAACCAAAATAACTAAATTCTTCCTAAGTCTTTAAGTGCTGGAGTTAACAGCAAATCCTTTAATGGGAAAAATATTGCAGTTCAACTGAATAAAAATATTTGAAGTTCAACTATCAAAAAGGAAAGGAAAAATCTATGTCCAGAAACACAATGGTGGTCCTTAGTTTTTTTCATAGTATCGGGTGCTCTAATACATATTCAGCAAAACAGTACTTCATAATGGTAATGGGTGACTATAGTAGAGAGTACACTATTTAGCATTCTAAAAAAATATTAAAATTTGATAATTATTACAATGGCCATTAGAGTCAGTATAAATGCTATTTTATGTATAAAAGGCTTGAAATAATTTTTAAAGTACATGCTCAATGCCAAACAGTCAATATTTCAACCGAAATACAAAGAATTAACACATTCAAACACACAAAACAAGAAGAAGAGAGGATTTCTGAAGTAATCAGCCAGGGTGAATATTGTATGAATTCTGTCAGATAGTATAATTTATAGGATTAAGGAATAATCTCCTGGTAATTCAACCACCATCTACTTCATACTCATAATCTCCTCTTATAAACAACTGCAAAAGATTCAGTTGGCAGCCCATGATAGGTGTCTTTGCATACATATTACACACAATTTATTACTATAATCTTTGGATTTCACCACAGAAAAATTAGTAATTAGAGAGAAAACATGTGAAATTATAAATGGAGATGATACAAATTTTGTTATTACCGCATCAGTTCAGAAGATGAGCTTTTTCAAAAACGGATGCCTAAAACTGACCTGCATCTTAAGTGTCATGGGTAAGAATAACAAACAGTAATTCAAGTATATTGTCTAAAATTTCTAGACTGAAGAAACCCTAAAGGGACCACCAGAGAAGATTATTTCAAAGTTTTGCAACCAAACATGAAATTAGATTTAGAATCTATACTGGAGAAATGAAAAATTCCAAACAATGAGTAGAAAGTAAGAAAGTAGTCAAATTTTCATAAATCCTAAGAAGAGATTTTATAGAGAGAAAGTGATGTTTACGTGAAAACAACTCTGTGGATAATGATGATTGTCATGGCTTCACTGAAGAACAACTTATATTATGATTGCTGATATATAAAAATCCTATTTTTTCCTGTACATTACGAAAATCAAACTATATAAAAAGAATATTTTATAAAATTTCTAATGAATATTATATATTCATTATTTGGCAAATTTTATTGGAAACTAATTGACCAGGAAATTTGTTATTTAATACAACTATGAATTATGAATCACTTGGATTAATAAGAAAATATCAAATATTGATATATGTAATGGAGACAAAACCTTTGGTCTTAAACTGATTCGTGTTTCTATGTGACATCATAAAGATAAGTTATTCAATTAGAAATCACTCTTCTCACCTAAAACTCTGCGGAGTCTAGAAACTTCTTTCTCTGGACACCTGTCCACAGGTAATGATGTGTTAAACCATGTAATCACAGTTGAGCCTTCATCATCATCAACACCATCATCTTCTCCAGGAGTCACTGAATACAGCAAAATGGCAGATGTGTCTCTGTCCCCAAACAGCTCTGCAAGGCGCTCCACAAACTTCCGTTTAAGAGTTGCACTTGATTCAATATTTTCATGAGAAGTTGAAAGTGTCGCAACAAATTCTACACTATGGAATGCATGCGCAGAGGTTGGATGTGAAGGTAAAGGCCTTCGCCTTGAAGTAGTTGTCATACTGGGAATATCATGGACTGCTACTACAAGGCCATCATGCGCTGTGAGTCTCCCACTGTCTTCACACACCTTGAAATTAAGATGATGAATTTTGTTAATAGAGAAAGTAAAAAATACACCAAGAAGATAAAAATATAGTAATATAACACATAATGTCCACAGCAAAAGCTCTATATTACTGAAAATACAAAATGTGGATTGTAACAATTTTTTCAACTTTTGCAAAGTAAAACTGAATGGAGCTGAGCCAAATTACAAAATATCACGATTAGTTTCAATTTCTATTTAATAAATATAAAGAATACATATGTATTTATACTTATATATATCAATTTATCTTTTCCTATCATTTAGTGATGAAATATTTTAATAAATATCATAAAAGATGATTTTATTTCATACTTCTAAATCTGAACATGTTGTGGTAAGGGAATTAAACATTTGAGGACTTAAAAATTTCCTGCTCCCCTTTAAAATCTGAGTCAGTGTCATTTTTCTTCGTTGTTTATACTATAAAATGGCTTAACTGATTTGCACTTCCACCAGAGGTGGTTTATAAGAAAAAAGATAGTAAGAAAACTTACCAACTGGTATTCTTTTAGGCCTTTATCTTGAGGGAAAGGCACTCCAAAGAATTCTTGGTTTTTCGGGTCAAACTGCAGCCAATGATTAGATGGGATTGGGGTCCTATCCATTGTGAGCAAGGACAATTTAAGATTTCTAGTACTTCCATCCTCTTCATCAAAGAATGTGTCCTTAAGAGAAAATTGGTGATAATAATGAAACTACATCTCTTTTGTTAAGCTTAGTATAAATACACTCCCATGCATTTTGAGATGACCTATTAAAACTTAAAACTAAGATCTTTTTAGAACCTGGCTTAAGACTCAACACTACATAAAAGGATATTCATCTTAAAAAATAATATTAGGAAGTTACCACTTTCCAGGGAAAAGGAAGTAAACAGCCCATTATTTTTTAAATGAATAGATTAGTTTAATAAAATCTATTTAAGGTAAAGGGATATTAATTTTAAATTTTGAAAAAGAGCTCAAAAGTTAAAGCTTGGTAGTTAACCAAACAAAAATAAATAATCATTTACTATTCCTTGATAAATTAATATATAAGTAATACTAATTATAAATGAGGAGAATCTACTTGTCTAAAATGAAATATAATGTTGTACTCCTACTTTTATTACTGGAGTAAATACAAAGAATATTTATTATTTACGAGGAAATGAGAATTTAATGAGGAAATAATTGAACCATTAAAACTGAGAATTAGTCTGGCAAAATTTCAGGATCATTCATAACAATCTGAAATGTTCCATGCCAGAGAATTCTAATTTTATTTCCTAACATGGCTTTGATAATGAGATTTTAACATATTTCACTGAAAAAGGCAAGGATTTGCTGAAAGGATGATCTATCCAAGCACTATCTTAAAAGGTAAAACACTCAGGTGTAAAATCCAATGGCTATACAATGTAAAGAAGCCTAAAAATACACAACATATAGAAGTATGCTTAGTGACAGAGAGAAAATATATCTTACTTGCTAAAAAATTAAAATACTAATGAGGTACAATTATCAAAATAAAAGAAAATTTTATATCATAATGAATTTCTCTGAAATAAGATTCAAAATCAACTAACGTATTTGATAAACATACAGTGGTACCTCGAGATACGAGTTTAATTCGTTCCGTAGCCTTGCTTGTATGTCAAATTGCTCGTATCTCAAAGCAATTTTCCCCATTGAAATTAATTGAAATGCCATTAATTTGTTCCAGGCCCCAAAATGCCACCCCAGTTGTTCTTGTTACGTGTTTTTGAATAGGAAAAATGTATTTATAAATGATAAATATAGTATAAAAAAATAATAAAAGATAACGTAAAGAAATAAACTTGCTTTATAAAGTGTATTTGTAGTATTTTGGTCACTAAAATGCAACTTACACTCAACTTAAATGCTGCTTTATGCTTAATTTTAGTTACTGCTTTTTTCTTCACTGGTCTTTAACTTTTTTCGCCGGATTAAAAAAAAAAACATGTCCAAGGAGGTTTGTTCCTTCTTCCCTTTCAGAATGTTGCGGAAATGAGTTAGGCGATTAACCTTCTCCTCTGTAGTTATGTAAGTCCTATTCGGCATCTTCTTCCAGAAAAGCTCCGTCTCGTCACAGTTGAAGACTTGCTGGGGGATGTGTCCTTTGGCTTCTATCGGTTCGGAAAAAGTTTTGAGATAATCCTCAGCTGCCTTCAGATCCGAACTTGCAGCCTCACCATGCCTGACAACGGAGTAAATGCCGGTCCTTTTCCTAAAGTTGTCAAATTTGCCTCGACTGGCTTTAAACGAGTCTTACGATGCCTCGTCCGTGGAAGTGCGCGGGGTCTGATTCAGCAAATCACCGTAAATTGCTCGTGCTTTCTCGCATATGATGCCCTGTGTTAAAATATTGCCTTTAAGCTGCTTCTCCGTAACTCAAACAATTAGCAGTTTCTCCATCTTTTCACGGAGAGAGCTCCGGAGCTTAGAAATTATTGTAACGCCCTTAGCTGGCGTTATACCCTTTATTGACTCCTTCTGTTTAAGCACAGTAAGTATCGTTGAAGTACTACACCCGTACTACCTCGCGAAGTCAGCTACTTGCGCATCTCGCTAATTTTTTCTATGATTTCACACTTTAATTCAATAGACATCATCTTCTTCTGAGCATTGACCTTTCCACTCACTTTCTTTGGACCCAAGGTTTTAAAAAGAAATGTGATAAAGTATTTAATTGCACAAAAAGCACAAAGCCCTAGAAAAACTTATCAAAGAAGCTGACAGCGAGGTAAACAAGCATACTGGGGGGCTGCGTGGGATAATGCGAGACGCACGAGGCACAGTAAACTGGTGGGTCGTGTGTAGCCGTTCCTTGTATCTCAAAATGTTGCTCGTATCTCAAAGCAAAACTTGGCTCGCTCGACGGCTCGTATCTCAAAAAACTCGTATGTTAGGGCACTCGTATCTTGAGGTACCACTGTATTAGATCATACACAAGAAAGCATACAATAATTTACCTCCGGCACCCTGAAAACAAGCAGTTTTCCAACAGTGGCATTGATGTGATCCACCTGGTTTCTCAAAACAGGAGGTGTGTTGGTAGCAGAAGGTGGAGGAAGAGGTGGTACTAGTGGAGGTTCTTTTCCTCCTTCAACCTCCTTTCCAGGCTGTATTGGGGCAACTTCTTCACCAGCACCTATTCCTTCACATTGACCACTTCCCTTGTAAGAAACTCGCTTCACTTTAAACTCTGGTGAGAGGACATCCTTCAATCCTGAAGAAGGTTCACCTGCATCATTTAGGGCCAGAATCTGAGGGTGAAGAAAAAGAGATAAAGTAATAAAAGAAGCTTTAAGATCTAAATTACCATTTCAATCAGAAATACATCAGATCTTAAAGATATAATTAGTGATAACTTATAAGCTATCTTCAAGAAAGGTATGAATTCTTAAGGTGAATTTCATATACCAAACCCATTTTAAGTTAGGCTAATTTTGTCTTAATATAAATATCCACCTTTATAATTAATCATACTATATGCAGAAATTTAAAAAATCATCCCAATACAATCTAACATCTAATGTACTCCTTGTAATCAAATTTGAACTTTTCTGTATTCATAAAATAATCCAATAAAATCAGTGACTTCTAAAACCAATATTTTCTCAATGATACCAAGCATAATCTACAACTTTCAATCATACTTAAAGCTTGACAATTGTTTGAGAGAAAAATACATATAATTCTGCCAATATCTTTCTAAAAAAACAAACCAAACTTGGTACCGAAACTATTTTTTCAATCCAAAATCATTTTTGTAAGAATTGCATAAGAATAATTAACTTTTTATCTAAAATTATATTAATTAGTACCAATATTGTAGAGGAATGAACATCATTTCTCTGCTTAGTTACAAAAGCTTTCTTGATGTTTACTGCATGACAATGCAATCCAAGTTATCTTCCTTTGACCCAAAGATGAAAACATAGGAGTAATTACATCCCAAAATTAGAAACATCTAAATTTGAAATTTATCAGATTAATTATCTTAATTAATGGATTCGCAGCATCTACACACTACATGTAACTTTCTTGCTGATCAATCTCGTCTTAATGAGAAATAATCTAAAATAGAACTACTTTCCCTTAAACTTGAGCCAAGAGGTAATTGGTTAGTGTTGAAGGCTAGAGTAAATTTGAGGCAAATTTCAAATTAAAACCTCTGCTCAAAGAAAAAACAACATATGTATTTATATATTTTCCTGATGACAATCACTAACCTCATAAAGTCTTTCAATGTCCTCTTTAGGGCAAACAGTCCTTGGAAGTGTATCATTTGTCCAAGAGAAGACAAGGGCTCCTTGATGTGAGGATGGAGTAGCAGACTTCTGCTGGTGACCAACAGCAGTTACTACAATGGAACCATCTCTAAATAATCTGTGAAGGCCATCCAAAACTCTCAGTTGCCAGTCGACATCTGATGGGAAGTCAAATTTCTTCTCTAAATGCAGGACCAAAGAAAATTCATGGTGGAATGTCCTCCTTCCCTATAAATAAAAGTTTTATACATATAGATATTTTTACAACTTATGTAGAACATATTAAATACATTTTTGCATTATATAATATCTTGAGTACATTATAAAATATCTAAAATGATCTATTATCTATCTGTACTATAAAATTCTAAAAGATAACTAAACATTGGAAAAATTGTTCATTACAAATTATTACCTCATGATTAAAATAAGTACTGAAATGAATGTGATTCTATTTTGACAGGATACAAGACTGACACTATAAGAATATATAATTAGAAGAAATGCCTATACCTACAAAGGTCATGTGCATAAATTTAATTTGGAATTATATATTCCTAATATGAGGAGGTGGAAAATATATATACGAGGGTGGTCTGAAAAGTTTCCGGCCCCAGATTTTTCAGAAATCTTCAGAAAATTTTCAGAAAACATGTCGAGAAATGGAGAGATGCTGGAAAATTTTCAGACCACCCATGTGTGTGTGTGTGTATATATATATATATATGTTTGTGTGTGTGTGTGTTCTATCTGTTACTCATCTGTAACAAGAACTGAAGATACCATTTCATAGAAATTGATTAAACATCCAAGAAAATTGTATCCATATCACTCTTATAATAATCTAACATGGTACTTATTTTTGACAGAACCATATAATACTATTACATTTTTCTAATCTGTACCCATTAATGAGCACAAATATCATCTAATTATTGATCATTTTTTTACCTTTCTGTATAAATAACATCAGAAATGTTGACATATCAATAATTTTGAAATATTTTGAAGTGCCTTGAATCTATATTATAACATTTAAGGGATTATATTCAGGAAGTGTATTGGGCACCAGGATAATATGCAATTTGTTTTTATATAGGATCAAGTGGCTAGTCATCAGCTCAAAGCAGATCAAATTCTGGCTGCATCCATGATCTCAATTTATTAAATTTAAACTTAAGGTTAAGATAGAGATATTTCATATTTAATACTTTCCCTTTCTCATGATATCTCCAAAAATGTTCATTGAATCATAGAAAGTCTGCATTTTAAACAACAAGTAGATACAAACTCCACAAATTTTGTTAAGAATCAAGAAGAGTTTTAAAGACCGGAAAGAAATCTAAATAAAAACAATTATACAAATGAGTCTGAGTTTACAATTAACTGTTACCTTATGATGCTGCACTAATAATTCCAAAAAGTCAGAAACGGATGAACCTTCTCGGTCAACAGCTTCAACATTAAAGTCCCACTTGGACACATGCTCTTCCAATGGCCTAATCACAGTTGAAAACAAAATTATGAGTTAATAAAGATTCCTACAGCTTCTCACACATAAAAAAAGAAAAAAAATCCACTTACAAAGCATACACTTCTTGTGTTTCTGGATTAAACTGAACCCATGAGGATGGAGGTACAGTTTTCCCATCAGGTGTCTTGAACACAAGTCTCAAATTTCTGGTGGTCCCATCTTCAAAATCTTGGAAGCTATCTTCTGGGATGACATATCTAATGGGAAAAGATAATATTTTCTTAAATAAGAGTAGAAAAAGTAAAATAGACAAAGTAAATTAAAGTAGTAGAATAAAAAATTCATTTATCAAAAAGGAGGCAAGAGAAATACTCTCCTAAAAGATCTTTAACGATACACCAGGAGATTCAAAAAATATAATTATTCTCACTGAGGAAGAACAGATAGGAAAGCAACTGCAATACGAAAAACTGACCTAAGAGGTGTACCCGCTGTGACTGGAATCTTGCGCAACCGATGATGTATAGTTGGTGCAAAGTTCTTAGTTTCAATTTCTACTTCTTCCACCCCTCCTCCTCCCCTGGTTGGAACAGTGGATTTGGGTGTCTCGTAATCTTCAGAAGATACAACAGCTGGTTCTTCAGTGCTAGTTGTTGTTGTACTTGAACTCACTTCTTCTAAACCTTCCTTTGATGTTGTAGACTGAAGTGGTTCAGTGACCTGTAAAAGAGATAAATATATTACAAGAGAAGTACTCTTAGGCTTATTTAGGAGCAAAAGCTAATGCATTCATCAAACGATTTAAAACCAAGGACTTTTAAATCAACCAAAAGAACGCATTCCCCAAGATTAAGTGAATAATCAAAGCTATGAAGTAGTTGACCATAAATATTTAGCAGCTTCTTAAAAATAAATGTATTACTGTAAAAGTATTAGAGGGGAAATGAAACACTGAAAAATATTTCTAGAGATATTATAGCAAATGTTTATATGTGAAAAATTGATTGAATACTAAATAATAAGTGAAAGTAAATAAATGTGGCCTAGATTCAAAATATTACTTAATTTTTCACATGATAAAGTATGTAAAGGTATTTAGATATATAATAAATTATGATAAAAAAGAAATGTATACAAGTATAAGAAATAAATTTCCTGAAATATGATTCTAAGAACTGTTATGATACACAGTAAAACAGAATAGACGTAACTAAGTAAATGCCTTAGAATAAGTCTGCAGTACTTACCACAGGCTGTATTTCGTTGATATTAGCAGTTGCAGAGGGCGTAGTAGGCCACTGAGTTGGTGTAGGTGCTAATGTGGGTGAGATTAAGGACGTTTCAATGTGAGAAGAAACTAACATGGTGAGTGACGGTGTAGCATCTGGAATGCCTCCCAATTCATCCAAATGGCTAGCTTCAATACTACCATCTTCATCAAGACTAGGGAAACGAGTTGGTCTGGTAGGAATCTGTAGAGGAAAATGAACCATTGATAATGAAGTTATTAATAATAATGTTTTATAGAATGGCTTTTAATTCTCTGTGGGTCATCATCAAAACCAGCTAAAGTTTTGCCTACATAATATGCTGTGGACTGAATCCTGGGATCAAAATCTGGACAAAACCAATAGCTCAGGCACAAAAATAAATCACATCAGAAGTTCAATATTCATGCTATAGGAGTATTTGGCATTCATTTTACAGCATTGAAAAGACTAATAAATCCTTCAAATAACATGACCTAACTGCTTTAAGAAATTTCAGTAAAGATGGATTCATCCAAGCAAAAGGATAAGGAAGTATATGACACACTAAACTTTTAATAAAATGGATGGTCAGCTTTATTGCTAGAAAGGGAATACATAGAAGCAGAAAGCAAAAGGAATGGGATTGGGGAAGATATGTCACTAAAGCAAGGTATTGTAAAATGGAAAGGCACACCACAAAGAATGGGGGAAGGACTGTGGACATAGTGCATTTGTTGATGGGTTAAGTAGGAAGTAAAGTCCTTAAGAGCTGGGAGAAGACAAAAACTTATAAAAGGGATAAATTTATGATGGGAATGAAGGGTAGATGGTTTTTGCGTAAGTGGTAAGCAAAATGACAATTTCGTACAATATGTATTTTTGTGTTCACTTAAGTTTTTCTAGAAATGGCCAGTTTTGTTATTGCCAGGCTCATTTCCTGGTTAGGGCATGGTTGATTGAAAACTCATTTGGTTCACAGAGCGATGGGATTATGTTACATAACAAAGTTGAATTATCAGGAATTCTTCATCAAAATTTTCATAGTGCAAAAAGATGTCAAATAACTGGAGATTAGACAATGGAAATGGGTGAACTGTCAGGATGATGATCTACAGAATGGATAACATGATCAGTGTAAATAGGTTAACAATAGAGAAGAGGCTGATAAGATTTAGGATTGCTTGTCTTAGGAATTCTTTATATGCCATTTTGCATGATTTAAAATCAGTATTTCTTAAGATGCAGGAGTGAATTAGGTCACTTAGCATTATTTGAATGAGGGATATGAATTTTAACTTAAAAAAGAAATGTTAGAAGTAATTCAAAGTGCCTCCTGAAATGAATTATGCTCTAATTATGAGCTATCGTTGTATTTAGTAATACAGTAAAATTTGGTTGTAACATAGGTCAAGAGGGGGCAGAGTTTACATCACTGCCATCAGCAACCTGCATTATAAATGGAAAGAAAACAAAAAATTGTGAAAATAAATATTCTAACTAATTTATCTGCAGCATACACTAGAAATTGATGTTTTCTGATTTAAATGCACACCCTAATCAAATGGAAGTTATTAGGATATTTTCTTTTTGTGCGATAGTTGATAGCATTTCTATGTCAAGTCTTAATGTTCTTCAAATGTAAAAGTTAGATTCTTAAGGTTTTCTCTCTGCTATATCCAATTAAGTATTATGATGGCTGATAGTAGCACTATTGTGTCTATTTTTTGAGATAAAATTTGCTATAAAGTAACCTAGAAAAAAAGTGAAAATGATCAATGTAATCAATTTGTGGGAAATAGAGAAACCTAAATTTTTTCCAAAATTGTGGTGAAGTAAGGTGTGTTCAAACCAAACTTAACTGCATACAATTCTTTGGATACTTATTCTCTTACCATCACAGGTGTAGACAAAATAGTTCCATAAACAGGTACTGGACTTGTGACCAAGACATTCCGTCCTGATACAATGGCAGGATCAGAGTCATAATCATCCTCATCCTCATCTTCATCTCCTTCTCCATGATGGTGACGATGAGGATGACTGCTATCTCCCATGCTACCAACAGTAACAGCAGTGGGCTCTGCAAACACAGGAGATGCCATGGTGGGAACAATCCTTGTTTCAGGAACCCTCTCCACGGTTTTCTCCTCCATTCCATAATCTCCATCAAATGGCTCCCATGCATTTGTGAACTCCTCATCACCTTCCTCGTCTTCTTCATCATCACCATTCTCAAAATCTCCAGATCCCAGTTCTCTCCTAATACGAAGCAATGGCCTTGCTTTCGGAGGTTCCCTAGGGGAAGTGATTCTTCCCACTCCACCTGTCCTCACTTTCCATCCCAACACAGGGAGACCCAATACATCACTCAGGGAACCATCCTTAGCACGATGTCTTAACTCTCCCACTGAGTCTCCATTCACTTGCACTCCATTCCATTTTCTCTCCTTGTTCTCTCCCGCTGAGCCTTTTTCCATATTCTCTGGTTCTTTCCATTTCCATATATTTCCATTGCAGCCAATCTAAAACAGGGAAAGTAACTTCCTGATAAAATGAAGTCATACTAAACAAATAACAGAAAAATTTACAATGTTTTCTTATTTTGTACGTGGTAATAGGAATTTAAAACCCAAGATTTCTTTGGTCATCAGATTAACGCAGTAGTCACTCTATCACTGGAGCCAACAAGTTGAACGCTAAAAAAAGTAGTTCTCTAGGACAATAAAAGAAGCAAGACTATATATTTTTACTCAATATATATCAACTATATATTTTTAATCAATATTGATGTTTTTGATCATAATTATTGATGCTGTTAATAAATAAAAATAAAGAACAATTTTTAAAATAATTGTAATTAATAATTTTTTGATAATATTGGTGTCTTGAACATACACATGTTGATTATTTCTGTTTTTGTACACAATTTAACCAAAAGAATGACAATTTTTTTTCACTTTAAAAAGAAAATATTGTATTTTTTTCAAGGTTTTTTTAATTTCAAGGTTTACTTAATTTAATTTACTTAATAGTTCAAAGTGCTGCTCTTTAGGATATCAATTTATAAAGGAAACATTGCAGAATGCTACATGATCCTTGGAGATGGTATGTAAGAAATTATGTAGGTCATGACAAATCTATATTAACTTCTTTTCAAACCCTTTAACTCTATGCTTCCAATTTTGAGTGTCAGAAGATTTCTCACCAGTATTAGATAAAATATTTTCCTCAGACTAAATGACATTTTCCATCGAATTATGTTGCTTTTACTCAATTTAAGATGAGTCCTGAGATTACCATTATGAGTGGGAGTATTAAAGGGCTGAATAATATCCAAAATATGTCTTTGTAGTATTATTTTGAAGAGTCAGCTTTTGAAAAAAATAGTTAAAAAGAAATGTTGCATCTCAAAATTCTTAACTAAGCCAGTACTTAAATTTTATAAAATTTCCTTTTAACATTTGGGAAAACGTAAAAGAAATTAACTGCCATGAAATTCCAAAAAAATGTTACATTCCCATGGCATTCAGTAAATGATAATTATTGAAAAACAAACTTTCTGATCAGAAACTCAATGTGAGTGAGTGTCATTCACCTGGTTATTCAGGGAGAAAGACAACTTACCTGCCACTCAAGAACAGTTCCTCTTTTGCTTCCCATGGCCAGAGCATCACCATGCCCAGCAGCCAAAACAGAACCATCACCAGGATCTGGCCTATCCTCTTTCAGCTGAGGCCTCAATGTTAAACCTCCAGGGGCAACACCAAGGAAAGAACTGGCTGCTACCCCTACTGCACGAGCGCGACTTTGAGCACCAAGACGATGAAAGTCAGCATCTAATACAACTGACACTAGCAATGGATTCACACAAACACCCTGTGGACAATAAGCCATATATAAATATGAATAAGTATAGCTACAAATAAATCAGGCAGAGATTGAAAAGGTTTAAAGAATGAATAACACAAGAGATGGGTAAGTAAACACTATTAAATCACAAAAATGTATATGGTTAAAAAGATTGGGCACAAATAAGCATTGTTGAATAAACTTGTCATGTTTACCTGTGTCAGTGCAACACATACCTAGTTAAAAGACAATAACCTTTTCTGCAATTGGCAGGATAAAGAAATATCTGTGAATGTAATGCAATTTGATAATGCTCAAAATTATATCTTTCAATCTAAATTGATTAAAATTCAAATTTTAAACTCAATTAACTCTGACTAACTATCAAAACTCAAGAATAATGATTATACGGTAATATTTCTAGCAATGCTGCAATAATTTTGGCTTGTGTAAGTGAAAGATTTTTCTATGATTATATGAAGACATTCCCACCTTATAGTCATTAGATGATAAAACTATACAACTTTCAGATTTATTTGATAGGCAAAAGCTTAGTTTTTTTATGATAAACTGAGATCAATCCCTTAAATTTTTATAACAGATCCAATACTTATTTTTATCAAAATCAATGTGTCTAAAACTAACCTTTCCATTTGGTGAGGATGGCCATGGAGGCATGGGTAGCACTTCAATAACAAAGACATCTTTTGCCATTTCTGGAACCTCTTCATATTCTGTCTCTTTTTTCTTTGATGCAACAGCTTTCAGGGTTACATAAAGCTCTCCAACATCAGTTGGTCCAGGAACTCCTTCAAGACGGCCATGTTTAGGATCTGTAAGAGCTAACCAGGACGGCAGAGGGGAATTTCCAGGGCCATATGCCTAAATGAAGAGAACATTGGTTAAAGCCATTGACAATATGTCTTACTCATTCGGCATTACCAATTGAGAAATTACCAGCATGATAAGCAGCGTGGTTTTGGTAGTACAATATATTAATACAATTAGGCATGTATCCAGATAATACTGCAGGAGGGGCTCTTTAGGATTGCTAATAATAATACATGAAATTCTAGTTAACATGTTACAGAAATACATGAAATTCTAGTTAACATGAATTAGAATTAAACTTGATCATGTCTGCTAAAATTAAGAGTGCTCATAGTGAAATGTTCATAAGTATTAAAATCTTAAGGAGGCATCTATAGAATCTTGGGGAGGCTAAAGCCTATAAGCTAGCCTCTTGGTTGAAAATATTGCAACAAATAACCTATTCACAATCATACAGTAAAGAAGTGGGAAAAGTAATCTGTACAAACTTTGTTCATTTTGCTTGAGTTATAACATTCTACTAATATAATAGGCTACAGCATTCAGTTGTAATTGAAATTATGTAGCAGAGCAGGTATATTTTTCCACCTCTATTCTTTATTATTTGATAATAAATTCACTGTAAATATTATTGTTACCAGAAAATTTTTATTACTTTATTTAATCAAACGATAGTATTTAAAACTCATTATGATGGTTGCCATCTCATGAAAATTAACGGCCGCTCGAAACATTCTTCGCTAATATCTTGGGTCACTGCTCGATACTGGGAATAGGATAGTCCTGAAAGATTCTTTCGAATAATGCTCACTTCGTATCTATCCACATCCCCAGCGAAGGCGTCTTCAGGCACGTCCACCCTGAATGGTCTCCCCAAAACGGCCACCGTGTCCGACACACCCCACATCCGCTTCACGGTGCCTTCCATGGCAGAGGGTGCCACTTCCACATCTACGTTCGGCGACCCCCGCTCGTCCGCCACGAAACCGAAGTCGGAGTCCGAGGGTGCGAATTCAGAACGGCCAGTCTCGCCTCCGAGGGCAACGACGGCCACCAAAAGGGCGAGCACGACGCACCAAGGCGAGAGACGACGGTGCTCCGTAGGCGCCATTCTAACGCTTCTCTCGTAATGCGGCACCGATCGCGGATTCCCTCATGAGTGGTCACGGGTTCGAAATCCCACGACTCCCGTAAAGGAGTGTGCCGGGTTATATCAGAGCGCGTCACCGTTCCATTCCCGATGGGAAATCACAGGAAGTCCTGGAAAGAGAAACATTTCGGGTTAAATTTTTGAAGGAAAACAATTCTTATGGCAAATTCGATATGGTATAGTACAGACCGAAAAATTACACCATTATATATGAACAGTTACAACTCGTAGTCAACAAACCAAAAGAAACTTATTTACACTAAAATATTATACTATAATAATATAAGTATTTCTACTAGCAGCTAATAATGAATTCATGATTAGCGATTCCGTGGACTGGCATTCAAAGCGAAAACGTCATAGTGTTACTATTATGAAGTACAACTGTATTAGGTGAATGAACTTGAAAATGTATTTTTAAATATTGCACATCAAGTTAATCAAAACCATCCAATTATTTAAATACTCAACAGAATATTTCGAGGTAGATTTCAGTTTTTGTTTGCTAAATTCTTTAAGCCATTTACGATAATAATTATAAGTAGATGTGGGCGAGATTTAATTGGGTTTTCGGCGGATTAGAAAATGTTGAATTTGATTTTAACAACAGATTTCACGTATTTTAGCGTATAAATAGATCAAAAATTTCTGTAAATTATAAAACAATCATGAATCCTCGATTTTTTGACTGAAATTACATCTATGAATAACAAATGAATATCTGTGGGACGCTAAGCTGCATGCACCCGGGGCTATATTTTCCTACCTTTTCAAATAAAAGAATTCATTACGTAACCATAGAAATGAAGAGAAAATTCTAATCATGATTTTGAAGGTACGTGAGTTTAATCAAGGAGACAAAGATATAAAAATGGAATCCCTTTGAGATTTACTGCTCGCCGGAGGCTGGCGTATCCTTATTAAATGAGTCTGAAAACTTCCTCTAGTAAACTGACCATTCCTTTCATTTCCCAACCGAAGGACAAGAGATAAGAGAATAAAGACATCATTTAGACACCCAAAATTTTCATTCCATCATCACTGATAAGAAAATTCTAATAACTAAGATCTGGCATTGGGTTTACGAAGAAAGAGATTCACTCTTAAGGAATGAACTCATCTGGTAATCGGTATGAAATTAAAAAAACACAAGGAAAAGGGAGTCTTGCTTGTCCAACTTAGCTATCCGATCAGAAAATTAGGAAAGAGGAAGATCCCGGGTTCAAGCCCCGGGATCTTCTTGTCAGACAAGAAGTCCATTTTTCCTGAATGCACATATTTAGGTGCCAAATATCCTTAAACCCTTGTTTTCCTTGAGTTTCCCTTAAAAAAGGGGGTTCTCTCCAGTCCTCTCAGACCTTTTACATGTCCATTTCTCCTTGGAATTAATAAAAAACATTTTGCAGATGAGACACGATATGAATTCTAAGATTAGATGTAAATATTTCGAAATGGATAGAATTTTTCCACTCTGCTGGTATTCCACTGATATTTTTAAGGCTTTCGTTTGTTTTGGCTTCCACTTGTCACCCGACGACGTTTGTATATTATTTCTTATATCTTCTCCATGACTTCATCCATAAATTAAAATAAAAGACGCGATGGGAGACCAGCTATAGATAGAATCTGCGTGATTTATGGTTTCAAATTTTTGTTAGCCTTAAAACTGCGTGACCTACTGGTCTCGAGTTCAGGGACAAGCATAAAAAATGATTATACGCACACTGCAGAAAAGCCTGACAACGTGATTATCAGAGGGGATAGCACTAGTATATCAAACGTTCTTCGTTTTGAATGAAAAATATTTCACAATGAAATTGTAACCACCCACGACTAAAATATTTTCATTGATAAAATGAATACAGTTGCTACATACTGATATCTTAATGTAACGCTTCGACTGACATATGAACTTAATTTCAGGGTAACGCAATGACATGTTCCTGACACGTTCAACACTTTCTATATAGATTCTAACCCAGACTATGTTTAACTTCATTTTACTTTCAAAGAAAATGTCGATTGCCGAAGAAGAAAATACTACTTCTGCGATAAAAAAAACTCTTCATGGTTATCGGAGAATTAATTATATTCATACTTACAGCATTTATAAAACAAATAATGAAAATATTCCTTACATTCAATGTTCGTTAAAAGTCATCTAAAAATTTCTAAAAGAAAATGAGACCGAAAATGCATATCTTTTCTTACGTTTCCAATGCTTTTTGGCCCGACAAAAATTATCTTGCAATAGTAAAATACTCTGAAGAAATATTTCTATTTAAAAAGCATAAACAACCTTGGTTTTAACATATGAGAGATAAATAAGAAAAAGCATGCCATACAGTACGTCGATAAAATTTCTCGTTCTTCCACCTCAATTGTAAATCTTCATATGACCTGAAAATCCTGCTTTTACGTTACAAAGAGTAGATATTTGGTCTTTAGAGTCAACGCATTGGTTTTTGTATCCAATGCGATAAAGGACAAAGCATATTTGAAAAATAAATCATTGCCCAAAGATCGTCTTTCCGAAAATAAGGCGAATAATCATTAAAAAGCTAACTATTTATCACTACAAATGATCTTTTTTCGGATCATCTATTCCTTATGCTTGCAACGATAATATATCGACCAACCTGACTCGAAAACTATTTTTGTCGCTTAATTTTAAAATACTTCGGCAACAATAGGTCACAATTTCAACGACTATCAAGAAAAGACAGAAAAAAACCACGGTCGTTGAGGCCACATCACAGCTAATGAGATATGCTCGTTATATATTTGTCGGGAGTTATGAGGATGACTTGGTGGCGACTTCGCGGTCAACTTATCGGAAAGCCGCAATCTATTGCACGATGCGGAACAAGTTATCGCTACAAACCATTTCCTCTCCCATAACAACAGCTGCTGACCGCAGGCATACCGCAACGATTAACTTAGAACAATTATCAGGAGTATTCTATATCAGCGTCATTTCGAAATGAGCCGATTTCTCTTTTTATGAGATATATGATACATAAAGATAGCAAGATAAATAAGTAGATGGCCATGATTATTGGCGGATTCAGAGAGAGAGGGAAAAATTGAAATCCCGGACATGTCTCTTTTCTCTTTATTATCGATTTTCTAGCGGAATTTGAGTTTCAAAAAGGGCATCGAACCGGAATCGAAAACCGAAAAAAGAACGATATTTTTGCCGGAGTGATAACCGAACAGAAACGGAAAAAATTCTCGAACCCAAACTGACCCAAACCAAAAATCTTTATTTATTTCGCTCCGATGCATTATTCCATATTATGCACATTTTACTTAAAGGCAATTAATTGGCGAAACGGCGGCTTTCTAAACTTGTGTAACTATGACTAGCAGCTGCCAATAAAATTTGATCTAAAACTTATTTTAGTACATAAAACAGCTAGACATAATTATAACAATATATAAGGATATAGCATTATAGTAGTCGGCGGGAAAAATAACGGTAGAAACCGGTTCAACATTAGCAGATGGAGCAAATACGGAACTGCACCGATATTTTATTTTTAGTTGAACTGGAACAAAAAATATAACGATTTGATGTAATATCAAATATCATATACCTGATATCAAATGGCATCTCTGACCTACGCTTGAACAACGCTGTGCAAATCGTCCAAAAGATAAAACTGAAATAGATATACTGTCGAGTATCGCAATATTGAAGAGAAAAATATTTATTTTGTACCGAATCTTACTGCCTATTTCAGCATCTAGCTGCATTCCTCTTTGATACTAAGTTCTTCTTTTATTTTCTTTGATAAGACTCTTTAGAGTCTAATTCTAAGTGTTACTTTCTCCACTATGAACAAAATAGGGAAAAAGAGAGGGGGAAGACAAGAGCAGAATTCCAAGGGTGGGGTAAGTTACCAAGAAACGAAAAAAATGACATTAAGGAATAATAAGCATATGAATCTAGCATATCAGCGATATTCTCGCTAGACCTTTTCCTTCTTTAGGCAACTTCTTTTCTTTTTCAATATCTCGCACAGCAAGTTCTTTTTAGGAATACACTCCTATCCGTGCGCAACATGCTTTGTTTGGACATAAAATACAAAAAAGGATTAGGTTTACAAGATAAAAATCTAAAAATACACATTAACTGTTTAATTCATTTAACCAAAACTACCCTTGGCAACTTTGAAAGCAGGAGTGTTTTGGGAAATTTGAATACTATCCTGCAGACTTCTTCTTGTTTTATCAATATATCTCTCTTGTTATACTGAACAAATAATCCGAAATAAAAATTAAAAAAGAGGAGTAATATTTCTATATTTATTGCATGCATAATACTGAAGTAAATTGAACTGAATTTAAAAAGTTTCAGAATACTTATATTTCTGGACTTTATGATTTAATTTTTTTGATGTACTTCCAAACACTTTAGAATGACATGGTTTAATTCCTGAACTGATTTTTAAAAGCGAATTCAAACTATTTTATTTTTAACTGATTTTTAGCGAAACATTTTGAAAGACTTTAGTAACTTTCTGGCTATATTTTTGGGTGCATATAACGAATTGTCAAAAATGAATAGGCAAATCTAGCTAGAACACGTATGTACTTCTTTAAATAACAAACTAATCTTCTGCCTCCGCTTTATAGATCCGCCCTAGGAACAGAGTACAAATCGCACCTCACTTAGATATTCTCGTAAAAAATTTAAAACTCATGTGTTACTACTAAGCTATCCACAAATAAAAACGGTTTAACGATCAATTACTATTTAGCTCAAGGCTTTGAGAAGGTCGCCGGTCCGGTTCAAATCGCCATGTTCAGTACGATATCCTTGAAATAGTAACGGATCATTGCTGTGCAAGGTTAAAGAACTCGCGAGGGAAACTCTAAAAGAAATACGACCACTGAAACGTCCAATTCCTTACGTATTTTACAACTGCGTTCAATCTTCTTTCCACCGAGCTGCAGAATAGCTCTTATTCAACAAGCTCGCAACATGTCTCACAAAATGAATGCCTCTTTCAAAGGCGAAACTTCTATCGTGAGATGTGTTTACATTGAATTTCAGGGGAGTTTCGGTTAATTTTACAACTATGGAAACATTTCAGAATTTACTTAGATGCACACTTGAAAAAGCATTACGGTTTCAGTAATACGGAATAATAAGTCAGTAATGAATATAAATTTTCTTATAAGTAGGAGGAGAAAAGTGTCTGTTTTCGATAATTTTTACTCGCAAAACTATACCCACTTCTTCCCACTGAATAAAGCCCATGTTTCGAATGTAAAACGCTACTGTAAAGAGATGTTGAAAGGAAACTTTTGGAGAACCTTAACTCTATTCCTAGATGGTAAAAAAGGAAAAAGAGAGAAAATCGCCGGGTTTAGCAGTCTGAAAAAGTAGACATCACTTGTACTTGGGAATGTATAGATATCGATACCCATTGCATTCAAATTCTGAAAATAAATGAGTCAAAAACGACGCAATGATGCATTAACTTAATCCATCAACAATGAAAAGTTCATTAGTATTGAAGTTTCCATAAGCGTTGTAGCTAATGAGATGAATAAAATAACAAAAAACATTATTGCACCAGCAATTATGTTACGCATTGGATAATCGAAGCCTGAATTTATTGCAAATGAGTGGCAAAGAAGCAAGAAGGAGAGCTACATTACTACACATCAACTAAACGACATTTTTCTATTTTACCGAATATCACGAAATGTGAATAGAAGATGAAAATGTCAACAATGTCAACGCAAATGAAGTCGAAACTTTCTCGAGTCAGATAAGTTTCAGATAAGAATGTCAGTCTCCAAATTATCTGCAAACAAGGGGCGGCCTAACACAAACACAAACGCTTTGAATCTTTCACCTGAACACCGCACATACTTTTCCATATCTATTAGAAGGTCTTCTTTTCGGGTCTCCAAAGTTGGCATTCGCCGTATTAAAGGTGTGCGACAAAAACAAAATAAATGCAAGCGGAGATTTCGAGCAGTGGTTCTTTGAGGTGCGGCCATACACCTGAGGTTGCCACTTCAGTGGCCTCCGAGAGCCTTTTCAAACTCATCGATTTTTCGACCCCAAGAAACTACCACTTCTTCACGACTTTTCTTCCATGGGGATACGCCCCTACGTCACTATACTTAACTTCTCCGCTCTAACGCTCTCGACAATCTCCGTCAATTATCATGGCCGAAAAGCAGGGTCTACCAAATACGCCTGCCTCGACTCGAAATTATTTTTAACGTTCGAGCGATAAATAAATTTTCGCCGAAAACGGGTGAAAAGTCGCGAGGATTGTAGCGGCGGAGCGCGACATTCCATTGTTTCCTAAAGTCAAACAGCTGATAAGAGCGAGAAAAAGGTCGTCCTCGCCTGGAAGTATCAAGATAATGTCCTCAAGGCCATGTCATCTTATCGCAACTGCTGCTGTTTGAGACGAGATGGTCAATGAATCGTGAATAATCTCCGCTGGGCGTAAGCGAGAGGCGGGGCAAATGCCTAATCTTGAAAACCATTTACATAAATCTTGGTTACGCTGAGGAATGTTGTAGGCTTACCTACATTCAAACGTTAAACGACAATGTGATAGATAAATCAATTCATTTGGTTATAGGGAAGCTTGGCACGAAAATTCAAAAAGTATATAAATAAATAATCACTTGATGGAGTGTGAACGAAGAATTCAAGCATATGAGAGCACAATATAAAAAATATCATAAAGAAGCGCAAAAACAATTTTTTTCGATTAAAATTAAAATTCAAACTTTAAACTTAGCTTTAAAAGTTAAATATTTTTGGCTAGGTGCGATGCACTACGGCGTGTGATATTTTGAAGTAAGAAATTTATTATTTCGACTGAGTATTTTTTCTATGTTTTACATTATAATATCGTTTTTATTCTATGTAACACCAACAAATCGTAGTTTATCTTGCGCGAAAAGAAATGTAAAATATATTAAAATTTTTAATTTTAAGAATTGCAATAAGACAAAATGTGTTCTAAATAAATCCTTCGAAAATAGCATGTAGAATTTTGCCGTTGACTTTAGATTTCAGAATGACTGTAGCTATAAGACCTCATTTGACGCGTGTACCGGATATTTTCAATTGAATAATCCCATAATAATTATTTCATTTAAAACCACTAAAGGAAATGTTGAAAATATCAATACCGTTGGAGAACTTTGCAGCTTTAATGATACGATGTTGATATAACCCGATGACCCGAGAAAATAATATCCACGATCAATCACGCTGCTTGGTTAGAGAAAGCGTCGGCTTAAAAATGAATCAAGCAAATCAAGAATCAAACCTAACTGTTGTTGGAAAACAAGAGTTCCATCTTGCTAGTGGATTAAAAACGGAATGCTATGATGACAGAATACTAGCAACCAGCTTGAAGTAAATACATAATTTCACCCAGTATATCAACCGGCACAAACTTTGATATTCCAGTGGATTCTGAGTCATGAAACACAGCACTCAAAATTATATTATAGTGCATCCGACGCAAGGAGGAAGCAGACTGACACTCGTCCAGCCAACCGCAATAAGATGACCTATGAACGTCTCTATCTTCATTGGCATTTGTCTAACGGAAGAAGCTTTGTCATATTTTCAATCCCGCATCGGAATCGAATGCCATTGGTTTTGCTTTGAGGACGATTCCCAATAAAATACATTATTTCACCCGATTAATGACCGTAAATAAATACCCTCAGCTATCAAGGAAAGCTGAAATAGATATAAAAAGGTATCATGAACTTCGATTTCATCAGAACAATACCCAAGAATAATTTATTCACAAGCGGATAGTTAAAAAATCTTCGGACTAAAATCAACATTATGAATTCCTGGGACCCAAAATCAAAAGCTTCATTTCCTCCACAATAAAAATAGGCCATTCATCACGCCATGACGAAACAAAAAAACACAAATTTAATTTGATCAATTGAAGAGTTTTCATCATGGTCCGAAATTTAATTAAAGAAGAGCCTGTTAAGGGCATTGAGATGAAAGAGGAATATAATAACAAACGAGCAAATTAAAAATTTTAGAATAGCATATCAAAGAAGCTTTAAATTATTGCCAAAAATATCCGCGCAACGGTATGCCGCAAATAATCATCACATCAAGAGCTGGCGAAACCTAAAGTTTTTACCCAACGCGATCGTCGAATTCCACCTGTTATCCTCCACTTCCTGCCCAATTTCATTTAGACCGTCACTCTAATTAAATGATGTTATTTAAGTGCACTTATATTTTCTTCTTTTAAGCGCTTACGCCATTTAATAGAATCGTTTCGAAAAAGGAGTTAAATAAAGACCATCACAAACACAGACAGCGGGATGAGAACTGTGGATTCCATTATATTTCCCGTTTAATTAGAAACAACCCCCGGAATATGCACCAGCCATAAAAATAAATGTGACACGAACGGCTTACCTTGACAATCTCGTTGGGATGCTGCGAATGCATTCGATCACCGAAATATAAACCGGATCCCGAGAGCTGTATTACCTCATCCGTGACACATGAAAGAATAAACGTTTTCGTCCGCAGCCTCGAAACCAGGCGAAAATTTCCAAACACAATAATGACGCCGCTGACCATTACGAGTCTGCATTTATCGCCCTTCCGCAGGAGTCATCCATTTCATACGGTCATTGAGATCGTAGGCATGGCGGAGTATTATCGGAAAACGTTTACCCGAAATTGACTCTTGGACAGAAAATCGCGAAGGCTCGACTAATAACTAGCGCGCGAGCAATTAGCAAATATTTATTTCCTTTCATTCATTTAGACAGAGCGGCAGAGCTTTCTAAAAGAAAGTCATCGATAAGGATTCTCCAATTCATCCGAAACATTTTTTTATCCTGATCAAAGCTAGAACATGCTGGTTACTAAAATGTTCCTCAAACCTACAAATTGTTCATAATGAATAGCCATTGACTAACTGTGCTATATCATACTGAAAATGTTCGGAAGAATAAAATAATACCTAAGGACTCTTAAGCACCTGAGGCATTCTATTTTGGTCTTGTAGTGCGCACACTATTATTTTTGGCTGTGACTTTGGTCTTGATCAAATATATTATCACCAATAAGGCACCATAAATGAACAACTTGCCCCCTTTTTAAATAATTACAGTAAAATCCTAATTTTCTGTGGGTGGATTATGCGGTTTGCAAATTATGATTTCTTTTCCTCTTCTACGATATTTCTCGCGGTCTTCCTGGAAGAATTTAACAACAAAATATAAACATTTTCGCGTTGAAATATTAGCAGGACTTACGTAAGACCTTTTCTTAATGGAGCAGTAGGAATAAGACAAAAAGATTACCATAGCGTTATGGTGAAGAAGCACAATAAATTAACTCAGTCTAAGTTTTCAGGAAACTCTCCAGTTTCGTCCCAGTTTTAACCACTTCAGAATTTCAGCTCAGTTGCGGCTTCTTACCGCAGGAATATGGCAACCATAACTTAAACTGAAAGCTAACAGAAACTCTTTCGCGAAAATATGATCAAACTGAAAATGTGAAAAAGATCGTAATCACACAAAAAGTTTGAAAATTACGAAGAGGAAATCACTAAAATACACAGTTCTTTTGAAAAGGAGGGTTAAAATTAGTTTAAGAATGAGCTATGCATTAGCATCGCCCTACGAGCTGTTTCGTATGATAGGGCAGTCGAACGTTAACGAAATTTGAAAGCCCTCGCTTGAGTAAACATCACGCCGTTCTCTTCCAGCCACGATTGCATTCCATCAGACCATTCTCAACAAACATCGGTCGATGGAGAGCAAACCGTGTCAGAGGTCACGCGGTCATTCTGAAAACAATCCCAGCATCTGTCCCGAAGAGTTTTCCGGCTGGAGGCCATACCGAGAGCTCCTTGGTTCGGCGGGGGCGTAGGCCTTCCTGTTTTTTCAATCAACGGAAGGAGATGAAGGACAGCTCCCAGAGCCCCCTCTCGAGAAACCACAAGTTTGATTCCCACCGCAGGGAGGGTGAATAACCGAATAAAGGAAACCGAAGTGGGATCAACTCTCTCCTTAACATTGAACTTCGAAGCGGTATGGAGCAAACACTTGCCGATCGTGGGCCGCTTGGAAATTGGTGAATCAATCAGTATCCGATCAGTGCCCTGCTAACAGTAGCCGGGTTGCGTTTACATAAATGAATACCAGAGCGCCACTATCTCATCGTAGCAAATAAACGTTGACGACAAACTAATTGTGTTTATAAAAAAATACAGATACTTCTGAATGATAATAGGTGTAAAATAGCATGTCATATTATAATTATACAAATTAAAATTAAGTTATGAATGTGTACGATTATTTGTTAGGATTGTATTCATTACGTATTCATGCATGTTTCATGTGTATCCATCATATGTATTTCAACAAGTATTCAATTTTAAGTCTTCGCATGTTTATAAACATTCATGAATATGTAACATTCATGTATATTTGCGCAAATTTCGTTGTGATTTATATTATGAGATATGTTATAAATAGGATGTTTTCAAACGGAGCACGGGAGCGAGACGGGTGAAATGCGGAACGGGGAAATGTACACAACTGGTTTACTGAGTATACTAATAACTGAGTTATTTAGAAAAGCTTCGAATGTCACAAAAATTTGAAACCGTATCTTCAAACTTCTGTAATGGCCATGCTTTCGGAAGAGAGGGAAAGCAAATTGAGGTTTACACTTAAAGACGAACGAACTGGAATAAACTCCAAAGACGGAAATCCGACTGAAATCCCAGTCTTGTAAATCATGGTTCAAACATTGTTTAGTCTGACGCGAAACTTATGCATGGAGATTTACGCTTTCAACTTAATTACATTAATTAAATTACTGCAAAACTGAATACAAAATAAAGTTTTGGAAGATTCTCTTTCGTCATATAGGTATTAATCTCCAGACAGATGGCTATTACACAATTAAAATAAAATAAAACAGTTAATTTATACATACCACATGGGGGTACTTTAGCAGAGACCTTCTTTTCGAAACTTCGTTTCATATTCTCGCATAGAGATGTGTTGCATTTTTTAAACTGTGTAAAATGTAATATCACAATATAAAGACCGAGGCTATACAACGAGAAAAATATTCCACGGAAGTCACAATTGATGACAAAACTAAGTTTTGTCTTCCAAGTAATGGATGCTGCAAGATATACTGATAATTCAATTGGTTTCTGCATCTAAATGGGAGGGAAAATTATATGTATGAAAATAATAAATTTTATTTGAAAAAATATTTTGGAAATTTATAGCTCGCAGACACGTGAATTTCCTATTGATAAAGCATCAAGTCGTATTTCCATAGGTTTTCTGAATACATCGCAGATTCTAATTGAATTTCAAGATCAGAAGGAATGGATTATGGAAATGGGAGTGTCGCCAAAGAATAAAACAGAAATCGATGGGAATAATGGTTTCCCAATCTAATCGAGTAAATAGTGACAAAACTGATACAACGAAAAGTACTTTAGAGCAGTTCGGAAAAAAAGTAAAAATGAAATACATCACAAATATTCATTTTTCTGAGTTACGAAGATATACAATCGAACTAGAGATGCCATTGACTTATCCAACCTCTTCAAACCCTAGTTTCTTAAACCAGAGTTAAATACACGATCGATAATCCGTTATTTTAATTAAAAAAACGTTTATTGAGATTATTTGCGTATTCACGAATGAATTCGCAGATTCATAGCAGATTTCTCGTGAAATGGGAAATCTATGATGTCTTTCACACCATTAATTTCTTCCTCCAATAAAACTCCTCGATTCGAAATGAAATATTATAGGATTTTCCGCTACAAAAAGTAGCTCTCTCATGTTATCGCCCTCCAATATAAAATAAAATTTAGGTTCTTCCGTCGAAGCAATAACTGTCGTACGCAACTGCCATGCAATAATTTTAACACTGATATAACGGTGAAAACTGCAACGTGTGACAATAGTCGCACTTTGGAAAGCAAAACGAGTTTTGGGTCCATGTTCCCAATCCGAAGGGTCCAAAAATTTCGAGTAATTCTTTCATTTTACTTATCTTGAATTAAAATTACGTAAATTCGATCCTTTAAATTTTCGATTTACTTTATTTCCCAGCGAAATATAATAATCTCCTCAAGTAGAAGTATTCTTAATAAGTTTGAAGCTAAGTTATAAAATATATTTTAATAATAAATTGAGGAATTTGGCATGAAAACAAAATGCAGGAGAGAAGACACAGGTTGAAGTACACTTTGGTTTGAAGATTAAACTAAATGACTAAAAATTAAAATTGAATTAAACATCATTGTTATAAACAATACAATATTCTATGCCATATTAGTACAATTTTAACGCGAATTTGCAGAATAAATTTCTTACAGAGCATTATCCAAGATATCAGATTACACTTAAAACTGAAAAATTTCCAGAAAGATTTAAAAAAATGAATTAATTCAAAGGAATTGAAAATATTGTGAGGGAGTAATCTGTTAATAAGCGCTTAATGCACAGATAAATAGTAATATTTATTACATTTATCAATTATTATTTATATCCATATTGATCTATACGTAACAACTAGCTTTCAAAGTAGATGAGAACGACACACGATCCAATTCAATATTTGAAGTTCACCGTTCAAAATATGCCCCTATGTGTCAATATGATTGACATGCAGACATCTTCAAAAGCATCTATGCATCTCCTCATAGATTCCATTTCCTTGTTTAAAATCCATACTGAAACATTTGAAGAGGCAGCTCAGGAAATACCTGACAGAGCAAAGCCTCGCTCCCAATGGAATAGAGAGGAGGGAGGTAAAGAAACCACAGGCCCTTGAAACTGGAGCAGTAGCGGCGACTGTGGATAGCGCGACACGCGTCGTCCAGCGTGAAAAACAGCGTCGTTCGAAGAGGAGCAGTCTGAAGAATCCATCGCCCACCAAGCAGAAAGTAAAGGGGGAATGGATTGCAGAGTAATCCACGCGAGAAGCTCTCCCTCAGCTAGACGTAGGCACCATTTTGTACCACCGCAGCTAAGTCCGTCACGCCATCAAAGCCACGAGAGGTAAATCCAGCAGCAAATTCCCGGTGGAGAATTCATCGCTTGCTTTGTTAGCATCCTAAGTCTACGGGCCGTTATTGTTTGTACTCAGCTGAATGTGACGGGTGAACATGCTCGACTCCCATCATGGCAACAATGGACGATGACGAAAAGCCAACGTGTCTTATAATTGTTACGCCTTGCGATTCGCGCCTCTTCCACCTAGGCTTATCCTAACGAGGGAAACATTTTAAATTTAATTACAACCGCGCCGGATGGAATATTTTTTCTGAGTTCTGTTTTTAGAGAACGAATGAGATCTAAAGTTTGCATATTTCGAATCATAAACTTTGTCAACAAATTCCTTCGTTCAAATAAATTAGACGATTTAATAAAAATTCATTCGAAATATTGCCATACCGCTTTCATTTGTTAAAACTTAAATTATACTTCGAAGAGCATCCATTTTCATATCGTTACTCTTCGTCTGGCTAACTTCCTCAAGGAATAATTTTCATATCTTCCTATAACAAGTAGGACAATGAAATTATCATTTATTTGAAAATTTCTTTCACATATTTCCGCGAAACTCAAAAATTTGAGAGCAAACTAAACTATCCACTACAAAATCCATGACTCGCACAGAATCAGGGGCCTAGAAACTTGGCAAAGGAGGACGGTACCTACCAAAAGGTGTTTGCAAAGGTGACAACCTAAGACAATTTACCATGAAATCATCTCCAATTTAGTTTTAAAGTGCCGTCAAAATATAGTAAATGTATAATGATCGCGGAAAAAGTTCAAACTCTCATTTTCATTCAAGAACATAGTCTTTTTCTATGCAAATTGCTTGTACAACAAGGTTGTCAAAGTGATCACCCCCTTCGCTCGCCTCCGGAATCCACCAATGATAAACATAGGAACAAGGCTTCAATTGATAACACAGTGATTAGAGGGATACATGTGATATGTAATTCAGAGTAGGTCACCAACATAATACAAAGCAATGAATCAAATAAGTACAAAAGTTACCCTGGTATACTTTGATATTAGAATCCAAATCCTTAGAATCTGACAAAATAAACCTGAGTTTGAAAGATTATGAACGACAATGATCAAAAAATTTAAACACTGAATAAGAATTTCAACGTCATTTTATTAAATGATGAGTGAATTTAATTGTATTAAAATTTATGTTACCAAATTACAGAGGCCATATTTCATTTCGAGGAAATAAATTTTTTTAAGCAAGCACTTAAAAGTACCTGTTTCCACCTCGCTCCACTCATAAAGATTAAAGAAATTTTCATTTTTTTGAATTGCCCCATCCAAGTCTCCAATTCCCATCCACAAAGTCATGTCAACGTCTCATTTTAAGTATCAGCAAACAGATAGTTCAATCGTCGAAATCATTTACTTTATGACTGTGGATATTAGACGAATCAAGAGTGATGGAAAACGATACGAGTTGAGGTGGGTTTAACGGATATAAGAGTGGCACAGATGGGCGTTAGAGGTGAAAAGGATGCGAAAGAATGATAGTTAATATTAAAGATTGGGGGTAAGAAGAGGGAAATAAATTCGGATGAATAGATGTTTATTAAATTGAAAGCCAAAAATATTTTCTTTCTCTCATCACTTGATAATTTTCATCTCATTTCCATTGTACTTTTCATGAGCCGAGTTTATTTAAATTAGCCGTCATTCAGTTAGGGAAATTATTTGAGCTGCAAATTTGTTTTTCATCGTTGCAAGTATAACCTCTCTCCCGAATCGCATTAAAATTTGTAATAATAATGAAAAAACGACTTCATTTGGGCGAGATTAAGACTAGTATGTCTCCTCTTACATCCAGCGCTTTATCATAAAATTTATGAAATTAATATGGTTAAACTTGAGGACAAGAAAGAAAAAAAATCAGTCAAACTTATTAGAAATATCCTTAGCGCCAGCTAACGTTTCGTAATTACATGTACACCAGGTTGCCCGAAACAAGGGGCAAACTTCGTTATCGAGATTTTTTCGCTGTCTCTCGGACGACGAACTATCAGAACTACTGAGTTTACTAACACCATAATCTACATTGTACAAAATAATAACTCAGTTCCTCGTTTGTAGATTCACAAAGATCCATCACAAGCAAAAATTGTCAAAATTTTCCTCAAAATTTCGCTCTTATTAATTTTAATGAGTACAAAAACGGATAGCGATAAAAATAAAGTATCACTCTCTAGTTTGCCCTCTTACTGACCTATTTTTAGAGCAGGCTTAAAATGTGATGGAAAAGGATCATCAGCAGTATTTTGCACCCTTAATTACCGAGAGGTGTAACGTCTACGCGTAAAGGACACTGGTAGTGATATTAATGAAGAAAGCATATTCAGCCAGAAAATATTGAATAAAGATTATCTCCAACTGGCAAACTCGATTAATTAGAAATAATTTAGGACGCGGAAATTATAAATGGTCGTTTTCGCTTTGATTCCAGGCTGATCGTTCAATGAAGCTTGCCCGTCAATATTACCCGTTGATATTGCTTCGTTAATATTAAATAAATGCCCGTCGCTTCATATTTAATATGTATAGAGTTTATATTAATTGAGGCATCGAAATGACATTTTCATTGATTGGTATGGGGAAATTCCAAGGTAGGGATAAAATACAGCCTTTTTATCTCTATTTAAATATATATTTTTAAAAATTGAACAAAGTAATTTTAGTTTTGTTTGCCACTGTTTTGAATAGTAAAATCTACTTTTGAAAAGTCCGAAATATATACGGTTCAACAAATGGAAAGAATCAATTTCAAACTATGCTCAAAGAAAAAATTGTTGGCTTCGTAGCGACATTCGATTTCGCCCGAATAAAGATTCACTTATATTATTAAATTTTCATTCAAATAAACGACCTTTATGAAGCAATTGAATAATATTTCTATAATTTCTTATATTTTAATAGCAAACTGACACAATGACTGTGAGCAAACGCATGATGAACTCTCTTCACAGTGAGTGCAAGGTTTCCCTCAATAAAGTAATTAAGAATACAAGACTTACTTTTAAATCAAACAAAATTCCCAGCTATGGAAGCGACTGCTTTAAAGTCATATGTAATTTAGATTTCATAATTATTAATAACTCATACGATTTTTGCTTTTGTAACCCTGCTTCGATGACATACGTACAAAATTTATCTTACTTGTTAAATTTTAAATCAGTAATTTTGGGGATTAAAGTATTAGAAAATATGACCTAAATATTCTTTTATTGAAATTCACGCGATAAGGGTGACTTGAAGTAACGGAGGTGTGGGAACCTAAAGAATAATTAGATGATTTCCAAAGTAAAAGATTTGAGAGCGAAATACTACCTTGTTAATAGGAAATTCTGGGAAACTTTAAAAAATGCCTACCCAAAATTCTTAAATATAGAGCGTAAAAAAGGTGAGGATCAAAATTCATCTTGAGCCTCTGCTCGATTATTAGCAGTGCTTCGATGCGCCCCGCCAACATGTGAATGCACCTGCGATATCCGTAACCCCGTCATTTTAAATGCACAGCCTCAGCAGATAGGAAAGAGAGGGCTCGATATTCAAGAGGCTCAGGTGACGGGCTCCCACGACGCCCTCAAGACCAAACCATGTTTGCTCGCAGGACGAAGCCGTATTTGTCCAAGCCTTCGCTTATTCCATGTTTAATTTCGCCCCTTAATACTCTTCATGAGGAACTAAGTACCGTGGTTTCAGGTGGAAATCGGATTTCTGCCAGATCGAGATGTTTGCTCGCCAAGTGTTCAACCGTGAGTTCACTTCATGGATCCAATCGCTGCGGTGGACCGAGAGAAAAATAAATCGGATGCTTTTCTCTCCTCGACGTTCCGGTTGACGTAATTATTTTGGCGCTGTTATGCGAACGACACCAGGATGTTTAACTTATACTTAAATTAAATTTACGAGCTTCACTATTGGCTTAGTATGTTGATAGGTAAGATGGAAGAAGAGACTTTTCAGTCTCAATCTCGCCTTAATAAAGACCTAACCTAGACCTAACCTAACCTATGTTGATCTTTTCGATTCGGAGAATGCAGGTAAGAAGAACGACTAAACGCAGTAAAAATCAGGTCTTCATTGGTCCACTTATTAGCTCAGTGATATAATGAGATTTACATCACTTTTAGGACAAGAACTATCACAGTTATAAAAAAGCGTCAGTGCTACTTAGCATAGATAAAAGTAGATTATGACAGGAAAAATAAAATATCCTAGCTATCCTAACTAAAGTATCCCGATGGAGGCTGATGTGTGAAATGATCTCAGTTGCCAAGGTACATGATCGATACATACACAAGATACATACTTTTAAAGTACTACTACAATAATAATAGAAAAATATTTGTGAGTGAGGATATGAATTAACAGGAGATAAGAAATAACTGTTAAATTTTGGCTAAATATAGAATACCATAAATTTCAAGCACGGACAATAATCCATTTTTTATTAAACTTACTATGGTCATATTAACGGTAAACAAACAATTAGTAAACAGTTAACAGTTCGTTAGTTGGTGAACAAAGAGTAGCAATAAAACCACTCAAAACGAAGCATCGAATTTTAGTCGTAATTTTATGAATGTTATGAATATATGAAGTAATATGAAGTTTTAGATATTTGCTTTTTAAAGTTTAGAATCTCGTTATCGATTTGAAAAATATCATCCTCAACCAACCCAACTAAAGTTAATGGATGTAAAAGAGAGTCAAGTATCATAAAACCAACAATCTACAACGCAGACAGTATTTTAGTTTTAATTTAAAAAAACTTAAAGATACACTTCCAGAAATAATCCGTCAACCTGCTCAGTGGAGAAGGCTATATTAGTTGGACCGACAAAAACAGTCGAATCCATCACTCTCGCGAACGGTTCCACGCATTAGCCCCAACAGATATACATGTTACATTTATTGCCATCGGCAATAACTCCGCCTCTCTCTCATATAATCCAACAACTATCGACTATTCCAACATTATCGATCTTTGGACATTCCAGCGCGCGCTCCAATGGCAGGTGGGCGAAAGGGGAAGAAGTGGTTTGGCGCCGGTGGTGACATTTGCGAAGCAGGTAGAAAAGAGGGTTGCTTGCGTGCCGAGGGTGAACATGAAGAATGGGTTCACGCAGCATGAGTGGCGTGAACGCTAGTGACTCGGCGGCACGAATCCGCGTTTAAAATCACTCCGACTGGGGGAAGTTCTTACAACCACCGGCTCGACCTCGAACGGGAAAAGTCTGAGGAAGGGCTTTATACGTGCAAATAATGAACACATAGGAGTATACTACCTCTTTGTAAGGAACTTCTTCCTTTGTATCATCCAGTAACTGTTGCCTCTCTCTTCCACAACCTCTTTCTCTTGCAGACTAACTTCTGTTATTTTCATTATCAAGCACACCCTATCAATATTTGACTCATCAATTCCTCCTCTTCCTCAAATCAAAACCCTTACCTATTCTTACCCTTTCTGGAGTGTTTTCCTATCAACTTTAACTATGAGATACAGTCTATGCGAAGGTCCTGAAGGCATTCAATTATTGAAATTCCTACTTTCATAGGTCCCCGTTCAGTGCAACTAAACACTCTTGAGTCAAGTAAATCCCTAGCCATGTGATTAGGCAAAGGGAGTAGAGCCGTTCTTAAATCGGAGGATCTAAAGACCGCTTAAGAACCCATTAGGGCACATATGAAACCATCAGGTCGATCTTGAATGCCATATTGCCTAAATTCAAAAATTTCACCTTCGAAATGGTACTATGGAAAACATATTTGATCGATAAGTATTATCCATTCTATTTTCTCTTGACGCAATACACGATTTTGTTAAACATAACTTAAAAACGTGCATTTGTTCCAGCAAGTGAAGACAAGGCCGAATTGAACGCCCGAAAAGGCCGCAGGTTTCCCAACTTCGGTCAAGACCAAGAAAATTGCCAGTTTTTACCTTCGCCTTCAAGTTTTTTTATTCTCGCAAGCTTCCTTAACTAGAGCTATTCTAAAATAGAAAAGAATGCACCCAATTTACTGCTTCTACCAATATTTTTTTTAAAGTTAAACAAAAAGAGCCAATAGCTGCGGCAGATAAGAAAAATCGCAAATAGATTATGATTTAACATCCCTTTTGAAATTAGCAAAGTAGTTACTTTCAATAAAATCAAACGTTATTCCAATAAAAAGAAAAGTTCTGAATACCAATATAACTAGAGGAAACCAGCCGCTACAACAATTATTTAACGAATAATTATAATTTTATTAAATAATAATTTTATTCGATTCGATTTATTATTAAATAATAATTTTATTCGAGATCTACCATAGTTTCGAAATCATTCCTTCCAATTTCATTCCATATTTAAATTCAATTATCCACATATCAAGCCTAACTTAATCAGAATATAAATCTCTGTAAACATAGATCTACCGGAGAAGAGCACATAACACACCCATACGTAATTTAATTGTTAGTTTATTCCAGTAACGTGCATCGTACTGTCATGTTAACAACTAATATAATAGTAAATATAACTAACGAGAAATTGAAGATAATGAGCAAACGGCAATACTAAATATGAAGCGGATAAACATAGATGGTGCAATATAGACTTTGATTAACCGGCCCTTCAAAAGAATAGGATGGGTCAAAAGGTTCAGCTTAATATTCTAATAAATTCAAGCGATTGACCTACATACATTCAATTACGCGACAGTATTTTAATATAATTAAATGGAAAAGAATAAAATGCAATACATAGAAGTGAAAAAGAAGACTTAACAACATTACGGATCGAAAATACATCCTCGCCAATTCGGTGGTGTCTTTAAAAGCGTGAAATATTACGTAACACGGTAATGTTACAAACAGAAGCTAAAAGCAGTAGAACAACAAATCAAGTTGGCATAATGGCATGACGGGAATACAAGCGCATGACGAGCATTTACGCTACGCTCTCTCATTTAGAGGACATGTTTTTACATTAAGGAAAGCCGACCTGAAATAGAGGCTGATGCATATCATTACGTAAATTAAAGAATGACCTCCCCGAATCAACAAATATTGAATCCTATAGAGCTTGAATAATAAACGTCCAGTAAATCTATTGAAAACATCCTTCAATCTTATTCCGAGCACTGACCTACTAAACTTGTCACTGATAAACAAGGCAGAGAATAAGTAAAATGAAGCACGATTTATGCAAGAAATGCATTGTGCGCTTCGGGAAATCAAAGAAAAAAGAATGAAGATAGAAAATTAGAAGCTGAAAAACCAAGTAGATGGCTAAACTTCATAATAAAGAGCAAATGTACCAGTTTCTACCGATCATTTCCAAATCAGAAACGTATCAGGTGCTCTCATCTTATTATCAAACTGTAGTCTACAGTCTAAATACTATTTAGGCTATATGTTTAATATTATACTATATCTAATTACCACGATGAGTTGCTATATTTTAAAATTCTACTCTAAAGGTATCCAATGTTAACGAAATCTCGATGAGGTTGTGAAAAAGGCAGGAAAAGTAAAGAGGCTCATAGAAGATGAGAAATATGGAGGCACGACAACGCATAGCTAAACGAAGGAAGCTCAAGTAAATGATACGAAGGGAAAAATTACCTGGATAGGTCACCATCTGAGAGTATGATCAAGGATATTATTAATGGACGGAAGTAGCTTGGATGAAAATACGTAGAAGGTTTTAGGTAATGTATTAGCTTGGAGGAAATAAAATGAATTAGAAAATCCGGGAAATGCAGATGAGAGAAAAATAGAACTTGGAAGGAGATGTAATCATGGATCCTTAAAGAAAGAGAACTAAAGATAATGGATATTTCAAAACATCGATATACATCTTCACTAAATAACAAACATTTTGAATTGATATTTGAATTCTTCAGACAGACAGTACGACTTCATCAACAAAACAGGCTGACATTATCGACACGAGAACGCTAATAATAGGGAATTCAAGGAGCGAACATTTTTGGAATAGAGAACCAACATTATAAACAATAAAATAGGATATTTAATTTTACAAAAAATAAATACAATCTTAAAAGAGTGTTGCAGGAACTTCCGACTTTAGGAATAACATCGCATTATAGGAGATAAACTTGATGAATTAAACCAGAGCATCGAACTGTAATATTATTCGTTCCGTTCAATTATGATTTAAACATAACTTTCGGTTTAGTTTCTCTCCGGTCTCGATTCATATCACAATATCGGACGGGTATTTTTCCACTCCGATCATGAAAATATTACGAAATTTATTTTATCCTGTGAGGATTTTTTTCGTTTAAATTACATTTTAAATTTTTCTAATAAAAATGCGATATCGAAACATAATGTTACAATTCTACAACTTCGATTCAGTCGAAAGAACATTAATTTTCTAACTCAGCATCGGTTTTCAGTTCAGCAATGTTATTTTTTTCGGTTATGGTTCGGTTCCGGTTTGATGTCCTGACTTAAACCATAAATGGGCATCTCATCTGGGGAGTACTGATGAGCCCCTGTAATGCAGGAAAGCCCTCAAAAAGTAGGGACCTTTCTTGTTACAAATAGTGGGCCCAAGATTTACGTCCTTAGGAGGTCGTAACGAAGGTTACCAACAATCTTCAACCAGTTCCAACTTGAAATTCATCGCTTAAACATAACGCTGATAACCTGAAAATATTTTTTCATCCTATCAATGGAATACAAACAGCGGAAGCGGGAGATACAAACGCCAATAATTCCAGAATGCAGGTGTACCATTTAATTCAACACGATAATGGGATTTATATCGAAGAGATCGCTGAGATTTGGGCGGGAAAACCCGAATGTTGCGTGACCTCTGCCATCGATTGTTAGATTTCCGACCGAAAGCTGAAGTTAAGGGCGCTCGAAGAGGAATTAAAGTCGAGGAAGGAGAGCACCATAAACTTCTCAAATTGCGCGCTTTTCTTATTTTATTGCGATCGATAAAAACTCCCTCTTAATCTTCTCGAAACATTTAACTTTTATCACAATTTCAAGGTAGATAAATGACAAATTCAAGTTCTCTGAAAACGATATTTTAGATAATAATACAAACAATGGAGTATCGCGAAACGATTTTAAATTTCGAATCCCAAACCGACATTTATGAGTAATCGCTCAAATGATTTCAATCCAAATTGCGGTTAGAATAAAAGAAAAGCGCAGATGAATATCTTGTGAAAATGAATAAGTGAACACAAACTGGAAGGGTTTAAATTAAAGAGAAACAGAAGTAGGAGGTTAGGAAAATTTTGCAATTTTCAGGGCTGAGATATTCATATATGTACGTGCCAAAATTGATTACATAGGCGGGTGTAGCAAAAAGGGAAATTTTACACTAAAATAATCCAATATTTCATATGCAAATGAAACAACAAACTCGCATCCACAAAATAATTAATTCGAGGCTGTAGATTACGTACGTTAACATCTAAAATGTGGCGAATACCAATGCGTTATTAAAAAACCATTGCATATGTGACAAACAAAAACATTTCGCAAGTTATATTCCAATCGGATGACGCAAGCAAAAGGGTAATGAGAAAATAATGGAATAATGTACCAGATTCTTTTAGGGATGCGGAAGTTCTTTCTTAAAGGCGTACCCGAAAAGACACGATCTGAGCATTCGGTGGAAAAAAATTCAACTTTGCGACGATCAAACAATCTCAGCAGCTCTCAAATTGGATGGGGTTATGACCTTCCTCGAATTTTTAGGTCATTAAAGACAAATTGTTTAAGATTCGCTCTTCTTCCAGAAACGAGGACAACTACGCTCTTAACCCACTTCATTTTTCTTCTGCCAATTAGAACTTTTCAACTCTGTCTTTCTTTGTTTGGAAAATGTCGAGCAATGCGATACATCGACCACAAAACGCCCATGGAGATAAGGAGACCAAACTTGAGAGAAAAATATCAACAGGATAAAAAAAACATTCGTGCTCATCTCAGCTTACGTGTCCTAATTTAAGGATTTCAGGGGCAAACCGGTTTGAATACCCATCTGTCAAGGCGTATCAATTCAAACATCTTGAGTTTTGACGTCAATAACCGTAAGAAGCCGAGTCTCTCGGGAGCTCGAGCATCAAATATTCACGACTGTAAATGCCTTCCACATCAACAGCAAAATAAGCCAATTTCCTTGAAGTTGCTCGAACGGTAGTTGTAGGGTATTTTATGAAGTTTCAAGATTTCATCGGGAAAATTTTTCGACGCTTAACATCACTAAAAAAGTAAGCAAGTACTGATACCTGATTTGCAATATTTCGAAATTACCCACTTATGTGCAATATTGCAATTTCACCTTTCGATAGGTTTATGTTCCTTAATATTCTCTATTCAATTGTTTCCTTTCGTTTCCTGATCTCCAGCTCTTTATATCCTCTGACTTCTTCTGCCTTTGTCTTACCCATGTCCTCGCATTCTCCCCTCAATTACTCTCCTAAGCAATCTCTCTCCTCTCATAATTTGACCCACTAACTTCCTCAGCCGTCGCTTAACTACTTCAATTAAAACCCTCTTTTCTCCAACCATCTTTAACATCTCCGCGTTTGTTTCTTGTCAACCCAACTTACTTTCTCCATTCTACAGGACAACCACATCTCAAAAGCCTCTAATTTTTTGATGTGCAGTTTCCTAAAGCTCCACGTTTCACATTCGTACAACAAGGAACACCAAGTATTTTACTAATCTTTTCCTGATTCCTTTATCGTAATTTATTTACCTCATGTTTCTTTGGCTAATTCTATTCTTTTCCGAACCTCAGCTATGAATCTTCCATTCCTAGAAGAAAGACTTCCCGAATGAGAAAAGCGGTCCTCTTGTTCAATTTAAAAGTAATATTGGAATGGAAGGGATCCTGAAAGGCAAAACGTTCGAGAATGCAGCAGGATGACAGAATTTTGCTAAAGAAGAAAATATTAAAGGGTTCAAAATACGAAAATGAAGCAATACCTCTAACAAAGAAATATCTTCACAAAAAGAAAATACATTGACGAAATCAAGAGCTGGCTCGGTTCGCCACGAACCAAACTGATGAAAAGTTCGAGAAGCATAAACATTGATTTTCCGAGCCAATCCGTACATTTTTCGCTAGGTCGCTTCCCAAATTGAAGGACGTTTTTTATCACCGACACGATGTTACACCCAAACCGATGAAGTTGGAAACGGGAGCTTATTTCTACGTCCGATATTAAAGCCTGAGTATCTCCCTTGTTTTTTCCTTTCCTTATCGAGCAAATAAAACTGTAGCGAGGCGCCTATTTCAACGGATCAGAGGAACGGTTGGAACGTACAGCGGATGATGGCGACAAAGAGAGCGGAACAAAAGCCGAACGAAATCCTTGGGATTGAATGGGGCCGAATCGAATTGGATCGGGAATCGGCGCGTGGCGAAGGAAATGGAGGGAAATGTAAGGCATGAAATGGCGAGGAAGAAAAAGAGATTGTTTGGTTTTGGACGGATGCAGTGGTAGCGTACCAATAATAGATTCAGTTTAGTCTCTCCGCTCGAGCCTTGGACTGGTACAGAAGTGACCACGAACGCATACAGAACTCCACCGCACGTGATCGAGGCCGGGAAAAAGAAAAATGAGAGAGGCGAGAAAGAGACGATAGTGAACTTGAAGCGTTTCCAAACGCGGCTTAATTTTTTGTCAATATCCTCATCCTTAGATCCGCTCGGTGCAAGATGCGGGATTATTCTGTGAAATATTGAACAAACGAATAGTCGCTCTGAGACTTGAGAAAACATTGAAGAGATAAAGTTTCACAACTTCGTCGTCCGTGCACCAAATCTTTTAATAATTCACGATCAAAGAACGACTTAGGCCGAGCACACGGAATGACGGTTTTCAACCATCTCGGAGAAAAACGCGGAACTTTTCAAGGATTATGTGACATTATGGTAAGTTTACGAAGGAAGAGAGGGCTTTTTTCTTAAAATTCATAGCTGCTGTTATCTTTCTGATTATTTTGTACAAAATGAACAAAGGAAAAGGACTTTTGTTCGGAAAAATGTTGATAACGTAAAGAAGTACAAATGACAAGAAATATTTGTGACTATATTATTCAAGGACATAAATAAATTTCAGCATTGAATGAATAAAATTTTTCCATTTCCATGATACATCTATGCAATGAATTTATTTCAAAAATTTCGAATCATTTCGTAAATATATATATGGAAATTTTAATATACGCAGACGGATACTTCATTTATCTATCATAAAAGAAATGTAATTGCATTTACATTTTCTGTTAGTTATTACGAATATTTTGCTTATACGTATTTGTAAGATAATAAGAATGGTAAAAGAAGAAAGTTAAGTGCGACATCACTTTGAGGGGCCATTCGCCGTGGGTGACACATGGTTAGCGCATCGATTTCCAAGGTGCGGCATAAAACCTAAGTTCCAAATAATAGAAATTCTAATTTAAAAATTTACTATAAAAACGGCAAGAACTAGAGAAACTATGGAAAAAGTTCGGAATACAGATCTCCACGAGTACTGAAATATATCCCTTGGGAAGATTAAGAATCATCGACAACGATATTTGGCATATCTTCTTATCTTGAAGCCCACGTCAATCGATTGATATACTCACCACTTACACCTAAAAACAATGATGAAAGCCTACGTCACAACAGAGATTACCTCTTGTTTCAATGATTTTCACAAAGATTAAAGATAAAAAGATGCCATGCCAAACGTGGATTTATTCTTCGTGATCTTGCGAATATATTCCTCCCACTCTGTTTCCTCCTTTTTCATTTCATTAGGTTTCGTAAAACACATTAAAAAGACATACAAAGTTAGGTGGAAGAGAGGCCCTCTCGGGTCTAACCTCGCCAAATAAAGGGACCAACTAATCTAATCTGATCTTTCCATTGCCCTAAACAAGACGTAAAGCCCGAGTAAACATTATGAACTCAATTTCGAAAACGAATTTGACGTCTCCTAAAAAGAAACGGCTGGCATGAAAGGTAAATCTGCTACGGGAAAGTTGATATTTCAATGAAATTTCCGGGAGGGTGACCTTTCATCAGCGGGAAAGGAAAAATTAAACATCCGGAGGGTTTTATACAAAAGCTTCATTTGATGACGATGTTCTGATTTGTATTTTGTCCAATAAAATCGCCTCCTCTGTTCATAAAGAGACGTTTAACATAAACCTAATATAGCTATAGAAGAGGCCAATAATTTTAAGATTACGTAAAGAGTTAAAAATTGCGACAGTTCATCCAGAATGGTCTGGGAATAGGGTCTGGGTAGCCTTTAGACCATATGAGGCTTTTTTTTGATTTCTTAAGGAGATCATTAATTACTTTATCCCAATTTTGTTTGTTAAGTCAAGTGAAAATAAAATAGAAACTCTTCTACCTAAGTTACTTACTAGTTATAAAATTCTTTTAGAAGGATAATGGCACATTAAAATAAAGAAATTATAGACAATACTATATGGCGGCAAAATGATTTCATGTGCGGCTTTATGGTAGGGGCGAACTTTCTAGGGAAAAAATTGCCCTCAACGGTCGTAAGATATAACTGAAGTGGAGGTAATCATGGGGAATTTATTGACATGATTGATGCATTACAATGAAATCTTATTAATTTCCAAAAATAATACGAGGTGATAAAACAGTACTCATAAAAGAGTAAAATTACTTTCACATGAATGCTATTAAGAAAATTTGCCAGGGCTGTTCGTCATAAGAGTGTTAATTCGGCATTATAAAAAGAAACCGAAGGGAGGGGCCGCCTTGGATACGTCACGGCCTAGGTCATGTGTGCCCCGCAGAGAATCCATAATGACGAAAAATTCTTATCTGAAGCAGAGAAAGCAACGCTGTGAAAGAAAAAATTACCTCGGGCACTTCTAGATAAGAAAGAGATAGCATACTGGGGAAAAAGAAAAAAGTTTTGTATATTACACACTTAGCCGCAGCGATAAGAGAGAGAATGTTTAGCTCTTCCCGAAGCAGAAGTAAAACAAACGAAATTTTTCCAAGTTTTCAAGACTAAACAGTCTGAGTTCCACATTCCCAACCCTCTTACGTAACCTGCTTTTATGGTATGGGGAGCATGAATTTTAATTCAATTTCCATTGTGATAAAACGATAAATTAATAGTTCCCGAAGGGCTTCGCACTCCGGAAAAAACGTATTCCACGCGCTTCTGCATGCTCAAAAAGATAGAGATTGGGACAAAAGAAAATGAGGTCTTTCAGAGGAGTTACAAAATGCGGAACACGACGATGAAAAGCATTTCCTCGTCGTAAATTCTCCAGCATATATTCATTGAAGAGAGTAGAGTTTAGGAGGAAGACTCCCAAAAAGTTGGCTGAATGTAGTTGATGAGAGTCCCGAGAAGAGGGATATTGCAGAAGTTTGAGGTACGGAGGAGGGACACTTGGAGCAGCTAAGAATAGGAGAGACACTTTCGTTTGGTTGATGAAATTACGTTCGCGCCAAATACATTCGAAGAGATTAAAAACGAACAAACTAAATTCTCAGCAGAATTCTCTGAATAACTTAGAAAATTTTATTTAGACCAGGCAGAAGGATCGATAGATCGCTATTCTGTACTATTCGGTTTCTTGAGAAACCATTAGGCCGCACTTACGTATTGCCTACATTCACATAGTTAAGCATGGCAAAGTGCGAAGGTAGACAAATTTAATAGTTGAATAAAACCATAGTAGATTTTCTACTTTGTTTTCACTAGACATGAATTACAAGTCAGGGAAACAAAATTATTTTGATCTGTGCATGTGTTTCAGGAAATGAGAAAAAGGCCGCAGGTTTTTATCTTTGGTTTGCACTCTCAATTTTTTCGGCATCGGATATAGACATTATTGGCAATTATATTTTTATTTTTTTGAAATTTGAAACCGAATTCCGCGAAGCCTTAAGCTTGCCATAATTATTGAATATTTAATGCTGCAACTGCTATGGAATAGGTGGCACAGTATAGACACGCATGAAAGTAAAATAAAATAACTTATAGTACAATTTAATACGTAAGATACCGACCAACACTAAATGCAAATTAATGATAATAATGCAAATATTCTTGATACAAAATAACACGCATTTAAGAAACGAATAATTTATCAATTTTGGATAACAACATGTTATAAAGCTATTGAGAGGGGGGTCATGAAAATTTAGTAATAACAAATAAATTACTAGAAACATACGCATTACGCGCAAACTATAATATAAAATCGGGTATTCGCTAATATTAAAGATGGACTACGCTGTGTTGTTACATGGGAACATATTTATGACCTTAAAAATGTACGCTATGCTGTTACATTGTAGAGAACGGTTATTTAAAATTTTCTCGGGCGTAAGGGAGTCGTCATAAGGAAAAGTTTAAGAAGCCATGATAGAAACTAACTTCGACTTCTACTAACTTGAAAAACCTTTGAAGTTTTGTGCACATGAAATTCAGGAAACTTTCTAAACAAGAGTAATTACGTATTTGTTAGAAAAGAACTAAACAAGTGAGCTTGTCGCTTAAAGGGATACGTAGAGCCGTCTTTTAAAAGTTTTTAAAGGAGGAGAATATGCCCCTTTTCCTTCTTTTCTGAATATGACTTTAATTATCAACAGCGTGTATTTTCATTTAAGATTGGGATTTTTTTTTCAAAGTTCATGCTTCAATCACTTACTTCACAGTTTATATACTATTTAATTTTTGTTGTCCTATTGATTCAAGAAACTGGAAGCCCGCAAACTAGGTCAGGCGTACCAACGTTTTCCGGAAAAATGACCAGCGGCTAGAAAACAATTGCTGCATACAGTAGAAGTCCATTTTCACGGAAGAGCAAGCTTTAATATTTTCGTGAACGTAGCATGAAATTACCATTTATAATCGAAAAAGACGCATTCGGGAAGTTCAAAGGGAAAATGTTTTGGTTTCCAAGCCTTAACCAGGAATAAAGGCACTTTGAATTTTATAATTGCATAAACTCCTCCACTTGGAATTCATTTCCCAAGCGTTAAAAAACATGGATGGAGAAAGCTATAAACGATGATCATAATAATTTTACGGGTTGCTTTACCACAATTTTTTAGCTCCGAAACATCTCCTCTACGTGTTTTCCGAAGCGTCTTTTAGCTTCCACTTACACCGAGGAATATATACATCACATATCTCTTAATGAAAATTATAAGTCTCTTAATTTTTCCTTTGTGCCCGTATCCCTTTTAAATTTTCTTCCAAGTTACTTCCGCTTCCTATACTTGCCGGATTTTCCATTAAAAGAAATAACCAGCGTCATTCCACCCAGAAATACCTACGGAAGTGTACACCAAACTGTGCGCTGCGGCACAATAGAGCTGCGAGAGTGGCAAGGGAGCCACGAAGAATTTTCCGGTATTGTCAATGCGAAAATTTTTAATGTTTGCGTAGTGCCTAGAAATTTTTCTGCATTATAAGTTTGTACAAAAGTGAAAAAGTTCACTACAGAACTTATGATATTTGCGAATTTCAAGTTTTGTACCATTATTCGATTACTCCATCTGATTTTGACAATTCCATTGATTATTCGGTTGGAGACTGTTGAAAGAGATGCAAAAGTATCTTCCTTGTATATTACAATGGAAAATTTTTGGGTATCTATTGTTTTTTTCGTTCGCTCGGAATTTTGAGAGAATGCGACATAACCTAAGCAAGGAGCACGTTTACAATAATATCGATAACGTCGAAAATTTGAGAATTAGTTAATTACTTCAAATTTAACATTCGTCATACGCATTATTTTATGTTTAACAGCAAATCTAAGATTAACTTTCGTTGGTCCGTAAGACAAACTCCCAACCCCTAGTCTGTCGTGGCGTATAGTAGGTTGAATGATACTGACCTAGGTTAATATTTACCTATCGGTCATGTTTTTTTATGTATTAACATATACAAAAAAACATGACCGAGAAACTTCCGTGACTTTTGCGTTTAATTATTTGAATCTCCGATATATTTTTCATATAGTAATTTCTCTTCTTCTTAGCCTTATTCCAATCACATACAGGGTTGGATGACGAACTTGCAAATGATGATAGTGACTTTAGTTTTGGCGCTGATTTTATGGCCGAATTTCCTACCTACCACCAACAAGACAAATGCAATTAGCCGGGATTCGAACCCGGGACCTTGGGGTTGAAATATCGGTAAATTTCCTATAAATTACCGACGTATATTAAATTAAACATTAAAGCGTTCACCTACTTTTGTCTGCTAACTCCAACTCGATGGAAAATGAAGATAGAAAACAAACTCCAGAAGGGGAGAAGACTCATAGCAAAGAATACTCGATTCAAGATCTTAAATTTAATTAAAAATTGCGTCCTTTGAACCTATGATACAATGGCGATCCAAAAGCGTACGAAGCCAAAGTAACAAATAGGCTTGATTAATCATTAGCAACATCTAGGACGGGAGCGATGAAAAGGGTTGAGCGCGCGGGGGGGCTGAGCAAGTAATAAAAACATTAAAACGAAAGATTTACCGTGGTAAGGCGGGGATACAAGGGGAAGTAATGAAAGACACAGTGGCACGACTCCACTCGAAACGAGAGCTCGGTGGAGAGAAGAGAGACGAGACTAAATAGAGGGTGGATACAGATAAAATACGCATGGTTGCGCACGGTAAAGAAGTTTCATTCTCCTTCTCTTGCGTCGCTCATTATCGCTATTCCACACTCATAACTACGAAATTCCTCCTGCGAGAAGCGAGGAAATTTCGACCGCTCGCTCTTAAAAACTCGTTACGAAAATAAGCCTACATTCGCGTAGAAAATTCTTATCCGTCCCTTTCTGCGCATTCATCTGTGGCAACGAATTCTCCGCAGAGATGCTGGAAAAGTTGTTTTGTTGTCAGCGAAACGATGCATCATTCAAAGTTTGGAAAAGTTGAAGTCTTTTATTTTATTTTCCTGGGTGGCTCTAGAAGAGTGGAGGATATTAAATAGGATATGGAGCCAAACTAATGAAGTCGAGAAAGTACGATGATCTCCTTTCGAGAGATATCACGCTGCAGACCATTAAAACTAAGTGCAATAATTCATATACGAGTACATTCAATGTGAAGAAATACTGCCTCTGCATGTTCGGTTTAAAAGAAAGTTAAACTCATAAAAAAGATGACACAAATCACAAAATTTCAATTAACATAATTATATTTAGAAAATTTTCAATTTTATTAATAATCCTGTTTTAACTTAATTTTAAAAATTTAATATTCATTTAGTTATTGAAGACAATATATTTTACATATCAGTAGTTGAGAAGTAATGAAACAGGATAAAATATTTCGAATTAGTTAAAAATGATAAATAAAGAAAATAAATAAATAGAAATTAATGCGTGGCACCTTTATTTTAAATTAAAACACTATATTTCACTATGGAAAAGTTTATTTATTTTATTGAAAGATGATATTTATTAAGATAAGTATATTTGAAAAATGTATACGCCCGCACCATCCGTCAGTATATAGAAGCTCGTTTAATACCCATTGGTACAAATTTGAATTGTACATAATTACATAAAGTAGATGTAAAGAAAAATGATAAATTTGTTACATTATCATTCAGTAATAATAATCTACGAAGTATTGTGAACAAATACTCCACCATTAACTACTAGAGCAAAGAAAGTTATCGGCATTAACTAGAGGACAAACGGACTCATAACCCATTAATTGAATTTGATATATTTCCAAGGCGACGATAAATTTTAGATCGATTTTGTAACAACGAACGTAAAAACACGTATAAAATGTAAGTTCTGAATCATGCAATGCATTTTTTGAAGATTGGAATACTCTTCAAAGCAAGAGCAACTTAATTGAAAAGAAAATTCTTCAGTTCCTTTAGCGAGAACTAGAAAACAGCTCCATAAACAACATTTAAGCTTTATCTCCTTATTTCCGTATCAATTTCACATCCGTTCTCGGATTCTATTACTATTTTGGAAACAGAACTTTGTGTTTTTGTTCATTTTGTCTCACTTCATAAAGTAATAAGTGAACTTCTTAAAGTAATAAATAAATCCAAGGGGGTGAGCCATCGCTACGTAACGAACATTTATTTTTCCGCAGGATGCCATTTGTTATGACAACCGAGACCTACTACTTTTCCTCAGACTTCTTCCACATCAAAGGAAAGTCTGGTAGTAGACATTCACCGAGCGGAAATTTCTCATTCTTCTTCTAAAGTCCTCTTGAGTACACAATCAGAATGAAAGTTCTCGACGAAGAATTAACGGCAACTGGAATGAAACATGTAGCTTTTAACTACTCGAAAGCAACTGATTCACAGATGCAAGCAAATGATACAACCGCATAATGAATGCTACTTCTTAAGACTGGTATTCTCACAATTATCGATTCGATAAAGTTCATTCTGATCGTGAATCAATCCGAGGACGTCTGCAACCCCTTCCACTACAGTTTTAATGCCCTTCTTCTCCACTGTTACAACTGTTAAAGCCATTAACGGCCTTTTCTGGTGTTACCGCAGAAGAACATTAATGCCATTAGCGGCAGTCGAACATAGGAAGTCTTCAGAGAGAGACCAACGACGGCGTGGCCTTAAGCGATCCTCAGGGACACCGAAGAAGTTGGCGGAGGTTTATGGAATAATTACTGCAATCGCAATGTTAAGGACGAGAGCTACAGTAACTGAAAAGATTAACAGCACCAGCAAAATGATCTGGATATCGAGGATTTCGTTTATGTACATACTGCTCTACTTACTTCCCATTCGCAAATAAATCTTTTAAACGATGAAAACAAGTGAATAACAAAATCCTAGAAGAAAAACTTATTCCAGCTACGGAGTTATATATTCTCCAAAGGGTTGGGGAGTGGGTTGAACTTGCCAAGAGGAGAAGGGGGATTTATGATTTCCTTATGAACTCATAATCCTTATGAAACTTATTATGATCATAGAGTGAGTATATATTTAATACATATATACTAATGATAAACCTTATGGTTATTCTCTTATGAACCTTAAGATCTCCAATTAACATGTAATTCCTCATTTTGTAGAGATACTTGTAGGAGATGTATAGTAATCATAGCAACACTTTATATTCAGATTCTTATTTAATCTCCTTTTCAGATTCTGGGCAAATTACTGGTAAAACAAAATAATCGAGGGTTCAACCATTCCCACCCCTGATCCACCAATGACTTATCCGATAGTGGGTACGCTAAATTTATAAATCTCAACTGATCAATCAATCTTGTATTAATTCTCTTCGTTAGTTTTAGCCTCTTGTCCTTTTCTATTACCTATAAAAACAACTACTAAATAACACCTATCGAAAAATAAATACTTAAAAATACTTCAGTTATAAGAAACATTTGTATCAAAATAAATATTTTATTGCCTAATAATCCTCTTATAAAACAATAAGTTAATCTTAAAATTCACTACTCAACGCTCCATTCTTCTATGTAGAGTAACTCCTCCCATTATAACATCCTTTCGTCATCGCCTTTGTCTTTGCATCCGATCTTTAATTACTTCCTAAAGCAATCATTCAATATTTGACCCTCCCACTGTTTCTTCATCCGCTCAATTTCATCAATCGAAACTTCTTCCTCTTCAATTATATAAAAGCACCTCTCCGTTTAATAGGAAATGGACCTACTCCTACGACTATACGATGAATTATAGCTTTAAGACTGTTTTTGATTGAGATTGGAGGAAAATATATCTTTCAATTACTTTGAATCAATCTTGTTCAAGGCTTTGATAACACGACAGCAACTGAGTTATATGTTGAATTTATCTCGGTGACTCCTTTTTGAATTTGATGGACATAAATACTGACAAGGAAATTGTTAGGTACTTATGTATGTACTAAGACTACACTTGTTGTTTAGACTTTCTACAGTTACAAGATTCCGTTTAGAAAGGAGATAAAAGGCACACTACCTCATTTATCATCTTGTCTAGTAAACCTCATTCATTCTCCAAATATTTTGGTAGAAAATAGCGAACGATAATGAGGATCCAAGCAGCCTTCTTGCTAATGACTAAACATACAAATTACTAATTCAATGACTTTTATTCATTATAATTATGTCAATAATATTCAAAATGGAATCGAAGTTCAAAACGAATTTCTTCCATGGTTTGATAGTTCCTTATTTCAGCGGCTAAAATTGAGAAAATACGCAATCATAGTCAACGTGAATTAAGCTATAAATCACTTCCCTCTACTTTGATTATCTCGATTGATCGATCCCCAGGGACTCGCCACGCCCCAGGGCATAAGGAACCCTTTGGGAACCCCAGATCTTGCGTGCAATGTATAAAACATCAAAGATATCATCCAAATATTTGCTATCTACCTTTGATTTCGCAAGTTTTGAAAAGCTTAAATATTCTTTAATAACATCACGTGATGAGACGTAAAATGTAAATATGAATTGATAATTATAATGTGCCATTCTAAATGAAATGCAAAATCAGTGCTCGGCTCAATGCTATCGGCCCCTCTACCAAATATCTTCGCTGGTGAAGAATCGTTTTGGGCTCTTGTTTGGCTATGCCATGGAGGGTATCTACTGTACCCTTGAGTAAATAGCAATGTATGTACAATAATGCAATTCTTTTAGATTTTTTAGATAATACTACCAGTGTTGGATGTTTATTCGCATCATCTTTTGGTGGATATTGTTACACAGCATATGTTAAACATATAAACAACATAAAAAGGATAGGTAAAAAAGCATTTTTGTTTGATATGATTAAATGAAAACAAACTCTTGAGTCTGGCCATCACTTTTAGCGAATCCCATCAAAATAATTAAGCAAACCATAGGAAAATTGAAGATGAGATGTGAAATTATGATTAATTTCTGTAGGAGTAAAGAACCTTCTTGAGTAGTCATTTTAATTAAAGAATTAAAATGAATGAAGAATTCTGATAAAATGTAAGGGACTAACTTAGAGCACAACTCATATGTATTAACAGTAGAGAAACGGGTCAACGGGATTTCACCCCTGAGGCATTTGATAATTAACCATGAAGAACTCGGTGAAGTTTTCTCTTAATTAATTAAGTATAAAAAATATGGAATCACGACGTTGCTCTAACAAGTTTTCTTCCTTCTTTTAGCGTTAACTCTGTACATCCCACTGAAAATGACTTTTCATTCTTAGGAACTAAAATAGACGGAGCACAATAACTAATGACCCTATAAACTAGCAAGACCTGATCCTACTTCTAAAATTTCCCATACTGAAGTTCTCCTTTCTTTCGCCATCTTTTTTACAAATTCCTTCCTACGTTTTGCAGATATATCAAAAAATCAAACGAAAAGCCAAAGACCAAAAGTTCATTCATCAATTATAAACAGCTTGATTCTACGAACAAAAATATGTTTTACTATTCGAATATTTTTTCGAAACTTTTTCTGTCTTTTAGTGTATTTTCAATTTTGATAACTTTATCTCATGTTTCTTCACTAATACGAATTTTTCGTTTACCACATAAACAGACATTTGTAAAATAGCAGCTGCCGCTGAATGTGAAACGATGAATAATTAAGAAACGATTGCCCGAAATACGACCGTATTTTCCAATTGAACGAGACAGCATGTGAAGGAGATGTATATCTCAAAGCAAGTGCAGCGACTATAATTCTTAATTAGAAAACTCTCTGATTGAGATGGCTTTATGGATCATCAACTGAGAGCAATAAATGCGTTTATGTACTGTGGACATGGCGTTGCTTCGAGACTCGGTCCAAATCCGAGATTAATGCGGATAATCGGGGAAAGGGGTTAATCCCGAGCGAAACCTTTGGTTCAGCAGGGATAATGACAATAAAACACTCAAAGAGTATGAAGCGCTTTTCGGCATTCAAACTAGTTTTACGTCGACTAAAACGAGAGGGATTTATGAGCATAATGAAGTCTTTTCAACGCTGGATTAGCCTCGTACCGCATTACTTTTGTATTCCTCTAATTAACTATGTAACCGCTGGAGCATTTCCTACAAAACATTGGACTAATGCTCTGGTGACAGATTAACTTAAAAGGACACTTTATTTTGGGGATTTCGAAGTCATTAGATGGGTTTTATTTGCTTTCGTTCGATTTTTAATTGAGGCCACTATGCTAATCGGAGCTTTCAGGCGATTTTACGCAGATCACGGTAAAACAGCCAATAGAAAAACCTGTAAAAATGTCATTTTCATATGAATGCTCAGTTTAGCGGCAAAAATTACAAAACTAAGGATTTGGAATTTAGTCGATGAATGGATTAAGAAATCAACGGAATGGTATAGGTATATGATTGCAACGGTAAAGCGCTATTAGTTGAAGTATACATGAGGCAGAACTTTCCTTATCATTTGTACAAATCAGGAATGATAGCGCTAGTTGCGAGGATTACTGATGTTTGTATTTATGTAATGCTGAAGTTTTTAGAAGTAAAATTTAAAATTTTGAAATAATTTTTAAGCTCAACCTAATCCTTTCTAAAATATCCGTTGTCGAAATTGTCAAATAGAGGGTTATAATGATTTGACAGGACTGGAATTCATTCATGATAAAATTAGAAATCAAAATTCATTAATTCTAATTTCAATATGTTCCTTTCAATATAATTCCGATATGCAATCTCAGCCCCTTCAGTTTACTTTGATTTACAGCTAGGCTGACTATACGTTCCGCTTTTTTTCTGGACAGTCCTATTTCCCGCCATTCTATCCCGTTCGTGTCGAAATATATTGTGCTAAGTCCCGTTAAAGCCACCGGCAAAAATTACAACGTTTAAGCGAAAATCAATGTCAAAATTAAGATGATGATTAAATCTTTCGGAAAAAAGTAAACTATAACAGCTCAACTACCCAGTAAAACTGAAATCTTCCAATAAAACTGACATCTTTCAAAGAATCAAAAATTCATAGGGATCGTTATCTTTTTTAAAAAAGTCTATGTAAAGCTTGCGGTGAAAAATACTAGGTAAAAAACTGACGCTATTTCACCTTTGAAATCTATTGATCCACTGGAATAGTTCTTTATAGTATCTGGTTAAATAAATTTCCACCTAAAAATGGATCATTCCCAAAATTCGGTTTATCCGATTTTCGTGATGTTTCTAATTGAACAAAGCTGTTAAACCTTATTGGATGAATTATTCGGAACTCCTAATTCACGGAATAAATCATCACACATTTCCAAAGTATTTAATTATTCTTTTTGTCAAAAAACCGCAGAATTTTTAGGATGACCAAATACAAAATGGCTATGAATGACTTCAAATCACATCTGCAATGAAATAATGGGAAGATTCCTCCAGAAATATCGAGCGAAACATCTTGTCCCGTTTTCTTCCGCTTACGGATGTCCCGCTTTGAACTACAAGAGATGTGGTCAGCCTATCTAGAGCTAAGAGATACGAAATTACGTTTCTATTAACTAATTAAGTTCATAAATAGTTTCCAAAAGTGTTACAGCATTTCCTTTAGATACCAAGAGTGACATATTATTACACAAATCAAACAGAAACACACATAATTTCGAAAGATATTGTTTTTACGCACCATGCCGTCGCTGAAGACCAAAGGGAAACAGAGCGAGATTGTTAGCCAACTCATGAGAAGATTAACGAGCATGCAACCAAATCAAGTGCATCGAAGACGACTAATAAGTCGAAGAACGAAGATGGATGTCAACTTATGTTACTTCTAAGAATTTCTTATCGCCGTTATTTCCCGGAATCTTATGGCGCGATCTTTCCTTGAGACTGCCGCCATATTTCCACATCTTTCCTCTAGCCTTCGTTCCATTATCGGAAAATAAGATGGAAAAATAATGAAATTGTTTTGGTAATGGCAAAAGAGGAACTTATCTAACTGACTAGGATACATATCGAATCTCTGCTAAGGAACTTGCGTAAATGAATGGAAGACCATTTTACTTTGCCGTTCATCCCAAGTTAGGGAAACAAAGCCATCAGTTAGTGCTGTGGCATTTATCGATCTTTGAATTTCGATTGACGCAATGCTTTTCGGGAGAAATGTCAAAGGTTGTTCATGAGCTCTCCCGGGATTCATAAATGTCCGTCAAAGTTACTCTTGAGCCTTTATCGGCGCTGAATTATAGACTTATTGGATCAACTGACTTTTTAAACCCGTCGAATGAACGCCCGGCTAGGTTTAGCTCTAATATGGTGAAATAAATATACAATCAAAACTAAATGGGGTAGTACAAAGCGATGAAGGTGTGACGTAAAATATGTAATAAGATTACATGAAATATATTGCAAATCATAACTTCAGTTTTAATATGCTGTGAAGTATGACCAATTTGCATATATTAAAATGATAAATTATATAATTGTGAACAGAAGATGTATACTAAGCAATATATTTCAAAGGTATCCTACATCTTTATGCTGTCAACTACACATATATACTAAATGTTTCATATTTTCTCGCAAGAAAACTACGTCATAACATTTACATTTGCGACTGAGAAAACAATTAATACCAGTAATCCTTAGTTACCACCGTAAGCATCTCAGATAGTCACACAAGTAACACTAAAAGGAAGCTGCATTAATGGAAAGTTTCGGTAAACAAATTTTGTTAGCAAAATACTAACAACAAGGAAATGTTCAGCAACGCTATATGATGCGACTGATCTGCGCCAATAAAATAAGTAAAATTTAAATAGTAAAATTGGTTCTGTCAAATGAAAAAGAAAGGGTGATAGGTGAATTTGCATGTATATATACTTGGATATATGATAAAACAATGCAAAATATTTTTAGGCTGTAAGATATATTCTCGACTTTTTGGCGAGAAAATTAACTAAAAACCTATTTAAATAATTTTTAATATCTATCTAACAATCTATTTAAGCAATACTTTATGCGTCTGTTAATCGTTATAGAAGAAAAATGGATACCCATCAGTAATTCCAACCATAACTCTCTCCCCGGAAATAATTCATCTTCCATCCTATCCTGCCGAAACTGATAACCGTTCCATAGAAAAGAATATTAATGGTAGCCCTTATTTTTTAAAACCCGTAATTCCTCAACTCCTCTCTTAGATAAGGAAAACAAATTCATTCATTCATCGATACAGTTACAACTTTAAAGAGCTAAGGCGCGTCAGATAAATTTTTCGTATCCAGTTCTTAGGAACAAGTACGCACATATAAAGTAAGGTATCGGGAAAAATTGGGCCATGGATGGTTTTTACGACGGAGACTCAGATGTGCACTGCAAAGAGAACTTTACGATCCACTTCATACTCGCCGCAGTCTCAAATGCTCGCATTGAACTAAAAGAAGATGAAATAAATTCAACTCTTTGACATTCGAAAAATCCGGATATCTTGCCCTCGCGAAAACACGAAATTTTTCTCGATGCACCATCGAGTTAACGAACGCATTGAGCCCCAGAGTGATTCGAAGCATCGTCTTCAGAACTATTAAATGCAGCCATCCTTGCTGCTTGAATTTCGCAGAATCTGGGGCAGGGATTTGCGAAAGTTTGCGAAACCACGGTGCCCTGGCGATTTTTTGCGCAGTATCTTTATCATTAGGGTCAAGCGAAATTACGGGAGCCTAGAAATGGTTCAGGTAACAAGAGCCGCTCTAGTGCTAACGTTGTCTCGTCGCTAACAAAATGGATATCGCTTAACCTCGTTTTACTCCTCTATAACGTAGTTACAGTCCGTAGAAAAAGGAAGGAAGCGTACGTTAGAGTTGATCGCGCTGGCCGTATGTTTGGTACCAACCTCCGGCTCTATTACGCGTTCAATATAGGGCGCATTCATTCAGAACGTTCTTAGAATGCTATCCATAATGTATGAAGCTTCCTCAGGGTTTTCCATTCACGTCGTTATTATATGGGCACACTGCTCTCTATATCACGTTTCAGAGGCAAATCGGGGATTGCTCGAAAATCTACCTGAGAAGCCGTAATCTCGGGGCGATTCCGTCGCAAAATTTATTCGCAAAAACCCGTCTCTTAAGAGTTAAAAGATACTTTGATAGAAGCCCCAGAAAAATATCTAAATTATCAAGGTTATACGACTACGATCTCCGAATTGCGTTTGGAATACCGTTTCGTCGTAACTGAAAAACAGAAAGGTGAAAAGAGATGAAACCTTCCATGATCTGACGAAGTCCCGTAGATTTTTTTTTAGCTTGGAGAAGCATAAAAAGTGTATTTTAACATTTTATAGAGTATGAGATAAAATTACGAAGCCGTTTTTACAGAAATATCACGGCACAACAAGCGATGCGAACCCGGAGAAATGTTCCAATTTATACAGTTGAAAAGAATTCATTCGACATGTCATTTCTGCTCTCGACAAATGAAAAAGGTGACGCAATGGAAAAAATGCTGAAAATTCAATCAACGCCTTCTCATAAATACAGGGCGAACAGAGGAGCTACGAGGCATAATAGGAAATAAATTTCTCGCTTAAAACTTATATTCTGTGAAGCAATGGAAACCATTCCCGTAGTAATTACAAAAATATGAATTGGAGCGTGATAATACGACATTTTTAGCGAGGAATCAAATAAAACTGAAATAAGATAGAACTGAAGAGCCATTTATAAATATTGAGCCGAAGTGAGGAAGAACTATGTCAACAACAAAGATGTATTGTGGGAATGAGATGACGAAGTGAGATGTGATTGAAATGATCGTATTTTAATAGACGAATGCTTTATTTTTTACGTGAGTTATCAACTAGGACATAGTACTTACGTAGGTGTGTTTTGTATTCTCAATTTAATATCCTTACAGTCTTTGTACAAGATTTTGGAACTATCCTTAGCAAAGGTAGAACAGTGCTTATTCTGAAATCCTGTGGGGAAAAAGAACTTCCTGTTTCCTGGGAAACTTAGAATCCTTCTTGCTTGACATATTTCACTACCCCTTTGACCTTTAACCGTTGGTCCTACACTTCTTTCCTCTTGCGATATTAACGCACCCTTTAATATTATCCAAACAATTCTTAGTTCCTTTTTCTTCTAAGTTAATAAAATATAGCTATCTTTAGAAATGAATTCTGCTAAAATTTAGTAATTTTTAGGGACATGAGTTCAGACGTTATATTTTTTCCTATTTTAATTATTCTTCAATTTTATACTTAGTATTGTACAAAATTGGTTAATAACATATCAGAGCAATGCAGATTTTTGCCATAATCAAAATCCTACAATTTTTTTCATTTGAGACAGATTTTGAAAAAAAAAAACTAAATTTACCATTAAATGGTTAGAGGATAAAAACCTGGAAAGGGAAGGAGTTTGTATAATTTTACATCTAATTTGACTCAATTTTTTTTCATTCTGAGAAGTTTCCTGATTTCCGAGAATTTTTCTACACTAGAATCTCGGTAAGGTTAAAAAACTAGAGAATTTACAACGGCTAATCACTACTGCCTAAGGGATGTTTTAGAGAAAGGAGAGGTTACTAAATGCAACGTGAAAGTAATAATAATTTCAAAAGTTTTATAGCAAGCATTCATTTGCACGCTGTAGAGGTAAATTACCCAAAGAATTATTTCATTAATCACGAAGAAATATTTTTGAGTTTCTGGGTTTCTTTTTTAAAAATGATCATTGGAGATTCCTCCCAAATGACCTAGCCTTCTTGCCTATTCATCCTCAGGGACTGAAATATATTACGAAAGCAAAAAGATGCTTCTAAATTATCCTTCTTCCACTTCCTGTACGCACCCAGTTTCCAAGCATTGAAAGAATGATTAGTGAAAAAGCACAGCATGATTACAGCGCCGGTTGGCACGTGTATATACGGTTACAGAATTTATAAATAGTAACTACCTTTGTGGGAGTGTAATCAGAACTCAAAAGTGTTCTCTATTTTCTACATTGCCTCTTAAGTATGCAAATGGCAGCGCTTTTACACGTAAATGGCCATCAGCAGAATCCTGCGAATTTAAATGATTGCTCGTTTGCTAAAACATTCCGTTGCCAAAAGAGAAATGAAAGGACGAATTCGAGATAAAACGATTTAATTCCCGATTCATTTCCGACTGGCTGAGACTAAAAAAGAAAAACAACTCTGAAATGAATTTCGCTACCCTAATGTTTTCGATACGATATTGATGTTGCTATCACATTGTTTGAGCTAACATCAAAATTGGCCAATAAAAATAAATGCTGATAACATACGGCTCAGGTATACCATTGACTTCAATTGAATTTACTTCAATAACATTGACTTATGTGAAATGAATTAAGGATTTGCCAAGAGAAAAACGTCTCAAAGTTTGATTTTCATACTTTTGCTCATTTTGCATTGTTACCAATTCTGCGGTAAATTATGACTTATATCATGGTAGGTATTTTCCTACAACGTACCCGTATTTCCCTCAACATATCACTACGTTGGATACTAAAGGTAACCGAAATATATCGGTAGCTTGGGGTCTTTGTGACCAATCGCATTCGTTCACTAACAACTCAACGTTTAATATGTAGGTTATGCCTATTCTACTATGCTAACAAACGAAACAAATTACTTGGATATTTGAGGTCTTTCGGTTTCCGCAAGGGCAAAATGTTTGTATTTCTCGTAAAAATAACATCGCTCCGAGGTTTGAATATTACAACCGAGGATTCGTGAAGTCGATCTTTGAGACAACTTGGCATCGTAAAGTAACCTGTGCTTTCTATAGGCTGGAAAAACTAAAAATTGAACTTTGTTTACTGAATATAAACTTTGAGATGTAGGAGAATCCTCGACGGCAAAGCGCGTACTTTCAAAGTTGGACCGTTTTAGCCAAGTTAGATATGAATATTAATCGATCAAGAACTCGAGCATCACCAAAAACATTTCCCAACCAAAACAACGGTCCCTCGACCAAGTTGATCACAAATGTTGTTACACGCTAAAAGCATTTTAATTTTATCGATAAATCAACTCAAGAGCTAGTATTCCAAATAAGTATTCGAGCTTCCGAAAAATTCAATTTCATGGCAAGGAATTCTACTAAGAGATAAAAATATTTCATTAGTAAACTATCCGAACAAATAAATTAACGAAATAAATTCAATAAACTTAACCATCAGTAGTAATTAAATGAGACGATTTTTGCTCAGAATACATAAAAAATTTTAACGCACGAACGGATTTTAAAGAGGGAGGATTTCATGAAACTCCGGATCGAACTTTTTAAAATGGCGTCACCGATCATAACCGCAAGGATCGAATTATTAACGAGATTTCCGCCAATCCGACATCTTTACACTCACTCGACGGAAAGCTTTTACCCTATCAAAACTCTCTGAACGCATTCAACGTCGGATGGGGATGCTTTTTAGCCATTCAAGTCAACGAGCAAATCGCCATTTCGGAGGGTATTTCTTCCGCTGGCATTTTTCTTTTTTCCTCTCCCAGGAAAGAGTACCGTGCAAAATGGAGCTGGTGCGTGTATTTCCCCGGCAGGGCCACAAACGAGAGGGAAACACTCCGAAAAGCGGACAAAAGAGGATGTGAAGAGGAGAGGAAGGTGGAGGAGGAAGCGGAGCGGAAGCGGAGAGAATACGCACGGGAGGCAGGGCTGCCAACTTACACGATTCCGACAAATTCTCCCCCCGAGACACGATAATTACGACGAGAAAAGGAATCTGAAGAGGTTGACGCCAAACGGGTATCTTCGGAAATGATCGAAAAGTTGGAGATTTCGGAGAAATTATTTTTCTAATAATTATACTTGTATTAGTTGTGGGCTCTTCACCTTAGAAATAAATCTTTCTTCAAATTCTAATTTTGCTCCAGATAGTAATCTCAATCTAACAAAAGGTTAGATGTATAATTTTATCTAATTCTTCCGAGATATCTGAATTTATCCCAGCTTGTTATCCTTACACAAAGGAGGGAGCCTGCAGCCTTCGGGCAAAAAAAAAACCTATCGCTGTATTCAATTCAGCCTTCTTTTTACTTAATTTTACAAACACAAAAATTTACTATCTTGGTCTGTTTCTTGTCACAAAATTGAAAATAAAATGAAGACATTTCCTTTGAATTGACTTAGCGAGTACATTTTTTCCTAAGCACAACTGCGATGTCGGACTGTTTTAATTGATGTAACGCGCGACTCAATCGCGACGTGGTGTATTGAAATGAGATCTGGTGACGATAATCATGATCTTCCGCTGCGAAAGGGTTCCTGTCTTAACCAAAGAGAATTGAATATGAGATAGTGCGGAGAGAAGGCATTGAATCTACCAAACAACCCGAACCTTGCGGATCTATCAGTCAAGACCCCTAAAGGGGGCGCTCTCCATACGTTTGAAACCAGTTCTCTCCTATTAATTCTTAAGATAGTCTATAAGATATAAAACCTTGTTTTGCTAAATTGCTAAAACACCAGTGTCACCCGTTCCTAAATTTGGCTCGAATATACCCATCACAGAATTATAGCTAGTGCAGTACATCACTAGTGACTGCTGATAAAGTATATTCAGTGGAATTGTGCAAGTATATATTACTGCATCGAAGACATATCTTCATCAAAAGATTTAAACGACTAATTTGTTCGAGTCGCAGACTTTTCAAAAAATTAGAACTGTTTACGCACGCCATTCAGTTTAAACTGAAGATACAACGATCAAAAAGAGAGTAAATAGAAAGGTTTATAAATGGATCTTTTTTTACTTTCCTATGATTTTTCATACCGAAATTCGCTTTTCAACTATGCAGTTATGGAATGCATAGAGGTAAACGGAAACGAAATGCTTACGCAAAATTTCATTTTCGGAGCTGGGATCCAGATGCTGTATGGATCCGTTGGAAGGGACCCCTCATTTACATGTTACAAGTGCGGATTCTTCCGCTTTACAGAATACAAACTAATTTGGGCCGATTTTTTTCACGTCGATTAATCATTCTCAAAATCGATAAAATGGAATTGGTGTTGCTGATTCGATTCTTGTCTCACAAACGATGCATTAGGTTTAATCCGTTCAAAAAATCCCTTTAAGAGAATAATCAGCCCACATCTTACAACTCAGACTACTTTGAACTTCCAATATTGCGAAAAAACCGTCACGGATTTTAGACAAACGGAAATACTGTATCGATATCTACAGTGACATATTGTTGAATTCCAAATAACTGCGACTGTAGTGGCAGCTTTATTCATTATCTTACCGTTCTTCCGGTGGGGTTAGAATAAAGATTACCTCGCCTCTTTCCAGTTAATGTGAACAGTACAGCGCTGATAAAATATCTTACATGCTGTACAGATTTGCATAAGATTAAGGATAACGATAAAAATAGTGAAATATGCCGCAACCGTATAAAAACTGCATGCCCACCCCATCTTCTGCTCTCCTCTATCCTTAGCACGCTTTTGTTTCTTGTGTTCGAGTCCTACTACTGGTCATGTTGTAAAAAGGGAGGGAAAGCTATTCATAATTTTCAGGTAGATGATGAAAGAAACATCAGATATTAAGAAAATTGAGATCTTTTGGCTTTCACCATGAACCCCTTGTATTTTTGCTGGGGAATACTTACAATGCTCAACTTACTTATCCACAACCAAGGCATGGTGTTGAGTGAGGCGCAAGGAAACCGATAAACCGCTTTTGTACAGCTAAAGAGAATAACACGGGGTTACACCATCCTTTGCTTAACCCGAGTATAATCCGTTAAGAATTCCATTCCTAAGTCTTCACAGAAAGTTAATCAATACTATGGAGAATATACCTTGATTCTTTAGTGAATCGCCCAACTAACCTTCGCATCTACGGAAAAATGACGAATATCAAACGATTATGGGCTGAAATGCGTACCAAGTCTGCCAAAAATGGATAAGAAATGAACGATTTCGAGACATATCTCGCGGTATTCCTAGAAGGCATCTTGTGAGCCCAAAACGGGTGTATCAGAAGATCGAAATCTCATCCCAGAAGACGAATGGAGAATCCGGAATAGTTGGCAAGCCTACTTGGAGAAGATGTATGGAAGGAGGCATGGGGTGGAAAAGGTTCTTCTCTCTAAATCAGGATGGAAGATAGGCGTAAGCGGAGTCCTGAAGAAACGTTCAGAGGTAAAATGGGCCCTCTTCCACTTTTACAAGAACCCATTTGACGCAGAGGGAAGTTTTTATTTTGTTTCCGCTGTTTACGTAAAGGAGAGAAGGGTATTCCTTTTCTTTGATCATTTAATTAGAAAAGTGATGAATAAACGCCAAAGGCGAAACGGATCCTTTTTCGCGTAGGAAAGTTAAATATTTCGGATGACCTGAGTACACACCTGAGTATTGCTTTAAAGAAAATTATACGGACTCATCTGTTATCACTTGTTATTCTCGGAAATGATTACGTAATTTGAATCTACATCCGTTAATACTTCTTGGAATTCAATTTTCGGTGAAAGATAACAAATCGATATCAAGAAAACATGGTTTTCTCCTTTTTCCGAGTAAATCATTATAAGATCGTTAAATCATTTCGTAGTTAACGAATTCAGCGCATAAATCAAGGATAATTCATAATTAAAATAGTTTTCTACTACAATCGACAGAACCAACGAGGCCTATGCACTGTTCTGAGTTCTCACTTATCAATCTATAAGCGTATTAAGCATATTTTCCGTTGATTCTTTACTGAAAATTTAAAAAACAGTCAATAATGTTTAATCTCCGGAGTAATGCTCGAATCATTTTCGAGTTCAAACATTCTTCAGCATATGAGATTTATGGTTTACATTATTCTATGAGATAGCCTTACATATTGCACAATAAAATTGAAACTTTTATAACGGGCTCTTTTGTAAAGTAGGGTTGTCCAAGTTCCGCTGGGTTGTGCTTTCTCAAGCGCGGAGGCCAGATTTAACTGACTAATGTAGCCTAATTACTTACATTGACGAAATTACAGGGAAAAGTATTTTACTAGTTCATCTTCTAAGGGAAAATATGGTACGTAACCAAAATACTAATAAGTAAAATAAATTTTATATTAAAAAGTAGTCATTAAATTTTTCTGCAAACATTGAGTCTGTTTCTCTTTTGATCTTTACCTTTGAGAGGGTTCTTTGTCGTGACAGCGACAGCTTTCGAAAGATTGAATGCCATAATTCACAATAGGATGGAATCGAAAAGACGTAAGTAAAATATAACACTCATTTTTAGAGCAGTTAAGTGGCGATGAACTCAAATTTCTATGCATCCCTTCTATGACTTTATTTCGAGCGAACAGCCGTCAATTTGTATTCTTGTTAGGAAACGCGGGCGGCACAAATGGAATTTAAAGGCTGTATGCGGGCACCGGGTTGTACACATTGTATACTATAATGAAAACCTCCGTGATACTAATGTAAAGTCGAGACATTTCAAAAGGGATATGAAAAGATAATAAGATATGAAAAAACATTTTACATACCCTTACCCCTTTTACATCCATCCTTTACTAATCATAACGGCATATTATTAATATTTTAAATACATGTGACTTTCATTGCATTTTAATATAAAATATAATATATGATTTACGCAACTGAAATGTTAACTTACCAGATTGAATTACTTGGTAACTGATATTTTAAATACTTTCAAAATGGACTTAGATAAGCGATTTATAATTTGAAGACTGGGTTATTCACAATTCAGTTCGGTTTAAATATATTTAGAATAATTCAAATACAACTTGCATATTATTGTTTTTATTAACCTCTTCAAAAATTTCTGTTCAGTACAGAAACCGAGAATTCCAAATGTACTTGCGTTTGCCACGAAATACAGTTAAACCCGTTTAAAACACCCCCACTTTGGATGCTATCTCGCTTAATACGCGGTTATCTCTCGGTACCGGTTCCTATCACACTAAACATATGATAAAAATATCGCTTAAGATGCCCTACCCGCTTGTAAAGCGGATTTTTCCAGCACCCAGACACACCCCAATCCATTAGAGCCAATTTGCTTACCAGTAATGTGAAAATGACAAATATTAAGAAACGAAGGAAAACGCTCCCTTAGTCTAAAAAGCAGAACATTCTTATAAAACATAATGACAAGGAAACCAATATTACACACAATGCGAACTATAGATATTTCTAGCTGTGGTGAGCAAAGCGAACTAAAGAAGATTCCTTTTCGCTTTTAAGGTGTGACGCACTTATTTAAAAATTAAATTGCCAAAAACCCATCCCTTTAGTTTTCTGATGCAGAGAAATGATTAAAATATAACATCCCGGTTACAACGCAAATCCACTTATAACTCGGTTCCCTGAAAAGCGTATTAATAGGGTTTTACAGTATGTCATTACAGTCTTTAATGAATGAAACCGACGGGTTATCACTCTGAGCTACATAGAATAGGTTTCAATGATCATCTCGGCTTACGATGTGCAATCCATGATATCCCTCGATTCCCTTTTATCTAGATAAAATGGCGGCTTTATTCATAAGGTATCCCGAAAGAGAGCCTAATCTAGGTTTGATCTAGATATAGATACGGACAAGAATTCCAATTCGTCTGAACCATTAGTGCCCTATTAAGTGGATCGTGCCTGTGTGGAAGACCCTGCCGTAAAAAAACGACCGTAGAGAATTCTGGGAAGTGGCGGCGTTAAAACTAAATTCGACTTTCGCTCAGATATCGGCGATAAACCAAGGAGTCGATAACGCATTCACCGCATCTCCCTTCTACGCCGATTTCGATCTGCTTTATCTGTATTTCAACCCTTTAAGGTGACCTAGCTTCGCCACTTTTACCGTGACTTCCATCCTTTATAGATGTGCCCGTCCCTCTGGATGATAGAGTCGTAAGTCAAAGAACGCGTTTCCCTGAAATATCGCCACTATTTTAGTTTAACACACCCGACCGACAGCGCCGTTGGTGGTGAGATATTGCAACCATCTAAAAAGTTAAGTTCGCGGAAGAAATATGTTTCGGACTCGATGGGTAGCTCATATTCTGCACGGATTTCTAAAAATGAATGGAAAGTCGTTTATTCTGATAAGATTACCTAAATTATGATAGAAAAGCAATTACAGCAGCAGTTCCGTTAAGGGATCGTTCGCGAAGCTAGGCGCGCGGGAAATTAAGAAATAGTTTTCAGTCACACCGAGAATTTTATTCAAAATATTTTAAAGAAATTTAATTTTACATAATTTCGCTAATTTCTTGGCACGAATCGTGTAGATATCACATATGTTATATTATTCAGGTTCGAAAAGGGGACTGGTTTCGCGAGGCTGTAGTTCATTTATCTATGTTCAATAAGAGTTGTCGGTTACCAAGCAAACTCATTTCTGTACATTGATATATTATTTCAACTCGTTTTTCCTACCGAAGCTCCTCCGTCAAACACGTGTTCTTCATAACTTGATAATCCTAATTCTGTGTATTATGGATAATACGCACGTAATAAATATTTAGTATGGAGGAAATTTTCATACAAACACGCGCGAAACATAGAATCTGTTAACAGGATCCTCACATTACATTCGCAGTGCACTGTATATAGGATACAGTAAACCTTAGCTACCTCAAAGATTAACTTAAATTAACTGGAACTGAATTGCAAATAAGTCCCAGTAACGGAAAGTAAACTGGGTATTGTTTGCGATAAAGATCCAGGATCTACTATAATCAAGAAGCAATTAATAGAAAAAACTATAACCTAAAATATAAACGAACATATTTGGTATAAGTAATTACTAACTGCGAATGAAAATAATCGATATGTCTATTATATAATAAATATCTTTTTGCAGCAAGAATAACCACAGATTCTGCTAAATTAATAAAAACACTCAAGTATCACTTTTTACATACAGAGGTAAAAAGTTGAAACGCGCAAAGAGATATTCGACTTACGGTATAACAATAATGTATTACACTCATTCTAAATAAATGAGTCTCCAATAGAAGTAAATTAACAAAAGAACATGGATTATTGGTTTTTAGAATTTCCGGGCAATAGGTAAAGCTCATTCTATAGACTTCTTATGGCATACAAGGGGGAAATCAAACCCATGATTTTATTTATCTGAGATGCAACTGACGTTTCCTTCTAAAGTGCTGAAGATGTAAATTATAAAAAGAATTTAGAAATTACCGTTGAAAATTATATACGACGAAGTCGTGTTTAAAAGAAGACGCATTAAATGATATGATATAATGATGTATAATTATATAGATAAATAATTGTAATGATAAATTAGTAATTATCATAAATTAATGTAAATAATTTTATTTATAAGAAAATGTATCATTATTATTATGAATTAATAAAAATAAATTTTTGAGTTAATGAGGATTCGAAAAGGGGTAAAGGGGAATAGTTAAGACTAATAGTGAATCTAGTGACTCCTAGGCAAGCTAGTGTTGAAACATTTTGTCATTTGCAACTCTCGTAGGAAAGTATAGAGAAGCATTGAGAATGAACGAGGTAAATAAAGTGCTTCACCCAAAAGGGAAGGGCGTTAGTGATATGTTTGTATACATTTACATTTCCTCACTTCCTTTTAGCGGTGCTTTCATCGCCGAGTTACTCATACATCCTCTTCGTAATCTAGTTTCGCTTCCTTCTTCTTACGCCCAATTTCCTCCTTAGCGCTTCTTCCTACTCATCCTGCTGCATCTCACGCGCTGACGTAATGTTTCTTAATAGCCATTAACCTGATCTTCCCCTAAATGGGCCGATATAAAACTCGGCAGAGTGCATAAGAGGCAATAATAAGAGAGGATGGTGACCTTCTTTCTTGTCTGGCCACCCATCCGGTGGACTTCGATTCCGAGGGGGCGGCAGAGGGAGTAATAAGGAAAAACTCCGCGAGATCCGTCGAAAACATGGTGGGAGGAGAAGAGCGCTTGAAATATGACGAGAAATTAAATGCCGGCGAAGGAGTTAAGCCATCGTTCGCGCAGCGACGTTAATGGACTCAAGTTCTTGAAATTTAGCACTCTGCCAGATCCCTCAGACGCTCTTTTTCCGCTTGCCCTTCCTTATGCATGGGCGTGTATTAAACTCTCTCTGCTACTTGAAGGCAACTGTTAAATGTTAAAGAGATATGGTTAAAACATTGACGTCTTCTTAACCCTCTAGTGGTCGCGTGACGAGCGGTTACGTGACCAGTAGAGTCGGATCATATTGACCCGGAACTTAAAGTCGACTTTTAGACGTGATTATCCTCATGAGCAACATGAAAATGGTACCATTTAAATGATATATAAAATATAAAAATGGCCGATCTTAACGAACATTTTCCGTAAAACATAACATTTTTAATAATATAATACGTTTTGCTATAGTATTACTTTCAGTAAGATTCAATTGCTCTTACAGTGAATTAATAAGTGATTGCATTCTTATGAAACAAGTGTGAAGAATAAGAATGATAAAAAACAACGGGACTCAAGGTGATTCATATGCTGTAAACTACATACTTTGGATCCATTTTGGACTATACAAAATGATAAATAGGAATAAATAAATAGATTAGGTTGATCTCTAGCTTTGTAACTAAACTTTCAAACTCCAAAAGTTAAATTTTCACTTACAAAATTTCATTCTGATCATATATACCCGGTGCGACTTAAGGTTAACTAAACGAGAACAAAAGAATAAAAAGATAATTATCGCCAGAAGTGGGGAACCTGTGGCCATTCTGTGGCGTTCAATGAGACCCTTTCGTCACTTAATAAAAAATGCACGTATTTAAATACCTCTTTTTAACAATCTCCTATATTTCTTCAGATGAAATTAAAGTGGAAAATGTTCTAACAAGATGACGATAAAGGTAAGAAACTTTACACTCATTAGCCTAGGCCTAAAATCTCTAAAGATAAATGGCCTTGAAAAATATCCCAGTAAATTTAACATTTTTCTCTTTTGCCAAAGTCCTTTTGGAGTTAAGTACATGATCTAAAGAAGGCGTTAGTTTGAAACTAACCAAAATGAGATTCTCAGGCGTCAAACTTGAAAATTCATCACAGAACGGAAAATCTAGTTAAGAATTCAGTTTTGACCGGCATGACGGAAGCCCTCTTCGGAGGAATATGAACAAGGAAAATAGGATAGAAAAACGAAAAGTTAATCCATAAGTGGAAGAATCGTCCTCTATGAAATAATATAGTATCAAGAAAACAGAACGATGAATGTCAGGAGCTAAAAAGAAATCCTCCACCACGCAAGCATTGATGATGGCGAAATAGCTCGTCAAGATCTAGAGTTAGAAGAGCGTTAGAAATGTATTCCTAATCAACCAAGGTTTTCATTTGGAGAAGAATACGCAAAAGATATTTTCAAGACTTCATCGATTTATTTACTTTAATTCATGGTAAATAACTTTTATGATGATTAATGCTTAAATCCTAGGATAAAAACCACATAATTACTATTGAATTAATATTTAGGATAGTTTCAACGCATTGATAGGTATACTAGACTAGCTATGTAAAAACTTAATTTTCATCTCACTACACAGATGTGTCGTATCCTTCTAGGGAAAAAACATCAAGCCCATCTGGTAACCCATGAGATTCATTAAAGTTTTTAAAATTCCACAGCAAAGCATAGGAGAAATTACTGTCATCTCCCCGGAGCATAACTAATTCAAACATTAAGATTTGCATAAGTACATCGCGAATTTTCACTATGTCACAGAACTGCTATATCCAAGGAGCAGCAATACTTTTAAGTCCTTTTCCTCGAGTATGAAGCATTCCCTTAAGGTTACAATCACAAAAGTTCCATCGCAAACGAGTTGACGTAAGAGGCGAAGATGACATCGGAAACAATTCCAGTGGCAGTGATCGCAATGTTCACCATCGAAAGTGATTAATTTTCAGCGATGACGCTACTGATCATCCATTCACGAACGCCACATCGTTAAAATGCTTTCCGTTTCCGCTTTAATATCTACTTTAAGCTGAGAGGACAAAGGTTTCATTATATACTGCTTCATTATCGACTTCCTAAGCAAACTTTGCTCACTTTATTAATGCGAGAGAGAGAAATCTTCAAAGGACGTTTACTGATGAAAGGTTTCCATCCTAGATAAAAAAAGAGCAGTTCCAGCTCATCAAACATAAATCCAAAATCTCACGCCTAAAATTCTCCGGGTGCACTAATTAATGGACTATCTCCTGCATCAATAATAGAGCTATTCTCAAGAAAAAGTAGAAGAATTCGCGAATGAGAATTTAAGCAGTCCTTTCTTCTCCTGTTGCTATCATCCACTGTAACTATTTCTACATGTCATCCATCACTGTCTACAAATTTCCCACGTTTTTATGGAAGAGTCAACCTCGGTCACAAAAGATGGTTAAGTAAACGATTCGAGAAGTTGGAAAAAAGGAGCAAATCTGAGTAAAGTGATCGTTGTCACGGTGTATGAATGCAGGAGTTGACACTTTTTCTGCCTTTTCTTTCTTTCCGAGAGCACGATTTTCAGAAGCGCTGCTCTTATTTAATTCCGAATACTTAAATACAATTGGCTATGTTTGAACATTACTGATTACATTCAATCAAAGTAATAAAATTGCTAGAGATAAACATATTTAGAATGGAATCGGGATTACCTTACTGTTTAACTTATTAATTCCCACCAAATTAAAAAACGTGAGATTTACGTGTTATACATTTACTTTTCTATTGTATCTAATTACTTACGTAGCTATTTACATTCGCGTGATTTTTCTTCAATAATTTCACTTCATTAGAATACAATAAGCCGGTTATAGACATACTGTGTAATATTTCAATTCCACAAATTATGGAAGGTATAAAATATAACGTTCATGTGACGCTTAAAATCTCTCTTCGATATTAATCAAATCACTTTTATTAAGTTCTTAAATATAATCTACAATTATTGGGACAATTTAGTTCCGCTTTTTCGGTTAAGTATGAGAGGAATGTCTTTTGTTAAGTACTTCGACAATTGTGGTCACTTGGCACATAGGGGTGGGTCCCCAGTAGGAATTAAGCCCAGGACCGCATTCATCAAAGGCAAACACGGTACCCACTTGGGGATCCAGAATACTAATACGAGATGTTCATACCAATATTTCTGAATATAACGCAGTCATAACGGCTCGAAATCCGAGATAAAACAGTAACGAAATACGAAGTTGAAACAATGGTTATCGCCCGTTGTTTCTTCTTCAGGAGACATCCGCACGACGATTTCTGCACATGAAAATGCAAAGTATGTGTCGATATTATTATGCGGAGAGGAATAAATTGAAGGGGAGGAAGGAAGAGGAAATGGAAACAAAGGGAGGAAGGGGAGGAGTAAAAATGGGAGGAGCTCTTTTAATCCGACTCATTCTCTTGAGTTATTGGCTTTCTGATACACGTGCAAGTGCCCTTTGATATTCTAATGAATGTTAATTTTTCTCTCAATTCATCGACTTCGAGAAAAAAAGGTGAATTGATAACGCGCATTAATGAACGATATTCTCCGATACTGAAAACAATGGAAAAGGAACCGATGAAAACGACACTGTTTTAATTTGAGGAAGTCATGTTAAGCACATTTACGAACGTTTTTCGCACATCAGTTTTACAATTCTCGACGCATAAATGAAATAAATAATCAACTATGCTGCCATTTCGCGGAAGAGTTCGTCCTGAAAATTATCGACAGAAGCGATGATTCTGCTGGCGGATATACATGTAATAAGAACTATCGTCAAACCAATTTTCTAATGGTAAATGACGAGGATGAATACTGCAATAAAATGTATAGCCAGGGGTATTAGATTTAAACTGTCGTGTGGGAGGAAAAGGGCGCGTAGATTCGATAACTTCGGCCTTGAAAGGGTGATTCAGCATCGAATCTACTGAATAAAATGAAGGACTTCTAAAAATAGAATGAAAGACCTTTTTCATGCTTCTCCTGAAATAAAGAAATAGTTGAGTACGTGATTTTGTTGGATTTTTCCATGGCTTTCCTGAATGCTATGTAGTACTTCGTAACGAAACCCGGTTAGTGATATCAAATTCATTAATTAGGGGAATCGAAAGTTTATTGCTCAACATGTCGATAATTTGTTCAACTCTATGATTTCCAAGGAAGTTGAATAATTAAATAGAGCAAAATATTGCATTAGATTATAAATAATCTACCTTAAATTTTTTCGATATATCATTGAGGAAATCTGCATATATAACGAGCTTTGGCACTGTTATTAAACGCTCAACCTGCCTGTTCCGTGCTGAATTTTGGTTGGGTTGGTCGGTTGTCCTGGCAATTGCAGATTGGAAATATAAAAATAAACTCAAGATAAAAATATATTTATTTATAAGATAAATGGTGATATGAAAGAAATTGGAAAAATGTTTATATAACTAGAGATGATAATTTATTTTGAAAACGTCACTAGACGCATCCTGACAAGTAGCTAAAAAGCTCAAAACTATATCTCTAAAAAGTTGTTTAATAGTAGAATGGCTTAAATAGCTTCTGAAAACATAATGTTTTTTCAAAAGTTGTATAAATCTGATACATAGTATAAGTATCAATTCTTTCATCAACTGAATGTAAAGTCGTTTTAATTTAAAAAGTGAAACATACTAAAAGTACCTAGAGGTGGCCCAACGTAATGGAACAAGCTCCATGAAGAGCGAATGTAGCTAAAACGGACAAAAAAGTCGGTAAAAGAAGGAAAAAGAAAAAGTTAAGCCTAGCGACAAAATCGCAAAATGGGCAGTTACGCATGCAACCAACCCAAACACCCAATGAAACTGATTTTAATACTCTAGGGGTAGAGACAATAAAACAGCATCCATATTTCGGTACAGAAATATCTTACGCAAATCTTCCACAATATCCACAGAGTGATAAGAGCCACGTATTAAATCAAACAGCAATAGTTTGTTTATCCATCCAACGCTCCGACAAAAAAGACCCATCACGCTCCGCCGTGGTTGTGCGAATATCCGCTGCTTACAGCGCCAGCAGACATTGGACACTAAACGTTAACACGTCTCGTAAAAGTTTGAAAGGCCCCACAAAACAATGACGAAGAAATGGCGTCCGGACGAAAAGCAAACAAAAAGTGAAATTATTAAGGGTCGAGGAAAGAAGAGGATGAATGCGATGAAGCGAAGTTAAAAAAGAGAGGGGGCGTTTATAAGAAGAGGGGAAATAATTGAGGAAGGCGGAGGAATCGTTAGTCCGGCGTTCGTTATAAATGCCAAAGGCGTCCGAAGAGACGGAGGAATGAAGGGAAGTGTGGGTGGGAGATAAGAAGGCGACGAACATATGTAAGGGACGGGAAAAGACTAGTAGAGGGACAATACAGGCTTGTAGACAGAAAGAATCTAAACATACGAATAATATGCATTCATATGGAGAAGAAAAGAGCATATGAAAAGAACGAGAGGGAATGTGTTTATAACGTACGAGAAATAAAATATGTGGACATGAAAAATATGTTTGGGACGCATGCATTGAAAACCATAGTAGTTTAGGAATAAAGGCGCACAGACAGACTGAAGTTATTCACGATTTAGTAATTTTTATGGCCTAAGGTAAATTACTCAGGGAACAAGATAATCTTGAATTTGTTTCTACCGGTATACAGTAATTTTCGTTCTGTCGTTTATTTACTTCATCAAACGCTGCTGTGCAAAGAATCTGGTTAGCAACCACTTTTTCGTAGATAGTCACAAAAATAATAAATGATGAATAATAGGAGGACAAAGATGCGTTAATAAGAGGAATTAAGTCATCATCCATTTACTCAAAGAACAATTACAAAGCTATTTAATCTCGAACAATTTTCCGTATATAAAAGCTTCAATCATGAAGTTTTCAATCACTGAAATGATATTTGTATATTTAAACATTTGTATAAAAGATCTTAAGTCTTAATTTCAAAATCTTTTAATTTTTGAAATTTTTGTGAGAAATACAATATTATGGTTCGTCTTCTTTTGAATAAACAACATCTTCTTTATCTAAATTCGTAAGATTAAATCTTCCTGTTTTGATATTCTTTTTTGCTCACTATTCTAACGCCTCTATGAAACCTTCCATAGTCCAAATATTTCCTATAAAATGCCATTTCCAAAATAAACACTAACACGACAGGAAAACTTTTATCTTCTTTATCTAGGAAGAAGTCGTGGTTGGTAATCGTTTGGCTCTGATAGTTTGCGAATCCATCGCGAAAACGTGAACATCTTTCAAAACATTCTATGAGTCCAAAGAAACAGCGGAAGAGTGTTCGAAACAGCCGTCGATAACGTCATCCGATGTCCATATTGGACGATTCCCGAGAAAAGGCAGACGATGGACACATCCGTCGCCAAGCAACGAACTTTTTCGTCGATTCGGCAGCGGAAATTTCATTCGACGAAAAAAATCAGAAGGAAAATGCGACCGGATGAGAGGGAGTCAACTCGTATTTAAACTACGAAAAGATGAAAGTGGCGAAGTGAAGCAGACGTGGAATAGGATAGGACGATGGGCGTGAAAGGAGCTGGCGGATGGTTAAAATGAGATAGAGGAGATAGAGAGAGAGAGAAAGAGACGCTGACGAGATCCTCCACCCTCGAGCGAGGGGACTTAGTTATTCATAACCCCAGTCCGGAGAAGCTTCTTTGTCACCAACGGCTGTCTTACGGCGCATTTTTAGGGGACTTGAGAGAGTCAAAGTTTGATAGGCTCTCATCCGACTCTAACACTTTGTGGGGATGAATGTAATGATAGAGAAATGGAACGGAAAGAGAAAGGAGGGAGAATAATAAGGATGGCGTTTGAAAGTGAAATTGTGAAGAGGGAGAAAGGTGTAAGAGTTCCATCTCACGCTTCGCCCTCAGTGAAAATATTTTTGCGTCGAAATTAATTCGGGGACGAATGAAAGAGTCGACTGAGGGCAAATGAAAATGAGGGAAAGGAATCAAAAGCGATAAATTGGATCGTATCATGGAATCGTAATTTTCGGTAGAGAAATCTGTTCATTCTTATTCACTTCATGATAACAAATTATCTAATTAATGCTAGTTGAATGGTATCCTAAACACTTCGTTTCATTTTGTAAGGCAACAATTATGCGTCATAATTTAATTATTTTTTGTGAATATACTATATATGCATAAAATTATACCATTTAAAATAATTACTTCGTATTATACAATTGGTATTTTCAAATAATACAATAAAAAATTGGACGAGTATTTAGAATAAATTGAGGCTTCAGTGTGAAAAAGTGGGTCGCGCGTTCGCCTTCGGTGAATGTGGTCGCGAGTTTGATTACCGGTGGGGGCCAATGTGTGCGAATTGATTTCAGCTGTCGATTAACTTATAAAAATCCTACTACTGCTAAAAAATATCGAAGCACGTAATTGATTCTTCTTATACTAAAGATAAGTAGTACCGGAGCTTTGAAAGATATTCAGATGAAAACCATTGCAGATGCTAAAGCAAAAGATACACAGAATGAAGGATGCATGAATCCTGTAAAATTCGAACGCATAAAAGACTCACCAAACTCTCTACCGCTCAGAAATAGAAAAACTGAATAACTTTCTCAGCGTACAGCTTTCTAGGGTCCAGCTTACCTGTAAAGAAAAGAAAACATAATGAATAAAGCACTAATAAGAGAGCTAAAAATTGGGAAGGAACCAGTTTGTAAAATTTTAACATATAACATGAAAGTACAAGTCAAATCTATTTGTTTCCGAAATATAGTTTTACGGCAGTAAATGTCTCTCTTAATGCCTCAATATTACCTTGCAGACTTAACAAGTAAAAAAACTTTCGTCTTTATGTCTATGTTTGTGCAATTTTAAACAACTTGCCTAAATACTGTAGTGATAAATTAGCAACGTATTTCTGCCTCTGATAATCATATCACTGAAACGTGTTGTTTTAAACATCAGGACGTCAAGAGGCAACTTGTTTTGAGTCACTTCATACGACGGAAGAGGAGAAAATGAAAATGACTGAGAGATGAGAGAGGACGTATTCCACGGAGACTAAAAACTTCCTTCTGGATAAACTCTAACATACAGCTCCCATTAGACAGTTTGACTTTCCCCGAAATGAATTAATGAGATCACACATGCATACACAAACGAAAGAGATGATTAAACTGAGAAGATTGAGATTTCGTGAGTAAAAACGGATGAGAAAAGAAACGGAGATGATTCACAAAAGTATGAGAGATAAGGAACCTCAGTGTTATCAATGTCGGAAATACGCTGTCATTTATTTTAAGATGAAATACGTCATAATATTTTTTCATAGCTGTCATTAATTTCCTTCAGCTTTGCGCGGCAAGAAATTTTCTGCGGGCGCTTAATTCACGGAGCTACGCCATTATTGCTAACTAAAAGTTTTACGTTACAACTTTTCTGATTTTCTTCATTTATGTAACAAAATAAACGATGTTATTCCACTTAACAATTTAGTATGCAAATAACTAATGCATTTTTGAATGATATACTGATAGGCTTTCATATTTTTCAATAAATAGTGGGAACTCGACAAATTTGTAGGACGGCAGTTAATAAGGTAGTGCGCGGAAAAATGAGTTTTTTTTCTAGATCTACTTTAGAGGGAGCCCTGCCTCGGACTAGTATAAATATGTACTGGAGCGGTCTGAATTTTAACTTACTGAGAAATACACGTTGATAATTAGAATATACATTTCCTTTGTATTACCCCAAAGTGAATCATCAAATAACTGTGTTCATACTCCGCAATTCACCTTAATGGTATAAGTTCAACATCAGATAATATGATATAGCGATTCTCTTTCTTGATGTATGCACAAACAAGATATACAATGGTAGGTGAATATAGGAAAGCAGACCCACCACGTAGAATGTAAAAGAATAACAGTAGCTAAAGAAATTTCAACGAAGGGAAAAGAGCTAGTGGTGAGGGATTTTAAAACAACCATGATGAAAGATCACTAAAAGACGTGGTCTGAAGGGCTATGGTTTAGGGTGTGAAACTTAGAGCTTAGAAAAGGGAACATTAAAAATATGAGAGGCCTCCGAGATGTGAGTTTACCGTTGACGGAGATAAGTGGTGAACGTGGAAACGAAAGAGAAGTTGGGAGAGAGGAGGGATGAGATTCAAGAGATAATACATAAGAAATGGGTGAACCAGACATAGAGAAGAGATGGAATGATTGCAGAAAAAATTTGTAATTGAAATAGTAACGAAAGGGAACAGACGAGCGGAAAGTGAAGATAAAAGTTACTGCTGTTATTAAATGAGAAGTTATCAGTCAGACGGCGAAGAAAATGGACTTATGAAGGTAATTAAAGTGCCTATCCAGGGCCGGGTTCAAGTGCACTCGAATTCCAACTAACAGGTGGAAGATAAATAAGTAAATTTGAAAGCCATTAATATACAAATTAATAATTTTCCCAATCGATCTTATAATGAACGCTTAAATGAAAAAGAAGATAATATTTTTATTTATTAATTTTGTTGAAAATTCAAACAAAAAGTTTTGAATTACGTTATGATGACTGGACTATTTACACGTTAAAAACTTTCTTTGAAATTTCTAGAGGGTCAAAGTATCTTGCAAATTATAATCCAATTATCTTATTAAAATTTAGCATAAATAGTCACTCATAGTGACGAAGCATCTGAAGCAACAAGATAACTGATGGAAGCCGTTAGGAAGATTTTGAATGAATGACTAAAACCCCGCCCTCTCTGAGCAGAACCTAAACCAGCTGCTATCTAAGCAAGTGTGCTCGATCACTTTACTCAATTTTCATCAATTTTTTAATTCTCAAAATGAATTGAGTTAATAGTTCACTTCCGTCACGTATAGAGACCGTAATAAATCTAGGCCGAAACAAGTGCAGAATAGGAATGTAGGAGAGAGGGCGATGTTCATTTCAAAGTCATCACATCCGACCCTTCGTACGGCTAAAATCGCATTACGGCATCTCCGCTCTGATTTCACATTTCTTTCTCCATTTGAATCATATTTGTGACGTCCAAATTAGCTCTTTCATCCAAATGCGGATTGCCCCTGTCACGCCGATGGAAATCTTATCACGGAGGACTTGAGTCGATGGGATCGGATGTTAATTCCGGCGGTGTGCGAGGCACTTAATTGATGGCTATTAGTGAAGCGGGTGAGTACGCATCAACGTCCCCCGATTATCTCTCGTGATTCGTGAGGGGTGCAAATGCAAGTGGAAGTCTTGGATAAGAGTACCATTCTGTAACTAGCCATATGAAGTGGTGAAGTAGAGTAACATCTGCTCTCTGTTATGAACATTAATGCTATATAGGATACTTGAGGAATGGTTTATTCGAGTTGCTTTCTTCAGCTTCCATTTTACATACAGATAGAGTCGGTTTACATGAAGAAGGACCTATGACACGAGTGTAAGGTTAACAGATATCCTAGTTTCCGAGGAAAATTCAGAATTTTAAGAGGGTCCAGAATTTTTCAATTTCTTCTTAGTTCCATGAAAGTAAATTCATATCGAAATGAACGATTTTTTTCATTATTTTTTATGCTGTGAACGTTTTTTTTCAAGAATAAAATAAAGTAATGCTGTGCTAAATTAAATTAAACACATTTAAATTCTGAAAATGACCGGTAATAATAAAAAACATTTATTGTAATTCTTAATAGTAAATAAATTAATAGTAAATAAATGTTTTGATGTCCTCGTTTTAAAAACGGAAAATGCCTTAGAATTTTGCTGATTTGTCCTATTTTTTGTTTTTAGATGAGAGTACCTCTCGCAATACGCTCAAAAGGAATACGTACGTAGATATATTTACAAATATTGTAACCTTCCATACAGTAGGTGGCTCAAAATTGAACGTTGTGATGAAAGTTTAAATAATAAATACTTTCTCAAAATTATGGAACATTTTCGCCAAAAACGTTCAGAAGGAAACATTGTAAAGAATAGGGGTGATTTTATTTTAGCTACTAAATACTCTCCACATCGATATTTTGTGTGGAAGCTATATGTTAACTTTACGGATGATAAAATAGAACATTTCTGAGAAAATTGGGATCCTCTTTCACTTACAATATAAAACCACTGTTTGTGTTAATGAAGATTGACTGATTTGTTTATTATTAAGAAGGATCAAGTGTATGCGATAATAGTAGTATATTTTCCCATGAATTAAATTTATTTCCATCGTTTTTGACTGGGGAATTAACTTGTTATTATATAATTACTCTGCTCTACATGAATCCTCTTACTGTACACCAGTAGAATAAAAGATAATCTGAAACTGTGTACATGCACTAAGCAATAAACCAAGCCACTATTTTCAATCATATTCTATCTATTACCATCGCTTGAATATAAGCATTTTTCTCTCACACTATTTAACGATTTAAGATAATAACACATCAATGAATTTCCATCTCCCAACGAAATAAAACAGCCGTTTCCATTACGTACGCACCTACAATTCGATACATCGTTATTGTTTATTTCTAATTGAATTTCAGCCGTTGCCGTGACAACATTCAAATGGAATTTCCCGCATTCGCAGTCCCAATTAATAAATAATCAAGTGAGAAATAAATGTCCAATTAATTACGTAGTTATCTCTCATTATTACGTACTTTATCAGATAATGAAATTACATCTCTCATTCCATAGATGCCGCAGTTTTGTTTTACGTGTTTCAAGCTCGAATCCAAACATTAAATTCGAATTCGAATCAGTCAAAATAATTTTATCTTACCAAAACAAACGATAAGGCTGTTGTTATCGTGTGAGTATATTCAATCAAATGAATCATATATGTATGGACGTAAGCAGTTGATCAACCTCTTTCTTGTTGATTCAATGTTACATTTAATTAATAGTTTCACCTATATTGAATGCGTTGTTTATAGATTTAGCCGGAGAAAATATTCCTGCAATAAAGGTCATGTCGTTCCTCCATCTCAAAAATTTAGAAAACTGTCCACTTTTACAGGTGAGTGAACTTAAATGACCATTGCATTCCCTATTACTATGACCATTAAACTCTCTAATCTCAAGCTTCGCGGAGTTTGTACAATTTGTAGGCAAGAACTAGAAATTCGCGAGCGGGCTTCCCGTTTTCTCAGGAAAATCCAGACACAAGATACTGTCTGTTTACAAACCTACCAGAGATAACGGTAAACTTTGGGTAAACATATCTTACCTTCAGAGACTAATGAAAAATACTAACAAATATAAAACCAAAATAGTTCATCACTATTGCATAATCAAGGTCATAAATAAGATATCATACACCAAATTAACAATCTTCGGACCCAAAATATAAATTTAGTCGTTCTTATCATAGCATAAGCTGGAAATGTAAAATAAACCGTATGGCAAACTCATGGAAATGAAACAGACTGCTTCCTTTTTACAATAATTTTATAGGTATTCTCTAACTAAAATTATCGGTTAGTATTAGTATTAATGTGATTTGGATGCAGAAAATCTTTGCCAGACTTTAATGAGAAAATTAATCCAGCCATTATAACAACATAAAATCCCACTATATTATGATATTATCAGAGACTTACAGATACAGACTTACACTAACGGTCAAAATTTTCATTACCACTCTTTCATTTGCTTGGAAAATATTTGATAAGTTATCTCAGAGATTTAAGGGAAACAAAAAGTTTCAAAGCATCCTTAATCCGTCATAAATTATGAGAAAACTTTTCAGAAAGTAAACGCGAGGAAGCACTCACTTTGTTTGGCTACTCAGAGCACATTCGAACTTTCACTTAACTGCTCATCAATATCCATATGCTAGAGGCTTTCGAGGCGAATTATTTTCCCTGAGTAAAAATAGGCTGTTATCCTTAGTATCAGGGAATAGGATGAAAATTCTGAAAAAGATTTAATTCCGAATAGTTGCGAGGAATACCTGAAGTTGTGAGGAAAATCCTACGTCACAATATGCATTCTTTCGTTCCATTCATGAAGCACGGGAAACTCGCCAACAAAAGCAAGCAAGGTTGGGTAAACAGAGCGAACCGCATACGTGGTTTCTTAGCTTAACTATCGTAATCTTTGATCACACAAACCTAAGAATATGTTTATTCACTTAAGCCAGCAACATTCTTCAACTCCGTCCACCTTGAATAAAGTACGGGAATTTATGAAAAGAAGACTCAAAGAATGCACTTTCATGATAAACAAAGAGTACATTTTGTGTGCGAATATTTCTCCGCGAATATTTCACCAAATTTCCCAAGGGATGGATAATGCTAAGCGCAAAGTTGGCGAAAGTTTGGGTAGAAATTTTTAGCAACTTTCTGCGAATGAAAATTAAAGCAAGGCACAGAGTATAACTTATGATTCACTGCACACTGAAATTCCGCACTGGGATTCTTTTGATTAGGAACGTTCGGTCTGGAAACTGAAATAAAGCACACAAGGAAGCTCGATATATTTCTTTGTCCTTTCTTTCGGAGATTTCTTTCGGAAGGATTAGCCTTAACTTCAGATTGCTGTTTCAAATAGTGGACTGCTACGTACCATTATATACATTTCGTATGAGTGTCTCTGAATACAATAGAATTAAATTACAAAAAGAAATGCTTAAAATTAATTACACTTTTTTAAGATTTTTTTAATTCATGATTTACAAATTATAGATGAAACTAAAAATCGATATCAAGATCCTGAAACCATTGAATGCCCACTGAAGTGGGACTATTTAGTTCTTCTGAACCTTTATCAAATTTTCCTTGCGGGCATAAATGCATGATTAAATTTTTCAATACATATAACCTATAGTGAAACCAATGAATCGAAAATCCAACAACGACTCATTATAGGAGATTACGGTCGAAAGAAAAAATGTAGAAGAATTCACAACCTAGAAAAAAATTCTCCAAAACTGGAGAAACAGAAGATTCTTTGAGCCAATATGCAGCTCAAGGTCTTCCGCATTGGCAGACATGTAACTCATTCACATCAAAGCCTCGCCAGCTCCAGACATTCTCTTCTAATTAATTAATCCCAATTAGCCCTCAGTACATAGCAGCCCTTGTTCTCGAGTTCTATATTTTTTAGGACTTCAACCTTGTTACCTACTGAAAATAATTATTTCAACCCTGTTGAGTAATGTTTAACGATAGTTCTCGTCCTTCAATACATCAAAGCTACCACCCAAAGCGATACTTTAAATTTCGTGAAAATAACTGCAGAAGAAATGCAGTAATCGTCTTGGAACCGTAATTGCGATATACCTTGAAATTTAATTACTTGTTTGCATGGCATCTGAATGTCTGTTTATGTTACGGTATATTTCTTTAAGCCAACATTGCATACGCTCATCACGCCGCACAGTGGGCTAGAATCGAAAAAAGCTGGCCAAAAATACGAAAACGCTTTTTTTGAGTGAGGACTACGAAACTTCGCATGATTGATTTAGAATAAATTCTGCATAGAACTATAGAGGTCATTTAAGTAGGATCCTCCCCATTAAAATTATACAGGGGGTCAAAGTTGATCAATTTTTGCGAAAATTTCCAGTTTTCGATTTTTCACGAAATTCTTCAACTTCAAGTCAATTGTGAACACAAACTAGGAAAATCATCGAGTAAAATATGATGCCATTTTATAAATATGTTCTTTGTCCTTCATAAGACTTGGTTTCTATGAGCTCTGGTGAATATTTATGTACTTTACATGACAAAATGGCGGACCCTGATTTTGGAACAAATTTTTACCTAAAGCGAGAAAAAAAGTTGATTGAGACACCGTGTGACACGGAGTTATTTACACCACGATAAACTACAAACCTTCGTTAATGGGAATCTGAAATAAAATCTTGCCCCAATTTGCCCCAATAATATATAAGTCGACTTTTCGACAACGCTGCAAGGGCCAAATCCGCGCGGCGGAGCACCGTCCTCCGCTACGCTCTCGTGTTTTGGGAGGAACAACGAACCAATACGATTCTGATTCGTTCTTTTTGTATATTTTAAGCATTATCATACTTCGTACATATCTTAGATAACTATGTTTGTGATTTTGATACTGAATGCTTCTTCACTCTCACTCTCAACTATACTGAAAATTTTCTTACAAAATCGATACAAAAAGCCACCACTTTGTGTAATTTCATAACAGTAATGAAATACAATTGTGATATTATGAAAATGGTGGCATATAGCGTAGCATTTTCTTCAAATACAAAAATTGGCCACATCTGGAGTTGTTTTGGTGACCGTCGCAGTGCTCTGGAAAAGTTCGGCAAAGGGCTCGTTTTATGACAGGCAGCTGCGCTTTTTCCGGATTAAAAGTACCCTAAGAATTGCATGTCCGTGATTTTTCCTTACAAGCTTAGGAATAGTTCAGTTCTATTTGAACATTGGATAAGAAGGTGTTGTGTTTTGTAGCTACGACAGTTCTGTGAAACAAGAAGTCTTCGACAATCTCCTGGTAGCATTCCTCGAGTGAGGTTTTAGATATTTCATAGGAATTATATGTGGTGAGGTATGTTTTTTCATTATATATTCCCTTTTATTTAATGTATCAGAATACGGTGGTAAATATGATGTATTTTCTGATCGTTTTAAAATGTGCTCACATTATTTGAGTGTTCTCTACTCCCTTTGTCCTGCATGTATTATAAAATGCTACATTTGCGGTGAGAAATTTTCGAATGTGAACAATCTATCGGCGATTAGTAATCGAAAAGTGGACGCAGAAAATTTGTACTATAGCATTTCTACGCTGCATGGTTGAATTAGAATTTTTTGAGTGTTTATTACATATCTTTCCTACTTACCTTTAAGCAACTGTAGGTGAGAGTACCATATTGATGAGTATGATGTTATGTCATAAGACGTACCCATGGAACTTATCTTAATATTCTTAAGTAGGCTCGTGGTAATCACAAATTACTGTTTGAGGAGAGAAAATATATTCAGGAGAGAAAATATCATATTCAGAAAGAGTTTAGAAAAAAGATGGGACTGATTGTAGATGTACCTAAATCAGGATATGGCTCCACAAATTATGGAAATACATCAAAGCGTTTCTTTAAAAGTCCGCTAGTTAAATCTAGCAGCTGAAATAACAGGTGCGAGGTTGAATTTATTTTTATTAATGCGTAATCTTTTATTAAATGTAAAAAACAGGACACTGAAAAAGATAAAGAAGAAATTTTCACTCACAAAGATAAGAGTTCTGTATATGGTTTGTTTTATATTATTAATTTTTTTCCTAAACTACCGTCTCCCAAATTTAATTATACATTTCCTAAAAACAATTGACTAAGATCTCATAAAAAGATTCGCCAATATCTTGAGGGTAATTTCAAGTGGTTTTCCACTAAATGAAAAAGCGTTCAAAGATTATTGCTGTGCTACAGCATAGATGTATGTCCGATTATATCCGTGGTACTATATGCCACCAACAGTACATAAAGTACTTATACACGGGGCTGAAATAGCAAAACAGGCAATCCTTCCGTTAGGGCAACTGACAGAAGAGGCAATGGAGGCCCGGAATAAAGACGCAAGGAAATACCGGGAGAGATACACAAGGAAACACTCCAGAGTGGCCACGAACGAAAGTTTGTTCCGAAGATTACTTCTAACTTCTGATCCGCTAATTTCAATATCGGCACCAGTTAGAACAACGAAAGGATCGAGGAATATGAGCAAAGAGATTAAGGGGCTCCTAGTCATGAACAATGAGGAGGAATTGGCTTATGGGGATGAAGATTCTTCAGACGAGGAATGCATTTAATAGAAAAGGTAATTTATAAAAACACCGTATACTTCATTATAAACTCACTTAAAACTTTGACTGCATGATTTAGTAGAAATTTAGTATTATCGCACAAAAGTAAACTAATATATGATATTAATATCGCTTACGTGGTCCCATACTTTAAAGCATAACCCATTTCATTTTTTACAATCATCACCCTACAAGAAATGGTGACTTTGTAATAAATATTGATGTCTAAGATATGTACAAAGTATAATAATGCTCAAAATATACAAAAAGAACGAATCAGAATCGTATTGGTTCGTTGTTCCTCCCAAAACACGAGAGCGTAGCGGAGGACGGTGCTCCGCCGCGCGGATTTGGCCCTTGCAGCGTTGTCGAAAAGTCGACTTATATATTATTGGGGCAAATTGGGGCAAGATTTTATTTCAGATTCCCATTAACGAAGGTTTGTAGTTTATCGTGGTGTAAATAACTCCGTGTCACACGGTGTCTCAATCAACTTTTTTTCTCGCTTTAGGTAAAAATTTGTTCCAAAATCAGGGTCCGCCATTTTGTCATGTAAAGTACATAAATATTCACCAGAGCTCATAGAAACCAAGTCTTATGAAGGACAAAGAACATATTTATAAAATGGCATCATATTTTACTCGATGATTTTCCTAGTTTGTGTTCACAATTGACTTGAAGTTGAAGAATTTCGTGAAAAATCGAAAACTGGAAATTTTCGCAAAAATTGGTCAACTTTGACCCCCTGTATAATTTTAATGGGGAGGATCCTACTTAAATGACCTCCATAGTTCTATGCAGAATTTATTCTAAATCAATCATGCGAAGTTTCGTAGTCCTCACTCAAAAAAAGCGTTTTCGTATTTTTGGCCAGCTTTTTTCGATTCTAGCCCACTGTGCGCCGTAGCAAACACTACGGGGAAAAGACCGTCTTTCTAATTGTGGTCTTAAATTTTTTTAATGGTAGAATTTTTTATAACGGTAGTATGCTAGGTCTATTAAAAGAAAGTAAATTAAGTCACACTATTGATAAATAAAACATTTTTAAACCTTGATTACGAAGAGACTTTTCCATATGAAATATCATCTCTTCTGAATCCTCTGAAGATTCTGTTTGATTTAGGATAAGGACCAATGTCAATAATATACTCGTATGACAGGATCAAGTCAATCATCAGTCAATTAAGCATCAAGTCGATCAAGGATCAAGTCAATAATATGCTACAGATTAGCCTCTCACAATTACAAAATAGCCTCTTGCTTTATTTGCTCCACATTTTTGGGCGAGGAAAATCATAAAAACAGAAGTCATTCATTTAAGGGCCTAGATACTACTTGAACATTGAAATAAAGCGATATCGACTAATCAGATGAATGAGTATAGTAAGACAGAGTGCGACACAAGCCAATTCAATTGTTTGGTATAAAATGACAAATGAAAACAAATAAAGTGCGGGGATGCCTTAGGCTGCGGCTTTCGCGGATTCAATGCAGTTGACGTGCCAACGAAAAAAAACAAATGGAATAGTTCAAAAATCCAATCATCCTTCACTTACGACAACCACTTTCCAAAGATCCTTTGCTATTTCTGCCATCAATCTTTGGAACATCCTATCTAGTAGCAAAAAAAGAGTTGAGTTTCTATCAATATAGATACATATTTTATGAGAATCTTCGGATATTACCAGTTGGTCAGCCCCATACTAAATTAGTCTTTTAAATTATATTGTAAAATTTACTTCTTTTTCACAACCACTCTTTCTGCCTTGGTGGAAGCTCTTCACGACAAGAAAGAAACAAAGACACGACTTTTATAAGTTACGACAAAACTTTAAATCTTTCATTCTCATAAAACCCTCCCATTTCTACCGCTTTATGTTTGACTGTTTTTCCTTTTTGTATTCACCTTGCGATGGCGCGAAACACAGGTCGTGAAGGTTTAAATAGTTTCGCGTTACTTGGGCGTAACTCCCCTCATTACCTCTCTTCAGATTTTTTCAACATATTTTTATTTCCTTTAGTTGAAATATAAACATATTTTTTTACTTAGATTCAATGCAACAAAATGTCTTTGCACATTTTGTATATTTGCGACTTTGTCCTTAAGTATCTAAGCAACAGGACATCATTATTATTACAGCCATTAACTCCACAACTAGACAAAGAAATCGAGAGAAGCGAGTAAAGAAATTCGGCGATAAATACGAAGAATCGGATGGCGATGCAGTTTTGTTCCAAACGCAAAACCGCACTAACAAAACCGGCCGCAACTGGAGCCTCGGCTTTAATTAAAGAGAATTGGGTACGGTCAGCGGAGAGTGGGAGCGAATAATTCGATGAAGGCGCTCTCTGAATATAAGAGCATCGTCAAAACAAAAGGAATTTATAATAACGCGCACCCAAGCGATACAAAGAAGTTGTTTATGAGGCATAAAGGAGCCGTGGCATGTGCGAAATGCCGTCCCAACAAAAAGCACTCAAATCGCGCGACGCTCGTGCCGAATGGAAGCCTTTGCACGCCGACTGATGTGGTCAAGCACATCAAGGGGGAGTACAAGGGGCCTTGTTGTGATTCCAGAAGGGGATAAGAAGAATGAGCTCATCTCGTCGCACATTGGGATCACAAGAGGAATATAAGGCCTTGTGAAGAGACGTCTGCAAAGGGAAGACGCAAGGGTACAGTTATGAGCAGTGCTGCCACAAGAAATATTACGGAGGGAGCTGGAGGCAAAGCGTGCGAGAACTAAATCGTCTGGTGCAGAAATATTCATGGTTCGTCACTGGTAAATCAAAGTGAAATGCATGTACCATTCCCTCAGTTAGATATTACGAAATTGGGATATGCTCATGAGAGAGAATGGAAAAATAAGCAGTACGGATTGCGATACACATCTGCCGTACTTGACGGCATGTGAGATGCGCATATTAAATTCAAAAAGGTCGGCAACATAACATTTTTGGCAGCTCTCTTGGTTTCTTTTGCTAATTTAAACGTTTCAGGGTTTATAACTCTGAAAATGGTTTTCATTATATGACCATCACTTGCAGTTTGCTTAAAAATTAAGGGAGTTTAAAACTATGATATCAAAAAACAGTTTGATGAAGACGTAAAGCTGAAATACACTTGAAATTCAGGAAGGAGGCCGTTGCTACACTGAATTTCGATATGGCGATGTTGAATAAAACGGTTTTAATACAAAGAGAAGTTTAATAACTTTTTGGAATCCACGAATTAGATATAATATTTATATTAGTGGTGATAAATTAACGAGGTATCGAATGACCTAAATCGATTCAAGTATACGATTATAACAAAACGTGACTTGTAAACTGAAACTTAAAAATTAGATGGAAAGATGACTTATCTTTAATCATGGGTGATTTTTTGACTTCTTGCTGAAAAAGAGATGCTTCTTAGAAGCCGTCAATACATAATGAAATTTCTCACGTATGGTTAGTCGAGAAGCAACACATTGAATACTGTGTCATCCGGAAAATTTCTGTGATTTTTCAAATTTGCGCGAGTAATGCGTTTATAATTGAGCAATGTTGTTAGAAGCTTTTTCGATGAGAATTTTTTGCCAATTCCAGCTACTCGAACGTTGGCATAAGGCGATCAATCAAATAAATACATCAATGGATAAATCTTCATGCATTTTCAAAATTTTTAATTACATTTCCTGTTTAGAAAAATATAGAACCTTCCAAATGACCCGATTCATAAAAATAAGAAAAACCAGCATTTATCACGATGACCAATTTCAACTTCATCATACTGACTGATTTCTTCATACATAAATGAAATTAAGGATAAGTATGGACTTTTCTATCTGAATTTAAAACGCCATGGGCTATTCCATGGATGGATTTAATAGTTTTGTTGAAATTTCATTTTAATTGGCAATTACCAAACGGTAAAGGTTTTCCTCGTCAAATACAACTTCGCCTACATGAATAATTAAGCTCTCAATTCGATGTCATTTCAGAGAAGATTCTACTACTACATAAATGAACGAAGGTTTGCGAAATGTGATTTAACGACTTAATTAAAACACATGCAATTATAATGATTTGATTATTCATGAATCTCTAAAATTCAAAATTAGACCAGTAATTGCATTAAAGAAGGTTAATCGTGACTTAATTGCACAAATAAATACGAGATTAAAACGATTATCGGCGCATTACATGGCAGAATAAATTCAATTAAAACAGACGAGAGCTATACATATTTTGAATATTTAACGCATGCGAAATATGTGCTTTAGGAAGAACTATCATTAAAGATGAAATTTCAAGAGGATGAGATGAAAATCCAAAACCTCCCCAGATTCACTCCGAACTAGTGACTAACAAAGAATTAACTATTACAAAGAATTAACAAACTGTAATCATCATCCGTATGTAAGAAGACAAGTTTTCTATTTAAGATTCAGAAGCACAGAGTTACGTTTTCGAGGAATTTAATAATGATTGCTCGTTTTCAATCATTTAATGGTCTCCCTCAATGGCTCTACAGAAGAGAACATGGATGATCATTTAGAAGGGAATGTGTAAATATTGTAAAAAAATGATGAAATGAGGAAAGATATTTACAAAGTGTCCAATCTCTTTTTCGGCCTATTTTACCGATCCTTTTTATATCTTTGTTTGCAAAACCTGGGTTTGTAAATTTGTAACTTTGTTGCTTCGATATTTGTAAATGTTAATATGGGAATCGTTTCTAAATAAGCAACTTCTATTATTACCACCACACCTCTTTTAAGTTATCTTCGTGGCTGAAGGGAATGAGTAAGAAAAGATTAATCTTTTAGGGAGTGGGAAGAGGTAAAAGTGGCTTATTTATTAACTCGGAGATACTTATTACCGAACATATTTTATCTCGTGTTTATTAAGATACCTCTCAACTCTGTGTTGTCACGTAAAATTTACCTACTACTTCTTTACTCCAAGGGTCTAAATGGTATTTTTATACTGGGTTCCTGTTTATCTAGTCAGTACTATAATTGAAATTTGCAATTCAATTCTACAGATGTAAACGAAGTAAAAATTCATGAATTTATTCGTTAGAATATGGAACTAAACTCGAAGTTTACCTTAACGTATGAGGTTTTTTTGGCAGCAATATCTAGGATTTTATTTCCTTTTATTCCTACGACACTGACTAGTAAACCAGAACGCAGTATGGGGGTCGACTCCAGATCGGGAGTCGATTGGAGGGCGAAGAAAAAATGTAAATTAAAAATTATTGATACATTATTGAGAAAGAAAAAATCCATTAATTATATGTGAAAATACAGGATTGGTTGATTTTTTACGTAACCCTAATGAGATAATGAGCTTCTTCAAGTTTAGAGGTAATACTTTCATCTCCTCATCTTCGATTGGTCTCCCTCTCGCGACCTAAGAGATGTCATTGCATCTCTTAGCCATGAAGATAACTTTAAAGAGTGACTATCAAAAGAATAAGAATCACAATTCATAACCATCAATTAGGGTAAAGATGAGACGAAGAAAATGAACGGAGAAGCAGCATCTTTCATATGCAGAAGCGTCACTAGACTCATTTTGTACGATCATGGCGACAGGCAACTTACGAAAAAAAACCTTGGAAAAAAGCCATAAATGGAACTTAAAAATCGCGCAGTGCAGCGGGTGAATTGGCAACCCTGTCTGTGCGCAAGAGCACTCATGTCTCTCTTCAAAGGAAGACTAATTGAGATGCGTCTACTTAGGGGATGGAATTATTATTAAACAAACTGGGCTCCCGGGGAGGATGAATGAGACGGGGAGCTGAATGGAACGTGTTTGGAGGCGTTTCAAATGGGACGACCGATACATGCCAAAGGATGCCATCGACTAGGAGATCCAGGTGTTACAATCGCGGTGGCGGAAATTCATCTCGGGGAATGCGAGGATTTAATTAGTCAAACGGTCCGTGCAAACACGGCGTAAACAGCCGTATTCAAACATTTACGTCAAAACCGAGATAGCAGCTCGTCAACACGCTAAGTTTATCGTCTTCAAAGATGCGTAAGAATTGATGAAAGAAAAGTAATGCTCGGGATGCTGTGCTCCGTACATCCCTAGCAAGTTTGATAGATGAAAACTGTTCTTGGAAATTTCTAAAGTAAGCAAGGAATCGTCATTTTAATCGTCGAGTAAGTCTATAAAACGACGACCTGATGTGCATACATATTACGTTATTTCAGGAAAAATTGGGACTAAATAGTCTTACATCTAACTCTATAATTTTGAGTCAATATGAAAGGAATACAAATATCAATCAAGGAGAAGAAAGGAAAAAAACAACAATAAAGCTAAAATTAAAATTAAAAAATTAGGCAGTAAAACGTTGCATAAAGAGATCATAATAGCATCGATTCTACAATAAAAGGAAGAAAGAATCGCAATTTAAGCCATGATTGCTCGTGGCGTATAAAGATAATTAAAGACTGAGTCCATTGAAAATTTCTTATGCATTTCAATGACTCTCTGCTTAATCAAGCATACATGAATTCATCGCGCTTTTCATCGAATTATCGCAGTAATCAACAAAGCACCACTTCATTAACTTCAAGACTGCAGAAGAGAGACGAATAAACTACAAATCTTTCTTTAGACTTTCAACGCCTCTGCATAAGTATTCATCCTGTTCCTCATCAGCCCATTACTGAAAAAGAAACTTTCTTAGACTCCTCCGACACTAGCTGAGAAACCCCTTCGCCTTATGAGGAATTCAGGAAAACTTTAGAACACATTTCAATTGAAATTCCGATGCCCTACTTGAAGACATTCCTATAGACTTCGTTAACATTCTGACGGTAGAAATTAGCGGAATGTAATCAAGATTCCATCGGTGTAACATTTTTCGCTGGTAATAACTCGTTCGACAGGGTTTCTGCAACCTCAAAGGGAATTTATAACGTTGAACTGGAAACAAAACTTTGCATCAAAGTTTCTTCACAAATGCGCAAGAGAACTAATGTTTCTATGACAAAATTTTCGAGGAAAAGGAGTTCTTTCGATATCATCAAAAAATGAGATAAATTAATCCTATTTTTATTTGATAAAAATTGAGAAGCGCATAAAGAAATTGTGCGAGGGTTATGAAATATACCTCTTTTACACAGGTGGCGACGCAAAATGACGCACGATCAATATAATTATGATTCAAAAACATCCATGCAGTTCTTTTTGCTGGAGGCTGGTCGGTAAAGCGATCCTCACGCTCTTGCATACAAAATATCTCTCCCATCGATTTTCAAGGTATGGAATTTCAAAATGACATAGTTCTCCAACGAGATGAAGCCGCTTGGAATTTTAGTCGGTCAGTTAGTGTACGTCCGACTCGATAGATTCCACGGAAATGATTGGCTGCGATCATTAAATTTACCTGATCTCACCTTACCCAGGAAATTAAAGGTAGATATTATTAATTTCCACATATTTCACATTTTATACACCACTCTTACGTAGAGATATGAATAAGCTTACACATATATCAATAAAAATATCGGGAATGTCTTAAAAGGGTTCGGAAATAATTTTCTGTGACTACGGACGAAATTTATACTTAACTTTGTAGCTTTTTATTTATGCATCCATTCTTTTAAATTATTTATCAATTAGACCATTTTATAGGATTAACGAAACCTCCTGCTTTGATCCTCCATCAAATGTATTTCAGAATTAATTCTCCTTTCCTAAGATTACACTACACGAACAAATGCTAGAAGAAGAAAATAACGAATCACTGACATAACATCTAAAACAGCAACTTTTCAGAAGTCATCTCGTAGTAAAATCTGACACAGTGAAGTGAAGCCATTTCGAGGGAATATTAAATAAAAAATAGCGAAAATTGAATAAATCAAATAGGAAAACAAATCATCAGAAAAGATATAATAAAGTCTTGGAAACAAAAATTAAAACGTAAATAAAACGATAAAAATTAATGCTAATAAAACTGTTACAACGAAAGGGAGACAAAATCCTTTGGTATGAATTCACGTTTTCGACAACATTTAAAAATGTCATAAGAGATAATTTAACTTGCGAGATAGCTTGTCACTCCAAACTCAACGGAAAACATTTTCGGCTACTTTAAAAGATACCATCCTGAAGCATTGACAGGTTTCTAAACAACGCCACAACTCTTTAATGAAATTTGTGTTATTCCTTCCCATCATTTTCCGCATTACACGAACTAAAAGAGTTCAGAACGCCGCGAAATTTCAGCACACGCCACGAACAATGGACCATGAGAGAGAGAGAGAGAGAAAACTTTATTCTCACCTGCCTCGCTGCTGTTTTTGACACGTTTCTAAAGAGAGCGTCCCGCGCCATGGACCATTTTAATTTTTCTGAACCATAGCGCTCACGTTCCATATTTTCATTCGGCGGATAATTAAATCCTAAGATTTTTAAAAAATGTAGACGTGGAAAGAATCCTCGCGCAGTCGGAGCACGGCGCCAAGTTATATGCGAAGGAAATTGAATTCGTGTGAGTGACTTAAGTGAGCACGTGATGCAAAAACTGTGCCGCATTCGTCACCGGGATGGCTGATTTAAATTAATTAATCTCGGCTCGGAGGCTGGGTCCATTAAATTTTTATTAGGACCTTCCTGTTATTAATCATACCAAGAGGAGCTGTAGAGGTGTGAAACCCCTGCGAAGTCAATACAGAAGTTCCATCACATCGGAGGTTATTTGAGTTTCTCTAAATAGAATTCACGAGGGAAATATTAATTATGAAATTATGCTTCCATGTGGGTATGGTTAGCCATTTATATATCATTGGAAGGCTGCACGTGTATATAGCGGAGACCATCTGGTCTATAGTTCATTCCACGATTGGTTGAGCGAATTCCGGCGGGTATTTGCCCTCTCACTCTAGCCCATCTATTTCTGCATAAGTTTTTCTATTATTCTTTCAATAATGCAAAGATATGCTACTTTTGGAAAAAAATATTGTGACTTTTGAATAAATAAAGACAAAATATCCCAAAACTAGTATTAAATGTCTTCTAATTACTGACTGGTAATGGGCTGCAGAACCCAACATGGAACGAGTGTATTCGAGTTCTAAGTTCGGCCTCTAGCTCTAGAAATGGAGCTTTTTAAAATTAAATAAAGAGAAATCAAGACTAAGGCCCAGTCAATTCTGATTCCGAAGAACGTAAGAGTCTAATAATTATCTGGCGTTCATAATTACTTATATTGGCCTCCAGTGGACATCGCATTCGACTTTGGTGAAAGCGGTCTCAGGTTCGGTTCCTGGATGGGACTCACACGTGAAATTACCTCAGCTTTTAAAACTACCACTGTTATTAATTATTTACTCCATAACTCCGACTGCAATAGATAGTTTGAAGCACATACAATCTATCATCTACACCGATTAGGCCTTTTAATGCTTCCAAAATTTCCAAAAATCAATCACACAGTAGCTAATGAACGTGAAGATTTAAAAGCAATCAACAACAACACAACGAAAATTGTCTTTCCTGAAAACGCTTGAATAAGATTATAAGATTTTTCATATCAGAAACAGCAATCCGTGAATCAGATTAAGTGGAAAACCACCCGCAGAGTTCGTGTGAAACAATCTGCAGGTTTGATCGTTTTCATGGGAATTGAACATTTCATCGCCGGCCGTGGAATGATCTCTCTTATCGTTTTCTTGACTTGGTCTTTTTCGTGGAAATCATCCTTGTTCGTGATGCGAATAGGTTGGAATTCAGAGGGTCCGTAACAGTCGTCATTCGTTTCCCTTTCTCCCACCGATTACGTGTCGCCACTGTTCCCTAGCTAGTCTCCAAAGCAGGACACGGAAAGAAGTAAACAGTAACGGCAGATGAGGCTTCAGTTTACATCTAAATTGCGCTTTCGAATGCGTTCGCTGTTTCACTCTATTGGTTTTATGATTATCGGCCACAGTTCGAGGTGTAAATTAAGGAATCAGGAAAACTACTGGGACTCTTTTCCGCATAATAATCATCGATTCTTAGATCCTTATTATCCACACGGGGGTATTTATACATTTTAAACTAGTATAAAATTTAATCTTCATTTTAAAATGTGTCAAAACAACACTATTAAGAAATAGTTGTGTCATAACACAACTATTTCTTTCGCACTTTATTATCTAAATCGTCTTAATAATACTGTAATTAGAGTATTATATATTACACTGTGATTTTAACTATAAAAAGGACATTTCACGTATTAATGCAAATTATACGTATATATAAAATAGCCTGTATTATTCCTCTTTCGACGCGGTTACTTTCAATACGTTCTCGAAGGCTTTTCTAACGAGAAAATGATGGACGTCGGCTAACCCATCTCTAAAGCTGTGTACTTAGTTTCGAATTTTTATCTGCGTAGCTCTCTCATAAAAGGCAGAATTATCTTGGAGTCTCTAAAGACATTTTTATTTTAATAAAATTTTGATATCCGACATTAAATAAAGTTATCAAAAACAATAATGTTCATAAAAGATAAAAATTAAACAACTTTTAATTTTTGCTTTATCTCTCTGCTGAGGCACCCGATACGCAATAGATTAAAAATAATCAAGGTTATTTTACTAAAAATATCGGGATGCCGCCTTTGAGTGTTTCACTACGACTCAGTATAACATCTTAACTTACCAAAGGTACTTGCATTTGAATTCACAATTCAGAAAAAATTGTGTTTTAAGGAAAAATATAACATTAACTGATAATGCTGTAGAATTCCTTTCAAGATGATGACAACTGATGACCAAGAATTTTTCAAAAATTTTAGATGCAAAGGATATAATTCTGAATGCATAAGGGCAATAATTTACATAGGAGTGAATAGTACTAACCTCAGAAACTACCCATCCTACATCTGTAACTTGAAATGTAAGAGAACCGCTTTCAGGAATAAAATGCAACCTTTATCCTGAGGAAAAACGGACTTGAAAAAACACTGACGGGGCCGGAAAGCGAACCTGGGATAGCTTAGTTGGCTAAAGCAACCTCAGAACAGAGGAAGGTCCCGGGTTCGCCTAGCCCAACCGTCAGACTTCTTTCAAGTCCGTTTCTCCTTTGAATATTTCCAGGGTTTCTTACACCATTTTCCAACCAGCAATATATTCTTGTGATGACATTCAAATGCTTATTTTCACATCGAAAAGTAAAAAATAACGCTGAATAAGAAAGGAATTCAATTAATTAATTAAACATTCATCTTGATAATTTAATATCTTCATAATTAAAAAAAGGTTATTTCATAGAAATTTCTATTACAACTTTATAGACTTTTCAAGATCCGTTCTTGAAATTTTGTCATACTGTACATTTTCTGGGGCAGCCGTTAAGTAAATTGAACTTGGGAGGTAATTAAAATGATACTCTTAAGCAATTTTATCGCATGCCTTCAACAAATCCTATTCCAGGAAAAATGATTAAGAAGGCCTTCCTTAAGGTTTTTTAATTTTCCAAGAAATAGAAGATTATATATTTATGAGGAAAGATAACACCAGGTATCACTGAAAATTACATGTTCGTGAATATAAAATATATTTGTCCAGGTTTTTATTCCTAATTTATTAAGAATCGTATACTTATATTAGAGGTTGGAAAACCCTATGTTTGAATGTGACACTCAACAGTGACGCAGTAAGGAAACTATTGCCAAAAAACTTTTATATTACATGAAGTTCGAAATCTCATGTCCAAAGTCAAGGGTGAATTAATTTATTCTTAAGGTCAAGGGTCGATTTTATAACCATGTCTAACATTACTTTTTACCATAACATTCCAACAACTGAGGAGTCCCACTTGGGCTGCATTCCAGGGATATTATGACCTACATACCTCGGCGAGAATCACATTCCAAATGTCTCAATTATGAAGCAAAGCAATGTACCAATCAGTTTACGAACAATGTTGCTATTGCGCGCAGCAGATAAAGAGAAAACTACTCTCAGTTATTGACTTACTGTTATCATAATTGCGAGTTTGACATGAGTTTCAACATAGTTTTCCAATGAATTGCAGAGAATGACAAATGCACGTGGAATCAAGCAACAAGCGGAATTGGGTCGCTATTTCGCCTCAATTTTCGATTATCTGGAAATGATAACCTAATCAATATTTCGAATTTTAAAGATAGATAGTCGATTCATACGCATTATCACGAATGTTTTGAGTTTTAATACCTACATTATCTATATCACGCATATGAATCACGATTCTTGATGCGAAGTTTGAGCCGCCATATAGGATTTTGAAGGTGTAGTTCAAGGGAAATCTTCCGCTTGAACTTTTCCGGGGAAAAATTCTACCTCAAAAGATGAGGAAGTCCAACTCAAGCTCCTTCGTCCTTCACATTGCATTGATTTTTCGCATCAAACTCAAAAAACCGTATAAAAAATGAAAAACCAGGAAGCATACTTCTCTGTGAGAGAGAGGAACATGTAAATAAAAAGCTTAAGGTAATTAACATCGATTTAAACTATCATAAAATATTCATTGATCAAGTAATTTAATATATAAAACTGATTAAGAGATGTAAGATCCTCAGTTATCAATTGCCAAGACAAAATGCGCTTTAAGGCAAAAGAAAGATTTCATTTATCTAAGGATAAGACTAATAAGTCCTCGTTTCTGAGGACATTTCCTAGTTTTTAAAGCGTCCTCTGGTATTTTTCCTCTAATATATCGTCTAACAATTAGTTATAAGTGAGATAGAATAATTTCGTTATGAATAAGCTTTTCATTACAGTTTTATGTGGTGCATGTTTCCTTATGCCAGTGAAATAAATAATGTCTGCAGTGCTGGCATTAAATACGATTACATTTTGGAAATGATCGGTAGCAATGGCAAATATGCATAGTAGTTTTGATGATATAATTTTTTTTACTTCTTCGCTTAGTCCTAGCTGAGAAAACTTATAATGCCATAATCTATCCTATTATGCCGTAGTTTTTTGAGTTAATAGATCTGGTAACCCTATCTAAGGACTGTAAAGAATTGTTAGAGGGGCCGGAATCGGCCCGCGGGTTGAGACCCCTCGTAAATAAGGAATTGGAAGTCATAAGTCAATCTTCTACTTTGGGAATACTATCGGTGTGGTAGAAGATGAATAGTAGGCATATGCGGGAAGAAAATAATGGACCCCTAAATCGATGGATTACGAAATACATTTTCCCGGGATGATATAGGAAAGGCCACACCCGAATCTCCATCGAAACCGTCAATCATCAAAAGGAAGTAATCTTGCCGAATGAGTTTTATTGATTCCAATGAACCATTCGCTCTTCGCCAGAGCCTTAAATGGGATAAGTTCCCGAATGAAAATGAGAATTAGGCTCTCTCTCACAAACACGAGCATTTGTACGGGGAAGATCATCGCTAATAACCGACTAAAAGTAGCATGTGGATGAAATATGGAAATCCGCTTCCGTTTTTGAAAAACGTGCTTCAGAATGTCTATCGGCGATTAAATTTCAGGTCCTTTTTTCCCTATCGATTGGGGAATATTTCCGCTTTAATGGACTCCTAAGGCCTTTTCCAAAGATTCGAGAAAACTTAAGCAGATTAAAAAGAGGAGAGAAAAAGGTGGATTTACTTATCGATGAATGGAAGCGATAATTCCCCTACGATTTCGAGGATTTGTAATGCGCTTTCGACGGTTGTGTGACTTTTCTCCAAACAGATATCTTTGATGCAAGTCAGTGAAGCATCTCTACTTTGCCCCACTTTGCAGAAAGATCCCTTGAAATCGTATACAGTAGAAACGAGTTAAGAGGCTTTTCAGGGAAGCGAGTAGAAACCGCGTTAAAAGCGGGACAGAGTTTAATCGGGATACATAAAATTTTATTTTAGTTTACATTAGAAAATGAAATAGAAGGTAATCTGGTTCTTTCATTTTCAAATAAGTACTTAACAACTTGAAAACGAAAAGGAATCTTCTTTAGTTTGCTTTACTTATCACAATCGTAAACATCTCAAGGGTCCGCTAATTATTGTTAATAACAATACTGGTTTCTTTTTTGTCATATTTATTTAATAATGATCTGCTTTTCGTACAAAATGAGCATATTCCCTCGTACCTTAATTTTTTAATCTACAATGAGGCAATGTTCACCAGATAGGCAGTAAGAGAAGGACTATGAAAACAATATTTGGTATCGTCCGAGGCGGAGAATTAGCTACAGTGGGTTGCAGTGAATATGGAAGAGGAAAAAATTTCCGTCTTTTAAGCGGGTTGCAAAGCGTCCTGAGCAATACTGCGAGAGCGCTTCACTGTATCTCCTTTCCAAAGCTCATCCGTAAGAGATTAAAATTACATCATACGCCAAGAGAATCTAAAATGCTGTTTACATCATCAGCAAGAGATAAAGAATACAGGATGCATCTGTACAGGATATGAAATACAATTTACTAACCGCTTTCGTAGAGAGATGAACGTCTGAAATGAAGACTACCATACTTAATCCGAATAAAATCAATTGTAATTTAGACCCGTACGATGATACTTATAAATAAACCTTCTTATTGCCAACAAGTTGTTTGAAAAAGTTTCCGAAGCTAATATCGAATCCATAAATTGTATTGAAACATTTAAACAAAAGAAAACAAACTAACTCGACTGTGTCCACGAAAATTTTAATTTAATTTAATTAGATAATTTTAAGCTTATCGTTTCCAGGATAGAAATGTAACATGTCCATTTAGATGATACAAACTGTATTCATGGACTTCATCAAGACAAATGAACAGGACAAACATAAGATCACAAGATCGCTGCCAGACATTATTTAAAAGTCCTTTTGCGCATCAATACAAAGACTTATAAGAAACATCGACACGGAAAATACATATCTTTTTGAGATATAAATATTCTTTAACTAAGACTGATATCAAGGGAATAAATCGAACATACACAGACTGGCCGGATATAACCAGACATGAATTAAGAAGTAACATTATGACTCAACTATAGCACAGCACTGAGAACTTGCAAAATGTCAACGACTTAACAATGCATCCTTTCCCTCTCTTGAGACTTTCTCACGCTGATGCTACTACGATGGAGAATAAGTTACAATTAGCACTCAGCGAAGACTTTTCTGAAACGGACTACTCTTAACACTTGAGTTGAAATCACTGAGCATTCCCACGTTAATCAAATAAAAACATGACGCTAAAACGAGACTTACAGAATCTTCAAAAATGCCCAAATTTCAACAGTGAAGAAGAAGAGAGAACTGTAGAGCACAGTCTGTCTCTATTTACTGGAAGAATGAAATATGGGCACAAGTGTTCACCATTAAGGATTCTTGAAATTTATAAGGTAACAGGAATATAAACAGGTATTCATTAATATCAGCAACTGAATCATGAACTGAAACCATAATAAATAATTCGGAATACCATAAAATAGTCATTATTCCTTTAGTATTAATAAGGATACACATTTATGGCAAAACTTATATGCAATCTGCGCTTTTGCCTTAACCCTCGGGAATTTAAAAATAGAATTCCAAATAGAATTTCAATAATAGTACAGTTTCTTTAACAAAGATAGATATTCGTTCTTATCAAAGATAGAGATCGTTTTTTATGACTAATTTATCAATATATTGGGTTTATATTTATTCTGTGGCTAAACTTAATCTATCATTGCAGTGTTACGCCATTACCTGCACATGAACATATCTCTGCTTATCTTAACTCATTTTGTGACGAAATGAACCATTCCTCATTGCAAGCGTTATATGGTAATTAGATTCGGAGACAGCGAGATTTAAGAAAATAGCCCTTTACTTTTTCTTTCTGTAATATATAAATATGAAAATATCATTACGTAAATCATCCGTAATAAATACAAAATGAAATGCTGCATATATCCCAAAATCCCCATTAATACCAGCGTTTTGACACCGAGACGTTTCACGAGTGAATACGTTCCATTCACGCATGCATATAACATTTATTCATAGATATATTTTACCATACATTAGGATTTAAAAGTTCTACATGAAACATAACTCATTTCCAGCAGTTTCATATTTATGTTAAGTTGACAAATTACGCATTCTCCAGCTGGTTTGGTTTTTAACATCCGAAAGTATAATGCGTGTTTCCTAAGTGATTGAATTTTAATGAGGAGAAAACCTACCATCTTAAGATAGGATAACGTAATAGAGAACTTATGGACATACTCCGATTCCAGTAGCCTTTGTCGATACCCCTTCCGGGCTGCTCCAGATTGCCCTCCCTGACCGCTCTGCGCGCTCAATACCGCCACTCTTATGGTCCTGGAGGCGCTTAGCCTTCGGGAGTTTTGCAGTTCTGCAAGGTTTTAACAAGTGACCGTCGCGAAGTCTCCCCTCTTAAACAACTCACAGTTCGCTGGCTTTATGCGGCCCCAGTTCCACTTCCTTTTGAATATTCATGGCAAATGCGGGGGAGAGGGCAAGGTCGACTCGGAGGCGACCTCTTGCGACCTCCGGGGAAAAAACCTCTCCGATTGAACGAGACTGTCCAGAGGGGGAGATGAGCAGGGTCTGAATGAAAAAAGGGAAGCGCAAGAATGCAATATAGAAGAGAGGCACCTAGTCAATATTCTTACGTCTGCTGACCCTGGGATGCTCGACCCGCCTACGTTGTTGTGTGCACAACGGACTAGCGTTAAAACTTGCTTGCTAACCAAACTGCTGCGGACGCAATCTGCCGCCCTGTGTATAAACGCCCCAAAACAAACTTCACGTGAGAACCTGTGGTGTCTACGCTCGAGGGAATGAGGGAATTTTTGTGAAGGTGCATATTTACGCTACGACGAATGGGAAACCACATCTTACAGGACGCTTAGAGCCTAGAGCAGGGATGGGGAACCTATGGCACGAATGCGGCTGGCGAAAGCTTTTTTTTGTAACGCGATACTATTAAGCGATTATCCTTCTTGTACGAAAAAAACTAATTACGAAAAAAATAAGCTCTGGAGTAAGAAAATGCAGATTCTGTTCATTAGCAATGAAAATCAATAATTTTAAGTAAATCACAACACCATAATCCCATCTATATGTCTCGGTCTCACCGAGATAAAGATTTCGATCCATGACTTTTAAGTCACCCCCAGTGGCTATACTTCCTGGCGCCCAAGGGGTGATTTCGCTACCCACTCAATGCACATCAAACACACGCAAAATGTCGATGCGACATAAAAGAAAAAGCATGTATTTCATTTTAACCATTTTCAGTACTATTACCTTTTTATTGGAAAAAGGTTAGCAATTTTTTGCAGTAGTTCATTTTGAATTTTCTTTTACTTTATTTTCTGGTTTTCGTACTTTTCGCATTTATCATATTAATGGGGTTGGCCGTAAAAGAGTTAATTACACAGAAGATAAACAGAAGGTGAAGGGAATTCAGTTGAAATTGAATCTTTATAAGTAACAAAATTTACTTGAAGGTTCATTTTAACTACTATTTTCATCGCTATCTCTTTATAGGTAATATACATGGTTTTCCAACCACTGCAGTTGACAAACAGAGCCCTCCAGGGCGGTCTGCCCACCATCATTTCTACGACACTGCTTATCCCCCTAAGGATTAACATATTTACAGAATTTGAGAAATCATAACCCAAGAATAAATAAACGTTAAAAATAGGAGCACGCTTCTATGTGCAGATCTTAATATTTTGCTTTCATCCGAAGTTTTAACTCTGTCATTTTCAGAGCTATGAATGTGAAACAGAGTAAAGGCGGCATCTCCGAACAGTATTATTCGTTGCACTCAAAGAAGTTAAAACTGTTGAGCGCATTGAATATTTCAAATAGAATACGAGCGTAATAATGTGGCGAGCTTTCAATTCTTTCATATGGAGGAGTGTGAAGTAATGTGCGTACGCTAAAATGACCACAGGGTCGACGAACCGAAAATAAGAGTCGGTGGAGTCGCTAATTGAATAACAACTCCGCAATGAACGGCGTTAAAGTGAATATGTACCCACTTGACAAAGGAATTTTATGGGCCTCAAATGAAGTCGTGAGGAAATTATTAAAGAGAAGTAAAAAAAAACTATTTGAAGTTGCCGGTAAATTATAACTTCAAGATCCATTGCTGTATTTTCTATACGTTTCTTTCTTAATGCCGCTCTATGACTTATGAAGTCTTGATTATCATAGTTATGAGAGTAGTGGAATCAGTTATTCCAAGTGGTAAAGAACCTTTAAATTCATTAAATTTGCTTATCCATTATTATGTGCTGATTATAAACTTTGCATTAAATCTACCAATAAAATTTTATATGTTACATAAAATTTCAATTTAAAATAACACATAATATTATATTTGCACATTCTTATCGAAAATACAATTTTAATATATTTTAATTTGGATAAACGCAACTGAATCTCCAAAACTAATCAAAAAATGACTCAACAAGATAAAAAATTGGGGCCAGATTGAAAATATTAACATAAATCATTTACAGCATTTATCTATTTCATAGAGCGTTTTGAAAGAAAAAGTAACGCGAAATTTAAAAAGCTTCGTTTCAGTCTTATTGCGTATAGAGATTTTACTGTGCTCTAAATCTTACATCACTGATTATAACCATTCTCGTTCAATAGGCTGATGCCCGATAACTAATATCATAGTCATTTGAGCATATCAATCTCTGAAAATAGCAAATAGATTGCGTTTGAGATTTAAATCTTATGGATATTTATAAATAAAAATCCATCCTCAAAAATATCCAGAGCTGGCTTATCCTTTGCTCTGAATTTATAAAGCCTCCAAGCAATTCGTTTTCAATGTAGGTGGTGAAGGAAAACAATGCGTAATTAAAACATCAAAATAACACAAAAGCGTTTCCCAATTAAAGCGTAACCTGCAGACAATAAGAATTGCTTTTTCGGTAAGGTGAAACTAGGAATAAAACAGATTGAAAAGCTTTTGAAAGTAAAAATAGCGAGCATAAACAAGTGGGAAACACAAGAGCGATCGAGGTTAAGAATGATCTTTCGAAAATAAGTTGCGTGGGCACATTTCCAATATTTATTCAGGCGTGGCATAAGATACTATTTATGCCCGCTAGAGAGAAAAGAGCTATTCTATCGGAAAGTAAACGAATCCATGGAAATCGATAACAAATGATAATTAAAGTATCTGAAATGGATTGAATAAAGCGATATTGCTAATTTCATTCTCCGGTTTGTTTGAGGATAACTGGCGAAGCAATTAATAAAATTAGCAACACAGCCCAAACCGAAAAAGCTCCTTTTTAATTAATTGATCTGACGCGAGACTGTGTGGTTAGCAGCACGCCCTCGCGGTAAAACTGCGAGTTTATTGGATTTTTTACTCCACTCATTAATTTATCCGCGTTTAAAAAGCATTCCGGGGAAGTTTTAATTTATCACTTTCTCTCCCGAGTAATTACACTCCAATTTTTTCAACTGCAATTTTTAATGAAGCTCCTAGATAGGCTGTTTTCAATTCTGGAGAGTAAAAAACATTCAATGCAATATTTCGGCAATTATTTTGCGTTCCTTGGGAAAGCAACGCCAGAAAATAAACGTTCAAAAACACGTTTTTCAAGCAAACTTTGCAATAAAATCTACGAAAAATACAGCACTCAAAATGAAACGAGAAACGTTATTTCGGACCTCACAACATTAGAAAGCTGAAAATATAATTTTAACTGCGATAAACGTAACTAAACAAAATGAATTTGCACACGATTCATATGATAAAATAGCATTAAAGTACATCATGTAATGGATTAATGAAATAAAATAATGAAATTAGAATAAATGGATAGACTTAAATATCTCGAATTAAATATCTAATCATAATATTAAGTTTCCTATTTTGGTGTAGTCTTTTAGATAACAAAGAGGTAAGAATTGTTTCAATGAACCTCATTACTCGTATTCCTTCTATAACAACTCGATTTAATCGTTCTCGGAGAATAATTTACCATTACGAATTCAATTCTACTTATAAAATACATCCGATTCTAGAAAAAGATTATTTAACACATGCATGACAGCAAAAAGGAAATTGATACAAAAATGAGACATCGAAACGAAATATTAAACTGATTAGCCAGATATAACAACATGAAAAATAAATAAAACAACTATGATTGACTTGGAAGAAAAATATTGATTATGAAAAACTATTTTAAAACAGTTACTCCTGAAATTTCCGGTTATTTAAAATAAAAGGTTGAAATTCATCATAGGGTAAATTTAAAGGCAATTACCAGAAAATAAATGTTGATATAGATACATAAACGGCCACGATTTTTTTCGAATTAATCGATAACAGCACAATAAATCGCATCGAAATCTAGGAATGTCTTCACAACAACGAGGATGTTTGATCTACAAAAGCAGAGAAATCTCATAATTGTAAGAAATTAAATATGTGTGCTACGAAGTACTCCTAAGATAGTACTTTTGCCAACTACACGATAAAATTAGCAAAAAAATACCTGGTAAATTATAATCACGAAATCTTTATAACTCTATTTCAGAAGCATCAGTACGTTACGTTGAATTGTTTTTTCCATTCCAAAAAAGGTTTCAACTATTAAGTTTCATAAACACTACGTGAAGAACTTGAACCTACTTGATGTTTGAACTGAAGAACTAAAGTTTGTCATGTCATTTCGCCAAGGTAGAGTCAAACCTGCGGCCTTTCAGGACGTTCACGAGGCATTCTCTTCACTTTAGACACTAATGACAGAATTAGAAAAAATGTTTTCCAGTCTCTTTTATTGATTCCATAGAGAATAAAATGGAAGATACTCTTATATTTCCGTAAAAATGATTTATATAACCTTCACAATAACCGATGCTGAAACGTTGGCAATAAGCCACTGAAATACGGCTCAATGATTCCTCATACGAGTAAATGGTGCATGCGGCTCACTGATGAAAAACATTTCCCCGTTCCTACTCAAGGGAATACCAAATCAATCTGAGTCAATCACATACTTTTTCGGTACAAATGCCAACGAATACTGCCGCTCCAAACCAAGGCAAAACGTGAAAAATACCAGTTAAAAAAGAGGAGAGTCGTGATGTCTATATTGCGAGGAGAAAGCACGAGGAGAAGCGGTGTGCGATGCGCAGAAAAAGCCCACCCAATGGAATGTCTACCCACTCTCTCGTCCTTAACCTCGGCATTTCTCCACTGCCCACCACTTGGTCGCTTTCCTTAATTGGATCTCCCCGTGTGACACGCCTCTTCACGGCCGAGCGATACGTGGGATTGCCATACGCATTCTTCACACAAGGCAATACAGATGTACCACTTGTTTAGGCAACAGGTCAGCGAGGTAAGGGGCGGAAAACAACGTGACAACATAACGACCAGACGGGTAATAAACGCCTGAAAACCGCTTGCGAACAAGTGATCTCATGTTCCACTCGCAGCTACTGGGATGGCTTTTTATTCTATGATCGCCTAATTAAAAATGACACGTCTTTCATTCATCGAATTCTTTCCATTCCTATCCTCAACAACGTAGCCTGCTCTTCAATTTCATACAATTTATACTTAAACCTAACCTTGAATTCCAATTTTTTCACAGCTGAATACTTTTTAACAAAGAAATAATTATATCAATCAAATTACTTTGCTCACTAGTAATAATCTATTTTGTTGCATAAATACATTATGGGATCATCAAGAATTTTTACTATAGAGGGCTCAACCTAAAGATTGCGTCTAATAAAACATTTAACATTACAGATACAATTCATGTGAATACGCAAATTTAATGATTTTGATAACAAAAACGCGATGCTTCAATAGAAAATTTGTAGTGTAGAATAAAGAAAAGACCTTGAATATTTTTCACAACCATGGATTATATGATTGGAATATATAGCCTATTTCTGAGAGGTTCCATATATTTTCCATGTATATAATCTTCATGATTGAAGTTCATAATGTGGCATCATTAGAACTTTGGCCTATCTCATCCTTATACTCTGCTGAATTCACTAGTCCATATTTTCCTATCCTTCCATACGCCACACACATCTACATACATTCCCTTTAATACTGAAATTATTTACCTTCGGCATCTCATTTTCTTCTTTCAAACACCTTTTTCACGGTCTTTTTTTCCCTCTGACACCACTCACATTCTCGTGCAGCCATTCTATCCATCCTTTTCATAGAAACAAACAGACGTGAAGCACACCATCCAAACAAGTACCGTGACAAAATCTCAATTAAGATCGTCTCCGTAGCAAAATTCGCAATTTTTAGCAGTAATTGAAAACATTCATGTCGTTTTGCTCGTTCATTTGAAGAGATGTAGCAAAAGCAAACAAAAGGCAGATTTGGCTTCCGGAGAACGATTTCCCTCGAATACGATGGTCTCTGAAGCGAAATTATATTCATTTTCAATGAAAATTGTGTTTACATAAGCGTAAAAAGGACAGTTATCACGGCGAGGAAGTACAGGATGGAGTAATTAAAAACAATGAGATAGAAAAGGGGACGTAAAATCCTGTGTTTAAAAGGGATCAGTACGATCGCCTACACAATTAGAAGGTGGGGTTCTTTTCTATCCAGAGGAAAGACTTCCTTTCTTCCACTTGTCCCATTTTCTAAACAGCTTCATTTTCCAGCTCTGCAGCACCACTCCTTTATTCTGAAGGAGCTATTCTATTCTTCTTTCCATGGCCGCTATGCGTTTTAGCGAGGGCGTTTGTTTACTTCCAAAATGCGTGGGAAGACTTCGCGACGGTCATTACAATCATAATGACTCGTCTCTAGTAAACATTCTCTAATGTAGCGCTATTTCTTGTAGGAGTAGGCGATGGAAAATAAGAAAGTGCATAAGCTCTCACAATAACTGTTGGACATTTTACGCAAAACTAGATCGCTTGCTATTCCTTGAACTTTAGAAACATGATGATATTTCGTTCGTAAACACAAAAGTTAAAATTATATTAAGGATTTAAAATAATCTCAAAATTAAAGATATCGCGAGGTACATTAATTTCATTCAGAGAATGCTTACGGCAAAAAGAAAAGTTTTGTAGTGATTGCCGTTTTTCATGTTAATAAGTTATTATTTATTTATTTACATACTGCAGTTTGCTCAATGGCATAGTCAAGTAGCAGCTTCAACACCTTAATATCGACCCATAAACATTTCTAATCACTCATCCTATAATTTATATGTAGCTAAAATATTTATCGTAACATATGTAAAGTCAAATTTACAATACTACTTGCCTCCAAGCATAACCATTTACTCTTTTACATATTGTTCACGGACATTTACATAGTTTTTATAATGCTTTTTCGATAAATGTAACTCTAAATACCTATTCCCTGATGATTTTTAGTATCACGCCATGTCACCATCTTACTTTACAGTCGGTAAAGATCGCTTCTTAGTTTCCCCGAAAAGCGTATAGAAGGGTTATTTTTTTCCAAAGTATATGGCAAAAATTAGGGTGCATCTTATATGCCCACGAGTCTTATGAACCAGAAAATAGGGTAATACAGTGTGGTTCTAAATATTCAATTATAATACGTTACATGCTTCCTGGCTTTGATGCTCTTGATTGACAAAATCGAACCTGATTTGCATTTAGTACAGAGATACAATTCAGGAGGCGGCCAACGTAGATAGCGCATCCTATGACGCTAAATGCTAATTCCGGCGTTGAAGCTAAATGGAGAATCTCATGGAATGCATACATTAACATTATGACATGTATAATTTCTATCTCTACCGTGAATTTAATTAAAACAGCGTGGCTATCTGATGCCATTTACATTACTTTCTACTTGATTGGGCAAGATGATTTAAAAAATCAGGCATAGCGGATCAATACAAAATTCCATTAAGAGTCATTAATAGCTCTGATGATAATTCAGGAAGTTTTCTGGAACACGACTGACATAGCTGAATATTTCGGTGATTATTTTCATTCGCACCTAAACTCTAGATTTGATTAGAACCTAATGAATGAAAAATCAAAAATGATGCCTCACTTTGAACCAATTATCCTCTGTTAGTTACGCTAGTGAATTCTCGCGTTAAAAATGACGGAACTAAATTTAACTTATAATAAATGTACATTTCAATATCATTTGTTTATTTGGTTGCCAAAATATCGCGCTTTATTTACATGGTCATCTTCAAAAACATTTTGATGATAAAATTTTCCATGATTTCAGGAACGAAAGCGTTTATCAACTGAAATTGAAAACTTTCATAAAGCATCTACAGCATAAAGGTTATGTTGTGCGTAAAAATATTTTGCTAAATTTAGAATACAAATTTTACGAATGCTTTTCTTATAATGAAAAGTCGGCTCTCCTTCCACATACATTTCATAGAAGATTATATTTATCTATATTCGTAAGAGAGCTGAGTTCACCAATCGGCATTGTCGTTAGGGTCCCACAAAATTACACGAATGTTTCGTCATTGCTGTCTGAAAACTCTCAATTTCGATTCGAAAACTATATTCCAAAATAAAAATCTTTATTTAATTTCCATTACTTTAGTAGTTATCTCGATTTCATAGGACCATTATTTCTGTTGTAATACTGCAAAAAAAGAAGTCCGCAATCAATCAAAATGAACTTAATGTGCACTTCTCATGAGAGACAATTCCAGTATCCAGAGTCGAACCAAGGTTACTTTGGACAGACAAATATCAATATGTAACACTCCATTGGACCTTAGCATTGTGTACGAACCACATTCCATAGCATAGTATTATTAAACATGAAAACGGTTCGCAGGTTTCAGGTCGAAATCCTATGCAGTATGTCCTCGAAAAATATAGAATGATCAATAAATTTCTTGTTTGGCTGGAGTCAGGATATAATGCAAGTAAGAAAACATCAACTAAAAAGTAAAGCGAGAATTTCAAAATTTACCTTGAACATATTGATATGATTATTCAATAAATCAAGAAAAGAAGAAAGAAGACGCAGGTTTCGATCAAAAAAACGTTAAAAACAATACGCCTCCGCCGACTTAACTTCATATCTTTTCAACATAATACTTCATTTGTTGAGGTTAACATCTCGCTGTGGTTTTGTGCAGTCCTTTACAAAGCAGGGCCGGAAACTTTACTAAATAGAGGCAACTGGGACTCAGCATGATCCTTTGTGACAGCGGTAAGGTAGGCGCAGGGCCACAAAGTTTCCTAATTGGATCCCGCAGCTGCTAGGGCCGAACCTAATTGGGAAATAAAGCACCTATGCTCGCTGCGAGATTTCGGGTACTAAATCAAAGGCGGTTCGACATTTACGGAGGAATTTCGCAGATTAATCGGTGTCTAATAAATAAATAGGGCGACACTTTACTTGGTAATGACAGGGATTTGCTATGCCCTACTGATTAATTTAACGTTGCTCACCGGAATCCTTTAACGTTAAGCTCTTACTTATGAACGCTTACCGATGCAGCTAAACAGCTTAACTACGTTTCGCGGAAGGCTATGAAAACAAACTTGGAGAGATTCCTCATTATGCATGCAAACAAGAGATTTGAGGATATTTAGAAGGAAGAGACGTTTAGGAAGGAATTTCGTTGATTTATCGTGGTCACATAAATAAATAGTATAACGCTTGAGGAAACGAAGACTGAGGATAACACGCTAACTTCCCATAATGGGGAGAAATAATGAGGTCAACAGACAGGCGTAAATACAAATTAAACCACTATCAATTCCCAGGACGTAAATCTAATTTCACATTGTATCAACGTCGTCATATGCACTGGAAAACATGGTTTAAATTACTTATAAGAGACTTAAAATACACTGATCTAGACAAATTAGTTTACTAAAATTCACAAAGGAAGGGGTATTTCTGTGGAAACTCATCAAAACCAGGAAATAAGAGCAGATAAGTATCCTTTTACAGTCACACACTTTGTTGTATGTTGCGTTTTACATACTACAATATATGCTCTAATACAATATATCAAAATATAACATACAACATAGAAATTGTGTAAACGCACGCTCATTTATCTTTATATCTTAGTTTAAATTATTTCAATTTTTATAGCTGGTAGAGAAGCAAATATCATTTGATAGAATATTTTTGAAGGATAGTATTAACGGGGTGACGTGTTGGAGTAGGCTAGAGATTTGTAGTTATTGTCATAAAAATGTTGTAGGAATATTGTGACACTAATAAATATTACTTATTTCAAAAGTTATCATGGTGTTTAACAATCGTTATACTTAAGTAAATAAAAAATCAGCTTTTAAGTTCTATGAAAAGAGTTACGTTATACTTCTTCACGAAAATGTGATCAACGAATCATATAGTAATGATATCATTCCGCTCACAGTTTTGTAATAACATCGTGAATATAAATAATGCAATAGAAAGATGATGAATGATAGAGAGATATGAACTACGCTGTTAAAATATCGTCTTTGTTACTGCATGACTTAGAAATAATATATTATTAATTTTTAATTTAAAGCTAATAAACATTTTCTAACAATTATTTGTCGATGGTTACAGATGAAGCAGCCAATTTAGTGCAATTACTATTATAAGAAAATAATTTTCAAATGATCATTCTTAATTTAAACTAATATCGCACTAATTAAATGTAGCAATAGGGCTAAAAAAGAATATATTTTATTTTTATCTCAGTAGCGTAATCATATAGCATAAAACGATAATTCAGCTCGTTTATCATGAAGAAAAACGAAATAAAACGTAAATACGCAACTTTATTTTAGAAAACTGTTTATTACTCGATTTTAATCACTCGGGAGTTGAAGTATTTCGTTATTAAAAACTTAATAAACATCTTCATCGCTACGGAAACTCGAAAAACTGAATATTAAACGGCGGATTTTCCGTCGCTTTCGAGAGGAGAACTCGCAGACTTCCTCTTGAAAACTTGGGTCTCGATTGCCGGGGAAAAAAACAATCCGACTCCACTCTCAGCTTCTCTCAGAATTTACATTTAAAAGTGCAGAAGAGCTATGTGGGTCAGGCCACTCCGATCCGTAAAAATCAAATTTATTTAAATCGCTTAGCGTTCGAAATAGTTGCCGGGCTGATTCCGGAAACGAGATAAAAACGAAAAACTTGCATTACACTCTCGGATTTCTATAAAGCCGACAGGATTAAGGGGAGGCGAAATCTCCGTTCTCGCGCCTAAATTTCAATCTCGACATCAATTCCGAATTTCTGTGTGTGCACTCGAAATAAACCGCGCGAGTTTACATAACGGGCTCGAACCACGGAAAAAGTAAATCCCGCGGAAGTTCGCCCTTGGCCGCTTTGAGAGAAGAGGTGAGAGCGGACTGGAACTCCTTTTTCGTTGCCATTAGCATAATGAGATATAAATAAAGCGAGGAATTTTCCCTCCCTGAGGAGTACGGTTGAGTCGCACCTAAAAGCTAAGCGAGACCTGGAATAGCGGGAGAGCAATGTTCCTCTGGTATTGCCGAGGAGAGGAATGGGATGCTATTGGTAGGGCCGGACCGAGTTACGCTCGCGCGTCGATCTGGGAGTTAGCCCCTTCGATATAGATAGTTGAAAAGTATTCATTTTTATAAAAGACTCATTTTTTACATCGACATTTTTTTCATATTCAATAGTGATGTGCAAAGCATGCTATCTCGCTTCGAATCGACTAAATATTCGATTCGATACGCGATGCTTTGTTCGTTTATTTGTAGTGAAATTCCCAAACTGGATCTCGCATTTTGTTCGTCTCCTGCTTATTGCCGTTATCCACTACAACAGTAATGCAAATTTGAAATGATAAAATCTTCAAGATTATATGTAATTTCGTAATTATATTTATTTTGATTACTAATTTATTTCCGGATAGAAGCGTACTCATACAAAATGTGCCATCAAAATTTCGCAGAAATGTGGAAAACGAAACACAAAAGAGTAATGAAAACAATTTTCTACCATTTAAAAATGAGTATTAGATTTGAAGCTTTGGAGGTGTCAATTCAGATCGAGTTGTTTTAATTAATTCGATTCGAAATTCCGAATATTCGCAAACCACCAATATTCATCATAATTAAATTAAACAGAAATACTTAATAACATAATTCAGTTACAATGACTCTAATTAAAGTAACGTTAAAACTCAATGAAAATAGACTGCTGAAAAGAAGGCGAATACACCCAGTTTTAGATTATTATCAATCGTAATCGACTGATTGGAGAAATCTTATTTAAATTCAATTACTTAATTTATCGAGAAAAAATTTACCAGAAAAATTCTCAGTGCGCATCATTATTATGACTTCTTCAATATTCTTTTAAAATAATTTTTTAAGATAATAACCTGGGATTCAGTGAAATACTTCCATATATGATGAGCATTCTATACACCTGGTTTTTCCATTAAAAAAACAGGTTTCCGCGCTTTATAAGATGCTCTGACTTTCTCGGGCAGGCCGTAGCCGTTGGTTCACAGGAAAGATATCTATGTGAAAGAGGGAAAAGAATTACCCCAGGGAAGAGAAGAACCTCGAACCAACTCTTCACCCAAAGGGTTGGATAGAAAGGCCCTAGAGTTCAAACGGACGCTATGACGTTCCATTCCTCAAGCGAGCGTCCTTTTTTCTGAAATTCTAGATGCGGTGACATTCGTCGCGGCATGCTAGTTTCTCGTATACTTCCATCTTGGAATTTTTAAGTAATGAAAAAAGCGGTCCTGAGATTAAATCACTGTGTGGGAAAAAAGAAAGATTGGATCCACGAGTGTCCCCAGAATTTGTCGTCAAATAACCCAAATGTTTAGAAATTCATAGTCCTGCGGCTTAGCAAGCATAAAGGGAGGCCTCTAATTAAATCACGCGACAGAGTTCCAGCATTTAAATGAACTCTTACAAGGCTCCACTTTTCATAGTTTTTTCACAACCGAGGCAACTGAATAAATCTACAGAGCAGTCTCAAAATGCAGAGTAAATCATAATTTGATTCTAACAAAAGTAACCCAAATTAAAGCTCAGCTACCAACCTTTTGATTGGAATAGTTGGTACGAGTAAGAAACATCATATACATATTTATTACCTTTAAACCGCTGCATATCGCGATGGTATGTAATCTCTGACGCCGACAGATTTTCTCATAATCCTGAACGCAATCAGTGCAATTAGATTACTAATTATTAAATCTTCTAATCTGTCTTGGGAGAATTTCAAATTCAATTCAACCTTTCTTCCAGTGAAACGTTTCAACTTTCTTCACTCAAAACTTATCAAAGAAAAATATATAGAGGCATCGAGAGTTCTACTGTAATATTCTCTGAAGTATTTTGCATTTAATTGTTTCCACTGACGCATGGAGTTAACACTTATCTTTCAATTATAGGAATGAGGCTGACATTCATCTTTTAAGCGATAATTTTATATTTTTTCTTCATCCTCCATTCAATAAGTGGTTTTCCCAAACAGGATGCTTATTTGTAAGGAATGATAGATTTAATTATAGTTCAATTCAATTGCTACGGATGAGGGGCGGAAACGTATTACACAATCAATTACAAAGAGTGACGACATACAAATCTAAGTTCAATGCCAATTATCTTTACCGTAGAATCCATCCGCAGTCAAACCCGTCTTTGAAGGATAGAAGCAACTTCATCAAATTGCCAGTAATGGATTAATCTGTCATACGATATAAAAATACAGCTTCATTTCATCAAATGGGGAAATTCTTGTAAAATATTTCATTATCAACGAAATAAACGTGAAACTACAAGACCAGATGAGGTATATCCTTAAACTTGTCAAACTTTGTTAAGTACTTAAATGTTAAGCATTTCCTTATCAGTTATATCAACATGGAACCACCAGACTAGATGAGGCATATATTTAAAATTAGTCAAACTTAATTAAACTCTTCGAACTTAAATCATTTGAGTAACCGGGTACATAAACCTCTAACCACTGAAGCATGAGTACTGAATCATCATTTTCCTTAACTACTAATAAGTACTGAACACTTCATAAACTAGCAGAAAACTAATTAAATTTCCCGATATCGGTTCACATCAAAGCCATCTTCCATGTCAAAGAAAAGAAATACTTTGTAAAAAATAGGAAGTACAGATTACATTTCGGGGTATTCCTCTAAAGATTTTTACTTAGAAGATTAAAGAAGACTAGTCTTTGAAAAAGAATGAAGTAATGCAATCCGTACAGGTCTTCGCAGATTATCTAAAATAAAGCCTAAAAATCGAGATATCGGTGAGTCATTCAAGTCGAATCAAAAAGGAAAGTAAATAAAATCTAAAAAACGAATCAGATCGATCCTCCCAATCTACTTCCGCCGAATCCATCAAATTTATTTCTTCAGAGTAAATATTGGGCTTAAGCTTTTCCTTTAGCGAATTCCTCCGTCTGTGAATTGGCCACATAAAGATTCCTCTAATCAACTCTTCATCATTTTTTATGAGATGATGTTAAACTAGCAAATCTAGGAGTGATTGATTGAGTGGGGAATCTGATATTTTATGATTTTAAGGGCGTTCAATGCGACCTATTCGATATTGTATAAATAAATACGCATAATTTAAATAATTTTCTTTCGCGATGGAGTTCATCCCATCAATTGAAAATTAGATTTAAAATCCTTTATTAGGTTTATCTATCCATCAAATTAGTTTCCATCAGCACAATTTCGATGCTGATCCATTTGATTATGGGCAATACACCGAGATCGGTTTCACATGTGGCTTAATGATATCAGGGCGATGAACCAGAACTTAACCGAAAACCGTAACTGAAAAACCGCTGTTTACGGAGCGAAAACCGAAAAATTAAAATCTTTGAAAGGAAACCGTCGTTTATTTCATTTCGAATTTCGTATCCAAACAACTTTCATTAAGTTTAAATAACAGCAACTTGCAGCAAATTATAATGATTGCTTTAAAATTAAAGTTATAACGGTTATACTTTGATCATGATATGATACATTCATATAGAGAATACTTTCTTTCATTTTCAATGTTACAGTCTAAAACGTAATTTCCTCATATGTTATATAAGAGATACATCAAACAAAATAACTTTTGGAATGGTATAACAATGTTAAGAGCGAACGACCGGTTATATATTGAATGACGAAGCGAAACCGTAACCGAACCGGAATTTCCATTTTCATCGTACCATAGTATAAACCGGAACGGAAAATATTACGGTTCGATGCCCTGAATGGGATCTTATTTGGAAGATTCAGCGCTGCCTACCAATAGAAATAGGCACCACACCATCCAATACGCATCAGAGCATTAAAATTTTCTCATTAATAAGCGTCATGATTAATTAACATTCAGGCTTCAGGGTTTATTAACATTTATTAATGACATTTCATTACAAGAAGATATAAAAAGTTCGCCCTCCGAGATGAGTTTTCTACAGCGACATTAATTGCTGGAATACGAAGATTTTCCGCATGAGAAGACTTGAATGAAGTCCTCGCCCATATACAGCTCTCAGTGTGCAACGCCGTTCTTCCGGTATGCATTTAGTGATGTCTTAAGTTAGTGTTGGAGTGCAAAACGGAGTTCCAATTAGGGCTCGCCACCGCTTTGTTCTTCAATAGGCAAGCGCAATGCTTTCTTAGAGGGAAGAGAGTCTCCAAAAGCGAAGGGCATTCTTAGAAATAACGCTGCATTGTGTTATCTCGCTGACGTATGACTAAACGAATGAATTCAACTGCATATCCGGTGGAAGAGAGGTTTAATAACCCTTTCACATTTCAAAGCCCTATAATATTAGAGGACGATGGCTCTCGCTCAGGATTTAATAAATTCCATCCGCTGTACAGACTCTTCATGACAAGAGTCAAACATAATAATAAAAAAACAGATTACCGAAGCCGTTTAACATAATGGAAGAATGAGTTAGTATTTTTAGAATAAGCTGATATCTCGACGAGGCCTCGTTTTAATTTCAAATGGATGCACTTTATGTATTCAGCACGAAATATACGGAAATGCAGCCTCATATAAATCTCAGCCGTGAGACTTCAGCTATGAGAAGGAATTATACGTGCTACAAAACGGTAATATAATCAATTACTTCGGGACGCTTTCTATGGGATTTGGGATTTACGCAGTGTATTTCTATGTTTAGCAGCAAACAAACGTAACTTATACAGGAAAATTTGGCTTCTTTCAGCTTATGAAAAGAGCCTTAAATTAATCACTCTAAACAATTCAGTAAATATAATATTTGTGGGCTACAAATGTTTTCAGTCGACTGCGTACAGTACAACGAATATAGTATACTGTATAGCCTTCCGTCCCATGAATAGAAATAAATAAAAAGGAAGCATTTCCATAAAAATTCTAAACTCTATATGTTCTGTTCAATGAGAAATACGAGGCAGTAGTTTTAGTTGAGTATAAAAACTAGGTTTAAGTTCATGAGTATGCATACACGAAATTTTTTAAATAAAGCACAAAAAATTTGGTCAATTTAACCGCTGGATAACTTAGTTGTAAGATGCAGGAAAGGGTCTAAATTGAACCGAATGAATTAGCAACCCGCAGAAGAGTTAACCACTAATGACACCGAATACAAGCGCTATAGAATCTTCTCAGCGTAACGCCAAACCATCGACGGTGATATAAAAAAGTTGAATTCTTTTTCTCTATATTTAATGATGCCTTGAATTGAAGCGCTTCAACTTATATCAAGTTATGCATTTCATCTAACACTTTAGTAAATCTTCGATAGCAAAACGGGGATAAAAAATCATGCTGCATCAATCTTTTTACCTACAAATTCAAAGCAGACGTAATCCGCCGATTTTTGCCAAAGCTAACGGAAACTGCAACATGAGATAGAAATTGATTACAATGATGAAAAATTTTCTATTATATTCCAATGAAAAGAAAGTTTATGCGATATTAGCTTCTACTTAAAGGATAATACAAACGTACTGGAGAAAATAATTTATATGCTATACCATCAAGGAAAATCTATTAAACAACTGCAATAACAAGGGAATAGACGGTCTTAGAATGAATTAAATAACTCGTTCCTTCTTCCTAAAAAGATGAAATAAAACGGACTCTGAAAGGAGACAAGGAAGTCTGTCTTGCTCACGAAGATGAGACGGCTCCTGAATACGGATGACATCAGCATTTGTCATCGCACAGTAGAACTAGAGGGTATTTTTTCATCAGCTAGACACACTAAATTAACGTCAACTAGCATAGTACTCTTTCCATGCCACTTATAGAGACAATTTCACGCTTCTTTCGAAAACACACTCATTAAAACCACTGGGATTCGGCAGCGGTGCTTTATTAAAGAATATTTTAGAAGTTACGAGAGGAATTCCATTTCGAGATTACTGCGGTTTCAATTGCCGCTGTTACAGGGAAAGCACTCAGAATTCAAATCGTGTACTGCCTCGTATAAACCCAGACGCTGATTGCTCCGCCAATGGCTTTCAATGTCTGCAATCATTTGAATCGATACGCCACAAATATTCGCTCAAGGTCATGCCATAATTGCCGCATGTACTCGCCAATCGTTATTGCCAGTAGCTGGTAATGAAAGGCCGTTTCGTTCGCTGACGTTTCCATTTAGTTTACTTTTCGAAACGTATGAACGAGACGTGTGTGACATTTCCCCGCCATCTGCGTTCGACAGAGTTGTCCAAGCATTCCGAATCGAAATATCTACGTTTCCGAATGCAATATCTTCACGAGGCATTCGTGCATAGTCCGCCTCCACAAACACCGAGTGAAGTATTATCGTGGACGGCAGCGTTACCTGAGGGACCAGCAAAGCTTCGATTCCACTTGGGATCAAGGCGAGGATTCGAATCCGATCTGAAGAAGACCGGACATTTCGAATCTCCCGCAACGCCGTGTTTAGACTTTGCACAATTCGAAACATACATCTTTCTAAGTTTGCTCTTCACTCTTTCGGTACTGACAAATCGGGTACATCTTTCCCTTAGCCGATTCCTAAAACAATAGGAAACGTTATGCTTTATAAAGAAAGCATATTATTTGACGTATCAAAATTTTTCATACCTATATTGGTTGAATTCTGCAAAATCAAGAAGGTAAGGAAGCCTTTTTAGAATGACCTCTTTGTCCGGCCTCGAACGCAATTATCAATCCAGAAAGTGCTCACATTTTAATTTAATAAAGAGTACAAAGCACCAAGCTCGCATATCCTAATAATTCCAATTCACATACATGCTAGTAACTCGAGTTACGAATTGCCAACTTACGGATTTGTGACGGAAAGTATTCACTACAAAAATAGAAGGTTTAAAGTATTTCCTTTCCAAATAAGGTGGAACTTCGTTCTATGAGATGCTCAATTGGAGTGATAGATATTTCGCATTTCTGCAAATTCATCCACTCGGTCAGCTTCATGTACGCTCCGGCAAAACAAAAGTGAATTTCAAAAAAGTAGCGCAGGTTGAATCAGCTGGGAGCAGAGGAAGGCGAATGGGTGGGGAAACAAAGTGGTCTTGAGGGAGAAGCAGAGGAAAGGATAACTTCAGGTTTTACATCTTTCCATTTGGGAAGGGATGGCGATGACATTGCAGGGGTGCGCTCAGGGATATTCTCAAGGATAACGGACATGAAAGAGGACTTCCAAGACAGGGACTCGATCCCGGGACTTCCATATAACATGCGATTTTTCTAGCCAAAAAATCTATCTTGCCAAAATATTCCGATAAGCTGTTTTGTGAGATTTTGTAGGGAAAAATGCCTTCAAAACGGCATGTCCGAATGTAATTGCAAGCTCGAGCTGTCACCCGGAAAGTGGAAGATTCAGGTTCGAGTCCCCATCCTCACAGTCTTCAACTGACAAACCTTTTTCATATCCTTTTCTCTTTAGAAATATATTCTCCGTTTCCGGATGATTTTGCTTTATTGTTGAAACCCATCATTAAAAAGAAATTTGCAGCAAAGCATATCAATTTTCTTTCCACTAAAAACACTTACTCTGCTTCAACTTTCTTAATAGATGTTAGTGAACTTATCTTTATACAAAAAATCAATAGCTTGAAGATATTTAATTGCAGCTACGAAAACAATGCCGCTAAATTGTCGGGATATTTGGTCGATTCCGAATTACTTATGAGAGCGTCAAATACACAGCAAGCAGTGTCTAAAATATCGCCTAATCAGCAAGTGTTTAAAAAAGATAAACAATAATATTTGATTTAAGTCGCTTTAATGAGTATGCGAATTTTATGAGTAACTTAAAGTATAACATGAACCATTTTCATCTCGTGATTAAGTTACAGAAAAGAATAGACACTTTAAGAAAGAAAGATTTGTCCTTTTCCACGCAATTTTTACTCAGGTGACTACCGGTTACAGCGTTACAAAGCCATCTTCTAAAATCATCACGGTTTCCAAAATCTATATCTACTTTAACTTCAATATAAAAGTAAAAAAACAGGTTCCGTGAAATGTTGGCTGAATCACTTACCTAAAAGATGAACGAAGAGGAAAAACTCTGAATAGTGTTCTAACATAAAGCTTTCACTTCGCAAACAAATGTATATACAATTGAATTACTTCCAGCCATTTATCAACAAATCGTTACGCTATTTAGATTTGCAAAAAAAGGCAAACATTGATCGAAAGAGATCGAAAACAGGAGGATGAAAATAAACAAATTAGGTAGAGATCGAGATGGTGATGACTCTGCATAGGTCACAAGAGTCATTGCTACATCACACAATAAAATATACTAATCCATGTTTCGTACCGAAGGTACATCTTCAGGTGAAAAAATTTAGATAACAGTAGAATATATACAGAAAACCAACCAATGAAAATAGTGAAAGTAAAAAGTTTGAATGGGAACCGATGGGGAAAGAAGAAACAAACCATAGGAGAAAAGGGGATGAGGACGGTAAAGGGGAGAATGATGACAGGGGAAAAGGAGGTACGTTGAGAGATAATGACTTGCACTATAGGAGAAGGATTGAAAATGAAACCTGAGTCTTTGTTACTTATGCAGAGAAGTCGCTAACACGAAGAAAAATTCGCTAAACCTAGCGACGGAACCGCTAAATTGGCAACTATGCGCAGCTTGCATGAATATGAGGTTAGTCAACCACCGGCACACAAGAACGCATAATTGCCCGACTTCCAATTTTAATTCGAGCTCTAATTCGCATTCGAGTAGTGATTTTCGATTTGAATCGGTAGACAGAACCGATTCACAGGTTCCCAACTCATCTGAGGTTAAAATCGAAAATAAATACACCATCAATGCATAATGACAGTAATCTGGAGGGAAACTGAACTGAACTCATAAGACCAGGATGCAAGGGTACCATTTCAGCACATTTATACTCCGGCCCGAGTTTACATCGCAGCGGCCTCAATCTCTGATACCGGGATTTGGAGGGAAACATCGACGTAGAGTGAAGGAAGGAAAACGTCATCTCCTGGAATATTTTGGTAAATCTGGAGGATTTCTCCCCTCAATTCCGCTCGGTTGAAGTTCCCATCGAAAGAGGCGTTTCCCAGAGGGTGTGATGTTGGCACTCGCCAGATTTATTCGACCAAAGAGGGAGAGTGGCATCTCCTTCAGACTCTTCCCTGGATGATGGAGATGATGGCGTTCTTCACGGCTATTGACTGTAACATCGTAACCGATAATTAGCAGCGAGATACACGAAGGAGGTTGCGTGGCGACCACCAACGACGATGGTGCTTCAAAGTGCGTGAGACTAAATGAGAGATGAAAACCCTGATTTACATGCGCTCGTTTGTGAGATTGCTCGCAAGAAGTGAGTAGTTGTTATAGCGGAGGCCAACGTGAATTGCCAGGAGACATTACGACGATGCCGAGGATATCAAAAGGCATAGTTTCGTGGGCGATGAAGTGAATTTTAATGAGTAAATATACTGCTTGAAATTATTACCTGACATTTACTTCTATAATGGAACGTATAAAACGTTTCCTTCGTCAGAACCGTCTTCGGATGTTAGCATCTATGAGATGACGATATATAACTTGGCGAGTCTACCGATTCTTACATTTTTGTTAATAAATTAAGATACCACCGTAGATGACCTGTCATTTACAGTTACGTCAGTTAATGCGATAGTTTCTTACTTTAATATTCATCTTCTCAACTGTAGCATTGTAAATTGGTAGTATTTAATTAACACGAAATAATTCACTAATATAAAAATAAAAACTGCTTCCTTAGCTACTTTTTTGAATAGAAATAAAAATACATTCTAATGTATGCATGATGATAAAAATCCCGAAATCCAATATTTTATGTTCCACAATTCCCTACAATAACCTCGCACTTACACGCCATTTGTTCCTGCGGTTTGAGGCGGCTACCTCATTTGATTACAACGTCAAACCAGTCTATCCTTAATGTGGGAGCTATCAAGCAATCGAAAGAAAAATGCATTGCTAAATGTAACTTCCGTTTGAAATGTGAATATAAGTATCTCACATTTTTTCACGCAATAAATTAAATGAGCAAAATTTTCTTGTCAATATTAGTGTAGAATGTAAGTCTAACCTAAACTACGTTGAAATGACACCAATCTTCACATTCTTGCTTAAAATAGAAGCTTTATTCAGGATAGACGAAACTTGTGATTCTTCCTTGCGTGCCACAAAGGATTCTCGATAAGGAAACAAAATATAACGCTGAGGCACTAAATGAAAATGTCTGCAGAAGGATAACCTTTCCTAAACGGGGACACGAGTAAAACAAATGCGTCCTTCTGACACACTTCAAAATAAAAACTTAATACTTATGATAAATTAAGCCTATATGAACATCGAGTAAATACTTCAACCTCGAAAGAAATCAAAATCTTACGAGTGAACTTCCGAAGTCTTATAAGAGATACATAACCGTGGAATTCGCTTGCAAGGACTCGATAACTACTTCACCAATTACTGTTCATTAGGCTGTTTCACGCCAATTTAGAGCTCGAGCTTTTCGCACATCGGGCAAGAAAGTATCTGCAATATTTTCACCTTAAAGGATGGAATGCTATCGTCTGGCTATCAGAAACTAAAACCACTATTGTAGAGCGAAGGAATATCTAAAATATACGATAGAACTCAATTAACATCAGACTCCCTTGTGGTTGAAAATTTTCCACACAGAAATGCTAATGACAAATTAAATGCAAAATTCAATTTTCCCTTCACAAACTTTCTTTACAATGTCAACAAAAATAAGTTTTAATAGAAAATTAGGAATTTTTTATAAGAAAAGATGAGTAGGAAGGAGGCATCCGTGAAAAGACACTGAAAATCTTTGCATGAAATACAAATCACACCGAGCTTTCCAGACGTTGTCTTACTACTGTTTAATTGAAATACTATAGAGAATTTCCTATTACCAAAAGACTAAATACCTCTACATACCTCAAAAAGAAGAAAGCAAACAAGAAACATATCTTCGTCGCAAATGTCAAACATAATTCACGTCTTAAATAGCATCTTAATTAATTACTTAATAATTATTAACTTTAATTTTATATCTAATTCACCCAAAATAAATTAAATTCAAATTAAATGCTCAGAAGGGTCATTTAGTCACCTCAACTAACGCATTTCATCTGCTTCATATATAATTTAATTGAGAACAAATTTAAATTGATGATTATTAAGAAAGTTATCAAATTCAATTTATCGAATGTTTATTCAATCGACGATTGAACTGAATTACTCGTAGGAAATGCAAAGAAACACGCTGAAACAATCTACTCAATTTAAATTCCATAAATGCGCCATTTCTTCCCTCATCATTAGATAAGTATCGCCGCCATAGCACGAGATAATCCAATCGTCCAGCAAACATTTTAATGATCAATCTTTCTGAAAATTTTACTGTTTTAAGGGCAGCTACAAACCGACCTTTGGGATATTAACCAGATATTCTCTGAATTGTAACCAAAATATGAAAACCAGTTTTATATTAAGTGCTTAATTCGATGTAAATAATAGCTAGCTTAGAATATAAGTAGATCTTCTTGAAGGTATAGCTAGCGTTCATACAAATTTTCAAACAGCAATACTAATTAAACTGCTATGAGAGTCAGCAGTTTAATTAATAATGCCGATGGCAGCTGATCGAGGATTCAAAACTGAAAAATAAATCATAAGAGCATATTTACTAGTATTGTGCTCAGAACCATATTTTACCTATGACGAAAAAAAAAGCCCTGGAGTTACACCTGCGATACCTCTTCCACTAATATGACGGATGAAATAATCTCTCTCTGGAATGAAGTTTCCATTCAGATGAATTAACTATCTCCAAGTGAATCATTGCCTTTGTGTTTGCATGATTCCTCATCGGCGATTCGTACTAAGCCTGCAGGCTAAATCAGTCAAAGGGACAGCTTCCTCGTATCAAATGAAGATTTACAGCAAAAAGAAGTTTACGCAGACTAAACAGACTGGCCGGAAATACAGAATGGGCCGTTCTCAAAATAACGAATCTCCCTCACGTATTCAACCGTAAAAGTTACTTTAAAATACGCAATTTAGAAGCAAAGCACTGTGCTTTTTTTAAGAAAAACATCGACTGAAATAGGTCTTTGCGAATATTCAATATCGGACGCGAATTAAAGCTTGAAGGAAAATACTTTTAATTTTAACGGTACTACCTATATCATTCTAAGCTGCGTATAATTAAAGAAAATTCAGACATATTCCGTTCGAAAATGTGGAAAATGTTAAAAAATCTTTCAATAGGAGTTATTTTTTACTAACATTCATCAGTTTGTAAAAAGATATATAATCTAGAATCGACTTGGACTCCGTATTTCCGCGATTCACGGTTGTTCTTTGGATTCACTATCATATGCGCACATTGCTTTCCAGATTTTTGATACATTCACAGAGAAAATAAAAAGTAATGTATACAAATCTGAAAACTAAGATGAATCTGCGCGATTAAATAAATGAATTTCCAGAACTAACCGATATTGTGATTATTGAAATGAATGAGAATAAGTCAAAAAATACTGATCTGTAAAACACTCACCAAATTGAGGCTTATCAAAAAAAGGAGAAACTTTTTAAATATCTCAGTTTTCAGTTCACCAATGGAGAATAGGTATGGGACCAGCTTACCTGAAATAGAGAGAAAAAAAATTTAGGTAAATGAAAAATCTTATGAGTCAAAAAAATAAATAATATTACCTGCAGCATTGTACTACTGCAGAAATTTTCAGTACAAGATTTTTCCATATTGTTACAAAAGTTCGGAAGCGTTCATATACATAGCTCTCCTACCTATACTAGAATGCACTAGCAACTGAAAATTCTCATAACCCCTACCAAAAACTCCATAAGTATATTTCTTTTCTTTCGAACAATAGCGGTGGAATCATCACTAAAACCTACCTTCCATATCCGAAAATAAAAATTATATGGGCAACTATATGTAACCCTTGATTCGAGTTCTCAATGATTTGATCCTTTTCAAGCCTTCTTTGTTGAAAATCGATTCGCATTATGCATTCAAAACCAAATTAGCTCTACATTATAGCAATTGATGTTTTCACGAAATATGTTCCTAACAAGGTAAAATATATAGTTATAGTAATAATGAATTCAAAATTACCGGTCAAGTTTTTTTCATATTTATTACTGGAGAATAGTTAATATTTCACTTTCTGAAATTTTTCTCGGAATTTTATCCGGTATAATAGGAAATTTTGCTAAAGTGATGTCGATTACCTACGCCCACTGTTAGATTTAGGATTTCTGGTATTAGCTCATTCTTCAATTAAACAGAGGTAATGCTGCTAATAGAGATATTTCTCCCTTAGTTTGCCATTAGTAACAATATTTAGCAGCAAATATGGTAGTATTGGAAAATGGGAGTGATAATTATGAAGTAATACACCGATTAGAGTTGGAAATGGCTCGGTACTTTACTGTTATAGTCAGAGCGCATTCTGCTACAGCGGTGTAAGCCATTACGCTCTCCATAATAAACACAATTTGTAGATTAAAATTGAGAGAGATATTGGACTGCGTATGATCGGGAATAAATTATAACCACTACGAATCTACAATTTCCTTTCGAAGTGTTATCTCATGTCAAATACAAAAATTAATTCTTTTGAATTATTTCCTTCGTATTTAAAGAATTGAAAATAACTCTTGTAGTAATGAAGTGTTACATAGTTCAATGAACATCATTTTATTTTAAAATTATTTACTGTAGTCAAGGTAGAATTTTTAGAGTTTCAATAACTGATGTCATTTCCCACATACAGACCCCCACTGGGAATCGAACCCAAGACAAATACACCGAAGGCAAATGCGCTACCCACTTGGCTATCCGAGAGACGCAAATTATTAATATAGATATTGTTACCTTTAGTAGAATATTTTACAATGATAACATTATTAATAACTCTCTAATATTAAAAAAGTATATCATAATAACAACTGTAATAGTGCAACAGATACCTCGCCAAATAAACGTAAATAACCCTACCATTTTTGTGAAATTAGTAGATTGATAAACCATTGATAAACCATTTATTGGCGGGGTTAAGCCCAAATTGGCCTCTCTTCCACTTTACCTCGAGAATAGTAACCTCTGGTACTTCATTTCACAGATTGTTTCGAACAATGTCAGTTTGATTGATAGCTAATTAGGACTGAAATATGCTGACTATCACAATGAAGTGCCATAGCACGCCTAACTTTCAGCTGATTGCGAAGTAAACTATGGAACGATTTTGACCTATATTTCAACCCTAAGTCTCAATTAGTAAAGATCGTCACGGTTATCAGCTAAGAGTGGTTCAGCAAATATTTTAAAGAGCGGATTAGCTAGGGAAACCTATCAAATCTACACGAGAGGCACAGTGTCATTGGATAGACATGAGAAGCCAATTAACCGCCGAACGATTCTACCTCTTTTAGAGCGCTGAAATCCCATCTGCAGAATCGAGCGCGTACTTTCCCCGGAAAGAGGACTATTAATTTCCGCAAATGAGAGGATTGCAAACTCTCCGCGAATGACGGAAGTAAAAAAGAAACGGAAATAAAAGGGAAATTAGTGAGACGATGCAATCACTGTGAGTGAGCGAAAGCGGAAAAATTTTGAAGGTTGCAATCGGTGAAAAGTGCCGCGGAATAAAGTGCCTGAGGGTCAAATATCGTCTAATTGTTTTAAGTAGCTATGATCATTATCCTAAATTGGTACTAATTAACAGGTAATAACATAGACCACGAATAAAATGTATCCTTATGTATGTAAATGAGCGTTGAAGTTCGCATTAACGTCTGCTTTATTAACGAGAGAGAAAGGATGGAGAAAAAGTCTGCCATATCCTGTGGCTGAACCCAGGTCTCCCATTTGCCAGATAGTTGTTAAAAATGTTAATATACCTTAACCTTCTATATATGTTTAGTAGCCAGCTCGAAGGTTGTTTTGATCCTCATTCACCACACCGTTAGCTACCGAAAGCTTTTGAGAGGGAATAAGGGAACTAGGTAAGATGAGGAATGAGGTATTTTGCCTTTTCCTTCCTTAATAATGACCCAGATTAATTCCAGTGAAAATAATGCAGAATCGTAACCCAACAAATGGAACTCTTATTAGCATTCAATTAGGAGTGACCTAGACCAATGCCATTAATATACATCGCTGATATTTCAGTAGCTTTCATGTTGCGACAACGAAGAATAAGACAACAAAAAAATTGAAGATACATTTTCCTCTATACTGTAACAAAAATAATCGTAATAGTCGAAATATATTTCTATATTAAATTATTTTCCCGGTCCCGCCCGACGTTTTTCATACCCGGTTATCCTAGGGATTTTTCCTGAATGCACATCCTTATGTGTCAAGTCTTTTACAACCCTTTTCTATTAAGAAATATTTAATTCGTAAGTTAATGTAGCACGCACAAACTATGAGATAGATAATAAATGAAGTACAATGAAATCCGGAGGGATGAGCAGCCTTTTAGTCCGGAGTACCATTTTGGGAATTAAGTCAACTACGAGGGTCATCAAGGATTCCTTTACTGAGAAAATCCTTACATATGAAATAAAATATAGATGAAAATGCGAAGGGAGCTAAAGGGAACGAAACCAACTATGAGAGACGGCAATCGACCAGGAACCACGTGAAAACATAAGCTCCAGAACCGCACGAAAAATTTATTCTCATGGATGAATATGACGAATTGAGGAGTGAATCCGGTTATGGGATTTACGAATGAGAAATTTTCGTCAGACCATAGCTAATATTTAAGGAAAATCAACCAAAGTCTCATAATTCTTAGCATGAATGATTAGCACCGTTAGTATGACAGATACCAAAATTTCTCACTACAGTAAAATTACAGTAAATTTACGCACACACAGTATCAAAAAGTAATCGGTAAAACCGTAGCTAAACTTTGAGTACATAATAAATTTTAAGCATGAAAACAAATTTGTACATCCGAAAAAGAAGCTGATGGGATTACATGCAACATCTTCTGCCTTCAATATATTTTAAACAACCGAGGTTAGATGTTTATCCTATTTCGTCCTCATGAATAAAGCAATACTTATTCTTTGCAAACGCAAAATTCAGGATAATTTAAATACATCACTAACAATCTCTTACCATCGGGCGCGAATATTATGATTTTATTGGTATAGTAAATGACTACCATACTGCAAGCAAACGATAATATACGCGAAAACGATTGAAAGGTTCAGCTATATGGAAAGCAGTTCTCAATTTTATTTTTTCTTCATACTGCCGCGAAAAGATGGGTGATATCGATTCTCTTGTACCTTCCAATACTGTTCCACATTAATATTTCCACATACAGAAAACAGTGCGAGGAATCTTTTCATCTGTTTTAAATTTAAATAAATTCATGGTGAAATAAAATGATGTATTAATCGACTTATGGAGAATTCTAACAATTCTTAAAAAAAAAACAAATTTACGAATATTTACGGCTGTATGTTTATATATTCTACTTCACTTTATGAATCGAAGAGTTCGAACTCTGTTTCCTTAGAAAGTTGTGGCCCTTCAAAATAATCCTTGCTCTGCAATTTTCGTTAAAATTTCGAAATTTCAAAAATTAGCAATTTAGCAACACTTACCTGGCAGCGTACTTCACCAGTAAAATTTGCTTGAGAATGTATGCAAGAGTATATGTTTTCGATATTTATAAAAGAAAATAAAGACTATTCTTAAGTTTGGATTAGGTTTAAGGTTCTTTATGAATTGTTCACACCATAAATGTATTTCCCATAGTTCGTCTGTCGATCTGTCCGCAAATATACATTTATGGACCTTTCTTCCTGAATCATTCCATCTGTGTCAACCAATCTTCGCCTACTTGACCTTTGAAACACGGAAATGAGGTTGTGAAGGTTTTACATATGTAATAAATTCAGGTTCAGTTCCAGAATGTTCGGAATGGCTTATACGAAAAAGGCAAGTAAAGTTCGTTTTCATCTCTGTCAGGTTTTCCTTCTAAAAAATTAAATTAGTAATAATAGTACATACTATAATATTGAATCATATATTAAAAGTAGCGAAATTATATGCAAATTCTTATTCTGAATCAAAATGCCAATAAAATTTTCGAAATAATGAATGAGCTTTGATAAAATATTTGAAAATGATATAATTATTAAACCCCCTGACAACAAAGCAACTTTGAATTCAAGTCCATGAAGTCCCTCGTGTAAAATGAAAACTGCATTAAAGCCTAAATGGAATTAATTATGAATATTGATATTTTTATTTACTTTCAGTACATTCTATTTCTTTTACCGATTTCATACGAAATATATTTTCTAAGTAATTGACCATATTTATTGATACATTATACTATGCTAGTTCATAGACGTAATGCATGTACTATTCACTGTGTATTTATATAATATTTTTGTGTCCTTTCGTGAGTTTCCGCAGGTTTTCACACCCTCCTTCTTAGTGGGTGTTTTTTTCTGCAGCGATTAATTCTTCCTCACGAATTTCAACGCTTTTTTTACATCCACACTTCTCATTTTCCTCTTTTCCTTTAAAATTAGGAACTGCATAAAATATGCCAATGAGTTGGACCTACGTGGAGACATTTGGGCACAACCTCGTAAGAAGATGTTTTACTATTATTAACAATGTTAATCATTATAAAGAAAAGGCAATTTTCTTTTTTTTTTGATTCGGTAGTTTTGTATTTAAATGGAGATAAATGTAAGAGAGGTTTATACACATTCAAACGTCTTTATTATTGGGCGAATTAGGGAATAGATAGTCTTATCTTCCAATTAACCTTTGTCCCAAAGTTCAGGGATACGTTTATTCAGATTATAAGGAATATTATGCATTGTAGTACACCCTGGAAAAGGAAGGAATGATTGGTATAAGGAAATAGAAAAAAATGTGATCATAGATAAAGATATATTCACTCCAGGAAAACAAAAACGAAGAGAAGGGAAAATGAGAGAGAGATTACTATATAATGAACCATAAAAATTGCAAAGATAATTAACGTATGCAATATATAGAGCATAAGTGTTCTTTGACATAAAAACTGAGCATACTAGGAAGTTCTTACGTTAGTACATAATATGAACATAAGATTCACAATCTGATGTACATTTATTATAACTAGATTTAACATAAACAAAGTCATATGATAAGATGGAGACATCAAGTGAAGACAATAATTTGGTGAGACGGACTGAGACGCTATGATTTCTCCTGTAAATCCTTTCAGCTGAGCTTAATTTCCAAATGCCCCTTAGTGTTAGGGTCTAAAGAGCGAGATGAGGAGGAAGTCAGCCAATAAGGACGAGTTTTGCCCCACAAAAAGTTCCTGGCTCAGGGAGCTCTCGGAAGGATTTGAGTCGAAGAGAGAGAAGGAAAAAAGAATACACTCTTTAGCGGAAGCCTAAGGAAAGATTTTTTTGGGCAGTACGTGGAAGGGCGACTGCGGCCGGAAACGCCATCCTTCAGAAACCGCGCTCTCAGGGATTTGAAATATGAGAGAAGAAGCGAATTTGTACTCCTCGGGTATCGATCCGAGCCTCGTTAGGCAGAACACGCGTTTATTTAGCCGGAGTCGATTCGAAGCGGGTGACACGCGAGAGATTGCGGAAGAAAAAAAAATGGATTCGAGCAGTTAAATCCCCATTCGACGAAAATTGGGGCAGATGCAGATGGCAGCACCATCTTAATTAACGAGATGAAGATAAACGGATATAATTTAGGTGAACCGCATGAAACTTATTCGACCGAAATGCGGGGACGTGATTTGGAAGACGCGTCATTAAAATCCTTTAAAGGAGTCTAGTCGGAATTAACGAAGGAAAGTTTGTCATATAAAAAAATGGGGATTAACAAGAACATTTGCCTAATGTGACGAAGCCCTTAATGAAGCGGGAAATATTTCGATGTTGTAGGAAGGGCGATGTCTGAAAAAAGATTCCTACAAAAATCATTCGTTAGGCAATCTTAAGGCCGAATATTCCGTCGAATGCAAACGAAAGCATCATTAATGCGCATTCAGGGCTCTAGGGAAACTAATCTTCCTCTTTTTGCGAGGGATGGCCCGTTTCGAGGCAGTCCACTGTACGGATGATTAGTCCTCAACGTTTTTCCTTCTGGATCACAAAGGTGAATAATTCTCCAATGCCGCCGCAATTAATGCACGGATATGCATAAGCCAACATCAGGTGCACACTCATTTCGAGAGTCCTCTACGTGAATAACAAAGGCGGAAATGCGCGGTGTATTTATGCCATTCGAACATATGCGATTCCTTTAATGTTAGCCCGACTGAAACAGACGCCCCGACTAGAAAGGGATTCATTTGCATGCACTCCAATTGCCTCCAGTAAATAGGATTTATCTTATCAAAATATCCTAACCGACAATACTTCCGGCTGTTTTATTAAAACACCACATTTTAACTAATTGACGACAAAATCAAGACACAAAACTTTCTTTTTATTGCAAAATAAGCATTGGTATCGCTGTGTTCATGATAATGGGAGTAATAGGTTTAAGAAAATAATATCGCTATGTAAGATTTTACCGTATTAAAGTTTTCAATTCTTAGCGAAAAAAAGAATAAACGTCCACGAGATACTAAAAAAAATTCCGCATGATGATACTTTAATTCATTCCACAATGAACAAACTAGATCAACTGATACTTAGAAAAACAAATTCCTTAGTTTTTCAAATATTTCCTATACCTCAGGAGTGTTAGAAAGAGTCAAAAAGTTGTTAGAAAGAGAAAAAGTCTTTCTGAAGATACATGGAAAGCGTTGCGGAAAGAATACATCTCCTAGTATCTATAGGAAATGAAATTTCTTGAAACACTCCACTTCATAGAACTTCCTTGCGGTCGAACATTTTTTAATAATCTTACGTAATACTTGATTTTTCTAAAAATTTATATAACTATTATTTTGGTTAAAAATTATGAGAATAAATATGAATTATATCAACGCACGTCTCCATCATTCCATTTCATAATACAAAAAGTCTGTCTCGTGATTCCAGAAAACTGTACTCGAATTCCTTCATCGAATGTTCGTATCATGGGGCTTTAAAAAATGTCCACTAATTGATTGAAAATTGAAAGGACGTTGAAAGTCAGGGAATTTTTGCTCACAATACTACTATCATGCATCACGTCTGAGCAATCTTTTGACGCACCGTCACTCTCATAGCTAATCTTGATTTGATTACAATAGGATTCAAAAAGCGTATCTGCGAGCAGTTATTAAGCCGGACCAGCATTCATGGAGTTCGGTCTGAAAAAAGCGATTTCAATAACGCGCATTGTCACGACCAGATGTCGAAATATGAGACAGCTATGCCATCAACTTTAGCCTTATCGATATCGCTTCCTTGCCAATGTTGAAATGCATATTTCTATGTTAGTTTGCTTCACTTATACTGCAGTTTATATTAACGGCTAAATTATAAAAACTGTTAACCTAACAGTTCCTTGCGCTATCAATAAAATATATTCTCAAATAATTAACACCCGGTCACGTGATTAAAGGTCAGGCACAAATGAGTAATGTCATTAAACAGTCTATAATTATAACAACAAGCCGTTTATTTTAAAATTACGATGAATCAGTATTCTGTTCAATGATAATCAGCTTTTCAGACCTTTAAGAAATATACTAGCCTTCATTTTTCTTAAGATATAAGTAAAAAATATTTGAATGAGCTGAATAGTTGAATATCTATTTAGAATTTATCATTTTCAAATAAAGATTTCAGTATTTTATGGGTAATGTATAGGAAAGTAATGATGGAATAATGTCTAGAAATCTTCTCAAACAGGAAATAACGCTTTAAAGTCAAGTAAAACGTTGTATATTTGGATTTTTTCTGAAATGAGACTAAAAAAAGACAAGATTCATTTCAGAGAAGTCAGTCATACGCAGTGGCGCTTCAAGGAAATAAACAAATGCCTTGGCTTGACATAAATCTTAATACTTAATGCCAACAACAGAAACTGCAAAGCTAAATCTGCATAGCCGAAAAATAGTTTTTATCGCTGACCCGAAAATATTTCATCAGATTTCATTAATAACGTTAGCATTAGTAGCGCTTACAACTTGCCTGAGTGGTCTTTTTGAGCAATTATGTTTCCATCGAATTAATAATTAATACCGTAATTTTCGTAACAATTCTATTAATATTAATTTGCCCGAATAATGACATTTATTAACCCGAATTAATTTGATGTGTATTTCCTATGAAAAACTAATGAGAACTTAATCAGAAGTTCCCAAAATATGACCCAGAAGGCTAAAAATACGACGTCCTTTGGATTAGTCAGTGTTTTTCCTTCGACAAGAAACTCACGGAAAATAAAAGAAAATAGATTGAAAAAATACTAAATTAGGTAATCAATCATAAGACTTAGATCTAAAGGGAGAAAGATTTATCCGCTATATAATGTAGGACTGGAAGGTTAATTTAGCAATCGTTTGTAACAAAAAATTACGGATAAAATATAAAGTAAAGTTAGAAAAAGTTGGAATTTTTAAAGTTCATTAGATGATTATGTACAACTTCAAACAGTCTGGATTGACTATGAATCATGTAATAATACATTTATCAACTACTTTTCTAGAAAACTGATCCAGGACGAAGAATAAAAAGCTCTATTTTTAGAAAATTAATCATTTCTCAGCAATTGGTTTTAATGTGATTTCACCATTTCATCTTCTTTGTTTACTTTGAAAATACTAATTAAAACAAATTGAAGACAGTAAATCACGTGAAAAATTGATTAATTATTACGTTTTTTAACAAGTTTTTAAGAACGAATACAAACTATTTCTATCCCATGACTAGTTCATGATGATATTTATCACTAGAGGAAACCAAATTTAATAAAATATACTGAAGAAAAGAAACAACTTCTCTGCATTTGGATGAGGTGAAAAACTTCTATTTTGAAAATATTACGCGTGAAGTTTCCAAGGCTACAACAAACATTAATTCGAATATTAATTAATTTCCTTTATACTTGCATAAGTTCAATAGTACTTCCAGCCATTGCATTCATTTCCTTATTCACCACTTAGGCACTGCAGCATCGCATGCAAATAAACGAGCTGTATCAGCGATTATAATCTCTTCAGAAAGCCTTGAATTTTCCCTTTGAACTGAGCCGACAAAGAGTAGGTACCGTGTGTTATGGCGCGTCTAGAAAAAACGCTGTTTGAGGCGTCTCTTTTTTTAATCTGTCTGCTAGAAGGACTCCTAATTGACCAAGAGGCGAAGGATGGAGCGTTTTTATACACTACAACACATGGAAAATATTCATATTCATAATTATGCGCAGACTCGTGACTTCTTAATGTGAAGCATCCGCAAGCAGTAATGCCGTAAGTGAAGAGGAAGTTTGCATCAAAGAGATAAAATTATCGCTTAATTCGAAGAATCCTTCTCATAAAAATAAAACTGATGCGTTTATAAGAGGAATATGATTACGATACTTCTTCTAAGAAATGAAAACCATCCTATGAAAGTTTACTCATGTTTTATCCTCAGCTGTCACTAGTTTCAGACTTTAAACTCAGAATATTGTATATACATTGTATTCAGACTTTAAACTCTGAATACATTAACTGAGTAAAAGATATGAAAGCCGAATTATTTAATCCCTTTTCCATTTAATGCTTAGGAAATTTTGGTGAAGTACTTATTTATCGAAAAAAAACGGAATAATATAACAAAATTTTCATCATGGAATTGATTTAAATGTTTGATTCTGAGAAAATACCTTGAATTTTTACCAAATTCAGAAATTTCTATTTGCTCCAAAATTATAGAAGGCAATATTTATAAGTGAAAAAATATTTCATACCTATCCAGTACTTAAAATTGTAAGCGTACGTACGTAAGATTCAAATTCCGTCAATAGATGGCAAACGAGATCCTATATGGGTTCTCCACTAATTGAAGAATGGCGAGGGCGTATGCATTTCTCAAAATACGTGTAGCATTTTTCAAAAAAATAAATTTGCTTACTACAGTTTTATTGCTGCTATTAGAATTTGGGCGTATATATTTTTCAAATAAATAAATTTGTTTGCCATAGCTATATTTAGTTTTTGTTAAAAATTATGCACTCATTTCTATTTAATTATTTACTTTTTGGCTATTTTGTCAATTAGTTATCCTGTTTCGACTTGCTTTTCGACATTTTTGCTGATTTGAATATCGTACGTGCTATTTAAACATATAAGCCGAAAATAACTAATTGAGTGAATAACACTGAAAAAGTAAAGGGTTTGGTGACCCCGAAAAATAAATCCATCATGAAGAGAAGGGCGCTGTTTTCCGCAGACACGCTCTCGTCCGAAAAAATTTCCATCGTCCAGAAAACCATGAATAAAAAGAGAAAGTAGAGAAAAATACAAGGGTGAGAAAATGAGAACATTTACGTTCAACATTCACAGATAAAGGTTCATTCGCACTCGTAGTGATTAAGCGCTCTGCTTTAGAGCCATTCCCATGCGTCTGCAATCCGTGTCGTAAGATTTCCTTTACACAATGCGACGGACGTGTCAATTCGGAAGACGTTCCCGCAGTAATATCTGAGTCATGTCCCATCACTTTCGCCCACGTCACGTTCGAATCATTTGACAGGAAGATGGGATCCCTTGGAGACACCATCACTCCTCATCCAAGGCGCTGCAGGTGACTTCTATGGCGCCACTTCCATTTTATCTCATCCCTTATTGATCCGTAATTGGAGGACGGAGCTTCTTAATAAAGAATCTTCCAAATAGGGGATTATCGAAACTGTAATATCTTCATTTCCGAAGCTACCTCGCCGGTTTTTTGACTCAGAAAATACCTTCCATAAATAATCAATTTTTTGAATGAGTTTATGAGTAACATAGACATTCATACATACATAAAATACCTAAAATACATCATTAGGGTCCTCCTGAAAGGCTCCATCCTAATATATATTATATTATTTAATTCTCATGTAATTAATTTTATTACTCATGATATCGCTAACCACACAATAATCAGTGGCTCAAATTGTGATTAATAATAATCAATAACTGAAAGGTTTCGAAGATAAATACTCGAAAATATTTCGATATTTATAAAAATGTATTATTCTATTTCGTTCAAAATTTTTTAGATTTTCGATCACTTGTAATGTGAAAGTTTTTGCAACATAATTTAATATAAGTTATATTCTCATCGTGACACCATTTAGAATTTTGTAATTAAAATCAATATTTCCAATTGCTGTAAGTTGAATGGGATGAGAACTAAAAAAAGTCCTGGTTTATGTATGGAAAGAGAGACATAAATTTAGAACGAATAGATGTACACCTAAAATTGCCTAAAGCGAAAACGGAGATAAAATATTTTATACGTTACATGTTGCTAACATATTTCAGGAGTTACAGTTACAGAGGAGGATTTCTTAAAAAAATACAATTTCTATATTTCCGATGGAAAAACGAAAAGATAAGGAGAACAAGTAAAATAATGTAAAAAATCGTTGAAGCTGAAATCAAAGTAAGAAACTGAATCCATAAAATTAATAATATCGAAGAAATTCTTTATCGACATTACCGAAGAATGGGTGGATATTATCAACATATTCTTTACGTAGTACGAAAAAATAATTTAAAATTAACCGAAAGGGCTGAAACTTGGCGTCTATCTACCTAACCATCGATTACTTTAAGATAGTAAAATGTGAAAATGGCTTGTGAGTGAAAATGACGAAAATTGAGCGACAAAGGAACTAAAAAACCATTCTTCAAAATGTGACGGGAAGTCAACCAGTATTATAAAACAACTAGTGAATTCTACCATCGAAAATGACGGAAAGTAATTTAATTTATATAAAAATTTACTACTATCATCGCATACATCTGATGTGTGTCAAAATACCCCGTCACAAATGTCAAGGATTAATTTAAATGTATCTGTCATATTATCTGTCATTTTCTGGAATACATTATACTACTAAACCAATCTTTTTCTTGGATTGTAACCTAACTCTTTCATCATTATTAGAATGGCCAAGTAGTTGTCTGTGTGTGGTCTGAGTTGAGTGTCTGGTTCCAATTTCCAAATGATCCAAAGAATAATCCAAAATTTAATCTTCATCGGTTCGAATCCTGTTTAGGAAAAACATTTTTTCCAAAAATTAAGTTTCAGGTTTGCTAAGAAGCTTCATTAGAAGCTAAGAAGCATAGGTTCCAAAGCTGATAAAACGAATCTTAACTTAGCTACGCAATTTCTTATTCCATTGACGCACAATTGCATGGATGTAAAGGTATTCATAATAACTTTGTAATTTTCGTATATTTCGTACTCTTAAATTCATATAATCTTTACTTTAGTCCTCATTTCTTCAAACATCACGCGTAAAATATCGATGTGTGTTAGATCACTTATTTTCCAATAAATCTTTAAACCTCACATTTCTGTCTCGTCGGGAAGTGCTCAAAATTAATATTCCAATGTTTCTCCCGTGTATTTCTTACTTGAGCTTACTGACAACGGATAAATAAATAAATTACACTCATCGTAAATAAGAAAGTTCGTATGCTCTCTTTACATCTACTGCCTTGACAAGTAAAGCAAAATAAAGAAGAGCGAAATAACCCTTCCATTTTGTTTTCTAACGTAAAATAAATAAAAGAATTGCACTATCCCGGCTATAACGCTATCCCGCTTATACCACGATTTTCACTTGATGCGCTAAAAGGCGTCTTAACCGGATTTTGCAGTGTATCTCTTTTTACAGCGTGTTTTTTCCTCGATATTATTCAGTGGATGATAGCTTAAAATGCTGCAGTCGCTGAAATGACGCAAGCTATTGAGTGAGCGCGGGCGGGGACTGGTACGCCGTATCCCAACCGAGAGATGATCTGCGATAACGCATTCACTTCCGACATTCGATATTGTGACGTTTTGCGAGTTTACTCCGCACCGAAAATAAAGGAAATTGGAGAGATATTTGATGGCGATAAAGTGGAGGCGAAGATGACAGGTGAGAGTTGTAGCGCTAATTCATGTTCAGTTGAGACTTGGGTCTGGCAGCTGCAACTTCTGAGGCCGTCTGCAAGAAACAGCTGCTCATTCCAATCTATTACATCTAATTCCAAACATTCAGCACGTAAACAGTATTTTTTGAACCAAACGAGCAAGGAATACAAATAGTATCTTAACTGAGACTATATTTCAATGAAGAGGAAAATGTGATATCATTGGAAAATTTAACTACTGAAAGAGTAAGGGCATTTATATTCACTATAGTTTTTATGGATCAACACTCTTCATTAAACAGTAATATTTTCTTCCGTTTTACTTTGAATCTCTTTATTTGGAATTGAACTTCAACTTTTCAATGTAATATTTTACTTTATTTATAAAGAAAACAATATGATAAGAAACAATCATAGAATTAACTTAACCAGGAATATAAAATAAAACTGAAGACCATGAAACTGATTTTAATCTCTCGTTTAGTTCCCTACAATTATAAGGAAAGGCTCAAAAATGCTCATCGAGAGATTGTTCCAGTCCTACTGAGATAAATAGAGTTATTCTCATGTTCTTTTCCTTTAAATTTATCTGATAACGCAGTATTTGAATTTATCACCTCAGATTAATGACAAGACATGGGCTTTCCTTTGAGACTAACCTTGAGCTGTCTTTTTATGCAGTATAATTCGATTATTGTGAGTATGAATTAAAAACAGAGCGAGTGGTACCGCACAATTCAACCTTTATACGTCACCGATTTCAGACTATCGAATTCAAGTCACTTTTTCCAATAAAAGTCTGCAAAATATAGATGAATACGCTTCCAGGCTCATCCATATCTCTTCAAACTTATCGGAATTATTATCTGCATTATTTTACCGTATGCTACTATAAAAAACACGACATTCCAGCTTTCCTACGGCAGTGCACCCAAATATATACATTTATACGAGTAAAAATAATCAAGCCCAAAACATAGTTTTTTCTTAGTCCGAGAAACACTGTCAAAAAAGAGCATTCAAATAAAACGGCAAAAAATAATAAACACCAGACGATACCGTACGCGCAGTTTTGCGTAAAAATTTCGACAGTCGAATGGCGGAAGTGTTTTCTTGCGAAGAGCCTGAATAATAATTAATCTAAAATTCAAAATTGATAAATCAGTAACGCTAAATTCCCTGGTTCGAGTGCCGGCGGAGACATGGAAGGTCCTGTTCGTAGCGAAAATGCCAGGGTGCCATTGATACCTGGTATTTTAAAACTTGGGTGTCAATTAATTGAGATGCTGATTATTCCATACATAAACAAGCTGATACTAAATGAATGAGTTACGACTACTCTGGTTCGATACCTATTACAACGATTCTACTACTCTCATAATAGGCGTAAAATGAGATTCTGCATTAACCATTAACAATTATCGTATTAAATTTTATTCGTCATTAGCACTTAGGTCGTAATACAAAACTGACTATTATTTATGGAAAGGAATACAGACATTCAAAGATCGGGAAATAACTTGCGGGGAAAGACGTATAAAACACCGATATAACGACGATATGATCATTTTTCCCGATAAAGTTCTTATCCGTTCGATTCTAATGATGCCCTAACACAACTACATCTCACCATTACTTTTCATTCTGAGAATGTAAGAAACATAAAATACGGAAATGATACAGATGCAGGAAAACTCATTAGTAGAAAAACATTCGTTCGAGATTACAACTCCCCGGAAATAGAGCACTGAGAAAGTAACAATGGGGCAGCTGAGACAAAATCACAGGGGAATTATCTCTGACCTTCAGTACGTAGTTTTCCTGTATTTGGAGAGTGTTTAGGCTGTGCCCAGCAGCAGATGATTTATCGTCCCTTTGGATGACAACGCCAGCGTTAGAGGGGGCGTTTTAATCTCACGCACGTCAGATAAAGGCTGACCGTTTTTTCACTGCGAGCGCTAGATAAGGATGATTTTTGGGGAAAATTGGAACGAATTCAGAAAAGTTTGGAATTATTTCTCCTTTGATAATAGTAAGGTACCCCTTAAACTCAGCTGCCTTAGCTCTTACGATAGATTTGGTAATTACATCAACTTTCCGAATATCTTGGAGGTTTTTACTCTAAAATTAAATAATTTTATCAATGAACACGTACAAAGTTAGTTTCTACTGTTACTATTTTTTATATTTTTGACCCATTTTAGTGTTTTATTTGTCACTCTGAAACATCCCCTTAATCCATATTTTTGTACCTCAGTGTTAATTTTCTGCTTATTTTTATTTAACTTTATTTCTTTCGTATTAGCTATGTAAATTGTGCAATTATTGTTATATAATTTTAGATCCCATAAATTGCCTTTTCCATAAATTTAGTTATCGACCATATGATCATAGTTGATCTTATCTTGGCTTGCCTATTCATAAATCATTCAGACAATTCACCAAAATAAATTAAACTCATAAGAACCGGCTTATATATCATCAAAGGTTATAAATAATCTGCAAGTGACACATAACATTACCACCTTGAACATTCTTCAATTATTTCGTTTTCTCATTAAATGGATGAATTTTCACAGAAGGTGAAAGAGCTCGCCTTTTACTTCCCTGAGGACAATCATCGATCGATTTCTTAATAAGGGTTTGCAAAGGAAATTCTGGTTCTCCGTCAAAGAATGTTAAATATTTGCTAAGCAGGGTCTGGAGAAGGGGTCTCCAACAGGTCGATGGCAATCGACCGAAGGATCTTTGGCCCTTTTAGAGCAGATCTCGCCAACTTCCACCAATCTTTTACCTCAACAGATTTTCAACGCTCAATTTGATCCTACTACGGATTTATTCGGGTTTCCGGAGCGGATTTAGCTAAAACAGAGGATTTTGATCGCTTAGTCCTTCTCACATTTATATTCCTTGAACTGCAGCAAGCGTGAAAGGGTACCCTCTTTCTCCTAGGCGTAGAATATTCTAATCGAAGCTTTCAATATGGTTATATTTAATAATTTTTCAGTGTCTGAAGTTTTACACAATAAAAGAACGACATAATATCAAGAAACAGATCGCATCTAATTTTATCGTTTCTCATGCACTCAAAGACTCAGCGAAATTGTAAATACTTCTGCTATTAATAAAATGGTACATAATCAGATTTTACTAACAAAACGTATTCCTTTATTAATTAAAGTAAAAAGAAGATACCAGTTATAATGTCTCTATAAAATGCATATTATGACTTGTTTGTTACCAGTCATCAGCCCGAAAACTGGAGGGGTCTTTTACCCCTCAACCATTGGGTGACAAGAGCTTTGAAGATGAAATGAGAAGTACGAAGGTAGAGTTACAGAATCACATAATAACTCGAAGAAATTAAAATCAAATAATCAAAGTTTCTACCGAATTAACATCAAAAGAAATTGGATGATGAAGAGCTTCAACATAAACACGGATGATCTTACAACTTGATGAAACAGGGTCAAAAGGGTAGCTTCCATAAATTAAGGCTTCTGTTGGAACGTTCGAAAACTTTGAATTACAATCCCCAAGAAAAAGAGAAGATAAACATAATATCAGCTGCAGTAAACTATTCGATATTATAGGAATATTTTCCCTTTCAGCAACAATAATCAAAACGATGGGCTGCGAGATACTGATGAAACTTTACAATTGGGTATAAAAAATAGATTACCTGTGCATACGTTCCAAAACGATCGGAAATTCTATCCTAAATATAAATATTAATTGTATAAAAAATGCATAAGCATATAAACAGCGGAAGTGATAGCGATGTTGCAGACGTCAATGCATGGAGAATGACAGATGGATACTTTACCCGCAATTTTATTTGGCCAGACCTGATGATAGCGTTGATACGCCGAAACTAGTTACAAGAACAAAGAAAATTTTGGAATTATTGTCCATTTTTAATCATCCATCATTCATAGAGAGGATGTATTTCAATTCTCGTGGCCGAAATATAAGCGCTTTCGCAACTAATTCTTATTGAACCACTGCGTATGAGATCATAAAAAAGCTGAATAACTCAACTCAATACTCAAACGAATTGCGACAGGTTATTCGAAAAAAATATGTTTTTTCCCTTTTACAAAGAGAGGATAAAAAGTTGAGCAATGAAAGTAGAATATAATTCAGACAAGACTTTAAAGCTGTTTGTATTCACAAAATTAATAAAAGTGCGTTAAAATGGTAACGATATTGATCTAGAAATTTAATTTGATTATAAATGTTACGCTATTTTAGCCAGATATTTTTAAGTTACTGCTCTTTAAGAAGAAGATCTTTTATGAATTAAATTTTATTATTAATATTCTTTAAATCTTTCTGCGAGGTAAGGGTCCTCTTTCATCAAACCTCAGAAGTTATTACACGATAAATTTAAGCCATAAAAAAATAATTACTAGATCATAAATCATTATGAACTCCTGCCAAAAATATAAAAATAATTTTCCTCATAATAGCCAGGATTTCTCTCCTTATTATAAGACGTAATTAATTTAAAAATACCTACGCAATTTAAAGTAATGAACTTAATTTCTCAAGGTCGTTGAGAGTATCGAATGAGGCTTGTCACTCCGCCAACTCGTAAATTTCCACGGAAAAGGACAAACATCCTCGATTGAACCAAAATATCGTATTAAAAATTCCCGGAATTTCTGGAGGTTCTGGGATACCTTGCGGCATAATATCCCGTAAGGAGAGGGGGAATTCTGGGAGCTCCGGAAACCACCAACACACCCCTCGGGGGGCTTTATAGACAAGGACGGAGAAGCACAACTGGTCCGGAATCGATAAATTTCCATGGGCGAACGGGGAGAAACAGGTAAAGAGAGGGGAAGGGAATGCGACATGACGCAGATTGGCAGCTGAATTTCAAAAGTTGGACTCTGGAAGGGTATAGCTGTTATTTCGCCGCCAAGCGAGGGGCAATTTAAGCCCAAAGTGGAGTGTGAGTGCGGAAGGATACGGTTTAACATCGGGAATGTGTTGTCAGAAGGGACGCGTCGTTAGGGGAAATGAAGTTAGTTGACATTAAGGGAAACCCGGTTAAGCAATACGCCTACAAATAACATCGGAATCCCAATTAGAACCTCCCGGTACGTTGCACATCCTAGTAAATATTCGGTGAACGTTATTTGCGAAATTATTTGTTGATGAAAATATGTTCCGAATTTATCCACTACCTGCAGCAGGGTTGCCTAAAGTACGGTCTGGGAGCCGGAATGCGGCACGCCGAAGGGTTTCAGACGGCACATTGAATAACTCATGAATTTCTATCTCATCCATGCATATAAAACGCATAAATTTTTTAACACATTAAACAATAATGTATTAATTTTATTATTCCTTCCACTAAAACTCTAAGCTGAATTTAGATAGCTATATCTAATACAAAGGGAAGTTTTGTATTAGATATAGCTATCTATATAGAGTTAGAAATTAAAATAAAATTAAACTAAATAAAAATGGTGATTGTAATAATGATATTACATAATATTTCGTAAAATAGTTTCTAAATTTCATTCATATAGATATTATTCTACCTCAATATTTTATTTATGTTTGCTGTTCAGATTGTAGAAAACGAAATAGAAAAACGAAAGGGATTTTTCAAATGTTGATTATTCAATATGATCAGATATAATGATAGACATATAAGACAACACTTGTACAACTCATCAAGAAGAAAAAGCAATGTTCATTTCCTCGATCATTGATCTTATTATGGAAAATATCATCAAATACACCACGTATCATTCAAGAAATTCAGCGATCGGTTTATAGCAGGGGTCCGCCACACGGAGTCGTATGCGTCTTTTACATTAATTCTGAGCAGCCCTAAGAAATCAAATCTTAACATAACCTTGAATGCACATTTTTTAATTACGATTTATTGCTTATTTGTTGAAAGAAAAAAATTACCGAATCGAGTAAAAAAGTGTTAATAATAAAAAATTTTAGTAAAACTGAAAATAAATCAGCAGCAATTCATAGAATTTCAAAAGGTAAAACCGATATAGGTTATCTGCAGCCCTTGAATTCCTTCGAAATGCCAATTTAACACTGGAACTATAAGCGCGCAAACCCCTGATTTAGAACATTAATTTCATTTATTAGTAAAATATTTTCTTGATTGGTATAAAAATTTATTCAAATAAAATGCTAGCTCATCATGCGTATAAATTATCACATCTATCATATACCTGATATATTTTTTGAAAGCGGCATCAAATTGAAAAATTCATACTTTCCATGTATGACTTCGAGAAAATATACTCAATTTTCAGATGAAGATAATCATTGAAGATACTTTTATCAACTTGTAGAAGAATTTCTTAATAAAAATTAAGCATCGTTTCAAGTTTTCCCAGCTTGAAAACGCAATCAATAAAGTGGGTTTGACATTTATCATTATCATCGGTGAAAACTAGTTTACAATTTTAAATAATCAAGGCTGTCTTTTAGTTGACTTCTTCGGTATCAGTTTCATATAAACCATGGCTAATTTATTTACTACACCTCAGAGAATAACTTACGTCAATTAATATATATACACATAAATGTTCTAAAATATTTTGTTTACTCTTAAACCTGAAGTATAAGTTTCTGCACATTCTCTTCTGGTAAAGATAAAATATTTAATGTCTAATTTGAGTTCCACCGAGTGGGGTTTTCCCTTTTAAGGGCTTTCTGCGTTAGTACTCTCAAACTTGTAAAATACTAACTACTGCGGAGAATAAAGGGTAAATTCTGCCATTCTTGATACACCATTTCTACATATCGAGGATATAGCCAAATGAAATAAATTAGTTCGATTAAAGTAATAAAGCCCGAAGTTGTAATTATGAGATTATTCTAGCTTTGATAAAGTTAGGTGTATATTACTTATTGTGATTTTAATGTTTTAAAGAATGGTACCACATGTTGACGAATCCAGGGTATTTCAAGTTAATTTTTAATATCTTGACATATTTTCCTAAACCTAATACCCAAATTAGTATTAATTAAATTATAATATATTATTACATTATGTAAAATAACCTAAGATGCAGTAAGTAAATAGAAAAAATCTTACGAAATCCATCAATTAAGCGAAAATCGATTAGCCACTCCAGGGATATAGCGAATATAAAAAATAAGGAAATCAAATATATTTTGGAAATGGGATTTCAGAATATGCAACTCAACAGTTTTCAAATTTAAGCAACGAGAAGAATAAACGAAATATGAAAATCTCCCAAACAGTGACATTTATATTAATGGCGCCCTCACATGGTCAACGAGCGACCAATTTGGAATTTTTTGGAAGCGGTTTATGGTGGGTTAAGGTGTTCACAACCGCGCTTCCCATTTCTGTCTGTGTTTGCTTTTGTCGGTGGAAGATATGAAAGCGGTTGCTCAGAGGCACGAAATGAAATATTTGCGTTTTATCTTCATTTTCATAATTTTCTGCTTCCAAATCGTTCCGTCACTGTTACTTCGTCTGATGGTTAACATATATATTTTCACAGAATATCTTTTTGTATACATCTAACAATAAACGCTATTGAAAAATGGGTAAACGAAGCATCGCAAATGCAACCTTTTCATCATACGAGAAGAATATTACCTCTACAAGTTTCAGGCAAACATTGGTAATCTTATCTTCCATAAATTCACATGTGCTTTAAAAACGAAAAATATTTACCACATTATATAATATAATTATATATAGAGTTTTAACCGATCCAACGAGTCAAACTGAACATAAAAAGGGCATCAAATAGGCAGCAAATTTTTCGGGGGTGAAAAGTAAAAGCCAATCTGGGGAATTTGTCTCTGGATTTAGATTTAGCGACCTTTTTCTTCTTATAGCGACTTTACTTCTAGCGACTGCTCGCATTCTATGCAGCGTGTTCTATTACGTCGACCCTCTCATTTCATTGCCCTCTCTACATGCTCGTAATATATAATGTTACTTTCAGACATAAGTATTACCTATGAATGAATTCGAACGAATACCAAAAACATTCTTTACAGAAATACGCAACTCATGAAATGATAAGCATTCTACTAGTGTTGATATGGCGTCAATAGGTCGTAGGGACGGCTCTGATGAGGCAATAACAGGAGTCAGTAATGACAGGGTGATGAATGGACATGAAGTGAAAAATGGCTGAATGACCAATATGGATGGGGTGTTAATCATAAAGTTTGAGAAAAAAATTGAAAGTCATCCTTCTGTCCATACAGGAGGGATGGATGTCAGCAAATTGATCAGGATTGCATATAAGGAGAATGGGCTATTAAAAGAGAGGTAGACAGAATGAGCCGTAAATGTAGTGAATGAGAAGCCGAAGGAAAGAGTATGTATGTAGCTATTAGAAAAGAGAGGGATGCATGAAAGAATGTGCCCAAATGAATGAATGCTTGCCCAAAGGACTACCTTAGATTATATTAATCTGTTAATTTATATATAAGACCAGAAACTGAGCCCCACAGTTAGCGATCTCACGGTGAATCAGTCGGCGCACCTATCTTGATTGACAATTTCATTTGATGTTAAGAAATATATGCCAAAACATAAAATATAACATAAATCATACAGAGAATAAAAATCGTAGCATTGTAAAAAAATTACAAAATACAAAAAAGCAAACAGGAAATAAAAGGAAAGGTGTTCGAATGGATCATACAAAAACTTCTCACACCCACTTAATCATTTCCTCGCATTAGAGGAAAAATCACAGTTTCTTAATGCGTGTGATAACGACCCCCATTAATGACTGTTTTAATTCTGACCGCCATAAAATCGAGACTTAGAAGTCTCGGTTTCTCTCCTAATAAAGCCTGTTGTCCTTCCGAGATAAGCGTCGGCGCCACAGTCGCTCCTCAGTTATGGACGGCGAGGATTTTCGTCGAGGGATAAAAAGCAATCCGAATGCGAAGAAGAGCATCCGCCATCCGGTCCCTCTCGGCGCCGCCCGTCTCCACGCGACCAGCATCCTAAGCGATTCAACAGACCTCTTTACCTACTCATTATAAGTATTCTTCCTTCGGTTTGAGGGAAGTGAGCGGATATTTCGGGAAATAAACCGGATATAAACTCGTCTTTCCATCACACTGACTCATAGTCGTGAGTTTTAAGCCGAGAGTAACGTCGTTGTTACTAAATGTTGCTTTTAGTCCACAGGTGCAATATATCGGAAAGAAAAGAGTTGACCGTCATGCTTACTTTTGATTTTATGTGAAATTCAGAAGCGTAATGAAAGAACATCGAACCGTAATATTTTCCGTTCCGGTTTCCGCTCTTGTTCAACGAGAAAACCGAATTAAGGTTTAGTTCCGATTTCACTCAAGCCAAAGTCGACTCGGTTCGAACAGTTTTTTACAGTTGTGATGTCACATCCTTCTGAGAGTTTTTCTTTAATATTTTTACCTGTATAATCTCCATTACAATGGATTCTACAATAAAAGTTTGTAATATTTATTTGCTAGACGTAATTACACATATTTAGTAAACCTTCCTCCGATTACACCCCTAAATAAGCATGGTTGAGAGAAAAACTCAGAACTGAATAAATAGCAGTTTTCAGTTTCGGTTCAGAAATAATATTTTTTTTTTCATTTGGGTACGTTATTCTCTCTGGATAAAATACCGTACTTTAAGGTTCTAATCCAGTTCGATGCCCTGCTCCAAGTCCCTGGGAGTTGAAGTAGATTATCATTACATTGTACAAAGTAGATCGCTTGGAAGAGGGTTAAAATTACCAATGGCATACGTTCTGAGACATCAAAGTGACATACATACTCCATTCGTGTTACTGCCGTAGAATCAAGTTATTTTCTATCTGCGACGGGCAGTTTCAATCCAATAAACAGGCGAGACGGTCGATCGCGTAATGGATCGGCAATGAGCAATAACTGTCATCGCTTGAATACGAGAAAAGGGAGAATAAACAACAACGGAGATGATAGAGAACTGTTCGTCATGTAAATAAATAAATTAACAATCATTCGATGTTTTAAATGAAAATTATGAACGTAGGAACAAACATATTTAGAAAAACCAATTTATCGTCATCACTCATACTCACTCACAGTATCTATGCTTTTTTATTATTTTGCTTTCTTTTATCTTCAACCTTCAACTAAAATGACAAAGAGTTAAGTGTAAGAGTAAACTATAGTATCAATTCCGCCTTAGATAAGTCTTCTATTCTATCCTATTTAGTTAGCATGATTTTCTAAACTCACTCCTAACATTTAAGTTATCAGTTAAACTTGAGGTAGGTCTAGACTTCAAAAACTCCTCAAAAACAAACAAATCATGTGACCTCAAGATAGCTAACGTTTTATCTTTCCTTTGACTTATGATAGGAATTCTCCCAACATGATAACGCCCTACCTTTCATAATAGTTCTCAAAAGGATTGCTATATACCCTATTAATCCTGTTTTACTCAACTCAATCTTTCCTAACTCAACATCCGACACTTGATCTCTTAGATTCTGGTCTTACTCTTCTCCGTCCACACCCCATTTACAACTCAAAGGTTTCTAGCCCTTTTAGGTCTTCTTCCATGTTCATGTTTCATGTACATGCAATTACCCGCAACGAGATTTTACCAGTCTTACAAAGCATATTTAAGCTTTCCTTTTCGCAAAAGCCCCCGAAAATATTTTAGCTATTACCCACATTAAAGTTATCGGGTTTTCAGTCAATATCAGAACACGAAAATATCTTCTCGCGCAGGCTAAATATTTCAAGTTAAAATGATTATAATTCGCTTACACACGTTGTGTTCCAAAACAATGATTGTCGAGACAAGTTAATATTTTACACTAAAGTTCGCGGATAACCGTACTTCATTTTTCATTTGATTTGCTGGGAAATATTCCCTAACAAATTTCAAGGGTTGGCGTTCATCATTTTAAAATGTGAAAGTAATCAGCCTGGTTGAATTTTTTTCTCCGGTATCCTTTGGCAACAAAAGCATAGAAGAGGGAATGAGGATAAACGGACAAGATGAGGAATGAGGTTGTTTGCATTTGCATTCCTTACAGGCAGATAAAATGAGTGGATCAATTTCACGACAACGCAAGCGTTGAATAAATTTCTCAGTATTCAAAACGGACTAATCAGGATTAAAGGCATAATTCAGCATCACTCATACCTCAGCAGGTTTTCGTATTTTCAGCCATTAATTAAGAAGACTGAACCAAAAGTAACGAAATATACATTTTCGTCTGATATACATTTACATTTGAAATAAAACATTATTACTGTTATAAATTTCCAGCATTCATTTGGATATGGTATTCTTTCTCTCAGTATAAAACGAAAATAAACTACCAAATAAAAGTGAAAGAGTTGGGGCGTACATATACTATCATATAAAATGAAAAGAACGGAGCGTAAATACACTACCTTATAAAATGGAAGAAATTAGCTTGAATAACTGCGCATAGTAGAAAAGCCACATGTTTGGCAATATTAACTATGGGCGACCGGTAGTTGATGACAGTGATGAACTTTCATCATGATTAAGCCTCTTAGAGATAAGCCAAGGACACCCAGACTCCGGGAAATTAATTCTGATGTAAAATAGGATGAGAATGATGCACGTTTATCATGAAAGATTTACTACGTTGATCATGGAGATTACACGCATATAAATCACAGACTCAGCTATTTTAACCTAGGATTATCAAAATTCACGCGTAGAAAATAATGACACAGAAAGGCATGTAAAAGGCGTATAATAGAGATGGGATCCTGAAGCCGCATGCGGCCTTTTCTTGCGTTTGGTGCGGCCTCATCTACACCTTTTTCAAAAATCAGAATGTTCAAATTATTTCGGTATTTCGGTAATAAAATAGAAACATCAGTTTTCCCACCGTTTAAGTTATTTTCAACAACGATACCTAAAACAACCAAAACGCGGTCTAATGGTTTCGAATGCAGCCTTCTGATAAGCAGAGGTTTCTCGGCAGTTCCACCGCTAAGGATGAAGTAAAATTATTTATCTCCTTGAAGAGAGCAAACAGTTTGGAACTATTCCAGCCATTCACCTGGAAACGCCGAATATTCTTATCAATTAATCGGACAAATGCTTTTTTTAATCGTTTACATAAATTTCGAAACATTTGAAACGTAATTCACGAGTCGTAAAATTTAAAAACGACAAAACGATTTTATAAAAAATCGAACTCGTCATTAAACTTTCACACATCAATCCAGAGAATAAACAAAGCCTTCCGATTCAAACCGTTAAAAAGCGGCGGAGCAATCGCTTCAAACAAAACAAATAATGCACGAGAGAATATAAACGAGGGAGAATTTATCGAATTCCGCTTCTAAATAATCACGGATGCCACCGGTTAAAACTGCAGATTTAAATTCATTCCAAAGGTATTGAGCAGGGACTGAAAATTCCCTCCGGTTCTATAAATTGAATGGAGGTAGAAAAATGTATTTTGATCCTCAATCGGCATTCCAAACGAAAATATTACCGCATTGTCTATAAGGGTTACAGGTTTAAATAGGGTAAAAAAAGATTAGAAATGCATTGTAGTCCCAGAATCATCTTGCTCTGATAACGATACCCTTCGATCTTCATTTATATTGGTGAGTAGAATGTAAGTTACACGATGAATGTAGAGCCACCATTGATTACTTTACCATTCGGCGAATGTCCACAAAACATCCGACAAAGTGAACGTGAAACCGAATTGCGGAGTGCCATCAGGTATTGAAAGCCAAGTTCCATTGGAAAGCAATTCTTCAATATTAACAATTCATAGCTGATCTACACTCTTCTAAATTCAACGAGTCCGCCGAAACCTCAATTCACCAATTCTACACCGGATGGGAAACCGCTGATCAGAACGCCAATAAAGAGTGTTATGAGGAGAAAATGCTTCAACATATTTATCTATACACTTCTGTGTGAGTTCTGTTTAGCATTTTATCTGATTAACACATTTCCATAGTTGCCAATTTAGATATTTTGTGGATGGATTTCGCGACTTTTCCCCTATCATAGCGACTTTTATCCTGTTTCAGCGAGATCTCGCACTACACGGAGGATGTTCTATTACGTCGACTTTCCTCAACCGACTCTTAAAACATTTGACTCATTTTGAAGAGAAAATATTATAATTTCTGGTTAATAAAAGATTTCATATTTATATTAAACTTTTAATATTTGTAATTTAAGATCTCTTGCTCCCGCATAGCCATGTTGGCAGTGCGTTTTGGTGAGTGGTCCCGGGATTCAATTCCCAGCGCAAATTGATGAAATATTTTATATAACATTAATTTAAAAATAAAACCTTGCTCAGCAATGTAATTTTTCCACTTATAACTCCCATTATGAGGACCATATTTACATCAACGTTTATTTCGCCCTAAAAAGGAGAGGTCGAGTCCGTTTTTTATCATCGGTAAGTTAAACTTTGCTTTGTGATTTATGCCAAACAGCCGTAAGTATTGTCCGTTTCCTAGAATTTCATATGACTCTGCCATTAAATTCTCAATCACTTCGAATCCACATTCGTTGAAATATTCTGTATTTTTTAGATAAGCCCTAAATTGCACTAAGGAGTGTTTTGGTTGAAAGCTTGCAATGCAAACGGATTGGTTTGGCGCATTTCACATAAGAAAATAATATACCTACAAAAAAATGCACCAACGTCCTTACTTGAGAACAAATAAATATTGAGATATTTTTTATGTTAAATATCTTTATTATTGTAAAAATACTTATTCTTTGTTTTATCACGCCTTTTAAGTGCGATCAATTGTGTATAAACATTAAAACATTTGTTCACTAATGGGAAAGCTGATCTAGATAAACTCCCAGCCCTCCATTATCCATGTTTGTATAAATTTCCTCGTTCTCTTCAACAAAATGTTTTTACTACTACAACACACATTTCCCTAAATTGGTTTCTATTATTTGAAGCGATAAAACAACTTTGCAGAGAAAAGTGCAGCGTAATTGAAGGTAATAGGTAGAGCGGATTTTTTGGGCGGACAAGGGCTCTATAAACATAATTAAATTAAATATACAAAACACTGTCATTATTTAGTGAACGGAATAATGGATGTTTCAAATTTAATACATTTATATTTATGCGACAAACGGTAAAATAAAAAACTTCATTATACCGTTAGGTTACCTTAAATGTACTGAAATTTTCACTTGCAAATCGAGCAGGTATCATCGGCGTAACCATTTCCTTTTTTGGGGTAAGAATGTTAACTTTAACGTGATAGAAAATAATGGTGAATTAAATACAGAACAAAAACGCACCCTGCAATAATCTGTGCAGCCAATAAATTCAATTTCAACATCAATGTATCAGTAATAAACACTAAGTATGATACTACTTACACTAATACTTTTACAACCTTACATTTCCTTCGAAATTAAAATCTTCCGCCATCATTAAATATTTGAAGGAAACTACTTATCACTCCAAGTTAAGATTAATAAAGAAGTTCGTGAACAAATGTATAAAAAATATGTAGATATTTCAAGACCTCCTAACCCTCTAATAAGGGGGAAAACTTCGTTTAACACCATATTACTCCGTAACATGGCAGGTTACGAGTAAGAAGCTAATAAGAGTTAGGGATATCAAAGTTTTTACACTCTCTGCCACTCGCCACCAGCGGCTTGAAGGGTCGGTATGTAAATGTAAGTGGATGGATGCAAATGCAGTCATTTACATTACTTTATTCTGTGTTTGCTGATTCAAAGTGTTCAAAAAAGCAATTAACGCTACACAACGATGACAGACAGCGTTTCAGTCTACACCACATTTTGATGAAAGATTGGTCAGTTCTGATGAAGGCAATTCACTCATTAAATCGATGGCCCCAATCAATGAATTTATGAATATTCATGCGTCCCAAGCGTTCGTCTATTGAATATTAATACTCCGGCATTGTTTACAAAAAGGACTTAAAAAGTAATTTCGACGCGCCAGCTGCAACTACAAATGAACTTCACGAAGGGCGTCAAACAGCACATTTACGAAACTACTTCTTTTTCACTCGTCGGTAATGACGGCTTTGAGCTTGAAAATGTTTTAAAAGATATCCTTTTAATCTGAGGAGATAAAAGGCTAACATAGATGCTTCGTCAGTTGACCTCTCATATGGCCCATATCCTGCCGTGATCATCAACCCCCTCAGCGCCGCCAAGCGGAGAATGCGTGCATCCCTTGTGCTCAATAAGGGAGAGCTCTATCATAATCTTGCTTTTCAAACGGCGGCCGTTGGGATATGCTTCAGAGATGCTCCCAGCGGAAACGCGGTCCAGATAATAAAAGTAAATACAGAGAATAACAGAGACCTGAATGGGAAGGGCGCTTAAACAAAAAACACCCCAAAATATCATACATCAATGACTGCTAAAGGTCAGCGAGAACATTCAACGTTAAAAGAGAAGATATTTTAACTGGGTAACGCTTGAAGTTGGTAAAAAAAGATAGAAATTTTTAATTTAGAGAACCAACATTCGAAAAATGAGCGAGTGTTTGCATCCACTCTTGCAACTAACGTATCAACTCAATCCTAAGCATGGATGCAAGAAATTGATCCAACGTTTGAAAAATTTCACTTAACTACAATTAATAGCTTTCATGTTTCAGATTTGATTGGACTGCTAGTTCCCGGTTTTTATGAAGTCCTAGGTTTCGAGATACTATAAATTTAGTTTAAACTAAAATTAATCAATTAAAACATAGACTAGCTTAAATTAATTAATAAATTAAAAATTAGACTAATTAAATCAACAGATCGACTGCATATAATACAAAATCATGGAAGCTAATACAGCGATCCTTTGTCTTCTTGCTTCGTTTAGCGTATTTTCGTCTGTTTTCGAAAAATATCAACGTTAATCCTACTCAAACTGTTATTTAGATCTATTTGCTCGTAACAAACCAGGTTTAAGTAAGAAATCAAGATAATACTATGGTAAGTTCTGATGCATATTATTATTATTCAAGGAATATTATGCTAGACACTGATTTTATTTATTTAGTGATTTAGCCATTATATCTTTAACTATTTATAGCGATATTTGAAGGGTTCAGTGACATTTTAGCTCCTTTTTGGTAACCAAGCGACATTTTGAAAATAAATTGGCGACTCAGTAAATGATTGGTCCATTACCATTCCATTATTCGAATCATTATATTCCATTAAATGTAAATGATTGGTCCATTACAATTCCATTATTGGAATTATTACATTCAATTATTACACCATATCCATTATTGTTAACTAACTATCGCGATAAAGATGACATACTTAGCCAAATGTTAATCATGATTACCACATTAGCACTGCGTATTTCTCCTGAGCCTAACAATATATTTGAAAAGGTTAACACTTTTCGATTCCCTCCATCAGTATAAAGGACATTCTCCTGGATGATACGAGCGTGTAAAACTGAATGCGCGAGTTATGCTGTAAAGGACTGGAGATAAAGTCATATTGAAGGTGCTGGCAATATGAAAGAGAGCGAAAGATTTAAGCCCATTCAAAATGTCATTTCTCGTGGACTAAATGAGCTCTCTCACTTAATGGGCCTAAGAATTAATTCCCATCCTTCTTTCTACGCTGGGAAATCTCAATTCCTAAAAGTGCCTAAAATTATCCCCAAGCCATGAGAAATTCCAAAAGGCCGCTCCCATTTCCTTTATGGATCGAAGGGATGTTTCATGATACGGGAGAGATATTCCCCTCATTTTTCGAAATTCTTTTTTTAAAGAACGTCCTTAATCAATCCCTGCGATGTAATTTTTCGTGAAACACGAAAACGTAACACTTCCTCTTTTCTCCGAACTAAAGAAAAAGGCATTCTTCCTTGTAATAAAGGAATCTAATTATAAAAGGCAGTACCTCGAATTTAGGAGAGAGAGATCTCAAACAAATGTATTTCTAACGACATTACTAACGAGATTTTGTAAATTAATATCTTTCCTAGTTTTACCCCTGGCGTCCTTAAAGTTACCAATATTGCTCATTGCTGTTCGCTAAAATCTTTCTTCATCTAACAGTAGGGTTTCGTAGTACCAGTAGTAGTAGTGTGTATTTGGTAAGATATTTCCTTAAATGATACCTGAAATAGTATCGCACAGTATTATTTTACTTTAAAATTATACCAGATGCAGTAAAACTAGATTTTACAAACTTCTTGAAAGATTTCATATTATTGCTTATTTATTTCATAATTTTGTTAATTCAAAAAAAATATGAGTCGAAGATTCTTCATTAAATGACAATGTAAGAGAAAAATGGTTTATGATCACGGCATTATTATATTACCAGTGAATTGCCCCGTCAAAAAAAGGAGGAAATTAATTTAAATTTTAGAAACATTTACTACTATTATCGCATACATCTGATGTATGTCAAAATACCCCGTCAAAATGTCAAGGATTTATTTAAATGTATCTGTCATATTATCTGTCACTATTTGGTATGAAGTAGTCTACTTGTTGTTGAATTACAACCGGTGGCCGAGTGGTTAGTGTGCCTGGATCATATTCCAAGGATTAAACCAAAAGTTAATCCTCTGTGGTTCGAATCCTGTTGGGTGAGAAATTTTTTTCCGGAAAATTGAGTTTCTGGTTTACTGAGAAGCTTCATTTCACTTGCCGGAAACGTAGAACGGATAATTAATTTTTATCTTTTATAATTAAATTACAGACACTAATATCGAAAGTGCGAATCGATGGATGAATGACGGTAATTGAATCGAAGAACCTTTGGAGTTATAAAAGGTTTCTGACATAGTTATAGCAGTGAACCAGATGCGACGGCCAATTTCATCTCTCATGACGACGAACAAAATATTAAGAACAGATATAAATGGCCACACAGGTAATGATACTAAATTGTGTAATATACTAATTATAATTCCTTTGAAATAATAGCTCACAATTGTATAAAACTGTTACTTATTTTACATCCTCATTCGACATACAATTTTTGGGTGTATCCTGGTAGACCTTCACCGTACCGTAGAGGTCACGAGGACAAGTCCCACCGCACATCAAACAACCAGAAAATAAATTTATATTTTAACATTTGATCTCATACTTGAATTGTTTATTTCGTATTACGAGATGCATTCTGAACTCCAAAGAAAACAGAATTTTTTAAGTTTAAACGTCTCCTTCCCTCTGAGGCTCATTCCTTTTTCTTCGGTACCACACTCCTCGCTCATTCAGTTTATCCCTCCATCTTTTCCTTGGTCGCTTCATAATTCTTTTTCCTTTTGGAGGTTTATCCCTCGCTACCTTCACAATCCTTTGCTCATCCATTCTGTCTATGTGCTCGTTCCATTCTAGCTATAAGGTTAAACATAATCACAATATTTCAGAGCGATAGCAATATTTAATGCTCTTAGAGATAAAACCAGTTTGACGGTGGGTGCCGTAGCGAAGTCGAAACTAAACAGAAATTCGGCGTTTCTATGGAACCGGAGCGAAATCCGGAACGAAAACCATCGCGCTTGGATGCCGCCAACTACGTCAACGGAGGAAACTGCACGATCTCAAGATACCCAAAATGATAACATCTTTTAATAGCGGCGTTTATCACATTCGGCATGCCGCAAAAACCCCATCGCTTCTTATCGCGGTTTAGATACACACACCACATCGAATTAGGAGAGGTCGCTTCAAGTACGTGGATATCAGAGGACAAGAAATTTCGCTCTCGAGAAGAAAGGAGCAAGAAAAGCCGGTCGGGAAGAGATGGATTAATTGAAGGACTTGAGTCCCCCAAAGCTCATTTTGGAGAGGGAGAAAGTGGAAGATAACAAAGGGTTATGGGGCGAGGGCGTGGGTGGAGATGGAAATGAGGGGTTTGAATGGGAAGGGATTGGGTTGGGTTTAGATCAATTGTTGCCGTAAACAATGGACAAAACCTTTCGTCCAGGAGAAAAAAAGAGGCGGGAAAATTCAGAAGAGGGAGTAATTTCACAGGGGAATCGCCGGAATAAAGAAGGGACGTCCAAATTGGACTACAATTAACCGTCAAAAGGGACTCGAGAAAGGAACCGTTCCAGCTAGAGACCCTCGTAAGAAGAGACTTGTACATTCGCTCTTATTTTTGATACACGCAAACGATTACAGCATGCAAACGATAAGTACTCATATACACTCATGCGACGCAATCTAATTAACTAAATCTATTAGACCGAACGCTTAAGGTAAACATAGAGGTGTGGAGAACAAAAGCAAAGTTTGGTTGCTAACGAGATTGTTTACTCAACAACCTTTGTTGAGGTAAACAAACGAATTAACTAAAGGGACTCTTTCCCGGGGGAAACGTATTCAAGATTTTTTGTTTATGGTGTAATTTTTCTTTCGCAATAAAAATTACCAACATTAAAAGGGACGGAGAGAGCTTCAGTCCCAAACCAGAGCACTATGATTCCTAAAAAAAGCATAGATCATCGCTATTTAGTTTATTCCAAATTCTGGAAATTAAATCGTCCAAATTAACACATACTGACTGTGGTGAAATGAAGAACGAAATGGAAAAACCAGCGATTATAACAACGTTGATATTGCTGAAACTACAGATAGTTAATGAGAAACATGAAATCCTTTCGCAGAAAATCATACCCTTATTGCTAGTTGGACTTAGAAAACATAAATCAAATGCGGATTATTCTTAAACACTCGACTTTGGTATTGGTGATTTAATAAAGGATATTATGTCTATATAAATAAAAACCAACTAACAGAAAAGGAGTTTTTGAGGGCTGTAGAGCGTAGTCTCAAAGAGATCGTAATGCCCTCTCTCAAATGTAATTGAAAAAATCATTATTCCTCCATTATTATATAAGTCTATCTAGTAAAATTTTATTCGATTTATAGTGAAAAAGGCCAAATTTAAGTAACTAACACGCTCTCTTTGAGCGAATAGCAGACAATTCTTCAAAAATATCATGTAATGCTACCAGAATTACTAAACCCGGTTACAGCGCTATCCCACTTAAGACGGTTTTTCCTCGTTCCCTCGAGAAAGGTCCCTGTTGTTAAGGGAACAAATTTCGAAACGAAATGACTAAATATTCGATTCTGCTTATCGTCGTCATCCGCTAAAATAACATTGAGAATTTATATATGTAATGTTTTGATTAGATAATCCATAATTAACGCCATTTGATCAGTAAATTAGCGTTGCTTGCAAATGTACACACCTATATAAAAAAGGTATACCAATTTCATGCAGAAAATTGTGAAGTGAAACAAATAAGAGTAACGAAAACATAATTTTTAATTAATTTTGTAATCGACTTAATTCTATTTGAGCTTTGCAGATTTCCAATTGACACGAAATATTTGTCAAATGGAAGAAAATAATTCCATTCGTAAATTTAAATATTCCTATATCGATATCCGTATATGCAGCTACGATATGTAAAAAACATAACTCACCTTTGTAGCCGACTAGCAGCTTTGAGAAGTAAGGACGGGTTCAATCGTTGAAGTCCGTGGCTTAGAAGAGGCGCAGAAGAAGCCAGATCTGTAACAGATTAATACAAGTAATTAATTTTCGAGGTCTATACTCGTATAATTAAAGCATAAATGTTTGAATCAAATTTAAAATTACTTTTTATGATAAAAATACGAAATTAATTTTAACTGATTAATGAAATTCAAATACTAAAAATTCCTTTTACCTTCCTAAGAATACCATTAATTTGTATCGGTATTTTTAAACTCGCTTTCGATTGCATCAAACATCTTAATGCTTGAGCCCGGAATAGCCTCATAGGATAACTTGAACGGATGCAGTACATTAACATCACTGCTTGAAAGACTTTTTAATACGTTTACATTGATGGCTAGCTAAACTCTACAATTACAGATTAAACTATTTCGTTATAAACCCATCCCGTTAACGAGCAATAAGAGTTTTACAGAAAAACGCATCCACGAATTTGACCTTACTGAAACACGTAGGAATGAGAATAATTCAAAGAATGTATTTCTAAGGGCGATATCTCTCCATACATATTCCTAAATGTATTTTCTACATATTAAAACTATTTCTTTCAAAATAATCTCCATAATCATAGCCTATCATACGGAAAAATTATTTTTTCCATTCGGCTTTTCCTTAAATACACATATACAAGAAATACATAAATTATAAAATTAGTTAATTTCTGTAATAGAACATATCTGTTGTTAAAAAAGGGATATGAAATGCTCCTTAAATCGTTATGTCGATTTCTGATAGCTTCCGCTGGACCAGATGGAAAAGAGTTCTAAAGGAAATGCCGTTTAAAGAAAGTCTCTTTATTTTGTCCCTTCCAATTAAATTAGAACCCACCTGACTTAAGGAGAAATTGATACATCAATATTGAATTGATGTTTATACAAATCAATAACTCCGTTGATCAATAAGAATATTTCCGGTAGTTACTTACGTGCATACTACATCTAAATATCATCAGCTAAAATTTTACAACCTCATCTTAATATCATGAGCTAGAATTTTATAACCCTATCGGATTGATGACCATTACTGGCTCTTCTTCCAGACCTTTTAAGTATCTGTTCTAGTTTGATGTAGAAGATAATGAAACCCAATTAAAAATGTTCCCTTAAAGGCGAAAAATCTAAAGACAGTAATCTAGAAATGGCGAGACTTTTTTTCTATAGACACATCCCTAAGTAGTTGCGAAACTAGCCTAGCGCTTTTGTTTTCTACATTGTGCTGAATATGGCTTAAAAATCCTTCGGTACATGCTAGCTGAAGTTTCCTTCTTATTTACGGATCAGATTTATCAAGAGATAAAATTTCCCACCATCAGCTAATTCAAAGGAGAGCCGTGATCTAGGACTCAAAGGGATGACATAAGGACAAAAGGAAGTGAAATACTCGTAAGGAGAGTTTTCAACATTAGCATAGTCAGTGTATTTAGATGCACGATTAAAAACAACCAATGATGCTTAATCAACCAAACCTAATTCAAGTAAATTATCACTTTGATCCGAACATATAGTACGAGAAACGTAGATGACCTTAAAAAAACAACTGATGGCAACTTTCGGTATTCAAAGACTTAGAGTCACCTCTAATAATCACCTCTTCGCTGTAATTAGAATATTGCGCAATATTCCACGTTACTTTTCGACGATAAGGTTCAAAAGTAACTCCTGACTCCGGATCGGGCTTTTTCTGACCTTAAAATACCTTTCAGACAGCAGAATTTGGTTTCATATATTGATGATGCCTTATAATAGATATAAAAGAAACTTCTATTTTTTCGGTAACATTAGAGTAAATTTATTCATACCCTCAGTCTCTTCATAGTCTGAATTGCATTGTAAATAAAATTCCAATATTTTCATGAACATAGAATGACAAGAATTATGAATACGTTAGGAAAATGTTCTCGTTAGATACCAAATTAATGCGGGAAAATTAAGGTTAACGAGCTTCACCAACCTTTAAATATAATGCTTCTTAATTGCAATGTATTGCCCTTGTCCTGAAGGCTTTGCAAGTCAGCCTTAACATTAAAATCTTTCGATAATGAAATAAACTGAAGCATTTCAAAGCGATGTTATTCATAAATCATTTTGGTGCAAGTAACTAAGTGATAAAATAACAATTGACTAGTACGAATTTGGGAGGGATTAATTAGATTGGCAAGGGGTAGAGCTGAATGCTTATTGATATACTATATCACACTTGTTGTTCACATAATTTCTAAAATAAAAACAATGAATTTATAAATTTAAATGCTAATGCACTGGCGGAAGGTGGAAAGGGTACTTTCGATCATTTCTATTTAGCGACAAAATATTCCAGTTGCTGCTTGTCTTAGCAGCTCCTCATCCGACGCTTTGCAACAATTCCAAATTTGAGAACCACAGGAGGCATGTGGATGACGGGGATTCCATCGGGATGTTGACGAAGCGAGTAATTTACGATGGGAAATCAACGAGGCGGGGACAGGGAGAAAGGCGAAAGCATTTCTCATGCATCAAGGTCGCTATAAAGTTACACAAGCAAGAAACGCCGGAGGATAGGCAGCCATAGACGCTTACAGTAACGACGGGTTGCCTACTGTCAAAGGGGAAGCGTTTAATACTATGCGACGTTATGATACCAATCTGCGGGGGAGTCACTTCACGGAAAATCAGAAATAAATATCAGAGGTAACGTTGAAGTGACACTCATTAGTTTATAGCTCCTTGACATGGATTTTGGAAGAGTAAAATGAGCTTAAGGAAATTATGCGAAAAATATTAAAAGGTATATTTTAACTCTCCAAAATCGATAACAATTAGTTTTCGTTATTATTTAGCGAAACGTTACATATGAAAACAAAAAATATCCAATAAATATACAAATATATCTATAAAAATTCCTAGAGCGTAAGGAAATAATATTAGGGCAAAACATTACTGAAATTCAACTGGAATAAATTAGGCACTGATAACAAATATGTAAAACTGAAGAAATCATTACTCAAAAGATATATTGTTACCTTAAAACAGAAACTACCTTAAACCTAAAATACATAGTTTTCTCAACTCCATGTTATTCCATCTATGGAACAAACTGCTGATTTAAAGACGAGGATTGAAAGATTTATTGGGACAAAGAAACCTAAGTGAAATTATCATAGACTCATAAAAAAGTATTTTAATCTGCATATATCATTGCAAGCTAAAACATGGCAATCATCAAATTAAAAATAGAAAAATCAGAATTCTTGTATAAATCAGAATACATTGTCTACGATTAGTAAGAAGTTACAAGTAGGTAATAAAGTTAACTATAAATTTTGACAACTTAATTTTTCCCAACGAAACCATAATTACCTAACATTAAGTTGCAAGAAATGAAAGGCAACAACTATCGTTACCCAATTGGATAGTACGAGTTGGCGAAGAATACGAGCAAAGTTTGACAAATACGCTATCCTGAGATAATACACACGACAAAAATATGTTTAACGATGTTTTATAAGATGAGCACAGAAAATAAACGATAGTGTTCTCATATTCCCAAAGGCAAAGGAAAATAGGTTACCTTTCTGAGTAAGATAGGATAAGGAACCCTTTTAAATTTCTGAACGTGAAAGAGATGAAAAGAAAATATGAGCCTAGACCTCATTAATAGACTGTAGGATGAAACAAAGATTTTTTGACTGAATTGCCACTCTAAGAAAAACGCAAAACAGGCCAATTTTCCGGCATCTCTAAAAAAACATTAAAGTCAATTATGATACTTGTTAGAAGAGAAATCAAGCGTTTAATCGGCATCGTCAATATGTAGTAATGCATTTTTTCTCTTAATAGTTTTCCATATGATAATCTTTGGAGATGAATTGGAAATTTTGAAGAGATTTACAAAAGGAAAAAAGATTTATTTAAATTTACATTAGGATTTCATACCGAATTGCGAAGCGAATGTACGCCTAAAGTGAGGAAATTTAACAAAGCAATAATTTGAAAAACAAAAAATCCTGGATTTTTTTAAAGTTATAGATTTCAAATAAAATCAAGGAAAAATAATGCTAACCACCGAACCTCATACAAAGCTACGAGGTTCAAAATTACCAAAGAATCAAAGAATTACCATACTTGAAGAACAGCGCGATTTCCGTAGTACAACTGATAGCTTCGGGAAAAAAGCTTTAATGTTGGGTCTCTCATCAGTTCATTATGCAGGAACTTTCCTTTAGGAATTACCGCAAAAAAGGGTTTCCCTAATAGGATTAGAAAACAAAGGGCCAGAGTCTGCGATGCGTGATTTGCAAGAATTTTTTAGAAACGAGAAACTAAAGACTCTTATATGAGGCAAATTACCTCAGAAGGTTTTCGAGACTAATTTTCGATTTTAAGCAGGAAAAGGCCATAAACGAACGCGCTTTCATGCCTTACAAGAAATTATAATTAAAAAAGATATTATCAAATTACATTCCTTAAGCGCCTCGGAAATGAATACGTTGAGATATTTAGAATAAATATAATGTACATAATCCACTTTAGGATTAAGAAAATTGATTTTTATTGAAAATAAAATCCCTTTCTACACTCTTACAAACAATCCCTTTGATACGTTCAAAATGATAGTTTGAAAATGGAATTAATATTTAAAGATAAGAGGCCATTTGGAATAATTATGGTATTTACATGGAGAAGGATGAAATATAAAAATGATCATTTTTATGCGCAGATCCAATCCATAATAAACTTTGATAAACTTCTACTTTTAAACACGAAAATTTTAATAATAAACCAATTCAACAGAACACCTACGTTACATCATCTGCTTCATAAAACGATTAAAAAGAATACAAACGGAGGATGGAAAAAGCAGGTAATTTGGATTGGATCTCATAGTTTACAGACAATAATTAGCAGGTAATTTGTAATGATGATTAATCCTTTCCTCTTCATTTGATAAACAAGTGTAGGCGTAGTGTAAGCTTTCTAGTCCTCCAGAAGCAACCTTGGCTCACTAATACATACTTATTTCCACCTTGTACGAATAGTAAAACGAATACAAACTGGTAATTCATTATGGAGCCATAGCTTATACCGTTAGATAAACAAAATTAAGGCACATAAACAAGGGGATGAGGTCAACGAAAGGCGTACTTTCTGCTTTTCATTGTGTCGTTACATAGACCTAAAATATAATAGAAATGGAAGAAAGGAATTCATGTCAACTGTTATATTCGAGAGTTGTTATAGTCGGTAAAATATAAGAAATGTTGATTAAGACTTTCAATTTTGCAGCCTGTGTCTTTGGAATGAGAAAATGCGAAATAGTCTGACATAGCCGGGGCTCGAACCCGGATCTCCCAGTATTTTGACAGCCGCTAAAACGACGTCTCTTCGTCAGAATTTTTCTCCTTCATTTCTTTCTCTCAATTCAAGCATTTGAACCAGCGTTTATCATATTGACTACCTCAGGGAACGCAGATACGAAGCCTCACTCTTATCAGCTACATCTTCAAAGTGTATTTTAAACGATTAATTACTATTGAAAATGGAACCTAAATAAGTATTTATATGTTATATATCTTCTATATCATCTAGGGACAAGTGGTTGGTGTTAGCATACCAACCTCTTGGCTAAACAGAGGACCTACATAATAAATAATCTTATTATTAAATAGTAGCATCAATGAATCCTCACATAGCCAGTTGGCGTTCGCCTTCGATGGGGGCAATCCCGAGTTCGATTTCCGAGATCAAAATTTATCGGTGTTCGTCATATAAGTGAGTAGCTATCTGAATAAACAGAGAACACGTATCACCCACAGTGAATGCCACCTGGCTAGACCTTTTCCCTCAAAAGGACAAGGCAACATACACTTTACTTTTTACCGATATAGAATAAACATTTTCCATCCTCACCCTTTTTCTCGAACCTCTGTAGATGCTTTCAGTTTGACATGTCTAGGAAACGGTTCGAATATATTCCCGGACGAATCACAGATGATTCCGGAAATCGACTCATAATAAGGTGGCTACTCCAATCCTCAGACGAACTTCGACTCCATGCAACCATTTCTAAAATTCCCCTTCCAAAACACACTCGAAATTTTCAGTAGTTTTTCCGAAACACCCTTCATCCGACAGAAACTGAGGTTCATCTTTAATTGCATTTTTCCGTGATATGGAGGGAGAGCGCGGCGGAAAACCGACGAGTTTCCAAGCGAACTTATGAAAGTTTACGGGAAACGCCAAGAGAGGGCCCTCACATCCCAACACTAAAATTAGCTCCGTGACGTGATCGACAGAGCAATTTATGGCTTTCTGTGGAAAAAGAAGGCGAGAAAGGAAGCAAAGGAAATTGAAAGGAAGGGATAGGGCATAAACCCTCTGGGGCACACAAGTTCATCGGGGCCGTTAAAAAATTAAGGGCTTTTTCTCGGTTCAAAACACCCAATTTCGGAAACGAATGTCTTACGGGTATAGTGGAAGATGGCTGTATCGCTTGGAGGAATATAATTCACGCCGATGGAGTCATCGACGCATTCTATTGGTCTCCTCTTCTTCTCGAAAGTCTTCGGCATACAAATTTCATTCTGAGTCATCGATAGCGCGTCAGGAGGTTTATGGACAAAAAAGCTAAGAAAAGCAAAGCAGACACTATCGGCAAAAGGTCTGGAAGCTGGCTGGCAGCAAAAAAAAAACAAGCTAACATGAGCTTGGGGATGTAAGCTTCAACCAGGAAGAAGAGTGAAACAGGGATATAGAGGATGATTTGTGGGCAAAAAGTTAGATTTAATCCTCGGTTACCAATAGGACGTAAAATATCTTAGGGGATACAACTAAGGGAGGAGTACACGAAATATATTCGCTTCCGTTTACGGGAAAATATACAAACTGCTCGAGGACCCCGTGTTTAATTTCACCATAAGCATTACCTCATTTATATATCTGCACCTGGAATTTGAAATATAATTGTTTGTTACATTTTTTTGGTCAGTTTCATTGTAAACATGAAACTTAGGTTCAGTTTCGCTGTCGAAGAAATCAACCAATATCTCCCCGAACCGGCTCGAATATTTTTTTCCTTCCGATAAAATAATCGCTGTGTATGTAACGGTTAGCCCTCATATACAATTTATTTTCATAAAACTAGTAATAATAAAATAATGTTCATAATAAACATAATTGTTCATTAGAATCCCAAGGACTTACTATTCGACGGACCAATAACGATTTGTTAAAAACTTTGATAAATACTTATCAACTAAGTAAGACGATTGTAGGTGAGAATTTTTAATAACATCAATATTCTCCTGAAGCCGGACTACCGAAAATTATCCCAAGTTTCAAATTCTTCTAACCATTACATTTAGAAAAGGGTCATGAAAACCTAATGATTTATGTGAGATTCTATTTTATAACATTAATCGGAGCTGCAGTTCATTTCAAGCACTCGGGCCGTAATTTATATCCCATACTTCTGATTACATCACATTTTGCAGGTATCCGAATTGATGGGTTACTTAACTTCTCTTTGTATGACAAGAAACTATTTTCAATTTGATATAAATAGTGGGACTGATTTTACTAAAAATAATAGGAGATTTTATTTGCTGTTTCTTTAGATGCATTCCACAGAAAAAGCAAAGAACGCGTAACAATGGAGAAGAAAATAATGGTCTATTAATGGTCGGAAAAATGTTATATCATATTCAGTCCCTTCTAATTTTCGAGGTTAGATTGTATCAGAGATGGAACTTATCTAATTATATGTCTCACTATGTATAATAATATTTCAGAAGCTCTTTATCCCTTCCTACGCTGTCTACGGGCGCAATGTTCAACCAGTGCGTGCGATCGGATGAGCCAATAAGCAGCCCAAGAGCTACGTTCTGTGTGAAATGTCCCATTTCTCAATGTTTACGGACCTTTGTCGTCGGTCCTTCCATTTCCTGAAACGCAAACGTATAAATAGTTCAAAGAAGGCTGACAATGAGTTGGATGCACTGGGTGGCCAAGAGACACCGCGCTTCTCTTTTGTAATCGACACTAGAAACTAATTATGCCCCTCCCTTTGGCCAGGTTAGTTTACGCATAGGAATTCCATTTGATCCCTCGTCTTCCTGTCCTAACCCCTGCTGATGGACGGATTTGGGATATCCCAGTTTAGATTCCGCCTTTAAAAAAGCTTTATCACGCCGTCAAAGGGAAGCACTCCTTCGAGCCGCTTGCCTTGTTTATAAGCGCATACAACATCCCTTCCTATGACCGGTTGTTAGCGCTTAAAACATGGGAATTTTTAATGTTGAGTTCCCCTGTTTCCGGGCTTCGGATGTAATTTTCCTTTATCTATTTAAATTCTCTCTCTGGCAATTATGGAATAGTGCCTCTGAGAGAATTTTATATTCGCCTCAACATGAGTCTTTTTCCAGAAATTCTTCAGTTCCAAATTCATGGAACTTTCACTTTCACGAGTTGAAGGCAAACAAAGTATATTCTAAAGGAAATCTACGATGGACTTTGATTATTTATACCAGCCTTCTTGTTATTAGCTTATTTTCTCTTTGTGTAGCTATTACTCGGATCCTAGTACATTTGGAGTAAAAGTTAATGTGACCTTTTACTGAGACCGAATTACGCTCACTTCATAGGATAACCATGTAAATGGTCGACTGTTCAGACATTTTTTACGGCAAAGTATTACTCTTTACATACACTAGCAAAAGGATATCATTATGGTTTGATTACCTTTTTTTAAAGCAAATACATTTCAAGATTGTGTTACCTTTACTTCTTTGTCGGCATCAGAATAAAATAAGTCGTAACAACTTCATGCAAATGAATAGCAATGTAGTATGATTAGCTAACAATAGAAGCGAATGATTCAATGTTATCTAACCACATTTTTTTTCTATTAGTAGAACAGTTTTACCTAACTAGGCTAGCTCCTTAATTAAACGATTAATTTTTCATTAACTTTGACTTTTCCTATCGGATTTATGTATTTTAGTTAGAAAGGTAAGATTTACGAAAGCTGGATCTATTCAATGGGAGAGAATGAAATTGCGTAATGGAATAAAAACGTTGCTTCTTCGCAAAAACACATATCTACGAAGAGTGTGTTTCTGAAAATGATGTCATTTTGCCAAGTAACAGTTTGGCCACGGGATACATTCGCAGATATGAGAATAGATTCATCTGTTATCACTCGGGACTCAGTTTTCGTTTGTCCTTGTCAGAACACTCTTCTCTTTGCCTTGTAATCGGACATATTGATTTAGCCCCCGGCTGCAAGAGAGGCGGCTCAGCGGGAGCCTTTTGAAGAGCTGACCCAATCAGGAAGAGCCCATTACTCAATATAATTATCTCACTCTCGCAGCTGACCGAGTGAGTAGCGTAAAAACTTTCATTACTTCCACCAAGATAAGAGTAACACGATGTGCGTGCAAGAAAAGCGCATACGTCAGTACGTATAATTTTCATACCTTTTTATTTAATCCTTTTCATTCTTTGTTTTTGATGGAAAAATTCACCCTGTAATATTCTCTCTAATGCACTTCTTCCGGGATTTATTTGGATTAAAGAGTGGGTAACGCCCATGACATACAACAGTGATACATATTTTTCGATCTTCTCTCCGATTCGACATAAAAACCAAATTTAGTTTCGTAATTTAGTAATGTTCCTGCTACCGTTAAACTGGTATTGTACTTTTCTCACAGTAACCCGTGTAATATTTAACCAAACTGATAGTTTCATTATTTCTAGCTTTTTTCATTCACACTTCTTTAAGCTATTTATAGGTTAACTCTAAACCTCATTATGCCTATTGGAGTTTTCTAAATCTCCTTTTGAAGAAAAAGAAATTTTAAGTTTGGGAAAGTATTTGAGATAACATATTGTATTCCAAAATGTGTGCCGCAAATGGTTTGACGGTAGAGTCGATGCGGAACTTAGAGTGTTTACGAAGTGTTTTTTAATTTGTCTCCTCCGTATGTTTGCGTTGATGTGAAAAAGTTCACTACAGAACTAGTGATGCTCACGAATTTCAACAGTTTTGTACCACAATTGATCACTCAGTCAGCTGTTACAGTATATCTATAGAGAAACAGCCACTCGTAGATCGAGTAGAAAATTTTCGGGTATATACTTGTTTTGCGTACGCTAGAACTTTTTTTAGCGAGTATACCGTCACGTTAACCTACGCATAGGTTCCCAGTAACCCTGCAAAGTTGACATTTGGAGAATACGCATTTTATTACGATCAGGATTCCAAAATAGTATACCATTCGAAATACCAATAGCTTTACGTTTAACAGGAACCTAAAATTAAATTCGGTTGGTGTGCTGCAAAAAATTTCGAACTCTCATAGCGCCGTGGGGAAATTCGGCAGAGATAGGCAAGTTCAAAATATTATTTTATCGGAAAGAATTATAATTTTATTATAAACTTCCAAAACCTTTTTTGGTTTCTTTTAAAATTTTCATGGGATTATACGAATGACGGAATATAATCAGATCATCCAACGGGGGAATTCAAGCATTCGCCGCCGCGAGCCACGACCCTTACATTAGCTATGGACGTCGCTTTCAACTTTTCTTGGCAGGAAATTCGGAAAGAATTATTTTTTAGAATAATATTAATGATTAATTCAGCTGACTCTCACAATAAACGCAGAGGTTGCGAATAATTTTGAGACTTTTCTCGACGTCTCAGAACTCTTGAATACGACTCAAGAAAAGTTTCCATCCGACCGTAATAGACGTATAAATGAGCGATATTATTATATTTATAAGCTTTCGCCGGAGGGATTTCCTGGAAGGCGATAAATGTATATTACACGAGGAATTCCGTCTAAAGGCTTTCAAAACTTATCCAATTTAACATTTCAGACTTTTCCCTTTCGAAATTAAATTGGAAATCGCTCAAGTGCGATGCTCGGAAATATTTATTTTAAAGACAAATCGACTTACAACTTTTCCATTACGCTCATGCTTCTCTTCGAAAAAAGAACGTTAACATTAAAAAATAAGCATTCAGAATGTTGGTAAAGTATACTAATTAACAGGATATTTACACCCGGAATATATATTAGAACAATAAATTGGCTGGTAGTGCTGTATATAAAAGGGCATGTGAGTATTTTAGTTTATTCTTGAGTTTACGACTTGATGTTTCGTGTAGTTAAAAATCGCCTGGTTGACTAAAACCCTAATGAAGTTAGGTTTTGAAGAAATAAAATGGTGGTAATCGTCCGATTGCTTTGAAAATATTTTTTCACATACCACAAAATTGAAATAATTATATTACGCACACATTTTATGATACAGTCAAAAGTTTCCATTTTAAGATCTACAAATCCCTTAAAATATATATGCTCTTCTATTTCCTCTCATGTATCACGAAATATTTAGAGTAAAAGTATCATCATACCTCCATCAAGACACACTCTAATTTTACAAAAAGAGAACGAAGAGAAATTATTTTTAGAATAATTTTGCCATATTATGCAGATTCTATGCAATTTATTCCGAAACACAAGTTAAAACCTTTATTATACACACACAAAAATGTCAGAATGTAGAGGCAAATGTAAATGAGAGAATGTATCAGAGGAAGGATGAAAGAATAAAATAACGGCAATTGAAATTAATTAACTGCTATTCCTGCAACTTCGTCTAACCCGTGGGAGAGGCAACTAGAATATTTTGCTCATCTCAGCGTGACATTCACCTCACTTCTTTAAACTTTCATGGCGTATTCTTTCTTATTTTAACTTCCATATCACCACGCAAAGTAAAACAGAACAGTAGCTCCAAAGCTTTCGAAATCTTAGTGTTTCTCCGCCACCGAATTCGTTTTCTATGTTTATCCTCGATATGGGGCTATCAAAACATGAGCATCACACCACCGTCTACGACTGCCCGCAATGTAAACATGCCAATGAAGACCCCCACCCCTGTCTTCACTAAGAAATACCTCCAAAATTCCCAATTCGTGACATGGGGAGAGCAAATATCTACGGCATGGCCGACTTTCGAACCCGGCACCTCATGGGCGTTCCGCTGCGTTCCTTTGAGATCCGGCGGAGGCAATTCACCACGTCTGGGAAAGAGGATTTCTAGAAGGATGTCTAAAGGAAGAGAAAGGACGCATCTGCTGGGCACATGGTCCCTTTTTCAAAGGGGAGGGAAAAGTGAGGAATGAAAAGGACACTTGCGCTCAAGACCCGGTTTCCATGGTGACAGGCGGATACCCATCACTGGAAACTCGAGAAATCGCGGGCGGTCTTACAATTAGGCGAGATATATTTAAGCCAACCTATTAACACTTTTTTCCTAAAGAGTTGGCGACTAGTTACGGTTTGCGCAAGGGGATAAATGAAAATATTACAGATACTTCGAAACTATAACAATAAAATCTAACTGTTGTGCGTTCCAGTTCTTCTGGTCAGAAATAATTGATAACACATTGCAAGACTAGCCTAGTTTCAGGTCGTTTTATGGGGTTTTCCTCGTCCTGACGAACTAAATTACAATGCTCAGCTTACATTGGAAGTTTTCAACTACAATTTTCAGCTTAGTGTTAAAGATATTGATCGGATTCTCAGAGTGAAAGAAATTATCGAGTAAAAAATTACTTACGAACAAATGTGCTAATTTTTACGTATAACGCTCAGAACATTCCCATCATAAAACGGTAATCAAGATGGAAGGAGTAAAGGAGTCATTGCTGACCTAGCGAATTAAATTTGCTTAACGTACATCGAGCAGCTGTAACTAAAAACTATATAAATGTTGCGAGTATGAAACCATTACCACGAAAACTGCCACAGTATATTAAAGATAAGCTTCACTATGGAACTTCGCAAGATTAAGATGATTTTATCTTTCTAAGTATTCAGAACATTTTCCCGGAAAAGGAAGATCTGAGTTCCGTTCCCAGAAACGTAAGATTTTTTCACTCAAATTAATTCCTCGTATTTATCTTTAAAAAATATTTCGGAATTCACATTAGTCACGGATTAGCTCATGGGGAAACCCTAAAACTCTGAATGAAGATTACTCAGTTCAGCCTTTCTAAACTTTCTATCAAAACATAAATACTATGATTATAGAGAGTTTCTAAGCAAAGTATATATTTTCGGCACGCGATAAATGTTCGTTTTAACCTTTCAGTGAAACCTTTCTGGGTTCTCCATAAATCATTGATCTTGCACGAAACTGAGAGGGATCTCGAATTGCCAAGGAGGAAGCAAGTTACTCTTCAGTGAAAGCGGTCCCGGGTTCGATTCCCGGTGTGGGCTCGTATGTAAGAAGTGACCTCATCTGTCGAACCACTTTCAAATAACAATCACCATCAAAACGGAGAATTGACAAAGTTCATGAAACTTAAAAATAGCTACAGATTGAATTTACGCATGACCTCTCGTTGAGAAGTAAACACACGAGTTTTGCAATCCCCCCGTAATGAAGTATCATTCCTTTGAGAAGCAGTAAAGCGCATTCTAAAAACAATTACTTCTCCTAAGCCGGGTTCCCAGAGGCGTACTCGTATGGTATTTCAGTTTCTCAAAATAAAAGGCCCCATGAGCGGAAGAGAGGCTCAACGTAAGGTATTTCTCAGACAAGTGCAGTACACGAGACGTTGAGTTTTATCTCCTCAGCGGGAGAAGATCAGAGAGGCTGACAGGAGGCGCATTACATGCGGGAGACCGCGAGCCAAAAATTAATAAATATTAATGAGGAGGGATTTAGCGTGCCTTAAGATTTCAGAAGCGAAAGGAACGCCCGTGATGAGTGAAAAACCCTTTCCTCCTTAACAAGATAAATGAAATTTTTCATTACATATTTCGGCGTTTTAATTGGGATTTCGCACCACCGCAAAGGCGGTTTCCATGCGAACGAAAATAAATTAATACCAAGGTTACGGATACAATATTAATGAAAGGATATCCGAGGAAAATAAGGATGGCCAGCCGCAACAAAGGTTCAGGAGGAAAGATGGAGTCGTGAATGTGTAACTCTTCATGGCCAAACTATGCCTCGAGGGCCACATGCAGTTCTCGAGCATAATTAAAAGGCCTTCGTTGAATCGATACACAGAGGGAACTCAGCGATGATTATTCACTCATTCCAGTTAGTATTTCCCTCTAACGTAGCATACCTATATGTTAAATATACTAAACATTCTAAAACCATTATAGCGTACATGCGCAATTCTTATATTTTGGAAGACCCAATCTTTGTCTATTAGGTAAATTCTGCTCGCCCTTTTGCCAAAATTAGTTGCAGTAGGTTATCAACTGTCTGAACTAAACAAAAATCCGTGTAAACATATTAAAATAACTGCCAGAGACTTGGAACTTCGAAATAAAGTAGATCCATGTTTTTACAAGTATGTTTACATTTCATGTCGGTTTCATTATGTCTACAACTTCATCCACTTTGTTAGAAATATTTCAACAAGTTTAACTTTCCTGGACGTACTAAAGAGCTCTTGTTAGCACAGAAGCGTGCTCAAGGAGGAAAAAGGTGAAGGGTTGGAAACAGTCTTAAAATATCTCGTAATTAAAAATATGAAACAGGAAATTTTACCATTCTAACAAAACTAAGTGGAATACTACTTCAATATGAGCTTGAATCCTCACTAAATTTTTTGGCTAGCTATTTTTATTACTGATATTATTCTTGGTCTATTTAATAATAAATTAACACTTTAAATAAAGTAAGCTTTGTAATGTTTTTATTTTTCGAATTCCTCAACAATTTATAACACAAGTATAACACCTTAAGAGTATTACAATGCCTACTTATTCCACTAATAAACGTATAACTGAACTTTAACTATCTTCAGGCATTGACTGAACAACCGAATTTTAAATCTATGAGAAAAAATTTGCCTATTTTACTATAAGAAATTTCAACAACGAATCCGTATTTCCTCGATGTGAAATCATAAAATACAACACTCAAATATTTACTACTAAAATAAAGAAATTAACTGATTATGCGATTCGTGATTCCTAAGAAGCAAACAGAAGGGAATAAAGATATCAAAGCGAAATATCCTTCAAATTACTTTTGTATTAGATTATGGCGCCCATTTATGTGAAATAAATCTGCAGAAAAGAGAGAGTGAAGGGGGTTACTTTCTGCTAAGGAAATCGATGTCGTAAAGGCTTATATTACCAGTAATGTTTCAAGGCATCGTCTTAACTCTTGATCGTAAGAATGCTCTTTCTGCTCACATTCAAATATTTCCGTCGCGAATAATTCCTCTCAAACTCAATATCTATTGCTAATCTGCTGTCTTAATTGCCAACGTTCTCTTTCTAACACCTATTTCGTTCATTCAAAAATAACACCACACAGAAGAAGATCCGTCCTTGTAAACGCCTCGTCATTCATATGTGAAATAACTTCTATTTTAACTAGCATTCCAGCTGGATTTGCCCATACTATTATCGGATATTCAAGTACTGACGCCTCACTAATTGCAGTGGCTTGAGGCGGTTGGTTGCCTAGGGCCACCCTCTGTGCTACAATGGATAAGCGTTCTTCCCTCAATACATTGGGAGTTCCTCGCGTTGGGAGAGCAACACCTTACCCTAACCAATCCGAGGGGAAGAATGAAAGAGCCACGCTTTTCTATTGCCCACCAATTCCTCTCTTATGACCGAGTGATGAGTAAATTGAATTGCTTCGGCAACGTAATTTCCGAACAGCTGTACGAATCCATTTAGGAGAAAGCGGCCGCAGGGGGAAAAGGGTGGTGCAGTGGCCATCAACGCCCAAGGGAGACTGTTCCCAAGGGCAAGGGAGGGTCTGAGGGCAACGGAAATAGAACAAAAGGTCGCAGGATCGGTGGTTGGGAAAGGAATTTTCAAGACACATTGGCAATGCAGCCTTTAAAGCCATTTACTACGGTGAAGTAAACATCCCGGGCGCACTGCTGTGTTGCCGTCTGCAGTGCCGAATGTCTTTTCCTTGTAAAGCGATACGATTTTACAGCAGTATAAACGATGGGACGAGATAATTAGATACGAAGGAATTCTGAAAGAATGCACGTTCTTTTTTAGGTGGAATGTGAGAATGCTGAGACATTTACTGGGGACTAATAAAGGCGCGCCAGTCGGATCAAGCAATATAACCACCGAAGCATTTGTCACAACACTCACAAATTTGCAGCTGAAAAGAGGGATTTCACCGTTTTTACGAGCAGTAAAAACCAATACAAAATTTTACGGTGAGATCATTAAAGAGTCGCTTTAAATAGTACTAAACCTAGCGTCACTGAGAAATTGGGCAGATTTTTACCAAGCATGGTCTATAAGGCGTAAAATCTGCGCTAAGAAGATTGATTTGTAAATTTGTATTCACTAACTCGTTTTGAAGAAGCAGAATATCTCAAATGATAATGGCTCTCGTCGAGTAAAAGAAATAACTGAAAATTATTTCGATATTTTTATTACTTGTGAGATGTTGAGTACAGGAGTCCGTACAAGTCAGACATGTCTATGTCTCAACTCATAAAAGCATTGAACTTAGCAGAAACGATTAAAAATAATTTCAAGGCATTTTATAAAAATAAAAGACAAATTTCCAAGATGATAGCAAAAAGCTTAACAGATACATGTAAACTCAGTGACGTAACAATAACTTATAGGCCCCTGACAAGCATATCTGAGTCCCAATGAAGATTATTTTTCAGTCATTATATGACCCCTTGCCTGGGAAGGAAGTCCGTTACCTTTCTGCTGCAATATTTCATAAGTGAACAGTACTTTATAATAAATCCCAGTAATAATGTTGTTAAAAATTCTTTGTTTGGCAAGGTTATTCCGCACACATGAGTCCTACTCCGAAAATCGAACTCGGAACCGCTCTCACCAAAGGCGAACGCACTGTCCACTTGGTTATTCGGAAGCCCCTTTCAATAAGCAATAAACAACGTTTCTTTAATTTCACCGAATAGAACTAGGCTAATATTCATCCTTCATCCAAACACAAAAATACGAATAACTTTTCAGTCATTTTCTAAATCCAATTTCTGGATATTATTTCCTTTACGGCTTACTTCACGCTCGAACTCTAACTTTGTTGCAGAGTAAAAGAAAATCGTCCGTATTTTCCACTCAAAATAAATATAGAGAAGAATTACACCAATGTAAACCAACACATGGATACCCGCAAAAAATGCTTTGAAACGATTATGCGAATTATGAGTAAGGAATTTAGAGTGATTACAGTTCACTGGTTATATTCGATTAGCAGTGTCATAAATTTTTCGGCCTTTGTACAGTTACGTTTTTAATTACATTTTGATAAAATTATAAACTATATCCAGATAGAGTTTTTAGATTATAGATAGCACCTAATTCACAATAATTTTATGGAACGTTTACTTGGGAAAATTAGGATAATTTTTTTCCAGAGCGATTTCCTATGCAACTTTCCAGCGAATATACTAAGGGTGAATAATTCCATGATTTTTTCAGCACTCGCATCTTTCATCATTTTGAACAATAATCGAGCGAATTTTTGGTTCATTGGGAATCGGAGTGAGCGGCGAAATTTAAGCCACATTTACCCGAAATCCTAGAGAACAAAAAGCTACTCGCAACATTAACCTACTTTACGACATGAAATCCCACGAGTATTTCCATTCCGGAAATTAGGCGACACATCCCGTGCTTCCTTCCGGTTGAGAAGCCCTGCCTTAACCAATATTTCAAATCATAGGAGATAATACGTATGCATGAGCTCTTTAAAGGACGGCGAGACGTACATACATACCCAATGCGAATGCTACCTTTCTTTGCATGATAAAATCCAGGTCAATAAATCACATGGATCTGAGCCGACCTCGATCTTTTGTAACACTCCGCAGACGAGCCCTCAGCGGCAATTCCATCTTCGCTTTCCTCCCTTCATTTTGACCAAGTCTCCATAGAAACGTTTGAAAGGGCCGAGACCAATCCGGGTGCAGATTTCTGAGAATCCCGAGGGTCGACAGACGTAAAGTCCATTTGAATGAAACATTTACCGAGAAGGTGAAAGACACGCAACTGCTTTCAAAGACGAAGAACAAACAGACGCAGTAGCCGAATATCAAGAGTTAGGCTATCCTTTTCAAACACGCTCGGCCTTTATAACATAAAATCCGCGTAAGTCCACAACTGCTTTGACATACGCCTCTGCAATTTTTTGCGAAATGCGCTCTCCTTTGAGCCGTATATTTTCTCGCTCTCAAATACAAAACAGACAGTTCTACAAAAATGTGGGAACGTTCTGTGAGGAAGATCGAAAGGCGAAGAGAGATGGAAATTGGAGAGACGTTAACAACGTAACGGGCGAATTTACGGCTATTGCTTTTGCAGGGGTTCTAAATGAAACACAATTGTAAAAACTATTAAACCTAAAAAATGAAGCGTTATTGTAATTTTAACAACGCTTTATTGTTCTCTAATTAATCTTTTATTTTTTTATTATGGGAAAACTCCAGAGCAGAATGTAAATAAATATAGTCTTTTTTACTGTGCGAAATTGAGATTATAAAACCTCTTATATTTCTATAACAATAGTTGTTATTAGTATTCCATTAATATAAAAGAATAATCATTATCTGTACGTAAAAGGAGATTTCAGATTCGTCTGCTGGGTTTAGGCTATGATAAGAGTCCTTCAGGTGGGAATCTTTGGAAGCTTGTAGGTACAGTATGTAAGTTATCATCAACATTATTAAATTAATCCTCAATCATTTTTATGCTAAAAATATTTATATTACCAGTAATTATTTAAATGATTTAATCTTTAATCACGGATATTAACACTTAAAATTGGTTTTAGATTTGTAGATGTAGATTGGTACCCCGTGAGCCACCAGTGGCGTATGGTAGGAGTGTAATAACACCATCATCAATGCCTAATCTACCCTGTTGGCTTCTCTAATAGCCTGAAGGAAGAACTACCAAAATCGCCCGACCAATTGATGTGCTGAATTAGTGAATGATCTGCTCAATTCTTCACTTTACATTAAATCGAATGAATGAATATAACGGCTCTTAGACGAATATTGTCTTCCGGGATGGAATCCATCATTAACTGTTAATATTGTGGTAGGAGGTTAACGCTATTGGATGACAGTTAATTAGCCAATGTTTCATGGAAATTTCATGGAATTCAAAACCCACATAAACAGCAAACTAAACAGATAAAATATGCAGATGGATTCCCTGGATCACCCAAAAGTGTTTCGCGCAAAAACTTTGATTGAAACATAGGAGAAGCGCTTTAATTAATTTCTTCGGTACATCCTTTCATCAGGGAACATTCCGCGCATTTTAAGTATTCAGCGTGATTCGAGTATAATAACTCTGATTAGTGGGACTTTGTGCAGTGGCTTTAAACCGTCATTCAGTATTCATCTTCATGGATCCTTGGTAAAGTCAATCTTCACAGATAAACCTGCCATCGTTTAAAAATTGAAGTCAGAGGTTTTCCACCCTTCATTTATTTTTGATATTTGTCATACATATCTGAATACCACCCAAGAATACGTCCTCTTTTTACACATGGTAGATCATAGATTTCAGATTCGAAAGCAGTGTTTTGGCGGTGTAATAGAGTCTTTCGGTTGGAATTCACCGAAGGATAGGAGACTTGATTACCGACGGAGTTTATTCGAAAAGTTTATCAGCAAAGATCTAATTTACCAGATAATTGACTGTTACTCCAGTTAACAACGTTCACGAGTTCTGACGGAAAACGAAAAAGCGCTACCAGGATACAATCGCAGAGACAGATAGCAAGCAACTTCTGGTCGTTTTTTCCGAGGAGATTAGAGAATATAATAGCAGCTAGAGTTAGATAGGGATAGCGGTGTTTTCACACCCCCAGCCACACGCCTTTTGGCGGCTGGCAGTGCCTGTATGTGAATAAAACAATATAGCATTTTACAATAGAATTTTCTCTCGTTGATCCTGACGAATATGTTTTTTCCCAAAAATGTACCAAAAGCACTAAAAAATCGCCTCCTAGGCAATCTATAATGCTATGGATAGCACAAATAAGAGATTCAACCACTTAACGTGGGATGTTGACTATCGATCCTTGTTCCTAGTATCTCTTGTAAATGTTTTCGGCGCGACTTATCGGATAGTTGTCATGGAAACACTTATCGCTGAATTGGCCTTTGCCGCACTTGACCGAGCACACAGCTAACTTTCCACTCGGCTACTCCCAAGTCATCCACTGCGGGAGGACATGCCCCACATTAAACGAGAGATGACGTCAATGAGATTAATGTAATGACTAAACATTCATTGGATTAGATCATTTAGGCGTGCAGTTGACTACTTTCCAATTTTAGTTACTGTTAAGGAAAGATTTTCCAAGTTTCACAGTCCCTTTATTGTGGGCGTTTTCCTGGACCTTTCTTTCCCTTAAACTTGCTATGACTATGTAAGTCCTCGTAAAAGATCTATCTTTCTCTCATCCAAATAAAATCTCTCTAATACAAACGCTATTCTTTGGAGGAAAAATTAATAGGGCGGAGGACTTTCCAAGTTTAACTCGAAACATCATAGAAGAAGGATAAACTAGAAATAGTTCTTATAGCATAATTTTAGATGCTTCTATGTCTTACATCGATAACTCTAAGCCGATCAGATCGTTGTTCTGTGCAACGCATAGATTAAGCTCTTTCCATCTCATTGCTGAAATATTTATGATCCAAAAATAGGTTTCTCAAAATCATGATTTTAAATGGAATTTAAACTATTTCATGATTTTAAATCTTTGAAGCTCCTAAAAGAAAATGAAGAGACACTGTAATCCGTCTATTATCAATCTTAGGACAATCGATGCAGTAAAAATCAGAAACAGCATAATAATAATATATATTATTATTATTATAACATAACTCATAAATTTGTTCACCTTAGCTACACATTCACGATCACTTGGTTTGACTTTACCTGATTAATGGAATGGCATTTACAGTATTCTAAATCGGAATTGTATTACATTTGAGTCACAGCCAGGGAATGCGAATGGAACTCTTTCTATTGAGAAGTGAAACGTGGAGCTGAGATTTAGGGTCGGTTCCACAAGATTTCCGTCCACGTGCGTCTGATTTTACGACCCCACGAATAAAAGGATCAGCTCTGGAGCCGACTTCTTTTAATCCTAGAAGTCATAAAATTCGGATGGCTTACTAGAAGCTGCTATATGAGGAAGAGACGAAACTAGGATACAAATCCAAAGAGTGAAGGCGACGAAAATTGAACTTCACGGCACGGAAATAACGGTTTCAATAAAAAAGTAGAATTCACTTCAGCCTTTATAATTTCATTTTACCATAAGAAATAGTTTGGTATCATACAATAATACATAACAGCACTTAGGCATGAGAAAAGATTCCTTGAAATGAGCAGTATAAAATAGCATGTCTTTAGAGCCTAAGCAATTACTTAGGGCCAATTCTCCGCCTTTCGATTTTTGTTAGATTTAATGTTTCAATATTTTTAATCCAATGTCATCGAATGATATTTATTTCAAAAACACTAACCTTGTCCTTTAAAAGGAGTTAAATGACATTTAATAAAAAAGTTACAATGGATGTATCAGTGATCAATTTTGACAGCGCCAATCGTCACGAAAATTCATATTATTTAAACCTAGTAGATACAGTAATTATGAATTAATAATGGAAACAATAACGGTATCTTTGCGTGATTAATTAGTTATTTTATAGATTTGAATAATAACAATAACACAAAAATATACACCAATACACTGCTACCTTTCCGTTATTTCTTAAAATAACGAAATCATAAATAATCTCCCTACAAGGAATAATATAAAACTCATTAGCTTATCATAAGTTACAAATTACTATAAAATCATTATCTCATATAATCTCCTAATAATGCTTAGTTTAACATATTTATATAATTTTATATCGCAACAGAACTGCTGAAGGAATGAGTCTAGGTGCTTCACGAGTCCTTCACAAATAAAAGGAATGAAAAAATATTAAAAATACTTTTAGAATAACACGCAAATGAGATTCCAACTTACAAAACGGATATAGAAATTGAATTTTCATAAGTTAAAAATTACAAAGATTAAAAGGAATCGGATTAAGTTCACACAAGCGCCCTCGGGTCAGATTAAAACGTACTCATGTAATGAACGCATGAAGATCACAAGATGTAGTCATAGCAACGGCCAAGATAAGGGACGAAAGGAGGGACATTTAATTATTAAAAACAACGAACAAAAGGGGCGTTCGAGTAGATGAGAGCAAAGGGATGGAACAATCTTCTCCCGGCACAAAAAGCCCATGCAGCGGATACATTATCCAGATTAGTTATCTTTTTCGTTCGCTGGATGGCGTCAGAATCGTTTAAAGACACTTGTGGCGAACCGATGACACCGGCCATTTGCTTTCATCTCCAAGTTGGCCTCAACTTTCTATCGGTCGCTATGGAGACGAAGGCCTTATGTTTCCTAAGAACCCGACTCCATCAGGAGTCATAACTTGACCCTGCCTTTGTAACAGGTGCTTACTTTTACGGCTGCTTTCCTTCTTGGAAAAATGCCAATGCGTTTTCTGTCCTGCGAATCGACCATGAATCCCGCCTTTATCGCATGAAATCCTCAAGAATACAGACGCTTAGATTGCTTAGCCCTTCTTTGGATTTTTTTCAGCTACAGAAAATTACCCTACCGATCTTCCCATTTATACTTTACATCATCTTTTATTATGCTTATCTGAACTTGATGCATTGACATTTACGCGTAAAATAGTATCGGGGTCCACACAGTACTTCTTACTATACTATAGTACTTTTTGAAAAAACACGTGGAATAATATTACTGTACCCTCGTCCCCCACCTACATGACCCCGCCCTATCTCTGAAGTTATAGGGAAGGAATTTATGGGTATCTTTGAATAAGTAAAGGAAGCTTATCTTGAGAAAGATTTTCCAAAATTTTAAGGGAGAATTGATTTGATGATGTTCGGTTATCTCTGGAATACAATGGTAATTCGGATTAAAACATTACAGAACATATATATCCTCCGGGAAACTTAAGTAAAGGCACATAATGAAAAGATTGGAGGGAAAGCAATCGAAAGTTCGCGGAGGCGGCCGAGGTATTAAATAATTATGAAGGAAGGAAAGAGAATTTAATTCTGAAGGAAGAAGTGGTATGTATGTAATTTTCCTGGAAGATTCACTGGAGTGTATTTACCGGAAGAGAACGTTTCTTTCTACTTTTCAGCATAAATAAGCAATCAATTTTATGTTTCCTATTGAACCTTCAGGAATATTCACACAATTCGCAAATATTAAAACATCAAACTAAACTATACCATATATACTCATATCTCAGAGGATAACGATAAGTATTATATTATAAACCTTATAGCTATCGGCCAATAACGGTTCTCAACAATTTATATAGCTTTAAGACTTTTGAAATTTTCAAATTTCTTTTTTGCCATTTCTTGACTATAATGTTACTGGATTATATTATGAAGCCTATCATACAAATCCGAAACTAAAAGATTACAATCATCCACTTAACCATGATTCGTGTGAGACCAAAGCGGTTACTAGAGTTATAAGTATGCTAAATTTTAATATACGCGTCAACAGAAAATCCTACAATCCTCCCATACGGGAGATTCAAAAATCTGAATGAATAGCCCAATTATTTAAGTACAATAATGAATAATTCTTTTGAAAGAAATTCTTGAAATTATATGCCATGATTATCAGATTCCTCTAAAAAGAGCAAGGACCCGGAAAAATCAATGAAAGGGCATAATTGCCGTCGGATGAGTACGAAATATTAATTACCAAACTAAGCCGAGGGAGAGAAAGTTAATTAGTCCAATTTTGAAAATGACAACCCTTTAAAACCCTTAAAAGAATAAATAACTTCAGGATAAAAGTATTAATTATAGCTTAGGGGGGATTTTCGGATAAAAGTAGCGAGGAATACGGAACTGATAAAACACCGCAGAGAAAACAGATTATAATCAAAATGAAAACGAAAAATCTTTTAAAAATCCGATTCGATTCCACAATTTTGCGTGAGATTATAATGCAAATGAGTAGTTGTACAGAGAATATATTAAGAAACCACATACTAACTTAAAGTATATTTAGTAAAATAAGATTTATTTACGATAAAGTTAAACTCGTTTTCGCTACTATTGACACTTTTTCATGATATATATTCTATTTTTGGATAATCATTACTAAGTTATATTCATAAACCCAACTAAATCATACTTTTCCGATTTTAGAGCCCTTACCTAACATTATTTATAGAAAGTACTCTAATTTAATGTTTTGCTCGTATCAGACCATCTGTCTCGACTTTCGCAATGTATCCATCCCTTAAACCTAAACTACCCAATTCCATAAAATATTAAGTACAAATCCACCTCCTCCGTCCGATCACTTATCAGCAGTCTCTACCTTAATAAGTAAAAGAAATTGCAGACCATACATCAATTCTTAAAATATTTCAGTTCAATGTAGTAGAGTAAAATAACTCAGTAATCTAAAGAATTATGAAAATATTATTCTATTTGGGATTCTTTAAAACATTTTATGTAAACACAATTTTTAGAATCAGGCGAATCACTGTGGAAATCTAAGATAGAATGAAACTTAAAAAATGGTACTTTATTCAGAACGTTTTATTTATACAAAACACGACCGCTTTTAACGAATGAAAGTCATAATCTGTTTTTTCGTTTTGTTTAAACTAGTTAATGAAGTGCCTATAACAAAAAATTTTGTTATTATCTTGACATTAGATGAAATACAAAAGGAAACTACTTTTCACAGGGAAAGCCAGTTCCTAATTTATTAGAGAACAACTATGCCGTTTTAAATAAAATTTGTGGACGAAGACAGATTGTTTCTTTCATATTTATCATGGAAACGTTCCACTAGATATCGCCAGAAAGCATCAACTATGAGCAACTATGCGATGTACCAAAGAGAAACTAAAATTACAACATGTTTCAACGCTTCAGCATCGTCACCATTGTATATTATGCAATTGAAACCACTCGCAAATCTGTTGAGTTTATTGTAAAATGTTCTTAAATATGGCCCTCTAGCTCCATGATTTAAGTAATAACTCACCGAAAACAAAAATAACGACCTAGAGGTGAGATAACTTCAATCTTTTTGGAACATCCACGTAATACTCGGCAATTCACCTTAATCTCGAGCTCTAAATTTCTACCTTGAGATATATCAAGCTAACTCCATACGTTCTCTAACAGCGGCAGAAAAGAATGGTCTCTAATTTTCACTCTGCTCCTAACCCTGCGATCCATCCCCATTTATATAATTTTTTTAGATTCACTCTACTAACGCAATGAAAAGTCTCAGTTCTTTTGCGAACACCTTCGGGAAAAATTCGACCGAATTCCTAGAGAAAATAACGTTCAGCGATAGCTTCTACTGTCTCCTTTTTCTATCTGGAATTTCCTTTACCCAATATAGCAGATGTTTTTATCGATGAGTGAAAATAAGACTTACAAAAAGAATGATATCCCGACTGATGAAAACAAGCCATACATTCGTTCCAACGATTTTGCTAAGGAATCTTCTATTTCCACATCAGCCTGTATTTCTATAGAAATTTGTGGGAATAAATAAACATTTCTAGACAATTATAACAGGTTTATTTCCTTCTATAGTTGAACTGTAAACATTGTCATGGGGAAGGGTTATCCCGTCATAATTGCATGTAAAGCGATATTCTCGATAGATCTAGCCACAATTATTTCGTTTAGCACAAATATTTTGTTTAGATCATAGTCATTAACAATTATAACTTAAAATAACATTTGATTGAGCTGATAAAAGACTAAGCTTAGTCAATAACATATAATATTATAGAAATAATATCTGAGCAGAATCTATATTAATAAAAGTGAATGCATACTTTTCTATGTTAATAACATTTACATGTTTCTCAAATATATTGCCTTTTTAGTTAACGTTCATTTAGTGAAGTTTATCAAAGAAAACAATGTAATATAAATTCCTTGAGTCAAAGCTTATTGTTCACACGGGTCACAATGTACTACATCAAACAATTGATGGTAGAAAATTTACAAATAAAGTAAAATAATAGAATACATTACATTTCAAATTAATAAAAATACCACAATATCTAAATATACCTACATAACAATGAATAAAGAAGAACAAAAAAGAGCAAGTAAGATAAAATCACTGAATACTTGGCATAGAGAAGAAAAGAAGGTATATATAGCAGAAGAACACCAGGAAAGAAATGGAGGGTGTAAGATAGGATAAAAAAGTAAAACCCACGTTTCAGGGGGTTTGTATAACGTTTTCGAGTAGTTGCTCCATTCATTAATTTAATAAGTTAATGAGACCAAGCCTCATTTATTGAATTTCAGGAAGATCTTTCGGATGTAAAACCTTTTGGGTGAGATGAGGTAGATTCAAAGAAGATCCAATCAATTCAAGCGAACCAAATATCGCATAGGGCGACAGAATTTGGGAGACAATGATTCGCTAGAAAATATCCTCATTCGGACTGAAGTGTTTCAATAGTTTCGACAGCTGTTGAGGATATCGGCATAAAATGAAACACGGCAGGGAAATCTGAAACGCTGGATTATTGAGCCAATCTCGAAATTCCCTCGACAAGGGATACTCGCCAATATTTCATACGGCCAGTTTCCGAAATGTGCGTGCAGCAACGCGAGATTGAGATTTTCCTTTTCCACAACGTTATGATAAATCTTCTATAAATTTATAACAGGACTGTAAGTAATATTAATGCTCTAATTAAACAACTATACACCTGTGCCGTAATAAAAACGAATGGGAAAATTTGGGATTGAAACTTATTTGTATATTTGATGGAATATGTATACGTGCTGACATGCGTCAAGGGGAATCCTTCTCTCCTTGGGCAAATACCAGACAGAAATTATGCTCTCTCCTAAATTTATGATTCATTATCTCTAAAATGTTGATTTGATTTTTTTTACATTCAGTATTTATATTCAGAGGAAAGAATATACGGTAAAGTTACGGGACTATTTCCTTGACTAAGTAAGTACAGATGTATGTACGAGATGTATTATCGTATGTATACTATGCTGTATGTATACAACTACTACCGAATCATATAACTACATGCAATGATATAATATAACAATATTGTAAAAGTAAAACATTTGAAAGTCATGAACGTTACTGTGTTTCTTTAAGAAATTACAGGCATCGTATGAATAAATTTACAAGCACACACACGGAAGAATAATAAAAACTGTATGGCCATTTAGAAGGTAGTCAAAAAATATCAACCCATAGGTCTTCGATAGGGTGCCAAAATTCCTTGGTTACAAAACCCTACTCCGATCTGTCTCTTACTGGAATTTTCGGTAACCGATACGGCAGCGTCCCATAGAACCGAATAGTGAGAATAAATGGAACGAAACCGATGGCAAGGAGTTGATTTGTAGCAGCTAGAGAGAGAGAGAAAAAGGAAACAATCCATTTGGTGAAGAGAGATATTTCAGCGTCGAGTTTGACCATCTCCGGATGCCTCTTGCAGCCGAGATATAGGACGCGTGCATTGAACTTTTCATCCAATAGCCAACTGTTGTTCGAGAGGAATTGATTAATGGAAGGCCGCATAGCGGTGCAAGAGGTGCACAGGCGGTCGCAAAGGAGTAAAGAAGAAACCAGGACGTGGCCTTAATTCCAGAGACTCCAAGTTCACATGATAAAATCTCCACATTTTTCTTCTCGCGGGTTTAAAGAACTCTCCTCCCCGACTACGCTTCCCACGCCGGCCATAAATGTTCTGCAATGGAGGGCTTTAGCGTCTCTAAGATGCAATCGCAGACTGAGGCATCCGAATTCACTCTAGAGTGAAATATAAATTCCTGGAGAAGAAATCCGGAATGAGGATCCGCGATTTTCAGGAAAACGTCCGACGGTGTTGAAAAATTCTACCGAAAGAAATAATTCACGGAGTCAAAATGGCTTTGCCATAAAATACGATACAGACTGCTTTCATAGAAAGTTAACGTATCTATAATATAATATGATACTCGTACGTACGTATGATTCGGATAGGCGCCAATAGATGACAAAAAAACTCCCACAGACCTTCTCCACTAACTGACGGCTGTCGCGGGCGTATGCATTATTCAAAATTCTCCGAAATGTTTTAATATACAATAATAATAATTATATTTTCCGTCGTTACATTAGTATATTAATTTCCTTCTGCCCTTCTTAGCCTTATTGACTTCATTTATGAGGTCAGCTAATGATTTATGAAGGTTGGTGACGATGTGTATTATGAGTACAGATTTGGCGCGGATATTTAAGGCCGGATGCCCTTCCTGCCAACCCTTATCGGGAAAACATATGATATTTTCATTAATTATAAAAGAACGACACTATTTTTTAATTATTTACTTCATTCACTACTTTTTGGGTGATTCGCCTGTATTTAAGCCTGTTTTATCAAGATTTTCAGCTAGTAATTTATAAAGCTATTACTATATTACCTTCACCATTACATAATATTATATAAGAAAACCAGTTGAGTTAATATTTCCAGATTTTAATGGCTTACTAAATTTTTTCAATCCGAAATGAATTGAGGATCGCACAACGTTAAAAATAATCATGAATAATTCGGCAGTCATCGTGGAATAAGACGTCAGTATTTTAGATTACCGTTTGAGTGATAAAATTTTAGTTCACAATTCTTGAGGCCTCTCAAGTTCCTGACATAACTGAACAAAATTATTGTTAATAACAATCCAATAAAAATGGAAGGGATAACCTCATATTCTTGAATCTAATTCCTGAAGCAGCATGATTAATATTCGTCTTTTCTTTTCTAACGCTATCAAATTTAAGAAAAACTGCAGACACGCAATTAAAAAATAGATGTATACTACGATAGGCATGCCACATTAGAAAATATCGAAGAAATGTATATAAATAGCATATTATTCTAATCTCCCCTTCCCAGCAAATTTCTTAATATACCCCTAATCTATCTTCCAAACCATTAATAAACTACTTCCAGACACGGGTTACAACAACAGTATCTGGTCCTTTCTCAAACAAAATGACTCGTGCCCAGAAACTGCGAAATAGCAGATGCGTTACCATACACACAGGATACAGCCTGTCATCATCTAAGCTGTACCTCCTAAAATATCTTACATGTATGATGAATGATGCGCCTTAACTCTTAATAACTGCATCCTATACAAACTAATGAAGTAATCATCTGAATAATGACCCTTTCACGTTATTGGCAGTAAAATGCGTGCAATAAATTATTTTTTTTTTCATCGCTCTGAAGAGGGATTACCAATAATTTATTTGTTACGAAAGGGCGGATTAAGGTACTATAAAAAAGGGAAGCAAACAACAGCAACATCGAGAAAGCCATAAAAAAGAGCTAAAAGCGTTCTTACGTCAGAAATTACGACTGTGGGCGATCGTTTTTCGATAAATCATTTTCCGTACGAGTAGAAAACTTAATTTCGTCGAATCAATGGCCACTGAAAAAAGAAAACACAAGTCTTCTAGGCAGAGAAATAGGACAGTATGGTAGAAAATAACAAGCTGTAGCCATAAATGAAAGAAAAGACCTCTTTGATTAATACGAGTCTCGTTATAAACACGAGTTTACTAGTTAAGAGTTCGCAGAGCTATAGCCACCGACGAAAACAAGTACATCCATACTTCATTCTATGATATGGAGGCTTTAGATGGTTATCTCCGTTTCTGCTAGAGTATCTGTTTGCCTCAAAGATTACGTTTTTTACGTCCATTCTATTACGAATTAATAAAATCTGAGCAAGATCTAAAACGCTGAACGATGGCTTATATCCTAGTAACGGAGTGTTGTAGCAACGAATAAACATCGTTTGCTGCGGACATTACATGGGAAGCGTTGTACACCACTATTGCACAGGAAAATATGTATATTAACGTTCAATTAACTTATGTATGAAATCCAACACAACGAACCAACGACCCAAACGGGATCCACGCATGATCTGCATAATAGTATTTCTAGTAAGAATTTATAGGATAGCTGTTCATAAATATTCAGGAGTTCATTTAGCAGTAATTTGACCTTCAAAGAGGTATCCGCAACACAGCTGGGAAAAACAGAGAATGTTAAGATTAACTGGTATAAATCTGAGTTTCGCCCTTCGAAAGTCAAAACAAATACCTTTCTCTCTCTTATTCAGCCGCTTTGCAGATAGTGAACGTGCTTTGGTTAGACCCATTCCATGAATTACATTTATGGAACACCCTATTGTCCAAACTTTGATAGGGTAAAAAGATATCCCTTTCGATTTTTCGAAAGTCACTGAATACTTTTCTAAAAATATTCTTTTTGTATTTCATATTCAGATCGTAATATCGCTTTGACAACTAAAACATGTGTGGCTCGTCAAATACATATTCTGAAGAGAAGGGAGTCACTTTCATTGTAAATGTCACTCATATTAATTTCCTTTATGCTGGATCGAAATATCTATTAAAAAATACATATATAATAAAGAAAAAAACAAGGCAAATGACTACTTTACGCAGGTCTTTATAGGATAGTAGTAATGATATATTACTGTGAATAATTTAAATCAACAAATCACCCCGAATAACTCCATTTTTAATCTAATCGCCAAATTTCGGGTCCACGAGAAGAAGGCTCTGTCCTTAAATTATGGACGGTCCAACTGTTTTTTAACGGATATTTCTGCTTTGACCGCCACCTTCGGTAATGACAAAATCATTGGGATGGGATTCGCTTCAAAAGAAGAGAGACCTCTTAAATATTCATCAGAATAGAGCTAATCGATATAGAGGATGATTTCGCAATTCCAGTAAGGAAAGATCGCGAACTCCAATATAAATTGAAAAAGTTACAAGCAAATAACTACTAGGACAGGTATTTAATTCTTGTCGTACTTCCCCAAGTATTGGAGAATGTTTAACAATTGAAAAATGGAAAAGCATATTGGTAATGCGATTCCTACCATATGCTATCGAAAGTTGAAGGAGGAATATACAAATTTTAAAATATGAGAAAAACATCATGGCATTCAAGAAAAAGACCAAATTCATGCGAGTAATCCTAATCGATGAGATTAAAGCTTTTAATCAGAGGCAAAACTTATGAGCAAAACAGACATTATATCTTCAACACTCGATTGAACATATATCTCGCCGATCACGAGACGGGGTAATGACTTTATTCTTGGCAACATTTTTAATTACGAAGTTTCTGCACAGAATCACTAGTCTTCTTCCTGTTTTTCTAGCCAATGCTGCAAATGCGCGGGATTCGCATAGAAGAAAAGATAATGGATAATTAATAGAGCCGGGAATGCTTCCACTGACCTATTTTCAACTATATCATTAAGTTGGATATATATGGCAAGATTTATGCATTGTGAATCATACATGACCTTGAACGTCGCCATTGTAATTAGTCATGCGGTGGACGTGATTTTAACTTGCCTTTCCTTCCATCTAATGTCTACGACTGAATGCATCTCCATGTTGTATGTCGGCCATACAGAGAGATAGCGTCACCCTTGCGGTGACGAGTCTACCCTGTTTAGAAGCAAAGGGAGAGGAAGATAAGGAAAGACGATACATAGCAGTGAAGCCCTCAAGAAGGGGATTTCAAATATTACAAATACTGTCAGGGGGGCGATAACACAAGTCAAACATCAGCTATGACTTTGGAGGGGGACTTAGATTTACATAATTCGGAGAATAACTTAATCTTCTCCCCCTGCTGATTTAAATAAGCTAACATATTCAGCTGCACTATTCTAAGAAGCAGAAGGTGAAAATACGATGACAAATAATAATAATATATGCGTCTACATTATGTGCCGTTCTTTCCGAAGGGCAGGGTCGATCAAGAGAGGGGGTCCCCAGTTTGAGGGGGCTCCATTTTAAAAGGGCAACTTCTCATGTTGCAAATGGCACGCTATATATCCATAAAAATATTTTAATGTCTAATATCATGTTCTATTTATTGAAACTTATTTATGGATGAAGCAGAGAATATGATATGGTGGACTTAGCATCCTCTTCGGATGATGACAAACCAAACGGGAGTTCGAAGATTAACTGAATATAACTATTATTTGTATCAGATGCTCCCAACCTTTTAGTATCAATTTAGAGAACCAGTATTCCGCACCTCCACTTCCTTATGATAAAAAAACATTCTGAAATTAACACATACGTTCACGGAAATGAGACAACGGCCAAAGTCAACATGAAATAGCCCAAATTGTTGACTTAACTAATTTTGAAATCCTGTATTTTTCAGAAGATAACGCTCGTCTATTCTTTAACGCACCGCCCAAACTTTTTCGGCCTTTCTTTCGGCTCATAGATAACATATATCTCTAACTAGAGGCAGATTAGGAAGTACAAACTGACACAGGACAGGACACAGAAGTCTTTCATTAAGAATGTGCTATGGGTAAATGAGTTCTGATTCCACAGTAGGTTTGCTATGATCCTTGTTTTATCTTTCATATCATTTTAATGTAACAGATTGTCTCCGGCGTAACTAAGTAGAATTCCTTAATTATACCACTAAATAAAATTCTGTAGTAAATCCCACATTAACTGTAATCTACAACCAGCTTCGTCGCTGTGCGACATCATCAGGTGCAGTGAATACCTGCATTTGGGTTAAATGTAAATAAGGAAGAGATGGGACGGGTAAGTTCAATGGGAAGGTTGGATGACCGAGATTGAAAATAATAGGGATAACGAGGTGAATCATTAACGGCTTAATTTTTGAAGATGTAGTATTATAGAATATGACATAAATAAATATTCATAGACGTTATTAAATTCCTTAGTCCTCTAAATCTTTTCCACACATCCAGGCTCCGATCTTTCTTTCCACTGTGCAGAATTCGTTTGGACCACGCAATACTCATAAAGTACCGCGAATGCTCATTTTTTAAAAAATTTAACCTTTTGCAAGGATAACGGACACATTGTGTATCGCAATAAACAGAGCCTTAATAATACAATATGCTCATTTACTCATCAATCACTTTCTTAAGCAAGGGCTTCCAGTACCACTTGGAAAGATGGTACCCCGGTTTATGAACCTTATAATATGGATAAGAAAACTATGCGTCCAAGAGAGAAACAAAACTTACCAGTCTTTAAGACAAACAATATATTTTACGTCCAAACAGCAATATTTTTACGGTAACTATTCTGGATACATCTCATCATTATTTAAATTAAGTACATACGGAAAGGCTGATTGTAGACCTCACGAAACTATCCATTCAATGCCACACTACTTCAAGTATCCTTCTACAAGAAGCGAAATTTCAGTTTACATTCTCTCTCTCATCAGCAGAGTACGGTGTTCCATTTCGTGAATTCCCTTCGTTAAATGCCAGACATTCTGAGGTAACGAGACCTAGTAAATGACGCAGACGCAAAAATTTTCACAGACGATTTTTTTTAATAACTGCAGCCACACATGATACCCTCCGAAACTCCTTCAGTTACCCACTGGCATAAAAAAATTAAATTCTTAAAAAATTTGGGAACAAAACATCTGCATAAAAACTCCCTTTTAAAGAGGTCACTAAATCCATTCTATCGCAAAATTTTAAGTGATGAGAAACTAAGGGAAATATTTCTTCCATAAATATTTCAAACTGTACTTAAAGAACGGAAAAAAATGTTGGAAATGTCTAAGATACTCCTTCACAGTAGGCGAAAATTTTATGTGGTAGATTTTTCAGACGATGCGTGATACAATTTAAATATTTGAATCTTAGATAAATTTAAATTACTCAGAAAATATTTAGACGATTTCCATCATATAAAACTTTTGCTTCAATAATTTACAATAAACATAAAGATAAGGAGGTTTCATACAACCATCTTTATGTTTATCGTAAACTCATCAGCATAAATGGTTTTCTAAAATATTTGATGTTTAGATCATCGAAATGATTACATAAATCAAAACCAACAATTTTTATAGAATGAATCTTTAAAATTCGGTGAGATTACTAAAATACACACACATCAAAAAGTATCTCCAATTCTGTAAGTTCTAAAATTCCAAGAATAAAACAATAGCATAACCTGTAACACATTATTTTTCATTTTACGAAACCTAACAACCGCATTTATCCTTGCGTTAAAATATAGACTGTATGAATTATAATATCCTGATATCCTTCTCATTCCTTCTTGGGATTACGTGTTCTAGCTTGAGAGAGCGTAACAAACTGTTGACATTGACCACGGATTTACACAGTAATTAATACGATCAAATTATAAAGTAAAACAGGAGGATATTGTTGATTAACAAAATTACCAGTCAACAAGATTTGTCAAATGATACTATACCCTAATTAACATTTCATCGGTGGAAAAAACGAAAGCCAAAATTCCCTCACTTTTTCCTTGCTATGGTACAACATGAATTGTTTCCAGAATATTTTCAAAAAGAAATAATACGCCCTTCGAGACATGCGAAATCAATTTTGTAAATATCTTCTGTGAAATTTCATAAACATCAACATGAATACACGCTCGAACACAGTTTCAGAAATGCTCAAGATTGCCCGCAAAATATCCTCCGAATCAGAAAGTTCCAGTGAGGAACGTGGGGGAAGCAGACATGGCGTCGTTGAGCGGGAGGAGACGCTGCTGCAGAATATAAAAAAGAAGATGTAAAGACAAACGAGGGTGACGCAGAAATCGCTATTAGATGAGACATAAGGAGGCGAGGACGTTGCGCCCTCTCGCTCCCATGATGCACCGCGATGGAACTCGGTTACGCTTCCTTCCCTTTCTCTCTACGCCGACGTGGTTGAAAATAAACATCGCGAGAAAAAACGTCTGCCGCTTCCCCTTTTCGTGGAGAAGCCTTATAGAAAGGGGCGAATGGAGGGCAAACAGACGGACAAATGACTTCATTACGTGCGACAATGCGAAACACAACTACTATCATGACCATGTATTTTTAAGGGAAAATAGGACATTCCCTATTGTAAAGCAGGAAAAACCAGAAAATTTTAAAACCATCAACAATCAATATAAAACGACTTATTATAATAAAATAAACAACTTATTTTTGAATAACAGTAACACCAGTTAGTCAGGGATACAAGCATAAAACGATGCTTTGAAATGATCAATTTATCAAGGTTCTCGCGACGATAGTGCATACTATGATACTTTCTCGTTAAATCCACCTTCGCCAAACCCTCCCAACTGTCTATACGGAAGGAAAAAATAACAGAAAATCTAACACAAATAAGAAACCGAATTACTTATAAAACCGATACGCATGGTTTACCATGATATTAAAAATCGTAAACAAACAAACAACAAATTTATAGATAAAGTGGCAAAAGAACATTCAATACATTGAGAATGTTTCGCATACGCTAGTTTATCATTCTTTTGTACATGTATTTATTCAATAATAACAGTCTTCAATCTATTAGTGATGGAATGTGTAGTAAAAACGATTCAAGGGCAGAAGAATACATTATACCTGCCTTTCAATATTTCAACTGATAAAAAGGAACACGAGATTTTATAGTACGGTTCACGGTATCAACACTTATTTATCACACATTTTTCGACTGGTAGTTGAATCTTTTATTTGAATGAGTTTTAAGAAATAACTATCTAGAACAAGTCATATTTGTGCATGAAATTTCTTACGGAATGACGTAATAATTATATTAGTTTTAAATAACTAACCTCGAAAAACAATTCCATTATTAATAGTTTCATTATCTGACCTATTCTATACTTCTACTACTAAACATAGAAGTTAAAAATTAAAATGTAATTAAATTTCATTTCAAGAAATCATTTCCATGCCGAGAGTCCCTTCCGCTTTACTTTTTTGCAGACGCTTGCGGAGATTTATTTAGCAATTTCTTCGGAGGCAACTTTGCTGTTTGTCCCACGTAAAAGAAAAAAAAAGAACCGATTTGGCAATGGCGAGTGGCTCATTGATCATTTAAATGTCCCCAACTATATTTATAACCCCGACTATGAGCTCACGACACGCGGGGTTTGGAAATGAGGAAGAACACCAGCTAGAGTAATTTCAGTTAAGATTTTCAAGGTGAAACCAAACAGCAGAAAAGAAGGATTTGGTCTTGCTTATACAGGATTTATTTTCATTACAACTCGGTCAGTAATTAATCTTGTATTTCATGGGACGGTTTAACGCACGGTTGGACAGAAATTCCAGAGATATGAAATAAAAACAAAATGTTTAGACAACGGTGTAAACGTAACTATTATTTATATCGGGACTTTCAGTAAATTAAATTTGATTACAGAAATATCCCAAAAGGTCAACTTTTTAAAATAAAAAGTACTTACGTATCATTTAACAAGTCATTCGATGTATTTTCGAGGATATGATTGAACCAACTTCAGGCATTCCCGACTGATCTAAAGGACTGATGAAGACTAACGAATTTCAAAAAAAAGTGTCCTTGGTTCGAATTGAAATGAATGAAATAAACGCAAAAAGAATCAAGGAGAGTTAATCTATCTTCACTAATTACTTTCTCTGTCAAAGTTTAAGGAAGACTAATTATCTCACAAAATGTCTCCAATAACGATTTCATAGGGAATTCAGCGAAGTTTTTCTTTCTTAAAATTATTTTTAGAACGTAGATTCCGGCTCAGAATCGGAGGAACAAAATGTAGCAGAATTTCCTACGATCTCCATTTTTTCTAATCTATCCCCTAGACAAAGCAATGTTTAACTACCATTTTTAACACATTAGGAAACTAAGATTCAATTAACGGGAATATTTAGGATTTCTAATGAAGAACCTATTTTAAATGAATTTTTGGCAGTTATATACCTATACAAATTCGCATGGACGTGATTGGCCTTATTTATGGCCTATTGTTAACTTGTTTATAGAGAATTTAACAGACATTGTTATAATAGCGGATTAGTAGGTTGGGGAGTTATGTATTGGAGTCGAAATTCATCGTCACAATTTAAAATAGCATTAACCCTTCAGTAATAGTGTGACATCTACGCAATGACTAACACTAAACGATGGCATATACGAAATTATTTTTAATTTTGTGACATATTGGCCTGAAAATTTAACAGGCTTGTTGGACGTGACTATCCAAATGAACATCATGAAAATTTACGCTTAACTTGAAATATTAATGAAATATAAAAGTGACAAGTTTTACCAAAAATATCTGTTAAACGACCAGTATTTTTGGAGAGGAATCCGTTGCAATTCAGCTAGATTATCATACGATGCTACGATACAACTGCTCAAACAGTAAATACATGAGCGTTTTTATAGTTATCAAAACAACTGAGCAGTAGTGAACGGCATAATCGAGTCTGAAAATGGTTTATATAAAAAAGAGTGAGTATAATGTATCACTTTTGAATACTTTAATTTATATAAAGCATTCCGCGTTATCAAATTTGACTCCACAGAATGGTAGATAGGAGTAGTCAGAAGAATACGTTGATCTCTTGTTTACCTACTATAAATCCAAGTCAAAGATTTCCACAGATTAAGTTTTGATCCGAACCGGGTATTTATTCAATCCGTTATTGTAACGTAAAACGAGCATCACCTCAGGAGAAATTATACTTATCGAAAGCGTAGAAAGATAGTAAGAAAGATTCACAACTGAATCTTTCATTGCTTCAAAACATCTCAAATGAATGGGAAGAGGGCATCATAATGTACCCTCGGATTCAAAAATCGCTGGCAGGAAATGAAATGAGACGCTTATGAATTCGACCGTTTTCCAACGACACACGTAATGAAAAACCGTTCGATAAATCGATTTAGATCGTCAAAAGATGCACATCAAAGTAGTGGTGCTAAAAGATTTAAGACGGAAGGATATTGGCAATCAATTGGGAAATGCAGAGCAAAGTAATCGCGCTCCGTTTTCAATTTCACCCGTTAATTGCATCGCCGCCTTTCCTCCCAATTAGCAGAGACTGCGGAGGAATAGCAATGGAATAGTAATCGGGAACTATGCCAAGAGTACTGCTGCACGAGAAAGGAATAATCAAAGAGATTTTAATACCAAATTACTGTCAAAACGTTTACAAAGGTTCCCAGACAAGACGGTTACTTTGCGGATCGATCTGAAGATTCTACTATAGCTCGATTTTCGGTTACTGAATACCTTATATACGCAAATAATAGACGAGTGTTTCGGTCAGTTTTTAAGGATGAATTTAAGAGGTTGACTTTGATGTGAATACTACTTTTTCAAGGACAATAATTATGCCTAATCTGGGTCGAAATTGTTAGAAGTATATTCAATATGGAAAATAAGAGAAAAGAAAATGACGCAAGGGTATATACGTTGATTTTAATACTGGAGAAGCGTTTTTACGAAGGTAACTCTTAGATAATGATAACAGCAACGCATGGCGATAAGTTTCAGGTTTGCGTAACTATAATTTTTCTTTATATCCTCCCGCTTCCTGCGGATTTCATAAAAAAACGTGGGTCTACACTTTGGATGCCAGAAAGATCAAGTTGTAACGATATTTTACACTTTGCTGCACATATTTTAAGACCCGGATAAAAATCTGAAGTCAACTTTTACTGAAAGTACATACATACGTTCAAATTTCTCGTATTGCTGGACACGAATTATAGGGGTCAAATTTACTGAGATTGAATGTTATTCAGGTAAACACGGTATTCTAAAGACGTTTCCGTTGTATTCTCGTAGTTTCCGCTACCTACTCGGGTAATTTTACACGTATTTTTGGGAAAATTAAAATTAATATTACCAAAAGTATTTAAGAATCGTACATATATGATAATATCATGAAAAACACAGAAAACAAAGAGAGCGTATCAAGTACTTAAATCCACACAGTTTAATACTTCATCCATAAAGTCGAAAATGATGAGCGTTTAAGTGATGCTCTAGCTCTAACATTGTAAAAAAGTTTAATTAGTGTTTTATATTAAATTAAAGTATAAATTGGTGAACAAACTGAATCGTAAAGCTCCGTGGATCATCACGAATGTGCAAAGAAAAGCTTATTCTGGGCTATCTATTCAAAGGAAAATCATACATCGCCAAAAAAAAAAAACAAATAAAAACAGATTTCAAAAATAAAAAAAAGAGTGAAAAAGGATAATAGCATATACACGAACAAAATCCATAGAGTCAAAATTAGCCAAAAGATAACAAATGTAAGAAATATCACTCCTCCCTAAGTGAGAAAATGAAGAAGGAAATGTTAATTTGACTGTCAGCTGCACCTGGTAAATTTTTCCAATCTGGCCGTAGATGATCAATTATTCGATTCAAACGATCTTTTTCATCGACAAAGCTTTTCTTCACAAACCTTTTTTCACTAAGTCTTCCGTGGTTTTCATCGAACCAACTCCGAGTCCAATGTCCGAGTATTTTTCCTACATTTTGGCACTATATTGCCTCTGTCAAGATATTGATTTCTCAGAAGATGATAATATTCGTAAGTTTGTAGTTTCTATTTTTCAAAATAAATCCTAATCATTAAAAAAAAGATAAATACCGGGGTGATATATAGGAGATATGAGGAAAATAACGAGTAACCAGAAACAGATGTTCGAATAATCTCATCCTTCTTCTTTCTTTCTGTGTCAGCAACGACCTTCTTCATCCTTGGTTTTCCTTCTTTTACGTGGACGGTCAATGGGATCCTCTCCCTCTCTACTTCCATATTTGTTTTATTCCTTCTTCGATTCTTTTAGGTATTCCCTCCATCTGTTCCTGTATTCTCTTCTTAGTTCTTTTAAACCTTGAATTCCGAACTCCTATCCTACGTCCCAAATTCGTCCATTAATAAAGACGTTTTTTGCAGTATTCAAATGCAAAATTTCGATTTTGAAATAACAGTTACCATTTAAAAAATTTCATTTCCAATGTTTGTAGTCTTTGTTAGTCATTCATATCTTATTATATATTCCACAAGAAGTTTCTATCGTGTTAAAGAACTTTATTAAGATGTATTTTATGACATTCTATTAAGTTTGTTGAATTGCCTTTTACGATATAATAATAATAATGTGAATAAAAAATCCAGATATGCAATATAATAACATATAATAGCAATAATCAAAATACTAATATTAATTCCATCCTCTGTAGGAGGTAAATATTTACAGTAAACGCCCTTAGCTTACAGAGTCCAGAAAAACACTTTTCCGAGAGATTTCCGCGTCTAACGACTCACAGGACGAAATCGGAAATCTTTCTTGCTTTTGGAAAAGAATTAATTGTTAATTCAAACGCTCCGCATATAGCTTCGGTACGAAGAAATACTAAGAAGAATGATTTTCGCACGCCTTGATGCAAATTACGACACGCGAAAGTTTAATTACGGTCTTGGGTAAATGGAACGCTCAGTGGCACGCAGCTTGAAGTCGTTAAGTTGGCCCATTTGACCGAAAGCAACAATACGCCATTCGGACGAGATTTTATCGAGGAATCAGCGAAGACATAAAACGCAGAGCAGAGGCGATAAAAATATTGAGCGCGGAACTTCAAAGGAAAGAATTCGACTCAATCGATGACGGAGTCACCCAGACGCTTACCGCGATTCATTCTTCTTTTTGAATTAAAATTCCCCGTAATTCCACACTGGAACTTTTTTTTTAATCTTTTTGTTAAACTTCGGAACACTTCATATCCAACTTTCTTCTATTTTCTTCAAGCTATCTCTTTCTGAATGAATGTTTCGCTCTTTTATTGTGGTTAGACCAGAATGCCCTCTCTTCCATCTTAAGAATTAATCTCTATGTATGGGTAGAATGGAAGAGGAATTTATTTATTAATATTATGAATATTAATTCTCAATTTCACAAAAATGAAGGCTATTCAGTTATTCAACTTTGGCTGATGTTTCTATAGGGTAACTTATTAAAATTAAAACTTTGATTCTGGGCATTTCTTGAAGTTCTATATGTTCTACATTTTCATACCAAAACACAGCCTTCTAGATTTAAATACCCATACTTTTTCTTTAGAACAGAGAAGATGAGACAAAATATAGTAAGAATCTGATATGTGTTAAATAAAATCCACCCCAGAACGTTAATAAGCCTAATAAATTGATTAATTAAATAAATAAGATTAATAAATAACTTAAGGTTCAATTTTAGACATTTTTGAAGAAAATTCTGAGAGGCAAATATTTAGGGGTATGAGGTAGAAACACAGGATGCCGCAGAATACAAGGAACATTACTTATGGAAGGCAATCTGAAAGACCTTGCATCGAATCTCGGGGGTGATTTCTAAGATAAAAGCTCTCCGATAGCCTACAGGGTAGCGCGTTCGCCTCTGGCGGAATCGGTCATGGGTTCGATTCCCACTGGAGGCAGACATGTGCGATATGGCCTCAACTATCGAAGCACTTTTAAAAAATACTAGTGCCACAGGAAGATGAAAAGTTACCACTGCTCCGCAAGCTTTCAGTATTTCATAATTAGCAGCATTGTTAAGCTTTGTAACTCTAATTCCTAGAGTTTAAGGCAAAAGAAAGAAAATGCACATGCATTAAGATTTAGGGACAAAAGCAAGGTTGTCCTGATTTAAAATTCTTACGAGAGAGAAGTTAGGTCTCGGGGGTCAAACCGTAGTCGCCCAGCGAACCCTTCTTCCGCTCTGAATATGGATACGACCGCTAAATGATACATGAGGGATGAAAACATTAATTCTGGATAGGAAGTGTTTCCTTTAACCCGATTACAGCCATCTCGCAACCTGTGATCATCACGTGCATAGGCAATTCCCTCTGAATTCGCGGCTCTACGTAACTGAATAGTGAATATAACCTAATTAGCGCCAACGTGCCTCTAGGGATGAAATCCACCAGCGGCTGCTTCGAGGAAAGAAAAGCACGACAAAAAGGTTCCTATTACGTCACTAATAACATTACGTAAATGAATCATTCGCTCTCGAACCGCAAAAGCGGAAGCGAAAACGGTAAAATTTTGAAACAAACATTCGTAAATTTCCGAGTTACTCCGGTTTCCCTTGCCGTCGTAAAGTTTTTTACTCAGCGCGCAGTGCAAAGGAAAAACAAATGAAAGAGGTCGCCCGGAATAAAGTTGGTGCACAGTAAGAACTTCAGAGGCTAATCCCCGTAAAATATTTCACGGTTTAGGGAAAAAAATCGTGCCTCTTTCAGCTTTAACCTGATTCAGTTGTTCTTTTTTATCTGAATCCGTATCAGCGAGCGTTACGTGAACTGTATCCTGCTTGAAAGGTCCTGGTCTACAGAAACAATACATTAAATAATTCTCTTAACTTTTAATTTTCTAGAAGAAATCTGAATTTGCGTGAATATCCGTGTTTATATTTATAAAATATCACTCTTACTCTTAAATTGGGTTAAAAATACTCAATATTCGTGTTCCGGGTACGAACGGTCGGGATTTGAAGTAAAGACTTTCGCTATGCACGAATTACGTGTAGATGAGTTTTCGGATATTACAATTACGATATCCTTAATTAAATTATGTTAATAAATACTGAACATTATCTTTTCACTGTGTGCCAAATAGTGAGAAAAATATAAACCATAAAAATTTTTTGCTACCAAGATTTCGTCAAAATCTATTTTCAAGACTATGGAAACAAATTTATGAAAGATTTTTTATCAATGTTTAGTAGCAGTATGATTGTTTCTGAGACTGATAAATATTTCTTGAATTTGAACAAATAAACCTTAGTCTACCAGTACTCTGACTAATCCTTTAACACACTGCCAGAGCCCTCAATGCTATAAAATAAACATCAAAAATGCAACCAACGATTCACAAACTGAATTAGAAATTGAGTTTCAGTTCTCATTGCAAAATCAGAGATAGTTCTACGAATTCCTCCAATCAAAAGGGATAAATAATCAAAATCGGTAATTGAAAGTGATCTTATTATGGAGAAATAATACCCACTTAAAAATAATAATAACCTACAATTATCTGCTTTAAAATAATCGATACTTGCAATTATAAATAATGGGAATCGAAAAAATTCCACTGATGTGGAAAAATCCGCCGAAAACGATAAAACTCTGAATAAATAAAACCGTCCAAATATGGGCGAGAATTAAAAGTCGAGGCAATAAAAAATTACTAGCAGCACTCTTCAGAATTTTAAAGTGCTTCCCTGATTTGGCATTCTATATTTTGGAGCGCAGAATAAAGTCACGGTCGCAACAATAGCTCAGGCAGCCATTGTCACATATATCAGCCCAGAGACCGTAAACAAGACAAATCCCAAACAAAAGGTGCAGCTCACTTTTAGCGCATGCCAACAATAATCTTTCCCAAATGACTCTTCCATTGTTTCGTCGCTGCTTTCCTTTATCACCGGCAATTTCGAAAATCGTTCAAGTTTAAATCTGCTCCGGAATAAATGAGATAACGTGTAGGCGAAAAAAGAGAGAAACGATCCTGGAAGACAGTGAACGTGGAGGAAAAAAAGTGCGGCTTAACAAGAAAAACAGCCGGGATTTTTGCGAGTGTACTGTAAAATGGAAGCTAGGGCTACAATACGAGCACATACTTTTTCATAAAGACGGTGCAGCGGAGGTACGGCGGGGGCAGTGACCTAGCGATTTTAATACTACGTGATTGGGAGCAGACGAGGAAATCCTATGTCTGGTTTTTGCGACTTGTCAGCAAATTTAGTAACTCATAGCGTGGGACTTCTTATTATCATAAATAGATCTTCCAGCGCCAGACCTTTTCCAATAGAGATCTCATTAATCCAACTTTAAGGGGTATAAACGAATCCAATAATGGCGCGCTGAGGCAATGAATTAATGCAAATGATTATTTCATTAATTAAATGTGCTTTCCGTATTGTTGCAAAGTAAGACATACAGATTTTTGTGAGACAAAAATAAAAACCTTCTTCAACAAATATAGATGAATTATTATTATATCTATAAGATCCAACAACAAAAGAAAATATGAAAATTACGGACAAGAAATCCTGAATAAGGCTCCTAAATTGACTCCGAAGAAAAAGTGATACTTGTTTGTTATTCCATGGAATTTACATTACATAAGATATGCGCTACCATCTTTGCGGCATACTCTTCTTTGATTTCTAATAATGGAACATAAAGGAGCAAAGAATAAATAAAAAGAGAGATAAAGAGATATCATAAAACGTAGGCAATTCATTGCTTTCATACCGAATGAATATAAACTTTTTAGAAGAATAATCCACGTTTTATGTGAATGAAACCCTAATAACTTCTACAAGAAGAGCTAACGAAAATGCTGACTAAAAAGTGGGAAAAGTTCAGTATTCATTAGCAGCATAATGACTTGAGTTCGTTTCTAGTAACAATCTCCTTGGAGCATTGCTTCAACAATTGTACATCACATCAATGTAACGCAACATCAACGCAATATTTTTTAACAAAAGAAGATGTAATTCACTTTTGAAATACCAATTTTATAATCCATTCAATCCCGATTCACTAAAGCTTTCTCCCTAACAATTTCACCTACATAATCGAAAATGCAGATATTTTATTGTTAGATAACGTTGGTTACGTATGGTTGACCTAAATAGGCTATTGTTGCAAGGCCTCTCTTCAAACGAGGAGAGATAATACAATATCATGCATTGTTGAACTATAAAATTACGGAAGGAGAACATCTTTTCATAAAGAAAACCATTTTATTCTGAATAAGTTATCGAAAAACGTAGAACCCTATCGTGATCTTTGATTGGTTTGGCCCTGAATATTTGAAGGACTTGTTATTGAACAAGACTCGAAGACGTGCGCTATGCAGATCACGCTTACGTAATGCACTGATAAAGAAAAAATATTTGTCGAAACAATCGCTCTTTGTATTCGGCGCAGTCAACCACGTACTCCTCGGATTCGCTTGAGCTGAAATGGATACGGTCAATAATTTTACAAAAACATCTGAGACTACCCTTGGAGCCACAAGACGCTCTTTCTTGACGATATGAATGAACTTATCTAATAATGCCTTTCGAAAATAAAATGAGAATACACAGCATATACATAATAAGAAGAAACTTTTAGAAGTAACAGAATTACATTCAAAACTGGTCGCGAGATAAGAAAAAGTTACGAGCTGATACTAAAAAGATACTAAAAATTTTAGAGTGAACTTTCGTAGCTGCTGCTTCTTTTTACAACATAAATACTTTATAAGCTTCAAGAATAGCATTTTCTTGAATAGAACTAAAATGTCTTCGAGTTACGGGAAAGGATATTGAACTTCGAGCGTTGAAGCGCGATCAAGAAAAATCCAAGGATAAAAAGATGCGGACGACAGCGTGACTGGGACTCGAACCCAAGTCTTACACCCGTGGAGTTCCGTGGATATTTTTGCTTCCGTTTATCTCCGTGTATTTTTGATATGATTTACTAAATTAAAATACTACAAAGGAAAGTATTCAAGAGCAAATTTGCAAAGAACCTTACGAGCTCAAGAAATAGAGAAGCTGCATTCTTTCAGTTTAAATGAAACAATAAACGAAATAATTTGCATTATTGCTAGAAAGAAAGAGAAAGAAATCAAACAAAAACTAGGTTCTCAAAAATGAAAGCAATTCCTTCATTCTATATCGAAAATTTTTTTGTGAGGTTTGAATGGAAAGCATACATAAATCAAAGTATAGCATCATTGGCTGACTCCTTTTTCGAATTTGCAAATCTTTCCCAGTAAAAGATAGAATGGAATCCTTAACACGAAAAACTCCACTTCAAAAATTCTTCGTGACGGTCCCCAACTGACCCTAATACGTACCCTGCAGGACAGGTGTGCCTTTCATTCATTCCCAAGTTCAAATAGAATAAACGTCTCGACGGTTCAAACAATGAAATTGAAAACAACGCTTTCTGGACAAAGCATTAGCGTTTAGCAACAATTCGGCGGCAATTCGAATCACGCCGACAATCGCAACAACGATTTAGTAGCAGTTAATTCTAATTTAGATTTACGAGAGGTTTGCATTGTTTGCGTATTCGGTTTCACTGGCATTGTGACGCGACAACAATTAGAGCAGACGGGGGGTGGAATTATTCAGCTGCCAGGGATGATCCGGACACGGAAGGAACGGACACAGGGGCACCTGAATATTTCGGACGCCAACGGCGACGCTAATTTTCATAACAGAAAGGGCAATGTATCACTGTTAGCACTGCGTACGATTCATTGATCTGCAAAACATCAATCGATTCGAAACAGAGATGTTAACTGCTGGATACAACGAAAAGTCCAGGTGTTAATGGGGGGGAAGGGTTAACAAGACGTATCTGCCGGATTAAATTGGCAAACTAGAAGCTAGAAGAGGAGGGGGTACTAATATCGATCTTCGAGAAGTGCTTGAAGCTACGTGATTTAAAAGAGTTAAAAGCGATATGACTCCACCAGGACATTCAGTCATCATTTCAACTCATTTCTCAACGGGATGAATTTTCGCTTGAACTCTGAGGGATTTTTCACTGCTTCAATTCAGACATCATTTTGAATTCGCTTTGCTCTTTTTTAAGCAAAGGTAAAGGACTCCTTGTCTCTGAACTATAACATAGGAACTAAAAATTTCAAGTGCCCAATAAAATTTAAAGGCAAAATACCTTCAATTGCTCGATAAAGATTTTCACCGAATTCCGAATCTCAACGAACATCACAACAAAGATCTTGATGATATAAGAAAAGAAATTGGAGCACAGCTTGTAGATAAACCTTGCCTTTCCTAGTGCTTCTAGTCCTGAACTGTACTAGTCAGACAGAATAGCAACAGATCGTTTTGAACCTCTAATTCTGAAGAAAATAAAATTTCCCAAGAAAGTATTTGATGATATTTTAGATCCTAATTTTACAATATAATTTAAATTTTCACTTTTTCTACAACTTAATACTTGCATTTTCTGCATACTGCTCATGAAAACAATTAAAATTAAACATTTTTAAGCAATTTTAAAAAGACAAAGTGTATTTTTGTCAATAACGACATTAAAGAAGAGCAGAAACCTGTTCCAGAGAAAATGATACAATACAAAACGTGTTGCTATCGGGCGAAATTGGTACTAAAGAATATAAATCAAGGAAAATATAATCAACCAAAACATTATAGACTCCCTATCGAGAGGTAAGTCCATAACCCTAAGATGCAGACAAAAGCATATTCGAAAAAGACACGGAACAGGTGAAACAGAGCTGAAGAAATGAAAAACCTTTCAAAGGGATATCAGCGCTTTGGTAAAAGCTGCTTTCAATGATGCAAGAGCGACATTAATGCACAAAAGTGGAACGCAACTTTTGCAGCATTGTTTCGTTCAGATGGGAGAATTGAACGCCGTAAATAATGGACATTCATTACATAGAAAGCTTCGAGGTGTGGAAGTAGTACGCACGGAGGAATTAGGAAAATTACAAGGAAAGATAAGGAGAGGACAAAGAACTAGAAGATATATGGAGTCCTGAAACACAACTGAAACGGTAAGAAAGAGGCAAAAAGTAAGTGGAAGCAGATGAAAGTTACTGAAGGAAAGTTGCTAAGTTCCAGATCAATGAGTTAAATCAAACGGAATTAACCAATTTTTCAAATGTTTTGCGTCGAAAATTATTGACTGGTCAGCTAAAATGTGGAAGAGGAGAAGTGCGGAGACATTTTGGAGTAAGAGAAACATAATAAACCAAGATGGTTAAAGCAAAAGTTCAGTATAAGTGCCTAAGGTTACTGGCAGGGGCTACCAGAGGTGTAATAGAGTCATGTTCAGGGTGTCATTTAAGTGCCCCTTCCGCACAAATCTTTCTAAAATTATTTAAAGAGCATTAATTAAAGATCTGTTCAGTTATTGGAGAGAATAAATTTGACATTCCTAAGAACTGATCTAATATATATATTAATAAATTCCAGAGTTCCGGATCCATCGAGATGTCGTGGAAATTCAATTTCATTCTGAAATAAGGAAAGATATCTACATTTTTATCACACAATTTTTATTACGGAGACAACCGTTATCAGCTACACTCAAGTTTCAACAGTTGACTATATAAAATTTTAGATACTGTGTGAAAGCGAATGCGCCAATACCAATTGGCAATTATTATCCGTTGCGATCGAGTGATTTCTTATGTTTCTCATTCAGTATTAATTTAACATTTTTACTCAATAAAAATTTATCAGACCACATATTGACGAATCTTCTTTTCAGCGTCCTGCGCCCCCTAAACCTCAGCGCCCAGGGCCCGCCCATATCTCGGGCCATCTCTAGTTTCAGACGTCCCTGCCTTTCCATTGAAGGAACCCTCTGCATTACTACGGGCTCTCCGTTTAACAATTCAGCAAAACGAAAAAACTGGGAAATCCAAAAGCAAAAACCTAAGGAACCTCGGCAGAGTAATGGATTTTCTTTCCTCGTAAACCAGACACAGGAATTCTGCCAGGGCGTTAGGGTTGATGAAATAAAGATTGCAGTGGTTGGGGTCTTCCTTCGTATCAATTAAACAAGACATAACTAATTTTAGCCTATCTTTGAACATTGTATTTACTAAAAAGTATAATGTTACAAACAATTTTAAATCGAGGATAATGCCTGAGCACGAAGTTCGGGCAACGATTTAGCATTTACTACTTAAGTTTACTTTTGAAATTAATTATTTTAAAATACAATAATTAGTTAACAACTACAGAAAGTTTCCGCTGAACCTATAAAATTTATTAACAGCTCTCAGACTAAGTTCTCATTTAACCTGCGAAAAATTGATATGATAACCGATAATCGGGTGAAGTTACACATGAATTATCACGCAATTAAGCCAATATACGTTACTTAACAACATGTACAACAAGCACGTATATATATTAAGACAAATAATAAGAGTATCTCATTTCTTACGCAAACTTTTTAAAAATTATTTCCTGTGATAAAAATTATTTTCTAGGAGTTATTCGATTAATAATTTATTCTCAATATTCTGCTTATTCCTAATCATTTTTATTATTTTAATAATTTTATTTGCCAGTAGAAGAAGCTCTTATCCTTATTATTTATTCTGACAATGGACTTCTACAACTTCAAGGCCGCATTGGTTGTATTTCCATTACTTTCATTGCAACTCTATGAGGACTTCTTTCTTTTCGGCACAACCATCAACCAATAATCAATATTTTTATTATAAGTTACAACACATGGATAATTATAATAAGAAACTTTCAGGTAGAATTGGTTCCAAGAAGGATCAAAATACCGGAGGAATCTTAAAATTTTCAGATTAGGGCTCATCGATGAAGAAGAATTCGAAAAGAAGGTTAGCAACGACCGAGAATGCCCTGGGAATCCAGGAAAACATAACAAGGAAATGATCGCTATGAAAGAGCTGCTTCTTTTCCTTTCTCCTTCAGAGAATTCAAAGAAGCCAAGAGAATATTGAGCTAGCCAGGTTTCTTGGTGCTGTAACCAGGGGATCGAACCGGAACCGAACCGAAACCCAACAAGACCGTTACTTCTTCCGGAGTGAAAGCCGAACCCGAATCAAAAAAACTGAAATTCTTGAGCCTGAACTGAAACTGAAAACCCTTATTCCGTCCCGATTTTCAGTTCTCAATCATGCACATTTTATACAGTGTAATAGTTTACAAAACATGTGTAACTACTGTATGAAACCAACTTCTACTAAGTCATATTTAAAATATATAATGAGACGTAAATGAAAACAACTATACATGATAAAACAACTTTTCAGAAGGATAAAACATTAAAATGTTAGAAGTGAAAAAAACCGCATCGATAATGGAAGGTGTAAATCCAGAACTGAACCGAACTTTTGTCTTATAATTGAACTAAAGCGAAAACCGAAAAGAAAAAAAATTGATTAATATTAGCTTTGATGTCCCCGATGTAAGAAACCCTGTCATACACTACCAAAGCCTAAAGGATGACTATATAAATGTAAATGATACTCTCTCAATAAAAGTAATCAAGTTTTAGCATCTAATAAATTAGTTAAAATTAGCTCCTAATGAATGAGTTAAAATAGCTAAAATTGAATGAGTTTATAATGGTCAGAAACTGATTTCCTAAGGATAAACGATCACTTCAATCCAGTCCAAAAGCGAGAAACCTTGGTACTTCAGGCCACTTGCGTTCTTTTGGAGAATACAGAGTGGCCTTTCAGTTTCTTCCCGAAACAATGGAGGCATTCAAAGAATTTCATCCCCAATGCCATTCGTTAAAGTAAGTGACCAAAGTTTTTCAAGTAAAAGCAGAAGACTATCTAAATAGTTTAAAACATATCTATTTAAATAGTTTAAAGTCGTTTTCTTCCTTAACTTGTTATGTTGAACTGTTGCAGACAATAGACCAAACAAGTCCAAATTAAAAACAAGTGACCAAATGGTTTATGTTGTGTTTCAATCGTAAATGCAGTCTTCTGAGAGACGGTTTCCACGCCCCTTCACAAGATAAATATATGCAACTGTTACTCATATGTGACCTGCGATTTCACTTGAAGCCCAACGGTTTCATATGTGGCCTTCTGATAGACAAAGGTTCCTCATCTCTGACCCCAAACTAGGAGAGAAACTCCAGAAGAGTCTGCAGATGAATGAAAGAGGTATCAGGAGGGTGTGGGTCACGCAGAATGCGGCAAAAAAACAAAGATACACAGCCATAAAGTCGAAGGCAAACAAATGAAGATCAAACATGCAGGGGCAAAGTCAGCATCGGGTGGCGCAGGGCGCTCACCTGTCCACGAGGGGAGGCGATCGACCCGGCGGCGAGTCGATAGGATTACCGCGGACCGAAAATTCGGCACGATTGAGGACAATCGCCTCTGGATGAAAATGACGGAGCATCTACTAGATGAGCATTCCAAGGACTTCTTATATCCATCCTAAAACTCTTTCCATTTCAGAGAGGATCTACAACATGGTGAGGCGTAACTTGTTGCTCGATCACTACTCAAAGTATTTCTGTTGATGAGGCAGAAAGCTTTTTTTCTAGGGAAAGTTCGGTACCATCACGAAAAATGGAACGCAAATATAACACTTCTGGAATGATCCTCTAGTTGTATCCTCCTTGGCTGAATTGTAGCATTAAAATGCCCAGCTAAAGAATGACACAAAAATATCTCTGAGTTTATCAACAAAATTGATTACATATTTTAAGTATTTTTCGTCAGAATCAAAGACTTCTATTAATACTGATTTCACATGATTCGACTAACAATGTCGCCACTACATTATTATTATTATATGTCATCATATACAATATACATGGCTATTACATTAACTACATATTTCATCAAATTCTTTTAACAGTGCTTTCAAGCAATCTTAAAACGTTCGATTTCCGAAATAATAAGGTTTACGACACAAGAAGGAAAATTTCAATAAGCACTAAAGCAAGTGTTCTCCTAACCCTCATAATTCGGAGACGTTTACAATTCTATTCCATACTTTCTTCTTCATAAAATGGGAAACATGTACATTAGTTGGTAAAATAACTACTACAACAGACATAATATAGACAATTAGACACAAAATTACATTCAGGCACCCTCCTGTTCCCCATCCAATCAATATTAGATACTACTAAGAAAATCAGAGGAGCTTCGTAACACTCAAGCATAATTTATTTCCTGCTTAATCAGTTAAATTATGTCTCATACATAACTATGTATAATCCCAATACCTATATGAGATTTGAAAGAATACAAATGCTCTAACTTCCGAAATAAGGCTATGAAAACCGATTCCACCATTCAGGAAGGAGAAATGGATTTGGATATCAAGAACACTATGGAATATCTTCAACTCTCAAAGGCCAATTTTTAAGATTCGAAGGCACAAAAAAGAGGAGATGGGTTCAACGGAACCCAAATCGAATAAAAGGCAGTTCGCACCGTCCATCTTGGCCTCGGTTCAAAAACTTATTGGTATAAATCGAATCTTAAGTCCAACACCGCAATGGAGGCTCAACTCCATTTCATCAATAATAAAAGAAGAGCGATTAATTCGTGCGAGGAAAGAATGCAATTACTGAGTGACCGCGTAATTAACTCCGGCGCCCGCATTTCGTGAAACCAACGAAGTGCAACGGCTGCCGCACGTGGCCCACGTTCACTACGAATGTCCCTCAGCACCACTACACCCGGACGAGGGAAAAAAACTACCGGGGGAAAAACAGACGTACTATGGAACGAAAAGAAGCCGTGCGTTTTCGACACAAGCAATGGATAAAATGCTGTACGAGCATTCTTTCTAAAGTTCAATCCGACAGAAGAATGAAGCACAACAATGAGTAAACAGAAACAATCATAAACACAACAAAGCGTAAACAGAGGCTATTCTCAACACAAGAATGAGTAAACAGAATCAATTTACTAGGAAGGATATTTATGTTAAATAAAGATACTCTATGGTCTTTGCAAGCATTTCAGGAATACAGAAGGATAATAAAATCAAAATGTAAACGATTGCCGAAGTCTTACGAGGATCCGCCATAAAGGTAAGCCGCTATAAAATTTCATAACTTGCGCACATCTGCCGGGTTAGCTTACGAAGATTTTTACTCCTGATTGTGGCGGTTATTCTTTGAAATTGTACCGGTGGGAAAATTCTACATAAGACGAGCCAAGGCCGAAATTTTGGGTTTCCTTTGCATGTATGGTATCCAATAGACTAGGGATTCTTCCTGAATAGCCAAACTCGGAAGCGTCAGGATAATTCTAATAAGCAGTGGATGCATTTCGGGGAAATGCACACGATGCAGTGAATACTGGAATAAATTGTTATATAAAATATGACTCATTATCTCTGAATTAAATACATTTTTCTAATTTTCGGAAAGTAACTAATGAGTGAATGATTTTGGGTGAGGCTAGAATATTTATAAAGGGAAAAAACTGAACATTAATTTCGCACGTTGAGGACAACTGTCACTCTCACACTGTCATCTCTCATTGTTGCAACAGAGACTAGTAAATCTTACGTCGCGGCACATTGTTGGCTTCGCCCGCCAAGGAGATCATCCGCCTCTTCTATTTACGTTTACGGTACACCAATTACGGGGTCGCTAACATGTCTCCGACAAAAGGTACGGAGAGGTAAGACGTCGGAGGAACCGTTGTTAGCGGCGTGAATGGTCGACGACCCACTCGCTTCCGGGAGGGGGCGAGGCGTGGGCGGAAGAAAAAAGGTGAGGGGGAACTCACTCGAGACGCCCGCCTTCTCCGCGTGGCAGGGGGGAATCGATAGAGAGCGGGATAACAGATGAGTGCCAAGAGGCTGATGGCGGGCAGCTGATCGCCGCTATCGAAAAGAATGGCGGCTCACCTCGGGACCCGGGCGGTAGGCGCCAGCCAGCGTGCTCCTTCCAGCGAAGCTTCCCGATATAAGTCCACGGGGTCCGTCGGAGGGACTAATCCGTCGTGTGTGGAAGGCCGCTTGGAAGGCACTATTCGTCCGCTAACGACGCACAGAAGAACGTTTTCGGTGGTGTTTCTCTCGGAATTCACTGGTACACACGATCACAGAGCCCCTCCCAAGCGACACTGCCCCAGCCTCTCGGGTTCCCTTCCCGATGGAAAATGGCGAGATACGGTACCTGCGGATGTGGGGCGTGCATAGTCGCGGCATCTGTCGGGGAAACTGCGCACTGCGATGCGCGCGTGGCATCTAGTGGAGGAAGTAGAAAACACCTCAGCGAATATATATTCCGCTACATTAGCTTTATTCGAACTGGGTATAGTTGGTTTATTAAATGCAGGGGTATTGTTAAAAGAGCTTCGATAGCTTAGGTGATTTCGCACTGGGCTTCCACCGGGAATCGAACCCGGAACCGCTTTCACCAAAGCCGAACGTGTTGCCCAACACGGCCATCTAAGTCAACTTAAGAAATGTATCTGGTGATATTTTGAAGGGCTAAGGCAAATTTACGGCTCCAAATATGATTCATCCAAAAGATTAACTGGCGATTATCTTCCTATTCAAACACAAGATTTAGATTCACCAGAAGGAATAGTATATAGTAATTTTAAAAGTGTTTCAACACCTGTTGTAATTTTGAACGTTCCATCAAATATCCTTTATAGCTTTCAAAATTTTCTTTATTTTACTTAGAAATTAAAAGTAATTCTGTGAAGTTATTTAAGGCATGAAGACATGGTACGAACTCTAAAATTTCATTCTCAGAAATGTGGATAGAGAAGGAAATCTTAAATATTGCTCTCTCTCTAGCTTAAGAATTCAATAACTAAATCATACAGCATCATATGCAGTTAATATATGATATCAAATAGTTTAGGATGAAAATTCAAAGCTAACTTCCATTCTGAAATTCTTCCTCTGAATTTATCTAAAATAATTTTATGTCAGTAAAGCTACTCTATCATGTACAGTATAGGTATATACGTAAAGAAATAATTTGGTAATTATGATACAAATTTTTCGATGAAGTGTATGTCTACCTATCTAGGAGAGCTATCTTATTACTGATTTTTCAGAATTACGGAAAAATGCGTATTTTAAATTCTCTTTAGATTCCCAGCTAAAGTTAACCAATTCTGTTTATCAATGTTTTTATTCAGATGCGCAACTGTCGGCAAAGACAGTCGCTACCTTTATTGTTGACTTCCTTTCACATTTAAAAAATGTCGTTGTCGATTATTAATCCTTAAAGCTATATTTGTTGTAAACACGATCTCTGAAGTTTTGACTTTTCCCTAGCGAAACAATATCGCGTTGAAAATTATCGATTGACGTTATATTAATCCAAACAATGACTTGATATTCATTATGTTATTCATCTCAAGTACAGTTGGATACCTAAATATAAGTACATGGATTTATAAATATAATATACAATAAGTACAGTTGGATACCTTGATTACATCGCTAATTTCAACTTCATCAAGCATTCTACGATTTTATGCTCAACAGAATATCTGTATTTTCAAACCACGATTTGATATTCAGATATTGATGCCTTTAATCGAGAGGCGATTCCCTTGCTTACTCTCTCTTGTTTCAGAACAGAATTAAAAGAGGATTGATATAAACCTCATTCATTTGTAGAATATTCCTGACAACCAGCGCCTTCGAAATTATCGAACACCTTTTAGCTGAACCGAAAGATTAGAAAGATAGCTAAGGAGCGAAATAATTTCAGATATGATTCGAAACAACCGATTCCATTAAACCTAACGTAGATTTAAAAACATCTTCCCTACGTGAAAAAATTATAGGAGTAAAGTATTCTAAAATATTAAAATAAAAGATTTCCTAGGGGATGAAATATGTAGCCAGCGACAGAATTGATATATATTCTTGCGAGTACTATCTAAATCTTGTATCAGAAAACTCTTCATAACGGAATGAATGTATATTTTAGATATTGATAAAAATTCACAATTTTAATTTTAACTCAGACTGTGGATAGAAGTGCGGAGCTATCGGATAAATATCAGTACACGGACGGTGGCTTCACAAGGGAAGATGACTAGTACATCCATGAGGTGGGAACAGTTGCGGAAAGAGGCCTTCCCGTATACACTCGCCGCAGGACATGGTACACCGTAACATCTTGTATACTCTCACCCAATATCATCAGAAGCGGGCTATGAGCATGCTCATATGATGTCCCTATCCCGTACCTTCAATGCAGTCTTTGTCGTAAAAAATCTATTTTGCGCCATTTTAGAACCTCCTCCACTAAATGTGACACCCATATCACCAAGAAATATATATACTGAGCAACGGCATTAGCTGAAATAGTTGATCTTCCTTTTTAATTGAAATCTGAGAATTAATAAAAGCTTTCATAGCAAATTTTATTCACAAGTGAATGTAGATAATCCTGTAATTTTTACAGCAAAATTATTGGTACCATAGTCATAAGTATTTTAATTGTTTAAATAATAGATACAATATGATTAAATTTTTGCATAATTCATTATTACGAATCAAAAAAGCGAAGTAATATTTCAATAATTTTATAAGTAGGATTAATTATTCTTTTTTCAGGAAATAATTAAATAATCGATTAAAAGAGAAATTTAACTAACCCAATAGAATGTTTTGTTATACTAAAAAGGAATTTTTAAGAAGAATCTAATCAATAATTATCAGAAATTATGCTATAAAGTTGGAGAAAGTTACGCAAATGCTCCTTTTGTACAGTCGCTTACAAAAAAAGTTGCCACTAAGAATGCAACTCGCTTAACAGACGAGGAGCTCGATGAGAGCGAGTCTATGAGTGTCTCTGCTTTTAGCGCGCGTTTCGTCTTCCTCCTTACGCACGTTTTGATGCTTTGACGTTATTTTTTAAAATATAATCTAAAATACACTCATTTGGATGCTATTTACGTAATATTGTATTATAAAGGAAGTAAATTCAGATTTTTCTTAAATCGGCTCATATCTCTGCGTAATTCATTCTTCTTCGAAAAGATCGGACAAGAAATACTTTGGTTGCCCATATTTTCTCCTTACGTATAAATTCCCATCAATGGAGGTCTGGAAAGGACTTCGTTATCTTGGTATTCTTCATGCTCCACATGCTCGCAGGACAAACTTCCCCGTAAAACATAAGTAATAGAGCTTAAATGTATGACAAATAAGAGAAAATGCAGTACTATGAATAAGGTCAAAAGAAAGGAAATTAGAGAAAACGTAACGAAAATAGAAATGGAGTAACAATGAAAGAATATGTTAACCCTTCAAAATCCGCCTTTACTTAGGGGGATGATCTCGTTTGGAATATGCGTAACAGCGAACACATCGGATGAATAAGACGTTCTATTCTTAATTTCTCCGCTGGCTAATATTTCAAAGTTAGATTAGTCAAATCGTGATTTATATATTTTTCATTATTTCGTGTATATAGTGAATGAGGTGAGGGTGAGTGCTGGTGCGGAAGTTGTTAGCGGTAGTTTTGGTAAAAATGTTTTCCTAGAAATTGCTCCCGGAATCGCGTATGGGACTAACAATAAGAGGAGAAAAATTTACAGATAATGGAATGGTTAGGGAGTAGCAGGTAGGCGAAGGGGGCTCGCTGAATTCCGCGTATGCTAATCTGTGTGTGAAAATACATGGTTGCTTTTCCTTTTAGTTAGGTTGTAGGAACAAAATGCCACTATCAGAATCAGACCAGGCAATTCTCAATATTAACTTTTATTTCACTTAAATCTCCCTGTGATTACATCAGACAAATCTAACCAAACAGCAAAACAACAGTAAAACAGACATCACAAGGAAGACCGGAGGGGAAGAACAAGTCTGCCTGGCATTCGCCCGAAGTTGGAAGGAAAACCCCTCCGTAAAAAACCTCCCAAAGGCAGCCAAAACCACAGAAGTTAATCAGCAAAACATCTCAAATTCAGTGATTTACAAACGAATTATTAACTACAAGCGATTCCTCGGATAGTTTTACAATAACGAAAAACCATGTTTGATTCCATCAAAGCGTAATGTAAATACATTATCAGGCAATGCAAGCTGAAAACTGACCAGATTCCAAAAGTAGACAAAAATATTTGTACATATATAGAGAACACGTGATAATTAAAGTATGTGATAAAACATTTACATGAATAGAAATCTTGGTAAAATTAAGTGCTTCACTGGATCTGGTAACCTATTGTATTATTCATCACTCACTCACTCCTGAACTTCGATTAGGTATGGCACCATAGGTCACAACATTAAGTTCACAACATAGATTAATTGCTACATGAAGAATGAATAGTACAGGGTTATAACAACTGTTAAAAATGCGGTCAGCTCTTTACGAGAACATGGGTTAATAAGCACTTCAGCACGGTAAGTTCAAGTGTGCCTTCACTGGTGGAAGAGACTATACTTCAAGTAAATGCTCTGCAAATGTATCTGAACTTGCCACACGTCAAAAGTCACTTAACAATGCACACAAGTGATTTGGTGTCCATTGCGGGCGCCCCTCTGGAAGATGACCGTGGATGAAATATGCTGCAGCATCACACTTCTGTCTGTAGGAATCCTACAACTGAACCAAAGGGTTGTAATCTGATGGACTCGAAGAAACTCCTCCAGAGCATATCTGTCGTTCAACTGGCAGCAAGAGACCAAGAATCAGGCAGACCAAGGCTATCCTATCTTTGGGCACCTAAAACGGCTCAAACAGCACCTTCTCCGCTAAAATTCCACCAGCAAATGAAAAGTGGCTAAATACGAGGCTGGACCTGGAAATTCTGAGCAAATTACACAGAACAGAAAATACACCAAACAGACCTTACAAAAACAAAAATAGTCATATGCGAAGACTGGAAAAAAGATTAGATATTTAATGCAAACATTAATATGCGAACAAGTACGGAAAGGAAAGGAACGATACACTTTACAACCTAGCCAATAAAATTTCAAGAAAAATACATCTTATCAGTAATTACAGATAATGAGAAATCGCGAATTCAAAGAAATTTCTTAAAATGTTGAAGACTTCCTGTGAAAAAGGGAAAATTAACCATATGGATTACCATAGAAAATATTAGAAATTTAATGCAACATGTGATACTCAGATTCTCTCAATAGAAAAAAATTATAACACCATGTAACACTTAATGAAAATAAAATCATCAGTAATAACACAAGAAAAGACATACTAAAACCCTCAATAACCTTACTGACATCCAATAAGAAAATTGGGTATAGTATCAAAGGGATATAAAAACAACTTATAATCTAGCAGAAAAGGTTGCCTTAAGGATAAGGCGACGGATAATATTAAATGAAGGACAAATACAGCAGGATCTTTCGCAGTAAGTTCATGAATAACAACTAAAGTCGTAAAAACCAATTGCAAAAACGAAAAGGCCAAGTCTTATACAGGCGTTATATAGATAAGTCGACTGCGGACACCGTACGAAAAAACTTGCATAGTATAGTGCGAACATCGGCTACAGCCGATGGTGACGGCGACGGTGATCGTAGGCATCACGTCGACACAAGGTGATGATATAGTATGATTATCCAGTAATTGGGAGAACGCAGAGATAAAAAAAGCTATGTTAAAAAACGCAGTAATCAATCGCATTAGGTGGATGCAGCGTTTAAACGTACTTATCAGACGCATCGTGGACGTTTCGTTTCGTGGGATCTGTAGAGACGAAGTGTTGCCGCTGAAATTCGGATTCGTGAGTGAAAATCGTCTCAGGCTATTTTCGTTGCTAGGCTTCGCCCGCCATGCGCAAATTATACCAGTCCATGAAACAATTCATGAAAATAAAATCATATCAGTAATAACATACCAAGTAAACACTAATTCAAACAACTTCCTTAAGCTTAACGACTTCATATAGAAACATATACTCCATCATAAAAAATAACCTTAAGGATGAGGCGACGTGTAATATTATACGTAGGAAGGACACCGAAATGCAGCAGGATCATTCACACTAAGTACATGGCTATTAACAAAGTTCGCAAACAACCAATCGCAACATCTTACAGGCTAAGACATATAAAGGCGTTATACACATAGGTCGATTGCAGACGCCGTATGAGGAAACATTGCGTAGTATTGTGAGAGCATCGGCTACAGCCGATGGTGTCGTTGACACAGTTGTCGTACGCATGATGTCGACGCAAGGTGATGATAATATGATAATCCAGTAATTGTGATAACGCAGCGTTCGAAAACACAGTTTAAAATCGCTGTCTTAAAAAACGCAGAGTAAAAAAAACGATATGTTCGCTCTGTCATATTCGCAGTGTTCAATCGCATTACGTGGATGCAGCGTTAAAACGGACTTTTTAGACTTATTGTGGACGGTTCATTTCGAGAAATATTTGTAGAGAAGAAGTGTTGCCACTGTATATTCGGATTGGTGTGTGAAGTTCGTCGCAGGCTATCTTCGTTGCTTGGCTTCGCCTGCTTTTTGCAGGCTCTTCTTTCTCTTCACTCTGCACTGCATTCGGGCTCGACCTGCGGCCACCGCTGTGAGGCTCAACCTGCAGTGGCGTAACTCTCGGCACCACCTACGGACGAAAGACACGCATGCATTCCTTACCGGCACACCTCACGCGTACGGCCTCAAGGATAGACACGAAAGCCTCGTGTGCAGGCCTCGCTCACACAGCTAGGCTCACAGAATCGTCTCGACGCTTCGGCTCCCTGACCGCTTCATCTGCTCGCAGTCTTCTCTGCGTTGACGTGAAAGCTCCTTCCTCAGGTCCCTGCACAGCCTACCTCCGCACCTAATACATTCGACTGCCGTCCCGACACTTTTCAAACGGATCACAAAAGAAAGAAATAATCTTACAAATGCATAACATCTAAACAAAATACCAAAACATACTGAAATTACAGATTTGTATTTAAATTCTAGTGTCCAATCTACTCTATTATAAAAGTTAGCAATATTAAAGTCCAATGCATCCAGGCTCCATGAAGTACATCGAATCTTCTAGCACAACTTTCTGCTTCTAATGGGTGCTGCTGTAGGGATCCGCATTTGCTGCTTGAATTCAGTGTTCCAAGGTTTGTTTCCTTTAATAGCCTTGTCAGTTCCTTTTGGAGGGAGTATTCACTTTATCCTCTTTCCAAAGGCGTAATATGCAGGCTACAACCTCAGGTTCTGCAAGCAAATACGATGAATATGTTGCAATCTATAATAAAAACAGTGAAAGCAGGTTGAGAGGGTAAATAAAATGAATTTCATTAATGAAGCAAAGTAACAATACAGTAAAAATATAAACCGCTATTTATTAAATATCTTGCAGAAGTTCAGAACAAGTACGCTGTTATCCTTAAATACGCATAATGTGCAAGGTAAATTAAATACGCATAATGTGCAGGATCGTGAAATCTGAATAGATGCTAGTTTCCACATTCAAAAAATTCCCAGACAAACTGATATTCTTTTCCCCACCCAAATGTATTTAAACAAACACTCCGATAACTACGAACTAATACAGAAATACAAAAACACCCAAAAAAGCCTTATCCTGTATCAGTGTTCATTCTCTCTATTTTATTTATCTCTGTCGTATTAATAAAATTCAAAAGGCTTCTGATATATAGTCTACCTGAAATGTTTTATAAATACAGGTAATATATTTTCCATTCCATTTTCACCGAATCTAATAAAGCATTGTGAGAAAAGTGATGCATGAAACCATGTAAAATTCAGGAAGAGAAGAAAAGCTGGTACTGAATGACAGAAAGGTCATACAGGTTGCAGGCTCCCCATCCATGGGCTAAGTAATTATAATCATTCTCGAAACTACACCTTTTCTAATTAAAAGCTATATTTCGGTGGATACACTTTTTAAACTTGCATAATTCAAACGATTTAAAAGAATCACAAATAAAAGTTTAGGCACAATATTATTGCTATCAAATTCAACTATGCAAAGCTATGCTCCTATATTATATAATCAAAATCTTGAAATATATTGGCTTGAAGCTCTCTTTTTTCTTATAAGCGTTACTTCTGGTGAGTGTACAATATGAGAGGGCTTGAGTTACTGTTCAAGCCAGCAGCACCACTGTCTTAACAAGCATTGCAAAACTCACTTTAATTCCACTACACGAACTGAAATGATACAATTTAATAAGAGGAAAACCTTACCCCTTCCGGCCCCCAACTGCTTCCTTTATTCCTTGATCTTTTAACGGCTCAGTATGCTTGCCTGATGTGGGGGAAGAAACCTCTGGAAACACCACCAATTCCCTTGAGTCTTCCAATGACATCCACTCAAGTAATTTTACTGAAAGTGTATAACACAAGATTTAAAAAAATTCAATTTGTGTTTCGATCTAAGCTGCAAGCCCTACGTTATCTAACGTTATCTACGATTTTGGAAAGTTTGCTGAATGACTACAACTCTTAAATTAATCAACACAGCAACTGCAGAAGATGTTAAGCATATCCCCTCCAAAAGTTTGATTAACATTAATAATCATTATCGATATTTTCCGTTAAAAATATATATATACTGCTTTAAGTTGATCGAATAAAGGTTACATCATAATTGAGGGTACTCAAGAAATGTAATTCTCCGAGAAAGTGATTAAATTTAAACGTATTTAAATATAAGGAAATTAACTTTAAATAACTCCTTAGTATTAGTACCCTGACCAAATGGAAAAAATTATTAAAAGTACTAATTGTGCAAAAAACTTAAGGGGGCATTATAGTTAATTACGTTTTCGTTGAAGTTAAGAAGCAATCGAATTCAAGACAGCTCCAGATAGCCATATGTGCCGCGCGTTATACATTGGAGAAAACAGTCACGGGTTCGATTCCGGTGGGAGACCACGTGCAAAATGATCTCAGCTGTCGAAGCACTTAAACCTAAAATACTACCATATTCTGATCTAACAGGTACCGGATGAATTGAAGCTCCGAAAATGCAAAAAGGAGAGCCTTAAAATTGCAATACAATATGTATAGGAGAATAAAAGCGATACATAGAAAACAGATCAAATCTAGAACAAAAAAGCAAGCCTACAAACAGAATTCAAGATTTCTTTAAGTATGCCTTATTTAATTTAGATTATCAACTAAATTGACTGAAATGAATCGAGAAAAATACTCTATACGACCATAAAAACCACCAAATATCCTAATTATATTTGACGAAAATTAGGAAAGGTGAAAAGGAGAGCTGAAAAGTCTGAAAATCACATGTGCAAAGCTGTTCACATTGAAAGAAATAATAAATTTGCTCAAACGGGAGAAATATTCAAAGCTATTCCAGCCGAAGCACATTAAAAATTCATTACATACTGGAATATCTATTTAGATCGAAATTTAAAAGCTTCTGTCAATATCTACCGCAATGAGTGGATTTGAAGCAAAGCAAAGGATGTTTTAATTACTGTCGCAGTTTTCTTTAAAAAAAACATCAGAAGACTTTAAATTTGTTCGAATATGCAAATTGGATTTTCATCTTCATTGTTATACCACACCACATACATGAAATGAATAGCCATTAGTAATAATGGAACTAACACTGATAAACAACCTAGCATACTCTCCTCCAACTCTCTAGCGATCCCTCAGAATACACACCGAATATAAGTTAGATACCATGGAACTACGATTGATAATACCATAATCCATCACCAAATACAAAAAAGAGAACACCTCCAATCACATCACCAGACACTCCATTCTCACTGAGCAGACAAACGTAGGAAACCAAAACCAAATACATGCACTCTCAAAATTAATGAAAATGAAAATCCCACTTATATGAATATATAGAAACTAGTCGTTTGAAGTCTAACAATCCTCGCTTTGCTCCAATAAAATATTTCTATTCACTCATTTTGGAAATTTTACCATATTTGAATATGACTGAATTAAAGGAATTAGTGATCGATTCCCAACGGATTACTTTCCATTCATGGAATAAAAATGCACGAAAATATAGATTAAAAAAGGGTAACATTTATGATTTACGTCTGTATCGAATCAAGGACAAAATTAAATCTAAGAAGCGCCGACAGCTTTGAGGTCTTGATTTACAAGATTGTAAGTCTCGTACTATTCTCCAAAGTACGTATCCACATAATGTGGGCGATATAAATCGGCTTTGTCGGATCAACTAAATTAACATATTTAATACCAGTTTTATGGTTCAATGTGCTTAAAAGCAGAGGTAATTTTGCGCATATGACATACCAAGGAGAATCGAACCCGGGAACGTTATCACCTAAGTATTACACTTGGCTATCCGAGTGTTCGACGCGATAAAGTAACTGAAATCTGATGGGGCATATTGATCTAAGGAGAATATGAGACCTACTCGAAATATATTCTGTGTGATTTTACACATCTCATGCTCGCCAAAGATATCCTTGATTGACTATACTTCGTGACTGAATTTAATTTCGGAAGAATGTGAAAAGACTTTAGACCTTTCTGGCGAGCAAATATACGAAAGCACATGTTAACCCTGACAAGCATCCCGTCGTAGGTGATTATTGAGTAGAAATGAATTCTCTGTCAAATGGAGCGACTGAGGGAAATCTTGCCCACGTGGGTCATTAAACTTTCAACCGAGCAGCATACCCGAGAACATACTTCAGACTGAAGAAACCTTGGCAAAAATTGAGATTTTACATTCATCGACAAATTACGGTATAGGAAAATGAATTTACTAAGCATGCCGAAACCTTCGAAAGAGTTCGAATGACTCAACGCCGGTCTAACCATTTCATCAAACGCCAACGATTCAGATCGCAATTTCTAAGGGATGCCTGACATTCGAAAATGTGGTGCGATTCACCATGAAAATGACGGATTTAACCGAGGAAAACCTGGATAAAATTACTTGGAAATAAGAAGGGATGACACGCTTTAGAATTCATGACTGGAAAAATGTTCGAAATCACTTAACTTTTAATTAAAAGTCTCATTGAAGCTCCCTCGGCGCAGTCCCTCGGCATGGCAGAGCACATGGTTGGCAGGGTAAAACTTCCGAAGACAAGCCACACATCCAATACATTTTCCAATTTAAGAAACGCTTTCCTGAAATTTAGAAGATTGTAAGGTATTTAAACTACTAGAATGTCGTAAATTACGTATTTATAAGCCATGAAGAATCTGAAGATAATAAAGAGGATAGACGCAGAGTTAAGTAACGTAGGTATCGAAATCTTTACTTTACCTAATATTCTTTAGCAGAAGAGCTCACGATGTGAAGACGACTGGCGTTGAAGCATTGAAGTCCAGAAATGAGAAGGAGGAAGGAATCTATGAAGGTAAGTGGGGGGAGGAACTAAGTAATGGTTTGGGGATACTCTCAACCAATGGCGTGGCACAGAATATGGATGAGTAATATCGGAGAGGAAGAAAATGGTTTAAACTTTCCCAAAAATATTATTCACTAAATATGTGGAACTTGTACATATAATTTTGTAATTTATATAATCGCGTTGAATATTGACGAGTCAGTTTTCACGTTATTTTTTCTTTTGAATATTCTTTGCTCTTTTTCGAACCCTTACTATAGGTCTACATCGTTGCCGTTCTGTCTACATTGTTGCTATAATCAACAACTCCATTTTTTTCTCATGATCTTGTTCTCTTACTTAATGCTATCATTTTCATATGCATGCTTTCCAGTAAGCGATGACCTATTTCATAATAATTTTAGGTCGAAACATAGTATGACCTTGTTATCAACTTTAAGATATGTTAAATCAGTGTACTAAATGTAAATGAAATATTTCTCAGCGAATATGAACTCCATTCCCTCTCGTGCGGATCCCAAATATCTATAATTGTAAAAGAAATCGAGATAATTATTATATATTTTCCTGATCCAGATGCCTGATTGCCTCCAACTTAATCAACCCTTAATGTACTTCATTTATTAAGAAATTTATAATATACCTTACCTAATATACCTTTACCGTACACCCCGCTGAGGGAGTCGCTTGGTCTTCTATCTTTGTGGTGGCCGATGGCTCTCCGTAGGTTCCAGGGGACATAGAAAGCCGCTCTCAGGTCATTAGGAAGCATGTGTCCCAATCTATAGGAGAGACTTCCGAGGAAGGGGATTCTCCGCCATGAGGAAGGGGTTGTGGAGGATCATTAGAGGGAAGGAATGATTTTACGGCATGAGAGGATATTTGGTTTTCTCCTCAAGAGTTTATCCACCATATCTGGGCTTTATCCGTTATTTATAGCAATCTGCTTGATGATTAAAACTTCTTTAGTCTAAAGGGAATTGGCCGGCGACATCGGGATGTGGGTGGATCATACTGTAGAAAGCGGGTAACTTCTGGGAAAAAGGATGGAAGGAATGAGAGGGGATGGTGAGGTCAGAAGAGGTGGGTTTGCTGGAGGGAGTTGAGATGATGTCTGACAGACGAAACTAGTTGCCGATTAATTTCTTTCTGTGGAATTTACAAAGTGTGTTTTTTTCTTTGCATGATGGCACCATTCCACAAAGTTAGGCTGGAAAATGTCAATTTTAAAAATATATCTTGTTTGTATACCAAACTATTATATGTCGATTTCTCATTCTTTTACTCATAGATATAGATTACTCGTAAATGCCTCTTCTTACGGTGTTACCGAGAGTCTAGGACACTGCGGAGTTCTTCCTTATCGCTTAATTTCTGTCTAGTTCTATTCCCAATCATTTTCTAATACCCTCCTTACCATACACGGATTGAAAACTTTTCTTTGTGCACCACTGCTCGGATTTTAATTTTTAATTTTCGAAGAATAACCTTTGCAAAATTCCTTTTCAATCCAAATAATATGTAACAAGTTACAATCGTTATCATTACTCATATTACTATGAATATGGTATTAAAATCTAATGTAATATATTGCATTTGCTCTGAAGTGGCAAGCATTATTTTTTCTGATTCAATAAGTGCACTAATCATAATTGATGCAAGATTTTCACTGTAAATATGTTTACCGGAAAATTCCTTAAAAATATAATTTTCTGTTATCCTACAACATATCATTAGCAGTGAAAATTTAAATTATTATATACATATGGATGTCTGTGTCTGCGTTATCCTGAGACTCGTTTATACAGCTGATTATCTTCGCAAGTGCCTTTCAACGGGTTTGTTTACATATAGAATCTCAAAGCTTGCCGCATTCCCTTAAAAATTCTACTTACTTTCCGTACCTTGACCCCTCTTGTCATCGTTGCCCAGGGTAACCCCCGGCTCGCAGTATCTCCTTCTGGCTTTGGTCAAATATGTAAGCGATTCAACCAGAGAAGTTCATGCAAGAAGAAGGAAAGAGACTTCGAAAGTTTCTGGTGGTCATAAACAGCCCTCAACTATATTGCTATTTTCCTCCCCCAGATGTGGGGGAGGAGGAGAGTCCTTTATCGTCCTTCACTACCCAATCCATTTTTCCCTGAAATGCTCGGCACGACTTCGGAGCACGGTCGTGAAAATTTCTGAAAAAGTTTACCCTTCCATTCATCCCCTCAGATGTTTATGCAAACACCGATATTATTAAGAGAGTTACAGAATAGGATCTCAGTATTTTCAAGATAAGCTTTGCATTAATATCTCCAATGATTCGTTTTAATAACTGTGGATACCCGATGACAATGGCTTGCACTTTTAATGGATTCATCTTCCGAAAATTGTCCTTGCAACAATTGTGAATTCGCTGGAGGTCTTGGTTCACATACTGAACACATTCAGGGAAGCAGACAACTGTAGAATCGAGATATATCTGCAGATCATCAGCGTATAAATTATGCTTACAGTTTTTAATATAATTTAATTTTTAATATATATCCGCGTCAACAGAATCGAAGGCTTTATTAAAGTCCAGTGATTCCATTAATTAGTCCATATCCTCAAATGCTTAGGAAGTTTCCTAACGCCTTATATTAAAATGCAATTGGTAAATTCAATCTATGATTTATCGCAAGAACTAGCTAGCAAGACGCATCGTGCCCAGAATGCGTCTGCTCGGTTTATATTTAACTTGTAAAAGTATGACCATACTTCCGATACGTTTAAGAAAATATCTTGGGTTAAACTAGATCATCATCAAAGAATTCATGTTGTAACGCCAGGTTTCAGGGTCTTGCAATATCTGCGGAATATCTCTTTTCTGAAATTTTTAGCTTAGAATATGTTCACCATTGCAATACTACATGCAAAAAATCTAAAGTAAAACTATAGCAAAGAAACAACTTTTAAACCACGAAATAATCTATTCCGACCTCCGATTCGTTATTATAGTACTCTGCCATGTTAATGTCACTACTAATCGCTTTAAATAAGTTATTTTAATAACAATAACGAAAACAAATCCTTTCAAACGCTCAACGTGGACCTGCATAGCAGACAATATCCTCCATCTTTATTTTCGCTCTCTCTTCCGTAGCCTCGCTCGCCCGAAACGTGGGGTCTGTTGGACGAGTTGCCCCTTCTAAGTGGTAACTTTTTTTTGTAAGGGACTGTATATCTATAAGTCTCAGATTCTTTTTGCTCTCCAATTTTCCCATCTTTCGTTTACCAATATTTTGGGTATGTATTGCATGATTCCCTGTATTAACAAAATTATCGCTGTGCTTGCCTACGGAATGCATGAAATACCATTTAATTACTTATAACTATTGGAGTGTGCCTTACTGCCATCACTAACAAATTGCGTTCCAGGAATGCCATGATGTTATCCATGGTATCTGTGAAATACTAAAATTCAAAATGAAATACCTTTTGTCCAGTTCATATTTCGCCAAATTTTACTGTTTAAATGGATCAACTTCGAGGTAATACAGTTCATAACTATCCGCCTCAGTATTCAGAAACTGATTCTGTTTTTAACGATTAATATAAAATAATTATGATGGTAGTATTCAAAGTGTAAATCAATACATAATGTAAATAACTTGATTCTTGAAATATTAAAATAGCAGGAATAAAATATTCTATTTAATTCATTATAATTTTGTATATTGTCTATATTACCTTTTTTCTCTCTAAATACAGTAGCTTCGCTATGGGAATAATTAAGTACGTTAATATACAGGATTATCCGCAAGAGATTATCTAAGTAAAATTGGAAAAGAAGCAAAGTGCTCACTGATAAAGGTCATAAGGACAATAAAATATTGTCACATGTCAAGTTTGGAGGGTTTTCAAGAAGGATCTATGGCGTGAGACCGGAACGGATAACCTAACTCAATTAAATATTTCTATATAACTCATATCCTCAAGAAAATTTTAAGACGCAACTCCAAATTATGACAAACCGGGATTTCCCGGGATATACTTTGATTTTCCCGAGAAACGGGAGGTTGGTTTTACCTGCGGGATTCCGGGACGACAAGCATTGCTCAGAATGAATTAAATGTGAGGCAAAGCCTTACTTTGCCATTCATAATCTTCAGTAACAACTGTAATATGAATGGAGTTAGATTAAAGGAGAGGCTGTTTGATCAATATGAAAGGGATGTTTTACGTTCATAAAGGGTGGATGAAAGCAATATATGAATGATTCGAAAGGCCGAGAAAAAGCTTTTGAATGTTGTAAATGAAGAATGTTGTGCTGAAGAGGTCGGGGACAATTTGCCGCGAGGTATGTTTCGCCGCCGCCGTTCTGCTTCGCGTCCTATATATTATCATTTTATCAATGAATAATTCCATATAGAATTCATGTGGGATTCTAAGCGTCTTTGGCCTACTCAGAATCCTTCCACTTCATCCTATCCAAATAAGGAATAACTAACTTTTCCGCCTCAAAACTAACGTCACATTCTCGGTATCATCTTCTTCTAGATTATGTTTACAGGATCTCAACATAACTAAATATAGTAAAATTCAATACGTTTTATAAGGAAACCGAGAGGGAACTGCGTCACATCGGGGATATTAAACTTTCATATCTTTTACATCACAAAACAAAAGGGAAGACTTTTTGGCTTTTTTATAATTTTGATTAGAGCTTTATACCTTAAAAAGGAGAAAGAAAAACTTCAGCTGTAAATATAGAGAACGCTAACTACTATAGTTACAACTGGTTGCCTTCTCGATATATTTATTTAAGAATGATCTTACTTACAAAGCATCTTAAGCGGTGTTTTATTCTATGTGGTGAAAGGGGGGACCGAGATATACATAAAAGGAAGAATCGATTACCCTTCTTAATCCAAACTCCGAAATCGTCTTCGTGATCGACATGCATAAATGAGTGTTAAGAAATAAGGCTAAATTTGATTAGGAATAAAGATTGTAAATGATAGTAGAAATAATTTAGAGATATCGATGGAAAATATTTTTAGCATTTGAAAAACCTGGTTGGAAAATCTTCGACTTGAGAATGCGTAAAAATAATATCTTCAAATTTCATTTAATTTTTCTACAGCTGGTGATCTAAATTTTACCTTTAGTACGAAATAAATAACATTTTTTACTCATCTCTATAAAATCCTACATAAGAAAACAGTTATAATTTCTAAAATGTAATTTATTCGTTGTTGTCATTTATTCTTTACTGTAATTTATTCGTTATTTATTGCAAACCAAATTATAATTAGTCGATTTAAGTTAATATTTACAATTAAATTATTTGAATAGAAATCTCATAATCATTTATGTAATTAAAAAATACGGCAGATACTGTAAGATCTTCAGGGTTCCTAACGCGTTTGATGAAAGCGGTCTGTTTCGATTCTCGGTGGGAGCCCACTCGCGAAATGACCTCCCTTGTCGAAGTACTTTTAAATTACTTATTAGTGATGGGCCTTCACGGCTACCGGAGCTCACGTATTAGCCGCCTTACGTCTCCCAACTATGTAATCCCCCACATTTCGTCCGTGCAATTCATCACAACTTCCTGAACTACAGCTTCTTTACAGCCACATTAAGGAAACATATTTTTTTTCTTGAAGTTTTCAGATTTTTAGGTATTACGAACTTACTGAGCGGTCTGAGGAACTACTCAGGTAAAAAACACGATGCCATAAACCTGCCGTGGTCCTTGGCGTTCTTTTTTCTAGAAAAATGTGTAACACTTTTAACCCTTTCCAAAGTTTTTCGTGCTAATTTAATCAAGTCTAGATATTTAACCAAATCCCTCAACTAATATAACTACATCCCAATAGAAAGACCGATATGTTTATTTAATTCCTAAATTATCGAAATGGGTAGCATTATGAGAGGAGAAGAGTGTTACCATGGGGAAGGATAAAAAAAAACCAAAGACATATGACAGAAACAGAGACGAACTGAAGATATCATAAAAAGCAGATAATTAAAGACGAAGAAATGAATCTAACTGATGAAAATAGGGAAGAAAATTCGGTTAGAACAATTAAAAAATGCCATACATATTTATAGATGCTTTAGACATAATTTATGTATATTGTACTTATTAATTTTTCTGGTGATTCATTTTTGTCTCGCTTTACATTTGATAATTTTAATTTAAACTGATACTTTAAATGGTTTCGAAAGTCTTAATGTTGTAGTAATAATTAGGCTTGAAAGCCACAAGATGGCCAAAACTGATTTAAAATATCTATCTTGTGAAATAACAAAGTAAAACCTTATTCGTTATGGAACGAATTTTGAAAAAGTTCTTATAGAAAAGAAACGAGAACGAGAAAATCAGGAAAATATTTCCGATTAAATCAATCGCAATGATTATAACAAACATTTGCTGCTACGTTGCTAGGGGAGAAACTTCAAGTACGTTTCACAAGGGCGCCAAGTTACAACATAGTGCACTAGTAGAAGGTGCTGCTAATGAATAAAGAAATTACACATTTTTAAGCTCTGAGTAGGATGTGTATGGTCTCTTTGCACCCTCTTTCATACTCACGAAAGGACGTTAATGTGAAGAATCAATCTTCAGATGTTAAGCGAACGTTTCATGTTTGTAACAGCTCATAGGAGAAGTGCTTTCAAGGCTCGTGTTCCTACAGGTAAAAGTTATTATATAAATTTGAAATTTTAATGTGCACAGTGTTAGTTAGAAGAAAAAAGATAAAAATACAGAAACATTTAATTTAAATCTCCTTGGAAACGTATTTTGGTAGTCCTACAGCATGCAAAGTAACAATTCGCATTGCACGTCTCGAAACAGTTTACAAGGAAACAACACGGTTTACAGATGTATTTTTTAAAGTCTAATTAGTAACAAGTTAGCGCATGAGGCTGAAAGAGAACTGTATAAATTTCAATTTGAATTTACACCCCTTAAAGAAGAAGAATGCTTTTAAAAACTTTTAAAATGCATAATTTATTCCATTTCGCGACAATTAATTAAACTTATATAGTATATCATCATTATCATCAGCCATTTTCAATCCGATGTAGGATGTAGGCCTCCCCAAGCGCTTTCCAATTCTCTCTATTCTGAGCTTCTCTTTGCCATGTCACCCCTAAGTACTTAATGATGTCTCTGTTCCATCGGTCCTTTGGTCTTCTTCTTGGTCTCTTCGCATCTCTTGGTGTCCAGTTCAGAACCGCTCTTGTCCAACGGTTGTCGTTTCTTCTCGCCACATGGCCTGCCCACATCCATTTCAATGATCTTACTTTATCTATGATGTCTGTCAAAATGTTTTCATCCTCACCCAGGTGTTGCGTTTCCTGTCTCTACTTGTGATCCCTAGCATACATCTTTCCATACTTCTTTGCGTTGTCTGAAGTCGCTGGGTTATTGCAGCGTTTAACACCCAGGTTTCACTTCCATAGGTCAACACTGGTAGAATGCATTGGTTGAAGACCTTCCTCTTCAAGACCATTGGCATTTGTGACTTCAGAATATGTGCATTTCTTCCGAAGGCACTCATGCCGAGTTTAATTCTTCTGTTCACTTCGTTAATCCTGTTGTTCTCTCCTGTTGTTACTAGTTGTCCTAGGAATGTATATTCTAGGCAGACCTCCGGAGGCGTCCTTTCAAATTTGATTGGCTCTTGCGCTGCAAAAAAGTTATACATTACCTTTGTTTTTGTTATATATATATGTCTATCTACATGATAATTTTTGAATACGAAGTGTAGAAATTCCTTGAAATATTTTTTTTTAATTCCATTTCATTTTCTCAGTGTCCGTTTTAAATACATTTTCATCTTTAATTTCAACATTTTTTGTTGCCGAGAGGTAGATGATACATGGCTATCGTAGCGGTCACATTGGTAAGACCCTCCGTATTTCACCCAGTTAAGCAATCCAATAGTTACAATAAGACCCTCATAACGTCCATCAATTACTACGATTCCATGAGACTGCTTCATTAAATTTTAAATACGATGCAGAAATTCGTCGTTATCAATTTGTCCTCCCTTCGCATGATACTAAAGTGCTAGTTGTCCGTCCGTGCCGTGTCCGTTGTCCGTGAAACATACAGAAAAATCCGAGCTTTGTGTTTTATTTAGATATCTCCTTGGGCATTCTCTTCATCTTTTAAAGAGATTCAATAGACCTAAAAATACTAATCTAGATTTTTCTTATAGTACCAAAAACTCCTCGAGAATTAACCGATTTCTAAGTAAGATAAAAGCTTAACGGTGGGGGCCTAAGCAGTAAAGGTATTTTATTTCTATTTAAATACTGCTGTTCTAAGAAGAATATTAATATTACTTATTAATATTTAGTTTATCTTATCTAACCCAACCCAGTGGGGAGGGGCTTAAATAAAGATAAACTGACTAACCAAAACAGCGGATATGGGTGGCAGCCATCTTGATCATCGACGTTACAGGACCTGAGAACTTAATTTCCGGGAAAAAATTGCCATAAACAGGATTTGAACCACGGAGGATTAACTTTCGGATTTTGGAAACTTTCGGAATATTTTTGGAAATTTGACCAAACACTCTAACCACTCAGCCATTTTGAGGAAAAAGCTCAAAAGAATTAGGTTATAATTCAACGAAGAGGCTGGTTAAGTAGGCTAATGGATGCTCCCGCCAGATAATGACAGATAATATGACAGATACATTTACATTGATACCCCGCGAGCCGCCGTATGGCGTATGGTTGAGGGTGTGAACACCGATTATACCTTAATGTATCGATTTTATTTAACCATCTTCGATTGTGAGCTTTGATTGATCTGCGATTGCATTCCTACGTAAGCTGATTAAACTTAGATTGGTATGCGGTGCATTTATAACAGTTAAACATATTCATTGAAAATATCTTAAACAAAGATAAATATAATCCGTTGATAGACCGCGATCGCTGCATAACCCGAGAAGCCAAAGTGAACGGCGGGTTCCTTTATGCTTTGTGATCGCCTCGTACAACATTATTTGAGTTTTTCCAGTTTTTAACTTAACTCCTTCAGTGTTTCGCCAGTGGTTTACGCTTCATAAATTCCTACTACCCTATTGATCTTCTTCCTTTTTCTAACGATTCCCTCCTTTCTCTCAAAGGTTGATTTATTTCGCTATCCTTTTCCTTACAAAGTGCCTGCTTCTAACATTATTGAGAACGAATGGATGTTAAACAACGATCAATTAAACCGTTTGCATTCATAGAAAAGTAAAATAATCCACTTTCGTCCATCCTAAACTAATTTCTGATCAAAGGTCTCCCTTTATTATAGCTCTCTTGACATAAGAAGTTGAATATTTGAAGTAATGAGAGGATGAGAACAAAGATTGCTCGGAGAAGATGCAAAATCAAATTTTAAAAGCTGAAAAAGTGAATATTCTCAAAGGATTGAGGAGAGAGATTGGGTTACTGCAGCTTATTACTTATTAAAGCGACCTCGGACGTAAAATTTATTTTACTTCCGCCGTTTTGTTTCATTCCACTCTTATGTGGAATAAAATGGATAATATTCTACTATGGACTAGAGTGATGCTCCGAATTATGCGAAATCGGAGTTTCAAAGTCCTTGTTTTCTTCTCCTGGAAGAAACTTCCACCCTCTTTCAGAAATGAACATTAAAAACACCAGATACTTATCATGTCGCTTATATGATAGAAGAATTTGTTAATTTTGCCAGACAATTATGAAGTCGAAGGTGATGATGCTAGTGAGCTGTTGGATTCTTACAGACAGGAATGTACAATCGATGAGCATACAGAGAGAGCTAAACGTTACTCAAGAATTCGACATTTCAGAAAAGGTTCCTCCAGAAAAGCACATGGATATTGCTATTTTGGTAGAAGCTCTCAAATGGCAAAGTACTATAAATATTAAAAATATAGATTCCAATGAATTCATAGCTACTAAGCAAGAAAGAAAAAAGTACCTTGCTACGACGAAATTTTACGAAAGAAGAGGGAATCATTGCGTCGTTAACGACTTTGTTTGATTTAATGAAGCCATCGATTTAGAAATGACTTTATTTTACGTAACTCATTAATTTTTTAATATTCTGTATTAATATGTTTTATGAATTACAATTTTTCAAATATTTTCACCTGAATCTACTACTAGCTACTTTTGATAGTCCTTGGTCCAATTAAACAAAATTTAATGTATTTATATGCATAGATGTATCCCGACTTACACGAATTCGACATACGAGATTTTCATCGGTCCCATCTATCACATAACTTGGAGGAATGACTGCGATTGAAGGCATTTCCTTAAATTAAATTTAAATGTCGGAATGGTCAAATGCAAGCAATACCTAACTCAGTCGACTTTACACTTGCGATCTTAGGGTGAAAAAATTCTAGAGCATCGAACTGGAACCAAACCGAAAACTGAAACCGAAGAAACCGTTTTTTTTTCGGGAGAAAACGAAACTCGAACTAAGAAAAGTTTAACTGTCGAACTCGAACCGAAACTGGAAAAACATTATTTATTTCGTTCCGATTTGCAGTTCCCAATAATTCAAACTTTAAATACGAGTAATGGAATGAAGGTTTATTAGAGCATGCAATTTATATTTGCAAGTAACTACTACCGAGTTTGATTTTAACACTTAGCACGTAAATATTGGTATAAAATATGTAGTATAAAGTAATCTAAATTAAAAAATCTGGAAAAAATCAAGCAAAATTTCAAAAGCATATTATATTACAGTGATCGGAAAGAACCGGTTCGACGTTTCTTGCAGGTTTGATCCGACTGATCCGAAATTTATTTTTTTGTTAAACCGGAGCCGATAACCGGAACGAAAAATAATACGGTTCGATGACTTTAAAAACTCCCTAGTTCTGGTTTAGGATAAAATGCTGTATCATATACGCCGTTCATTGACAGAAAAACATTTTTATGGAAATGAATGTTGCGGCTCGGACTTGTTATCGTCTCGAGAACCGGAGTAAAAGGGGAAGGAGAGAAACAGGTAAATTACGATGTGGGACTCACGTGATCTCCAGAGTTCTTCCAAGGCAAACTGCTCCACTCTCAGATTCTCCTCTGGACAACGCGCACATCCCAATGGCAACCCTCGCTGATCTGTGCTCCGGTCTTCCGGTGAATCCATTGCCCTCTCCGAAGCAGAGGAATCCGGCATTGCCCCATGCACCTGTCAGGAGCCACACCTTGGGGCCTTCTGGAAAGAAGGTGAGCACCTTAGAGCAGCGGATCCCAAAATTTGTTCCGCAAAATTTTTGCCGGTAAAGTCGATGCAAGACTCTGAATTTCTCCAGTGTTTGTTAAGCTTTCTGCGTCATATTTTGCGGCAAATCTGAAAAATTACGCATAAGAACTATTTACACTTGCAAATTGCAAAAGATTTTTACTTTTATTGAACATAACTTTAATGACAAAAGTCTTGAAATTTTAGAACTCCGAAAAAGGAGCATACTGAAATGAAGCTTTAAGCTTTAAATTCATCAAAAAATAAAGAAAAAACACTATGACAACTTTCGATTCATCTTCGTGACTTGATTTTGTTATCCCGGTAATACCAATAAAAACAGCTTTTAGCGATATGAAAATTTACAATCCTATTCTCGAAATACTTCCCGAACACTTGCTGCCAATGTGACGCAGTAGAAATACTAAGTAAAACAACATTATGATAATTCCTGCGAGTTACCGATGATTTAATAGTCATTGCTAATGAACGTTCTATCTTTTTATTTGAATGCCATCATTGTTAATTTTAAGCGCGCTTATTGGGGAAATTTCAGCATAAAACATTGACGACATCGTTATCTCGCGCTTTTAAGCATAGTAAAAAGACTGCGATTCAATTTATTTCCTGATTAAAAAAAGCAAATGTATTTTATACATAATAGAAATGCTTCCTGTAACTTCTAAGGCAGATAAAAATACAAAATTTTACAGACAATCCTTGTAATAACAATAAATCAACGGATATGTATTCAATTAATTTCAATGTTTGCGGAAAAGAAGTTTTCTTTAATGTGTAAACTAATTATTAATCGTAAATTTATGTACCATGAATAATACAAATATTTTCATAACGAAGGAAAGTGTTAAAGGTATCATTAGTCATTATTTCCTTCCAACAAAGATACCTGAAGTTTGCTCTGATGCAAACAGAGCAGGATTTCATCGGCAATAGACTTTTCAAAGAAGAGGGAATACTAAACATCGGTAAGGTAGATAGGTAGAGTAAGATAGAAAGGTATTTAAAAATTCATCTCCAATAATGGCTCACTTATCGAATCATCAATATGTACCTTTTCACGATGGCTCAAAAGAATTCCGTTTTCAATTCATAGTTTATAGTTGATTTTTCAGTCAAGAAAATCAATCAGAGAAATCATTCCTAAAAATCAATTAATCGCACATACAAACGATACTAGAAAATGCCACGCAATACATGCGAAGAATTCGAATCTAAGATGTCTATCCTAAGCAGCACTGAAGAATTGATTGCTCGTAAATATTCTATGGCCAACATCGGCTATAAAATGTTTTGAATGGCCAACTATCCTTCTCATCACATTCCAACAGTCAGCGCAGACAATTTAATATTCCACCAGCTGATCATCAGGTGTTTCGCGGGTATTTACTTACTTTAATCTTCTATTATAAAAGAAAAGGAATTAATTCCATCTATAGTGTATAATTTGGGAAAGAAACGTAGTTATCCTTGACAAATTGGAAGGCTTATTGGGTTAGCTACCTATAAAGTCGACCATCCCAGATTCGAGTGGAAGCTATGGATTCGACACGAATGTCTGTCATTTTGGACCTTTTTATGTTTTACTTTCCCTATCCCTGGGGTGTCTTACTCCCAATGTATTTTTTCAAATTGTAAGTCATATGTGCACCAAGTTTTGTTGAAATTGTTCTGTGCGTTCCAGAATTATGCTGGAACATGCATACATCTTTTTTTATGTAGTTGAACGGGTTGACTATTCAAACATATAATTTAAACTACCTCATCCCCAATATTTTGACAACCAGCAACTGTTGTCTGTTACTTTGTCACTCAATACGAGTTTTACGAGAAAACGCTATAGTTTGCGGAAAGCAATCCTCCACGCCATAAGGAAATATGTATGAAAGATTCTTTTTTAGGAAAAACATAGAATTTCTTGTGATTCGGTTTTCAGGACGGATACCGAGTCTAAAAGAAGAATTTAAGGAAATTTAACGCGAAAGAATGTTCTAGGGAGAAAAGATTATATCAGGAACTTTTTCAACAAAGATGAGACGAAACACATTCAACGTTCGCGTTATATAATTATTTATTAGACCATATTACAGGTACAATTGTTTAAATCTACATATTATTTAGATAATTTTTAATTGAATGAAGCTTTTTACCAAATTCTACTCATTAGTATCTACTATGTACAACATCAATTAAATATCTTATTCTAAATAGTTCCTTACTTCCAGCAAGGTTTTAACGGCAAGTGTTAACCTATGAAAAAGAAAACTTCCTATCGGGTAGTATTTTAATCACGGGCCATTTGCCAATTTATATAACCGGTCGTATGAAACCATTCGCGATATTCACATAATTTCTCAGTAAATACTCTGCATGACTTCGAACGCGAGACTGAGGACTCCGATTTATTTACATAAAAGATGGCTAGAGGATCTCAGACGTACTTCACTAAAGCAATCGAATTTGCATTCGAACAGAGTCATTGCTCTACTGCCATTGCTTTTTCGTTTTGCGCCGCTGAAAGGAAGTCAAAGAATTTTAAAAATCAAGTCAGAAATATGGCTGTTAAAAATATCTCGTTTTCAGGGTTATAATTATGAAGATGAAAAAACGTGCAAAAGTAGGAGGAGTTACCATACCGTTCGAATGCTACAAATTATTAAGTAAGTTAGGCTCTCTCAATCAGAATCAAGACCATAAGGCCAAATTACAATGTATGAAATGTATGAATAATAAATAAAAATTATTGATATTGAATCCTGCTAGTGATTTTTGTACGTATAGGATAAATGAAAATTAAAATCATTAATCTTTATCTCAAGTATTTTTACACATCACTATACATATTTTTCTTTTTTCACGCTCCAAGATTCTGCTTGGCAATTTTAAGAAACGATTGCAATATAATGCCGTCATTATATTATCAATTTCAATCAAATTATTACAATGTAAGTTTTCTCTTAATTATTTTCATTGTTAAATTTTTCGTTACGCAAGAGAGGGTTATCATTACGCAAAAGGTCTGTATCTTTAAGACAATTATTTAATCACCACGGGGAACAATGAAATTGAAATAAAGTTTCAGAAATCAGACGTCTCTCGACCTACGAGAAAAGATGGAGAAATTTTAACGACTCATTTAACCAAAAAGGGTTAGGGGGTTTAAGAAACTATCATTTTGTTATTTTATGGCCATCAAACAGAGCTGTAAATGAGTAAGGGTTCAAAACCCGACCAGTTCTGTAACTGTTTCGTAATTAAATTACCATTCGATTGACAGAAATACCATTATTGAGGCTTTCATTATGAGAAGGTCTCTGTGTGATGATATCACGGCAGTTGAGTATGTGATTAGTATAGAGTTTGCAAATTTTAACAGGATTGATTCAGATTCAACTATGAAAGGACAGCTATTTTCAAAGAGAGAAAAGGCAACACGATAACAAGGAAAAACCAATTATCTTTGTTCCTGCAAACACTTTACTGTCCATGAGAAATACTTAACCCTTTTTTGATCGAAGTCATTATAAATAATTGAAAAAGCAAGGGATAATTAAAGCGTTGATGTATTAGAAGTTTAACTGATATGTTAATGTAAAAATTACATTCAGAAAATGGAAATATTTATCGTTTCGTCATCGATGTTTAAGAATACCATGAGCGTGAACAACAGAGAAAATTCTTTAAGAGAAAATATATGCAAATGATAATCAAGCATGTGGTTGAAAATTATTACTTAAAATTTTCATGTAAATGACACTTGTATCACTTTTTCACAGCAAGCGGTTCGGAATGCACTTCGATATTTTCCACCTCAGACTCACGCTGTACTGGCTCCAGAGTTTGCAAGAGAGTTCGCCCTTTATGGACACATATATATGTACCGATTTATGCCTGACATCCCCATCAAGTAAGTATTACGAAAGCATAAGATTTAAGCTGACTGCCCGCACAAGAAATAATCACACAGATACACACTATTTGGCTGCATCGGAAACAAATTCCAACATTTACTTACCGATGATATTTGATTGGTTATATAAATACACACTTTTACATTAACAAAATTGTTTGCACCTATGAGATCACAGTATGACAGGACAGACTGCGAGGCAGTCTTACTCAGCTGAGACTTTCCTCTATTACTATATTCTGATTAAAGTTTATAAATTCGAAAACGTGAAACAGCAATTCGTTAGTTAGTTAGCAAATATTTCCATTAAATCATAAATCGTAAGAAATTTTTCGAGCTGTAAACAAGGATTTAGTAATTGATTACTACCGCAAATATTTCGTCGCAATTATTTTTAAATCCAATATTATTAATTTGGAACGTGCCGAGGTCAAGATTCTCTTTCCTCATAATAACAAATAGATTAATATCCATGATAAAACATAATTTGAAAGATTTTCTATTTATTTGAATTTGCATATTATCAAAATATTATTTTAGCTATGATCAAAAGTCTGTAAACATATGAACGGTGAAGATTTAAAATATCCATAAATTTTACTAAAATGATTTCCTTCACCAAAAGGACACTTGCGATAATTCTTTCTTCATTTCCCTTCTCTGAATTGAAGTAAAGAAAATTGAAAAATAATTTTCTTTTCCTTGGAGAAACAGGTGGATTAAGCTTTACCATTCATTTTCCGAGGAAACCCTATCAAAATAGTTTCAGGTGTAACAATAAGGTCTTCTATGAGGCAAATTAGTCTTAAATTTATTTCCCTACTTGCGATTACATCGTAACTGTCTACAGAAATCAAATACTTTTTGAAAATCTAAAAGACCGATTTTAACAGTCGAGCTAAGTCTTCTAGAGATTCATCATTATTCCTATGATAGAAATTAGTCCTAATCCGATAGAAACCATAAAATCATTTATTAGAAAATTAAAGTCCAAGGCGCAACATCTACATTAGAGATCTGTACTGATATAGACATCCATATCTGCAATCGAGCCATATCCGATGGCTTCATCTCAGTAGTCGTACAAGATAGTAAATCATCCGAACCGCAAGAACAAATTATCCACTCGGCGCGTAACTTTCCGCGGATCGAATCGGATGAATTGTGGGCTTGCCGATCTCTACGCCCCCCTTTGCTCTCCAGCACCCTTCTCATTTCTCAATTACTTCAATCTCACACATTGGAAAAGTTTATTTCTCTGAGGCTGATGATGATAAAGCACAAGTGAAACTATTTATCAAAATAAATCGTAATGGAAACTGCAAGGATACCTTCTGTGCTTAGTTTCAGATATTATTTTTCTGATCCTGCTTTGTTATGCCCGTTATTATCCCTAGATTTTTGTCTGTTACAATGTTAATACTGTTTACTACAATATGATTATACTTATAATGTTATTATATTAATACTGTTTACAATACAATCCGTGTTAGAATTCATAAACATCCCTTAGAAACATCTCTGATACGATCGTCTAAAGTTAAATGAGAAGAAGATATAGTAAAATACGAAGTTGTACTGAATATTTTGATTAAAAAATTGAATTTTAACCTATCACAGAGCATATCCTATATCTGAGTACCCGGCCAAATGTATTGAATGTGCAGCAGTGATGCTTATGCTGATGAACAATTTAGATCCTGCAGTAGCACAGTTTCCACAAGAATTGGTAACCTATGGAGGAAATGGACAAGTTTTATCTAATTGGGCTCAGGTTGGTCATGAGACTTCCTTGTATTAAATAAAAATCCCAAGAATCTTTTCTGATTTTTCAATTGTTCTTCATAGTCTCAGAACATAAATCATTCAAATCATGTTTGAATTCAATTTAATTATATTAAAGAGACATTAACATAATATTACAGACCTATCATTCAGATAATTAATTCTATCTTTTCCAGTTCCGTCTTGTGATGCACTATCTCTCAACAATGGAGAGAAGCCAAACCTTACATTTGTACTCTGGTCATCCTCTAGGACTTTTCCCTTCTCCTCTGATATCACCAAGAGTTGTAATAACTAATGGAATGGTTATACCAAATTATTCATCTAGAGATCAGTATGACAACATGTTTGCCCTTGGAGTGACAATGTATGATCATTTTACGTTTAAAAGTTATATAAATTTCTCTTTGCGATTTAAAATAATCTAACAAAGATATTCTCCATCATTAGGTATGGTCAAATGACAGCAGGAAGCTATTGTTACATAGGTCCTCAAGGAATAGTTCATGGGACTACAGTGAGTAAGATTCCTTGATTATGATTCTGTTACAATGTGACAGTGGATTAATCTCCTGATGTTTTTAGGAATATTACTAAAATTTCATATCTATATCATTATACGAGTAAATCCATGGGAAATTACATATTTTCCAGAAAATTAAATGCTCAAATTTGTGGGACAAAATTGATACATCTAATGTAAAGAAACAAAAAATGATTCAATAATTTCTCATAAAGAAATTTTTACCAATGGTAAATTTATTGTGTAACAAAACCATAAATTCTAACAATTTAAATATCTACATATTAAAATTTTAGAGAAGTCAGAAAAAGTCATTGTTTTTACCAAAATATGTATAATATTGCCATAAAATTATTTGAATAAATAATAAATGCTTTTAGATGGATAGAGAATATACTTTCAGATACATAGTAAATGAAGACTCTCCACTTGCAACTTATAACCAATATTTCACTCCTCTAAATGCACTGTAACCACTTTAGCTGATTGTCAAACTTATCTAATAGTCCAAAATTGCTTATATCATTGGTATTTCATTGATGGCTTTGATTTCATTGATTTAGCTCATTTTGTTAACAGAAGAAATGAATTCTGTAATAAAACAAGCACTGTAGTTTAATTAAAGGAATATAAATATGTATATCCCTTCATGGTCTAAGAAGTTCAGCTCTTTCTAAAGACAGAGGACCTTTACAGCACATAGTAAATGAATTTTTTTTAATATCCTAGAGGAAATACTAGCCTGCTAATAATGTGGTTTTCAGTGTTAAACAGGTTTTTATTGTAGTAGGTTTTCTGTACATAAAGTCATAGCTGAAATCTTATTATATGAGTCCAATATGAAACTTAGAAGCATGAAAATGAAAGGATAAAATATGATTGGCTTTATTACCACATATTACTGACAAATTAATTTTCATTTTGCAGATTACAATTTTAAATGCTGGGCGGAAGTATTTAGGAGTGGATAATTTGGCAGGCAAAATATTCATCACTTCAGGACTAGGAGGAATGAGCGGTGCACAAGCTAAGGCCTCAGTGATTGCAGGATGTGTTGGTGTAGTTGCAGAGGTTAGTTACATCAACATCTAAAATCATCCCCAGAAATTCAGCATCCAATTATTAATTTGGTTCAATCTTAAGCAAAGGTCTCTCTGAAATTTTAGTATGTGGGAAAATGAGATTGACCAATAGCTTTGATTGCCTTTGTAAATACATAATGGAAGATTTTAAACACTTACTGTTGGAATTTGTACAATAAATATTGTATTAGCATATTTTAATTTCCTATTTAATTTAGGGACTTGCCTTATATTTTTCAATGGTTTACAAAGAAATATCATAACATTTATTATAAATTATGATAATAAAATGTTAGTTTGGAATCTACAGGAAGAAATGATGCCTTAGGATGAAATACGATTTGAAAATGTTGCACTTAAATATTTAAATTCATTATAGCAATTAAATATTTAAATTCATTCATTATGTATATCATGTCACAATTTAATATGCTAATGTGAATATTAAAATATCTTTAAGATTTTGATGAGAAAATCTGTATACAGTAGTTTGTCCTCACTTGATCTTTAGCCAAAGACTAGTGCCACATTTAAAAATTAGTATAAGAATGATTATGCAACAGGTTTAATATTTATAAAACATCTTTGATATTCCTCTCAATGCTACAGGTCAGCTATGAAGCTCTTAAGAAACGATATGACCAAGGCTGGTTGATGGAGATTGAAAACAATTTAGACTCATTGATACAAAGAATCAGGAAAGCTAAAACAAATAGAGAGGTAAGTGAATTTACAATGAAAAATATGAAGTGCATTTTAAGCAGATACATCTTTGGAATAAGGGTATCATAATACCCAGACATGAGATAAAATGAATTATTCACCATCACTTTTCCTATGGCCTTTTACCTTTAATTTCTATGCATAATATTTGTTGACTAAAACAAAAGTATTGTAAGCTTTACCTTTATAAGTTATATAATGTATTAAATTTGGCAAATTAAGACAAGAGATGTTTCATAAGGTGTACTCATTCCTTTTATAGGCATATGAGAGTGGTTTTTCATTAATAAATATAAAGAATTCTTAAAATGTGAGTATTTATTATAATTTAGAGGAGCCTCCCCTGAGTTTTTCACTACCAAAGCAAATAGTAAATCGATTCATCTTGCCTGCTGTCCGTATGTAATTTCTGATCAACTCTAATTAAACTAGGGAACTAGTAATGATTGAATTTTTAGGTATTTAACATTCCATACTGAAAGCACCGGTGAATTTCTGCTTTCGCTGCACCAGGTAAAGAATTATTGTGCTGAAACTAAAGCCGAACTTTACAAAAAACATCTACTGATTTGCAACTGTTTCCTAACATTTTTATTTTTTGTGGCTTAAAGCTATAGTGTTTACCTCAAATCAATAGGTCGCAAAATAAAAACCATTCTGAAAATCCGATGAAGCTTTACATAGATGTGTAGCTCAGCCTCTCTATCACACTCCTTGATCGCGTCACATCTTACTTTATGGTTCTGAACTTGTAGTGAGCGAGTAAACATGCGTAACCCAATAGTCTCTTCCGCTAAGTGTGAGGTGCGTGCTGTCATTCGTTTTCTTCATGCTGAGGGGCGCAATACAGTCGAAATTAATCGACGAATGAATGAACCGGTATACCGCGGTATACGATGTAACTTTCGGCAGAAACACAGAAAGTGCGGCAATGGAACAGGAAATTTGAAGTAGGACGTTCATGATGCAGGCGATCAGGGAATGAATCATGTGACACGAGATGTTCTTATTCAGAGAGAGGATCAGTTGATTTGAGAAGAACTATCACAATTTCTGAGCTGAATTAAAAATTTCCTTAAGTTTCAAGATCAGCTCTCGTTATTGAGAGGCTTCACTACCGCAAACTGTATGCGAGGTGGGTTCCCAAAATGCTGTCTCTAGCGATGTCATGATGAAGTAGAAGAGTTTTTGAAGAAGCACACCCAAATGAGAGAAATTACGAGCAGTAGAAAATAAAGAATTGGCCGAAAGCATTGGCGACTGTGTTTTATGACGAGGGTATTAGAAAGTTGGTGCCATGCTATGAAAAATGTCTAATTCGGAGAGGCAACTATGTTGAAAATTAGCTAGAAGGTATAGGTAAATGTTGCTAATGAAACATTTTTGATTTTCTCTTTGGTTTTTGTTTCTGATTTGACTTTGATAAAAATAGCCTTCGTAAAACATTAAATGAAAAAAGGATTTAATAGGAAATTCAGGAACTTATCAGATCATAACCCTAAGTACCTGGAATAGTGGCACGTTGGGAATTACAATTTGTTTCTAAAGAAGAAAAAGAGAACTATTTCATTGACAGATTAAAACAGGATATTTTATATAGAAAGAATATCTTACACAAAATCTATTTTAACTGAGGAATGTTAAACTTTTATAGAAGCTGTCAAGCTACAGAGTGGCTACTACAATATATTAATATTTTCATACGATTGATGTATATGATGGCCAATAAAGTTGGTTATTTTATTAACTTGAAATAAAAATGGTTCCAACTTTTTAAAAATGTTCTCATACCATCACACACTATTTTTAATGATTGCAAAATCTTAATGTAAACAATATTTTCATATGAACTGACTTGATAAAAATGACTGCATATTTATAATCATTAAGTTCAACCTCTAGTAGGAAGAATTAAGATGTTTCATCATTGACCCTAAGTGGCTCATCAACTGAAGCAGAATATATTCTGAAATTTTCTCCAATACTTCAAACTATAGATGATCATTACAGAAAATGAAAATGAATTAATAGAAACCTTCCCTTGCTTTGAATCCTTCCAATTGCAGTTATTATCAAAATGTGTCTAATGCATAGGCAAGTGAATTTAAGGTATTTTTTATTTATTAGAATTATTTTTAAATTAAGTATTTCATTATTGACAGGTAGTGAGCATTGGATATCATGGAAATATTGTGGCTTTATGGGAAAGACTAGTAGAAGAACTTGAACATACAGGAGAAAGACTAGTTGATATTAGTTCTGACCAAACATCCTGCCACAACCCATTCTCTGGAGGGTATTATCCTGTACAAATATCCTTTGAGGAAGCTCAGAAGGTTAGAAACATGTTCTGCAAGTGGAATGACCACTTCCAGCTCCAACAAAGAGATCAAAATATTTAATTTTGAACCTCTTTGTAGTAAGACACACTGCTAGTTTTAAGAGAACAGAAGTATTTTAAAAAGAATTTTAAAAATTCATACAAAAGAACACAACTAATACTGAATGAATTTGTGACAAGTAGCGTAAGTATTTCAGATATGAAATTATTTTAGCACTGGATAGGATTCACTTCTCTATCAAGCAAATGAATGAAAACTCTGATAAAGGTGGTATTTATTTCATATCTGCTTAAAAATCTGATTTTACATCTCTCTGCTCTCCACATTGTTTGGTTAAAGTCAATAAGATAATGTTTCTTGATAATATCTACTTCTCTACTTGCTGATCCTCAGCTTCCCAGATAAAGTGGAATATAAGTATATATTAGTCTTCAACCTTTTGGTCGGTCCATGTACCTTCACATTCCCTATAAAGAGCCATCTCTTTCTCTTATTGGTAACTCATCCCACCCTTTAAATCATTTAACATATTCTGACTTTGTCTTCTACTCTACCTTTTTGCTACACTTGTTCTAGCTTTTCCCCATCTACCTTCATGATTAACTTAATTTTCTTTCTCTTGGAAAACATCATTTAGTTTTTCTTACATTTAATTTTATCCCAAACTCCCTTGCTTTATCTTACAGTGCATTTACTATGATTTGCAAATTCTCTCCAGAATTTCACACAATAGCCTTGTCATCTGCATATCTTACTGTCTTTACCACTTCCTCATCAACTTCACTCCTTTGTCTATTTCATTCCAAGCTTCTCTAGCATCCATATTAAAAATAGATGGTGATAGCCTTGTCTTACTCCTCTCCCTAACTCTGCCCATTCAGATTCTCCATCAGTGGCCCTAGCTTGTGTAGTCTGATATAAATACAAATTTTGTACTAAATGCTTATCTTTCCAGTCCAACCAAAATTTCTTCAGTATCTCTATCAGTTTTGTCCATTGGACTGTATCAAAGGCATTTCAATATCAAAGAAACATACACAAACATCCTTAAATTTTGAGCTTTGTTCTACAAGTACCCTCATTCACCAGTTGCATTCCTCGTTTCTTTCCACTTCTGAAATCTAAACTGGTCATTTCTGATATTTTCTTAACTTTTCCCTTAATTTTTCTATTCAGGACCCTTACTTCTTTTTACTTTAATCTGCATGAGATATTAAACTAATTGTGCTATAATCCCAGCAATCTAAAACATTACTCTCTTTCAATAAACAATTTGGTAGAGGGTTGAGGTGAAGGTATCTGTCTCTAGGCTAAGGAAATCACACCACTACTGTCACTGGAAATATGTATTTAATGTCTAAATTTAAAAAAAATTAAGGTTTAAATTTTAACTTTGACAAAGCCTTGAACAGCATAATCCTTGTATATTATGGATTCAATTTCTTATTATGTAGATATAATTGCTTGACTATTGACCAAAATAATGTTTCCCTAGGCTAATACCAAAGTTTAACTTGGAAAACTAGCATTGCTAGAGTCCTTACAGTTTAAAGACATGCATTATTAGGGAGAATTTCTCCTGAAATCTCCCTAGTAATGCATCTTAGGGAGACTTAGGGAATCTCCTGAAACCCAGGAAATTTGATTTCCCAGGAAACATGACAGAGATATTTCCCTGGAAATATAAAAAAGTTTATTTTTTACATGAACTCAAAGAAAAAGGTTTAAAGTTCTATCCAACAACTTCAGCTAAATTCCTGTGACCACTTGCTCAATTTTGTATTGACTACATTCTTCAGCAATTCACATTGCACTTTATATTAAATCCTCAGAAGCCTTGGGTTAATATAACTGCTGCACTCAATAATAATACTCCCCAAGCTATACTTTCTGTAAATTTGGCAGCATTACTAGACAACGAAGACCTTAAGCTACAATAAAAAAATAAGACACTTTTATGTATTTTAGATGTTAGCTGATTCTAGCCAAAGTAACTACTTCCAAGGTTTGGTGAAAGAGAGTCTCTGTCGGCAAGTGGCTGCTATAAATAAGATGACAGATGCTGGAGCATTTTTCTGGGATTATGGAAATGCTTTCCTTTTAGAAGCAAGAAGAGCTGGAGCAGATGTAGATGTGAAATCAACAAATAAAAATGGGGAAATGTCTGGGTCAGAAGGTGACTCTTTAACTTTCCGCTATCCATCTTATGTTCAAGATATTATGGGGTGAGTATTTGTTTTGCAGGAAGATTACTAACTTTCACCTTATTTTTATTTGGATAATGGAACATTACTGGTTTCTAAGTCATGGATATTTTACTATAACTGTTTTGAAATCTTTTGCAATGGCTGTTGCAAACTTAAAATGCAAATTACTGCACAAAAAGTCTCATGATGATAGTAAATTCTCAAGATATCAAATTCATTTGTTATTGTTCCCTTCAGGGCTATATTTCAAATAAATTGAAAACCTCATTGGAAAATATCTTATAAGTGGCATAAGTGTACTTAATTACCTATCATAGACTTTCCTACCATATATTTCCAAGTTAAAATCATTTTATCATACTTTCAAATATCAATTCTACTTCACATCATATTCTATCATATTCTTATAAATGATAAAATGCAAGTGATTAATTATGAATTGAAATTTTCTTAATTTTATACTTAACATTTGATTTTTAAGGGATATATTTTCTCTTGGATTTGGTCCCTTCCGATGGGTATGTACAAGTAGCCTACCAACAGACCTTGATACCACAGATGCAATTGCAGCAAAAGTGATTGAAAGAATTTCCCAAGGTAAACTCGAGTAAAAATGGATGATGGATATCTCAAAATAATATAGCACTATTCATTAAAATAAAATTTAAGTGAGTACTATTCATCATCCCATCTATTTTCAAAGGTAGCTATTAGTAGCAATTGGTATGAGCAAACAGTAGAGAAAGATAATTGTTATTGTTGTTATTTAAACTCACTCCATCTTGGGGAAAATTGTATATGGGGTAACTTGGGATGATTTTGTATGTTGGTTCCCTTTATCCTATATTCATGCAATGAATCCTATCACATTTCAATCAGTAGATCTGTCATGTCCATTATTTATTACTTAATTTTAAGAATTCAAATACTCTGCTGAATAAAGCTAAATCATAGCAATATGACCTATGAAAGTTGAAAAATTCTCAAATATGAAAATATTTTGTAGGAAATGTTGGCATTAGCACAAGAAAAGGGTGTTTTATTTAAATAATTTCTTTTTATTAAAAACTTGACTTTTTTAAATAGATGTTTCATCCAGGGCAGTGCATGGTCAGTATTCTGACAACCTGAGATGGATACTTAATGCCAAGAAGCATAATATGGTAGTTGGATCACAAGCTAGAATCCTTTACTCAGACTGGCGAGGACGAATGGAAATTGCTTTGGCATTCAATGCTGCAATAAGCAGAGGAGATATAAAGGTATATAAACCATCATATAGTGCTAAAAATCTGGAGTGAACTTCTAAGACAACTTAATTAAACCAAATTATGGATTTATTAAGTGTGTAATACTAATTTATTTCTATTTTACCTAAGGGTCCAGTTGTAATTAGTAGAGATCACCATGATGTTAGTGGAACTGATAGCCCTTTCAGAGAAACGTCAAATATTAAGGATGGTTCAGCCTTCACAGCAGGTTAGAATTCCTAGTAATTTACGAATTTGTAGAATAATCAATTACTATATCTTAATACACAAAATACTACACTTAGCTTATGATATGAAGTTAAAAACAATGCTTCATCGATATATATCCATCATCAATATAAGATAAGCAAATAATTGTTTAATAGCTATTCACTGATAAACTATCCAAAGCTCATCGTTGGCTCAATAAAATACAAAACAATACCTCTATCTCACACTATGGTTGACATACAAATATTAATTTATAAAATATAATAACACTATGATGAAAGGTTTACAATCTCTATTCTTTAAAAGGTAATAAATTCCAAGAGTTAAATATAAAAAGATGGAACATTGTTAAAGTGCAATATAATGACTCAGAAGATATAAATTTCACATATGATTTCTTTATACTAATCTAAAACAAGTTCAATTTGAACAAAATGAATACAATAGCCACATCAGTATAATGTATGTTAAAAGCATATGAATCATTACTTATTGTGAGTCAAATTAAGCAATAATTAAGGATAAGGATCAATATTTTAAGGTAAATCAAATAATATCACCTGCTTATCCATTCTAAGTTATGCATTATAAATACTATTCCAGATATGGCAGTACAGAATTGTATTGGAGATTCCTTCCGTGGAGCAACATGGGTGGCATTACACAACGGTGGAGGAGTGGGATGGTAAATCAGCTCTAAATTTTTATATCCATGCATGTTACTCCTCTCTTAATAATGTGAGCAGCAGTAAGTATGTAAGTAAGAGAATCAAAATCTAGGAAATACATATCATTGCTTTATACTTGCCTCTTTGAATATAACCAGTAGCATATTCATGGAGGAGTAGAAAGCATAATTGGTTCCATTTAAATATTCAAAGAAAGGACTTTTCATTCAAGAAGAGGATTCAAGGAGAAGTAGCCAAGTGGATCCTGCCTTATGGCAAAGTGGTCCTTAATGTTATTAATACCAAAGGGACCCAGTGCAGTGAAGAGAAATCAGTAAGCCAAAGTGGGAGCTGATACATTCATATGTCTCCAGTTACAAAATCCAATTTACTTGGTCATCACATGATTTATTTAAAAGTTTATGATTCTTTAGAATGGTTACAATAATTTGAAAAGTGCACAAGAAAATATAAGTTATTTTTCATCTAATATCTTTATTATCTGATAAAGATGATTGGAAAAACCATTTAAGTAATCAGTATTATAATTTCAAATTGCTTCTTATATCTACTAATAAAAATGATCCTTAAACCTAGTCATTATTTCTCCCAAATGATAATAATAATACACAGGAGAAATACTGAAACATTACTTCATGCACTTCATGATGTTATAAGCTTATAAATTTTTGGGTGTTGTTAAAGATCCAATGGAGTGTTACATATTGATATCTGTCCATCCAAAGTATCTTTGGTTCAACGCTGAATGACTCGAAAACACTCCCATGATAAATACATGTAAAATTCGTTTTGATCGGTTGCTGGCTATTTTTCTTTTGCAGACTTAAATTTCCCTTCTAATGGGAAGTACCCCTTCTGCTCTCATCATAAATAAAATCTCTCAAATCTAAAATATCTTTAACTGATTGATTGTCACTACTACATTGACAATACTCATATTGTAATTAATATATAAAATGAAGTATGGTCTTTGCCTTGAATTGAAGATTATTTTAATTCAGTAGTGAATTGGTTAAACGACTTAAAACATCTTTTATTCATTATGTTGAACCAAAATATATATATAAATAGCTATTGAAAATACATTTAGTGATTTTATTGAGTGATTGCTTACTATTAATATTTATTTAATTTCAAGTTAATGCTCCAGATAAAGTCTTACATTCTTTATTGATTGTAGGGGTGAAGTAATAAATGGTGGTTTTGGGCTCTTGTTAGATGGTTCTGAAGAGGCCTCCATGAGAGCAAAGACTCTCCTATCTTGGGATGTTGGAAATGGAGTTGCAAGAAGGTAAATACAATAAGTACTACATTACTTATAAAATAGGTGTTGGTTATAAGGCTTATAGTACAGTGCTTCTCAGTATGGGTGGAACATTTATTATTTGAGGAGTAGTGAAAAATTCATACATTCTATACCGCAGTGTTACTGTGGTATAGAATGTATGAATTAGAAGAATAGTATCAATTACATAACAGGAAAATGAGAAAAATCTGAAGCATAGTTTTTTCCCAATGCTTCGTCATAAATGTGACATTTGCAATAATTTCCTTAGAATAAGAGATCTCAGTGGTAAAAAAATATTGCTATGGTTTGTAAATCATAAGCATAGTCTATTCTATATCTGGTACGTGAGCCATTATCATTTCATTTTTATCAAGTACTCACCATAAATTTTGTGGAGGATTAGGAAGTGGAAATAAATCATAAAAGTTGTGCATACCTATGATAATTATGATTGAATGCAATATTTAGTCCTTAATTTATGATATTTATCCAGTAATATTTAATCTTATAAGTTCTACATTATTATCTTATAAGATACTCCTTTTCAAATTTATGAAAAAAATGCAAATTTTAATAAAATGATGTTATTATATGAGCAATAATGATTCAAAATCATCATTCTTGTAGGATATTTTCCATTAGTTTAAGTAATATGTGTGTGAATGTATTGATTATTGATGATGATTATAATTTGATGATAACAATCAATTGTTGATGCAATGGTCATATATTTGGATTAAAATAAAAGAATTAATATAGAGGTAAATATTTTCTTAATTCCACAAAATATCTCCTTCTACTGTGAATTTTGTACTGCTTATTGAAATTATATTTTGGATTTTAGAGTTGATATGCAAAGCTTGGTCATACACGAGTCTTTTTCTTTTTATTTTAGATGCTGGTCAGGAAATAGTAATGCTCACTATGCCACTCTTCATGCAATGTCTCATGATTCGCGCATCAAGGTCACAATTCCAAACCAAGTGGAAGATGAAAGAATTCTGAACGGTCTGTTTTAAAGCATATCATTTATTTTTGGAAAGAATAAGAAAGATATGACAGCATATAATTTTTGACTGATGTTTGAATGAATATCTAAAATATGGACTGATGTTACACATAAAATGTCAAAACAGCAAAAATATTTTAATCAGTGAGAGTTTATCTTTATGCCATTGAAAAACTGATTCTTTTTCTATTCTAATGGTAATCAGAGTGCTGTACTGTTTTCTTAGTATAATAAAATGTCTTTGTGCCAAGTTAATGAGCAAATGGCTGAAACTGGGAAGTTAGATGTGCTAATTTTTAAAAAGATGAGTTGTTCAACCTGATGACATCAGTCTTTCTGTTTTAAACAAATATCTAGTCCTGATAATAGTCTGTTTATAAAGGTCAGTGAATCAACAACAAAAGCTGTAGTATCTATTACACTAGCATGCTAATAATTGTAGGCATGATTAGTATGCTGGTGTAAGCAATTTGCCCTTTCGGTCAGATATGCCAATTTATTTATGAAAATGTTGCAACCTGAAAAGAATCAAAAAAAGGAAAAAATATTGCTAAAAAGTATTTGAAAAATAATTAGCATACTGCGTAATAGCTCCTATAAGAAGAATATCAGTCTTGAACTTACATAAATCAAATGAATATTATGAATAATAAGTCTTTTAACAACTGAATTTAATGCTATTTTTAAATAAATTGAATTTGTTATTGTAAGATTACATATAGGAGGGTGGATATCACAGAAGATTCTCCATAGAGTGCAAGAAGTAACTGAAGTGGAAAAGAGGTTGCAAAAGAAAGAGAAAGTTGCTAGATCTAGCGACAAACTAACTAGATTGGTTACTAATGCTTTTGTTATACAATCCCTGAGAAAATTCCTAAATCTAAACTGAAACAAAAAGGGTTGGTTTAAATACTGCAAACTTGCCATTCTGACATAAACAGCTAAACCAAAATCGCATTAAATTAACAAATATAGTTATTAATAAACGTAATACATAATAAGATAATATTTAATGTAGTAATAACAAACATCAATTTAGTTTGATCAAAGTAAAAGTTAGGAGACATGTTGGGTAAATTTTAGTAAAATATTTTCCTGCTTTGTAGTATCATTAGCATACCTGGATAATTATCCATTAATTCTGAAGAATCCTTTGATATCATTGGTGTGGCAGCAATAACTTTTTTAGTGTATCCCAGGGAATATGATAGACTTTTCTCATGCTAAATAATATTCCAAATATTATACTTCTGCATTAGAGTAATAATAAAGACAAAACTTTCATTAAATGTATTACTATTCACTTGAGTTTTAGGTAATTTAAGTTTAAAGAAGAATAAATGGAATAAAAGAGACATTTTCAAATGAAAATTCAAGAGTCAAATAGGCTTAATATGTTAATGATTTATTTTCAATATACCGAAAGATGGAAGTTTCAAATATTATGATTTCACATTTTGAGACTATTGCAGTCAATTTCTTCTTCATATGCTTATCAACAAATATTCATAATATATGTTAAAAAATCATCATTTAAAATTTTAAGGTAATAAAATACAACCAAGATGAACTACACATTCTATGGTATAATATTGCAAAGAAAATATATTTACCAAAGAAATTGAGGGCTTGAAATATGAAGTTATATTTACATTCTTATGCATTTCTATTATGTTCATTACAAATTCAAAATTTATCCCTTTCTTATGCTGATGAGATGATTAATTTCTAAAGGAATTAATGTTATTAAAATATTTTACATCTTCATCCTTATGTAGTCCATAAGAAGTAAGTATTACATACAATTAAAAAATCAAAAATAATTCTGTACTAATGACATGATTGATAGTCATTGAATATCCATTGATATTGATATGTTTTCACTCATTACTTTATGATATGAATATTTAAGGCAAAGAAAGTTTATCTTTAAGTTAAAATTGAGAATGATGGATACATGAAGGGTGATAAAAATAGGAACAAATGATTTCAATTATCCTAAGATTTATTTCCATAACAACACCAGAACACTGACCAGGGTACATAACCACCCTTCACACATGCCACTGCCCTCTGTAAGGGACTAGAAGAGGTCAAGTTGGAAGTGACATGATGTTAGTTTTATGCTTTTAACATTCCTTTCTGTTTGATTTAATTTCCAAAATTTCCCAAAAGTTTTCCAATTAGGATGTTTGATAATTTACATGGTATTAAATCAAAGAGAGATATACATTTAAAAGAAACTAAACTTTCTGCAAGGATTTTTCCAAAGGGTAAGATGAGGAGATTGCATCTATGTAGTAGAATATTCTCACATCACAGACACACATATATTCTGCAGCATCCATTTAACATTTTCTGCTTAATAAGCTCTAACAATGAATGAGTTGAAGACTACGCAGTTTTGAGTTTTTGTTCCCTTCATCAAAAATGACTTCCTTGTTTCATTTTTTCTCCAGCACAATGTTTTATGTATTTCTGAGAGAGCTAAAATTTCCTAAAAGGAATTGTTTCACAACACTATATTGAGTAATATTGCCAGAAAAATTTTCAAATTTTTTCATGGCATGATTACATAGTGGCACCTTCATAATAAATCCCCATGACTGGCCTGGTCCCACAGCATTACAATTAATAATTCAACAATAATTATGTCTGCTAAACACTTGCTAATTTCCAGAGGTCCTTAAAAACAGACATATAATAAAGACAGGCTGAATTAAAAAATCCTGTAAACAAATCACTCGTGCAAATCTTTCTTTAACTCATTCTTGATTTCAACATTCAAACATTCCTCTTTCCATATTACAGGAAATGAGATATGCAAATATAGCAACAAAAGTTCTTGCATAGAGAAAAACAAACAGATACAGCCAATATAAGTTACATTCATTTGCATACATTTTGCATTGTGCCAGTTCAAAAACATAATCTCTCATACTTGAAAGATACAACTCAAAGATGGTTTCTTCAATATAGTTGATATTTTAAATGTATATATTTCTATTAATATATCATCTACTTTACACTATAAACTTCAAATATTTTGCACAACAGTGATAGTCAACAGTCAGCTCAATATCTGTGTTTTCTGATAATAATTTATTTCCTTGCTGAGAACAAGAACAGTAAGTGATTCAAAAGACAACTACCAAATAAACTTTTACATTTCCAGTGGCATCTATTATCAATCAGCTTTGTCAATTCATGAAAACAATTTTATGCCATTGATAGAAGTGGCAAGTACATTTCAACAATGATTACCTAGCATATGAGCTATATCATTAGGACCACAGAAATTGAGTGAATAGAAGAGAGAAGTAGAGAAATCATTGGAGAAAAAACTCAATTTTGATCTGCTTCATTCCCTTCATAAGTAAATTTATTTGCTTAATTTTATCAAGAAGTATCGTTAAGGTTATTAAAATGAAGCAATCATCCAAAGCCTTTGGAAAATCCTTCAAGGAGCTATGTGCAAGAATGTCCTATCCAGCATTTTGTAATTTCATGGACTCTTAATATTCGCAACAAAGAAATTAAGCACCTGATGTCCATCTTAATCCCTTTACATTCAAAAAGAGCTCTGGGAAAGTCTTTTTTGTGGGAAAAGATGAAGTACTATGAGAAGTTGTCAATGAATTCTACTCCCTTCTACTCTATTCACCACCATTTTTTTCAAATTTGCACGGTTGTTGGTTCAAGCCAACATTAATTTTTTTACTTCAGGCCTTAACTAAGAGCTATCAGAGCTCCTCAGTTTCCCAGATTCACAAATATATACCCACGTAAACTCAACATACACTCATTTTACCAAATTTTGTACAAAGACTGATAACCTCTCACACAGCAACGTTTTTTTTTGAGTTTTTAAGCAGAAAATTTGCCATAATCACATATTATTACTTAGACAAGCAAGAGAGAGATGGAGAGAATGAGTGAGCACAAGAATGATTCAAGCATGAACACACAGACAAATATTTTACATTCATGTCCCCCTTTCCCTCTCTGCCTAATGCAGGAAAAAATATTACAAAACAGCATATCTGCCAACAGAGTATCCACAGATCTTTGCAATTATTGCTGCTGCGTACAATGACAAGAATGCATCATATACAGGTATAACTTTAACACGAACTAGCCAAATCAGAATTACTACAAAAATGATAAAAACGGACATGATTTTTTCATACTTTCATATTTTATATAATGGCACAGGTAATGGCAGTATAAATTTGAAAGTTTTTCACCTTCAGTTCATTGCAAACACGTTATTTGGGTGAAAAGAGTTGGTAAATCATACTAATATGGGGTAAATAATTAGTTAATTGAATATTACTTCAGAAAGGAAGTATGAAAAGTTTTTGCAGGGAAATTACAGTAAAATTTTATCCCATGTAGGTATACTTCCACATAGCAAGTTCAAGGGACTTTGAGATCTATACACAAAGCCAATGTTCAACATTGTTAAACACTTGAAGTAAAAAATGTCATAATCATTTTGATTGCTTTAAAAAAGGGGTTAACACCATGCAATTTCAATATACACTCACACAACCACTTCTGCTTTTCTATAAGTATTCTGAGTCAATATAATCACTTTTCTTCATTCTTTCAGAACATACAGTTGATTAAACAATTCTTAGATTGGCAATAGCCACACTTTCAGCACCAAAACATGTCTCGAAAGAATGAGGACAGTCAACATATTACACCCTCATATTGACAAAGTTTTTTGTAGGAAGAGGTTAAATCATATCTCATGCACACACATTAATCTATTCCTATGTCATGGATAGATGACAAAGCTAAAGAGACTAAACCAGTGTAAGGATAACTATTACCTCAATTTCTCTTTCTTTTATGTACAAAAGGCAAATAAAAACCAATGTCTATTTGCAAAAGTTAACAGACTATACCCTACACTGAAATGTAACCTACTGAATACTTATTGGTCGGTCATGAGATTCTGTGGACTTCATGAACTAAGCCCACCAATCGTAGTTGTGATTTATTTTATAAATGGATGATTTGATAAATTAAGTAGCATTGCTCCTTGTTTTCTAATTTAGTCATGCTATATTACATTTGTACACATTTACTTAAAATGGGACCTACCGACCATATTTCCTATTCAACCAGCTCAAAAACAAATCTGTACTAAGTTTATCTTCCGTATAAAAGTTTCAAACTCAATCTGAAATAAAGATACACTCAATATTATGCTTATTTCCATAGAGAAGTAATATTATTATCCAAGGAATGGCAACAAAATCAACCAAGTCTTGGTAGTATATCTAGATAAAAAAAAGCTCTTTCTTAGTTTTCAGTATTAATCCCTGTCAAAAACACAAGACTTGATAAAAAAATCCAAGATAAAAGCCTTTTTTAGTTAACTTAAAATTACATGTGCTGTGCTTTGTCAATCAAAGCACCCTTCCAAAAAGATTAGGAAGACATATGTTTGTTTTGCAGTATAAATATATTTGTTACAAGTTTCCTTTCCATTCCACTCAGCGCTTTGTTTTGGATGATTATTGTCAATAGCTCCCTCTACTATTTAACTGAAGCTTCAATGTACCTTCCATAAAACAAACCAATTTGCCAGTATTACTAACATTATCATAGTAGTCAAGCATACATGACTTGTTTCACAAGAAAGTTTTAGTTATTGCTTGGTTTTCTGATCTACATTTAGAGTATTAGAGATGGATTAATTATTTTGCTGATATTCCTAAAGTTCAATTTAGAATGAAAATTTTGGGTTGCTTTTTTAACTTTTCAAAATTACCTTTCATCTGAAAAAGCAATAGGTGTACACATAATGAAAAGTATTAGCTTAAATGCTTCCACAGAAGGCCTGTCATTTCATGAAAATTCAAATTAAAGATAACCACATTACCTCCATTTAAGAGTCAAACAACTGGATAATTAAACTACAACAGCAGAATAAGGTTTCTGCATTATCAACAGGAAACAACAAGTGAGTTCATCAAATGCAAGTATTGATTTTAGACTGAGGAGAATGAATTAGGAAAAAACTTGAAAATCAATAATAATTATTTTTTTTCTTATTAAGCTCCACAATTATAATGAAACACCATCAAACCAAATCCTCTTCCCCATCACTATCATCACTGCTTGACCTACTGAAACAACCATTCTGAGAGTCCATTGCATTTCTTTCACTTACTAAACTTCTATTCTCTTGACTGGCAAGAGAGGAGCGTGAAAGGTCTTTGTCTGTTTGACTCCTTGAGCTACTTAAATTTACCTGCTCATTTATTTCCAGATTTTCAGTTGAGTCTATATAGCTCAGATCTTCATCTAGAACAGTCATGAGGGGATCTGTTGGCTGACGTCTTAAGGTGACCTCAGTAGAGGATGATGAGGTAGTCACAGTGGATGATTTATCTGCCAATACTTCTGAACTCTTGGAAATTCTCTCCGGTTGCCCTCTCTCATGGCCAGCATACTCCTGCATTAGGCGCATACAATGCTCATTCTGAAGAAAAAAACCAATATGAAAAATAAAAATTTGCTAAATCAACAGCAACAAAGACAAAGTTCCATCATTCCAATGGAAAGTACCTCCTGTATCACATACTAGTACACAGTGAAAATTACCATAATCGAAAGATAGCAAAGGCAGATTTTTCTCATTGGAATACAAATTTCAGCTTTATGCTTCAGAATCATTAAAATCAAAGTTTTCATAAATTATGAATTGAAATTATAAAAACTTTTGGCAATATAACAAAATCTTATGATGCATTGTTCTATAATAATATTCAAAGTGAAAGCAGCAAGTGAAAATAATGGTAAAAGTGTAATTAAGAGGAAATATTTAGTTCCAAATTTATATGGAAAATAATAACATTGAAATGAAAAAATGTGATAAAGTTACAGTACCTCTTTACGAAGTGCTTTCATTAGTCGATCCCGATCAGCTCGCAATTTTTCTGCTTGCTCTGCCTGCCGTGCTGTGCGCAACCCGGAAACCTCCAGAAGAGCTAGGTGAGCATCTTTCTCGCTGATTGCAGACTCAAGAGCTTCTTGCCTAAAATTATAAAGATTATTTAAACAGAATGTAGAAGTTACTCCTGGAATAGAAGGATAAGCTGAGGTTTTAAAACCTTTTTTGTAAACAAGCAAATTCTTTTTTTTTAATAACAAAAAAGAAGGGGTCCTGGATAGCCATAAGGGCAGTGCATTCGATTTCAGCAAAAAAAGTACTGGGTTCAATTCCTGGTGGTGCCCACAAGCAAAATAACCTCAGCTGTTGAAGCAGTTTTAACAATACTGGTATTACTAATAGTATAAAAACCTAGAAATTCTATCACTGTATCATTAAATGAAATTTTGAAGATTCACTCTGTTAAGTCTGACATCACAACTAAACTTTTTCTCTCATTGAGTTTATCACATTGGCAAGTGAGAGATGAAACAACAGCAAGATTATCTAATAGAATGGTCTTTCAATCTTGTAAGAAAATCTCTCAAATCTTATTTCTGACATAATTAATCCAGTCTCTCTTAATATAACTTCTCATGATAAAGATCTTTCATATATGATGTTCAAATTGATTTCATTAGGCTTACTTCATTTGAGCCAGATCCCGTAAGTGAGCCCATCTCTCAGTAAGTAGTACAGACAGTCTCTGTTCCAGATCTTGAAGGCGAGTTAGGAGAGGTCTGCAAGTAGCACAGCGCAGTGCATGTGCTGTCTGAAGGGACATGAGCCGTTGCTCCAGTTTACTGACCTGGTAAATATGAAATGATTGCATTATCTATATCTATCAATAGTATGCCAGAGAGTATTCTTAGAAAATGAGCATATTCAAACAGAAAACAAAATAAAATCAGTACAGTGAACTCTTGATCTAATGCTTTTTATTATATTGTTATCATATAAATAAAAGAGGTGGATACAAAGATATGCAACAACATTCAGCTAGGTAATTCAGGTTTGCTACAGTGTATGCACAAGGTTTGATGGTAATAAATGTAAGTGAAATGTAGTAGCTGGATTTGCAATAAATATACTGAAGCTACTGATAAATAGGACATTGTGGAAGCAAAAGGAGCAAATTTACCAACCTTATTGATACAAAGTAGCTTGATGGATATGATATCAGATTTGGTTATGGGACTTGATCTGGTTTTCATAATTTTTATTTTCAGCTGCTTATGTGTAACTGAAAGAAAATTCAAGTCCATGGGGTGGTATCTCTTTCAGGGATATGCCCGAGACCCAGGCTTGAATTTAAACAATGATTATGATTCTAGCTGAAAATGATTCTAAACTTGAAAGTTCCTGAGACTCAGAGAAATTTAAGAACCAAAACTTTAGATATTGAGTTCACTAAATCATTAATTACTACTCATTGAACAAAAAATTATGTTGACTATCAATGATGCATTCATTAATTTATAAATTATTAGTGTATTAAATATTAATTTTTTAATGGTAAGTTGTATATATTGTTCTGTGGAATAAATAGTAACATTACCTTTTCTGCAATTGCTGCCCTTCTTGATTCCTCATTTTTTAGGGCCATCTCTCTTTCAGCAGTGATCCTAACACTCTGCCTGAGTGCTTCCTCCAGTTCTTCTATCCTTTCTTCCCTCTCCTTCATTGTGATCTTCATCACTTCAAAGTCCTCCTTGTCTGAAGATGCATCCCTTATACTTAGTTTTTCTTTCAGCTCAGATTCTAATGCAGAAATTTTTTCATCCCTCATTCTCAGTTCATCCTCTATCCTCTTAAGTTTATCCCCCAGTTGATCTTCTCCTGTACCATTCTCAGATACTTTCTCCCCCCCATTCCTTCCTTCTTCTTGCTTTGACTGACTGTTCACCTATTACGGTTGCAATAGGAGGGGAATTTGGATTTCAAATATTCCAACAAAACCAAATCAAAACATAATAATAAAAAACACAAAACCAATCAAAAACAGGAATAATGCTCTAAATGGAGGAAATATTGCAAGGAGGATGTACAAAACTCAAAATAGTTCAAAAATAAAACCATATCTAAGATGATTGCATTATTCACACAATTGGAATCATTGTGGGTACAAGAGAAATTAGGAATCTAAAGATCTTTCAATGAAATATTTGATATCTTTGTAATAAAATGATGTGCACATCTTTAGGTTCTTTATGAGACAGGCATTAAGCATAAGTATATCAAACTTTTATTAAAAAAATATAAGCTTCTTTAAGGAGTATTTCATTTAAAATCAAGCATGTAGATCTGACTGAACAGCAAAAGTTTTTGTTAATCGATGATAGATGAATGCTTATTTTGAGTAGAGTAGGAAATGGAAAAGTGTTAATGAACTCGTGCTCAATTCCTTACGTGAAAGTGGCAGTGAAATGAAAGAGAATAACTGGACTTTGATCCAATCCTTCCACACACAAACTACTTCTTTTCATTTACCTAACTCCATTCATGTGCTTAAAAGCTCAATTACAATTTTGCGACTCAGAAAAAAATTCTCTTACAAGTTACACATGTGACTCACCCATGCAAACTTACAAATATCCTCCTGTCAACCTGTGAAACGTTAATTAACTTTGGCATGCAATTTCCTCCAAGGGGGAAAACTGAACTTTAAGTCTCGCTCATCTCCTTTTTTTCAGTCTGTAAGCTAATAAAGCTTCATGACATTTAAGTCAATAGTAACAAGGACAACAGCAAAGGCATCAGCAACAAATACATGGCAAAACTTCCATTCCTTTGCTGAGGGGCCAAGAAATACCTGGGTTCCCTGTCATCTGGCATTATTACAACAATCCAAACTGTACAAAAGATAATGATGATGTATTTGTATAAATTTGCTCTAAAATTAAAGGAAATGTCATTGAGTGTGGAGGAATAAACGAGAAGAAGAGGGTTAGAAGAAGCTTTTTAAGAAGCCAGCAGGGCCTGAAGCCTAAGATTTTAAAAACAAATTAAAAGAAAAGGTAAGTGAATTTTGATGGAAAAGGTTAGGAAAGAAGAGAAACAAGATTTGTTAGTAGAGTGAATAAGTAATAGAATTCACACATCATTCACATTAATGTCAATTCATTCTCCAATACAGTACCTCCTCTCTCCTTCTCTGCTCCTCCAATTGTGCATTTGATGCCTGCTGACTCTTCAGCTTGGCTTGTGCATTCTTTAAAGCCCTGGGAGTGCAAAAGTTAAAAATCATGAGGGATAATTCAACTTATTTTCCAAAACTAAAAGTTAATTATGCATCAAATCAAGTGAAGAAAAGTTCAAGGAAGATATTTCCAAATGAAATTGCAAAAATCCATTGAACTGTTTTCTTTTTCTTATTGGCATACAGTCTATATGGTAATAATTCATAAGAATTACTACATTGTATATTGAATTTTTTGGTGTTTATACTAACATTAAAGTTGTATGTGATGATTTTTGAACCTCTTATTGAGTTAGCAACATTTGCTAAGCAGATAATAATAGGCCTTGTAATAATCTACTGCTCTGGTTTTATATAATAAAATTATTAATATAGCAAGTCTCTTTAATGGTAAAAACTGATAAATTATACATAGTTTCAACTTATTAAAACAATTAAATGAGTATATCTTTTTAAGATACTTAGGTATGTCTGAAAATAATGAGAAGAAAATGAACTATAATGCAATCAATCTCCTTGAATAGTAGGTTGTGGAATTCCATATTTACAGAGAAAAGTGGCTTCTTTATTTCCACATCAGAAATGTAATGTTGGGTATGTTGCTACAAAAACTTTGCGCACAGAAATCTTGTGGGCTATCTTAGATAAAGAAAACAAAAAACTCACTCTTGGAGATCCCTAATGGCCTTATCCTTTGCATTCTGCTCTTCTTGGGTCATCTGTACCAATTGAAGCAAGCGATCTGTTTCAGCTTGTGCCTGCTTAGCCTCTGCCTTAGCCTTCTCGTTCTCGGATTCTAGAAGAGCTAACCTCTTCCCCATCTCTCCTGGATCTCCTCCTGCAGCAGCAGCAGCTGCTGCCCCTTTGGCCAGCATCTGCTGCTTCTGCTGAAGAATGGAGCAAAATGTTAAATACCTTTGCAACAGAATCTAATATTCTATCAGCTTGACTCTTACCAGATACCTAATTATTTTTCGAAACTCATTGATTTTCAATCTTTTATCAATGACTTATATATCTGTACTATTTACAATTTTGTATAGCCAATTTAGTAATATTTTACAGAACTGTGATAACAATGCAACAACTGTATTTTAATACAGTGTAATTATTATACTTTTACTTTAGTCTAAGTCGTGAAATAAAACTTTTATACCAAAATCAATGACATTTTTTACCTTTTGTAGCTGTTGCTCCTGTTGCTCCAGTTCCTTTTTCCTCTTCTTCAGCCTTGCATCCATATCTGATAATGCTTTCTCTTTTTCCTCCAGCTGCTGGCGTTGTTGCTGCAATTGTTGCTGTTGTTGTTGCAATTGCTGCTGCTGTTGCTGGAATGATTGTTGCTGTTGCTGCAGCTGGTTCTGGAGCTGCTGTATCTGTTGCTGCTGATGTTGGATTTGTTGCTGCATCTGCTGAGGTGGGCCCCCCTGCTTTCCTGCTGCTGCAGCCGCTGCAGCTGCCCTCCGTCCCTGCTCTTCTGCATTCCTTCTTGCTTCCTCTGCCTTCTTCCACTGCTCCTCCAGCTGCTTCCTGTTCTCCTCCAGTTGCCTCCTTTGCTCCTCCAATTGACGCCTTGCATCCTCCATTTGTTTCCTAGCCATGTCTGACTCCTGGTTTGATCTGGCAGCACCAGATGCCAGTTTCTGATTTGCTTCATGCAAATCAAGCTGTTATCAAAATAAAAGAGTGAGATAAGAATATTCCACCCAAATCACAAACCACCACTTACATTCTAGTAAAATGACATAAAGCTATCATATTGGAACATGCAAAAATATTTAAAATATTTTCAATCAAAACCATAATTGCAAGAAATATACAGCTGGAAACAATGCTATGCACACCATCACATGTAAAAACTCATGACTTGTTCCTTCATTATTTAAACATACAAACTGTTTGATATGCAGACAGCATACAGTGCAATTCTTCCTAAATGTTCGACAAAAGCAATGCACGATGAAAATCTTGAGTCTAAAAAAGAAACCAAAATAAAATCATAAGTTTGGTATCAAATAATCATGATAAACTTAGAATAAATAAAATTCATAATAATTCATGACAGGATGGACAAATAAAAAGCTTAAAAAGTTTAAATGTCTATAAAATAAATCAGTCTAAAATTCTAAATCGTGTAATAAATTATATCATTCTAACAAAATGAAAATAAATTTCAGAATAAAAGAAAGAAAATTAAGTAACCAAAAATATGCAACTAAATATACAAAATGTGAATACTCTTCATTTACCACATATTTACTTTAAAGAAGATAATAGTCATGATATTACATAGAAGTCATTCTACATATAATCCAAAGTAATACATAGTCATCCTCTATAACCAAAGATAAATATAATCATTATAAAAAACTTAATTGATTGAATTTCAATTTACATTCATTCTTATCTTATTATGCTTTCTTTTCATAGGTGAATAAAATAAAAAATTAGAAATACTAACTTGAGATATAGAAATGAAATAACTTTGATTTATGAATGATGGATAACAATTTTTTTTCGCTAAATTAAGGATAAAGATTATGTAATACATATTTTAAAATAATACTAGATTACACTGTGTATTTAGGTACATACATATTTGTACATACATATTTGTCATGCAAGGCACCATTTAAATATTTAGATGAAATTCAGTCTAATAATTGTTGTTTTTACCTTTCATTTGCTATGGCAAAGAAAAACATCACATGAATAAAATTAATTTGAATGATAATTAAAAATTGTAAACTTGAAGAAATAATAGGTGTGTTCATGGAGACAGTTCCGAACCAGTTTGGAACTGTGGCGCATGGGCATGATGATTTTGGTCTTTTGTGGAGCGTTTAGAAGAGAATTCTGAATTAATTATTAATACGGAATTGTTTGTTACAAGTTCTCTCACTCCCCGAATGCAAGACTAATCATCAGAATTCTGCTCTGAACTCTTCTAAATGACCAAAATCTACATGCGCATGCACCGCAGTTCCGAACTGGTTCGGAATTGTCTCTGCAAACACACCTAATATTTCTGAAAAATAAGCAGATTAAGACACGTAAATTGTATTAAAAAGCAGAAGGTTGCACTTCTTTAAAAGCAATATTTTAATAATGTTGGTTGTTATTAATTTTAATTATATTCAATTTTTCACAGTTTATGTATTTGATAAAGAGCTTTGCTGATATTAAATAGTATTGTATTTCTTTCAAGAGATATAATAAATATAACCTAGAAATGAAATGTAACTGATAGCCATTAGAATAAAGCAATTTATGAACTTCAATTTTTTCTAAGATGATTGAAAGACCACCCTTTACCTGATTCTTCTCTAATTCTCGCACAAGCATCTCAAGCTGTGCCTGGAATCTCTCTCTCTCTACTCCAGCACCCTTTAGCTCCTCTTGAGCCTTTGCAAAATTATTCTTGATGGCTTCAGATTCCCTCCTTGCTGCATCCATCTCCCTCCTTGCATTATCCAGTTCTCTCCTTGCAGCATCTGCTTCCTGCCTGACCTTCTGAAGCTCAGATCTAGCCTCTCTGACAGCTTCCTCCTTTGCTGCAGCAATTGCCTGCTGCTGCTGCCTTGACATTGTTTCCCTTCCCTCTCTTGCTACTGCATCCCTGGCTTCCCTTGCAGCACTTTGCGCCTTTGCAAGTTGACGTTGAAGCTCTGCCACAACCTATGAGAGAAGCATTTCAAAAATGCTCACATCACAAAGGTAGATTTCACCAAGCATACACAGTATCTTAAAGGGCTCTCCTAAGCAGAATCTTAGATTTGAAATTACAATAACTATTGTATCTAGGAGACTTGATGTGGACATCCCGTGATGGACATAATTCTATCTTTTATTTTATTAGTATTTATTAAACTGGTTTGCAAAGAAATTTTGCATAATGAAAATGACATGTCAAATGAGTAGAATGATGGAGGGAATGGAAGAAGATAAAGGATTAGGTCAGTTGTGATTTTCCAACTAAATGGCAGAATATATAAATTTCTTCAGTCTTGCAGTAAAAATATTTAATGTGAGAAAATGATCACAATTAAAATTTATGTTAAATCACTAATTGAAAGCTGTATACAAAATGTTAGCAAAACTGGGATATTTACATCAATGATGTAGATGACCAAGATTATATTGAAAAAGTTAGATTTTATCATCTGTTACTTTGTAAAGGAGTTGATTATTTTAAATATATTTGATCTTAGCTAATTATTAATATTTTGAATAACATATGCTGGTAATAGGACCTGGGCTATATGCAACTGCATATTTTAAATGAATAGGATTTGAAAATATTTATGTGCATTAATGTATTACTGTATATAAAACTATACTGATTCTAACTAATCTACTGATTCTGAGAAATCAGCTTGAAGACTTGGTTTATGAAGCAAACCACAATATTTCCAAACAAATTTCAGTGTAATGTCCAACAAGGGAAAGAAACTCCTCATATTAATTGAATAACTATTAGTTTAAGAGAGAAAATTCTAATTCCAACAATTTCAAAATCTAATTCTGTGTAGGTTTCCATGGTACTGGTACTAAAATTTGCATCAATGACATGCAGTTTTTCAGGCTGACTTGTTGACAGATTTTTAAGAACTGCATGGACAACATTCAGTTTTAAAAAATTCTGTCATGAACTTTAAGAAAATGATTATCTGATTCTCAGGAAAAGCCAATAGCTAGGACATAAAAGAGTTTATGTAAAGGAAAGTAATTTAGCCAATGTAAATCTGTTTTTTATCTTATTATTTGATTAAATCTGGCAGATCGATACGGACATGTGACATAAACTTGCATAAACCAAGATTCTTTCAATATAATTCTCAGGCAATGAATACCTTCTCTGCTGCTTCAGCTCTTAGTCTTTCCTCCTCCAAAGCACGTGCGGCAGCATGTTCCCGTGCCTCAGCCTCCTTTGCAGCAGCTGCTGATGCCTGCGCCATTGCAGCAGCCTCTCGTTCTTTCATTCCTGTCTGTGCCTTGGCCAGTTGCCGTTGCAGTTCTGCAACCACCTTCTCTGCAGCTTCTGTTCGTAGACGCTCTGCTTCAGCTGCCTTCCGGGCTTCCCTTTCTCTTGCATTAGCATCTTCTCTTATCTAAGTCAACCACAGAAAGAGCATTGTTTTATCAACTGAATGAGATAAAGTAATTCGCAATGAGCCAATAAATCAAAAAGTTATCGTTAATTTATATCAGCTTCAGTTTAAAATCATTGGTTATTAACATAGACGTAATTAATTTGGCCATAAAAACTCACTCTTCGAATCTCATCCGCTGTTGCACTTCCTTGCTGAGCTCGACCACCTAACTCTTGCTGCAGGTTGAGAAGCATTTCCTGAGATTTCTCTAGCTGAGTCACAAGGGCATCCCTTTCTGAATGAGCCCGTGATTTCTCTGCTTGAGCTGCTTCCAAGCGCTCATGGAGACGCTCCAGTTCTGTGGCCATCCTCTCAAATTCTATGCGTGCTGCCTCTGTGTTCTCTTGATACTGGCCAAGGTGAGCCTGTGAACGCTCAAGCTCTCTGGCAAGTCTTGTTGCTTCAGCTGTTTGTGCTTCAAGTCTCTCCCGCAATCTCCTCCTCTCTCCTTCGGATGCTTCTTGCGCCTCTGATCGTGCACGTTCAATTTCAGCTGCTGCTCCTCTCCTGGCTGCAGATCTTGCTCTCTCAACTTCACCTGTATTGATACACAAAATAAGATACAAAATAATATGTATATTAAACATCATATTTTACTCGATAGTTTTATAATTACATGGCAGTGAAGATGATGTTTGATTGATAAAGTTCTTTGAAATATAAGCATGAAAAATGTGACAATATCTGATTACTTTAAAAAATTCATCATCAAATGCTTCAAATGTTACAATTCATCTCTTAAAACAGATAGCAATAACTGGTTCCAAAACAGGATTCATGATCTATGATATACCTTTTATGTACAATGGTGTTTTTTATGCTGATGTGTTTTTGTATAAAATCAAGTCATATAATATTCCTTGCATGTGCAAATTATATTAATTCTCAACCTACAAAGTGTATAGCATTATATTGTGAAAAAATAAAACTATGAGAAGATTTTACTTTCTACTTACTTTTGCCTCAATATGAAAAATCAAATTTTCCTATCTTCTTATTAGACTTATCTTATCAAACAACATCTCACATTGAACAGATTTTGAGAATAGAATTTCATCAACCAAAGGTAATGAGGCATTGCAGAAATCTGCTGTGAAATTGTTATGATGTTCCGTTTGTTTCTGGGACCATTTTTAATGTGGTGCGATGGTACAGACCTACGCTCATGTATCGCATGTGTATACAGTCTACAGTATAGTTGAAAATGATTAATTTTGAATATTTGTTGATGGTATCTTAAATAGTTTACGAGACTCTTTGTAGCTATGCTTCTTTATCTATCATAATGTCAAATTATTTGCATCACTAAAGTTCCTATATGTTGAATATTCATCATTTCACATGCCAATGTCCATGGCTGCTGTATCCAAAAACATCTTCCCATTTTCTTTTTCTTCAGCCTATTACCTCCCCATTCTCCGAAGTGTTACATATCTGCACATATTCAGCGGTGTCTCAAGGTTCACTGTGAATACTAGAATAAATCTTAAAAAAGCTAAAAAATGCTTTAGAAAAAAAACATTTTGATATTTATCTACATGTTACCCATGCTCCATTCATCTCTAATAAAATATTTTTCAAACAATCTTCTGAAGCAGTACTTGTTCGTATTCTCCTCTAAATATTTTATAAAAATCGAATACAAACTTGTGAAATACCCAAATATAAGAAAACTGTGACTTCATGTTTCAATAATTAAGGCTGCAACTAACTTGGTGCTGCTAACTTGCCTTGATTATCTAATGATAGCAAGGTCAAGTCAAAATAAGTTGTTAAAGTTCTCTTTGTTTTGTGTTTTCAAACAATTTTTTTGGAAGATTAAAATAAACTGCTGAATTTTCTTCCGTATTCACATCCTATTTTCCTTAGAAGGAAATAAAAGAGCCTCACCTTAAGTTTTGGCCTAGACATAATCGGTCTTGAGTTAGATTCCCAGTGGGGAAGTTCTATTAGAAGTATTAGGGTTCTATTATAATAACCTACAGCTAGTTTTTAAAATTATGGCAGTAGCGTCCCAGATTTTGATATAGTATTAATCTCTAGTACCACTAACTTACACTACAAAAACTTATGCTATCACATATCGTATCGTATCCTACAACATACCTTTGAACCACAACTCACCTGTGAGTCGTGCGACTTCAGCCTCCAACCTCGATCTCTCTGCTCTCTCTGCTTCGATAGCCGCCGGACTTCGCCTGTCCCGGTCTCTCTCCCGGTCCATTTGAGTACTCTCCGATCTGAGCTTATCCACTTCCATCCTCGACCTCTCCAGATCCATCCTCGTCCTCTCCAACTCCGTCCTGACTCGATCCACTTCTGCCCTGTAGCGATCTGCATCAGCCTCCAGTCGCGCCCGCTCCAGCCGGTCGGTATCTGCTGGACTTCGACGTCCCTCGCTCCCGGTTGCCGACCCGGCCCTCAACCTGTCCGCCTCTGCAGAAGCTCTGTCCAGTCGGTCCCGCAGCCTCTCGACCTCCACCCTTGACCTTTCTGCGTCCGCTGCTGCTTTGGCCCGCACCGTCTCCAACTCCGCCCCCAACCTCGCGGCGTCCCTTTCGGCAGCTTCTCTGGCGGCGGTCGCTTTCTCCAACCTTTCCTTAAGACGGGCTGCTTCAACTTCCCCACGCTCTCTCTCCTCCCTCGTTCTTTCGTGTACATCCTGGAATTTCCCCAGCCTGGCGGCGTACCTCTCCGCTTCTTCTTTGTGAGTCTCGGCTTCCGCCCTCGCTCTTTCGCATTCGGAAACGGCCTTCCGCAGCTCCGCCGCACTGCGCTCGAGCCTTTCGGTGGCCTTCTCGAGTTCGACTGCCAATCTAGCTGATTCCTCCTGCGCTCTTTCCGATGCGGCTTGCGCTTTAGCGCATTGCGCCTGCGCGCGTTCCAGTTCGAAAGCAAGGCGCTCGGAGTCTGAAACTGCTGCGTCGCGTTCTGTCATCGCCCGCCGATGATCTGCGGCAGACTTCTCGAGTCGTTCGCGCAGCAATTGGAGGTCAAGAGCGTGTCTGGCGACCTCTTCTTTAGCTTTTTCCTCTGCATCTCTCAGCCGTGCCATCTGTAAGGTGGTTCGATCGCTGCTTTCTGACATAGATGTTAAGTCGTCTTGTAGACGGCGGTTCTCTTCGCGCATTTTGGCAGCCATAAGCTGAGCCTTTTCTGCTTCCACTTCGGCTCTTTCTTTCTCTGCTTCCGCACATTCCAATTTATTCTGAAGTCTGTACACTTCTCCCTGAGATCTACAACAAGAAGATAATGCTTATTGAATATTAACTACGTTAAAATTGCGGAGAAAAGAACAAACCTCTTCAGCTCAGTGTGATAATTACAACTCTTAAATAAAAACAGACGAATATCTTTTTGAGGGCAGCTTTAGTCGATTTAATTTGATGGTGCATGAAGAAATCATTTGTGTACTCGATGAAATGAGCTTGATTTTATTTTAAACTGCAGTTCACTTTTACTATTAGAAACAATTAAAATTGTGAGAGAAAAAAATGTATGAATTCTATTTGAAACCTGCTCAGCTCCAGTTATCTTTTACCATCTAGAAATACTAAAATAAGGTTCAGTATGATGTAAAATTATTAATGATATTTTTGAACATGATTTTTTACCAATTTAGCTATTTTCTTCTCGTGGAATAAAATAAGTAAATTAAAAAAAAATCATTTGCACTTAAATCATAATTCCCTAAATTAATGATTAATCGATTAAATGAATGATTAAAGTATAACTTAATTTTACATATGATATTAAAATATGAATTTATGAATAATTGACCAAAATTCCATACCTATCGTACTTCTCCAGCATCCTTTCAAATTCTTTGTTTGCTGTTTCTTTATCCTCAATCGCCTTTTGGGCCACCAACTGAGATTTTTCAAGTTTCTCTTTAAGAATGTCCACCTCAGTCAAAGTATCATCTCTTTCCATCTGAAAAAATTATTCCATGAGTAAATATGAACATTCTTCATATAATAATAATATACAGGTACAAAATTGACTTTCATCAACCTGAAGTTTCTGCATCTGAGTTTGTGTTTTGTCCAATCGTTCCTGTATCATATTAAGGTCACTCTGCATATTATCTCTATCCCTTTGGGCTTTGGAGGCTGCTGATTGCAGAATTTCAACCCTTTCTTGAAGTTTCTCAACGTCGAGATGGAATGAGTCATTTTCCTTTTGCAATCGGCTCATCACAGTCTGTAAATGATGCAGATTGAAATATTTATCACCATTTAACCAATTTTTCTAAATTTAATTACAAACTCTTCTTAAAACAAAATAAATTGACTTAAATAATTGCTCAGCTGGTATTTCCAAAAGAGTTTCAAACTTACCTGAGATTTTTCATATTTGTCTCTGAGACGGTCAGCTTCCAATTGAGCTGCTTCTCTCTCCTTTTGCAACCTTGTAGCTTGACCTTGTGCTTTATCAAGTTGTGATTGGACACTTTCAAAGTCATAGGTCTGCTTTTCCTTTTCCATTTGAAGCTGTAATTTTCGTTAATGTAAGACGCAAGGAAATTTGGTGTTCTCATGTTTTAAAATCTTCACAACCATGCTTTTTCTCAAATGGTAAAGTGAAACACTCTGTGCAGTGAATCTTTTAGGTGCAGTGCTCATGTATTAGGGGAGGAACTATAACCAATAAAATATTATCAGAGAGGTACATTGATTTTGGTTAAATTTAGTAGTTATTCAGTCTTTTCTTAAATACAAGGAACAATAGAACTATAGCAGTTTTAATAGTGCTGTATTAAAATATTGTATCAATATCTAAACTATTTTTCACTGTAAAAATGACTACTTCTCACATGCGATGCTATAATTTAGCATTGCAAAGTGATATCTATGAGTGCCATAGGAAGAGGAAGGAAGTAATGAATGAGGAAAGGAATAAATGTAATGGAAACCTAATAAATTACCAGTCTAGTAAAGAGGAAAGTATAGATTAAAATATGGTTCTCAGTGCTCAGCTATACTTGACCATAACATCTACATAATATGTACTTGCAATTCTTACATGAGGTCTAGACATTTTATGAAGGAATACATGTTCAAAGTTATAATGAATATATAGGATAATCAAACTAGATACTATGAGTTGATTAAAAATCTCTCAAAAAGGTAATCTTTTCATTTTAGAACATCAACTTAATGTATTTCATAAGCATAAAATACTTAATGTATTTTATGTTATGAAACCATGAACACATTATTAATATATGCTGGTATTTTAGTACTGTGTTTCTGATGAACTATTGTCTGACAACATCGCATTAGTGATATCTGTCATATAGAAAACAAGATAAAGAGAGTATTACATACTTATTGAATACTCAAAATCTATTGCAAAATATATTGCAATCATATTGCAAAACATCGTAAATAGCATCCATAAAATATAGTAAAGTGACATTTAAAAGCATAGAATTGATATACTCAGAATTAAAAGTTCATATAGCTGACTTCCATGCTTTAAAGGTATAATTTACAGAAATTCAATTTCTTCAAATAGATAAATAATTCTCTGCATTCATTGGGAAATTTGAGAGATTTTAAATATAATCCCATTGTATCTTGTTTTCTGGTAATTAAAATGAGGGGGGAAAGAGAATCAAATGTATCAAGTGTAACTATTTTATGCCTGCCATACTAATAAGGTGCTAAGCTAGAATTTCAGTGAGTAAAAAATTAACTATGTTGAATAATAAGGAAATTCTTCATAATTGAAATCTAGGGTACATCACTTGATGAAGAAAGAATAAAATGGGCAAATAAAAGGGTCACTGTTTACCATGGTGTTGGTCAAAATGATAATGGGAACTTTTTTTAGGGGTTTACAGTGATCTCTCATGCATCTAATCACAGTGATACCATTTTGGCAAATACACAGAGCAGCAACCATCATATTACAATTAATAAAGACCAGGGAACTGAACTCAGCATAACATAACTGCTACAAAGTGCTGTGCATAGCTATTAATTTACTATGAGAACTGAGACTTCAAGGTAAATTCTACCAAACTTCATTCATTCAGATCCTCCATGTCCATACATAAAAACAGAAGAAAATAGTCCCTGGAATCTAAAATCAAACTCAAGTCTTTTCTGCATTCAGAAATATAAAAGCTCACCCTTCGGACCTCGGCCTGTGCTTTATCAAGTCGTTCCTGCAGCTGATCTGCATCTGACTGTGCCTTATCAAGGGAAGCTTGCAGTTTTTCTTGAGCAAGTTGAGCCTTTCCAAGTGTTGCCTGTGACCTCTCTAATTCCTCTCTCAATTTCACCAGCTCTGCGCAGGCACGTTCCTTATCTGCAGTGGCTCTGGCCAAGGCTCCGGCAGCACGCTCAAGTTCTTCCTGGCCACTTTCCCTTTCTGATTGTGCATTCTCCAGTCGAGCCTGGAATGAAAAATCAGTCAACTGTTGAGAGCTTTCTGCAAAAGATATTTATAAGTTTAAGAAACTAATATATCCTGTGTTAAACTCAACACATAAGGTATGTATATAAAATAAATATATACAAAAGAAAGTACAATATTATTCTATTTAATAATTCCACAAAAGACAAGGAGGTACACACACAGAGGTTAAGCAGATATGAACCCCCCCAGAGAATTTGTTGGATATAGATGGTATTGGTGAATGTATGGTGGAAGGGTATCAAATTAACATTTATTTTTGAAATTTTACAAATAGTTATAGAGAATTAATTAAAAATAAGAAGGGCAATGTTATTTAATTTAAAGCAATCATAAATAACATTAATTGAGAATGATAATTTGGAAAACCTTTTGGCTTTCTCTGATTTTCAACCCTATATGAAAAATATCTGTGGGCACGACTGGATAGGTGAATGGATGCAATGTTATCTAGACATAGAGAGCATATTAAATGATTTTTGTTTTCAGACGTAAATTATGTTTTCCTACGATTATTTCCATAACATTATATGGTCCTTGGTCTTATGGAGAACAAGATACCACTATCTTTGATGTCACCTCTTTGCTACAATTTGAAGATTGAACTTTTATGAAAGAGTTCGCTTTGGGGATTGAAGAATATATTACCACTTCCTGATTCCTGCCAGTTGCTCCCTCTTTCTCTAAAAATAGTTGAGACATGATAGATTGGCAAAAAATATCCTAAAGGAGGACTTACCAGCAATGATTGTAAATGAAAAAGTAAAAATATTTAGATGATAGAATGAAAGCATTGAATAGAGACACATATGGTATGGCAGTTTTGTCTGAAGAAATATACACTGACTTTTTTTGAAGGAAGTGTTTATGATGAGTTAAATTTTATCCCTATAGTTACTTCTTCTCCATGTGCATCATCTCCCAACAAAGATTGGTAATAACTGCAGCATAATCCTCTTGTCTTTTTGCAACTCAGTGAAGAGTTGGTATATTCATTCCAGTCCAAGGAATTTTTCATTCTGTGCAACTATCTTCTGCCTAGATCTTAATTATCTTCAATTTTTCCTTTGTTGATTGAGATTGAAAAAACATTTATCATTCCTGGGAACATTCCAAAAGAAGTTTGTGATAAACAAAATTAGGAGCTCCCATTCTTTATTCCATCAATTAATCATGGATTTTTAATGCATGCTCTCTTAAATATTTTCTGCATTTGACTCATATATTGAATGCCTGTCTTTCTCAATACAATCAGTTTTAGGGCCTAAGCATCCATACCAAACAGCAATTCAAAAGTGCAGCATTTTGCCATGCAAATCAGCTGTTCAAAGTGGCATTGTTATCATGGAAACATCTGAATCATCATGATTCTTTATAAAAGAAAGGAATAGTGGAATTCTCAGAGCACATGGGCATAAGGAAGCAAATACAACTGCCATTGGCATGGAATTTGTTGAAAATCCTCTTTCATTTTTGGTTTATAATATGCTAATATTGAAAGCATGGCTGCATGCATAAATATCAGTGGATGTGATAAATTGTGTAAAACTCAGTACCAAGTAATTTAATACTCAATATATAATGCTTTGGATTCCCATACCTTCAAACGGTAAACTTCGCCTTGAGACTTTTCCAGTTTTTCTTGCAAGGAATCTGCCTCAGCTCTTGCCCTATCTCGCTCAGCAAGTGATGCTCTTGCCTCAGCCTGAGCTCTTCGCAACTCAGCTGAAGCACGCTCAGCCCTTTCTGTAGCACGATCCAACTCCTGATTGAAGACATATAGTATCATGTTAGGCCATAGCAAGTTAAAGTCTAATCTAATGAAAAAGCTAAATAAAATAAATTTACATTTCAAAAATTGTTATCATAAAGAGAAAACTGAAAAAAGATTCAAAAGTTTCTGATCAGCATAAAAAAGTAAAAGCATAATAATCTTTGTTAAAGCTTAAAAATGAATAATTTTCAAGAGTAATGTTGCAGTAAAGAGAATGTGGGAGAAGCATGCAGTATCAATGCTTTGAACTATAATCAGAGAGAATATGTCATACTAACTTGTGAAGTATTGAGAGTTGAGCGTCCATATGTGGCTCTTGACCTCTCTTCAAGCTTCAAAATGAATAGTTTTTAAGAGTTTTTTGCAGTAAAGAGATAGTGTGAGAAGCATGCTGTATTATGCTTTCGATTGTAATAAAAAAGAATACATCATACTCACTTGTGAGGTATTGAGAGTTGAGCGGCCAAAAGTGGCTTGTGACCTCTCTAAGTCAGCCCTCAGTCTCTCATTCTCCAACTCTAGTTTAGCTGTGCGTGCTCTTGCAGCCTCTCTATCATCCACACTGCTTCCAGCCTCTCTTTGAAGCTTTTCCAGCTCTGCTTTGCATTTTCCAAGCTCAGATTGAGAAGCCTCCAGCTTTGCTTCCAGCTTATCTTTCTCTGCTTGTGCTCTTTCCAACCGAACCTTTATCCCAATTAATTTTTCCAGAGTAGGTAGGTTAACACACAACATTGAGAAAGACAATGCAATATAGGTATAAACAACCACCCTAAACTAGAAATAAGTCAAATGCTTATTATCATTATTCTAAGTGTACTAGAATATTCAAATGCAGTAATTAAAAATTGATTATTCTAAAAGAAAAAAGAAAACATTATATGAGCTACTGGATCATCTTTTAAAACATGCTTGAAAAATTTGGGGAATTAACAAAATCTTATAAACAAATGCAAATTTCATGTCAAACCTGAGACTACCAGCAAGCAAGTGTGGAAATTATTGAATGAATTGTAACACTGAATTTACAATAAGTTGAAGAAATATGGTATTCATTTGTATCCTAATAAATAATCTAATACATCAAAATTTCCCAGTTTTACAATTGCTTCTACAAACATTAAAAATTATATCTTGGAGGTATTTAACTTTTCTTCTTAGCATTCATGAAATAAAGCTCATAAAAGTTTGTAAGAAAGTAAAACCCAACATAAAAAAAACTTGCTTTCCCTTAATGTGAATAGTTTTAAATCTGCAATTACAAATGCACAATTTTCATAGGAAATAAATTAAGGCTCCTAGATACTAGTTTTGGTTTACCTGAAGTTTTTCAATTTCAGAATCAGCTGAATGAAGCTTCATTTTGTAATCTGCAACCTCTCGTTCGTGCAGTTCTCGTTCTTCCTGCTTTTCCTGCTCAGCACGATCACGTTGCTCCCGAAGCTGAGCCATTTGCTTTTCCTTATCAGATATGGCCTCCTCTAAAGATGTGAGAGCACCCTCTGAAGAACAGTGGTGGGCCTGTACAGCAGCCAACCGTGCCCGTGCCATGTCCACCTGCTCGGATTTCATTCATTGTAACAATATCTTTTGAGATATCATTGTAACTGCTTACAAATTTGTGTACATGGACATTGGCTCATTCAAAGATTAAAATAAATCTATGATACCGAAGTGGAGATTATGAATTGAATCAATGTATTAAATTTACGTTTGATTCTACAATTCTTTTATCCATTCCACTAGCTGTCAAGTACAGTAAGAATATTTAAGTGAATTTCCTTCCTTCATGAAAGAAGGATATGGACAACAGAAGTTTTAAGGGAAACTTCCAATCAGTAGAAAGTTTTATAGAAAACCCTATCAATTATGATTCAAGAATATTTATCTGAAACACTTAATGCAGGGAAGAATTTTGGCTTTGATTTATTTATTGAAATCAAACATCTTGAAAAAGTTAACAATTGATTCTTTTGGAGGTTTTTAAGGACCAAAAGCATTGGCACAAAGATGAAGCAGTGAGGGAAAGCCTGAATCACATTTAGACTTAGTGATTTCTAGTACTGCAGCCTGTGTGGACAGCCCTTAAGCATAGCTATAATACCATTTCTTTTGAGAGCAGTCCATTATAGACTGCTAAATGGTGTAAAAAAATGAAAGTGAGGCAAACTGCTACTGGTCACTTGACTATTCTATTGTTTTGAAACCAAAGATGAAGCAGTCAGCAATGAAGATGGTATGATACTTTGGGTTACAATGTTAAGGAAGCATAAGAATATCATCGCTGAAAATATGCAAGCTACATTGAAAAATCAATGAAAAGGTTTCTTTTAAATGTCACAATCAATGCTGCTTTGGAATCTTGGGACTTCAATCAATATCCACAGACAGCAAAGGGATTGTCTACCTTCTCATAACCTTCCATTTTGTGCTCAGCCCTCAGAGAGGCCTTCTGAGGCCCGCCTGCCCTCACCTGGTTGTCCTTTTCCTTGAGCAAGTCCTCCAAGTTCTCGATCTTCATTGAACAGCCAGCCAGCCAATAAGTCAAGTCCCATGAAGGAATTGGTAGAACAGCAACAATAATAAAGAATATCAATTAGTCATAGTTTAGAGTAACTTTTTCTTGAAAAGTAAGTAAAGAAATATATTTTTCCCTAGATTCCAGATAAATAAAATTTGAAGCATGTATCACTATTTTAAGATTATTTTTGCCTAGATCAATACAATTGAAGCAATATTTATGCTGAAATTAGCATTTACTATAAATTTAACTAATGGAATCCACTTGGGATTTGAATCAACGAGAACCAAAATATAAAAAGTAATGTCTCTCGGCTAAATGCTTTGAAAAACTTTACAATTTTTATAAAAAGAATTGAAATCAATTAAGCATACAAAAGCCATATTTCCTGATCCTCATTTCCATCATAAGCTAAACATCATAAAAGAGCAAATTAGGTTTTCTTTGCAAAAGTGCAGTCATTACCTAATGGTGGCAAATATTTACATGCAATTAGTTGATAACTTGATATTTTCAATAATGTTTTACTCAAACACTACAGTTATACTTCTATTAAAATCTATTATGTGTACTATGTAATGTGAAAACTTGTCCGAAAATGATGTTTGCACTTTGCTGATTTATATATTTCAGATTTAAGACTTTATTAAAATACATGTCACATTTTCCAATTCATACAAATAATACAGGCAAGAAAGTGTTTGAAATAAAATTTTATATTGGTCTTTTTTTAAACATCAATAAAGTAACTATAAGAGATTCAATAATTTATTTAGATTTGATAATATTTTATTATCCATATGTTATTATTCCTCTCACAGGGATGTTTATTTTTTCAATAATTTCAGGAGATATTCAAAGTTTCAACATTTCATTATGTGGGCTAGATGTTTTCCAATACTTCCAAATCTACAATCCTTGATATTACATCAATAATTGAAATTCTACATTAACAGATTATTATTACAAGTTCTATTTTCTCCAGGAAATGAAAATGATATATTATTACTAGAAAATGGAATCAGAGAAGTTGATGAGTTTGGTGAAATACAACTTTCTTATTTGTTTTAATTATATTTCATTGATGTTTTAAATTAAAAATAATTAATTTTATTTTAATTCATTTATTTTTTATTTAATTTACTTTGAAGAATTATCAAAATTACATTGTAAGAGGTTATTACTAGAGTATTTGCTAGGGCTGAGAGGCAAAAATTCAATTTGAAAGAGTTCAACTAAGAAAATAATTCAAAATAATTTACTGTAATTAATAATAAATATTATTAATAATAATAAATCATCTTTATTTGGGCGAGATTGAGACTAAAAAGTATTCTTACATCTAACCCTTAATCTGGTGCCAGAATGATTTATAAAGAAGAGTTCACCTATAAGGCAGAATAAAACTTGCTTTTTAACATCATCTATATGATCCTATGTAGAAGGACCTATATGTTTCACAATTTGGATCAAAAAAGGAAGAGCTGACCTATATATCAGTGAGGCACAGTTAAAAAAGGTCAATTTCTATAGATGTTATTTAATGTTTGAGTGAAAATTCTACAAAATCTCTGCAAAGATCATAAAGATCCATCCATCCACATTAAAATAGTTGAAATATGTACTAGTAATATACAGCTTCAAATCCATCGTACGTTATTCAAGGAAGATAATAAATAAATGTCAAAAATTGAAGTAAGAAGAAAAAATTTTGAGGTCACTGTATTCAAGTATTTTCATTATTAATTTTGAATGAAAATGTTTTAATCTGCATATCTATTATGTAGAACCTCAATTATATTATGACTTAGAACCAAATTATACAGACAAATGTTTCTGCGGTAACCATATTTACATAGGAAGTGTTTGATTTATTTAGTTCCACAAACTGAGTTATACTGTTAATTCTTTTTATTTTAATCATCAAATATATAAATAAATTGAATTCTTAAAGCATTTATTATAAGCTAATTAGGTTAATAATTACATGAGCAGAATTCAAAAATGAATAGCGATATAAAAAAGCATTTTAATGGAAATAGTGCACATCAACCAAGTTTCATACAAATACAAAAAGGTAATACATTTTACACAATGAAATTAAATAAATTGTACACAGGTTTTAATTTAAAATAAAATATAGAAAAAAAAACAAAAAATTATGAAAGTACACTTACCCATCAGATGTAATTAATTGATGTATATATGCTTCTGACTAGAATACTTTAACTAAAAAATTGCAAATCCATTGATATAAAATAAAATTTACATATTTGAAAAAATATATAAAAGTGCTACATTAGGGCTTCCATGCTTTTTTGGTACACATATAGTGGTGTGCATAGCATACATGATAACCAAGCTGCTACAAGCATACAATAAAATTACACATCATATTACATTATATCCTGAAATAAATCACAGAGAAGAAATAAGTAAACATGGCAAAATAAATAAATATGTCAAATAAACAATGTTCAGCTGGTATGGTGGCAAGAAAGAGAGCAAAAAGAAAATCTATGATAAAAATTTGAGTTTATTTTTATAAAAGTTGAGTAATGTAATAATAGTCAAGCAAAAATATTTTCCTTGCCTGGCCAGAAACTGTACTATGTTTTTAAAAACATATTGTGAAACTGAGTCTTAGAATGGAAAACAAGGAGCCTCCAAATAACACATAAGAAAATTATTTTCTTTCTGGATAAATATTTGCAAAATTAGAATATAAAGATTTAAGCATATTTTATTGCTAAAGGATGGTATAATGTATCTTAAATCTTTGAATGCCTAGTGCTGAGCCGTGGTAGATGCATGCTCAGGGTTCCAGCCTTGCATACATAATTTTCTGATCAGCACCTTTCATCTCCTACTTTACAATTGTAATAGTACAGCTCATGAGACATTCTTCATAAGGCTGTCTCGTCATTTTGAATGTTATGAATTTTTCATGAAATTCACTGGCAGTAAATGGTTAAACTGCCTGAATTTACAAAATGGATTTTTCGTAATATGGCTATCTGAGAAGGAAATTATTCAATGAAAATGGATGTTTCATGCAACATCTGACTATATTAGTGAAAAATCTTGGCATGAAGCTTACCCATAAAATCAATCAGAATATTAAATTATAAGTAAAGATGTTTCTAATAAAGTATATCTTATTCAGAAAATAACTTAGAAGTAACATAAAGTCTTACTGCTTAATACTTTTCATGAACAAATAATTTGGAACTTCTGGTATACATTAGAATAATGATGTTTACTTTGCCAAAGTGAGAGAATAAATTGTGTGATAAAAACTATATATAGCAATCAAACTACTGTTATTCTCCATAAATTAGTAAATTCAAATGTCTCAGTTTCTGTATTAATTAGGATATAGGACATTGGCCATCAAAAAGATGAAAAATAGGACGAAAATTTGAAAGCAAATATTGAATTCAAATCCTTCAAAGTTCAGAATATTACTAGGATTAAAAAAAATACTTAAAAACAGTTAGAAGTTACACTTCTAAAGTCTACCCTAAATTTTAATCTAAATCAGACAAAAATAATAGAGCTCAATGTATTCTCCGTTTTTTCTTTTTAAATGATACACAATATCAATCTTGAGATCCTTCCTATTTCTTTTAGATGATACCTATGGTTTTATTCCTTCCAGAAAACACTTTTGGTATTTCTCATCTACATGATAAGTTTTGAAAGCATTTATTTTCCTTGAATTTATATTAAAAATAATTACATTCAGTTTATTGCACTAATTCATGGGAAACTCACAGTAGTATATTACTAAATATAAATGTAGGAAATAGTACTTGCAGGTTTGAAATATTTTGATTTGAGAAAAATATGGTTATAATTTGACAGTTATTTCTATTATATCTCTCTATCTATAAAATTTAAAAATTTAAAAGATAGAATATTAAATCCTTAATTAATTATATACATAGTTGATAATAAGGATCTGCTCCCTTTGTTTTTATCTAATGTAAATTGAGTCAAGTGATATACTAATTGAAACTTAGAATAGTAATGTTGTTTTGGAAGTAATCAAAAAAATCAAACTGATTTAGGATGTACAAATTAATCCAAATAATAGTAGCTATTTATGCCTTGCAACACGAATTTTTATATCTAATTAACACAGATACTTTTTGTATGACATATATATATATATGTATAAAAACAAGCAACATACAGAAAGTATAGACTGCTGTAATGAAGGATTTGCCAAAAACAACAACATCATCTTCACACAATGAGAAATATAAACCACAGACATTGCATTTACACAGAAATAGCTACCTACAACTTGCAAAAAATATGACAGAAATGATGGAAAATTAAGCTGAAGGGACGGTTACCGTACCTTCCGTTGAAGAACATTAATCTTCCTGTCTTTAATATCCATGTGGTCTCTCAACTCTGTAACTTCCCCATTGAGTCTGTTGCGCTCTTGCTGAGCTTGCATTGCTGCTTGTGTTTTCTTTTCTATGTGGCGATTCTTTTCTTCAAGGCGTTGTCTGAGTTCTTCAACCTGTGAACAGGAGCAGTTTTATAATTCAAAATATAAACCCATTAGTGTGTGTATATGTATATGGGTGTGTATGTATGAACATCAAGTATAAATAATTTTTACATGACAGTGGGATTTTCACTTTAATCTAGAGATGAGAATGAAATGAAAATTAAAAAAGAAAGATCCCTGATTTCATGTTATCTTTGAAATATTCTCATCCTTGGTTATCATTAAAAATATTTCATGAATAGATATTTCTCAAAATATATGAATAGGGGTAATGATATTCAAGAATAAAATCTAATGATTTAATAGAGAAAAATAGCACTATATACTACCTCTATGCATAATTTCATGACCATTCAATCCTTTGACTTAGATCACTTCAAATATTTGAATGAAATATGTCCATTACATGATTTAAAATCCAAAACATACAAGATGAAAGAAAGATGAACTGTGTAAGTTTAGCTCTAAAGTGGATCACTTACTTCCTTTGATACAGTAAAATCTACTTTTACCTGCAAGTAACTCTAACTTTTCAAATTCAAACTCATATTAATGTACATGTACACTAAACAGAGAGAAATATTATAATTTAATTAGAAAAAGTTTAAATAATTCAGTTTTCTTCATATTAATACCTTTTAAAGTTTATGCTGTATTAAATTATCTCTTCTATCATCCTAAAAGATGTAAAATGGGTTTACTTACATCTGCTTGAAGCATGTTATAGTGCTCTTCTTTGGCACACAGTGATTCCTTTAATACTGCTATATGGCGCTGATAATCTTGATGTTGCTCCTCAAGAGTCTTCATTTTGGCACTCATAGCTAAGATTTCTTGGTCACGACGCTGAATCTCTGAACGGAACTCCTCCAGCTGATTGAGGCATTAAAATTTTTTGTGTTGATTTTCTTTGGAGACTTTTTCAAAGGAAAATTTTTTCATCTTAATCAAGGAAAGGTTTCCAGCTCTAGCTTTACTGAAGTAATTAAATTCAAACTTAGGCATTGAATCAACAAAGAGTGCTTTTGGATAATAGACAAGAGTTTTAAAATCTGTCTTAAATGATGATGAGGGTAGGATAGAAAAGGAAATAGTTATGCAATGGGATGAAATAATAAAAATGTGAGGTGATGATATAATTTTTCCAGTCAAAAGCAACATTTATCCCAATCTGAGAATATCAAAACTCTGATTTCATGGAAGAAAATGGAATCTCATAAATGAAAAATTGAGCAAGCACTAACTTCAAATGGGTGAAACAAAATAACTTCAGGCTTGAGTTTTCATGAAATCAGAGAACAAAAATTTGAACATTAATGGGATTGATCTTTAATTTCACCAGCATGATGAAACATGGAGAGAAGAAGAGATAGGATGCTGTGCAACTGCAATGATGGAAATGCTATGATGGTCTATTTGCTATCTGATTCAAAACTTGATTCTAAGAAAAACTTGACTGACTAAAATCTTGGACTTTCCAAAGCATTGTAGTTAACCTATCCATGTAATTTCCAGTCCCTAAATATCCAAGAAGCTATGATTAATTAGCTAACATTAAAAGAATCTGAAAAATATTCTAAATTTTAAGGAAAAACACTTCTTTCTTTCAATGCCATTTTTGTAGAAAAATTAGATATTTTTAATCTATTTCATGAATACTTAATTTTGTAATATGCATGTATTGATCAGTGTATTCAGTGAATGTAAGACATTTATTGCAGGTCATGCAGTCACCAAAAAGGAAAAAACACAGCAGCACTTAGTCAGTACTTCTTCAAGTTGACCCATTCATGTCAAATTTGGGCTATATACTTGAAGGATTTATTCAATTACAGATGATTATCATCAGCTCAACTCCCTCATCATTTAAATTTTAGGATTCAACACATCAGAAATATATCAAAATGAGAAAATATCTCATCATAGTTGGATATATTTTACATCATTGCAAAGAATTCAGGTATTTCCATAACCATTGCAGTGTACGGACTAAGTTTCCATTAATTTTTAAGAATAAAATTATCAAACTAAAATCAAATATTATCCCATGTCCACAAATGCTTGAGGAAATAGTAGGGGAATAGCAACATTCTGTCTTTAATCATGCAGGAAAACATGTGATTTCAGAATAAATCAACTTTGTCAGCTCCATGCCTGATCACACACATACACTCATACACACCCTAGTATTAAGTAGTGAATATGAGTTCAAGTTATTACAGGAAACTTTTGGCAACAGCCCCTAAAGGTATCCTAAGCTACTCATGCATCACGACTACTATATGCTGTGCAAGATATAAGCGTATAATTAGGCAACAGAAAAACAAGGAGTTGATTGTTTATGAAGGAAAAAATAGATAACTATTAGATAAGCTATGAGCAATGCATGTTCTTCAATGGAAATGATAGAAAACACTTTAGGATAATGTGATTGCATCTATAAAAGAACAGGAGAATTTGGAGTGGTACACATAGCTACTTTGAGGATATGAAAGGATTCCCCAGAGATTTCCAAATGAGTGGGTCTTTTTGTACCAAATTTGATTTGTGATGAATACTTAACAGCTATTTTCCTACATCAAAATAGATGATATAAAGGTTTAATTTCATTAAATTTACCCAAAATGATAATCATAAAATAAATGGGGCTGAAGAAAATCATTGTCAAGAAATTGACTGAGTGTTCATTTGATTTTGATAGCATCTAAAAGTTCATTGGAAGCCTCTGGAATGATGGAGACAAGCAAATCAATATACGGCAATGAAAAAATGAATGAAAAAAGAAAATATTGATATAGACCTGCCTTTTATTTAAATGAGGTGCATGTGAAGTGTAAATATTGCAATGAAGGATGTGTGATTGATTCCTCTCTGTTGGTCTTAAGTTAACCTTTCTAGTTGTGCCATTCCTTTAAGCTTATTATCACACAGTTTCTTTCATGCTGACGGCTCTTTATTCCCAATCTTCAATCACCCATTGATTTCAATATTTTAGAAACTGATAAAAAAAAACCCAAAAAAAATTTCTTCTGCAAAAAATTTGATGGTTTCTATCAATCCAAATGTTTCAACCCATTGCATGTAAGCCAAAACTCAAAGATTTATTATTTTAAGGAAACATTGTGGATTTGAAAACTAAAACTCAACTTTTCAAAGGTTTTCAGGAAAACAGTAACAAAGTTATATAATGAAAATTAAGTTTAGACCTATAGAATTTAAAATACCAATGCTGCTGAATTAGGAGCTGAGAGTTATTAAATTAAATATTCAAGGTTTAAATGACTAGTTTAGCTTTAAAACTGACAAATGAGTGAACATTAAAGATAATATATCAGAGCTATAAGTTTCAGTAGCATTGGTTCTGAGTATTTATCTTTCACATAACTTGATGAGTAAATCATATTTAATGTCAACCAAATGAAAAGGACTGCAAGTACTTCCCCAGGATACCAGCTGGGATCAAATTATTGACATGGCTCAAATGCCAAGGGTTGAATATTTCTGCCGATCCAGAACACCCCAACCCATCACAAAAGACCCTCTGCTCCAGACTGGGACTTACGTGGCGCTTAAAGTTCGACCTGTTTCTAGGCAAGGAACCGGCAGCAGCCGCTAGGGCAGCCCTTGAGGAAGCAGGGGGCCCCGCAAGGAGAATTGGAAGGAGGGAGGTAGGACTGATGCCCGTCCCACCATCCCCAAATATACCATTCAACGAGCCCTCATCATCCTCCTCGTCCGCATCTTCCCCATTGAAATCATCAAAGAAAATGGCATCTTCCAAGCCCATCTCACACATACTGAAAGCCCTCCTACCCCTCCTCCCCCTGGACCCCCTTCTCTTCCCCCAGGTCCCCTCTCGAATTGCATTTAGCTCCCTCTCCAAGAGATCCACTTCCTTCTCCAGCGTGGCGATGCGAGCATCTTTGGTATCCAGGATGGCTGTTAAGGTGCTGTTGCAAGGAATCGGGGAGCAGGCCCCTCCTGCACCCATCCCACCCTGAGCACGGTAAGCTTTCTCTAACTGCACCTGCAGGGTTCTAAGGGTCTCATTGGTGGCCTTTAACTCCTGCATCACAAAGGGGGTAACCAGAACGTTTGCATAACAGGATATTAGGGGATGGACAAGAAGTCTGGCTATGATGGGGTGATTTCTCCTTCTCGACAGAGCCGATAGTTCTTTTTTTAAATAATTTCTTCCATTGAATAGTGACAATTATGATGAAATGACCTTCAAATGAAAATAAATGCTCGCCTAGGATCCTCTACTATTATGGGATGGCATCAATAAAACAATTGTGAAAGCAATGCTAGCTCTAAATGCAAGGGTGAAGATGAATATTTTATTAGATAGGGGAGACTTGACCTGCAAAGTGGCATGGTTTTTTAAATGATCCTTTCTTATGACTTAAGAAATTAATAAACTAATGCTCTGTAAAGAAATGATTATTTTAAATTCACAGGATTAATGACACTTCAAAACAGAAACCAGTTTAAACATTGAAAAAGAGATTTATGAAATTATTCAAAAAAATAACTGTCAGTTGTCTATGAAAATCACCCAATGTACCCAGTTAATTACTTTTTCTAGCATTCAAATAATATAACTTTTAAATTTTACAAAATATTATTATATAATCTACTATGCTAAAACTTTGCTATGAAGCTTTATATTTGATAATTTCAAGTTAATTGCTCTAATAATGCAAATCTAATATTATGGTATGTGAACAAATAGCACTGATGTGAATAACTTTTCCACTCACTCACACACAGTCATACAGCTAAATAAAATGCAAAAAGTGCAAAAGTTACTGATTTGTAGAAACAAAATAAAAAATTTCTTCTAATTAATCTGTCATGAAAAACATATACGGGCACAAATAATAAGCAGGCAAAATAGACAAATGAATTGATGATAGTATTGAAAAGGTAATTTTGTACATGACATTATATTTAGCAATCTTCCATTAATTTTAATGCAAACCAAATTCAATATATGAAAAATTATATAATCCACGCAAACACACAAACTCACATGTCAGCAAAACAAGTAAAATAAAAAAAAATCATTCACTATTTAGACTAAAATAGGATGGAGGGAATATTGGAGCAAAAGTTGAGATATAATAGCAGTTTCAAATATGCAATTAAAATATACAAATAAAGCACATCTCTTGAAAGATGTTAGTGCCAATCTTACATATGTCATGTTTTTTTAAGAAATGAGTTATCCATTTATGCTTCATTATCAAGCTGAACTCACTTTAGAACAATACCTATAGCAAAATTAAAAATGAAAATATAGGGTATGATAATGATTTTAATTAGCTATCATCTCTATGAATTGAAATAGTAATAGCTAGCGTCTTAACATTATAAATTATTACTAGTTTCCTATCACATAAAGTATTCATCTACTTACAAATTTTAAGCATGTTAGTCTTAGTTACATATATATACCAAAATCTTGCTAAATTGTGTTAATTTCTAAAACCAACAACGCAATGAGGGGAAGAAAGAAAAGTCTATATTTATTTACTTACGTAAGCCATGATTTAAGTACAGTTGTTATTATATCTTAGTGAGGATATTAATTCTTAAAGAGAAATGATGATTTATATGGAAGTAATGAATAATATGCAAAGAATTCATGAAGGTCGCTGAGCCTAGTCAGAAGTAAAATATGCCACTTTGCCATCTATTCTGATGTAGAGGATCCACTCATACCAATCTGGTACTCACACTATCCATTTCAAAGATTTCTTGATCTCTGTTCCTTAACAGGGCCTCAAAGCGTTGCATCCTATTTTGAAGTGTCTCTAACTCTTCCATCATCACCATGCTCTTGTCTCCTAGCATTTTACCACCTATAAACATTCAAAGCAGTGCTGATATGGATTCAGAAGTTGGTGGATTGATTGACAGGAATAAAATACCAGATGATCAGGACTGGAGGAATAGGTAAAAAGGTTCAAATATGGAATACTGAAGGCAAAGTGCAAAAGATCACTTATACACAGCAAATTCACAGAGAAAAAGAAAATATTTGACAACAGAACACATTGATGGCTGGATGAAACAGTGCTTTTCTATTTACAAAGCAGTAAATAAATTGCAAATATAAAAATAAAAACATCGAAGCAACAACAGCATACAAATGATATGTTAACAATTAATCAACCTGGAATCATCATAATTGAACAAAGTAAAGGCTTCTGATATTAAACTATGTCCATAGGAGAAGGATTCAAAGTCAGAAATTTTTGTCATCGGTAACAATTGAAGATTTATGTTTAACTTAATGACCCACAATCTTGGATTCAAGAAAAATAAAGGCACTTATATATTACTTTGAATCAATCATGATGATTCAAATTTAGATCTAACACTAATACATAAACAACATTTATGATTACAACTAATGAAACACACACACAAACACACGCTCACACACATTTAAGTAGATACACAAACAGGAATTAAACCATACATGTCATAACCTATTGGCTGTTAGAGTGTTAGAACTGAGAAAGTCTTAACTAGTTTGCAGTGGAATGAACAGATAAATGCATTTGGTGTAAAGAGCATACAATAGACAAAAAGAAGGGCAAGAGTGAACTTGGGATTAATGAAAATAGCTGTTTGATAATAAAAAAAGCATTATCCACCTGTTTTTGAGCCAATGCTTGCATTTGTTGGAACATTTGCCTCTCCTCCTCTTTTCCTAGAGAAGGATTTAATTACACAGGAAAGAGAAAAGAGAAAATAAACCCATGAGATAATAATACAAATTTTCATTCCAAGGAAAAATAAATCAAAGCCACAATGAATCTGAATACCATTATATATGTGCATAACAATGAATCACTGTTGAAAATAATGAATCAAAAACAAATCTTAAGTTTGTTCGTCAATATTTAAACAGTAGAAATAAATTTGACAACAGTAAAAAAATTTACATTTGCACTCAAATAGGTATTGCAATGGCATTACTTGAATTTCATTAATGTCATTTTAGATCAAAAAATGATTTTTTATCATTGAAATATTAAACAGAATATCTTAATGAAGTATCACCAAAAAAATAAATAACATCATGAGAATACGACAATAATTTCATTCAAGTAAAGATGAAAAACATGATTCAAGTATTTAATTACACCAGCAAATACAAATCACATAGAGTATAAGATATACGAATGAACACATATTCTCAATAAAACAAATTTTCTGGTTGATTTAACATTTTCCTGAAAAGACATCTTCATTTCACATATTCCTGTGTTGAAAGGTAAATTAAAATTCAATAAATCATTAATTTACCACAATATAATGGTAAATGATAATACATTACAACATAGTAAATTCACATTTAACTTCATCTCCATTTAAAGCCAATAGCATGAATAAATACATGAAATATTTAAGATAGACATGATTACTTTAAAATTTGAAGGCCAAAGTGAGCCAATGAATGTCAAAAGGAAATCATTATTTAAAAAAATCTGAGCCGATACTAGTAACAGAAAAGTATTTACTTTTCTGCTCAGTATACATTTTTCGATATTTTGTGTAAATTTGCAATCTAAATCAAAGAAAACTATCTCACTCTTCCCATTAAATTTGAAAAACCTTTTACTGATAAACAGAAAACACAAAACTTTCCTAAAGAAAATTTCTAGTCAACCAAAATAAGACCAATTAAAAGAAAAGTCATTGATTTAAGTTCCCACTGATTATAATGTTTCCATTAGATTAGATCTAGGAAACATTAAGTTTGAACTATAGACATTTAATTTCTATAATGATAAATATCTTTAAGTTATTTTCAAGAGCCTACACTGTTTGATCATATAATTTTGTTTTGTTCTCCGAACAAATCCTAAATATTTAGATAGTCAATGAGACAACTCAAAAAGCTCTAAGTTTTCAATACTGCACTAATAAAGGCTATTTTGAGGTACTTCAATAATCTGTAATCAGTATATATGTGTATGCTTGATGAGTAAGAGAATGGGGTGTGTAAGAGAAAGTAAAATGAAGAGAAACACTACTCAAAATAAACATGCGAATGATAGGACAAGTGAGGTAATAAGAAGTGATCTTTGGAAGAAATAAACAAACCACACATCAAAGCACTATCAATTGAAGATTTAGTTGGAGTAAATCATTGACAGATCAAATCATCAACTAATCAAGAAAGTGAAAGATACAAGAAATCAATCAGAAGACATCTGTACTCAACAAGAAAAAAACTTCTTTGGATGAGTTTGAAAGAGGGTTAAAATAATTTATAAAAAGAGTAGATGTTGTGGAGTACAGTATATCCAGGAGCTACCAAAACTTATTTTATAAAGAGATCATGTTCATTTTTCACTCCTGTATTAATACAGGAAACATAAATAACGATAAATCCAGTAGAGTAAGATTATTTTGCAGATTCGAGTGACTAAGAAACAAATATTTAATAATAAAATGTTGTTCTTAGTCTCAGAACAAAAGAAATACTGCTAGATGAAGTCATTCTAGAATTGTGAATTTACATTCATTGTTGCTGTGTTGTAGTGATAATTATTATAATTGAGATTTAAAATCAGATTTCAGCTTAAATCATGGGGAGTTAATCTTTAAAGCATTACTTTTGATGCTGTATTTTATTTAAAGGTGGTGTTCAGGCAGCACAACTGCTCACTACTGAGAGGACAATGATGAAGCTTGTGCTTACTTTTACGGTTTCCTGGAGAACGAGAGTCTGCAAAAGTTAGAATTATTATGAAAGAGGATTCAATGGTGAAACAGATCCACTCATAAATAATGTTAGCTTTGCAGTCAGCACAAAGTTCCTATGTAAGGGAAAATATGGATGCTCACTAAAATCAGTGACACTACTTAGGAATGATGAAGGAGCAATTGCCATAAGAAATAAAAACAAAGGGCACATGCTTACGTACACAAATCGCCTGATGCAGGCACAAGATAATTGGTTTTGAAATCTTTTAATGAAAAACACTGTGTATTCCATTCTACTGATTTTAAATAAATGTCTAATGGATATACAGAAAGAAAAGTAAATCAAGCAAAGGAACTTATTTCAAAGTATGCCAGTCTCTTACATCCTACATCATACAATTATTACAGAGCAATATTTTCAATTACAACTTCCTTGAAGAATGCATAAAATGGGCCAATTAAATTCAGATGTTCTTCTGAAGCAAATGTGTATCTTTTAGATGACAAAAATACATCTGAAAGAAAGTCCCCATGAGTAGTTAGGTTTTAGAAGAAATACTCATCAAACATCATTCTTATGGGACAAATATATTAATAATGTATATATGGCTCAAACCTTGAAGTAAAAGTATCATTGAATGTGATTTATTAAGAGCCTTTGGAATGGCTTAGAACATGAAATGCAAGCACAGTATATAACTTATAGAGAAAAATCTTTTCTCTGTTGATGAAAAGAAAGATTTGTTTGCATAGATAAAAGATAACACAAGTAAGCAAACAATGCAACCATAATATCTATGGTAATGTTCCATTAAGTATCTGTGGTTACACACATGTTGCATGCTCCAAAAATAGTCAAATTCATTTTGAGTGTATTTACTGGTGATAATAAAAACCAGAGCTTTTTTCAGGTAATGAAGTTCAGCAGTAAAAATAGTTGAAAACTTATGACAAAGTAAGTTTTTCCTTTTTTGTACTACATTATTGCAAATTGTACTAATTTCACCATCAAATAACTTCCAAGAAGATAATCTAGTATGTCATTTTGTTAATTTTCATATGAGGAATCAAGGAAAGAAAAACCTTTTTAAGAACAAAACCTATCCTCATGGTTCACTTTTCATGTTACTAAGAATATTTAGTACTTCATTAAGGCTGGGCTATAATCTGGAATTTTAAATTAACACATATTTTCATTGGTAGGATTGGCATCTAAGATTATTACCTTTATGAGGAACTTTTTTTATTTAGAGAAAAATTAAAAAGAGGCCCTTAAATCTTTCCTACAAGTTTACAATGCAGTGAAGAACTACTGTCATATGAACAAACCACATTAAACACTCAAAAGGAACTTATGCATGTTTGGAGAGCTAAATATAGATATGCCCATTTATTTAAAATGTCTAAAGACATATAATAGGCTATCATATAGCCAACAGTTAAACATTTAAGAAATACAATAAATGTAGGTAACATTGACCATCAAACATTATTACAACATTCAATGCAACATTTATATGAAGTGACAACAAAATATTTCATGCCATTTTTGCCATTACTGCAAAACTTAGTAAACACTACATATTTGAAAAGTATAGATATTTATGCTGTACAAAGGAAGAAATGTGGCATTTAAACTGAATCCTAAGAACTCTTCTTTTGGTCTCATCCATCAAGTTAATAGCAAATTAACTAAAAATACATCAACATTTCATTTTCCTTATCTCAAATTCTATAAACGGCAAAAGTGTTTAAAATAAAAGATGAGACTCAAGCAAGAAATATCGTTATTGAAAGCATACCACACCAATAAGCAAAATCATTCCTAGTACACAGTGAATATGAAAATATAGGAAATCACCAACCTGATCGACATTCATTGTGAGTATAATGACAAAATGGAGCAGAAAATAAATATCACAGCTTCATCAAAAGATGTTATCCAGTAATATAATAATTATTATTCTAAGAATATAAAAGCAATAAGAATTTCACTATGGTATGAACTAAAATTGCTAATCATCGCTTTCAAATTATCTATTTTATAAAATATTTTACTATTAGGCAACTATACAATAAATAATCAGCATTTAATATATATATATATTATCAGCATTTCAAGATAAACTAATATATCTTTGATTTGGCATTTATTTACATTTTTTTAATGTTATGAGAAAAATTCTTCTAGATTATTTACACTTTATTAATAGTGCTAGAGTAGCATCAGAACCGATGTTAGATTAGCAAACACTGCCTTTCATTCAGATAATACATTTTTGGTAAATATTCAGCCTAAACTGGAATTTTTGGTAAATAATCAATTTTGAATAGATAACAATACCAAATAAACTACACAATTTCAGTCAAGTAAATTCTGAGTTATATAAAGCAATTTATAAGAAATATTCTATTTAACTTCATTTTGAAATTTTTATAGACAAGAAATTAAAGGAAGTTGAAGCCATTTTCTGGATATCCTAATTTAGCATTTTATCAATTTGTCTTAATTCTAAAGAGTAGCTGTTATCTCATCTTTGACATTTGAGCATTTCCTTTCTCTTAACTTCTAATGTGAAATCTGTTTGGATAAAATCTTTTTACTGATTACTTTTCTGTTTCCTATATTTTCTAATTCAAGTTCTATTGATTTTATTTAATGATATGCAATTTCAAAGCTGAAGACCATCAAAACTTCTATGATGCAACAGTAATTCTAAGGCTATAATCTTATTAGGTAAAAATTTCGATGGGTAACATAATACCAAAGGATCGACAACCATACTGCCTACGCATCAATAATTTAGAGAGAATAAAACTTTCACTTCAGATTGGTGCCTATTGTAACCATATTGGAACAATCCTTAATTGGAACAATCCTTAATTCCCCTTGGAAACCAAACCCAAGACCGCTTTCATTTTAAGAGAACTCATAACCTTTTTGGTGTTTGTGAACCAATATTCTTAAGAGATAACTAATTAATTTCAGCTTATCAAAGAGAACAAAATATTTTTCAGGAAGAACTAACTTCTAATTGAGAGTAAAATAACACAATGAATGAATCTTTGAATATTCAAAACCTTTCTTTTAGGTATAATGTACTTAAAAATAAGTATTATTATAATTTTTGATGGAAACAAATTGTAGCAGTAATGAAACAAAAGGAGAAAATGCAATGGAAACACAATTTACATGTAATTATGAAACCTCATATAGATTTTGCTAAAGACCAAAGGTGAGATAATATCCAAAACATAAAATAAATAATTTTCATAGAACCATCTAGAAAGAATGGCTGATGAAAAGCAATGCATATCTTAATAACTATCCCAATTAGCTGTTTCCAACTTGAAAACATTTTGTTGATACCATTTTAAAAATACCTTTCTAGAAATAACTTCATTGCAGAGAACATAAGAATTGTGATCATAATGATATCAAAATAATATCAATAATATTTTCATAGCTGTAGAAAGTTATCATACGCACATACGATACAATTGCACCATAAAAAAATCACAGATTGATTTATATCCATAAAATCACTCAATTTCTGATTTTCTTAAGTTTCAAATTATGATATGGCTTACTTTTAAAACAATTTCCCTGCAAAAGAAATAATCAGATAGTCACAAGAAAAGAGTTTCTGACAAAGAAAATATTACCTTTTGAAGAAATAGGAATCCGTAAGTTTATCAGGAATTCAAAATAGAAATCGCAGAGATATTTAAGATAATCTCTGCTATCCTGTTAACCTACTAATACGTTTATCTTCAACAACCAGAGATTCAAAAATATTCAGTATCTGCAAAAATCTGATGTAACGTATTAAATGGTAACGAAAATGGCAACTTAATGAGTACTCACCGACTCCTTTGTTTTGTAGCATTTCCAAAAGTTTTTTTATACTTTCATCTCGGGCTTGGAGTGTTTGCTTCTGAGTTTCTATCCTCAATTCCAGTTCCTGCTCGAAAGAAAGAGAAATGCATATATTAGAGGAATAGCAAAAATGCATTAACTTCAAAGAACTTTCAAACTCATCATGAAGCTTAAATTAGGTCAGAAACTACGATAAAACCAAAGCTAAGACCGCTGCTTTTTCAGCGTATTTCCATGTTTTCATTAAATTTTACTCAGAATAGATACAATCGATTTCGATAACTTATCGAAATTATTGAATTACCTTCTCTTACCTCGTTGAAAACGAAAAAGTCCACAAAATAGTATTGAAACTTCCGTATTTTTATTTGATTAAATAGCTTTAAGCTCTTAGGCCAAATAATATTTTAATCAAAGATTTTGCTTTGGAAAGTGAAGTATTTAATTTTGAAAGAGCCAAAAAGATGAAGTTATATTATTGGAAAGAAAACAGTAAGGCAAGTAAAGTAAGTATTGTTTGGGCAGTAAAATTTTATTTATCGATAAATTTGATCGTGAAATATATTATTGATTTCACTTGTAATATAATAGTATTTCTAATTGATTCTACAGCATATTCGGTTTGGTTTTAGGCCTATAACTTCAAATTTTACCATAAAAGAAAGGTTTTTATAGCATAAAGTCTGCTCCATAAGAACTCATCTCTATGTCTACATAATATTCGATCTATGCAAGGAAGATGTGGGCGACTACTCTGGTGAAATACGAGCGATTTCACGGTATGAATGGCCGGAATGCCTGATTGAATACAATCCAAAAATATTCGATAGAGGGAAAAGTAGGGAAGCAAGATCCACTGAGAAAATTCAGGGTATCCTTTCCATATTTGCATTTTTCCGTAACGTTGCCATGAGTAAGCTCTATTGGGGAAAAACTAACAAATTGGGATGGTAGATCTCTGAGGTGTGTATATTTTTTCCCTTTATGCAAACTAAATCATTTTCCCTTTGTCGGTTAAGACGCAGGAGAAGAATAGTTACGCTGTAGCTCAAATTTACTTGTTTCGTGGAATTATTTGGAAGAAAAACCATTGAAGATAGAATAACAAAATTCTTCACGAGCCAATCATGAATTCTTCATAAAAGCATCACGTATAACTGAACAGGATACTGATAGCCTTTGAAGGCTCACGCATAGATTTTTGAGAAAAAAGTAACTTCTTTAAACAAATATTCCTTAGTCAAATATGAAATGGAAAATTTTCCACCAATGAAAAACATCAGTAAGATAAAAAAATTGCATAATGCACAATATCCAGTAATTTTCGAAATATCTGACTTGATTTTTATGTATCATTAGCATATCATTTTTTTCAAATTTGGGCGGCGAGAAAATTATTGCGGGCGCAGAGTTTACGGAGCAGCTGTTACACTATTGGTAAGGAGTTTTAGCTGCAATTTCTAATCTGTTTTTTTAATGACGAAATAAACCATGTAATCCCATTATTCAATAAATAATATGCCAAATAATTAATATATTTGTGAATATTAAAGCTAAAGGGTTTCAAATTTTTCAATAAAGAAAGGGCGCTCGACAAATTAGTTGGGTGGCACTTAAAAAGTATTGTGCTGCCGCAGGGATGCGTAGCTTAGAGAGAAACCAACTTATAACTTATTTCCAAGTAAAATATACAGCATTCCCGAGTGGTTAAATGTAAAGCAAACCAAAGGAAGTAAAAGAAAGCAAATTTTCAGTCTGCGTGAAATCGTTTGCGTTAGAGTTATTTCTTTTCGATTACCTCCTTATCAGTTGGGCACTTCACTTAAATTCCAAGTAATTTATATTTGTATATTATCTTTAATTTCTTATCTAATAATTTTCTGATGGACACTGAGTTAAACACCCAATAACACGAAGTTGAATCAAAGTAAGAAGTGAAAGTACCAAAATATTAGAAAACGAATCGGAAAATTGGAAAAGGTGCGCGCAGATAAAATAACACTAAATAAATATTTAAGGCTTAAGACTGAATCTAGAAAGAATAATTACAATTATACTTCTCTCACGAAGGTTGAGTCAGAATAACTCTATTTTCCAAGGATAAATTTGGCGATGATCTGAAAGAGCGCAAAATTCCCTCTTGCAGTTAATAAAAGTACGATTCGTTCTTGCTGATACCTCTGCTGGAAATAATTACGAAGGCATAAGTGGGTTTTGCGGGAATATAGTCTCCACAGTCACAGTCATTTATGTTATTAAGTAAGATTCCTTCGTTAGTGTGGCATCTACGTTAAAATGAGTTATTCGGAAAAAGATGGTTGAAACAGATACTTGTTTTCCTCTTTCTGAATGATTCATTGTAATCTGACTCATTATCACTATTCTAAACCATCGACGCTTAAACGACCTCGTCTAAGACACAAGACGTCCACATATGCTCGGATCGCTGGAGGAATATCCCTTTAAGCAGCTCTGTATTCGATCGAAGGATTGGGTCATGAAATTTCGAAGCTAAGCTCACATTCGGCTCCGTTGTCCGTAAATATTTGCTTACTTGTCAACAAGCACTGGCGTAGGCGTAGCATGGTGTACATTTCTCGCGTACAGTTAGTCATTTTTCAGTCCAACAGAAGCAGATCTTGGTTTGGCCAACCTTACAATTTCCTCATAGCATATTAGAGTCGCCTCTTTCACGATATGTTTTCCACGTTCCAATGCTTCCTTTAGGACGAAAGATGATTTCATAGAAAAGTGTGAAGTAATCTCAGTACGTTTAGTTGGCTTTAGTATGCGGAATCTCATTAAATGAAGATTATTTATCCTGAGGATGGCCAAACGAGCCGAAACCAGTCGTGCGATCGTGCTCTTAAAATTGCGGAAGCGCAGAAGTTTTCATTAACTTTTATTTGAATTGTGAATGATAAAATTAATCCTCAATTTAAAAAAAAATGATGAAATCTTATATGCACACAAAATTTCCTTCATTCGATTTCCTATTCGACGTCATTAACGTAAAACTTAGATTATTTAGACTGTCGATTGTGAAGGACTAAGGGAAGATAACAGGATAACGAAATAGATTAAAGTCTATGAATGTTTTTCCTTAACATTCACTTAATATTATGCTTTAAGAATTATATACTAACGTCCCAAAAGTAATGGTGCAATATTTTCTAATTCCATGAGTGACCAATAGAATAAATGTAAATTAAATAATAAAATATAAACTATGGCAGAGAATATTCGATACAAATTCTTATGTATTTATTTTATTGACCTGAAAGGAAGAAGAAAGTCAAACGTTTACGGATAGAGATAACGGAATATTCATTCAGGGTATTATCATAAAAATGTGGCTTATTTATTTGGGATTTAGTTTGGGAGATATATACATTGCATTTCACATTCAAAACAGACTGTGAACCATCAAATAGTTGAGGTTAGAGTTATATTTTCCTAACGAAGGAATTTCATGTAGCTAAGAATTTCTGTAATGGTAAAAATGAAAATGATTAAGAAATCTCTGCAGTTCAACATTTTGGATCATGATTCTTCTAATGATATGCTATAATTTTATGAGACATGAGTAAGGCCTTCTTTAACATAAGCTACTTCTTTCTTAAGATCATAGTATCTTTTATCAGCTTTTCCGTTTATTATCAGATACGAATAAATCTGAAAATGACCTACCAGAAAATATTTATCTAAATGAATTTCGAACGACTCATAAACACTTGTACACCCTTAACCACATACTCTACGGAATGTGCAACGCTATCCCATAAGCTAGTCTACTCGAAGGACTTTTACTTGTTAAAATAACCGTTGGCGATAAGTCAACGCAATCGATTGTCTACGCTACTCAAAAATCAAAAATGTGGAAACGTCCTTCGGCTTGCAGCATTGCACAGAGCTGTTACTTTTCTTGCCAGTAAAGACCAGAGGTTTAATTTTGAGTGTAAAGGGGGAGATAATATAATCTTTTAACATAACAGCATAAGCGTGTTTACTTTCTAATCTCACAGCAAAGCGGCTTACCCTTTGGCATACAAGCGATGTTTTGAAGTTAAAGGCAGTCCTATGTTATAAACAACAGGTCTTAGAAGCCAACTTTTCCCATACATCCTTTTTATATTTTTATTTTTGTAGTCTCTATTGTTTCTTCGTTTCTGTTCTTTTTTCTTGAGGCACAATAATCAGAGAAGACCGTCGCCGTAAGACCATCTCCAACAAAGATTAGATCTGAAGCTATCCAGCCATTAACTTAACAGCATCTTTTTCACGATCAATCCCTTAATCCCTTTAAGGCCTCATCTCAACCGTACCGTAGAGCCTCAAACATGATACGAGACTGGACTGTATAAATTAAACCCGGTCAAGGATATATATTTAATAGAGATGTGAGTACGATGACTTGATACAATGATTTCAGTAAGAGAGTTCATCGCGTCACGTATGATTTCCACAATTTTCCAATTATTGTAACGCTAGTTATTCGCTATATATTCGCTACTCGCTATTCGCTAAACGTATTGCGCTTATCTTTGCGTATATTTCGGTGGGAATAAAGTGAATAGAACTCATTAGTTATCTTTCCCTGTAAATTTCACAAAACTTAAACATACATCGAATGCCTTTAATCTTTCTAAGTAAGGTTTAAAATAGAAACTGGTAAATACGCACTTTCTGTCGTGAAGTTAGATCGTTAAAGATCCGCCAACGAAAATGGGTCCGAAGAACTAACTTAATCCGTATAAGTTCAAATTCACAGCTTCGATACACGCATAGTTTCAGAGCAGTGGTCGCCAATCTGGTCCCCACCGTGCACTAGCAGGCACTTCAAAGTCAATGTGCAGGCGGTGAGTGTATCTCAAACGATTCAATTGACAGTCTGTGCCGACAATGAGCGGAACTTCATACTTAAGGAAATTCAAAAGCGCTTCGAAGGGGCGAAGATAAAAAAATGTTTCTGTCGCTCCTACAAGTGTTTCTCTTACAAAAGTTTCGTTGTAAGTAATAAAATAAAGTAATTCTTGAATGCATTATCTTTGTTATACTCTACTTACTTTTGCATTGCATTTCTATGGAAGATAATATTTCAAATAAACGTTATGTGTATAGTATGTTATACTTGGCGAAGACACCACATCACACCAATGTACACAATCATGCCTATATTATGAAAATGTATTGCGTCAAAAAACGTTATTCTTGAAAATCCGTTTTTTGTGTAGTAGTATGTAGTAGCTAAATAAAGTTATTAACACATCAGTGGACGGTAGAGAAGTTATAATTTACAACCATTATACATTAAAAAGAAGACGGTAGGTAAGTAAAGAGTTTGAAGAACACTGTTTTAGACGCAGTGGTACAGGAAATCTTTGGCTATAGCATATTTATGAAAACGAGTTGAACATCATTCCATCGTTAAACGCAAACTTACGTGCTTACTATGAAGTAAATACTCCGGTTGTTTGAACGAGTTTTGTTTCCAAGATTTCCTTACCACTTTCCCGTAACGCCATGGAATAACAGTAGAAATTTATCCCTTTGAAAACCCGAATTGCCTAGAATTCTAACTTAGATCGTTAACTCCTTCGATGCTATCGACTAGGATTATATACTTTTAGCTTGTCCTTCACGAATCTTGTGATTATAAACTTTCCTTTTAAGCCCAAGCAATTAAATATTCATTTTACTTATAAAATAAATTTATGCGTATGAGTTCGGCTATTTGGCCATCCGAAGGGAGGTTTTATACATAATTATTATAATAATTACATAATTATTATAATAATTTGTTTTATTCCAAATTCACCTTCCTTGAATTTAGGCGAAAAAAATCGAAAAGTTGAGATAAGAAGATGCAGAGCCTTGCTGATATTCACCTATTTTTCTAAATGAAACATCTGAAATTGATGACCATTTTTTACATTTGTGTTCCGCAAAAACGCAATTCATTCTACATATCTAAATATCCATACGAGAAACTGCGGGTCGGGTCAGATAATTCATAAGCATGGGTAAATTGCAAAGGTTAACTTAATCATCTCCCCTCGTATTCGACAGATCCTTTAGTTTCTTTCATTTATACGTACGCCATTTCTTCAGACACTTCAGAATTAAACACCACTGTGCAGGTATTAAAGGACCAGAAAGCTCAAATCCCTTCAGTTGCCTTAGGTCGCCCCTTTCTTCCGTCCTCTTTCATTCACCAATTAAGGTCATTTCGATCCATCGATTGCGTGCCCTTAGATCCGGGTCGGGATCTCATTTTCGCACTGCATAAATTGAACTCCAAGGTTCGATCGTAATTGATAAAAGGTTAAGACACCCATGCTAAATTTAGTCTCTCTCCACCAAGACTGCTCTTGGTAGACTCGGAGTATTTGTTCGGAATTCCGAGATGCGATCGGCGTCTCAATTTGCTCGGCGCAGAACTTTGGCAGAAGACAAAAGAGGCTAGAAATCGCGATCTCTGAGGTGTAGTTGCGTTCTTCCACGCTGAACTTGCGTCGCCACTTAATTGGGAAGCTGTCTTAACCGAAGACGAAACAGGAATCAAACTTTGGAAACTTAAGCGTTCGCTAAATGACGGCACGGTAGAGATTGAGAGGTTTCAAGAAGCGCATCTCAGAGCGAAAAATTACGCCAAATGAAGCTGATAAGAAAGGAGTTCCCAAACAATTTTCTGTTCTCTGGATTTCTGTTCTCTGTTCATCAGTTCTTGCTATGTAGATGGAGAAGTAAACTTAAGTTACGGACCTTGAAATCCTCAGTTTCTCGAGGAATCTTTATTCTGAAACCAGAAGTAAATTCTCAAAGCCCGACGGATGAGATTAATTCACAGATAAAATTTATTAATTGTGGATTGATATGTAAGGTATGCTTCCATATAATTGAAAGTTTTAAAATGACTCAATTAAATGTAGAATCACACAAATAAAACGAGCAACCGATTTCGACATTACAACATAATCATAAAGGTTAGGAATTTGGTTGAGAAACAGTATTTAAAGTTGATAAATGCTGCTTATTAAAGTTTTGAAACGCCACAGAATTCTATCATCACACAAATAAACCAGACATAATAGTGGCTATATAGCTTCTTCAAGTAGAAAAAAGAAAAGTAGAACCCAAGCTGCGGCATCCTTTTGAGGGTTATAGATAGACGGCATCCACCGTGGGTGACACGTGGTCAATGAATCAATTCCCAAGTCACCATATTGGCTTTTCTAGATTGTTTGTACCCGTTACCAAATAATTTAATAGCTTCCCATTGTTTCACGACGCTCGATCAACGTCATGGATCCAGCCAGGTATCGTACCCGGGACAAAGTGAACGCGCTACCGACTTGGCTATCCGTGAGCCTAGAGGAAGTGCCTTCCTTTTTATTTCTGTGATAACTTTTGTTGTGAATAGTGGCAGCGCTGACAGGTATATTAGGATAGGACAGCTATTTTCTCTATAGAATCATTTTTCGCTTAATTCCTAAGGTCCTAAGGTCTAGGTCATATTCCCTAGATTTAGGACATACGACAAATCCATGAAATATAATTTAGAATCCGAACGTTATCAAATCGTCTTCCCTAAAAATGCTTTTCCACTGTTCCCTAACTCTATATGCATTAAAAGTCCTCCCATTACTCGTGGAAGCAGATTGGATGTGTCCTAGATTAAAAGATCGCGAATAAAAGTTCTTCGTTATGAATTGGAGGTGCATTTGAATTATGCAACGTAGCTGCTGTTGTGGCAACCAATCGATAAACGTTTCCCCGATTTCAGAATGAAAAGAGACCTCCATCGTTTCATATTTCCTGAGATAGAAGAAGTGATCCTCAGAAATAAAAAGGGTAGAGCTTAAAGGTTAAAATTCACCATGAATGTGAAGAAGTTACGTTTTTAAGCATTTTCTGATCATTTATTCCAAATTATTAACACCGAATTGTCTATTTTAATTAGTCCGAGATAAAATTACTCATAGATTTCGAATTTTTACGTCATCTTCATTCAGTCGTGTAACAGCTGAAATCGTATACCAGTCATGGATTGCCATTCCTTCGATCAAATATTCGGTCATGAATTCCCTTCACCCTTCAGGGGATCTCTTCAATATCATTCCTTAACCTACAACGCCGCTTTACCGTAAGAGCTGAAAATCTTATTTTGTTACGGCCTGCTATTCAACTATATACTCAGCACACTACTGTAATAGAATTTTACGAGCTTTATCAGCACATTCAATTCAGAATCGATATCTATATTACCTCATTGTGGTCTATGAAATCATTAAAGAGAAGGATATAGTTGAGATGAAATGTATTCGAATGGAAAGCAAATGTTTTCAAATCACCTATCTCAATGTACCAGAAAATGAAATCATTTAACCATTGTGTTATGTTTGTCTTAAAGTGCAGAGTACAAAGCGAAAATAACTCCTCCTCTGAGAACTACTCAGAGAATCATGGAAAGATCCATACTGAGTATAACGGAAGAGAGGAGAAAAGAAACAAACGGATAAGGAAGATTCTATATGTCACAGAAAATATAAAGAAGGTAAAAATATTGAAAAGCAACGGTCTGATTGACAGAGAAAGAGAACGACGTTGGACATCCAATTCGATCAGATCTAAGGACATCAAGCAGCCAAGAAGAAGGAGTCAATACAGATGAAAAAAGGACAGCGCTCTCTCTCTCTCTCTCTCTCAGACGACAGCCCAGGTTGTCGCCCAGTATTTCTTTGAGAGTCACCCTAAGAAGAATTTTTCAATCCTTTATGCTTCAAGAAATTTGCGTTTAAGGTATAGTTCATGTTTTTTACTAAAAAAATAACTTAGTATCGCGAGTAATGTGGTGGATTTCCAAAGGAAGTCCAGTTTAGCATTCGCAAACTCAACATACGATTCAAGTCTCGCGAAATTTGAAGTTGTTTATCTGAAATATTCATCTGCATATGAAGGTGTCCTGCAACCATGTCGGAAGCTAGGTGAAATAGAGTAAGATCTAAGAGAGTCACTACATACAACTCCAAATCGTTGGATTCACAGTACTTTTGTCTAAGCCGAAATATTTCTGAAATAATAAAAATATTTATGCATGTTTCAAATACTAGAAAATAGGTCAGATTCGATTTTTCGCTCATGGATGGTATATATCATCTGAATAATCTGTACAAAAACAGAAACGTTATTCTGTATAAGAAGTCGAAAGACTCTCCGTAAGGCGAATATGTCAATGAAACGTCGGGCCTCTTCCCCGAATGAAGAAAATAACCGAATCGACGTTTCATTGACGTATTCGAAAAGTTTTTTCGACCTCTTATTCATTAACGGCAGAGTTCCAGTTTCCTTTCTGTCATTTCAATCTGATTAAGATGGTAATCCTCCCATTTCTGGTCGAACCCAGATATTTTCATAAAAATTTTTATATAATGGTTGACCTATGAGTATGCGCAGTAATCTTGGTAAGAGATAATTTCAGTGTCACGATGTAAGTTTCCCAAAAGATTTAATGCTAAAGGTGAAAAAGACTTGCAGTAGGCATTAATATACCTATTATTAAATGTCCAGACATAAAATAAAGAAGAATGGGACCGGACTAGTTAGAAGAAGCAAACGAAGGCTTTTAATATTTAATCCGGCAGGCCTAAATTATTACATTACGAGTCGAATGGGATCAAATTTGAGCCCTGAATTTTTTCTCCCTATGAGGTCATTGAGTTACTGTTAACCTTATTTTATTGTGTATTGTATTGCTTAAGGTATATGTCACCTATACCTTAAGGTATATTCACCAATTGGAAGAATATCCTCTAATCCCTCCATCTTTCGATAAGTTCCTAGAACCGCCGCAGGGTGAAATCTAGATGTAAATCTTTGCAATGTATAGTGTATTATTAAGATATATTATACTGTAAATGATATAAAGTACGATGAATAGCTTACCATTTTCTATTATAATAAATTACCAGCCTAATATAAAGGAAGTATTTATTATAGTTAAATGTGTCATCGCCCGAAAAGCGGTATCAATATAATGCCCCTTCAGAAACATGTTTTTAAAGACGGAAAAGAAAACAAAAATAGATTATTTTCTTCGAAACTACTGATCCAAGATAGATATATACCTGAATTATAAAAGCGATTGAGCAATAAAACTAAGGGAATGAAAGAATGGGGTCAAATTTCACCCCTTTTTAAGGTTAATCGTCAACGGATAGAAAAGGCTGACTAAGAAGATACCCAAAACACGTTCATTTTTATAACCGACATCCACTCGCTGCACGAGTGAGATATGGAAATACTACTAAAGGGGTCGCGGGATCGATATACTACCATCGGCGCGTGACTCCTCTCTCGGAAATGTATAGTCGGACCATAAGAGTTTTTCCTCTATCAATAAAGCCATCTCCTCGTATCACCCGACTCTTGCACTCGGAGAGTTCTTTTTTTAATTTTCACGAGTCGTCGGATACAAATCCATCGCAAGAAGAAGAGGAGAGGAAAGGTAAAGGGATGAGATCCTCGAAGCTTCCAAGGGATGAAGAGGGCAATGCACTCACCGCGCGAAAATGATGGTGAGCGCGGAAAAAATACACGGTATCTCGTCATAATATCTGTCTGCTTCTTCTCTCTTTTTCAACCCGTCATTATCTTACAACTCCACGCCACCGTGCGTATCTTTCTATGCCAACAAATCTTTCCCTCCCATTTTAATCCTTTCAGAAACGCCACAGCCGCACTCTATCATTTCAATTGTCGGTAACGATTTTCACACACAATAGTGGTGTTATATATAAAAGCGGTGAAGATATGAGAAGTGTTTAAAGTAGAATGTAGTTTCCTGAACGCTAGAGTTCCCTTTGAAAATGAAGACGGATGCAGAATGAAGCCTTGGGAAATCAATGACTGCAATGCTTCTCGAAAATCTTCCTCCACCACTGCACGTTTCCTGCACCTCAATACCAATTATATACAACGGAAATTAAAGGAAAAGGCTGGTGTATGAGAATTCGGGTCTCATTATTAAAGGCCTCTTCGAATATAATTCTGAACACCTCTGGGATCAGATACATTGAAAAGGCGACCCGTGAATTTGACTCGGTGTGATATTTGAGTAGTTTGAATATGTGCCCGAAAGGGGAGAACTGGGTTTGAGTCCCTGTCAAGTCGACTTCCTTCGCTTCTGTTGTTCACAAACCTAGTTTCAATGAGGAAACATCCCGGCATACTTGACAATAATCTTTGTTTTATAAATCCGATGTTTTCGGCCTTCACTTGGCAGTATTCCATTACATAAAAATAACAGAAGCAGCTGCAATACTTTTAATTTAAAAGTTTTTCACTTATGTTCTCACCTGATGATGATGCCAGGCATCAATATCCGGGTCTTGTTTGAGTGTTTTTTAGGGTAAAGCGTTAAGTTAATAAATTAAAAGTGTTGCAGTTGCTTCTGTTCCTTTTACATTTTTTCTTTACCTATAATTTTTTCCGTATAGAATAATAATAATGTTCTACTACATCTGATGATTAATTACTTTCTAAACTGATGAATTCCCTTAAGTCAAACCAAAATTTACTTCATTAAATCATTTTTATGCAATGTGTGGGTTAAAGTAACAAGATTCGGTAAAATAATTTCAAAAAATTGGATTTTCGGTAATAAATGAAAACTGGAGGAGAAATATTTCAAGACATTTACAGAATTATATCTAAACACACTGTCACCTAATTACATAACTCGGATAAAGAGGACAAAAATTCGAACATAACGTTTAGCAAAAAGAATAAGGTAAGTCTCAATATTGAAATGAATTATTTTTATCTTTATTCATCCCTAACTAATTATGAGGAAATAAAGTTTTTCCAAAAAAAGTAAAATCTAGACGAAATATTCTTAACTCGATGTTTTAATGGTACATCGGTTATACCTTGAAAAGATAAAGCAAAGTAATTAGTAAAAGATCTAAAACCAAAGGAAGTTACGGGTATGATGTTTTAACTCACTAGTCATTCTGGTTAAAATCGAGACATCGTTTATCTGATTAGTAAACCTTTTATATTCTATAAAAATTTTAGTTATTTTTATCGCGCGATGCGTTAAAGTTTTTAAAGCCCTTTTATGATATAATTCTAAGATAACCTCAGTTATTAAGAAATGAAAGTAATTTCGCTTGTTTTAAAACTTAAAGTGTTATGGGTTTTAAAGATACTTTCTTCGAACGCAACAATAATTTATTCTTAAAAATCGAGAATTACACAAAAGTCGTGTAGGAATGTGTATATTTGGCAGGAAAAACTAACTTATATCATAAATATAATCCATAATTTTTTATCTTATTAGTTAAATGTATTAGTTATTTATAAGTAATTTGTTATTATTGCACTCGTCTACGCAAATATTCCAAAATTACCATATTAATGTGATTGCACTAGACTAAAATTAAATGGGATTAATTTTAGACCCCTCTCAATCAGGGTATTTCTTATGGTAGAATTAATGTTTTAAAGTAAGAATTCAATTTCTTCGTATATTTTTTAGGGGAAATGCTGAACCAACAAATCAATTCATTAATGATTTATGAAATTTTCGTTATTTAAATAGATTTATCGACATAGGTTGTATTAAATTTCAAGAAACTAAGAGATTAACTCCTTAAGATTAATATTGCGCAGCCAGCGATATCTCACAATTTCCTATCGAATGATTATTCTGCAAATGTAATTAATTGTGTGTTAATTGTGTAAGATGGTATTTTGATTTAATTGGCTCCAAATATAAGTATTAAGATTATTATTAATTTAAGAAATCAACTCAACAATCAATCAGGCAACTAAATAAACAGTTTCCCAACGCTCTTAGAGAATACAAAATGAATCATTTACATTCTCTATTCTTTGCTATAATTACTACGTCAGCTTCAGCTGCATAGAGCATATATAGTGCTCTCAGTAATCCCAGACTGTAACCAAGGTAAACCACATCAATCACACAATCATATGCAGAGTAAGTCATCGGATGTGTGATTCTGACAACGTATCTATCCTGCCGGGTAGGCAATATGGGTGCGCTGTGCTAATACAAGTCGGTCTATCTTTCAGGGGATACGAATCACCTGCAATTACCTTTTCTTTAACACAATTGGACGATGATATAACTTTCCTCGGGTGCTTTTCAGCCTTTGATAAATCGTTAATTTGGCGGCAATGCAGCGTCTAATTTTTAAAATTAGACGCTGCGCTATACGCTTAACTACGTCTGAGAGAGAAAAGAGTTTTATAAATAGGGGCTGCTACCATTTTATTGATTTGATATTTCTTTAAGTCTATCTCTGACAGGACATCTATTTAATCATAATTTTATTGCATGCATAGGAATTTTATAAAACAGTATATTACTGTTGATAAAGATTATAATAACATCAGATTTGTTATAAAACCATTCTTACCATAAATTTTCACTAATATCACGTTTTGTATTCAGGCAACCTTGAAACTAATAGAAAGGAAATAACCGATTACTTTTGAAGGAATACAAATTTAAAATTAAAGTACTTTTTAAAATGAAAGTTGTAAAAGGTTATTCGGAACTTGATTAATCTTAACGGTTCAAAAATAATTACAGGAGCTCCCTCATTAATAGCAAGCCAAGATTAAAAGTCAGAATTGTCCAATCGATGCATGAGACATTCTTTCGCAAATAAGAAATTAAATCTTCGACGGCGAATTTTAATTTTCGCGATCCTCCAATGAATTAAAATTTTGCTACATTTTCATTGCTTCCATGTCGGCAGAATCATTTCGAATGGAATCTTCCGGAGGCTTTTTCTTAAAAAGTCAGCCAATAAAAATGATAAATTAAACGCAATACTGAGAAGAAATGTAACTTTTATCAGATTTCTTGAAATAATTTTCTGGCACGTTTCCGAAAAAAAATTCCATCTCTGACCCAATTCAGTGATGAACGGTGGATTCATTCCAGTCCATCGAACGCCCGGCGTCTAACTTAAAGCTGCCCTCGTTATTAAATTGGTTCCTTTATGAAAAAAGTATGATGAAACACAAGTCTGTTCGTACTAAAACATTCTTTCTTGAGAGATTAGGGGCGAATCATTATTGCCTATATATAGAGCTTATCGTAGCGGGTTACGATAAAAATTTCAATAACTTCGGAATCTACAAATAACTTATTCAGGTTTACTTACACAATTTTCATTCTGAATTCTTGCTAATTTTCCATGAGTTAGCAAGAAAATTCTAATAAGTTACAACATTATATCTAGAGTCAATCAAAATTGTGAACATTTCAGTTGCAAAAAGAAAAACGTGCTTGAGAGGAAAGATTAGATCTCTATAGGTATGTGCCGCACATAACTCATTCAAATTGTGAATTGATTAAAGAAACGCGTACATCTCGCGGTTCGAAGGCAGGGCACGTAATAATCTGAATGTAATATACTATGATTGCTATAACGAATTGGTAGGCGTTAAAATCTCTGTCTCATTGAATCATTCATATATCTGACAGTTACAAGTCCCAAGTATAAATATTATAATGAAAGACACACATTCAGATAGAGAATGCGAATCATTAGTTAATGAGTTGTCTATAACAAAAAAATGAGAGAAAAGAAAAGTTGTAAGGAAAAAGAATCCATTTCTTCCTTTACTCCAGCCAATATCACACACAATATCATTAAATTCTAGCTGATAACAATTTTAATGTTCTGACCTTTTTATTTTATAATACTACACATTAAATAGTTTAGATTGTACACATAGCCATCAACCGCAAAATGAATAGCTATCATATTACACAGAAAACGTTATGAAGTGCTAGAGGCTGAATGGGAAGTATCGTTTCCGATCTTCGGTCGATTTTAACTATACCGAATGCGGTGATAGAACATTTAATCCCTACCGCGTAAGGGAAATAGATTCATTACTATACGTTGCATGTCCTTAACGCATCACCAAAACCTTTACCAACGATTTTGGATTCAAATCCCGGTGGGGGCTCACGCGCAAAATTCGATGATATCGAATTCAAAAAGATTAATAAATTATTAATTTACTAAAATTATAGTTATGGAAACATTTTCATTCCAATTTTATACGAACAAATTATTACGGTTATTGTTGCTATCACATAAAGTAGCCTTTCAGGTAGAGATTCAAACAATTCGAGTGAGAGAGACTAAGGAAAAAATTTCGCAGAGTGCGTCTCATGCATAACGCAACTGTTTAGTGCTGGATATTGGTTTTACACGGAAAGTGATCTCCGACCGTGAATAGCTGAGTTGCGGAGGCGAATCCTATTTCCATACGATTGCTGGTAGCAGTTCTATCTCTAGTTAATGCATACACAGATTCCCACGCCATTTGAACTATCACTCCGAACTTTGAAAACTGACTTTCCATAGCCCTAAGGGAAACATATGTTGCTGGGAAATTCTCACGACCTCTCCGTTCAGGCATTCGCATAGGAGACCACAAAATCATCATTTCACAAAGAGGAAAATCAGAAAATATTCAAAACACTCAGGAAATGTCATTAATAATCCAAAGCTAGAGGCATTTCTGCATAAAATGTTACTCGAGTTTTAAAGGAGAGGAAACGCTATTTCAAAAGATAAATGGTTTTAATTCAGTCGTTAAGGGCTTCTAGTTAAATATGGTTGTGTAGAAATCACTCGAAGTAATTCACGCGTTCAACCTGAAAGAAGCCCTATTTACAATGTTAAGAATGTTGTTTCACTTGATATACCGATGAGTCTTGGCTTAGAATTGGGCAATATGTGAAGTATTTAATTCATTCTTTTATAGAATCGTTATTTAAAAACTCGCAATTTTCCTTTGTTCGACAGAAGACTGTTATAATCAGCTATACCTTAATAGATTGGAAGCCATACTTAAACTCAGCCATACATAAATGAGCGTTTAACAATAAAAATTCATTTTAAATCACCATCATAAATGGCGTCGGTTTACGCAGTTTTAGATCACGAATTTAACAATATAAGTTGGCACTGAATAATAGTTCTTTGTCTGCATAAACAAACTTATAAGAAAATTGGTCACAGCAACGTACGTTTTACTAGAAACTAGACAATACTATTGGCTTATAAGCCGAGGAATGATTAGTTATTCTTTAACAAATTAGTAAAACGAGATGAAAAAATCGATACAACCGTAGTTCTTTCTGAACTCTTATAAAACTTCTAATGAAGCAGTACAGCGTAGATACTTCAAAGAATTCGTTGTCAGCCTTTTATGCTCAACTAATTTTGCTATCACAATTCAGCTGTTATTACCTTATTACTAGGATCTGACATCTAATTTGTTCCGTTATATATGTTCTACTAAAATATTTCAACGTATTATCTGATATGAAAGTGAAATCTAAAAGTATAACATATAAAGAAACCCTAAGGCTAGCAGTCCGTTAATAGGTTTTAAGAACAGTGATGAAGGAAAATATAGTAGCATAAATGAAACAGAACTTTCTTAAAGTATACACGGAATTTAAAGCGAGAAATTTGATTATCTATACGCATAAAAATGTATATACAAAGTTATGTGTATATATTTTTCAATCAGTGATGTTAGGCTTTTATAATTCTAGTAGTAGTATTGTATTACTGTCGAAAGCTGTCATTTCGAAAAATGAGCTCCCGGGAGTCCGGAAATCGAACGAAGGACCCCTTTCACTAGCTAGCGAGATACGGCTATTCGGGAGCCCCTCACTACTCTAATAAATCTCTGCCACTGTTTTTATAAATCTAAAGGTTTTTATTTGCGATTGATATTTAAATTTAGAGCTGGAACAAGGACAGTTTCTACAGATATTATGTTTTCTGTTCGAAAATTACATCGGTTTAATCAATTTCCTTGCGTTAGGAAAGAGGCAGCGAAAGAATAGATTAACGACGCAAGAACAAGAGAATCATCAAACGCACGTCGAAGAGAAGAGCCGAGAGAAGACGTATTTAAACGCGTGCGGCAGAAAATGCACGCGGAAAAAAGGAAAGCAATTGAGGCTCTCTTAAGCGTTTCCGCCAGCGCACGGTGAGACTTTTGAAGGCATTTCCAGGAAGGAGAAAATTGATGTAATTTCCTGTCGTTGCGTTAACTACCTTGAATATTTCCAGTGTCACGGACGCATAACGGCTTGCTCCATTAACATGAAAATTAGATGATGTCTTAGATGCACGTTATTATTAGCACTAAGACACGATTTCATCATCTCAGTTGGCACAAAAATAGAACCTCCTATGGAGGATCAATTATAAGATTCTAACATTTTAAAAAATACCCACGATTTTCAAGGAAATTCTTTGAAAAGTCTTATAGAAACTTTCCTTTTAAGATATAGCGTCTGTTAAAGCTTTATACAGCTTGTATGTTTAAGAAGGCTGAACCAATGTACGGAAAATCCAATTAAATCAATCGCAGATGAATGTAGAATCTACAGAATACATAGGATATTAAAATAAAGAATTAGAATGGCTTTAACTCAATAAAATGAATTTATTACGAATAAATTTCAAGATAATGTCTGTTCTAATACAAGTTTATCGTTGAGAATTAAAATTTTTAAAAATGTCCTCGATGCTTCGATTACGATGATGTTATTTCGAAGGAATGTTCGTACCAATCATCTCGTCCAGTCACAATTTAATAAAGGGGAGAGCACCATAAGAATAGACTAAAATAGATATGAACGGTTCAAACGTATCTTTGAACAAAGAAGGAATTAAATGATGTAACTAGAAAGTTACTTCACGAGTCATTGGCATTTCTTACTTATAATTTTACAATATACATATATAGATTGGAGAGGGGTATTAAAAACGAAAGTAAAAGATTGTAAGAAAAAAGGGATTGAGTGAATTTCTACGAAAATAATCGAAGAAGCATCACAACGCAAAGAAAATATGAGCTCATTGCAGATATGCATCGCAAGAAAATACATCCAGTTGAAAAAACAAGAAATCGACCAAAATCCAAAAGAAAGTGGTAATTAGGATCCGAACCAGTTGGCTAACAACGAAATCCACTCGAGAGCGCAGCCAGTCATTCTCCCACCGAATCCGCAATCACGGCGATTTCGTCCGCATCTTTCGGTCGTGTAATATAGGACACTATTGGGAGTAATGGCAAAGTCTCCGCAATCAAAGCAAAAACCGTGCGTAATAAAGCTATCACATGGCCGCAGTCCGCAGCGTAGTCAGGCGACTCATAAATCAAGGGGATCTGCGTCGCAGCCTCATTATTGCCCATCTCAACAAAATCTCGGCATTGTTGCGCAAGACGGGAGTCGTTTCCACGTACCTTTTCGAATTTATCCACAACGCTAACCATCCTTCGTCCCAATGCGTCCATTACTTAACTCATGCAGACGGTCCTTTTTCTGTGAACCATGACACTTGCACTGCGATGCTTACGCATCGATTTTTCTGGATTCTGGAATTGTGACGGCGAGACACGACCGTTGGACTGGGATGTGTACACTGGCGTCGTCGAAAAGGCCTTCTTCGACTCCCTCCTCCCCCCAATTTCGTGTCTCCCTCCACTTACTCTCCCTTGCCAATTCTTCCAGTGTTGCCAAAAGAATTTTTAATGCTTTCATTAAACTAAGGTGCCCGGGCGCCCTCCTTTTCGGAAATTACCTAACAATTTTTCCGAATTTCTGACCCCTTTGAGTTAAATTGTCCCCTTATCGAGTGCTCGCCGATTTCCGTCGATAATGTCGTGTAATGCCGAGGGAAAATTTCTCTCTCGACGAACGTTGGCAAATTGCACGCTCCGAGTGTTTTAATTTTCACGATTAACTTCTTTTATTTTTTTGGATATAGTTATTTCTAATTTTAGTTGTCGTGAGGGTTATATATTAGTATATAAAATATTTCGAATCTTTCAATCCATTACGATTTGAAGTGATAGGCTTTAGCTCATTAATCATGAAGAATAAGAATTTATAATTCTACTTCGATAAGTAACTCTTATAAATATTAAATAAGTAAAATATCTGGCCTTTATATTTTGAGTATAATTTTAACACATATTAAAATTCATTCTATCGAATAAGCAACGAATTCGCGAATGAATAATTTCTACGGCTCTTATATTAATACTCTTATGATATTCATTTTATGATATTTTTCTTACGACATTGCCTAGGAGAATTATCGATTTATCTGTTTCGATACCAAAACGGTACAGAATTAGGTCTATATTGTAATTATTAACACAAAACCGTTCCATGAAAAAAGAGTAAACTAAACCACAAGACCTAAACCGCATTTAAATAACAGTTTCGATAATTTTATCGGAAGATAAGAATTTAGGTTAAATTTAGGGCCGGCTCCGGGTAAGTGAAGCATCCGTTTGAGTGTGTAATAGTCAATGAGCTATTAATGCCAGACAATCTGAAGTGATGAGAGCCTCCCACTATAAATACTGACTATTTAGAAGTACTCGTTATTATATGACAATGATGACACGAAGAATTAATTGTTATACATTTCTAATATCCATCACTTAAGTTACACATAAGATTATAAAATATCCAGAAACCAGTTACAGTTACGACTAATGTCTATGTATCAATAGTGGACGCCAAAATTTCAATTAGAATTGTCAGTTGTAAAAGAAGAGCGGAACAGTCTGCTCTACCTGCTTCAGTTAATGTCGCCCAAGAGTGGACACGCTGCTGAATCCGGTTAAATTTGCTCTATAAATTTAGAGAGCACTTTTCGGCAGAATGCACTCCACCTGCAACTTAATCGATCGGACACGGAACTTTGGAGAAAGAATTTAGAACGAGTTAACTTTTTTCTTCGTAAGATGTGTGAATGATCATAAGCCTATTGGACCAGCCCTTTCACATAAGTTATCGAAAGGTAACTTGGAGAGGAAATGAGGCTAACCAAATTAGGAGAGAGAGTTTGCCTTTGCTTTACTCACTGAATCCGGATGTTAGTAGAGGAAAAGCACAGTAAGTGCAATTATGATATGAATAACAATTTTCACGGAATTCAATTTAGAGAGAGGAAGAAATGCGATGGCATTGGACCGGGAGTCGCCAAATTGGTCCCAACCGCCCACTAATTGGTAATTTGAAGTTTTCAGGTGGGCGGTATTTTCTAGATTAGCGGTTATTGAATTTTACTAGGATAATAATTGGTAATCTTTTGTTTGACGAACCCATTAATTTTGTGCCTTGACATAAACATCGAGATTTTACTTAGATCTCGAGTACTTAAAATTAATTACGGATAGTTAAAAAATCAAATGCTTTGATAGATTTAATTTAAAGGAAAATATAGTAAATTACAGTACATAGCGAAGTCGAACTAATTAGAATTTATTAGAACAAACATTTGCACTCAGGAACCCCTTTGAATTATTCTATAGCCCGCGAACTATATTTTAGGAATCGCTGTCCTACGTGGTAAAGGGATATAGATGTTCAAGTAGCAATTTGAAAATATTTTCCATTGATCGTATTACGTAACTTATGCATCGACAAAAATTATTTCCATAAGCAATAATTTAAGTTATAGAAAGTTGTAGGGAATTTATACCTTAAAAAGAGTACAACTTTAGGCGGTAGGTATCTAGAGAGGGGCGGCAAGTAAAAAATGGTTGGCGACTACCGCATTAGATGAAGGAGATAGTTTCTAAATAGAGCATGCATTCTATGTTGCATGCCGAAAGATAGCTCAAATATTTTTTTCCAAATATAGATGTTACTTGGATATAAAAGTTGAAATTAATCCTAAAGATTAGAATCTCTTCGACTTCCCACACATCTCCATACTAATATGACTACGAATCGAAGTCAATAAGTGGAATGGAATTCAAGGCCTTCGAACGAATATAATTTTATAAAAATGATCGAACCCAATGATCTACATAATTTATTCTAGATTTCATTTAATTGTATATTAAAAAAATAGAATAAATTTGTCTGCATATCGATAAAAATTTGACATTTAAAAGTGTAACACAGTTACCTACATTTTTTCAGTTCGATATGTGTAATTAGCAAAGTATTAGAGGTAAATTGTAAGGCTTTGAGTGACGTTGCTTTCGTCTAAGGTAAAAATGTCATCATTCATCATAAGAATAGCGATAAATAAGCAACTTTTGATGATATGGGAAATAAATACGGGTATGAACACTAATAAAAGTAAAGGAATCACAAATGAAAGGTATGCATTACATGGAAAATATCTACGAAGGAAGAGTCATTCTCAAGAATCACACACTTCTCATTAAATTACGTTTTTTCCTCATTTATGCTCACGAAAAACCAAGTTCGTTACGTATTATTATCATTATTTTATATATATTCATATTAATTCATTAATTATTGTAATATGTCATTAAGCCTGCATCAGATTTTGAGTCTGACTGCGGCGGAAATCATTAAATAAATAAATATTAAATGAAGTAAAAGATCTCATTTGATTGAATGAGCTCTTTCTAGGAAAAACCAACAAATTAAAGAAAATACGGCATAAGTTCATGCTACGCATTATTTTGTTACGTACTTCAAAACTTGTTTTCCAAAAATACAACATTTCTGAAAGTTTGACATCTAAATTGGGTCAGTCACGTGTACAATTGAGAGGAAGTCGTAAAATCAGCGACACTTAGACGTAACTCACGAAAACTCTGCTAAACTGGCAGCATTTTGTTCTTTTCCCTTTTCCTCAAATCCCAACTCAATTTTTCTTTTCCCATTCCCGCGTTATCTCCTGACGTGCTCTTTCCCAAGACTCCAACATTTTCGTCTATTTTTCCGCACCAACAATTTATCTTCGTTAGAGTCGCAGGAGCGTGCATGAGAGGAGTTATTTATGCTTAACCCAAATAGTCGCATCTTGATTTTTTCACATGCTGCGTTTACCGCGACTCCATTCTGACGTTTTGTTCCGCTTAGCTAAGACCTCCGAGTACACTTCCAACCACAATGATAGACCTAGACAGATCGATGTCCTTAGATATCGGATGGCGGGATTCCCATGGGAGAAGTGTTGAATTAACAGTTGACACAGACGTATCTTGTAATGCCGACAGTTCTTCGGATCTCTTTCGCTTCACCAAGAGCTCTCACGGAAAGTATTTTTAGCGTCACTACACCTAGAATTCAGTGTCGATGCATATTCGAAAGTAATTAAGTGCGAGTTTTGTATTCTGAGTAAATATATCAAATCCTCGAGCTGATCGTAATTGTTTTCTAATAAGTGTAGGATTTAACATATTTTATCAAATATTCTATTTTGTGATCCTTTCTATTCTAAACATGCTGCGAATTTTGACTTATAGGGAAGTAAAATTCTAGCAGTAGTTTTTAATAATTTGAATAGATAGAGTATCCTTATTCTCGTTGGTATCTCCATAAAAGAAAAACTTAAAAGATATTTAATAAGTCGTCCATTTGCTCACACTAAAAAGTTTCCAAGACTAAAACCTATGACAGAAATGTAAGATGTAAAATAAGAAACAATGATATAGTTTTGCTCTCAAAATACAAATTTTGTTTATCCCTATTTAACCCGCGCAAAAATAAATTTTGTTTCCAATTATTACCAATTTTATATATTTTCTTGATTTTTCAATATTATTCAATTTCATTTCGTTCTCGTCGCTGACTGGACTTATAATTTAATTTAGCATAAGAATGAATGATTAATAACGTAGAAACTAATAGTTTCAGTTTCCACTGAGGACTAAATTATCCTTTTCAGCCAGGAATAGTTAATGTTCATTTATTAATTATACCATTTTCCATTGATAATTTCTAACAGAAATGATTTTCAGCGAAAACTATTCTTTCCTCATACACATTTTAGAGTCTTCAAATTCAACTGTTCCAAACAAGTATCAAAAATTTATTGTTACTTTTGATAACTACTAACTCAATGTAAAACAGTTATCCAACTGAATTCCAATCATAAAATTACTAGAAGAAATAATGATAACATGGTAGAATTCTGTCAAAAGTATAATTAAAATTTACAATGAAGAGAAATTAGGAATTACTCAATTTTGTTATCCTAGCAGTCATTAATGAGTTTACATGAGCGCTGAGTTGAATTCATAAATGAACTTTGGCTGAATTGTGAGTAAGCGCCTGTGAATATGTATATATTTATCTCCATTAAATTAATTCGCTAAATAATCCCATCGGCTCACCGCAATATCGATTTAATCGTAACCAGAGATACCCTTAAGCACGCCGTGAATGCACCTGAGTTTGCCACACGACAATTTAAGCATTTCCTCTTCAATGGGACATTTGAATGCCATTCACGTTTCACTCACTGATTCACGTCGTTAGCATTGCGAGTATGACATTTACGGTTAAGCTCTTATTGGAATCCAATTCCCTTCTCCGCATTTAGTTTTACTCCTACTGCTACACGGAAGGCATTTGATGCTGAATTTCCTTTGTATTGCTGACAGCATCAGCTGTAGGTAACAGGCGTTTAACGTTTCTGCAGTGCAGGATTGATACTTTTCACAAAACTTAGTAAAAAGTTGTGAAGGTTAATATCTAGCAATCTTTTTAACATTAAGTTTTATCTGGTTTAAGACTCGCGTGAAATACGATCACAGTTACGATTAAATCAATCTGAAAGCTGGGTAAAAGGTATTTATAGGAAGATGACATTTCAATTCCTTTAATTTAAGATGTTTTCTCTCGCCTATAAAAATGCATAAGAATAGATAATTTATGGAGAAAAATGTGTACCAATTTGAAAATAGCAAATTGAAGCAAAGCTACATGACCAGAGGAAATAATGAATTATTATATCATCGAAGTATATTTAAAAAAGAAAGCTCCAAACTAAATTATTAATGTATATAATAAAATTCCTAGACATTTTCTGCAAAAGCACGGTAACAATAAACAAGGATTTCAAGAAAATCTTTTTCCGAAGAAATTCTCATTACCATTTCATGCATAAATGATTATTAGCTTTCAAGTTATTTTTTTACGTGAAGTAAATTTCTGATACGTAATTTGCCAAAAATCGATTTTAATATTCCAAGGTAGCTAAGTACTTTGTGTGTTTTCACAATTATTTTCTTTCTCGGTTTTTACTTAACTCCTTTACTCCATTAAGTCTAGTTAACGTTTTTAAAAACATTTAATGTTTTCTTGAGAGAGAGATCTCACCAATTCAAAGCAGATTTTGTTTCTGTTTTCATGGGTTTAATTACATTGAAATTAATTATTATTTTATTTGAAAATTAGTAAATAGGACGGTTGAAAATTTTCCAGACGACGCACAGTGGGCTAGAATCGAAAAAAGCTGGCCAAAAATACGAAAACGCTTTTTTTGAGTGAGGACTACGAAACTTCGCATGATTGATTTAGAATAAATTCTGCATACAACTATGGAGATCATTTAAGTAGGATCCTCCCCATTAAAATTATACAGGGGGTCAAAGTTGACCAATTTTTGCGAAAATTTCCAGTTTTCGATTTTTCACGAAATTCTTCAACTTCAAGTCAATTGTGAACACAAACTAGGAAAATCATCGAGTAAAATATGATGCCATTTTATAAATATGTTCTTTGTCCTTCATAAGACTTGGTTTCAATGAGCTCTGGTGAATATTTATGTACTTTACATGACAAAATGGCGGACCCTGATTTTGGAACAAATTTTTACCTAAAGCGAGAAAAAAAGTTGATTGAGACACCGTGTGACACGGAGTTATTTACACCACGATAAACTACAAACCTTCGTTAATGGGAATCTGAAATAAAATCTTGCCCCAATTTGCCCCAATAATATATAAGTCGACTTTTCGACAACGCTGCAAGGGCCAAATCCGCGCGGCGGAGCACCGTCCTCCGCTACGCTCTCGTGTTTTGGGAGGAACAACGAACCAATACGTTTTCACGAAGAATTTCGTGAAAAATCGAAAACTGGAAATTTTCGCAAAAATTGGTCAACTTTGACCCCCTGTATAATTTTAATGGGAAGGATCCTACTTAAATGATCTCCATAGTTGTATGCAGAATTTATTCTAAATCAATTATGCGAAGTTTCGTAGTCCTCACTCAAAAAAAGCGTTTTCGTATTTTTGGCCAGCTTTTTTCGGTTCTAGCCCACTGTGCGACGCTCATTGTCGTTTGCAAAAAGTTAATTAATAGATAAGAGACGTTCGAAGTCTAAGACAAGAAAGATTATGAAGAAAATACGTAAGGATGGGAAGTTTAAGGGGTATAATGCATTACAGAGGGAGTTAAACTGCTTATCCCGGAAGGGAATGGCTTGAATTTAACGTAATATAATTTCAGATAGTTATTCTCTCGAAATAATTAGCTTCTTATCCCACAGCAATATTCGATATGCTGATCATAGTTTTGCGTTCAACTGAATTTGGAAGGTGCGTCACAGTTAAGCCAGTTCTAAGAGAGTTAATTAGAAATAAATCAATTATCGCCAGGATCTATGAAAGACGTATTAGAATCGTCTGACTACTTCATCTCTGGATTAGCTTTTTCAGCGTTAAATATGAAAGAGAAGCAGAGATGCGAGAGGAAAGAGTGACGTATTACAGAGAATGGTAAGGAGGATAAATAATACAAATATTGTTACAGTTTTGCATTGAAAACATAAAGAAGCCCCTTCAATTCATCTATAAAGAGATCTTTTCGTATACAAGATGGAAAATTAACATTATTTTTTTTATGTAATTCTAAGAGGTTAGAGCTTGAAAAATCTCCATTTTTATGTAACCGATTAGAGCTGATCTGATAAACTCTTTTTCGCAAGCATTAACCGCCAAATTGCATTTAGCTAAAATGTATAAACAATTCATATTATACATTTCGTTATTTATTAACTGCAGTAAAAAATAGCGCCATTGCTGGTGAAAGTAAAAGAAAATGATTTAAAATGATGATTGTCATCGGAAAAAGTTAAATTGCTTGGTTATGCTCTAATGTGTACAACTGTCAATTGGGAAAAATTTTTCGAGCATGAATTTTAAATAATATCGGTTGCAATCTTTCCATTCATACTTGATCGGATGTTTTATTCGAGCCGTAATTGAAAACTATTCCTATAAGAAACAGAGGTGTAGAGCTATTCAAACTTTCAAAATAGCAATCGAAAGAAATGAAACTAAGGATAAAGGCAAAAGGGCAAGGAGCGGTTTTCAGCGCTTTATTTACATTCAGAAGGGACTTTCAGGCTTTCACCGATAACTCTTTAGTTTCTGCCACTTTAGCGACAGACTGTGATTAGAGGACCGGCAGCACGCAAGCACGGAACTCACGCAAGCAGATCCCGTTGAAATCCATCAAAAAAATCAATTTCGTCGAGTCAATATTTTTGTTGAAATTCATCTTGAAAGAGTAGCATCGATGCTATGAATACTTTGCAACCTGCTCACGTTTTGTACTCTCTTCTCATGATAGGCCTAAGTACACATACTATATGGGATCCCAAAGGTCCATTATACCTCGCGTGAGAAGAAGGGAAAATTAAAAAAGATGTTATGCAATGTAAAATATATCGCAGGAATTAATAACTATCTTATATAATAATCACCGATGTGTGCATATTTATCTATCCGATGTCAGTAAACTCCCGTAAGAAATACATGGGAGAAATCTTTGGAAATTTATTTCGCGCACTTCCATGCGTGACACGATTATAAATTCCTGGGAGTCGTTAAAAATGCAATGGAGTGTTACATACTGATATTTCTCCGTCCAAAGTATCCTTGGTTCGACTCTGGTTAACGCGAAAATACTTTGAGAAGAAATGCACGTTCATTTTGATCGATTGCAGAATTTTCTCAGTTTACAGAATTAAATCAGAAATAATAGCCCTACGAAACTGAGAGATGAACCAAAAGAAAGGACACTGATTAAAAATTCTTATTTTGGTCGTAGAATATCGTATACCGAGTCAAAATTTAGAAAATTTAGACAAAAATGACGAAGATTTTGTGTAATTTTTCGGGTATAAACAGAAAGTCCTCTTAGCGACTAAGGCGAATGTGGAACCCGGATCTCATGCGAATATATGGGAAAGATAGGCTCATAAGAAAGGTATGGGGAAGGCGACATTTCATATTAAGGAAAGAATTAGTAAACTTCGGAAATCTAAATTCAGCAGTATAACATAATAATTCATAACATAATTTTTCAAATACTTTCTGTGTTGTAGGTGGTTAAAATTGCACGTTGTGAATAAAAGTTCAAATAATAAATTTTGTATTTGCGTATACATAAAATATGTATATATATATATATATATATATATATATATATATATATAGTTTATTCTATATATTATAAGAATAAATTTAATAAGAATACAATGTTGTATGTATATATATTATGCATGGTAATACATGTATGAATATGTATATGTATGTATGAGACAAAATGAGAACGAAATTAAAAGTTTTATGAATTTTCTAGTCCGTAATAAAGGTTAACATTGGAAATATATTGAGACATCATAAAAATTTATGCATTTTCGCGTATTCAAAATAAACAAAAGCTTAACCGGGTAAATAATTGCTTTATTAAAACAAGCAAGCTGTGAAAACTTCATAGCTTCTTATGAAGCTTCTTAAACCTGAAACTTAATTTTCCAGAAAATAACTTTGCTGGAAACAGGATTCCGCAAAATTCAATGTTTTATCCATGACACCTCTAGTCAAGTCTTCAGACTTTTAAGGACCTGAATATGTCTTCTATTAAAATTTACTGCTTTTATACTACTAGTGACTGTCAATAGTCTGGTTTCGGTTTATTTTAATGCTCGCTCTCTTTGTAATCTAATAACTACAGTTTTCCGTTTGTGAATGTTTGTTTTAAAAATCTTCTGGCATACTAATGATAAAGGTAAATTAATTTATCGTATATAAAAATGGGAATTTTAACAATTTAGCTCTCAAAAACATTCTGTATCCCGTGCTATTGATCCATATTTTAAACAATTCAGAGTCGATAGGAAACGTTCCTTCAAATTTGCAGACTGGTTGATTCAATTCAATTTTTTAGATGACCACCATAGCACACGTGAACAAATTTCAAATTATTCATTATAATGAAAATACAATGACATAAGAGTAGCTCGAATATTTATGTAAGAGCGCTTTGAAATAGTAACAGAAGTATAATCTGCAAGTATTATCATGGTAGTATTTCAACATTTTCTACGTACAGAAAATACTTTTATCTCTGGAAGCGAAATCTGGCGTGAATGTTCTGAAACCCGATCGTGCGCAATAAAATTTGGTGGAAAAAGGACAAATATCTATTCTTCTTTTTACTGCGTAATTACTTTTTCAAGAACCGCTGCAGGGCCGCGGACCACACTCACATAGCATTACTCTAGTTCGGTGGAATCTGCGGCTTTTAGGTCACATGCAGCCCTTTTCGGACGTTCAATGGCCTCTTCTGAACTAAATACACTGACTATTTAACAAATGCACGTATTTAAATAATTTTATTTCTCAGTCTTGCTATCTACACCAAGTGAATATAAAATAGAATATTATATTTCGACTTATTATGAAGGCAATACCCCACTCAAATGTAGCTAAATACATATTTTCATATATGTATTAATGGAAAATACGTGAAAAAGGAACCATATAGTTGCTGGCTGAAAATTTATCGGACTAATTTAATCGAAAATATTATTTATTTATACCACTTTTATGGCCTGTTTAACTATTTCCATCATAGAATCCTTACTATGCAATATTAAATTACCCGCTGATAGGTGTTAACTCAGGCGCTTAGTAAAGAATCTAAGAAAAATTAGCTAATACAATATTAGCGCAAATAAAGAGAAATTCAACCAAATTCTATCTAAAATTCCGAATCTATTCTTAGAGCGCGAATGATTCGAGTTTTCACTCTCTCCTCCCCCATCGGGTGAACAATTTGTTGGATTCAATGTTTCAATCGTTTACTTTATATTTAAAATAGTGAACAGCAACCATAACGGATTAAAAGATTTTTTCTAGATATCTAGGGGAAATGACGTTTCGGCTAACGAAGATTTCTGCTGACGAACATGATCCTGGAACGAATTATCTTCGTTGGCCGAGGTATCATTCCATGAATATAATTCTCTTAATTTAGTGGCCTACCATGAACTCAATCACGACACACCGGGGGGGAAGCACTGGAGTAGAGTATCAATATGATTTTTTGCTGGAAAATTATCGAATGGTAAATTTAGACCCTGTCCGCAATTTCCATCCATTAAAATTCCGCCCCTAAAACTGTGATTCAAGAGGGCGGCCATTAATCCATTAAATTCCCCAATAAATAGTCCCACTTCCGCCCCCAACCCGCTCCTTTATGCGACCACTATCAACTCCATATTTCATTTCTTGAATGGAAAATTTTTCGTCAGACGTGTTTCATATTTTTCATTTTGTTTCCGTGGCCTCATCATTTCCGCTCTGAAAGTTTCATTGACTAGACAGTCTGCGAGGTAATGAGTAAAATGTCGCTTTATATTTTCTGCCTCTTTTTCCCTTCCATACCTATCCCATTTCCCGTTCTTCTCCTTTGCATCCTCAACAAACTTCCGTCGAAGCCGACGTTCCGCCGCCCACATTGCAACTTTGACTCCTTTATCACTCCCTTTCTTAATTCACTAAAAAGTTTCCAAGTTTCCTCCCACAGTCCGTTCGATAGAAAGTATGGCCATTCCTCCATTCTATTTCCCCATTTATCGATTCACATAGAAGTAGCGTCAAACAACATTTTCATGAAATAAACGGAGGCAGTATTTCAGTGGAAGCAGGTATTTGAGGTCCATGAAATTATGAACGAGGAAGATCTCCTATAAAAGAATAACGTATAAGTACTGTTAAAAAACGTTTCGATAGTTTAGATGTCCTTTCGCTCCCAATGGGATCTCCTTCCTTACTTTACTAGCTCGTACTTTATTACTATTGTTTTGTTATTTTATTATTTTTATATTATATAGTTTTATTATTGTTGCATTTTATCATTTTATAACCATAATGAGTGCTGATCCTATTACATTACTTTATTTTTGATATGGTGGTCATAACCTTTTTTCTGAGGATTATTTCCCAAAGTGCATGCTGTTTTTCATTTCATTTTCAACTGGTGATTATAATCTTCTAGAGATTATAAAGTTAACTTGTACATAGAATCTTCAAATTGGCAATTTATGTATATTTTAGTATTTCCAATTAAAATATTCAGTCCGAACTTTTGCGATACTTTAAAAGAAACTACAAATAAATGCTTAAGAAAGAGCAAAAAAAACTCATTTTTTCCAAAGAAAGTACGTTTAAAGTCATTAGCCAGGCTTGAATTCCAATTCTTTACCATTAGGTAACCACAGAGAGGAAATAAGGCGCTCAAAGGAAGAATAGGAGAGTCAAAACCTTTGGTTTCCTCCCTGAGTCTGCTGTGAGGAAACATTCCACGTATGTTCTGCACAATAACCCTTACGCTTTTTAAAGCATTCAATAAGGAGATGAATGACATTACTCAGCATCACTCCTACATCAGTAGCTTCCGTGCTATTACAGCCATGAAGGAGACGCAAGAGAAAGATACATTTTCGTCCTTAAATGCCCCCTTCGTAACAAATACAAACGAAAAATTTATTACGATATGGTAGCAGAAACAATTTATTTGTAGAATTATTGAAATTGTATATTTACATCGTTATAAAATAAATAATAATACGGGGAAACCTTTTTATTAAAATATTTATATGGAAACATGAATCAGAGGTTATTTTTTAGTTTTAGCTCTCCTCATTAGGCCCTTTCTTCTTCTTCTATTCCTTATTGATAAATATATTGTTTTCTCCTTCTACCTCACTACGTGTTAGTCATGTCTCTCTTCCCGTTTTTATTTATTGTTATTCATTGATTCCTCTACAACTAATGGCGCCTTTCCATCTCACGGGCCTCTCTAAATTGCGGTGCTTCAGGACATCAATTCTTACCTTTCTTCGTCAAACCTTAATAAACTATTAATAGTAAAGTAAATTTATTTAAAAATAAAAAATTTCGCTCTATCCCTAGAAATTATGATGCTTAGAGTAATTCATCGTAAGACCAGTGTTAACAACCCGTCAACAATTACTGGAATTCAATATAAAGTTGTGGAAAACACTAAGGATTGTTATTGTAAGAACAAGTCGACTGAACTTAGATAAGTGACCTGGAAATGACTGTCATAAACGTCAGCCATTAGCAGCTGAGGATTCCTAAGTCTTTCCGCGTTGTGCTTTTTTTAAAAATCTTTTGGCAAAATAATGATTCGTTACCGTGGAAACGGACCATTCACGTTTCTTACACTCGTTCTTACGCGCATAGGTTTAATATAGTTTTTATTCACCGAGGTATAGAGGTAATGAGCTTCTCGATTTCCCTTCTCAGATGCTCTTTCCCTCTGCAAATTACTCTTCTTCCGTCGATTCATTTATCACCCCACTTCTCTTTCCCTTTCACATCCGTTCTACCCTTCCTTCTCCATCCCCACCCTTTACTCTCCTGTAACTCCTGTTACAAACTCTCATTCTTCATCTTCCCGTTCATAAATCCCCCACATCTCCTCTTCTTTGAGATCTCTTTGCCCTCCCCAAAAGACTTCCGCTTGAGGCATAACCTTTTCTATTCGGCGCCGTACTTTATTCTCAAACGCATCAAAACATTACTCTCGCCCAAGTTCGGCTCTGCGATTTCCGTGCGAAAGACTTTCGAAAGGGTGTTGGAAGTTTGACGTGGGCGTCGACACGTTTACGAGAAGTGCTGGGGATGAAACTTATTTGAATGGAGGTTCGATCCCGTCGTTTGCGACCAACTATCCAGACTGAATCGAGCCGCATCCGATACCAGTTTCATTCCGTTAAAGTGGGAGCTGAGGAATGGGATAACCTCGTGGAACTCTTTAGCGTTGCTTTTATTGACAGATTTTCCGCATTCAAAGTTTGAGAGAAACTTCCCGATTGAACAGCGTATATAAACGTAATCGATAATCGAAAACTTTAAGTTTTAAGTAAAGTGAAAAATAATAAGTTTATGCAAATTTGTATATATACAGTGAATATCTATGAATAACATGACAGTATGCTTTCTGTGATAAAATTATTTTATCAAACTAAGCAAATTTGTTGATAGAACAGTAAGGTTGCAAACACTCGAGGCCAATCAATAAAAGCAATTCACACAGTTTTTGGTATATAATTGTTGCCTTGTAACATATAATCATTTCTATTCTGTGCTTTATAATAATATTAAGTTTTCATCCAGACTTTGAAGAAATGCTTTCTATCTATATCAAATTTCGTAAAAAATCAAAGAAAAATTACGCCTACAAGTTGCACGCTCTCAAACTCTAATCCTGAATTCCACAAACTCTCACAAGGAAAAGCAAAGTCAGAGAAAACTATGGAGTCTGAAGAGAAATATGGAACCATGGTCCCCAATCGATTTCAACTAGAGGCGCGTAGTTTCCGGTTGTTTTCCCATTTAAGCCAACACATCTGAATCTTAAGTATCATCCGAATAACTTAGCCTATAGATCATTAGTAGAAATAGGCAGTCCATATATTTTCCCACATTATCCATTTATTTCAGATTTTGAAACAGATGGGAATATTTTGGAACATGAGAATGGGAATATTTGGAATCTATGAAATAGGTATTTTGAGGAAACAGAATTCACACAGCACAATGTTGGTAAATCAATGCCACTCAAATCTTTCTTTAAATAAACGTTCCTAATTTAACTAAGTCCGGTATATCAAGGAAAGTAATATTTAAGAGAAAAAGATCAAATTATAATGAATAAAAAGATCAAATAAAAAGATAGAATTATAATTGGATAATATTGGATAAAGAGAAAGTAACGAGAAGGGAAAAAGAGAAAAGGACAAAACCGAAATCATTTTAATATGAAAAAAGGTCCCTCTATAGGCAAATCAAGAAAAAAAACATTATTTTCTAAGCATTAACGCTCCGTTTCTCTAACCCTTCTGTACAGGAAGAGAAAAAAAAAAACGGGAAAAGATTTTATCGTCGGTGGTGATTGATCATGGTAGGCTGAACCGCTAAAAACAACCAAATGACGTTAAAGGAGATATACCAATCTACCGCAAAAGGTTCTTTCATTGTCCTTTCCATCAAGTGGCACACAGAGATATCAATCTTGGAGCAGCCACGTATGGCACCGGAGCGAAAATGTGGCGCATTGGGCTTCCTTCCATAGTCGGTATTAATTTCCCCGCCCTTATAATTAGAGATGCCGATGGCAACTTTCCAATTGCTCCTTTTCTTTCGTGACACACCGTTCCCTCCCTCCCTTTCTGGAAAGAATTTTAAACGCCCCTTCAGCAAAAAGAAATCCGCAATTTTTTTACAATTCCTCAACCTTCCATTCCAAGCTCTCGTTGAAGCAATTATCCGCGGATCGACCTCAAATATAAGAAGCGGAGGAAAACATGTTTTTACTCCCATTGTGTCCAAATTGCTCGAGATTACACGCTCATGAATCCGAATTACGTTAAATCCACAAAATGATCCCCTGAAGGTTATCGCTCCTTTGATATATTCGGCTCTCAAAACTAGAAAGGTTATTTTCTTCTCGGTGGGGTGACTAAAATGGAGGTGTTTCTAAAGATTTTCCTAAAGAAGAAAGAGACTTGGTGGAATGGCGGCTGGTTTTGTGTTTGCGTTCGCTTTTAACTTTTAAAACCACAAGGACGTCTGCTATTATGAAATTCAAATTAAGACCCATCTTGAAGATTATTTTGTGAATTCAATGCTCGCAGTCTTTGCTTGAAAGAAAGTCTTGCTGAAAGAAACTCAGTAGCGTCTAAATTTCGTTATTTTTACAGATTAAGAGGTATCCACTGGAACTCTCGGTATTTAACTATAGACGCATAGATAGTTCGTTAATTAACTTCTTAATTGTTAAAGGGTATTCTTCGTTCATATGTAGAGAGCTAAGGAAAAGCTCACAGAATCATCACTTACAGAATGAATCTATAGCATTTATTCAATGAAAAACCAAAATCATAAAAGTAAATTCACTTTGCATTTATTTCAACAGCTGTTTCCTCGATTTATTCAATAAATTAACGATTATAATTTGTATAATTGGACGATATTTTATGACCGTTCGTTTTTTTTTCTACTTAATTTTTTCATAAAAAAATTAAATAAAATATAAGTGATGCTGAATGAATTTTTATACAATAAATGTACGAACAATATTCATGAGCCTACCTATAATGGTACCTTATTTCTAAAAGGCGACAACACTTCTAATAAAGCTATAGCTAATATTTGGAAATTAAAAGGAAAGTGATATTATGATCAGTTCTATACCCAATCGTTTCAACATTTATTTGAGAATTTAAATTAGATAAAAATTTCAAGGTCAAAAATAACTCATAAAACGAATTTCTATTCCAAGATTGCAGAGATATTCTTTGCTCGGAATTCTCACTCCTTTTTGGAACTTTAGAGCATCCTAAAAATTGGAATTCTATACGAAAAATAATCTATTTGACAATATGCTGATACATAAAATAAACAACATGTTTGGAGAGCATAAGAGGGACGAAAATAGTCCTCCTAATGTTCATTTCTAAATCTGCTCAACATCTCAAATTTTACAATTATATGATCGTAATCGTCTCAAATATTTTTGAGTTTGATGAGAGTATTCAAAACTCATCAAACGTTAAGCCAAATTATATACAAAAGAAGGTAGGTAATGGATTCCGCTCCAAAATCTCCAAAATTATAGAAACAAAATACGCTAAATCGAAAATTTCGCATCGCTGGGGAAAATGATCGAAAAACAAAATTTTGGCTTTCAAGGAATGCTTTGAGAGGTAAACGTATACATTTTAGAAAAAAAAGAATCCGTTACGATTTGCAAGGGTTTTCCTAACGTATAATCTACTGAATATTGATTTGTCTTCCATCTGCGCATTGCAAAACGAAATCCGCTCTTCGTCCGCAGATAAATTTAAAGACGTATAGGCTGTCACAAACTGCTTTCGAAGTACATTTTTTGCGTTATGGAAATCAGATTTTTCACTCATGTTTTGTTTTTGATCCATTAAAATAAAATAACTGTCGAAGTAAAATTTCTGTCATCATTCATTCAAAGAAAAAGCAATATGAAATAAAATCGCGAATCTCAGCTGAGCAGAAACCGCAATCATCAATTGAAACATTAAGCAAGAACATTATTCGGCGAGAGTAGCGCCCAAAGTAATTAATGCTAATCATGCTCAAAATGGGAACAGAGTGCGACGGTTGCATCCGGTGCGCGTAATTGCACATGGATAATTAAAGCACAAAGATTTCAAGTGCTCCTCAAGAGAATCAGACCGCCAGCAATCAAAAGTGTACCTAACAGTCGAAAGTCTGAAAGAAGGTAGGCCAAGGAGTTGTTAACGAGTGATTGCCGTCGCTGCAGGCGTTTCCAACTCATTTAAGCGCTAAAAGGGACCTAAAATAACTGCAAGAGACTCGTTAAATGGAGTGAATGAATTAAACATGAAGTTATATTTTAATTTGGATGACAAGCGTTATGCGTCTATTTCGCACCATAGGATAATTGGATTTATTTTAGCCACTTAATAATTCCTCAATTAGCGGGTTTTTAAAAAACAGCGGATACGCATCATTGTTACAACGAGAAAAGTTTGGCGTAATTAAAATGAACGGATATGGATGCGAGAAGAATCGCTTATTACTAACGAAGAGAAATTAGCACTTGTGATATTGCGATGAAAGTGAGTTAGTTGGGAATTATTTTTTATAAATATTTAAAATGATGTAGAAATGTCATGAAAATTATGCATCCGTTAATATTATTATGTGATTCTAAGGTTAACAAATCGGAACCTAACTGAAAACCGAAACAGAAAAATCTATTTACCACCGGAGTATAAACCGAGCCCTAACCGAAAATAAAATCTTTGAATCTGAAACTAAACCGGAAACCATTATTTCTTCCTTTCTGATTACCATTTCGTTTTCTCATACAGTGTAGAATTACTTATATTTGATGAAAATACGCAGAAATGACTTGCAACATACTAATAGACGCTTCGGTTTTCATCGGTAGCTTTCTCATTTGATTATTTCCCTTATATAAATAGTTTTATTCTGAAAATTGAATAAAAGAATTTCTATATTCTTATTAATTATATACATCGTAACGTAAACTGAGCAAAAATATTATTTCATCAGAGAGAAAATAAAACCGGTACAGAATCAAAATTCGGAGTTTTCATTGAGCCCGATGGAGAACCGGAATGAAAATAATTACGATTCAAACACCTAGAAACTTAAAAATTTTAAAGCATTTTTCCCTTACAAAAAACTACAGCCATATTTAATCCAACGTCAGATGTATGCCTTCCCAAGCGCTTTCCAATCATCTCTACTCTGAGCCCCTCTTAGCTAAGATACCCCAAAGAATGCATATACATGGAAATACGAAAAGAAGAACGTCTTACCTTGATTGTTTCCCTGAGAATGGCGATCTCTCTAGTTAGATGTTCGTTTTCAGTAAAAAGAGCTTCCATCTGTTGCTGCATCTCAATGCTCGGGTTCCTCATTCGTAATCGAAGTTCTTCTTCCAATTGCCGCACCAACATCGCTTGTTTCTGCAAGAAAATAGAAATCACTTAGTCGATTATTCAAACGATGTTTTTGCTTTCAAGAGAAGGGAGACAGAAAGTCTCTCTACTTTCGGTCCGAAAAAGAATCTCTTTTCCTAAATATGGGAAACAAAGTTTATTATTAAGCTCTGGAAAAGTTACACGTTAATGATGAGACTAAATATAAGTCTAAACCACATTATACAATGTTATATGGATAATGCACCTATGAATATGAATAGGTGAAACTAAAAAATATATCACAGACAAAAACCTTTTGAAATACGTCCCAATATTCATTCATACATACAGCGCCACTTAATAATCCGATTAATTTCCATCTGAATGCGACGAGATCTATTCTTTCCCAATTTGAAAATTCTTTTTATCTCGTATTGAAAGCATCGACACGTTATTTTCGTTCTATTCAAATTCCGCGAGTGAATTCATTGATTAGTAAATATACTCTAAGCAGGGATATTGGAGCCTAAGCTTGTCAAATTAACGAGTATTTCTGAGATATTGTGCTTAATACCAAGATACATAAAAAAACTCATATTTCTTAAAGGAAAAATGAAGAATATTTTATATATAGTTTTGTAAAACCGTTTAGTACATCAAATATGCACAATATTCACTTGCAATGATTTGAATCAATCTGTTGAAACTCAAAGACCTTAAAAATTTGAATACTAAAATAAAAATGTTTAAATGTGAGCTTTTTGATAAAAAACGACTACACTTAAGCCGAATACAAATACAAAGCTGTAATTTCTTTTAATGGAACAATGCTCCTTAGAGTCCTACAAAAATATCTTTTTAATAAAATTATCCAATGTTACCAAGGCAGAGCTTATGAATTAAATACTACTAAACTAGCCAATCCAAAATAACGAAACTTAGTTTCGATTCTTTGGTAATATATATTTAGTACTGTATGCACTTGAGACTTCTTATCTAGAATGAGTGAATTGTTAGTCTATTAAACTTAACATTTCTTAATTAAAATATCAATAGGATATTGTTCGCTAGAGGTTTGATAGTCACAGGATACATTTTCTCTTGAAAAGGAGGCTATCATCTAGTATCCATTCCTTTTAAATTGGCTTAAACCTCCAAAAAATTCTCATGGAAAATGCATGAGCTTGGATTCAACAATCACCGTGGTCGTCAGAGGGACTGGTTGTTCAGGACAACAAAATTTAATATTTTTTGTCTATATTACCATAATTCTCACAAATTTGAATAGAAAACAATTTTCACGACCAAGATGTGGATTTTTATTCAGTTTCCCTTCTTTTGATATTGTTTTTTATTTCGTAGGACCATTATTTCTTCTATAATTCTGGAAAAAAACTGAAGTCTACAAAAGGTAGAAACGAACTATATCACGTGAAATTCTTATAGAAGTATTTTCAATCCGTTTAGAGTTGAACTTGACACTATTATAAAAGTAACGGGAAATTTCGGTAATCATTAGACCTTCTTATGAAATCTGTGATTTAATAAGAAGGTCTAATGATTTATTGAACATTTAAACATACATACTCAATGCATTTATTATTTGTTGTTAACCTTCTTTAAACCCGTAGTGATATCAATAGCACATCACAGGTGTGAAATGAGAGGCAGAAGAAAATCTTTCCGTTATTATTAATAGCAGTAATTACGATATGGTATAAATTTAAATTTCCGTTTACAGGAAATTCCACTTTTATAATATTTTATAATTTTCGAAGAAATATTTCGTCTCTTCCCCTCTTTCAACTCTTCGTAATGCGATTAAAGTAAACGCGGGCGAGATTTCAGTCAGCTCCTTTGTGTGGCGAATGAATATTCGACCAAATCTGCTTAATTTTCCTCTGTAAATTTGCTCTCAGTCACAGAGAAAAATGTAAACATCTCGCGAAACCGTTTTTATAGTGCTTAAATGCGAAAACGCAACTGCCTCCTTTAAATTTCACAGAGAAACTGATTATGGCGGTTTTTGAGAGGAGAAATGTAAATAGAAGAAATTATATTTGGCAACCTTGGCCTTATAATTTGGAAATCTGCAATTTCACACTCACGAATCGGAATGAAAAGCGGCTATGATATCCGAGTCCAAAGAGTGTATTCCCTCAGTTTAAATTAACTTTTGTCTATGAGCAATGTAATACTATTCTAAAAATATATCGTGTAAAACGATAATTAGCACTAACAGTATGATTGAATACGATTTCAGTGGAATTTTGAAAATAAATATTTTTACCATTTATTATGTAGCAAACCATATACCAATTAATCCTACTCTGGGGGATAAATGTAATTAATAGAAACTATAAATTATATATTACCAGGGTTCAATCAAATTCATGATTTTTCGAACAGAAGGAATGATAACTTGTTTCGATGGAAAAAATCTTAAATTAAATCAATATACTAAGTTCGATGATATCAGTCATCAGTATCTGATCTTCGTGGAATTTCATTTCGTGGAGTTTCACCTTAAAACGCGAGACTAAAAACAGGAGCGGTATCCAACCAGAAGGATAGTGTCATTTATTATTCGCTATCTTTAGACAATAATATGTCGAATCGGTGCTGTAATTAAATAACTATGGAATAAAGACATTTTAAAGAGTTTTCCATCCATGGTTTTAAATTCTACGAATAAAAAAATAAATTAATAATGATCCACATTTTGTAAAATACTCTGAAATTGTCAAAAAGGCGGTTCCTTAACATCAGCATTATAATATTTTGTAACCTAAGTTCCAATAGAAATTTCTTACTTTGCAGTTTGACTCTAATTTTAAAACGTTCTACATAAACACATCAAAATAAGATCATTTTTGAGACAAAAAGTGATCATTCTACTTCCTAATAGACTTAAGATGGATAGGTTAACATGTTTTGTGGTAAATAAGAAAAAATATGAAATGTCTTTATTTTCGGTGTTAAATCGAAAACTTGTAATATGATTCAAAAAATACTTCGATGCTCATTACTCTGATGTAAATAATATACATTTTTGCAACAAGCATTCATTAATATATTAGTAAAAGTTTATTAAAGACGCATTAAGTGTGGAACAATTCAAAGAATGTAAGGATAGAAACAAGTTAGATACAACCTTTATCCTCCGACAGCCAACCTGAGAAGTATCAACAAATTCCAAACACATCTGAGGAAAGTTCGTTCCAAGTCTCTGAGGAAATACAGAGGGCAAAACGAATTCCGAAAAGTGTGACACTTCCATTTCGGAAGTAAACACAACATCTTTATTTATGGCCCAACCGCAAAAGACAATTTACACACAGGGGGGAAATTTACATGTTATTCCCATTCTCACATCTTCTTTCCATGTAAAGAAGTACCTATCTGATTTTGTAAGCAATGATCACAATATTTCATTATAGAATGAGAGAACGAACTTCATTTTCATTTAACATTTTCTTTTCTTTTCGCGCGAGGAAATAAAGTATCATTCCTTCCTTAGAATTATTTATTACTGATAATACCGAACCAATTATTCATATATGAAGATATTCAATGTAGACCTAACTATGAAGAGAAGCTTAAAAAGTATAGTTGTTTGCTGTTGTTGAATCTTTGATAGTATACATTAATGAATGTTCTTGGGACTGTATAGTTAAATCCAATATTTATATGTCATTCTAAAAATGGATTGAAAATTTATATTATTATTATCAGAGATGAGATAATGACTTAAGCGTTCACAAAAATAAATAAAAAATAGTTAAAAAACAATTCGACACGTATATAAACGAAATAAGTCCAAGGCAAGAAATTTAATAAACTTTAATTTCAAGCTCATTACGGCGAAAAAGATACAGTTTTGTTACTGCTCCCTCGTTAGCGTTTTCGGATAAGAGAAAGGCTAAGACGGATCTCCAGTTTGTATATAATTAGATGAATATGAACGCACACTGATGGAACGTGCAATACTCATTTTTCTTTTCTCATTTCGCTTTCCCAATGCACTATGCATTTATCTCAATCCAGGTTCTATCTAATTCAAGAGAAGTATGTTAAGATGATCTCTACAAGAAAGTTATGCTCGTTCGAAATGGAGGTTAAAAGCCTCCATAATTACTACTTTAACTGAAGATGAGTACAACTGTGAACCAGCCTTTTCTTCAAGATTCACGCGATAGTCTTTCGTTCTTCACTTCTTTACAGCACCCTCTAGAGAGAGTGAAACGTTTATTTCTTAATGAATTCCACCTTCCCATTGAACTCCCAGAACACAAATGCTTCTTCACCGCTCCTTTCCCTTTCACCTCTTCCTTTCTTCCACTCCAATCTCTCTTATTTCACTTCTCTCTTTCTCTTCGGGTCTTTTCTTCTTGCCAATGTCCTCGCCTTTTTCCATAGAATATTACTCGTTTCTTTTCGCTTCCCTTTCATTCTCATTCATTCTCATTTGTCACTCAGGGTTATCATCTTTTTCCTATCTTACGACTGTCTTCCATGTCTATTTTAAGCTTTCCATTCTTCAACTATATTATTTGGGTGTTTTATGATTGTATCATTTCATAAGCACGTAGTTTGGTTAAAATTATCCATACCTTTACGCATGGTGCTGTAAAAGCTATTTAAGTTCGATAAAGAAATAGAATAATATACACAATATAAACTTTATCTTATTAGTAATTTTAACGGAGATTAAAAATACTGACAAGAAATACAGCAATAAATTATTCTAAATCATATTATTCGATTAACTCTTGATTAACTTGCGGATTATCGATTTATATTCCTCAACAGCCACTCTTTGCTAACAGACAACAAAATACTTTTAAGTTTCTCATTCATTGTCAAAGGGCTGATATATTATTCTATTTATGGGGGTTTGTAACGGAAATTGAAAATTATCCAAGATTATATAAAATCCAAGTAACTATTAAGTGTAACTTCTTAACATTCCATTGAAGTCGATCGAAGGCAGAAAATTGAGATCCAAACGCAGTTTTAGAATATCGTAGGGGAAACAAAATTGTGAAAACGTAATCTCTAAGAGTGGGGACTTAATTGCTAACTACGCACTCAAACATCATTGTTTTCCTTTTACGCATCATTGCTCTCCAACTCGGAAAGGAAAATGTTGATTTCTGAAAGCTATCTTTAAAAACGATACGTGGGGTAAAACTTGGATCTATTATCTGCCTTAAACATTCTCTTCTCTCTTTTCTGCAGTGTCTTTTTCAAAATATTTTCTTTCGTTTACTTCTGAGCGATTATATTTTCCCACTCACTGAGCTCATCGTTCGTCTCTTGTGTTTTTGTGAGCCCGTTCCTTTTTTGGGAAGAGATTTCACGGCGGAAAGAAAACCTCACGAAGATGAAAAAGGATATGCATGAAATTCACAAGAGAGTCGTTATCAGTCACTGTAAGGGGGTAAATTTTGTCATTCCTTTCTGCATAAAGAGGCTCAAATTGCATTTATACGAAACAAAAATAGGGCTTAGAGAAAATATGATATATAATGAATTCATCTGAACTTTGAGCGTGAGAATTACATCGAAAGAATAAGAATGAAATGGAGCAATTCATGTAAAGAATGAATTATAATCAGATATTATATTCCTTCTCCCATCATGTAATTCGTTCCCATACAAGATCAAGATTATAAAATAAAATATTACTTATAAAAACAAAATATTTTCCAAAATTAGATAATGGGTTCGCGCATGGGAACGCCCCCTGTAATCTCGGCACCCAGCAACACACGAATCCTTGAACTCTGCAACCCGCATTGAATACATGTGTGGCTGACGTCTATAGTTTAGGCGAGAATTGAAATCTTGAAATTCGTCACTTTTCGATGTTTGATGGCAGCATTATTCTAATCTTATTGGCAATAAGTTATAAATAATTAATGAATAATTAACATCTACAGCATGCATAGAAAAAATAGACACTCAATAAAGTTATTCTGCATATGTTAGTAAAATTTTACTTAGCTGCGTTAAAAATTTATACAGAAACTTACTGCAAAGAGATAAGTATTCAAAAAGGAAAGTTAATGATTTACAAGTTTCATATTGCAATAATATTTGAGTACTTCCCTGAAGCGAGTGTAATTATTTTCCGAATTTTTTCGAGTTTGAGAGGTTTTTACATCGGTGAATAATCTATTTTTCTATAAAATACTACCACTGCAAAACGGGATGTTCAGAAACACGATAAGAAAACGCCACTTAAAGACGTCTCCACTGATCTCATACATAATCTCATCTTCTCTTCAAATTGAAACTGAGAAAAGGTTAGATCATTCCAAAGGTTCAGAAAAGGGGAATAATTTTATTTTCCAAACTCATCATCAAAAATCAATAATAGAGCAATTTAAATTTTTATCTATTTCATTCCTAGAAAGATTAAAGGAAGAGACCGATGATTTAATAAGTTTCAGATCATATGGGCATCCTCTTTTTTAGATGGATACTGCTTGATGGAGTTCCACACAGTGACATGATTGAAAGAAGTTCGATGAACCGAGCGTGATAGCATGCCGCCCAAGCAAAATGGAGAATCATCGCTCTAAAACTGTCTCTTGCGGTACATCTTCCCCCCTCTCTATTGAATTCCATTTCTTTATCCCTCCGCCCCGCGCTCGCCTTTTGTTTTATTCAAGAGTTTGAGACCAATCGAAATATTATACAAGCTTCCCTCCATATTTCAAATCATCCAATTTTTTCTTGACTGCTGCTCCTCTTCTTCTATTTGATTTCGTACGGCAGCATTTCAATCACGCGTCTACGATATACTTATTTTACATCGATAAAAGGGTTCGTATCCTCAGAGAGGGCTTCGGGGGTCGGGTGGAAGGTATAGAAGGAGAGGTAAGGGTCACGGCACTAAAGAAATTAATTTCCTCCAAATATATCTGGCTTCGATTTCGTCTGTGATATTCTACAGAAGGGATTTCTATTTGGGAAAAGCCATGGATATCTATTATTTCCTCTCAGATTCAATTTCACGATTATTCGTGGATTTCTCATGGATTTGGCCTTTTGGGTATTGGACCTCTCATACACTCTGCGTTTTGCGGTCTCCGTCCAAAAGGAATCACGCTAATTTCCTTATCTTTCCATCTTCCCTATATTCCCTCTTCGTGTTTCACATACGAGAATGTAGATAGATATTCCGGGGCTGCGTATCTTCTACATTTAGATAAAATTCAAGTAAACATACATATTCACATACAAACATCCTACGCCATTTATGCTAAGTATTATATTTGCCTTTTTTATTCACGATACTACTCTATACTTCTCTTACCCTCATATTTCACTTCAAAAGCATTCAGCATTTTATATTCATTCCATTGAGTTCTTTTACTGTTTACATCTTTTTCTCAGTCGCCTCATTCAATCAACACTCTCTTGTCCTTCCTTTTTCCTTACCGTCATTTACATTCGCTCCTTTAGTCATCTTTGTCATCATTCTTTCGATTATCCTTTCCAAACGTCCAAACCCACATAAAGCATTCCTTACGCTGATTGTAGCGTTTCTTTTACGCTGATTTAGCGTTTCACCCATTCATTGTGAAAACTCTCAAAACATCATACGTTCTAACTTTCAAAATAAAAGTTTCTACTTACTATATAGAAGAACTAGAAGCAAAAACCAATGGATATTTTGATCTAATGAAATTTTCATGAATGGGAGTAAGATCCTAAAATCTGAACAACGCTCTGATATCATAGAGATTAAGAATACTCATTGAGCCGTTTGGAGACTTTCTCAGATCTCATGCGCTGATCAGATCAAGAAAGATATCAAACTCTAGAATAAACCATAGTTATCAGAAGAACCACGTACTTTTAAAAGTGCTTTGAAATCTGAGTCTGAGGTCTCAAAACGGTGGTTTCTTTCCAGAGTTTGACTCTTTCTCTGTGATCTGATCAAAGCGTGAGCCTCAAGACAGCCACCTGAAGGTTTAAGGAGTATTTTAATCTCTATTTAATTACAGCCGTATTAAATCTCCTCTCTACATCTACATCTACATCTGTACCCTGCAAGCCTCCTTTCGGCGTGTGGCAGGGGGTGCAAGCACCAGGACTCTATTTGCCCAGTCGATTATTATCGCGTATTGTTCTCGGAAAAAAAGAATTCTTGAATCGACTGGTTTTAGCATCTATTTCTCTGATCTTTCTCGCTGGATCAGAACGGCCTATATAGCAAGGAGGGCGCATAATATCGGCTACATCTTCTATGAACGTGCTCTGTCTGAATTTATCAAGTAATTTAAATCTCTGATTGAGCCTTCTTTCTTCTAAAGATTCCCATCCTGCCTCCTGAAGCATCCGAGTAACACTTAACGATTTATCATAGCAATTTTTAACAAAGCGTATTGCCTTTCTTTGTACCTTTTCTATCTCGCGAATACAACACTTTTCAGCAGGGTCCCATACACTGCATGCGTACTCGAGGTGAGGCCTCTCTTACAAAACAAATATTTTTTTTCTGCATCATCGTCATAATGTTACGATTCCTTTAATTAAATTAATCTTAAATAAATCTACGTTATTTGTTCATAAAATCCAGACTCATAGTCTGAATGAAGGTATCTTATATTTTATTGCACTTAAATATTTCTATCTTACAAATAACTCATGAAGAATAAAGCTTCAAGTATTATGCACAAAGTCATTAGAATGAGTGTATGAAAATCCATTCTCTATATATTGGTGAATATAGAATGCATTAAATTTGGGTTGAGGATTTATAAATATTATAATTATTTTTATCTTGGTCCAAGTACGAAGATTCATCATACAATATTCCCTTACGTAAATTATCAGAACGATCAGACTTACTGTTTGATTGGTTACCCTTAAATAACCTCAATTTTATATATTTCTTGGAGATGAAATTATGTACTCGTGCACTGAGTAGCGATAAATGAGATAGTTAAATTCATCAATCTCACATCGAGATCCTAAATTATTTAATAGTGAGGTGATTCGGCGAACACTTAATATGATCAAGAAGAAAAAGCTATCTTTAGCAGCATGCCTACTTTAAGAGCTTAAGGATAGCTTAGCGCCCGAGGATAGGACACTTGACTACAGGAGGGCGTGAAGAGACAAGCCCACTGATAGTGAGGGGAGAGTTAAATGGGGCGGAGAGAGTGGTAATGGGAAGGCCCAAAGTGGCGCGATACGAGAGCATGTACGAGGCGCCGTCGAATGGGCCCAGGTTTTTCCGGTCCGATCGGCCAGTGACGTCAGAATTGGCCGAGGTGAGCCTGATGAAACTCCCTGGTCCTTTCCAATTTATCCTTTTGAGTGACCTCCGGCGGGGGTTTCACGTGTGTCACCTCAAAATGCATGCGACTCCTTTGGCTTACCGATGCTATCATCACCGCTGATCAAATCTCGAGCGAATACAAGATCGGAAACAATGCCTTTCACACGGTTTTTAGAGCAAACAGCTCCTTCACAAATATACTTACGCAGAGACAATTTTGCAAATCTGTTGGTGACTTGATCGAGAAAGATTCCCTGATTTAAAGGAAAGGTGACTGATCTGATGACTTTAAGTTTTCAGTTTATTAGAATCTAGAAATATTATACAAACGATTACTTTCGTGGTAATACTCTATAGCAGTGAAGGAAGAAAAAAGTACCAGTACCAAGATGAAATGATGTAGACGATGTAAAACGCATGAAATACATGCTTGAATTTAGTTGAAGAAAGAAAGGAAGAAAGTCCGCCGTAGTCGGGATTCGAACTAGGATCTCGCACATAATTCAATTGAGCTACCATGACGGAAAAAGTGTACGTTAAATATCCTTTTTGGCGAATCTTCTGGAACACACCGAATCCGATCGTTACTTTGGAAATTGAAAGAGAGATGGTTTTGATTTTATCAAAGACTGAACATTATCTTTTTAATTTCTTCAACGATACTCATAATTCCATTGTATGGTGGTACTTGTAAATGGATGTACACCAATAAATTGGTGTTATACTTTCTTTGATCCGTATTGTTTATAGTGATATTGATCTCTACTCACCAAAGATAATTGAAAAATTCTCAATTTTCCTAATTAACATCATTTGAAAAAGCATCATCAAAAAGCACCATCAGCGACTTAAACATCAAATGATTATTTTCTTCGAGAAAAGGTATTCCTTAATGAATTTCATTAGCAGTAAGGTAAAACAAAAGATGAGGAACCTATTATTTTTATCTAGACCTAAAATACCCCATAAAATAATGAGAACACCTAAGCCCTTAGAGATAATAATGGCTGGAAATATCCTTTTCTAATGAATAAAAACACTAGAACACGAACATAAAGTTTGATAAATTATTTCTTTATGCTCAACAAAACACATGCCTTAATTTTGATTAAGGATAACGTGTAAAAATATTATTTAATATATGAGAAAACTCGTGTTTTGCATCAAGGAAATGCAAATAAATTGGTTATTTCTTTCCAGCATCCATCCCAACCCATCAAAAATAAATATGGATATAAATCCAAGACATTTCTATTTCATCTATGTTCAAAGGACCATTTACATTGAAGAAATTTTAGAGCTGGAAAAAACCTTCATCCGTAAATTCCCTATTTGTCAGAACTAAGGTAACAAAGCGAAAACTTTCTTTGGGGGTCTTTTCTTTATTTCCTTGACAGCGGAAGATTGAATACCCAATATATCTCAGTAAGAGCCTATTTTGAAGGGACTGAATACAGAAATGTCTCACTACACTCATGGAAATTTCCTATGAAAATATGTTCTCCCCTTCCTTTAAAACTAATCGATATTACTAATCATTTTCTAGCAACTTCTTACAATACAAGGACATTCTTTCCTTTAGTATATCTGAAACGGGAAGGAAAGTTTTAAGAGGCTGAGTGATTCCTTTGATAAACCTTCGAAGTAACAATTCAAATTACTTTCACGTGGTATTCGAAGAAGCATGAACGGAAGATTAGTGTAGTGTACAGTGCATATTAATCTCAACCAGTAGGTTTAGTACGAAGTTTGAAATTAGTGTATAGTATCCCCTGTTATTATAGAATTCGTTGAAATTTAACGAATCAAGTATATGGTATATTCTACCTCTTTGGGGAAAGTAAGAAAAATACATTATTCTCATCTTGCATATTTAGCCTCATTAATAAGAAAAAGCGGAACGTTGAGTGTACCAGATGCCACTAATGATGGTTTTAAAGTCAAACGGTTAAGATACATAGACCATTCACAGAGAAAAAGACAAATGTCAGTCGTAGAAATAAATGTATGCTTTACAGGATTCATAAAACAGGACTGAAACGACTGTGGATATCTCATATTTTAAAAATTCACCAACCCTTTTGATACAAGTTTAACCAGATACATACCGAACCATCATTGTGATACAAGAATTAAAATGTGATAAATTATTCCATAAATCAGCTGAAATTATATGAATACAGCCCGATGTATTCGAGAATTAACATTTTTGACAATTTTCCAACTGAAGTTAGCGTAAAGTTTACGGTGAAATTTTAGCGATTGGAGAGAAAACTGAACGAAAACTTGATTGAAAAATGTTATTATTGATTAAAGAATTGATATATGATCCCCAATGATCTGTTTCTTCTTTAGTTAAAGTATAGTTTCATGATAAAAAGAAAGTATAACTTTTAACCTCTGCATTTTTATATAAGATTGTGTTTTGAGTTTATAAAATGGTGTAATCTTGTGCATATACGTATGTTAGAGAGATGGGGTATTGTAATATATATACTCACCTGAGTAAAATGAGGCATATTATTTATGTTTGGTATAATAATGTATGTGTATCATAATGAGGTAGTTAAGTGTTGAATAATATATAATATCGTATAACTACTTAATTGTTATAGCTGACGAGACATCTATAAGCTTTCGGTATACTTACTGATAAAAGTGTGAATGTATAATGTCAACACACTACAAATACTGTGTTGATTAAAACAATCATTCAGAATGTTATCTCACTCAAAATTCAACATAATATCAAAGAAGAAGAATCCTATTCGAATAGAATGAAACCAACCACGTCCGTGTAAACAATAAGATGATAAAGTCATTCCATGGGGAGGCGAACATGATAATGGCCATGAGTAGATGCCAAGGGCAATGAGAAGAACTTCCACATCTGCAGCCCCTTTCACTTTCCTCATGTAAGCATAAGCGAATTATGGTAGGAATGCCTGAACCATGTTGCGCTAAATGGAAGCGATCTAAGCCCCTTAAATGAGATTTAAAAGATTAAGCTAAGCAGGGGTGGATTCAAGGTTGGAACGAAGGGAACAATTCCCAAAACTTTGAGAGGAACCTTAAGCAAATTTTGACACCGAAATAGACTCCGCGAAGACGGCTTGTTTATCGAGGAAATAAGGGCAAGAATATAATCGAAGTTTCTTATTTTGTAGAATGAGAAGTAATTTTAAATTTTCTCAAGTTCATGGCTATAAAAGATTACCTTTACCCAATCAAGTATGATATCTGTATACTAGATATATAATACATAACATAACGCCTACAACTTTACTTGTTAGTAAAGAGCAGTTGAATAGATACGATCTTCTTTCCTTTTTTTAAACTCTCTTTAGAAACATCATCTATTTTAATGAGTGCAAAACTTTTAATTATAAAATTCGATACAAGTTTAAGTATCTTTAGAAGTTTAGGCTATACTGGGAAACCTGATATTTCACGCGAAAATAATTAATATACATTATAGCGGTTTTCATTAAGTTCCTTATAACCTTACTTGAATTATTTAAAGTTGAAACAAATGTAGGATCGTACCATAATTGTTTCTACAAATCAGTCGAAGTAAAGATGCCAAAAATGTCGCTCCATTAACGGAAGCCGAACTTACAATGTTCGCCCATAGGAAAAAATTTTCTATTCATCTATTACAGAAATTTCAACCACAAATGTCCGAAAGGAAAGACATTCTCTCTGACCATACTACAACATCAAACTTCGTTTCATTTTTTCAATTTAAGCACACACTGAACCTTTCAAACACATAGTTTAGTGAGCTGCAAAAATTTCGTTAGTTTGTCCCTGAGAAAACTCAACGTTGGGAAACAATGGGTCTTAGAACTATCTGTATGAATTTTTATGCGTTTACCATTTTCCGGGGTGAAATTCTTACGTAATGCACTTCCTCCTATACTGCATTCCAGCATTTCTGGTCAGTTTGATAATTTAAGACTGACACAGATTATTTTCTAATATAAACAACGAATCGCAATTTTAATCGTCACCGCGTGGATATGACCTGAAATATGGCTATTCTTGCATTACAGAGATAGATACATAGGGCTCTATTCCCTACATTGCATAGATTCCATCATCAGTGACCACAAAAATTGGAACGCACCACAGAAACCTCACTTCCTCGCGGTTGCCAGATTTCGATAATCGTTCTTTCGGTTCAATTTGTACTTGCATTGACTCTCCTATAGTTAGTTACCAGGGTACGTGTAATTTACTTGTACGTGTGACTAGCAAAACTGCGGTGCGTGTTAGATCAACTGCAGGAAAAAAAGGGTTAGAGATAGCAAATTCGGAACAAGTCGTCCTAGATTCTCCCACTGTTGCCGAAAAAATGGTCGTTTTCAACTCGTCCAGACTTTATACCGCTGCATCTTGACATCACGACTCTTCCGACCGTTTGAGAAACGGCAGCGGAACGTGCCCTCACGAGTTTTCGTGACAAAAAGTCACGTGCTTAAGAAGAGCGGTCTCATGAAGCGAGGGCGTTGAGCTTGGTCGGACATCGTGCGTCGTAGGCGCCGCGACGCTCGATCGTTAACCTAATTAAATCACGGCACACGCCGCAGGGGATTGGGGAAGCAATAATTGAGGCGTGTAACACGGAAATTACCTTGGCGGGATGCGACCCATGGGGGTGAAAAACAATATCGAAAGAGCGGGGCTCTAAGGCCAGTCCTCGTTTAATTTGGATGCATTGATTTCCCCTTCTTGTCATCGCATATTGAAAAGATAAATCCCAAGCAAACGAATGCACTGATGAACTGTTTTGGTCGTATTAACGGATGACGCTGGGTGAATAAGTGTCAATCACTCGAGAAGAATGCTCCGTGAAATGGTGTGCGATTGTACATGGGGTTGGATTGAATTGAAAAAAAGGGAAATGAATTACAATAGCATGATAAAAATCAATTCTTTCAGCGTTTTACGTAAATAACAGCAAATAATATTAAAATTTCGTGAAAATAAAAATGTCGAACTAGATGTAAAAGCTATTGTAAATAGATTCTGCTTGAAAGTTTTGGAAACATATTCTTCCTTTTTACAAAATTGTCTAATCCGTAAACACTAAAACATTAGGGTCAGGAGTGGAGTGAAAAACAAGGTTTAGTCTATGGTGCAAATATTAACGATTCTAATACAGAGCGTTTCAAACGAATTATTTTATTTCAAAATTAAATATATTTTTAATTATCAAGTCATATACCTATTACTGATTTTGCGATAAACAGCTAAACTTAAATTAGTACTTCAAAATACTTAAAGTTTTCAAAAGTGTTCATTGTACGCTCCTCTAGTAGATAGTAGATCGTATAGTATTAATATTGATTATACAAAGAATCTTCGTACATATACATGGCATGTATATGTCAACAAAATCTTTCTCAAACACCCTGAATAATGTTTTTTCGTCATGGCACCAAATAATCTGATACGAAATTCATACAAGCCGGTGTTCAAAAACTTAGAAGCAACTAATGAAAAAAACTAAAGATTTTCAACGCTTACAAGATTAACAAGCAATTATAATTTCACATTTACTAAGTTAAAGTAAAAAGCATCAAAAAATATTTAGAAATTCTTATAAATCTTATGGAGTATCAGAACTATGGTCCGTAAAAATTTTCCAGTGAGTTGAAATAGGAAATTGGAGTCGTAGAAGTTTTGCGTAAAGCCCGAACGTATACTAGGAAGAACAAAATTTAAAGCAACTAAAGATTTTTTCCTCCGTACAACTGTTCGTATTGTTAAGTAGGCTAATTTCTGTGGAATCGCAATTCCTTCAGTGAAGAAAATAAAGCTTCATTTCATGCATATGGAATAGTGTAAATTCAGCAGAACCTTAAGTTTGAAGTGTAGTTAAGTGTAGATGTTATGGAAAGGAAATGAAAAACAAACATATTGGGTACGGATTCTTTCATTTAACCTTTTCGAGAAATCGCCAATTCCGATAAAAATAAGAAGAAAAAGAGAATATTTCGTCTTTGGAAAAGTAGGCTGACATTTTATCGATTGCCATTCCCATCTAGAAATCCATTCTCCATCGGAGGAAAACAAAATTCTCAACGACTACAAAATGCATTTTCGGCTATCAACTATCGGATAAACCATTCCAGATGCGATTCGGAAACTGCCAAAAGACCGTTTCCCGATAAAAAATAATCGCACGCGAGGAAAACGGTTGCTTGCATTAATCAGAACTCAGGATGTATACGGAGTCGAACATAAAGGAGAACTGTGGAGGATGGAACTGGGTTTATCGCCTGAAACGAGTTTCTTCGCGATAGAAAATTGTCGTGACATAAATTAAATTGCCTAACAGGGCTTTTGCAGTTGTCATTCACAGAAAATATACGCCCTTTACTTCCTAATAGAAATAACTCTCCCAAATTTATTGAAAGAGAGGGAATATGTTAAGAGTATAGGGAACAGCACAAACACATAAATTTGAATCTTAATTCTTTCCAAGAAAAATATTAATTCAATCCTTACAATTCAATGAACTCGCTTCTGATTGATAACAAGATTGTTTAGAGAACAACGTATGCCGATGTTGACAAACGAATCAATTAAACCGACTCTTTTACGGTCGAAACGCATTCAAGATTGTCTTGTTCACAGTATAATATCTCCTTCTCAATAAAAATAGCCAACGTATAAGATAGTTTCAGTTCTGAGTCTGAGCAGTGTTTAGTTTTGTTCAGTTTTCCATTTAGGGGAAAATCTCCCGCATGAATATACTTTGGTTTGGTATTACGAGATAATATAATTATACTTAAATAAAGACTGAAACCTTAATAATGATGCTGATTAATATAAGTATAAAGTAAAAGGAATTAATAGACAGAGGATAAGAATACGGTAACTTCTCAAAATATTAATGAAATATAGTTCTTTTCTGCTGGTCATTTCCGTCATTAGTAAGATTAAGTAGAAACGTACGCCTTCTGGTACATATAGGCATTAATAACATCAAATCTGAAAACATAGAATATTTCGGAACGAAAAAGGACCCCACATACTAATCTATCTCCATAAGGTTTATGACTTCACTTCTTTATAATACAAGGAGAATATTCAATGAATATTCTTTTAGTACGAGTAATCTGCAAATCCATAAATGCGATGTTTCCAAGAGTAAGGCATCCATGGCATGCTCAGAACAAAACACAGCAGTTGCACATCTTTCAGGACCAACGGGTTCTTTTACTAGCGGAAATTCCTTTCTACTCGTAAAATAGGAAAAATAAACTATATTGAACTTCCACTGCTACAGAAAGGACGGAACCCTTTTACGCAGGTGATGGTAGAAAAATAAACGAAAAAATACATTTTTCAGTAAAAAGAGTTTACATAAGGTCGGAGAGCGTATTTGGATACATACTAAAATAAGTATTGCGGTATGAAAATTCTACACCCTTTAAGTGAATTATGCGCGAATTATTACTGCCATTTCATGCATTGTTTCCGCAATTATAGATATTTATATCAATACTAAATTATGTAAATATACCTGAGGTAATCTAAATATTTTAAAAGTCGTATACTACACGTATAATAGAAAAATATTTATTAAGGGCAATTTTATATCATTATAACGATATGTAATTTAGACACGCTAAAAGTAGGATGACCTACATGTACAATTATTTCATAAATCCAGCCAAAATTCTATACGAAAATAGAAGTGGAAAAACAATATCGTTCAAAATATTCTCCAACACAAACGATGTAAACTAATCAATAATTCGATAATAATCGAACATGAGGTGCAAATAAATTACGTCGGAACAAGACTAATAAAAGGCGGTTGTGAAACATATCAGTGAGAAAAAATAGAAATAATAGTGGCTTCATTAATATCCTGATAAAGAATAATAAATATCCATCACAGGAAGCTGAAATCAAAGCATGTCAAAACAAATATGATCAGTACTATATTACCCAACCAAAATTAAGCCGGTCATCATGAAAAACAAGGTAAAAAGGTCAACAGTATAAATATATATTATGAAATATATCAGAGGAAATTATAAGAGATATAGCCAATTACCCACATACGAGGGACCAACAGGGAAGCAGACGTTTACGACTTCGTTACTTATGGAGGAAGATTATGGAAACCAACATAAATTTAAAATGAATTAAATAAACGTCGTGAAGATAACAAGGGCATATAGTTTCAGTGGAGTAGGAGTTATTTACATCTAATGATAAAAACCGAGCACAAAAGAGAAGTGAATCAACCAAAGTAAAAGTACGTAAATCAAGGATAGCCAACAGATAAATCACGACTTATCACCGAGAAGATTCTTCATTTCCTAGAGTTATTTACGGCTTAAAATGTTTAGCTTCACCATGCTCTATATGTAATTAAATTGATTGTAGAATCTGTAGGTCTGCCAAAATATAAAATAAGGCTCGGAAATTCGACTATTATAAATTTGGTTTCAAAATTCGTTTCCCCAGGTCAATATGGTCGAACGATTATAATCAAAGTTGATCGCAGAAGGCGATAAGTTTCCTAGTCCTGGTGTAGAGCATGACATATAAAAGAAAAGTTATGTGACGACACAAAGATCTTACAACAAATAAACTTGAACATGTGTATGTAGCACAATTTTTAACAACCTATCTTTTATGCACATCGTTAACAACGAACAGCTCAACGTAATATGTACTCTAGATATCACCACACAATCGCATGCACAACTGCAAAGAAGTCTAAAAAAGAAGTATGTCCGTTCTCATTAGGATATAGCGGTTCTTAAAGCAACAAATAAGTAATTCCCTTCGATAAAAGATGACAATCAAAGGGAGAGGAATCGAAATCGCAGCCTCGAAAATTACGGAATCCCTTTCAGATAACGGAGGTGATTACGACAGAAGTTGCGATGTATCGATTAGCGACGAAATGGTCAGCCGCAGATAATGATTCGAAATGGCACAAAAGGACAGCGTCTCCTCCTTTGCTTCTCCATCGATTGACGTAACTTGCGGTCCGGAATGGGCAGCTCTTGTTCGAGAGACGGAGCTTTATATAGCAATGTGAGGTAACTGACAGGAACTCAATAGACTGAATCAGAAGATTTCTAAACTAAGATTCTATCGACTGCTCTGCTTATAAGACCGTCTTTCGTTTGATAACTATGAACTTAAATACTGAAACTCTTAACTCGGGCGATATTGAGGCTTTAAAGTTTCCTTTTCAATTCAAATGAATCTTATCAGAGGTAGTGAGAGGAAATTAGAAGATATGGAAAGTTCAAGCGAAGTCTGAATTATCCAGAGCAGTAGAATTTCCAATAAAAAGGGGTTTGTAAAACGATGTACAAACCTATAGATGGAGACTATGAATTAAAACATTCCTAAACTCTCATTTGAAGCTTAGCTTTTCCAGTAGTATACACTTCATTATTGATTTATTGCAATTCTGCAAATAGTTCTAAGTAAAAGCACCACAACATTCAGTATGAAATGAAATGATGATCGATATTACAATTAAAAAGCATTAAGCATATTCAAAATATTGCAGCAAATAAATTAACCTTAAAAACCTTAGTAAAAATCATTACAAGAAAAGAAAATGTGTTGAAATAAACTGGTGTCTAATTAAGATATAATAGTAACAGAGTAATAGAAAATCTCATTTAAAACTGATAAATATATTATTAATAAGAAAAATGTAAAAGCTATTTGAAAATCACGATAGGCAAAGTTTGACCTCCCAATGTAAAGGAAGCAAAGAGAAAAATTGAGATAAATTAATTCTATTATAGGTAAAATTGAAATAATGATGCTAAAATTTTCCAAAACTCATGAAAGAAACATTTTTAGATAATCGGCAAACAGTAGCCATATTTCATTCTAGTAGTGCTTTCAACAATTCCTGGATAAAAATTTAGGATGACATATACGAAATAAAAGATGATTCGATAACTGGGGATAAATTGATGTTAAAATATCATTTAAAACCTTATGAGACCTCTTATTATAGTTTGGTGAATTAGGAGATATCTCAGAAGGGAATGTTTAAAAACAAAATTCTTGTTTGCATGTTCTTATTAGCGATAACATTTTGAGGATCATAAGCTCGGGTCACCTCGCCACAAAGCAATGTAATGCTGATGTCAATGATTTTGCCGCATAAGTACATTTTGAAAGATAACGGACTGTTTCACGTCTTCAAACAGTATTCTGCCATAGAGGCTAAGGAAAATTCTTTGACCGCTTGACCATACTGTTGGAACAGTTTCAATCGGTACGCATACCCGCATGACCTCATCAAGTGATGCGTGCATCTCATCCCGTGCATCATCTGGACGTGAATTGTTCTTCAGTTTACGTAAAGCGAGTGAATCCGTCTGTACCATGCTCCTAGTTGAGAATCGTGCATTAGCTATGGAAAATCGGCCGCAGAGTTTAGATCCCGTGACTTTTCCTGCATCTGCATTCTTTAATCTATCCAATCAAATACGCACAGCCCTAATTACTATAATCAAATCAGGCTTAGGCGACTACCAGATATCATGAGTTAATTTTTCTCTCTGCTTTTATTCTCGGTCACTGTTAATCTTAGACGTTTATTATCAACACATTAACAACATTATTTCCCATGATTTTCAAGCGGAAATCTTAGAAAAAATATTATTGCTATTTTTAAACTGCTTCCACAGCTGAGGTCATACTGTATATATGGACATACGGGAAATCGAACCCGGGTCTGCTTTCACCAAAAAAAAACCTGCTACCCACTTGGCTATCCGGGAGACTATAAAATATTTTCCCATTATGAGGAGGTTAGTGCAATTCCTTATTATTACCACAAATTTGAACTTTTCATTAATCTTCACTATACGGTGTCTTATAGTAAAAACTATAGAGATACATGTGTAAGCTCGTTGCAGCATTTATTTAACGACGTATATACGTATCGAACAACAGCTATGACGCACTGATATTTTTAAGGGTTTTTCGCTCAGCGGGTGCTGTCACATCATTAAAGTCTTGAAATTGTATTAAGACGGAAAAACGAATTACGAAGAAGGAAAGCAACGGAGTCTTAGAGGAAGAGCGAACGAAGGACGACGTGTAAAAGGCAATGTGGAAGTGATAAAAGATAGTGTAAGAGGAAGTGGATGATTCGAAGGAGATCTTAGGACGAAGGGCTGAGAGGGAAGGCAATGAATAGGATGATAAAACAAGAGAGAATAAAGAGGCATAAGAGAAAAAGGGATAAAACAAGGTGTAAGAGCGCGAAAAAAACACACCTAGGGCGCAAGAAAAGCTCTCAATGTAACTTAACTGCAGCACGAGAATGTGGGAGAGTCATTGTAATTAAAGAACGTGCCGTCCCAAAGTCTGTTAAAAGGTCCCCCCACCCGACCCCTAACAGGTGCTATATGGGCTATAATCCGCTATAAAAACGGGATTTATAGCGCAGAGGAATTTATTTCTCTATTATTTCAGGCTTTGAGAAAATAAAAACGGACGACAAAGGGGTTCTCCGAAGCATTCCAGAGATACTGGAAACAAAAACTTCTGCGAGCCAACAATGGATATCCGTCTGTTGAGTATTTTTCTTCGTCGATGGCTCTCCGATTGGGAAAATAAATAAGGAAATATAAGATGAAAATAATAGATAGAATCCACAGAGACGCGGAAAAATATCCGCTATCATTTTCTATAAAGTTATCTCAGGGTAAACTGCACTTTCTGTATCTCTGAAACCACACCTCACTGGATTCTCATTTTCCCGGATATTTACTTAAGATGTGTAAATCCCACAAATAAATGTTTATTATAACACATTCGGGGTAGTTTGTGTTACAAAATTAACGTTCGAAAAATCTTACAATAAAAAGGAAAACGACTCAATGAGTATTAAAATTTAAATAAATAGTATATGCTATTCAACCGACACGATCTTGGTGTTGTAGAAGTCCTCGTCTCAAAAAACAAAAATAAATAGTACTATTTATACAGAAAATTTTATTCTAACGACCGGTTTCTGCGATTGATCGCCATCTTCAGATATAGAACAAAGCAAAGTTTCCCACTTTATTTTCATGGAAATAGTAAAGAACATGATGTACCCAGATTTTTATGAACTGTATTAGCATCAAATTCTGTGTTATTTGCAATTGTTCTAGCTTGGGTTATTATTGTACAGAAAAAGAAAGTTGGCGATGAGGATATTCAGCATGGAGTTAAATTGATTTCTAATAGTACAGTACAAACAGCGTGCGCCATACTCCTGTAAGGAGTGCTAAGTGCCATAAAATTTAGGTGGTCTCTTCATGACGTTGGACGAAATATAATCTTGCTACCTACGTAGCAAAATTTTTAGACTAGTATAGTAAAACTAAACAAACATAAATTTCCGTAAAGTATTCAGCCAGAAAATTATTTGAAAAACTGCAATAAGCGATCAGAAAACGTGTAACAATCATGTACATTTCTTCTTCTACGAAGACCAACTCAGTGATTCTCAGAAATTCAGTCAATCTAAAATATTTCGTAATGGCTTAATACAGTTCCTTTTTTCTCGAAGAGTAACCTCGTATTCAATGATTTGTATTTAATTAAGATCAAAAATTGGTCGGAAATTCAACGGAAATAAAAATAAATCTTGTAATTACTCCAATAAATACTCCCTTTCATTTTTATTTTCATGCCAAAAAATATATTGTTAGAGATACATATGCTTGCATGAATTCTAGAATTTTACTACCACGACTCCTTAATGGCCTAACTAGAATCTTTCAGATTTAAGAGAAAGAATAATTAAGGAATGAGATTGGGAGCCTCAGAACAACAAAACCTTCAGAATCCTTGTTTTCAATTTCCGAATTCTATTTGGAGCAACGTGGTGGAAGAAATTCCGATCGATTGAGAAGAGAAAAACAAGAGTGGGCGTCGCCAGTGGTGGAGACGCATAAAACTCGAAAGAGAAAGTACGCGATACTGAAATCGAGCCAATCAACAGACTCCACCATTGTGGGTGATTGAATGGTCACTGCGGGACCCTTCTACGGATGCAGATCTGGTCAGAGCGCTCTGTTTCCCAAGTAGCCAACCCTAAATTTGCCACACTACGAAAACTACTGAAACTACTATAAGCAGGTTTTTTGCACACCCCTTCTTGAGGGTGTTTTCCCACTGGGGAATTTTTTCTTGAGAATTTGCTCTTTTTAAATCCAAGCAGAAGTTTCTTACTTCTTATTCATGTTTATGGTTAAGTTTTCTTCTATCCTTACTCTTCAAAACAAAAGTAATAAGAGGTTAGTTGTGAGAGTCTTAATCTTCCCGAAAATAAAGAAATGTTCCTCTCTTTCTCACTCCACCTTTCTCTTCTTCTTCATCTGTTTTAATATAGTATTTTCGAAACGGTTCAGTATCTTAGAAAAGTTCACATTTATGTATCCTTTTGCAGGCCTTTTTTTTCTTTTGCAATATTTAATTAAAGCTTTTGTTCGTACTAAATGAGAGAGATACCAAATGGGAGGCACTTTAACAGATTCTTCTTCAGAATTCTTATCAAACATGTTAGGCTCGAAATCGTGAAAAGTATTATAAAATATTCCGAATTTTTCCAGAAGTTTGGAGTTGTGATAAATCTCCCCAATAACAGCAAATGTCGATTGTGATTCGCAATTCGTTAGGGACAATCCAATCTACATAAAACAATATCGTAAATTTTACCGTCAGTATCGTCGACAATGGCAACTAGTAGAAAAAGTACAAACAAAGACAAAAAGAAGACCGAAGGGAATTGGAAGGACGAACCGAAAGTTACGAGGAAGATTTTATGATAATTGGCGAGAAATGAGCATTAACAAACGATATATGTTTGGGCATATAATGCGCCGAAATTCCTTGATGGGAAGAATCAAAGTATGAGAAATTGTTCCAGAAGAAGGTAGAGTAAGAAGACAGATTGACATGAGTGATAATATCGAATAAATAAGAAGTTTTATATGGATGGAGGAAGGTACACGGAATAGAGATGCTCGGAGAAATCAAGCCGGCAGAAAGGATTTTCCGCTATAAGAGAGAAAAATCTAGAATTACCAATATTCATAATCAGCGGCTGTTTATAATATAAACAAATTCTATATCACGAGTTTCATGCCTTATAGATGATAGAGATATAATATCTGCATGTATCATACTTAGGAAGAATTTTGTAGATGAAACCAAAGAGGGCCAAGTGATTTCAAATTTACCTTATATGAGTGGTTCCAATTACGATTTTTTTTCCTACATAGTACATAATCTCTCAAAGTAATTTATACGTTCCATTTAATTGAGCTTAGGTAAAAAATATACTGCTAGGATTGGAAAAGCAGAACATTCTTCCGCAGGCTGAAATTAGGGATTACGTAAGTATAAAAAGGAACCTTTCATACTCTTTTAAAAAGATACGTTCAATTATCCATGAGATGTGAGACATTCAACGATTTTAAGAGGAATTCTGCATTTTGTCAATCCAAATACACGTAATTATTGATGATTATCGCATCAGCTAAAGCACTTGTAAAACAATAAGTGCTTTAACGAAAGTAAAGCAATCGATTAATTAATATTTGCATCTTCGTAAGAGTTTGTCCCTTATTTTCAGTCACTGAACGAAGGTGATAAATGATCAATCAAGGTTATTCATTCTCGCCTTCGTAAATTTATATTTTCTAGCAACTACATTCATACATTATCCCTATAACATACGAGGAAGAGTAATCAAGGGCTTAGTTAAACAAAAAGACCCATAATTTTAATTATTGCTCCTTGATTTCATTCCATTTACGATCTATGGAATGTGGTCAATGTGTAGCTGGGATGTAACGCTCATAAAGAATCTGTATGGTTTTAAAGAAAGAGAATTACCGAAAAATGATAAAGTTTGGACGTTGATGAAATATTCTTAAATATCAACGAGGAAGACTCAGAATGATGTGCACGGATAACAAACGCAAGCTTATCAAAAGAGGGCATCTGTGAAATGGTTGACGTTAGAGGTTCACCAGACGGAGAGATATAAAAAGAGTTTATTGAGTTCAGTTGCGGAGAGCAACACAAGAAATACGAGAGTTGCTTTGAAAAAGAAAACAAGGCAAAAGTGACAACTTACCCCTCTTAACATTCCGACGCCCGGAAAAGTTCGTTAGCCCCCAGTGAAGATGTGAGGAAGAAAAAATAAAGGAGCTGAAAGGCGCCAAGCAATAAAACGCAGCGTTAATTTGATGGAACGGCGGATATAACGGAGGAGAGCGTTATCTCCAAGGAAACCAGATTCGGAAAACGTAACTTTTTCAGACAAATAGCTCTTGGTGTGTTTAAAGTTAACTGCTTCTGGCTTTCTATGAGAGACATCTGGGCAGCAAAAATCACACCACTCGCTAAAAAAATAAACGTTTGCAGAGAGACTGCAACTTGTACAGTTTCGTTAATGCGTTAACCTCCATATCACGAACGACTATTATAAGGAAGCCATAGGGAAAAAGAAACTTAAGAAATAAGCGAAGTCGAAGGGAATGCAATTAAGAATGATATTGCCAACCTTGGATTGTGTAAGGGTGGGCTTTCCTTAATTTGAGAATTTACTCGAAGAAATAATCGTAAGAAATTAATGAGCAGATTATAGAACGGAAATAATTTATTACCGATAGAACACGAAGGAAAATATTCCCAAATTACGGTGGAATAAGATGGGGCTGGCGAACTTATGGTACACAAGAAAGTTATTTTGGAACGCGGAACTCTGACTGCATTATGCACTACTGCTCCTGTATGCATTATTCACTCACAAAAATTAACCTTCGAAGTAAATTGCTCTAAATCTCGTCTATTGATATTGGTACTTCGTCAATAACAACATCTCAAAACTATCATTGTCACTGAAAAAAATATATGAAATAACGAAATTTCAGATTTAGAGTGGAGTGATGTGGAAAGGGCTAATGTGAATGTTAGTTTGTAAACCCAATTAGAGAATTGCGCCAGTATAATCAACAAATATAGTAATTAAAATTGCTTTAGAGAATAAAATTGAAGAAACGAAGGCATATCATAAATGCAATGTACACCATGGATTTGAAATCAATGATATAATTTAAACTAAGAAGTCTGACAAGTAACAACTGCTCTGCCATTAATGATAATCAACAGGCAGTTTTTTTGTAAGGTTACTTTAGAGGATATAAATCACTGGGAATAAGGAGGGCCAATTTGAACCCGGCCCGAAATCATGCTAGAAAAATGAAAAATTATTCCTATAAATCATAAGACAAAAGAATGGATTGTTTACAGGAAAGAGTTCGGGTAAAAAATGTCTTATGCCTTAATTGAAAGAGCAGAGGGACTCTAAAATTGAAAAGGCCATGGCGATCACTTAAGCCATTCATGATCTATTTCATGGGAAACAAACAATTTGATAATAAGATACTAAATAAAATAGTTTTAGGGACAAATATGGCTATACAGCATTTAAGTGAGTTGATTTCACTCAATATCAATGCTATCGAGACGAAAGACGGAAGTAAATTAAAGATCTTATTTGAAGACTGAGGCGTAATATGTTTGTGCGAGAACATTGCACAGGCAATGTTGAATACAATGACCGTTTCTCTATCATGGCATCATCATCAGGAGATAATGCTTCTACGGAGATACCCTGATGATCCCACTAAGGTGACGGTCGTTCCAATGAATCGCTAGATAACTTTGTTTTTATTGTCTGAGGAATGAATTATTAATTTATGAATAATCTTGATGTGTAGCGAAAATAGTAGACCATAGAGAAATAGTCCAATAAAATTATGAGCCGCTATTAGTAAAAGAACAATAAAGGGGAAAATTTCCGCTTTTTTTTACCAAGGAAGATTCTAACAAAACGAAGGTCTCTTTTCCGATCCAATAAAATATCGATTCACAGCAAATACGTCAAATATGGATCTGGGAAAGAACTTGAGGTCCCTAATGCTTTCTACCTTACAGCGGTACTCCAATGGGAGCAGGGAATTCCTAGTAAGGATTCTCATACCCTAGGGATAACAAGTTAGGTAATCAGAAACACCTACTTGTTGACATAACCTTACAAAAGCCATGGAATAATAATAGTTTCAAATGATGCTTTAACTTGTAGCATAGTTTTAAAAGAATTCCTTCTTTTTAAAAGAATTCATTTCGACTAATTTAACAAAATGTTCTATTTAAAATTTTCTTATAGAATTGAACGTGATGATGCTGAAAAATTCTTTGACTGTTCCTACCCTACTTTTCTATAGGTTCAAGGACAAATTCCCAAGTAAAAGAATTTCAGGATTTTCATGCTTTCCTATCTATTCCTTGATTGTAACTTAAATATTCCAAGTTCCTACAGCTTCTTATCAAATTTACTTCTTATTTCTCATTTTTAAAGCTCAAAATTTGAATCAAGTCATATCTATCACATCGTATCAAGCAAAATGAGATAAAGGAATACTTGTGTATATATGAGATTATTTTTCTTTCTTTCGTGACTTTCATGAAGTGTATGTATTACTTATATTAAATGATGTAAATATATATTTTGTAATTTTTATGATTATTTTTTAACTATGAATTATATTAAACAAAAGTTATTTTACCCCTTATTGCGTGGTTGTATTCCTGCAACGCAGGTATTTCCTCATCCACCTCAAGGTGAGATTTTTGTCTCAAAAACCCACACTTTTAGTTCTTTCTCCTTTTTATTCATGTACACATTAAACTTATCAATAAATCAGCGCAGGTGGAATTCTCGAGAAATATTGGTTAAGGGTATGATATAAAACTGCTTTCCGTAGACGTCTTTCTAATTCCCAAGTATTAAGTTGCTTAAACAATCCAAATAGTTCGTTAACTGTTAGCCACATTCTTGATCATCACTGATAAAGAGGGAATCAGAGCAACGTTTTCAACTCTAAACACCATCAAGCGTTTTAAATACACCGCATCTATAATGCAGAAATGAAAATGAGGGAGAAGAGTTTGAGCGTAACCGAGCAAACAAGGGGAAATCACGCGGGTATTTCGGTGTAATTTCGCTTTCGGCACAAACTTAGAGCGCATCAAATATGTATTGAATAGTACATCCAGTCCTACCAACCTTTGGCAAACAGAATCTTCGTGAAGTTCTTTACTCAATTATGATGTGATGCTAAAACAGAAGAAAACCTTGAATAGATAAGCATGGTTTAATGGCCGAAACTGATACAGAAATCAAAATCACTTAACAAAGCACGCGCAGATTATTTTTTTATAAATATACAGATGAAAACGTAAACTTGCACACATATAAAGATAATAGTATAAAGAAGAAATTTTCACATTTTCCTGTTTACACTTTTCATCGAATACAGTTTCAAACACCATTGTTTTTCATTCGGTTGTAATTGATTCCTATAGCCATTATATGTGCTAACAAATTCCATAGAGGAGCCTTTCACTTCTCACATAAACTCCAGCGAAAGTTTAAATTTAAAAATTATATTGAAAATTTACGAGAATACCCAAGACAAAAAAATTATGAGACGTCTCGATTTCGATAGAGTATATCTTCCATTTTGTGTCCAAATACATTTTTTTTCTTTCGGTACGAGCCCCAGTAAACTCATTCTATTTACAGCCCTGCGAACACGTCATATTCAATTTTTCCAGATGGAAAGAGCCAGTTTTATTTGGAGACTTGAATGCTTATGAATAAACAGCTAAAGTTTTCTGTGCGTAAGCGTAGCAATATACTGGAGATTTTTATAATAAGATGCGAAAATAATTCAATTCTCAAATAAAACTGAAAAAGAAACCATCGCTAAATAGTGTTCATCGGTGTTGAGATGAAAGGAAAGCTCTGATGGTTACATAAGATTCAGGCGGCTACACATTTTGGTTGCATGCTTTTAGGATACAATTATTTTAACGCTTGAAAGAGAGAAACAAATAAAAGACAATCATTCACAGGTTATATTAACACTCTAAATTTATTTATTCATTGTGCAAGAATAACTAATACTAAATTTGACATTAAGATAAATTTAGGTTATGATATAATTTCGCATACCATAATTTTCTTATCCATTTCTTATGGCATCCGAATAAATAGCGAGAATTCAACCGCACGAAGGTACACGATGGTAATAAATTGGGTAGCGTTATTTCGACAGGAGAAAGGAAATGAAATCCATCCAACGGTATAATGCCTCCAAAGTTATCTTTTCATTTCTATTCTGCTGAAGATTTAAAATGTTTTCTCCGAAGAGCGAGAGATCCATTTCTAGATAATATCATGTTTCTCATTCATGTGTTTTTTAGCATTTCTCTTCTCCGACATTCTTTCCGAGCCCATTTACCTCCTCTTATCTCACACCTAAAATGGCAGATATGCATTGACATAAACGAGGTTACTTTCGCCAGGATCGTGCTCAAAGTAAAAACACTTCAGATGTAAGATTTAGACGAGAATGAGGGCGTGAAAGCAAAAATATAGAGCCATGAAAGCCACCATTATTTTGAAAGAAGAGATGACGGATAGAATACGAGTATTTGTAAGTCAGTAACTATAATGTTAGCCACTCTACAATAATTGAGAATCCAAAGTATGATTGTGGCTAGAGTTTGGACTAATTGAGCAGTACCTCCATTTTTGTGCGGAAAATAACGTTATTGGCTGAAAATCTCGGTGACATTTTACTACACTCCACAGTGTCTTAATAAGCGTAATTTTGAACAGTACAAGTGGGGTAGCTAAGTGTGCTTACGTATTAATAATCGCACTCGATCGAGTAATCGATAATCGTATACAATGTTTAAATAAAATAGTTGTATATGAGTTGATAATCGTTATTGATAAGATTACGCAAAGAAGGGAAAATTTTTGAAAATAGAATTTTGAAAAGATACGAAATCGGTCCCCGACGCAGGTAAGAAATCCACGAAAGAAAGGAGATTAGACACTCAGTTAAGATAATGAATTGAAATTTCATAATCATAACTGAGGGAGTAATAATAGGTATCAAGCGACCCTTCCGCTATGTCGAGCGTTCTCACAATAAAGGCAAAATAAGGAAGATAAATATTCGTTCCTTTCCGCTGAAGGTACGTGATAACAATAACCGAAATAGGTTAATTGCTTAATATTAAATACCCCTACTACATGCAGATTGGTGGCGTATCAACGTAAATAGTAGTTAGCGTAGTAATTCAAACGAGTTCACATAAGGAGTAAAATGGAATAATACCACTACCAGGTGGCGACCTTACGTTGAAATCCATCAAAAATATTTTAAAAACGATAGATGTAGACAATATAAAGCCTATATAAAATTACTGATTAAATTTATGGTGAATAAATGTATTTCATATTAATATTTTTATTAATTATGAAAGTATTTAAGAGTCCTGAGATGCAATTCATGAATTTTAAAGAAATTTTACAAAGATTGTGAGATGGAGAATATTTCAAGACTATTTTCTAATCTTAAGGGAATAACTTGCGGGTAAATCAATTCAAAACCAGCGCTTTCTTCAGTCTTCTACGGCACCAACATTATATAAGTTACACAATAAATTCAAACAGCAAATGAGGAAAATAATGTACATGGAATGAAATATTTTACCATTAAAACGATCTTCAATTACGGAGATAAATGTTGTGAGAAGTCATAAATATTTGTCTTGCAAATTAAGTGGCATATGTAGCTTAGCCATGGTGCACAACTTACCGTTGGGAAACACAGACTTTAAATGTATGTTATATGGTTGGAAACATGTATTTTAGAAAATTCGCCGAAAGTTACGATTCTTCTGAGTAACTTACTGTTTTCACTGCTAATAACATTTAGAGCAAATAAAATGGAGAGAAGAGGATGATGTTTAACATAGAAGACTAAGCATGGAGGAACTCTTTCCAAAACATTAAAAAGAAACCGGGTGTATATGTTTAAAGGAAGTTTTAAGTGGTATACTTAAAAAAATTACAGAACTCCGTCGATCCCATTCAGGCTTAAATAAACTTTATAGAATTACAACCATTAAACTCCAACGTTTCCCAAAATAAACTCCTAAAACTAAACAGCCAAGACCAATGAAGATACCGAACGAAATTACCGTTCCAACAACAAACGTGATTTTCCGTTTCGGATGGAATTTATGAAGAACTTTCCACGCTGGGATTCCACGAAATTCCCTAACGAGAGAATTCAAAGCAAATTAAATCACAACTTATTAGGAGCAGACGTAGGAAAATCGTCCGCGATTAAAGAAGAAAAAGGTAAGCGTCATAGAGAGTGCATGAACTGCACGATGTGACATACGGATGAGAGCGTGAGGAAAAAAACAGAGGGCGACAGGGGTACTGAGGAGTAATTAAGAAATTGGGATCGCGTAAAAATTTTAAAAAAGGCAAAAGTAGGGGGCAATAGTTGTGAGGAAAGAGGAGAGGAGGGGAGGGGAGAGGGCGAAGGAGGTCAGCGTATCGATCGGTGGAGGAAGCGTGAAAAGGATGGCGATGTGTGTGCAAGGAGAGAGAGGAAGAGACTGGAGTTTTCAAAACGCCGTAGTAATTATGGCGATTCTTTTGTTTTTTGGAGGCGCCTTCCCCGAGACAATGGTCAGGAATGGGCTCGATAAACAAGTCCGTCCGGGACGTAGCATTTGGATGCATCCGCTGCTTAAGTCTCATCTCAGCCGTAACGTAATAAGTTGCGAGAAAATCAGCGCGCAATGCATCTCCGCGATTCGGTTTGGCCTTCGGGAGAATTTTACTAGGAAATTAATTTCTAAGTGATCCTGCAGACATTCACATCGGGGGCTATAAATAGAAATACGAAATGTATATTATAAAATGTCTTGTATGCCGGAGAAAGATATCGTAATTGGTAAAATAAAAATCGCGATGTGAGGATACTTAACATACTTTAATGTACCATCAATTTCGAACTATTCATTTTATCGTGAGGTCTACGAATCATCATGTCGTGCATGAATGTAGGTTAAATGGAATGTTGACATTATAATCTTTTTCCTACGTATTCCCTATGGAGTTCTAAGAGATAAGGCTTCATTTATAGATCCCAGTATCCTAATTACTGAGAGAAAAGGTAATTTACTTTCAAAATTGCATTTGTCCACACGGTATCGTAAAAGGGAGGCCATTCATGTAATAACGAAATTCCCCAAGAGAATTTTCGGTGCCTATTTTTCATTACCATATCTAGCTCATCTAGCTCCAGTAAGAGGTCGTGTTTTCTTTTCTTTCCAGATTTGGTTTGATTTCATTTATCGAGCAGCTGCTGCACATGGAAATACTTCCATTCACCTCTGAATAAGAAATTTCACGAAGAACTTAGTTGTAAAAAGCGATATAATCCATTTTAGAGCCATTTAATTTTTAGGTTGGATTGTTATTTTTTCAGACACGTACCTTCCCGAAGTTACTTCTTAATTCATTAATCCAATTCCGAGACTTTGGTACGAATATTCTCGATAAACAAAACTGTCTTCTAATATTCCACAAAGATATACATAGTGTCATTTAGTTTTATGGAAAACTGAATAACATTTTTGATTAAACTCACCCTGAGATGCTAAAATTATTCTACTTCGTGTATTATAAGAAGATTATAATCTTTTATTATATGAAGAAGTTAAGTGTAGATCATGTTTTTGTAGGAGACAAAAAAGAAGTGTTCAACCGTATCGATTCTACTCCAAGAGCGGATGTTTCTGTAATATTAAATCCTCAAAAAGTAGGTTTTGTTAGTTGTATTCGTTCTTATATTTTTTAATATTATTTATTCAGTATACACACACAGATTTTAATATATCAAAGAGCAAACTAAGCGGATGCTTCATTTCAGGCCATCTGTTTCAACTACCACACCTGCCATCCACGTCTTGCTAAACTTAACCTGGTTTTCCTTAACCAGACTCAATATGGTGTTCCACGTAGTAAAGCGAACATCAATTGTATTATACGTTTGAACTTGTAAGTCGAAGTTTCATCGCAATCAGTTAGTAATTCACGACGTGATTTAATATGAGAGATAGAGGGATAGAGAAGCGCACACCGGAAATGAAATGAAGGAAAAGACCTGAGAAACGTGAATGGAGGGAACGTTCTTGCTCGACCGCATCTAAAAAGGGATAAGAAATGATACGCTCGTTTACGTTACAAATCGCACTTCCAAAAATTCCCGGGAGAGGGGAGCCATCGACCCCTTTCGACTTTTCGTGGGGCGAAGACGGAAATCGTGTTCACTGGGTTATCAAGATGTTTCCCTTGGGTTAAAAGAAGTTTGTCGCATCTTCCTTCAGGACCAACTTCCCTCGGGAAGAAAATGACCAAGATGAATTGAGATTGTAAAGATTCGTGCGCCTATTGGATGGCCTAAACATAAATATATCGAAAAATTGAATTGCGCTACCCGTAAGACACTTATCTGTCTCTGCGAAGCTCTGACGTAATCGGATCAAAAGCACCTTTCCATGCAAAAATTCTCGGATTAGTTAAACCAATGTTTCTCATTCTTTTAACGCTTTCCTATCCTTGGTTATATACCACCGCCTCCAAACAACAAAGTTAAGCATCATTATCTGTATGAAAAAAGTAGAAAATAGGGTTACTGTAACTGCTAAGAGTTTTTCTACAATTTCCTGATGAAAGTCGTGTGGAACAGAATGGACGAAAATGTTCCTTTTATCTGAAGTCTATCCCACTCTTGTTCGTAACTATTATAATGTGAAAAATACCGAGGTACGAGTATTCACCCCAGTCACCCTACTTCGAATGCTATGACCATTTTTATTCTCAGAATTATTGCGCTGAGATTGCGAGTACTTCTTTCATTAGAGTACTTTGTCTTAAAGAGAATTGCATGGGCAAAATACCTCACTCCTTATCTAGAAAATGGTTCTTATTCCCTCTCCAACGCTTTTTGTAGCTTTGTATTTGGATAACCATCCTTCAGGTCGATGGCTTTACACAAGCGGGAAGAGAGAATGAACATCCCATCTTATTTCCTGGGGAAGATATCGCAATTTCGATTCAAATCTAAATCCGAAATTGTTATCTGCATCGCTTGAATCAGAATTTCGGCTGCAAAAAGCAGTTTATTTTCTTAACGAGAACACTGAGATAAAGAGATAATAAGAGTTACGCGGTGAATGGATTTTTGCTTTGGCTTTCCTTCAGAAGGAAGGGCATAAATATTTATAGGTGTCGCGGGTTAAAATGAGAAAGGAAGAGGGGAAGGCATCGCGTAGGCGGATAGATGAATGGAGAGAAGGGGAGGGGGATTGAGGGGGGAATGGGAAGGGGGAAAGGGGAGGGGGCGGAGGGGGAAGATGCGACGGGAGGAAGAGACAACGGTGGAGGTTAAACTCAAAGCAGTGGTTCGATTGGAAGCAAAAAGTCTCCCAATATACTATCTTGAATAATGAAAGAAAACGAATGTCTTGATAGAATTGAAGGATAAGTGGTAGATATTACAGATGGTATAAAACAGATAGTTGAAAGAAATAGCAAATGATGTTACCACATGTGTATGACGATGTTACAATGGAACGAAAATAATAAAATATATTTTGAGCTCACAAAGTGTACATCTTCTCGCGTCGTCATGGAGAAATTAAACCAAGTAGCATCGAAATAAGTAAGAACTATAGTTGTATGGGATATTGATTGTTAACGGTAAAAAGTTACTAGTTTTCTTAAAATCTTCCAAATATTCATAGTGTTACCGTCTTATATATTAAAAAGTAAACCATTAAGGAGGAATATAGGGAATAAAAATTATGAGCATAGATAGGAGCAGTAATCGCATTTAAGGGCAAAGGGATAGAATCAAAACGAAGAAAAGATTTAAACGGAGTGAAGAGAAAACTTGAAAAGAAGGGTGCTAAAAAAGCGATATTTCCGTATCGGGAAAGTGTATTAGGACGAGTTAATAGACACAAAGGGTTTGATCAAAGCGAATACATAATCGATAAGTAAAGGGCAAACTTTGCTGAAGGGAGTACAAAGTAATGAAATCCCTATCCTAACTCCCTCTAGAGTTAGCTAAACATTTTAATTAATTCGGAACCTTTTCTGCTTTAACAAATTAAAAAACAGGATTCAAAGTAGTTCAGGAAACAAAAGGAAAACCAATGCACAGCGTCTGGCGATCTTGCAACGCAAAAACTCCTTGAGTTATGAAATATAATGTTGCAAGTTTCAATTTACAAATTACTCCTCCTGTAGAATGAACCAACTCCACGTTTAACTGCCGGGTAAAATTCTAAAGAAAATTTGTATATCTTTAAAACATGGAACAGTTACAGAATACTGAATTAGATTTTATTAAATCATTAGTTCTGATTTAGGATTCCGTTCCTTAATTGTTTCTCCTATTGGTTTTGACCTTTCCCGCTATGTACTGGTTCATTCCTTCGTTGATTCTGAAGATGATTCCCTAAGAATCGAAATTAATGGAATGAGCTACTTCTTGATGTTTTATCATTATGGATTTTTAATACTACACTTTATCCATCAGTATGGAAAATAATTTAAAATGAAATATTCTGTTCGGCGACCAAGGAAATTTCTTTAATTCGAAGCTTTTCCTACCCAAACCGAATTAAAACTTCCGAAACGGTCGAAGTAATGGCAAAAAAAAACAAATGCTCCGCGTCGTAAGGAAAACGGGAGCGCTGGAAATTGTGCGACTTTAAATCCGTACCATTTATATTAGCGTGGATATATATCGGTGTCGCAGAATCCCGCGAGGGGTCGTTAGAGAGAAGATTGGCATCTCCAGTGGGGAGGAGAAAAGGTCAGCGGGGAGTGGATGCGGCGGAGCATGCACGTCGTGTGGGAGTGAGCGATTCGGAAGAATCGGCGCCGAAAAAACCCTTTCAGTGGTAGCCCCTTTCCACTTCATAGAACGCTGCAGCCACATTTTCCCTCTTAATTACGACTCGACAAAAAAGATACGCAGTCTTTTCGCTCCCATTACACGGCGCGACAAATCGGCCTTAGCATCGATCTCATTCGACGAATGCTTACTTCTGTTCGGTTAGATTTCATATTGAGGTTCTCTCGCATTTATACGTGAATATCAATCAAATCTCTTTTTGGCTGAGCAACTTTGGATTCTCTGTTGTTAACGAAGCTCCTTTTCCTTTCGCTCATCTTTTGCATGGAAACCTTTCTCTCCGTCATGTGCCTTTCTGGACACAAATCCACCTCATTAAACAATTTTTTGGTCTTCCTCTCCCTTTTGTAACACACTAAAGTTTTTAAACTCACAAAGTAGTTTTCTTTCCTGAGTTTGTTACAAGCTACCTTTTTCTTTTAACTTTCATACGAGGATGGGTAATATGTAAGAAAAGACTCAACAGTCTCAATCTCGACTCAATAAAATCGTTTCACAATCGTTATCATTACACAAAAACCTTGAACACATAATTCGTAATGACTCTTTTTTTAATGTCCACATTCCTTCGTTATTTATTAATTACAGACTTCCATTAGTTTTCGTTATTCGTTAATTATTTATTCGTTCGTTCGTTATTTATTAATTACAGACTTGTCCATCTATTAGCTAAAAATGCTACTACTTCTAACTACTTTACAGATATGTCCGTCCCGAAATACTACCACTTAACAACTTACAAAATTATCTATTCTGTAATAATACATTCGCAAAAATGAAATAATATCATCGGCGAAATTTGCAGGATAAATTTCTCATCGTTAGCCACTGATGTACAGCTCTCTTCACACAATCTACACATTCTGATTTTAAATCCATCCTTCCATTCTTAAAAAAACCTTCAATCGAAACCTTTCGATGTTGAATGAAAGAGAAGTATTAAGAATAGTATATTCCGGTAGGGAAAGCTCATCATATATAATCTTCCTGATTACATATATTAGAGTTTCCAAGTAAATACTTACGTTACTAACATTAAGATATCGATTGAATCAAGATCGATACATCGAGTTGAAGCCAACATCGAACGATAAATGGACCGTCGCGATGCTCCCCCTTGAGATGCAGAAAAACGCGAATGTCAAAAACACAATCGATGCATCTCATCACAAAGCTTCCGATTAACACGACGGATTCAGGGATGCGATGGCAATTTTTCCAACTTATTAAACGTGCGTGCTTCCAAAGACGACGTCGGGATATATTCTCTTTTTTCTCTCGAGTGTCGAGGGAAAAAACTCGATCCCTTGAGCGATATTGCGTCCGAGTTCTTCCTCTACGAGATAATATCCGAGGCAGAGATTCCGTGGAGAATCTCGCGTGGAATCTTGGGATTCCGTGACTGGAAGGTGCCCTCCTGCGGATGGATAAGCCCGAAATTTGTTTCGGCGAAGAATATACGAGGTGTTGGCGCTCGCAAGAAGAACGTTGGAGAGTAAAGAGTTGACAATAAAAAAGGAAGCGGGAGATACAGAATTGTGTACTGAATTAGAGAAAGAAAGGGAGCAATGTTAAAATATAAGATGCCTACGCGTATCTCATAGTGGACTGTGTAATCGATTCACTAAATGTATAGGATATCCCCTTTCCAAAACTTGGATGGGGCAGAAAAAACATCCCTTACAGACAGTTTCGGAAATCATATAATTTTCTACATTCTCCTTGAAATTTGAAAATGTGAAAATATTTTCAACTTTAGATAAGTTTAAGTGATTATAGTATACGCAGAAAATTAGCTGCAGGATGATACTTAGTAAACATTTACTCAGAAAGAATAGCAAGGGTTCTATAGATAGCCGCAAAATATTAACAATTATATGAATTTTACTAAGTAATACCATTCAGTGGCTCTATCTTTGAAAGGAAAGAAATTTACTCTGGAAGCCTAGTTCACAGAGTCACTAGTGTCTGTTTAAGTAGCAATCTTTCTGATGTTCTTCATTTAAGTGAGGAAATTAAACCTGAAATGCAAAATATAAACTAAACCTAAACTCGATAAAACTAAACCCAAATGTTTTTATCGATAGAAGACGCTCGACAACATTGCTAGGCAGCACTGAAATAAGTATTGCGCGGCCGCTCAAGCAAACGGCTTAGAGGGAACCCTAGGTTAATACCCCTTATCCTTACCCTGAACGAAAAATCCACGTATGATCATTCCCTGAACGAAAAATCTATTTATTATCATTCAAAACAAAATTTAAAATCTTTTCATGCTAGGTAAGATAGAAGAGAGATGGGTTAAGTCAAAGTTAAAATTAAATATCCTGTTATTATAATTTTTCATAATTTTCTGATTTGCAGATAATTCTATGAAGCATCATCTCATTAAAATCTTTTATATTTCCTGAAGAAATACGACCATCGATTGCTCAGTATATTTCCGATCGACTCTAGTGAATGAAGGACGAATTTCAAAAGCTTGCAATTACGTGCGATGTCATAAAACGAGAGAAGAAACGTCTCCCATCTAAATCCCATTAAGTGTACGAGTTGAGTAAGAAATTTAAAAGGAATTTCAAATCCTCTTTTCTGAGTCGATGAAGAAACAGAAAGGAATAAGCAATCTTCGGCAGAAGGAATCCGTCTTTCTTGCAGTAAGTATTTTTATTTTTTAATGGAAATTGATTTTTTAATAAAGGATAAAGGTACCTCTGATGACAGTCTATACTTGGCATAAGGATAAGTTTAAAATTCGCTAAAAAATCTCGTATGAAATAATCTATTATCAAACTGAAGGAATGAATGAAGACATGTTTTACTGCATTTCTTGAGACCTAGAGATTGATATGCAAGGTCAAAACATTCAGTGAACCTCATTCAGAAAACCTTAGAGTGGAAAAGTAAAATTTCTGGTTCTTAAGAATAGACGACTGTAGGTAGATATTTAGGTACATAATCGCACACACCCTAATTTACTATATAGGTTTCTTAAGTCGCCTTCTGAGAATATTTTTCTATGAATATATATATTTATCATCGTAATTTTTGATAGAAACGCCATTTCATTCAAAAATCAAAAGGGAACAGATTTAATTCAATAAGGATAAACTAAAATCTGAAGTTACAAAAGTTGAAATATTGCAGAATGTACTTTATAGAAAGACACTTAGTTAAACGAAAAATCAATTAAATAACATAAAAGAAGGATTTTGCTCCTAAAAGATATATCAGAAAATTTCTACTGAGGTTAGCGAGAAGTTGTGGAAATACATTGCGAATTATTCACATATTTTTTGTCCTTTCAAAACATTTCAATCAAATTAACAAGATCTTCAAGTATATTCTCCAATCGGGAATTAATTCAATGTGACGAACCAAAAGGCCATAGAATTGGGATGTTTTAACGGTGGCTCTCTTCGTCCCTCACATATTCAGTTTTAATTCAATAGTATCAAACAAGAATAAAAGTATCACTTTCTAGGCAATAAATTAGAGGGTTATGTTATGATTCGTTTAATTTCTGCGATTAGAGATGTATTTGAAGATGAAACGTTCATACTTACTTGTTTTCTTTCATTTTCTCCCGAAACATATGAGAGTTTTCAATTAAACTGAACAAACCAAAGTAAATCCTTCGTATCTACTAAAATGGGAAAGTAACCTATTTAAACACAGTAAAATCGAGAAAAGAAGCATAAAATTCTCTACAAACTTCCATAAATTTTACCCAAAATTATAACTTAAGATGGCATTTCATTAAAGAATCAAGTTAAACGGAAAATTCCGGCGGAATTCGGCTAAAATGATAACGAATGGAGCCCTTTAATTAATTTTGCTCGAGCGAAAATTACTTGGCCCATCGAGAAGGACAGAGTATTTGGGGAAGATATAAGAAGGATGGTGAGGATGTGTACGGGAAGTAAAAGTTAAAGCGGCGGAGAAATATAAGGGAGAAATTACTGGGAGACGTAGAGGCGTCTGGGCGTGGAAGGGGCGGTGATGTAAGTGCAGGGTTTTCAAAGGGAATGAGTGAAAGGAAAGGGATAATGGAGGAGGAAGGACGTTCAATGAAAAGGAAGTAAAAAAGTAGAGAAAAGAATTTAAGAAAAAGAAGAGCGCTAAAGAATTCCTCGATGATGGAGCTACAGTTTGAGAACTATTCTTATTCCAAAAATTATAAAAGAATGCTTTTGAATGAAAGATAAAACGAAAAATATCTTCCTTTTTGAGAAATTCAAAATTATTGGTCTTTAGGTAAGGAGATTGGAATAAAAATAGAAAATAATATTTATTTTCAGCTACTATAGACGATCCTACAATTTTCTCCGTGTATTCATTAAAGATACAAAACTATCACCTACTCCACTCATTTTAACACTAAAAGGCGATTATCCCTCGAAAGCTAAAAAATTACTTTAAAAACTTTAAGATAATGGTTGCTTAAGATATATTCGCTAATTCAATGAAAATTAACTTAGAAACAGGGAATATATGTATACCAAGTAAGCCTATCTACTCCAACGAATTTAAAACAGTCGAAATTGAACCCATACCTTACTTTACAGGCCTTAGAATATTCTGTCATAAACTCGGGTTCTTAGAAATTACTGAACTAAACCACCTCAACATAAAGAAAATTAGTTACAAAGCTTTCGTATTATTTCTCAGTAAAACGAAATTGAATAAAATTGACGCTAAATAGGCTTGATTCTTACATTGGCATAAGTTTTAACATGCACTAACCTCGAATGGAATATCTTCAGAAACATGGATAATATAAAGATTTTCTACGTGAAATTCCTTTTAGTGAATGACTGAGAATTTTTTCTCTCTTTTGAAAAATAATGGTTACTTGCGAAGATAATGTAATGCAACGAGTAAGGACGATACTTTCCTTGGAGGTACAATTAGTAAATTTTCAATACTGATATGTAAAACCAAATAAAAACTTTCGATTCTAATTTAAATGAAATTGTAGCGTAAATTACATTTTCCAAGGTTTGGAATTCAAATCACCCGTAGTTACGTGAGTATTTCCGAACATTTTACCTCGTTGAAAAATAATTTCAATTTTTGTCACATTTAAACTACCATATGGAAACTTTTTTCACACAATGCTATTTCGAAAAATATTTTAATGAAAATGAATTGGAATATGCGAAATGCACAATTCAATACGTAAAAATCCACGGATTCCGGAATGACCTCGATTTAAAAGGCGTCGATTCATTGATAAGTAGAGCGTAGGGAAATTAAAAAAGGATATCGAAAGAATTAAAATTCTCTATTGACGGCTAGACACAAAAGCAAAAAGGTCCGGAATTTCAGCGATAAAGTTTGTAGCATCGAAAATGGACACAAAATTGAAATTGCATTTTTACGACTATGATATATTATTACTAAACAGTCGAATGAATTCGAGTTTGCGGTTAAATATGAGTAAGAGTGAATATTCAAAACATTTAAACATGCATACCTATAGGAAACACACTAATATAGACTTTATTTGAGAAATGTTACTATATACATGTATAAATGATAATGATAAAATATAGTTCGAAAATTAAACAACATATTTAAACGTCATTTCCGCAATAGAAATATATTTCACCAAGTAAAAGGTCATTATTGCAAGTTATCTTCGAGTCATTGTCTACTTAGCGGGGTTAAGTTAATCTTAGTTGAAATTGAAAATTTAAGTTCTATCGAGGTTTGCTCCAACGATTCCATTGATCAATGTTTCAAGTAAAACTGATAATCCCTATAAATATAATACTAAATTCATGCTATCACTTTTTCGAATATATTTATTAACGTAGACTGACGAAATCAGATTAACTTTAATTTGACTTAATTTTATAATAAGACCTGAATAATCGGAAACATGCATAGATTTACCCCCTTGATTACCGCAACCCAACTTACACCATAGATATGCCGGTGGCCTAGCCTCCAGAATACACCACATGGGATTAGCCTTCTTGATCCAAATTCATTGTAATAATATCAAAATTTCCGAAAAGTAATATAATGAAACTCGTGTTTAAATAAACCGTTAAAAATGTCCTCTTGAAATTTTACTAATAAGTGTCATTTTAAAGTAGTAAAACAAACTTAATATTTACAAGAACATTTCTCTACACGTATCATAATATTTGCTCTAACAAATATTTTAGGTAAAATTCCGTACAAGAAGATAAAAAAGAAAATTCAAGTTCAAAAATCACTTAAGCAATAGTCTTCGATGAGATGTTTCAGTTCTCTATTGACTATGTAGCAATTCACAGAGGTTAGTTGGGTTGCGATAACCAATGCGTTAAAGCTATGATGGCTGCCAAAATTTCAGGATCGCCGTTTCTGAAGTCTAAGAAAGTAAACCATAGAGAAAATGTGCTGGATTTCAGCTGTCTCCGATATAATGTTTAGGGAGAATTTCTCTATGAAAGGTCTTTCCTATTTGACGGCTTCTGCGCTAAAACTATCCTCTCGTGCTATCGGTTCTGTAAATTAATGGTTGTATTCATAAATTAATAGTAAATTGATCCTAAGCTTAGTCAAAAAATACGGGAACCTTTATGATATTTACGTTCGTGAAATCATACGGGAATTCAGGCGAGTCAAAGGATATTCCACTACAACTACTATAGATATTATGACAGTAAGAAAGCTCATACCCTCCACTTCATTCCTTTACTCGTTTAACTTGATATCCCGTGAAACATGAATTTTTCGGGAAGAATCCTTAGCAACTGTTACCAAATATTCAATATATTTCCGAAAATTTGTAGCCGTCAGCGAACATGAACCTTATCGATTTTGGCCTTAGTGCTGAGGTGACTAGACGAGAAGTGATTCTGATTTCAATGCTTTTCATTCCATTTGCTTTATCGTTCAGCTTCTTCGACGCTCGCTCTTTCTCACAAAACGCCCAAAACCTTAACCTAAGATATTCTTCCTATAGAAGAAGACAATTTAGAAGTACTTATATTGATCTGCAACCTATTTACTTCACATCGAATTTAACATTATAATTGTCACTTCTACAATTAAAATCTACATTTAGTTTCTATGAACTAGATTCTGAGAATTTAATACACAGTAAAAAAGTACCACCCACACCGTTGACCGTAACCGATTCTCGTACTTCTAATTCATTTTGTGACTTAAATTAAATCCTGTTTCAAAGATTGACTTTCACCAAATAAATATTTGCAATAATTAATAAGCGCAAACATAAAATAACTATCCTTAATACCTTAGATTATCACGGGCTCCAACGAAAAACTCACTATCATAGAAGATCTGTTCTCACCGAGATTTTATTATTATTACTTCAGAGTTCATTGTAGTTAATTCTCGACTTGTCTTTTCAATTCTACCTTACCTGGCATCAAATAACATCAATGTAAAACAATTAAACAAAGTATAGAGTTGCAGAGCACGTTTCCATTATATTTTACCCGGAATCCTATAGAAAAATAAATAAAATATTTCAATTTCTCATGAAATCCTTTAGAATTATACTTCCTTATATTTCCATGAGAATGACGAACAAAGACAATGTTCAAACAGAAATAGCAATATAGAACGTGACTTTCATGAAAATGAGTACCTTTAGTAGACATAATTCAAAATGTCGAAAATATACCATATACAAATTTTGTAATAAATTGGCCTTAAGACAAATTATATTTACTTGATAAAATTAAGAAGTAATAATTAAAATTAAAAAATTTAATAATAGTTAAAAAATTGTAATAATAAATATACTTCATTGTGAGGCAAAACCACGAGTTAAACTGCGACACTATCCTCAGAGAAATAAAAAGTTAAAATCTCATATCGCTCACTCATAAATGGAAGGTTTATACCTCAACACGGCATTTATGTAGAAACAAGATCACGCCTTCAACTTGACTGTAATCGTAAACGGATTTTACTTTGATTTCTTTGATTTATTAATCGAGGTATAGATTGTGGAAGATGATTGACTGAATCGATCAAAGAATTCGTTTTTAGAATAAAACCACGCAATGTAGATGCGCATGAAAATAACTTTCTTACGAAAAGAAGACTGCATAAGAATAGAGTGCTCATTCTGAAATACAGAACACATATTTTGAAACGTCCCCATTTCGAATAGAAGGAGCGGAGGCAAAAGTACGATCTCATCGTAGGCCATTTTAATCTCTTTCCCGAATATATCTGTGGGCAGGCGAAATAAGTGGGAGTCTGCAACGGAGCGGATTTTCGAGTCGATGTTACGAAACACGGTAGATTAAAAGCCGTGCTCAACAACAAGAGAATCTAACCGCTCGAAAGCTAGGGGAAAGTCCACGGGGCTTTTTTTCTAAATTCCTCGCATAATGAAAACGAATGAGAGACCAGACTTTCCACTCGGATTCCCTCGAAATGATGTAAGTGACCGAGACTTCGATATCGGGAGGGGAAGGGAGCAGTCTGCACGAAAGAATTTATGGGCGTGCGTGGAATAATTAAAGTCTCTGGGACATTCGCTAATCGCCGTTAAATATGTAACATCGATATCTCCTTGTGAAAGGGAGAGATTCGCTTTATCGCTTTAATTTTGGGATTTTTTAAAGGAAGCGCGGGCCACGCCCCAATGGGTCCTTTCTCTGACGCATTTCACTCTCTCCCTTACGTTGCCCTCTCTTTCCCTTAAATTACACTCGTAACTCTTCTTGATACTTTAATTACATGAGACGTGAGTAATCCCTTCTAATCACCCATCCCTCTCTTGTAATTCACGTCCTTCCCCAATTTACCCCCTTCACTCACCCTTTTTTGTTTTGTCATGTCAGTGTCACGTGTCCTTCCTGTCTCTACTACCTGTTAATCCCCTCCGTCAATCTCACCCATTATTCTTCTAACTTGTCTCCTCACATCGATGTCTCCCATCGATCTCCAACATCTCGAATTCGATTCTTTGCACGATATTTCTCATCCTCTTCAGTCCTATCCGTTCGTCATTGTTTAATCATGCAATCGATACAAGTCTTCAGCCAATTATCTACATACTAGTTGAAAAACCCCTAAAATACAGACTTAAATACTGCCGAAACAGCTAAAAAGTAATGAATACTAGTAAGGTAAGGTAAATAATGTGTAGTCGTATTGGAAATTAATGTGTTGTTTTTATTTTTGATAAAGACGTTATATTTAACAAAGTAAAACAAATTTCTTTATTCTCATTTTGAAAAATGATTCTTGGATAATGAAAAATTCATACGCTCGCACCAGTTAGAGTAGAACGTGTATGAGAAATCTCTTGCTATTTATTAGTTCAAACTTGAATGATAAGTACATACGTGTAGCATTTTGTTTATAAGATACCCTCCATGTTTATCTACATATCCATATTCTAGGTATTTTTGCTCTTTTTGAAGGTTTGAAGGGTTTCTGAGGCCTTCAACTTTAGATGATCTCTCGTACGAATTTGTGCTCTAATTTATCACACTGTTTTAGTTTATATATAGCGTATAAATCATACTTTGTCTTAGGTTTACCAAAATACTCACGTTCACCTCATAAAAGTACCTCATCGTAGAAAAGAAACTAACCAATATGCAATGGATTGGAATCAAATATTGCAAGATGATGGTCTTTGCTTCCTCATGTGAATTAAGTAGCAAATACATCGTGATTAAGAAAGATACGTTATTGTATTCATACTTGAAATAAATAATTTCATGATTTCATAATTGATACATGATTATACTGACCAAACGTTAGACGTGCAATGTTTTCGAACTATTGCATTCTTTCCCTAACAAAATCAAGGGAGAACTATCGTGAGAAAATCTTATATAACTTAACATTCGAAAGGCTGATTTCCAATAAGGGATAGAACTATGATAAAAGTACTTGAAAACGCTGTACTGCGTATTTATTCATTACAAAATGTCAGTTATGCCTCGGTTAGATGAAATCACACAATCTACCCCTTAGAGAGTATTTACGCTTCAGAAAATTCTGAGTAACGTATGTTGTGTAATGAACGCGAAATACGAAGTCTTGTTGAATAAAAACTACTTGGGTGACCATCTAGGTCATGTTCCTAGGAAGCATAATATACTGAAAACAAGAGAACAGTTTCCAACGTCAGAATACAAATCTTCATTAATAGGATGGCAGATACACACATGCAGTAGGCGAGCATAGTATGTTATAGGATATGCGTGTGCAGGTATGTCCTGCAATACCCCTTGGTATTTGGTGATTCATCGCTGTCACTCCTAACACCTAAGCACTGCACCCATCCCGTGACACTATCCAATATCTTTCCTCCGCTCAACTGTCACTTCCATCACTTTATCCGATCCCTCCACATAATTTCCTGTTCCTTTCCTAGTGGCATTTTTTCTCGTCGCCCGTAACTCTCTTCTGTCGCTCCTCTGGACCCACCATCATTGCTTCTGTCGCCCTCATCACTTCTTCCATGGAAATTTTTATCTCTCTCCTACGCTTCTCTCCCCTGGCGATGAAAGAACCTCAATTTCGGGTTAATCTTTATTAAGGCCAAACACATCGACAGTGGAAATCGCTACCGTGCGGAGCCTACGCTCGAGCAGATATTACATTCGAAAGAAAGGCCTGAGGATATTAGGGCAATAGCGGAGAGGGGAAAATGGAGAGAGAAGGAATGGAGAAATGGTGTAGGTGGGAGGATGGAAGGCGAGCTTTCGCAGAGAGGAGAGGGATTTCAAAGAGTGTTTAGCACTCTGCGGAGATTTTAGGAAGTGGCTAACGCGAAGTTATTTGCGTCCGAGCGTAAAAACGGAAAACTCTTCGAAAAGACAAACTTTAACGTTCTTTGCGCAAGTCATGTTATCGCATCCAACCTTCAAGGCTACGGTTGCAGTTTCGGATCTCTTTAAGAGTCTGATAAAAATTAAACAATATGATTCGAGTCTCTTATTGATACACTGATTTAGTACAGAGAATCAGTTCAAGTGGCTAAGTGTTTAGTTAAATATTTTAGGCAAATATTTTACTTCTGTTTTAGTTTAATTTTTCAATTCTAGATCAAAGAGTACAATCTTGGTTTCATTTTAAAGCTGATTTTTAAACACTAAAAACATTCATGGAATTAAAAAATTATAATCAAAAGCATCCAGACATGTAATAGTCACGTTATCTTTTGAGAAATGCTTTTACCATCGGAGCTGAAGCTATAACTAAAACTAACTATAAATGAACAGAAAATGTTTAGAAACTGAAATGTGAACAAAGGAGTTCTTCAACAAGTATAGGGTATAAGCAAGTAAGCGAAATAATTATTTTTTGTGTTATTCTTTTCCGCTCTTACAAGAATTTTCTAGAGAATAATTTAATTAACTATTTAATAATAGTTATATGTTAGTATTCTAAATACTACAGTACGTACTATGTCTGACACACATAATAATAGAATAATAACTACGAGAGAATTTATTCACTGGATCAAAATATACCGATTATAATTCGATATGCTTTTTTCACACACGCTTATGTCCACTTAATTAATGAGAATTGATATATTCTGTAACTTACGTTGGCCATCTTGCTAGCAAAATACATTTTAGAAGCACCGTAAAGATATATTTCCGAGAGCTACGAACGGTAGGCCATTCTGGAAACATCGAGAGCACAGCAAATTTACCTGCAAAGAGAAGAAGAGGAATTATAAGATAAAATAATAAACATTTCGTGGATATATACAGAGTGACTCCGGTAATAAATAGCATATAAGTATTTGTGTGGGAGGGAGCACGGGGTTCAGCACGTCTCAATAAGCCGAAAAGAAAAACAAACAAAAGGGATCGCAGAAGGGTTACTCGAGGTAGGAAAGTGCCTTTCATAAAAAGAACCTCTTGCCTTGCGTAGATCTCTTTCTCTCTCTAAATGCGGGTTCTTGTATCTCAGAGGTGGCGCATTTGCTTCTTGGTGAGAAAACAGCGCTTTTTCTCTCTCTCTTGAGAATGCGTCGCTCTAGTTTTCGCGCGAACCGAGAAAATACTTTGATGATTAAATGATAAGAGGAAAACTGAATTAGTGCGCTCCCCTTTCGTTCGGTTGTTTGGAATGAAAGCTCTGGTATTTTTAGAGCAAAGAGACAATAAATGGTGGATGATAAATGATGCAAGACAAAGAAATAGGCTAATACAGATTTTCCATTTTCTCGGGTAATAAGTATACAGAGATATAGCGAGGATATAATTATGCAATTATGTCTGTTGACTATAAATTTCACTGAGGTTTCCATTCAAATGATGTCATTTAGAATTGACAACATAACCAGGAAACTTTGCGCAAATGAAATTATGAAATCTAACAAACCAATTATAAGTCTATATCTAGCAATAAATCTACACATCTTCAACTAAGATTTAAAAAACGACTTATAGATTATAGAGATATAGGTAATTATAAAGATGATAATCATAAAGAGATATAGGTTTCTTGCTTATTCCTTGAAATATTTCTCTCCGCCTTAGAAATCTCCCTCTCTATGACTATATTAGTAGTGGTATGTTGATAATTAATTTTGTAAGAGAGGTTTATTATTAAATTAAAATTAAGGGGTTTTTCACCACAAAATCAAGTTTTGAGCAGAAAGAAATAAAAAATACATATCATTATAATTCAAGAAATCACTTATTTACATTTACTTATATTTCGGTGGAATTTAAAAATCACAAAAGACGATAATCAGCAGCATAATTAGACATATTAGCTGTTACCCTATAATCAAAAAACCCTCTTTGAAAGGATTTTGTTCGGTATACAATATTTCTCTTGGCTCCATTTCATTTTCATTCACGTGTAGATTAATATCGTATAGTAGTTACAACTCTTGTTAATTGGTTTTCTGCATTATAATTATTCTACAAATAGAAAGTATCTGATACTGGTATCAGAGTATCCCACACCTTTAATAATGAAGCCCTAATCCAATCTAAAAGCTTTTAATGGTTTCTCTAAAATCAATCTCTCCATATTCAATAGATTTCTTTTCGTTAGGTATCTAGAAAATTTGTAAGGTGTAATCTTATGTTGATCCTGCTCTTAACGTTTCTCTCCTTAAACTTAATAAGTAGATCCGAATTTTGAAGAATACCATTCCAATAATATTCTTCTGTAATAAGTTGTTGCGTTATTTTATAACTCATTAACACCTAATTATCACATTGAGAGATGTGGATCAGGGTCGTTTGACTTTTTTTAACGGAAAAACTTAGTAATTTTGGTGGTATGGCTTTCTTCTTAAACACGTCTTCATACATGGATTTCATCCTTTAACTATTATGTATCAGTGGATCGGGTTAGCTCTAAAGATGGAACAACGGAGCTCTTTCTAATTCGATCAAAATATGTTTCTTCTAAAATTGCAATGAAGTAAAATTTAGAGCAGCTTTCCATGTTGAAGAAATAAATTACAACTACAAAAGAGAAAATTATAGCTAAAAACTTTTCTTATCTACTTAATTTTTTCTTATCTACCCCCTGCCACACGCCGAAAGGCGGCTTGCAGGGTACGTATGTAGATGTAGATGAAGTTATCAATCCATAAGATAGAAATATAATCAAAAAATTTTGTCACCGAGCTGCATCCGATTTATTTAAGTTACCTTCACCACTGAAAGAGGGTACGACTAAGTAATCATGTAAATTACGCGCATTTCATACATACATTGTGCTTTTCCATACGAAATCCTAATTAGACACGGGTATAAACACCGAACTTTCATTTATTCCAAAACAAACTCGCGGAAAATCAACGAAAAGGCTCCAGAATTCTAGAAAAGGCTCACTTGTCTCGCAATCTGTTTTCTTTTTTAACGACGGTCTCCTACTTGTTAAATTCCCCACCATCACGCGAACCCGAGATGACGCTGGCGATCCGATTGCGAAAATCCCACGGCGCGGAGTCCTCAGGGGACGACGGCATTTCGTCACACGCAGTGCACCACTTTGATTCCGCCATAATTGGAACTCGCAAACAACGAAGAATCTTCCACACCTATGACGTCGCCCCTTTTAACAGCTGTCTCCTTCCCATTTTACGCGCGAACGAAACGCCCTCTGCCGTGACGCAATCGCCGATCGATGGATCGAAAATCTCGAGCCAAACTTCGAAACGTGGAAACATCTGCGATACTTTTTTAAAGGTCCCTCCGAGTTTTCGATACATCGCCCTCATCTCGGGAAGGAAGAGAACGGACGGGATTCTTCGGGGGAAATAAAAACGTTGAAATGGCGCGAGTGGGCGGATGAGACGATAGAAAATGGATGAAGTGGATGCGAATTATGGTGTGGAAAGGCTGCCTTTGGATGCAAAAGGCGGGGATAAAGAAGAATCGAACAAGAGAAAGAGGAGGGGAAAAGTGAATGGCTTGAATAAGAAACGGAAACGGAGAACAGGGGAGAGTAAAGAGGCGTGATAAACGAGAGAATGAGCTGAGGAAACGATGTAACAACGGAAAATATGATGTAAGGACAGGAAATAAGGAGTACGTAACAGACAAAGGCAGAAAGGGAACAAAAACGGAATAGAAGAGACGAGAAAGGAAGTGAATATGGAGACAGAGAGAAGAGAATCAGAAGGATAATGGAAAGAGAGTGGTGGACGGGAGGGAAGGAAATCTTGGGGAATGGAATGAAAACGAATACAAGTGGAATGATACGATTTGAGGGAATAAAAGACTCTGAGCAGAAATAGCATTTGAAGGAACGGAAGATAAGGAAGAGAATGTATACATCGGAGGCAGAAATAGAGTAAAAGGTAGATACTCGGGATGAGAAGGAAATTAAGGTGGACTAAAGGGAAAATATGATAATTTGAAAGGGAAAATCCTGTAAAGAGACCGTCGCAGAAAGTGAGGATAAGGGGAAAACTAAGAATTGGAATTGCATAAAGGAAATTCGGGGCCAAATAGAATTAAGCGGAAGTAGAGACCGAGAGAGATAGAAATGAAAAAAGGGTGTAATGGACAAAGAGAAAGGGAATCAAAGAAAGAAAGAAATGAGTCGGCTCGGAAAGGATAGTAAATCAAATCGGAAACATACGGGAGGATTAAAGGAAACAACTTTTATGGGGAAAAGACCGGAAGAGGAGAGAACGCAGAGAAAATGAAGATGTTCCCAAATTCTTCTCTAATTTCCCAATGCTCTCACAAACATCCAAGCACAAGACGATTACTGGTGGACGTAAACAGCTACAATGAAGTAACATAAACAACTATTCCCTTATCATATAAAACCCTATTGGCCGAGAGTCAAACCCGGGATTCGCATTTCCATTTGCAGGTTATCATGCTAATCATGCCGACACCGAGGTTGATAAATTCAGTTTTTATTGGATAAGCTAGAACACTTACGTGGGCATAATTGTAAACTAGAAGAATGCATCAACTGACTAGAGTTAATTAAGCATAATTCGGCATTTTTTCTAATAAAAGCAACGGAGGAAAAGTAAAGTTTAGAAATCTTTTCACATTCAAAAATCGGTCTGATTCTCGACGTAATAACACATCGAAATGAAAAGGTGTTCATAAAGCTCTCATATTAGATTAATTATTACCATGGAATGATAGTGACAACGTTACGATTCAAAATAGCTATTAAATTTGACGAATAGAATTTCAAAATCATTAATTTAGGATATCGAAATGATGGGCCTTAACTATATGAATGAGCGAATAATTCAAATCGAAAAATTCTTTAGTATTAACCCAATCATAAGAATACTATGTATATAATGCAATATGCATTGTATTTATTTTCGTAAAAGGGAAAAATATAAAACTTATATCTGAAGATACACCTTAAAATATGCATCAAAGGACACTTTTAACTGTAACATAGAATACTTAAAAATATGAGAAACATTAAATTATCTGCATCCGTTGGAATTTGCTATTAAATATTTTGTTTTAGCATTGAATTGTAATATTAAATAAAAGTAAGTAAATCGTGGCAATAAGCAATCAGAAACGGTTAAGACTGGAACCCAAATCTTCCCTTCAGTTTTATTTTTTATCCCCAAAAAATGGTTTCCCATTATAAGCATATGATTTACAAGTTTTCATTTAATAGTTAGAATTTACGAACGTTTTTAAGTTATCGTATAAAAAATTATATCAATCGTTTAGACTGCAGAGATTAAAAAATCCAAAGAAAACTATTAAACTGGTTTTTTCAATATAATTAAAATTGGGCATCGAATCCTTAATACATAGATTTCATAAAAGATCATCTTTCTACAAATTTCATGTCCACACGACTTGGTAGCTCATAGTATGACCTGACGACAAAATCAAACAGCTGAATGCCAATGCCGACCTTTACTTAAGGCAGATACAAAAGGGATATTTATGTGGAAATCCTCCCGTTCCAAATGCTTACAAATCATTCTTGTCTAATTTATGAAATAAAATTTGAAGAAAGGAATGAATTTTTCACTAAAAGTTTCAAATCCCGTGATTAATTTCAATTTTAGTGTATCAGAAAGAATATTACCCCACACTTTATGAGTACCACAAGATAAGATAACATCAACAGAATGGAAAATCTTACACAGAAATCACCTTATCCTCAAACTTTTGATCCTTTTGATCGTTGCAATGGAAAGAATTGAGAGAAACGAAAATGTACAGCCAGAAAAATGAAATCCATATTGTTAACATAAAGATATTCTTCTCGTAAGAAAAATATTTACGTTCCGCTATTTTTTTCTTAAATCTATGAAGAGTGATCTAGACTTTCGAACAATAAGAAAGGATAGAAGTTTGTCTTTCTCGTATAATAGATTATAATTTGTTTTTCGTCTAAGTTATTAGTAATGATGTAATTAGGATAAAATGTTTCTGAGATGAATCAATGATGATTTCTATTCCATTCCTGTCTAATCCGGTCGGAAAGATCGTTGATTAGCACGATCAGATGATAAACGGAATCGTCTAACGCCGTGTTTCCCAATCCTTATGGTCTCAAATCTCACTTTCGGTGTCAGCAATGCAACCAAGTCTCACCAAGTCTTTTAACTGATCGAAGTATTAAAAAAAAATATTTATGAATACTTTATGACGAACAGAAAAGAAACTAATGGGAAAAATATTTGCAATTCAGCATTATTATATTAGCAAAATAAAAAACGTATAAAATTCAACCTTCAACCTACTGGAATTCCAACCTATAAGAACGTAAGTACCACTAGTGGAACCACCACATTAAAAAGTACAAAACAAAAAGGAATAAAGTTTCGAATGAAATGTGTATTTATTTTACAAGTCTCCAACTCGAAGAGTACGTACGTGATTTATACAAAGGTACCGCTCTCAACATGAATTCCTGCGAAAATACGGCCCACGGAGTCGATTAGGGTCTTGCATCTCCATGACGTAAATTTCCGTCTCTTCAATTGGCCGAGAAACAAAAGAGGAGAAAGGGGAAAGAGGAGAAAGGAGAAAGAGGGAAAGGAGATAACGAATGGAAAGGCTGAGAGAAGAGCAAGAAATTTGGAGAGGGATAAAAATGGTAGAGATGCGAGTCCCACCCCATTGGAGAGAATCGACACGCAAGTATCTCACGCACCCCCAGCACTATCAATCCCATTGGAGGAGAGGGAGTGTGACGTATTCGAGGGGCCTTTCCTTCGATCTTTTCCTTCCCTTCTATTTCCCCTTCAAATCTTCTTTCTTTTGCGAGGAATTTCTCTTCCTCTTCACAACGACTCTCTTATTTCCCCCGGCGATGAAAAACCCGCTCCGGAATTATATAAATACTAAAAAAAATACAATGCTTTTGATGCCCTCTCGGAAACTGACGTTTTTCCCATTGATAAGGCTCTTAAATATCAAGAGATCCTTAATTAGACGCAAAAGCTATTCTTTGATCTTAAGCAGAGCGTACTTTTCAAACGGTTTGCGTCGCTGGATTCGTGAGAGTACACCTTTCTGCACCTCGTGTCTATTTTCCACCGCATAACCTAAAGTTACGATTCGTTCTTCTCGATGACTGCTTTCAATAAACGGTTAATTTCTCTCTGTAAACACACCTGCCTTTTCAGATTGGTTTCAAACGTCAGTTTTGCTCTACTAAATAAATTTTCGGTCAAGAGCTCAAACTTGTCTTTCAGGAGGATTGATTTTACCTTTTTCAGGTGATGTCTACATCGAAGAACATGGAATACGAAAAATCCTACCAATGCTAGATAAAGCTACTCAATACAGCAGATAATACATTAGAGAACGGATAACTCAAAAAAATCCTTAGAAAAGTTCTTTTAACATCATTTATTAAATAAGTTTTTATAACATACTCCAAATTTATGTTTTAATATATTTGGTATTGTTTAAAAAGATGGAAATCTCAGGACAATCCGCATACAAGGACTTCCAGCAGGAATCGGAGAAAGTTTTCACTAAAGTAAAACGTGCTACCCACTTGGATATCCAGAAGTCCATAAAGATTATCAGTTTTTATCTGTACGTACTTCATTAACAAAATATAAACTTTATAAAAATTTATAAAAGATATTAGTATCCAATTTGAAGGCTTTGTTTAATGTAAAACTGAAATAGAATCTGTGTCTGTATCATTTTAAATAAATTCAATCTCCTAAACTGATGGACAAAGATTGGCCGTTCATGTAATATTTTTAAGTAAAGACAAAAAAAAGTAAACTCAATGTGATATGTAAGCATAGCAAATGCGAGCTTATCATATTGTATGTACGATCATAATACGACACAAAATTCATTGGCAAATAAGAAAATATTTTCCTTACATCTCTTTATTTTATTTCTCGTCATAAATCTATTATTCTCACATTATTCTTACATTAATTTATTTGTGTTTATTCTGTTTTTAAATCTGGCGTATGGTTTCAAACTAATATATGAATTTTGTAGCATATACTACCGTATTCGAGGTCTAGCTTCTTATTTGTTGATGTATTGATAGCACGCACAGAAGGTTAACGGTTAAAGATTTATCAGATAATGACCAAAACAGTGCGTTACGTCGCCAAGATTGATAACGAAATAATACTTGATACGTCGAAACTAACTTCCCTAACCCTACATAAAACAAGATAGTATACCTCTTCTGGTTTAAGTGAAATTCAGGTTCTTGAGATAGGATAAATGGATTATTAAGAGTGATTTACAATAATTTTCTATGAGTTTAGATATTTAGGTGGAGATTCAACGGCTGGGGAAAATTCTATTTTGTCAGCTCATTTCTCAGATTTATTCTTCAGTTTCCAATGTGTTTATTCTCAATATCTCATGGCGTTGTTTCTTCACAGTAATCTGTTGGAAGTATGCTAATTCACGGGTATAGCAACATACCGATTCCGGATGATTTCGGCCTCAATTTTGTGAAATTCCATGGCACAAGATGGGTAAAGAAAATTTATATATATATTCCACAGAAAAAATTGATGGTGTGTAAATAAATTTCCTTTAACCATCTTGCATCATACCAAGCATTTATACACGCATGAAATTGGAATTGTTAATTCTAAGACCTCAGACTGGAACAAATTTGTTTGAGATTAACTCTGCGAGATAAAAATTTATAACTGAGAGACTATTAATCAAAACACTTCGCCTCTTTTATGCAAGTACTTATTATGTATTGTGAAATAACAAAGTAAGAGGATAAAATTCGAATTTATGCTGTTATTTACTCCACGAAAGAACGCAGCAGCTGCAATGAAGATGGGGAATCAACATTATCCTCAATAGATTACACCAAAATAAATATTGAAATGAGTAAATTTTATCTTAAGTGATGTTTAAAGTATTCTCCGATAGCCAAAAAAGAACCAATGTAATGGATCCCTGAAATGATAGCATAGCTATCGAAATGCACACTAGGTAATGCCTGGAAAGTCGATACTCCGGATATTCCCTTTCTATCCCTTGTAATTGGACCGTACACCGAAGTTTCGGATATGGAAGATTCGGCTGTGAAATTTTCTCACCTTTTGTTCATTAATATCCGAGTTGCATTTTCTTTTCTTTCAAATTTTTTCATTCTTTTTATCTATTATTTAATCTCTATTATTAGATCTTGCACTGCAAGTGCACTTATGCCCACAGCACATCGGCTATGTTTCAGCATGTAAATATGTAACGATACTGAACCTTGCAATGAGTCATAAAATATAAATCGTACACATTTGAAGGCGTAAATATCACAAGTAAATACTTTAACTGTGACAACGAAAACGTATTTTTACGGCGTTGACATCTAAAGAAGGCAATAGAAGTCCTTGAGACTTAGCATTGTATTTCCCTTAATATTAACACTTTCTCGCCGAAACTTCGCCATCCATAAATAACTTTCCTTTGGGGAGCAATTTCTTGGGGACCATAAAAAGCAGACACGCTTACCTACGCGCGCTGAAATGCGATCGGTGAGCGTCACGTACACCACGCCCCAAAGCAAGTCACAAATACGGATCCGAGCTTTACGGCCCAATTCTCTCCTTGATGAATTCTAAGTCTAATTAACGGATCTCATTTTACGGATGCCTAATTGCCCTTCGCAGGACGGCTAAGTACCAAAGGGAGTTAGACGCCACACTGCCAATCTCCAATTTTGGCCTCCTTGCTAATGGTCTAAGGGACACAACACGCCTACGGTTACCACGGACTTAATGTCTTTTAATGCCCCTGAATGCCGATGAAACAAAGACGAGGAATTTCCAAACCATAAGAATTCGAGCTCTTAGATATTTGCTTAAAGAATGCGGCGCAATATGCTGTGTTAGAGGTCGAATTAAAATCTTATAAGGATCGGAGAAATGAAGGAAAAACCCCGGCTGCCCTTGAAAGCGGGAGAGAAATTCGGGCTGTCGTCTGATCGACCGCTGCCACAATTAAACAATTCATAAGTGGGCAATGTCAAAGGAATGATGATTTGAGACATATTGAGATATTCTGAAACTTAAAACCCTCTGATAACTAATTAATAGCTTCTTTGAAGTCATTCGTTTTAATGGAATAAATTATGAGAATAAAGAGGAAATCCCTTTACAATCTCAGATTTTGTTTGTCCAAAGCGAGTTCATTATTGAAATTTACAATTAAATTACGCGATTAAAAATAATATTTTCTGATTCTGAAATTTAATAGTTCACGTGCTTGCTACTTAGTGCAAAGATCACAATTGACACAATTTACGCAAAATATTAGCCATTTGTTTAAAAATAAGCATACTCACATGCTAATTTAGAATAATAGATCATTATCTGATCGCCTTTAGCATGAGTTGGTTACCAAAGCACCGATATCTTCACAGATGTAAGCCCGGTAAATAAACAATAACTGCCCTAACTGTTTATCTGCATTTTTTACTGTGAGTTAAACATTATTGGAGATATTTTCTAGCTAAGCACTTATTTCTCCAAACAACATTTAATTGATTATCATAAATATAAGATACACATATGATACAAGAACACGAAGCAAAGAAAATAAAAATTGAGTAAAAGGAAAAAAATACAAAGTTAAGACATCACAAGTAATAAAAAAAGTGTAATTAGAAATGAGAACAGGGGATTCGGTATATACTTGATGGTGTATGTATAAGGAAATGCAGAAAAAAACACGATTCGCTGACTAGATCAATAGTAATTCTGATATGATCTATTTATCTGAAATCAGTTATTAGAGATAGACCTAAATTCATACGATTACGCAAATAAATGTCATATATTAGGAAGTAAATAATATCGATTTTGGGAAATTCAACACTAGAAAAAACAAATAATCCACGTTTATGGGATCCAACAAATGTGATGCCGATTCAAAGTAGCCGACTATAGCCTACCATTGCTGTAAATAACCCACGTATATATATATTTACTTGTTTCAAACGATTTTACCAGGCCGAGTAAACTATATGTTCTATATAAAGTGGACAAAATATGAAAACAGGTTAATAATATGAATAAGAGATATTCTAAAATACATTTCCTTTTCCCTAAAGTAAACAGATCGAAGAGAATAGAGCCCATTCGATATTACTTAGAAAGGGCGTCTTTTATCCAAACAAGAGCGGAACGAGGAAATGAAGGAGCGGAAACGTACAGCATAATTCCCTAAAGACAAAACGGAATATCTCTCTCTAAGTATCTCAACTGTATGGAATACAGAGGTGAAAATAGAGTGAAAGTGAAGTTGGTGGTGTGGGAATCCGAAATGTCAAAGATCATCAACACAAAAGCATTTTCCGAGAACATCCTCATAATTGAGAGCGTTCCACATGACTTGCGTTCAGCGAAGGATAAAAAGGGAGAGGAATACGAATGGATATGTAATACCACCGACAGTAGCATTAAAATTGGAAATAATATACGCTGACGAAGGGTCGCGGAAGGGATCTTATTTGAAATAAACATTGTCCCAACAAATCCGATTAATAACGCATTACGCAGTGGTGACGTAAGCCAGGAAGGTACGATATTGTTGCTAAAATCTCGAAGTAGTGAATTCGCATGCAATTCAAGGGAAAAGTTGAGGTCATGCTCTTTTGTAAAAAATGAAAAGCTGTAACGAAAAAAAACACTAAAAATGATACGGAGATGGAAACCCCTTAGGCTCTGGTATGCAAATAAAATCGTACGAGAAAACTGAGTGTTCCGGAAAGTTTAAAGAAACGTTGCGACATGTCGGTTACCTCATCGGATTTTCAAATTCGATACCATATCATGATAATAAACATAATCTATTCTAAAAATAACGGACACAAACTTTAGGAATTCCTCTTTTCATAAACAATGCAGAAAACTGCACGTCTCTGAATCGTCTACTGACGATGATAAATATACCTTTCAATTATGATGCTACAGGAGGAGATGAACAATCACGGACGGATAAAATAATTAAGAAAGTAGCAAGGAAAGGAACCGCAGATGAACTGACATTAACACTTTGTAAATTGTGAGGGATGAAAATAACGTTGGAGGAGCAATTCTTGAGACGTGACAGCCTGAAATAGTAAACAGATGAAGAAATGTCCGAATTAAAATAGCTGTATGACAGGGTTACATGGCAGAACTATGTGGTGACAGTAGAATTTCACTGAATAATTTTCGTATGAGAAGTAAGTTTCTAACGCTTCGGATACCAAAATATATTCAGTGAAAATATACAGTGTTTATTTTCAGTTTATTTCTGGCTTGAAAATATGGAATTCTATCTCTCGAGAAGATTGAATTAAAGGATTCCTGTTGAATTATTTTGACAAATTGAATGTTTTACCTTTGTCTCGTAGAACACGGCGAATTAATTTGTACCTTTTTCTTACTTTCTCACTTTCATGTTTTGTCTATGTCTTTTATGCTATGAAAGCTATGATGTTGAGTAATGTTAAGAAAAACCATTCGATGTCACTCATTAAAAAGAATTTTTGTTTGTTCTGTAGTGCTGCATTTTCGTGAACGTTTCCATGAATAGTGTTTTGGCTCACGGAGGAAAACAAGAGCAAACTACCTCACAGAGCATCTTGCCTAGTGCATCTCATTCCTTCTTAAGAGCTTACCGTAGCAAATAGTGGAGAGGTTATGGTGTTAACCGGCCTTCGGACTGAAAACATTATGCAAGGCGGCAGGTGAGTGTCTAAATAAAAAGAATTAGGGAGCAAGTCGTTTCATTTTGACGTGAAATAAAAATTGAAACGCGAAAACCGTGATTCTCGCGGATTTCACCAAGGCAACGAAGAAGAAGCGATATCACGGATAATAACACATCAAAAGCAGTTTCCAGATGCGCAAGATGCCTTTCTCTGGATATTGAATCCCATTCACAAGAGCCTCGCATTGTGTGCGAGGAGACCTCAATTTCAACTTATCCCTTTTCCCCGAAAATGGCGATTTTCTTATCGAAATCCTACCTTTCCCACATAACGTGCCGCTTATCATTTAGCATCTTCGCATTTGAATAGATTAGGGAACAATACCCGGCAAATAAGTCGAGATACGTGCAACGACCCCGCGTTCAAAACCCGCCTTCTGATTTCGGCGAGATATTCACTTCGGCACGCGTCCTTCTTTTTGCTGCCGTCGCCCTCATGCGCGTTTCGATATCGACCGTCCGTCGAGCTATCGACTGCCCGAGCCACCATGAAATCCTCGAATTTGTTCGTCTCTCTTAAGTACTCAAAAAAGGACGCTTCCGAAACGCATTTCGTACATATCAAATGGACTCTCGGAATCAGCAATTCCCTTCAAAGAATATGCGTGCGTCTGCGATATATCGAACGAGTTCATTTCGACTTCGTTTCCCCCTCAATCAAGGAAATCTGACGTGGAGGAAGGGAAATTCGAACAGTAGAATCCTTCCACTTAGAATCGATGAGCTTTCTTATAAATAATTATAAAGAGGGAAATGTAATTTTATTGCTTATCAGAGAATATAAAAAGAAAATCGTGTCGCCGATTTCCATCGATACTATCGAAGAAATTGTCGTCTTTAAATAATCGATTGCGCCGTTTTCCTACAACCTTTAAAATATTGAATGATAAATAAAAATTTTTCTTTTAGCAATTTAAACCAAAATGGGATTATGAAATAATGTCTCCTTAATATTTGGAGATTTAAAGCTTGTTAGAGGTTCTATGTATCATTTTATCGTTTTCATTTTTATTCTTACCAAAGAAATACTTAAAGCATAACGAATAGGTTAGATCACTGATCGCCAACTTTTTTATATCTACAGTATACCATAGTGCTCTTGCGAACAATATAATTTCCCTACCATTTGAATAATTTGATATAGAGTTCATTGTTATATTTTTGAGACTTTGTTAAAATAAAGTTCATAGATGCAATTACTTGTAGGCACAATAAAGCCATTCAATTTTTTTCACAATTCTACATAAATTTCATTATCCCTTTTTCATCACAGAATCCTCAGATAGAGGATGTATACTTAAGCGATTCAACTAAACTTAAAAGATAGAAAAGAAGATTGAGCTCTTTAACCGAATTTGATAATCATTCTTCATATATTTAATTGTGAACTACTACTACAAATATAATCAATCGGTATATTTTATAACGGTAAGAGAATGAAACGTATTAATGAGAATGAGACATCGTTAAAAGATGTGGAAAGTATTATTGAATTTTTAAGCGTGCAACGGCAAGTAATTATTCCGTCATGATTGTTGCACATTGAAGAGTTTTATAAAATGAACATCCTAGCTTCTGAATACTCAGAAATTTGTTATACATGTGTAACTATCAGAGCATGAAAAGGCTATTATTTTTTCCCATTCGGCGAATATTTAATGGAAAAGCACTCGGCCGGTCTATTTCTACATTTTTCGCATATTCTACACATGGATTATTCATATTCATAGAGTGAAGAACACTATTTCTAAAGTCCGTAATAATTTTTGACCTGGAAGCTGAAAAGAGAAACATTTTAGCAAGCTATTCCAGAACTCGGTTTAATTTATAGGCATCCATCTCATTCTTTGACACGTCATTTTGTCGATAGATATATATATATATATATATATATATATATATATATATATATATATATATATATATATATTTATTTATTTATTTATTTCATGGATTATCAAAATTATGAAATATCATTGGGAAACAAAATTGGACCACTTCGTGATTTATGATTAGTATTGTGAACACAAGAAAAGCTATGGAGATTCAATAAAATAAGGTATAAACTTCAATTTCACAATTAATTTTATCGATAAAATTTTTGTGTGTGAGAGTATGACGTTGCTGTAAATAAGCCTTCAAATGAATTGAATCCCACATGAGCTGAACCGTAATTGGAAGATCACAGATGAAAATAAAAAGTTTAGATAACTTCAGAAAAGACAAATCAAAGATTACATCATTTTAAATATATATATTTAGAACTGTGTGATGTATGGGGCGATGCTTCAATGGAGATATTGCTAAAATATTTGGATCGATTAAGTCAAAATAGCGTGACTAACAGCAAGCGGCAGCCAAGCGTGGAAGTAATCGTCCCATGACATCAGAAAACCAAGTAAAGCACTCTAAAATCCCTCTGAAACGAATACCTTTATAAAAAAGCGGCCTTAAAGTGGAGTTCTTCTAACAGCAGAAAATAATATACATTAAGTATTTGATGTGTTGAATATATAATAAAATCATAGTTTACCGTATTCAAAACTATTAATCAGTTACCATTTTATGAGACTAAAAAATAGACTCAACACATCTCAGTAGGTTGAAAACAGGACATTTTCCACAAATAAAACAGGAGAAATCGGGATTTTTCTTCACATAATTTTCTATGAATGTTATTTTATCCTCAATAAAGTATAATTTGACAGGGATTAGTTTTTAGGTAGCTGTACTATCTTAACCAGATAAAAGATAAAAGACCTCCCACATCAAACGCGCTGACATAGTCAAAAATTACCCTTAAAATATTTTAAACGTGTACATGCTTTATCTGTAAGCACAGGTTTATCAGGACCACCTCAAAATTACATAGTTTTATGGAAAAAGTAGCAAAATATAATATTATTATATGTAAATTCCCAACGGAAAAGGGGCATACAGTCTACTGTAAAACAATAGGATGAACATAGGATGAATTAAAATCTGGCAACATTCCCATATTATCTTCAATCGCAATCTTTGCTGACCTCAAACGTTATTGTAAAAAGTTAAAGTAAAAAGCCATTGAAAATCGTAAGGACAATGAAGAAAAAAAGAAATTAAATAAACACGACAATATATATATTCCGAAAAAGGTGAAGGATTCAATAAAAAGTACTTTCATTAAAAAATAACGGTGATCTAAAATGGACTAATTTATTTGGGAAACAGTTACGTCATGGATAAAAGGAAGATTTAAAAACATAGAAAAATATGGAATAGTGGTCAAAATATGAGAAAATGAGGCAGCATCCTGTTTGCTTGTTTATTAGAAATTATATTACATAGAATTTAGCAATCCATTACCAGCCACGATAGCTTTGAAGTTTGGTTAGGTAAATACTACACTCATCCGTGCACGAGTCAAAGGATTCCTGTGATGATATTTCGGTTTAATATTTGATGTGCGAAGATTCGTGATGCATTGCTCATAGTCACACGGCCGCAAAAAGATCATTTGTAGGAAGCCATACTTACCCTGCGCAATCCTCCAATTAAAACTCTGTTTGCCATTTTACAGTGAATGTACCACATTACACGAACATGAATAATAGTACAGATAACAAATTTTATATTTTCATTGGTTTATGGAGTAAAAGAAACATTCGAACTCACCGAGGCATTCCACTATGAAAAATATTACACACTTATATATACTCGTATTAACTTCAATTAAAGGCTTTTATATTTCTTAAAAAAAACTTTTTCACCAGAAAAATCATTTAAAACCATCTATATAAAAGTTTAGGAAAGTCGTAGAGGTGCCAGCTTAGAGCAAATTTTGACTATTAGGGAGACAGAAATAGATTTTTAATTTAATTCACAGGAAATATTGCTTTAATAAAAATATAAATTTAAATCCTGCTCAAAGTCCTTACTTGCACACCACGAAACCAAAATTTAAAGCTGTAAATGAAAATAATGCCCATCCTCAACTCAACTTTATGTTCCGTTACTCGCTAGAATGATTCATCTCTTATATTTTTAAACAATATCGACATCTAGGTACTCAAACGAATGGCATGAGTACTATATAAAACGATAATTTCACTGTATCATTAATCACAAATCTCAGCTAAACTTCATCTATTCAACGAATCAGTGAAGAAAAAGCGTAAAAATCAAAACTTGCATGCTTTCTTAACAGAATCCTCATGGTACCACGTGCCGGTATAAATTTGCTTTCGCCTGGGCTATAGTTTCCAGAAATGCTTCTATATTCAGTCCTCGGAATAATTTACCAGAAAAGCTAGGAGAAGAGCGGTGCTCAGCAATTCCTTGTGGAGGCGCGGAGAGATAAAGTACTTAGTCGTGTCTGACTCTGGAAAGGGAAAGTGTCAACGCAAATCCAGCCATATGTTATGCAGTCCACACTCTGAACCTGTTCGAATCCGTAAAAAGTGTGTTCGCAAAGAGACACTCATAAATAAATAGCACCAAACTGAGAAGGAGAATTAGATGGATAAAAAGAGACTCACTGTAATAGTTTCATGCCAAACTTATCTAGCTATCCATAACAAGATGGATCCATTTATAAATCAGGGCTATGTAATAGCATTATTTTCAAAAATGCTTCGAGAGTTAATGCTATTTCTCACATATGGGCTCCCTCTGGGAATCAAACCCGGGACCACTTTCACTAAAGACAAGCGCACTATCCATTTGACAATCCGTGATCCCATCAGGATTTTTTCAAGCGGTTAAACATTAAACGTAGGGAAAGGGTTTTTCAACATGATATGAGGTAATAAATCTTCAAAGGTAATGTAAACTTAAGTATTTCTGGACGTGATTTGATAAAGATTAGTCACGACGTTCGTGTTGCAAGACATACCTCTATCAGTGAGTATTTTATTTATAAAAACGTTTTTAAGTAGCTAAAAATACGTCTGACAAATGGTAATTCGTTTTTCGAAATAGGTGACGAAAAGATTCTGATAGAAAAACTTTCGGTATTCCATCATTGACAAAGAAAAGATTTAGGAAATGAATTATCACCTCGAGCCGTAGTCCCAAAAAATCCAAGGAGTGTACGAAAGAGAAAAAGTCACGCGTGCCTGGGTTCGATTCCCAGTGCCGTTTGACTTTTCCACTTCCATGCACATCTTATTGTTAGACTAATAATATCTTAGGAAAATTGCAATTACTGGAATTATTACAGGACAAAATTTAAAAGACTCGGTCAATTCGTCTCGAATAATGAATAACACTAAATTTAATCTACAGAACACTCAAACCGAATTTTTCCTTCTTCAAGGAAGAATTTCCCTGTAAATAAACAGAAGGAAAAAATTCTTCTAATTCTTAAATTCTAATTCTTCTTCTAATTAGGGTCATCTTAATTATTTATTTCAGGATTACTTTTATTTTTGGATATTTCTTTCATCTTTTATATATTAACCTTAGACAATTTTCAACTCAGCTCAACTAATTCTAAAACTTCAGTTAAAAATACTTTTGCTTACAATGGATTTCTTCCATTAAAATTCTTACATCATTTAGCATCTCGCGAAATTCTCAACACAGATGAAACCAACGACATTAAACATCACTGACATAATCTTAATGAATACAAATTCACGGCGATATCTCAACAGCCATTTGGAAGATGTTTCCGCCTGTTTTTAACCGAATAAGAGCATTTTCATGTAACGCTTCTGCGCATGAGCACAACAAATTAAATCGTGTGCTCAAAGACAGTCATTTTTCAGTTTTTGTCGCACCAGGAGGAATTTAATGATGCTTAAAGCTTACATAATTTTAATGAAAGTGCAAAGTGCACCTGGATGCCTTCGAGTAAATGTGAAAAATTCAATGAACGAGAGCATGAGATAAGGGGAGAGCAATCGATTCCCGTGTCCGACATTCAGCAGACAAATCCTACTTTTCAAAGGAGCCGAAGGATGCTGCAGTAAACACAGCCGTGAAAGGGAAGGCACTCGAGAGAGATGCGAAGGAAGAGATTGAAAGGTGGAGTGATAGGAAAAGTTTACAAAGAGGCAGGGAAATGGATGGGAAATACTAGAGAGGTGATGGAATAAATCCCTCTACTATGTAAATGTATGTGCCTTACGTGGCATATAAAATTCCCTTACTTTAAATATAAATGTAGCGCACAGCGTATTCGATGGTACGAGAAAAATTGCTGGCGATATTTTCCGATAATAAATTATAAAAATGAATTTTAACGAACTGGCATTTTCAATGCAAATGAAGATGGAAATACCCCAACGAATTTTTTTCGGAAAGTGGTTTAAAGTATGGAAATTAATAATTCTAAGTATTGAAGCTTTATTATTTCTATAGATCACGAAAGAAATTATATTCTGCTTTCATACTTTTTAATGCTGAACAGTATTTTCTTCTTAATTTCTTTATGTAAATTTAGAACAAACTGGTTATCTACGGCCAAGCTTTTACAGGATTAAGAAACCTATATCTGTATATTAAGGATAAATTGAAAACGTAAGCATATATATCTTTACCAAAAAATCTTGTAAAATATTGGTAACATTTTAAGGAAGATATCGAGTCAAGCGATTCGGTATTTGTAACGATCGGTATTTATAACAAGAAGAATCGCAATATTTAACCACAGAAAAGCTCTACTTGGCTAGACTTACTGAACTACTTGGAGGTACCTTATTATCATTTAAATAAAACATTTTGTATAAAATATTCCAGAATAAATTGCATCTCTGTCCTACTAGTACGTCTTCTCTGGAACAAAATTCGTAATAAAAGATACAAATAGTCCTAGCTGATCGATATAATTTTTAAAACGAATTCTATGCTTCATTTTTTAAAAAAGGAAAAATTTTACCTAATTTTTAATAGAAAATTCATGATTTTCCGATAAATCCGACGTTCTTTCATCATAACCTTTTATAAATATGTTCAAAAGGCCTTCGGCCCATTAAATATTTTTACGTTTGGGCGTAAATGTATTTGATTGCATAATCTAAATAATTACGATATGTTAAGTTGATATAAAAAGGCGAGCATAAAATTTACCCTTTTTACAGATATCAAACGCCAAGACAACAAAAGATAACGAGATAACAAAACGAAATAACTGAGCGAATTAATTTTGCTCTCACTCAAATAAAAATGAATCCTAAATAAAAAGTGTAATACAGAGGTGTAAAATTTAAAGCCTTGGAAATGTTCACGGCGAAAAGGATATAAAGAAAAAGGCGCTGAAAAGGAAAACATTCTGCAAGAATGGGAAGGGGATGAGGACGAGATAAAACGCAAAGAATGGAGATTTATGAAAAGAAAAGGGATCCAGGAAGTAGTAGACGGGGAGAAGGACGACTTAATTCTACTTAAATCAAATTAATTTGAACCTTTCCCTCGAAGAGAGAAGAAAGAAGACAATGTAACATAAAGGTAGGGAGGATTAAAAGAGAGAGAAAGGTTCAAAAAAAGGCCGGAAACCTACGGAAACTTTCACAACTAGTGATCGGAATTCCGAAGTCTCTTTGTAGGTAAGTGAATGCTTTAGTAGATTTCCGTCGCCGAGTTTGCAGCCTCTAAATAAAAAACAAACGGAATTAACAATTCACACGCGTCTACTTATGAAAGGGTCGTCAAAAGACTGTGTCGCAAACGGCCACGCGGACTTGTAAATTACCTTTAAACTGAGCGCGGAATAGTATAAAAGAAGAAAAGGGTCTCGGCCCAGTACATTATCCAAGACTTAATATTCCCTGCGCTTTATATGAGTGTATTTGTTGAGTGACCAGATGTATAAGGTCAGAAAGGAGGACATTTAGTGCTAAAATGAAGGACAAAGCCGGACAAGTGTTGCGAATAACATGCTTGAAGGCTCTCTGCTAAAATAGTTGATATAAAAGGCTAAATCTTTCACCTATAATTCTGCTTAATAATAAATCTCCTAATTATGTAAAAATAATATTTTCCCGGACTGGAAAAATATCTTTTTAATGTAAATTTTCACTTGATAACTTTATTTTACGGCCAGTTTCGGGCTGCCTTAGTTCATCACCATGTAAAAAATACAAAAATTGCAGACGATATATGTATATTATATATGTATACATATAGTGAAGGTTCCATCGGTAGATTCTTTATGTCCCAATAGGATTAACGTTTGATCTCCTGCTGAATATAACATGGCAGTTAAATGTTACAAATAATAAATTAAACCGTGCTAGCTGATTATACTCCTGGTTTTCCATGTCTCCTATAAAATTTTATCATCCTGTAATTATCACATTTTGCCGGAAAATCAATTTCAATGGAAACTTGATTCCATCGGAATAGGTTTAACTAATTGAGACATAAACTATAAATAATAATAATTTTCATACCCTGTTCATCATTTCAAAAGTAATACTCATTTTTTGTCGTTTTCCTTAATATGAGGGCTGACAGAGTACATGAGGAAAATCCGGACAAAAGCTCGAAATGTTCAAATGGCTGAAGAACAGAGGACAGCAAGTGAAAAAGGAGCCTCCTTTATCCGAACATCTGGTCACCCTGTGTACATCAAAGCACAGCTTCAAAGTGACTTTTATGGCTCTGATTGCTCTACCCATGGCTCCCATATCGCATATAATAAAACGCATGCAAAACATACCCTCCAATCTACCTCCGCGTTGTTTTCCGAGGAATTTCGGCGGAATAAAATATTCTCGTATTTTTCCCGAAATACACAATCCTCGGACCTCGAGCATTATTCGTGGCCTAAGGGACGGAGGTCGCTGAGAGACCCTCAGGGCATTCCGTGTCCACCATATAGTCGTCGACTGAGAGTTGGCAGCGGAATGGGAAAAATGGAAAGGGTTGGAGAAGGTAAAACAGAGCTACCAACCGCACAGATTTGATCTCGACTTTTAGATTAGATTTTATCGCTTCAACCAAAAAACTCTAAACGACATTCCAACCTTCACCGATATCGACAAGGAACGATGGAAAAGTCGACAAAAATAAGGAAAGAAATATTTCAAGGCAGTATCAATGCGTAGATATAATCATTTGAAAGAATAACAGTAATAAAATTACTACAGTGAAAATTTCTACATCAAATGTTTTGAAGGAATTCCACCTTTCAGATATCAGCTAAAACGGAGTTCTGCAATGGAAATTGCCATAGATTTCTAAAGAAAAGAACTCCCACGTTTTGGCCTCTTAAGTAAAATATACTTTAACGATAAAATGTGTTCACTATTCCGAATAGACAAAATTGTACCTCAAGTACCACAAATTACTTTTTTCCGATTACCTTCAAAAGTTCTCGATGAAATCAGCAAGAAACATACCACCGCTCAGGTTGCAAGAGAAAATGGATAATCACCAAATTAAAACTTAAAACATAAATTTTCTTATCAAATGTTCACGTTACGTAAGTATGCCACTTTTTTGATTTTGATATCTGCAAAATATATTAGATCTTTCTAATTCCAAAGGAAGTCAACTACATAAAGCTATTGTATTACATTCGCTTTTCAACTTAATTGGAATATTATTATGAGCGAGGGACCGCCGCATAACATCTGCCATAAACTTCTTATTTTCACTATGATGCATCACGAGGCACTTTCTATTGCCTTACCATGTTCGTTAAGAAATTTATAAGCGGGTCGTATCCTCACATATAATCCTTCCGTAAATTTATCACCTTTATAAAATGATGACACCACTTTATTACGGCCATCTTACACGTATCTCTTACGGACATCTCGTAATCTTGAAATGATGAAACCAATATTTGTGGGGAAGAATGACTTTTTCCTTCGATAACGAATCAATCTCTATTAATCGATAAACTTTCGTTTATATTAATTAATAATCAAGGACATAGTGGATAATAGTGGACCATAGTGGTAAGATAATCCGTAATTCATTTCAGCCAAGCGCTAATCCTATGTATATGACTCATAAGAAAACTCGTTTACGAGAAAGTAACTCTCACTCTTCTCCTGAAATTTTCATTTGAGAAAGAACTTTTTCATGAGCCTCATATAAGTTACGATAGAACCCAACATAGCTTTATACCTACCTATGCCGTATTTCTTTATCCATACATGAATTGAGCCGTAAAACGACATATTTTAGCCAATATGATACTGGAGTTACATCAATGCAACGAATCCGTAAAAATGTTTGCCATAAACAATTTTTTCCATACTCAAGTCTGTGATGGCTTATTTACAGAATTCTCCGTGTATTTTTTATTCAACTTGGAATACTAGCTTAAGATTTATTATCGAATTGGTGACACAAGAAAAATAACTCTATTGCCTTAAAGCTTTTATCATTAATTATTGTACCCACCTTGCAATCTGCACTGGAAACATTAACTAATGCAATGTAACTTTCAAAAATAATTTAAACAGACGGAATAAATACAAAAATATTTCTGAATTGCGTCAATTCAATATGAATCGGTTCTAGTATACTAATAAATGAATCTGGTTGTGAAGTGGTTCGCAAAGATCCACAGCATGGAATTTCTTCACTTGATGCCTCACCAATTTCAATGCTGAAATTCATTCAATTTGAATGTTTACTGCATGCTTCTGATCAAAATAATTCATGAATAACAATATTATATTAGTCCGAATGATCCTTCATTACTTACAGTTCATTATAAATTACATAAAAATAAGCGTAAGACTTCATTTCAGACGTACAAATGTTATTCCATGATTCTGTATTATTAAACATTTCTTATGAAAATATCCATATAAACTACAAAATCCTTATAATTGGAAAAGTGAGACTCAATTCAAACTAACTAGAATCGAGAAAATCGACTGTAATTTTAAAGAAAACTAATGTAAAACCATTCTTATGTCTACAACCAATATATTGACTTATAAATATATGTATCAGTTCCCGGGAAGCCAAGCATTCCCCTTTAGTAAGATCGGTTCGGTTCCCCGCGGCAGCCCAGATATGCGAAATGACCTCAGCTTTTGCCGCTACCAAATACGATATTCCCTATGTTGGCTCAAATCATTTTCTCCCAGTTTACCTATATCACACCAGCATGATGTATGAAAGCGTGTTCGGTTGGCAGCCCTGCTGAGGGTGGTTGTATAAGATTCAAGGGGGAGTGGAAGCATCGTTGATGGAGAGGCTTTCGATCCGACCGACCTCCTTCGCGTGCCAATGGATTCGAGAAGTCACAGAAGCGCATTAAAGCGGGAGCTACATTTTGCACTGTTGTGCTCGAAATAATGGCAACAGGTCGCACCGTCCGATGAACTGTGGATTAAAGTCACCATACGAGACATCGTCACGTGCAAATCACATTCGGCGGAACTCGAATGGAAAAAATATAAGAGGAACACCGTCTGGAAGCGAGAAAAATGCTGCAGATACGAGGGTTTAAAAGCGAAGATAACCCAAAGCCGCACCGTCACTCACCGCGGGTTATCTTAAACAAAATGGCCTCACGCAGCTACGGAACAGGAGGGTAAATCCACGATAAAAGGATGTGCGAAATATATCGCCAGGGATGCCGCCTTACATGAGAATTTACGCCTCCAGATGGATGTCAGGACACAGACACAGATCTAATATATAATTTTCCATGTTTAGTAATTTTTAGACATTTTTAGTTACCTTTATGTCGATGCAAATATTTATTTACTCATTTGGAACGGTAATAGCGCTAGGGTAAGCTAATTATGGATATCTATCCTCGATTCATCCCAAATAGAAGTGGATACTTTGGAATGGCTCAGTGAGATACAGTCACGCGAAGTTAATTTTGAGATAATTTAAGTTCACTAAAAATCTGTAAAATCTGTATTTTTATCTAAGTTAATGTGTACCTGAATTGTTTTTGGCCCTTTCGATCTGCCTTAATCTTAGATTCTCTTTAAAATTTTGTTTACTATTAGTAGGTTTCGCAAGTTTTTGTCCTCATTGCGAGTGGTTTTCTGTTTTGGTGCATATTTTCTCCCAAGTGAGAATGTAGGCCACAATGCAAATGTAATTTTATGCACTTTTTCCAAGCTATGTCTTTCTTTTAAAATTCATGTGAAGAAAGGTTAGACGCAAGAGAATTACTAGTCTCCAATCCCCCCTTATTAAAAATATTATAAAAATGGCTACTATATGTAATGCGTAAGGTTTAAGTAATATTTTAGGAATTGATATAAAGGGATCAAGTCTGCCATCAGATATTAGTTACACTGTCGCAAGACTTCAATAAAAAACAATAAGAAATAAACATAAGATAAAATACTTTCCTTGAAGAAAAATTACTAATAATAAGGGCGGATTTATAATAATGCACAATAGGAGACCTCTATTAGACTGCATTTATGAACTCTCAAGACCGTTCTACAGTTTTCTATAAATTATTATAGGAAAGAAGTTTCCACGGGTACTTGTTTTTATTTCAGGGAATAACTTTATATAGAGTGAGTTTACATAACATATTCACGGAATATACCACAAAATTAATGTCACTATATAAAGGAAAGACTCTATACATCACTCATAATAATTTATGGAAATACGACTTATAATTCTGAATTTTATTTATTTTTAATTAATTTATCAACTGATCATATAGTGCATCGTAGTGAATTAACTGAGTTTTCTATGACATGCAACTTCATGTATTTTATGAAAATACTGTGTTCTAACTCGTATAATTCGTTGTTGGGGGCTCGGTCTGATTTCTGCGCTTAAAGCCCCTAATAAGTTAAATTCACCCCTGCTTATAGTGAATCTGCTTCTCAGTAAATTACCACGTGCATGCGCCGCTTTATTGTTTACAAAAATCTCTGGTATCTGTTGCAGCGCAATGGTATGACGAAACATACATGGCCCCCAGGCTGCTTGTTTCACACCCACCAAGTGCTGCCTGCACACTCAAATAGTTAACTTTACGTCTCCGCTTGAGTTATGCATCGGGAACGTGCCTCAGGTTCCTCCCAGCGTTTCGCTAAATTCGGAGTATTAATTCCAACTTTGTTTGGGAACCGACCCACAGTAGGGAAGCCAATTTCTCCGTGGATACGCAATTTCCGTCGGAAGCTACGATAGCCCAAAAATTACTTTTTTTCTGGTCGAGGAACGAAAAGTCCCCAGGTCCCAGCGGCGAGCTAATATTTCCCGTGCACAGAGAAAGCGCAGACTAATGCGAAAAACAAGTACTCGGGCGGAGGCGAATCGGAAGAAAGGATGAAACAAAGCGTTTGTCCCAATTCCCGGAATCAAAGGATATGAAAGCATAGTAGATCATCAAACATAAAGCCCCTGAAATAAAGCCCACGCCCCACTTCTTTCGCGTATCATTCTTCCACTCTTCTCCCGTTCCGATACCAAATCCCACTCCCTGACATATTAATCAGAGCTTCGGGTTTGCAATTTCCGCGCACAGAGCTCTACACCTTTTTAAAGAAAATGATATACGTCATCGTTCCTGAGGCACAATCGCTCAAGGCTTTATCGATTCTTCCTTCGACTGTTTCTCCTTGGAAACCGCGAGACGACGAGATGGCCTCGATAAGAGCACCTCTCCCCACGGAAAACGGAATAAAACATGTATTTCGGGGAGGGGAGATTCTTCCGGAAGGAAAATTGATACATCGATATGAAGAGGAAGTGAATTTTTTAAGGAGTGGAATTGATGGAATAGAACTTGGGGACGTTTTTTTCCGGCGGATTCGGAACTTAGATTATCGCATCTTATATCCATCCCGATGGCCGTATTACTCTTCTTGGAAATTTCCAGTAATCACGTTCAAGCAGTGGCGTTAGATGGAATATTTTTTTAAGTATCGGAGTCGAAAAATCTAATTTCGAATCTGCAACCGACATTATCAAATGGTAATGTTTGGTGCTACAGGTTGACTTCAATTATCTCAGATGGTTTATATTTATATGAAAGTTGTAATGAAAGAAATTTCAATATAATGCTATCTTATGGTAATTAATCCCCTAGTGTCCATTGTACCAGGTACATACAATTAATATCAACAAGATTTTCTAGCTTATAAAATCAATAACTCGTCAAAAATACGAAGTATACTATGAAATTATATGCCACATTCTGATGTAACGTTCGAAAGACAAAGAAAACTTAACTCTCTGCTAATTGCCAAAATTTATTCACTTACTCTGATGGTTCGGATCTGTAAGATAATCATATTCTACAATACATTTAACGAATTTCAAGCATAACACAAATCAACATCTAGTTTTTAACATAGTGGCAAGTGAAGAAATTATTCCAACTGGTAATGAATTAATTTTGTTAGGTTAGAGTCAAAATTGTATTCAAATCACCTCAATGAATCAGTCTAAGATGAACTTAATATATATGCGCGCCATCTCATTAAAAAATAATATCTGTTCAATGCTGCCCCAGGTATATCTGTTTATTAAGAGAAATAGTAAAGCACGGAAAGAATAAATATCTCTGATGTGTAAAGTTAATACCATTCAACATAAACTAACTATTCTTTTCCATTTCTAATACCAAGTACAAAATTTTAAATCGATTTTTAAAATTATAGTTAATTTTATAATATGAGGTTAAAAAATTATACGAGAGCGCCAAACAACTCAGCTATAAAGTAAATAAAGTTGTCCTTCAGATCCAGATTGTGCACTTTGTAATGATAAGTCTCCGAAAAACTATATTCCAGTAGAAGTAAAAGATAAACATTCCTTCCATTGAAAGCCCATCGAATAATAACGTGAAATTTGCAAAATGTTTCACAAAAGCTTATAAAGATGCAACCAAAAACAAATCGTGGAATGTATATGCCATAAGTTAAGCTCGAACTAATCCGTGACAGAAAAAGTTAAAACCCGAATACAGAGATTGGATTTTTCTCAGAAAATCTTTCGAAATAGAGGAAAAAGGCATTTATTCCATTATATCTCCTGTCATTTTCCAGATGCCATCCCAAGAGAAAGTAAAAACTATTTCCCCAAATAACTCGATCACAAATAATGCAATCCTGCTGGTTAAATCGAGAAAATATTTTTGGATACATCCACCGTTATGAAAAACTGATAATAATATCATAGTTAACTTAGGACGTAAAATTTTCATTTCGAGTTATTAGAAACGATCGTTTATATATTTCCAATAATCCCACTTATTCACCATAAGTGTCACGATTTTTCCATTTCACTCGATTTTTAAATATTTTCGGATATTTCAAATCATATACGTATCATCACAGATTGTTTCTTTGGAGGCAAAAGTAACACGTAGAGTCATTTTAAAATGAGAAAGCGTCGCTCGATCCCATTAACAAAATCAAGCGATGAAAGCGAAACTAAAAGAAAGTGAAACAAAAGTCAACCGTGGATTGAACCACCTGAGAAGAGGATTTTCTCTGGAATAATATTAACATTGAACGCGGTCCAAAATTTTTTCCCCATCTCGAGCCGTATCATTTATATTTGTTTCGTAAGTAATTCACTAGAGTGAATTTAAGCCCGGCGTTTGTCATTTTGTTTATTTATTCGCTTGGAAACGTCGTCTTCCTTTGACTGCCGCGGAAACCAGAGTTATCTGCGGACTGTGTGGATTCAGGAGACTCCTCCCCATGCACTCCGCGTCATTATCTGGACTCTCATTCACTCAAAGCATATTGTTCCAAGAAATCGTGTTTCGCGCTGAAGGGCGTCCCATTCCTCTTTCTCTTACGCTCTGTGAATTTCGGTTGTTTCATCAAAGTACGACAGAGTCACTCTCGGCAAGAGTGGTAATCAAAATGTATCTGCTAGTCCTGAAACATGTTCAAGGATATATGATCGAAGGAATATTCTCACGACTGCGTTAGAGTCCATTCCCCAGAATGGACATTAACCTTCATCCTGTTCGCAACTGCTGGAAAAAATGTTAATACAGTGATGCCTCTGATTCGTTCGACACCGGAGTTTGTATCTCAAAACCCAGCTTGACATCGTATTTCATGGTAAATCAATTAACCCGTCCTTTCCGAGGAATTTTTAATATAATATCGTTTTATACAATACTAAAATTATTTTTATTCGTCAGTTTTTTTAGATTTACACCACTGAAAACGAACGTTTTAAAAACTTTTATTCATGAAATTCTATTCTATAGAAGGGTTGCTCAGGGTCCCTTTGTCTGCACTTTGTCCCTTTGTCTGCACTCTCTTAAGGCAATTTATGACATTGTCTTCAAAATATTTGCGTTTTATATGAAAATATGATGTATTTTATCAATAAAACGAAGTTACTATAACAACAAATAAACAATTAATACAAATAAGACATGTATACATTAAAAAATTATGGACTTCTTTTACTACTATTTCAACAATTCATTCATTCCTGATATGAACTGAATTTTGCTTTATAATATTCTCTGTAATTTACTTCATGATTTCACGTACATAGTGAAAAGAATAAAAATTTTAAATTTCAATTAAAAATATTGCATAGTATTTTAGTAACATATTTAGAAAATATCCTCCAAAATTATATTTGACATGACTTTCGAACGATTGAAAAATTATTCAGGCGAAGAAATTCGATGGATGATAAATAATTTTAAAATGTTTACATCAATCCTTGGTAGACATTCTAATCGAAAAATGTTTCCTTCTAACTTATTATCCGACTGAAATTTCATGATTCACGACTGAGATGAAACTTTTTTTGCGTAAAATCCAGTTAAAATATTCAATTTCACTATCATGGACGCATCACAATTTTTCATTTTTCAAAAAAAAGAAAGTTGAAAATTATTTCATTACTATTACATCACTTAAAATTTTACGATAGCAATATAGATCCTCATTGCCTCGTTTACTCACTATTCTCTCAATATATTTTCTTATTTTCTCTACTTACATATATTGCTTCCGGTCATCCGTAAGTTTTTTCATTCTCTTTTTATTCTTCAATTTCGATTTGAATTTTACGATAACTACCTTCAAAATAGGTTATTCGCGTCTCAGTTAGCTTTCCGCACTAATTTATACCCATGGAATTGCTGAAAAGATAGATCTGGTTTGACCTTTTCTGCGGAGAAAATAGGTTTCGGAGCAGATAAAGCATTCATTCCCCGCGTAAAGCGAGTAAGTTTCCTCTATTTCTTAGGCCTCAATAGCACCTTTCAGAACAGAGCTTCCGACGCCTTTTTTGCCATTCAATGAGGCGCGAACTGAGTGCTAACACATTCGGTGGCATTGATAATCACCTCTGAGACTTGGATGTGATCCATCGCATTCTATCTGCAGCAAAGCTTCCAGAATGTGCACAGTACTTATCTCCAAAGCATTACTCGCGTTTCTTCGGATTCTCCGACATTGCCGAGTCAACAATGACTCTCATTAAAGGAAAATAAGGTCTTCTCAATCACCCATCAAATCTCAACTATGCAAATCTGTGTCTGGACGCATTCCACACGTACATACAGCTATTGCAAGTACCAACTGAACTTTAAGGAGACGTAATTTGGTGATTATTTCCCATAATATATCAAAATATATTTCATTCAGAGATATATGTTCCTAAAATGCATATATAATTTATTTAACCCTTTTATTAAATTTTAATGTTATTAATTATTTCCCGTGAAATCCGATAAGTTACGAGAAGTGTTGTTTTATTTCAATTATACCAGGAAACAACAATAATTCAGAATATCAAATCAAAACCAATCGATGAATAATTCTGAGATTTGGCATGACGTCGTCAAAAAGATAAAAGCACAAGATAGTAATGTTCAATTTCTCTAAGATACGTCACCTGTCTAGAATGGGTATTTTACCACCCATTTTATTTATATTTATAATAGAATTTCAAAAATCTAAAAATACTTATTAGAATTATTTAGAAAATATAAAACTTAATCCTTCTGTAAATAAGGCACAAATATTTGAATATTAAAAAATGAATCAAAGTCAGCTGAAGCAAAAAATAATACGATACACATTGCGTCTGATGGACCTTGATTCAACGACGAAATCAGTGTAAGTCTCCGCACTTTCGGAGAAATAGTAGTCGAAGAGATGTCTCTAAAAAGCAATCAATTTGCTCGAACAGAACAACCTTTCACTGGTCTAACATTAAGCAAACTGTTCCTTCCGAAAATCCAAGGCGTCCTAGACTCGTAACTTCCTCAGCACATCTCCCGTTGCTTGTTCTTTCTCTCGAGAGAGAAAGAGAATTGCAGTCTGATCTCCTGTGATGAGCTCTTGGCCGTTGGAATGGGGATTTGAGGCGCTTTGTGACTAATAGTGGCACATGGAACATGTTTGAGACAACGCATTCCATCTGAGGCAATGGGAGGAGTAGAGCTGTGATAGAGGAAAATGATGGCGGAATCAGAGATTGTGGAGCTTGTAGAAGGAAGAGGAGGAAAAGGGAAAGGAAAGATAGGGAACAGGAGGGAAGAACAGCAGTGCTTCCCAACCTTTTTATAGCAGCGGCACCTTTGGGGAACTTCTGAGAAATTAGCAGCACCCTCTCCCGTCTACAGTAGGAAATAATCGTTCCTATAATTATCACTTCGAAGCGGCATATGCTACAAGAGCGATAGCAATAACTAGAATTTTTCGAGAATGATTCTCTTTATTTATTACGGAAATATGTACAAATTACTGTCCGATGGTAACGTCACTGAAGTAAAATAATTAAAATTTAATACGACAATTAACACAATAGTTAATACAATGATTGTATTAACTATTGTGTTAATTATAATAATGATGAAATATACCATAATTAATGTGATATTAATATATTATAATAAAATAATAATAATAATTAAATTGACTAAATATACCTTAAATACAATTTGAATCATGCAGGATTTTCAGGGTTCATGATAGGCTTTGACGGCTACTGTCTATATTTTCTCCTGCCTTTACGGATTTATGCTTTATGACCGATTTCTGTATTATTATTTCTGTATATTACTTTGAATATATAATAATATTATAAATAATATGTATTATTTGATCGTAAATTGTTTTAATATGTGTTTTAATTCAATATGAGTCTTTTCTTTTACTGATTAGTTTTGTGTTGAAATCCCACGAGCAAAAGAGAAAAATACCACTCCAATAGCCACTCTGCAATAGTTCTAAGTTACACCATATCCTACTGTTATTGTCTTAGTTATTTGTACGGATATTTTCAAGCTATAGGATTTGGATAATAAATCAAATTTATGTATAGCAAATTTGTCTACATAGTTTTCTGAAAGAACTAAAATATTATCTATCTAAGGTCTTCAACAATTAACTTGAAGCATTACCATATAATGATATCACATATATATCAGGACTCGCATTAATTAAAACTTAAAAATAAACATAAAATAGAAAAGAAGGAACAAAGAAGTAACACTAGTCTAGGTTCAAAATTTAATAAGAATAATAGAAGTTGAAAATGCTAAGGAAAATGAAGGAAGATATATTAAGTAGTGAAAATAAAAATAAATTGTTGAATTTTATGTTATTTCAAAAAAGATGTTCTTAAAAGTATCAAAAGCACCCAAGGAATGCTTGGTATTTATACCAATCAAATTCCCTGATGCTAAAATGAAATTAACATACTAATATATGGGTGTCAAAAATTTTAACGTTAAATTAAATTAAGTCAATTTAAATCAAAGTATTTCATTGTAAGGAAGGGAGATGCTTTGTTTATTTTACAGAAAAACTCATATTTACAAATTAATTTCATATTGCTTATAAAAAAACCGTAAAAAGGTACAAAAACTGAAAACATGAAACTATTAAGAGTTCATTTATCGCTTGTAGTAGTAAAGGTCTCCTAAAGGTCAATACGGTTTTATTTTCACTTTATCACACATTCATTTAATATGAACAGTGTTGGATTATGAAAGTCAAATTTAAACCTAAAATCACATAAAGTATTAATGAGAACAGTTGCGTGGAGAAAATAAAACTCTTCAATTATCAATTAATTAATGCTTAATTAAGAGTGCTCTTTGTTAATTAAAACGAGATGTATAAATATTGATAGGCACTCGATCGATAAATTTGAGAGTTTGAAATGTAAATTTTATTAATGCCCACCGAGACAAGGATGAAAAAAGCACACATCAAAAAGTTATGATCATCAAATACCGATTCAAAATAACCTAATTGTGAAAATATTAGTCCACCCGTATTTTGGCTCGAATGTGAGATATTATATTTTTATGGCGCTTAATTTTTAATCTATCTCCTGAGTAAAACGTTTGAGAGCTCTATGCTGACATTTGACTCAAAAAAATGTGCTCCTTATGTTAGGCAACCATTAAGATTCTTATTCTCTTAATATAATATTCAAGCACACAAAGGGATGAAAGGCTTATCTAGAATCGTAACGGCCATTACAGCATAGTCGTCAAAATGTAAAATTCAGCGTACTAGAATCTCGCTACTGCTCCGTCGATCTCCCAAATGTTATTTTGGACTATTTTTGAAGGCTGAAACTTGTGCGCCTACGTATAAATAGTATATCTTAGAGAGAAACTAATGGGATCGCTCATTGAAGTCATTCGTGTATCGGCTAATACTTTATGAACTAAACAGCTTGTCTGTTGCTCTGCATGTAAAATCTAAGTTATACAAAGTGATATTCGTCTACTGAGCATTCAAAAAATCTGCAGAAAATAGTTATGTTACAAATACCTGTATGAAAACGAAGTACGGAAAATTAAAGGGTCTGAAAGTTGATTATGTGATGAGTCTTCCTATCCGATTTTAAAAACTCAACTGTAGGAACGTTTACGAAACCGAGAGAGATAGTGAAGATTTATCCTTAGGAAATTAACAGATAATATAGGTAAAAATCTTCGACCAATAAGATTACAGCCGTAGGATAACCCTGCTTTACACCAAATGCCTTATTTCTGATGAAAATTCGACCTTTACTTTTTATCGCGATGGCTATTTTGTCCCTCAATAAGATAACGATATTCCTTAACATTCATAATGTATTCCTTTGATATGCAACAGCTGTCTTAAGGAATAAATTATGAAAGCCTTAGAAGAAAAATATAACTAGTACGAGTAATTAAGTTAGAGAAAGGAAAACTAAGGCACTTATGTCACTTTTCTTACGATGATTATACCTATTTATTTCACTTGTTTCACTTCGGTATTCTATACCAGTGGAGTCTAGTTTTGTTTTAGATTATGTTAAAATTCATTAACTTTAAAAAATTAATGATCTTCGTATAGAGTGAAGGATTTCGTAGCTCTTTCCAGAGGTACAAGAGGATATTTGCACACTCCGCTTGAGTTGGCAGCCCTGAGTACAGCTGAAAGGCGTGTGAATGGTTGGGAGAAGAATCGATGCCTCAACTGGTAATATTTCGAGTGAATGAATCGCTCTCCTTTTACGTCACACGCCTCCGAACCCCCAATTACACGGAGGCCATTTCTTCGGCGAAATCAGGGAGAAAGTACAGAAAAGGATAAACGATATGTCTTACGATGAGAGGGATAAGTGCGATCCTTTCCCTTTCGCTTTTAAACCGAACATCCAACGCACTCGCGTTTCACCGATTCCATCTCAGACCACTTAATTATTCGCCCTGATTTCTCTTCTGACATTTTCATTACATTAAAAGACTGATATATAGCATTACGATAGTTGATCAATGTCAATCAGATAAATTGTAGATCAAAATAATAATAAACAGGCAAAATAGAGAATAGAATTGAAAAATAGAACGCTCAAATATAATGAGCCATCGTTGAATTACGATGAACTGTAATAAGATGGGAAAGAGTTTATGAATGTGTGTACTGAACTCTTTAACTTTTAATTCTATCTATTATTCTAATATTATTTATCAATAAATAGTAAAAATGATATACCATATGGCTCTCAGGTAGCCAAATGGGTATAGCGGTCGCCTTTAGTAAAAGCAGTACCGGATTCCTCTCCCGGTGGAGGCCTACTTGTGCGAAATAACCTTATTTGCTGAAGCACCTTAACCAGTGATTTCTGAAAATGACCTATAACTAACAAGTGTTACTCTATTTTTTCATAGTTTTCTAGATTGGCCGAAACAGAAAGGTTTCAAACAAAACAAAATGGTCCAAATATTACGAAAAAATATCCATATATACATCTCAATTATCTAGTTGGACCGTAACGTTGATGTATTTAAAATTAATATTTGAGTAACCACTTTAAAAAATAACACTACTAATGAATAGTAAAAATATAGTATAAATAATAGTATGAATAATAAAAGAATTCAAACTCATTACTTATCTACAATTAGGGTCTAACCATAACATTTGGACACCCTAGGCGAAGGTATCTTGCTGTGCCTCTATTGTTTATCTATTGATAAAATTAGGAAAGAACTTAGCAATTAATTTAATTTTATGTCCGTCAAAGCGCTTTTAATACTACTACTACTGCTAAAAATTTACAACTAATCTTATCTTTTTGATTGCATCTTTTGGAAAACTATCCATATATATATCCATATATATACTATCCATATATATATAATCCATAACATCACAAGATGAAATTAATTGCCTTTGAGCTTCAAGACCAAATAGTAATCTTTAGGAAAATCGATCACAGTTTCCGTACGTCTTTTCTTCTTTAACTTGACATTCCCTACCCCCTCATTCTTCTAGATTCCTTCCTTTCATTAATTCATCAGAGTCATTTTTATAGGGACGACGGCTGGCTGTGGGCCATCAAATCGTTCCTGGGCTTTCCTTTGTCTATCACTCCCTCAATCTTTCCTTTCTTCTTTTCATTCTCTTTTCTCGCAATTTTCCGTCTAATCATACGCGTCATATTTCTCTTATTTCTTTGCCTCTCTTCTCTATATATTCCTCAGTACTTCTAAAATATTTTCGTCATATTTTTGCTATCCTTATTCTATGGTAGAGATTGCCAACCCGGTCTCTCACTAGTGTGCCTTTCTTCAAGATTATTATTGCATCAATGAACATAATTATTCTTATAAAGCCTTTATTATTCGAATAATTCCGCTTTCACTACCAATATTTTATTATGCGATCATGGTTATGTCATCCCTTTAGGTCATCATTATCTTTTTTTCTTTCTTTAATATGGAGACCTACCACAAAGTAGAGGACAAAGTAATAGATTCGATTAATTCCCTAGGCGTAGAATTACGTTAGATGGACATCGGTGGGCGGTTAGGATATTATAGTGTATATACATGGTAAGATTAATTTGGGGACCACTGCTCTATATCAACAAATATCTTTAATAACATTACTCGGTTAAAATGTAGGGTTAATTTAACCATTATTATGAGCATCATTCATGTTCATCGTGACGATTTTCGCTCGCTCTTTACTTTCATTTTTCAGCAAACGAAAAGAGCATTTTCTATGCTTTCTGAATAGACTTCCATGTCTTAGACTTCGTCTGTAATGATTTTTTCCGTTACGTTAGCATTACAAGTGGAAACCTGAGCTAAGGGCCCGAGGTAAAAAGTCGTGGGCGTCACGTCGTCCTGATTATTTCATCCTTGGTTTCATAATGAAAAACTCCCAAAATACTTCAAAGATGCCACATTTCTCATAAAAACAAGAAGGGCCTTTAGCCATACAAAGAACTAACTCAAAAAGAATTTCTTGAAAATTCTTCCGAAATACTAGGACATGATATTCGTGCGAAAAGAAGAAAATCGTGCCCGTCAACTGGATCCGGGGATCATTATCATCTTACAGCCTTCCACCAATCGGTAGGCTCAGGCTTTCAGAAATTCTCTATTTAACGCCATTTACTTCTCTTTTTGACAGTTAGCCCCCTCACAAAAGTTTTGTCCTTTCCTTCCTCTTCGTAGTTATAATCCTAGTCATCCTTATTTCACACCTTAGCAATTACTTCGCTCAATATTTCAGCCATTCAGTAACACTGCCATCCCTTGAAAACTTCAATCAAAATCTTCTCCTCTTCCACCAAATCTTCGTTGTTCTTTATATGCCCATTAAACCATTTCCAATGTATTATGATTTTGAATGCCTTCATTTTATAATATCTCTTTCGTATGGGTATAACGCATTTCATATACGAATAGCTAAACTTCCAAACTGATTGAAGATGACTGATTTAATTTCTAGCTCACAGTGCTGATTGTTCCCTCCGTTTCGTAATATATTTCATACATATTTCCTTTCTTTTCATTTCACCATTACTTATCTACCACATTCATGAATCAGACTAGCTAATACAGGACTAAAGAGACTACACAAGAGATTCAATGAAATTCTAATTTTACTCTCAATAGTTTACTACCCTTCTCTTTAGAAAGAAACGAAAGAAAAATGTTTGACGTGTCCTCCGGTCCTGGGACCGATGTTTGCAAGGAATTTGCTTCTACAAATCAGTGGACGCAGAATGGGAATCTTCATAAGAAAGGAGGTTCAAGAAAAGACTTGATTTATTTTAAAAGATTAGACAGAGTACATTCTTAAAAGATGTAGTCGATATCATGCCTACTCTTTACCACAGGGATTATTTGATACTGCGAGGAAGTTCAGGGAAGGAGATTAGAAAGCAAGTCGATTCAAGAATTAGTTTTTTCCCCGAATTCAACGCATGAAAATAATCGATTAGGGAAGGTAGAGTCAGGGTGCAGCACCTCCTGCCACACGCCGTAAGGAGGCTTGAAGGGTACTAATGTAGATGTAGAGATGAACCAGAATCTCCCACCTGCCGGGCGCTTGCTCTAGCAAATTGAGCTAACACGTCAGAACAATCTCTCCTTCAACTTTTGAGACTTTGATGGCACCAGGTGTGTTTCGAAGGATCCATGAATGACACCACCCCCAACACATGCCGAGTATCTTAGATGTCACCTCACCACCAAGGTCATAAATCATTTACACTTCCCTTATTGATTCTGTAGGGTTTCCGACGTTGTTTCCATCCCAAAATCCTTTGCTTTCATATTCCGTGGAAATACAGGGATTACGAATACAAATTATAATAGGAATAGTTAAAAATAATGCTCAAATATGGCGCCGATAATTTCCATTAGCCCTAGTTATGTATTATTAAACGTGCATCCGTTGGCTAAATTGTAAACATAAGGCAATTCCTTCAGTTTCGCGCCTTCATAACCATTGTTCTCTTTCTTTCGGTCCAAGAAACACGACATCTAATTTGCGCCTACAGCTGTCTACAGTACCAAGGAAAAATTAAGTTTTGAAGAGTAGAATTAACGCCGAGCAAATTAACTGCACTCTCTTAGTTTCTGGACAACTTACCGGCAAATCTTTCCTCAAATATGGTAAATCATGCAATTTGTATCATCGTTATTTGAAAGCTATTCTTTTCATTTACATGGTATTAGACTATTTTCCATTTTTTATTCTTTTCATATAATTATTTTTTTATTTATGTTAACGAATCCTATGGGCTCTTCACCAATGTTAGATTATAAACCTCAGCAACTGATATTATGACGAACATAAAAATACTAGAGCATCTCGTATTTACATAATTTGAGCACGCACGGAGGTACAAAAACTGAGAAATGTTGACATATTTCAGTTGAAAATCAATATCGGACAAACGACTTTCGCCATTTCTCTTTCTAAAACAAAAAAATATGAGATTTTAAAAGAATTAAAAGGAGAAAATTAAGGATTGAATAGTTTTCGTCGAATATTTGCTCTCTTATAATTTCTTTTCCTAAAGAAACCCTTTTAAAAGTAGCAGCGAAAATTATTTTCTGCGGTCCTACGAAATGAGGTCAAACTCAAGCTGGATGAAATGGCACCCTTCAGCTAAATACAACTAAAGTTAAAGAAGGAATGTGAAAATCTGCGTTACCTTAGAGATAACAACGTGCTTCGTACTCTTCATTCAACAACCCTATGGAGATCATATAGTAGCAGTTGCTCTAATTAAATGAAAATCAAGTATAAAATTTTCTTCATTCCATTTTCATTCTTAGCGAACAGTTTTAGAGATACATCGTCAGCATTAGGCAGAAACAAAAGCCCTAATTCTAAGTTATTTAGGAGAGGAGGAATAATAGTTTTAAAGAAAGGAAACTATGACTGAGGCAATGAGGGTACGGAGACACCAAAACAGACGTGCGGGCACGAGATGAGTGAAAAGCAGTGGATAGCATCTCCTTATAGGTACTACCCAACGAGGAGATGAGTTAAGGGGGTGAGGCTACTAAAACGCAGGAATAAGGGCAGATTCTTTCTATGAAAAGACTTTCAAGGAAGGTCAACGTAATGAATAAGATGAACCAAGAAGAATGGACTGTGGCAGCGCGAAATATGATATGAAGAGACGCTCATTTGCGGAAAATATCTTGCATTTGGCCTTCTCAGTGCAATTGTCTGAAGTTGCATTTATTCCACGTGATGAAATAATATTGCAGAGGGAATATTTTTATTTCCATAACTAGGCTTTAGGGCCAAAAATTCTCCTTACTTCAATATTTGTGTATTCCTTAAAACAAATAACATATTTCCCGAAGGAGAGACATTCATTTCCTATCCATCAACCTGAATGACAACAGAAATTCATTTTAAATCCTTTCTGGATATATATCACGCCGTTAGTTATCAAAGTAGAGAAGTTAGTAATCACCGACGACTAAGTAAGATGGATCAGGAGTCTTCGGAAATTAGAATCAGACACTCTAACCACATGGCCATTTTGATTTTAACGATGAGCAAGGTTATAATTCAAGAAAAGCAGACAACAACGTGTCAGATAATAACAGATACATTTTAATTAATCCTTGATATTTTTGACGGGGTATTTTTATATCCATCAAATATACGCGATATTAGAAGTACATTTTTCTATAAATTAAATTTATTTCCGACATTTTTGCCGTGGGAATTCATTAGTTTCATGAGAATATTCTTAATTAGAAAATTGTTAAAAGTGATACGAGATAAATTAACTATATATCAAAAAGGAAAGAACTTTGACTTATCATAAATTATATGAAAGACAAAGGAAAGAAACTTCCGAATAAAAGACTAAAAGAACTGATTTTTTGCTTGGATTCCTATTTTTAAAAGGATATTGACTGCACCCTGTCATTCTATCATGCACCATGACCTGTTTCGTTAATGAGATAAAATGAAAAAGACGTGATTTTACCCCTTGGTGTTGGAAAGAAAATAACCCTTCCTCATTCATTAACGTATTAACCTTGTTAACACAGGATTAAAGGCAAATTCGTTGATCCTGGTAGTGACGGGTGCCCTTTGATCCTGATTAAGTACCTCATACCCTTGGATCGATCAGGGTCCTCCTCAAAGGGACGGCCCATCTCTAAGTAGTTTCCCTTTCTAAAACGAGATTAGTGCTATCAACGCTCCAAGGCTTAGCAATGGGTTCAATGGATAAAAAGACCAATTCCATTTTCATTAGCTACTCAACAAACAGTATTGGAGAAATAGAGAATAAATTACTTTTCTTTCTCTTAATCAAACGCTCAATTTTGAGTGTGCTCACTAAAATTTGTTTTGGCAAAGGAGCGGCAAACTTTGACTGAACCCTGGTCAATGCGGCTTATTTTTGTCTTTGCGTCTCGCCAAGGCAATTAATTTGTGTGGCTTTGCAAAATTAAAACGAGTCTTTCAGATTTTACACGAATAAATGTGATATTTTAAAACTTGAATCGACTCGAAATATTTCATCTGTCTGCACAAACATTCATAATCATGAAGGTTAACCTGGGGATCGATAGATTCGTAAAATTTTCACAATTTCTGAAATTATTTTATTAGTAAAATTTAAATTTTATGTAGTAACACTTTATATTCATAAGGAAGAGTGGCAAAGACAAACTGTAAAAAAACGAAGGAGAGAAGAAATGGATTGTATCAGAATAGACCTGTACAATACACAAGCCCTAAGACACAAGCATCCCACTAAGGCCTTTGTTGGCCCGAAATATACAAAGGAAATGTTACTTATTTGCAAAAATGAACATTTCAAAAATTGAGAATGAAGATACTGAAGCACATGGAAGTCATTTGAAGAATATCTCATTCAATTACAACTACAAAAAACTTCCTTTTGAAAAAAATAAACACTTCAAATAATTACTTATTCGATTTTCTATATTTATATATAAATTTATAAATATTGAAATATAAATTTACTTAAATAATTAATTAACTTTCTCTGTAAATCATGAAATAATCCTTATTTTCTCTACATACTTGCTCTTTTTTATCATGCCTGAATTAGATAATACAATGATGAATGGTTGCGTATTCCAAACTTGAATTAACGTTTCTTCAAGAACGAAACTTTAATTCGAAAAAGAAAAACAAAGTAAAACCCTATGCTATGAAGAAATTAAATTACATATCAAGAAATTCCTCACTCGAAATTTTCAAATTATTCCCGGATATATCCCTTTTTCTTCAAATAGATGCTCTATGGAAATGTCAAAGAAAATCGATTTAACGGAGAGAATGAAGATGAAACAACCTGATTGTACGATGGCGTCCAATGACTAGAGAAAGAATTGAAAACGAAATTCTCTCAATTTTGCAGACACATTTACTACGAATTCATCGACGGTCCGCTCAGAAACATCGCAAAGCTGTGAAAAAATACGCAAACGAGAGAATGGGACTGAGAGAAGGCAATGACTGTCTTTTATGAGCCATTTTAGGAATTGGAATCAGGCGGAAGCGATGGCGCATAAAAAGGCGGTAAACCAGCTTCCGTTTCGTCGACCACCCTTCACAACAAAATGGAGATTGAACCCTCTGGGAAAAAGGAAAAAGAGGTTTTTCTCAACCAAAATATGTAAATGCTTCAGAAAGACTTGTTACCAAATTATTAATTATAAGAGTGAAAACGTGTTGCAGGAAATTTCTTGAGATACTTAGAGTAAAGTTCTTCAGACTAATAAAATACTTATCTATCTGGAGTTGATTTTGGTGAATGTAAGCAACATTTGCTGATGCGGTTAAAAGCTGCTAAGATATATAATCAATTCCAGTTGTTGAACCGGGAATCGAACCAGCGAACTTCTACCTACTAACAGAATGCTTTATCCTACTCAGCCATCCCGGAGATAATCAATTCCATTTGAAGAATTTTTGCATTTACATACATCCTCATTCGTACTGGTTTTCTTTCCTTATGCTTTGTTAAAATTTCAGAAAATTCATCCCTTGAGGTAATCACAAAATAATAGTGCCAAGTGGGTTATTTGCGAAAGCATGGTATTTCTCCATTTGAACGATTATTAATTCGACAAAACGAGCACTGACTTCATCTATACGCGATTACTTCATTCTAGATGAAAAATCGTCAAAAATGAACCAAAATTCCATCTCTCTCTTACACTTTTCTCACCAATGAAACGTGTCGAGCACCTATCGCATACTCCATGGTGAAAACATGCTGACCGGTTCTCGATCTTCTGCTAATTTATATCTAAGACTTTCGATTTTTTTCAAATTTATCTCCAAAAAGTGGTTTTAAGTAAACATTCAACCATCTTCCATCAAGCCATCCAAGGTTCAATCACTTTCTAACTTTAGCAATTTAAAGCAAAAGAAGGGTCTAGTACTCAGTTTTAAAAAAGATTTGCTTCTTAAATCAGGAAAGGTGGAAACACAACTGCGACGAAACGTGCGCATATTTTTGAATTTGGAACGAGAAGTGGAATTTTCACTATTCCAGGCGCTGTTTGGCCAGGTATCCAGTTCCCACCGCGTTTTGAATAAATTTAAATTTTAAATTAAATGCAATCTGTGTGTTCTACTACGACGACGTAGAATGGTAACCATCACTCGAAGCAGGACCAGGGACAAATAAGCATTTTGATTTGTGATGGAATATAACATTTTAGATTCAAAAGCTACTGAAAAACTCATATAGGGTTCAAAATATTAGAAATGGCATCTCAAACGTCGTTTGAAAGCATTTATTTTGCTTATTGTAACCACGTACAAACTTAGATAAACCCTGCTATGGATTACTACTCTTTTAAACGATATACTAAGCAATGATCTCAACTCAAATAAATAACACGGATAGAATAACACGGTTACTGAATTGGTAATATCATTATATTCTTATTTGCGGGACTGTAAAATTTTTCCCATTAACATTATTGACTGAAAACATTGATTTTTAGTATATCGATTCAAAGTAAACATTGTATAAATGAAACAGAACGGATATATAGAAAGAAGTCACTCACCACATAACGTGAGCAAGGCAAACGAAGTGGTTTCTGGAAACATACCTGAAAATAAAAAAAGAAAAATTAATTCCTTGTTCCCATTAATTAATTAAAATTAATGTGTAGACATAGAAGAAACATTAAGCTGGAGGAAGTCGAGCAGTAAACTGAGGAGGTTCGTCATTCAGCTTTGTATTCGCAGACAATAAGATATCAAAATATATGCACAACATAACAGTTGAGAAAAACAAGGCAACAGAGATTTGAATGTAGCAGTTTCACTTCTCCGAATCTTAAATATTAATTTGGTAATTCATCTTTAGTGTAAGTTATGCATCTCATTCCAGCCAATAAAATCTCTCAATATCATTTTTTTATATGAATCATGATTGTAATGAATCGAAGACAAATTCCTAAATAAATGCCCTTATAGTGAAACTTCCATTCTATCACATCACAGGTTTTGATGCATGACTCTTAGTGGTGTTAGCAAAGATAATTGGAACACAACTGTTAATGAATTAGAGGTTAAAAAGACTCCGTTTATCTGGACAGCGTATTCCAGGCACCGCAGAACCGAGGAAAGCCGGGATTAGAAAACCCGATAAACGACTAACGGGGTATTTTCAACCTCTAATGACTCTTAATACCGATTTCAGAATACCTAATCCTCGTTATTATGCGAGAAGATAGACAAGAACTCTAAATCAAACAAAAGCAAATGAATGTAGCGTAAGATAGAAACATCTCGTTAGATCTCTTAAATCATTTATAGGTTTTCCATATAAATTTTACTTGTTGTTTATTTAGCTCGTATTTGATGTCAAAGTCTCTTTACAATCTTAGATTACGGCCGACAGTGTTTACAAATTTATATTCTTTTACGGAATAATTTCAAATCGTACCTTCTATGGCAAGAAGGGCAAAATATCTTGACTACAAATTAATAAACATATAAGCAAACGTCTCTATTATCGGGTGGTATCAGGACTATATAGTCCCATCTTGTATTTAACTCATGGCTCAAAGTAAATACATACATACAAAATTTCAAATTTTTAGAAATATTATAAAATAGTGTATATAGAGGAAAAGGAGAGAAAGGTGGAGTCGGTTTATCTGTAAAAATATAGAATAAAAAGAATGAGTCTAAAATTTCATTATAGAAAACAAGTTATAGTAAAACAGAGCAATTGGAGCAATTTCAATCAAAATATTCCCTGCAGTACATAAAAATACAAGCAAGCAATCGAGTAATGAGCAGGAAGCATGACATTTAAAACAGTTTTATTCCAAAATCTTTAAATGATAAGACGACATAATTAGAAACAAAGAAAGTATCAAGAGGAAGCATGCGTTAGATACATCGTTAATATCAAGGGAAATTTAGCAATCAGGGGAAAGGAGTAAGTTTCTATTCCATTTCATCTCTGGAAGCAAAAACAGCAGCCGACAAACTGCCCTCCAACTTCCTGAATATTGCTAAACAGATAGATAGCTCAGCCTTCCGCTCACAATCTGTCCCTAAGACGTTATCGCTGTGGAGAAGCGGCAACTGCGCCCCCGCATCCAGCCCGCATGCTGCAGCCACTGCTCTCGGATGTCCTCGGGCCGATCATTCGAAAGGCACTCCCACACATAAAATACCAAAGGATATGCCCTCCCACGTTGCCATAAAGATGTATTTTAGTTCGCCTAACCGACGCTTCTAGCCCTCTGTCCGCCGAAAAGGGGATTCTCAAACAAAATTCATATGTTCACTGAATGTGCTATTTAGCAGAATGATAGAGAGGGAAAGTCTTGTAATCGGTATTACCGCGACAAATCATTTACTTCTCGTTAGGAAACTTTGTATGCTTCGAGAAAGATATTAGGAATAGCTTGATGTAGATCAGGGATGGAAGACCTTTCTTGGGAGAAACGTACGTTTCAGAAACTCTCTCTCCTCTCAAGAAGCTTTTATGAACATGAAATCATCATCATTTGATTAACGCATTGTCTACATTGGAAATTTTCAATATTGACGTTGGTACTAGAGAATAGGAATATAATTGCTGTGAAATTAAATATTTGCCTTTATATTTTCACTCGACGTTAAACGAGAATTTATAACAATTATTAATAACAATATAATTGAAATGCCTCCAATTGCTCAAGATAATAACAATAATATCAAATTAAAGTTTCGAAAAGGCTGTATGTGGCTAAAAGTCACCGATAACATTTGTATCCTGCAAGCTGCATTTCGGTGTATGCACGTTGATTCTACTTCCCTAATCGATTATTTTCGCATAAGATTAGTGCTAATCGATTTTTAGGGGCTATTCTCTAGAGAAAATATTGCCTTTCGTAGTATTTTGTGATATATGAATACAAAAATTTCGTCAGGGTCCCGTACACCACATACATATTCAAGATAGAACCAAAGTAGTGCAGTGTTGCATCGTTCATGGACTTTTTATTCGCTGCTAACGACTATTCTCTTGACGAAGCTGAGTTTTTTGAGTGCTCTTACATACATAGATAGATACTGTACATAGATAGAGCCGTTACCCCACGTTAAGAGTTACTCCAAGATATTTCACCAGATCATAAGTTGTAAGAAAGTAAATAAGTTTTTCCAGCGGGGGCTGTACAAATAATTGTTAGCAATAGATTTTCCATCTAAGAAGTTAACTACTTGATATTTGTCTCTATTAAGCTCTAATTACCAAACATCGCACCACCTTATAATTCTATCTAAATCATTCGATCGGGCAAATCTATCCTCTCTACTTTCTATTTCCCCGTAAATTATTTTGTCGTCCGCTATAATAACTTTACTCTCCATCCGAAGTCGTAGGTTCCCCTCCTCTGATCAAGATCTCATAGAACAGTATATAAATGCATGAATGCGGCAAAAAGAGTAACGGGCATCAAAAGACCGTTTGATTCGAGGCCTTGATGTTGATTAGAAAAAGTCATCATGGAACATAGGAAAACAAATGAGGATGTGTCAAGGTTGGTATGGGAATAAAAAAAGAAAAGCTTTGATAGAGCTATAAAGAAGAAGCAAACGAAGTGTTTGGGTTAGATATTGAGAGGAAATGAATTGCTTGTGTAAGAGGTAATCATAATAATGAATCGTCATTATTTAGGTGAGATGAGGGCAAATTGTTATCTTCCTAAATGTAATCCATCCTCATTGAATAAAAAGCATAAACAAGGAAACTTTTTTCTTTTTTCTTAGCGTAAGTAAAGTATAGTATTTCATCAGTACAGCAACAATAATGATGAGAGGATGTATGAAATGTCAGCAAAACCTACTGCTGGTCGAATTTAAACTTAAAAAGAAAATTTTCTACCATAAACATGAGAATTCAACACAGATAATTAGAAGATAAAATGAAATATGTTAAGATAATGACTAGCAAAAAAACGAAAAGTTCCTTAATGATGGAGGAATGGGTTATCAGTGGGTCAAGGAAATGACTTTGATAATCCAACTTTAAAATATAAGGACCTCAAAAGAGGAAAAATGCAAATATTATTCTGCTTTATTTATGAACTGATCGACTCCGTATCTTAGCACCTTGTCAACAAACGTGAATGTGCGAGTAACTGCGGATAACCATATACGAGTATTTCCAATGAATATATGTTATTATAATTGTGAAGATGTATTTATGGTATGAAATTGAGGGTTAATAATTAGTAATACGTTATCTATTAGTACATTGATGTATAATTTTAGCCAAAATTGTATTGCATGGCATTTACTGTTATATGTTTTCACAGATGTTTTGAAGTTATGTTTTCATAGGTACTGTACGTAAGTAGGACGCTACTGCCTTATTATTATTATTAATTAATTAAATTGTTACAGTTAGACTTCTAGTCTGGTGGCAACAACATACTAAATTAAACAAACACCAAGATAACAACTTTAAATTAAAAATACAAAACTCAATCACTCAACAATACAATTACAATACTAATTATCTTACAAATGGCAACACTTAATACAATACAACAACAACGCTAGTCCCCAAAAGTTACAACACTCAAACACAATATTATGCCAAGTTGAATTGCGGTGAAAGAGTTATGATAACAATAAACTCAATAGAATAAATTTAAATGATTTATTTCCAATTCCTTACTTCATTATGCAAAGTTGAATCAATATCTTTGCTGTCAGAAATCTCTATATAATCTTCACCCTCGGTGCAAGAGGTAAACCGATTCTTCCCCATAATATAACCTTTTTCATCTGAGTGTAATGCTCTGTATGAGAAGCATCCCTTTCGCTACATTTGTAAATAGATAAATACGCACGCATCAATCTTGCGCAGATATGGAGCTTCTCCAGTCCATACATTTCCATTCATGGGAAATTCTTCCGTTTAAAACGTATCTTTGTATCCTTCTCTTCCCCTAGTTCATAAATCTACTTCTTGACAGTCTGGCTCTCCGCACTCAACCGCCGCTTCCTCTATCCTTTGAGGCGCACAATCTTTCTCCGTTTATCTGTTTCGCTCCTCTATTTGGACATCCAAAGCGATCATTTTGACTGAGGATGCGTTTAAGACCGACTGCTACCAAGCGGTGATTGAACTACGCTAGAAGGCGAATATGACTGGGAAATTTTCATTACTTTCCAGCGTATTTTTATTTTTCTTATGTTACTTCGACTGATCAGTATTACAAGTTGTACTTCCCATAATTTGACATTTACATGGTTATTTATTGTAAATAAAAAGCAGATCAAGACTAAAAGATGAAAAGAATGAAAAACTAAATAATAAAATCATGACGGTGATCATAAGAACAAAGAAAAACAACGGTTGTACCGGAAATTGGTTTCTATGAACTATTGAAACATCTTTTTACTAACGTTTATGAAGTATATATACGGTGTAAAGGTCTTATCAGAGAATTTTTAAAATCGAATTGGAAATTCAATCCTTGACGGTTGATAAAGTAATATAATTTTGAATTAGTTTTCCAGGGTGTAAAATTATGATTATAAAACGATTTAACAATATATAAAAATTGAAAGCCCCCCGTGTATCTTTTCTAATAAGTAACATTTACACCAACATCATCATCATCATCATCATCATCAGCCATTTTCAATCCGATGTCGGATGTAGGCCTCCCCAAGCGCTTTCCAATTCTCTCTATTCTGAGCTTCTCTTTGCCATGTCACACCTAAGTACTTAATGATGTCTCTGTTCCATCGGTCCTTTGGTCTTCTTCTTGGTCTCTTCACATCTCTTGGTGTCCAGTTCAGAACCGCTCTTGTCCAACGGTTGTCGTTTCTTCTCGCCACATGGCCTGCCCACATCCATTTCAGTGATCTTACTTTATCTATGATGTCTGTCACTCCGGTCTTCATCCTCACCCAGGTGTTGCGTTTCCTGTCTCTTCTTGTGATCCCAAGCATGCACCTTTCCATACTTCTTTGCGTTGTCTGAAGTCGCTGGGTTATTGCTGCGTTTAACACCCAGGTTTCACTTCCATATGTCAACACTGGTAGAATGCATTGGTTGAAGACCTTTCTCTTCAAGACCATTGGCATTTGTGACTTTAGAATGTGTGCATTTCTTCCGAAGGCACTCCAGCCGAGTTTAATTCTTCTGTTTACTTCGTTAATCCTGTTGTTCTCTCCTGTGGTTACTAGTTGTCCTAGGTATGTGTATTCTGAGCAGATATCCAGAGGCGTCCCTTCAAATTTGATTGTTTCTTGTGCTGCAAAAGAGTTATACATTACCTTTGTTTTTGTTAAATTTATCCTGAGTCCTATCTTCTGTCCTGCTGTGTTCAGTTCATGAAGTCTTGAAGCTAGATCTTCTCCGTTGGTTGCGAAGAGTACTATATCATCTGCAAAGCGCAGATGACTGATGTGTTCCCCATTAATCCGCAGACCTTTCTGCTCCCAGTCCAAGGTTTTAAAAACTTCCTCCAGAACAGCTGTGAAAAGAATTGGGGAAAGGCAATCTCCTTGTCTAACTCCCTTCTCAATCTTGAATTCTTCAGTAACTTCGTGTAGCATTACTGAAGCTGTGGCATTTTTATAAATGCTGCGTAGGAGTTGGATGTACTCTGCATCTACTCCTTGTTTTTCCAGAGCTTCTAGTGTAGAGGAGGTACTTACTGAGTCGAAGGCCTGAGCATAGTCCACAAAGCATAGTACTAGTGGCATCTCATATTCATTCGTCCTGCTGATTATTTCTTGTAGTGTGTGGATGTGGTCCATAGTACTGAAGCCCTTCCGGAATCCTGCTTGTTCTCTAGGCTGGGCAGATGATAGAATAATCTTTATCCGTTCAGCTATTATCCTCATGAATGTTTTGTAAACAACAGGAAGGAGACTGATGGGGCGGTAATTCTTCAGCTCTTCCTTGCTTCCTTTCTTGTGCAAAAGGACTATTCTTGCATGATTCCAGTCCTGGGGGATTCTTCCTTGTTTCAGGCAAGTTGTGAATAACTGCGCTAAAACGTGTGCAACTTCTGTTCCACCAAGTTTTAAATATTCTGCTAACACTCCATCTATGCCTCCTGCTTTTCCGTTCTTCATCTGCTTTATTGCTGCAGTTACTTCTCCTGGGAGAATAGAGAGGGGATCTCGTTGGTTTTAAAGTCGCTTAAATTTCATAAATAAATTCCAAAATATTAGAGGACAAAACTGAAAAAATAATTAATTTAAAAGATAAGCCCAAAGATAAAACAAAATCGGCATGACATGTTAGAGCTGGTTAAGGCGCACGCGTTAATGTGAAAAGTTTATCGCATTTCCTTCATCATTATTAAAAGATGTAGATTTGAAAGAAGGTACTGCCCTATAAAGTAAAAGGCATTCGGTATCTATATTTATAATAAATATATGGTGAAACTATATGGTAAGAGGAGAGTCATTTAGATTGACATATGCGAAAAACGTACTTTGGTATGGTCTAGGGTCAAAACCCGCTCATACGATGGATTCATGTTTGTTAAAGATTATTCATTGTTCATTTTTCGAAATTATCTCAAATTCTTTGCATACGATTGTTAATGAGGCCATGCGAGATAAAAAAATCGCTGTTGTCACCAGGAGTCTGGTGAGAAAGATAATTTATAAATAAATAAAATTCGTCACAAAATCGTTTGATAAGACACCCAAAACTGCTTAGTGGAAGTATATGGATAAAACAACTAAATATGCACAACTAGAAGTACAACTCACAAAAAGAATGAAAATATTTATGTCCATGTCTTTTGGACAATTATCTTGCTAAATAAAAGCTTCATTTAAACATATAACTACAAGTCTGCACTTTGAAAAACTGTTAACCAGAGTACTGTTAAGGGAGAGGAGAGCGTTTACTACGCTATTTATTATAAACGTAGCAGATAAACAAGAAGGCAGTGAAAGGGTAAAGAGGTCAAAAGGATGGGAATAGGCAGCGACTGGAAGGAGATTCCCGGTCAAGGATTAAAAGCGAGATTCCTCAAAAAGAAAAGTAAAATCCGAAGCGGCGCAGACGCGGCTCACAATGAATCATAACGATCTTTAATCCGCCTCAAAGCGAACGGCTATAATTTGAAGTCGAATGAACGAAAGGGAGGGTCAGAGTTCATTTATCGCAGCCCATTCCACTCCTTCAAAAGCACAAATCCGACGCTCTGATACCGCTGACTCGATTTTGATCCAGCTCAATCGCTCTCCACCATTTCCTTCGCAAAATCCCTCACTGAAAAAAATCAACTGGTCGTGAAAGTATCATAGTAGCGCAGTAAGACAAGACAAGCGGGTCAAATCATATTTTAGTCCTTTTAAAAAATGTTACTGCTCAGAAATATCTTTTCCGATGATACTAACTAAAGTTGGACACGCAGCCTAACAAGAACTACTTTAAATTGGACGACCTTCATTACCTTTTTATCAATCCCTAACTATTTCACATACATTGATGTCGCTAAAAGAGCACAGACTTATAATAAATACGTAACGTTAATCTTCTAAAATAGAAAACAAATAGAATCTCTAGAAAAGTCGGATAGGTTATTCATTGCGTAAAAAATTGAATTTAAATATGAATAAGATTAAATTTAATGAGCAAAAGGTGATGTGATAGATTATTTACCCTTTCTGTCTTTCGATGTAAGTTTTTGAGGCTGAGATTAATTATTAAAACTTTGGAAAGTTAGGCACGCCAGTGTAAAGCATTTGACAACTCTTTATTTAGATGAATCGGAATAAGTACACTTATAATGATGAAATGATGATATTATAACCAATGTTTAGCTATTAGGACGTTTTTCTACATTCTGTAATATTTCTTAATATTTTTATCGTACGGCAAGTACACATTATTTTTCCGCATTTTATTGTATCACATCAAATACAGAGATCTAACTCGACACGCCAAATCCGTAATCTGTAATACGTATAGCGTGGAATGCCAGTTTTCGTGTGATTAAATTGAATTGGTACTTAAGAATACATAATAAACTGACTCCCCTATTATATTTTACTCTCGGAAAATCCCCGCTTAGCTGTCATAGACCTTAAATTTACACAAATAAAAATCCGTCATGACTAGATGAAATATGGGGTTTTATCTCAGAACGTATGTAAGGCAGGTTAAAAATTAAAGAAATTAAAGAGATTAAACCAATTGATATTTGTCAAACCGAGAGAGAATTACAAATTTGTCATAGTTATCTTTGAGGAAATTTTTATAAATTTTGAAGAGAGCAAATTTCTATATATTATCTTCTTCTGCCTTCATTGTGGATTTGATCGAAAAAATTTTCAGATTCGTAAAAATCCCTTGATCTTCAAAATGTAAACATTCGTACTCCATCTAATCATACCAAAAAGGTGATAAGAGACAAGCAGTTATTAGTATACACCCACATCTTCGGCTGAACACGTATGATGTAAAATTTACACTCTAAAGCAAGATGGATGGATTTTGCGGCTTTCGATTGTTTTAGCTGATGGACATGTCTGTGATAAAGGCTTCCAACCACCACTTCGCACACTTCAATTGTTTACTAGTGATAAAGGAGCCAATGCCCTTAGGAGAGTAACATGGAAAATGGATGGGTTAAAAATAGGATGTAGAGTTTGCGGAGGCAATTTGCGGGATCGCTACGCATTAAAATAATGAAAACAGACCGGAGAGGGGAAAGTAGAGGGAGGGATTCGACGGGAGAAGAGAATTTAAAGAGCTAAATAGAAATGTTGCGATGTGTGGATGACAGGAGGTTTTTATTACGGACATAAAAAAGCAATTAATAACACGGCGTCCGTTATGGCGGCCAATCTCGTAAAAAAAATCGTGTATCGCCAGGAGATACACACGGCATATGTAAGGCAAAGGATTTCCAGGAACGCTGTAATCTTCAATGAACGAGAATCAAATATTTAGCGGAAAAGATTTCCGGGGATACGTAAAAGAAAGCGAGAGTCGAATATTTAAGCCAAAATTCAAAAAGCAAAAGAAATTCTGTCTGAAACCTAGAACCTTGAAAAATTCAGCGCAACGAAAGCAAAATCACTACAATTTTCCTAAAACAAAGAAAGAGTTAAGTAACGTTGTATTCGCAGAAACTTAATTTTTTACATAAAGTACATTCCTCACTCTTCACTGAAAGTTTATCATTATTAATTAGCGTTGGGATTCCAAGAAACCATTGAAATAATCACCTTTCTGTGAATCCACAAAGCATAGGTTGGTATATAATCATACTTTTAATTCTTTTTTAGGCAACGGCATTAAAATTAAATTCAGTATTCTTCCAAATCTTGGATATACATGTCTAAGGTAACGATTCGAGTATTTAAATCGCCCATTTTTGTACACCCTCAACTGATTTGTAAACAGTTTAAACTACACGCGTGGAGATTAGAATATAAATGTTTCGAAATTGAAAAATCTACCTTATATACTCTGGTAAATTTACAAGAAAAAAGAATAAGAATATCTGACCTCGAAGGTCAACCTAATTTGAAGATTGACGCGATAATTTTACCCACAGCAGTATATAATTTCTAGGAACATGAAAATAAATATAATCTTGGAAATCTATAATCCAGATTAGATGTGAACTTACCTTTGGAACAGATAATCGTTCGAAACGAAAAATTATCACGAAGCTGAACCCAAAGAAATTGTGAAGAATAAAGTTTTGTTCAGATAAAAATTTACTTTTAAACTTCATTTTAGACGAAGAGCGAAAAAAATATTCCTAGGCATGAATAACTATAAAATACCATGAGCTTTGAAGTGGAATTTTATGAAATGCTACAGCAAATAATTTTTATACAATCAGATCTGAAACATTTTTTCGTTTATTATTAAATTTCTCTATGTTCAATACTACCACTAAAATAACCGCACTTCGAAATTTTCTTATACGAATTATACATAAAATATTATAAATAAATAAAAATTCATGCACAAAAATGTGCACAATAAATAAGCACAATGTGCATTATTAATTAAAAAAATGAATCGATAAAACAGCGGAATAATTTTTTCTCGGATTATATTAAATTGTATTACTTCGTAAAGCCTACTTGTTTGAAAACTTGTTCCGGTAGTACCTGTTTGATAAATCATAACGCGAATTCGGAGACTTGTGACATTATCCTTGGCGGACATATCTGTTGAGAGTACCTGTCTTTGCGAGCAAGCATGGCCTAGATCCACCCCCACCCACTCTTCCTTCGTGCTCGGCAAAATCAAATAATTCAGACAACGGAGTTTACAAAATGTCGACGCACGACCCCATCTGGATCGATTCCTTCACCAAAAGCCATTCATTAAACAACTCCGCCGCTGAATTATTCCTCGAATCGATTTCCAAAACAACATCGTTTATCCGGCGTCCGCTAATCCGGAAGTTACTCAGTCCCTTTCGTTTCCCGTTGATGCCGCGAATTTCGCCGGCTGAGGATCGAACGTATTGCGCCAAATAATCAATCATTGTCATCATCATTCCCATTCATTAACGAAGTCCTCGCTCGTCAGGAATATTGCCTGCTTTAACCTGTTGTTTATCTTCACGTCCACTTCGAGGCCTCTCTTTCGAGGGTGCGTTCAAGCGATGGATATCCATTTAACAAGTCATAGTAGTAGTCATTTTTACAACTGCTTCGAAAGCTGAGATAATTTCGCACTTACATCCCCATCGAATCCATGACCCCTTTCACCAAATTCGAACGCGCTGCCCACTTTGCTATCCGGAGACTCAACAAGATATCATGTAGTTAGTTATTAAATATTTCAGATTAAATACATACCACCGTCTTCTATTTGACCTTTTGTACCCTATTTTAAATTTACATTAATCGTTTAATTTATTTCATTAGTTTATTTCTGGATTTAATTAAGATATACGTATTATAAAAATATCAGTGAAATATATAATCTAGATCAAATTATTATTGTGTAAAATCGAATATATTTTAACCAGTTAAATGGAGGGAGGATTATAGTTTTCAATCTCGTCTACATAAAATGCACATGTATGTAATATAAAATATAAATGGATTTGAATAAATTGCCTGTTAGAAATATTCTAGCCAGCAGCAAATTAAAATAATCCATGTAAAGGCAATGAAGTATTTTATACATGGATAACATAAAATGATATGAATTAGATACGTTTCTAAATAATAATGTTAAGAAATAATTAAGTTTATTGTTATTATGATGGTGTGATATATTTTCATAAAATGTAATTGATTTCTCATCAAGATTGAAAATATTCTATAAAATATATACGAATATTTCAGCAACAGAGATGAAGAAACATAAGACCTGCACGAGGAGGCATTTGACATAATGGCCTTCTTAAACAAATCTAAGCAGTTGTTAATGAAGACTTTAATGCACTGCAAGGTGATTTAAAATTATCTCCACCCTAATAAAACTATATTAGTTTCATTGCTGTTGAAAGCCGTAAAAAATTCACACTTCACAAAAATCTGTATTCTCGATTCATAAATGAATTAAATTAATAAAGAGAAGAAATAGAAAGAGCTGATCCGAGACAATAAAGTTACAATGATAATATTCACACGGTTTGAGTGTTTCTTCTCCAAGTAATTAGGTAAAGAGAACATTAAGTCTGTAATTTATCTCTGCGAAGCCATGAGAACACGTCTCTAATTAGATTATTGGAAGCAGAAATAGCCAAGTGTTAGGGAATGCGTTGAGAGACGCCGATGTCTCCGTGGTTTATTGGCTGCAAATATTTCGGTCGTGTTCTGTGGCAAAACATTAGAATCACGCGGTTAAATTTTTATTACTATTCTAATATAAATCTATAAGTAAGCGAAGAGAACAAAAAACACGTTCTGTAATTCGTGTTTCGGAAAAGAAAACTTTTTAAAAGGGATTTCTAAGTCATCGCACACTAATTTTTTCGCTAATTATTTACTTCTGACTCTCAAAACGGCAAATGTTTTGTTCTTCTGCCAAAAATGTCAGTTTACGGTTCTAACTTTCGGTCAAGTTCTGGTTCAATGCCTTTAATTTTGAGTTGATTCCTTTATCGTTACATTCTGTGCGAATTGCTTAATTGATAGTAAGCTGATTATAACATGCTAGTATAATTTATATCTAATAAAACAGTGAATTTGGGGCGCTAGACTAATTTATGGGGACGCTTGACGCAAAAGAATTTTATTCCATTACCTATATTCGTTCTCTCGATTGATTTTATTGGGTTCTGACCGGCAAAAAATTTCCATTTAGTTCTTTGATTAATATTTATACCGTAGCAGTTTTTATTTTGCCTCATATTATTCTCCAAATTACGTTGTACAGATAATAACTTTCACAGATAATGGTTGGGAGCGGTAGTAGCTTTGAAAGCACTGTTCTAAATCATGCATTGCTTTCAAAAGCCAAGAGATATTTCTTTGAGAAATAAACCAGCTAATAGGCCCTAGTACAAAAAAATATGAAATACGATTATGTTGTAAGAATAATTCATATTTTTTCTTTTTCCCTCAATTTCAATAAAAGACAATGTACTCAGATGAAATATACAATAATAACAATATATATTTATACCTAAATCACCGTAAATATTTTCCGCCTTCATTGCGTTGATAGTCAGCACATGAAAGTATCTTGTTTTCCCCGCATACAATCATAAAATTTTACATTTATCAAAGCTGAAAATATAACCGTACACATTTCAGCTTTTTGGAGCTGAAAATAATGTTCGCAGCAAGGACTTAATTGAAAGAAAATTCTATTATTGAGACTATTACAAATATTTTATGGTAAATTTCCCGGGTTTATAATGAATAATTACTAAGAACAATTGGTCAGCCGTTTTCACTTTTGCTGGTTGGCTTTTACATTGTATACATCGTTAAATCCAACATAGGAATAAAAATCTTTCTCAACCTTAGTTGAATTGAAGGTAAGCTCCTCAAATATTGTTCAACATTCTGAACAAAATGAATAATAAAATTTCATTCTCGTATTACGATGCGCAAAAATTAACCCAAAAGAAGTCACCGCTGCAACACAACAAAAATTGACAAAAAATGTGATCGTAGCGAAAATTAAAATATATATCCTTCGCCAAAAGAAAAAGGGTCTGGTAGCAGAAAATGGATTTAGCAAATGGGCCAGAGAAGAGTGTCGTAGCCGCCACAAAATCTCTCCAAAAACGTACGATTTATTCTAACGATCAGAGCAAAAACGACTCGGAGGGAAGGCAGGCTGCCCCAACTAGAAATTCTCATTATTTCAATGGTACTGCTACGCCCTAAGTGGATTCCCGCAAGTCTTGGCCAAGTATCATGGCAACAGAGACAACTGTCGGGGAAAATCTCGTTAAACGCGACTGTGAGCGCTCACATATACACGCTGTCAGAGACGCTGTCCCCTGAGAAGTTACATTCACTCCCACTTCTACATGCAGGTGATGGTCGGGGGGGGGGAGGAATGTGGGGGAGGGAAGGGATGAAGGAGAGGAAGGAATTGAGGGTGACGTGGGGAAGGTAAAAGAGGAGAAATTAGGATGAAAAAACGCTGGATAATGAGAGAAATATGGAGCGAAGAGGGGAGAAATTGAGGTAAAATGGAGAGGGTAAAATGGGGAATGAGCAAATGGGTACGGCTGAAAATGGGATATCTTCATCTACATAATAACCTAGCTAGTAAACTTTCGGGTGGCTTGGGACGGTTACACCATAGCAGTGCAAGTTTGTCATTTCTTATCGTGGCTTGTCGTAGGAGGATATCTGGGTATCATCCTAATGGGGGACATGAAGTCTGGGGTGCCGAGGATCTTTCACTGTAGATTGAACTAAGAAGACGTATAGATACGTAATTATCAATCAGGCGCTTCCCTTTCGGAGAGAGAACGCTAATTGTCTTGTTTCTTCGTAATATCCAACGTTTTGTCATCCATGCGTGCAGCTTTTGCTTCTAACATATTCGAAAAATGTTTTAGTCATTCTCTTCTAATCTTTAAACTTCAAGGGCCTTTTTGTCACGGAATCATTTACGTAATGCAGCCATTTTTTCACAGCATACCTCTTCATTTAGTTACACTAGCATTCTCAACATAAATAAATAATATGATCCCTATTTTAGTGAATATGAGTCTTCAAATTCTCCTCTTTCCTTTGATCCATCGTCAATGTAAATTATAATTAATTACTAAACAATAATTAAAGGTAATAAATGGAAAATGGGAAAAATTTAGCTGTGGATTTAAAAAACCTAAGTATAGCTTAGAAAAAATTATTCACAACAAGAAGACGCTAAAAAAGAAGGGGAGTGAGAAAAACCAGGCGTACATGATCGTTGCCGTTCTGCCTCTGCACACCATTTTCACACGTCCAAACTAACGTTAAACATCTATTTCATAGTTCACTCTTCCTTTCCTTTAGTTCACAACCAATTCCCCTTCAGTTCTCGGCACAAATTTTCCTCACAATCCAATCCTACTATATTCAGTTTAACATCACAAATTTTGATCGCACTTTCTTGGCCCCCAAATAAGGAAATGGTAAAGAAAAGTGGGAATAAAACAGCACTTTCTGTAATCTACATTTTCTATCTCTATTTTCAAAAATCTGCCGGTTTCGAAAGATGAGGAAGATACCGACAGTGTTTTGAGAATATACGTGGAAGAACGTTAAGTGTTATTTTATTATACTTCTCCTTGTAATTTATTTCCACTCGGCAAAGCCTTCAATAATATATTTTATTCATAAGAAGCATGATAATAATTAGATGTTTATCAAGGAAGATACAGAATGGATATTGAATCATTTTAAGGGTAAAAATAGACATTGAACTTAATTTCCGAAACAGTTATTGAGAGGGACAACTTTTATTTCGCCAATATGAAGAAGCTTGGGCTTACAATGTAAGAAAATATCTGAACAGGAGTCATTGTAACATGTGTTACTCTGGTTTTACATAGGTTTTCAGATAGAAGGAAACAGAAGGGTAATTATTCCGAATTCTCAGAGGAAATTATCAATTATGACCTTAATTACCTAGTTGGAGCTTAATGCTGAACTATCAAATCTTTGAGTGAGTTAGTACTACCACTTTCAGCTCTTAAACAAGAGTCTTATATTTGCTAATTTCCAATCTATAACGACCTATCTTCCGTATAACGATTCATCAAACATTAATTTAGGACATGGAGCGACTGATTCGATTAATATTAGAGTAGGAGAATCTTCAAGGTCTTGCGTTTTATTTGGTTTGGAAGCAGAATTTCGGCAGTGACTGCTGCTTCAGAGAAACTCACCCTGTGCTTACATCAATCACCCTGAGAATATCTTCATTATCGTTGAGCCTGAATACGCCATGAAGTGAGTCCAAATGCTCTTTTTTCCAATTTATATCCTTAATAATGGAACCATTATTATCTTATGAAGAATCTACCTTGCCTCAGAATAGTTGGATGGGTAATTGTAAAACTTGGAACATTCATATAGGGATTTGTTAGATGAGAAATGAGGAAATAAACGTTATGAGCCGGACTGGTGAAAAGACGAAATAAAAGATGCATCTGCCCCAAGGCGGAACTGCACATGAAATTGTAGGAGAGGTTAAATGTAAATTGAAAATGAAAAGGAAAAATCGTTACTATACCATTGATGAGAGACTACATAAATTTGTGGTTAATGAAGTTTTTAGATAACTAATAGTACCACGCCTAGAATTTATGTAATAATGTATCGCACTTGAATAGATCAAGATTGAAATTTAAGAAGAGAGAGTAATCGCTTTATTCTATTTTTGTAACTTGATGTAATGAAGGAGACTGTGAAGCGAAGTCCTTTAGAAATTAAATTTTGTTTCTAGAAGTGAAGAAAAGTCTCCATAGATAATACAAAAATAAAGTGGCCTCCTGACAGACAACGCGTTCAAATTTGATGAAAGCGGTCCTAGGTTCGATTCCCGGTGGGGACTCACGTGCTAAATGATCCTAGCTGTCGAAACACTTTTTAAACAACTTCAACTTGGAAGCAGGTACAGCGAAAAGCAAACAGCACCACCTCTACTCTAACCAATAACGCAGAATAATCTCACTCTTTCGGAAAGCTTTGGAAGTAGAGCAAAGGGATCATAAAACTCATGCGTCTACGAACAAAGTAAAACTTTCAAATTCCCTTGCAATTCTGCGAAAATAAAAATGATTAAAAGTGGTATTGCAGCCAATGGATGGAATATGAGAATCGTCCATGGCGGAGTGTAAAATAAGTCTGTAAAACGGAAAAATTTAAATGGCGGACGGTCATATTGGGCATAGCAATTGGGTGTAAAACAGGCAGAATGGGATAGAGGAAGCCGAAGAAGGGAAAATAGAGAATAATGGAGAGTGTAAGTGAAAGAGTTGGAGTGCGCCGTCATTGGAAGAGAGTGGAGTGCGTCTGGCGAGGGTACTTTGGCGTCCCTCACATCGCATACTTCCGGGCTTAAGCCCCATCAAACTCGTGATCGACAACAGGGAAACCGCGCTCCCGCCATTAAGAAATTTTCCGCACATGCATGACGTGACGGTCCAACGGTTCTCCTGGATGCAATGCCATGGAAGGAATCCGTTTCCAAACGAATTCTACGAGACAAAATTTCCTCTCTCATACTGAATATAATTATTTCAATGGCTTTTAATTATCATTTTCTGCTTCACTGCTGAACTGAAAAATCTATAAATTTTGCTAAATTATTATCAGCATCGGACTTTAAAACTTTAAATCCGAAAACAAAATTTTATGATTTTTGATACATTTGCATATTAACTTGTGTTTACTACCCTGATTTAGTCAAACTTTGTAAAGTCAATAGCTACTTATGTTCGACTTTATTTGTCAATATTTATCTTTATACTGTGGCGGGTTCATAATATACAGTTATTTTAAATGTACTATATTTTTAATGCTAATTATTTCGTTACGACGTAATTCTATTGCTGAGATGGTGAATTATTTACTTAAGTTTTGATGCAATATATATATATATATATATATATATATATATATATATATATATATATATATATATATATATATATATATTTATTTATTTGGTTTGTAAATGATTGATTAATTGTAACTGAGAACAATATTGCAATATTTTATTTATATTTTTTTGAGAATTTCTTGTGCAATAAAAATATAGCGTTTTTTAAGCCCATTTAATGAATATAATCTAATATGAAGATGATTTTCTTAAATGATAAAATTAATGAAAAAATCTTTCTAAATAATGTGTCCTTGAATTTCCTTCCCCAAACACCAATTTTACATTATTCTATACCTCCGAAAATATTATTTTCAACTATAATATATTTATGGTGAATAGAAAAAGCTTTAAATAGCAGTGGCTTATATGAAAATGGTCCTTTTTCATTAGGAAAATTTGTAAATTACACAATCAGTTGCTAAACTGTAGGCTTGTCATGCATTCTATTTCAGCCGGGATTATCCTGGTTTTAACTCATGGTCACGAAAAGTTCTCCTGCTGTCCAGGATAAAAGCTCGAAAAAATATAGAGAAAGAATATAATGTATCATACAATATTTTAGTTCATAGAAATTGTTTATACGCAAATTCTAATTAAGTAATAACGCTGTAAACATTTTGTTCCTCAAACGCGCAAGAAATTACTCAGACTTAAGTTTTAAGTCACCGTTCCGATTTTATCCATTTCCAAAGTTGATAGGTCCGGTTTCTTACTATCTGAATATGCTAAACCTAGTTAACTGTAATTTGTGTTGGGGTTTTCTAAACCGTTTACAAGTGCCATAGTGCAATTTAAACAGTTAAACGAACTTCACTTTGTATAGTATTTACTCGTACATGTAGAGGGTGCTGTACCTAGTCTCTGGACCAATATATAGGAACCTACTTCCAATAAGATTTTGTAAAATGGTAAATAAGGTAATAATTTAAATATTACACGTATGCACATAGTATAGTAGCACATGATAAAGATAGAAATAAAGCATAAAAATTTCATGAAATGCATTCATCAAGAGGTCAGTGTACTTCTACGCTACGCTGCGGACCGTCTATGACCAGTAAGCACCAGTAAGCTGCGTTATTCGCTACAGCTATTCCTAGAGACGTAATTTGCACTGCGAGTAATTACAGCATGAAACTCGCACTTGAACTGAATCTAGTGCGGGGATTGCTATTTAGTCTCCGATTCGTGCCTGCAGACCCTGCTCCAGACATCCCTGATGATCCTCGACGTGAAGGTTGAGTAATCCCTGGTACGCTGACAGGGATCGTGGCAGACTTTGACACGGTGCTGCTTCTACTCAGGAGGTCAAGAGCCTGAGGACAGAGTGCTTGTCTTAACCGTGAGAATCGTCTGCCTCATTCTGAGTGACACGCTCACAGCGCTATCTTTAAAACACGCCGGCAACTCTTGTGCCGAATTCTTGCCAAATCGTTGTAAACACGGAAGATATTTTGTTAATGTGCACTCTCCTTTTTGACACTTCTCCTCACAACCACAAACAAGCCCACAACCCAGAGAGATGGAGCAGATGATTTTCTATAATTCACCTGAATAAGTTACAATCAACGTTTAGAGGCATAAAGACGAGGAAAACCTCGGGATGTTACTTGTCACCAAAATTTGAAACTACGATGAAATCCAAAAGGTAAAGCTGTACTAAATCACAAAAAGTTGTGACTCACTGGAGAAATTTATACATGAAGGAGTTGTATGCATAAAACATTCACCACTTCCTCACACGTTATTTTTCGTAGAGCACTGCTTGTAAATATTTGGCCCCCAGGATAGCACACGGCAAATTAAACTACACGTTTGATAGTTCGTCAAAATTAAAACACAAGAAGACGGAAAATTAGTCTACGGTATTAAAGAAATCCCATTTAACGAAAAAATATAACGAAAATTACAGGATATTATGCGAGAAACCAAGAACTTAGTCACGTCATCCAAACACGCAGCGGCAGACCGGTCGGGATACATCAGCCCGAAGAACTGATTCTCTCTCTGTCTAATCTTGTTCCAAAACTCTCCAAGATTCGCGATATGTCATTTTAAATAGGAGGCCAAGGGTAAGATATTAGCAGTCAGTCAGATGTAAGGCTAGGTAGTTCAAGTTAATCATATTCATAAAATAAACGTAGTAGCACAAATTAAGATAATAGATAAAAAAAATAAAGAAGTATAATATATATCAAGATAAGGATGCGTATATGAATTGAGTCGTGGCGATCCTGGACGAAGAGGGAGCCTTTTAAATTTGGTCTCCATTATGCCTACTTTGGATTCTTTGGACTTTTCCCACGAGTTGGCGAAAACACAAATATCTTCATATACTTAAGAAAATTAGAAAAAGAAAATTTTTTTGGCTCCCTGCAGTTAATGACGAACTGATAAAACATGTGTACGAGAAATATGTAGCATATGACTTGGATCTTATTTAAGTAGTATAATGAAGCCCAATGGAAAGAGAGTCTAGTTGATTCATGATAGGTATGACATATAGTTCGGACTCATTGTGACGTCGAATGTTTGAATTAGTACCGGAGAAAATGATTGGCCACCCCGAGCTAGATGACTGATGAAACAAAGAGAAGGTTGACGAGCCGCAGGTTTGATTTCAGACTGAAAAGGAGTCCGTATCTTTCGTTGAAAAGCCACTAAGCACCCTTTTGAGCGAATGACAAATTAATAAAGAGCACGTATAGAAGCCAGCTGAGATTGTACTCCATCGCTTTTCATCAACTTCCCTCCGTAGTTTTACTAATCGGATAGGCTTCCCGTTCGGGGAAAAGAACCTCAGACACTAATCCGGAGAGACAACAACAATTCCCTTACATCTTCCTCCGCTAACGACTTTAGCAGAAATAAATGGAGTAGCTATCGAATGGCAAAAGAAATACGACAAGAAAAGAGCTACACTAATAGGGAGGAAAAACGGATTGCGATTGAAAAATGCAGGTTCTGGAGAAGCGGCAAATAAAAAGTGGAAAATAAAGTATAAATTGTATGATTGATGATAAAAGTCTATACTTCATACTATAGAAATGATAACTATGTAAAACTTACGCTCCACTCTCTCATAAAAAGCGAAAGGAAAATGTATGACTATGGAGGAGCTTTTTCGAAAACATCATCATTTTTCAAGCTCTAACTCTGGAAACATCTGGACTCCTCGAGAAAGTTATTCTTCACTTTGAAAGCAAGGGAAAAACATTAGATAAAATATATATAGAATTTCTTTGTTGAAAAAGGATATTCTGTATCATTTGAATAATAATTATCGTGAATGAGAAAAAATTCCTTAACTACGTGCAAGCTTTTACGCCTAATGCTATGGTATAGGAAAATCTTTACTTCATAATGTATTCGTGTTTTTATCCCGCAAAATTACTTTTATATAGTATATTTACAAACTTACATCTAAGAATTGTGACATGTTGACTTTTACTTATGCTGAATAAGAAACATTTTAAGACCTAAGATATTCTAAACTTACATCTATTTTATCTACGGGTTTCTGAGATCAAAATTTCTTAATAAATTATGGGAAAATCGTCTGGCTGGAACAAAACATTAAGTGGGCCACATTTTAACTCACCATGTGATGGTTCAAGCTTTTTGTATAACTTGTAGTAAGTATCCGTAAGGTGGTTTATAGCGGACAACTGTAGATGTAGATGTAACTTCATAGATCAATTATATCACTAATTTAAGAATCATGAGTACATAAGGGTTATATTCAACTCAGTATTTACGGAAAACAGTCGAAACTTTTGTATCTCGGGAATACACTTAATCCAAGTTTTCCACTTTCATCATCACCAACCGGAGCGCGATTTTTGCCAAAAAGAAGCCTTAATTTTGAGATTGAAACTGTTCCTTTCACAGGAAACTCGCTGGATCTTTTATTTACATCGTCCTTCCATTATTGCTTATCCATTAATTCATTCCCCAATCGCCAGATGGGAGCATAAGGCTCCAATTTAAGATTCTCTTAACTTCTTGAAACTACCTAAACTGAGTTTCCGTGATGTATTTACGATTAAAGAAAATCCATAACACACGACGGTCCGTAAATTGCTACGGTCTGGGATAACAAGCTCAAAGTTGCTGAGAAATTTAATCGAGGACCGGCCATTCCTTCAATCAGGAATCAAGAAACATTAAACTTGGGAACTGTTAGTTTAAAGTGATAATTTAGCCAATTTTAGAACCAGAAATTAGAAGCATATGTAGGGTGAAATTTAATTACCTTCCCTAAGTTTCTTCATAATGAATGATTACTTAAGGATTTAGTACATGGAATACGATTTTCGAGAATCAACCACGAATTAAAATAAATGTTATCGTACACAGAAATTAAATCTCTGGCTTAGTCAGTAATCAAGATTAAAACATATATAAGAGTAATGTAAAGTTGTGGCTACATTGCTTTATATGATTATGTCTTGCTTTCCTATAATGGAAAAAAATGCTTCCAATGGATTATCCCAAAGAAAGGTTACTCAAAGTTCTACTCTGAAATTTCCTGGTAAAAAGCATAATTTTTTTAATAAATGATTCTGCTCTATTACCTTAAATATTTAGTCGTTTACGTTGAATTTCCGTCAAAATTATAATGTAAACTATCAATGTTTTTTTGAAATCAGTAAAAGCAGCGTTCGAGCTCTTTAAAAAAATAAAATTTTAGACACTTTAAGCATGTATAATAACGATGAAGTTATAACAAATATCTATAAAAGGATTAATAAATTAATCCATTGCATGAAAAATGAAAAGGCAAGGTCACAAGGGAAAAGGAAGTAACAGAATAGTAGATACTGGAATACGGTGGCATGCGAAGCGAGATATGAATCCCTTTCCACGTTAACCAAGGCATTCTAATTGCGCTTTCTCATTACGAATTCATAGTGCTCTTTCCATTCTGAAATAACCAGGATGGGTTGATTTACAAGAAATAAAGCGCAGCAGAGATTTCATTCCTTAAAGTAAAGAAACGAAAATGTTTCCCAATAAAAAACTAATACTAATAACTATAAAGGTTTTTCACTTGATATCATAGAAACCTCTCCGTCATTATTCATATTTGGTGCGACTTATGTTTATTATAGAAAGCGATAGCTTACTAATTGCAGAGTGGTAAATGAATCATCGATCAACAAATTTACAGATTGAAATTATTTCATATAAATTTTAATGGTGGTTGATCCGCTTTAGGGCATTACTAACATAAATTTAATAACTATTCAAATTATTCAATATTTAATCATCAAAATTCCCGTGAATTTGGTAATAATTCCTATAAAATGCCATTAATTGGGTGAGATTATGCCTTTTTGAATTATTAATAGCACGTAACCCATAAATAAGGATTTAGAGTCCTATACTTGAGAGTATAGATCAGCAAGACCTATCTAAAACTAGAACTACGTTGAATTTGAGTCACATATCAAAAAATATTTATTTATATTCATTTCCCACTTAAAACGCGATAATATTTTCTTCTGAAGATAAGTTTAGCATTCTTTCATTAAGAAGATAACGAAAAAATGATACATTATAAAAGTAATCCTCAGCCTATTCGGAAAACCTTAAAAATATTGGTCGTTTATTCTCTTTCACATCATGCTAATTTTACATCGTCTTGTCACTTGCTTGAGCTTGTTTAGAGTTTTCATAATTAAATTTGAATATCCTGATAGAGAATATCACTTGGTTTAATTCCAGTTTTAAAGTATTTCAGAAGCGTTTAAGCTTGATCAAGATATTATTAAGACCTAAGTGGAATTCCCGACGAAAATGAAACGGCTGGCATCTGGTGTTCTACAAAGCTTAATCCAAAGGTTTCAGAGGCAAATACGAACGAATTTTGTGAAACAATAACAGACCTTAATGCGTCACGATGTTAATGCGTTGCCATTACACCACGATTATATATCTCGCGCCGGGGAGATTAGATATCAGTGCATTAATTTCACACGTACACAGCCCTGGAATTCGTGCACTTAATTAGAAAACGCAGAAAATAGATATGCAATCTCATTCACTTGAGGCACTTACATTGCAAAGTTACATTTCCCAAAACTGTGTGACTATCTCATCTCTTATTGGTACTACGGAATAGGTGATGTAGGATTGCAATCACTATATCCTTAGGAGATAAAATCAAACTGAGCTAAATCTCAAATTTTATTAATTAATAATTTACTGTAAATAACAACCTGAGAATCTACTCTGATTTTGTGCGCTAATATATATTATTCCTCTTAAGATTGGGTATTCATCAATCAAAACATTGCTAAAATACCTTGAATGATGAGGGAGACAAAATTCACAGAAAGAGGAGATATATTATTATCATAAGATATTTTATAGAATTTATAGAAATTAGACCCTATTCTTTACTTGTTGATTCAATAATTAACCGAATTCCGTCGTACGTTTGTAATATTATTAGAAAAGTGCAACTTCTCAACTTCTTTCCTTATGAAAAATATATCCAACTATTAATATAATGTGAAGCATAAAATGTAATTTGATTGTGTACAGCTTATATCAAACATGTTTCTCACAAAATTTACCCGAAAATTTACCTAAAACGCTTTCTTATAAGACTCTACACATTTCAGTTTTACTTTCATTTTCCCATCTACTTTCGCTGCAGGGTCATAGAAAACAAACTGGATGGCTAACAAAGGAGATCACAAGAGGGAGCTCGATTCTGAAGATTAATGCAGTCCTTTAATCGGATAGAGAACTTTTGGAGAGTAGAAAGTGAATTAGAAAGAGATATTCCAAAGCAAGAACACCGAGGAAGAAAGCGAGAACGGCACCCAGAGGGTATGCTAATGTCGTTAACGAAATCTTGAGAATGAAGATTAATTAATACACAGCCTAGAGCGTAGTCTTTTGAGCTCTTCTACTTGAACTAATGATGATGCGTTCGAATCTTCGAGACTCTCGCAATCGAGACATCTGAGAGAAGTGGGAAATAAAGTTCATTTAAAACATAAAGAGAAAGTTAAGATGTTAGAACAAAGAATGGCAAGAAATTGATAAAGGGAGGGATTTCGGAAACTATTTTGCCATATATACGCCATTTTAAGAATAACAGGCATAAGAGGTTTGATAAACTCTCCGATAGCCAAAACGTCGGCCCAGTTCTAAGGGATGGAAACGGAAGTCCTGAATTACTGACCTTCTGGGAATCACCCAATGCAAACTTCAATAGCAATGTTATCGAAACGAGTAGTATCGGAAACTGTTTTACACGTGATCATTTTAAGTATAATAAATAGGAAACAAAGTAAGAATCGTTCAACCCACTTACTATATTCATCAACAGCGGCGTTCCATTTTCTTTTCTTACATGTGCTAAGAACTTGACGGAATTATGGAAATCAATAAATTACAAGGATTGACAAAATATAGGTATTTGAGACGAATGTCAATATGTAATAAAATCTCAAGAATGATTTAGGAAAGGTCATTAATAATGACCATTCTTATATAAATTTTAGTACGTGCCAAATGTGCCAATGTATTTTATAAGTGGCAAAAAAGACACAAAATAACACGTGTATCAAGCGAGTTTTTCCGCCGTATCTCGGGCGATGGCACATTTAGAGTTTTACGAGCACTCTTGGGATCAATTCCAGATCATAAACTTGTCTTCAAGTTTGGATTTTATATCTTTATACTTGAAGGCGGCTGATGTTTTATAAATATAGGTCTCGCGAAACTTCTCTTGGTTTCTGACATTAACGGCAAAATGAGAGATCGATCTTGAGAGCTGGTACAGTATAGTGGCTCCTTAACTTACGATCTTAATTGAAAATATAACCTCCGCTCTAGCCTTCCCTTAGTAGAACCTCCAAATATGATGCTTCAAGAGAAGAAATCTAAGACTGAAACATAACATTAATTAAAACTTCTTAGCGTCTTGTATAAACCAAATAGTAATGAATAGAACTTAATTAGTTCCTAACGAATAAATTCAGAGGGTTACGAAATTCGAGGGCCAGAGATACAAACTCACATTATCGCATTATCTCGAAACTTCCGTACCTTGATGCTAGGTATCCGATTATACCCTGAAGAAGATTAACCCTTTCATTCGCAGATCCCATAGGCAAAGTAATTCCGGCTGTAGAACAGGAATAAAAGGAAATGAAGCTTAATGGCACTTAAGTATCATGGATATGCAAACGTATCTCCACGCCATTAGAGTATGTGCAAAGAGAAAACAACGCTTTGATTAAGATTTTTCCAACTTTAACAAAATTGAAAAACAAAAAAACAAATAATGACTATGTAATTAACAAAACACAATCAATTTAAGGCTCTCTTTTGAATAAGAGGCAAATAAAGAAAATAGAATTACAAATATATGGGATTTTCCAACTAAATATATAGTTAGTGCGATTCAGTTCGTTTGTTGCAATGAAATGGAATCCTGCGAAATCCATTAGTAAATGAGAATCTATTTAGAAGATTCGTTAAGGCAGAACTATGAAAATGACTGCTAAGTGTGATAACTCAAATTAAACCCCATTTCCTTTTAATGAATATATGACACTGAGTTGATACGTAAACATTTCTTCGGATTTCTCGGGATTTCTGCAGTGATAATTTGTAAGTAACAACTGATTTAATTAGAAATGACTTCAAGGGTAGAAGTTGAAATCTGTATTACACAGTTGCATTTTGATTGCAAGTTTTGGCTCCTTTTCGTTCCGATTCGGAAGAATATCAAGAATATTTCAAAGAAGAATTATTTCACCAAATCATTGAATATTGATGACGGAAAGTAAACTAATACCTGAAACATGAGTGGTTCTGTGATTTACAAATCTAACCTTTTCACTACCCTACATATTTCTTGATATAACAGTTTGAAATACTCTGATAAATTGCTTTCAACATGACTCCTTCATTTCCCCACTGAAATGATGATGTGTCTTATGTACCTTCAAATACTAAATTTGTATTCTTTGCGAGTACGTATAGCTAACAAATGCAAAATTTAAATTAGCATAAATATCGTCACCTAAATCATCAAGACCTAGAATCGAGGTATTCATCTCTTTTGAACATAAACTTGAATCGGTGTTTTTCAAGAGTTTCTTCGATGTTCTAGGTGATGATATCCTCTTCAAATCCATACCATACGTACTATTAATGATTACAGATTCCTTGATTTTTGGTGCCAAGATATTCCATTGATAATTCTCTGAACTGGTTTCCAGGTTTAAATTTTCACGAAAAATTTCAGTTTTCAGAAAACCAACAAATTTAAAATGGGCAGATCGAAAAAGTAAGTAGAATAGCGCAAGCAAAGGTTGTTTGTCTGGTAGGATAAAATCTTTGAATGTCAATACAAGCTTGAGCATTAATGAAAGATCCTTCAAAAGAATTTTTCTTTACATCTGAGAAACATAAATCAATAGCAAAGAAGAAAAGATTAAAAGCAATGGGGATCCAATGCTACCGAAGGATAACGAAAATACACTGGGTAGACCGGATAAATGAAGAAGTCCTCAAAGGAGTAAATGAAGAGCGTCCGTGTAAAACATCGATTAAAAAAAAAGGAAATTCAATCGGGCACTCGCTGAGACAAGATCGTCTGCTGATGAAGATAATGGAAGGAATGGTAGAAGAGAGGATTTACTGAGGAAGAACTAGGTTGAATTACGAGGAACAGGTCATGGTAAGCGCTACAATAAAGACTTATGAGGGAATTAAGGCAGGGAATGGGGTGGTTTGGAGAGCTGCAGCACACCAATCTTCAGATTGGAAACCCTTGATGATGATGTCTGACGAGATTTATTAATCAACGAATAATCCCTTATATAATGTCTTTTAATGTTGGAGAAAGTAATACTTAGTGCGCTTTTAGAACTATCATGAATTTGAAATTTCTGTGTAAAAATACCGATCCCAAGATAATGCACGCTCAGAATTGGAAGAGTCGCCTCTTCTGTCAGCACTACTTGTATTAGTTATTCCATGGTGTTGGGTTTGCCAATGCAGCCGTGATAACGCGTGTTGCTTACTTCATCTTTGGGGAAACCATGATGAACTAGTGAAATTTGTAGTCTTGGCGCTGTCCCCGGTTTCTTTTGCACTGATTTTGGTTGGGTTTGTTTTGTAGGATTTCAATTTTAAATACGCCAATAAACGCGACAAAACCGTTAAAATTGGAAACTACGTATCCGAATCAACACGATCACCCAATAAAACTAATTAACACAGGCTGTGAAGGTATAATGGAACAGTAAAGTGGAAAGGTCAATTACATGGCGCCAAATTCTGCGAGAGATATGGCCCATCTAGACGGTATTCACACTGAGTGACAGGTGTTCAGCAACTTTCACGCCGTCATATTGACATTTCTAGACTAGAAAAAGTGCCTTTTTCTTCAGATAGATACTCATACCCATATTCAGCAGGGTTAACAGCCAAGAAATGTTATGCTCTACGGAGAATCGAGTCCTGGACTGCTTTCATCGAAGACGAATGCACTACCCGCTTGGCTATCCGGAAGATCACAGTAACGCTTTAATTGGCAAAATCAACTGGAATATTTTATAGAGAATTGGCAACTCCAAGGAATTAATTTCCAAAAGTAACCTCGATACCAGTATCAGCTGAAAAATCGATTTAGTTCCCAAATTCACCAAAAAATCATAACCTGTGATTTTCAAGGTGTTAATCTTAAGTGTATTTTGAGGGAAATTTTTACTACAGATTTAGCGTAGCCGAAAGCAAAAACTCGATAAAATGGACTTCTGCGCCAATGCCATGCCAAATCCATAGAGTAAGATGGTTATACTATATACATAATGATGTCGATGATGGAATAGAGGTTTTGTAATCAAAGAAAACGAACATTAATTATCATTAAGAATGAACAGAATCTATATTTATTCATCCTGAGGATTTATTTTTTAAGACCATATAAGTAGGATAGAGCCGTCCGCGTGCTTAAAAAGTTATCTCACATGCCACTATGCGCACGCGTTCCTTCGGTTCAGCACCCCTGGCCTAAAAACTTCATCTGGATTCTCTCTCGGACAGGAAAAGGAACAAACAATATCTCGCACATCTTCCGAGAAAACACCATGTTCGAGAACTCGAGAAATTGGAACCTTAATTTCTCAAATCAGACAGGAACCGTCGAGCAGAATTACCCGCTATCTCGAATACCACAAAGTACGAAGAAAACAAGGGGTACTCGGTGATCGATACAGAAACAGGGGCGCGTGAAATGCAGAATGAAACGAGAAAAGAATTTGGAGAATGAAGGAAATATGGCAAACGAGAGAGAAGAGGGAAAACATGGGGAAATGAAGCGAAAACGCGATCAAGTGGTAGGAAATGATAGGAGCTGCGAGGTAAAATAGGGGCAGCATTGAATAAGTTAGCAAGGATCGATATGGTGGAAATGGAGAGAGCGGAAGAAAGAGGTGGCAGCACGAGAGCCGAAACGTGTGAAAATCGAGGTAGTAATTCCGAGGCGAGACAGCGTTTATGCAGAGGAGCGGAATTTTAAGGAAACAACGTTTGATAACTGCTTTTTAGCCGCGTACGCACATGCCCTGGATTTATGGCCGTGCATTTTGGAGCGACGTTTATTTTGCGCTGGTAAAAGCCACTCCGTTGTTTCAGCCAGCTTCCCTGAATTGAAAAAAGTAATCGCCTGCTGTCCGGTTCTTCCTCGGAAAATAGCTTCAACTTCCGAACATATGAAAACGCGTGGGAAAATATATGGCGGTGAGGTTTGTGTGATTGTGATCTTTTTCTTTTCCTGAAACGAATTTGTACTCCTTTCCGGAATGAAGCATGTTGACTCTTTGACATGATGCTGCGCAGGGTGCTTCCGTGTAAGGAACATCTGAAGTTATCAGTAATGGATGTCTTAAAATGAACTTGGTTAACGATGGCGTGAGACACCTGACATGCATTCACAAATTCTTCACTCAAAGAGCATTTTAATTAAATTCGCAGCTAATAGAGTGGTACCTCGACTTACAAACCGCTCAACATACGCTCAACAAGGTGAATATTGACAGAGACCAAAGAAGATAGCAATCGAAAAAAAAGCTAATGAAACAAATAACAATAATAATAAAAGATCTTGAAACACTGGAGTGAATTCAGGGAGATGGTAAGAAAATGGCATCCAAACCAAGACATTGTATTTGAAGACTATGCCATTAATCAGTTTAGAAGAGTGCAGACAAAAGGACAGACTCAGTCAACCCTATAAAGCTTCCTCAAACATTCTCCTCCGTAGAGACAAAATGATTCATCATATAAAAATATTCTTTTAAATCTGTGTAAAACTAAAAATCTAAGGAATAAAAATAATTGTGTTGTTGTGTACAAGCGTTATTATTCCAAATTTCCCAGAAAGAACTAATCAATTGATTTTTCCTATGATACAATGTAAAACTGGGTTTGCACTTTTGGAGATACGAATACTAAAAGGAATTAAGTTGGTAAGTCGAGGTGCCGCTGTATTTTATTACCATAGCTTAAAAGGGTATAATTTACGGATAAAAAAAAACAAAATATAGGCATAAAAATTTTCAAGAAATAGTTAAGGATTGATTTACGTGATGAAATACGGGATATAGTGATTCCCACTCTCACAATCAGTGAACATGATTTTCGAGGCCAGACGTCACAGAGATCTCACGAGATTATGCCGAGAACGAACAGCTATCGTCGGCCTCTTTCTCAAATAGAATAAGATACATAAATCATACGGTTAATTAGGGAGTTCGGTGTTTTTATAACCACTGCAAAACACCCTATAGCGGTTGTCAGTGTACTTATATAAATTTTAATTAAACATGCGCTAAGATCGATGGCATCGCAGTTGTAAGAAAATAGATACAAAATTTTAATGCAACTCAAACAAAAAGGCAATATTCCACGTGATTTGGAATTCTAGTATATATTTCCGTAATTAAATCAAGCAATTTAAACTAATTAAGGGCTAATCAGATTAAGCTATTTAAAAGAATTGGGCCAAAAGGGCAGCGAGGTCAACTCTTGTGAAAGCGGCCCGGGTTCGATTCCAGTTGGGGGTCTCATTTGTCCGAAATGGCCCTAATTGTCGAAGTACTTTCAAAAAATATGTGCTAACTACTAATTTTTGAAAAGGAATTTTACTATCCATGGTAATCTCAACTATCTCGTTGGACCTTGACATAGAAGTAATATTCATTAATATTTAAGTTAAGCACTTTTAAAATTACCACTACTTACTTAAAGGAATTCCAACTCATCATTTATCTACAATCAGTGCCTAGCCTTGACATTTACACGACCTAGGCAAAGGAATCTTGTCGAGCCCCTCCCCATTGATAAAATTAGAAGTGAACTTTGTAATGATTTTTTAATTTAGTTTATTTATTTTAGTTTTAATCATCCATCCAAAGGAGTGTTATACTTTAAAACCCTCTTTGTTTCGTTTTATATTTTATCGTTTCGTTCGACATTACAGTTTGACTGACCTCAGTAAGGCTTAATTTGACCTCCATAATCTTGTTCGGTTGCAATTAAGGATACACATTGCTTTAAACAAGTTAGTGTATTTGATCCAAAGCAGGGCGCTAAAAAGCAACGAGTAAATTATGCTAACAGTAAGTAAATTTAAGAGTTATTAACATTCGCGAACTTGCGAATAGTCATGCTTTTCGGCTGCACTGTTAAAAGATACACAAATATAAAATAAGACGTGATAGTCGACGGTCTTACGAGTCTATACCTACGATAAGGTATATTGAACTAAGAAGAGGTAACCATTTTAGGACAATTCTGGGAATCGTTTTCTGTCACTATCAAGTCACTGTCACAGTCACTTACAGCACTATCAAGGTTCCTGTTTTGATCATTTCAATAGTATAAAAAAAACTGCCTCTGAACGCGGTTTTCAATTTGGGGAATAAAAAAATTCACAAGCTTCCAAATTGGGTGAATTGGGTGAGCATAGGTCAACAGTCCTACTATTATTTGTCAAAAACACGCTAGTGAACAAGATAGTCTTGTTCGGTGATGGTTGTTTAAAATTGAAGAGCGATTAATCTCATTTTTTATTATTTAGAAGTATCAAATGTATGCAATAACAGTTGCACATTTTATAATGATCATCTTAGTTCAGTCATTTTTGACGGTGTAATTCACAAGGCGTAACATAATTGTTTCAGTTACCTCTTTTCCTGGAGCCAACATTTACATCATAACTTATACGAACAGTTATTTCTCAGCAACTTAAGAGCGTGATGATAAAGCCCTTTTTCAGAGCGCTTTATACAAAAATATTGTGAATTTCCTGCTGCCATTTTAGTGAGACCAGTGGATACAATGGATAATTGGGAATGTATTTTTCTTTTTAATTTTTTTCAATTGGCTGAACAATCACAATAGGGCCTTGTAAGATTCATCCCCTCTAGTGGATGCCCATGTATCCCGTTGTTCGAGTCGGTATTGTCATCAATTTCTTGTATACGAACTTAACATCGGCGGACCACAAATTCACTGAAGCAAGAACAGACGCGAATATCCTGGGGCGAGAGAAAATTACGGATTATTTGACGAAGTGGATGTTACTTACAAGGAGAGATTCCCAGCTGGAATCGCGATTTGAGACGAAACCTGTTTTTTTTCTGAATTATAACATAATTTTTTCATCTTCAGAATGGTCGAGTGATTAGAGTGTTTGGTCCAATTTCCGAAAATGACCAAATGTTTCTAAAAGTATGTACCCAAAGTTTATCCTCAGTGGTTCAAATCCTGCTCAGAGAAATTTTTTCCCGGAAAATTAAGTTATCAGGTCACATGACGTGAATGATCAAGATGGCTGCCACCCACCCCCGCTTTTATGGCTAGTCAGTTTATCTAATCTAACCCCCTACTCACTGATGAATTAATTAATTTAATCATGTTCCTCATGTTATACTTGTTGTCTCGTATTTTAATTAGGGATATGATAATAGTGTTTGTCATTCTCTTGCATACTGGTTTCCTACTTGCTATAGCACGATTACCACACCGCCACAGCGGCCGAAAAATTCGGTCATGGTCAATGAAACAGTCTTAACCCACGAAATCCCGGGGATTCCTGACTGTTTGGACAGTCAAACTAATCTGCTGTTCGTCACCCATTATGACACATTTCCTACATTTAGGGTCCAAATTGGTTCGGCCATGCATGTCTTACATCCAGTCGATGTAGTGGATTATATATAAATATATATTTAAAACAGGCAAATATAATTTTTTAATTATCGTGAACGAAGATGAAAAATAATACGTTGATAGGCCTCGATTGCACCCGAGCAGCAAAAAGTTAACGGTGAGTTTCCGTGATGTCATCGTTGCCACTGATTAGCAGCGAAGAGGCTTAGTAGTAGGTATCTAATCTATTGATTTTGAATGTATATTTAAGCAACCATATCTTGTGAACTAGGGAAGAGAAATCCTTTGGATGGAAACGATTAATTTTTATTTATAAATTCTCTATTACGCTAAACTGATCTCGTCTCAAAATCGCGATTACACCTCTCCTTTTTAATCATGGCTCCTGATCAATCAACACAAAGGTATCAAATACTTTGAGGAAGCGGCGTAGTGTTGCCACTGCATAAAAGAAGTTATGCTTGCTGTTTTCCGATGTGCAAAATATTTTTTAACACCGCGTTAAGCTGCTTCGTTGATATCACCGATAATTCTTTGTGACCCTTATCGAACAGTTCCCAATATCTTAATATGAAATTAAAATTCCGATAATTTTGCAATCCCTATCGTTTGATGTTAAAGAAAGAAATAAATCTATAACAAAATTTGTATATACTTGATTAATCGCAACGATAGAGAGAGAGAATTACATGGTTGAGTCTTGGATATATTTATACGTTCGAGTGCATTTTGTGAGTTCCGCGCTCCATGAGCTGAGCAAAATTGTACAGAGAATATTCCTGTTATATATAGAAGTCATCGATTAATGTAAGAGAAATATTTTTTCTTAGTGATAAATCTCATAATTCACTCTCAGTCACTTACAGGAAAATCTTACCTTGGATTTTAATATATTTTCTTCGTCTGTGGACATTTAACAAATAGCAATTTCACGCATAAATAAAATAATCGAAAAATAGTTCAGACGAAGAAACTGGAATATTCTAGAAAGCTCTCCATCTTACCAGGAAGAATTGCAAATAATATGGCCACGTTTATTTTTGTCACACTTAAGTTATTTTTGATAGCTAAACATTATATAAAACTATATTTCATTATAGTAAGAGAACTTAAAACTCTTTTGGGTATAAAACTTTATAAAAAAAACTATAAATTTGATTGTGGCAATTCAATGCGACGAAGATATTAAGTGGAAGGCGCACAGAAATCGCTGCCACGGACAATCACCTGCCGATTATCGTTTTCTCAAGATACTCTAGAGTAGAGAGCATTTTCAAGCTTGAAAAATATTTTGAATCTTTGAATGTGAGTCTTACTCTATTAAAAATCCAACTAAAACTATTTGATTTGCAAATTTATAACTCTAATTCTAATATAATTATTTCACATTCCTAGCAATAGCAGATTTTTTCTGTTAGAAGAAAGATGAGGATTTTTTAAATAAATTGTGACTAAATTTTTGCCTATGTGTGCCTAAAATTTTTCATATCCAAATCGATATAATTATTCTTCATTCAAATCGACTCGAAATGGGAGGGACGAACTAAAACAAATCGTATAAGGAGAATTGAAGGAACAAAATATCAATAGAAGTAGAGTATTGGATAATATCACACTGGACGATGCAAATGCGTTGATAAATTCCCCTGCACCCTCCATTATTAATATAGTTAATACCTCTACGTTACCGCGGGTTTTATACGTCCCCTTCTTTTATAGGCATTTTTACGCTTTGTACTTTTCCCTGTAAACCATCATTTGAGGAGATTATTCCGCAGCCCAAATATTTGTGTCTACTTATATCTTTGCCTATTTTTTATCTATTAATTCATATCAATTACCTTGTAACTACCGTGTGTCTGTTTGTTTTGACATGCTGATTTATTTTTCTAGATGTAGCTTCATTGTAACCAATAATTTTGTTATGTAATACTTAAAAATTTTTACTCAATACAAATCACACTCCAGAAGTTAAGAATGAGAAAGGCTATGTTGGCCTAAATTAGCCGTAAGAGTATATTAATGATACTATTTGAGCTTAACTTTTTAGGTCACATCGATACTTATCAATTGTTCTAAAAAAAATACCCCAGAAAAGATCGCGAGGCATTTACTTGGTTCACTTTAAAATAAGACGAGTTTGACGCAGCTGATGAGATATTCAGTAGTGGCGTGATTAAAGAAAGGACAGAATAAAGTTCACTTTTGCAAGATAGTCGAGCGAGCACTGATGGCAAAGGGGTTCATTACTCCCTCTGCACCGTCCTTCTTCAAGATAAAAGCTCCTCGCTCGCAATTTATGCATCCAACACTTCTCGGCGAATTAACAAAACAAACGACACATCTAATAGAAAGTAGGTCGCATTTCACAGAAAGGGAAGATTCATTAAAATCGAGTCGACGTTAACGGATGACTTCGACACAATAAGACGAACCACAAAAAAAGCTGCAGATGACCTCCAAAGGGGACCAAAAAGTTTTCCTGGACCCAGACAAATGGTGCCCGAGGAATTACTTTCTCCCAGAGGCACGCATTGCGGATACTAACAGTAAATAATGAGTGGTTCTTCGCCAAAATAAAGCTCTTCTTCTTAATGGCAACCTTCCATGTTCACGAGGGCGTCGGAAGAATATCTTTGACCAGTTGATCGAGGAGATTTTCCGGAATTTGGCTTACACCGTCACCGGCACTCAATATAAACCGAAAGCATATCTTGATATTGTACCCCATAACTGAGGTGTCTGTATGATAGACGCATGCGTTGAATGAGACGATATTTTTGGCACTCCGACTACAGAAGAAAGTTAGCGATGTCCTCGAGGGTAAGACAACACGAAAATGGCGGAAGAGAAATATATTTTCAGCTTTTTTGATTTTCGGCTATACATCCACTGAATGGAATATGCTCTCAATTAATTTAACTCGTAATTAATGAAAATTATCCATAAATTTTTGTAAATATAATTAGGAATTTGGAGGAGGCTCATAAGTGTATTGTTTGATTATTATATAGATATAGTTAGGAGTCGGCTGTTTTGAAATACTATTGAAAATGATGTAATATTGTAGGAACGAAGTATTTGTCCCATGAATGTTATTGTTGTAGTTAGATAATATATCTTAGGTAATTTTCAATGTTCTTAATAATAAAAGTTGTACCATGTATATTATATTATTATAAGTAGTATTGAGTCATGTGACTATTATCTAAGACGATCATATAAGTTGCCACCGAAGTGATCGTCCAATCACAGTTGATGGATTAAAAATAGTAATGACCGACATTAATTATGTAATTGAGCCAGTTCAGTTATTGTTAGTTTATTTCTAAAGTAAGATTCTTCTCCAACCTATAGCGAGTATATATGAGGACGCGATATTTGCATGACTCTTTCGTTATTTGGCATTCTGAGTACTAAATTCATAATCTCAATTTACTCTTATTCTCAGCAATAAAAAATATTACTACCCAAAAATTATACCTCATCACATTTCATTACATACAACATTTCAATCACTTATTATTATTCATTACTTTATTTTCTTAAATTATTTAGGATAGTTTTGATTATGGAACTAGATTTTATTTTTATTCTCGACCGAATAATAAATTTTGAGAGATATTTCAAGCAGTCTGATAAAAAATTCAGGTATGGATTGAAAATTAACAAACTCAGACTTACTGAACGCAAAACATCGACAATTTTCACAATTTACTTTCAAATTCAAACCATACTAGTAGTGATTATCATCACATAACCAATATGGATAAAAGGATTAAATTCTCCGTAAAATATGAGTAATTAATCGGTAAAAAAATTATCACTAGTATGAATAAATTAGCTCACTTTGTATAACAGCATTAATACCCTTTCATGAATTTTCTGAATAACAATTCAATCAATATATAAATGCATTCTAATTCATAAATTTGGGATATAATTCGACATTAGCAAACAATCTCTACCCGCGCGAGTACCACAATTTTGTTCGTTATCGAGGGCATTGAGTTACACCAGTAATGCTAACAATGGCGTCCATATGAAAATAACTTTTACATCAGGAATAAACTTTCAGCAGTTAGTTTTTGAGTGGGAGATGTTTTCGAAAAATACAATTTTCCCGTGAAATAAATATTCGTGATAGTTGAAAAATTATCAATTTGCCCGGATGCGTTTGGAATCGTAACTCAATGTGTGGGGAAGTAAAATGTATTATGGAAAACTCATATACAATATACAAAAGCCGTAAACATGTGTTGAAATTATGCTCCGTAACTTTATGGACAAATATAATATGCTTTCGAAAATCACCTATTATCTTAGATCGTAAAGCTTACATCTCTCTCTCAGAAGAGAGTAATATAAAAACCATATAAAAAAGAGTTGTTAAGGTATATATCCTTCACTCGTAAAAATTCAGAAATATAAACATAACATTCTTCGTAACGTTGAGTTCTGCCAATCTGCTGGACAACTACACAATTTTAATGGTCTAAAGGCGAGAAGATATGAATGAAAAGCACCCGCTTTCATTTTTAAAGAAGACAGTGATAAAAATGAATAAAAGATAGCCTCTCATACAAGAACTGCCCTTTTTCGCAGAAAGTTATATTGAGTCAATAACCCACTGCGATAGCATTGAATCTGTTACAACTCATAATTTTAGTTTTAAAAGTAATATGACTCTTGGAACTAACTAGGAAAGATTTCATCTCATATATTAAGCTGAATTTGTGTTAACAATAATCAATTGTATCGACAGTGACTCTTTGAAACTTCATTTTGATCATAAGTAGTGATACTTTAGAACAACTTAATATTAATTATTTAAGTTCTAAGATTGCTCACATTTGATGAGGATAAAGTGAGTGATAAAGCTCGTAAATTAGATATTCAACAATTGGTTTTGGGATAAATTATCATCACTTCTCCTTATAATTTGCATTCCACCAAGTATCCATAGCAACGTTTAATATCAGAGTTAATAAACAACATTTCCCATGGCACTATTCTCTTTAGTCTCAATCCCGTCCGCGCCAGACAACCCAAAAGATTTTGTGAGTCATAAAAGGACTATTACGGCTCTATCCGTAGATTATGAATTTCCCAAATGAATCTCTCCGCCACACTATATTCGCACGGACGACAAAAAATCTTTATTTGCTAACGCTCTCCTATCATTTCGATTCCACACGTTATTTCTAAGAGCAGTTGGAAATTTCGCTTCCGCGAGTTCATTGATCACTTCACCTTTAACGGCGAGTCGATGATAGCTAGCGCCGTCATTAATATCTGCTATGCCACCAGAATTCTCTCCCTTCCTGCCTTGACATCTTTAATCGGGCATTTTTCAGATTCCAGATCAATCTAGATTGGATGACGGCCTTCTCCTGAAAGAAGTTGTGGAGGAAATATTTTTCCATTACCCCTTTGTGTGCATTATGCCATCGCCAGAATGTACGTCAAATGCCTCCTGCAAATGGCGAGCTCATATGGCGATCCCGATCAGCTTTTTAAAGCATCAATCTCTTCGAAGAAATTTTAGGTCGGTCCGATTCGGGTGGAGATTGAGTTAATCTTTCGATTAAATGGATTTTGAGGAGAATCCTTAAATTTCGATTAGGGCTTAAAAAATGAAGTATTAGGAAATATTTTTTACATATTATCGGATATAAGAGATTATATGCGGATTTTTCAACACATTTGAAAGATTTCCGGTAGCGAACCTTTGGAGTAATTCACAAAAATATTATTTTACCGAAATCACAATCACGTTCAGGAGTTTCAGCAAAGGAGAAACATTTACTTACACTTCTGAGCTGAATCGTGAAAATAAATGAGGTTTTCTATGAACAGCGACTACGCTTGGCATTACAATGCCTTTCTTCAAAGTATATTTGCTATGAGAGAAATTCAATTTTCGTCATTGATCAACTAAGATTTTAGTTTCATTTAAAATTTTCTCATGACGTTCTCATATTTTCCGTTAACTTTTCTTACTGCGATAATTTATACACATTTACAGAATATTCATCCACGATATTGTTTCAATATTATAATTTGTTATAGCAATCGTAGTCAAAGTTATTGTATGTCGAGAAATTCTGATAGCTGTAACTTCATCTGTGTATTATTATTATTATCTTAAACATAGAGTTGTAGAATTTTTCATGATCAATGTCACTATGAGAATATATTTCTCGCCATTTTAAATACAGTTACAATGATAACGGTAGCGAAAGAAATCTAACCATAGTGTAAAATGAGTTAATACTCAAGAAGAATAATATTAAAGTACTAAGATCTATTGACGAAGTGATGAAATAATGCATTAAATAAATTATTTACGTAATTTAAGGTTTAAAGATAAATGAGATTTTTTATTTTACTAATTTCTATTTATATAGCTGTTAATATAGCAAGCATTCTACCTCGTTTGGAGAAAAATCGACAGGTTATCTTCGTATTCAGCTGAATTTCTGCTTAAGTGCTCAGAAAATTAAATTGTTCCACCACCACACCACTGCAAAATAACGGAAGGTTGACCCTTTGCTATATTAATCCAACAGCCGTGTAATACACTTATTAACAGGGCCGGCCAAGAGCCTCCGGATACCCATGTGGGCAACGCATTTGGCTTTGGTGGAAGTGGTCCCAGGAAAGGGATCCCATTTTACAGGGGTATGCTAAATAATTAACGATACATACCTAAGAAGGTAGGAATTTCCACCCCTTTGGTAAATGATCGGCCCTGTTTTATTATATAATTCTCTCTAAACGTACAATACGGACTTTTATATCTCATGATCAAAAAAGAAAATCCAGTCTGTTATTGATGTAAGAACTTGGATTCAACCTTTGCAACCGAAATTCCACGAAATTTTTAAAAATTGGATTTTATGAGCATTCCGCCGAATCCCAAACCAATATAAATCGAATATCTTCGAAAATATGTAGCTTCCGTTAAATCAAGAACGGCCAGATGTCACAGATGTACGCAGGAATAAAAATGGAGAAAAGAATACGCTCTCAGTTTTAAAATTTGGATCCGTTCTCTTTTTAATTGCGAGGAAGCCCTGAGTTAGGCCTTTTATTATCTGCCATGCACATTTTTGTGAGCCGCACTAAACGTGCTTGATGCTCACATAACTCGAGCTCAACCTTTTTCTCATTAGAGAAAGTGATATACGTTTACGAGACCTAAACGATTCATAAATAACACAGCGACCTACATGTGGATCGCGGGATGCTCTTATGAGAAGATCTCATTACGCTAAACCTGCCGAATACAACTTCCACATATTTATTTCAAACGTTTGCGATATTTCTTAACTGAATATATATCATGATAATGATACCGAAGCATAAGAAAAATAGCACCTCTTCGAAACACAGGAGTCGTTATATAATGGCCGAATGAATATCCGACAGAGGAAAGCGTAACTTTTACTTTCGTTACGGGCGATATAACTTTAGCGGTCGAAAGAAAACGGCAATAATTAAAATATCAAAATCAATAAGAGTTATAACTACGATGAATTTATAAGATAAGGTTCATACAGCATTGCTTGTATAACTAATAATGGGACCAAGTAATTAATTGCTTCGAAAAAACGTTTATTACGAAGAGGAATCATATTTGCTTTATCATGTCCTCGTAAATTTTCGTCTCCATTAATTACGAGTGATGAGGTTAGCAGAGTCAGATCGTAAAACTAAGATGATATAATATTCAACTGGTATTCAAGCAGCATTATAATTAATGGAGTAAATATACTGTATTTGAAGTAGAGATCATAATTTATTCTGAGAATAACCAGTAGACATTGTAATATAACAGGGATAAGAGATTTTACGCATAAGGAATTCTTGAACTAATATTTATATTATTAAAGCTATGTGGAACGTTAAACAAGAAAATTTATTGGAATAGAAGGTGCCAGAAGACGCATAAATCATACATATATAGCGGAGATGGGGACTTGGGGAATATTTTGTTCGGATCATTTTAGATTTCTATATTTATTGAACGAAATATTTGAGCGCAAGTTACAATAATAATTCAGTACACAGACCGCATTTACAAGTATCTTACCGAACGCTAATGAAACCAATCCTAACGGAAGCTTGCTTGAGAGAAAGAAAAGAATCTCACCTAAACCCATGTTCCGATTTAATGCTTGAAATTCAGTTCAATAGTTTCTAATATGTAAACGGTGTTGTTTTTCAGGTTGACGCAGTTTCTTATATAATCATGAAAGAACAGAATAAAAGGAAGAAAGACGTTCTAATCGTGGGAGGAACTTAGTAGAGAGCAGTTAAACGACTGACACGCTTAGAAGTTGCTAAAGAGGCGATTGTGACGGTAAACATTGAGATTTCTATGGTAAACGTTGGCGCAAATCGGTTTCTTCAAGTTAGGAACTTAAAGAAACTACTTTATTCAAGATGTAATGCATGAATCGTTTGATAGTATTGGTAGCCTCCTTATGATCAGTTTTACTAAAAATAACATCGCTTTTAATAACTTTTATGATTTCTACGACAAAAGATGGAGCAGAAATTTTATTTTACTTAAGACTTTCGTTTCTCATCTCACGCGCATTCCAATTACGGAGTTACTTATAGGATTAATATACTCAAAAATACTTCGGTAACCATTATAGCAAATAATATTTGTCATAAGTTTTACTTGAAGGGAAGATTGTTATTGTGCGATGATAGAATCTATTCAGTTTTTAACCACAAGCGTTAAAGACATCATGACTTCTCATTCAAATAAAATTTTCAAGATAAATCCAATGGAAAATATTATCCATCCATTAAGCCTCTTTAAGAAATCTTACTGTTGGTGAAATCTCACAGTTTTCGATCTTTTCCTCACAAAAAAGTTTGATAATAGCCTGAATCTCAAAAGACCCAAAATTAGCATGGACTTCCTTAATTGGAGAATGCCCAATTCTCCCGCATTATATGACGCTCGAAAACTTCACCGGAGATATATTAGCATTCCATTTAGTCGAACTATGTGGACGCGAGAGATCTTACGTAACCTTAGAATCGTTTAGTTCGTCTAGTTTGGGAACTTTCCCCTTTCCGAAGTTCCCTCCTTCTCTTCTAAGGCTTTCTTTAAAAGCCCCTCTCCAATCGAACCAATCCACTTCGCTCTAATTTCGCAAATGGCCGAGGATTCCTCGCAGAAAGATTTTAATCGAGGTCTCAAAACTCAATAAAAGGAGGGCGCTGTCAAAGTGCCTCCGCTTGCAAACAAACGAACGAGAGCGGCCGTTACTTAAAATCCGAATTTGATCAGAGCTTTATGACCGATTTCCATTCGTTAGGAGGCCGTTAAACTGAGCAATGAAGCCTGTCGTCATTTTCTCTGCAATGGAATCGGTTTAGACTGAGAGGTATCCCCAAGCGTAACGAGGTATCGATTTGAATACTTTAAAATGTTCGTAGACTTGATATTTTAGTAAAAAGTGGAAGGGAGCGTGTTCGGTAGTAAGTGAGGTAATTTCCTTTCCTATGCTCTGGAATCAACGAAGTAAAAATAAATTGTTAGAAATAATTAGTAAGACTCCAATATATAATATTAAAAACTTTTAACTTTCACTGTACTTAACAAAGAGAATTTGGTGTATTATGTACATTAATACAACTCTAAATTTGACGAAATCGGGACTAGAAAGCCTTAGGTTTTACCCTCTGCTATTATCGCAAAAGGCGGCTTGCAGGTTATTTATGTTGGTGAAGGTGTTATAATTTATAAAAAAAATTACAACGCAATACAAGTCATAATTACCCAAATTTGCCTAACTTCCAGAGGAAACCACTTTAACTGCATTAAAATATGGATGTAGATATGGACGATATGCATTAAGATATACATTGAGATATGGAAAAGTTCTCAAAAATTTATGCAATAATTTAAAGTAGTAATAAAGACATAAACACACGATGGGAAAAGTTTTTAAGGGACACTATATTTTGCCTAACTTTCAGGGCAACTTTCTGTTTAATTTATTATGCCTGAACATTGGGACCAATTAATTTTTGAACATCTAAATTGAAAATGTTTTCACTTCATATGATAAGCGAGGTAGGGAAGCAAAATTATGTAAACAAGTCCATAAAGCGAAGAAAAGGGCTGTATGTAGCCTAAAGATCAAAGATTCCCCATCTATGTGGAGAGCTTAGGTTTGTAATGTTATAATTCATATTTTATGTTTAGCTACATATATTTTTGGCCCTTTCTTTTCATCTTTGCACACTCTAGTCTTTGTCTTCTTTTAATCGATTTTTATAAATATTATCAAGACGTGTGAAATAAGGCGAAAGAGAGGCTCACAGGGGCCAAACCTAGCGTATAAAAAGTCTACCTATCTATATGTATATCGTCTAAAGGTCTTTCTATCTATGTATGCAACGAATACACTTTTTGAAAAACAATAATCGACGCTAAATTGTAGAGATAGTCGAAAGAGGAAATTCAACCACTGATAGCCACTGAGCAACAATTTTGCCTCAGTGCGGCCATGCTACAGATTTTTTCCCCATGTTTCCTCAAAATTCCCTGAGGCGAGCTGATCCTTCGAAATCGAAAATATTTCCTTGACTTGAGAGAGGGTCTTTTTGATCAATATTTTCTTTTCTTCCCCAGAGGAGCATGGTCGCATTTGTTCTTATTTCCCGCAAGAAATCAAAAGTCTTATGTTTCATTTTCATCAACCTTGGAACGAGTGGTCTGCAGTGAAACCTTGCGTGGTGTCTCTGTCCTGAAATGAACTCTGGATGTTTTCAGCAGATGAAAATGTGCGAAGGAACCAACTTATCTCTTGATTACGTTCACTTTTATCAGTGGCTTTGATGCATAACTCTAATTATTTCATAAATTAAAATCCTTATTTCAATCCTGATTCTGTTTCAAAATACCTTCCCAATGCCATGGTTTTACTGAAAACATTGACAATTTAAAAATAAGAATGCTTCCATTCAGTTGTATCGAAGAAGAATTTCTAACTACATAGATAAGAATCTATCTGTAGCTTCCACCAACAGTCTTCCTTTCGTCTTGAGAAACAATCACAAAAAATACTGTGTAGTTACAAAATTATGTAACTAAAGAAAATGTCACAAGGCAATCAAGTTATTCAACGAGAGAAATAGTAATTAGAGTTTAAAAAGGAGTAAGAATTTCTTGATTCTTCGAGAACGCCACTCGATACAGAATAAATATTTACATTATTTTTAAGTTAAAATCTATTTTAATTAAGAATGTGATAGCTACTACGAAACCAAAAATGCATATTCCAATTAGTATTTTTAATATGAAATTGCAGCTGAGCCTACTTTTAGACGTTATCTGAGGCATATCCGTTGAATGACATCCATCGTAGTCTATATGGTCGATCTAACGAACTGATTTTAACAATACATATTGATAATAGCAATGTTTAATGTTTTTAATCCGAACGACTCCTTTTTTTACCTTGAATCGTGACCGCTTTTTAAAGAAAGATCGCTATAGAGATGGATTTCCGCAAAAACGGGAATTTTTCTTCTATGGAACATTTCTCTGCTGCAATTTAATGCACAGAAAAGGGAAGGATTGCAGGTAATTCAAGTCGTAGAATTCCATATTCTATATGTATCGGAAAATATCTTGATGTGGTACGTTAAAATAAGACATGATTTTTGTAAGGGGTTCGTGACAATCATTCTTCTACACTTGGAGCTGACTGTAACCGACCTTTTCATAAAAAAAGATTTCTCAAGTAACTAATAATTTACATTCTTCTTTGAAAGGAAATTATTTATCACAAGAAAAACGAGTTTAAGGATAGCAATACATAGATATTTTCCTATTCCATTCTTTCGATTCAAAAATTTGAATTTTCCAAGCCTATCATATTCTTTTTCAGATTATTTACTTTATACTAAATGCTCTATTTATTCATGTCTTCTCAATCGATAGCTTCCAAATTAAGCTTTTTGATATATTTTATCCAAATAGCTGCGAGAACTCATCTCTCCTACGTCCTTCATATTGGCCCCTTTTTATTTTAGGCCATAATAATTTAATCATTATTAATATGAGTCCGAACTGTAGGAACAGCTAGTTTTCCATGTTCTAACGTAGAAAGAGATATAGCAGTGAAACAATCTCTAAATTTCCTACTTAATCAAAATATAGAAAAATGGAATGCAGTAAATAATGGAAAAAAATCATGAGCGAGAGAAAGAAAAAGAATCAGAAAAAACGATCATTTTTAGCATCAGAATGAATATGGTTTCTATCGATTATTTTGATATTATACGAGGTCCCATGGTGTAATGGTTAGCACTCTGGACTTTGATCCGAGTTCAAATCTCGGTGGGACCTAATTTTTTTCTTTAAGCTGTGTCTTCTAATGATAAGGAGGTATTTAAGATTTTTTTCTAATTCTCAGAAAGAATATTGCTTTAGGGAACGGTTCTAATAAATGTAGTATAACTTGGTGTTTTCCCGAAGATATCTTAGGAAACATTATAGGTTTCATTTTCGAGGAAGCATCTTCAGATATAGAGAAGCCGATCACTATTTCAATAAACCTGTGTAAAATACATATGAACAGGAAAGAGAACCTGCTCTTAAATTTCGTAATCCAACGAATACAAAATGCAACGAATGTAAAACCACATACAAAAATCCACTATAACACTCGGAGCAGTAGCTTCTCTTCCACGCTTTGTAAATTAACTTTGTTAATGTCTTCCGACATCAATGATTCACCATTTAATAGAGTAGCGAATTTTCCTTCAAATTAAATCAGGGAAGCTGCCTGGCGGAAACAAAAGCAAATTATTTAATACATCAAACGATGGGATGGTTATCATTGACGAATTTCACCATATTCCATCGACAGAAGGGCAAATAATAGTCAAAAATAAACATTCCCGAGCCCATTTCACATATTTCTCGGATATAAGAGACAACAAGAACAGACAGATAACCACAATTCAAACATAGACCCATAATGAGATGAGAAGAGACAACGTAACGAAAACAGAACAGACAACTCCGAGTAACTGAAACGGAAACACTTCGATATTCAAATTATACGGGAATGGATGGGAAAAACTGCACGCATCCATCGGAATTTTAGAGAAGCCGATAAATATTAACTGAGGTGTGAACGACCGGAAAAGAATTAAGTTTGACGCCATGATGGACCAGAGAGGATGCATGATGAGGCTGCATTGTGTGGGACGAGATGAGAGTGGGCAGCTCGTCAACGGCTGCGAATGAGCCCTCTTGTCTGCACAAGAATGTGAAGGCCTTCTTGAAGACGATAGCAGCGCCTTACCAGCTGCCTAAGATAATCGCATCCACTCTCACCCATTTTCACACGTCTAGTGACAAGTATTTGCTACAGAGGACTGATGGATTGCTTAATCCCAGTACTAGGACTAGCCATTGTAATCCCTGAGGAATCTCTCGATGCTGGGATTATGGAATAGTGACTTCCTCAATCCCTAGATGTAGAAAGCCTAGAAAGGGAAATGCATCATTCGGGAACAGGAATTTTACATTATAAATTCAAAGATCAGAATCACGCATTGAAGGTAGAAGATATTAATGAAAATGATTCCCTTGAAGGTAAACACATAAAACCCGAAATATGACATATTAACAATTGATTGATGTAGAAGAAGTACAAAGGATATAAAAGAAATTTCAATTGCCTACTGAGAGGATATTGTTGTAGCTTTTAATTCTAAGAAAACTTTTTGAATGTGTGCAAAAAGACATACCCTTCACATCAAGGTAATCTTCGAAGAAAAAACGAAGAATTTTAAAAAGCCAGCTCAAAAGTTACCACAAATTTATAAAAATTATGTCTGAAAAATCAAGTGTCTATTATGATAGAAAAGTAGGAGAGAGATTCAGGAGAAAAAGCAGTCATGACAACATTTCATCCACCAGTAAATTACATTGAATTCACGCTGAATTTTATTTCACTTGCTGTAGATCGTAATTAATAAAGCATTGAGTTTGTAAAATGATAAAACATCCGCCCTAAAATCCAGTCGCTTGAATCTAACTGATCCCGAAATTTGGATAGTAGCAAATTGATTGGGATTCGGGGGTGTAAATCTAAAAGGATGCATACTTTAAGGACTAATATAAATAATCTTTCCAAAACTGTAACTGGAAGAAATAGCATTGTGGATATCAGGCTTTCGTGACCAGAAAAAAAGGTAATAGGTAATCCAATCTGCACACAATATAACAAAGTTAAGGTCTTTTTAAAATAAATATAAAACTCTACAATGTAAAACTCTAACAAAAGAAGTTTGTTCACCCTGCAAGGAGCATTGAGGAAATTAGAGGGTACTGAACACGAGAAAAAAAATCTGTGTAACGAATTAAATCATTCCTATAGAGTATTAACTAGATATAGAGGCCATTGTAAAGAGTACCTCGATATTCTTTGAAATATGAACTATCTAGGTATTCCTAACACTAAAGGCCTGTGCTTCCATAATATGCATGATCTTTTTCATTTCATAGAGAAAAATGTGTGACTTTTCCACCTATCATGAAGAAGAAAAGAACCTGAATCTTCAAATATGATTTTATGTTTCTACGCTACTTATTCTTTTTGAATTATTCTTAATCTTCTATGTCAACTAATGGCTTGAGATTAAATTTCATAGACAGGATCAGCGCTCAAATAATAGTTATTGACAAACGATGAGAACACAAGTATTTATATTATTGTTTTAAAGTTATAAAATTAAAATTACAAAGTGGATATAAATCACTCAAACTGTACATTCAAATATCGATTAAAGAGCTGCGGTATGGCAATCTATAATACATAACAGAATATTAATTGTACGTTTGAACAAAAAATATTGATAATATTAACTTAGCGTTAGAAATCCTCTCTTCAGTTCCTCTCACGGACTCAAAGTTCAAATTTTGCGCAATGTTTTCCTGTTTTTGAATAATTAAATTCATATGAATCAATCATTTATAGCGGATTAGATTTCAACCTCTCAAAGAAATTAAAAATCATTATGCGTCACAGGAAAAATTACCAATAAAATTGCGAGCAGCCTTTTAACGTGTATTGTTCAGAATGAAGAAATTCTTTTATATAGAACAGAATTAATATTCAGAATTGTAAATGAAGTAAAACAAATGAAATTAATGAAATCCTTTCCGCCTTTTCAGAGTCGCAGGGCATGTCAATAATGCAATTTTATTTCGTTACCCTGACATCAAAAGGTTGAATAATCAACTTATGCGCATTCATTCCTTGCAGTTTAAAAATGGCTGCTTTTATGTTCTCTGAACCTAAACAGAATGACAAAAGAGTTACGATTATAAAAGCATGATAGAGTGAGCAGTCGGATCCTTTGTTCCTTAAACTCATTGAAAGGAGAGCACGGGTATATCTGTCAATCCGAAAATATCTTCTAACTCCACGGGAAAACAATACTTATCCGCATTTTTTTACTCATGCTAGAATCCTATGCGATCTACTTCCAGAAATATCACGAAAAATGATCAGATATTCAGGTTTCGGACATTGGATGACCTATTTAGCTGATGAAAGGTATAAAAACCATCATGCTCTACTATTTGAATGCTGTTTAAAATTTGTGAAGTTAAAAGTAGCAAATATCAGCTGAATAAAATACTGATGGTAAAGAAATAAGCGCTCTCGTGATATTTTTTATGAGGGAATATCAAATAAAATTTCAGTTATATAACAGATATGTCAGATATATATAAAATGATTGATTTACGAAACTAGAATGTTACTATTAGTGTTATAGCTGTAATTATTCTATAAGTAAAATGACAAGGATTTCTTTTTAAATTATGTATGATTATCTATTTTTCGTCAATATGATTTCTGCTTTTACAAAATTGAAGGTTAATAAAATAATAATGAAAAGTAAATTATAAATTGTTAAATGTAATACGTAAATTCGATCCGTCTAAGACTCATCGAGAATTTGCTTTCATTAATTTCAAAAAGCGGAGTTTAAAAAAAAACCTGAACGTAAAAGAAAAACTGTGAAGAATTAACTATGCCGAGGAAAAAAATTGCGCCTATCTCGTAAGATGGAAATATTTCGATATAAATATGAGAATTTTCATTTCTCTAAAAGTAAGAGCACGATCATGAAAAAATTATCATAATAACAATAATGATAACTGTTCACTGCAAACAAAAAAATATCCAATTGAACGCGATGTAATAAATTAATAAATATATAAGTACAAGTGATTACAGATGGGAAAATTGTACAAAAAACATAAATATAAAATATTAGCCACATATGTAAGTCAAGTTTTCACCTTAAAGAACAGAGTATGTAAAAAGTTATGTAAAAATCTATCTGAAGTAAGCAGCAAAATATATCTAAAATGCATTTTTATGCTAACAAGCCTTTTTCGATCCATAATTGCAAATTTCCGAGGCTTTTCTCCAACGTTATCCTTAACGAGTAATTTTGCATGAGAAAACGTATGGTATTTGCGAAGCTTGCATCGGAAGTTCTCATTCTAACATGCAATTTTCTCTTCCCGGCATAAAACATTTTTCGTGAATTTCCACCTTCTTATCTTCGAAAAATTCCCTTAAATAAAGAATGCGCTCTTTAATTAGTTTCTCGATCGATTTTCCGTGACGACAAATACATACACAAAGAACTTGAGAGGGGCTGTGCCCCGGAGAATTCAAGGAAAATGTCAAAGGTAATGTTTCGGCCTCACGAACACTGAATGAGATTGTCATAAGGAGTCCTTGCTGCTTTTGTGGAGTAAACTGAATTTTCCGCCTTCGAAATTTCACATTTACTTTCAAATTATCTCACCGTGTGATTCACGAGGAAGAATGCAAATGTTCTGGAGTCGATCTATTGCATCTAGCTTTGAGGTTTCCTTTCTCGGTTTGCTGATACGTTCATACCGTCTGTATGAAGAAAAGAAATATCATCTAACTCTGACTAGCCAATTGATATGAATCTCTCATACCCTGAGTGATCTCTACGATGAAAATAATGGTGCATGAGGGGTATTCAACCGGAATACGGCTTTATTTAATAATACTTTCAATATATAAAATATTGTTTAATTTCAATGTCACTGATATTAAATTACTCGACTATTTGCACGAAAGTTTCGAAACTATTCCTTCGACCTTGGCCGTCACGTTTTGTTCCAATACTCATGATATTCTTTCGCTAAACATCATAAACAATTTTCTTAGCGATAGCAGTATTGATGCACAAATTTCTCATTTAGTACAAAGGGACTCCAACTGGTACTTCATTTCAGCCAATGTAGTAATAGAGAAATATAATAACTGATTCTCTGAGTCAGTATTTCCCAATCTGTGTATCGCAGCAAACTGGTGCGTCCTGAATTGGATATGTTCAGTATCAATCGAAGATAACATTTTAGAATATATAAAGGATTAATTTTACGTACATTTTCGTCTTGAAATCTAAAGCGATGATAAAAACAACACAGCATTCCAATATATGTTATATTTTCTTTATCAGTATGATTAAAATCTGAAACCTAAAAGCACGTGATTTGAAGAGATACGATGTTTCAGTTCACACGTGTGTCGAAAGAGACTAATGAAGAAGCATCATAATAATTTTAGTTTTAGATATAGTCAATTTCTATTAGGCATGCATGGTTATGTGCATGCATTTCGCACAAAGAAAAACTATTTATATAAAGGGTTAATCGAGATCTCTATCGTTAGATTTTTCTACCACGCTTTTATCCATGGTGCTTTAAGCGTAGAAGTTATGAAAATTCACACAGATAGTGTCCAACGTGTAACCTGAGACAGAATGGAGATCTACTGAGCATTTCGCTTTTTCAACACTTCTGTAAAACACGGTGCAGATAACGCCTTACAAAAGGGCTCAACACTCGGTTTGCTTTTGTTCCGTAGAATTCTGCAACAGTGCGTCAGCGTTTACTGAAAAGTGTGTGGGCGACTTCTCTTGGGGAGAGGACGGCAATGGTAAATGAAGGACATTACTAGAAAAAAGTGTGTCAATTCGTTCCTGTGAAGCGCTCCATTAAATGCACGTACATCACAGCGATACATTTCTGGATTTAGAGCATTTTTCTCCTTTACCATGACGTTAATCTCTTTAATGCATATAAGAAGATGTAGTTTGAAGTTAAAGGAGAAAATATGCTAGAATAGTTATGGGGTTTCAAGGATTAAATAAAGAATTGGCAATGGATGGAGATGAAAATAAAATGAATGAATGCTAACAAATTTGCTAGAAGACGATTATATAAAAATTTATAAGTGCAATTAGATTCAAAGCCAGAATTGAGGTAAAGATGTTTAAAATATAAATGAAAAATGTATTAATAAGATAACATAAAGAGATATAACGAAATTCCTTTCATATGATAAAGATCAATCCACAATAAAGAAGAATCATTCATGGTATGAAGAATCATCATGTACATTATAATCCTAATTATCCGGCTACCTCTAGACTGTATCTAGGGCCGGTTGCCGTTTTGGCTAGTTATCCGATGTGTACACATATGTTATGCATTTCCAGTAGGAAAAATATTTCCCTACATATTCTATATTCATTCATAACGTTATGAAAACGTTTCTATCATTTTTCCAAATAATTTTAGTAAGTTTTTTAGGTCTATAAAAAAGATAAAGGATTTTATTCTGTTTTCATTCTTTCACATTGAATTATTCAATTCATTATCTCTCATTTTTCTCAAATAAGGTGCTAAACAATCATTAGAAAATAGAATATGTAAATTGAAACCATGTTGCCTCACGTGTGTCTGCGTACAAAAGCCGGATGGTACAAAGTCGGCCAAGGAGAATTATACTGTTTTAGCTTAAATACATACAAAAATCTGAATTGATACCAGAGAAAACTAATAGATTTAGTCGATCTTAAATGCGTTCTATAACATTGTCCAGTAAAATAAATTCGCGAAAGTCGAATCCGACAGAACTAATATACGAAAGCCAAATTTGATTCAATTCCTTACTCATCTCGCATATTAATTTGATTACTCGCCCGCATGAAACAGTTCAATCTTTTTTATGCTAAATCAGATAATTTCTCGTCATTCAAAAGTATTTAATTCGAGAATCGCTCTACCGTTACGTAAAAACAACATAAGTGAGTCCAAAATTACAGCGCGTCAGAAATGTATTTTATTTTAAATCTGAGAGAAGGGTCAATGTTTTCAATCTGTTGATGCTCTGAACATAAACGAACAAGCAATTTGCTTATCTCGCACAGCCAGTTTCCCATTTTTGTGAGAGTGCGATAAACGCATGAATGCCTAAAGAATGATTTCGCAAAACCATAAACCTTTTCCGCAGCTATCATGAAAGTCAAATATTAAATCTCAGGAAAGATTGGCATCCGCTGGAATCAATTGTAGTGTTACGCATTAACCTCGGGACGAGGTAATCAACGTGGTATCGATGCATTTAATCTAGAAATAGTTGTATAACTCCTACAGAAATGACTATCGAAAATATAACCGTTTATTTGATAACGAGGACAAGAAATGTTTGCTGCAAGAATCATACAATTATGAAACAATCGACTCAAAACTGTTAAAATGCGTGTTGAAACTGAAAATTCAACAACGAACAGCAATTACGCGAGTTAATGTCGACTCGACTCAATCTGGTGTTGCTTACAATGCATACATACAGTCCCGCTGGAAGCAAACGAGTTTCCGTTCCGCTAATTATCATTTCGTATTGATCGCAGAAAGAGCTGTAATGGGTTCGTTCTCGCTTCTATCTTTCCCTAACTTTTCATTCTCGATTTGATCGGCAAAAGGGGCTAGCTATAATCTCAGCCGGCGGCACATTCTCCCTAGATTTTTAGTCACGAAACGCTAACTTCGGTCGTTAAAACAGCGCCGACTGAGATTAGGATCGAGGAAACTTTGATTAGAGGTCGCTGTAATCGTATTTAAACATAGAACGCCGCAAGGAGTTTGATAGGGATAGTGTAGGCATAGTACTAGGGATATTTAAGGGTATAGAGCTACAAGACTTCTACGCAAGTTGCGATGAACTATAGTTAACTCGGAACTAAGCGGTTAGGTCGCCGATAGAGTGAGGAGCAAAGTAATTTGGTCTAGGTCTAGGATGCTTAAGGTAGTTTTAACATCGGTGCATTTAAGAGTTGAAAACTGAGGAAAAAATCAAACCCAGCTGAATGAACCCAAATTAAAACCACCGAGGGCACGATAACCTCCTTAAGCGTTAGCTGCTGTTCTTTGAGCCAAATGAAATTATTCAATAACTCAATAAATTCATATTTTAGTCATATTTACGAAGTTGCTAGTTGACTAACGTTTCCGATGCTCCCATAATGTTAGTGTGGTTAATCGGATATTAAAATTATACAGTTTAAACTCATTAAATTTTTCCGTTTCCTACAGGGTGATTTGGATTTCCTACCCCTTCAAATATCGACATCTCCATTTCTACTTCACATTTTTCACAAATGAAAGGAGTTTGTGATAACTCCATAAAAAATTGAATCTAGAATAATTAGACAAATTGTAACACTATAATAAATTTCTAGAAATTAAGATAGTAATATAACTTTTAATTGATGAGAAGAGGAGCGCAATTAACCATGAACTTATAGGCATGAATCTAAGAAGATAAAAATGAAGAAACTGCCATGTAAAATAAAATCCCAAAACAGTATGTCTGATTAATTAATTGAAAGATATCTCACTTGGTTAGAGCATCTGACCGGCAGGAGTAAGATTTTGGTTCGTGTCCTGTCTTTGTAAGACGTTTTCTATGTCCGTATTTCCCGGAGTATTGACTTACTTAATGAATTAGAACAATTTTCACAGTCACTGGACCACATACAAACTGACCCTGATCTACAACAAACACAAATATTTATTGTCAAAAAAGTCTTCGATCCCGGGTTCCATGCTAGCACGCTAGATATGATTTCCACCGAAGGAATGACGTCAGAGATATAGAGCAGTGATACAGGAAAACTGGGATAGGTGTACCCAAGGGGATACACGTGGACTTTGCAAAGGGCACATGGATAAGTTTAAGGGCTTAAGTCTCCTTATCTTCAGCTTCACGATCTACTTTTTCCGAACTTTTATCTCCAGACGTTATTATATACTCTTTCCGTTGTTGGAAATGGCAAATCTTAAAAGTTTCTAGACACCAATTGAGTAGCAGATGCTACTTCGCTAACATGGAGGAATGAATAAATATAGAAACACTGAATGATATTAAAAAGTTGGATGTTCGCAAAAGAAAACCCAGTATATCCTATAAATTTCAAGTTTGACTATTACTTACGGAGTTAATACAGCATAAAGAATGTAATTATTCGCCTAAAAACAATCACCAGCCACACCTTAATGTCGATTGTCAACTTTCTGCGTATTCCTTAGCAACACACAGATCCCTTTCCCTAACAAAAGACCCATTTCTTCTGTTGTTTGATTGGCTGTTAGTTACTTGACGTTTTTCCCTCCCTCTATATAAGCTATAAAGGCTGCTCGTGTTAAATTTTTGCATCAGACAACTGGATAACCGAATGAGCAAAGGCGTTCGCCTTTGAAAGAAAGCCCTGGTACGATTCCCGGGGAGCCAAAATTTCTCCGAGTTCTACCTAAAGGTTTACCATTATCCAGTCTTACCACGCATGAATCCTTATGAATCCGAATGCTCCCTTAATATGAGTAGTGGTCTTGCCTTCCTTTATCTTTGGATAATGATAAACATGTTATGTTTGAAACCGATCGCCGTTTAAGCATTCTTTAGGATGTTCCAAGTTTCCAAGTCAAGGCTTCAACGATAAAAAAACTTGTTAGTTCAAAAATGTTTGATGAAAGTATAGGGGGCGTAGGAGTATGTGAGTAGGTATTGAATGTGATTGCATTCAGTTCATGGTATGCCCTTAAGTCATGGTAGCATAGAACTGTTAGAGTACATATGCTGGAGGAAAGATTGGGGCCCTTCCTTTTGCAGATGATAAGCAGGATATAACTCATGGTCTCCCTCCGACCTTGGTTTATGTCCCCACCGCACGAGGGTCAAAATCAGCTTCGCTTTCGACAATCTCCTCCACCAAATCAGCGATTCAAATGCAAATCAAACGGGGACAACATTTTCCAAACATCGAGCTAAGAAGCTGCGCATGTCGGAAGGTGTACATGAATTTCCTCCTGAATTTAACAGAATAAGGGTTCCCTTATTAGATTCTATGCATAGTATTTCCTCCTTGAAATGAATTAAGAAGAGATGACGGAGACCTTTTGTATTCAAAGGCAAAATTAAAGGAAGAGGAAGAACACTGTGACGGAACGATGCAATTCAAAACTGGTGATCAGCTATATCTCTTTCGTTGAGCCCGAGAATAAATGTAGATTAATAAATTTATATTTTCAATGCATTACGTTCAGAAAATCCTTGAATCAACATAGAAGTAAGGCACATTTGAAAGTGCAGAAAAAGAGTATGTAGAACATATTCTGACAAAAGAAAAATATATTCTAAGCTGCTATGGAATTTTTAGGAGATACGTAATTAGTGAGTCATTAAAGGTATTATGGACCATCAATTTTGGATAGAGGACTAAAAAGAAATACTATTATCATTTTTAATGCTACACTACGTAAAATGCATTATTCATACGATCCTACAACGCGTAATACCCCAAAAATCTTAAACAATATTGAACATTTTTTTAAATAACTAGAAAAACCTGTTCCTCAATATTACCAATTTGTCAAGTGAAAAGATCTCATTGTCTGCCTGTGATTAATTCAAACTATATTTTGTCTGCCAAATGTAATCGTTAATAGCTAACGTCTGTAACACGAAAGAAGTTCGCTCGACATTTTTTAAGAGGCATAACAGAAGCCGGATGCGCGACTAAGTACCTATGAAGCACATAAAAAGCATCATTATAAAATTCTACCATAAGAGGAAGCAAAGAGATAATTGAACAAGGAGCAGAGGAAATGATGAATGGACGAAAGGGTCGTCGGACATAAGTTCCTCGTGGTACATGAACTTGAAGGACAAATTGAGTACGGTTGGACAAATTCCCTTAGAGGATGGATGAAAAAAAATCGGACGTGGACAATTCAATAGCCGAAAAAAGAATTCTTTCAGGATTTTATCTCAGCTTATTAAGTGTAGGTAACGACTAAAAAAATGATGAAAAGATCGATCAATGAAGTTTTCCCCAAGTTGGTCGACGAATCCCTCTCTTACTTGAAGGATAGTGCAGTAAAGGAGGAATAAATGGTATGAATGGAGGTGAGATAAGAAAGGAGTGAGGTGACATGAGTCAATGGTGCTTTCTCTAGGTCGATTTTAGCTATTGCTGTCAACAAGTAGAAGGTGTTGCATTTAAAACGAATGTTTTGGGGATAGACTAATTGAAATCGTGACGTTGAAGAGAGGTTCTGAGACCGCAAGGAAAGCTGTTGCAATAAATCAAAACTGAGGAGAAAATATGAGAACTGAATACTAACATTTTCAAGACAATACTCTTTGTATCATCGAAATTTTGTACATCGATAGCAATCGACCTATCACCTATCGATATATCGACCTATCGGTCGCTCCGACATTCGATTATCGCAAACAACACGCATGGCGCGGTCATTCGCCTGGTGTCTTTAAGATGTGTCATAACAGAGTCTATTTGGAGCGACTGAGGATCCAATCGGCAGTCATTGCCCCGCGTCTCATCCAGAATCGACCAATTCCGAGCGCAGTGCCCCTCAAGGGCTTCCCACGCCGTCTCCGCATCCTCTTTAGTACTACAACCCCTTCTGCCAAGAATTCTCGCCGCGAAAAACTTTTGTGTCAATATAAATAAAGTCAGGAAATTTTGGGAGAACAGAAATACCACGTGCACTTGCGTAAAGGTCGACTTTTGAATACAAAATTTGAAAGAAAAAATACCAATTTGACCAATGCACTAGGGAGTTGATATCAATTGACCAATGTCAAAATTACAACTCAGAATATCCTGCGATTTAATGTCTAAGAGAGAGATAGTATGAAATACATCGATCGTCTAATAAGTTTATCTAAACTAGTCAAGGTTCCAGTATCTAAAGAGAGGAAATGTATACTCAGAATGTAGTTCATCCTGAAGGAATTTATTTTTCACTTTTTAATTTAAACACAATAAATGTAATAAAACAGAAATATCATTATTGTTATTAAAATTTCATGGTCAGAAGTATACACGATTCATACACGTTTATCTATGATGACTGCGGATTTTAATTCAAAATGTAAAGATCAACGCGATAATTGCCTCCTGTCTAAGAACTACAGAAAGTTTAATTCGTTCTTTTTACAATTCATGATTTTTTTGCCTATGGTATGTACGTTCCAACGTCCGAAAAGAAGCGAAACGACAACAAGCTTGGTGAATCATGAGAAGTCTTTCCAAAACGTAGAAGAGCACGAAGAAAAATATCGTGGAATATTTATGGATTATAATAGAATTAGGATTTCCTAATTTCATTAAGTATGAACAACATACAGTAACATTTTGCTATGTATATACGTTTCACTATTCTACGGATTCTATAGTGTTCAAAACACGTGTTAGGTTACTTTATTTATTTCAACTGAAGTATTATTGACAAATATCTTAAATATTTCTGTCATTAAACTGTTTGGTACTTTGTGATGTACACCAACAGTTCAACGTGTACATATTCGTACATTTTGAATTCTTATAATTTCAAGTGTTCATGCAAATTCATAGTATTTCGGCGCCACTTAAATTTGCTCATGCTTCGAGGCGTCTTCATCAATTGATTACTGTCCGAGAGAACACCTTCATTGGCCCACGATTAATTAGGCAGACGACGGTTGTTTCGTAGTTGAATGGCAGCCCAATTTGACTGAGGAACGAGCAAATCTTTTCCCGGTTAATCTGAAGTTCAATTTGCTCTCTTTGATGGAGGTCCGCCGTTTACGAAGACATAAAGGATGGAAACAGAACAACCGCGGGCATCAAAATGCACGACGATGCGTTACACCTAATATTGGTGCGAATTTGCCCAATGCCTCCTTTATATTCAAGGTCCCATAAGATCCTGAAAACGACCCCGAGGGAGGCTTCCTGGATGAATATCCCTGCTTTAACGAGAGCGAGCTTAACCCCTGGCGATCCCCTTCCAGAGGCACGTTCGGCACCCCCTTGGCACCCCCCTTGATTCCCTCTTGAGGAGGAAAAAAAATGAGCCCATCCAGAATCACGTCATTTGCATAGTAATGTAAGCAGCTTCCATTATTACATTAATATAGGTATACGTTCCTATAAATTCGGCCGATCCAAGGGAAGACGATTATTCTTTCGAGACCAAAATGAGATGGAGTAAACGGTTTGGAAAAGGAGGCTGGCAGAGTTTCCCAGGTTTTGAAAATTCGTTATGGCATCTGAAGATTCATTTCCAGGCTTTACCGCCCAAGTTTCCAAGACATCTTTCGGCTAAAGTAATCCTCAGGGATAAATAAGGATGGGTGTACCTTGCAACCGCAACGAACTGTGCTCGAACTCTTAACTCAACTCTGTCATAAACTTCCCTGGCAAAGAGACCGTTTGCTTTGGGTCATACCGAGAAAAACAACACATTTTCAAGGAGAAACTACCAAGAGGTTTCTCAAGAGTAAACGGACCGCATACTTTATGCCCAAAAAGGAATATTAAAAAAATATTTGACAAAACCTGAAGATGAATTAATTTAGTTCAAAATCGGTCGGGTAATTTATTGGTTTTTAAGTGGAATTTCACGTTGTGAATGTTATGTAACCTTAAAGGAATATTTATATTGAATTATAAAGTCAAATTTTGACCAAAAGCGACAGCCAACTTAATCAAACAGGACGAGAGAGTGTGAAGCAATTTGTCGAGAAATTCTCACGAGGACACCCTTCCGCTTTAATTAGCTCATTTAGACTGTAATTTTTTCATGGACAACTCTGCGTCAACAGAGAATATTTCTTCATTTTTGGAAATTGAAATTAATGATCGCAGAGAAATAAGAATTAACACTGATTCATAGAACTATAAATCGTTCATAAATTAACGAGGAGAATAATTTCCAGAAAGACCAAGATATCCTGAATAATAGTCGTGATATATTTAGAAACGCTCCACTACTCGAATTCACTTCACTCAGTAATTAATTAGCTAGAATAAGAATTGATATTAGTAATTGGTTATATGATCAGTATAATTCCAAGTTAATTCGGCGCCCAAAGCGAGAAAGGTTTCAGGCGCCCTTGTCGATAATTATATTTAAGATTGCTAGCATCTTAATAAGAGGAAATAATTAAAACAAACTCAATTGCGGGAGGCTTGACCGTATAGAAAACTATGAAAAAAGATGTATGGAAAAATAATTACTCTTTACATTTAATTTCCTTGCATTTTTATAAGTTCTAATAGTTCGAAAGTAACAAAAGAATTCTCGGTAATACAGTATACTTAGAAAGGATTTATTATTTAATTATATTTAATTAAATAAAGGGCATAGCAAATTAGCTGGTTTAGAAGTTGCAAACACGCAGTCGTTTATCGGGATCTGCTTTTCCTAAAGACCGAATTCCGAAAACCACTCTTAAATTTGAGTTTGTTTTCTTTTGTTATTTTCAAGGCTAAAGCCCAGGTTTGTAATCCCTATTTAAAGTAGACTTTCACTGTAAATTCCACCTTAGCTCGAATAAACCATATTATAATTAATATTAGGCCTAAAGTGGTATTGTGTGATCTTATGCATTTACTTTGGGTTTAAGCATAACTTTAAAGTGATGTTTAAGTTAAAAGCAAGATTAAATTCGAGTCAATCTCGTATCTAACAAGAAGAGGTTCGCAGATGGAATAGCGATTTTGATACGAGATCTGTTAAGCGTAAGAAAGAATTGAATGTAAAAAAAAACAGTTTCTGTCATAGGGGTTTCTCTCCACAGTTCGAATTTGCCGGCCGAATTTGTGGCGGTGTGGTAACCATGCTAGCGCAAATGTTAAGTCGTGTATATTACAGCAAAACAAACACTCTTATCATATCTCTAATTAAACACACGGGACAACAAGAAAGGCAAGAGATACACGATTAGATTATCTGATTCACCAGTGGCGTGAGGGTTAAAGAAGATAAACTAGCTAACCATAAAAGCGGATGTGGGTAGCAGCCATCTTGATCATCGACGTCACAGGACCTGAAAACTTAAATTTCCGGAAAAGAGATTTTCTTTAAACAAGATTTGAACCACTGCAGATTAACTTATGGATTAAACTTTACGAACTTCTGGAACCTTTCGGAAACTGGAAAAAGACACTGACCACTCGGCCAGTTGGACGATGATTGAATAATATTATAACTCAATAAAAAATAAATTATACAACTTTGTAATTTTCCACGTATTTTTAATATCGGCAACCGGTTTCGTAAGAACTTCTTACATCTTCAGGGGCCTTACATCTTCAGTGGCCTGAAGATGTAAGAAATTCTTACGAAACCGGTTGCCGATATTAAAAATACGTGGAAAATTACAAAGTTGTATAATTTATTATGGCTTTCCACAAAGTTACGCCAGAACATATTGATTTCATCAATAAAAAATACTGATTAAGAAGGCTACTGTATGTGCACGCCAGACAATGACGGATAATATGACAGATACATTTACATTAAAACCCCCCGAGCCACCGTATGGCGTAGGGCAGGGGGTGTGATCAACGATAGATATTACCTTAATTCACCGATTTAATCAAAAATTATTTAATTTAAATTAATTTAAATTATAATCTTCGATTATAAGCTTTGATTGATCTACAATTGCATTCCAACATAAACTCCGACTGCCAAAAAGCTTAGCAGCAGGTATCTAATCTGCTACTTATGAAGGTATATTTTTAAAAACCCTTTGGACAAACACGGTTATTCTTCATATTCAATTCTCTGTTATTCTAAACACGTCTAAAAATCGCGACTCCACATGAGCACCTCTCCTTATAAGTTAAACATCACTTTGAATGCCACCTTTTGCTCACTGATTATTGTACCTTTTTTCGAGTTAAAATGAACCGCACATTTTAAGTTCACTTTAAAGAGAGATTGTAATTACAGGCCAAAGAATAGTAACGTACATACCATTTAACTCTTCTTCGCAAGTGAAACACACCGAAAACTGCCCGCTTTAAAATGTACGTAAAGATCCTAAGATGATAGAGCGATTTCTCTAGATCCCTTTCAGTTTTATGCTTACATCCGTAATCCTTCTTAAGTTAATATAACTCTGGAATTCGTTGACTGCCGATGCAGCAGAATAAGGTCTTGATAAGCAAAATCTTTGGCCCCAGAAATTCGCCTCTCGAAGCATTCTTGCTTGGCTTGTAGTTTTGGGCTGACCTTAGATATGACTGAAAATCACGATAATAACAACATCTATCAAGCGCCACATTAGAATTCTTGAGAGATATCATGACTGATGCTGTAATTACGTTGGTTAATCGAAGCAATGTATGACGTCACAATAGGTACCCTTGATTGAGACCATCAAGTTCAATTAAGATAGCGAAATTGGAGGAAGAAGCGTAAGTGATCGTCATCATGATTTCCTTGGAATCTGTTCTCTGTGCCTCTATCACACGCAAAACTGATTAACGCAACTGCCTTATCTCTTAAGTAGTTTCAATATTATACACAGCAATCGAGCTGTAATGATCACCAAACATTAAATCCGCATAATAGCTATTAGGAGATTACATTAAAATATATAATTGAATTCGATTAATCTGAGTGTTTTTTAAATTTCCTTACATGAGAAAAAATCAATTCGATGAATTTCAAAGAATTTTAGAATTAAATCATATCTACTTCCACCCAAAATGTAGTTCGTACGAAATAACTAAATAAAATTCATTTTCAAAGTTCTAAGTAAACTAAATACTTCTTCGTAACTTCCACCGAATATTTATCTGATGATTGCTTTCGGCCAAAATACGGCCATCCTCAGGTAAAATACACTTCATCAACGAATTGTTAACAGATGACTCAGAAAAATTACCAGAAGAACCCTCTCAGACAATCTAACAATCTGCGATCATTATGGAATTGACGGTAAATAAGCTCTGTTTTGGATATCAAGAAGCTTTTTCATCCAACTTTTTCCACTATTAGTACAAATATTCCAGCATTCCAAACTAGATATTTGCATCAGAAAAACAGAAAATACACTGATTTCAGTTGCTCGAGACACGATTATCTTCAGGTAATAATTTTCAATTCTTTCGAATTCGCTAATTCTGCTACAATGATTATGAATCTGAGGTTATACTAGTAAACCGCGCACATTGTTACGAGATATTCTATGATATCCTGAGCATTATCATCATATTTATATAATAATACATAATTCCTATCCTTAGCACCAACCCTCTCTGCCAACCTACCTCTGATATCAAATATAGACCTCCCTTAGCAGTCCCATTTTTTCAGGCACCCATTCAATACTTACATCATGATGCATGTCCGATAAGTTATCCTGAAATATTTCATATTAAAAAATAGTCTACTTGAAGCGGTTGCGTATCCTTTATATTTAGTCTGCATAAAATATAAGGAAAAGATTCCTTTCAATTACGTTTCAAATTGTTTATTTTCGGTGAATGCCGATTTGTAGAATTAAATAAATAAAATAAATAGGGCTTCCGAGTAGCCAAGTGGGCAGCGCGACCGACTTCAGTGAAAGCGGTTCCGGGTTCGATTTCCGCTTGGATCCCGTACGTGCGATGTGAGCTCAGCTTTCAATACACTTTTATAAATACCATAATAAAATAAGTATAAATGCATGAAAATGAAATAATTATTTACAAAGGAGTTATTAAGTTGTAAAGAATTGATAAGTGTATTCGAGATTAATGATCTTTACAGAAGAAATCGTGACGCCCAAAGCGATTCTTGGTCTGTTTGTGTGGTCGAACCGGTTCTGTCTCCATTACGAACTAATTTATATAAAGGGCTTATCGGCGCCTAATTTATTACTAAAATTGATTATCTCACTTCCACAGTAATCTGAAAAATACGAATGTTCTAACGCAAACACCTCCGCGATTTTACAATATAGTCATGGACGAATAAATACGTACGTAAATGTATGACATATGAATGAATAAAATATGTCCAAAAGGATGCAAATCGACCATAGGGAAGCCTTGGGCAATGCAAATCACTAAACGGGGGTAACGATCTGATCAGAGACCGCGATCCCTTGCACCACTTTTAATTCTCCGCAAAAAAGTGTGGCCACTGCGCGGACTCACAATCACCTCCGCTTAACTAGTCTGTAATCGAATAATACGCCGGTGTATGAAGACGTGGGGAATTCGATTAGCCATGCGTATTCAGTGGACCGAGTAATGACGCGCGATCACCGCGGCGGCCGCGCCACTTTCCTCCGCGCATGCGTGGTGACCGCGGCGTTTTTCCTCATCGCCGTCCGACGTCATTCCACCCTCCCCCCCCCTCTCGGCTGCTCCATTTACATCCGTTTTCACGGTTCTCCGGGTCGCGAGGCTGCAAACAGATCTCAGGAATCCAAAGTGGAGTGGAAAATGCGTACGAAATTGAGGCTAAATTCGATGCTTCCATTGGACGGACACTTGGGCGACGGACGTTTGGACGAATATTCTAACGCTTCAGACCGTGAATACTTGATGAATGGATTATTTGCGGACGGAAACGTGGTAAACGTAGTTACGTAGGTTACATAGAGTTAAATAAAGGTAAAAGGATCATATTTTAATCATATCCTTCGGATAAGACTCCTTACACAGTAAGCGTTTTCGAATAAATAAATTCAGGGCGAAGATATATTTAAGAAAAATGATATGGCAAAATATTCGACGAATATGATCAGGGTGGTCTGAAGATCTGCAAGTAAAACAACCGCCTCAGACCGTAACAAACGTCCGCATATGTTCAAGAGATCGGAACGCTTAAAACTAATATAAAAAGAAAACCCTGAACTATTATTATAAAGGGTGAAGATATGAAAGTTAACTTAATATTGAATTATTAGCAAAGCTTTATACGTAACGCTTAATGATTATCTCAGTAATACCTCGAATTTGAATTCGGAGAAGGTAAGACAAAATAGAGCTAACGACACATCTTGAGAAGGAAATCCGTTTCTTGAGAAGATTTTGCGAACGTTTTTTGGGAGGAATTTATCGACAGCAAACGAGGTAATCATTCATGTATCGTTTATAAAAGAGGAATAACGTAGAATGATTGAAACCATATCATTTATCAGACGAGGGTCCTTGAGTAAAACCTATTACTATGCATTGTTGATACTGACTTTCAATTCCTAAGCAACAACGACAGCGTGAAAATCAAATAATGTGGAGAGTCTTGATTCTCAGGAATTGTAATAGAGACGCTGTAAAAGTTTTTACTTACAACATTCCTCCGAAGCACAATATCAATGGAAGTCTTCATCAACAGAAAAAGGACATACCTGAAAAGAAGATAAATAGACGAGGTTAGAATTGAAAATTTCATAAAAAAGAGGTGACTGTCTTTAAACCGTAACATTAATTGAATTAACATCATTTCAATTCCCTCAAACTTTGATAATACACTAGTTATAATGTGATGGTCATACAGAAAGTTTACTTCGGATTTATATAATTAGATACATTCGCTGCCTTAAGTACGAAAACATGAAGCAAAATTAGGTATTTTAGAAGTAATTTAGAATTTTTGAAATAATTCTGATTTTAATGTTGAAAAGGAATTTTGAAATTTCAAAGATACATATTCTGAACAGCCCATCAGGAAACTGTCCATACAAAACGTTAGTTAGCGACTACAAAATGTCCAAGTGGTTAGCGCGTTCGCTTTCTGTGAAATCATCACTGGGTTCGATTCCGGTGAGAACCCATACGTGCGAAATTACCTCAGATGCACTCCCACCAATACTACTAGAACAATGATAGGCATAAATATGTCTAAATTAAAACGTAAAAGAAAGATAAAACACGATAAATTGTGAATCGCCTAGGAGTTAAATATAGTCATTTAAACGCTAATAATTGATTGCATAATTTCAGAAAATAATTGCATGATAGAAAAGAACTGCTTAATTATCCAGTAAAATACGATAATAAATGCTATTTGAAACTCGTTCTATTGGTCACTTAGTTGATTATATAATAATATCATTTTCCATATCGTTTCGCAGTATTTTTTATTTCTTTTGGCTCCTTTCTCACTTCTGAGTTTTCACCGTGTAATTAGAGACAATTGCCATAAAGAAGTAGAGAGCAATTGCCATAAGTTGCAGCTAAATTAAACCCGGAAAAAGGATTGGTAAGAAAGTTAGAAGAAACCATATATAAGGGTTTACCTTTCACCAAGATAATCATCATAACCGTGTCGTGAAATGATCGCCGCTACGCATGAAAGATTCCATTCAATTCATCGACTGCGGAATGCGATATTCAGTGGAAATTACTCTGACAATCTCACTTCTCCCTCCGCCTTTATTAGACCGACCGATTTCCAACATTAACCATCATCTTCGAATCTGGGATAAAACTAATATTCCTTAAAGCCATTTCATTAACCTCCTTCCTTTACGAATCGCATCCTTACATAAGAAAAGAATATCGCTGGTGTGGAGTTACACTAATAAGAATGAATGCCGCCAACAACGATTAAACATTCATGATATGTTCTTCAATAAGGCTGAGTAGACTCCTTACATAAATTTATTTCTGGGTTATTATGAATGAAAATAAACCGGAAGGAATATCATATTGGAATAAGTATCATGAATAGAGGAGAAAGAGATTAGTTATCCGATTGTTATTGAAAGACAGGCAGGAATGCTTTAGGAAAGTAATTAACGTAACATTAATACATTTTGAGAAATATACGAAGAATGATGAGTCTGAAATATCCAAGACTCGAACCTGCTTGCTCTAACAAACAGAGTTATCTTCATAGAACAATCACTCTTTCAATTTATGTGGCTATCATAGGATTTTTCTCTCAACAAATAAGTGAACTATACTTCATACATTACTTATACATACATCTAGCTCTAACTCGCATTCATCATTCACCTAAGTAGCAAAATTTTTAAAACATTATCAAGTATTATTTTTTAAATCATTATCAGTAGGGAATATTTTTTTAAAACTTATCAATTATTCAAATTAACGATAATTATATCAAAGTTTCAACTGATTTTAATACGTACCATTTTAATAACCCTACAAATAACGATCCTTCGTGAAAAATCGGTCGATAAGATTATTGCAAACATAAACAATAACATATGCTATGAAATCCATAACTTTTTCATATTAAAATCAAAAGAAGATGTTCCTCTTAAAGAAGATATATATTCTTCGTGAAGGCAACAAAACTTCTGAGAAATGTATGACTATATCAAATGACTACTGGAAAGAAATCCAGACTAGTTAAAAAGAACTGATATTTTTATACTTTTTCTTTCTAATAAAAATGAAATTACTTTTGATTTTATAATCTCACCTTGGAGTCTTTTCCACGGTTATTATAATATTAGAGGTATTAATAACGCATGACCCCTGCGGCAAAAGGAGAAAAAGTGAAAATTGTTCCCAACCCATGGAATCTAAGTTCATTTTGAGAAAAGGAAGGAATTCAAACTCAGTTAGGCGTGCCCTTTCTGAGACCGCTCCTGACCTCCTTTGAATTCTGTGACTAAAAACAGCGTGAAAATGGAGGCGAGATATTTAAGACGCGAGGTAAAAGAATGGAGATTGGGCCTTAAAAATGGAATATTTAAAAAAAGCGAAATATATTAATAAAGAAGGAAAAATACACAAGTCTGCAATGAACGAAGGTCTTCTCAAGATAGGCAATCTGTAATATTGCAAATATACTTAAAGTCAACATTTTTTCGCTATTCTCTTTCATAGTAATCCTTTTATGAATATTGTTATAGGAATTTAGTTTTAATTTCATATTTTTACGTTAGTATACAGTAAAATTTTCCATCATGACGTCTTCTTAAATATCATTATCTTTCGTTTTCACAGCTGATTCACGCCTCTAGTATTTTTAATGTTTTCCAGCTGAGGGTACAATTAAAGCAGCTTCTTTATAATATATTCATCTTCTCTCACATCTATTTTCTAATGGAATTTTCTAATGCTTAAGAGAGGTAGTCTATCACGTCTCAAATTAATTATTAACAAAGACGCTCGATCATACTTACGCCATTCTATTTGCGTTAGTGTCTGTTCTTCCCTGAAGCCGGTTGGAGCCTTATCCCCTCTACCTATAGTTACGAAGTGCTGGGAGAATGTTAACTTCTTAATTAACCAAATTACAGTTCTGATTGCTTGTTAATCCCCATTTACACGAAGAAACTATTGTATTTATTGTTCCCTTTACTTTTTCAATGGTCGTAACATTCGATCACTAATTACTTCCTTTAACAATCTCTTCCCCATATTTGAAGTACCCGAATCATATACCATCTAATCTACACACCCACTTTGTTCTTATATGATCAAGTTTTATTTTTAGTTTTTAGTAGACCTAAATCTAAAATACCCAATTACACATCTGAAATAGGCTATTTTCCATACTAAATGTAAATAGTCTTTGATACTGGAAACCAGTATTCATAGAAAGATATAATTTATCTAAAACCTCATATAAACGCCTATTAAAAAGATTCCTGTGTCGACATAAACTGAAATTCCTGATGCGGTGGTTGTATAGTTTAAGGGGTTCTTTCAAGCTCGCATAGTTAATATGTGTTACAATATCTTTGATTTCACGGCATAGATGTCAAGCAGCGATCTTGTCACTGTCCGAAATTTCATATTATCTGTTTAATTCATTTAATATGTCCACTGATAAATATTCGTGACACAACAAATTACAGCTATTATAATTTTAGACTGCTTAATAGAGACATTTTTTCTGAGTTCGGCGACTTTTTATGGTGCATCCAGCGACATTATCAAAACTATCATCTCTGCTGCATGACTTACAGGAAGTATGAGAGTTGATTAACCAATTATTTCGATTTAACCAATATATTCAGTTTAATGCTCATCTCAACCATAGTGAAAGGCAGAGGTAACTTTCTTAAGGGGATGCTTCTCTAACTAAGCGTCCTAACCATCCCCCTTCGGTCTACCATATACAGAGATAAATTTCCCCAAATCGAAGCACGAGGGGTATAATTCAAGAGTCGACTACGAAATGTATGCAAATTATGACGTAATGAATGACCTGTGAAAGGAAGATAGAGGGATCGAAAATTTACGAAGCGAAATGAATAGTCCATAAACTTCCTGAGCTTCCAAACCGAAAAAGACCCCACTACTTTCGGATGTTTTTGTAGTAATTTTCACGCCGTAAAGTTTCCGACGCAAAAATTTCATCGAATGAAAAATTCCTGGAGAACTCATTTTAAAAATTCCTCGCCGTATAACGCGGAGGCATCCACGTATCCGATGCTAATAATTCCCTCATCTTCCTCCTTTCCCTGATTTTGCTTCCCAAACATCTATGAGAATTCCTCGCTCCCTTTTTATCCTCTATTTCTGCTTCCTGCCATCGTACTTTTGTTGAAAATTTCATATCCCTCCTTTTTCGAACCTCACTCATCAAGCTTTGTCCTTCTTTGGAAGAAAACTGACATTCAGCGCATGAGTACAACATATACAAACAAGCAATATTCATCGGTACCTGAATCATAAAAAGAAACGTAGTATTGCTGTAAGCACTAGCGCCTCAAATAGGGCTTCCTGTTTTATTAAATCAGTAATGTTATTTTCGCTTTTCAACTTTCCCTCCGGTTTGATTAAAACGCCAAATTTCGGTTCTGTTCCGGTTTCTCCCCGACAGAATCCGTCGAACAGCTTCCAACCGGATTTTCCCCACTGATAAAATAATTCCGGTGCAAGGTTGATATTATATTCGGCCATTGAATAATTCCTAAATTTAAGAATTACTTTTAATTAAAGTTTATAATAAAACTATTCATACAAAGAAATAATCAAAGAATAAGTTGATTTATTAATATTTTAATGTTAAATAGTGACTTTCGCCATAGTCATCGAAGAATTTTTATTAAAAACATCTACGGTTACAGTTCATAAGAATACGGACCGATAATCAGAACAGAATATATAATGGTTTCCATTTTTGATTACGGTTCAAGGATTTCAATTCTTCGCTTCAGGTTCTGTTTTCACTCAGGTGAGCATAACGATCATTATGATTTTGATTTTGTTCCCGTTTGATACCCAGGTCCCAACCCATCTCTCCTCTATTATTTTGTGTACTCTGCGAGAGGTGAAAATAATATGCTACATCACCGCGTATCAACTGATACATGGTATTTGCAGTGGCAACGATAGGATGGAAGAATGATTAATATTAAGGGTCGAGAGAAGAGCTCTACCATGGTTTATCCAAGATCAAAGAATGGAAGAAGAGAGATAGCAAAGAGGGAATTACATCGGACTCCAAAGGGAAAAAGAGAACGTGTGTGTTCCAGGAAAACATAGAAGACGAAATAACCCTAATGATGAGGGAGCGGAAAACAAGGATTAAGAGAAGCAAAAAAGGGAATACAAGATAGCCACTGAAAAGGGGAAAAGCCCTTAAAATTGAGCGATGACGTTTGAGATCTCCGTATAAGAGTAGACTAAAACTGCTTGTTATGTCTATCTACGCCCACTCCTTTTGGGGATATTTTCACGTGTATTCTTATGAGAATCAGAATTTTAACAAAATCGACTTCAACGATGGCAGAAATGATTTCTTCGGTTACTTTTGAATGTAACGCATTTTGATAACATTTTAGAATATACTAACAAAAACAGAAAATGTCTTCTCTTTAATTACACCTGCTTAAACTATCATTCAGCAAGGATAAATCTCAGTAAAGCAACATTCTTAAATTCATATTCATAAATTTAAAAATGTTCAAAACATTAAAAAAATTTACGTATTAATGGAAATAAATAGAAGTTCAACGAGATGAAGAAATATTCCTATCCAATTTCCTTGATTCTGACGCCTTTCTGAAGTTCATGAGAACATTTCTTTCATTGAATTATCCCCAGGAGAAAAGCTCAAAATCGAAGTATGAAATTCCAGTGAAATGTTATAGGAAAAATTCCTCTTGCGTTGAACCCTGTACGAGATGGGAAAACCTTTTAAATTAATGCGCTACGCAACGATATTTCATCCTATTTATCCTTTCGGGAGCGTGACAAAGTTTCCAAAATGTGCTCCCAATTATTCTCATCTTAAAACTTCTTTACATTCATTTATCATAAAAAATAGCAAAAGAATTAACTTATAAAATAATCTTTTCATATTATTTTTTTCTTTACACAAGTTTATCATGAAAAAATGTGGAGTGGTTTGTAATTGAAGGAAGACGAAAATAAAATAGAAAACTAAGAAGAATCTTACCGTAAGAAAAGAAACTAAGAAAAAAATTACCGGAGGAAAATAAATTAAGAAAAATCTAATTCAATTAATTAAGAAAAACCTTCACGGAAGTTTATCATTATCGTGGGTTTTCAGTTAAGTCCAGAGAAGTTAATTAAGAAAATGCCTGTCAATAAAACTGAAGATTTGGTTCTTATTTTGTACACACATGTGTTGTAAACTTTTATTATAATATCATATCTGATTCCAAAATATCACTCTAACAAAGCATTTTCATATTTGTTGTTTACCGAAACAAAGCATTGATATAAACAATCTTTTGGTTTTCCATATGAACATTTATTTATTTAAAAAATAAAGTACGAAGCTAATCACTCCAGATTTAAATCACTACAAAGCCAACATATATTAACTATAATTACAATATAGCTACACAACAAAATACAGTAATATCGGTAACACCGGAATAGATTGAGCAGAGATGACGAACGGATGTGCGTTGAGAAAGAAGTCACCAATTGAATGAGTAAGGATGACGGAAAAGGAAGAGACGTTTGGTTTAGTATATTGAAGGAACAATTCCGTCGAAATCAAGTACCTACAGTTCAAGCGGAACGCTGGAGTTCCACCCAGAGTTAATTCGAGGAGTGAGGTTGGGAGACCGATTTTTACCATTAACTATTATTGAGAGAAAAATTAAATGATTTTTAGACATTCCTGTATCGACAAGGACGTAAGAGAAATTCGAATTATTTCCATTTTTCGCGAATTAGCAGCATCAAACGATAGAAAGAAAAAATAGCGAAGAGTATCGAAAATAAAAAACAGTTAAACGAGGAGTCCAAGAGGAATTATAGTATCAGAGTAGCATAGAATATAGTTTACCGTTTGCCTTAGAGAAAAAATTGTGGAAAGGTAAATAATTGCGGAGCTTATAAGAATTTTCATATTCAATGGACTCAAACAGCGAAAGCCTTCGATCCAGATATAAAGATTTTACTTGATTTACTTGCATTTATGCCTCATTGATATTCCTGGAATAATTCCTATATTCACCAACGCATTTTCCTAGACAAAATATCTATCGCAGAGCGCAGTGGCACAGAAGTCGTCTGCACAGGACGCGCCTTCGACATTCTGATGAGATTCATATCCAAGGCAGTCCAAGGGCGTTTATCAATGAAGTTCGGATGATCGAGACTGCCAATCTCCGGTGCTATGAACTCCGCTAAATTGTCTGCCAAACACCGCTCCAAAGCGTAGGCGTAAGAGCAGATTCCAGTTGAAGTATACGGTGCATTTCAGCAAACAAAGTTCGTCTGAGAGGCTTCGCAACCCACTTCAAAGCGTCTGCTGTGCATTTTGATGTCTTTTTTACATCCTGGCAGCAAAAAAATGCGTGGGGGTTTCCCAAACATCCAAGCAGGACCTATCTTAACCTTGGGAACCATCCGGGCTTTTTCTGAGAGCCCCTGCTTAGCGCTCTTTAAATGGAAACAATGTCTGAAGATGTGAGCCGCACACGCAGACACTTTCAACCACTCAAATGTCCATTTTTCCTCCCTGCCTTTCACTAAGCATACGTGAATCCCTGGTTTGTCATCTTAACGAAGCCTCTAAAGCTTGAGTTTTTCCTTAACCGCGTGTGACGTTGCCCTCTTTGGGATTTTCATCTCCAAGAATAGTATCTCTTTCTTCCTCAGAGGATTTTGAGGGAATTTCGCTACAGAATATGATAACCCCGAAAGCTCGCCAATGAAGAGACGGGCATATTTCTGGAGAGGAAGGCTAGATCTCTGAAAAGAATTTAGTAAAACATAGAGAAGGCTTCCAGAAGGGGAAGAATTCGTCGGAAAACCTAGTGATGTGACAATTTTGATCTGGGAATCTAAGAAATAATCAGTGATATTTTTTTGATTATGAACGGAAAGAGCAGCTCATTTTCCGAAAACAGCCAGTTTAGACCCGTCAAAACGATGAGGAAAACCTTTTCCTGATGAATGTTAATGGCATAAATAGATGGAAATGGGAATATTAATACATTTCATTTGAGTTAATTTTAGTGACTAAATAAAGTAATACCGAATTGGCATATCAGCTGCAACTTTTCACTTCCTATAGCTTCCACTACCCATGAAAAAGTATTTCGGAATGACCCAGCTACCATATCTCAACGAACGGAGTACTATTCATTTGTCTTTTGGCACAGGACATAGGTAAATTCTTCATTAAATTTTATCTCAGTTTTGCTCGTGTATGGTATAAAAGCCGCTGATGTATGAGTGATGATGAATAATGAGAATCATCTTGGTAACTCCCTTAGAAATCTCTGAATAGTCATAGGATTCTTGTGTTGCATTTGCATAGATGTTTTTATTCATAGTTCTAAAGAAAACGAGGGATCACTACTCATTGGGCTAGTAGAACTCATTCCCTGTCCCACACTTTTGTGCTGCTTGCTAAATATATACGTCATTATATATATTTAGATTAACTCTCCTAATTTTCCCTTATACCTATTATATATCACTTCTTAAGATTTTCCTTCACACAAGTGTCATCACAATCATCGCCAGTACAGTAAGGAATGACTAATATAGATAGAGTATACTAATATGGATCTGTAGTAGTGAAAATGATCATAAAATCTCCTCTTTGTCATACCCATATTTTCCTTGTAACCAAACTTCCATTCCGATGGATCAAAATAAAAATACTGCAAACTCCAGACAGCTATATGCCACAACCATCCTCTGTAATTACTCTTCTGAAACTCGCTGTAATTTTCCATGCTTTGCTTCACCATTCTCCTCGCTACCCTAGCCTTCAATTCCAGTATACCTCTTTTCAATTCATCCTCTTGTAATCCTTTTCCACTCCTCATTTCCTACTGTTTCTCATGAGTTCTTATCTTTTTCCAATGTCCCTTTCCTTTTCATTCGACACATTTTTTAATCCCAAAGGCTCTCGGATTGGTGAGGGAGTTTTGATCCTCAGGAAGGCTACCAAGGAGTCATCACGTGTGCGAGCGTGGGTGGGCGGATCCAAGAGATGCACCGTAAAGGGACGCAACCCTTTGGCTCCTTGCCCAGGAAGTGAACCCGAACCACCTTGGCGGAGTGCCAGGGAAACGTTCGTACGCCTTGACCTCGGAAACAGGCCGGTGGCGAATCAATATGTTTGGAATGGACAGAAGGAGATGGGATGTGAGAAGAGAGGAGCCAATAGTACGTGTTCATACAAGAGATGCCAACTCTCCCGAAATCAAAAGAACGCTCCTGGATGCTTACTTTCAGACTCCCACCTTTATACCTTGGCAATTTCCACGCTCATACAAATTAATGTTGTTATAAATGGAGCCTTGCATCGTTACTTTGATGTGGATAGAGTCTAAACAAATACTCCACTAGGAGTTATGCATGGTCCTGAAGACCAGGGTGCCGAAGTTAAACCAAATGCCGTTATGTATCAGGAATGAAAACCAAGCACGATCCGGGATATAAAATTCCTAGAGTCATAAGCGAAAATCATTATTTTCCCAGCCTGAGTATCGTTTTGTACTCTAATTAATCTTAACAATAGACACATTTATGAATTAGGAGTAACGGTAACTTAAAACGCAATCATTAACATTAATGTTTCAATATCTGACCTCATAGTTTGATTACAACTTAAAAATCTCGAATTTTATTCAATACTTCATTGAAATTAAGCGTTACGGATTATACGTATAAGGCTTTCAAAAGAACTTCAATGTTTTGTTTTCAGAGCAGAAAAACCGGATGTTCGACGGTGGAGCAAAACCGGAACTGAACGGAAATTCGGCGATTTCATGAAACCGGAGAGGAAATCGGAACAAAAATAATTACGGAACGATGCATCTTCTCCGAACCAACGGTTCCATAACTAAATTCCGCGATAAATCAGAGATTGTACAGTGAAAAAGTTTGGAAATTGATTTAAGCCTCCCATGATACTAAATGCTGCTCCAAATGGAAATGTGTGAAAATCAGCTCTAACGTTCCTCAGATCAATTTATCCATCATTAATATCGACCTATCAAAGAAAGGAATCTAGGTACTTCATTGAGATGCATTGGTCAAGAAGTGTCCTACTAGAGGAAATTTTTAATTAATGTTATACGCCAAAGATTATATACCAAAGATTTAAATACTTCAGCATTTATTTAACCTGAAAACTTTATTTCATTAGTAAAATGTCTCGAATTAGAATTAATTTATATTTCATAACTTAATATACCCAACCGAAGGAATAAACGGAAGTGAAAAATCTTTGGTGACGGAGACTCAAACCCGGATCTTCCACGGTCAGATGCTCTCTACCAGTAGAACAATAACGCATATCAGTGTCACACCCGTTTTCAAAGCTTTTTAGGCAGAAATAACATCATAACAAACTTTTTAAAGCCACTAGAATTAGTTTATATCATTAACCTTAAAAGTTGAAGATCAGGGTTGGAATCCAAGTCACTTATGACTTTTTTCTTTCATTCCTTGGCTTTTTTCATACGCAGCCTTCTACGTGCAATCTTATTTCCAACATTGCTTTTAATACACTCGCACGTGTTCACGTTATTCTTTCCTTGTCAAATTACCGGGAAAATTTAATTTACCCGGGAAATAGGTCGTCCAGCGTATATGAGCAATAAGAGACAATTGAGAGGATAATAGAGGTGAAATGCATTCTGAGAATTAGAAAATGGGAAAGACAGAGGGTGACAAGGGAAGATGGCAAGGTATAGCGGAGGAAATAGAAGGAGGGGGATGATTCAAAAGAGAGAGGGAGAAAGTGGGAAATATCTGCAGAGGCATGTGTACAAGTGTAGCAGGATGAGAGCCTCGAGCAATGCTCTTTCTCAGAGTCCAATTGCGATCGGAATCTTTGAAGCATCGAGAGATTGAATGCTGGACCAATTTCTTTTTCGATCGGTCGACCGTGAAGAACGCTAATTGACGGCAATCGATATTCGCGGGTGGCGAAAACAAGCGGCGACTAATTAAATAAGCTGCACTAATTATAGACGCCCTCCCGTATAGCCTACTTTTGGCTTCCTGCAGCGTATGCATTCCTGCTCTCCGTCATTTTCGAGCGTCCTTTGTTTTGCTCGGTCCTCTACCTTTTGGGGGGTTAGGGTGAAGGTTTGGTTTTGTGGAAGTAAGCAATCGAAGAGCGTGGATGCTTACATATCGGAAAATAAATTAGAATATGAATAGATATAAATCCTTTTAACCTGTGATATTCAAAACTTGGATATAGTTCACTAGGCTTAACTATAACTTCATTTAGAGCACCATCAGCATTCGGTTTAATGCTAAAGGTATTCCAAATTAAGTTGTAGTTAACACAATTCTTCAGATATCAATCAACAATGTACTATTGATCTAACAACAAATAGCGGTAATGCGGTAGCGGTAGCGGTGAATGCGGAATTGTATGAATCAAAGCAATACGGACTCCATTATATTATAGTACAATCAATACCGGAGGCTTAACAATAACAACATCACATTCGTAGTACCAAACGACACTCGATTTCGAGATGGCTGATAAGTTGGACTTATTATGAGAACTAATGCGGCAAATATAAGTTATCTTAGAACGGCTATTCCAGTGACGAAAGTAATTACCTAACTCTTCATCTTGCCTAATCCAAAGCTTTCGTTAGCTATTGCTGGAAGATTTGAGACCCCAACTAGCTTTCGGGTCCATGACTTCCTAGAAAAGGCGACGACACATTTGAAGTCGGTTACAGTACTTGTTCACTCTAGCTTCCTTCTTATTGCCATTTCCTTTACTTATAGGTCCTAATCACACTTTCTTTATCATCAAGCAACTTAATTACTTACACTTATAGATTGACGTAGATAATCTTCTATTAATCACTTTTCAAGATTTACTGTGATGATCACTAAACTTAATTAGCAAACCTCATAGTAAGCAAGGTTATCAACTTTACTACACCGCAGTACAATTTTATCAGCTCTCTGGGGAAACACTCGACTTGAAAATCACGACAGTAAACATACAATACAATATAAATATCTTTATTTGGGCGAAATTGAGACTATAAAGACCTATATTTAATACTCCTCGTAATTTAATTCAAGAATGTAAAATATATTCAGGTTTTAAACAAAAATATAAAATATATAGATTTGTATTCAAGTAAATTGGCAATAGAAAGGCATGACGAAAAGTAGGAATGGATACGTAAAGGAAAACTTTGTGATATAATTTTATGCAGGAAAACACATAGAGAATAGTAAAAGTTACAAAATTCAGCAGACATATATTGTATATGTTATATAATCGTATTCCACTTTCCCAAATAATCTCCAGAAATTTAGGCGTCCATTGATTAAATAGATTTTCATAAGCAGAGGTGTTTCCCTACGTTCGAACAAAGTTAAAGTGGAGCAATATGTTTCTCTTTCGGACTCCACTTTCTCCTCTGCGAGATACCGCGTACGGTGTTTAAATTTTTAATCATCTGCGGCCTCCTCCGCTGCACTTTTTAGGGTGCCATTCTGTGCTTCTAAACTTGGCCCTGAAAAGCGAATGTACACCTTGGAAAGCAACAGTGACCATGAACATCCTCTTACAAATTAGTTTCCCCGAGTTAAAATATAGAAGAGAGAAAAAATGGAACCTATTAGTAGAAGGAACTTGACCAGCATGATACCAACCGAATTAAATTCTAAACGATAGAGCTTAAACACTCAAAATTCTAATTTTATGTAGTTATCCAAGTACAAGTTCTAATGTCTAATACAAGTTAATATATTAATTAATCATCAAAAATAATTACCAGAATTCGAAGTCTTCACTCAATTTTTTCTTGATTGTCAGGATGATGCAAATTTTATCTTATGCGGCTGTTAAGTTCAGCCGTTTGTCAAATTTGTATGTATTCTTATGTTCACCATTATTACTAAATTCTAGAAAACAAGATTACTGAATCGATAAAATAAATCTTACAACTAATTATCAATGTGAAATTTAAGTAGGCTTACCATAAGGTCCCGCTTTGACATGGATTATCTCGTTTTTAATTAATAATTAGGTCCAGGAAAAAACTCGAAGAAATAGCACATTGAAATATAGGAAGATTTCGATAGAAATATATGGATATAAATCATCTAAGCATAAAATTTAAATGTAGTGTAAACGCTGTACAAACTTAGCGCTTTAAAAGGACATGAAGTTAACTCAGAATAAGTTTTAAGGCAACTTCCAGATTTCGACCCAACCGAGTTTGACGGGTCCGAAATCTGGTAACCTTACTTATGAATTAGGACGTAGTCTGCTCTAACAAATACCGAGAATATTACAGCATATCGACGTTAACGGACACTACGTAAAAATTCTAAAATATTCATATCTCGTCATACACCTACAGTGTGATATGATTTTAATTATATAAGTGTAAGTCCTATAAAATAACACCTATAAAATTTCACTGCTTTCGAAATCGTCAGAAGCGATACTCCAGAATTTTCAGCCACTCCAATCCCTAAAAATTATCAGAACTCTCGCAATATACGCCGATATTCTGCTATCTAAAGGTTTGAACGTACTCCGTGTTCATTGTCCCTATGTCGTTCGTTGAAAAACGCTGGCATTTCCTCTTTAAGTATCCTTTTGAAAGTACACTGATAGCGTTCGACATCGCCGAATTACCTCTCACATTCTCTCGGTAAATGCATTAGTCGATTGAAAGTGAAGTAACGAGGAAAGGGAAAGGCGGAAAGAGAAAGGAATAGTGCGAGAAAGGAAACACTTAAAAGGAAAGAAAGATTAGCTGTAAGCGGATTTGAAAAAATGAATGTTAATTCCTTGAACAGTATTCTCCTTGCGGTCATAAGATCCAGAGATTTTCATAATTCCCCTTGTCTTTCATCCCTTATGCACACTGGGTGAGGAATAAAGATAAGTATAAACCCAAAAGTGACAAAGATTTGACATCCTTCAAAGAAAACCGAAAGATTACAAAAAACAAATATTTTAGACAATTGAGGGCACTTGAGTCAGTTTAATCTCTATTAAAAAATAAAATGACAAAATTATAATAGCTTTAAATGATTAAATTGAATGGTAAGTATTGAAAAGAATATTTCTAAAAAATGGTTCAGAAATTTACTCTTCAATTCAGATCAATACGAAACTTCAGAAAGTTCGAGTTTTCATGGGATTATATTTTTACTTTAATAGTAACTAAATATTTCTTCATTTTTTATTCTTTTCTCTGGCCATTTCTGCTACTAACGGGTTAAACGACTATTCAGTCCCAATTTCTCTCGAAAGTAAATCCCTCGTCAACCTATGTATATTAAACAAGGAAACCCTGTGTTATATTTATCTTGGAAAGAGGTACACTATACACTATAATGTTTCGCTTTATTGTTTATAGTGGGAACAGTATAAACTCTGGTTTTAAGATAGAGCTTAACATAACCACTAAGTTTCGACCTCAAATGGACCGATTATAGCGTCACCGTTGAATTTTAAGTCTGCGCACGAAATACCTTCGATAATCCACATTAGTTTGACTAGATTGGTGTTTATAAAGCATTGGTGTACACAAAATGCTGATCCAAGCAAATAACTTTGTACATATACATCTCATAAAATTCCTATATCTATTTCTTAAGTGAGTCAACAATAATTGCCTTGATCTTATAAAAGGGGAAAACTATAAGTCGTCTAACAAATGAATTCTACCTTCGAAACAACTCCCTCTTTCGTTGCTTTACGGCCTCGGTAGACATTTCGATATTTAGTTCCTGTGGTAAGTTTTTATCGGCTCTTGAATCGCCCAGAACAGCGGTTCCTAACCTTTATGGCCACGAGAAGCACATTCCATCTCCTTTAGACATATCCCACCAACGTGCGAAGAGCTTGTTTTCACAAATGACGTAATTTAAAATAATACGAATACATGCTTTTCTGGAGAATTGAGGCGAAAATCTAGGAGGATTGAGTACGCAAGAAATAAAAAAAGCTAGAAAAGTAATAAAATAAAACGTACAATGAAAGGTAGCACTGGTATACATTTGCTGTCGCATAACCGAGAAAATTGTTATTTAGCGGATTGTGACAAAACAAAACAGCAGGATATTCTGTAATTATCAACTATGATGAAAGTTAAAAAATTCTGCAAGATTCCCTATCGAGAGATTAATGTTAAGCTTTAATACTCTAATGACGGAGAGAAAAAAGTTTTGATGAGGTAATGTTTTGGTGAGGTAATAAGTTTTGTAAAACCTACTTTCACTTCACTCCATTTATTTTCCTTCCTTGAAAATTGTCGTGTTAAAGACGTCAGACTATGCAAAGTAAGAGTATAAAAATGAAAGAAAGAATCCAAATAATAATTTTCATCACAATGTTGCCTAAATTTCTTTTGAGGATTTTCCAGCTTTACAGCTTTATTTAACAACAAATTTATCCGAGTATTGACTTATTTTGGATTGACTGTGACAGATATATCAAAATTGCAATTTACAGCTCTGCTGATATATAATGCATATCATTGTCTATTTTTATTTAATTATTGATCAAATTTAAAATTAAACTTTATGAACTCACCATATCCGAATTTCTTCCACTTTCGGAAGATCGTAGAAATTGATATATAACTGTAATTCTTGCTACATATCAATATTTTACTTCTCAGTTTAAACGTTGGCTTTTTGATTGTCATATACCAGGAATTATCGACAGAAAGTGTTATCCTGTCTTCATAAGAAATTCATATGAAATCGATTCCATTAGAACATAACCTATAGGGTGTTTTATGCTGAACAACCACAGTAGCTAACCGAATCCGAATCGTTAAAATATTCATTAAACTGCAACTTGGTAGATTAGGCTGGGATGCTTTCAATTCCAAACCTATGATCGGCATTCAGTTAATTCCAGCAACGAAACAATTACCGCAATAGTTCCCTTTTGCTCACCAACAAAAACTTAAGCTTTTGCAACTACCAATGAGCTAAAAGGAGTGATTTGCCAAGCGCGGTAATTAGAGGGTGTTATCGATTAATTCCAGATCAAACGCTTTTTCCCCCTTCACCCACCCTTTTCGTTAGTCGCGCCTCAAATATGCCCGCGAAACCGCAGGCTTATAATTAATTCCTGCGGAAGATCTTTATCGCCAGATGTTAAGATTCGTGTTTTATGGGAGCGAAAGGATCCATCGCTGGGATTATTACCAAGCGACGGTTCTAAAAAAAAGCGAAACCCCTCACGCTTTATTTGTTCAATTCTCATGACGACCCTTTTTTACTCGGCCACTTTCTCCTGGCTTAATCACCTGGAAACACTCGCGAATTTGCATAACCGTGCTCCTAATTTGTGGCGCTACACTTCATGATTTCGTGTTTCGAATTCTGCCTCTGTCTTTCTGTGCATTCGCGGATTAAAACGTTCAAAAGGGACAAAGTTATCGATGAATGTCGATGAAATATGTAATGGGGTTTCCATAGATTACGAAACATGATGAAATCAATGTGCGAAGGCGTGACTTGATGGAAAGCCATAATATAAAAGAAGAGACTTAGTAATTTCCCTCAAAATTGATGATATTAAGGCGTGAGTCAAGTTTTGATCGTTTCATAACAAATTTTTGTAAAATCAAGGCAAAGTAATGGTTCGACTGATAAAATCGGTAGAAATAAATGCACTCAATTCCGGTTATAACGACGGAATTAATTTTCTTTACTGTTCTCCCACCATCAGTAGTAAAGATGAACATCAACGAAACGATTAAATTCCTCCCTAACAAAGCAACTCATCGACTAAATTTTCCACCGACGTCGTAAAATATAGCATTCTTTGATAAAGAACAGAATACTTCCAAAAAGTACTCAAACAAATATTGTGATATCAAAAACGTAAATTTAAAGGATATGATACGAATTTACCGGAAATAAAATCTGTAAAACTTTTTAAATAAACTTTCCTCCATTCTAACAAGAGCCCGACAAAGCAAGAAAAAAATTTTCCTCAAAGCTTTATGAGCCACTTAAAAAGAAATTGAGAGCTGTTGAACACCGGCAGCTTCGGTGAATTTCAACAAAAGCTTCCACGAAAGCTGTGATACGATGAAAAAAGGGAAATAAATAACTTTCCATTAAAAAAGAATTTAAAATTCTTCTGTTATAAAAATAGGGAGCTTTTGGTTGTATTTTGATATACTTCAGCATGACAATATTTATATCCTTTTATGTCGAATCGAGCAAAGAGCTAATTGTGACGAGAATGTCCATCTTTCTGCAAGGAAACCGTAAATTCATGAATTATAATTATGATATGATATATAAATATAATATGAAAATTCATAATAATATGAATTATAATTCATATATATTATTATCAGGAATTATTTGAGAACATTAAAACCGAGCTGTATCATTAGGATGTAACCTAGAAAATTGTATGATCGGATAAATCAACCTTACTGTCGTTGGTGTCTCATTGATATCTACGTTACCGCTTCGATCGCAAACATAAGACTATACACATAATATATGTGATAGCACTCGACTTTTACTTAGTAATATATTACCATACTACAGCCATTGTAACAATTTGTTCCCGAAAGGTCCTGCGAATCTATCATTTTATTTATTTTGGAATTGAAATTGAATTTGGAATTTCCACCTTTTAAATTTGCAATTTATTTCGAAATTTATCTCACTTTATCGCTCTTGCGAATTTGTGGGTAACGTTCCATTTTAGTTATTCAAGAATGCAAGATCCATGTTTATTTTTCAAATCATTACGCATAATTAGTTTCCGAAAATAAAATTGATAATTATAATATCTGGCAATGGCAGATGTTATCTTGAACCTTTAAAACAACAAAATATTTAATGCTTGTTTTCCATGATTAATTTAAAGCAATGCTTCATTTTTGTTGGTAGCATGAGCTACATCGCACGTCTAGGTACACCCAAGGAACGCTTCGAAGTACACCTCGCTAGCTAGCCTTAGGGATTTCTCAAGTTAACGTAGAGAGAATAGAACGGCAGATATGAGTTAGAGTTAGCTAAGTGAGGGGGATATTTGCTACAATTAAATTCCGCTAACATTCCCTTAAGTGAGAGACATTAGGATTTAATTCAATCTTCTAATATAGTTGACGTTCTAACCGAGTTAAAGTCACGCCTTACAAACCTAAATGGACAACAAAGTCCCTAGAAATGAAAAAGAGACTGAGTCATTTCTCGAAGAATCAAAATAGAGGTATATAAATTAGATACATTTATATATAGATATACATGAGATAATACCTGCACGAATGCGTAGTCCTAATCTCCCCTGACATATTGAAATAGGCTGAAAGACGGCTTGTGAGGTTTTAGGGAGGATTTAGACGTAATATACTAATCTGAAACGTTTCTGATTATGGAGGAATTCCTCTTTACAAATCTTGACGAGCCTTATTTCTCAAAAAAAATGTTTAAAATATTTATTCAGAAAAAGATGGCAAGTGTGGAACCGCAAAATGCAAAGTTTCGCAAATTCTAATTTGTAATACAAAAACCAAACTTAAGAAAAGCTGAAGTCCCTAACCATATATATCAACTCAATATTTTAAAAATCTTCAGCAAATGAAAAAGGCGTTCTCCGCCTCTATAATGCCGTTTGGCAAGTTCAAAAAGCTATAATTATAAGTATTTGTAGATAGGCGCATCTGTTACTGTTTAATCAAAAATCTCATGAATTCAAACCGATCACTATAATTTCTGATAGGAAAGTTTTATAATTATCTTCAATTCGTGGAACCTATTAAAGCGTGGATTATAAGATACTAGAAAATAGTATAACGGTAAACTACTTTTTGCATCAGTCTTCAAAAATAATATTAAATAGAAAAAATAAAAAGTTTAAAACTGTATTTCCTAGACTTTCTCAAGCTACCGCCTCCTTAGTTCCATTCAACCTCCCCTAATCGTCATATATGAAAAAGATTAACTTTGCATTCTCATCTGGACAAAAATAAAAAGAAATGTAGAAAAAGCAATGATAAAAGCGTCAACTAAATCACAAAAAGGCAATGTTAGAACCCTATACAATATAATCCAGAGAAAGACGATAGATGATGAAATAAAATCCTTTTGCGTCTATTGCCCACTTTGGTTACCCTAAATTTGTTTAAAAGAAGGTAATTACATATAACGGAGAGCATTTAATGATATAATACACTTGAAAATCATGCAAATTCAGGTTATCGAAAATAACAGAGTGTTGCATGTGAACGCAGCAGGGATTATCTTTCCACGAACGAGGATTACTCGTAGCTTAGGATTTGGCATTTGCGTACGATTTGGAGGAGAAGGCCGTTCGGTGTCATATTTCCGACGGAATGGACATCGGCAATTGATATTTTCAACCCACGTATGAAAAATAGAGCGAAAAATGCACGCTGCTGCATTGCAGTCGAAATTGAATTTCCTCCATGACCCTCCCGATTCATACACACATTTGGAAAAGGCTTAAATGTCTGGGGATGTGCGGATTTAAAGTGCTCAAAGACGAATCCAGATATTCCCATATGTCAAAATAGCTACAATTAGAGTCCAATATGTAGCCTTCATACATAAATTGTCTTTTAAGCACAATTGAATAAATTATAACAAGACCGGGGTTCGAACTAGTATCTTCCACTTTCTGGGCAGATACATATGATTTAACAATATGTTCAACAAAAATCCGCTATAAGCGGAATATTATTTTAACCGGGATTTGTAAATACGTTATTTCATGCGCATTAAAAACTACTACAAAATTGTTTATTGGCTTCTGAGCGTTTGTGAAAACAGAAAACACTGTATCGAGAATTTTTCATCCTCTATTATACTCATACATGGGGAAAATCTCATTCTAACTAAAAGAATTGAGTAGGGACAACCTCGTTATACCTAAATCTTCCTTTTACAAATTTTTCGTTGTAAAGAAAGTCAAAAAGAGCCCCATTAAAGATATGGCGAAACAGAAGAGGAGGAAAGTGACACAGAAAATGTCGAAATTTTGGTTCTATAAAAAGAGAAGGGCGATTGGAATGCAGTGCATCTTGGAGAGGCAAAATCCGTATTATAAGCAGTTAGTAATGCTTTCTAAACGGTTATTTTACATGTGTTCCGTGAAAAAGATACTGGGACGGAGAAAAGAGTGATAGTGTCTGAAGCGTTTTAAACGGGTATTGCGGTAATTGGTTAGAAAATGCCAAGAAGTGCCCGGAAAGTGGAAGACTCTGGTTCGAGTCTCGGTCCTCTCAGACTTTACTACTACTTGAGAATTTACCTAGGTGCACGCTTTTACGAGCAGTTACCCTTAACTTAAGGAAAGAACAGAGAATATCACATAAACAAATGGCTTCTTTAGCTGGGATCTTCTTCCATTTAACCTAAGGAAAGCAGATGAACCCATCTAAAGATACATTTATTTATTTATTTATAGTATAATTCGTTTGCAACACCATCCGATGCTCGAGCACCGACTCCCCGGTGATCTCTGAGGCCTCTATTGATCACCTCCTAAAGACGGCCCTGAAGAAAGCTGTTATTCGGGGGCTAAGGTTTTGATACAGCTGAGTAAAAGAAGAAGAGAAACCAAGGGAATCGAAGGGTGAATTTTTTTTCCGGTTTTCCCCTCAGGTTTAACGAAAATGACTAGTGTTGATTTAGTTCCGGTTTGCGTATTTCTTTCAACATCGTATCACTTCGAACAGTTTTTTGCTACAACCATTGTAATACTGTATACTTCTGAACGTTTGTTTTATTATTTCTCGCTTTCATCATTTACTTAACATTACACTAAATTTTAGAATAAAACCGAGTGATAGATAGTTGCAATTCGAATTTATGCATGTTTACTTAACCTTCAAGTAGTATTTTAGTAAAATGTGTAATGTTGGGGAATCGAAATCAATAAGAGTTTTCGGTTTCGATTCTGCTTTAAAAATTTCAATTATTAATTTATTCAATATCAATCCGGTTCGGGTTCGGTCTTCACTTCGGCAAAAATATCGGTTGTTTCCGGTTTCCGGTTCGATGCCCCGAGAAAAACCCATTATAATACGGACGCGTTTTCTCTGCTTTTAATTTATTCTTCGAGTCGCGACTGGATTTTCAGAATTTAGCAAGGAGAACGGCGGTGATTGGAAACCGCAGATTAAAGGACCCTCGTCCGCCACGCGGCACCAATTGCATTTTACGAGGGCCGAATTGAGTTATATTGGCGCCCGAGGCAACAACGCCTTTCACGTCCGATAAAAAAAGAACTCCCTTTTTTCTCGTCGAGCCTTAAAATTCGGGCGCTGTTGAAGCCACGGAGAAGACGGTCGATTGAGAAGTTCTCTCCAGAAAAGTTGGTCGCAAGAGGGAGGAAAAGTTGGAGGGACTCTGGAGGCGAGATGTCGCGCCTCCCAACTCGAAAGGAAGCTGAAAAAAGTTGTCTTAGAGGAAACTGGTGAAGATGGCGTCGAGAATCCCTTAAAATACGGGTCAAAGTAAACAAATAAATAGTGCAGTTGTAATTATTCCGCGAAATGTGGATTTTGGCGAGTTGGTTGTTTGGCACTCTTTGGTTGCTAAGGAGTCGCTCGAGCGTGGCGGATGAGTGGACGAAGAGTTTTTTGGCGTGAGGAGTGAAAAGGAGTGAGGAGTGAGAAAGAGTGAGGAGTGAAAAGGAAACGAGAAATTGAGTAGAAAGAAGCTGGGAGGAGATCGAAGACGGAAGAAAATAAGTTTTATTCCTTGGCAGAGAACAATATACATATTATGAAATTATTTAAGGAATATAAGTATCCCATGAGTGAACACCACTTGTTTTGTAGTTATCAACCCTCCAAATTGCTTTTTACTAAGAAATCAGTGGATATTAAAAATTATAGTGAAATTAAACTACGACCATGTGTCAGCGCAAGAATTCAAAAAATAAAAAAAGTTAACCTTGCAAAGAAATACATTGAACGCTTTCATAACGTTCATAATTGACTAACGTCTTAATAATACAAAAGCCAATCTTTTTTTCTTTACCAAAGTTCAATTGACTTTACGCAATAATATCACATAAGGGCAAAATATGGTAATTTTTTAACTTAAATATAGGTAATATTGACTAGAAAGTTCAATGTTAAGTTATGGGATTGCAACTTTATATGCTCTCAGTTGCATACTGCCGGTTTGCGCCTTCCACTTCTGCGATCGTAAAATAATCTTAGAACCATATATACAAATATGTATGTAAGGTTCTAAGTCTTTATGTCTTCAAAGTCTTAAAGGTAAAGTTTTAGACATAGCAAATGCTAGAGATGCCAATATAGCCAGAAAAGGAGAAGCCTAAAACTCGACTAATCACGAAAAGCACTGTAGGGGACAGGAGATGAGGGAAAGGAAAACTTTTACGCGAAGAAATTGAAGGGAGAGGAGATGGAAAAGAGTGGAACAAATCCGAGGATTTGGAGAGGAAGAAGATTAGTAAAGAAAATTCGATGAGAAATTGAGAGGGAGAATCCAAAGGCAAGGGAGCATTAGGGCGAGTTGACAATCTACTCACGTACACGATTACGTGGACAGCTGAGTCAGAAGCCCAGAAGAAAAACCCTACGGCTTAAGATTAATAAACTCATTCTTTCTATCTTTTCAAGGAATTTAGTAAAAGGTGGGACGCTCGAGAATCCACAGAATTTCAGCCTTTCTCCAGATCATAGACTTATTATCATACAAAAATTTCTTCCATGAAATCCCATTTTTATTGTTTCTGCAACCAATCCTTCATGAATTGAAATCTTTCGTTACTGTTTTGGTACAGGATTCAGAGAAGGTTGAAGTATTTTGTCTAACTACTAGTTTGTTTCAGTTTTGTTCATGGCTGTGATTATATAAAAGCTACTGAGGCATGAGTGACTGAGAATGATGGCATTTATTTTCGTCACTCATTATGAAGTGAGAAAAGTTTTATTCTTGGGGTTGCTGTGGTGCACTTACGTAGATCTTTTCCGGTCATATCATTAGGGCTTAGTTAAAGAAGCAAACGCGAAGTATTTCATTCCTCACCTTGCCTTGCAAATATTATTTTATCTCCAAACCTTGTAATAGTAAAATAAAGGCTGTGAAGGGTTTGAATTTTCAACCAGCATTCGGAATGGTGACTTAAAAGAATTTTTTTAAGGATCGAGAATCACAAGAAAAACACAAAAAACTTTTTCCTCGCTGCCATCACTCATTGACCTTTGCTCAATAGTCTAAATTCTATTCTAACACTAATTAGCCCAGTCTCAGTCCATTAAATTTTCATCCCGCTTCTTGCTGCTTTTTAATATATTTATTTTAATATTGAAAATTATTTAATTTTTAAAGTATCTAACAGAAGTTTCCAACTAGTGATATGACTGCTCTCGGATGCAGTAATGAATAAATGATAAAAATCGTATAAAGAGTTCTTTTAATTAAAACAACTAAAATTTCAATTTACAAAATGAAAAATCCTACCGAAAGATTGTCGCATAGCAATACATTATGCACGTATTCTAGAAAAGGAAAACCTAATTAGCTGAGGAGAAGGGAGTGATGAGGGGCCAGCAGAAAATGGACTGCAGCTGCAGTTCTCGCTATTCTGGGTCGTAATGTATCGTATACCTTTGTGTTGAAAAAGAGATCGAACAGGCAGATACAGAAGAGTGAAACTGTTAAATGACCATTAAAAGAGATATGGTAATAAATAATACACGCAGAGATCAGCTGTTTGATAAACAAAGGAATATGGAGGTTATGTGAGGATTAAACTGAGGCTCAATTAAAATAAAAGCATGTTCACGTCGGAGGATAATTTTCTTAAAAATAGAAGATTTTTTAAAATTTACTTTCTAAAAATTCGACGTAACGAATAACTTATTTATTCAACCTAGTTTGAATCCTATGTAAATTCTGAGAGTGCGAAGGGGACGGAACTTTGTAGTACCAGCGATTTGCCTAGGATCTGACAAGGAGCTTGAATTAAGGTTAAATTGTAAAGTTTTATCACGGTTACTATACATCTACTAAGTTTATTACTAAATAGCATTTTAAACTTAATTAGGGATGAATTCATTAAGAAATTTTCTCAAGTTTTACCCTTGTAAAGTTTTTGGATCCGCCTTTAGTGATCAAAAACAAAAAAATACCCCAAATATCATCCTCGGGCAATTAATATAGTATGTATGTAAAACTACATACTAAATAATATTACCTAGTGGCTAATACTAGCTAATTATTTTATGTTATATTATAAAGGAAAGAAAGAGAAACCTGTCTCGCAGTTAATTTTAAGGTCCATATCTCAAGTTTCGAAACGAAGACGATTGAACAGGGTTTTTCTCGCAAAATTTGCTTATAAGCACATGATCTTTTACAATCCACGTACACAATGCAATTATACAAAATACTCCATACCACACGTATGGTACAGGTGGGAAAAAAATTTCGCCCAACGTGGGGCTCGAACCCACGACCCTGAGATTAAGAGTCTCATGCTCTACCGACTGAGCTAGCCGGGCTACATTAAAACTCAGTACTACAGAGATAAAACTCTTATAGATACATGGAAATAAACTAAATTAATTTTTAAATTAATGGAATGTTTTTTTAAATTTGTACGTAGCATATATTGCTTCAGATATGATTAATTAAGTGAATAATAAGTTATTGTTTCTGCTAGTGATATTATAAAAGAAATAATAATCACTTTGGCAGAGATATAGTAATAGTAAAAGTGCTTCGACATCTGAGGTCAATTCGCACATGGGCTCCCGACAAGAATCGAACGGGACCGCTTTCAATGAATTCGTATGGGCTGCCCACATTGCTATGTATTGCTATATAAAGTTGTAATTAGGGTGAAAAAATCAACAACAAAAGGAAAAATAGATCCATAATGCGCACAATAAAATAACGCTATCCTACGAAATTTTGTGGAACCCATCCCAATGGGTTGCAACTTGTTCCACCTTCGGCAAAGGACAAACAAGACCGCTGCAGACGAAAGGGAGTAGTTACCTCCGAACACGAAGGCATCTAATAAAAGGGAACGAGCTAACGTCAAAAAATAAGGGGAACACAAGAAGGAAAGGGAGAAAGAGAGAGAAAAAAAGAAGAAAGGTTAGAAAAATAGGAGGTAAGAGAGAGAGATGGGGGAAGCAAAAAGAAAAAATACGACGCAGAGAGAAAGAAAGGGCGGATCCGAGAGGGGTGGAGAGAGAAAAAAAAAGAAGGTTAGAATGGGTGTATTGAGGTGTATAGCACGAAACAAGGCCGAGACGGAAGCGGGCTCCTCGTGAATAAAGACAGTGGAGGGAAAGAAAGAACCACTGGGAGGTGTGGGAAAGGTACAGGGAAACCACGAGATGGCAGCAGCTGCGCCCCCACCCCTCAAGAAGGAACATCTGCCTCCCACGTAACCCCTCTCTCGAAAGCTAGGACCAGCATGCAAATGTATTCAGAGCTCTCTTACGAGTGAGAAAGAGTGCTCATTAAGATATCCGCGAGACTGGAGATTGCCGTGGAGGAAGCGGACGTAGAATTAATGTTTTCGGAACCATTCGATCTGCGAGGGTTGAAAAAAGGGTAGCGAAATCGGTAATGGACCACGATGAGAAATCTCTCCTCTGAAAAACATTAGGGGCCGAAAATTACTTTTCTGTTGATGCTGATGATTTCCTGGGGAGCTAGTTTGGGGAATGCGAACTTCTTTCTCCCTTTCTAAGGATCTGCAGGAAACGGGACGATGTTGCGGACGTGTGCAACGAACCGGATCGGCATTCCGGTTCTTTCAACTCGTCCTACGGAAGCTATTCTAGTCTCTATGCACGCAAGGTGTATTGAAGCTTTACTCAATAGACGATTTCCACCATAACAAGTTTTTACCTAAACATTACAACGAGGGAAAATATTGATCCGAATTTTGAAAAAAGCAACAGAACCTTCTATTATATAGACAAGGAAAGACGCTAGAATTTTGCTAGGAGGTAATTCAAGGCAATATTTTTATACACTTATCTCCGATGAAGAGAAGGAAATGTTCTCTATAAAAACTTGTTACAACAGAAGCAAAGTTCAAAAATCGAAATCTTACCTTAGATATCCAATGATGAAATCGAGATTTGTTATAAAAGATAAAATCAATTCCATAAATAGGCTATACCTGTTGCAAAAAATATATTTTAAATCTTTTAACGTGATTGTCAATCCGAGACTAACGTTTCATTGTCGTAGGCGGATTACGCGTAGGTTTCATTGACGCTATCATTAGATAATAGACTCAGTATTATCACAATGCTAACAGCGATTGCAACTCAGAACTGTCTAGGGAACTTGGCGAGCCCTCACTGGATGAAATTAATTCCTCTGCAATTAATCTGTGGGAACCAACAATCAGTATATCCTGAGTGACACTGGTACATGTGCGACAAGCCTCTAATCGCGCATAACAACCAGAGATACAGAGAGCTCTAGTGTCTGAAGTAAGTAAACATTAATAACGACAGCTGACTTAGAAAAATAAGCATATAAATCATATCTATGAGGAAAAACTTAACGGAAAAAGACGATTAGGTGACACTAACGATTTTATTTATACTATATCACACGAGAATAAATACAAAGACTAAGAGAAGAAACTCGTTATGAAAAAAATGATTCGAGTGAAATTTTTCGCCTTATGATGAGGATATGCATCGACACTAGACTCATGTTTATTCTCTTGTGGTATATGGTATACACAAAATCGTTAGTGTCAACTAAATATCTTTTCCGTTATTACTGTCTCAAAGCACCTAGTAAAGGCCGAAACAATTGAAACTACATAGAGAACAAACTTGTCAAAATAATTTTAGTCATATTTAACTTATAATCCAGTGTTTTCGATTTGGTTAATAAATCCAGCAATAAATACAATCATCGCTGTATTCCAAAACGAAATGAACACTGACGAAAGAAATCGTGGGTAAAGTAAATGATACTTTTAAGAGAACAACTTATCAAAATTTTACCAAAATATCCTATTATTTAGAAGATAGGTTGTTTTTGCAGCTCTCCATCCTATCTCGTCCCTTGTAAATTGTTAAATATCGGAACTATTCCTAATTTTAAAATTAATCATCACGTGGCTGTCGAAATATAACGAAGCTCTCTGTGTTTAAATCTTCCCTTTCGCAGTCCCATCTGATATCGTTTTAAGCAGACTACTGTTTATTAGAGATGGAGCTTTCTTCCCATATTTCTATAGACTTGAAGCAAAGGTTCAGCGGAAGAAATATTAAGATTAAATGTGTACAAGTAACTAATGAAGAAGTCCTTCGGAAAGAACAGAGAAGTCTATGGAAAACATCAACAAAAAATTCCCCAAGGATTATTTTCAAAATCCAGGGCTCGAATTTTAGCGCTTAAACAGTCTCGCAAGTATCGAAATGGAGAAAATAAAAAAGGCTCGGCAGAAGTAGCGAGCGAACGTAAAAATCTTCTATTTCTTGGAAAGGGTCTGCAGTGAAAGAGGTTGAGAAATGGAGGGCACCGGACGTGCCTTTGGCCTCCTCTTTCAACTCCAAGGAACTCGCAGACAAACCCTCTTTTCGAACACTCTGGCCCTCTCCCGCACTTCCTCTGTTTAGAAAGATGTACTTCCGTCGTTCTGTGGCCAAGAATGGAATTTCGGCAAAGTTGGGAAAACCAGAAGCCTACTCTTTCAATTTTAACGTCGAAAAGAAGTGATAAAGAATGACCTCGACAGAAAAAATACTTTCCGAAAGGTTTATTCAACCAGTTGGCTCACGTCATTTTTCACTTTTGAACACAATTCTTAGCTTTCTAAGACACATGTTACCTTCTCCAAACGGACGCTATAGTTGGGTACAATATAATAAACAGGCGGTGAAATGAAGAGGTCGCACGATCACAAAAACGAAAATTATTTTTATTTTCACGAGGCAAAAAATAAAACTAATACGTTTAGTTATTTAAAACATCCTAGAGGGTGGCCAAATATGACGAAACCGGTCGTACGTTATTTATTTTAAAATGCAGGAAAAAGATGGACGAGATATTTGAAAAGACATCTACGAAATCATAGACTGAAAACAATCCTTATTGCTAGACATATTGCTCGAAGATCCTATTAAGGCAAAGTTCTTCACTGTACTCCTATTATAATATTTTTGCGAGACGTAAAAAAAATATTAAACTGTAAAATCTATATGTGAAAACCATTTCGACGTACGCAAATCTGGAAGGATAAAACATAGACGTTACAAAAATAGATTCGAGCACTTCGAAAAAAGTTCTTTGTTTATACGGCAAGAATTACGGAGGTATTCAGGGTATGTACCATGTAAAATTCGCTGTATATTTACTATATGTTTAACGATAAGGACTTTTCCAATTGATTTCATTACATGCTTTCAATTTGCAGTAGATCGGTACAAGAACAATAATGGTTTCATTCCGAAATTACACAAGATAAAACGGATAAGAATTCATTCGGTCCAAATATAAGTCCATCAAAGACAATTAAATATCGATATAAACAAGAACGGTCTACAAAATGTAAGCTCAAAGTTACAGTTTTGATAAATATTTGGCTGGTGAAGAGAATCAATAAATTCTGTCTGTTACCTTGAAAACGATACCAAAACGAAACTGATCGAAAGCAATATATTTCTTCTCTCAGAAATGTAAAGTTAAACACATTATGAATCAACATCACCTTATTATTTCAGAAGATGAAAACTGGATAGAGGGAAACTTCAGCGAAAGATATGGTCTCGGCATTTATCATTCCGCCCCACAGCGACCACAGCCTCTGAACTTGGTTTCGAGGAAAACCATTGTTAAAGCAGAAATGATTTACGCTATGACATTGGACATGGATATGCAGTAATGAAAATATCTGAAATTTTTGCATAAAAGAGTATGCGACGAAATCTACCAGAGGTTTTTCCGCCCCTTCAGTCTTTCTATTCGTAGAACTCCGGATACTTTATTTCTCCGATAAAAATGCCTTCCGCCATACATCTTGCGGGAGGAAAGATACAAAATACTCCGTGAAAACTGATAAGAATCGATGAATCGATTCGTGAAAATCGACATTATGTCGCGAAAGTTTTGTGGAAACTTGCCCTCGGTGTAATTCATTCCTATGGGATTTTCGTCCGAGTGATTTATAAATGCGAAATGGGTGCAGATTTAGGCGTAAAACCTGGAGCGGTGAAAGGGGATATTGCGGACTTTCCGGATTAAGATGCTTCTGAACGACCGACGACATCGAACTTGCCATGCGAAAAACTTACTTTCTTCTCGTGTTGCTCTTTACTTTTTCAAAAATTCACGAACGTCCCACTCTTGTTGCATACGTAATTTTTCGATTTCCATACCGTGAACATTTCAGTCGTCCGAAACGGCACAGTGCGCAGATGCGTGACTGCTAACGATTGAAGCTCTCGTCATTGTAGACTTTTCTTCTTTAGAATGACCTTTCAACGTTTTTGACTTCTGTAATTGCTTCGTTACTCTATATTTCTTGGAAAGTCGCTGTCCTAATGCTTGTGTCATAGTTTTTCGAGCAATATAAAAACAAGATCAGCATTTATTATTATGAATACTCCTAAAAATAATCTCTCATGTAAATAATTTTTTACTTAAATTGTATTTTATAAATATTTCTTTGATTTTTGTGGTTAATTTGTTTCTAGTCCATGCTTTCATGCATATATACGAAATAATAATGTTACAGTTTATTGCTTGGAATTTACCCTCAAACGGTAGAATCACTATCTATGAATCTATTAAATAATTATAAAATTAAATTACATATCACTGCTATGATTGAAACAATAATTTTTATCGTCGTTTTATATAAAATTGTTGATGAACACCTCAAATGCAATCAATTCATCTTGTTATAACTTAATTCAGCCAATGATAATTTTTGTGCGCAATATTAGTTTTTCTTATCAAATTATTTCCTATTCTTATATCAGATTACTTCGACACCTCAAATGCTGCACCTTGAGGTATTTGCCCCACTTGCTAACTGCCTGAATCTCAGCCCTGACAGATTGCCCCAAAAATGCTGAGATGTCCCTGCCAAGATGTTGAACACTGAACGTTCTCTCTACAACTAATCTCTTCCCTCAAGCGCAGGATGTCATTCCTAAATGGCTCGAGATGCAGATTGAGTCTTTAGCTCAAAATTATCACCGTCTTTCATCCATCAGAACAATTATTATCTCAAAAAAGATAACTTCCTGACACTTCCTTAACACCATCTCTGTGATACTTCCTCTTTCTTTCCTAATAATCACAGTAACTATCGTATTATACACATATTCTATAGTATTGATTCGAAATAGGAAATAATTAAACAGACACCTTTGAATAGATAAAAAAAATTGTCATCCATACTGCAAACTTTAAGTATATTAAGTGGTAAAAATTATAAATAAATGCCTCATAATTAGTGACAAAATCAAAATTTTAAATTACATTGTCTGCGGCTTGGGTATCGATGAATTTTATTTTTGAATTTACGAGTAATTATAAACGGTAAAAATAGACTCCGCTTGGAGCCCTAATTTATTTTTATTGAAGTACTTTTTCTAATTGATTACTATAATAATTAATCTGCGTTGGTAAGCACCAACGATATCATCATTCATAATTATGAACATTCAGATTGAAATACTGTGTTTCGGAGTAAGTAATTTTACGAATTTTGATTCTCTTCAATGAACGTCATTGTTATAATATTATATATGTATGTATATTTATGTCATGAAGTCCATTCTTTTTCTATGTAAATGATAATTACGTTTTAGCATTCAGAGAGTACATTACGTTTAATTTTAAATTCAAAAACAGTTAAGATTCAAAATTTATCCTGAGATAAATATGAAAGCGATCGTTTCCCGATATTATAAATTATATAAACTATGAATGAACGAAAAGTTATATGAATTGATGACGTAAACTAAATACGACAATAGCCATTGCTCTTCCGGTGAATAATCCGCTTTAGGAGGAGATTTCTACTTTCATGTATAATTAATTCACAAGCGCGCTAGTTAAAGGAACGGATAGATTTTATTGGACCTTCAATTAAATGTTCGCTGTAGCAGCAATTCAAGTGTCAGTTGAACCGTTCGAAAGGTTCACTAATCAGAATGCGCAATTAACATTTAATTGCATAACTATCAAGTTTCCATTCGTGAAACAAGAGCAGTAGTTTGTTCCTTAAATACATAAAAGAGGAAGTAATTTAGTGCTAACAACAGTAAATGCAAAAAATTTCAATATAAAAACTATCAATATCTTTGGGTAGATAAATTGGTCGCTGTTTCGAATCTTGAACATCATGAAATTATCGTTTAGAATAATATTACATACTCATTTATTCCTCTTTAAGATTGTAAACATAAAGTTCGACTATTTATCTTTAAATAAAGAAACTGTCTGGAAACCTTTACCAGGAAATGTGACACGTTATGGTAAATAAGTATTTTTATATTAAATAGTTACGGAAACTACTAAGGAAGCAATTATATCTATGCATGGTTTTGGTATTTGATCACATTGTCATTGCAAAAATATTTTCAATATGTGTTCCACAGAATAAGTCTAATATTGAGTGAAATTATATAAGATGCTTAGTTACCAAACCATCATATAATAGGAAAATTTAAACTATCAAAGCGTCTCTGTATCCATACTTATTTTCTCTAAACACAAATATCAAATAAAAGTCATATATACTTTACAGTGTAGATAACTCGACTTTTATTCTCCATAGTCAATGAAAGCAATTTCAGGAAAAGAAAAGAAACAAATTCGAAAATTAGGATAATAACCTAACAGGTTAAGAGATGAATTGTTAATCGACAAAAAGAAAAGAAAATCCAGCGTAATTACACATCCCCTGAGCCGTTTATTCACTTTAAAAGATTACATTTTTAAGTGATTAAAATAAATTTATTTGAGTGCGACGCAATTTTGTTTATTGAATGACATAATCAGGTACAGATTTTCATCTAAGTCTTCACCTAATTCACTGTCTCGTATAATCAGTGTAAAAAATTCGGTAATGTTTTCAGGCCACTTCATTTCCGCAAATGCTTTATTAGCGATTCTACCTTTAACAGTTTTAGGGTTCACCAATCTAACAAATTTCCGCTTAATTTCTCTCTCGACGAGAACATGCGCTAAATGTATTGGAGAGGAACCTAAATGGACCAAATCGATGATTTTAAGGGTTGAAAAGAGCAAAACAAATTAACCCAATGCATTTCAATACATTTTCATCAGCCCACCTTTCTAATTAAGCGAACAAATGATAAATCCAACCTGCTAAAAGCTCTTAACGCTGCGATTAATCATCAGGTAGGGAAACGGTCGCTAATTTCTAATTAATTGAAATACTTCCCAGTTCGCTATTTTGTTCTGGAAAACATTCTCTCATTACTGCACATTCTTAAAGCATACATTCTAAATTACACCGAGTGGTCACTCAAAGATTCTATGTTTACCTCGAAAATATAACAGGTTATAGATTGTCTTAAAAAATAATTCTGGATCTACAGGATACATCAGGAATATTTTTAGCGTTAATAATCTCATAGCATTCAATGAATGTGCAAAAAAAATACTTTTGAGCGTAAATAAAACTTAATGATTGAATAATTTGGTTAAATTTGTGTAAATATAGAACGATGTGCTCATTTTTAATGTATTTACAAAGGTAGAACTGAAAATTATCTGCACAACATTCATGAGCAATTAATTGGTCAACCATCATATACCTTCTGTAACATATTGTAACCGTGTAATTTCTTTTAGAACATGACTTTCTTCACCTCTGCTTTAATTTATTACCGGATTCTTCGACTTCTCTACACCTTTTCATTAAGTTTCCGATTACATTCCCTATGAGCCACATTTCTAAGCCCTAAAATATTTTGATTTGAAACCACGTTAATGAACCCCAGAGTTAAACAGTATCCCCTACGTGGAATGCCAATAATCTTTGGATTACTATTCGAGGAATGCTTGCATTTTGAACAAGTCAAATAGTAACTCGCTGGCTGCGCCACAAACAGCATTCAGTACTTCGAAGAATTCATTGTTCAACATACATAACATACCTCAGGGCCCATTACTGCAAGTTGAAAGAGGGGTACAAAAGACAAACGGTTCTCAGAGATGCAGGAAAAAATTCTTTGGATGATCGAAATCCCATATAATCAGCAAATGTGAACACATGTATAAATGCATGAACGTACATACATATGTATGTGTATAAGCAGGGGTGGATTTAACCTTTCAGAGGACCTAAGCGAAAAGATCAGTCTGAGGTCCCCATTATGAATTATGAGAGGCAAAATTCGAATTTTTTATAAAATACATAGAAATGCATGATATATAAAACTCTTTCGCTTCACTACGACAAGATTAAGCCAATTATTAAATTTTAATTATTATATTTACAAATTCCTATGAACGTGGGATAAATTTCATATGATGACTTACTATATTATGTTGAATATACTATAAACAAGGACTTACATTATATAATTCATTCCTTAAAAGAAAACCGAGAAAGCATTGTATCTCTGAAAATTTTGAAACAATTAGCAGTAGCTATATATTATATCATAAATCCGCCCTTGTGTATTCGTATATTTATCAAAATATATTTGAGGGTGTGTTGAAGTAAACCAGATTTATATGGATTATAGATTCAGTTAAAGTGATAAATTAATGGATCTAAGAAAAAAGAAGTATGATGTTTAAAAAGAAATAAATTCCTTAGGATAGAATATTCGGATAAAAATTCATAACATTCATACATGTTTTCGTAAAAAGAAAAGTTAATTAACAGGATATGGAAATATACTCACACTCGTGATTATCTTGATAACCCCAAATCCTGATAAATCGGGAATTAGTTAAGTTATACTTTATATATTATATATGTTATACTATATATATACTTCGAAGAATTTTATCTTGAAATTTAAAAAAATTATAACAAAATTCCACTTTTTACTCCACTTAATAATTCGCACTATCGGTTTCGACCTTTTGTAAATCAATAGTCGAAACCGGTAGAGTCAATTAATATTTGTGCAATAAATAAAAATTTGTTTTCAATCTTGTGTTTTAAAAAGATATATTCGGCTAAAATGGCACCATTACTCCGGGCATGTATACCATTACTGTGTCAACTTCCGGAGTAGGATGTTAATCCACACGGTAGTTGTCTCGAGAAAACAATTTCCCACAAGCAGTTGACAAACGAAGCCTTGAAAGGTAACACGATACAAGCCGAAAACACGAGTAATATTCCCGGCGAATAATTTTTCACCTGTAATTCTCGCAGAGAAATAAATCAGTGTCGTTAAGCGGCCGATCGCACGGCTCCCAAAACAGCTTTTTTTCCAACTGCACGCACCGCCCTTTCATTCTCACATCCCGTAAAAGCGAAAAATTTATCGGAGCATCGTTGGGACAAATGAAAAATGCTAACGTTCCTATACATTTCATCCGAGCGTCCCTCGAAACCAATCATGGAGACGATTTTTTCGATATAACGAGGGAAAATGTCGAGGGGAAACCAATTCGTCCGAATTCTGCTCTTTTCGGTCGCACAACACTCCAATCGTGAGAGAATTTTCGCAAATCATCGAATAGGTGACATCTAATATTTCTAAAACCGGCATGTCCATTCGAGTATTAAATTCTTGCAGGTCATTAAACTAATGTCTATAGCTTTTGCATTACTCCGGAATCTAATGAAATTGATCAGGAACCGTAAGTCCATTTGGAAAGTACGAAAACTAATGGAAGATTTTTAGATATTCTTGATGTTTTCGAAGAAATTGATTACTTTATTTTAATTTCATTTAATGCCTCTACGTATGGTTATTACTTCAGGTAAATGGGACTCTTTAATGAAGGAGATTATATCCATTACAAGAATAATGTTCAAGCAACGCCAAAAAGTAAACTTTGAATAACTAAACTCAAACTTACAGTCATTAAAGAGGCCTACGAGAACATAAAACAGATTCATAAAGTTAATCATGGTATTTAACTCAGGCTTTGTTTTCGAAAATTGGATTATTTTCCAAGCAGGATAACTGCAATTAAAAAAATTGAAAGCTCTTAAAAATACTTTGCGGGTCTCAGATGATGAATGCATGCACTTTCTACGTTCTAAATATTAGTTTTCCCCAAGAATCGTTCGTGCAATTCTTTCATAGCAATGATAATAAAGAGCATTGTTTAGTATGTATCATTCACTTGTTTTCTGGATTCAATCGTAACTTTCTTTGTGGACTCTACAAAGTGAGTTTTTCTTTGTGTGTGTTCAATCATGGATCCAAATTGTAGGTAATATCTATTGAATTTCAATATGATGGAAGAACACTTTTATATGCAAATCAAGATTGAAATTATACTAAAGCGTTAATTATTGAATCATATATCATATCATGGAAACTAAGAAATAATCCAGAAAGCGATCTGAACTGACAATTATGCATCGTATTCTCTATATAAGGTAAAAAAAGACTTAGGAGCGAATGATGAAACGTGATTCTATTAAATGAAATATCTTCAGCCTGTACAAATGAAAGCGAGATAACTTCCTCGCCGAATTGTGCAAGTTTATCACTCATGTAATGCGTTTCTCCGGCAATTAACTTCGTGATTTTGTCTAAATCTAGTGAATTGAAAAATGATGCGACAGAGTATCATTAAATGAAGAGCAAAGAAGGAGCCAATATTTATCTAAATAAAGCGTATGAATCTTAAACGAATACTGTAATCCATGGAAATTAAGGAAAACGTGAATTACATATCTCTTTACTTACGATGATCCTTTAGCTATAAGGAAAGTTATGACTTCATTCGAGATATAGAGACATTCCTATCCTTGAAATGGTAATCTAACAGAATGCCTATTTGACTGCTTAAGGAACCATTTATCTCACCCAATACCCCAACGCATGGTTATCACTTGAGGTCAATGGATCGCTTTAATGGAAGAGAGCATATCCAGCTCAAACATTTGATCAGAAGGTAAACTTTGAATAGCTAAACTCAAACTTAAGAGCTTAAACTCATTAAAGAGGCTTATGAGAGCATAAAACAGTTTTATAAATGGATCCATAGAACGCATCGTTGATTTTGTTTCACTCCAAGATTTTTCTTCGATTTGTTTCGAAATGAAAGCAATTCGAAAGGGTATATTAAAATAACTCATGACCATTGGTGTGCACGATAGTATAGTAAGCAGTCAAATTCACCAGTAAAAGCGAGATTTTTGCGGAAGTGGGTGATGCAGAAGATCTTTCCGGTTACCAAGCAAAGGTTTACGACGCTATGGCACGAACATTTGGGGATATCGGAGAGGTATACATGCAAACGTATATATCTGAAACGAACTGAAGAAGAGTAAACATTGAAAATCAACAAAGCAAAATAAACGTCTAAAATCAACAAAATGATCAAATCCTACGCGGGAAGACAAGATAGATTTGTATATACTCGTGGACTATACATATACATAGATGAAGTTTTCGTATAGTATTGGTAGCAGCAAAATTCCAAAAGTTTCTGATCAAGATGTGCCAAGTCTTTTATTTATACTTAACTTGTTTTATGGATAAGTTTACTAGCTAATATTATGACATATTCCATTGCTTACTGATAAGTTTGCAGCTTGAAAAAACATTTATGTCTAAATAAGAAATCTAAGGCATCCTTAAAGAAATAAATATTCCATAAAATTCCAATTTAATTCTCTGCGTAATTGCTTTAAAAGGACCACTTCCGTAATCAATCTTTCATGGGACGCATGCTTTCCTCTTTATTGACTTCATCTCCAGATTCTCCCTTTTCCCTTGCATTCTTCCAGCAAATCATTAGGGAATACTTGAAATATTTTTTCTTCTTATAAATTAGCGCCGAATTCAACGATTTACAAAAAGCTGGTCAAATTATTCTCTCCTTTCGAATGGAACACAGAAAGTTTTCGACGCGTTTCACTTCACATTTTATCCGGCAAAAGTGTTTGACTTCCCTTTTCTCCTTACGTAACTGAGTTGAAATGAAACTGCCGAAGAATAATTGAATTGGGGGTTTCCAGGGGTCCATTATTTACGTTAGCTTTGAAACCAGACGTGGCCGCTTCAAAGAGGCATTTGAAAACCCAACAAAAATAAATGTGAGAGAAAGCTAACGCACAATCTCCTTCAAAGCGGAAAATTCATTCTGTAGAGTAAGCTAACAATATAAAAGTACACAAATGATATAAAAAATAAACAACGAAATCATATCGCTTCATCAGTTTAGAATAAACAGAATATTCACAATTCGCGGGATTCTCTAAATGGAAATTGTATACTCTCTAATTTCTTTTGTCATTTCATCACATTGGCACATTAATTACTTTATAGTATATTTTAAAATTATTTTCCAGTTTTCATCGTAAGGAGATAAAATATATATTTTAATGAACCAACAATTGAGTAAATAATTTGTGGAAACCTAATTATGAAGTGACTTCGTAAATAACCAATTTTTCTAATAAAAAATTACAGTGTTTTAATCAGTAGAACAATTTCTTTAGTGCAGATTCTGCCTAAATGTTTTACTCCACAGACAACTGGGAATAGGCAGTTTCTATCTTGGCACACCAAATGCGAATAAATATCCTTTATATTATTATCAAATAAACATTTATTTACGGTTAAAATCGTTTGCAACTCTCCTGCTTAATACGCGGTTTTCTCTCGGCAACCATCCCTTTCAAACTAAATACATGGTAAAAACGACTTAAGACGTTCTATTACCCACTTCTGAGGGGAATTTTTTTCCATTTTCTAGATGCATTTTCTAGATACGAAAAATGAGGGAACTATTAGTTTCCATCATTCATTTTACCCGCTATTGCAAATCCCTCGCCTCAGTCGATAATTGTTTGCGTTATCTCTATCTTCCTCTTCCGCCCTAAGGAAATAACTTTTGTCTCTCTTGTTTGGAATGACTAATTTAGAGGGAAGAAAATGAAGATGTCGCGAAGCAGAACTATCTTAATCCCAAAGTTGGAACAGATACTATCTGAAATTGAGTGAGATCTTCAACATCAGTTTTGTCTCAGTACAGGGATGTTCAGGGTGAGGGTTGAATATTTGTTTTGGCGCTACTTTTTATATCCGGATGCCTTTCCTGCCGCCAATATACACATACAACCGTTTTCTAAACCAGAAAATTCCGATTAGCTTGGACTCGAACCCAGGACCTGGTTGCAGCGCTAATACGCTAACCATTCCGCCAAAATGGCCATTTTTAAATGTACTTTATGCATGTAATATTGAAAAGGAGCATTTTTCGCACCCACTGATGGGATTTTAAAAATTCCGTAAATGGAGGATCATAGCCCGAAAAGGGGTAGGTCTGGCCACATAACCTATGGCAGTCCTAACCATAGGATAGATTAACAACTAAATTCATAAACTGAAAGAATGAGATGAAAGCGGGGAGTTTGTGACGATGAATAATAATGGCATGAGAAATGATAGCGTATCCCCATAAAGCTGTCCGCTCAGAAACAAAGAGAAAACCCCTGGAAAACGCCATCCCTCCAGGATAAAACCCGATTAAAAACGATCAAAATAATCCGGCGATGCCGAAAAGGGATTATATTCCGGCGGCGCTGCAATATACTTGGCGACGCAACGAGATATCGATTCGTTGCAGTTCCTTAATTATGCAATGTCCGTCGGCGAATTTGACGGAAGACTCGTAATGGACGACTCAGCGGAAAAAAGTTTATTTTTCGTGGCGACCTCGGTATTAATTGATCCACGTCTGGGCGGCCAACTGATGAGGGATCCCTTAATGAGGTCGGGGGTGAATTCGATGCGTATTATCGGCGGCAGAAATGTCAGAAACATTTCGTAAACGATCGGTTTACAAGGCCGCGGTCACCTCTGGCGCCATCCATTGCAGCCGGGAACACTTCCTCTGTCGACGATTTGCGGCTTTTAATGGGTCGGAGAGCGATTGATGATCAATGGAAGAACCTACGGATGGGTGACGTAGTGCGCGCCGGTCATTTTAAACAATGGAGTCCGAAATAATCCATTTAGGTGCGCCTAGGATAGCATCGTCCGGCTAGATTAATTTCATGGGGTACAATGGGAGGAAATTATTGCTTTTATGAAGCGGTGGCGTGATGAACGACGAAAAATGAGGGAACTATTAGTTTCCATCATTCTGCATTGGTTAATGATCCTTGCATTGACTTTAAAAGTCGATTATTCCCGCAATATATGCAGAATTTCCATCCAGAAAGTTCCACGTGAAGGAGTGTGATCCCTTTGTATCAAACTCATTTCTTCCAGGATGCGTATTTTACAAATCATGAGGTTATTTTCACATTTTAAATATAATATAGGATTGAAATATACACAGCCGTGAAACATATTTCTTAATGTTCATTTAGATAGATGGAAATAACCCTTAGAATTAATAACAGGATTAGAATTTGTACACGAATGACGGTACCGAGTGAAACAGAGTCATTCGTAGATACTGAATGATATTCAAACTAAATATATATTCCTTATACTTGCATTTGCTAATATAACTTAATTATTTTTATTTCAAGAGTATCAAATGTAATATTAAATTCATTAAAAAGATCAATGAATACGACTTTTATCGATATTAATAGTATTTGACATAGAAAACTCATTTTAGTTACAGTATGTTCAAAGAAAAAACACAAAGAAAAAATTGTATCGTGACAATACTATTACTATACCACATAGTAAAATATACTTACGACCCATAAGGTCTCGTAACAAAGCTACATCTTCAGGTGAAATTATTTTATACAACAGCAAGATACATACAGATAACCAGCCCCTTCCCCATCGGTTGCTGTTAAGCTATTAGTCTGTCTTGTTAATGAAACACTTCTTGAAAGATTTAATGTTTTCACGAATGATTCTAAAAAATTTTAAAGTTGTTTAAAATTCTTTAGAATCATACACCCGGTTGTCAACCCGAGAAAATTTCTTTAGAAACACTTCTTCTGAAGAACAAAATCTATAAAACATTTTCCGACATTAATAAACTTTAATATTCCCTAAATTATATGATCTGTTATAAATTTTTCGCACTTGGCGATTGGTGAAGATTTGTAGAAATGGAATGAGGCGTTTTAATAATATTTACCTAACAATATTAATCGTAAATAGCATCCGACAAAGTCATACCCTTACTTTGCATACAAAGAAAATCTCGGCGCGGGAGAAACCAGAGAACTTAGAGCGGCGCTTGGCTCTCAACCAGGGATTTCTCAAAGTTTTGACGGGAGAAAGAAGCATCTCCTCTGCGTGCGGTTGCCTCACTCCCTTTCGCTTAGTGCGCGATGCCAATTTCACACCAGCCACCGCTGAAACCACTGCGTAGATGAGCGCCCGTTTATATTCAAAGGTAAACAATCTCCGATACCAAACCTCGTGATTACCATTCCGAAGGGACGCGGATTAATATAATGCTGCGTTAAAAGTATTTAAAACCAAGAAAGGGTTATAAGTAGTAATCAGAGGCATTCCAAGAATTAGTTAGTTAGTTAGGATATGATTTTCAGACCGGTTTTCTGAGATTTGTCCGAAATTTGATCACCTCTCATGGTGACTAGAAAAGCGTCTTCGGAGCACCATGATGCCCCAATCCCTTGGTTTGAAGGATTCAACTTGAATAATTTTAGATGTTTATATATAGATTGAGATACTTTTTCATAAAATTGTTTTCGACATTTGATGCTAATGTTAAAGTTATCAATTTCGTTGATTTGCAAGGGCATTTCAGACTTAAATAAACAAAGACCTTTTCGTGTTAGAATGTGCAGTAGGCCACTGCCGGGTCCATGGAGGTGAGAGGAGGCGACCTTTATTACTTTTTGTACCAATAATTTGCCAAGGATATGACGACAATCTCAATTTAAAATCGGAATATAAAGGGTTTCTGCGATCAATATATGTCTAAGGTATTTATCAAATCAAAATGGTATTTTAAAGTTAATCGAAGATAAATTCATAAGGAAATAGTATTAAACTGCCCCTATAACATGATCCTAGATCGGCCCCTATAATAGGCACATCGCCACTTCCGTACATACGCCACGAGAATTAATACAACAGATCAGAATTACAAAAAGAGCAATTACTATCCTTGTCCAAAAAAGCAGGTAGTATTCCTATGCGTGAAATCGTCTGAAACCAGTAATGCGATTAAAGGTAATTAGATTTTAGAAAATTGAGGAGAGAGCACTACATTCGGCTAATTTACGTTTCAGATCTTCTCATACTAAGATATTATATCTTCCAGCATCAATTATAGTTAGCTTACCTCTTCTACCAATTCAAATTATTTTAGTTATCTCCACGAGAATGAATTAAGAACATACATGAAACATACTACTGATTAAACAAAATAACTTAACAAAATAAGAGGATAACTTTAAGATAAGTCATTACTTAAGTAAATACATTTCAAATTCAATAACTCGGAACATCTGCGTAATTCGAAGAAAGAGTTTGTCCTCTAAAGAAAACCTAGACCACTCAGAGAGTTTACCAGGGATTCCTTGAATTTTGAGACAACGTTCTCGAGTCATGAAAACGGAAGTCTAGGCGGCTCACCTCGAATTTTTTAACGTGCAAACCACAGAGACTATCACGACTTTCATTTTTATGGTATATTATTTTTATTCTGACTTTATTGGTACAGTGTAGATATTTTAATGCTACAGAAAATAGTTTTCGTTTCGCTTCCCTATCTTTTCACAACATGACGTTCGCTAGTTTTTGAATGGTAGGTACATTATTAATGAGTTCTATTTTTATACAGTGGGCAGTTCGTTTGATCTTTAATGTTAAACGTTAATGTGCAGAACTGTATTAATGTATTCAGACAGTTATATTTTTGTTCGAATAGCCAAATTTTTAATAAATAAAAAGTATAACACGACTACTTATGTTTTTGTTCCTCCACTTTTTATAGTTTAGACACGATGTGTGACATTTCACCTGTCTCTTTTTAATATCGACTGTACTGCGACACATCTGCGAACATAATATTATTAAGCCTAGATAAGTCGAAATTCTCGTGTAGAAACCTCGATAAGGCCATCTCTTCAGATTCGATTTATCTAGATTCACTGTACTACATTTATCATTGCGAGGGATATAGCTAAATTTTTATTTTACTATGCTTAATGATTGAATGTTCGAAGCAATCATACTCTTCTATTCGATATCACTGAGGTTTCGAACAGATTCTAAATATATTTCTGAGTGCTTCCATTGCAACGTTCCTCTTCTCAACAGAGTTGCTCTGTTTTATTTCCTTCGAATGTTCCCCACTTTTATTTCGAGTCGTGGATGCCCATCATTGCGAACTGAAATATTCATGCCAAGGATTCCCAGTAACTACCATCCGCTAACCCCGAATCGGAAGGGTCTGGAACTTCCCTCGATATAGCCGTTCGTTAAAGTGGGTTACGAATCTAATGAAACCAAACTTGCACATCACCACCGAAGAAAAATCTGGAAATTTAATCGCAAAGATTTTAACTGTCAACGAATGAAATATGTTTCCTTGATTGTGACATATAGCAAACTTTAATTCGGTTCGATCTCAAATGAAATACAAGCCTATCGATACAGCATTTAGAAGGTTCTTTCTTCTTTCACGAAGGAGTCTAACGTAAATTGCGTCTACGCATTTCATACGTTTTTTTTCAAGGGAACCGTTATTAACCCAACCGACATCCCGTCAACAAATCACCGCCTGGAGCCAAACATTTTGTTTCGCCGGCTTTTACTTCCCACGCCGTAAAATGAATTCCTTCCTCGGAAAGCTCATATCTTTTTTCCCGATAAAATTGGCACAGGAATCGATAAATCCCGAAGCACTGCTTCAGATTTTACAACTTCATCCATTCGCTGTTTTTTCGACATTAATTTCCTTGCGAGTAGCGAGTTTATGATTTTGTTCGCCATGTTCCCCTGCGGCAGTCATGTGATGCCCACATCCAATAAGCAACGTATTGAATTATGCATTATTGGCTTGGAATATATTAACGAAACGCTAAAATTCGTCTCACCGGCGTCTGCCGCTCTTAATAGAACGGTTCTCATCAGAAACGCTCCTTTTCTGTATAATTCGAAATTCGATAATTTTTAAGTCGGCAAACTCTAAAGTGATGCAAAATTCAGTGCCTATCAACTCATAATCAGCTGAAGAGATTGCCAATTACCATTAAGAGCTGAACTTGAAAGAAAAGCATTTCTCTTTCGGAATTATTACTCAGAGAGTAGAAACTAACACACAATGAATTCCCGATTAACTGTAGGCGAATAATCCTTTTTAGGGGATATCCTTGCATGTTTTCTTTAAATTCGTCGACTTTTTCCGCGATTAGCTGCAGTATATGGAGCAGTGGGATCCCATGAGAAAAATCAAAAATAACGGACTATGAGCGTAAATAATATAAATTGCATATTTACGTAAGTTATGAATTTTCTAAACGCGATTGTTTCGACTATCTGATTGTTCGTGCATCCTCTCCCTATGATTAGCCCGGATGATCGAGAGTTCAATGAATTCTGTTTTGACGAATTAAATCGGTTGAGAGAAAGTTTGGAGGTGTGGAATAATTTATGAGGTTGTGGAACCCTTTATTGACATTAATACATAGATTTTCAAAAGTGGTTCAATTATCGGTAAAAACTTAAACACCTAAAAATAATAAAGTCACAGAAGTTAAGTACAATAAAGGTCAGAAGTGAGAAGACAATTTAGGCTCATTTCACAGAAACTTTTGGCAATTATTCACCGATTATATTGAGGCATGCTATGGATTAATGATAACAACCCAACTACGAATCATAACTTTTGTTCAACCAGTTAATATGAATATTCGGTGCCTGCTGCACTTAATTAGAACTGAAATGCATCCTTATTTCAACGGTAATGGAATCCATTATACAAATATGGTGATAAGGAAGCATATCATGTAAATGAAATACAATGAAACCTCGGTTCATGAATTAAATACATTCCCGAGGGCCGTTTGTCATACGAACTGTTCGTAAACCGAATCTGTTTTTGCCAAAGGAATCAATGTAAAACTGATTACCTGCAAAGTCATTCACCTTTTCCTTATTCCTAATTAATCCGTTCCTGAACTCCCACGTGATTGTTTATTTAAACTTTGAAAATACTAATTTTCGTTTCATTCCGTAAACACCCACATTGATACCCTTCCTTCTGGCCCCACCCCTTATGCAAATGGTATATTAAGCCAAAATACGTACTTCTATATTCTACACCTGGTGACATTGTACTTCGAAGCATAGGAACACTCTGTGTATATTATACCTAATATACATATACCTATTATACACCGATACACGTGCAATTTAAATAACTGAAGCCTCATAGTTATCACAAAAGAGCGGAGAAATAAAGAGGAGAGTTCTTTAATTAACTCTCAAATTCCAAATTTACGTTGGATTTAGTTAGCGAACATCATTTGCTAACAATAAAAAATAGCTAAACCTTTTTTGAAGGGCCACCCTATGTTATGCGAGGGAAGTCTCTGTGATAACGATAGCGAAGATTTTTATACGATGATATTCGCTGTGAACCTTAAATCAAATGTACAATTATTGTAATAAACTCAAAAGATACCTCTACATCAGTCTTTCTAATTACAATCTTTCCTCAATACGTGGATATTTCCAACTATACAATTAATACGCGTATTCTTATTCTTATGAAAATAGTTTTCGGGTTAAAGAGCACGGAGAAGTTAGGAAATATGTTTATTTGGGTCAGTTCCTCATTAGGCGCTCATACGAATATGGCTCGCATTTGGAATCGGTATCCTTCGCCCGCAGTAAAACAAATCATTCCGCCAGGGCGTTGCATCAAACCTTACAATTAGAATTAAGGAATTAATCAACGCTTCGACTAACTACTCAACACTACTAATTGAATATGCACGAAGTTGAGAGGGGTCATACATTAGAAGGAGGCTAGAATAAAACAATTTCTCGCATATAGCAATCGACCTGATAGCTGGAGTAAAAATGACTACAACATGATACAAAAACCTGATAAGCTCTGAAATGAGGCTTAGCTGCAAACAGAATAACTCACCCCTTGGCTTAGACGGAAAATTATCCAATCGCCCTCAAGCGATAATTCTCGAGTGCAAGAGGAAACACTGGACTTACTCGACGTGCAATGCATTAATAGCGAATTCGATTGCGGAGATTCTGCGTACATAGTAGGTTATCTTATTAAGTCGAATGCGGTAGAATTAAGCTATGAGGAATGTTACGACAGCGGTACAATTTAGATATCAAGGTGGCTTTGGAGTCTAAATGCTAAGAAATCAATTTTGATCGAGCTTGGAAGTTAGTAAGCGGGGGAAAACTTTTGGATTTTTTAAACAAATGTCATATTTAAATTAATTTTTACTTTCAAGTCTTTCTAATGCCACTAATTGAAAAACAATGTAATAATAATAATTTATTTCACCCTATACATATATTACTTTCATCATAATCATATATATAAATCATATATCATAAATATTCTATTTTATACAAAATATTTTAGGTATGACGAAATATACTATGGAAAATATTCTATTTTAGTTCACACAGCGAAAGAATCCACAATTCAATTACGTTTTTAATCTATTTAAATATAAGTAACGTACTACTCAAGAGCGGCCTCATTACATTACAAGCAGCCTTTAATATACAGCCGAATTGTAGATATGGCCTTCCCATGTAAGAACGCTAAGACGAAGGTTCTAAGCTCTGGAGCAGAAAGTAACGATATAGGAAAAAGAAATAAAATTTTTTAGAAGAGTCAGCCACATAAATTCTAAGGTTATAACTCCTAACAAATGCAATTGAAGTCACGCTACATATAATTAACATGTGAGGGCCATAACATGAGGGTAACTACGCACGGCCAAATTCATTTTTTTATCACTGCGTTTACTTTTAGATGTAAAAGAAAATCTCCATATTCGACACCTGGGAAGAAGAATTTTATTCGAAGAATACCGAGTTTTGAATACAACCTGCACTCATGTTATGGACCATGGAAAGAAAAACGGCTCTGTTCTCTGAGCCTAAGGCTAAGCAAAATTCCTTCCCTGTGAAAAATCAGAACCCTTCTGAAGCCGAGAAGCTCAGGAGTGTTCGGAGGAGCCCAAGTAATAAATCCGCGCCTCTATCGCTTTCCGATTCGACTTTCGATTCGACCCTTTTTCCTCCTAAGGCGCGTCCATTTCAACGGACTTCCCTTAACGCAGCTCGTAAAACACAGCGTAACGGACTCCTCCCACATAACGACGCTAATTCGTTGAAAGAGCGTCGTCAGGTGAACCGTCGCTAAGCGAACGTGGGCGAGACATCAGACGAAATCGAGTTAATTTTTGGTCGAATGGGTCCAGGGTGCTACAAAACGTCAGCTTTCATATTTGGTGATGGCACTTTTGGATCGTTCTGGAGATGACCCCTGAAGGTCAGTGGAGATGAACATGGGGTTGCAAGAAGATAACACGCAATGTTGAGAAGCCAAATGTGGCAGATTGTAAATTGGCGAGATGTAGATGCAATTACAATTTAGCTATGACAAAATTATTTTTCTATTACGCCACGTAGGAATTATAAATTTGGAAAATGAATATTTCTAAGGTTGAATTACAATTTTATAATATAATGGAGTTAATAATAAAAAATTGTACGCTTCCACCGAGTCAAATAATTTGAAAAGTTAATCAGTTTTAGCGACTTCGATGCTGAATATCTTGGCCCATTAACAGCTTTCTTTGATTTAACGACGGCTTAGTTACTGAAACCGGTTAACTCCTAAAGCGCATTTTTGTGGAAGTGTATTAGCTTTATTTATTAACACGCTTTTATTACTAAAATATATGACTGTATCACTAATAATAATATTCATATGTCTTCTTCATTTCAATCAAAATAATTTCCTTTTAAGGTTATAATATTAATATGATTATAATTTAAACTCTACAATAGTTGATATTATAAATAGGTTCTGAAAATATTCAACATAAATCTTTGAAGTGTATCTCAATCTACCTTATCCTCTCAAGGGATCAAGGTAAGATGAATTTATTCACGTCAAAACAAGATATTGAACAGAGATATCGATGTTCAGAAGGCTGTGAATTAAAAATATTTTCCATAGCTTGAAGATACCAAAATAATGGAAGATAGAAAGTAAGGAACATGTATGTAACTTGATTTAGTCGTTGAATTGAATCGCACGTCTTCCATTTCAATCAAAGGATTGAAGAGCTCCTTTCTATGTGAAATTCTCTACACAGCTCTCCAATAGATCATGAATAACACAATTCTTTGACGTTACCAACAAATATTTCTTTCCAAAGTTCATGAGTAAAACATTCCCATCGATGCAAGGAAGGCCGTACGAACTCTTTTCGGGAGAAAGCCCGCATTTCATGCGCCTAAAATGGCAATAATTTCTCTCCGAACTTCCGAAAGCGTAACTGTGTGATAATTACAAGCACGCAAATCGGAAAGGGTGAGGGTGTGATTGGTGAAGAACAGAAAATAAAAACGTTACCGCCATCAGCGTCTTTGGCCTTTCGATTTCTGAAACGGCCAAAGCACTCAGCCGACTGAATAATTCAGCCTTCGAAATAGGGCTATCGATAATCGATATTATAAGACTCGACTTATTCTCGAGAGCAATATTTCACGACCACGCAGATCTCTCGAATAAAAATATCTTCACTCGAATAACGAACGAAAACATGGTTGAAAGGGGGAGGACAGAAATATGATCATTCCCGACTTCAGAAGAATGTCTTGAGGGGACAACAAGTCGCTTAGAATACTGGCATCTCAACAATAACGATTTCGACGTATTTTTACATCGATTCTCAGTATGCTGCTACTAATATCGATACATTTATATCGACACATCGATAAACTTACACAGATTTATTATTTACCATCTAATGCATATATTATTGAGGTCAACAGCAAAATTACTAAAAACTCGTATATTTTAGAAAATGTAATGAAATCAAATTAAATTAAATTAAATTTACCTTACCTTCAATCTTAGAGAAAATAACCGTCAAGTGTTATATGGTTTATGGTGAATGGTTATGGTGATAGTTCTGCAAGGCATCTTGCTCACTACCAATCGCTTCTTTCTTACCTAATCGTTAATATTTACAATTGCCTCTCATGATTCAACCAAGGTCTCTATCATTCCTCCATTCCTACTTTCAATATTCCTTACCATTCTGTCCTCGAAAAGCTATATCCCACAGTGTTTGACCGATGAGTTTTCTCTTATTTTTGGTAGCATTCTCTACAAACTGCAGTCACTCTACGATTGATTTCTACATTAGTTATTCAGACTGTATTCTTATTTTTATCGTTCTTCAGTGGTGACATAACCCCAGATATTTTAAGAATCTCTGTAGTTGTTGTAGTGCATGTTTCTTAGCAATATCCAAGCTCCAAATATGTTTTTTTCCTCAACTGCTTCCTCTTATTCAAAACTGCATTATTTATTCCGACAATAAACCCAGTCATGCTATGACTATAGTTATGTGGAACAGTAGATACAAAATAAAGGGAAGATCGGATCGTTTGGTAGGTTTCAAAGCGTTTACAAGGCCGACAAAATAATTCACGGCCACAAATAACCTCCCACGAACGAGGAAGTCAGCGTACAAGCGCCCATCTTTGTAGTGACACGCACCAAAGGCAACGTTCGTGCGAAAGAGAATAGCCTTCCGCTCGTTGACATTCATTTTTTAAAGAGATCATCGACGCAGCGGAGTCGACTCGATATATATCGATGACGTCACTCTCGAGTGGGCGTATTAAGCGCGTAGTAAGCGTCATTCTGCAAATCTCCCTTCTTTCCACGACACACTCTTTCACGAGAACGAATTGGACTGAACTAACTTAATATTTCCCTTTCTTCTGATAAACCGCGCTGGAGATTTCACGGTGGAACAATCTTTCCCGCGAAAGAGCGAAATTCAGCGTTCATTCACGAGGTTTGGAAGGGCTAAAAACTCTCGGACGCAACTTGTCTGAATTATTAATTGCCCCGCCTAAAGAGAGAATACGGCCAGTCACGAACAGCGCCGGGTCGATTAATTCTCTGCCACCGTTCGATATCATCTCTCTTTTGGAATTCTTTAGAATGCGACGCAAGAATGCTGACGTCCTTCTTTTGTTGGGCCGAGAAATATGAATGGCTAAAAATAAGTTAGAAAGACTTCGTGGGAATATTTAAATATCTAGCTATGCTGTCATCCAATACATAAAAAAATGAGGTACATATATACACTGGGTACTGTTATGTTGAACACATGATGTTGAAATCATTTTTATTGGATTATGGAAGTGGATTGGTTGGGTTAGATCAGGGGTAGCCAACCTTTCATAGTTCATGCAACAATTATTAAATTTTTACTTGAGACATGCCATAAAAATTACAATAATGTCCCACAAATCATAATGATAAACTATAAAGGTGAATAACAATATTAAATTATCATAATTAAAATACAATTAAAAATAATGAATATAACATGATATAATAATACTAACAATATAAAATATGATCAAAAATTAAAATTTTTGCGCTATTGTAGGCCCAAAGAGCCAAAAATATATAGAAATATACTATTTCAAATCCGTTAAAGCATTCCTTATGGGTAATTCTATGCCGACCTTTGACGTTTACAATTATGTGCGTAATGGAATGCATAAAACATCGTTATATCTACACTTTGAGATAAACTAGTGATTCAGCAATTTGGCTAATAGAAGTAAGTTATGGTTAGTAGTTTAGAAAGGAAAACGAATAATATTAATTTGCAATTGCACAAGATGCACAAAAACTTATCCTAATTTTATCCTAGGATACAAGTCCCAAATATCGATATTTATTTACATAACCGCTGAAAGATTTGCAAACCCATTCATCTGATATATTCTGCGGTCCGCTTGACGAACGTTACAGAATTATGCAAAAATTAATCCACAGATTTCGAATTTATTTCTTCCTACATATAGATAGAACATTTAAGTTTCTATCGTCTTGAGATGCCCTGAAACAGCAGGAGAATAAAGAGATGGCTATGCTTATTATCAAGAAAAACTGAGAGCTTGTATCCTGAAGTAAATGATCTCATGATTTGTTCAAAACAAATAAATAGCGCATATACTTAGAAACAAACAAACTTACAAATGAAAAGCATTGTGAATGCCTTAGTTACCAACAACTTCAGAGCAATGCAGGAAGGACGCCAAGAAACACAATTAAGACACTTAATTTGCGGATAATATTTAAAATTTTCAGTGAACACGAAGAAGGAAATTCATCATACTCAGTAAATATAAAAAGCAAAAGAAATAAGAAAAATTCACATTATGTCAACTATGTTGGTAGTTAAAATATCAGTGCGAATAACTTTCAATCGTTTTCCTCAGGAAGATAAAGGTTTACGCAACAGCAACTATAATTTAAGTAGGTTTTCCTAATCTACATATCAGTATATTTTAGCGCCAAAATAGAATAGCGTTTTATAGATGGTAATTGAACTAAAGGTTATCATTCTTAAATTTCTCCAGTATATCGATTTTTTTAGAACAAAGACCAACGTAAAATACTTTCCCTATTAAATTACAAATTTCAACTGAATGGGCACTTCACTGGTAACTACTTTATTTGATTCTTCAATTCACAGTGCTCCTCAACACTCTCAAATTCTTATACACATTCATATTTTTCCTTTCATTCTTACAATTCTTCAGTTTCTCATTAATCACATACCAAATTTTTCTAGGTTGTGGAACCACTCCTAAATCATTTTAATCATCCTGCTTCCTTCCTATGAACCCAAAGCACAAATTATCGACTGGAGCTTCGGAAACTCAAGCCGAAGCTTAAATAACAAATCAAACCGAGTACCTCAAAAATAACAAAAAAGGCTTTTAATGATCGTAACCTAGAGGTCGGGTTTTTCGGGAAATAACGATCATCTGGTACGAGTAAAAGCATCTCATTAATCGGATATAATGCGGCCGGCGATCATGTTTAACCTGGAGGAAGGATTTTTCCCTTCCACATCACCTGAACAAGACTATGCAGCCTAGTGCAAAACGCCTCATTGGCACGCATTTGCCTGCGCATAAATAGCCCAAAAGCCACCATCAATAGCGACCACGTGGATTTTTCATAAAAGCGAGGGTTTGAACTCGTCAGGTCAGTAGGGGAGGGGGAGATACGAGAATGGAAGGAGGAGGTGGGAAGGGATTACGTTGCCTGGTTATGGGAATTGTGCCATGCGCAGTGGCTGTGAAGGAGCCCAAAGATCGATTGAATGGAGTCCCGGAGTAAGGGAGAGTGAGAGAGGGAATGTAGGTTACGAGCTTGCGGGGGATGGAAATTTAGCGAAATACTATATGGTGATTCTTCGGTAATCTAACGGAGAAAAGACCGTTTTTGATGCATTCCGGAGATGACGGCGCCCCCGCAAGGAGGGGGAGGAAACCACGCGCTCGCTAAATTGCGGCAGATTTTAAAGAGAGTCACGGCGAATTAAAGATGGTCTCCAGATGAGGACGTGACTCGATCACGATGAAACACGTTACGTTTCTGTGCAAAAGGGAATACAAATTTATCAGACCTCAGACAGAAGTCAGGGGGCGAACCTGCAGCCTCCATAAGCGGCCTTTTCCCGCGTTCTTTGCGACCTTTATAGCGAATTTAACGACTTTTATAACGAATCAGGTTATTTATTTTTTCGACCTCGTTAACTGCGTCAAATGAGAAGAAAGTAGAAAATATTCTCGTAGGTAAATTAACTTAGTTATTAAATTCGTTTTCTTAGGCCCAATGTCGATTTTTTAATGTACTCGTTCGTGATACGTTACACATGCGCAGCCGAAAGGTTTCATATTGAGGTTTTCTAAATGCGAAATGCGGTCTTCCGACGAAAAACAACCCTTGGATTGGAAGGAAGCGGACCATCTTCCGAAGATCGACTGTTTGTCTCGATAATATTTAAACGAGGGGATTTTTTGGAAATCACATCCGAAGCGGAGATTGGCTAATCTGAGGGATCGTTATCAGTGCTTATGTTAGCTTCTACTCCTTTCAAACAGTCAGTCACCACAATAAATTCCTCTATCTTATTGATGAACGCATATCTAAGTACCTATATAACATTTGTTGGTGTACCTGGAATAAGATGATAGCAAATATTAAGAAATAAAACTCAAAATGTAGCTGATTTAAGTAGGTTATGACAAAGAAACGTTTTCTTCAGTTCATTTTCTTGGAAAATGAGGCCTTTTCAATATGTAACAGACAAAGATCACGGTGATTATATGTGTATATATTATATTTATAATTATATATGTAACCGTAAATACATCAAAAATTGAAATGGTGAAAATAAATAAAATAGATAAAGAACATTCCTTGTTTTATGCATATACATGTTGCTGAATTCTTATACAGATAAACTAAAAAAATAAATGTCTTGAATTTTTATAAACTCTCGAGTTTCAATTGCATGTAAAAGGTGAAATCCAGGATTTCTACAAATGGTCATTAAATTACGGTATTCATATTTATGTTCTGGCTTGGAAAAAAATAATTAACAAAAATTCCTAAATCTTTTTAAATTCATTCAGTAGACGGCTTATTTTCACATAATTTGAAATACAGAGTCTAACAAAGATGGTGAAAGCAAGAACACTTGGTTGAAGGATATGATTCAGTCACAACTTCCTCCGTTTTTTATCTTTTTCACTGAAAATTTCCTCCATTGCACTTGATGGCGTGAATCAGGAAAACTATACTGCGACTGTTGACAATTAGATCTGAAGAGAAACGGATGAAAGGTAGAGGGCCCTAAAAAGTGAAGAAGGTCTCCAAATTGGGAAGAGATGCTCCAAAAACAAAAAGAGTTTCACGGAAAATTCTAAGCGCAGGGTCTAATTTAAGTGTCCTCTTTCGACACTCCGCTTTAGATTCATAAAAAAGTATATCTATGGCGGCCGTGGCACTCAGAGTAAAATATCTTGATAAATAAATCTGTTGAACGGATTGATTTCAATTGATATATTGACATTTCGTCTTTCAATTATGAAAACCAAATTTAATTACCGACGTGAATGAAATGCGAGAATCGAAATCGTGCGTGAATATACATACAATTACTATCAGAATTAAATAGTTTAATTGGCAGTTCTCTCAATTCAGATGAATTCTCCATTGCATAGCTTTTACGGCCTCCGAGATATTAAATTATCAAACGAATCCCGAATTATAACTGCCGGATTATGCAAACCAGTCCCCCTACAAAAAAACACGAAGAGAGTGAATAATTTATACTCCACATGAATCCAGAACCTTCCATAAAAACTGAGAACGGAAGAGAAAGGTAAAAAAATTAATGAGTATTATTTTTAAAATGCTTTGACGTCAATTCGCACATATGGACCCCACAGGTGATCGAACTCGGGACCGATTTTATTATAAAAAAGCTAAACGCATCGTAAATTATATCTTCTTGTATTTTGCTCCTAAAAACTATTTCATCCAAGGAAAACAAATGGATTTGACTGACAATATAATAAAATTACTAACAAATCCAAAATGGATAATCATCTTTAAAAATGAGAAAAGAGAGGACTTCATGAAAACAGTAAATACGTGGAATAGCGGAGTTAATTTATGATTTAAATATTATCGATGGGCTGGATTCCCAAGCTATTTTTTTCTGCTCTTCTCTTTAGTCAAAATACCCATCTATACCCACATCAGCCAGGATTACATAAATATACACATTTTTTCTTGACACTCCTTTCCTACCTAACACTTTCTCCGAATATTTCTCCGATAAAATTATTATGTGTATGGGCCACGAATGTAACTTTTCTTATCTCCTCACACTCGTCAGTTTTCTCTCTTCATTCCCTTCCTTCGATAAAACAATAGTTATTCTTTCCATGATACTAATTTTTCGTATTCATTTATATTTCTGTCGCTTCAAGGCTAACCCTCTCTTCTTTCTCACAGTTTCACATTCACTGCCATAAAGCAAAGGCCTCGGAACAGCGGTTTTTGCAATTATTTCCTTCCAACGTCTACAAAGATTGTTCTATAAGAGCAACTCATTATTTCACTAACACGATCTTTTTGCGATATTTTCAGAACTAATGCAACATAATCCTCTCTAGTCATTTGGTTGCTCATTTTAATTTTTGTTTGTTTATATATAATCCATTCGATCTATAATCATCGTTGGCGTTTTTTTTCAGGTTTATGTTTAATTTATAATTAGTGAATGATAAGTAACATTTCGAAAACTGCGATCAGCTTTCGCGATAATTTTGAAGAATTACATAAAAATTTCGAACAATTCCGGTTAAAAATGAAAGTGAAATGTTGAACTGGCTGATGAAGAGCAAATGTTCTTGATGGATGTAAATTTTATCTCCCCTGCGCGAGCCGTTTTTATCCCTCGACAAAAATTATCAGCGACGGAAGATGAATGACGTCAAAGCGCAGCATTAGCGGGGTCCTTTCTTTCGAGGACCCAGCTTCGCCTCCTTCGCCTCCAAATACCGCTTCACTTTGTGAGGATTTTTGAGGCAGAGGCCTGAGTACCTGACCTGCGCCCAAATGACCCTTTTTCCAGGGGAAACCCTTTGTCCGGACTGTTAAATCCCGAATTCCGGTCACTTTCGAACTGCTGGAGGAGGAGCTTTTGCGGAGGGCCTTTTAAACTTGCAGGGCCTTTGGACTGACGGCCTTTGTATGGACTCTGCCTGTTTGCGTGAATAACGCACGCCTTGTGCCGGCAGGAATTCCGATGACGTCCATGTTTTTCTCGCGAATGACTCAAAGCGTTTCGTAAGATGCTCTCACTACCGCCTTCGGCCACGCAGCAGTGCGAACGACTTCTAACATCTTAATTGTTGACTTTTATCCCACTCGGCAATATTGCTGCCGAAGATTATAGCTACCAATTGCTTTTATCATTTATTTTGTTCCGCCAAGTCAACACGAATGGACAATTTTTCATTTTTCTTTCAATACAGGAAAGAGGAAAGCGTATCTTTCATTTACTATTGCTTCAGTGCTATTAATGGCTGTGATTAAACGAAAGCTACTGAGGTATGAGTGACGCCGGGTAACGTCAATCGATGAATGATTTTCAACTCATTCACACTTGGGCTTTTTCCGGTTACAGTATACTGATTCATTGAGGAAAGTAAGGTCAATTACCACACTCCTTTTCTTGCCAAGTCGGCTCATTCCCACTCAATATCTTATGTTTAGTTAATGGTGATGGGTTTGGGATCCAGTTAGCCTCCGGAATGATGACTTTGCAGAATTTATTATGCTTTATTATTTACAACAATCATCTATAGATCGTAGTTTCATTAATAACTTGGATATAGTAATAGCGGCTTGATGATGTAATCTATGTAAATCACAGTAGTTGACTGCCACTGCTCAAAAATTATTCATTTCGAGGCGGATGTAATCGCACTCCCTTTACCCCACTCCCCATCAAAAATAGAAGTAATGATTCAAAAATTATAATAAATAATATTATGTCAAACCTTTCTACCATATCCGATTTCTTGCATTTTCTTGAAAAAAAAGAATTGATTTTTTATGATGAATTTTCGAGGTCAAAGGGTTCAGGGTTTTCTTTCAAGACGTACTTTAGAAAAATTTTAATCCCGATTATAGTCACACAAAGTGAGGTTTCCTTGTCTCTCAGACCCAAAGAAACGCAGATAAAAATTCTCCGTCGAGCCATAAGAGGCAAATGCACTCTGTGCGACTACTGTGCCATTTTCAGGCGTGGGATGGCGCTGCCGCGGTATTTAATTCTTCTCAAATGCGACTCCGTATTGCACTAAATCTGATAACCGCAGTATATGGCCGACGGATGTAATACATTCCGACGAAGTGGCGGTTCATTGCCTTCCCAACGCCACAGACTATTCGTCGCTATTCATAAAAAATGCTCTCTGGTTCGTCAGCGCCGTCCAAAATAACGCAAAAGCGGTCGTATTTCAACGCGAAAAATCTTTCACGAGTCATATGAGCGCAGTTTCTTCCGGAGCCAAATTTTATTTTCGTGATTTTGGCGAAAAATGTACGTTTGGCGAGTCAAACAGGAATTATAAAACAAATTTTACTTTCTACGGCCACGAAAACCGATAAACCTTCCAGAACTGTCTATGCTGCGTTAAATGGTGGAGAATATGGTTCTAATAGCCTTTGGCAATTTGAAAGGAATGCTAGTATCAGATGGAATTAAATGGTATTTCGGCTATGAGAACGATTTCCGTTATAAGGCCATAAATTATTAGCAACTTGTTTCAAATGCCAATCGTGTATCTGATGGCATCGAGGAAATAAAAATTCTATCGTAGTGTTCGTTGCAGATTTATGAATGAATTTAAAATTATTTTTAGCCAAACTGAATTAAATGTACTAAAAGGAAAGCTTGGAGATTATGAATTTTCAACAGATTAATGGTTTCATAAACTCCAAACTATGTACGTCACCATAATTGCACATTATTATAATTTCTCTAAACTCTTTATTTAAAAATTTTGGATTAGAATGATCTTTTAATTAGAGAAATTACAAATTTCTAACTGGATGTTACGTTTCAGTATTTCGTCCATTGTATTGATAATGTATGAAGATTTTTCTATTTTCAATATGCGGTTAAGCCGAGATAATTCAAACAAAGTAATTTGGTAGTTAATAATCAATAGTTCTAATTCAGCCGCTAAGTTCTAAAAATGACGTTTTTGATGTAACTGGCATTAGTCAAGGCCAATAAAACGCAAATTTGAATTAAATCTAATCTAAGATCTTTTTATGCACTAGGATTATTTTAAGATTGGGCTGTCTCTTAATCTGTACTAAAAACGATATATATTTAAAGTATATTTTTTCATACCCTAAGAAAGATATTTATTGATAATTTCATCGGTAAATACAAATACTCTTTAATATAACTGCTAAAAAGAATGAAAATAAATGTTGAAGAATTCTTTTTTATGCGAAAAATATATGAACAACTTAAAGAATAGCAATCTTAAAAAATAATAAAGATAAATTTCAGATATATAGACTGCAAATACATTTATTGTTTAAGTTCTGTGCATGGAAGATTAAAGTTTTTCATAGACTTCAAGATGTAGGATTACTAAATAGGTGCAATCTCAAATCGATAAGAATAAAAGGAGAACAATAAAAAGTAAAACAAGTGGGTGCAGTATAAAACGTAAGATATGAAAAATACAATTTTTCCATAATACTCCAAAATGCTAAGACTTAAGTTGGTAAAATTGGTTATATTTTATAACTTCTTTTATATTTCTACAGATGGGGGGAAAATAAAAAAATTAATATCACAATCATACGCATAAAAAGGTAGGGACATTAATTTACGGTCAGAAATATCTCAGAAATGCGTACGTTATAACCCATAGAAAGCGCTGAGCTTAACATATAAAAAAGAGACATTTCCTCATCTTCATATCGCAGTAATGTTTCTTTACGAGAGCAGGGAAAAGAATCCTCCCTCTTGATACCAGTGTAATAGCAATTAAGAGGGGTCCCACTAAATCATTATCTGCGGATAGCAATGAAAGATCCCTATGGCAACGCCACACCCACTCACTCTTTTATCTCATGTAACGTACACTCGAGGTGTGTGTGAATCCTTAGACGATGAATGTTTGCGAGTCATGCGATTGCATCAGTTTCCTTTGACATAAGCAATGGAAGTCCACTTTCAACGTAGTAATTCTAGCCTTGAGCAGTCAGGGCCGGCTTTAGACCGCAAAAGAACGAGGCAACCGACTCAGAAAATAAAGGGCCAAAATGGCAAACATTTTAAAAGGATGGACATTCAACAGGGCTATTGGTGTTTTCTCAAATAATTATTGATAACACAACGAGAATATCGAATACCTCCCGTTTTGAATTTTTATTACCTTTCCAAATTGTAAATTTTCTGGAAAAATTAAATAACGCTAAAATCTTGGGAAAAGTGGAGTAGTTGATGAAGAGAGTAAGATGACGAAGGCGCAAATTATTGCCCCAAAAATCATGCATGACAGCAGCTGAGAGAGTGACGTGTTGAAGCATAAAATACTGAAGGTGGTGCGGCGGCTGTTACTCAAGGAAAAGAAGGTTGTTTATTGTGGGTGCTGACGTAATACTACATAAGGTTCTACGGTGGCACTGTGGAGCGATATGTATACGTTCACTTCGCTCCTTATACTGTTTCAGTTCTTTACTGATTGTAGTGTTGGACACGCTTATCATCATTTTGTTTTCGCTATACTTTTTCACGGCGCACAGTGGGCTAGAATCGAAAAAAGCTGGCCAAAAATACGAAAACGCTTTTTTTGAGTGAGGACTACGAAACTTCGCATGATTGATTTAGAATAAATTCTGCATAGAACTATGGAGATCATTTAAGTAGGATCCTTCCCATTAAAATTATACAGGGGGTCAAAGTTGACCAATTTTTGCGAAAATTTCCAGTTTTCGATTTTTCACGAAATCCTTCAACTTCAAGTCAATTGTGAACACAAACTAGGAAAATCATCGAGTAAAATATGATGCCATTTTATTAATATGTTCTTTTTCCTTCATAAGACTTGGTTTCAATGAGCTCTGGTGAATATTTATGTACTTACATGACAAAATGGCGGACCCTGATTTTGGAACAAATTTTTACCTAAAGCGAGAAAAAAAGTTGATTGAGACACCGTGTGACACGGAGTTATTTACACCACGATAAACTACAAACCTTCGTTAATGGGAATCTGAAATAAAATCTTGCCCCAATTTGCCCCAATAATATATAAGTCGACTTTTCGACAACGCTGCAAGGGCCAAATTCGCGCGGCGGAGCACCGTCCTCCGCTACGCTCTCGTGTTTTGGGAGGAACAACGAACCAATACGTTTCTGATTCGTTCTTTTTGTATATTTTGAGCATTATTATACTTCGTACATATGTTAGATAACCATGTTTGTGATTTTGATACTGAATGCTTCTTCACTCTCACTCTCAACTATACTGAAAATTTTCTTACAAAATCGATACAAAAAGCCACCACTTTGTGTAATTTCATAACAGTAATTAAATATAATTGTGATATTATGAAAATGGTGGCATATAGCGTAGCATTTTCTTCAAATACAAAAATTGGCCACATCTGGAGTTGTTTTGGTGACCGTCGTAGTGCTCTGGAAAAGTTCGGCAAAGGGCTCGTTTTATGACAGGCAGCTGCGCTTTTTCCGGATTAAAAGTACCCTAAGAATTGCATGTCCGTGATTTTTCCTGACAAGCTCAGGAATAGTTCAGTTCTATTTGAACATTGGATAAGAAGGTGTTGTGTTTTGTAGCTACGACAGTTCTGTGAAACAAGAAGTCTTCGACAATCTCCTGGTAGCATTCCTCGAGTGAGGTTTTAGATATTTCATAGGAATTATATCTGGTGAGGTATGTTTTTTCATTATATATTCCCTTTTATTTAATGTATCAGAATGCGGTGGTAAATATGATGTATTTTCTGATCGTTTTAAAATGTGCTCACATTATTTGAGTGTTCTCTACTCCCTTTGTCCTGCATGAATTATAAAATGCTACATTTGCGGAGAGAAATTTTCGAATATTAACAATCTATCGGCGATTAGTAATCGAAAAGTGGACGCAGAAAATTTGTCCTATAGCATTTCTACGCTGCATGGTTGAATTAGAATTTTTTGAGTGTTTATTACATATCTTTCCGACTTATCTTTAAGCAGCTGTAGGTGAGTACCATATTGACGAGTATGATGTTATGTCATAAGACGTACCCATTGAACTTATCTTAATATTCTTAAGTAGACTCGTGGTAATCACAAATTACTGTTTGAGGAGAAAAAATCTCATATCCAGAAAGAGTTTAGAAAAAAGATGGGACTGATTGTAGATGTACCTAAACCAGGATATGGCTCCACAAATTATGGAAATACATCAAAGCGTTTCTTTAAAAGTCCGCTAGTTAAATCTAGCAGCTGAAATAACAGATGCGAGGTTGAATTTATTTTTATCAATGCGTAATCTTTTATTAAATGTAAAAAGCAGGACACTGAAATGGATAAAGAAGAAATTTTCACTCACAAAGATAAGAGTTCTGTATATGGTTTGTTTTATATTATTAATTTTTTTCCCTAAACTACCGTCTCCCAATTATAATTTAATTATAAATTTCCTAAAAACAATTGACTAAGATCTCATAAAATGGTTCGCCAATATCTTGAAGGTAATTTCAAGTGGTTTTCCACTAAATGAAATAGCGTTCAAAGATTATTGCTGTGCTACAGCAGAGATGTATGTACGATTATATCCGTGGTACTATATGCCACCAACAGTACATAAAGTACTTATACACGGGGCTGAAATAGCAAAACAGGCAATCCTTCCGTTAGGGCAACTGACAGAAGAGGCAATGGAGGCCCAGAATAAAGACGCAAGGAAATACCGGGAGAGATACACATGGGAACACTCCAGAGTGGCCAGGAACGAAGATTTGTTCCGAAGATTACTTCTAACTTCTGATCCGCTAATTTCAATATCGGCACCAGTTAGAGCAACGAAAGGATCGAGGAATATGAGCAAAGAGATTAAGGGGCTCCTAGTCATGAACAATGAGGAATTGGCTTATGGGGATGAAGATTCTTCAGACGAGGAATGCATTTAATAGAAATGGTAATTTATAAAAACACCGTATACTTCATTATAAACTCACTTAAAACATTGACTGCATGATTTAGTAGAAATTTAGCATTATCGCACAAAAGTAAACTAATATATGATATTAATATCGCTTACGTGGTCCCATGCTTTAAAGCATAACCCATTTCATTTTTTACAATCATCACCCTACAAGAAATGGTGACTTTGTAATAAATATTGATGTCTAAGATATGTACGAAGTATAATAATGCTCAAAATATACAAAAAGAACGAATCAGAAACGTATTGGTTCGTTGTTCCTCCCAAAACACGAGAGCGTAGCGGAGGACGGTGCTCCGCCGCGCGAATTTGGCCCTTGCAGCGTTGTCGAAAAGTCGACTTATATATTATTGGGGCAAATTGGGGCAAGATTTTATTTCAGATTCCCATTAACGAAGGTTTGTAGTTTATCGTGGTGTAAATAACTCCGTGTCACACGGTGTCTCAATCAACTTTTTTTCTCGCTTTAGGTAAAAATTTGTTCCAAAATCAGGGTCCGCCATTTTGTCATGTAAGTACATAAATATTCACCAGAGCTCATTGAAACCAAGTCTTATGAAGGAAAAAGAACATATTAATAAAATGGCATCATATTTTACTCGATGATTTTCCTAGTTTGTGTTCACAATTGACTTGAAGTTGAAGGATTTCGTGAAAAATCGAAAACTGGAAATTTTCGCAAAAATTGGTCAACTTTGACCCCCTGTATAATTTTAATGGGAAGGATCCTACTTAAATGATCTCCATAGTTCTATGCAGAATTTATTCTAAATCAATCATGCGAAGTTTCGTAGTCCTCACTCAAAAAAAGCGTTTTCGTATTTTTGGCCAGCTTTTTTCGATTCTAGCCCACTGTGCGGCGTTAAGAGAAAATTTTCGAGAGAATTTCAGTTGCCTAAGTTACCCCACCTGCTGGGTAAGATGACGGAAACGTAATCTAGGTTTAAATGTCTTCTAATCCAGACACTACTTGAATTCTTACATCGAAACATGGTCCACTTAATAAAGAGATACCATATTATGTCACTAAAGAAAAGTATGCGTTTTGGTTGATATAAAGTAGCTTAAGATGATTCGCCTGATCTCATGCTTATCTGTATCTTTTCTAAATGTGATCATAGCCTTAAGTAATGATAGAAAAAAAGGAAGGTACCTCCTTTTAAGCCTTCCCTAGAGGACCTTACCGCCACTACTTTTTAAAACGACACATTTTACTAATTCCTTTCTTAATCTATAGATTATCTGAATTCAGTAAATTGCAAATTAAAAAATATCATAAGAGTAGAAGATAAACAAGGTAAGAGTTTATAATCATGCAGAGGCATAAATTCATCTAGAAACCCATAGAGGTGATTATGGACATGATAAAAGAGATAACCCAGCAAAATTTGAAATAAAGGAAAATAATTTTTGAAAAGAAAAGTATGCGACTCTTTGTTCCATGGTTTCACATCATAGAGGCTCGTCTTTGATACAGAAATCAACATCCTCTGAGTTCGAACTGGATACAAAGATATTTACCTTTGTTGCGGTAACTAAAGATGGAAGGAATAAACAGAAATGAACAAATGCGAAAAACTGAGTTTCCGTTAATAGCGTGTTAGATTGCTCTGATTAGGTTTGTTAGCTAATCCATTAGCAGTCAGAGTTACACAGTTACACCCAAACACATCAACGCCGATTCAAAACAAGAAGACGAAAATAACACGGCCTCAGAGCTTAATGAATATCGAGCGGCGCACAAATAGCGGCTATTTTCATCCCTGCCGTACCTGTACAAATTATGGCGACGTCCCAATAATCTTCGCCGTGAAATGATCATAATAAGGTTACGGGAATAAAACAATTGCCGCACGTTTATCAAATACAGATGTCGGCGACGGTGGCGAAGGTCGTCGGCGGTGATTCATCACGCTAATTTCAAGTCCAAGTTGAACTTTTGCATGTTGAATCATTCAAGATGGACGCCCTACGTCAATTGACGTCCTGATTTAGAATGATAAACCGTTTCAGGATGATAGGGAGTTCTCTTGATCCATCGCTTCATTCCGTCCATTAGACCGATCCGGGGAATTAATTCCACGTCTTTTCTTCTCTGAATTCTTAAGTTCCCGACGGGCCAAAGGCCCTTTCCGTTACGAGGTTGCGAAATTAATAGAGAGATTTATTTCTACAATCATAAAGGGCCCGTTGAGCCTTCTAATAACATGGCATCTGAATCTTGATTCCGATAAAGCCTATATTATTCATCGAATCCACCGGTTCGTTCTTGTTGGGAGGATTTCAAACGCTGCTTGCTGCATAATTTTCTTTAAGGGAAGGAAAAGGAAGAAAGCCTTGATGATTCCATGCAGGATCTGTTTGGATGCATAAGTGATAACTGTTATAATATATGCAAGGGATTTCGAATGCACCAGCGGAGTGAAAAATTGATGAGAGCTTCGGCTGTGGAAAAACGGAGGTTTCATCGATTCCAAAGTTCCTCAGATTCAAGTCTCTTTCTCTCTCCTGTTTTGTTTCCATGCACGTCAAGAGATTCTTTCAATGAGTGACTAAGTTAAAAATATCTAGAATGTAATAACCATAGTTGCTGAAACTACTAACCTAAAACGGACATTTTGGAGAAAATTTTTAAAAATAAAAAGAAATCTGAGGAAATGAGCGAATTGCGTGCGTTGGCTCTTTTTTCTTTTGCTTCTAACACAAGATGGCGTGAGGAAATCGAATTATTATGTCCTTAGAAACTCTTCCGAGTACTTCGAAAGAGCGTGATTCACGATGGATAGGAAAAGTTCGAATCTAATCCTCCGATGAGATCATAAATGTAGGAAATGTGCTCGAATCACTCTTAAAAAAAATCATCGATAAGATATCGAAACGTAGAATATTTTCATTGGGTAACTTATTGAAAATGGGGAAATAAACAACTAGTCCAATTTAAACGAATATATGATGGAATATCTCTACAATCATTGGGATTGCTGAGAGAAAAACGGAAATATGACAATCTACGTCAAATTTATGTAATATAAATAACTATTAAAAGAGAAATTACGGCTGCTGTATTTCAGACCAGAAAAAGGTAACATTAGCAAACGTGTTACGTATGCAGTCAGGGGATAATGCATCTTATAATCTTATGATAGAATGTGATCCATGTCATATGTGTACGTGTATCGTATATATGTACATTAAGTAATAACTATTTTATTCCCCGTAGATCCGAACTCGAACTGAAGTTAGAGACTGCATGGTTTAAAGAAACGTGAAGTATGTGTTAGTGATTTGAAGTCTTTGAAATTAATATTTCTCAGTCTCTCCTTATACCTAACCCAGAGTATCTGTTGCATTTAAGAGCAATGTGAAATAAAATTAGCATCATTATGAAAATGTTATTGATAATATAGAAAGAAAAAATATTTGCATTGTGTATTTGATTGTGTATAGTGAAAACTGGTGTAACGTCATACTTATTTCTTAGTGATTTTTTAAAAAAGGGATTAAGTAAGCGAAGAAAAACTTGACTTAAATATAACTTGCGGAAAATCCACAGCGGGAAAACATCCGCTAAGAAAGGCAGAATTAAATACAGAGATAGTTGGCGATTGATTATTACGTATCGGTACATCATTTACCTGATAGATGAAGCACGAAACAAAAATAATAAGAGAAAATCACACTAAACTCGCGGTAATTTATACAAAAATTGAAATAAATTACAAAAATAGACAACGGAAAAGAAAAATAAAGAAAATGAGAGAATGAACCATGTTCGATTAACAATATTTGTGCCAATAACACAAAAATATAGAATCGGATATTACATTGGAATTGGGTGACCAAGAATGACTATTTGAAATAAATTAATTCCACTTCTCTGTAATTTCTAAATTTTAATTTAGAAATAATTCAGTCCTTTCTTCTTTCAGATTTGTATAAATTTTGTTAACAGAATGATTTTCCCCAGGCAACAAACCTCGAGTGACTTACAGAATAAATAAGTGCATGTAGATGTAAATAAGATACGTAAATTCAGGGCAAATATATGATGAAAACCGATTACACCAAATCCACCCGAATGACCTGAATGTTTTTTACATTGAGTGAATGAACATGCTGAGTTAAAAATGGTTAGGAAGGAGTGGCTCAAGCGGCTCTCTTAAACACAGCCGTATGAGATTTCGGACGACAAGGATTAGCATGAGATGGGTGTACCCACCGATCCCCCCTGCAGAGGGAAGGATAGCCCTTTGGGAATAGCCTACGACAGAGCCCTGGACGTTTTGCATTGATTGCTACGGAGGGAAAATGAAGGCACCTCAAAGCGATACGTAGCAAAAACGAGCAACTTAAAACTCTTCCTCAACCGCTTCATGCATTAGATAAGGGCTCTGCCGCATTTGTGGGCACAGTACGAAATTTCATGTCGCTTTACGCTAGTAGCTAAGCGTGCGATAAGGATGGTCACCGTTAAATTTTACCGCCTCGTAGTCGTAATTTTGCGTAAATCTCAAAAATTCCTTAGAGTTAGGTACATACATACATGCATAGATAGGTAAAGGTATAATAGATGCATATCCGAGCTTGGCAAACCCAAGACAATTTTACGCAACGTGGATGACAATAATTGGATCCAATAGGGGTGAATAAAATAGAAGAATCATTACATGAATTTAAGCTAAAGAAGTTTTACAGCCAGTTTTGGAACAAGGATTTTATATCATCTTTAGGTGGTTAACATCGGTTTTCTCTATGACGAGTACGGGTGGGAAAACCAATGATAGGAAAATAGTGACACATACACATATTGATGTAAAGCTGAAATAAAATAGACGAGTATTATGTTAAGGTTTTCGTTGAACTCGGGATAGAAAGAACAAGTCTATAGCACACTATGGTATTGGGTAAGAGTGGCCTAAAATGAGGAGAACATGTAATGACAGCATCATTACATGATATTAAGCATTGCAAGGTAATTATGATTAGTAGTAATTTACACGAGAGCTCAAGATAAAAACTCAGTAGTGTTTCTAGAATTACTATGAATATATTATGCATTTATATCAACAATTTGTTTAATTTTTTAGAAATTTTAATTATTAATGTTAAACTCTTTCTGGTAAAGGAGTAAAGTACTCATTAACAGAATTTTAGGGTAATGTGAACGATGAGACTTAGCTTTGGTAAAAAATTAACTAAAGTAAAAATTTTTTATATAGTTCGAAGTTAAGTGAAGGAGAGAAATCGACCGAAGACGGGATCGATTCGGAATGTAATTACCACTTTCGACTACAAATTAATTAATTAATTTTCTACTAGAACTTTGAAAACGGCACATTCTAAATAGGAAGAATATCTGTCTTGAAAATTCGACTGAGGAAAAACAGGACCAATTTTAACAAATTTTTGCTTCATTGAGAGAACTATTTCCGAGTATGTAAGAAGCACCAAATGAATTAGGAAGATGAGACTATTTAAAGCCATTATATGTTGAACGAAGTTGATAAAGAGCAGATATTATAATAAAGCGTACAGTATTATGTGGAGGTGAATATGATTTCTCAGCCATTTTACATTCGATTCGGTTATTTTTAAGAATTTCCTGGTAACATGAGCATCCTGATAACGCTAAAAATAAGTTCCAAGTAGCGTAAAATATTTTATAAAACCGAAAGAATAATAACCCGTGACAGAGTTGCAAATTTCGACTCTTGATCTGCGACTACTTCCTTCAAATTATTTCCTTATTTTAGAGACTTCCTTTCTCAGTAATATATCCGATATCTATATCTCATTTTTTTATTTTTAAATTATTATCTTCGTACGAATATTTCTGGACGATTTTGCACCTCAAAGATTTATCTTATTTAATAATCAACATATGATTAGGACGTTTAACACATCGCTTAAGAAAAGTAATTTACGCATTTCTTCACATAACAAACTGAAATTATATTAAATGTAAGATAATTGAAGGTGTTCAAATTTTCAACAAATCAGCGACACTCTGCCTGGCGTAAGCAATTTATCAGGATAAATTAGGCAAGATAATAAATTGGCATATCTGGCCTTCTCTTAGAGCGATGTTTCCCTCCCGTACGTCGTCTAACGACACGATAATTACCAAGCGTCGGCTGCCTATATTCAAACCCTCCCAAGCGTTAGAGAGTGTTTCGCAGGCGAACATCGATTGTTCTCGCAGGTGTTTAAAGCGATCCATCGATTGCGGTCGCGTATCCGAGTCTGCGAATCGCGGACCGAACTTGGGTAATACTGACTTCCGTTGGCGAGGTTCTCGCTGTTTGGAAATCAATACCAATGCCACCAAGTCTGGCTATGGCCCTTTCCGGGGGCCACGGACGAATAAAACGAAACCTAAGAATTCATTATTTCCTTCGTATCGAGAAGTGACTTGTGCACCGATTATTACGGGCATTCAACACTTCCGTGCAACTTTACTGCGGAGCCATAAAAAGCGTTCACGGTTAACATACTATCGAGGTTTTCCATTGCGATTTAGGGATTCGTATCCGACCTACAAAAGGAGACATTGATCGAAAATTGCTGATCTTCAAGAAAATGCGAAGCTAACGAAAGAAATGAGATTTATTTTTGTGGATTTTTGGTATTCGAAGCGAAAGGAATTTCCGTCGATGCCCAAATGCATAGGCAGTTGATTTTATTGGCAATATTAGTAAATTGCAGACTGAATTCACTGATAAAAGGGGATATTAATTCATGAAGACAAGTGACCTCGCTCACTTGGGGCTGCACTTTACTAATTGTAGGAACCTTCTAATCACATTAAATTTATCGGCTTCCATTAACGATGTTGTAAAATACATCACTGCTGAAAAACAAGTACGTTTACGTAGACATTATTGCGAAGTTGCGCATGATATTTAAAAATGCCTTTTCAATAAGTTCTACATTTAGATGCGATGTATTTAATAAATAAATATAATTGTGCACATACAAATACTCATAATATAACGTGATTTAATTTAATTATTTTCCGACGCTTTATTCGAAATATTCCATTTCGCTATTAATTTCATTTAATTATGAAAAGTAGTTCCGTTACAAATACAATATCTATAAATAAATAATAAAGACCTCTCAAAAATTACAAAGATGAATCAGTGTTACTACCCTTGTTTAGTGAGCAAATCAAAAAGTAATTTTAAGATTTATCTTCAACTTTTATAGTTCACTTAACAGCATAATAATATAAAGTAATTTTTTAAGTAGTTTCTCTATTTTGTGATGTTTAGTTTTCTTTATAATGACATTATGCTATTGCTGAGTTATAGACTTTTTACTCACGTTTTTATGCAATGTATGTTCATTCGGTTCGTGTATAAATTACATAATTTTGTAGATGCTTAATTTTTGTGATTTTCAATTCTTATTTTTTGTACGAATGTGTTTTTGTGATATATACTTTTATTGTATTATTTTATATTTCCTTGCGCAAGAGAAAGATCATTTTCATTCCCGTTCAATAAATCTAATCTAATGATGAATTCTATCGTTAGAAAATCATACTTCTGAAATTGGTTCAATACTGATACAAGTGCAGGCTATTTTCCATGAAAACTGCTGTTCCTTCGAGCTAACTCTCATAGGCGCCATCGAAGATACACTTATCATGAAAAATAGCGTATTCGCGTGCTTTTCAAACGAGCGATGAATCGAACAAAGGAATCGAAACTAGGTGAACAATTAACAGTGGGATTTTCCTAGCTCAAGCGTGCAGCCTCACCGTTGCTCCATTGTCTACAGACGCGTACCTTTCTCTTCCTTTCGCATCGCCATTCATCTGTCACACTCTTGATATCTCTTTTTCTCCATCCATCATCAACCAGCCGACTTTTTTCTCCTTCCTTATGATCCATTTCTTCCAACAAATTGATGTATGACAGTGGAAATGAGGATCAGAAGAGAGCGATAAAAATTAAAATTGGTTGCGACACTGCGGAACGCTTGAAGGATTCGCAGAAATCGGATTTATTAGAGAGATCAATCACTGAACGCAGCATCCGGAAGGGAAAAAAATCATATGCACATAATACTGATTGAAGGAGGGGTATCGATTGACACGTTCGATAATAAATTACATCGAAGATTGACAGACGGCCAAAACCACGAAATTACAAGCGGATATTCGGGAATTTTATGAAGAACACTTTTTGGGGGCGTAACGCGAAAGGTCGTGAAAAATACATCGAAGACACTCATGAGTATCAACACGGATGTCTCATTGGCAGGAGATGCCTAGGGTATTTTACTAACAGCGCAGACCGATAATGACTACTTAATTTAGATGAACGAATAATATACCATTTCTAATTTCTATAATACTAGCTGAACTAGCCGCTGTTTCTCTTCTTCATCTAATGGGTAATAAAAAATGATAAATACCATATGCTCTATATGCTACTGTAGAGCATATTAATTTAAAATATTAGGGTTTATCATATCGATGGAAATCAATGAAAAGCACTCTTGTAAAATTGTAAAGAGCGTTGTAAAAATAGTACAGTTTTACAAGTTTGAGGGTAGGATGTGATGTTAAATCATTCCTTTCCGTATCGTTTGAAATTAAATGGAGCAAACTTTTAAAAGTTACTACTGTGATTGAGTAGTATTAATAATATTAAAAAACGAAGCTTATTTTCTATTAAAATAACATAAAATGTCAACCTCTTGTTATTTATCATTTCACTATGACAACTTAACTACTCCTTTCAAAGGATGCAAATAATTTTGCATTCTAAACCATTCTTCACGTACGGTGATATAATTTATGATACTAATATTTATGCCTACGACGTTTTAGTTAATAAATAACAATATTGTGATATGAAAGGAGATCATAACTACCTTCTGTTTAAGAATAACGATGACTGATCTCTCTATAACAATTGATTAATATGAAAAAGGAGGAAAAATAACAATTTACTTATTTCTACATTGTATGGAAATACGCAGTGTTATTTTAATTCTACTATTTCCAGTTATGGATTCCCACTCGCTAAAGCCTTCCGATTTTAATTCATTTATAAGCTCTAAATTTTGATTTTGTGTTCTTTATAAAAAATTAGTAAGGCTTTGTAACTCTCTGGATAACTTGATGGCAGCCAAATGCTACCAAAATAAGGAAAACAATAATTAGAGAGTCTAACTCGCTACCTCAAGATCCTCCGGTGACACATTAAAATCTTAATCATTTTTGTTTCCATTCCTCTAAAGATCGTCCTACCTCAATGACTCCACGATTCCAGTCGCAATTTATTTATCCTGTTATGACAACTCAGCACGCGAGTTTCCATGGTTGCGACCGAGGAAGTTGTGAGCGCATTTTCGGAACGCAACTTGTCTCTAGCACAGGGATCTACTGTGTTATTAACTTAAACGCCCTTTTGTGTGAATGAAGCACTCAAATCCAGTCCGCCTGGAAATGAACATCCAAGGACGCTCTCGCGAAGAAAATAAAATGGAAAAATTATGTTGCGGAAACTTTATCGCTTCGGAATCCGCTCGATCCATTACTTCAAATTACTTCGCTCCGTGAGAAATCTTACTCGATGACGTCATATAATTAATCTCTGAAAGATTCACGAGAGAGATCCTCTTTATGCTAACAAGATATGTGATCGACTCAACTTTCTTCGAAGGGACTCTCCTCGGGTTTGAATTAACGGTCTCAATTACGGCGAAAACCAAACTTTTTTGGGCTCCTTTTGGATGCTGAATGTATCTTAAGGGACACATTATTTCTGGAGCGAGAAGTTTTAATATTTAAGTGACGTAATCTTGATTACTTAGGAAGTGATGACAAATTTCGAAGGCTGAAGCTGAAGTTACACATTCAACTAAGGTAAAGTTTTGCTCGACTCTTGCGTCTGCAATCATTTGAAATTTTGTCTAATATTATGGACTAAAACGTTTGATGTTTAGCCCACTAACCGAAAACCTACAAAGGTAAGAAAATTCAATATACATACCACGTATTAATTCCGATCAAATCAAGAATCTTTCCTTTGAGAGCTTCGTAAAACATTTAATTAGAAATAGATAAAGAAGTTTTCGTGCCAATAATTCGTCAAAGAAGCAACAAAATATTAATATGCACAAATAACTTATTAAAATGATTAAAACTTAATATTAAATTATCTTTTAAAGGACTCATAGCTGATATGACGAATGACACCAGTTCAAAATCTACGCAAATAAGACTCAAAAAGCTGAATAACAATGGCATCAACTTCGCATCAAATCCCACATATTTAACTCCCATAAGCTCAACACACTTATGCCTAACAATGCTTGAAACTTTGACACAAATCTAACGCTTCTCAACATTCCTTCATACACGTCCGATCACAAACCTTTCAACATACTTATCCACATATTTATTAACTTCCACTAGAATTGAAATTAATATAGGCAAAAACTTAGGGACGGCACAACACCTCTCATATATCGAGTGTCGACAAACTGAAGGATAAACGCCATCTTCCCGGGGATGAGTCTTTCATAAGGAACAAGTAGGTCAAGTTGGTTTATATCACCAGAGAATTAAAAAGGGTGTTAATCTTATATATGATTGCTATTGATACTTATTATAGTTATTTAGATATAAATGTAAAAAATACAAACTTTTTCCCGTTGAATACTTCGCCAAAAATCGCGATATTTGTTAATGACACTCAATAGGAATTTACAAAGAATTAAAATTTTCGAATAGATGTAGACAGAAATATTTCGACTGTATACTAATGTTTCAAATATTTTTTCCTAGGGAATTTCATACTCAAAGATATTCTTAACTTTTACAAAAACCCTATGGTGAGTGTACGATGAAAAATATTAGCTCCTAAAAATGACGTCATTAAACATAATTTCAGCGCAGGAAATAAATGTACTTTATCACTGATTTAGATGAAATTTCCACAAACAAAATAGCCAAGAGTTCTTTCAAATAATAACAGCATTGAAGAAAGACAACGTCCCTGGAGACAATTCGACCGAAAATGCATTTCTTGTTTTACCGATGGAATACGTTATACTTTAAACTCGATTTTATATGCTAAGCCTATAAAACATTGATTGCAAAAATCATCCCTCCGCTGGAATCTTAATGACCATTGTGGAAGGCATTTTTAGATGTATATCGGTGATTTCAAGCGTTAAATGGTAAAATATACACGATCTTTTCCGTTGAGATTCGATGAGTCCGACAGCTATTTCATACCAAAAATCCTGCGGAAGACACAAAGTAATACGGGGCTTAAGTTATAGCGGGTAACAATTCGATAGGCTGTCAGTAACAGCTGGGACAGGGTAAAGCATGTTTGAGCTTTTTTCTTCGCTTTAACAAAAACACTACGAGATAGCTAAACCGAACCCTTAGGCCAACAACCGATTGCGATTTCGTATTAATAAAACCTGTTCGAAATCGATGCGATGGGACTAACAAACCCGGAGGCTGCGTCCAATCCGAAAGGATTGACGAATCGAACAAACAAGCGAATCAATCAGGCGAGAGAATCAGAGAGGAGGCAATATTTTCGCTCGGTTTATTTTATTTGTCCAGAGCCGGACACAGGTACGAAGACGGCGATCGATTGAGAGATCTCCTGGTCATCATCGAAAGGAGGCGAATATAGAGGTCTGCACGGGTCGGGTTCATCTTGGGACCGACTCAAATCATATCATCCGAAATACAATCTCGGTGGCGCATGGGTTAGAGCGGTAGTCGAAGTCCCGGGTTTAAGACGAATGTTTGTCAAATTAGGGCTTAGTTGTAAGATTGGCCTTAAAGACTAAAATATTCCCTAATAAAGTTGCGATTATTGTTATTATTATTACTATCACAATGCTTCCTAAAATATGAGCCGATTATTGGCAGGATTTCCTACAGTCCTTCTTTTCCTCTTTTACATTGTTTCAATATGTTTGCTTAACTTCGTTTTGTACCTGAGGTTGGTGATCCTGTACTGGTAGTCCTCTAAATAACCTTTTCTTCGAAGAAGTATCCATATTATTTCGTTACTTTGTTCTTTCCATCAATTTATACTTTATACTACTAGAGTCATACAATATATAGCTTATAAATATGATATCGGGATTGATTAGGACTTCCATGTTTTAAAAACTACATTCCAATTTTTTATCACCTTCTTTCCATCAGTACATGGTTTGAAATTTTTAAGTCTCGTTGAATTCTTAATTATACTATTTTTATGACTTGGGCTGATCCTCTAAGGCATTTGCAATCTACTCTTCAGACTCTCATAACCGTTATAGCTTTTTATTTAGGAAGTTTATTATGCTATTGTCCTACGAATATTTGGATCGAATTATCTTTGTTGTAATTTGATTAATTTAATTATAAAAACAAATCAGCAAAGATAAGAAATAATTTCAACGCATCACAATATAACGTACACTATCCGGGTTGAATCTGAACCTCTTCGGATAGATGCCGGCCTAAAATGAGATGCGATCAATCCAGCCAGTCTGAATTAATGACCGGACCGGGTTCGGACAAGGAATTCAAGCCCGTGCAAACTTCTATCTGAGACCATGCGCAGAAATAAAAGGGGGCAGGAGTGTCCAATCGAGAGAAACAATCTTGGGTACGGATCTTAGTACGGTTTCCTTGGCGAGTTCAATCTTCTGCGGTTCATTTGACGCTTCAAACGACGCGGTCGACGAAACAATGGAGGCTCGTGTGAAATACCAACCCGAGATAGTTCTGCAGCAGAGCAGAGGAGGGCTGCTGCCCGGGGCGCCCAGGTTTCGGGGGCGCGTGACGTTGGACGATAGCAGTCGGATGTTTGATCATTTCATGAATAAACCAATTACATGGCAAACTGATCAAATTCTAGTTTTTATCGTTGAAATGATGAATCCAACGTTAAGATTATTCTAAAAATTCGTTTGATGTAAGAACTGTTATTAGACCGTTAAAGATAGTATTCAAGCAATCGTGTAAATAGTCATAAATTTTTCTTTGGTGAAATTGTTAATTTAACCCTTAATAGAAGTTTAATGCATTGAATAGTTCTGTCACAACAGATAATAATTTTAATTGTAACGGTGCGTTCACTTTCTTACATTTTAATATTACAGTGATGACAATTTTAACGATGAATTTGTTGAAAACTATAATTAATATTATATTTTAGACCAATTCTGATGAGATTCAAAAATTCTTTCGAAAAAATAAGCAAGTCTTGAATAGTGAATATTTTAAAGTAATGTATAAGGAGTGGTGTGGTCGCCCCGAATCCGCAACACACTATGGGCCGGCCCTGCTCGGGAGATGCCTCACCAACTAAGACTGCACGAGCATTTTCAGCGACTGCATTAACGACTTAAAAAGAATTAAGAACACGGATACCGACATACTTGCCCGTGGCAATTTGGGAACTGCAGTGATTGCCCCGGTATATCCACGCGGAGTTAATGGTAGACGCGGATTAGATTGAGAAAACAAGGACCCGAAACCCTTAAATAATCCCACGAGTCCGCCCGGGGACAGCTCTGGCCAACAATACATGGCCAACCACAGTGTTGACGTGGACTTGATTGTTCGACGAAACAGCTTTGTTAGTGTCCCCCATCGCAGAGTCCCAATGTTGGGCTGAATTAAAGTTATTCCCATTCAGCGATGTATTCCATTCATTTATGCGGAGGACGACGAGCATTCATTTCGGAGAGAGAATTCCATTTTCATATTCGCATAAGTTGGACGAAATAAAAGCAAAATTTTTCTGAAAGGTTTCCAAAATACGTTCGGTCCCTTCTCGAAACAGACCCCACTACGCTGTTCGAAGACAAATGACGAGGGAACCTCTATTTACTTATTTTTCTCTTTTTTTCTGGAGAGGGTTCCCCGTACAAATCATGGCTCCACAAGTGAAATTCTCGAACGCTTTGTCGTTTTATGGCCCAAGGATTTGATGGCATCGGACCTTTCTTTCTCGCCAATCGTTAATTTTCTTTCGAGAGAGTGTAATTGCATCTTCGAAGGTCGGAAGATACCGGCGATAAAGTGCCAGACGTTGGCCTGTGTATAAAATAAAAGAGCGAAGAAAAGCGGCGCCTTTTGAAAAACAGGTGAAGACGAGCACGAGTGATAGCGTTCTGAGGTTGCGCCGCGAATAGCTCCGCGAAATATCCGCCGTCTTAAAATAAAGCCGCAAGATCTCATTCCAACGATCCCCAAAACAGAAGGTAGAATTCCGCCTTCAAAATAACAACCGAAATACTGTCGATTATCATCAAAACTTCCACTTGAGTGTTAGCAATTTTACTTCGAAAAACACGATTCTTCAAATTTATCGTTTACGCAGATAACCGATATTAATATTCTACTAAGCGTTCAAACAATAATGACCCAAATATTACTTGAGGTAAATTATTAACTCATTACCTCATTTGAGCGCACCGTATCTTTACATCCCAAACATTATTTTTTAATTGTTTATTTATTATCTAATATATCAACAACAATGGTTAGCACTTACGCTGGATACCATAACAAACGGGAGAACATATATATTACAAATCGCAATACATTTCAACTAAGGTCTACTAAATTTATAATGAAAAGCTCTTCATGCAAGTAAATAGTATACTCGTACGTAATAAAATACTATACTTTGTTCCGAATTATTTATATTTTATATTTTCTTTGTCGTTTCGTCAATCTTTTGAATATAAATAAGAATATTAATAATACTGTAAAGAATAACAAGAAGTAAATATCCTCTCCAATTTCACTTACAACGAATAGAAAAATTAATTAATACTGATTAACATTTTATACCCTCTCGTACTTGTACTCCAAAAACTATTAAAAATTATAAAAATCGCAAAAATTTCTATCTGAATTATTATCGAAGATTTGGAAGTTCTCGAAGTGCAAACTGCTTTAACTGTTTCAGCTTGAGTGTAATCATGAAACTAGGGTCAAGTAGGACGAAGATGAACGTAGTAAGACAAACAGAATTCGAGAGATAGAAGGTGATCTAAACTTTATGCGAAACGATATTATTCAAGAACTTGCCTTACGTTACTCACGGATCATGAAGTTCGAGATAGACATGGGCCCATATGTTGAAGGCGGATAATTCGTTATCGCAACAGAAGGATGAAGAATTCAATGCAAGTAGCGAGACTGAATTCATCTGGAAATGAAGTGCGTATATCACTTAGAATCCAGAGAAGATTGTCTGATAACTTTTCATTTCTGGTGAAACAGATAATGTGAGCCTTGTGTTTCGTGCTCTGCATTGGAAGGAATAAAATCACGAAATAAACTCCTCCTTTACGTTCTACAAAGGCTAGAGGCTTCAAAAGCGATCAGTTACTTGAAGTATAGAATAGGAAATATAGAACGAGATTCATCGCTATGAATGAAAAACCTTTAACACATGGTTAAGCGACGCTAAGACGGTTCACAAATTCAAGAATTTTAATTTACGACGAAATCTTTCAAATACTACCTTTCCATATGCAAGAAACATCACGTTTTCAGCAGATGAGAATTTTTAGGTCAATCTAGTCAAACAACATATTTTGCATTAATTCATTTCATAAGGCACGAAGAAGATCCGTTTTATTCATGGTAGAGGATCATTCTTTGAAACACACTAAAATCGTCTCTAAGGAAAAATGTTCTAAGCTGTTCATGCTAATAAAACATTCTTTTTAAAAGGTAAGTATCATAAAGTATATAAAGTACAGTGAAACCTCTCACTTACGGACACTAACGGTCCTAAAAAATGTGTCCGTAAGTGAGAGGTGTCCGTAAATTAGAGGTGACCCAAAGAAAACGTTATTTTTATGAATTCTGTAGAGATTAAAGACAGCTGAAAGGAATTCTTTTATTTCAAATATCGCTTTTGAATAATTAAAAATAAATTGGAAATAATAAAATAACGTAACACATTTACTCAGATATGTATACTAAAAACTCTCGGATCATTTTCACATGTCAACATATACAGTATATACGTACAGTTATATAACTCACTTAGATGTGAAGAAATCATTTATTTTAGTTTGCTTATTTCTATTTACGACAAATTCTTTTTCAAAATTTATCTGTACATCAATAAGGCTACTTAATGCTTCGCAGTTTCCTTTTAAAATGCAAAATTTTTTTAACAATTCAATTTGGAGCAACGCACCGGCATACGATAGCAAAGGCATCTCATCCACCATGGTCTCAGACTCACTGTTATCACTTTCACTAATACAGTCATCTCCTTCTTCAAGAGTATTTTTAACAATTTCTCCTATGCTAACCTCGTGGTCCACGGTCAACAGATCAGAGTGAATGCTCACATATTCGGTACTTTCGCCGGCATCGTTCAACATAATTTCTAACTGCAAGCCATCTTCCACCTCTGGTGACAATTCAGCGTTGCTGAACCCTGATTTAACAAAACAATTGCACACCGTTGAACTTTTTATATTTCTGACCGCTCGATCAATCCAAAATATTGAGTCGAGAACAGTAATCAATTTCCCCGCCTGAGTGTGGGAATGCCCCTGGTCAACTTTGGATAGCATGTTTTTTAAAACGAACTGTCTGTATAGGACTTTGAAATTTTTAATGATGCCTTGGTCCATTGGTTGTAATACACTTGTAGTGTTTGGAGGGAAAAATATTAATTACCAGTAGAAGATGGCTTGTAATTGGTAGAGTATGAATCATTGGCAGTCGATTGTCCGAGAGCAGCGGTCACCCTACGCGCGTCTTACTGAGGCCTCCTTCGTGGCCGTGTCCCGCTATCCTGGAGGCCCCTATGAGGTGCTCCTTCGTTTGGGATTAGCATTACCAAGATCTCATTCCAGGGCATCCTTTTGTTTATTGCCTCTCTACGAGTTCTGTTATCTTTAGACATCTGCGTGCGAATCATAAGCAAACGCTTTCTTGAGAGTCCTACGCGCGTCTGGTCGAGGTGCTCTTTCGTTTGGGATTAGCATTTCCAAGAATGCATTTCAGGACACATTTTCCTTCATTTCCCTATGTGCACATTGTTGTATCTTCACTGGTTTTACGATTTTCGCTGTCCTCTTTCCCCCAGCTATTCATAAACGCTATTTCTAAAGGGAATAACTTTTCATTTTTGAGAGATAGGTCAGAAAACCCAAGGCAATGGTGTCCGTATAAGGGAAAATTCTGCTGAACAAAGTGTCCGTGTCCGTAAGTGGGAGTGTCCGTATACTAGAGGTTCAATCCTTATACAAATACATATCCTTCTGCCGGGGAATTGAATACTGTCCTTAAGTCAGAGGTGTCCGTAAGTTAGAGGTGTCCGTGAACAGAGGTTTTACTGTATATAGTTATTCACCTAAAACTAACGGAGAATAATTCGACAAAAAGAACTATTTCAATGGATTTCCGATAATAATAAATATAATATATTTTAGAGAAAATATAAGATAGATGGTTATTGTTTTCGATCGATGATAGAGTTATAACCCTTAAATTAAGCACATAAATGACTCTGTACAATATAAATAAATCGTTGTGACCAAAATTATGAAAATAGCAACGTATGATGTATCAAACTAATCTAAAATAAATCACCAATAGAGATAATAATAAAGTATAATCAAAACAAGTTAAATCACTAAATCAATCTTTGAGCATTTAAAACAAAACAAAGAAAAATCTTTCGTTCTTTAAAGGTCGCATTTTTTAGCATCGAAATTGAAAATTCAAATAGATGAAAATTGCATAGAAATAAATTTTAAATTGTAGAAGTTCTGAGCGGGTCTGTAAATCTAACTAAATCAAAATTATGAGATTTCTCAGGATTCACTTACTTTTGAGATTTCAACGGTATGTATATGTATATATATATAGGAAAATTAAAATAAATTTAATTAAAAAATTCAGATACCCTAATTAATTAATTTATTACTAAAATTAAGATCATTTCAAAACAAAGACAGCTCCGAAATTAAGATATAATAAAAATAATTTAAAAATAATTTAAAAATAAAGATACTCCTAAGAATTTGTCTCTTTTATTTTCCAACCGTCATATTAATATGATAAATGATTCATACTTAAACATGATAAAGGATTATTCCTCAGAGATATCTCACTGACGTAATTTTATGCAGAATGAATGAAAATAGTTTCGACAGAGTAGAGAAAAATTCAGATATTAAAATAACGATGTCCAAAGAGAGCGTACGCTCGTAATTTCAAAATTCATAACCACTGATTCTCGTCCAATACCAAAATTATCATAATATGAATCCGAAAAAGAATTCGATTCATGGAATGACAGGATGGTGATGTGACGGTATTTTAAAAAAGGATTTTCGGGATCGAATTGCAACGTCCTGTTAACGGTAGAGGTAAGTAAACTGTCCGCCATTTTTCACGAAGCCAAACAATATTTACTTCCAAAAACCGTCTCGATTGTTACCCTTTTGGACGGAACACGTATTCGAAATCATTCCTCCGAACATTTATTGACCCCAAAAAATGTCCCCGGCATATCGACGAGACAACTTTTCCCAAAAACAAGAACGGAGAAAACCTTATGTACGACGGTACTTGTAGTAAGGGCACGTACTTCGGAATCCGATGCCTGAAAATAAAAAAATGAAGTGTGAGGGGCGGCGAGTGTGCAACAGTGCGGAGAAATCTTGGTTCGATCAAAGGGAAGAGCGGGCGTTCGAAATCCTCAAATCGACCCACGGGGTTCGATCCTCGCAACGCCATTTTGAGGCCGATTAGAGCAAAAAAAGGAACACTCGAGGAGAGGAGAGGTGGCGGAGAAAACGACAACATATCGAGAGATCGATAGCTGAGTATCGCAAGGAAGAGAGGAAGGAAAAAAAGAGGGTAATCAGGGGTAGTGGCAGTGGTCGTGACAGGAAGCCATCCGATAGTAGCGAATTTAAAAAGATATCGATTGAAGGAGAGGTAATGATAGGGGTGATAATTGAAGCGAGGGGTAATTATGGAGAAGGGGAAATAAGACGTGATAAGAGAAATTAGAGAGGAAAAGGATTAGCAAAGGAATGGAATTGGAGATGGGGTAAGAAAGAAAAGATGGAATAATCAAAGGAGGGTGTAATAAGAAGGATAACAAAGATGGAGAGAATACGAATGAGGAAGGAAAACGAAAGAGAAAAAGATGAGAATGGAAAGAAGTGTAAATAAAGAGAGAGAAGGATGACTACGTTTACATTAAATAAAAATTGACAAAGAAAGAAGATTAACAAATTAATAACAAAGTTGATGGAGTAACCAGGGCATGGAAATTAATAACAATTTGAATAAAAAATGAATGATAATGAAATTTGATGAGGAACAGAAAGAGAAAGTGAGAATTGATGTTCAAGCAGAAAATGAAAGGAAGTTATGATAGCGAGAGGAAATGGGAATGATAAATGATAACGATAAGAATGAGGCTGATATATTACAAGGAAAATGTTCTCGCAACAACCCAATATATCTTAATTCCCTATAACATGAAAATTGCGTGAGTAATAAATCAAACAAAGAGGCTTATATATAAATAAACTAAAAATATTGATTAAACCTTTCACTAAGGGAACCAGGCAACAAAATAATCTCATGTTATAGTAAAACATAATGATGTTTTAATGCCATTCCCTAACTTTTACCTTATAAAAACCATATACTTGCTGTATAATACACCTGCAACTGTTACAAGTTCAAAGAGATGCCCTAGTAACCTTGTTTACGATGCATCTAAAAATAGAAACATTTTCAAAATGAACGAAAAATCATTAAACCGCGTGTTACGGAGCCCTTCAGAAGGCAAAACTTATTTAAATTAAGTATTGACTGAGCGAAAACATCCTCCAAATCCTATTATGGGATATCAGAGAAAATGATTCACTCCGAACGGCTTTTCGATTAGGACAGAAAGCTCTGACGCAGCTTTTGAATGGAGCGTTCCATTATTCTAGTACGACACTCTCTCATTCCGATGAATGCATCGCTCCGTTTTACGGGAAGTCTTATCGCAGACTCCCACTCTAATCAAATCAACATGGTATACCAGTTGCGACTTCCACTAAGGACGCAAAAATCTTCGGAATTTAATCCCGAGATTATGCACGCGCAACTGAGAATAAAATGGAAAATGGAATTAAAAGCTCTGACCTCTTTCTTACAAAATGGAGACGAGATGACATCGGAATGGCAATGGAAAATCTTCGCTAAGGAATGCCATACGATATTGATTTCCAAATATTAATGTAATTATGAGCTTAAGAAGAATGATGGTAGGAAAAGATCCATAAGGTCACGTTTAGAAATCGAAATTCCTCATTTTCACCTTCATTCGTTTGGCAGTGAACTAAAAATGAAAAGGAGTGCGGTTCGGCAATTGAGGTCAACGGGATTAAAACTAAACAATGTGCGAGAAATAAAGCAATGGAAATAGAATAGCCCTGAAATGGATCAGTATAAAACGTTTCATAATGTGACACATTTTTCTGCCCTCCCATGGCTCAAAGTAGCCGAGAAACCCAACCAACTAGGAAAGCTAATCGAATAACAACGGAGAGAAACGAGTTACATCTTGGCAATGATAAGAAAAAACATGACCAAGAAATTGTAACAGAACCATTAAAATAAATATTGCTGATTTATTCCATTGATCCTTTGTCTTCGAAAATTAACGTGATAATATTCACAAATCACAAGCAATAAGAATATCAAATTTGTCAAAAGTAATCTAATCAGAGGAGCATGCTTACCTGACATGGATGATGACAACCAACAAACCATGCACGCAATATTTCATCGATGAGTTTACAAAGGAAGGAATGACAAAAGAGAGAGCTCACCTGATTCTCCGAGTTGAGCAGCTTCAGCTGGTCGTTGATAAGACTGTACTTGGCCGATTCCTCCTTGCGCAGTGCCCTTTCCTTCTTAAGCTCCGGACTCCAGAAGGTCTTGATGCTGTGCATGGACGAGCCCAGCTTCTGGTTGGTCAACTCCAGCTCCTTCTTGAGGTTGGCCAGCTCCCTCTGGAGATCGTTGTTGCTGTGCTGCAGCTCCCCTATGTAGCCGTGCCGGAGGGCGGCGGCGGCAGCCTGCCCCGGAACGACTCCGGGGTCCTGCGAGGCTAGGATTCCTCCGCCTCCGGACATAGATACTCCGGTCGCCGGATTAGGAGATTGCCTCGCAGACCTACCGTACATGCCACCACCGATGCCTCCGCCACCCATCGAATCCTCGTCCATCATCATCAGGGTGTCCCTATAGAGGCCGCCGCGTTCCAGAGACCTGTCTCTTCCGCACCTGTCCAGGGAACGTTCCCTGGGTTCCCTGATGGGTACGAACTCGTGGTCCATGCTCGATGACTGATAGCGAGAAGAAGGGGGCGGAACCGAGGAGCCCAAGCCCCCCGAGACGGACCTGCTGGCGCTTCTGGAGCGATGGTGTCCTCCGACGCCTCTCCGGTCGTCCATCATCATAACAGGGCTTCCGCTTAACACGTCGTCACCGTAGTAGTAATTGGAGTAGGGCCCCCCGCCGCCCCCTCCTCCAAGGATCCCCCCTCCGCTGGAATAGCCATGGTGGTGTCTGTGGTGGTCGATGGGGGAGCTATTGCTGGACCTGCTGACGAAGTGCGGCCCTCGACCGCCGCCTCCTCCGCCCCCAGCGCCGCCGCTCTTGCGAGTGACGGGGCTGCCTCGGGCAGAGTACGAGGTGGGGTAAGGACGAGAAGGAGACCGGTCCACGGTGGGCAGTTCTCCGGCACCTCCGCCCCCCAAACCCCTGCTTCTGCTGCGCGGCGACCGGCTTCCCGTCGAGGAGACTATTCCCCCGCCGTACGGATCTCGGGACATTCCGCGGGGATGTGCTCTTCCCCGCTCCCCTCGTGCCGACCCTCCCTATGAACCCTCCGCCCCCCGCCGCCCCCTACCGCCGCACTCGCTCCCTCTGTAGAACGATGCTCGCGCCGCGATGGACTCGAGGCCGTCATCCGCTAATCGTTTGCTCCACGGCGGACGCCGGAAACAACCAACGGCGGTGCGGAGGGAAGACCCGGAGAGTTGCGCCCTCCGTGGCCGACGCTCCTGCCCCCTTTATCGACGTCCCCGGTGACGCGAACCACTTTCGGGAAGACCAGCGGGACGTTCACGTCCCGCGCGTTGAAAAACGTCGATCGCGACCGAGCTTCCGAGAGGATTTTAAAGGTGACGCGTCGATCGCTCGCCGCGGATTCCTCTCCACTCACGACAGGTCCTCTTTAATAAACTCGAACCTTCCGATTCGCGCTAAGGAAAGGAGGAAGTCTAAATAGGGTGGGAAGAATGAGAGAAAGGGGGATGTAATACAAAAAGGGGTTAGGCCACTACGAATCCCGATGCGTGGTGCACGCCACCTTTGGCGGGTGACTTCGTGGACGTCGAAGCGCAGGTCCGATGGCGGTTCCCCCGAAACGTGTCCTCCGCGTCGAGGGGCCGCTTCGATCGCCCCAACAAGACATGGGCGGTTCGCTCGAAGAGGCGGTGCCCGTCCACACACACCGAGGGAATCGATGCAAGGGGAATAAACCGACCGATTGAAAATGCCGGACGGTCGAAACCAAGTAGAGGAATGGCGAAAAAAATCACACCCGGGTCTCTCTCTCTCTTTCCTCCCGATGTGCAGCGGCACGCCTACCCCATGGGCCCGATGCACGCACTCCCACGCTCTCCCCTGCGGTGCACACAACTGACGGGAGTCCGCCGGTCGAAAAAGAGCAAGCGATTGGATGGGTTCTAACGTGAGGGTTATTTTTGTTGAGTGTCGCTTTTACGGTGCGTGCGAGGGGTAAGAAGAGAAAGAGACAGAATGGGAGTGTAGGACCACGAGGGAACACTCACTCCGAGGGTCGGGAGTAGTATAATGCTATCCCTCTCTCTCTCCCCCCTCCCGGCCGGCTCCCCTCCCTTCTGGACTACTCCCCCCTGCTTCGCAAAACCCCCACGAGGTGGCTCCCTCCACTCTGCGAGCCTTCCTCTCCCTACACACCCCTCCGACGCTGGAAGCCCTGGTTTCGCCTTTGCTAGATCAATGAAGGAAGGAAGAGGGGTAGGGGAGGCAGGGGGGAGGTCGATGAGTGGTTTGGGTAAGGGCTGTGGCCGGTGGGGGAGTGGGGGGGCAGGGTCTCTTCGAGTGGGGAGAGGATCCATTCTGGTGAAGGCGAAGGAGGGGTGTGGGATGTAGGGCAAACAGATTGTCGCCGGAGGGTGAGAGCTATATGGAAGAGGAGTGGTTTACTCCTTTTTCGCTTTTCCTTTTTACTCTTTTGTTGCGAGGATTTCCCCTTCCTTCAACAAGGACCAATCTCAAACGAAGATATGCGTGTTTCTATTACTCGGCACGAGAAATTCCGACGGAGTGCTGTCGATGAGAGTGGACGGCTCGAGTCATATTTTTTTTCGGTGGTTTTCGATATTTTTCCCGCGATGAGCATCGTGCGCGTGGGATAATTGCGATCATTAAACCATCTGTGCACACTCTCTCTGGATTTTCTCGTAGCTCTTCTTCCTCGGTCGCGGAAGCTGTCTCTCTTCCCCAGTATTCGTCGGAAAACCGCCATTTCAACCAACCCTTGTGGCCTTTCTCCACTATGCGTTTTTCGTCTTCCAATTTCTCGCTGAGTTGCACAAGACAAACCGCCAGAGGCCAGGTCCTCTCGCGTTGAGTTACGTCTTGTAGCAATCGGGATTAATCGAATGCGATTTTATATGCCGCTAGCAGGCATTAGACAAAGCCTATCTCAAATATAAATAAAATATATCTCACAATGTCCTTCGTAATTACGCAAAGATGAAAAATGTCCGTTATGAACTTTCCCAATGATTTACTCTAATAAAAGATTGCACTGCAGTGGAACTTTAATTTGAAACCGCACCATTCAGCGGAAAGAATTGATATTATCTAATAATAATCTATCCAATAATATAATCATATATAATATATATAATAATATCCAATAATATCTAAAATCAGGACTAATACTGCATATCCTAACTGAATAGTCTAATATTTTGTTTTAAATAAAAGCAAATATTTGCTGAATACTTGATTAATATCTTCGCATGTTACACTTCAAGTAGTTATTGTATGAGATATCCACAAAATCTTCAAAATATAGCGGGAAGGTATTTTTAGGATAGATTTTAGGTGTAATCATAAGTAAGAGTATTGGTAACAATGTATTTGTTCGATAGTTTAGACTTTCAAGAAGAATTCATTTTTATGCTACATCATCATTACAAAATATAGCTATACAAAATATACTAACAAGGTGGTGTAGTAGTGAAATCAGCAGTTTAATTTTCGATCCATCTCATAATTCTGCGATATATGCTGTTTTATGTATAATTAATTATCCGTGGCATACAAGGAAATAACATAAGTCCAGGTTATTTCAATAAATTTTAATATTCAAAAATTAAATAAGAAAGAATTGCACTCCTAGTACAGAATCAAAAGTTATTTCAGGAATAAAACATTCTCGAATCATTCCCTACTTACTCTAGTTTTCAAGGCAATGTAAGTAGACGAAGGAGTAGACAACAGCTATCCGCAAGAATCTGTATCTGAATGCCATGCAGAAAATATTCTGATAAGAACAGTCCAAGTTTAGATCTATAAATTATCCTTTGAATGTATAAGCAAGATAGAGAGCTTTTATTTGTTCTTGGTATAATATTTGTGAGCTCTTTCGGCATTTTAGAAAAGAAGACTAAATTACCCCAAAAACTTTCTTAGAACCATTAGTGACTTTCTGTAGCAGTGAACTCCATATGAAATATTGAATTAAATCCCTTCATCGCATCGTTTTCAGTAGAAGCAACATTTACCCGCTTTAATCTTTTATTTAATTGCATTTTGGCTTTTCATTCCATATTTTTCATTTGTATTTGTAATTACGGAAAAATTCGAGTCAACAAATAATTTATTTAAGAACAATTGCTAAATCTTATTAAAATTTAACTGTTGATGATAGATCATTAATTCATAATAACACTTCATAAATCACATATATTCATAGAAAGTATCTACCATCTGGCGAGGATATTTGTAAGCACTACACAAGGACTTAATTGTATCATCCTTCTTAGGTCTAGATACACTTGCGAACAAAAGAGAAATGAAAAATAATGTTGTTCTTCCCTGGTGTAGAAAGTGAAGTGGCAATTGAGATAGGTTATACTTGTATGCTTTTTTAATCATGTAAATGCTGAATTATTTGATTCTGGAGAATTGTTTTTGTTCGGCTGATTCTCTTCCAAGGCGTGACATTGCACGGCGTTATGTCTCGTAATATTTGTCATTATTTCCGTCAAAATACAGTTTTCTTCGTCGGATTATGTATCGGAATATCTCTAAGTTTGATTGTTACTCCTTTCATGGAAGATGAGTGTTTCTTTTCCATCAAAAATCCAAAAGGATCATATTCAGAACATGTCTCGAAAAGACGATCCCTAAGCAGTGATTCGGATAAAGATGATTTTGAACCTCAAATTAATTTTGCGGGTAAACCGAAAAAAGCGTCTAAGACTCCACAATCACTTTTAAGGCCTCGATACTACTCAACAGAGTTAGGTATAAGAGAAAAGTTATTCGTGGGTGTTCTAACATCTAAACAAAATATTCATAGCCGGGCCGTAGCAATCAACAAAACTGTTTCTGATACCGTAAATAAAATTATGTTTTTCATTGATTCTCCTGGGCCGCAAAAGCTTAACATCAGTATGCCAGGAATATTGGGGTTTTCAGACACTAGAAAAATACTAAAGCCTTTCCATGCCATTAAATACATCTTAGACAACTTATTAGACGAATTCGACTTCTTCTACTTGGTTAACGATAAAACTTACATTAAAGCTCGTAAACTGCTCAGCATTGTAGAAAAGATAAGTGTTAGTAAAGAAGTCCATATGGGTGATGGAAGAGACCATAATCAGTCGCCGTTTTGTTCTTTGGGTATGCATATTAGTGCTAGCCTTATTTCTTAATCACTTAATTAGAATATTATTAATTTAATAATTATCCTTTTCCATAAAACAGATGCTGGCCTTCTTTTAAGCCACTCAGTAATGGAGAAGATTCGCGGAGGACTTGATTGGTGTGTGAAAAATGCATTTTCCGACTCAGATGATGACAATGTTGGAAGATGTATCTTGCACTCATCTGGGATCCCATGTTCGCAGGATTCATTTGTGAGTGTATAATATACCATCAGCAGACTTTTGCGTCTGTGTAATTTATGGCAATAAAAAAGGAAATTATGGTTATTATTAATAATAATTATAAGGAATATATTTACTGAATTATTAGTTTTGTAAAACTTTCCACTTATCTTCTCAATGAAAATTTTCATAATATCTTGTAATTTATATCTCTATTGAAAGGGATGAAATATTTAATGGTAATATTAGCAGTGCAGTTATTTTTGCCGATTTCACTGTGTCATTGAAAGAAACAATCATTCTATTTGTAATTATTTTTTCTCAGCGTTGAATTTTGTAGCATTTGATCGATTATAATCGTAATATAAAATAGCTATCTTCTTATTTCGATGTGGTGCTTGACAGGCTTTACTACCAAATAAACAATCTATGTTATGTATTCAGTGTAACATAAAATGATCAGTACCTTATACTAATTGTAGCATTACATTCATAACATTTGCATGCATAATGTTAACATCTCTGGTTAAAATACATATTTTTATAGAAGAAGTTACGTCACTTAGAAAGTTAATTTATAACTTAAATAAGGCTCCTGGATAGCTAAGTGGACAGCACACTCAACTCTAATGAAAGCAGTCCTAGGTTCAATTCCCAGTTCAATTCTAATTCTAATATTACTTTAACTATTGAAGCACTAATAAATACTACCAATAACTCTAAGGTATTTTATAGACCACCCTTGCTGCTATTTGTTTGTGTATACAATATTTATACATATACTATGTATCTTCTTTTCTCTTTCAAACTTTTCCTCTGATCTAACATTAACCCATGCATATAATTTACTTAAGATTAATATCTTGCTTTTCTTCTCCCTTTTGAGATATATCTGTCATATATTTGAAGTCTCAAAATAACTGCTTTTCTGAAAAATTTAAAATTCTTCTTTGAGATATAAATGCTCTAATCTGTTTTATACCTTTACTTTCCTATTGTTCCATGTTAAGCATGACATCGTCAAAGAATTTCCAGTGGATAATTCAGGGTAAGTTAATTACTTCTCTCTCATAATTTATCTTATTCTTTGATATTTCCTATTATGGCATAGTATTCATTCCTTGCTTTACTAACTTGCATGAAAAACTGCACAAGAAAGTTAATCTATTCATCAAATTCATTTTTAGTACAGTGGTACCTCAGACATCAAACTTAATTGACTTCAGGAGGTTGTTCAAATTTTGAATCATTCAAAGTCTGAAACAATCCTCCAACATCAAAATAATGGAAAGTAATTTAAGTTGTTCTTTAATCATAAACAATACCTACTTCTATAAACTTCAGGCTGATTTTAGATATATAATATCTAAAATAAAAGTAAAAATTTATCGATATAACTTTAAAATATGTACCAAGAGGCATTATTGATCATGTTTGAAGTCAAAGCATGGATGCAACCATTATTGCCTTCTTACATCATATTTTTACTTGGAAGCCACCTCTTGGTGGGTACTACATGTGACCTTCACTATACATTCTTCTGTGGAGCCTTCTAGTAGCCAAGTGGGTAGCTTATTCATTTTTGTCAAAATCCCCAAAGGGTATTGAACGTAGGATGGGTGGCTGATTGCTTTATATGCAAAATTACGTAAGCTGTCAAAGCTTTCTTGGCAAAAGTACTATTACCATTCTTCATTTAGAGAGAATGGAAAGTTAATTCCTAGAAGAAAGTGGCTCCTCTTAGAATATGCATTGTCTTACTAAGTTAGTTTGGTCCTTAGACAGATGTGTACACACTAAATTATTGCCAATGTTATGCACTCAAGAAATGCTTTCAGAGCACAAGAATGACTTGAGTGCAAAACAGGTTAAGTAGCAAGTATTTTTTTCACTTCGATGAAGTTTGAAGTAGGAACACCATTCTAACTCTTAATCAAATTTATCTCAATTTTTTATGTTTGATATGATACCTCAAACATATGTCATATAAACTCTGTATTTAGAACTGAAAGGCAGCCTCAAATTCTATAGTTCAGAGTACTACTTTATAATATATGTTAATATATTTTATCCTTTTTAATTAAGTTATTGAATTCTGATTCCTGAAAATGGCTAATTAAGAAATTGTAATATAAACATCAGTATCTTTGCTACAATTTGCAATTTTTTCTCACCTTCAAATTGAAAGGGGTTAAGAATCCATTGTTTGTTGTATCATTGGGTATAATAAAAGAACCTCCAAAAAAGAAAATGAATCACCTACTCTCTTTAAGAAAGTCATATAGTATTCACAGTAACTTTTTGATTATGATAAAAAATGTGTATGCTTTTTTTGTCAAGGTATATAATAGAATTTTTCTGTACTTATTGAGATAACTGAAAGTAATCAATGAATTTCCTCAAATGAATTTCCCCCACCTATGAAGATTGTTGCTTGTTTTTCTTTTGTTCTTACTTTTACAACAGTAAATTATCATAATTCACTAGTATACTATCGTCTGATATTCATGTTGAAGTTACTGGTACTATTTTGTCATCCAAATAAGTAAACCTCAGTTCCATGAAAATTCACATATGTCAAGAACCAATGAACTATCCAGCTGTAATTATAAACAGTAAAGTGTAATTTCTATTTCCCATTTGCAACTTTTTTCTTCTCCTCAATCAAATTATTTCTAATTCCTAGTTTTACAGTTTTTTTTTCAGAATTAATCTTGACATATTCAATATTACTTCAGGATTTTTTTTTGCTTGATTCTTTAGTTGTTTGGTGAAAAGAGGTACTTATATTAATCACCTTCAGAATTCAAAAGTATCTGCCTCCACAAAACCAAACTTTTTGTATTAAAGTAATTCCACAGATGCTGATGAACTGCTAATAATTGAAAAATTAATGATCAAAGTCACGTAAATAGTCCCAAGTCCCCTTGATAATTTCCCCCCTCCCCTAACATCTATGTATTCGAGTATTATGTATCCAAATTCATGTTACTTTAAATTATACTTTACAATGAAGAGGTGGCTTATATTATTTGTCTATAATTGGATGCAAGAAGAGAATAATCAGTCTCAATATTACCCAAATAAAGTTTTTGATTACTATTATTACTATAGTTATAATTGATAGATATACTTATCACCCTGTAATTTCTAAAAATTGAAAGTTAATATTTAAATTTCTTAATTTCCAGGGAGAGAAATACAGAAGTCTTCATTTAGATGATGATTTTGATATTGAAAGAGATCTGTGGCAGTTTTCCAATTCAGATAAGTTTCAGGAAGCTGTGTCTATGTTCCCAGTTCCAAATGCCAAAACAACCTACAAACTGCATTCTTACTTTACAAGGGTGAATATTTGTTTTATTTATATCCATTTGAATATTATTTTTTTGCAATGCATATAGAATATTAAAGAGATATTCTATAATTACCATTAGCTCTAGATACTTAGTGTTCTACTCGGCTTGTAGAGGGGTGTTGCCTTTGCATCTGATTAGTGATTTAGAATTCACAATTTTTATTTTTTGCCATGTATGTATGTGACACCATAAATATATTAATGTTTAAATGCATGGATAAAAATCTTACTGTTCCTTTTTAAGGTTAAGCAAACTTTCATCCAATTTCATTTCCAATTTCTCTCAAACTTTCTGTGCCTCTTTTGTTTGGAAAATCTAAGACTATAAATAAATATAGCCATTAAAATATCCAGAAAGTCATAATTTAAAATCTAAATTACTTCAGCTACAACTTTATTTAGTTCAATCTTAGGCCTAGATAGTCAAGAGAAGAAACCAAGTGATCTAGATTGATGAAAACTATTTTTAAAATAAATACATTCTTTACAATGATTTCATTGAAAGGGAAGAAAGTTGGTGATGGTGATGCCTTTTGGTATCATAAGTTATGAAACTTGATAAATTACTCTACATAGTAAAGATAATAATGTATGAGTTTTATTTCAGTCATAAGTTTATTTTTATTTCAGGTGCTACCAATATTGTTTTAATAGCATTCTTGACTTTTTATTTGAGTTTTCTTGTAAAATCTATCCTGATTTTAATTTTTTTTGTTTAACAGGTCGAATTAGAAGCCAATGAGCAAGAGATCATGAAATTCAAAGAACTGATAATAGAGGGTGAAAGAAATAAACTTATGCCCTCTAATGGATCCCGGACTCAGTCAAATATTTGGCCTGTAGGTTCACAACCAGGCAGCCAGCCCAACTCACGCTTTGATCTTCTCTCTTGGGACTACTTCACTACTTCTTCTCTTTATCCTGACTCTGATTTCTCTTCTAGTCGCCAACTCAGAGGTGCTGAATTAGCAGACATTCAGGTAAAATCTGCACATGAATATGTTATAAGATTATAAGAAGTAATGGAATATAAAAAGTTAAGGAAATTTTACAAATTTAGATTTGAAAATAACAATTCATTGAGATCAAAAATTAATGTTATTGTAATCATATTCTCAAAGATCGTGAAGATCAAAATTTCCCCATCAATAATGAACATATAAATAGATTTACATTCATTGTATTTATTCTCTTGCATTTCATGAGCACTGATATGTATTTTTATCTTGCTTTTACTATGATTTGGCATTTTTAATAGTAAAATTCTTTTATAGCAGTGGCTGTAAAGCAGCTCCCCTTTTTAATACATAATAACATAATATTTATTTTTTAATCCTCCTTTAGCTTGTTAAAATAGTTTTTTCTTCTCTCTCTGCAGTACATAATCAATACAACAGCTCAGTATGCCGAGGAGCAGTACCAAGGAAGGCTGCGTTTCCGACGCCTTGTTAATGGATACAGACGTTTTGATCCTTCCAGAGGCATGGATTACATTCTTGATCTAACATTTCGAAACACATCCTCAGGCTTGGAAGTCCAAAAAAGGTCAATCTTTCATAAATTATTTAGTTCATAATTATTTATGAATGCTCAAATTTGCAAACATTTTATATCTGGAAGAATATTTTCAAATTATAATTTATACTATTTGAAAATTGTAAAAAATTGTGGGCTTATAGCTAATTTCATGGAGATACACTGTGGTTTTCACCATGAACACTTTTTATACTGTAAATATGATTCAGAGAAAGAAAGAAAAGAAAAAGAAAATCTCGATAAAAATTCAAAATATTTTTGAGTAATTAATATGCTAGTAAATCTTATATAATTGTGTCCTACATCTATGCCCACATGAAAAGCTATATTTGTATTTATGAACTATATTTATGTCACTGATTAGTTCTTAAATCATTTTAATGATTAATTTATAAACAATTTTGGATAATATAAAAAATAACAAAAAATTTCCTCCCGTACCCCCATAGTTTCATTTTCTGATTATTTTAGGTTATACTTGTTTCTTAGCTTAAGTATCATTCTGAAAATTTTACGAGTATGATTAGAGAAACTTGCAAAACTCTGTAGAAATGCTTAAATTACTTGTAGATGATGGTTTAATTTAAATGGTAAAATCAAAAGTATTTATTCTCTATAATTAGCTAATTGTTTTTACTGATAAATAATAAATTCTGTATTACAAATTATGCTTTTCATACTCCAGGTTTGAAGTTGCCAAACCTTTGGGCTCATCAGAGATTGTTCCTATGCCATATGTGACCGAGAATACAAGAGTCACAATCCTACTGCCTATATCTGCAAACAACGCCAACTGGGCACTTGAATTTATTCGAACATATAGCCAAAGCTCTAGTGCTGGATCTGGAATGGGTGCTTGGGCACGCTCTACTTATCTACTCCTTGCTCTCCTCTATGATCCATTGCTACCAGGCAAAGGTCACAAGTAAGCAAAATCTTACATTATACTAACCATGGATGTCTGATAAATCTACCAAGTCTCTCTTCCCTAGTTTGATCACAACTTTGATTGCTTTCAATTGAATGATTCAGTTCATAAAAAGATACTTTGAAAGGTTGGTAACTTTCTTCTTTAATTTTCATGAAAAATTAAAACAAACTGGCAAACTAAATCATGAGTTTTGTAGGTAAAGTTATGTCAACCAATCTGAATACTTAAATTTATGTATGTTCAGAAGAAAATGTTGTCCTAAGGAATGACTGTGAAACACGAGCTACTCTTAAATGAAGTTAAATTCATTATTTCCAATAGAATTCTCTCAAACTTTAATAATGATAACTCATTGTTTTTTGACGAAATCGTTGAAAATCATGTGCACTGAGTTACAAATAATCTTATTTATTGTATTGCAAAGGGATGATGTTTTTGGAAAGGTCAAAACTGAAGCATTAGCTATTGCTGGAGCTTTGAGATCAACACAGTCTGGTTCATCAGGAGGGTCTGGTATAGCATGGGTCTCTCTTAAGAGTCCTTCAGCTGGAGTTCAGGTTCCAGAGTTTGCTATCATTGACATGGCAGTAAAAAAGGTCAACCAAGATTCGCTTATGCTCTACACAAGACCTAATGCAATATTTCATCTGGATTTCATGAATAGAGTAAGTGAAAAAGTGAACCTTGATTCTCCCTTGAACCTCTTTTTTATAAAGAAAGATCAATTTTTGCTCTAGGGGAAGACTTTGTTGTGTAGCTATATTTGGACTTATCAATTATGCATTTTGATATTTGTCATGATTTTTATATGCAAGATAACTGATATACCATTATAATGCAAAATCTGGGAAATTATTAGAGTTTGAAGATACATTTCATTATTGTAATGTATCACCATTGATAAATTACTGAAACAGTAGCTATTCAGCTGAGTTTGGTAATACTCTAGACTCATTATTTAGCAAGCTGATAAATATTAAGCCTCAGATAATGAAATTTTCAGGTAATTCATAAACTTTTCATAAACTCACACAGCTATTCCCTAAACAGAAAAGTCTGATTAGCTGGGACTTAAACCCAGGACCATGGGGTTGGAGTGCTAGCACGCTAGCCACTCTGCCACCAAGGCCGATATTTACTTTTCTCTTTAGAGATATTGTAAATTTATGTTTTAATTTTTTATATGCCATATTTCCATAATAAAAATATTTAATAGCACCCAAAGAGACCTAAAGCTTTTGCAGATGGCTTTCATCCCAGACTATTAGAAGTCTATTTATTTAATTAATGAAAATAAATTTTAATGATTGTTGACTAAATAGAGCTGTGTCAGCTGAAACAGGTGTATTGATTTCAGCAGATATGTTTGATGAATCACTTTAGAATTAGTTTCACTAACTCATCTCAGAGATTTAATTTTGAAATGTTTTGTAGGTCAGAATGAATACGATTCTGGGATGGCAAGTTTTTAGCCCAATTCCATTTGCTGAGTATCATCCTGATATTGTCTACACTGGTCCAGATTTTGTGACTCGCCCAGCAGAACTTGATGTCAACAAGAGCTACGGCCATTTTGACAACTTGGACACTAATCACCTTTCATTCTATGTGAAAGATTATCTAATTGGTAAAGTAACCCTTATTTTTCTAGGTCTAAATTACATTCTTTCATCCCCTTGATGAAACACTCTCTGTGCCTGAAAATTTTTAGGGTAAATTCTTAAGTGTATTAATTAATGGATTGTATTAAAATACATGTTACTATAATATCCTAACTGCTGATGTAGATTCTATGATTTTTACGAAGTTTTATTTTACAGAAACATTAAAATTTTAAGCTGTAAAACATTAATGACTTGATAAAATTGAAAGAAATAATTTAAGTACTTCTTAATCCTTCCATCTTCTTGAACTCTTACTCTTGTATTCCATTAAATGGAGGAGATTTTCTTTGATTATGAAAGGTGAAGTCTTGAATGGAAGACAATGTAGATTTTCTTGGATACTCTCTGTAACAATTTATTGAATATTAAATTTACAATAAATACATGGGTGGTCTGAAAAGTTTCCGACTTTTCACCATTTCTCAATATTTTTTCTGAAAATTTTTCTGAAGATTTCTGAAAAATCTGGGGTTGAAAACTTTTCAGACCACCCTCGTATTTGCAACATTTTCTGAACCCAAGAGAGCATTTACATGTATATCCCTCCATAAGATAAATCAATATTCAGCTCACCCAAAACTATATTTTTTAGTATTTCTAGAATGATTATCATTAGAAATTAATTTGTAAGCATTCCATTCTGTAGATGTGTCAAGTATGTATTCCACATCTGTAGATGGTATCTTGTCATTTGATTACTGGCTCAAAGACAGTCTGCCATGTAACACATCTGCTTTCAATGAAATAGGTCTAGTTCAATTCCCACTGGTAGCCATGATGTTTCTAGTATTTTGAAGAAATAGGGTTGCTACATATCTCATGGTCTATTAAAACTAATGAGGTGAAATGATATTGAATGCACTATAAGTCATACTACTATGGTGCTAGGATGGTGCTATGTATGTATGTATTGCTATCATGTCTTAATATCAGCTATTGTATCAGTATTGCTGTATCAGCTATTGCATCATGTTTTAATAACTATGTACTTAATTATTTGCAGTTTCGTTGTCCATTCTTTGTTAGCTTGATTCTACAAAGTATTTTGATGTATTGCTTGCAGCACGCAAGAAGATAGAAAATGTAGTGCCAATAGTTCGAGCAGATAAGGATTTGGCACATGGTTATGGAAAGCCCACAGAAGAGTACCCATCCTTGTACTCTATGTTTGTGAAAGCCTCTGATCTTCACATATTGAGGGGTGTGGAGCCTTCTTTGAGGCTTTGGTACCCTCTTTCTGAAGTTCCTTATCAAGGTAAAGCATTTTATTCATTGACTGAAGATGTTCTATACTTTTCTAAATGTATTTGTTATAAATCAGCTCCATGCTATGCTTTTCATTACATTGATTTAATCCTTGGTGAATTCGTTTAAGCCTTACTGTATTTAGAACTTTGCATGATATATTTTACATGTATTTAGAATTGGTATGCAATAATTAGATATTTGTTTTAATTCAAATGTGTTATTCCTACTTAAATGGACTGTTTCCATCAATTCTAGAAGCAGCCACAGATAAACCTCAGAAAAATAAGGTTACCTCACCACTTTCACCATCATGTGAGCCTTCTCTCCCTGCAAAAACTTTTGCAGAATGTATACATCATGCGGACTGGGCCTTGGGAACAAGGGCACAGTTAGGAATCCTTTTGCTGCAGTATAGGGAGCACAAAAAGTGGAAGAGTGATTTTGTTGAGGCTTTCAAGTTTCCTGTGAAGAAATGACTTTGACATCTACATAGCTTCTTGAGTTAATTTAAATGCTAAAGAATGTATGATTTATACATTGATAGGAGAGCATTTTGGTTGTGTCTCTGTTAGTTTCACGTTCCTTTTATTTCTATGATTACTTAAATGCAATAATTATACTGCATTTATTATCGCTATAAATGTTTATTAAGTCCCCACTACTGTGTGCTTTGCAGAATATTTCTGGGAAGACAAGCACTTTCTCTCCTCTACTTTCTTTTGTCCTTTCCTTTTTTGTAGGGTTATGGAGTTAAAGATTCAAGCTAATCTAACAAAGAGACAAGCCAAATCCTAATTTTGCATTTATGAAAATATTATGTGATATTTATAATGAAGCAGTAAGACTGGAGAAATGAGATGAGTCTGTAAAGGAAAAAAGAATCCTGAGAGATATTGATGGCTACTGAATCAATATTTATGGAAATATTAAATGCTTATGTTTGCTGCTTTAAATATTGTTTGATAAGTATTACAATGATGAAATAGACATTTCCATCAGCCAGGGGCTACTCTCCTAATAATTTTAGTGCCTTACATATTTCCAATCATCTGTGAAATTACCATGATTCTTAAAAAATTTGATATAAGTGAAGCTATTGTAGAAACATTTCATTATTAGTTTTTAGTTTCAGCTACTTATCATTCCCTAAGCACCTGGCTTGTTCTGCAAAACAATCAAGGGGAAAATCGCACACTCTGAATCCACCCATCAGATCTGCATAAATTACGATGGTTTTGAATTACTCTGAAATCAGTTTTACTTCATTAAAAGTATGGATACTCTAATTAATCACATCTTGAAAGAAGATTTGTTTATTTACTGAAAATGGTGTTAGTCAATTATGGCAGCTTATACTGTAGGGATTATTATTTCTGAAGTATGAAATGACTTTTCTCTTTTCAACAAATGTGGGGCCAGTTTTAGAAGATAAATGGGGGTGTGGAAAAAGTATATCGAGTAATTATGTGAGTGTCTAGAGTGCCAAAGATTGAAGAAGAAATTGCTGAAAATTTATAACAATGGATGGTTTTGTTTTGATAATTATTTACATTCAAAGTAAATACATTTATGAAAAAGTATGTCATATTATATATCGATGCAATAATGTAATATTGCAAGTACTGAATTTATTTATTTTTAGAAGATAAATATGTTTATGAAGGTGTATTAATCACTTATCATCACATTTGTATAAGTAGAATTTTTTGACAGTTATATTATGTTTATTGAAATATGCACATTGAATCCAAATCACTGTATTTCAACAATAAATGTTTCAAATCCCATGATTAATTTTCCTAATTCCGAGCACTTATTTCCTTCATATTTATGGTATATGTACTTTGGAAGAGTGAGGCAGATAAAAATGAATAAAAGAACTGATTTTTAATCGCATAATGAGCTGTTTACTAAATGCCCTTTAGCAAAATTTAGAAAATAATGACTTATTAGAGAAATAAATTAAAAAATATAATGATAAAATTACTTGTAGATATAAAGAAATTAATGCTGCCACATATGCTTTGAAGAGTCATGATGAAAGACATAAGTTCAAAATTATCAAGTTCATTATATAGAGATGCAGTTTTTATTTTATTTATTTTTTTGAACTTCCTACCTTCCTTCCTTGACTTGGGTATTTATTGACAGGTATTTTCAGGAATACCATAAGGAAAGAACAAATTTTTTGGAATATTGGTGAAAGTTTCTCTCACTTCCAAATCTGTACTACTTAAATCATACAGTTACAGCTCTACTTCTCCTTCCATCAACTTTTCCTCATCAGCCAATTAAGATAGATGGTATAAAAATTATAATACATTGTAATATTATACATATGTAATAAAGATAATAAATTATCTCAAAGTTAAAATAAGAGCATAAATTATGGTTAAGTAATTAGCAAGATAATAGCTAACTATGGCTAAGATCTAACCAGGCAGCATTCTAATGAGTAACATGTAGTCAGAACATAGACTTCTATGCTACCAATTTACTGCTTCTTTCTTTGCTAATCTAAAGACATATATACCACCATTCTACCACGAGCCATGAATACAGTTACCCATACTGGCACTTGGCCACTCCAAAACAACACCACTATTAGCAGCAGCATCCTCTGAAAATCCTAATTTTCTCTTCTCCCATAATGTTTCTTGGTCACCCTATTGGTCTTCTTCATTCTGGGCTATTTTCCATACTTTCTTCGTTCTCAATCCTTCTTCCTTTCTCATTGTGCTCTACTCTTCTTAATCTATTGCTCTTATCCTTCCTATTGTATCTAGATGGTTGTACAAATCTCTTATTTCCCAGTTCCCTAAATTTTTGTTTAATATTAAAGTTTTCACTATCACATAGCGACTCCAGTTGTATGATAGTCCTATATAAACCTATCAATAAATACCTTTGGATTTATTGATAGGATTTTCTAAGATATAAGCTTTGAACATGCATGAAGGCTTTTAACTATCACTGCACCATCATTTGCAGGTACCAAAACATTTACATTTGAACAAATCTTTAAACCTAAGTCCGATTTCCTAAGGAATTTCTTAGGTCACATACATTATGGATTCAGCCTTCACATGGTGGTATTCTATATAAAAACAAGAAAAGTAAAGAAGCACTGACAATTTTAAGTGTAGAGTAAATTTCATGAAGGACATACCATTTAGCGATAAGGCCTAGCAATGTCAAGTATAGAAGTGCATAAATTGCAGGTAGTCGACTGGTACTGATAATTATCTGGTAGTGTATAAAATCTACTTATTAGTACAAAATAACTTTCTTTATTTCAGATTTCTAAGATTTAGCAGCAGAAAGAGACTATTTTGTCTCAATCTTACCCAAAAAATTCATTTTATAAAAATTATTTTTTCCTCTCTTTCTTCACAGCTCCTATTTAGTAATAAAGGAGACTGTCTCTCTGGCTCAAACCTATGTTGACTTTGAAAGATGATGACACTATTTTATTTAACCGTCTTGAAAAAAAGAACACTATTTTACTCCCACAGCAGAATCTGTCATGGTAGTTATGAAGTGTTTTTCATTACAAGATGCTTGTGATGTAATTCCATGGAGTCATGATTGATCATATTATTTCTATTCCATTTACTTTCACTTTACTCTGAGAACTTTCAACCATGAATTTGCCATTTTTATTGAAGTTTTGGTACTTCAAAAAAAAAAAAATTGATCCACAAGTTTTTCTTTGCCATGGATAGTATGTCTTTGTGAAATCTATGAAGAGGTCAATCATACCAATACAATTAGCACATTCTTGCTTGTCACCTTTTCTATAAACAGGAATTACTTTAATTTATATTTGATTTGAGATTTTTCATCAACACTAACTTCTAAACATTATTTTATCAATTTGTCTAGCTGATCTTCCCACTTCAAACAGTTCTACTTTTATTCCATCTTGGTCCAGGACTTAATCAGAAGTTCAGATATCGTTCAGGTTACTTCTTCAGTAAGTCTTTGCACATGTTGATAACTTTCTTGATTTTAAAATATTCAGTTGTATCTCCATTTAATGGATCACAGAAAAAGTCCATTCTAATTTCTATTCTATGATTTTCTTCAGTTATCATATTTCCACCTTCATCTTTAATACTGTTTGCAACAGGGGCGAAGTCTCCTTTAGAGTATATTATGACCCAATAATAATCTCAAGTTAGGCTGCATGCATTCTTCAGCCTTCTTCAATATCTTATCAATCCATTCACTCATTTATCACTAGCAAAATAACTTGTATGCTTATGCATACTTTGACCTTTACATAAAAAAATCATGAACACAAAGTAAAATCAACTTGTGCACAAGGAAGGTAAATTACGAGTAAATAATAATTCTCAAAAAATTTCTCTTATGATTATGATGATTGATGTACTAAAAAATATCAAAAGAAATAATAAATTATATTAGGCTCAATACTAACTGCAAATTGTAAAGAACTAAACTAAGGTTAAATATTATAAATTTATGTAAAAACTTGTAGGAAATCTTTTACACAAGTCTGGTGGATTCAGGAGGGTGAAGGGGATGATTGCCCTCCAAAAGATGAATTTATAGAACTAGGATTTTGCCAAGGATCTGACAAGGAATTTAAATTTGACAATTAAATTGAAAATCAGACTACAAAGCTTTTCCATGATCATTATATATCTACCACATTCATCAAAAAAATCGTTTTGAAAGTTTGGAGATGAGTTCATTGAGAACAAGTTCTTAGATCCACTTCTGACACAAGAACATATGTTAGCCTTTGAATATAAAAAGGATTTAAAGTTTTTGTGACTAACAGTTGTATTTGCTCAATATGCTACCTAAACACTCTTGCAACACCTTTCGACAAAGTTCATCATTTCACATAAAGCTATGATAATATTATGTATTAATAAATAAATTAGTAATATAATAAAATGAATTACTGAAAAAATTATAGTAGATTGGGTCACTACAATTAGGTTAAAAATCATTGCTACTATCCCATCATCCTAATTACAGCCGAACAATTATTATGAGACTAACAAATAATTCCTCAAATTCTACATACGGGGAGGGTAAAGGACACAAGGAAAAATTTAATGCAACAGTTCAATGAACCTCAATTCCAACAAATAAGTTACTGGGTTGTCTGGAATGTTAATACCAAGTTTCAAGGAAGATTCACCTAAATTCCAGTTTAACTTAAACATTGTAAGGAAAGAGGCATTAAATGGATGAATTTTCTGGAAAATTACCATCCATACTTGCTTCTTTGATTAAAAGCTAATAAATGCTGCAAATCTCTTGGTCTCATTAGTACTGGAATAAGAAAAATACAAAAGTAAGAGATATCCAACTACAGTTCCTACAAAATAGTTTGTCTTTTCAAAGCATTGATATTTTGCTCCTCTTCTTAGTGCAAAAATATATTTTTACTAGAGTATTTCAGAATTCACTGCTGATCCCTTTTCAATCAAGTATGTAATATCTAATCGGTATAAATTTCAAAATGATTTTTAAATGTGATATTTTTCTTTGTGCATAGCCAGAGATATGACAAGCATGAATGATAGTTATATTCTATCTGAATAGGGAGAAATATTATTTACTAACTACAAAAAAATCAAGGATTATTTGGATCCATGATTTCATATCTCTGAGGGAAGGAAAATACAAAAGCATCAAACTAACTACACATGTAATACAAAAACACTGATCATCATTCATTTTGTTTCAATATGAAATAAAAACTGTTCATTCTGCAAAGTTTAATTTAATATATCACAAAAAATCATCCAATAAGGACTATAAAACATGCAACTGGCATGGCAGCAATATATCATGATAAAAATATTAACTCCACCAACTAATACAATGCTCTTAATGTAAAAAAACTAGATTAGCTGTTAATTGGCTATGATATGGTTTAATGACCTACAGCAACAAGAAATATGACTCTTACAAGAGAACTTCCCTTCTTTTCATTTTTAAAAACAGAAATTAGCTTCCATTCGAAAGTAGACAGAACAACTGTGTAGCAGAAATTGAAATGTAAGAGAGATTGTTAGTCATTCCAAGTGATGACAACAGTGTAACACAAATAAAACAGGTTATCCTCAGTCTATAACATAAAACCTCTCATTGCTTACTGAAATGAAATGTTTAGGGTAACTACTATCCGTCAGTTCTTTGAGATTTTACAGCAAATTTTATAGCTTTCAATGGAACTTAAACTGACATGAGAAGAATGTTCTGAAATTATTATTTTAACATTAAAAAATACTCCAATTATCCCTATATTAAAATAATGACTATTAGCAGCAAAAATACCAAAGCAAATAGGCTGTTCATAAAATTAAAAGTACAGAACACAATAGGGGAATAAATTAAACACAAAAACATTTCAATACAATTCCATATTTTTTTCTTTTTCTTTTGCTTTCATTTGTACAACATCCTCCTTAACATTAAAAAAAATCAAGGATAAGAGCATTATGTATACAAACAGAACCGAAAGAAACTTCTTACATGTAATAAGATTATTCTATGTGCATTTTCCTGGAAAATATCAAAAAACAGATGGAACATGGCCGAAAGCCACCTGGATGGACCCTTCATTTTTATGGATCTTCACACCGCATATCTTGCTCTGCAAAGATTTCATCTAATCTGAAGGCATAAATGTAAAAACCCCATCCCATTCTTTATCTATTCGTAATCAATAATCCACTGGATGACTTAGTCGCTATCTGAGCCAGATTCTGAGAGCTGCAGGTCTTCATTTAGGAGATGCTCATGCTGCTGCAGAGAATTCGACAGGGAAGTACTTATGCTGCTGTTAGAATTAGTGCCAGGCAACGGGGAGCACATTCTTGTCATTCCATTCATGTGACCTGCTTAACATAAAATCATTCCATATTAATACAGAAAACCTCTAAGAGGGCTATTAATATACCACAAATTTATCTTAGTATGCATCTACTCTTTCTAATGGATGAATACTTAACTATAAATACTAGGTTGAATTTGGAGGTAACTTTTCAGTTTAAAATGATTTTTCGACAGATAATCTCTTTACTCAATTAAAAGAAGCTATATAAATAAACAAAAGAAATGTGAATCTTCACTGATTTAAAACATAAGATAATAACATTCATGTATGAAACAGTTATTGCTATAAACAGTAATTAAGTTTTTGATGACTAATTGTACAAGAAAATAGAGATCAAGATTCAAAACAATCCTCATCTCACTGTTAGAGCAAATTCTAGCTCAGACTGTGAGATAGTATCCTCATCAGTGGTGTCCAAGGACAGAAAATTTAATAAAAAATTGCAGGAGTGGTTCTTTCTGTCGCAATTACAAGTTGTAAATATAACAAATAAACCAAAAATGTTTGGTGGGCAGAGTAAATCTAGGAGAGATCACAGCACTAGTAGCAATGTAGCTGAACTATTCAACATTCTTCCCTAATAGTCTATCTAGTAAAATTGTTTCAGCATAGAGTAAAAAATCATCAAAAGTAACAAAGTAATTCTTTGATGATACGATGAGAAGGTAATCAGCATTAAACATTACATTGAAAATAGTTGGCTGACTCTCAAGATATCCTATATCTACAGCTGTGGCAAATAAAGCAAACTAAAGAAGATTCCCTTTTGTTTAGAAATTTAAAAAGTAGAGAACAAAAAATCCTTCCCTTTTGTTTCCCAACACACTAGAAATAAAAATTGTCATATCTTAGTTAAAATGCTATATCACTTAAAACTTTGTACCCTGGAAAGAGCTTTAAGCAGGTTTATTTATTACCCAAAGGCAAATAACATTTACTGGCTATGATTTGTTGGCAAATGTAAGTGATATTAATAAGAATATTATGAGTTTTATCAACATTTTCTGGTTTAGGTAACAAAGTTCCTTAAGAATATTATAATTTTCAAATAATAGAGATTAGTAAAATTATAATTTAAAACTCTCAAAGTTAGTGAAGTAGCCATTTTCACAATTTATAGCATGGAATATTGTTTCAACAAAGAGATCAACTTACAACACATTACACATATAAATGCAAACAAACTAATCAAATCATACTATAGAAGGAAATATCAGTGAATTCCTAAAACAAATTGTAATTTAAGGCAAAAATGCTTCATTTTTCCACGAAACATTTTTTCATTTAAATATCATGCCAAGAATAACATAAGCAAAGAACCACACATAGAACTCATGCATATAATTCAGGAGCAGCTAAGAAAAAATAAAGCATGATGGTAGGGAATCAGATAAGTGAGAGTAGGACCAGGTTTTAATTCCCTTTTAATAAATTACCTCTCTCCATCTTCCTTATATAAGTCTGATAATTTACCCATTATTCTTCTGAGAAGGCACAGCCTTACTAGCAGTCTTTAACGGAAATAATTATAATAAGCTATTGTGAGCTTGAGTAACTTTAAATCATTCAAAGATTATAAATTGAGTTATAAAAGGTTACTACAAGCATAAGTAGCAGCAAATATATTTCAAAAGAATCACAATGAATTGACAAAATAGAGCTAAAGTAATGCTCAATTTCTGGAAAAGGCATAAATTCCAAAAAAGAATCTTAAACCAGGGTTATCATACTTCCTGCAACAGACATTTACCATTGAGAGGCATTCCAGGAATACGACTGTGATCTGTTTCACTCTCACTGTCACTTGAGCCACTATCACTGCTTGAGTTGCTATCACTTGAAGAATCTGAGAGGACTCCGACAGGGGGCATCTCCTACTCAAAAGGTCACAAAATATTACTTAAACCATCAATAACAATAAAAGTCATTAACTAAATACAATTTTAATTTGAGGGATATTTAAAACATCATCTAGCAAAACAACAAAAATGATGAATATACAAGGTTAATGAAAGCAGATGATAAACAGCAAGAACATACTTCTTTTGGATAGGATGACTTATGGATAACTAATAAATATAGGGTTCTCAAAGATCACAATAAGTTTTCATGAACTTAAGGAGTCTTGCACATCAAGAAATATTATTTCAGCAACAAACTAGAGATAAAAGATTAATGAAAAATTCAGATATTTTGATGAAACTCATAAATAAGTTATCACCTAAAACTCTTATATTATATTACACTGATAAACTTTCAGTCAACACAATCTTACATAACATTTCTAAAGATCTATTTTTGGTGACCAGCACTTTTCTCCATTCACACTCCATCAAAACATATAAATGACTGACCATTTGAAACAGAAAGTTCCCTGATTTATGCTAAAAGTAGACTGACAAATGAAAAATGTATCATTTGGTCAAAAATCGACTTAAAATTTGAATTTTTGAGTTTCATTACTGTATGCGTAGATATTAGAGTTGTTATTTTTGGAGTTTATAGTTTACTTGATTACGTTTGTTGGATTAAATGAATAGTTTTTCTCATCACACAGTGATATTTATGCTTAGTCTTACAATCATCAAAACAGACTGAGCAAGTAATATTATAGCCTCCATAAGCAAAGATATAATGCAAAAACAGTAGTACAAAACCATACAACATTTTAATAAAACCAGTCACTTTGCACCTTTTGGGAGCAGAACATAAAACATAGAGCATTGCTGAATATGAAGGTTTTTGACACACTTTTAGACAGCTTACACTGTCATTTCAGTAAAACTACTACTTTCTTTTAATGAAATAGCATCCATCCCAGTGACCAATGGTGAATGAGATAACTAGTGCTTATCAAATGTAATAATGATACTAAACATTAAAAGTACAACATTTATTCTATTTTTACTAGGGCTAAAAAAATTTATATGAAATTTGAGTTTCAAAGTCTCATGTTTCAGCATGTATCATGAAATTTTAACACCATACTTGCAAAGGGTATTCAATGTATCTATTAAGCTATCATTTCACATACACCAAACAGATATATCTGGAAGTTGCTCTAATCAAAGAAACTAAAAATTGTGATCGACTTTCATTTTCCATAATATTCTATAAATGGTATTGAATTTGCACAAAATTCATAAGATAATGTCATAATGAAGTCAGAGATAATCAAGAACACAGTTTCCAGGGAAATTTATGGAGGAGATGGATACAATGAGTGCCACCTTCAGAATGTTTAATTTCCAGATACGCTCACATACCTTAGCAGAATCCACATCATTTTTTAAGGAAATCTCCTGAGATGCAGGCAAGGGTTCATCAGACCCGATAATTGGTAAACTGGCAGGGACGGGTGACTTCTGATTGGCTGGAGAGAGGGATGCTGCAGCGGACAGAGTAGGAATGTTATGACTGGGAGACGTTCTCTTGTTGGGCGGAGGACTTCGGGACGGTGGAACACTGGACTGAGAAGCAGAGGAGGAAGATGGGGGGGAGCGCCTGCTTGGCGAAGCGTGGAGAGGAGAGTGACGTGGTACAGTAAGAGGGGGATTTGGAGCAGAATGGTGCGAGGTTGAACCTCCCTTCTGGTGCGGAGATCTCTTGCCAACCCCACCACCTGAATCCACACCAGATGCTGGAGGGGCTAGTTTGTGAGCATTCTCCAACCTGGGAACATCAATTCAATAAGAATGTTTAAAGACAAACACAGCTGTTACTCCGCAAATGACTACTGTCTGTAAAATATTTCCAGTTGCAGAGATCAGAGAGTTATCTAAGAGTATCAAAATGAATTTATTCTAATTATGAAGTGAATGTCTCCAAGTAGACTAGAATGATTTTAAAAAGAGAAAGGATTATTTTCCTTGTTATTCAAAACTGGAACATGATAAGTTTTTAAACACTATGCTCCACCTCCTCCACAAAAATTCTGAGAAGATTCACAAATATGAGTTCTTGCATATTTTGATTTTAACCTTTGTAAATAATCTGTATAATAAAGCCGAGTTTCATACCTATCATTTGCACCCTTAGATGTAAAGAAAATTGTTACTTAAGCTTGAATTACAGGGTTAAGCAATGATCACCTAGAAAGAGCTCTATTTAAAAATGTGAACTATAGAATATTAGTGATGGTTTACTCCCAGTGCTCAAAATAATTTGAGATTAATTGAATGAAATTCACCAGATAACTTTTAAATCTTATTAGAAGCAATATGTAATATAAATATGTAAAATATGTAATGTATGTAATATGTAAATATGTATGTAATATGTAAATATGTAAAATTGCCTGGGTGTACTTAAAATAACATTTAACTACTCTACTTTTAGGTTAAAAGAAAAAGAATCCTGTAACATATATCCTGCATAAACTTTAGTATCATATGGCAGTAACTCTAGTACTTCTGCTGAAGAGTGAAAGCACATCAAATATAAAGTAATAATGAACTAACAATACATAATTAGCTAACAGTACTCTCATTAAAGTGTGAGTTAAGCCAAAATGTGTCAATAATATTCAATCAGCAGCCTGAGAGCCTCTCAATCAACATACCAGTTAACATGGGTATGCCCAATGGAATGCATTTACAGTGCTGCATAACATACCAGAATTCCATATGGTTTTGATTTTACACTAAACAAACATTATTTTGGTTTAATCTATATATCTTCATTTAAAGTTCATGATTAGATCAATAAGAAGAATCATTCTACATTTAAGGGTTTCCCTATTTTATCCATACTCAACTAAGTTAACATGAAGTAGACTTTGTACAGAATAACACAAACTGACAGAGCAAGCACACTTCACACAGGCAAAATTTTAATATTTTGATATGCCTCTCTAAGCAACTGCTAATCATTAATATCAATGGAGAAAATACTAACATTAATCCTGCTCAAAAGAAGAAAACGAATGTTTTAACTATAAAAATGATCAATTTTCAATCATGTGTATAAGTTCCTTAGTTTGTGAGACCTTGACTTAAATTTAAATATTTAATGGATTACTGAAAAATTTAATTTTCTAAAATACTTGAACTGCTTTTGCTTCAACTGTCACTCACAGAATTATTTAATTATTTATCCTGGTAATATATTGCATAATCTCTAACCATATTTCGACAAGAAGTTGAAAAAACATGAACTTGAGATACCAAAGACCACTGAAGGAAATACTACCTAGAGGGAAGTATAATAAAAATTCCCCATTTGTGCTTAAAAATCTGCTGTCACTCGTAGATTACATTGTTAGAATGAAGATCAGTTCCAAAAAATGTCTGAATTATAGAGATTTTAAATCAACTAATCACCATTACACAGGTCTTTCTGCACCATAGGATGGAATGTATGCATAGCTTTATCTAAGTTTGAGTAAATCAAGATAAGCTAAAACATAAGTCTTTACCTACCTTAATACCCAAAATAATCATTGAAAGTTATGAACATTTCAGTACACTTGAAAACACAAACTTCATTAAAAACTCATATCGCTCATACTCTTGCAATTTCAGACAAGTCACTTAAACTACTTTCAAATTCAAACCCTGTTAAATTCGCACATGTAATACATAATTTACAACATAACGGTTGAATATAGTTCATTAAATATTTCAGAGATATATAATGTCAGAATTATAGCAACGATCATTATTATCATAGCAATGAAGGAAAATATGAAAAACCTTCTCTACCTGGTTTTCTTAACTTGAATATTATAGGACAATTTTTCCAGGGTTATCTCTCCGGTGTTTCGATCAATAATGAGGACACATTCTTTGGTGTATTCTTTCCGATTACCCCTAAATACTGTATGGGGAGTTCCAGCCCCATCCAGATGGGGTACTGTAACAGTTACACTACCAAATTGTCCCATGTCTACGGTTGCCATTTTGCTTAAATCCACGCTCGCAGGCTTAAAATCATCTGAAAAGAAACAAACAATTCAGTATTTTCGATTAAGACCTCAAAGTAGCTCTTCTCACAAATGCCCAAGAAACAGAGAAATGGACGACGAACATCTGATCATTGGGGTTTCCCGTCATTTTTTAAACTAAAAAAGCACCAATTGTATCAGAGATTACGAGTACAGGACGTTTATTAAATAATTATTCACTACAAGATATACAATAATAGTTATTCCTGGAATACTGTAAAAGTCCAGCAGAAAAATTCCGAAACCAAACATTAATTGGATACATTCTTCACATTTCATATGAATATTTCACCGGTTACTTACATCGAATGGTATGAAAAGCAGTCCCCTTGTTGCTAAAGCTAGGTCCAAGTTTCAGTTCGCGTACTTCTCGGCCTAAGCCTAATTTGTCGGCCATACTTCCCCCATCGGGTCCATTAAGTTGGCACTTCTGCATGGGATGGCACGTCTGGTAACGTACACAGAAATTGGGAAATTCTTTCCCTACTGTGCAGGAACATTTACAAACGAATGCAAAACAACTAAAGATACGTGTAGTCAGATACCATTTTCATGTAACATTCTCTCCTTTAAATGAATGAAATACAGCTACAAGAAGCGATAAAATTTCCTAAATTCGTTCCACATCCCTTGACCTAGATCGACATATCTAAACAAGTGCACTGTCGTCGACGAGAGATCGCTCTCGCAATATCCTATGCTCTCTCGAGAGATGAATATTTCGATCAACTTCGATAGTGATTGACATTTGAAATCATTCAGGCGGGCCTGTGAATGTGGAAGAGTATTAAATGGCATCGAGAATTTCTTGGTTTGCTACAGAAAAGGGCAGAAAATTCTCATTTTATGGAGTAAGCTTTTTAGGGTTTGCAGCATTCTCTGTTAAATTCCTTCCCAATACATATTTGTTAGAAAATTATCAAAATGTGGTTCAAATGTACAGGTGCGTAATCTTTTCCTTCATTATTTCTTTTTAAAATGCCATTCTATAGTAGATATTCCTTTCAGTTTGGGAGAGGGTGTTCGAGTTCCAAGCAAAGTTACGAATCGGTTCGACCAAGTTTTAGTGGATATGCAAATTAAAGATGACCATAAAAAACTTTTCAAGTTATTTACAGTGAATGGATTTGATTTATTTCGTGCTGGTTCAGTGCAGGCAAGAACTGGTTCAATCATTGGAATTCCCAAAAGTTACACTTACGATACAAATGAAGATGTAGAAAAGGAGAAGATTTTAGTAAGTATACTACGAGTTACGGAAGGGTTTATAAGGCCTCTGCTTACTGTTTAGTTTATTTTTTATTCGTAATTATTCGTCCCCAGGTCAATCAGAAGTCTGTACCATGGGAGAGTCCCGCGGGAGTAGCTCTCCAAGAATCGATCGTACTGAGTCCCCAAGCGCAAAAATATGCCTTTGCTTGCCAAATCTTCATGAGTAAAAGTGTTTTGGTACATTTTACTTGTTTTTATCCATTAGTTGCTGTAGCATTTGCTTATGGTGCATCGTATCACTGCAACCGTAGGCTACAACTCTTTTCACGTAAGGTTCGTATGGAGTTGTTTACTTATTAGAGGAGTTAACTTTGTGGAAATCGTCTTACGCAAAGACTAGTTGATTATTTATCGGCCTAGCAGGAATTGCATCACAAATTAATAATAAATAACTTGGTGTTGTACACTATCAATTAGATTGACAAATTTGGCAAAGAAACTTAAAATCATCAAGTGATGATGATATTGCCTTAGTAGTAATCCTAATTATGCCAACTTGGTTATGTTAATTTTTCTTTTCCTATTTGGATTTATAGGTAGGAGTTAGAGGATTCTTTTATGCTGTCATCAGTCTCTTTTCCTTTGGACTATGGGCTATGGCCACAGACTTGACTACTACTACTAATGAAACTAAGGCAGACAAAAATGCTTGTGATCTTGGTCCAGATTATATACAAGGGGGAGTGGAGTTTTATAGTCAAATTTTGAAGCGCAACATAGCTCTAAGAGAGTTGCTTGGTAGTCAAGGCGAAAAAATGTTTACTGCTCTAGGAAATGAGCAGACATTAATTAGGCAAAAGCACTTGCCTATAACAGTGAGAAAGTCCTACACTGAGAAAAGATTAAAGGAACTGAGTACAAGTGAGTGAAGATTATAGTTATTGCAGCAAATGGACAAGTCTGAGTGTAGTTCTTCACTGAAACCATTGCCTATAAATGACATTGGGGTGGCAATGAAGGAGTACCTTTCTCTTTAGTAATTACCTGATTAGTCTTGATTTAGTATCTATCACTGAATTGATGGTGACTGTATCCCAATTTTCTCTTTGAGCCTTGATTTTAAATATTTTTCTTGCATTTATTATGTATACATATATATTAGATGTTGAATGAAGTGCGAGGGGCAATATTATGATGAAGTTGGAGGTTATTACTATCATTTGACCCTTTTAGAGGTTTGAAAATCATCATTTCATCAAGTTTTTAAGTAAATTATTGTTTAAAATACCATAACTGCACTACTTATGAGGTAAAATATGTATACTTTCTCAGATAAAATTTGGTTTTACATGGGGCAACATATTTCAGTCTTTCTTAGGGGAATTGGCTTAAAGATTCCTATTTTAATAACAAATGGTTTTGTACCCAGTTATAATTGGAGAACGTTATACTTAAGTATGGAATCATTATTTACTAGTCATGATATATCTGCCCAAATTATCATTATGATGAAATTAATTTATTTGAAGTTATCTGCTTGCTTTAATATTATGTAAGAGTCTTGAAGGTCGACAATGTTGACAAAATTTTATCATTGGAAAAAAATTTTCATAGCAATTTCATTACTAAAGGAAATAATGGCAGGAAATCTAAAAAAATTTTAGAAGACTAGAATTTTTATAGGCATTTTTTACAATAAAATTTTTCATATAAAAATGTCCGTAGTTTTTATGATAAACAAGGAAAAAAACAGGAATAAGCATCATAATATTCCAGATATTTGAAAGATCCTCTTTTAAATTATTATAAATAACATTTGATTAAAATAAAAATTAACAATTTTAACATTAATTTATATATTAATAAAGAAACATTTGATTGCACATAAGCACCAATGCTCTCCTCATTGGTCACATGAATATATTAAAGCTCTTTTTCCATATCAAATATATTATTCACAAGCATACTAAAAACATAATATTTACACCCATGTACACAAATGTACAAATAAAATTCCATTAATTTAATGAAAATGGAATGTAATAATTTAATAAAATTCAGCAAATCATTGTATGAAGATTCATCAAGTGAGACCCAACTGGCCAAGCTGTAAAGAAAGCAATAAATGTTAGTACAGTGTGTTTACAATGTTGAAAAATCTTATGAGATAAAATATATTACCATCAAAAAGACAAGTGAAATTAACAGAAGAAAAAAGTTGTAACCCCAGATGAATTGGAATTTATTCTATAGATTGAAAAGACCTATAAATAACACTGTTGAATGAATTTGAGCTACATCATAATGCTAAAAGCAAAACAGTGTACAGTGAATTTAATGACTCATGAAAAGTCACTTACTAATGTTTGCTTCTGTTCTTCTTTTGTAAGTACTTTCTTGGTTTGTTCATCATCAAATTTTACAACTGCAGCTATCACTCTTGCAAGCACCTATAAAATATGGAGGTGGGTAAAAATAAAACATTTTTGAAGAAATCAGAAATCTGAAGCATAAAAATAATTCTGCTTATAAAAAGGAAATTTAGAAAATAACGAGTTATTAGAGTTGAAAATGAAATTAAAATTTAGTCAATTTCAAAAAAAAAAAATTATAAAACGAAGTATAATCATAGATGCAGCAAAAATTTTAATGGTCAATCACATTAAGAGAAAATTAAATCTATTGTGTACTCAAATTTTCCAATGATAAAAATCGGGATAAAAAATACAATGAAATCCAGCGTCCTTGAAAGGGTGATTTTCAATAGTAACACATTTGCAGTAAATCCTCTTACCATTGGCTCTTTACCCATCATGTATTCATAGAGGATATTTCTTAAGTACTCCAACTCAGTAGCATCCTCAAGTGTAGGCTTTTCAAAATCTCGAGCACCTTTTCTTCCAAGAGATAATAGATGGCGAAGTTCCAAAATCTCAGAACTGAAAATTATGACGGAAATTTCAACTAAGCAGTAGAAAGTTAAGACATAATAAATAAACATTCAATTTCACTAAAGTAAGACTTGATACCAATTAAAAACTGATGAGGTTTAGCAATTAACAATAGGGGAAGGATGATACTTAACAGGAAAAATGAGTAAACATTAAATACAGAGATGGGTAAAATAAACTTTCACTTCTTTCATTTTCCTTCCTCCTATAATTATTTTTTATGAATATTTTCAAAATAAGAATATCTTAAAATAAATAATTAAGATCAGATGACATTTAATGAACCAAATTTGATGTTTAAAATAACAAGATAGGTAAAATAATACTCGGTCATTATATTGAATTAATTAATCAATATCAGTTGTATCATTACAGATAAAGTGGAAAGAGAACATCTTTTCCAATTGACTGCTCCCATGGATATGTTTCATAATGTGGGCTGTAGCCCAAAGAGCAGCCAATATTAAAAAATTAAACCACCAAATCATTGAACACAATTCTTTACATACTTGTATTTTCTCTTTGTCTCAGACAATTCCTTTGCTTGTGCCTGAAGTTGCTGTTTCAGGAAAGACATGCTCCCTGTACCACTTTCAACTGCAGCCACTGCAACTCTGCTTGTTTCTTCTAAACTCTAGCAAAAGGAATGGAAATAAAGAATAAATTTATGAAATTTTATGTGGAATTATTTTCTAAGTTTTAGGATAAAACTAAGAATGGCAAAATCATTGATTAAAAAATTACACAAGTGAGAGGATTTACTGATTAATCTTGGAATACAAGAATCAGATGTCTATTGACCTCACATAAGCAGTAATAACAATAGTTTTAATACTTAACATAAGCTGAAGAATTTCTTCAAATGAATCTAAATCTTTTGAGCAAAAAAATAACTCATTGTAACAAAACAAATCAATTGCAACAATATTCAAAGTAAATTGAAATCTTAACAAGGATAAAAGGTTCAAATATCTGACATAATAATAAAAACATAATCTAGCAATACAATAAGCATAATTTTACAGAGTACATGTTTAATAATTATTCTTGCATTAAAAGCAATAATCAAGTATCAAGCTAATTGAGTGACTAAAAATGAAGTTTGTGTAAAAATAAAATCGGATTTCTTCGGAATAAAGAGCAAGTAATTTTCCGCAGCATTCAAAGCTCGAATCTAAAAAGTAAAATATGTCCTCGCATGCATGCTTCACAGATAATTAAAGAATGTACATATGAAGCATAGAAATTACTACAACTATTTCTTAAGGAATACTATGGTTTACTAATATGATTACAAAAATCAACCATAAAAATCAGTGAATTTGGAGACATGCAAACTACCTAAATATACACAATTTTATCCATACTAAAAACAATTGCAATTCCTACTTCTTTATTGCTAAGTAGTTTACTTCTTTAAATTGTTTGAAAGTTACACAGGAAATTTAAAAGGGAAAATATATCTCTCTCTAATATTAACTAGAGTAACTAACTACATACCATAAATATAAAAGAAAACGATATAAATAATAAATACTGATAAGAAATACTTTCAAAATGTACAGTACTCCTAAGAAATTATTCGCAGAAAATAATAGAATGATTTGAAAGGCAATAATGATGAAGTTGACACTTGCAATATGAATGAAGAGGATTCAAAATTAGCCCCTAGTATTAGCTACATGACCCCCAATATCAATCAAGTTTCAATAAAACCACTTAAAGAAGTCTGATAAAAATTTGATGATTATGGATAAAATACAAAAGAGGCTCCAGATCAACCAATTTAATACTTAAAAGCCCAAGAAAAATTTTCTTTCTAGAGTTTTACTTTTTAATTGAATGGATACACAGACATTTTGAGGATCATTTTCAGTTGGAGGTAGAAAACACTCCATTAGTCATACATCCTCTAGGTAGTGGAGCAAAAAGAAAGGTCTGGATTTTACCTACTACTATGTTTAACTACATGAGGATGATAGCATGGCTATCAAAATGTGAATTGGGTGAATTTTAGAACTTGGTAATCCAGACCTTTTCCAATGCCCCAATACCTATAAGATACTAGCCCCAACAAATGATTAAAAAGGATTTCAACCTCTAATTCATTAATAATCATGTTCCAATTTTCTTTTCTTAGATCATTTTCAGTAGTTACTTAGTTAAATTATTATTTACTACAGAGAGAAAATTTCTAACTATGCTTATAACAGGAGGTTGCTCTTGACTAGAGAAGCAGGAAATATTTCATAACATAAGCTAAATCATACCTCAAACATTTACTTAATGCAGGGCCTAGCATTTATCTGTAAAACTGTTGCTTTACGATAGGCAATAAGAAAATCTACTCAAAGCTATTCTCAAATAACTTGAGTTTAAATTACTACTCACTTTTCTTTCAGCATCCCATTTCCTTTGTAAATCTTCTAATGTTTTTCTATTACTTGTTTCTAGTTCAGATATGTGATCCATCCATTTAGATGTTTCACTTTTGACAGCTTTATTCAACTGTTCTGTCAGTTTTCTTCTAACAGTATCAATTTCAATTTTGCTCTCCTAATTAGTAGAAAAGTTTAAATTTTCTAAACAACTTTTAACTATGACAATAACTGACAAATGGAAATTGACTGCTCTTACAAAAATTAACTTCAAGATATTTATTTTTGTATAAAATTAAACTGCTTGCATAAATTTAACTAAATGTAAAATAATTCTAAAATTATAATGATAAAATGACTATCATGAAGATTACTATCATTGAAGAATCCTGCACACATCAACATTCATAATATTTGCATCTATTGTAACTTAACATTGACATTATATATTCTTCAAAGATAATTCTATAAATATTACTTGGAATGTGGGATAACTTCTAATTAAATTGATGGGAAATATGTAAACAATATTCAAACCCAAAAAAGATCTAAATATACGAGAAATATTATCTAGAGTATTAAGTGTTAGATATAACCAGTACAACTATAAGATGATGATAAAATTCTAAAATAAGTGATAATAACCATAATTCATATCCTATATAAATTGTTGGACACCTAAATTTGATGAACTAAGATTTTTGAAGCAGATATCTAGTGAAATAACCATAAAAAATACAACCTACATTTTAAATCATGGCTACTAATTATAATAAACTGAGGCATAGTCTGTTTATAGACTGATGTAGAACTGGGTGTGTTAAGCAAGTTTCTCCCCCTAAGAATAAATCCACCTTAATGAACATATCATATTGTATTACTTCACAGATTTTTTGAAAATGAATGGCAAACATGAATTTCTATGAATACTATGTATACAAAATACAGGGTGTCCATAAACATTGTTTCCAATTCTAATCTTCTGTTATTCAGTGTTAAACATACAAAATGCGTACCAACTGAAAGATCAATACATTTTATTAAATATGGCAACATCTCATAAACTTTGGTAAAATTGATGAAGAAATGAAGCACAGTGTGATACAGGTGGTGGAATATTGGTATGATGTTGTTTGTGTAACTCAAAAAGCCTACATTACCAATGATTTTATTTTACGCAACAAAACTTATTGAGTTGATATTTCAGCTGATATGTGTTTTATGACTGTAACCTTAGGTAGAGATATATAACGAAATGTTAAAATTGGAAACATTGCTTATGGACACCCTGTATATAAAAAAATATATATATATATATATTTTTTATATATATATATATATATATATATATATATATTGAGGCAATGAACTGTGGCAGTGTGAGGAGGGGATATATATCCCCTCCTCACACTGCCACAGTTCATTGCCTCAACGGGGCGGAGGGGTGTTAACGGAGGTTGGAGGCAATGCATAGCCCAGGTTCAACCATGCTAAGAAGGCTTCAACAATATCTCCGGCCAAATTGTGAAAGTGGTATTCACCAACCGGCAGTAGGACAGCATGGTGAATTAATGTCCTTCATCCCTCAAATGCAATTACAATTTTCATGATGAGCTTCTGTAATGGAAATTTATCCGGACGTAAAAGCACCACCCATTCGGATGTCCGGGAGGTGGTGGCATTACAGAGGTCCATCATGAGGAAAAGAGCTACCACCCTCCACTTTGCGACTTACAATTGCCGCAGCTTGAAGAGTGAAGACAGACTACTGGAACTACTGAATGAAGCAGAGAAGATAAATTGGGACGTCATCGGACTCAGCGAAGTTAGAAGAAAATCAGAAGACTTGATTACACTCAAGGAAGGTAATTTATTTTATTACAGGGGTACTAAGGATGGAAGACTAGGAGGTGTCGGGTTCCTGATCAACAAGAGATGGAAAAACAATGTACAGAAGATAGAAAGTATATCTGAGAGAATTTGCAAGCTCATACTCAAGATAAATGAGCGTTACTCTGTTCAGATCATACAAGTCTACGCACCAACAGCAGCAAGCAGCGAAGAAGAAATTGAAAAATTTTACCAAACTCTCGGCACTGAGCACGATAAGGAAGCCCACTACTATAAAATAATTATGGGCGATTTTAACGCTCGTGTAGATAAACAGGAAGCCGATGACACCGTCGCAGGACAATACGGACTGGGTCAGAGAAACGAACGTGGTCACCGCCTGGTAGAGTTTGCTGAATGCACCAATATGTACATAACAAATACATATTACAAGAAGAACCCAAAAAGGAAGTGGACTTGGAGAGGACCCAACGGAGCAAAAAATGAAATAGATTACATATTGGTTAATAAACTCTACACAGTGACAGACTGTGAAGTCTTGAATAACTTTAGCACTGGAAGTGACCACAGGATCGTAAGATGCAGATTGAAGATTAATCTCCAAATGGAACGCAAGAAGTTGATTTCATGCAAGAAACATGAAATAAGCATCAAAAAACTAGAGGAAAACAAGAATAAATATCAGCTTGAGCTAAAAAATAGATTCTCAGCACTTCAAGAAGAAGAACTAGAAACCAAAGTCATGCAAGCTGTTAAGGAAGCAGCAGAAGAAGTAGCAAGCACACCAAGAAGAGCTAAAGATAGAAAGCTAAGTGACAGCACCCGACAAATGATGAAACGACGTAAGGAACTGAAGAATTCAGATACACAAAAGGATAACATCGAATACACCGAGCTTAGTAAGGCTATCAGGATGGCAATTAAGGAAGACGTGAGAAAATTCAATGCGAGAATTGTGCAAGAGGCTATAGAAAACAGCAAAAGTATGAAGAAGACCAGACAACGCCTAGCAATTGGAAGAAAACAGATTTTAGTCATACAGAAGGAAGATGGTACAAGAACTTGCAACAGACAAGCAATACTAAGGACGGTAGCAGAATACTTTGGCAACCTATACAAGAAGGAAGAAAATGCTGAAGAGGAAAACCAAGAAGAAAGCCAAAACCAACGAGATCCCCTCTCTATTCTCCCAGGAGAAGTAACTGCAGCAATAAAGCAGACGAAGAACGGAAAAGCAGGAGGCATAGATGGAGTGTTAGCAGAATATTTAAAACTTGGTGGAACAGAAGTTGCACACGTTTTAGCGCAGTTATTCACAACTTGCCTGAAACAAGGAAGAATCCCCCAGGACTGGAATCATGCAAGAATAGTCCTTTTGCACAAGAAAGGAAGCAAGGAAGAGCTGAAGAATTACCGCCCCATCAGTCTCCTTCCTGTTGTTTACAAAACATTCATGAGGATAATAGCTGAACGGATAAAGATTATTCTATCATCTGCCCAGCCTAGAGAACAAGCAGGATTCCGGAAGGGCTTCAGTACTATGGACCACATCCACACACTACAAGAAATAATCAGCAGGACGAATGAATATGAGATGCCACTAGTACTATGCTTTGTGGACTATGCTCAGGCCTTCGACTCAGTAAGTACCTCCTCTACACTAGAAGCTCTGGAAAAACAAGGAGTAGATGCAGAGTACATCCGACTCCTACGCAGCATTTATAAAAATGCCACAGCCTCAGTAATGCTGCACGAAGTTACTGAAGAATTCAAGATTGAGAAGGGAGTTAGACAAGGAGATTGCCTTTCCCCAATTCTTTTCACAGCTGTTCTGGAGGAAGTTTTTAAAACCTTGGACTGGGAGCAGAAAGGTCTGCGGATTAATGGGGAACACATCAGTCATCTGCGCTTTGCAGATGATATAGTACTCTTCGCAACCAACGGAGAAGATCTAGCTTCAAGACTTCATGAACTGAACACAGCAGGACAGAAGATAGGACTCAGGATAAATTTAACAAAAACAAAGGTAATGTATAACTCTTTTGCAGCACAAGAAACAATCAAATTTGAAGGGACGCCTCTGGATGTTTGCTCAGAATACACATACCTAGGACAACTAGTAACCACAGGAGAGAACAACAGGATTAACGAAGTAAATAGAAGAATTAAACTCGGCTGGAGTGCCTTCGGAAGAAATGCACACATTCTAAAGTCACAAATGCCAATGGTCTTGAAGAGAAAGGTCTTCAACCAATGCATTCTACCAGTGTTGACATATGGAAGTGAAACCTGGGTGTTAAACGCAGCAATAACCCAGCGACTTCAGACAACGCAAAGAAGTATGGAAAGGTGTATGCTTGGGATCACAAGAAGAGACAGGAAACGCAACAGCTGGGTGAGGATGAAGACCGGAGTGACAGACATCATAGATAAAGTAAGATCACTGAAATGGATGTGGGCAGGCCATGTGGCGAGAAGAAACGACAACCGTTGGACAAGAGCGGTTCTGAACTGGACACCAAGAGATGTGAAGAGACCAAGAAGAAGACCAAAGGACCGATGGAACAGAGACATCATTAAGTACTTAGGTGTGACATGGCAAAGAGAAGCTCAGAATAGAGAGAATTGGAAAGCGCTTGGGGAGGCCTACATCCGACATCGGATTGAAAATGGCTGATGATGATGATGATGATATATATATATAAGAAATAACTGAGAAATTGATTACTATGAAAAATGGTTCTATTTCATTCTTAGGTATTCCACTGTTAGTATGTTATTTAATTTAGCAATCACAATCATATATGTTTTGAATCTGATATCAGTAACTCTCTATAAGATGTGTACTAAATTTTGTAAAATGATAGAATATGAAATGTGATAGAATTATGAAATTTAGGGATGCATTAGAGGCTGATGGTCAGTCAGTATATCAATATTTTTACCAAAAGTTTGTATCCTTAGTTTGACTCCAGATAACTAAAATCAATGTGTATTAAGTTATTTTAACTGTGTATTCAATGTGTATTCAGTTATAACCATTAACAGGCTTCATTTTGTTTGAAGAATCTAATTAGAAATGATGGTCCTAAAAAATCAAGATAAATACCATAAGATGGGATACTGATCAGGTGTAATACTGTTTTTGTGTTGAGAGAGACTGAATTCTCATGGGGCCTTAAGGAAGATACTGAGGATCACTGAGTTTACAGGTAGTCACTTTAATCTATTCATCTTCCTCTCTCTCTTTTAGGGAGAAGGGGAGGGTCCTCCCCCTCTCTCTAATTTTTCTAGCTCCTCCTCAGCCAGAAGGATCAATTTAAATATGCATTGTGGAATTTAACAGGGGTTCATTTATGTACATGGTTCAAATTTTGGGAACTTTTAGGTAGCACCTCATAAACAGCAGAGGATGGTTGCAGATAAATCTGCCTTCACTTTTTGATGGAAAGAACAACAACAAGATGAGGATATATTTACTCACTGTGGATAACAATGGAAACACCAAAACACTTCATTTATTTCACCTTCATTTAATATCACTGAATGAGGTTAGTGTACTTTTTATTTTAATATTAAATCAATTTGATTTGCCACTTTAACTTGTGTCATGAGGCACAAAGAATATAAAAGACTCTTATTTACAGCTTTAGACTATTACAAGCCATCTGATTAAGTCCAGTATGGGATTTTTAAGCAATAAAATGCAGTATACTTAATGAGATTTTGGCAACTATGACTGGAACATTTCTTAAGAAGTTTACTCTAATTTTGCAAACACAAATTAAATGACACGTTCTTTTATTTTTTATTAATAATCCTATAATATGATATAAATATGCTTCCTATTTTGCTTTGATTGATAGAATAAGAGATACAAGAGATAGACTAAATATGGCTTTGAGAAACAAACATCCACTATCCTTTATTCATTTAATTCAAACTTCAGGAAATTTCTTATAACACCTTATTTACTATTTATTCATTACAACTATTAAATATTGTTATTTTTAAAATAATCAAAATATATCCCTGGTATCCATAATGATCATTACTGTTTATTATAAATGCTAAGCATAGACCAACATATTTTATATAACATATACTTACATTAACCATACTGTTGTGCTTCTCCAAAAGCTGATCATAAGCATCCCTTTTAGCAATAAGCTGTTCTCTCAACCCTTTTATTTCCTCTAACAGTTCTCTTCTAGCATAGGCAGCCTCCTGTTCCATTTTCTCTGGAATACAAACAATTGATCCATTAAAATCTTTGTATATCTTAATACAAAAAAATGAGATAAATTGTATTTCTTTACTTCAAAGACATAACTGAAACACATAGTCAATCCAAAACAAAAATAAGAAAGGTTTTAAAGTTCAGTTTCTTCTTAGATCTCTTCAATACATTAATAACATTAAGTTTTAACAGTACTCAGTGAGATGGATTCAAAGTTAACAATGGAGTACTTGGAATACAAATGTATTTCTAAGGAACTTGACAATCATTAAGTTTCATATAGTAAATAGAGTAAAGAGAGCCATGTTCAGCCAAGTATATTCAGCTAGTCAATGCTTGCATGTGGTACATTCACATCATCATAGCTCTGCATACATATGGCACTTTCCAAAGAACTTAACAATACCAATCTGTATTAAATTTATTGACATATAAAAATAGTCACCTACAAAAAAACAACTTAAGGGTTCAAAATACACCAAAAATCTTCATTTTGAAATTGAAAACAGGAACTAAAAGAAATTTAGCAACAAATTATAGTTCTGAATTATATGCTGTAATTTAAATTATATACTGTGATTTCCCCCTGACATACGCTGAAAGGCGGCTTGCATGGTATTTATGTAGATGTAAAACATCCTCTTCTAAAGTTGCATCCTATCTATAAAATCAATACTTGGGGTACAATAAAAAGATTCACATGACTTTTCATTTTAAATTACAGGACAGAAATATCGGAATGAAAGAAAAAGTCATACATAAAAGTAAATTACCTGAGTATGAAGACAATTGTTCTTGGTAGTCTTCTTCTTTACTGGCTAAAGCTGCATCAAAGTCTTTCTCCATGTCTTGCACAAGATTCTCCAACTCATTCACTTTGGCCTCCAATTCATTCTTCTTTTCTGCTTGCTTTCTAACTTCTGCAAGATTTTCTTCAAGTTCTGTTTTCACCTCATTTATCCTTTTCAGTTCTTCTTCATCACTGTTGTTTTCAGAGACCTTGTGAGACTCATTCCTGGCATTAAGTTCTTCCTTTAACAAGTGCATTGCATTGTCATGCTCTTCCTTTTCAGCTTCAAACATATTCTCCATATAGATGATCTTCTCTTCTAACATTTTGACATTTTCTCTGGATTCCTGCAAGTTCTTCACCACCTCATCTCTTTCTGCTTCCAATTTTCTGATAAGTTCTTTTTCTCCCTCTGTTTCTACGACCTCATCTTCTATCCTTTCTGAACTTCTTTCAGCTTTTACGAACTCAACTTGTTCAGAATCTTGAGAGCGATAAATTTCAAGTTCTTTCTGCAGCTTTTCTTCTCGCCTTGAAATTTCAAGTACTTGCTCCTCCAAAATCTTCCTGTTCATTCTTTCTGTAACCTTCTCCTTTTCTCTTTCATTCTCTACTTTTTCATGATTTTTTTTCAACTCATCCAGCTCCATTTCAAGTTTTTCTAACTCTTTCCCTAGCTTTTCTGCTTGGCATTTACATTGGTCCCTCTCTTCTTTAATCTGGCCAAGGTATTCTTCTACCTCTTGCTTCTGTCTTGTCAATAGGCTCTTCTCATTTTCTATTATCTCCAGCTTCTCCTTCAACCCCATTTCTGAGGTTGACAATTCTTCATTTTTACATCCAAGAATTTCAACCTTTCTCTGATTTTCATCCAACAAGCTCTTGGTAGTTTTTACTTCTTCTACAGCTGCTTCCAGTTCCAATTGTAACCTTCTTTTGCTCTCCACACTTGCAGACAATTCATCTGTCAACCTTTTGATGGCCTCAATGCTTTTAAGTTGACTGTTTTCTTGCTCCTCCAACTTTCTCTGAAGAACTTTCCTCTCGTCACGTATATCATCCAATTCTTTTTCATGAGCATCACTTTTTATTTTCCACTCATTGGATGCTTCTCTAACTTTTTCCATCTCCTTCTTTATCTGCTCTTCCATTACTGTATGCTGCTCAATTAGTTTCTTCAATCCAACAACCTCATTCTTCATCTTTTCCTCATTAATCAAACTCGCACTCTTTTCTTTATATGATTCCTCCACTAAACTGGCAATTTCATTATCCTTGTTCTTCACTTCTTCCCTCACTTCTTTCAATACTCTAATCAGACCATCTTCAGCCTTTTTCAGTTCCTCTATCTCCCGTGACATGCTCTCTATTTGATCTCGCTGCATCTCCCAACTTCTTCTCATAGCTGCTTGCTCATGAACGGCTTCTTCAGCCTCTACCTTTGCTTTCTCCTCCAGTTCTCTCATTGCTTTCAGCTCATTTTGAATCTTATTGGCTCTGTTTTCAGCTTCTTGCTTTTTTAACATCATAGCATCAAGCTCACTAAGGGCAGATATGGCTTTTTTCTGAGTCTCAACCTGAAGTTTTTTAATCTCTTCTCTTTCATGAATAAGATTTTCCATCTCCTTCAGCGTTAGTTGCCTGTAGTCTTCTGACTCTTTAAGCTGTTTCTCATAGAGCTGCCTTAATTCTGATATGACTTTTTCGGAATCTTTATCTCTCAGAAACAATGCTTCACGTTCTGCTATCAATCCATCTTTCTCCTTCTCCAATTTTTTCAATTGCTCAAAAGATTCGTGAAGAAGAAATTCTCCATCCCTTAGAGCAGTTAGAAAATCATTTGAAATTTCCATTTGCAAAGCCTTTACCAATTGCTCAAAGTGTGACCTTGCCTCTTTTTCCTCTGTCAACTCCTTTTCTAATCTTTGACATTTATCTTGCAACTCCTGTTCCATCCTGTTTGCTTTGTTTACACCCAAAGAAATAGTCTCTTTGAGTTCAGCTTTCACTCTCTGCAACTCATTCTCTTTCTCTTCTAATGCAGAAGAACTGGCAGACAATTTAGATGACAATTCTGATTCCACATTTTTCTTGCAAACCTTAAAATCTGCTGCTTCCATTTTCAAATTCTCAAACTTGGCATTGACTTCTTGGATCTGATCTTTCAAAATCTCTCTCTCGTTTGTCAGTCTGTTAGTCAATTCTTTTAAACCTTTTACCTCATTATTCAGCAAAGCGACCTCATCTGAAGACTTCTCCACATCAGCTTTCAGCTGGTATTTCTCATTTTCGGTTTTCTCAAGCATTCCCTTAAGTACACCACATTCATTATCAAGATCTTTCAACTTCATAATGAATTTCTCTTCCTCTTTTTTCCATCTTCTTCTTTCCTTGAGAAGGGAAATTGTTGATTGTAGCAAGCTTTCTTCTTTCTTTAAACTCATGTCATGACCATCAATAGATTCTGGAGGAACTTCCAATGTAGTTAACAATCTTAAAACATCTGTCTTCTCAGATAACAGTTTGCTGAGTTCCTCTTTAACTTGATTGTGTTTACATTCCCACTCAGTAGTGACTTTTTTGAGTTCATTTTTAGCATCCAGTAACTGTCTTTCCATTTCGGTTTCACTCAACATTTGGTTTCCTAATAATAAGTCTACACTCTTTTGGTTCATCACATTTTCACTGGCTACTACATGACCCATAGAATTTTTCAATGGCAATTCTTCAGCACAATGAATCTCAACCAAATCAGGTTCTTCAGTGGGCCTTTTCTTGTTCTTTGTATCATTGTTAACATTTTCTAATTCAGGTTGAATAAAATTTTCACTATAGCTAATTTTTTTCTCAATGGATCCATTTTCAGAATTGGCCATAATAAGAGAAGCCCTGAGGCGCCCATTTTCTTCCACCAGAGACTCAACTTCCTTGTACTTCTTCCTCAGAACTTCTTTTAGCTGGTTCAGCTCTGAAGCTGGCTGAGATGGCAAACTGTCATCTCCTGACACAGCTTCTTCAAAGACTGAACTGCTAATGCTCTCAGATGATGCAGCTATTGGTTCTCCATTTCCAATAGCCTTCCTTCTGTTTAAAATGCGCAGGTCTTCTTGAAGCTGTGCCACAAGAGCTTTCAAATTTTTGGATTCCTCTTCCCTTGCTTCCAGTTCCCTATGGACTTGCATTTTGTTTTCTGCCAAAGAAAGAGCTGCTTCTTCTTCTCGTTTGCGTTGGGTTTCCAACTCTTTCTGTAATGCACAATAAAAAACTATTGATGACAAGTTTAAACACTTAAACCGAAAGAATTAAATACTTAATATATCATATATATTGTTAAAAAAATAATTAACCATCCAGTAGAAGATTTACAAACATTTACTTGCCATTTTAAGGATATTAAATTCATACACTCTCAAATGTACTAAAACATGGTTTCTTGAAATTCAAAGCACCTATTCTAAGCACCTAGGCTGTTTAAATCATCTAGGTTCAAATTAAATGAAATTATGAATGGGAGATTAAAAACTCCTTTTTCTACCGACTTACAACCAATATTGCAACATCTTCCAAGAACATGCTAAAATAACAGCTCTATAAAAATACTCAACAAGGAAATGATATTTATGAAAATTATATTCAGCATAAGGTCAATAAAAGAGATAAATAATTATAAATTAATATTAAAGGTTTATATTCTTTATAAATTTCTTTAGCATTCCATCCTTACCTTAAGCTTTTTATTTTCAGCCTCTTGAGCCATCAAATCATTATTAGCCTTCTCTTTGTCTTGTTTCAATTGTTTCAATTCATCTGATTGCTCTTTTAAATTCTGCTCTTGCTGCAAAAGCTGATTTTCCAAGCTGGAAATTCTTTCTGGAAATTGAACAGAAAAATTAAGAAATATTTATGGGTGCTCAACAAAGAAAATATAATTTTTTAGAGGGACATAGATCTTATTCACAAAGCATGGAACCATGAAGTAGCTTAAGTTGAGGTTGAGTATTTTTCACAATATTTTAGCTCCAGCAAATATAAACAGATATAAAATATTTGCCATATCAAATATTCAATAATAAAAATCATCCAGGGAGGATAAAATTTTCTATCCTCCTAGTTGATGATATTAAAAGATGAAAACCTAAAATTATGTCAAATGATGTATTCTATCAAAGCCAGGTAAATTTTTTTTATTAAAATGAATTAAAATATGATTTATCAAATCAAAGTCTTTACTTAGTACACTTCACCTAGCCATAGGCCCTTAGACAAAGTTGCCTCTATACTATATTTTCTAGTTTATGTGCTTTTTTATTACAAAGAAATACATGAAAAATCACCCTAAATCTTATCAATATCAAATTTTGCTTAAATACTACCACCAGTATGTTTTCAAAGAGTTAAGCTGAATTGCAAAAACTTTTCTTTGAAGTTTGCTTCAAATTTACTTGAGATTTATCAGGTTGAAATTTGTTTTCATCTGTCATTAAAAGATCACTTCTTAGTTTTGCCATAAACAGTATCGAAAAGTCATGGAAAGGCCCTTATTTTTTCCAGCAACCAAAGCTGTACCCATGTGTGATAAAAGCCTGAAATGAAGGTATATCTTATCTCTTACATTATGAAGTTGAATCAGATATTTCTGATAGCAACAAAACATTCACAAAGGGTAACTGTCAGAAATATTTTATACCTACAATTGAATGTTCACAAATTTCTATGAAAATATTAAGTGCTTGAGAAATAAATTGGGTGACATCAAAGAGGTATTGGTTGCTTACTCAGGTGTCTAGCTTACCCAATAACACTGGCAGGGCAGCTATATATACAACAAAGTTTGTGCAGCCTTTCGGGCCATGGGACTACAATAGAAACTTTCACAATTTATCCAAGGAAAGCCTTACAATATAATATGAGTACATTTTTCTGCCTGTGCACATACATGTACTTGCAATTAACAGCATGGGGTTTTTGTTCAAGTCCATAAAGTTTCTAATTAAAACAACCTATTAAGTACAAAAGCAACAAATATTTTAGTCAAAATCAGAATGATTTCATTGAATAACTGTATATGGGGTCCAATTAGTCTTAAGTTTTAAATGATGGATTTAAGGTTCTGAGATTAAAATTTATTTACCGGGCTTTGGAAAGGTTATTGGACTTATTAAAAACCTTCAGCAGCCTGCACTCTGGTCTTTGGGCTGTTGGTAATACAACACATAGTTCACAATGAGAACCTTTGAGATGAAGCACTTTGGATATAATTCGGTAAAATTATAAGAGAGTACACAGCAATGTAAAACAATATTTTCAATTTCCAAAACCCAACCACTGGCAGCAAAAGCTTAGACCACATGATTTATTTATTCAATAATATAAAAATTTTATACTATCGTCAGAAGGTAAATGAATTACTTGACCTCTAAATCCATAAAACTCTAATTGTTCAAAAATTAGGAAGGATGATATACATGTAAAATTTTCTGAGGCATTTGAATAATTTATTCCAAAAGACAGGCTATGACCAGTGAAATGATAACCTATTAAGCAAGTACTCAATAAGTTCCTAAACTAACCTTGAAGAACAGAGATGGAGGAGTTTTCTGATTCACTGATGGCATTGTTATCAAGATCTTTCTCCTGTATTCTATGCTGATTGTTCCACTCAAGTAGCTTTTCTGAAGCATCCACACCTTTAAGGAGTTTAACCTTTTAAAGGATCCAGAAAAATATTGAGTTTTCTACATTAGGAAATCCATAAAAATATAAATCTCAGCTCAAAACTGCAAGAGATTCATGCCCTAAAAAGCAAGGATATCTTACAACATAATTAACAAGAATCCAAGATTGTACACTTACCTTAGTTTCAAGAGTGTTGATCAGGTGATCTTTTTCTTCTAGATCATTTCGCAATGCTTCCTCGAGATGTGCTTTTGCTTTCTGCTCTAGCATGCACTGCTCTTTTAATTCTGCAATCTTCCTTAAAGCACGGTCTTGTGTTTCAGTCAACACCACCTTTGAAGAATGTTCAGTTGTAGCATCAAGTATTAAAAAATTCAAGATTCATGTAAGACAAATTGAAATATGGTCTGGATATTAAGGCTTGTCAAGTGGGTACTACATTCACAAATAGAGAAAATGGTCCCAGGTTCAATTCCCGGTGGGGGCCATGTTATTGACCCAGTTTAATGAAAAAATTGGGAAGCCGCTTGGATTAATAAGAGGTGGGTATTCTTAAGTCTAGACAGTTAGGTGACACAGGAGTAAATATGCTGACAAAGAAACACCAAAATAAAAAAAAATTGATTTGAATCTAAAATAATGAGAAACATATAATTTTTTAACAGAAATATTACCAACTTTTATAAAATTAATCATTTTAAAATTCAAAATGTAGTTTTATTTTCCAGCATTATTCACTGGATAGTAAAATTTAAAAAAAGCAATGGGAATAATTTTACAGAAATCTTCAATCCTAAAGCTAGATTTAACTTGCTTAGAGATAACAGGGGGTAAAGTTTATGGCCTATATATGAGCAGATTCATATACCACACCAACCAGAGGAGAGTTTTCACTCCACCTGAAAAAGCCACCCACTTCCCTTTCACACATTATAAAACTCAAAAATAGGGTCCCACAAAAATAATCAGGCTGCAAGCATCTGAGCTCAGCATAGAGGGTATACTGCAAATTATTACTATAATACAGTGACTGAATAGAAACTTCATACCTTAATCTTCCCATTCTGCCTCTCCAATTCTCGAAAATGTCTAGCAAGATCAACATATCTTCCTTTATATTTGTGATATCTTGATTGAGTCTTTCTGTAAGCTGTTAATAACTGTTCTTTGCTGATTCCTTGGAGATGGCTAGTGCTACCACCTATTTCATCGATTTCACTAGTAGATTCTAAATCAGACTGAAAGTAAAACAAATTATTAAATATAATTGTGATAGCCTTATCATACTAGCTATATAATGGCCCATACATGAAACACATAGTGATTAATCTATCAATCAATTACACCAAGAACTTAAAACTTGAAATCCAAATGAACAGTAAAAATTTCAATGACCAGGCCATACTAAAAGGATTTCCATTTTATCATAAATTTATTAGAAAATTGATAGATCCATTCAGAATATAAGAAATGTACCTTGAATATTGTATTATATTTTCAATTCGTTCAATCATAATATTTGCCAAGAAGGTAAAATAAAATATACTAATGTGGCTATCACATCAAAATTAAAAACTCTCTATTGATCATTAAAAAATACTATTATCTGCTGATAATTCACAGAGGATTCTTCCAAAATAACAACTCTAGATTCCAAACGAATTATAATTGATGTAAATTCAAAATTATTGCCTAAATCAAGAGCTATTTGAGAAAAATAGCCATTTGAGGTGCATTTATACAAAAATATAATACAATGTTGCATAGTTAGATCATTGCTTCTTTCCTAATGCCGACAATCATTCTATAACATAATCGGATCCTTGTCCGAATATTATCGTTGAAATTAAATAGACTATGATGCAAACTAGGGCGTAATATTCACTATTACAACATTACTTTGGGCATATGATTACTCCCACCATATATGCACAGGCATTCTACAGTGTCTAGAATGTGTATGCAGTAAGATAGTAAGTGTAAAAGCAAAAGTGGGTTACAAAAGGAAAACTTGCGGTAGAATCTTACAATATGTTTGATACTATGATTACCGAATATCAAACCAAAGCATCAACCCTAAACCAAAATTTTACGATTCTCCAAATTGATTCAACCGAAAACTAAAATTCACCTGAAAGTGATAGGCATTGCTTGGTGATTCATATAACGGAAATAAGGAAGAAGCATCACTCATCATGGAGCTCGCAGATGATCGTCTTGATCGTGGTGCTACAGGGTATTTGGGAGATGTAACAACCGTATCTTCATGGAGATCAACTCGATGAAATGCGGAGTTTTCCTTATCAGGAGAATTCCGCGGTGTCTCTGAAACTGTCAGTTAGAAGAACATCGTTAATATTTTGACTGGGAGTGATACTCTAATGGTGTGGTAACAAGTCTATGCAGTAATTTACAAATTATACCTTCACTTTCCTCGGCGATACTAAAATTATCATTGGATGCGGTTTCCTGCATGGAACTGAGAGAACTCGATGGGCTCACCATGGCCTAAGGAGAGATCAACAATTTTCCTCAAATACAAGTTATTTACCAAATTCGAATCTGAATTCAATCGTGTTCATTTTTCGAGGAATTTAAGAAAATACATGGTATGTTACGTACTTGAGCTAATTGCTGAACAGAAGTTTGTAATTTTAAAGGTGATATCTTCACCTCTTCGGCTATCTTATCTTTCAATTTCTTGAACATTTTGGTTGATTAATGTTTATACATCACAATTAAAAAGTAATCTTATTTACGTTTCGGAGATAGAATCAGCTGGAAGGCACATAGGAGTTGTCGAGCTGGTTTAGCGACTTATGTTTACATATGGGAAGGAGCCCTAATGATGAAAACACGAGTTCCAAGAGCCATCTTGATTCCAATTTTTGGTGCTTCATTTCAATTATTTTCATGACTTTTTTCGCTGGTTACTTCTCACTTGCGAAAATAATGTTAAAGATAGTATCGAATCACGTTTTTCAAAGAGCTTCCATTTTCTTGGCATTTCATAAAAAATATTTTGAAGATTATATATTTATGAAAACCGTGAATGAGTTTTAGTATTGGCAACAACTTTTAATGACACTCGGTCCTTAAAAAGTTTATTGATTAGTAAGAAAGACTGATAAATATCGAAGGAAATTAATTATGTAGTAAACTTGACTGAAAATTATGTATCACATTAAATAGGATAAAACCCTTATTTCACCACGTCATCTCATGTTTCAGATAAGTTCAAATGGTTCAAATAGATCTTGAGAGCTAAATAATCCCAACATATATCTACATTAAACTGATAAATATGCGTTGTCTATCTTCTGTTGGAGAAGATAACGTTCTAATGTGAAACATTGTAGTTATCAGACAAAGTCATTAAATATTTACACATTTCCAAATATTTTATTAGAGTTGAACTTAGCGAACTAATTATTAACGCTAATCGCAAGATAACGGCGCATTCCAAGAAGAAAGAAATATTGTTCTCATTCATTTACTTTTTAAATTTTACTCAATTTTTATTCGTTATTTTTTAAATAAAAATGAAACATTCTACGGGAGGTATGTCTCTCCTAATCACTCTGAATAGCTTACTCACCGAAGTTATTTTGTACTTAATACATAAAAAATCTAAAAGGGATATGTATTTCTTTGGAGAGGGAGCCTCGCGTAGCTTTTCTCTCCATACATGTTCTCATAAATTTGGTAAAATTAAAATCCTTATTGCAATGAACTGCGCTCTCTCTTCGAGGTGCATCTTTACGGCTTACTAGCCGTCCTAAGTGTGTAATATGATTTATGGAAAATTTTCTCAGATGCATATTTAAAAGTTAGTGTGATACAATAATCCGTGTTAAAGCATAATTTCAAAGGTCCCGTCATTCATAAGTCTTACAAAGAAGCGGGTGGATTAATTCATAACCAATACTGGTGGTTCCCATTTTGTTTTTTGCCAAAATCAATGAGAAACTTTTGATTTTATTGTGCAAAGTTGCTGGAAATACTTTTAGATTAATAATTAATTCTGTTCTCTATTTCTAACTAGAAAACGTGTGAAACTACCCGTTTTCAATATGAAAGTGCAATTCTTTTTAATAAAATTCTAACGAGATGTTGCATTTGATCTTTACTCATTCGAAGCATTACCTGTTGAATCTCGTACTTTTTTCGATTCATTTCCTTCTGAAAGCTATTTTTTTATTTTCAAATGCTCCATAATAGGCATTGATTGAGCATACTCTAACAATTATATACATAATAATATAATTATTAATTTTCATTCTCGCCCGTTTGAGTACATACAAACTTATGACCAACAAAGCGCAATGCGAAAAACACTATTATTATTGCTACTATAAGCTATTTGACAATGTCAAATTTCAGCTTCAGGAATTTACAGAAATATAGAATGGGTAGTGATTAGTGCAGCATTAAAACTTTTGAGATTTTAAAGTCCGGTTTTCTCAAAAGACTGTCCACAAAGTCATATTAAGAAATTCTTCTTACAAATGAAATACGAAATGACACCATCTTTGAGGCTTTTATTGATATGATTCATATTAAGAAAATCTGAATGCTCAAGGGATTAAAATTTCTTTGATTTGCATTTGAGTTTAGGTGAACCCTCATACTATATATAGCCATAAGCACAGGAGCACGATTAGGACTAAATGGTATCACATATCAAGGAGAGACAATCCTCAGTGATTTCTAGTATAATATTGAAAATAGGATAGCTAAATACTTCTCTTTTATTGATAAAAGGAGGGCCTAATGTTGAATTCAGTTCTCAGCTGTTATATTAATTGCAAATTTTCATAAAAAGTATAATTTCTAAAACCATAATCATGGTCTCAGGGTGAGCTCTAGTAAGCCAAATGTGGCCAGCTGACCTTTGCAGTCTTGAAATATCTCAATAATGAAAGAATTATAATCCATACACACACTAGTACAAATTTACAGAAAGGATGTAGTTTCTATTTACTTAAAACCTCACTTTTCATTATTTTCTTGTTAGCTTCACCCACAAAAGTGGAATTTCCTCCAAAAGATCATCAGTTTCTTAAAATATAAAGGTTAATACACAGTTCTACATGAAAAGATCTTTGTATTAATTTTCAGTGCCATTATAGATGATGTTGCCTCAACTTATCAATCTCTCATTAAATTAATAACTACATCAGCTTTTCCTAAATTAAATTACCTAACTAATAGTTCTAAATTTTTGAAGACCTTTTCTCATAGATATGTTAATTGGTGCCCATTTGGTGATATCATCAATAACCAGAATCAGCAACATCATGATAATACCTTGCCTTTTTAAAAGTGTAACTCTGAAATTGAACGAGAAAAAAGTTTTGGCATATTGTATTATTGTAAATTTTACATGAAAATTAAACAGTGTTTCTTTATTGTTTGTTTTCAAAAGTTATCAGCAGTCATACTGGTAGAAGGGGAAAATCTGTAGAAGTTTATACTATTTTTTTGGAAATGGTCAACTTCAGTTTTGTTTGTCAGTGAGAGTACTGCATGAATGCCTCCCATTTATCTAAACAAGCACTGCATTGTGGAAAAATATTTAGAGAATAGGATAAACACTTAGCAAAAATTATCACTAAAAGTATGCAAATAAGTATATTAAGGTGAAAAGTTAATTTTAGCCCCTCCTATATATCTAGTAAGGAAACAGAGATATGATATCTGATACTTGTGATTTATAAACAAAAATAATTTTTCTAATACAAGGGTAGTTTAATAATTAATTTATTTCTCTGAAAGTAAAACTTTGTAACACACGTAGCACATTGCTATATCCTTCATGTCTACTTACCATTTTTCAAAGCATAGTCTCTGATCATTTCTTGGGCTTTATGACAGAGTTCAGGAAGTGCGTGTCAGCCTCTTCTCTACCACACCAACTTCTAGTCACAAAATAACTTTATTATTGTTTATCACTGGGGCTTAAATTATTCTAAAAGTGTATGGTCATGATTTTTATTAGTTGAAGCTAAGTGTTCAAATGGCTTTCCCATTACAAGAATGATTGTGAGTCCCAAGTAGAGGATGCTGGTAAACTGCTGATCAGCCCAAACAATTTAAGTGTGAATAGAGTGCTAGTGCTGCATCAAGGTAACGAATGAACAAGTATAAAAAATCACAGGTTAACTCAGTATTACAGTAGGGAGTATTTACTGCATGATGATTTATGCACAAAAAAGATGTGTGCAGTAGATGGTACCTTCTGCATAACAATAAGCCAGCAGATTTTGGCTAAAAGAAGGGTCATAGCCATCAAACAACCCCTAAATTTGCTTGATTTGGCTCCAGTGGACTTTATGCTCTTCCAAAACTCAAATCTGTCTTCAAAGGCACTTGGTTTGAGGAAGTGCATCAAGTCAAGTGAATGTGTCAGCAATTCTTAACATATTCAAGTCAAGAATGTTGCTAAGTAGTTCCAGAGCCTTATGATCTATCCTGGGAAGGTGTTGTAAGGGAAGGTTAGTAAGTAGAAAACTAACTTATTAGTTAGTTACATCACAGAGATTAGTTTTCTCAAGGAATAATAAGCTTACATATAATTAAATGGGCTAAATCAATGTTGAAAACTAATCTAAAATTCCTTTCAAGAATTAACATCATCTCATTGAAACTGATTTTTCTACTCATTAAGCAATCAAGCCCAAAATACTTTTATTGTTAAGTCTAATAAATCCAACGTTTTCTTCTCAAGATACCAAATCATAATTCAACAATTTTAAGGTTGGCACACCATTGAAGACTATTAAGTCAATTAAAATTACATGTATGGCATAATGAACCATGTGACCAAGCCTATAGACATTTGTGATGAATAATACATGGTTAGCACATTTATTTACACGGCATTTTATAATCTTGAGACCATGTTGGATCCACTACCTTTTGATTCTGCCCAGTTATACAATACTGGGGTAGTCCCCACCAAAGACGAACTACTGAATGCTTTACTTGATTTACAGCAGCCACACATATTTAACGAGTTCTAGTGTTTGATGAATACTCTCCAAAAGCTGTACATTTTGATAAAAATATCTTCAGTTTATATGTAAACAGAGAATAATTTTGAGGATGAAATTTAAATATTCCCTTCTTTAATTCTTTTAAAAGATTGTAGACAAGATAGATTGCTTTATGGATTTTCTGTAATATCATACCAACTTAAATTCAAGTAACATGCAGAGGGAAAATTATACAATGAAATATATTATCTTTTTTATTTGACAATATTTTATCATATCTTTCTATTTCCTTCCTATTTACTTCAAGATCATGGGTTATCACACAGAGCAACAGTTTAACCAAAATATAACAAAAAACAAATTCCCAACATTAGAAATAAAATATACCAAACAAAATAATGGAGTTAGGGAAAATCAATCAAAGAAACAAATAAGGAATAACATGAAGCATATTATCTCCATTAATAAATAAACACAACAGATTTTAAACAAAATCATGCAAATGATAGTTATCAAAGCTAGAAATAAAAATTATACTATAGTATCAACACAATAGAAAGAACACTCATTCTTCATTCAAGGTAGAGAAAAATCTTTGTAGATACAAGACATTAAATTGCACATATTTCAACTAAACAAAACTTAGGAAAAAGTACATCGTAAAAGAAAAGTGTGTATTTTATTCAGTGTTATGTTTTTAGGCAATTTTTTCATCATTTGGGTATTTCATCTTCAAGTATATATGAAATTGTCATATCATGACAGGACCATCTCTTACTTTCAACACATTTCCAAATTGTTTGCTACCTTTAATTATTCTTTGGCAACAAATTACTGATTTAATTGGGAAAAATGACAAGTGTTTGTGATGCAATCCTTATATTACTGTATTTACTCTGTATTCACGACACTTACTCTCACATTTTCATTCCTAGTTTGTTATTGCAGGGGCGCTTTTAACTGTTAGGGCTAAACATGCACCAAAAATGTTCAGTAGTTACTCAAACAAAGATAAAGCAGAGAAAGGCCCAGAAGATTATAGAAACCCAAAGAACTAAACATGCACAAGTAAGAGTATGTTAATACAGAATTATTGCAAAAGCTGATTACCCCTTATTAATCTGAAATTATATTGAGTTATAATCATTGGAGAAATCATTCTATGAAGCGATTTTATATCTTTAAAATTACTGTAGAGAAAATCCTTATAAATAAGAAATGTTTCATTGGAGACCCATATTTCATTTCATCTACACTATCAAGTAAAGTTAAAATCAGAGACCTGATGGTCTTTCATTGAATTAATTATGAATGTTTAACACTCTAAAATCAAAATAAGACCTTGAATTTGCCCATTTCATTACTGGATGTGTAGATTATGATATCTATCGCTACAAAAGAAATATATCGAAACAGAGACTGTTACAGAATATGAAAAAGTGTACTTTTAGGTATGTTTTAATGTGTTTTAGTGTTTGCATATTGGTTTGTAGTGATTGTTGAAATGTATTTGCATGGGGAAATTGAGTATCAGTGTTCATCTGCTAAAGTTTCGCACGGGGCAAGTAGTTCTTTTATATTTAAGAATGAATAATTTGTGTTATCAAGGTATGAGCATAAACACCACTGACATATTAAGTGTATAGCAACTTTCAATCATTCATCGGGCAATTTCTTGTAAATAAGATGAAGAAAATATTAGCTGTACAGAAAGATGACACAACAACATACAACTAACTCAATTCTGAGACCAGGGATAGAACAACACACCGAATGACAAAATAAAACAGGAAATATTGAGGAGGAAAACAGACAAGACCAAACAAACAAGAGACTCAAATTAATTCTCACACAAATCAACTTCTATTTTGCCAGAAGTATCTGTGGCAGTCAGATAGATGAAAAGAAGAGAATAGATGACTGTAGAAACCCGGAAAATTGGTGGAAGTGAGATTGTAAAAGTCTTAGCACAATTATTTAATAATTTCCTATAGAATCATGCATAGTTTACCTTAAAGATTTCCAGAAGAAGAAGCATATTTTAAGGAGTTATTGCCCCATCAGCCTCTCTGTTTTATCATAAAACAATGACTATATAGCTAAATACCATGAAACTGCCACAAAAATAACAGCTGAATGTTTGAAGGCTACAAAAAATCAGGAGAGCACAGTCTATATGTAATTTTCAGCATAAAAAGATATGAAAAACAATTTTTACTCCATTTTGTGGACTACAACAAAGATATTTATTCAGCAAGCATTTCCTTTCTAGTGGTGATTCTTGAGAAGAAAGGGTTAATTGTAGAATAATTCAGTCTCCTATGCAACAAATATAAAAGCACCACAGTCTCTGCTGCATGAGGAAATCTAAAATTTTAATCCATCAGATGCCAATTGTAAATGCATCTCTAAGGGCTCCAGCTGTTTAGAATCCATCATTTACTGACCCGTAAAACCACTCTCAAACTTAACATTATTATGGAGTATTACTCAAGACGTTTTTCATTGGGTTCTCATATTATATAGAAATTGGCCTATTTTTCACAAAATTTGCAGATGGTGAGAGGGTAACAATTGAAAAAAAAAGTATAACAAGGCAACTGTGTATCATTTTTTACTTTATAGCAGTTTTGAGTTATTTAAGAACTAAATTTGGTAAGAGAAGAGTGTATGGATAAACACAGTTTGTGAGATCTTGGCTACAAATGCCATTTAAAAATACTAAACCTAAGCAAAACAAAAATAATTACCACTAAGATATCACTGCAGAGCTCAAGAAATTCTTCTGGATTGCTGTTTTGAATGTATACTCAGAACAACAAATAACAATAAGGGAAAATAGGATTTAAAATGTTAACATGAATTAAATATAAATGGAGAACTTTCAGAAGGAGCATGCATTCTTATATCTAAAATTTCTATGATTTTGAATAGGAAAATATTCAATTAATACATAAAGCACCCAGAATAGATAATCTAAGTTCGAGTATTCAGGTACTAACATAGATATTTGAGTATTGAAAAGTAATAGAGCTGATCAACAGCAATTTGCAAATTGGTAAATATTGACAATTACAGTCATGATATATTACCTAATCAGTGATGTACTGACGATGAAAATGCTAAGATTTGATAGTGCTAAATTTACCAGAAAAATCAGAAATAGAAATAAATCCACCACAGATTCTTAAAATTTTCTAAATAATATATTTATCGTTGTATGTCAACATTACTTGTTGCAAAAAGAGTATTCCTGTATTGCTCCAACCTTAGTACTAATCATTATTAAGAAGCAGAGTAGCTTAAATTCATTAAATGGCCTTGTATTTTGAAGTTGGATTTTTATTGACAAAAGTCACCGATGTCTGAACTTATATAGTATATATTATTTCTTTTATCATGTATATAATTCTAAAAACTCACATATTTATGTTGTAAATTAATAATAAGAATTTAATAAAAAGTTTTTTAAATTTTAAAGGTATTATTTAGAAAACTCAAGTACCAGAGTATTTTACAAAGGACTACTTGATACCTTGGGCAATTGAAAACCCAAGCATTTTGGATTCATGAATTATGGAAGTGAAACATGGGCATTAAGAACCACTACATAATACAGTGGTGACTCCAGATATTGCAGAGAAGAATATTGGACAATGGTTGAATATCCAGATATGAGAGGGAACCAAGAAGAAGAGCAAATAACAGAAGGGCAAGAGAAAACATCATTAACCAAGGCTTAAACCAGCAACAAGAAGTTTAAAAAAAATGAGTGAATCGGGTAATGCTTGAGGAGGCCTACATTGTCAGGATGTTTAATAATTATTCTGATATAGATATAGTTTTAAAAAATTGAAATAAGAAAATAATTTTACACCACAAAATGTTGGCAAAAACATTAGTTGCATACGTAATTAATTATTAAATCATAATCATGCCTTCATAAAATTGCTTTCATCAAACTGTGTCCAGTCTAAATCATATCGGTAGATTTTTATCTTAAAAGGAATCATGTCTCCAGGAAGCAAAGGATTAACTTAAAAATTAGTTTTATTGTGAATAAAATTCTCATATAGTAAAGAATAGAAATCAAATCAATTACCATGTAAATGGCTAGATAACAGATGAAAAATCACATTTTCAATGAACAGTCATACACAGTCTTTGATATCAAAGAAATTTTTATTTTTAACTGCAAAAATATAACAAGAAATTATTCAGCAATACATAAAATGAGAAAGAGTTAAAGCCATTGACAAACCATTGGCCACTGAAGATATCCCAAAAACAGTACATTTAAAAACTGGGATGAAATACATCACAACATAATTGTTGCACACTAAAATGTAAATGAACTGTAAAAATACTCAATGCAAGTGAATTTAAACTAAAGCACATCATGTAAGGACCAAAAATTTCATGACCGAGTCCAATTAGTCTTAAAACTGAACCTCAAAAGAGTTTCATTTAACAAAATTCAATGTTAAAATCAAGCTTGTTAATAAAGTAAATAAAAGTGAAAAAGATAATAAAATTCTAAAACCTTAGAGCAAAACTGTATAAAACTGAAAAAGTTTTCATGTTAGGTGAACTGAATATGAAAGTATTACTTTAAAAAGAATGGATGTGAGATGTGCATGTTTAAATGATAAAATCAGAAACAATAGACCCACTGGAATAGCAGTGATGTCATGTAAAAAAGTTGCAAAGTTAAAGAAGTTATGTAAAAGGCAATGAATATTGAGTTTGAAATTAATCCCAAAGAAAAGCATCACAAAGCCATACCAAAGAATGGAGAGGCAAAGCAATGAAACTATATTTTCCTTAATTCATTTTTACAATAACACTGTTCAAATAGATGCAAAAATGAATTAATTTAGGAAGAATAAGTATTATTAAAAACCTTTATATGCCCTTTTTATATCACTCAACTTAGGCAGTCTTGAAAAACAGTAACGATTGAATTTCATCAATTTGCTCTCTATAGATAAAAATGCTTAGATAGTAAGAGGTAAAGAATTGGTTCTAGCTACTTCAAATTACAACGGGTATCCCAAAAGTAAGCTTCCCTATACTTCTGAAAATCAAAATCATTTCAAAATCAAAAAATTGTTGACTCCTTGTGTCCTTATTCACTACTTCATTTATTGACAATCTACTTTTCAATGTACCTTTGTTAACTTGGCAAGGCTGCTTCTTATTCTAATGTTCAGAATTTCACTGCCAAATTCCTCAAACAACATTCCACTTACTAATTCAGTTTGTCGTAATAGGAAAAAACCAATCAAAAACCTTCCATACAAAATTTCCTCTGAGATAAAGCTGTGGAATGATAATTGACTAACCTCCAACTATGGAGAAAGACTAGCAAGGTCTACTCTGAGTTGAAGTATCAAGTAATAGTAATGGTCTCACAAAAATCATTGTTTTCATCTGATAGATAAGTTTTTATCAATCTACTGCTAAGACCATCATCAAGAATATTTGCTTTAGTTTTAATGAAAATTGTTCTACAACAGTGAACCATAACAAAGTAGATTGTAACTTCATAGTATCTTCATGTACAAGAAGTACATGGATATCTATCCATGTACCTCCATGGCAGCTTCATTTTTTGCTCTCCAAATCTAAAGCAGATTTAGCATACGAATAATGTGTCATTGGAATTAAAAGGAAGCAGCTGCCTAAGTACAAAAATATGCATTTAAAAATAACAATATCATGTAAACTATTAGAGTAATAAATAAAGATAATGAATGAAAACTTTTGATTTTGAAACAGTTCTTATATTTCTGTAGCATTGGGAAATTACTTCTTGGATAGCCTTTACTCAAAAGACCATAAAAAATGAGTATGATTTTGAATACTCCAAAACTAAGGACACAACCAAATTACACTTGAAAAGATATTTTTTTTCTTAGAATTCTGGTCACAGCTATGAAATAGAGGAGAAGAACAAACATACTTAATGCTTCTTAATTCGAATGCAAGGAACATAATGAGACAGTAATTGTAAATTGTATGTTAGTAATAAACCATAATTTTTTAAAAGTAGAGGTAGGTCTGATTCTTTAATTATTACCTTGGCAATTGTGAGAGGATAAGTACATGAAATCTTTTTTATGACTGAAAAAACAAAAATTTATGATGAGATTGTCAAAAAAATACTTTAGCCAAACCTTCTTTACTGATTTATTTTAAATCAGAAATGATGTTCACTCACCATTGATACAGATCCAGTGAAGTGCTTAAGTCACCATCTGAAAATTAAAGAACAGCATATAGCATATCAGACATAACTGAGGTATTTTTGCATTCAGATACATGACAAATGAAGAGCAGAAAAAATCTCACAATATAGTTACTATATATAGGGTAGACTTCTTCATAAGAAATACATCCTAACATAACTGGCAAGCACAGTTAACAGGGGCAGAGTTTCATAGAAAGGTTTGCAGTGATTAAAGGAATCCAATAAGCTCAAATATGAATAACAAAATCAATTAATCAATGTCAATGTGCCACTAATGAAAATTTTAAATACTTAGAAATCTCAAGAGAAACCATTGCTGAAGAAATATAATTAGAATTTCTAAAAGAAAATATATTCATTAAAAGCCAATTTTTGTAACACAATCTTTCAATGTATTCTTTTGAAATTTGTATCTTGGCACATAAAATTCTAAGTTTAACACCTGAGACAATCATCATGCATTCTCATAGCTCTATTCTATGTTTGATCTTATCAAGAGAGATTACCAAGAAATGCAAACTATGTATAAATTTAAAATCTATAAGACTTGTTTCCAAACCAAGCGAACCATTTTATAGAGAAGGATGTAAAATCTATTCTATAAAACTTTTACACCTATTAAAAAAAAAAACTATTCAATACACCAATTCTTTTGACATATCAATAACAAAAGGCTTTCACATCAATGAAAGATCTGCGTATAATCTTCAATAACTGCATCTAGTAAACAAAAATCATACTAAATAATCATCATTAAAAAAACTAGGGATAGAAGAATCAAAACATTTGTTCCAAATGTACTAAGACTTTACTTTCTCTTTACTTTTTAAACTAGTTTTTCATACTGAGGCAATTACCTTGGTTCAGAATATCACCTTAGCCAATGGTGTCCAGCTAATGCAAGATCATAACAAGTAGTACAGTCAGCCAGTTTCTGGTGTAAACTAGAGGAAGAAAATTGACAATCTTGTCAACAGAATGAATTATTGTGCCCACTTGGAGACATTATGTAACACCTAATATACAAGGAATAATTAATTGGAAAAAACATGAACAATCACAGCAAGATGTTTCTCACCGCTTACTAGTAAACATGCAAACGCCAAGTAATGACCATGAGAACTAACAGATAAGAATAAATTTCAACATCTGCACTCAGATAAATCAGTAAGGTAGATCAATTATGTGTTAATGCATACAATGTGGATGAAATTTAAATAGTAACATTAAAACCATTGGATGACATCATTTTGCAAATTGAAGAAAAATCAGCGATAGTCGGAATCCATGTAAAATAAAAATCTTCAGAATTAAATAAACTACCATAATTTAGAATCTTAATGACAATTATTAATTTTAAAGCAAATAAATTTTTACAAATTCAAGACAGCATAGGATTCAGTCTTTCACTGATTTATCACCACCAAGTAATAATGAATCTTCTACTTCAGCCTGAATTTGCCCCATAGATCCTCACACTCAACCAAAACATACAAATTTATCTCTTCCACTCAATTCCACACCACTTTCAAAATTAAAAATGCACACAAGTGCCTAAGCTTCGGTTGTTTGAGCTAAACAAACACATTCAACCAGTAGGACATAAATAAAGAGACAGACAGAAAAATTAAGGAAAGAAGGAAAACAAAAATTCTCACTGATAATTATTTCTCCTCTCACCTTTGTTATAATGCAAATCTTCATTCACGCAAAGTGGTAGAGCACAGCATCTTCCGCAAGCACACTCCTTTCTACTTGAGACTAATAGGGGTGGAGAGGACAGAGGGTATTTGGCTCCATTTAAAACGTCTTACGTCAATGACTCGAATTAAGTAATTACTATGAAAAATGTCAATCATAGTGCCCATTCCCAATGGATAGAAATTTAAAGGTTTGAAAATCATCTCAGAGGGCCAAACTACAACATTAAGCAATGAGAATCATGAATTTAACATTGAAGCAACATCATTTACAGCTGACCTTCACCAGATCTAATGGCCCAACTCATTCAAGGCTTCAAAAATAGTAATTTATGAAAAATACAGAATGATTCTAGAGCATGGGACATCCTACTGATGATTAGGATTGAAACCAATGTTCTCACCACCAAAAAACTATCTGATGCAATCACCAACACCACCAACCACCCTTGGCACCAGCCAGTCACACAATCAGCCAAACCACCACTCACACCCAATCTTGAATCTACCAAACCCGCAGGAAAATAACATAACTTTTACGAAGCAATTTTACTTAATCTTTCAGCATTTAGTTAAGTAGAATGTTTTCTCTTAGATTATAGATCCACATATCAGATTATGCAAGTCTTCTTCTAAGGAAAATAGATTGACTGTAAGGTGAGATGGAAAAAAAATTTGAATCCTCAGATGATGACTGACTGATGTTCTACTGATTGAAAGAGATTTCTTGCTAGTATTAATGGTGCAATGAAATTTTCCTTGAAATAATAATATATCCAATGAAGAGATTAATGTCTCAAAGTTTAATGGCAAGGTATAAGAGAAACATCTTTGGCTTTGATTAAAGCATTATGAAAAGTAGTGATGCTTGTCGCTCGGTCAAGAAAGGAACAAAAATAATTTCAAGTGATAAAATAGGAATTGAAAACTCAATCACAACTTCATGCGCAGGATATATATTTATTCCTGAACTCATATTTTATAAACACACACACACACAGGAAAGCACTCTCTTGCAACCAACAACAACTACACTTCAGTTTAGGAAATTTCATTTTACCAATGTTTGGTAGAAAAGGAGAGAAAATAAGTCTATTTCGCACTCAGATTTGCCAGCACACTAATCAAACACACAGCAATAACAATAAAAAGAAAACAAATTTTGGCATTTTTCATTTTAACCACGCCACAATTCCGACTCCATTCATAAAAACAATAATTCCTTAGGAGCTCATTCACAACTGAACATCACACACTTTAGTACAGCTATATAATGATCTTTTTTGCTTTGGATAGCCTCAAAAAGCTCTTCGATCACATTCAACCAGCTTTACACAGTTACACATTTTATGTATTCTTCATTTCCACCATGACAATAATACCAGTTTTTGTTTCAAAAAGCTCCTTTCCTTGCTCATATGATGAGTATATTTCTTAGTGTGTATGTGCATGCAGAAATAGTTGTAAGGGATATTGACACTAGCACTAAAACAATAGCTAACACCATAAATTTGGAAATTGACAAAGAAAGTCAATAGATCTAGCAGTCATATGTAATGCAGAATACAAAATTAATAACTAAAATTATAATGCACCAAGTCATTGTAATCTTAAGGTGGAAATAAACCTTAAAATGTCACCAACTCAAAAAAAGAGAAATGAATTTGAGAAATAAATGTTCAATGCTTAGGATATCATAACACTACAAAACATGGAAAGGAATCAAAGACAAACTTTGCAAGCCAAAAATGAAATAGAAATGTGTACATCTAGGTGAGTGCTTTTGCATATTCTATTAATACAACTAATATCCTATAACCACCTCTGACTGCAAGAGCTACTCAACTTAGTGTGCTGCATAGTTAGTAAGATTAACATTACAGGAATACATAGAAATATTTGTCAATAATACGATATCAAGGTTTCCATCCCTAATTTTCAAAATCTACACAGCAGACTTTAAAAAAGAAGCAGTACCACATTTCAGAAACAATGTATTGAAAACTGGTTTGTGGGTCAAATAAAAGGAAAATGAAAAGTTTTCAAAATAATATTCATATTCAATCCTTATACACATCATTTGTTTAAAATCTTAAAAGTTTAACGGCAAGATTTTTTCAATGTTTGATGGACATCAATGAGCAATGACTAAATGGTCAAACAGAAAATGAGATTTTTTTCTTCCATCAGCAAAATTTACAGTTATGGTGCATAATGTGATTTTATTACCCGCAATAATATTATTTTGCATAGTTTCAACAATCGCAAATCATCCTCTCAGTATCTACAAGCTCTTACACGATGCCTTTGTACTTATAGGACAAAATATAAAGGAAGTTTAACTTCCAATGCTCAGTTCGATATGAAAATAATTTTAATCAGTCATGACAACACACCAAACATTCACACAATGTCATCAACCAGAATATTAAATAATTGGGTAATTAAACCAACATTATGCCTTCCTCAGATTTAATAAAAAAATTGATACCAGAAAAATAATAACTTCAGTACACTTCCATACTTCCATCAAGCACCAAAATATCTGCTGTTCAACCTAGCACACACCACAAACAGAAAAAGAAAATAACACCCATACAAGTATGTATATATTTATATATATATTTATAAATCTATGTAAAATGCAGTGGAAATTCTGCTTGCAAATAAACTCTCTTTATGCAGCTCACTAGCCAGATCATAAAGCTATATTATCTAGGTTTTCCTTTCCTCTGCAACAGAACATGGCAAGGTTTCCACTGCATTTATGCTGACCACGCAAATAAAGAACCTTTCATAAATCTCACGTTCCTTTCATATCATCACTCGCTAGAACTTCAGCCATTTTCTCCCTCTCTCACGCTCTCGCTCGCTCTCTCTCCCCTTTTCACCATCAACAGAAATACAGCTTCCTTAAGCCAACACACAGAGAAAATTCTGCGCTGCCATGGAGGAGGAAAGGTCTCTCTTGAGCTGCGACTCATTCGTACTTGAGGAATCCTGCCCCGCCACCACCTGCCTTGTTTTCCCTTTGAGGCCAAGTGGCGCCTTGACCAGGACCGTTTGACCCTGCCACCCCAACTGCCCCTCCAGTGTCACCTCCTCCGCCCCCACCCCCTCCACCCCCACTACCACCTGCTGGCTGATTCATCCAGCTGAGGAACCCTCCTCCCCCACCACCACCCCCACCAGATCCTTGGTTTGGTGCTCCACTCTGCCCCCCTGCTTGGTTGCCACCAAATGCTGCCGCTGCTGCACCAGGGTTACCAAAAGCCTGAGGTGGAGGAGGGCCATCTCCAGCCCCTGCTTGCCCTCCTTGAAGGTTACCTATCAGTCCCCATCCTGCCTGGTTTAAAGCTGCTGCCACCAGAGCAGGATTCATAGGAAGGGCACCAAGGTTGAGGGTGCTCATGCCAAGAGGGTTCCCCAGGGGTTGGCTCCCTTGTGCTGCACCCATTCCTCCTCCAGTGCTCCCTCCTCCTGTTATACCGAGGGCCTGTAGGTTGGGCATATCCAAATTCCCCCTACCGGCGTGGTTCCAGGTGCCTCCACCGGCGGCGTTGCTCGCCATGCCCGAGCCGTGGTAGTGGTGGTGGTGGTGCCCCTGGGCAAAGGGGCCTCCCGACAAGTTTTTTGGATCAGTGCCCACTCCTGAAGATCGCATGGCTCCACCACCTGCACTACCCACACCACCTCCACCTCCTCCTCCACCACCACCACCTCCGGAACCTGCCCCACCCCCTCCCACACCTCCGCCCCCACCAGCACCACCACCCCCTCTGTGCCCATATGGCGAACGCACATTTGGATCTGTCTTGGGCGCTGCATTGCTCACATGCACAGATACACCCTTAACGATGTGGTCCTCCCCGCAAAGGGATTGTGCAACATCCGGGTCAAGGAACGTCACGAAGGCAAATGCTCGAAATGGCTTTGGGATGAACACATCAGTCACCTCTCCGAACTTCGAGAAATACTCACGCAAGTCCTCGGGTCCCATGTCTTCTGTACATCTTCCAACAAACACCTTACATGGCACCTGCTGAATCTGACCCTCCTGTGCAAAAATATTATTATTGATCTATATTTTCCATCTCATGTAAAAGTTGAATTTAGGAAGAAAAATAAGGATAAGCTATAACTGCTATTTCTTGGCACTGATCTACTTGTACGATCAAGTATCTGTGTATAACACTATCAACATTATCATAGGTGAAATAATTCTTGAACTAATTTTAGTAGTCATATTTCACAACACATTAAGCATTACAAGCTACTATAAATATAAACTGGTAATATTATATCTGTCTAAAGCAATAACTGACAAACTAAATCTGAGAATCAGAGGAAAAATATCACCTCAATAATTATTTAACAACCACATGAACCAGAAAAGACATTAAAGTGAGGTTTTAGATGCTTTACACCAATTGATAAATAAGAATAATAAAAAACCATCAATTATCCTTACTAAGCTGTGACAGGATGGAATGGTAATAAAATTTTTGGACAATCACACCTCTCAAATCTATATTTATAAGAGCATCTCTTCAACTTTTCCATGAGTAATGAAATGAGGAACTAATAAGAAATATAAGGTAAAAACAAAATTATTATTTAACTTACTGTTTCAGGTAAAAGAGCCGTCCCAATTAAAATTTACCAAGGCAAATCATAACTTATTTTATAATGCTTACTCCTATATGTTAAGATACATGGCTGTAAGGGGGTATTGAATTTCCCAGTTTCCCACGCTGCAACAACTAAACCTAGTTCAGTAGTATCAAGAATGCATGCAAAGCACTCATGCAATTTTGTTTAAAATTAAAATATAACACATATACGTTGATAAGGGGTTGAAAAAGCTATATGTTTTTAATGAGCAATATTTAGAAAAGAATTCCATCTTACACGTCATTTAAAAGAATAATTTAGATTAAAAAAAGATAATATATATGATACTTAAAAAGTATCCAAGTATACATTGTATGCATCTGAAAACTTTTCCTGCTTTACAAATTTAAGTCAACTGAAATTGCACCTTACCCCTAATATTTGATATATAACTTGGGCCACGCTAAGCAACTATCGGCCATTGGTGAGAGAGATTATATGCTGCAAAAAACTAAAGATCTACACACAATCCAGAAGCAGAATCTCAAAAGGATTAAAAAAACATGTAAATAAATTTCTTACAGTATACATAGAACACTGCACATTTAATGTTGCAAATTTAGGTAAGTCAACAAAATTCCACTTCATAAGGAACTGCCTCCTCAAATGACAAATATTATGACCATGACATGATTCAACCTTAACCTAACAAGAAAAGGGTAAAGCTGTAACAAAGAACTTTGATGATACATAATGGATGAATTCTCATGATAGTGTTACAGTCTGAATAAAATGTGCCTGTATTGAATATGGTTGAGCAACTGTATAATATATCCTATTTAGATGGATGTAATTAAAAACTGATCAATGCTGATTAAAAGTCACTAAAAGGCCAATATCAGCAATTCTTCAGCAGTGCTACTTGCTTACAAAATCAACAAGGGCAAACCCTTCGTCGTGTTTATCATCTTTCACAAAAAAGTAAAATTAACTGAACAGCTAAATCTTTTCTGAACGGTATCATGAAAATTGATATTACCTTAGAATTAGGAATCTTCACATCACACCATCGTCCATCAATCATATGCCTTTGAGCCAGCACTCGCATCTGAGACTCGTAACTTCCAAATCTAATAAAGCCAAACCCTTTGGAATGACCTGTTTTAGCATCCTTTTTCACCTAGAATAAATCAAACAAATGTAATAGAGTAAGAATGATAAATTTCTTTAAATGATTTACTCGTATCTATCTATACCTGGGCCATAAGAACTTCCCCAAAAGACTCAAAATACTCTCTTAACAATTGTTCAGTCGTTTTCCATGGTAAACCTAAAACAATCAAATCCGAACATTTCTGCTTCGTTTCCATTCGTTTCGTTTTGGCCGTTGAATTTTCTAAGTGGTCATCCGATTTCCTTTTATTCTCTGTAATAACAATATTTTCATTCACACGCAAAGATTAAATGAACTCTGAATTAAATTATGAGACAAATAGGGATTACAGGACACCGAAATGACAACATCCAAATAATCCAAAGATAATATGATATATTGCATCCCAAATTAAAATAATTGTAATAATAATTTTAATGACAATTTCAATTTTCTTTCATAAAATATTGAACGAAGGATAGTAACAATGAAAATTATTTCATCAAAATCTTCCAATCAAATAACATCAGCATCCAAGATGGTGGCTAAACATAATATGGCCGGCCGAATGTTCATCTCATAAGAATAACATAGAATATTAATTACCTTTGGGAAATACACAATAATAAATATTATTTCCCCATCCGCTATCAGGCGAATGCAGTCTGCCATCCACCAATCTTACACCACGCATCACTCGCCCATCTGGATTTCGATACTTTAAACCACAAGTTCCTGGAAACTGAGCTGCTAAGGTTGACAGCAATAATGTACCGTCATCTTCAGTCGGTAACTCGATCGGTTCTTCTCCTTCATCTTCAGAAACCTGAAGATACCCACTCATTTTTCACTAGGCAAACTCCACTATATGTTATTTATCTTAGAGGCTTTGGTAACGTGGATTGTACGCCTTCCATGGAAACAACCGGAGGACAATTGCTACGCGAAACGACAATGTATGGAGCAGACTCACTTTCTGGATCTTAATGCTGTTTCGATTTATATTTCTGCTATGACATAGGTGGAACTAGTGAGCAGAACTCAATGGCGCCTTTTCTAAGAGAATCTTCCTCTTTATTTAAGCATATTTACATAGACAGTGGTTTAATTATTTATCATATATAAGAATCGCAATCTAAAAAATAGTTTTATGGTAATTTAATCTTCTTAAGGAAATTTATGTCAGATTAATACCCTTTACTAAATTTAATTTCATAAGTCAAGCTTTAATTTTTATTGCCGTAAATCCATTTTTAAAGATCAACAATATTATGGTATTAATTTTTTAATGAAGGATATGTAGCAATGACTTCATGAATATGCAAGAAACATGACATATAAAGCTAAAGTTAATCTGACATGGCTGTACTTCGTGAAACGCCATTCTGAACAAGTAAGAAGAGCAAATTTTGTATGTTTCACATACTTTTTTATTACCAGGTAATAAAAAAGTTTGTTAAACATACAAAGTTTGCTCTTCTTACTTGTTCAACATGACATGTTAACAGAGTAGGACAAAAGACATTTTGTATCCTCGCATAAAATTCAAGAAAAATGTATTATCAATAGTGATTGAATAAAGCAGTTTACTTGAAAATAATCATTTGATCTGTTAAATAGCGCTGAATAATAATGCACAGAATATTAACTCTCATCTTCCTGATAATGTCATACGATTTTATCCTTTCGTAACGCCAATAATAGGAATAATGAGCAGCTCAGACTATTCTAGTGCAAATTTCTAAAAAAGAAACTTCGAATGTTGCATTTCCAGTAAAATTTATTTTTAAATAAAAATGATTGGGTTCGTGAAATTATCAAAATTCACGACCAGAGGACAGCAATCTTTCATCGAAACCTGTTTTATTACTAAGAAAATTTTTATGGAAGATAAAATGTTCGTAGTTCCGCTTTTAATTATGGATTGCCATAACTTCTTGCCTCAGGCTGCGAATTCGTTTTGAATTCCTGCTTCGGATTCCTGCTGCCACCTGGTGATGAATCTTATATGCAAATAAGAACTTAGATCTTGCTACAGTGTGTATTCTTTAGCAAGTTTCGATTTTCGTCAATGATCAAGCATTCGATAGTTGTGATATATCGCATATTTCGACTGTAATTATACTTATGGTGGCAAGTTGTTTCGTGGGTTCCACGATGCTTAAGGAATTAGCAGAATATGTTGGTACAACGGAACCTGCCTTACGTTTGCTTTTATCTTTATTAATAGGTGTGAATTTCTTACAGATTAGATGACATTTTTACATTAATGCCCGTACAACCATGAATATATCAATTTTTTATAACAAACACTCAAGAAGAACATCCCATAATTTACAGCTTTTCTGAAATATCTTGAATTTTACTGTCAATTACAGGCTACCCGATAGCTATAATTCATAGGTATTCATTGTACGGAAAAAATGCTACCCTACAGCACTTATATTTCTTGTCATGTGGGGTTGCCATTGGCTATTACAATTATGGTAAGTTTGATTCTTAAAGCGTTTCCTCGTTGAATAAAGCCATATTTTCTTATTAAGATGTTATTCCTCGCACACTGTAATTTGTAATCATTTTGTTAAGCTATGATTAGGATTTAATCAATTTTCGAAGAAAAGATTAACTTTCATATATGTTGTTGAAACCTTCGTATATCGCCAATGGCGACTATAAAGATTGCTTAAGTTTAAATGAAATACTTTACTACAAGTATTAGTTTTTCTTGCACTTAGGCAATTGTTATTTACTGGCTCTTTTAGTGCCATTTAGTAATCTAGCTATATATAATTTCAATGTAAACAATAACTATCTTCAGTGTAGTTTGGTTTAATAACATTTACTAAATATCATTTTCTAGGATTTGATGTTCTTCACTCGATTTCCAATGTCGTGGTAATGTATCTGACCTTACTTGCCATCGGTGGAACGTTACTCTCAGTATATTTATCTTTCTTATTAAACATGGGCTATTTATTATGTGGTGAGTTAAATATTTTTTCATTTAGTAAATTTCTCACTTCCAAAGAAATTGAAATTGAATGACTGTTCTTCGAACCTCCACAGGGTACTATTTAACTGGAACGGAAAACTATGATATTAAATGGACCATGCCTCAGTGTGTATTAGCATTGAGATTGATTGGGCTTACTTATGATATCTATGATGGAAAAACAAATTCTGTAAGTTTAAGAGATTTTTTGTGAACTTCTGTAATCCTCTGATATTTATGATTATTTCCTGTACTACAAAAAAACAAAAACATTGATATCATGACCATACATGACCGAATCCTAAACCAGTGTATTGTTCAAAATTCAATGAAATCTATTTAAGAGTTATTGATAGTGTATGTTTCATTATATATATTATATATTTATTGATTGATATTTGTTTCTTTATTTGAAAAAATGTATATTTTAGTTGTTAAAAAATGTGAAATATGTGTAAAATTAGATGCTAAATTTGTCAATGTATTCATATTATGATTATTGTAACCTCCAGAATTATAACTTTTGTAAATTACCTGAGACCTCAAAATTCAGTTCATCAGTATTTAATCTGAAAAATTTCAATTTAATCTCACTGTTACCAATATTTTTACCCTCTCAAGCTCTGCGTTTTAGATAAAAATTTAAGCAGCTTTTCCTGTTTGTAAGTTGTTGCAATGATCTGCATTATATTTTTGTTCAAAAAGTTATGTAATATATTGCAGGTACAGAAATCATACCAAAAATGAATAACTTCAAAATTCCTTAGACAATGATTCTTGTATGGATTTTGATTCATTCATTATGTTCATGTTGTACCCATTGATGTGCCTTTATTTTGATAAGTGATACTTTTTTATTCATAAACTAACTTGTACATTTTTACTTTAATGTTACGAAATAATTCATTAATTTAAGCAATGAAAGCTTGCTATTATGAGTGGCTTCTTTAATTTTTGTCAATTTATTTTCATTGTAATCTTTCATTGCTACTTTCCATAATGACCAATCTCATTACCGAAATGTTTCTATCTTATTATGTTCCTTTTCCATTAATTTTTTATCTTGCATTTTTCTATTTGTGTATTCTGTATAAAGTGTACCTGTATTATTTCTTTGCCTTTCAGGCCTGTTCTCTTAAAATTTTGTAAATTATCAGCAGGGTTTGCAAGTTATTTTCATCCAATTCTTTTGGGTGCTTTTCTGCTGTGGTATGCTTTCTTATGCACACAAAATTAGAATTATAAAACCTAATAGTTTTCAAACAAACAAACAAAATAGTTTTCTTATGTGCTATCTGTCAAGTTATTTTATTCTTTTGAATTTCACATGATGAGAGGTTAGAAGCAAGAAGAGACTCACTAGTCTCAGTCTTGCCCAAATAGAGTTTTGTTATTATCGTTAAAATGGATATTTCACTCTGTCTTACACTTCACCTATGAATTGTAACTGAAAGTAGATCAAAACTACTGGCTCAGTTCTGTCAACTGTACCATAAAGTATGAAGGCTAATTTTTCAACTTATTGTTGCAGGAGTTATCATCCGACCAGAAAAAGACAGCTTTATCAAAAATGCCTTCTTTCCTTGAAATTGCAGCCCATACATATTTTCCAGCCAGTTTTTTGGTGGGACCCCAGTTTCCCATGAGAAGGTATCAGGATTTAGTGGCTGGCAATCTTAGAGACAAGGTGAGGGAATAACTTAGTTAAGGCATTTTAACTTGGAAATACTTTTCATTTGTGCCTTGTTAATAGTGCACTGTTTTCTATTACTTTCTGATTCCATACTTTCATTTTAGCCTTGCTTGGCATTTTGAATCCCATTCTGTTGTATATTCTTGGAGATCACAGATGTAAACAGATTAGTCTATAGTAAGAGTCTTCCCTTGAGCAACATTTCTCATCTTACTTGCATACTCCTTGATTTATTACGATGTAGTCCCTTCTTCAAAACATATTCCATTGAATTAAAAATTATTTTTATTAAAAATGTTTGTTAATTAATTAATTTGAAGTTAGGAAAATTATGCTATATGTCTAAATATCATAAAGACAGGTTATATAAATCTGCACAGTAGTGATATATCTTTGCATGCCCCTTAGCAGTGTTCTATCTTTTTAGTCCCTAAACTTTTTAGATCCAATCTGTTTGATTTTTCATGTCCTTAATTTCTTTTGAAAAATTTGATAAAATAAAGCTCTAGTTTTCATATTGATTCTGTATAGTCAAGGGTGTTTGCCTCCCCAGTGGGAGCTAAGTATTCCCAAATAAGGGTTGGAAGCAAGAATGTAATCCAGCAGTAAAACAATGTCAGAAACCAAAAATTCACTGTAAGTGATGGGAATAAGGTTAAGAAGAATTTTCAGTTTTCCTTTATGATAACAAACATTGTGAATGTTGTGACAAGATTGTTCATTGCATTAAATGAATGACAATCAAACATTTGTTCTTACTTTGCTTTATACTCTAGCTGCTTCATCCAAATGTCCATTATCCTTCTTATTTAAAAGTAAAGAGGTAATGTTTTGGAGTCATAAGCTAGTACTTCCTAGGGTATTAATGCAGTAGGTAGGGAACTGATGCCATTGTGAAAGATTGAATGAATGATAAGTTTACTGGGTATTTAATTTTTTGGAATGAGTGGTCAAAGAAATGCTGAATTGATTAGTAATTAAAAGTATGAGAGGAATATTTTTTTCCATGTGTAGTTTGATAGTGGGAACGCTAGAGGCATTTTAACTAATCACAGCTCATGAGTTTTTATTACAGACTTGAAATTTAATAATATTTAATACCTTTATTGGAGTTGATTTTAATATAGCAAGATTTAAGCTAGAAAGATCAGGGATAAGAAAAAAACCTATGTTTCGTTAGCAACTGGTCAGTGAAGCTATTCTTAAGTAGACATTTCCAAAGATTCATGTTTGATGTATGGGATTTTAAAGAAATTGTAGTAGTCTAAGAGAACTTACCTGCCCTTTCTTTTATCAAATTACATTTTCTGTATTTGTCTTATAAGTACACTCCAATTTTGTTTTTTGAAACAGCTTTTAACAGAAAAATGATCACCCAGGAGAGTGCTGGTAGGCTATGAGTAGTCAGGGCTTATTTGTTTCAATCTTATCCAAATTATGACTATTATTATACAACACAATTAAGAAAGAACCATGGGATACAGATGTACCAAGCATATTTTGTAGATGTAACCACTTATATGGTGAGGTTAGAGAACCAATACTATAAGTTAAAATCACATGACTTAAATTAAAATCATGGAATACACCAAATATGGAAATACTGATGTCCATAGTTCTTCATATCACTTCTGCTATCCATTATTTGAAGTGTTCTAACGTGTTCTTTTTTAGTAGAGCTATCTTGGCTTAGAGGTATCATCCCAGTCAATGTTCTATCTTTGAATGGAAATTCTGATACAGCGAGTATAGGGGTATTCAAGGACAGCAAAGAAAAAATAATTCAAAGTCTAACATTAAATAACAATGTGATGCTGCACCTTTGCAGAAACGTTTTTATCACAGTTTAACAGAATTTGATATACTGTGGTTTTCTGCCAGTAGCATATGACAACCCTATTGTCTATCCTATGTATTTATTCAAAGTCTATGGTCTTTTGGGACAAATATAATTAAATTTAATTTTGATTATTTTATTAAATACTAAGGTATCTTAATAGCAGGATTTTTCCTCTTTCCGAACTCAATTTTCTGAATTCTGAAAATTCAGTGAAGACCAGACACATTGTTACAACATCAAAATGGGTAGTAAATTTTTCTGGTCTTTCTCCAGAAATTTTTGTAAGAAATTCCAATATTCTTCAATTTAACATTAGAATTTGCAAAAGAAAAACAAGTCAATTGGTATTATTTCTTGGTAGTTATCTTTTATTTATGTGGTTGGAAGTTTATTTATGGTATCTATGGGGTATATTTAATAATTTACAAAGGGAGTATTTCTTACCTAATAAATTTAATTAGCAAGTTATATATTTGCTATTATTTAAATCCAAACATAACTATATTCAAATTACTCCAAAAGTACTTCAGCAAAAATTTACATTCATTTACATCTTGTGCTTAACAACTGAAGAAGTTACTGTTCTGTTATATTCTGTGTTTAATAATATCTTTGTAATGTGTAGTAATGCAATGATACCAAAATATTTACTAGTTCCTATTCAATGCCTGATACTATTCTAAACTCTCAATTCTTAAATGAATCCTTAAATGAGTTAAATTCATTATTCTTAATAATTGCTTTGGGAAACAATTACTTGATGAACAGAGTATATCTTTCAGTTGAGCCTTAAGTGGATTAATTTAATTAATCCAGGTGCTTGTAAAATATAGTAATTATATATTGCAAATTATAGTAATTTTTATTAAAAAACTTGGGTAAAAGTTTAAAAAATAAGGGAAACAATTTATTTAAATCATCTAGCTATCATATGTAAATCCTAAATTCAGAACTCAAATTTTATTTAATTTTATTTTTATATTATATAATATAATTATAGTTATTAAAATAAAGTTAGTTTAAAATAGTAAGTAATAGCTTAATAGTAATAGCAATAATAGTTTAAAGAGATTTAAAATGAAAATTTTAATTGGAACAGAAAGAAAGTACAATTAGTGGACTTAACAGAGTTCAAGAATTGGGTAGAAACTGAACAATTCCATATCTACCCAAGAATATGTTAAATAAATTCATATTATGTGCCACATTTAGGCATTGTAAAATCTGGATTTTAGTTTAGTTAAATTAATAAGCTCACTAGAATCTTACCTTTTTATTTAAAGGCTGGTGGTGTTTCAAACTTCATTTATTTCAGTTAATTCTCCTTCACTCTCTTCATTATTATTTGTGCACACAATTTTTACAGCAAAAGCAATAATTTTCCGTTTTCTTTTAAGTGTAGCCTCAAAATTTTAAAATCAGTGTTGAGAATTTGCTAGTATCCCCTAGACAAGAAGATTTTTTTGAATGTCTGGAGTTGGATTAGTTGTAACTTTCATTTTACTCCCCATAGCAGTTTGTGCCCTGTTTCCCCACTCACAGCCCTGTGGTTTTATATACACGTTGGCAAATATTCATTTGAGGCTACAGGAGTGCTTGGGAAAATTATTTCTTTGCAGCAATGTTCTTGTGTTTCAGTAATTATTTATAAAAAGATATTAAAATAACTTTGTTTCTTTAATGATAATATTTCTGTGTATTTCCCAAGAGACAATACTCACCTTGATGTAGTGAAGTGTAAGTAACATCGTCAGTTTTTTGTCGAATATGAAACAGATTATAATAACTGATCCCAAAGATATTTTCCTTTTATTTTTAAACAGGTAGCATTTGAGTGTGGACTACCTATCCATTACTTAAGGTAATATATTTCTCATTGTTTTTACAAAAATGAAGGCTGAAAATTTTGATGGATGTTCAGACACCAAAAAAGTTCCAGAAACTATAAATGATGTTTAACAATTAGTCATTTTGGATAATACTCTGCATCCTTTTGTGTTGGAGAATATTTCACAAGTATTGCAAAAAGCATGTCCAATAAAGTGCAAGGAATTGATTTTGGTTGTGAATGTATAAACAAGAAGAGTTTTTCCTGTCTGATATGAGATTGAATTCTTGTAAATATTTTGTTTTATATCCATAGAATTCATTGCAAGTTTTGTAAATATGTTTACTGTTTATTTTTTGATTTCTTGGTATTTAAGTTGTTCTCATCATTATATTGGCCTTTACTGTTGTCATTTCTTTTGAGGCAGTTATTCCTTTAGTAAAATTTGTGAAAAATAATGATTAAATTTTCTTCTTTATCCTTAGGATACAATGAATCCTTATCCTTCTTGTGTGGTGCCTGGATTTTTAAGATGTGCTCTTGGCTTTTTTTATTTGGCCATTTTCCAAATTGGCATATCTTATATTCCCGATTCTTACTTACTCAGTGATGCTTTCAAGGTAATTTTTCAACATGGAATTAAATATTAAATGGAAAACTATTAGTGTCGAGTTAGCCACCTAGCTTAGTACTTTATTGTAAATAATTTAAATTATGCAAGTATTGATCTTTCCTATATTTAATTCTTGTTTAAACTCATTTGCTTGTTTCAACAGAATTTGCCAATCTGGAAGCGAGGTGTTGTTATTGGAATCTGGGGAAAAGTCACAATGTATAAGTACATTTCATGTTGGCTCTTTGCAGAAGGAGTTTGCATTGTGTCTGGTAGTAAACTTCATTATTTATTTATTACTTTTCCATTGCAAACCTTAATAATCATACTAAATCCTTTCAGGTTTAACTTACAATGGTAAAACTGCTGATGGAAAGCCATTGTGGAATGGCTGTGCCAATGTTCGAATAAGAATATTTGAAGGTGCAATTAAATTTGGACATTTTATAGTATCTTTCAATATCAACACCAATAGCTGGGTGTCACAGTAAGTTCTTTTTTTATTTCTTTCATAGGAATGTAGATAATCGGTTTTAATGAATCTGCATTGCTGGGGAACTTGTATGGAAGGTGCAGTGCAGTTGGCAATACTAGCAATCAAGTCATAACAAAGTCCTTAATAACAGCTACTTAGCTAGGTACTTCTGTTGATGATGAGTTAGAGGTATAGTGAGGATTGTTAGCAAAAAGCATACTTCAGAACTTCACTAGGGATGTAAAGCTATTTCTATAGGCTATGACCAAAATATTCTATTAAATGGGGCTCCTCATATTTAGAATCTTCTGTAAAGCTTCAGATATTAAGATAAGATATTGTTCTCAGACATGTGTTGCTGGGCTCATGAATGCAGCCCGAAATTTCATCAATCCTTTCATTTTTCATGATATTAATACTTTTTATCCCTGAATCAGCTGAACTGCATATTGACTGCCAAATTGAATTTGAAAATTAGGTAATAAGTTAGTAAACTTGGTTATAGAGTAGAGAATTTTAAAATTTCACAATTTACCCCAGATTTCCTAGATCCCCTGTATCCTTTCTTTTAAATCTTGTACAGCTGTTAACCTTTCCCTCCTCATTCTATACCTATATTTTAAATCTCATTTGAAATGGTTACCTTCCACATGTCAAGCCCAGTTATTGTTATTAGAATTTGTAAATTAAAATAATTGTATTAAAAAAATTACCTGACTTTAAAAGTAGAAATAAACAAGTTTCTGGATTTTCCAAATTGTTTTCCTTATATGAGCAAAATGATACTGTTTAAGTACATTCATTATAAGGAAATCAGCCCAATCACTCATATGATAGCTGACAAACCTTTTCTAGTCAAGTTTACACCTTTTTACAGCTGTGCAATTTTATCAAAAATCCATTTATTTGTAAGTTTTTGTGATCTAGAGGTAATAGCTACGTTTAATAATCAGAATGAGATTATTTATCAAATTCCCTTTAAAAATGAAAACATTTCAAATCTGAAAATTAATTTATACCCACTATTGAGTTCCTCAAAGTAATGGCTCTATCTATAGTCAGCATTCCATTTCTTTCAGGTTCTTGTTAGGAATTTCTAGGTTATGCATTTATTTATGCATCCTTTTTACCAACCAAAAGGGATCATAAGAACAGGAATTTGTGTTAAAGAACATTTGTGTAAAAAAAAGTAGCTGTGAAGAATACTTAAACATAGTATAGTCTACCTTCTGTATACAAATAAGAATATGCAGATCGAAACAGTCCAGATTCATATCTAATTCCAAGTGTTATTTTGATTGCTTAATGTCCCCTTCATACTGTCACAGTTCACAAGATGCTGTCTAACTGAGTCTGTGAGACTATTTTATGAAATTTGACTATAAAAAAGTACCAATACTTAATGGTTCGTGTGTCTATACAGTATTGGGTATATTTTTGGAAAACTCTTTCATTTCTCAAAGGATGAAGTTTAGGATAATTAATGGTAATCTTCCATTCACAAACTTTTTATTTATATTCAATTGTCTTTATTATTATTATTTGTTATTTAACACCTGGGTCAGTTATTTCTTCGAGGTTTGGAGTGAATGTATGGAAATGAAAAAGTGATTAACATATCATTAAAAAGAAACAATTTGCTTTAAGCATTTGATAGTGTGGAATGGAGATGTTTTAACTTTGCAATAATTGGATTTCATTCTAAACAAATATCCATGATAAGCTATTCATTCCTTTTGGGACCACAAGTTTTTGATCGTATTATGGAGAAATTTATACTGAATGAATGTGTGTTAGCAATTTTTTACTGAATATTCTAAAGTAAAATGATGCTGCTTGGGTAAAACCCAAATTTCTCATAGAATCTTAGGGAAAAGAGAAATCTTTAATGAATTCTTACATGGTTCCAAACGGATAGATGGCAATTATAGGTGTAAGGGAGTGCCAACTTTTTATAATTTGCAGGGTTTGTAACTCAGGCAGCTTTTGGTTCTTAATTTTTAGCGTAAGATGAATGCATATGCATCCATTAACTGTTGGTACACCCACATAAGCACTCACTCAATTAAACATACTAATGTTGATGATTTTAACTAAAAATATTTTGTCAATTATTTCCAGGTATTTATATAAACGCTTGAAATTCCTTGGAAACCGATATGTCTCTCAAGCAGGTGCATTGCTATTCCTTGCTCTTTGGCATGGATTGCATTCAGGCTATTACATGAGTTTCTTTTTGGAATTTATTATTATGAAGTTTGAGAGAGATGTAAGTCTGCTCTACATTTATTTTTCTTCTGTTTACATAAAATATCAATTATCTTTTAGACATAGTTTTAAAAACTTATTAGTTATCACATAAGTGATATGGATCAATTAATAGTTAATTATATAGTATCCTTTGTTTAAAGTTTATCTTTAGATTTAATAAATTTAATCCAAATGATTTGTTTAAGAATTCTATTTTAAAGACATCTGATCAATGAGTAATTTTAGATAACGCAAAAATTTATATAAGCACTACAAGTTAACTGCTAGTAATTTTATTATTGGTCCAATATCATGAAAAATCAAAATCCCTCAAAATTGTGTGATTTTTATTGTTGTATTTAACTTTGATTAAATGTATAAAGAATTTCAATAATTAATATATTTATTTCTTTGAAAAAAATGTCAGAACTCACCTCTCCTCCCCAGTGAAAGTTGCTCTGGCATGGGATGTGCAAGTAGTTGAGCATTTTTATTATTTGATGGAATAATTATATATATATATATATATATATATAATTTTCCTTTCTATTAAAATAAATGGATTGTATAAATAATAAAATTAACTTTTATATGCTCTTCTAGTAAGTTAAAATCTAACTTGACAAAATAAAATTAAGAATATGAGTTATTTTATTTGACAGTGTGCTTAATTCTTGTGTAATTGGAATTTCACTAATTTGTGAACAGTTATCAGTTCCCTTGTCATTGCAAACTATCCTTGTTGTTTATTCCTCTGAGGTTTAATCTCCTATTTTAGTCTGGTTGTTTTTTTTTATATTTATAGTAGGTAGAGTGTATTCATATTTCAGATAATTGTACAAAAGCATTCAGTCCATAATTCTTTATATATTATTGCAAAAGTAGAATGATTTCTCACAATCATGGAAAACTTAGATTTTTCAGATCTCATGCTCACTGTTTGATCATGAATGTCCTTTTTCTCCAACTGAGGGTGGAGATTATACTATCTTATCTACCCTCTCACCCTTCCACTTTTGCTATTCCTTATTCTCATACAGGCTTGGACTATAGTATTGCTTCCCTTCTCATAGGTATATGCTATCCCTAATGAAAATTTAAAGAATGTAACTTAGGACATTTTCTATGAAGTGCAATTTATTGTAGTATTATTAGAGAGCTTAATTGGGAGTTATCCCTTACTGATATTTTGGAAAACTCAGGAAATTTATTAGTTCATACCTAAAATGATATCATCAACTCTTGTAAAACTTGTTACGACCAATGATTATTTATAAGTTGTAAAGCAACTTGCTCCAATATGCAGTAGCAGTTTACTGTGTATTGAATTGATAACAATGCTTTAGGAGTTTTTTATCTGCAAAAAATAGAGTATTCTTGAACAATGAGCAATTAATCATTCTCAAAGCAATATTTTCTGCAATTCAAATTTTGATAAATTCTCCAAAAGTTGACTATGAATACACTACACTTGCAAACAAATAAATGAAAGATTTAAAATGCTACTTGCGATGGCAACAAGTATGTTTTTATATTCTTTGAATGTTGATATTTTGGGATCCGAGAGACTTATTAGGATACAGGGATTTGGTTGGATCTAATAGACAGTGTAAAACTGTATTTGGTTTAGAATCAAATTTTCTTTTACTGGAGAAGGGATAACTTTCAGCATTCTTAGAATTCATACAAGCTTGAGTGAATCACTCTAAGAAATCAATTCCATGCAGTGAATATTAAAAGGTCATTGTTGTGTATTAGTTAGTGATAAATCTTTTTCATATCATTGCATGAATTGAAAGTTATTTATAGAGACTTAAAGAAAGGGGTTAGGTAAATTAGATGTACAATTTTTTTAATTCATCTACTCCAAATATTCTTTTGATTGCTTTTTGTATATAATTGAAAGAACAATTGGATGTGTGATAATATGAATCATACATAAATTTATGGTACATACTGTAATATTTGTTAATTTGTTATTAGTTTGTTTTGTAACTTGCAATTCGTGGATCAGATTAATGTTAACTTGTCTCAAGAGGTTTTATATTTTGTCATTTGCTTAGCAATCACAGTTTCTTAGAATCTCAACTAACACAGTCATAATTTTTTATCTTTTAGATGGAGCAGATATTGGAGCGAAATCAGACTCTTTACCAGTTTCTAAATAGACCAATTATTAGGCAGATAGTTTGGGTGATACTGAAGGTGTATGTTACAATATTTATGGGATATTGTCTTGTTCCATTTGCTTTTCTTTCATTCAATAGATGGTCTGAGGTATATTCCTCAGTATACTTCTGTGGTCACATAATGTATATGGGTTGGCCTCTATATAAACCTCTTGTTCGCTTAATTCTTCCTCCAAAGCACAAACCCGTTCAGGAACGAGAGCATGTTGATTAATTATAATTACTATTAGGAATAGTGTAGTTATGCCTACATGGTGGGACCTGTTCTGCTCTCCATAGGATCACGAGTAACATATTCCAGTGAGTATTTAATTAGCTCTTCTTTTGTTGAGGTTTCTTCTGGTCATTATTAGATGCTTGGTACATCTATTTTGCGTAAAAGAAAACTTTTTCTTTTGTTGGAAGAAAATCCTTATTATGCAAGAGGTAATGTTACCACTCCTGTTCCTTTTCCCATTTTTGTATTATGTGAATTGATATGGTGAGTTTTACTTATAACCAAGCTTTGGTGGTTTTATTTAATTTAAATGTTAAAATTAGACAAGTTCTGGCGGCTTAGGATAGTACCTGGGTCAGTATGAAATTGTTTGAAAAACAAAATGTAAGCTGCACTTGTTATAATTTTGACTAATTCACTAACCTTTCTGTACTCTTTTAAAAACCATGGCAATAAGATTGTGATGTGGAACCAGGCAGTTTGTTTAGGTTTCTGATAAAATTAGTGCAGAATAGGAGATATATCGACTGGTTTTTTACTCTTGTTGAGGTTTCACATAATTTACTTAGTGACTTATTGATATTGTGAAAAAAATTGGTTTCTACATTTTTTCAGGAATTTTGTAGCAACATTTTTTGTAGTATTTTCCATACAGTGGAAATTAGTTGGTGTTTTCCTTGGTTAATATTCCTATGAGTGTAGGTTGCTTAAAGAGTTTGGTTACGTCTGATTGGTTTTGATTAAATAAAATGTGTTTGAATATATTATATTGACATTTAATAACGCCATGTATTTAGTCATTAACATGACATCAAAAGACCTGACATTCCTTCATTCCCATGAAATGGGATGATTGTTTTCATTTATTTATTTGTAAGGTCATAGCTACTATACCTGAACTGTTATCTCAATTTTGAATTTGCTCAAGTTGTGTTTCTTCAGGATTTGTGTGAAAATTTCTGTATACATCTGTCAGTTTTTGTGATTAAACTAAATGATTTTTATTTTCATTTTGATTACAATATTTTTTCGGAACCTCTTAATTCTTCATTATGTGTCTAATAAGAGAAGAGAGAGTGCCTTAATATTCAAGTACCAGTATATTTCATAAAATAAATCTTTGATGGTAAAAAAATTTAAGTATTACAAAAATATTTTTCAGTTTGAACACATCATTAATTGCTTTGCTAATAACATTAAAATGGAGAACGCCCACTCATCATAGCTTGAGCACAATAGTGAGGCAGCTGCACACATTTCAATAGAAGATCCGTGACAGGCTGTAAAATATCAGTTAAATTCCATTTTATTACATCGATGATTATGCCTGTCTTCTTAAGAAGTGTAATAGTTTCTTTTTGGTAGTAATATCTAACTCTTTTATAATTAGTATACTCACAGTAAGACCTTCAATGCATACGGTTAATGGAAGGATGAGAATGTACCATCCAGCGCAAAAGCCAGCAACAAAGAAGGAGATGAATATCAGGACAAGCAGCCAAAATATGACCCATATAGGATTTCCACCTTTTCCCGCGCCCATTTTAGTAAAATTTGGAACAGAAGATCCTACCGAAGTTATTACAAGTCGTTAAAAACCAACAAAAAATTTGCCGAAAAGATATTTTTACGTTCACCTCGACACTGTCTTGACCGTTTGTGTTAAAAAATTATAATTAAAATTATGCTTGTTATGTAATACTTACAAGTCTTTAATCTTACTATAAGAAAGTCAACAAATCCAATGTCTGAAACCTGACTGAAAAGACGCCGAGTTAGGCAATGCTGCCGATTTGGGATGGGGTGTGGCTAAAGATAACGGCATCTAATACTAATCTTTTAGGCTTAGCTATTTTCAGCTCTGAAGTATTCCTTTGTCATCCCAGAACTAATATATACTTTCTTTTTTCATTGATAGTAAAAAATTTAATTATATTGGTTGAAATGCGAGTCTTCTTGTGAAACATTATTAATTCACATAAAATTAAACGAAAATTCTATCTTTAAGCTTGGCGAAAAGTAGAGGATTGGATTTATATTTCAGAAAACTATGCATACATTCATCAATAAGTTACACGAAGGTTCGTGTTACCTGTATGTAATTTTAGGTCGTCACACAAGCCTGCACTTAATGAAAATTCGCTTTATTCTGCAATTGTCAGTATTCTTATGAACGATCAAGCGTCCAGAATTATATCCTTTGTTAGTAAAATGACGTCACAATGTTATAATTGGTGGTAAATAAGAAAATTTTCATCACCTTATAAATTCACGATCCAGTTACTCACCAAGACAAGCCGAAAACTTGTTGCTTGAGATTCTTTCGGTACGCCGAGGGAAATTTACTTACGTAACCTAAACATCTCATGGATGCAAATTATATATTATCACGATGAGCTATTTATGCACTTTAAATTCGAAGTGAATATAGAGGTAGTAAAATTTATGGTATGTTTCCGAAACATTTTCCCTTTATGTAAAAGGTTGCCCTCTTTTCTTGAAACATTTTTATTAAGAAATTGGATGTAAACATCTCCTTTCTGACGAAAACGAAATAGATTAATTAGTTTCCGTCACAATTTTATTTCAATCTTATAAACATTGGGAATAATGATGTACAGAAGGCAAATATTATTTAAATTTTACTGAACTTATTTGTTACGATGAATTTAGCTATGATAATGAACTATAAAATGTTCTCTTCTAACCATCATTTCTGGTAGCTGTCAATAAATTATTTTTTCGACAAATTGAAAACCAAATTTACTTTTGCGTTACTCTCATTCTCAAGTAACCGAAATTTTACCATGTCCATGAAGAATTTAGAAGTCATCCAAGTAATACATAATATAATTAGTTTTCCTGATTAGGATGATTGACGCATTAATTTCCTTTTATTCTTCTTAAATTTAATTTTATAATTCAGCAAAAAATTAATTACTACTCAGAATCTTTATAATACATAGCTTTTTAGAAGAAAAAAATATATGCTATTAGATTGGATTGGTAAAAAATTTACTTTTGATGTCTAAGAAATATTTAGAAACTAGATGAGAACGCCGCTTTTGAATGCAATATCCAAATGAATGAAAAATCTATTCTGATTCTCAAATTTACTTTCTTTTCTTATGAACCAATAGATTCACAGTGATTCTGAAATTTTAATTAATTACTAATTATCTAAATATAACTAAACAAAATAATATACAAATACAAAATATATTCCAAGTTTCGTATTTTTCCTTATATATTCTATCATTTTAGCTTACAAATTTATTAATTTTTAAAATCAAACAAGAACTTTATAGACATCCTACATTCCCATTCCAGCATTAATTTTCTAGGATAGGATTGCAAAAATTTTATATTAGCATAACTGTAAGGCGAAGAGGTGATGATTGAATGTTTCAGTTGATAAATATTTCTAAGCATTGAGAGGCATTTGAAAATGTTATCAAATTGGTATCAAAGGTTTAAATTTCTTAGGAAAAATACCTTGGATGGACATACCCTCCTTGGCTACTCAAAACCAATAGGAAAATACCTTACATTCATCTCCCTATATAAAGCGATCTTTAATAAGGAATTATGAAGCCCACCTCCTAGCTTAATTTATTTTTAGACGAATATTAAGTCAGAAAACCATGCTTTGGATCTTCTCAATATTTCTATGACCACTAGCCATACAACTTAATACAAGTGAATTGTTACTAATCACTCATGAACTGTAAAAATATATTCATACCTAGACATATAAATGGAACTTATTGAAGAAAATGATTAATACCATTGTTGCTGTCCAAAGAGACCCCATGATTGTGGCTTTTGTATTACAGATTGGCTTTAAGAGAGCAAATTAACTTTTGCTTGAAAGGTTATATCTTTAAGAAATTTCTTTTACCCCTTATCTGATTTTAAGAGCTCATAGAACCATAATTACTGGAAATTTAACCTAATAAATTGCAAGGGCTAATTCTATTACTTAAAATTTCATATAAGGAGAAATCTGGTTACTAGCAGCAATACCAGTTCAATCTCAAAATTTCAAACTTGCTCCTGCAGTTAGAATTTCACATCCCAAATAGTGTTAGGAAAAATAAGCATCTTTTCTAAGAAAATAATCTTAAAATTTAAAAGTAGAATAATTTTTAATACAGCTTTTTAAGTTTGATCTTTCAAATTGGGTTTTCTTCAAATAAACTTCATGAATTAAGAGCTCATTTTGCCTTGGTGACTCAGAGTTATATCACAAATAACAATTCCTAACACTTGCATCTTGCTAGGCAAGAAAAATATTGCTCATTACATTCCTTCTATAAACTAAGAGTGCACGAGGATTCAGTTCTACATTAGAAGCACCTGAGTGTTTACAGTAAAATGTATCAAATAAAACATCTTTATAATGTTTTAGAAATCAGTTGGACTCATAGTGGATATATACCAAGAAATTTTTCATAAAATACAAATTTAATTTCTTCTATCTGAAAATGTTTTTAATATTCTTCCCAGTATGAATTAAAATTATTGAATTTACCAGAACACGAGATCGACTATTTCTTCAAAATAAATTCCTGCCACAGGGAAAATTATTTGATTTCACAATCAGATAAGAATAGGGAAATCTTTAGATCGATGATGATTTTCCACTCTCTGCAATCTTAAGAAGGTAATAATTTATAAGTTTGGCTCGGATTATTAACGATATGAGATAAAGTTCTAAGTTATTGGGGAAATGAGTTTTGATATACATGTATATGATTCTGAGGTTAGGAGAAAATCAAAACAATGTGTGACTTACACAACAAATATTTAAAATAAGACGAGAAATTAACAAAAAATTAACAATGATTCATTTGTTAGCTAAAAATTTCCATTTGCAATTTCAAAGAGGTTTTCTTTAGTTCTGCTCAGCAGAAATAGAAGCAAAGCAGCAATTTAGAGCATCAATGATGACTCCCAAAGAAGTCGTAGCCTCTTTTCATTTCTTAATGGATAAAATGCTCAATTTTTTTCATTTGCACTGTAAGAAAAGTCCATAGCATATCAACATTAATTGTTAAAGATAATTTGAGATTTTAAATACTGAATAAGTCATTAAAAATTGCAACAGAATCATTTTAATCTTTAACTTTCACAGCTCTCTGCCAGAGTCATTGATATTACAAATTCTTCATCCAAATCTTGACTTTAAACAAAAATCCACAGAAACACCTGAATGCCACTCAATGAATAGGTTATAAAAATGACAATTCTATTCAATGGGAAAATCTCAGGATTAACTAATTGTGTGTAAGAGTAGCATTACAATTTGTTATTCATGGGCAGATGATCCTCTCCTTCATCTCTATTGAAGCACCAAGCCAATCTGAAATAAAAGAGAGATGTTTTGTTACACAATCTCCTTATTTCATGCAAAATGAGAAAGTTAACCATATATATCACGAAACAAAATTGCAAATGAATTATTAGTAGAGATATTAAAAACAATCCAAGACAAACGGAGTAAATGATATGATGATGTCAATATTCAAATACACAAGATCACAAAACACAAATATCATCATCTCTAAGAATTGTTATTATTTTAAACATATTTGTCATGCCAATGGAGAAAATTATTCAGGACTAGTAGTCTCACAATATTAAATATAATATATCATAACATTAAATAGATTACATCAGCATAGTTTTCATTAATAATGTTGATATAGCTTGGGGACTACAAACTGAAACGATGATTTCTCATCATTTCTAAGGAGTTATTGACCAATACTATCATAAAATGAGCCAAAAATGCCAAGCTATGTTTATAAAAAAAAAAACAACTACTTTAAACACACTCACCCTATTAGGAGGCATAGATGGGCACCTCCAGTTGTAAAGGTAGTATTGAAGATAGCCATCTCCAATTCCAAATTTTAAGGGTTCCAGGAACTTCTTGTTCTCCATGAGGTCAAGGGCATTGAACACATCAAAGCCACTCTGTTAAGGGAAGAGAATGACATGCTGTCAGTATCATAAAATTTCCCAATAAAAATTCTAGATATTTTACATATTGCATTTACATTACTGACAAGGAGACTACACACCGTTGGACGCGATTTAAGTGATAAGACTCGGTAATTTGATAGATATCGAGTCAAGATTGACGAATCACCCCCAAAGTTGGGTTTTATGAGCGATAGTTTTCACGGAAAATGAACTTAAAGTTTACGAAAAATTGTCAGGTAGGCTATAAAGCTAAGCGTAGCGACCTTCGTCATTCGTCATTTCCCTGAACACAGCCTAAAGCAGGGGAACTTCTCAATGTAATGTATAATGACCAAAAGACCAATAAACGCTTTTCAAAACAACAACTTTGTCATTCGAACGTTTGGCGCAGTGGTATGGTATCCGCTTCCAAAGTCCTTTTGGTCGGGTTCGAGCCCTCATGCGGGAAAATTTCTTTTCTCTTTTTTTCTTTTACGTACTCTGTCATAATCTTAACTTATATCTGTTTTCTTCTTTATTAAGGAATGAATTCTGAATGCGCGAAATAAAAATCTTTACTTTACTCAAACAGTTGTCGGCTTCTATATTTAAACCAATGTGTTCAGAGTTCAGAATTGGTAAATGTAAGTCGGGTATTGCAATAAAAGTTGCCGTTAGAGCGAGCAGCTGGATGTAGGAGAGATTTGAAATAGTCATCTGCGTTACCTCTCTAGTATTGTAGTTTTCAGATAATAAATGCGGACATAAGTATTTGCGCATAATTTGAAGAAACGGGTGACTCACAGCGGAAAAATACTCTAACTTTTGGAAAATAAGTTCAAAATCCACCAAAAGAAGAAAACAGATATAGATTAAGATTGTGACAGAGTATGTAAAAGAAAAAAAGAGAAAAGAAATTTTCCCGCATGAGGGCTCGAACCCGACCAAAAGGACTTTGGAAGCGGATACCATACCACTGCGCCAAACGTTCGAATGACAAAGTTGTTGTTTTGAAAAGCGTTTATTGGTCTTTTGGTCATTATACATTACATTGAGAAGTTCCCCTGCTTTAGGCTGTGTTCAGGGAAATGACGAATGACAAAGGTCGCTACGCTTAGCTTTATAGCCTACCTGACAATTTTTCGTAAACTTTAAGTTCATTTTCCGTGAAAACTATTGCTCATAAAACCCAACTTTGGGGGTGATTCGTCAATCTTGACTCGATATCTATCAAATTACCGAGTCTTACCACTTAAATCGCGTCCGACGGTGTGTAGTCTCCTTGTGAGAAGAGCATTCATTTTAACCAAACTATTTTCAAGGGGGTGGTGTAGATTTCTACACATTTGAAAAAGAATGTCTTTGTGGATCAAGAGAAAGCTTTCAATTTAGAGAGATTAGAGTTCCTGAAAGAAATCTTAATTACTGTAACAGAAGATTGATATATTCTCATAGTAAAGAGCAAACAGTGCAGTGAAAACATCTGGTGAAATTAACAAAGCTTCAAACAAAGGCAATGGTTACATATACATGCTACTCATCATAACTGATCTACAAAGAAAATGGAAGGCAATCAAAGGAAGTGAAGACAAAGAAAAGAGAAAAGAAGATTCATGACAAAAAGGAGAATGAATCGGCAATGTCACTGTTTGCAGACAACATAACTATAAGGGTAAGGAAAAGGTATTAAACTTAGCAGTGCAACAGAAACAAATTTGACAAATTATTGACATGACCTGGACTTGAACCCAGGTCCTCCACCTTCCAGTCAGGAGTTCTAACCTAATTCTAACTACTGTGCCAACTCAATTCTACACTGTAGATAGGATGCTTTTGCCAGCAATGCAAGTGGCACTCCAAGTAGTAGCTCCAACCACTGCAAGAGGTCCTTGGAAAGGAAACTGGGGGACCTAGATATGAGTCCTAGTCACGATGATATTTTTTCACCTTTATCTCAATTTAGTAATACTTACACAAAAGTACAAAGACTTAATGCGACTTCTGACTCCTATGGAAATACAGCATGAAAAGTACTAGCTCAAATGAGTAAGAATTATGTGATGGTCAGAAGCTGAAACAGGGAATAAAATTTTCAGATACAAAAGTAATGGACACTATTGTATGTGTTGTAGAATTCTGCTATTTAGGTAGCAAAAACACTATCAACTGAAGAAGCAGGAAAAATAGGGAATACAACAGTCTAAATATAGAGATTATTCTACCAAAAAAGCAATTGAACTGATGAAAATTCATAAAATTTAAGATATGAAGTCTTAATGTAGAAATAATTATACATTTATATTTCATTTATGTGCAGTCCTTATGTAGGGCTGTGAAACACAGAAACAGCAACAGAGATGGGAAGATTGGATTGTTTGTGTATTGCTACAGGTAAAAGATGAAATAAAATGGATGGATTGAGTAACTACTGAAGAAGTCTTTCAATAAGCAAATGAAAAGTCAGGGAAAACGTAGGCAAAAAGTAAATGGATTGACCATGCAAACATTTAGGAACAAATTTCTGCTGAAGACAGTATTGAAATTAATGGTGGAAAGGTGGAGGAGCTATAGAAGATCAAGGTTAAGATTGTGAGAGGAATGAAATGGTTAGCAAGAAGGTAAGGAATTAAAAGCGTAACTAAGCTGGGAAAAGAATGGCCTGGGGAACTGCAGTAAAACAATCTTCTTTGTTAACCAATGATGATCAATTAGAAATTAATAGCTATTTAAAAATAAACCAGGAATACAAAATATAAACATCCAGCTCAAATCATCTCATTATGACTATAAAGAGAACACTATTAAAAGAACTGTATTTGTGGCACCTCAGCCAAGAAAGAAAAGCTTAAAAAATCTTATTCTTAAACTTAAATTACTTGCATATATTATAAATTATCCATATCAAAATAAAGTTGAGAGCAAGATAATTTTAAAATATTGAAAAATAGAATAAAGGCAGTGATAGAACATTTTGTCCAAATTTAATGAAACAGCAAGTTCAGTTTTCACTTACGTTCTTAGCTGATACAAGAGCATCTCCCATAAGTTCAACCCAAGGGGTCTTTGTTGAAACATTGTAGAAAGAATAAGCAGCCTTCAGAGATTTATGGACAGGATGGTGCATCACTGTTGAAGGCAATGTGTAAAAACTGACAAAATCTAAAAAGGAAAAGAAAATTATGTATTATTTATTTCAGAATTGTATCAAAAAACATAAAGAGATAGCAAACATGAAAGTAATCACTATAAAAAAGAATGCTATATCTGAGAATAAATCTTAAGAAATGATGAATTTGGGCATGATCTCTTGCTTAGAGAAGATCAATCCTATTTGAATGTACATGACTTAAGTTTAAACATGCCTCAATTCACAAACCTTTTAATATTAATGTTTAAATGATTTAAAACAAGGACAGGAAAACATTTCAATTTGAACTTAATTACTCAAGTACTACATAACTTATGTTACAGATGTTTCATGTTTATTTGGAAATGAACTCCTAAAGCTTATTTTGTAGTATTTACATTAGAATTATGACTCACTTTTACCTATTTAAATGAATAAAGAAAGAAAACATGGCATATTAAAAAATAGCATGCAAATTTAAAGAAACATAGGTTAAAGATAAAACTTGGTATAAATATAAAAATTTTTCATGACTAAGACTTCACTACCATTGGAGGCATCTCCAGGACAAAATAAATCTTAGAAATTGCATTTGAGGAGGAAATAACTTAGTTAAATGGAGTTCCATGAAGTTAAAGCTTCATCAGAAGATTAAATCTTAGAAACTTTACAATTTTACCTTTTACCAATTATGGTTTATCAACTCATGCCTATGTTTGTCTCATGATTCCATAAAGCAAAAGTCAAATTCCATAGAGAAGACATCAATTTTTCCTGTAGAAATTATCAATGTCTTCTTAAGAAAGACAACAATTATCCTCAGAGATGTTACACAAGAAAAATTCTGAAATCCAATTTATATTGTGATAAGTGTCTGATACGAGTGACTTCTTAAAAAAAACTGAGGAGAAAGCACTGGCTTCAGATGATAAACTAGGCATTTGTCAGGCTACACCAGATGGGGGGAAATCAATTCTTGAGTATCAAACAGTAAAAACGTCCAAAAAAAATTCCAAATCATTAAAAATGTAGAAATTATATTGTATAATGGCCTAAAACTAGGAAATGGGTGTAAGATAACTCATTTATAATGGAATACATTTTGGAACATTTCAATTAAAAAAAGTTCGATAGGACCAGAACCCAGATCAATCAGACATTATTATTATACATCTGGGATACTCAACCAGGAGCCTGAAACGACCTTGCACAGTGCCCACCAAGCCTTGGTAAAAAGACTTTCCCTACAACAATATTTCTTGGGATTGCATTAGCAGGGATAGAGTAGAGGCTAACCTAAATGTTTAACTAGTCAAGTGATAACATTGCCAAGGGATGGCCTGAATATCTCCCTGTACAGAAATGTTATGTGGTGCCCACTTTGTCTTCTGAAAGGCCCTTGGGTGTCCTGGCACCAAAAAAGGTTGAGAACCCCAGTTATACATTATTCCTTGGCAATAGTCTATGTCTAAAGTGGTACTGATTAATGAAGTGGTTGAGATGATAATATACAGTGCTGTGCCTGAGGTAAGTAAAATAACAAATGATGGTTGCTACCAAAGTCAAGCTATGAAATTTTACAGTAAGTTTGCTACAAATATAACTTCAGAAGATAGTGGAAATTGAAGGGGTAATTTCAGCAATTAAGGAAGATATACTTGCTTTCCTTGGCCAGCTACTCATCTGATGCCAGTGCTAGAAGGAGGGAGCAACAGAGGGAATGACAGACGCATTGATAATAATATATAGATTTCCATTTTACAATTAATGTTAACATACACCCAAACACTATCATACATAAGGAGCATTACCAGTGAGCTTTCCATTTTCTCCTTCCACCACAAAACTATCTACAATGCCACTCTGTGGCAGGAACCAATGGCGGAACTCCTCCTCTGAGAACACAGGTGCTAAGTCAAACTTAGTCAGGTACTACATGAAAACATCAAAAGAGGGATGAATTTTCAGATCTCAATTATTCAGCATACAAAATGTATTCATATGAAAGGTTTCTAGACAATACTTGATTAAAAATATATTGAGTGCAATTAGACTATATTGCAAACGATAATGATAGTCCTAGAAGGGTAATTTTTCATTTCTTCATGAAAATAAATACAAGATACAAAATGAGTTCACATGACTTAAGGACAACAAAGTACATATCTGAGTAGTAACATAAGAAAATTTAACATACTTTCTAATGATTATATAAATAAAAATTCAATGATAAATTATATTGATAAAATTCAATGAGCAAATGTAAATGTTATTAAAAAGATTGCCATGGATAAATAACTCAAATTTCACTTGACACATTTAAAATCAATAAAAATCTAATTTTGAAAAAAAAACATTCCAAACTATTTTTGATAGCTTTTCTCATCCAATTTTTCACAATTCCTATTGAATTATACATTTAAATTATGAAATGATACTTGGATTCACTCAATATTAAGGAATGAATTATTTTGATTGATTTTTATTTCATAAAATTAAGCATTAAATTTGATTTGAACAAATTACAACAAAACAAAACGTTTATGGCATAATTAGATAAGACATAAGAATATGATTGCAAAGAGTTGGTTAATATTATTTAATTATTATTATAATTAATATTATTTTTAATTATTGATTTTTCAACAAGTCTTGATTTTTCTGGTGAATAACAGTATCCTCTATGTTGGAGGGCTAAATAAAATTACAGAACATGTGAAAATGAAACCTCATCAAGGATAAAACCCAAGAAATAAAGAACAGTCCTTTAAAATATACTAAATATAGTCACTATGCACATATTTTGTAAATTATGACTGTGTGATATTAGATTACACTTGTGATGAAATTACCTCCGAAAGCAACTGATGAGCATGCGTTACATCAGAGGGTTTCATGACACGGAAACCAGGAGTCTTTGTGTGGTCTGGCAGCTTATGTAGTTTCAAAGTTCTCTGCATGGTCATATTACGACTTAGATGAGAAAATTTAACCTACAAAAAATGAGAAACCTATTAGCTGATTCATGAGACACCATTTTCTTATCAACCAAAATACCAACTGATTTAACTTACTATATCAATGTAAGCTTACTCATGATTTTCTTCTTAGTTTCAAAGGTGTTGCACACATAAGTGAAAACATTGAAGCGAAATTAACCAGTGGAGAACATCATCCAACACCTCAACTTCAACCAATTACAGGAAAACCTGTTTAAGATGTTCCCATTATCCTGCCTACTATTGTGATTTCCACCGGTCCTTTTCACACAAAAGACGTAGTAAAAATACCGGTTAAGATGTCCTGCTTCCCACTTAAGATGTGGATTTTTTCCCATCCGAAAAAATATAATGTAAAGTAACTAACAATACACAACACGCTAATAATACTATCCCTTTTAATAGGCAGTTTCCACTTGATCCCTTGAAACATGTCTTAAATAAACTTTTCTTATTAAGTAGGTGATTAATAAGAATGAAATTACCTCTTTCAAAATACATATATCATTAATAAAGATTTTTCCAATCAGGTATAAAGAGATAATGAATTACTTAGCATAAGGAAGCATGAGCCTTAAAACTGAAAAATAGCAAGTCCAAGTCATGTTGCTATGTTTCACTACTGTAATTACTTGTTCATTATATTTGCATACATTATTTTCAATAAAAATAAATTATCACACAATAATTTCTATTTAATTATTTGGTAATGATTCAATGGTTAATCTAGGAGTAAAGTTTTGAGAATAGTTCAATCCCAATACAATTATTTTTTTGTGAAATTGTAGCCCAAACCAAAAACTGAACTCAGGATTGCTTTCCTCGAGGACCAACGTTACCTCCTTAAATATCCCAGTAATAACTCTAGAAAGAAAGATTGGCTGACCAGGAGAGTAAGTAATACATCAATGACGGAGAGTTTAGTCAATGAAAGATTTCAATTGAAAGTTGGTAAAAATGAGCATTCCTTAACTTCTGAAAGAAGATAATTTATTTTATTGTAAAACAATGTTCTTCTACATTGAGCAGCATGTTTCCTTCCAATTTATTTTTACCATTAGGAAGGAAGAAAACTGCTAAGAGTGTTTAGATTAGCTCATCTTAGCTGTTCAACAATAATTAAGGAAGAATATACATTGAAAATCTATTATTCTCATTTGTTACTCATTTGTTGAGTGAAATAAAATTTATAATTCCATCACAGAATTCACAATGAGTAGTGTTATGGGGAATTTTATGAACAACAGAACTGAAAATTTTCAAATTCTTCAGCAAATGTTTGGTGCAGGAAAAATCAGCGACGTAACATTAAAAAAAAAAAGAATTTGGTGGCTATCCATGCAGCCAGTTTGGAGGGAACAATGCTGTACAGTCTGATATTTTGTAATTAAAAACTCCAAGCGATAAATAAACAATTAAAGATATAATTAAAAGGAATAAGATAACTATCTACCTCAATCAGCTTTTTAGGGTTGAGAGAACGATGCCAATAACGGCATGTTCCTACTGGCTTTGGCAATACCACTCCTGCCGTGTAGACTGCCTGGAATGTGCCTGCTAAGTTGACTCGCCTTGTAATCTCACGGATCAACACAGGGGCTACCCTCTTTGAACGAAGCTTCTTATGCACACACAGGAAGTTTATCTCCACCATTTTCTGAAAACTAATGGAGAAAGTGAATTTTTTAAAGCCGAATAAGGAGAAGAAGAGTAGCAGTAATATTTAAAGAAAACTCCTAATTTTATGTTTAAAATACCAGAGGAAAGGAAGAGAACTACAGACAAAGAAACACACCAGAATTGTATGCATGTATACTTATGTTACATATTCTGTGAAAATCTATTTATGCGATTGACAGAGATTATTAATCTGAATAATGCATTTCTAGAACTTTATTTTGAAATGAAGTAACCTCAGATTATGTTGTTGCTAAGATCCCTTTCTAGTATTCATAATTTTTACTCTAACTGGCCAAAACATTCAACGCAAGTAATACTTGATTAGGAATAATTTAGATGCAGAGATGCTAAACAAACTAGGAAGCTAAAAAGTAGGAAAAGATAATAAACTATAGTAGAGTACCTCAAATTTGACGTTCAGATGTCAACAAATTTTGAGTAAACTGTATCAAAGCAGAGAGCTGAAATGACTTTTTTTATCTAAGTTATAAACTGTAATTTTAATCGTTAGACCAAGGAACACTGCACAGAGAAAACCTGGAATTAGGTTATTCCTGAAATAAGGAGAAGAATACATAGGATTTAGTTCCCATGTAATCCATCATTACTGACTAGAAAAACTGGAAAGCACTCTGAATAGCTAATCACCATTCTTTTTCTGCATAAAATTTGACATAAGGAGGCAGAAGAGGCCCAAATTCTGCTGTGAACTTTTTACAAATTAAACTCTTTCCTTACCTGTAAAATTTGCAATAATTAATTAATTCGTTAATTTCATGGAAATACGTTACAAAATTCATTACTAACTGATATTATTCAGAGGCAGCAATGATTAGGAATGCAGAATAATTGAAATTTACTATACCATTACATCAGTAATGGTATAGTATTCATGACATAATATCAAAAATGCAGAGTCAAGTAGATGCTTACTGATCATATATCTTCATATGTGCTGGAACGGCACTGATGAAACCAACCAATCTTCCACTCTTGGTGACTCGGACACCACAATGCCATTCCTTGAGCCAACCAGGTGGTTGGAGAGCCCTTAAAAATTTCAAATCTAACTGTTATGGAGTTGCTGAGCAGAATTGACAATGAGAATCTATGAGAAAGATTATGAATGAAGTTCACAAAATATTTCTACACTAAAAACTAAATATTCTCAGTTGACAATATGAAAGAGAGCTAAACATTAACAATGAAATTGGAAGCATCATAGATTGTAATCCTACAGCCATTTTTCTATCAGGTAGACATCACAACCAAACTACAATTTAATTTCAATTAGCATTCTTTCTAATGCTCTTGAATTGTGCTCAATGTATTTCGTGAATACAGAGTAACTCATCAATATTGATTTATATTCAATTTACATTGGCCTGAAGTCAATAATAACATTTTGAGAACAGAATTGTTTTGATCAGTAAATATTTATTTGCCAAGATTGCCTTGCTTTGAACAAATATCATTGGAAAGAAAATTCAGTAAAACTCATTGAAAAAACATTTCATAATGATACATTTACATATATTCTATTCATAATATATCTTGAAATATGAGGAAACTTAATATCATAGTATAGAAAATACTAGCATGCACAGAGAGAGATAGAATGTGCAATGAAAGTGAAAATGCCACTGACCATTTCAGGAATTCCGCAGGATAATCAAACCTGAACAGGCAGTCATCATCTTCCACATAATTCTCATTCAGTAATGTATAAAGCTCCTTCAACTGTATCAGAAAATACAAGTGAATCAAAATTAAGCAAAAACAAAATGGCAAGGGAAAGACTGAGAAATAGTCTCTTGAAGAACATTTTCATCATAACTTAAATATTATGGAGTTTCAAGATAGCAATGGATAAACAGAGTTAGCTATAGTAACTCATAATAGCATCATAAAACTAAAATTAAATATAATCACATATAACTATGCTAAACAATGGATAAACAGCAACCCTTTTTATGGGAAATAATCAAATTTGTATGAAATTTCCCTAAATGAAAATGACTCTGATTGGTAACTAATTTTATAGAAAGAAACAACCTTGCCTTATGGCAAGGCAATTGTAAGAATGGCCAAATGTTTTCCAGACCAATTCTTTATTATTTCCTATTAAATGAAATTACACATATTTATATGATTAAAACAAGAAAAATGAAGCCAAATAGTTGACAAATATAATTGAGTGATTTCAAGTTAAACAGTTTTTAACTGCTTTCCATATGATGAACAAAATTTTTAAGGCAATTATAAGTTCACAGGGCCCACTTCAGATGAATGCAGGTGAAGCACCTACATTTTGGCAACAGACTTCACAGACGACAAAACATACTATTTTTTAAATTTCATGAAGTTGTGAGACAATTTTTAATAATTGAAATTTGCTGGGTCAAAATCTGCTAAATTAAGAACTTGAAAATATTGATAGGGTGATTAAAAAAATTTTCTTGGGACAAAAGGGAGGTGATACTTATAATTTCTATTTACAAATTTTTACCAATGTAAGTTAAGTAAAACCATCCTGTGGAAAATTATAGAATACATTCACTATATTTTCTCAAAAAGACAATATATGATGCATAATCAAAGATTTCATAACTATATAACTTGAACATAAACAAGTAGAATACATAAAAATGAAATATATACTACTGTTCTTGGGCAAATAAATACACTAATGAAAAATAAATACTCACCACAAGGGGGTCATCCAGGTTAAGCGTGTCCCAATGAAATCCCTGCGGTAATGTATAAGGTTCTTGTCTTATTTCAGGTATTTTCTTGTCTGGTTCTATTGCTTCATTGCTGGTAATTTTTTCATCTGGAAAACCATTAACAATTAACTTATAAAAGTTATCCAACATTCATAATGTATTTGGATTAAAATTCCACTTCTCTAACTTAAGCACCAACTACAATTAAATCGCATCTGTGACTACATAACATACTGACACAAATAATCAAACAAGGAAGATGTACAAGTACTTTATTGTAACATTTTGCAAATTATATTCATTCATCATGCGAATTAATCATTAGAACATCTTTTTTGCTTCGAATCATCCCATACTTTGACTTTAACAGAGAATTACCTGCCACCTGTACAAGCAGTAAATTTTGGTTATACTTTGTACATTTCTTATGAAGATTAATATTTTTATGAGATGGCAATTCAAGAAAAAAGATGCTAAAGTTTTCCTAGATGCAATGACATAATCTGCTATCTACTTAGGGCTAACAGAACTGTTCCATTGCCTCCGTTTCTTGGCTGGCCGCTAAAAGTAGGATTTGCACCTCTAGCAACATTAGGGCTTATTTACCCTCCAAAAAGTTTCGAGGCCTGACTCAAGGGTTTCTCTCCTTGCCAGCAGCCAAAAGCAGGGTTTTCACACAAACACAAATAATATGAGTAAAGAAAATGTATGCCAAGCTGGTGCCAGTAGATGTCGTAGAATGCCGTTGTGTCAAATAGAAAAGTGCCGAAAGGATTAATAAAATACGTCTGGATTATGCAATACTCAGTAGAGCCTCTTCCACTGTGAGCAATTTAATCCTACGGTCCATATTCTTCAAAGTTTCTTTGGGTGGGTGCTACGGAAATGTAGACAAAAGTTATTTAATTATTAAAATAAGAACGGATTAATAATTGAGGAGTACTTATAGTATGAATAATATCACCTTAGCGAGAAGGTAGTGAGTAAAAATTTTAGCCATGTAGGAGCTATTTAGGCTGGTTGTAATGCAATAAAAATGCTTCATAAAAAAGGGCAGTAATCATATTTTCACGAATTGTTTTCTCCAGGGATATTTATTTTATACAAGATTCACATATTTTCAAACTGAATAATATCCTAAATCAACGGGTTTGATAACTGATACGTGCATAAAATTATTTCAATACGAGTCAAATCCAATAAATACTTAAATTTTCTTCAGATTCTCAGAAATAGAAGACTATTTGATTGATTTGACTTATGAATTTTGCAAATATTTTAATCAACTCCCTGAGAACTAAGGGTAATTTTTTTCATGAATATAAAAGTAAGGTAAGGAATAAAAATATGAGGTCACTTCACCGGTATGATAGGCCTTCAAAAATAACCACTAATTTTTTTCGTACTGGTAACAACGAAATAAAGTGACACGTTAATACGGGAGTAGGTATTTCTACTTACCCATTTTTGGTACAGGCTGTGTACTCCAAAACTGATATTGCTTTTGCAATGCTTCCTCTGTGGTCTTCGCCGGTTTTTGCTGGAATGATAGTATTTCCATGGCCAGACGTATGTCCTTTAAAATAAAACATTAAATATCAATCAAATTCTATTCACTCACTTTAGGTGACCTTTGTATCCTGGAAATGGTTCGATAAACAATGGCAAAACTCATAATAACGAATTAATGAGAGGAGTAACCTGAATGGAAACGTTGCGGCCAGCTTGCAGCTCCCCATCATCTATGACACCGTCTGACATTTTATCAGGATTTCCGGCCTTCTTCTTCTTCCTATTCCTTTTCTTCGAGCTGGAAAAATGGGAAAGAAGACTTTACAGGGCTTTGATGGTTTAAATCCGGTGGAAAAGAAATTAAACTCATAAGACTAAACCATTTACCAACAAGGACTATCCTATAAGAGTACATCATGTACGAAGTTTAAAATTGTTTCCAAAATTCACTGAACGTTCTCCTACCTTTTCGATTTTGAATCCTTTTCATGAGCTTCATCCTGTGATGTGCAAGGACCGTTTTCCTCAGTTTCAAGGGACCGAGATTCATTTTTATCACCCATATCTTCTCATGAATTTCTACCTAGGAGGTCGCTCAGCGAATCGTTTTTCAATAATTCTACGGAATGTCATCAGATGTCACTCTAGTAGCTCCCATCGCGGCGTTACGAGTGCAAAGAATAAAATAAAAAATAAAGACGGTACGATTTTCCAGAGAATGTGTTGAGGTGTAGGTAACTTCAAATGGGCGAAAGAACTTGATGAAGAAAAGTTAATTTGAACAAAGGTTTTATACAATTCTACTCTTAGTAATTACGGCGGGGGAAACATGAATAATATATTACTACGACTATTAAATGAAAAATGTACTTTTCACATTCGGACTAGCATAAGTAACAATGTAGGTATCAAAAGATTTTTGGCAGGACACAGTAAGTGGGCAAATATTAAACACATAAAAGCAGCAAAGGATGCGGAAAAATCCATTTTATTTACTCGGTTGGCCAGACAGATACGTATTGCAATTGAAGGTAAATGAAAACTGTAAAGGATTTTCTCAGAATAAGTCAGCTCTTGGTAAAACGACCGAGCAAAGACAATTGATTTACTTTTCCGTACTTCTCTCAAAATGTTGTAAGTCATTTCCTCCATGGTTCCTCTCACAGGGAAGCCCTTATATACAGTACTCAACGTGATAACTGCCGAGAGCTGGCTATGTCCATTACTTTCTCGTGATCGTTTCGTTTTTCTCTCAATTTTATTAACATAGAAGGTGGAAGTTCTTCTCCATCCGTCAACAGTGCTTTAGCACAGGCTGTTGAGCTAGCCAAAAGATCAAGTATGCCAATGGCTTCTATTCAAAATATTCTAAACTCGGCAGAAAAGGTTAGTTGTCTTCTAACTGCATGTTATTCTTCACAGTAGTGATTATCGTTCACTCAGTATTAATTTTCTTTAGAAGGGAACTGTTGCAAGGAAGCCATTTACATTCGAGATAAAAGGGCCAGGAGGATTTCTTATTATTGTAGAGGGGTTGTCAAGTAACATAGCCAAAACTAAGACCGAGATAAATACGTTATTAAGAAAGAGTCAGTAAGTATATGAGTTTAGCAATACCCATTTAATTTTTCTATAGGATTGACTGAACTGTCTAACTGTATTCAAATTCAAGGTCCGGGTTATCTGAAGGAGTAAAATATTTATTTGACCGCAAAGGTATTATCCATGCAACTCATTCCTCTGATTCTCACACGTTAGAAAAAGCAGTGGAGGATGCAATAGAAGGTGGTGCTGATGATGTTAATCAAATAGGGGAAGATGGAAAGTATATGTTTCAGGTTAGAATAAACGTTTAATAAATATTTTTCATTAAAAAAATTATTATGACTGTTATGAAACATTCAGTTTTCAATTAATGTTTCGTCAGATATAAAAGGGTTTTTCTCTAATGCACATTGAATTTTTGGCTTTATTATAAGTAAGTGCCTTTATATTTCTTACTGTGATTATCTATTTTCCATTTCAGTTTTACTCTGTACCTGAATCCCTAACTTCTTTGAAACATTACTTGGAAAAGATAGGTTACACTGTCAATTTTTCCAGTGTGGAGTATATACCTATTACCCCTATAGAGTTGAGTGAAGCTCATCTTTTAAATGCTCAGAAACTACTAAAAGGTTTAAATGAATATCCAGATGTCATAGCAGTGTTTGATAACTTCTCCCAAAGTTGATAATCTGTAACAGAGATTACCATCTCAAAAATTCTAATTAACTCCCTGGGGATTTTTAATGGTGTTAGAACAAATTCCCTTCCATGTAGGATCATATTTTTTGTACTGTATATCTGTAATTTGGAATTAATTTTCAATCTTTTCCATTAAATATTTATTTCCTCATAAAATGAAAATCAAAGTTGACTGAGAGATTTAGTTTTCTCTCTTGAAGAAGCTTCCCTAAACCTGGAGATATGGCAACCCCATCTGTAACCCTCATATAGTTTTATTTTCTTAAGAAAGAACAAAGGTTATACTATTTTTACTTCTGAGCCACTGGGGTGGACATTAAATTGCTATCTTCAGCTTTATCTCTACGTTTCTGAAGGGTTTTCATGTAGCAGAGAATAATTCTCAAATTATGACAAGTAAATAAATTCTTTCAAGAAAGTGGATCAATAATTTTCAAAATTTATTTTTAAATATACAAGGGTGGTCTGGAAAGTTTTGGACCCCAGATTTTTCAGAAATCTTCAGAAAACATGTCGAGAAATGGCAAAATGTCAGAAACTTTTCAGACCACCCATGTATACTTGGTGGTCAGTAGAGAAATTTTCAATGAATTGAGTAATTTTATCAATTAATCCTTATTAATGTAACAATAACCATTTTGCAACATTTTTTGGTTAATTTATTAGTTTGCTAGTTTTCCAGTGCATTTGCAAAGGTTCATAGTTAGAGTAATGGCTAATTGTAATTTTTAGTTCAGGAATGGATGTCTGTTCTTACACTTTCTAGGTCCATCACTCGAACTATTCAATGAATGGATGTTACTATTCTTTTTAGCATGTGTTGGCAGTAGGGTTCACTCTAAGTTAAGTACCTAAATGGGCAATGAAACACTTTAAAATGCTGCACAGCTAATTTGTCCAGTGCCCACTATTTATTGAAAAATTTGTAAGCTTTTTGCATTACTTTCCACATGGTTTAATGATTTTGCATGCATGTTATGAACTGTATAGTAAGATTACATGGATCATATTGTTGTCTATACGAAGAGAATCTGAAATGTGTAATTATTGAATATATGCAAATTCAATGCATGAAGTTGAGTGATGGAGCCAGCAAAATGTGAGGGGAGCTATAGTACCCCTTTACCCTCTTTAGTTACATCCTTTGTATAAAATAAATTTTAGAAACCAAAATGGAAGATGCTTCAATGATAAATAAATGAAAATCTAATTATTTATTTTATATATTTACATACAAAATTGAAACCTTCAAACATCAGTGTTACAAAATTTGTATAAGCATAAGACATCTGAAATTCATATGAACACATCAGTTAAAAAAATAAATTGATAAGTTTTGAGTCCTTAGTCTCAGTAAATTCTTCATAAATAAACATCAAATCAACAAATAAGTGCTTGAAAACCACGTAAGTATATAAAATATTCTGAGACCAGCATCCATTATTTACAAAGTACAATAAGTGACTGAAAATGCAAATAATCCAAATCAATGGAAAACCCTTCAATGCCAAAAAATAAATTACCCTTTTACAAATGTTTCCACCATTACCAATGAGCATTATTAAGAGATAATGAGTGAATGACAAGATATATAATTAATATTCAACAAAAAATCAATGGCATTAACAGCCTACTGGACTAGATTTTTCAATTATTTTAATCAACAGAGTTCCTGAGGCACTTCCCATTACTCAACTATTGGCTACAAGCTTTCTGAAAATACCAATATAGAAAAGTTCCCATTCTTAATTAGGCAGTGAACAGTGGAATGATATGTCCAGCAAGTGTAGTGAATGATTAGGTTAGACTTGCTTCCATGGAAAAAATATTAAGATTTGAACATTGCCTAATATTTACAGAAGAATGTATAATGATGTAACATGATCTGGGCGTGATTCCTCGAAGAAGCCTGCACTTTATAGTTTCACTCTTGGTACAGGCAGTATACATTTTAATGCAAGAAGTTGACATCCTATCCAACTCCTGATGTTAAGCTCTGGGTTTATAGGCTGTTTTTATATCAGAGTCATAAGAATTTGGTTCATAATTGTCAAACACCCATACCTGTGAAGGTATGCCTCTGCACTGCGTCACAAACACTTCATCACCACTTTGTATTCCCATAGAATCAAGGCAACTACCAGTGGCTTTGTGTAACAGGTGTCCATTCTGAAGAAAAAAATAGAAATAATTTCACCTGATCTTTTTATTGATTCATTCCCTGATGAAATGCTGTTTATCTATTAATTTAATCTATTAATGGTCGTTTATGCTTATTACCTCAGATTAAATTACACTGAATATTTACTATAATAATATTATGGAATGATAACAATCATAGAAGTTCATTCATTACACTTTTCCTAGAATGCAGTAACTTTTGAAAAAATTATTTAAAGTGTTTGGTGGAAAATCAATAAATTAATTACTTAAGTTCATTGTCATTTAAAATTTTAGTTGATTTAAAATCTATTTACTTTTATACGTTTATTGAATGTATAAGTAATAATAAGAAAGTTAGTGAAAATAGTTATATTCATTTTCAGCTTAAATATAGAAAAAGAAAGCAATTGCTGCACAGTAAGTCATTCAGAGAATTTTCAATGAAGTCTGGATACATCTGAATAGACATTGAAAACCACTGAAAGCATCTTATATGAATTATTAAAATAATGCAATGGACTAGTAAATGGAGGAGTAAAAAACATCTAAATTAAAGTTGAAAAACTCTATATGATCTTCAGAAGTAACAAAACTTTCATATCATCGATTTTGATTTTTCAGCAGATTTTTGAAACTTTCATGGAACGACTCTTGAAATACATTTGCACAGTGAAAGGATTAAAACTCAATAGAATTTTGATTTATTGCTCACCATGCTCATCTAAATATCTTGATATGAGGATATAAATCAGCTCTATCTGCACAAACTACTATGAATAATCAAATAAGTTACCTTAAGCAATTCCCATTCTTGATTTCCCCGCAAACCATGGCATTTCATCATTTTGACCTTTTTTTCATCGGCAGAGAATTGAGATGGAACATCAGCACACACATCCTCTCTTCTCAACTCACCTGAGTTACTTAGCGTGAAAAACTGCACACAAAACAAAGAAATAGGTTCTCATGATTATTCCAGATTGTTGCATACGTCATAAAATCAAGGCTTATAAGTTATTAATTAATGCATTATAAGCCCTAATTAATAATAAGTAATATTGATAAAGCTATATACGTAATCAAAATTACCAAATAAAAGTTATGATGATAGATTTTTTGCAGTATGGTTTAAATTCTATGTCGAACAAGTTACCATCAAGGTACTTTAAATGGAGTAAACAAAGATGAAAAAGGGGCTGTTCCTAAATCATTTCACAGGTTGTTTGGGATTTCTGAACTTCTCCCCTTATGTCACAAAGTGTCCCATGGAGTTGCATGCCTAATTCAGAGCCTAACTACAGATTTTAAACATCCCCCCACCCTTAAATGATGTCTTACGTGGGGGTGACTCCTAACCATAAGAAAGCAGTAGTGCATTCAAAACCTGTGTTGAAATGGGGGACATGAGGATTTCATGTTTGACGCTATAATTCTGGATATAGACTAGGAGACTATTATAACCCTTCTATTCCTGTGACATGATATATTGGTAATTTGGATAGGTGAGGAAACTCATTGGCCAGCATTTGATCTTTATCACACTTATCCTTTATTAGAATCAGATAGCATTTAAAACAAGCCTCACAGAGGTATTCCAAATGTTTAGCAAAGTATCATTAGCTATTCACTCTTATGGAATATACAACCAAGAATTTTGAAATACTTATGAACATTAATTTTCTTATTATTCTAATAAATATTTAAGAATTGTTTACAAGACTTTAAAATTGAATAAGAAAGAAATAGTTCATGAAGCCACACTGAAATTATCTTTTTACTGTAAGGTGTGGATAGAGGTACTTCTACATGCATTGACAACTTCATGTGGAATATGAAAAATCTATAAACCAGTTTAATTTATTTATTACTGCTAAACTACCTAGTTACAATATTCATTAAAACCGGTATAGTATAATGCACAGGCATTATTACAGGTATGAATTTGAACAGCAGAAAAACATGATATTTTATTTAAAAATGTTAGGGTTAGCCAAAACACTCTACGTGAATATAGCTCATAGTTACTCTAACATGATGTTTACGGCTATTTCAATTAGTAAATAAGAACTCTTTGGTAAACAGATTCATTTTTCATGAAACTTCCATAAAGCAGTGGTCTTCAATATCATCACCCCCTGTGGGAATTTTGTAAAGAAATGGGAGTGCTATGATGGAGGGCATTAGGATATTACAGGTCTACTGGGAAAAAAGAGATCTTACACATCTAGAAAATTATTTCTTTGCTTCAAATTTTCTTTTTCAACTGGTGAAGTTCATGATATGCAAGTATAGCACAAGGGAGCATAAATAAAGGTTGAAGACTCTTACTATAGAGTGATAAAATATTCTTTTGGTGTAATTTATGACTCAAATTAATAATAAAATGAAGGGCAAACCAACAAGTAAACTATGACAATGTTTCATCTAGCAGATCATTAGAGAAATTAAGATACTAGCCCAAGAGGTTAAAGAAAATATCTTAGCTTGAGAAATAAAGATTACTGATTATGAATTTGACTCACTAGAAGTCATAAATTTTTATGAGAATGAATTTAGAAAATTTCTTTAGTTAACAATGTCAAGCTTGAACTTACATCACTGTTTTACCCACTAATTTGCACTTACCTGGCTTGAAAATAGTCGTTCATGGCAATGATACACTCCAAGAGTGTACTCATTTCTTTCACTGTGCTGTAAATTATCCAGACAAAGAGTACCAGATCGAACCTGTAAGCACAGTAGATTTGACCATCCAAGATTTATTGTGGCAGCAATAAACAGCTGGGTTTGAGGACAGTGATGCAATGTTTATTGATCAACTCTCAACCATTGCCTGTACATGAACTGTTCCTTAACAGGATGGTATTACAGCTAGTTCCCACTTAACACCATTTACAAAAGCAGAGAGAAATTTCAGGGGAAATAAAAGAAACTGATTTAGATGAGGTTAGACTTTTCACTATACGATGAATTCTTGCGTAGATATTGTAATTAGAGTGATTTATGAGTTTGTGTGACTGTTAAAGAGTCAATGTTGGACAACCTGTGAATCGTCACAATAATGAGTTAGTTATGCAGCTATGAAGTACAGCTGGAAGGTAATACTTTCTACATGTCATTCCGTAGCCTTGTATACAGAGCATCCTTACATTGAAGAAAATGGCCTTTGATGAAGTTTGTTACAGTCTAACTGAAGCATGGGATGTGATATGATCATGAGATTTTTAAAGAAAAACTTTCTGATTAAAATCAGACTCATTAATGGAACCCATGAGATGTAAGCACTATTTTGTGAAAAGAGCATTAGTAGTATTGTTAAAGTGCTTTGACAGCTGAGGTCATTACGCATGTGGGCTCCCACCAGGAATTGAACCCAGGGCCACTTTCATCGAAGATGAACATGCTGCCCACATGGCTATCCATGAGACCATGAAAAGAGCTATCATAAGAAAATGGAGATGGTTTTCAGTGAAATTAAAGCATTTGGCATGTGGTTAATGTGGTATTGTGTTTGTGCAGTGGCTGCTTTGTGTTAAGCCGGAACTAAATTATAGCTGAAAAGAGAAACCTTCAACGTGTGAAGTGGGCTGAAATATTTTGCTTGCCTTTTCAGTCTAAATTACCTGATCAACAGTAGCTGAGAGCGAGCAGAATTGAGTACCGACTGCATACTCGTTGTCCCCATCTTCCCTTCCCATAGTGTCCAGGCAAAGATCCAATAAAGAAGCACGAACCTTTTAGATTCGAGAGAAATAATTGAATTAAGTATGAAATAATTATTCCACCAAGCTTTGCAAATTTCCAGGTTGGTGATATTAAAGAATTAGTCATCTGAAGATCATAGTTACAAGCTATGAATATATAACTGACAATTGGAAAAAATAGCCCAAATGGTGCAATTACCACTCACCAATGTGCAAGTTAGTCAAAGCAAAGGCAAGGTGGCTTTGGCAATAAAGCCATATCTACAAATTTTTATTAGCAACTGCCATAAGAGGATGCATTTGGCATAACAACTCCTCTGCTCACACTAAACCTCAGCTTGTGATTTGAGTTGGTCTGAAGAACATCCCTCCACCATTACTAATATAACGGAAGTCATCTCTTTCCTGTGGTCAGAGACAGAACTGTACAGGCATTGGCATTGCTGACATTATACAGAGGAGTGGAAAGCGTGTGAAAAATGAAAGAATCCAAAAATCACATGATTAAAATAATACAAGTTTGTAGTGAATACCAAAAACATGCAACATCTATATTCTAATGTATAAGCAAATACAACAAACAGTGAATCTGAAAATAGAGTAAATTTGTTGACCATTTACCATAACCATTATACTGGGTAGCTAGGAAATTTCTTGTCAGTTAAGAAATTTTTCTCAAAAAATCAGGAAAGTTCTTGAAGAATCAAATTTTGCAGATTGTGTGAAAGATATACAAGCATACGTTGTGCAACAAGGCTTCTCTTCTAAAATTAAATAAATACAAGCAAATTGCCACTGAACTTTCCTTTGTCCCTCATGGTGGGCAGCAGTACTTGGTGCATGGCCATATTTCCTTCAAAGACATCAATTTATACCAAGCTAACTTATTTAAATTGTTTATTTGCAATATTTTATTTTCAAATTTTGACCATGAGCCCAAGGAAGGTTTAAAGTCTGATAGTATTAAATCGATGCAAAAATGCATCAACCAGAGAGTGATGGAAAATTTGGCAGACATACTTGAGGGATTGAAAACTGACATGGATTTTCCAGACAACCCAACATAGAACTTAACAGTTTAAAAAAATTAAACCTAAATATCAAAGCAGTGTAATTTTTTACAGTTAGTATTGGCTAAAAATTACCATCTGAAGAATTGCATGGCAAAAGCCAGCAAAATTACCCAATTTTATTTAATAATAATAAATACTTTTGATTTCTGGAAAATGTTAATACTTTAACATAATATTCAACTGCAATGAATTAAAATCAATATGATAATTTTCATATTCTCCCCAAAAGGTAAGGAAGGAAGATATTATGTAAAATGATCCCAAGTTAAAAAACTAAATATTTTTTCTATAGGACTGTTAGCATTAGAATTATTTTCCTAAAATGACAAAATGAGAAATTTTTCGTGTGTTCATAACAAACTTTTTCAACTGCTGTGACAGTCTTGTAAAGAGTACCAAGAATGACAATTTATGGTCTTTAAATTAAATTTCTAGAATGGGAACAAACATATATTAGAAATATGGAAACAAAGTAGAAGAAATTAAGACATTCATAACTCAAAAGTAGTTCCATTACGGATTATATACTTAGCAGCATGATAGGCTCAATTTCAACCAATTCAATTTTCTTTCTCTTTTGTTTCTTTTTCAATTTCTCGATTTAAGCATGAGTTACTTGTAATACCAAATTAATACATGCCATAATCAAATTCATCTGAAAGATGAATCTAAGACAGCATTAGTTGTCTTTCACCAATGTTCCTGCTTCAAGTATTTGGTTTCCATGTTCAGAAAGAGGACATAAAAATATTAAAATTATTAATAAGATTTTCATTAATAGAACCACAGTTTCATAGAAAAATTCTTTCTCTTTAGAGGGTATCATTAAAGTGATCAAGTTTTTAAAGCCAATCTTAATCCTTAAATGACTTGGAAACCTTAAATACAAATTAGAGCAAGTGATTACAATAGAAAAAATTCCACCATTACTGAAGCCATCACAAATGATTTCAGTCATATTCCATTAGTATAAGAAAGGGTATTTTGAATATCAGCCAATCATTATTATTTCAACCTGAGATTCCAGTTCTAAAATAAAATTTAATAATACAAAATCCCACACTATTCGGATAAACCATAATTATAAAATGCTGTAGTTCAACAACCACCCCAATAAGAGGGTGAATAACTAAAATGGTTTCAAGAGTATTAAAATAATCCGATCTAACTTAGTTAATAAATATGACTAAAAAAACTCATGTAGTACTACAGAAACATATCAAAATAATTACGACATATTATATGGCATATGGAACTTTACCAACATTATATTGCTACAACATATAATCTTTACTGAAATTACTAAAACCATAGGTATGAATTTATGAAGAATAAAATAAAAAACCTAGGTGAACCACAGATGAAATATACTATATACATACAGATTATATGTGATCAAAAGATTATAAATATGTACTTTTAATATTATTTTATACATCTGTATGCTTTAAATAATGATATATATGTATATGGTGTTTTCACACCCTGTCATATGCTGGAAGGTGACTTACAAGATATCAATTTACATCCAGATATACTCAAGTTGTAAACAAGGAAAAATTACTAACTATTGATAATAAATTATTAATAAATTAAATTATCCTTCTTAAATATTACATCACTTTAAATGTTAAAATTGTATTCTGATATTGTGGTCACAGACTAAACTTACACAATCTGAAATAATTTTGAAATCAATATGACGTCCTTAAGATAGAAAATAGGTATATGAATTAGTGTCATTAGTTATGATAGAAAAAAAGAAAAAGGAACACAAATAAAAATAAAAAGAACTGCCTCTATTACAGAATGTTTAATTACTATAAGTAGGTTATTAAGGAGGCTTTGCTGAGTTGTAAATGTTTTGTAGGATCTTTTCTAAAGCTATACTTGTGTAATCATGTGAAGAGTATAAAAAATTGGGAAATTTGGAGCTCCAAAGAAATGCTAAATTCAAATGGATCTACAGTCTTCACAGAAATTTGACGTTGCTACTGAGGGAAAGAGTGAGAAAAGATGATAAGCTATCACAAATATTATTTATTATCGCCCATGGGGAAGCCATGTGAAGAATAAAATAGTTTTAGATTAGTATCGTTTAACAATGATTGAGATCTGTGTTGCCTTATATTTGTGTATTTACTAAAGTACCTGATGAGGCATTGTAAAAATTTCCTTATGTACTGATACATGACACTATTTGAAAACTTAGAAGTAACATATTTAAGTACCTTCAATCATAATGTAATGATTTCTCTTTTGACAAACAATACACTCTTTATAAAAATATCAGAAGGAAAAGTAATTCTATGACTTTTTTTTACCACTACAGTTGAACTTATAACATAAATCAATAGTAAATTAAGGTATGTAATGAAACCTACAGAATATCTATCCTCCTACAACTTCCTTCCAGTAGATATAAATTATAAGATTTTCTTACTTTTATTACCAAAAGTTCATAAAATTTTTGCATATACTTATGTAAGGTATATAAACAAATATGAATGATTCAAGAAAACTGAAAGGATTTAAAAATTTCAAGAAATTTCTTAATTCTCAAAAATTGATTTCCAAAAATGTGTAATTATATTGATTCTTAGGGCTAATTCCATAGAATGGATATCAAAAGATGTAAAAACATAAACTTATATCTTAGAGATAAATCAGGATGAGGCAGTTAAATAATAGTGTGTAGATATTGTGCTAAATATTAACATGTATGCTCTATGTCATGCAAATGCTTTTGAATTAAGAATACCTTATTATATTACTGAAAATTCAAATAAAGCTAAACAGGCATTTGATGAATTAAAGTGATACATACCCTACCAAAGGCTTTTACATCTTCATCTAAGATGAATTTCTCAGGGTATACATTCTGCAAGTACCATTTGAAATCCTTGCACTTCATTCTAGACCGAAACTCTTTTCTTTCACTTACATCTCCATAGTCAACAGTCTGAAACATATTGGAATTAAATAAACATGGAGTAAAACATTATTACATTACTGAATGATAATTAATAACACTACAATAGTAAAAGATATTTTTGACTAACCAATAAGCAATGTTTAGAATAGCCATTTTGCAAAATTGCTGAAAATGAATTACCTAAATCTAAGAAGGTTAGAACTACAGGAAAGGATTTTCCGTTTATTTCATGTTCAATTATTCTTGGTGTATATGGGGTGTATATGTATGGAGAGAAAAAGACAGGGATACCAAAAAGATCTCTGATCTATCATTCTATCATATACCTATATAAAAGGTTAACATTCAACAGATCCCTGTAGGTAGCATTTGATAATATCAAATACATGCAGCTAATCACTTATGCAGTACACATACCAACAAATCAGGTCGATGCATAAAAAAGAGCCTCTTGTAGTCATCCATCCAAACATGAGCAAGGCGTGCAGTGTTGATACCATGGGTATCACGGTTCCCAGGGAAAGAATAAGGATGGAAGCTGCGAAAAATATGACCAACACGAGAGCATGGAATTGTTTCCAATAAACCTCCACACTGCCAAACCTAAAAGAAGAAACGTTTCTGGCGATAAGCACTCTATGTGCCTACATAGGTGAAAAGACACAATTTCAATAAAATATCTCTATATATATTGCATAAATATAATATAAACAGCATACTAATTTATGTACAGGTTAACCTAAGAATTAACATTCCTCAGTCTTTCAAAATGAAACATACAGATTACATTTGGGCATTATAAGAGAGTATCAGGCAATATTTCAAGTATTTGAATCTTGCAAAATATTCTCATGATTAAAATTAATCTTCTGAAGTGAAATATGGAGGAAAATGAAAACTGAGGATGGATATTTTTACTTTTACATACTGATAATGGCACGAATAAGTCAAAACCTGGTTGTTTGCAAAAATTTTGTGCGATAAGTAAAAAAATCTATTCCCAATTCTCATTATTTCTAATACATGGTGAGTTAAGCTAAAGTTTGTTAACTGAAACAATCCAAATCTGCTTGGTAAACATTTTTAATACTATCTCTTTTAGCTTTATCACTTGGAAATCAGCAATTTAGAGATATACATAAGTAATAAGTTATGTTGATTTACTAAAGAGTTACTTAAAAATTATGGAACAAGCTAGAGCTGACATCAATAAGTTATATGTGAAATAGGTAACATTAAGTAAACCTTTATGAGATAAAACTTTACATGGGTTAGTATGCTAAACATTCTCATAAATATGTTATGAGAAAATAATCAATATTTGATCAATTTATTTAGGAACTGCAGATTGAGTTTTAGCAGCTTGCTCATAACCAGATCATATATTGATTATAAGAAGAAAAAAACTGATGTTTCTTCAAACTCACCCGAAATGACATTTCTAAATTTTCACCTCCCCAAACATCCATCTGAGAGTCATAAGAGCCAATTTCCCAAAAATAACTTCTTTCTATTGCAAAAAGACCTCCAGCCATTGTTGGGGTTCTGAAAGGAGATATTACCCCAAAATTCTTCTCAATCTTGAAGTACATCAACAATTTTTTATGTAATTTTCTGTTAACTCTTATCACTTAAGAGCATGATTTTCTCAAACACTTATGAGTTCTAACAATATAGGGTATTTTAAAAAAATATTGACACCCTGATGTATTTAATTATTTTCTCTGTTAATTTTAGTGAACAGGGGCCTAAAGTATTTTAACTTTATCTTTAAAATTTTTATGGAAAGATGGCAAGGGGGCAACTTCAAAGGTTTAAACAATATTCTATATATATTAACAATCAATATTTCTGTAAGACTTGTGTTTTACTGTGAGTACTCAATATTGAATTGCAGGAGGATAGATTAAAATTATAATTTGAAATTCCATTATGCCACTTTTCTTACTACTAAACCAAACAGATTCATCATGATATAATTAGTATTGTTAGTTTTGCATATCATTTAGTTATATCCTTGTTCATATTTGCAACAGAAAGGACATGGATAAAAGCAAGTTTTTAGTTATCTTCCACATCCTGGGTTCCATCCAAAAGAGCATCTATCACTAAAAAAAGATATCACAAAATGAACTTATCAGTAAATATGTGACGCATGCATAAACTTGATATTTTAATTCAATTCAAAAGAGAATAATGTAGTTAGTTGCTCATCATTGTGACAGGTTATCAAAATAATCAAATAATTTTTCACAAGTTCAGAATGGCACTTGTACCAGATGGAGGTGTAGCTATTGATGAAATAATGGTGGTGAAGATCAGTACCTGGTTGGTCCAATAGGGCTTCCACGCCTTTCAATTTCTCTTTTTGGAACATCTACCCAAGTGAAATGTCCACTCCAAGTGAAACCTCCAATCTGAAAAAACTGCCCATTGCTGTGGAAATATTCCAATGTCTGGTCATCAACTACATCAATGATGGGAACCAATACAGACTTTCTACTTTCCTTGATACGCTGCAAAAGTGGTTCCAGCCTGATAATCAGAAGCATTGTAATTAATATTATAGATAAACATTAATGTTTATTGCAAAATTCTTTATGGTCTATATAATAAAGTTTTTATTTTCATATCTCTTAACCTTTTTATAGAAACACGAATTAAATGGAAAGGTGTAGGGGAAGAAAACAAAACTTCCTAATAGTGTTTTTATGATGAAGAATATAGAATTTTTATTTTTTAAAGTGCTTTAAGACTAAGGTCATTCTGCACATATCAGATCCTACCAGGAATTAAACCTGGGATCACTTTCACCAGATGCAAATGCACTGCCTCTTTAACAAGCTGGAAGCCCCAAAAATTAAATTTTGGATTTTGAAAAGCATTATTTTTTTGCTTGTTCACCTTATATAAAAATTGCAGCCATAGCTTTAATAAAAGGTAGTCTAAATATTAAGAAAAATTCTATCTAATCCACCAGTGAAATCAAGGCAAGGAATTGTTGTAAATCTATCATTATTTCAGCAAGATTCAGATGTTCTATATTCATTCCAGAACTTTAAATTCTCTACATAGATGACAAATCTATAAGAATATAAGGAAACCTTAAATATGAAAAAATAAATGCAAGGTTTTTAGCAGATTTCATGTTGATATTAACTTACTCTACTAATTGGCATGAAAATTTACTCTTAACATCTAAAAAATTTAGGCTTAAATTCTATTTTTGTGTTATACTATACTGATTTTTAACTGAAATACAATAGAATTAATAGGAGCTGATTTCATATGTTGCTTCAGTATTCCAAATTCCTTTAAAAAATCTACTTTAAAGCTATATAAATGTTATTATAAATATTAATAATTTAGTATATTGAGTAAGGTTTGAAACTCCAATTCATTCATATTAAATTTAATTTTTTTACTTAAGTTTCTTTCTTAAAATTGTGGTGCTATATGCTAATACATGGTATATGCCAAAAAATATGGTTTCTGTTTTAGCTAGTGATCAAGCATTATATCGCATGAAATAATGAAAATAATACTAACACAGTTTTGCATAAAAATACATTTCCCCAGATGAATACTGATTAAAGTACGTCCAGAATCTCACCAATTTATATTAACTTCACAGTGCGAATCAAGGAAAATAAGAGCATCCCCAGTTGCCACCCGAGCTCCAGCCAAGCGAGCTCGAATTAATCCTGACCTCTGAGGTAAGCGTATCAAATGGACTTTACTAGGAAGTCTGGTTTTGATGTAGTAATCCAATTTGCCCTTAAGTTCATCTGAAAATAAAATAATCATAGTTAATTGCATTTGAATAAACAACAAAAACCTAATGGTCTAAATAAACTTAATGCTGAATTTACTAGCTTACTAACTCTAATACTTAAGAGAAATTAAATATTTGCACTTAAAAAATGAGATTTCATTGAAAATTCTTACTCCCTGAAGTAAATGAATTATTGCTACCTCTTCATTTTCCCTGAAGGAAATATATTACTAGAATAAGAAGAAAAATACCAGGGGGAAGTTTAATTATTTTTAGACAGAAGTCAGTTGATTCTCCAAAGACATCATCATGACCAGGGTTACCTCTAAGATGGACACATGAGCTGCTGCCCAAAAATGAGATTTTATTGAGAACCCAAAATTTTTGAGAAATCTTACCTGCATTACCTATATGTTTCATAATACCCCTGTCATACTGGTAGTTTTGAATTCTAGCTGCTGAAAATTAAAACTGATATGTCACAGTCGTGTATCTCCAGAATCTTAGCAATTGTATTTATGTCCGAAGATGACTTAGAATGAACTGTGATCATGATTATTGTCAAATTAATTTAGCCACCAAAATTTAAAATAACATAACAAACATGTAAACCCAGTTTTAATTCAAATATCAGTTGATCGAGATTAACACTGAGTAAACGGATATTCTAAGCTTAATATTACCCTATGAGATCAACGTATTTGGTATAAAATATCATTTAATTAACCTACCTCTATCACTAAAGTCATCCACGAGAATTATTTCCTTAAGTAGCTGTTCTTTGGATCTTAAGATCACACTCTTAACGGTACGCATTAGAGAGCTCCAAGCTTCGTTTGTAAAAATTATTATGACGCTGGCCGATGGAAGATTTTTATCATATAAAACATCTTTGCACCTGCAACAAATCCCCAGGATTATAAATATTTTAGAGATGTGAGTGTACAGAGAGAATGATTAAGTAATTTATAGAAATCAAGAAATTTTTAAGCTGAAACATGACACTTTTCGGTAAAAAATGACTTACAGTGGATCTCTTGAATCGGGCACAGATCTAGTGAGGGAGATTTTGTCGCTCACTAAAACATTGAATGCGTCTGTTTTCATCTTTTTTTCAGCTAATTTCGCTTCTGCTCCATATAACGTAACGGGCGATCCATTTTCACCAAGGCCAGGAATTATTTTTTTTTCATCTTCCACTATAATACTTTCAAAATCTGTTATATCTTTGCTTCTAATCGGCACTTCTAAGGGCGGCATGGCTCCCAATCGTTCAGGAACTAAATCATAGTTTGACGTATTGTTACTCCCTTCCAAAAATCTCAGATTTCCAGTCAGTTTCCAATTATTTTCTGAGTATATCGGACTCATCTTTCTGGTATGATTATTTTGCATTTCTCTACTCCTCTTTGTCCACAACAATAAACCCATGACAGACATGAGAACAACAATCAATTTTACTAAGAAAAGCCTTCTCCGACGATGGAAAAAGCGAACTAACATTTTGAACTTTAGAAATAACATGTAATTTAAAAAACATCTAAAGAAAATGCCACCGAAACGTGAATTTGCCGCTCTATAATGGTGCATTCGAGGAACTTCTAAGAGCGTATATATTTCTGGAATAGCGTTTCATGATTAATGAAACAATGTAATTACGTTACGTTCCCATTCCCAGCTTGCATATGACACGATGTTTCATTTCAACAAGTTCCAACATTGTTTCTCCAGTTATCTATCTTGCTTTCTCTCTTCGTGGCAAACGTAACTCCTCGATACTTAGATAGCACTATCCCACTATCACTTTTGTTTACGTTTTATTTGTTGAACGTGGATAGCGAGGTAACCGGTTTACCCCTTCCGGCGTTAGAGCGGCGTTCAATCCTTTCAGGCTGACAGTATGATGATTAGGATTTCAAGTTCTCAATTATTAGAGATAGAGTTATTTTTTAGTCTTAAACGATAGATAATTGGCGTAAAATTCATTTTTTTTACCTGAATGTCTGTTCTATCTTGTATTCACAAGGATAATAATGATATGAAGAAGAATAATCTTATCTAATGGGCTGAACTTTTTATTTTCCCGATATAATTTACGGTATCACCTAGCAAGTTATTTTAAAAGCCTACAAAAAATTTATTTAAAAATATGAATTTTTCTTTGGAATTTTGATCAGTAGAAGAAATATACCATGGAAATCAAAGCGCATGCGTTGACCTTATTTTTGATGATATTGAACTCCACGGATTCCTTTCGTCTGGGAAAGAGGGCTCTATTAATTATTATTTTAGAATCCTTGTTTGCTGAAATAGAGGTAAATATCAAGAGATCTTCAAAGGTTTTCTAAAAGAGAAAGGGGCTTAAAATTTTAATTCGTTTATTGGGGTATCTCGCTTGAGCGTTTTGGTCAATCTGCTGTATTTTACCTCAGAATTTAGAGAATGGAGGTACAAGAAACAACCACGAAAAGCAAAATAGCTCTTGGAAGAGAGTGTCTTGTTAAGAAATTTCTATGCTTTAAAAACCGAGATGTAGAGAAAGATGATGATAGTGATGTTACCAAACGTGAGTTTTCTGAAAATTTTATGTTCATTTTTAATTGTATTTATTGGGAAATATACTCATAGTTTTGTCTTTATTTCAGTTGAACCTGAGGAAATGAGTATAGCAGAAATTTTCACTACAGTGTTGTCAATAATTCTCCTTATTCTTACTTTTCCAGTATCGATATTTCTTTGCTTTGAGGTAAATGGCCCATTGTTTTTCCTCCATTTAAAAATGCATGTTGCTGCCCTGTTAGCTGGTCATTGTATTTTAATTATCTAGATTACTGAAATTACTCTGTCTCAGTGAAAGATCCACTTAGTTGTACGCTTCTTTTTGTTTTGCAATCCATGAAACGAGAAAATTTTTCAAGGAGAATTGTCGGAACTATTTAGATTAAGACTCAAAACTATTTCTCTTATTACAGCTTCTTTTGTAGATCATAATAACTTTGTATTGTAAACACTTGACTGGAAAAAATCCGTTTGTCCAAAATATCTATGTACAAACAACCCTTTTAATCAATGGAAAAGATTTCGCTTTGGCGAATTGTTTTCTGTTTTTTTTTTCAAGGAAATGAATCACTCATGTCCTCCTGATAAATATTGCTAAATGGTTCGAACTTCTCTGGCATTAAATTTCACTCTGTCAAAAAAATTTCCTCTATCGTTTACATCTATCTTAGAAATTATCATATCATCATTAGCGTTTCCGTACACATATAATTATATCCGCAATCAAATGTAAGTAATTACTTTGACAGTAAGTCTATGGATTGCCGTCCTCGTAACTTTACTATATTGTATTATTGTGGAAAATTCTGGTAAATGATCGAAACGCTTAGCGTATATATGAAAATTAATATAATTCCGCTATTACAGGTCGTGCAAGAGTATGAGAGGGCCCTTATATTTAGACTGGGCCGTCTCAAGACGGGAGGAATCCGTGGTCCAGGAATTTATTTCCGCATTCCCTGCATTGAAACTTTCCATAAAGTAGATTTACGAACTGTTTCATTCGATGTACCTGTTCAAGAGGTAATACTTTTTCTCATTTTTTCTCTTGTATGTATGCCTGTATGTGCACATGAACCATTTTCTATCCGATGTCGGACGTAGGTCTCCTCTAGCGCTTTCTGGTTCTCTCTATTCGGAGCTTCTTTGCTTGGTTACTCCAAAATACCCGGTTCCATCGGTCCTTTTGTCTCCTTGGTCTCTTCGCATCTCTTGGTTTCCTGTTGAGAACTGCTGATGTACAACGGTTGTTGTTTCTTTTCGTCACATGCTCTGCCCATTACCATTTCAGTGATCTTACTTTACCTATGTTGTCTGTCACTCCTGTCATCATTCTCACCCAGGTACTGCGTTTCCTCTCGCATCTGAAGATACCCAGCACACATTGTTCTATACTTCTTTGCGTTGTCTGGAGTTGCTGTGTTTTTGTCGCATTTAACTATACATTGGTTACTAAAGAGGAAAGCACTGTGGGGTTGGATTGAATTTATGATACACTATAGGACATACCTGTCTAAAATTGAAATGTGCCTTAACAAAAATTCCAAATCATTAAAGATATACTGTGAAATTTTTCATTTTTTTAAAAGTCAAATAATCATGTTATTAAGATTTATATATTTTAGGGAATGCAGTATATCAATAATGATGAGCATTTTTACCATCTCCTTCATGACTAGGAAATGTTTATTGGATAACATTTATTGCTGATTCGAGGAATGTTTTTTTGAGAATAAATGAGAATGTAAAAATTTTTCTCCGTATGACCATTGAATAATACATATTTTCTAAATTGCTATTGTATTCTTATTCTGAAAGGGAGATAAACAATAAAATGAAGGTTCTCATTATTCTCATATTCATTTACATGATGGTTAATTTTTGAAATAGAAAATATATAAAAGTTAATCAAAATATATTTTGTAGTAAATTGATTTCTTTAGTGTCCATTGGATTACATACATTGTTTTTTAAATAAAATAATATTTTTATACAAGTGAATTCAAATGTGTCAAACACAAAAGTTAGAGATTTACATGGTTTTGAGAATATATTAGACTAACATTGAGTGAACTTGGAAGAAAAATATTTATGAATTATTAATTATACTATACTATATTTTTTGTTTATTTGAATATTGAATTGGATCAATTTGACTTGTGAAGTGAAAAGGTTTGTGATCTTATGTGTTGTCATTATCCAGGATTATGAAATTCTTTCTTTAGAGTTACAGGGAACTTTATTAAGGCAAATAATCTTTTGCCTATTTCTTTATATTATATTGTTCAGGAAGCAAGGCTACATGGTTAAGGAATGGAGGGAACATTTTAGGCAGAAGTGGGATTCAGCTGGCTCACATCGATTTGAATGAACCTATTCTTAAAACTTCCCAATTTCACCAAACCAGTTCAAAAATAAATATGATATAAAGGTAGTAGAACAATATACACAAAGAAATGAAAATCAGCTTGTTACAACTAGGAAAATGAGAAATAGAAGAACATATATGTTAATTAGATTGGTAAAGGAAGAGGTGCTCAAGACTCCACTGCAAGGTTGTATAAACTTTAGGGATAAGAGCCTGTTCCTAAAATTTTTGAATCCCATCACTGACTCTAGTGGAGGTGAAGATTGCACTCATTTTTCTTGAAGGAGGAAATAACTCAATCCTTGAGTAGGCATTGTAGCAGAGAGGAGCCTTAGGATTTTGCACTGTTGGTCAACACATGCCTATCTTTTCACAGAAGGAATAGTCCCTCCTATCTGTGAATTATGGGAGTATGGTAGCACATTTCCTGTTGACCTGTGAAGAGTTTAGAGCTCTGAGTGAGGAATGAAACATCATAAAAAGAATGTTTTAGGCAGTAACTCTTCTGCCCTTATAATCAAATCAAAAGAATTTAATCTTTTCATCAAAACACAATGCCACTTAATACTCTTTATACAAAACATTCTATGTCCCCTTTAAAATAGCCAAGTAGTTAGAATAGTGTATTGAAGGTAATCTTCACGGGCTGCTAACTGGGTAAGTGCTGGCAGAAGTGCTTTTCTCTTTTCACCGGGAAAGCGTCAGGTCATATAAGTTAGAATAGTATTATACAATGGTATGGTTTATTTATAATCATATTATTATTCATATTGCATACATGTCATGAGATGCGAATGTTCTTAGCAATGGAGACTCCCTAAATTAGCCTAAATTATTAAATTTGATGTTCTTGATAATCTTCAGTATAGATCATCGAAATCTTGCAACCATTATCATCTGAAGAGCTTCCTGAACCTGTCTGAATTCTGCATGTGAAAATATAGTCATCTCTTATTTCAATATGTTGCATCAATAAAGTTTTATGCCTGCTTAATGAAGCATATAACTGAAATTTTGACCTTCAATGGTTAACATTTAATCTCTTCCTTAGTGCCAAGTATTCTTGTCCATATAAGTACTTTCTTTTCTAATGTGGCCAAATTAACTTGTCTAATATGAGACTTTCCTCTTTCATGTTGAGAATGAGTTTACTCTCCACCTTAAAGGATTATATATGTTTTCATTACATGCAGATTTTTTAAGTAAATAATTATAACATTTTCATAGCAATTCTCAAATAATGTATTCAAATGAATAACAATTGAAATTTAATGTTTTCTATCTCTATACACTTTCTCTACAATAAATCTTTATTACTATTTAGGTATTAACTAAGGATAGCGTGACAATAAGTGTGGATGCAGTTGTGTATTACCATGTGCAAGATCCACTTAGTGCCATCTTGAAAGTTCATGATTACAGGTAAATTCTTTTCAGGTAGAGTTGCTAATGAATGTCTTAGGTTTTGGTGAAAATTATGTTAAAATGTTTTTATATTTAAAAGTTATAGATTCAGGAAAATCTCAGGAGAAGAAAACTTCTTCAGATTTTTCTGAAATCTTCAGAAAATTTTCAGTATGTCGAGAAATGGTGAAATGTCGGAAACTTTTCTGACCACCCATGTATGAAATGCTATGCTTATGTAGGTATGAATGTATATGATGCATGCCAATCATGCCAGTAGATGGCAATTGAAAGCTCATGTATGTTCTACACTAACGGAAGGATGTTGTGGGCATATAATTTTTTCATATGAGTATAATTTTTCAAAAATAAATAAATTAGTTTACCTTAATTTCATGTAATATTTTCATTGAAAATTAAGAACATATTAATTTCTATTGAGTCACTTACTTTATTTATTACTTTTTGGCTATTTTGACAGTATTTTAGCCAGCTTTAACAGGCTTTTTACCCAGTCTAAAATAGTTATCAAAAGATTATAAAGAGTTTAAATAAATTGAACGAAAGAAATTGGAACTTGGCTGTTAATGAATAAGAGGTTTGAAAGACTCACCAATCTCTGAATATGCTGGAGAATGATTGGCCAATTCCTCAAATGGAGAGAGGAAGCTGTGGATTACTAACCTTCTGGGAATCACCCATTGGAATCCAATAAACATAAACGCAATTTTCAGACATTATTGTTAAGAATTTAATCAATAACAGGTAATAGTACAAAAACCTTATGAGTGGTCATAATTTTGTCTGCCATGTGGGTATTATCAAGTCCTATGGAGTTGAACTTTTCTGGATATATCAATTAAACAAACAATTACACAAATTAATTTTGTTAATTAATGGTAAATTATTTACAAGTAGAAAGAAGTAAAAGATAAATGCTTATCATGTAAGGGATATTGAAGTAATCTCCCAATTGTAAGGAGTGTTACAAAGGAGGAAGCCTTTCAATTGAATGTGATATTCTAGTAATGTACTTTCACTTCTAAAGTGGAAATCTATTTATTCTGCTAAATTTTGCTGGTTCCTTTATTTTTAGTAATCCATTATTATTTGAAAAATACTTGGTAAATATTGCAGAGTTTTTATAACTAACATTTTATAATAGCCTATCGAAGATAATTAAAATCCATCATTTAATCATAATTAATTTTTATAGGGAGTCCACACGCCTCCTTGCTGCTACTAATCTTCGGACAGCCTTAGGTTCAAGAAGGTTATCAGCTATTTTAGAGGAAAGAGGGCAGATATCACAAGCTGTACAAACTGCATTAGATGCACCAACTGATCCTTGGGGAGTCCTAGTGGAAAGAATAGAAATGTAAGAATTTGGAGTATATTAAAGATAGCCATGGAAGTGAATTCAGCAGCTACTGAAATAGTGATAACTCTTATCATGGTAAAAGTAGTGATTGCACTTTCAAGTTACTGGTGGTGTAAGATATCTCCAACTTTTTAATTTCGAAATTATAATCGATTTTGCAAGAGATTGAATATATGCAAAGAATATCTAGAGAAAAATTAATTCATATTTGAATCCTCTCTTTTTCTATAATGACTATTCCTAGATTATTTGGCGAAGATATTCATATTTACTTACTTAGAAGTCAATGTATATATCTTCTCATGGTCAAATAGGTCAATTAGTCACGGTTAATTTTAAAAAGTTTGATTTAACATATCTTTTAAATTCATAAAATCTCCATTTTCATTAAAAACTTACTCTTTAAAAAACATAAAAACCTGTTGATCAAATAAAACAAACCTTTGGTTATTAGCATAGCATTTTTATTTTGAACAGTCAATAGATGGTAAATGTGAATTATTTCCCATCTATATCTGATTAGTTAAAATACTTGATGACTAATTTGATGAAATGACCCATAGCATTTATGAGATAAATTGCTATGGAGAAGGAAATCACATATAAAGAAGTGCAAGTGAGAGAATGAAAAACTGTGAATGGGCTCCCAATTAGCATCCCTTGCGTGAATTTTTCTCATCACCACCATATGTTTTGAATTTCTTTTATTTTTATGCTTAAGCTGTCTAAAATAAAGGTTGTAGTTTTCTTCTATCTCTTCAGTCAATGCAGATTTTTTGTGATCTTTTAATACTTCCCATTTAACCCAAGCAAAAGCCCTCAATCAATCAATCTATTAGAGGTGCATAGATTTCCCAGTTAACTTTTGCTTGTAAAATTTCTTTCCAATGAAGGTAAAAGTGAACTCTTCGATTTCAATTAATTTGGTTATGCTGCAGCTGTAGCATTGAAAAATTTCTTATACAAACAATTACAGATATTTTACAGTTCTGATATCTGTGTTACATTTTATTACATTATTATTAAATTTTCTCTTCCATTATTCAGCAAAGATATAAGGTTGCCACCATCATTGCAACGAGCAATGGCTGCAGAAGCAGAGGCAAGTAGAGAAGCTCGCGCTCACTTGATTGCAGCTCAGGGAGAAGCAGATGCTTCTAAAGCATTAAGAGAAGCATCAGACACTATGGCTGGAAATCCTGGGGCAATGCAGGTAGTATGCTTTATTTTAATTTTCCTCTGGGTTTCAGATGCTTCTAATGGTAATTCATTTTAAAAAAGTTTAGCTTTCAGCAATGATAAAATTCTATTCCATGTCAGTGTAAACTATTATCTATTATGACTATTAAGTATTATGACTTGCGTTTTCTTAAGATATTATCAAAATCTAGGTTGAAAAATGAACCCCTCCACAGTTAGGTATTAAATTTTTTGGCTAGGGAATTTGAACCATTACTGCAAGATGGTGGAAGTGCTTTCATATTAACAAACTTGAAGAGGAATAGCAAAGAAGTGATCTAAAATTTTAATATGGGCTAGTAGCAATCAAAATTTAAAATACTCATTGTAGTGAGAAGACTCATAATAAAGTTTTAAATATTTAAAGATATTATTTAAAACTCTGATAGATGAATAATAACAAGAAGTGTGGTGGAGGTTTACTTAACTTATATAACTTATACCTTTATATAACATGGGGAAACTAAAGTATTAGCAGGTTTGCATATTCACTAAAAACACTCAACTGTTGGTAATCATGACTAGTTATTAATTCTTGCTATTGTTAAATAACTAACATAACATGCTAATTTTGAATACATTGAGAACAACTGAGAGAGTGATAAGTAGCATACTAGATGAAGATGTTATTACTTGAATTTTATTCTCAATCATTCTAAATTTTTCAAGAAAGCTCTTGATGCTTGAAATGACCTCAGTGAAAATCACCTTAAATGTAGTGAGTTTGACCTTAAGATAGCCACATGGCTTTTGATTAACCCGGTTAATGATGTAGAGAGGATACATGAATAATTAGAAACATGGATAATCCAAACTTTTACTTTTCCTAATCATGTTCATAATTTAAGTAAATAAATAATTTATTGTTATATGAACATTTACTTCATTTTATCTATTGTTTCATGGACTTATCAAGAGTTTTCTTCATCTATATATGGATCTTATTAGCAGTGATAATATAACTGTAGTTGTAGTGCCACTGTTCCATTGAAAAAGTCTCAACATAAGTCCTGCTTGGATTAAAATATGAAAATGATTATATGAATTTTAAGTTGGTTTACCAACCCTTTTTGACTTTAAGCATTTTTTGTCTCTGTATGAAGTCCTCAGAAATTAACTGTTATATGCTAATAGTTGGACTACAAATGGTGGTATTCACTGAGCTGGTAATTAAGGGGTCATTTACAGCCTCCACCTATGTTTTTCAAGAAAATTGTTATTTTGGAAATTCAATTTATCAGCTTGCTGATAAATTGAAGCCAAAAGCCTTTTTAAGCCTGGAGTGAGGAATCTTTTCTCACCAGAATGTCATATATGGAAACATCAGTCCATATCTGAAATCTTTGTATTCAAATATTAAATCCAGTACCATCTTAGTTATAGTTGTTTTTTAATAATCCAAAATTTTTGTACATTAAAAAATAAATTAAAAATAAACTAAAACAGTTCCTCTTTGGAAAAGTGGTTCATGTCTTATAGAAGTGTACTCTAAGGACATATTTTATTGTTCTTATATATTTCATGTTATTAGTGTTAATCATTTAATCTTCTCAATTAATTCCTTTATTATAAATCTGTTTGTAGTTACGGTATTTGCAAACTTTGAGTGCCATAACGTCTGAGAAGAGTTCCACAATCGTGTTCCCACTTCCAATGGACCTTGTGAAGTCATTTCCTATTGGACATTCCGTTTAAACTTTATTAGGCTTAAGAGAAATTTTGTTTTTCATTATTTTATTTCACGATTGCGTTCCTTTTCATTATGTGGATGGAAATGGGCCAGTGAGACTTGAGTCAATTTTGTGAATGTGAAACTTCTTGCATCTCCAATTCTTTGGAAGGATGCATATAAGACTGAAATGATGCTAACCAGAAACTTTTCTAAAATTTTGATAAATGAATTCGACTTTCATTTTATATTATGTTTTATACTGCAAACTATTCTTTATTATATTCATGCTCTTGGCATGTTTTGCTTATTTTCATGAACCTTACAAAAGCTAATTCTTTGAGCTTTTTATAATTCATTCTTAATAATTTTTTACTCTTTAAATGTACAAAATACCAGTATTTTTGTGTAATTGTTACAAATATCATTCCACTGATCTTATAATTATTCAGTACCCTAATATAAAATCTTTTAAAGATTTTCAATCTGATTGTGCCCTAATTTTTCTTCTGAGTGGATAAGTTAAGCTCATAAGATGGCTTCATAAAGTAACTTTCCATAAAAAACTCTTAGAAGACCTCTTGCTTCTTAGAAGAGAGTCAGGAGATGCAATACTATGCTGTATTTGTCATTTTCCATTTTTAAGAGAGAAAAGATTGATTGGTCTTATTCAAAAACTTTTTGCCATGCAAACCCCTCCTGAAGTCATACATATCTTGAGCAATAAATATAAGGCAATATAAGACATTGTCAGCAAAATCTGACAACGATAATGAAACAAGATAAAAAGTAAATGTTCCTAGGAGAGTTGAGAGGTGGGAAGGGTCTTATAATATTTATGTCTAGAGCTTGATGGTATATCTATCTAGAAGTTTGAAAAATATCCTTATCAAGGCCTAAAGTCCTGAGCCTGTATCAGGTTGATCTTGAAATGGTCATCTTGTTGTTTCCATTTCTTCTTGATTTCTTGACTCAATTCCTGAGATGTCAGTTTTTAGGTATTGATGTTTTTTTTAGTAAAAATAGGTTCTTGATGATCTCAACACAAGTTAAAGATAAAGGATGAGATTGAAAATTTTTTATTTAATTAAAATGACTACCAAAATTGCTCTTTTGTATGGTTCAACTTGTTTTATACAATTAAGAATTTTACTTAAAAAATGAATGTTTGTAGTTCTGACACTGAACTTTCAACCAAGTCTATGATTATAGTCTTGGAGCACTTTATTCTACCTTATAACATTAGGTAGATGTAATTACCTAATTAAACAATTTTAGGACAACGGTGTAATAATGGTAAGATTCAAAAAGTTACATAGATGGTCTTATTACTTAATCTATGTCTATCTAAATTAAAGATGCCTAAGCTGAAGCCAATCAGCCATGTTGCCTGACTAACTGTACAACCTTTGCACCCAGAAAGTTACTTGTTCTCTTACAGTATCATCAAGTTTCTATTCTATTGTTAGATAAATTTGGTGATAATAGTAAATCCATATCAGAGGCTGTCCTCCAAAAGTAAAAAATTTCTTTCATAAATATCTATGAAAATCAATGACATTATTTTTTTTACTTGTATAAAATGTTATATGAAATTATTGATTCAATTATGTATTGTTTGAAACAAATCAATGACTAAATTTCCTACTTGATTGTCCTGTTCTGAGAATTCATCCTCTAACATGCTGTCTTTGGGACTTATTGTCTCACTGCCTTTTAATGTATTATCACTGCCTTTTTATAACTTTTGCCTTCAGTCACACTTGCTGACAGTTATTTCCTTGGATGATGTACTGCATTCTCTGAAAGGAAGTGCTTAATTTCTAAGAACCATTATTAATAATATCATGACTTCGTGAATATAAATTAACCATTACCAGAAAGATGAAACATTCATTTGAAAGTTTCTGTTTTTCATAATAAAGGCCAATTAATCGAAACATGAATTTCTAATTCAAAAATATGTTCTTGCACAAGCAATATATGTTGGTGTCTTTATATATTTTAATACTCATGAGTTTTTCTGACAAAATTACGTTATTTAAATGAATGTGGTACAGTTGAAGCTTTTCTGCGGCAAAAAACCCCAAAATGTTGTTATTATTATTCATTTACACAGTTCACAATATAAATTAATTATAATACATTATCATCAGAGAAATGTAAATAATACTATATCACTCTATGCTGTTCTTGAAATTATAGCCTTATTATTAATAATTGTGTAAAAAAATAACATGAGGGATTGAGAGAGAAGGGCATTCTCTCCACCTAATCCACATTTGGCAGTACAAGTACAACTTAGATAAGTATATGTACATGACATATATCCCACTAAAATATGAAACTGGAAAGAAAGACATAGTCAGGGAGACGTATTTGAAATTCACTTTTTACTGTTTACTTTACTATTTACTTTTTCTGAAATCAAATTCTGGACATTGATTTGTGAAGAAAATGGTATCAATATTTTTCCTTTATTCAAGGGAAGATTATTATAAAAATGTTTGTATATTGGATATTATTGTTCAGATTAATATTGTGAATAATGATATTTTGAATTATGAAAAAGATCTTTTTGTGCACAGCCTATTCCAATGAGAAAAATTCATTGATCATAATTTGTCATTAATCAGCTGAGTAGCCTACTTGAAAACCTTCACTGCTTTAATTGTGCTGTCGTAGGATCTCTAGAATTTGAAAATAATTCCTCCTCGATTCCTAAGGAAGGAATTTTTTACAGGGCAAATGCTTAGGATATCATAATAGGGAACTTCAACCAGTTTCAAAAAGGAAAAAATATTCAGCCATTACAATGGAAGATATTAATCCTTTTAAAATATGGATTGTGATTCATGAAATCAATCCCAGCAGTGAAAAGATGCCTCTTATTTATGGAAAAAATATCGCGAAAGAATTTTAATAAGAAAAATTTGAACTAATTGTGATGGCCCATTTCTATTCTCATGTTTTTTATTTTCTATTTTCATTATAATTTTCATGTGTATCCTAAAAAGGGTTTTATGATCATTTTGTGTGTGCTTAAAATTTTTATGCTTATTGGACAATAATTTTTGATCAATTTATTGTGCATATTATTATCTTTCTGTGATAACTAGCAATTTTGAAGTAGTTGCCCTTGATGTATCTATTGAAATGTCTTTCTCTAATATGGTGTTCTTGATGTATATATTCATATTTATAATGGTCCTTATACTTGCATTGCCATATAAAGTTAATGAAATGTGGTAGATAAGGTGTTCTCTCTTCTGCATCTTTTGTATTCTTGAGATATTTTTCCAAATTGAGACTGTGTGTATTAATTTATTTAATCATGCAATAATGTTAAGAAAGCATCTGAAGTGTTATATTTTTTATGGACAAACATGGCTGGAAAGTTGAGAACATTCAGATTGTATATTAGTGAACTTGTGGAAGTCAAAATTATGTTAGTATTTGTCTTTGAGCTTATATGCCACTCTATCTCCTAAAATGGGTTTTGGAAACAATCTTCTTTCGCTACAATTTTTTTATGATCTTTAAAGTGAATTTTTGAAATGCATTGGCAAAGTCTGTACAATATTTTTCTGATAAATTTTAATGGAGGATCTATACCTTAATGTGAGGTATTATCTCCTCCACATGTCTACTTTGAATACTCTGCTGTACAATTGATATCGTTTTCGAAAATGTACTCTTATGCTGACCAGATTACAATCGAGTAAAGATTTGGCAATGTTAACAAAATGTATTGAAATTCTAAAGGCTTGGTTTTAAAGAATTTTTTAATAGACTCTGTAAATATTGTAATTAAAATAATTTGAACATTTTGGTAAGTAGGAAGTTTACATGACTTAGTGACCTGGGTAAGATAAGGAATTCAATTTCTCTACCTTCATCTAGTGTCTATGATCTATGTCCAATGGACATGGAAACATTGTAAAATAATCAGTTTTATAATTTAATATATTAATATTGGACATCTCACACATTGAATGATTATTGTACCACCAATCAAGTGTAAGACAAAGACAAGTATACATGTCTGTAAAAAATAGATCATATTCAGATCTAGCACACCACAAAGTGTTTGGAATCTTCTGTGAGAGAAGTACAATTGTCCATTTAAAATTTTATATTCTTTGATAAAGATCTGTTGGCTTTAGGGTATCATTGGTCAATTAATATCTTTCAGGAAACTTACAAAAAAAATTCTTGCTTTCAAGTCCCAGAAATTTTAAAGAGGATTTTACATTTTACACCTTCATGAATATGGAAGCTTGGTTGTTCTTATTATTTTTTCTTTAATAACAGTGATAAAAGTGGGATATGTCCATGATTATTTATGAATTATCCAGGTAGAATTTTTTATCATCTTGATGGAAGGTTAATATATTCTAAGGATAAAAAATACTTTTCCCACTAAGAAATTTGGTTGGAAAAGTAATAAATATCCTTTAAAGCAAAGAGCTAAAAGTTCATCTGATGTGACAATCTGAAAGTTGGACATTTGGTCTTAAAAATTAAGTTGAGCTTGGTTTCACTTGAAGCTCTCAAATTGGTTTCCCAATGATGACATGAATTTGCTGCTCCACATTGCTACTTTCATCTGTGATTATCTGTTTTGATGTTTTATCAAATTAACTCGATGTCTTTAATCAAATTTTTTAATACATGAATTTATATGACTGTTATTTTCCTATGCTCTATTTGTCGTCTTGAGAATCTAAAATGCCTCTTTGATGTAAATAGGAATCGGCCTCATACTTACTTTAACTTGGCTGAATGTAATGTTGTGTTAATTGATGGACCACTTTTGAATACTCTTTACATTGGTATTTTTAGTAATTTTTTGATGTTAATTGTTAAATATTGATGTTTTAAGATGTTTAAATATAGAAAAATATGAATGTTGTAGCATATTTGAATGTTATATTCAGATTACTCAATCAAATAGTAATCATATAGATGCATAATTTTTTATAGACAAATGTTAGGTTTTCTGAGATTTTAAAGATCAGAGTTCTAATACATGCTTGTACTATAACTGAGGGCATGTTTTGTTTATCACATTGTTGAACATGCTAAAATTTCTTGAAATAGTTTTGTTGAGACATTCCAAAATATAAATAGTTACTTCGTTGCTTATCCTACTCTTAAACTTTCTCAGGAAAGATTTGTCAATAGTAATTCTGTTGATTGTAATTATAGTATGAAGAGTAATATATTAAAAGTAGTAACTTTATAATAGAGTATTTATTTTCTATTTTTGGAAAAGCTAGCAATAGCGTGATGCAGCAGTATTAAAACAGTTTGACTGCTATTATGTTTAGGTATTGATTGTTTAAAATTAATACTTGCTTACTTGTTGTTCACATCACACCCATTTACACTATAATGCATGCCCATTGTTGATTAAATTTCATCTTATGGTCTTCTAATTCAATTAGTGTTTCTCACAAGCACTTTCAAGATTTTTGTGTGTAACTTATAGAGTAAATGCTCATATGAAATGTATAAATGTCTTTGATATAATGTGCCTTTGTTGTCCTTCAATGTCATGAACTTAACTCACAAAATTGGCCAATAAATACCATAGAAAACTATAGTATTTTTGTCATCAATCAGTCATTGTATCATTAACTCTTCAACCTTTAAACCTTCTACATTAGTAGATGTAACTTTAGATCTTTCTTTTGATCTAGCGACTTTCAGCTTATAGATTATGCAACTTTGTAGTTTTCCTTTGCATGGCTGTGTCCTTGTTGTGCACTTAGTGATCTTGCTGAAGTTTTCTGGTAACATTTTTGTCATTGCTTAACATTTCTATCAGATAAGTCAATAACTGACTTAAAAATTCCAGTTTGATTAGTTAGTATGCACCATTTTCTCATTATTTAAGCTGTCATAACATTTATTGAAGGAGTCCTTCCACATCCTTTTTATATGGGGTTGTCCTTAAATGATTTCAGTTTTAAGGGACGGTCTGGGAATATAAGACACTTTGTTACATGGGATGACGCATGTAACCAAATGGGATGTTACAAATAAGTCAAACATTTCAGAAATGAAACAGTTCATATCTTTGAATTTTCCATTCATTTCTTTATTGTATTTTAAATTTTAGCCTGCACAACATAACATCAACTTTTTTTGCCATTATTCCATTTTTAAATCAGTAAGAAGAAATATACAATCATTGTTTGAAATTTTATCTGAACGATGTATGCCATACCTTCTAAATCAACATTCCTGGCTTCGTTACAGCTCCAGCTCATAAGAGAAGTTGTGGCAGTCATTTTATTTAAAAGCTTAAAGGGACAGCTTAATGGCAAATGGAGTGGGTCTGAAACTCCATATGACACTTGATGACAGTGAGGGGCAATTCAGAAATTCTAAAATTGCTGCCTGCAACAACTTTTAAGGACGGCCCCTTATCTCTTTTTTGATGAATAATATTTAAACATATTTCTTATTTTATTGCTCTGTAACTTTTTAACACTGAAATGATCTTAATGCCATAGAAAAGTATCTTGTAGTTATCCATTTGCATTGGAATATGTTGGGGAAATGCTAGATAAAAGGAACATGACTTGCATGAAACTGGTAAACAATACCACAAGGTCCTATTTCCTGCATAGTTTTCTTACTTATTTATATTTAGTATACAACTGCATTGAAGTAATGAAAATAACCTTTGTTAGATGTAAATTATTTCATTTTACTACTATGTATATCATTCTATCTAAATGATAACTACTCTTTTAAGCTTTCTTTATCCTTAAATGTTTAATTTATAATGTCTAAATGCCTTATGAAAGTGATGATTGTCATTTGTGATCAACTATGTCAATTTTAAAAGACAAGCTGATTGTACATAGGATATGTTTCCTGAGATGCTTTGATATTAATTTATACTGGAAGCCTAATTGATACTGTAATAATTATGAGGATGGATTTGTATATACAAAAATTTATCAAGCCTTTGCTTGATTGTCAAGGATATTAAATTTTAAGCATGAGACTATGTGGCATTTCAGATTGTAAAAGAGATCAATGAAAATTACGATTCCCAGCAGTAAGTTAAGTGATTACTGAATGAAAGGCTATTTTGAGATTTTCTTGGTAAAATTACATGCATAATAAATCATATGAAAAATTAGTTTTATTTTAATGCATTTTGTTTTAATGTAATTTTCATCAAATGAGTTGAAAACCTAATTAGTAATGCCATAATTTTGTAATGATTCTTTTTAACTGTGGTCATGCAATGTTTTTACCTCTGTTAAGCCAATTTTGAAGATATATTTCCTTTAAAGTATAACATAAATAAAGAATTATATTGAGAAGCATATCAAAAGCAGTTTCATTTAATTTAATATCTTCTGAAAGAAATGCATTATATATTTACTAAATTATATTTATTAGTTTTTTATTCATTAAAATTTACAGGTAGACAAAGCCATTAAATACAAAATGCAAAAATAACACAAGAATTATATATACAGAAAGACTAAAGTAAAAGGAAATAACAATCAAATTGTAGGTATATTAAATTATACATAAAGAAAAAAGTATAGCAAATTAAAATAATACTCATTTAATTGCTTTTTTTAATTAAGGGTGCTAGAAATAAATTAATTCTTTAGGAAGCCTATTTAATAACCTAAATATCCTAGGAAATGGACTACAATACAATAATAATTTGTTCCTACAATTTTTTTATCAAAAATATCAGTAAGTTGAGTAGAATTTGGTACTTTAAAATTTATGCAACTTAATAATGAGGGAGTCTAAGTAATAATAAATTAATTTGATAATAAATAAAATATCCTACCACTTTCTTCTTTGAGATAAGCTTATAATACCAAATATTAATGCTATATCATCCCTGAGAGCTTTATTTATATTCATCACCTAATTTAATATCTAATAAACTATGAAATATAATTTGAATCTTTAATATCTTAATAATGAGGATAGAGTAGTAAGGAAACCAACTAATGGAACAATATTCTAAATATTTCCTGAAATGTTAAAAAAATGTGATCAGATACAAAAGATTATAAAAATAAGGAAACTGAATAGTATATGGAGAAACAACAATATCTAAATTGAGATTAGACTTTGATGAAAAAATATGTAGCCATTATATTTCAGGGTTAAAATACGTTTTCACATTAACAAGTTACTCGCAATTGCCAAATTCGGAATAACTTTGGCAGGGTTGAGTCCGGTTGGGAGGGTTATAAAGTTTGAATTATAATTAAATATATTTATAATGTCACTATTGCATTAATATCCTGATCTGAAATTATCATCCCCTAATAATGCGTAACACCCACTCCGAGGAGTTTTCAAATTTTTACTCACCCGGCAAAGTATGAATTTGCTAACAGGCGGTAGCCCGAATTGCGAATTCTCTTGCGAATAACACATATTTTTTGCGCCATGAAATAGCTGCTTTGAACATTTCAATTAACATGCTGTTGTTTCAAAATTAAAAATCCTTATATTATGTAGTTTAGTGATTGGTATAAACATATTTCGTATTCTTTAGCTGAAGCATATAGCGCATTAGTTACCCTTATGACTAAGTACATCAGTGGTAAAATTTGTATTTATATAGTTTATACTATACTAAATAACATAGACCAATTAACTAAATTTAATATTTTAGAAATAAAAGCAAAGTAAATGCATTGCCTCCGACTTTCCTTATCGGTTTAGATTTGTGAAATGAGAACAAAGGACTTTCTTTTGACATGGATGTGTATGTACATAAATTCGAATAAGAACTGTTTTTTGTACAGTAATTTCTCTTACAAAACTTTGTATTTTAGCGAAAATTTCTTTCATAGTTACTGAAATATGTATTTTAAATCATCAAGGTTCATGTGTTCGTTTCTCAAGCATCGAATTTCTGCTAGAATTATCGATACTCAGCTTACTTTGGTAAACGAGATGAAGATTTGTCAGTTTGCGAGGTAAGTTTTATAATTATTCCCCTTATAATACGATGTATGATAATCATTAGGTATACTTGGAAATCTTTGATCCATATGTAAAATACTGATAGATAGTTTTGGATTGAAATCAGCTGCTGAAATAATTTGTTTGTCTTGGCCCATTTGAAGGTAATTACCGTTTACATAAATTCACCACGAATTTTTTTAGATCAGTAGTTTATGTAGTGTTGTTAGTAATAAATATTTGATATTGATCAAATTATAATCCATTAACATTTGACTGCAGCGTAAGGAAACGTTTTCGTCAAAATATAAAAATTCGTATTCATAACAGAACCTCATTTTGCTACTCGTTGTGCGGTTTTTATAATAAGAGTTCATAGATTTTGGAATTAATTTTACCGTTTCGCTACAACCTCCAAATAACTTTTTATTAGGATCTAATTTTTAGAGAGGAGTATTTGTGGGGCTAATGATTCATTCACTGGGTTACGTTGACGATTACAGGTTTGAACGGAATTTGAAATGACATGCAAAGGGTTACTTTCACAATCACGCCACTCATGGCGCTAGGGTCGTGATAGAGCACAAAAAATTTCAATCGTGCCAAATAAATTTAATTGTTTTGGCGTACATAATGATATTCGTAAAATGATAAATATGTTTTCTGCATGAGGAAGGAGTGATATTACATGAAGGATCTCATAAGAATAAGAAAATGAACTGTTTTTAACTGTTAATATCTTTCCTCTTTGATACTGATCTATTCTCATTTAGAGATGCTGAGGCTCACTTAACTTCTACGGGAAGTGGCAGCTAACTTTTATTGCAGCTGAGCATTACTTGATAAATATTAGTAAGGATTGATTTTGGGCGGTAAGTTGGGTAAAGCCATCTGCATGTGTTTCCATGGAAGCATCCAACTTTCGGGACCAACACCGTCGGGTCGGACGGTTGGAGGGTGTGTAAGCTTGTCGGTCTTGTTAGTGCGTAGACACAGAGATACTCTGTGGTGGAGGCTTGCTAGTCGGACTTAAACAGTCGGAACCGAGGTCGGGACTAGCCTGTGCCGTACTTGGATATATTGATGAATTGGAAAAAAAAACTTTGCCTTATGATTCTAGTTCGCTAGCGGAACATACCGCCAAGAGTGTAAGTTTAAGAAAAATTAAATTCCTACATTATGGTCCTTTGGAGGAGACGCCTTCACATGTTGAGTTCATTCAATTTTTTAGATGTTCGAAGAAATATGGAGCCTTGGTAAGCAAGAGTCGAACCGATCTTCACGAGATCACGATGTCTACTGAGAATTATTTGGTACTTACAACATGGTTGGTCTCGTCGGGTAGTTTGGGCTAGGTCTTTAGTCGTGTTGGATGGTCTGATCTGGAGGTGAACGTTTAAGCGAACCATTGGGGCGCTTGTGATTTTAGCCCCGTTTGGCGTCCTGAGTAAGGTTCCAAACAACAAATAGGGGAACGACCAAGAGCGGGTAATCTTTTCCCATAAGAATTCTCCGATATCTATTTCTTTATCTAATTAGTGCATCAAATGCTTGGAAAGGCTATGGTAGCAAGAATAATATAAAATCCGTAGGGGTGGAGGCCAGTGGTGAAATTCAGCCGGTTAGCACTGGTTCACGGTAAAATGTTTTTGGAATTTCCTAGTTCTCCAAGCCGGTTCCTAAATCAATCTGATATAATTGCAGTTGAAAGACTTACTTTGAAGTACTAAAATCAGCCCATTACGAGGATATGTCAATGTTTAAACATTGAAAATTTTCATTTTTATTTCATCTACGAGTATATGTTTCGTAACAATCTGTAAATTCGAGTGGTAAAATAGTAGTAGTAAAAAGTAATAGTAGACATATTCGTAAATTAGAGTAGGTCTCAAGACTGCAGTGCGTGGTTGCATACTCTGAGAGGATACCTGTTCCCTAAAATTTTTGAATCTCACTACTAGATGAGCCACAGTAGCAGGTGTTTAGGGAGCTCGCAGGGCGGGTACGATATTTAAAAAATGTCGACGACAAATTAACTCATTATTTTCTAAATAAGACAAATAATCAGCAACTGTGTAATCTACATCTGTATCTCAGGAGGCTGAACTTTTGCACCGATTAGCGCTATTATTTCCGCTAAATTTGAGTTCACCGTAAATATAAACAATGCCATAGAGTATGATTTTTCAGCAGTGCTAAAAATATACCGTGCTTCTCACTTCATTGTGAGTAAATTTGTTTCTCTTTCCGCAAGGAACTCTTGGGCTCATGGAGCGGTTTTTGAGATTACCGGAATAATTTTTTCTGGATTTGGGAGCGAGAAAACCTAAATTTTTCCGATAAAGGACGGAAATTCCTTCCCTCTCGGAAACCCTAACCCTGCGTACGTTTACTTCTACTTTTGAACTACTATTTATTTTACCATTTACTGTTATTGACTTTTATATTGAAAAACAGAGACTGAGGCGTCGTCATTGTTGCGTCAGGTACTCGGGTACCGAGAGTAATCCACCCATAAGGCGAAAATATATTACATAATATTCTTAATATAATGAGAGGCTATTATCTTAAATTTTGACGCAGGCATAACAAATAATGGTAGTGATAAAATCGTATATTATTCGAGTTTATTTACAAATAGGTTTAACATGTAAGAGGGTGGCCTGAAAAGTTTCCGACCCCAGATTTTTCAGAAATCTTCAGAAAATTTTCAGAAAACATGTTGAGAAATGGCGAAATCTCAGAAACTTTTCAGACCACCCATGTATTCTATCTATGTCATAATTTTGATTTTGAAAAACGATTTCCCAAAATCCACCTTTAGTTTTGGCCTGTTTACGGAAGTATTAATTGCTAAATTAGAAACTCATGTGTTAGATTTTAGGTAAACTTTAGTCTTAAATTTTTTCGAGAATAAATGAATAGGACTGAAGTCTAAATTCATTTTTATTTAATACCTGATCTTCGTAATTATAATGTACCAAAGCTTTATCTCCTTTTGCAGTTTTTCCTTCTAACCGCTATGCTTAACTTTTCTTATGATTTTATTGCGTCGATCATAAGACGTTTTATATTTTTATTTTTTTTTTATTAATTATTGCATTACATTAAGCATTTCATTTCCATCGCATTAATTGTACATACATGTAATCCAGATTATTATTAATTGATAGTAAATTAATTAAGAGTAATTATTACTCGCTTCGAGCAGAAAATGTTTTGCAGATTTTGTGAGTACACTACTTGGAAATTTCAAAACTTGACACGGATTCTTAAGTGATTGAATGATCGTAGTTTGTACGCTTTCCTCGTAAATTCAGTATGTATTCTTACTCTAACTATCGCACGGCGTTTGCTAGAAAATGCAAACTTGGATAAATTTCGCAAGATTTTGCTAAATTTTTCTTAAAATGTGCGTCTCCTAAAAATGAAAGGCATTTATGGGCATTCCTCTCACGAAAGACACCATGATTTCAAAACATAGCTGTTTGTATTGAAAAGGCAACCATTGTATAAATGTTTATAGTTAAAAATATTCAGTGTTTAATGAAAATTCGTCGTAATCGTCATGGTTATCCATCAAAATTGTTACTATCATTTTTGACACTTATTTTTTTACTACTTATTAGTAATTAGCTATTTTTGAGAGCTGTTAAATTGCGAGTTTCTTTCGTTTTTTTATCTATTAAAGCTAAAAATTAACGAAGTCGAGCCCCGCCTTGGAAAAATATGATGTTTTCAAACTGAATCCGAAACGACTTGACCAACGGGAGCCGAAGCACTTTCCTCACTCTTGTAAAACGACATCAGAGCCGAATGAAGTCCCATTCGGACCGTTTGCAGCAATAAAAACTCGCGACAGAATTTTCAATTTCCTTCAACTTTGACGCGGTGCTCATGTTGCCACTACAATCCGCCGAAGACTCCTAGATCTCGTCGTAAGTAGAGGAGGGGAGTTACAATTAAAGGATAACGCCTGTACATAATTAAACACGGAGGGTGGATTTTTATGAGACGCAGGAGATGGAAGGGTGTTTCCCTTGGGGGGGCGGGGTAGGATGGTGGCGGAGGCGCCGTTAAGCCGCATGCCTCTTTTCATTTGTCCGTCGTCGTCGTGTTGACCTTTCTGCTCGGAGTAAATTGGGTCGGCGCTGGCGACGTCGGAGTTGTCTGGCGTCGGGACGGCGAGCCTATAGAGAAGGGGGAGAGATGGGTAGGAAACAAGAGGGAAAAGAACGTGAAAGAGTGAAAGTTAGCGCTCTGATTAGTCTTCGGGTCGCCGATTTAAGTTTAGGAGAATCTGTGTACACGATGCCAGGGAATCGTTAATTTGAAAATGGCCTCTCCCCGACGGTCAGCGGGGCCTGTTTCGTCGATCTCGGATATGGATTTTTGAAAGGTCTTATGAATTAATGATGCGTTAAGTATCGTTGGGCTGGTTGGTAATCAAAGAGGATGATTTGAGATATGGTAAATGCTTTCCAAGGGACCCTTGCTGTTCTATGGCCGTAATGGAATATTTGAATATCAAAACATCTGCTAAATGTATCCCTGTACGAATGTCTGTGACTGTTTCGTTTCTGTGGTTTGAATGAGGAAGAATGTTCTGTTGTCTTTAACAGAAAATGGAAAGTTATTTTTCCTTAAGCTTTCACAGCTTTTCGGTATATACTTGCCTGGAAGCGTAAAACGGTTAAACGTCACCTTTCTTTTAGGAAATGGTTTATTTAAAGTATTAATAAAGGTTGTATTTTTCCTAATTTGGCTCTTAAACCACTTTATTTGGATACATTCGAACCATAATATGTTTCTCTTACTCATGAAGACTGGTATTTTTCAATTAGAGTATCCATTTAAATTTCAGCATAAGCTCAACGAAGTTAAATATAAGAATCATAGAATCTTTAATGTCATTAATTTATTGTTATGTTGCAATATTTTAAGAGTTGTATTCTCTTGTAACTTCATTCAATAGCTCTCCTACCGCTGTAATGTAATTTTGACATCACATTTATTTTTATCTTTGGAATCTAAACTGTCAATCGATGCTTATAACATGCAAAACAATTTTCTCTTAGAGGAATTTTTCATTTTTCTTCTTATATTTTTTCCGTCTTCTGTTGCCAAAGGATCCATTCAAATAATATCGAGCAGATACTGCAGCGCAGAAGCAGTGTCAATGAAATAACTTATTTCAATGAATCACCTCCTGGGTTATTTCAAGCGCAGTAACTTCAAGGATTTAAATAATTCTGGGCAACTTACAAATGTAGTGGTTGAATTTATCGCCTAGAACGTATTTTTGTATTGATTTTTAGTGTGAGACATTTTGGATAAATTATTTACGTACATCTTGACGTTTATGTTATAAATATTAGTTTTGATTCGGTGCCTTATCATTAAAAATTTCAGAAATAATCAGTTTACTTACCGTTATAATATCTAATTGATCAGAACTTTATGATGCTCTACGTATCTCGAATAGTAGTTTATAATATTGCTCCATAAATAGCATCCCAGAAATGCAGTCGAATTGATATAAATTTTTAATAATTGTTCTGAAGAAGTGACTCAAAAATTGTAAAATTAGAGGGTGTTATATTTTCAGAGATTGAAAAGAGATGGATCTCTAGGTATTCAAATGCTTTTGAGCATTTTATCCGTAGTTTTTATAGATCATCAAGGAAGAAAGGAGCACTAATCTACTCACGATCAACAGGTTGAGGACCCTTAATTTAAAATGATATGATATTCGGATATTGATTTGGGTTCTCAACGAGCATTAAACTATTTTCCCAATATTGCAACAAGACTAACTGACTAAGTTTGTACGAATGTTGAGGCTGTTGGAATTTCCAGCAATCGAAAATTTGTCTACAACCCAGGGCCAGGAGAATCGCTCGGAATGTGGAATATAAGGCTATAAAATCAAAATCACTGTCCGAATGGAGTTTCAGTATTACAATTTTAACAGAGACAACGATTTAAACTCGAATCAAATATATGCGATCAAAGATACATGGATGTATTACTAAACTTATATTTCTTCGGTAGCGAGTGCCTGGAGCACCCTTGCTACGCCCTGTAAAACTTATTAGATTAAATTTACGTTTACCAGAGCAATAATACAAGACATATTAATGTCCATATCTAATTGAATAGAGATAGATTAAAGTACATCGACAAAATTTACAGATAAATTTGATAAAAATACAGTTTTGACTAATCCTTTGTATGTAACTGTAAATAATGAAAAATATTGGAAATAATTTTATTGAACTAACTAACATTAACTATGGTCCAGTTAAGTCATCATCAGGAAGCTGCAAGTAGTATAGTGATCTTTTACGGCACGTTTCAAGCATCGACTTTGTAATATAAAAAGTGTCAACGAAAATGAGTAAGGAACTCCAACTACTGGCTCCAAACCCCGTTTATATTTTTCTTGAGAATAAATTTTACTAAGACTCTGTTAATGACACCTGGAAATCCTCATCTATTATGTTTCTCATATAAAAATATTCTCAACACGCCTCTAATAGTGGAGACTAAAAATACTTTCCCAACTTTCCAATTTGGGATACGGGAGAACGATCTTGTGTCATCCACCATAGTACCAAACCTATAAACCAAGTTTCTTTAGAAAAACTTGCAACTATATCTCCTATCAAACTACGCATTCCTATTTCAAGTGAATTAATGATAAAGGTTAAATGTGTAGAGGTTGTACTACATATTCGCCTGAAAGCAGAAATAGTGGGGAAAATTTATAATTGAATTCTGGATTGAATACATAGGGATGATGATGGGGTTTTGTGTGTGGAATAAAAAGAGTTTGGTGAGACTAGTCTAATATCAGAGAAAACAGGTGCGGTCGAAATATTAAATGTTTACATAGGATGGAATTCACTCGAAAAAGTTCTTTGTTTGCTTCTTTTAGATAATTTATACATATTAAGCAAACAGTTTTTGAATTTCATGGGGATTCTGGGGATGGTAAAAGTTATATTTTCAATTTTCGTTAACTTAAAATATAGTATTATTTATCAATGGTTTAACTGATTGTAAGCCGTGCTATTATTGTTCATAGCGCAGCTTAGAAGGTTGATATTATTTATTCCTTTCTTATTGGTGCCCAAGTTATTCAGGAAGTAATGAAACTTCAAAACCGTCAAACGGTTTCATCAATCTAAAGAGGTCAAGAGGGTAGTAATATATAAAAAGATATTTTTATATATTAAATATATTTAGTAAGTTCTTCACGTTTGTTACATTCTTTGACGTCGTTTGCGGTAGAAAGACATACTCTTGGTAAATTGAAAAACCAAATCAGCTGATTTTTTTGTGCAGAGCTATATAGTAAAGAGTTACAGAGTACTGAGTTATATAATGACACATTCTTGCGAAGCGTACCTTATTATTTTCCTTACAGAAAGCCATAACCAATTCTCTTTTTTAGCCTTAAAGTGCGTTATTGCTGAAGAGTAAGTTATTAAATTATGTGCAATTCAATCCTGAAAATTGATTTTGTTCAAAAACTCTATCATCGTTAAAGCTCTTTTGATTTTATTCTATTGAAAAGTTGTAATTCCTGCCAGGGAACGGAAATCACCGAATAAGATTGTTGGGGAATGAATCGCTTCAAATCATAGCAGAATCACTTTGAATGAGGTATTTTATTTCCAAAATACGAGTAAATTAGTAAATACACCAGAGAGGAAATGAAAGTGTAGTTTTGATACGAAACAGAATTGAGAAGGAATATTCCCAAGGAAATCAAGGAATGCTTTACGGCGGTTTTAGTTAGGGAGAGGGGGTCATTTTCAATGTCCGCCACCCAACCGCCTGGTGAATTACAGGGTAAAATATAGATGAAGCTGAAGAAGGGACGGCTTAGGGATGGTCCAGAAGGAAGGAGGGATGCAAAAAAAGGATGGAAAAGAGAGATGGAATGGAGCGGTGACACGGATGCCGGATTCTGTGGGGGAATAAATGAATGAGCAATCAGACGACCCTATCACCTCTTCCTCTTCATCTCCCTATTTCTCCCACTATTGAAATCACTTGGGTGTATTGAATCCTGGGTTTCACGGGAGAGAATATTCGAAGGAAAAATATGTAATTTCGAGTGGCACGGAGAGAGCAGTAATTGAGAATTCCAGTGCTGTTCAATTTCATCATCCGTTTATATGGGAGTTGAGTGATAGTCATCAAATTGCCATTTTGATTTGATTTGATTTTTATCGTGCGCGTAAATGGCTTTTGAAATTATAATTGTACAATTAAAAATATTCTGAGCTTAATGAGGATTTGGCTTAAACTAGAATGTCTATTCTAAAAAGACTTACGATCTTCTTCAGTTTCAGTTGTAAAGTTTGAAGCTCTGTTCTTCTCTTTTACCCCGCTACATACAAGCTTGCTTCTTGTCTTATATATATTGTTAGTGATTTTTACAGTACTAAAGAACTGAAGATCATTTTATAAAAATTAAACCGGTAGTATCCAGTTAAAAAAGAAAATGAAGAGGAAAACTAAATATCTTTCCTTGTTTCAGAAGTTGAATTTAAACGGTATCTCGGCTATCACCGTGTACTTTATTTCTGAAATTGTTTAATAACCATCATCAGCCGTTTTCAATACAAAGTTGGATATAGGAGTCCCCAAAATGGATTCAGTTTTCTCTATTCAATGCTTCTCATTGTTTAGATTCTTTATTATTCCTCTTTTCCACTCTGCTTTTCACCGTACCACTGTAATTTAGTATTCTTCATGATCACTTCAAATCTTTTGGTGTCCAGTTGAAAACGGTGGATTTCCGATAGTTGTCTTTCCTTCTCATCCAATGGCAATGCCATATTATTTGAAGAATATAATCAATCGCATTTATAACTCTTGTATTTCCTCTTACGAGTGTTGTTTACTTCATCTTACCGTGGTTCCAAACATGCATCGGATTTTAACATGCGCTTCCATAAGTTATGACAAAAAAATTATTGTATGAAGACTTTCATCATCAAGATCGTAGATATTTTGGACTCGAGAGAGTGCATATTCTTTCCGAAGGCACTCAATCCAAGTTTCATTCTTCTGTTTATTTCATTTTATGAATCTTGCTGTCTTCAATATTCTTAAGAAGTGTAATATATGCGTGTGTATTCTGATCAGAAATCTGAAGGAATTTATTTAAACTTGGGAAATTTTACGCGATGGAATCATATATTACTTCTGAACCGGAACTTTATTTTGAGTCTTATTTTTCCTCTGCTTAGTTCTCGAAGGCGTATTCATTGGTTTGAAAATGTTCATTGGGAGATTTATATATCGTTTGTCAATTAGCAATAATGGTTTTATAAATAAATATAATTTAGTTATTTATTCAATACGAACAATAATTTCATTTGATTCGGCATCAAAAACACTACGGAACTGTAAGGGACTAGCTCTAAAATCCCAGACAATTGTCTTCATAGATTGAGATGTATACTTCAGGAAGCAATTTAGTTTAATTTTAAGCTAATTAATATTGCCTTCCTTTTTAATTTTTGCTTGTTTTAATAATTAGAATGTAAAGACCATGATTTGCAAATTTTATATTCAGAAGATGTAATTGAGTCCATCTATTCAGTGTGTAGAGGCCGCAGTTACGCCGCAGGAGATATTTTAGCTTTACTAAAAATTTAAAAAAGGGGTTTAAAATTTTACTATATTAATTTGAAGCGGGATCATTTAATTCTGCATTTATTAATTTGTGCTTTTTTCGAGCTAGTCTCCGATGTGGCTATTATTTTAAGTACATATAACAAAACACATTTTAAAAAGGCAAAATTAGTAGCCATCATGGCGAAAATAGCATTCGAAGATTGGTATTTTGTGTATTTTGACGAAAAAGGATAGAAAATACATCCGTATTTTGGGAAGCTGTGTTTTTGTTTAAATGTACATGTTATAACTGAAAACTCATATTTTCAGGGCGTTAAAATGTAATATGAGTTATGGAAAAATCAATTATAATATATAATCGAATAGATTATAAATCTAAAATCTAGAAACATCTAAATAAAGTTAAAAAACATCTACATTAAGTTGAGAAAATCGTTTACAGATGTGTCACAGCTTCTACAACCCAAAGAGAGTATATTTCTCTTACTATATCAAGTGTACCCTCCACTCATTGAATAAGGACGGTTTGGAATTACACAATAAGAAATCATTGATATATTGAGGCAATATATATCACGATATGGAGATTAGTAGATAGAGTTTTAGAACTCTTAGATTAGTAGATCAAGAATTAGCTCGTGCCTTAGGGCTACTAGAATTCAGGGAATAAAAACAGAAAGAGTATTAAAAGTCGTTCTATATTTGGTCATTATAAGTTAAAGATTTAAGAAAAATGCTTAATTATTTTTACTGAGGTTTATCATAAAGTATGCGATTGATTACCGTAATGATTTCGTAAAATTTTTCCTATAGAAATACAATATTTAGAGACCTGCTTATTAATCTGCTTTAAATCTAATTAAATGAGCGTCAGTATCTGCTACGGACCCTTTTATTGATTCATCTTGATTGGTTTTCAATATTCTAAAGCAATCACATCATCAGTTGCAAGCGACTCATGCTGAATTTTATTAATAAAGGAAAAACTATTCGGGCAGATGGAGCTGTTCGAGGAGTCTGCAGATTTACCTTTTTAAATATAAGCTATAAGTATTTTAAAAATAATGGAATTTAAAAAGTAGTGTAAAATTTGAATTTCTTCCTATCAATTTAATGTTTTTCGTTATTTATTATTATTATTATTATTACATATTATTTTAAAAATAAAAATGTAATTTTCTAATGATTTGACATGATTGCAGAACTGTTTCTCCAAAGTTTTTTGGTCAACGGTTGCGTTACACTTTATAATTCGAAGTAATTAAGAACCACTTGTAGAAACAAATATGAAAAATAAAACTGAATAATTTATAGTATGAAATCATTTCATCGGGAGATATCAGAAGTTTATTCCGTCACTTTTCGGTGAGATCCATGGTATATATTCTATCATAAACAAATATAAAAAAATAAAGAGAGTTTAATAATTAGCCAGGTTTCCTCAGTCATTTAGTAAACCAAATTTCGTATTTCCCATAGCTTTCCCTTAAACGAACAATTTCGTTTGCGGGTTTTTCGTTTCATTTCGTTTAATTGAGGTTAATATTTTAAATAAAAGAATTTATTAGTTAACAATTTACAAATGGAAATTAATTTCCGCCCCTTATACATATAACTAATCGCAGGTATTTTAGTTTGATTTGACAGGATATTTATTGGAACTGGTCTATTCAACGAGATGATATAACAGACAGTTGTGTATACATTTCTATCTTTGAAAACAAGTCGGGACGATGGGACGGACGGCGATTCAATCGCACTTGTTTTTCCTGCTGTCGAACATAGGGCCACCATTTTGGGAACGAAAATTCTGATAAAACCCGTGTTGCATTATTGAATGTGCAACTGGTTATGGCCGAACAGATACGGTGTTTATTTTACCTCGGACATGCCTGCATTAATTCCATCGATGCGGTCTCAGGCTAGACAACGGCATGAATATTCTATTAAGTATTCTCCTAACGGTCACGGAAAAATCATGCGCGGTCAACGTCCATTACGGCTCGGAATATATGGAAGTGGCCACTAGTGGAGTATTTACTCCGCAGTAACCTCTACTTTTGGGGGAACGGATCATAAGGGTACAGGGGAGGGAGATGGAGGAGTATGACGATGGAGGAGAACCCAAATTCCTATCGCCCTAATCTGTTAATAGGATTCCTGTGTAGCAATCTCGGAAGAGTTGCCAAAGTAGGGAGTCCGGAGGGGTTCTCTTACATTACTTCTCCTCCATCTCTTTACTTGCCATCTCCTTTCCTTCAGTTCTTCAACTTTGTCATGTACAGTGAACTTGAGATAACCAGCTTCTCACCGCTCTCGAGTCAGGGCGGGTAAATGGCTAATCCGACATCGTATTAATTTGAATTTTTAAGAGATATTTCAGAGATTTAAGAGATTAAGATTGCTTCAATTATCTCTTATTTTTAAGAGATTCCTAATTAGATAAACTCAAACTAATTCGGTATATGTTATTGTTAGTTTTTTTTGGAATAAGATGATTTCTACATGGAAAAAATTACCTTATATACTTTTGTACAAAATTCCGACGAAAAAAATATGTGGAACTCATTCAGATTAAATACAGTATGTTGATTCAGGTGTGACAATAACTACTAAAAATCTCTCTCATAGGTTAGATCGGTCGATAAATTAAAACAATCGAAATGAATGTCGATTATGTACAGGAGGTTGATAACCATCGTAATTTGTTTAAAGAAAATAAAGTGAAATAAATTTATAAATTCCAGGAGTCAATGCACATGATAATTTGTGTTGAATTTTTGTGCAAAAGTAGATTAATATTCTAATCACTGATACAAAACTAACGACATGCTATCATTCACAGTTTGAAACCGAACAAAGCGATATTAAATATAAGTAGTTACATATAAATAATGATGCCTCGAGTTTGGTAATAAAAAGATAAGAACATGTGTTTGAATGAAAGAAAATACAGAAGACTATTGCGAATAAAGGAGGTTTATCCGAGGCTTATCGTTTCACTTTAAAATATCCATAACTTGAAACATATGGTTAAGTGAAAAATTAGTATACCTGGTGGACTAGTATTTATGTAACCTTCTTTAGAGGTGGGAATAGGATAAAACTTATCGAATATTTTCATTCTTTCGAACATTCTTTGCCTGAGGCTAACTTTAAATTAATACCTGAGCTAAGTGATGCTCTTACTGATTAAATCTTCTTTATTGGGTTATAAAATAGAATTATCATCCGAGAAAAGTATCCATATGAATAGGATTACCATATTCCTGAGGTAACAAACCGGGGCATATCAAATCCTTAAGCAGATACAACAGGGACAAAACCAGGATGTTGCCTTAAAACTTAGTGTAAATTAACTTCATGTGCTCTTAAAACGACGTGGTGGAAAACTGCGTTTAAATTATACCCATCATTCAGATCTCCGTATTTCAAATTCTATTCTTTCTCCGAGTTTTTCCATCACACAGGGAAAACAGAATATCTGACCGTGGCCATGGGTTAAAACCGGAACAGTTCCGGCCAAAACGGTAATTTTGATAAGCCTGCTCATGAGAGGGTCTCCCAGATAGAGGATAGCGCGTTTGACTTCGGTGAAAGCGGTCTCGGGTTCGATTCCCGGCGGGAGCCCTTGAGTATATAATGACCTGAGCTGTCAAATTACCTTTAAAACTGTGTGGTGTACCATATAGGATTGTTGAAACAAATCCAGATGAAAGGGATAGTCTCCTTTTTCTTACTTTCTCTCTTTCTCATCTCTGTCTTTCTTCTTACCCTTTTCGTTTCGCACAATTCCTTCTTCACCCGTTCTAATCAGCTTCTCATTTCACCCTTATCCCTCCCTTCTTATACTATTATCACGTCTCATTTATCAAGTTTCCCTCCGTGCGAACTTCACCCTCCTCTTTATTATTCTTCACACTGCATTTATATCCGCTCTCATTCTCAATTTATCTTACGAGGAAATTCCCCTATTCTTCACCTGCTTTCTCATCTTATTGATTATCTCTTTCTCTCTCTCCATCTCCCACAGCAATTCCTCTTAAATTTACAGAATGATACGATGTTTAAATTCAGACGTTTCGTTTCCTATTCCCGGGAGAAACATCAGTACGTTGGTTGACAAATTACTGGTGGTTTTAGGTAAAGAGGAAGGTAAAGTAATGGTTTAAAAAAAACCCGTCTGCAGATAAATTAACGGTTATATCAAATCATTCAGAATCTACATTTCTTATTTCCAACTATAACTTACTGTTCTTCATCTAAACTTGCTGTTTACCCTTTTCTTAGTTTCGCTAACAAGTTGTTCTTGTAGAAAGCAATCTCATTACAACTCTTAGTGCACACCATTCACAATGCAGTAGCAACGAAAACTTCTTTGCGAATTGCAATGGCAAGATTATCAAAGAAATCGTCTTACGAATCCATATAGACTTTGTAGAAAGGTTACGTTATTTTATTTACAAGTGTATGTAAGTTATTTTATTTACAATGTTCCTTAAAGTCTTCGATCCGTATTTTACTTAAGTTTTCCAAAAATATTTCAAGAATTTGCGGAACGAGATGAAGAAAAGAAGTTTTCTTTTACTGAAAGAGATTACTCTACATAATTTTAAGATTTTTTGTTTTTAAATGCGTATTCATATTTAAGCATTCAGCAATATTATAAATAACCAGAGTGCTGCAGGAGAAAATTGCTTGACATGCAGTTCTTACAGATAAGCTTTACTTTAAGCAATTATCTAACCTGACCTATTATATTTGTAGAGGTTGTAGATATTCGTAACCTATTATCTTCCCAGAGTAGACATTTCATAATGTAGCAAGCTTAATATTTTTAAAGCTTTTGGTTCTTTATTTATGGGTGAAATTACGTACATACAAACACTCTTAAGGTTAATGTAATAATGCATGCTGATTGAAATAATTTATATCTGTCTGTATCACGTAAATTTAAACATCAGATAGCTAAAAGAGCTCGTCTGTACGTGTATTATGCCACATCTGTTAATCATGTTTATTCTTAAATTCCCTCGTAAATCACAGCTATTAATTTTATTATAATAGTATTTTGAGTGATATAGATTACAGGTTAAATACAAAGAGAATTGATAATCTTCCTAATGGTATTCCGTCATAAATCGGATCTTCCGACGGGCAAAAAAGAGGATAAAAAATCATAAATCGACGTTAAGCGATTTTGTTCTACGTTCATTTGCAATTCAAATGAATGACTCCGATGGGGAGTGTTTGATTTCTTATTCGTTGGCGAAGCAACCAAAGAAATTTTTGACAAGGAAAGAAAGGATACCCTGCTAACTCAAATAATTCGCGAGAAGATAATTGGATTGTGATGCTTATTTCAGTGCGTACGTGACTTCTTGCTCGGGATTTGTGCACTAATTTTGTGGAACGTCACTTTAAGGAACTCCACCTACTATCATGGCATGTTTTTAGGCATCTGAAATTATCATTTTTACAATTTTTTCGTGGTTATATATATTTCGTGGTTAATTATAAATTCATTGAGAAAGTTATCTTGGCCGTTTAAATAGAGTTAAGAATTAGAACTTAAATGAAGCGGCTTTTTGTTGTTTGCGTTAATATGTTTTGACTGAGAGTGTTTAAGTTAAATGTTGAGAGTAAGTGCTTGAAAATCTGTCCAAATATCTCTAATTAACCTCTGTAGTCTATCTATCTCTATCTAAAAATACTCTCTAATAAAAATCTATCTAAAAACGTTTCAGATTTTTAACCGAATGCAGGGATTTAACGAGAGTAGGCATAATCTATGATCGTTTATAAGGATGGACCTGTTTTTCTTTGTGATAAAAATGACATTTCCCGACCTTCTTCTCTTACAATAACGATAGTTAACATTAATTAAATTTAAGTTTCAGAATTTGCAAACATTTTCAAGTTTAAGGGAAATTAATGAATGTCTATTAAGTGTTCTGTATAAACTAAGTTCTTAGGACATACAAATATTAGCTGCTAAATTCAACATCAGCTCACTTTTACAGATTTTAATTTCGTATCTTCCGAGAACTCAAAACAGATAATTAATAGAGTGTCTTTTAGCGGATAGATAGCGGAATGTGATAAATATGGGAGAATAAAAAGGTGAATATACCAATTTGATCTAATTCAAGAACATATGGCCTAATTATTGCGTATATTAAAAATTATCAGAGAGTATTCAGTATGAAATAAATTATGTAAATATCGTAAAACCATCTTCGATTCATAATTATGGAATGTTTCCACAAGCATCTCCAACCTCTGCGGTCTCCTGAATGCTCATTCAATTTGTGAATATTTTTCATGCGCTCTAAAAGTCGCCAGTAAGTGCGAATGAGGCGTTCTAATTAATATAGTTCTAAAAGTAAACAAAGCGAGAGCAAGAGTAGCAAAGTAAGGATTATTAAAGGAAATACAGATTCAAACTCAATATGATTCAAATCTCACAGCTGACAGGAAAGGTTTCTTTATTCTATTAGTGAGTGACTCTCGGAGAAGGCAACTTATTAACCCATTATAACCCATTACATAACTTCCTTATCATTCGACTAACATAAGATGGGATTGTATTAAGGTTACTTTTCCTCAACCTCACTTAAATTATGTATTTTGTGTTAGGTATTTATGTGATTGAAAATTAAATTCGACAAATTATGAAGGTATTTTTATCAAGAAAGGATTACAGATTAAGCATTTTTGTTGAGGATTTTGTAATGAAATCCAAATAATTTGAATGCATTGTATAGTAGGATAAAGAAAAAAGTAAAGTGTTGAATGTTTCAATTCTTAGTTTACTTTAGTGTTGTTTAGGTTCGTGTTAGTTAGTTCAGGCTCGTATTAAATGTGATGCGAAAAATAGTGGATTGATAGATTTCTCTTTGATTTGTTAATACTCGTCATATACACGTCATAGAGTTCAAGAAAAGCCAAACTATTTCCCTAGTTGATAGAAATAAAACTGCATAAAAATATTCTCCTAGTTCAGGTTAATAAAATAGATTTTTATTTTTATCAACGTGTCATACATATACATATATTAGTAGTTTTATACTCGATGATCAAAATAATTTTAGTTAAATTAACGAAAAGCTCGTAAATCGGATGCTTAAAATAGTATTCTGTTATCTGTATGTCAACGGTAAAAGCTGCTATAAAAATTGTAGATACTTGAGTTTTAGTGGAGCGCATTCCACTTATTCATCCAGCGAATTACGACTCACTCGTGTAAATGAGTGAGTTTTTTCACAGTTAGTAGAGTTCAATTTTCAGTTTCGGAATTTTTAAGGTGTATTAACTCAAATACGAATGGTTCATTCATAGAAAATCTGCGCAATACCTCATCATTACGCTGATCTCAGTAAACGTTAAGATCATTTTTAACTTTCTGAAATCTGGTAACTCGAGGTCTCTGTGATCCTTCCAAGGAACTGGCGCCCGATGGTCACCGGCATATCGGCGATTGCAGTGATGCTCTTATTCATTAACAGCCGAGTTCCATTTTAGTTTATTTCATCAGCAGGTATACCTCTGGATTTTTCCACCACAGAATATTAGAAATTTGTTTCCGACAGTCCGTCTACATTTCCGCCGCAGTCACACAAACCTTGAGTTATAAAAAATCCCTGCTGGAGGTAGTAAACACAAAAATTAGTAATAATTATGCTTTAGCGTTTTTTAGGGCGAAGTTTAGGCAAAGGAAACCCTTTCTAAGATTATTTCTACCAACAAATATATTCATCCCCAAGACGAAATTTGAATCCAGGAGTGGTATAGTCAGAAAAGCATGCTAACCATTCCTTCTATAACAATTTAACTAATTACTGGCGTCAATATTTTGAGCCTAATGCTGGAGTTTTACTTTACAGGTACGATCAGTAGAATGAGTTGTATTCCTCGTTCTGCAGAGCATTCTCCAAGGAAAAGGTGAGAGGATGCTGAGGAGAAAGTTCCGTCGTCATAGGATAATACTTCGGAGGGATCATTCGCCGATGGAGTAATTAATCGTAAGATCAGTGATAAATAGACGCAGATGGCGCTCCCACCGGAGGGATGATGACCGCTGCACATACGAAAAGACGACTATTCAAGAAACTAATTTACTAATTCCATAACATTTGTCACTTTTTGTTGTCATCACTCGCGAAAGTTCGGTCTAGAAATCGATATAATCAGTGTGAATTGTATGATTGGTTGCGTAGGATTTTTCGTCTGTTATTGAAGCATAAGTTAATTCACAAGGAAAAACCTCACAAATACGTATACATCGCCGGATAGAATTTAATTTTTCGCTTATTTTCTAGATGGAACTCTATTTTCACTAATCCTCAGGAATTCGGAATTGGAGAATCGGTTTTTCAGCTCTTTATGCCATTATTTTTCTTACTAACCGCTTTACTCCCTCATTTTTCCCAACTCCAACACTAGCCATCAACTGCTTTTTCTATTCATACCTCTAGCATGCCTTTCTTCCGCTTGTTTTCCCTATTATGCTTCAGACACTATGTGCATCAATTTGTGTCCTCTTAATTTTCTCCATTTTTCTGCCAACGTTTTTCTTAGATCCTTTGTTCAGGCCTTAGAAGAACCTATTCATTGGATACTCTCCCTGACCATTTTATTACCATCATTCTTCTGCTGGAACACATCTCTATTGCTTTTAATCTTGTCATCTCTGCTGCTGTCACAGACCATACTTAGCAGCCCTACAAAAAGAGATTCCTTACGTAAGGTTTAATGAAGCATTTCATTGTATTCAAGATTGGATTGTTTGCTGACAACCTTTGTTTTCCCTCCTGTAATGGCGTATTCCCTCATTGGCTTTTCTCGTGGTACGTTTTAGTTTTTATATTTCATTACTAAGATGCAGAATTCTCCCACTCATCTGTGTTCACATCTTATGTGCCCTGAAAAATCATCTTTTTTATCTCGGTCAACACTGGTTTTACTTGCATAGCTTTTATTTAATCGTCAAAATTTGGTGATGGCATCAGGACGTGATAGCTGTGCCACATATGTTTAGATCAATGATAAGTATTCTACGCTGCTAGGCGCGTATTTTATTAGGAAGTGTATGTTTTACTCGCGTTGAAATAATGTAATTATGCAATTTGGACATATTTCCTTTATCACATAAAGGAAATATGTCCAAAGTATTATGGTCATCAAGGGCTAGTGAGGAACGTAATATACCATCATTTTTCCTTCATGTGATACATTTGTTTGATACTAACATCTCTTTAACAATACTGTATGCTATACAACAATTCTTTTCCAAAGTAAGCACGAGAATTCAAGTATATTGCCGCTGTAAGAAGAAACATAATAGAAACAGCACACATCAAAGGTAATTGATTCAGTGCTATTTTTCTCCAATGTTAGAAGAAAATCTTTAAGAATAAAGGCCTCTTTTTGCCTCAACAGGGATCGAAGATATCATTGCCGTCAGGCTGTAGCAATTCTGAGCCATTGAGAACAACGTGATTCATTCTGTTACGGTAAGAGACACTGTAACGATAGCTTACTTTAATTTATCAGTTTTCTTCTTTTCCCATGTTTCTAATACATCATATCTCTTGTAAATCTTGTATTTTCAAAGTGAATTCTAGGTAATAATCATTTTAATTGTAAGAAATTCATGAAAGATAAATTATATTTAAAGGCTTTTTCTCCGAGAAAATTCACCGTTTCCTTAGTTAAACTTTGAAACCTTTTCCAAATTAATGCAGACTAAAATAACCTCCTTTGTGCCAATCAATCACCTGCAAATGATTCATTTCCTTTTTAATTTATTCTTCTATGTTTTTTAAGTAACTAAAATTTGCTTATCCGTTTTCATCTAGTTCTCTCGTTCTTCTGCTACAGTTCAACTAATAATATATATTATAGTTTTCATCTTATGTCTTCATTTTGAATATAGTATTGTCTTATGGGTTCTCTTACTTGTATAGGATATTTTAACCGCTATCCTTGTTCTCCTCTACATTATCGAATTAGATTCTCTTTATCTGTGTTACGTGACACCGTCTATGATGGATTGACAAATATATTAACAAAATACATAAGGCCGAGTTATAAATAAATAAATAAAGAGTCAATTTATTTATTTCTAATCTGGCTTTTATGCAATTTTGGTTATATATTGATATATTCTTCAAATATTTAAAGTGACTAATATTTTCATTATTCGTAATTTCTTAAGTTAGTCGTTTTAGCAATTTTTCATTGTCTCTATGTCTCTTCAGACGATCATTTGTTTTAATTTATAAAGAATTGCATTTTCAGACAGAAACGTTCCAAATTATTCATCTTAGATTGAGGCGTAACTCTCACGTTTTATCATTTCCCTTCTCGGAGTCGTCAATTTTTCTTAAGATAGAACTTGTGCCCACCCTTCTGATCTTCTCTTTCGCGTCACAAGACGAGGTCAGAACCATTGTATCGATGAATTTGAAATCGGCATATTAGAAAACCAAGGGCACGAAACTATTCTTGAGCAAGATCGCTTCTCCATATGCAACGTGAAGTTTCAAGAGCAAGCGTATATTCTTCCGTGTTGCATAATAACTCCGGGGCTGGCAATGTCCGCATTTTGCAGCTTTAGTGCGAATTCCGCCCTTAACTTTGTCTTTTCCAATACTTAACGCCGTTTTGTGACGTTCTGACGCTTCATTTTCTCTGTCACCGGCGACTCGCCAATGAATCCGCGCCTGGCGAGCGTTTCATCCATAAAAAATGAACAACTCCACCCGCTTCCTTGCGAGACTACGTCACCATGGCGTCGTTGATTTGATTTCGCACTGTGTTTTTGCCGCCTGGGGAGCTACGACGGAAAAGTCGACGAATGCAATTTCCCTCGTGTAATAAAATCATTTTCAAATAACTGTTGATTTGCCCACAGTTTACATCTGACGCAGTTTTTCCATCTATTCTCGCCAGCGGTGGTTTTGTGAAAGCTCGAAAAAGTTGAATATGCGTAATATTAAAGCAAAATACTCCATGCAATGAATGATTTCGCCCTGTATTTACTACAAGAAACTAGTAGCAGTTGGTCTACCTCTGCAGTTTTAACTGGAATCTTATTATGCTACTTGCGTATCTATTATTTATCTAGTATTTAATCATGAATACGACTTCATAGTAGGGAACTTTCAGGTCTAGTGAAAACCAGAATCGATTTAATATCATCGGAGAAAAGTACAGAGTTATCTGTTATTATCAGTTATTCTTTAAGTTTTGGATTAAGTTACGCTGAAGCAGAAAAGCTGCGACAGAATACAAAGAATTCAGTATAACAAAATGTTTGGCTTCTCCTTATATATTACGGATACATTATAAAGGAGTTCAGGCACAAAACTGATGATAGGAAAGAATGTTAGTTATTTATCTGTATCCGTCATCTCTTTTTTTGTTGAAATATTTTTAACTGCTTTACACCTACCTCATGAAAACGAGAACAGGCGCGAGCCTTCAAATAAAATAAGTACACAATATGAAATCCATAATATAGAATGCCACGTCTCCTGAGGTGAATTCAACTCTTCGGGTTTAAGGAAGCTCTCTCTGGATAGAGAACAAAATCCCGAAGTCAGAATTGTTATTTATTTTATTAGGAATTATTTTTAAATTTTATAGCAAGGATAAAAAATAAAGGCATAATTATACAATGCACAGATACGATCCTATACTCAATATGGAAGGACAGCGAACCATACTCTAAAAAATTCTAAAAATCTCCGGGTTTATTGCGAAAATATCCAGGTTACTGAAAATTTGGAGGTGGTAATCCGGAATACAATGGGGAGGGTTTTGTCTTTTAATCAGCTGTCTTTGGTATCCTGTTGTTCTATTGAATTTTCTTTGATTGCTGTTGTAATTAATTCTGAAATGTAGCGTAAATCGTGAAATCGCAAAGTCCTTGTTAATCTGCCTCCTCTCACTTGGCTCGGCTAAAGCGTCATAAATCATCTCATCTAAAATTTAATAATTCAGTTAAAAACGCACAGTTCTATTCATGTTGCGAACGAAATTCCTCTATATCGCTAAGTGTCAAATCGATATTTGAAGCAATCCGTTATCTATTTATTTAAAAAGATTGAAGAAGAACGTCATCAATGACATAGAACGCAAATAAAAATTATTAATCATGGTACGATAAAAATAAATATTAATCAAATTCTTACGTAGAACAGGACTGCCTAATATTTTGAGCTCGTTAACTCCTGCATTTTGAAATGCTACCGACCCCATCAAGTTAACTATAATTGAAAAATAAGTCATTGTTTAAATAAGTATGGAAAAACTATATCATATTAAGTAACGGATAAAAGCAAATGAAGAATGAGTAATTTTTACGGCTGGAAATAGTTGCTACTTTAGTTAAAACACGTGAATTAAGCAATCAAATCCATCCACCATGTCGTGTTTCTGCTTGCGTTGGGTTTTCTTCTCTATCTCTTTCTCATTTCTTCAATTTTATCTTACTTTTTCCTCTTCTTTTCTTTCTTTTTTTTCTCACCTTCTTTCTCTTTTATGTTTGTCCTTCCACAGTTTTTCACAGCGAATTTTATAACCAATATTTTCTCTTAAGTAGTCAAATGTTTAGATTATAGTTTCGTAATGCTGTTTGTACCAAGTGACATTTATTGTCCGATAATTTAAAACATATAATAGTTCTGGAGACACCTTTAGTGCCACATCGATTATTTATGCCTAGACATAGTCTCATTTGTGAAGATTAATACAGAATTTATTGCAAATTTTAATTTATTACTAAATAAGTTAGTTGCACTGTAAGTTTTAAGTCCATATTAAATCTATCTCCAGAAAACTTGAGGATTTCCTGTCTGTAGTGAACATTGTGATAGGCTATGCTAAAAGCTTTTATTAATTAATTTTTAATGACTTATTTTTAACTCAACAAAGAAATTTAATGTATATGATTTTGATATGCTGTTCATTTCTGGAACATTAATTGTATTCAGGTCAGGGGCAGATCTAGAAAATTCGAAAGGATTTAATACAATTCTCTTATCTCCAAGCAACTTTTAAAATGTCATTATACCGTGATAATTGTGGTAGATGTATAGTGATCTTCAACAAAGTTAAAAATCTAATTTTAGTTTAAGTCCCTTGTCAGCACAAAGGCACATTATTACTAGTTATACAAAATCTTCGATTGGGGGGTTGCGATTGTTTCCTTCGTTCCCCCTGGATCCACTAATGAATGAATGGTTAATTTATCTATGTTAAGTTTGTAATCTCTACTACATTTTGTTTAGTGAGCTTGTACTGAGGACTTGTCGCTAGTCATACACTAATCAAAAAAGAGGGTCCTAACCAATTTCCTACATTCAATTATTAATGCCATATTGGTTACGCCACCCTGAGGTGATTCCTTCACTTGCTCCCTAACTACATCCGGCCTTATCTGAGGGTCTTCCTTCAACACTATGTTATTAGGGATATGCTGCGTATTAGGATGCTCGTCATCTTAGTGTTACAATCCATGATCTCCTAGATTTGATATCCAACTGTCCGTTTTTTCCCCTTCATCTTTGGAGTTCTTCATGCGCAGAAGTCCAGGGCCCGAAATTTTTTTGATACCTACCCCTTCTCTCGTTCCTTAGAAGGGTCTCCAGGTGCGATTCCTCCTCATCACGGGAATCCCTGGAGACACCCTCAGGTCATTCCGTCTTTCCCTTGACGAACGAGACGGTGTGAAATAAATGAGCTGAGGAAGGGGAAAAGGAATCCAATTTGCAATGAGGCTCTTGTTATCCTGAGATCGTCGACTCCGCAATAATCTTCGTCGGCATCAATTTCATCAGCCATTTTCATCTTCTGCTCCAGCACTCGTTTTAAACGACGGTCAAATTAGGATTCTGTTTGAGATGCATTCTTTACGGATGATGAGGTCTAAGAGATTTAAAAGATCTCACAGCGCCTCAGAATAAAGTACTATCACCACGAGTACTGCAGCAGAAATATTGAATATTAAGCTTCTCGACAGGAAATGTATACATTTTACTTAGAAGCCAATAAAAGTATATGAGAAGGATTCGATGCAGAAAACTATAGAATAATTATTTTCATAAACGGAAAAAATAGACCTTTCGGTTTGTGAACTATTTCAATGGAATTATAATTACAAGGGTGAGAAGATTTAGATTTTATTAAGATGAGATAAAATAGATGCTGTAATTAATGTCCCAGGTACGATAGCTATCGCAGAAAAATTCAGGAATTGCAGTTTTAGACAACATTTATTTGTATTTTCAAATTATAGATATTTTCACTATACTCATCTCATAAAACCTTGTAAAATCTATTATTATGAAGATTAAAGGCCCTTACATAAAAATTCATTTTTAGGAGCTACATTTTAAGTAACATCAAGTCAAAATTCATGGACGAGGCTACCCTGAGGCATATAATTATTTTCTTATAGTAAACCTAAACGATTTCTCTATCTGTTGCTGTTTTTTTGACTTTATGTACGAGTTTACAATTCACTAATCGTCATTAAGTCATCATTTAATAATAGTCATATGCTGTTATGCTGTTTTATACCTCCTTTTAAAGAATTTGAGCAAAATCCGAGGTGTTTTTGAGGATTTTCCGAATGAGAGGATTTCCAACTTTCAGAGCTTGCTTCATATATATGTATATATGTATATATATATATCATCATCATCATCATCATCATCATCAGCCATTTTCAATCCGATGTCGGATGTAGGCCTCCCCAAGCGCTTTCCAATTCTCTCTATTCTGAGCTTCTCTTTGCCATGTCACACCTAAGTACTTAATGATGTCTCTGTTCCATCGGTCCTTTGGTCTTCTTCTTGGTCTCTTCACATCTCTTGGTGTCCAGTTCAGAACCGCTCTTGTCCAACGGTTGTCGTTTCTTCTCGCCACATGGCCTGCCCACATCCATTTCAGTGATCTTACTTTATCTATGATGTCTGTCACTCCGGTCTTCATCCTCACCCAGCTGTTGCGTTTCCTGTCTCTTCTTGTGATCCCAAGCATACACCTTTCCATACTTCTTTGCGTTGTCTGAAGTCGCTGGGTTATTGCTGCGTTTAACACCCAGGTTTCACTTCCATATGTCAACACTGGTAGAATGCATTGGTTGAAGACCTTTCTCTTCAAGACCATTGGCATTTGTGACTTTAGAATGTGTGCATTTCTTCCGAAGGCACTCCAGCCGAGTTTAATTCTTCTATTTACTTCGTTAATCCTGTTGTTCTCTCCTGTGGTTACTAGTTGTCCTAGGTATGTGTATTCTGAGCAGACATCCAGAGGCGTCCCTTCAAATTTTATTGTTTCTTGTGCTGCAAAAGAGTTATACATTACCTTTACCATATATATACACACGAGTATATATAATGGTACATCGAAAATGTAAAAATATGTCTCAAAATGTCTCATAAATATCTTGAGGCTGTACCAAGAAGTGCTTCTATTGAATGGCAAGTCCTTAAAAATTCATTCTATTTGCTCAACTTCCTCAAATATTTTTTTACCTAGAGGTACTCTCCCCCTCTTTGTATTAAAATTCCGCAGTCACTCTCAAATATTCGGAGAAGAATGGAATATACCCGGAATGGTTGTTAGGAAAAGTAGTGAATGAGGTTTGATATTTTAGTGCACATGAGCTTTTGATGATAGAGAAAGTCATGTCTGGAGCAAATTGTAGGATTCGCATTCCACCAAAAATTCTCCCGAAAAAGTCATATGATATAAAAATCGTGAAGGGTAACTTGTTAAAGTAACGACGAGCCATTTCGGAAAAGTCGCCAGGTCATAACGAGGTTGGGGTGAAATTGGCAGCCTCTCATCATATAGGTGGAGGACGCTTTGGAGGATACCTCTACGATGCCCTCAAGACGTTTATAGATCAAGTTCGTCTCGTTCTGAGTCATATCCCGGGACCTCAGAGGGTCCCCGAGGCCTTCCTTGCGACCGCCAGAATAACGAACTGTTCTGCGGAGTGATCCCCTCTCGGTTTAGGTGGCAATTTCTGCCGTAGAATAAGTGCCTTCCCGTGCCCACCCACCCCCTGGGGAACACGACGTCCGCCGATAATCACGATCCATTCTTCGACCGCGACAGCTTATTTATCACGCAGAATAATCTCAAAAAGGACGTCTTGGATGACGAAAATATTTCATATCCCTTTTCTAAAACTGCGCTTTGAGAAGACGCTGTCTTGACGGGCAGACAGGAGGACGATGGTGAAAGGTGAATTTTGGGGTTTCGGAAGATGAGTGCTTGGGTATATGCTGTAGAATCTCAGACATCCTTTCTTTTTCTCGAGTTTCTCTCTATCTCTCTCTATGGTCATGCAATTTTATTCATTCGCCGAATCGCGGCAGTTTCATTTTGCTTAGAGAATTTCCTCATAGTCTTTATAGATTTATGATTGATAGGTAATTCAAACTAAACATTATATAATAGAAAAGATTAACACTTTTAGTTTCCACACTTTTATATACAGTGTTAATCTCTTCTATTTCATGACTTTCCGCAAAATTCACGTCTTATCATACTTATATTGAAAAGTAGCATAAATACTTACACTTAAAATAAAAGGATTGAGAAAGTCGAATTGTACATTATAAATGCGCGGAAATGGTACTTTTTCCCGTCAAAGCCTATGCCCAAAATTATGGTTTTATATGAAATTTAAGTTAAAAATCAGAAATGAGCCTTTTGGCTACATGAGAGTTCAGCAATGTAGCATATTTAAATCTAAAATATAAGTGAACGCGTTTGGTGTAAATTGTATAAACATGAGAATTATTAAATGTACAAAAACTAAGTTGAGGTTGTGGTGGAAAAACGTTACTAATGCTGAAGTTAATTTAGTTTAAAATTTATTAATGCCTTATACTTATTTTCCCGCAGGAACTAGGATATTTTGTTTAAAATATAATTTACATCAACAGAAAGAAAAAATTCTTTTAAATAATATCTGCAACGAAGTAAGTAAAACATCCCTCGAGAATAATAGGATGAAAAATACTATCCCGTTTTGTCCCATTTGACTGATAAGAGATGTCCGATTTTCAGCTAAATGATCACTAACAATGATCGACAAATACTGGACAAATAATTTAAGGGTGTTAGGCTTTGAATCCATCCATGGTTTCGTGGATGAGATCAATAGAATCACCGGTAGTAGTTACTCGGTTCAACTAATGGATCATTTCGTAACAAGAATGGGCTAGAAGATAATAAAATGTGAATCTAAAGAGAAAAATCCTCTTATTAAGACAGCGGCTATTGTACTCTCATGGCCGCAACATATCTGAAGCTAGTATTACTTCAGGTTGAACCGTTTTTTGCCTTCTTATTGCCGAAATATTGTATGCGTTAACACCGTTTAATCTCTTTATGCCTAACATAAATGCCTTAATTAAGGAATCGATTTATAAAATCTATAAAATATGTTTCTGTTATTTACAATATCAGCAAATATAATGATTGGTTTTTTAAAACCTACCTTATTCTTTTAGCCTGACATTCCAAATCTTTTCTACGTTTTTTTAAAGAAAACTTCACACGTTATAAAAAAGAAATCCTTAAAGTAACTCATCATCACTGTATACTTAAGTAGGCTTGACTTTCCTAAGCTAGGACCTCTTTAAACGAATCCATTCGCAGCCATTTTTCAAATATCGGTTTTCTTTCACCATACGGGGAAACATCTGAATCAATTCACGTGGAAACTAAATAAAATGACGGAATATGGCCGTGAATAATTTATTCTCAATTTTCAGTCGATATTTTGAATCGATTTTTTCCATGAGAAATTGCGAGAAGTTGCTAACGTTTTCAGCACTGGCGAACGAAAGAGAAATAAAGGAAGAATGATTTGGTATTTTATTTACATAGCCTTGGGAAGTTATAGAAATTAAAGCAAATGATTTCTCTTACGAATAAGAATCAATCGGAGAGGATTGAACTATTTCTCTTTCCATCTTCTCTTAAGATGTTTTGCCTTGAATATTGTTTCTCAATAAAAATGTATCCAATTGTATTTGCGTTCAGTAAACAAAAGATGCCATGTAGAAATATCCATTCTTTTTCACAACTGAGGGATAAGAATAGCAGCTCAGAGTATTTTTTGATAAGAATAATGTCACGACTTTATTGGTAAAAATGAATCGACTTTAATAATCACACCAAACATTTGTCTATTAAGTAAATATGCAGGACCTATCAAAATTTCATCCGGGTCAAAGAAGCATTCATGTATCAAAGGCGTAATAGAATTCTTAAGAGAAAGGAAAAATAATGGCCTGCATAGGATATATTGCTCAAACACTTAGATAATGTCATCAGCTTCTTATAAAATAGAAATATCACCTGAAGAAAATTTCAAGGTACAATTAATCTCTATACGATGCTGTAGGCAAACATCTATTACACTCAACAACTGTCATAGCTCTCCACGCAGCCCTTGGATCTCAGATTAACATTTTAATTAGAATTGTTAAATCGAACATAGCCCTTTAATTTACGCTTCATATTTGCGTGTGATAATGTTTAAATAATCCCTTAATATCACAAGTCAGAGATTCGGCGAAAATTTATGCATAGATCAAATAACATATTAAATTTAAAATTTGCTGCGCATAAATTCCGATAATTATTATTCGGAGAACCATTAATTTAACACTCATAAAAAGAATCGTAAAAAACCACTTCTTAAAATATTCCATTCAAAATGCTTGTGATGATGATTGCTTGCAGCGATCTATTTAATCAAATTACCTGTAATTCAATTTTAGTACCATTTTGAGGAGAAATAAATGAGCAAACGAAGAAAGGTGATATCTTGGGTATTGCATAATTAACTAAATATTTACCTTAGAAGCAAAAATCATCATTAAAAGTAATCCTTGGTTTACGGTTGGAGAATCCATCACTGAGAAATAGACAATTTTTAGTTTTCCTGGGCTTTGGAGACTTTCTAAGGAGAGTTCCACTTTACATTGAATAACGGCTTGCACATACTCAAAATATTGTATTGGCGGCAGCCGATCAAGGCAGCGCAAGAAATAATCTTATTTTCAAAGAAATATTTCCCCGCGGAGCACTATCACTAACCATGATATTTCAGCTATTTCATATGGCCTTCAGGCTCTTTTTTTAAGGGACAAGTAAACCAGTATCCTCTTTTATTCACCATACTCTCAATACGTTACTTCCTCTAAAGTTTTGTTTATTCTATAATATTGAGGAGAAATCGAAAGAAAGAATGAGTAAGAAGGAAAGGTTTCTCATCATTTTATAAAAAATCTCGTGCATTCGTTTAAACATATGTTTTTGATTTTCATTATTGTACGAGTGCTCTCCTTCGTTTTCCGACCCAAAATCCTGATTATTTTTTTGTTTAGAATTCCGCTCACTCCAATTCCTTGCCTTGGCTTGCCATGACGTAGCTTTGCTTAATTGAAAATCCGCTTCTGATTACAGCCAAACATACTGTAACCATACTACGAATCCTTGAATATTCGGTCTCAAAGCTTTTCGTAATCCTCTGAGAGGTTTGCGTACGTAATTCTTTGTATCGATTTCATGTACAAAAATATACCGTCCCAGATTCTCTGAGGATATGAGAATACCTTTGGTCCTCTAGAAAGAAATGAGATTAAGCAGTACCAAATACACGAAAATCCCAAGCTCGTTTCCATTCACATATTCTCCCAGTTTCCGCGTATTTTGGTCTTTAAGCGCTCCTAGCCGCACTAAGTTTATTTTTGCCCTTTAAAATGAAAGTGGGTCTTCGCGTATTCCATGTCTACTAAATGGATCTGGACTTTTATTTTATCCGTGGGTGTAGCTGGTCTTTTGAAATAATTCTCGTTGAATGAAATATTCCAGCAAATCTTAAAATCTAAAATAAAAAAATTTAAATAAATAAAGAGTGGATTTTCGTATTAATATAATGCATAGTTATATTTTTATACGTTGTAGACTTTTATGAAATTCAGTCTGTTTTCTCTATGATTCATCGTGGTTCTTTCAAATCAATATAAGTGGTCCATAGTCAATCATATCAATATTCATTCTTTCACAAATTTTTCATGTACCAGATTTTCAATTTGTTTTCTTCGGTTCGTCGGTCCCAGTTTTCTATATTAGATTCCAAATTCAAATTATTTAATTAAAATACAAGTATCTAAAATTAAATGTTGAATACTTACAATAATCTAGTGTCTCATATTTTATGATTATATTTAAATTAAAAGTAAAATATTAATTAATGTTTAAAAATGAAAGGAATTTTAATACAAGAAAATCTTGCGGATGATTGAATTGCAATTGCTCAAATGATTGAAAATTATTTTAATCAATAATCTTATCCTACCATTCACAAATTAAAGTTTAACGATATATTTTCAGCAAAATATTCTCGTAAGTTGATTTGAAAACACAGTGGAAGAAATTACCGACGCACTGTGGTGATATCAAAAAGAAGCACAATGAAAGAGTAATAAATTCGGAATTTCATCTCCGCTGCAGAAGATCCTCTTTTACAGACAATAAAAGTACGCATGTAATTCTTGTACCAAATATTATCGTTCCCTTTGATTAATTCATAAAAACGAAAGCGGTAAATGAACCATCTTTCTCAAATTTTTATCCAGTCATATTTTTCATTCTCCCCTTTTACGTGGTGAGTTTGTTTACTCAAACCCTTGACCTCACCACGGCGGTATTCCTTTCCGCGTACAGACGCACTTTTCCCCTTTGACGCCGAGCAAATATAATTATTCCGTTTGCTAACATTTGATTCTCAAATTTCCCTCTAAATTTCCGCGGAGTATATCACCGTCCTCAAAGCAAACGGGAAAAACGCTATCATTTACATCGGAAAAAACGCGATTTCCACGGGAAACCATTTTGTGAATGGAGGCACACAAGACTAACAAAACAATAAAGCGTTAGGAGTCACGTGACGTATTCCCTCTCCTTGGAAAATAAAAAAAATATGGTGCACAAAGGGGAAGCGAATAAAGGCGATAAACGGAGAACGCACAAAGGGATTTCAGAGAAACGAAGCGGGGGATTCGTTTTGTGCTTGTTAAGCGCCTTTGGAAAGGGTTGCGGCACGGGAAAAGGGGAAAGGGATTATCGAGTAAGGGGAGAAGAAGGATATCCCTCCAAAAAGGCTTTTTTTAAATTAATATTTCCATGTAGGGATGCAAAAGTAAATTTCCTCTTTCGAGGATTTTTTTACGCGATCGCTTTGGGCATTTAATTAGTCGCGATTCGTATTCAGCGACCAAACGGAATTAGGTGAATTTTTTTCGTTTTCGTATAATGAGGAGTATCCGAAGAAATCTTCCAGTTTTGTTATGGGATCGAAAGAATGAAAATCGAAGGCTTTAGAGATTGCGTATTTTAGCCCGAAACAGGAAGGTGAAGATCATAATCAAGTTGGAAAGCTTTGCCTCCGAGAGAAAGGTCAGATATGCAGCTTAGGATTTAAAGGCCATATGACGATAATGAAGAGGAATTTTGAGTACCAGGTCATAATTTCATTCGATATTCACGACTAAAATTTTCTCTTGACGTATCATTCATATACTGTTTGTAAAGTCTTGCTGTAAAGGTTGTGGACTAATTTATAGGAACAAACCGCGCCGTATGTTTCTTACTTTTGGAACCATATACTTACATTCTGAAAAATATTCTGATTGCATGTCAATTGCTATTGAGCTCTTACAGAGATGCGACGTTTTACGTGTCACCATTTGTGTACAGTTGCCATGGAACATAGATAGGTTTTGTACACAGCTCAATTACTCAGAAATAGAAATGCCATTTTATTCTCCGCGCGACCCTTTTGAAGGTGTGCATTGATTGGCGCGATTCAGCTCAGAGTGAGCTGAAAATGCCTTGATTAAAGGCCTCAAGGCTCATTCAAATTGTTTCTATTATTGTGTGTCATTAGCTATTATTCTGGACGGGTTTCTTTCTATATGCCTCTCTATCAAAGAAAATTTTAATTAAGTCTCTAAGGCATTACTTTCTATCGGGTTTCCTGCTGCGAATTGGTGTGTTGAGGTTAAGCTCTTAGTGTGCAATGCAATCTCCAAGTGTAAAATAATTTTCAAATATTTTATTATTTATGAGCTTTATTATTATTTCTAAACATCCGTTTTCGACGACCAGCTTTTCTCCCTTCGCTCTCCATCAAAAAATAATGACTTACCATTTTAAAGAGAAAGTTTCCCGCTTCCTGCTAAAAATTAAAAATGGACAAGAAACATGAAAATACACAGCTTGGTCAAATAATCGAGTTAAAATATGAATTTGCCAAGTTTCGTTTGTTTCACTGTATGTGTGGATATCGAAATCTATCGTTACAAACTAGATATATCGAAACGGACACTGATACGGACTATGTAATGTTTTTTAAGGCACATTTTAGTGTTTTTGCATTCGTTTATAGTGATTGGAGTGTTTGTTAAAATGTATTAAGGTGGGTATATAGAGTATCAGTTTCCGATTGAAATTTTCGCACGGGGTAGCTGGTATCGTTATATAAGAATTCGCAATGGAAGATCTAAAATATTTAATTCTAGATTTAGTATTTTCTTTTTTCTCTATTTAAAATCGTAATGATACAGATAGGGTATTGTGTCAGTGAGTCTCGAAGCTTAAGTCAATCCGTACCAAACTCCTGGTATTTGGTGTGTGGGGAAGAAGAAAGGTTGGGAAGTACTGCCATACAGGATCTTTTCCAAGTAACACTTTTCTTTCTCTGTTCGAGTCCTAGTTCTATATGAGCGAGTGTTTCTTAAATTCCATGTATCGTATAATCTTATTTTTCAATGAGCCAGTGAACTCGCGAGGAAATACTTGAAAGATACAAATTTTACTTACTGCTTTCACTTCTGCTGATGAATTCTGGTATTCTTCCTAGGAAGATAAATATGTAACTTGCGTAGACAAAATTAATTGTATAATTTTCAGGTTTTAAGTATTTAATTAGTTAATTTTCCGCTCGACCTTAAAATAAGAACTAAGAATAAGATTTGTATACAGCTGTTTTTAAATGTAGTTACATGAACCTTTTCCTCTGGAGATTCCATGCTACGATTAGTTTCAGTGTGATTAGTAAAATGGATATGTTGCTAGAATTAGCGATCATTCATTTACAGCCATTCGTATTGAGGAAAATACGTCCAGAATCTGTCATTACGAATCGATCTTTTGGAGCACATTACTGTCCCGCGATTAAGCTTTTGATATTGTCATACCAGTTAGTAGCATATGTGATTTTTGAGACAAAACGAAGAAGCGTTACAGGGAAATAATTGCCAGGACAGATAGTTATTTCTGGTCATTTTTTCCGCGAAGTATTAGAAAAGCCAACAGCAGTCAAGGGTAGAAAGGGTTTTTGGTGTTTTACACCCCCTACCATGGGCGGTTTGCAGGATTAAAATGTAAATGTAAGCTCTTGCTGAGTTGCGTAATTTGCGAGAGCGACTTATTTCTAAATTCCATTACATACACTTTCACATACATACATACATTGTTTTTGTGAAATATAGTTTCGTTTGATTGAGAATCGCTATAATGCCAATAGAATATTTAACTCCACAGTCAGCCTTTTCTTCTTTTTCAATTTTAATTTAACTGGAACTTACGGATACTTGGTTTAATGTGGGGCAAATTTGGAGTTTATAAATGGGTGTGCCAAAGAAGATAAAAGGCTTAACGTAGCGCACGTAATAACCAAGATGATTAATTGCACGATCTTCCGAAAACTGATTGTGTGTAATTTACACAAAATTTTTAATATCTCTAGGGAAGTTACTGTTTTAACCAGTCAGAAATGGTTCGTTTTTTGGTCTATATTTCTGAAGTTTGCCTTAAGGATAAAATCCTCGTAGACCATGTATTTTTCCTGACGTTGCATTTGATATTCAATTTACTTGATGCTATGTTAAAAAATTTGGTATTGTCCTCCGTGATTCCAGTCCTGTTCCAGTCCAGTGTTCTAATGGTGGAAGTGAGTACTTCAAGAAATTGCGAGAGTTGTCGTATATCAAAATCATTGTATCGAAAATGAACTTTACTGTGAATGAATAGGAAATATTTTTGAAAATAACTTCCGTATATGATGTCATCTCTAACTCATACTTTATTGATATGATTTTAAGCGGTAAAAAGAAGAATTTCTTCTTGTATGAAGCAGTATCCAATTAATAGTTGTAAGTAATATGAAAATTTCAGTGGGCATTTCAGGAAGATTTACTCATTACCATAAATAGTAATGATATCAGTTTTGGAAAATGAATACATAATTTATACCAACTGTAATATTATTCGATTGAAATAGATTTTTAAAATTTAATTTAGGGATTCATAGCAATTTTCATCCCATTCTATCTCTGGAAATTGAAAGAGAATACCGTAAAATTTTTCCGTTTCTTTATGTAAAACCAAATCAAATATTTTTATGTTTTATTCGGAGGTTCTTTATTTTTTATGGATTTAAATAAATATTCATATTTCATATTTTCAATCTTTAATATCATTGCTGAATTTATATAACCTGTTGCCAAAATCCGTTCGGTGATATCGCGTCTGGAAAATTACATCCTTCAAATCCTTTAAGGCCTAATATCAGTTCAAATAAAGAAAGCCTTTATCTCGGTAAGGAGTAGTTATCCACCGATGAAGATAACTATGTATCTCTGAAAGAAGCTAATATTATGATTGTGCAGAATAATTTGTAGAAAACCGTTGGTTTCTGGTAAGTCATCATATTAGTCTAAAAAATTTGACTCCGCAACCAAAAATTAATACCGGTGTCGAATACTGAGGCTATTAGCACGACCTTCTCAGGCATGGTCAACGTTGGAGCAAACAGTTTGAGGGCATGTATTCTTTGCTGCGATAGTTCCAGCGTGGAGAGCTCTTTTTCATCTCTTCATCAATGTCGATGACGGACATCATCTTCGACAACAGGCTCCTCGCCATATGAGTTGATTACCTCAATAACGTCATATTACCTAATCTCCGATAAGTTTTCTCTCTCTCTCAACATCTGGCTCAGATCGATTACATCTTCGCCTCTGGAACAACTTCCAACTCACTTTTATTCTTCTCCTCCCCTCTGTTGTCCTTCACTTGTTTTATTCTAGCGAGAATCAGAAAATCATTCGTTTCAGGAAATCGATGGAGGGTTGTATCATCATTTGCAGTTTTTGTTGTATCTTTTATGTTGCTGGGGTCTCAGGAAAGGATTGCTTCATTTTTCACATTTCTAATCCTTCATCGAAATACTTATTACAATTGCAAAATCCGCTGTTTTGACCTCAACATAGCTAGTAGCCCTTAGACTCCATGGTGAGAGAATAATAGAGATAAAACTTAAGCCTGAAAGTTGAGATGGTACAGCCTTTAATTCACCCTGTTTAACCCTTTTCCTTCCTTTGCCCTCTTCTAATTCCTACTTCTATATACGTATGTGACTGTTTCTATGTTTTAAGTACCTGATGATGATGCTGAACGTTGAAACTCAGGTCATATTAGGTTGAATAAATTCATGTGGTAACGAGTAAAAGTTGTGTTTTTACTCCTATCTAATCGTTTACATTGATTTTGATCAGAATTATGTACTAAGTAGCTTTTTTACATATCTGCTCCATTTTACTCTGGTTCATTTTATAAAAAAGATTTGTGTTACATATAATAAACTTCCAACGTTTTCCTGGACGATTTCGTGCTTTCAACAATGTTTGCTTCGCATTGATTTTATTAATGCAGATAATTGCTCTGCAGTATAACGAATAGCCATATATTTTATACTTCATATTAGCCTTGATGAGGTAGGAGTTTGAGAACAAGCCTAACATCAGATGTCCTTCCTTCGAATGCTGGTTAGGTTCTGGTTCTTGTGTTCATTATTTTAGGTGGATTTTGAAATCTTCCCGTAAGACTAAAATGTTATACAATGAAATATTTATTATACGAGTAAAAGTTGCTTGCATACTGCAAGCTATCCGTTGAATACAGTATCATACCAAGTACTGCCTCAGTTCAAATTTAAAACTTCGCGCCAAAGACCGCCTGGCGACGAACTAAGAACCCGATCGTGAGAGAAGACAGCAAAATAATATTAGATAAGTGCCATCCTTACTTGTTCCAAAGTTTCGATTCAATATCTTATCGGGAAGGTCCCACGCCTCTGTCACCATTCCGGGTCTTATCTTTCCAGCTTATCGGGAGGCATTTAAAAAAATCGTAAAAGATTTCCGCAATGCATTTCTTATGGAAGACTTTTGCATCCACCTGGCGTCGAACTCACTGTCATTTGGCTACATTTTTTCCATGAGAAGCATAGAAGACTACCTCAACTTCAACCTCCGAAATTTTGGTTACTCTATCTTAACGATAAGTGCCTCAAAATAATTTTCAAAAATCCGCACAATGCATTCTTATGGGAAAATTGCGATTTTTGGGAATTTCTGGCATCGAACTCATGATAGCTAGCGTCGATGTCTGCATTATTCTGGCATCTAGAGTGTAGGGCCAGTACGTCGAAAAAATCTGACGTCGATGGCGCTTGTGGAACATGGTCAGAATTCGTATCCCCTATAAATATATAGGTATATCCGGAGAGTTAGCTATATATAATAAATATTATAGAATATTCATTGCAAGGAATTTGATACATAAATAGATTAGTAATCCGTTCATTCAAAGAACAAGGTAATAATAGCTTATGTTTATCATTCATGACTAACACACCCACTTTGGAATAACGGTCAGAGTTCGAAAATCTAAAACTCATTTTCCTGTATTTCATTGGGATATTTTTCTTTCGTAATGTCGCTTTTGTATCTGACAGATGTGAGGAAGATTATTGTCTTTCTGGGTAACTACGTTTTGAAACATTCTATCTATGTTTCAATTCTGAAATAATGTCGATATCTGAGAAATCCCAGCTTAAATTGACTAGTTATAAAGGAGGAAGATAGCTAAAAATCTTTGAAACAATGATAGTAATTATTTCCTATCCTGAAACATTTAGAAGAAAGAAGTAAAATACTCAGAGGAGCTAAATGCAAAGGAGATATTTTTATTATAAATTTTACATAAAGTACTTCGAATGGGCATTTATATAAAAAACTACTCTAAATTTCTTACTGTTTTAGAAATAAGGGTCTTGAATAGACTTGTTATAATGCCTTGAGATGTGCACGGAAGAAATTCATCAAAATCATCGTCACGACAGATATGTCGGTCCCGAACCTTTCCGAAACAATGAATGTTCTTACATTTTGTACCGCCGCAATACAATGAATACAAGATATAAACTCATTGCTGGAGTATCATATCATCTCCATCCAATCAATTGATAACCTTAGAATATCATTGGTTTGGGAGTTAACAATGTTATTATAAGTAAACAGTTATTCACCTGGTCGATTCTTTATGACGTATTTCAGATCAGTTAAATATTCTTATGTTTTAGACCTACTTCTCGGCATTCTTATGACAGAATCACTTGTTTTTTATGAAATACAAAGAATACCTATTCATTTGCAATTTTATTTTTAGTTTCTATTCGTCCTAAAAGTAAGATCATTGCACTAATGGGCGGTTGATATTGGGTATGTGTTTATAGTCATTAAAATGCAACATGCACCTTTCCCATTTGTTGTATGCCGGGGATTTTTATTTGTATATGGTTTTTTTAATATTCATGCTCAAGTCCAAATGATCTCTCCTGAATATTAGGCTTCGCAGCAAAAATGAGTTCATATTAGAATTTGTTAGTTTTACTTGAAGTTGAAAGTAGGCTTGAGATCACTATACAAGCATTTGAAATCTTCTGTTTATCTCAGAGAAGATAAAATTGAGTCTCTCCTAGCGATATTGCTTAAGTTATAAATATGAGAAAGAAGGCAATTTTGTGTCACGAGTCTTACTCAAGGTTTTAGATGACACAAACTTTTCCCACTCTGCGTCGAAAATTATAGCAACGGTTAATTGAGCAGGAAGAAGTGGATAAGGTAAATATTTCAATTAGGAAGCTGAGACTCAGATAGGAGGGTGTAATAAGGCCTGTAATGTGTGAAATAAAATAGTGAATTTTTCACCTTATTATTATATATATCTGCGAGCAATAATGGTTCTTATGACTTATTTCATCTGAAATCTTATTTTATCTGAACATTACAATTACCGTATTAAATACAGTATTTGACAGGCTTTCATTAATTATTAAGTATTTGATAGTCTTCATGTATATGTACACTAAAGTTAATTTTCCGAGAGTTATATTTATCTTTCTTAGGCCTGATGTTACTATTTTACGATAGGAAATAGGTTCTAAACGAAAAATATTAGTAATCACGAAATCCCTCTTTTGAAACATAAAGTTTAACGCATCAAGACATAAAGATGAAACGAAAAAGCGTATTGCTTCAGGCGTATCTGTTCCACAACCCTGTTATCTACCGACGACACAGTGATAGTGGCAAGCACGTGTCAACGATACCCAGATCCGATCACTCGAATAATCCTTCACCCGACCCTTCCGAATTTTCCAAGTTAACAAACCCCTTCCCGAAGGAAAATAATCTCGACAACATTCCGCTGCATTTATTTAACTGCAGCAGCGAGCGAACATAAAAACGATTCGAACACGGCCGGATGCTCCGCAGCCCCCTCCAGGTGGCGCTTTATGAACGAATATAAAAAGAAGAAGGGATAGTGCGCGGCGCTGCCAATAGAGGGCGCGAAATGAGGGAGATGCGAAAAATGAAAGAAAGCATAAAAAGCGGCGCCTATTCGATGTCGTGCTATTCCTTCCGCCGTTAAAAGCCTGGAAACCCAAGGCTCTTCAAACACTCGCCTCCAAATGGAACCCTGGGAAAACATTGACAAGGAAAGGGGAGGGGGCGGCGTCAGCGAGTTTACGAGGCGTGGAAAGGAGGGGGGGATCTTATGACTTTTTCCCCAGCCTCGCAGCAGCAGGAGGCCTTCTTTCCCCATATCACTTACCTTCGCCCCCCTTTGACCCCTCCTTGTAAACGGCATACTTCTCGGTTAGCGAGAGGGGCAAAGGATTCTCCCTCTCATTTTGACTCTTTCTTTCTTCCCTTTCATCCATCAGCATCTTTATCCTCCTTTCTTGTTTGGACTTCCCCCTTCACAGCTTCTTTTCCTTCGTTATCCTTTATTTTCATCCTTCGCGTTCCATTTCTTCCCGCTAGAGAGCGCGCCGAGAACCCAATCCCCGAGTATTGCTCTCCACTGCCTTCTTTTTTTTCTTCTCGAGAGTCTGTTCTCTGGTTGACAATATAATTTAGTTAAGTAAACCGTTCAAATTGAGCGAGGGATTCGGCGCGGGCAAATGGACCGAGAGATTTGCCATAAACATCAATTCTCGTTAAAATTTGCGAGTTAGAGAGCTGTGTTAATTAACTTTTAAGGTGACGCCCTTCTGCGACGCGTGTCTCGTCGAAGTGGAAGGTTGTTTATTGTTTTGCGGCGAAGAGTTGAAAAGGAGAAGTACTTTAATTAAACGATCCTCTCGGGATGTGATTACCATGGCTATTAATTAGAAGATGCGAGTACATGGTGCGTGGCTGATTTATGTGTCTCACTATCAAACAATCCTTACTCAGGTTTTTTAATATCGGTGAAGAATTAACTATGTATGAGATACTTATAATCTTGCTTGGCAGAATGATAAAGTCGATGACTGTAAAGTATTCAGCGAAAACCCGATTTGAACCTCAACTAGGGAATCCAAGTTCGAGTATCGAGTACTTGGATGCTCGAAATTTAGATTCATTTTACAACTTCTGAGGGCACTGATCGAGTATCGAGTACCGAAAATCGCGTTGCATTTTCGCCAGTAAAAAGTTTCTTCGCTTACTACTTGGCGAAGATGAGCTTGGTGGTTTAGAAGGGTAGGAACATTTCCGTCGATTCGCAGAAACTCTGATTCACATCTGGGATTCCAAATTACTTTGATAATAGCTTTTCCAACAAAATAATATGCCAAAATATGAAATGTATGTATTAGTTTCTATATGTAAAATTAACGAAAATATTCTCAGGCATTCTCTACAATATGATAGGAGGGCAACATAAAACATTTGTACAAGGAGCGTTATAAATGTCTACTTTATAGTTTCCATAACTCGGATAAAACATTCTAAATCGGTAAAATAGTTGTATTCTAAATAGTATCAATTTTCCTTTACACCTACGCATACAGATTAATTCGTGAGGTTTCAGGTTAAATTAATCGACTTCCGTTGTTAAATTCTTAGGATGAAAAGCCACCGGAAAATTCATTATTTCTGATTTGGTATTATTGGTGCTTTAAAAAATCTCGTCGAGTAAATCCTCATCGTGTCCAGTCTTTGCATGCCCCCTGACCTTTATGGCCCGTATTTTTAGCCGTACGTACTTTGTGTTTCGTTCGTGACCTTATTTCACACAACCCCAATAGCAATTAACCATAGAAGTGATCCATTAAATTTTACTTTGGGAATTCAGCGCAATTGAGCTATTTCAGCCCTCTCAGCAAATCTTTAAATGCATAATTGCGCAATCCTGGATAAGAAACTTTTCTTCAGATATATTTTTCTTTTCAAAATTGACCGAATTTGTTTCTACCAACTCTTTACATGGTTCTAAAGGATATTTGTAAAGGGTTCTAAGGATACCCAAGAAGTATTTCGCCATTTTGTTGGTCTAGTAGCAATTTACCAACACTTTGAGTTCCTCTTCATCATAGATTATTAACATGTTTTATTTTATTCGAGAAATTTGGACCAAATCAAATAAAACCTCTCTGTTTACTTTTTTCTCATAGGAAGATGTTGGATAGATGGGTGCTATTTCGATAGTTTGGGTTTCTTCGTCTGGTTTCATTCAATGATATACGCTTGTTCTGGAATTGTTATGTCACATTAATTCTTGAAACTTTCTGATTATACATTATATGTCTTTGAAAAAAATTAGTCTAATCTCTAAAATAGATATATAATATTTCTAAGATTCAATCATTTGATAGACGGATTTAAGTGTTGTTCATACAACTTTTGTTCATTTAATCATTACAGGACATGCATAAATAATAAAAAATAGATTAAGTTATATTAAAAGGATATAAATAAAATTTATAAAACTATTATGATACGATGAAGTGATCAAAATTAAAATGATCCAAAACAGAGCTCTACCGACTGGGGAGTAATTTATGATTCTTTTTAAAAGAAAAATGTTTCTCAGTATGCTATGGACTATGTCAATAATATTAAGGAAATCTAATAGAGGATCGAAAATCATCGTACAGCATGAGTACGTTTTAATTAAATCGGAATTGTAATACTAATTAGTAATATCGAATCGGCTACATATGTAAGAGGAAGATAAAAAACCTTCTACCAGTTTGGTAGAAGATTTCCCAAAGAGCTTACCGTTCTTCATTATATTGTATGCAGAATAACAGAAACTTCCGAAGTTCATTCATACTTTTAATAGAACATCTTTAGTTTAGATCGTTTCAATATGGTGATGAATGAAACCTTTCATTGATTTTGAGTATGAAAAATATTTATTATAGGTCGTAGAGAGAAACTGTGACATAAGGTATAGGCGTAGAGTCGTATTAGTTTTCCGATAGCATCCTAGCACAAAGTTATTTAGCCCTATATTAGGATAACAGAAAGATTTTCGTTATAGTAGATAACTTTGAGGTCATAAAATACAAAATCTCAGTGCTCGGGCGAATTACTCATAATCCTGCTTCTCATAAGTCTATTTGACGTTCTTGTTGGTTAGAAAACAAGCTTTAGATAACTCTTTCTCAGAATATCTCCTGCGCCTCTAATTATATTCTTAAATTGGTCCGCGTGAAGTTCTCCGCACGGATGTTCTCCTCAGCACCATATTTCATCCTTCCTTCCAACTTTTGCATGAGATCGATTACTTCTTCACCTCCTGAACGTGTCTCTACTCGTCATACCTTCTTCTCTTTCACATGACTGTCTCTTTCGCTATTGCTCCGCTTGCTGAGATATATTTTCCTCTTATATGAAAAGCTCTCCCGTCCCAACTTCGCCCCAAAGTTGGATCACTTCTCGAGGATAGAGTGCAACTTTGAGGAAGTTGACGAAGTCTTTAACAAATTCTGCATATTGATCCTTTCACGCATAATTCAACGTCGATGGCGAATGTTTTCGATTAAACTTCTGCGCCATTCCGGAATTTAAAGTTTGTTAGCTCTGTCAGTTAATTCTCGCCACAAAGAAGTGCCACGCACTTGGCGCACTTTAATGGACTTTTATGCGAAGGGTATGGAAGACAACATGATCCAACGCAACGTTCTAGGCACTTGTTTTTCAAGGGGAGTACTTCGGTGTATGGCATAACAAATAGTTACGGTTTTTTCGATTATGATATATCTAGCTATTCGCAAGGAAAAGTTTTTCTTTATTTTTGAGCCAACGGAAAGAATAATTTATTTCACTTCCTAATTGTCACACACACACAATCTCCATTCATATGCAATTTGGTTCACTGTCAAGGAACTAATTTTTGTAGTTATAAAAATTTTATATTCCTATAAACGTAAATTTAATATTTTAAATTTATGAATCTACTATAAGTTGTTGTTTGTAGGTAACACATCTGAAATAACAATCAATTGAAGTAGCAATCACTCAGTAGAATTTTATATAAGAAAAAGGGAATAAAACAATACTAAAAACTCCGTTTGTACTACTATATAGCCATCATCAGGTGATGACTATGTACGGGTTGAGGCTGTTTCGTTTTACCAAACCACATGGAAGTTTATTGTGTTTTTATTCTTTTTCCTACATTAAAAATTGATTTTAGGCTCAATTATATACCTAATACAGAGAAATTGTTAATATGAGATAAATGATCTTTATAAAGCATTAATTCACTTGGTAAAATAAAAATTTAATATGAAAAATGAAATTTATCTGCTACAACTATCAATAATAATTCAATTTTCAGATTAATGATAATCCTATGCCTAATTAGTCGTAATAAACAAGTGATTGTAAATATGATATCGATTCGTGGTTTTCCATTAAATCTACGGTAAAATCCCTCTTCAGGCATGATGCTATTACTATAGAATTCTTTTCAACTGCTCATTGGGCATAAACTTGTTGAATAACCTTTATTAAAATATTGTCGATATTGACATATCGCACATGAAAAAAGGCCTTAAACTTAAAAGTTAATGATTAGTACCAATATAAGAATTTAAGCATGTTACAGTAACTTAAAATCTAGAGAGAAATTGATGCCGATTAGAATTTCATCCATTTATGTCAAACACGTAATTTTCAAGTGGATCGTGACGTGATTTAACTACGGTTTGATCCGAGCACACGGTGGAATCTGCAACGCAGGCACTACGTGACTTCCGTGACACTAAATTGCTGTAGAGAAGGGACTGCACGTGCTAATCTCTTATGCGTTGTAAAGCGGTTTTCTATATGTGTGATCGATTTCATTTTGCTTGCTTTCACCAGTTTCTCCATTAGAACATTTTGTCATTTCCCTTCTTATTTTTTAAAATGCATTTTAAATGGGCAAAGCTGTTTTGTTGCTCGGAGCATATTTTTTGATGAATCTTTTTATTGTGTAGTGCATACACATCTGTATCTGCGTGCTCTGCATGAAACTACTGGGTATAATTTAATAATATTTTGTAGAAATCGAATTTAGCATTATCCAAAAATATATATCCATTCAGTAAATTAATAACAGTTATGCTGTTTTAACATCCTTATTTTTATATCCTGTCATCCTTTTATACACTTAATAATAATATCATGAAAGTCAAAATTCTGGTCTCGATCATAGATTATATCAATCGCAGATTTTAGTATAGGCAATTATGATTTTTTTCTCGGAAATGCGGTCTGCATATTCATCATTTTAGCTGTTCTATATGCGATTGAGTACATTTAGGTAAACAGGGTGGTTTCCTAGGTGGAATATTTAAAAAAATTCCTTTATACTCATCTCAAGTTTCAATTTCAGATTCTGGATACTCCTATCTCCTTCTATTAAGGATTTGTTCCTTTTAAAACTCTACTAAATTCTTTTTTGAAAAAATTTCAAATCTTGCCCAGACTTCGAGCCTCTTTTTATCACCGAACGTGTAAACAAGTTTTATTCAATTCGTGAAATTCGGAGAATGTCAATCAAAACTCTTTTTTCTTTTTTATCTTTGAAAGGTGTCGGTTAGACATGCGCTATTTGGAAGATTTGGGTTTCTTCTTTTGGATTAAAAAAAGCTGCGTACTTGCTTTTGAATATGAGTATGTTAATATAATAATTGACATTGGCTTTAATCAAAGATGAAAATATTCATGCTATTAATGCGAAAATATGTACTGAAACAATTAAATAACTTAAATAACAATTAAATCGCTTAAGCATCAGCCATTTTCTATCAAATGAGGATATCCAAATCGCTATTGTTTAAGAAGATGATATTCAATTTAAAGTTCTATATCCAGTTATAAAAGCGCTAATAATTTCATTATATTATATTCTGAGGGAATTTTTATTTTAGATTTTTCTAACCAAAGTTGTGACTCGCCATCATCAGCGAATTGCCCTTTCCTAATGCATTTCCTGTATTTCGCTCATGTCCATTAACACTTCAATATGCTCTATCTTATTTGATGTTATATTCTCCTCACACAGAAGCATAAAAGTTTTTCATTTTTGTCACAATCTGTTCATTTCCTCAAGAGGGAATTGCTGTTACGTTTTTGAATGAAGAATACACAGTAATAAAATCTAAACTCTTGCGAAGAATTGGAATGCGCACGTCGCTTTTATTTTTTCATTTTAGTCTTGAAATATTTAAATTTACGGTGAGAATAATTGAGAAATTATGCTAGTGAATTTTCTACTGAAAAGAAGTCTTGTTGACCTGACTGTCATCTTGCTGCTCGGACAGGCAACCGTGGCCTCTCGTGGGGCGAATGTCTGCATGAAAGTACAAGCACGTTCGCATGTAATTCCTAGATCCAGCGTACGAATGTCAGGTGCAACCGGAGTCCCGTCCTAGAGTTGTTAGAGAAAATTTACATGGCTGAGGGCAGACATAGGGACCAGTGGCCTGCGAGGCTACTTTCGACACCACTCCATTGAGTTCTTCATTTTGGTTCATGCATTCTTCATATTGAAGATGAATGTGTATATAGGTTTAATATATTGGCATCATGAGTAAGTCAGGTACAAAAAAGTTTTCGTTCCAGATAATAAAGAGCAAAAAAGCTTAAAGCTTACGGAGCATCGAAGAGAACATAGAAATCCTAAAATATTAAAATAAGAATAAGTATTACTACCAATGGTAGTTTTGGTGGGATAAAAAATGCATTGATTTTTCATGGTCTATTTAACATTTTTTCTTCCCATTACCGTCCTTATACCTTTTATGATTAAATTATATAAAATCAGCTTTTTTGTATGAGGAAATTTCCTTGATTTTATTAACTTAATTTTTATAGTATATTAACTTTGATCTCTTCGATTATTTTAATATCGCATAATGGTTCAAGTTAAAACAACTTAGTAATTTATAGATTATATAGATAATCCTGTGGAATATTACTAAGTTGTTTTAACTTGTACTGTTGACTTGCCAAAAAGTTACACCTGTCCATATTGAGTTTATCGCATAATAGTATTTATAAGAACTAGGCGATGAGGAACAGATTCAAATATTTCAGATTTTTGTTCAAATATATTGATAGAGATTATAATATATACATCACCGGTGCAGGTTTTCATTGCGGACTCAAATTTGTGGAGTTTGACTATGCCAGACTATTATTTCAAATTGTGATAATATTTAAAATATTTAACTAATATGCTGACGAAAATGCGTATTTGGATTTATAGAATCTTCGAAATAAAAATAGAAAATCTCATTTTTCATTGAAAAAATTGTCAGCAGTATCTTCTTTATCGATAGATATTTTAAATACGTTACATGTTCTTGACCATAAATCTATCTGTAGCATCGACCTTTTCCAAGAGGTGATCTTTAAAATTTTTCATCATGAGCAGAATCTCTTTCATAAAATAAATAATTAAAGTAAAATGTATTAATGCAAGCGAGATTGACTCTAAAAGTTTTCCTTTCTCTCTAACCTAATACGGCTAAAGCATTGATTTAGTTAGAAACTTTCAATAGTATTTTGCGTCAGCCATGTATATTTTCAGTCAATTATTAACTTACTTCAGATACTAATCCGGAAAATTGGTCTTAATGAAATCTTCGCCGCTAAATTATTGACTCACCAAAAATAATATTGGAAGTACTCCTTCCATTGTGGGATATAGATCCGTGACTCTAACGGCAGAAGGCAAGCCAAGCAAGTATCCGGCGGACTATAACGACCCAAGAGAACATTCGAAGATAAATTATAACTCTCGTCTAAACCGTTAACGGCAGGGAGCAAATGGCAGGGAAGAACTCGCGTCGTTAGTCATCTCAGAACTTAGCCAATCTGTGTCAGAATGCATATCCTCAGTCTACTAAATTGCTAGAAAGCATCGCATAGGATCGCATTAGAGGGAAAGCCAACACGTGGTGGAAATCAGGAGTCGCCTCCGCTGTCCCGAATCCGTAAATGCCGAAGGCTAGTGACGCAGAGAAGTTGCGCGAGAGCGGTTACGGACCGTAGGAAGTTAGTCGGCGGGGAAGGGGGTCAGGTGGGACCGGAAATTGACCGTGCGTGCTTAGTTTGTTCGAAAATCAAACTCCCACTCCCCTCAGGGTCGCTTCCCATTTCCCCTTGGAATCGACCCGTCCTCTCCCATTTTTCCATTTCATCCCTTCTCATTCATTTCCTCTCTATTTCTCGCTTTTATTTTCTCTCCATTCTTACTCCATCGCTTTTCCATCCAATGTAAGTTTCTCCCAACTGCTGTTATCTCCTATTATTCGATCCATTTCTCCCTTCCAGCCCTTCGATTAATTCATCCGACATACTCTTCCCGTCAATTTTTTTCTTCCATTCCTGGAAATGATGTTTCGATCTAACCATTCTGCTTGTTCATTTCTGCTGACTATTTTTCCGAGCGATTCCACAGTAGTAGTTTCTCGCTGAATTCCTCTTTCCCGTTCTTGTAATCCACATTTGGAATTCATTCCTTTGGGATGTTTTTGCATTGTTCCGTGTGGGTATTCCATATTTCTTCATTATCTTGGGTTTAGTTTTTGTTTGACTTGCTGCTGTATATGCTTTGTGCAATTTGGATTCTAACAAATATTGCGGTGTTTTTCATGTTAGTGGCGTGGATTTCTAAATATAAGGTGCCTTTTCTCAGGTCCATTATTCTCTTACTTTTAAATATTAAGCTTACCTATTCAGCTTTCCCGTGGATATACTTTTATATGATAAGAACCTGATATTTCTCACGTTTTGTTTTAAGTATTTCTATTTTTTTTTCAAACTGAGGTGTATGGCTTATCAGAGAATGACATATATACGATCTCTCGGTAAAAGTTAGCCAGCAGTCGTTATTTTAAAATCTTCTCCTAAACGGTTTCTTGTCCTTAAATAGTTGTTTCTTTTTATTCAGTCGTGTAATCAGCCGGTTCGCACCAGTCCACGTGAACCTGTGCTTAGAAATTCCCGAGTTCGTTGAACCTGTTACTAAATGTATCTGATACGATAGGGTAGGATAGTAGTAGGGCGATGTAGTAGAGGTACTAAAATCGGCTCATTAAAACTAGAATATAATTTTAATATTGGAGCATGAAACATTTTATTCACATTATATCTTAAAGTTCCACAAATGAATTGTTAAAGTAGAGTAATAAGGTAAAATGTGCAGTGTGAGACTGCATACTCCATAGGTTTAAGAACCTGCTCCTAAAAGTTTTTGATCCCATCACTAGTTTTATGTCATCAAATTTTCTTGTGTTTTCTTGTTTGTACATACTGTTCTGAATCTATCCCATCACAATCACCCAGAATTTTCTCGGTCCTTGTATCGGACCAATCACACACTTCTCTTATCTGAATCGGAAGACAGTCAGCGTAGAAAACCTTTTTCCTGATAGTCCCACTGAGGCGTTCAGTTGGAGTTCATCCATTATTTATCATAAGTACTCCTCTCATCGTGTATCCGAAACACTCCTCATTCAACATTTGCTCTCATCTGTATATTTGTATGAATGTACATATTATTTTCTTTTTCTATTGCTAAACATGTTGCCTGACGATTTTCTTTTTATTTTTATGCAAACATCTCTATTTGTTTTATCTAAGTTGAAGTTTATCTTTATCGTATGTTCGACTTTCAGACCTATGTTAACCTACCTTTTCCTTCTTTCACTTTCATATGCCAAACGGTTGATAAAAGAGATTTATTGTCTCAATCTCTCCCAAGTAAAGTCGTTTGATATTATTACCATAGTGGATTTTTACGTGATGTTATGTGATATCCAGTGGATCTTAGCTGGCGTAAGCGTTGAGTAACTTCTGTTGTTTTCTGTTTGCTGGTCGTGGAAAATTAGGAAGAGTACGTATTGCTGTCAAGAAAGGCCAAATTTTGAATATTTTTGTCATATTACCGCGGTTTTCTTTGAAAGGTGGTTTTTTTCATCGTACAACAAGATGATTAGATGCGCACAATGTATTGTAGTCCTCTTTATGTATTTTATTCTCTTTAAACTCCCTATTTTGGGTCTATATCTATCTATCGATAGATAGAGTACCCTGATTTTGATCTACATTTCACCCATTCATTTATCCTATTCTTTTCTCTTCCCTTCAAGCGACATTTTCCATCCATCATCGGCGCCTCCCTTGCAGCACTCTGCCTCCCCCTTTCAATTCTTCAATTTCCCTTCTCCTCTTTTCCATTGCCTTCCCCTTCCTCATTTTCCACTCTACTTCTTCCCATTTCTCCACTCCAATTTTCTCTCCAAGCTGCAGTTTCATTCCTCCACATCTTTCCTAATTTCTTCCCTCCCATTTCTTTGGGATTCACCCCTACACCTTCTTCCCGTTTCTTTTACTCTTAACTACCGCTATCATAGTCTCTTCTCTATCTTTGTTTCCCCCAATTTTATCGGAAATCGTAGTTTTTCTTCGGCCTCCTTTTGCTGTTTATTTACTGCTGTATTTCTCCCTGGCATTACTTTGGTTATCCTTTCAAAACTCTGCTATCCCTAGCTCTTGTACCGTTCTTGTTCTTGGTCTGTATTTGATTTAATTTTCCCTTTTCTTACCGATCGTATTTACTTCAAAATTTGTAATCTCAGTGCTTCTTTACCAGCTTCTAAGGACCTATAATTTTGTTTAGATACGGTCTATTATATAGCAGTATAGGATATTCACTTACTTTTCATGGGTTATACTCATAGTAGCACATTCTTTCTAATTTTGATTAAGTTTTTGCCTCTTTCTAGCTTTCATTTTACACACTTATATAATTTTAAGATACCTCATCACTGTTTCACCAATATCTGTTCCACCATGATATGTTTTCGTCCCGTGTAGCATTTTTACGCAGGTCGTAATGTTTCACTTCTTTTTTGTCACTTCTTTTTTGTTTCACGAAATATTTTCCACTTTGATTCAGTGACATTTCTCAAGATTTTAGCTTGATTTTTACTGTTTGCGTTTCATTAGGTATGTACTTAAATTTTCTTATATTATCATGTTCTTCTAATAATTTCTCCCTTTCCTGTCAAGCTGGTAAAACCTATATTCTTTCCAGACTGCATTTCAACAAATTTCTTGTACTCTTCCAGCTTCTTCTATTTTAATTCCATTATACTTCTCCTGGAGTTTTAACTTCCATTTTACATTTAGTGGTCCTAAGAATACATCACTGTTATTTTAGCAATTTCTTTGATTAAATTTTCCCCTGTTTTACGCTATACTTTCCTTCAACTCGTCTTATTACTGGACTGAAGTTTTTTTTTGAAAAGTTTCTCCATGTTCATTCTAATACGTTTCTCACAATTTCTAGCTCGCATTTTGCCCCCCCTCTTCTGAATTCGCCCCTCGTACCCCTTAAGATCCCACCATTCCCACGCTTGAAAAACCCTCCTTTTCCTCCCCTTCAACGACCTCTTTCACCCCCCTTCAGCTCCATCAATTCTTCCCCTCCCTCCACCCAAATCGCTTTCGCGTTCGCCTCCTAATCCGGTTAACCAGAGTGCACGGCCATTTCGCCTTCACATCACCACTCCTTCATTTCCTCGCCCTCATCATTTCCTCTAGAATCTTTAATTAACTCCTCACACGATTGTCCCTATAAATAAAATCTCGCTGTAATGGGGCAGCGAAAACACACGTAGAAGGATGTTTCGTTAAAACGTTCATTTTTTGTTTTAAGCATTCGGGAAGAAGATGTCAGAGGGGAGGCTTTTTTTCGGAAAAAATCCTCCGCCGTTATCTCTCGAAAAAAAGTTTGGAAAGATCACTCGTGGATTCTCCGTCGAGACTTTGGGCCAAGTGCTCTTCGCGTTTTTATCCATTTCTGCACTTTTTTGGCCGCGTTCTCCGTTCAGATCGATTATGGCGGGTTTCCACTCTTCTTCCACTGGCAGTGCTTATCCAATCGGCACGTCCTTCAATTACGACTTCAAAATCTACAACGCTCGAAACACCATGTCTGCAGGCAGTTGGTCTTTCATGGCCTAATTGGTTGTTAATAATACTTCATCGGCCGGAGGTACGTAATTTGAAGGGTTGAAAGAATGGAAAAAGAAAGTGGAGAAACATTTGAACTTGACTTAATTGAATCCTTTCTAAAATTTCTGATTGTTCATTGAAAATGGATTTTCGTTTGATTTCGCATGTTCTTAAATCATTTTACAAAGTAGTTTTTGTGTCGATAGAAAACCATGTTGGGCTTTTGACTCAGAAAGTACGAACATCAAAATAAATGCTATTTTTAGTTAACTATAGTCTTTGTTGGAGACATTTTAATTGAATTTTTATCAATACACGCAGCTTAATAGGAAACTGTTGTCCAGTCATCAAACAATAAATAATATCCAACTGTTCAAAAAGTAACTGAAATACCAATATTAACCCTCCAGTGCTCGCATGGGGTACACTCCACAGTTCTATTTCGAGGAAAAATTCCCTTTTCCTTACATTTAGAAATTTTGCCTTTTTGAAGTCTTTAGATGGATATGTTTTCGAACTTTGCTCAAGCCTTCAACTATTTCATGCGAAATATTGTTGATTTATAAATTATTTTCGTGAAACTTGCTCTGCCTTCTACCTCGATTCGCGGGATGGATCCTTCCTATCCGTCTGCGTATTGCCCTTTTTGAGCTTTCTAGAACACACTATAATGTATTTGTTAATGGATTGATTTTGACATGCATGGCAAGAATTTTTCCCTTTACTGATGTATTGGTTTGGGTTCAGGGGCTTCATGTGAGCCCGAGGTTAAGTTTTTGGAAAATAATTTACAAATGAACGAAATTTTGGGTAAAATAGTTGAAAGTTTGAGGAAGTTTGGAAAACTTATCCATTTCCAGACGTTGAAAATGAAAAATTTCTAAATGTAAGGAAAAGGGTATTTTCCTCAAATAGCGCGTGGGGTGTACAATACAGCACTCACGTTACAAACATTGACGCTGGAGGGTTAATTCGCTAAACATAGAACGCAATTTCAGTGGTAGAGTATTTTTTCTTCTTGTGAAGGGCGAGAATTGGAGAAGTAAATTATTTATTTTGATAGCAAAAATTTGAATACTTTTCAGTAATAAAGAAACCCTAAAAATTCATTTTAGGCCTATAATATGGATTTATTAGAAAAAAAATATTCATATTGTAAACTAATATAGAAACTAATATATTTTTGCCTTTACTGTAAGATTTCATTGAAAACTGTAGGTATATTGTCAAAGGACGTATTTTTTCATTTTTTTATCGCGATTATCGCGACTTTCTGTGATATGTCCTCTTAGATAACAAAACAGGTTTCATAATCCCCCTGAGGTAATGAGTTCACACTGCATCATGATAAGCTATCTCTTGCACATCAAATGTTTTTCCTCTTTTCTTCCCGTGAGAGGATAACATATATACGAAGAGGGGAAAGATAAAATTAGGTGCACAAGCATACATAAAAATATTTTATCCCTATTTCTAATTTTTGTGTTAAAGGAAGAAGTCATGATAGAGTTAACTTCAAGTGATAACTATCTCTATGTCGTTCAGTTTATTCCAATGCAGGTTTATTTATCAGTATACCAAAAGGTATACGCTTTTCAGAAGTATCCGATATGTAATTTCGGAATTACTATATCTGACTGTCAAAAATTGGAAATTTTGGATTACTAATGTTTTAATTTTACAGATAAATAACATATTTTAAATTGCATTATGTAAGTTGAATGATGAATTTGTACAATATTTTCTGCTAACCATCGAAAAAAAGAAATTTTGAAAGGATGCTTTGAGTAATCAGTTTCACAACGACTTTGGGGTGCGAAGTGTACTCATAAATGCTTCTCTAATGTCCTAGAATCGACGTTAGCGAAAAAATGAATATTTTAGTCGTAGGAGAAGATGCTTCATCACTTATCAGCGTTTTGAATTTTCTGTTGAGTAAGGGAAGAATCTGAATGAGATTATGAAAAAGAATAGGATGAGGGGAGGAAAGATGGCAGTGAAGAATTAATAAATATCAACGAGCTGTTATAGGGATGACTTGTATCATATATGCCCGAGGAAGATGAGCGGAAGATAAAAGGACATTAAGGAACAATTGTTAAGGAAAAATTAAAAAGGAGCCGTGATGTACAAGAAGTTGTGGAGGGGAGACAGAAAAAGAGTATGTTTTGTTTTCTTTACAAGGGAACTAGTGAAGTTCCCTTGTAAAGTTCTGTATCACTCAGAAATGCTCTCCTATCTTTCCCTTCGTAGAAAAGTCGGTTGAGTGCAGAATTGTATGATCAAAGGAAAAAAAGCAGAATATCTTCCGAATATTGAATCCTGACGGAAGACCTTTTTATGATTATACTTAGGTTCTAAGATCTTTTAAGTCTCAAAGATAAATTCATGATGACATTGCGTTTATGACCCAAAGGATAAACGGTTATGAAAATTTTTGACTAAACCGAGACCGAGCCTGGATCTTTCACTTGGAGAAGTAGTGGATTCAGATTCGCGTCCATGTCTCATCAGAGATTTTCCCTCCTACTTTTCTTTCGGCATATCTAGAACATGTTTATACCTCATTTTGCTGATATATTTTTCCTTCCTATACCTTCTATTCTTAAGCTTTGATTTAGCTCTGAATTTACTTTCTGTAGAGTTGGTATTGTTAAAAGGGTTACGACAGCTAGAACCTAGAATCGAACCCCGGACAGGTTTAATCTAAGGCGAACACGATACCCAATTCTATCTATTGGGGAGCACCAATCTCTATTATGCATTTCTTATTCTTCCATATCATTTTTAAGTTATTCTAATGCTTAGTTTAGTATTAATCGCCGTTGATGATGGGAGAAAGTTTCTCGTTATTCTTTCTTTTGCATTCCATCCTCATATATGTGTACGAAATAGTCCTATCATCTTTATGATTCATTTCTTGCCTTTTATCTCCATTTATTCCGTTTTTGTGAATGCGTATAAGAAAGGAGTGGATCAATATCTTTCTCAATAAAATTACCTGAAAAGGCATTCAAGGAAGAAATAGCCAAGCTTCAATAGTTGCTTACTCGAGCATATCAGATTCCAAGAAGGTTCTTCTTATGCAACCCGACGCACAGGAAGGAATTGCGCTTTGCCTATCTTTCAGGATTCACTCGACCCTTTTTGATCGCAGATATTAATGGATTCATTACGTACTGATATTTAGTATAAAACTTGAACATAGCGGTAAATATCAACTGTGATTTAAATTTTTATATTGAATACAAATAATTTTATCTATCATCCAATAATATAAATCCATTTTAGTAATTGAGCTCTTTTGTATTTTAATTCAGCTTTTCATAGTTTTTCTAATGGTTTTTTAGCATAAAGATGTGCGGCTATTGTTAATTTACTTGCGATTCAAGCCTTTCGTTATTTATTCAAAAATTTCTTTAGTTTTTAATCTAGTCCTTTAAAATACACGTAACGCAAAGTTACGTATTTTTTAAAGTTGGCCATGGAGTTTTAACTCACGGGTTAGTTTTACTTCTTGCCCTTGCGCTCACTGCAATTTATTCTGAAGTCTTTGATAACATATTTTTTTTCCTCCTTTTGTCTCATCTGGATTTTCATTCTCCAACTCTTTCTTCGATATATCGATTTAATCGAGAGATTTTATACCCTATTAAATTAATAATTATGTATAATATAATAGAAGCAAGGGTATAAAATGAGACACATTCACATTAATTTTATTGGAAACATAATAAAAATTTAAATTAAAAAGAACTTTCTATCAAACTCTGTTACATTTTGTTGTTAGGCCTACGGTTCAAAGAGGAGAGTTATCTTACTTTGTAGCTGATGCAAAATTACGAGAAATATAAAAAGAACTATTTGACCTTCAAAGGAACGAGAATGTTTTATTTTTTCATAGTTTACCCCAGGAATGCTTTTTCTTGGTGCGCATTATTGATAACCATTTATTTTCCAGTGTTCTTTGTAGAGTAATTTTATTGAGTTTAAAAATGCACCCAAAAGATTCTATTTAATATCATTGAGACCACTAAATATTTTGTTGTTATATTTTAACAATAGCCAAACAAGGATTTTAACTATTATTTCGTTTTATTCACCAAGTAATTCACTTAAATCTATCTCGTTATTAATGGAAAGTTAACTATAAAAAATGCGAACATAGGCGATAATAGAAGTTATAATAAAAACAATATCGGTAGGCGAAGCTAATATTTTCGCCAAGTTTTTCCTTTAATGCTCCTTAGTGGTACTTCATATCTTCATCGTTTGTTTTGGAATTACTTCCAACTATAATTGCCAAAGGCTGCTTCCGGCTTTAGTCACGCAGTCAAGGCCATAAAGAGCTAATTCCGCAAGATGTTTTACTCTTTTTAGTGCACTATCTCACCCATGAGTTGTGTTTTTGGCTGCGTTACATCTTCTCCAGCCACCTTCTTATTTCCTCACCTTCCGCCCAACTCATTTGTTTCTCTCTTTCTTCCCTTTATTCTTCTCCTCTCCACTTCTCAAATACGGCCACATAAGCACAATCCTCTCTCACGTCCTCCATTGTTCCATCCTCTTCACCATCTCCCCTTCCCCGCGATGACAGATATCCCTATCGTCCGTATTCCTGTTTCGATTCGCGTTCCCCTCGGCCATCCATTAGTACACATCCTTCCCGTTCGCTTCCCACTCTTCCTTTCCCCTTTAGAGAACGTAGATTTCCTATACATCAGATTGCGGATATTTAATTCGCGCCTCGAAACGCGCTCCTTTGAGTGGGGTGCGTTGTTACGCGAGAACGTCTTCATTAGCACCAACCCATAACTGTCATTAAACTAAGGCATGAAAAGGATTCTTTTTTTATCTTCCTTCAATTTAATTCCCCTATTTTCCTTTAATTAAACACCAAGAAAGGTTAAATGGAATACTTTTAAGGCCTGCTTTATGAAATATTGTCATTTCAAATATTGGAATGTTGAGGCAAACAATAACACGGCGACCATATTTCCTCTATTCATGATGACATTAGTTTAACATATTTGTATTCAGAATCCTCATCGGAAAATTTAGGAATAACTAATACTAATAAATGCAGAAATTGCATGGTATATCTATTGGTGGAGCAGTTGAATTACTTTTCGGTGGAAGGTTGAGACTTGCAGAATTTTATGTATCTTTTACGAATTTAGAGTGATTCAGAAGCGATTTCGGATTGGCTGGTCAGAAAAATACTATAAAATTTCAAATTTTAGGTGTATTGATAGATTCCTGTTTTCCTATTCAATATTAGTATATCCTATTTATAATTTTAAAAAATTTTATTATTGGGAATGTAAAAATATCTGAATTATTTAAATACTCTAGTTACTTTAGCTTATTTAACAAGCAGACATATGCTGACTGCAGTTTATTACCCAATGTAGGAATGTAATTAGCACTACAAAAAGTTCCTTCCTCCGATGCCAGCTTTCTCCCAGGAGAAATATTTGAAATAGTTTGGTTGCTAAGATTGCTTATTCTTCTATGTAAATACAATGAGAATTATGGTAGTCTACTCCTATTTTCCATTGTGAGATAGAGCGCATCGGCCTATTGATTTTTCTAGTGTGGTGGAAGTGATGGTAAGCATTCGAGGAGAGATTGATGTCTAAATGGAAAATGTAAAGTTTGCCGACAACTACTGCCACTTGCCTATGGTGGTGGTTTGAGAAAGTATGCCTACGTTCTTAAAGGGAATGGTATAGCGCTGGAGAATTCCTTGTCCCTAGCTGAAGATAATACATTTTAAGTTTAAAAAATGAAAAACTTTTCTGTAATTGGTGATATCAATTTTACTTGTTAATCAAGTCATGAAAGATTCTTCTGGTTTATATCAGTGTTTTTTTACAAGTTGAAAGAAATAATTTATCTACATTTTATTGTTAATATATTTAAAGAATTTGGTTAATTGAAATAACGTCCAATCATACAGTATAATTCCAACCGAATAATTTATCAAAGGGGTTTTATCGGAGATCAAAATTATGGCAATTGCCAATACCAACAGATATTATTATTAAAATGATTTCAGCTACTTTAAATGAATTTTTTCAAGAAGAACCTTTGAATATAGAATAGAATTTAAGTAGATTGAACAAGAAATAAAATTAGTTTTATACTAAAAATGTAAAACATTGAATTTATCATTGGTTTTGATTACTAATTTATTCCTAAAATAGATAATCACGATAAGGAAGCTGAGTCACCACTATATTTTCTGTTTTTCCGTAATTAATCACTTTTTCTGTTGATACAGAATGAAAAAAATTACAAACTCTCATCCTGAAAGTTTATAGATTTTTCATAGCTTTAAGTAAAAGCTAGTAAGTAAATTAGGATTATTTTATAAGAATGGCCGTTTTTTATAAATTAATTCATTATTCATATTAAGTTATGAGCAGGAGTATCCAGAGATATATATAAACTATTTCCTCCACCGTTTCTTATCACGTACGATCCAAGACTCGTGCGACATTAATATTTTCCGGTTCCTGTTATAAAATATATCGATTTTTCGATTCTTTCAGATATATATCGATTGTACGCAGGGAAGTGGACAGAGGCAGAGTGACACGATACTGAAATATTGATTCTCACCACCTCACTAGGTCTTCTCATCCGTGTAAACATCACTCCGATAGCTAGCTAGGGCACCATTTTCCAAAATGGTATATTGGATGACCTCCGACATATTTTCTTTGGAATTGTTCCATTTACAATAAAACCTCGATGTTTTGTACGTCGCTGTACATAACTTCTCATGCGACTAGTCTCCACAGTGGAAATGAATAAATCATTCCGCGTGTGTTTGATTTACATCGGCGATTGAATCGCAAGCGAACCTTTGAAATATTATTTCACAACTGAAATATTATCAGCCGGTATCTGTACATTGAAGTTTGACATTGATTACAATTATATAGGAAAAATACACACAATACTTCAAAATGCTTTATTATTAGGTTACATGGAAACTAATTCAAATTTTATTGGTATGTTAAAAAATTGTAGGCAATAATAATATGCAATTAAATATGCAAGGTAAAAAATATAAGTGAAGTTTAATTACGTAGATTAAATTCCCATCCGATTATAAAATTCGACCAATAACTAACGAATCGTTACAATCGATTCGACAGTTCAATTTTGTTCGAAATAGTTTAGTTTTCGTTTATGATGCAAGTTCGTTTGACCTTTTGTTAGTCACGTCAAAATGTTCCTTAATATGTCGATTGGGGTCCATATGATCCCAACATATTTGCATTTTTACCACTGAAATTGCTGGTTCAATTGATTTAAGGTATCCAAATTCAATTGATTGAGTTTATTTTACTTTTTATTTGAATATTTATCAATTGAAAAAACGCTTATAAATGCCTTTCTTCTTCTTTATATTCAAAACAATTTCAGCTTAAAATTGAATCTATGAATCTCAAACTTTTCGAATAAATGGTGATAGGTTTTTGAGGTCGAGAAAAGCTTTTTAATTTTCACCAGATTCGCTATGTTACATGACGGAAAATATAGAAAACTACTTTTACGCCTTTTGGAAAAATCTCAGAAATAAAGCCTCAGAAACTAAAAAAAATGGTCGAAATATATTCTGTAGTTTTTGTTTTATGAAAGATAATGAATTACGTGAGGCCATATTGCGACTAATTAAGGATTAATTACGCGATACAATCTCAGTCGAGATCGACACATCTATCCTACAGCGATCTATCGACCAAGTCGATCGTAATCGATTCGTCGGCCTTATACTATATTTAAAGTTGAAGAGAATTTTCTTAAAGCGATAGTCTCCCGAACGTGCCCTTCATACCAATAGAATTCAAAAGAATCTCAGCCATCCTCTCGACGATGATTATCCAAAGACAGAGTATTATCACGTAAGAAAGTTGTTTTATTTTCCCTTTTGAAAGTAGGAGGAAATAAAAGTGAAAAGTGAAGCAATAACAAAACGCTGAAGGGAGGAGTTGAGGTAAGGAAAAGAAGGAGGGTGTGAAGGAAGAGAAGGTAATTAATGGTAGGGAGTGAAGGAGTTAAGAAAGGGATGAGGTGGAGGCGTGGTGCTGTGAGGGAAAAAATGGAACGTGCGGAGCGTTCGTTGGTTGGATAGCGCGAAGTGGGGATTTTGGTCTGGGAGATGTGTCATGAGGGGAAGCTGTTGTGTTGCCCTTAAGCCCGCTTTCTTTCCTTTTATTCGACCTTCTATACGCCGTTATTTCCCAACCATTCCTTTTAGACTCACTCCAAATGTGTAGTCGCTATATTTCGATTCTCTCTCTTATTTCTCCCCATTCCTCCGACTACCTCATACTTTTTTTACCCACTCCTGAAAACCTCTTTCGCTAGAACCCTTCTTTCTGATTCTCCGCAATATCTTTCCATCTATATGCCTTTTTCTATTTCCGTAAACCGATCTTCAGACGCCGGTATTATGTTTACTCTGTCGCACACGAGATATGTGGAGTCAAGCACTAGATAAATATGTCGTAACTCTCTTCCGTCGTAATATCAAATAGTATTCCAGAAAGGTAGCTACTTCAGTAATCGACTTCGAATTTATCGTTACAGGTGGTTGTAAAAGAACGTTACTCGGTATGCCCAAGTTACCTTTATTGCGGTGGTGAAAAGCGAATGGAATAATATCTCGTTTCCTTTTGTGATTTACGAAATTTTGTATCTAGCTGAATAAAAAAACGTCTGCGAAAGTTTTATATTTCGAATTTAGTTTAGTCGTATGATTTTAAGTTCATGGAAGAGTTCAGGAGATCTTGAGACGCTCTAGCTATTTTCATGCTGGCAATTATTGTTATTTTCGAATTATTCAAATATCGTGGGAATCACTGAGAAAGAGCCTACTCAAATCCTATTGTAGGTACGTTATCATAAAAAATATCTGTTACCCAAAGTGTCACAATTTATGTACGATAATAGTGAAAATTGCAGATGTCTCTAAAGATATCGTCTTTGGAATCATTTTAGGATGAAAAAGAAAACATGAATTCTATCGGACGTCAGTTCTAGTAATGTATCAGAAAAAAGAAATTGTTATTGATATTATTATCACATTATTAGAGACCTCAGCAGACATAAAAATAATCTTGTAATCTTTAGAAACATCACGATCGCTATTATTCTTCGGCGTAATATTACGTGTTTACTCTCGAGTCGTTTGTTCGAAGAAATTTATCAGAGTCGTGGAAAACGTTATTGCTTTGGAAAATAAAAAGATCGATTGGGATAAGTTTATCGAGTGGATCTAAAATGGAGGTTGCCTCCTAGTATGGGGAGATGGAAATCTGACATTAGGTTAGAATGTGAGCAGCGCGCGCGTCCATTTGCAGGGAGCAGTGTTGGAATGGGAGACCTCGTAGGAGTGTGCGCATGCGCAATGCGTAGAGGCAGCCATTAGATGTGTCGGAGACCATCTCGAGGAGAATCGTTCTAAGGAGTGTGAATGCGGACGGTCACGATTCGCATACAGAATTTTCGAGTTGCGAGGGAAATACTGAAGCCCTTAAATGTGAAATGAGATTTGATTTCCTCTCTCTTGAAGAGTTTTTACTTCATTACATTCAAATTGAGCGGGGTATATTTCTCTAATGTTTCCATTTGAATCAAAAATTTATTTTATAATTAAAAAAAATTATTAATGTAAAAACCTTTTGTTGAATCGCTGTTTTAAAGTTTATTGTTTTATTAAATTATTTTTAAAAATTTCCTTAAATGTTATGGTTTATCAGAGTTTTGATAATTCTTCGATGTTTACCCCCATTTAGTCTGCAAATATAAAATATATAAATCCAAAATATAAAATATATGATTTTTATTTACTTATAATGCAAAATTCCTACTATTTTATCAAATTTCGTTCTTTCAAAATATTGTATATCTTAATTTCGAACATTTCTTCCTATAAACTTCTATGGTACGATGAAAAGATAATCATTATATATTTATACTCTAAAGGTTATATAACCCATTATTAGGTAATTTCGGGAATCCGATATTTCTATTGTTTTGTAATATAAATATTACGAGCATTCGATATATTTTCCATTAGCATTTTCCTTTGTATTTTAAAAATTCGTTTTGGCTGCGTAAGGCAGCTGTATTATGAGAGCAAAGGAGGGATTGAAGCATTCTTGCCAAATTACTCGTCCAATACATCAAGTGCTTAATCATCATTAAAATCCTTTTGTTTTCGTAATATTTGCGATGTAAGGACTACCTTTATCAGTAAATAGGAATACACAGTCCACAAAAATGAGTTATCCATATGTTACCATATGTTACAATATTTTTACTTCTATCAACACCTCATAATAATAAGATATTGCTATTTTAATTTAGATTTGGTAGGATATGAATTTGTTAGATTCATAACTACAAAAGGTTTAATTTCATACGTGGTCAGAAGTATGGTTATGAGTTAGTTCAAAGATTCATTCTGGTATTTAAAATTTCCCTATCTAGGATGATATACCTATACTTAGTATACGATCAAAAGATTTCTCAGTAAAAACGCTAAAAGCAATTCTATTAATTATCAGATTCCTACCAATGATATAACGATTCCTAATACTGCAATTAGAAAATTATTGAAATGTCGATTTCAGATTTTAGTGTTTCTATTAAACATTTATCTAATATTCATTGTTAGAGTATAGAGTAGGAAATTGAGTTCAGTAACTAAGAATAATTTATTTACAGCGGAGTGGTTATTAGATGTCACTACGTTGAATCCTCTAATGGTTATTCGATAAGTATACGTGTAAATGTATTCGCTATCTCAACCATTTCCCTTCCATCGTTCCCATTTCCCTTCGAATCTAATCAGAATACCTCCCCCCCTTTTCTTACCCCTCCTCCGCGCAACATTCCCTTAAGTGACTTTCTAATATCTTCTCTTTTCACACCTTTTCCTCCTTTCACACCAGCGTTCCCTTCTTCCTTTAATATCTCTCACTTTATATGCTCTCTCGTCTGTTTCACGGAATGACTTTCCTCCTTTTATTCCGACCCATTCCTTTGAATCCTCACTTTATCCCTTTCTTTCCCTTCCCTAATTCTCTATCAATTCCTTTCATCATCGCCTATAGTTACCGCACGCTGTCCGCCATTATCGTCTTTAGTATCTTTCACCCACCCACCACCATCTCTATCCACCCGCATTTACTCCCCCCCATAACTTTTCCTCTCCCCCTTCTTTTCCTTTTTTCTCTGGACCACCGACTTTGGATGAGATCAATGCCGAAGCTACAGGTTGGTGGGTTGGTCGTGCTAGAGGGATAGAGGACCAACCTCTCTCTCACCCTAAAACTGCTGGGAACCTCTGGCGCCTCTACAGGCCATCCCTGACACCATCCATCTCCACCCCTTTCGATTAACTTAGGAAGGCCCCATCGCATCACACACGCACCCCTTCTTTGTCTCTTCCCTTTCGCACTTTTAATTACATTTCCCGCATTGGACATTTTGCACGCGTTACTTGCTCGCTAACGGAATTTTTCGTCCGAATTTTTCGCTTCGGAGATTTTTAAAGGGTTTTGTGTCCTCTTGCGGTTTATCCCGCTTTGAAACCAGCTCCATCTGGCGGCGTACGAAAGAGTGCTGGCGAGATGGCTAACGCTGTACTCCGGTATCTTGGTCGAGTTCTACGATAGGGAGGAAAAATGTTGATTTTTCCACACGTCGATTACAGGAACCTTCGAAACTTCCACGTTCGATTAGATTTGAATCTGGGGCAATATTCGGTTGGAAGAAGAACGATTAGTACCCCAAAGGCCTTAAGGCTGAGTTGTTCTTGTACGATCGAAATAAATGCTTTATAAATGCATTTGATATCACTTATTTTCTCACAAGGCGTCGGTTTTTGCTGTTAAAATTTTGACTAAATTTTCATATGACTTTTTTCACTATCGCTTATATCCTATTTTGCTCTTTCCAATTTATCTTATGTTTTTGAAACATCACTATCTAGAATCTCTTGCTACACTATCTAACTCACTCCTTATCTTTCCTCGTTACTGTTATTATCTCTCAAAGCTTTTTGTAGTTAACAGCAGAGGGATTGAGGAGCTTAAGAGCATTTGGAATGAACATTTTACAGGCAAACCCCTCAGGGCATCCTTTTCTGCTATTTCTCGTTTTTGGGTTCCTATGCTTTATAGTATGGAAGATTGTACAGTCATCCTCTACACTAATCTGACGCTAATAAATTCAATATTTATTGGTTAAATTGTTATGACATTACCGTACTCACTGGATTTTTAGCTGATAATTCACTAAATATTTTCATGATGAGTAATTGATTCTTGGTTAGAAATCAATATTAAATAGTTTATAGCCAATTTACGTAGTTGAAAATGGCTGCAGGCTTACAGTACGGCTCAATCAAAGTCTGTAATAAGAAAAGATCGGTTTGTGTTTTTCGCTGTGTTCTGAAATAGATGAATATAAAATTTTTGTATCATTCGACTTCATTTAAATTCTACTTGAAATGGGAACTGAAATTTTACATTCTATTCGAAAATAAACTGAAAGCCTCCTAGGGCTCTGGTAATCTTTGATCTCATATTCTATATCTTGCCATATTCTACTTATTTAAGTTACCACGATTCAATTTACTAAATACGTAGAAAATACCTGCTCTAGAAAATGTTTCAAAAAAGTTCCAAATTTTCTTTCACTTTTGTGAATTACGGTTTTAATCAGTGCAATGAACTTAGCTCATACCAAGTATAAGTCTGTTTTTGTCATCTGCGGATGAATTTTCCTACTCGATAGTTTTGTAAAAGCTTAAAGGTTTCCTTATTTACATTCCAATTGCAATGAAAAATACCGCATTTCCCTGAGGACTCACCGGGATCGGAGACGCACTCCAGTTTTAATTTGCAAAATTTAGAAAAGGAAAAAAACGTTGAAAATAAGTTCTCCAGCAATTTTCCCTCAAGTAAAGTAAATAGTAAAGCTGTTTTGTGTCTCTAAGCGATATTTTCTTGACCACTTTAACCATCACTGGAATACATCCGACATTATATACAATTTTCTATCGAGTTATTACTGGCTATGTAAACTGCTCATATTGGCACTCGTTGTTATTGACTTGGTGTCAAACTTAACGCAGTGAAGTGGAAGGACTTCAGGCAGATGTATTCTGTCGATCATCAATGGTTATGGTCTATGGCCAATACAGGCTTTAGTCTCGATGTCGCAGGGTAAATTTATTATTGGTCTACTTTGGAGAAAGTACGTCTTTGAGTACGGTAGTTTGCTAATAATCTCTGTTTAAGAAGCATACAGAAATAAATATATCGAAATGAACTATTTTCATTCAATTTTTCCCTAATGGAATCCTTACGAAAACAGGACCTGAAACTCGGGAATTTGCATAATTTACGGTCACAAATAGAGTGTTTTAGAGTTAGCCTGATCCATTTACTGCATAACTAACTCTTTAAAATTTCACAGAATCTATTTTGAGAAGTAATAATTCCTATCCGTAGAAGTCTGAGTCGTTTATATGGATCGGCCCCTTTAAATCCACCAATGGTATTCGACGATACGGAGACCTGTGGCAGAGGCCGTTGCTAAGTAAACAAGTTTGGAAATTCTATTTCCTGCGGCATGATTCCATGAAGCGCGACAAGGTAAAGTTGATTTTAATTCCATGAACTCTTTTTCAAAAATACCTGTTAATCTATCTGAGATGAGTTTTGCTTGCCTGCGACTTGCGCTCTGATCAAATTGAAAAGATAATGTTGTTTGTATATGAAAGATGTCAAATAAGTAAACAAGAGTATGAATTCAAGCAAAATTTCTGTCAGCCTCACATTCTTTTGAAAACATCATCATTGATTGGACAATAATACGATTTATTCATGCTGATTTATAAGAACGATAAATCTGTTATTTACTCAAAAGGCAGTACGTAAGAAAAATGAAATTAAATATTTAATTCCCTCTTCGCAATATAGCAACTAATAGCTTCTAATTACTAACAAAGCAAATCGCACCGAAGTAACATGTGATATTCATCTCATGTGTTGTTTAAATCGATAAAAACGTATATTGACGATTCTTGTATTTAAGGATACCTGCTTTGTTTTCCTTTATACCATCATACAAGACAAGGGCCTGCCTCGTCTTTTGTGTTCTCTTTTAAATATATAAGTGGACATTGTATTTCTAATAAATTGGATTGGACCAATACTATTTCCACACTAAATTTTTCTTGAAGCTCTATTCTAGAATTAAATTTCTCATACCTATCGTACATTTGATAATTTACATTAATATTTTCCAGTACTATTTATATCGTTAAAAGAAACATTACGGTCTCCTTAGATGCGTAATTTTCCCCATTCACATTTATTATCCTCATGTATTCCATATTGTTTAAGGTCACAATAATAAAAGTTGATGATTTTGTTGAGAGTTTTATTCATTACCATCTACATGAGTTGCATCTATAGTTATTATCTCTTTCGGTAGGTTCACTTTCATCAGGATCTTTCATTTCTTCGTTTTAAACATCTTAGCCAAAGAAATAATCATAATGTTAGTATATTCATTTCATAAAGTTTTCCTCCTTTCTTGATCGCGAATATAGAGACACTGCGAAGAGAAAGATGGGTGATTGATACATAATCAAATGATATATAGATATCATTATTATTACATGATTATAATCATAAGATGAATCGAAGAAGTGATAAAGATGATGGTCAAGATACATGGAAAGGCGCAGGTATCGCTTTATCAGTGTGATTGGTAACTTTAATTCTAGATGCAAAACAAGAAGCTTACACGCGTTGTAATCACGGTGTTCCCTTGCAAGGCCATTAATAACCACTCTGTTTCTCAAGGAGCATCCTTTATCACCCAAGAGGTAGCTATTTTACATGGAAAAGGTATCAATTTTTAGAACTTGGCGTGGAGTGTGGTACGTTTTCTTTCTTTATAGTAGAGATAAAACTATTTCCTTCGAAAGCCCCATTTCTTTCAAAAGATATAAACATTGAAATAATGTGGGATAGTTTATTTTCTATGGGTCAGGATATAGTCAGCAAAATAGTGTATCTTATGTCAATTCGTGTTGCTCATTTTAAGTCTGCGGTCGGAGGAAGTAGCACATCCTCACCTTCGGATCCCCATAAGATTTCTAACTCTAATATCCGGTTCTTCCTCGATTGCCTTTTCTTCCGATATTCCTCCTGTCACCCATTTGACCCCTCTTTCTACGCATTGCCACATCTTCCTTCCTTTACAAATCCAGCATTAACTCAACAAGTGAGATTCGGGGGGAGAAGAAGGAAGTCTCCTCCAATCCAGATTCCTCCGCTAGCAGCCGTTACTCTCCAAAGGATCCAGGAAAATCAAACTAAATAGAGAACACTTGCAATAAAAGTTCCTTTGTAATGGATTAATTCAGTCTCGAGCCAGGATTCCGGTATCGCCTTCCGAGTTATTTCCTCGCAGAGGATTTTCCTCTATAGGAAAATTCGCTACAAATTGTTAATGGATTAAGTCGGTGTATTAAGTTTCGATGCTCGGCAGTTATTTGAGCCACAGGTTTTCTTAAAGGTTAAATGTACGCCTCGATCTTATTTTAGATTTTCAATATTTTCGAGTATAGTTAGATCTAGAGTGTTACTATTTTTAAATGTGCCTTGACGGCTGAAATGTGAAGTGCTTGGCTTCCTATTTGGCTTCAGGTGGATCGTTTGATTTAAAGTCTCGTAGAAGTTTTCATCATTTTGCTTTTAGATTTTGGATTGCTGGTGATACACAACGCTCCGAAGCAAGGCTATTTAAAATATAATGCCAATTGTTTAACTTGTTAAAGAAATGCCCTTGGTTCCAGAGATAGAAATGTTTAGACATATTTCTTGAATATATAATAGAACTTGGAACTCTCCTTAGGTAGGAGACTGTAAGAGTGCGTTTTTCACTTGCCAAAATTATAAAGGAAGTTTTCATTTTTCTCTCACGTTTAGGTGCTTTTGTTAGTATTATTATTTGGCGATTTACTAGGCGATTAGAGGCCCTAGTAGACCTCTTTTCCACCTCACTACAATGAGATTTCAAAGACAAACTAAGAATATTTGAGAAAATAATTTTTAAGTGAATGATAGTTGAGAAAAGACACGGTTAAGCACAAAGATGAGATTTACTTCTCAGCATCCTATAGAATGGTGAATTTTACTATGTATAATTTGCAGATGCTGTTGTTAAAGTTACATGAAAATATTTCCCTAGGGATTCTAAAAATATTTCAAAAGTATTAAAATTATTTCTAGAAAATGTCCGCAGCCGATAAAATTCATCAATGCTACTACTGTTCCTGGAATTAAATCATTGCCGAGAATAGAAAATTTTCTCTTTTGCTTTATTAAATCAAGGATGAAAAGTATAGGACTACGGGAGTTCGAAGTAATGCTATGTATAAAGATTTTTCTCAGCGATTATTTTCATTAGTTATTTCGTTTGTGATGCTGAAAAGGTTATAAAAATGCAAAAATTGGAAGGCTTAGTGAGATGCTCTTTCTTATCTTTTTTCTCCGTGCTTCCTTAACATCTGGCTAGGAAAATAGTACCACCTTACTTCACTCCTCTTCTTACCTACTAAACCACATTCACTTTCCACCGATTTTCGTAAATAATAGTGGAGAGCTTGAAGTTCAAAGTGATCCTTAGTTTGTTTACTTTGCAGACAAATTATTTCAGTTGATAGCGCTAATGTATGCAATTTCACGCTTTCTATAATATTCCGTTTTTTGACGTAATGAGGCATGACATAAATCTGTTTTAGGAATACAGACTTTCTAAATACCCCGATACCTAGTTATTTTCAGTGTGTATTGACAGAATCTGCTGGTTTAATCTTATGTAGAGAGGTATATCCGTCAGTAAAGAGGTTTTTTTCAAGGTAGTGTACCTATTAACATTAGTGTACCTATTAACCTATTAACGGCATTTCCCCGTGCATTTTGATCTTACGGAAACAAGATTGAACTCGAAAAAGTTTTGCGGAAGTTCGACCAAGGAAGCGAATTTCGCACCTCTGTAGCAGCAAAAATGTTGATCTTTGAGAGTTTCTACCGCTGTGAGTCCGCATAAGATGAATGAGGAATAAAGTGGTGGTGGTTTGGAAGGATGGAAGAGCGGGTAGAGTAGTGGGTGGAGAGAAAGAGAGGAGAGAGATTGGTGGAACAGTCAATTGCCTACCTGTTGGAATGTAGGTGAAACACGGAGATCGTGGGAAGTAGTTTACTCGGCCAAAAGAATGTGCACTGGACGAATCGTTAAAAAAGATAGGCCTTTTATGTTAATTTTCAGCCCAGAGCGTTGGAATTTCAGCCACTCAACGGTCCCCTACGGTCATGTTATATGGAATCTGCATCCTGGGGAAAAGCATTTCTGGGATCGTTTCATAATTGAAGTATCAGTTCTGGTAACAGACTCTCAAAGAGGACCATCTCCTTCTATAATTTTACAGTGAAAATCAACTGGCAGCTACTGCTGCATCGTTTAGGATCTCATGCTACATTTTTTGGGCTTTCTCTATTTCCCGAAAATATACAAACTGAAAAAAATTCTTGTCTTTGTCAGTGCTTCTATTCCTTGATTATCAATTACGTAATGCTAAAAGAGAATCAGTAAAATTACCATCATTTCCTTTGATGTGCATCTGAGAGATATTCCATTATTCTTACGTACTCCGACCGAACAATTTAATGTTTTCACTTAATCTTTTATTCTTTGCATATTCCATGGATTGTATAGATAGATTTTGCTTGATAAATGGTGAATGCTGGAAAATTTTTGTGGATTTAATTACCACATTATTTCTTTAAACTTTTGATGCCAGTTTTAATGTCTAATTTCATTTAAACAACAGTAATAGGAAAATATTCTTTCTTTTAGGAGCTTTTGATGCCGTAATCATATGAAGACGGGGTTAATTTTATTTTTAAGGAATAAATATAGAAGTATTTTTAACGCTCTATTTAAGATCTAAATTTTGCAGGAAAAAAAGGTCGTAAACACTGTGATATCACCCGTAATATTTGCTTTTTCAGATTTTATTGTTTCTTACAGTCCAAAAAATGAGCTTGAAAATAGGCGGCGAAAAATGAATGGTAACATTTTTGGTTGGACGAAGAAAGATTTTGAGCTGTGATTATAGATATCGATATTAACTTGACAAGGCACCAAAAACCCAAGCGCAAAATTTATCTCTACTCTAAAGCCGATTTTGGAGGATTTCGTAATAAACTCAATTCCGATTTTACGTTTTACGAAACGCGCGCGATGCATTTAAATACCGAAGAAACTTGGAACCTTTTTGTACAGATAATGCGTAATAATATGGATAAATATGTTCCCTCCAAATACTCTAACCAAAATAATGAGCCTAGATGGTATAATAGAGATACTAGGAAAGCGTTAAAGAAACAAAGACGATTGCATTTGAAATTAAAAACCGTTATGAGGCTTCCTAACAACATAATAACGGATCAGGTAAAGGCCGAATATAAACGAGTAAAATCAGAAACAAAACGAATAATGCGTGATGCCCTCCGTCAATTTAAAAGGAAAGTTTTATACGAATACTTAGACGAGGACCCAAAAGCTTTTTGGTCGTACGTGCGTGAGGTCCAAGGTAAAGTTCAAACCGTAAGTTCGTTAAAAGATAACAGCGGCAATGTAATTAACGATTCTAAGGAAAAAGCGAACATCTTAAATGAATATTTCCATAGCGTATTTACGTCCGATATTACATTAGGCGCCCTACCAGTAGTTAATAAAGCAGAAACAATGTCGATTATCACATTCAGGGAAGACGGAATTATTAAACTTTTACGGCAGATTAAGCCAAATAAAGCTCCTGGTCCTGAGGATATACCAGCTCGAGTATTTAAAGAATTAGCAGAGAGCATAGGCCCCTTTCTTAAAGTAATATTTGAAAAATCTATAAGCGAAGGTAAGGTCCCAAAAGATTGGAAAATTGCAAATGTCACCCCAATTTTTAAAAGCGGCGTAAAAGATGATCCATCGAATTATAGGCCCATTTCGTTAACTTCATTGAGTGGTAAAATAATGGAACATATAATTACTAGTTCCTTAATGGGTTTTCTCGAAACCTCTAAATTCATTGTTAAGAATCAACATGGTTTTCGTAAGACACGTTCCTGCGAGTCACAGTTAGCGTTATTAATTCACGATATCTTGAAATCGGCCGAAAGTAAAAGACAAGTCGATGCAATATTTTTGGATTTTCGGAAAGCGTTCGATAAAGTCCCACATCGTAAATTGTTGTACAAATTAAAACTTGCGGGCATCAACGAACAAGTAATAAGTTGGATAAAAGATTTCCTGTCCGATAGAGAACAACGAGTAGTATTAGATGGTATTAGTTCCAACCTAGTCAAGGTGACCTCAGGCGTCCCACAAGGAAGCGTAATCGGGCCATTATTATTCTTAATATACATTAACGATCTTAATGAACACATCGACAGTAACGTTAGAATATTTGCGGACGACACGGTTATTTACAGAGAAATAAAAAGTAATGACGATAGATTAAGCCTGTCGAATGACTTAGATAAAATAGTAAAATGGTGCGACGACTGGCAATTGGAGCTCAACGTAGATAAATGTTCAGTAGTTAATTTTTTCGAAAGAAAATCCTCTGCCAATCATAATTCATATAGCCTTCGAGGGAAAACATTATCAACTGTCGATTCGGTAAAATATCTCGGAATAACCCTCACAAATAACTTAACTTGGGGTACCCACATCCATAACATATGTGGGCGAGCTCTTAAGAAACTAGGCTTCGTCAAAAGAATAGTCGGTAAAAGCGAAGAAAAAGTCCGCGAGCGATGTTACTTTGCGCTAGTGAGGCCTCACCTCGAGTACGCATGCAGTGTATGGGACCCTGCTGAAAAGTGTTGTATTCGCGAGATAGAAAAGGTACAAAGAAAGGCAATACGCTTCGTAAAAAATTGCTATGATAAATCGGTAAGTGTTACTCGGATGCTTCAGGAGGCAGGATGGGAATCTTTAGAAGAAAGAAGGCTCAATCAGAGATTTAAATTACTTGATAAATTCAGACAGAGCACGTTCATAGAAGATGTAGCCGAGATTATGCGCCCTCCTTGCTTTATAGGCCGTTCTGATCCAGCGAGAAAGATCAGAGAAATAGATGCTAAAACCAGTCGATACAAGAATTCTTTTTTTCCCAGAACAATACGCGAAAATAATCGACTGGGCAAATAGAGTCCTGGTGCTTGCACCCCCTGCCACACGCCGAAAGGCGGCTTGCAGGGTACAGATGTAGATGTAGATGTAGATGTAGAAGATTTAGTTCAGCAATAAATTCTGAAATCAGAAGTTTCTAGGATGTTATTCATAAGTTTTTCATAGAATGTTTTGTAAAATGAAAGAGGAATCATCTGAGGATGGAATCATATTTCGATTATTATTGTTACCTCTCTTATTCCATAAGGATAAAAGAAATTGTTTAACAATTTAATCCATACATTTTAATGTATGGATTAGAAGATTTTAGGAGATATACAAGGTTCTCTATTCTCATATTTGATAAAATTTAGAGTTTTCCATTTAAATGGAAAGGAAGGAAGGCAGCTAGCCTATGAGGTTTACTAATTCCTGTGAATGAGTATATGGAAAAGTTTCCTTTTAGGACACAGAAAATTAGCTTGAAAATAATACCTTAAACACAGAAATAAGCAGATTATTTTTCATGTAGAGGAATGTGTGATCTACGGTTTAAAAGATTTGCTCTTTCCAGTCATACTATATGTATATGGTAGAACATAGATATGGCCTACCATAACTTCAATTTAGATTGACTTGGATAATTTGGTTTCAAGAGTGCTTTATTCTTTAATTTCAATAAATCAGATTATGGATGCAAATCAATACCTTCTGCATTTGTAAATGAAAAAATACAACCTGCTTTTTAAGAAGGAAGAAACCGATGCTTTGAAACCTATTGTGGAAGGCTAATTGTAGCTATAAGGTGATTGGTGGATGACATAAATATATTTTCTTACTAATTTAACGTCAATTAAAGGGTATAATAATGAAAATTTCATAAGTCATAAAACTGACAATATTTCTGCTAGTTTTTATTCTAATCATTCAATTATTCATCAAATATTTTAACCCGTAGTTAGTGTGCTTGTCTGTAGAATTATCTAGCCGAAGGTTGGATGGATACTCAGTTTCTGAGTATCCAAAACAAATCATGTTCTATCACCAACAAATAGTTTTGAATGTGGAAAGTGTTGAGAGTCAAAGAGTAATCAAAATCTTAGTGAAAAAATGTAATCAATTTATGAAGTTCCGTTTCACAAATATTCGTATTTATCAATTCATCTTTTAGCAAATCTAAATGATATTTTTCATCGAAAGTAATATCTTGACACCAAATCCGCGCTTAGCATTATGAAGAAACAGAGAAGTAGACAGAAAACGTGCTGTAGAGTCTATACAAAGTAATCAATCGAAATATTTTGGTTTTTAGCATCGATGCATGATCGTTGCCTGCTGTTACCAGCCGTTCTGAGAAAAATCAAGAAAATAAATGCTACAACTAGTTGCTTCGGAAACTCCTTTTTTTCACCAAACGATTCGCGAAAGTAATCGGTTAGGATAGTCACGGTGCCTACATTATCCCCTTCACATGCCTAAACGGTACGTTTCCATTGATGGATTTGACCAAAATTATTAAAAACGCAGTGATCTAGCGTCCCGTGCTATTATGTCATTTTAGAAAATGCCTAGTTTTTAGCCGACCCTGTATCTATTTCTCCGTTATCACTCATCTGTCTTTCTTTCAACTTGTGTTATATGAATTTCATTAAGATGCTTCATGATATAGAATGGGAATCGTTGGAAGGACGGAAATTAAATTTCGATTACATCTGCTTAAACAATTCAAGAATGACGTTTTTGGATGATGTAGCAGATATTAAGCCCACCTTGTCACAGACCGACCAGATACTACTAGAAATATACCGGCAATAGATACTATATCTAGCCGCGGATTATGTTGTAGCATAGTAGAGAAATAGTGTAGTGCTTCTGCCACACAGAACCAGAAAAAAGGTCATATATGCTAATGTTACTATTAGGAAAATAAATGTCTAAGCATTATTCTATCATTCTTTCTGTGAGAATTTTACTCTGTAATATTAGTTAATGCACAGCTTTCATCTTTAGCTGTATCTTATTTTACGTACTCCGTTTTCGTACTGTTTTCTTGTAAATTTGTTTATTAATTCGTTCAAAGAATGCCTAACCATTCGTCACAACATACGAATCGTCTCATTAGACTCCAAACATTATGTTCTTAAGGGAGAAAATGATTTACGCTGTATTCCTGTGTATGTTTGAGGACGGATGAGTGTGCCCCCTATGGTAGAAATTTCGCAAGGGCGTCGTAAAAGGATTATTCACTATCAGTAGGATTACAACGGCCAAGCCACATTTTAAGCTTCATTTGGCTTCCAAGCGTAGTATATGCTGTCTCAATAAAGTCATCGAATTTCATGGTGGATTTAATTCCAATATTTATTCTTTCTGCTGTAGGATTTTCTCTTCGAGGAAAATAAAATATAATCCATAACTCAAATGTAATATATTTTATTCAGAAAAGGCCTAAAGCAGGGGATGTCACGAAAAATGATTGATTGATTTGGTTAAAAATTTCACTTGGAAGTTATCTGAGTTTATTGGTGATTATTCGAAAAATTCTTGGTCATTATTTGGTTTATGTCTTCATTTAAATTTGATTCGCCTACGGTGAAACTACTCCAAGTGACAGCTTCATCGACAGATGGCAATCAGTGCCGCCTTCAGATCCGCGCTCTCTGTGAGGCTATAATTGCCGCAGTCTAAATTCTCCAAATTTCCTCTTCTAAAAAACGTTTTAACATATGCAATATCAGTTATAGAGGTAATTCTTCTGCAAATTTAAAGTCTGAATCATTAGTTATTTATCTCTCTTTTTACTCAAAAATATTCTCGGTTTTCATCGTTGTTACACAAGGCAAGATTTTGCAAAACAACCTTCGTTGTTAATGATTCTTTTAAAGTTTTATTTTTTTGAAAAACATTGATGGTATCCTTCAACAATTACTACACTATATAGCAGTATAGTCGTGCTATAGCATGTAGCAATATAGCCGTATTGTGTACTGTGGACAGTTCTACATATTCGTTCCTTTAGTTTGAGACGCTCATAGCACATTCCGATATTCTGGTATAGATTTTCTATAAAATGATGCTCTATCAAGCGTTTGCTTCACTTGATTAATGCCGGAGACGAACCCTGCTCGTAAAATTTTATGATTATAACTTTATGATGCCAATTTTTCGACTGCCTGTCATTTCTGATGGTAAATGAAGATTATAAAGATTTTTTACTCGGTAACAAATATCCTGATATAATTACATAGGTGAAGTATCGTCCAGTGTGAAAAACGAGCAAGTGCTAAGTAAAAGATACTTATAATAAGTGAAAGAGGTCTTGTAGATGTTAAAAAGTATCAAAACTAATAGAATTAAGCTTGTTTAAAACAAGTATAAGGGAACCGAAGTTTTCTTTTATTATCAACAGGATTTCATTAGATCCAAAACACAGCGTTTTTACCGCACGTATCTTTGGATCGTAGCCTTATTTTTATTTGTCTGTATTAAAGTCACAGATCCTTAAGTATTTATCATCATCTCACAGCAAAATCGTTTTTTTTTATTTATTCTCATATTTTCTCTGAGGTAGGATTGTGTTGACCATTTGTGAGGGAAACTTACGATGCAGGAATTGACGGAAATGGTAAGAATTTCATTATAAAAGAGGTAATAAATTTGCCTGTAGACCAAAGAACAGTAAGTGACTCCGTATAATTCATATCCGTATTATGCGAATTAATTAACATCTGCGACCATAAGAAATCCAAGGGGCCGAGATCTCGCCCTGTTTTGGGTGGGACACACGTGTGATCGTTATGAACGAGTTTTACTGTATTAAGGTTTCCAATGAATTTCTTATTTTACTGTTAATACAAAGTTACCTCAATATTCCATTCAGCGAACTCTTATTATTTTCAGACGATATTTGGACAAATTAGATTAAATTTACGTATTTTACCATGCAAATTTATCCGGAATAGTTTCGTAATAGAGAAGTCATGGATAGAATGCGTTATCCTCGCTCACTGAGAGTACGTCCTAAGGAAATTGCCTATAGTGGTTTTTGTTCCGACATGATCATCTTGAATTTACTCCACGTTCGAAGAAAAGCGTAATATTTTTAGCTTATTTGCATGTCTATCCTAATGTCCCGGCTGTTTCCTCTTCATGGATAGACAAGAATATACATATAGGTGGACAGGTAGGAACACACATTGGAAAGGCGGTGAAAGGGGACAGTTGTTTGCGGTGAGGAAATGTTAGGAAGGCCCCCTCTTTCCCGTCCATCCGTCGATCGATGATCGCTGTCAGAACCAACAAATGCGAGTACGGCGTGCTTCCCATTCCTTCAATTTTTCTCCTTATTTATAAGTTTGACAAAACCCCAAGCGAAAGCAGACGGGCGTCCCTCCTAATCCTTCTTCAGCCCTCTGTAGTATTTCTCTCCTTTTCGTGCATCGGTAAGCATGTTGTTGCTACTGCGTGGCTCTTTCCCGATCGCCCCCTCCCGTCTGACGTTTTTCAAAACCTTTCATCCATCTCTATTGAATAAGAGTATCTGCCGAAACGTTTCTGGTGAGACGTTTCGGATAATTAATTGTCTGAGGTAGGAAATAAGAGGGTATATCTAGCGATGAAGATTCAGAATTATTTCCTATTCGCTCATGATAATGGAGAGAGGAATGGAGGGCTGCAGCCAACCAATCTACGGATTGAATGACCTATGATGATGATCATGATAATTGAATACTCTAAGTTATCTTTATTAATTACGATTTTCCAATTTTTTCTATGACAGAATTAACATTTTCTCTTTTCCTCTAAGTCTTCTCTTTCTTCTTATAATCTTGGTGAGACTTTTTGGGAAATTAATTGCTCGAGGTACGAAAGAAGAGGGTAATACATAATAGAACAGGATATATAAAGCAATGAAGACCATATCCAGGATTACTATTTCTTATTCACTTGTTGTAATTTAATCTCAGGAGTTATTCATTGCATTTCACTGCTATTTTCAAAGATTTTCATGTGTGAATTTTTCTTATTATAAAATGTCATTTTACAAATTAGGTAGCAAACCTGTTTAGGAATCCTCAGAAGCAATTGGAAGTTTGGTATTTATATCTTCCTGCTACATGCCAAAAGGTGGCTTGCAGGGTATTAATGTAGATGTAGAATATAACGTCAACTAGCAATCGAGTGATTTTAAATCGGATTTGCTTGCATAATTGATTCATTAAGGGAGTTTAAGACCTCAATAAACTTCACTGGCTCTAAGCGCTGTATTTAAGGAAAAACGTTGGTCTATTACAATTATCTCTTAATCTTTAAATATTAGAAATATTGAAGATACATGGATGACGGTAGTTAAGTTCGGATTTAACTCTAGATACTGATTATATTTTAGCCACCGCAATTTTGCGATGACGGCATAATTTCTCCAAAATTATACGAACAAACTTTTCTCCGCTAAATCTCAATGAGCTTATATTCACCAGAATAGATGATTTGTCATAATGTAAGAACACCCCAGAAAAGATGAGCCTGCTATGTAAGCTTCAAATTACGCATGTTTTAACGTAACTAACAAGGATTTTTAAGGTGATTGGAATTTGAAGAATGATTAAGATTGTGACGTGAAAAGCATTATTTCGGAAATGTGAAAGGAAGAGAATTATATAAATACTTGAAGAGCGTAAACTCTCATAATTCTTCTATTGTTGTTCGGAAACTTGCTGGTAAAACGGGAATCGTTACGCAAATAAGGTTTCAAGGCTGTATTGCGCAAGGCGTGTTTTTTCTAGCCTTGTCTAGCCTAGGTTCGAAGGAACTGCGCCGCAGAAAAACATGCCAGCAGATCTCTCTCTGGTATACGTCGGTTTAACAGCGAAGATTTGGCAACAGTGACACTTCCATTGATCACTTTAACGCCCCGGATCTATTTATAATTCAACCCAAACGCTCAGTGTACACAAGGAGAACAATCGTCGAGGGTTAAAAGTGATCGTAAGGCCGGAGAAGAAAGCCTTCGGAGAGAACGCGTTGTTTCCTTGGGTAACACTTGGCTCGTAGGGAAGTAAGCGGATATGCATAGAGGGAAGATTGCAATAAGAGAGAGGGATTGATGAGGTGAGGAGGGAGTATCGAGCGAGATTTGAGGGCATCGAACCCCATTACCGCATCCCAGGCCGTAATGCTCTCCTAACTGCCCCCCGAATCTTCTCTCACTCATTCAATCCCATTCTCGCACCTTCGCTTTACCACTTCCTTTTTTTCCCCACCGAAAAGTAGGCCCACCTATCTCCGATTCCGCGCGCCGCGAGTATTATTCTGCGCTCTCGAAAGAGGTCGTTTCGAGGGCGTATCTACGCCATCTAGTTTTATTACGAGGAGGGTAAATTCAAGTAAATCTGTCGGGAGATTTGGTTGAGGATCGTAATGACTTAAGGCCCTTTATACTTTTGGGTGTGTTTAGCGGTCGGATGAAAGCTCCGCTGTATGCCCTCGAAACGATTCAGCATAAATACTTTATGTTTATGTATGTTTTTGTTAGGGTTCGTTGTACTTTACGGCCCTTGATAAATCCTGAGAGAATGAATTTTTCAGGTGGCGTGACACGTAGGTTGGCGTGAGCGAGATTACGTACGCACGCTCCCAAGTATGAAGGGGTGTTGTTTTAATTCTCTCGCCGCTATGCTACATGTTTCAGAATTTATGATTTGCGTAGAGTATCTGTTCCGTGATATGAATGTCATTTTGATAAGGCATTCTTCTTTTATTCTTCTTTCCCTGTGGCATATTTCGCTGCGCGTATAATCCCAAAGATTAGCAAAGAAATATTTTATTCTTTCGGCTTAGTTGTCAGTTTTTGCGACGCTAGCGTTGGAATTGAGGCAACTGATTCCCCAAGAATCGATCAAATAGAAATTGTGGGATTGATTTAAATCGAATTCAATTTGTGGCATGGATTTCGGAAACTTCTCGAAATTTCGCCATTTTATTCAATGAATTCTTTAATCGAGAGATATCGAAGGGATGATATAGAATAGACTGAGATTGGCGAAATTTGTGCAATTCTTATGAAGTTATCTATAGGTCTCTTAGTTATTTTATAATATAAGCTATTATATGGCGGAAGAATTTCCTTCCTGGAGACATTAAAAAATTATTTATTCGAAGGTACCGTTATGTTATTTACATAAATTTACCTTTGGGATTATAAATTTTTTTGTGGGAATGATTGGATTCACTCTTGCAAAATAAAATGAGAAAATTATGAAATATCACTACTAGCAGCCTAAAATGCTTTAAATATGCATGAATAATTTTATATTGTGAAACTGTTTAACTATGCTTATTTTTACGGCGTTTCCGTTCTTTATTACACTTACTTGATTTGTAAAACATTTTGGAAAGGTTAAGACCAAAATAACTATCCATCCGTGTTCCACAAAAACGTTCTTTTCATCGACAGCTAGACTTGCACTTAAAAGATAATTTATGGGTAGACATAATTATTTCTGTATTCAACTTTCAACAGATACGACTGAAACTATGGATTATAAAATCTTTCATAGGCTTCATGTAGAAAAATAAATAATTTCCTGAAGCTTTTAGAAGAGTAACATTTGTCTAGAATTTATAACGAATTCAATGAAAAGCAGACAGTTGTTCTGTTGTGAATTCAAGTAGTGTGAAATTTGAAAATTGGGAAAGATACACGGTATGTCGTGTTACTCTACGTAAAAAATAGAGTTTTAAAAAACTCTGTGTCGAACAAGAGATAGTGCATTCATATTTATTTTAATCTTTATCAGTGGTTAATCTGCTGCAGAATCCCACGAACTATTGGTAATGCGGTAGAGTACACTGCACTCTGTGGTATTCATCCCATAAAAATTATCCCATTTTACGAATTTCGTTTACGAACTCCGTATTTAGTCTACCTTTTGTTTCTTTTATCCCTCCAACTGCAGCAAAACAGAAAGCTTATTTATATTCTATAATAGGATTATTAACAAAGAAATAAAAAAGAAGTAACATTTAATTTGTGTTTGCGAAATCAGGATAAACTACAAAAGGAAATATCCCATCACAGCTGCAGAAATCTCATAAAGTCTGTGGCGTTCTATTGCTTAAAATTCAGTTCCGTACTTAATCGGAGCGCTCGTAATAGTCTAAGGCCATAAAGAAGATTATAGTCTTTTATATTCTTCGTGCTTCAAGTCACGAGTTACGGCGGCGAATCAAAGCGATTTAATATTAAAATAAAAAAGTACGCTCACCTCGTTCAGCGATATTAAATGAGGGTGAATGAAATGAAATTTTTAAGCTCGTCCATTGTTCTTCACGGTGATTAAATTAATCCTCATCTTGTCGCAGTTCTTTCCATCGAAAAACGAAGACGGATTCATCTTCAGCTATCCGCCACTGTTTATTTTACATTAACCGAGGCACAAAATTTCGCCTTTGATTAATCAAAGGAGAAGCTTACGATAAACTACTATGATGGTTTTTTAATTTTTTGCCGCACACGAGTTTCCAAATTTTACAAAGGTATTATTTTTTGAGTTTTATGTGTAAACATGTTTTAACTTTTTTTTTATTCAAAATGTGAGCTCAACTAAATTTTACTTTATCTTATTTATGATCAAAGCACTTCTCTTGTCCTTAATATGAAAAACTAGGGATTCTTTTTCATGTTGAGCATAGCAAGAGAGGACTGCCAGAAAAGTTTTCGTATCAAAGTTGATAAAAACGGTGAGCTTTTCAATGAAAATGATGGAGATTAATAAGATCAGTGCGTCTTTACGTTTGAAATTTAAAATTAAATTAATTGTCATTCTTGATATAGTTTTGATATTCTTGGAGCATTTGGTTTCTTTACGTGGAATAGAAAACCTCTAAATTTTATATTCAATTGCATATGGGAATGAATCACTTAATTCACAATGTGGTAATATATAACTTAATTATGTGACTTTAAAATGCCAATGCATCAAAAATCAAAACTTTCAAATGAGCTAGTAAAATCCAAAACTACCGAAATCCTGCAAAAATGGACTCAAAATATCTTCGGTAAATTAAGATCGAATTTTTATCTCTATTCTCTGTTTATCTTATATTCTCAAATTATCTGTTTCCATAAGAATAGATGAAAATGTTTAAGGAAGTAATCCTATTATAGACATTGAGCACCATTAAATTCAATAATTTCTTTATAAAAGGTTGGTTAATTCAGTGAGGTGAAGGAAAGGAACTTAAAAACATTTGTACTTTTACCACAGTTTTGTCTGTGTAAAAACTGTGGTAAAATTAAAAATATTTTTAAGTTCCTTTCCATTATAGATTACAACAATATCTCACCTGATTCTGTGAAATTTAACGGTGAGGTGAAGTTAATTTTCATTTTAATTATTACCGATGCAAGTAAATAATCTTTCCCACTGAAATGATGGTTATCAAGGATGGTTATTATGCTTCAGATTGATTTCGACTTTGTTTTGGAACGATATTTAAGTAATTTGGCTGAAAGTGAAAGATATACATTCATATACGTGGATCCGACTCCATTTATTTGATTTTTGTATTTTCATTTGCTTCTAAGAGTTAACATTTCGTTAGGGCCTCACAGAAAACGGAAAATTAAACTATAATTAATAGTTGATTTGATAGGTTTTATCCACGTAATTAAGATCGTAGTTGCTGAAGTATTTCGATAATTATATATTTCAGACGAAAGGTTATTATCACCGCCGTCACGTGACTGGGTTTCTCACGTTTTCAAATTCGCTCTTATTCTGGCATCTCGTCTTCGTCGGGCAAATTGTTGGTCGCAGGAGAGCTCTTGAGGGACCCAAGAGGGTTTGCGAATTGAATGAGAGATGTGTCTCACGTCCACGCAGTATGGAGAGGGGACGGAGATGTGTACGGAAGACTAGAGGAAAATGAAATGCGGAATACGTGCGTTCTTTTCTCTTTAAAGTTCCCTGATCGGAGGAAAATCATCCAAATCCAACTTCTATGAAAATGTGCCATCTCTTCGTTAAATAGAATAATTGGTATAATTATTATATTTTGAGGTTAAGACATTTGTTTAATTGGTAGAGAAAGCCTTTTACCAAGTCTACTTTGTCGTTAGAAAAGAATGTAGGAGACGCAAAAGTAGTTTTTACATCATGGAATATGAGTGCTGAGAAGATGAAATAAGTCCATCATTAACTAGATCAAGACTCTAAGATAGAGAATAGGGTAAACTTGATTTTTCTTCGGTAAGTGCTATCCTGGGTTGGATATTCGGTGAGGCTCTGAGACCTAATCTAGCGTCATAAAAATATTTAGTAACTACATGAATTTTTATGGATTTTCTATAAAAGCTATCTTCCTTTTTCTACCTCATGTAGTGGTCTTACCAGATTTTCTATCGTACACCATATTTTTATTATATATTGTAAGTAAAATTCCTTTCGAGTGTCAGTATTCTGTGAGCGATTTCTCCCCAGTACATTTGTATCCCTATGCATATGTTCATCGTTGGATCAATAAATTTAGTATTATAATATTAAAATCACAAATTTTAATACAAATGAAAAGAAAATTTCTGCTCTTAGTACCTAGACTTTTCCTTTCTTTACTGATTACATCGGCAAGTTCGTGAAAAAAATCAGGACTCAAAAAATTTGCAAAACTTTAAATCTCTCTCCTATTTGTCCTCTCATTCCCCTAAATATTAAGACCAATTGCGTTAACCGTAACGTTGTAGAACTCCATTACATTACATTATTGTATGTTTTCCTAAATATTATGGAGCCTTTTCTTTCATATCGATGTATCGTAATTTATCATCTAGATTCAATTTTGTAGCATTTCATGTGTCTATATTCATATTTAAAATATTGTTATAAACAAGCAAAATAGTTTGAGCTGTTAGAGTAAATGCGGTCTTTCTGTGTGGATGAAAGGTATGAACATTGACATGGAATTTGAATAAAAATTATTCTGTTAGTTCAAAGTGATGTTTAAACTGAGAAGAGATGCGTGGGTTGCAGATAAACACATATCGAAAGATAAAAATATACATGAGTAAAAGAGAACGTATCTTGCGTAACAGTGACGTCACTACGTAAGTCAGGAAAAGAGGATGAAGGACGGAAGGAGATAAAAGGAAGAAAGAAAAAATTAAAAATAGAGGAAGCATAAACAAATCTTACATTCAGTCACATCTCATTTATTTCCAGAAACTGAATTGCGTCTCCTTTATCCGAGATCTAGACATCACCAAGCATATTGCATGGACAAGCAGTTCAGTTTCATGGCAAGCATTATCTCCATCATTGAGGGTTAATATTCCGAGGATTGGTTTATTGCTGCTCTCCAAGCCATCCAACCAACCGCTTCATTTCCTCTCAATTCCTAACCTTGCCATCATCTGCCTCTCATTGTCCAAACTAGATCTCTCTATGTCTTCCTTTCCGTCATTCCTTCGGTTCCCAGCACACTGCGGCGCATTAATGGGTGCCAGAATCCTCTTCTTTTACTTTACTATATTTTCCCCCTATCTCTTTCTTCAGTTGCTCATTCAGTCGTTCAGTTATCTGTTGTATTAGATATATATTGTATTATTTTAGGCTATCTTTATTATTTAGACAATCCTTCTGTAGCACTAGATCTCTTATTTGCTCTATCCCCCATCTCTTACAATCCCATGTTTTACAATCATACGGAAAGACCATACATCACGAAACCTAGAGATAAGGTCCGTTTCCTTAGATCGCAGATCATATTCTGTGCTGTGCTTACCATTTTTTTGTTATCCTCTCCTATCGGTAAAGCAGAATTAGTTTACATGTTCAGTTCTGTCTATTACCAAATTTACCTAAATTTTACATCCATTGTTATGGAGAGAAGCTATCATTCGCACCGATATATTTTGTGGTTTATTTGAACCTAAAACTTGCGATTTAGACGTTTCTTAGCTTCAAATCAATCTGCGGCGACAAACGTCTCTCAACAGCAGACAATAGGATAAGTTTTATCTTTCAAGACTTCTCGAGTTTGACGCTAATTAATCCAAACTATCAACCTTAAGAAATTCTTAACATGTTCGTTTTTATATTTTATTTCTTTCTTTTTGCTTTAACGAATTGCGATTGGATACCAAAAATACCAGGATCAGAAATGTTTGAAAGGTTCTTATTCTACTAATTAAGTGTTGTTTGCGGCTAAATTTTCAGCAAACTGTGATGAAACATTCCAAACTTGTCTCTTTCCTTTGCCATATTTTTCACGACTGATGGTTAAGGCCAAGTATACGTTTAATTTTTCGGCATATTCACGAGAAATAAGGCTGCGAAGAATCAAAGTTGATTGTTATTTCTTTTAGGCCAGGGGATGCCAATATTTATCGCCCACTAGTGTTTGATTTAAAGTTTTCAAAAGGGCAGTACGTATTTCCTCGATGACAAGAAGAAATGATAAACGGATAATGACATTGATGTAACTGTCGGAAAACATTTTCGAAAAAATATATTAAGTAAATCAATTGTATCTAGGAAATTTATTATTATAAACACAGATATTAAAATTATTTTCTTGAGCGTTTAAAGAAGTTATTGGGAAGGTAGAGAAATAATATAACAAGGGTGAGCAGTAGGTAACGAAAGGTAGGATGGCAATCTCTGATTTAAACTAAAAGGAGTCTTAATTGCTCGTTACCTAAAAATATTATCAACTTTCAAACATCTTTGATCGAAAAGTCACCCGATGAGAAATTAAATTACAAGTTTGAGGTACAGTGTACTAATGTAAACATATTTGGATGCAATACTTCATAAGAAATGGATCAGAGTTCGCTCTCAAAAGTCTGAGTTTTTCCTTAAACTTACAAAAAGTTTAATTTGAATGGATTATCCTAGCTACTCATCAGATGGAATTCGATAGCTAAACTGTAACTTGTAGAGAAGCTTCCTTCTTTATTTAGAGCTACGGCCCCTGTATGTGCGGCAACATGAATATATAACAACCTGATATATTGCAACCCGCATTACTGATAAGCATTTTTCTCGCCTACCCACCAGGCTTACTCGACGAAAAGCCTCTCTTTTTCTTAGTTTGACCTTAGCAACTTAGTTTTAACTTAGTTCTTTTTTATTTAAGTCTTTATTTTCTAATCCTTTACATCTTTTCTTTTGACATTCGGTTAAGATGATTTAGGTCTAGCAAAGTAAAGCGTAGGTTCAATTATATCTTAGTCAAAGTTTAGCCCAGCAGGGAAAAGCGAGAACTAAACCTTAGAACCTTTAACTTCAAGGTGGTTTCATGCGCCTATCCTCTTAACATTCCTATTTATTTTGATAACTTTTCTCTTCTTATCTGTCTATTTTTTCCCTCCTATTTTTATATTTATTGCCTTTTTAGTTTTATCCTTTCTCTATATATTTCACCTAGTCATTTATTTTGCCTTCGTTTAATAACTTCGATGGAATCCCTTATTTCTATCAGAACCGGGAATTTCCTCGTATAATGTTATAGGAATAAAGTGAGAAATAAAATGATTTCTAAATGCCACTTAAATGAAATAGCGTGAATAAATACACAAACATCATTATATACTCAATTTTTATATTGATTATTCGTATAGATTACTCCATTTTCATTGATCAGAATTTCTAAAAACTACAGTTTATTCATTCTTATATGAAACTACATTATTATTAATATTAGCTTATGTTATTGTATTTATTTATGAAATTCATTATGAAAATTTAGTGTCTAAGCAAAATCGACTCAAAGTAATGTAAGTCATAAAGCGGATACGAGTAAAACATTGCATGCATGGAAGTTATGCGTGCGATTTTGCTGGTTTACATCATTCGGGTGAAAATTGCTGGATGAAAGGTCTCGATAAATAAAAAATCAGATATCAGTCAGCCAAGAGAATGTTAAACTCGTTACCTTTGAGAAATAAAACTGGAATTAATTTCATGTAAGAAATATGAGAGAGATGATAAAGTTGATTTATCACTAGGAATTACCTTTTGATTAAAAATCATGTACGTGGTAATACGGATAAAAGAAATCAAGTAATGCGAAGACTTAAAGGACAAATATTTTGAAAATGTCTAGATATACTCGAATCATATATCCATTTCCATTTAAGAAAATTATAAGAAGTATAATGCTCGTGATGTAAAATCTGTAATTTTTCAGGAAAATTATAATAATTATCATCTCAATATAAAATATTCCATTTACTATCCATAAATGTTCACTAGAATAGGAGTATCTTCCTTAAAGCTGCAAATCGTTTTCATCAACTTTTAGTGTTATCTCGACCGATGAATCATTTTGATGTTCTAAGTCTATCTAATTTCTCAGTAAATATAGAACGTTTAAATGGCGAGTTAATGAAGACAAAACGAAAGCTAACGGCAACTTCAATCTTAAGTATATTGTTTACAAATTTAAACAATATACTTGTAATACACATATTAATAATTATCATATGTTCGAATGAATTAGTTATTATCTATTCCATCTCTTTACCTTCTTAAATTTTACTTAAATTGTGGAGAGCATGGTTTGATTAATTTTTTCCAGTAATAGAAACAGTGATTTGACATGTTATTAAGTTTAAAATATTGAAAGTTATCAATTAATGAATTAAATTTAGGATTCTTTCTCATTACTTTTTTGCAATAGTTTTTGTATTCGCAAATACTCGATAACCTTTTCGTAGAGCAGAAACTTGCATGAGTGTAATCCAACTCTGCGATCATTTTTGGGCTCAACGCGGAGGAAACTAGGTTTCATAAAACTCCATATCAATCTCGGAGTCCTATGACCAACCAGCAAACTTCCGCATGAGACCTCTTCTACATATATACATACACCGCAAAGCTTTTTCCTCTCCCACTCCGCCTTCCGCTTTTATCGCCCGTTTCCACTTCTTCCCTTGCATACGCTTATCTCCTTTTACTTCACTCTATCGCCTCTTTGTGCCCATGAAGGACGGCTCTTCCACACGCCCTACTTTCCTTTCCCCTTCAGATATCCCTCTAACTTTCCTCTCCCTTTTCACCCCTTCCCTCCTCTAATGTTATCCTTTTCGTCCATTTTCGTTAACCTTAGGGTTTCCAGGAGTCATATTTTATGGGACTCGCTTATTTCACTGTATTGTCCCGTTTTACCTTGAATTCACCAAGACATTCCCGTAAACAAACGTTGGATTGAAGTAGACATGGTAAACGCTCTCTTGTTTGTATTGTATTTTCTGGTTTTATTAAGTGTTTCTCCTCGATTTTTCTGTCCTTCACTTCATGGTTGGTCTTCACGTACGAAGAAACTATCAGGCAATTTTCAATAATTTAAGCTAACAGAAGCACAATACTAAGCCTTTTATAATGTTAAAATTTTTTATTATCATCGCACATTTTAAGAATTGTTTTATGAGTGGCTTAATAACCTTCCTTCAAAATAATATTATTATATAATATTAATATATTATCATTAATAAAAACCTTATAAAATGACAAACTGAGATTTTTATTTATTTCGTATTCTTCTATCTATAATAGCATTATTTCCTGCTGATGTTTGAATTCATGCAAGATGGCAGCGTTTTATAACCATAATATTGATTATTCAATGATACAATTGAATATTTTTTTATATTCCCATCTTGTATGAGAGTATACATGCATTTATCATACATTTTACATACATATTTCCGTACAAGGTATACCTAAGGAATAGATTCAAGATACAATAAGTAAAAGATAAAGTATTGACAGTTACATGTTTATCTTTAACATGTTCGTGTTTCGTTTATGATGTAGGAGAGATAAAAAATTTCATCTAGATTTATTTATAAACTTATCTCCTTTGATGTTATACCATTTTCGTTTAACTTGGCGTCCTTCCTTTTTCCTTCACGGCAATCGTATCTCTTCTTCTCCCATTCCCATTATCCCCCCCCTTTTTTCATCTTCTCTGTCATTTCATGTCTCCCTTTTTTCACACCAATCCCCTTTAACTTTCTCAGTAATGTGTTTTGCTTCCCCTTCACGAGATGACTGTGCTCCTCTCTCAAGCAATCAAATTTCCTAGAATAATTGGTCGAGAGTTCATCCTCATTTCTTAATGAGGTACTTAAGACAAATCTTTGAATAGTTTTATTCGGCTCTTATGAAAACTTCGGTCGTTAAAGCCATTAAGCGTTAAAATTTCTTATTTTTGATTTTTTCTTTCCTTTTACTCTAAATCTGGCGTCCACTCATTCAGTCACTATCGTTATTGTTTTCAAGGCACATTTAATACTAAATTAAAAGTTGAAAATTGAACTGGTATTAATTTCATTCAGTGATATATATGCTCAGTTATTTTCTTATGGCATATTCACTTGTTTCTTTACATATTGATCACTCACTACGTCTCAAGTATTCACTCTCGTTATTTTATAATGAAAATTAATAAATATTAAAACTCTGCCATAGTAACAGGATTACTTTTAAATAAATTTTCGTGAAAATATTACATTTATTTGATCATAATATTTCATTGCTTATTCAGTATTTACTACCTATTTCCTTTTATGGAAAATATCTGCTCAGAATGCTCCAAATTATTCTTTCGGAACCTATGATTTATAGTGTTACGGGGTCCTTGAATATCTCATGTTCATACATAATCTCCAAAGCGCTTAAAATTCAAATACGTCGGGTTCTTTAGCGGTACTTGAGAATATTTTAAACCCCGAGTGGGAGCCTATTTTGAAAAGAAGGCTGCCCTGCTATATAAACATTTCCATCTTTTCCTTAATGTACGCATCTTTTCCATCCTACCGATCATCCATCCCGCTTTTTTACATTTGAGCAAGCGTGGATGTTATTTACCGGAATCATGTGAATGGAGTCCATTTTCTCGTACGTTGAACACGGCATCTTTCAAGGAAATTTTCATGGAGCCAAGATGGATTACCAACTGCAGCAAAAATAGAGTCATAATTACTGATTGGTTTATATATGTTGATTAGCAAAGTAGTTTCTTGGCGTGAATAAATTTAGGGAAGGTTCGACCTATCTTATATACATGGGAGCCATATGGAAAATTTTATTAACTATGTTGGTGGGAGGAGACTCCTTCGTTTATTCAAACCCGTGTCCGTATATTTAGAAATAATTCATTAATCGCATTTCGCATTTTTATCTAGATATTTATGCCGAAAAGTGCATTTACTGTAAAGAATATTTAATTATATCGATGAGAATATTATTGCGGATATCGAAAATTCATTCACCTCCCAATTGAAAAATAAATTAGCCCCAGCAAAAATAATTTTAATGGATGTTTAAATAAAGTGGCCGATGTTCAACAATATTTCATCTCTGGATACAAGATTCCGAAATGGAAATTCATGAACCAATTATGGGGAGATCTGCGGTTTGAAACCCACAGCGGGCTGTGATCTATCTGGCGGGTTGGGTGTTGGGCAACCCTGATTTAATTACTCAATCCCCCTCTCATGATAGATCTGGAAAAAGCAACGTGATTCTTGAATAAAGGCCGTTTCCTGAAATTCTGTTGTATCAACGTGGTGGAGTGGATAAGGTATTTACCTTGTCGATAGTCCATAACTGAGCTCTGTTCCCTTCATAAGTCGGACATTGTGACGAGATTCTCGTATGCGGCTTTGTTTTCAGATTCAATTCTTCACGGAATACATCTCTTCGATTACTTTAGCATACAAGTTCGATCAATGTAAGCGGACGATGGTCAAAAGAGAAAATAATGCCGCATTATCCTTCTCCAGACATTAATTTTTTTATCGAATTCGCTCTCAAATGGATCGGAGAAAGACGTATAAAAAAGCTCTGGCATCGCATTATTCGAGAAGGCAGGCGGATCTCTCGATCTTTTTTCTCTCCCTCATACGTTTCGGAATCCTACTTTTATTGCGTTTTAACCTCAATTTTAGATTTCCGAAGTAAATGGAGGCGAATTGTTTGTCATCTCCCTCCATTTGAAACCTCTCAGAAAAGCCTTCCTTCAATCCAAAAAGCTGCTCCCTTCTCTATCAACGCGACCGCATTCCACGGAGCCTCACATCATTTCACCCCATTCATCACATCCTATAAATTCATATTTATTCATTAGGACGCCCTCCGACGCCGCCGTGCCGCCCAAAATCTCTCGGCCGGCGTCTCTCTCTCTAGCCCTCTTCCCTTCATTACCCTATGCTGCTCTTTGCCACGCAAGCATACACCCTAATCCCCAAAAGTGAGGCGCCCCGCTATATAAGGCCAACGAATTATTTTTTTGCTCCGCTCCCATAGATTAATGCTTTTTTCCCTAAATATGTGTCTCCCGACAAAGAAAGGCACTCATCAAAGCGAGACGAGAGGAAGGAAGCATTAGCATGAATTTGCAGAAAAATTCATTAGTGCGCGCGCATTGTTATGCGTTGGGTTATATTTATGTTCGGATTCTGACGCTCAAGGGAGATATTTATGAGACGGTAGCCAGTTTCAATATTAGGCTTAGGCTATGCGCGTGTCTGTGTGGTTTAAGTGAATGAGTGCTAATTTCTGAATGACCAGTATAAATAGGAGAAATAAAGGGATGTATGGAATTGAAAATATGACGAGATTGATCCGAAAGTTAGAGGAAGATAGAGCGGAAACTGGTTGAATGTGTAGATGGAATTATGAGGAGAAAGAATACATGTCATCGGAGGAATATAATTATTTGTAAGTAAACATTCAAAATGTGAATTAGGAGAAAAAAGAAGGATAAAAATGTGGAAGGATGCGAATTAATGAAACCATTAGTTTGCTTGCTTTGGAAGAGTGGGTTGATTATTTTGGATACATCTGGTCTTTATAAGTCTTTCGTTCTTGCTGTTTTTCTTTGAAGTAGATGTCACATTAAACAGCATCATTCTACCCTTGAGAAGAACAATAGGCAATGCTAACATATGATAATACGGTAATAGCTATAATACAATAATGAAAGAGGAAAGAGTAATTGTCCACGAAAGATTTAACCGATCTGAATCTAAGTGTTATTAATAAGACCTCAGCAACCGCTGGTGTGTATTTATACGAACAAGGTAAAATCAAAATAAAATACATCTTCTGATGACTAACCCGGCTAAAGAAATTTTACTATGGGCTAACGAGTGTTATTTCCCAGTTTTTGTATTAATTAAAAGAATACGGATTCGGCCAACGAATTCTCCAATTCATTCGCTCGCATATACCCTTGCACTGAAAATAAATAAAATGTCCCAAATATAAGGTGCCACCAAATCATGATAATTCGTAAAAAGTGGTAGTTTTTTATATTTCTCACACAATGTAAGACCTCGTGGGAAATCGCATTACGGTTGAAATAGATTTAAGCGAATAAAGGTGATTCAAAAACAAAATATCATTGTTATCTAGTGTACAGTTTTACCATGGCAAATGAAAATACCTACTTCTGAGTACCTAAAATGAAATGAGTCTTCCTGAAGAGAAAGACTGCCCCACTTATGAATGTAAAACTTTTGATTTATTTTCGTAAATAATAAATCATTATCATTATATATAATTATTATGACGAATAATATCATTATTCAAATAAGGCCAAATATATTACTAAAAAGAAGTCTGAAAGGTAATATTCTATTTCACGATTCATTAGCAAGGAGTAACTATCAATATTTTTTGATTTGATTTTGTAGAATTAAAAAAAATGCTAAAGAGTTGTATGCTGCTGTATGTATCGGTATTTATAGATGAAATTCGTGTACAAGGAAGATATTATTTTGATTCAGATTGAGGTCATCATCATTGTGGTATTCTGGATGGAAATAAATTCGAGGCAAATGAAAAGAGTAATCTTGTATCAACGAACCAACTAATATCCTGCACATATGAATTGACAGTAGGGACTAGACAATAAGTGGAGTGTATTCATGAATACGAGCGAAAAATTCAATCTAAATGAGGAGGGATTTGTCCAGGAAAATATCCTGTAGAATGGGAAGACAGGAGAACTGGCGACTCTAGTATTGAGGCCACTAAATATTGGCGCCATGTACGTGCATGCGTGGGAGCGTTGTGTAGTCGTGAATCATGGAGGCAATTAGCCTGCTTATCCCATAAGAGAAGGCCGCGACTGATATGCGAGAGTTGGCTGATGCAGAATCCACGCCGCCCAAATGCGTGCTAGTAATGCATTTCATTAATGAATATTTGGGAAACAAGATATGACTAGGGCGATGTCCTCTCACCATGCTTAACCTTTTAATGAAAATTAAATATTATTTTTTCTCCATAGGTATATATAGTCCATATGAAAATAAACATTTCTTTTATAAAATAAACCTTCTTTTAAGCATTGAGAATTTCTATATATGTGGGTCTAAATCTACATGCCTATATGAAGTAAATCCAATTTTATTGCAGATGTTTTATAATTTCATATAACAGACTAAGATGTTTACCTTGCTACTCTAAATTAAGGTATCTTCGATTCCAAATATTCATTTCATAATTTTATTGTTGGTTCTTATATTTCGATGTTACAAAAGGCTTTTTTTTACAGAATAACACACTTCTTCATATTTAGCAGGGATTTGATTGCGTTTTATTCGGTTTGTAGGTTTAATTAGTCCACATAACGTGGAAATTTTCGGAGATTCATTACTGCATGGACCCTTTTGTCGAAAATAGAGAGCTAAACGAATGAATATCGCAAATGTTTATCAAGATAAATGCTTCTTATATATGTTTCCTACTTCATTATTGAAAGGCTACCCAGTTATATAACTGCAGCCGTGGACATACCTACGGAAAACTTATTAATCAGCCTGCGATTATTTGTTTGGTGTTGTTCAAGCACGAGCAAAATTTTTCATCAGTCATATTACCAAGAAGATAAGTCATGTCTAGTCTACGTTTGTACCATTTACAGTGGAATGGAACGCAGAGTTAACCCAGAACGGTGCACGCATTTAGGCATTACGTAATCGTCGACGCGTATAGATTTTCTCAAACTCGCCTGACTCCCACATTCAGTTATTTCTGTTCTTTTCGTGTAATGAATTGCGTTCAGCTAAGTGATGAGTTCAGGGCTACTACACTACTTCTCTCAATCCCGATAGCTTGAAAACATATTTATGTAATGAATAATCCTTGATCGAACAGGAGAAAGATTCCTTCAGGACAGGTTATGTACTAGAAATATAAACTACTTGGAATCGGTAAGACGTTGCGTTCTGATTATAAATATTTTTGAATTCTTAAATGCAGTAATTGAATAACTGACATGTATTCCAGTCTTAATTTTACTCTGTTCTTATATTAAAAATGGATATATATAAAATTTTCCACCATGTATCGTACTTATGCAAGTTAATAATCTAAAATTATGTCTAACCAGGTTAAAAAATATTTCTGTCTTCACTTTCTTTTTAGAAATTTAGGAGAATGAAATGACTTTTCTCAGATTTTCACAATTTAGCTTAACTGATTATTTTAACAAATTATTTATAAGAAAACTGACCGAGGGATACTGACCAGAGGCTTTGAATTCATTTTAAAATGCATCGATTAAAATGAATGTAATGAAGTGACAGCGGCTTTTAATGAAAGTCTTTCGCAGAAAATTTTTGACAGCTGATGAGTTTGATGGATATTTGTATTTTTATCGAATAATATATCTCTGTCTCGACATCTCTCTGTTTCATCTCTCCCTTTAATTATTTGTCATTGATGAATGATTTTTAAAAAATAATAAATTTTTACATGAATTTTTGATCATGTTCAATAATGAATTTCAAATCGCAATATAATAATAGAAAAAATTAAATTGGAGATTTGTAAGAGTGAGAGTAATGACGTGACAGAGATGAAATATACTCATGGCATCCTTCAAAGAGATAGTGATAAATAGATTGCGTTTGGTTGACATGAAATCAATAACTTGTCGGAGATTCTAGCGCTTAAATGTAATTCACATAATATTCATCACAATAGGGCTGCATCATTCATATTTTTTGAAAATTTGCTTTGAAAATCTCCTATCAAATTTAAAATTTATTCGAGGTGTAGTAAATTGTCACATCCATTAGTTTAGTGAGACTGTTTACTAATTTTTATGTCAATTTCTGAAAAATACTTTTGGGAAAGGAACGTACATTTCGCCATCAAACAGGTGTTAGAATAGAACAGATCAACTATGAACCTTTCTGAAGATGCCATTAATATAGGTATTTATTAAGCTAGTAATGTATTTAAATCCATATCGTAGAGTAAATTATTAGTTTATAATTTGAACTATCGGGTTAAAATCCGATTTACTAAGGGTTTAATTACCCTTTTTCAGTCCGATTTAGGATTATTTTAAGTACTTGAAAAAGCATTTCCGACACTCGAAGTGACATACTGAATCAATTTTGCGGCGATTCTTTATTATATCTGTAATTTCTACTGCATATCAAGGCTTTACAGTCACTATGTTGGTAGGAAGTGAATTTCGGGTATTACTTAAGGAGGGTTGGTAGAGAAATTGCCTGGATAAAGAGCTGAAGGGAAAGCTGAATGGGTCTAGGTACAGATGTGATTAAAAGCAGGACCGAAGATAAATTGGAAGGTCGGAGAAATAAGGTAGGAAAGTTTTCTGTATCTAGAGAACTTTGAGCTGAACGGCAGTTTCCACCAACTAAAGGACGTTTCAGAGAACAATATGGAAAGCTCGAACAACCCAGGAGATCTTCCTTCGAAAGATATTAAATAACTGGTGGTGAAAAACGTTCATTCTAAAATAACAAATTCTCTTTCGGAACAGACAGTCTCATTCTTTTATACAAATAAACGGTTTGTCCCAAGGTTTAGGGCGGGATTAAGAACGAAGTTTACAAATACCCAATATTTTAAAGATTTAATATAGACAACAATTAGATATCGTGATGAATCTAGGAAGCTAAAAATGTAAAAAATCTATCGCTTTTCCTTTGAATATGTCAGAGAATATGATTTCTTATTTCTCGATATATCCAACACTTATGTTTTGAGGAACGTAGCATATGTTAGTACGTGTGAATATAGCAGATGTATGTGCAATAAACACTTCAGCGTTATTTCGAAGATTGAAAATGAAAATGAAGATTGAAAATAAACTGTTCTAAAATAGAATAAGTAAGCCAGATTTAAGTGATATATATGGTTATTCTCCTTAAAGAGTTCAAATATGGAAATTTTAGAACTAGATTAAAAAATTGCTAGACTTATATTATAATAAACAAAATACTATTGAAATGATAAGAATATCCGTGCTAAAATGTATCCAATTCAAGTAATTCTTGCTTTTAACGTTCTGTGAGAATATAAAAAAATATGTTGGTTATATTTTTATGAATTTAAAATGGCTATAGAATAAAATTATCTTTGTATGAAAATATGATAATTATCTCGGTAGAGAATTCAACGTTCGATGACTTCAAGAATTTTTTCCTTTCCTTTCCTTCCAGCCTTTCTAGGATTCCAAAAACCGATTGTTTATATCCCATATGGAATGATATTAGTTCGATGTGAGTACACATCGGAAAGTAAAATATTAATAGAGGAAATAGATAAGCCGAGGGCTCACAGATTGATTACTACCCTCTCTAAATAGAGAACGGCGGAACGAGGGAAAACCGCATATGGAAAAAACGGGTGGCAACGGTCTGTCGCGCTCCCACAAAATCCCCTCGTATTCCTTTAAAGGGAAGGACAATTCGTTCGGAAATCTTCCAACTTATCAACCTCCTCTCCTTCCTTCGAGGGATTCATCCCGAAAGGCTCCCTTAAGGACCATTCCCAGCCTTATCCATTCTCATCTTAATATACGTAAGGCATTAAAGGAAAATTGGGAAAGTAGGTCGTCAAAGTATCCGTACTTGCAACTGATAGTTGGTTACATGCTCGGCGGAGTACGGCCGGATTTTATAAAAGAGGCATTTTGGTCGATGGTAGTTGGTGGTTAGGGGCATGAGCCTGCGCGCGTGTGCGTGTTGAGAGGACGCCGAGGGGCAGAGCGGGGACTAGCACGTGCCTCGGGGGTGCCTACCGTGGCTACGGATCGATATCCGCGGAGGATCGATGAGGATGGTTAAGCCTGCGGGGTGAAAAGAGGAAGGGGTTAGAGGGGGAGGGTTTCAATAAGGGGAGGGGGAATTAGGGGGTTGCGTAGAGGGGTGAGGAGAATCTTTTCCACTCTCCTACCCGCTACTCTTTTGCAACTCTGAGAGGTCACTCTTCGGAGCCACTGGCGCCCTCAGCGTCCATCTTTCAACTCACTCCCCCTCCGGACGGCATCGATCCGCCTCGAGAATGCGGTGGACTGTGGATCACTGAGTCGACTACTATTGGTTCCAGCGGTAGGACACCAAACCGTGACGTAGAAAGTGATTCTCCCATTTTTCCGAGGCGTAATTAGCGAATGCGTAGTGCTGGATGTCGATGGACTCACTCGAATCGACTGGGTCTGCAACCCCGTTGTCGGTGGCCGATGTGTCACGGGGATGGTGACACGGACAATAGAGCCTCATTCCCTAGCAAAGCCTTGTTTTCGAGCGAAAAGTCTTCTTTACTACCTGGAGAGAAATACAAGTAGCTGGTACATAACAGAGCTGTCGGAAGAACCACGTATAATGAATCATGCAGCTTACTATACCTATGATGACAGTTGAAATACTATCCTTAAGAATGAAAAAATCATATTTATGAGAAATTATGATGAACACATTATTAAATGACATAACGTGCTTGATTATGGATTCCTCTAAAAGAATCACAAAGAACCATATGTTAGCATTTTAATATAATGCTTGGTTTAATGGTTAATGGAGGTGGAAGAAATCAATATGCCGGATGGTTACTTCGGATGATATACAACAGATGGGTGTTCATTTTGACTAAATTATGAACTGGATGAAGCTAAACTTAGAAGTAAACTTATCAGCATAAAGTATGAGAGAACAGAATTATTGATCCATCTAAAGAAAATGCATAGATGAGATTGATAAAAATATTTAACCGAATGAGAATGAAGGTTATGAGTATCTTCTCACATCATCAGTAATCATATTTAACTCCGGCATACATTATTTATCCAAACAGAAATAATGTGGATGCTATTTTATCAAAGGAATAACAAGCATTGTACTATTTTTGGGTGGTAGAGTTTCAGTTACTCGCTACAGATACTTCGGTAAACTCGATGAAAAAACATGTTATTCCATCATGCGTGGATTCGAGCGATGAATCTGACATTTTAAGCCATTGAAAATAGAAAAACCCTCGCTCAACAGTGTAAAACTTTATCTTTCTAAATCGGAGAGGACGTGATGCACACGTCTATGAATCAGTAAATGGTAATCAGCAAGAAAGGGAATGGCATTATCTTAACGGGATCGCGCAGTGGAGTCGCATAATGTGGGAGTTTTTTGCAGTCGCCGTGGAACACGTGACGATGACAGTACTTCACCGGACAACCTTTTTTTTAATCCTGGATTCACGCTCATGGAATCGAACGTGACGAAATATACCCGCAGAATGAAAATCCCCGACGCAAATTTGAAGCACTTCAGAGAGAAATCAGTGAAATTACGGACCCGCGCAAACCGACGCTACATGCTCTCATAATTTCTCTCTGTCTGCACTCATCCCTACCAGTGTTCTATGACCCCCTCCGCATTTCCCATTCTCTCTTTCTCCGTTTTATGCCTCTCACTCTATCGATCACACCTTTCCGATATCTCCATATTTCCTATTTTACGCATTCCCTTTGCATCTTCCCCTTCATTTACCCACTTGTGAGCTCCTTTTTCTCTCCCGTCGCGCGACCTCCTTCCTCAACTGGCAGGAGGTTCTTTTCCACGACGCATTTGCCAAAACCAATAAAGGCGATCGCCGCTCATTTCCCGACGACGATTCCGAGTAAAAAAGGCGGAGGGAAAAACAAAATGGATAAAAAAGAGAAGCACGGTTGGTTTATTCCGAAGTGTATGTACAGAATAGAAAAGGGAGAGATTTGTGGAGGAAAAGAAAGGGAGGATTGGAAGATGTGGTATTCAGGAGGGAGACGAAGGAAGAATGGGAAATAAAAGGATTTTTGAGGGGAAAGTGGTGGAGGGTGTAGATGAGAGGGGATGCGTAGGAGATGAGGAGTGGAATACTTGAGGAGGGGGGAATTGTAGGGCAGTGGAAGGGTGAATAAGCGATGGGAGTGAAGTTAGGGGAAAGGGGTAGCGAGGGGAGGGATGACAGGGAAAAATAGGGAGTGGAAGGGAAAGGGAATTGAAGGGGTGGGGAGAAAAAGGAGGAGGGAAGGAAAGGGACAGGGGAACGGAGAGTAGTTAGGGGAGGGATAGCGCCAGAATGTGAAAGGGAGGGATGGAAGGTGTGATGGGAAGGGGGAGATAAAAGACAGAGGGGTAACAGAAATGAGGGGATGGAGTGGCGGTAGGGGGCGAAGAGGAATAAAAAGAGGCTTTGAATGAGTGGAGTGAGACAGGAGAGTGAGGAATAGGACAGAGAAGAAAGGGATGGAGAAGAATGACAGGGCAGGAGAAGATGGTTGGAATGTGGGAAGGGGATTAGGAATGTCAAGGGAAACGAGTAGCAGATGATAGAAAGCAGATAGAGGAAGAGGGAATATACACGGGACAAATTGAGAAGAGAGAGAAAGGGTAGAATTTTAGAGAAAATAATAAAGTGTGGGATGAAGGATCATAAAGGGAAATATTCTGAAGAGAGCTAAGGTGCAGTCTTCTGGGAGAATGGAGGTGTGAAAGTGAAATAAACCGAAATCGAACCTATTGGAGAGGCAGTCGACGTGGATATAGAATAGAATATTACACTAGTTCCTCTGTTGGCTTATGCATGTACAGGAATATTTTCATATTAAGGTTTGATGGGGACCTAAGAAAATTATTTCAGCAGCTTGAGCATACTGTGGGTGAAATTCTCGATACGAAATTAAATGAAGTAGTGATAAAAATTTCGATTTAAGATGCGGTAAATTGTTTTAAATGACCGCGTTAGAACAAAACTATACGTTTGTTCAATGTCTCTAGGAATTAGAGAGAGAATAGGAATTAAAGATGAGGGGCAAAAGCAATAGGTTAAGGAGGAGTTAGAAAAATCATTCTGTGTTACAGTATAATTTCCGTAGCTTCAGAAATAGTATTCGTATAGGGAGATAATACCTATGGACATAAGGTCTTATATATAAGAGACAATGTAGTCCTTGAGGTAATTTGTTTGGGATTATTCCAGTTTATAAGATTATTATTTCAAATGCTTGAGGAGAAATCAGTAGCAAAAGAGGCTGTAACTCTTTTGTCATAATCGCTTATCCTTTTATTATAGGTAGGTATAAAATAATGCATAATAATTTTATAGGGCAATAGAAAGGTGAGTTGAACTCGGTAGAATTCGATGTAGAAAAGTTTTTAACTCGAAAGGGGATTCAGTTATTGAATGATTAACATTTTTTGAAATTTTAGTAATTGATTATGAAGCTTCAATGTCTTATAGTATATGAGTAAATTATGAAAAATCTGTGGAGTGAATAAAAAAATGTGAAAACTCGTCATGTTTGCATTAGACATTTCGATTCTTTGAAGATAACATTCGCAAACATAAATACCTACACTCCCTTACATAGGGTATTTGTAGAGGAAGATAGAGGAGAAAATGTTAGGAAGGAAGAAGAGAATGTAAAGGGAGAGAGGAAGTGGGTGAAAAGAGAGATCTAGTGAGAGGAAAAGGATACAGTAGAGGAGGGGCTGAAGTGAAATGGGAAGCTGGAGTGAAAGGCAGACGATTCGGGGAAATGTATTGTGGAGAGATATTAACGCGGGGTAGGATTCAGACGGGTCCGTGTGCGCATAGATCATGAAACGCAACACGTACAGGCCATATTGTAATGGAGAGAGAATACTGCTGAGAGAATGTTTTCCGCCTAAAGGCCTTATTGACGAAATTAATAATCCGGACAAACTTGCTCTAAGTACGAACATTTTGATTGATTACTCGCCCATCATTACTTATTTTGATGTGGAGTTGTTGGATGGTGTAGGAATGAGAGATTGTGGCTGGTCTCTTTGTAGCTTATGTTATTTCGTCTGACTAATAAATCATCAGCTGGAGATTCTTAAACAGACCTAAAATCATTACTGAAGGTGTTTTCACTGTTCAAATCCTTATGCCATAATAATGATTTCTCTTAATATTATATGTAATATTAACTTAATCGTATCTTAATATTATACGAAACTTAATAATACTCGTGTATCAAGTCTCTATCCCGTACAAAAATGTTATTATTATTCTTTATCGTTCATTAGAAAAAGCTTGTTTATCATTATTTTAGAGCTAGTTTGTGAAATGTTGAAAGAATACCCCAGAGCTTACTTTGGTATACTTAATGAACGAAAAAATTTGTTATTACCTCAGAAATATTCATGTGAAAATTAGTAAGTACTTTTATTTCTTAGGTGTGGATCCATTCTACAAATTCGAGCTTGAACGTATTAGATTTACTACTTTAGGAAGATTTCCGTCTCATTTTAACCGAAAAGAAAACTCAATAAATTCAGAAGAAATGAATTTCGATTAAAATAACTTCTCTCTTTGCTCAGAATTCTCAAGTATTCACAGTCGGGTTAACATTTTATCAATATAATATAAATAATTTATTTTCATGTGTAAAGTGCTCTCGGGTCTCCAACCGGGTTGCCTCCTGCCAAAGGGTCGACGTTTCGGGTGCGTACTCTGCACCCATCTTCAGGAACTGATTTCTGATCAGAAATCAGTTCCTGAAGATGGGTGCAGAGTACGCACCCGAAACGTCGACCCTTTGGCAGGAGGCAACCCGGTTGGAGACCCGAGAGCACTTTACACATCTTATTCACCGGGAAAAATCTACTTCTTTCTACAATTTATTTTCATTTCCAAAAGAATATTCAGAAATATAGCACGTGAATTTAGTGCTTATAGAACTCCTTTTTACGTTAAGAAATTATTATAATTATAAAAATAATCATTCTGCTAACTTTGTCATTCATATATATATATATATATATATATATATATATATATATATATATATATATATATATATATATTGGAAGAACATAGCGGAAACAGAAACTGATAGCATACTAATCCATAGGATATATATTACGAATTGTATATTTTTACGGTTTAAAATAGCATAAAATGAATTTCGCTATTAACTTAGTGCATTTACTTTGTTTTGAAGAAGATATTTGAACCCAGTAATTTTATTCTATGCGTTTTCAATTATTCTGTGATATTTCATGATGAGCTGTTGTTTGCATTGGCTATATGATTCTGATATAAATTCTTTAAACTATTTCAGGAGAATAGTTTAAATCTAATCTGCATTAAGTCAATTAGTAGCAATACGTATGGCTTGAATCAAATGAAAAACCTCATATTTTATCTCTGGAAGGGAAAGCCCGAATCCCTTACCGAATAAAATGTATGCAAATTCTGACGACTCCTCTGAGCTCACAAGAAATATTCTGCCCTCAGGCATTCCCTTCTCATCCTTCTTTTACTACCACTAGAAGAAGGCAATTGTCTCTCTTATTCCTTCCGTTACTTTGAGAATTCCACGCATAAATTCTGTTTCCACCAAACACACACATAAAAATAAAACCAGTTGGTCTTGTTCTCAAAATATTAGGTTCTTTCTTCAAAATAAATTATGTATTTGGGACTTGCTACGAAGGAAGCGAATTAAGTCATTCTAATTTAATTTTTACGATGGATATTTATTACCGACAATTAACTATTTATCTCGGGTTTACTTCGTTACTAAGTTATACAATACGGGGTTATAAATCTATCGTAAAATTCTGATTTTCAGCTACGTAGCTAAATAGAATAATGTGAAAATGTTTTACTTCTCTCTATGTTGCTTTTCATTCTAAATTTGAGCTGCTGATTGAATAATCCGTGAAAAATAAAGGAAAGAATAGAGCGATTGTCTTGTCCTCATTACAGTACAATCGTGATATTTTGTCATAGCTGCTAGATGTAAAACACTTTGATTAGTGAAATATTAATGTAATCTATCACAATTTGCCTGAATTCGTAGAATGACATCATCGGGTACTTGATGGTGTTGCAGCCAAAACTGGTCCTCTGAATACTAAATGTTGGGGAAATAACAAGTTATTCTTCACTTCCTTTGAGTTTGTAATGATTGTATAACAAGGTGTGATGTCGGTCAAATCTTCTAGTTATTCAAATATGAGTAATTTATTCCTCAATTCTTATGTATACATAAATACAGAAACCGAAGGATCCTACTTCTTATGCAATATTGAAGAGGGAAAGTAAATTAATTGTAAGAAATATCCAGAAAAAGATTAAATATAAAAATCGATCAATTGTTACTTTTATTGACCGTAGAAAAATTGGGTAGATAAGCAGAACTCTATACGTATACAGAGTAGTAGATGGATTGGAAATATTACTCTCAAGTTGCATTTATTATTGTTATTATTGTAAAAATATAGTCATAGCTTTTTAGGTCATTATGGTATCGCTTTGTTGTTCTTGTATAATGTAGGCAATGTACATATAAGTTATGTTGAGGGAAAATCATGGAAAACAGATATGAAGAAGAAAGTGACTTCATAGTTTGTTATTTTTGGAAATGCTTTTGAAGGCTATGATTGTGAATATAAACGTTAGACTGAATCTACGTGATCGCTCTAAGGAACTCCCGTTTGCATAACCACAAAATTACCTTTCCTTCGCATTTTCATTCTTATTTCTTGGAGTTGCATAACTTAAAGCAATTTTACTAATGCTCTCAGGAGATACAAGCCCAATAATCATAATGGATAGAGATCATGCTCTATTCAGCTATTCAAATACATCGTATATGGATAATCCTGTTAGATTTCTATACACATAAATTGATAGAATAAAATGCATCAGTTATCCATATCGTATATTTACTCGTCTGTTGTCCTCGTTTTTAGAATCGGCGTCGGCTATATGCAGAGTAATACGTTTCAGTCGAGAAGATTTCTATTGGTTTATATATTTCTCAATTCTGTATATAAATAAAATAATTCAAAATAACGATAGAAAATGAAACAGATTTTATCAGCGATTCATTAATATAATGATATTGTATAGACGTAGGATCTGCTGGAAATCCAGGGATGAATCACGTTAAAATTACCTGAAAACTAAAAGTAAAAGAGAGATGTGCGTATTATTATTAAGTATCTATTTTATTATTAATATTAAGTATCTATAGCTGACACACAATTCTACTTAAGGTATCCGTAAGCAGTATTCCATCCTGAACATAGGCAATATTTAAGAAATCGAAAACTTCGAAGTTAAAATTTTCCTTTTGTAAAGAGCTTGCATCAAAACTATCAGGACTTTCAGTTTATTTTTCTATTATTTTTGGAACTTGTAAGACGAAAAAGCAGACAGAAGAGATGAATTATAATGATAATGTATGGATTCTAATGTATGTCTTTCCACTTGTATGAGAAGGGAAAATTAGAGAGATAGATTCAAGGATAAGTCGATTACAGAATTCATTCCCATGACAGTGGAGTAGAATTGCCGGAGAGATTAAATGGAGCGTGCATCTCTTGCCTGCAGCTAATGCATCGCATATTAATCAGCTGGATGATTACTATTCGATGTTGGGAATGTAAGCAAATTAAATTTTCCAATACCATTTCATATTATAGTTGCGTTAGATTTTTTTGGAGTGTAACACGTTATGTAATGAAAACTAATATGTTACCCCTGGTGAATACGAAACTCTCTTATTTGCTTCTCTGAGCATTGGAATCTTCACCAATTGTAAATAAATAAATCTGTGACCCCATGTAGGGAGCGAATCCGAGTGGGGAGGGATTAATTAATGGGAATACATGGCTAATGCATCAACACCCTGGCTGTTTTACGTTGGCTTTCTGCAACCGGATTATCCTCTATTCGATTCGGCTAACTCCCCAAATCCGACAGAGTGCAAGATCAACGCCAGTAAATCTGGAACTCAACCGGCATTCGAGCCCGGCCTCGCTTACTCTCATAGATGAATTTGCCAACATTATTTGGCTCATGTTATAAAATTTAAACGAAATCTACTTTAATATTTTGGAATTACTTCTGACCTCTAAAAGGGAAAGTCCGAATACACTTTTACTTAAACATAGTCGTGAAAATAAGCCTCACGTGCAAATTACATACATCTCACTTGTCGAACAACTTTTAAAATTAATAATTACTTAAGTTATAATAAGTTTTCAGAAGATAGATAACTTCTATGGTTATGCGACATTTTATAATCCTCTTAGATGTTGATGAACGACTATTCCACTCTGTAAAAACTACAAAAATGGTTGGAAAATGCATGTAAGAATCATAGAGTTATACGCTCGTTTAAGTATAATTGAAGTTTTAAGCTTTTAAACTCGGTTTATACTTCAAACATTGCGTAGAGTCATAATTCCGTTTCAGAAGGCGTGCACTTGGTGTTAACTCTTGTTTACGAATTCCAATTACCTCAAAGAAAATTTGATGATGCAAATATTCCTTTTCATTTAATTGACAAAGGAACAGGCTAATTTGATGGCAATATAGATGAACTTCACACAATAAAATAAATTGAGCAATTTTTGAGCTGACCGTAGATCTGAATGATTGATTATTTTAGTTCGGTAATATTTTCATCTATTTCCGCTGAGTGCCATTTTGCCAAGCAAAATTATTCACAATAAACACCACTTTTTATCAGAACTCTTTTTTTGAGGGCGTCTGTCAAATAATAGCCGTTTCATGTATCTACATACTAATGCTTACAACACGAACGCCCCTATATCCTTGCTCATGAGTTACCGAAGCGCAGTAAATTGCTCACTTTTTTCCTTTCTCCCGTCTTTTTAGTCAATTATCTCTCTTTCTACGGTTATACATCTTTTCTTACTCCTGCTGCGTGAACGATATCCTACACTACGTAAGCCAACTCTTTCCTTTATCCCGACCTTTTCCTCTAAAGCACGTTTCCTTGAGGGAAGAATGTGTTAATCTTATATAGTCTGGATCCACACTTCCTCTCGTTTTAAAACAGGTCAAAATGTATTTTACTTATAATTTACACCGAACGTAACCTCGATATTTTTGTGCAGCTTCCCATTTTCTTCGATATATTCGATGGAATGAAGACTAAATAAAGGAAGTGAAATGTCAAATTTTCAATGAAAATAATAATATCTTTTTAATATTGGATTATTTACTGTTTATTCGCATAAACACAGATGTATCATTATATGATTCTTAGATACGAATTCAATATCTCATCAATATCTAATTAGATGCATTACCGTTCTGCTTAATACTATAGGGTAATTGCAATTACAGGGAAGAAAATGTGAAAGTTTTTTCTCGCCTGAATTTGGAGGAATAGATTCTACGGAAATTATATGTGTTTATAATGTTAAAAAGATAATTGAATTCTCGTATAATTTTTATCAATATAAAATTCTTCTCTGATTTATTGTGTAACCTATCTTTCATCTAATTTATTTTCAGTACTGATTATGTTCCCGAAAAAAAATGTCTCTCCATTTCACCTGTAAAGCTAATTAAAATCTAATCCTTCTTTGAGAAAGTATTTTGCGCGATGGATTCCAGTTTTATTGTTATACTCGTAAAGGAACGTGTTAATGAAGAATGAATGTTAAGAATGAAATCTTCTATTTATGAATAATTTAATTTAGAAATAGAGTAAACATATGTCTTGATAAGTATTTTCTTGCACAAAATTGGAAAAGTTCAAGTGTGTTCATGTTTCGAGTCTACTAAATTGTTATGAGAATTTGAATTTTTAAGGTGATGAAGAGGTTAAGATTATTGAAAATATACGATATGTTATGCATTGATGAATGAGATGAGTTAGACTCATAATTATAACTTTTATGTGTTTAATTTTGTAATTTACAAGTAACGCATTCATTAGCTTCAGCATAGTTTCGATAATAAGGACGTGTATTCATGCATTTCAGTTTTCTCAGAGGTTTTTCCATCATCCGTCTGTTGTGTGGGTTAGCAATCTTTGTTTCCCGCTCAGAAACAAGGTTTTTAGAAGACACTAAGTCGTCCCTAAAGATCGAATGAAACTTCAAAATATATATCAGACGTGACTTGATGTTTTGTCCATTATGGGTGTGTTTGAGGTTTCCACACTTCACACATTGCTGGAAGCATTGGAGTTTTAATTTTGTAAAAATCCAATCAGCTGTTTAACACTGCTGGTTTCTATATTACGACGCAAAACCTCGTAACCATAGTCATCCGTTTTCTAGTGGAAAACTACATCCTGTTTTCTAGTGGAATCATTTGACTTATCATCAATTCTCAGCCTTAAACGAAACTTTGCTGGTGAAGTAGACGATTTCATCTCAAAGAGAAGCAGAACGAATCCTAACTAGTTAGAATGAAATATTTACAAGCGTTATTTTCGCAGCTGGTACTTTGGAACTAATCCGAAGATGCTCGCGACGTTTCCTTTGGCTGCTGTGAGCGTTTCAGAGAGTGTGATGAATGGATGGACGAAGCTCAGGTAGCGAAAAGGGAGAGGTGAAGGAACGATTAAAAGGAAGCAAACGGAGCTTAAAAGTGAACGCAAATGACGTCCCTTTAATAAAATGGGGATTTGAAGTCATGAGTAGTTTGAGAGAAGTGGCTCTGAAGAGGAGAAAGGAAGTGAAAAGTGAGAATGGGGAAATCACGGGACAGGGAGATGGCAAAGGACAGGAAAACGGAAGATTAAAGATTAGAGTAATGCGACTCTCCTCGCACATTTCCCCGTTTACGGATTGAAACAGAATAACTCATCTGAACGGCGCAGATGTGTAAGGACAGACAGACTGTCTTTGATCTTTTAAAGTCCCCTTCAAGCCTTCTGATGAAACCATGCTCTTTTGTAGCTAGCGTGCCTTAATATCTTAAGAAACGTAAGACTAGCTTTAACTGATGGTCATGAATGTTAGATAGTGCGAAATCTTTTGGTCAAAGGTCTGTTTCCTCATTGGTAACTTACAAGTTCCGACATCTGTTTAAAAGTTTACTGATTAAAAAAAAAGAAAAGACGAAGGAATAAATTTTCAGCTGAAATTGCGTATTCGATGTGATTTTTTATGCTGACGACCATTTTAACCCTTATCGGAGATGTGGAAAATAAGAATTATTCTTTTACATATTTAAAACTCAGAAAATCAGCTTTTTGCTATTTGAAGCTGTAAGTTTTAAATGAATTAGAATTGCCATTCTATCATCCGATTAATTATTCTCTAATGTTACCTAAAGTTAGATTTTGAAATGACTTTCTCATACTTAATCATATGTATTTATATGATGTTTTAACTTAAAAATATTTTTATTCATCAAATAAAGAGTTTAAATAGATCCTCTAAGATCATATAGAGAGAAATAAAATATGATGAGGCGTATCCTCGTGGAAGGCCATTACTATAGAAATGATTGAAAACTTCGTAATCTTCAACAGAATATGTTTTTTCATATAGAGACCTTGGCAGACAGATCAACTGCTCAGTTAAGGAAACAATACATTGGTAAGAAGTGCAAGAGTTTATATGGTTTCTGAGGTTCCATCGGTCCGATATTTTGTGGGAGAAAGGAGGGATTTTTGGGCAAGGAAACGCAGGAATAGTATCATGGGCTAAGAACGCACATTCACCAAAAGAGAGGTCAATAACTGCCAAGATGTTAGGTGGAGAGAAGAGCATACGAACGGGGAGAAAGAGGGAAAGCAATCCCCAAGAGAAATATATAAGAGATAAGAAAGAGGAAAGGGAGATCTAAAGGAAGGAGTACGGAAAGGGAGAAATGGTGGGCATGGCGGAGAATAAGAATACAGCCAAGGAATCCGGAGAAAAATGGGAAGAAAGGAGATACACGGGATTGGATGACGTATGTGGAAAGTGTGGGCAGCTCAAAAAGAAACGGGATGGATTTAACAGTGGTACCAACAGAAATTTCAACATAGGTTTGTGTCGAGGCAAAATCTCACCGAGTCAAGTGTACGATCAACAATTGCTCCTTCGCGATGTCCGAGGAAGTGCCGTCGGGTTATCATGTCCGTGGAAGGTTTGCTCTTCTCTAGGTTCGAGTTTGCACGACAGATACAGCCGAATGACTGTTGCGTACCAAAGCGGCGGCAAGTGAGAAATGTCAATTTATAGAATGATTCGTGCAGTTTGCTGAAGGCCACAAGGAAAGCGCGTTGAGACACAGTTGAGCACCATATAATCCCATCCCAATGACTTGAGTTGATTCTCAAGGTAATCTTTTCGATTCCTTAATAAATCTGTAATGGAATTTAGCGATTTTTCAACAGAAAGTGCGGTGGAATATACATAAATGAAATCGTCAGAATCGTGTGCTTCTTCTTCTTACCTAAGGTTCAAGGAGAAATATGATAAACCACTTCTTGTATCCTAATCGATTCTAAAATAAAGAAATATAAATGGACAATGGAAGCAGAAACTTTATATTACTATCCTCGAAATTTTGTTGAAGTAACAGATTTTCAATGTTGATCATTAACTGTGTTCCCTAAAGTCCTATCAATTAATGCCGATTACCTCAATAAATTTCTTAAAAGATTAAAACTGAAGACATCATGATAAAGATGAAAACTATTCCGTATACATAAAGGCATTTATATATCTAAAACTGTTTGAAGTGATAACTGCTGCCTACACTTATTTTTACGATGATAATTTTAATAATAAATATTCTTTGCGAATGTCTCTTTCTATAAAAATCTCTAAATTTCTTTGATCACTTTTAGAAGGGAAATTTTTTCAATGAAATTCATCAGCTCCTCGCTTTTTGAAAAATTTTGCTGAAGTAAAATGTTCAATCGATTTGTTACCATCAGAGCAAGCTCATTACAATCGCCATCGAATTTTATCCCTTATTGATAAATATAAGCTGCTTTAACTATTTCACTGTAAAGTCTAATGGTATTCTAGATTTTGAATCATGATACCAAAACATTGGCCAAATTCTCTTCAAGCCTTATACGCCACGGTAAATTTGAAGTCGTATATCTTTCTTTCTTACTTGTTTGTTTACTGGATACCGCCTCATTAAGTTTTCCTTTTTAGGAAAGACCTCGTTACCGACAGAGATAAAATTTCCCTCATTTTTTTCTCAGAGCATCATCTCAGGAGCGGTGTTTCAATGGAAAATGCGAATATGGCTTGATTCACAAGCTTAGAAGGTCGAAAAAAGTACAGCGCATCGAATACTTTTGATCTTCCGAGCAGAAGCAATGGAATTTTCACTCAGATTTACTCCGATGAGTAAGATTATCCATACCTAAATCCCAGATGTTGCCTCCACGTAATTTACAATGCTCTCTGTTTCATCCTCTAACGCATTTAGTTTGTTTTCCTGCTTCAGTTTTTCATTACAGAGAAATAGATACATTCTTATTAACTTTTTTCTTCACAAAATTAGAAAATTTTGATTAAAAATTTGCGTTAACCAAAGAGTAATTGTTCAGTTTATAATCCGAACTCACAGTCTCAAAGAAGGAAACAGCAGTCGAATTATATTTTTACATTTCTACTGTGAACAGCTAATTTAAAATATCTCTAAAAATTGACCGCATTTTTAATCACTTGAAAACTGATAAAATATTCTAAAGCCATGTAGCCTTTCAAGTCTATTCAATGGATACTCGTACATTTTGAAGAGGAAACATTGCATAGTTTGCATTTACCAGCATTGTAATGTATAAATTATATCTAACCATATTTTTCTAAGGAAACATTTAGCAGGTAATCGTCGACTTGGGACCGGTCACAAACACATACTTTAGCTAGACACACAACCAAGATCCGCGCAGGGAGAACACAAACGTAAATTAGGTAACAACAGCAGTTGAGCCTATATTAACTTTCAAGAATATTTTTTTGAGTTACATTAGGAGAAATTCTGCTATACGTAGTGTATTTACTGAAAACTATCAAAAGTGATGAATTTATTCCGTCTAAATCTATTTACGACTGGTCGGTTGGAGCAGGACGTGGTCATAAGTCGACTTTTTATGAAATTATATCAATATCTACGTCTTTTTATATTCCCTAAGTTTGTTACCAATACTCACGATCATTATCTTTGATTTATTCTGACTCTTTAGCAAGCTAACATCCATCTTCCTTTGGATCATCCTGTATTTCCTCATAGCAACCCACCCCAACTACTCTCGACCACTGCTTTCCAATCATCCAAGTCTTCTTCTCCGTTAATCTACTCAAAACTTCGTTCAAGTGGTCACACCTCGCCATGGTCACTTGTGGCTATGTGAACTTGAACGGTCTCTAAATTAACACGCTCATCCCTTCTTCCATCAACCGAGTGCTTATTGGCCCTTTGTGCACCTCTTTGCCTCAATTTACAGCCACGCCCATCAGATCGGTGTTTTCCTCGTTGTGAGTCAGTTTTCGCTTCGGGAATTATTTACATTTTATATAGTATTTTGTCGCTGGAATAGCATTATCCTTTGGTAGTACTTTGGTACTGACGCGTTTGACTTAATATTTAGAGAATGGGAAGATAGAAGCTCCTTTGTAACTAGAAACTACCTCTACTACGAGGATTTGTCTGAAAATGGGAGGATTGCATGAAAAAGGGCTGCTTGACATGTGGAGAGTGGATGGGTTGAAAGCGATGCATTTAGACAGAATGCCCGCAGTCAGGGTTCCCCTCAAGTTTGGCTTTTTAGTGGACGTTCGTTTCCTTTTAACATCGCTATACCAAGCTTTAGATAGAAAGCTACCCTTTGAAAAATTAAGGACTGTTTTCAGAAATAGTTTACACCAGTGCATTCCGTATAAACTATTGCTACGTAATTCCAACGATTACTCGAGTTCTCATTATCGTAATCTCTTTCCATAAAATTATACCTTCATATTGTGATCGAGTTCTTCAGTTAATTTTTCACTCCCAAGGTTCTTTTTCTACTTTTACATAACAAAAGTTACAAAGGTTCGACTTATATTATGTATTAGCGATGATTGCGCATTATCTAACTTTAGCTTCCGTACTAATGTTTCTTACGTCTAAATATCAGTTAGGTTTGAGGAAATTATGAGCGTATTTTTAATTATTAGCCATCAATTATCAGGGAATGCTAATAACAAAGAACTTATTAATACACGAAGAATACAATCAATGACGAAAGAGAACGATGAATCCCAAATTAAAAAAGAATCGAAAGGGATTGGAAGTATATTCGAAGAACCGTGGTTATAGGGAGAATTAGGATGTCATGCTAACAGCCCTCTACTTTTAAATTCCACTAAAACTATGTAGTCCAACACTTACAGGTATATTGTTATCATCACTAGTAAGGTCAGATGTTGATGATGACTATTCATAATAACAATGAATTTCTTGTTAAAATTAGAATATACCACCGATACTCATCCTACCGCCAACCCTTATCGGATAAACTTGCCTTCCATTGACGTTAAACCCGCTAATGCTTCCCCCAGAATCGGATTTACTACCTATCGGATTTAACAAGTTAAACTTTGTAAAATTCACACAATTCTGTAACAAAACTGCATGAAATCTATTTTTCACTGAAGATGATGTTGTGCATTGAAACCGGTCGCAGATTTTGGTAATAAAACTGGAAATTTTTACGAAGTTTGAGTTCTTGATTTCCACGAATTAGGTTAAGCTGGTTCCCCCTCCAATACTGCTTCGGTACAGTTAATGTTAGTCCCATTAATCGCTATTACTGCTTATCAATTTATTCATCGTTCCTGATGATGACGCTAATGCATCGAAAGTAGTCGCTGCCTACATTTATATATTTCTGTGGATATTGCCAATGTATTCGGGTTTCCTTAGAAAGGTATACCTATTTTTAACCTTTTAATATTCAACCGTTGCAAATGGTTTTTAAGCCTTGATATCATTTATTCGTATATACATTTATCTGAATATTGTTCTTGGTGGTGTTGACTTTTTAATTTTTATGAAATTAATTAAGATAGTGTACGATCATTTGGATTTTAAGAGATGAATTTTCATGAATTCATCTTTAGGGAATCTGAAAGTAGAGCAACGAAAATTTATGCAAACGGCTCATAATGTTGCAGAATCGTTGCAGATTAGCGCCAGAGGAATTCGTTTTCGAGGAATTAATGTAAATTGTATTTGGCATGTAGAATTAACGCGCGGGAAATTTTCCCAAATTCCGTCAGCTCGGAATTTTATCTCATTCGCAATAATACGGATTGCGGTGAAATACAAGTATTTTGGAACATCGGCTAAATTGCTATTCGATAAAAGAATGGAAATTTAGGAAAAAAACGGAGAGGGTCATATGGAAGGGGAGTGTTTTTCGGTTACAAAAGAGGGAAAAAAGCGTTGTAGGGTGCGTGAGGGGTAAGAGCGAGTTGTGGTAGAGGAGAATAAAAATAAGTATGGAAGGGAGGCACGTGAGGAGACTTTATGCGTCATCTGGTTGCTAGGACGACGGGGGACACCCCTCCCCGCATTTCATTTGCCAAGATTACTCACGTGCTCTCTTTACTCATTCCGATTCACTTCCAATGCAAACTTTAAAAAATAAAATTCTCGGAAACTACAAACGTGTTTTTATGCGAGGGAAACGCTCAGCAGCGGCGATAATAACGGTCACCATTAAGGTGTTTCCATTTTGAAGGAATTTTTGCAGTCGAGGCTCATTTCCGTATTTGAGAAGAAAAACTCTTTCCCGCGGTTTCTTTCTGCTAACTTGAAAAAGTCAATTTCGAATTTCTTTCAAATGGGGAGAATGAATTAATTATTTCTTTGAGAACCGCCCTTCCCTTCGTGGAAATTATTCGTGCAGTTTCGTGAGCGAGGGAGAATAATGGTTTAAATTAAAAGTTCCGTGTTTTCCATGTGTATTGTTACTGGAGCTGCTCTTATACATTCAAACGAAAAGTTTCAAACGAAAGTCTTAGTGTTCTAACACTAAAATGATCATGACTTACTTAATACCCTATGCATAGTTACTTGAAAAACTTTTACATGAAATAAATCTGTTATATAATGCGGAAATGTTTTGAATTAGTCACAGTTTCTTGCGACCACTTTTAACTTGATGATTGTTCAAACTCAAAAGAAGGCAATGTTAACGGAGTTTGCCCTCTTTCCTCTTTAAAATTTTCCCATTCTTCCTTCTATTTCATATTGAATGTTAAAATATGGGAAAATAATTGAATCTCCCATTATTTTTGAAATTCAGCTGACAGAAAGAGCGTCTTTACTATCAGATAATTCTCCAGAAGCACATAAAATGACTTATTTTTATTATTTATGTATGTATAATCTCACGTCTTTCACGTATCGGAGTGCTTTATAAGATTTTATGCCTTGGTAGACATAGATCTAATACCAAAGAGGTGATCCTAAGTTTATGATGAGGTAAGAGAGAGATGGTTAAGGATAAATCATAGTATATCGATGCAGTTAAAAAGAAAGAAAAGACAATGATCTAGGGATATCAGCAAAATATATGTACGTAATAGAGTTGGATGGAGATAGGATTTAATCATGGGTATATCGGAAAGAACGAGTAATATTGATGATTTTTAGATTATATACACCAACAGTAAGTAAGGTATGGATGCATTAAAACGATTCTGCCAGCGATAGGAGAGTAAGTTGTGTTGGTTTTTCATCACATTACTGAGAATGGTAGCTGAAGTCAACTTGTGGAATTGATGTACATCGGCAAAATCTCTTTGATTTATATTAGTATAATTACCATTTCATCTGAGTTTTAAGTGCGTAGAATTTTTAATCAATTGTGGACTCGTTTAACTGGAATTACATGGTATCCAAGTTATTCATAGAATGGAGTTTTACATTGTCACGGAATTTGTTCTGTAACAATTACCATTTCAGCCAGGGATAAATATATAGGAGCAAAAATTATGGAACTATATTATCACAATTTAAATCTTTATTTTATCTAGCAATACACCTATTAAGTGAATAATAAATATAACTCTCTTAAGGGTCGAGAGTAAGATTGCGTTACCTAGTTATCATGCCATTGTTACCATTGAAAAATAAAAAATTGCAATTAGAAATTCGATTCATTGTGTTTAACTGGAGCTAATTTATATCCAATATATTACTTGTCAAAATTAAAATTAAAGAACAACATAAGTGGTGTAACTTACACAGCGTACAATAAGCAAGTTTTCATAAGCCTTTTTTTATACCCTTACTCTTGATAAGTTATGGCAATCGATCAGGTTAACATCTTTCATGACTTTTCTAACCACATAATACTCAAAGGATCCTTTAGATGAAATGCATTTTTCCTCCTCTGTACTTTGTTCTTGAGTTGCATTAAGGTTCCTTTGTATATTAAGAAGAATTAGAATTGCCCTTCACTAATCTATTGTATCATTGGTAACATTTTATTTTTCTGAAATTAAGGTAAATTGGTAAATAATTTACTCTATAGTTTATATTAATTTAGGCCAATAACAATCTTTTTAATAAAACCGCTATGTATTAATGAACTCTCGCCTTGAATCAACAGCTTTATCGTTGATAAATTCTGAAAATTCAGTGTGGAAATTGCAATAAGACTCCATCATAAAGAATAACGAAACACACCATTGGATTTTATATACGGATTATTTTTATTTCATAATATTTTTGGCCGTATGTTATTTTCAGCTATAGGAATATTTATTCATAATAGTAAATTTATACAGCACTGATGTTGGTAACCAAAAAGACATTTGCAGAATACCAGTAATTAATCACTACTACTTTTAAATTTCTGCATTTATTTTACCGCAAATGCGGCGTTTTATTTTAGAATGAAATAAAATCCACACTTTTTTATTTCCTTATTTAATCTATCATATAAATTACGAATAATTATTACTAAATATCAGTGAACTTGATGTAACCTTTACTTCTTTCATGCATTGAATTCATATACATATTTTAATTCGGGCTATTCAGTTCTTTTAAAAAATATTCATCGAAAAATATTTAGAATTGATGCCATGATTGAATTCAATGTAGATTAAATCTTTATATTACGTGAAATGGACAATTTTGGTGACGTTTGTAAATTTTTCAATAAGTATTTCACGATTTTTTTTCAACATGACCTAAAATGAGTGTATATCTAACGAGTATGTACGAGTAAATCTATCACGGCTGCGCAGTTAAATGAAAAATAGCTAAGATAGACGTTTTATGTTATTTCCGCAGAGCTGTTTATATCCCCTCCGTATATGTGGTATTTTTTACGCTGGCCGTTTTTCTAACTGTAGTGTTCTCTTGAGAATGAGTCAATAATAAAGCGCCACGTATGCATACAGAATACGACCTGGGACTTGAGTAATTAGGCATGAAAGGCAACTGCTCGCAATGACTCAATTTTTTTCGAAAGAGTAAATTGATAAAGAAATTGTCCCTCAGCAAGTTATTCAAAGAAGCCTGCTGCTATTGTTCTCTGCGGACCAAGCGGAGATAAAACTATAGAGAGCGTGGCGATTTACCTATAGCTGTAAAACTGCAGTATGTTGCTGCTTGAGATAATGAATTTAATTTTATATATGCCTTTCTCTCCCTTCCCGTGAAATGATTTAATAATGCAAGAAGAAAATTACTCAATTATCTCAATGCTAAATCTTTTCCCGAAAAAATGCAGAGTACGCATTTGGAGAATGAGTTTCTTTATTCTAATATTTCATTTTCTCTCCGAATTTTATGCCACTGGAGGTCAGACACCAACTCTCTGCAGTTCGCTATTTACAAATGTCACGCTAACGTTTCTTCAGCGTTTTATCGTGGGAGAATTATTTCAGTGACATAGAATTCAACTGTGGCTGTATAATCAAATTTATCGTACTTTGGCTTTTTATGAGTCACTTTCTATTCGACGGGTTTGAAAAGATACAATGAGCTTTTACGGCACATTTTCCTTTTTTCGATCTCGAGTATATTTTTCATTCCAAATTAAATATAAGATGATTTTTAATTTGTCGATGCGACATTTTTATCGATAGAAAAATGAGAATTAAGCTTATTTCGAACTGAATTAGACTTAAATTATGGAACTCAAGATGTAAATCATAGAGTGTTCCATGAAAAAGATATGGGGCTATAGAAAGTTAGAAAGTTTTGTTAGCTTCTTAAAGAAAAACAGATAATGTAAAACCATCAGGTTTTAAAAATCTATCGCAGTAATAGTAATAATTTCAAAAGATTTTCGACAGCTACAGTCATTTCGCACGTGCCCTCAAACGGGAATCGAACCCGGGGCCACTTTCATTGAAGTTGAACGCGCAACCCTTTTGCCTATCAGGGAACCCGTTAATGTTCTATCCTTTTGAAAATTATTTTACTGATAATTCCTCATCAGGTTATGTGTCCTCAGAGTATCTTGTTAAAGAGCCAACCTAATTGTGGAATGTTTGCAATATTGTTCGCTTAAATATTTAAAATATAACATAATTCTTGATTTGGTCTCGAAAGACGAGGATATGTTTGAGACAGGAATAATTTTCATCTTAAATTTACTAATTTTAGCGGCGGAACTTTATTTCTGCTAACCATTTTGGCTATAATTTACAGTTATATCACATTATATTTATTTTTCTGTAAGAAATTCAATTCATACATAATAATTGCAGACAAATTTTTATAATACGGCATTAAAGTTACGTGTATAGATGGAGCGATTCTCACCTAACCTTCAGAAGTCACATAACATATTCTGAATAATTTTCGTATTTCTTCTCATCACAGTTTAGTTTTTACTTTGAATTTATAATATCTAATTAATCGTATTGTAAATATCTGAAGTAGTTATTTCGTGAAATTCCATCAATGATTACTCTGAAAATACCCTTTTTATATCTTTTATTTATTTTTATTATTATTTAATTTATTGTTTTATTTTAATGTCTTTTATCAAGACTTTTAACGTCTTGAAAGAGCTACATAAAGCCATCATTACATATTCACGTAAATAAATCATAAGACTAGGAAATGCATTAAAATTTTGTATTTACTACTATCGTTTACATTTAAAATATTTTACCTCTAATGATTTCCTGCTTCTATATCTTGACGATTGCTTTTATTTGCCTTATAATACAGGGTAGAGGAAAATGTATGTTTCATCTTTCACTATATCTCAGTCTTGTGATCGCGGTGATGATATAAAAGATACTCAATTATGAGCGATGATGAGTACTGGGAGTCATTCGGGTTACTCTTTGAATTTTTAGATGTGTATGAAAGGGTCATTCATCTGCATTTATGTAGACTTGTTTCACAATAGTATATAATCATTAGAATAAGTATCATTGCTCTGCGCGGAAAGAAATGGCATACCTCACTTTTTATGTTGCCTAGTAATCCTCATTTCTTCATTTTGGCTTTTAAATGGAGATTGGATCAAGAACTCATTTAGCCTTAGGACTAATGACTTCAAGTAACTTAGCACGCATTCTAGTACTGCTTAAAAACCCAAGGAGAAACAGAAAAATTGCTGTGACTTTAATCCTGGTCTCCTCTCTTTCCAAACATGTATAATAGCTACTGAACTACCGCGCTTTTCTGTTTGGGTTTTAGTTTAGTAGTCATAGTACCTGCTGCAAATAGCCGGATTCCTTGGTTCGAGTCTCTCGCAAGTACAGACTCCCACCGGAAATCTTACCCGAGACAGCTTTCACCAAAGGCGAATGCGCTACCCATTTGGCCATCCGAAAGCCCGCATATTTAGTTTCTATAAATGTTTCCATAATCTTATGAAAGTAAATACATTTTGTATTCTATCAACAGAAAATAATACAAGAGCTTTGTCGGAAGCCATTAAAAGAGAAATTTGAACTTAATCTTTAATTAACATAAAGATTTCTACGCTCATTTACTACGCTACGATGGTTATATCCAGTTTTTTATACCTGCGCATTTTTTCGTAGCTTCACGTAAAAGCTACTCCGAACGAAATTAATTCCTTGATGATCGTTAACGTAATGGATTCAGTATAAAGATCACATTTCCCAGTAAAACTTACCATTGTCACCCATAGTATATTTTGAAAGACCTACGTCTGATGTGAGATGTTCCCCTTAATGTCGCCATCTATGTCTTCATTGCTGTAGCCGGCCCTAATAACTCTAGGAACAGATGGCTCTCCGTCTATTTCTGGGATTTTATACCCGATCTCAATGTCCACTCGTACAGGTGGCGCATTTAATAACGTCGTAAAGCACACCCGGACGCTCCTTCGACATGCATTCCTCCGATAATTCGTTTCTTTAATGACATCCACTCGATGACTTTGACATTCATAGTTCTTCTAGAGCCATGATATTTCATAGGCCTTGTTCTATGTTCGACACATTTATCGAAGCTTTCCTTCTCGTTCATAATCGTTGAGAAGTTTTTTCATCAGTATTTTATGATAATTTTATGTTATGGTGATTGATACATTATTTATGTCTTTGTTTATGAAGTAACTTAAAAAGAATAGAATCCAGCCGTTTATTGTAAATATTTTTTCAAATTTTCGTCTTATTCTAAATATTTTGCTGCAAATATTTGTCAACAAACATAATTCGTCTAATTACTGTTCGCTATTGAAAGACTTAAATTGAAAACTCTACTTCTCTAAAAACCTTTTTTACCTTAAATTAGAAATTGGTGCTGAGTGTTTCTGTGTGTCTTGTCAAATTACCTCTCATCTTTTAGTTATTATTATCGGCAAGTCTGCACAGGTTTTTCACACCCCCAACTTAATATTTATGTGTTTAACTGCCGGGAATACTTTTTCTCTAAGAATAACTTAGGGTTTTTTACATCTACACATCTTCTAATTTTTTATTTGATCTAAGGTACTGCACTAGAATAAGAGAATGCTTTTATTTTCATTAAAGATGTATGAAATCAGATTAGTTACTGATTCAAGAGGAGAAGTTCCTGAGCGACATTGCTTTCTGCTGTTTAGCTTAATTAAAAATTACTTAGTTAACTTAATTACTCGCGTAATGGAACACAGATGACAGTGCCTTGATAATTTGCAGTCGAACTTCCATACAGAATTAGGTAAGTAAATAATCGTCTTAAACTATGCGCAAGGGAATCCCGTGAAACTTACATAAATTCTTTTTCACGTGGATGCTATCAGGAGTTGTACTTTAGTTGTATTTCAGAAGAATAGTTTAATTTAAAGGGAATATTTCTCCGTTGTAGATATTTCGGTGCTCTAAACTATTTTGAGACAAATACATGATGGGTCGTATCAAAAGAGATATTATATACTTTTCTAAAATTATTCACAACTAAAGAGGATATTTAAACTGGTTTTGATGGTTAAAAACAAAAGACACAGATTAATAAAATATTCGTGATCATCATAAAGCCATACGCGGATCTGGATTTGAGACATCCGTTTTAGTTGTAATTAAGCAAAGAGTAGCTCTGGTAAAGATTTTACATTGAATTCTGGCGCTAACAGAATCATTGTTGTTATGAGATCAGAGAAAATGATTACTATCATCTATATATTTGTTGGGGATATATAGGGAGGGTTCAGTTTTAAAATTAACAGAGGGTAATGAACGAAGTTAGAAATTACTCTTAATATATCATTTAGTTTATTCGACAAAAATTTCTTCGTTCAATAAAAAACCGTACTGGTGCAAAGTAAGTGCTTGCATTTGTCTTGTGTAGCAACAGTGTATGTCCGTTACCATGGGGAGAATTTTTACTGCTTGTATCATACATCATCATCACAGTTAAACAATCCAAGGATTGGTTTATCGCTTTGTATCACCATGAGAATGTTTTCCCCTAAGTAGTGCTTAGTCGCTCAGTTGTTGTGTACGTTTAACTATTTCGTAAACAAAAGAATATGATGCAATTGACCGGTAGGTCTTAACAACTTATTGAGAAAGTATTTCAAATGTTACTTAGAATTCTTCATGAAGATCTCATCATTTCTACAGTTGAAATGGCGATTGAAACACTCTTCATTGGTAACAAAGGTCGTGAAAATGGTTAAGATAACGGCTTCAAGTGCCTCGGACAGGTGGTGCCAAGATGAATGTTTAGTTATGTTGAATGCTCATCATTTTTTAGAATTTCGATATTTCATAGAGATATTCAACAAATTTCAGTACACACGCGCTTTTAATATTTTTAATTTTCTACTTATTTCGATTGAAACTAAGTAAAAAGACTTTGTAACGAAACAAAAGGAGGCGTTTGGCATCTCACCAAAATGGCGAATGGTGGCAAAATGTATCGGCACTATTCTGCATATAGTTAAGGAATAATTTCCTGTTTTATGGTCCTGATTGGCAAAAGGAAAAGGGAGTGTAGTTGTGTGAACCTCCAGTAGATGCATTAAAAATCCACCTTTATACACATTATGTGGCCCACAATCCACTCGATACACCCATTAAAATACGCCGAAACCGAGATCATTGAGAATTCGTGCGATGGGATTCCGAATAATCGAGGAAAGTTATTCGAAAATACTTTGGGGGCTTTGTGTGTCTCTATCGAGACGGAAGCAACAGATGGCAGTGTTGCCAAAGTAGCGAGCGGTGGGTGGAGGAGAAGGAGCAAGAAATTACTTAGCGGGCGGTAGAGAGAGCTCACTACCACAGCGGTATCAATTTCCGATCTTTTTCTATTAAAGAAATAGTCTAGGCATCGCAATTTATGTGGAAGAGATATAGGAATAAAATTCTTTCTCCCGTCTCCCCCTTTTCCCTCAACCCTCTCCTCCCGAAGGAGTGAGGGTAGCCCTTTTATCGATTGATTCAGCTGGTGTCACCAATTTCCAACTCCTCTTCTTGCTTAGAACCCTACGCTTCGATCGCACGTCTTCTATTTCTCCAGAAATCGCGATTCGATTTCGTTCTTTAATATTTTCCTCTTCTTCTCCGTGTTTCCCTCTCCATTCCGTGATACTATTCACAATTTGCCACCTGTTGCCCTCTCCATTATTCACACAAACGTACTGCAGCCATCTCCGGTTAACAGCTCCGTTTTTGCCCTCTTTCTTCCTCTCTATTTTTTTCTTTTTCTCATTTTCCCTCTAGTCTCACCACACCCAGACGCCGGCGCCCAACCCGATTCTTAGGCGCCCAACGGCACACAGGCGCCACCTTCCACGACGTCTGGCTGAGCAGAGCGCCATTGGGCAGAAAGAAAGGGGCGGAATCGCTTTTGTGGGTGTGTTTCAAACAGTCGGTCGGCCGCAAACCGTTCGAATAATAAGTTGAATATGACGGTCGCCATGGTGACCGTACATAGATGTCTCCAACGTGACTAAAGGAATTTTGGGATCGTGAAAATCATTTATAAAACCATGTTTGAATATCTGAAGATCGACGACGTAGACGCATCCGTGAGTTTTCTATCTCGACGTAGAATCTTTGAAGTACTCAATTCGCATCCCTTATCTTTTATCCTTTTCGCCATATCAGGGTTATCCAACCACATTTTTCTTGGAGGACCGCATTAAAAATTTCGTCAAACATATTGGAAACATTGGAGCCCTTAAATTAGACTACTATTCTCTCGTTCATGTATTTCGTGCTTTCGCATAATTATTTCTAGACAGACTATTTGCGTCAAAATGTCAGAAACCTATGCTAATCTCTAGGGGTTCGACTCAAAGATTCCGGATTCGAGGAAGTTAAATCTCGGAGTTTAAATTGATTTTTATTTTTTAGTAACTTTCATAGCAAAGATCGAAAATAAAGAGATATATAAGTATACAATGCACAAAATACATTACTATAATCTATATGAAAGGGAACCAAAACCTTTTTTTTTTTAAAAAAGATTAAAAATCTCCGGGTGGATAGCAGAAATATCTAGATTAATTAGGATTTTTGAAGTGGTAGCCTCGAAGCTAATACAGTGCTATTTAATTAATAATGTGCACTTTAAGAGATTTAATCTATCAATCGATCGATCTGTTTCTTTCGAGTCCACCCTATCTCCAATGAGAACTCTTTCTTCTTTTATCATCTCCAGCATATCCTCTTTCGCTCCAACTCGAAAATTTCTTTATATTACAACAATCATTCGATGTTCTTCTTTCTTAAACTCCACGTTTTATACTCGTATAGATGTTTAGTAAGGCTTAATCAAACCCTGGTTGAGACTGATTTAATCTTGGACAGTATAGATATGTAATCAAGAATCTCATGATAGCTTGCCAGGTATAGGAATACGTCAGTTAGTCGTAATTTTTAGAGGTTTTCTGTTTCAGAGATATTTCATTGCTTTTACTTTCTTAGATTCATGCATAATACTACATTAGAGGAAGTCCATTTTAAAATACCATATTATAATTGTAAGGAGAGGTCGGATTTAATGCATTCCTCATTCTATTATTAAAGTTTATTTCAGAATTTGCATAAGAGTATTTCAGTATGTTATTATAATGAATTGCTATTTTATCTTCGTCGTAAAACTGTAGGCTCTATATTTTAGAGCTTATGAATTTTTACGGTGAAACATGTATAATCTGTTTTTGTTTAATTTATCTCACCTATGATTTTAGAATTCCCGAGTTTTGAAACTTGTGGTCGAATATTAGAAGAGAGGTTATATATGTAAGATATTTTTTGAATAATTTAACGTAGAAATACGATATCAAAATTTCGCGATTTTGACTTAAAAAGGCTCACAAATACGGAGTGTTATAGAAAAGGTTAATCGTTAAATCGTTTATAGATTAAAGGTGATATTATGTTATAACCTTGCAATGAAAATGATTGTAATAATTTTTTTCACTGCAGTTTGCGGATTTTTATTTCTATATTTACTACTACTATATTTACTTCACTCTGATTTCATATAGGCTATTGAAATTTAATTTATTCATTAATATTTATGAAGGACTATTTTTCTTTCTATCTTGAACTAATTCCACAAAATTAGTCTCTATTCTCATCATGCGTATTCACATCTCGAGTTCTACGCCGAGGCGAAATTATAGCTTAGCGAGGAGTGATGCGTCACGACATCCCTAATTCCTCGGCTAGGGAAAGTTCCCAAGTTTGCGTCTTTGTATAGATAATAAAGCTGTCAGAAAATGTTCAAACACAGAGGAACTATTTGTTCTCCCGAGGAAAATTGCTCTTGCTCGGTGTAAATAATTGTCACTGACTAACTTTTGCCGTTGGAAGCAGCCATCCTATTTGTGAGTGCACATCCAGTGTCACGGAGGCCACCCAAATGTCTAGCAGACATGCTCGACGTGACGTAGGCCAAGTGCGGGAAAATTTCGAAATGTGTCTTTTACGACACTCTACGTCATAGGGCGAGGAATAGTCGCAAAGGGAGGAACAAGAGAAACCTCTTAGGTCACTGGAAAGCGGAGCTACCACCTTTGAGATATTGCAGGGATGTATTGGGTGACGTTTTCGGATTTCATCGGCCCGCACTGCAACGTCTCAGCTTCGCCACTACTCTCCACATGGGCTGATGGAACTTTCTCTCGTTTCCATTCTTTATTTGCGTCCGAAAGTTGTAAAAAAGGAAATATACAGTACGATTATAATGTCACGATACTAGTCGTAGTGCTCTGTCACGAGACGTAAATCATGAAATGGATTTCTTATTTTTAATCACGGCATTGCACTTGCAACAAAGAGTAATTTATCAAATCCTTATCGCCAACGTATAAGGAATTCTTTTCTAAATATCTCTTTCCGAATTCACAGTTAAGCTTATATACTTATGAACCTTTCCTCAGTCACTTGTTTGCTTCTGATCTACTCCAGCGATAGTTGCCTTACAGGTGGAGGCGAACTGCTGCATCTTTTTCTTCCGAACGAAAAATCCACATTTACTGGATTTTTCCAGCGCTCAGACTGCATTGTCTGAACTATGGATATTTTCATATATATTGTCTAATCTAATACACTCATGTTTAGGAATTCATATAAGGGACACAAATAATAACGCGATTGTACGGCGCATATTGTTCGCTGTGGTACGTGTTCTGACACATCCAATCAGGCTTCCGATGCCGGGCTATGAGGTGACGGGGTGCGTATACTTGATTCTACCATTGAACCTTTAAGTAACCTTTCTCTACGATAATGTTTTCACGTTAACGCACTTTAGATTTAATCTAAGACGATTTTTGGAGGCTTTATAAACGCAATAAGGGTGCATGTTTGTGTAGATGATATACAAAGTATACAAATTAAGTTATAAAATTTCAATGCTTGAGTAAGTTTTCGTATCACATTAATTCTGTATCTGACTCTAATTTCTAATACTTTTTACTATAGGTTAGCGAATATCATAAATTTCGAACCTAATCGAATAATTCTTTCGTTCGACAAACATTTCGAAGTGAATCGACATCTGCAAAACTCAAATTCAATCGAATACAAATTTAAGTGACGGAAATTAATGTTTTCCTCACTATCATTTTAGGTTAAATTTCATGGCGCATTTTCTATAAATACCAAAACTAAAATATTTATTAATTTACTTTAGTTACAAAATTATATGCTCAATCATCACGTAGTGGGAATCTGTAACACCTATTTTGAAATGAAAACACATTATTTCCACTGTAGAATTTTTTAATGTAACAGTTTTCATCAACGGTTTGAAATCTGCTGGCCCGAAACGAAGAGCATTCAAAAATTCCACTGTAGAAATTACTTAGTATTTTGTATAGGATGGGTGAGACTCCATCTAATCCAAAGAGTGTCTTGCTATAAATTTGCTCGGCCATTTTATCGGATGAGGACGGTAAACAGGAAACTAATAAAAATGCAAGCTCCAATTTCGGAATATTTACTGAATTCGATTCCAAATTCGATCAATTTAGTCAATTAGATTCGAAGTGAGAACAGCACAATGTGCACATCACTATTTCTTACCCAACTAATCCCCTTAAACACAATGTATGAAAGTTTAAGGGTATTTTCTTGAGCTTGGAACAATCTTAACGATTATACTTATAATTACCACTCTCCGTGATAGCCCTTTGCAACCATCTCCCGAATCAAATCACAAAACTCCCTCTGGAAACAATACCTGCTTCATTTGTAAGCGTGGCGTGCTACCAAGCAAACAATCCCTCATTTACATATCTGCTTGCGAACACGTACAAGGAAGTGGATGATTTGCCATTCCGAATGTTTGTCCCTTCGTCGAACTTATCTCAGACATCACTTGTTCTTACAACAAGGAGCAAGGTGATGCGTATCCTAGGAACGCTTTCTTCCTTTCCCCGACCCTTCTTGCCCTTTAACATTTTATTCGCGGCGGAGCGGGAGTTACCCAATCAGATTAGCCTAATCTCTGAACAGTTAAGGTGGGCAGCGTAGCGGCGATAATTCCGTCAGTCTGAGGCTCATCCAGTGCTCGTAATTGCGGATGGAATGGGGCGCCAAGGGAGGCTGATTGGGAGAGGGGTGCTTTGTGTTTATTTGCAGGGAGAAGGGGTGGAAGGGTACTTGGAGGTAATCCTGCTCGGCATCCAAAATCTTTCCTTATTCCGTCTAATGTGGCGGTTAATAAGTCAACGAGAGAAACCAGAATTGCTAAAAGTGGATGATGTAATTCCGCGATAAAATCCGAGGGGTAATTTAGATAGGGAGAGATGCGGTAGTCGTCCGTTGTATTCTCTGTACATGGCTGAGTTGATGCTCACTATTTAGCCCTTCAGAATCTCCGCTGTCTAACGTCGTCTAATCCGGTGGTTTTTACTACTTCAACTTCTGGAAAACCTTGAATTCTACGAATGCAATCTCGAATCCATTTGCAAAAATATATATTTTTCCCAAAGGAGAGTCTAAATTGGGTTCTCTGAAATGAAACATAAATCGAATTTGTTCAGTTACTGCATTTAATAGAGACAACTACGATACACATCTCCTTGAATACTGTCTCGTATTTTATTACCGGATGATTTTTAATCAATTTTCATCGTCTGATACTCAGATGGGAGGCATGATCGAGTTATTTACTGCAATATCAATGAAGGTAGACTCCATATATCTGCGTGACAAAATATTTTATTAGGTTTTAGCAAATAATGATAACAAGAATAATAGTATAAACAATGTAATAAATGGTACATTTCCAAAGCACCTCGCACCCTACGAAAAAATCTTGCATTCTCAACCGTTCCTTTACTCTTGGTTAAGAAACTCCAATCTGAGCCATGAAATTCATTGTATTATCTGTTAACATATTAAAACCTGGTAAATAGGTATTGAGTTTTTCCTTCCATTATCGTCATGAATATATGTATTCTATATTTATCGAAAAAATCTTTTTAAAATCAAATGTTGCAGCCCTTTTCTGAGGACTAGACTGAGGAAATTACGGTAGCAAGGGAAATTTATTGACGTTGGTTAATATTTCTTTAGCATCTCACTAAAAGTTTAGACAGTGTGTTTATATTTCTCTCTTTCTTGTGTAACAAAAATGCTCGTTGTTATCAGTTTTTCTTTTGCTTCTGGCAATAATAGTTTGTTTAGGATTAAGAACCATCATGTTATTATTTGTTCTGATGATATGCAACGATTAATAGGAAACATAAGAGATGCATATCATTAATTCCCTTCTCAGGGATTCCTATCTCGATTTCGCACGACCATTACTCCTAATTTATGTATAAACTTCAACAAGTACGTTCATCTGCATGATCTATTGACTCAAGTAGAGTAAGAGAGGGACGTATGAGGGGTCTATAATTATGTTTGTTTACTCCCGAATCCCAAGCCCACATGTCTATGGAAACTGTAATGGGGTTGAATTTCACGGAGTTTGCGCACTTTAGAATGCTAGAAATGCCCCTACGTCTTACTAAAGTTTGTAGCTTTGGGACCAATCACAACTAGCACGGCATCAGATTCCGAAGACGTGACGTTTCTTGCTAACGACGGATGTCAGAGTTGTTGTGCCTACTCGAACCGCCGATGTTTTTCTTCTAATAAAATACTTTCCTCATTTTTCATCCTAAAATCGATGGCATAGATAGGAAATACTTTGAGCGCCAAGGATGTGGATACATCAGAACATTCAGGAAGGAAAAACTCGATGGAATTCTACTTACTTTCATGCGGCGATCCCTTTCTCTGCAAAAAATGTCTTATTGAATTTCCTTTTGCCTGAGAAGGGACGCTCCAAGTCTTCAATTATCCTCAGTCTAGGATCGTCCGTGGGAGATTTTTTTGTGGTGAATGAAGGGATATTAAAGGTCAGAGGTGATTCAGAAAAGGAACTGGGATTTCTTCAAGTACTTAATGTTCTGGGAAGCCGCAAAACATGAGTCTGCCTCAGTTGCAACCCTTTTGTAGAATACTTTAGTCTGCTTTAATTACAACTCTGATGAGTGCCTACATCATTTGATGTAGTCCGAACAATTTTACATTAGATAGGAAGTACTTATTTATTAAAAATCCTTAGGTAGTCAAAGACGAGAACAAATTGAACACACTAAGGTACTGTTTCTATTTTATACTGTAAGTAAATTTGATAGGAATATTTTTTTAATTTTTTCGGTATTATCTTCAGTTAAAATTACGTATCATAAAATTAAAACGTGGAATTTCCACATCAGTCGTTCATATGTAATTTTATTACACCAGTAGGATTTTTCCAGTATTGTAGTCTTTAATTATATTGAAATATATTCAAGATAAGTGTGAATGATTTCCTTTTTATTCTAAATCTATTTATATTCGGCTTTTCTTTCGAGAATTTTGTATTCCCAGCCCTACAAAAGTTCGGGTAACACTTTGGCGTACCTAATGTTAAGTAATTTAATTTTTATGATCTATTATGATACACCGGAGTAAATGAGTAAATGGATTGGCATATCAGGAAGAAGTAACATTTTTTCGTAATTTCTACAATTCTTTTGCGCATTGCTCTTGGTTCTTGCATTAGTAGCGAATCTGTTTATAATTAGCTCTGAACCGCCGCATCAGAATATATAGGCTGATATAATTATGAGGTTGGATTGTAACAAAAATATTTCCTCCTTCCATCACACACGCAAACCGATGCTTTCGTTTTATAATTTGTCCTATCCAATTCCTTTTACTCCTTTTCATCCAGATCCTTTTACTTTTTCCATCCTCATACATTTACATTCAAAATGCCTCTAATCATTCTTTTTCTTCATTTTTAACAATAAAATTTCTTTATTTATTAAGATTCACAAACAGCCAAAGATGGCCATTTCATTGAATTTTGATAATAAAATTCTTAATTTACACGTTCCATTTAATGATACACCAAAATCAAAGCCTTTCTGCTTTTCTTCTTCCTTGTGACTGCTCAAAAAACATTTCAAGCAATGATTCAAATACATCTGTAAAGTTTGATACATTCATTTAAAATGATCTGATCTAATCCCAGAACGTAGTTAATCCTAGAGTTTGTGGAATAGTGTAACCTTGACCTCCGTCGAGATTGCTTCACACAGCTTGGAAATTCCGGAGAATCTTGGCAAGATGCCGCAGAGGATTTGAGAAATCCCCGTGCTAATCCGTAGGGATGTATCGGATCTCATGTTACTCATTATTCACCGGATTTTCTGCGTGCTAATTACTGTTGGCTGGAAATCGAACATTTTTCGACTCTTGTAAAACATGACCGAAGAATCTAGCCAAAAGAATTTTAGAATACAAAATGAGGTACAATTTTGTAGCGCTGGGCTGTGAAGGGTTCGTTCTATCTGAAACGTGCCCTTGCTGTGTGTTTCAATCTTTCTTCGTTTTTCTATTTTAAAACCGAATATTGGTAAATCCAATTTTTTTAAATTTGCACTAAATTGATTATTATTTTTCTGCTTCTCTCAAAAAATTTTCTCGGTGAGAGAAAAGGCGTTCAATGTATTTGTCATATTTTATTATAATTAGTCAAATGAGGAAATTCTCTCACGGTACTTCAAGATATCGTATTGGTTGGTCTGCGAATTATATTTTTTATTTATTATTTTTACACGGCTGCTACATCTTACTATATCTTCCTTATTTGATGGCATTCAAATAAAGAGAAGATTCAAACTTGATTTATTTCTAGCTTCTGTATGGTTAGAAGTTCCTTCAATCTGTCATTGTTTTGAATTCAGGCGACCACCTTTCAATTATATTTTTAAAGTTCCATATCAAATTGAAATATAGTATTCTTTCCTTTCATTGTATAGCAGAGGCAATTTTGGTATGAATGAACATTTAGAAACGAATCGTAAGAATCCTTAATTATTTCAATCTCATTCCTGTAATTTTAATCTTTGGGAATTCCTTCAAAATTTAAACGTTATCAGTTTACCTGTTCTTTAACTACAATCTCTGTTACGCTTTTATGTATTCTAAATTTGGAAATTGTCTCTTTGCAGGATAATATTCCCGTGACTGCCGTAATTGCTTCGTCTCCAATAAATGCCCTCATCTTGCCTCGCATACCAAAGAGGACGGAATCATGAGAGGTAATTATGTTTGCCAATTCTGAGCATGAACTCGAAAAGTTAATTCCATATTCGAGTTAATTAGTGCAAAGATTCAAATGAAATAGAACAACTGAATCGGACGGATATTATAAAAGAGTCACGTTTTTGGAAGGTAAGAATTTCTAACTCTTGCCTCAGAATCACGTTTCGTGCATTTGGGAGCATAAAGCTTTGGATGAATTCCATACCTACTTTGCATACGTTACGTAGAAACGTAATACATTCCATAATTTCGTTGATTTATTTTTGTGCAATACAACAGATTCATCATCAGCAACTTCATCAGCAACTTTAATGCACTAATGCGTACTTTTATTTTAATTTACAATATTTATTATTTTTCAACTACTCACTATTCAATTTAACCATTAGTTATGATGAGTATGATTTTATTAGTGTATCACTATGTCAACAAGAATTATTCTTCTTCCCAATATTCTTAAAAACACTTTTTCTAATGAATGATGACATTTTCCTCACTAATCCGATAAAATTTGCAGTGAATACCGATATTTTCATTTCAAGCATCGTAATATTTGTAAATTACTGAAATTATGTTCTAAATATCATAACTATATTCGAATCACATCCAATATGGGATATATATGGGGATATATCTGACGGCCTCCGAAGAGCCAAGTAAGCAATGAGTTCGAGTTTCGACTATGCGGCTCCATTCCGAGCGATATGACCTCGCTGTCGATGCAATTTAAAAACTAATAGTACTCCAATAATCTTGCTGAAAGTGGATTGTTCAAGAAGTCATCCAAGATGTAAAGAAAATTGCGGAAACCTTAGGTATTGAAGCATTTAAAACATGAAATTTTGAAATTATAATTGTAAACTATAAAGAAGCAGCATTAACAAGAATACTTCGAGCCATAAAGTGATGGTATGTCTCTTAAGAGGGTAACACTCCGTACCGGGGAAGTTATCGATTGCGAAAAGTTATGTCCGATGTTGGATTACGCGGAATATGTATGGAGATTATTGCTCGAGAAGAATTTCGGCAGAGAATTAAGGCGATAATATTCTTGGCACAAATTTTCCCCGACGCACGATAACCCAGCTTCCCGTCAATAATAAATTCGATTTAATTTCAGAGTGGGAATTTTCCGCCTCTTTCTTAATCTGCATTATCTCTGGAAATTCGCTCTGAATACCTAATCAGGATCCGAAGCCTTCCCGACGGGACTGTATGCTTACTTTCTGCTTTGGCCTTCCCCCCGGCGTTTGCCTCGACCGACGAATTTATCTATGTTAATCAGCACACGTCTACGAGTTGTGATCCACAGAACGGAATCTGGAGCCCGTGTATTGGTTTCCATGGCGCCCCAGTTTTCAACAGGTCGCCTCCCAATTCGATCGATAATCCTGCCTCCTAGTGAGCATCCCTAGGATGTCTTCTCCGTGAAATTAACCGAAAAGGAAGCGTAAATTCTGCATGTGATTGCAACATCTGGTCGTGTCTGACTGGCTTCAGCGACTGTTGCGCTTGTGGCGAAATCAGAGTCTAAGAAGTGATCGATGGAAGTTAGGGACTCCAAGTCTTTCTAACTCGGACTGCTTTAAGTTTGATGTAGAAAAGTGTTTGATTCCAGTATTTTTAATACGCAAAATTTTAACATAAGAACTTTCTCTATAATAGACTTATTTCCCTCGATATCACATCACCAACTTTTCGTTCTCCATGCTCTCTAACTATCTTTTAAGTCTTCAAACTGAAGGAATATACGAGGAGGGCACACACTTTGTGTTACACGGATTCGATCGAGATCGTTTAACATCCATTAATCGCACTGTGCTGTTAAGAAATAGGCTAGGTCAAGACTTAAGTAATTCCAAGTCGGTATAAAATTTTCTCTTAAAATTAAAGAATTGAAACATGTATGCGAAGGGTTTCGTTATATACTGAGTGTGTGTAATAAATGAAATTTCCCCGATTTTTATCGATGGCAATGTCTCGATCCCTTGGTTGATATTGTGGCGAGATCTTTCTCTTAATTTCACGCCATGGTTTGGCTCTAAATTGGCACGAAAGTCTCTCATCTTTAGAAGTCTCTTCTGATAAATTTGTTCCATTCATGTCCAACACCGTCAATAGTTTGTATGTAAAGGCATAGCCAGACTATTCGTCATTTACTTCATAATTACTTGCGTATATAGGTTTTCAAAGAAAGTGGAAATTAAATTTCTGGGCGAAAATCTACAATGAATTTTGCCGGCTTTTCTCGATTTCGTTCCGTCATGATTCGTATTGGCCACTAACAAGGCGAATAACGCTCTTATATATAAAAATCGGAAAATAAAATTATATTTAAGACATCGTCTCGAAACAAGCGGTGAATGAAAATTTTTAACATTTACCTCAATTTCTTTATGCGATAAGTTCTTTGTCAGGTGAGAAAAAAAGACGTTTTAGACGACGCATAGAACAATGTCCTGCACGACCAGAGTTTTCTAAGGTTTGTTCCACATTAATGATGTTTTACTGATTTTTGGTTGCTCAAAAATAAATATGGTGTAATTTCATGCGTTTTGATGGTATATAGAGCAATCGAGGAAAGAAGTTCTATATTAGTTATAAGAAGAGAGTTCTATATTAGATTCGAAGGGAGTATGGCGGTTTTAAAAACGTTCACGGGAGAAAAATGCAAATTTTCATTCCTATTTTCGCTTTGAGCAATATCGTTATCGCTATGAAAATTTTAGAGTAATAAGAAATGATTATAAGATATAAAAGCATAAAATCTCAGCTGCAGAGTTGTTGAAATCATTCTCATTCAAATCTCGTAAGAACTGAAGTTGAAATCGCCCGTGAGTGAAGAACAGGATACGAGTATACTGAGATCTCAGAACGAATTCAAATTCCACGCGTCCGGAGTTGAGTGCCGTAGTGACATCTTAGAAACGTACCCGGTACTGCATCAAATTCCTTATCTAACGAATACACGGGGAGGCCCTCTATATATTTGCTCTAGTCTAATACAAACATGTCTAAAATCTTTTGTATTTAATACGTATGATATTGGATAACACCCAAAAACTTAAAAATTTGCAGAAATTAATAACCGAGGATGAAAAGTCTGATGCAGTCTGATATATCGAGTTCATGTATGGTCATATATTTTTCACATCCATTTCCCTAGGGCACTTCTCCTAATTATTAACCTAATGGATTTACCTAGGCTATTATAATGTGAGCCCATTATTTCGCGTAGGCAATCTGAAGACAAGTTTTAATCTCAATCATTCGCAATTTTCTATGGTGAAGTAAGAAAATTCATGAGAGTGACGAGAGACGATCCAGTTAAGGATGAACGAATTAATTAAATAATTATGGCAATAATTGGAGTCAAGTTTTGTGTTTTATTTCGCTCAACAATATACATATTTAATGATTTTACTATTTATATTTTACAACATTATACAGTGAGTCACCAACTTTTATTGAGTATGAGAAGTCAGTCTTATCGAATGCTTTCCTGCAATCCAGAAATCTGTTCTAATGCCTTCGTCGGCTGTTTGCATCACATCGTGACTAAGGAGTGCTAACTGACTCACATAGAAGCGACCTTTACGGAAACCATGCTCATCATTGCAATGTTTTTACGTGTGAGGCTAAGCGAGGTTACGATAGTGAGACGGAGCTGTGACAACATCTATCTGCGATGTAAAATATTTCCCCATTTATAAGGCGATTCTTCATTTTGGGAACGTAATTTGAAACTCAGAATAAATGTAAATATCTATGTAAGCCTAGTTAAACAAGTGAGAGAGAATGAGCACAAATAAAGGAAACGCGAAAATAACGCAAAAACTATCATCAACGACGTCCATATCACTGCCTATGCTATCGTAGCAGTTAGTAATTTTATAAGAAACACCCTGCTTTGCAAAGAAATCGAATTTGAAATTGTTTTTCTATTCTGAGCGCTACGTTAGTCCAAATTCACCGAATTGAATATCAAATTTATTCTTTCATTGATTAATTTTTTTTGCAAATAAAATGCACTCATTTAGAAATAAAATGTCTCGAATGCAATAATTTCATTGTTATGTAGTTACATAAGTGATTTCCAGGCAGAGTAGTCAAAAATAATAATTTAATTGCAAGAGAATTCCTAAATTTCCATTGCCCATAGCTACACGAAAACCCAGCCAATTGGCCCTTAGATTTCAGTAGTAATCTTTGCAGAAAGTTTGTACAATGCACATGCACATTTAAATGCGATTCATTACTATTTCCCAAAGTTGTTAGTTTTTTCTTTGCATGACCAAAAGGAATTTAGTTTCTCGTTGCACCATAGCTAAATAAAATGTAGCTTTTGATTAAATATCATGTCCAAAATTTAAATATTATTTTATTATCGTCCCTTAAAAGCTACGGCTGAGTCTAACTTGCTTAAAAGAGCGGAATATTTTAAAATGCGTGGTCAAAAATACATTTGGGGATTTATACCAAACCATAATGATTTTCTAAAAGAGTTAAGAAATACAGAAAATTATAGGTAAAATTTATAGAGTCCAGTTGAAAGTTTCTACTACCATTAGGAAAATTTCCAAGAATTATTCTCCATATAAAGTATCATAATTCAGGCGATTTTGTTTAAGTAAGATCTGATTCGCACTGTTTCAGGACTTACACCTGAAAGTAAATTGGTTTTATTTTCTTCCATCGATGGAATTCATTTGATATTTTTTAAAGATTCTAAGGAAATTTCTGTAACTTATTAGTTGAGATAGTAGATCCTTAACATAACGAGCATATCGTAAGAACGGGAATATGGATTTGGATATTTAAGTATTTAAGACATTTGGTAACGAATAAAATCAAATCAAAGATGTAAACCTCGTAAAATCCAAGTCCTTACGTCGAGTATTTTATTCATTAGATGCGAGATAAGCAACGACTCTTAAATATTTATTTTAAGAAATTGTCCTATCTTTTATCCGAAGCTTAGAAAACTCATCATACGTGCATGCAGCAAACAGGTTATTTTCTCCATGACTAAACACAAAAACGTACAACACTTTTCCCAATTCGATTGTACGAAATAGAAACGCATATTATATACTTCACTTATTTTAAAGGAATATAACGAATATGATCCCACATATTTAATGATACACGCCTTATTTGAAGAGATGAAAAATTAATTTTCTACGTAGGTTATTCATAATCCCTACCCTTATATCTGTCTTTTGAGCGTTCAGAAAGAGGCCTATTCAAATACAGAATGAGTCTTACAAGACAGAATGGGGAGGGAGGTGTTTTTCGTTCTATCCTCAATGAGCCGGAAAACGAGCATGCTATGACCTTATGAAATTATCCTACAAAAATACACTGGAAGCCTCCTTTCGGTGTTTGGTAGAAACGGTGCACAATTTTATTTTAATTGCTGGAAAACTGCGCATTTAGAATACAAAGAAAGAAATACATAATTTATCAATACTACTGCTAATTGATAAGTAACAATAAATGAAATAAGATTGATATGAGACAATTGTACTTCGTGAAACGCCATTCTGAACTCTCTCTCTACTTGTTCAATAAAATGAGATTTAACTACAGTAAAATATTTCACAGTAGTCAATACTAAATATAACATAAATAGGCCTAATAACAATAACTATATAGAACTTTGTTGAATGAGTTGTTGAAGGAAATGAGGCTCACCATCGCAAATCAAATATGAGTTACTTATTTGCTTTCCTCACCGATCCAGAATGTTACGAGTGTCGAAATGAAGAAGAAAAATGAAACTATGAAAAACACAATTTACATCAATCGAAGAGACAATGGATTCAAAATCGCTGTTAACTCAGAATTTCCCATTTTATCACACCTTACTCAAGACTTGTAATAATCAGTAGTAAATTGGGGATAAATTTTCTCTATGAAATTCCAAAAGACATTTACAAAGGTTATGACGAATGAATGGCATTAATTTTCTATGAAATAAATCCCGTTGAGGCAAACCAGTCTACGAATTGTATGGGCAAAAATACAAGCAGTACACTTTCATAAACACACATGGACACTTGTGCTTAATACACACTTATTACTAATACAGAAGTACGCTTTCATGGACACAAGAAAAGTTTAATTATTCGATTTTTTAAACAACACCACGGGATTTACAAATAATTTATGCAATAAGTGCGTTTAAATATTATAGAAAATTATAGTGAATTATTGTAATTTTATATACCTTTCCCGTATGAAAAATCTAACAGTTAATCAGAGAGGAGAGGAAGAATGAAGGGTATGTTAGTTATCTTTAACTACAGAAGTATCATAATTATGACTCCACAGTTCTGCTCATGGAAGTGGGAATGTTATATATCGTATACAGCTGTATGTATCATTATAATAATCTCAACCGTTTTCAAATTATATTAAAACAACCTTCATGGACACTTCCCACTCATGGTATTCATGCTCAGTGATGAAAGTCACAGGAAGCTGCCTCATCTCGCCTGATAAGTCCCATTTCCTCTCCAAAGAATTATATAGCCGTTGGTGAAAGTTCTATCCAGTATACAAGCAAATTAATAACGAATTATTCATTAAAATAAAGTGAAAGAGATGTTAAAACATAAGATTCAAAATTCTTTCTTGTGTGCATTTAAAATTTGCTTAAAACTACATAAAAAGCGATCTCTAAGCTGAGGTTGAGATTCTGCATTAAATTAAGTGGTTCAAAATCAAAATTACATCAACATACTCTGCCTATTACCTCGCATTACTCAGATTGCCTGTGAAATAAATCTTTATGTTCATATATTTCCTTGTTAGTGTAGTCATACTTTCTATCCTGTATAAAACCGGCTGATCATGTGAAAATAACGAAGAAACCTGTATTCATTAATCTCCAACCAGAAATGCTTCCAGTTTCGATAGCATCTTAACACTTAACAAACTTAGAATTTCGCAGAATTAGTGCAGGTTCGTGTCAACACATGCCTTCATAAGAATTCCAAATAAAGACATCAGTACTTAACCAGAGACTAATCTCACTATTATACTGTAACGCACTCTTTGAGAAAGTATCTATCTATCGTAAATTTGACTTTCTATGCACAAACACACCTTAATCATGATATTCCACATGTACTCACAGCACATTTTAACGTACTGTGCTGGGTATTCTACCAGATGACACTGTTTGAAAAAACTCACCGATGATAAATAATTAAGATTTGAACTTCATGGAAGCATGGGCAATCTCTTATTGAGGATGTGACGAGATCTTGTCGTGTTTCCGCTATTTTAAAAAGAATTATGGTATACAAAATCATGACAAACGAAACTTCTTCTTCGCGCCATTTGACCTTCGTGTCTCTCTGTTCTTTCTCGTTCTCTCTGTTGTGTCTCGTTGAGTGGAATGTGTTCAAGATGGTGCATTTACATTTTCCTGCGAATTTCGAATATTACCAAGAGTAAATGGAGTTCGTATAGTGTAAGTTGAGAATTACGTTCAGTAATTTCCTTGAAAGAAGCGTGATAGGGAATCGAAGAATCGCGGTGGCTGTGGTGCATCAGTATTTCCGAGTTTGAAGCACTTTTAAAAGCGAGGGATACTTCAACTCGTAGTTCTCCTCTTTTGAAATCGTGTGTTTGAAAGGGGAGCTTTAAAGGTGGATTTCTTTGCAGTTGGGTAATCAACGTCAGCTTTACGAGCATGTGAAGGTAAGGAACAAGAAATTCGTTTACAGTGACGTAATATTCCATTTACTATATAATGATATAACTAGAAGAATCTGTTATAGTTAGAAATTTATTTCGATATTCCTGGAAAACTCATTGAAAGACAATCGTGTGTAACAAGTTAAAGGAAACGTTCAGTGCGTTAATTAATAAATTAAATAGTAGCAGATCATTCACTTAATTTGCAAACTTAGTCACCAGTTTCAAACCTTTAATGATAATTACGCAGAGCATAGCAATACAAAGTTAACACAAAATTGATTTTTCTTCATCCTCTCGAAATAAAATATCTCATATCCATTTTACTCTGCCGTCGCTTCATTTATTTAATTTAACCTCATTCATCGTCAGTCCTTTTCCAATGAACAGTCAATTTAGGTATTTCGGTCGATAGAAATACCGTTTTCATACTTTCGTAATAGCTGTAAAGATTAACAGTCATAATGTGTGTTACCGAAGGAGAGAAAGATCGAAAGATTTCGATGACAACGTTGGAAAGTTATAATTCACCTCAAATACCATCGTATTCTCCTGATAACCAGATATGGTATTTGTAGTGCGCCGTGCTTCACATTTTAATGAAGAGCAGTGACAAAACTCAATATGGGAAAGCGTTACCTCGTGGGAGGCCATCACAAAGAATGAAAGAACTTTTCGTACACTTCCACGGAAATGTTGGAGTCCGAAAAATTATTTCAATCCTTGTAAGAGCTACTACAATTTATCATTTCATTTGTTACTAGTTTACACATTTGATAGATCAATATGAATTATATAATATTGTAATCCTTGACCACATGGATACTTCAAATCATAAAATGTGCTCTGCAAAGGACATTTTTGCGTTCAGAAATATTAAGTAATTAGCTGCACAAAATTCACCGGAATATAAGAAACGGCATAATTTATAGTATTTTATTCAACAAATAATCATAATAACGTTTAAATAATTTTTCACTTTTCGATTTTTTTTAATCAACAGGGTAATGACCGTTATACGTCCATTTTTCAAATTAATTTAATTCATATCATCTCAGGATCCTCTTCGTTATGAATTACGGTAAATATTCCTACTTAAAGCACTAAAATAAGTTATTCGGTGAATATGAAATTCCGTTACTTATTAAATCGATCCGATAAATTGTACGATGACCAATGTCGAGACTCTTGTTTGTTGATGTTTATGAGATCTTTGTTGTAGCCACTGATTCTACAAATTGTGTAAATAAACCCTGATCCTCTAAGCTTCGGATCATCTGTTTTAGCTATTGAAATTTGAAATCAATCTACTTATTCATTTAGTTTTGTCCTCAATTTTAAGAAATATCGAGACCTTTTATCAATATTTTAGTATATTCAAAATTGATAAATGTTACCGATTGATCTGAAATAACGCCCGACGATATGATTCAGGACCTGCTTAAATTTTCCACTCCAACTGATTCACTCCTGATTCCGCATACCTTGATTTTTATTCGTAATTAATGTCATGTTAAAAGCTAAAGTCTACACAGATATAAGAAGTGAGGTCTCTTAATTCGATCACCTCTTGGAAAATGAAGACATGAGAAGGATAATTCTATAAATTTTTAAATGTATTAATATGTTCGAGGTTGTAAATACTAGACAAGATTTTTCATACTATTTTCCAGGTAACCACGAATAGGCTTTTCATACGCGACTATTGCAATGGCGTCACTTCCCTTTCATTTCATTAGATGACATTTCGTATCTCCTATCAGTCATTTTACGTCTTATTAACTCCTCATTAGACTAGAGGCACTTTAATTTCGCCTTTGTTTACATTCAAAGTAAATAAAAGATAAGTGAAGGGTAAATGCTTCCAAATTTCGGTAAAAGACTTCATTGTTATCTCAAGGTAAGATAGCTCTCCTCTGCTTTCTAAGATAGCCCTCCTCTGCCACTGTTAAGATACCCCCTGCCACACGCAGAAAGGCTGCTAGTAGGGTATTCATGTTGATAAAAATGTATCAGCAACTGAAATAGCCTTGGTTTCTCTAACCTTTGAGTTTATGCTGTTCATTTTCCGTTCCAGTTTCGAAACAAACAAGGAAGACATTACATTTATTGCTATCCTAGTTTCTCCTTCAGTCCGTCTATAAACCTATCAAGGCTTTCAACCTGAATTCGCTTTACAACACGAAGTAAAATGATCTTGTCCTCAAATAAATATTCACATTTTATTCCTTCTAAATCATTTAGTTTGCAGAAGAATATTGCATAATTGCAACGCCCAAAATACTGAGCTGTTTTCCTCCACGTAAATGTGTCGGGTTTTCACTGGATTTCATACCATGATGTTTTCACTTCGAAAATATTTCGAATCCAATTGACTATCTAATTCGATACAAGATCATCTGTATCCGTTTCTAACTTGTAAAATTTACAAATAGTGGTTCGCTTTTACATTCGTCTCTTCCCTACCATTGTCATCCGCTATCTTTAAAAATTCATAACGCGGAAAATACTGAGATTACAGATAATTTCGTAATTGCAGTCATTCTCATTGGCAAAAGATTTTTGGTTATTAGCGTCTTTACACTTAAAAGTGCCACACAAATTTCGTTTATAAGTTTAAAAAAATCTTATAAATTTGATGACCTAAAAATAGACTGACACCATACTTTTGCTTGTTCTCTACACTTCTCACACGTATGATCTTTAGCAAATATTGGAGCAATTTCCTTCGTGTAAATGTGTATGTATTTTGGAAGCAATGTGTGTAACTGTATATTCACCTTGGGCAGGATGATCAGGAATTCATTTGATGTTTACGTTATATTCGTTCTTTTGATGTTTCACACTAAGAATATAAAGATTCTGTTCTCGCAACAAGCAAACAGGGCTGAACGGCTAACTTGTCTACTGTTATGTTCCAGCTAAATAAATTGTTAATATGTATTTCTTATTAAAAAATAAATCTTTTGTACGTTTCCAGTAATGAGTCAAATTGCATATAAAACTTATATACGTGGCTATCCCTCTATCTTATATTACTGAGATGAAAAATGAAAATCTTCTTCATATTTCCTAAGTAAATGCTATTATTCATAGTACGATATATAGGCTAATTATTGCATTATTTTACTGAATTGGAAATTGCAATCCTTGAGAAATCATTCTTTTAAATAACGGATATTTAATTTTATGGGAATTTGCGATCTCGGCATTTTCATTAAATGATGGAGCAAGAATCCTGTTTGATTTTTGCTCATAGAATGATTTATTTATATGGAAAAAAATGGTATAATTTCGCATACTACACCGAAATATATAGTTAATACACAGTGAAAACAGGAGTTCATTCGAATTTTTGCTTTGAAGGATGAGGTAAGGATTGTAATCAATAGTAGCATCTTCAAATTTAAGTTTTGATACGAATTTATGAATTTTCGTCTGAAAAATATTGTTTGTAAAGAATTACTGTAAGCATTCGAAATACTCATTGAATGAAAACTTGAAAATTATGTTTTGAAGGACATACTTTTAGCTTCTGAGGGTGGCAAACGGTTGCCAGTCTTCCCCATAGGCGGCGCGCCGGAGTAAAGATATTATCATTCTTATATCATCTGAACGCCTATTCGCTGTTAGACTAGCTTATTCCTTCGAGATTAATTTTGATTATCCTGACAATAATTCTAGAATACCAAGTTGAGCTGCTGTCACTGATGGTGATGATCATAGTCTTGCTCTGTTGCTTGTTTACTTGAGCTTGACAGAAGACTGGAGTAGCTCTTAGTCTGGGTGCTCTAAAAAGAGGCTTAATTTGATTGCATGTTATCCCACCTAGAATTGTATTATTGCTATGAATGATTTGCATAGGAGACGGGTTAGGAAAAACTTCCTAGTCTCAGTCTTCAGTTACATTTAAATAGTTTATTAGAGTAATGAGTAAATTAGCGATGCATGAATGAAAAACTTTTGCAGCAAATTTAGCTATAGGGAAATTCATATGTACCCTTCAGCTGTATTTAGATAGCGGAGTTTTATTTTAATTTCTTAGTTCCAACCGCAGACGGAGAAGTCATACGAGCCCAGAAAGAATCTGGCTCTCTCTACCTACAGTAAGGACGGTTGATGGTCCTGTGGACGTCATTCGGTCGAAATTTCAATTTTCCTTGGTCCATTCTTATACGTCTATCTCATCATTCTCTTCCGCATTCATCCCATTTCTCTTCTCAACCGAAGACAAAATTGTCTTCCTTATGCTCTGCCAATTCGCGAACAAGATTACCACCACAGTACGGTAGACCCATTTCCTTTCTCCATACGTTCCCTTCTCCTATTCACTTCCGGAACACTTTGTCCCTCTTTTCTCCCCTAGGCGCCATCTTGCCACTCCGAACCAACTCTTTCTCCCTTCCCTTAATCGTCTCCGTTTCTTCTAAACGCACCCCGCTGCAATCAAAACCCTTGCCTCGAGGATTTCCTTAAGCGTTCGTACTCTTTCTCCTGCATTTTTTTAACTTTCGTTTCGCTAGAGTATGCTCCATGTTCGATGTATCTTTACATGTGGATGGAGCGAACGCTTTGGCGGCGGACGGATTTCACAAAGCTCTGCTACACTCGAAATGTGAGCAATGATGGAAAGTAAACTCTGCGAAATTGTCGGAGTATTTCGAGAAAATCTCGGGGGTATACTGATTTTGGAGACTCGTCTTCGTATGTGATACGTGCATCAAAACGGAAATTTTGTTGATTTTGAGAACAGTTTGAGTTTTCATTGAAAATGATACTACATTTACAAAATCATACTTTCGGTAGCGGATAAAATCACTACATCTTTGAAGTGTCACTGAAACCGTAGTGTTATTTCTTTCTTTGTTTTCTGATTGTAATTAAATTATTGACTGTGATTAAATTATTAATTTAATAAATAATTACAAGCTCCAATTTCTTGGTAGTGACTAGAATTTGAATGCGAGACTATTCTGTTGATTGGTTAGCATTATAATCCTTGCACAGTCCGCCAACGGAAGGCACTTATGGCACGCGTTCCCAAAGTAGCACGTGGAACTTTGGAGCTCTGAGTAAACATATAAGGATTTTGATCATTAATAATGATAGCAAATGGTTATTTGCGTCAATTAAAACATCTTTATCCATCGTTGACGAGATAAAATAGACGAAGTCAGCATGTGAAATACATGATTCGACGCCACACGCACGTAAGCTCATTCTATTTATCAGTTACGGCACTCTTGCCTCAATAGGATCTAGGAATTGAAATCAAGATTAAGGAAGTATGATTAGAATTAAGTTTATCTGCTAGAGAGTGTCGAGTAATGTTAAGTGATGCATAAGATAAATAAGACAAAACTAAGAATCAGTAGTTGTAACGAGAAGTGGGGGGCTTCAGAAAATTTTTAAACGTGAAAAAAATGGATAATTTCTCATGGTGAAATGGTGAAATTCTTGAATCGATTTAACTAACAGGCAAAAGATAACAGAATCACAGAAAGAAGCCAAGTTAAACACTACACTATTTAGGACTAACGTTTATGCTTACGAACCCCTTGGGGTCCGAGGACCGTAGTTTAGGAGTCGATGACCTAAACCATTACATTAATGTATTTAACAACTATGCAATAGTAAATCAAATATAGCAGCCAAAAGAGAGTTGATTGATGGGGAAAAATATTAAGTCATAACTCGGAAAATTGTACGCTTTCCAGAATAACTCCAGCTAAGAGGAATGAGAAACTTGCATAATATATTAACTTACAAAGATAAAAGGATATTTGGTATTTGGCTGAGTTCAGTATGTTTGTTATTTGGTCTGAAGTCTAGGTTTGATTCCATAAATCTACGACATATAGCCATAATATGGTGGAGCATGACAAATGGTCGAGTCCCTCCCCAACTTGGCATATCTCAATAAGATCCTTCTGTATGGGTCAACATATTCCTTAGGAATGGATGGATGAGGAATTCGTTTTTAAACAGAGGGAAGACTCGAATATTGACACAGAAGAGAGCGGTGATCCATTTGCTCTGATGGCTAATCAAACGAGTGATCTAGTTTAGTGGTCCATGGGCACACCAGAAGGTCGAACGTGAGGAGGTTTACAATGAGGGACCATCGGTCAACCCGTTTATCTTCCTCTACTTAATACCCGCAATATGTCATGTAGGATCTATCTTGGGCTTAAAGGTGCGCAGCGGAATATTACTTGTAAAAGAATGGGAAACCTCCCATAGTTAATATAATTCTAAATGTTCATTCTAACAAGTTTTCTTTAACTTATATAATGTAGTTGAGACATATGAGGTGACGAGGGTGTTGTAAATTGTAGAAACTGAGGCATAAAAAATTGATCAAGTCACTATTATACAATCAAGCTGTATATCCATTACTGAATTTACGAAAATTTTAGAAAAAAATCATTGGGAACATAACTAAACCTTTAACATTTTAATGAATAGCTAATATGATTATCGAACCAATATTTTTTGAAATGGAGATACATTTGCTCATGAGAGATTTTATTATTATTATAGCATAAACACTACAAGCCGATTACATCCGTTGGCTGTGGGAAATCTTTACATATACTTATGCATAGTCAAACAGCCCTTATTAATAACAGCCTGATATTAAGTTAGTACAGAGAGATAACAAAAATAAATGTTAATTAAATTTCCAGTCCAAAAATTATAAATTAATTACTTGATTAGGTAATCGATTGGGGGACCTACAATGACTATCAGGAATTTGCCCGTGGAGGGAGGGAAACCCCTCGGAAAACTTCTCTCTGACAGAATATACACAGCACATACAGCAAATTCGTAGTCTAGAAAAACAATAAGAACCCCAAGAACAAATAACAACAATGAACCTTACAATACAATACCCAACCCTATCATAATTTCCGCAGTTAGCATGTTTTTTTAGCTTCATGTTGAAGGTACTACATACGTACTCGGAGAGGAAATAGCTCGAACACACCTGCAGGAAGAGTATTCCATTGCTCTATCTTTCTACACCTACATCTACATGAATACCCTGCAACCCGCCTTTCGGCGTGTGGCAGGGGGTGTAAACACCATTCGATTGAGCTACTTTTTTAGCCTATTACTATCGCGTATTGTTCGCGGAAAAAATGAGTTCTTAAATCGACTAGTTCTAGCGTCTATTTCTCTTACTTTGCTCTCATTGTCGGATCGGCCGAAGTAACAGGGGGGTCGCATAATGTCAACTCCGTCATGGGAAAACGTGCTTTCTCTAAATTTATTAAGGAGTCGCAACCTAGCTTCTAACCGCCTTTCTTTCAATGATGCCCAACCTGTATCTGAGAGCATCTTAGTGACGCTTACCTTTTTCTCGTAGCATTATTTAACGAAACGTATCGCTTTGCGTTGAATTTTCTCGAGTTCGCGGGTACCCGTTTCATCCGCTGGGTCCCATATACTTGCCGCGTATTCAAGATGGGGCCTGACCAAGGAGAAATAACATCGCTCTCTAACTTTCTCATCGCATCTACCGACAATACGCTTTATGAAGCCGAGCTTTTTACTAGCTTTACCGCAGATTTTACGAATGTGAGTGCTCCAATTTAAATTATTGGTAAGAGTTACCTCAAGATACTCAACTGATTCTGCTACATTTATGACTAATCCATTCATTACGTATGGGTAATTATGACGCAATTCTTTCTTTTCGAAGAAATTAACTACGGAGCATTTACTCACATTGAGATCTAGTTCCCATTTTTCGCACCACTTTTGAATTGTTATTAAATCATTAGATAGAGAAATACGATCGTCATCGTTAGATATTTCTCTATATATGACCGAGTCATCCGCGAATATCCTAACATTGCTATCTATCTCTTCACTCAAGTCATTAATATATATCAGAAACAGAAGAGGACCAATTACGCTTCCCTTAGGTACGCCTGAGGTAACTTCTGTTACTCTGTTCGAAATAACGCCATCAAGTACTACTTGTTGTTCCAATTCATAAAGAAAGTCCATGACCCAGTCAATTACTTCTTTATTAATTCCCGCTAATTTTAATTTGTAAATTAACTTATAGTGGGGGACTCTGTCGAAAGCCTTCTTAAAATCGAGAAAAATTGCGTCTACTTGCTTTCTACTCTCGGCAGACTTTAACAATCTATATCTAATCCTAAAAGACAATTTAGCTGCGTTAGTCCTCTGATGGGGAGGTTAAATTTTATAACTATTATCTTTCCTGCTTAAGTAAGCGGGGCTTCTTCTCCTACTCTTAATATTTGTCCATACTAGCTCTCCACTATACTATACGCGCACTTAAAACTGAAGAAGTGGAATTAAAATTAGTTAAGGCAAGATATATTGCGTTTTATTGGCGAGAAACGTTTACTTCCATAAATCATCAGTTGGTCAGTAATGTCATTGAAATGAATCTGCAAATTTAATATGTTCGGATTGTAGTGATATTATGTATGTTAAAATCTGTGACGATAAAAATTCCGAGATCTAGATCTGAAATAAACCCAGATATGACGGCATTAATTCTCATATTTTAATATTAACTACCCTCTGCTTTCATTGATGATTTTACTTTCATTTGTATTAAATTTTGATTAATACACTTATTTATTGAGTTCCTTAATACTTTTAGGCGGCCATAATTCTAACTGGAAAACAAGTACGTGACTAGGAAAGTATTCTTAATTTCGAATTTAAAGCTATTTTTGACAAAATTTCCCATTTCATGTCAACCACTATATTTATGTTTAGATTTAGTGGCATTAAGGCATCAGTATGCTCCTCCAATAGCAACCAATTGCGAATTTCTTTCTTTGGTAAGAAAATGGTGGTTATATTATCAGTTTTCATCCGATCGGTATTTACGGAAGAGGAAGATAGACCTGGAATCATTATCGATGTATTTTTGATTAACGCTTCCACTCATATTATAAGTTATTTTGTTCTTCTCACTGGAACACCAACACTGGCACTCTTTTCTTCAGCAAAATCTTTTTTTAGATTAATATTTCGGAATATATTGTCAGAATATTTTGATAAACGAAAGATCCCTCCCTCGGTAATGAGGAATTTCCGCAAGGGCTCGTATTATTGGGAAAGCGATGGAGTACACATCGTATCGATGGTAGCAATTATCGATTGTCTCGTGCGATAAATTACTCTCGCAAACTCAATAATCCGTAAAATCCAGGGTACGTTAAGTATCTTCTTGGAAAAGTGCTAAATTTTCGAAGAAATCTTGTTACTTGATCGTAGTACGAGGGAATGCTCTGCTCGTTAACCTTAAGATCGGTTTCCTATGGCCTTATAGATATGCATCGGATTACATTTAAAGCGAATATTCTACGGCGAAATCATCTTCTTGAGAGAACTCGAGATTCTTTTCTTTCCTTGAGTTCCTCATATTTAACCTATCTTCATGGTATTACCTCTACATCTATTGAAAGAATTTATCTATTTTGAGAAATCTATAAGTCATATATCTTTGTTTTGCTACCGCACATCCCCCTCCTCACTTTTGTATACTTTTATTTATTTAGATATTCCGCTGCAATATGGTGGAATATTTGCACTATCCTATCCTGCACCTGTGATATTTTTTGAATTTTTTTATCCTATCCTGCCCCTGAATATATTTTTTGAATCTATCGCTTTTGTGTAAGGTGATGCTTTATAAGGTGGATGAATTTTCACGCTGCTTTCACGGTTGGATTCCCATCTTGCCCCCAACCCTTATTGGGAAAGTCGGACACACACAAAATGGTTCCCTAACTAGAAATTCCGATTAACTGGGACTCGAACCCGGATACTTGGGGTTGAAGCCAGCCACTTCGCCACCGCGGTCGATAACATAATCTAAGATGGTTTTCGATAACATAATCTAAGATGGTAAATATATACCGTGTAAATATACGTTTTATTTTCTACGGGTTATTTACAAAGTTTGGAAGAAAATAGACTTGGTGGGCTGAAATTGCAGTATACATTTCTAAACAATTTACGATGACATTGACAAAGAATTTATCTACATTACAAGCTTAACTACCTTTTAGGAGTTATAACTATGTTAAGAAGCTAAGTTATGACAGAATTATCATAAGATTAACATGCAGAGCTATCCTCGTGAATTCATCCATACATTCTACGATCAAAATTAAAAAACTAATGTAATCATTCGTGACTTCGTGGAATCTTTTAGCAATTATCTTGGATAGAAAATAACTTCGTAACTCTCACAGCAGAATTTTAATCTGACTTGTTTCATCAGCGCCTTTTCGAAACATTACGATCCACCGAATCAGATTTACCTTGATTGAACACCAATTTAATAAATTATGCTTAAATCTCTCCACTATTTACTTATTTCTTACCTTCCTATCGTATATTACCTACGTACCTTATTCCAAACACTTTACTCTTCTACGTTAAATTTATAATCTCTTTTGTACCTCTCTGTAGCCCTTTTCCTATCAACATCGTATCTGTAGTATCACCTTCATATTCTCTCTGTAAACTGTCTCTCTTCCATAACTCTCTATCTATCCCGTGCACCCCACTGCTCTAATACTTCTACACTCCATTTTCACCGTATCCTCCATTACTCTTTCCCTTCCTCAAATACCCTCCCTCATCTCGCCCTTATAATTCCCTCCCCTTCTTCTTCATTTCCTCCACCTTCCCTCCCCTCTTTTCCCCTTCCACCTTCAATTCCTATTCTCATGCTGATTCGTTCGTCTGTCTGCCTATTTTCACGCTCTATCCCTCCATTGTCGCTCTACTCTACCACTCTATTATATCTTAAAGAAGCTTTTGAGTCGCAGTTTTGATGAATGCGAACCCATCTATTCATCCAGCATTGAATTTACCGCCACGTTACATATTAATACAGGTGTCGATTTAGAATTTCAAGTCCTTTGTGCTACGAGAGACTTGAAAGTCTCAAGTTTGCCTTGAATTAAACTTCAAGCCTGTTTACCTCTCTTCGATTCTCTTCTTCATCGGCCTTAAATTCGACCTTTCTTGTCTATACTCATTCTTCCTTGCCGCTGTAAGGTACTTAAAAGTCTCAATTTTGATATTTAAGATGCGATTTCCTTATCTGCCTAGTATTAATTCAATCATCGCTTATTCGATGTACCTAGTCGCTTTTGAATTTTATCTCATCCTTAGAATCATGAGGGACTTCAAAGTCTCCCTGAATAAATCTGTTCGTCTTTTCCTCAATCTTTATTTCCTTCGCAGTCTCCAGGAAGAGACTTGATAGTCTCGATTTCTTCCTTCAGCCAGTTCCCCCTTCTTCCATCCATACCCTCCCCTTTGCTATCAACCAGCGTTAGGCTCTCCCGCCGTGAAATGGAGTTAGCGTTCTGGAGATGGAGCAAAGTGTTCGATAAAGAAGGGAGGAAATGAGACTGCTAGGGGAAGGAGGAAAGCGATGTTTCTAACATGAAGGGGAAAACATAAAGTTAAGAGGCGACTCTACTAACTGTGCTTGCCGCCCAGTGTTAATGGGATGGTTTCTTCTCTAGTTCCTGCTCCAAAATAATGTGTTATTTATTTGATTTTTTACCGCAAATAGATGCTAAGTGTAGAGGCGGCGAGTAATTTTAAAATAAATTAAATATGAACGATTTATTACTATTTTAAAGGATGTTGGAATAAACGAAACGTAACTGTTTAATAAAAGCAACATTACTACTAATTACAACATTAACTACAACATTTCCATTTATAAATTTAATACTACGAAAGATCATGCATATATTTCAGAGTTTCGGATGATTCCTCACGACTAACGGACCCAGCGTATTACGTAGTCGCCGTATGTCAGCCAATTAGATATTTTGAGTTAATCACGAATTCAATAAAAAAGCGTATGATCTGATGAAGCAATGACATTCACGTTATAAGGCGATGTATTAGGAAATCTATTTGGTAGAATTATGAGAAGACGTTCTTTTCTCACAGCAGTTTATAATATACAAATTTAGTTACAACGAATATTCTGCCCCACTAAGCGATGATGATGATTAATCGCTGACATGCAGATGAAAATTATGCGTTGAAACTTGTTTATTGTGTCTGAATTATTAGGTGTTGAGGGGAAAGTACAACTTCTTCTCTTAATTCTACATTAATAAAAGGTGTCCGATATTTTGGATAGGACTTAATGAACGATCCTGGTAAATTATTACACTCTCTATTATCTAACAATGAGAAATAATCTACCTACGTGATTTAAAACATTAGATCACTACAGGTTTGAAATCGTTCTCTTCATTTCGTTTAAATGTATTTTCATTACCTCCACGTACCAACTCCGAGACTGTTTTCGCCCTTCGGATAAAAACAACGTCCCCTTAACAGCGTAGCAACGGAATGATGAGATTACTGTTCCTTTTTGTCTGGGGCGGATCTTCACAGCTCCTTATACTCTAATTTCTCTATCGTTTCCCAAATTCTTCATATTTAAAGGAAGTAAAATTGTGATACACAATCAACGCAGAAAATCTTACGATAATAACCAAATTTAGAAAGATGCGTAGTTTATAAAGAATATCTATTCTTTACGTAACAAAGTGAAAAATTGCCATGAACAGCTTTCCAAGGAATAAATGTCATTCCTTTTATTTACAGCCACATTATTCTCGTAAAATAAAAGATAGTTGCCGGATGAAAGGCCTTGATTGCGAACAGGTGGTTTGGAAGTTCTAAAGCCTCTAACAGTGACACTTATAGGATTATTTATAACCCGTGAAATTAATGAAGAAGGACAAGTTCTCCAAAAAATGAAACTTGAGACTTTATATAAAGAATCTATTTGGATCGAAACCATTGGTATTTAGGATCATAGGTGAAGATATTTTAGCCTTAAAAGTCTCTCTACGGGGATTAATTTTTAATACTTCATCATATGTTTGTTATTAGTCTACACAAAGTATGACTTTTACTTGTAACTATTCGCATCTTATTATGCACGGTTGTGCTGTAATCTTCACGTAAATGTATTTATATTGACAGCTAAAGTCTCTCTCTCCATAGGTCCTCTTAGCAGAGCTTTCGACTATCTGGAAAATTTCGAGGGATATGATTTCGTTGAGTTAATTTAATATTCAAATATTCTCTGTAGATCTCATACACAGTGTATCGTATTCTTCGTTGTACAAGTCGCACTTTTTTTTGGAGAATTTGGGATCTAAATCAGCCTTTCATACGTTATATAGATTTTTTCAAACTGTTTCAACTTCTGTGTATGTCAACTAACGTCTTTACTGAGAAATACGTTAGTTGAGTTATTGACGAATATTTTCCTAGGCCTTTTGAATGTTGAAATGATTTAGTTTTCGCGTATTGCTGTTCTCGCTCTAATCATGACACAGATACCATTATAGGAATCTATTCACTCTATTCATTATTTTATTATTTCACAAAGAATGGTGAAAACCTTTCAACTATATTTCTTTCAGTAGAGATATTATCCTAATTTTAATTGCAACCGTGAACAATTTTTCCCTTGCGGTATACTTCCTACGTTTATATCTTTACCAATTTTTCCACTTATTAGAGAATCATAATATATCAGCAAAAGAAATATCAGTGGCTCAATTTTCTCATCTTGGATTTGTCGGCTTCTCTCGGTTCATGAAAATATACGTATAATTGGAAGTTCACCGTCGTTCTCTTTAAGCGTAAACATAGCTGGAATAATATGTATTCATTTTCAAAGGGTAAATTCGTCAAAACATGTTGTGCTTTTAGGTAAACTGTTATCCCGATCGAAGCTGATGTGTACACCAGCAGCTATTTGATTTAGAGGGAAATTTATTTGATGAATTTCATCGACAGTGTGTTGTCATGAGGAGTGCTTGGTTAATTTTTTATCTTCCATATCCAGTACGGTATTTGCAATGAATATTATGCATGCATACATATCTACGTATAATATTGAAAGTAAATAAATTTCTGAAACAGGCAAGAGATTATAAATAACCTAAAGAAGCAGATTATGACGCTGTTGCGGTATTTTTACGAGTTTAAGACGCACCTGATTCCAAGAAAATCCTCATTCTTTTGAAGATCATTAAGGAAATAAATTCATTTTGAAAAGTAATCTCTGATAGCGATAAAAACTAAGATACGCATGCTTTGATGAATTATAAAACGTCTTACGAACATTTTGAGTTATATATTGAGAAATAATTTTGATGAAACATATAGTTTACATATGTATTCTGCCAGCCACCATTCGGTGAGTGGTCGGTGCATCGACCATGACTCTACTTTCTTATTCGATTAATTGCGCGGAAAAAGGAATTCTTGAAGCGACTAGTTCAAGTAACTGATTCCCTTATTTTTCTCGGAGGATCAGAACGTCCTATGTAAAAGGGAGGACACATTTAGTGCATCATCTTCTAGGAAAATGCTTCCTCTGAATTTTTTAAATAATATATGCCTTATTTTGAGTTCTCAAGCATCTAAAGATTCCCGCCTTACGTTCTTAAGCAGCCGAGTAATGCTGACTGATTTGTCGCCGCAGTTCTTGATAAAAGGTATTGTTTCTCGTTGTACCTTCTCTAAGTCACAAATGCAACACTTTTCTGCAGGGTTCCGTATACTACATGCATACTCAAGTTAAGATCTTTTACTACAAGATCCTTTCACTATGTATTCTGGTAAACATAGACATCTAGATGTTGACAGAAAATTTAGGTAGCGGATTTTCCCAACGTTTGTAATACAGACCCCTGAATCTTCAGAAACCCAGAAGGGAAGGATACATGTTAGATTCGCGTAAATATGACGTTATACTGCATTGTTTACTTATCACGAAGCCTAATAATTGTAATATGGAATATATATTACATATTTACGTATACTGTACATGTTTCAAACTTGTACAATTTGAACTCTGTAACCCCTTAAAGGATACACTTTTTATAATAGTGTCGTTTGTTCCTCAAATGACAAAGCTACACGTTTGACTTCCTGCTTCAGCTTTTTCAAAGGTTTCTGAAGTTAATTTCCCGAGATTTCTCCAAATAAAGCAGATTCTGCATGTTGGTTTTCCGTTTTCCTCGTCATCGCTAAACCGCCGAATTTCCCCCTCTGCTCCCCTCGAGCGTTATGGATTGAAGGTGGATCGAAATACACTGTATTCGATTTGTTTCGTTTCCGTCCGAATTGCGGGAGCTATCTCTTATCCTTTGATTTCCTCCTCCTTGAGGCGAGGGCGTGGAACGTTATGGGGAGAGAAAAAGAAATTTTGGGAACTAGAAATTTACTATTCCGAGAGCATGGAGCTTTTCCGAGCAAATACGCTGGGATCGTTCCAGGAAACAGGAATGAAGTTTGCTGGAGTATTCCGTTTTGTATGCGGATGTAAGAAAACTGCTCAGCAAAATATTTCGTGGTAACTTACTGGATTTCGAGAAGATCGAGTTGTATAGATAAACGTTTTCTTGTGTATTGTGCAGTATCTTACCATTTTCATTCAATTTGACGGAAAATTGAGAACTTAAAGTACACTTTTCCTATAAAGTCGAAATTTCGTCATTTTTTACGTGTAATGCATCACGGGCAATGTTTTCCTTACTAGCCTTCATTTGTGATTTGATCCGATAACTTACGTGTTTCGGAAGATTGTCTAATATCTTTTTTGAATCATACGGAAAAATCTACTATTACATTACTGCTGAAGCTGATGAAAATTTACTTTTTCCATTATCTTTTGTAAATTGTTTGCCTTCCTCAAAAATTTCATTGTCTATATTCGTTGATGTATTGAATTATAAGACTTCAAAGCAACGCTTTATCATTAAGTCGGTGTTTTTGCTTGACTTGATAGTGTTTGCATCAATTTCATTTCAATGACTCCACGATATCGCCTAAAAATTGCTCTCTTCTCTATCTCTTGATCCCAAGAATGTTTATTATAGTTTTACAACGTTCTATAAATATCAAGTGCAAAGTGGCTCATGAATGCTAGGTTAATCTGCAAGTAAAAACATCGTCCTCTGACTACCATCTCAGTTTTTCTCCTCTATTCCTTTGATCTCTTTTCCATCCAATACCTCAGAGTAGTTTACTTTGTTGATATTTATGGCTTGATGTATTTTTCTTTCTACTTCCGTTTTAGAGTGAAACATTTGTATACACAAGGCATTCTCACCAAATATACGGAGTTTATCCATAGTTTACTTCTCTTAGTCCTTTCCCTATGATTATCAGAACAGCTAATCGGTAAAATTTTCGGTACCTACCAGGTATCGTTTCAGAAGATTGACTTTTATCTCCTTTATTAATTCCGCTGATTATTTTCCTATAGAAAAAAATGTTTGCTCTTACAATTTTCCAGGTGATTTATTTTTAAATTGACGTACATTTCATCCCTACCTTGTTTAAAAGGGATGGCATGTTTTATATTTATTTACTTAAAACACCTATTGAATTTCCCTTTGACCATCCAATGCAGCTATGGCTGATATTTGATTATATGACCATGATTTTGTTTACGATAATAATCCGCATTGATTTATTACCTTATTGAAATATAGAAAAGAGATCTTATCAGTAAATTTGCATTACGAGCAATGAATTCAGTCTTCTTTTTGAACCTTTAAAAATACAATCTTTTATTTCACCTTTCATCCTCAAAAGATATGTTAATCTTCTATTGCTTTCCATGTAAATGGATCGATGACCATGTAATCTACATTTAATCAAAATACATATTAAGAAAAACGCGTGTGAAAAGCAGGCGTGGTTTAATGCATTCACATTAATGTTTACGTTAGTTAGGATAAATATCGGGTGTCATCACCTTGGGCGAGGATCAGCAGAAATTCGAAGATAATTGCATATACGAGTTTGCAAATTTGGTTCCTGCAGAAGTTTGACCCATGGACATAATGCCGTAGGGAGATAGCTCTTCTGTCATTTGCATTTCTGTGAAATGATTTATTAGGTTAGGGAATGGTTCAGTGTGTTCGTGAATAATAATTATCATTAAAATCGACATGATAGGGATTATATTCCTGTTTCCATTAAATAAATTATTATTATTACTTGTAGAGGAGCACAGTAATGTGACGATTTCGGTATCGGAGAGAAAGTGTAGAGGTTATTGATTTAAGTAATTTAAATCGTTTCCAATTGCAAATTACTGTTTGAAAAATTAGACAATTTTTTTGAATAATCATATAAAGCAACCTAACTTGTAATACCCGGTAGTAAGAGAAAGGGAGGGACATTCATTTTAAATCGATAAGTAGATTTTTCTGACTACTAGAATATTTGGAAGTAACAAACTTTAAGGAATTTTGTGACAACATTTTGCTATAAGTATAAGGGAAAATTAAGTAATAAGCATATTACTAGTCTATCTTAATCAAATTAAGAATTTTCTGGGATTTAGAATCTGAGTTTACATCTACAGCTAACTTTAACAAAATATCTGCTGAGATTGCGTTTAGAAAGGTCAACTTCTAAAAGTTACGCTATGTTACATCTCAAATTTAATAATTTCCCGTACTTTAATTTTTACTTGAGCCCAGGATTCTGAGCTCTTTATATCTAGTTAGGATAAAAATTTTCTTCGACAAAATGCCAACAATTTTTTCAAATAACATCTGTTTTGAAGTAATGATAAGATTTCTCGAGAAAAATTGCGTGAGAACGTTTGTTCCGTTCAACTAAGGGGAAATGTCTTTTTTCAACTATATGCGATCAAGTCAGACTATAAGTTATCGTAGTCATAAACAAAAGGCGTTCATCGCATAGATTGCCATTACAAATCTACTCCCGCATAATACGTCGTCACTTGTCTTAATTTCCCATTTCTCTAGGAAATCGAAAAATAAACCGTTGCATCGCTCTTTACCAAATAAAGCTTACACGAGAGGAAAAGTTATTGAGTTTCCCCTTTTTCCTTTTTATGGGCAGTCTGCTCTTAATATCGCTCCATCTATCTTCCGTCCATGCTTTCTTCTCCTGCTGAGGTTCGCACATTCTTCCCCTTTGATATTCATCCTTCGTCCTTAAACTCTGCTTAACGCTCCTTTACCTCCGTCCTTCTCCATGAATTCCCTGAGAAGGTCGCCCCTTGCTCCCAACTCTTTATAATGGATTTATTTGTCTTACTAATGGCTCCACCCTTTCCAGACCGCGAATACTGATTCCGAGCATCTCTCGCCCCTCCCATCACTCAAACCCAATTTCCTTCTCTTGCCTTCTTTTTTCCTCTAATCATCTCTTCGCCAATCTGTTTATTCCTTGCTTAATTCCTTGCGCTCTTAATCCCGCTCGGTAGACCTGTTCCTACTTCATTTTTTTCATTTTTACTTTGGATTAGAGAATTTTTGAAGTGCAATTCGTAATCTAACAGATAGGTAATCCATTAATTCATATCTTTGCACATTTATCATAGCCGTGTACTTTTAACTGAAATATTGACTTTATTCCTTAATTTAAACATTTTAATGATTTAAAGATAATGAAAAATCCAAATTTACTACTAAATTTGTAATTATATAATCTGATAATTGAGCCTCGAATTTCTGGTAAGACTCCATCATGAAGAATATTGAAAGAAAAACTTTTAACTTCTTATCTTTCGCATAAAATGACATTTTTCTTGTAAATCTTGTGGTAAACTTAGAAGTCTTCATTTCAATATTGTTTATGGTTGTCTCCATCACGAATATCAAGATGATTCCCATGAAGGGCATCGAATCTGAATGGAAAATCCAAAAATAGATATTTATGTCGGCGTGAAAACCGAACCAGAATCGAAAAATTTAATAATTAATTTGATCCTACGCCGGAAGTGATTTGTTTTTTCTTTTCCGATTTTCGGTTTCACATACACATCAAGTGTAACCGTAGTTGTGTTTATTAAAAAAAGAATGATGACTTCAAAATCACGAATTTAAACTAAAATTGTTAAAGCTGAACTTATTATTATATTCTTTCTTTTATATCAGTAGTCTTATTTTAAAATTCAATCAAATAAAATTCTATATCACGGATAACATAAGCCTTGCTGAGAGATTATATTATTAGAGAAAAATCCGGCTCGGCAATTTTTACTGGAGCAAAATTGGAAAAGAGCCGGAATTCGTCGTTTGCTTTGATACGGAGAGAAAAATACTGTCTAAATTGATGTTTACTCGTGTTCTAATTTCTATTAAAAATTCATCACTGTTCCAATTTTAAGGTCTTATAAACAAAATTTTCTCTGGAAAAAAACTTTGATTCATAAAAGATTCACTCTATCTAACTAAAAAGGAGTGAATTATCGAGGATTAAAAATTACTCTTTCAACTTTTATAGGGGATCCTGTGAAGTAAGGATGGAGATTGTGCCGAGGAACATGAAAAAATGGATTTGATAAGCGCTAGGATGGTGTACATTCGGTTACGATTATCGGTAAGGGGATCTACGGTATTGGAATTTCAAAATTACTAGGCCATGCATGTCGGACAATTGGTAGAGGGAGCGCCGTACTCAGCGATTTTTGAAACTTGCTCATGCTCATATTAGCATACAGGAAGATATTATGCATACTATTTGACAGTGATGGACCTTATATGTTGTCATTGCATATAATTATTAATTAATTAAAGAGATTCCATAAGTATATAGTTTAACGTATATATTTTATCGTAAAAGTTTTATTTAGACATCACTCCAAAGCAAGAATAATTCTCTCGCGTTCTACTTCAGTAAAAATATAAAACTATAATTTAATTTAAACTTACAAGTTACAGACTTTGTCTTTCATTAGCATAAGTTTTTAAGAAAGCGTTTAACAAGCATTTTCTGATACAAACGACTGAAATGTTTTACTTGAAGAGTAGTATTTAGATCTTCGACCGTTATCTGACAACTGCCAACATTATAGCGGAAAGGATGTATTGATTCCCGGATGTAAACGAAAAATTATTACTAACAAATTAAAATAACTAAAAATATAAAATGTTATACATATGTGCAAAAATCCATGTATCATTATTAAGTAAATATCAATTTTTCATTATCTACAAGGGAAATGCGCCATTCAAATCCTATATAAACGAATTTTAAGGACTTAAAAATAAAGCCACGAGATGTGGAATAGTCCTCATATCTTTGTTCGCCAAATTTCAAATTTAAAGTTTTCATCAACCCAACGTCTCCCCCATTCATAATCAGAGCAAATAAAAATTTGATTTTAATTAATGGAGGCTAATATTTGTTGCCAGGAAAAAAACGAATTTGAGGGTAAACTCACAACTGCGCCCGATTTCACATCTGTAAATATTTACTTCGGTTGCTCGAATCATCAATCTCTCTGTTGTTGCCTCCTCTCTTATCCATTAAGTATTCTTCCTTCAATGTCAGCCTCTTCAGTCTCGAGTACTCCTTCGGCTAACAATTCAAGAACGAATTACATTACAAACGGACAGAATGTAATTTAAATCGCTATGGATAGCTCAATAATTCCACTCCGTGAATAGAGTCGGGGATTTCCCATTTTTCCCGACTAAAAACTTTCGTAATTAACAACTTCAACGAAGAACCGAGGTGAATCTCATTACGCGAGCGTCTCCAAAAAAAAGACGCATGCCTCGAAGGAAAATATCGCAAAATTGAGTTAATATTGTCATCAAGGACCAAGTTACCATTATTCATTCCAAACTTTCCCTCCAATTATACTCCGTTAAATTTCACTCACTCTTTCTTCGAAGCCATCTGCCGGCATGTACACCAAACTTACTCAGAGGGTATGGAAACCAACCACGGAACTCGACTTCGTCATTAAGAAGTAGAGGAGGTAGCGAAAGAGAGGCGGAAGGTAAGATATTTGAGCAAGAATGGTTAGGATGAAGTCATTAAGAAACTTTTAATGCGATAAGAACAATGGCTCTTGCCGTATTTGGGAATAAATGCTTTCGTTTCTTGTAGGAAGACAAATCTTCGGGTCGGTTTCGAATCGGGCGTTGATGGGTTTACTTGCTGTTTCCTCTTAAAGGTAACTTCCGTCTCATCGCGGCTGTCTTTTCTTCACCTCATATTCCCGTTGGCATCCTTCGCAATGCGCAATGACAAATTGCCGGTGTGAACATATTTTGGTTTTCATTAAGTTGATCCTAGAATGAAAGACGCGTTTCTGTGTAAAAGATTGAATCTTCGTTTTGTTCCTTTCCAGCGATTTGAGAGGGTCAAGGTAAATTAATGTGCTTATGTGCCGATATGAATTCTTTGTACAAAGCTCGATTTCGACGGAATAGTAGTTCTATTGGTCATATTGGTAATAATGGTCTTCGAATGAATTTTTTTGGTATTTCATCATCGTTAGAAGTACGGTTATGTTGGGTTTTTCTTTTTTATATATAATCAACGGTCAAACACCCCGAAAGGTGTTTTAGTTGAAGCAGGATCTAGAAGTAGTACTCTTATAATTCATTGTTTTGTTTTCTGGAATCACTAATTAATTGTGTAGAAAACTACTTGGAAAAATGGATTGATTGATACGGAAGATTTGTCTAAGGTCCTTAGTAGGCTTACGGTTGATTCAGTTTCTAAGGTGGTCATCTGAAACAGCAGATTGTACTTATCAAGGCTCTGCATCATATCAGAAATGAAATACTTTAAATGCCTCTTTTTTTCTTTTACTATATGTCTTTCATTTAAGATTCTATATTTCGAAATTGTATCACATCGGGATACTTAGAGATGTGGAATCCCCTCGGGGTTGTAACTCATGGATGTTCAGTTGAAGAGTAATACCATTTTCCATTTCTTCCCCACAAATACCTCGTTGGAATCTAAATTGGACAAATTATCTTGAGCAACTTATCTATAGGCTATGAATATTTATGTCTTATTACGAGAGTTTCTATTACCAATTGCGGAGAAGATTCCTCCATACCTTTTACAGAATAATTTACTGTCATCGTATTCATTTTATTAGGTCAATATAGGAGTGCAATATATTTCTGATGGTATTCTCTACCATGGTTTCAGAATATTAATCACTTTAATAGAGTTCTTTGGAATTACTCGAGTTTCAGCCATTAGATCTTTCTACTTCATCATCGTGTTTCAATTTCCTTTTCTTTTTTCGTGCTTCATTTCCTCGAGAAATTGAGTTCACTCTTCCTACGTCTCTTCAAACAATACTTCAATGCTCTCTCCTACTAGAATCTAGAATCCCTATTATATCCACAAACTTTCACATTACCATACTTTAGATAATTGAACCATTTTCTTCCTTCTAGGGCCCAGTTTTCACATTCTTATGACAACAGAATGTTTTACCGGTCTTAGTACATCAATGCTGTGTTGAAAAGCTATTTCTTCTGATGTTTCTCTTATAAAACCTCTTTAGCCGCGTGTTTTATAAATTAAATAATTCAAAGTCTGTTAGATGTATTTTTCCTTTAATTTTCAATCACGATTTTGCTCTGGAATTTAAATTTATAGTAAAATTACTTATAACCTTTACATGTAGTTCTAAAGGAAGACTAAAAGCATTTTCTTATAACGTTAAATTGAAAATTTTATTCTGTTCGGATGTCTTAGAAATTTCATTATTAATAATTTCATTTCAGTCGTTATGATAATCATTTTATTTTTCTCATAATTTTTTCCTAACTTTGTTAATACGCTTATTGATTTTGAATTCAAATTTATCATTACTTTGAAAATAACTATTTTAGATTTAGAATACATGCCGATACATTACTTTCTATGTTTAGATACCAAGGGTTCTTTCTTCTTTAGATACCAAATATAAATCGTGAAATACAAAGATCATTTTGAAAGTTAGATTCATTATTTCTTGTGTCCTGATTATGAAATCGTTAGGACGTCTTGTTCAACGCAGTTGAGTGCAAAAAAACATAATTTTTAGACTTATTCTTTCGACATCTTCTACGGAAGTCCTCGTATTTAAGGTTATGAGGTATAAAAATACGAATTAAGGACATTGGAACCAATAAGTAACAAAACAAGCTCTGTTTTAAATTCTTTCCCTAACGCATTTATCGATAGCTGTCTTAAAAACCTATACAAATAATACATCTACGATATGTATGTACGTTGAATTAGCATCTATCACTGTATATCATCTATTCGTATTTCTTTTGCATCATCCGAAAATGTAACTCCTATTCTGTTGTGCTCGCTTAATCGGCGCTCCAATTTATTTATGGAAGAATGAAATGGTTTAGTTTGTTGAAGGCAAATTATTAATAAAGATAAAGATCCATACGCAATATCTTATCGACCATTTATCCAAGCATGGCCTCTGCCCTCAAACGAGAATGTACGAGAAGGGATGAATCTGCCATTTCATACAATCTCTATTGCTTCTCCCTGCAGCCTTCCCATCATCCCTCACGTTCTCTTCCCTGTCTGCCATACGACTGGTCCTCTCCTGCAGCCTCTTTCCGTATTCATAGTTTTCCCACGCCGCGGCTATCTTATCTCCCTCCCTTCCAAAACTCACTTCCAAACAGTGGATCCAATCCCCTTCTCCTTTCTAACCACCGTTTCCTGCCCCTTGCTTTAACTCCTCTATTCACACTTCTTCTGCTTTCCTTCCCTTTACATAATGTTCCCTTCATTCCATTTGTACCCATTCTATTTTCACGCTTTCCCTCGCCTCCAATCTCTGCTCTCCTTTCTTCTCCCTTTACCACTTCTATTCTCTTCATTTCCTTCCTTTATTGTTCTCTCACAAATTCAATTTTTTCTCTGCCATATTTTTCCGACTCAGCATTGTTTTTTTTCGCGGCATATTTGTTCTTTTTAAGGTTTCCCTCATGATGTGCTATTTTTCTCACTTGGATCGAGAGGGAAACCTGATTAGTTCAAATTCTCCGTATGCGCCAATTAATTTGTGGGAGACGTTGATTTGAACGGTCAATTAAAAATCGAATAAATCAAAAAGACGGAGAGCGATGAGATTGAGATAATTTGAGACGTGAAGAAACATTCGACTGCAGTGTTACAGAGATATTTAATATTTAGCATTTTGGTATTTGTGGGACTCTTCTATAAAATAAGTGCATATATAAATTAAATCTGCAATCCTGTAAATTACTCTTTGAATTACTATTGATCTTGGTTCAAAGCTTTTGAGTAAGTTCTTCTCTTCAACGATTGTGTGAGACTCACTTTACCCCATATTTCTCAAATTGTGACCTACAGAATAGTAAGGGTAACTTGAACTGTTGAATCTTTATTGGGAATACTTATTAGTATTATATATCTTTCTCCGAATGACAATAAAATTTCAATATCCTAGAAACAAAGTTGTATTGCGCACACACTGCCTATCACGCGTCTTTAGCTTGTAAAAGGTGTATTACTGTCGAAACTTAAAAGTTATATTACTGTAAAGTATGTTAAGATTAAAGATTGTTTGTAAATAATCAGGATTAATCGAGAGGATAGTTAAGTCAATGAAGACATTTCGGACAATAGACCCATAATCAACTAATAGCAATTAATAACATTCATAATAATATAATATATATACAGGGTTAGAACCGAGGAACTTAATGTTGATAGGTAATTGAGCAAAGCTTTACTAACAGGGTGTAGCAAATAAAAATTGTATCACTTTGGGTTCTCCATTGATTTGTCACTGAGAAGAGAGTAAGATTCAGTCTGTTTCCAGCTCAAATATTTACGTTCGCACAAGTTTGTGTATATGAATGTATATCAACGCATGCTTCAGTCAACAAATGCTTTCTTTGATTTCATATGCGTTTTTCCTTAAGATCGTTGTACCTTTTTTTGTGAGCGGTATATTCTCTGAATAAATGCATAACTATTGTTAAATCATCGATAGAGGGTGCCTACCTTCGAACCTCCTTGATTCGAGAGTATCTTTGAAACATATTTGTACTCAATCTTTGTAGCTTTTAGATCGGAAGTCTTAATAAGCTCGTAGGTTTTTCCATCCACTCATGTGGCCCACCTGTCAGATATGCTTTCTCCCCCACATTAATGGAAAGGATTTGAAAATTTTCCATGTTTTTCCCATAAATTTATCTATTTTTCTTATCTTTTCTCTCGAGTGCTCTATCCCATTTAAGTGTTTTTGCACTCTAGTTCATTCTTATTTCTTTGAATTTAAAAAATCCAAAATTTCAATTTCTCCCGTAATAAAGTTGTTTGTTCCTCTTTTGGCTCCCTTTTTCTTTCATCCTCATTCCACGCAACGCGCTGGGAAAGACAACTCCAACCAACTAATAATTGGTTTCGCGCACAACTTTGAGTCTCGACATTTCCCACCCTCATTCTCTTCGCCAGTTTCTTTCCCCTTCTTTCTTCCTCTCATTAACGCCCTTTTCCTCCCCTTCATTGCCCGCCTTCTCTTTTCACACTTTTCCTCCCTTTGATTCTCCAATTGCATCTTCTATTGAGCGCATTTCTCATTCAATTCGGCCCTCAAAAATCGCGGGGCCTTTCTTCCTCTGAAACTTTCGCCGTAAGGAACTGTTCGTTTGCAAGGGAAAGAATTTTAGCGAAATTAAGGTAATGGAATAGCTTTTATGAGCAGTATCTTCATCGTAATTTCTTATTATGTTAGTACCGAGCCTGCCAAACTATTTCACTCCACGTCACAGAGGGGGCCGGAAATTAGTTTTTTGTCACACCAGCGAAATATAATTTTTGGTTCCTGTTAAACATAAAGTTATAAGTATTTCAAATGTTAAATTCTGTAATCATAATCATAGTCAAAAGTTTATTCACAAGATTTCAATATTCGCGAAGTTATTGTGAACGTGTCCTAAGTAAGGTTAAGGCGATGGTGAACTCGCACAAACATTCACGTGAATGAACACGAAAAATTGCTACTCAATCTATTACTTGCAATTAATCCTGTAAATCTATTACAATAGCTCACCAACCCAGGAATTATTAATTGTACTAATGTGTTGAGATTTGCTAGCATCGATAATTCTACTATTGTGAAATATTTTAGATTTTCGCCAACATTTAGTGCAGAAAGAGTTCGCAAAGAAACACTTCGCAAACACTTAAAGTTTCGCATCAACACCACCATCAATTTTTTGCGGCAAATTTGCACCACTAGCAGAACGACATTGAGCCACGGAACAGTTTAAAACACATTAAGATAGAAGAATGGTATAACGAATGTGCTACATGACTGAATGAAAACTTACTTATAGGACATATATTAGCGTGTCACTATTTCCAGGTTTCCCAATTCGAGAAGATATTACAGAATTAATTTTATTGAGAATTCTTTCACAGTTCATTTTCTTTTTGCCAACAACAATAGCGTGTTTGCCTTCGATGAAAGCTGATTTGATTCTCTATAGAGCCATAACGTTAACTTAGCATTGTGAAAAAATTAGGTTCTACCTTTTAATAGATTGCAGATCCATTGTGGTCTAGAAAGTCTTTGCGTTGGAGTCACAGCGCTGCCCACGTACGATAGCATACTTCAAATGCTATTAGGCAAAGCCTTGGACTTCTAAAGGATGTGGGTCTTGAATTAATTTGTTTTACCACCTTAGTAATGAACTGATCGTTTGTGTATGCGTCACGTAACGCATAGAGATATTGAGCTAATAATCATCTTGTTAATTGATTCATAAAAGATCTTAAAAGAGAGAGTGACTTACAGAGAAAAAGAACGTCTCAAGAGATTTCTTTTTGGATTTTGTCGGAATGATATAAACTGTAGACATTAGCTACGATCAGTAACTTGAATGAAGCCTCGTCAGTCTTAATTTTAATGTAAATTATTATTAACAGTATCTCTCCCGATAAGTTTCGAATATCTGCTGGTCGTTTCGCGTATTTCTACTTTTACACATTCTACCATCTCCTATGCTGTATTTCTATAATTTCTATTCGATCAAAGGATTCTCTTCCAACCTCTTCTCTATAATATTTCTTACTCATGGATAGAGTCAGTTTCTGATTTCACCTTTGTAACCATTTTCTAAAAGTAGAATGAATGGTTTAATTTTTACTAGGGTCAAATCTCATGGAGTACGATAACAGTTGAGGCCCAATTGAGACAGAACTAGGCCTTATGAACGTAGTTGATCATTGGTCAGTGAAATCATTCTGGCAATGCAATAAAACTATTAAGTGGCAGGCTTGCTGGAATCCTTAATACAAACAATCACCAAGTGTGCATTATTTTCTTACTAGAATCTCCTTGTTAAGGAAATCTCTGACACTAATCAGGATCAAAGAATGTTCCTCTTAAAAAGTTTCTTCTTTTTTAAGAGGAAAAATACCCATTTCATGAACATAGCTTTGGAGCTTATGGTATTTTTATGTGTAGTAGTGTTTGAAAGAAAATATATTACCATTAATTAGTTGAAGAAAAATTTTATTAGAAGTAGAATCGATGAAACAACTTGGAGTGTCACGAACAACTTCAGATGGAGTACCCACGTTCGTGCGGATGGGTACTTACGAAACTCTGCTTTGTCAAGAGAATTGTCGGCAGGAGCGATGAAAATGTTCTCGAGAAATGTTACATTCCCTATTTAGGCCTCATCTTGAGTATCCATCCAGTAGGTGGGAAGAATGTTGTATTCTACCAAAAAGTGTTGAATTCGGGAATTAAAAAAGATACAACTAAAGTTAATACGTTTTGTAAAGGCACTATAATAGATTGGCAGGATGGAAATCTTTAGTAGAAATAAGGTACAAATAAAGGCTTAATTTCCATAATAAATTCAGGAGAGAGTACGTTTTTAAAAGACGTAGCCGATACTATGCGTCTCCCTTATTACATTAGGCTAATATATTACTGAGGGGAAGATCTAGGAAATCGATTATAAAGTCTCTTGATTCAAGAATCCATTTTTACTCGAAAGTAGGGAAGTAGAGTTATGGTGCGTGCACCTTCTGCCATACGCCGACAGGCGGCTTCCAGGCTATAAATGAAGATATAGAAATTAAATTTAAATTTCAGTTATTTCTAAACAATTAATGTATAATTTTCCATAGTTCTATCTCTATTTCATCCTGCAATATTCGTGCACAAATTGTACTTCTGTTCTACAGGTGTTTTCTCAATCGGTGGCTTCACTTATTCGCTTGAATGGATTCATCTGAGACTAAGTGATCCCGACCACTAATTTTCGGATCCCAAATGGCATTCGTACGATTCGCCTACTTTTCCCTCGGATTCAGTGGAAGCGAGGTCATACGAGCAAAACAAAGAGTGTGGAATCTGGGTTAAACACGTGTCTCTTGAATAATGGAAACTTACATTTTACGTATATTGTGCACGGAGAAAATTTCTGGCAATATATGCACGGACACACAACACAAAAGTTTAGATATAAAAGGAAGTATTTACGTCAATTGATTGTCATTTAGTTTGGTTTGTCTATAATTCCATAGCTCTGAAGTGAAATCAATGAACGTCAATCATATTTGCGGTTTGATCTGCTTATGGAGGCTTAGGAAGCGTTATCGTTAACTAATTCTGTCATTGAAATGAATTTTTTAAATAATTATTCACACTCAGCCATCAATGCAGAAAATTTATAAGGGCGACATTTTGCTCCTGTATATGACTTATGAATAGGAAAATATCATAGTATTTAGGAGAGGATTAAATTTTTTGTTTTCTTTTTAATTGGTAAGTTCGTTTCATCAGGTTTGCTTCGAAATTTGTCGGAAAATTTAGGACACTTTTTTCGCTCTCATGGAAAAATGATGTATTCAGGGGTCCGAAAAATGTTTTAATATTTCTCCATGAGCATGTCGGTATTATTTAAAACCCCAAAACAATAAATGGCTCGAATTCGTGGATTCATTCTAATAATTTACAACTTGATAAACCTGATTTATTGCCAGCGATCGTAGTAAAGTTTTGAAATTTGGTTTACTTAAGCATATGTTTTCCGCAAGTCATCCATAACACTGAAAGCTTGAAAAAATTTGATAAAAATTATTATGCTGAAAAACACTTCTACTTATACTGTAATAAATTTTAATAATTATATTTGATTTCTCAGCGAAAAATTTTACAATCGGAATATCACTGGCTATATCAAACTAGTCTGTAATATTGCTGTAATAGGCTGGAGAATGCTAAAAAAAAGTTCGGCGAAAGATTATGAGGCTATGTAATATTGACACTTCGAAAAATATGTAAATGGTTATCTGAAAGATCTTGCATTTTTTAGAAATTCATTTCACATTTCTAATGGATTATGGATTATATACTCTTTTGGCTTTCATTTGACACCTTATGGCTTCGCTTCTGCATGTTGTCGTATTATATTTCACGCATCATTCTGGAATACAGAAATGGAACATTGTAACAGAAAATTTAATTTGCTAGTGCAATCTCTCAAACTTCTTTTTCGAATTATGGAAGAGATCCCTTTCCCGCCAGAGTATTTTCTGCAGTTAATATCTTTCATCTTTCCGTTTTTGGAGGTCTTAAGCAGGGTTTGATTCCCGGTGGGAGCTCACGTGCGAAATGACCTCAGCAGTCGAGGCAGTTTCAACAATACTACTAATATTATAAAAGTTGAGTTTTGAGCTTACTCTCGTTTCATTCCGAGAATTTGGAGACCAATTCCGTAAAATATGAGTTTAATGCGAATGACTAGCTTTCTTTCTGACCGAATATATAAGGAACCATTTTAAATTAAGGTCTCTCCATCGCAGTTTAAAGGTTTGTCTCGACAAATATGATCCTTTCTAATTTTTCTTGTTGCTTAAAGCATTATTGTTTCTAAGAGATTTTCCGGGTTAAATAAAGGAATAATAATCTGTATTCTGATGGAATATTTTAAATCATCGAACAGAATTCCTTAGTCTTTTAAATTCTTCGTGTATCTTTGTATTATAGCTTTCTCTGTGGAATCGATTTTCAATTTTTGCCCCACTCGGACGATTTCCTGTTTTAAACCGTAGAGATCCTTTTAAACCAACACGTTGCAGTTTCCAACGAAAAGGTAATTCATAAGCTTTTTTATCCATTCTTCTTAATCGTTGAAATGCAGGTATGTACTCTTCTCGTTTATCAAAATAAATGATTGTTTTATTGTAAACAAAGAATGCAAATTTATGGGAGGACCCTTATCCTATCATCGACTCTTTTCCTTGTGAGTATTGATTTTGAAATTCATAAAATCTATCTAACATTAAAGATGGAATATGCAGTATAATGTGCTAAGTCGTAATATATTTATAGTTCCTCGAGTTAGCAAGGGTTGTTAGAAGAATCAAAATTAACATCGCATCACTTTGGCACTCTAAGAGCAGTGACACGGCATCCGATCACTGTTCAGTATGTCTAGAGTACACATTTTTACCATCGTCTTCTAACTTGGCATAATTTTCAGTCATTCTTTCCTATTGTAAGACAGGAGCTTGCACTACAAACGATTAGTTGTGTAACATATTCATGTCTTCACATATCAGATAATTATACAAAACATTTGCATATTTATATATCTGGAAATATAACCGCAAAGTATCAACCTGAGGCAACAAAGCCTATCTGAGCGTTCTTTAGAAAGTACGCTTATTCATTCTATTAAGGTTTTCTATGGTTTCAAACGAAATCTATTTATCGTCATGCAGAGGCTTTTCACTAGAATTCTCGCTCTCCTCTCAACTCATTCTTCTTACACAGGATCTGTGGAAGAAATTCGAATTTAGTTTACAAACTGTTTTAAATGTATTTTCATCGAATTTTGGTGGAGAACATAAAAGAATTATAGTGAGTTAAAATTTTTATCAATATTTTATTATTTCTTATTTTGTTATTTTCTAAAAAGTTTTATAGTTTAAAATAATTATAGTGAGAATTGCAAAATTTTGTCAACTAATATGCATTATTCAGATACTTCAGAACGCAGGATAGGAATCTTTAGAAGATTCAAACGAAGGCTTAATTTTCTTTATAAATTATAAAGAGTACTCTTTTAGTGGATGTAACGGATATAATACAACCTCTTCGTTACATAGACCGTTCTGGCGAATAGCGAAGAAGATCAGGTTAATAGAAGCTAGAACAATTCGATTAAAGAATTCATTCCATCCGTGTATGATAAGGGAAAGTAATCGATTAGGGAAGTGGATTGGGTACCCCCTGCTAAAGACGGCTTTCAGGGCACATACATAGATTTACGTGCATTCAAAATCGAACGAATAAAGCATTGTGGCAGTAGCATGGTATGATTGTGAAAATTTATGTTTTGAGAAGTATAGTAAGATATTCTTTCTATTGTATGCAGTATAATGTATTTCTTCTACTTAACCAATGATTAAGGTGGAAGAATTGCTTCGATAAAGTATAGGTGCTTCGACATCTTTAATTAATCCTTTATGCTTCACATTTTCAATCTATAGCGGAGGAAAAAGAAGGGATTAGCCCCTGACGGGAACATCTCCGATTCGATATGATAGTCGAGCCATATGAATGAAGGGTTTTTCTGCCTGCGTCAATTGGTAAATCCCTGGACGTCTTTTGCTTTTTCCTTTGCATCGAAGGAATAGAAGATCGGGAAAGGGATAATAAAAAATGAGGAAGGGGAATGGATTTGGGGGTTACAGAGCGTAAGAAAGGAGCGATATGGAATGAGCATCCATCGGAGAGAAAATAATAAGAGAGGGGATCGATTTATCGAACCGACGGGTGAAATGATGCCACGATGAGGCTACTGCTGATTAATGACGTCACATCGACCAGCCGCTTCCATTCTCTCCTTCGAATATTACCCTCCTTTCATTCGCCTCTCTCCCGTCATTAATATTCATTTAATATCTCTCTTAAATATCCTCTTCCTCTCACTACCTCCCTATTTAATCTCATCTCCTTTTGTCCTCATATCGCCTCCTTTCCTCTTCTTGCTTTTTCCTTAATCCACACGAGTTTTTGTTTTGTTCTCCCAAAGATTGCGATCCTTTTTAATGGAGTACATTAGGAAGTGATGCAGAATTTTTCTACGAAATCATTTCCGTTTGTAATATCTAGAAATGAATGACTATGTTTATTTTGATTTTAATTGTTATTGTTTCTACCAGAGCCGGTCCGAGACGCAGGCGAGTCTTGCGGTCGCCCGGGGCGCCGAGATTTGGGGGGCGAATGATGTTTGTTGGAGGATTTTATGAGGCGTGCAAACATTCCTGGGTGATCTAGTCGAGGGAAAGCCAATATAGTATAGTTATGGCACAACCAACATTTAGAGAGCTACGTATGAATTCTAAGTTGAACTTTCATATGACTCAATATTTATTCGTTAGTGGAAACAATCATAAAAATCTTATTATACATTAATTCCATTCTAACCGCCTGTTGGAGTGCGGCATGGGGTAAAATCATACGTATTAGACCGTTTTTTGGTATTAATTCTTGAGAATATATTTTGAATTTATTTAAGATAAAGGGTTATTAATTAATCGAACACAGCCGGTAGTAATCCCAAATTCTTCTTTGTAATTAATTCTTAATATGTAATTAATTCATTATGATTAGGTCTTAACATCATAGTGATAATAATGACAGTATCTTAAAATTATCATTTTAAAATTAATTCTAATGAATAACAGCTCTGAAAATGATTCGAAAAATAGAAATTTTGAAGTACGTATGACAAAGCCAAACAATATACACCCATAAAATTTAAATGTCTATATGTATGCGTGATAAGTAGGTTGTATATTTGTATAACTCAGCCCGGGACATCAATACACCTCGGTTCGGCTCTGGGTTTTGAGTTTATCAGATAAAACGTAGGTCATGGAAAGTAACGAGTAAGGTGTGGAACGCTAATTTCATGATTGTAAAATAGACGAAAATTATATAAAATTATTTCGCTAAAGCTGAGAAAAAGAAGAGATTAGGATAAGAAAAATCACTATTTAGCTCTCAGCTCATCTGTTTATTGATCTAGCTATTCGTCCATCCGCTATCTTGGGCTTCATTTCATTTACATTTAACCCTAGGCTATGATTTATACAAAATACTCCGCGGTTTCGTCCTTGAGAAAGAAACGACCCTCGTAAATTTTTATGGCGTAGCTGAGGTATCACTTATAAATATTCATCAGTAACAAATTAGATCTACAAGTTTAGAATAAGGGGTTCCTATAGCAAGTATCTTTGGGAATACGAAATAAAATATCTAATGAAAAAACTTTTCTAGTCTGAGAGGAATTTCTTTCAGTGAAAAAGTGAATGAAATTAAGTTCTCCAATTACGTACTATTATTTTAAATTTCAATGGAAATATCCATTGAAATTGAAATATTTCGAATCTTTCGAAGCTTTTAAACCTTTTCGTCTGTTTAGCCGCTTAATAGTTCACCTTGGTGCAGTGGTTTAAGCATCAAGGAATCTAAGAACCCGTTTAGTATCCATTTCCCTCCATTTCGGAAGTTGATGTCAAATATTTTTTATTACAGCGTTAAATAATTCAGTGAAATTTAATTTTCCTGTTTCATAATCATCGTCACCATGGTAATTGAATCTACAGATCCTCGACCTTGGACACGCAAGTTTTCGCTAGAAAGTGTTATAAAAATGCTAAAAATAGTTTCGTTTGTCTCACCATTTCCCCTCTCTTCTTTTCTGTTTTTTTCCTCTTCTCTTTGATCGTTTTCACTATCCCCAGTCTCCTTCCTTTTTCCTGTTTTTAACCACGCAACCTTTTTGCGTCACTTTCTATATTTCGGAGGAAACCTTTTATCCAAAAGGCGACACACCGGAAGTTTGGCGTGCGGCCGTCTTCTGATTGCCTCGGCTGACCACGGATCTCCCGTTGAGAAGCTAAAGTGGGGTTTTGGAAAGGAAGCAGAAGGTGGGTGTAGACAGAGGGACTGAACATTGACAGATATAAAGGTTTCTGCACAATGGGCCTGCTTCATAGAGCAAGAAGAGAAAATAATTTCTGGAACTATGGTAGCGAGACACTAGAATATGAGCATAAAAATGGAGCGTTACCAATTCAGTGTCATTAATCAAAATAGTAACTGAAATTACTTAAAAATTGAAAAATCTTACATTAGATAAATTTGTTGATGGGAATTCATTCTAAATGATGTTTATATAGCAGTAATATATCTTTATTTCGAATTTATCATTAGGAATTTAGAATCCAAATTTAGAATTTCTTTTGAAATTATAGATTTTATTGAGAATCTGTATCTGCTACAGTTGTACATAAATATTACTCTTGAAATATATTTTGATTATTTTATTCTTTTCCATGGAACCATTATGATTCCATGCAAGAATTTTTCAACTAATTATTCTTACTTCGCAAATAACAATATTGTGTTTTTATTTTTGTTTTCCTACATTTTTCAGCTATTGATATGATGACACCAGTCTAGTATATTCCTGAAACAATGAAATCCAAGGGAGGACCACGATTGTAAAAATAACGAATGATGCTTTATACAGCATTAATATTTCTTCCTATCGAATTCTTCATGATAGAATTTTGCAATCGTTTTTCGGAATGATAGATTTTGTTGCGATTCTGTATCTAACAGTCTCACATGTTGCTCATGATATCTTTGTTTCTGATATTTTTTTTGCATGAATCCAGTATGATCGCATGTGAAAAATGTTGAAGCAATGATATATGCATAGGAAATGACAATGCTGAATTTTTATTTGACACTTTTGTTGTTTTGCATCTTTCAGCTATTGATATGTACCACCAGTCTTTTATGATCCTGAAAGATTATTATATGCAAAATACAAGGGAGGAACCTGTTTATGAATATAACCAATTTTTCCATGTAGGGTTAAATTTTTGAAAGATGGAAAACAAATGTCACATTCTCTTGTCATTATCTGAATATTTTTACTTATAGATTTAATTAACGCGATATCTTTGGAGTTCATAGCCATTTGGAATAAATTGATCAAAAAGGAATAGCATAACATATTTTTCCCAAATATCAAGCATGCGCAGCTTCTTATAAGTGGATTATTTTGACATAGATGTTTGTGTCACCGTTATCTTTTAGTTTGCATAGTTTGTGCTAAACTGCATTTAAATTGTTTACCGAGTATTAAGGTGTAGTGAAGTCTTTTAGGTACTAGTAACCTAAGTACTGGCACTATCCATTACAAACCAATATTGTAATCGAATGAGAATTGATGAGGTGGGGAAGTGGAGCGTAAAGTAGTGTACAGCGGAAGGAGAACCGCGGGTGGTGTCTGCGGAAGGAACCAGAAGGGAACTGTTGGAAGGCGGCCAATGGATTGCGAAGGAGGGGTGCCCGAGGGGGTTCTAAGCCTCTTACACTATAAATTCAGCCCTAAGACAGGATCATATCCTGATATACTGTATGAATTTAGTTTTCAAGGCTTGAGGGAGTCTTTTTCTGAGAACATATCGAGGAGAAGAAGCATGTTCTTGCTGTATTAATTTGGATTGGAGATTGGTTCCCAGAGGGAGGGAAGAACGGTTTCGCTTTTTGTCATCTATCTTTAGGAATTTGTATTCGCTATGAATCAGCGTATTTGATATATTTAAATAAAAGGAAATGGCTAAAGGAGGTCGATCAAATGGAAGATGTACATTTAATAAAGAAAGATGGGATTCTCGGTAACAATTTATGTACATGTAGAAATTTGCAATTAAAAGGAATAAATATCTGACTATTTTCTTCTACGAAGATCGGTATAGATGAGTTATTTAAGGTTAAAAAATTTTTAATGCAATGTATTTCTCTAAGATATCAGTTTAATCCGGCTTTAGTATAAGTATTTCCTTTACTGGCTATGCTGTCATTTCACATTTGCAGCAAATTAATATTTTAATAAAAATAAACTCTAAAGACAATTAAAAAACACCAGAATGCAAAACTCTAGTATCTTAAGAGAAGGAATGGGTAATGGGTGGTTTTGCACGTAAGGTTTTGCACGGACAGAGCACCCGACCGGCAATCGGGAGACCCGGGTTCGATTCCCGGTCCCATCGGACTTTTTTCAAGTCTATTCTTCCTTGGGAATTTTCCTGGGTGCACGCCCTTACGTGCAAAACCACCCATTACCCATTCCTTGATATTAAAACCTTAGGGGGTATACCTAAACCTTCACTTTGTGTGGCCGGTGCTTCGTTGAAGCCACGACGCAAACGATGCCGCTATGCGGACGAACTTGCAATGTCCTTGCCCACAAAGTCTCCCGAATAGCTTGAGAGAATGTTCCGCCGAGATAGCTCAACGGACAGAGCACCCGACCGGCAATCGGGAGACCCGGGTTCGATTCCCGGTCCCGTCGGACTTTTTTCAAGTCTATTCTTCCTTCGGAATCTTAAGAGAAGGTATATAAAATGACTGTGCTTATTTATTTAATATCTCAGTGCTAGTAATAAAAACACGAACACTTTTTGTTATAGATAGGTTGGGTTGGGTTGTTGGGTCAAACATGCAATCGTTATAATTAAAACTTATACTACAAGGATGTAAACTAAATCTTTCAGGGGTTTTTCAAACACCTGATTCTCATTCTTTTCTCATACTGGAAGTAAAAATGGATTTGGAATGGAAAACTCTGGCACTTAGATGAAACCTGGTACGAGTTCTCTGCACCTGTAGTTGTTTTATGATATGAAAGTATTGTATGTAACATCGTATCCGTTGGGTATTGACGTTCATTAAAACTGCAATAAAATTTGAATCGAGAGGGTAGTCAAAATGAGATTAGGGAATGTTATTTAGAAGTTTTCTTTAATTTAGTTTCTTTAGGTGCCGTTATCGGTAGGTTTGCGGGCCTCTTAAAATTTCCTGCAGTGGAATATAATTTATTTTTCCCTCTTCCCGATTCATAAATGTATCTTTCCTTTTTTACTCGTGCGTATTTAATAACCTTTCAACATTTTTGAGTACTTTGTTTTTTCATTTGCACTAATTGATAATAATTATTTATTATTCCATTCACGTAAGTACATCACAACCTTGTAGTTGCCCTACTCGTAATAATTTACAGCAGTAATAGTGATGAGAAAAAAGATAACCTGACTCTTAAAGCTCGGTTCCCCAACCAAATCAACGCGGATTCCCGCCCGCTCATTAACCTCATCTTGATTTTAAAATCATCTTTTATTCGGTCGCCGATAAATTGATTTTCGAAACTCTTCGCCATCGGAGAAAATTCTCCTTCAAAACTCGTTTTTTGACGGACGCGCTTTCGAAAAACTCATTTTCGACAGACTTCTTTTGGAAAAAATTTGTCCTCTGCCGCCTAAGGGGAGGTCAAAGGGTTTAGAAGGGTCTTGATGGAAGGGAAGCTGAGTGGGTTAGAAGGGACGTAGAGGGGGAGATGGGGCAAGCGATGCTTCTCGGATAAGAAAAACTTGGGAAAAAAGACGAAGAGAAAGAATGAAGGATGGTTGGTTGGAGACGTATAGGTAGATTCGGAAAAGATAAGAAGCCAAGCTCATTAGCAAGTTTTAAATGTTAAAAATTCGTACGGAAATCGAACTTTTATGCATGGATACAGAGGGAATGAAGGATATTTCTCGGGGTGAGTTAAATAAAAGTGATCAGTTTTACTATATTTTATGGAATGAATATGAAAATATCTTAAAGAAAAACACTTCGTTGCTTCCACAAGAGACTTTTTCTCCACGGGTTGCCATTTTCAGGTGTGAAGTATTGAGGAAAGGTTGCGTGTCAAAGTATACGGTTTTTTATTGGGTGAGAAAAGACTTTTGGTGTTGTAAAGTTTGATCAAGTGGAAAAAATTTGAAAATCTATATGGATGACCTAGAATAAAAGAAGTTTGATCAAGAGTACTTGCTAGGTCGATCTGCAATGTTGTAAACTGGTGGAGGTTAGAAGTTTATGCATATGTAAGATATTCTTTGTATCCATTAAGAGAGCAATTGCCTGGAAGCTAATTTTAACACTAAGGTTTTTATGCGTATAATATTAAAACAATGGGTACCAGTCATAGGTTATCTGATTTATAATAATCGGATGAAGACTCCATACATTTCCAAAGTAAAAAGTAACTATGGAAGTAAACTAAGGGTTTTATTCCTCTTGTCATGGCTATTCACGAGAACCGCCTTCAAATGTTGATATTAGTCGTTATTGTGAATAGTTATACCTTACTTATCCCTCAATTGTGCCATTAACTTTCTTTTACAACCCCATTAGTTGTTTTACTAAATCACTATCGCGTAATATTTTCGAAAATTTCTTAATAATTTTATCTCATCCAAATCTTTCTCTCTAATTAATTTAATTCACTAATGTAAAGTCCACGGTGCGGCATTCCATTAAGGACAATAGCCTAGACTGGCGATATTTAAAGTGGGTGTCACGTAATTAGCGCATCGACGCCCACGCCGCCCTATTGGCTTTTCTAGACCATACCATGCTGCCTCTTAAATCTTAGATAGTTACCCATATTAATCATGGTGCTGGGTGAATACCGATGAATATTGGCCCGGGAATCCGGAACCTAAGGCGAACGCGCTACACATGTGGCTATTTAACCAAATAAGTGTGGTAAAACGTTGAAAATTGAAATAAAATATTGACCTGCGGAAGACTTTTCAAGCAGTTATGTGACACCTCACCCAAATGGTTTGGGATCCCTGTTGTAGGAAGAGCAACACTTAAATTCATCCTCATCTACATTAAAACCCTGTATGCCGCCTTTAAGAGAGTAGCAGGGGGGTGTTTATATCGAGCGTTCGCACAACTTCTTTAGCTTGTAATCGCGTATCGTTCACGGAAACAATGAGTCCTTAAAACGACTCGCTTACGATCTCTTTCTCTTGTTTTACGCTCATTGTCGGAACGGCCGAAGTAGCAGAGGGGTCGCATAATAGCGATTACGTCCCCTGCAAACGTACTCTCTCTGAATTTATCAAGCGATAGCAAGCAAGCTTCCTCGTTTTACAGCATATTTTACGGATTTGTGTTCTCAAGTTTAAGTTATTTGTAAGAGTGATCTCGAGATATTCAACTGACTCGGATAAATTTATATTTATTCCATGTATTTTTAAGGGATAATTCTGACACAACTGTTTCCTTTAGAGTAAATTAACGAAAAAGCGTTTACTCACATTAATCTCTAATTCATTGGCAACTAATAACTATGGAAATGAATGGAAAAAAGTTCACCGTTTATAGGTGCGAATAGGGTGGAGGGAATTTTCTAGTTTGGAGTTGTTTGTGTGATAGAGGAATCTAAAATGGAATGAGGAGAGGGAGAGAGTGGAGTGAGGAGACGAAATGAGGACGTGATTAATACGATGGAGTTGAGGTTTCAGCAGAGCTGTTAGGCAGTCTTACCTCGGGCGATGATTAATTTCCGCCTACCTTAGTTGTCTTCATTTAATGCGTTAGATCGGAGGGATTTCGTAAAACGTAATCCATTCAGAGATTAATTCCTCCAGTGAAATGAGAGTTCATTACGGTCATTCGAAAAAATATCGAATCAAACTTGAATAAATTTTGGTGTCTGAGAGAACTTCCGGTAAGAATCGCTGTAAACAAAATGGTGTTCGTAGGAAAAGCAATCCACCAGAAAGAAAGAATAATGTGAGTAATAATCATTATTTTTTGAATCCACAAATATAGTAAACGGAGAGTTTATGATTTATAGAGAAACGTTCTTATTCGAATTTAGGAAAATGGCTATAATTTGAATAATTTTCGTCAAGAATCGTCTCAGACGGCTTCTGCATAGAGAGGAATTTACTCTAAAGAACATTGCATTGCGTAGAGAGCTCCGTGATTTCCTCGTGCGTGAGAGTGCACGGTGCAGCATGCCTTCATCAATCACTCATGCGTGTTTTTCTGCGCTTGTTATCCATTCGTGGGCTCCGTCACGGTGCGTGCTCGAATATTCGTGAACCCACGTGGAGTGATGATAACGATAGTAATTCCTTGGAGGGCAAGTAATTCTTTTGCTGTGCGTCAGTGCGTGCAGAACTCCTTTGCGTGGTGGTTTCTCATGTAAATAATTTGGTTGTTAACGAGTTTGTTTATGTGGCCCTCTCCCTTACTGTATATTTTCCCATTATGCTTCGCTCATCAGCTTGTGATCCTTTAAGGCATAAGTTAAACACCTTGGAAGGATGGTATGAATGAGACAAGAAGTGATCGCAAATCATAGAAAAACCTTACGGAAACTTAATTTTTTGATATATATAATGGACATTTAAACATAAAGTCGCAAAATGATAGATTAAGCAATAAATTAGATTCTAATTAAGTGGAAAGATTTTTGTAATTCGATATTACAATAAGAGGTCGATACTGGAGGTTTGAAAACGCTATTATATGAGGAAAATCACCCAAAACACTCGACTGATGTCCCGAGAGAATTTTCTGCGCTCTGGTAGACTGCCTTTGGAGCGTTAGTAAACCTCTAATTCATTAATTGCTGTATTCCATTTCCTTACCTTCTGGTCAACTTTGTTGAAAATTCTTTCCAGTGATTATTGATCATTCCATTTCTTCTTTCTCATCTTTCGAATAATTACGAATTTTTACGAATAACCCATTGCGAGGCTTAGGACGAACCACAGTGGACCACATCTCGCCCGCGTGCAATAGGGGTTGGTATCTATATCTCTATTTATCTCTGTATCCATCCCTCTTAATGATCATTGCATCGCTTACTAATTTTTAATTAATCAAGGATAACAACTTATAATATTTCATTACATCATGAAAAATGAATAATTTTTATTACCTAACAATTAACCCAAGGGAGGAATTTTATGCATTCAATCATATATACGATGAAATACGAGTACATTCCAGAAAACATTATCGAACGTCTCCAGGTTTCTTGAAGATTTCAGTCTTTTTCTTGGAATCTTGAGTCAAATTGAGGGAGAAATCGGGTCTGTTACTGGGAAATCTTGGAGAGTTGTGCAGTAGCTCGAAATAAACTGATTATAGAAAGGGAAGCTACTTTAAACGGTTTATGTGAAATGAACGAAAGAAAATGTTGAGTTCGAGGCAAATTCACGTACTGAAAGAAAATATGTTGCTTCTGTTTTGCTTTTTCTGATGTATTTTTCAAATTTTTTCAACTTTATTCGTTGGTGTTTATTTATTGCCTATTCCGGTTTTCGTTAGAATTTCATCCATAAAATATTCTAGTGCAGTTTTTGGAAGAAATAACGACTTGAAATTGTGCCATTTAAATGTGAAGAAAAGAATTTATTGATGTAATCCCTTGTTTATTTTAATTAAAATTTCCATTTTAGAGGACTAGTGTTATTTACTATTTGTATATCAAAGTCTGTAGGCAGAGAAGTATATGGTAGTTATTATCGATGAGAGATAAAATGGTGCCTAGTATTCACCTTATTAGGTAGATTAACCCCCCATTAACCACAAAAAGACAGTACATAATGTATTTTTCATTACATACACCATACACTACATGCACCATCATAGATCTAACTGGATAATGCTAAGAGCTCAGTGTACTCAGTATTCAATACTGAAGCTTGAGTACTTTTATTTTATGTCTGTCTTTGAAGTTAATAAAAATCTGAGTAAAGTGATTGTGGACCTACATTTAATTCTAGAGTTGAAATTCTTGAAAATAATTTTCTTAAAGCAAAGAAACTAAAGATGCTATAGGACTGAGAAAACGGAGGAGTAATAACTCCATATTTGTCGTCACATTATACATAATTGTGTACCATATTATAAGCCCAACCTTTCATTATTCATATCACAGGTTTTCCTTTTTTCTTTTTCGATAGAATGTCATTCTACAAAGTAAGATCAGGTCGTATTGAATTATAATTACGGGATTAAATATTAGCTGGAATAAAACAAATGAGATCATCATTAATATACTGTAAGAACTAGCAAACCACACTAAAATGCTCTCTAACGAAACTTGGGAAACCTCAGAGGAGAAGGTGATAAGAAGGTGGGTTTCGATGGGTAACGAAATATTGAGGAAGTACAGAACAGTAAGTTTACCGAACAAGCCATACGTATTTCTCCTACTAAAGTAAATCTGAATAGAAAGACGAGATGATAGAGACGCTACGATAGTTTGTTGCAAAAACGCTATCTTCCCTCAAAGGATTTGAAGTATTAATGAATACAAGAATAGGTAAATCGCTTTGTGTCTTAACCCTCCGCCAAAATGTACTGCAGAATATATGTCATCATGCCGCCATCTGCGGATTTACCTAATTTTTATACAAAGGAATTACGATTTCCACAGATTAGTCTGAAAATATTTTTCTTATCATGCAATGTGATAATGTTGCTCGATTTTCTTTTTTCAGTTTATCAGTTTAAATTTGATTTAGTATGCTTATCACAATTAAGAAATTCTTCGTAGATTGGAATCCAATTTTCAAACTTGAACATTTTTGCGTCCTAATCTATAAATGAAGTGTTGAAGTAATCTTATGGTAAGTAATTTTAGGATTTATTTTCCATGATCGTAGTTTTAATTTTTTCTCCTATTAGTCGATTATGATTTTACTTTTTCTCCTGACCTGAAAACTGGTTGAAGATTCGCTACTTCACTGAAAGTACTCAAATTCTATATTGTGTAGTTTTAGCCAGTAAAGCCTTTTAGGCCTTAATGTATGTTAATTATTTTAATGTGCTCTTAATAAATTTGCATTTATTTATAAATATTTATTCGTAATCAAAAGTGTAAAATGCTTTCCATTACCTATGATTCGATTAACGCCCTAGAATAGTTAACGCAGTCATCATAGCAAATTGCGGATGATTTTGAAGTAAAATACTGCGTTACTCAAAATCAGAATTGCATGTTCGTTTAGCAAGAGCTAAGTGTTAGATCAGTAAGTGCATAACAGCGCAATGTGTTAAAGCCAAATGCATTTTACCATATATACTCAATTAGCTACTAAAAATAAACAGATTCTCTCAATCTAAAATGAGTATGATCTCAATATAATGGATTATGGACGTTTACGAGTCCATGTCAAAGTATAAAGGCAATCCATTTTCCTAATTTAAATAAATAGGTAGAAACAACATTAACTAACAAAACAGTGCAGTATATGTTTCGGTGTTCAGGAGTCATATAGCGAATCAAAGGATCTTTTTCACGCATAAACGTTCCGACATCGGAAAGATAACATCGGGTTTGGATCCTGTTATTGAATTTTCCTAGGTCCCAAAACGAAAATTACATTTTGGTAGCTAGTTGACCTCTGATTTCGGATGATAAAAATGATTATATCAAAGGGAGAATTTCACTCATCAATCATACCTTATATCAAGAGATTTCAGACTAAGGCTTTGCAATAAGAATTTCCTTTTTGAAACGGATTTATTTGTGGAATATGGAAACGATTACTTTTCTCGTAATATACATTACGATGTTAACTTTAGGATATTTCATCATTCTTACACAAATAAATCTTGATTTTTAAATCAAAGATTTTGGGTTGCTTATTATTTATTATACGAATGTGTTATGTTTGAATGATCCTCGTAGCTAATGTTTTACATCTGATCGATGATTTTTACATAATTTTACATATTTTCCATCCACTATTTATTGTTAGAACAGATTTTCTCCCGACCATTGATAGAAGAAAGGCTCATCAGAAGGTGTCAGCATAACTCTCGATTTCATTGGCAGATTTCAGCCATGAAACCTTGAAATACAAATTCAGGAAACTATTTCACCCCTCAGAATAAAGTAGCGCAGTTTAATAGTTTCCAAGTTAGATAGTGAATAGTTCCAGAAAAATTTAGGAGCTCTTTCTATATCGTATATGCATTGAAAATTGGCATTAATTTGAAATAAAGGTTGAGAACAAGAGGTTTATCCCTTATTAAAAAGATATAACTATACTTTTTTATCGTATAAGATCCCCCACTTATCATATTAATTTTTAAGCCCATTATATTATAATTAATGAGAATAAATTCAAAGAATAACAAACAAAGTTTCCTATGGTAACAAACCTTTAACTTAATCCATAACTTCATTTATATTTTCTTATTCGGATAGTGTTTTTGCTATGACTTATGAAAATAACTACGTTCTTAGCTTTTTATGTATCTTATGAAATAGTGTCAAAAATGGAGAAAGAGTCTTAGTAATTAATACAGAATCTAATAAGACATCTGTAACGGAATAATCAAGATTTGGTTCCTTCAGTAAATCGGTACGTGATAAGAGAGCGGTAGTATTTTCTGCCTCTACAATATTGCGATTGGAAGTTTGAGGCGTGTGCCACGTGGTTTCTCTCCACGATTAAAGGTCCAATTCATATCTCCACACATCTACAGTTAAGTCCATAATTCGTTCCGTTCTGATAAGCTTAAATTGGGATAGGTTTACCGTTAAGATCGGAAAACAGATTTTGTAGGTTCGATAAAGGGAACGAAAGGGAAAGATAGCGAGAGAAGGGAGATCGCGATTGAGGGATGAACGAGAAAACGAAACGATATAGGAGAGAAGAGTGTGATGGGAGAAATGGAGGAATGTGGATAGATGGGTTGGAGGAAATAAGGGTAAGAGGAGGAGATGGAATAAGAGTAAGGGTAAAGGGGTAAGGAGATGGAGGGTATGGGAAGTAGGGCAAGGGTGTGGGGTGGCGTAGGTAGCTAATCATTCTCATCTCCGTAGGGGTCGACGAAATTAGAATAGCGGAGATGTCGTCACGCAATGTTGTCACTCATTAATTCCGAGCCTTCCCTTTGCTATTCCCCTTTAATCCCACTCAAAACTCGAATTTCACACGTATACCAACGAAGCATTAATCCTCCTCTTGGTCCCTTCTCTGTCTGACTTCCCATATTTTCCCTTTACTCCTCATTTCACCTCCTCCGCCCTCTGACCATTGCTTCGCTTTATCCTTCCGCATTCCATTTTTCTCCTTATGTAAACACACACCCTCCTCTGTATCTCTGTCTTCATTTGCAATATTGGTGGTGCGTCCGATTTTACATGTGCTGAATGGCCGCCAACCGCATGCTTCATCTTCCTCCGGGCTTTCTTTTTTTTATAATTATGGAATATCTACGCCAACAGATGTCCTGGAGATTTTCTTTTCACCCCACGATGACTAATTAGGGTATCCTATTATAATCTTAAAGAATAAGTCTTTCTCTTTTCCATTTGGGTTGTTAAAAAATTTTCCGATGTTGTAATTAGTAGAGCTAGACAGGGAAGTTTTTTTCATTCAAACAGAAAGATACAATGGACAATGCGGGGATATAAAGGATTGCGAGGTGGAAAATGGAATTCAATTTTGTGGCGTGATGACGAGAAAGAGGTCGTTACTCTAAATCCACGGTAATTTGATCATTAAAAGAGTTAAGTAATCATCTAAGCATAAGGAAGTGTATTTTTACTTTAAAATCACTCCGTATTGTCAGAGATTCAATGTCGCATTATGTGTATGTGTAATATATATAATCATATATGATAGTACGTTAAAAGACGCAAAGGTGTGTAATATATTTCAGTAACAAATTTTAGCGATCTTTATTTCCTCAATTTTCATTTTTCTCCGACATTTACTGCACCCGAATCGCTGGGAATAAATTTGAATGTTACAGTTATTTTAATTTATGATAAAAACTTGTTAAACTACGAAATAATTGTAATTGAAATGGCATTTTTCCCCTTCATGTGTATGGCTTTCAAAAGTGTCAATGCAAAAGTAATTGAAGCCCTCCATTAAACTCATTGGAATAATTGGAATTTATTATCTTTCATGTGACAGTAATTTACCGAATTACGAATTCGACGCTTTATCTGTTATGAATACTCAGTTTGAAATGAAAAAATTCTCGTTGCTCGATAATTATTCGTACGATCGCTTAAAAGTAAATATCTTCTAGTCAATTTTGATTTTAAATTAAATAATAATTTTGTAACCTATTGTAAGTTTTATCAGTTCTCTTTTAATGCCAGAGATTCAACGGAAATCCAATTTTTTGACTGTATTCCAAAGTAAAGGGAAGAGCTTCAATTCATTTTCTTGCCAGGGTTCCCGAATACCCTAGAGGGTAGTTCGTTTATATTAGGTGAAATCGGTACCAGTTTCAAATCCCGGTAAGGGCCTATATATGTGAAATGACCTTAGCTGTAAACTGCGAGAATAATACTAAGTACTACTATTTTTATTAGCACAATCCCCTATATGTATGCAACCCATCACACATTCCTTGTATTATTTTAGCCTAAGTTTCAGGGGTTAAATATAGAACTCGCTAGAATATTACCTACTGCAATTATAATCTTATAGTTCTTGCTATTCTGAATTTTGGTCAAAAAACAGACTTTGGAACTTAATTTAATATAGTTTCCAGCCAAAATAATTACAGTTTGCAGCCCTGGTCACGACGGATACATAGTCTCGTGGTATGATTTGCTTTTTTCATTAAAATCCCGAGACAGAATTGTATTTTGCTCATTTCTTCTTCCAGCTTGCTCATGGGCATAGGAATGATCTTCCATCAATACCTAGCTTTCCTTCTGCTTCATCGCATTGCAGTGTCTAGAGCTCATGCTCACTCATGCGTATTCTATCGACCGTACTTGTTCTTGCGTCGAATGTTTCTTCAGATATTCAGGCCAGATCCTTTTCGCTATTTTCCCCGTTGTTTGGAACGGCCTCTTCCGTTTCAGCGTCCATTTCGTAGTCATTTGAATCCCACTTTCTCTATATCTCTCTTTTTCGGTTTAATCCTTCCTTTCATCGCGGGGCGCCTTTATTTCCTCTCCAATCCCTCGTCAGAATTCTTGGATGAATTGCGTAATTCGGAGTTCATATTAGATAGGATTGCCTCACGTTCCGCTTTGGCCCGCACAATAGCAGCTTTTTCCAGCCTAGTTCTATCTAGGAAAGCTGGGTCGCCGTGAAATATCTCTACAGAAACGTTAGGATTTACTCGTGAGCTAGTTCTTCAGGTTCGCCTGTTCTGAATCTCCTTCAGAATCGTGTTCACTTTTTATCAGTCCTGATGTAAAATCTAATTAAAAATATATTTAAACGATCTCCCTTTAATTTATTCGTAGATCAGCTGGATGCTGCGTGATAAATACATTCATGACGGATTCACCTGCGTTATTCAATCATTCAGTAATTTATTTACGCGTCCATCGGAAATCTGTGCGATTTTATGTTCTCAAATATTTATGTGCTTATTCCAAAGTATTCTGTAAATAATAAAATTCTTTTGCATTATATGAAGTACAATGAATTATTATCTTTGTACCATTATATTTGTATATCTATGAAGTAAAATATAATTTATTCTATCCCTTTGTTCCTTGACCAAGAATATGCACCATGGTTCCTTCTCAAATTTCCACATTCGTATTTCAGGACGTGGATCTGAAAAGTATGAATATTGTTCAAATTTTTCGTTTTATGAAAATACCAAGACTTTTTGCGATCAACATAGGTCAAGGAGTTTAATTTGTATTTTTAGCTATTCGCAATATATCTATATGAGTTGGAAGGTTTTTCATTGAAAATTATTTGAAATTTATATTTAACAACTTTCGTAAATTTTATTTTAAAAAATACTGCTGTACGTTATCAAAGAGTTTCTTAAAATGTCCATTAAAAAATTCATGTGCCTGCAGGAAAGTCTGCAGTTTATTTGGAAATATTTGACGTATTTGAAAAATAAATTTTGTCGATTTAAATATTTATATATAGCATATTATATGAAAATATGTACTAGCAATGTGGGTTTTAAAAATTGTTTTGAAAAACAAAACAATGTTTTCTTTTTTGGAATAATTCACGTATTTCTCACGTAAAAGCCGGAATCTATGGCAATGAATACCCGCTGAATAGTTCAACTACCCTTTAAAGATGGAACGTTAGTGGATGGTTTAAGATGGAACGTTCTAAATACGAGGCGATGTTAATCACCGCAAACCCTTTAAATTATTCATGCATATTTTTTTCTTCGCTCCGTCATCGTTTTTTGGCCAAATATTTTCCCGGTTCCTTACAAAAACACTCTCCTTCACGCTCCTGCATCTAAAGAATGTAGCTACCACGATAGAATAGAGAAGAAACACGCTTTCGGCGCCTCGATGGCCTAATATCGATTAAGCGTTCTGCTCGGGAGTTGTAAACTAGAAGTAGGGAGAAGGGGAAGTATGGTCGCCGAGGGAATGATGTTCTCTTCTCAATCTTCTTCCGAGGGGCACGGGCACCCTCCGCGCTTTCCCTCGGGGAAAGTAAAGCGAAGGAAAAGCGTAGGAGTCTTCTATCGAGAGAAGAATCGTGCGGATGGCTCGCCCATAGAGGCCGCAGAGTTATGGTCTCATGTTCCGACACAACCACGCTATCTCTTCTCCGCTGAGAGTCCCTTTCCCTCTCGCTGGGGAGATGCAGAGGTTGCTACAGATATACGAGAGGGCAGAGATTGGAGGGGCTTTCTTGGCTTTTGAAGCTGATGGCTGAGGCGGGGATCGGAAGTGACAAGTTCCGTTGGATGGCGCTCGGGAGTAAATTCATAAGCAATCGATTCGAAGCGGTTAAAGGAAGTTACGTTACCGCAAAGAAGTGGCAGAAAGCGGTTTGACGAGTACCTTTGTTGGACATATGAATGTCACTTTTATTTGATAAGGAATTTTTATTTTAAGAAACCGACATGTTGATGCCCCTGCTGTCTTTATTTATATATACTAAATTTGTTTTATATTGATATCAGCCAAATAGTAGTGTCAAAACTTAGTCTTTTTACTCATTACCTGGTTACAATGTGAAGTCTGAATGATTCGTATAGTGACATGATCAGTATTTACAATAATGCAGTAAGTATTTACATTTATTTTTATTAGTATTTACATTTAAATTTATTTGCTTTACCAAGAAAATAAAGAAAAATTGCTTGACTAAATTTAATAATAGCATATTTTCTATAAAATCCACTAAAAAAAGGAATTAAGTACGTATTCTAAAATCCTAAATATTTTATAAAAGGTTAACAGATGATAAAAATCTCCCGTTAAACCTCAAATTCTTTCTATGTAATTGAAAAGGCTTAAAGATGTAAAAAGGCAAATAAATGATTTGAACAGGCCTTTTTAACGAGATGTATGTGTATATGTGTATTCATATTAATAGTTTTTCTACGCTGTGTTATTTTTAATATTCATAAGTGGACGATGTAATTAATGACTGTCCCGAAACGCAAAGCAGAAATTTAATCTTAATTCTCACAAGCCTCAGAAATCTCAATTATTGTGGGCATATCACATATAAAAGACATGGAAAAGTAAGGAAGGAAAATACTATAAAAATGTTAGAAATTTATATGGAGAGACATTAGATGGAAAGAAAATCTTAGGATCTATATCAGAATTCCAACAAATCACTTTAGAAGAAAGTTATTAAAATGTTGTTTGAATCAGAATACTCAAAATTTACCATATTAGAATAATTGAATATATACGTTAATGTACGCTCAGTTAAAGTTAAGAATAATTGATTTTACGACATCGAAGGAACTTGGTATATCTGTGGAACCAGTTAACTTTTGATGCGTTTGAATCTAGAAACCTTAATGAAAAATATCAGGCTCCCGCTTAGTCTAATTTATAGCGCTTCCAACTCTGATAGAGGTGTAGGCGGACTCGAATTCGATCCCGTTGGGAGCAAAATTTTCCCGGTACGGTTGGCAACAGGAGGGGCAGTCGGCCGTAAAAATTAGCCAAAAACCTTAAAGCAGACCTCAGTCAGTGGCTGGACGATAATAAAGCTGATGGTGATCAACAGATGTCAGTCTGCAGAGAAATTCATTAGAATTAACAAAATTTGTACAAGAGAACGCGAAAACGCGAATGAAAAAACATAAAAATAAGCTAAATTTAATTGAGTCATGCTCTCTTTTTGGACTTAACGATAATAATATTAATTTAAGATGATTTGGAGTATGTGCAAATATTCAAGGGAATTTAGCAACCGGCATTTTTAATAAGATAACTGAGATTATGTATGACTATAGATGTATGTTATTAACTTAATTAGTGTTAAACAAGTCTTTCACTCTTCTTTAACAAGAATTTTCTCGCTATTTCCATTAAGCCATTACCGCAAGGTTTCAATATTCTTTGAAACTCACTTCTTAGTTTGCAAATTATCGATATACACGTCTCATTAAACTTAGACATTTTTCTTTTGACGCACATTCATAATCCGAGAATAAGTTTTTTGTGAGGAAATCTGCTATTGATAACTCTAACTTTGTATTCAACGTATTTTTCATAAAATTATGATAATTATGATGAAAGTTATATCGAAAGAGAAACCTTTCTGCAACTCTACGCTTTTCAGGGAAACTTTTTCGAGGGAATCGTTAAGTTCGTTTGGGCAATTTGCGAGGGGCGAAGTTTTAATTTAGCGCTTCCCAAAACTTTTCCGCATCGCGGGAGATATATCACGTAACTCAAACCCAACGAATAAGGGAGAGACAATTTTCTTCTTCGTTAACCAGATTTAACTTGGCCGCCATCTCTCTGCTACGAGGCTGCTATTAAATTTATCATCAATTTAAATCTCCGGCATATTACTTTATTTCTCGCGTACTCAAAATCCGTGTAGTGTAAAATGAGGAAAGAGTATGTGGGTGGGCCGTGAAATGAGGATGGATTTTGAAAGAGATCTGAATATGCTTGGGCCTATTTTGTGCAAGACGTCTTAAGCATCCTTGTTAGTATCCTCGTACTAGGGTATCGAACTGGAATATTTTTATTTCCATTTTTTCTTCGATTCAATTGAAAAAATACAAATTTCGATTCACCTCTGTTTTCGCTCCGTCTGCCAACGTTGAACCGGTTTTCTTCTCCCATTAGCGAATGGTATTCCTAAGGTTATTTTATTAATTTTACATATTTAAATTAGATTAGATTTAATTTTAGAATACATTTTACGATATTTAGAAAATAACGATAATAAATAACCGAAAATCGAAATGGAATAAATAAAGGTTTTCGGCTTTATCCCGGCAAAAAGTAACGGTTTACATTTTCGATTCGGTTTCGGTTTTCAGTTCGATGTCCTGCTTGAAAATATTTATATCTATTAATTTATCCATCTATCCAACGCATGGGCTTCTACGCCTATTTTCGCATCTTTTATCTCGGCCTATCTCCACAATCTTCCGAAGCCGTTTTCTAGCAGTATTCTTTGAATGTGTTCCTTCGAAGTGCCTTTTGGTTAGCATTTGTGTCTGGAAGATGAAGAAAATAGGTATACCATCATAGAAGCTTCATTCTGTAGATAAAACATATTTACAGAAGCCGAATTATTTGCTGGGATCACGGACTGATGTCTTTATCAGTGCGTACCAATTTTATTGTGTAACGTTAATTGTAATAATAATTGAATTATTTGAAGCTATTTTAGGAATCTTTTTCGCTACTTCATAAAAAATAATTAGGTATTGTGATAACAATAGTTGTGGTGTTCTATTGTTGATATTTTTTCAAAGGAGAAAAGAATTATGGTTTCCTGAGCCATAATGTGCAAGACTCTAGACTTTGGTGAGAATGGTTCCGGGTTCGATTTCCGGTGGGAGTTCAAGTGCGAAATGATCTCAACTGTTGAAGTACTTTTAAATTTACAACCATTGGATTAGATCCAAGAGGACAATAAAGATCTAATAGTTAATACGTTTGGAACCAAATATAAAGTAGGCTTCGATGCGTATATATTCTATGTTACTGAATTTCGGGTGTTTCAGCGTCGTCAGTAAATTCTTACGCCGACTATGCTGCCGGCTTCGTAAGGATAATGTCAGTCAGCATAGTCAGCGATAGTCGATAGAGTTTTACTTACGACGCTGCAATACCCGATATTCAGTATCATAGAATCAAATAAGTTTTCGTTATTCTTCTTACAGTGAATATTATAATGGATCGAAGTAAGTATGGGAAGATAATGAGGTTATAATGAAGGCTTTCTCTAAAATATCTGTATAAAATGTTCAGCAAATGTTCAATTTGGATATTTTAGGGAATATCCCGGAACGCCTTGTTTTTCTTCATCGTTTCTCAATTCGATATCCTCGTTACTTCTTTTCACTATCAACTTACAAGCCGAAATGATTCAAAGTATGTTTGAGGAAAGTAACTTACTGCAGAAAAATATTTTATTGAAAATCCTTCAAACCACGTAGATTAACGTACAACATAAAAATTTGAGTCAATAATCCGTTCTTTTAATTTCACCGATAAAATCCGTATGTAAACTGTTCATGATAAGAAAAACAATTATTTGTCATGTTATACTTTTCAATGAATTATATAAGATTTTGCAAGTGTCATTTAAAAAGAATATTGCTTTAGTACTTATAGAAAGTATGAAGATATGAACTTTCTGTGAACGTTATTTTAAAAGAAAATATTAAAAAAATCATTTGAATTTCTGTTTCACCCAGATTCGAAAGTGAGGAACTCACACGAATTTAACTTTTAGTATGAAAATAATTTAAAACTTGTTATTGTGTACTTAAATACTGTTTAAATTATTCTTTCAGTTAACGTATAGGCTTTGTTTAATTGTTTTTGATTTTCATTCGACTATCAGCAAGAGCTGTTATGTCGATAGTAAGTAATTACTTAGAGAAAAAAGCCGTTTAATTATAGAATCTCATGGTAATAAATCCGATCACGAAAGACAAAACTCTCCCAAACAAGAGTTCGAATTTCAATCCGCATTTTTCATTAATGCGGTCAATTTAAGGACAATAAAATTCGCTAATGAACGCGAGAATCGAACGGAGCTGAGAGTCGGTGAAAGTTTGGACACAAAGACGGAACAAAAGTTTTTTCATCAATGAAGTGAGCTTCAGTGTAGCAAGTTTATTAATTAACCAAAAGAATAAAGTAACGAGAGTGGACGTATCGGAGTTCTTTTTTGCGGCGCATTTAATTGTGGAATGTAAGCGATCAAAGGCACATGGAAAGGGTCTAATTCTTTCCTTCCCTTCGCCCTTATGCGAGCCTACCTGTTGGAATCCCATCTGCTCCTCCCCCGGATTTATGTTCTTTCTCTGCAGTCTATATCTCATACGACGGAAGATCTTTAAATTGGGGGAGAGTCGGTCTCCTAGCGACCCTGAATGGATTCGCGCCTAATGCCTTCATCTATTTCCGTTTAACACTTGGGGAATGAGGGATGATAATAATATACTGGCGGCTGAGTGAAATGAAAAAGAATAATTTACCTCCCTCGTTTATTTTTTCCTCCAGAGAGTGGCACGGGAATGGTTTTAATGGCCCATTTGTATCTCATCCCGTACTGTTGGCTTGGGAACTGTGGTTGCCCGCAAAGGATTCTGAAATCTGGTTATCTTGTGTGATTTTTAATAAGAATGGCTCCTCGAGTCCTAATCAAGTAATTTGCTTCACTGAATAAGAGTTGGGTTCTCGTTTAATTGAGTTCTGAAAGTGAATTCTCCTTTATACAGGTTTACCATGGAAACGTTTCGTTGGATTAGTAAATTTTAGTCATAAATAGTTGCCGCTGACCATCTTAACCTCAAGCCTTTCCCCCAATAAACGGTTTATTATTTAAACGAGCATGTACTTTATAATTCACTTCTACTTGTTTACACTAAATGTATATTATTCACCTGCATAGATAGTAAATAGTTATAAGGCTCAAACCATATCTATTTTATTCTGTATAATAATCGATAGCTAAGTCAGTCTTCTTTTATCCAGAGTTTCCTTTGAAAACTTCAAATTACATCATTCATCTGCTTACTAACTGAGTACATGTTAAAGGGATATGAAAAAGATGTAGGAAGAGGATTTTTTTGGATTTTCATGAAGTAGTCCTTGCAAAAATCTATTATTCGACTGTCGACACTGAAACTTTCGTCAATAATCATCTTTGTCTATAATTTGAATCGAATAGAAAATGAATAGTGAAATTAAGTTGTAATACAACAAAGAAATTAATCATGCAGTATTTTAGTAACTTATTATATATAAATTATTACGATGCATTTCGATAATAAGGGTCAAGATATCAAACTTCCATTTTACTCCGAATCCCCTAATTTTCAACTTTCAATCCAAACGCACAGGATTCATGTAGGTTGAGGCATTCTTTTTGAGTCGCCCAGGTATTCATTAACTTTGCTATGCGTGTTACTTAGTTCACTTGTTTCTGTTGACAATGAAGTAACACATCGTATCCCAAACCTTCCAACACGTCTTCTTCTCATGGGCTTAAATGACATTGTTTTCTTTGGTATTCCCTCTGAAGACATAATATCTACATGTGACATAATATCTGACATGTTCGCTCTGCTTTTCTTCATAATGCATTGCTCTGTCTCTCATTAAAGTTTACGTTTAGCTCTTGACAATGATGTCATTGTTCTTTACTTGGTCTAATGTTGTGCAACCATTAACGGCTCCGAGAAATTTCCTTTCTAATGTTTAGATTAATCTCCAATCTCTCTGTCTTGGCGCCTAAGATTCGGACCCATTCCATAATGTGGGCACCTCTATCACGTTGCAGAATTTAACCCGTGTATTCTCGTGGATTTTCTTTTCAGTGTTCCTCTTATGGTATCGCATATTCTTTGAGAGCTCTTAACGTGGTTAGCTGTATCTTTATCTTCTTCGTAATTTATGTTACAAACAAGATGTTTAAAATATGACGATTCTCAGTGTTTTGTTTCCAATCAGAATTTTGTTCTTATTAGCTCTTTCGCCACAAATACCAAGGAGACTGAGATCATTCCATAAAAACAATTTTGAAGCACGTATCTGCTAACGTCTGAAGAAATTGTCTGTAGATAAAAATATCCGTGCAATTTATATGAAAATCCTCCACGGTAGATCTAGCCGGAGGCAAGCACGATCATGTCACAAAATGGTGATATTTTGATAAACCGTATAATTCTCTACTGAAAATTAGAACTACTTCGCGACTTTAGTTCAACAGGTACGCTATCGCAGAACCACCGTCCACAAAGAGCGATTTCTAAAGAGATTCTAGCAAAACCAAAATCATTCAAATCGACACCGATCATATAAGCCATGGCAATTGGAATAAACGTAACTCCAAGCGAGATGGGGCTCCTAAGATAAACCAATCCTGGCGGCCAATTTTAAAAATAAACAAATCCATAGCACACCCTTCTCGTTCACATTCTCGGAAATTCCGGCAAAATTTATCCCTTTGAAAATGTTTCCAGCACGTGACGGAAAAGGTCGCCATATCACCTGTTCCACGTGGAATAATCTCATATCCAAAAGACCTGAATTTATAAATAAATTCATGCGCTTGAAACAGAAAATCAGTAGCCGAACTAAATGCGGAATTTATTCTCCATTAAAATAGTTCACAGTTAATGAATGTCATTTATTAACAAATGCAGGGAAAAATGCATACATGTTTCCTTCGACATGACAACGGTGTTCGGGATGTCATAATGTGTATTCATGTTAATATTCGCTTTGAAAGGTATCGAATTCCCGTAGATTCTATGCTCATAACGCGAACCTCATATTTTAATATGAATATATGAATTGTACTGCTTAATACATAGGAAAATTGCAGGAATGATGGCGGTTCCATTTTCTTTTGAGAAGCATTGTTTATAGTAGGGTCTGCGGCTGACTGAATGAAGAGAGGAAATACACGAAAGAGTGAGCCAAAATCCTTCTATCTAGTAGTGATTTAAGGAATGGATGAAGGTGATATTGCAAGAGATGGCGTGCACCCAGGAAAAATCCCATGGAGGAATAGACTTGAAAAATGTTCGAGTTCCTGGTCCCGTCGGACTTTTTTCGAGTTTATTCTTCCTTGGGAGTAGTGATTTCCTGCTACCATATCTTGATGAATACTTTTCATTTGTAATTTGGCAAAGGATGTGGAATAATGCATCTTTCATTTAGTCTTGTCTCAGTCTTTGCCATGACTGTGATTATACGAAAGTTACTGAGGAATGTATGATATTGATAACGGCATTGATTGAGGTCTCTCCTTAAGGAATGCAACGAAAGTTCTATAGTACACTTAAAGCAATAGCGCTTCGTTTACGTGGATTTGTGCCGCTTGTAGCATACTGGCTAGGTGAGGAAAGTACTGGAAAATTACCTCATTCTCAATCTATCATAGTATGCCTCTCCCAGCTCGTTGTTTCTTATGATAGAGGGGATGAGGTTCCAACTGTCTTTCGAGCTGAATTCCTTACAGACTTCATTTAGTGAATGGGTATATCGTTGAGGTTTAACTTGAGCTACACTTCACTCGTGATATGATAGTGAGTTTTTATTATAATTGTTATATTTAATTTTTATTTAATAACCACCACTAAAGTTGTACTAAGTATTACATTCATATTTGAGAAATTATACGTTGATCAGGTTTTGCCTCACTACCCATGGCCCCACTAAGTCAATAATAATAAAAGTGTACGCTATAATTTATATTCATTAACTTGTTCACGAAAACCCTCGTGTATATAATTGTCAGTTGAAACATTTCACGATAAATCTGCCGCATTCAGGCGAAAAATCTCTATAACAACTCACACAAGCAACATTGTGAACATGGGAATGGGAATACACATGCATGGATGCTGTTCTGAATTGGCAAAACACGACCACGCGCACAGTCGCATTCATACGCCTATTTTGCGATGACGGGACTCCATTTTCCCCCGCTGTGGTTTTGTAATCGATCCGACCGAAGATATACAATACGGCCGTGCAAATGACGTTCATTTAGTTTAGCGCCATCTATGGATGAGATGTGGCCCATAAATCATACGTTTACGGCAATTAGCCGAACGCTATCCGTTCGCGTATGAACAAAACAAAAAGAGAGCCTCTTTAATTGGTAGCAAATTTACCCGGAAGCCGCAGCAGTTCGGACGTTGAACCCTTCTTTTTCTTTTTGGAGTCTGGAAAGAGAATCAACTTCACACCACATAACGTCCAAACAATTTCGCCGTATCCCTCACATGCCTAGGGCGGCGATACGGACGCGAATCCCGCCTGGAATTTGTGTGTGGATCGGAGTGGAATGGGCCAAGTGTTGGGAACAGACGGCGGGCACGTCGCGGGCAGATCCCAGGACACGTTGGGGAAGAAGAGGGAGTGCCCATCGCTCACGTGGCGGGTCACGTGGCCACGATTGGGAAATCCAGACGGAAAATTGGGATCTTTTCTATAGGAGCCCTCATCTCTGTTCATTCTAAATCCAATCAAAATTGGCTGCTTTTGTAATCGAAAAAATGATTAAATTGGCGTAATTATCTCATTGTTATTTAACTACGGTTGAAGTGTACACAGAATATTATTTTAAAGTTTTTAGGATCAATGACTTACAGCAATTATCCTTTACTATCCACAATAGTATTTTAGGCATCTTTTGTCATTACATTATTTTTTAAATTTTGTTCTTAAAATAAATCTACAATTTGTTGTAACTCTTTAAATAATCGAATCAGATTCTTTTTTTTTAATTTTTACCTTACTTGATCTCTTACTAAATATTTGATAATTCTAATTTTTATATTTTACAAATCGTAATTCAGCTGGTAAATAATGCCATAATAACTTTGATAAATCACTCTATACCGTAGATTTCCATATCCTAAGAGGATGTAGGGACAGCACCGCATTTTTTAAATATCTGAAGCATTCAAACTGCAGAAGAATGCAAGAGATTGTAGAAGGTAATCTTCGCTCCAGAAACAGAAAAGCCTCTGAGAAGTATGACATAGTATACTCAGCTCGATTATTCCAATTTATTTTGCCAGAATTTGAATTAAGAAGAGAAATAATTATGAGTTAAATATCTATATTATTCAAAATGTTATCAGCTAGAAAGCAAGTATAGTAGTGGGTAGTGTGTGGACCATGTTGCGAATTTAATAGGTGGATACGGGTGTCTTCTTGTGCTTTCTTTCATGAACCATAATAAAATATATTCGTTTGAGGAAAGCAAATTTGGCATTTGGGGGAATTAGAACAAATAAAGAGAAGATGGGTGATTGAAACAGGAAGGACGGTGTAAGTAATGTCTAGGTAACGTGGAGGAGGGAAAGGTAGGAATCTGCAAGTAAGGTCATATAAACCCAAGGATAAGCAGAAGTAAAAACGATTACATTACTATGACTCAACAAAAGAGAGAAACTTGGGGTCGAATCCCATTGACGAAATCCAGTCCAATCCAATAAAAAATATTGACATGACAGGAACTGGAACCCAGGTCTCCCTTTGCATTGAGTTCCATGCACGTGGATTGTTATCTTCTATCTATCCTTGGGAATGTATTTGAATAAATAAAAACTGCGTGGCTTCTATGAAATAATAATTCTATGAAAATTTGGTAAGGATTAAGTAAGGTTACAGTATATGGCTATTAAAATTACTGAGATAGGAGATTGAAGGAAAAAATTAAAGCTTTTTAGTAATCGAATAAAGGGAAATTTAAATTGATAAGATTTTCTTAGTGCAGTACATTACCCGCTTAAATTACTGATGAGGAAACGATCCTTATTAATGATAAAAACATTAATTTTCATAAGTGCCAAAACATTTAACTAATGTAGATCTAAATTCACGTATTCGACAGATATCACAGTCTTTAAATGCCATAATATTATGTAAATATTCTATCAGAATCAAATTAATTAACATAGATATGAGTTTATTACGACAATGAAGATCATGGTTTTGGATTAATTAACTGTAAATTATCGAGTGCTCATTTTATCCAAAATAACCTAGTGTGTTGATTTCTTTGAATTTATTAACATTAAAAAATCTATAATTTCTAAGTTGTAAATTGAATTATTTAATTCATGTATCTTAATACATCTATATATGAATCTTTTAGTTTTATTACATGGTATTAGAACCTTTTTATAAAGTATATTAAAGTGTATGAGTTTAATTATAAAATAGCCAGTTTTCAATTCATAAATAAATTTTCTTAACTTAAATAAAAATTTTATTAATGAAGTTTTTACTGCATTTTTCTAGTGATTGATGAAAAGATTAGGAAATTAAAAACTCATAGAGCTTTGGCTTTTTTTCCCGGTAGATTGAGATTCTTTGATACGTATGTGTAAACGAAAAAATCCGAAAAAGATTATTTGCCTAGTCATCGAGGAACAAGTTTTTTGTTTTCGATAAAGTGAGTTCAATAGAACTGAAAATTTTTCTGATCAATTGTGAAACGAGAAAAGGATTAAGAGAAAGGATAACAGCCGAAAATTAAAACTGTTTTACGTAGAATATCGACGTTGATTGTCAATCAAAGCAGAATTTTGAATAGGAGCCACAGGAATCATGCGAAAATTAACGAGCACGGTTATAAATCATTGATTATGCAACTGCTCACCAACGGACTGTACTGCATAATTAGTAGTAAGTCGCTGGACTACAAATGACGGGTGATAATATAGCTTCATCGGACGGTGGCGATGTGAGAATGAATGGTAATGGTGAAAATCACTTTATATTTATTCATTCAGCTCAAAATTATGAATACATTAAATTAGTTCGAGCTTCACTTGGTTTAATTCATCAAGAAGCTGAGGGTATTATCCAAGGAAAATTACAGAAAAAGCTGAGAAAAATATCACTTAAAATATTTTTTCTTCAGTAGAATTTTCCGTTACTAACTCTCAGACGTGGTGAAGAATTCATTCCGCTGATAACCTATCTCTTAATATTAGTAACATATACTATATATATATATATATAATATATATATATGGTAATCCAAAAATCTCTGCTTCTTAAGTAACCAAAGGGATAAGTTTGACTTCCTCAGTGTAACTCCTCAAATACATCCTTTGAACTGTCATACTCTATAAACTTGTTCAAGGCCAGAAAATGACTTTCCTTGTAACGATATATATACTCATCCACCAATTTTCATGGGAAACAATCGTTTATGAATGCCTTCCCACAACTAAACCCCCTTCTCTTATGCAACCTTCATCACTTATGCGTAGCATCCGTCCCTATCCCCTAATATTCCTCTTCCACTGCACCTATACTTTAACCCTCTATTTAATTTATTACTTTATACTTTAACCCTCTATTTACTTTATAATATGTGGAATTGCATTGATTTTACTTTGATTTTATCTCAAAAATAAAAATAATTAAAACTCAAAAATAAAATAATTTTCTGATTTTAAGTAATGAATTCCTAAATGTATGTATTATTACGAAAGGGTGTTTTACGTTGCTTTGGCCTTAGAAAATAATAAATAACAAATTTAGCGGACGCATTGCGACTTTATTAATTAAATTGAAATGTTTCGCGCAGCTTAATTTTAACCATTATTTTTTGTAGTATTTCACGAAAATATTGTTCAATATTATTTCATACATTATATTATATATTATATCATATTATATAATATTATTACTATTATATAATTTAATTATGAATATTATTTGTATGCTGATATTATTTATAATATATTCATTACATTACTAATTTTTTTATAATTATTATTACTAATTACCCCATGCAGTTTTAAATATTCTTTTGAGATGCAGATTAAATTCCGCAAGTAAACCTTCATAAATTTACCTTCCTAATTATCTAATAAAAGCTAATCTAGTTTTACAACGATTTCTGTCACGATCAAATACAGAAATGGAATATTCGCTTTTACACCCCAATCATTTTCGGTAAATAAAGAGTAAGTTCACTTCTCTAAAAAAAAAGAAGAATAATTTTATCACCCAAAACTTGAAATAATATTTTCATGCGAAAGAAAACACTGCCGATAAAAAGGCGGGGAAATGGAAATAAATGCTTTGGTGGAGCGTAATGCATGACACGTATAATTGAGTAGAGAAACTCAATTATCTCGGCGTTTTGCACCGCTGCTTCTATTATAACAGCAGTTAGAGAGGCCCATTACAATGTCGTTCGTATCCATTGAAGGGCACGTTAACCCAAGTTGCAAATGCATTCAGCGGCCGTCACGCGCAGTTCTTGCTTGGGTCCCTCGACCCGTGAAAACAAGTCGCTAGAAAATCACGAAATTTCGGAAAGAGGCCGATCACGAACGGACAAGTGGGGAATGGAGACCCATCGACGCGAAGAGAAAGAATATCGAGGGATTGCGAAAGACATGTTTACGATCGCCGCGTGTTGCTAGGCAGCCATCTTGAGGACGCTCTATCATATTTTTGAAACCTTTTCCAGTTCAAATATTTTTTGCCGGCGCAAAATGAAAAACCTCAGATTGTTATAATTTTTTAGGATATTTACTACTAAAAGTGAAATCGAGGAACTTAAAGGGAGACCTTCCCAGCCGACATTTTACGGAAAGAACGACCATTCCAACAAGGTTTGAACTCATCCAAAAACATTTATTTGTATTGAAAGCGATAAGAGCAACCCTTTGATGAAAATCTTAAAGCCCTTTGCAATTAATTATAAGCAATTTTAAAAGAGGCTAAGACATATTTCTAAGTATTCATTTTTCATTCCTTTTCTTCTTGGTGAATTTTTAAGTTCGCGTGTTTGCGTTATTCTTTTAAATATCTTTTATGGTTCGTAATTGCAATTTCTTTTTATTTGTATTCCACTCCAACAACATATTTACTGTCTTACTTTATCTACTGCTTCTAGGAATGATCTGCATTTTTTTTAAATGAAAGTAGCAATATGAACAATAAAACTCTCAATTTTGAATCCTGCGGAACATTAATATAAAGTTTTCAAATCATCCTGCAATTGTACACTCCGTTGACTATTTTCCTTGCTATCACTGTGAAAATTCGATTACTTCCGTTCATCTATCATATGTTGGTGACAGAATGTGGAATGATGAAAGGGTAAAATTCACGTAATATTTGAAAATAATCAAATGATAATTGCAAGAAATTGTAAGCTTCTTCACGGACCACCGTAACTTCTCATAGACTTTTGACTGCAGACCACCGGTGGACGACCGTTAAAGTACACTATGATTATCAGAATTGCTTGGAAGCTAAATGTACGATTGTAAGCTATGCCAATGATAAAAAGTAACGAGAATTGTTGCAGAGAAGTTATATACGAGAGGCAGAAGACAGAGCGGAGTGAAGGGTGAAAGGTAAATTTGCACGTAAAAGGGTGCACCTTCCCCAGAAGTATTCCCAAGGAAAAACAGATAACTAAAAAGTCTGACGGGGCCGGGACTCATACCCGAGTTTTCTACTTTTGGACGAACTGCTAACCCTTGCCTACATATTCACCCAAAATGAAATGTCTGAATCTTCTAGCTGAATAGCTTAGTTGGTGAAGGCATACGCCCAGTAAGTTGAACATCCGGATCGAATCCCCGTCCCGTCAGAGTTTTATATCCTTTTTTATTGAGGGATAGATCAAGATTGATGGATTATTTTTGATCTGTTTTCAGTTAGTTGGTGAATGGATGAGGGTTAATAACTCGACAAATTTCTGAACTCATATAAATCGTATCCATTATTTTGTTCTGGTGGTTGCTCTTTAATATGATTTGGTATATTGATGTGAAAGAATAATTAATATATGTATTTTGGATGAAATATCAGAACACTGATGAATGCGGAGTTTCTTTCAATTACAGCTTCCTTAATAAATTAGAATAATATTCCCTTGATGTTCTTAACACTCATGCCGCCCTATCATTCAATCAAACTACAAACATACCTTTTTACTACATCGAAACTTATTTTCTCTGTATTTACAGAAAGTCCTATACGTTCTACGACCGAAAATTTCACTCCATGTGTATTAAACTTCAATTATTAACTTGCATTCTTTGAACTTTTTTAACTTCTAGGCGTTGCATTTCATTCTCCTATTTTCACAATTTAGGTATGTCATTTCTTGTAATGGAAGTTTATGGTAATATTGAAGCGAGATATCTAATTTGGCGGTAGTTTCATCCGCCTGAATTTGAACTTAGCTATTAATGTAGTCATTTATGTAAAGGTTCCATTACGTTACTTTGAGGGACAACTGAAATCAATTTAACCTTATCAGAGCTAACACCTTTGAGTGCTACGTTCTGCTCTCTCCCCGAATTAATTTAGGATGAGGGAACTTGTTGAAGCCTTCCATGAAGTCAAAGATAACTGCCTCTAATTGCTTCTTACTTAATACAGTTTTTAATATTTAGCGAAAGATTGACGAAGGTGAGTTTTTCAAGGCCACTTTCTAAGGAGACTCGTTTATTTAAGAATTTAAATGTTTTTTCTCGATCGATATCGATTAGCCTTATTATGTTATCAGGAAAAGGGTTTTTCAAACTTGCGAGCCCATCGACCCCTTTTGGAACTTTAAGTTCTGTGATTGTCCCCATCATTGGTATCGGTAGTATAAAATACGGTGAGAGTAGACTCATAAGGATAAACAGTAGAGAATAATATCGATTCCTCTCTGTTAAGGGGGTTGGAATACTTGTCCGGAAAAATGGGAGACCGTGGTTCGAGTCCCTGTTATGTGGTTATCTTTTACTTTTGTTTATTCTATTTTTCGTATTTCGCTTCAATTGTTCATCATTAATGCATATTATTTAAAAATTAATAAATCATAATATATGATAAAGAAAATTGAGTGACTTTAATTACCTTATACTTGGAACATAAGTAATATTAGCAAAGCTCTGCAGTGAATGCTTTCTGTAGCTAAGTTTATCCAAAATTTCTTCAGAAATTAGTAGAAGTCTTCGATCGCAAATTATCAAATTATTGCTCACGGCCGGAATCAAACATAATGTTGCTAACCAAAAAAATGCAGCTTTTAACTTTAAGAATTTTCAGCAACGGAGCGTGCTTCATTTCCACCTTCTCCACTAAACATTTTCCCCCTTTTGAAACATACATTATTATTATAACCCCCGACACAGATTCCCTATAAGCCATTTGTCAGGTAGAATGCCACAAGACGATGGGATTTCCCCTTCACTGGAGTATATGTCTCGTGTTAATTTCCATCCGCGACGCCTCCCTCTGACATCTCTTCCGACATTCTTTCCCCGTTCATCTTCTGAATGAGGGCCCCCCTCGCGCATGCACCACTCTCTTCTTAACCCACCGCCGTAATATTTCCCCTCCTTCCTCGGAGTCAGCAAACAGCATTCAGAAGTGTTGGCTTAGTTGCTCATGAATATTGATGCATATTCATTCGTTCGAGTCTACAACGCTCCCCATTCGACTCCTCGGAGATGTCTTCCTCCCCATTCTTCCCTCCTCACACCCACGTTTTATTACTTCCAACGATCCGCGGCCCTCGGAGTCAACTGATATCTCACCGTTTCACTTTGGAATTTTTTCCTCAGTTCGGAAATGATCGTTTTTCATTAAATATATCGGAGGAGAAAAGGGAACGTTTTTCTTTCATTTTCGAAGCCGAATTTCCTCTTCTTCTCCCGAAATATTTGAGGAATTTCAAAAAAAAGTCGTCTCACGGACGAAATGAAGACGCTCTGCGAATTCCGGCGCCATCTCGCGATTTCTTTCCTAGAATTTTAACTTCGTCTCGGAATTCGCCAAGATTATTTACTTTCTTTAACTTCGCGGCCTTTGAATTAATTAAACGTGCGCTCAATTGAGCAGCTTCCTCAATTTCCTGCCATATTTTCTTTCTTCCCTCATAAGATGGTATTAATAATTTTCTCCTCTCTTCTTAATGAAACTTGGGTCTTGGTGAAGGAATTTCTGCTAGTGTTAATCGCTGATAATCGGATTTTTCACGAACTGATTACAGTGGTCTTATAGGGTGAAGTGTTTATGTTGTAGATGAAGAAAGGAGCTGCTTCTTTACGGAATTCGGTGTCATTTTATGTTTGAGGAAGATTTTCGTGATTGATCAGATCTTTTCGGTCATCTTTGATCTGTTAGTAGTTGATATTACATATAAATCAATATTATGTAATATTTTCTCATTTACCATATTTTAACATGTTTTTAATTAAATACTTGAATCTTGAATTGAAAGGATTTCTGATGAGGCCCGTTTCCGTTTATACCCATTCCAGGTCCACCCTCCTGGAATTTTCTCATTAATACTGATCCTGCATCATATAGCAAAATACCGCAATACTACGTATTTTTCTTTTTTATCCTTTCTTTTCTTTTCCTTTGCTTGGTCATTGCTGTTTCCTATTTTCACAATTACATGAACTCTAATGACAGAGAACGAAACATTTTAGCTGCTTTCGTCAAACAAACATAGTTTGTTTCAGCTTTCCTAGAAATATCTCCATCTTAATGTTAAACTCATACTTATCATAAAAATGAATCATTAAAACCGTTAAAGGCACTGTTTTGCTACTCACAGTTTGTTTCGCTTGAAGTTTGTTTTATTAAGTTATGACCGATATTATGAATCAAAGAAATAGAAAATAACATTTAAAAGAAATGATCTTTAAATTTATTGCTTATTTTTGTTCCAAACTTTTATTGGGGTTAATAAATACATTTTTAGTATAAAAATTTATTCAAAGAAAGAAGCATGTTCATTTAACACCCTACTCCGTGGAGAGTATATTTTTTTAAAATTGTCTTTGCTTCTTTTAGGTTTTCGGAAATTGAAACATTTCAGACATCGTCTTGAGGCAATTATTTTATGTTAGATGTGGTTCAGAATCACACAATCAAATTACCTCAGTTCGCAAATTTACTAAAAAATTAACAGCTAAAATCATCCATTAAAATGTTTTTACACGTTCGATTAAACAATGCGGGCAAAGTGAGCGAAGTCTCTCGTTCCTTTCACCTTTTCAGAATTAACGAAACAAAATGTTTGCTCGAAAAACCTTTTAAAAGATGTCGGCGAATTAAGCTATTTGGTTTTTGCGAGTGAAGGATCGAGAAAAGGCAAGGCAAACAGAAGAAGTACGTGATTACTCTTGGCAACTTTTCCTCGGGTCCATCGTTCGTGGAGAGGCCCTCTTCGCCGACCACTCCACAGAAGTCATTCCCTCCCCATCGATCCCCCTCCTGCATTCTTCTGCCCATCTAAATCAACATTCACGTTTTCTCGGGACGCGGCTATAGGAGCATCTAATCAGAAAACCTATTTGTAAAGAAAACGCCGCTCTCCGTTTTTGGGAGAACCCCTCGCTCAAATTGCATTATCCCATTTCTATCTCCGAATCGTTTCCTTCACGCCTTTAAATCTTCTTTCGCACCTTCTTACCTGCTCCTTTTTAACATCTCACTCCCTCTTTACTCCTTCGGCATAAATCCTCTCTTTAATCTATTCTCACTGGTCTAATTTAATTTGAATATTTAATAAGAGGAAAATAATTATTAAAGAGCATTTTTTAACTCTTTAAAAATTCAGATGTAAGGCTCAAAATTCAAAATCGAATCTGGGAAAAATATTCCATTTGAGCCTAAGAATCAGATCCGAAAATTTAAAATCGCCAGCTTGACTTTCCTTCAGAGGCGGCCAAGAAAATTCAATATCATTAACAACACTGACGTTTAAGTAATCTTGAAATATAGACCTCGGCTCTCCCTAGATTCGAGAAATTTTCAGAAAATTAGAAATTTTTTGTCGAGATCGATTGGCTTCATTTTGCGAAGGAATCAAATTTACAGTTTACAAAATTACTAAATTATATCTCACTTTAAATAATTGGAGCCACGAGGATGTATAACGAATTTGGTCAAAAGGGACCAGCTTCCTACAGTGCGAAGTGTAACTTTAATCACTGATATGACGATGCTATTGCATGCAAAACTTCGCTGAATCAAACTAAGTTAAAATTAACATTGTTTGATTAAATTAAAAATTAAAATACATTGAGCTCTAATGAGGAAGAGAGGATACACGAATAATCATCAAACACGGATAATACAAAATTTCGCTTTTATTACCTATAATTTTCATAATTATAATAATATAAATAAAGAATGGAATAATATCTGCTTACATATCCGTTTTCCGTTGTTTCGTGATCTTTTCAAATTTTATTCACCCGGATCTTTCTTGTAACCATAGTGTCATTGTATTCGTATTCCCATTGGAAAGGTCTCACTCAAGTTATATCAGAACCTGAAAACACTTATTTGCTTCAGGTGTATGAATTTTTTCTAAAATATCGAAGAGTGAAAAATCGCTCGCAGATAAACGAAAGTTCAATGCAATAATATCTTATATATTCAAATGCTGTCTTGGTAAACAATATTTCATTTTCATTTTAGTGATAAATTATAGACTTTACTTTTTGAGTATACACCTTGTTACCTTTTTACTTATCGCTTAAATCGTTACTCTTTTTCACTATTCCTTATTTGGGTCGTAAATATTATTACCCTATTATTTAATATGATTATTAGAAATCGATTTTAAAAGTCTGGGCCCTTTGGAAATTAAGAGGCTAGCGTTCTTTTTCTCTCATACTACAGTTTCATATGCTGATTCCTCGCAAAAATGCCTCTCTTTTTAGCTCATCCAGTTTCTCTTTAAGTCTTCCTGATTCTACGTCTTCCTTTACCTTTGGCACTTGGTCCGTCTCTGTCTTATACCGTTCTCTTTGCACCAACCTTTCTCTCTTTACTTCTCCGACTTCTCCTTCTTCCTCGTTACAAATGCTGGTAAATCGTCGTCTTAACTGTGCAAACCTTAAGGGGATCTTCAGTTAATACCCATTTAAATCTTCCACCTAATTCGTGTCTAATACCAGTTGTAGTGAAGTTACGCTTAATAGGATATTAACCCCTATCTATATTGAAATGAGATTAAAATGGTATTTTCTCGCATTAATAGATTCTTTCATTGCATTACACGTTATCCAAAGAAAACAGATAAAATCCACACCCGTATTTGTTCATCAGGTTCAAGCTATAAAAGAGGAGTATTACTTTACGTATAGTGCTAATGAGAATCCGATTAATTTCCAAACACTCCTATTTACGCTATGCTTCAGTTCTTACAATTATTTAATTATATATTTTACCATTTTGCATTATTTCTTCATTTTAGGGTTTTCTGTGAACTTTGTTTCGCCTCTTGACCCGATGTGATTCAGCTTCCAATGAGAATCAAATCTTAGACCGGATTCTTGGAGTGAATCGGGGATTACCCACCAACTGTGTGAGAGCTCATTGGTATTATATTCATTCAACTCCTTCTATTATTAATAGCTTATTGGATAAAGATCATTTTGGTGCGGGTGGTACATCTCCTTAAAATTGCTCTTCTAATATTAGGATTGATTCTGAGGAATATAATTTTTCGTTTAAATTTGTCGGAAGTAAACGTAAAAGAAGAAAACGCGGATTGAAAAAAGATAGAATTTCCATAGTTATTATTTCTTGACCTATTATTATCACATAGCTCTGCCAAGTAGGAGACCATGGTATCCATCTTCGACAAAATACGTCTGCTTGGCACGTCATAGATTTGGAAAAAACCACCGAAATATATAATACACACATTATTAAATGTCTTCCCTGTGCCTAGTAAATTATGGGCTACTTTTTATTCAGCTAATGGTCACCAGTTCGCTCCTGGACGTTAAATAGTTCCCATTAGCAATGCATCTAAAAACTTCATTTTTATCTTCCACAACTTTATTTCTTTCACGAAATTAAATAGTAAAAGTAGTAGTACATTACGTAATTTAAAAGTACAATGTGATCAAATTGTAATTTTTAATATCAAGACTTAAATGCTACATAGAGATGGTTTAAATAAATAAATGTTTTCCTTTATTGTTTGAACTTTTAATCGTACTTTTTAATAAAAAGAATTTACTTCCAGGGTTACATTTTATAAGCGATTTTATTAATTATTCTGCGATAAGTTTCATTGTTATATATACTTTTTTCATTAAATAAATGTTACCCAAAACAGCAATCGATGGTATAATAAATTTTAAACATTGCAGGAATAGGGAATCATAACAGAGTCGGAGGCTAAGAATTGTATCAGGTGTTCAGTCGGAATCGGTAAATATTTTGGTATCGTCTCATCACAAATAATTAATAAATGATATATGAATTTTTCATCAGGACAAGTAGATCTTTAATTAGATTTCCATTTAACCCTATTCATCTCCATTGTAACCCTTCTCTATCCCCTTCCCTTCCTTCCTATTTTCTCGAAGGCAATGGGTAATCTTGAAGAAGGAGCAGATTTACACAACGAAAGCCCCTCGACGTAACTCAACATAAGTGCCCGGCACTAAATACGAGAGTGGCTAGTCGTTAAGGAGAATTATGTTCCCGCCGAAGTCCACGAACCGCAAAACAGCGATCGGCATGTAATTAGAGTAATGGAGAAAATGGAGTTGGGTGATATTCGTAATGCGCCTTTTATTGCTCTACTTTGGGACATAAATGCAAAAAAGGAGAGATACGGTCTCCGTAGCTCCAATCCTACGTCGGCAGAAAAACAAGGAAGGAAATAATTGCGCATAAATTTATATTAGGCAAATTTTACGACTTAAATTATCATTTTATAAGTGCCGTGTTCGCTATTTTATTGGGTACACTCGAAAATAAGGGTATTATTTTTATATCATCAACTCCTTATCGGAGATCGAGTCTCTCGCATGAGTAGGGGGAAATAGAAAGAAAATGGCAATATAATTGCTGATGATAAAACGACTTGGAAATTTCTGTTTAATTTTCACAGGATGATTGATTAACTTTCTTATCAGCTGGTGTCAAAGCCGAACTGTGGTTAAGAGCTTTCGTTTAATATCTGTGCAGTAAAAACTCTTTTGAAATGTCTACCATAAAATGAAGCATTTGAATGGTATATGAAAAATGAAATCTTATAATCACCATTTACTCATATTTATCCATCCGATGTCAGTAGCTCCCGTAAGAAATACATGGGAGAAATATTGGAACATTAATTTCATGTACCTCCCAAAGAGATAGAAATATGAAATTTCAAGATTCATTAGAGGATCAGTGACCTAACATATATCGATATTTTTCTAACAAAAGTATCTTTGGTTCAATTCTGGACGGCTCGAAAACACTTTAATAAGAAATACACGTAAAGTTCATTTTGATCGATTGCAGATTTTTTTCTGTTGCAGAATTAAATTGGAAGTAATGGTCCTACAATATCGAGATAAGTTCCAAAAGAAATTAAATTAAATAAAGATTCTTATTGTCGTCGTGAATTATTCCTTTGGATTCCAAATTGCGAGAATTTTGATAAAATATACCAAAAGTTCGCGAGGTTTTGCGCTTGTACATACATAACCAGCCACCTTGACGATCCGTGCGGTTGTTTTATACGAGCTTATGCATTTTTAGAATATACACATTGAAAAATCCATGTTACATAGACTGTAAAATAAAGATTATCATTCGAAATCTATATTAATATGTACCTATGAATTAATAAAGTAATATTATGAAGAAATGTTACAAAATGAGAAGGGAATTAATGGTTTTATAAATTTATATTCTACTAAATAAAGGCTAATATTGGAAATGTATTGAGGTATTATAAATACTAATGTACTTTTGCGTATTTAAAATAAACGAAATCATATCGAAGTAAAGAATTGCTTTCTTAAAACAAGCAAGCTATGGAAACTTCTTAGCATTTTTTACGAAGCATCATAGCAAACCTCAAAGTTAATTATCCAGAAAAACATTTCTCCATAAACAGGATTCGAACCACTGAGAATAAACTTTTGGATTATTTGGAAATTTCAACCATAAACTCTAACCAGTGGGCCAATCGGATGATGATGATAATAATGTATACGTATTGCAATATGTCCAATATAACCCCAATCCTTCATCCCAATACAATCCCAATCCATCATCTTACATGTCTTTGCTTTTCCCTCTGTCTTTTTCCTTGTAGTCTGAAATACTTTCTTTATTAATACCTGTCCTCTTTAAATATCTGACCCACCCACTTATTCCTCTGCTAACACTTAACTGCTTCAATTAAAACCCCCTCTTCCTCAATCATCTCTTTCCCGTTTGTTGAAAGTATTAATGCAATTCGTATTTTATGCAATTGATTATTCGAACGTGTTCCATACATTCTATAGCAATTCAAGAAGAATTCACATAGGAAAATAAAAGCATGATCTTGAAATAGCTCATACTTTTATTATTTCCTTCTACAGCTTCCTTGTGGCACTTCAGTTACGACCTAGTTTAAAGTTGCTTACCCATAGTATTACAAAATGAAACGCATTAAGAATGTTCAATATACAACGGGATCTTAAATTGTATTGATGAAAGTCCAAACCATAGCGTGTTTATTTTTTGGCTTTTATAGAGTTGTCTTCCTTGTTAATGTAGTGAAGACAAAATGTAGAGGATATAACTTAAATTCGGGGCCATCCTAAAAGGAATCGATAGGGTTGGAAAGACGAAGGGAAAACATAAGAAACTTTCAGTTTTCAAGAAAGGGCTTTCAGTTGCTAAATCCTCATGAATGATTTAACTACGAAGTTTAAAGTTGGGATAGAGGGAGGGGGGGCTAATTCAGGAATGTTGTCAACGAAGGTTCATTTCCTGAATTTTAAACTTTTCCGAAATGTAATAAATTAAATACGCTTGACATCATTAAAGTTTTTTCATGACTCTATACTGAATCTTATATAGCGTGTGTCTATGCCATGATTTTCTCACGAGAATTTCTGTGATCACCGATTTCGTTATTTTCCTTCATTAAATTTAGATATCATCTTGTCTAACATCGAAAAGGTCAACTAAGCATTTATTCCCGATAATTATTGGGAAAGCAATACATATTAAAATATCAGTACGATCCACGTTGGTTGCTACAATACATGGGATACATAATTTGTTAAGGAATTTATGTATACAAGCGTTAATAATGAATCATTTATAGATTTATCTCTCAATCTTGTCAATGAGTGTGAAAGATAGTGAATAACAGTATTAACACTGATCACCATTGCCGTCTTGGCTGGGGCCAAGTACCCTTGCACGGACAGGTGCTTGGCGGCACCACGAGCATAGTGACTCGTGCTGATCCGTGTTTGTCAAGAGAGTTTCTGTAAATAAATAAATATTGAACGTTTAAATTAATTTTATATAAAATGCAACCGAAATTATATTTACAATTTCTTACATTGGTAACAGATTTTTATATTCACTTCTGCTTAGCAACTATAAAGTTATATTTAATATAGTCAAAAATTTATGTATCACTCCCGTGAGTGTTTGTTGCAGAGGCCCCAACACAATGGTTTTCCCAGAGGACCATTAACGAAAGACGGCTCCGATGGCTCCCCTTAAACGACTGCAATAAACAATGTTATCCTAATAAAAGCATTTTTGAGAATACTTCGACAGCAAAGGTCATTTCCCACATATAGGCCCCCACTACCAACCAAACCCGGAACCACTGTCATCGAGGGCGATACTCACTCGGCTATCCGGAAGCTCGAAAAGTGCTATCGCTTTTCTGAATTTCAAAGAGGACGTTTTCCATTGATAGTATTCTGGTTCAGTGAGCATAGCATGGATAAACTACCTCACTCCTCATCTTGTGTTGTATGTCTCTTTCCCTCTCCGGGATTTCTGTGGCTAATGGCGCGGATTTTATGGTTCAAACCGGATGAATATTTTACTGACAAACATAAGTTTAAATTAGACTGGAAACTTAAGGAAAATTTTCTGAAAACAGAGGTTTTTCAACGCTAACGTGGAATATACTTAATCGAATTCGAGAAATGTCGTCACTCTAAAAAATTAGCTAACTCCGTTCCTTCTACGAGTTTATCTAATTCCGTAGACGTAACTATGTTGAATAATGGCTCTCTTTCCATGTAATATCGTATAGGTGGCAACCCGTCCCAATTTCACCGAGACGTCGTCCCTTTCTTCCGTTCACGCCTCGAAAGAGACGGATCTTTACACTGGAACTCATTCTCCTTTCGCTTCTTCCAACTGAACTCCGTCAGCGCTGCAAACGTCGAGGTTTAAAGAAACTTTATGGCCCGAATTTCGTTAATGCATTCATCTTGCTTCTTGTGCGACCCTCTTTCCTCTCCTTCCATTCCGAGGTCTCTCGAGTGACACTTGAATTGCTGGAGCATCGCCACACTGATAAGACAGGCTCTCGGCGCATCTTATATCCTTTTGGAGAGGCTGGGATTTTTGCATGCAGAATTTAAAGGGTAAGGAATGAAGAAAGAGTGCCCCCTCTCTGCTTTCTTCCGTACCTTCCTTCGTAGCCATCCTCGAATACTCGCCACACACGGGTCTAAGCTACCTCGTGTGTAAAAAAGGAGCTAAAATATTCTCAATACTATGTTGAAGTTTGAGTTAGGATCCGGAGAGTAACTGCATTACTTCCGAATCATATATCGATCCGTATATCGAATGGGATAGAGAGTCTCGAACCAAATTCGATTTCGAGCTGAGTCAGAGAATCGGAAGAATTTGTATCTTCGTTTAAGCATAACTGCAGATATCCATGTAAGAACGTATGTTAGAGCATAGTTGATAATGAATTAGAGGTTGTTAACAATCCATTAGTCGTTTGTTGGGATCAGTGCCTTCTAGATTCTGAAGGGTAGGTCGGGATTACCTATTTCTAGTAATCACCCTAGAAGTCCCTTCCTTCCCCGGTCCTTTCGTACCTAGATGACGTTGGCCCCGGCTAGCGACTAACGGAGTGTGTTCGACCTCAACAGATATCCATTTTTTATCTTTATTATTTCTAATAGTCCTCACTGTAGAGGTGATGATGTCTTACATTGATATCAGCAAACAGCTTCTCAATGAACTCTTAAATGAATTGAAGTAGGAGGTGTGAGTGTTGATCTCTTAATTATAATCTGCAAGATACTCTCTCATGCATTGCATGTGTTAGCAATTATATTGAAAATTTATCCAGTAGACATGAAACGCTTTAGTGAGTAATATTTTATTAATAATATGAAAAAGAAATATACATAGGATTTACAGACTTGCAATTTACATAGCCTGGCTACGAAAAAACAGATTTATACAATAATATAATTACATTTACAATGAATTACATAAAGTTATATAGTATTTGTTGGGGTAGTTAGTAATAAACCTTAGATGTTTGCAATAAACCATGCTGAGAATTCTGTTCATCCGGAATAATTTATGGAGCAAACAAGCCAAAGTACTTGGCCCGGTTTCAATGGCTGTTTTGTAAGTAGCCTCAATATTGGTGCATGTTCTCATTCCAGTATTTGTCCGTTTTTTCCTTTATTATAATCAACAACGATAAAAATACATGGATAATAAAATTTCTGTTAATGTTCCGGAATCCCTGTCTCCTAACTAGGTTTTGTCTCAGAATTGATCGTGGTCACCCTAATCCATTATCCTTTCTCTGTCTCAATCTTCTTCGCTCTATCCAACTCTTCCTTTCACTGGATGTAGATCTCTTTATGCTGCTCCCACTGCCACTCTCTCTTAGTACACCACCCACTCGCTTCCCCTCTCCTTGTCTCCCTTTCTTCTACCTTTCTGTCCATTTCGCTTTCTTGTCACCCTTAGCTGATATCCTCCCAGATCCCTCGCCATTCCATCCCCCTTTTTGGAATGACTTACCGTTCCCCGTTTCCGAAAAGAGATGTAGAAAAACTGTCTGTCATCTTGTTTGTATATTTCTACATTACCCATTCTTTTCTTACTCCTCTTCATTCTTGCACTTCTGTTTTTCTTTTTTTGGATTTATCTTCATCCTGTTCACTCTAGCGTTTATTCCAGCTAGAAAACTATCAACAAAGAGAGATATTTGGGAAAATCTTATAGAAAGAGTAATTTATGTTACATGTTACTCATTTTATTTGGCAATACTAATTTTTGTTGTTATTTGGGCTCTTCTAAGATTTTTCCCATACTGAGAAGAAGCGAGATTTTGTTCACCAGGAAACAAAACGCAATGAATGGGTACAAAATACAAGAAAATTATACTGGTATAAAAGTAAAACATGGTTGATTTCTAGGTGACAACCTAATCATCAGACTGATTAGATTAGGAGAAGTGTTTTATTTTCGTCTATTAAAATTGTGGAACAGTACAAGTTTTGTATTTCTCTTTGTGTTTAAGGCGGATAAGCTCCTTCAAACGACTTTAATGTATCGAGATCATTTCAATAGCTATTCATTTTGCATTTTCAGTGTTGAACATTTACTCGCAACTTAATTATCACTACTCATCAGTTTTTAAAATTCTCTGTATAATTTATGTATATCTCTGTATAATATATTTATATAATTTTTATTCCCCATCAATCTTGCATCTTCCAGCCATCCTTCATTATCATTCCTTCGGTATTTTTTGCGCTATATTGAAGACCACAGATCTTCTATGTTCAGAATGTGGAAACGAATTTTTCAGAAATAGGTCAATTGATATTGACTTATTTCATAGGCCACTGAAAGTCTGAGGATTATTAGGGTTGCAAACTTGGAAAATGAAAAGTTCTAAAATTTTTCTGTTTGAAAACACATCGAATAAGCAGATTTTGCATTTCCTAAACAATTTTCCCATCTCTCGCATTCTCCAATTCTTGGTTTCACAATACTTCTCAAGCTACCTCTTTATTCATCTTCTCTTCCCTTTTACGGTTTCCTTCCTTGTATTTCTTCACCTGTCTCCCTCTTCTTAAGCACCCCACTTTCACTTTTCCCCCTCTGCTTTGTCCTCTTCAATCATCTCTCTCTCTCCCGTGGTTTCTTTTACAGTTTCACTCCCTTCTTTGCTTTATCTACCTTTTTCCATCTATCCTCCTTTCACTATCCCCCACTCCTCCCTTTCACTCTCCCCCTCGTCCTCTTGCGGCCAATCCCGAGACGAGGGGAAGGCCACCATGGCGCCCACTTCTCCCTTTGCGGTCTCCTCGACATAAAGATCTATCCAAGCCAATTCTCCTCCCAGTGATAACAAAGACATCGCTCGCGCGAGCCTTTAATGGCGAGGAGTACGTCGTTACTCGCGTCTTTAAAATAATCATATAGAAATGCGTTATTAGTTTTGCGTGGGTTGGAATGTCGATTTCATATGCGTCTTGAGGAGAGACAATGGGGGTGAGGGTCGATTAGGGGGTGAGCACGTTGCGATGCGATATTTCATGCATATCCGTAATCCCTGAGGAACGAACCCGGGCCCTCGATTTACGGTTGCGCGATAAAAGCGGCGCAGGATATAAAAGGAGCCCATTTATGTAACGCTTTAAACGTTTATCCCTTCGAGATGGAAAGCGAAATGGTTTTTCGGGTACTAGAATCAGATACGAATGGATACCAAATGAAAATCTCTCGCAAGCTTTTGCTGCTGTATGGAAGAAGAATGTAAAATTCAGCGGATGGGCATATCTTAGATGGCACAGAAGTACTTCATCATCCGCGAATTCAGCCCTTGCGAGCTCAGGATTTAGTAACGGAGAATGAAATTATTCATCGTATTTCAAATTATCACACCGTTATACTACATTAATTTTTAAAGGAAACTCGCGAATCTCAAGGGTTTTATTTGAAAAATTACCGCTTAATCATTTCTGCAGTGCTTCATTTTAACTGTAGTGATAATTATGTACCCCAAAAATTGGCCATCTCACATTTTATAATATTCCCATTAAAGATTTAGTCGTGTAAATACATTTACAAAATGCAAAAGTATAACAAATCGAAGTATTAGATATCTGGAATTGGAGTACTAATATAGGATTGATAATAATAAAATTAAATTAGCAGAAACAGAGAGATCATTAAGTATCTAGGGGTAACATGACAAAGAGAAACTCAGAATAGAGAGAATTGGAAAAAAATATATAAATATTGAATGACTATATATACTAAATGATCTCTCTGTTTCATCGGTCTTTTGGTCTTCTTCTTGGTCTTTTCATCTGTCTTGGAGACCAGTTCAGAACGGCTGATGTCCAGCTGTTGTCGTTTCTTCTCACCACATGTTCTGCCCACATCCATTTCAGTGACCTTACTTTATCTACGATATCTGTCACACGCATCTTTCAATACTTCTATGCGTTGTCTGAAGTCGCTGGGTTATTGCTGCGTTTAACTCTTAAGTTTCACTTATAATAGCTGATTGATTTCTTTCAACGGAGATCTACAAAATAATTACCGCTTTTATGGAAACGAAAGCGCCGAGGAACTTTTATCGACCAATCGTTCACATGGAATGTAATTTTGACAATATAATACGTAGAGAAACGGTATAGTGAATGAAATAGATCTTGTTCTTATCTAATTCATTTAAACTCGTGCTCACTTTGATTTGTACTTTTAGACACTTTGAAAAGTTTTCTTTGCTGTATTTAATAACGCCTTCAGTTATACAAAAATAATTTTTAAGGCGTGATTATAGTTGTCTATCGTTTTGTATTTTCCTTTAAAATATAATGCCATTAATTGTCAATTAATGCCAACAATTTCTTTTCTCGATTTTCCATTTCAAATTTTGGTGTAGGACTTAAAACCTTATCTGAATTAGTTACCACTGAGCTGAATTCATTCATGCAAAGAATTAGATTTCTTTTCTCTCGCATTTGGAGATAAAAGATCTTTAAATAGGAATTTATGAATTGTTCATATGAAAGAACCCGCTGTTTACGCGTAAAGATTTAAAATGGCGCTCTCATATTTAGTCACCATGCTCGAAAGAAAGGTCGATTTCGGTTATGTCCGCCTTTCCAACTTGTAAGTTACAAACGGCAAAAAAATATAGCATCACCGTTCCACTCTTTGGACGCTACCCAATAATAAAGACAAATGCTGCTCGTAAATAATAATTTTCAGGCCCATCTCCCAATGTAACTTCCTGCACTTCCAGGATATCGCCTAAAAACTTGCCCACACAATTACAGCAACAATTTGCTATTACAGTCACATTGCAAATATCACGAGATATTTTACGCGTTATGAAATTAATTTTCCCTAATATCCTGACGTGTACATGAAAATTCTCTGGAAGTAAAATTTATATATTAGATGGCCTCGTTTTCTAGCTCATTCATTTTTGTTTATGATTGCATATTTGAGTTAGTCCTTTTTCCTAGCAATTAATGTCGTGGAAATCTTAACAACTTTGCTCATTGTTTAGACTCATCAGATCGTTTTTAAATATTATGTTTATGATATTTTTGAAATATTTTTTTTTATTCTGATATTATAATTTATTGGGTATTCGGAGAAGGATTTAATAAGAATAAACGATACTTGTAAATGGTACTTTTCATAATGATTACTCAGTAGGCGCGTTTTTCTTCAAAGAAGAGACATGTTTAAGAATTAAAACTACTGATACATATCTAATTGATTTCGATTGAAAGGGCTATGAACAAATTGCAGAATAATAAAAAATTAACTACATGTTGAAATTTGAGTGAATAAGCCCTTTTCTACTTGCATTATAATAATTTAATTAAAATTAAATGTAACTGAATTGCCACGAAGATATGTAATTGAGGGATGAATTAATATTTTTAATAGAGATCTAAATGTTCGAAACATTTTCTTTCTCGGTATCAGGTGATATAAAGAAACTGCTTTCATATAAAATTTACTGAAAAATGATTCCATCCTAGTATTATGAATCCATAAATTAAATTGAATTTCCATAAATTTACCTTTCTGTAATATTCTCACTAATGACTCGTTTGAGTAACAAACTGGTAGCTATTAAAAGTTTGCTGTGGTAAATACAGAGAAAAATTCCTAATTTAATTCCTAATTAACTGAGAGTGTGATGAAGTGATGAACTTTTGTCATTATAATCTTTACATAAATCTTTAGTACAGATGAACTTTTTCGACGCATTATTTGATTCCTTTTGAAATCAAAGAACTATTTTTCATTGGAAAAGTTTTCCTGATCAATGGAAGGAAAGAGAATCTCAGTCCCTTCAAATCATATTTTAAAATTTATAAATTCACATGGGAATTACCTTGAAATGCTATACATACTAATATTATTACAACATAATAGACGCTGTAAATGATAATGGATGCTCGATGGCCATATGAATCAAAGCCTCTGTTCATAGCAAATGATTTTATTTTTTCCACAGCCTTTGGAAGAAACATGATTCATGAATAATGTGAAAAATTAGCACAAAAATTCACAAACAGTAGTGTATTCGGTTGTAACATCCGGATAATAAAATCGATAGCTATTAACCTATTTCCGAACTGCTCTTTAGATTTACGTATACAGTTACCTGAAATATATCGCAAAATAGAAAGGGATATTTTATTTCGGCTCCCATTCATAATGTAAAGTATAGACTGATATTGGTGCATTAAAATGACAAAAACTCTACACTTATGATGAGTGGACTTAAAATAAAAAAAACTTTAAATGGATGGACTTACATAATAACATTTATCAATGAGAAGGGCAATTGGAAAGCCTAAATTTACTGCAATGGGGCCATAATTTTTATCAGGTCCCGTATGATATCATACCTAAAAACATGTAAGGCTTACTGTTATTACTTTTCAATACTGTAGCTCATTATAGCTAAATATTTAGAGAAAATATCATACATTTCCCAAATTTTAAAACCAGGAATGTTCACAATTTAATTAGCATCCGTACCTAGTGCTGGATTTGCACCACCTGGGTGTATGTTAAATGTTGTTGGATAGTTCCATATATACACCGGTTGGTTGATTGGTTAGAGCTTAGGAGTATCATCATTATGTTGCTTGTGTGTACCTTCATTTAAATACTTCAGTAATCTCGCTATAAGAATAAGAAACAATGATGATTATTTCCTAAATTGGGCTCCCAGATAACAAAGTCGGTTACGTGTTTGACTTTAGCGAAAGCGATCACGGGTTCGATTCCTGGTGGTACCTTATGTACGCAGGTGGTCCTGGTGGTACCTTATGTACCTTCTTTCTAAGGATAGAAAATCCTCAGCAGAGATTAAAAAAGGATAGCATTAGCGAAGAGGCATTCATGAAGCAAAGGGAGCTGATGATGAAGAGCCCTGATAAAGGAATCAGGAAAAGATTAGTAAAATCCTTGGTGTGGAGTTTAATGTTATACGGGTGCGAAACGTTAACGTTAAGGATAGAGGATATTAAAATATTAGAGGTTTTTGAGATGTGGGGATAGCTTAGAATGGAGAAAGTAAGCTGGGTCGATAAAAAAAGAGACGAAACGGTTGGGGAGAAGAGAGTGTTAATTGAAGTAATTAGAAATGGGTGGGTCAAATATTGAAAGGAGAGGGATTGTTGAAGAAAGCGATCGAAGGAAGAATGCTAGGGAAAAGATAGAGGGGAAGACAAAGACCAAAGTTTTCAGACGAATCAAGGAGTTGGATCAGTTACCAGTAATTGAAGGAGAGGGAATTAAATAGGGAATGTGGGGTACATGAATCTACCGAAAGGTAGAAAACTTATATATACTTTATGTGCGAAAAAGCTTCAGCTAATGATCAACTTTTGAAAATACTGCAACTAAGCTTATTCAGTAAAATTCGAATCGAAAATATCTATTCGCGACAGAATTCGCGGAAAAAAGGAACCTGCTACGTAGGAAATTCCTTATTTAAGTACCACATAAACATATAAATGTTTTTTTAGTTATTAATTTGCCTGATATAAATTTTTATCATAATTCTTATTGATATATTCCTCCATTATCCTTTCTTCGCACTTTCTTTCTGATCATATTTTTATCGACTTTCTATATCTAATTCTATATCATCAGAATTCAATTATCATTTCCTTTATCTTAATTATCAGTTCTCTCTCCCCTTTTATTTCTCCAAAATTTCATAATCGATTAAATTCTGTTCTAACAATTTTAACATCAGATTTACGACACCAGATTTTGACTACATCCGGATATGTTCTATAAGAAGTTCTTAATATCATATCTCTTCCGCTGCTCTTTGATTCAACCCCAGGTGATAGCGTCATATCTACAAAAAATATCTTGTATATTGATCTTTCTGAACACTACATAGACGTAGTGCAATAACATATTTCTTTGTACAGTTAATACATACACTTTTTAGAATTTAAATTTATAATGATAAACTACCAAATCTTGATCATTTACAAATGAAAAACAAAACTCACCGAACACGATCATCACCAAATCCACAGAGATACAGAGGAATTTAATATTTGTTTCAACTTCGGAATGTAAGAATAACAATAATATGATCTCACCCTCCCTTATCTGGTCCTCTTTCCCTTCACCACCTCCCCTCTTTCTTTTCATTGGGGCCTCCCGAGGGGTTGTTAGACTCTATTTTTAGCGTCATTGATCTATTCTTTTCTGTTTTGACATCTTATCCTTCGCTATCCCTGTTCTTGACTTCGATCGCCATTTTATTTTAAATTGTGATATCTTTTGCACATCTTAAAACTGTCATGACAGCAAACTATGAAATCAGCTCATTTTCATCTCACTCCTTCCTCGGCGCTCACTGCTCAGCAAGAGAATTGGGCGCAAACATTAGTTACTTTAGTCTGAAGATGATAGAAATTCGGGGGCTGTGTAGAATAAAGATTCACTTATTTTTTCATGATGTTGTCTTCAGTTCCTCTTGGTTCAGAAAACCTTTCTTAGCACTATTCCTACTTTAACCTAATTTACGCCCTACAAAGAAATAACACCAACTTTCTTGCTAAGAATCCTCGCAACATGTCGATTAATTTTTTATATCCACCATTCATTACCCTTTAATTCACCAATCGGTGTGTGGCGGAGAGTTAAATTTATAACAGTGTATGGAGTTATCGCGCAATGTTCTCGGAAGGAAATTTTTTAAAAAATATCTTTCTTCGCTTTGATCTGTGTTGTTTTCGCTTCTTGTCATGTATTTATATTACGTCTGCCGATAACGAACCATCTCTTAATTTATCTATCGGCAATCTAACTTTTTATATCTCATCCTACAAAGGTCCTTATTCTGTGAAGGAGAACTTTTCGTAACGCTTGCTATTTACTCATATTAATTTTTATAGCACAGCACTATCTCTAGCTCACCGCACCTACTCCAAGTCATGGATTTAGGTGACAGGGCCGGCTCAGTCATTCGGTCGCCCTCTTTCCCTCTTGATGGCCAAAGAATCTTACTTTTCTGATACTTGGCATTTTATAAATCGTCAATAGATACCTTTATAACATCAATTTTGACTTGCTTAATAGATAATCTTGTCTTATGCAATAAATTAATTTTTTTTATTTATTTACAAAATGTAGCTCACGGAACAGTTTGATTTTTCATAGGAAATCGATGGAGAAAAGCTCACACAAAATTCCTTATTGAAACTTCTTTTTCTTAACTTAGGATACATATATCTGCGAAAATACTGCTTCACTAATCTGGTAAGTATTGAGCCCTTTGTGGAACATAGTGTTTCTCATTGCTATTACTATATTCGTATTAGTGTGATTCGTGAGATTTAGAAAGAAATAGGTGTGCGACTCAAACCAACACTAGTATTCAGCCGCCCCCTCTAGATCACTTGCTATTCGTCTGAACCGACCGTTGTATTTTCAGAATCCTGTATGCTTAACCCAAATGAGAAATAATCTTATGCTGCAATTTTTGAGGTACATATTTTGAGTAGAGATGCGATCGATTGAGATTTACGTGAGGATAATAAATGGCGTAGACGAAGCGTGTGGCGCTAATGGTAGTCTTCGCGACCAAATTAATTATCTTGTGTGTGAGGCGAAGGGCGTGGTGCTCTGTTTGGAATGGGCGTGGTCGAATAGGAGTGGTCGCCACGAAGAATTCTCTATCCGCGGATCAATTTCTATTCCTTCGTTTTTCTCCACCCTTTAAGATGGAATGAACGCCGGAATACGTGCGCCTTCCCTTAATTCAGACGTCATAAATTATAACCATGCTGTTTTTAATTCGTTGATGGATACCGGTGTTGATGATGGTTTCTAGTGCGCACTGAAAATCTTTTATTATCTGTGAATTTCTTGAAGGAACGGTTGTTGCGTATCAAAGAAAATTCGGCTGAATTGTGTTTTACTACGCTTTTTTCTCGTCTTATTCCGTATATATATATATTTTAAGTAATAATCTGACCGAGGGTTTAACTTGAAAGTTATATCGAGCTGGGTATATGCATAGATGGTTAAAATAGAAATGAGTCGGCTAAATTAATCTTGGCATATGTCATCGAAATTATTTCGTCAATTTGTTTTTGATCAGTGAGTAATCGTCAGGTTTATTTTAGCACAACCGGAGGATTAATAAAAATCCAACTCCAAGAAAATTAAAAATTACGTAATTTTGAAAGGTATTCCGCGATGTAATTCATTTGTGGTTTTCGTAAGACATTCGTTTCTGACACTTAATCTGGGAGGATCTGGGAAATAAGAAAATAGAATGTAATAAGTTTAAAGGAATTGCAGTCACTATACTCCTTTTTCGGGAGAATAAGACTTCAGTGAAGCTTTAGCTCTCGTAACACAAGTTATATGTCTTTAAAATTACTAAGCTTCTTATAACCTTATGTGTACATAGAACTATATAACTAAGGCGTGCCAACTTGACTAACCCTGTATTATTAAACGTCAGTAAAAAAACTTCATTGGACCGACTACATATTTCATTTTTATAACATATGTTAGACGTATCACTATTATACATCAGAACAGAAAATATGGCGCACGCAACAAGATGGTCCGTAATGTGTTTTGGAAGTCTTACTTATTTACTAAATTTAGTAATTAATGAAAAGTCCCGAATTAGAGGCAATAATAAAAAAGGGTTATTAAATATAATAATAAAATACGCCTCTAATTTTATTCCCCATAACGAAAGAACTGAAAGCAATGAGTTTAATCACATTTTTATTCTTATTTTTATTCTTTAATGTATATTCTTTACAAATTATAAAATAAACCTTCAGTTCTTCTAAAATTCTTCCATTGCGGCCCGCAGTCATTTTTGTCATTCCTTTCCTTTTAATGTGCAGAATTCTTCTCGATGTTTCGATTTCTGAAGCTCTCTCTTTATGAATGCTGAAGTAGAGAAATAAAAAAACAGCCAAAAATTTGATTTTGAATGCTGAGAGACCATGGCACTCATAAATCTGATGCTAACGATTTCTTTTTGTGATTTGTATTTTGAGCCGAATGATGATTCCAAAATTGTGAAGGTGAAAATGTTAAAGTTATTAAGGTAAAAATGTTAGAGGTAATACTTACCTAAATTATCATCGCTTACAAAAATTCAAACCTCATTTAAGTTGAGTAGAGGGTGCATTCTGCTCTATTTTGTGACTATTCCAAGTAATATCTTAATCGAATAACTTTAACTTTGCGTTGAATTTGACTGATATCGTCGGTTCATGAAAGATGCCATTAATATTCCCGAATTCCACCTCGTTTCCTAAACTGGAAAAGTCGTGAGTGAAATATTTCGTTTTTGCTCGTTTGGGATGAAATAAATACTTGATTATCTTCGTTTCGCCGAGTTTCCTTCGCCATATATTTATTATGCAGCGGTAGTTTTCCCTTGATTAGTATTCCCTCTCTTGATGTGTTCCAGAAACAATTTTTTCCTCTCGCTCTTCCCCTTCATTTTTCACCGCTCCCTTCTGTGAATTCCTTCGGCCGCCTCTTCAAATGCCCGCATTATCCCCCTTTTTAATTTCCTCAATTAATATTCTTTGTTCACTCGGCGTATTTAATACTTCCTAATTGGCGATTCCCCTTCCGCCGCTAACATTCCTCAATCTACACCACTCGTATTTAAGAGGATCCTTTATCTGAGAATTCGCGCTTTAAAGCGTCGTATGCTTTATGATTGTGATTACCCTTAAAATTTTCCCTTGTTTATTGCTGATAAAGGATTCCTCTGTATTCTGCTTCATCAATGCCCAAAACATGACAATCCATATTGATTTTGTGCATTGATTCAATGAATTGACAAGGATTGAAAATTGTATAAATATTTTCCTAATTCATATTTTAATACACACCCGTATAATTAGAAATTAAAAAAAATAAATCCGCATCTAATTTTTTTCATCCAGAGTCGTGCTTGCAGTGTAGATTTCTATAAAATTTGACAATTATAAACTCAGTGAATTTATCTTTTAGATATCATACGTACATTTGACACGTCCTCTCATTCCTTTGGTTTTTTATGAATATCTATTTTAAGAAAAATTTATCTCGTGATCTGTGTGCAAAAATTGCATTTTATACTTCTATATTAAAATTCTGAGTTCTGGGATCAAGGAAATTACATTTGTGTGAGTTAGGATCTACACTAATGCCCATTTCGTTACTTACCTGGATACCATTGGAATAATGGATTATTGTAGAATTTTAGTTTACATTTTTGAACGCACGTATGAACGGGGGTTGAAAAAATGAAATACAGAAGCATTATTAGTGCTTTACTTTTGTATATTAATGGCAAATTAATAAAATAATATTATATAAAGGGAAATCGGATTCCGATATACAACCTTTTCGAGGCGAGAAGTTTTTCATTTAAGTAAATACGACTAAGTTGGCACCACTGCCTACTTTAGTAGAAGTAGATCGGTAACCATCATTCCTTTGAAAATATCCTGTCTCTATACAAGGAGCTCTAGACTAAAACTAAGTACCATCAACATAAAATGAAAACTGTTCCTGAACCGCACTTTTCTCGTTTTATCCATTTTCTTCCATTAAAATTGTATCATTATATAAATTAAACTTCATAACATAATATTAAATTAAATTTTCCTAATAATTTAATAAAATAACATTATTCTATAAGCCACATACAACTACATCCCTTTTCAGCTACCATTCGTAACACGCGTACCACCGTTTAATAAAACCTACTCACATCTACTTTACATCATTATATATTCCGGAAATGCAACGAATTAATTTTCAAATTCAACTTCAATTCATATAGGAAATTTATGTGGGAATGCTGACCTCTATGGAAATTTCTAGGCTCAAATCTCCTACTTATAGAATCCGGCCTCTTTACCACACGATTTTGCTATGAAATCGACTACTTCATGTTACTTTATATTCCGCACACTTCTCTTCAACTTCTCACAACACGTCACTTCCTTATTAATTTAGTAGAAATTAAAACCATCGCAAACAAAAATATATACCAAATAAAAAATATTACGTACGGATACATTTTCAAAAGTTTGAAGTATGCACTGAATATATTTTATTTTTGATTCAAACAGTAAATTTATTTTTGTTAGGAATTGTTACATGAAAAATATACAAATTGTAGTCAAAATATATTAGAATGTGAGCTTGACATTTCATTTGTTACGTGGGGAAAGTGCTTTTATGAAAATATATAAAGTTAAGATAAGGCACAACTCTACCCGTGGATTACATGCAGTTTCTAAAAGTAGTGTATTTATAAAAGTATATCGATCTATTTATTTTCTACCCTTTTTCAATTTAAGTTATATGGCATTCGATTCCCGTGAAATAGCGTTCATTATATACTTGATATAGGAGTCATTAGATTGTTAATCATTACGAAGGACTGAGACGAAAATTATCACGCATGAATGCCTCATACGCGGACCGTTAATGGGAACTTTTTTCGTGGCGTATTAAAGCCAGGCATACGTCACTATACGATGCGAAAAAAACAGCATTCACCAATATAGCGCGGGTAATTTATTGGCCGTTTCTCCGGAAGCAAGAGGAGAGAACGTCACTTTTTTTGCGTGCTGATAGGAATGACCCCTTCCGATTGGCTGCCGAGCCACGGAGCGATCCATCGAAAAGGGTAAATCGAGCGAAGGAGAGCTAATTGATCGATTTATCGACCCGTTAAAATGGCGTTCCCTTAATGGCGACCACCGGTTATTATTTGGGCCTCGGAATTAAAAAAATATACACTAACGAAGGGTGACAAGTGAGAAATGGGCATCGTCTGGTCGATCGCTAGAGGTTCTCATTAGTTACTCCGGTCTCCAATAGGGGCGCCTCACTGGGACCTTGGTTTCACCTTCCTCTCCGAGGCTGCCGCAAACCGGGAGTCGAACACCGGAAGGAGCTCTCGAACCCTACGGCGGACCGTCCCAGGGCCCCAATCGTAAGAGGCGATGGTTCCGACCCCGGGACTTCCTTTCCCTCCGCCCCTTCCAACGCCCGCTCCTCCCCCAACAGACTTCTTCTTCCCGGGCAGAGGGGCCTCCGTGGGGAAGTGAGTGGCGCCGTAGAAGTCCAATCCCACTTGGAGCAGAATGTTGGCCTCTTCCTGAGAGGTCAGCGTGACCCTTACGGGCGGTGGTGGTGTTGGGTCTGCAGCAGACGCCGTCGCAGTAATCGGTGCCTTAGTGTGGGATGGGCGTACCGAGAGGACCGCGTTGGCTGTTGAGGTGGTCTGTAACGCAATCAGAAATTGATTAATGTGCATCGTACAGAACCAGCTTTGGGATTAAGGGATTTAGATAAGGGTAATCTGGAGTTACTTTGAAAGATTTAAGCAAACATGTCTAGGAGTTCGTGATATTCAATGCGCATTGAGCACTTAGGGTATGCAGAACGTAAATCTACTTTGCGGCAACTAGTCTCGGATTAAAGGATTTTCCTTTAATTCGGTGTAAAGTATTAATTTACGCCGTAAGAGCGCTTATGCCCCAAGCGTTTTCTGTCGATTCACCAGAGACATATAATCAGAAAGAATATTGTTTTAATATTTTCTAATAATTGATGGCGAATTATGAGGAAAAGATGGGTTGCTTTTTCCAATCTAAAAGTTAAATGAAATCAAAAAGGTGTTCATTAGGAAATCATAAAAAAGTCTATCGTAAGCCATAGGTAATTTTTTTTGACTTTGAGATGCCATCTTCAACCGTGATGAGAAAAATGAATTCATTTAATTAACAGTATCTCGTTGAAAGGGCTATGGGCTACCATTTTACATCTGATTTTTTACTAAATATATTAGTACTATATTCCTGTAAATGGATATAAAAATTAAAATTTTCACTGTAAGATATTCGACGAAATTTTAAAAATATACCTTTGAGGAAAATTTATAACATTTCTGTTAAAAAATTATGTTTATATGAGGTTATGCGACAACAGATTATACATTTTGTATACTTAATAAATCAATCCTTAGAACAGTGTGACTCTTTTACAGCTCGAATCGCAAATCCATTAAAAAGTCGATTAACGATGTTATTTCATCCCCTCTCTCCTTTTGGAGAAATTGATGACTTTGGAGCGTTTTAACAATCACTTGGAGAGCTATTTTCGCTATTAAGACATTCTATGGTTTCGATAAAACATGTCAGTCGATAAAAATAATTGGAATATGAAAATTCGACTACTTTCACCTCTCAATGGATGTTCCTAATATTTCTATGAAAGTAATAGTCGTATATTTCGCCCCCAGTTTTCAGTGATTTTCTTTTTTAAAATTTGCTTTCGTCTCTTTCTTCCCTATTCTAACTAAGAATAACTACTAACTTAATTGGTGACTATTCAATTTTGAAGTATTAAACAAATGTATTCAAAATATTTTACTATTAAATCATCGATGAAAGAAATTTCAATTTTGAGCTTAAGTGGGATTTGAGGTCGAGATAATAAGTAATATACATATTAAAAATAAACGATATATCGTATATTTGTACGACTCATTTTCCACAAACCTTTTCATCTTTGTTCCGCTAATGAATGCCATTACGGACATCGATAGTCTTCAGTAAAAGGCTATTCAGGGATTAGATTCGTTACTTAGCGTGGGCAAATTTGAATGGAATAATGAATTCGAGCGATTGGTAAAATAGAAAGGTCGATTATTCGGCGGAAGCATTTCTGAAATCCGATGGAGCGAAAGGCTCCCAAGGGACAGAATGTGCACTGAGTCATAGAGATGAACTGGAGAGGAATTCGGGATAGTTACGGCGGAAATTGAGGATATGTGCTTCCGAGATGAAGGGGTGAGGGGACCTCAGGTGATTTATGCGTCACATGTGAAATCTCTCCAAGTAGTAAATACATTAACAGGCATCTCACCTAAATGTGTTTTGGTGTGAAATAAAAAGTACGTTATTCTTTTTGATGGAATCGATATTAAAGATATGAATGGTGAACAAAAAGGGATATTTGATTATGTCCAGTGAAATATGGTGGAACATCGTAGTTAAAAAACTTCATTAAGACTTAATCAATCATATTTTATCATGTATTTTTTTAAGCAGTCAGAGACCATCTACGTAGTACTCAGTTTTGTTGCTACTTTTATCATTTGATTTACCATCAGTCATAATCTTTAACAATTCATTTCTTAATATAGTATCGATTACATTCTGTAACGTAGACCCTAATCAACATACATAAGTTGTATGATGTTTGACTTATACTCACTTTAATGCAGTATTACGATTGATTAATAAAAAGAAATAAAATTAGTATCACAGATGTAATTCTCATGATATCTGAATAGTTATCATATTTATGAAAGTAAACATAAGCTAATATATTTTTCCCGGGTTCGATTCCCGATCCCTTCAGACTTTTTAAAGTCTGCTTTTCCTTGTAAATATATTTTTTCATTTTGTAGCATATTTTTCGCGTATTTCGTAGCTACTTTTCATGGTAAATCTAGCTATCTCTCCAAACCAAATAACATGAATCTCTCTGTACTCGTATGAGGCAGCAGTGTTTCATACTCATGTTCTATTGTCTCTTAATAGAAATTTTTCTTAAGCTTCTGAACCTTTTAATTTCTCTAATAGAGTAAATAAAAGAATCTGCCAGAGACCAAATTGGGTTTATCTCCAAATATAGGGGTAGTAACAGTAACAATTTAAAGAAATGATCGGTAGCCTTACCAATGATTTCAGTCATAGCTAAACATATGTTTTTCGATGCTTGAAATTTGCGGAACATTATTTACTTCATTCTTTTAAAATTCCTTTTCTTAAAGTGAAAAATCAATTGTTCTAATAGGCCAAGTTTTAACCATTTGCAAACCTCAAATATTTAAAGATTAATTCTGAATTTCGTCTTAACTGTATGAGTAAAGATGGAGCGAAGATTTTTTTTAGCATCGCATAGTTGAATAACTAAAATTTAAAGGAGATATGAGAATTCTAAAAGAAAGAAAATAGTTAAAACTGATATTTTTAACAATGAAAAGAGTGATTCCTTAGAAAGCAAGCAGAAAGTTCGTTCGTATGAGATGCAGGAATGAAGTATGTATTCATGGACTTACTTTGAAATGATGGAAAATATCAGATGTAGATTCTGGGTTAAATATATTTGAGAGTTAGAATTCTTAAGGGAGTGCCAAGAACGAAAACAGCAATACGCTGCGAAGGCAACGAATAAAAGAGAGTTCTTAAGAAATGTCCCCAGCATGCAAATTTTTAACTAAAGCCTTATATCTCTGCGAAGGACCACTACACTGTGGAGCGGATGCTTCGTACGGCAATGATATTACCTAATGCTCATGACGTGTTACACAATGGAACGGATCTCCCACACGCCGAGGAATCCAGCCTCCATTTATCATTACGCTGAATAATTGCGGCCCTAGAGCGCCACTAGCGGAATCTCTAACGAGCGGAAGAAACGAGAAATAACACGTTTTTCATTTCCAAGAGAAACGTTTCCTTCGCCAACTACGAATTTAAGTTCGAATATTCTCCCCAGATGTCTCTGCTTTAGTGCGTTCATAAGGATAAATGACGAAACTTAAGTAGTGTAATGGAATACTTGCTAAGTAATTTGGATGATGAAGAGAGAAATTTACCTAAGCTCAAAGTAAATCAGACATATTTACGAGCAAGAGCACGAAACGTAAGAAATGGGGATTGTTGTTAATTTTTGCATAATACATATAAGTTTTACATAAATAGATTGTATTTGGGGGGTGCCGCATGGTTTCTTTCTAATATACGTGTACTGGGAAAGTGTGACAACGGATCTATGGATTACGGATTTCAATTAATGCTAGCGAAAAATAAATATAAATAATGCCTTAATAGTAAGAATTTGCTTTAATAGCTATAGAATAAGTTATGTATCGAAGAAATTGAGAAAAATATGTTCCTACAGGTATACAAAAATATTACTATGTGCCAACATGTAAAAGGTAAGCATCTGCACTGCCTGAATGGTTTCACTTGCAATAAAGTTGGTGCGGACTTCTGCAGATTTGTTCACAGACTATTCAATGTTGTTAATGCAAACGTTAGATATTTGGGAAATTAAGTTCTTTAGTTTTTGCAGACTTTATTAGATCATGTTCATATGGTTTTTTTTATAGTTCTCCAATTTAGTAACGCCGGTTGGCAAATCTCAGAACTAATTTTAAAATGGCGAGACTAAAAATTTATTGGTCTACCAAATAGAATGCAACAATCGGAACATTGCTGTCGCTTTTCGTATTCCTTTCATTCAATTTCCAAATCAACCCGTTTATTTTGGGACACCCTGTATTTCCAGATGTAAGTGTTGCGTAAACAGAGGCCCAATGGAGAGGACACGTGTCTATTATTTTAGAGCAAGGATATACGCTGAGAGTCTCGAGTGATTCCCTATTACGCACGTTTGACGTTTCCTCTGTTAGCATAGCTAACTGAGATAAACAGAGATAAGTGACACTACTATATTATATCCTGCATTTATCTTCCCCATTATGAATAAGCGCACAATTCCCTTGTTTAAGGAAAATTGATGCAGGATTTTTCGAGAGCATATTCAAGAACATTTCTAGGCTAAAGAATAACAGCCATTAGTGTTTCGAATCGTAGAGATGGATGTTTCCTCAAACATTCACTAATTTATCATTTAGGACATGGCCATTTATACTCATATTTAATAGTTTTTCCTCCTTTTAAAGAGATCGATACCCCGTTTCTTGATCCCTTTCAGAGGATATTCTCGCATTTTAAATTGACTTAAATATTTGCTCTTTGTAATCTAAATTAAACATCTAATTATACTTCTAAGCGAACCTGAATACAGGTTGTTTCCTTTAGGGAACCTCCTTTCATCATTTTTTTTATATCACGTGTTCTAGAAATTCACTTCGTCAAAGCCATCTATTTTTCCTTCCTAGATAATCACTTGAAATTCATAGCCCTCCATCTCTGTTTAAATTTTCATCCTTGTAAATAATTTTATAACTTGACCCAAAAATCAAGTCAAGACTAGTGCATCATATTCCAATTTAGAGAATTTCCTTTGAAACTTAAAGTTTGCAAATTTAGCAGTAATTTATGCGAAACGAGATATGGATATGCAATGAGCTATGAGCTATCCTTTTATTTCGATAAGCGTATTAGCTGCACTTTCATTATTAAATCTCAGGGTTCGTTGGTCAATCATTCTCTTTGCACTCTACAAAAATATTTCTCTCCATCCCTATCCCCTTTAAAATTCCAATTTACTCTACAGATAAGTTTTTGTAAATACTTCTGCTTGTCGAAAATGTGTGCATTGAAATTAAGAATTCTTTCCATTTTTCAAATTCATATTTAAGTAGAACGTCATAGAACTAAGAGGAATCGAGTGTCATTTGGTATATTTAAATTTCTGTGGCTCTCAATAATTATTGTATTATTTAGTATTAGTTTTGAAAAGGTCGAAAAAGATATACTTTGTAGATATTCATTTCACCGAAATTCCTACGCTGGAAAGCGTGAATCGATGGGACTGCATTTCGCATTCCGTTTACGGAGAATTTCCTTCCCCGATAAGATCCGTCTCCTCCTAGAGAATATTCCATATCGACGCCACGTATTCGAAAAATTCATTTAAAGAGCTCACGGCTTTATTTTCCGTGAAACCTCGACGCAAATTCACCTTGGTTCGTCTTTGAAATTTCGAAGATTGCGAAATCCCGAGGGAAACAAATTTCAGCGGACGCCTGTTTTGTAAAGGAGCGGAGATATTGAAGTTTCCATCTCATATCAAATCTATAGAAAGTTTCCAAACATGTCCGGCGCATTTAATGACAGCGCTCGTTTGTAATATCCCAACGACGGGCAGCGTAATCGGCCAGAATCCCACGAGCGACTTCACCTTTTCTCGGCCGTCGTCCGTCGCTTTGGCCTTCTTCTTCTCCTCTCCATCTTCCTCCTCCTCTTCCTCGCCCATCTCTCCCCCTCCGCCCTCCGCCTCCCCCTCTTCCTTCTTGGCCTCCCCCTTCGACTCCGCCGCAGACGCCACAGAGCCACCTTAATGAAGAAAGACAAAAGGCACGAGTAATAAAAATTCCCGGAGCGAAGAAACGGGAAGCGAGACAGTTCGCACGTTTGAGTGTGTGTCTTGCACGAGAAGAGGAGTGATTTAGAGCGGGAGATAAGTAGAGAGAGAGCGGAGTGGATAAAAAGAGTCCATTGCGTGGACGTCCGGTAGAAAAACGATGCTGCAATTTGTGAGGGAACGATGATGTACAGGTCTAATAAAGTCCTGAGCTACCGAACGCCTAACGATGGCTCAGAAGCAAGGCGATCGAATGCCATATGCACCCTGTTTCGGAAAGCGAAAATGTTTCCAGCTTTGCAAGTGCAGTACTTAAAACTTCGACATTCCTTCTAAGAGAACCCAGTAATTTTTAATGATTGGTAATCCGCAGACGGAGTAAATTACTTGTTCTGTTTCATCCATTGCAGTACCAGAAAACAGAACTAGGTTGAGCAACGTTTGATGGAATACCAGTGTTCATATAATGTTTTACAACAATTTTTCTATAAGCTAATGAAACCAGATAAGGAATTTAAAGGGGATTCAACAAGACACTAATAGTAAAATAAAGGACTTGTAGCAATTTTTGTATGCTATTTGGGAGGAACAAATTTCTTGCAAATTCTAGTACTGTAAGTAACAAAATTTGCAAGGCAATCTAGCAAAACTCCATAAAATATTTCAACCTTTAAAACTGCAACCGGGTTTGACTCAGTAGAGACATCATCAGACCTACTGCTGCTATCTTTATTGTGAATTATACCTATATTGTCTCTCATATTTCATTGTTTTCATTACTTGAAGTTGTAAGGAAACTAATATTCCATTACTCCAGACAAAAAATACCACAACTCCCATTTTAGCGTCGTTCGTTCGAGTTATATTTTCATAGATTTGCGCGATTATAATGCTATTCTATCTATTTCATTTCATTCTTTCTATTTCATTTTTTGTGTGGATTTCTAATGAGGTATGAAAACGTGCTTTTGTAAATTAGAGGGTATATCTGGGTATCATTTGAAATGTTCTCCTTGAGTTCATTCTATGAGGTTCTTTTAAATTAATTTCGGAATGTTTATCGTTTCAAGATCGCTATTCTATTGACATTACATGCCAAAAAGGAATAAATGGAATTTCCAAAAAATAACAATATCAAAATAAATATATAATAGCATGTGGGTCTCCCTTCGCCTTGTACCAAATATTTCGGTTAAGTTTTCCTTGCTGATAGTAATGAGTTAATAAAAACGTCAGTCGTTCATTTATTACTGCGTAAAAATAAACTTTTCACAATATTATTCTAGTAGCTACATTATGATAAATTAACGATGGTTTACGAGCATATATGGCAAAAAAAGATCTCGCAGTTAGGCCTGAAATGAAATTTCTTATACGGACGTATAAATCTATAGGGGAACAATGAGAGATGTCTCTCCCATCGAATAAGAGTCCTCACCTTTGTCCATGGAATTCTTCTTGGTGACCTGCGGCCCCGGCATGCTCTTAAGGCGCACCACGTCTATGACAGATGGGAATTTCGGTCGAAGGGCGAATCTAATGTCTTCAATAGGAACCTCTTCAGGAACATCGAGCACCAGCACAGCATAGGCACGTAGGGGTCGACAAGGCAGTGCCACCTGCAAAAAATACGAACGCTCGGGTCGATATTATTACAAATCCCTTTTCTATCCTTTAACAATTTATCGTTCCAAAAAGCTAAGAGAAAATGACAAGTTAAGCTCGTCAGAAGTGATCTAATTTTGTGATTGATGAGAAAAAGGAGGTGATACTTCAGTCTATTCAGAAAGACATCTTTATTAAATTGTTTTTGGGATTATTTTGTCGAATTCTCTTCTGAATGTCTTCCTAACAAGTTAAGTGAACAAATTCTGGAGTTTATCTTAACGTACAAAAGCATTATTGTCCATTTTATTACAGTGAACCTGAAGGCTACTCGAAAATGAATAGTTCAATTTTTATTTTTATGTTTGAGGAAAAATATTATATGAAGTCATCATTATGAAAACCAACTCTAACTCATGATGGCAATGCATATAATTCAAACTTATCATAAATCGATTTTCTTTAATAATTCTATATTTTAGTCTGCTATAGTTCGGGATAATTTAGCGAATCACCAAAAATCAGGATGATTTTTTAGATATTTTTCCCTATTTTTCCTAGTTCCAATTTCGGGTCTTACTAAACTAATGATTGATAGTTTGACTTTCTTTGCTCTATGTTAATGTACTTTTCTCAGTTTCATCAAAATAATTTGATAACATGAAGATTTCTGATCTGAATACGAAAATAAAATATTGACTTGGAGGCTTCTTGGAACATAAATCCCATTTTTCAATTTTCAAAATTATTTTGTCTCTGCTCAGAAGACACTTTCTCTATTATTTCATGATGATGTAATTACATATCATGTGTAAATTCCTATTGCTGTCCTGATGGACTCTTCCTAATACTTATGGAAAACTACTAATATAAGTAAATACTTTTCAATCGTAGAGGTTCAGTTCAATTTCATCATAATAAGCATAATCGTACTAGGTCGAACTTCGTGAAAGGGCATTCTAGACATTAAGAATGAGACTCCGTAAACTTCCTAAATAAATATTTACTATATTTACTTTATATGAAAGGACAATCTAGACATTAAGAATGAGTCTCCGTAAACTTCGTAAATACTAATTTACTAAATAAATATTTACTATATCCAACAGCAATGCAATCTCATCAAATAAGGCTCAGTAATGAATCAAACAATCATTGTATAAAAATTAAATCTTTTTATTTATTTAGGAATCATGATTGTTTTTGCAGTCAGTGAAAGCGCGTGATCATTTTAGATACGGAAAGAGTGCGAGATTGTAATTTTACTTTCAACTCACTCAAAGACTATTCTTGAGTAAAAGACTTGTGATTGTGAACATACATGACTGACGAAAATTTATTGTTTTCAAAGATTTCATGTGCCAAATCAATATGATTATCAGGGATTTGAATAGATAAAACGCAAAACTTTGCAATGGACGAACACTTATTAAAAAAACACATAAATTGGAAACACAAATTTGTCTTTATTCCCATAATATTAATTATTTCAGGAATAAATACAAACTAGCGCTTTCAGTCTGGTTGTTTTAAGATGAAATTCTTGGCCGATGAGATCGATTCTTTTATTTTAATTCTATAATTCTTCTATTCCTAACTAAAAAATATGCACCCACAGAATACCTAGTAGCACGGATTGAAAGATGGTTGAATTTTGTTCCTTCTTTACGAAACTTGTCGCAGGTTTATTGTTTAATTAACTAACAGAACATTTTTAGGATCATAGCTTTTAATTGTTACACTAAGTTGAAGAATGTCTTGTAAAGAAGCAATTTTATGTCCTTATCTGAACTTTGACATTATTTAACGACATATTATTTGGAAAGAAAATCGGCGGCAGGGGAGCGACGAAAAAGTATCAAAACAGCTTAAAAGAAACGTTAATAAGATATATCGTTGAATTTATTATACGGGTCTCCAGGCAGAGTGAATTTAAGACACGGGCAAAGACATAGGAGCGATCGTACCCATCTTGGTCTCCGGAACTTTTACTCTGTTATAAGCTAGTTTCGGTGCCAATAAAACTTTAATGCAACAATAAATTAAGCAATCTTTACTTTCCGAAACTTTTTTTTACGATTTAAAAGTCATAAAGGCGACCGAGTTTCAGCTTCTTTCCCAACTTACTGAAAATTATGGGAATCACCAAACCTCCCCCTACACATGGCAATTTCCCTCTTCTTGGGAAGTTACCCTCTTCTTCCCTTCCCTTCACTTTAAAGTTTCGCAGTATGACGTGGATTAAAGAAAGTTAACCAAGCAAATTGAATCATAACTTGGAAGAGGCTCGCGAGAGGCATTTAATTTTGCCAATCAACTCGCGTTGTTGGTAATCAAGGCGGAGTGTTGACATGCAAAGTATTTGTGTTACAGTAGGGAAACACTAGGGAAAACACATGCTCTTCTGGTTTCACCTACCTTCCAGTATCTTCTGGCACCCGTCACCCGATGGAACCCCTTTCGGAACACCGCCTTGAAGTCATCCGCGTCCGCAAACTTGAAGAGTATTCCAGTTGCAGTTCTAGAAAGCGAAAAGGGACATCGAAGCCTCATGCGTTCGCAGAGTCCAGTGGCTCTTTCGATGGTCAGCTCTCTGCTGGGGGTCAACAGAAACGCTGCCTTTACGGTGAAGCCCTTTCTTCTTCCTCTTCCCATCTCGTCATCCTCCTCTTCCTCTTCTTCCTCTTCCTCTTCTTCTTCCTCCTCTTCCTCTTCGTCTCCTGGTGTCTCGTTGGAGAGGCCTTCCGAGTCTGAGCCGGAGCCTCGAATCCGGGCCGTGGCAGAGCCGGAGAACCGCGTCCCGGTCCTGGAGACCCTCTCTATGGCCATATTTCGGGTGGCGTTAAGAAGTGCGATCGGTTCAGAGGCAGCGAGGCTAGACTTGCGTGGAGGAGGCCTTCGGAGATCCTGCGACATTCTTTGTCTCACGCTTTTGGTGTTAGGTCGCGCCCGGAAGATTCGCTCGTTGAAATTACCGGGGGAAAATTTGGGAGAATTTGTCAGCAGGCGTAAGTTATCGCTTTCGGATTGTCAGGAAATGGAATTATTAAGTCTAAATAAGTCTTGGGATGTAGTATATTAACGAATATTCTTCAAAGGTCAATCTCTCAACTCCTTGGCTGCTTTAGATCGTCCTCGAGAAACTGAAGGAGTAGGTGAATCAGTTCACTCTCTTCTTTTCTTCGTAACCTGAATTTTTCTTCAGCTCAGCAGTTCGTATATAAATACTAAGAAGTTTTCTAGCAGTATCTTAACAATATTCTTCTCTGCTGATTAATTAATGAATGTTTTTTGTGGGTTTTTAGTAATCCAAATCTTCGGCAGAAAAGCTATCGGTAGCTTTTTGGTAAACTTTCTTTTGCACTCGTCGACTCAGAATGTACTTCCACGAATGTTGATTAAAAAGTATTTCAGCCTATTTTGATGTTGGAACACTCGTTACTACGTTCATCACAAAATGTCCGCCCTTTAGTCTCACTTCAGCGCACTTCCCAGAAAAATTTCACTGCCTGTGCTCCTTCAGAAAAGACGGAAGTGACTGCTTGTCGACTTGGAGGAGCGACTTTTGCTTTCCGATGAGTCTCCACAGAATCCTCCGGAGACGTCCGCGGTCAAAACGGTACTGCTCTCGGATCCGAAAGGAAACGAGCTTATTGGAAGTCTAAAGCGATTTTATTGGGAGACTCCCTCCCTTTGGGAGATCCCTCCTCCCACTTCCGATCGCCCATTTGGGACACATCCATCGGGCGTCTTCAAGAACCGCCCACGAATTAAACGCTCCCACTCCACCCGCCAGTCTTTCTCAAGGAACCGCTTTATCCATCGCGGAAAAAAGGCTCCCAGAGATCCTAATGGCCACGACGAATTCTTTTCTTTAACACTTTAACTGAAGCGTTTAAGGCTAATGCCTTTTATTCTTCAGATAAAAATCCATTCGCTTTCTGCGGAGGCGTGCTTATCTTTTAATGATATTTAACCTCGATATAGATCGAGGACAATGAAAGATCGGAGGGATTTTAAATGTAAAATGGAGGAATTGCAAGTGGAAGAATGGGTGAGTTAGGGAGGAGGATGAAGAGATTGAAGCTAAGAAAATTGTAGCAGTTATCGAGTGAATTCTAGCCGTAATAGAAAAAATGGGCCGTGCGGTAACCATGGTGATTATAGTTATTAGGGCGTATGTTGATCGTCGGGGAGTTGCCTAAGCCACCGGATATTGAGGATGACGGACGTGGCTCCTCCTTCCAATTTATTCCCACGCCGAGGAAAAATTCTCCAGCAAAATACGGGATATTTTCTTTTACCTTCCACCATGAGATCCACCAACATCCTTCAACATGCGTAGGCTTTCGTCAGGCGAAATATTTTTAGATATCTGCAGATGGCACGTTTTGGGGCAGTGATAACCGTAAGATGTCACCAGAAATGGTCGCCCAAGGTAAAAGATAACTCTTTACAGGGTGATACAGAGATATTTTGCTCCAAACTTTTGTTTCTAGTATATATTCAATTTTAAATTAAAACTTTAAATCCCAAATTATGCAAATAGCAGCAATTCCGTTTCTGCAGTTATCAAGCTTCTTCGTACTGAATGAAAATTTCCTTTGATACAGCGGAAAAGCATTTCATTGAATGTTTACCAAATCTAGAAAAATTCTACAGGAAAAAGAGCGTCTGACGAAGCCAGATAAATATTCTTAATTAACTGTCTAAAAATAACACTTGGCAGACTCAACAGCAGATTTTAACCAAATTATCAAGTCTTTTTCCTTTTTAAGCTCGTTGCTGCAAAATTCATCGATGTTTCAATCGATCATAATAATCTTATTCTAAATTACTTGACAAATAGAGTACTTGCAGCTGAGATGGGAAACATGCGGCCTCTGAATTTCATTCTGAAACAAATACAAATAGTTTTTTTATCAATCTCGTCTATACGTCAAATAAAAATAGAATTTAGAATATTTTACCATAATTTATAAACCGATCAGATTCTTTTTCTTTCATACTGTCTCTATGTTAAAGTATTTGGATGTAAGGAATGGGTATGCTGCTATTTGCATAGTTTGGTATTTCTTATAATTTCGGTCAATCGGTTACTCATATGGATGGATGGTGCTCATGGCCATGCGTCACAAATGTTTACCCCAAACCCCTGACTTATACTAACTTGTCGTTGTCCTTCATTCATGTCTTTTACTGAGCGTTTCATTCATGCCTATCACGCAGCATTTAGCGTGCAGTTGAATTGCACAAATTGTGATCGTTCCCGGAGTATATCACACGACAAAGATCTTCGCCCAAGGCGAATGAATTCCACGGTTTTTTAAGATTTCGATTCCACGTTCGTCGATCTGCTGATATGTAAATGCGAGATCCCGGAACCTGCTTTTACTCCGTCAAGATCTCTATCTTAGCTTTCCCCCTTAAGCATACTCCGTCGATGCTCAGTCCTTGATAAAGTGGAGTACCGAAGTATAACTCTGAAATTATCTCAAATTTCTTTCCAAGCCTAGTTGTATTAGTAGTTGTATTCAACAAGACTATGCATGACGATGAGAATATTTTTCATTATACATTAAAAGTTTGGAATTCCGTACCTTTCAATCACTGTATTCTTTCTGTTTAATCCGATGCTGCCGTATGCGTAATAGTTTATTTCAATGAAGTTCTCCGAGATTATCATTTAAAGATTACAGACAAACTTCAGCCAACCGTATTATATTACTTCCCTTATATAAGTTAGTTTGTTCATGTCACAGACCAGCTGTTACGGCATTTCAATTAACCACATATTTCATTGGTTGTTTGGGTGATTACTACCTGAAATTAATCGCTATTTACTATATAGAGGTAGAAGAACTCTGTCTTCAGCTGTGTTATCTCAACTTTATTTATTCAGTAGGTAGCACAATGATGAAAAGCCGAAATTAATCATAGAAATTGTATTGGGACCTTATTAATGGAAGGTTATTGGTTCAGTTGAAAACCAAAGCTTTTAAAATGTGACAATCTTATACGCTACAGTTTTTCGTTAATGTTTATTACAGAGAGAAATTCAGGAGAAAGTCTGTCTTCAAACCCAGTGTAATGGATGCATTGAAATCAACAGATTCAGAATAGAAGCTGAAGAAAATTTCCTATAAACACCTGAGTGCTCGATGAAATACTTAATGGAAAGGATGTAAAATTTTTAAATAAAGAAAAATATTGATTATTGATGATTGCCTACTTAATAATTATGGATATTAAAATTATAGAAGTTGGAATCATTAAAAAGCTAGAACTTTTTTCAACTATTTTTTACTAATTTCTTCGCATACTCCTATTTTCTGGGAAAATTAATGAATATTATCTTTTGACTCTGGGACTATCCGTTTATGATGTATACTATATAAACAAAATATGATAATATGTTACACACTATAAGATTTATGTCACAGGGAAAATAGTAATACTTGACGGGAGGGGACAATAAGTATTTTAAATCCTCATCCAGTATATACTGTATGCAGCATACAGTAAATATGTTGGCTGCAGGTAAGGTGTAGGGTATATGTAAATATTCTCTGATATGTAAGAGTTGATGTTAAGGGGTTAAGGCTGCCACCTGATGTTTATCATTCTGGAACAATTAAATATTGTTGCAATAATAAATAAAATTTAAGCAGAGAATATACACAGACTTACTATAGAGCAAGTCGTGATAGAAGCTGAAATGGAATTGGTTTCGAATTATTACACAATTGCCCACTTTTGACTAGCATTGAGATACCCACGCGGTTTTCATTTGAAATTTAAATCAAGTCAAAATCGGCTCCCATTCAAGGCACATTCATGCCCCGAGCACCTAATTCGTTCGAATGCAACGATCCCCTCTGTATTTTAAGGCTGTTTTTCCTTAGGCGAAATAACCTTAAGAAATGTCCTTGTTTACTCCCTTTTATTACGTTTTAAATCAGAGGGCAATTTTCTTGAACATGCTGCCTCTAATTCCATTCGGGACCATCAAAACAGCGTAACATATTTACTCGGGCTTATATGGAATCACGCTCAAAATTGGCTGGAGGAATCTGCACTAAGTTGGAATGTTTTGAAATTCAATCTGTTCTATTCTACTCATTGGTGTCGCTGGTCATTGAAATAGTAATTTCAGTACCCCCGTCAGCTATTTTCTATTAATTGAAATTATAATCTTTATAAAACTGCGTTATTCCTTCCCACTGAGCCCAAATATCAGGACTTTCTACAATTTTTTCGCTAGTATCTTTCTGTTTGTAATGGTAGTATTTAAAAGTGAAAATTATGAAATCACTGATAACAGTTTTAAGGCTCATCATTATTGGAAGTCTGGCTCTTCAGTTGCATTTATGTCAAAGTGATTCGATATTGTTATAATCCGCTTGTTAGTTTATTATGATCAACGATTACGATTAGGCGATTGTTGCCGCTCGAACCTTTCTTGTAATAACAGATTACATTATGAAATTTCTCTTCTTCTTCTCCCATATCCTTTTATAATGAGGTATACTACCGTCCATGCCAATGAATTCGATAGATTTGCTCCTACAGGATATCTCTATTGATTATTTACTACCCGTATGTGGCTTTATGAGATAAAATATATGGCAAAGAATATGATAGTATTTAGGAAAGTAAATATGAATGTATTTTGGAAAATTAATACCAATGATAAAAAATTAACATCGATTGTATAAACCATATCAAATTTATTGTCTCGACTTAGGAAAAATAATTTATATCAATCAAAATATAATCAAAATAAGGTTGAATTCAGTGGGAACAGAAGGGAAATATACATTTCTTCGGAAACATCGCAGAAATAGATTTACGCCTCCTTATAATCCATAAACTATGAATTTTAGAGTTGTCTTATAAACACATTATATTTGGACAATGTCCTGACTTTCATGTTCAGAAAAATTAATCAAGGAAAACTAATATTTATTGACTCCCTGGATAGGATGAGTTCACGAGAACAATAACTTCATTCTCCTGTTCGACTGCTTCTAGATACGCTACTGATTAGCATTAGAGTTGCACTTCATCAATTTTGGATCGCGTTTTGGAAATTTTAGCAAATACAAGTGCCAAACAGGATTCCTAAAATAAGGGAACCTTTATTTCGAATTAAATTAATTCATAACAATTTCCATTATGCCAAAATTTCATATTTTGAACTACTCTTATCGACAAAGTGATGAACGTGCACACAAATTTTCATCCTCTGGATACTTTTTTTCGAATTTGATATGGTTTTTTAGATTTACAGTTTTTTTCCGAAATTTATTCATACCTTCCAAACCGATTTTTCCCTATTTGGTTTTAATTGAACGTTTTCCTTTAAACTCTTTAAGCATTGTCAATTTTTTAGCACACCATCCCAGTACAATTACCATTTCGAGTGATCCTTTCTATTCCTGGCCTCTCCTTATTGTTGACTACATTACTCGGGTTCTTCGTCATCCCTGATAGCTTTTACGTCCTACCCAACTTCACAAAGATTTTCGTTATTTTTCTACGCTTTTGTTTAATTAATGGATTCCATATCTGAGGATATCTCAAACTTCTTTGGCTTTGAAAGCGCTCCTTCGAACTTTTAACTGATTGAGCTTTCTCTCTCTCTAGTTTTGAATCCCTGAGTTCCTTCTTCCTTTGTTGCTCTTCAGATATCTCATTCCTGGAACCGCTAGACTGAATCTCCTCTGGGAGGATTAAGTACTTTATAGTGCTAATAGCAAATAAAAAGCGGTCTTCATAAGTTAGCAAATAATTTTATTTTTCCTTGTAATCGCCGAATTGTTTGGAAGAGTTACCAGTTATTATTTCTTGGTATCAGTGTGTATTTTCAAGTTTACTGACCTGGGTCACATAAAATGGTTAATTTAATGGAAAATTATTGTGTATTTATTTGAAGTAATCAACTTGAATTACAGCAGACGTTTTGAAGGTTTCCGACATGAGGTATTACTGCTTTTTGGTTGAACTATATTATTTTCCAGCGCAGTTTCAACTATCTAATAATAAAACGGTCTTGAAAAATTCAAATTCCCGGGAAACATAATGAATGAACTTTATATGAACGACCCTGAACTTCTGAAATGTATGACGCCTGCTTATGAATTTTCTTGTTTTATATTTTTGAATTGCAATTGTTTAAAATTATTTCATATTAAGGATGTAACTGGAAGTACGAGGTCAATTAGACATTACGAATCAACAAGATTTGTCCCAGATTTAATTACAACTTCCAGTGACCCGGATACGCTTCCCGTAGCACAAAGACGCCCAGATTCCTTGGTTTGAACCTTTCTGGTTGAATTATTTTTAATGCTGATTGAAAATTGAGCATTTTTTCTTCTCTTTTTTCTCCACTATTTAAAATCTGATAGGGATATGAGAATAGTAGTGTCTCTCCTCATCAAGAAGAATGTAAATTTTAACTTAGTAATAAAGCGAAATATATTTTGTAATGCTGCGTGCTAAAGTCATTCTAAATTTAAGTGACCATACATTTCTCTTACTGAAGTTATTTATGAGTAATTTACCACCTCGAAGTTTGTCATAGAGTGATTTGATTTATTCCCCGTTATGGCCTTGATATTCTCTCCAAGACGTTCTAAATGTCCGGGTTCCTTGTTATTCGGCGACTGACCTCTGATCCTGATTTCGCACCATACTCTGGAAATCAGAGATATATGGAAATCATAGAATTATTGCTAAAGAAAGGTTAATTTATCTAAGTTATTTCATATTATTGCATATCTTACTTTTTCTGTATAAAGTTGTAATTAAATAAACTTTTTTCCTAATTTACTACTTTCTTTAACTTAATTCTATATTCTTCATCTTATTCTGAGGGTTTAGATGATTAAAAATGAATTTATATTTTCTTATTTCAGTTTCACCGAGCGCCTGGTACCTTGGCCCTCTGAATTGTCGATTGTGGCATCGTAAAGGTATGCATGTTTTATTAAATGTCGCAAATTTCTTTTACAATGCCATTTGAATAAGCTGCATAGCATTTGAAACTGTTTTTATATCTGTAAGATTTGAAGAGTGTACTAATACTACTACTACTGCTACTCCACTATTGGGGCCCCTAGACAAGATGGGAAGTCTAACCCATCTAGACAAGATGGGAAGTAGACTAGACATCTAGTCTAGTTTGCCCTATATTTCCTCCCTTAACTATATTTATTGGAATTTGTCTTATAACTTGCAGAAAATGATCTCATGAATAATGTTTTTATATTATACAGTCATATTTGGTATGTGAATTTAGAATTGTTTTTAAGGTTTTTAGTCGCCTCACCAGTATGTAGTTTTTCGACAAATCGGTGCAACTTTTCATATATTTCGAGAGAAACTGAAACTTGATGGTATTCTCTGACATACTACTAAATTCTGTTTTCATAAAGAGTCAAAAATATACCAAAATAGCTCCCCAGCTCACAGTTTCAGCGAGTTGCATTTGGAAAGACATTATTCTTTATTCTTTATTATTAGGGGATCGCATATATCTTCTTTTAGTTTCATAAATAAATTTAATGAAATATTCTACAATTACATCTACAATACATTTAAGCTGTGTACAAGCTTTCGGCGGAGGAAAGGCGTGTAACCACCGAGCGTTCGCATAACTTCTTTAGTTTGTTGTTATCGTCAACATAAATAATGAGTCCTTCAAACGACTTGTTGCAGCATCAATTTTTATTATTTTACGCTAACCATCGGATTGACTGAAGAATGGCATAATACCAAACGTCCTCGCAAATTTCTCTGAATTCATGAAGCAGTCGCAACCAAGCTTCTACTCTTCTTTCTTATAAGGACTCCCAAACTGTGTCTGAGAGCATCCTCCTTGCTTTTTTATCAGTGCATTCTTAAGAAAACGTATCGTCTTGAGCTATCTCAAGTTTGCGGGTACACGTTTCATTCCTCGGATCTCATATACTTGCCGCCATTACTTTTATATATTCCAGATGGGGCCTGACCAAGGTGAAATGAGATCATTAACCTTTGCATCGCATCTAGGTGCAACCATTGCCGATTAACGTATAACTTTGCAATGATTTTTGTATCATTACCATATTTGGGGCTTCTTTTCTATCAAAATGTATTTCTTAGATCCGCAACCTCACCACTGGGCAACCATCCAGAAGGCTCCAAACAAATGAAGGATGCATTGCTTACACGGAACACTTCTCCAGGCGTAGAAAGAATGGGGGTAGAAAGGGAGTGGCGAGAAGAGTCAAATGGGCCGATGCATCAGAATCGGTGGTGGCTGTGGTCGGCCCTTGTGTTCCCCCCCTAATGGCCATCCATCCACTCTGCGCCCCCTAGCATGCATCGCGCTTAATAGACGTCTGAGGAAGAGGGCGTTTTCCTTCCGCAGGAAATGGACGACTCCTAAATGTCCCTACTCACTCGGCCTTCTTCTCATCACAACTCTTTTCCCTCGTCTCGCAATCCCCACGTCTACTTAAAGTCCCTCCCCCCGGCATCAAACCCCCTTTCTGAATTGTGCTTAGACTTTTCAATTTCTTTTGCTTAATCAGTTAGCTCTGCGTGCCTCTCTCGGTGGCCCAACCCTCGGCGGAGTGGTGAATTACATTTTGGAGAAAATGTCCAACTCAGAAATGAAATTATGCACTCACGGGGTTATTGCGGAAAGCAAGGAAGGTGTAGTACTCTTACCAATTCGGATGGAGGACGGTTCTAATAACCTAACACAATAAAAAATTAGTCCTGATAATTCTTTTTTGATAATTCGAACGAAAATCACGTCTACATCACTTAACCTTTCTATTTATTTGAACCATAATCGCGTTATAAAAGAATTGATTATTCAAATTTACAATCTTCCGACAAAACTCCTTAAAGAGGTCCAAGTATTTTCCTTCAAGGTAGTCACTCTGTGCAGCATCAAGTTTTTAGAGCAAAACTAATCAGAGAAGTTTAAACCGAGCTTCAGCGGCATTTCTGATACTTAAGTCCTCTAAGTCTTTCTAATTAATTTTCCTCGGAGAATCGTTGGAGATCCGGTGATATTTCAACTTCTCTCAAAGTACTTAAAGTTTCACGATTCCTGCCTTACTTTCTTCTCCATGCTTTTTGACTCGGATTTCTCTTTAATTTCAACTCGGGATCACATTATCTAACGCTAAGAAGTTTTGTAACGTAATTTCCAGGAATTCCCGCATTATCTTCGGCGAAATCAACCTACAAGGACGATATCTGCCTGATAAGTTTTTTAAAGAAGTTTTTTGACTTGGAAATAATGGAAGAATCTCTATGTTAAGTCATCGATGATTTCTTGATAATCTTCGAATGTGTTCTTAGTCAAAGTATGATTCGGAGCATGTAACTTCATAGATAACGCACCTATTTAGATTAAGTGTTCCGAACCTAGGGTACGCGTATCTTCAAGGGATACGGGAACAGTTCATAATTGATTATATTATACTATAAATGTTTTTCAAATCCACATGTGTTACCAAAACTTCCGCAGAGAATGGACGACTACTAAATGTCCCTACACACTCGGCCTCCTCCTCATCGCAAACTCTTTTCCCTCGTTCCACATCTCGTTCTCTAGAAAGTACGATGATGATGTTGGTAAAGACTGTTTCTTATCGTAGCGAATACGGGGTAAGATATACGGATACTGAGTTCAAGGAGGTGCAAGGACGGAAGAGGTACGAAGCCCCTGATCTAGATGTTTCTTTGAAGGCAAACATTGACACACTTATTTTGTACAGTCAAGAAAATGTAGATGATGTATTCATTCTTCTTCGCTGTTCTATAACGCTATTGCCCACGATTTTCTTTTCATAAATTCACATTTGTGCTGCTGAAATTTTAGAAACAATAGCTCATTATCACAGATTTAGTCCTGAGTTACAAAAGGCTCCCTTTCTCCAGATTTTTCTCTTTTGGTATGCTCTATCTGAGCTCTGATTATCGAACTCCAAGATTTATTTCCATTGTATCATTTTCACTGCTCCTTGATCTTAAGATTTACGTTACCGAAGCGATTTTTTTCCTTCTTTTTCCTTTCTTTCTCTCCTAGACCCCCCCCTCTCTTTCTCTCCCACCCCAGTTTTCCCCAATCAGTAACCTTCCCTCAATTCTTCCTCCTCTCGGCTCCTTTCCCTCGGCTTTTAAAAAAGTCAGATATGCGGGACGTGATCCTATTTTGTTTCTTTTCTTATGCAAATTGCGCGCCTCTTTCCCAAACCATTATTCCTTTGTAATTTCGCTTCACTTCTCCTCGTAGTATTTCTCCCGCAATTCCCTCCCGATCCCGATTCCGTGTTTCTTCCTCTCCGAGATTACTTCCAGGAAGTCGTGTTATATTCGATGCCTTCTTTTATTATTTACGCCGACTTCCTCTTCTCAGACACTCGACGGCGCACAATTCTCCACTTACTTCGCCCTCCCCGAATCGCGTGACGGATTCTTATTTTGGACAGTGGGTGCGGCGAGGGAAGAAGCGCGATTGCTCTATAGGAGGAGTTTATATTTTCGGTGTGGCAAGACTTAATGGCCGAGTTTCGTTTTTATGGGAAGAGGTAAGCAGCGAGTGGAGGCGGGAAGAATGCCGGCGTTGTTATAAGGGACGGAATGAGTTGTCTTCGCCAGGAACTGAAAACAAATGCTTTCCTCCTTTTTTCTTCCCCGTTTCCCGGGAAACGGCGATTTTCCGTCCCGTCTGTTTTATTTCCGGGCTGCGATTGGAGTTCCCTCTCTCGGGAGAAATAAATTGTCGGTCAATGTATTTGTCGGAAGAATGCTCTCGTGGAAAATTTAATTGGGAAATAATGATTGGAGAGGGGTGACGGCTGAAATGTTAGCCCATTCAGGAAATATTTTTTCGTCGATATCGCCGTTAATGGCGGTCGCTAATTGTGCTCATTATGGAGGGATGTCTTTATTTACGACTCACCAAGGGCTTCTTATGCTAAATAATTCGGAGGGAGTTCATTGCATAAATGTAAAAATTGTTTATTTTCTGCAAATGATACTAGTAAAGTAAAATTTTGAAACCTACTATATTTTAGTAGTATAAAACACTCATGTTCTATGAAATATTAGGGTGTTTTCGCGAGGTTTTTTTCACCTCCATCTTGTATTGGTGTTTCCCCATAACGTTGGTTTATTCTTGTGAACCTTCAGCTGGAGATTCTGCGGAGTAGTAATTTTCTGCATATTCAGCCGGAGCCCTATTTTTGAGTTTAAATTTAGTAGTGGTAAAATATTTTAATGTGATTTATATCTGAATTTTTAAATACATTTTCATAATAAATGCCGTAAACTGAAGCTTGAACGATACCAAACGAATCAAATTATTAATTTGACTGGCGTTTTGAAATTAATTTCTTGCATAAGATAGAAAAACTGCCTATGAATGTAATCGTTCATTCACTTTACCATGCTGCTGAAATACGGAAATTAACCACCTTCGAATGACAATTATTCAGTAGAAAACTCTTATATCTTCTCTTGTGAACGCAGAATGTTCTTGGCTTCAATACTTCTTTTCCTTTCCCTCCATGTATTCTTAATAGTCTTTGCTCGTATTCTTTCCGGCTGAAGACTAATGGTTTGGTAACACGGATGCTACTATCAGGGGTTTTGGATTTTAGAAGCCTGAAACATATAAGAAAAGCAAAAACATAGGGAAACAAGTTCATTTATCACCAGGAAAAAATCTCAAGGGCTTCCCCATAGCCAAATGGGCAACACGTTTAACTTTTGTGAAGGCGGTTCCGGGTTCGATTTCCGGTTAGGGCCTACATGTGCGAAATGAACTCAGCTGTCGAAGCACTTCTTAAATTAATTACATGGTAAATATTATTATTTTCATTATTATCAATAGTAATTCATTTGTTAGAATTAACAGTTTTGTTTGAAATTACATATAATTTTGACTCTGTGAAATCGGTAGCCACACCTGGCGATAATACTCTCTCAGGAATTGCGCCCGACGATTGCCGGCACTCGGCCTTTAGAGATTCCTGGTTCTCTTATTCTGTGTATAACGTAAACATTTTCTAAATTGTAACCCACTGCCATCAGATCCCGCATCTACTTGCAGTGCTACAGATAATAATTTGGGCAAAGAAAGTATAACTGGAGAAATATGTAATGCATTGTGAAAATAGATTATTTTTCTTTTTCCATACTCAGGAACTTACATAATAGTATGTAGTTTTCATTCAAGTTGTTGTCACTGGAATTTACTGGTAAGTATATGATGCGTTAGATTTGCTCCGCAAACTTTCAGGAAGAATCGGTGAAGTCAAACGCACATAAGACGTTTTAAAGCCTAAATGTGGCTCATAGAACATTTCAAAACATCGTTCTTGATTAGGTGGTGACATTCCTTCTATTTTTAAAATTGTAAACAGCTTGTGACATGTTTCGAAAAAATCCGTGACATTTCATTTCCATTCCAGTACTTCTTCTGTCAGTGACCTGTGTTCCCTTAAACTTGGGAATACTCAATACATTGCATTTTATTAACTTAATTGGTGAAGTGTTGTGTGCCTGCCTATTGTTGCTTCAAAAAGCCTTGGAAATATGTCTGTGCTATGTAAATTACGTGTAAAAGTGCGGAATTGTGTTTTAAGGGTTCATTCTTGGAAGTGGTGAGGTGAGAAGTCAACATTTTTCATTGAAGGATATTCCGTTCCGCTGAAAAATTAAACTAACATTCTGTGAAAAGAAAAGTACATACTTTTGCTGAATGAAGAGTACCACACAGTTCTTAGTTGTTCGTTGGATGCATGTAAGAGGAGGTAAGAAAATCCGACATTCCTTATGTATGGCTTAAGAGATACTTATGAATTCCTTGATTTTCCTCGATTTCATATAGGTAAACCGAGAAATTCATAGTAACGGACTCTAGTATATATAAAGGATAATGAAGAACTTCATAAAAGGCTGTTAGTCCGTATCATTACGGTATTGTGGGATTAATTCAAGAATGCAGGAAAATCTATAAAACCGAAATTGATTTTAAATCTTTAAAACTAATCAATATTGAGAATGTTGATAAAAATTTCTATCTTCACCATCATTTTCATGATGTGGTGGTCATGATTGTGGTCCAAATTTAAAGATTTGTTTCCTTTCGCCCTATTGGCCTTGTTTAAGTTTCGGTTACAATTAGGTTGTTGTTCAATCCTAATAATTAATTTATTTTTCAATGAACCAATAGACTAATTTAAGTAAAATTTTGAAATTTGCCTAATTGCGCTTCAACACGTGAGTAAATTTTCTAATTTTTCTTCACCAAGAATTCTATTCCTCTTCAATCAGAATTTACATGTGAAAATGTTTGTATAGGAAAGGTGGAATTCGGGTCTTGAAATCATGTCTGAAATAATTGTGTTTTTGATTTGATTGTGATTTGATCGTGTTAACGAATCAACATCAAAGCTTTTATTATCGATTCATTAGTATTAAGAAACGGGTTAAGTTACAAGAAGCTTTCTATACATTATAATATTGCTTTTCATCAATATTAGGATAGGAACTGCCCTGATAAATTAACGGTGCAAAACAATATGATTTACCTTTCTGACAAGTTATTTTAAAAATTTAGTTTCCCTACGGCATTGTATTTTCAAAAGGAAAGGCTCGGTCATCCGTTGCAGCGCTAAATCGGTGAGCTCGATTCGAGTCCACAATACATGTCGTTATTTTGTTAGCCTTGAGACAACAATAGCAGGTAGAGTTCTTGCGTTGATAATATTTGGTGAGGAATTTCTTTGTGATTCCATTGAATATCCCTGGGATAAAATTTAGGATCTTTTACTGACTGGAAGAAGAAAATAAAAATAACTATGTCGTCTCAGGGGAGCAATGACGTGGACGATTCTAAGCAAAGTTCCTTTACGTACGGTCAAATGCATTTCATATTTTCGGAGAGTGTACTTATTCTTTGCAGTAGATCTTAAAATTACGATCACTTCTGTTATCACGATTCATCAAATATTAACACTAGTAGGATACCGCATGAATGGATGTATTTATAAATTTGACTATAAATTTCCAAGAAGAGAATGATGCTACTGTTGTTGTCTTTACATTTATGACGTCAATGGGAGATTGAATAAAAGACGGTTACAGTTGACATAATTTAAAAATACACAAGTTTATCGTAAAAAATTGTTATGAAGAATACTTCTGACAAACATTGATATAAATCTACAAGCAGAAAATTTCCGATAGAAATAACCTACCATTTTTTATGTAATGCAGGAGACGACTTCCCAAAAATTGCTGGAAATAATTAAAACATTGCCAGGATTGGTTTTCATTGTATTTCAAATTTAAAATCATTGACTTCAAAACAACCGGTTGAACCGATTATGCCGAGCTCGGAATGAAATAATTCATACTACATCGTCAATTTGACATTTTCTCCAAATTTCATTTATGAATGGTTGCAGTAAAATTTGATTTCAAATTACGATGGAAATTGGTAGATTTTGAATGAGTTTCCTTTTCATTTGAACATTGTGAATTAATCCAAAAAGAATTATTCGTGAATCTATGGTAAAAATGAAGATATTTTTACATATTCTTATAACTCATATTTAGGTCAATGTATATATTTGGTTTCTTCTATTAGGATGCGGGATATGAGTATTAAAAGTACTTATAATCCTTAAATTGGGCCTAGAGTAACTTAAATTGATCCCTGGATAGAGGTCATAATTGATGAATTGTAAATGTCCATCGGGGACAGGTTAGATAACTGCTCACATTTACATGTTTTAGTCGTGAGTTAGCTATGTTTCGCAAAACTTCGATGATAATTCGCTATACCCCTTGAAATAAGTTTTAAGGAAATTATAAATTCGATTGATATAGAAATATCAAAACCTTAAAAATAAGCACTACATAAAAGCTGCTATTTTTTCTGAAATAGGTTTATCTTAAAGTTAGTCTAAAAGTTAAAGGTAGTCTAAAAGTTATCTACCATTTCATATAACATAAATAAAATGGACATATTTTTCCACAATAATTTAATTTACCGGTTATCGCAGCCATATCAGGAAGATGAAGGCCAGCGACCCCTGAAGACGGCTACTTAGCCATAACGGGTAGAACATTAAAAAATTGTGGAAAATACGAATTCAGTTCTTACTTTTTAGATGGCGTTCTGCGAAGTCACGTTAACTTATATGAATTACATATCATATAGAGATAGAAGTTATGTCCTAAAGATACATTATTGGAAAGTAAAGTTACATTACTGCGATGATTACATTACTAGAAAAGGCGACCAAGTAGGCAAAGACTAAGTGCATCCAGATTATTGGAATTATAGGATCTAGTGTGAATGGCGAGGGAATCATGTCGTCCATATATGTTTATCTAGGTCATACCAAGTAAATGTGTAATAAAATTAGAATAAAAAATTTAATTATTCTTAATATTTTGTTTTAAAACTCACATTATTAGATAGCATTGGTCTAGAAAATTAGATTAAAAAAAAAATTAGATGGTTTAAAGTTCCATAGTAGGGTTTCAAACTTTGGTTGTAAAAGAAAAAGTAATATCAATAGAAATTGAATAACTTCCCTGGTATCCCCTTAGTGGTTCTTTTGTTCTCCGCCGGTACATTTTCCATTTCCGTACATTTTTCTTTATTTTTCATTTTCATTAATACAAATTTGTTGATATTCTTCTACTTCTGCCATGGTAAATAACTAAATCGATATTTGGTTTTAAAACACTCTGTATGATACTCATACTTTTTGAAATTTAATCTCTCTTAAAATGAGACGATAAACTCGTGAGAGGGTACTGCGTTCGTGAATTTAGCGTTTCATTTTTTCCAATAAGACTTGATTTCTCCAACAAAATCACCCGAGTACATTCGAAAATATGGAATTAATCCAGTTGTAATCCTCGATGAATGAAAATCAATACGATCAATGCCTTTTATTGACAAATCCTTTTTGTATTTATAAATTTAGCCAATGTGAGGACTTCAAATTAAAGAGCACCGCACACAAAACACCTCCCTCTGCTTCTCTCTTTTCGAGTTCGTCTCTAATTTCGTGAAAAATGTAATGCACGTCCAATAAAGGAACTCCGCCATCGGTCGATCGTGTTAGTGAATGCTTGTTAGCACGATCCAGGCGCTTTCTCGGCTCGTCACTCACTGTGTGAAATCAGTGAAGCGATCACGAGTTCTCAAATGTATGGGACAGCTCGTGGAATCGGATTTAGTCTCCAACTCGCTACCTCCACGGAACTCAGGGTAACGTATACGACGAATTATGCCCTTTTCTGTAAATAAAGTTGCCCCGCCTTATCATCCTCCAATTAGTCCTATTCAGTTTCGAAGAGGAATTAATTAAAAGTGATTTAACTTTTAGGGGGATAAAATCGATGTTGAAAGGCGTGACTTTATGGAAGGATATCATTAAATATGTATAAATACAGTCTTTTTATTTTAACTTTTTATCTGAAATTATTGAAAAACTGCCTACTGTATTGTTTTAGGAGGAGGATATGTAAATTATCTGTCGTATTTCACACATCGCATTAAATTTAACAAAGAAGTATCTAAGGAGATTTCATAAAAATATTCTGATCTAAAATTTCATTATTTGTTTAACATCGTAGATTTCTTTATCAACTTAGAGAGGTTAAAAGGGATTTTGTTTTTCGTTGATATACCACGAATTATTTCAAAAATATATCAATATCAAAATATAATTTTAATAAATTATTCACTGCGATATTTTTCGCCCTGTTTTTTTTTATTCTTTTGGAAAACCTTAGTCAGAAATATCCCTTCAATATTTAATTGCTTGAATATTTTTTAAGGAATATTTTTATTAACTATTTAAAAATTTTGTTTCATCTTTATATTACTATTTAAATTAAGCTTAATGACAGTGAAGTACAAGCTTGTATGCTTCTATAGTTATTCAACTTACGTTTCTGACACTGAAATATTCCTTTCGACCTTTTACTCTATAGAATTAATATAGAGGTTTTAGATAAGGAAAGAAAGCATATAATTGAATTAGGCATCTATTTCTCATTACATTAGAATTTACATTACATAGATATATTATTTCCTGTGAAATGGAAGATGATATTTACACACCTAGTAAAATCCTGAAAATTTTATAATCCGTTTATCATTTCGAGCAACACCGGGGATTAGTTATCGCATTGGTTTCTGTTCATTCTGGAGAATGAACTATAAAAAGAGTTGCATTCAATTTAGTCCGTACCCCCGGGAGAGATCCAACGTTGTTAGGCGAGAAAGTTCACTCCAGAGGCGAGGGAAACAAACAATGTAATCAATCAATTCGGAACAAAGTAGACAAAAGATGAAAAAAGCAATCGAGTTAGGAAGTTTAATGAAACGGTGTTCGACATCCCGTAATACTTTGGAGCCCCAAAAAATAATAAAGTACTGGAGTTGGGCCTGTGTTTGTCTCTCGTAAAGATTCTAGCAGGTAGTTGCTCAAACACGAGTTCTCCCTACTTTCCCTTAAGTCTGTTTCCTAAACTTTGTAGAGGCGTGGGTGTGAAACAATGCTCCCTTCGAATTAACAGGAGGGCGAAAGGAAGCCCAATTAAAGCACGCGTGCGCGGGAGGGGAATAGCCTAATGAAAACGAAGGGCTCGTCAATCCAGTGTCCGGCGCAAAAAGCCAAAGGACCTTTGGGTCGAAACGACGCCAGCGCCGCCAAATCTCTCCTTCAGAAGCGTGCTCTTTCAATGGAAAGGGTCGCGGGGGAATTGCGAAACGTCCTTAAATGGTCCTCTTCCCGGGAAATTGGTGTCCCTTAACAAATAATTAGAGTTCCGTCGGATCGAAAGGTTAGGAACCGTAAGAAAATGAGTATCGGAAGGTCCCATTGATTGCAGGATAAAAGAAGACTATCAAAATATCAATTGGGAGAGTGCCTCCGGTCGCATTCTTCGCATTTCGCTCGTCAAAGTCGGTTCGTTATGGTGCTCAAACAATTTCGAATGGCGGGAAATTTAATCGCATCTGTGTAATTGTAGAAAGGTCTCGATGCAAAAGTAGTGCGATGTAATTGGGATGCTCGGTGTTCTATCGAATTGCGAATGCATGGCACAATTCACTAATTTCGTTGACATAGGCTCTTGACTATCGAATAATTCCATCCATTGGTGCCAAAGGATGCGACTGATATACTATTGCATAAATAATTTCTTTTATGATACCGGGCATGTGATGAGGAATATTCCGTGTAGATTTTATTATTCATTGCAAGTCCGAACTCAGAGACATGATCAGTCCGCCTTTGAAGTTGACTATTATTTTCTCTGTCTTATAATTCATGCTTTTGTGGATCTATTTGGGGTGAATTTATATCATTTGAATCCTCAGTTAAGGTTTGGATAGTCATTATACCCATTGATTATTAGGTCATAACCGATATTGTGGTCAGATAATAGCAACTGTTTGATGGTATCTAGAATGAATACCAAATTCCCTTAAGTAAATATTCATCAATACTCGTGTAAGAGTGTGAGTGACGGAATAATAATTACGGTAAGAATTCTTCGATTACAAAAATGGCAATTTAGCTTAAATTTCGAAGCTTTTTCAACGGTAAATGACAACTTTCTGCTTCGGTAGCGTAATTATCACGTTCAATGGTATCTTGGTTTCGCCGGTTATTTTGCTGCTGCATATTAATTCCTCTTCTAGGAAGATTATACGAACGAAGCTAAGATGTAGCATTTTTAAAATTAATTGAATTCAGCATGTTGGCAAGGAACGATAAACAAGTTAATTTAATTTCACGGAGACTTTCATTTAACCCGAGAATATTACGGCTTAATTTAAATCCAATTAGTAGAAGCAGAGAATGAACGTGCGTGAGGACAGACAATAAGAGACAACGCGAAGAATAGCCTTCTCTTTGCTTATAAGTCTGCGGAAATTGATCAACGTAATTAAAATTTCAATTGTGAAAGTTTTAATCGTAGACAATGAATAAAGTCTCTTAAGCAATTAAGGGCACGGGGATTAATAATGGTGTTGATATACAAACAGGAAAGGCCGATTAGTAGCTCTATACTCCTACGCTTTGACAGTCTTCTACTCTATTAAATTTAAGGAGACAGTTTTCAAAGGAAAGATTCCTTCATTTTAAATGGAGAATTTTAAGCTGAAAGCTGTTATAATTGCGGTATCCATTATACATAGACGTGTCTCCGAATATATTATACGAATTATTACTATACGAAACAACCTAAGCCGCTTGGTTTTTTTATGTCGCATAGACCTTTATGGTAGACCACTAGAAAATGAGACATCCATGATGAACATCATAGGTTCGATCCTAAAAGACCCTAAATAACCAATGTTTTCATAAGACTTCATTACTCTGAAATTATTGGAAATTTTTGAAGTACCTCTCGGTAAAATTGAGTTTCAAAAATGAAGAAATTGTTAGAAAAAGTGGTTTACTAACGTAATCGGCAAAGACATCTCCAAAAATGACCACGAGTTCGACGACCGGTCGATACAAATTTCTTCTATAAGAAATACATCGCGGTGATTTTTGTATCTTGTTTGGAGAGTATTCCGAAAAGATTAGAGACTATCAGCCTATAATGGAGTAGAGAATAATATGAAGTTATCTTTCCGCCTTCAACATATTGGAAAATAGGATAGCTTATTAGATGATTATGCTTTGTTTTGAAGTCACAAATTATTAGTGGTGTAAAGTTCTGCCAATCCTATCGCCTTTGCAAGAATATTTAAGTAAACACATGCTTTCTATTTTTCATAGATACCGGATATTCGTATTTACTATTTAGTGAGGACGTAAAATATTCTTTCTGATGAATCTGTAGTTAACGAAATTGTAATTGTAATTGGTATTTTGCTCATTACCACGTACATACGTTGAGAGGAATTCTGCATCAATCAGATAATCTTCTAATCTAAAGTGATTGGACCGTTGTTATAGGTCAGTAACGGAAGTCATTGTGTTCAAAATATCTCAAAGGCAACGATTACGAGTTTGCGTGTCGTGACTCATTTGTTTCTTCTAATGATTTTCCCATAGTCCTTAAGAAATTTTTGGCCAATATCCATCGAGATTTTTCAACCTGAAGGGAATAACTAGTTTTTATCACGATTAATGGGTACATGGGTGAAAACAGATGGAGAAATTTGTCAACTGGTAATCTGCATTTATAGTGAATCCTTTAATGCCTTCGATGTCTTTCAGTGAGCGTTTTATTCTGGCGTAATATTTATATGATACCACGGTATCCATAAATAGCGTAGCAGGGATCTTAGTCTTCAAATTTACTAATATATATACAACAGAGTTGAGAAAAATACCTACAATCAATATATCTAATTTCTATGCATTGATAATTAATAATTTTGCGTTTCGATTGTATGGGCTAACAGTAAAATAGTTAATATTAAATAGGACGATAATTGAAGGGATTCAACGGGATTCAATTAGTCGCGAGCTTGATTAATACTAGATGTGTATGTAATAAAGTTATTTCTCGAACTTCAAGTACATATTTAGGAATGAAAAATCCATCGCAATGTAATTTCATGGATATGATATCGCCATCATGCGATCAAATCTCTTCGAAGCTTACATTGAAGCTGGATCCAACAGAAATGCGGAACAGTAATAGCTGCCATAAAGTGTTATGAAATCTGGAGCAACGATAGAATAAATAAAATTTTTTCGGAAAAGAATGTCGGAGGAAATAACACCGCTTTTCAGGATAGATTTTCAAACGAAGCGGGACAATGCATAAATACAAGGAAATTCTGATTCCAACTGTTCGGCGAGACATTTGCCATGCAAATATTTCTCGTGTGTCTTTTTTGATCGAATTTTCCGTACATTTTCTATTCCTCCCATATATATGTTTTGAGATTATCGTTTTTGGCTGGAAATACCGAAATTTCAAGATTTTCCATTTCAAATCGTCGTTAGAAACTTTTTTGGTTAAAAACAGGTCCCTAATTTTTAGCCTTAAAATGTCCTTCCTATGGGAACCCATTCATTTGATATACGGTTATCTTATATAATAATCTACGTATGATCGATTGGAGACAGAATCTTAATAAAACGGACATAATGGACCTGTAATATCAAGTCAAGTACCAACAGAAAGGAAATTGAATAAAGATTCTTTTAGTTTTGCAATAGAGCTCTGGATTTGAGATAGTGAGAATTAACACAAAACTGTTGTTATAAATACCCAGTATCCATGATAACTAAGGCGATTTAGAACACGACCCTCATATGAATGCATGGAAATGTTAGGTTCATGTGAAATTTATGGGAAGGAAAGGATTAATAAGCCTTGAAAATCGTAATTCAGCTATTAATTTTAAAAATAATGTAGCCTAATGAAAATAGTAATGCATATAGTTTAAATTTGACCTTTGTGAATAAAATTTCATGGAATAAATGTTTTCGCTCTCAAAAGCATGGAAAACGTTCTGTCGAAATGATTGCTATGAAAAAATGTAAACAAACTAGATATTGTTTTAGCAACCAAATAAGTAAATAGCATGGAGATCAATTTTGTGTGGAAGCTGTATTTCAACAAAAAGGGATACAATTGGAGAAAATTTCGTATGAAAAATTTCGGATCGTCATTCATTCCAATTGAGATCTTTGTCAAAGTAGAAAGAGAAAATGGAAAATTTTTGGAATCAAATATGAGCCACTTATATGCAAAAAGAAAATTCTGTAGTGTCAGGTGATTCCCATGCATTGAACCTAATTGCATAATTTCATCTGAATTTTATGGGAATCACCTGTATGTTAATACGCTTCATATCGCAGAGTGGGGAATGGTAGAAATTCAATTATTTGTGCATATATATTTTTGCCCTAACTGTTAATTTATGTTTGTTTGGAAAAAAATAAAAATCTCTCGAATTAACCGTTTTACGCAGAAATTCATGAAGAGCTTCACCAATATTGACGATTCCCTAGAAATTGTTTTGCATTTTAAGCATTTGAAACGACTGAAAGTAAATGTTTATACTCTTTGGTAAAATGCTGTATAAACCATCATCGGAAATAATTGGTTGCATTCAAACCGCTATCTTAATGGATAAAAATAGAAAAATGCAAATTAGTTTGCGTGTATTTGTTGGGCAGAAAAAATTATTAGAGCTACGTGGGAAGATTGAATACTACGGGAAAATCAAAGTCAAGTCAAAGTGAAAGAAAAGTTTGGATTACTCTTCTGTATTGCATAACATTTTATCACTTTTAAACATGTGCGTAACGTTTCTGATATTTTTCAAACTGAATTAAAGTTTAATAAATTTTCCACGGCTTTTGTATGTAACGAGCATATTGTAAATGACCTTTCATTCAGATTTTCATGTGATGACGTGTATCGAAAATCCCCAAGCTACGGTTCACGAAAGATTTCTATGTCGCTCGCGAACAAATGAAACATTACAGACAGGTGTGTCTTTTGATGACACCTTGAATTTCCTATATCGTGCCTACTACAAGTAATTGCGTTTTCTAATTATCTTAGTTAAGAAAACAGCTTTATTTTCACCTTTTGAAATATTTTGTCAGTGATTTCTCTTACGAACAAGTTTGAATCCAGCTCGTTTACTTTTGTTTTAGTTATGCCTATGACATAATGGACTCACACCACCGTGTTTCTCTCCTCAATATCAAGGAGGTGTAGATTTCGAGTACAAAGGAATTTAGTAAACTGAATGTTAACAACGACTCTGTCAGAATGATTATCCGCAAGCAGATGCCTAGCATTGAATTATACTTAAGACAAGTTATGATTGCTAGGTAGAAAAACCATTAGGAATATACCAGGTCCACTTACAACTGATTGGCCAGGAAATTAGAAAGCAATGATGGACCGTGTCATGATATGGAAATAATATCGATCTATTTTATGTATTTGTAAACTAGAGATGACTTTACGTTAAAGACAGAGAGATTCGAATATGTTTGAGAAAATAAATCTGCAATGAATTGGTTTATAAATTCCACGAATATTTATTGAGCAAAGATATGAGAGAAGGCATCGTTTTTGAATTACAAACTTTTGAATAGATTGGATTTATTAGTACAGGTGTTTTTCAGTTACACGAGGTATCTTCATCAGAAATAAATGGTTGTAACATTATTGGTATCGATATACTATGGGTGTATGAGAGCAGTTTAAGTGATTTATAAGTCGTCGAACGAGTGGGGAATTATTATAGTATGATTGGGGTATTGGATAGAAAACCACCAGAGATACTGATCAAGAGAACGCGACAGAAAGGATTTGTTTGATTTTTATGGAGAGAAGTTAAAAAGGAATGGTTACTAGGTAGGAGGGAAAAATGCGGACTAAAATGAAGGAAAGGGAGACTTAGCGAAAGAATATGGGATGAATATAGACCTACGTATAATAAGAGATTGAAATAGTATTCGTTAATTATGGCATATTATCGTGACGAAGAATTTCAAAAGTAATCTTTGTAATGATATTACGCGGAATCTTATCCTCCTTTAAGTTTCCATACTTGAAAATATTTATGGCATTATCTGTGTAATCCGCACCGGCTAAACCTTTTCCTGGTGGAAAAGAGGTGCTGAGCATTTTACAGAACACTTCCAACTAAGAGAGAGAACATTGAAAGAGTTCCTCTTTGAAAGAGCCGCTCTCACGTCGTGTAATTGTCTAACGGCTGCACTAGGTCCAAGGAATCCCCTTAAAAATAATAGGTGCTCACTCCGTCCGCTTTAATCGCGCTGCAAGCTGCTGCGTGCCCTCTCAGTGCACATAGTCACTCACGCAATCCCTCTCTGCGCATGCGCTACCTTTTCCGCGACGATCTATAAGAGAAAAATGAAAAACGGGTTTTTTCGAAGAACAAAAAGCCGAAAAGACAGGCTCGTCTAAAAAACAAAAAAGGCGCGTTCACGAAACGTCTCCCGTAGCTACGAGTAGAGGCACGTCACTCATTTTTATGCACGCATTAGCTAATTACCTGCGACGCAGGTCGCGTGGCCATTGGAGGGCGGAAGGGGCGTCGCGTGAGGGCACCTTTTAGTGGGATTAATTCGTGTCTTCAGCCTATACTGGCAGCACGTGAGGGCGGAGGCGATGTGTCAGGGTTATTGACAAAGGAAGAAGCATTCAATGGCGCCGTGTAAATGAGATGAAAATGGCAAACGCCACCTTTAAACCAGTTCACCGAGAGCAATTCTCCAGTTTTACCGCAGTCGACTTGGGATGGCGATGGTTCTCAATTTTTACGGCGACCTACGTGACGTCATTATCCATTGTCGTCTCGACGATATGGCCGCTCCGTCTTTCATGACGTTTTACCCAAATATCTAGCGATAAAAATATTGGGGAAATATCAAGTCGGTAACGAATGCTTCAAGAATGTTTTTATGAGGTTTTACTTGATATTTGCTGCAAGATTTATGTCGAGTATCTTTAGCCATATGCTTTTTATAATGCCAAACACTACCATCCGATTTCAAACCGATCTATAGTGTTAAATATATGAATATTAAATATGATAATAAATTAATTTGGTAATAAACTCCATAGGTTTTTATATGATTCTCTAATAGTTAATTCTTCGCATGTTGCTTTCTTCGCTGATCGTAAGTCGTATCGAATATAACAGTACATATATCTCAACACCGTTAATATTATTGCATGAAAGAGATTAAAATAATACCAACTCCTTACATGTCTGATCCATATGAGATAATGCCGTTGAAGTTTTTTCCGTAATGTGCCATGAGAGTTTCCAAGTGTCGAGTAGTAGTTGTAGTGTTTTAACAAGTGCTGCGGCAGATGAGGTCATTTCGCACATTTGGACCCCGCCGGGTATTGAAACCTAGTATCGAGTTCGTGAAGCAAAACATATTGTAGTATGAATTTCCTCATAGCAAGAATCCGAGTTTTTTATATTAAAATAACTGATTAGTGATGCAATGAATCGAAAATTCAATAACCAGTATATATCGTAAACTTAGTACTTACTTGGGGTAGTTAATTTTGAGACTGTTATTAATTCATCTTTATGCCTATAGCTTACGCATTATCACTAATCTTTGATACAATATTTCATACAAAATCGCAATTTCACGCTATAGTTTATACATTGTTCGTAAATAGCGCGGAAACATTTCTATGAATTTCATGAAAATTTCGTTCTAATAAACTTTTATTGTAAATTTTATTTGCCTACAAAAGTAGAATTGGAATCCCATATAGCCAAGTGAACGGCGACTTTGGAGAAGGTGATCCCGGAGGTTCTATTCCCTGTGGGAGCCCACGTGCGAAATGACCTCAGTCATCGAAGCAATTTTAACAACACTAATCTTAAAAGTAAAATTTAGAATGAAAAATCCAGGATTTAGAAGTTGTTTAGATCCCCGCAATAAGCTCCCCGGAGAGAACAAACCCGCAACCACTATTCGAGAGAAAGACAAGGTTTTAAGATTTATACTAAAAGTTGTAGTGAGGATATTTTGGGAGGCGAATGAGAAGAGAGATTCTTAGGGCTGAATTCGATTGGACACGAAGCAATGACTTTAATGGATGCGTTCTCCAGGGCGCTCGTTTTATCGCTACGGTCGTTTTCTCGGCGAATTAGTAAATCGTCTCCACGAGATAAAACGTCACGTTTACGTGAACCTAACAAAAATTTTACTCTCGCTACGTTTTTCCTAAGGTATTCTTGACACATATGATTCTAGTTACTTTCTCTACATCCATGACGTGGCAGTCCATTTAGAATGGTTATAAAAATTATTACTTGAGTAATGTAATGAAAATGTAACTTTTCATTCATTGAAAATATTTGTTGTATATTTCCGTATTCGAGGTTGAATTTCATTCGGTATATCAATTCAATTCAAGCGTTGGGTATCTTTTTAAATATCTGTAGTAATATTATAATACTGATTTCTTGCCTTCATTAAATAAAGAAGTTCCAAAATAAAATTAAACATACCGCTAAAAATATCTGCTGGCTTGACCAGAAGTTTTGCAGTTTTCATCTTCAGCAATTAATTAAATAGATGAAGAAAATTCCACTTTCAGCCTTTACTTAAAGTCTTATTAAAACACTCTTAGCCTATCTGCTCTTATATCGTTTCACAGAATTGAGACTTGTATTTCTGATTCGGTACCACAGGGAAGGTGATAGATACCGCTGAATGAATGTATGGTTATAAATAACAGTTTATTCTTTAGAATACGTGAAAATTCCTCCCAACAGGTGGCACATTTGTAAATATTTTTCATAATTTTTTTATGTATTATTTTATATTATGATGTGAGGTTGACAAGTTGATTACGACGTCCTGTAACGGCAGCAAAATTTAGAGCGAAAATCTCTCCCAAGTGTAAATATACAATAATGAATAGAAGCATGTTACCATAAAATAAAAATCCCAAAATGCAACTCTTTAGCGCAATGGTGGATTTAAAAGTCCCTCCTTTTTCTTTCATTACCATGGGAGTATTTACTCATTGTCCGAGCGTGGTGCTTTCACTGCCTTTAAAAAGGAAAGTGCTGTTGTCTCCCTAGCAGTCGCAATAAGTTGACGAGACGGCGTTCCCTAAACAGCCCGTGATAAAAAGAACCTAAAGTGAAATGGAATGTAAGCAAATCTCGTGAAATCGAGGCGCGTCACCTTCAGGTTACATCAATGAAATAATTAACTCGTGAGAGAGAGCTATTTTGATTAGAGGAAAAGAGAAAGGTGGTTCCACTTGATGGCCGTTTTCTAGCATTAATTCGTTTAAAAGCATGTGAAGCATGACAAAATAAGGACCTAAAAGGGAGTGATGCCGAAGCTGACCATATCCTTAAAAGCCAAAAACGAGAGATTTTCCACGAGTAAAACGTTACGTGCACGTAGGGTTTTCGAGGGATAGCTTCATTTTTTAAGAATCTCTTCAGTTTTGCTAATGAAGATTCAGTGTTAGCAACAGTTGAATTTGCAGAATGCTAATGAATTGGCAGGTGTTTAGTAGTTAATTCTGTGATTAAACTTAAGCAAAAATGATTTATACAGGATAAAAACCAACAGGCATTTCAACGACCTTTATCCTTTCGTTTCAGTCAAATGTCTAATATTATCAGTGTTTTAGACAAAAAAGTTTTAAATCTAATTTTACATCATCCACATTTTTAAAGTTGTCTAGTATACATTATATAATTACTGTTTGAAAATGGCACAAAATAATAGCACATATTTATTCTGACAATTGCTATGGGATGAAAAGTTTAAAAACACGGGAAGCCGCGAAGGAAACAGAAAGAATGATGATGAACCTGATGCCTAGTTTAAATCAACATTGTCAAAGTATTTCAGCCTATACTTAATATTTTCTACAAAGATACAGTACTAACTTGTTGAGATAAAGCCTTTGAATATTTGTTTTGGTGAAAGTAAAAATACTGATCTAAGTGAATTTGAGATATTGCTCTTCTAATCAGCAGTATAGGTCTTGACGTAGGAATAAAATATTTGGTTTGAGAAAGATAAACATTTGGTCTGCAAACAATGTTTTGAGCAACCATCTTATCTGCTACGTGATAAAGTTTATGTTTTGACAGAGTGTGACTGAAGCAGGAAGTACAATAATTTTAGCTCTTATATTCTTAGTTAACCTGAGGATACTTTTAAGAATTTTTGTCAAAGATACAATTATTTAAAAAGATGAAAAAGCACATTGCTCCAAAAATTCATTCCATAATTTTTAAATATAGAAATTACTCTATTACCTTATAATTCTGTATAAAACAATGACCTAGTTAATTATAAAAGTCCACTCTTTACAGATATAAATACCTCTTTCCTCAAAAAGTGGAAATACATAGCAGTAAAAATCTATTTCTAAAGCTTAATGCACTGGAGTGGAAAAGGAATATTTTTTTCTTAATCCATTCGATAACATGCTCGCAATAAATTCTTACTTTCATAGATTATTCTTAAGTTTTAAGCGAATAGCTATTGTCGTTCTAACTTGCAAAATGCATGCAAAACCTGGTTCATATGCATATTAAGATGGTTGAATATGGAAATAGTTAGCCTTTGAAAGAAAGTTTCGAATGAATTTTCAAAATTTTAATAAAGCGATAGATCTTGGTTTTATGTCTCTGTTTCTGTTATCCCACGAAGTGAGAAAGATCCCTTGCTCTATCTCTGATTTAAAGGTTGATTTCAAAAGTGCAGATATCTCTGAAGGGTACCCAAAAGGATTAAGGCGTTGGTTTCTCCCAAACTTTCGGTCAATAACTCAGTGGCCACCTTTAGAGTCGGCCCGCCGTCTGGAAAGGTGGCCACTGGTGCCGCAGGCGGCTGCTCTTAAGGGCGCCCTCTTAAATGTCACCAAAAATATTTCCCACAAATAATTTTTCAGCCGAAACCTAACACCATAAAATATTATCAGGGCATTGTTTGGACTATGCAAGCGTTCATTTTTATTACTTGGTCAATAATGTGAAAATGTCAGATTCAGTGCGTTTTTTCCTTATTAGAGGCAGTTAAAAGTGAGGCCCTGTCCATCTTCAAGAACTAACCACTTTTAGCTAGGTCTTGGACTTGCTTACTGTCAATTTAAATTAATGATCACGTTTTGTTATATGTATGGAAGTTTTATTCAAGGTGTAAAAATACTGATAAATACGAACGAGTGCTTTGCTTGCTTTTTCACTTAATAACCCATTGAATCTCACCCCAATCTTTTATGCATAACGTTTTCAATCATCAAGCAGTTTTTATGCCTACCGTTGGTTGATTGCTACTTAGGTATTTAATTTCCTAATATAAACCAACTATACAGACAAATATTAAGTTCCAGAATTTCTGGACTCAAACTGACTCCAAAAGGGAAAACAAAAGGGAAAATTTGATCTATTGCTAACTAATTGCTATCTATTTACATTGTTTCGTTTTATATAATTACCTTCTATGCAACATTCTCCTATTTGAAGTTGGGCACAGCAAAATGCTAACCGCGATAGATATTCCATGCATGAATTGTAAATGATTCCATATTATGCAGGTATCGGCATCATAATTGGAAAACGAATGAGCCGTTTGGCATTTTCAAATCGGGCTCTGCCACATGAAGTAATGGAAGGGATGGCAGATTTCCAGGGAGAACTACTTCACGTATGTGATATCAGAGAAATTGGCTTTTTTAATGCTGCACTTTTACCAAATGGACTCGAATGAAATTCTTTTTCCCCAAAGTGAAAACTAACATTGTATCCGTATTAATCCAATCTTTCGAAATTTCACTCTCGAGGGGAAACTCTCCGTAAACGAATACCGCCACACGATATTACGGTTTCATTTAATGGAGCCACCATTCCGCGAAAGCTTACGTTTCTATACGAGCTAACGCCCAACGCGATATTGGGGCTGCTGCCCTCTTCATAATCTTCTTCCATATCTTCCATTATCTCCTCCGACCTGTGACTCGCCCTCCCCTTTTCCAGACCACTCCCTCACATCAATCAACTCCTCCCTCCCTCACCTTCATTGTGCTAGCGGACAACTCCTAACTGCCAAATCTCCTCCACCTCTTCCTTATTTTTATTCTCCTCCTTATCTCATTTCTCCCTCACTTTACTTCCTCAATCTCTCTCATTCTCCACTCTCTTGGGGATATGGAAGGAAAGCTTTTTATGGATAAGTTATTTTTATTTCCCAAATTCCTTACGGGAATCAGAAAAGAATTCTCCGACTACGGTGTCCTTATGTATTTATATATTTTCGTTTGTAGGATCTTAATTACTCTAAATGCACTTTTTTGCATAAAATGTTTCAAACAATTGAATATTAATCAGCAAAAATCTGGATTGGAAAAGGTGAATGTCCAAGGAGAATACTTGTTTTGAGGGGGATGGTTATGAATCATGAAAAACCTTTCTCCCTATTCCCCTATAGTCGAGAGGTGGCAACCTTAACCCTCGTTTAAATCTAAAAAGTCTTAGTTTTATTTAATAACATATTTATCAAGTTAAAACATATCAACTTTTTGAAACATTGCTATTAACTAACAGCCATGCAATCATCATCGTGGGCAAGGACTAGTTAAATGCAGCTATCCATGCAGTACTATTACCAGCTAATCACTTCATTCTCTCATAATTCCTGACATAAACTACCTCTCTTGATCTAACCTAGCTCTCTCTTTCCTGCAGTAGACGTACACAACACAATATTTAGATAATCATTATACATATATTGTAGTTATGGATCCCTCCTAAGAAGACATCGACCATCTACTGTTTTTTAGGAATCTTTACAGTCAGTTCTGCAGTGAAAATATTTAGATTATTATATTATAATTGAAGATATCTTAGCAACAGACAATTTTTAATTATTTCTTGTAGAAAATTTACAGTACTAATATATCCTCTCTATACTCTTAATTGGAATTTAGTGACATTACAAACTTAACTTTATAAAATTCCAAATTTTGATTTAAAAACCAATTACTTCGTAGCGCGGCGTCGTCATAGTCAATTGAGAAAACGACTTAATTTACAGTAGAAAATATTGCGAGATTAAGAAACCACTAAAAATTCGGATGTTACCAATAGTTAATATTAGTGATTGCATGAGGTGTGTGGTATGGGGAAGTGGGATACGCGATTTTCCACAGCAACGAATCTGAAGAACTGCCGAACAATTTATTACCCCCTGTCGCGCACAGATAGGCGATTAGGAGGGTACTTGTACATTGAATTCTAGCAAATTTTAGGTAACCCGTAGGGATTTCAAGAAGGGATAGATGATAATAAGTCCCAAAATTCTTCATCGAATGATATCTGTTATAGCATAAATTAAATCAGCTGGAAATTTTGTATTTAATTGCGATAAAAGTCTCTTAGATTTGAACCTTGAAATTTTCGTTTCCTCAAATACAATTCGACTCGTGATGTGACAGCTTTCCAGAGAGAGAGCAATAAATCTATCCGTTGCATGTGCAACGCGTAGAGACCTTATTCCTCAGTTGTAATTCGGAATGACATGTAGTTCTCTTATGGTTTATGCGACGATGTGCAGCGAGAGTTCACTTCACAAGTTTGGCGTTATTCTCAGGTGAGACAGTGTCCGTGAAGGGCGGAATATTTTACCAAACGCTAACATTTCGGACGAGGAAAATCCGTCTGTCCATCAGGTGAGATTCTCAGTCAGCCCGCAGTGAAACATCATTCAAGACCGTTTATCCTTTGACGGGAGTGTTATGCCGTGAATTTCCGCCTAACGCTTTGCTATGGTTGCTGCAGGGCATTCAAAAGTGATGTGTGGTTCCATCCTGATTGCTCCCTCCGTACATTCATCGCAAAAAGGTATATTAAATTAACGCCTGTAAATTAATGTATGCCGTGCTGTCTTGACACGTATGCGACATTGAGGTTCGAGTCCATACATTTTTGGCTTCTCTAATTCCTTTTGCAAATGGAAAGTGTTTATCAGCGAGGGCATTTTACAGAACTTAACCAAACTTGAGATCTAATTCTAGACAACTCACATCTAAAAAACTAAGCAGCATTTTCTGAGCTCCGTTTCCTTTCTCCGACTTTTTCAGCCATTCTCCCACCCATTTCAACGCATTTTTGTGTTTTTCAAAATTCCCCTCTTAAGTTATATTTAACCCTTGTGTGTGACAATTGAGCAAGAATTTTATGGTTACAAGTTTTATTTTATAATTCATACCTTTTTATCATCAGGTTCAATGCACCATATAAAAATCTGCAGTAATGTCTGGACAGACATCGTCAAAAATGTCTCTCGCCGTAATCTTCATTTATTCACATCTGTCCTTTTAATGATGCTTAGCATAGATTTTATTTCTTGATTAGAATAAGACAAGAGCATTACTGTAGATAATCGCAATGGAACAAAAATTTCATTTCGGAAATTACACTTGCTTTTCCAGCTGAAATAAGTCTTTAAGTGTGTGGATTTCAATAAAAATTCTTTAGTTGATAAGTTATTGAGAGAATGTTGTTAAAGGAAAAGGAAAATACTCCAGCGAAGAATAAAATGGAAAGATTAACCCATTAGTTTAGATTAAAGATTATTAAAGATAAAATATATATTGAGAATCAAAGTATCTTTATTTTGTAATTAACTATTCGTTGATTATGCTCCTTACGAACTTGACCTCACCTGAAATTTCACTGTTTGCGTTAATCGTTTTCTTAATAATTTGTTTCCTTTTTTATGGTATATTTTTCTTGTCTCAACTTCATAACTCTCTCTTTCACTTTATTATGATTCATCTCAACGTAATAAATTTATCCATATTTTGGAATGGATATTATATTATCTGGCAGCCTTAGCTTCTTCTCTCAAGAGGATATCCCTTTTCCTTATTTATTTTCCTTTTTCCTTCCCACCTTAACTCTCCATGATTATTTTTTCAAACTTCATAACCCTCCCAACTCCTTCTTTCCCTCACCACTTCATCGTCTTCTTCACCCTTCATTTGCTATTATAAGACGTCTAAAAATTTTCACAGCTCATCAAGTAAGGATAGATGGATTCATTCATTTTTCACTTCGTATGGGTCTTTCTAAACTCTTCTTAATACATTTCATGGTAGGCTCTATTGATTGAATAAGAATCTATCACGTTAGGACACTCCTAAATAGTCAGTGCAAATTAAGGTTTCAATACCTCATTGAAATGAGCACTTCCAACATTGTAAAAAATAAATGCAAATTAATTCTAATATGCGGTATTGTTTCTCTTTTTATTGATTGTTTCTCTTTATTTGTACTCACAAATATTCTCAAAATAGAATAGGATGATCAATTGCTTAACGAAACTGTTTTCGAAAATATAAAGCTATGTACAAGCAAAGTATGGTAAGATTTTGTAAGCTCTTATATTTAGCTTTGCTAAATCTCAGTACTTACGTGAATACTGGCAGTGAAAAAACAGTTATGTGAAAAGTTTTAGAATCTTTAGAATAGCATACTTCAGAAAATTATATAACTACTAAACTTGATGATGAAACTGTGATTTTTTCTTAATCGTATACAGGTATGCCCAATTCAAAGACGCCATTTCAGCGATATTGTCGCTAGATCCAGCGATTCACAATAGCATTACCTTCGCTAGAGAAGACTAATAGTCATACACTGTGTGTTAATACTTTTTATATTTGAATTGACTGTTATTATTCTTAAAGAAAATTTAAGCCGTTAAAATATTTAAAAGCTTTTTGGTGACATATTTTATGAGTTTAGCGATTTTTTTTGGCTAATTTATAGGTTCCATCTAGCTATATTATCAGGAATAAATTGAAATCTGCCCCAATTACATCCACATGTATTACTTTGAAGAAATCAACGTAAAGAATAAACGCAATCATACCCTAGCAATGAAAACCCTGATTAGCAGGAACTCAAACCTTGCAACTTGTTATTGAAAAGTAGCTTAGGTAGGGTAGAAAAGGCTTATATACATTATATTCTGCTATCGACATCAGAAGTTATAGATATAATCATTGATATTTTACTGCACAAAAGTAATGCCTTCTGAGAGGAGAAAATTTTCCAAAAGAGGGGATATTCAAGAAAAGACTCAATACTTTGTTCGTAACGTATAGGGTTCTCATTATTGAATTTATTGAAACTTCCGAGAGAAAAGAAATCTTCAACCATAGTTTGATAATACTTGCTAGAACTAATAAATGCATTTTAAGAAAATGTCAGCTATAATTCTGTAATTAAGCTAAAAGTCTGTAAGTAGTATTTCCGCCTGAGATGGAAAAGCGTAGAGATCCCAGAGTAAATTTTCTAAAATTACGTCTCTGTGGGATATTTAACGCGTAATAACACATATATAAATATCCGAGTAACATATATATAGAAATGTCCGAGGAAATCGACACTTTTCTTAGATCAATCCAAATTTATCTAAGCTCAGGACGGAAGAGAGTTGCAAGCGAGCATTAAATGGTTGCACCCAATAGAGTAGCAGCAATTAAGAGAGAATGAGAAGCCGCAGGCTAATTGGATTTTATTACATCTTTATTGATTGCGTGGGAACGAAAGCTCGTAGATCTAATTGGTGCACATTACTGTTCCATTTGTCTCATGTATTCAATAGACTGAACGTGAGAAGGCATGTCGGCGCTGAAAAACAGGTGTTTGCTTTTATAACAAGATAAATTTCACAACTTCATTTCGAGAGATTTCATTTCTCATTCCCCAAGTATATTTTAAAATAAAAGCATGCAAATACAGTGAAAGTATAGTGAAACCTTCAAACATTAACGTAATTTTTGCGAAAGACAAACAATATATTAAAATAACTTAAAACAAGCAATATATTAAATTTTAATGGGACAAATAATACTAAAATTATATTGAGATGAATTTCTTTTTAAACGAAATGTAGAATATTGAACATAAAAAAGTTAAATCGAACGATTTATCATTATTTACAATTTTTGTGTTACATCCATTACAGTTTTAGCGCTTGAGTCATTCAAAATAGTTTTGCGTCAATCATCACAGTCATAATGTTTCTTATCATCGCAAGTAAATATTAAGAGATTTGGCCATAGTTATTTTTTTAATTTTTGAAAAATAGGGGTTTACAGGTCATTTCCCATTCATGGATAATAAGAAGATATGTTTGTGGCTCATCTTCATCGTATGAGTTTAATCTTCATGGTAGTAATTTAGTAGCAGCTAAGAGGTTATACGTCAATAAAGTTTGCCCTACTTTGATCAAAATAACCATAAGAATGCCCAAACTATAAGAAAATCTTTGTTTTTAAAATAGCAAATAGCTGTTCATGTGTATAATATTCCTTTGAAAAATTATGGAACATTGAAAAAATTATATTATCATATCAGTTTCATTTTTTATTTAAATGATCATACCGAATGTTAATGTTTTAAGCCTTTAAAACGATGCATTCCCGTACTTTCAATTACTTTATTTTTTATTTTATGTCAGAAGAACTCGTCTCGCGCCTTAAAAAGAGCTATTCAGATACCTTCATAAAATTTTATGCACACGAGATATAATGTTTCCTTTGAGTTTACTGCAAGAAAGAGAAGAAATAGTGGAGAATTATTATCGCTGAGAGTTTCTGCGAGTATTTACCTTAATTGTTTATGTTGTTTAGTTACTTGCATATAGAGAGGTTGTTAAATGATTTATTGAATAGCGCGTTCAGACACTAATATTTATTCGGTTTTTTCCTTTACAGAGCTATTTTAGAATAAAATAATAAAAAATTCAATTTCCCCACCGAATCATGATATAAAAACCTTATTACAAGACAAAGATAGGCTCCTCTTCGAGTTATGATAGTTTAAATATTGGCGCCCTGATCTTTATAGTATTAGCTATATATCGTACATTATACAGGTTATTGCGGAATTCGCTACAATAACTTTTTGTTCAGAAGCAACATGAAACCTCAACCATCTGATATCTCGGCTCATATACTACTATACTAAGTTATAGTAATATAAAAAGATAGGCTTATCAATACGGCAACCTGAATTTGGCAAATAATTTGGCGAATAATCTATAAAATTAAAAAACTTTATAATAATTAAAAATCTACCATTTTGATTTTTAAAATTCCTAAAGATTCTCTATAAAACGACGAACAGTTGGTTCATGTAATTCAGGGAAAGACGTACATTTACACCCACATGTGAGCCCTTCAAGCTGCATTACGCCATGAGGCAGGGCTGTTGCACTTGGCATAAATTTATTTATCTTGTCTAATGTTGTCGTGTGTACTTGGAGGAAGAAATTAATGTTTAAAGATGCTAAATATAAAATAAATTGTATTTATTGTCCCATTTTTAATTATTTCTTCACATTTTAGTGAGTATATCTAAGGGCGAACTCATAATACCTACGCATATTTGAATTTATGCTTAAATTTTGATCTCCATTGTTCTAATGATTGCTATGTAGACTAAGAATACCAAAGGCCTAGTTATGTTAAACATCTTGAACAATCAATGTGAGTTGACGTACCTAGGATCGCACGTCATAAGAAACCGTATTGGTTCCTATTTAATAAGTGCTACGTTTCAAGAAATCCCATAGAATAATAATCATTTTGTAATTGTTATGTGCTCCATTATGTTACCGGTCCATGGCATTAGAGGAATAGACCTAGAATCCGCTGAATATTCCTTTAGACATTAATAATCGCAGTGGCATTTACTATTTTCCAATCTTTCGGAGTTTCGCTCATTGACTTTTCAAATATTATTTAAGAGCTACCATTTCTCTCATTTCCTCGAATATCTGACCTGTATTTCTTAAGGACGAAGAGCTTTATTATTAGCTTGTTGCAATAGATAAATGCCATATCTTTTTAAACATATCAACTTTCAGTAGGCTACCTAATGTAGTACTGCTGAATTGATGTGACCTAAGGAAAAAATATTTAAGTTATTTGCCTTACCCTTTGCATCATTAAGTACATCCCCACTACTATCTTTTGATAAGCCTACCGTCTACACTTTGCCTTACGTCCATTAAGCCAAAAAGCTTTTGGGGTCTTCGTCTAGGAATTCGCATAAAATCTTCTTTTAAATTTCTCGAAGAGCATCTCGTACGGTTCATTTCTTCGTTGATTTCCTTCTTTTGTATTCACTTGTTACTTGATCCATTCTGATAAAATTTTGAAGTCTCGCAGCTGATTATGATGTTGAGTGCAAACGCTTCTGTTTACTTAGAGCTTTTCTAGTCCTTTTATTATACCATCTGAGCTGATTTTTATGCTTTTAATATTTGGCCAGGAGGAAATTTTTCTTTTCGAAAAGAGAAAAAGAAAATTAGGCAATAGAAATGTACTAATTGTAATCCGATAGGCTGCTTCTTCGTGATCTAAATGAAATGACTCTGTCAAAATATTTTATCAGGATCCTAAAGAATCAGCGAAGTTTAGTTTTAGATTTACAAAAAGATACATGGCTGTATACAGTTTTTGTTTCTCTAGCCAATATCGTCTCATTTTTTTCCAAAGCGTTTCACCCAATGACGTTTCAGCTAAACCAGAGTTCGAGCAGGGAATTTCACCCAAGTTATACTTCACCAAATAGTATTTTGAAATGAGTCTTTAAAATAATTAAGATAAAAATAATACCGAAAATAATCAGGAGGATAATTGATAGTTTAAAGCTACAATCAATCGATTACCACCGATTTGTATATCAGGAGTTTCAATTCGAAACGAAAAAGATCGTTCCGGTAGTGATTTCGTATGCAAACGAGCAATGTTTTGCTTCATAATTAGTTTAATTATCGTTTTAATTTTTACGGAATTTATTCAGAAGGTACACACTTTTCAAAATAATTTTCGATGAAATTTTATCTAAATTAAATATCTTTTGAGCGAAATATCCTTCAGGTGAAACATCTCTTGGCTGAGAAATCCTTGGGTCTCTGGCTTGAAGTCCTCCTGGGTGAACACTCTTTTGAGAGCAATTTCTCTGACTGAAACATCCTTAGAGTGAAACACTTATGGTGAAACACCTGTACATCTACTTATAGATCATCAGACACTTAATGATCATGATTACATGTATTGTCGAAAAGACCTAAAAAAGCCGAATCTTAAATCAATTTGCTATTGTAATATCGGTTAAAAATCAGCCAAACATTTATATCCTTGCAAAAACTAAGAATACCTTATCAATTTTGATTTGAATTTTAATGAAAATTTATATCGGATTCTAGATTTCGTTACTTATTTGTTTTCCCTGCTTTGATACTTCTCTCCAGCATACGCTCCATTCTTTCTCTTGCCTCCTAGGATGTCTCCATTAGCAACTGCCTACGTTCACGACATCCGTTTAAATGGTATTCTCTAATGCCTGTTTTACATTGCACATTATGTTGTTACTCCACGACACCGTTTCTACCAACATTTAAAATTTTCACTTCTTGACTACGGCTGAGTACCATAAAAGGAACAAAATTGTCTTTCTGGTTCTAGGACTTTCGGGCAAAACTCTCCGGAACCGCTTAATGCGGTCAGCTATAGGATATTCAACATGATAGGGGTTTTGTTGGAAGGTCTATGTTTATTAATTCGCACCATCTATACAGCACCAGACAATAAATTTCCTACCGGAGGAAATTTATTAGAGAAGGCTTACATCGATCTCTCATATGAGTGTCGTCAGAATATCCCAGTTTTCGCTCAGAGAACGATGTTAGCCGCCATTTATGACGTATGAATTAAAGCTTTATTACATTAACCTCGATAGCAAAGCCTGAGTATCCAGCCGAGAAATGCTCTCGTGACCTTTGAAAACGTTACTTCTCACAGCTCAATATTGCTCTTGTCGCTGTATCATAATCCTTTTTTATGGTTATGGCCGTATATCTTCCTTTTCCGGGGAATTTATCCCTCCGATCTCCCATTTAATCTCCTTCCACTACCTCCGCACACTTTTCCTAAGCAATGTCTCACATACTTCTTTGAGGCCCCTCATTAAGGCTTACGTGAGCAGAATCATTTAGCGGCAGAAATATCGCCGCACAGCGAGATGAGGATTTAGATTGCAAGAAAAGAACTTTTGCGTTTCTATGGGCGTATGTTATTTTTTATCCCTACATAATGTACCGCATTGATTCCTAGCCGGAAGACAACCATAAATTCTGAAAGTCTTGAATAAAACTTTGAATGAAAGTTGAGTCAATGTATCTAACAAGGAGAGACTCTCACTTTTGTCCGGGGATTTTGATGAAACTTTTTGCAGTGGTGCAGGAATTAGAGTAATGAAAAAATTTAACGGCGTTTCTCTGAATGGGCCTTAGTTTCGCTGCAATAAGTAATTGAAAATTGATAATCGGAGTATAGGCAACCCCGCAATACACGTCCATGCTAGCCGAGTATGCATGAAAGAATGCGATGTTTTATGGTATATTTGACATTACATTTTTCTTTTTATTCGTAAAATTCTTTCCTTGATACTTACTATTGGGCTTATTAATAATAATAAATAGTATGCTCAATTAGTTATCCCGTTAAATAACCTTCGTGAGCGATATTTTTCCATTTAAGGTAGTTAACGTCTATGCTAAGAACGAAAAAGGAGCTTGCATTCAAGTATTTTAGGATTTCATAATCATAAATATCGATTGCTTTCTAGAATTTATAATAAAAACCATTGTCTATATATTAATTAATTTATTTATCCGATTTCAGCATTTCTCGACAGAAATGCATGTAAGCCATTTTTCGGTAATCAATATCACTACTTCCTGACGAGATAGAAATTCAAGAAATACTGCATTAGATGCATAATTGTGTATTAAATATCGATAGTTTTTTGCGCAGTGTATCCTTCGTTCGATTTCAGATGACTCGAAAATACTCTTGTAATAAATGTTAAGAAAGAAAAGAAAAAAGTTCATTTTCATCATCGTTCATCGATTACAGAATTTATCTTTAGTACATACAATGAAATCAGGAATAATGGTCCTGCGAAATCGATACTAGTACCAAAAGAAAGGAAATTGAATATAGATAGTTATTTTTTGTTGCTTGTCATGTATTTTTTACCAGATATCCTGAAATCAGATAAATAAATAAATATATAAATCGTAGTGATTATTAAATAAGAATATGAAAGGCAACGCAAAATCCTAAGTAATTCGAACGCAAATTCCTTTTTCATTCATAGGATTGTAGTGAAATACTTAAAATTTAGTAATATTTAAAGTTATTTAAGGAGTTAACAGACCTTTCTCAACTTCAAAAAATTCAAATATTCGTTTCTTTGCATGAATGTAAGGAATCAACCTTAAAAATATTCAGGCAAAGTGGTATTTTCATATTATAAAAATTAGCTGAGCTACAGCAGATTTTCTTTGGCAAAGCAGAGCACTCGATGAGCCGCCAGTGACACTCGTAAGCTTAAGGAGTCGAACATGGGTGTTATTACCTTCTCCTAAAGTCTTCTTTCCTCAAAGTAACATCGTGGTACATGTACCTATATTCATGTTGAAATAATGGTTCTCTCGTTTTATGAAAATTATAAACTTAATGAATAAATCCATGTTATTATGTTATTCTTCCTGCACAACTTTCCATTATTTTTGACAAATAAAGAAAAGTTGTGCAAGGTAGTTAAAGAAACTCTAAAAATAAATTATAAAAGAAGATGAGGTACCTGAGCTTTTTTATCTTTTGATTATATTCATCTGCCTCTCGATGGCTTAATTTTTTAATAGATAACTCTAACGTTATCTATGGAAGAATGCAGCATTTCCATTTTACCATAGGATCAGCGAACAGTTCTATTCTTGTTTTCGCACTGTATTTATCGTGAACACATGGTATTGAAAATTTCAATAATAATTTCAGTAATATGGAGAATGGATACGTTGGTGCTATTCATTGGGTATAACATAGAATATATTTTAGTTGATGTGCTATGATTGGTTTTATGCTAGTCCAATGACAGCCACATCGTTTTAATAAGTGTTATGAAGTAAATTAAGGTCAAAGTGACTGAAAACATCGACTACTGACAAAGACAAGACTAGGAGCGAGCAAAATAGCCCACGGAAGATTGCATGACACCATCAAACAGGAGACTTATCCCTTATAGACAGATGTTCCGTAGAAACGACTGAATCTATAAATGGAGTTAGTGAAAAATAATTCAATACTGATATACTTTACCTGTATATTTTACTGAAACTTTAAGATTTTCTATCTTTACACAGCATTTTATTCACTCACTTTAATCATTGCAATGAAACTTGTCGAAATATATAAAATTAATTTAACTATCGTCCAACAAGAGCGATTTTCGATATAATTAAAATTAAGAAAAATATCGAAAATTACACCGATTTTTCAAATAACTTCATTTTTTAGTATAAACAATTCTCAGAATATCAAATATTTGAATTTCAAAAATCGTTGTTGTAATACGAGAATTAATAAGTAATTAATAAATTTATAGTTTAAGAAATTTTTATAGTTTAACATAGTGTATGGTTAAATTCGTGTCAACCAACGAGGTGTGTATTTTCTTGTGAGGATAATTTTTCATCCATTATATTTACTTTCAGCTTAATGTTTCAAAAGGTATTTATATTTCCATACAATGCTTAATAATCATATAAATATCAGAAAAATAATATCACTAAAAATATCAGAAAAACCGTTTTCTCTTACTAGAAGAGTATTTCTCTCAAAAATTTAAAAAAATACCGCTAATCACTGTAAATCCGGCCTGGAAAGTAATATGATTCCTTTACGAGATTAATAATTTAGTCTACTATTTATTATTATTAATAATTCAATTAGTAGACAACAAGGAAATTATTAACGAATGAAATTGAAAAAAGGTGCAAGATATACCAGAGAACAATGCGTTATTTCCTCCAAACTCGACTAGCTCGGATGTGTATTGCAGATTTGCCTGTACTCCGATTAAATTGGATAAATAAATCAATTAATATATAGACAATGGTGTTTATTAAATAAAATTTTAGAAAGCAATCGCTATTTATGATAGTGCAATCCTAAAATTACTTGAATGAAAGCTCCTTTTACGTTCTTAGGATAGTCGTTAACTACCTTAAATACCTTAACGAGATTACAAATTGAGCATACTATTTATTATTAATAATAAGTCCAATAGTAAGTATCAAGGAAAGAATTTTACGAATGAAAAGAAAAATGTAATGTCAAATATACCATAAAACATCACATTCTTTCATGCATACTCGGCTAACATGGACGTGTATTGCGGGGTTGCCTATACTCCGATTATCAATTTTCAATTACTTATTGCAGCGAAACTAAGGCCCATTCAGAGAAACGCCGTTACACTTTTTCATTACTCTAATTCCTGCACCACTGCAAAAAGTTTCATCAAAATCCCCGGACAAAAGTGAGAGTCTCTCCTTGTTAGAATACTACTCGTTAGGAACGGCTAAATACACTAAATGATCTACACTGATATGATCGCCGATTGTATGAGAAGTAGCTTCGCGTATGGCACTGTATCGAATGCCGTCCTAAAAACTAGCAAAATGTCATCTGGCCTAAAGCCTTTGTCGGCTGCTTGCATCATATCATGACTAAATGGCTATCACAGAAGCGACCTTGAAGGAAACCATGCTGACTGCGCGTGGTTGCAATGTTTTCATATGTGCAAGAGAACTTAAGCAAGTAGTAGTTTGGTTAGTGAAGCGGACAATATCCATCTGCGTAGTACATTATTTCCCCATAAACAAGCTGATTCTTGATTTTGCGGCAGGAATTTGGACCTCGTGACCAATGTAAATAGCTAAGTAAGCCTAAGTTAATAAGTGCGAGAGAATGAGCTTGAATAAAACAAACGCGAAAAAAATAACGCAAAGAGTATTATCAAAGACATCGATCCACGCGGTAGTCTGCCTAGAATATCGTACCAATTTTATTCGTATAAATGTACAAAAAAATTATAAGATACAAACAGGCAGTTAATCACGTATCTATGGAACAGGAAGGTTAATCTGTTGGCCGGTAAATGCGAAGACAGTTCAGAGGAATTAGACTGTGATGATTTCATTCTATGTATAATCTAACTTCTATTAATTTCCTTTTAAAGTTTAAGGTGATTTTAAGAAAAGACGAGATTAGTAATTTGGAAGAAGGCGGAGGGATTTCGGCGGCAGTTCAGAGGAATTAGACTGTGATGATTTCATTCTATGTATAATCTAACTTCTATTAATTTCCTTTTAAAGTTTAAGGTGATTTTAAGAAAAGACGAGATTAGTAATTTGGAAGAAGGCGGAGAGTTCATATGGATCAGGCAAATTGAATAAATATTGGCAATAAAAAAAATTGAAATTATTCCTCATTATAGTGCTGCACTTTTATGTAGCAAATACAACGTAATTGTATTGAGGAAATTCCACCAAGAGACTTTAGTAGTATCGATTCAACTTAATGTAGAATAGAACGTTTCATTGCAAACTTCGTCTTACAGTGAACATGGCATACACATAGCCTTCACCAAGATTTGGATTGAATTGGCTATGTTTAAATGTACCTTATACTGTCGCGATCTTAAAGAATCGATTGGAAGGAAGCTTTAATTAACTTTACTGTAGACCAATAGCGTGAAACGTATATTCGTGCACTAGTAATTTAAAAAAAATACTACTACCATACGGAAAGCAAATAATTCTAATGCCTGCCAAAGATGAGTGAATTCTTTATCTTATCTCTTTCCGGAAGGTTCAATAATTACAAATACCGATTAAAGTTAGTTGGATTAAAAAGACACCTGGCTAGTTAAGTTAAATGTATGCAGGAACAGAGTATGTCAGCTGAAACCGTATTGTGTCTCATCCTTTTATGCAAAGATACCGGTTAATCTGCCCGAGAGCTAAGAGTAATTATATTTTATATTTATAATGATAAAATGGTTTTATTCTTCATTATTATTCAATATACTGTATTATTAACTAAACGTTTAATGTAATTGTCCTTTACTGTTCCAATTTTTAGAAAGCTAATCGTTTGAAGTGAAAGCCATAATAAGAAGGCGGTTACTAATAATTAAAAAAAGGATCCTCCAACACATTGACATTTTTTAAATCCAATCACTAGTGTCCGAGTAAATCACGATAATATTATCTTCACGGTGAGAATGTGCAATACACGTATGCGTTAGTGAATGGGTTTGTGATCGTGTGTGGTGTTCATGAGAGAAAAACAAACTCTCCAATTACAATTATTACTAAAACAATATCTTATTCATCCATCGCCATAAAAGTTAAATATTAAGATAAAAATTGTGTAAATTGATGTAAGAATTTATTTTGTGGAACATTAACAATTTCTAAGAGTTTATTTCTGAGGAAGTACTTGGTTGCATGTGACGAAAACGAATTTAACGGAAGTATATGTAAACCGAAAAGTCAAAATGATCACGATATCCGAATTCGGAAAGTGTTTCGACTTAAAAATTTTATGCATAATTAATAATATATGATGAATTCTCTTTCCGGTGATTGTACATACTTAAAAATTAATAAATTCAAATCTCAGAATCTCAGAATTAAAACCCCTGAAATGTTAACAGCATTCCTAACTGGCTGCTTGACCATACCTTAATCGTTCTAACATTAACAAATTCCTCCTGGTTCTTCTCACACACTCTTTTCCTTAACCAACACCATAACTTACTCCTGGGCGCGACATACCGTCGCTAACGGTGGTTCTCCGATGAAACAGCCGATGAGGGAGGGAAGGGGGGGATTGGGGGGGAAACCATAAAAACCCTAAGAAGTGGACCCTCCAGGCCGTTGTGACGTGCTATAGGGTTCACCTCTATGCCTAGAGGGCCCCCTGCCACAACTTCAAGGACAAGCTCCGACCTCATAGACAGAAAGAACGAGCAGGTGAGAAGTGAGTGCTTAGTTACCTCACCCCTGCAGAAGAAGGTGAAAGAAAGGCCCCTGAAATAGATGCCTGCGACTGTAGGCCTAAGAGTAGGCTAGGTTTGTAGGGAATGCCTTCCCCACGCCCCCTACAGAGCAGGTGGTTAGTACATCTATGGTGCACTTTTAAGAAAACTACTGCAAACTGTTGTCAAATTCATTGCAACATTGGCTGTGATATGGCTGCAATTGTCTATTGTTAACGTTTCGAGTTAAAAAAAAGTTGAATTTAAATTATATGTTAAGTGGACGGTTAAATTCTCATCTTTATATAAAATGCAGAAGATATTTAAATCAAAGATCGAAATTGTCGCTTAGGCTTAAAGCAAGAGTAACTGCTGTTGTAAGCACAAATCTTGAGTTAATTAGACTTGTTTGATGAAGTAGAGGAACTTTAGTTCATCTGAAGAGAAAAGAAACTGAGTACTTACGTGTAATTCTGGAGTTAATGATGATGGAATTTCCTGTTGGAAAAGAGAACAAATTGTTTGACTGATGGAATTCCCTTAATGTAATCAGTAATTCAATAATCACCCACATTTGTAACATTGTTATACTTTTTTTTAAGAAATCACGGAATTCATACAAAAAGTTGATCTACTTCTTAGAGACACAGTTTATGGGAAAGTCTACTTTTGTGCGTGATTCTATGACTTACACAATTCCTTCCTTTCTGAAATTATCACATCGGAACGTTGCCTAAAATCCCAATTAATTCTTAATAAAAACTGCAAATCTTCAAATAGAATGTCAACTGAAGTGTCGGATATTCTCCTTTAATATAACTATTGTTCGTTTTGTTATTCAATGTTTTATGTGCGACCATTATAAACTTATACTAAAATATCGCTTTCTTGTAAATGAAGAGCAAAAGTAATGTCCGTTTAATAATTACAACACGATTTGTTGCTTAGCATATGTCTCTGAAAGAAAATCTTGTGAATGAAAATATTAGAGTATCCAGCGGATTAAGTTGGTACCCGTGAACTCCAGAAAGTGCAGCGCTAGGGATAAATTTATTTGTAAAATGCTACGAAAAAAGGCAAAGGTAACGAAGATGATCTCATACGCAGGTTAGGAATCTTTGAAAGAAAGAATACCAGAAGCTAGATTGAGCTTGACAAATTTTGAGACATCGTGTGCTATTTCGGCCGATTCAATTACGAGCAAAAAAATAAGAGAATTAGATGCTAGAGCAAGTCGTGCTTTGGATTCATATTTAAAATTTTTTGCGTTCCCTACAGAACGTTTTTGGGGGCTGCAAATGATAAATGAGCAATATTAAGTTATAACTAAAGAAATTGTTTATGTACAGACCGGAGGTGAAACTAAGATAATAATAAATGTAATATTTACTGTGTTTGTTTACCTAACTTAGAAAGAACTTGTACTTGAGAAAAGACCCGAAGGTCAGTGAAAACAGGCCATTTTAGAGGGGCTAATGTCTTAACGGTGAAGGAAAAAAGAGCCAGCTGTCCTTGGAGATGATAATGAAGTCGTTTTCCTAAAATATCAATGTGCACTTCACTGTCCTTTGATTTTCATTGAATACAAACAAAGGTGAAAAGGAAAGTGCCTCCCTCGTTTCAAGAAGTACTGACTGGCAGGTGAAGCAAGAAGCGTACAAGAGAAACGGAAAGTCCTAATGATACCGAAACACTCGTCATGATAAAAAAACATAGTTGCGAATACCCGAAAAATACGAAGTTATCTTTTCTAAGAATGTCTTTCTCAAACATATTTATATATTTAAAAATTGCTGGATTTATCCACTTCATGCATTTACATTTGAGGAGATAGTTGACTCAAAAGATCAAATTGTTTGTATCGTTTGAAACAAGCGTCTCTATAGATGTAAGTGAGAGACCAGGAGAGGATCATCAGTTAGAGCGTTAAAATCTACGCAAGTCCTGTTTTAAATCGTTGAGCTTTATGTAGATCAAAAGAATAACATTAAAATATTGATAAAATTTACCAATAATATATGAAACCAAAGACGAAAAGGTGGTGAATCTTTAAATTGCTTTCGAATTTTGATTAATATAGCAGATGCTCCTAAACACATAAAATTTCATTTCACTGCTGATTATAAAACATTCTGGAGATGATGAAAAAATTAAACGATATTTAAAATAATTGTTGATTAAAATCCCTCCAACAATACAGTTCCTGGTTCTCGAGCAGTTAAGAAAAAAATATTACATTATGTTCCTTTATTCAACCAATCTCTTTAAGCAGCTAATTAATTACTAGGAGTATTCATCGTCTTTCATATGCTAAAGGATTAAATTATTTCAAACATTTAATAATTAATATTTTAACCTTAGAAGTGATGAATAGCCATACATCTTCTTCTTGTAAATTGGTCGTTAAATTTAATTACAAAAGCAACTCAAAATACTAGCTGATTATTTTAAATATATTTAGAATGGGAATAGCGTCTTGTACAATTTGGTATGGTTTCGCAGTGATATTTTTCTGAGAGCCAAAAAACATTTCCATCTAAACAGTTGCTTTGTGCTAAGAATTTTTCCTAAAACGAATAAATACGCCACTTTATATATTTACTTAATACCATGATAACGGTACCACTCGGTTTTTCCGCACAGAAAGGAGTACTTTTCATCTAATATAGTGAAGAGATAAGCAGTTCATATGTTTGTAATGGAAAAAAGTTTAAGAAAAGAATTAATTATTGGTCACGACTAAGCTGCTCAAAGAAAATTTTAAACTCCATATGCAATTCGAAATAATCAATTTCAAATGTGGCTTCAAATCGCACTATAAATACCATTTCTTTTTAGCGGAAGAATTTAATAATGTTATATTTCCTGCTGAAAATAAGTTTCCCCAAAAAGCGTTCTTTCATGCAAAACTTTCCCTCTGAAACATGTTAATATACATTGGCTGTTACACGATAAATAACGGACCAATAATGCATTTCGTGCCAGCCGATATACCATGTTATCCCTTTTAATAAACCAATCAGTTTCAACTGGTTTAGATCCGTTAATTAACAACCGAAAATACAACCATTCAAATTCTACACTTTAGAAATAATAATGATCCATCAGAAGAAGAAATGCAAAAGAGAAAAACTCTTAACTGCTCACCATTTGTGGTTTTCCGGGTATTCTTGTTCCTGCTTACTCCTCATAAGTGCCTTTCCACGATCACATAGAAGAAACTCCCAAGCAATAGAAGTGCCGAAAGGGAAGGATGTCATTATCTGGAAAAATAGAAACGCTAAATTAATTCATTTGCGAATAGCAATGGGGTAATATTGTGTGGTATTATAATCTAGGGTATTATTGTGTTGTGCATGTATAAATGCGAGCAATTGGCAAAGATAATGATTCATTTAGGATTATTGTTAAGATCATATTTAACAGTAACCTGTTCTACATCATAACTATTACAGTAAAATTATTTTTATATTTTATTCAATTTATTAATAAGCACGACATACATAAAGAAATAATGGCTATATTTCAAATTGAGGGTACACTAAACGAAATCTGTATGCACTGAAATCAATGTGAAGTATAATTATTAAATGATTTCCGGCGTTCAAATGCGCTAATTCAGTTCAGTGTAAAAACAGAAAGAACTCAAAAAGAAAAACATGCATCTCTCACTTGCGCGCAGGTACCGAGATCGATGGAGATATTCATCAGAGGAACCGCCCGGCAACTAGGAGTTCCAGATTCAAGACCTTCCTTTCCCTTCCATTTCTTACACATCTACGAAAATCTTCTACAATGCATTACTTATCAGAGATAAAAAACGAAAATTCTAAGGAAACTATCCTTTGATCTTTACTTCCGTTTGAATTAAGTATTTAATAAAAAATGTCCCCAAAGGCAATTAAATATAGAATACTGATATAGGCCAGTTTCGAATACTAAATTCCCTCCATTTCTTCCACAACTACGAAAACCGTACACAATGCATTATTCATCAGAGATAAAAAGAACAAAAAGAAAATTCTAAGGCGGCCATCTTTTGATGAAAACTTCCGTTTAAATTACGTATTTAATAAAAAAATTCCAAATTGAAATTAAATATAGAATACTGATAGAGGCCGGTTTCGATCCGTAAATCAAGCCACAGAAATATTGGAACTGGTTTAATTAGCTAAGAAATCCAAAGTCAGCTTGAAATTCAAATGTAGATTTCCGTTACGATGTCGGTCGGAAATATTTTCGACTCATTCTAGTAAAAAAACCCCCGAAAATTGTTTTCCACCTTAATACAGCAAATATTCGAGGAGTAAAAGTGGTATCGGAAAAATTCGAAGGATTACCTTGGGCTTTCGTCAAATAACGTCTCTAGAAGTTGAGAATCGTAAATTCATTTCTTTAATATAATTTGCGAGACAAGATAAAAAATAAACGTACATAGCTAAATCATCCGACGATGAATAATGGTAAGAAAATCATGAAGACGAGTCATCTGGATAGTATATCGTCCATAGTCAATCTTGAGAGTATTACGTAACGAAAAAAACATGTACACTAATGATTGTCACAAAAATAACAACTTAAAAACTGTAACATCAATTATTGTCTTTAAACTAAGAATTAATTCAAGCAAGATTCATTTATATTACTTACCGAAACTGGAGAAATCCCCGAGAAGTCCTGCGGCCATCTTGACGTTGGAAGATGTCTTTCCAACCCTTAATTTAACTATAAATAATTTAAGAGGTTCTAATTTGATAACTTACTATGTAAAACTTAACTTATGCTACACAATTACTAGATATAGAATCTACTAACCTCCAAGAAATTTGAATTCTAACGGTTTTTTTTCGTAAAAGTTCTTCAGCATGTCAGCACCAGGCGAAGTTTCTAGATCAACTAAAGTTTAAACCTAAAAAATCAACGGATCAACGAAACGGTGAGATCTGATTGGTTGTTAATTCTCGCAGTTACTTTTACTGTCACCCCTCCCACTTTTCCCCCTGCCGGAGAAAGTTGTAACTTATAAGTAACAATAAATTGTTATTAAATTAGAAATATATTTATTTATACATATTATAAGTTTAATTTAAAAAATATTGGAATAAATTTCGATCCTCTAAAACCTTGTACTTAAAATCGGCGTAAAATAGTTGATAGCTCCTTGTGACGTAATTATGACTTACGTCCAACTTATGGTATGAGCAACGGTACGAGAAACATAATGAATTCCAATCATTCAAATTATGAAACTATGCAATGTGATCTAAAAAGAATTAATGCAATGACTACGCAATTAATAAATAAACATATGGTTAGTTGCTGTATTTTAATATCTTCCATCTCATATGAGAAGCATATCAGATAATAAAATTTAATTTTTAGCATTTACTTAAAATTTTATATTTAGAACGTAAGGAAAATCAAGCTTTAAAAGTTTTGGAAAATAAATTATATTAGCGTGCATTGATTTCATAATACGAATTTTTTGATGATACCCAGATCTGGCATGATTCCAAGTAAGACTTCTGTTTAGTTACTATGTATTTAACGTAAGTTTAACTAAATACTTCGAATTCACTTTGAAGGTTTTATCAAGAAAATGGTAGATAAAATTTATTACATACGTTTCGTACGTCTAAGTTACACACGTTATATATTTCTGAGTTGCGGGGATTCGTAATAATACAATAATGAGATAAGAACGGGAATAAGGATTTGAATATTTAAGCCTTTACGTCATATGGCGGTCATTAAAATTAATCAATACAATATGTATATCAAAGAGATATGAGTCGTTACATCCAAGCTATCACACCGAATATTTCCATGAATTTCATTCGAGTTAAACAAAGATTGAAATATTTTTTTATTAGAAATTTTAGGACACATCTTTTATTCGAAGCTTAGAAAATTCATTAGCCTTAGTGAACATCTCATTTTCTCCAAGAATAAGTAAAAACTATATACACTCAATACTATAAAGATAAATACATTTCATTTGCGGTATTTATTTAAACCATAGAAACAATTAAACCAGATATATTGAATAATTCAGATGCCACATGTCAAGAGACATAATATTACTTTTCTATGTAGATTATTCATTATCCTTTCTCTTACATCTGTACTTTAGTATTTAGAAAAAGGCCAATTCGAAAATAGAATGAGGCTTACAAGGCAAAATGAGGGGGGAGATTCTTTGCGTTCTTTTCTCAATGAGCTGGAAATCATCCATGTCATCATCTTATGAAATACCTCTACAAATATGCACTGAAAACAGCCTTTCGACGTTTGGTAGGGAATGTACTTATTGTACATTTCTTTTTATCAGTTTTATTCATCAGTATAATCCATTTAGATGAGAAGGAGAAATACATAATTGAAAATAGGAATGTAGAAAGAACGCAAAGAGAGAAATATAAAATGTACCGACATTACTGTCAAAGGCAAATAATAGTAAATAAAATAACGCTAAAGTATTATAATAACTATCTCACAGAAGTAATACTAATTGTAACATACATTGGCCATAATATTTATAACTATATATTGAATTTTATGAGTTGTAGGAACGAATGAGGTTTACCACGGCAGAAGAAGAATAAGATACTTTGACTTTATATTTCTTATTGAGGTAGGATTTTGGGAGTGCCAAGATAAAGTAGAACAATGAAACCATGAAAAAAATTGTTCATATAATTCGAAGAGGTAATAGATTAAAAATTACTCATATGTCAAAAATTAACTTTATCACTGTCTGATTAAGACAAATATTATTCAATAGTTAGGTATAATAGGGGATACGGGAATAAGGTAATAGTAGGGGATACATTTTTCTTATGAAATTCCATAAGATATTTACATTTGTTATGAAGATGGATTAGTATTGATTTCTATGAAATAAATACCTTTGAGTCAAACCAGTGAGAAACTGAGAATCATGAGGGTGATAATGCAAGCTAACTCATCGTGAAAATTGTATGCTTTATTAAGAATAATTAATGTAATGCTAAATGTAACTTTGTGAAATTCATGACAATATACACGGTGGAATAAAGAATACTTCAGTTATCTTTTAGTACATAGTAATGTTCTTATTAAATCCCCCCAGTTTTGTTCATGGTGGCGACAATATGAAAAGTATTGAGGTATTAGTGATGCTTGATCATTATAATAATATCAACCGAAATTACAGCAAAATTTCGTGAACCTCCCACTCTTAGCATTCTGGCTCGGTGGACGTTTAACTCAGTCTTTAAACAAATTAAGTTACAGAGGTACTCAATGCTATTAATTTAGCATTAAGGTGAAATAAATGTGGAACTAAAAGATTCCCAGAGTACCACTCATTCTTCGGAACCTTTAAAATTAGCTAAATTAGCTTATAATTATGTAAATAATGAATACCAAGCTGAAGTTAGAAAGAAGAGATCATATGGTTCACAATTTCTATGGATATACTCTGTCTATTGCCTTACATTACCCAACTTAGATTGTATGTGAAATAGACCACAATATCCGTGTATTTCCTTGTTAGAATAATCATTCTTACCTTCCAATCCTATATAATTCCGGCTGGATAAGTATTAATGATATAAGTATAATAATTCGGCTTGATAATTCACGAAGAACCCAGTATTCATTAATCTCACACCGGAAGTTCATCCATTCAGTTGCAATGGCATCTTAACACTACCGAGTTAAAGACTTACGCAGAATTCCCCAGATTTAGTCCAGATCCACGTGAACACCTGCCTTCATAAGAACTCCAATAAGTAATAATTATTCAATCGATGACTATGCTCACTGCTACACTTCGCCATGCTTTTCGAAAAATCACCGATCATGGAGCTGAAACACACCTTTATCCAAAATGCACAAACACAACATGATATTTCACATACACTCACAGCACAAACTTAATGTGATTGATTTTTCATCAGATATCACTTTTTTAAGGCTTCTAAGACACATACCGATGGAAATACTTAAGGTTTTAAGTTCCTAGGTGTATGATCAATCTCTTCTTGAGGCAGCAGGTCTTGGCGTGTTTCCGCGCTTTTAAAGAGGATTATGGTCTACAAAATTTTGACAAACGAAACCTGCTAGTCACGTCATGTGGCCTTCGAACTTCTCAGTACTTTGTCTCGCTAAGTGGACTGTGTTCAAAATGGCACCGTTTACATTTTTCTGTGGGTTTCAAATTTAACAAAGGTGAAAAGGAGTTAGTGTAGACTGGATTCAGCTTTACATTCAGTGATATAATTGGAAAAAGTGTGAGTGGAAATAAAAGGATCATGGTGGCTGTGGTGCATTACTTAATCCGAGTATGGAGCACATGTAATGGCGTCGGTAACTTGAACATGTCCTTCCCGAATATTAAAATCGTTTGTGCGAGAGAAGATAATAAGTCTGAAGAAGGCCTCGTAGAGAAGTGAAGAAGCTTTAAAATCGGATTTCTTCGCAGCTGGACAAATAACGTAAGATGTACGGGCTTCGGAAGTGTGCTTTTAAATTTTCATGTATTCGGACGCAATAATCTGAATTAAAATTGAAAGGAACCAGAAGAATTCTCAATGGTAAGTTATTTATTGCAATATTATTGGGAAGATTAGTTGTAAGAATATCCAACGACGTGCTTATAGAGACAAGACGAATAGCGTTGGCCGTGCTGATTAGAGAATCCAAAAAGGGACTAATGATTCAATTTATTTGAAAACTTAGAATTAGTTTCATAGTTTTAATAATGAATACGCTGAGAATAACAATACAGTGTTAATGCCCAAAATGATTTCTCTGGATCATCTCGAATTGAAACATCTCGTATACGTTTTCCTGTGCTGCCCCATCATTTCTTTTTTTATTAATTCATCTTCAGTCCTTTTCCTTTCGGACTGTAAATTTATATTTTGGCGGTAGAAGTTGGTAGAAAATTTTTTATCACTAGCTTCAAAATACCTGATGAATCAGTAGTGAAAACGTGTGTAAAAGAGAGAGAAATATCGAGAGATTGCAGTAAAAACGATAAAACGGTAATAATTGATTTCAAATGCTGTATCTTTGCAATCTTTCGTGGAGTGATTAGGATTTAACAATATTTAAATCAATTTTATCGTAACTAATATTTCTATTGTAAAATAATATCGATTAAAATTTCGTAGACATTTTAAATATTTCATTACCTGCTATGAATCACATAGGAGATGGAAGATATTAAAATACAGCAACTAACCATATGTTTATTTATTAATTGCGTAGTCATTGCATTAATTCTTTTTAGATCACATTGCATAGTTTCATAATTTGAATGATTGGAATTCATTATGTTTCTCGTACCGTTGCTCATACCATAAGTTGGACGTAAGTCATAATTACGTCACAAGGAGCTATCAACTATTTTACGCCGATTTTAAGTACAAGGTTTTAGAGGATCGAAATTTATTCCAATATTTTTTAAATTAAACTTATAATATGTATAAATAAATATATTTCTAATTTAATAACAATTTATTGTTACTTATAAGTTACAACTTTCTCCGGCAGGGGGAAAAGTGGGAGGGGTGACAGTAAAAGTAACTGCGAGAATTAACAACCAATCAGATCTCACCGTTTCGTTGATCCGTTGATTTTTTAGGTTTAAACTTTAGTTGATCTAGAAACTTCGCCTGGTGCTGACATGCTGAAGAACTTTTACGAAAAAAAACCGTTAGAATTCAAATTTCTTGGAGGTTAGTAGATTCTATATCTAGTAATTGTGTAGCATAAGTTAAGTTTTACATAGTAAGTTATCAAATTAGAACCTCTTAAATTATTTATAGTTAAATTAAGGGTTGGAAAGACATCTTCCAACGTCAAGATGGCCGCAGGACTTCTCGGGGATTTCTCCAGTTTCGGTAAGTAATATAAATGAATCTTGCTTGAATTAATTCTTAGTTTAAAGACAATAATTGATGTTACAGTTTTTAAGTTGTTATTTTTGTGACAATCATTAGTGTACATGTTTTTTTCGTTACGTAATACTCTCAAGATTGACTATGGACGATATACTATCCAGATGACTCGTCTTCATGATTTTCTTACCATTATTCATCGTCGGATGATTTAGCTATGTACGTTTATTTTTTATCTTGTCTCGCAAATTATATTAAAGAAATGAATTTACGATTCTCAACTTCTAGAGACGTTATTTGACGAAAGCCCAAGGTAATCCTTCGAATTTTTCCGATACCACTTTTACTCCTCGAATATTCGCTATATTTAGGTTCAGAATAATTTTCGGAGATATTTTTACTAGAGTGGGTCGAAAATGTAGTCCACCGCCATCTTAACGTAACGTCCACCGCCATTTCCGTTACATTAGAATTTCAAATTTACTCAACATTCCTTAGCTACTTAAAGCAATTCCAATATTACTCTACTTTGATTAACGATTCAAATCCGGCCTGTATAAGTATTCTGTATTTAATTTAAATTTGGAACATTATTTTATTAAATACGTAATTTAAACGGAAGTTAACATGAAAAGATGGCTGTTTTAGAATTTCTTTTTTTCATTTTTATCACTGATGAATATAGTATTGTGTTCGGTTTTTGCAGTTGTGAAAGAAATGGAGGGAAATGGATGGTCTTGAACCCGGAGCTATTACATACCGTGGGACTTCCTAGGGATTTCTTCAGTTATGGTATGTAACATTAATTAATCTTATGTATATTACTTTTAGTCATCCTTCGTTTCGACTTTATAGTTAATTAGTGAGCTGTTGATTATTATTCACGTAACCATTGTTAGGTGTATTCTTAGGGAATATAGTTATTCGTGACGAGTGCTACTCTTATAAGGATCTGCGAATTCTACTACTACATTGCTCATCTTATATGATCATGAATACTTTTATTACTGAGCAATTAATTCCAGTTATGTCTAATTTTTTCCAATTATATTTTATCCAATATATTATATACTGACGATATTTTAAACTTGAAGTCACTAGTCTCAAGTTCTAAGGACAATATCCGAAGAAAGTTTAAATTAATGCTTCTATAGCTTTCCGTGACCGGTTTAAACCTTTATTTATTGGCTGTTTAGATCCAGAATAGATTTAACTTTTATTTTTCTATTTTTAGCTTTTTCTGTCAACCGATATTTCGATGGAATTTTATGTTTGAATTTTGAAGTTTAACTTTGCGATTAGTTGTTAATTAAATCGATGTCATTATTTCTGTTTCTAAAATGTGATTCCAATTCCAGCCAAACCTGTACTTTATGTTTAATTTCAATTGAGAAATCATTTTCATGGAACTTGTTCTTTTAATCGTAGTTAAGATTGCTATAAATTACACATAATGATCAAGAAGAGTTTCGCAAATTACAATTAAAAATTCAGTTGCGCCACGAAGTGGTAAATATCATTCTAATTTCCAGTAGAACTTATAGCGCAAGTCATATTTCTGCGACATTTAGAGATTATGAGTTGTGTTTTGAACCAAATATGTAACAAATTTTGCATTTTAATTTGAACATTAAAATTCGGAACAACTCTTAGCATATTTCTTTAGTTTTCAATTATTTTTCATTCATAATATTATATATAAGACGAATCTGATTTTTTAACTTTGAAGTTCTCACTTATTTAAATTCACAATAGCGTGAGTTTATTTTCAACGGATGGCTTAGACAGTTACAAGGAAGTCACTAAGAAGATTCTTATATCTGATATTTTGAGGAAATCTATTATGAAGTTTTCTTCGAGATAATGATTTTTGGGTGATGTTCAAGGTGTAATACAATACTTAACGATTCTCTTACCAGAAATTGGGTACTGAATTTCAATAGTTAACTTAATATTTACTGTTTTTCAAACAAATCTTTTATTGATTTACTAACACATCTTTATTATTCATATTTGTTTGGATCGAGTTTCCATACTCATCTCAGTTCAGAAAAAACGATAACTATAGTACGTACTCTAAGTATTCCTCTTTTTTTTGCCTTTCATGCTTGTTAATCAACTTTATAAATTACGAATAAATCTACCGTAAGGATGTCTACCTGGAATTGGATATTTTTTAATTTGGTCTTAACCAAAATCCTGCTTATTTGAATTATCATCATTGGCCAATACTTCTTCTAACAAATGTACAATACGGTATCACCTAAAATTAAATTCACTATTCATTAATAAATTAATCTTCTGTTTCTATTCCAGATCCAGATAGTAGCATGCTTTCCTCCTCGGCAATTGTTTTACTTCTAAGTTTCTTCTGCTTGATACGGAAGAAGTTGAGGATTACCGGAGAACCAAAATTGATGAGTAATTCAAAAGCAATATATAATATTTTATTTACCGATTAATAGTCTCTATTCTGTTTTTACATTAAATATATCTAGTATGCATTCTGTATAAAATGTATTAATATTAAATTTAGAAAATCTGAGTAGGTTATCAGTGAAAACGAAGGGTTGCATTGGTCTCTTCTGTCCCCCACAACATTCTACTTATATCAATTCGTAGGAGACGAAGCGATTAAAAGGAGAGAACGGTTAACCAGCAAATAGTTTTCTGGCAAAAGAAAATAATCCTAAATTATCTTTCGAATGAAGTTAATTAATATTTTCTAATTTCTGTCAAGAACAAGAAACGTCATTTTTGTTGAGATATTAATCTAAAAGTAATTTAGATAACGTTTAATTTTTGGTCATTAGCTCTCGATTATTTTATAATAAGCAGTGTAATGACAATCAACTTATGATGTCAATATTATAATAAGTAGCGTAATGACAATTTATGAGTTCAGTTTTCTGATGCATCAAGTGAATATCAACTCTCGTTACTGTCGATGATGAATTTCCTTATATATTCCTATTTAAGAAACTCAAATCGTGACATCAAATGTTTCCATGAATAATTAATTCGTTACGATCTTTTTAGATTGTTCCATCAAATTTTTAGCAGGAGAAATGTTTTGGTGTCCTTAGGATTTTCTTTTGTCTTGTTTATTTTGGACCCCTCGTAAGTCACTTTTCCTCTTATTCACTCCCTATTCGTCATAAGACACTTTCCTTTTTGCCTTTATTTACAATCAATGAAAATGAGAGGCAATGAAGTGTACACTGATATTTTTATTGACTTTGTTATCATCCAAGGACAGTTGGCTCTTCCTTTCTTTCACTGTAAAGACATTAGTCCCTCTTAAATAGCCGTGTTTTCACTGACCTTCGAGTGTACATCCAAGTCGGCTTTCTCCTAAATTACCGTAAATACTACATGTATTATTATTCTATTTTCTCCTCTAATGTGTCCATAAATATTTATTGTGTTTTAACTTAATATCGCTCATTTGTATCACTTGCAACCATGCTTAAATATACTGCAGGGAGTCTGAAAATTCATATTTAAGAGTGTGAATGTGCCGTGTTTATACTGGATGTTTTAGCGAGATTTTTCATTTCAACTAGAGTTCGAATCTTATTGACTAATGTCGGATTCGTATTGTGATATGGTGTGTCCGTTTGCTATTCGAAACTTATTTTCAGCAGGAAATATAACATTATTAAATTCTTCCGCTAAAAAGAAATGGTATTTATAGTGCGATTTGAAGCCACATTTGAAATTGATTATTTCGAATTGCATATGGAGTTTAAAATTTTCTTTGAGCAGCTTAGTCGTGACCAATAATTAATTCTTTTCTTAAACTTTTTTCCATTACAAACATATGAACTGCTTATCTCTTCACTATATTAGATGAAAAGTACTCCTTTCTGTGCGGAAAAACCGAGTGGTACCGTTATCATGGTATTAAGTAAATATATAAAGTGGCGTATTTATTCGTTTTAGGAAAAATTCTTAGCACAAAGCAACTGTTTAGATGGAAATGTTTTTTGGCTCTCAGAAAAATATCACTGCGAAACCATACCAAATTGTACAAGACGCTATTCCCATTCTAAATATATTTAAAATAATCAGCTAGTATTTTGAGTTGCTTTTGTAATTAAATTTAACGACCAATTTACAAGAAGAAGATGTATGGCTATTCATCACTTCTAAGGTTAAAATATTAATTATTAAATGTTTGAAATAATTTAATCCTTTAGCATATGAAAGACGATGAATACTCCTAGTAATTAATTAGCTGCTTAAAGAGATTGGTTGAATAAAGGAACATAATGTAATATTTTTTTCTTAACTGCTCGAGAACCAGGAACTGTATTGTTGGAGGGATTTTAATCAACAATTATTTTAAATATCGTTTAATTTTTTCATCATCTCCAGAATGTTTTATAATCAGCAGTGAAATGAAATTTTATGTGTTTAGGAGCATCTGCTATATTAATCAAAATTCGAAAGCAATTTAAAGATTCACCACCTTTTCGTCTTTGGTTTCATATATTATTGGTAAATTTTATCAATATTTTAATGTTATTCTTTTGATCTACATAAAGCTCAACGATTTAAAACAGGACTTGCGTAGATTTTAACGCTCTAACTGATGATCCTCTCCTGGTCTCTCACTTACATCTATAGAGACGCTTGTTTCAAACGATACAAACAATTTGATCTTTTGAGTCAACTATCTCCTGAAATGGAGACAAACTATCTCCTTTTTTTTATCATGACGAGTGTTTCGGTATCATTAGGACTTTCCGTTTCTCTTGTACGCTTCTTGCTTCATCTGCCAGTCAGTACTTCTTGAAACGAGGGAGGCACTTTCCTTTTCACCTTTGTTTGTATTCAATGAAAATCAAAGGACAGTGAAGTGCACATTGATATTTTAGGAAAACGACTTCATTATCATCTCCAAGGACAGCTGGCTCTTTTTTCCTTCACCGTTAAGACATTAGCCCCTCTAAAATGGCCTGTTTTCACTGACCTTCGGGTCTTTTCTCAAGTACAAGTTCTTTCTAAGTTAGGTAAACAAACACAGTAAATATTACATTTATTATTATCTTAGTTTCACCTCCGGTCTGTACATAAACAATTTCTTTAGTTATAACTTAATATTGCTCATTTATCATTTGCAGCCCCCAAAAACGTTCTGTAGGGAACGCAAAAAATTTTAAATATGAATCCAAAGCACGACTTGCTCTAGCATCTAATTCTCTTATTTTTTTGCTCGTAATTGAATCGGCCGAAATAGCACACGATGTCTCAAAATTTGTCAAGCTCAATCTAGCTTCTGGTATTCTTTCTTTCAAAGATTCCTAACCTGCGTATGAGATCATCTTCGTTACCTTTGCCTTTTTTCGTAGCATTTTACAAATAAATTTATCCCTAGCGCTGCACTTTCTGGAGTTCACGGGTACCAACTTAATCCGCTGGATACTCTAATATTTTCATTCACAAGATTTTTTTTCAGAGACATATGCTAAGCAAGAAATCGTGTTGTAATTATTAAACGGACATTACTTTTGCTCTTCATTTACAAGAAAGCGATATTTTAGTATAAGTTTATAATGGTCGCACATAAAACATTGAATAACAAAACGAGCAATAGTTATATTAAAGGAGAATATCCGACACTTCAGTTGACATTCTATTTGAAGATTTGCAGTTTTTATTAAGAATTAATTGGGATTTTAGGCAACTTTCCGATGTGATAATTTCAGAAAGGAAGGAATTGTGTAAGTCATAGAATCACGCACAAAAGCAGACTTTCCCATAAACTGTGTCTCTAAGAAGAAGATCAACTTTTTGTATGAATTCCGTGATTTCTTAAAAAAAGTATAACAATGTTACAAATGTGGGTGATTATTGAATTACTGATTACATTAAGGGAATTCCATCAGTCAAACAATTTGTTCTCTTTTCCTACAGGAAATTCCATCATCATTAACTCCAGAATTACACGTAAGTACTCAGTTTCTTTTCTCTTCAGATGAACTAAAGTTCCTCTACTTCATCAAACAAGTCTAATTAACTCAAGATTACAGGAAGTTGATTATTTCGTCTCTAGCTTATTATCGTCAGCTAGTACAAACATTCAGAAATTTATAATCAGAAACTTTTAGATCAAATATTCTTTTGCGATTGTAGTCATTTTCGTGAGTTAACAAGTTTTGGTGAAGTAGATGGTTCGGAAAACATTTCAATCGTCGACATACTGATGGCCGTCTGGCACCAATTCCTAGAAAGGACAGCTAACACCTTCTGGGAACATCCCTCCGAAACTCTTATCAATTAACAGCGGATTCCAATTTATTCTCTTTCAAATAATAGTATTCTTACATTATATGTGCCATGCAAATTTCATTACGACCTAAAATTATATTGACTTAATACTTTTGTTAAGATTCTATTGTATTCTCACGCTTGTTTGACAGATGGTTAGCAATAATTGTTGATGGTTAACGAAATTCGGAGTACAATGTTTTCTTCGTAGTAATCTAACTTCACTAACTCCTCGCATTTTATGATGTAATACTCTCATTCACTAGATATTTATCGGCCTGAAGAATTCATACAGAAGAGAATTGGGTAACTCAAAGGATCGTGCACTACAGTAGATTATTTCATGAATTGTGTCCCTGAAGAGAAGTTCTGAAGGCTTTCGTGTAGATTCTGATTATTGCTTACTGATGAGAAAGTAAAAATGTATAACATTGTAACAATTGTCGGTAAATGTTTAAAAGATTTGGGAGGATATGAAGGGAACTCTACCTATTAAAGAATTCGTTCTCTTTTTCTACAGGTAGATCTGTCATCATTAACTTCAGAACTACACGTGAGTGCTCAGTTTCTTTTCTGTTCAGATGAACTTACATAGAGGATATTAATACAGGTTTTGTGCCTACAAAAGCAGTTATTGTTACATTAAGCCTAAGCGACAGTTGCGATCTTTGATTTAAATATCCTCTGCATTTTATGTAAAGATGAGAATTTAACCATCAAGTTAACATTTAATTTACATTCAATAACTTTTTTTAACTTAAAACGTCAACGATGGATTATTGCAGCCATATCACAGTCAAATGCTGCAATGAATTTGACAACAGTTATCAGTAGTTTTCTTAAGAAGTGCACCATAGATGTACTAACCACCTGCTCTGTAGGGGGCGTGGGGAAGGCATTCCCTACAAACCTAGCCTACTCTTAGGCCTACAGTCGCAGGCATCTATTTCAGGGGCCTTTCTTTCACCTTCTTCTGCAGGGGTGAGGTAACTAAGCACTCACTTCTCACCTGCTCGTTCTTTCTGTCTATGAGGTCGGAGCTTGTCCTTGAAGTTGTGGCAGGGGGCCCTCTAGGCATAGAGGTGAACCCTATAGCACGTCACAACGGCCTGGAGGGTCCACTTCTTAGGGTTTTTATGGTTTCCCCCCCAATCCCCCCCTTCCCTCCCTCATCGGCTGTTTCATCGGAGAACCACCGTTAGCGACGGTATGTCGCGCCCAGGAGTAAGTTATGGTGTTGGTTAAGGAAAAGAGTGTGTGAGAAGAACCAGGAGGAATTTGTTAATGTTATAACGATTAAGGAAAGGTCAAGCAGCCAGTTAGGAATGCTGTTATCATTTCACAGGTTTTAATTTTCTTCTGGGTTTCGCGTTCACGAATCTTTTAAGATACAAACACATGGGAGAATTCAAACTATCAGTAATTTAAGATAATATTTTCAAGCGGAGCACTTGAGCAAATATGGAGATTGAGAAAATTGCTAGCATTTTGCACGATATCTGAATACACCGCATTTAAATCTTACTCAGATTTTACTAACCAATCTTAAGAAAATTATCAATTTCTGTTAAGAGAAAACAGGGATTCCATTCACATACTTTACGCGCAATTCATTTAGACTTCAGTCTTTTTTTAAAATTAGACTTTATTTCGAAGTATTTATGAGACTTATAAAGTAAGAGTTGCATTTGGAAATTGAATTTTATCTCCGTTGTACGCACTACATGACAGCAAACTAGAAACCCAACTTGCCCAATTAAACGAATGCAGTTCATCTTCACTGTGAATTAATGGAATTACGGTTCTATGGTACACTAGTTTATTGATTAAGAAAATGACACGTTCTTGAGGATCCGACTCTAATGATTAGCTAACCACCATTCTATTATAGCATTTAATTTTATTCATTACTTTCCTTCACATCGGAACAGTAAAGGACAAATAAGTATTGTTTAATGACTGTAATTAATTATTAAAAATGACGGTGGTTATTAAAAATGACGATGTATACCTTAACATTATTAATAAGGGATATAACTCATCTTAACTGACCGAGAGATTTAACGGCATGTTTACATAGAAAGACGAGACGCAATACAGCAATATTTCAGTTTACATAGTCTATATTCCAATAATTGTGGGATATTTCAAGTTTAACATCACAAGATTATAATCGTTTTTTTCCTTTACTTGAGTTATCTAGTTGGATGAACCTTAATACTACCTAGAAATAAATTAGTCGGTGTTTTTAAATTCTGAATTTTTCCCATAACTGAAGGAAAACAAGTCACTCATCATGGACAGATAGTTCTATAAGTTTCTGGCTATATTGAAATGTATTTACGGATTAAAACTACACCATAGCCATCAGAGTACTTAATCTAAATTTTTGTTTTTGAAAGATTGCTTCCTTCCAAATTAAGTGTTAGATGGAAGAAGAGACAACATTGTCTCAATCTCGCCCCGCAATAAAGACGTGTTATTATTATTATTATTATTATTATAACACTCTAAAATCTATTCGATTTCTATTCTAAATTTCACGAGAAATTAATATTCCGAGAAACAAAATATTAAATTTAGAAAGATGAAGATTATATTTTGAAATGAAAATTAAATGAGAATTTATATCATGATCATCGGTTTCCAGCGACCACTAATTTTGGTAAAATTTTACGGAAGACAAAAGATATATGGAATCTCAGCTGTAACAGATTTCTTAATGAGGTAACTATAGTAGCATTTATGAATATGTATATATATATATATATATATATATATATATATATATATATATATATATATATATATATACGATGGCAATTATAAGTATCATAGAAAATTCCTTATTCCTAACTTAGTTAGTTAACTATATTTACTTTTAATGATCCTCTTAATGTTTATCAAGTTACATTCGAACATTTTCCGGAAAAAGTCTTCTATCAAACTGTCACAACCAAAAATACACCTTTTGAATAATTTATAATGACTTTTAAACTTTTATTGAGAAAAGGATCCATGTTTTCACGCATTCTAATATATCTAATGCCATCGATGGCTGAAATCATAATAAAAATCACCTTCAAATGTGATTCTGAAGTACCATATTTCTTCATGCATAAATAAGTTTCGAATGATTTGGGGTCTAAAATCAGGGTTCGTCTTATAAAATTGTCGTAGATTTACGTTAAAAACTGCTACGGTATTCTAGGCAGACCACCACGTGGTTGGACGTCGTTGATAATAATTTTTGCGTTATTTGTTTTTAGCGATTTTTTTATTTGGTGTTATCCTCTCGAACTTATTAAACTACGCTTAGAGAGTTATTTACATTAGGTACTAGTTCTAAATTCAGGTCCTAAAATAAAGGATCACCTTATGAAAAGGAAATAATGCATATCGGGGATGGATAATTTCACAGCTCCTCCAAAAATCTATAAATCCAGTACAGTCGTTCAGGGTAGTCCTCACCTTATGATGTGAAATTGTTTTGATCACAAGTATATATCCCTTTTATCCATTATATAATATCCTTTTTATCTGAACGTACTCTGTCCGGAGTATTGTTTGTTAAAGATTGCTTCCAATTGACTTTCAATAATCGGAAACGTAAATATTCCTTTAAAAATTATACATTAAATAAAAAAATAGGTTAATCTCGGAGAGCCGATAAGGTAACGCGTTCACCATTGGTGAAACGGTTCCATGGGGGAGCCAATGTGGAAATCGTCTCATTTGTCATAAATTCAGCTAGTTTGGTATGAATATAAACGACAAAATACAAAAATTATGAATTTTGCCAAAAAGAAAGAAGTTAACAAAAGCGATTGATGGTGGAAAATGTGATCAGTTGAATCAATTCCCTCTCTTGTTTAGTGTCATTTGTTAGAATGAAAGGTGCACATATATAAAGTATACCCAAGAATGTTTTCATGAAATATTGAGATGGGAAGGATTTCTAAAGAAAGTAATTGAAGGAAGAAGGGGAAAAGCAGAGGAGAGGAGAAAAGCATTAGGTGTTGGACGATTAAAGTGGCGGGATAAAGCAACAAGAAATTAAGGGAAGGGTGTTGATTTGGGAATTTTTGGGTACATGAATCTGCCATTAGCCACTCTTTATGGTAAACCATCAGTTTTAGGGCGTTCCAATCATTGTCCAGTAACAATTGCAATCATTCCTTCATGTTCATAGGCAGTATAAACCAATAAGACACTTCTCAGGGGATTGAGTGAAAACGTGTTATAAGCAGGATAGCGTTTTAACTGGGATTTGGCAACTTTTTCTTGCTCATTGGAATGACCTTTGGGCCTTTGAGTAATATGCGGTTATTTTTGTATTCGAGAAAGAGACCGTTCATTGACGTAGTCGGCTTGCCGATAGCTTTTCGACATCTTATGGATTATATGTATAAGGGGAAGTCAGCAAATATAATCAAATTTCTTATAAAATAAGCGATATACTCTTTGAATTCTAATCAAGCCAATCATGTAATTTTACGGAGAAGAAAGTTCGCAACACTATATTTTCTAGATGTTTATTTTCGAGGAATAGTTTCGCGTGCATGCTGAAAACATCAAACGAGATATTAAATGCACATCAGAAAAGGTGCTTACAAATAAACTCGTGGAAACTGCGAAGTTGTTTACTCTCTTCTCCTTCATGGCTTTCCACAAGGGCACGCCTTATCATACTGATTTACGTTACTAGCTGAGGTGTCCATTGATTCTCAACGTAAAAATAGAATGAGGTCGTATTATATTGCAGTTAACATTCTTCTTTATTAAGATAATTTAACGTTACTCATATTAGCTTAAATAAATAGAACAGGTTATCCCGTACAAAAATTTTGAATCCTCTAAAGTTTCTCACAATCTAGATCCGAATTCTAACAAGGAGAGACCCTCACTTTTGTCCGGGGATTTTGATGAAACTTTTTGTGGAGTAATGAAATAGTGTAACGGCGTTTCTCTGAATGGGCCTTAGTTTCGCTGCAATAATTAATTGAAAATTAAAAGTTTGAGTATAGGCAACCCCGCATTACACGCCCGTACTAACCGAATCTGCAGGAAATAACACGTTTTTTACTAATATTTTTAACTTAATTTTCATTTTCGTTTTTAATTATTTTCCTTGTTACTTACTTATAAATTACAACAACTAATCAATAGTCCCATTAAATAACCTTCGCCAGCGCTATTTCTTCATTTACGGTACTTAACGACGGCTATCCTAGGAGCACAAAAAGGACTTGCATTCGAACGATTTCGGATTTCCTATTCAATAGAAAGCGACTGCCTTCTAATGTTTAATAATAATCACTAGGTGCCTCATAGTTGTTTGTTGAATAATAATCGTCTCCGACCACATACATGCAGATAAATCCCTAGCTGACGGGAAACTTTCCATAATTAATGTCTTACTCGACGTCACCTCTATTTCGTCACCTCACCTCTACAAAACTCAAGCCAACATATATCGAAGCAACTAGAATTTTGTGAAGGTAAACGTCTCTCTATTGGAAACGAATACTGATAGATATTTGGAAAGAAACTTACTTCCCCATGAGTGGTGCCGCAATGCTTATGACTGGAGAGTGACTTCTCCTGCTATCATTTACTTCTATACAAATATACAAATAATTTTTATCCATCTTCAATTATCAGGAGAGGAAATGTTGATTGTGTTCTTAAATTTTATCAGTTTCAATAATGAATAAGTTTTTGGGTATAAATTACAACAAAAGGAGCAAGAAAATTGAGACATTTAAGGAGATTTTAATTTCATATTAGATTTACAATTTCCAACTTCGGCGGAAGAAATGACATAATTATGTATCTTTCAATTCAAAATCACAAAAATTTCAAATTCTATGCAATAGTAATACACGACATAGAACTCCTGGTATATAAACGTCAAAATATTAAATCCTGGAAAATATCTAGCCCGTAAAACACATAAAAGTGTGAGATAAATCTATGAGGTAAATGCTAAAATATATTTCGTATATTTCCAGTAGTATTCTCCTTTTGAGCATGTAAATGGCTATTAAGAAGGAATGAACTATTTCAACAATTCAATATAAAAGGTAAAAATACAATAAAAATTTAAAGTACCTCGGATAACTGTAAAATGATAATTGAAATGATGCCATATACGTAATATTTACAAGATCATACACGATATAGCGCATGAAGCAATATATTTATTATTGCTTTCCTTTCAATATACGAAACGATCCGATGGTGACGAGTAATTTTAGAAACCTCCTAGAATTTAAATCTACTTTTTATTATATTTTATTCTAATGAGCGGTAAAATAATAATGGTATATGGATGTTAAATTTTTAATCTTTGCTTGCAAATGGGAAAATTTAAGTCTTTTTACAATTATTTGGATGAAAGTTGTTATAAAAACAACAGAAACATATATAGGTTCTACACCATGAGCATCTTACAAAGCATTGCCTTCCACAATCACAATTCATTCTTTGCACTTCATCTGGGAAGCATACCTGACGCACATTCTGGAAAAAACTTCTTTCCTCCGCTAGTTTTGATGCGTACCATGCATATTGTAACATGTCTCTGAATTTCGGCGATGAAAGTTGAAAATGCACAAGTGAGTGTATACGAATGCTGTCTTCCCGGGCACTAATCTTGCGGTTCTCTTGAATTAGATAATTACAGTTTTGTAACCTGGAAATGGAAATCTTCATTTGCCTGTAAAAATACACATCACAAGGCTGGCATATTGGTGTGCATTTCGTATGGTATGGTGGTATGATTTTTACTGTGCACGTCGGAATATTTTCGTCATCAATAAATATTTCTTCATAAATTGCAGAGTGTGTCTGCCCTCCCCATGAATCAACTATCAAAAGAAAACGATTATTCGCCACGTATGGTATTACTACACTTCTTAGGAAGCCCTGATATATCTCTGTAGACAATTTCCCCCATTTTGATGATACCACCACAATACTTTTAAATTTTTTCCCGTTCCTTTTTGTGCTCCTAGGATAGTCGTCGTTAAGTACCGTAAATGAAGAAATAGCGCTGGCGAAGGTTATTTAATGGGACTATTGATTAAATCTATTTATTATTATTATTATTTAGTCCACAAGTAAGTAACAAGGAAAATAATTAAAAACGAAAATGAAAATTAAGTTAAAAATATTAGTAAAAAACGTGTTATTTCCTGCAGATTCGGCTAGTACGGGCGTGTAATGCGGGGTTGCCTATACTCAAATTTTTAATTTTCAATTAATTATTGCAGCGAAACTAAGGCCCATTCAGAGAAACGCCGTTACACTATTTCATTACTCTACTTTATGCACCATCACAAAAAGTTTCATCAAAATCCCCGGACAAAAGTGAGGGTCTCTCCTTGTAAGACTAGAAATTCGCACATCTTCTCTGTTAAAGTCAGCCGTTGAAAATTTGGATTCGATCCCAGTCACGTCGAAAATTTTCTCTCTCACTTATACCTTAGGTTTATTAGGGCTCACTCCTCAACGTACCATGTTATGCTAAATCACTTTTCTTAGTCCAAGAGACATTTACGGTATCGTGGGGGAATTTTGGTTTCCTGGAATAAACATGATTCATTTAAATCTGTGTAAATTTAATTCATCTCTAGATGATGACTGAGATATTAGTTATATTTATTCGAGGATATCTAATGAGTAGTGCATAAGGTTTATTATTTCATCATGTATTCTTGTATTGGAAGGAAGAAAGAAATTGACCAAAACTGTGGTTTTCAACAGCTAATTTTCTTAGACACATTAGGCCTCAACTTGGTTACGTATACAGTTTCTGTTTACTTTTTCTTTTCAATTGAATCATATCACGGAAGATTCAGCATATACATTGATTCATTATGAAATTCAATCAAAGTGTTTTAAAATGAAAGGCAATACGACTATGCTTCTATTAAACCATGGAAGATAAAGGAATAATGATTTACGTTACAGAAAAATTTTATTTATCATGAGTTAAAATTTGTTAATCTTAGGTATTCGATTGTATTTTTTAAGAGATGATAACTGCATCATCTTGAATTTCTCAGTCATTAATCCATGTAAAAGAATCCATGAGTTCTGTCTACCTTAGTAATTTTTCACGGCAGGAAATATTTAGCGAGACGGATACTTGGTACTCCTATGATAATTTATCTTTATTTTATACATTTCATGACTTTCTGTGGTATGATGAACATGAAGTAGCAACCTTAGAACGCTTTTTTGCTTAATTAAACAGTTCCTTCAAATAACCATTACGTCAGCTTGTGAATATTGGTAATTACTCACACACATATCATACATTAAATGCAGTACAAACATAAATTGTACACAAAATACATGAATAAAATATTTTACTGCTCCTTCCCATGAAACGTTTACCACATACTCTATAGCATGAATGTTCACAGTTAGTTACATTATCTACAGTACATATTACATCATAACCTTATACTTTGAGATGCATAGTAAAGTGTAATTCGTCAGTATTACTTCTGAGAATGGATTATAAGTTTATTTACTTATGAAATGAATATGTTCTGGCGTAACTTTGTGGAAAGCCATAATAAATTATACAACTTTGTAATTTATTTTATTTACTTATAAAATCTGCATATATCTGTATGAATTACACATATCTGAAGGTAGGTTGATCACTACGAATGAATAGAATCATTCTCGTAGAGTATAGAGTATATTTATTAGGCTGGAATAGACAATTTTACTGTAGGTAACAGCATGTAGGCGCCGAGATTTCACGAAAAACAAAAATTTGTAGAATATATTGGAGACTTAGGATTTTTACTGCTTTTGCTGTTGATGTTTTGAAGTCTTTCACTTTATATTGTCTCCTTCACTCTTCTCGAATGTTTTCGACAAAACATTTACCCGCAGATATAGTGGAGAGGACGTAAGATGTTTGTACAGTAACAGTTTATCACGCACCAAAGGATGTTATGGTGATCCCAAAGATCTCGTGGAAGATAGCTAAAGAAAATCCTCCCTCGGAAACCACTGGTGCTTCTTTCTTGGAAAAATTACGCCGTTAAATATCAATCCATTCATCGGCTTATTCAAATATGAATGCGTAGAATGAAGGGGCACTCCATTGTCTCCGAAACGGGCTGCTAAAAGGAGTTTTCAGAAGCCCACGTCTGTGGCGGCATCAAATAAAAATGATGCTCCGCATGTAGGAGCCTGCAACCATACTCGTTGAGCGAAAACGACTTGGAGCTACCGATCCATAACGCTAGCCGTCATTTTCCTCCCTCCTCAGACTGCCTCCTTCCGACTCTCGCAACATTAACACACATCCCCTCTCTCTTAGTTTTACATTCCTCTTCTCATTCCAGCCACGTGAACAACCTCAAGCCACTGCTTTGGGACGCAGACGTTTTAGGGCCAGCAAAAAGGTTTGCGCAGTCCAGATTAAAATCTGGATTTTCTCCTCAACTTCGTGCGCGCCAAGGCTTTGCTTTATAGAACGTGATCTACTTACTTAGGGCCCACGATTTTTTCTTCTCGGCTAGGATTGTTGGGATAATTGGGAAGTTTTTGCAGCTCCTAATTGAACCCACGCTAGGTTTATTTAGCTGCTCAAATGCACATTTTCCCGTTGAGGTGATTTAGTGTTGCAATAAGCAATGGAGGTGGGAGAATCTGAGAGGATGCACATCTTCATATACATTCTGCTTCTCTTCGGCTCCCATTCGCCCCGTTTTTCTGGTAATAATCCCTTTTTTTAATAAAATATTCCCGACTTAATTTCAAAAGTCCAATATTTTTTACCATCCTTTAGGAAAAGCTTAACATATGGATTTCATCCCGTTTTTACGATGTTGAAATAATAATCACTTATGTTTTTCATAATATAACTAAATATTGGTGATAATGGTGATATTCTTTTCTTTAAGCTCTATTATAACTCTATAATATAACCTTATCAATATTTTGAGTATTTTAATTTTTATTGTTTCAATCCCTTTTATGCAACACATAGTATAGCAGTCAAATTTTTGTTTCCTAATTTTTAGTATGCTCCTTTTTTAATTTCCAAGTTTTTTTTCGTATAAGTTTCAGAATTTCCAAGTTTTAGAGTATCATGTTATGGGAACCATATATTTAGCTTCCTTTCCTTTCAGCAGATAGCATTGAGTACATCATTCGGTTCACACGTCTAGTTTAGGGGTAGGGACACTTTGTGCAAGGTAAAGCTGCATGCATGTCCCATTAGGCCGCTTAATGAATCATTAGTCCGCACTTCAGAGGGATATTGTTTATATTCAAATATATGAACAAGGAAATTATATGAAGGAAACCGAATTTAATCAATTAGTAAACCTGGGCGGAATATTTTCCATTTTATTTTCATTTGTCGTCATAAACGAGGCTGGTAAACAGAATTGTATTTATTTTAGAAATTGATGAAAAGGTCGCGCTGAATGCTCGGAATGAGTGCATAAATACAGCAGGTTCCCCATTTATTTTTCTAGATGATAATTATCGTATGCTGTTTTCAAAAAATTAAGCTTCAAAGTGACTAGCTCAGTATTAGTGATTTTTATTGCCTTTCTATGTGACATAGGCCGATCATTGAGAAAGTATCAGCTACATCTCCTAAGAGCATAATCTCTGAATTTGTACATAATTTAACATAAGTTTACGTTCTAATCTTGGTAACTAGATTTTATCTTAAAATTATTGATTTCTTCAATCTAAAAAAATTAGTAAGGGTAAAATATGAATGTATACAAGTAGATTACATTCGTTGTTTACGAAGAGGTATACTGGTATATTTGGGGAAGATCGACCGCGAAGAAAAAATATTAGAACATTGCTTCACTAATATTTAATGTATATAACACCATTTTTAAGAAAAGACTCCAGGAATAAAAAATAAGTCTTACATGAAAATTTTTAATTCATGTCTCCATGAAAAATTTTATGCATGAATTTCTCAGAAAAGAATAATTAACACTTTTTGTTGTCATGATTTAATTTAAGCAAAAGTAGAAAGCAAGAGAAAATTGTAAAAAAAACCAGAAAGGGCTCAGAAAAAAATGAGGTTTGCCTCATTTACCATTTGACTAATAATAAATGGAAAGAAATCTCATGCGCGTTAATATGTTTTTACTTTGACCTTAGGTTGATATATTTTTTTCAACTATACGCGTGAAAATGTAGTTTTTCAGTCTTAAGCATTGTTTCAATAACGATGTTTTCTCATTTGCCATTTTCATTAGAAGGTAAAAAGTCCGCAAGATCTCGAAAAATATAGTCTCTTACTCTTTTCTATTCTTTAAATCCCGAATGCATTAGGAAAATACCACCTCATGAGGAGTTAAAATCCCTCAAGGATGTGTGTTGAGGTTTAGTTTCCACCTGAAAAGAAAATGGAAACAATGGACAGCGTTTCTTCTCTATGCTATTCAAATAATGAATGCCAGCGCTGAGATAATGAGTCGCTAAGCGTCATTCCGCACTTTCAAGGAAATAATTAGCAGCTGTACCTTTAGAGTCGCTCCCAACAGGTTGAATCGCACCATTGATGAGCCTATTTCACTTCGCAAGAGAGTCACAAGAATACCAAGGCTCAGGATAAATTCACAATCTCATAGGTATAACTTGTTTTAAATGAGTGGATGAAATTTTAAAATAGCAGAGCTCTTTTAGATCTAAAGAGGGTAAGCGTAAGATTTTAATTGCTGCAAAATCCGCTAGAAAAACACGCAGTACTATGCGTGGAACGAAGTGACTCCTTCTTAATTAACGACTACTTATTTCCGCTGAACTATGGAGGCTAAAATTTTTGCTTTAGAAATTTATGACGGTCTTATTATTCGATTTTTAAATTTAGAGGTAGGAGATAGATTTAAAACTAAAGTACCTACAATATTTCTGATTCTCTTTGTTCGTTATGGCACTGCTTTCCAACCAGTTTGCGCGGTATGGTCCCATTAGAAAGCTATTAGTCCTTCGCAAAATATCCGTTATTAACTAGTTCAGCAAATTTTGTATTACGGAATTAGTTCATTTTACGAAATATTTTTTAACGGGAGTTCGAATGTGAGAGCTTTAAAACGTTTAATTCCCTTCATATCGGTATTTTTTTCAATTATGAATTATTTTTAAAGATGTGGAGAAAGAGATGAAGAAATGTTTAAAGTAGCAGGGGCTCGAACCTGGATCTCCCATTTGCCGGACGGTTGCTCAAGCCAATTTAAGCTCCCATTCTTTTAAGGATAAGGTTCAGTGTTCCGCAAAGCTCGAATCTACGTATAAGTGTGCCATGGAATAGGAAAGATCAGGAAATATTGCTTAATGACACCAGCATTCGATTTGGAAAATACAAGATTTCTTTGATTATTAAAATCTGTATTGTAACATTAGTTAAGCTAATTACATTTACGTGTAATGGATCTGTTATTTCGAATATCCTATTCACAAAAGGTATAATTAACCAGTTATCAGAAACTATAATTGGATTGAATTGAAGACACGATTTAAATGTGCAGCAATAAGTATGAGGAATGAGAATTATACAAATGAAGGAAATTTTAAGCTAAGTTTCGGATAATGACTAAACTATTAAATACTAAACTGTAAAATACATTTTGAGGTAGATATAATAAATATTGCGCGATCACCATACCATTTCTTTGCATATTACAGTGGCCTTAAAATAAAAATGACAGACGCAAAGACGATTCTTTCGAAAAGTCATTCTTTTCCCATTCATTTTTTGTGAAAGGCTCGCGATAGCAAAAAGCAAAGGGAATTGGATGATTAGCTTAAGTTTAATCCTGCGTATATCTCACGCCTCGAATTATTCTTATATTACGAGTACTTTACAAAAGTCCAAAATTCTATATCAATTAATCTTTTTGTCCAGCATGATAAGTTTATAGTTCATACAAACTCTATCCTAACTTATATTATTGTGGCTCAAAAATAAAACATAAAAGTTTTGGGAAACTATCCAATATTCTATTTTGCTCACTCTTTGGTTAGGCAAGAAATTGGATAAAAAGAAGACGTTTTGAATTTATCGGAGGGATTTAACCAATTAGGTTCAGAAAGAAAAGGGATACAAAAACATGGCTCGAGGTACAGTATTATGTCGTTAATAAAGGACTTAAAGCAAGAATCCGTACAAGTACGAGGAAGGGGAAATCGATTTAATCTAATTTACAAGTTCAGATAGAAAGGATTAGCCGAAGAAGTTTTGAGAAGAATAAAAGCCCCCACTTGCATATGGAGACTGGAACGATAAAATGCGATAGATCGACAGTAGGATCTGCAGAAATCCCAATCGTTTCCCCTGGGAACGATCAGAAGACATAAAAGGAGAGTTTTCGAAAGTTGGAATACCTCTACCACCCACCGAACTACCGTCGTTATGACCATTTGAAGGACTCTCTTAGACGTATTACCCCACGTGCATTTTACGCCCGCGTTTGAGGATGAGCATAACCTACGTTCTAGAAGATTTTGCTTTATACGTGTAAAGTTGTACCCATGGACGGCTTTAGAGAGGAAGTGAGACAAACACCTCAGGGCGGAGCAGTTACTACTCAGGCGGAGCAGTTAATTGCATTAATTACTAAGTAATTAATGCAATATGCTTGTAAATGGGAATGTAGTGCGAACAATTCATACTAAAAATAAGAATATATGGAACCATTCACGGGAAAAAAGAACGGCATGATGATTTATGCTTACCGTTCTTGAGATATCAATCAATAATTTTGCGAAAACTGTGAATAAAATGGTTATCATCGGGAAATATTTGTAACTAATGAAGGTTTACGTAGCAATAATCTTCACCAAGATGTTGGAATACCAGGAAAATGAACCCAAAAATTTCTTTGGATATTTCATTCAAACATATCTTTAATTTAAATACTTGAATGACAAAATATATAAAGTATAAAGTTAATACATATTTTCTTCTTTAACTTAAGATTGACGAGAGAGTTTTAGCTCTCTAATCCTTTGCAAGTCTTTAAGCAAAGAAAAATTGGACGGCCTTGGCTCGGATCAAATAATATTTTCGACGTTTCAATTTTCTCAATAAATGGGTAATTAGGGATGATGATGTATACTCCGAAAGTTAATTTAATGATATATTTGAACAAGGCATCAATGCGTATCTGGCGTGCTACCTCGATGCTTTTATCTCTCTGAAAGGTATTCAATTTCAATAAAAGAAATGAAGCGCACATTTTAAACCGATTTTACCACATAGAGCTCTGATTCGTCTGGTGTGACACATGATGGCCATTCCAAAGAAATGGAATCTTATTTTGTTTTTAAATTAAATTTATTTAGAAAAAAATTGAATATGTGTTGTTCTATCTACGATTATTTCGATTCTTTCATTCCTTTGATCAAAGAAAGAGCAAAATGTACTGATAAACCTTCCTTTTTTGCCTCAATTTTTGCCTCAATTTTGTACTTAAATACGTTTGTTCTTACATCTTTTGTCGTTTCCTTGTTATATGGTCCTTCATTAAATATAGATATTTACTTCTAAACTACTTCAGAGGCTTCCTGGGGAAGATGGAATAAAATAGTTAACAGCGTAGTTTTCTCAACAAGTTTCCTACAGAGCAATTTCAAAATTCTTATTACTTCCTTAGCATGCATGACTACGATGGAGCATACGGCGTCTGGAAACTCTGGCATGTTTCCATAAAAAATTCATGCTTTATATTTTAAATTGAGACTTTCTGGATTATATTCTCTATATTTAAACTTCAACAGAGTTAAGTATTAGTCTACTACCTCCTACCAATGGATCAAATTTTGGATTTCGGCCACGGAATATTCCTCTCAAGATTTTATTCCAACAAATTCGGCGAACAAGATTTGAAATGGAATATCTACTTAAATGAAAAAACACACGTTTGAGTCCATATTGTGAAATCATATAAATTTCATTGCATTTACGACGGGCGAATCTCGACCACTTCGCAGGAATGTTTCTTTGAACTAGGGATATGAAAATTAATGAGAATAATTTGGATTAGAGGTATACTCAATTCTAAGAGTCGATAATCTCTTTGAAAAGGATGATTTCATTACTCATTCGCCGAGAAACCAACATAAGAGTAATTAGAGCGCTGACTAGCATGTTCATGAATTTCTATTGAAACAAAATAGGGAGTTATGAAGGACAGTCTAAGATGCAGGCGGAAAGTATTCCTGGTGGTATGTGTTGTAGGATAAACATTTCTTAGAAATTACAGGGGCTCTCCTGGTATACTCTGCTATGAAGTATCACGTAGTGCAGCCGAAACAGAAGTATTCACGGATGTTCCTTTAGGAATTAATTCATACTCAATTTTTCCGTTGATAATTTCTTCCTGGGGCATATTACCGAATCCAAAAGTTAAAATTGATTCGAATATTTTACTTTATTATTGAAAGTGTCAGTCTCTATGTGGTTAGAGACAACCCAAGTCGATTAATATCTGAATAATTCTCATCTCATTTCACATGAATTATATAAGAAGTCAGTAATTATCAGGAAATAATCTATGCCGTGATTCTGTCAAATTTGAACGGCCTACAGTGAAATACCCTAATGACGTGTATTTCACTTGATTTTAGTTTATTATTGTTTGATTAAGATAAACGGATATGGTACTACATGATTGAGGTGTCTGTTGATTATGAGGTATCTTCATGTGGTTACTGGCAAGTAACCATAGAAAAATTATGTGAATTATTTAGAAAATATTTGTTTAACCTATCATAGAAGAAAGGAAAAAGGAACTCGGCGTTCAATGAACTAAGAGACAAAGGTTCAAAAATTAACATCGCAACTAACTCGATGAATAGATAGAATATATTTAAATCTAGAGAACGAATTTTGGAGAAGTTTGGATTATAATGAAAGACTCGAAGTAGAACCTTCCATAAATTTTATTCCTAATCTAAGCCTCAGACTTTAATTTACTCGTTCTATTTTTATGAAGATGTCTCACAAAATTACTTTCTGACTTGGTCACCCCGAAAAATTCTACTTTGAATCAACGCAGGTATATTGAGATATAAGTAATTCATGAGTCATAAGTTAATGCAGTTTACAATTTTGTTGCCTATCAAACAATTCAACTTTTATTTAAAAACCGAGTCATATTAATGTGCATTAATGGTTAATAATTCGGAGAACCAGCTCTACAGAATTCCAAACGGAATTATATTTTTCTACACGAGAGAGATATTGGCTGGAGTATATGAAATTATTATAAGAGAGAAATATTATAAATTTATGTTTTTCTCGAAAATGTTCCGTCAGAGTTTCAGGTTAATTTCATTCTGTCCGAGAGCTTTCAATTAAAGGAAAATTAATACACAACACCATTGCACGATTATTTGAAATGAGACCTTTTTTACTTAGCTACTTTATAGATTCGAATTCAATATCAATTCTTTCTAAGATAATTATGTCTCCTGAACTAGTGCTTTGTTTTATTAATCGTGAGAAAAAATTATTACTATATATTTTTGTAAAGTATTGTATTCTTAACTCCTACACTGCTATCGAATCAATTTAAAATCATTTTTGTCATACATTATAGCAATTATAAATTGTAAATATAATTTATACGGAATTATCTTAAGTAGAGTTAAAATAAGTATTACATTTCGATGCTTGCTATTGTCCAGTGCCTTATGATTTCTTATAACGATTGAAGTCTCATTGAGTACGTCGAGATGCATTTTTCTTCTATGAAAGCATATTAAATTATAAATCCTCACTACAGTATTCAATCGAGGTCGAGAACTATTATTGTAGCATACAAACAAGTTATAAAAACTGCGCGTATTCATTGAAATATATTCTTCAAAAATGCAGAACATGAATCTCATCGATTTCATTTTGTGAAATCAAAGTTATTTAAATTTAACCTCAAGTAAATTAATTTTATAAAATCTCATACCGTTCCTGCAATCACAAGATTAGTTCAAAATGGCATTGAATCATAATAACAGAAATTCGAATAAAAATGCTGTATTATGTACCGATTTCTTCCAAAGAAATTGATATTGAATCTCAAAAGTGAAGTTTTGATAAATGTAATTTTTATTGATAGTTTGACCGTAGAAAGTCTACATTGAGAAAGGGACGGGGTTATTGTGAAAATACTTTGTATTATAGAAAAAAGAACATTCGACGCAGTGGCCTTTTGGGTAAAATGCAGTAAAGCGATGAACAAAAAGAAAAAGAGAAAGGTCATAAAAGCCTCTATCCTCCGCACTTTCTCTACCCTTTCGGCGCCATTCTCTCAAGATACTTGTCTTTTTTGGAAAATGTTTGCACATGAGTGCTCGTGATTATCGTCACAATGGAATTTTCCCGCTGTATAAAAATAATAATTGCTATCGAGGAAAAAACTAAGTCAATATTGATTGGATAACTTGAAAAAATAACCTTTCATATATATATTTTGGTTTTTACTGCGTATCAAATTACTTCACGGCTTCCAGCGTAGCCAGGTGTGTAGCAAGTTTTTCTTTGATAAAAGTGGTCCCGGGTTCACTTTCCGGTGGGGGCACATATGTGGAGAAATAACCTCAACTGTCGGAACACTTTAAAAGTACTATTGCACAGGGAAAAGTTCACTTAAAACTAGGTTTTTATTTTCAACTTCACGAAATCTAAGGTTTTCTTTTTCAGTCTGTATATATTTTTAGTCCTCTGCTAATAATTTATTATTACTTTATACCGAAAACGTAATAAGAACATTTTATAAAATGTTTTCCTTTATAAAGCCAAGGGATTGTCTCGTAATGTTGAATTACTGTTTTAGGAATGAAAAATATCTAAAGATAGTTTTTATGGAATATTAACCATTATTAATGTATGCTTTTTTTGACAATGTTAAAAGTACGATTTTTTTACGTGTGAACTCTCGGTATTGATAACTTTCATATAGTATAGCTTTCACTATTAGCAACAGCATCGAATCCATCCAGTAGAATTTATTTAGGAAAGATCTTACATTCTACTCATATATAAAGGTATTTCTAACATTTTGTTTACTTGTTTATTGCATGGGATTCAATTTCGTTGAAGATGGTTGTTAATTTAAATGGTCTGAGTAACACCTCAAGATTGATTTTCAGTAAAAAAAGAAGTATAATAATTTCCTTTTATTCATAGGTAAACAAAGATTATCATTTTATGTTAAATATTGTTGTGAAATAAGGGAATATATAGATTGAAAGAAATCTGATTTTCTCTCGTGTTAGCAAAAAAACCTGTTGACAATTTAATTTTAAAATATTTTATTATTATTAATATCCGCTAATTCAGAGGTTCAGACAGAAAGATGCACTCATTTCAATAAACAAATCGTTAAAATTAAATTAATTTTTAGTGTAATCCTATTTGTACCATGTATCGTACTTTAGTTATACATTCGTTTGCTTTTTCAGGATTACACACTCACACGTTAATTGAAATATAATTTTCTTTATATTTTCTAACGCTTACAATGCAAAAAATAAACCCTGAAACAATCTATCAAAACCTTTTAGTAAGGAAGGAACCCCTACAGTTTTGTTTTAGATTTTGAATTTCTTTCGAAGTAAAGATACTCCTGTTACCTCTTGAACTACTTGTTAGCTCCAGAAAATGAATTATAATGAAAGGTCCTTAAAGTATACATTGCATTACATTGTGGACAGCTGTACTTTTGGACAAAGGGGAGGGGAGAAAGTTTTCACAAACAAATTAGAAACGGCTGGCGTAAAGCCAGCGCGCGAGGGACAACAGGTGCGTGCTCTCACTAATGCGCTTTATCCAAAATACGATTCTACCAGAAAGCAGACAATCTCTACCGTAGAAACGTTTGTATTTAATGTAATTTATAAACTTTGAGGAAAGAACTCGAAATAATTAGCTTTTCTGCTAAGGTTTATTACACATGTATGTTATTTAATGTTATTTTTGTTGGGCCTTCCCTCACAAAGTAATACAAGAAACAAACGTCTCTTAATTACCTGTAGAAATAGTTCTTTCCGTCCCTTTATATGTTGGTGTTGTTATTTTTCATTCTAATTGGGAAGTAAGTTTGTTGATGTTTAAGACAAAACAAGCGAAGCCTAAACTGACAAAAGTAAATAATTTTAAAATTTTTGTTTATTGTTAATTAAAGAACTTCGTGATTATTTTCTGGTAATCATAATAAAAATCAACTAACACAACTAATTAAAACTTCATTTTAATTCTTAAAAGACAATAAAACATATAAATTTTATCAAGGTCCATTTCTTACCTAAATTAATCATTCGTCTTCCTGTATCACCGAATTACAAATAACTGCGTCTATTTTAGCCTCCATTTCCAACCCCAACGGACTTACTCGGCTCTAACCATTGATACTTCACATAACCACTGTTTTTGTATCCTATGGTTTCTGTATAAATAGACTTAGATCGCAATTTTGTCTCTTTATCCAGGAGTTACGGATATTCGACATGATTTCAGATAAGATTATACCATTTTACCTTATGAGCATGTGGAAATTATTGTTTTATTCATCAAGCCAGAAGGAAATAGAAGTATGGAAACTGCATTTTTTGGTCTTACCTATCGTTACGGTCTTAGCAAGCTTGTTCACTCCTGAACGTCACTTTCACTGTCAGTAAGGAATCGATACAGTAGTAAATATTGGAAATTTATGTACGACTGTCACACCGTGGAAAAACTTAACTCATTACTTGTTTACAAATTTACTTGGTAATACCTTCTATTGCATGAAAATCAAATAACAAACCGTTTAGCTTTTCTAGCAGAAGAGAACTATGAAATGCTTTGTTGATGTATGATTTAATAAATTAAGAATAGGATTGCAGAAGGAACTCATTCCTCGTTCCAAGTACCTTAGTTTTAAGATTGGTGTCACTAAAATCTCTCTACGAACTGAGAAAAAGATTTCCAACACCTAGAAATTTTCAAGTTGAGGACACAAAAAAATGCAAAAGATTAAGTTGTCAGAGAAAAAGAGGAATTAAAGGTTAAACCAAGAATTGGAGAGACGTAAAATTCTGATGAAATTAGTTGAGTGGTCGAGAAATAGCAAGAGTACATATAAGAGGAAAAGGATAAGAAATAAGATACAGCGAATGGATAGCTTAGAAAGAGTTAAGTAATAGAATTTCAAAATTTCATTTGAATTTCTCGTAAACGGATTATCAGTTTGGGGTGAAAGTCATGATATTAACTGCTAAATTAGTATAAAAGTCTAGGCAAGGTATTGAAAAATTGAAAGCTTTGCATCAAACGTTTCCGATACTCCCATTCGATGAATCAATTTTATATCGAGCATAATTTTATTAAATTACTTTAAATTTATAGAAGACAAATTTGTGTGAGAAATGTAAGAAAACACGCATTCGAATAAATAATAGCCTATTAAGAGTTAAGTGAAACGCCAGAAACTTTCCGGGATTTACATATGAAATTGTCACGTTTTCAAAGTTGATGACGGATACGATTTAAAACACAATTTCTTTATATTTCTCTCTCTCTTAACTGTGAACGACTCTTTCATTTCGCTAAAAAAACTCACGGAATTAAAAAATCACCCACTAATGCACAATCTATTACTAAAACTACCATTTACGCTCACTATCACAGTTTGACGATAATAAATATATCAGGATAACCTTCAAAGAGGAAAATGTTTTGAACACGGAAAGTCCCGAGCGTCCGTGAAAGGTTTAATTATCTCTCACTCTATGAATAAGTTCGTTAATGCTCCGTCCGTTGAAATGTGAAAGGGTTTTTAAAATCTAGTTATGGATCACGAAAATGTGCGAAGGGGCGAAGGGGCTTTCCAGACGCCATTTTTTCAAAGCACCCTTTTGCAGTCGCTTGTTTCTTAGCAACGGCAGGCGCCGTCTTCCACTCTCGCAGGACTTTGGGCCAATCAGAGTAAATCGCCCCTTCTCGCCCCTCCAATTTGCGGTGATATTCGGATTCCAGTTATTTCGTTTGATTGATGAGCCAACGGTAACGTTAGTCACTGTCGCGGCCTCCGATCGATACGAGAGCCGCCAGATTAAACCCGCGTTATGAAGATTCCTCCCAAAACGATGCCAAAACAAATACGAGGTTCTTTTCGAAAGGTGGTTGGCTCGAGCTGGTGTTAACATGATCGTGGTGGATTTGATTTTCCAATACCAAATGACAGTCGCTTTTTGGCTTATGTTTGATGCTTGGTTATGAGAATAGGCGTTAAATTGCTAGAGGATTGTATGGTACTGGAATTCATAACAGATAAAATAATTGCCATTTATTTCTGATTTTATTATTGTTCCCAGTAATGCATCGCAATTATACATAATGGTCTGGTGCCAATTACTTCACAAATTTATATTGAAATATATTATATATAATGGGTTACATCAGCATTCGAGCAAAACATATATAAAGGCATGACTTTATAAAAGGACATCACCGAAATAATGGACCTCGTTATTCCTCGATATTTTGAGTAACATATCGAAAATTCTAAATTGGTTATAAATATTATATCTTCGAAATTTTTACGCCAATAATGAATATTAAATAAGTCAATTTTAGGGAAATAATAAATTCATAATTTTTTCTTTTAAATAACGATGTCAGTTTTGAATTTGAAAAAAGTTTGATTTTTATTACAAGTTGGCCTTATTTTATAATCTGCGGTATAAGAAGGAAATGGAAACGGGTTTTGGTACGATATTATTTCACACAATTGCTCCATTTGGTCCATATCAAGCATTCTTTCAATATTTTCTGAATGAGTATCTACTACTTAAAGTGCTAAGCTTAGGTCATTCATCTTAGATACCCTTTTTCAAACTTGCGTTGAATATAACTTTCCTAATTTTCCTTTTCTTGCAGCATAAGGAAAAATATAATGTGTAACAACTACATGTTTTTATATAAATTCTCCTAATCGCTATTATTCCTAGGAAATTAAAATAAATTATTCTAAGTGAAATAGTTCTGAGTTGAAAAATTGCTAGAGTATATAGAGCTAGAGTATGGACTTTTATGGACTTAAAGTTCGCGTGGCGTAAAATACGTAATGTAAAAATTTTAATTCCTCGGATGTACTGGAAATCGACCGTGGAACCATAGCATATGTATATACAATCAAAGAGAAAATCTAAGTGTGATTAAAAGAATGTGAATAAATAATAAATTTGCATAGAAAATAAAATAAAGTGAATTTTGCAGCAGAGTAGAAAAATCAATAGTCTGATTCAAATTTACTCGCCTATATGGGTTAAATTATCCATCCCGAAAAAAATCTGTTTGAGCTCCATACTTTCATAATCGCATTAAGTATGAAATTATGATTCTTTCATAAAAATACCTCGCGTAATATTTGATTAGATGTAAATTTGGCACAGAATTTACTTTTCCCAGGTACATTTATTCAAACGTAATCTATATAGGAGGTTTTTCATCGTCAGACTTGGTAGAAAGAAAATATGTAGATACTGTTTTTCCTAACATAACGTATTTATAATACATAGTAAATATTTACTATTTATTCCCATACACAACCATATGTAACGCATGTAACAGAATTACAGAGTTATTTTGTGATATTTAATTCAGACTTTAAATATTTCCAATCCGATCTCAAGAAATCACCATCACCCATTTCAATTAACATTGTTTTTTGCTATAAATGAGCGTGTTACCCTTATTTCCCCTTTCCATATGCTAACATTTCACAGGCGCCGCTTTACAACAGTAGGAGTGACATCGTTGCTAAAATCCGATGCTTAGCTTTGGAAATATGTGCAGATCCCCAAAGTCCCCGACTATAAATATCGTTCCTTATAATATCGTGCGAAACAAATGACCTACATTGGTTTTCCGCATATCGATTCTATCGAATAGGACGCGCGGCACAATCGATTAGAGGACGCGTCGTTTTTTGTCATCATCTCCCTCCGCCAGCAGAGCTTTGTCTCCTCTACTTCAAAGTTTTCTATTCAAAAGCCTTTCCTTTGCTTACATCTTCTTTCGCCGTAAATTCGCATCGATTTCTATTATCTTCGATCCATTAACGATTAACCGTCATCGGGGAGAAGCTGTTTATTTTCGTCGCGCATCATTTTTGTTCTCAGACGTCTTCTTTCCCCGGCGTTCTTTTCAATCCGACGGTTCAACTCTCAGTCCGCGACGTTCATTTATCCTGCCTATTATTCTCCAAAGGCTGTGTCTACTTTTCGGAAGGAAAATGTTTGAGTTTTGGAGACTGCATTGTCCACTCCCTTGATGTATTAAAATTCTGCAAGACTTTCTTTTGGAAATACTTTGGCGAGGGATATTTTCCAAGAATACAGTATGCATGAATTTTTGCGTAGAAATATTATCGGGTGGTAAAAACGAAATGAGACATATGTTATTTAATATCGCATAACTGGCTTTGTAAATGTTGATTTATACAGCAAAAACCGGTTAAGACGCTTTTCAAGGAATCGTAAAAAAACTACGTTTTAAGCGGCGAATTACAAATTTCTATTTCTTTAAGAAGACGAAAGGGAAGGGTTCTTTGGCTCTTTCATTTTTAAATAAATGCCTTATTCCTTAAAAAGAAAAAGAGATCCATTTAGTTGTGTCTATTTTCGACGGATGTCGATATCTAGAGTTCGCGAACTATATTTGTGTAAAACTGGTTTCCTTCTCGTCTTTTTAAGAAAGGCCTGGTTTTCAGACAAAGAGAACTTTGTTTGTTTCTTTATATCCGTCTTTATTCACTTAACAATAAAGAAATGATTATTCCCAGACAATTATGGCAGAATGAGGAATTTTTTAGTAGTTGTGTTGAGAGGCAATCACAGCGCACGATCTCTCCGAGACTATGGTCAATAGCAACGCTGCTCTGCCACTATTCTGCACATGCTCTTTATTCGATGTGTTTACAACTTGAAATTGCAACGTAAGAAACAGAGAACTTTTAATCTTACCTGGTGCCCTGAAATGAGATATATAAGAAAGATCTCACACTATCTCAGACCTAGTGTCGACTCCCACAATGACATTAAGATTTTTCTTCTCCTTAAAATATGATCAACTTTGTGAGAAGTTAATCATTTTTTATTTAAGTCGAAAAGAACCCCTTTAGAAACAAGGTATGAAACAAGATGAGAGAGGATGGCTACATGGATAATGTAAAAAATGTTTGGTCTATGGAATGAAGAAGCGAATTGCCTGAAGCGGGTTGCAATGCATCTGGAGATCTTTCTTTAGTTGTTAATTAATTGAATTCAAAAACAGCAAATTTGAACAATTACAATGAATTGTAACAGAAATGGAAAGAAGCATAAAATATTAAAGGATCGCGAAAATTCGCGTTATCAGCGGGTAAAGGATTGTCTTAAGCGGTATTTAATGTGTGATTCGTTTGGTAGGGACCGAGAGACGGCATCTTAAGAGGGTTATAATATAGTAGGTCAGCAAATCATTAGCTCAGATCTTCAAGCTCTGAATTAATAATGGGAATTTGTATCCAAGGATTTTAGTAATTTTGAAATCGCGAAATTGTTTGCAAAAATAATTTTGATTCTGAATACTAATTTTATTCCGATCTTAAAATGAGTCAGAGAGGCAGACAATTGTATATTACAGTGCATAAACACGCGTGTTGTTACAAATATACATCCTTTTATTTTTATTTCCATATATAATACTCCGATTGATGTAGATTTCCATATATAATACTCCGATTGATGTGTACTTACACATCAAAGCAGGAAATAAAACGTGTATGCTAGCATATAAATGTACGCATTTCGGCTCGTATAAATATAAACACGGCTTTTCTGCTGAGACGCAATCTTCAAATCGGTCTTCTTCAAGCCGAATCGAATCAAAATCCCTGTCCCTATTCGAAATCGAATCGAATCTTGTTATGCCCATAACATCGCTTTCAAAATATATTTTGGCTAAAAGTTTCCAAAGATATGTTTAACCGGTTCGATCATATTCCAATCTTGTCATAGAGCAAAGGTAATAAAGGTAAATAGGTAAATATATCTAAAGAATTTCTCTAATATAACAAGAATTTAATTATTTATCAATTTCTTTCAAGTTGCTAAATAATATTTTAATTTGGACATTTTTCATCTCTTTTGTTGTTTTTTTTGCGGAAATTTCCACAAATTAAACTTAATTAATTGATGTGTTACATGAATCAGGACTATTTCATAATTATCCCTTTGTCGAATATTATATTTATATTTAATTCTAAAGGAGTGTTTCTGAGCGTATTTTTAATTTTTACACGTAAATACAAATAAAAATTGAAGTACAATCCGGACCAAAAGTAACGCAAATCTCCGTAGCGTTTCAGAACGGTAAAATGAGAAACTACGTGCGCTGACAAGTGACAACACAGTGACCGGCAGAGAATAGGTGAGCTGTGCCTAGGATCTGATATTTATGGAATCATGTTTCTGTGTATCTCTGCCGTGAAAACAATCCTTAGAGCCGGGGTGAAAAGGGGTTACATACACGGAAGTCCTAGGAGGGTCTGCCTGTCGAGATAATTGGAGAAAACCATACGTAATCAAATCTTATAAAAGTTTGTCTAGTATGAACCAGATGGCAAAAGCCTGAAATATTTTTCGATTCCTGTCTTGGTTTTAGACATGCAAAATGCTCATTTCATTATTTTTGATCTAATACTTTTATCTTACGCAAACTCAAGTGCAGCTTTTATTAAGATTAAATAAAAACCATTTCTCATTTTCATGCTCAGTGTCCTTCTTCGTTGTGATACAGAAGGGAAATAATTCATCGATTCAAGTTATTATATCGATAAATGATACATTTTTCCTTTTGTATTACATCAAAGATGAATATTTAGTTATCTATAATAGCCAATCGCTGAAATATTCATAAAACTGTTTCAGTAGGAATTCCTTAGAAATAATTTATTTATATTCCACAGACAACTCCATAATATATCTCACATTAAGTCCTATTTTTAACACATCAAAATGGATGTAATATAAATGAAAATAAATATCATATGCTTACATTACATGAATATGTTTAGAGATTGCATAAAGATTAAATATCAACTGCCGCGATGCCTTCTCACTGTTTATTCTCCTTTTATTATTACAGTCAGAAGTTAGGATAACCCTAATATGGATTTATTATGCTCAGATGATTAATCCACATTTGAACCTAAAAACGCAAATAGAATCTGAATTATGGTTAATGGTGTTTCTCTAAAATCCTACGATTCTCCATTGTTTCATGTGCACCATTTACTTAAATTCGACTCAAAGACATTATATAGACTCATCCGCAACCTCTCTCTTGCTAATTACGATAGTCATTTTAGACTTTCTAACAACGTTTTCTTCGCCCTTAAGACGTTAGGGAAGTATCTTTAGAATTTTATATCTCTCTCTTCTCAATCTTAGCTTTAGTAGCACTCACATATCGAAATGTGGAACCAAACGCTCAGTGATACGTCTTATCGTAGCTCCTATACTCTCTTTTTTATTAAATGGCTTACAAACTTGTTCGTAATTGTATTTAGAGATATAGTAGCTATAGAAGAAGTTTATGTCAATAGCATAACATCCATTCGAGTAGGTTTGCCCCATCGGCATTTGTTTAAAGTGTACGAGCATCCGAAGTTGCGGTGGAACTTCGTATTATTAAATTCAAGAGACCTGAATTCCTCAGCCTCAAATTAGGTTTTAATGAAATACCCTTCCGAAATTTTTTGTAAATAGATTTCCCTGTCGTTTCTTAAGCATCACCTTTGGGACTTCAGAATGAAAATATCTTTAGTAATCAAGCACATTAAATTCCTCTTTGATTTATTAACCTAGAGAATACTCGATAACATATCCTCCTTTTGAAATTCTGTTGATTTATGTTTATATGAACAACTAAACCAATCGAGTGCAAATAAGTTCACGTCAGTATAGATACAAATCGTTTCAAAGAAATCAAACTTTCTTCTTTTTGAGAAAACAAAGAGTAACTCGAACCTAGCCTTACGTAAGACGTCCGCTTCGAACGACTGGAGAGAGTGACTAGAGGTGGAGGCCTCCTGCTGCTTTTTCAGCATGCACCTTCGTTTACCTTGCTACACAAATTCAAAATATTTTGTCCCCGTTTACCTTGACCATATCAAGTAAGGATAGCATGGAAAACTCTTTACCAAGGGATCAAATGAATTTTTTCATGAAAATGAACGGAGATTTGGAATTTTCTAGTCATACTTTGTACCTTCTGTTTGGCGTTAAGTTAAATCCCAAATTATTGTCTTTCCTTAACATCATATTGCAAGCTTCATGTATATTTACATTTGGACGCCAGAATGCTTTTTTATGTATACAGTGAACTATTTCTAATGCCCATTTATATTTTGCTTTCTCTTTCCATTGCTTTCCCTGCGAAGTCATTCTAAAAATAGCGAGCTTGGGAAACATTTTCCTCAAACCCGATACGTCTCTCCAACGACCCTCAATTCTTTTGCCCCGCTTTTCGAAATTGAAAGAGGAATTTTCTTAAATCTTAAACAAACTAAGGCATTTGAATTCACTTTTCTCACATTTCATTTTTGCTTCATATAAGATACGCGAATGACGCCATACTTTGGTTTAATATCGGTTAATACGTTTCTTCTATTCAAAATTACGCTTCTTGGCCTTATGAATTAAAGTCACTCTACTCTCGGTCGTAGGTCAAAGATTTTGCACGAAGCCTGCTGGAAAAAAAGCTTCCTCCTCATACTCTTGCGAATGAAAGGATTTGATGAATTGGAACATTTTTTTTATCTTTTGGGACCTATACCTTTTGCTCATAGGCTTTTGCAATATTACTTTGAGAAAAGAGCTACACTTTCCGCAACTTCCTTAAATACTCGAGCTGATGTTCCTCCAGGACCAGGAGTTTTATTATTTATTTCATTTGCTTGCCGACTCTCTTGAGTATTTAACTTTCATTTAACTCTCATGAGGTATTTAACAACTACAAGCAAATGAAGGAATACGAATATCTATTTATGATATAAACAACTGTTACTGGGCGAATAAGTGTTTAATTTAATTTTAATATGGTGACGTTTAATGTTATTTATCTGTGCATTTTTCTGTTTATCGTCGAAATCGGGAAGAAAATAATGGATCCCTTAATTTTTTCTTGCTGTCCATGTCCATGCCCATCCAAGCATTGAGCGATCTGGGAATATTTTTGACTAAAAAACACTGTTTTATCGATGCTGGGTTTGGAACCCGTAGCCATTTAAAAGTAATAAATATCACTAACCTTCCCTACCCAGATTTTAATTGGTAACTAATCAAGATTCTCGTTTCAGTAAAGTTGACAATAATAAAAATTTGTGCAGCGTTAATTATTCCGCGTTTAGAATAACCGCGTCTTTGTTAGTAATAATACGTTTTCAAAAATTGTAGATTTCATGTGTTACGATTGTCATCAATAGCTGACATTTTTCGCACGCGAATTGCCTTTCGTTCCATAAAAGTGACAAGAGTAACGTGGTCATTTATCTCCATTCCTCTTGATGGTTAATCATTCCCCTGGTGATGTTGAAATGCTCTTTCACTGCATCCAAATGTTTACTCCTCTTCTGTTTTTATAGGACGAGAGTCTATTCGAGGCGAAATGAAAGCGACCGAGATTTCCGGTCACTTGATAGGAATAGAGGCCACGGCGATGTATAAAACAGCGAAGGAGTGGAATTGCGGTCACGTAAAAACACCGGTTGATGTAATGGCTGTAATTGACAGCAGAAGGCTCGCTGGAGATATTCCGCTAATTTGGAATCTCATGCAGAAGTTTGGAGAAGTGGAAGTTGACATGTTGCATTGACAGGAATGGAGAAATCGGCAAAAAATTCTGTAATCAAGTAAATTTGTCGATCACTTTTCTATCCATTCTATTAAACCGATTGAGATTTCATTGGAATAAATGGGTACATGAGTTTTCAAAATTTGATTAGTGAAATAGTCAATCTTATCTTGATGACAGCTGAAGGGAAGATATTTTCTACCAAACGAAATCAATGAGATATTTCCAGTTTCCAAATTATGCATTTCAGAACCTGCCACATTAAAAACGTTGTGCTCTTTAACAAGGAATTACGTTATACAGCTAGAGAAAATAGTGAAGAAGTGGAAGAGTGAATAAGAGAAGTGAGTAAGTGAAGAAGTGGTAATACCGTGTATTGAGGCTCTCTTGAATCTTTGGTATGGTTTTTATTAGTTATTAAGCCAATGAGAACATCAAAGTACTAGATTAGAGATGTGAAGTAAATTATTTATATTATGATTGAAACTTTTACTGTCCATTGAATGGTAAAGTTCTGAAAATAATTTTCAGATCTTTTAAATGTTCGCCTGAAATATTTTCATTGTAATTTTCATTTATGCAAATGTAATATCACTGTTTATGGAATGAAGGTTCATGATATATATCTCATCGCAACGGTAGATTTATATTAATGACCCGTATTTACGTTAAATTCCTCCCTTACGTTGAAGCTAATTTATTCTCCAGTACAAATAATTGACATCATGAAGTTTTCCATTTTCTTCTTTTGCAAAGATAGCTACGATGATTACGTCTACTAAAGCTGAATGTTCACAGAAGCCAGATTTGTCTCTCCGGTTTCTCTTAAAGTTATCTTCTTTGTCTCTCTGGGTATATCCAGACTTCATAGTAGATTGTCATAGGTCGTTAAATTACGTAACCATACGGTAAAGAAGATTATCCATTTTTAAAATTATAAAATTCGAAGGGAAGAGTTTTTATTTTCTGTAAAATAATATTCAGGAAGGCATATAAGAAATATCTTCACTATAAATAAGTCTTATTCCAATTTACGTAATGTTTATTCTATTTTTATAATTAATAATGTATCTCTTATACTGTCACAAAATATTTTATGTATAAAGCTCGTTTCTAGCGACGGATTTAGTATCTTCTCAATTCTCTCTTCCCAAATATGGTGTGCTCCTTGGTTCCAGCAGTCTTACGTCGAGCACTCTGCCAGGTTAATCAGATTGAAGTATTTCACTTGCGACTGTAGCTAAGCATACCATGAGTTATTTACAGAGTGCTGAAATCCCTCTTGAGCAGCATATATAATATCTCAGCAAAAGCTTCCGACTGGATCCCTAACGATGCAGTCCTAAAAGGAATCCAAACCTTAGGGGTATTTCATTATTTCTCAGCATATGCCTCACGATTTTGTCACACATAACGCAGATCGTAAATAAAACCCAGTGTGGTTGAGAGAAGTGACTAGAATAGTGGGAAAATGAGTGTTCTCATAAATGCGAGTCTGAAGGTGAATGGTGCGGACAAGTAGATTTTATCGGAGATGAAGTCGGATCTCCTTCGCATTCCACCGCTTCGCATTTTGCTCATGTTATCTCGCTTGCTTAGACCTTAATTCTCCGTAGATCTCCCACATTCCACGTGGGATCAGCGCCTCCAGAATTCAATTCTCGCCTTCCCTATCCTTGGATTGAAAGCTCTTATACATTTGCCGGAGTAACTATTTTTAACCTCAAAGAATTACGGTGGATTTACATTCATCTACCAATAGGCTACAAATAGAGTAAGAGTTGCTTGAAATTTAATTTTATATATTTATTTAATTCTATCATGGCTATGGCTACTTTAATTTCATTACATTAAATTAAATTTTCAAAATTTAATATAACTTCTTACGAGAAAATAAGTGTTAGCCTTCATGTGCAGATAGCAAGTCGTGGCGTTATTAATATCACACAAAGTTACACTAAAACAGCTAAATTTAGATGAAAAACCTTATATATATTACATTGGTGACCAAATTTAGCAATAAATACAAGCATTGATATAATGACAAATTAAACCACTATCATTTCTCTACATCTCAATCAGTATTCTAACTATTCTTTCTTTACAAAAGACAGTATGCCATCGATATGCTTTAATCTTCTTGTAAAAATCCTTGGTCTTCATAAATTTCGTTTGCATCGAATACACTTAATCTTAGATAATTTGAAGATATCCATTTAAAAATGACAAATGTGTAAAAAAAGTAAATTTAATTTTTTTGCAATGGACAATATCAGATTATTTCGTTCATTTTGAACTATTTGCATATTTCTGTAGCTGATTTAGTAATCTCTCTAATTCCATGTGTATAGTAAATTTCTTATCCTTGTACAATCAATCCCCTCTCCTTGTAGATTACTCATGAGGTTATAAAGAAAAAGCACTGCAGAAAGTATTCCACCTGCCAACTTGACAAATGTTTTTCTATATAGCAATAAAGCCGATTGATAATCTCAAAACCGATTGGATAATCTTAAGAGGAAAGTCAATTTGTCAGGGTGTCGTCATAGTGAATTTCTAGTGATTTATTTGCGAATTAGAAAGGCTATACGTTTTGTAAAGAATCCGTACGATATATCAGAAGGCATTACTTACATGTTTTAGGGCTCAGGATTGATATCTTTAGAAGATATAAAATTTAAACGAAGGCATAATTTGTTTAATAAATTCAGAGAAAATGCTCTTAAATATGTAGCCGATACTATGCATCTCCCCTGTTATATAGGCCTCTGTCCTGTTATGTAGGCCGTTCTGATACTGCGGGGAAGATCAGGGAAATAGATGCTATAATCAATCAATTCCGGATTTCTTTTTTCAGCCAACGTGCGCGGATATTATAATCGATTACTTAATCGATTAGGGAAGGAGCAGGTGCATGCATCCCCACTTTTATGCGTCCGCATGCATAAAAGAGGATTGAAGGGTACATGTGTGGTTGTAAATGAAAGTTTGAACACGAAAAAAGTTTAATTAGATGGCAACGGAACAGAAAATATTTTAGTTTGTTCGTGAGCTATGCAAGAAATATATGGTTTAAGGGTTTTAAAGCACGCTGAATGATAACTACTAAGTGTAGTGATCTCTATAATTACATGGTTCTATGAGAAACTATTTATATATACAATCACAATCCAACTCTATTTATAGAAAGCAGTAATAGGCTTGAAGCGATGAAAAGTTTTAATAACGTGTTATCATTGACACGTCGAAAGGTAAAAAATCATTAATGACGGTGCACCATTTTCGTAGTAATTATAAATTAGATTTCGATAGTAATGATATTTAGCTTTTCGTTATAATTTTTAAGCGCAACATTGGCAGTAGTCATACGTTTGGAGTATCTCCTATAACGGCGGAGGAATTTTCTAAAAGGATCCCCGTGCGTGCTAAAGCTTTAATCTCCATGACTCCGACGTTCACTTTATGTCTTCCCAAATTAATTATACGTTCGCTCGGGATTCGATAAGTCGTTTTTCACTGCAGCGATAATAAATGCCGTGGAATCGGAGTCACCTGCACTTCAATCTCAAAACATCTCGTTCCCCGCGTAAATAGCCAATTGGGAATCCGCCGTAAACAATTTTAATCGCTGGGATTCAATCGGATTATCATCTCATTTTAAGGGGAGAAGAGCCTCTCGTCTCGATGCATTTCATCACAGTAATCGCCTCCCATTTGCAAATGTTTCTTTGGAACGGATTCCATTCTTTCCCACGCCTCCGCTTTATATTTCCCCATTATTTCTTTCGACCCCTTTCCTTTCTTAATCCGTCCCACTTATTCCATTCTTTGATTCCCGACTGAATCAATCGATCGTTTCGCTCCATGCCTTTGTAGAACGCCGCGGAAGGAAATGAAATATTGTTTCGGGAAGTTTTTTTTTTAAAGCCGTGATTAAATTCGAGGCCTTGAACGAACGAAGAGGGGGCAAAAGGGAATTGTGGAGAATGAAAAGATGGAGATAAAGGAGAAGAATAATGGAGGGAACGAGAGAGGGAGAGAGAATGAGGAAGGGACAAAGAAAACGTTGGCGGAGAGAGAAATGTCTTTTTTTTTCGCGTTGGGAAAGTTTTCGAGATTTGCCGGTGCAGAGGAATTGTGGGGCGAGGAAATGGAAAAGTTGAAGTGGATGGAAGAAAGGGAAAGAATGGGGATCGGTGGATCCAATGGGTGATGTTTATGAGGATTGTTGCAGTCGGGTGTTTCCCGAGGAAGAATCGCGCTGGAAGGCAAAGATCCGCTGCGGGGAATTCGTTGAATGGGGATTCTGAAAGGAAGGAGGGGTGTTCCGAGATGAGAATTTTGTGATGGTACATTCGGAGTGGTGAATGCCGTGTAGGGAAATTTGAGGAGAGCTCTGAAGGGTGGACGGTTTAGCTAGATGGGAATCGCGTAATAGGAGTCAGCTAGGGAAGATTGGGTAAAGTATTGGGGAATACATGTCCGACTTTTTTAGGGGTGGATTAAGTTGGATGATTTCCGGATGAGTCAGATGACGAGGTCTATGCGCTGAGAATCCTGTTTCAGAGTCGTCAAGAGGGGGATTTCGGTGAATGAAATCGAAGATTGTGTTACTAATGATGAAATTTGTTAAGGGAGTGCTTAGAAGTCTATGAATAATTAAAGATTTTAGTTTGGACGAGACCTCACTAATTTGCTTCGTACTTGCAGCACTTATCGGCAGCTGACCGCCATTAGTCAAGCTGAGCCTCCAATTAAAGTAATGTAATGATTTTTCGCATATACTTAATGGAAAATGAATGCAAAGGAAATACTTTATTGACATATATTGATAAAATCAAAAACCTTCCAATCAAATATTTAATTACATATAACCGATTCTGTGAGTATGGAACACCTCACTAATGCGGCGTAGGTATATCTCCTTGCTAATTTAATATTTGAATACACGTTAAATTAAATCTTCATTACGAAGCAAGATATATTGCAATATCTCTCTAGCATGAGAAGATATGAATCCTTAAATGATTGATTGAAATTAGAATTTATGATATAAACCAAATTAATTTTCATTTTATCTTTTCATTCCGGCTACTTTTTTAAACAAAGTGAAATATCACTAGAGTCCACCCGGCAGTTAGGTGTCTAATCAAACTTGAAGTCACATTCGATCCTTAATTCCTAGTTTTACCCATTAATTCAATTTATACAGACGGAAAACGCGTAGATTAAAATTTTTCACAACGTCTTCAAGTTTCAATTTTATACATCGATCTATCTCACAAATTTGAGCATTGATGTAATGTAAAATAACTAGCACTCTGAGAAAGCAAAAAAAGGAAGGCTTAGAGAGGTGAGTAATAGGATTTGCAGTATTCATGAGTTGGAACCAGGACTTGAAGTTAGTCGAAGATTATCGTATTAAGACTCTGTAATTGAATAGAAGCAAGAACACTTTGATTGAGAGCCAGAAGAAGGAGATTCACGTCGTAAGACTCGTTCAGCCTGTATGTTCAATGGCTTTACTAGTTGGTATTCCATCGAAAGTGAATAAGATTTTTAATGCAAAAGAATATTAACACAAGAATACAAAAGATTGGTCTGAATTTAAATGACTTCTGACTTGTTCCATATTTAAAAGAACTTAGGTGTAGTTAGGCTACAGAAACTTGAAGAACTCAGAATGGTGGTAAGAGGAGCTATTTATGAGGAGTGGTTGAAGAAAATCTCGAAGAAAAAAATCATAAAATACTTGAAAAGTAGGATTACGAGTAACATCAGTTGTGTGGGCCTTAACTTGGTGGTGTTCCACGGAAAAATAAGAAGGTAACTAAAAATATATATTTATATAAAACCATAAAAACAACTAAGAACACGACCGGAGTTTCGATGCCTTAAGATTGCGATTATCTTATTTTAGTTGACAATTTTTTTACGTTCAGATAGAGAGAAGATTTCTCAAATTAATCGTACGTTATCTGCAATGGATTGAGTAGATGTTGATAGTAATAATAGTTATTAATAATCATAGTATGTGGAATAAAGATACGTTGTACTCAGGCGTTGTATTGTACGTTCTACAAAAAATATTTCCTTAAAAAGATGCCCGACCAGATTTCGAAGAGTAATCCTCATCATCAAATTTAACCCTGGTCGCAATTCTTTATTAAATTTTTTTTTCTATGGGATAAAATACAACTCCTCTCTTCATTCTACATGATGGATTTCCACATTTTGGCTCTTATTGTAAATATTATTTTATTGTTAAGTAACTTAGCTCTAGGATTTTAGTAGTTAAATAGGTACAGCAGCTTCAATGTGATAATTTGGACGAATCAGAGTCCCGGAATTCCCTTTGAGCAAATCGGATGTTTAGGCTCAGGTGCTGAGTAAATGAAAACAACGCCTTTATTAAGTCGATATTAGGACTGAAAAGCCTCTTTTGTCATATTATTGGAAGCTCAGTGGGGGAGAAGAGTTCGTCTGTGTAGATTTAATAGCGGAATCCAAGCTTGATTCCGTTGCGAGGGAGACATCCCAGAAGAATTATTGCGGTAAATAGATTAGGGTTGCGGAGTTCCGGAAGAGCGATTCCAGCAAACAAAATCCGATAGAAGTGTTCCGGTAAGAGTATTTTGGAAGGTGGAGAAATCCGGTGAAGAAATTCGAGCATCGGATTTCGGTACACGGCTATCGGTTATCGGAATTCGTTGGTGTAGTATTCCCAGTCGAGGGATTCGAGTATCGGATTTCGGCAGACGAAAATCGGTCCTCGAAGATTGCGTGTCGAGTTCATTCCGGTAAAATATCGGATTCTGGCGGCCGTAAACCGGTTACGGGAATTTGTACATCTTTTAATACTATTGTAGTTATTTCCATGGTTTTTCTAGCCAAGGGATTCATCTGTCGGATTTTAGCCGACAGAAATCGGCTACGGGAATCTGTATCGCACACTTGAGGTATGGTGTCGGCGTGAGAACTGTGATACGGTTTCAGAAGGATTAGACAGATGAAGAAACAGAGGATCGCCTTAGGGGAAAGAAAGAAGAGAGGAAAAGGCAGCTAAAGGTTAAGCCGGAGAGAAGGCGAAGTAGTCGAATGGGATAAAGAAGTGGACGTGTGACTGAGGAAAGAGAATATTACCGCAATTTTTTCTTCTCGTATCGATTTTGTGATCCTCATATGGACGATGGGGAAAGAAATGGAAAAAGGAGGGAGAGGTCTCTCAATTTTCTTAGGAGGGGCAGCGCCCGCCTCCACCCTCGCCCGATCGATGGAAAGACAAAGGGCAGAAGAAGTAGGGCCGGAGACGGCAGGGAGAGGAAGGGGAGATTATGAGAGAAGGTATATATCGGTGGGTGGGAATTGTGTCGGGGAGCCAAGAGAGTATAGCACTCGGAGAAGGACCAGATATATACGTGTTTGTGCATGTACGATGATGACATGTTCCGCGAGTTTATGTATCATCTGGAAATGGAAAACCGGAGTCGGGTGTTTTTTATTCAGAGACTGGATCGCCCTAATTCAGCTTTCATGAGGCCCTTACATTGCTTCGACACTTTCCTCGCGTTATCAGTTTTTGGATAAATAGAAGCCTCGCTCTCATTTATTCGAAGGAACGAGATTCTTTTTAAAGATTTTGTCGAAGTAAGCGAATAAAAAGCGTTACGGAGGTCGTTTATTTGTCGTCGAGCATTCTTTTGCACAAAAAGTGGGTGCTTGGCGACGAAATTGAAAACGGTTCCATACCTCATAGATATTACTATGTGAGCATTTTTTAATCTCTCTCTCTGAAATTTTAGTGCTTCTTTTGATGCAGCAGGAGTTTCAATTGAGAAACATGCATGCAGTTCTTTTTAGCCGGTTTCTTAACTGAAATAGATTCTACCAATACGTATGATTTGATAACGATTTCCGATTTACCTAGTATAAAGGATAAAATCACATGATTTTTTTATAGTCATAGAAAATTTATTGAAGTATTTCATCCATGTAACTTTAATTTCTTAATCTCGAAAGATTTATGTAATTTTAATTGGATTACTATGATATTTCTCTTTGTTTATTGATTTTTATCTTAAAATTATGTGTTTTACCCTCCTTAAACTTAAAGGAAAATAATTTCGATGTTGTACGCCTCAGTTAGCCTTGGTTCATTTTCATATGAATGACAAGCATTTATTATATTCAATTTATTTCTAAATGTCAGTATGACTATCCTTTATCCTGTATTTTCGGAACTTCTTATAACACGAGCATTATAAATAGAGTAACCTCTATGCGATTCATAAATAAGCATACAAATCTGACATGAGTTTTAAGGATTCTGATGACATAAACATACTTTCTTGATAGATAATCTTAACATAACTGTCGAAGATTCCGCATCAAATATTCATGGTCATATTTTACTCCATTTACCATTATTCTATAGTGAGTACGTAATACTTCTATTTGATTGAAATTTGAAATGCAGACAGTTTGAAATAGCCTTTATCTCTGTCTCAGTATTTGGTAACAATTCAGATGGATAAATTGCAATTCAAGAAGCTCACAATATTTTAATTTATTTACTGTGAAGTACATTGTGGAAGTAAATCGATCAGTAAAAATAAGTTGTCTCTCATGACTTAGAAAGTTAGAGTTCTCGGAGTTAGAAAATTTTGAAGTTCACCATTGATAATATTAAATTTCCTTTACTCAGGGAATATCTTTTTCATTTTTGCTCTCGTGTCGTTTTTATTTCTTTATTATCTTTTAATTTTCCCTCCTCTATCATCATATTTATTTTATGATATCCGGCTGTCATTATAAAATCCATGGAAATATACCTTTAAAAGACCCAAGAGGAGCTAGACAGCATTAACTGTTGGGAGCCTTTGGTTAGCGTATCGGCAGCGACGGCGTCTCATGATGGATTTTCCTAATCGGCTTAGCTGTCTTTCAATTCAGGTAGCTCCCCAATTTCATGACAATGCTGGGTCAGCCCTGGAAAATCTATCGGGAATTGAACTAGGGATCGCTGGCATGGAAGGCATTACACAGACGGCTGACTAGATGTGCTCTGAGTGATCCCAGATAATTTTATCCATTATTACCATATTAAGATTCACCATAGTCATAACGTAAATTAAATCTGACTTATATATTACTTTTCATATGTATGTAGACCTTTTCCCCGTAATAAAAATGAACGCCGATTCCAATCAGATCCATAGCTATATTTTACTTCCGTATGATATACCCGCCCTGTAACTGAATATTTAATTTCTTGCATTTTACTTTTATCAGGGAAGTATTTGATTGATTTTTACTTAGTTTATGAAATATGAACTGCGTAAAAATGATTTAATTTTATTTTCATACCTGATTCGGTGAATTTCACGTTTAAGTGCACTGTGTTTGTACCGTATTATTTGCTTTTCTATGTCAAAGCAGAGTTAAGCCCATGGAAGTTTACGGCATTGAAAAATGTTTAATTTATACACTATGTGTGCCAAAATTATACATCAAAATTCAGTGCAATCTTAAGAAAGTTAATCATCTGATAGTTATATGTAACTAGATTTCATTTGATACGAACTTAATTATATGATTACTTTATGCTAAAATGCAGAGGCCCCTCTTCTCTATATTAATATTTATTACATGAAATTGAAATTTGCAGGAAATCATTGAACGAGATTTATTTCAGGACTGCTCTTTGACTCGACTATTTAGATACTGACTGAAAATCATTAGTCATTCGAGTAGTACTTTGTTGAAAGAGACTACATTATATGAATCTAATCATAGATGCTTTCTGTTTTACATTTAAACAATTTGGATACATTAGTCAATTACAATATATGATTGCCATATATCTAGTGCACAGTTTTTCCTTTTTATACAATTTCTTGGTAATGACTTTTCAGATAGGATTTTATTCCTCAACAATAGTGAATAAAGTTTTGACTTCATTGTATGAAAATCGCTGTTGTTGATGTGCCTATGATATTTTATTACTAATGAATATATCTCGGTGAGAACGATTCCTCTAAATTATACACTAAGTAATACTAAGATATACTAATAAGAAATTTAGCATCTAAAAAGGTTTTTTATTTGAATGGTTCTTAATATTTTTCATTGCAATCGTAGAACGTAGATCAGGGCATATATATCCCAAATCAATGAAACTTATAGATGGCAATAAAATAGTTGCAAACGTAATCTTTTCGTTCGAGTTCCAGTCTTAACGAAAATAGCTTCAGGGAATATCCATATCTGTTCATTATGTGTATAACAGGAAATTGCAACCTACGCTTTTTCGGTTTTATTTTTGGTTTCTTTACGTCAACCAACGTCCCTTCCCCTCTCCGATTCCCCTCTTTCTTTTATGTCCCTACACCATCGATCACGCTCATCCTTAGAGTGGTCTCATCGTGTTGCACCCCACCCCTCTTAATACCCTCTCCCCCCACCCGAATTCAAAGGGACTTTTGAATGTCGCCCCGGGCCCCCGAAAGATCAGCGTGCGGCATTTTCGCCGAATTAATGTCAGCGTCACAAATGCGAGCTTCGTGTTAATGCCGCTGCGGGGCGCTTCTTTTCCCCCGGGCGACGAAATGAAGCGATGTAAAGGACAGCGGGGGAATGTATGGCAAGAAATCTCACGGACTCATCTTTCGGCCTGACTCAGAAGAAGTAAATCGGCCTAATCTCGCGATATGTTCGAGAACGTGTCGCAGGTGTTTTCCAATTCCGTTGGATCGGAGACCTCCCGTGGACTACCGCAATTTCCTCGAATTCCTTCCTTCGCTCTCAGAATGGATTCCCTCATTCTTGTTATTCCGAATGAAATGATGCATATTAAAAACGAGAGATTCGGCTGAGAGAAGGATTGGAGTGCATTGTTCTGCGTGATTCTTCCCGGTGTTTGGGATACGTCAGATGTTCTTGCGCTGATGTCGGGATTAATCTCGGCTGGAACATCACGCAAATGCTATGAATTAATTTACCCAGACTCAATTACGTAAATTCTAACCACTAATGCAGCCATTAGAGTAAGTGAAGGACGTTCATTTTATTTCTACTCTCGTAAACTAAATAGAGGTTCGTTACTAGAAACGGGCTAGAAATATCTCTCTCTTAATTTCTTCATGCGTTGGTATAGAATTCTCACTAAATTAATTTTTTTCATCAAAAATATTTTATGGTTTTTAATGATTACCGCTAGATCCAAGGCTTCCAGTGCTCAGAGTAAATATAAAAAGTCCACCGTTGTTGTTATGTTGTTATTGTAGCTTTTTCTGATACTCATTTTCGAAGTTACGAAGTATATAAGTATAAAATTATATTCAGTGAATCGTTGTTTTTATGGAATTATATCCTAAGGAAATGATATTTTTGTACGGAATTGATATTTGCATGGGCGTATTGGAAAAATTATAAATTTATTACTTTCCTCATCTGTTACTTGAATCATCACTTTCTCTGCGTATCATCAGCTTTTAGATAAATTCTCCATTGGATGCCATTTTATTTCCGACTTCGGCGTTGTACTAATTAGAAATCTGTTCAATTTAGATTAAGAAGAGATTATGAATTTCTAAAAATCACATAGCACACATTGCATTGCTATTTTCTAAATAGCTAAAATAATGCGGAGTGCGGATTCATTGAAAATATAAGTATTCTCAGATTAACTTAATCTAATATTTATACTCGACCTTTATTTATAAACGAGAGCTTTGAAAAACTTTGATCCTCAAAGAATCCTTGCTAGCACTTTTAGAATTATTGTAGATGCAATTCCAATTATACAGATGGAATCCATGCAGAGTACTACGGGCAGTAAATATTCATAATAAAAGGACAGCTTCACTTCAATCACTCTCTAAGTGAGCTGATGCATTATGTAATGCATAAGCTCAAATCTATCCTGTAAAATGCCTCTGTGATGATTGCCGAAAAGGCTCAGCTCATGACCAATTCAAGTCTGGGTAGGCTTAATCTTGATTATTCAGAGTGGAGATTAATTAGGTAATTCTGAGAGCATTTTATTAAATTTAGGCAGATATCCTTGAGTTGATATTACATATGTATATAAAAATCAGACAGTTAAAGAGGAATCAATAAGTCTCATTGTTACATAAATAATTTCCGCCAATTAATGAAGCATTCATGGCGAATACAGTCTTCTTTCTGTAGCAAAATAGTCTTTTTCATATAATTTCATGTTCTCTCTCCAATATTTTTCACCGAAAAGACTTGATAGGACATTAATTACTAAAAATGTCATGAGTAAGGTAATAAATAAGTAATAATGTTATCGTAGGTAATTGTCATATGCAACAGTACATCTTCTCCAGTCATAGTTGACGTATATGTCCTATCCTTATTTTCATTTCTCTTATTTTCATATTATTTATACTAATTAAAAATTTGACCCATATTAAACATGACCTTTGTCCTTGAAAAAGTAGTGTCCACATTAAAATCGACATTTTAAATTCTGCATTATAAATTTTCGAAAAATCGACTTTTATTTGAGAATATACAATAAGAAACGATATTATTACTCATTTAATATTCATATATTCATAGAATATTTTACGAAGAGCCGGTTTCGTAGTCATCCGGATATGATGCTTGTGTTTAAAGATAAATATGATAGAAATGATTGATTGTGGTATTTCCTTATCCAATCCGGTTACCATAAAACAGCTTTCTTTATTTGCTTCTTATGGAGAACTTCGCAGCCACATCTGCGGAATTTATTCATTAATTTTCTGATATAAAATGTATATCACAGCCAAATGAATGACCAACCATCGATTAGAAATCCGTATCTTTTAATGGAAAATTATCCATGGAGCAATCATCCTGCGGACGAAACCCAACACAAAGGCGTCCTACTTCTGTTGGTGCGGTGATAAAGAACGCAGCAGGCGTAATAGATTCGTATTGATTGAGACAACTTCTACCGCATACACGGACTGAAGGTATATAGGGAAGAAAGACTGTTATTGGAAATCGGCCCAAATCACACGAAAAATCTCTTTGAAACTCAGAACATCTACCAAACCCTTGTTATTCATGGAAACCAACGGTTGTTTTCTTAATCAACACTGATTTCCCGACCGCTTTTCATTTCTAACAGTCAGTTAGGCATTTCGATGATTGCCTTGATTGGTAAAAGAAGAAAAATTTGCAATTAAAATAGTATTATTATCTGGAGGTTTAGTTTTTCTTACACCGAAAGGAATATTTTTCTTGTTGTAAATATAACAAAGTAAACGATCCAAGAAGCAGGAATTGATTTTCATCGAATGTTCCAAAACTCTTTTAATTAGCGTGGTTATCCTTGAAGTTATGCAACCGCGCTCACTAACATTTCGTGTCATTTTGAATGCGCGGTTTTCTCCTTTTGATGGATTAAAAAAGGAAAAATCAATACCATTGGTCATCTGCTTGAGTTTAAATTATCGAATCTTTTACAAATCATCTTTCATTACATTTATGTTTGCAGTTTTTATGTTATACTCATGTTGCATAGAGAAATCTTTCAACGGGATTCTTACAAAATGAACGGTACGAGTCACATTAATAAAAGAGTTATAAGAAAGCGGTTAATATTGAAATGAACTTATTTTCATTTGAAAATTAAATAAGGAATGGAAGTAATTTAAGACTTCGTATATAAGTGATGTTAATATTAAAAGTTTGACAGCTGTTCATTTCACATATAATGAGAACTCACCGGGAATTACAACAATGACGAATACGCTACTTACTTGGATATTCGGAGACCCTATTTTGAGTTTTTATGTAATTTTGTTAATCTTACCGGGTGCTGAGAAATTAAGGCTGATCGATATCGGGGCGGTTTGTTATTTTATTCGCTTCAAAAGATGTGATTTCCCTAGTCGATAGATCCAGTTCTCCTATGCAGTATATTCCCGAATCCATCATAAGGACTTCCAAAAATACATTGCAGCTCTCCTTCTTCGACAAGCACTTCAGTATTTTTAGGACACCTCGTCCATCTTTGGCTGCGTTACTTCCGCGAGATCTCCTTTACATGCAGAATCCGTTGGCGATCGAATCCTCTCAGCTTATAACGAACAAGGGATGCGATCTCAAGGGAACCCCTTGAATAATAGTCAACGTGAGACTATATTTTCAATGCATTATTCAATGCTCGGTTCTTATTGTGGAGGTCCAAATGATTCCCATATCTCTCCTGCTATATCATCATAAGTATTCTACCTTATGGTAGGTTCATGTGCTCTCAAACTTCTTCATCTACATTGATACCCTGCAAGCCTATCGGCCTGTTATATTTCTTGATTACTTATCCCGCTTTTAATTTTATCCGACATCTCTTGCTTTTGTCTTCCTTTCTGTCTTTTCCTTGCATTCTGCCTTTCTATTATTTTCTATAACTCTTTCCGCTCGATATTTGGCCCTCATCATTTCCTCTGCCCTTCCTTAATTATGAACCACGTTTTATGTTCATAGAAGAAAATACTCCACACGTAGGAATTTACCAACCTTTTCCTGATTTTCTATTAAGTCCTAACCTAATCAGTTCTTCGAACTTCATGAGAGCTTTCTCGGCTAGTTTATTCTTTTAACATCATCTATGCAACTTCCGCCATAAAGAAGATGAATTTTTCTAAGGGGTCTACTCTTCTAGCTACTCCACATCGACCTTGACTGTAAACATAACTTCCTCTCTTTTGGGACATCTCATAACTTTTTTATTCTGGAATTTATTTTAATTCCAAACTCCTTGCTTCAACACTCACTTAATTAACTAGTATTTGTCTTCTAGTAGATATATGACATAACTATAAGGATATGTTCTTTTTTTCTTTTTTTATGAATGTCAGTTAAATTGGAAAACTGTTTAATGTTTATCTGTGAGCAATATATAAATTATGTTAAAAGTTTGGAGAAAAGTGATAAGTATTTAAACATACGTAAAATATTTTCAGACTGAGATACATATGATTTATTCATTGCTTTAAAAAATTTAAATACAGACGGAAGGATTTCACAGGAAAAAAGCTTTGTTTCTTAGATTGACATGTGTTGAGACAACCTTATTACAGATTTTAAGGAATCTTGGTGATTAATTGTGATTAATATGCAGCTATCCTTGCTTTGACCTACATTCTTCGTACATTTACAATGATCCACCTCCTTGTGTTTTCCTATCTCTATCATATCACATCTTACTTCAGAATATCTTAACACAGAATCTGTCTAAGAACTACTAAACAAATTAAAATTTTATTTATTATACTCTTAAAGCTATAACAATATTTGCTTCTCCAATATTCAGGGACTTGGCTGTACTCTATTTTAAAATGTGGAAGCCTTAGACCTAAAATCGACTGTTGAAGAAGAATTACATACTAATATTTTTTCATTTCGCTGTGTTCCAGTATGGCATGATAAAAATGCTTTGTTATCTTCGGCAATGAATCGATTACAAATTTTTAAGAAGACTCACGAAAATATCGCATACTTCGCTTCTGAAAATATGACGCTCGTTTATCTTTGGGTAAACGCCCATGGCACTCCCTGAGTCACATCCGAAATCTTAACGTTTACCTTTCCCATTCAAATAGACAGAAATATCGGAATCTTAACCAATAATCGGAGTCATCAATCATTCAGATGCTCGGCCGGCATCTTCCGCGGGAAGAATGGAATCATTACATATTTCAACATCCACTCGTGAATACATGCGGGGGTGGACGGACTGTGGGGTCGAAAGTGGTGAAGGGGAAATAGATGGAAAAGGGGGAAAAGGTGAGGGCTGCGTTGCCAAATTAGCGATTTAGGAGCTACATTTGGCTACGCGCTTCTCCTCTTTTCAGGATTTTTCTTAGGCTTAGAAACGTGTCGAGGAATCAGCAATTTTCTCTCATTTTTCCGTCAAATTAAGCTACTTTTGTCCTTCCACGGCGAAATATAAACATTGGCAAACTTAAGAGAGAGCAGGCGATGGTTTAAAGAGAAAGAGAGCGCTTTAATAATTTATGCAGTATCCTGAGGGTATTTTGAGCAGGATGGGTTCCTTTTTTTCCTTGCTCAGTTCTTGCTAAAGGAAAGAGTAATTATTTCTTTTCCCACGGTACTCACGGAGTTGTTTATCCTTTGCATTTCTCTAATCATTTATTTATATCTCGAAGAATTATTCAGCGTTCGTATTCCCGAATGCATTTAAGTCAACTTATTATTCAAGAACCATCTCAATTTCCAAATGGGCTCAGTTTTACTCTATCTAATCTAGAATATTTAGTTATGCATTCTGTTTTCGTCCCTTATGATTTATATCTGAGAAATCATTTTTTTCTTTTCGAATCTTTTACAGTAATATCCCAATATTAATCTTACGCTGTTAACAGAACTGCTCCTAATGAATATCACTCTTACATGTAAAAGCAATCGTGTTCTAAATATCTCCATATAGTTTTTCATCGTTTTCAGTGGGACGTAAGCTACCCTTTTCTTATCGACATTTGAACTTCAGTATTCTCAGTCGTAGTTATTTTACCCTAAGTCATTCGTGTTGCACTGTGTTGATATTAGATGGAAATTACTCATTGCTCACAGAAACACTCCACTCATCAGCCGTCAACTAACTTGAGGTAATAGCTCTACCGATGTTTATTTTATTAATTCTGCTTTTATTATTTCTTTGACTAGAGTATTGCAAAAATGTCTTAGTACTTTCGTCATGATTCTTCATTTGTATGTTTTATTCTTTGTGTCCCGGCCACTTACGATCAATGCGACTTTCTCAAGTTTCGTCCTTTCCCAGACGCTTGTTAACTCAGAATCCGATTTTGTCTGAAAGCTTAAATTGTAAAGTACACAAATTTAAATCAATAATTCCTAATGAATGGTTCATTGAAATATGTTGCTCCCAAAATGTAAGCAAGAGCATATCTAAATCAGAAATTTGTTAGGTGATGCACGGAGGAAAATTGTAATAAAATAGCAGGTTCTATTGTCCATGTTTTAATTTCCTTAATACATTTCCAAGGATGAGTTTCATATAAAATAAATTACGAAAGTCACAAATGTAACATATGGATTCATCATTCCCGATGTAATATCGTAATACACTGCTATCATTGGTAAATTCACTTTTCACTCTAAGTCAATGTTGTCAGAATTGGTAGAAGTATCCTCCTTTAAGTAAATTTTTGTGCAGGAAATAAATGGCTTTGACAACAGTGTTAGGGGGGAGGGGCAGAAGGGGTGGAGCAATGAGATGGAAAATAGGAAAGGGAAGGGCGGTGGTCCGTCACAGTGTTCGTGTGCAGCGACGCGGCCCTCCAAGGTCGACCTTTGTGAAGCACGCATTGCCATCGTCGGTGCTCAGTGACCCGCAACGGACCCGTCATTTGCGAAGTAAACGCTGTGCTTCCAATATAGGACACCAGGAGGAGCCATTCTAGAGGTCACTTCTTCATATTTTATCACTCTCTGTTGTATTCCTCTGCGTTCATCTGATTCGTGATTGGATGCACGCATGCGCCACTGCAGGGTCTTCTAACAAGCCCATTCATAATGCTGCGTAGATGAACAAAATATCAATCCTTTAGGCTCTAAATCTTATTGTATTCTTACATAAGTACACCGGAGTACGAGCAACTGAAAGCGGAACATGGAGTTTCCCAGTGGAGTGACTTCCCAATGGTCACTAAAATGATTTAGCAAACGAAGAGGTTTTTGTCAGTCATGATTCCCAAGTCACCTTGGAAAACTATTTGACATATTTGTAATTCATATGTGTAATCAATCAATGTTCTTATATTCTAAGTATTCAAACAAATATTTTAATTTAAATTTCACTAAATAAGAAAAAATACAAAAGAATATTTTTGTTTAGGAAGCTTTTAAGTAGTTAATTTGTATTTTCTCTGTTTACGAAAATCTCTGCATAAATTAGCATTACTTCTTCGTCGTAGGGTTAAAGAAGTGTTTTTGTGTCATGAATATTTTCTTTGCCTCCAAGAACTACTTTTCAAAGTATCAAACCTTCAAAAATTCTCATTTTTTGAGTTATACCCGTAGTTGAAAGTAAAATAAATTAAATTCTTTTGGTAAACCTCCTCACTTTATATTGTTTAAAGATTATGATTATCGTCGGGTGTAGTTTTTTCCTGTTAGATTTCTCAAAATACTTTTTGTACACTTCTATTAAGCAAATATACTGGTATAGGTTCACAATATTTATAATTCCTACATATAATTCATTCTGCCTTTCCTGCACTTGACATTTTTCTCATTAGTTATCAAATTTAACTCTAAATTTGTCTCAGACTCGATAAGATCTTCAGAGAAAGAACCAAAAAATTTTATTTATTATACCATAAGTATGTACCTAATGTCCTTCTGAAATTGAATTGGTAAATGAACTAGGGAAGAATTTTGAACATTATGGGTATTTCTGCGAAGTTTGCTAGCTCCATATAGATAGTCGAGATTATAAACTCAGTCTTAAATTTAGAGTTAGGAAAATGTAGCATCTTAGCATATTCATACCGCTCACCCATGATTTCATTTTTTATCATTGATGAAAAATTTTATGATCACATAATTAATATCTATAAAGAGAAGGAAAAATTGATGAAAATCAAAATGAATATCTTCGTTTAATTTGTGGAAATGTTCAAGGCTATTTCCGAAGTTAAAATTTTTATTTATTAATCACATTGATTGATGTCGATGTATTTATCTTTCTTATATCTCAACTGATGTAAATAAGTTTATTGTGTTTGAGTGGAAATAAAAACTTGCAATTTATGTGAAACGTACATTTGGAAGGATAATCAAGAAGTATTCTTTCCTTTATGACTCTGTAGATCAGGAGAGGCCGACAGGTCGATTGTAATCCACCAATGTGTCAACCACTTTAATATTTAGCATATCATCACTGATTTTCGTAAATGCTCTTATGTTTTGAATTAGTTACTTATTAATTCAACTGCTTCGCTTAATAAAATTACGCAGAAAGTTTCTCAGGTTTGATAAAATACAAAATTTGCCCCAGAAACATGAAAATAAGACTTTCATTTCAGCAAGGGCCAATTTTTGTTTTCTGAGTCGATCGCAGACGAGTCATATTCAATTTTTATAATTTGTCAAAATTTTCGTCAAGTTTTATAAATTGAGTTAGAGAATCCTTCACTATATTCTTTCAAAATTAAAATACCTTTCAGCATTAATCATTCACACTTTGAATGTATCTTACTTGTAAATATTCTCGATTCATCTATTTATATCTAATTCCTAATATATCCAAATTTCCTCGAACTATGCAACCTGCTCTAAGGCACGTCTTGGAATATCCGATTATGATTCAGATCGCAAAGAGTTTGCATAGTTCGTTATAGATTTAAATTTCGAGTTACGTATGGGAAGAATGAGCTACGAGAATATCACAGCTCTGAAAGTAGGCTAAAACTCAGTGGTTAAACGCTAACTCTCAAAGGAGTTAGCTCTACACTCATCCAATTCTAATTAATGGGAAAGAGGACTATTTCATCCCATTCGTTATAGACACGCTAACGAACATGTGCATGAGTTCAAAAATGGGTATTTGTATTTCATAATGAATGCAAACATCATCAAGTTAAGTACATTTTGAATTAATGAATTTGCTTACGAGATGGTTTGTTAACTGCCGTTGTCATTCTCGTTAGATTCATTCCTTACTACTTCTTGTCTCTAAAGGACGACTAATGCGTAAAAATTTTCGCCTCCAAAAAACGAATACTCTGAATTGGCTCTTACCCTCTCAAAAATATAATATACTCCAAAGTTTTGCTTAAATTCCTACTGAAAAGTCAATTAATAAAAGTTAGGAGCACAGTGGAATGACTATGCCTAAATCCCACGCAATAATATATAAAAGCGGCCGGTTTCAAACGTTATATGTTCATCCGACCTGATAATGAACGTATAATGTTATAATTCGGTCGCCGTTAAAACCTTCTTATGTGCAACAGAAAGGCATTTCACCAGGAGTTTCACCAAGTCAAGGTTTCGACTAATGAATTTAGTAAAAGTAATTTATTAATCCAATCTTTTTCTCTCAATCAGTCAGGATAAAACAGGCTTGATTCTAATGGTAATAAGAACACGTTCAATTCGATTCAATGCTCTATAATTCAACTAATTTCTATCTAAAAGTATTGTCATCTAACCGCAAACATTTTGTAGATTGGAACAAATTGGTCAAAGCAGGTAGATAGGTTTTATATCACTTCTGCCTTTGCCTCTTACGAAATCTATTACAGTTATAATAAAGGAGAGGTATAGATTTATAGTTAACTATATTGATGGATAAGCATATATGTTTTAAAAGGAAAAGCTTTAGACGTCTTGTTTAGATAATGGTAGAACAGAAAGATGTATCTAATGCATGCTAAAGGTAAATAGATCAGAACGAAGAAAAACTGATCAACATAGGTAATACTCGTACTGAATATGAAACTGAAATTACGTCTCTTTTATCAAATCTCTAAATAGAATTGTTTTATTGTGCGTCTGAATGTAAGTTGAGGAAATCATATTGCAAATTGCATGATAAACTTATCGAGAAAATAAGAAATGGATACAAACTATGCTTTGATTTTTATTTTTTTGATAATAACCTTAGATTATGTAAAAATTTTCCAAAAGCTGGAATATTTTCCTGAATCTCATCTTCCCTCACTTAAAACTGCCATTTCCTAAGGTCACATTTAACCCATCACATAATTAATTGAAGTTGCCAAAATTCTTTACGCTGATACAAAGACTACTTGTTCTAAAGTTTTGGTTCATTATGTCGTATCAATATAAACATATTTCAGGACAAATGGTGGATTTGCTAAGGATAACAAATATTTTTGATGTGTATAGAAAATATTCACCTTATTCAATGGGCGATATCTTATACATAATATGTGAAAAATGTTTTCCTCCAGTTTCTAGTATAAAGGATATGAATCGCTGCAGAAATTCTATTTACGTAAGAGTAAGGAGAGTGCCAAAGACGCAAGGTCTAGATCAGTGGGTCCCTCAACTTTTTTAGGTCTCGACCCAAAATCCAGATTCCCATCCATAATACTGACCCAAATGCTATGAATGTGAACAAAATAGCTCCTAGGCAAGATCTCTTTGGTCGTACAGCACTTTTACTGTAACTTCATTCAAACTTTTCTTTCATCTTAATTACTCCATTCATTCTCGAACATTTAAGTAACGGTGAATGTCTAATGCTATAATTTCTTCCTTTTGTCATGCAATACAGCACAGTAGTTAAAAGTGTAAAATTAAAATTTTATGTTGAAAACTGCCCAGTAAAGTTTAGAATAATGCATTATGTTGAATAAAAGCTAAATTTAAAAAGAAATCTATAAGGCCCGCTAGTCGAAGTCCATTTCGTAGCACTAAAAATTTTGCTTAGCACTAAAATTGTGCTGAAAATTTCGTAAATAAAATGGTGTACCAATAAATAAGATAAAGATGGTTGACTTAAATGTCAATAGCTCTGAAAAGTGTGCAAGTGACCACTGTGGAGTACAACTGTCACAAAAGGAGACAAAGAACCTCCCGCCTCAGGGCGACTGAATCTCTGAAACCGGCCCTGGTGGAGCATATCTAAAATTGCAACATTTCTTAATTTTGATCGGTTTTTCCTTTTCTCCATGTTGTTTGACTATTCATGTTTTGGATATATATTTCTCCGCTAAAGAGGCAATTTCTCTTTCAAATTCCTGAAATCAATTACACGATTTATCGAGGGTAATCCTATAAAAGTGAGATACGGAGAAGTCGAAAAAAGACACTTTAGACAAAGGACAGCGGAAAGTTAAGATCCTTCCGACGACAAAATTTTAATTACTATTCTGTTGAAGCGCAATGCATAGGGGCTCTTGAATGCGGGCAGATTGGTGTGGGGATTACGTACAATCTTAAGACTTTTGCTGTCGACTTACGTTGAGACCTCTTCTTTCCGCGCTATTTATTTAAGGATGTTCTAGAGACGCCGAAATTGCTTCTCGGATTTCTAAGCCGATATTTCACGTTTCACTTGCATATTTTTAACCCTTCATTTCCTAAATTCTCTACTTAATCGCCGTAAATAAATCGCACTCCCACAATCTAAATCGAATGGAATGATTGATTAGGAATAATCGATATGTTTTAAATAGTTTTGTTTCTTCCTTTCAAAGCGAAGTTTATTCTCTCCATTGTCCTTCTTCCCCAAAAATATTTGAGATAGAATTACGATGGTATAATGTTTTAAATCTTTGAACAGTATTAGTATTCCACAATATCGCGAAGATCGTGTAATCATGTTGCTTGTATTTTAACTTTAATTAAAGTAACCGCAGGATTGTAGTCTAAAATATATCCTCAGATATTTCGTTAAAATGATTCCTAGCAGTAATGTTTGCTAGTAGCTGAGATGGTAATTTTTTGTTAGCTATGTACGCTATTGCGGAAAATTATCGAGGATTCTTCCAATAGTCAAAAATAACTTTTAATTTGCTCGAACTATTTCGTTGCGGTCTCTACTTGAAATGTTCAACTTGCATAAAATTGAGAGAAAGAATGTATTATTTTTTTAAACATTTCTGGTTAACTGCAATTATCGAAAGCACTTAATTTTATTATTTAACCCTCTTTTATATTAATCGATTACTTAGTGCACTTATAAACCAAACTGAATATAGTTTGGTTTAAGATTCCTATTGAATTAAACTTACAAGCAATAAACTCACAGATGTGTGTGTGTGTTTATCGCTCTTAAGATTGCTACAGTAGAAATGTAAGATTTTTATAATTCCGCCAAAATTCATGATTCATACGATCACGAAGATGGTGTAAACACACCAAAACCCTGTGCGTATGCTAACAAGTGCTCTGGAATAGTATTAATAATATCCATGTGTGTTTTAATATAACTATGGAGCACCATCAGATATATACAGAGATGAGTCATTATTTAAACGCGGGCAAGCAGGTTATCCTCCATTCTAGACGAAGCTGTTGCCTTTAGATATTTCACATTTTTATGCACCTATTTTTACTGAGAATTAAGCGACAACCAGTGCATAGTATAAGAATATTCTAAAACCAAATGCGCACCAATATTAACGGGCTATTTGGAACACAGTTAAAATAAAGTTTCTGTCTAAAGCATTGAAAATTTAATTTGGGAGTCTGAGGTGTCCAATTGGTTACGCATAAATCATAAGATTAAAATTTATTGCGAAAATTGAGATAAAATTGGTGGGCCGACTTAAACCATGCGCAGTCAAATTCCTTTTCTTTTGTGACGTAAGAGCGAAAGTGATATTATTTTTCTTGTAGCATTTTTATAAGTATGTTCAGTAATATATTAACAACATTCAAACTTATTTAATGAAACGAAAATCCCCGTTATTAAAAGCTCTTGTGAGAGAATACGTTTGCTTTATCCCACATTTATCATCAAATAAGAGGAATGTGGAATTTTAAATTTTGATACGTCCACCAAATTGTGCGTGATCATATGACCACATTGGGGGTTAAGACTCTCATTGCACGTTGGAATTCCCTGTTTTAAATGTTTGAAAAATGTGTGGCAAATACTAAAACGAGTCTTGTTAAATATACGTGAGAGAGAGGGATTCGTGTGCCGACGTGTTTCCCCTTAAGCTCTAGTATTTGCCGTGTTTGTTCTCCCTCACCGTTCGAGAGCCTTTGACGAAAATTAACGACGAGACGATGATAGTTCAAGCGCTCATTAATCAATGGCGCCTTTCATCTCCCGTTTCGATAAATCTAATTTTTGGGAATTCAGTGCGTTTCTGTGTAACTCGATTCATTTTCATGAGCGATTTCCCGACGCTGGTTGGTCCGCAGAACTCGATTTTTCCTTCCCATTGCGGGTTTTGACTCCATTGTCAGTGCCCAATGATTTTCAAGCGGTGATCTTATTTATTTCAGCTAATGGAAGTGGAACATTATCCTAAAAAGGTGGATTTCGGTTGCAAGAACATCAAAGAGGGAGCACTTTTCGGGTTATCAAATTCTGCGGAAATTCCGCACTACGTAATAATTTCGATTCTTAGAGATCCGTAAGTAGTGGAGGGGAATATTCTCACGTTTATTTGTAATACTAACAGTCAAATCGATGTGGTTTACCTTTTCTGCGCTGTAATAAATGTTTTTACTAATATTGGTACAGATATGGCTGAGGTGAGGAAATGGTGATGAAGTAATCTATATTGGAGCTAATGGAGGTTTATAATGTTAATCTCTGATAGGGTGCTATTGTAATAATTCTTTTATAAGTTAGTAATAATTTGCATGAGTGCTATTGTGATTACATTTTACTATAATTTTGACCACTAATATTGTGACTACTACCCAGGGGAGGTCTTCCGGGGAGTTCTTCCTCAATTCACATAATTTATTTGCTTCCATATGTATGATATGTAGTGGCATTGTATATATTTTTAAACTTAAAATGTATCCGCATCCACCACGATGCACCAATTTTAGAGCACTAATTGTAATAAATAATAATAATCATGATATCGCATATTTACATACATTAGTGTGTATGTTATATGAAAAAGTCAACATTGTATTATAAAGTAAATCTTAAACATAATAAATGTGTATCGAACTTAACATTGCGTCCATGGATATTTCGTGATTGTTTCCATGAAATATCATTTCTGATGAATGGAGGAAAAGAAAATTTTGGAATTTTCCACAAGATTTTTTATTGTGCGACCGATTTCGCTAGATTTTTAGCATTTTCATTTCCAAGATAACAACAAAGACTAGCTATCTAAAAGAAAATATGTAAGGGAAATACAAATTAAGATACTCTATTAAATATTTAGTAAAATATATAGTATGAATACAGTTAAATTTTGCGTAATGGTTACGGAAGAATTTTATTCTTTATCGACAGATTTCTGTTGCCATAGCAATAATAAAACTACTTATTGTATTGTTGTAAAACTACTATTGTATACAGGAGTAGGTTGATATGCGTTCGTAAGCTTAACTAATTTTTTTTCAGGTAAATCGGTTATTTTTATTGCAATTTCCCTTTTTTACAAGTTATGGGAGATATTTTCATGAATTCATCTTTTAACCTTTTTAAGGTTGATAAGAATGGAATGATAATGGAAGTATGCAAATGTCACCACTAAAAAAATCTATATGTTTTCGAAGTATTACTTAATCATTTTATTTTTACTCGAAGTGTAATTTTAAAAGTAATGTTTTCCACACGTACGAAGTTTATTTAACACCATGAATTCTCTCTGATTAAATTAAATTGCGCTAATTGGGATACACCGCAGTAAAAAAATTGGAATGACGCTTTTTCCCAATTAACACCAGAGTGCGTGATCATCGATTAATTATAGCCATCAATATTGTTTAGTTAAACGACAGCTGTTATTAGATCCAAAATTTAATTAATATTCATCAATTTCTGAGCCTCGGAAAATATATTCTTGCATTTTACTTAGTTGGTAATTAACGAGGTACTCAGGCGAGTTTTATCCCTCCCGCAGTCGAATGGACTAAGCGATCGATTGCCTTTGGTCACGTGTGCGTCGTCATACATGTACTTGGCCCACATCGGGTAAACAGGAAAGCAAAAATGGCGCCTTGGAGGCCGATCCAAAGAGAGCTTTTCAACCAAAAGTGGTCGCAAGATTACATTGAGTTCCATCTAATCTATCAGTCCATCTTATTCCATCTCTATCTTGTGTACTTGGTTCGAATAGTTCTCGGCAGAGGAATTTGTACATCTTTCAGGACAAGATTATTCTCATAGTAGACTTGAGTGGGTTGTGTTACACCTTACGTTTATTTACAAAACTTTCCTCTCATATAAATTTTTTACTTGGCAGCAGACATTTTAATGTAAAAGAAGGTTGTTTTTATAGTAGGAGGCAAGCTAGGTGTTGCAGAGTCTGGCAGAAACCCTAATGTTACTTACATAATCGTCTTATTGCATCTAAGGGCATGGAATCGAAGTAGCTCTGACTTGTTTAGACCTCGGGGCTTCCAGACTCAGCGAAACTAACCAAGTAATTGTGTATAATTTAGGCAACTCAGGTAATTCATCAATTAATTACTTCAGTTCTGTTTTAATTATAAATTCCTAATGTGGATATTGGCAGCCGTCCATTCCATTAACACGATCTAATTTACATCAAATAACTACAAAGTAAAAGTCTAAAGTGAAAACTAATAATAAAAAACTGGGTACAAGAGACCAAGTTGGGATTATAAAGCTAGAAATATCTCCGTTTTAATAGATCGTTAACCGTAAATTCGATCTGAAGCAGCAGGTGTTTGTATCAAATCTAACAAAAATTTTTAAGACCTAGAACATCCCAATGTAAAACTATTTTATTGGAAATCTGGGAGTCTCAAATTCTTTCCTCACCGGCCAAAAGTTCACTATTATTAGTTAACGGCAAAAAATTACAGGAAAACAACTCCTTCTAAAATATTAGAATAACTACGACCAGGCAAAAGATTAAGTGTTAGAATGTTACCCATTAACCAACAAAACGATGAACGAGCCCAATGCGCATTTCGTGCTCCATGAGCACGTCTTCAGGGGCAGGAACGGACCTCTCGAATATTATTCTTCAAAATAAGTAAAGAATAATTTTATATGGGTGAGTATGGATTCTATAACCACTAGTAAATAGGCTTCAAAAATAAACTCTACGCACGACTTCCTCGTTTAAGAGATACTTTGAGGAGAGGAAATTACCGTCAGCATTCCTTTTCATACTCATTTTAAATACCCTTTTTAAGGGACAAACAGTTTTTATATGTTTAGGATTTACTTTTTCCAGATAAAAATAGAAACAGCTCTTCTACAAATTCGATGAAAGTGGCTTCAAAGAGAAATAAAATCGTTTTACTCTCAACCGTATCATTTTTTAGATCCCGATATTTTGAAATTTTGTTGCGGACTCCTGAAAACATCATGCACGCATTTATTCGCGCTGAGAGTTCCTTTGATAAAAATAGTATTACTCAAATTTATATTTTCCTCACGGGCCATAGAGTCGCGTATCGATGGCAATGTTTCATTTCTGGAAATAAATAAATCGCAAACGAGATGACTACGCCTAAAATGCAAAAGCGTTGGAATTACACATACTTCACAGATTGTAAAATATGTCCAAAAGCAATTTTTCATTTATAATTTATGAAAACATTCCTCTGAGATATGTTTTCAAGCGTAATATGTCAATATTGGATTTTAATTTCCCCTTTACTCGCACCTTTCTCTAGAGTCAGATTTATTTCCAAATGCACTAGCAAAACTTGTTCATTAATTTTGAAAATTATAGCATCCGCTCTTTTTATCCTTTTAAATAAAATGAATGAGAGTTAAGTACTGCTCTGACAAGAGAATTGCAATATCCTCCGTTTTCAATCTTGCATTTCAGTAGTGAAATGCTCATCGCTTATTTATGTTGATTTTTCCAATTTCATTTTCTGTCTACGGTCTTTTACAGCTTTTATTCTTCCAAAAGAGCACATTTTTATACATCTCACCCAAAATTTTCACATTAATCTCACATTTGGTCAAATTTTCTCGGGATATGATAGGTTACATCCATTAATTTCAAAAACAAATCAATTACCGTGGATTAACCGCAATAAATCATTTTTAGGCGGGTGTGGATGGATTAATGGAGAGACAGGCTCTAGGCGCCAACATTTTGGGGAGTTAAGCGCAAAAAGAATCATCATAAGTTGAAAATAGTATTTCACTCTTGACAAGATGGCCGCACTTGGAGTTTCGATGTAATTGAATGGGGTTCATTATTTACATTTTATTCTTTTTCGCCGAATTTATTGTAGAAAAGGAAATTTAGGAAGGATTTGATTATGTATAACGCTGTCGTTTGGGAGCTTAAATTTTTTAGATAACCTTTCTAGTGGTCAAGTGATGAAAATTTATTTCAAAATAAGCTGAAATTTTTGCTATTCTTTACGTTGTAAATACTCTGCTACGGTAATTTACTCCGGTAAATATTTAATTTATTCTTACAGAAATGCATCTTGAACGATGGAAAATTATGCCTGACAGAGATAAATTGCTGCTTATTTTCTTAAGGAAAGATTAATCTTGATAAATATGGTTTATAGGAAGGGTGTAGATTTATGATAATTCAGTCCTTACCAATCTCTCCTTCGCAGAGATTCTTAACCGGTGTTCCGCGGTATTGCGGTGTGCTTCAAATTTTGAATAACGTATTTGTTTTATTTAGAAAGATATTTTCCTTTAAGGCCAGTTGGTAATGAAGAATATCTCATTTTTGTATCCTCTCGTACAATTTAAAATTAAACTAATGAATGTGTTGTTCAGTTTGCCAAGAAGCTTAAGTCAATACGTAAGTGTTCCATGTAATAAAGGTAGTGAAGCACTGCTCCGTAGCAGTGAGCTTTATTAACGTCCACAAAGGTAGTTCCTGAAATCATATTTTCTCAATTTATAAAAACGTCCTTCCATACATCAAATTGGATCAGTATTTTAGGCATTTTTCTTTGATTTAGTTAATTCCACTTGAATTTGGTGTTAATTATTCGCCTGAATATTATGTTTTTACAGCAGAGTTTTCAACGGGTTTCTGTAGGATATTAAAGAGTAGAAAATGAGACTTAAGACAGGGATTGAGTTGATTTACATTGGATATAATTTACATAATATTTGTTTTCATTTCTGTTCATTATGATTAAATCGTCAAAAAGTGTATGGGCTCTAAAGATCGAAATGCTAAGAGGGTGCAAAATTTACGTTTTACCATTCCACCAATTAAATATTCGAAAGAGTAACCATTCGAGGAATGAAGATAAGAGATAATTCTGCACGTACTGCAGTGCGATGTGAAACCCACGGAGAAATAGAATTGAAAATTTTGTCATGACTGGGACTCGAACCCAGGTCTCCTTTTTTATATATACCTGTAAACTTGATTTTATATTTATATATCCTCTTAAGAGAATTGCATTGACAGAATGGAATACCTGTCCGGAAAGCGGGAGAGTTGGGTTCGAGTCCCAGTCATTTCGATGTCTTTAACTTCTGTTTCTCTTTAGGTAATGGTTTGTCTAAATGCTTAAGGCGTAATACTACTATATAATGATTTCAGTGAATAATAGTAGTATCATGGAAATTTATAAAATTGTATTCTCCTTTTTGGTAAGATTCGCTTCAGTGCGCAATTCCATTTCAGAGGGTGCCGAAGATGATGTATTTTCGTACATGCCATGTGATCAGGATGAAAGGCAATGAGGTATTGACGAATTAAATGAACTGTTGTAGTTCACGCCCACATAACTCGGCTCAATCTCCCCGTGGTGATGCGGGTTCCAATAATAAACAGCCTTGATGGCAGAGATACAATGCACGCTCTGCTGGAAGCAAAACATTTACCCATACTGAGGGAAATGCAGCGTTATAATACACTTTCGTGTGTCAAGTATTCTGTTCAATAGGTCTATCTCAGCTCAGTGTAAGGCAGATGATTTTAGTCACAACGTCACATTACATCGGTATGCCAAGAATAACATGCAGGGAGGCGCCAGATATTGATCACCGGTTTAGTCTTTTGCAATTGGATCTCAAAAGGGAACATTTCCAACACGATAACTCGAATTTATTTTAAAACTTTCGCACTTTGTAGCTATCGATACGATAATGCGTGACTTTTTCAACCGCAATAAAATTCGTTCGATGGGCGAAAAAAGCCCTTGTGAAATTTTTGGATTTTAATGTCATCATTTTATCACTTCTACATTTCAATATAATATTTTCTAAATTACTTAAATCGTGAAAGTCATGAATTAACCACCTATTATAGAAATTTAATATAATGAGGAAACACCGGAAACGCTTTTTTCCATTAAATCAGAATGATTTTGGTATATCCCACATTTAAAATGAAATTTTTTAATCTATAAATAATTGTAAATTTTTACAAGGAAAATAGTGTTTTCCTTGTTTCTCCGCCATATGATAACCAGATTATTGATATTATTATCGGAAGTGGTACTAATGCTAGTAAAATAACTTACGAGCTCTGGCCGCTTATGTACCAGCAGTTCTTAATGTTTGAAAGCTTTTTAAAGTGCACAGTCATGTTGCCATTATCAAACGAAAGAAGTTAACCCCTGTTAAGTAGGCTCCCCGATAGGCTGGCTGAAAACGCGTTCAACGTTCAACTTGGTGAAAGCGGACCCGAGTTTGATTCCCGGTGCAGGTGAAATGTATAAAGTGGTCGTAACTTTCGAAGCACTCTTGAAAATTTAATTAAATTCTTAAAAGAATTCAATTCAATAGTCATTCAATTCAATTCATTATCCACAATTTAATATTGTAAAGGTATGAATAAAACGACATTAATAGACGAACTTGAGTCTAACCAGGCATAATTGGAAAAATAAAACCTTCACAGCGTTTTCTTTCTTGTAGTATAGGTGAATTTTGCAAAAGGTGATTGCAACTGATGTAATTTTGTAAGGAGAATCGTCGGACTCTAATCTGATGCGATCTAAAGTAATTCATTCAATTCAAGATTTCATTTATAGCTCTAATACATGACTTTCATTTTAGTTAGTTTCCTTTAGTTTCATGAAAAACTTTCTACCGGAAGCTCTTTTCTGTTGACTTTAGGGTGGTCTGGATAGAGGACCAAACTTAAAGGTCAAATTAGTTGTTAGGTGATTTAAGTTAGAAACATTATCTTTAAAGTGATACTCTTAAATTAAAATGTTTTAACTAAGACCAATTTGGATCTTCGGTCTTTCTCTGTTGCAGCGAATCTACTCATGGAAAACACAACTACAGCAGTATTTTAGAATTTTATTCGGAACTTATCTGACGTTGGTCCATCATCTAATTTTCCCTTTAATGTATTACTATTGTGCTTAAACGTTAAAAAAGGAAAGTTTTCCATGGACAAATCTAGATGTACTACGTAAAAGATATTTTTAAATATTTTTCTGAGTAAAAGAAGATCAAAAGCTATTTAATCTAAAATAATAAAGGAAGTATTAGCTAAGCAAATGAACTGTGTTTTTTTGTTATAAAAAATTAATAGGCTTGATTGAAGCTAGACACGATGCATTTTGCAAAAGGGTAGGTTATTCATTTAGAGTTTGAATGCAATGCATTGCCACCTAATACAGTTGGCATCTGTTCGAATCGCTTTTTCCACATCCACTTTTGTATCGAGCTCTGTTTTGGAAAATACTCCAGCACTACAATTGAAGAGTAGCCATTTCATGAAAAGAAAGCCCGATTCTTCTTGTCATCGAACCCAGCCCTCAAGTGATTTAAACGATCGATGATGTCCTCTGAAAACAATTAACAGCCGCAGTTAAAGAGGCCGCAATTAATTCGCTTTATTTCGCCCCAATTGAGCCGTTTTTTTCTTTCGCTTTCGGTCGTCACCTATTTTAGCGTAGCTGGGCGAGACGCTGTGAGCGGCCAGAGAGAGAACCAACCCGGAAAACAAAAGCAGGCGAGGAGAGGGAGTGACATAGACAGGATGTGACGCCATACTCAGACCGGATGTGACTTCAGTTTCACCTGATAACGAATAAAGCGGGCGGGGCTTTAGGCCACCATTTCCCCTGACTTTTTTTTCCTATTCTACTCTCTGTGAAGAAGAGAGACGGCAGTGAAGGGCGGTAAAATAAATCTATTTCTGGCCACGCCTCGCCCTCCTCTTCCTAAATGTTTGCCATTTTCCCATCCTTTCCATTCGCTCCTTTATCCATTTTTTCTGCTTCTACCTAATTCCCAATTACCAAACCTTCATCGAGCAGTAGGACATAAATCGCGCTGTATTTCGCCTACGAAGCCTGGATTATTCGGCCTTCCTACGACCGCCTCTCTAGCGGGCTTTAGGTCATTTCTGCGTTATTGATGGCGGAGTTATTTTTTCACGCCAAATACTGGCCTCGACTGCGAATCCCTGCGTTTGCCCCTCATTTCCTTTTTCTCGAGAGGCAAAAACTGCGATTCCGATGAACGATTGAAATGGTAAATTGAGTTTTTGATAGGAGTCCTTGACCGGAACGCATGGTGCAAGCGACGCTGAAATACACCATTATTTCGGCAAAATTTAATTTGCCGCGTTAGATCTGAAAATATGAAATTTAGATTTTAGTAGCTCTAGGAAGCACAATGCCTTCTTGAATCTTCATGGGTGTTACTATAGTTAGCTAATATAGTAAGAATTTGGTAAAATGATATTGTATACACATTTAAATTTTGTTTGATACATACAGAAGTACTTACAAGAGTGAGTTAAAGTCCATTCGCAAGTTGAATCATGAACTAAAATGTTTCTCTGCAGAATCGGCTTCTTCTGTCGTTTTATACAAGTTATGGACGATACTGCCACAAATTCATCACATAACCTTTTTACGGTACGCAGCCTATGAAATATCTTCTAAAGAGTCCTTACCTTTTCAGCTATTGGATATCTCAAAAACTGTTCTCCTTACTCCTTGCGCAAATTCATAATTTCATTTATCATTCAGAAGAATATATAAAACCAAATTGAGAATTTCTTTTGTACAAAACTTTGGATTCGAGTTATACTCAGGAATTCGAATATTAATGTTGTAAAATAAGCGTGTACTTGTTGGTTGCTTTCTGATTATCATGCAAGCTATTTTACCTTATGAACAGACACCCCGTTTCTTCTCGCACCCTCACAGAATTTTCACCTCTGGTCAACTGGGAACCACATGGTTTCACCTCGGAAATGACTTAAATGTAAATTAACCATCTAGATTTTACAATTTGATTTATTTCTGTGGTGCTCTGCCAAAGTTTCTTGCAAAAGACGCTTTTAATATCGCCGAACTTTTTTCGACCATATTGCAGATTCATGAAAAGCGTTAATTGAATTTAGAATTAACCGAGTTAAAGAAGTGAACAAAGTGCTCGTGGTGATATCTCGTGCTTTGTATATTATATTCTGATAAATATATCGCAGTAATGTATCCAAGTTGAAATTTGCTGATGATTAAGGATGATTTCATAAGTTTATTCACTAGGCGATGCGTCTGTTGGTGTGTGTTGGTTGGTGTTACAAAACAAGTTAATAGAAAGCTTCGAGGACATCTAGATAAGATTCTGGGAGTGAAAAGTAGATTTCTAAGTAAACATTTAAAAACGGCGCCGCCCACAATGCAAAATTTGCTCGAACGGCACTTTTCAAGCTTTGGGATGTTCCATTTCTGCTTGCATCACCTCCGTCCTAACTCTAGTCAGTAAAACTCCTTAATTAATCATTTATATACGTTATATTAATGTGCATTTGATTTTAAAATACGCATAAAAATGTATTTAGGAATCAAATACGGTGGATCCTCGGTTTACGGGCTTTGAATAATTATATACCTGAAAGTTGTTCTTTGCTATTACCGTGTTTCTGAATCGAGTTACGGTCTTTGATTCAGCTTGCGGTCTACATTCATTTATATACATCACTTTAGGAATCATGGCACTTAGGCTTGAGACTGAAGCTATCTCTCGAGATAGTCTTTTTTATTAAGGATATTAAGGTAATTATTAATTTAAGGACATTACGTAGCAAGCAAGACTATCTTGATTGAGTTTCGCCCGGGAAAGCATCGGTTTTCTTAATAAGTTTATTTAGCACAGCAAAAGTTGTCGAGTAAACAATCTCCTTAGCAACCAAACTTTGATGCTGGTCGCTACATTACTTACCACATTGCATGTATACCCCGGCAGCCAACTTGGTTAGGGCAATAAAAGCAGGATAACTATGTATTTTTATAAAGAGAATTTGAATTGTTTTAAAGGGAAAGAATGATCGAATATATATATATATATATATATATATATATATATATATATATATATATATATATATATATATATATATATATATATATATATATATCGATTTAATATGGTGATTAATATAGGTACATAGCATTAAGAATACACGGGAATGCTTGGAAAGATGTATTGATGTATCTAAAGTGGAAGATTTACGTGAGGATGGAAAATCATTGAGAAATATCGTGAATAGCTTTCTTATTTCTAAACAAAATTACTTGAGCGTTATTAATGAGCGCATATAATGTTTTATCTATAACTACACAAAAAGTTGAATGTCTAACTTTTGAAAATTCAACGTAGTGGGAATAAAAATAATCAGATTAGTTAGTTACATCGGTAATAAATCACTCTAGGTAGTTATCATAATATATACCCATTGATATGAAACCACGTTAAAGATAAGTCAACCTTTGAATGTATTCCCTACGGCTAGAGTAAAATCTTATGAATAAATTCTACTGTTTTTGAAACCCTTAAAGTACACATCGATGCTCATCGACACGGGTTGCTGTCAGGAGAACGTCTTTTGGTGGATCGCAAGTTTATAAATTGTGGAGCGAGAGTTTATCAATATTCTGAAATGGACGAAGGACGTAATGAAGCGGAGGAAAAATCTTCATTAAGACGCCGAAGAAGAGGATCAATTAGAGTGGCCCTGCGCAAGGGATCTGTAATTCTATTATCGCTTTCTTCCCCATCTCCGACGTACCATTTTCCCATTATTTTCCTGGAGAGTAATGAAGAAACCCGAGCATTTTGGATCATCTTCCGATCCCTTTTTACTATTTTGCTAAATCTCGCCACAACAGCTGCTCTTCCAACATGGCCGTGTTCCGCCTCCACTTCCGCCTTTGCAAATCACCACTAGCCACCAATCTAACTTACCTTTTCGTTGACATGGAATTCAGCATCTCTAATTATACCTCATTGAGATTCTCTTAACAAGGAAGAAGGTTAAGGTGAATTAGAACATGAAGGTGTGCACCTAGGAAAGATTCCAAGGAGAAATGGGACTAATGGGAACAGAACTCAAACCACTTAGCTAAACTGCCTACTAAACTACTAACTAAACTACTTCTAACCACTTAGATATCAGTTAAGAACGTTTTTCGTCTTGGCAATGGCTACCGACCAGCAATTTGGGAACCCAGGTTCGTGTCCCGGTTTAGTCAGGCTTTTTTCATGTCTGTTTCTCCTTAGAAAGGTTCTAATTTATTTATACCCTACGTTATACACGATACTCTCTTTAGAAGAGAGGGAATGGAGATCAGCAGGTCAAAAACAGATACATGACAAAAAAGAACGAAGAAGTCCTCTTTGTAAAGCTTAAGACGGAGCAATTACCATCGGTTGGGAAGTTAAAGTATTGCGGATCTAATTTGCGGTGTGACGGAGGATTGTAAATTGTACACTTCATATTTTTATATTTTATAAGCTAATAGGCATCGAGCCTAAAACCAGTCATTTGAAACACAACAAAGAATGGACAGTGGATGGCTGTACTAGAAAGACCAGTTGAGCAGTGCAGTATAAGAAGGTACAGTGTAAGATGAATGGAAAGTTATTCAGGTCTGCGGTGAGGCATGCTATGCTGCACGAGGTGGAAGTATAGCAGATAACAAAGGTCCTGGAAAGAAAGCTAGAAGTGGCTGAAATGAGGATGCTGCGTTGGATGTGTAGAGTAACAAGAAAAGATAAGATAAGAAATGAGGAACGGAAGAAGTGAGACCCATGAGCAAGAAGGTACAAAAAAGTAACTACGGTGAGCATGTGTAGAAAAGGGCAGAAAACTATGTTGAGTTGAGAAAGTGGAAGCTACTGGGAAGAGGAGGAAAGAGCGAGCAAAGATAAAACGGGAGAATAAAGTGGTGGAAGACATAAAAGAGAAAGGAAGGAGAATAGAAGCGGCTTTAGACTGTGGAGAAGAAGAATAAAAGAGGAAACCACGAGCTCATTGATATGGGATAAGGCGGAGAGAAAGAAGAAAGAGAATTCTCATGAGTAATTTTCTGTTGTTCTCAATCTGGATTTTCGCTCGATGAAAGGACTGTTACCTGCGAACGAAATCTCAATTCATGGCACAGAAAAACTCACCATAGCAGGGTGGGGAACGTTTTTGATACAGAAGAGAATACTGATGAAATTCCATATGGACGCATGTGAAAATATCACGCAGCTCTTTAGTTGGCTATACATATTTTATCCGACATCGAAATTGTACGAATAAAAGAGAGCTAAACTAAATTATGAGAGGAATTTAAATAAACTATAGGAGTTTAAATAAAGTAAAAGAGAATATTTAATTGTATGACCATCAAAAAACCTTGGTTCTTGTAGTTTGATTCCGCGCTATATTTATATATTTGCTATCAGAAGTCTTTTTGCTAATAAAATACAATGTTTATGAGATTTTTTCATTGCATGCAAATGACAATTTTGATATTTAAAGATACGTATCATTACGATCTTAATAAATCTCTCACTATATGACAACTAAGGCTTTGTAAAATTGTGGAAGTTCTGTCTATTTAGATATTCCTGGTTGAAAAGGACTTACAGCAGATAACTCATCCTTAAGCAGTAGAAACTGAGTCGTCCATGACTACAGGGATAATAATCAAACAGAGGGTAACTTTGAAACAGAAATCAAGAGATAATTGATAATTTACTCTGATGTCTGTGATTTTATTTATAACTGTAAACTAAGAATGAATAGTTGTTATCGTTGTGATAAATTAATTCACAAAACATTTTGTTATTAATGATTTCAAAAATGGTCATAAGAATTTCACCAGAAATCTCTGTGATAAGTATATTTTTATACTTGAATACTTCGTTAAAGATTAACTATCGATTCATCAGAAGTCTTACCTGAGCATCATCTATCCATCGCTTGTTGTTTCTCGTGCAATACTACTATTTTTATACGAAAAGATGATGCACGAATGTTTCCGCGCCGAATTAAAAATTCGGACTAACCTCATACGCCCTCAAACCCTGGGCGACCGCCATTGTCTCGAGTCTTCTCTGCACTGAAACTCTGCCATCATTCTGAAATCTATCGAATTCAACTGAGAAGCTCCTTTTGTTCATTCACGTTGCTAAGCTAAACTTACAATTCTATAACGATTAGGATAAGGAAATGTAACCTTATAATTTATCGAGCTCTGATTATTTTTACTTTTGCATTTCATTAAATCTGGGCTTTTTTCTACATTTTTGTCATTTAATTCATTTCCGGCTCTGACGAGTGTTTCTACAGTTTCAAGAAGAATATGGTGTAGGTAAAGAAAAAACACTTATGGTCGTATTAGAAACGCAACGCATAAACATCTCTGAGGCGATTCTAATGATATTCACAGGAGTGATACAGTTCAAAATGATTCATAGACGTTGATTTTTCACGTCTTGTTAAACAGTTAAGTAAATTTTTTTCACTCGTTTGAAAAATCGTGTCCGTCTCAGAGCATTAAGCAATTTCGTGTTTAGTATCTTTCTGAAAAATGTTCTGCGTACGGCCTTCCATGTAATCAGAAAGAATGTAATTTTGAAATTCTGTGCAGGGAGGTAATTTCTCGGATGCTATCAACGCAAATGGCACCAGCAAATGTGAATTTATACACTACGGTCCGAGTTGAGCCTGATAGTTTATCACGCTGACACTAGAGGAGGTGGTAGCAATGGTGCGTGAGACGCTGTGCCGCGAAATATCTCTTATTTAGCAAAGCACAGGGTTAAGGAACTAAAGAAGAGTTTTAAACTATGTATCCCTATTATCAATTTTCGTTAGAGGAATTCAGAATCACCAAATGTAAATTCACTTTGTTGATTTCCTAAGCATAAATTCTTCGTCATTTGCCGAAACTTTGGCCGAACTGAAAATGTCAACACCTTGACAACTGATGTAAAGTCAATAATCAATTAAAGGGAGCTTTCTACTACTATCAGATTCATTAAGGGTCAAACGCTCAGTTTTAAAGAATATGGTAAGCCTTAAACCATATGTACATACATACTTTGACATGCACTTCAGAAGTTGGTAGTTAATTTTACTCAAAGCATTGGTTTCTCTGGAAGTTCCCTTTGTAATTCTCTTTCATTATGTTAATGATCCAGTTCTTTAAATGTTTTTCTCTGTTATAATTAATATTGAAGATGAAAGCGGGGATTTTAGCGGATAAATTAAAAAAGCGCCGGAAAAAATAAAGAGATAAAAGTCTTTTAGTATTCGTCTCCGACCGCTTTTACGGGCTTTTCCTCAATTAAAAAATGAAGAACTTCCTTAATTCTTCGCAAATCCCCAAATTTTCAGCTATCTTCAAGGATTTTCAAAGGTATTTCCTAGAGTTAAGAGATATAATCGAGAATAGAAATATCCATCTTTCATTGAAAGAACTTTCAAGATTGTTATTCAGACTGTAAAAATATTTTTGATTGTGATTTGCTCGGATGATTCGGCAATAAATCTGGAAAAGATTGAAAGGAGAAGGGATATCAAGAATAAACGAAGATGAGAATGGATTATCCATGCGCACCTTAGCATAATGACTCCCTCTAGCCAAGAAATATAACGAATTCAAGAAAAAATAGATATTGTGATAGTTAAAATATCGCGGTCATATCTCAAGTATCCAGATAAATGGTATTTGCTCTCGTTACAAATTACAGCTAATAAGGATAGGAAGGGCTTTTATAAATTAGTGTCTTACATCAGAATTCAGAATATTTAACGTTTGTTTCTGCATCCGTTCTTGAATTATTTTTTCGGAAAAATCAGATTCACGGAAAATTTATTATATCTCGCTTATCTGTCGTTTTAGTTCCTTTCTGCCCGTCATTTGTGTTTATTTTACACAAACGAGGAACGCCGTGGTGCCACGTTAGCGAGCAAGTATATCACAAACGTGTTGGTAAAGTAATCAATCCCTGTTTTGAAGCCTTACTTAGAGTTAACGGCTGTGCGGTGCAGTATGTACACTTGCCATTATTTATCACGCGTAAACATCCATACATCTCCTTGTTTACATTAAAGAGATCCAGTTTTGCACGTGCACTTTCCCTCTAAATGTTACACCTCACAAAACACACGCTGCAACTTCATAATTATCGAATGGCAACTCGAAATAGGCACCAGTTATGCAAATGATGGAAAAGAAGGCGATGCGCGAGTGTTTTTCCCTCTCTTAAAGGAAGCCATTTTAATTGAGCATCCGCACGGTCAACCTCTTTCCATCGACGTCGACAAAGCAATTAGAGGTGAAAAGGAAGAGGAAGGTTTTAGCGACGTGAAACAAGTCAATCGAATTTATAGAGGATGGTAAATAAAAAAGGGGTTTGTATAGGAAGGAAGGCGAAGACTGGAGATTCTGGGGAAGGAATAACAAGTAAATGGTATGTATTGAGTGAAGGGGACGTCGGCCAGCAGGTGTCAGAGGGTTTGCTATCGGCGGATGAGGGGAACAGAACAATGGAGGGAATGGGGGAGACCCCTATTTGTAGTAGAGCAGAAGGGGGGGAGGAATCGGTTGCTAGGGGTGGCACAGGTGTTTCGGAAAGGCCAGGTGAGAGATCCCTGTCATTGGAATAACGAGAGTAACATGGAGAGAAGGAAGTATTGGAAGAGGAGGGGCCAAATGCATGGAAGGAAAGAAAAGGAAATGGAAAGAAAAAAGAGTACATTGGAAACAAAGGAAGAAACATCATGAAGAAATCCACTACAACTGATCCTAGTATAGGAACTGTTTCCAGTGTTATTTGGCTTTTGCCACTGAATCGAGATGTAATCACCCGAGAAAGCCTCAACTATATGAAACTGGGGACCCCTCGGATGAACGAAAATTTATCAAATCTGCGCGAGGCGTTCATCTTAAAATACAACAAATATCAACCCGTAAAGCGGTGACATGGGTTCCAGTCCCAATCATTTCGATACTTTTCACTTCTGTTTATCCTTTGGTGAAATTAAGTCGCTGAAGAAACGGGTAAAAAACTATCTTAGTCTAGTGCAGAGCCCAGGAACCTTCGGCTTTCCGGCCACATGTGACTTTTTTGGGCCTTTATAGGGGTCTTTTAATCACTTCCTGAAAATTCTCCCAGTTAAACATTTCTTTCTGATCCTGATAATGACGCCAAGTGAAAAATGAACAGGAAGTTATTCCATTATTGTTTACACAGCCAATGAATTCGTATTCTCATGTAAAATTTCGATGCCTAACAATTTTAATGTAGTAACACGCATTACAAAAGTGGCCTTTCTTATGTGAACAACGTCAAACGTGACCCTCCGACGGAAAAAGGTTCCTCATCCCTGGTTTAGTGCATAGTGTTTCTTCTTGACTAATTTTATCGATTTATTTAGTTATAGATAAACTCTCATGATTTAGTTATGGCCGATCTTCGCTGTGTTCTTGAGACAGTAATTCAATCAGATAATTCCCATAACAGTTCACATCCTTGTTAAATCTTTGTATCTATTGTTTATCCACTTCAATCGTCGAGTTTTTAGGTTAGTTCCGAGTATATTTAAGTAATTTATATTTGTAGTTCTCTTAGGATGTTGACATTTGTTTAACACCTTGCGTCGAAGTTTTGAGAATTACTGAGAGCAAACAACGATATTCACATTTCGTTTTGTTCATTTCCACGCCCACAAAGTCAATTTACATTACGTTAGCTACGATTCCTTAAGGGTATCACTCATTGTCTATTCTAACAACTTCTTCGTATAAATGAATCTATTACTTAGGGCATAGTAATCCATCCATGTATTAAATTTTAACCTCTCTTCTGGAAAGGATAAATAAACTTCTGTAAAATACAAGACTTTCTTAGCCAGGAGGCACGCATACAATTCAAAGCTTTTAATGTTTTTCGTGTGAATGAGAGAAAACAAAAACTTACCGCTTACCTCAATAGTTCTAAACGTCTTATTCAAAATTATACTCAAAGGATAAAAAGTTCATGAAAATGGATAGCGATGGTATTTTCATGGGTTTTAGAGAATGAGAATATTTTTTAGTGAAACATAATCTAAAAATACGGGGGAGAGCGTTATGGAGGAAGGGCGAGATTTGGGAAAGAGGAAATCGAAGAATAAAATATGAGAGGAGTAAAAGAGATCAGAATTGAAAATTTTGAGAAAATGATGCTGAGAGTTTGGAAGGGAATTCAAATAGATCAATGAGGAGGCAAAGCAACTGAACCTTACCTAATTTTTAATATTTCACCTTTATTTAACTTTTACTTGAAGTATGAACATAATCTTGTATGTGTATTCTGTTTCTAGTAATTTAACGTGAGCTCTGAGAACTCAAAAATTCATTTTCCTATTTCAAATGGTCCCAAAATATATGGCTCATACTGACTGCGAGTAAAGATACATGCGAGTTCTACTTTTACCCTGATGAAGCAGAAAAACAGCTGGCTATTGATTGAACCGAAGTTTCAACTAGTGAGCTCACGAGAACAATAGAGAATTAGAAACGAGGGGTATGAGAAGAGGAAAGGGAAATAAAGGAGAAATAGAAGGAGAAGACAATGTGTAAGTGGAGAGGAAATCAAGTGAAGTAAGAGATATCAGCACATGGTTCCGGTATTTGGAGAAGGTACGTAAGGAGGATGGAAATATACTAAGAAAATGAGCGGACGTCATACTAAAAAAAGACTTGAAAATCAAAATCGGGAATGCTGTACTATACTTATTGTACTATATTTCCTTGAATAAATGTAAACTGATAATTTTAATTGAAAATTTTAACTATTCGGTTGTATTGCCGAGAGTGTAATGAAATATTCCTAGGTCTGGGTAAAATTTTACAAAATTTAACTTATTCGTTTAAAAAAATACTAAGAGGAATGAATAAGTAAGATAGAATAAGTGGTTGTAGATTTTAATATAATGGAAAATTGACATGTTTGCAAAGATTTAATATATCGTCATCACTTAATATGCGAATGAATGAAAGAACTTTTTACTCAGGCAAGGTTAGGCCCAAGTTGGCACCTCTTCTAATTAACCTCATTTTTTGATTCTTATTTGAATTTACCGTTGTAATTAGAATAGGAATTAGAAAAAAATCAGTAGAAACTCAAAAAGATTAAAGTTTGAGGGAAGGGGGGAAAATCTTCTAAACTGAAAATAGAAAAAGAAAAAACTCCTGTGTGTGGGAAAACACCCACTAAGAAGGGGAATGAAATAAACTAACATAAACTATGGGAACTTGTAGAAAAATGGGAAGTAATATTATTAGATCGGTAGAGGAAAGCGAAAGGAATAGGTAGAATAAATATCCAAGGAGGAGTAGCAAAGGAAGCGCTGGATTAAGAAAGAAATATCGGAGGAAAGTGGTCGAGAGAAACATCGAATAAGAGACACAGAAACTGGACAAGAGCCGAAAATTGGAAATAATGCAGTAAAGAAGGAAGGGAGATTTGGAAAGAACAGAGGAAATATTGAGAAAAGAAACGAAACGAGTGGAAGAAGAGGGTTGCATGATGGAGGAAAGAGAGCGGATGGTGCGATTACAGGGTTGAGATACTCTCCAACTCATTCGGAACCATTTCTGTCTTCTTTCAACTCCTATCTCGTTCCCTTTTGTTTATTTGGTCCCTTTTCATGTGATAAACCTACTGTAAACACGAAATAGCGTTCGAGGGTCTTTGAAGATGAATTCTCTCCATATTATCGTGCCTATCAAAATATCCAACGCACCGTTTTTACGGGTTATTCCGTTTATAAAGTTTTCTGTTTGTGTGTGTGTGTATATATATATTTCATGTGTTTTAACATATAAGCAGCCAATTCTATTAGCCAAGTTTAGGTTATCATTAAAATACAATTATACCTACACTTTCTAGCAGCCTAATTGTTGGTTAGTAGGCATCGATAATAACTATACACTAAGCTAAGGATGAGCCTGTGAAAAAACAAGGATGAATTTATACAAGAGCTAATCGACCATGTAAATGGTAATATTTCAGTGAAGTATTTTAGCAGGACGTGTAATTCGATATACACAATCGTGCGTATATCGCCATCAATCTTTGTAGTTTTTATTTATAGTGTTTTGCACAAATATTTGGCCACTATAAATTTTATTTTTGACCCCGATTAGACATGAATATCGTCCCTGAAAATATAGCATCCATATCAAAATCGACCTGTTAAATTCAACTGTAAAAATCAACTGTAAAAATCTACGGTACATATTGCATATGTATTTATTTGTACATTTATTAATAGCCTGCACCCCCGACTGATAATTACAAGTTGAGAATATTCTTGTATCTTTCATATCTATTCGGGAGTCTTTTAGTAGATGACGTTATCAGTCTATGCCGTGCTTTTGGTCGTGCCAGAGCACCAATATCGTCAACACAATGGTATTCAGTCAACGTTGGCACATTTCGTACAGCTCGCAGAGAACGCAACCATTTCTCGGTATTAACCCAAGGACGCACACGCAACTCCCTCTAAGTTGACATCAGAGAATACCTTGGAAGGCAGCAATCCTACCAATAGATGGTATGTGCGATGCTTTGTTTCTCTTGAGCAGCGCTTCCAAATCTTATTTCTTCCACAGCATACATGTGTGTTCTCAACATTCGTGGGACTCTAAACAAAACTTTTATTAGTATTATTCTAGATTAAAATCGAAAAGAAGAAAAAGCAAATTTGGAATGGGATGTTTAAAATCTCTCATTAAAACTTCGATAACCCGAAAAAATATACGCAATGCAAAATTTGAAGATGTTATCGTTAGAAATTATGCGGCACATCAAAAGCTTACTCATGACACACCAGTTTGCCGCGGCACACCGGTTGGGAAGTTCTGCTCTTGAGGATACCTCTAAACTTTCCTTTTGATTTCAATCGTAATTTTTAAACAGTCTCAATATTTTAAACATTAATTAAATTTGGGTTGAATTCTTTCTGTATTATAAAACTTTTTTATAAATTTCTGCCTCACAGATACCGTATTCGTCTCTTAAATTCAAATAGCACGATAGCTAATTCTTTTGTGATATAATTTCCTATCCAAATTTAGATAATTTATAAAACAAAGAGATTATTCCACTTAACTCTAAAGTGTGAAAAACCATACTCATTTTAATTTTGTTCTCAATAGAAAAAATAAATTAATTATTGATGATAAGTAGTGATTTTTAAGAATACAGCGAATTGCATGGCCCGTGGTGATCTTATGGAAGCAAGGGCAGCCTACTAGAAGTCAAAGTTTGAATGTCCTCGCTTAATAGATTTCTGTTTTGAATAATTTGATGATTAATAATCCATACGACAGTCATTGGTGGTTTCCTCTAATTTTCCATCTTTTCCACGGCTACAATTCACACGTACGATTATTCATAACAATTAAAATATGTTATGTAATGTATTATATAAATCTGATGATATCAGCTCAACTCTTTAGAAAGGTGTCACATCCAGGAACTTAGTAATATCCACAGAATATATGTTTATTGTGACTATTTTTAATGCCGATGTCATTTGTTTTTTCGTTACCTGAAGATGCCATAACCTTAGACCAAACCAGACGTAATAAACATATATTATTTGGATGGTATAAATTTGTTTTCTTTCTGAACATTTCATCTTATAATATTTTTTTATCTACTCAAATATTTGATTCCCACCTTATGTGCCACGACGACTCTTTTGACATCTCTATTCTATTCATCATGTCTGTCAAAGATTTTTACCAATCCGCCAGTTTAATAATGATGAATCATTAATCTAACCCTTACGATTCATAGGAAATATGACTCATACTTGTAATGAATTAATTTTAACTATCTAATAATTTCTCTTGGCTCTGCTTTAATCATCACTCATAGATATATTCGGTCTTCTTTACGTTACTTGTATCTAAAGACGGCCTGATTAAATCAAACCTAGTCTGTTTGTCCTTGTGTGGTATACTTTAGAGTACCTTTACTCTTTTCGGGATGATCTCGTCATCGTTCGCGGATGTCCGTTTGGCATTCCATCTTCACCTCATGTATATGCGCTGACTGAGTATTCCACGGAATGATGACTTCCATTACTACCGGGCGCCATGCCCGCTTTTATATCATCACTCAATCCTTTTTCGAGACAAATCGTGCTTCTCAGGAAATGTATTTGAGACGCTGCCAACTCATAATATGCTCGGAGTTCTGGAATACATCCTTTGATCCGAGAAGTTTTAGAGAGGGGCAATTTTTTCGGTAGGCATTCTCGGAGCAGTCGAACCTCTCATTTTCCTTTTCTTTCGTTCTCATTTTCCTTTCTTATTATTCTTAAATTTTCCGATGAGCCAAGCCAGGGCCCATCTACCTTACTCATCATCAACCGCCTTACTTCTTCAGCTCTACTTCAGGGTCCGCTTTTCCTTAAGTCGAAATGGCTGCCTATTTGGCTATCTGGGAGCCTGTATGATTATAATTATCATTGAGTAAAATTTTACCTTTGAAAACTTAAATTATTTTGTTAAGTTAAATATATTTTGCTCTAAGTTGTCAGATCATCTCTTATATACTCATCAGTATAATGATTCTCCTTCTGGAAAACCAGACTTATATTAAAGAAATTTTCACTTTAGGAAGTGACAATCTAGATCAGTCGATAACCTTTTTCCCCTCCTCTTAATATACTAGTACACCGCCAAAAGCTGTACTCTTGTTTACAGTTTAATTTCCTTACTTAGTCGATAAACTGATTTAACGGTCAATAATGTTTTTAGTGGATGTATTTATAATAATAACGGTCACTGACACATTGCATTTACATAATGCACCTGTTCGGAATTTCTTCGGATTTCTACATTGATGCCATTATCCCTGTATTATCCCTTTTAATCATTATCATCCAACTGAAAACTTAAAGTGGAGAATGGAAACCATTGATCCAAAACTAGGAGAAAAAATTGTAAGTATACTTCATGGAAAATAAACGATAACAAACCTAGGCTTCAGAGGATTTCCTTATTTGGCCTATTGTGTATTCACTGTAGATTTTGCTGTTAATATTTCGAATATTATCTTTGCTTACAAAAAAACTTAATTCACTTAATGTATGTACGTTTCTTCAGGTGTATCGTTAAATTTTTATTTTGATTCGTTGAATAGACAATGGAATACTACTACGTGAAATCCGTTTCTTTCTATAAAAATAAATACAAATTATCTCATTTTATTTATTGATATACTCTTATTGACCTATATCACTTTCTGAATGATTAAAAGAGACTGGTTCTTTATAACGCTCGCTAAGTACGTAATTTGGAAAATATTACTAGTATTAATTTTTGTTAATGATTTAACTCCAATGAAGTAAAGTGTGAAGTATAAACGTAAATAACGTGGAAAAATTATCTCCAAGCTTAACGATTACCCTCACTCTCGTACATCAATACTTTATTTTATAAATTTTATGGAATTTCAAATTTTGCGAAAATTGTAATTTGTGGTTATTTTTGTCATCTTGTAACCGGATGATTTCGTATTGAAGTCGAACCTATTTATTAACAAGCATAAGAGTCGATTATGGCCTGAAATGAATTACCAAACCTAAGTTATTAACTATTCTATATTTTTTCAAATCTTAAGTGCTCCAGAATCATCGATATAATTTTTAATTCCTTCGAAACTTGTTGATGGAATTTCGTATTTCCAGTAAATGGATGTGCCATCTTACTATAAGTTTTTATCCAAATTTTCATATTCTTAAACTTAAACCTACATACTATTCGATGATGGGAGATTGCAAAAACCTTTTCTGGGAACTTTTCTAGCCAAAATATTACAGAGTATTTGCGTTTCTTGAAAACAATTTTTTTCGTACATCGAAAAAGTGAAAGTGTTAATGTGCCGTTTGTTGATCATCTTCCAAATTTGAATATCAATGTCAGGATGGTAAAAAAGGAGGTTCATCAGATAACTGGGCTAGGGATAGGAAAACAAGTCTGAGTGATGCTCCTTCGATGCGAGATGAAATAGAGACGGGCCTTTCTCATATTTGAGGATGGATGGAGGAAAGATTGCCTCAAATTTGCCAAGTTTTCATGAGAGGACTCAAGGACATCTGTTGATCGTTATTCATTTTTCAATTCGATAGCGGATTCGGTGAATTGGATATCTAACTGTTCAGTGTAAACATCCAAGGGGGTTTCAGTAGTATCGAAAATGGAGATTTTTAATCGAATTTATCTTTGGTTTCTTATCTTCCCTCAATTGGATGAATCACACACGAAGAAAAATATCTGACTAATTAGGAAATAAATAGATATTGAACTGCTTAAAATTTCTAGGGAAGTGAAATCATGTGATGGTGTTTTTCAATCGGTAATCGTGTTTTACTTTTTTTGCGGCGCTCTTTGCAACTGAGAATACTTCAGCAGAGCTGGACAAGAGATTAAATGCACTCGATCTATCAATCGTTCTTACATTAAGTGTTCTTTTGGATACTTCTGAACTTCGGAATGGCCATTAATTATCGAAGTTTCTAGGTCGATACCTCCAGCAAAATTTTTAACAGATATGGACAAATAGATTTGATGAATGGTAAATGGCTAATATATTTAGTACAGTTACTTTAACTATATGTATTGCTCTAAATATACTATTAAGTGTAAATAATATATTTGGCTACATTTATTTTCTTCGTCATGTTTATTTACCTTTACTCAAATGCCATTCATAATGCTATTATTGTGAGGATCATTTGTCTTGAAAGCTACTAATCTTTAAATGAATTAGAACGCGTTTTATGATTCATCTGTACTTCTTACTATAATTATTTATTTTTTTTAGAATTAGGTGCCCTTCTGTTGACTAAGATAGGTCGAATTTATATAAACTTGCAATTACCATATTTCCAAGTAAATATCTACTCAAGTGTTCTCCATATTTTATTTGGTTCTTCATTTTCATTTGCATTCTTTGAATTTCATACTGGCTTTAAATTTATCTACGTTCAAGATTAATAGTTAAATAATATTTAAACGCATTTTCCAGGCAATCGTATCTAAAATATATGAAAAACATCGAAAACTTTTTTACAATATAGCAAAAGTTATGATAAAAATTATTATTTTCTAAGTGGGAATATAGTTACATTGTTTGTTTGTGGGTGCATTTTTTGGTTGTATGTTATTCTCTTAAACTATTTATGTGTGTGAAACCAACTTCTTTGGACAATTATCGGACTTATCTTGGTGTTGTATGGCTTATGTTATAAGGAGTACAGAATATTTGAAGTTATTTGTATTTGAGGTAAATGAAAATTTAGCTAAAGAGTTAATTAAAGTTCTAAAAAATAAACAATTATTACAACTTTCAGTAAAAATACACCAGAAGTAATTTAACTTTATGATAAAAACGTGACACAATCTCTACTTTTTATTGCAAAATAAAAATAGATATCGGGATGTTAACCATGAAGGGAATAGCATTCTCTTTCAGTTGTGGGCATTGAGCAAAATTTATTATTTCTGGGCAAGATTTTATTGCCTCAATAGATTTTCAATTTATTTTTAGAAAAGTGAAATGTCCCAAATGAGAACTTCGGAGCGGAATGGAACAATGGGTTAGACGTTTGCTCATCAAATGCTTCGTATTTCACGATTTTCATCTATTACATGTTAGTGCTTCCCCGATTAGGTAAAAACCAGGACTAAACGTATGCCTCGTTCTCAATAAGGGTACTTCGCGTATTTATTTGGATTTCTAAATTATGGAAATTATATTCTATTTCAGATGAATTGTTTTCTTTAACTTGCCTCGAGGTTCGTTTTCGCCAATTAAATATGCTAAACGTGCCTTTCCAAAAGGAAAGCAGTTTTGTTACGCTGGCTTTAAAAACCTTTCTCGAATTAAATAGAGTTTTAGTTACTGTGCGATCTTTATCACCCATTACTTCCACTCTTTCGGATGTCTCTCGAATAAAAAAGTGGAAAGCAACCCGAATTAATTTAGCCGTAATCATGTTTTCCACGAAAATCTCACGAAGAACAATGTAGGGAATGAACAATTGTAGCGAGATATATGGCTTGTATTTCATTTAGTTGAAATATTACGGAATTATCTCCGCGCTTGTTTATCTCCGCTTTTGGAAGAAAAATCATCGACTTCGCCATCAACTCCATGGTAATGTATGCTATTTAAATATTTTCTCCATTAATTTCGGCCATTCCCCGTGGCAGGCGGAAAAGACTTCCCGTATCATTTTACGAGAGTTTGAGTTTGTTTTGAACAACAAACAGTTTGCGCATTCCATGGAAGCTCCGATTTCAATCGATGCGATATCGTGGGCGTCGTTCCTCTCCCGTTTCCATCCGCCCACTTTTTTCCCATCGCCTTTGATTGAAAAATCTCTCGCCAAGGTCGTATATCACCAAATGCATCTTTTATTTTTTCGACCGCCAATGAATGTGTTATTTTAACATTGCATGAAGGATAATTTGAAAAGGAAGTATCGATCGACTGCGGGGACATTAAAATTATTTATTCGTATTAAACGCTCGGATTGAATTCGAATTAAAGTTCGAATAAAAATAAGGGATGTAATCCTTTTTTCGGCTCAGAATGTAAGGTTTCGTCAGTGAACGTATTCGGATAAAGTTTATCCAAATGAAATTTATCTCTTGTTTTCCGTATTTCGTAAGCTTGTTTGTAGTACTGATTGTGTTTGGCAACTATTATTAGGCCTGTTGATGATAGCTCGCTAACAAAAATTGCTCATATTATATTCACTTTTACATTGAAAAAGAGCAAAGGGTTTTGTTCCCGCAGTTATTTTCCATATAATTTTCTTGTTTTAATATTTAGCATGTGGTTGTTGGACCGTTATAGGCGAAATTTAGTGGTAATTGATATCACTAGAAAAGGATGATATTTAAGTTAAAAATTAAATAAGAGGAAGAGTGAAAGTACCTTAGCAATTATAGGCGTGCATCATAACATGTAACGATAAACAAAAATGAAATACATCGACACGTCTGAGACTTGAACTCAGGTCTCCCTTTTTCACCCTTTTCTGGCAGCTGTTCCAATCGCTTATGTGTCATGTTTAGAAAATGTAACTCTACCAACGGAATTCTTAGACGCTTTCATGATTTTTAATTTAATTAGTAATTGACAGACTAGAATACCTGCCCGAAAAGTGAGACACGTGATTTCAAATCCTCGTCATCTTAAATTTTTTCACTTTTGTTTTTTAAATAAAGAAAATCATTACTTTAAATGTCTTCCTATCTATCATTAACCCATCTGCAATATGGAACTGTACTGTATTCTTTTATGGTTATGAAACAAAATTTTTTTTCTTATTTTAGTTTAAAATTTAAACTTTTCGTATTAATATCTCCTCTTAATATTAAAAGAGAGAGTTGATATTTTGTTTGTCTTCTCCTCCTTTTTTGTGAAATTTATTGCTAATTTATTCATTGATTTTTTGGGAATAGAGGATATTAAGAGGATAGAGGCATACTACCCATAATACTCACACTCTTCGCTGAAGACCTTTGTTTGATAATCCCTCAAATGGTGTTCATGAAGTGGGAAATGAAATAAAAAGCGGGATGGAAATGGAATTGAAATATCAATTTATATTTATATAAAGAAAAAGCAAATTTTCGGAGATAATTGGAAAATAATACTACTTGGTTTTTAATAACATCTCTGCTTGTTAACGAATCCTAATGAAACGCGAGGATAGTAAGAATATTTGTGATGTAAATAATAGTTAGAAGTAAAGCGCAAGAAACAAGTTGTTGCTAAAATTTTTGTTATTTTATTTCTTTGCCCAGCTCAAAGTTCATATTGACATTGTATATCCACTTCGAAATGCCCGAGATATTTTTTAGGCCTTTACCATTACTTCTCCATGAAGATTTCTAATATTGTCTTTCGTTATAGTCTAGATATCTATTTCGACCTCTGACAAGGGCAGTGAAATCAACAGAAAGATTTTTTTAATGTTCTCTTACGTTTAATCTTGTCGTTTTCATAACGTTCCAACTTATTCAGCATTCTTTTTAACGTCGGAATATCTCCGCACGGCGATGTTAGTTTATTATCGTAGCTCTATGTAAATCGTTCATTATAAAATCATTAATTTTCATTTATCAACCAGACTTCCGTTGTAAAAATATTAATTATCTATATTATGTATATTATTCTTCCGCTGTTTTACTTGATCATATCAATTTATGAAATTTCGATGTTGTGCTCGTAAATGAATGTCTAAGTAAAAGAGTTGCAGAACTGAATAATCTCATAAAAAGTGCACGTAGGATTTGGGAGTAATTTGGCGTGTAATTTTAAAAGGTTTTGCTTTGCGAGAAATATCCCCATCGGGAATTACGATTCGCTTTCTTTTTGAGTGGCTAAATTGGCCTTCCACGTATTGTATGCGGTGAGGTTTGTTAAGGAGAAAACTGTAACACTATCCCTTAATCCCTCTCTCTGTTGTTATAAAAAGGAAATGTTAAAACAAAGCCCCCTTTCGACACAGATCATGACAAGCTTACTAAAACAACGCCGGCTCAAAACGCTTCCCTTTTGTGATCTTCCTTTCAAACAATCTTCAGTCAGAAACGCAAACCTTTGAGAGTCATCCGAACCGTTAACGTTTGAATGGACAAGAAACAGGAAAATCAAGAGGCAGATGCAGATAACTCGATGGTCTTCGATTCTCTTTGTGCCGACTTCATCTTCCTTTCTCATCCACGCTTCTCTCTATTGTAATCGCCGTCCTTTAAGGTTCCTTTGTGAAAAGGACATCAAATTGGGAGCAACTTTTTACAAGTTCGGGTTCAATTAAGAACGTCGTACTTATCTACCTTTGCTAACCTTCTAACAGCCTAGATGCTGGTGTGTGCACAGTTGTGTCTAGTTTAATTACCGAACACAGTATAATCTCTCTTAACTACACATCTGACCGATTGCTATTTTTCCACATAATCCGGCGTGTACCTACATTCTTATGAATGTACATATGCGTTTCCACGTTAAAAATATTTCAAATGTATTATGAATAAAAATGGAGAAATTTTCCTTTTTAACGCGCATAAATTCTACTTTCATAGATAATGCCATGTAAAAATCTAGCTTTTTTTCAAACAATTTTAGAGTAATCGTTTGAAAAATTATGTAGGAAAAACAACAGAATATCTTCTCAGTAGATTTTTGAATGCATAATCCTCTATTTTCTCGTCAAAAGTGCTAAATAATTCTTGAGAAATAAAATATGTAAACCGAAACCTTGCATCGCGTTTTCTACGCAAATAAGCCGTTTTACATATGCCTAGTAAACTGAGCGGTTAATCCATTGGACGCTTAATGCGAAGCCGGTTAAGAGGAGTTATACTGTACGCGTAATCGCAAATCTTTTGCTAAACAATGCATTGTCAAAAATACGTGTCGTAGCATCTCTGTTTGATTTTTGCATGCAGAATCCGAAAATGCGAGGGGGCTATGAGAGATGGATAATCTCTATGTCAAAGAAAACTTGCATTATTGTATGTATGAAGTATGGAAATAGAGCAATTTCACATTGTCAAAAGAGGAACTAACTGATCTTTGTATTTCAACTAAGCTGTAATGTATGATTTATTTTTGAATCTAAAACGCAACCAAGTTTTGGAAGTCACATAAGGGAATTATAAATTAAAACCCAAAAAACCATCAAAAACACAATCATCAGCGGCCTATTCTATTATTCTGCACATAAGGGAATAATAACGTTATTGTAAGATGCATGCTATTTGCCGTGGTATGTGTACGAACAGGTCCAGTCAAGATTGCGAAGATACAAACTTAAGGAGCTCTCAAATAGCTAAGCTAAAAGGGAAATGCACTCTCCTTTGGTGAGAGTGGTTCCAGGTTCGATTCCCGGTGAGGGCCCATTGTAAAATGACCTCATATCGAAGCCCTTTTGAAAACACTTCTACAAACACTGCTAATAATATTACTTGTACTACTACAACAAGAGATAAAGGTGGTAGGTTGACGCATCCAACTTTTGAAGGAAGAAATCCTCAAAAAAGTACCTTTTAGATTATAGAATATACGGTATATTTAACCCTATGAATCTTGTAATTACACGGAGATCTCATGTTGTAAAGGTTGTAATGAAGGCCGACATAATTACATTTTCTATGAATGATTCGCTACATACACTTTAAGAAACATTTGAACCCTAAGAGAACGAGGTGAAAGGACAGCGATATCTGAGCAGCAATTTTACTGTTATAACTTCAGTGGAAAATCCGACTCAAAATCATGAAAAATAAGAATAAGTATAGCACATGTAGATCCTTTTCACCCTCATATTCCCAAATAGCCGCTTTTTCGGCGTCTGGTTTATGCATCATCTTACGTAGTTCCCTTGCCTTTTACTATTACGTGGAATAAAATGATTTTTTTAAACGACTAGTACCAGCGAAGATCTTCTTTCTCAGTATCCGAATTTCATATGAAACAGAGAGAACGCAGAAGCACTTCAGCTCATTGCGAGACTTTGAGCCTTAATGGGTCCGAAGAATAGAAAAGAGAGCCGTTATTGCCCTTAGCTGAAATGGAGGAATCGCATTTCTGCTAAAAGGAAACTATTTAGCAAGAATCGAAAAGTAAAGTTTACGGCTGTGATAAGAAGTTCGGTCGAAGTATATCTTCGAATTGAAATACTAATCAGACTAGTTAAGTTGAAATGTGATTAATAAATAAAAATTAGATCCCTAATTATTTGAAATTCCATATTTAAAAAAGGCCCTATTTCTCTAAAATTTTATTGAGTTTCCTCCGTTTTCGACTAGTTCACAGCTTTTATTCTTGAAGATGATTATAAATTCGTGAAAAGAATATATTGTAATAATAATGAATGGCGTGATTGAAATAATGATTACTATATAATGTTATATTTTCATAGCGCTTCTTTCTTTAACTTCAGAAATTTCAAGATTATAATATTTACAAAAATAGATTCAACAGAATCGGTATTCCATGACAAAAGGAATAAATCTGGAATCAATTTTTCTCGAGAATACTTGGCCTTGTTTTAATAATAGTACCTAGCTTTCTCAAGAAAAATTGATACCTAATTTATTACTCCATTCACAGTAATATGGCGAATGATATGAAAAATCACGAGTTAGTTCCAAAATCACCACTATTCTCAGTATTTGCATCGATGAACCGTTTCATTGCCTGGGGTAGTAAGTTATTGCAAAGCAATATGTGGAATTAACGAATTTATACATCGGTCAATAGATGGAGATTCCAAATATTTGATGGACGGAATCATATATTCAGAGAGTAAACCTCGAACGATAACTTTGATTAGTATCATACCCGTTGTAATTCAAAAATCATTACTGGAAATCTCTTTGGTCGAATGTTCTGCTATTTACTCTCTTTCAATCAGTGCAAAATTCACTTTACTAATGGAGAAAGTTTTCCTCAGAAAACACGGAGAATTTGATACTCTCATAATATGGAAATTTTATAGTTATAAAAACGTTATGAATCATTTGGGCGCCATAGAAAGATATCAGACTACTCTTTAGTTCCCAAAAGCAAAGTTATAACTTTATTTCGGCTGATAACTTGCCAAATCCACTTTTTTGTGATGTTAAACGTAGAGTTTTACGGCGATTCGATTCTGATTCGACTTCTGCTTTCCAGTAACTTTCTTTCCGTTGTGGAACCGAGAAAGTTTCCAACTCGTATCAGCTTTCAAAGTAGTTTTAGTTTTCTAAAGAATAAAAGCTATCTCGCAAAAAATGGAATAAAGTTTAGCGTGAAAAATTGTGTTCGAAGTTGGAGGTCAATAAACAGAATGAAAGGTTGGACGGCAAAAGGCTACCTTTAAGAGATTAAATTCTCCTTTGATTCTAAAAGTTTCTTCCCCTATATACATCTTTTGTTTGATTTGAAAAATACCTCTCCGTAATTTTAGCTCGAATTTTATGAGAAGTAATGGTAGAAATAGTTCGCACATTGACGCTGCGTTAGTTTATTTCGATCTAAATAGAATTTACAGTGTATTTTTCGTTAATCGCGCCGTGAAAATGTTCATGAAATCAAATGAGTTAATTAAGTAAATAAATATTTAATTTCGCTTCACGGAATGGATTGCCCACATCAAAATTAGCTACTGAGTTTGTAATTAATCTATTGAATTAAACGACCAGATTTTTAATGAAACAAAATCAGAAACACCTGAAGTTTACCGTATTTAATGATGATAAAACTTATCCAAACAAAGCAAAAAAATCATCCCAAAGTATCAATTCAACCTCAAATGCTTAAAGGTTGCCTTTTACAAAATCGTCGAAAGTAAATAGAGACATGAAAATAAAAATGAAAACTACTTTCAGAAAGCTACTGATTCTACATAATGGACAGAGTTTTCTTTCCCATTTCATCTTTTATCTCAGAAATATAACAGGAATATTTGCTTTCTCTTACTTCTCGTAGTTTCAATAAGACGCCATTTTTAAAACCAATGTCAATAATTTACCGATTTTAATTCAAATAAATATTGAGGATATTAGGATAATGAGTTAGATATTTTGTCATACTATATAATAAATCGATAGTATATTTTAGCATTAATTTCCACTCAGTTAGTAGTTCTAGAAGGTGAAATTACACCTCAGTGCAGCCCTGAGGAAGATGACAGTGTGTCATCGAAACGTTGGCGACAGCAATGTCACCAGAATTAACCTGGTTGGAAACCCGAGAACCATATTTACAAGGTGAAATTACTTTCCATTGATCTATTTTATCATTTATTCTGGAATGGCTTATACTTTTATTCCATCTATTTTATTGTCTTTCCTTCCATTACAATGTAATGTAGTCTAATCGCCACAGCAGTAATTTTCTTTTCTGACTCGATAAATTTTGCTAAATGGAGAAACAAAAGCTGACACTGATTTTCTATGAATGCATACCCAGAATCACCTAAGTAAAATATCAAATATTTTACTGATTCCCTGAATCATCTTATTAGTTTATGTTAGTATTATGTTTTTCCCAATATTTATGCATTTTAAAGTCACAGATCCCTCAATAAATTCATCTGATTTTCCGTCATCAAAGAAAAATTAATCTCTTTCGAGGATATAAAATTATTTCGTAATCATGAACGACTCATTGAAGAGTACGAGTCTATGGTTCAATCTGCATTCTGGAGTATATTTAATGATTTAGTTCGTTCAGATATCATCCGGTATGACAAATGAAGGAAGCAGTCGGCTAAAAACTATCCTTAAAGAGCATAGCTTCTCAACCAATGGATACATGTGATTTCGCCGCCAGACTCGAACACATCAAAAATACTCTAAAACAAAACGTCAATGCGATCTAAAGGAAAAGGCATTTTTTGTTTTAAACGTTTTAATGGCCAATTTTAGGAAAATTTCTTGGAAAAGTAATTCTTTGCGGCAATTAATTTTTTGCGTAAACTATTGTATAGGTGATTGGGATGCATAGGGATTATAGTATAGTCAAAAAGGGATGATTACTCGCAAGAAAAAAATATAGGAAGGAATTTCGCTGGAATCGAATCCTTATGCTTATCAAAGTTTTCTCGTATTTTTATTTAGCTTTCATTACCTGAGACATTTTCATTTTACCTCATTTTTGGTAATTTTCTCGGTTTTCCACCTACTGCAGTGGACATTACGTGCACCCAGGGTGATCTACCCACCTCGCTTCTCCCTTTCTAGTCCTAGTCCTTTCCCTTCCCCAGTAGCCCTTTCTTGTCTATTCTCAACCTCAATCACAATACGATCACGAATAAATTAAAATCCGTTACTTATTATACTATCAATTTTTCACCGTCTGAAATACATTACAAATTTATAACGAGGAAAAGTAACGTTAGAATAGAAATCTAGGATAGCACAATCTCGATTATCCGCCGAAAGATGAAAATTGAGGCAAATTTAAGTCCATACATAACGTAAAAATAGCAGCCTTGAGCATAGAAAATCACACGGCTTTCCGGTCGAGGCAAGTATACGAAACAGCTCACCTATCACAGGCACCCCCTTTTCCGTGTATATAGATGACCTCTCTTACCCTCGTCACGTGACTATACGCATGCGACCCCCATTTTTTTGCCAACTTCCCTCTCCCCCCTCAGATTCCCTTATAACCCAGAAATGTCAAACCGAAGATCGGCTGACCTTTTCAGCCAGAAAGCGATTCGCCCTCCCCACCGCCTCATACCATAAAATGTCCATTCCCTCCGCCCTTTTATCGCCAACCCTCCAATATAAGGAAGAGCCTGTGCCCAGATTTATCGTCCCGACTCCGATGACTTTTCTTCCATGGGCAACAGGAGAGGGGGTTCCCCAGGGAGGGATTGGGACTACAATAGCCTCTGGGTGGATGGGGGACGACGCCCGCGGCCGGCCTAATATAAAGTGGGGGGGATAAAACCCAAGGGGGGGGGGTGATATGGCCCGAGAGAATTGCTTTGCCTTCGAGGAAGGTGTCCAAGACGTCGCCTTCCATGGCCGCAACCCGCTCTACTCCTCCGTACTTTCTCATTAAATATAAGGAAATACCACCTTCAAAACGGTTTAGAATTAAGCGGTTTCGCCATAACAGTGTTTCCTGCGTTATGAAATGGAGAGTTCACACGGGAATGTTGTACTTCTTGTGGGAAGATTATGAAGGAAAGGAGTATGCACGACCTTACGTTTGTCTCTCCCTCATTGCCCTTTACTCTAGAAGGTATCGCGTGAGTCCCACTAACTTCTAATTAGGGTCCTCCATGTAGGACTAATACGCACAATGAGTAAGTTTCAGGGATATGCAAGAGTCTTAAAGGAAGTCCTGTATTTTTCTTAAGAGATATTCGCCGTATTTACGATAGCATCTGCGATGTATAAATTTTAAAAGAAAAAATATTGGGGATTTACTAATCTATGAAAAAGATGATATTCAGAAATCTTAACTATTTTAAAATTGATAAATTTGAAATGATTATCTGAAAAATTATTGATAATGAAATAAATACTGCTCTGTCTTCTCCATCGCTCCGTGATGAAAATACAAGTAGTCAAATAGTATTTCAATACTAAATAAATAATTCCATATTCGTGAAATCCTTGTGATCACTAAACATATGCATTGTCTGTTAAGTATATAGCACGGAGGTCAGATCGAAAAAATTCTCTCTGCCATGATCTATCTCTCTTCAGACATATGGCCTGCTTGGAAAGATGTGGAGTTACATGTTTTATCCATCCTTTCGTCAAGGAGAAAAAATTGTATGAATGGAAATTTTCCGTCTAAATGCAGCAAAATGACCCTAAGAATAAAAATATTGACCGAAAATTATGGTGATACGAAGATGAATGCCATTATTCTACATTACTAATACCTCAGTAGCTTTCATATTATCGCGGCCATTAATAGGACCTTGGCAAAAGTTAATGAAATGTCGCGAGATTTCTACATCCTGCATTAAAATGTCTTCCATTCATCGGGGAGGACAGAATTTATATGGTATATAATGCAATATAAATATTTTGGTATTATTTGCAATTTTCCATGACAACTGGTCGGTGAATAATTAAATTTTCTGGAATTCCTAAAATCATTAAAGTTATGTGATACAATGCAATAAATTAGGATTATCTGTAGTTTTCTATAGAAGCTGGAATATTGCTTTTTAAATTATACATCAATCTGTTCAAGAATATTGCACTTTAAATTACGAATACCATGCATGTAGAAAAATGATAAAATTCATGGCTCATTTGGAGTATTTTCATTAAAACGATACTAATGTTTGTTAAATAAATTATTTTGCATTATCAATGCAGTAGTGAATTCTCCAGTCAAAAATGACGGCATCGAGTTTAGCATATTAAATGGCACAACTATTATTTCATACAACTGATTCTTCTGAATCATCGACGTTAAAATAAATCGCTCTCCAATAACATTGCGGTTAATATATCGTAAATGAAAGACGATCCGAATTGATTTCTGTTGTAAATTTTTACTACTATATCCTTAGTAAATTTGATATTCATACAGCTTCTACACAAAATATCAATGTGGATTTCTTTGGTCCTTTTTTCTTTGGTCGCTACAACAATATCGTGCTTTTCTACATTGTTGCCTTAGACATCATCTCGGCAGTGAAAATTCTCATGCTTTGGGAATCAAAACATTCGTTATTTGAAAATGTATTCATAAAGTCTATATTTAAACCATCTGAATTATATAAGGTGATTATTATTTGTAAAAATATATTGCTTTCCGAAGTATAGTAATATTTCTCTTATCATGAACGATCGCCTTTCCTTCCTCATTAATTTCATATGTGCCTATTATTTCTATAAAATATAAAAAAGTCTGCAACTGATCAAAATGAACTTGGCGTTCATTTCTTACGAGAGTATTTTCGAGTCTTCGAGACTCGAACCTTTGATGCTTTTGACGAAAAACTCCATAGGTAATTTTCCATCAGGCCGCTAAGGAATCTCTAAATTTCATAGTTCAATAGTAGCGGGAAGTGCGTGAAATTAATTTTCAAATTTTTCTTACATGTATTTCTTGCGGAAGTTCCTGACATCGGATAGATATTTAATACGTACACAACGGTGATTATTATGTAAGATAGTGTTATTATCACAATACTATGCATGTTTGAAGCAAAATATTAATTTAAAATTTATATGTATTTATTCTCAAAAACATAGCTCTGTAAATAAAAATGTTTGTTAAGAACCGCTTCAAAAAATTAGTTATCGTAACTCAGATGCTTCAAGATGGAGGATGAGATTCTTTGGAAAAAATGAATATTTAAAATAACCTAATATTCTTAATTAACTCAGTGTACGTTCTTAGAAGATCTAACTGATATTACGCGTTCTCCCCGTTCTGATACAGCGAGGAATATCGGGAAAATAGATGACAGAACAATTTTCAAGTCTATTTTTACGTGAATGATACGCGATTGTGATCGATTAAGGAAGTTAGGTCTTGGTACCGCATGCCGCACGACGAAATGCGGTTTGCAGGATATATATGTAGATAAGATTATTCGTTATCACTTTATTTATCATATAACTGATGTATGCCACAGGATGAAATATTGTTGGAAGTTTTGAGAGAAATTTAATTTTCCGTTTTCCTCTTAAAATAACCATACATAGTTTCCCTTTTTATTAAATTTAATATTAGATTTCCGATCACCCGTACGAAAATATTCTCATTTCCCGGTTTCATTCGGTTTCGAAACCTCTGAAGCTATTACTAATATAATAACTTTCAATTTTCCTTTATTTATAAAATATTAGTATGCTGTGGTATCTCCTCAACCTTGATGATGATTTGGGGAAATCATGGTTTCGGCAAATTATACCGAAATACTCATCATGACGCATATGCGAAGGTATCAATAATATTAAAATCCCTGAGTAAAGAAATGGAAGATGGTATAGGAAATGATAGAATTATTCCATTCTTAGATATTCAAGAACTGACATTCATTAGCTATAATGGATCACTTCTACTCTTTTAGTATCCCAAGAAGACCAGGGATGCCTTCTGTGGCTTTGGCGACGATGAATTTTGCCCATAAATCGTGGGAGAGTCCTTATTTGGCCGCGCGCCTGTGGATTATTCCTTCAGAGATAAAAATGTTCGAAGGCAGAGGGTAAGGTAATATTTTAATCTTCCCTTTGAATGAATACCAATAGATGTTATTGCGACAGAAACAACGATTCTTTTCCTAACATTTCTTGTCAAATAATAAGGTCAGTTGATTTTCGCATGCTATACCAAGATAAGAGGCGTAAATTTAATGTAGTTAATTTATATCTTTATGATATTTAATCCTTAGCTTAGCATATACTTACGAACGGCTGGAAAGCCTATTTTAGTAGATGCGATTATGCCGTCTTGGATTTAGGTAAGCGAATGACAACATTATACAATTGAATTCATATTAGTGCCGTTGATCGAAGTGGAAAATATGGTGATTCGGGATTATGTTGGTGTCGCGGCTTCCAAAAGTATACTTCGGCCTACAGAAAGGACGAAGATAAGGAAATTTGGCAATCTATATCATCGTAAATGTGTGCAAATAGATTTCTTTACATTATATTGACTTGAATAATTCATGCATTTTATATAATGCATTAAAAATACATACATTTTCATGAGAAATTCGCAGTTAGAACTAATCGTCAGCGATAATCCTTAAACACTCAGGGAAAAGTAGTTGGGAATCACTAGTATGTTCTTATTCCCTTGTGTACAGGGCGCGTTAGAATTCTAAAAACTAAAAGATCTAATCTTATTGTTCAGCAACTTTATCGTTAACTAATTAACAAGAAATCAGATAATTGCGTACCTAGTCGAATATTTATCATATAACATTATAATAGGGAGTTCTTATCTTCAGCATTTAAGTGATAGCAATCATTATAGTACGCGTATTAATCACACTAAATTCAGCTATTTGCTCAAAATGAGTGACTGGAAAAGAACAGGAATTAAAGACTGTTAGACGATAGTGAGAGCAAACTGATGTAATAAGTTAACTGATGGGCGATAGCTATATACAATAATCGGATAAATAAAGATAGCATCTTTATCTCTTTGACTTGTGCTTCTAATCATACCGATACTTAAATACATGCCTAACTTTCTAACGTAAGTTATACGAACAGTATTAGATAATAGAATACTAAACAGGCTCTTTGTTTGGCGAGGTTTGAACTCTTCCACCTAGCCTCTTTTGTAGTTTTTTGTCTTATAAAATTTAAAGAGAGTATTCAAGTAAGGTAAGTATTCAAATTTCAGACTACTAAAATACTTAAGCGATGTTAATAATTTCATTATGAAAATAATTAATGCATGAAAAGAGTTGAATGCTTGTAGAAAACGATAATTTTTATATTTGAGGAAGGAATAGTGGTTTTCAACCGTGATAGTAGTATCGTAAGTCGTTCTGTTATTGAAAAGAAAATTTACAAGGAACTTCCTTGCTGAAGTATGTTCAAATTTCCTATTTCCAACCACAGGAAATCCGTTCCTTGGAGATAATTATTTACTTTAATACATTCAGGCAGGTATGACTGACGTTTAATACTTCATGCGTTAATTATTTAACTTTTATTTCTAAAGCGCCATGAAAATTATTCTAATGCGTCCTAAACTATGCTAAATGCGCTCTCTATCTGTAATATATACATGAAATTATGCGTAAATTTATGGGTATAGAAGTAATAAATTTGATTTCAATTATCCTCTGGATTTTAAGTGCCACTCATAATCATGCAATGCGCCGCTTTTGGGGGATGCTCCATAAGTTAGCCATGGTAACGATAATTATATCTGCACGCGGAATTTAAGTTTGAAAAAAATTATTCGCTTGCCTCTTCTCAGAACTAACAAAGTTTAATACTTTACTACTCAGAACAGTGGCATACGGTATTTATATTCACTTTCATAAGAAAAGATACTCACTTTAACGAAATTGTCGAGTGTTGGAAGGTATCATTTTTTAAACTTCCTGTCATCTAATCCAAGGGTTGAGAACTAATTTCAAACGGCAGATTTCATGTACAAGATTTCATGTTCGTACGTAGCGTAAAATTTGAGTGGCGTGTAAATATTCATTTCAAAGCCTCGTACATCATCATCATCGTACTGAAATTCGATTTGGAAAAATCAATTTAAAAAAAAGTTTCAAACCGAATTCAAGGCGAAAAATTAAAATTCTTAGACTGAAACGGAAACAAAAAATATCTATTCTCCAAACAAAATTTTACTCGAGTGTAAATGGAGAATTCTTTGCTGAATATGAGCAAATTTAGTAGATATGAGTGAACAGCAATAAAACTAAGCACGTCAACACGTAACTAATACAGTATTTTGGTATTAATTTCTTCTATAAGCAAATTTTCTCTAAAATTCAATTGAATGTAATGCACAGAGAGTAAGGAAGGGAAAATACTTTACAGGAATAGCTGTGCAACAGGAAATCGGAAGAAAAATCGAAGTGAAAAATACCTACATGACTGGGACTCGAGCTCTTGTACTTTCGTGGCAGATACTCTAGTTACCATCATACTTAGAATACCTATCACGAAAGAGGGCGACATGAGTCCTAACCATGGGGATAGTTTTTACGTCTGTTTCTCTTCGGATAATCTAATGTAGTTGAAGAAAGAAAGCTGTATACGATATTGTAATGATTGGAGTAAGAGATTCTGAGCGAACCGGTTCGACTTCAGCGAAAGAAGCGAAACCGAAACTAAAATGAAATTTGGCTTTCATCGAACCATGAAAACCAGACAAAAATATTGCGATTCGACAGTCTGATTCTAATAGTTCAGCAGCGAAATTATAGGAATAAAAATTAATTAAATCGCTAAGTAATCAAAAGTAAAATTATTTCCACTTTGAAAAGGGTGAGAGGTGACTGCATTTCTTATACTTGATGTTACAAATGATACCGAGAAGCAGAATAACTTATGTACGTGCATTTTCAACAAGGAAATGATAAATGACCGGATTGAATAAAGGTCGCATGCATCCTAAAGAGCCCATCCACATCTACCGTAGGCTTTTAGCCTTCAGTGATTTCCCTAATTGCAGCAACTCGATACTTAGCTCGAAATTTTCACAAGTGATATTACTCATTTAGTAAATACCGAGACCTATAAAGTGAAACACTGGGTAAAAGCGGTGAAATGTCCACAGTGATCAGTGCTTTTGGACCCTTCCGTGGTCTCTCGTGACGCTGACATCTAAAAAGGAATTCCACGTCAATCACTCACCGTTGCATTCCGACAGAATTGATTGCGCTTGATGTTTCTCTTTTAAATTCCCATGCTCTTTGTTTGCTGAGCATGCTGCTGTTCACTGTCAAATAATACGCTATCCAGTTAAAAACTAGAATTACTCTCATTAGTTCTGGTGAAAATTGCATAACCGAATCACTTCCTCGAGTGGTTACAGGAAGTGTAGAATCATACGAATGAATGGAAAATTTTAGGTATTTTAGAGATGTTATACAAGGATTTAAGCATGAATTACTAATATTTTTCATTTCATTATTATGTTTTATTGTGTATTTTATCCTTCTACGTTTTGATCACATATCCATGATCCATAGATTTTCTTAATTAGTTTCCTAAATTTTATATAACCATGCAGAATGAAAATTTATGCTAATTCTCGCAACACCTCAATGAAACGGAAATTTGTAGAACTTTTAGGTTAAAATATAATGCATAAAGTATTATGCTATCACGTAAAAATAGGTGCTGTGCAAGGATTTGATTTAATTGCGTAAGAAACTAAAATTTAATGCTGAAACTGTGATTGCTGTGAGAGTAAAAGACTTCTCAGTGAGATAAGAAAAATTGTGGTTACATCTTAAATATCCAAATTTTGCATCGAGAAAAGAAAGAATTTAAACGTGCATGAAAGGAAGTAAAATCTGTTAAAACAGCGCCATCTATCCTTAGGCTATGAGGACGGTTGCTAACAAAAGCTCGCCTTTTACCTTGGTATCAGCGAGATAGAACTTTTTTATAATCATAGCGGAAATACGAAATCTTTTTTGACTCTTGGATTTTCAGCTGATTGCTGAGTTGGCAGAGCTTTTCAGCAGAGTTACCAACTTTTCAATCTTTATTCATGGAGCATTTGGTTGTATCTCAGACATCTAAGGGACTTATTTGCTCATTATAGAACCTGCTCGATATAATCGGATTTTTATTCTTTAATTAAAGATAGGCAAATGCAAAATTTAGTGAAATTTAGTGAAAACAGATTAATGAAATTTCATACAGTTATAGCTTTATATCAAGCTTGATCATCACCTATGCAAATTTTTTACATACAGTATATTGATATTATGAGCATACAATCTTATTCATAACCTTTGATTCACATAATTTCAGCTGAAATATTACAATACGAGCTCGAAAATTCTTAAAAGTTGTCAAAATAATTAATTCTCATCACACATAACTTATAACTTACATAAATCACTTATGTATGGTACCGAAAGGCAAATAGCTAAAGAATATCAATTAAATATATTTTCACGAATTTTAATTCTTTGCACTAACAATAACATTTGGATTAATCGATTTTAATGAATTTTGGAAGTATTTTAGTACTCAAAATACCGGTCTTGATTATCTTGGTTGTAGAAACTCAATAGTTTAAGCGTAGAAGACTACTTTTGTTGGTACATGAATTTTAAAATATATATTGAATACATTTTATTATTCATTAAATAATTTTGAAAATATTTTTTCATATAATATTTTCATGAAATACTTTGTGGCCTTTCTTTTGTGTATTCGGTAATTTTGGCAGAACCTATATCTGTATAATTGCATGAAGCCTACAAAATTGCGATCGGAGAGACAGAGAACAGAGTAAGCATTTTCTACATCTACATATATACCCTGCAAGCCGCCTTTCGGCGTGTGGCAGGGGGTGCAAGCACCATGACTCTATTTTCCTAGTCGATTATTTTCGCGTATTGTTCTCGGGAAAAATGAATTCTTGAATCGACTGGTTTTAGCATCTATTTCTCTGATCTTTCTCGCTGTATCAGAACGGCCTATATAGCAAGGAGGGCGCATAATATAGGCTACATCTTCCATGAACGTGCTCTGTCTGAATTTATCTAGTAATTTAAATCTCTGATTGAGCCTTCTTTCTTCTAAAGATTCCCATCCTGCCTCCTGAAGCATCCGAGTAACACTTACCGATTTATCATAGCAATTTTTGCATATGTGCATTTTTGACCCATAAATAATTCTTATTGTTAATTAATTGATAAAAGGATGTACAGGATATTATTATACAATCAGATTGGATTAATTATGCTCATTGATTGCTGATGTGAATACATTATTGTTTGTACTTCAAATTATTAACTTTCAGTTTCTGCCTATGCTCTTCACCAAATAAATTCTTTTTTCCTCAATTACAATTAATTTATAGTTAACATTCCTATTCAGGAGTATTAATGAATTAATTCTGTGAAGGCCGAAACAAACCTCAGTGCATGGTTCAATTATTATTATTATTATTAAATTAAACATGTACATAGTGTTTATTGCTTAAAAGAATCTCTATTAATAATTTGTACAGTTTCTATTATATCAATTTCGATATTTTCATATCTTATAAACACCTCCAATGTTTCGATGCACCAATGTTTTGTCATTTTCATATCTATACGTCTTTGATATTCCATTTACAGTCACACGAACACTTTATAATTTAATTGAAATAAAAAGGAAGTAGTAAATTCAAGAAGCACATAAGAAGTCGTCTTTATTTCATCTACGCGCAAATAAATGTATTGAAACGCATGTTTTATTGTGTAGAGCGAAATTGCGTCGTTGGAACGTTTAGCAACCTAATTGGAATTTTGAAGGTTGGTTAGCCATTGGCATAGGAAACATTTCAGAAGTAAAGCATTATCACCGAGTCGCACAATATCGACTTACTCGAGCATATCGGGGCAGTTTCAGCTAGTTGCATATAATTCACTTCATGCTCACTGCTTAAATGGGCGTTTCGGGCAGTAATGATGTTCTACTCTGTTACCATCCGATCGACATTAACGTTAATTTCTCTCCGAAGCAGATTTGTCTGCTCCATCTCTGTGAGTGGAGCTATTCACCAACAAACAGTGCGATGCGAAAGGATTACATTCCAAGTACGTACGGTATTTACATTTGCGCATTTTCCATTCGAAGAAAATGTTGTGAATAGATATTTATTTTTGATTTTGGAATGCGTTAATGACGTTCAGACTTTTTGTTGTTATTCTTTCAAAAATTATTTAAGTTTCTTTGAGATTCTAGTGCACATTTGAAGATTTTTACTTTTCAGATTGTTTCTTTCACAATGTTTTAGATTTGAGGCCTTAAAAATTTTTATCGTGATTTTGATCGCTTCCTGTTTATCATGTATAAAATTCGCTTTAAGTAATCAGGATAAAATTTCAATAACTGAATGCTAAAATTATAAAAAATATACCATTGAGGAAAGACTGTAATGGCGTAGTATAATTTAACAATATTTGCTTCGGTTTTTTCTTGTTTTAATTCTATCAGCGCAGGAATTATTGACGTGAAAAATTTAAGCATTTTATTCTTCTTGTTTTCCGTTAAGTCATGTATTACTGAAATAAGTGTATGAATCTATAAAATGAATTTATAAAATGGATTGTAGTATCCGTTTGTGTATAATTTTTAAAGGACAAGACTTCACCTAATACTTCACTTAATGGATTCACTTTGGTTATTATAACGTGAATCCATTAGAATATATGATTTCACGAAGGTAATCTGAAGATAAGTTCTCATATCAAACATCCGCATTTTTCTAATCTAAAGTAAGATAATGTTTAATCCTAACATAATTCATAACATTAATAAGATACGATTCAACTAAGGATTTACGAATTCATTACATAATTCCAGTACTGGAGTCGAGTTTAGTGTTTTATTTCAAGTAAGAATATACAAATTTAATGATTATTATTCCATGCAAATTAATTCTATTTCAATATTATATAGTGAGCCAAAATTTTTTGAGTATAAGATGTCATTTTTAAGTTCAGTGAAAGAGATTTATAAGTCCTAAAATATTTCGAGATTATAGCGGAGAACAATAGCTACTCTTGGTCTAAAGGGATACTATTTCTCCTAGTAGTACTCGTATACAAAAATCGGATATCTAGAGTATATATCTGATTAGGTTAAATATAATAAATAAATATGCTTCCCTTTTATCCTTATAATTAAGTTATTTATCCAAAATTATTACTTATTATTAGCAGAGCAGTACATAATATGTAAAAGATTTATGTAAATACATATATTATTTTCTTCGTTCTCATACCACGTAACAATTTCAAATGTATATATAAACACACACATTCACGTTTAAGCAAAAGACAGTAAGGTTAATCGCTTTTCTTTCGGAAAAACGGACTCGAAAAAAGTTTTAATTCTCTGAATTTGAATGAATGAAGTTCAATTCTCAGCAACACGTTAAGAACGACTTAAACCACTGAATTTCCCTGCAAGAGAAGAGAACATTCATAGATGGAGCTCTCCTTATTTACTCAAGAATCCATTCCATTTTTATCAACATTTGTAAAAGTTTGATACCCACTAAGTTTTAAAATTGATTAGCAATAAACCGAAGGTATACGACGGTTTTTAGAGAATCTCCTCTTAGACAAAGTTTATGAGAAACTTTAATGTGGTGAGAAATTTTTTGAGCTGCAAAATTTCTAAGGAACTATAAAGCAGCTTGCTACATCATTTGCCCTCCCAAATAATTCTCAAGCAGTCGAACGAAACGTAAAAGAAGTCACAGAGGCCTCACGGTTAGTCTAAGGCCACGATGCAAGAGACGGGTTTATAAGAGAGAGGATCCTCTCGCGAATACCAAAAACTGGGACAAAAGCAACCTCCAAAGACATCAGCTAGTTATCTGGTATGCGTCCACGGGTTTGTAGGCGGGTGGGACTCGATTTGCAGTCACTGCCTCATGATGAGTCCTGGATAGCTCACTGCAGCTGAACCAGCGATGAGCTGCCACTTTCCATGGTGTTTCCAAAAATTTTAAAAGTACGATATCTCGTCATATTCGGTTTTAATGGCTCAATATAATTGTTCCTCAATCAAAACGAATTAAAACAGCCATTTAATAAATGTATGTATGCTCCGTCAAAAATTAACTTACCTAAAAAAACGCAATTTTCACTAATATTTCGAATTTTCGAGCTCTTTTTTTGTCAGGACCAAGACGAACTTTGTCAGAGCCGTGCTTTTGCACAGTTATTATTGAGCCTAAAAGGCAACTTTTCCAACCTATTACGTTCCCGCTACTAATAATTTTTGTTTTTCGGTACGCCCTAATGTACATACATTTATATCTTTTTCTCTTCCTGTTATGTGGTTATCTGTAATTATTTGATATTAATAAAGTTGAATTAAAATTGAAAAAATCTATCGGCTAAATGGTAACAAACTTCATTTTATAAAGGTACAAAAAAGGAAACTAAAGTTGATACATTTTCTTTATACTATGTTGCTACTTCTTCCTCGTACTTTTATTTTCCTGTTTTGTTCCACGATAGATTTCTATCGAACAAATCTTCGCCTGATACCGTGATGCTTACTGATTTCGTCTGTTTACAAACGAGCAAAACTTACGTAAACGTACTTGAAGTAACAAATGAGGAACTACAAGACTCATTTTTACTTCAAGTGTCATAAAAGATTACTTTTCCGATTAGCTAAAGTATTACAGTACATCTAGGGGAAGGCAATATTCGCGTTATATCCGAGTAGCAGAGTCGGGCATTTTACCGTATGATTCATTTCGTGTGGACTAGGACTGCGAGAAAACTGCGTATTAATAGGGATAGCGTTTATATAGATGTAGCGTCTAGAGCAGGAGCGTTTTAAACAGGATTTCTTTTATTTGGTATTATTTAAACAGAAAAAATTTCTTCAAATTTGTGATTTCTATGGAGCATCAGTGGTTCAGGGGTAGAATGCTCGCCTGCCACGCGGGCGGCCCGGTTTCGATTTCCGGCCGATTCAAGTATTTATTTACATTATCACGCCTAGACAACGTTATTCAATATATTCATAATTTACTTTCTCTTACCACTCTGATGGCAGCTTGCAGGTTATCGTCGTAGCTGATAAATTAGTATTATACGAAGTGGATTTGTAAGAGGAAATCTTTTTCTATGATTATGTGTGTATAAGTGAATGAAGCCTTTTTCGAATCGTTTATGAATGAGTTTTGGTGTGAGATTTTGAGATGAGTGTTGATGCTGAGTAGTCAGTTCTGGTCAAACCAAAAGCGATCAAAATTATGATTTAATTAAATGAAGGGAGATTTTGCACCAGATACAAGGTTTCACACACACCAGTGTTTCGTCGTATCCGTCATTGGACTATTAACCAGAGAGGTTGTTTTTCACGTTTGTTCTCAGAGCAAAACAACTTACCGAAGAGTGATTAGTTTCCTAATCAGCACCTCCCTTAGCTGAAAAAGAATGAATTGGGTTTTTCTTCTGAGCTTTGCTAACTTTGGCTCTAAAAAGTAAGGAAATAAATCACGTGGAAGAAAGATCAAATAATTTATATTTGTTAATATTTATCATCATGTTGCGAAAATTCACTCTTACTGATCACATGCTATGATTCGGTTAAGCGACAACAGATAATCGTCCACGCTGTAAGTTTTATAAACTAAGGAATATTTAAGGCAGTAAACTTTTGCGATTGAAAGGTGTATGAGGCTACAAACTACATATACGAGGTATGGCTATTAAATAACGAGACTGACGCTGTAAAACAATTTATTTTGTTTGATACATATTCACTTATCATCACCTTCAATATACACCCCTCCTATATATTTGCAACGTTCCATGCGAATCTTCCATTGTTCGAAACAGTGCTGGAAGTCTTTTTCTGTCAGCTCCTTGAGGACGCGTGCCGTTTTTTTTCATAGCTTCAACGGACTCAATATTGTTCCTTATAATTCAGATCTCACCTTAGGAAACAGAAGGGAGTCGCATGGCGCAAGATCTTGCGAATAAGGCAGATAGACTAATACTGGGATGCTGTACTTGGCTAGAAACCTCTTCACAGATAACGCAGAATGAGCCGGCGCATTGTCTTGATGGAGAACCCATTACTTGTCCTTCCACAAATTGTTTTTAAAATTTGCCGGACGGATTCTTTATCAATTCCTGCAGTTTCAGCAATTGCACGAATACTTAATCGATGGTCAGATCGAATCAGATTACCGATTTTTTCGATATTGTTATCCGTTTTTGACGTGGAAGGGCGACCCGAGCGTGAATCATATTCAACATCTTCTCGGTCATCTTGAAAATGTTTTAACCACTCGAAAACAGGTGCACGCGATAAAAATTCATCATTCAATTCAAAAAGTTTCAGTGGCAGCTTTTCCAAGTTTCATGTGAAATTTCACAACAATTCGTTGCTCTAGTGTTACACTTAACATTTTTCCGGCGAAAGAAAAAACAACTCTAATGAAAACAAAAGCTACGGCTATACTGATTTGTTTATAGAAGCGATAGGTACTGCATTCGAAAGAGAAGACTTCACTAAACATAACTGTCAGTTGCTAGCGTTTGAGGCATGAACATTTCTTCTGTAGCAGCGTCTGTCTCGTTATTTTATAGCCACACCTTGTATATAAATGTATATACATAGATATAAAATAAAACCGAAATGAATTATAGAATTAAGACTCTATTTTTATTATTTTATATTCATCTTTTTGGGGAGTTTTCGTTAATGATTGTGTTAATTTTTGATATCGTATATTTTTAGGTAAACTTGTCCTTGATACTATATGTTTATCGAAATAAAATATGGCCGTTTTCAGTAATGATGAGAAGCGCTTAAATTGCCAATTCTGTATTCCCTGTCTCAATATTGTCGGAACCCACATCCAAGAAGACGGAAAGTTATGTTAGCTTCTCTTATACAAATTTCCTCCTCAGTTTCCAAAGGACTGCGTAAAAATATTTCCTTTACGTTGGATTTGTATTATTTTGAGGAAATGCAGTTTTCAATTTCCATTTCCATTTTCCGATTTTCGATTTACATTTCCCTTCCTCTACATTCGCGAACGTTTCGGATAGCGGCGCTTACTTCCCTCAATGCGAGTGCCATTTCATTACCATATGCCAATAGTGCATAAGAGTCAATGCCTGAGGGAATCATTCTCCATTGGCCCACCAACTCACAGTGCATCCGATTTCGGAGAAAATCTCACCTCGATGCGAATCAGAACAAACGGAACTCAAAAGCAGAGGTGTATTGCCTCTCATTCGCACCATCTATATTCCAAGTTGAACATTGAAAGTGTAGATCCGTATTATCAAATACACCAAGGAAATGCCACATGGATAAATACAAAAATTGTTCTCGCATGTAAATTTCTTTTGCGATTATTTTTACAAAAGGTATTATTATCCGTTAGGTATTCTAATCGATGACGCTTACATCAGTGAACCGAAGTTACTTTGATTGTCGTTCAACGCTTCTTATCGTCAATTTTTTCAGTCCACCTAAACTTACCTATTGGGTAAAGTATAATCATATTGAGGAAATTTAAATTTGGTTGCTTAGAGAACTTTGATTTTTCGCTTATGAGTAAATAAATTTTAGATCAGTGACTTCCATTGCTCTAACTCCCCCCAGTAACTGTAAGCTGTAACTGGCTCCCTTAAAGAAAAAGTTCAGTCATCTATATAACGGTATAGATAAAATGGATGCAAAGGTTATTGAGAATCGTTTGTTAGAAAACGAAGTTCAATCCGTAAAAAAATCATGTATTACAGCCCACCCGCATCTTGCACGCCTACTAATTTTTGTAGAACGAAAATCAATATTTTCCTAAAAAGAGACATTTAGTACTAAAACATGAACTCAGACAATGTTAAGATATCGTCGATCTTTAAGCTAAGAAACCGCTTAATCGCCATCAATAATGCTGTGACCTTAAAATCTCAAACTTACTTATATTACATAAACAGCTTTCTTATGACTCTAGTCTTTTATAAAGTTTTACCATCAATAGAAAATTTGAAAAATTTCGATCAAAATTATTCAATATTGAATGGAAATTATGTAAAAATATATTTTCCATGCTTCCTAAACTTATATATAATGTGAAATAATCTTATATACACAGTAAATTACATGTTTTTTAAGCTTGTATCAGCTCTCGAGTCTACATCCTACAGTCGTTAGACAATCGTATCGACATATGTTTTTGCATAGCACAATGCTAAGAGTTCGACTAAGTAATTGGGAGGGATTGATAGCAAAGTGTTAGCGATGCTCTTGTTAATGTAGAACTAACATTCATTTCTTGGGACTGGAGAGTGAGAATCCTCAAAGACTGTTACCCCCTTCTTGTTTTAATGATAAGCATGTTCTTACTCTCGAATTCCTGTTATCTCTGCAATACGTAAGAATTAATGGATCCTACGAATAAGTAAAAACGTCTACGTAAAAAATTCCACAATACGTGTTTGGGCCCACATCGATCACAGCGTCTCTTTTAAATAAAAACACACACATCCAAAGCAGAAAACCCCGATTCCATTTCGAATTAGTTGGAGCGAATGTTTGGCTAAAGTGATGAATCATCCCTCATCTGTCATTATTCAGGCGGAGTGCTTTCGCATTTCCCTTCGAATCTATCGATTGGAAGATGACCTACTCCTCCTCTAATCGTCTGCTGTGCGTGGTGATGAGGCCACCAAGGCAATTGTCTCGTGATCTCAGAGCCTTGCATCATCTTCCCTCCCACGCACTACCTCAACGTCACACTTCTCTTTCTTGCTTTCCTCATTACGGGAGTGTTTCTAGACGCTTGCTGTCGCCCGAATATCTCACCACGCTTCAAAAGGTATTAGCCAAACATCTTTTACCGTTACCTCACAATATAATTTTAAAGTGCTTTCCCGCAGCCACACCCGTATTCTAGACATGCGGTATAGAACCATTCAGCCTGTTTTCAAAATTGGCTACTACTGCGAATCGTTCACGAAAAACAAAACGACATGTAGCTAATCTATTTCTCTGATTTTCCTTTCAATATCTGATCAGCGATATCAGGGAAATCTATCTCCCCTATAGATAACGAAATAGCTCTGAATTTATTACGTTTGTTTGAGCAAGAATTTTCTTACAATAAAAAATTCCCATACTAGTAGTGTCTTCAGAACTTTTACGAAGTCACTGTAGGATTTATTTAATTAAGCACGGATTTACACCGAATTTAGTAGTCTATGAATGAAATAACTGTTAGAAAACATTATTTTCCTGAAAAAATACTAGTATTTCACGATACTTAGTCTTCTTTCTTTCACTGACAATGAAATGGCAGAATTTCAGGAAGTGTTTCCTGAAGCTGTCTATTATAAACCAAATGAACCAAAATTGTTTGTTCAATAGAATCCTCATTTAATTAAAGTCCTACTCCCTTATTTTTTAAAGCTCTTATCAAATCCTACAGGGACTGAGGGTCAAATAATCGTTAAATGACTGAAAGCATATGTGACTTTCCGTGATTTTATGATCCTATTCTTTTTATCCATTCAGTATTTGACAGACATGAATAATTATAAATTAGCACAAGCAGGTGAAGGAATTATAAGGGATAAAGACTTGATTGACACTCATTCTGCCTTATATAATGTACTTATACTTTTTTGAAAGTAATTTGATGAAATGGACGCGAATTCGAAAAGGAAAATATTTGCTCGCTTAATACTGTCTATTTATCAGTATTCCCGCACTTGATATACTCCATATTTCAAGATAAATCTTCTTCAATCACTAGTTGGAGTATTCTTCATCTCCAATATTTAGTCTTTTCGTAAGATCTGTCTCTTTAAAAGTTAAATATACTCATTTCAACCCTGACGAAGTCTCCGACAGAATAAAAGAAACAGTGGTTTTCCTACCATTAAGATTGACGCAGTTTCAACCCAAAAGTTTATCCTATTTAAAACTTAAGTATATTTTTTCCAAAAATCTCAATTTAAAGATCGTTTGACTTATCAACTTTATGTAAGTCTCGAACGTGAATTCAATTCAATTACTAATCCAATTGCTCATTTACTTTCGAATTCAATCAAACATTCCATTTATTTTTGAATCAGGGTTCATTTCTAAGCGAAAATTCGGAAAATTGGGACTAAAAGTGAAACTATAGTAGCATGGAATTCTTACTTTGTTACTGCGGACTGTTGCTTCCTAACTGTATATAGGGCTGAATTTTGGTATAAATGATTCATGTATCAGTAAGATAAAAATGGAGAGAACAGCAATGAAATAAAATTTTTTAATTGCAGAAATTAAGCAAATGATGAAACAAACTGTTTCATCTCCTACATCGCAGTCTCCAGTATTCCTATCTGACCAATAGAGTAATGAATGTAATCGAAATGTTTAGGCGAGTCAAAAGTTTCTTTCATCGAGTAGATCGTTATTACGATGAACGGTGTTATTCAGATATGAAATGAGTTCTCAAACTGCGGCCTGTGGGCCAAAATCAGTCTCTAAAACTTTCTTATGCGGTCCGCGAATGCATTGGATACTGCACACAGGAAATGAGACTTACTCATCCCAACAAAGATTAGGGAAAGATGATTAGCTTTGTAGGAAGAAGCATGCGCCTAATTACCAGAGGATAAACAGAAGTGAAAAGGTGGGACTCGAGTCCAGATCTTATACTCTCTGTACAGGTATTCTAACTACTAAACTGTTGTGCCGCGTCGAAAGCATAGCGTTGCAGATGTCGCTAGATGCAAGTTCAGTGGTCAGAATACCTGTCCGGAAAGTGTCCTAGGTTCGAATCCCTGTGATGTTGAAAATTTTCACTTTTAGTATTTCTTTATTTCTTAGGTATTTCTATAAAACAAAATAGGATATCTAATGTAATAAATAATTAACAATATTTATTATAATGATCATAAATAAATTATAAATAAATATAAATGATGATTTTACTCTTTGTGTTTTTAAATGTTAAGACTAATTCAATTATATTTAAATATGTTGAAATAGATATATTAGTTTTAAAGAACAAAGGATGAATTCTCGTTTAGATTCAGCCTAACAGAAATTTCATTCCGAACATATTCCGAATCCATTGCAATCGGCCTCGTTTTATACGAAGAGAATAGCTCACGTGGTTCTCTTTTTTCTCTCCAAACTCAACTTCCTTATCTTGCATAGAAGCGCCATAAAATAATTTTCGAATAGTCAGCTATCTCTTTCTTATGGCTAAAACATCTTTCCCCATTGACTCTTTATGGGCCCATATTCGCCTTATATTTTTATTATAGGCTATATAACTGGGATAATAATGTCTGTGGTAGTCAAGGATTTGGTTTATTGAAAACGAAAATTTTTGACAACAAATCTGCGTTCTTTTCAAAATTAACCCTGTTTCACAACGGAAAATAATTTATTGAAAGAATGTTCGCATCTTTTTTCATTTGTATAATACTGTAAATACGCCCAATGTCTGATTTTTATTAATGTTCCATTTTGAGATAGATGAATCTAAAATTGATATTTTTCAAATATATTAATAAATTTTATAATTTTAAATGCCTCTTTTTCAAACTCTTTTCTACAATACTATTAATCTAAATTTTTGATCCTTTTTCGATTTTCCAGTTGATTTAAAGTGTTGATTTTCAAAATAATATTGGCAAGAAAGTTTTCAACTATTGAAATTTATATGCCGGTTCTTTTCTGCATTTACATCACTTCAGCAGTTCCTTGATAACTCTCTTTAATATTTACTTAATAAACCGATAATAGAAAAACATATACTTCCAACAAGTATGCCCCCTCGATGTTATAATAAAAGATCTCAAATTTCGAACCTCTTACTATTATATATTAGTAGAATGATTTCTCTACAGCAGTATTAACCAATAGCAATGGCTTTCGTTCTTCACAGTTTATATGATTTTTAAGACTGCAAAATATTTCGTGACATTCAATAGCCTACTTAACAAACTATATTTTATTACTAACACTGCATTGTTTAATTTTAGAGTGATAAGGTTACCATGTAGCTTTGGCCCTTAGAGCGGATTTAAACAAATAAGTTATTACTAAAAAAGTGACATAGAAACACACAAAATGCACTGTAAAGTCTTTTTGCCCGGCGAATTTATTACTAGTATAGCCTTCGATACTTAATAAAAATAATCCATAAGTGTTGAAGATTTCCCAAGAATTACTACATTTTGACGTGAATTTTGTCAGATAAATTAAGCAGCCATTCGGTTAAGTTTTAAATGAGGAAGAAAGATAAAATAAAATGGTATTAATGGTACTTATGTACTAAAACGAAAAACTGCATTTAATTACGATTTCAGAAGACAACAACACAGTGAAGTACCGTTAGCAACATGAAGCAGGAAAAAGAACTTAAATTGACAAACTGTACGCTGAATGCATTCATTACCGGAAACGATGTTTCTCAAGGAGATCCGCGATGTTTCACAAGATAACTTTGCTTTCATAACTTCCTTTGGTTACGGTGCTTGAGCAAGGGCTTTTACTTACTCTCTGCCTTTTTAGAATCCTTCCAAAGACAAGGCTAACTAGAAAAATAATACACACAAAGGATAACTGTACATGAGGATTATATGCAGCTTTTCTTGCATAAGTAAGCACATTTTTTCATTCATCAAGCCCGCTTCATTCCAAGACTTCTTTTTAATTCGCACTTTCATGCTTGTTTTATTTTGCGTATTCGCAGTAATCCCTAAGAGTCTTACTTTGCCTATAATTTTACTCTAGATCGACCTGTGTCTTATGAATCGAGTATCAGTATTACAAATTCTGATATATTAAAAATTCATGGTTAAAGAAAGATCTCGTTACACATAATGAGATAAGATTATCCTGCAGATTTTCACTCAAATTTTAATGTATCAGACTAACTATGATTAGGAGTTATTGCGAAAGGATGAAAACTTTACAGCTTTAAGCTGAAAGATACACTGCTATGAAATCTTTTTATTTGAAATATGAAAGCTGCAGATGAACTTGGAGGTAAAATTTAAAGAAAGTGACGCTTCTAGTGAAATCAACTTTGAGGATGATTTTACTAGCAGCAATAATGATATTTTGGGTTTTATCAATGAATTACTTGTGTGGCTTCTGATTTCGGTGTAGATTTATCCTATTTTTTCCGATACATTAGTAAATTAAAATGCGTTTAAAACAATTCTCACGTAATATTTGGCTGTGTTATCTCATAATATTGGCGGATGCCTCTTATTGACTTGGAAATGCGGTGTTATAATTTTCAAATATAAAGTTACTACAGGTTACATATGAACTATATCACTTATCGGTACTCTCTCCCATAATTTGATGACTGGACATTTTTCTTTAGTATCAGGACGGAGAAAAATTTTTGTTTCCTTAACTTTTCACTCTCTTGCTTTTGCTGTGATAATAAAAAAGCTACTACTTTTTGAATGATGATATATTAATTTTGCTCATTGAACACTATGAAGGGTGTTTTTCTTTGGACATTATGCCTTTGTTGCGAGGACTTTTATACCCATAGAATTCTGGCTCAGTAAGGAAACTACCTCACTCATCATTTTGCCTAGTAAGCCAAATATACTTTCCTGTGCTTTAATTAATGAGGGTTTGAAGATCCAACCAGCCATCGAACTAATGATTTTACGTATACACAGATAACCTGCAAACGGCATTTTAAGGGTGTCGAAAAGTTTAATCTCAGTTTGTATATTATGTTTACGATTTACGCATTCTGGAAGGTGCACATACAAATAAGTATTTGTAGGTTCAAAGGATGAGAACATTACATTTTCTTATTTCCGCAATCCTTTCTAAGCCTTTTCCGATTGAGTGGTACACACATCAGCATTTTACGGTTTTCAACTATATTTTTCTGCCTCACTAGGCTCATTGAAGTTGTACCAGAAAAGTTGGTGAGAGCTTGTAAGTTAAATAATTTCAATATCTTTTTGGGATTAGAGGAATAGAGTCAGTTTTAACCTTGAAATTCAAAGTCTTAGATAATTTTAAGGAAAAAAGTTATTTCCGGCGTGCTTTGCGATCGTTCATATTTCCAACTAGAAAGGTTTCAGAAATATATCTTTGCAGTAGATGCGTGAAAATATTCGAAATGTCGAATCAAATTATTTTTTCGGTCAAAATTTCGAACCGAATCGACATCTACGAAACTCGAATTGCGTCAAATAGAGTCAAAAATCGAATATATGTGAGCGTAAATTATGTTTCTGCTCTATATTTTTGTTTCTTTTCTCGATTCTCTAGATGAAACTTGTATTTAACACTTATATAAGTACGCTTCTAACCACGGCTAATTTGGTAATCAAACTGAACTATAATTACATAATTATATGTTACCTAAAAAATTTCCTCATTATGTAGCTTTATAAATTGGAATTAAGTTGTTCTGCCGAAGTTGTCTGTAGTTTAACATGATAAAGCAACCGCCCAGTAAATGGGAGATCCAAGTTCAAGCCCCGGCTCAGCAAGTTTTTGTGCTTAATTAATTCGATTTAATTGGAGTAAAAAATTACGATTTGCACATTAATACTTTATAGAGATACAATGAAACAGTATTATCTAGCAAATGCAGGAAGCAGTCAATTTACTCATTTCTATTTTTGCTACCCAAATAAATTCAGCAGTCATTTTCAAATCATAGCTCGCACATATGCAAAAAGTATTGTACAATTCCTAGATGCACTGTTTGCACAATGACCGTCAAATATTCCTCAATAATATTTTTCCATACGACGAAAGATCCGCTGTCTTCCAATGAAGGACATTTATTATCCTATTGAGGTGTTACTACTTCATCCTTGACATTTATCACGGTTTTTCCATTAGGGCGATTTTTTTCCATGAAATAAACTGTTTAGCAAAAGCGTCGAACTCAATCACAGTTTTATGATGACATAGTGATATTTCTTCAATTTATGTACTTCTGAATTTGGAAAATAAACATAAGAAAAGGAAAGATCGATCGAATTGCGGCACTGCTAATCATTTGATTGATTAAATTATTGAGGAGTTGATAGGTGTATCAAATTGATATATTATAACCAGTAAGAGGATAAAGATACTTTTGCATAATAAGGCGTGCGTCTTTGATAACCTCAATTTTTTATCGATTGCTGTAAGGATGTTTATTAATACGGATCTTCCATTTTCTGGGCGGCTGCTCTTTCAGGTTAAGCAATCTTGTTACAGCATTTACACATGCCATTTTGTGAGACTTGTTAGGCAAGGGCTTATAGTTCGTCCGACAAAGCGGCATCATCTATGAGGCACCACCTTTTTAAATTTTTCACTTAAATCTCACCGCCAATACATACATAGGTGGAATCGAAAGATAAGAACATAAGCTTGTTTATTTAAGGCAATTTTATTCTTACGTCATAGTTTTTTCTTTAGAACTATGCTACGGACACATACGTTATTTTATTAAGGGATCTCTCAAGACGCTCGCTCCCCTTTCCAACTCTCCGGCACCATTTGTTCTGCGTACAATATCATATATTGAAGAGTTAGAGGCAAACAACAACCCTGCCTCAATATCCACTCTACCCATTTTCATTGAAAATCATCACCATGATTATTCACTAAACTATTCAAACGCTTTTTCTAGAGCAAAAAGATGGAGCTTAAAGCCTCAGATTTATTTCCTTTGCATCAGAATCAATTATGTGACTAGATTAGCTCTTAGGTAATATTAGGAAGCTAAACAGTGGTCAATTCTTGACGGTTCTTTGCCTCTAACATTCGAATAATTTCGACGTCATTGACTTCATGTTATATTTGTTGCAACAAACAATTTTAACCCTTGAAGATCAATAATTTTGATAATAATGATACAAAATTCTTAATGCAATAGCAAATAGCTCATGCAAATACACGACCTCGGAGGAGTTGTACCGGTTGTATCAACGTTAAAAACGTACGTTTCAGTATTTATCACAAAAATTAACTATTTTTTATTATATTTTGAAAAGGATATTTAGCTAAAGGAATTTGGATTTAGGATTAGATCTTTGGGACTTCTCTGAATACTAAGGCTTCACTAATTTATCGTATTGATTTTAACTTAAAAGTAAGAGAAATCATTTCGTCGTTAATAAAATAATAATCACGGTTTTATTAGGATGAATTTTAGCCATTGAAGACCACTCATACAAATGACCATCTATTTCAGAGCACAAACATCCAGACTCGAACCGAAAACCCGAGACTTCGTTGCTAGGCTACCACGCTATGCCACCGAGGCAGACAATAATTAAATTTAAAAGTTACCAATGGATATCTAGTGAAAAACATTACTAAAACAGTTTAATTCAGCCTATTCTCATCTTTAAATAGGCGAAAAGGCATTATATTTTGATTTTTACTGTAGAAACCGTTTTCATTTATTCGACGCTCAAGTGCAGACACTCCATTGATTGCAGTCGCCTCTCTTGTCTCCAGTCGGCTGCAGTGAAAGTGAATGGCAAAGCGATACATAAACAGCCTCCGCATTGCATAGAAGCATATCTATGAGCCACGAAGCCATTGAAAACGAAATCTGGAGATTTACTTTTCATTTCGCAATGAAAGCATCCCGTTAAAGTGGCTGCCTTTGAGTAAGTCCCGAGGCATAAGAGAGCGGGGATCGATCCCACGTCACTCGGCGTCTGACTCTCGTCATGTGTACATCAGCTCGCGATCCGCGTAGGCGCATTGCGGCCGATCCCGAGGCGCCGGCGCCACTCTGTGTGATGGCGTCGAGAAATAAAGAGAAAGGGGGAATTAAAGGGGGAATGGCGATACAGGGAATTACATGAAAAATGTTAAGGAACGAAGAATGATTCGGAAAGAAACGTCTTCGGCGAGAGAAGCAAGCGCCTCTGGGCTGCGGCGATCAATGGAGAATAAAATATAGGCGAGTGGTTTGAATTCGAAAAGTAAAAATATTGAATAGGACCTTTTCGAAATATGTCCATACTATGAGCAGTCACGTCCTCTAACGATACAATGGATTAGGATTCAATATATTTCCCAGAAGAGCATCAAAAGGCGTTTCGAAATCGGTTCTATGCATTTATAGGAAAAACTGTGAGCTTAGATTTTTCTGGAATCGAACCCATGATAGTTGGGTCTGATATCTATTTTTCTTGTATTTGATTGCCAGGCTATATACACAAAAAATCTCTATGTGCTTCATGGCAATAGTTTAGGCTTTGGATCCTTATTGACTGCTCCACTTTTACAATTATGAGTCTATTCTACTACTATTTTCTGGGACAACGATTGTTTATCAACTTCTATTTGCGTAGTATTTCGCTACTCTTGTCGCCTAATGTATCCAAAGATCAGTTTCTTCGAAATATATGGAATGAGATGATAATAAAACTATTAGTAATGAATCGTGGAGCGATTGAGGCAATAAAGAAGGGATGGAATCATAAGGAAAATGATGAGAGAGATAAATATTTGGGAAATATATTTAGAAGGAATAAAAAGAAACTGATACTATAGCTGTACTATTGATAGAGAAAAGGAGTAATATGCGGGTGATATATGAACGCACGGAAAAGGATAAGACGAAGGAAAAATTACAAGAGGTTATGTTAGTAGAGATTTAGGTAGGATTTAGATATAAATTGGGAGGAGGATGTTTATTAGAACTAAAACGATTAAGGCTAAAGGAATTAAAGAAAAAATAATAAGTTGATAAATTATAAAAGGAATATAAAGGTAATGAAATATAGAGGATAGGAGTGCATGAAAGAATGGCAGTAACAAATTGGAAGAAATAATGTCATTTTTAAAATAGTGTGTTAGTGTAGAGTAATTGTAGTAAATAAAGTATAGGACGTGATAGTGGAAGGTTGGATAAATTATTATATCGATTAAATAAACAGACTAAAGATAAGCGAGAACGTAAAATGGGTTGGTATGATATTATAGAAATTAAAATTATATAAGTAGGAAAGAAAATGAAGGCGATGAAGTAGAAAGAATAAATGGATGAAAATAGTATTAAAGTGACGAGTAAGATGAAATGATAAGAAAGAATGGAAGTAAAATAAAAGGGTGAAGGGTGGTGTAGAAATGAGTGAAGAGAAAATAGTATGTTAAAAGGAAATGCAAGAGAGTGAGAATAGAATAAACAAAACCGGGAGAGATATTTATAAACTAAGGTAAGGGAAATAGAAAAGAGATATTTAGGGAACGGAGGGAGCGAAATGCAGGAGAAAATAGCTGGATATTGATAGGTGAAGTGGAATGACAATTGGGAGACAGAATAACGGGAAGGAAAAGAGAATTATATGAAAAGCAGGGGGAAAAGATATAAAAAGACAGAATGGAAATGGAGAGATAAAAGCGACTATACGAAATCAGTATATCAGACTGTATAAGATCTCAGCAGAAAGAGAGGACAGAGTGAACAAGAAGATCGAGGTAATCTCTTAAACAGTGGAATAATAAAAGATATAGAACAGCTTTAATAATATTAATCTATGAAATGTCTATAGTTTAGATATTAAAATCGATCATATTTCCTTTATTTTAAATTTTTAAGTGTGTTTAGAACCGTTGAAAGTAAAGGTTGAATGTAGATATTGATTATTCAGAATAGAAATTAAACTGGATGAATTGAATGAAGGAAAAAGTTTGTTGGGATTTTTGAGAAGTTTTACAGAGATAATTACGTATTTTAAGAAGGACTTATAAATCATGTCTGACTATGGAATGCAATTTTTATCAGACATATCGAATCATCGGTCCTATAAATTCTATTTCTACGAATTACAAATCTATATTAAAGCCAACCTCAGCCGTTGAAGCACATTTAACATTTCAACAATTGTGTAATAAATAGATTGTGGATGATATAAAATGTTTAAGATTAATTTAAGAACAAGATGTTCTTGTGAGTATCGTGATATAGGAGCTATATGTACTTCATTTTAAAAATTAATTTATGTTTTATTATTGAAAATATCTTTAACTTTCTTGTAATTTTAATTGGAATTATTTCTACGCAGAATTCTTTCACGCATCTTCTTATGTGGGTGTTTTTGTGCATCGTGAGTTTTTTCTCTATCAACCTACAATTTTGGAGATGTATTCCCATTAATCAAATCTTCTTTATTTTTCAATTTTCTCTTCTACTTTTATAATTCTCTATTCATTTCTCTTTCTCTCTTTTAACCTGATTTGGAAGTATAATACGAGGTTAGGTGGAAGAGAGGCTTACTTGGGTCTAACCTAGCCTAAGAAAAGGTCGAATAATAATAATAAGGTAGTCACGCTTTTGATTAGTTTTTGACGATAAGAAAGGTCTCCCCGAACTGAAAATCTTAGCCGAGAATGGATAAATGGAAATAATTCATAACTTCTCTGGAGAAGGGAGAGAATACGTTGGTAGGGAAGAGGAAGAGCCGTCGCAAAGTGAGGGATAAGGAAACGGTGAGAACTTTGGCTAATAAAAAGAGAGTGGGTGAGAACATAAGGAAATGTTGATGAAGAGTGGGAAGGAAAATACTCTCGGAAGAAGGAAAAGGAGTTATTGCGCCAAAGCAAAGAGGTGTGGAAGAAGAAAAAGGTAAGAAGTAAAGCTAAGAACTTCACAGGAATGGGAAACAAAGGAGCGCGAAAGAGAAAAGAATAGGAATGAGAAAAAATGTGCGTAGAAAAATGGTGAGGTGAAGAGGGGAGGCATTTCCTAGGGACGGAAAAATGGCGTGACTCAGAGAAAAGGGTGGAGCTCTGCAGAAGGAGGAAAAATGGTTTAGGGTAGGAATTGGAGGATTATGTAAAGCCAAGGGGCATATTCCTAGACAAAGCGAGGAAGAGTTTGACGTCGATGCAAAGGGGACACGACAACAATATGGTAACGCCAGATCTCGTCCCAATACCTTTTCTTTTCTTTGACATTTCCGCTCTGAGTCTAAGATCGAGCTAGATATCTCTTCGCTTGTCTTCCTCACATTTCCTCGCTATGGTCAGGACATCGCAGACATAGGTCAGACGCCTTCACGTTATCAGAGCTTCTAAGATAGCATTGACATTTCAAAACTCTGACTGAATTTTAGTTCTTACTTCATATTTATGAACGCGAATATATAATTTTACTGAATATTAAATAAGGGCTATACTCGATTTAGATTTTACAGGAAATGAACTCATACATTCATTAAAAGCAAAACCTACTATTTAGCTTTCAGTTGGTATTTTTATCTCAATTCCTTATTAACTTCTACTATATATCAACAAGTGATTAATTCTTATTCAAAAATTTCTACCGAAATCTAAATACCGATGATGATTTATAATATACATAACAAAAGAACACAGAGCTTTTAAAATAACGATAAACATTTTTTACAGATCTGTAAAATCTACCATATCAGTAAGTAATTTATTCTTTAAAATTAAAAAAATCAATTGATATCAATACAATCTAAATTTCCTCTTGAAATTTTGAAAGTGCTAAATCATAGTTATTATTCTTATTATTTGAATAGAACTGTGTTATAATAATAGTTCTATTAGTAATAAATTAACCATGACCACGCTATTCCATTTAAGGTAAGTTCTCGTACGTTCTATAAGTCCTAACGTTCTAAGTTCTCATAATCCTTTTACAATAGAATTTAATCCACACTTTCCAGTTTTTGCAAGCTCCTCCCCAGCACATATGAAAATCTTTTCATGTTTTTACATTCTTTTCTCAAAATGCGTATATCCCATATCTGTGGAATCTCTAACAATATTTTAAGCCAGTTCAATTTCGGTTCTCCTTTTACCTTTTGGCCATTTACAAACCTAAATGTGCACTATTTCCTGCTGATATATTCTATTTCCTTTTTGTCTACACCTATTTGTTCATCAACCACCTTTTTCAGCTATTATATAAATCAGTAGCATTTGCCATTAATAATCTATGTTGGTATTATATGATTTCATCTTCAGTTTTTCTTCAGCGTTCAATCCTTGGTCTGCAGCAGTCTATCACTTGGGTCTATTTTCACCTATTCTTTTTTCTCTGAGTTTGGTATGGTTATATTCCTCGATTATATTTTGTACATACCAAAGGGAGGTTTTCTACTACACTTTTTTCCTTCCATCTTTTCCTCTAAAATTGTCTCAATCTCAATTAATCTCTTGTGAGTATAATATAGTCTCGTTCTCTTGTTTCTTTAATATTCCAGATGGTATTTATTATCCCACACTCTCCGATAAAAACTTCTTCATTTGTTAGTTAATCTTAGCTACTGATCTTGGCCATCATCCCATAGCACCACTGTACTAAAGATTTTGTTCTCCTTTCCTACCGTCCATGTTTTACACCCTTATAGGACACTACTCTAAACGTATATTCTTAGTAATCTCTATCTTGTACACAGGCTGACGCTGTTTATAACAAAGAGACGTGTTTTTGTCAAAATTCACCTTATCTTACTTTTTCTATTTTAATTATTCCTCCTGGATAGGAAATTCTTAAAACTCCTCCCTAAAGTTTCCTCATTCGTTATTCCATACCTTCAGCACCTTCTGTCTGTTTGTCATATACAACATCAATTGATTTATTCATTCATATTTATTTATTGATTCATAATATAAATATGATTACGAAATCATGATAACTAGGAACGCTTTAGCTTCAAAGGACAATGTATTCCTTTGGAGAAGCGCTTCCCAATTTTGCGTGTTCCGCCGCTCACATATAATCTCCATTTTTCGTCATACTTAACCACGTGCTTATCAATTAGTCTAAATTATTCCTGAAATAGATGAAAAAAAACAGTATGGAATGAATTTTTAGTCTTGCCGCAATAGAAATAATTTAGGTGAGTATGAAAATAGCTATACAAGTAGTTCCATCAAGTTAAGGCTTCGTCCATCGATTTTAGAAATAATTCAGAAAAATATCTCTCCCGTATATTACGCGACATACTAAGAGAGAGACACTAACGTGCAGTGAAGCAGCTGTGGGGAGGTATTGCTATAGAGTTCTTAAGGGCATATTTTATGGGATCTAATTTTACAATGTTATTATCTTTTAAAAGATATTATAAAAATGCTACAGGAGATATCGGAGCCCTATACCATAGCCAAATGGCCTTCTTTTTCCCCATAAGATGGATTCTGACTATACATACCGTTATCGATAGCTTCCTCAGCCTGAATTCCATCGATTTTTATGAGCCTACCATTCACCGTTCGTTATTTAATTTGAGATTTTATTTTTTGTAGTATTAATGCCAGTGGACAAGCCCACGCTCTGCTGGGGGTGTAACTGTACGCCTGAGGGGCCTATCGAAGCCATACGTTTCCCGCTTATTATCTTTGGCTCGAGGGCCCATAATCGTTTGGCTACCCCATTAGATTGATACCTAACAGTTACCAAGTATTTGATGGCTTTGTGACCTGTACGTCATCCAGGCGTTGTTAATTTTACGCTTCACTTCTCCATAAAGATTGGGATCGATAAATCAGAGCCAATAGGAGAAAAAGAGCGCACATTTACTTGTAATGAAAATCACGGCGGGAATATTTAATGAATATTAATACGTTTCCACGGGAAATAATTCGCTCGTCGAGTTTAATTTATGAAACATTTTCGCCGGCCGACGTCTCTCTGGGGAATGGAATCGGAGAGTCGAAATTGGGGTAATCTGCAGATAAAAACCTTTTCTTCTTTGTATGTAGCGCTGTAAAAATTGATTCCGAATCATATTATCGTTAACGGGAAAATAACAGATTTTTATCGGAATGTTCCCATAAAATGGGGAGAAGGCGTTTCCAGCAGTGTCAATCACTCCGCTGATTACAGCTTTCATAAATGGATTCAGGAACTCGCGATATGGCTTTCATAAATCAGAGGTGGACCAGCGTGCTCTTTGGCCTCGTATCTCGCTCCTTGAGAATGATTGGTGGCAGGAAAATGGACATTATGTTATTTAGAATCCAAGGCTAGAGCAGTTTCATTTATTAAAACATTTCGGATGAATACCGCGGTGAAATTACACACGCAAAGTCCAGAACGTAAAAATTGATTTAAAAGTACTGAGCCATCCTCGTAACTTACGGAGACCACCGACGAGTTTTATGTAATCATGAGATATTCGACGAGGATTCCGATGTAATCATATGTGTTTACTTTTCATTGGAATTTAGTAGCCTTTTTTATGTGTATTTCCATGATGTGGTAAATGGATACAAAATTAGATCGATATTTTTGTTTGTTCATTAATGTTTCGTTGTTTCTTAATTAGATCGATGAAATTTACAGTTAAGGAAAATTCGCTAAAGAAACTTAATGAAAAACTTTCTAACTCAGAAATCATATGATTGCTAACTTCAGATAAGGTAAAACTCTTCGAGTTACATCAGATAGCCGTGATGCTGGAAGAAAGATCCCTGGAAGAAACGGGGAAAAATAACCCAAATCCGAATATTAGGGAACCGTTGTTCGAGTCCCTGAGTGTTGATATATATTTTTCTGTCTCTTTATTTCCATGTTGAAATTTACAAATTTAAGTAAGATTACGAATTTATCGATTAAAATACGTAAATGCGATAAAGTATGTGCTTAATGGTAGGTCATTGTTCGATTCTAGATACATTTGCAAATTAATATTCCGTCTATGTTCGTTTTTCAACTAAAGGCAGCCACCAATCATTGGAATTGGAAATATTTACTACGAATGTATGTCTTCCATATCATCTCGTATGAATTTGGAGCTGAATAATGAGATGAATGCAGATTTTATTATTTTCTATTTACATTTGAAATAAATTCAAAATATAAGTTAGCGATATATTCAAAATTTTAATTTATTTCAGTTTTATACAGATGAGGTAAATGATGAGTGAATAATCGCAGAGTGATAGAGAGTTGAAGCGTAGAGCAAAGAATTCAGCTTTAATCTTGTAGGACGGAAAGGTATTCCGATGGAAAAGACGGAAATTAAATCATTGGTTCAATTATTACTCGTAGCAATCTATTTGAGGGTAACTGAGATCACTACGGGTTAAACATTCAGTGAGAGATGGGATCCATGAGGTAGATTCTATATTTTTTACTTTAAGGTTTGAGAAAGGGTTGATGATACCTTATAATGGAAAGAAAGAAGTTGATAGGTTTCCACAGAAGTTGGATATTACTATTCGAAGTCCAAACAGGAGAAATGTAATCAATTATGGGTAACACCTACTGAAGAAGAGAGTTCTTAATGCAGAAAAGAATGCATAGTTGCATTTTATCCCTACAGAATCCCTGCTGGAACTAAATTTCTCGCTACAGACGTAGAGAACCTTGAGGAAAAAACCCTAAAAGAAACTAAGTGGATAAAAATACAAGCGAAAGATTTTTCGTTACTTTTTTTAAAACCTCGAATGCTTTAAGACGAGGGTACTATGATGAAAACTGCAAACGCTTTTTGTCACGGCTTCGCGAATGAATGTTCGATCTAGGTGATAAATCACCTTCAGGAAGAAATTTATCCGCATGAGGAGTTTGTACCACTCGACTGCGATTGAAAAGAAGCACTCCACTATGTTCTTTTTAGCCTCCAGAATGAAATAGCGACGCCATCAAAAGTATCTGGCACGCGTTTGCGGATTATATAAATGTAAATGCGACTCGAGATGGGGTTTGTCGCAGTTGCAGTAAACGCGGAACATTTTTTCTAAAACAGTGCTTCGGTTTATTCATCTCCGTGTTTTCGAGCGCTTCTGCTGCACGTCTTTCCCTCTCTTTCGAATATAAACTGCCAAGGCGAAAAGGCTGATAGGATGGCGCCGTCAGGCATCGATCCCGGGGCTATCTATTAATTACGAATCCCGCCGACTAGCAATCGAGCGCAGACGCTCGGCGATTTCTTAATCCGCACTGCACCCTCCCCTTGACATTTCTCCCTACATCGACAGCCCCTTTACAACCCCCTAATTAACCCCTTTCCTATTTGTCACTCCTTTCCCGCCCGCATCTATCCATGCGTTTATCTCTCCCCTTCTCGAATTCGGGAGACATATAGCCCTCATCCATTTCACTCTCCTCTTACTCCCTCTCATTCTCATATTTACAATTTATGTACATAGATACCGGCGGCGGAATCTGATTGGCCGATTCTCGCCTCCAATTACATTCAATCTTTCTTCGCTTTCGCGTCTTTCGCAGATCACGTGATCTTGCCCCGATTCGCAACTTTATTTTAGAGAAGACTGGGAATCGAACCCAGGATAAGGTGTTGCAAAATATCCGCTACTCAAAGTTTTCTGTCTCAGTCTAGATTAAATATTCGCCATTAATTATGCATATAAGAAACTGAAGAAATTGGGGTTCATTCAGTCTCGTCTGATTTTTACCGTAAGCAATTGGAATCGAACCAGGGACTAGATTAACGATCCATCAAGTCCTTCATTAAAAGCTGTATATTTGACCCTTTGGCATACATCGCTACTATGGAATTTAATAGTAGTATATTTAGTTCCCGTTTTCTCTCCGGTTAAACGAAAAAACATACTTTCGATTCAGTTCCGGTTTAACTCCCACTGCCAACATCGAACCGGTTCGAAATTTTTTTTCTCAACGACCATTCTAATAGAATATTTTTCGGAATGCTTTTTTATCATTTCTAGCTTATTTAAATAACATTACGCTAAATTTTAGAAATAAACTTAGTAATGATAAGTTGCTAGTCGTAGTTAAACATGTTTGGTTAGCCTTCCTCCAGTAGCAGCTAAGTAAAATGTGCATTCTAGGGAACCGAAAACCGGAACATTATAAATAACCGGGACAGAGTGTTAATCAGTTTCGATTCGGGTTCAATAATTTTATTTTTTAGGTTCGGTTTTCACTCGAGCAGAAACGACGGTTTTTCGGTTTTCGGTTTGTATCCGGTTCGTAGCCCTACCCCTCAAACTCCCGTTCGAACTTTCACTCTCCTTTTACACAACCCTTTCCCCTATACTTTACTATCCCATTCCCCGCCTTTCCCTTCTAATTTTCCCTATTTACCCTTATGATTTCCCGTCCCCTACTCATTACCCTTTTTCTCCCTCTTCCTAACTACCCCATTTCTCCTTATCCCCTATTTTAATCTCATTTCCCCTCATATCTGGGCCCCCATTGGCCTCCCCCTTAACTTTCCTCGTATCTCCACCATACCACTCACTCCGCTCCCCCTTATTTCTCAACTAAAACCCATTTCTACCAACTCTCACTACTCCCTCTGTTTCTTCCTTGCACCCCCAAACTAACCACCACTTCTCCGCCACACCCCCTCTCACCTCACCTACAATTCCCTCTACAATTTTTTTCCTCATCCATCCTCACTCCAAATAATCAGCTCTTCCTTCAATCTCCCATATCTCTCTCCCTAGTCCGATTTCTTTCCCTCTATCGCATTCCTTTTTCTAATTTCCTTCTTCTAAATCTTGCCATTCGCTGTATTTTATTATTTAGTATCGCTTTCCAATTACAATTCCTCTTCTCTACTTCTTTTATGCCCATAGTGGCCGAACCTGATGCCTATCCTAGCCATTTTCGAAAGAATCTTTTCTATTTACAGCATTCTGTTTCACACATGAAATCTGCGTTTGTTAAACCATTTTATTTATCACAGATGCGCATTATTGTGAAACTATATGCATTATAAATTAATACATCACATTATACATGTTTAAAACGCAATATCCTTTAGGATTCGACTCGTGGTATGTTCCCCAGACTGGGAGCCATAAAGGCGCCCCTGCAGGTACTCTTAGAAAATCCAATGCAATTTCCATACAGATACTCCTACAAAATCCAATATTTCACAACTACATGTTTTTCTTAAAGAGGATATTCTTCAGTAAACCATTGAATTTATCTAAACATAACATTTATAAAGGAATTAGCATTGTTACTGTGTATATTATTATAAAAACATCACGAAATTTTAAGGAAATATTGTTATATGCTACGATAGGATAGTTCATTAATTTTTATTTTCTATTAATTATTCACCAATTCTAATAAAGGAAAACTTGTCCGAAATATAAATACCGCGCTTACCCCTTATGATCGCACAGACGCTACCATTAACAATAAAATATCAATTCTTAAGAAAAATCTCATTCGATGATTCATTTGAACAACGAATAAACCCCTAAAATTGTTGATTGCAGTTTATGATTGGTTTATTCATGAAAATATTACCCACGAAGGCGCCTCATCAAATATTCAACTGACACCCAGCGCCGTGCGCCCCCTAAATTTCGGCGCCCCGGGCATTCGCATGTCCACGCTGTCTGGGCTAAACATTTCGCTTTTTAATTCTCCTCCTATCCTAGTATTCATCCTCCGCTTTAGACATCCATTCATCTCTTTTTACCCTTTTTACGTCATTCACCACGTTTAATCAGCTCTTCCTAATCTCCGTTTCCTTTAGTTCCACATTCTCTCACATCTTCTCTACCATTCTAATTCCATTCATCCTTCCATTTGTACTCTATTCACACTAATTTATACTCATTCACCTTAATTTCACTCCACCTGTATTCAATTTCTAGATTTCACTTACCCTTATCTCCCACACATTATTATTACCTTTACAACTCCTGATTCTGCTACACATACTTCTCAGGTACTTAATATATCTCTTTTACGTACCTTTCCAATAATTATTGAGATACATGAAAATACGAATCAAAGAAATAAAGATGTTGATTTAGCGTAGCTGTGGCATAAAGACGCAAAAGATGGAAAAACAGGGAGCTTTTGAGTTAAGATGAGAGACTTTTAAGACATGTAAATCAGAAACAAAATTTTTGTTAAGCAAAGTAGTCATATATTATAATAAAAATGAAATTATGTAATAATAATAAAGAATAACTTAATATCAGAATACAACTATGGATTTAAGTGCAACGTGTTTTAGAGATATTTTTGTGGAATCAAATCCGTAATATGGAACGCCTAAGAAAATTCCTTAATTTTGATCTCAAAATAATCATATAATCACACAATCACACAATCAGTTTTTATGCTTTAACTTCGATGTTTACCAAGAGAGATTAGACATAGATGTTGTTTGAGAATGAAAATGAAAAGAATACACATAAATATCCGGCGTGCAATTTAGAAAAACGCGGAGAGATGATTAAAATACAGAACAAAATCACACTGTCACTTGGGCCTTTACTACCGAGGTTATTTTTCTTTTCCCCTAGGGCTCGAACCCCGGACCTCTCACGTAATGAATTCCATTCTTCCTCAGGGTACAAGTCATAATTTTTGAGGCTTCCTAACAACATAATAACGGATCAGGTAAAGGCCGAATATAAACGAGTAAAATCAGAAACAAAACGAATAATGCGTGATGCCCTCCGTCAATTTAAAAGGAAAGTTTTATACGAATACTTAGACGAGGACCCAAAAGCTTTTTGGTCGTACGTGCGTGAGGTCCAAGGTAAAGTTCAAACCGTAAGTTCGTTAAAAGATAACAGCGGCAATGTAATTAACGATTCTAAGGAAAAAGCGAACATCTTAAATGAATATTTCCATAGCGTATTTACGTCCGATATTACATTAGGCGCCCTACCAGTAGTTAATAAAGCAGAAACAATGTCGAATATCACATTCAGGGAAGACGGAATTATTAAACTTTTACGGCAGATTAAGCCAAATAAAGCTCCTGGTCCTGAGGATATACCAGCTCGAGTATTTAAAGAATTAGCAGAGAGCATAGGCCCCTTTCTTAAAGTAATATTTGAAAAATCTATAAGCGAAGGTAAGGTCCCAAAAGATTGGAAAATTGCAAATGTCACCCCAATTTTTAAAAGCGGCGTAAAAGATGATCCATCGAATTATAGGCCCATTTCGTTAACTTCATTGAGTGGTAAAATAATGGAACATATAATTACTAGTTCCTTAATGGGTTTTCTCGAAACCTCTAAATTCATTGTTAAGAATCAACATGGTTTTCGTAAGACACGTTCCTGCGAGTCACAGTTAGCGTTATTAATTCACGATATCTTGAAATCGGCCGAAAGTAAAAGACAAGTCGATGCAATATTTTTGGATTTTCGGAAAGCGTTCGATAAAGTCCCACATCGTAAATTGTTGTACAAATTAAAACTTGCGGGCATCAACGAACAAGTAATAAGTTGGATAAAAGATTTCCTGTCCGATAGAGAACAACGAGTAGTATTAGATGGTATTAGTTCCAACCTAGTCAAGGTGACCTCAGGCGTCCCACAAGGAAGCGTAATCGGGCCATTATTATTCTTAATATACATTAACGATCTTAATGAACACATCGACAGTAACGTTAGAATATTTGCGGACGACACGGTTATTTACAGAGAAATAAAAAGTAATGACGATAGATTAAGCCTGTCGAATGACTTAGATAAAATAGTAAAATGGTGCGACGACTGGCAATTGGAGCTCAACGTAGATAAATGTTCAGTAGTTAATTTTTTCGAAAGAAAATCCTTTGCCAATCATAATTCATATAGCCTTCGAGGGAAAACATTATCAACTGTCGATTCGGTAAAATATCTCGGAATAACCCTCACGAATAACTTAACTTGGGGTACCCACATCCATAACATATGTGGGCGAGCTCTTAAGAAACTAGGCTTCGTCAAAAGAATAGTCGGTAAAAGCGAAGAAAAAGTCCGCGAGCGATGTTACTTTGCGCTAGTGAGGCCTCACCTCGAGTACGCATGCAGTGTATGGGACCCTGCTGAAAAGTGTTGTATTCGCGAGATAGAAAAGGTACAAAGAAAGGCAATACGCTTCGTAAAAAATTGCTATGATAAATCGGTAAGTGTTACTCGGATGCTTCAGGAGGCAGGATGGGAATCTTTAGAAGAAAGAAGGCTCAATCAGAGATTTAAATTACTTGATAAATTCAGACAGAGCACGTTCATAGAAGATGTAGCCGAGATTATGCGCCCTCCTTGCTTTATAGGCCGTTCTGATCCAGCGAGAAAGATCAGAGAAATAGATGCTAAAACCAGTCGATACAAGAATTCTTTTTTTCCCAGAACAATACGCGAAAATAATCGACTGGGCAAATAGAGTCCTGGTGCTTGCACCCCCTGCCACACGCCGAAAGGCGGCTTGCAGGGTACAGATGTAGATGTAGATAGATGTAGATAATTCCTGTTTTGTCTAAAAGAATGACATTTTTCACTGCATTAATATTTTCATTAATGAGCTCTTTCCTTATGTAGTCTTTTCTTTCGATCACTTGGCACCGAACCAGAGACCACTTTTCCAGAAACTCGCTTTTTCATCATAAACTGTGTATCCTGCTCTTTTCTTTCTTATTTATATTTTGTTTCCGAATGCATTTCTTTCTCCCTTTTATTCCGAAATTCACTCATTTCCCTTTTCCTCGTTTAATTCTCTCTCGCAGCCACCTTTCCTCCCCAAATCAATTCCTCCCCTCATCTCACCCTTCATTTCCGATATACCACTCACATTCTGACCATCCCCTCTGCCTCCTATATCAATTTCCGTCGTCGCCTCCCCCTCTTCCACCCCCATTTCTCACGCCCCCTCCCCGACGGAAATCCCCCTTTGCCCCATCCTCTCTTCGGATGACTCAAATCTTCCGAAGGTTCGGTGCGCATGCGCGGGACGATCTCTCCCGACGGCCGGCGAAGAGGACGCTAGAAGAGGGGGTCGCAGCCCACTTTCGTCATCAGTAGAGAGTGGCGGCGTCACTTGTTGACCGACCATGGCGCTCTCCACAAGGGGAGGGGGGCCGCGGGGGCGGTCGCTGCTTCAGTTGGTGCCCCAACGGAAAGTCGGACGGAAGATTCCTCTGGTGTGGACTCAGAAACATTTCGCCAGCGGGAAGACCAAAAGGTTTTCGGTGTGATATTCTCCGGACGTTGTTTGTTACGCAAGAGGTGTTGCTTGCAGACTTTCCATCGGTCCCGGAAAGAGTGTGGTGTTGTCGGGGAGCGGGAATCGTGCGGCCTTGAAGGTAAAAATCCTTTCTCGCTGAGAAAGGGAGTTTGTATCCCTCCGCTCTTTTTTTACCCGTTCGGGGGCGGTTCGAAGCGCGGGGAGACGCCAAGGTCGAGGCGCGCGTCTTGCCCTTCTTCTTTTATGGCGTAAGGCACCGCCGGTTTCTTCTATGCGGGCTCATCCCCTTTCTATTAGAATAGGATGCGATAGAGAAAGGGCCATGGATGAGGTTTCCTCGGTGTCTCCAAGATATTCCTCTACGTCCCAGAAGGTTAGCATGACGCGCGATGTATTTTATTCATCACTAGATCTTGGAAAGGCTATGAGGCTTTGAAGGATTTCATAATATCTTTCCGGAAGTAATTTAGATTTTTTTACTCATGTATTAGTAATTTGGTAGATTTTCCCCGGCCGGTTTCGGCCAAAGAGACCGTGAGAAAATTATCCGAAGAAAATTTTGTGGTATACTTTGAAACAAAGGAGACGAATTGTAGAAAAATCTTTTGCTCATCCCCTGCAATGGAGTGGAGCTGCAAGAACGTAAGTCACAATACCTGTAGTAGGTTTACCGATGCCTTATGACCATCTCCATCTGCCTTATTATGCAGCGTAAATATTGTTTTATTTTCTCTAAATCTGTACAAGGTAATAATTTTAGAAGAAATTCCCTTTGAACCTGCGATAGTGGTTTAGATATCCTTGTGTAATTCAAATTTGGGTAAGATAGAGCGGCAAAAGAACATCAGAGAAGGGTGAAATGGTTTTACTTTCAAGATTTTCCGAGATAATTCCTAAATCTTCTCTACTTCATGTAATAAGGTAATGACCAACTGTTCCGCGGTTCTGAGTGAGGGAAGCCAGTCGTATATCATTTCTCTTATACATCTGAAACGGTGAAAAGGAAAGCTGCGGCGCATTTCCTTTGAATATGTCCCTCCAATAGCCCCCAAGAATATGAATATCTAACTGCGCGCGGAAAGGCGCCGACTTCCGATTTCTCTTACCGCAATGTTAGGCACAATACCCACTCTAAAACAGTGAATTTAACTCCATTATTTTATTTATCGGAACGCTTGAATAACCATTAATCGTTTTTCCTAGCAGAATCATGAATCCGGCAATTGTAAATGTTAACGCTAGTTAAACATATGGAATCGTGTGGAAACATTTAAATGATTCGATGACCACTTATTAATTTATCTTATGCAAATATTTGGATGGGAACCGAAACCATTCGTTGCCAAACGCTGCGGTATACGCTCGCGAAGAAAAATTATGCGGCATCTTTACCGGCGGATCGAGCTATCATCATATAGTTGCCAACATATTGGCATCCATTCCGTAGATGGGTATTTCCTTTTGCAGCCATTCAAAGCCTTCATCGCAGATATTTTAATTCGCTCAATACGTGATGCCCCCACTCCCCTTTGATCTTCTCGGACAGGTGACTCACCAGCTGAGTCTCGCATTTTATCGTTGTCCCAGCAACCCTTTGTTTAATCAACAAATAAAATGTTGGCCATGGCTCGATGATTGGGTGAGAATTGTTCGCAGCTGCCGGCGAAATATGTTTATGTTAGCTTTCCATAGCAACCGATGTCTTCCCCAAATGAATCCGCATCGCTGGAATGAGAGTGCGGGAATTGGAATCCCATCTCTATTCTAGGAAAGGAATATTTCAGGAGAAATTCACTCCTCTTGTTTTCGCTGTTTTAACGCTATTATGGAAACATTTTGAATGGAGAATAAACGGAATACAGGCAAGAATTTGTAGTCTTGCTTACTATGACTTAATCACCATTGGTGATTTTCATCATGAGGTATATGTTTAATAGAATCGATTTCTTCTTTTGAGAGTGCTGGGGGATTTGTTCAAATTATAATTTCATTGCTTTAATCTTAGATATTGTGGGGAAACCGGGTTGGATGATTATTTAAATACGTGCAGCTCTACATTATTACATAGTGTTTAATTAATTTTACTTTAACCGCTTGCTATTTTTTCTGAATTTCATAAAGAAATTAATCTCTCCCATATTGCCTTTCCAGAAGTAGTCTGAAATGGAGTCAACCGCTAATTGTTGGTTGCCGAGTTAAGATAAAAGGTCATTCTTCATCAATTTTAGCGAAATATTGAAATTCCTCTCCCGAATTTTTAAAGTTGATGTTTTTTTTGGAATCCTTCTAGTGATTTGAAGGGTGAATTAGAAACGTTAAAATACACGGTGATAATCAAGCCATTTCGAAATCGCTGCATGAACTTTTGTTTTTCAGAAATCACGCCGTTGGAAGTATTCATTTCGGTCTAATTTTTTCGCTTTCGAAGTAACTGAGATGCCGCGGTACAATAAAATGAGTAGTTCACCCTGTGTGGCGTTCCGAGCGCATCAGCAACCCCGCATGTCAGACACGCGCGTTGACGGAGAATTCTCCGAAAGCGAGAAATAATAATTCCCGGAATTCCTCCCTTAATTTCCCGAAAATACAAGTCTCGGAGGATTCCCAGAACACCGTAAGCCACTCTATATTTGTACTCCGATATTCCCGAGAGACGAAAATCCCCGAAACCCAGGGATCGAGACGGTGTTTTTCCGAAGGCATTTTCAAAAGGGGAGTTTTTGTTGGCTTCCATTAGCGCGCGATTTCCTCCAATTCCCTGGGCGACTTCCGGAGGAGGCAGTTGTGCCGCGGAAGTGGTCTCCGACGGAGGCCAGATAGTTCCAGGAACTGCTCCGCCACTTCCAACGCATTCTTTTCAATCGTCCCGTAACATTCTTTTTCCGCATTTGCGTTTATAACTGCTTGATTTTGGCCGTGAAAGGACGCGGATCGTATCCCGTTGCATTCACAGGTGTTTATTATATTGTGCCGCGTACGCACTTTTCATCCCTGGACTTGTGTTCCGCTTTCAGGCTTTAATATCTCATAAACTTTTAATAGCTTCGTAGTGTTAGTTATCAAGATTGTATAGTTGCTGAAATTTTCGATTATCTTGAGGATTATATATTACTTTCCATTGATGGAATGATAGTACAACGCGTTTACAAGAAGCTCCTTCTTCCTCTTTGTTATTATTCAGTCTAAATTGTTGGGTTGATCACTTCCTGTTCATTCATACATTTTTATTGGGTTCATCATTATTACCTCACAGTTTTCGTTATGATGTAACCACATTTCAACGCCAATTTTCTTTCGCTTTCCTACTTTTTTAAATGCACGGCATAGGCCTTGAGTTTTTAGAATTCTATTTGAACTTGTTTTCTTAAAAGAACTCTTTTCGAAACTTCCGAGTTTTTTCATAACTTAGTTCACTCGGCTACTTTATCATTCCTCTTCTGTAGTTTTCATGACGCTGAAAGTTTTTTATAGCGTAGGATAAGGCCTTTTCGAAATCTTGCTTTCCTGACTTTCAACAACTCGTTTCTGCACGTCGTAGTTCGGATTTCGTCTTTGGCATGATCTGCAAGAACAAAAAATTTTATCGGCGTTGAATTTATCTTCAGACTTTTCCTTCCTGTTTCTCGTCTTTTAATTCACATTCTGCCGTAACACTAGTCGACCCACTCATTAAACCAACGCTCTACTCTAAAGTATACTTTTAATAGTACGGAAATGCGCAATATTTCCCGGTTATGATACACGCAGTTTAATTACAGCCGCCAATGAGAAGCATTGGGAGGGAAACGAGGCTCGGTAGTGCGTGCGATAGAGAAGGCAGGTGTGGTGCCACGCACGCACACGTGCATTTGGGATGCATGCGACCCATCTGCCGCCCGCTAATCGCATCGCCTCGAGATCCACGAAGAGAAAGTTAAAAAGAGCGAATCCATAGGAAGATGGCGTGGGAGGTTTGGCTTGTTTATCGGAGTCGACTGTTGCGATGCGACGGAGGCTTTTAATTATGTAAGCGGGAATTGATTAGAATGAAGTTTCCTTTCGATTCGTGCCCTTGTGGATTTCTTTCTCAGGATTCGGAAAGAGAGGAAAGTCTGCGTTCCTTCTATGGGTTCTTTTTCTGTGTTTGAAGCAGTATCGCCCTCTGAAAATTCTCGTACATCATCGCGTCTTCGATTTTTATTACGGGAAATTAATAAAATTTGAGCGCTTGCCGTCAGATCGTGGTCATTTATCAATTCTCGCCGCAATTTTTAAGTCTGACGCGTATATGAGACGGTACTGCTCTTTTATGAGCCTATAAATTTTCTGAAAATCGACGGGAAAAGAGCGTAAAAATGCTTATATGACGAGATGTAACGTGAACGTATTCATGGTAGTAAACCCGCTTGTTAGAAAACTCTAGGATATCTTATTCTTACTTTAGAAATTCCATTTTTTCGAAATAGATTATTTTATCTGTAAATCTTCTTCTAGATTTTTTGAAATGTAAAACTTGACGCTCGAAATTTTTTCGTTACTTGTTCGAATAGCTAGGCTTTAAAATCCCATACTATTCCTTCTAAATTCATACCTAAGACAGGCTGTGAAAGATTTTTCGAGGATTTTTACGTCGGTGTAGTCCTCGAAGTTCTTCCTGCTGAAAATGAATTCCCGAGGGTATTCCTGCTGTCGAAGGGAAGTTCCTTGTGGGAGAAATGCATCTGTCGAACGATCGTTAATCTCACCAGTGGTCACTTGCATCCAATCAATCGAAGATGAACCTATCGGACGACACGACCGTGACCTCCTTCGCCAAGAGTCCCTCGAGAGGTCGACTACCTGATGATGGGTGAGGATCTTTTTAAATTTGAAAAGTCTTTTGGCGAGTGGGGAGAAGAGGGGTTAGACTGATGGATCCCCAAGGAGCCATACATCCAGCTTATCATCTGTGCCACAAAGATACTTAATTGTTTCGCAACGCCGCTGATTTAATTGGTAATTTGTCATTCTTGAGTGTCCTAAAAGGTTCCATTCACTTTCTGGGGAGTGAGTGATTATAAAATTAATTCGGCTGAGGAATAATAGATGTACTTTTCTTCCGTGTTGTATCTCAAAGGTTTAAAAGTATGATTCGGGTTTGTGAGGGAGGGCTGCGATGACCCAGTCATTGAAGCAATTCCCGTCATTATTTCGGTCATTATTCTTGTCTAACCAACTCCAGGGACCTTTTTTAATGGTTTCGACAGAACGATAAGAAATTAAATTTCTGTGAATGAAAGTCGATGATTGAGGAAATCGTGATCAATTTTTTCTTGGCTGTATTCTCTGAATATTTACATTTGGTAGTTAGAAAAGAGAAATTCTACCGCCAACTCAACAATTTAAAAAATTTTAATGAATCAACTAATGCCGTGTTTCATGTTTGGTTTTAATTCTTACTTCAGATATTGATGCTACTCTGTATATACGTTTTTCGCGAAAAATGTTCTCAGTGAGTGTGGCAATTTTTAATTCTACAATCGTAAAATTATAATAGCTGTTTCCGGCACTATCGGGAGTAATTCGGACCTCGATATTATGAATACATCCTTTCTCTAAAACTTCTTAGAAAGTAGGATACACTCAGAATTGCCTTCTATCCGTTAAGTGTATCTCTCCATTAAACTCGATCGTTAAGAAAAAGGATACCTCTGTTTGCTTTTCTTCCACACAGTACCCTGGGTATTCCTTAATGGTTAATTCATCGGAATCGATGCAAACGCAAGGGTTGACGAGTGGCAACCGCACGAGTGGCGCGAATCAAGTGTTCCTTTTATGCACTCCAATTGCGAGCGGCGTTAAAGAGGGCGTTAAAAAAGTCCTCTGGGGAAGATCGATACGCCATCCAATCACAAATTCGTCTTTTCCATCGAATTCGGTCTTATTTGAAAACCATAATTAACCGGTGTTTTCTGTATTGTTTTCGCTCCGTCGGCCAAGCGTGAGGCCCAACAACAGCCGTCTACACCACCTGCACGCCCCCACGCTCTTTTCGTGCCGGAATCGGGGCCACCAGGTGGCGTTGTTTTAAAGGTTAAACAGATCCAAGTGCTCATGCGCAGCCCTTTTGTCAGCGATAGATGGCGCCGGACCCCTTCTTCATTTCCCTAAGGCCCTTCGTTTTTTTTGTCGCAAGATTTCTTCTGTCCATATTAATAGGGTCTCTTTATAGTGGGAGAAATGGGGTGCATCTCCCGTGAAATATACTCCCTTCTTTACCGATTTTCTTTTCATTTACTCAAATGCGAAAGTTATCCGTTATTTAATACATTACGGATAAATTCGTGGAATAGATAACTTCGATCTTTATTCAGATTGTCTAGGGGTAAAATATTTCCGCTCTCCGATGAGATGGCAATGAAATGAGGGGTGATTTTGTGTAAGGATTACTATGCCAGTAAAAGGATTATTCCTGAAATTTTCAATGCCGCAAAGAGAATAAGTAAAAAATTTCCTGAAATTCAGTCACTATTTTCGTATCCTCCTCCCTTTTTCATTACAAATTTACCCTTAGTATTTATTGCTCTACGCTCACCAAAATTTTTAATTTGAAGAAACGTTGCTAAGGATTGAATTCAATTGCCCCATTAAGAATTGAGTGGAAAAGAATCCTGTAAAACTGAACATATTTAATTATTATGTATTTAAATAAAGTGCTATAACGTAAAAATATTTCATAGCAAAAAGTAAAGAATATATTTCTTTGTATTAATTTCTCTTTCTTTGAATTTCTAAGTATGTGGTTAAATATTAAGTAGCTAAGTGTAACTTTCAGATTCGTGCATGACATTCACAGAGTTCTCTTTCAGGATAAGAGAGCTTTCTACATCTTTTGTTCATGATATCTCGCCTTTCTCCCTATCCTTGCGTACAAATTTCACTTAATTCGTACATCTTTTCATGTATTGTCTCCCATTTCTGCTAACAATTCTTTAGTTCTAGCTCGACAAGCGTTTCATCTCTTTTCCTCTTCCTTATGGTCAACTCATTCCATATGAACGATTTTTATCTCATCCATCCCATCTATTTCTTCTACTCAAATCTCTCTTCTCGCAATCAGTGACATCTCCCGAAGCATGTTTAAATTTTCGAGCGCTGAACTGCTTAGCATTTGTCTATGGAGTATATGCAACCGCGCATACGTTTCGTCATCATGTACCCCTCCGGTCGATGCCACCCCCGAGCGCCGTGACGTCACTTGCGTCGTGATCGACCAGCGCCATCTCGCTGACGTCATCAACGCTCTCAGTGTTTCCCCCTTCGTCCGTTGGGATCGCAGCGCCTCGTAGGTCGGCTCGTGGCCGCCGTGGCTGCTTTTCTCCGGAATCGCGGCGATATATTGGCCTGCATTTAATGACCCCGCCCCCCCCCCCTTGGCCACAGGTGGGCATCGCATCCCAGTCCTCTCGATACTCTCACGTGACTCAATTGTCTCCACACTTTCCTCCAGCTTCTCACGCGGCGTTTTTTGCTGGAACAATGCGCCTCCGGACCACGTGCATTCGCTTCCCGCATTTTTTTCGAGCGCCGATTGTTCCTGACGTCAGCGATCGCGGGAAGTGGAGGATCGACTGAAGAGAGTTTATTTTTTGTCTCACCGGCGGCTATCGCCTTTGTTTTCTGTGCTGATTCCGCGGCAGTTTTTTTCGGAGGTGGATCGGTCGCTGATGAAAGGGATTCACCGAGAGAGATTTTTCCACGTATTTCGCGATCTGCTGCCTAATGGTACGTAAGCTATTTTGTATCTTCGCTTTTTTTGGTGAGAATTTTACGTGCGATGTGAATACATTTTGGTATCCAATATTTCATTCAACTAGCTGCTGATGTGAAGGTTAGTAAATGTGATTTGGTGTAGTGAAAAAGGTCTTATATTTTGCCAGTGGAGGATCCTGCGTAGTTTCTTTTATCGTTTGAGGATGTTAATTATTCTTTCGTTATACTCGGTGGTAATTTTGTTTAGGATCACAGTGTTAGAACATTTACAAGTGAAGTGGTAAATTTTGGTTTGACGATCAGGGTTTAGGAGTTGCGGAGGGAAACCCTTTGTACATGTTAATGTATCATACGGAGTCAGAAAATTTTGGATTTCGAAGTTTTTTGCACGTTTACATAAAAAACAATTCACTGTATTTTTACCTCATTTAGCGAAATTTCGTCGTTTCAGGTGAATTACAACGAAAATATCGCGTTAATTTTACTAACCCCTCCGCTCCGTTAAAACTCCACTCTCTCTCGTATTCATTTCCTCAGGCTTTTTCTCTTTCACCTCTCCTGATTTTTTCCCTTCTATGCTTCTGACTTCGATCCATTTACGGTTTATTTGCTCCGTACTTTACTATGGTCTATAAATCTTGTTTCCGCGATGTTTATGGTGCCTTTGCATTCGCTGTTATCTTTGTAAATAAGCCAATATACTGGTATTTGCTGTCGAGATCCCCTTAGCCTAATGCATCCTGATCCCGTTGCCTTTCTTTCTGATCCTTTGAAGCCAACCTGATCGGCTAGAAAGCTTTCGGACGGCCTTTCCGCTCCAATGCTAAGGAACAGATGTTCCGCTGGCTTACGTGAAAAGAACAAGCTCTTTCGCTGTAATTGCTCGACGCCAAAACCTGGTTAGCTTAGAATTACGGATTCAAAAATCCGAAACATAAATTGTTGGCTCAATTATCCCATGAGCGCGCTAGCAGTACGATTTCATTAAGACGCTAATGAGTGAGTGCTTCAACGAAGCCAACCAAGCGTGCCATTATCTCTTATCACGTCTTGCGGTTGTATCATTTCACATTCAACTCCCTTATTACATTATAAAGGCAATTTCGGGGAAATAGCAGCACCCTGATGAAAATGAGTGTATATTTCAAAACCCTCTTCAGCAGACGTTTATTCTCTCATTTAGTGATGTTTTATTGGATGGTCTCCTCGTATTTCTGCATTTATTTTCTCCGTTCTGATGATGTGGAGGAATCGTTTTGAGTCCATTCCTTTGGGAATTAATTTTTTCATATTTTCCACGAGATTCGCATCGTTTCGCACCATAATCATAGATTTTGAGCATTTCATGAAAATATCATTGGCCAAGTATTTTTATCCTCAAATATTCTTCAGAAAATCGTGGAAACGGTGAGAAGCGACTAAAATGTTTAAAAAATATTGTGATTTATCTATTTTTAGGAAATTGGGAATTTTAGGAAAAATGTTTAACTGGAGAGATGTTACTCCTATAAATGTATTTCTGTGGTAAACCCTGAAAGTCGTGTTTTACAAGTATTACTGGTATCCTTCGTGAATATATATTTGAAATATCTCTAATGCTTGTCTTACCGAAAGGTATTTCGTCTGCGTGCAAAAATGTCACAAGTTTATTCTTCTGCTGCTTCGTAAGTAAGCATTCCTTCGTGAATTTTTCCACAACGAGTTATTCTGTACTTTTCTATTTGTTTCATGTTTTTCGAATTTTATTCTACTCCGAGTTAATAGTACAAATCCTATAGTATTTGCTTTGTGTGCCATTTTCTCCAGCCACAAAGCTCCTATTCTTCCTTTGGTATCTCTTGCAATATTAGAGGCAAACAGGCCGATCCCTAGGGTATTGCCAACCGCTCCAGGCTTCGTGTTGGAAGCAGATTGAAGTTTTGTCATTGAAAGATTAATGAGAGTTTGGTCGGAAAAATGCTTTCACCTTGCGGTTTGATCAGTGTTTCTTAAAATTATTTTTCCTCGTCTTTTTCATTCCCACTCGGTCTCTGAGCTCGTATAACAGATACTACTGTTTTTTCGTTCAATGGTTGATATTGCTTCGAAAGAAACCTAATACGTTCCTCCCTCCGTTGTCATAGATTTGTCTGGTTTAGATTTATGTAGTCATTCTGATCAGTTTAACACGAATTTAATATCAGTTTGGAGTATTCTCGGTTCATATTTTCAATGAGGAACCTTTGTCAAATACGTCTCTATAAATACCAAAATCTCTGGGTGATAGTGTTCTTCAATTGTCTTTGATAGAAATGTTTCACTCATCAGGATATTTAGTATTTAGAAGAACCCGTCTCTCTTTAATTACATTAGCCATTTATATCTATTTAATATTTTTCTGTCGCATACATAGGTATAAAAATCATTCCTTCGTTCATCGGGAGCACCACACAATGACAAATTAATTCTAAATTCGAAGTTCGTCTGAGAAATGCAAATCTCGTGGCGCGTTTCAACGTTAAGATTTTTCCATCGAGTATCGAAACACAAAGACAATCCAAGTCTTACTCTCGGGACTAACATCTGAGGCGCTATTTAACGCTATTCCCACTGTAACTTGAGAAATAAAGAAAGTTTGATGACTGTGATTTCCTTGTGGATAATTTGTATGAAATTGGCGAAACGATGGAATTTGGAATAATGGATACAAAATCGATTTTAATTTAATACTTTATAATCCTTAATAACAGAAAGAATTCAAGGAAACACTTTCCACTTTGATGAAATGGTTTGTTCTGGTTATATATTTATATCTCGTCTAACTACTGTTCTATTTTATATTTACTCATTTTTTTCATCAGGGCTTCACGTACAGCAATTCCTGACGATTTACTGTGCAGTATATAATTTGGACGAACACTAGTATCCCTGATTAGAAAATTCCCTATCAGTAGGAACTCTATCCTGAAGCCTTGGTATTGATAGGCTGACCATTCCACTACTAAGTTCCATCAAATGCACCAACCCATCATATGTCAAAATCTATGAATCTATCCATATCTAATCGAATCTGAAAAATTTTAACTGTAAGTTTTCGTTGCAGCTGTAATAGACTATAGTGCGCATCGAAAGTGATTAGTGAGTTGTACCAATTATTTTTATATAGAATTGTATAATGTGATTGTATTTTAAAGCAGGACAGATTGCAATTTCAATTTCTAAAGCCATCAATGTCATTAGTAATTCCACGCGGTTTGAAGCATCCCTTTCATTAAAAGTAGCATTATTATTTCATTGCGTTCGGCTAGTAGTTCGGCGATAATTGCGGAATTATTTTTAAATCGAGGGAATATTGCCACGTAATCCATTGCTCATTCATTTCTTAATCGGAGTCGCTTTTGATCAATCATTTGGTTTTTATTCATCTCTTAATAATCGGTGCTGCGACTAGAATAAGTTGACCGCTTCCCCCCTCTTCTCGTGCACCACACGATCCTCTTCACTTTCACTGAGATCTCAATCGATTTTTGTCGGCCGCAGTGTATGGGACGCCATCTGCACAAGGGAAATATCGAACGATTGGGCAGCAGCGCCGCGCCGCCGCAGTCTGAGGATCGATATGCGAAGGGGCGATTAGGAGAAGCGGGAGATTCGAGCGACTGTTTAGGATAATGCAGAGACACAAATTACGCATGGCGACGAATGGAGTGCGCACCACGTATTCGTGAGCTTTCTCATTTGTGCCGTTTCAAAGGTGGGTTCGTTAGTTGGAGATTCCTTTTTAACGAAAGAAATTTTCTCCTTTGCCTCTTATTAAATGCTGTCGCAGTAATGTTCCTTCTGTTTGCCGCGGTTGTTTGCAATTCCCCTCCGCAGTTTCTTTTTAAAGCATTATTTCTCGGGTTTATTTAACGTCCGTTTAAAGAGATTAGAGCACGTCTTCATTCAAAATAGGTACGACTTTTTATGAATGTGCCATTCTGTAACCCCTGTGTATTTTAGCAGATTAAAATAAGGGTTCTGGAACATCAATATCACACAGACTTAGGCAAAATAGACTGCAGTTTTAAATACATGACGTGCTCAATCAATAAATTTAGGCACAAATAGCATGGGAATAATATATACTTAGTTTTATTGTTAAGTTCTTCGAATGCTTCAAATGGAAAAAAAGGTTTACAGTAGTAAAAAAGCATATTCAAGCTTATAGATAGCAATCGGTATCGAAAATGGTCGTTCATCTTTATATTTGAATCTCTTTCCACATTCCGACGCATTAAACTGATTTCGCTGATAAAAAAAGAGGAAAAATACGTTTTTTGAGAATTCTGCAACCTTTCGAAAGACCATCATCTAATACTGTAACTAGTATAAATGTGATGAGTAAGGTTAATCACGTAATTCTTGCTACGGTGCGTAAAATCAATCCAATTGTTTTATTTACCCCTAGGTAATTCATGACGGCTGTTTTTTTTCTTTTACTACCTCTTTGCACATTTTAAATTATTATTACCTAGTTCCATAGCATTAAATATGTATTGTATTTTATCATATATCCTACTATTATCGTTGAATTTACTTCTAGGATTAGTTAATCAAATAGAAACGTGTGATATCACTTTTTATCTACATTAGTCCATTTATCGAGTTGCAGCTGATTCTCATTCATAATCTTATGTTATGTGTGTTTCTATTATTATTGAGTGCTATAACTTGATGTTATTCTGACAACGACAGGGAGATAACTAAAATGATTCAAAACTAAAAAATCAACATACCCGGGTTTCGATGCCTGGCCTCATTATCTGTGCTGCGTCGTGCTGTTAGCTATTTTTATAGTATTTTATTAATAAGCTGTATTAATTACTTCCATATTCATGTATTTTATAGCTTTCATTTTCCAGATTTAAAGTATTTAAACGGAATTCTGTTTTAATCGAAGCAAAAAGTATCATTAATAATTTACTATTAAAAATGAATTTACGCTGTTGTGATTCGTTACATTAGTCTATTAATATGAGATCATACCTCGAGTTTTCACTTTTTACTTTTGCTTTCGACAGATTGGAATGAACACGGGTTACAATTTAATTAATCAATTTTTACTTAATGAATACATAATTTCCGCAAAACTACTTGATTCAGAAAATCGCGATTGTGTGTCATGATTAGATTCAGTGTATGTGAGCATCGTCCGCATTTTCGCAATCACATCAGTAGAGGTTGCGATTTCGATGGATCTATCCCCTTTAAAAGTGCTCTCCATCGGTTTTCGTTAAAATTCTTCCAATGGAAATCGGACGCGGGTAAATAAATTCGAAAAATCAATCCGGAAAAAATTTTTACTGTTCGGGGTAATGAAAGCTGTCATTTTATGAGAATCAAATCAATCGTAAATATTCCCACAGAAAGCACTCGATTTAATTTGAAATGCGTTTGAATGAAAAATAGCTATCGACGTCGAATTTTATGAGTAAGGCGTTAAGGGCTATCGATGTACAAAAAGCCGACATCATCTCTCAATGAACTACTCATTCTCAATTATTTCCATCTAATCCGTTTGTAATCATTCTGCTTTGAGAATATTCCACTTCGGATCCGTGTGGAAATTTTTAACGCTTCTACCGCACGTTTTCCAAAATTCTGTTTTTCTGCAAATAAATTCGTTTTAAAGATTTGTAAGAGTTTAGCTTTTTTCCTAGTCTGCTTTTATGAAATTACTTTCCAGTCTCAGTGGCGGCATTTCGATATGAGTCTTATCAAATGTATCTGAAAGACGTATCTTCTTCTATGTGGACGATTCCATGCTGTGTACTGTACAGTTTCATGATGTCGCTGAAGTGTGAATTTTTCGTTGAAGTGTAAATTTTCGTTTTAAGGTTTTCACTTTTGGCGCTTTTTCAGCATTTGTTTGCGAAATTTTGAGATCTATGTCATGCGAATTTTGCAATATCTTTATTTCCGCCTCTAACGTGTCATGACTCTAAAGTTAGCTTCCGTTCGGCTTTAGAAAAGGAAATAATTTACTTACTCTCTTCGTTCCCTTTGTTTTTCACTAAATATTAATTGTGAGCCCATAAGAGGTATATGTTTTTAGATATGTATGTGTTTAGAAATGTATGTGTTTTTATCAAGTCTGGAATCGATTGCAGAATCTGCCCCCCAAAAACGCATTAGGGGAGATTGATTCAGCTATTTTTACGATCTCGTAATTAGCTGCGTTTGGTTTGGTGGTCGGTTGGGGGATTCCCTCTGCAAGAAAAAGAATTGTTCTGCCATATCCAGTGACCAAGTGAATAAATGGATGGCGAACTACTTTTATTTAACTTGGTATCCTCAGAGAACAATTATGCCTGGGTAGTAATTCTACAAGTTAATATATATGAGATGGAGATTCTACAATATGACGAATCGGGGCGGGGACTACAATAAATCCCAGGATTTTACTCACATTTTCATTAACCATGAAATATGTATTCGGTGTGTGGCATAATTGCTGGGTCGTGAAAAGTTACAATAGCATAATATTAAGTACTGTAATTTGATAAAGGGAAAGAATGTATTCGCTATAGATTCTTGGAAAGGGGTACAATCGGGAGTGGTTTCGATGATTAACCGTCATCTTCAGGCTTTTGTGATTTAATTCCACTCCGCTAAGGACTTTTTCATTCGATTAACCATCATCTTCAGGCCCCTTTGTGATTTAAATCCTCTTCACCGAGGGCCCTTTCATTCAACGCGAAGTTTATCAAACCCGCGTGTCAATTTTTTTAATTGAACAGCTCCATCTTCAAGTTCACTTTTCCAGTTTTCTGCTACTCGCTCCCACTCCCCCTTATTCCTCTCTTTTTTGATTTAGATTTTTACGTCGCAACGAGTCCCACGGCGCGGAGGTCGTTTTTTCCGTGGAAACTAATTGGAGAGCAGGGGATTTAAAAGGCCGAAAATGTGAATAGGGTTTGAGCGGTGGGGGTGAGCAATCCCGGGCTCCCGGGCCGCGCGCACTATACCTTTCTCCGTCACACACTCCGCTATAATTTCCCGCCGCCCAATTCCTGATATCGACCTTTCTCTAATGCGCCGCGGGAGATTTATATGTATGGAGAAGCCTCCTCCATAACATATTTGCATCATCTCCGGCCGTAGGGTATGTTGTTTAGATAAACTAGGACATTCCCTGTTTTAAAGGAGGACTGAAGGAGGACTTTTGTAACATTCTAATTAATATAAAAGAATATGTTTAAAATTTATCATAAATGATATGATTTAGTTTTGAAAAACAGTCGAAGCTACTGGTCAGTTTTACTAACGTAAAACGATACTTCGATTTTATCTAATTATCGATGTTTTTGCGGCGATAGTGCTGACTGGGCTACTTTTCCATTATAGACATCGTTTTGGTGCGCTATTTACTTGCGGCTGATTAAAATACAACTCTCTCATTCGTGTTCATCTGTTCTGACATGATATTTAATGAAAATCCGACGCAAATACAGCTAATCACTTACTGTATGTATGTATCATACTCTTATATGTTTGAGTGTCACGCACATTCTTAATAGTGATCCTTATATGAATACATGTAGTAACAATATAAAATAAACCAGGATAATAGAGTACAACATTTAGAAACCCGCAAGGAATTGTATGGATATCTTGTAAAGGAGGACAAGTCCTCGGAAAGCCGGACGTATGTCACCCTATCTCCGGCCCCTTAGGAGGTGGTTATCTGTATCGGATGCAGGCCCATCTCCCGGGAACCGTTGCAGAGAGTTACTGATACACGCATTGGAAGTCTCGTTATGGCAGCGATCGCGGTTCGAAGGCTGAACTTTGAATTAGCAATGATAATTCAGAGCGTCGGCCATGAATCGAGATGGCTCGAAAGCGAGCGATCGATTCCACTTTCTCTTTTTGAGGTAAATTGGTTAGTGGAATTAAATGCGCCTATCGCCAGCGGAAATTCGTTGAAATATATGCGTTAAGATCAGATGAGTGTAATATACGTTGCAAATGACCTCGTGTTTATGACCGTCATATCTACCTTTATCGCCCATCATCATCTGGTAAAGGTCGTCCAGAGAGGTTATAAATGTGCTTATGATAAGGAAAAAGGTGAGTGAAATACTGTAGGAGAAGGGTTTGTGTTGTCCCTGCATAATTTTGATCTCCGCAATGTTATCTGTCGAGTAGATGAAAGTAAGATATTGTTTTACAGTGTGGATCTTTTTCATAGTTAGAGGACAGGTTGAGGAAGTTCCTCCGCAATACGGAATTTTTGTCTTCAAATATCGGAACTTTTATTGAATTGTCTTTTCTGTTATATACTTTCAAAGCAGAGAAGACATTGCAGATTTAAAATACTCCTTAAATAAAATACGCATCGTAAGGAACCAAAAAAGAGAACAGAATAAATGAGTTTTCGGTTCGAGTTTAAGAATTTAATTTTTTCGGTTCTAGTTCGGTTTTTTACTTTGGCAAAAATAAGTTTTTTATCGGTTTCTGTTTTCGGTTCGGTTCCGGATCGATTCCCAGGTCAGTTCAGAGAACCCGTCAAGGACTCGGAGAACCTGCATTCTTACAAGAATCCAGTTCGGAAATGAGATGGTATTGATGTAACTAAACATTCACTAAGTAAGCACATTTTTCTCTCGCAATGGCATTTATTTGTTGCCTTCTTGACATACCTCACTAATAGCAGCTTAAATTAGCATCTTCCAATTAATATGGACAGAGAGTTGAGCTGCATTAACTTGAATTTTGTAAGATTAAGGCGTTCGTATTACAATTTTAATATTGAATCATTGATAAAAGGAGTCGGGCAGGCGACAAAGCAGAAGCATTTTAAATTTTCATTCTTTTTCACTATATTTGATCTTTCCTCGTAATCTTTTGTGATTTGGTTCTCAAATCTTTCGAATCCAAAACGTCAGGGGATCAGAGTCGATGGCAACCCTATAGAAGCCCAACTCTTAGTTAGGGGCGATGCGCATATGGTCCGTCGATTTTAATGGCATTACGAAAAGTGACATGAAAATGTCGTGCGTTATCAGTCACGAAGGAGAGTCGGTGGCGCAGAAGCCGTTGGGCGGCTGTGGCGTGGGTTGACGTTGGCCAGGATTCCTAGACGCCAGAGAAGCTGAAAGGATAGTGCTTGGCCATATATGGAGAGAGGGGAAGCAGTAATATAGGCTCCTCCCGACCAACGCTTGGCCTGCATCCTAGCTAAGCATATGGCTCGTTCTAATGAGACTTCTTTTCTATGCCGCAATATTCATCTCTTCTGCTATCCGTTTATAGGTATATGGGAGGGATCGTAATAACTGCGGTATCGTTCCCTAAAATGAGTACTTAAAACTTCCTCTCCTCTCGTATATTTTAAGTTCATTTTTGACATCCTATAAAGGAGTTATATATTATAAATTATAATCACGGTATCCTCTGTAAATGTAATCTTTCTAAATATATCTAAAAACCTCAACCAAGTCCTTACTCTCATTCTTCCAAGGATTCCCAACTTGTGCCAGAGATCAATTTCTTATCTGTTTTTTGATCGCATTGTATTTTGAGATTAAATAAAGGCTTTAATATGGCGTATTTTATTTGGTAGTAAACAGAAATAAATGTCAGAATCAGAAAATGACTAGTTATCGGAAGGAGAGGAGGATGTATATGATTGAAATGAGAATCCTTTTTTGCTCTTAAAATTAACGCTTACAGAGGAAATGAGAGAGTTTTTAAATTTTCGGTTACGAAAATGAAATAGAAAATAATGGAAAATGACGTGTGAAGATGGATGAATAGAAGAGAGGGAATACTTCCTTCGTAGGAGAGGAATGCGTAGAGGGAGCAAATATTGACTTAGGTTGGAAAGGAAATATGGAATTCCTGCGGTGGAATGGACTTCACTATAGAAAAGAAATGCCTAGAAGTTAGAAGAAGTAATAATTAAAGATATGAATTTGGAATATTTACCTTAAAATGGTGAGGTGTGGGATATGTTTGTGAGTTAAGTAAGGTAATCCACATGTCTGTAATGAAAGGACGTGAAGATATTTTGTTCTGAGAATGAGAGACAGAAAAGATTATGGAAATCTAAGGTCAGATTTTAAATTTGACAATTTATTTATGAATTATGAATGAAGAATTCAGAAATTCATTCACGATGAAAATTCTCTAATTCTTCTCGCTGAAACAGATATTCACATTCTAAAAGTATTCGCACTGCTTTTAAGTGCAACCAACCAACAACTACTTTCAGCCATAAGTTGCACTGAATAGATCGTTTCACTCACCAAATACGCCAATTAATTATATTGGAACTCATATGTGCGAGATACCCACTTGAAGTGGGGACAATTTTTATGACTTACAATTGGATGCGTTTTTATGTATTCATTAGTGAAAGAGACTCTCAGGCGTAACTTGGTGGAATTCCTTCATTACGATAGGGAATAAAAATCTGCAGTAAATTCCACATTAATACAAAAACAGTTTTATCGTTGTACGACTTCATCAGATCACTAATTAGCGAATGACGAATGTAGCCATTAAATGTAATGCTTATTGAAATGCAGAAAGTATATACTAATTATTCATTTTGCCATTTAAAAGATTGTTTCATCAATGAATTTAATGGTTTTTATACCAATATGTAAGCTTTTTGTTTCAATTTTCTCTTTCTCTCTATCTCAAATCCTGCTTTAAAATTAAGGTATTAAATTCTCATATTAATTTATTTCTTAATGCCACAAACGAAAATAGTCATAACGCCAAGAATATATGGTAACCCGCTTAATATAATGTTTTTCTGAATTCCTATAAACATTCCTCAGTCGAAAAATTGAGGAATTGAAACGGTGTGTAGAGCGGTTAAGTTTCAACGTTGTGAAAGAGAGGATTATTTATGCAATAACATTTTTTATTACTTCAGAAGGGTGTTCAGTCTTTGGATCGATGTAGAAAGATCTCTCCTTGAGTCAAATGGCTAACATCAGTGGATTTATTGGAAGATTTGCTCAAAATTATGATTAATTGCTCATTTAAGTGTATAAAAAAGATTTTCAGGCATAAGGAATGAGAGCTTTAGGCCAGACGTCTACCAAAGACTGTTTGGTGAGAGTTATTCGTTGAGGATGGAAATAAATCGGTTTGAAGACCCATGAAATACCTGTTTCTATTTCCTAGCTTTCTATATTGGTTAACTTCCATAGTGTACAGATTCATGAAATTTTTGTATAATTGAAGAGAAAGGAGAATGCTTGGCTTTATGTTGAGCTACGAAACACTGGAACATTGGTGACGGTTCTCTATGCGAAGATTGGTCTTCTCTGCTACATTAGGACATTATGATTCTATCTTCTGGTACAAGTACTTAGAAAGCACGTTTTCAATTGTCTCAATTCTTATCCAATATCACCATGTTCATTTCCCTTCACGTGTATTTTTCTACGAATCATATTCAGTCTTTTTGTCCTTCGATTATCTAATGCTTTTGTTTCAATAGAGGCCATGATTATCCTTCAATTATATGTAAACTATTTACCCATTAATTTATATATTATTTTTGTGTTTCCTCTTCTTTCACGGTTTATTCAATCCTGCACTTTTGTTATTCAGCCGTTTCTCCGTTTCCCCAGTAAGTATAAACTACCCTTCTTCCTTCAATCGTTCCTTCCTTTGGATCCCACCCTTTGGCTGTCTCATTCCAATCCTAAAATTTCTAATTCTTCCTCCCCCTTGTCATTCCTTACAACTGCTCACCCATTTCCTACGCACCCCTTCTTCTCTTAATTCCCCACCCTCCCCTTCATCCTCCCTTTACTCTATCCTTCTTCCGATGAAAGAAACCGCTCATTTCTGGAAGACCACCGCTCGCTTTTTAGCAGGAAGCTTGCGTAACAGTTCCAATGAATGAGGAGATAGTTCATTGCGAAGACTTTTCCCTCTTCGGATCTTGAAAGGTTGCATAGACTGTGTTGCGCAACGTGAACCAACAAAGGAGCTGGTGTAATTGCTCCAATCTGATGATTCATCAAGGACGCCCGCACGCATCAAAAAAATGCTGCTTGACTCCGCTTGCAGTTGCCAAGCAATCGCTATGGCGATTCTCTTGTCAACACGCGTACATCTGTATGTTTTGTAAATGTGTACCTTCCGCTAAAAAAAACTATTCTCAACTAGAACAGGTCCGATCTTTCTGATCGGAACTGAATCAACCACCAATGAAATAAATAGAGCGATGCTGTGTAATTACATCTTTCGATTCGGAAATAAATTTATGCAATTCCACTCGATGTTTTTCAGTGGAGTCTACTTCTACAAGTGTCTACTTTTATTTCACTGCATCAACCACTGAAGAAGCTCAACAAGAATTCATTATTGTCCGTACAAGATTACTTAAAATTCCTTTTCCTTGACTCCTTGAAATTCCCCTATTGGAAAATAGAAAGTAAAGAGAATAGAACCCTGTCGAATGATTTAGATGGTGTGATGATTGACAATTAGAGATTAATGCAGACAAATTTTAGCTTATTCGAAAGAAAATCTATTGCGATTATTCGGTCAGCCTCCGAAGAAAAAAATCAATAACAGTAGAATTGGTGGATTGTCGTGGAGGAATCCTCGCGAATTATTTAACGGGCGATATTCATAATCCTAATATATCTGAACGAGCACTTTTCCGTATTTTTTCCCAAATTCCCAAAAACAAGAAATGGGCGTCAAAATTCGAATATTTTGTATATTTTAGAGTTACTTTAATACTAGAACTTAACAATGATATTATTATTACAAAATCAAGAGATAACAAGCCACCCTAATCCGGTAACTGCTAGTCATTATAACCGCTTACCACAATCCTTATAAAAACATTAAACAGACATTGTACACATAGTTCTAATCTAACAATTTATTACTAACGTTTCACCGTTTTGTAGAATGCTATAGTAATAAATATTTGAAAAAATACGCCAAATCTTTTCTTCAGTAAACTTTGAACAGGAAACTTGTTTAGGTCCCAAAGTAGGATATAGATCCTCATTGCCACTACCTTAAAACCATCCTATGTTCACGTGGATTATGCCACTCGATTGATGCTGCCGCCAGATTGCATTTAACGCATTGTAGCTACAGCATGCTGTGAGTATAGAGATTTCCTGAATTTAGACAGACTTGGTCTGGCGAAAGGAGCGCTAGCGTATGGGTTGGAAAGCATTAGCTTAGTCTATCTTCCTTGGCGTCATTATTCCTTAACGTTTGCACCCTCTCACCCCACTCAACCATTCCTCCGTTTTCACTCAGCCTCATCTCCAAGGAGGCTTCGTGCCTCTGCTTCCAAACGAGGATCTCCATTTACATCAAGATGGAAGGAGATAGTAAAACATTTATGGTGCACTAACCCTCTGCTATCGTTCCTCGTGAATCGCCCGTTACAACCCCTATGCTGTAAGGTTTGCACTAATTCTTAATTATTCCAAATCGAAAGTTTAGTTTATCTCCTTCGAGTAGATTTAACGTTTAAACGCCTTCCATAAATCCCCATTTTAGAGGAAGGGATAAATGAAGTAGTTTCCGTTGGAGTCTGCGGTAGATGGGAAGGCGGAAAAACAATCTCGTTACGTAACCTTCTTTTGTTACGACTTCACTTGGGTGATTTTCGTATCCGCCTGTGCCATACGCTCTGTGGGCGTCACTCAGGAAACGCATGGTGGAAGGCTCGCTGGAGATATTCGTCATAGATAAGGAAAGCCTTTGGTATTTATCGAAGCGCACTATGTTAGGGTACAGTTTTACTTCGATTTTCGATCTTGACTCGCTCTTAAACTAACTGGAATGCGGCTTATATCTTCGAAGCCAGATTTCTGATAAACATTTGTTAAACTAAACATTTGTTTAATAAGATTCCGGAAAAAGAACAGTGCCAAAGTATTGGGTTATCGGAACGATAGCATTCGAGGAGATGGACAATAAGGCCATTTCATCTAAAAAACCGATCTTTTCTCGGGACCATTTATGTTATTTGCAATTATAATGAACTTTATCGATTAAGTGTACGTAACCAGCGAAGTGAAACTTGAATGGGATCCCTGATATCGAAAGATTAAACGAGAGGCAGTTGCTTAAAGCAGTGATTTACTAAATTCATTCGAAGAATAAATGAAACATATGTCACCTAAGAAATGCATTTCATGTTGACTTTGTTAACAGTCAAATTCATAAATTATAAATGAAGGCTCGAATAATGATATGCAAAGGTTACCATGTCTTGGTGATGGTTAGTGTTTAACTTATGAATTATGAAGGAATTAAGCGGCTGGTGATTGTGGTAGTACGATCCTGTTGATGATCAGCTATTATGTGAGAGTTCGTAGAATTCATGCTTTAAGAAAAAAATTCTGAAAGGGCGCATTGTTTGAGAAAGCCAGCTAAAAAGATTTCAAGTATACGGATTGAAGCATTTTCGTTTCTTCATAACATTAGTCTTTTGGATTATTTCCTTTTCCTATCAACCTCACTTTTACAGTTAGAATAACTGAAACGATGCCGTTGTTCGTTTTGATGAATTTGCGCCAACAACAAAGAAGCAGTTCAGTTGATGTGAAAGGTTTGACTTTTGTGAAGCTAATATGTTACCCTGCGTGAAGACTAGCCACAAGTATAGGACTTAATCTCGAGTTGAAAAATGCGGCATAAACCATGGTCATATATGGAGCAGTTCGTAATTCGCCGCACCTCGGTTATTAATAGAATCGCTATAGGTGGATATATGCTGCGTGAAAATCCAAGGGAAGAGTGGGTCGAAATCCGTCTGCAGAGCACGCATGAGCACTCCATCGGAGGCGGTGGAGTGTCCCTGCAGTACAGGCGACGCTACTGTGAAGGCGATTTTGAGGGAAAAAGAGGACTTATTTTTCCAGTGACTTTCCACGTGTGAAGGACTCTCGTGGTTGCAGAGGAAGCAGTGGCTCAAGAGGCGGCCACAGAGGAGAGGGAAGAAGGACGTGCGGGAAGGAAGAACGAGATAAGGGACGGCGTAAAAGAAACAGCCGCATGCAAATATGAGAATGAAATATGTAATTGGGACCCTAAGGAATCCCCTAACGCGTAGAGTTTCGTTTTATCTTCTGCTTTCCAGAAATGACTGAATGGAAAGTCAAGGGCGGAAGAATGCTATAATACAGTACTGTTTAAACAAAGAGATTGCCGTATACAACTGAGTAGGGGTGACGAGAAGGTCGAGATAAAAGAACAGTGGGAATTATGTTTGAACTAAATTGGAAGATTTTTTTCTACCCCAATTCAAAAACCTCAGAAAGTTATGGTAATTGGATCACATGAAGCTTGTACTTAAAAGTATCGACAGAAATTCAAACATAACGCAAAAAAGCGGGAATGAGACTAAGAAATCGATTGGGAGAATGCTAAGGAAAGAGAAGGGCAGCTCAAGAATTCCTTTTTTGAATTAGTACTGCAAAGTCTCATCTCGACTCCTATCAGAAAATGGGAAGAGAAGGAAAACGGATGAGGTTCGAACGGTGATAGGCACAAAGTATTTTACTTCTTAGCGAAATGGTGACTTTAAAGAACTCTCATCTAACCCTCAAATCTTTAGGATAAAAGGGACGAAGATGTTAAAAGTAAGAAAGGAACGTATCAGAAAAAGAGGAAGACAGTTAGTACCCAACGGCCAACGAATTTGTTCGGACTAAATTGGAACTTAAAAGTCCTATCTGGAATGTATATTTTTATAGTGGAGAATCGTAGAAAGGGAAAGATTGGATGGAGAGAAAAGCGCCTTTCGTAGCGAAATTGAGAATAAGTCCCGTCGTACGTAAGGTCTTGAAAGGGAGTGTGAAGGGAGAGATGGTGGGCGGAGATACGGTGGGAAGTTAATGAAAGGGAGGAGAAAGGAAGGGGAAGCAAAAACTGAAACCGGATGTGGAAGAAAACAAAAACTGATAAGGAAAGAAAATTGGGAAGGAAAATGTGAAGGTGAATTCGAATTGAATGTTCGTTTGCAAAGGATTTGTGAATGCTTAATTTCCTTTCTATTGAATTGAAAAGACGTAATTTAACCCGCCAATCTTGTATTTTTATAGTTACTTGTACACCTCAATGCACATGTTATATGACGTATGTCTGTTTCTTTACTGGAGTGCTCATCGGTGTCTCTGTGCTCCTTTTTGAGAGATCGAAACATAAGTAAAACCTTGGCTTTTTAGTTCGTGAACCGTGAAAGAGGGGAGGCTCAGAAACACGGATATGTTAATGACCTTAAAACTTATCACTGTGTTGGATAACAACGCGACTGTATTTTAAGATGATCTTTCGTCCCACGTTGTTATCACGATTTAAATGTGGTTTCTACTAGTTTGTGTACAGAACATAGCAGCGTATGGAGAATCTATGTTCATTTTCTATAGTATGAATGCACACGGTCTTGCTGCTGTTTCCATGCCCTTCGATTAGGATGTATTCCCCAAATGAAACTCGAAGCTTCGTCGGTGCCTAATGCTTACAGCTTTATATGCATGTGCATCAGAACATTGAGGCAGAATAAACCGAAAATTGAAAGATAAATGGAAAAAGAAACAAAGGAAAAAAGACAGGAGTGGGCAATCCGGAGGAATAAGCAAAAGATGAAGGATAAAAGAAGGGGAGAGAAAGAGAGGGTTAGAGGTAATAAGGGAAGGAATGGAAAGCGAGAGCCACGAAACAAAGGGATAAAAGTGAAGAGAGGTGGGATAAGAAGGGAGATGAATAGAGTGGTAAAGAAGGAAATGGCACGGAGGAGGCGTTCGCTTGAGGAAAGCGCTGAGTACACTGTTTGAGTGGGAGATAAGCTAAGGTGAGGTGGAGGAAAGACCTGAGGGTCTCCGATTCGATCTAACATCGCTCTCGTAAATGACTGAGTGCATTTTAGGAATCTGGTGCGTCGTCGGTCGAGAGAAAAATCGAATTCGAACAAATGGAGTCGAGAGACTTAAAAGTAGCTTTTTCCGAAGAAGGAATATGTGAGCAGACCTTTCTCTTTCCTGCGAATCATTTTACGTTTCTCTCCCACCCTTCTCGCTCATATTATCGATCTATATGGATCTTCGTGCTGCTTGTATTCGGCGCCGTGGCGTTTCACCAGAAATATACTCATGTATTCATTTATCCTAGGGTAATTCTACGAGGAATATGGAAGAATATTGATGTGTTTGTCCTCTCTAAAGAATTTAGCAGATAATGATGGAGGTGATGAGTATCTTACGAACTTTCAGGCTGATATTCTTTTCGGTACATATATGGTAATAATATTTTATTAATCCAAGAACCTACAAAAGCGTGTGTAGGACAAGTCATTAAATATACATTAAATCGATTTCAATGATAGCATTTCATACCACTCTTACAACAATTATACAATAAGCATCTGTTACATATATATACCACAAAGCATGACATTCTAACTCTATTAAAATACCTATATATTGCACTTCATTCTAATTGGTGGGAAAAACAGAAAAGCGCGTGTTATCTTAACGTAAAAATTAAAACGTATGGGTTCGAACCCGAGCCTTCCCAGTAATGAGAATTGTTTTCCTAAGGCTTTCTAACTGATAAAAAAAACATCTACGTAAAACCGTTTCTGAAATAGAGGGAAGGACAGGCAGACGGAGTGACTCATCGAAAATCGCATAAAAGGATACTTATTCATGTTTATACTTATTCATTCAGTGCTATTGATATCCCAGTATTTTCATTCTCTCTAGGTTTTCCATAATTTCCATATAATTTCTTAGGTATAAATTTCACATCATTATAATGGTTAAATCTTTAGAAGACTAGAGTAGCTACCATACAAGCGTTGTGAATTTGATTCCTTATTAGATATGGTCCTAGGAAACCGGGCTTTTGTGATGGAATGCATTGAAGTTGGTACTATTTTAGATTGGATTTAGTATATTCTTCGAGAAGACTGTGCTCATCATAAAAAGAGAAATTCATAAGTATCATCACCACCTTCACCGAATTTATCGTTGGTTTGACTGAAGAAGATACGGGAAAGCTCGAAAAATTCACATATGAATGTTATTATTAGCGATTTAAGTAGCGCCCTTTTCTTTATAAAACTCAAATTGAATTAATCTTCAAACGAAATTAAAAGTTCTAATGAGTCCCAATTAACTATTCTTATCATCTAAAGCTTTTTTTCGTTCCGGCATCAAGAAAATATTTTTAGTCTGAGGTAGCGTTTCTTAAATTTCCTCTTTTCTGTAAAGTCTACAAGAAGATTAAATGCATCGATAAACTCCCTTTCCATGTCGATAAAAAGGCAATTAGTGTATTAGAAATAGTCTCCGATGAACAAGAAGCTGTGAAGTAAAGAGAGTTTTTCACTTCAAGAAAATGTTCGTATCTCTTATGCCTACACAGGCTATTGGTGAGAATAAGAGACGATCATTTAAAAACTCCGCTCTATAAATAATCGCATTAAGAAACCATTTATCTCATTTTCTCCGTTGATGCTCTATGAATAAGCCGACCTTGGTTATTAGGCGACGTAACGGTTAACATGCCCAGGTTTGGTTTCTTGGTAAGTGTGACGTCATTCACCTTCTCGTATTGGCTAAATTCGCCGTACCAAAGGGCTTACGCCACCATTCTTCTTAACTTGGTCCCGACAATAATTCCAGCGGCCGCGAAGCACTTGACCGAAGCAATCTCGGAGACTTAACGACTCACAAGGCTATTTATAATATTTATGGCCACTCGACTACTTGAGGCTGTTTGCATTTGAGGGAACACAAAATCGACCAAGTATCTCTTTTTTTAAATATCGATCGACTTTCAAGTCTATGAATAGCAACTTCACCGTTACTTTTATGGCTGATGTATAACGAATGCCTTTCTGATGTATTACAATGGCCATTAGTGAGCATTCATGGACGTTTTACCTCATAGGTGCTTTTTCATATTACGTTGGCGTGAAATGTTAACTATCTAAACCCCGAGAGTAACGCATTTTATTCAAACTGTATTATAAAACAATGTTGTTGTCTTTTCGTAAAATTTGAGGATAAAATTTGTTTACAGCTAATTACTGAATTTCACCAAGAAAAAATGATTTATTTCTGTGAATTAGCAATGAATCGTTCTCCCGATTTTCTGCAGCGATTGCATATTTGTATCGTTAAAGTTCGGTTGGACCCTTTCCTATCTGATTAAATTGGCTCGAGTCTCCAGACTCTTTTACCGCTTACTCCTGCACTTTTCAACATTTTTATACGCTGCCGTTTACGATCCATGAGCTCACAGTCGCTCAGTTGAAGTGGTTCTTTGTATTAGCCCTTGCATCTGCGTCATCTATCAAAAGCTGTTCAACAGAAAGATGTGATTCATCACTATACTATGTAAGATTTAAATGTATATCCGTTTTATACGTTTTATACGTTTGCTTCGTAACGTTTAGCGTTATCTAAAAATTCATTATATAATTAAAAATTTACCGCCATAGAGAACTCTTAAAGTTTGCCTTTCCTGTAAATCTCAGAATGTTAGAAACAAGCATTGTTGATCAAAGAAGCCATTGGTTCGAATTCAACAATGTAAATATAATTTCGATCCCAGTGCCGCCAAACGACAGCCTTCAGCTCCACCTCTGGCCTTGTCCACCATATTAACCACAATATTGTTACGTCAGACGATTCATAGGTTGAGTGAGCACAGGATCGTTTTATTCGGCACGTTCATTTTGATGCCGTTAACTGACAAAAACGGTGGAATCGTTACATGAGCTGGCATGTTTAATTTTTTATAGAGCAATACCTTTGTAACTCCCCAAAGATTTTAATTTCCATGAGAGAGATTATTTTACGTACTTGATTACCTTTCTTTTATGAGAATCTTTTTGATGAGGAAATAGTACGATTGATGCGTGCGTCTTCTTTTTTGTTTCGCTCTCACTATCATACACTAAACTGTGTGCATATGTGTTTCGAATGTAAATGGTTTGGTATTGCGTTTCATCCCATTTTCATGTTTAGTAGACCAGATTTCTGTAATTGGAGTAATTGCATTGATCTCAGAGTTCTCGTCATCCTTTTAGCCGAAATTACTCGGTGCATTTGTGAATCACTGTTACGATTGTGAGCCTTAATAACGGCTATGCTATTTCCAAAGATTTGGAATGGGCTTGGATTCTAATTCTTGCCACCACTATCCCGTAAACGTTTTCCGTAATGTGTACAGCGCTAAAAGGGTTAACAGTTACCTATTTTTGTTCCTAATATAATGGTTCAACTACAACTGTAGTCCAGAGTTAGCTAGAAATTGGAGGGTAATGGATACAGCATATAGATTATGCTTCTTCTCTGATTGTTACGTATTAACTAAATGAATGTCTCTATTATTAATCTTGGACTGCAAACGTGTCATATTTTTGTAATTATATGTTTTTGATTTATTTCATGTTGTTTTATAAAAACTTTCAGTTTTTCTCTTTATTCTATTATAAATCGTTTCCGAAGGAAAAAACATGTGGATGTCATGTTTTTACCAATAATGAATTAATGTTATATTTACTATTAGTAACTACATTAATTCGTTTATGAGTCAACATTTACGATTATTGATAATTTAATAATAAATCAATGACGTACAAGTTATAACCTTTTTATATTTAAATGACCAAATGCTAATGTAGAACAATCACTCTTAACAGACGGGATTTATAGTAGAGTCATAATAATGGCTTTAAAAATACTGTAACAATCGTCATTTTAAATTATCAATGAATTGTTACGATTAGGAGTCCTTTCGAAAAGCAGTTGATTAAAATAAAGTTTTCGTAACCATTATCTCTGTTCTGTGAACCCCACTCTTCCTTCAACTAATTTTGACTCTGCAGCGATAAGATCAATTATATCCATCCCTCTAACAGTATCGCATTCCTTGGTTTCGTTAGACAAATCCTTGAAAGATTCCTTAATTTCTTCATTAAACATCTGATTTTCATCCACTTTATGTTTTAGGATTTTATCTTGCCCATTTATCTTTGCACCTTTTCAAATTTTCTCGAAAATCCCATCAACAAAGTTCCTGGAAGGAGACACCGCCGAAATGGCTTTGCCCTCCCATAGGTTGGCGGATTGATTTAGTAATTAAAGGAAAATCGCTGTTTGGAGGGATCACAATGTTACTTATATCAAGTTTCATCAAAATCCAATCAGTAGAAGTCGAGAACAAACAGGGGTAACGACGGGGACAATAGGCAATTTTCTGCTTATAAGCGAAACGGGCCTAGAAGGTACCAGAAAACATCAATTTGAGGAGGGACAGTTTGGGAAGGGTTGACGTCACTTCCAGTTCCATTCGAGATTCATTTGGAAACATGTCACACTCCCACATACTGCTTTATGTCCTCCGATATGACAGTGTTTTAATGGCAATCGAACCTCATTAAGTCTCTTGCCAACTCCTCTTATGTAGTTACTATTATGAAAAAAGGACGATTTAGAGCAAGATTTGTATTCAAACGTAGCGAAAAATGACTTCTTTATTAGGTTATAAAAACGGAAGCGCCTATAAAAATTATAAGTCCTCTCATTTAATCTCTAATGAGGACACATCGGAAATTTATTTTGCTTCCGGCTGCAAATTGTGCTTTTAAAACCCTAGTTTGTATTCTTTATGTTATTCTCTCGTTTGCTGAAATTCGTATAGCTATGACTTGAATTCTATAATAATACTTAGTAACTCATCATATATAATCTTACGTATTACTATGCGAGTTCAATCATTAAATCCTTTGTTTGAGTATAATTTTGTCAATTACCTGGTCATGTTTTACTATATGTATAGGTTGAAAAGATTCAAAGGTTTTTCGATGTTTTAACGGTTTTTAACTGCCAAATTACTATAGTTTCAATGATTTAGCCATAAAGTCATCGCTTATCGTGATTATACAAACTAAATTTAAATTTCTCTCTATTTCAGGTCTGAATGGAATTTCGGGAAACTGTGTAGTCGGGATCCCCATCAAAGGAGAGCATCAATCATTTAAAGGAACATACATTTCCTGTATTTTGGGAAGACGAAGCAGTCTCAGAACAGATGCAGGAATCTTTGAATGCCCAAGGTATTTTGATTCTTCTTTGTGAAGTTACTCTGAAACTGAACTGGTCAGAGTTGAAAGTCAAACAGTGAGATTGAAAAAAAAGAACTTAAATAGAATTTAACGATTAAACGAGATAGAAATGAATACAAATCCCTATAGTAAGGAAACGTACCAGTAAGTTACAAACAAAATGTGAAAGTAGTAAAACCAGCCCTATTAATACGTATCGGTGAACTCATCACTTGCGTGGAATTTCTGTGTAAACATCCAGCATATTGCACACAATGATGCAATATGGATGAATTTACGTAATTGAAGATTTTCAGCTTTAATTTAGTTGAATTCACTATCGATATTGCCGCAAAGGTTGAATAATTGCCGAAATAGCTGCTCATTTTCATATATATGTATCTCTGCTGGACTCGAACTCGGCTTCTTCAGCAATAGATATGGCAACATTCTGTTTGGTTTCTGATAATAATAACACTTATTGCAGTAAAAGTTCAAGTTCACGAAATTTTTAAATAATGGAGTAAGATAAAGTTTTCTATTGCGCAACGCGTTGTAAGTTTTCTAACCGATTAGGTATTCTCATTCGGCATCCTTTAGTTGACCTTATAAATATCATGATGATCATTACCGCAAACGTTTCGAGAATACAGCTGACGCAGGCGGTCATACAGCGGATTTAATCCCACGATTAAGGCGAATCCCAATTATTCGTCAAATACGGTCTTTCCTCAGCATTAAGGGTTATCGAAATTCAAGTCCACATCCTTTCCTCAATCCGTCCTCTCCTTTTTATTCCCCCGAAACGGCCTCCATGAGCGCTCGAAAACCGACTTGCTGCGTGATCTATGCTGAATACGTCACGTGTACGCCTTCTGCCTTTCGATTGGCGTCCCCACCCCCGCAACCCTCTCGGATTGAACTGCGTGGGCGAACCAGTTAGCTCGAGTCGCTGCGGAGAGGCCTCTGAGTGAGGGCCGTTCACACCGAATGCTCATTTAACTCAACTTCTTTTTAGAGGATTACAGTTTCTCTAACACATTAAACTCAATCTATTGTAGATACAATTAAATCGAAAAAGGAGCGATTTCCGAAATGACTTAAGTGCGGTTATTATTTTTGATAATCCGGGACATTTTATACGTGGTGATGCTCATTCCCTATTATTATAATCTCTGCGCTCTCATATTATAATCTCTGTAAACCTTTCTCTCTTTTAATGTATTAGAAACGTATTTCAATTCATATTAATGGAAAATTAAGAAAAGACTTAATACTGTAAAGTTATGCATTTCTCCATTTGTTATAAATTTCTGATTACATATTTACATTCGAGACCCTTTTAAAGGCATTCTAAAATAGTGATCGTAACCACAAACTTATCGGTAACTAGCTAAAAATAGTACTTAGTCTTTTCTTCATTCTACTTGATAGACTTCCAGAAAATATCTCCTCTACTGTCAATCTTTTTAATGGCTTACGCAGCAAAGTTGCCTCTGCTAAATTTGAGGGAGGATTTATCAAAGAGTACTTTCGAGGGAAAAATTCGATAAATGTTCGTCGGAAAATAAATGTTAGTCTTTTTATATGGAGAAATTGTTTGAAAAGACTTGGGTTGAGATGCCTGCGAACGAAGTGACGAATTCGGAAGTTGTAAATGGTGGCAATTGTTTTAAAATGTCCCCTCGGAATTCAACGGAGGGATGGTTGGAGTCTCTTAACAAACCCCATCTGCCTAATCCGATTCTTCTTGAATATATGTATGATTTGGAACTTGGAAGGGTTCTTTGAAATGTTAATCGCAGTTTTTGGACGTTTCTTTATTTATCGCTGGGAATATATTGAGGGAATCATTTCCTCCCTTGTGTCTCTCCGGTTTTCTTTCATGTTTAGCGTAAGTTGAAAATAATGCAGGACGGCAGGAATGGGTGAAATTGGGATTCGTTAATATTCACCTTTTTTAAATCGATTTCCTCTTTCTTCTGATATTCTCCTCTGCACTATCTCTAATATCTCTAATTCTGCTTAACGTCCATTGCTCTGTTTTCTCCTTGCATTTGCGATGATAGTCGTGCTATACTGTGTTCCAACTTTTCATGACCGTACGGTAAGTTAAGGTTGCTGTTGAAATCTTCGAATTTAAACTATGATTCCCTGTTTTATAAGAGGCTATTTTTTGCATAAATGGGAATAATACATAAGAGTTTGATTCGATCATAAGCCACCATTAGTGACTAGAAAAAGTGGAACTATAAAAGTTAATATATTGCAGCTCTCCTCTGCCTCTAAGCTTCATTTGATAGAATCTTTTAGATGGAGGTGTCATTACTTCTCTAAGAATCTACTAAATCGATTGTTTTACATTGAAAGTTGAATTTGGAAGTACATTTGTCTTTAGTAAGCACGAAAGAAGCAAGTTAATTACAACTTATTGTAGTTTCTTCATAAAATCTGTTTCCTTTTTGCTTTTCTGTTCTTCTACTTTAATTATCCATATAAATTTAGCGTTATCCTTTTATTTTTCCTGCAATTTTTTATGTTGACATTCTCATCCAGCCTCCTTTCTTACAATCTTTTCCTTGTGTTCGACTTTCTTTATCTGCCTACTTTTCCCTTCGTCATTTAGTATCCTTCCCTCAGTCATCTAAATCTTCTTTTTCTTCGTTTCTCTTCACTCTTTTCTCCTTCACCCAGCCCTCCTCATTTCGATTCATTCCACCATGCCTTATCTTACCCAAACAAACTCCATCCGGAACGAGTAAAAAATTTCACCGTCTAGCTAAACCCTGTGGCTTGCATCCAATAGATGGTCTAGGTCAGTATTTTTCCAACTTTTTGTCTCTGGACCGTAGGCATAAGAGAAGAAACTCCCTTTTGTATACGCTCACTGTTATTTATGAAGTCTAGAAAGGGAGCTGCTTATCTAACAATGGCCTCTTCTGGTTCGACGCCTTCCTCCCTCACTTCCGCTATCTCCTCAAAATCCGCCCACAGACCGAACCATAGACGCCGTATCGGTAATTTATTCGATGTTTTTGTCCGCTCTCCTCGTGTATCCATACACGCGTTCATTTTTTGGTCAGTTTGACGCGAGAAAAAGCGAAGTCAGTCGGGGCGACCGAAACGGTCAGGTTGGCTGCACTGCTGGTACCGCCTGCCCACCCCCACCCTAAAATACTTTTTCCGCCCCCCCACCCCACTTCCCGCATCCCACGGCCTCACTTCCGCTCTGTTGGAGCGAATAACATGGCAGCAGCAGCAGCGTCCTCGGAGGTCAGTGGAATACATAGAGACAAAAGACATCATGAATCCCGGATCGCTTTTCAATTAAAGTGCGCCTCCCTAATTAAAGGATGTTTGGATGATGGGAAATTTGGAAAATAAAGAGGGCAAACAATGAAAGGAGATCAGGAAAACCGGTTTGAAGTCGTGTGGAATATGGGGAAGAGGGAAAAGTGAGGATCGAGCGAGCGCACGGGGAAGTAGGAAATGGAGTAGAAATAATGCTCGAGTTTTGCTGATTATGTCATTTTTGGGAGAGGATGCTAAGTAGGCAACGGAACTCCACAGCATTTATTCCGAATTAGCATTTCGTAATTAAAGGAAATTGATTGAGATTTTGGGGGAGCGAATATTAGTTACGAAATGCGCTTCTTCAGCGCACAATAGAACTTCAAATAAACGGCTTATAATGAAATAAAGTGAAATGAAAATGCAGATGTGAAAAGATGAGTGAGTACGCAAGGATATGAAATTTATTGGATATCTGTGGTATAGTAATATTCCCCGTAGGAGATGCTCGTCCGCTAGAATATTAGTATCATGAATAAATTTAAGAAAAGACTATTTTAGCTATTTCACATTATGTTGATAATTATAAAATCCATTGAAAGGGAAAACCGATTAACTAGTCTACTAAAAATTTTATGGGTAAAATTAAGGAGTCCGAAAAAAGTGTTCATACGGAAAACTGATACTAACAAGCGGAGTTATACTGGCGACTACTAGATTGTAGCTGTTTCTAAAATGAACGGTTTGCAAATGGGGAAGATTTGAGAACTTTCTGTCATTGCTTGCTCTAGTAGTGTAAAATATTAAGAAATGTATAGGTCAGCTTCTTTCCTTTGTCTCTGTTTCGTTCTACGTCATGTCGCGTGAAGCACTAAAAGGGTCTTCCGGTGATTCCTGAATAATTCCGGATCTTGTATGATATCGACGAATGTTGTCACGTTCTCTAGAAAGGCAGGTATGAAAGCAAACCCTACTTACTATGCTAGGTATTCATTTTAAGTCAACCTCCAATTCTCTCATAGATGTTAGATTACAGAGTAACAATTTCTTCTACTCGTGAAAGGAAAAACAAACAACCGATGTACAGAAGTGACGTTACCAGTATTTTACGTTCGAAAAACAAATAAGTTTTATTTTAGAGATATCTTTCGGGTAAACGGTTCGGATAAATGAAGATAAATTATCGACGCAAATGGTATCGTGTTTTCTCTTGTTCCTTTCATTAGACGCATTCTAAAATTTTTCTGGAACAATCTTTTCCATTTGATTCTACCGTCCGCCGGATTTTATTCTTTTTGTACACTCACTTTAGTCTGCGAACTATATCCTGTAATATCCTTTTATCCATTTCCTCAATAACGACTGTATCATTTTCTGGGAAATCTCCTCTATTCAATTCTCCCGTTCGTTCTTATACTTATTTATTTCATCGCAAGTGCTTCATATACATAACAATAGAGGAACAAGAGGATGAGCCGTAGAAAGGGATGGCTGGTCGAATTCTACGGGTCCCAAAGTTGAGGGTCTTGGAACTCTGAAGTTATGAATAAAACACAACCTCCAGCACAAAAAATCGAGGGTTATGAATAATGATCGCTCATTATAAATTCGGCTCATTTCCTAAACTTCTGTTTAGGAAAAAACTTGGAATGAGCGCATATTTTTTCATTCTCCAAGTAAATTAAAGGACTTATAGTTGTGGCAAGAAGCTGACATTAACTGTCTGATTTCTTTTCATTCCAGTTTCCATTTGAATATAAGAAAGTGTGTTTTCAACCTCGTCCATTAAAATTTAACTCTCAGAATTCAGTGCCATTGAAGAGTCAGCGTGTTATTTTACCTCTTAATGTGTTAAATCAGATATTTGCAACACCTACGTATTCGCTAACAAGCTCTATACTTTAATTTTGAAGTTAAGAGCATATAAAATTGGATATTATTATGTCATAAACTGTCGGATATCCATTCTGCGTCTTTAATTGGTTCCTTTTTTTAAATACGATTTGTTGAACAATTTTTTGAAACTGTACTTAGTCTGTGGCAACTATTATTGATTGTAGAAACCAAAAGTCAGGATTCTGTTCATGGTTCATTGTAATATGTTTATAAATTTCACCAATGAAATTAATATCGTTCTGCATTTTGGTTAAGAAGTACATACATTTGGTGAGCTATGCAAAATTATTCATTATTTTGCAGACTTATTTCGTTACATAGAAACATCGCTTGATGATGTTATTATGTAACGTAACTGGTCGAGCAAAATAATTAAATAGTTTGTGTAACTCAACAAGTAACACGTTAGAATTTGAAACTTACTGCATGTGGTATCAACGACAAACTTCTCCAGCTGTTGATATGGCGGTATTTAATATTTTTCATAACGAATAGTGGCGGCAGGTGCCCGGAAGAAGTTATTAAAAGCATTCGTCACGAAAAACTCGTTTAAAACGGGATAACGTTCACTCGCTTATGAGAGCTTTAATTTCGTGAACAAAGTTCCGATAAACTCTGCGTTTGGTTTGTTTTCCGTTCTTTTCCTTCGCTAAATGCAGTCTTCCCCTGCGCTGGCTTTATATCCAATGACTCTTTACGTATATCACTCGAGGAGAGATCTCTCTCGCCCAAAATTCTTCTTATATTCCTTTCCCCTCAACGCCCCCGATGAAGCCTCCTTTGGTTCCAGCCGAAAAGCTAGACGCCTAAAAATGAATCGATTTTCGAAGAAATCGCCCTTCGTTCTGATCTATATTGGGTTTCAGAGGGTGACAGGAAAGGACAGAGGAATGCGGCAGGTGATGCGAATAGTATGAAGGGTCGTAATCTACGGTCTGCTCCCAGTAGTGATGAATTCGTCCGAATATACGGGTTTGGGGTTGATGATCCGTGGGTTTGTCGGGCGATTTCGACGGGAAATGGGAGAGCTCCGCCAGAGGACTCTGCAGTCTAACGAAAAGTGGAGCGTCTCTTGGGAACGACCAATAAAATAGGGTTTCGAGGGAATTGGAAGACATTCGGGAGGCGAATATCGTTTTGGTTACAACTCCTTCTATAGCTTTGGAATACTTTATGGGGTGCTCTCTCCTCTGATATGAATGGAATTAAGAGAATTTACGGCCGGATACGTGGTTATTCGCGTGCAAATGCGGGGGATTCTTTTGTCGGTTATGTCCTCATCGTTTAAGCGTTTCTCGTCATATGTAGCTGTATAACATCCGAATACTCTATGGCGTAATCATGGAGTAAACTAGAAAATACCTTCATAAACCTTACCGTTGACTAATGTACTACCTGATACATTAGTTTATCTGAACAGATAATTTTGATTCCATTGAATTTTTTTAATAAGTGCACACCTAAAATATGAAGAAGTCTGTGAAATTCAAGTTGAAGGAAATACGGACATGAAAAATCATAGTAGAAGTTGTATTGTTAAAATTGCTTCGAAAATTGATGTCATTTCATACGAAATCCCCCTCAAGGAATTGAATCCGGGATCGCTTTCATTTAAGTCGAACGTGTTACCCACTTGGCTATCTGGAAGCCCTGGAAAATCCTGCTGACTTTACTAGCCGCATACCTTTTCCTTTTTCACCAATCACACAATTCTTGAAATTCAGTTGTGTTTTGTCAGCATAAGAGGTTCGCCCTAAGCTCTGATATATACAACTTAAAGCGTTGAATCTTATTTGTAGACTAATTAATATCCTCTTAATATTTTCTAATACCATGCTATTTGGCCTTCTGATGAAGAGGCATGGCTCGAGGCGAGTGTAGCATAATTAGTAAGTTTTAACATAGCCTGGCGTTCACCCAAAGTCAGGAGGGAAACCCCGTCAAAAATCTCCCAGTAGATAGTATAGTATAAAAGTATATCACCCTGTGAAATGGCATTTCTACGTAATTTCATCCTTTTCGAATGCGTGATAAACGTAGTAACATTTCACTATCTTTCAGTAATTTAAGAAATATTTGAGAAATTTTTGCGAAGGAACCACTTTAAATTTCGACCACCATTTTTATATATGAACCATCACCATTCTCTAAAGTATGCCGTTTTTAACTATCCGTTCTATTTGCACCAGTTACCGCAAAAAAATATAGCCAACTCTCTTTTTTATATCTCAAGTTAGAGTTCTTAGAGGTAGTGAATCCTTTGAATCAATCCGAAAGGAATAACTTTCTTTACGAGTCCTCACAAACGGCCTATTTTCCCGTCGATTTGCTAGTTAAAAGACTTGTTCGACGTCCTCTTTTGCGGACTCGCGTAAAAGGAAATGCACCCAAACCCTAAATGTTTCCCAAATCCCTTCCGTCTATCAACAAGATTCTTAAAAATAACCCTCTTTCGGGAATTACCGACGAAGAAGCTTTCGGGTTTACTGGTGGGTAGCTTTTCCAAGATTGGATTCTGAGAAAACGTACGAGGGAGAAATTTCCAGAAGGCTTTCGAGTAGCATGTTAAATCGATTTATATGGACGTGTTAAAATGATTCATTGTGAGAGTGATGCGATAGCGTCGCAAGTTTTGTCGTTGGCTATGATTATCTATATTTCATTTCATTGCATAAAAATGAATCGATGATGTCATTAAACGGAAATTTGACGATGGACTAGAGTGTTACATATTTTTTCCCAAAACATTATTCCATTTTTATAGATATGACTAGCAATCAAACTCTGAGTCGGCTTCTGCAAATCTCATAGCAGTGGATTACAAACTGTTCGCCGCTAGATGTAGTAAAATTACCGCGTTCTCTTAAAGATTCTGTTAATATTTCTTTACCAAATGTTGGTGCATGTATAAAAAATTTACTAGTCAAAGTATTGATATTGGGAAATTTCAGTAGCTTTATACCACTATTGATCATTCATTTGGTAAACCCTAGTCTAAAGACAATATCCTCAATAAACCACCATTAAATTCCTTTCGCCACTTAGATATTCCTATCTTTGCGAATGATGTTTTGCAGCCACCTTAGAAATAAAATAAGTAAAGCGAAAGATCGCATATTGTATATGAGCCGTTGTTATTATTTAGGAGCATAACTAATTTAGAGCCAATTTTCGAAATATACGTGTCCGTAAATATTTACTTGTCATTGATAATAAATGATTTTAGTGCTCCTAAAAGAAACTCTCCATCCATAGTCTACCGTGGGTTAAAATAGTTTGGAAAAACACTGTCTCGTAGCATCGCCTGATGGCTTCGATGCATTGTAATCTGTAGACTAGCAATTCTGTAGTCTGACTACAAAGAAAATGTGACTCTTTTCATAAGCTGCCGATTACTTTCACTATCTTTTTACTCTGTTTTCTTTTAAATGCATCATATGGAAATGATTTTATATTTGGAGTATCACATATGGAAGGTACACCTGAGGAACACTCCAGGTTTTTGGATTTCTGCACTTTAGTTACATCTCCTCTCATCTCCTGTTACATCTTCTAAAGATTTTTAAGTATAATATCAGGAAATTTGAATTATATATAGCCAGATAAATTTTTTGTAGACGATGATGCAGTAAGTTATCGTGTCTGAAACAAAATTACACCACTCATCTTCTCACAAATGTGATAATATTTATGTGCATGGAAGATATAAGGAATATTTCGATTAAATTATACATCTCTAGTGCTAATGGTAATAATACCGTATCATAATAAATCCTGTTTGCGAAGTACCTCGATCAGGTTCTCACTCTGGCCAATTTTCCGTTCATCCCCGTTTTCAATCATGTTCGTACGACTCTTCCTCAATACACGAAACGAGTTTAAGCTTCCGATGCGATTGCGTCGTCCAAGCATCGGACTTTGAAGGTAATTGAGTTAGGTTTACATCAGAGCAGCTGATGAGAATTTCTGGGTTGCTCTCGTTTCAGAACTAGGGAAACGATTTCGATTCCATTTTATGACGCTTATCTCGTTGTCCACGCTTTTAATTAAGCCGAGCGATTCGTTCATCCGACTACACGATTGATCCATTTCCATACGCCTTCAAAGAGATAATTGTGTCAAATATTGATTTTGAAGTAAATTTCCTGTCGCTAAGTCATTCGGCGCAGCTTCCTTAATCCGATGTCTCGTGTGCATAACCAACGGCTAATGTAAACGGTGTTTCCCTATTAACTGCCGGAAGCGCACCAAAACATTCACCAAATTCCGTAATTAATGATAGTTCAGTTATGTGATGATTCCCTCTATTGGTTTCTCTAAGCATTGATGTTTACTCCCTTCTTGTTTCGAATCAATGGTACAAGTAATTAAGTTCATATTTCATGAAGTATCTTCTTTTCTTGCGTTTTTACTAGTTAAGTTACCTCGATGCGAAATAAATATTTTTCTTACTAAAGATAAACAGTTTATGGTTTATTACGTTATGGAATATAAGGCATAGAAGACTTTTTCATCACTATATCTTTCGATTAAAAATGATTTATTGTTCATATTCGTTTTATACATTTTATTCATTATATTCTCCAATATTATTCTATTCCCCTAATTATTCTTATGTAAGGGTTGGGATAAAATCGGCACAGGCGCTTAGATTACGCCATGATTCCCGAAGAAGAACATAAACTACAACTTTCGATAAAATAATGAGACTGCAAATTTTTGTGACCCGTTAAAAAAATTTCTCATCTCTTCTTCGAATCCCTCTACTAAATTGTATCTAATTATAACAAGAAAATAAGTAAGATGCTATTATGATTATTTTAAATATTTATTTTACTGTTCGTGTTTTAGATCAATTTCTTAATTATATTCCTCGTTTAGATAATAGCTTTAGTTGGCCCACTCCTGGACAGTAAGCGACCCCTGGGAATATCATATCGACCCTTGAGGGTCAATAGCGACCAATTTGCAGACTCCTGATTTAGATGGAAAAATGGAGCATGCTATATCATAAAAGAAGGAATGTAGATTAAGGATGAAAGATTCGATTTTCTCGAAAACATCAGATGATCGAAAATCGTATTCTCTTCTCTTACGTAATATTGGAGTCATAGTAAACGCAACTTTTTCCGGAAAGACGTATGACTTGACCCGGTCTCTTTCCTTTTTAATATTTGGCCCTTGATCCAATTATGCCACCGATATTAACTTCTACTTCGAAGGCAAAAATGCTCGCCCTAAGCTGGCCAGGTAATCTCTCTTCTAATCTCCTTTTCTTCGAAGTTTCCCGAGCGAGAGCTTCTTAGGAAGGCTTACCGTTTTTCCGCCACGATTTTTAACTAAACGCACCGCTTTAGCCTTCTTACCTACTCTTATCTATCGAGTGTACTCAAGGCGATGGCTTAAAAAGCGAACGTTAATTTGAGGACCGTTTCCTTTCTCTTTTTCGTGACAAGTGAAGGAAGGCGTCATCCTCCGCTAATCCCCCTCTTCCCCATTCGCGTCTATTTCGAAGCTTTTCAAAATCCTCGCCATTTGGTCGATCGAAGCAGGTAATATCCTGGGCCATTTCATAGAGGTCCCTGATTGAAAGGGACGAAATGGGGTATTTGTCGATCGGAAATGAGGTTTCTTGGAACCACCTGTCCGTCTACCCTTCCACGCTCCGCCGCTCTTTTTCTAACCCTTTCTGTGATCATAAAAAACGCCGATCCAACTAGAACTGACTTCGAGGGTCGAAGGTTCTAATCCCGGTGCGGATGTTTGCTTGGCGTCTTCGAGTCGCGGAATGAGCCCCAAAGTGCCTTTCGATGTCCTCTAAACGATGTGCTGGCGATAGAGTGAACTCCTTCGCTCTTTTTCGTGCTTCGTTGGCGATTCGTGTTCGCTCTTGTAACTCTTCTATGACGCGCACCGATTTTTTGAGACGGTTAATTTTTTTGCTGTAATGTTACTGTCTCTGGTCACCATGGTTGCAAAATAGTTCGATTTCAACTTTCTAACCGAAGTCGTCTATTTTAGTCTACTCGAAAGCGGTTGCTTTGTTCAATTCAACGCCTCCCAAATAGATGGCTATGAGAGAAAAGGCATTCCAAGTAAATAATCGCCAGGAGAGGTAGCTACTTCTGGTAGTTTTTTCCGCGGAGCATTAAATAATCTAATAGCAGATACAGATAGACAGAGATGTCGGTGTTTTTACACCCCCTGCCGTATGCTTTTGGACGCTTGCTGGGTAAAATATAAGCCTTGAGTATCCATACACCTGGGGGTAAGAATGACTGGTCACAGGGGTTATGGTGAACTGTATGTAAATAAGTGTACCCTGAAATAAAGTATTTTTAACATAGGTCATTCAGTATTATATCTTTGTCTCCGCTGCTCTTTAGCAATATATCCCTGATATTCAATGTTGGCATGTACTGTAGATAATTTTCTAATACTTTTTATAATGACAGCTTCGGGTTACGGGATGTTTGACTAAAAAGCCAAAGACCCGAAACCAAAAGAGGAACCCAAAAGGTTGGGAACCCCTGCTAATCTCTTATATCAATCTCTTATATTTTGACAAGGCGTTTTGCAGCTTGCAAGTTAATCGACTGTTATTCTTGACGAGGAGTCTAGTATAGCTAACTTAAGCGGGTGATGTTCAAGTATAGGGTAATCTCCAAACGAATAATTTGCGTAAAATAAATTGTGAATGTACTCTACAAGTATGTAGCGGTTTAAATAATTATATACAAAAATTTCTGGATTTGTACGCAAAATGAAAAACGAAACAACAACAATTTTAATGTATTTCAACGTAGTATTTCATGTCGTAGTCGTCAATTCCAACTGTATCATTAGTATTTATGGTTAAATGTCATGATTTTGCCTTTTCCTTTACTACTTATATGTGCTATTAATGTTGGACATTACTCTTTCAACGGCGAGTTTCTAGCTTATCATCGAATTTTATGCTATAAATATGAACTTTCAGAAACACGCTTGTGAGTAGCAAGTTATAATGAAATTTGACGATGTGAAATTTACTTTACCCATTATGGAGTTCCAGGAAGTAAAGGCTTTATCTGCAGGTGTTGTTTTAAGTTAAATTCCTGCATCTTTATATCCCTATATATGGTGCTAATATAAAATTTTATAGTAATTATATTGTTCGTAAATCAGCTCTCTCATTTGAGTATAGCAGAAGTAATTAGGAAATAAAGTTGTTATCTACAGAAAATATGAGAAAAAACTGTGAGAAAGATTTTATGTATACCAATAAAATCTTATATAATAACTTTAAAAACTGTGTAACATATCCAAATAAGCAAGACATGGTTTAATATAGCACAGATGTAAGATTGTTACGCAACAAAGACCTTGAGCGTGTGACGTCACTCAACGTATTAACATTGTCGCCTTTTTCAATTACATCAGTCTTTGCGGCACAGAAATTCCCGTACTTTAGATTCAATTTCATTTTCCCTTTGAATCAGATAATTTTTCATACAAAATGGTTTATGGAAAAGAATACAGTGCTCTAGGAAATTTTGCTTCCGAGAATTACTTTTTAAATTATATGCAGCGTGGGATTCGTCTTTTTCGTCTGTAACTTTCATATAAACGAAAATTCGTGCATAAAATTAATCTTTTTTTATGGATGTCAATAGCAGCGAATGCAAATGAAAGGTCTGGAGCAAATTATACTGTAATGGCTATTTAGATGAGATCAAAGGCATCAAAAGGGGGATCGTTGTAAGTGGTGCGTGGATTAAGGAAATCTGGCGTAAACAAGAGGAAGGGAAATGAGAGGAAGGAAAGGGAATTGGGAAAGTCCATTCGAAAGAAGAGGAATGGCAGCCATTCTAACGTCAGACTCGTCTCTGAGCGTCGAAAATTACTCTCCAAAACGTGTAAGTTACTATGGTTTCCACGCTTTTGTTGATAGTTTCGAAAATAAGTGCCGCGTATCTTTGCTATTGTAGAAAGGAAGTTTTAATAAACCGGGCATTATGCTTTGCTTGTTTCGGTATCTAATTTTTATTTCACATTGCCGCTAATTTCTCGCTAAGACTGAATTTAATGAAGGGTAAAAAGAACAGGAGAAAGATTTAAGTGCATATTCTGAGCACCGCTGTTCAAAACTTTTGTGGAAATAATTCTTTTCCAACTGAAAAAAGAGGGAAACTTCATTAAATTTTCATGACAGCCGTAAAAAATGTAAAATAATGTTCGAACTGCTACCGGTTTCGAGGAACTCATAGTTGTGAAACATCATTATTTCACTCACTGAGGTGGTTAATTCATACGCTTATTTTCCCCTATCCATTATTTGCTTTTCTAGTTTCGTTCCAACTATTCCCCCAGACCAACGGAAGTAATCGTCGAAAAGAGAGGTAAGTTTCCCTCTGAATACAATTATCCTATTTGGCGAAGCGGTAGCCTCATGCGGAAAAGTTTCCAGAGAACGTTATAAAAATTTGAAGCTCGGTTGCGGCTTCGGGATTTAATTCAATGCGAAAGAGAACGGAAACATTAATGGACTTTATTAGGCAATAAAAAATGTCCTTTGTAGACGATTCTAGCGTACTTTTTTAATCCGTTCGTTATTTTTATGGCCGTTGATAAGTTTTTATGCCGAGATCACCTTTTTAAAGGTTCTTAAATACCTTTAAAACACAATGCCCATGCCTAGTTTTTAATGAATTCTTTTATAAGCATGCTTCGCTTATTCATTTGAGGTTTTGAGAGGAAGAATGGAAAGGATATGTATCCAAATAACTCAAACAGTGTGTGCAATTCTATGCTTTAAAACGATAAAAAATAGTACATTTTTTGTTGTATTCAGACAGTAAGGATTCCCGGATTCGATAACGGTTTTGGATAAAGATAAATTTTCTAAAATTAAACATTGCTATAGACATAGGAGACATTATCCTCATAGGGGCTTTACTCTTAAATTATATTGGAATAACAGAAAAGAATACACGTTATGCTATGTGAATACATCTGCAAATATCGACATGAAAGATTTTTCCTATCCTGCTTTTTCCGTGCTAGTTCGTTATCTTTCACATATACCCTTAATTATTATCTTAATTTGATACACTTCCTGTTTTTTGTCAGTAACTGACATCAGAATCAGGAAATTTTCTCGCGAATCAAACTTTTCGTCCCTAAAACTTTGCCGACCCAAGCAGTTCTTGGTTTTCTTGTTTTGTCAGGTCCGTACTGTTCAATGTTTCGAATTCCAACCATTCCAGCAATCCTCATTTGAAGATGGAGTAATGTAAACAAATGAATTAATCGGTGATAAGAGTACGAATGTGGAGTTGCAGAATTTCAAAATACCGCTGTATGGCTAATACCTGTACACCTTCCTATAATATTGTTCCTTTTTTATCTTTACAAGTCTTTATGTGTAAGTTTTTTCAATCATTGGCCGGTTTGAATATTTTCCTCGGAAGGAATAAATTTTACGTGAGAGGATTGCATTTCTCTTGTATTTTTTCATAGCCTCCAGCACAGTTTTTCACGTAGAATGCGAGTGCCTCGTGTACCTCGGGCGTTGTATATCCGACACGGTTGGCTGCGAAAACTTCCGTTGCTTCCCAACTCACTGCTGCCTCATCATCTCTACAGAGTTATTTAATTCTGCTTCGTCATTTCCTTTCCCCTCCTCCTTTATTGATGTTGGTTTTGACAGCATTCGTTCATTTTCCGATCGTAATAATGCGAAATGAATCTTTCTAGTCCAACGAAGCATTGTACTTCATTAAATGACTCACTACAATACTCTGATTTCGAAAAAAAATCGGAATTTTGTATCTTAGGAGATTATGTGCATACGTTGCCGAAAATATAGAGCAGTATCTGTTATTTATTGACTCTAGTTTTAGTAATTATTGAAAGCTTACACATGATAAATTAATTTTGAACTTTCTCATACATTTGGCCGAATAATTAGACTGAATAACAAATTTGAAGGTATTAATCGTACTTTTATGAATGTCCGCGTCCGTTAGTCAATATATCTTATTCTGTTATCTAAGCAGTAATTAGGCTGAATATTTATCATAAAATTTCATTTACCGATGGCGAAGACATGTCTGGAGAATTCGTATTCTAATTTTCTCGCAACTTATGGTTTTTCCTTCTAATATGTCTTAATATGGAGAATGTAGTATAAAGAAAGAGTTCACAATCCTACTGTAGCGCGGACGTTACATTTTCATTTACCTGCAGTAACGTTTCGTTGTTCTTACGCATAAAAGTTGATTATAACCTCTCTCGAAAAATCTTTCACCATCGTAAAACTGTATGTTGAAATAAAACTTAATAGGTTTAATGTATTCTGATGCTACGAATACGAGACTTAAGGAATTATGAAACAGATAAAACCGGGATCAAACTGTAACGTTATCTCAAAAATCTGCCTGAGGTATTTTATATATCTGAATATTTTTCAAAAATTCTGAAGTGTATGCAATATCACTACGTTATGGAGATACTCGTTAAAAAGTTATGCTTCATTCTTAGTCTCTAACGTTGCACTCTTTATCTGAATTCTGATGTTTACCAAATATTTATAATTATTTTAAGTTTAGATACGGGGAATTTGCACCAAGTAACGCCGTACTGTTAAGTTTACTTGTGTAAAATTAATAATATATGAATAGTAACTCGGATGACAATCCCAATCAAAAATAATCTACTTCCGATAATTTTATAACAATTAACTGATGATACAAGTATGCATTGTTACGTATGATATCAGTCAGAATTGACGACTCACATAATGAATTTCGCTTTAATTGAATGCTTGGGAAGGCGCATATTCTCGAGAACACTTTTCAGTCCGATTCGAATGATAGAATGACGATCTTTGAAGGGCTGCTCAACAATGAGAGAGTCGTTGCGTAAGAATCGTTATTCAACAATCGGAAGGCAGCCTTCGCGTTTTTAATGGAGTGCTTCTGTGAAATAAATTCACGGTCCTTAATTTGTGGTGCTTCTGTAAGAACAGCCTCTCCTGTGAATACATACACATTCATGCTCGAGTGCCCACACGTCTTTCTCTCCATTCCTTTCTCTCCCTTTCTTTCTCATTCCCTTCCTCTCTGCATTTTACCAATTCTCTCCTTCTCACTCAGCGCTGCCAACTTATGAGATCCTTCTTCATGTATTCAGCTAGTTTTCTCAAAAGATTAGATCGATCTCGAAATGAGGGACCGTTTATACCTTCCACAAATAGAAAAGGAATTATTAGAGAAGGTTCTCAAATGATCTGTAATAAGACCTGCTCCATATTAGGGCCATCTGAGCTGATTTTAAAGAAATCTTGAAGTCTTCCGAAATAAGAAGTGCATAAATTGCCCGATTGATATTGATTTGTTGGTAACAACAGAATTCTCTCATTGAATTTGTGGTTCTTAATAAAGCGGTGTTTACGAGATACGTTTTTCTAAAACTATCTCTATTTTCTCTAACTATCTTTCTCTTTCTGATATAGCTATATTGTGCAAAAAAATTATAAATGGGATGATGGATAATGAATTTGTTTTCTGCGTGAGAAATTATTATCATATGAGTTCCTATTTTGTGTTTATTTTGATCACTATCTCAAAGTTAAACTGACGCAATTCACCCTTTTCGCCATTTCTTCAGTTATAGAATACAGTACGAACTTTAATGGGAGAATTTGTGACTAGAAAGTCCCATCTTCCATTTTTACCTTTGTCAGAATGTAAGCCAGCATATATGAAATGAATTCAAATTTTAGACAAGAATATAAAATTTATTACTTGCTGATGTTTTAACAATGGCAAAAAAGGGAAATAAGGAAAGAAAGAATAGTTTCGTGAGAAAAAATATCATGAAAATTTATTTGAAAAATTTTGGAAAATCGGAATTTCTGTTTGCTCTTAATGTAAGAATTGTAAATTTTATTGCTAAATCATGCGTTTAAAATTTTGACTATTACTTATTTCCTTTACGCGTTATATACACTTCATGTTGGGCATTAAAGATATTCAATATCGAAATATTCTCTGTTTTGTTAAACTACGCGAAATTTCGGTTGCAATATTTTCGCAGGGCTGAAAGAATTCAGCGGAATCTTATATATAAGCGCTAGACGGAGATGAATCTATTCATGCTTGCAAGGCTGGAATCTCCACATTTCCATCCATGAAAGAAAAACGTCAAAGCAAGACTATGTTAAAGTTAGAGGATGTCGAAAGACATAGTCCAAGCGAATCCGGGATAGTTGGTATTCCTTGGAAGGTTCCCCTCCTGCTGCAGACTCTTGTGTTGATCTTACTCAGACGCCATACCATATGGGCTCTTAATATAGAAAGCACCCCTGAAGATGCGGGGGTGTAGGGGAGTTGAGAGAGGGGTTCCTGACTTAGGTAAACTCTCCGAGATGCACATGTATCGACAAAGGGAGGTGTTATTCCGAAGGTTAGCGCTTCTGCGGTAAATTAACTTGGACGCCTTCCATCGATTATGACGAGGCTATTAGTTGGTAGGTTAGTTCACTAAACTGAAAATAAATTGCTGTAACATATCACTAATTTACTGATAAAACTAAAGCTGATGTTCTAGCCATCGATAGATATTCGTCTTAGTATTACGTGCTAAATGTTCATTAATATTTTTCTTGACTCAACGAGTTCATCTTCATCGAATATACATATCTTAATTTTTATTTGTATTTATTGATATATTTCTTCTATATTTTCTTTAATTTATTAAGTAAAGAATGGGAAAGTATGTCTCTAATAGTTCTTTGCTCTTTGTTGCCATGGTGAATAAATAAATAGCGTCTTCATTTGAGATTAAGACTTCAAATTCTCCTCCATCTAATCCAGTGTACTCCGAACTGTTTGTCGCGTAAAATTTAAGTGTAATGTCGATGCGAAATGTTTGCTAAGTGATCGTAAATTTCTCTGCTCCGTAAGTTTGCGCAAATATGAAAAAGCTCTCTAGAGAAATATTGACGCTTTCAAATTTGCAGTTTTCTTTGCCTTTCTTCATCATTCGACTGTTAATGTACCCATAGTGAGTCTCAGTGAGTGAAAAATTGATTGGCAGATACTGATATATCCCATACTGATATAGCCCATAAATGAGCGTGGATGAGATAACTCAATCATTAATCAATTTTACAGTATTGTAAACCATTAAGAAATGTGCTCATTCAGGATCTCCGAAAATTCCCAAAATGGATGGTGTTTTCCGATATTGTATTGTTTTTTAAGTCGACGCCTCGGTTCTCATAATCCATTTTCAATGTTTATATAATAATATTTACGGCTCAAAGGTGTTTACCAATTCGTCGAAATAATCCTTTTATCTTAAAATCATTTTTTGATCACAATTTGATCTCCTTTGTCATGCTTGGAGGAAGAATTGATTGAGCTGTAACATGGCTTAGCATGTTGAGGTCTGTTTCACCAGCAGTCGCTTTGCAAACCGCGCTCGTTTTCCGACAAGGAGTTAGCGTCGGTTATTGAGTTTCTTCCGCGTATAGCTGCAGATAAACATCGTGTTACATCACACACCGCAAGACTTGAGGTAGCCCATCCAAGTGCCATTTAGCCATCGTCGGTGAAATTGATTGAAGAGAGCTCTATAGGAGACGTTATTTTTTAATGCCATAGATTCTAAACCAATGGCGCACAAGCGGTTAGTGGTGACATTACGGAAAGATTTTTCGTAATGGCACATCGTTTATTTCACAGTTTCCGATACCAGCATGTTTACGATGCTATACGGCTTTTCGAAGTTTCATTACATTAAAGCAAAATACTTCTATATTTTCGTTGTATTTCCCCATCCAAAAGAATGATTTTTTTCGGATATGGCAAAAGAGACACTACCAATTTATAGATCTTTCCATCAGTAAATTCATCAGCCCAAGAGCTGGTTGGATCCTCATTCCCTTCCTCTGCTATACTGCTTTCCAAACGCTTTGGAAAATGTATGAGGCAACTTTACTAGATAAGGAGTGAAGTATTTTTCTCTCTCACTTACCCCGATGCCTGTTAGCCAAAATGATAGTCAAAGAAAAATGGCCACAGAGGTCCTATAAATAACATTTTTCATGGAATTTAAATAGTTACTAAAATGAATCCCATCATTGGGAATCGCTCATATCTCCTCGGTTTTCATCAGAACAGCCTTAAACAAGACAGAGACAAATCTAAAATGAAATGTATATTTTCCCATATGCTTTACCAAAAGACAAATTAAGAAGATTCGTCAAGATATCGTTGCAGGAACAATTGAAAATTACGTTATTTAAAAAACTAAACCGACCAAAGAGAAGTTTATCTGAGATGATTCTGATCGGAAAACTTTACTTTTTGAATTAAAAGCTTTCAATCTTCATTGCGAATAACGTTAATACATCTTTAAAAAGGGGGCGCAAAAATACATGCGGAGGATTCAAAAGTGTTCTATCAGCTGAAGAAGTACTGCTCTAGGAATGTTTTCACGGAAGAAATGGAAGCGCTAAGCTATTGTCTCAGCTCCGCGATATATCGCAGGAGAAGTCGAAGAAATAATTAACGCGCGTTTAGAATGAAAGGGCTAAACGGTGTTCTTCGGGTGCAGAACACACTTAGCGGGAGGTGCTGGATTGAAGAGGTGTCGCTCGCATCAAGGAGCGAAGTGGAGAGGCGTTCCGTTCTAGACTAAATAATCGATCCTCAGAATCGATGTGTGACGTCGATCGCTCGCTGCCGTTTGAACACTCCTCGTGGATGGAGTGGTTCAAATTTCCACCTCTTTTTTGTCGCATTCTCCGAAATTTTATTGATAGAATGTCGATTCAGGGAGGAAAGTGACTCTGGATTGAGATGTTGTCTGAAAAGAATGTCTGAGTGAGAAAGAATCCGTGGAGTGTGCGAGCAATGATGTATTTCGATGGAAATTCTTGCGAACAAAACCCATGATATCTCTAATCAAATGAGCTAGGATCATTTTCCTTAGACTCCAGCGTATCGTAGAACTAAACTGAAATTCACAGTAAAAGGCGAGTCGATATATAATCCATCTTATAGAATGAAGAGAGGTGTTGTACTCTTTCCACAAAAGCTATATTTTTCTTTAATAAAACACAACCAGGTTTCAAATAATAATGAAACTCTTAATTATCTAAATTACTTTTTGTTATTTCGTGATACTTGTCATTTAAGACACTTTGCGTTTTCTTTTGATCATTTTCAGATTTTTTCTTCATTTGTTCCTATTTGAAGGACAAACGCTAAAATGACGGTATAAAATCTCATAGAAGAAGTAAAAACGTTATTCAAACATTTATAAATAAGACTCTGAGATACGAAATATAACAATCTGACCGTTTATATATGACTCGAATAGCAATAATGTTTTTTGTAAATTCTCTTATAAGTTTTACATTTTGAGAACTCGTTTTTCTCATAAAAACGGCGCTAAATATTACGAATCGGCTTCGGTGGATGAGCTCTGCTTAAGATTTACAGTTTTCCTGAAAAGATAAGCCGTCGAAATCCCATCATAAGTGAGGAATTAATCCGTGATCTTATTCCATTGGCTTGCATTGGGTCACGCACGTCCCTTCCGTGCACCGCAATCTGATTCATTCTAAGCTCTTTTAGTTGCTGCACGCGATCCGCAGCGAATATCGGTTTTCCCTCCGACATAACTAGTTTCAGGAGGATTCAGCCGTGTAATCAGAAACATTTCTTCTTCAGGAGCTGGTAAACATCAAAATTAAACTCTTGCATTTGAAGGAAACTTTTCGAACGGACACACGATAATTAAGAGCTTTCACATGTCCGCAAACTTTTCATTAGGAGGTAGAAATAGAGTTCTCCTCCGCACTGAATTAAATCTATTCCTTGTACGTCTATGAAAAGAAATCCGTTACATTCGCCTGAACATAGGATGAGACTTCTTCCTCCTTGACACGAGAGCCGTATTATCATTTCATGAAATGATGCTCAGTTCAGCGGTTCTCTTATTCCATAATAGGCGAACTTTTCGGGCCTCCAACGCGGAATTTTCTTGTCTGAAAACGTTTTTCTTTCGATCTAGTTCATTACTTCTATTGGAATTTATATCCAAAATGTTTTCTGATTTAGATTAAATAGCGATTTAAGTTGATTTATCATCTATAACTTGGATGTTATACCATTTCAATGTGTGCAATTCTCAAATTCTTATGGTTTCAAATGCGACTTGATGAAATACAAGGTCTTTCAAAAGGAATGAACCCATTCGTGAAAGTATACTTTACTTACATTCACAAAGCTATATTTAAGCGTTAATACAATTAAAAATTAATACAGTTAAAAATTTCATGAAGCTTTATTAAGCTTATGAATAGGTTCGTTCTTTTTGAAAGACCCTGTGTATTCTTTGGTTTTTACCTTTATAAATTCATATTTGCACTTTTGAGTGACTGAAGAATTCTCTTGGTAATCAAACAGTGAAACATGATATCAATGTCCAAGTTCTCGACATTCCTGATTCCTTCAATTTAGATTTTAAATAATACTTCCTCTACGAATAAAGAGTGGAATCTAAATACTTTCTGTACTGCTAAATTTATGTTTTAAATTGAAATTCTTCATAGTTTAAACTTTATCATGGCATCTATTAAGTGTTGATCAGAAGTAAAAACTCATCTATATCTGTAGTTTTAGAAGTTTATAAGTTATGGTATTTTATTCATTGTTTATTATCTTTGAAATTGAAGATTGTTCTTCTATTTTGCAGATGCAGATGAAATCGAATGCATTTTTGATCTTATAATTGAAAATACAAATTGGTGAGTGTTAATTTCTTAAGTACTTTTAGAATATTATAAGAGTTAGAGTAAATTTTAAGCCGACTTTTACATTAGGGAATTCTGTTTCTTCTACTTATATTCTTTTCGTAATTCGTTCTGAATTTTTCATTTTCATTTCGGGGAAGGTTCTTATATGATTCGGTATGTGATCTTTCTTAGAGTATAAATTTATTTATTAATAAAGGAATTGCGCAGACATATTTCGCTTCAACTCAATTTGTGGAACGTTTCTTCGGCTTTACCTCGAGGTATTTTCTGATATTAGCTTATAAATGTGAGAAGTGGAACCGTATGCTCTGATGCAGTAGAGTATAGCCATATTTCTCCCGTGACGTCATCCGGGAAGTTTATGACGCACCTGCATGAAAATTTGAAAGAGGTGCCTCCATTTTGCCAGTAAACACTCCCACGTAAGGAAGTCATCGACCAGTTTTCTCTGTACTTGATCTTTCCACTTGAAATGTTAAGCATTCTCGTGTGTTTACTAGGATTGCAACCCATAGTTCGCTCTTTGCTGGGAGAAAAACTATATATAATCGGTATTTGATGATCACTGTCGGTTTTGCTCGATCAAGTTAAAAACAAATTCATAATATTTGGAAGATAAAAAAAGTTTTAGTATTTTAAAAGCAAAATTTAGTCAACATAACGAATACCTCAGGGAATATAGTACTTAATAATAAAAGCTTAGTATTGTTTTTATCATAAGCCATCGTTGAGTTTTTACTTGTTAAATAATACATATTATAATCGATGTCAGATTCTAATTTGCGTGAATTTTGATTTATAAATAGTTAAATCTATTTGATGTTAAATTTTTGCAAAGATTTGCATAACTTGTTGTTTTGTACAAGGCAAGCAATGTATCTCAAAAAACGTTGTCCTGCAAAATAGCATCCATTTTAATCAATTATCACTAATCTTATTGGCAAAAGGGGGCAATGGAAATTTGCACCCTTTGATTGGTGGCCAGTCTTGCCTATAACCCCCTTTACCACCCCCTGAATCCATCCTTGCTTACTCAGTATGTAATGTTTTAAATATTATATTCTCATACACCATTCTATTTTGATCTCAATGTCCTCTTTTCTACACCAAACACGGTTTTCTTAGAAAGAATTAGAGAAACGTCGGTTCTTTAGCGTTTCCTCCGAAGTCCGTGAAAATCGTGGGAGAGGTATTACGTTTTTAACCCTCAGCAGAGTTCAAATGTTCCACAAGCGAAGAACAGAAGCCTTTTCTCACTTCCTTGACAACTTCCATCGCCAACTAAGGCCGTAGGCGTCCTCGTGACCTCACTCCAGTGACGAATATGACGGCGAAGGCAGAGAATTGCCTGCACACGTCCGTCCACTCTGCCGCCCACACCAACCCTCCTTTCAGTCTCCAAAAGAGGCCTTCACGCCCACGCACTCCCTCGCCTTCCAATCTCACGTAATTATAGTTCTTTATGCTGTGACCTACACCGCTTGTTTATTGTTACCTTAAATGGTCAGTATCAGGCCTGACAACTGTTACGTACACACCCATTATTTTTAGGATCGCCTTTTTCGGGAGAACCACGGACGCTTATGTTAAACTCTATCTGAACGTGTGCAGGAATATTGTGAATATTATATCAATCTAATGGACGATCGTGTATTTTTATATTCCTTAAGGTGATTCATTTAGTAATTCATAACAGTATGCAATCGCTTGCTTTATGTTAACTATACTAATACTATTTTTTGTTTGTTTGTACCGTCAAAAATTTCATATCGGTATTTTACAGGGCTCAAAATTATGAGATTAGTGGTCTGTTCGAAAAGATGTGAAAGACAATCACTGAAATAAACTCTTAAAGCAATCACGGAATGCATTTCTCTGTCAGAAAACTATGCAAAGTGCCGCTAATGATCAAATATCGTCGTTGATCTGCACTGAAAATATAGTAGAAATCTCAATACTGGAATTATGCATGATCCCTTTTGGTATACGTATAATGCAGGTTTATCCTAAATAATAATCGCATAACTTTGTCACATATCAAATGGTTAGCTTTAGTCAATGCATTATTTTCTGTTGATTTCTGCTTATGACTCATACGAAGCTATATTTACCGGATATTTCCGCACAGTTCCCGTGCAAATGCATTCACGGATTGCATAATAAAGACAATGGTTTCCTTGTCTACTTAGTACAGTTTCGTCACAGCGTATGGTTACCTTACGCAATCTAATCCTAGCAGAGCGTATCTGAGACCGTTCTTAGGCTGCACAGGTTTCTCAGATGTGTTGTAAAAACAGAGTGCGACTATCGTGTGCGACCAACTTTTTATCTGTTTTTGAGTCGAGGAAAACCTTCCATTCCAAAGAATATTTTACCTTATTGATGACATGATTCATTATGCATTTCACCAGTTAATCGTTTTATTAAGGTTTGAATTTACTTGTTATTCCCTCTTATATTTTCTATCTGTAGGACTAGAGATGAAGGTAGGGAAATAAATCCATCAAAATTAAAAATGTTTTAACTTCTAAGTCGCCTTCAAGTAAAGGCTTCTCCCGCCAAACTAAAATTACTGTTTTAATCCTCTTCATTGATCGAGTGACGGCTCTCTCCGAATTTAATATCCGTGGATAATTTTGAAAAGCAACTAAACTCAGCCGCTTGTGATGTTCTCTTGGGTGGATTAAAATCTGTTAACATGCCTCCGCTGCCCTGTTGAGAAATTTCGAGGCGTTTTCCTTTCTTAATCTTTAAAAGGGCATCACGTGCGACTGCCTCTTTTGTGTTTTCTCAATAAAGGAAGAGAAAATCCACTCAAGAGCAATGACCTACTGAGACGAATCAAATGAAAGACAGATTCGCTTTCCTTCTCTGCACCTGCACTTTGATGTGCTTTTCACAGCCTCTCCGTACGTTTACGTCGGAGTATTTACCTTTATATTTGCAATCGTAATTTTATTTATTCATTGACGTGCTCAGGAGAATTTCTAATAATTCAAAGATATGCACTTCTCTTTATTCACGAAAATGTTCCACAAGATAGATGACATAGTTGAGACAGATATGCACATATGGCGGCGCATCACTCAGCCCATTCGTTATTTACAGCAATACGGGTGTATTCTTCAGTTGTTTATACAGCAACAAAAACCAGTTTGGAAATGACGCTTGGTTGGGAAGTATAAGCAAAATAAAGGAGAAGGAAATGCAAATTTTCTCTCATTTTATCATTCTCCACGACGCGACGTACAACAAACAATGTTAGAGAAAATACAATACACATGTAAACCTGTTATACTTGCATAAAATATACAATGTATATAAGGATCACAATATAAGGAAAATAATTGAGGAGCGAAATAACCGAATTACTTATAATCATGTTATTGCTTAAAAATGTTTATAATTTATTATTACTTATTTTCGTATACTGTGAGAATATTATGTTTTTTAAAACAATAACATTCTATATCATGTATATAAAACTGCAATTAATTACACAATTCATACGGTTACGATCGAAACTGGTCGTCTTAAATTAAATGTTATGGAAAAGATAAAGTACTCTTACGCAACATTAGGCCTGAAAAACTTTGCCCATTAATCATAAATTTTGCTCATAAGTACCGAATATTAATGGTGACCCATTTAGTTTCTTTACGACTCACTTTAACGTGCATGAAAGAATACTTTACATTTCTTAAATTGTAATCATTCCGTACACATTCCATACCCTCGTATTTTCAACCATCCCTACCCTGTATTTTGCCTCCAATCCTTGGCCCTCATTTTATATCTAAATATGTTATTTTATCAGTTGATGTGTGTATAAGAATGACAAATTTATAGGCTATGATACTTTCTTAATTTTGGCTGTAAGCAGGAGATTTAGTCCCACATCGGCGCAAATTTGAAAAATGGTAAGTTCTCAATTTCGGGACTTGCTTGGTTTTCCATCTTCCGCCGGAGAAAGGAGCTTTAAGCTGAGAAATTATTAGCATAGTTTTTAATTTCCATAAACATGCCATCTAATTAATTATTCGCCTCTTCTTTGATAATCTCCCCTCTCGGCTGTGCGTAAATTTTCGCAGCAGATAACTAATGCATGTACAAATTCATCATAACGTCATCCTCAGAATGGGCTAAGATAAAATGTTGCGTCATACATTTTATCTTTAGAGCAGCCCGTTTCGGATTCGGATTAAACTTTTACTCCATTCAAATATTTTGCCCTCTCTTTTAGACGAAAGCGCGAATTCTTGTTTTTGTGTGTCTCCATCGAAATTTCTATTGTAGCCTCCACTTCATCATAATAGCCTCGTACGTGTCCTCTGTCGTTTTTTATTCCTGTTGTCTCCGTTCCTTTTCAGTTCGCGTCGCTCTCTTTCCGTGAATATCCGTGTCAGTTTCTAAATGAATGTTCTCTCTTTGTCCGCTCGCTCACGTGACGTATGATGCAATTGGCGACTTGCTTTTTCCATTGATGACGTCATCTCGGCGAACCATTTCCACGTGACGCGTTCACCTTTAATCTTATGATTTCAGCAGAAGATACGAACGGAGGTGGTGACCACCCTTGTCGAATCTCTGCATGCTAATCGAATCAATCTAACGAAATTTTAAAAAGAATCTATCTTATTCGTGAAAGAAAACCATTCGTAGATCCTTAAGTGACACTCTGACTTTGCCTAGCATAACTCCTTGACTTAGATTTGGTATAGTTTTGTTTTCTTTTAATTAAGAGAGACAATAATTATGCGCCAACAAGTATAATTTATACAATACAGAATCACCCGGGTTTCGTGATGATGATGATGCAATGCATTGAAACTCGGACCCTATGCCTTCTGTTCTCTGTGAGTTTTTGTATTCACCCTAAATTTGTTAGAGCATACTAATATCGTTTACTTTGATATGGAGCACTACCAAGTGAAAGTTGAAACCATCGACGCTAATCTGACTTGACCAATATTTGATTACCGTTATTTTTTGTTAATATAATTTATTTATTATTTGACGGAAACCTTTTGAGAAATTGACGTCCAAACAAATTGAAGCACCAGCATATGAATTTTCGTATGAAACATTGCATTTCAATGTATAATGCCTCAAATTAAATAAAATGTTTCCAATTTATGCAGCATTAACTCAAAATCTGGGATTTTAAAATATTACAATTAACTAACCTGAAATGAAACTTATAGGTCAAAGTTTCACAAAGAGAAGCAATAGCTTCACGTTGTAATTTTGCTCGTCGTATTTCTAGTTGTAATTAGCTTTCTGAGTTTGCGATATCCAACTATCTTGAAGTACGTCGTAACTTGGTGGATACTAAAATATGTAGAATTGGATTGGGCAGGCATTAAACTTATGCAATCCGATGAAAATATGATATATTAGTGCAATGCCTAATTATAAGCATAGAAAAGATATGGAACTAATTACTCGCTTTAATATCATAATAATTTAATATTTTACCCTATAAAATTTAAAAAATCCGTAGCACCGTTCTCGCTGCGCTTGTTCTCTCTTTAAGAACTGTTGTAATTACGAATATCTGTTCTAAATATTACAAATGATAAAATAAATGTTGGAAAAGGAAATAACAGTAGGTCTAAATCCAAACCTGGCGGTGGAGGGATAATTTCATCACATGTTGAGAAGTAACAGCTCGATAAGTTTCGATAATAGAAGTAGGCAGAGCGTTAAATGATCGCTAAAAGGTCAGCATTACCAAATAAGGATCTTAGTCTTTCTTGAATGGATGACTCACGAACGTGAGGATATATTGCTGGTGATATAGGCGTAGTATTGCTTCTTATGATAAAATAACGTCATAAGGGAGTCAGGATATTGATAGAATAGTCAGATTGTTCAATAAGTCTTGATGGGATTACCAAAAATTCAAGAGGAACCTCATTTCAATCCTCAGAATTTATTCGTCACTACCAGCGCGTCCTCTGCTGCTCTGACATTTAAAGAAAAGAGAACATAGTCACTCCAGCTTTCTTCTGACGGAATACATCGCAAATGTCATTTTTTATTTATTTGAATATTGCTGATTTATTGCAAATGTAAGATTGCACCCTTAATCCCGTAATTTCAACTTTGAAATATTAGAAAAATGTACATCTGACCTATACCTTCATGTAAATAACATATTTATGGTATATACGGCACATTTTTCCACTTTGAGTTTACTTTTCTCGACAATGATGTCGGTTACCACAAGGAGAATATTGTTCGTAAGGGGAACCAAGATACCTCGTTTCCAAATTTCTGTAATATATATCAAAATATGACCTTATACGAAGAAATAAATAAAAGCATGATTTTGCAATATTATAAATAAGTATAATATGATTATTGATTTACTTTCATATTGTAACAGGAACTTTTACAAATTTCTCTAAACACCGTATTTGTTTACGATAAGTGCTTGAAGGCCTCTTCATTTAGCACTTTTTGTCCCATTACTACTCTGTTAAGAAACAGGTATTTAACCACAAAATTCTTTTGTTTTCTTAATTTTAACTTTCCCTTGAGATCACCTTACGCAATGTTATTTAGTTTTCCAAATCTTTAGCTTCCATACTTTGCCAGCGATTTTTACTTGAAAAATTCCTACTAACCCATTGACCTTCCTCCTTTTTTCAAACTATTCCTACGCAGGAATTTTTTATATTTTCGTTACATTATCCTTATGGAACAATTTGATTACTTAGCGGTGTTGGCAGATATTTATAGCAAATGTGGCACGCCGGATAATAAATGAGTTCAGTGAATGCGCAATCCACGTGCATTGGAAGAAGACCTTGAGTTTCAAATAGACTCGAACTTGGCAAAGCAATTTAAACCAAAGGAGACGTTTCGATTTTCATAAATTTTCCTTCGACTCCTACTGCATATGATTCAGAGAACACTGAGATAGAGTTTTGAATCGTAAATTTTCCTCCCGCAGTGGATTTGTATACGTTGATAGAAAATGGAAGATCAACTACGCGAGGGACAAAGAAAACATCAAATAAAGATTGTGCCTCAGCATTGCACCACTTCCTCCATCTGGCTGGCAGACCGGACGCTTCCGGTGATCTCAGCTCCCAATTTATGCTGCATGGGGTACATACGAAGATTACCCATGACAACGCATCCACGTTACGTCCAATCAAATGGTTGGAAGAGACGTGGCCCCTAGGAATGAGAGGGGAGGCCCTAAATCTGCCACTTGTTGCTCCTTCGCCCTACGATTCTCTCTATTCGTTTCATCTGATCGAATTTGTCTTTGGAGTTTCGCCGCCCGCATTCCCTTCCCCCATTCGGTCCCTTCTCACACCCTTCTTCCATCCCTTACCCTTCTTTTCCTTAATCCTTCCTTGCTGGAAATCGCTATCCATTTTATTAGGAATTTATACTTTTATATAAAATATGATGCTTCCTCGCCTCTTTTAGTCTCTTTAGGCTTATGTGGCCATTTCTGTATTTGTACTCACAATTATTTAAATAACCTTTTCTCCAATTGCAATCTAATTTCTAAACCTATTTCAGAATCAGTTTTAATTGGTTCATATATCGTCATAGCTCATCGTTACGCTTTGTAATATGTCACCCTTCCCTTCCTTATATTTTGCAATTTTCCGAAATCCTGAATTATCTCATTTTCTCCGCTGTTTGTATTTATTTTTAGGGCTTATTCTTCTTCGTTTTATTCTTTTCTCGATCATGTTTATAAAAAAATCCATCCATAGATAACAAAAATAGTCTATTTCGTCTTTTTGTTGTTAACGTCGTTTCGATTTAAATTTCTCGTAATCAATATCAAATCAATGTATTATGTCTGTGAATCTTATAAAAAATTCGTTTATAAAATTTTAATTTCTCTAAATGAACCGTTGTTTTCGTATCATCAAAAAAATTGATGCTATCACCTTGTAAATAATACTTACTGTAGATTTTCATCACAACAAATTCATCTTCAATATATTAAAGGTAATAATAGTTTCAAATTTTGTTTTAGCTTCGTTTAATTGTCGAAATCGCTAGATTAATTATACGGAAGCTTTGTTCTCCTCTCGGAAATTATAAGAAATAGTGTTCCCGGATGATAAAGATGCCGATATAAAGAGAGAAAATTTAATTAAGTTCGTACAAAACAAGTATCTACTGATTCTTTCATCACATTGGAATTTGCGCGAAGAAGCAAGTGGTTGAATATTTATTTTCTTTAAAATTAATAACCTCATGTATTCTTTCCCATCATTGTATAAGATTATGATTAAAATCTCATTTTTATTTCTACGCGATAATCTTTCATTGTAAATTCTGCCTCACGCTTATAGCAAAATTACATCAAGAAAACAAGATGTATGAATGTATAACTCTTAAGTGAATTAGGCATTCAAATCTCTCTTAGATTATTCATTACTTCCGAAACTAATATTTTGTTGGAAAGATTTCTCGTAAAATGGTTTCGCTCCAACAGATAAATTAATTTCAACCGTTAATTCTCAGTTAAATAAGAAAGGGTATAAACAGCTCCCTGAGTGGTAAAAGGAATCCTTTTCATAACATTTGGAAGTTAAAAATATCTTGAGGATTATTTTAACGAGTCCATCCCTTAGGATGGGCTATAAAAGATCGCTCCCCAAAGTCGTAATTTTTCGGAAGTTTCTCTGATTATCCATCTTTCTCCTTCTTTTCTCTCTGAATTTAATTTTTTAATTCCCTTTTATACTTTTACGATATTTTGTTCAGAATTGCTTCATATCCAATAAATTGTTCTTCTCTGATTAAACCAAAACTATTATTCTTCTTAATCATATTTGGTGTTTTCAAAAATTTCCTTAGGTTACTTTTATTGCTTAGTTAATTTAATTTTCCAGATGTTGCCCAACATGCACTGTTCAGATAATGTTTCTAATTGTTTGTAAATCTCCCGAGTATGCGATGTTTATTTTATTAATTGTATTTTTCGATCGCTGTATAGCTATTGATTTTATATATTATTAAACATTATACAGTTTTCGCAAATGTTCTGAATAAGACATGCTTCTAAAAACATTGATGATCAGAATTAGAAATAAATTAAGAGATGTATACTAATAATTAAGTTTTTAATACTTTGATGTATTTCGTCAATTATTGCCTAGTGCCTCTATAAAAATAGAATAACAGATTTCGTGTCTCAGTGTTTGCGGACAATAAAAGTTCTTTTAAATACTTGGGGCAGTTGATGCGAAATAAGAAAGGTGTGTCCCTCTTTATTTCTATCAAGTATTTCTTTGGTAGACGTATTTTCAACCACAAATGTCTTATATTTAAAAGCAATAGTCTAGATGATAATCGAGACGGTGGAAGAAAGATGACCCTGTGTTTTGTGCTGATGAGGTCGTTTTTCCTTCTGGTTTAATTTCCTTTATAGCACGGTAATAGCTCCAAGAATCTGTTTTCTTTTTCGAGGAAAAAAAGAGACGTGAGACCGCTCGCCCTTCTCACAAAATTCGATTAATTTCCAGTATTTTCTCGTTTCGCGTCACCTTTTTTGCGACATCAGGGCCACGAAGATATGCAAATTACCCTCGCCCGGCGATTTCAGGGGCATTCTCCATTTGCATCGCATTTCCCCCTTAAACTGCTGTCACATCTTTCTCCGTTCATTTTCCATCTCTTCATCTAGATCTTTCCCGCAGAAAACATCGCATTCGTTTGCCAGAGAATAACCCGGAAGTAGCGAAGAAAAGTTGGCTTTCTGGTTTAATGTATTCTCACTCCTGTTTGTGTTTGTTATTTCGAGCATATAAAAATGGAAATATAGTGAAAATTGCTGGTCTTGGGAGAGGAGGGAACTGCTGTACAAACTGCGCGGATTAATTTTTCTCTTCCGGAAGAAACGGTTGAATTCTAATGTTTGCATGCAGGCATTAGTTCCGTCTTCCTCAAGAAAGGAAGCTTTCCGCAGCTTTTTCGAGGTTTCCGAACTATATACGTTCGTTTCAATCTTAATCATATTTTCGTTGTCTCCTTTTCATTGTTTCCCGGAAAAGGTATAAGATTTGATATTTAGGTTTTAGTTTCATGAGAAAGTGTCGTACCAGCGAAATCATTCTTTCAGATTACTTTTCTATCTAGGATTTATTAGAGAAAAATATAGCTAGGAACTAGAAAGAAGAGAAAAATATACAGGCATTCATAAAACTTTGTCTCACTATAAAAGTATGGATGCTAAAGTGGGCTTATCACAAGTCCAGTTTTGAGTGAGTCCATCCCGGTCTAGAAGAATGGTCAATGTTGCATATTCTCTGGCTTTCAATGAAATTTCCGAAGCGAAATTTGAGTTATTTAGGGATATAAAAGTAAAATGATTTCAAAACTAAAATTAAATTACATACAGAAGCGGTACAATCGTTGATAGTGTCCATAAAAATAACTCATAGGAATTACAGAAATAAAAGTTTTAGAACCGCATTCCTCTTTGTCCTGATTTAGCTTCTAAATCTGATAAAACCCGATTACATTAACCCAATGTGAGAAAAAGACAAGTCTTTATATCGCCCTAATAAAAACGTTAGCTAATCTGATCTAATTTTTTGTTGCCGTAATTAAGTCAAAAACGATATAAGTTGTCGAGTTTAAAACTTCTGTAAGTTTATTTTAGACGTTGACTTTGCAACTGTTAACAGAAAGCAAAGAACGCTTTTATGGTCTCTACTGAATGCATTTGCAGTCTGCCTTTGAAGTTCCTCACTTCTTGATCTTTGGCTGTCCGCTTTGGCTCGGAAATTCTCTCTTTCTTCTTAATTCTACCTTTGCTTCGAATATTTATGTGCGTAATATAAACATTGCTCAAAACGGAAGATGAATTTTTATAAATATCCAAAGATTTATTTCAAATTATACTAAGTGCTTAAATTTTTAGGTCCTGTATTACGCGAAATTCGAGCTTTTCCTTTGAAGCGAATATTTTCAGAGTGATTATTTGTAACGAAAAAGCGTGTCTTTCGGCGTTTGGCGCAGGGTGAAGTATGGCAGGGTTGTAAACTGTAATCGCTCTCAACGGAGAAACATTTCATGGGAACGAATTATTTTGGTTGAGTAATGAATTCCAGGATTCCCAAATAGCTCGGCCCGAGGAATTCCTTCCACTCCTTTTTAGACCGCAACCACCACTCGCACCTCCCAATGCTTCACAGACCGTTTTCACCGGTTATCTTCGCGGGGCTTAGATTTTACCAAACAAAACTTGTATGATAAAGTTTAAGCATTTTCATTCTTCGTGGAGAAACGAGAGGTTAAATTCTACCCTTTTTTCTAGAATCTTTCCCAACTAGTTTATGGATTTTTGAAATGCTATTAAAAAATTAATTCCTTTTGAGGTATTTTTGTTATTTCTGTTAATACACAGTTTAGTCGGACTCATGCTTTTGTTTACTAAATTCCTCCTATATTAATTTTTAAAATTGCGTCCATTAGAAGGTTGATTAAACTTCAAGATTAATTGCGTGAAATCTCTGCGTATATATTATTAAAACTAATAATACTTGACTATAAAATGAAATAGAACATTGGCAGAGATTTTTATAATCGGTCATCTTAGAAAGAAAGCCATTTCTGATTTTTGCATGATGTTCTTCTTTCCTCACCCAATATCATTTCATAGAGAACTACAAATTTTAATCGAATCAAATCAAATATCGAACCAGTTCAAACAACCATTCCACCTTCTGGTATTTTGTTTTTAAAGATTATTTTGCGGTATAATTTCTAGATTTTTTTCTTTCACATTACTTGACACAAAATGTTAGAATAAAACTCCACATCAGTGAGTTACATGTTGTTGCTATACAAGTTAATCAAACCCTCATTCAATTGCACTTAAGGAAAACGTTCATCCATGAAAACTTTTAACCGGAATAAATAACGGATTCAGGTTCAATAGTTTGAATTTTATCGGTTTGGATTCGGTTTACAGTACGGAAAAAATTAAAAGTCTTCACCGATTTTAGTTTCCGATTCCGTTCCGAATTCAGTGCGCTATTTAAAAGGTGTTTATTTAATTAAATTATTTGAATTCAAGTTCTAATTCTCTTGAAAGAATTTTGCTTTTCGAGTTGTGGTTCAGAAAAAACGCTTCTATGAAAAAAAATAAGAAAGTCAAGTGTTGAGGATGAAGTGTGAGATAGACTGAGTAAACTACTCATCTCCGTTTTTCATCCTTAAAGCTTACGCTTGGAATTGGAATTAGCCCTAGAGCGTATCTGATTTTGTAAGTGTTTTTCATTTTGAGCGGAATTCGTCGCGCTTTTCTGGTGACGTAAATTGTTTCTAACTCATTAAGACGTGAAAATAAACCTCTTTGGAATGTTTTTGATGATTACGAACTGTATCCAAAAAGGCGCGGTTCATTCCTCCTTCAAATGCATGAAATACACTCGGGGTCAAACATGGACTCAGTTGAAAGTCAACACAGCGAGAGGCCCTCCTGAAAACAGTACCGCTTTTTGAAAATCGTGACGAATAACCCTAATCTTTACCCTTTCGCCTTCTCCCGCCGTTCACTTTGGCAGATAAAAATCAAGAGTGTATTCTCACTCATCCATCTTTCTCCTAATCTCCTTCCTATTCCATCTTATGGCTTTTTCCTCCTCCCTTTGTATTCCCTTACCCCATTCTTCACTTTTATCTCTCTCCTGTCCATCTCTCTTTCTCTTCCCATACTTTAAAATCCCCGCTTTAGCGCGCTTTCACTTTACACGGTTCCGGTATAAATCAGCTTGTAAATAGAAGTTTTCAGCGCTCGCGATACTTTTTCACTTAGCGCCGCATTTTCCACTCAAATCGAGTAACAAAGGATTCCCGTAAGAGTCGTTCTCGAAACGACGCCCAACGCTGAACCAACTGGAAAAAAATTTGTTTTTGAGCCACGTTCCGGAATGGAAATAAGGTTCCGTTTGCTCCATTTTCTTTGTGCCTTCGCCATTAACTTTCGGGCTGGTGAAGCGGTCTTTATGGATCTAACAGTAAGTAGTTATAACCTGAGCTCCGGGGTTTCCATTGCTGAAAAGCTCTGAATGCAGGCGACTCTTTCTGAAATTCTTTGGCAATCCTCTTTGAATACCGAATATATTTGACATTGTCTTGATAACGTGCGTAAAGGACTGTGGATCCAAATGTATACGATTTAAAGGCCGTTGATAAATCCGACTGAACTATTTATAGGGGTAACTCGTGCTTTTCTTTACCTGATTGTGAGATTTTTCTATTATGTTTCCTACGTTAAATCCCAGAATCATTTCATTGCGAATCATGACGAAGAACTTAAATGTCGGAGATAAAACGTAAACGGACAGTTATGAATAATACAGGCTCAAGATTAATTTTGTGGTAATTATATTTATAAAAAAACTTATATTATTGAAAAGTTCTTTACTAAACGACAAAAAAAATTGAGAAAACCTTACCATGTAACTCAACTACGAAATCATGGTCGTCATGTTGCACTATTTTTGACGTTTATTAAAGTGCTTTTTAATTTTGCCATTGATAGTTCGTTCAATTTTCCAATGTTTCTAACTAACTAGCTGCAGAAATGAACCCTTTTATCCATCCTCGTATCCCTCTGCGGCCCAAGTTAACGCGTATAAAATTTGCTAATTATAGGTTTAATTATAGAAATTGTTAATACTGAATGTTATGCAAACAAATTCATCGTGAAGAGAAGGAAGAAAAAAGAGAAATAATCTTTTCGCAAACATTCTACGGTTAAGATAACGAATAAGAATTCATAGATTCGCTAAAATTTGTAACACAATTTTGTACGAATTAAAATTCTTACTCATAACTTGATTTTATCCTATTTAATTTCTTTTTGATAAAAGAACGGCGCCCTTCACGTGATCCTTAATCACCCCGACTGCTATTTTCGGCCTTTAGAAAAAGGTCTAAATCGATCCTTTATTTTTTAATTTCCTAGAGTCCAATGTTATTTCTTCTCATTTTAGATGGAAACTTTCAGATTTTTTAAGTGTGTAATGTGCGAAATAAAATTTCCTTACGGTTCGTTAGGGAACCTTTTATCGGGATGCGTTACGTTTAAGCGCTGAATGTTTTCGCTCTCTGCCCTTCCTGATTTTAGCGCGTGGATCAATGTGATAATGAAGTCCTCCTAACGCGATTCTCTGTAATGCGGTCCTTCCGCAGAACTCATTTGCCGAGTTAAATGTGTGCTCTTTGCCTTGCTTCTTTCCCTGTTTTCTCTCTTCGCTCCCCTTGTGAATATCCTCTCTGCTTCTTCCCTCTCCTCGGTATCTTATTTGTTACTCTCCTAGCTCTTCCTACTGATTCTTCACATGGAATGCTGTTATTGGTTTCTCTGCGAGCGCATGCATTATGTTGGAAGCGGCGTAGCAATTTCCAAAAAGTGTTGCCTCGGAGATGTGTTTGTGGATGACGCAACTGGGCCATATGGGATGAAGCAGAGCTGCCACATTACCGAAAACGAAATGTCCTCGCTGAGAAGTGAAGAACATCCTTGGTGGAAGGATTCTGCTTTATCCGTGTTCTCCTACAAAACGCTGGGTTTAAGATGAAAATACATCATGAAGGAACTAAATAAGTTATTTTAAACTGTATTTATAATATTGCATGTAAGCATTCTGAGCCAGTATGTGAAATGTTAATGTTTTATACTGTAGTATATTTCTAATATAAACTTAAATTCCCCGGGTATTCTCATTGAAAATGTACGTGATCGGCCTCAACAACCGCCTTGGTCGTCGTCAAGAGGATGGGTTGTTTACAGCTAGGAAATTTCACAAGAAAATCATCCATTTTATAGTAACTCGAATCCGAAAGGATATTACGCGGCCAAAATAAGAACCCATATACAGTTTCCCTTCTTTTGATACTTATTTCGATTCTGTAGGACTAATTTTTAATTTAAGAGAATTTTGAATTTAATTTTATAAAAGAACTGTAGTCTACAGCAGATAAAACGTAATCGACGTACATTACTTAAGAGAGTATTTTCAAGCCGTCGTACTCAGGATGGTGGTATGAATAATGACGAATTTTCATAAAGAGTTAGGCCTTATAATGAATCCTGTATTTTCATACTTCTTTCTAGTGTAATAATTTTTAAAAAATTAGTGTCTCAATGCATTTATTATGGGTGGCTAATTTTTTTATACTTGTAATTGTATGTGTAGATGAAATTTGTAGATCAATGTAATGGTCCTCTCTTAAACTTGTTGCTGTGATTTAAAATTGCAACGTAAGAATTTCTTAGTGTTATAATCATTAACCAACGATATTCAACTGCTAAAATAGGCTAAGGGACTTTGCATTCGAAAGATCGTGTGATTCGAAATACATACGATTCAGTCCGAAACGAAACGGAACCTCAAAGAGTCCTCACTGTTTTTCAGCGTTTTACTTCCTAATTCGCCCTCTTTCTGAAGCCCATTTATCTTTTAACTCCTCTACAAAGAGCCGCTTGTATATTCTTTCGGTGTGAAAGAGCGTAGTTGTGGCTTTTGTTGCCGAAGGTGATTCGACACGTGAAATTACCCGTTAACCGGCGAACCTCATTGAGTCACGGAGAATAGAGGAAAGCGGAACGGGTTACGAAATAACGTTACATTCTGTTGTACCCGCTTTTTCAAGCACTGTTGTTAGCAATCAAAAAATATAATTCATGACCAATTTCCTAAATTTAACCATCTGAGAGACGAGGATGAACTTTGATCGTGCGTAGATTTACAAAATGATCATAATTTATTTTTTAAGGATCGGTGTAAAGGCCATTGGAGGTCTTCGGCAATGTCCATCCTGCCAGTTGTAATATCTGTTTCGCATTGAATAGAAGCACTGTTTTTCTCCAGTTCACAGCTGTAATCCTTATTGCCCTAAGAATTTAATACTGAAGGTTGAGAGATTCTAGTCGCAGTGAATTTTTATGCTTTTGCTTAATTGTATTTATTAATAATAAACGGTACTGTTCAATCCCAAAAGTTTAAAACTCATTATTAAATGGTAATAAAAATATATAGATCCATATTTCTTCGGTAGTTTATCACCTTAAAATATTTCGCCATGGATGTGATTCTGCTCAGTTTCCCCTCTTCTTTTGCTGAATTGATTCCACTTTATCTCCATCAAATAGTTCCTAATAATCATCATAACCCTTTTAAAGCGCAAATATATCCTTTTCATAATTATTAATGTCTCTCCTTCATCTATTCATCTATTAAATTTCTCTTTCAGCTCTAATTATAGTGATTCTGTGCTCGATTCGCTTTCAGCTGTGGTAGAATGACTTTCATCCAACCATGATTCTCACTGGAAGTATCTTTGCTTTTAAAATTTTGCATCACTCGCTGGCTATATTAATCATAAATCAGTCATAACGCTAGTCTTAACACGTAGCGCGGATTAAATATCTAAATGGTAATCAAACGCGTTCTTTAGCAGTGGCATTTGGCGTTCAAAGCTTTTCGGACGCCTCTTCGTTCTATGTGAAGGCCTTCGGAGAAACATAAAGCAATGCCGAAGCCAAAATGCGGATTATTACATTTGAGGTGAGAAAGGGATGAAAAATTGCCTGTCCAATCACGGTCATTCTCGCCAAATGACGAACGGGGACTTATTAATCAGTCGCTGATCGATTGGCGTCCACCGCCGCACTCGAATTCGCGCTGAGGTCGCCTAATTGACGACTTCAACGCATGTCAAACACCGCACCCCCATCCCTCCTCTTTACTCCCTCTTTCAATCTATGCCTCGATAAAGTGCATCGAACCGAACCAAAACCGGAAAAACGTTGCTTTAGCCGGATTGGGGGGCGGATTTTAAACTGAGAAATTAAAATCCTTGAACATGAATTGAAACCGGAAACCCTTTGCTTTGTCCGTTTTGATTATCAGTTCGATTTCTTAATGAGTGTAACTACAATTTTGAAAGCGTATGAAACCGTGAGCTATTAACATATAAAATTGGGATAAATAAACTTAATATTTGATTATTACTTTCGCATCAATAATTTATTCTAAAATTTAATTACAAGAATCGTTATATATGGTCACGAAAAAAACAGGACTTGCTCAGGGGTTATTTATCGAAATGAAAAAGCTCGGTTCGACGGTTTCTGTCGGAGCGTAACTGGAACCAAACGGAAATCGAACGTCCTCACTGAATCTGAGCAAAAACCGGAACAAACGTAATCACGATTTGAAGCTCTGGTTACTTTCCACCGGGTCTTATCACCTAAAAATTCAAAGGATTTTTATTTGAAAAAACAAAGTCACTCGGAGGATTAGGAACCCCGTCAACAAAAATTATTAATTATTTATTGATCAATGATCTTTTTACGAAACATACATTAGTAAAAATGGATCATAATATCTAAATTAATATTTTTAAGGATCAAAATTGTAAATAATTGGTATAAAAACAGCAAAAACGTGCAACCTACATTGATACCCTTGGCGTGTGGTAGTGTGGGTATAAACTCTAAACAATCGTCCAAATTTTTCTGTTTATTGCCATTCTGGATCTTTCTTGAAAGGATTAGTGTTTAAAAGGATATATTATCACTTTTAATCTTTTTATTTTACGCTCATTTTCGAATCGGTCTAAACAGCGTAATTCATATTACAATTTTCGGAAACGTGCTTTTTTCTGAATTTATACGACAATCTCGACTTAAAAAAGGGACCTGCTCGAATAAATACGTATATTATAAATTACATAATTTCCTTATGCGATTAATTTTTAAGCTGTAACTAAAAAAAGGCAGAAACTAAAATAAAGATGAATTGCCAAGGGGTTTAAAAAGTAGCCATTTCTGCTTGAAAATCCTCTTCAGTGTGACGTAACGAAAAAGCATTGAACTTGTCCTATCCGATGCCATAACTATCTAGAAATGAAGAAACTTCAATTTAAGCATCTATGAGATTTCCTCGGGCCAGAAGAGATTACATAGAAAAAAAAACAGAAAAATGTATTTACCGATATGCGTATTGCCCCGAAATTTCGATGATAAACAGTCGTTCAAAGCAAAAGAACGAGAATATTCTAAAGAATGACGGCAATGGAAACTAAATTCGTGAATCCTAATGTTCGTGCTCCATTTTCGCTCTGCGGCATTTCGACGCTCTCTATTAATTCGACGCGAAATAAAATTCTTCATAAAAATATAAACTCGCGGATTGGAATTGAATTGGAGTGGCCGATTGCTATCTTTCTGATTCAAATCCCTCGGTTATTGAAGTTTATTTTATTAATTCGTTTTAGCACTTTCCCTAGGGAACGGCCATCTGGCAGTCATTTCCGATTTATTTCTTTATTTTCTGTGACCTCTTCTCCACCTTGGCCTGGATTTGGAAAATCTGCTTTGGGATGACGTTTAATTCAAGGGTCATCGGGAGCTATCATTATAGAATATTGTTAATAAATCTACATCTTAATAATTCTTTATCTTAATGATTGTATTATCATTTTGTTTAAAGCCATTGTCTTTTAGGTGTAATCATTAATGTTTACTGGCTTCTAAGAATAATGAGGGATATATTTAAAGCGGAAATTTCCATTTTTATAACAAAAGAACTAAATATTTGTGTTTTCACACCGAAAGTGAGAAGATGAAAGCGGTTTTCGGAATTCTTGTATAAACAGGTTGCACCCTTTGTAAGCAGCTCTCTATTTCAGTATCTGCCTTTGCTCTGCTCTCTGCATCTCTGCTTGCACCTTAACATTCAGAGCTCTTTCTCCATCATCCTTGTTTTTCCTATCTCTCCTTCTTTCTCCTCCTCCCTCTCTCCTTTCTCTTTCCCCTTTTCCGTTTTCATCCCCTTTTTCTTTTTTGCCTCCCCCTTCCCCCACTCTTTTCTCCCTCTTCTTTCTCTCATTTTTATCCAATCACTCCTTTTTCTCTTCCCCTTTTTCCCCATGCCATTTTCCCTCACCCTTTTTTCCCACCCCATCTTTAGTTCCCCTCCCATTTTTATATCCTTCCCCCGTTTGCTCTCTCCCCTTTCACCCTCTCCCCTTATCCCTCACCCCTTTCCCCTTTTGGTCCCTTCCCCTTTTCCCTCACACTTCCCTTACGCCTGCAGATCTCATTGCTCTTAGTTTCCGATTGTAGTGCTGCACTCCGCCGTTGTGGGTCGCGGCGCTGCGCTCACTTGCGCAGTGGAGTCATGGAGGGATGGAATATTTCCTCCAGAGAAATTTAAGGGAAAAGGAGCAAGATGGAGAGAGAGAGAGAAAGAAGGAAACAGAAATAGAAGCTTGAAGCAGTTGCTTTTGTAGAATCGCCCTCTGTCTGCAGGCGCCTCTGCTTCCGATCCTTCCCAAGGTCACCCTTTCTTTGTCCGGGTTTTTCCTTTCTCTTTTGCCCACGATGAGTTAATCCCAGACATTCCCCTTTTCGATATCTCTCCTTCGTTCCCCAGGCGCCCCATCGATTCGATGTTGCACTTCCCTTTGGTCGATGCCAACTCACGCCACGCTCGTGTTCAGGCCTACCAATTCTCTCATTTTGTGCCTCAAATTCCACGTATGCCTTTCGCACTAATGAGGAAAAGCTGCTGCTACGCTATTATTTTTACATAATTTCGCGCCATAATTAATGAGAATCGATACCAACCTACTTAAACGTCGGAAATACTTCGCTGCTGATGTGAGATTAAATATATTACATAATTTTGTCTCGCTAAAACTTAAGTATGGCCTTCGAATGCTCGGTTATTAAATTCGTTTGCCTCTGATTTTGACCAATGTTTGCTGATATTCCTTCACAAATATACGCCTATGCACTATTTTAGATTCTATCGAAGAGGACTTGAACTATCTCTTATAAATCCAAAATGTACAAATAGAACTAAAATGATGCGTCAAACTATGACAAAGGTAGTTAGAATCGTTTGAAACTGCCAACTCAGTTACGTACAAAACCCTCTTTAAGTGTTAAAAAAAGGTTAAGGATGATTTGAATGCTAAATTTATTAAAGAATTATTGGAATTCACTGCTAACATAAAAACGTTTCTTTTTAATGATTCGCGTTGGACTTCTGTCAAAAAAAACATAATCCAGCTGGCCACAGCCTTGCGATAATTTACATGATTACTCAACTTATCGCAAAACTTACCCAAATTTATAAGCGTTTTGACGTTATTTAGGGTAGTTGAAAAATGATTATTTAATCATTTATTGGTGGTCCAACAGAAAGAGCTGACATCTACGTATATAAAAATATGTCTATAGTATTTCTATGTAACTCTGAGGAAATTAGTTTTCGTGAATAGAAATAGTTTCCGAGGACTATTCGTCATTCTTCATATGAAATGTTTATTTTGGCAACACTGTCTCCATTCCCCGCTGACCCGGAAAAAGGTTTCCTTTTTTATAGTCACGAAATGAGATTCACGATCCTTGAATATTTCATCCCCAGATTCGTGTAGCGGCCGAAAAAAAAAGTTGAAAAATTTGTTCGATTTAACTTTGTGAAGTATCTATTCACTCCAGAGGAACGTTTTCTCCCTTTATATACCGCGGTTTTTAAGGACTTAAGGTCGGAAAAAAACAGAGATTTTCGAACGGTTTTAAGAGCCTCCGCACCATAGAAATTCATTCAATCAAATTGAACCTATCGACCGTTGCGAAAGAGACATTTGCATTGATGCGGTGCAATTCCGAGTGGCAGTGGGTGTGATGGAAAAGGAGCCGACCGCATCTCTAATGAACTCTGTGAAAGAAATATATTCCTGACATTAAGTTCTCCGTTTGATTTGATGTCGAAATTCGTGATCTATCCCAACAGCAAGGGTTGATCTCGGCTCATTAAGCGAGAGCTCGATGAATTTTTTTGTCTGTTTACTCTACTATTGTGTTCAGATAGCGATTCTCGCCTGATTATTTGAAGTATTTACGCCCGCAGCTAAATTAAAATCTCCTGTGAAAACAAATCTTTGCCCTGGACTCACTCCAACTAAGAGATAAACCTCAGCTCATTAGTGTCTCAGACCATTCAACAATGTCCATAAAACTCAGTTTTATTTAATAGGACTATGTCTCTCTCCTTTTTCTTTTAGTTGTTGTCACAGAACTGACAAACTTTAAAGAAATGAATTAAATATCGTCGCCAGGGGCCGATCTCCACTTGAGAGAGAGGGAATGCCTTCCAAATTAGAAGATTTAAGACAGTATCCTCATGAACTCATTTCTAGTCAATTCTAAAATTCCATTTATTCGTGATAAATATATCATATTTATAGTGATCGTAGAATACCTTCACAATCTGATTTTAATTCAGACTCCTCATCAGATCTTAGGCAAATTGCTTGTTCTACGAAGTCACATATTCACTGGATCCGATCGCTTGAAATATAATGACGTTTTCAAACACATCAGTGAAAGTAATGCCTCAGAATTTAAATGGCATCATAGTTTTCTTTTAAAAATAACAAACATTCTGATTTAAGAAATCCTCATTCTTATTTATGGGTGATAATTCAGTGTTACTAATGTTTAATGCCGTGCTAGCAAGATCATTGAAATTATCCTCACAATTTGTCGTGCCATTCTTTGTGCTTGATGGTATTTTTCATATTTGTGATGCTCTGAATGCTCTAAAGCCTCTGTTCTTGACTATGTCTAAGTTTTTGGTCGGATAGGAGAAAGTATTCTGTGAATCCGCAGACGCCTCATGGGTGCTTCCAGATTTTGGATTCGTTGAAGAATTAGCAATCATTTTTAAGCAAAACTATTCCTCCGTTCGAGAAATTAAGCTCCTTTTTAGCCTAATTTTAAAATATTTTCAGGATAATTGCCTATAGTCAAGAATTCCGAATCATCTTTTCGTCCAGTTCCATGATATTAATTTTACTCACTTGTGAATTTGATTGGAAAAGGATTTATAAAAGCATAAAGATGTATGAAAGAATACGCGAAAGGAAAATTTTCACCCCAATTTCTTTCTGAATTCACTCCTCTCATAATTGGTGTAGCATTTTAGGATTCGTGTGACCTCTAACCCCTTAAATCTGTCGCTACATTATTAGATGAAATGGAAATGCAGTCGTGTGTGTGCTTTATGCTGAATAAACTTCATGAAGTAATTCCTCCTATTATGGATGGAATTGAAGGGTAATTTAAGTGTATCTCTATTACATTGAGTCCGCTCCAATTCCAAATCGTGCCCCGAGTTTCGACTTCTGTTTAATTTATCCCGGGAACTACTCCGATTTAATCTGAATGAACCGTCATACTTGCAAATAATGCCTTTCAGAAATCAACCATCTCATCATCCCAACTCTTTTGTCCCTCCTTATCTCTCTCTCTCCTCCCCTCCCTTATCTCCTTCCTTTTTACGATCTCCCACCTATGTCGGAGCCTTTCATTCTTTTCACACCTGCCCTCTCCCTGTGGTTTACCGCATAATTCCATGAAATTAATGAATCTGCATCAGAGATGCGCACTTTGTGTCCGCCATTTCGACAAACGTGTTTCCAAAACCAAAATGCTTTTGTGGATACGGTTTCATTTATTGCATGTCACATCGCAGTGCGGCGGCATTACAGGAATTTCGCCACGGTTTAGTCACTTTTTAAAACCTGCATACATTCCAGGATGTGAAAAGACCTGCTCTAGTCTTGAGCGTTATCTGCTTCATTTTTGCCGTAATTCATTGCACCTATGCACGCCACTGAGAATGGCTAAAACGCAGTACCGATTTGAGAACCTTTCTCAGACATTCTTTAAATCGACCCTCAATAATTCTAGAAAATTCCAGAATAGTATGTTTTATTCATCCTTCTAACACTTAGTAAAACTAAATAGTATTTTTTGCAAATGTTGAATTACGCGAAAAATTCCTCTGAATAGATAATTTTTTACTAGCATGACGTGACGTGGTAGTTAAAACTTATTGGATAGTGGGAAACTGGAATTTTCTCTTGGCAACTCCATTTAATTTTTTGTCAATAGATATGCGAATAATTTGTACAATTTTTGTATTGATAATTTCACGATGATCTATTCCTTGGTACAATGTAATCAATTGATATAATTCAGCTATATTGCTAATCTATAAGTGTAATCAAATTGCTTAATTTGCGTTTGTTTACTTTTCCAGGTAACCAAAGCGACTGGGCGTCCTTTGGCTCAAAAGATCATCGGTTCGAGCTCCAGAATTTGGAGATGGATATGTTATCGATTCTCTTTTGGGTGAGTTCATTTGATCTTTGTCCACTTACCTGTTTCCCTATAAGATAATTTTATCATCCTTCATTTGTACTTCAATCAAATTTTTATAAATTTTAACTTTTTATAAAATCTATGCTCTCCGAAATTTTATAGCATAAAACCAGATTCAGCGACTGCCAAAACCTTCATTCATAAGCAACAAACTGAATGTTATCGTAAAACATAAATTCACTTTTAATACTGCGTTTTTATTGCGATTGCACGTAATTGGAGATTTTCAATATTTTTCTCGCGTCTCTCCCCGTTATTTCTCTCTTCAAAGTAAGAAAAGGCTTCGTTTATTCTGGAACCGTTTGAGCACTTAACGGTTTCGCATTCGTGATTTGCCTTGTGTCGCTGTCGTGACTCGCAAGAGAAAGGAAATCAATCCGTCATTCATCTTCGAGAGGGCGCTTGTGTCTGTCGGGACACATTGGTGCACACCCACGACTTGGGTTCGCCCAACACTATGTAAATGGTGCTTAGAATGGCACCCTTAGAGAGGCCTAAGATACTGTTTTCCAGATAAATCCAGGAGCATTGTCCGCTCTTTGAGGCTTTCCAAGTATTTCACTCTATAATCCTAAACAATGCTCAATGAATTTCATTGTTGCGACTCCCGTAACAAAGATTAAATGATTAAGAAAGCTGGGTGTATTTCATTGTTGTCATCACGATGCTCAACAATGAAACTTGGAAAAATGCCAAGTTTGCTTCGGAACTTCACAAATTTACTAAATGTTACCGAGTTTCGCCGCAATCGTATTTTTGCTGCTATAGCGTTAACGTAATAAGCATATGTGTAGTCTCCTTTGGTTTTTAGCGTGTTTGAATGTTAATTAAGAACGCTATGCTAAGGAACATGGCGTGTGGCACTTTTGGAACTAGATGTTCCCAGATGTTCCTCATCCACATTCACCCGTCGTTTTATCGGTCTTTCTTCACCTGGAGCCGCACACGTTATCGAAGGGGAAACAATGATTATTGTGTTCTTTTTTAGGCCTTTCCCTAATTTATGACTCTACGATAGGAGAATTTTCAAATCCATCGCCTATACGTGGGTGAGTCAAATTTCATTCCGAATTCTGTGGAGTTGAGAATTGGATTATTTATTGGAGATGCGGTACAGAAACCGGATCCGAAATTCGCCACGAGTTTCTTTCCTTATTATTCCCAGAGTTGTGTTTTCAATCCTGTTATATTGTCTGTAATTGAAGTTTTCTAAAGATAGAGATGTAAGTTCTTCGCCCAAGGTTTCAGGATCGAATTTATTTTCTACGGTAGCGATACCAGGATAAACTTTGTCACTCCAGGACGTTCATTTCCACTTTGATTGGTACTCCTTTTAGGCTTGGTTTTCCTTAAATTAATTTGTGTTTCCCCAGAGAGGGCTTTAGAGATAGCACGTTCTTACTCCATTCTCAATCCGTGTTTCAATCTCTCGAGGTAGTTCTTCTAAGGTAGTTGAAAATCTGACCCTCAGCCGTGATTCATTTTCAACGTGCACATTCTGGAACCTGTTGAGAAAAAGTTGGAGTTAATTTTATGGGAAACGTGCTTTTTCTGTTGATTTCCGTGCTCACGGGATCGTAACATCCGGTTTTGTTCTCTGGGAATTTACTGAGAGCTCTGTGATAAACTTCAGCTCCTTTCTTCAAGTAAGTCACAGATTTAATCGCACGTCTTATGAATGGAGACTAACTTCGAGTCTCGTTAATTTCCTCGCTTTCGTTTCCTTCCAATTGCAACTGTGCGAGAAACTGTGGGACAATCCCAGAAGCTGCAGATTTTTTAATAAAAGGTAGAAAAATGTAACCTCACTATGCCTCGTATGCCTCCGTAGGCTTTAAGTTTAAGTCGGTGTAAATCATTATAAAATTGTAATTATCTGAATAACTGAACATTTAGAATTCGCTTAAAGGTTATATAGTTCCTTAATCTTCACGAAACTATTCATGGTGACTTCCTGTAATGCTAGAAAGGAGCGAAAATTGCCGAAATGTTAACATAATTCTTAAGATGTTTTATTTCAATGTTACGATAAATTTTACGTCATGGATGCAGTTTTATTCAACTGAAATTCATGAGTTTAAATATCAGTTAAATATGTTTCGAGTTTGCCATCGCATTTACATTTACTTAATATAGAAATGCTTAGCTTGAATATTTTAATACTTAGCTCAATATATTTCCGCAATATTAGATTAATCTTCTAGTTTATTAGTTGCGAAGATTAGGATTAACGGAGATGCTGGATAACGCTAAGGAGGAAAACTTGTTTTCAATCTAATTATAACGATTACGTAGTTTCTCCGTATTATAATGTGAACTGTAGTAAAATTTTTAAATAATTATATAAGAGTTGTTACGTGAAGGCTGTTTTGGAACTGAATACCGACGATTTTATAGGAAAGCAGAATCAATAGTGTCAGTTTTGCCTAATTTCACTGCATTGAGAATTACTAGAGCTTCCAGGATTTTAGGATAAAAACTACTTATCATCAATTTAGTAGCCTAAGTTTTTGACCTTCGCCTCAATAATGAATTAAACATTAAAAGGCAAGTTTAATTATGCGATTCGTTTAAATTTGTAATTACTTCTCGTAACATTCCTTGTGCCAAAATTCATCAGCATTTCCCGGAATTTAGCAGACTTTCTCCAAAAGACTTTTTGGCAAACCCTCGCATAAAAGCGCGCTTTACGCTTCGATTTCTTTTCGATTCATAATTGCTCCGCATGAATCGAGAGCTGGATTGTTGACTCGAATAAATTTCGGACTCTTTTTCCGAGTGCGTATCGAGTTAAGATCGTTTCTTTTTTGTTCTCAGAAAGGGCTCTTCACAGCATTCCTATCGAATTTCCGCCGCGTGACAAACACGCGTCCTTCTTCGAGATTATCGATTTTTATTCTCGCTCGATTATCGCTCGCGTTAACGACCGACGTCTAAGGAGAGGTGGCGCGTACGTTTCGCTGTAAACATAATTTCTTTTCTCGATTTACCGCAAAACAAAATGAATGGAGGGAAAAAGAGAGAGGGAAGGGAGAGTGGTGGGGAGGCTTTTCTGGGAAGTGCTGATGTCATCGAAACTTATAGTTGAGCTGAGCGACGCGTGCTAGAGGGAGGTGTGCAAGCAGAGGGGAGACAACTTAAGCCGCTAATGCACGTTGGATATGTCCGCAGAGCAGCCTTTTTTGTGATTCTCTTCCAACACTAAAGCTCGCCAGTTTTCTACTCTGTTTGTCGTCTAATGTCCTGTCCTTCGAGATGGCCTTTTAGCTCTTACATGAAGCGATCAAGACCTATTTAGATTGTAGTGAAAGTGGAAATTTCTACCTATTCTTGCAGGAATATTGACATGATTGCTTCATCTTTATTATTCCTAGTATCGTCATCGATCGCGGAAGTTTGAAATGTTTTCGTGATTTTTCGAATGGAAAAGTTTTTCATCAAAAATGTTTCGAACATGATAACCAATCTCTGATTCACAGATGATTTTTTTTACATTTTAGCATATTTGATCTTCGCATGATGTAACCTAAAGGAACTGAAAAACTCCACCAAAAATTGACGAATTAGAAAATCATAAATATTTACTGTGTTTAAGTTGAAAGATTGCAAAAGCGGAAGATTAAACTTACTTACTGTGTTATTGTGTTATAATTGTAGCTGTCGTCGATTAAAGACTATTTGGTCTTAAATATTAATCTTTATTTTCCTGGAATTTATTGTGATTTCAAAACGTTGTCGTGGAACACTATTTAGCAAAATTTGCTTTTTGCTTCACATCGAAAATGATTTCTTTCTCGATCGTGAAGTGCCTACAAATTGCTGTGAGTTGTCTGCCATGAGGCCATTGGTGAGTTCCAGACGAAAGAACTTTCGCGGCTTAGAAGAGTGGACGAGCACAATATACAACGTTTTCCGTCGTAGCGGAAAGGAAGTGTTGTAAATTTGATTAAAAGAGAGAAAGAACACTTGGCAGTCAAACGGAGACGGATTCGTCTCTCCCTGACGGTCGTGGCTGATGAAAAACTCCAGTCGTCCTCATCGGGGAAAAAGCCGATTCCGTGAGAAACTGCAGCGGGGATGCGACATTCGTGCTCAGGCACTCATCACTCAGTGAAGTAGAAACTCGAGCACGCTTCGGTTGGGTCATTAATCGTCCTCTAGCAGGCGAAGTTGCTCGGAACGAAAAAGACTTCCAAGGGTATTTTTCGCCCACGTCTGATGGAGAATCGCTGGCTGTGCTGCATTCAGACAATGAGAGAGGCCTAAGGACGCAAAAATCACGGGTTTCGGGGTAAAACTCGGTGACTCAATGCAACTAGATATCAGTGCCTATTGTTGTCCCAGTTGTCATGCGAAAGGTTAACATAGGTCTATGACTTGCGTAGTACGAACTCGGCTTACAATCGGAGTTTAGGCTGTTCCTCCGGGGGGCCATGACACAAATTTTATTTACTTGACGGGCAAAGAAGAACCCCTATAATTAGACACCCCTCAAGTTAGACGGCCCCTTAAATTAGACAACCCATCTCTCGTATGAGTATTCGTGTGTTTCCTGTATTCGCTTTGCAATTATTTGTGCCAAAAAAGTCAACGAATATTCAAGTCGATCGCTATATCTCGCAAACATCCATTATGCACGAATAGTACATTTAGGGAAGAAAGGATTCCTTTTTTGAAGGGCTGTATAGACTTGAAAGGCTTTTTCTATATTCTCCTTGTTATATAACTCGATTTCGGAGTATCTTTAGTTTAACTAGTCTGATTTATTCTTACTTCATACTATATTTTTATTGGCATTTCAGAGTATTCATTAGAAAAAGATGCTGTGTAATATTTAAGAAAATAGTTGCCATCTTTTTTTAATGAAACAATAATATACGTAATCAATGTGTGAGCTCTAGATAATAGTTAGGTCGATCGTGTTTGAGATGGCTTGGATACTTACTTCCTTAATGATAGATTTTTTCTCTATTTTTTCATATGCTTGTAACTTGGCTGACGGTCAACGAATTACGTTTAATGAATTACTTAGCCAATGAATCATGTTTTGGCCGATTTAGTAATTTCTTTAGAGGAATGAAAGAATCTAACCAACGCAATAAAAGTTTTTTTTCCTCCTCCGGGATAGAGGCAACTATTAATACTAGGAATCGGCTGCTGTGGCAGAGAAATAAAAGCTACTAAGCTAAAATACAAAGAGATCTCTGCTTCGAGTCCCGGCTAAAGTCAGTGATTGATTGTGTATGAGTTCATCCTTTGTTGCTGTAGGTGTTCCACTCTGTGTGTCCAATAAATGGAAGTTTTCGAGGGATTGGGGAAATAAATAAACAAAAGAGCACTTAGGCTGTATAACACGGGGATGGAAAATTCGTGCGATGCATTAGCTCGTAACTCTGAAGTGCTTATGAGTAAAATTTCCTGAAATGTAGCGCAAAAATGTTTATAAAATCCATCTATCTTCCTTTTTGTCATGGTACCGTATCAAGAACCAACATAAATGGTAATTATAAGATAAGAGACTTACATTAATAAGTATTAAACTTTATTTTAAAGGAAATAAGTTTTCTCTCTCACGATATGGAATTCTCGTTGCTTATCTCCCCCGAATATGGGCATACGTCTGAATTGGACCAGGCTAAGTGTCTGCACATGGATAAGGGCTCTCATCCTGGTGACGTTCAGACAGCGTTTATCACGGTGGTGCTCGAAACCATTCTGCCGTTGAAAATCGGTATGAGATTGAGCAGAACGTTCACCTTTCAAAGGAAGCGTAAATGAGCCCTCGGAAACGTGTGCGTTTCTTCCTGCGAGATAAGGAACATGTGCACGCCTTTCCATGTGCGCCACTATCTCTCTAACGCTTTCTCTATCAGCGCCCTCCTCTATTCCTCCATTTCCCTTCTTATTTATCTAATGGAAACAGCGCTTCCTGGTGGAGAGAAAATTGCTTCCCTCGACAGCACCACGAAAATTACGAAAAAGAAAACTTTTCCGCGAATGCATATTCTCATTCGTGAGTTTATGGTGATTGTTTCATGTGATTGTAGGGCTGGATTCGGAATGGGTGGAACTTTTTTTGCTTCTTCGTTTGGAAATGGAGGGAATCCACTTAGAGATTTCTACGAACATTACGCTATCTTCGATACCAAGAGTGCGCTTTGGCCAGTTTTCTTCGGAAATGGAAGCCAAATTGCACTGATTAAGAAAAGAAGGGGAACTGTATGATGATACTGAACTCGGAAATTAGTCCATTAACCTCTGATACTCAAAAGTCATCCGAGTTCATTATCTCTAATGCCTAGTTTTGGTCGTTACCATCGCGCAAAAAGGAGCATAAGAGGATTGTTTAGTAGCATTTTTTTAAGTGCTTCGACAGCTAAAGCCATTCTGCACATGTGGAAATCAAACTCAGGACCGCTCTCACCAAAGGCAACCCACTTGACTATCCTGAAGCACCGGAGGCGACTGGACTTTATATCCATTCAAAGCCATGCAAATAATAATAGCTGAGCAAGCTACGTATATTTTATTTAACATTCAACAAAAAATCAGAAAGATTCGAGTCACTATAATTTCATTTGAATTAAGTTATTTGCGAATCATGAATGGATTTTTGGAAACTTTAAACGCTGTAAATATTACCATATTGTATATTTTGCTCATACACAATCATGATATTTCATCATCTCAATTAGAACTAAATAATATGCTACTTCGTAGGATCATTGTGATCTTTACTCTCTAATTTGTTAACTAGATTACGCCATTGAAATTTTGTATTAAAGATTCACGAGTCTAATCGATGTATGAATATTTTATGACACTTTCCGGTGCGTTATCGTCCAGGAATTAATTATTTTAAGAGCACATGCAGGAATATATCCAAGAACTCGAGCTCTCCAACATCACTTTTATGCATAAATCATGAAATGTAGTACAATATTTGTTGTGCTTCTGAAAGCTGGGATCATTTCGCAGGTATGGTCCCCATCAGGAATCGAAGCCGGAACCGCTTTCACGAAAGACGACCTCTATGAAAATGCAGCTCAGAATTATTGCTCAAGTTCATCAAAGACAATATTTGTGAGGTAAACGATCTATTTAAATTGAGATATTTTTATTATAAAGGTTTGTACTGTATTAATAACCCCCTCGGATATCCAGGATTTCCCATTATTAATATCATATCTATTTCAAGACTTATAGAAATGACGTCTAGGAGAGGTGCGAAGAGAATCTCTTGTAGGAAAGGTTAAATATAGCCAAGGCCAGCAGCTCATTGGATATTCATTACAGTGCCGTGATTTGAGCATTTCCAATCACCTAAAATAAGGAAGAATAACGTTTTCCTTCTAGATGAATCCCTTCTAATCATCTACTAAATGTTATATACTTATGTGGCTTGGAAATATAAGCCGAGTTCTCAGAGAGAAAGGACTGTTTTCTCTAACTAGCGCACTTTCTCGGATTTAAAAAACTTTCAATTTATAGAAAGACGGAGAACAAAAATGTTATAATTACTTTCGCTCATATTTATGCGGTGTTTAAAATGTAGCATTCCACCATACCACAATATAAAATGTATTAAAATGTAGATGTATTTTGTAAGTGCTTCGACGCTTTCAGATCATTTCACATGTATTGACCACCACCGGGATTTAACCAGAGTAGATAAATGTAAATTTTGTTCCCAAGTAATCGTAATCTATGATTATTTACAACCATTTCAGTATCCCATCATTGAAACAGATAATATCAGCAGCTAGCAACGCATAACACGATTAGAATGCGCGATTTACTAAAATGATTATATTCAGAGCTCGCAGTTTAAAAATAATCGCTTATACCGTATTTGTAGGAATAAACACGCTGAGCAGTTAAAAAACCATTACCAACAATAATCTAGGGTTAACAACCTAAGGATTGTTTCTTCAGCACCTATAACCAGCACCCAAAAGCCATCCTATTCGCCACCAATAGTATCACTTGCTCATAATCTTGAACACTAATTTTCATCTATCTCTTGTAATTTAGTCGAGTTATTCATCTAATCGTTCTATCCCTCCACTTACCTTTTAGTACTGTCTACTTAGTAATGCCTAATTAAACTCTTTTCTATCTCCTTGGCAGCAGACTTCTTCCCTTCGACTTAGTTTCGAATTTTGAATACTGCTGCTAGATTTCGAATTCAGGTGAAGTAGGGTCGAACTATTCCCTGATTTAGAGATTATCCAACGTAAAGGAGCTCGTTTACTTAGTTGTAATTTTAGGTTCGGCAGCAACAACATGGCTATGATAAAATTCTTCGGGTAGAATTCGCTCCTGATGAGAAAATCTGATTGCGAATCGTTTTAGAGTATTTAGGTGAAGTAGATAACATTGTGATTCTAGTAAATAATGATTGCGATCTGCGAGAGGCATCGGAAAAGCGTTACGAGGAATTAATCGCTATAATGGATGATTACTTCTAGTCGTTCTTTCCGTAGAGCATAGAGAAGTTTATTGGGTAACATACATTTGGTGGGGATGATGATGTTGATGCATCTTTTGCCATAAGCCACTGGCGGCTCGTAGGGAATAAATACTTCTGCTGCTTTTACATTCACAAAAATACGAAATGAAACAATTTTCTATTCAAGTAACAGAATATGACTCGGTATAATTAATCGGATTTAAAGAGATTTCATTGGGGCATATCTTCACAGAAACTGTCAACAGTGCTCTCGCTAAATCGTAGAAAATTTGGAAAAATCTTTAAATTTAAATTGGTATTAATTATTTATCGTCTCTTTAAAATCTGCATCTATTCTCGGTTTTCGAAGAAGACAAATGTATTTCCGGATATAAAAGACGCAACTGCCGATGGAAGTTTTAGAGGGAAGAGAGATGGCAATGGTTGTATCCAAAGGTATTATAAGTGAGTTGGTACAGTGTTACGGATTTCGGAATATTTCTGATTTGGTAATTTTAGATTAGGGTTACTCAATATGTATTTTATTCCGCAATCGTGAGTTAAATTCCTTATATTCCCGTTCGTATGTTTCCAGCTTCGACAACAGTAACAAACCAACCTTTAGAATCCCTTCATCAGTTGCGTTGCGAAATTTGAAGTGCTCTTAAGGCTTCATCTCGTTAACGTCTGTTTTTCTATCTGCTCTTTCGTCTCTTTCCTTATCTCTCTTTCCTTCCGGAGATTGCGTCTTCGCCATCGAACGCATTTTGCTTCGCTTTGCGGCCGCCCTTATCAGCGCCACCGCTCTTGTTGATAAATCGCTCCATTTGACTTAATTCGATTTCTTTGACGCTTTACTTGCCGCCAGCCATTGTGTTATTTAATGTTCGCGAGCTGAATCAGATATCGTCGTAGGAAGCGGCTTCTAAATGCGAATTCTCCATTGACTCATTGCTTGGAAATTTCCACTGGTGCGCCGTGAATGGCGTCTTTATGAGGTACTCTGCACTTTCCGAAGTCAAGTAAATAATGGCTTTTGTGGGTGGTCTTCGCTGTTTCTCATCGATGCGCTTCTTTTGTCCGTTCATTAGCACTGTACTTCTCAATCCCAACTAGAAAGCGATTAGTGCTGTGTAATATATCCGACTAGCCAGTTTAATTCTGATTTCCCTTATTTTTGAGCTGTCATTCTCCGAAGTAATTCATTGTTGAATTTTAGTAATTATGATTTTTCATCGCACATCAGACAACTGGTTATATAGTGAGTAACTGCTCGATACCCCTGAAATTTGAGTGGACAACTAAGTCTGCGTGGAATTTCAGCCTGGAAGGAAAACTGCTAGATTAAAAAATGCGAGCAGTTATCTAAGTATATTCAAAAATATGCAAAATACATACACAATGTATCATTACACATATTACTTGTATGTTAACAAATAGATTTATACAAAATATAAAATTAATGTATAAATAAATGAATGTATACGTAACATTTTAATTATAACTTTGAAAGGAATCGGAAGCTAATCAGCTCGAACAAAGGATGAGTGGACGTATTCCTTCAGTATTTTGTTAGCTATGATCAGTTTATTTTTAAACTGAGCCGAAGGAGGAACAGAAGCGAAAATATCGACCTAAATATCGGATACTTTCCGGACAGGTATTTTAACCTCTAAACTACCTTGCCACTAGCTAACTACCAGTTATACTTACCCACGTCCCTATGCTTCACCCCTTGAGGTTCTCTAGGATCGCAATCAGGTGCACACCCAGGAGGGGATGCAGACGGACTTTAGCCTCTCCCCTCTATAATTATTCAAGTACACCATTACTTTGACCATCTCCATGCTTACAGTGAGACTGTCGTATGCACAGTAATTTGTGAAAGGACACCTTGTCTCATTTTTTTCGTAAGATTAATTTCGCCATTCAACGGAATTTGTAATATGTTCGTATTGAACAGATATTGAACAGAATTATTACTGACAATCCTTTTAGTTGAGGCCCCCAAGCGAAAATCGTGGGTTTGAGCCTGGTCACTGTAGAGTCATATAATCTTAGAATTATCCCAAAGGACTTTATTCAGAAGTTTATAAAAAAATAATATGATATCCATACCGTTTTGCCACCTTCGATCTGAAGTTTATGAATCTTGGCCGCTAGTACATTTCTCTCTTGGTTTTGCTTTTTCTGGAATCGCGTGAGCAGCCACCTGCGTGTCAGCATGCTGTGCTCTGCCTCCTGAAACTTAATTTCCATGAATGTCCCTCTAGCGACTTTTTACATCGTCTCGAAAAATTACGTGATTGCTTTATCTTTTTCAGCTTTCGTGTAAGCTAATGGATTACGTGGATCTGAGATCGTTTTTTAATTCTTTTATCTAGGATTCTTTCGGCCAAGGTGGAACCGTTCGTATTAACGGAAAAGTGCTTTAAGTTAATTGGATTCTTCCTTTGTTACAGGAAATTTTTCAGATCTATTGCTAGGATTTTAGATTTATTATGGAAATTTTTAATTAAATAAATTATGGTCTATATTTTAGGGATTTATCGTGTAATGGAATATTAGATCTTATTGAAGGTTTTTATTTCGTAGCGCTTTAAGTTATCAGCAAGAGAACGGAATTCTAGTACAGTAAGTTACTGCTTAAGTAAGACAGGTCATCATTTTCGTTCTGTATTTAACGCAGAAAGCTTTAAATTCGCCTATCGACGATTATTTCGTAAGAGACAAGTTTTGTGGTATATGAAAGAGTAACAGTATGGTTATCTTTATGGTAAGCTTGATAGAATTAGTGGCTAACATGGCCAATAAAATATTATTGTTAAATGATTTTCTGTAATATCAAAATTATCACTAGAATTGTATGAGCTCCCGGACATCCAAGTGGGTTGCGCGTTCGCCTTTTGTGAAACGCCTTGTCTCTATCCGGGTTCGATTTCCGGTGGGAGCATAGTTTTCCAGATGACCACAGCTGTCTAATTACTCTAGGATGTCGGGGATGGCGAGCGTTTTGTCAAAATAATGCCTTATTTGATGAGATAAAACACCACTTTGACGTCAAATAACAGCATGAGATGCCGAATTTATCCATGTAATAATTTCAAGGATGGGCCTATGATATTGTTATTGTCGAAATACTATCATTACTTAAGTTATCCACATTTATTTATTGAGTAATTTAAACGCTTAAACATGAGATTTATGACAAGGATGGCGCCTCAAAGTTGTGTGTATTTTAAGAATCTTCTTGCATTCCACTTTGGATTCACGTACCATAGGTTCGTCACCCCCGTAAAATGAACTTTTTCAACCGTTCTACAATCGATTATTACATCGATTTATCTGTTATCGAATGAAGAATCTCGTAAGTCACGCGTGCTAAGTGAGGAGGCGAGGCGTAGAAAAGAAGCGGATGAATAGACTTATCGGGTGAGGTTCTCGATGCGGAATTTCGGCAACGTTTTCTGGTTTCTGAGTGTGCAGTGGTTTTGGTGGACAGGTGGATCCAAGGCGTGCGTCTGTCATAGGCGATCGGGTTCATAACACCACCTGCTCCTCCATCTGGAATCATCCGAATGCTCCTGAAGCATTTCAATCCGGACTTTTATGGGGTAATCGAAGGAGATTTTAAATCTCTCGCTGTTTAGCTGGTCCAACGAAGTGAAGATATAACTCGAATACGAAGTTTTACCGTATTTTATTTCCGTGTGCAAGAATCGGAAAAAGCTGGCCAAGAGGCCGAATATGGTTACTTTGAGTTTGGGACTTGAAACTTCGTAACTCAACAAATGTTAGATTTTATTCTTTTTGCTATATTTCGTAATGTGTACGGTATGTAAGGAGAGTGTTTGATTGAAATAGTCTGAAAATATGACGAGCAGTTTTATAGTATGATTCTTTATCTTTCTATTCGTCGTTTTCACGTTCAAAGATGAGTATTTGCTCATTTTACGTTACAAAATCGCAGACATCTTTTTCGGTCAATTTTTTAGATTAAGTCTCTTATATCACGTCAGTTTCTAAGGCTTCCGAATATGGTATCTGAAGAAACTGTTTCAATTCACTTGCTATCCTGGGGATGCGATGAATTTTTCGGTAACAAGGCAGGGTCCTGATTAATGCCGCGGACGAATTCAGTTGCGATACCTTTTCGGCAGTCTTATCCCAAACTATTAGCCATCATCATGTTATATTGAATACAATGCGTCGTTATCAAATCAGAGGCCCTAAAATAGATACATGTAACAGTCTCCGTCTTAAGAAAACATGCATTTTTTGCAGTATGAAAATCTCTTCGGCACCGCTGAGGAATTATTTTGTCGGAAGAAGTTAAGTAGTTTTGAAGTCGTAAGCATGAAATTCGTCAAGAATCACGGCAGCCCCATAAATCATTTTCCGTAACATGATGGAAGAGGCTTGAAATATTGTGACGCATCCTGTGAAAAATTCGGAATAGCGTGACGAGCTTAACGGAGATAATATGTTTATTTGATTGCATGACGTACGTAGGTTAAAGATGCTGTTTCATTTGTCATCTTCGTGACTTCCGTTTGCTCGACGTATATTTAACGTTAACTGGTTAATTACAGAAGAATTGGCGACAAATTTTTCTTGGAGAGTTTTAAAATCCTTTTCAAATTTATCACAATTCGACGAGTCATAAAACAATTTTAAAATAAAACCTCCTAAAGGGGGAAGTCTGAAGATAATGGTAAATAAGTTTGATTATTCTCTATATTTGAGGATATATAACTTTTCTAAATTCCTCCTAAGAAAGTTTGTTTCAATTTATTTCGAAGTGTTGAAGGTCATGAGAGAATTACGTTAACAATTTATTACTTATATATTGACTTGAACATATTTTTGACTTGAAATATTTTTGTACCTGTTCTTAGTCATTTAAAAAAGGTTATTGTTCAAAATTTAAAATTGTGGTTAGTTTTGAGATTAAAATATTTTAGCTAATATTTGTATTTATTTCTTTATTGCAGATTTTCGGATGCTGAGCAAGCTGGAAGTTGGAGGACTATTTTTTAGATTCCACACAGATTTAGACTCCGTGATTTTGGTACCCTAAAGGTACGTTAAATGTATCTCATGATCATTCTTGATTTTGAAATCAATTTCTTATTAGAATATTTTCTTTCTAATCTAATACTAGAGAAAGATCTCTCGTATTAGAGTAGAATATTAATCCCTTGAATTTATAATCTGCTTTACATTTACTTGCAATTATCTATTAGTTTTATCAGCTGCTTTAATGCAGATTACATAGTAAATATTAAGACCAAGACAGTGATTAGATGGCTGATTCGCCCATTTTTGTGGATTATATAAAAGTGAAATTTAATTTTTCTCATCGTGAAAACTCAACGTAATCCTGGGCTTCAATCTTTCAAGGGTTTCCTTTCATACAACTGTGTGGTTCACAAGAATTGAAATATTTCCGTATATCCCTATAATATTTTCTACTGAATGGCTCAAATTTTTGACAGTATCCCATCTAAAAATTGGGGAAAATTATGTTAGGATCTCTACACAACGTACAATGTATCGTTTACTTCCACTGGGAATAAATGTTATCCAAAGGAAGTATCCCAAATAGGAATATAACATCCAATACTGATTTCCATCCTGCTTATGTTTGGATCGATTCAAACATTAACTCAAGGCTGGAAGCGGTGATATAAATGCCTATAATTTAGATAAACACGCCTGAATTTGTCGGACTTTAAAGTTAATTCCTGTGCAGGAGGAGGAACGAAATGATTTGGGCAACAAAAGCACGGAAGGGAGTTATTTTCGGCAGCGATTCACTCTTAAAGAAGAGGTATTTTCGGCGAGCGGCGATTTTCCAGAAGCGGGATCTATTAGTCTGCGGTTTCCCGGAAGCTTAAAAGTTTCGGTCTACTTCCGTTAAGAATGTACGAGCGGTAAAAGAGAAGCTGAGGGATGAATTTTAATCATTCTGGTAGTTTTACTTGGAACTGACGGCAGAGCACATGATAATTATAGATGCATATGGTTTAGATTATGTAGATAGTGTTTCCTCCGTAAAATAATAATGAAACGTCATTGTTCGAGTTCAGAGTAAGTCTTTTCTTACACCTAACCCTTCGTCATTAAATATTTAATAGAGAAGGATAGCTTGTAAAAATTACGTGGTAGAGAACTATTTTGTGTGTTTAAAAACCGCCTTATTAAAAAAATACACCAAAGTAGAAAAACGATCCAATAGAAAGAATGTGAAAAACACGCGGAATCTACAGATAGTTTACTAATTTTTATGGAGAAAGCATTAATAGGCAGATCTGAAAAGATAACATAATACAGAGACACTTACGTAGATAATACAAATAGAAATGTTTGCATAAAATACACAAAAGAATATTGTTGAAATCTATTGATTATTTTTAAAAAGCTGAGCAAGTCTGTTTGTAACCTTCTATCTAACGAAATTGACTAATGTTTAGCTAATCAATATTTCTTCAACTTTACCGAAAACTGCTGCGTAATACATAATCTTTTGAGAAAAATTTCATCAATTATAAGTAGATATTGGAATATCGACCACTAAATATGTGCCACTATATTATCACTACCTGCATGCATCGTAGGATTAGTTTTTAAAAATTTTTTGATGCATAATATTAGCAGTCTTTTGATCATTTACTCAGAGTTTTTATTCGAATAAAGAGAGTTCATTCGTAGCAGTTTATCGCTGTTTATTTAAGAAAATGTATACGGCTCGTTGTAAGTCTTGTCGCTTGTTTGCTGCCTCGTTTAAGCAAATAAAAATTCAAATTGGGAAAATCCCGGTGGCATTTGATTGGAGAATGACTCCGAAAATCCTGGACCCGGATGAAAATTCCATTGAATCGACAGCAGCGAGTGAATCATAGCTCACGCATCCGCTCGGTGTTTGTAAATAATTCGGAGGAATAATAATCGCGGCAGTGTTTTGCAGTCCATTTACCAGGAAGCGGGGGAAGGAGGCAGGAAGCAAAAGGGTTGTGAAGGCAAAGAGAGATAATGGCGGTGCAACGAGGCAGAGAGAGGGCACAGGAAGTCCTCTTCCACAAAAAAGCAATCACGTAGGAAGGAAGGTCATCCGTAGGCGTTAGCTGCCGAGCGAAACAATTCTTTTTTATCGAGGGAAAACGAGCATAATGCTCCAATACTTTGGGCGATAGTCTTTGTCGTGTAGCGCCGGCGTTGTTGCTATGCGACCTTCTCATAGCAGATGCGCCACAGTGAAGGGAGATTGTTGAGCAGCAGGGTTACCAACCTTGCGGTTCCTGCTCCGACTCCAAAGAATTACAGTTAAACCCTGTTAAGAGGCTTTTCAGGGAATAAGCGGAGTAGCGTTTTAACCGGGTTGTGTAATGCTGCTTTCCCTACATAATATTTTGGAAGATTAGTCTTGAGTAACTTAATTTCGGTCATTCTACACTCCATGATGGAACAATTTTTACCAGAAAGACGATAAGGTAAGAATAACGATTTTTTTTTAACGGCAGAGGTGAGGTAAACGGCATCACGATCTTTCCGAGACCACACTCAATAGCCCACAAAACACTCCTTTTCTAGTTTCTACGATATGTTTACTTCTTAAGATTGTAATAAAAGGAAACATCTACCTTCCATTTATCCATCTTCGTAAACTTATGCAATCGTGAGTGCATTTTTACTTCTTTACTTTCTAATGAAATTTCACGCAAATTATGCTTATCCGGATACGCTTTGTTTTCAGCGAAACTGAGACGCATTTTAGAAGAAGAATTAATACGATTTCGCAACAAAAACAGAGGTTAATTAAGAGAATATTACTATCAAGACATAATTAATAGACTATTATTACTGAGCTATTCAGTGTTCAAATCCTAAATAAACTGATGACAGAACGTATTTTTTCTCGACCAAATTTTTCATGAATGCATATGAAATGATGTATTTATCATTTTCTAAATATCGGAAAAACATACCAAAAAACTTTTCTTCGAATTTCCTGCACCGATAGAGAAAAAATGGGATTCGTAAGCAATCAGAGGATCTTCAAAATGCTTCAGTTCGACAAAATCGCGAAAATTGTTTGTATGACTGAGCCGCGAAGTTTTCCTTTAATCAAGCGGTGAATCGTAGAGCACGCTGAAGGTAGTGTTTGCTTTGCTTCTCTTCAATTAACGCCCACTTCACCTCAGCGCTTCAGCTTGATGACGATTGCAGTGCCTAATAACTTTGCCCTACATTGTGGACGCATTGCTCTCTAATAAAACTTGCGTGGCGGATAAATTTGTTCGCTAATGGTTTAAGTAGGATCTTAAAATTGCATTCACCGGCGCAAAGGTAAAAATAAGCTTTGCCGAAACCTTTCTCATCATATTTTAAGAATGAACGTAAACCGTAGAGGGAACGATTGAGTTTCTGCGGTGAATGGAGATCTTTGGAACTTTTCGTAGTGAATATTTTTCTGGATGATATATTATCGAATTATTTTATCAAACGTCATAAGTAAATTAATTATTAGTTCTAGTTTGGCAAATTTATTCGCGTTAAGTTCGGCGAACTTAGCTACTGAAAGAGCCATTCTGAATCAGCTGGTAAGGTTCTTAAAGGCGATATTGTTATATTAAAGTGTGAGAATATAAAAATATCGTCCGATTCTTATTTGTTGAATAGGCGTGGATGAAGAGCAGCTGGATATATTCGCGTTAAAGACATTTTCTCCCCTAAAAGTGGAGGGCAAACATACTGCTGTTTAATGGAGCCTTTTCTCTTATCATCGTAAGTAAACGTCGCGTAAAATATGGCGCAAATGTTCTGATACAGTTTAAATAATAGGTGCAGTATATTCTAGCGTGGCGTCAAAAGATAGAACAAGGAGGCGGCGGGGCATTATTTATCAAGCAGCTCGCGTAGAAATGAAATTTTTCTCTTTCTTCCAAGCCTGAGTTCGTCATTTAAACTTCATAAGACGATTATAGGAAGATTAATCAAACTTCGGTAAATTGCAAGGTTTGGGTTTATCAGGATTCAAAAGTGGAATGCAGCTGTGTCGTGGAATTTTTAAGTTAACGGGCGAAAAAATTATACAGAATGTTCCGTAAACCTGTCATCTTTGCAATATCTTACTTGGTGTTCAGAAACTAGTTTTATAAAGTGCATAAATATCGTCAAGTCTAAGGAATACACCGTGGAAAAAGATATTTCTTGCTTTTAATGAATATGGTTTCAAGTTTGGTGCTCCTCTTTCCAACAAACAATACACGATAAATTCGAGATAAGAAGGTTATTTCAACGCATTAAAATCTTTTCTTCTGCGATAGATCTAAATCATCATCTTTACCGTGAAATAAATTCCTTGGAAGTGTATCTCTATCCATCTCACTGTTGATCTCCAGAATAAAAATATAGAAATATATTTCACTGTGTATCATTTTCTGTGAAACAAAATTTATAAGAACAATTTATGGTTAAAACTTCTATGAATTTTTCTATCTCCGCTCAGTGGCTCTAATTTTTTTGATATTTAGTATTCGACTTGATATTCGGGCATTTGAAGTTGCCAAACAACGGAACTTTCATTCTGCATTTACTATGTAAAATAGTAAGGTCAATGTTTTCTTTTCGGCTTTAATCCGATTAAAATTATTAAGCCCTTAGTCGTATTCTAAACATATATTTTCATAAACTTTCCGGAGAGAAGTTTTATGCTGGAATCTTTGCTGCTAATTTAATTCAGACTCGCTATTGCCGCGCTGGGATAACCTCAAGTTTTCCTCAAAATAAAGGAAATTTAATAATAATTTCACCTCCCGAAACTGGAAAGATAAAAAAGTGAAGCCCCATTAGCATTAATAGAAAACTTTATGTACTTCCTGAAAGTGATAACACTCCCTCTCATAAAATTTCCATAATTTTTCCGCAGCGATGAACTCGTTTTTATATTTTTTCGTTCTCATGTCCGCAGATGTGAATGAACGTTCATAAATACATATCTAATCAGTTTGGTAGGTTTCGTTTTGCATATGAATGAATAAAACCATCTTCAGTTCAAATATTTCCATGGACCTGTATTATACAAATCATTACAAATGCATGAAATATGCTTTTTTACTCCTGCGTTAATCTCTTCATGTAAGAAAACATTGTTATTTTGTTGTTAAATTGCGATTTAAAAAGAGCGGAGTTCGCAAAAAAACGCAAATGATGGTCTGAGAAGTCCGTATTTTAAAATCGACTACTCACATTCTTTTGCGTTGATGAACTCAAAGGTTTTCAGTTTCGGATTTCTTTTGTTGCGTATATATATGGATAATTTATGCGTCTACCGAACCTCTGTTCTCGAAATAGGACTTCGGATAGCTACCAAATCGCGCTTGGAATGAACATTCTTTCAGAAGGCATGTTCACAGCTCTCCACCAGAGGTCTCATTTCCGCCTCACGTTAATAAGAGTCTCTTTATCGCATTCAAAGAAGGAAGTCGCTGGAACGGAAGCTAACATAGATTAAAACGTTTATTTTCGGAGCTGCGATTCAGAGGTGAATTTTTGCGTGATTGCAATTAGTAATGTAGAACCATCTTCCACGGCTTTTTTTCTCTTTCGTTACAACAGTTGGCAAAATCTTAAGAGATTCCTTGCGACTGCTGAAAGCTTTCTCGCTCTGGATTTCTTCCTTTTCTCTAGGATTTGAAGTATCTGGAACTTCATCCGGCATGTCTTAGCAAATAAAAAAGACTTTCACTGTAAGTTTGAGATGCGCCTCGCTGTTTGAGCAATTAAATAGTCTAATGAGAGGTTACTACTCCAATTTTAATTTTTCTCTTCCAGTAATTTGCTGAATTTCCGTCGCCGCTATTCACGGCAACCGTTAACAATGCTTGAGTTATCAATGTTAGACAAAGAATCGTTTTGTGATAACCTCATAGTCCTTTTCCTTTAATTTGAAGTACGATTACCAACCATTCGACGGCTTTTGCTTCTTTCTATTCGGTACGTTTGTTGTTGACTCTCTTGAGCTTGATGTAGTTTTTAATACTCTCCAAAAGTTATGTCTTGAAGCAGAGCCCGCAGGAGTTGATTTGGAATCCAAAGAGAGGTATATTTCCTCGCTTTCCTTTATAAATGAACGGAATTTTGGATTAAATTTATTCCATAAAGTTAACTCTCTCACCAAATGAAGAATTATTTTAGAGCTTCTGGTAGTTTTTCATGACTCATGAGCATCTCGTCCTCTCTGATGTCGTAATGGTGCTATAACCACGATTCGCCGAAAAGTTCGTCGCCATTTGTCATCTATGATTGCGTCATTTTACTCCCACTTTTCAAGATATTAAGGATCTTTCCATTCCTACATCTTCAGCTAAGTCAAGAGTCATGGGATTATAATTAAAGATAATGTTCATAACTTAAAAAATCCCCCACTTCGCCATACTAAAAGCTAGCAGTTACTGAAATATATGAACGTTTAAAGGGCCTTTTTATTGTAGAAAAATCCTTCTAGATGAACACTAAGTGATGGAAAAATTTGTGATTTAAGAACGCGAGGGCTGAATGTCGCCTGAAATTTAATGACTTCTAAGGAATATTGGTAATAGGAAATTCTCCCAAAATTTTAACAGTGAAACCAAGCAGTTGTCAGTCTATCCAAAACAACCAATTCCTGATAATTTCCTTCTATACTTATATCGATTTGATGAATCATTTTATTGGAATCGTAATTAAACGAGAATATTCAGGAACCATTTTGACGATTTTCCTTACTAAACATGTTGATTAAATAGTGATTTATTTTTAAATGTATTTCTGAATTATCATACCTTTTTCTTAATTTATTTTTTCGTATTTTATTAAGAAAATTTGAAAAATTTCGGTGTCTATTAACATTTTTATTACTGCTAAAATTAGAATATCATAATTATTATTTCGTTAAAAATAATCACGCACTTCGTCCAAATCACACTTTGAAATGAATCTTTGCCTTTAATCTGCATTTTTTATGTTTTAGTTAATATTTTAATGAAAAAATATGATTAGAAAAAATTCTCGATGAATGTAGGGGTTAATGATCCGAGCATTTCATCTCAGCTTATCAGATTAGAATGATTTTAAAATAGCTAAGAGTGATACTAATATTAGCAAGATGTTTGGACTGTGTAAACGGTGGAAGCGTCGGACAGCTTTGCTTCATTTCCCCGTTTATCTCCTTTCCCTCTGTTGCCCTTATCCAGCAGTTTATCTTTACTTTCCCTTTATCCTCCATTTACTAAATCCTCCTTTCGATTGCTCATCCTTTTTTTTCCGAAAAGTATCATGAATATATCTCATTTTAACTACGAAAAAAATACGAAGAAAAAATTTGGCGTTATCAGTTGTGAGTCCTTCGTTTTCTTCTCTTCCCAACACCACAAGGAAATCCCCCTGTTTCAGTCCTCAATTCTGCTCACCCTCAGAATGTAAATTCTTTCGTTCATTGATGAATTAAATATTTTTGAATCTCTAACTACTTAATCTCAATATTATTTATAATTTTGCCGCTTTAAATCTTAGTTCTATCGTTTCTCGTCTGAAGAAGCTAATGAAAATCAGAGAGGGTGACGGATTTATTGATGTGATATAAGCTAAAATTACCAAATTTAGAGTTGTCAAACAGAAAAAATACGTTAGAAAAAAAAGTAAAAACGAAATCTCTATGTGACTGTGCTAACTTCAAGAATTAAAAGGTTCATTAAGCAGTGGCATCAAATAAGCATTCGATCAATTCTAATGATGTATTCTATCATAACTTCTGAAACCGGGAAATAGAGATTAATTTTCAACACCTACGAATGGAATTAATTTTCAACGCCTATAAATTTTGCAGCCAGCTTTTTACCATTATGACCAATCATAAATGTACTACTTTCAATTTGCATTACTATTAACGTAAAGGTTAATTAAAAATTACCTTCGAGAGTTCTAGTATTGATTTTTTCTCATTTTATTCTATCAACTATTATCATAAATTTTCAATACGCTATTGGTAAAGTCTGAGGCAAGAATTCTGTGGCCTGTAATTGCTATTTCATGAAACAAAAACTTTAAAAGATGAAAAATATCGGTGGAGGTCAAAATTTAGCATATGTGAGATAATTTTAGAATTTTAAGTACTGAGAAGTTACGGGACACGTAATAAATGGAACACTCTTTGTATCTTCAAACATTGGATTTGATTTTCTCTGGCCTGTTAAAAAGAAGCTCATTTTCTTTTCATCCGTTTCAGGCAGCGAAGGCGTATCGTTGATGGGCAGAAATGACTCTCGCGCCGTCCATGAAATTTGCAAGTTCATCGGTGAGTCATTTCCTAGTTTGGAACATTTTGCTCTTCTCATTGCAAATGATTTTATAAGGGTTGTCACTCCTATTCTCTGAAACTAGCAACACCATTAATGTTTCACTTTTCTACACTCACTGATTGTGAGATGACCAAATAACCTAAAAAGATGTATCTACATCTAGGCTACTAATCTAGTCGGTTACTTGTAAGTAATAATAGATTTATTGATCTAGGACAGTGTCCTTTGGAACATATTAACAATAAGCACAAGTTACAAATGCTCTGTGTCAGAAGGAAGTAGACAAAAAAAAGAACATGAATACATATGGTATTACAAATAAGACAGTATCAATTTACATTTATACATAATGCATGTACGCCATTTGCCGAAACCCTTAGTCTTCAATTATTAAGTAGGTGAAAAATTTAGTATTCCGAACATTATAAAATTATTTTATTTTTCTTGAACGTATTGGACCCTACTCGGGTGTTTTCGTTCTGTTTGTCTATTAAGCGATGTTTTAAAGAGTGGAAGAAAAAAAATATCGCACTCTCTTTTTAGTTTATTTAGTAGTTAAAATAAAGTAAAGTAAGTAAAAGTAAAATGAATATAAATAATATCATCCACAATTTTAAAGAAGTATTGCTTTGAGAGAAATTCCTGGAAAATAAATAACATATTTCCAATTTTCTATGATGAAATGACGTCTTTCCAGGCAGTATATTTATATCATGTACTTGCCATATCCTGCAATTTAATCTCAATTCAATGTCAGGTCTTTATTCGAATCTTGTATTTTAGAGAATTCACTGGCGGCCAATCCGTAGATTGCGAAAATACGGGTCGCTGAATTATAATAAGGTCTCATTACCTTTCATGCATATAATATTTACAACCCATTCTGCTTGTCTCTATTTCACATCCTAACTACTTATATTAAATAATTCTTTTTTGATCTTCGCAGTCAAACGAATTGTGACCGAGAGCCATGAAATATGCCTAGACGAGGCATTTTAATGCACCTCACTATTTCTCAGTGCTTTCTTAGCCATAACCTGTTTAGGGATTTTTCTCGATGAACATCAGTTTGGTGATCTTTTCTCGGATCTTTGACACCTGTAACACGCATAGGTTTGTCTTTTCTGCTGAAGTTGGAAACATTTAACTGTAATCTCACCAAAAAGTACTGAAAAGGTTGGCTGAAATTTACGTGCGAAATGTTTATCTAAACACGCGCTGTGCGTCGCTCTCACGGAGCCTTATCTGAGAAAGGGAGATGAGTTGATACAGAGTTGGCCATCTGCTTTCTGTCCTTTCTACACGCAACTTAGATATGTGTCAGACTGAAATCCATGTATAAATCAGTTATGCGCCTTCGCCCAATGACGAAATCGTTCAGCTAAAAATAAAATGCATGGAAGGAACGCGGAAACCTTAAGTTATGGCGTAAGTTCAAAAGGAGGATATGAACAGCCGTTCATAGCTTGTTTTCTTGAGTAGCTACCAGGTGTAACTAAGTAAGCAATAAATTCGTCCAGAAATGTTTATCCGATGGTTTTTATGTTGTTCCTTAGCGTAAAGCTACAGTACTGCATTAGATTTTCATCTTATCTGTAGATCTATTACGATTCTTCTATTTTATTCTTAAAGCATTCCCATCCTAGATGACAAGAAAATATACGTAACTTACCTTCTTATCCATCGAGTGAGGCCAAGTCTGAGTTCTGTATATCCTTAAGAATCTTTTCGATTCGGAATTTATTTATTCCTCGTACTTAAGTACAACGTTAATTTGATGTTAATTTTTAAATTCTTTTGAATTTTCTTTTGCTTAATTTGAAAGTCTTTCATTAACATCAAATTAAAGTTGTCCTAAATTATGAAGAATAAATAAATTTCTTTTTCTCAAGTTTTGATAAGGAATTGTTATTCAATTAGTCTTTTTCTATTCATATCTGGGGGACACTCCTAAGATATTGAAGAGTGACATTTTGGCTCGTGAGCCATAATTCGGCCACATCCTCTTTCAAAAGAATGTTATCAGGTTTGATAAATGACTATCTTTAAAGGATTTCCTTGATTTAACTATGTGACCGATTCCCTGTGATTTATCGGATGAAACATTTCCGCGGAGTCAACCCGTCGCGTGATTTCATTTGCGTGACTCGGCTAAAAACATTCTCAAGTTCTTCTTTGCGTCTAAATTGTTATCACAAAACTTTAAAAGTCGAAGGAATTTTTTCGGCTTAAAAATTTCATCACGAAAAGCAGTAACATATTAATTAGAACTGTTCACTTAGTTGATCGTAGATATGTTACCATTAATTATCCAATGACTAGTTATTAGTCTAGATATTTCAAATTCAAATTGTCGTGTGGTCTTTTGGAAAATGCAAAGTATAACATTACGACTGAATTCTGGCTGCAGAAATTCTCTGGTTAGTTTTTATTTATACTTTTATTGTTCTTCTACTAGATTTTTGTAAATTACTTATTATATTGAGTTTTGAATAATTCTGATGACGAACTCACTTTTAGCCTCTGAAATTATACTAACAGTTCTTAGTACTTAGCTGTTTTATATTTCGTTTGAAGTCGTTAATAATTCTCGTCTGTTCTGTTGCTCATAATGAATTAATGCATCATAACTCGTATTCATTTAGTGGGATAGAAGTCACTTTTTGTGAAATGTAGACAGCAGCAGACTATTGAACTAGAACCTAGCCAAAACAGAAAAAAGTTATTTTGCCGAAGTGAAAACCGGTAACCGCTATTTATCCCGTTCCGATTTACGTCTCCAAAATAGACAAATTCTATAACTAAGTATAGATATATTACACTAAGTTGTAACCGGAAGAAGGTCTAAGACTAGTTTAATTTTTTCGATATTTCTCTAAAAAATGTCGGAATCCGTGCCAGCATTATTCATGACAAGCAGACCGAGAAATTTTATGGAGCAGAATTTTTAATCCATTCTTCTATTTCGAGGTTTATAAATTGCTTCCAGATTTCAAAGTAAGGAACTTTCACAAGCTTGCAGACATGCTCTGCTTAGAGCATGTGAGGGTTCATAAACATAAGGAATGAGTTTGAGGGTTTTTAGAGGAAATCATTTAACGGCTGCATTTTCGTCCGTGTACACTACCATTCTCTCGGGACGTGCGTGACCGCATCTCAAAGATTTGTTTGTAGTAACGTGCTCTTTTCGGGGCGAGTATCCGCGTTTATATTTATTTCCGTGTTTCCGTGCGTCATCGCGTGCTGGCGTGTCTAATGCAGACAACTAATTCTGGGTAAGTTTCCACCCAATGGATGCAGTGTACATACGAAGTTTTCCTTGAAAATTTTTGAAAATTGGCATTAGATTCGATGATAGTACACGCTGCGCCAAGTTGGAAAAGGTTTGAGGCTCGGGAACTTTAGAATTTTGCTATCCATGTGCTCTTGCTCTTACTTTTTTCAGTTTATTCATTCTTAATTTTATTCTACATAGCCTATAAAGTTTTTCCGTTAAAACTTCACAAATTCTGGTTTTTAGTCTGAGTATAAGTCAGGGCGCTGTCTCAAAGAGTCTGCTAGATTCCAAGACTAATATGCGTTATCTTAAGAAGTCTACGAGATATCAAGATTAACGTGACAGGACTTTTTTGTAAGTGATACTGATTAAACTCCATTTAATCCTGTTTACACGTTATCAATCCTTATTTATTGTTTTATTGAAGTAATATATCTTCGCGCGATAACTGGTGAATTTAAATAGCTTAAAGTCTCTCGAATAATAAAATCCCCTGCTAAACGTCGAAAGGTAGCTTGCACAGTATTAATATAGACGCGAATGTAAAAATGATCGGCCATGGTTAAGGGATGTATCGGTATCATTATCTGAAAAAAGTTATGATTATTTCGTGATTTTGGAATGATCAGGAGTTTTTGTGTGACAGGCATTCCTAAGGAATATGAACGTGGCATTCTTAAGGAATAAGGACGTGAAAAGGTGACAAAATCACGAACTAAGGAATTCCGGGCGGGTGCTCTTACCAAATGACCTATCTCGCACATTTTTCGGCACGTGAGAGATCAGTGGTTCGATACCCAGTTTTCACTCTCTTTCTCGTTTGTTTATATTTTTGGGTGTCATCGACGTTTTTGAATTTGCGATCGAATAGAATAAATATATTCCATATTTTGTAGTTGACATTTTTGCAGGTACATATGCGGAACAATTTCTGTGCGATACTAAAATCTTTTCGCGTACCTTTCCTCCTACTTTTATCTCCTTGCCCTCGCTCTATTTTGTAGCATAATTTCTCAGCTGTCCTCCCCATTTGCGCCTCTGTTTAGTCGATTCATTCGCGCAAACACTCCGTCACCAGATGGTAGCTAAGTCGGCTGGCACCTGGCCATCTGCTTTAAACCTTGTTCGATTGCCGCTTCCCTCCCATTTAAAATGCGATTGCTTTGTTATCAGTTTCATTTCCTTCTCTTATCAATGATTCATGGGCAAATGATTTTCTGGAGAATCCCTTCGCAAATGTATACTATTGAAACTTTAATCTGTTTAGCTGTTTGTCTTTCTTGTTAATTCAGTATTCCTTTCGGAAATATTTCTGAAAGCTACTGAGACTCCATCTAACTAAGATCTTCTGAAAGGAGCTGCATATTTCATTACGCTGGAAATAATTTATTCCAATTGTATCAATTCTATCACAGAGAAGTTTGGATTTCATACAAAGCTGCCGAGAAACAATAGGGGAAATAGAAATAAATGAATAGCAGTGAAACTATTGGAAGAATTATTTGTGATTAAGTAAAATAGAAGAAATATAAAAAAAACGTCAACCTGCTTCTGCCACAGGGTTATAAATCTTTGTTTTAAGAGCGTCCTTGGAAGTCCTCCCGGATTTTGCACTTTTGTCTTACATGCATGAAAGAAAAAATCATATCATCGTGAAAAATGTTATGCGATGCACTTTTCTTCGAAACGAAACAGTAAATAAATTTATGCTGGCATTAATTAGACACATTCTGTAAAGGATCATATAATATAAATGATAAATACGTCTGTTAGATTTTGACAATAAATAAATTTTGATGTCCTCGTTTTTCCCTCGCATTGAAAACCGAAAATGCCTTTTTTTCCTTCTTTGTCCTAGATTTTGATCTTTTTAAATCTTGTAACCGTACACTGGTGGGAGCCGCCGATTGAGAAACACTGGGTTTAGAGCATCTGCTAAGAAAAAGGATCTTATGGGTCCTCGTCGATTTTTTTTGTCCCATTTATTGTAATCCTTGAGTGTATCATTTCCCTCTGTAGGCATGGGAATCATTGATTAAGAAGTAAATGTTGCTTTCGTAAAAAGCGTGGAACAGAGTAGAGTAACATTTTCCGTCTAGTTGAAGTGCGCCAGGGATATACATTTCTCAAACGCTAGATTATATTCAAGCAATTCTAACGTATAGATGTGCCTCATTTCGACAAGACTACATCTCTTCTCTGATTAAATAACTGCGTGGGTACTTCCCAAAGAATTTTCATTGTGTACGCATTTTATGTAAATTATTATATCTTTTTGAAGAATAAATTATCGTGAGCTGGTTTTCTTTGGATATTGTGTAGATTGTACTCTTATTTTCATGAATCGTTTATCATTTGTAGAAATAGTAGCGTTTGATGAAGGCATATAATTGTTTTGTCATCTGCCTTTCAAGCCGACTCAGATGGTAGTTTAAGCTTTTATTTTCATCTCTTGCGAGAATGCCAATTTTTATTCATTACTAATAAATAATAATAGTAATGACACGGTTATTACATAATACAATTATTATTGCTCGAGAGCTTTCCCCATTTTTGAGCCAAAAAACTACCGGAATCTGTTCATCTTATTTTGAAATAGTTTAACGAAAGCTTTTTATTTAATCTTATTTCGAAGCAATTGACGCCGTGGTTACCTTGCCGTAGTTGGAATAGGTCCTACTTTTGTATATCACTATCAAAGAAGATAATCCACCGCAAGACATGAAATGTAAAATGATTCGACGAGTGTATCTTCGTCAAATAGATGAGATGAGTTCATGTTAATTCATCTGTAGATAAATTTGATGTTGATCAGTCAAGAAAATATCAAGTTTAAAGAAATGATAGTAACAGAGATAATTCCCTGCAATCATATCATAACTAATAATGTGTCATAAAAGTAAATAACAATTAAAATACAAGTATAAATTCATTTCAATTCATTGTGTTGTGTTCCACCGAAAGGTAACCATAATAAAATTAAAAGATTGTATCGTTAGCATTTTTAGGTATGAATATTACTAAGATATCATTTATTCACCTATTTCTCTCTCTTTACTTTGCAGTTCAAAATATTCCTGTGTGGGTAACATCACACACCCACATTATCCTGAGTACATTTCCTGTAAAATGTCTGCAAAGCAATCAAGGAAGGGGAGTGTGCATAATTTTCTTAAGGTAGTTATTAATCTAATTTTACCTCCTAGATTAAGGCTTACTCTTTTGAGCTATTTTTCTTGACTAATGTTAGCCTCTCTTCTTTGAAATATTAATATTTAACTTATCACATTATGGAAAATTCATAATGCAGATGATTTCTTTAAGTACTGCGACTGTACTCAACCAAATTATCAGTACTTATACGTTGTTGTCAGTTGAGAAACATTTTTGAGTAACTACTATTTCAAATTCACTTCCTGAGTTATATTTGATTGAATTTCAGTTTTTGAGAGTAGTTATGTTTATATGAAATATTTCATTAAATTCTTTTCTCTTATTTAAGCAGTTCTATACTATTATAAATGACCTTGGATTTTCCTTTCTTCAGCAGGAAATACTGCAAATGCCCTAGAAGTTTGACTGAGATCTTCAAGTGGCTGGATTAATTAAGGCATACAATTGAAGATTAAGCTGTCTCTCGATTTACTGAAAGATCAAACTTCAAGGAGCATGGTTTGCCAGGTTAAATGTTTAATCAATTAATAATTTTGTAGTTGAATTGATAAAAATTTTAAGTAAACTTATTCGAAAGAATAACTTTATTTGAAATGGACGTATTTTAGTTGTAAGTGATGTAAGCCAATATAATCTTCTTTTGATTTGAAAATGGCCATAGAATCTTAAAAAAGCTTGATTTGTTAGTGAAAAGGTTTAGCTTTTATTTTAGATAAAGTAAAATCTAAAATTCCAATTTTTGATGATACAAATTCATTCATTAATCTCAATAAATTCTTTCTTCGATTTAAAAATACCCAAATTGTTGTTTTTTAATTTCTGTTCTATTCTTGTGTACTTCAGTGGTAATAGTTACCATTTTCTTAATTTTATAAATAAGCTATCATGTTATCCAACCTTTGGTAGTATCCTATAATAATGAGCTACAGAATCCATATTAAACTCAGCTTATTTCATTCTCTTCTTAATTCTATCCTCTTTATTAAAATATTTCATTTCATTAGCTAGCAAAGTCAACAGTGCCAACAAGGTGCTTATTGGTCATTAAAATCGCATCTTTTGAGAGAAGATTTTATTTGAAAATTGTATCAAAAAAGGATAAGTAAACTTGTGATTATGATTAACATATTCTTGTTTGCAGCAGATAGATCACCACTTTCATATTTGGCCAAAATTAGCCAAGAGTTGAAGAGGATGGCAGAGTTGTATATATATTTTAATTTTAATTCTCCTCTATTTAATTGCTTTTATAGCATAGATTTATTCTTCCTCAAGAGAACTGCTTACTATCAGTGGGCCTGAATCTTTGCTCAGCCTGATCATTCAAGCAGGTGAGCAAAGTTTCAGGTGTGTTGATGGTGAGTTATAACTACTAGAAGGACTCGACTATCAGCCCAACATCATATATTTTTGTGTATGATGCAGTAATACTCTACTTTTTTTATTAAGATGCACCCATATATGTATATTTTATTATTATCAATTTCATTTGTTTATAAATTTAATTTATCTTTTCGTATCTTAATATCTATTTCATTCTTTAAGAAAATGATTTATATCATGAAATTATTCATATTACAATTGATGTAAACATTTACTCTAAGTATGCCTCTTATTTCTATACAAGTAAAAAAAACTGGTGATCCAAACTTTGATATACCACTTATCACTTAGAAAAGTATATTTTCTTGTGTAAATAAGTGATTGGGGTCTATGAGTATAAATTTTTATATAATTTCCCCCTTCAAATTTGCAGAGATAATTATTCTTTATCTTGACTCATTTGAAAGTATCGGTGACTTACACAACTCAAAAATTTTGAAAATGTTGACTTGTGTTTCTTTTAGCTCTTAATTCTTGATAGTATGTATTTAAGAAAGGTCTATGTGTTATAATTGGTGTTATTTGTGGATTATACGGCATTTTTCTTTTGACAATTCATTTCTTTACTTTCATTTATTATGGCAAAGGAATTCATACAATGATCTATTTGAAAGAATCTAAGAATACAAGGAGTGATTCATTAATCAAATGATTCGGAAATAAAAGATTTTTGCTATTTGGTATCAGTAGTATCCTTAGCTTCCTAGTGATTTGAATTGAGTTTTTGTACTTTGGATATATTTCCTTAGTGTTTACTAGTTATTTCAATTTTCAAGGGCTTTTGTTAGGTAGCTATTTTCTCCTTATGGTTTTGGAACAGTTTTCTTGGGATGAGAAGAACAACGAATTGAAGATCTAACAATGTGCTTCTCAGCGCCTGATACTTGCTTTAACCTGAGAATGAATGAAGGTGAGCAAAGTTTCAGGTGTGTAGGGAGCGCAGTCAATCAACTGTTCCCTATATGCAGCAAACAAGATTCTCCATGGGAAGAATGAAGAATATTTATCCTTGCAAATCTTGCAGACTGGGAATCTCTCCATTGTTGTCTAGATATATTATCAACTTACATGATTTGATTTACATATTTGATGACTATTATGAATGTAATTTTATGAAAAAGAGAAAATAAAGTTGGTTCACGAAGTTAATCTTGCAACTTTTTCTTGTCATGCTCCTAACTTTCACCATTTGAAGTTGAGTGCTACTATTGACTTTCTTAGAAGATTTTCAGTGATAGATGATGGAAAATAGATAATTCTTAAAAAATTATCTTCATAATGATATGATCTGGAAATCTTCTCTCTGATTTAACAATAATGGAATACCTGGATTAATCTCAACCTTTCAATATTGACAAAATTTGTGAAAAATGTGTTATTTTCAGAAAAACATAAGTAACTTGTGGAAAATGCATCATAAGTTCCTGGTATTTGAAAGGTTAAATATCATCTTCACTTAAAGGACTCCACTCTGTTCAACTTTCACAACATGTTACATCATAACTTCAATATATTCAAAGAATTAATAAAATAATAATAGTCATTACATCTTGACCAAGAGTAGAAAAGAAGAAATTGCTTCTGAAGTAAATATTTGCTAAATCAAATTCTATATTCTTCATTGAGGGAAAAAAGCACTTTCCTAAAAGTTTCTGGTCTTGGGTCTAAGTCATCTCCAAAATTTATTTAAATGAATTATGGTAATGATCTTAAATCTTAAAAATTATCCGTATTATACAGTCAGAGGTTTATTATTATGCTTTGTTTCATTGATGTTAATTTGACCGGAGTTACAATTGTAAAATCATCCTTATTTTCAAGAATTTCTCTCAGAGCTTCTAAGTTTCGGGCTTATTGATGCAACACCAAATAAAGGCATTCCTCCTCTAAGAAAACATGTTCCCCTAACTTACAAGCACTCTAGTACCTTACTCACCTCACTTGCCAATCATAGCTTTCATTTCTTCACCTGAGTGTATGCCTAATGGAAAATTATGTCTTTATTAAATGGATGAGTGTAGTTTTAAAGCTTGGATTTCCTAGTTTCATTTACCTTTGAAGCAGTTTGGGTCTAAATGTTATAAGTAGAGATATTTTCAAAGGATGAATGCCATTATCTATCTAATATCCATCATAATCTAACCATTGCAACCCACATTCCCAACCTCTAGAAATGATATGGGCTGTTTACAGAGAGGATATTCATCTGTAAAATAATAATCCATAAGCAAACATCATCATTTAGAAAGCAGAAGAGGAAATGCTAAAGTTGATATCTTCACTTCATTATCAATTTAGGTGAAGAGAATTCATTCTTGACATTAACCCTTTGTCAACTTAGTAGAAATCTGGAACACTAATAGTTATGATGGAATCTAGGTTTGTCCACTTGAGATTTGTGTGAATGTGCAGTGCAGTGGTAAAGTGCAGAGATGTCAAGAGAGCTTACAGTTACAGGTATATGATGAGGCCCATTTTTGCTTTTATTTTCCTTCTACAATTTTTATACAGTATTTGTGAATCAGTATTTTACACAGTACCTATATCAGATGTCATAAAAATTTAAAAATCTTGTAAACTATTACCTGCACCCTTATTAATTCCTTCTATAATTATGATTCTATTCTAAGGCTTCATGTCTGACCTGAGAGGTACAGCTGGCCTGAGCACCATAAACCCCCTTATTCCTGCTTCTTGATAGATAAATAGACCCTTCATTTGCAAGGTTAGGCTCATGTGGGCCTCTTTTCCATTTAAGTTCATATAATAACCTCATAATTATGATATTTTCTAATATATACTAAAGCAAAAAGAATACAGTGTTAGAAAAAAATCTTTGCTACTAAGGTTTACAAAGAAAGCACCCAAAGAAAAGGGGGTGAAAAAACTCGTAATAAGGTAAAATTTTTAAAAGGAGATATATAAAGAAAATTAATTTTAGAAATACAAAAAAATTCAAATAAGTTAAGTTTAGGAGGAATGGATAACTAAAACCAGAATAAAATTTATTAAAATCAAGATAACAATGGTAACATAAATTAATATAAAGAGTATGATTGATTGATTCTTGATGGCTTTGTGTAGAGAAAATACAAGGCTTGAGAAAAATGAGTATCAGAGGTAAACTCAGGGTTAAGAGTAATTCTGGACATGATGAGGAACAAATATTAGCAATCTCAACCTCATATCTCCTAAGGTGTTCCTATGCTAGGAGTGGAAAACTATCATATAGGTTAACAAAGGCTATTCTTTATTAGACAATTATCAGAATTTTGTTTCAATTGTAGAGACAAATCCTTCAGGATTGGATAATGCAGTTTTTCTAATTATTGCAGTCATTGAAAAAGTCAAAAGAATTTCATATTTTTATTTTTCACATTAAGCTTTACTTTCTACACTTGCACTCTTAGTATGTACTTTGCTATTCCATAATTTGAAATTTCATGGGCACATTCCTCTCAAAATAATTTTGCCCATATTTATGTTGTCATGTACATCTATTTCCTTTATTTTAATTGGTTGCCCTTAAACTACAAAACCTGTTTAAGATACTCCAACTTAAGAAGCTATCCCACTTAAGTGGTGGTTTTCTCACAATCCTGGTCCCTTTCATAGAAAACACATTGTAAAGACATCACTCAAGATGCAGATTTTTCCCATTCCTCAATGCACTGCAACCTTCTTTGAGCAATCATTTGCCTGATTGAATAGATTCAGTATTTTTTCTCATCTTTTTCACTGCTGTCCTCTAGACTCTCCTGCCTCATCTTTCTCCAAAATGGCTCCTTATGAGCTTCTTCTTTTGAATGAAAATTGTGTGAGTAGAAAAGGAAGATATTGCAAAGCAGGACTATCTCTATTCCCTGTAGAAGCCCACATTATCTCTGACGTAGAGTGATAACTTCTCTATTAATATTTCTCAGGAAAGAAAGTTAGATTTAAAACTTGCTTGGCAGTGTTTCCTTTTGTCAAAATCTTAAGAAATAAACATATAGTAAAAACAAGAAAAGGAGTGTTTTCTGGGATGTTGACCATAGTCATAGGCAGATCATGAAGCCCTTTCACCACTGCTGTTAAAAATCAGTATTTTCCCCAAGTTTTCCATCTAGTAAAAATTTCTTCATTGAAGGGTGAAAAGTGACTAAAATAAGTAACAAGGACAGTCTCCTATGGCAGATAGCAGCACATTCTTCAAAAATATTATGTGAGGCAACAGGCATCACACAAGCCAGTGAAAACACTATCCTGCTTAAGGTTTTAGCGTGGTCCCCTGAAATTCGTCTTGACTAGATTTTTCAGGACTTACATTAAATTTAGAGAAGTGCAATAAATCCTCACCTAGAGTCATATTTGTTTCTTAGCTCTCCTGTCTTTTAAAACTATTGTATGTTAGTCATCATTGCGGATTTTACTCTTTAAATCATTAAGAAAATTAAACAAATTCTACTATATTTTTCAAACATAATTCTATAAAAAAGATTAATGGAAGAAGTTAAATCAAAATTATTCTGAATGCAAGCACTGAAGTAGCATAACCAACAGTTATTACAAATAGAAGCAATGTGGTGCAGGTGGATGTTGTGGCTGCAGGAAGCTTCAAAATCTTTGGGTTACGTTCTGCAATTCCAGATCTTCCCTTATCAGAAATTTTGAGTGGTTTGAGTATATACACATTTTTAATTAAATTTGAAAATGTGCAGTCTGGAAATTGTTCTTAAATAAGAATACGATAAAGTACATAATTGTGTGCATTCAAATAAGGTTTGTTGCAAACAAAGTGGTAATTTGCTGAACGGGTTTACATGTGCGTGATTGTAGATAATCAACTTTGTGTTTCCCACTAAGAAATACATTTATCGTTTCTCTACTGTCTCACAGCGAGAAATTCGTGGCGCGTCCTTTGTCAGAATCGCATCACAGGTGGTCAACTTCGGTCTTATAAGATACGAGGTAAATTATTTCCTCTTTTACATCTAAAATATGTTTTCTTCAAAGTCTGACTTCTAGTTTACAGAAGAGTGAACTCTCTGTTAATTGTAGTTATCGAAGAGTATCGACTGAAATCATGAGAAATGTTTGATCGTATAAATATCTTGCCGTTCGACATTTTTTATCCCTAATATTTGTCAACAGAATAAATGCTATGCTTCTGGCAAACGTCCAATGCAACACAATTTTCTTAATTTTTGAAGGCGGAGTAACCATGTGAAAAAGGAATCTTATATTCACCTCACTGTTGAGAATGATACCACTGTCTAATCCTTTCGGAGACAGTGAATCACGACGAGCTTGAAGTTTTCAGCTGTGTCAAACCTGGCCTTTCTCCCTCTGGAGTTTCCATTAGCAAATTCAGTGTCAATATTAGTGTTTTTGTTGGGACGAGGATGAAATCCTAAGTGTTGTTATGGCATAAATAGTTATGGAATAACATGCATCGGTCATACGTGGACATGTGCAGCAAAAAATACGCCCCAATGGTTTACAGTAAATGGTGCACCAATCAAATAAAGTTATTGATGCTGGAGGGCCAGTTTGCAGCATACTAGGAAGTCCTTCAGCTAACCGTTGCAGAATGTTGGTAAGTAAATATTTATAGGAGCAAATAGTTCCACTCTACCCCTAAATTCCTGTTAAATTTATAATGAAAGAAGTATATTTCCATTGAATCAGTTTTTTGTACAGAAAATGTTAACAGAAGCCAGTTTCTCCCTTCCTGTTGTACATTTGATTTACTTCTCCCCCCTTTGTTTCATAAAATAATTGTTTCTTAACATTACCATATCATATTCTTGTATATTCATATGATAATATGCGTCTAATATTTGATAAATACATAATACAAGTGTTACCTTCTTTACAGACAGTTTTTTCAGATCACACAATACAGAAGGCAACTTGCCTTCTGTATTTTGGCTATATGTTGTTTCTTCTTTGGTGCAGTTAGTAGCTGCATATATCTATCGCCATTCTCTTATGTTTCAACATCTTTAAGTTTGGACTTCCAACTTGTTTATCTAATTAATTTGATTATTGTGATCTAGTTTTCAAATGTATATCTTACAGTTTATTCAGTTCTCTATTTGTAATTGGAGTCAATTCTGTACCAGCTCATCAAAAAATTCTTCTTTTCGTACTTCAGTTATTCAATTCATGGCTGATGTTGACTTATTCTTTTATTCTCCACTAGCAGTGATATAAAAAGTCTCATTTCTCCTCTTATTCCACATTTAAACTTTTAAAAACGTTTTTCTTCTTCTTATGTTTAAAGCCATTGAATTCACTTATTTCTTGATATGCAGGTTACCAAGTTACACTTTTGGAAATATAAATAAAATTTAATCCTATTAATTATATTCATCTGGCAACAGTTTTTTATGAATGATTATAATCAATTTATCTATTTATAAAGAATAATGTTTGGATAGATGGATTCACAATAAGGTCTTTTAACCTTTGCTATGTACTTTTAAATATTTTGTCTTTGGAAAGGTATCACAGCATTTTCAGCCTATAAATTCTTGCTTCAGTTTTTTTGTTTAGTTATATCTTACTGGTCTTCTAACATTATTCTCCTGGTCATATTGACATCTCAATCACCCTGTAGCCTCTCTTTCTGGGATTTATCCATGGATTATCCAAGAAATACGTAGTGAAATCCTTGTATTTATCTTCTATATTAATTATCCTTTAAGCTTCATAAAGACTCATGTACTTATAATTTAAATTTATTTTTTTTCAATTCATGCCTAATGTAAAAGAACTTCTTGAAAAGGGATGAAAAGTATTTTCAGTTAAAATGGAGATTTATTACTATCCATATGGACAAATTTTCAAAGAAATTATTTTATTTCAGAAAACTTCAATTTTGTTTGCCTTAAATTTGAGAAAAAATTCCTAGCAGAGGGTGTCAGTTATAGACAGCAGAATTTATATAATTTTGTTGTCTTACACAAAATCTAAGGATGTTTTATTTCTAGTGAATCTTACCATCAAATTTATTGTTAAATTTGTGCAACTTTTCCTAAGCAACCCATCTGAAAATATTTCTTGAAGAGTTTATCAAAATTCTTTTGCATTTCTATGCTGTTATTATTATTATTATTATTGCAGCCATCTTTGGGTTGCAACTACATAACTTATTCATTTTTTCTTTTCCTGTTTCCTTATTTCTCCTTCCTCTTTTGCCAGAATTCTTTCATTCTGTCGCTCACTCTAGCTCATTCTTCATCAGAGAATACCCTTTATGTCTCCCCTCTGACAGATATTTGACCTCAAGAATCTTCCATCTGTTGACTTCTCTATTTGCAATATCTCTTTTCTTGATTCCTTATTTTTTATATCTTCATGGATTCCTTTTACCCATGGGATCTGTCTTTCTGCTCCACTGGAAGGTGAGGATCTTATTGCTAATCTGTTAGGATCCATTCTTTTAATGTGTCAATATAGATATTTTTCTTTCTTTGATGGTTGACAAGATTTTTCAAATTTTTTGTACAACTCTTGGTTTGATTTCAGGTGGAATGTAGACTTTGATACTTTTTTTAGGTCCCAGGAACTTCCTTAGAAACTTCTTTTCCTTTTCTCTGCTTTCAAGAGTCCCTTTCTGGCTATTTTCTCTGCAACACACAGACATTTCTGGCTATTTTTTCCAACATTACAGTCTACCATACTGTAGTGCCTGAATTTGGCATGATATGATAGGGTTTTTGATTCGTAGGTCTTCCGGCATAGTCTGAATGCTATCACCATCTTCGTTGCCCTTTCTTTGATTGCTGCCTTTTCATTTATGTTTGGTAAAGAACTATATCATCTGCAAAAGCAAGATAGCCAAATTTAAACACTTCTTTGATTGCCTAATCTAATTCCATTCAGAGTAAAAGACACAGTTAAACAGGATAGGAGAGAGACCATCTTGATATCTCACCCGTTTTGATTTCAAAGGGTTTCTATACTTTTTTTAAGAATTTAATTTGTGACCAGGTGTTTGTTAATGTTTGTTGTTTTATCATCTACTCCAAATTGGGATTGGAATGGTAAGCATTTTTGAAATCTACGAACTTCATGAATTCCTTCTTTTCTGCTGCTAGTGTTTTAGTTTTCATCAAGGTCTTGATGATGAAAATTTGTCCACCAAAGAGCTGGCACCAGATTGAACTGACTGGGGTACTAGTGTCTGTTCATTTGCTATCATGGTAGTTGTGTGAGATTGGGTTTGTAGGACGGAACTTGGGTTCTGTCCATGAATGAAACCAAGTTTGTAAGAGCTGGAGTTTTAAAGGAACTGCTGTTTCCAACATGGAATTTAATGCTAACCAGGATGCCGCCCAACATAGGGACAGATGCATCTGGATTTTTATAAATTTTAGGGATTTACTTCCCTTGGCTCTTTGACCCTCTAAGCTGTTGGGAGAATATTTCCTCTTCCACTCTCAAGACCTTGGGTTATTTTCAACTTGTACCCTAGGTAGGGGCCCTTGTTTTCACCATTCACAGCAAGATGGACCCTGGTCTTTTAATGAGGTTCATACTCTTCCTCCTTCCTCATCTTTTGTACAATGAGGCCCTAGGCTTGCAACCAGCAGTGGCAGAGTTATCTATGCTGTACAACCACTTATTATTTTAGTTTCCTACATGAATATTATGAAAATATATTTAATAAAGTTCTGCTAAAAGTTTCAACTAAAGAAGATAATTGTGCCAGATTTTTCAATTTATGTAAGTGACATAATGTAGTTGGATTTTTAGTGAAATACATGACTTTGGGAACCTACAGAGAATTTTAATGAAGATGCTTTACATTCCATGCACTCTTGTTTACTGATCAATTTTAATAAGAAATTATTTTAATCTCAGGTAAATTTTCAGATTAATAAATTGTTTTGGAAATATATTTGTATTTTAAGCTAATTTTCATAAGCACATTAGTATTTTTCTGAGGTCTTTTCGTACTGTATTTTCTCTTTTTAACTTATAACTTTTTCCTTTAACTCTTATTATGAATTATAAATTCAAATATTTATGTAAAAGTCTCACTAAGTGAGTAATAGTGACAGTTAATAAAATATTTTGATGATTGTCATATTTTAAAAATTCCTATATTTGTTGTGGATTCAATTCACTTATGAAAAAGGAGTGATTATTATACCAAAAACTCTCCAGAGATACAGACTTAGGAAAATTTTTGTAGTCAAACTTAAAGTTTATATACATGTGGGTTCTCTGCAAATGATAGAGCAGAAAGTTCAAGTCCTACATCATGAAATATTTCTCCAAGTCAAACTTAAGAACGTGGTTAAAATATTCCAATAGTCCAAAACAGATCAGCAGGAGAGAAAAAAACCTTAAAGTTTGATATGCATGAAGGTACTCAGAAACAAATTTTATATTTCCATTGTTGTTGTGACCTTTTCTATGATTTCAAGTAATTCTTTGCATATTTTTATGCATCCCAAATATGTAATTTATTAACTTAAAATAACCAATATTATCCTTAATAATCAATAAATTTTATAATCATATCATAGTATACATTTTTTTAATATTCTGGACAAGCACATAATCCTGTAATATTTAAACGTACTGCTCAGTGAAAATGTCATCCTAGATAATGAAAGCTTTCATGTGTTAGTTCCTTCAGTGATACTGTCTAGCGTTATGATAAGTCAGTGTTAATTTCACATAGAAATTTCATATAAATTTTTTATGTTCCAAACCTTTTTTCCTTTATCATTGTAGTGAAATCCAACTCATCTTATTCAGTGTGAATGAAGGGTCTGGCTATAGGAGGTGATTAAGAATACAAGATTGATTGCATTCGAGTCCACTGGTTCAAAGAAATGAGGTAGTCCTCTTTATGCGTGAGTGGGTCTTTTAATACTCCAGGAAGGAATTGGTTTACCATTAGCAACGTGTGCTTAAAAAATTAAGGATCGAGTGTCAAAGCTTAAAATGTTTTGGCCCCAAAACTAGGTTTGATCCTTCATAAACTTGAGTTTTTAGTTCATCATCTTGGCCTTCTTCACAACTGCCTTCCATTCTTGCCTATCCTCTACTATCTACCTCTGAACCCCCTTCTTTAGTCTTCTTCCCATCTTTTTCTGGGTCTTCCTCTGCTTCTAGAGTTTTTAGTTTGTCATAGAAAGTTAATACCAGGCACGTTAGTGTTTTTTAGTTTATTTCTGCGTAAAGATGGTTTATTTGTATAATTCTCTGCCATTACTGTGGGAAGGGTTTTCTGTTAGCTGAAAGGATAGTTATTTTTTATTCTAAACTAATTTAGGGAGGGTCAATGAATGAAATTGTGTAAGGCAAATGGGAGGTGCTCGATCAAAAATAAGTAGAAAGGAGATAGACATTGCTAATTTATATTTCTGGCTTAATAAATTTTGATTTAGACTGTTAATTCCTTTTTAATTGAAGTGTTTCGTGCATTCAACTCAACTAAGAGGAAAATCAATGAAGTATTTTAGCATTATATAACTTTTTTCTATATATTTGAAATTCCCATGAAGCTAAGTCATGTCATATACTGAGTTTTATTTTTCTTCATTTTTTCAAGGAAATTATAACTCCAATTTCTTTTGAAAATCATCTATGATCATTTTATGAAATTTTGCAAGATGTTTTAAGAGATTAATTATTTAGAGCATCCCTTTAGAAGTTATTCATATAGGAATACCAATATCTTCCCAATTATATAGTTCATAATAGCTTTACTCATTTTCATTTGGTAACTTACTTTGCTATAAAAATATCGATGAAACTTTGTGCCCTCCAGGTGACTTATTTCAGTGCTCTGTGCACCAAAATGTTAAATTTACTGTTATTCTAGGATATTGTAGAATATTCTGTTGTACTTTTGTAATCATTTTTTATTTTCGATAATTTTGAAGACATTGATGTGGATGCTGTTATATTTAACAGTTGGTTGATACATTCTTCATGAAATATTAATCTTTTGTAAATCACTCAAATTATATAAACTTTGAATAATTAGACTCACTTTTATAGGTATGGTCAGGGAGATATTGTAACTATTGACATACTAAAATATTTCAAACCATCAGTTGTTTTTATTCCTCGAATAATTTTCTTGGAAATTTTGGAACTCTTTGGAACTTGCAGTGATCTATTTTGTTCCTCTGCTTTTAATACAGCTTTTAGTGAACATCACTGAATTCTCTTTTTGGTCTCTGATGAATCTTTCAATATTAAGTGTTGTGAAAGCAGTGATGGGATATGGATTTTAACATATGTAATTAGTAGCTTTGCCAATCAAGATGATCCTGAGCTCCTTTTCTTTTGATCATAGAAATTCTTCATTAGCCAACATCTGTTTTTTTTTCCTTAGAAAACAAGTCTTTTACTTTTTTAAGTCAGCTATTTGGTTCATGTGCTACATTAGATAGGGGAAATTTCCTTAGTCCTTTATTTCTTGTTTGATGAACAACTTTTTTTTATTTAGTAAATATTTGTTTCCTATTTTATCTTTGTTTCTAGATTTTTAATAGCTGCCTACCATTGATGTTACTGTTACCAAAGATAGGGTAAAAATTTTAATTGGTACCATGTTATAGGCCTTTTCTTGATCTATGAACACAAGATGGTTCTATCTATTTCTTATTCTTCTTTTCCCAGTTACTTGTCATAGCATAAATATCAACAGAAGACCCTCCTCTCTTGACTCTATCTTCTCCAATAGTTATTATTTATTCATGTCTCTATTTTATTATACATCCATATAGTTTTCCCATAGTGATGGTTACACTAATGCCCCCATAATTTTTCCATTCTGATCTTGAACCTTTCTTATGGATCAATGTCAATACTTCCTTCTACTCTTTTGGGGATGCTTTCCTTATTTCCCTCTTTTGAAAAATATAACCATCGTCATGTGTGATGGTTTTTACCATCTTCATTATCCTAAGGAAGTATTTCCTTAATATTGTATGTACCTGAATAAGGTTATACAAAGTTTGATGAGGATAATTTTAGTAGTGGAGAGTTGATTAACTTTATGATTGTTAACACTTGTTTTCCAAAATGAAAGATCTGTATAGGAGAAAATTAGCTTGAAGTAAAACAGAAAATACAAGAATAAATGCTATTTCTATGTCTGGCATTGGGGTTAACATTGCTTTTCGTTGTGATGTCAAATGGATAAGTCACACAGGAATGTTATCTCGGATATGTACATTGAGAATTTTGGTTAAAATAAGTGGCTTTGGTTTCATGATTGCAACAATGGAGACTTAACGGTTGAAGTTATATTTACTGGAATTGTTTTTCTTCATTTCATTTTGTGAATGAAAATTTTCTCCATTAAATTGTTTCTTGTGTTTCATTTCTTTTTCAGACTTTGCTCCACTTTTCTATTACTCTTCGATAACTTGTAGTTTTGTTATATTCTATCGTAAATTAAAACAGTCGTTTATGTAAAATATTGGAAAACTTAGTCATCTTTCATAGTTTTACATTCTAAAACACTATTAGTTTTACTCATGAGTGCATCGTTCCACAACTTCATAAAAAAGTGGTTGTGTAATGCGCTGCATTAAAAAAAACTACTTTTTTCACCATAAAAGTTAATACTTTTCAGTTCAGAGCATGTTTTTTTTGGAATGAAATAAACTGCAGTTCCAAAACTTTTCATATGTTTTATTTTGGTATTGGAGCGAATTCCTTCCTTCCTTCCTTTTTGTTTTTGGATATCAGATTCACAGTTGTGAAATAGTTTCCTTTACAGCTTTTGCTGAACCAGTTTATAAGAGTAAATAATTTATTAGTAGTAGGTCACTCATTTCACACATCAAACTTTTTAATTCCTTTTGAGTAATCTGATCAATGAACTTTATTTTGTTTGTGCAATTTATTGAAAAATTGCAGAAACTTCAAGTATCCTTCAGAAAAAGTCTATCACATCATTGTGAGAAATATTTCCAAGATTTCTTTCTTAGCAGCTTATGCATGGTTCTAGAAATTTCAGAAAAATTTGTTTTGACAGATCCCATGTCTCTTTCAATCAACTTTTTTTTGTTGTTCAACCTCTTTAACCCTTTGGTCACTAGTAGATTGGAAAAAATTATTTTAAGTCCCCAAGGTCATTCGGTTTGGTAAAAAAATATTTTTTTCTCATTTCATATATTTATTGAATTTATATATACATTCTCTTTTCAGATTATTTTCTGCCTTCTACCACTTATACTCTCAGTGGGAAGTGCTGCTGTATTCAGAATAACTTCAAATTATTCTGAAAACAGACAATGACGTAGAAATGATCCAGATGGATGCTACAACAGCAGAAAACAAACGACACGTCAAAATCTTCGAGATAGGTTTGGCCATACCGGCTCTTCCAATACCAGGAACTTTTGAGGATTGGGATAGGACAGGTTTTGAATGAAATTTGAGAAGGTCTTCTCTGCAATGTTCTTTATTGAGCACTGGAATAAATGTACACTTAGAAATTCGCAATAAAATAACACATAATGGGACTTCCTTGGAGTCCTGATTCCTCCTTCCTGCTGTTGGCAACTGTGAAACATAAAATTCATGAGAAATTGACACTTATAAAAGGTACTTTGGAAAAGTTAAATTCACTTTCATATTTGTGAAAATTCATTGAAAGGAAGCTGTATAATTTTATTCCACAAGTTAGAAATAAAATTTAAATTTGAAAATAATCAGATAATTTTCATATACAAACATGAATTTTGGAAAAATTTTCAAATAATGAAATAATTGAGTTCAAGATTAAAGGAAAATTTTTACAGCAAGATGAAATCAATCTTTTACAGAAAGATTAATTTTAGTACTCTTCTAAATTTAGACCACTGTAGCAGATTAAAATTAGTTTTTATTCCACAAGCATTAAAAATTAAGTGCAAACTAATCATCAAACTTGAATTTTGAAGAGCAATTCATTAATAGCTTCCTTTACATTAAAATACTTTAAAAATGACAATACAATGAATACCTCATATTTAAAATGCCAAATTATTGCACTGAATCCTGAATTGCATTATTGAATTGAAATTTGAAAGGTCTCCAGCAAAGGTTAGAATTTATATTTTGAATTTTAAAAATTTAGATTGATCCGTTTACATCATAGTTATCAACCAATACGCAGCACTTGCCTAATTCACGCATCACATTTTGGATTTGGTAAAATTGCAAAATTTAGACGATCTTAGTAAGCTTAAGCATCACTTATAGTTAGTTTTAATAAGACCTGAGGTCACTGTCGCATACTGGTATCAACGTGTTAAAAGTTATTCCAAATATTCCCGGGAATTCGTCCACGAGGGAGAAAGAATGACTATGCATTGAAGGTCCATATGCAGGACAACCCCTTGAATCGAGTGATCTGAAGAAGAATTGTTTTCAAGTGGCTCAAAAATCCCGTATATGAGATTTACTTTTGCCGATGACTCTTTCGCAAGAACTGAAAATTTACATTTGATTTGATGACACATTTTGAAGTCCCATCCTGGTGTGACTAGAATAGGCCAACCTCTACTGACCTTATCAAGCCTTATGGTGTCTTTCGCATTAGAATTTAAGTTTGAACAATGAATTGAAACCTAAAATGATACTTCGATTTAGAGTATCAAATAATTTGGCTAACAAATTAATCTGAACAGTAATGTTTAGCAAATTTCATTCAAGATTGGTGAAATTTCAGAGATAAATTTGAAATTCCCCAAGCCTAACGAACCACTTTAAACAATCCCAAGGAATGAAAACACAACACAAGTGAAAGCCATTGTCATCGGGTATCCACAGTTATTAAAACGAATTATTGGAGATATTAATGCAATGCTTAACTTGAAAATACTGAGATCCTATTCTGTAACTCTCTTAATAATATCGGTGTTTGCATAAACGTCTGAGGGGATGAATGGAAGAGTAAACTTTTTCACAAATTTTCACAAGTGCTCCGAAGCCGTGCCGAGCGTTTCAGGGAAAAATAGAGTGGGTAGTGAAGGACGGGAAAGGACTCTCCCCCTCCCCCTTTATCTGGGGGAGGAAAACAGCAATAATGTTGAGGGCTGTTTATGACTTCCAGAAACTTTCGAAGTCTCTTTCCTTCTTACATGAACTTCTCTGGTAGAATCGCTTACATATTTGACCACAGCCAGAAGGAGATGCTGTGAGCAGGGGGCTGCCCTGGGCAATGATGACAAGAGGGGGCAAGGTACAGAAAGTAAGTAGAATTTTTAAGGGAATGCGGCAAGCTTTGAGAGTCTATGTATAAAAAAACCGTTTAAAGGCACTCGCGAAGATAATCAGCTGTATAAACGAGTCTCAGGATAACGCAGACATCCATATGTGTATAATAATTTAAAATTTCATTGCTAATGATATGTTGTAGAATAACAGAAAATTATATTTTTAAGGAATTTTCCGGTAAACATATTTAAAGTGAAAATCTTGCATCAATTATGATTAGTGCACTTATTGAATCAGAAAAAATAATTCTTGCCACTTCAGTGCAAATGCAATATATTTCATTAGATTTTAATACCATATTCATATGAGTAATGAGTAATGGTAATGATTATAACTTGTTAAGTGTTATTTAGATTGAAAAGGAATTTTGCAAAGGTTATTCTTCGAAAATTAAAAATAAAAATCCGAGCAGTGGTGCACAATGAAAAGTATTCAATCTGTATATGGTAAGGAGGGTATTAGAAAATGATCGGGAACAGAGCTAGATAGAAATTAAGCGATAAGGAAGAACTCCGCAGTGTCCTATACTCTCGGTCACACCGTAAGAAGAGACATTTACGAGTAATCTATGAGTAAAAGAATGAGAAATCGACATATAATAGTTTGGTATACAAACATGATATACTTTTAAAATTGACATTTTCCAGCCTAACTTTGTGGAATGGTGCCATCATGCAAAGAAAAAAAACACACTTTGTAAATTCCACAGAAATAAATAAATCGGCAACTAGTTTCGTCTGTCAGACATCATCTCAACTCCCTCCAGCAAACCCACCTATTCTGACCTCACCATCCCCTCTCATTTCTCCCATCCTTTTTTTCCCAGAAGTTACCCGCTTTCCACAGTATGATCCACCCACATCCCGATGTCAACGGCCAATTCCCTTAAAGAAGTTTTAATCATCAAACAGATTGCTATAAATAACGGATACAGCCCAGATATGGTGGATAAACTACTGAGGAGAAAACCAAATATCCTCTCATGCCGTAAAATCACTCCTTCCCTCTAATAATCCTCCACAACCACTTCCTCATGGCGGAGATTCCCCTTCCTCGGAAGTCTCTCCTATAGATTGGAACACATGCTTCCTAATGACCTGAGAGCGGCTTTCTATGTCCCCTGGAATCTACGGTGAGCCATCGGCCACCACAAAGATAGAAGACCTAGCGACTCCCTCAGCGGGGTGTACGGTAAAGGTATATTAGGTAAGGTATATTATAAATTACTTAATAAATAAAGTGCATTAAGGGTTGATTAAGTTGGAGGCAATCAGGTATCTGGATCAGGAAAATATATAATAATTATCTCGATTTCTTTTACAATTATAGATAATTGGGATCCGCACGAGAGAGAATGGAGTTCACATTCGCTGAGAAATATTTCTTATACATTTAGTATACCGATTTAACATATCTTAAAGTTGATAACAAGGTCATACTATGTTTCGACCTAAAATTATTATAAAATACGTCATCGCTTACTGGAAAGCATGCATATGAAAATGATAGCATTAAATAAGAAAACAAGATCATGAGAAAAGATGGAGTTGTTGATTATAGCAACAATGTACACAGAATGGCAACGATGTAGACAGATATAGTAAGGGTTCGAAAAAGAGCAAAGAATATTCAAAAGAAAAAATAAAATGAAAACTGATTCGTCAATATTCAACGCGATTATATAAATTATAAAATTATGTGTACAAATTCCACACTTTTAGTGAATAATATTTTTGGGAAAGCTTAAACCATTTTTTTCCTCTCCGATATTACTCATCCATATTCTGTGCCACGCCATTGGTAGAGAGTATCCCCAAACCATTACTCAGTTCCTCCCCCTACTTACCTTCATAGATTCCTTCCTCCTTCTCATTTCTGGCCTTCAATGCATCAACGCCAGTCGTCTTCACATCGTGAGCTCTTCTGCTAAAGAATATTAGGTAAAGTGAAGATTTCGATACCTACGTTACTTAACTCTGCGTCTATCCTCTTATTATCTTCAGATTCTTCATGGATTATGAATACGTAATTTACGACATTCTAGTAGTTTAAATACCTTACAATCTTCTAAATTTCAAGAAAGCGTTTCTTAAATCGGAAAATGTATTGTATGTTTTCGGAAGACTTATCCTGCCAACCAAGTACTCTGCCATGACGAGGGACTACGCCGAGAGAGCTTCAATGAGACTTACAATTAGAAGTTAAGTGATTTCGAACATTTTTCCGGACTTCTTCCAGTTATGAATTCTAAAGCGTGTCATCCCTTCTTATTTCCAAGTAATTTTATCCAGGTTTTCCTCGGTGAATCCGTCATTTTCATGGTGAATCGCATCACATTTTCGAATGTCAGGCATCCCTTAGAAATTGCGATCTGAATCGTTGGCGTTTGACGAAAAGTTTGGACCGGCATTGAGCCATTCGAACTCTTTCGAAGGTTTCGGCGTGCTTAGTAAATTCATTTTCCTATACCGTAATTTGTCGATGAATGTAAAATCTCATAATTTTTGCCAAGGTTTCTTCAGTCTGAAGTATTTTCGGGTATGCTGCTCGGTTGAAAGTTAATCACCCACGTGGGCAAGATTTCCCTCAGTCGCTCCATTTGATAGAGAATTCATTTCTACTCAATTATCACCTATGACGGGATGCTTGTCAGGGTTAACACGTGCTTTCGTAGATTTGCTCGCCAGAAACCCTAGGGAATACTTCTACTACGTCGAAGTATCAGTGGGATTTAAGGATTGTCGAAATATCTCCATGCTAGGAAAGTCTAGTCTTTCCACATTCCTCCGAAATTAAATACAGTCACGAAGAATAGTCGTTATCTTTGACGAGCATGAGATGTGTAAAGTCGCACAGAATAGGAGATTTCGAGTAGGTCTCTGCTCATATTCTTCTTAGATCAATATGCCCCATCAGATTTCAGTTATTTTATCGTGTCGAACAGTCGGATAACCAAGTGTAATACTTAGGTGATAACGTTCCCGGGTTCGATTCTCCTTGGTATGTCATATGCGTGAAATTACCTCTGCTTTTAAGCACATTGAACCATACAACTGGTATTAAATATGTTAATTTGTTTGATCCGACAAAGCCATTAATATCGCTCACATTATGTGGGTACGTACTTTGGAGAATAGTAAGAGACTTAAATCTTGTAAATCAAGACCTCAAAGCTGTCGGCGCTTCTTACAAGGAGAGACTCCCACTTTTGTCCGGGGATTTTGATGAAACTTTCTGCAGTGTTGCAGTAAGTAGAGTAATGAAAAATTGTAACGGCGTTCGTCTGAATGGGCCTTAGTTTCGCTGCAATAAATAATTGAAAATTGATAGCCGGAGTATAGGCAACCCCGCAATACACGCCCATGCTAGCCGAGTATGCATGAAAGAACGCGACATTCTCTGGTATATTTGTCATTAAATTTTTCTTTTCGTTCGTTAAATTCTTTCCTTGACTTATTAATAATAATAAATAGTATGTTCAATTTATAATCCCGTTAAGTAACCTTCGTAAGCGATATTTTCCATTGAAGGTAGTTAACGACTATCCTAAGAACGTAAAAGAAGCTTGCATTCAAGTAATTTAGGATTTCACAATCATAAATAGCGATTGCTTTCTAAAATTTTATATAATAAACACCATTGTCTTTATATTAATTAATTTATATATCCGATTTCAGCATTTATCGAAAGAAATGAATGTAAGCCATTTCTCGGTAATCAATTTCACTACTTCCTGACGAGATAGAAATTCAAGAAATACATGAATAATTGTGTATTAAATATCGATAGTTTTTGCGCAGTAAATCCTTGGTTCGATTCCAGATGACTCGAAAATGTCCTTATAATATATGTTAAGAAAGAAAAGAAAAAGACCATTTTCATCATCGTTAATCGATTACAGACTTTTTCTTTAGTACACTGAAATCAGGAATAATGGTCCTACGAAATCCTTATTAGTACAAAAAGAACGGAAACTAAATATAGACAGTTATTTTGTCGTTGCTTGTCATGTATGTTGTACCAGATATACTGAAATAGATAAATAAATCGTAGTGATTGTTAAATAAGAATATGAAAGGCAATCGCTATATATGGCTGAAAATCCTATGTAATTCGAACGCAAATTCCTTTTTCATTCTAAGGATAGTAGTGAAATACTTAAAATGGAGTAAAATTGCTTACGAAAGTTATTTAAGGGGTTACATACCTTTCTCAACTTGAAAAAATTCAAATATTCGTTTCTTTGCATGAATGTAAAGAATCAACCTTAAAAATATTCAGACGAAGTAGTATTTCACATTATAATAATTAGCTGAGCTACAGTAGTTTTACTTGAGCAATGCAGAGTACTCGATGAGCTGCCAGTGACACTCGTAAGCTTATGGAGTGGAACATAGGGGTTATTACCTTCTACTAAAGCCTTCTTTCCTCAAAGTAACATCGAGGTACCTGTATTTATTTTCTCATCTACAATCGAATCATAGCTTAAATGTATTGTCGTTTACTAACTGATCAAAACATACATGTGCGCGCATGATAACAGGAATATATTTATCCCATTCGTAAATATCCTAAATGTCAGGATAACTTCTCTGCCAGAAACGGCTTTCATTTTGATAACTTTGGAGTTCATTTGAATTTCATGATTTGTGAATTTCCTAACGTTTCGAAGTCGAATGTTGTATTTATCTTCCGAAAATTACTCGCCTCCCTCCTGAAAACGTCGCGTCGCCTCACTGCACACTATATGCTACTTCAACGTTCCCGCAGAATTCCAATATTTTGGCGGAAGAATTCAAATTCGAACCGGTTTGCTCAAGTGTACGGAAGATGTCGCTCATCTTGCCGCAAGATAGGCTGCTGGATTTTGACATAATTTTCTGAAGAAGCTATGGGAAAAAACAACAGTTTCGTGAAACGATTAGGCCAATGCCGTCCATCCGCAACGATCCTTTGCGCGAAAACTTAGTTGCGTCCTGAATTAAGGGCTACTGCTGAATCACGGATTTACCTCCCCCCAGATTTTTCAGGAGCCGCACTGGCGTTGTCGCGTTTTGGTCAGTGAAGGATCTGGCACAACCAGAAAAGAAAGTGAAATCAAAGAAAAGAAAGGAATAATTAGTTCCTTCTGGGTGTTTGGCAGGTCGTGCTGCCCGACAGGCTACAGAATTTTTAAATTTTAAAATGCCACCGCTAGCAGCGGAAGATAGATTTTCTGATACCAACATATATTACTCCGGTAGAGGCTGAGAATTACTTCATCGCGAGATATCGAAAACCTTCAGACAGAGATTGATTACGATGATACCTAAAGGAGGACTTAAGTGTTCCAGAAAAATATACTTCAACTGTGTAGTAAACGTGACGAAGTCAAGAGCTTACACATGCATATTTGTTGTATTATGTAAGTGTTCTTCTTCCCTAAACACAGTCTTTCATGTCCCCTTTCGTATTAGTAATTCCTTAAATACCGAGTAAATTATCTTAGGGCTTCAGTTGGCGATGGAGAAATTATAGTGCTCGAATGTTCGCGGTAAGGAAAGAAAATTTTGCGACGGCTTAATTGAAACACGCCGGATTGCGTCGGCATACTCAGAATAATATTGGAAAATGCTGTAATATGTACAAAATATTACTGGAATGATTGGTAAGAGTGCTGCCGTCAGTAATATAATAATAGTTAATTAAGATCTACATATAGGTTATCAGTAATAAAAAATGAAGAAAATAGTCAAAATTAGAATTTATAGTATACTCTGTTTAGCCAAAGCGTTTATGAAAATTGTTTTGAGTACATTGTTGTCGGGTATTATTAGTATTATTTGTACCCCTTGAGTATTTATTTGTATTGCGCGGTTTTTTAGGGTTAATTATGAACGCCAACGAACAAATGTCTCTTGCTTTGGTTATAGGAATTTAAGTGTTTAGAGATTTAGCATTCTCCCCTCGGTTAGGCACCAGAGATTAGGATTATTAATGGATATGCTTGAATATTACCTACTTCCGAGCGTAATTCAGTAAACGTCGCATGTTTCAATCGGCTGACGCTTGCAATTTTTAACGGAATCAACCATTCCCAAAGCGGGTAGTTCTAAGGTTGGCACTCCATTCTTCCTTTGACATATTTGACAATCCGTTCTTTTTTCAAGGAAAATTATGAAAGATGTACCTCGAATTACGTCCATGTAATATACAGAAATCTTTTACCCTAATATGTCCACCGTAGAAGCAGTCTCATGTATTGGAATAATAACCTATGGTGTGTTTGCGACAAGAGAACAATCACTCACCTGGCTACCTCAAGTAACATCTATTTGTAAGAAAACATACTATACTCTTCATAATCTTAAACGTTACCAAAATATACTGCCAACTCAGCTTAAAAAGGCCCTTGTTCAAGCACTAATTCTACCATTATTTGACTACTGTGATATAATTTTGAATGAAATGTCTCACTCAGTTAGCAGTAAGTTAGATCGTGCATTCAATCAATCGATTAAATTCATCTTCAATGCTAAGAGAAATGATCATGTTACTCCTCTTCTGGATGAACTAAAATGGCTAAGACCTGACTCAAGACGAAAGCTTCACACGCTTAATCTGGTTCACAAAACTCTCCACCATAATTGCCCCAACTATCTTTCCTCTTATTTTAAATATCTTAATAGCTACCACAATCTAGGCACACGTCCATCGGGTAAACTTATAATTCCTCTACATAAAACAGATATGGGATCGAAATCATTTCAGGTTCTAGGTGCAAAATACTGGAATGAACTTCCGTACGCAACTATAAAAGATTTATCTCTCCCCTCTTTCAAACGGATAGTACATAATTTACTTCTTAATAAAAATATCAGATAACTTTTTAAACTCATATATTCATTGCTAATCTTGAAGTTTCAATTAACTAATTATATTTACCTTAATTCATTATCTAGAACCCAGGAGAATGGAAACCATATCTGTCTTGTCAAAATATGCATGCGGTGTAAATCAGTATACTCTCTTGCTCTTTTCTCTTTTCTTTCCTTCAGATAATAAATCTAACCATCCATGTGGGATATATACGCAGCCACCTGACGAAATCAAGAAGATGAATTTTTTGTGATTTAAATAAATGGTTGTCAATATTTATACTTCTGTGTTTTCGCGGGTTTTTTACGCTCCCCTTCTTGTGTGGGCGTTTTCCCGCATCGTGGGTTTTTCTCCAAAGACCTTCAGTTGAGGAGTTTTTCCCCCACAACCACAAATCTTTATATTTTATCTACTAGTATTTAGTCTAAAACTTTGTGAATTGTTTTTTTTTTTTTTTGTTGTTTTTTTTTTAGTCACTTGATGCATTTTAGATTTATATCTTCTTATATTTACCTGATTTGTTCCTTAATTAGTCTGTAGTTTTGTTGATTTAAGCTTAATATAGTTAACTGTATTTTCTTATATTAATTGTAAAGGTTGGGTGGAAGAGAGGCCATACCGGCCTAACCCCGCCAAAAGTGTCTAATAATAATAATAATAATAATGTATTGGGACGGAAACCTCGCGCAATATTACCACATGTCAGGACCTCTCTGTTACACTTCCAAATCTCGACCGAGTATAAATCAATTTTTCATGAAGTGATACGAAATGTTAAAAAATCTCGGAAGGAACCCTCGCGCAATATTCCAACTATTTGGCCGAATATTTAAAACTGGTATCAGTATGGACAAGCGTGCGCAAGATGTCTCTCCTCACGCCGCCTTCTCGGCCGTCTGTTATTAAAAGAAGTTTGTGGATGAGCTATGGGAAAAACATCTAATTTGTTTAACAATTAGACAAATGTCCTCCATCCGCAACGATCCTTTGCGCGGAAATTTAGTTGCGTCCTAAAGAAACGACTATATTTTTATTACGCATGTACCTCCCCCACCAGATTTTTCAGGAGCCATGCTGGCGTTGTCGCGTTTTGGTCAGTGAAGTATCTGGCACAACCAGAAAAGAAAAGAAAAAGAAATCAAAGAAAAGAAAGGAATAGTTGGTTCCTTCTGGGTGTTTGGCAGGCCGTGCTGCCCGACGGGCTACAGAATTTTTAGAAGAATTTTTTGGAAGAATTGCCATCGCTGAAAGCGAGACATGGATTTTTGGATAATAATAAACATCGCTTTGGTAGAGCTTGAGAATTTCTTCATAGCAGGATATCCTACACCCTGTGACTGGGATTGCTAAAGGTAATACCTAAAGGAAAACGAAGGTAATGACAGGGTAGAATGCTTATTTGAGGTAACGATAGTAAGTCAGATGACGGAATTTGTAAAACTATGATGGTACAAACATAAGTAAGCCATCACTAGACTACCGGTATTCTTTCGCTTATAAAAGCACTTTAGACCAAACGTAGGTGTCGATTGTTTCACAAGTAAGACCGTTTCTCACCAATAGAACCTACGGGGAATCGATTTTGGGAGAGCTTTATCGAATGTTGACTAACATACGATACGCTTATTTGACGGTAAGGGATTGAACACGCTAACATCATGCTAATCATCCTGCTAGCCAATCGAGTAAAGTACGTTGTAAACTCCGGGAGAAGGAATATCGCCAAAGACTTGCAGGTTTATGCAATATTACAAACAAAATATGCAAAAACACAATGGTGTTTATTATATAAAATTTTAGAAATCAATCGCTATTTATGAATGCGAAATTCTAAATTACTTGAATGCAAGCGCCTTTTATGTTCTTAGGATAGCCGTTAACTACCTTCAATGGAAAAATATCGCTTACGAGCTTTACTTAACAGGAATACAAATTGAGCATACTATTTATTATTATTAAAAAGTCAAGGAAAGGAATTAAACGAACTTAAAGAAAAATTTATTGACAAATATACCAGAGAAATTCGCGCTCTTAAATGCATACTCGGCTAGCATGGGCGTGTATTGCGGGGTTGCCTATACTCAGGTTATCAATTTTCAATTATTTATTGCATCGAAACTAAGGCCTATTCAGACGAACGCCGTCACACTTTTTCATTATTCTACTTACTGCAACACTGCAGAAAGTTTCATCAAAATCCCCGGACTAAAGTGAGAGTCTCTCCTAGTCAGAGAAAAGAAGCTCATGCGCATATTCTGGAGCTGTCATTAATGATGATCAGGGCATAACTCAAATATCATGCATAGAATACACATGTGCTTTTCATTCTCAAGAAAAATGTAAATCATGTAATTCTTGAATATTTTTTTAATTCATACTATTTTGGTTTGATTCTGTTTATCGAGTGACGCATGGTTTCTCAACGTATGCGCACAGGCCTTAAGTAAATTTTTGATCGATGTATTTTGAGTGCCATGCTTTTGTCCCCGTCTTTGTTATGCGTGATTTTTCATTAATCGAGATTTCACGATTGATCCTCACCAAATATCTTTCGCGTTTAGTTCATAACGAAAGAATTTCCTTCGTTTTCTTTCGGAAATCTTTAATCTACTGCTCTATTCGTGAAAATGGGTACGGTACTATCGGGCGCCGCCCAAACATTCAATCCCGAAATTCACAAATATATTTTTACAAAAAATGACAGAAGGAAGGGGAGACTTAAGAGGGTTTTCAGTATTCGAGAAACTACCAGCAAAATCAATTGGCGGAGGAAGATGTAAGAAGGGGAATACATTCCTTTAGGTTAGAATAGCTTTGCCATCAAAGGAACATGCTATACGTTCATGAGATCACAGTATTAACATATTTTAATCCACTAATTCTTATCGTCCTGCATAGAACTTTATGCTCAAATTCATTCTGATATCCACGGAAGGATACGTAGATACGAGATTAAATTCCCAGATTAAATTGATAGAAACAAACGCAGCTACGGATAGTTCTCTATTCGGGTAAGAATTACCTTCAAATCCGTAATAGTGACTTTTCCACTTAACTCACTATGGCTTCGACATTGTATTCGCCTTTCAACCTGCGAAAGCAATCGGCGTACGTGTGGGCTTTGTTCGTTATCCTTTACCATGAGAGCGCTTCGTAATAGAACTCTCTAATAAAGCGAATTTGCATGATTTCCGGGCAGGTCACATATTGAAATTATCACATCTACTTCAATTATAATCGCTGTGAGTCCACGAGCTCTTCAGTTATTTAATAACCAAGTTCGTTATCATTACTCATATTACTATATTCATAGTAATATGTTTAAAAAGGAATTTTGCAAAGGTTATTCTTCGAAAATTAAAAATAAAAATCCGAGCAGTGGTGCACAAAGAAAAGTATTCAATCCGTGTATGGTAAGGAGGGTATTAGAAAATGATCGGGAATAGAGCTAGGCAGAAATTAAGCAATTAGGAAGAACTCCGCAGTGTCCTATACCCTCGGTCACACCGTTAGAAGAGCCATTTACGAGTAATCTATATCTACGAGTAAAAGAATGAGAAATCGACATATAATAGTTTGGTATACAAACAAGATATATTTTTAAAATTGACATTTTTCAGCTTAACTTTGTGGAATGGTGCCATCATGCAAAGATAAAAACACACTTTGTAAATTCCACAGAAAAAAACAATCGGCAACTAGTTTCGTCCGTCAGACATTATCTCAACTCCCTCCAGCAAACCCACCTCTTCTGACCTCACTATCCCCTCTCTTTCCTCCCATCCTTTTTCCCAGAAGTAACCCGCTTTCCACAGTATGATCCACCCACATCCCGATCTTACCGGCCAATCCCCTTTAGACTAAAGAAGTTTTAATCATCAAAAAGATTGCTATAAATAAAGGATACAGCCCAGATATGGTGGATAAACTCTTGAGGAGAAAACCAAATATCCTCTCATGCCGTAAAATCACTCCTTCCCTCTAATAATCCTCCACAACCCCTTCCCTTCATACTATGTTTCGACTTAAAATTATTATAAAATACGTCATCGCTTACTAGAAAGAATGCATATGAAAATGATAGCATTATATAAGAAAACAAGATCATGAGAAAAGATTGAGTTGTTGATTATAGCAACAATGTAGACAGAATGACAACTATGTAGAAGGCTATAGTAAGGGTTCGATAAAGAGCAAAGAATATTCAAAAGAAAAAATAACATGAAAACTGATTCGTCAATATTCAACGCGATTGTATAAATTATAAAATTATGTGTACAAATTCCACATTTTTAGTGAATAATTTTTTTGGGAAAGTTTAAGCCATTTTTATCCTCTCCGATATTACTCATCCATATTCTGTGCCACGCCATTGGTAGAGAGTATCCCCAAACCATTACTTAGTTCCTCCCCCCACTGACCTTCATAGATTCCTTCCTCTTTCTCATTTCTCTACTTCAACGCTTCAACGCCAGTCGTCTTCACATCGCGAGATCTTCTGGTGAAGAATATTAGGTAAAGTAAAGATTTCGATACCTACGTTACTTTGCGTCTATCCTCTTTATTATCTTCAGATTCTTCATGGCTCATAAATACGTAATTTACGACATTGTAGTAGTTTAAATACCTTACAATCTTCTAAATTTCAGGAAAGCGTTTCTTAAATTGGAAAACGTACTGGATGTGTGGCTTGTCTTCGGAATTCTTCTCCTGCCAACTATGTGCTCTGCCATGCCGAGGGACTGCTCCGAAGTAGCTTCAATAAGTCATACAAATTAAGTGATTTCGAACATTTCTTCCAGACTTCTTCCAGTCATGAATTCTAAAGCGTATCATCCCTTCTTATTTCCAAGTAATTTATCCAGGTTTTCCTCGGTAAATCCGTTTTTTAATGGTGAATCGCACCACATTTTCGAATGTCAGGCATCCCTTAGAAATTGCGAACGGAATCGTTGGCGTTTGACGAAATGGTTGGACCGACGTTGAGCCATTCGAACTCTTTCAAAGGTTTCGGCGTGCTTAGTAAATTAATTTTCCTATACCGTAATTTGCCAATGAATGTAAAATCTCATAATTTTTTCCAAGGATTCTTCAGTCTGAAGTACGTTCTCGGGTATGCTGTTCGGTTGAAAATTTCCCTCAGTCGATCCATTTGATAGAGAATTCAGTTCTACTCGATAATCACCTACGACGGGATGCTTGTCAGGGTTAACGTGTGCTTTCGTAGATTTGCTCGCCAGAAACCCTAGAAATACTTCTACTACGTCGAAGTATCAGTGGGATTTAAGGATTGTCGTAATATCTCCATGCTAGGAAAGTCTAAAGTATTTCTTTCCACATTCCTCCGAAATTAAATTGTCACGAAGAATAGTCGATCAGGGATATCTTTAGCGAGCATGAGATGTGTGAAATCACACAGAATAGGAGAGTTCGAGTAGATCTCTCCTCATATTCTCCTTAGATCAATATGCCCCATCAGATTTCAGTTACTTTATCGCGTCGAACACTCGGATAGCAAAGTGTAATACTTAGGTGATAACGTACCTGGGTTCGATTCTCCTTGGTATGTCATATGCGCGAAATTACCTCTGATTTTAAACAAATTGAACCTTACAACTGGTATTAAATATGTTAGTTTGGTTGATCCGACTAAGCCATTAATATCACCCACATTATGTGGGTACGTACTTTGGAGAATAGTACGAAACTTACAATCTTATATATCAAGGCCTCAAAGCTGTCGGCGCTTCTTAGATTTAATTTTGTCCTTGATTCGATCCAGACGTAAATCATAAATGTTACCCTTTTTAAATCTATATTTTGTTTTTCTTGCATTTTTATTCCATGAATGGAAAGTAATCCGTTGCTATGAATTTGGGAATGAATCACTAAATCCTTTCATTCAGTCATATTCAAATTTTCAAATATTGTAAATTTTCTAGAGTGAGTGAATAGTATATTTTTCTTGAAGCAAAGCGAAGATTGTTCGACTTAAAACGACTTGTTTCTATATGTTCATTTAAGTTGGATTTTCATGTTCATTAATTTTGAGAGTGCATGTATTTGGTTTTGGTATTAAGTTTGTCTGCTCAGTGAGAATGGAGTGTCTGGTGATGTGACTGGAGTGTGACTATTTTGTGTATTTGGTGATGGATTATGGTATTAGCAATTACTATTATTACTAATGGCTATTCATTTCATGTATGTGGTGTGGTATAACGATGAAGATGAAAGTCCAGTTTGCATATTCGAACAAACTTAAGGTCTTCTGATGAATTTTTAAAGAAAACTGAGACAGTAATTAATCCATCCTTTGCTTTGCTTCAAATCTACTTATCGCGGAAGATTTTGACAGATGCTTTTAAATATCGATCTAAATAGATATTCCAGTGTGTAATGAATTTTTAATGTGCTTCGGCTGGAATAGCTTTGAACATTTCTCCCGTTTGTGCAAGTTTATTATTTCTTTCCATGTGAACAGCTTTGAACAGCATGTGATTTTCAGACTTTTCAGACTTTCTAAGTTATTTATATTGGCTAATTATCATCAAATATAATTTGGATATTTGGTGGTTTTTATGGTCGTATAGAGTATTTTTCTCGATTCATTTCGGTCAATTTCGTCGATAATCTAATTCGTTAAATAAGGCATACTTTAAGAAATCTTGAATCTGTTTGTAGACTTGCATTTTTCTTTTAGATTTGATCTGTTTTCTATGTACCGCTTTTATTTTCCTATACATATTATATTGTAATTTTGACTCTCCTTTTTGCCTTTTCGGAGCTTCAATTCATCCGGTACCTGTTAGGTTAGAATATGGTAGCATGTTAGGTTTATGTGCTTCGACAGCTGAGATCATATTGCACATGGTCTCTCACCGGAATCGAACCCGTGACTGTTTTCTCAAATGTAGAACGCGCGGCACGCATAGCTATTTGGAGCTGTCTTAAATTAGTGCTTCTTATCTTCAAAGAAAACTTAATTAAATATTAAGTCCCCTTTAGTTTTTTGCGCAATTAGTACTTTTAATAATTATTTCCAATTGGTCAGGGTACTACTATTAAGGAGTTATTTCAAGGTAATTTCCGTATATTTAAATAGTTTAAATTTAATCACTTTCTCGGAGAATTACAATGATTGAGTACCCTCAGTTGTGATGTAACCTTTAATCGATTCCCTTAAAGCAGTAGATATATTTTTAACGGAAAATATCGATAATGATTAAAAGTTATTCAAATTTTTGGAGGGGATATGCTTAACATCTTCTGCAGATGCTGTGATGATTAATTTAAGAGTTGTAGTAATTTAGCAAACTTTCCAAAATTATCTTTGTAGATAACGTAGGGCTTAGAGCTTAGACCAAAACACAAATTGAACTTTTTAAATCTTCTGTTATACACTTTCAGTAAAATTACTTGAGTGGATGTCATTGGAAGACTCAAGGGAATCAGTGGTGTTTCCAGAAGTTTCTTCCCCCACATCAAGGAAGCATACTGAGCAGTTAAAAGATCAAGGAATAAAGGAAGCAGTTGGGGGCCGGAAGGGGTATGGTTTTCATCTTATTAAATTGTATAATTTTAGTTTGTATAGTGGAATTAAAGTGAGTTTTGCAATGCTCTTTAAGACAGTGGTGCTGCTGGCTTGAACAGTAACTCAAGCCATCTCATATTGCACTCTCACCAGAAGTAACGCTTATAAGAAAAAAGATAGAGCTTCAAGACAATATATTTAAAGATTTTGATTAGATAATATAGGAGCATAGCTTTACATGGTAGAATTAAATAGCAATAATATTGTACCTTAACTTTTATTTGTGATACTTTTAAATCGTTTCCTTTATGCAAGTTTAAAAAGTGTATTCACCAAAAGAAGGTTATAGCTTTTAATTAGAAAAGGTGTCGTTTAGTAACATGACTTTTCTCACAATGCTTTATTAGATTCGGTGAAAATGGAATGGAAAACTTATACCCTGTATTTTTAATACATTTCAGGTAAATTATATATCAAAAAGCCTTTTGAATGTTATTAATATGACAAAGACATAAATAAAAGAGAAAATGAAAACTGATACAGGATAAGGCGTTTTTGGGTGTTTTAGTATATCTGTATTAGTTCGTAGTTATAAGAGTGTTTGTTTAAAAACATTTGGGTGGGGAAAAGAATATCAGTTTGTCTGGGAATTTTTTGAATGTGTAAACTAACAGTTTTATAGATTCAGATTTCATGATCCTGCACATTATGCGTATATAATTAATTTTCCTTGCACATTTTGCGCATTTAAGGATAACAACGTACTTGTTCTGAACTTCTGCAAGATACATGGCGGTTTCTATTTTTACTGCATTGTTACTTTGCTTCATTTATGAAATTCATTTTATTTACCCTCTCAACCTGCTTTTACTGAGTTTATTATAGATTGTAACATATTCATCGTATTTGCTTGCAGAACCTGAGGTTGTGGCCTGCATATGACGCCTTTGGAAAGAGGATAAAGTGAATATTCCCTCCAAAAGGAACTGACAAGGCTATTAAAGGAGACAAACCTTGGAACACTGAATTCAAGCAGCAAATGCGGATCCCTAAAGCAGCACCCATTAGAAGCAGAAAGTTGTGCTAGAAGACACGATGTACTTCATGGAGGCTGGATGCATTGGACTTTAATATTGCTAACTTTTATAATAAAGTAGATTGGACACTAGAATTTAAATACAAATGTGTAATTTCAGTGTTTCGGTATTTTGTTTAGATGTTATTTACAAGATTAACTCTGTTTTTGTGATGCGTTTCAAAAGTGTCGGGACGGCAGTCGAATGTATTAGGTGCGGAGGGAGGCTGTGCAGGAAACTGAGGAAGGAGCTTTCACGTCAACGCAGAGAAGATACTGCGAGCAGATGAAGCGGTCAGGGAGCCGAAGCATCGAGACGATTCTGCGAGCCTAGCTGTGTGAGCGAGGCCTGCACGCGAGGCTTTCGTGTCGATCCTTGAGGCCGTACGCGTGAGGTGTGCCGGTAAGGAATGCCTGCGTGTCTGTCGTCTGTAGGTGGTGCCGAGAGTTACGCCACTGCAGGTGGAGCCTCACAGCGGTGGCCGCAGTTCGAGCCCGAATGCAGTGCAGAGGGAAGACAAAGAAGAGCCTGCAAAAAGCAGGCGAAGCCAAGCAACGAAGATAGCCTGCGACGAACTTCACACACCGATCCGAATATACAGCGGCAACACTTCGTCTCTACAAATATTTCTCTAAACGAACCGTCCACAATACGTCTAAATAGTCCATTTTAACACTGCATTCACGTAATGCGATTGAACACTGCGAATATGACACAGCGAACATGTCGTTTTTTTAACTCTGCGATTTGGAAGACAGCGATTTTAACGCAGCGTTCGAAAACACAGTTTATATTATCATCACCTTGCGTCGACGTCATGCGCTGTGTCAACGTCACCAGTTGCTTCAGCCGATGCTGTCTCAATACTACGCAATGTTTCCTCGTACGGCGTCTGCAGTCTACCTATGTGTATAACGCCTTTGTGTCTCAGCCTGTTAAATGTTGCGATTGGTTGTTTGCGAACTTTTTTAATAGCCATGTACTTAGAGTGAATGATCCTGCTGCATTTCGTTGTCCTTCCTATGTATAGTATTACATGTGTCGCCTCATCCTTAAGGCTATTTTTTATGATGGAGTATGTTTTTATATGAAGTCGTTAAGCTAAAGGAAGTTGTTAGCGTTTACTTGGTATGTTATAAGTGTTTACTTGGTATGTTTTAACTGATGATTTTATTTTCATGAATTGCTTCATGGACTGGTATAATTCGTGCATGGGCGTTCGAAGCCAGGCAACGAAGATAGCCTGCGACGATTTTCACACACGAATCAGAATTTCAGCGGCAAATCTTAGTCTCTACATATCCCACGAAACGAAGCCTCCACGATGCGTCTGATAAGTTTAAACGCTGCATCCACCTAATGCGATTGATTACTGCGTTTTTCAACATAGTTTTTTTTATCTCTGCGTTCTCCCAATTACTGCACCATCATACTATATCATCACCTTGTGTCGACGTGATGCCTACGATCACTGTCGCCGTCACCATCGGTTGTAGCCGATGTTCGCACTATACTATGAAAGTTTTTTTGCGTACGGTGTTCGCAGTCGACTTACCTATATAACGCCTATATATGACTTAGCCTTTTTGTTTTGCAATTGGTTTTTACGAATTTAGTTATTATTCATGAACTTACTGCAAAAGATCCTGCTGCATTTGTCTTCATTTAATATTACATGTCGCCTTATCCTTAAGGCAACTTTTTCTGCTAGATTATAAATTGTTTTTATATCCCTTTGATACTATACCCAATTTTCTTATTAGATGTCAGTAAGGTTATTGAGGGTTTTAGTACATCTTTTCTTATGCTATTACTGATGATTTTATTTTCATTAAGTGTTACATGGTGTTATAATTTGTTTTTTCCCTATTGTGAGAATTTCAGTATCATATGTTGCATTAAATTTCTAATATTTTCTGTGGTAATCCATATGGTTAATTTTCCCTTTTTTACAGGAAGTCTTCAACATTTTAAGGAATTTCTTTGAATTCGTGATTTATCATTATCTGTAATTACTGATAAGATGTATTTTTCTAGAAATTTTACGGGCTGTGTTTTAAGGTGTATCGTTCCTTTCCTTTCTGTACGTGTTCGCATATCAATGTTAGCATTAAATATTTAATCTTTCTTTCCATTCTTCGCATATGACTATTTTTGTTTTTGAAAGGTCTGTTTGGTGTATTTTCTGTTCCGCGTAATTTGCTCAATTTCAGCCTCGTATTTAGCCACAATTTTCATTTGCTGGTGGAATTTTCGTGGAGAAGGTGCTGTTTGAGCCGTTTTAGGTGCCCAAAGATAGGATAGCCTTTGTCTGCCCGATTCTTGGTCTCATGCTGCCAATTGAACGACAGATATGCTGTGGTTCTGGAGGAGTTTCTTCGAGTTCATCAGATTACAACCCTTTGGTTCAGTATTAGGAATCCTACAGACAGAAATGTGATGCTGCAGCATATTTCATCCACGGTCATCTTCCAGGGGGGCGCCCGTAATGGACACCAAATTTCTTGCGTGCATTAATTGACTTTTGACGTGTAGCAAGTTCAGATACATTTGCAGAGTATTTACTTGAACTAAAGCGTCTTCCACCAGTGAAGCCACACTTTAACTTAACGTGCCGAAGGGCTTATTAATCCATCTTCTCGTAAAGAGCTGATCGCATTTGTAACTGTTATTTTAACCCTGTACTATTCATTTTTCATGGAGCCATTAATCTATTTTGTGAATTTAATGTTGTGGCCTATGGCGCTATACCTAATCGAAGTTCAGGAGAAGTGAGTGACGAATAATACAATAGGTTACCAGATCCAGTGAAGAACTTAATTTTACCAAGTTTTCTATTCATGTAAATGTTTTATCACATACTTTAATTATTACGTGTTCTCTATATATGTACAAATATTTTTGCCTACTTTGGAAATCTTGTCAGCTTTCAGCATGCATTGCCAGATAATATATTTACGTTACGCTTTGATGGAATCAAACTTGGTCTTTTGTTATTGTAAAAGTATCCGCGGAATCGCTTGTAGTTAAATAATTCGTTTGTAAATAATTGAATTTGAGATGTTTTGCTGATTAACTTCTGTGGTTTTGGCTGCCTTTGGGAGGTTTTTTTTACGGAGGGGTTTTCCTTCCAAATTCGGGCGAATGCCAGCAGACTTGTTCTTCCCCTCCGGTCTTCCCTGTGATGTCTGTTTTACTGTTGTATTGCTATTTGGTTAGTTTTGTCTGATGTAACCACAGGGAGATTTAAGTGAAATAAAAGTTAATATTGAGAATCGCCTGTTCTGATTCTTAGAGGCATTTTGTTCCTACAACCTAACTAAAAGGAAAAGCAACAATGTATTTTCACAGTTCAATCTAAAATTAACTACTGCTTATAAGGACGAAAATACCTACTATCCTGCGATATGAAAAGCAAAAATGCTTAGGCTTGGGTGTATTAATAGGCCCTTAAAATTCGTTTTAATAGTTTTATTTAAAGGCGAGGGAGCCTCCAGAATAGAGAGAGAGAGAAATTAAAGATGGACATTGTCTGCTATGCAGGTCTACGTTCAACTTTTAGAAGGATTTGTTTTCGTTATTGTTCTTCAATCACTTCATTATTTCGATTTTTAATGGCATTTACATGGCAGAATAATATTATAGCGAAACGGAGGTCTAACTAGTATTGCAGTAATGGACAGATTCTAAGCTTGTTAGCCATTTCAGAAAAGACATGTTCCGCACTTTCTGCTCGCGAGTCGCTGAAAGCTGGCGTTAGAACACGAATTCTTTGACTATTTTAGAGTTAAATCCAAGATATTTTCTTATTTGTATCGGAAATGTGGTCATACCTTTTCAAGTTAAATATAAACAGAGCAGACGAATTCTGGGCACGTGTTCTTGCTAGCAAGTTCTTGCGATAAATCATGGACTGAATTTACCAATTGTATTTTAAAATAAGGCGTTAGGAAACTTCCTAAGCATCTGAGGGTATGGACTAATTAATGGAATTACTGAACTTTAATGAAACCTTCGATTCTGTTGACGCGGATATATATTAAAAATTAAATTATATTAAATTCTGTAAACATCATTTATACGCTGATGACCTGTAGATATATCTCGATTCTACAGCTGCCTGATTCTCTGAATGTGTTCAGTATGCGAACCAAGACTTCCAGCAAAGTCGAAAAATGTAGCTAGGACAATTTTTTGAAGATAAATCTATTAAAATTACAAGCCATTGTCATAGGATATCCCTAGTTATTAAAAAGAATTATTGGAAATATTAATGCAAACCTCTTGAACAATTTTGAGATCCCATTCTGTAACGCTTTTAATAATATCGGTGTTTGCATATACATCTGAGGGGATGAATGGAAGAATAAACGTTTTCACAAATTTTCACGACCGTGCTCCGACGCCGTACCGAGCATTTCAGGGAAAAATGGAGTAGGTAGTGAAGGACGGGAAGTACTTTCCTACTCCCCCACATCTGGGTAAGAAAAGAGCAATTAAGTTGAAGGCTGTTATGACCACCAGAAATTTTCGAAGTCTCTTTCCGTTTTCTTGTATGAAATTCTCTGGTAGAATCTCTTACACCTCTGAACATAGCCAAGAGACATTGCGAGTCGGGTGGTGGGCCAGAGCAACGATGATAAGGGAGGGCAAAAGTGCGGAAAGTAAGTCGAATGTTTACTGGAAATTGGCAAGCTTCGAGAATCTATTTATTAGCAAACCCATTGAAAAGCACTTGCAAAGATAAGCAGCTATATAAACGAGTCTCAGGATAACGCAGACGCACATCCTCATTCACTCTCCATAGGTTTCAATATAATCTCCTAGATTTTTAACCTTTATATTGTGCTGCAACTTCGTTATAATTTGTCAAACGGATCCGACTTCTCCATTTCTGGGGACATATGAATACAGTTTTCATTTGAACAATAAATGTAATGTATTCTTAGCTGAACGATATAATGTTCCATGTTCGATTAAGATAATAAAGTTTTAAATATTTAAAATCTTTTTATTATTTTTCTTTACTGAAATTAAATTATTTAATGTTAATTTTGATTGAGAAAGTTAAATTAAGGTTAAGGAGGAGTTTTTAATGAAGAAAATATAAAGGATTTGGTAAGTTATCATGGGATGTCCGGAGATAAAGATAAGTATTATTTTTCAATAATCTCATAATACAAAGGCTTCCAATCAGCAACTGTTAAATGTAATGTTCTTAGTACTTTTAGTAACTCGATAATATGGAATTAAATTTCTGAGCGGCTGATTCATGCTAGACGGAACATAGACTTACCTCCAGCAAATTTTAAGAAGTGCAATTTTTAAGAATTGGAATGATGAAACTTTCACCAGGCTAATAAATTGAAACTTTGTATTTACTTTAAAAAATATACTTATTTCGATTGGGCAGTTTTCTTTAATTGTAATATATTTCTTGGAATATTTAATTATTTTTTTATTTATTTATATTAATTGGAATATTTTTCTTTGTATTAAAAGCAGTAACGAGGGAAATACTTTGTGGAAAATCGAAGACTTAGTGCGTTTACAATTATGATATTTCTCTGATATGATCATATTTATCTAATCCTTTATAGTATAGAAAGTATCAGAAAGGCAAATAAATAAGGCATTGGTTGGCTACAATATACTGTGTTAAAAGTAAGGATTGGATAGGGGCAAGAGTTAAACAAGCTGCCGAATTTATTCGATATTGAAGAAGAAATTTTTTAGATAAATGTCGCAGTATAAAATATCCATCCTATGTCTCTTTTCAAACTCTATGATTATTCAAATCAATCTTTCAAAATGTGATGTTTGTGCGTGCTAGTGATGAAAATTATAATTTCCACGTTCTTTCCACTGCAATTTATTCGTGATTCATAATTTGAAATTATATATACTACTACTACTATACTAGAGGAAAAGATTTGAATAACGTTATGATAATTTGCAGTACATATATTTCTCTAAGAATTTAAACTCATCTGCAACATATGGGTAAGTTTATAAACGTGGTATATTGTCGGGTTGAAATAATTTGAATCGTTTAGAAGTTATTAACGAGGGAATTTTTTTAGATAGATTACTTTTACGCTATTTTGCACTTTGGACATAGATTGGAGTAGATACGGAATTTTTTTATTTAATTCATTTGCGTTTGTACATGTACGATATGAATTTAATCTTGCCTATAAAAAAGAAAAACATCTTGGCCATATTATTTTTAACATGATTTTGGAGAGTTTTGATGAAATACCTAGAAACTTAAATAATAATACGTGGAAAACTATGCGTTATGAGCAAATTATATGATTCGTAAAGCTTCTTTTTAACAAGACTTTATAAATATGTAACAGAGGATGAAAATTATACTTGGAATTCAATTTTTTATGAAGGTTCTCATTAGCCATTATTCTGCCTGCGTTCATGTTTAAATATCCTAATAGAATTTTGCTGAATATATTGTGTGAACATCTAATATTTGTTACTCATTTTAATTTCAACCATCTTTACAGGTATATACGAGTATTATCAGGGGATGGAATAATCGAAATGAATTAGTAAAAATGATCCTGTCACCTAGAACTCTGAAAATGATCTATGAGAATTATTTGACATATTACTTTTACAAACACAATGTATCTTGCTTATTAGTCTGATGTGTTTCTTATGTATTATTATTAATATCAATAAAAATTAAGAAGACCTTAATTTTTTGTTTCTAATACCCTCGATTTATCATTAACCAAAGTTATGCAAGATAATCGCCTTAGAATGAACCGGCGATCAAAAAGTGATTTAATTAAATGGAGAATATAAGGGTTAGTATTAATCAATTTAATTTTAAACAGTCATGCATTGAAAAACTGGGTAGCGGAGGAAATAACTTGATTATATTGCTCGTTAAGTTTGAATTGTGAAAGTTTACAAGAGCCAAAGATCACGCAATCATAGGGAAATGATAGAAATCGGTAAATAAAAATAATAGAAAAGAAAAAAATATTGACATCTATAGGATTTGAACCCTGACTTTCTACGTGAGAAACAGAATGTCATCCACTACAACAAGACCTCATTTGCTACAAGGCGAGTGATAATAAATGTTATGAATTACTTACTGCAGAGTACATGCAGCGCCCTCATAACCTTGCGGAATTTCCCGGCGTTTTTTGAAGGACGAATTCAGAATTTAGAGGTCATTCAAGGACAAAACCAGCAATTTTAACCCTTTTTTCGAAATTTACGAACAAGCTCTCCGAGTTTAACCCTTTGGGCCCAATAACCTTGGCATGAAAGCGAAAGTTCATGACGACACTGTGACGTTGCGGTTTGGGCGCGGATTCAAAATTTCCAAATTTTGTATTTTATTTCAGAACTCTATTCTTCGAAATTTAGCCATTTTGAATTTGTTATTCCTTTCTCTTATAGTCTCCATTGTCACTATTAAAATGACTATCGTAAATATAATTTTACACCCAAGATGCATTTTGTGTTGTCTAGGCGCAAATTTCAAATTAAAAATTGATAATTTAGATATTTCTTGAAAATTCGTCCATTTTAAGTACTTTTAAGTAGTTAACTTGTAAAATTGCAAAATTACTATCGTTTTACTCTGCATAAGACGTTTTTGTTTTATCTAATTTTTTCCAGAATTGAATTTGAGGCCGTCATTCTGTAATTTTCATAGTTTATATAATATCGGTACCTTATTACTACTGTCGATTTAAATCTGAAAAATACTAAATTAAATGCAATTCTTCCTAAAATACTGGATCTTCCAGTATTAATTAAAATAGAGGACATGTAATCAATCCATACAATAATTCTTTTATAAATAACAAATTTCGGAATTTATTTCTTAGCTAGTACACAGGAAACATGTTCAGAAACATCAAATTGCTTTTTTGATACAATTTTAATTGTAATAATAACAAGTATGCATAATTATCAAGTAATAATAGCATCAAGATGATAGTAATTTTCATGTCCTCATGTGCTACGTTGGTCCTTTCGCACTCAGTTGTGCTGTAGCATTCAGAAGATTTCCATCTCAGACGTCTTATAGTAGTAGCCGGAACAAGTGGGCACCGTGACATCTGAGTACCTGGAAAATATAGTGACAAATAGAAAACGTCATAACCTTAATAGTACATTATTGCCCTAATATATCTTTGAGCGCCAATTATTACTAACTTCCACATCGTGACAAGCGGTGCGTTGAAATCACCGGAATAAAGAGTGATCTTACCCCAACAATTGATATCCTGAATTTCCCCAACGGGAGAGAATAATTTCAATATTAATATTACCGGGTTACGTTGAATCGATAGCATAGCAACTCCAAAATATGACTCATTCCATGCTTATCAAAAACTTTCAATGCTTACTCATCACCATGAGCAGGCGTCAAAATGTAAATAAGAGAGAAGCAACCGTCTCAGAGCGCGGAAGTATAAATAAGCATTCACATCTAATCATCGACATGTCATCCGAAGGTTTCGAAATTTCAAAAAGAAATTCTAAAAATTTATCACGAATTGAAATAAAAGCGCTAAATTAAACTAAACTTTCCGATCTATCTACGATTAGGAACATCTACAACTAATGTTGTAAACGCGTTGAATGAATTTACAATTCACAAACAACTTTAGTATTGCGTAACGTCGAGGATTTCAAATTTAGGGTGTTAAAACCATAAACATTTAAAACGGAGTTTGCCACGAAAGCAGTTTTACAAAATAATGGTTTAGGACAAAATTTTTGATGCGCAACTCGAAATAGTTAGAATTAAGACTACTGCAATCGTTATCTTAGCGTGACTATGCTGTTGAAGCCTTTATTACACATATTACACTAACCTATTCCGCTTCTCTTATGTGATAACTTTTCGTTTTTAGAGGATGGCGCTCACTTCTCCATCTGGTCAGGTGTTCGGCGCTATGATGTCCTGAGCTCAGTTGATTTCACTATGACTACTTCAGATGTCCATAAGGATTCCACGTCCTCTCTTTCAATCAAGTAAACAAGATACGGCTTTCCTAAAAATATAAAATAGTTATGATGGTCAAACTTCTTGCAAGTCAAACAAGAATTCTGCTTTATTCTTCATCATGGTGATAAATTGTAATAAATTCTAACTTTGAATATAACACTAACAAACCACCGAAATAAAACCTGTGTAAATTATTTTTTTATATTCTCAACTCTCTTTTTTATGTTAGAACAAAAACCGCCGCAGTACTTGTCACTGCAAACTGCACTATCGATAAGTGCTATTCCCCTAATAGTTGCATCAACGTACATTTCTATTTCAAAAAACAAGATTTGCAAACCATATAATGAATTGAAATAAACTATATAAAATAAAAATATTTTAAAATATATGAATTCCTTGCAGTGTCTAGATTCACGTATATAAAATACAATAAACACGGTGTGTTGTATAACCATAGTTTGGAAGCCTTTAATAAACAAATCTAATAGGATAACCTAACATAGTTTTGCCTGAAACGTTACTTTCCATTTCAACTTGCAGATTAGATAATTTACAAAAATGAGCTTTAATATATTAAACTAAACCGATAAGAAGATGTAAAAAGAAGTAGAACGTAACAAAAGGAAACTAGTAGTAGTACGATATCTTCAATTTTTTTGGCTGTATTAATTAATCACATTAGAAATCGATCCCATCCAAGCTTCACAATTCTCTTCCTCTTTGAAACATCACTTTGAAAGACACCACAGATTTCAAGTGCCAATTATTACAGGTAAAAACAACCATGTGGTAGTAAAACCGAAAATTAAGTTCTGCTCAATTAATTAGGAAATTACTCCACCTTTCCTAAATATCCAGCATTCCTTCTCATCAGTAATTATAATATTTTAGTTATGAAATGATTATTTAGATCCAGACAGTTTAGTTTGTGTGTGTAACTTACGCGGCCCGCCTTTCAAAATCATTCGTGACCCCTGACCAAGGCAAGGTTTATATTATATAAAATAACGTCTTTAACATGTAGCGATTCAAACGTACGTCTGCAATTATACAGACACTTCGTCATATTATATACACAATCGACAGGTATCTAAATTCAGAAAATAAAATGAGAGGCTATTTGCTTCCAAAATATCTCTCGAACAGTAGAAGTTGATCACTCCGCGAGAAAACTCTGATAACAAAGCTTGGAAAAATCTGATATACTGATTGATATCAATGCCTAAATATAAAAATTCTACGGAAAAGATTGCTCTAATAGATGAATCTAAAAAAATTAATTTCTAAATTTGGAAATTAAACGAATTATTCAATACCAATTTAGAGACATCTTAATAAGCGAAATGCCGTTAAGGCAATCAAGATACAAATATAGAGCTAAATACTCTACTTACTTAACTAGCATTAAATTTCGTGACATTAATAGCAATATAGACTGTAGTAAGTATAAATAAATAAAGTGATAAATAAGAATGAATATAATAATAATGATAATAATAATAAATAAATGTAATAATAAATATTATAAACAATAATAGGTAAACTTTCACTCGAGAGTCTCAAAATGCATCGACTACCTGAGGTGTCGGACCGCCAACGGCGTGGGTCGCCCCACCTTCACTCCTTCGGAAGGCTCTGACGCATATCCTCGGCTACAAGGCTAAAGTCATTTCACTGAAACGATAACAAGTTATGGGTTGGAATTTTACCATTACGAGAAAACATTCATGTAAAGATGAAGTAGGAACTTAAGGACTCATAGAACTCACTTCAAAATTTGAAAACACTTACCGTATCTTGCATCGGAATTCAGAGGTGGTGGACGTAACAAATAAAAAGAACTCCTACCAAAGAATGCCCAGATACAAATCTCCATCGGTCTTCTTCCTCTGCTTACTCCGTCCTTGAAATAAATAATCATGCATGACAAAATTTCTCACAGATACATTTTTTAAATTTGCCAAATAAACAGTTTTCTCCTTAACTGGAGCTACCTCATATTAAAAGCCTGTGGTCCAAAATAATCCAATGATGCGCACCGTTTAATATGAGATGCTCCAGTGCCTAAGCTTGTTGGAAACATCAGGTCAAATGCACAACTCCAGCGCAGGGCGAAACAGCTACGACAGGGTTACAGGATCGTACTCATTGAAAGTGGAAGAGAAAGGATTCGCATTATGTGTTTATTTAATCAAAAACATGACTATTCACGTAACAAAGGAACAGGAATGAACGTTTCACAAACTAAAATCGCGTGGCTCAAGGGGTCAAACTGGGTTTAACGCGGACATTATATTTTAAAGAATTCTCAGTTTAGTATTTGCGAGAATCAATTGTAATAGTAATTATATTAGGATACAAACCTTTTTTCCATGTCTGCGACGAGCCACTCCGTTTCAGAAACACCTGGATTCAATGCTGCAAAAACTCTTACCTGCAAGGAGCATTCGGCACGGTCCAACCTCACCTACGAAATGAACTACTGGAACGAGTTTTCTGTATCCCCCATGCGGCATAAACCTGAATCTGCCACGAAACAAAATACAAATGGAAAGCTAAATCACGACTTTCCGAAAAGAAAAATCATCCTTCCTAAAACCTAACTAAATGATGGTTTTACTTTTTCTATTTTGGCTATAATATAAAAATAACAAATGAATTATATGGCTCACACTTAAGTTGACAAAGAAAAAACACACTCTGCTGAATATCAACCATATGGTGAACGGCTAAAAAATGAGAGAACGCTCTGGTAGAATGCAAAGTTAGCATACAGTTACACAGCGAAAATATAAATAAAATAAAACTTTAATATAAAGACAATGGTGTTTATTATATAAAATTTTAGAAATCAATCGCTATTTATGAATGCGAAATTCTAAATTACTTGAATGCAAGCTCCTTTTATGTTCTTAGGATAGTCGTTAACTACCTTCAATGGAAAAATATCGCTTACGAAGGTTACTTAACGGGATTATAAATTGAACATACTATTTATTATTATTAATAAGTCAAGGAAAGAATTTAACGAACGAAAAGAAAAATTTAATGACAAATATACCAGAGAATGTCGCGTTCTTTCATGCATACTCGGCGAGCATGGGCGTGTATTGCGGGGTTGCCTATACTCCGGTTATCAATTTTCAATTATTTATTGCATCGAAACTAAGGCCTATTCAGACGAACGCCGTCACACTTTTTCATTATTCTACTTACTGCAACACTGCAGAAAGTTTCATCAAAATCCCCGGACAAAAGTGAGAGTCTCTCCTTGTTAGATTTAATTTTGTCCTTGATTCGATACAGACGTAAATCATAAATGTTAGCCTTTTTAAATCTATATTTTGTTTTTCGTGCATTTTTATTCCATGAATGAAAAGTAATCCGTTGATATGAATTTGGGAATGGATCATTTAATCCTTTCATTCAGTCATATTCAAATTTTCAAATATGGTAAAATTTCCAAAATGAGTGAATAGATATATTTTATTGAAGCAAAGCGAGGATAGTTTGACTTAAAACGACTTGTTTCTATATATTCATTTAAGTTGGATTTTCATTTTCATTAATTTTGAGAGTGCATGTATTTGGTTTTGGTTTCCTACGTTTGTCTGCTCAGTGAGAATGGAGTGTGTGGTGATGTGACTAGAGGTGTTCTCTTTTGTGTATTTGGTGATGGATTATGGTATTAGCAATCGTAGTTCCATGGTATCTAACATATATTCGGTGTTTATTCTGAGAGATCGCTAGAGAGCTGGAGAAGAGTAGGCTAGGTTATCAGTTTTAGTTCCATCATTACTAATGGCTATTCATTTCATGAATGTGGTGTGGTATAACAATGAAGATGAAAATCCAATTTGAATGTTCGAACAAATTTAAGGTCTTCTGATGTATTTTTAAAGAAAACTGCAACAGTAAGTAAACCATCCTTTGCTTTGCTTCAAATCCACTTATAGCGGAAGATATTGACAGAAGCTTTTAAATATTGATCTAAATAGATATTCCAGTATGTAATGAATTTTTAATGTGCTTCGGCTGGAATAGCTTTGAACATTTCTCCCGTTACACCATGTTTATTATTTCTTTCAATCTGAACAGCTTTGCACATGTGATTTTCAGACTTTTTAGCTTTCCTAAGTTATTTATATTGGTTATTTTTCATCAAATATAATTTGGATATTTGGTGGTTTTTATAGTCGTATAGAGTATTTTTCTAGATTCATTTCAGTCAATTTAGTCGATAACCTAATGCATTAAATAAAGCATACTTTAGGAAATCCTGAATTCCGTTTGTTGGCTTGCTTTTTTGTTCTGTATTTGATGTGTTTTCTAAGTACCGCTTTTATTCTCCTATACATATTGTATTGCAATTTTAAAGATTTTTATTTATTTTTGATATTGTATTGCAATTTTAAGACTCTCCTTTTTGCCTTTTCGGTGCTTCAGTTCATATAGTAGTATTTTAGGTTTAAGTGCTTCGAAAGCTGAGATCATTTTGCCCGTGGTCTCCCACCGGAATCGAACCCGTGACTGTTATCTAAATGTAGAACGCGCGGTACATATGGCTATCCGGAGCTGTCTTAAATTCGAGTGCTTCTTAACTTCAACGAAAACGTTATTAAATATAAAGCCCCCTTTCGTTTTTTGCGCAATTAGTACTTTTAATAATTTTTTCCATTTGGTCAGGGTACTACTACTAAGGAGTTATTTCAAGGTAATTTCCGCATATTTAATTAGGTCTATATTTAATCACTTTCTCGGAGAATTACATTGAGTACCCTCAATTATGATGTAACTTTTATTCGATCACCTTAAAGCAGTAGATATATTTCTAATGGAAAATATCGATAGGGATTAATAGTCAATCAAATTTTTTGAAGGGGATATGCTTAACATCTTCTACAGATGCTGTGTTGATTAATTATAGAGTTGTAGTAAATCAGTAAACTTTCCAAAATCATCTTTATAGATAACTTAGGGCTTGCAGATTAGATCAAAACACAAATTGAATTTTTTTAAAATCTTGTGTTATACACTTTCAGTAAAATTACAACAGTGGATGTCATTGGAAGACTCAAGGGAATTAGTGGTGTTTCCGGAGGTTTCTTCCCCCACATCAGGCAATCATACTGAGCATACTGAATACTCAAAAGATAAAGGAATAAAGGAAGCAGTTGGGGGCCGGAAGGGGTAAGGTTTTCCTCGTATTAAATTGTATCATTTCAGTTTGTGTAGTGGAATTTGTGAGTTTTGCAATGCTCTTTAAGACAGTGGTGCTGCTGGCTTGAACAGTAACTCAAGCCCTCTCATATTGTACACTCACCAGAAGTAACGTTTCTAAGAATAAAGATAGAGCTTCAAGCCAATATATTTCAAGATTTTGATTAGATAATATAGGAGCATAGCTTTGCATAGTTGAATTTGATAGCAATAATATTGTGCCTTAACTTTTATTTGTGATACTTTTAAATCGTTTGCTTTATGCAATTGAAAAAGTGAATTCACCGAAAGAAGGTTATAGCTTTTCATTAGAAAAGGTGTCGTTTCGACAATGATTATAGTTAATTAGCCCATGGATGGGGAGCCTGTATCATTTGTGCCATGTATGACCTTTCTGTCATTCAGAACCAGCTTCTCTTCCATTCCTGAATTTTACATGGTTTTATGCATGACTTTTCTCACAATGATTCATTACATTCGGTGAAAATGGAATGGAAAATGTGTTACCTGCATTTATAAAACATTTCAGGCAAACTATATAGCAGAATCTTTTTTAATGTTATTAATATGACAAAGAGATAAATAAAATAGAGAAAATGAACACTGAAACAGGATAAGGCGTTTTTGGGTGTTTTAGTATTTCTGTATTAGTTCGTAGTTACCGGAGTGTTTGTTTAAATACATTTGGGTGGGGAAAAGAATATCAGTTTGCCTGGGAATTTTTTGAATGTGGAAAAGCAGTTTTATATATTCAGATTTCATGATCCTGCACATTATGCGTATTAAATTAATTTACCTTGCACATTATGCGTATTTAAGGATAACAGCGTACTTGATCTGAACTTCTGCAAGATATTTAATACATAGCGGTGTCTGTTTTTACTGTATTGTTACTTTGTTACTCCATTTATGAAATTCATTTTATTTACCATCTCAACCTGCTTTTACTGTGTTTATTATAGATTACAACATATTCATCGTATTTCTTTGCAGAACCTGAGGTTATAGCCAGCATATGACGCCTTTGGAAAGAGGATAAAGTGAATATTCCCTCCAAAAGGAACTGACAAGGCTATTAAATGAGACAAACATTGGAACATTGAATTCAAAGCTCAAATGCGAATCCCTACAGCAGCACCCATTAGAAGCAGAAAGTTGTGCTAGAATACTCAATGTACTTCATGGATGCATTATACTTCAATATTGCTAACTTTTATAATAGAGTAGGTTAGACACTAGAATTTAATTACGAATCTGTAATTTCAGTATGTTTCGGTATTTTGTTTAGATATTATGCATTTGTAAGATTATTTCTGTCTTTTGTGATTCGTTTGAAAAGTGTTGGGACGGCAGTCAAATATATTAGGTGCGGAGGGAGGCTGTGCAGGGACCTGAGGAAGGAGCTTTCACGTCAACGCAGAGAAGATTCTGCGAGCAGATGAAGCAGTCAGGGAGCCGAAGCGTCGAGACGATTCTGCGAGCCTAGCTGTATGAGCGAGGCCTGCACGCGAGGCTTTCGTGTCGATCCTTGAGGCCGTACGCGTGAGGTGTGCCGGTAAGGAATGCCTGCGTGTCTGTCGTCCGTAGGTGGTGCCGAGAGTTACGCCACTGCAGGTTGAGCCTCACAGCGGTGGCCGCAGGTCGAGCCCGAATGCAGCGCAGAGGGAAGAGAAAGAAGAGCCTGCAAACATCAGGCGAAGCCAAGCAACGAAGATATCCTGCGACGAACTTCACACACCGATCCGAATATATAGCGGCAACACATCGTCTCTACAAATATTTCTCGAAACGAATCGTCCACAATACGTCTAAAAAGTCCGTTTTAACGCTGCTTTCACGTAATGCGATTGAACACTGCGAATATGACACAGCGAACATATCGTTTTTTAATGCTGCGTTTTTGAAGACAGCGATTTTAACTGTTTTCGATCACTGCGTTATCACAATTACTGGATTATCATATTATGATATTGCGTCAACGTCATGCGTACGACAACCGTGTCAACGACACCAGTTGGTGCAGCCGATGCTCTCACAATACTACGCAATGTTTCCTCATACGGTGTCTGCAGTCGACCTATGTGTATAACGCCTTTATATGTCTTAGCCTGTCAGATGTTGCGATTGGTTGTTTGCGAACTTTGTTAATAGCCATGTACTTAGTGTGAATGAGCCTGCTGCATTTCGGTGTCCTTCCTTCGTATAATATTACATATGTCGCATCATCCTTAAGGCTATTTCTTATGACGGAGTATAAGTTTTTATATGAAGCCATTTAGCTTAAGGAAGTTGTTTGAATTAGTGTTTACTTGGTATGTTATTACTATTATGATTTTATTTTCATGAATTGCTTCATGGACTGGTATAATTTGTTCCAGGGCGGACGATGCCAAGCATCGAAGATAGCCTGCGACGATTTTCACACACGAATCCGAATTTCAGCGGCAACACTTCGTCTCTACAAACATCCCACGAAACGAAACGTCTACGATGCGTCTGATAAGTACGTTTAAACGCTGCATCCACCTAATGCGATTGATCACTGCGTTTTTTAACAGTTTTTTTTTATCTCTGCGTTCTCCCAATTACTAGATCATCATACTATATCATCACCTTGTGTCGACGTGATGCCTACGATCACCGTCACCATCGGCAGTAGCCGATGTTCGCACTATATTATGAAAGTTTTTTTGCCAATTGTGTCCTCAGTCGACTTATCTATATAACGCCTGTATATGACTTAGCCTTTTTGTTTTTGCAATTTGTTTTTACGAATTTAGTTATTATCTATGAACTTACTGCGAAAGATCCTGCTGTATTTGTCCTTCATTTAATATTACCTGTCGCCTTATCCTTAAGGCAACTTTTTCTGCTAGACTATAAGTTGTTTTTATATCCCTTTGATAGTATACCCAATTTTCTTATTGGATGTCAGTATGGTTATTGAGTGCTTTAGTATGTCTTTTTCATGTTATTACTGATGATTTTATTTTCATTAAGCTTTAAGGGTTAGATGTAAGAAATGACTTTTCAGTCTCAATCTCGCCCGAATAAAGACGTTTTATTATTATTATTACTTGGTGTTATAATTTGTTTTTTTCCTATTGTGAGAAATTGAGTATCATATGTTGCATTAAATTTCTAATATTTTCTGAGGTAATCCATGTGGTTAATTTTCCCTTTCTATAGGAAGTCTTCAACATCTTAAGGAATTTCTTTGAATTCGTGATTTCTCATTATCTGTAATTACTGATAAGATGTATTTTTCTTGAAATTTTACAGGCTAGGTTCTAAAGTGTATCGTTACTTTCCTTTCTGTATGTGTTCGCATATCAATGTTTGCATTAAATATCTAATCTTTATTTCCAGTCTTCGCATATGACTATTTTTGTTTTTGAAATGTCTGTTTGGTGTATTTTCTGTTCCGTGTAATTTGCTTAGAATTTCCAGGTCCAGCCTCGTATTTAGCCACTTTTCATTTGCTGGTGGAATTTCAGTGGAGAAGGTGCTGTTTGAGCCGTTTCAGGTGCGCAAAGATAGGATAGCCTTGGTCTGCCTGCTCCTTGGTCCCTTGCTGCCAATTGAACGACAGATATGCTGAGGTTCTGGAGGAGTTTCTTCGAGTCCATGAGATTACAACCCTTTGGTTCAGTTTTAGGAATCCTACAGACAGAAGTGTGATGCTGCAGCATATTTCATCCACGGTCATCTTCCAGAGGGGCGCCCGTAATGGACACCAAATCACTTGTGTGCATTGTTAAGTGACTTTTGAAGCGTGGCAAGTTCAGATACATTTGCAGAGCATTTACTTGAACTATAGTCTCTTCCACCAGTGAAGGCACACTTGAACTTAACGTGCTGAAGTGCTTATTAACCCATGTCCTCGTAAAGAGTTGACCGCATTTGAAACTGTTGTTTTAACCCTGTACTATTTATTCTTCATGGAGCAATCAATCTATTTTGTGAACTTAATGTTGTTAACTATGATGTTATACCTATTCGAAGTTCACTAGAAGTGAGTGATGAATAATACAATAGGTTACCAAATCCAGTGAAGAACTTTATTTTACCAAGTTTTCTATTCATGTAAATGTTTTACCACATGCTTTAGTTATTACGTGTTCTCTATATATTTACAAATATTTTTGCCTACTTTTGGAATCTTGTCAGCTTTCAGCTTGCATTGCCAGATAATGTATTTACATTACCCTCTGATGGAATCAAACACGGTTTTTCGTTATTGTAAAAGTATCCGAGGAATCGCTTGTAGTTAAATAATTCGTTGTTAAATCCCTGAATTTGAGGTGTTTTGCTGATTAGTGTCTGTGGTTTTGGCTGCCTTTGGGAGGTTTTTTACGGAGGGGTTTACCTTCCAACTTCGGGCGAATGCCAGGCAGACTTGTTCTTCCCCTCCGGTCTTCCTTGTGATGTCTGTTTTAGTATTGTTTTGCTATTTGGTTAGTTTTGTCTGATGTAATCAAAGGGAGATGTAAGCGAAATAAAAGTTATTATTGAGATCTGCTTGTTCTGATTCTTAGTGGCATTTTGTTCCTACAACCTGACTAAAAAGAAAAGCAACCATGTATTTTCACAGTTCAATCTAAAATTAACTACTGCTTACAAGGACGATAATGCCTACTATCCTGCGATATGAAAGGCAAAAATGCTTCAGCTTGGGTGAATTAAAAGGCCCTTAAAATTCGTTTTAATAGTTTTATTTAGAGGCAAGGGAGCTTCTAGAATAGAAAGAGAAATTTAAGATGACATTGTCTTCTATGCAGGTCTACGTTCAGTGTTTGGAAGGATTTGTTTTCGTTATTGTTATTAAAATCACTTCATCACTTCGATTTTTAATGGCATTAATATGGCAGAATAATATTATAGCGAAACGGAGGTCGGAATATATTAATTCGGCGGTTTAAAAGTTGTTTCCTAGATATAGTTTTACTATAGATTTTTCTCCATCTAGTATCGCAATTATGGACAGGTTATAACCTTGTTAGCAAATTCAGAAAAGACATGTTCCGCAGTTTGTGCTCGCGAGTCGCTGAAAGCTGGCGTTAGAACACGAATTCTTCGACGATTTTCGAGTTAAAACCAAAATATCTACGAGGGTCATCCGGAAAGTAGTACCCGTTCGTGAAATACAGACACAAAAGTAAATATTAACAAACATAAAAAATTTTATTTGAAAGAGGATACTTTAAACTACTTCTCAACATAATCTCCAAGCAAATTAAGGCATTTGTCATAACGTGTGACAAGTTTCTGTATTCCTGCTGCATAGTCCTCCGCCGCCAGCTCATTGAGATACAGGGTCACTCCTTCTTTAAGTTCTTCATCGCTGTCAAATCTTTTCCCCGCCAAAAAGTCTTTAAGCTTTGTAAAGAGATGAAAATCTGAAGGGGCCAAGTCCGGGCTATACGGTGGATGGTCGAAAGTTTCCCATTTGAATTGCTGCAAAAGTCTTTGTGTTATCCCAGCTGCATGAGGCCTGGCATTGTCATGAACGAGAATGACACCAGTAGACAATAGACCTCGCCGCCGATTTTGTATTGCCCGCCGTAATTTCTTTAATGTTTCACAATACGCATTGGCATTAATAGTGTCTCCACGGGCCATAAAATCAATAAGCAATACACCTCGTCGATCCCAGAAAATGGTTGCCATGAGTTTCCTGGTGGACAGAACTGTCTTGAATTTTTTTGGTTTGTTTGGTGAATGAGCATGATGCCACTCCATTGACTGTCGTTTACTCTCAGGTGATGCATAACAAACCCATGTTTCGTCACCAGTAATTATGCGAGTCAAGAAAGAGTCTCCTTCATCAGAATAACGTCCCAAAAACGTCAGTGCTGCAGCCATACGCTTGGTTTTGTGCTCATCTGTAAGCATGCGAGGGACCCATCTTGCACAAATTTTTGCATAATGCAGATGGTCTTTAACAATTTCATGAACAATTGTTCGAGAAACATTGGGAAAATGCTCACAGATGTCATCAATTGTGACGCGCCGATCGTTCCTCACGAATTCGTCAACTGAGCTCACCAGTTGGTCTGTAATGACACACGGTCTACCCGAACGCTCATCGTCGTGTGTGTTCCCCCTCCCCATGTTGAACTTGCGACACCACCGCCGAACAAACGACTCGTCCATTACATTGTCTCCATACACCTCCTTTAATTGGCGATGAATATCACATGGGCGAACGTTTCTTGCATTGAAGAATTTAATCACTGCCCTCACTTCACAACTGGCGGCGTTCTCAATTTTTTTAAACATTGTAAACAATCACAGAAACAACACAGGCAATGCTAGCGTCACGCAACTTGGCTCAGAGAAGGCAGACAAGCCACTGAAGCTATCTGACCTTGTCCAGCGGCTACTCGCGTCGTCAGCACTTCATGCGGCACTAACGGGTACTACTTTCCGGATGACCCTCGTATCTTGGTTTAATTCTCTGAATGTATTTTTGACAACCCCTTTTAATTCTTCCATTCTTTTTAGCATATTAACTCTTAGCTTAGCTGTGGAAATAAGGGACTATAAAACCATACTATTAAAATTTGAACATAATACATAATCACAAGTTATGTATGATTTAGCTATAAATAAACATAAATCAAAATTCCTATTAGAAATAGCCGGGAAGAAAAGTTACCCATATTGCAGTGATGACAGTTGAAAGGATAAGAGAGCATGCTCATTTGTTGCAGGACTCAGTTGTCAAAGAACTGATTGTGAATACATGCTTTCCATCTAGAGCAGTGAAAAATTCCGACATTCAAAACCTAAGACTATGTTTCTACACTCATTTGTACTTGATGGAAATTAAGAAGTAATAATTAAAAGAATAAGGATTGAATAGTACTTATGTAATAAAATGAATGAGTTACAAAAATAAATCAGTCACACATTAAGCAATAATAAATTGCTAATAGATTGTATAGTTGAAAGAAGCAAACTTACGGCCAGGTTTTCTTAGAAAAAATGATATATTGCATGTATCAACACATAATGCATATAACTATAACCTACAGAATACAGTAAATATTTTGAAAAAACTTCATGAACCTAAACTTAGTCAGTACTCCTAACTGAATCAAAATAACAGTAATTCACTTTCCACACATATTTCTTCATGTACTAATTTATCTTAATATGTTTTTTCTTTCACTAAGCCATACTTTTATCATTTTAAATACACAAGTACTTTATTGAAAGAGGAGACAAACAATAAGCAAAGATAAAACTAAGTACTTGGATATTGTATGACAAAGAACAAGATGACTTGGATGTAGGCAACTACGAGATACAACATACCAAATTTTTATGGGTTACCTTCACTGCTACATGCAGAAGTACCTAAGATTTAGCCAATAATATGGGGCAAGAAAAGTAGGCAATCTATCTGCTAAGCCGAAGAGAAAAATTCAAAAGGAAATCTAAACAGGTACATACAACACTATTTTTGATAGCAATAGTACATATGAATCAGAGGTATGGGAAGTCAATAAAAGGGATAAAGGAAAGTTATGTCCTAGGTGATGGACTTTTGGCAAATAAGTTCCTGAATCTCTACGACAGACCATGTGAGAAGTCATAGAATTAGGAAAATTATGCATGTAGAAGGAAATATAATTCAGACAATAGAAAGACAGATCTAACAAAGATACTGATGTGGTATGGGCACCTCCAATAGATGAAAAAAAACACATGGTTGAAAAACAATTTCTAGAGCAGACATGTCCTGCAGCCCTCGAAGCCCATTTGCGCAGCCTATATCACATAACTGGGTAATAAATAAACATTGCAACAGCACAGGTAGGGAATCAAGTAGTATCAAGCACACGGTATTCATTAGCACTTACTGGGTAATTTGACTGAGTATTGAGTTGCATTTTTCTAGTGAACATTTTCATTAGTCCCTGAGAGGCAAAGATGATCTTGGACACTATTAAGAATGTCTCATGAAGCTTTCTCTACATTTCATTCTAAATTCTCTCTCTTGATTATTTTGTTTTCAATTCTTTGCTAAAATACCTGACTATCACTAAAAACAAATAATAGAGGTGAAATGGGATGATATTGCTACCAATTATCATCTTTTTAAACTAAACTTTTGTTCAGCAACTGCACAATCCACCTCGTTACTTTATACAGTCTGTCACAGAGTTAAAATCATCTAGTGAATTAAGTTACCTGATTTGCAATACCAGATTTCACAGGTTATAAATCATCATTAGTTGCCCTGTAACTTCAAGCCAGTGATCCTCTTTACAAGAAGTGCATTGCATCTTTTTAAAAAGATACTAAACATCTAAATCAGCCAATAACTACAGATTTTAATATTAAGGAAAAAAACATTAAACAATCAATGTTTTCATAAATCTTAATTGATATTTTTTAATTTATTTTTTCTTCTAAGTTCTTTCAGTTGGTGGGGCATTTTTTATAGATATAAATTTTTTTTCACTGGAAAGGTCCACTCACCTAAAAAAGTAAGTCTTTTCATATTTCATATGATAATTATTTATAGAAGCAGATTACCAGTACTTAAGCTTGAGTATTTTGGATTGATTATACATAGGCCAGCTTTCCTTTCTTTTCTTGTCCATTCCATATGCTGTGATGCAACATGTAGCATGCAGTAGTTGTTTAGTATCAAATTTACTCAGTTCCTGTGCTCTTGATACCAGATAATTTTTTTAACAATGGACTATCAAAAAGGATAGCAACTATTTTTTATCCCATGATATAAACAAAATGTTTTGCTTTATAAATGGATAATAAATTGGTCTACAAGGGTTCATGAAAAGTAGAAATGCTTATCTAGTAAGCATTTCCTTCAAGTATAAAATAATTATTGAATTGTAGTGTTTGTGAAAAACTATTGGTGGTTTTTTGATAATTATTTCTTTAACTTCTCTAATTTACATTGCCAGTTTTCATTTCAAAATTTAAAAAATAAGGAAAAAGTAGAAATAGAAATAAATAATTTAAAATTATTCATTATATTTCTTAGACGTGGCTTCTGGTGCATTAAAAAGAAAACTGGTAAATGATGGAGGAAAAGTGTTTCAAGAAATAATGGACAGCTATTATTCTGTTGAGGTTTACATTGATATTCAGATAAGTAGTATTTTCAAAGGCTATACTTTGTAAAGGCATTACATTAAAATGCATTTAAATATATTAAACTGCAAGGAATACGCTGTAAACAAAGGTAAACTAAAAATTAGAAATACTTCTCAAACTAAGTTATTAGTCAAGGCAAGTTATGTGCTAGCAAATTTAATCACTAAAACTTAAGCCTTTCACTTGAAGTGAATTTATTAAATAATGTCTTAAAAGCATAGGAGACATAATTTTTCCTAAAGAAATCGACTACATTACAGGTGTGGAGTAAACGTCTAAGATTTAACTACTAACAAATGTCAAGATATATGATTGACAATCTAGTGATTTATGTACCTATGTTCTAAAACTTTTCCCGAGTGTGTTTCAAAATTTAGTCACTAAGGAGTCATTTCACAGGAGAATAAAGCATGAATCCAACATTTTCATAATGAAGGCCTGTATCTTCCATATGCTACATTATTTAAGTGTGTGCTAAGTTATGTTATTATTTTAGTTATTCACAGGAGTTACATGAAAAGAAGGGAATCCCAGATAGCCAAGTGGGTAGCATGTTCGACTTTGGTAAAAGTGATCCCAAGTTTCATGACCAGAAGTGGCCCATATGAACAAAACAATCACAGATTTTGAGGCACTTTTAACAATAATACAATAAGTTAAAAGTAAATCATTTCTATTGAAATTGTTACAGTAGTGGATATTAGGTCTTCCTGAATGGGAATCAGCAATGGTTTGTCCTCATCACCTGGAACCAATAGATTTATTCTAGTAAACCTGTGATGCATTATTTTCAAAGCAGCTTCATTTTCCAAATTTATAATTAATCATGAGAGATATATCTGGATCAATATTTATTTTTCTGTGAAAGGAAGTGATTCTTCAAAGCTACCAGACCAATTCACAAACAATAAAATGAGTTTGTACCACAAATTGATACAATAAGAGCAAGAACACAGACGGAGACGATCCAGTCCGACACAGCAGCGATGAAGATGGACCCCCTCCCTCAGAAGAAGAGGCGGAAGATGAACCAGTCTTAGATGATGGATCCATAATCTGGAATGTACCATACATCCCAGAGGATGACGACCAAGGGATGCTTGCACGCCCAGTCCCGGAAATAATTACCATCAACTCTGTAACTGTGGAGTGCTGTGGAAATTTTAATTATAACAATGTTTGGGCAAATGCACTCGTGTCAGAGGGTGTATATATTACGAAACCTAAAGGAAGTGAATTAGTGTTTCAAGTGACAAGATCATCATAGCAGATGTCAAGAATGATAAAAGATTTAGTGGAAAACAACATAATAAGTAAATCACCATGTGTTTATGCTTTTAGAGCCTTTTTAGTGCCCAAAGAAAATGGGAAAGGTAGATTCATAGTTAATTTCAGTCCATGGACTGAATTCATAAAAATGCTTAAGATATCACTTCATTATGCGCCGTCAGGTCTTCACATAGTGCAACCAGGTTGTGGCGATAAAACTAGAAATGAGACATGGGTACTACCAGTTTAAAATCAAAGAAAAGTACCACAAATACTTCGGACTTTTCTACAAAGGGAAGAAATATGCACTGAATAGACTTCCAATGGGTTACCCTTTATCACTGTGATTTTGCAAAGATGGGCTGAAAAAGTCAGAGACATTGCGTAAAAAAAGTTCCCTGTTTTGATGATAACTTTTTGGATGATTGGTTGATCCATGGTAAAGAGGAAATCATTGACAAAGTGTAACAATTAGAAATTGTTAATATCTTGATGTTAGAGTTAGGAGTAGAATTCAATTTAGACATTTCATTACCATCCAAAAAGTTCCATTTTTGGTTTGAAGGTAAATTTAATTGACATGTAACTATTAAGACTGAAATGAGAGAAAAGCTTTTAAGATTTTTAGATCAAGTAAATACATTATCTAGAAAGGATCTCAAAAGATAAGCTGGGTTATTATCATGGGTTTTTTTCATTATGATATTCCCTTTATTTTTAATTAGAAATATTTTTCAAAGAGATACTGTATGGTTAAAATACTTGTTGGACAGGAAAAGAATTTTGAACAGAAAAGTGAGAATTGGTCTTGGGGAAATAAGAATTTATTTGGATGCAACACCAGCAACTATCGCTTTTGTAATACCAGAATGGGGAATAGCAAAGACTTTTAAGTTCCAAAATATTTACTCAATTAACCTAATGGAAAGTTTAGCAGCTGCAATCGCTTTAATATATGTTTTGCAAACACTTGAGGACATGGAGTGGAGAGATTTTAAATGTCCTCTAATTTTAAATACTCATACAGGTTCTGTGTGCTATTTATTCCTTAAGGAAAGGAAAAGGTCTTGAGTTCAATAATGTTTTATTAAGTCAATTGTATGTATTTTCTTTAATAAAGAATAGGGATCACTTGGTGATCTGGAGCCACGTCCCTTCAGAGGCCAATCTGGCTGACGGCCACTCAAGAGATGCACTTACTTACTTCTGTACTCCTGCATAGCCATATTGGCGACCTATTAGGGATAAGGAATATTATCAACGCCCAATCAAAAAATTGGAAGACCTGTAGAAGAAGTATTAGCATTAGTGAAAAATGTCTATCTCTCCGACGATATAAGTATAAGGGAAGAAAGACTACATTTCTGTAGTGGAAAACCGTGATTGGAAGCATATTCAGAAAAGATTGGTCCTTAGCAACATCAAGGAAGCTTTTTATGAATTCAAGGTGAAATACTAGGGGGTGAAAATTTCTTTCTCAAAATTTGCGGAGTTGAGACCAAGGAACTGTGTCTTAGCAGGAGCTAGCGGAACTCATTCCGTTTGTGTTTGCGTGATCCATGGGAACGTAAAACTTATGATAGACGGATCAAAAATACCCTCTATTACAGCTGACTCTGTAAAGCCTCTAAAATCCTACAACGACTGTTTGGCGCAGATAATTTGCAATCCTCCATCTGTGGACTGTTTCTTCTGGAAATGTTCTGAATTTCCAGGTCCTGTGAATTTGATTGAACATTTACAACAGGTATTTGATATGTTTATGATCGATAAAGTTAAATACAAACAATGGGTTTTTGTTGATCGAGCTAGCCTTGAAATGATGGAGAGCGGCATTGAAGAGTTTTTAGAGAAATTTTCTAACTCCCTCGAGAAGCTATTAAAACATGCATTTATAGCTCGAGAGCAATCTTCGTTCCTAAAATACAGAAAGGAAAATTTACTCGACTCAGAATGTTTAGTGATAGCAGACTTTGCTGAGAATTATTCCATGGTTTTCCAAGATTCAGTCCAAGGAGTACACTGGAATAATATTCATGCCACATTACATCCCTTCGTACTATACTACAGAAGTGGCTTACTTATTAAAACTAAGAGTTTTGTTGCTATTTCAGAATGTTTAAAGCACAACGCAATAGCTTTCCATCTATTCCAAAGAAAGTTGATTACCTTCCTGGAAAAAGAAATAGGGAAAGTATCTAAGATTCTGTACTTTTCGGATGGAGCCGGCTCCAAGTACAAAAACAAGAAAAATTTTGTAAATCTTTGCAACCACGAGGAGGATTATGGAATAAAAGCATAGTGGCATTTCTTTGCTACGTCTCACGGAAAAGGACCTTGCGATGGAATAGGAGGCACAATTAAGAGGCTGGCAGCTAGGCGAGTCTTCAGGGTAACCTAATTTCATCACCAAACGAGCTATATATGTGGGCGTCCGAAAATTTGGAAAACATAAAAGTTCACTACTTTACAGAGAAAGATTATTCAGAGGAGTCATTGATTTTGAATAATCGCTTGAAAGCAGCTAAAATGATACACGGCACACAAAATTATCACACCTTCATACCTGTATCGAAAACTCAGATACGTGCTGGGCTATTCTCTTTTTCGACCGATTATACAACTGAGTGTGTATGAAAATAACATTTTGTCAAGTATATAAATTCTTTAATGCAACTTTGTAAATAGAAAAACATCGATATATGAAGTACGGACACGTATTTTTTGAGTAAAAGTGAACTCCGACGGATGGGACTAACAATGAGTGGAGCGTTCATTGCGGTAGCGGGCAGCGCGGCGCCTCGACCCAGAGGTAAATCATATTTTTTTTACTATACTTAATATCCGTTTACCGCTTTTATACTTCGACCACTTAAAGAAAACTTAATAACAATTCCGGTGATATTTTTTTTAACGCGGTAGAACTGGATTTTTTTAGGTTAAAACCTATTCAAAAAGTTTCATTGCCTAAAAGTAGGTATTGTCTCCAAGAAATGGAAACAAATTCCATATGTAATGAAAACACTGTTTAAGAGCTTTAGAATGAGCGTATTTAAAGCATCGTATGTTTTAAGCTCTCTGAGAAACAGGTGTTAGACTGAGATCGCATGCGCCGGATTTCGAACTTTTTTGCGAACTTTGTTTAGCCGCCATTTTCTAATTATTGGGATTGTTGGTCTAAAAATTGGTTAAAGTGACTTAATTGTTACTATCAATAATCTGGCAAAGTTTCAAGAAGATACAAAAATGTCAAGTTTCTTTTGTTCGGTTTGGCGTGGAATGACCCATATAGAGGATGCACTACTCAAAAACACATAATAGCTTAAAGTGATAATTGTTCAGGCCCAAATCGTAACATCAATTTACCACCGAGATGGATGAAAATTGCTCAGGCTAAAATAATATTGAAAAAAATAGACCAAAAGTTTCTGGTATCTGGTCATCCCTTTCTGCTGAATGACTGCAATTTTGGGTTGATAGAAATGAAAATCAAAAAAGCAAAATACTCATTTGAGCATTACTATCAGCTGATAAAACTGAGTAGAAGAAAAAATCCATTCTCGATAAAACAAATGTTGCAGTCAGATTTTATTTCAATGAAACCATTGGAAGAGTCAACCAAGAAGGGTAAATAATACCAAGACAAATATGTCCCTTGGCTGAAAATTCAATAGATGTTCTTCATAATCATATGATTCTTCAAAAATTCACCTTATAAGATGATCTATGCTCTTTCGATGATTCTGAATTCCACGTTTTGGATATTTCACCTAAAGGGGAAGACCTTGGTTTTGTTTGGCACAAGGGAAATTGAACTGAAGGCTGCTTGAGACATCAAGCTCTTGACATTGACTTTTGCTCAGAGGGGAGCCTCCATGGATAAAATCATCAGTAAGTCTGGAGCTGCCCTGTCCTGCTATCTGGCCCATATTAAGTTGGTCTATAGGCTGATATCAAGGGCCACACGTAGGATCTATAGTAGAGATGATATAACTCTGGGACAATTGCTATAAGCTATACGAGTGAAGAAAGAGTTCTTAGATGGATTAAGCCATCCTGAGTTCAATTACCCACAAGAGCAAAATTATCTCAGGTGTAAAGCACTTATAAGAATAATATTATAAGCAACAAGCAGATCATTGTAGATCATTATAGGCCATTCTGTTAGTTTTGAAAATGGTCTAAGTGAATACAAACTTTAAAAATCACATTTCAGCATGAGATTCATACAAAATTTCACATTCATAAGAAATTTTCATCAATCAAGACTAATAAAATTCTAAAATAATATGTTACTTGACATAGAAATTTTGTTTAATACAATCAAATGCAAACCTTTAAATATCCCAAAACAAGAAATAAATTACTCAGATCACTTTCGTAACTATGGACTCAATTGTGCAGTACATATTATAGGAAAATTGGAGCTCAGCCATTTTAAAGTTTGCTTTTTTCCAAGCTTTCCAACTTTTCTTCATCTTCTTCTTATACAACTAGCCATCTCGTCTCTACATAGCCCTTATGAATAAAGAATACCATGTACACGTAGTACAAGCTGTACTGCACAGTAGAAAGTAACAATACTATGGGACGGACAGAAAAGATGCAAATGCAGCAGCTTGGCAATTTCTTCATGGAAGGCACATTAAAAGCTTCATTGAGAGAAGCAAGACCCACTCAGAAATAGATCCTATTGATGAAGAAGCAATTACATGCTGAAGAAGTGCTATATGTAGGGGACACTCATGCCAACCAAAGACTGAAACTGATTAGGTTCCTTGATATTTTATCCAGAATTTTTTAGTCCTTTTCCAGAATAAAATAAAATTCCATAACCACGTGGAAGTTAATAGTCAATTTACCATTTGAAATTTTGATGAAGAAGAAATAATTAAAGAATCTTTTTTAGAGTGGAAAAGAACCTCTGGAGCAACCATAATGTACAGAAGTCGTGCCCACTCTTAGTGTGATTGAGAGCTACGCTGCCATGTCAAATGTTCCAGAAATTTCCTAAATTCTTTAGAGGAGACATCCTTCAAATGCATTAATGACTTCTGCCTCTACATTAACAGCAAAATATACTTGAATTTGTTTGTGCTTACCAATTGAAATAAAAATATGATATCAATTTATATTTACTGTCTAAAACTTATTTCCAAATGATAAATTTTGAACGTATATATGAAATAGGTAAGACAAGATTAACATAATTTTTTTGCATTTTCATTAACATTAATTTTTTAACACCGACTGTTGATTTTGCAGTCTTTTTGAGTTCATGTTAACATGGTTTTACAGTTGTAAAGATCCATCATTTTCAAATGGAGACCTATACCTTCCTTATGCTGTATTATTATGTATTTAAGTACGTAAAAAGTGATAAAAGACAAAGTTAAAATTACATTCATGGTTTTAATTTTCTTGTTCATTCACAGGAATGATACAAGAAGGGCCTTTCACTATGACAAGTGGGTAGCATGGTAGACTTTGATAAAAGTTATCCCAAGTTCCATTCACAGCAGTGGCCCATATGAGAAAAATTATCTCAGGTGTAGAAGCACTTTTAACAATAATACTTCACGTGAAAGGCACATCATATTTTTTAGAATCACTTAAGAAGTAGATATTAAGTCTTTGTGTATACGAATTACAAATGAATTGTTCAAATAATCTGGTAACGACAAGACTTATTCTAGCATGTCTGTGAGACCTTATTTTCAAAGCAATCTCATTCCCAAAGCATATCACAACTTCATGGGAGCTATTCCCAGACCTACACCTTCTGTGTGAAAAAAGTTGATGACACCAAACTACTTAACAACCAACAAAATTAGTTTATATTACAAGATGGAACAAGATGAGCAAAAACACAATGCTTCTTCTAAGAGGATCTATATGCATAGGAAGTCTCCTTTGGATTTCTTCATATCAGGAAAGATAATTCCCATGTAATACACACAAAATTGTTGGGATGAGGTAACATCGGATACCATGGAGACCCATTAGGCTTTCTGAGAGTTTCACTAAGAAATTCCAACACCAACATGTTGATGAAGTTTAAGTCACAAACAATATGACAAGTGTCTTCAAGCAGTTTCTGCCACCCAAGGAGAGTATTAGACTTCAATTTAGGATATAGGATTTAAGCATCTGCTAAGGGGCAATAATATATATATTTATTATTCAGATTTATATTAGTTCTGAAACTTTCCAAGTCCTTTATTTACATCTAGTCCCTTGGAAGTCTTTTTTGTAGCATATCAGAATTCCAAAAATTTGGAAATACAGACTTTTATCATTCTTACACTGTATTATTATGTGTGTAAGAAAATATAGGGAGAGAATTCTTTGGACCAGCGATTATTGAACTATCTTGTTGATAATCATGAGTTACACAAGTAGAATTACAGCGAAATTAGGAGATGATAATCTCCTTATGAAACCTATCAAACAAAAGTCATTGCTGACTAAGGTAGTGGATACTTTAAGATCAGATACATAGATATGTGGCTTAACATCCATGTATCAATGAATGAATATATGACCACAATTATTACATTGATCTAGCATAAGCACAATCTGTAATTTTAGGTATCAAAAGAAATAATGGAGGATGAGTCCAGTCTGCTATCTGCTAAGAAGATAGATGAGAATGGGGCTCTCGGATAGTCATGTGGGCAGCCTCTTTGACTCTGACGGAAGTGGTCACGGGTTCGATTCCAAGTAGGAGCACATGTGCAAAATAACCTCAGCTGTTGAAGCACATTTAACAATACTACTATACTAAGATAGATGAGAATAGATGGGGCTCTCGGATAGCCATGTGGGCAGCCTCTTTGACTCTGACGGAAGTGGTCACGGGTTCGATTCCAAGTAGGAGGACATGTGCAAAATAACCTCAGCTGTCGAAGCACATTTAACAATACTACTATACTACGATAGATGGGAATGATGCAAGTAAACTTCAGAACGACTGCCAAGTATTTATGAAGCATTTTGATGTTCATTTAACTATCCTTCATCTAGTTATCATCACCACTCAGTCTTGCCCACCCTTTCCATATCACCTCCTAAACCACTTGACCCACAATTGGAATCTCTTTCCCTTGCCTCCCCACAAATTTCCAACTCACTCCAATTCCATCTTCATTTGCTTCCAACGTACCTCCCTCAACTGAATTCCCACCATCACCCACTTCTTAGCTATCTTCATCATCTGATGCCCTGGAAAATGTGACATCCAAAAGTAGGTTGTGAAACATCACTTGAATACAAAGCATGCCAAGAGAATCCTGTATCAGGCCAGTGAAGTGCTATTAAGAGAGCGGGTATGCCATACTCGCCAGGAACTGCACTCCTGTTCAGTAAAGCTGCTCTAGGTTCACCTTGATGAAAGCAGTACTCTGAATGCAGATGATTGGAACAACATAGAGGATAACATATGAATTCACCTGCATTGCTAAGACAAGGGCCCGGGGAATGCAGATACAAAAATTTGAAAAACTTAACAGCAGACAACATCCACCTGCTAACATGACCAGCTCCAAAAAGGGCTGTTCCATCATCAATCTGACAAACCTTCACTTGAATGACAACGCTACTGAAATCATGTCTAAAGGGTTAAATTTTGCGATAGCTACAAGGGAGGTTCCAAAGGGAAGAATCATCACCGAAGTTGAGAGGTTACAATCACCGTACCAGTGCCATCGCAACTATCAAGGGCCAGCACACCAGTGATGCAGTCACCAGTCCACTTTAACAAGCTCAGACCAGCTCCAGAGCCGGGGATGGATCCACCGGAAGAGGCTTAAGTTTACCAGATTGCGGTGGAACTGCAAACCATCGCACAATCTGGTAAGCTGCAAGGGAGAAATTATCATGACATCATCACAATTCTCCACTTGTTGTCCGTTTACCCTGAATTGGTACCTGAAACGAAGCATTCCACCTTTAATAGAGCACATACTCTTCTTTGTGCAATCATGTTTGGGTGGCACAATGCTTTCCCATGTTTCTTGATACTGAAGGAAAACAGGAAAGCCTGTTTTATAATGGACTTGAGTCCAAGGACAGTTCTATACAGTGTACCGCATATGAACTTATTTAACGCTGCGGAATGTTTGCTCACCATAGCAGATTGGCAGGTTGCAATTAAAGAGGACATGAAGCACGGCTTCTGCAAGTTAAAATTACGTGATGATTGTGTGACAAATTTTGGAATATATTATGGGTAAAAGAGATATTGTCTTCAACGTTTGCCCTTGGGTCTGGCGCTTGCACCTTACATTTTGCAACGCTGGGCAGGAAGTGTCAATCAGGAAGTGAAAGACTGTTTTAATTGCTTTTTAGTACCTTATTTAGATGACTGGCTCATCTTATTTAATAAGTTTGATATTGATGTGAATTCAGTGGCAAATGTAATGACTCTTTTGCAGGATTCCATTGGAGTAACTTTCAATGACGACAAATGTATTTTACAACCAACTTCTAAATTAGTGTATTTGGGTCTTAAAATTAACTTTGCAAAAAATGAGAGTTAAGGTAAAAAAAACTCCGTGTGTGAAAGGATTATTAACTGTTGCCACATTTATCCAGAAAGGACTCGGATCATTTCACTGGCCTTCTTAGTTGGATATTATTTGTGATACGATTTGCAAGGATCTGGAGTGGTTGAATTTCATATTTAAACGGGAAAATATCCTCAGAAGAGAGGTGAAACTCAGACTTTGGGATTTATCAATAGAAGTTTATAGTGATGCTGCGCCTCAGACAGTAGCATTCGTGATACCCAAGTGGGATATAACAAAAGCTTTAAAGTTTAGAAATTTTTACCAGATTAATTTGAGAGACCTTGGGTTGCCTGTTGGCTTTGAAATTTGTTCTTGAAACGCTTTCAGATCCATCTTTAACCAACTATGTGATAGAAATGTACACAATTTAATCTTTCTGCCATCACGGTGCACACATGACTTGACATAGCATTTGAAGAGGCAAAGATTATATTAAAAGAGAAACAATACTATCCATGGGTTATTAGGGAGCCCATTGAGATTTTCGAAACCCCTAACAACGTCAATCGAGAGGATGGATATTTTCTCCAAAAGTTAATTTTATGAGCACTGATTGCTGATGAAATTTCAGTGAAGCCCTTACTCACTTACAATAAGGAGAAGAGAGAGATTAATATGTTCACTGACCATGGATGGCATGAAAGGTAGCTCGTCGGCAATTGCAAAACAGCTCTATGTTTTCATTGTTCATGGTATTTAGGAGAATAGGAAACAGCCTGTGGCTTACTATTATAGTCATGGAAGCACTCCAGTGTCACTCGTCAGTGCCAAAAGGGGTTTTCAAAAAGAAACCAAATATTTTATTGAGTTCCCATCATATTGGTGGGATTTGTTTGTATACAAAACTTAGTACCAAATCATCAGATTCGGAATGGATGGGAATATAGGAGTTAAAAGTAGTGCTGATTATGATTCCCAGGGTAACCTCTTCCACTCCCTTGCAACACAGTCATTGCTTATGAAGCATGAATGAAAAATTTATTGAAAAGGCAAATAGGGGTACCTTACCCACATGAAAACTACGACTAATGGAGAATATGAAGTTGAAATCCATTCTATTTGAATGATTTCCCCAGCAGCGATCTCTAAGAATTCCAATCAGCAAACAATGGTATAAGCGAAAGCAGAATAATTTGCCCATCGCAAGAGACAACACAATTTCCACAGTGCTGATGATTGGCTAAACCAATTTCAGCAAGAGCAAGCTATACATGACTGGCTTCCAATTCTAAATTTGATCCTCAAAAGATACTAAGAAAAGTTTAAGTATTTAAAAAAGTAAATTAATGCTTAAATACTATAAATTGTAGATATGCCATGTATTTAGAGTGACATAGCTGTTTTTAATTGACACATAATTAGGACATAAACTATGTGCATGAGACAGCACTGTTTTACAATTTACTGACAGAATTAACTTTAGCAGTAAAGGGTGACCAATGCAAAGGTGGTAAATGGAGCAAGGAGAGGCTAACAGATCTCCTCTACATGTATATGACTGGAAGTAATAAAATGAAGCCATTCATAATTGGAAAATCCATGCGTTCCCGAGCATTCCATGTATTTATGAGTCTAATACCAAAGAAGACATGTCAACTTTTTATGCAATGGACATAGATGACAGGATTCAGGTTTTAAAAGAAATGCAGTAGATGATTTTGCAGGGAATTCAGGGAACGCTGAGATTGTGCCCAAAAGCTGGGTTACTGTGTCAAACATATTGGACATTAACTGCTCATACAATGATTTCATAGGGGTAGACTCAGAAACTGCAGCTTGTGGTTTGCAGATAATCAACTAATAGAGCAGCAAATCATTGGATAAGGAAAGTATTGTAAAAGATTTATTTAAAATCCCAAGTAATGAGTCACTCTTGCAAACATTAGGGGTTATACATTCTTTGTATTTAACTAAAAACGCCTCAATGGAGGATTTAACGGCTCATTCATTAAAGTAATTGTTAAATACTACCCACCTTCAGTGAGGAGTTCAGTTTTTAATGATTTGCAATACTGTTCTAATGTCTTGCCATCTATGCATACAGTGCAGCAAAATGCAATGAAAACGAAGGTAATAAAAGATATGCTTTCGCTTACATGGTCTTCTCAGTGGGGGATATATTACGATACGATAGAGCTCCCAGACAGTCATGTGGGCAGCATTTACCTTTGGTGAAAGTGGTACCAGTGGTCTATCTATGGTGAAAGACCTTAGCTGTTTAAACACTTTTAAAAATACTAATAAACTATACAAAGAAACAAAATTTCTTCATCATCAAATACAGTATAAATGCAATAATGATCAGGTTAGATTTTTTGGAAATACCTCCTTCTACTGGGTGGATTTTGAAAAAAATATCATAGGAAAAACCTGAATTGCTTCTATGCACTCTCTCAACTAATATAATGTCAAATATAATACCAATAATAAAGCAGGTAACAGTTCCCAAACCTTATATTATTCATCACTGATATTTATAATGGGAGCAAACACTTCAGATATTATGCTTTATATGCACTTGAATGAGAGAAGAACCATTACAAACTAAAAGAAAGTGGTATTCAATGTACTACCTTATAAGTTGCTCAATGTGTACGTTCAATACAGTTTCAATACTTTGTAAAACAATTATTCAATTCAATTTCAACACTTCCATCACAGATGATTCAGCCAGCCAGTTGTGTAAACTTAGACACACCATGTCTAGTATAAAAGGTGAAGAACGAAAACCAGGTCTCTCTACTGTAAGTGAAGCAAAGATGCTTTCAGAGATAAAACTGAGTCCATGCAGCATGTTCAAAACTCACAAGAAAATAAGGTTAGGTATGTGTGAAGTGTGAAGGAGTATTACATCCAGGATGTCACTTAAAAAGCTTTCAAGTATTGATATTAAGGTGCACAATAAGATGCTTAAGTTTTACAATTAATAGCCATCAATAATGTGATTAGGTTAACATGTCAGTTTTGTAAATTATTTCTAACCATTCATTTCCTTGTATATACATATAATTTAAATGAGATATTTATTTCTCAGGGGCTCCCAGATAGCTGTGTGGGCAGCGCATTCTACTTCAATGAAAGTGGTCCCAGGTTCGATTCCCGGTGGGAGCCTATGTCCGAAATGAATTCTGTCTGTCGAAGCACTTTTCACAACACTTATTTCTCAGTAAATCTGCATCTTTGTAATGATACACTTGGAATGTTTGACTAAATCTTCACAGCATTTGACAACATGCAACAATTGACTCTAGCCCTGTTACCAAACACGTTAGCCCGACTTCACCTGATCATCTGTCTTGTTCCACGACTGAAAGCTGCGGACCTGCCAAAAGCAGCCGGTTTTATTAGCTGGTGCACATATGTCCTGAGACTCCCAAGGTTCCTGATATCTCAAGTGTATAAAAGAAATGTGACTTGGCTAAATAAAGTATATGAGGAAGGCATATTCAATAGAGTTAGATGTATAGACCTTCGCAAACAAAGAGTGCTAGAATTATTCACGGATACAACTCCCTGGCAGGGAGGAATTGTGGTCCCTGCTCTGGACATTGAATGGACAGTTGAGTTCGACTCGGAGATGGCCATATATGAGGCAGAAGGGTACATGTCATTGTTAGGCCCTTATACCATGATCCAGAACCGTATTGTGGATGAGAACGATTTTCTTACTGTAAATTGTGATAATCAGGCGGCTGTGTCCGCCTTAAACTCCGGAAGAGGAGTATTGTTTCAAAATTATCTGTATTGTTCAATGTACAGGTTTTTAATAAAGGAATTGCCACTAGGCATGGCCTGGGTGTTCGTCCCGGGGGCAGTCCTTCTCGGACTGTCCCAACTTAAATGCCTGGCCAACAGTGCCATTATGGCCGACCCGGTATTTAAGGTGAGCAGACGGGATGGCACGTCAGTCGGTTTCTGTCACTTGGGCGGCACCCAGATCATCATGGGTGCCGCCCGAGGGAAAGGGTGGGAGATAGATTGCTCTGCTTTGCAATATCTTTACTTTTCCTCATAGTAATCCTAAAGAAGCAACTGGGAAGCAACCCATTTAGAGACAAGGAGAGTAGAGAAGATGGCGACACTGATAATGTGAAAACTTTTTGGTCTATCAAATATAGTGAACGATAGCATATAACAGGTTGTAGTGCATCAGGAAAAATCTACGCCTTAAGTGGGTAGCTGAGTATCTTAAGCAGTATCTTACTCAAATGATCCAATGGATCCTTCTGCCTTCACCCCAGGTTATTTCTGTATTGGCTTTCTTCTCACCTATTCTCCTGAATCTGACTTAGATGATGTCAAACACAGTCTACTTTCTTATCAGCAATTAACACAAGAACTGCAGTTGTTGCATCAAAGAAACTAACAACAAAACCAACTGAGGACAACATTCTTCTACTCACTGGAAGAGGAAATTCAAGAACCCAGCCCCTCTAGTATGAGCATCTACATCTGCTCATCAATAGGAATCTTTATAAGATCTATGTTCTTACAAATGATCCCAAGAGATGAGGGATGCTTTGCTCAGCTGAGAAAGATTTTCATGTTACTGTTTGTCTGGGTGAATGAGTCATTTGAAAGTCAGTTCCTGGGAAAAATTAAATGAATATATAGTTGATAAAGAGTTAAGTTTCTGTGAAGAAGTGAATAAATATATAGTTTATCTGGCAACAGGTAGAAAACCAGATGATTACGACTTGGTAAACACCGATTATTATCTTTGAAATTAACTAAAGATAGTCGTAGAAAAGAATATTTCAGGAGAGCAGAACTTAATCCTCCAACTTTGCAGTGTATATTTTTTCAGATGGATATGCAGATGCTCACTGGAATATCCCAGACTAGAGGTGGGCCACCGACAATACAAGGCATGTCACCATCACCAAAGAAAAAACTATGCCACCGGAGGAAATTTTATCCACGTGGCATGGATTTAAAAACGAAGTCCCACAGTTAAAAATGTGCTAACAAGTAGTTCGAAGAGATACACTGAACTGATAGAACTCATCTTGAGCTTTCCATCAGGGAGCTGAGTTATACGTGATATCGTTACGTGTAACAATTAGGATTAATTTTCGCAAGCACTCCACTCTTACTGTCAGTTTGCTTGCTTCGGTTGTGACTTCAGCATGACTTTGAAGGTGCCAGTAGACAATGCAAAGGAACACATAAAGTATATGGTTGAACCGTCGCACAGCTCACGTAAAACGAGCTTCACTAGAGTTGATCTGCAATCACAAGTGTTATTATACCTCGCCATGTGGTTGTTAAAATGCAGTTCATTTTCTTTTTAAGAAGCAGAATGTCATCAGTCCTGACGAATTTATGCCCTCACGCTCTACAGTAGCTCTACTAAATGACCGCCGTGGTCAATCCTCATAGCTAGCAACTGTGGCGCACAAGTTCTTGTGTATGCCTGCCATCAGCACTCCTATTGATAGGAGTTTTAGTGTCTGTGAGCTCACTCTCAATGCTAAGAAAAGCAGACTAGAGCCACAGCATTTTAATAAAACGTAATCATCCACAAAAACTATACCTTGGGCAAAGATTTTGTTCACAGTGTAACCTATTGCTAACTTATTAAGGATCCCACAAATCAAGAATAAGTAGCTTTATTTGGAGACAGGTTTAAACGAAAATGGTTTAGTATACTTAATCATAAGTAAACTATGACAGGAGCCAACGGCTGCATAGATATCTCTCCTTTTATGGTATATTTTCATTGCTTCTGATCAACCAGTTATCAAATATCCTAAAGAAGCAGAAGACAGGTACATATTCTTCCAACAACTATCCCAGTACATAAATGGGCTGTTGAGATTGACTGACACCAAAAAGAGAATCATCATCAAAATTACTTTATAGTGCCCTTAAATTATTTTAAAGAGATAATGGATGTATAGGGCAGTATAACAAGGCATGCAAATCAGGAATCTTCTTCCTTTTATCTTCACTTTTAATTATAAGAATGTCAAACCTAATGACCATTTGAAAATATTGCAGTTTAAAAGATACATTTCTAATAAGAGGATAAGAAGGGATACAAAATTAAGTAAACCAATGACAAATGCTGGGAATCCAGCAAGAACAGACCTATACAACATTATATGTATGTATGACAAAACTTTGAGAAACTTACTCAGGAAGAAAGAATTTACCCAGATATTTTCACTAAAAGACTGCGCAAGTGTGGTAAGCACTGGCAAAGTGAAGACAATCAAAACAGAGAGTTATCACTGAGACACGACATAGTTTGCTTCTAACTATGCAACTTAGAGCAGAATGACCCAGAAAACAACCATGAAACACTAAGGCATCAGGTGCCTTCAGAAGGATGATCAAAGAGATTGAAACCAAAGCTGAAGCTTCCCAAAAGAGAAGAAAATGGACAAACGTTTCTTGGTCAACACCAGTTATAGTACATTCCAAACTAAATTGACTAGGTCCTCAGGAAGCTCTAAGTACCAGGAAAGAGATGAAGAGTTTGCTTTACAATACATTGTAATTGAGGGAATCCCACTACCAGAAGCCTTGCAATCCCATCATACACGATGAGGAAGATGGAAAACCCAACTAAGATTTGAGACACCAAAGATATACAGCTACGAAAAGTTCATAGATATGAAGGTAGTCCACAGGTTTTTGGTGGCTCTAGAAGAATTCAACTGTATTGACCAAACAGATCACAATCACTCAAACCTAGTAGAGGTAAAACCTAAGAATAGCTATTTTTGGTACAAGAATCACCAAGAAGGTATGAAAAGGTAAAAAAAATCCCAATCTCAAGGTATACTTCCATACAGGAGAAAGGGAAGTAAAACATGGGTCAATTTGTAGAATTAAGTGGAGTATGGATGTACTGATGCACAGCATACCCTGCCGGTTCTATGGAAAAGGAATAGTCTTCTTCAGGTAAAGAGCAAGCTCCAACCTCACCAGAAAATATCCTGCCTAGAAGATTAAGTTTATCAGACAGGGAAGCACAACAAATTATGGAGTTAACAACACAAGCAGCCCTACAGAAATCAAGGGAAGCCCAGATAACAGAACAGCAGCAATTCCCAGGAATCCCAAGGATTGTTCACCATACCAGGAGCCAGGACTTGATCCTCCTGAGGATCACAAAGTTAACCAGATAGGAGCTGAACTATCAACAATGGTCACATCAAGTAAGCTGGCTGGACGTGGTCATCATGATGTTGTTACCATCCTGCATATGCTTACTGTGTGAGTAAATCATAAATCAGATTATGGGTTTGATCGGGTGGGAACATCATCGTGCCCAATTACCTTAGGGTGGCATAATCAGGGTACAAAAACAAGCATAACAGAAACCTGCATGTTGCCTTCCAATTTTATGCTGGTTTCACTTCCTGCCAAGCAGCAGCCCTTTCAGCAGAAGGCCACAGCACTGAAGGCATGTGGTAAAGCAGCACCTCAACCATGAAACCAACCCAATTGAGTTCATTCTCAACAGCAGGAGTGAGGACAGCAGACTCAATTCAAGTCAGACGATGTAGAAGGCCCAAACAAACCAAACATCACCACCAGTGCTCAACAAGGAATCTTAATTCCACAGCCAGCCGAGAGCTGGCAGGACTCCCAAATCCACTCCGGAGAATAAAGAAGCAAATCTTCTCAATTTCCCTGCAGAGGAACTTGGGGAATTTCTGCAAATACCAGAGGAACAGGGTGCTAACCTTTGCTAACACAAGCAAGTCCTCCATGTCTTAAATGGCCTCGGAAGTGAAGAACCAGTCATCAAAGTGGACACTGATGGGAAAGATGCCAAAGGAAGATGACTCAGTTCATTCTGAGGGCAAAGATGGAAATAGATTTCCTTCCTTTGCCTCTGCCAATGCCACTGACAGTAGACAAGCTTCAGTTTGCCAATAGGATCACACAAAGAGAGCTGATCTGTGAGATTGATTAAATAAGTACATCTGATTAAAGTGTACCCATACCAACCCCACAGGGCAGTGCAACTTTCCCAAGTGAGGCATACGCCCCAAAACTGCATGGTGCACTAACAGTGTTCCATTAAACACGTCAGTGAATTTATCCCCAAAATGTGAGAAAATAGGAATCCAAAGTGAATGTGAAAGTGTCATTAGAGCTTTTTTGGTACCAAAGGAAAACAGGAAGTGCATATTCTTATCAGATCTCAGACCCTGGACCCAGTTCTTTTGTTTCTCATATAAATTTGTTTAATATTTGTATTACAGCACAGTGCATGTTCAATTTATATTACAGCACAGTGCATGTTCAATTTATATTACAGCACAGTGCATGCTCAAAATACCACCATTTCATGCAGTGACTATGTTGGATATGAAACACAGGTTTTAAAATAAAAAATATTATGTAAAAAGACTGCCTATTGTTTTAGCAACAGGGCCTTATGTTATGCAGAGATGGGCAGAAGTACTTAAGAAAGAGATAAAGGAAAAATTCGAGCGTATTTTCTTACCCTATTTGATTGACTGGTTAATTTTGGATAATTCCACGAGCAGTTCCCAACAATATGTTGATGTTTTAGTCTTTGTTAAAAATGTTTTAAGTCCAGTATAATGATGCTAAATGAGTTTTTCTACCAAAACATATTCATTTTGTAGGAGTGACAATCGATCGTGATACAATGACAACTTAACTTAAAAATACTATGGAAAGGATTGTAGATGCCTTGGAAAGACTTCTAAGACCACTTAAAAAGGATTTAGAAAGATTTGCTGACCTAACTTCATGTTTTCTGTCTCCTGCTCCTTCTGATCAAGGATGTGCTCACAGGGGATATGGAGTGGTCAAATTTTTTGTTAATAAAGGAAAACATTTTACAAAGAATAACATTAGTTATTTCGAATTTAGAACTCTCGGTGTATTCAGACACAGAACCTTGTAGTCACCTTTGTGATACCCATATGGAATTTAACAAACTCGTATCATTTTCTGAATATGTACTCAATAAATCCAATAGAAGATATTGCATCCTTAATTGCTTCAAAATTAGTTCTTAATTGAATATAGACTCCTTAGTCATACTCAATTTGTTCTGCAACGGGAAACGTGTTTTGTTTAAAAATTCCCTTGTCAGAAAGTTGAACCTTTTTTATATTGTGCAAAATAAAAGCCATGTAGAGCTTTAGAGCCATGGGCCCTCCCAGGAGGCCCTATACTTTTAAATTTACCCCTGTGTCAGCCATATTGGCGAGAAAGGTTTAAAGGTGTGGGGTTTCCTCTGGGGAGTGGCTCAGTTGGTACACTGAGGTGGAGGAATACAGACATAGCTCCATCAGATCCAAGAAGAAACTGATTTTGAAGCAAGTAGTATTTACCTACATGAGCAGTATAAAAATTGGGAAGAAGTCTTAAGATTACAACTCCTACATTGGCTAAGCTTACTATGATTTAGGCTCTACCTCAAAGAAAATTATGCCCTGTATCTCTATGAAGATTTCTCTGAGTTGAATGAAAAGAAAAGGGAAAATTTGGCTTATAGAAAAACACAATTCTGCCCAAAGGATATTTTTAACTCACTTTCCTATGGGGAAACCAACAAGGTACTAGTACAGGAGTATTTGAGCAACAACCTCTTGGACTTGGAAAAAACACTTCATTGGTTATAAGGACAAAGATCAGTGGAGCTTAATAAAATTGAGATGATCAAAGAAGCAAGGAACAAGAGAAAGTTGAACTATCAACTTACAGGAATCAAAGAGACAAGATAATCCATTTCTCTAAATATCATTTTTATTGTAAGTTAGGAAAGAAGAGACATTTTGACCCAGATTGCAGTAAAATGGTTGGGCCAAAAAGAGACCCCTTAAAGCCTCTCAAATACCACATATGATTTGAAAAGATTCTTAGGCAAGCAAGAATGAAACATCCATTCAAGGATTATAAAACTATGATTTGGTGGAGTCACTGACACCTTCAGGAAAATCATTAGGAACAATAAGTGAAAAAACCACAACAAAGTTCTTTGTGATTTCAATAATGAAGTTGAAAAAGCTGAATGAAATTGGAACTGAATGAAATGAAATTGAAAAAAGGATGCTTCTTTAACAGCCTCAAAGATGACCAGTCTCTCACAGAATGGGAAAAGCTTCTACTAATGTACCAATTAATTGGTTCTTTGAGGACAATATAAAAGAGAAAAAGAGGTGGTCTGTTTGAGAGGGCCATCACACGCTAAGTATCCCACAGACCAAATCCCAATATTATCCATTGAGACATGGCCAACATTTGGGAAAATAGAGAATTTGTGAAATATTTTGGGAAAGCATTAGTGCCACACAATGAAGACTTTCTATGAGTGGTGCGCCAAAACTCTATGTTAAAGGAAGATCCAAGTTGTACAAAAATTTAGTGAAAATTCAGCATTTGTGCCTCTAAACATGATGGGAATAATCACACTAGAGAATAGTAATCTGATACAAAACATTAATATGAGGGATCTGATGTCTTAGATCCTTAGTGAGAGCTATGAATGGCTTTCGGAAAGGTTTGTCAAGGGCATTTCTACAACCTTACCGAGGATTCCTAGAAATGTGGGATACTTTGCTCAGCTACAAAAACTTTTCATAGTACTGCTCATCTGAATGAAGAATAATTCATGTGGGATTTGGCTGGTATCAGTGAAGAAGTGAAGGAATATATAGTTTACCTCGCAACAGGCAGAACACCATATGATGATGACATGGTAAGCACTGAAAATTAACTTTGAAAGTAAATAAAGATAGGGTGATAGAAAAGAATATTTGCAAGGCCTACATCTTTGCACATCTTTAGCACAAGAATTTTACCGGATTTACAACCTACATTGGTCAGCATTGATGGTTCAATTTCATCCATTAAAATACTATCATAATCGTTCTTTCCAAATTTGGTTTCCTGATTTTTCCTTCTTCTGTGCAAAAAAGTCGTGAAGAATTCTGATTGTATTTTCATATTTATCTTAAAATGGTATTGCTTTGAAAATGGTTGTTTCCTTTATTCTTAGTATGTGACCAATAGCAAAGCAATTTCATCACTCCTGATCTATGGGATATACTTACTTAGTTTTCAAGAATTAAGTCTTCTTATTCTTAATCCTATGATTCTCTTACACATGGTAAAAATTAGAACATAGCGAAAGCATTTTCAGTTAAGTCTTAGCTAAAATAAAGCTATAAAAATGTATTATGGTCTAAAAATATCTTTTTTGTTTAATTAATATTATTCAAATAATTTGCGAAAATTACTTATATTTTTCTTACTTCTCAACTTCTAATGTAAACACAGTAAATTTAAGATGTCCGCTTGTACCCATTTATCAACACTAGCAGAAGTGCTTGAAAATGTGTATATATGTTGAAATAGTTAAAGAAATACACAGATATATATTATCTTACTTTAAAGCAATGGAAGATATAGCTGTTCAATAAGTGAATTAACTTATGACAGGGGGTTAGTTAAATTATTATAAGGCACTAATATTGGCTAAAGATTATTAACTTGTTCAAATCATTTAATTAATCTAGATTGGATTAATCATATAAGTTGACAGGTTTATATACACAGGGATCTCCAGTGGAAGTTACACAGAATTCTTCATACGAAGTCTTACGTATCATCTCAGATAATTTGGCCTCTAAAACAACTAATCTGTCGCTGAGTTGCCTCACGGAAGACTCCATATCAACTATCCTTCTCCAGAGGACAGCCAAAGACTTGTCATATGGCCTCATCTCTTGGGGTTGCTGGTTCCTGTGGATCAATGGGTTCCCCTCCATATTCTGGGTCTTGTCCACTTTCCAATGCTTTCCTCCTTGGGTCTGTTATGCAAAACATCATACATACTTAAGCTTACTGATATCAGTGGCATAATCAGTCCAGTTAATCTAGCACAGTTCATACTCGAAATTTGGAGGGTGAATAAAAGAGATACAATGGGCAGAGCGCACATTACTTGAGGAATGATGTGCTTGAAATTCCTACCTTGCTATCCTTAACCTTCGAACGCCTACATCTTAGCTGCTCAAACTCAAGAATTAATTCTAGATTGAGATTACCTCACTATATTTACAAACCTGACAAGTAATGAAGATGATCTAATAATTACGTTATTATAAATACTTACAAGTTAAATGCTAGTTTCGTATAAGAGTTATACATTATCGGAAACATATAAGGCTATAATTTTCAAAATAAATTGACTATTAACGCAACAAATAATTGCGGCAAAATAACTGCAATGACATAGTTAAAATATCATTGTTTCCCTAACCTCAAACACGAAAGGGGTTATGAAATAGCGAGATGACCTCTTAAGGAAATCGAACACTTAAGTTATAGGCCAAAATGTAATTAATACGAGTAGCTTGGCTTTATCTCTAAGCGGAGTTCGTTATTTGGAGCTGGAAAATCTTAGTGGTGAATGCAATATGTATATATAACAGCCGCGAAACGAACAAGATACGTTTATCATCAGCTTTCGAAAATAATTTATTCATTCAAAGAAATGCTTAAAGTAAAGGGAGCGTAACATTCACGAAATAATATTCATGTAGAAACAGTTTTAAACATACAATTTAAAAGCTAATCTCTGCAGATCTCTAAAGGCCGTTTTCACGTTTTCTTGCGCAAGAAATTGCACAGAATTAGAAGAGGTTCTAATTTCTTGCATGTCGATCGTGCATTGCACGCAATTTTCAGTGTAATTTGGCGTTTTACACGGTGCAATTTGGATTTGAAAGAAATTGCATCGTGTAAAACGGCCTTCATAAAATCAAATTGCTTCCTACTGCCTCCGCAGCAAAAACCTTAACACCCTTTTAATTCCTAAATAAGATGCTGTATATGAATCAACTCACTTGAAGATCTCACCTACTCCAATATCGATGGCGAAGATACAAGGAGTTGAAATTGTCCTATGAACTCCTATAAAAGATGCGTTGAATGTGGATCGACACACTTGATGTTCACACCTCTAGCAAGGGCTGCCTAAGATGCTTTCAAAAAGCAGGGATTCCCCGGTTCACCAAACGAGCTGTTCCGCCAGGAATACCAACCGAAATGTTTCAACTCTTGGACCTGAGGGTCATCAGGAACTGTTGTCACTGAGCAGCCGATATCTAAATCACGTATATTTCAATGATTCGAAAGGAATGTTACTATTTTTAAATTTCATAAGATTCTCAATCCATGGTGAATTCTCGAACTTTCTTTGTGTTTATTCAGCCGAGCGGGAATCTCGAAGTTTGGTAGCACTGGAAGAAAGAGGACATGAGACGCGAGGGTCTTCCTCGCATACACACCGCCTTTCAAGGTGACCTTCATCTTGGATACTGAATTAAAATGAAAATTCTGAAGCATTCAATCTAAATTAATGTATTCGCACCGACCTGATTAAGTTAAGAGTCAGTTACTTTCAGAAAAGACCCTGGAAGGCATTTGCATTTAATGTATCGCATCGTAATTTATTGTACAAAGAGCAAATAGATATAACCAAAGGGATCGAAGTATGCATAGATCACCACAGTATTAGGAGGGGGCCAAAAAATTGCAACACTTATGAGGAATCGACAGCCGGTCTCTTATTTGGGATTCTCCCAGCATGGTGCTGCCACCTTGTGGCGAAAGCTTTATGGCCCGCTAAAATTGACCCTAGGGCTCGCATTTTGTTTTGGAAACTGTCGTCAATTACGAAAAATGGTAATTCTTAAACTTTTGCGAATTATAGCAGTAATAAAAAAATGTCAATTGAAGATATTATCGACCTCTCTTTTAGTTACAAATTTCAAAAAAGGAAAGAATCCTGCTGATAGGTGATACTGGTGATATGCAAGGTTCTTTTTAACCTGAAAATAACTCCCAGTTTAATATTATATGTAATTAATATTTCTTAAGAATATACTCGCTGATGTAGGAACTCTCTCTTGTCGTAGATTCGCCCATGACCTACTTTCATCAGACGCAAACTCAATTTCCGAAGTAAAAATTAATATGCAGATTCTTCTCAGACATCACAACAATTTCCAATACCGGTCCATAATAAATTAGGTCTAGCGATTGTATTTCATGAATGGATTGTATTATATACTACCTGAAGTGTCCCTATATCCTCAACGTAGAAAATGAATGCAGGAACAAATATAGGAGTACTATTCGTAAATTTAGAAGTGGTGTCTGTTGGACGAGTTGCCCCAGGAAGTGTTCACTTTTTTTTGTAAATGACTGAACATCCGAAAAATACAGGAAGTCATTCAGACTGTAAGCAAAATCCTGGGCTTCGATTTGACGGCAAAATCTAGCAATTTGCGTTATTCAGCGTGTCATTATTTATTAAATTATTTTCAGCGTATAAAAACTACTATGGTCTATCCGTGTACCAAAAGGCATGAAGTATCCAATTTACGAATATATGGTAGCGGGACCATGTATTCAAGATAACTGTCTAAGAGAAAATACTTCCGAGGAGAAATTTTAACTAAGCTACTTATTAAGGGCCACTATTTCAATATCACCGTTGTAATAGCGATTGTTAATTTGATGATATAGATTTATGCAGTTTTAGCTCCTTTAACGCAAATTGTAAATATGTGAAATTTAAGACAAATTACGAATTAAATCATGAATGGCAGAATTGAGTAAGTCTTCTATGAAAATATATGGTACTAAAATAGTTTAAACGTCCAATTATACCGCGAAAGTTGAAAACGTCCCGTAATTATTTTTCTTATACGAGCTTTACGATAAAATTATTTAGATACAAGTGACCCCCAGCAGATTGTTAAAGCTGTCGCCTGGGAGTTAGTGGCTATAGGCTTTTACGGCTTTGTTGAATAACAAAGAGACCAAACTGAACATGCGCAACATCAACAATGATTAAGTCCTTTTAATGATGACCAAAGTTCTGTAGGCGATAACAATAGTTCTCTCGTATATTCTCAAACGGAAGTCTGAAATCTTAAATCGATATCGTCCCCGTATCGAAAAATTCTATGACAGAGGTGGGAAACCTGCAATCTTCGAAATGATCGCGGCTTTTTCTACTTTCTCAGACACGTATTTATATGTACCGTAAAACTATTAAAACGAATTTTAAGGGCCTATTAATACACCAAAGCTGAAAAATTTTGCCTTTCATACCGAAAGATAGTAGGCATTATCGTCCTTATAAGCAGTAGTTAATTGTAGATTGACCTGTGAAAATACATGGTTTCTTTACCTTTTAATTAGGTTGTAGGAACGAAATGCCACCAAGAACAGACAATCCTCAATATAAACTTTTATTTCACTTAAATCTCCCTGTGATTACATCAGACAAAACTAACCAAATAGCAAAACAACAGTAAAACAGACATGACTAGGAAGACCGGAGGGGAAGAACAAGTCTGCCTGGCATTCGCCCGAAGTTGGAAGGAAAACCCCTCCGTAAAAAACCTCCCAAAGGCAGCCAAAACCACAGAATGTAATCAGCAAACATCTCAACTTCAGTGATTCACAAACGAATTATTTAACTACAAGCGATTCTTCGGATACTTTTACAATAACGAAAAACCGTGTTTGATTCCATGAAAGCGTAATGTAAATACATTATCTGGCAATGCAAGCTGAAAGCTGACAAGATTCCAAAAGTAGCCAAAAATATTTTAACATATATAAAGCACACGTAATAATTAAATTATATTATAAAACATTTACATGAAGGGAAATCTTGGTAAAATTAGGTTCACTGGAACAGGTAAGCTATCGTATTATTCATCACTCACTTCTCCTGAACTTCGATTAGGTAGAGCACCTTAGGCCACAATATCAAGTTGACAAAATAGATTGATTCCTCCATGAAGAATGAATAGTGCAGGGTTAAAACAACAGTTTCAAATGCGGTCAGCTCTTTAGGAGAACATGTGTTAATAAGCACTTCAGCACGTTAAGTTCAAGTGTGCCTTCACTGGTGGAAGAGACTATAGTTCAAGTACATGCTCTGCAAATGTATCTGAACTTGCCACACGTCAAAAGTCACTTAACAATGCACACAAGTGATTTGGTGTCCATTACGGGCGCCCCTCTGGAAGATGACCGCGGATGAAATATGCTGCAGCATCACACTTCTGTCTGTACGATTCCTTAAACTGAACCAAAGGGTTGTAATCTGATGAACTCTAAGAAACTCTTCCAGAACCTCAGCATATCTGTCGTTCAATTGGCAGCAAGAGATCAAGAATCAGGCAACTAAGACTATCCTATCTTTGGGCATCTAAAATGGCTCAAACAGCACCTTCTCCACTAAAATTCCACCAGCAAATGAGAATTGTGGCAAAATACGAGGCTGGACCTGGAAATTCTGAGCAAATTAAACGAAACAGAAAATACACCAAACAGACCTTTCAAAAACAAAAATAGTCATATGCGAAAACTGGAAAAAAAATTAGACATTTAATGCAAACATTGATATGCGAACGCGTACGGAAATGAAATGAACGATACACCTTACAACACAGCCAATAAAATTTCAAGAAAAATACATCTTATCAGTAATTACAGATAATGAGAAATCACGAATTCAAAGAAATTCCATAAAATGTTGAAGACTTTCTGTAAAAAATGGATAATCAACCATGTGAATTACAACAGAAAATATTAGATATTTAATGTAACACATGAAACTTAAATTCTCACAATAGGAAAAAAACAAATTATAACACCAAGTAACACTTAATGAAAAGAAATTAATCAGTAATAACATAACAAGAAAAGACATACTAAAACATTAAACAACGTTACTGACATACAATAAGAAAATTGGGTATGGTATCAAAGGAATATAAAAAAAATCTATAATCTAGCACAAAATGTTGCCTAAAGGATAAGGCGACATGTAATATTAAAAGTACAAAAACAGCAGGATCTTTCGTAGTGAGTTCATGAATAATAACTAAATTCGTAAAAACCAATTGTAAAAACAAAAAGGCTAAGTAATATACAGGCGTCATATAGATAAATCGACTACGGTAATCGTACGCAAAAAAAACTTTCATAGTACAGTGCGAACATCGGCTACAGCCGATGGTGACGGCGACGGTGATCGTAGGCATAACGTCGACAAAACGTTATGATATAGAATGATGATCCATTAATTGGGAGAACGCAGAGATAAAAAACTATTTAAAAACTAAGTAATCAAGCGCATTAGGTGGATGCAGCGTTTAAACGTACTTATCAGACGCAACGTGAAGGTTTCGTTTCGTGGGATCTGTTTAGACGAAGTGTTGCCGCTGAAATTAGGATTTGTGTGTGAAAATTGTCGCAGGCTATCTTAGTTGCATGGCTTCGCCCGCCAAAGCAAAAATTATACCAGTCCATGAAGCAATTCATGAAAATAAAATCAAATCAGTAATAATGTACCAAGTAAACACTAATTCAAACAACTTCCTTAAGAATATCGATTTCATATAAAACATACTCCATCATAAAAAATGGCCATAAGAATGAGGCGACATATGTAATATTATACGTAAGAAGTACACCGAAATGCAGCAGGATCATTCACACTAAGTACATGGCTAATAACCAAGTTCGTAAACAACCAATCGCAACATCTAACAGGCTAATACATATAAAGGCGTTATACACATAGGTCGACTGCAGACGCCGTACGAGGAAACATTGCGTAGTATTGAGAGAGCATCGGCTGCAGCAACTGGTGACGTTGACACAGTTGTCGTACGCATAACGTCGACGCAAGGTGATGATATGATGATCTAGTAATTGTGATAACGCAGCGTTAGAAAGTAGTATAAAATCGCTGTCTTCAAAAACGCAGAGTTAAAAAACGATATGTTCGCTGTGTCATATTCGCAGTGTTCTATCGCATTACGTGGATGCATCGGTAAAACGGACTTCTTGTGGACGCTTCGTTTCGAGAATTATTCGTAGAGACGAAGATTTGCCGCTGTATATTCAGATCGGTGCATGAAGTTCGTCGCAGGTTATCTTCGTTGCTTGGCTTCGCCTGCTATTTTCAGGCTCTTCTTTCTCTTCCCTCTGCACTGCATTCGGGCTCGACCTGCGGCCACCGCTGTGAGGCTCAACCTGCAGTGGCGTAACTCTCGGCACCACCTATGGACGACAGACACGCAGGCATTCCTTACCGGCACACCTTACGCGTACGGCCTTTAGGATCGACACGAAAGCTTCGCGTGCAGGCCTCGCTCACACAGTTAGGCTCGCAGAATCGTCTCGATGCTTCGGCTCCCTGACCGCTTCATCTGCTCGCAGAATCTTCTCTGCGTTGACGTGAAAGCTTCCTGAGGTCTCTGCACAGCCTCCCTCCGCACCTAATACATTCGACTGCCGTCCCGACACTTTTCAAACGGATCGCAAAAGACAGAAATAATCTTACAAATGCATAACATGTAAGCAAAATACCGAAACATATTGAAATTACAGATTTAAATTAAAATTCTAGTGTCCAATCTACTCTATTATAAAAGTCAGCAATATTGAAGTATAATGCATCCATGATGTACATGGAGTCTTCTAGCACAACTTTCTGCTTCTAATGGGTGCTGCTGTAGGGATCCGCATTTGCTGCTTGAATTCAGTGTTCCAAGGTTTGTCTCCTTTAATAGCCTTGTCAGTTCCTTTTGGACGGAATATTCACTTTATCCTCGTTCCAAAGGCGTCATATGCTGGCTACAACCTCAGGTTCTGCAAGCAAATACGATGAATATGTTTTTATCTATAATAAACCCAGAAAAAGCAGTTTGAGATGGTAAATAAAATGAATTTCATAAGTGAAACAAAGTAACAATACAGTAAAAATAGAAACCGCTAGGGAAAAAATATCATGCAGAAGTACAGAACAAGTACGTTGTTATCCTTAAATACGCATAATGTGCAAGGTAAATTAATTTAATACACATAATGTGCAGGATCATGAAATCTGAATATATAAAACTGCTAGTTTCCACATTCATAAACTTCCCAGGGAAACATATTCTTTTCCCCACCCAAATGTATGTACACAACCACTCCGATAACTACGAACTAATACAGAAATACTAAAACACCCAAAAACGCCTTATCCTGTGTCAGTGTTCATTTTCTCTATTTTACAGATGTGTTTATTATATTAAAAGCATTCAAAAGGGTTCTGATATATAGTTTACCTGAAATGTTTTATAAATACAGGTAATATATTTTCCATTCCATTTTCACCGTATCTAATAAAGCATTGTGAGAATGTCATGCATAAAACCATGTAAAATTCAGAAAGAGAAGAAAAGCTGGTACTGAATGACAGAAATGTCATACATGGCACAAATGATACAGGCTCCCCATCCATGGGCTAAGTAACTATAATCATTGTCGAAACGACACCTTTTCTAATTAAAAGTTATAACCTTCTTTCGGTGAATGCACTTTTCAATAGCATAAAGCAAGCGATTTAAAAGTATCACAAATAAAAGTTAAGGCACAATATTATTGCTATTTAATTCTACCATGCAAGGCTATGCTATATTATCTAATCAAAATCTTGAAATATATTGGCTTGAAGATCTATCTTTATTCTTATAAGCGTTACTTCTGGTGAGTGAATATATGAGAGGGCTTGAGTTACTGTTCAAGCCAGCAGCACCACTGCCTTAAAAAGCATTGCAAAACTCACTAATTCCACTACACAAACTGTAATGATACAATTTAATAAGAGGAAAACCTTACCCCTTCCGGCCTCCAACTGCTTCCTTTATTCCTTGATCTTTTAACTTCTCAGTATGCTTGCCTGATGTGGGGGAAGAAACCGCTGGAAACACCGATAATTCCACTGAGTCTTCCAATGACATCCACTCGAGTAATTTTACTGAAAGTGTATATCACAAGATATAAGAAAATTCAATTTTTGTTTCTAAGCTGCAAGCCCTACGTTATCTTTTGGATTTTGGAATGTTTACTGAATTACTACAACTCTATAATTAATCAACACAGCATCTGCAGAAGATGTTAAGGAATTCCTCTCCCAAATTTGATTGACTATTAATCATTATCGATATTTTCCGTTAAAAATATCTCTACTGCTTTAAGGTGAACGAATAAAGTTTAATTAATTATAATTAAGGGTACTCAAGCAATATAATTCTCCGAATAAGTGATTACATTTAGACGTGTTTAAATATACCGCAATTACCTTGAAATAACTCCTTAGTAGTAGTACCCTGACCAAAAGGAAAAATTATTAAAAGTATTAATTGCGCAAAAAAATAAAGGGGGTTTTATATTTAATTACGTTTTCGTTGAAGTTAAGGAGCACTCGAACTTAAGACAGTTCCAGATAGCCATGAGTGCCGCGCGTTCTACATTGGAGAAAACAGTCACGGGTTCGATTCCGTTGGGAGACCACGGGCAAAATGACCTCAGCTGTCGAAGCACTTAAACTTAAAATACTACTATATGAACTGAAGCACCGAAAAAGCAAAAAGGAGAGTCCTAAAATTGCAATACAATATCAAAAACATAAAAATCTTTAAAATTGCAATACAATATGTATAGGAGAATAAAAGCGGTACATAGAAATCAGATCAAATGTAGAACAAAAAAGCAAGCCTACAAACAGAATTAAAGATTTCCTAAAGTATGCCTTATTTGATTATTATTATTATTGACTAAATAGACTGAAATGAATCGAGAAAAATACTCTATACGACCATAAAAACCACCAAATATCCGAAATATATTCCATTAAAATTAGCCAACATAAATAACTTAGGAAAGCTGAAAAGTCTGAAAATCAAATGTGCAAAGCTGTTCACATTGAAAGAAATAATAAACTTGCCCAAACGGGAGAAATGTTGAAAACTATTCCAGCCGAAGCACATGAAAAATTCATTACATACTGGAATATCTATTTAGATCGATATTTAAAAGCTTCCGTCAATATCTTCCGCTATAAGTGGATTTGAAGCAAAGCAAAGGATGGTTTAATTACTGTCGCAGTTTTCTTTAAAAATACATCAGAAGACCTTAAATTTGTTCGAATATGCAAATTGGATTTTCATCTTCATTGTTATACCACACCACAGACATGAAATGAATAGCCATTAGTAAAGATGGAACTAAACCTGATAAAAAACCTAGCCTTGTCTACTCCAGGGCTCTAGCGATTCCATTCCGAGGATTTTAAACTTTCTAAACAACTTTCTACCTTTTTCATAAAACCTCCCCAAAACATACCGACCTGCCTTCCTTCGAACTATATTTTTGCGATCATTCTCACGGGATCCCTCACAACACACACCGAATATATGTTAGATACCATGGAACTACGATTGCCAATACCATAATCCATCACCAAATACACAAAAGAGAACACCTCCAGTCACATCACCACACACTATTCTCACTGAGCAGACAAACGTAGAAAACCAAAACCAAATACATACACTCTCAAAATTAATGAAAATGAAAATCCAACTTAAATGTATACATAGAAACAAGTCGTTTTAAGTCAAACAATCCTCGCTTTGCTTCAATAAAATATTTCTACTCTCATTTTGGAAATTTTACCATATTTGAAACTTTGAATATGACTGAATGAAAGGAATTAGTGATCCATTCCCAACGGATTACTTTCCATTCATGGAATAAAAATGCACAAAAACAAAATATAGATTTAAAAAGGCTAACATTTATGATTCACAGTCACGGGTTCGATTCCGGTGGGAGACTACGGGCAAAATGATCTCAGCTGTCGAAGCACTTAAACCTAAAATACTGCTATATGCTGATCTAACAGGTACCGGATGAATTGAAACTCCGAAAAGGCAAAAAGGAGACAATACAATATGTATAGGAGAATGAAAGCGTTAAATAGAAAACAGATCAAATCTACAACAAAAAAGGAAGCCTACAAACAGAATTCAAGATTTCTCAAACTATGCCTTATTTAATGCATTAGATTATCGACTAAAATCACTGAAATGAATCGAGAAAAATACTCTTTACGACCATAAAAACCACCAAATATCCAAATTATATTTGATGAAAATTAGCCAACATAAATAACTTAGGAAAGCTGAATAGTCTGAAAATCAAATGTGCAAAGCTGTTCACATTGAAAGAAATAATAAACTTGCCCAAACGGGAGAAATGTTGAAAACTATTCCAGCCGAAGCACATGAAAAATTCATTACATACTGGAATATCTATTTAGATCGATATTTAAAAGCTTCCGTCAATATCTTCCGCTATAAGTGGATTTGAAGCAAAGCAAAGGATGTTTTAATTACTGTCGCAGTTTTCTTTAAAAATACATCAGAAGACCTTAAATTTGTTCGAATATGCAAATTGGATTTTCATCTTCATTGTTATACCACACCACATGAAATGAATAGCCATTAGTAATGATGGAACTAACACTGATAAACAACCTAGCCTACTCTCCTCCAACTCTCTAGCGATCCCTCAGAATACACACCGAATATATGTTAGATACCATGGAACTACGATTGCTAATACCATAATCCATCACCAAATACACGAAAGAGAACACCTCCAGTCTCATCACCAGACACTCCATTCTCACTGAGCAGACAAACGTAGTAAACAAAAACCAAATACATGCACTCTCAAAATTAATGAAAATGAAAATCCAACTTAAATGAATATATAGAAACAAGTCGTTTTAAGTCAAACAATCCTCACTTTGCTTCAATAAAGTATTTCTACTCTCATTTTGGAAATTTTATGATATTTGAAAATTTGAATATGATTGAATGAAAGGAATTAGTGATCCATTCCGAACGGATTACTTTCCATTCATGGAATAAAAATGCACAAAAACAAAATATAGATTTAAAAAGTTTAACATTTATGATTCACGTCTGTATCGAATTAAGGACAAAATTAAATCTAAGGAACGCCGACAGCTTTGAGGTCTTAATTTACAAGATTGTAAGAATCGTACTATTTTCCAAAGTACGCACTCACATAATGTGGGCGATATTAATGGCTTTGTCGGAACAACCCTATTAACATATTTAATATCAGTTGGATGGTTCAATGTGCTTAAAAGCAGAGGTAATTTCGCGCATATGACATAGCAAGGAGAATCGAACTCGGGAACGTTATCACCTAAGTATTACACTTGGCTATCCGAGTGTTCGACGCGATAAAGTAACTGAAATCTGATGGGGCATATTGATTTAAGGAGAATATGAGCAGAGACCTACTCGAAAGCTCCAATCCTGTGAGATTTTATACATCTCATGCTCGCCAAAGATATCCCTGATCGACGATTCTTCGCGACAATATAATTTCGGAGGAATGTGGAAAGAATTTAGACCTTTCTAGTTTGGAGATATTTCGACAATCTTTAAATCCCACTCATACTTCGACGTAGTAGAAATATTCCCTAGGGTTTCTGGCGAGCAAATTTACGAAAGCACATGTTAACCCTGACAAGCATCCCGTCGTAGTTGATTAATGAGTAGAAATGAATTCTCTATCAAATGGAGCGACTGAGGGAAATCTTGCCCACGTGGGTCATTAACTTTCAACCGAGCAGCATACCTGAGAATATACTTCAGACTGAAGAAACCTTGGCAAAAATTATTAGATTTTACATTCATCGAATAATTATGGTATAGGAAAATGAATTTACTAAGCACGCCGAAACCTTCGAAAGAGTTCGAATGGCTCAACGTCGGTCCAACCATTTCGTCAAACGCCAACGATTCAGATCGCAATTACTAAGGGATGCCTGACATTCGAAAATGTGGTGCGATTCACCATGAAAATGACGGATTCACCGAGGAAAACCTGGATAAAATTACTTGGAAATAGGAAGGGATGACACGCTTTAGAATTCATGACTGGAAGAAGTCTGGAAAAATGTTCGAAATCACTTAACTTCTAATTGTAAAACTCATTGAAGCACTCTCGGCGTAGTCACTCGGCATGGCAGAGCACATGGTTGGCAGGAGAAGAATGCCGATGACATCCAATACATTTTCCGATTTAAGAAACGCTTTCCTGATATTTAGAAGATTAAAAGGTATTTATACTACTAGAATGTCGTAAATTACGTATTCATAAGCCATGAAGAATCTGAAGATAATAAAGAGGATATACGCAGAGTTAAGTAACGTAGGTATCGAAATCTTTACTTTACCTAATATTCTTTAGCAGAAGAGCTCACGATGTGAAGACGACTGGCGTTGAAGCAGTGAAGTCCAGAATTGAGAAGGAGGAAGGAATCTATGAAGGTAAGTGGGGAGAGGAACTAAGTAATGGTTTGGGGATACTCTCTACCAATGGCGTGGCACAGAATATGGATGAGTAATATCGTAGAGGAAAAAAAAGGTTTAAACTTTCCCAAAAATATTATTCACTAAAAGTGTGGAATTTGTACACATAATTTTATAATTTATATCATCGCGTTGAATATTGACGAATCTGTTTTCATGTTATTTTTTCTACTGAATATTCTTTGCTCTTTTTCGAACCCTTACTATATCTGTCTACATCGTTGCCATTCTGTCTACATTGTTGCTATAATCAACAAATCCATGTTTTCTCATGATCTTGTTTTCTTACGTAATGCTATCATTTTCATATGCATGCTTTCCAGTGTGCGATGACGTATTTTATAATAATTTTAGGTCGAAACATAGTATGATCTTGTTATCAACTTTAAGATATGTTAAATCGGTATACTAAATGTATAAGAAATATTTCTCAGCGAATATGAACTCCATTCCTTCTCGTGCGGATCCCAATTATTTATAATTGTAAAAGAAATCGAGATAATTATTATATATTTTCCTGATCCAGATACCTGATTGCCTCCAACTTAATCAACCCTTAATGCACTTTATTTATTAAGTAATTTATAATATACCTTTATCGTACACCCCACTGAGGGAGTCGCAGTTTCTTCTATCTTTGTGGTGGCCTATGGCTCTCCGTAGATTCCATGGGACATAGAAAGCCGCTCTCAGGTCATTAGGAAGCATGTGTCCCAATCTATAGGAGAGACTTCCGAGGAAGGGGATTCTCCGCCATGAGGAAGTGGTTGTGGAGGATTATTAGAGTGAAGGAGTGATTTTACGGCATGAGAGGATATTCGGTTTTTCCTCAAGAGTTTATCTACCATATCTGGGCTGTATCCGTTATTTATAACAATCTGTTTGATGATTAATACTTCTTTAAGGGAATTGGCCGATGACATCGGGATGTGGGTGGATCATACTGTGGAAAGCGGGTAAATTCTGGGAAAAAAGGATGGGAGGAATGAGGGGGGATGTTGAGGTCAGAATAGGTGGGTTTGCTGGAAGTTGAAATGATGTCTGACAGACGAAACTAGTTGCCGATTAATATATTTCTATGGAATTTACAAAGTGTGTTTTTTCTTTGCATCATGGCACCATTCCACTAAGTTAGGCTGGAAAATATCAATTTTAAAAATATATCTTGTTTGTATACCAAACTGTTATATGTTGATTTCTCATTCTTTTACTCATAGATATAGATTACTCGTAAATGCCTCTTCTTACGGTGTGACCGAGGGTATAGGACACTGCGGAGTTCTTCCTTATCGCTTAATTTCTGTCTAGCTCTATTCTCGATCGTTTCTAATACCCTCCTTACCATACACGGATTGAATTCTTTTCTTTGTGCACCACTGCTCGGAATTTTTTTTTAATTTTCGAAGAATAACCTTTGCAAAATTCCTTTTCAATCCAAACATGTAACAAGTGACAATCGTTATCATTACTCATATTACTACGAATATGGTATTAAAATCTAATGAAATATATTGAATTATACTGAAGTTGCAAGTATTATTTTTTCTGATTCAATAAGTGCACTAATCATAATTGATGCAAGATTTTCACTTTAAATATGTTTACAGGAAAATTCCTTAAAAACATTATTTTCTGTTATTCTACAACATATCATTAGCAATGAAATTTTAGATTATTATATACATATGGATGTCTGCGTTATCCTGAGACTCGTTTATACAGCTGATTATCTTCGCAAGTGCCTTTCATCGGGTTTGTTTATATATAGAATCTCAAAGCTTGCCGCATTCCCTTAAAAATTCTACTTACTTTCCGTACCTTGCCCCTCTTGTCATCGTTGCCCAGGGCAGCCCCCGACTCGCAGTATCTCCTTCTGCATTTGGTCAAATATGTAAGCGATTGAACCAGAGAAGTTCATGCAAGAAGAAGGAAAGAGACTTCGAAAGTTTCTGGAGGTCATAAACAGCCCTCAACTATATTGCTGTTTTCCTCCCCCAGATGTGGGGGAGGAGGACAGTCCTTTATCGTCCTCCACTACCCACTCCATTTTTCCCTGAAATGCTCGGCACGACTTCGGAGCACGGTCGTGAAAATTTGTGAAAACGTTTATTCTTCCATCCATCCCCTCAGATGATTATGCAAACACCGATATTATTAAGAGCGTTACAGAATGGGATCTCAAAATTGTTCAAGAGGTTTGCATTAATATTTCCAATAATTCGTCTTGATAACTTGGATTTTAATCTGACTGAGAGATGAGCTATCAAAGTTATTCTTTTTGGATGAGAATGCAGGAACGATATATCATTACTTTCTCTCACAGTTGCTTCTTTTACTATTTAATTTTACAGTAAGCAATCATTCGTGTACATTTTTACCTAAAAATTTGTGATAAGGAAAGTACTTTTTTCTGTAGACCAGAAGGTTAATGTGTAGAAATAAAATCCACCGCAAATGTAATTTCGAAACATTTACTCATTCGAAACGTTTAAGTCACGCTCAATCACACCCTTGTTTAGAGCCGAACTTGGATTCTGACATCTTTCCGGTTTGGGCGAGCGATAAAGATTTTAAAATATAACCGTCGGTTCAAAGTCTTTTACAGGACCTTGTGATTTCAGTTAGAAACGGGAGCTACCTGATAGAGAAATCTCAATACAATTTTCACTTCCGATTCTCCTCACACATTGGAACTACTTTTTATTGCGTTATTGCTGCCATTTAGTAGAAATATTTACTGTAAAGCAAAAACCTTTACATACTCCCCAGCCGCAGTTACCCGTCTTCGACACCTACAACATTATGGTTTTTGTAATCAAAAGGAGAGAACCCTGTAAGCCGAATTGTCTGTTGGAGGAAAAAGGTTATAATTGCACGATACAATCTCAAATCTAATATCGGTACGTAAAAGCCCCTATAATATAAGCTATTCAACGAGGAAAACAGGAGCGATTTCACATTTTCAAATAATTAAACCTTAGATGATGCACAGTTTAATCTAGAAGTATCTTCGCTGGTATTCCATAATGTTTTTAAGCCGTTTATACGTTGCATTAATTCTGTTTGAGGGAACACCAGTCCTTACCGTGAAAAATAAACGAAAGTAATCTAAATTTGAGAATTCATAGCGTATTGGAAGCTCTTAGGGCAAAAGACAATGAGACGAGCGTCGTTCCTAGTAATTCTAAAACGCAGGTAATCAGATTAATGTCCATAGCAAGATTTACTTAATATCTTCCTTAATTTTGCGAAAACTCGGTGTCTTCTATGAAAGAGTCCACACCTTGAGAAAATTCAGTTAGTATTGGTTTGGGAAAGTATTCTATGGGAAAGATTGGAATCTCTATTTCATTATGATATTCGAGTTCGAACGACCGGTGCTTCTTGTTAAATTTTAGGAAAGATGAAAGGTCTACCTACAAAATAAAAATTAAGTGTATGCGATATTTTTTCTAAAGTAAATATTCACCTTTCGTGAATGTGTTCTTCTTGCGATTCGTTCGTTGTGAAATCTTTTCTTGACCCTCAGTACTGAATATACGACCTCCATTCATACTATGAATTCCTTAATGGCAATTAGGATTAAAACGTAAATATGACTCATCATATAGTGTAGGTATGATCAAGAAACATATGGAGAGAAAAGCATTCGTTCATCCCCAAATGATCTGTATCACTGGATTTTCTTATAGAAACCTTGATGTGGGGATGGATTTAGTCCTCACTCAGATTCACTTTATGTAGAAAAATTTCAACCCTCAGGGTACTACTTATTTAAGGATAGTTCCCTTCATTCCCATGCGGTCCTCAACTCAATAGCATTATGGTCATTACAATATTGTAAAGAATATGATTATGCAGTACTGAACACTTCGACGAGTTTTGGAGTCCTTCGTCTTTTACATTTAGCCTCCGAAGAAGGTGCTCAAAGACCGTCCAAGTGAGTAGAAAGTTCTTATCTTACACGTCTACTTTGAATTTAATGTCTACTTTCTTTACAAATTGCTAATGAAAACGGCTGAAAATGGTGAAATTTCGCTTCTCCGTTAGAGATTAATTTTACTGAGCTAATAATATAAGTTACGATATTATTTACAGTAAGCGCATTTAAAGGCCTACAGCTTAAGACATTACTCCCGCTTAATACGCGCTTTTATCTCGATCCGAGTCCCATTCGCGTTAAACACGTATAAGAATACCACTTAAGACACGGTTATAAGTCGGGCCTCCAGATATACTGCAATCCGTAGCCTCCCTCAATCGATGGACCGAAAATTGTTTTCAGTGCTCTTTCCTAGTAGCCTAAAAGGTAAAAAATTACTTTGTTGTAGAGTTAAAAGTTACCAATATTAAATAAAATACTAAACGCTCTCTCTGTCCGAAAGATGACCATTCTTAAAAAAAATATTACCAGAAAGCAGAAATTATTCCCTTCTCATTGAGGTTCTAGGTTAAAAGAAACGAAAATATGTTAACTTCCGATTATGACGCCATCCCGCTTTTAACGCGGTTCGGTCCCCTGAAAAGTGTCTTAACCGAATTTCACGGTTACTTTGAGCCTGATAGCCTTTTTTATGATATTTCATACAGTATGATTCTTATCTAGCAGATCCTGGATAGCGGTAGGATGAGTAGATTTGTACGCGTGGTTACTTTGACAAGAGTATCATATGGTAACTGTTAGCAGTACACATCTTCCTTGTTCGTTCGAGGCATTCACCGACCCCACAATTCTTCGGCTAATTCAAATCCTTCCGACTGCGAAGTGGGGAGAGAATGTTCTGTTCTTCTCCTTATTATCCTAAATGCTGAAAATTGGATCTTGAATCAGCCGACAGCAATCAATAGTTTTTCTCAGTATTATTCCAGCAACTTATAGATTCTTATCTCTCACGGTAAGGTCACGTGCCCAAAAAATCCTACTTAACGTTATCTTCTTTGTTTTTTACATCTTCTTTCTTATCTTCTTTATATCTTATTTAATATCTTTAACTTCATCAAAGTTATCTATTATAACATCTTTCGCCCTGTCTTTCGCTTGTATTCCACCTCCAATCCCTCTGTTTCTCTCCTCTCAATATTTGACCCTTTTTTCCTCTACTAAACTATATCCATCAAAAACTTTTCCTCCATTGAAAACCCCATATAGATACATAAATATTTTGTTTCTTTCACTCATTATATAAAACTGAATAACATGTTTCACGGAAAAGTAAATACTAGGAAGGCTTTAGTTTGCGCCTAAGGTAAAACTGTGTTATGGTAATATCCATATTAAATATGATTTCGGTGGTTGCCTTGCATAAAAATACATAAAAACTATATAAACATGAAATGAACAGAAATTATGCAAAACTAACAATAAACTGAAATAAAACAGAAATTCCTTACTATTTATTCTTAGTGGAACGAATTCCACGAATAACAAATAGGAAGAAATTAGTGGACTTTACAAGCTGAAAGTTCAATGACTTAATGACACAAGTTTATTTTCAATTTTGCGTAAGGTAAGAATGCAAGACTAATCAAAATTAAAAACGCAGTAAAGTAATTCGTTCAGTCATTCACTAAAGGTGTAATTTTTCACACTTAAAAGTCACTGGCGTTTCATCAGAGAAAGTTTCAGATGTTAATCCTTTCCTTTGAATTTCTTCTAGTACTTTGCAATCGCAGAAGCGGATCTAAAAGGGCGAAAAAAGGAAGAGTTTTCGTAGAAAAATTTGGATTTGAGAGAAATTTCAGTTGAATGTTATACAGCTTTCCTTACGGATGTATCAAAGAAACTCATTCCGGGTAATCCAGGAGATCCGGGTTAATCTTTCCATCTCATACCCGGATAATGACAGTCTGTCCTCCAAACATTAATGGAATATTCCCTAATCCGAGCATGGTATGTAGGGATGTTCTTATAAAATACATTCCAGTTTTTAAGATAACGATAACAATTTTTCGATAGGAGTTGAGCTCAGCTCATGCTAAATAATTACTCTTCAAACACAATTTATTTCAGACTCATTTCATTTTCGACATCCAAACAGCAGTGACTAAGAATTTGTCCGACAGGTTTTAGGCCTTCGATGATTTGCAGCTCTCATGTGTTGAGCGTGAAAATCTTGGGGTGTATGCAAACACGTAGAAGCAAGGTATATCTCAACCGTAAAAAGGTTCTGAACGATATTGAACGATTTATCACAACAACTTGAGCACATTTGCGAAGAATTGCATTGGAACTAACATTCATGATTGTATCGCGTCTAGGCCTGAGAGAGTTTTCTCGAGCAGCCATTTCCGGTAAATTTATTGCAGGAGTTTGAAAAGCTAATTTTTTCATGGCCAACGGATTGAAGAAAATACAATATTAATGATAATTAGACGGCAGTGGAGGCGTAAACTTTAAAAATAATATTAATATGCTAAAAAAGCTTTAAAACGTTGTCTTCGATCCACAAACAAACTAACAGGGCATAAATAGCATAGGTTCCTTCCTCTGATCACTTAATAAAAGATGTAATACAACGAGGGGATACACAGCTTTCGCTTTCTAAGTAGGATGATAGTTCACGCTGAGTATTCTCACTGCATTAAACCCTCCTTCCCTACGTTCACACTTGTTGCAAATGTTGCACAATACAATTCCAAAACAAGCCAAAGTTCAATCGTGGAGTATTCAAGAGCATTGTTCAAAAAAATTGCTTGCAGTCTGATATGATTGACAAATCTGGATTGTCCTATTATGAACCGTGGAGAAGTAAAATTGAATATGAAAAGAACAAACAGAGTAAATCGATAAACGAATACACGTAAATTCTCGTTTGTCAATCGAGCTATTATTGCTGGAATAATCCTCCGGTCAAAACTATAACAGTCTTCCTTAAAAATCACAAGGAGTTTTAAAATAGATTACATACGATAGACGAGTGAGCTTGCAATTGATTAAGTGCAGAAGGTGATCGGCAGGGCGATGCAGAGTAAGAACTTGTCTCCGGGATCATTACGGTACTCGCTGGGAACCATGAAAAAATTTATTATATATAAGGAATAAGTCTTAATATATATAAATTATTACAAAGTAACTTTTAGCTACCATGTGAAAATGTACTATTTGTAAAGGAGATATCTACAGGTAATAGTGAAATGTTGCATCTAACAGATATCTGTAATTTAATAAAGTGTTGTAGTGGCTTAGAGATTTCTGTTTTATAATAAATATTGTTGTATCTTGAAGGTACTGTAATGGTGTACTGTAGCATTGGTATAGTTTGATGCAAATTTTATCGGTAACGTTCCCATTGGAGCATTGTTCTATCCGTAAATATTTATTGATAATAAAAATAATTTAAGTAACGTTTATTTAAATGAAATAATAATGATAACGATGAGTGAATTGAAAGCGATTGCATTGGATAAAGAACTTGTAAGAGAAAGTAGGAGCATTACGCGAGTGCATTGAAATTAAGTCTGCGTGAACAATAAAGAAAAGAAGTCATTACAATCGATCTAAATGAATCATAATGATGAATCAATAAATACATTGTAAAGACGTAGGTAATTATTTCATCATTATTTTAATTAGTACATTATATTGATTACTTACTTTATAATGCAGCGTAATATAATTTTCTATGCGATTTGGATAAGAATAAGGACCATATAAATTACCTCAGGGAATGGCATGGCAGGCAGTTGTTAAAAAAATAAAAAGTTTGTTTGCCACTGAAATATATTATGGTTGATTTGAATGAATGTGCGAATGTATATTAAAATACTCTGAATCTAACGTTTTTAATCACATGACAGGCTGTTCAAAAGCAGATCTAAAGCGTCTTAAATAATTAGGTTTCTTCAGGTCCCCATATTTATCTCTTAGATGGTTTTCCATGAAAGGAAAAAATATATCGGTGTAGGAAGAAATTCACGCGCCCTGTTTTGACTTCGGAGAAAGTAAATTTTCTGTGTTAGTCATGACAAAGTGACTTTTCCATTGAATTAATTTATATAGTGATTTCTCGTGAATAAATCTATGTTACTATGGTTTGGTTGGCATGCCTTCTGCTATGGTAACCGTGGTACTATCCTATTGTAGTTGTTGTCTCAATACCCATGTTTTTTTTAGTAGAACTATAAATGACTTGTGTTGTGCTGTTGCGACAGATTTAAGGAAATTTTACATTCGATTAATTTAAAACATTTAATCAATAATAAATATTCAATTAACAGAGCAACATTATTAAATACGACGAACAAGATTTTCACTTTTAAAACACAAAGAAATTAATTCATAAGAGCAAAATGAGTATAAGAAGACGCGACATATGCTGCTTTCCAACAAGCATTAGAAAGCATTTATTTGTATCTAGGACGTCACATTATTCTCGATAGCGCCGGAAACAGCTACTAAAATTTAAATCAGGTCGCATTAAAATATGTTAAACTCACTGAGAACATTTTTCGCGAAAAACGTATAAAATTCAGTAAAACCTGACTTTATGCGATTTTTTTCGAATAAGACAGTTTTCCATTCAATACAGTGTCGGCGATGAGTGATGGATGCACCAAATTTATTTTCCGTATGATATAGGCTTCCGCTTTCCACGGATTCCTTTTAAGACAGTTTTAACTGTATTATAAACATAATATATAAGCTAAACATTTTTATTCTATTTTACGGCGAGATTCAAACCGATTTTAATTTTAAAATTCATATCTTAAACTATTAGTGCATGATGAAGGATCTTCTATAATTGAGGTTATTTGCAAATGGGGTCCCACCGGGAATCGAACACTGGACCTTTTTTCACCAAAGAAGAACTTGTTACATGCTTGGCTATTTGGGGGCCCAATAGAGTAATTGTTAAACAGAGTTATAAAAGAATCCTCCTCAATAATGGAGAAATTGGTATGTTCCGAAAAACACTTTGAGGCGTATCGAAATGCACGAGAAGTAAACAGAATCCGAGACAAATCCTGGATAAGCGGAACATCTGGGTAGTCCACCTTTCAAAAGGTGATATTTGAATTGGAGCCACAAACTGCCCTCCTCTGAGAAGAGACTTGCTTACCGACTTAATCCGGCCCTGATTATTGAGCGAGGACGGGTTTTTGGGAGTAAAAACCGACGCAGGCAATCGAAGGCAGAAATAAGCGGTATAGGATCGAAGGAAAAGGATCATTTATATGAAGTTCTAATCCGTTTAAAATGCTCTAACAGCGAACTTAGTCGGCGAGATATAGCACACTGAACTGCGCATTCAATATACAAGGCAAATATCACAGGGTCTAAGTATCGTAGGGGTCACTGGCGGATCTAGAGGGGAAGAGCAATTGCCCCCTTCATGACTTCGTATTAGCAGCTTATATCTAGGATAAGGCTTAAAAAAAATTAGATTATAATCTTTTCCTATCTCAACAAAATGGTATTTTAATAGTTAATTAAAGATCAAGTAATTATATTTAACGCCACCCCACCCCTATGACATTTTTCTAGATCTGCCATTGTTCAATAAGGTTTACAGACAGACCGGTTTGTATCTCTTCCATCAGTTACCGAATGCCATGAAAGGGAAATGACGCTCACTATTTAAGAAAGGTGAGGCATATTTCATCGCTGATTGCTGCAAGTTGAAAAGTTCACGTAACTGTACCAACGCAAAAACAGTCTGGGTTCTTCAATTGTAAAATATTAGATGGAAGAAATACTATATTTAGAGGTATGATTTCATAAACGCCAAAATAGTAGATTAGATTATATATAAGGAAAAGGCATTAGCAACCAAAACATTCAACTAAATATATATAATCATTTTAATAATATTATATGGATTGTAAGAATATAATTCCACTGTTAGCAATGGCATCCCTTCGACGAGAGCACGATGAAGGAATATTGTTATAATAAAGGAATTCCAACGAGAGATAGATCTCGATATTGTTAGTAGAACTCACGATTCAAATTCAGAATGCATACACATATTTTGCATTCGACGGCGTCACAAACGAGCTTTTCGAAACAACTTACGAATATTTTCCTTAGTCCGGGACTATGATTTGCCTTTTTACAATGGTGACCAAAGAATGAGGTTAGAGAGCGCTTAAGTCAAATTCAAGTAGATCTCAATATGCATATTCGATAAGAGTGCATCAATCGAAGTGGCTGAATCCTTGACTATTGAAAAGTTATACTAAATGAAATAGAAAATCTTTAATTTCCGTGTTACATATCATAGACGAAAAGCTAAATAAATTCGTAATTAGCGAATGATTCCGAAATCAGGAAACAATGATGCTTTCCTGGCCGAAGAAGTAGCGTCAAAAAAAAACAATTTTTTCAACTAATGTAGCCAAAACAGTCGATTAATCATATGCAAAGGAGAAGCGAGCAAAGTTACAATCACGACAGCGTATTTACAGCAATATGGCGAGAGGAAACAGTGATTGCCTCCGAAAAGATCGAGATATGTGTGGAGAGACTCGACAATCGAACGGCAATTCCTGCCCAGGGCGGCCACTCATCCGGCACTGGACACGGCATATCTGTATGGAAGAGAGAGAGGAATATTCATAAAAGTGAACAGCCCATTAATAAGCGAGTAATTAACAAAGGAAGTGAATAAGAATGTGAGCGAATTCAGCACAGGTGGATTGGCCACGCCCAAATTAAAGTAAAGGAAATGTTAAACCATTTCCGTCGCACGCCAAGAAAGATGGCCAATTCACTCGCTTCGACGGCATCTTTTAAGCTCTTCATTAAATGCGGAACAGGTAAATAATCCATTCGCTTCTTTGGCGCATGTCTTCGTTGGAATGTCGCCATAGGAGGGACGCGAAACGGGCGTTGATCGCGACATGCGCGCGCATGGGGGCCCCGCCCCCTGGGCCCGAGGAGGCGTGGTCACCCAGGCCCCGCCCCCACCCTCTCCCCTCCGCACCACTCTGCCCCCGACAGACATACGGACACCATGGTCGAGTCTTCGCCGCCTCCGATAGCGTCCTCTCCTCCGCCCATTACTCCGGAGGACTCGGTTCGAGCCTCTCCCTCGCCCTCCTCGCTGACCCTGGCCGCCCACCACGTGTTGAGGGAGGCCTCGAGAGGGGGCCCCAAAGGCCCTCAGGCCCCCACGTCTTCCCTGCCCCACTCTCTCTTCACCATAGACAGCATCCTGGCGCCGAGGGAGCCCTCGAGGCCCACGCTGCCTCCGCCGCACCACCACCAACTGCCACCGCACCTCGGACATCTCGGACACGGCACCTTCCCGCACCCATCCGCCGATTTCCTAGGTACGTGGATTTCATCAACATCCGTGGCAGCTGCCGTGTTTCGAATCCGAAGACACGAATTGTAGATGCAGTGTTGCGGGGACAATAGCAGCGTGCGATTGGCATTTTATAGCGGCGACGGAAGGACTTTCTAGTATTACTCGGAGGAGCGAATTTCCTATTCACCAATGACTTAGGTCACGATTTAAACAGGGACGTTATAGGAAAATATGTAAAATGCTGAAAAATGCATTTCTCTGTTGAATGGTGTACATATTATGCATGTAAGGTGTCGAGAATTGCGACTTAATCTCAACCAAAAGAAGTGCATCGCAGTTGAATTCTTCGAAGAGGAAAAGACCGAGTTAGGACTCTCATGGGATGGAAACCATGGTATAAAGACAATAGAAATGGATACGGTTGAATGTTTAGGTGCCGTGCGCACGAATTTTAACATGATCTCGCATATTCAATGCACTTGCATAGAGAAAGTAAACAACTTGGGAATCATAAAGCGAATAGGTGCGATGAAAATTCTAAAGAGCGCTTCGAAAGCCGAGCCTCTCCGAAAATATGGAGAAAGCATTAAAGGTCAAAATATGGAGTAAATAGCTTAGATAGACGTGAAAATAAATCTTTTAATTAATTTCCACGAATCATCCGATACGGTAACGATATGGTGACACTCAACATCACTGTCAACATCAATTTAGATACATACGAATGTCAAAATTGTGTCACAAATAACTTGGCGTTGATGTGGAAAGAAGAATAATTACAGTCATAAGTAATCGCGTTAGACCACAAAACTTTCCACTGCTTAATCTCTCAAAATCTTCTCATATCCGTGGTATTTACGGTAAAAAATCGCAGTGGCAGCAGAAGTATACTGCGCTCAGGTATGATGTGAGGTAGCAATGATGCATTGATTTATTAAGGCCTCGTCTAGAATATGCGTTATGAAACATGCATCAGCGATAAAGAGAAGCCTCAGAGAAATGCGTTTCGTATAGTGAATAATTACTACGCGACGAAAAGGCTCTTGGATGAGATTGGAAATTCTTGAGAGAGGATCAGAAGCTAAATTTCCGCTATTCAATAAGCTCAAAGAAGATGCGGAGGATTTAAAGGAACCATAAGACTTTTCTTCAGATTATGAACGTAAATTAAGGGATGTATATTTTAAGAATGAAGGTTTAGAGAACCCATCCTTTTCTCGATGTAAATAAACAACACGAATTTGTTTGTCCTCTAGTATTTATACCCCCTGACACTCGGACTATTTCTGTATAACAGGTAAGATGAAAGGAGAAGAGGGACGATAAAGACAGTTTTCGTTAGACGAAAAGAAAGGGGATTAGTTGTGGGAAATGGAACTCTAGCAGCGTATGACAATGAGCGGATTCATCTTTCGCTCTCCGGGAACTTTAACGACCGACATCACCGGTTGCTCGTCCGACACCTCTTAATGGATCACAAGAAAGACCCAAACAGCGCACTCAGTGAAATATCATGGACCTACATTTAGGAAGTATTTTACATAAATAATTTTCATCTTCATTCTTTTAATAAGCGATAAGCTTATGGGTTCTAAGATTTCTAGGTTAAAGGACCTTCCCTTAATTCCCGAGTGCTTATCCCGCTCATCCAACATCTTCTGCCTTAGTCCTCTTCCGAGTTATTGTTTGGATCTTACCCTCAATTACTTTCTTTATCAATCCTTCTCACCTAGTATTAAACTTTATCACTATCTCGTTTGTTTTTTCTGTCGATCTTACTTTTCCGTTCAACACCACATCTCGAAGACCCCTAATCTATGCATGCATTCTTTTGTTATGGTTCTCCAAACTCCAAACCCTTTCCTTTTCCATAAGCATATTTGGTAGTTTAACATGGAATACGCAAATAGTAAATGTATATGAAAATTGAATTTGTCAAGAGAGCCATCGGTAAGAGTGATGAAAATGTCTGACAGCGATGTTACCGCGCATTCGTTAGATAATCTGTAGAATGTAACCACAATATTTGTGAGACAGCGTACGTGAATCACGAAAGGTAAAGCGAGAGGTCGCATATTTTATTATGAATTACTACTTGTTTCGGTAGGCTTTATCAGGCAGGATGGGGTTATTCAGAGAAAAGAGATGGTTTATTGGGATGAACTTGTAGAGACATTTCATCTACATCCACATGTTGCAGTGGATGTAATCTACAAGCAGCTTTTGGCGTGTGGCAAGGGATGCACCATGCCTCGACTTCTCTAACCGATTACTTTCGCGTATCGTTCACGGTAAAAAAAGACATCTGAAGAGACTTGTTCCAGTATTTATTTCCATGAACCTCCGCGCATTATCAGAGCGGGTAATGTAACAGGGAGAATAATAAGTTATAAGAACGTAATATCTATGAACATATTAAGAGTATTGAGCCTTTATTTAATTTCTACCTTCTTCTAAACATTTCCATCCTTCTTTCTGAAGTATATGAGTAACACCCACAAATTTATCGGAGCAATTCTTTACACTACGTGTATCTTTTGGTTAAACCTTTTCTGATTTGCGAATGCAACACTTTTCGGCAGGGTCCTATACGCTTCATGCATACTCAAGGTGATGCCTAATTAGCGCAAGGTAACATCGCTCGCGGCCTTTCTCATCGACCGACTATTCTCATGACGAAGCTGAATATCCATATTACGGAAATGGGTACTCTATATTATTATTCGTGAGGATTACTCCAAGATAATTCACCGATTCTAATGCTATTAAGGTTTTTCCACTAAAACTGTACGAATATTCATCTGAAATATATTTTCTTTCCTAGAAATTACTCGTAGTTATAATGGATGGCAAAAATCATGCGTTCATTCAGCAACACTAAGATACAGTTGGAAAAATGAAAAAATACATGAGCTAAACTTAGTCGCTTTGAAGATTATCTTTTTCCACGAAAAGTAAACAATTAGGGCAATCGTTGTATTCACCTAGAAGTAAGGGCATCTGCAAGCTTAGTTGTTAATCTTACAGAAGACATCATTCTCTTCACTTTCTTGAATTTAAGGAGATTTACAATCTGGTATTAAATTGGATTATCTATTCCACCCAATTTTCCAGAGTTGCCTTAAAATGTTCCCTCCTTAAATTCATCCTCAAACTGAAATATACTGAATCTAAAAATCCGTTATTATCAATCTCTCTCATTTGAGAACCGCATTCGGTCCGCAAAGGAGTTTTATGCCCTCCGATCTCTTTTTCTGCGTTTATTGCAAGGATCAGACTAGCGATTATTTACTAATTATTTATAACGATAAAAAGCAAATATTTAAAAAGTTTTTAATATTATAATATATTTGTATATTTTAATTATATATATTTATGTTTTTCTTCTGCCATTAATATTATGGACACATTTAAATCGGGCATTTTAATATTTATTCAATGTTGCTTTTTCATTCATATTGGACCGAATAAGTTATTTCGCTAAATACAGCTCACAATAATAATGAGTGAAATATGTCCTGCAAGCCAAACAGTTTACGTAGCCTTGGTCTTTAGGGTCAATAATTCGAAAATACGCTGTGATAGATCGGAAGCAAGAGGAGGGAGATGAAAAAAACGCGAAGTTAGCCGACAAAAATTAAATTTGAACATAGTAGTCTTATCTTATATTCCTTAAATTTACATCCTTACCTTTAACTCACCTATCACCATATAGCTGGATTTGTTATTGTAATGAAACTAATTCGATCGTTTACCGCAAATCGTTCGCAGAAAGAATGGGTTCCACGGCGATTAATCTTCGTGTTCTTTCTCCTCAATTTTGAATGATATCTCTCATAATTCCAACTTTCATAATCACGCTTTCTCTGAATTTTAAACAAGGAAAGGCATCCAGGAGAGTACTCAAGAAAATACGGACGAGATAAGTCATATTGAGTCCAAAATTTATGAATATAGATGATAAATAAATAATCGCACGAATGGAAACTAATAATTTTTAACTTTACCCGTAGATGAGAAGGAAACTGTTCTCCCGAAAGTAGTTTATATAAAAGAAATAAATCAAGCATACATAAATAAGGAATAAAGACAATGGGGAAGCAGAACTTCCATGTCTGGGGCTTTAGGTCTCATACCGCCCTCTCGGGCGTTCAAACACGTTCTTTTCTTCACTTTTGGAATCAAAATAGCGAATTTGGACGATTTCACTTTCCAGTCGTGATTATAACGTAGATTTGCCTTAAATGGAAAATTATCTGTATAGGTTAACTTAGCGTTATATTTTTTTTATATATCATCGACTTCATAGTTAGTTGCTCTTGGAGGAATTTTCGTTTCTTTTTCTTTTTAGCTCCCTAACTATGGTTTTCGGTTTGAGTTTAGGAAGCCCACTGAAAACTATAAGATTGAATGTGGATTAGAGACGATAGTAATCCCTGAATTGTGCAGTTAGTGAGTGGATGATAACCAGTAAGCATTACGGATCTGCAAACATCTCTCGGAAAATATTCAAAAAGTTGGATTCGCGATGTAATTTAGAAGGAAACAGATTATATACCCTTATATATATATTATATATGGCGAGATGAGGCTCATTCGTCAACATCTGGCAAATATTGTACGTCATTATAATAAACATAAAAATTGATAAGAGTAGAGTAAGTTGTGGGAAATTTTTTTTTCATTTCTCAATTCGGGATATAAAGAAAAGAACCACATTACATGAAAACAACCACAAAGAAGGAGGATAAAATACCTATAACACTTAGTAAACAGAATATTCAGCAAAAATGAGAATCTACGTTGAAAAATAATGAAAATCACTATAAAGTAAAGAAATCATGGAAAATTCATATTAATTATGTATATAAAATATAGAAAACCAGGGGGAGAATGCTATAGAATATTATGTATAATGTTACCACAATATAATGAGAAATTTTATTTTCAAGAGTACACAATTTTAGCAAAGATTAATTTATAATTAATTTATTTATTAATTGATTTTTAATTCATTAAGATGAATGTAGCCAGAGGCATTCGTGAAAGCATAGATTCGGAAGGTGGCGTTTCTCATCCATTTCACTGCAGAATGATAACAGAGAAAGAGGAAAGGAAAGAGGTGGAAAGCAGTGAATAAGGGAGTATGAAAATAAAAAACGTAATGAAATGACGAAAGGGAGGGAAAAAATGTATTGCTGGCCTCCGCATATCGGAATCAGGGTTGCCTGATGTCTCTAAGAAAAAGAAATTGATAAAATGTAAATGCGGCAAAAAATAAAGTTATTTTACTATTCGATTACATAATATGGTTTCTTGACCCATTTTATTATGATAGTTTTTAGATATTCATTTATCCTATTTTGTAAAAATGTGCATTTTAATTTTTATTGCTCAGAGAACTTTTTAATTCGCCAAATTTCATTGAAATTATGTTCTCATAAATAGTAAACATAAACGACCATGATAATGGTATCGAAAGTTGGAAGCGATATTTGCAGACCACATGGTATAGTGGAAAGTAAAGGACAGATTAACCCAGTCGCATGAATCTGATAATAATTTGCGATGATCGACATTTGAAGTTTAATGGAGACAAATGATCAGTAGTTTTTTCTTTGAAAGGAAATCTATTGTAAATGAATATTCGAACACCTCTGAGAGGAATGTAATAATAGTAGAATTGGTGAAATATCTCAGTTACCCTGAGCAGTGATTCAATAAGGGGTACCCACGTCCCACCCACTAGGACGAGCACTTAAGATACACGGTTATTAATACTCGGTCGATGAAAAAGTCTGCGAGCTATGTTACCTTGCACTATTTATGCCTCATCTTGAATGCTCTGCCGAAAAGTGCTGTATTGGCGACTTCGAAGAGTTATAGCGGAAGGCAATAGGTTTTGCAAAGAATAGCTTCGACAAATCGGAGAGCGTTACTCAGATTCTTCAGAACGCAGGTTCGAAATCATTTGACTTGAACTAAGGCTTAAATTATTTCATAAATTCAGACGAAGGACCTTCTTAGAAGATATTGCAAATGTAATGCGTCCTCCGTGTTACAAAGGACGTTCTGATCCTGCGAGAAAAATCTGGGAAATTGCTACAACTAGTCGCTTCAAGAATCCTGGCTAATTTCGTCGATTAGAGAATAAGAGTCATGGAGCATGCAACCCCTGCCACTCACCGGTTTGGAGGGTACATGAATAGATGAAATCTGGAGAAGTACCGTGAGAAAGAGAATTTAATAGAGATTCTCATTTTATCATGGTATGTAGAGTTCTATACGAAACCTTGATAATATATATCTATTTTTCGTAAAATATTGCGTTTTTGGTACATCGATGACGGATTCCTGATGTTTTCCTAATTCTGTATATTTTCCCATTATTAACAACCTCTAAATTTCATCTCTAAGAAATTACAGCAATCGAGTTCAATGAGAGCAAGAAAAATGAACAGCAGCTTCAATTGCTTCGGGAAACAATGATAATATTATTGACTGCTAGGGCATTTAGTAATAAGGTAATCGACTAATTTAATTTGTTTATAACCTATAAACCATAAGAATTTTGCTTCAGAAAGCCGTCTTAAATATTTTGCTTTATAATTAAAATGTCATTGATTCCGAGAGTGACTAACCAAATCAAAATGGGGCAATTTTAAAGTTTAATTTACGGTCACTTAACATCGAAGATAACTGGTCACTTACAACCACCGAAAGCGAAAAATGTTTAATTCGATATTTATAAAGTAACTATGGTTTCATGCTGTTGCGTATACTCAATGGAGAACATTCTTTCGAATTTTAATATGTATTCCCCATTCTATCCGATCGTTACCAATTACTTTATCTTATTGTTACCAACATTTTATTTTCATGATTTTAACCATTTATTTTATGATTATTTAACTATTAGCTTTCAAAATTTAGTGTTTCTTACTCCATAAATGTATATTTTCAATCTTCTTACCGACATTCACAATTAAGGTTTGAATTCCAATCCATCCCAATATCTTAATCTTCCTATATAAATCCGTTCTTAAAATAATACATCAAAAGGCATCAAAATAAAAGATTCGTACTTTGAAAAGGCGCTTAATATCTACCGTGAAGACTCCTAAAGTTTCGTTTATTTTTCGAAAAACAAAGCTTGTTACTTATATTTACGTGTGTGATGCTAATGACCAATTATTTTCCATGGTCTGACAGTCTGATGCTCATGTTTGAGTCCACTGCTGAGTGATAAAGTGCTGTAACGTGTTCGAGATACATGTTTACATGAAAGTTCGCCTAAAACTTGAGAAGTCAATATTATACAATTCTGAACTATTTTAAATCTCCTCCAATCGCAGATACTTGGCATTTTTTGTGTTATTTCCACCATAGAAAAGAATGACATCCACGGACTAATTTCAGGATTCATATTTCATTCACACATCGACGATTTTTCACGAATAAAACGTAATCTCGGCGTATAAAATGCCTCTATTACACGAGGCAACATTGTATGAGGCATCAATAATTTCTTTACGAATGCTGCAGCCTTCTTCGTGACATTCGTATCAACAAAACGCATTTATTTGACGAAAGAAAATTTATATAACAAAAATATGTAAGGAATCAATAACAACTACGTTAAAAATGTATGCTGCGCTAAAATTGTGGGCCAACAATTTTTCCTGTAAAGTACTAGTCCGGAGGATAGTTGGAGCCAACCCCCTCCACCATTTTCCACCGATATCTTTTGTGATGGAATGAGGCAGCATGTAATGTAAGGTAAATTGCCTTTCTACATCTACATGTGTACCCTGCAAGCCTTGTTTCAGATGTGGTTTCAGCACCATGATTGTACAACTTATTACTGTAAGGTATAGTCGTTTGAAAAAATAATAGTTCTTGAAGTAATCCTTGATTCTAGCATCTATTTCCATGTTTTTTCTCGCGAGACAGAGCAGCCTAATAAAAAGGAAGGACGCATACTGTCGTCTACTTCTTTCAAGAACGCATTTTCCTTGGATTAACCGAGTGATTTAAGCATTGATTTAAGTCTTCTGTCTTCTAAAGATTCCATCTTGTTTCCAGAAGCAGCTTAATGCCTTTGCCGTACTTTTTCTAATCGGCGAATTAAAACTTTTCAGCAGGGTCTCAAACACCGTGTATGTATACTCAAGGTGAGGACTTACTAGCGCAAAGTATCATCGCTAGCGGACTTACCCACTATTCTCTTGATAAACCCGAGTTCCTCATGTGATAGTTCGCATATATTAAGGATGCAAGTGCAGCATATTGATTTATTCCTAAGATTACATTAAGATACACCACCAATTCATCAAGCTATTAAGTTTTTTCCTTAAGCGCGGATATTCATTTGTAAGTTTGCGATTGCAAGCAAATCATCAGTCATCAACGACTAACCGCTCGTTAAATATGAAATAGCTATTTTATACCGCTCGTTTGAAACATTAAAAATATTCTCCTTCGCCATATTCTTTACGAATTCCATAAGAAAGGCTGTCGACGGCTTTTCTTTCTCGTCGCAGTCATATTTTTTCGAATCCTATCATTTAAGTCGCAGATTCGTTCTCACGAATCAAAATTTCAACAACGCGACGAATAATCCTTTTAAAAATGCCAACGACTTCTCCATTTAGAGAACACACTTCTTCTTGACTCAGCAAAGAATCTTACGACTTCGAAATGTGATTCGGTCGGAGGGATTTTAGAGAATTAATTAATTATGCATTCGGAGGGGAGTCGAAGAAAAACAAGATAATTTTAAAATATTATTCTTCATCCGACTTCTTTAGGAGTTTCCGCCCTCGGGCTCTGATTTCCGCCCCATTTGAAAGAATAACTATTCTCGGTATACAATCAATTATTCTTGCCCCAACTGTGCGCTTCTCTTCGCGGCCGCTGCTAGCTTGGTGTCGCTGCAGTCGGATGCATCCCATTTCACACTTCCGCCACTGCTTGCTCGTCCTCCGACGGCCGCTCAATTGCTGTACTAAGTAATTGCCACGATGAATCGATTAGCGTTGATAATTGCTTCTTGACTTAAAATACGAATCGATGAACACGGTATATTGAAACTTGGACTAAACACAGCAAGATATTTAATAAAAATACGGAGGATGTGATAGAGTCCATTTCGCTACATCAGACAGCCTCTTTGAGATTAGAAAAGATACGACTAAACTTTGAATGTTTCTCAAAGAATTGATCAGATAAATACCTTCATCGCTGCTAATATTATGATATTTTATTTTCATATAGCCTGAGATGGCATATAACAGTATAGGTAGTATATATACACTGCTTTTTATAAAACAGCAGTGTATATCTTTTGCTTTTTCTTAGATAAAGCAAAATGTAGCAATGCACCGGACACGGAATTTTACTTCTACCAAGACGATGAAAAAATTCCCACTTAAATATTGGTCCTAATGTGCAATTCCTGTTTTTAGATATCTTGATTATGTGTTCTATATCAGATACATTTCGACATATGTTATGTAAGATCTGCTACTGCGATGAACAACAGGAAATTAGCTGCTAGAACAAGTCGGTTCGAGAATTCGTTTTTGCCGGGAACGATATGCGAAAGTAATCTCTTACGAAAATTGAGCATAATTCCTGCCACGAAAAATAAGGAATGGATAGATTAAATTGGTATGAGGCTAAATCGAATTTCAAGTAAATGTGAATTCTTGCCTAAAGATTGCCAGCGACGTGTGAGAAGTCTTAGGGAAAGATATTTCGCTCTGATATATAACTTAAAAAATGAAGAATTAGCATGTGAATAAATCATATAAATAAAATACACAAACAACAATAGCTGTAAAATGGAATAGAGCTACTTTCTTGCGCCAATTTATCGGCGCTCCGTCCTTGATCGGATTAGAGACAGATAAAATAAAGAGAAGAATAAAATTAGGAGAAATGAGAAGTAGATATCGGACATAGTGTGTTGCACACCGATTTACCCTGGCACATCGGTTGTGAAGCACTCCATCCAAACAACATTCGCAGCTCATTCCGCAATCAAAGAGCGCGATTCGTAAATTTCCCTTCCGAATAGGGAGACTCCCTGAGGGGCTTTACTATTTGCCCAACTGCTCCCCAATGGAAGATAATCCCAAGTGCTGCGGTTGCTTCAAAGGAGCAGACCACCCACAGGAAAGAACGAACCACAAGTATGTGAAGGTCTACCTAGAAGATCGCCCACCTATTATCATTGCTTCAGCCTTTGGCTGCACCGATGCTTCTCAAAGGATGTGTCACGGCAACTGGTGAGCCGTAAGTAAGCTCTTAGTGTGCCGCATAATGTGTACCACTTGCTTCTAATACATGAGTGGACAAACCCGTCGCCAATAGCCACAAGTGGTAATTTGGTTTTTTTCTTATTCGACCGAGGTTTCAGCAACTTGACAAGAAATTGAATCCTCAATTTTTTTATTGATAATACTGATAATTGATAATTCGTATTCGTATTGAATACCTCTCACGAGCCATTTGTCACTGTATTGACCATATACCCAAGCGCCTTCTTGTCAACATTTATCATCTTCGTTATATTTGAACCAAACGATCCAAATCTTCAGTTCTCTGTTGTTATAACGAATGCCACCTTCCATTCGCCACTCTTTCTCAGCGGATCGAACCGGAACTGAAAAATGTTTCCGGAGAATGTTCCTCATTCGCCAATCTTGCGGCTGTCCTAATATAGGTATATAGAAGATATCCCATCCAAGAAGAATATTAAATCGCAACCAAACCGAAATCCGACAAAACCGTAATTTTCGCCGTAGTGAAAACTGAGCCCAAATCAATTATACTGTAATTATGGAACCCGTACCGAGATCGAAAACCTTTATTTATTCTGATCTGATTTTTGGTTACCATCAATGCACATTGCACTTAAATTACTCTAAAGAAGATTCACTAAACATGCGTAACAACGACTTGCAGCTAACTATCACTAAGTTTTACTTTAAAATTTAGTTTAATGCAGAAATAATGAAAAGAAGCTTTCAGAAGGATATAATATTACGATAACTGAAGTTAAATTTTTGTTCGACGTTAAAAGAAGAAGTAAAACAGGAGCTAAACCGATATTTGTTTTTTTCCGTTGAACCGGAGGTAAAACCGAAAAGAAACATATTACGTCTGCCCTACTCTCTCTAAAATAAAAATTACCACATTTACAGTTCCTAATTTTACGTTATTCTCCATCGAATTATACTATTCCGTTTCTTTCCAATTTAAACGTGTCTGTCTACTATCATTAGCCTATATGAATTCTGGATGAGAAGGAACGTGCAGTAAGGAGTGCCGCGAAGCTTGAATGAAAGCGTGAGCGCACTATGGAGGAAAACAAAAGAAAGCTACAAAATCAAGAGTCGCACAGCTGAGAAATTTTGAACATGTTTCAATGTCAATACCTTACAGAAAACAGACTACTTCTAATCGACCAGCACTATTTAAACTCCATGTATGTAATAAGGACAAGCGTCATCTTGAACGAAATTCTAAAAACGAAAAACTAAATGACATAGTTTTGTTAAGAATCTTTGCTATAAATCGGTAGAGGTTATATATAAGGATACTTCTGTATGTTGGATGGTAATATTTAAAAGAAGTTAAATAAAAATGATTATTTACGTCCATTTCGATCAATTTAGATGTGACATGTTCTCGAAAAAATATTGCATAACATAAGTACACCCAAGAATGGACTTGCATTAGATGATGCTACGCCATAGCGATTGAAGGGTATTCCACTATGAAGCAACTGATGTTAATGATTAAAGAAAATACTACTATTTATACTAAAGCATATCTACATAATAGATAACATTAATATATTAAAACCAATTTTAATGAATTGAATTGATCTGGCTGTTTATTTTTCAATGAAAAAGACGAATTTTTAAGGTCGATCTCGACTCATAAATTATTCATAATAGTGATAATATTTTGCTCACGCACTCACAAATAGTCCATTCCGCAAATATGTTTGCGATGATTTTTATTATCACCAAAATATAAGCATAAATTTCTCCTCGTTTCTTTGTACGTATGAAATACGCCAATTCAGAATATATCAGGATTACTTCCCTGTAACCAAATCGCATTATTATCTCTTTCTATTTACTCTTCAGAGAAATTATGTAACTAAGGTTAAAGTATTTTAATGACTTTAATGTTTTGAATTTGTGAAATAGTCTCAGTTTCCTATATTCCTAACCAACACCTTTTAAGGTGCGAGGAGGCTGAAAAGCAGGAAGCCCTAGGCAGTCGCCTAGTTCGCTTGACCGCCTCTTCGTCCTCCTATCTCAATAGGAATCGCGACTGATTTCGTGGAAATAGATGAGTTTTTATTATATATTATAAATCGCTTCAAATATCAATATCATTCGCATACGATTAGCGACCGTAACAGACCTGGGTCATGAATGGTGTATATACCCCCTGACATATTGACCATAAGACATATTTTAGGTCATATTGTTAGGAGGAAAGGATAATGGCAGAGAAACACAGTTATTAATTCTTTTAATATGTAGAAAACAATGGTTTGCCTTTATCTCATTGTTTACGTAAAACGGCTCTACGTATATGCATTCTTCTTTGACCATTCGATTGGCTTTTCTTGTCCTTCGTAATTTCCTACAAATTTCCTATCACGCGATGAATAAATAAATACGTTTTCATTTTATTCTTTAGCGTGGAGATGATTTTAATAAATGTTCACAGCACTGTTCAATATTTACCTATGTCTATCAATCTTTCTTCTTTCCTTGCTCTCTATCTATAGCGAGACCCCTTTTTTACGAAATGTTCGAATTTTGATCCACCCAATCTATTGCAGCGGTCGCTTGTCCCTCCCTCTACTCATCGTACGTCGGACACCAGGCAGCGGCCGCAGCGGCAGCCGCGGCGGCCTTGCACGCGGCCGACTCCGAGTCCCCTTCGCTGTTGTACCACCAGCACGCAGACTACCTGTCGGCATACCACAGACACGCGCTTCACCTCCCTCCGGCGCACCATCATCTGCCCGTGGTACTGGGTGCAGCGCCTTCGCACCCGCCCTCTGCCGCGCCCAAGAGAAAGCGCAGACACCGCACCATCTTCACGGAGGAGCAGTTGGAGCAGCTGGAGGCCACATTCGAGAAGACCCATTACCCGGACGTTGTACTTCGGGAACAGCTGGCGTTACGAGTGGGTCTGAAGGAAGAGCGCGTTGAGGTAATTCACAAACATTGGTCATCATATTCACATTTAAAAGCCGCCAGTGGCGAATGGCAGGAAGTTCATCGACTTCCTTATCTACCTTCAGTCTATTAGCTCTAATACTCTTAAGGAAATATCGACCAGAAATAACTATCTATTTCACTGACTATTTCCCTGTGACGCTTTTAGATTTCTTTCTTATTTCGCATTCGTTGCTAACGAATCATTGTCCCACCTGATCGGTCAAAAATTTTCGTACTGATTAATTTATCGGTAAGCAACTGTCGGTAATATGATCATATTTGTAGTGACTTTCAAACCATGAACATTATCTTTTGACACTTCTGACGAACCTGAAATCTTCGCTAACGTACAGTGAAATTGAAAGTCTTTGGCCCTTGCAAAAGCCAAGTCCAGGCTAGTCTACCCTTAAGAAATGCTTGTTAGGGTTGCAGTTTGCACCTAGCGATGGCAATGTATCTTCGAAAGTTTGTGAGCCTCTGCCTGTTGATCTTCTGGGCAGACAGGGGCCACAAGCGCAGAAAGATTTGATGTTTTCCCAGTGAATGGTTCTCAAGAAATATTCATTATTGTTAACCGGGTGAGTTCGTGAGCAAATGTCGACGTTTTGGCAGAAACGTCTCCTGTCATTTTTAAGGATCCTTGAAAATTCTTGCATATGTGGCTATCGAAACGTCAAAATCAGCTCACGAATTCACCCTGTTGACAACCAGTGAAGATTTATTGAGAGTGCCTGGAAGCTTTCAATTTTACTGTAACGAGCTGCTATTCGTTAGAGACTGTAACCTGTGGTACAGATTACTACGAACATGCTCTGAAGATGAGATCTCTCTTCCTTCGTTGGTTACATCAGTTCTTCAGTTTAGCGATCACCGCAATGCAGTTCCTGTTACCATCTCATGATAAATAAGTTATTTTTATTAATTTTTTGGTACCCGACATAGGAATATGCATCCTTTTTTCATTTTCTTATATTCTAGTCTTGTTCATTACTTATCGAATGCTATAAAAGTGTTTTTCAAAGGGTCATTGTGTCGCTCTCACATAAATCTTTACCACTGACGACATTCTGATTCAGGGAGCAAATAAAACGACAAACTACCTCTCTCGAAATCTTTTTCGGGAACAAACAGGCATACCTCATATAATGTCTATAGCTTATTGATTATTAGATAGGAAGATTATTTGGGAATTGGGTTGAGGTTAAATCTGGCCCTAGAGCTGAATAATTACTTACTACTACGAGTAAAATGTCAGCATAGATCTTCACAGCAAATGCTCGCAAAAGGTCTTCTAGATTACTCGCAATCTTCCACGGATTTTCTCTCATTTCTGAAACTATTGCGCCCCGATAAACATTGAGTATAACTAATTCACCATTTTCGAAGCATCCTCAATAGCATAGTTACCTATTTTTCCAAGTTTAAGGCTATTTCATGTCGATACATTCTCATCGAAAATGCGTAATGAAGAGAACTTTAAACGCCCATATTTCATGCACGTATTTTACCATACTATTATTGCGGGCGTAACTCTAAGCTGTCTAATGTTAGCGCACTTCAGAATTATCCCGGAAACTTTTTCATCCCTCCTGCAATCTGTGGTCATCAAAATATCAACATATCATAGGCCAATAATGAAAGACGGATCGGTATTCATTTCAACTCTCCATTGCACCTGTTGCGGTGCATATTATAGTCATCGAGCCTTCAGCTATAGCCGTGCAAACCTATTATTAATAATTTCAGTAAACAAAAAATTCCTTCCCAAAACTCATAATTTTATATACGTTTGTATAGTCTTTAACAATGACAGCATAATCTACAGCTATGTGATAATGAGAACAAAAATCTTGTGACAACAACCCCATGAAATTGTACAACACTGAAAATAATCAAGAACCGCTAAACAAGAGCAAAGAAACAAAAAATAGTTGAAGCAGTAAAAAAATTGCCTAAGAAATTGATCATGTGGTGCTAGAGAGTGGGGCATCGAACCGTGATATCATTGTTCCGATTTTCGCTCCGATTCAACGGAAAGCAATATCAGTTCAGTTCCAGTTTCTCTCATTCCAACGTCGAATCACTTCGAACGTTTCCTTTCGCTTCGATAATTGGAATATCTTATCCTTCTAAACGTTCGTTTTATTGTTTGTTGATTTTTCACATACACTACATTACACTAAATCTTGTGATAAAATTTTCAGCTGCAAGTCGTTGTTATATGTATTTAGTACACCTTCCTACATATACTCTTTTGTAAAAAGTTAATTATTTCGAACCAAACGTCGGATCAGAATAAATAGTGGTTTTATAGTTACGGTTAAGGTTCAAGAATTTCCATTTGTTATTCTCGCGTTCGGTTTGTTGATGCCCACTTAAAAGATAGATAGAAAGATAGATGGACACTTTATTAGGCCCATGTAAGCCTCTTCAAGGAATACCTATATCACAGTGGAAGCCGCACGAAAGGCATATAAATAATGACATTCTTTAGAATTTTCAAAAAACCGAGGAATCAATAAGCTTGGGTGAAATATTACAGAAAAATAAAATTTGAAGAAGTTGATGACAACCTGGAAATGGGTTACTAACGCTTCCTCTAAAACAATTTCAAAACTGCTATCTTTAATACCTTTTACTCATCCTCAAATAGAAACTCTTTAACTTGGTATTTTAAAAAGTAATAAGAACAGTGGAATTTTATTTCACGGAGAACTAGGTGAAATTCATGCAAAATATAGGATAGACGAATTCGCCTTACCTCTGGTAACGGTTGCTCTAGATGAAGTTACTCTTTCTTTCCCACCGTACGTAATCTCTAAGTTGCTCTCCATCCTTTTGTCTTCCACGACATACTTTGCCACGAGTTTAGCATTTGTTGGCACAAAATTCGCCACGCAATAAACTGTTCTTTATCAGTTCCATTCTATTTAAGGGGAGAAAGAAGAAATGACTAAATCTAATAATTTTGTAATGAAATATTTCAATACTTCCATTAAGAGATCTCATTCTGGCAAAATTGATCAAATATTGATAAAAATTTTGAAAATTATGTTCACTAAGCAATTTACGCGGCACACCGTTTGGGAAGCGCTACTCTATAGAACCGAGTTGCTATACTACAGTTAACGGTTTCAGCCCTTAGACAGTTGTGAGCTTGATACTGATATTCAACCAAACTGAGTATCATTACTTTTATTAGACCTATTTCATACGGGTAATCTGGACTAAGTTGCATCCTTTCGAAGATTTTTACCCCGATCCATTTCTTAAAATTAAACTTCAGGACCATTCAAACCAATTTACCATTAAATCGTTTGATAAAAATACGTTCTTTTTATTTGAAATTCCCGGCTTAATAAGTTATCAGTTAAAGATATAATCCGCCTTAAGATTATGCCAGCTACCCATATTTTTTGTTGATCGATACCATGGGAATTTTATTCAATATTTTTATTTTAAAAGCGAAAAATACCAGAATAATAAATGAAATTTATATAATTTCCGAGGGTGGTTATTTATATGTAACAAAAATATCAAAGACATACACAATCGCATTTTAATCGATCTTGTTATTTTTCGTTTCTGAGTCGTCGAATAATCTGCTAGACCCCAATTGCTTTTCTCTCTTCTTTGGAATTTTTCGGAAGCGATTAAAAGCTGTTTCATTTTGGAGATTCCCAGCCATATTGACTTCGCCTGGTGAGGGTAACATTCTTACTCCATCGTTCTGATATCCTCCCAATTGTTCAAAATATATTTGTAAGTAGATATCATCATTGGTCGTTTGAATTGGGCATTTTAGAAGAAAACGACTTTATCATTTACATTTACCTTGTAAGCCGCCAAAGGCGAGTAGCCGCGGGTGTACAAAAGCCGATATCTCTATCTAACTCCAATTGCTATTAGATTCACTAATACAGCGCGGAAAAGCGACCAGAAGTAGGTTTCCCTCCAGGCAATTATTTCCTTGTTATGCTTATTCGTTTTCTCAAGGAACTCGTTAAGGTTGTTATACCGTTTTTTCCATAATGGTAGCAACAGTATCAACTATATCGTCATTAGATCTGTACTGATAAATTTATCGAACGACTTCCGTAGGTGATCAAGTCTTCTATCCTTCTATTATTTACGATAGAATTCTAATCGTGGGACTCTATCGTAGCCGAAACTCGGCTGACGAATTTGAAATCCCCATTACCTCTATACTACGTGAGGATCCCAATTAGTGCACCAATACTCTATGAGCGGTCGAGTTAGGATGAAATATCCTATCTCTTTTGCTATTAATGAGCGTCCCTTCAGAATTCTCCTGGCTAATCCTTGTAACCTATTCGCCTTTTCTATTACGCTTTGAATATGCTCTTTGTAGTAAAGACTACAACCTAGGAAAACTCTTAGGTATTTATATAAGATGTAAATGTGGTAAAAAGATATCGGACTCTCTTTAAATCACGCAGCCATAAGAGTTCATTGGATAGTAGGTATATCGGTTTGCTTCAAAAGTTTGAACCATAAACACATTATTCTCCATAATAATTTCTAGCTTGATAAACTATGTTCCTGAAGAATACTAGGCATTGCACTACGATAGTTAATACAAGTATACCGTTAGGAAACGTTTTGTAACAGTTTGTATACATTGTCTCTCATCGTTCTCGGTGAATGCTTTAGTGTTTCTCAAATAGTCATATACATAAGTTGACAAAGTTGAGCAGTTAATTCTGTCAATGTATTGCTGTTGGCCTACGGAATCATGGAAAGGAAAAGATAGGTGAACCATAAGAACGTCGTTCCAAATGACTGAAAAAATAAAGATTTATGAATGAATGAAAAAATTTTGAAAAGTTGTCTCGACTCTTAAGACAAACAGGGAATATTTATAAGGAGTATAGCTTCCAACGCACTGCCGCGATTGTAAACACGTTTTAAGAGACGAAGTTGATGCGAAGGCTTTCACCGCGTAGTGGTTCCATTGATAGAAGAGACTTCATGGAATTCGTGTTCTCACGAAAAAAAAAATGCGTGAGTAGAAAATATAATGACGATTCACTGATTCTTCCGGAAATTTCTTCATGTCCACGAAACACTTTAGTCTTCTCTACGCAACGCTGTGAATCCCGTGAAGTCTCTTTCATCAACGTCTAAGATATGTTCATTTTCTCAGAAGTTTCCGATTTGAGCAGGAAACACCACTGTTACTTTTGCGCAGCATCACTCATATGATTTGGAAAAGAAACAGGAAACAAAAGCCGAAATATTACGCGAAATGCAGGAACATTATTCATAAAAATTTTTTATAGAGCGGACTAAGGACGAGATATCGGAGCAAGAGATGTTTTGTAGGGGTCCATGTTTAGAGGGGTCCATATTTGGAAGGGGTCCTTGGTTGAAAGGGGGACCCCAAGGAAAATAGAGCGCACGAAGCCCAAGCAACGGCCCTAAATTTTATTCCGTTTTTCCCCTCTCAAGGAAGTGATTGGATTCTTTGAGATGAAATCGCCTCTGACCGAAAACTTTTTAAGATGGCGATATTTAAATGAGAAGCATTGCAAGTTGCGATCCCTTTGAGCCAAAGGGCGATGAATTTCTGATTTGAGCTCGAATAACAGCGTCGAAAACACCGTTTCTCTCGATGTGAACTTTCCGGACGTCTTGAAACCGATTTCCACAAAGCTTCGGATTGAGGTGGGGAATTTCACCCAAAAGCAATTTACGCCGTTTCAAGTGCACGTGGATAACAGGTTCTTGATATAGCATCTTGATGAATTTCTTATTTTTCTTTTTTTTTTAAAGGTAGAGGAAAACAAATCTTCCATTTGCATTTGTCTCGATCTTCTTCGAGGCAGTGGTGATTTATGAAGGCTACTATGTAATGCAGCAAAAATTATGCTGCTTATTGGCATTGATTTTGGACATTCTTTATTGAATGCTAGGAAAAGTAATAGTAGGAATTTTAAAAGTGCTTAGACAAATGAGCTTAGACAGATGAGCTCATTTCACTCGTGAGCCCACAGCGGGAATCGAACCAAAATCGACTGCGTTGTCCACTTTGCTATCAAAAGGCCGAATGCCAAGATTATTATTCATATGGTCATTATGCTCGACTTACATAGACGTTAATCACTCATAGTATCTGACTAACATAAGTGAGCAAAGAAAACGCCAACTACTTCATTTCTTCGGCCGGCCCGATAATGAGAACAAAATAAGAGAAATAGACGCTCGAACAAGTCGTTTTAAGGACTCATTCTTTCTGTGAACAATACGCGATAATGATAGGCTAAAAAAGTAGCTAGTCGTCGGCTAAACTAGCAGCTCAATCGTTCGATGTTTACACCCCTGCCACACACCGAAAGGCGGCTTGTAGGGTATTTATGTACATGTAGATTTCTAATGCTGTCTAGTAAGCCTCATTACCTCTTTAAAGTTTCTTCATAGCTATTTGAGAAGGATCCGGATAGCTTTTGTGCTGACTTTTCTTACAGATGATTAATATATATCAATCCAAAACATTAAGTGGGAATCAACAGAAAAGACTTTATGGAGAAATAAAACTTAACGTTTTTTTGGCTCATGACGAATTCGTAAACTGTTCTCCGATTAATTTCTCTAATAGATAGAGTTTATATTGGGGATACACTCAAATTCTGATGTAAAATTTAGAGCGAAGAAATCAAGCAAACAAAATTAGGGAAAAATTATTAACCAAAAGTCAAAAACTATCGGGCGAACTTCAGTTAGAAAAGATTTCAACAACAAGATGATGGAGTAAAAAGATATGCAAAAGCAAATGGTAGTAATAATAAAATTTTAATTTGAAATTTTTTTTTGCCATATTCTACGAGAAAGATAAACTATGTAAAAATAGAACCAGGTAACCACTTAGCCTGTAAAAATTAGCATGCTAGAATACTAAACTAAGGTCCCAGGTTCGATTTCCGGGTTACCGAAATTTTCCTGGTAACGGTACGGATACTTAAGTTCAATCATTCATTAATTGACCAAGAAATAAATGTTTTTGATGATATCAAAAGTTAAAAAAATATTTACAGTAACCAACACTAAATGATGTGGATAAAATATTAATATATAGGGGAACCTTGAGTCCGTATAAACCTTAGATTCCACTCCAGTTTTTATTCGTACAGACGTTATTTACTTACAAAGAAGCAAGCGTACTACATATAGGCAACAAACAGGTAAATTGCTTCAGCTTTGGGAAAATGACAGACGAAAGTTTTACAGCACAAAGAGATAGGATCTTCACGATATGAGAAGAGATACCATTTCTGAAGCAAATGAAATACCTCAGTGGAGGTATTCCTCATAGCATATTCGAATCGAAGAAGGAATTTTCGAGATAACAAGGAATCGATTTGGTTCCTTATATAAAGCAATTTATCCATTTGTGTTCTAAGGCGTTTCGGCCAATAATTTCGTGTCCCGTAATACTAATGTGAAACGAACTGAAATCATGCATTTGGTGAAAAACGTTGGATACCGGCTACTTTTTATCTTTTTTTTTAGTCCCCCTTTACGTTGCTTTGCTGCAGCGAGGGCACCGAGATTTGCTTCCACCTGATGGAATACTTTGAGTACAACCCTCTGATGTTTCTCAATCTAAATTCTACTTTCGACCCTCAATTTAGACATTTAGTTTCAGCTTCATTATTTTATTCTTTTGGCTTAGATAGGAAACTTAATCTAAAACTTAATTTACTTAATAAACTCAGAGAGGGTATGTTCGTTGAAGAAGTAGCCGATATTGTGCGCCCTCCTTGTTACATTGGCCGTTCTGACATTGCAAGGAAGATCAGAGAAATAAATGCTAGAACCAGCCGATTCGAGTATTCATTTTTTTCTGAGAACGATACGCAAAATTAATGGATTAGAAATTAGAGTCATGGTGGATGCACCTCCTGGCTTGCAGGGCACATAAGTAGATGTAGAATTTTTCCGAAAAATTGTAATTTTTATCTCTAATTATATTATATTTTATTCCTTCGCCCTGGGCATTAAAATATGTAAGTATTTTCCATTCCTTAAAGCCTTAGAAGAGAAGCGTTCTACCGTAAATCTTTTACTCGGTCTTCAGCATCTACATTCACATTGTGACTAGATGACCATAACGTTTTCCCTTATCTAGCCCCCACACGGATAATTGATTCCCAAGCCTTGTCTACATCAAAAGCATCTAAATCTACGTCTCTACCTTGTAAAAGTCCCACGGGTGTGTGGTAGATTGAACGACTAATCGTCCTAGTATTCCGATTGTTAACAAATTTCAGGCATGGTTCGCTTAAACGGAAGAATCCTTTAGCACTTTGTCATTGCGACTCTTATTCGAGGCTTATTTTTGAATCGACCGGAATGGTGGCCACATATTTTGTCTTATATATTTAGTTAACATATTTTCTAAACTCGCCATACAAATAAAAAGAATTGAGTCCTTTTTACAGGACATCGTATATGTATTACATATCCTGTGGAAGTACTATATCCATTTTGTTCATTTGATAATGGACTTCTAAGAAATCAATACCGAATCGGTTGAATTTATTTTCTACCAATTTGTTTAGCCACTGCAGCCTTGCTTCTAACCTCCTTTGTTTTAAACCTGAATCAAAAAGTATTTACGCAACGCTTACTGTTTATGAAAGAAATTTTTAAGGAAACGTGTTGCCTCGTGTGTCGCGGAAACTCGCAGAATCCCATTTGCTTGGGAAACATTCTTGGTGAAGCCTTACTTAAGCGAAGCAGCATCGCTCTCTCACCTTTTCATTTTAGTTACCGACTGTTCACTTTCCAAATTCGTGCTTTTTAATTGCTTTACCGCAGTATTTTGGGTAGAGGCGTCTATTTTAACGGTCAGTCATACCACGCGTATAACGACCATTGTTATGCGTAAACTATACCGGGATTTTCGACCATCGCCGAAAGACTCGCATCTCTACAGTCTCTTCAATGACTAAAAAACTGACCAAATATTACATTCCACTGAAGATCAAACCGCGCAGCAATGTGGACGTCAAATATTGGCTGTTTTAATTTTAACATTGGACTATAAATACACTGCCCAAGATGATTCCAATTCTTCCGACTCCATGCCCTTTTCAAACGAAAGTAGTGGCTGTTAAACAGATGTGCCAATTTATTATTTTTTATATCGCTAAATAAAACATAAAAAGTAGCTAAAATTTACTAAAATGATAAAAATTATAATGCTAAAAGTAGTTAAGAAGTAAAACGATTTAAATTTCCTTTTATAAAGGTAAAAGCAATCAAGTAATTGTATAATTTACATATAAAAGATGAATTTTGTCTTATAATACGAAAAAGTAATGCCATAGATTTAAATTTAGTCAAGCAATGAAGTCATTTGGGATTAGTGGAAGGTTTAAATTATATAGCATTGCACATTGAGTGCTAGATGTCTTTAGAACAGAGAAAGAATTCGCTAGATATAGCGACAAAATCGCCAAATTTGCAACTATGCTGCTGAACTTTTTCGGCCACGGTCGATCATTTATTTTGTCTTATTTATTATTATTATTTTTTATTCCGTTTCCTCCGCACACGCTCCAATAAGCTACACAGCACGTACACATTGTTCCTCTCGCTCAAAAATACTGGCGAATTCATAAATGAATCGCGTGTGTATCGCCATCGTATCTTAAAACATTTATTATTTATTTATCTCTGCTCCGTTTGTAAAAGCCATTTTGAACATGCGGTCTGAATATAGATTAAGTTTTCTTCAACTTTTATTTTCGCCGGAAATTCAATTCCGAACGAAAACTGATCGAAAGCTCACTGGAGAGCAGCATTTCCTTGGCCCCCTTCTCGTAATAACAGCTCGTTTATTTATGAACGCCCCGGGGGCGCCCCTCTTCATTTTCGCAGTGATTGCAAAATTCTCCGCGACAAGAGAAAACAATGCCGACTCAAATTGGCCAAGTGTGCGTTGCTTTTCTATTCAGAAGGGCAAAAATCCCGCTGAGCCTCTATTCGCACCATTTAGGCTCTATGAGACCATAGAATGTTATTATCCTTGCATGTTTATTAAATATGGAACGGTTTGAGGACTAGTTATCAGTATGGCCCAGTGTCGAGGGCCCTACGGCCATTTCGGGCGATCAATTGTCCTTTATGTCACTTCCTGAAACAAGCACTCCTATTTAAATATTTCCCAAATTTAAAAATCGAGGTTCGAGTAGAAAAATCCATACCTGGCTTTAATACGGTTACCTTACATACGGTTTTATCCTCTTACCCTCGTTACCCTCATACAATTTTCACTTTAAACTATGCGAATTTGAGAAGTACGCCATGCAAGTTTGGCCTGGTAATTTCATATGTGACCTCATGCTTACCTAAGCGAGTGGCACATTTGCCCTACCGATTAATAAAGGTTCCATACCCCTAGTATGTTCCTGCTAGATATCTTGATGATCGGATAATTAATTTGTTTCGCAGAGTAAAATACATCTCTGATTTACTTTTGGTCAGTCTTGTCCGTGGTTGTGAAAGCTATTGCGGTATTAATTATGCTGAATGACATTGATGAAGATCTCTTATGCTAAGGAAATGCTATGAAAAGTGTGACTCGTACAATCATTGCGCTTAACTCAAGTGGACTTGTATCACTTAAAGCAGTCTGGCAAAGTGACCAAAACGGGAGAAGACTCCTCATCAAGCCTTGTGGCCTCATTCTACCTAGCTCTTATGAGGTCTGCCTAACTATTTTACCCCAAAGCACACTTAGGATTTGAACTTTGTATTGTGGCACTTAAGCGAAATTTAACTTTTGGTTTGCTGTTAAACATAAAGCAATCTTAAGTTGAATGTAACATTTTGGAATTATTATTACAGCCAAACGCTCATTAATTCTACGATAGTATAAACGTGACCTTTCATAAAGGAGAATTGGCTCAGTGAACCAAAAACCAGCAAATACTCGAAAAGTTTCTACCGATTCTACGAGAAACTATTTACTCTATTTGTCTATTACAACAGCTCATGATCCGAACTATCAATAACGGCACAAAACTTACGAAATTTTCAAGCGACAGCAGGTCTGTGGTAAATGATTTTTACTTTCGCGAATTTATAGTGCAGAATTTAAAAACATTCGCAAAACTTCAGAGAGAAGCATCGCAAATGCCGTCAAAATATTTGCGGCTCACTTACCACCACTCGCGGCACACTATTGTGCCGCGGAATATGGTTTGGAATACACTGGTATAAGGCTCAAACTGGCCTGAGGACTGAGTACTCTACGTAGACCCAGAGTATGAGCAAAGAAACACTATTTCAAAAGGAAATTTCGGGTAAATTATGACTGCCATAGCCGTTCATAAAAATTCATATAAATAAAATTAGCAGAATATGAGAAACAACAACGCTCTTTCTCCGGAAAAGAGAAAACCGGTCATCGCCACCAATTCAAATTAGAATTGCGGCAGAATTATTACATCTATACTGAACCAACATAACCAGAGATATTTATTTTTCAAAATAATATACAGGGTGAACTCCAGAGAACGGGAAAAAAGGAGGGCTAAATGAAAAGGGGGCGCTAGAATGCATCGCCGAAAGAGGGCGAATCCCAAGAGAAGAAAGTGACAGCTTTGATTCAGCTATGCGGGGAGAATGAAATGGGAACCTATGGCCTTTCCAAGCTAACATCGCGACCTTACCCCTCTTTCTGAATCAAATACACGTTTATAAATAATCTTTTTAACCAACCTCGTTCAAATTCAAAGCGAAAAAAATCGAAAATATTATATTGAGGTTAACTTTGAAATAAAAGCCAGATTTTCTTCGTACAAATGCGAATTAAAAGTTTTGATATATTTAAATTAAGTTAATTCACGAATTATTTTGCTTATTGGATGAGCATACCTCCTATACTTCCCCTCCTTTTCGGCAAAACATCCCTTTTATGAGAGACCAACGTATAGCTGTCATTGGTTATTTGAATTCCAAACCGAAAGGAAGTATGTAAATGAAAAGTGCATCTCTTCGTTCATCACAACATTAAATCCATACTTAAAATTCGGTCATTTTCTCATCCCTATATACTTTCAAAACTTTTCTTCCGACGGCACTTTTCATTATCTACGGTAAATTGTGAGTAATGATGTAGTAAATTGAGAGTGAGCATGAATTTTCATGGGAATTCGATTAAATATCTGGAGATCATAAAATAAAAATAACTTCTGATGATCATTATTTATATGGAAAAAATGTAACACACTCCTAATATCATATTTTCATCAATACTCTTCCCTTTTGCGAAGCGTCACAATATTTGCCGATGTTCAATGCTCTCTCTTCTATAGTATTCTTCGGAAACAGTTAAGAGAATTGTAGTTTAGGAGCTCCTTAAGTTTCATATTTCCTTGGGTACCATTGTGACTCTATTATTCTGAAATTTCACCGATACTTTAATAGATCTTTAACGATCTATTAATGATCTCATCAGATATGACCATAGTCCCTCTTTCGACTTCCCAATTCTTATAAAAACCTGCCTTCTAAAACACCCCTTCAACATCGCGATGAAGTGTTCGATACAAAGAATTATCTCTAGCAGCGGAAGTGTTCGATTCGTTTCTCAATCACCAGCTGTTCGATCATTCTCTATTTCCTGAAAAAGATGACGGTGAAAACATTCGCGTTCCTTTTTCGACTCATTAAAAAAAACGGGTTTCCGTACAGCCTACTCTCAAACGATTCAGAAGCTGACATTTTTCAATAATGTAAAGTTTACTAACCAAGTAATAAGTTTACTAACCAAATAACTAAGTTTATATCGTTTGGAAACTATACTAAATTTATATAAAAATTTCTACATTTGCAAAATTGAAAAGTTCATAACAACTATCTTGAAGATACCCAATGTTCCCGTAGTTTATTTGACCAGAAAAGAACTCTTAAAACATACATACATGAATTTCGGGAGAAATGTGTACTTAACAGTCCAGAATTATGATTAATTGGTTTCTGAAGAGCTGTATAATAAAATGAAATACGACACTAAACATGAAACATAATCCGATATGCCCATTAAGCGCAAAAGTAAAATGCTGTTTAAAAAATGTACAAATATACCAAAAATAAAATTTTAAATTTTCCAAGAGGCATATAAGATTTTTAAAATAAGAAGAGATGAAATAATAAAAAATAAATCAAAAACGATTGCTAGCAGAGGAAGGAGAAGATGGATTGAGATAGGAGGCAAAAACCAAGATCCATACAAAATATTACACTGATAAATGAAAGTGTGTATCACAATAAATTAAATATATAAGTGATTTAAAATATTGTTTACAGTAAATCAGAACAGAAATGAATGTGTAGCAAAATTAAAGTACATAAATATAATATGAGTATAATAATATAAATATGTATTGAATATTTAAATATGTAAATAATAATGTTGACCAGAATATCTGATTCAAATATGTCCTCGTCACAAGTGAGTTTGAGAAGGTGAGCTATTCTACATGCTAAAGTACAGGAACTAGAAAAAGGCCATCAAAATAAATACAAATATAATTGTAAATAAGGCAAATATGATCATGAAGAGAGTTGCTATTGTCATGTTGACCTCGCGCCATTTCCATTACCAGAAGAATATATTTTCATATGTTTTCTTCCATGGGAGTTTCGTCGTACTTAACTGGGCTATATCAGCAAACAATAATATCGAGGAAAAGCTATAACGGAATGTGATTAAGTTGTAGAATTTAGTTTAGATTTAATTCAGGAAATGATCTAACACTTTTAGTTTCTTGGTCAAGAAACAGAAAAGAAAGGTCCATTTAAACGTCGATAATCTGCCGGGAGAATATCTATGTCAGAGAAACCTTAATAATGTATGTATGTTAGACTTTTGCCGTTCATTTAAAGTTTCAATTTCGTAATTGTGAGATGTTCAACAAACCGAATTCTCAATATTTCGATAATAGAATCCTCCTCTACCATAAGTTACTTAGAGCACAGGAAAGGAAATGAGGTTTACTAGACTAGATGAGGAGTGAGGCTCTTTGCTTTCCGCGCCGAACTAGAAGCTTATGCAGGAAATAAGTTCACGTAAGTGTAGCACAATGACCTATGAATAACTTTTCTCATTGAAGTAATCATTATGAATTCAGCCTGAGTCATTCCTCAATAGTTTTCATATATTGTAACGGCCATGAAAAAAAAAACTGGGGAAAAAATTAATGAAAGATACTTTTGCTTCTATTTCGTAAGAAATATTCCATTCACCGTGGTATGGATGTAGTTACCGTTCTGCAATAATTCTTACTCGGAAAGTATAAAAATGATTAGATAAGAAGAGCGAAACTGTGAAGGAGCATTAAGTGAAAAATATAACCGCAGATATTGTTGAAACTAGGTCCGATCCTCAAAATGGACGCACTTTTTTCATTGACATTATTTACGAAAATATTGATTGTTTACTTCATATGTCAATGTTAGGCTTTAGCTCTATAACCACTTTTTTGACTCCTATTACTTCATTTCAAGTCGATAGTTCCTCAAATCTTGGTTGCTATTATCCTCCGTCGGGGTATCCATTGCGCGTCATGGATATAATATTCAGTCATGTTATAAAATTCAGTCATGTCGTAATATTCAGTCATGTTGTAATATTCAGTCATGTCATAATATTCAGTCATGTTGTAATATTCAGTCATGTTATAATATTCAGACAAGTTCCAGGTAAACAACATGCTGTTCTGATCCTACGGAATACACTTCAATACCTTTTAATAAGGGCGAGGAATGCGTTTGATAGTTAATGATAAGGAGAAGAAAAGGAATGTCATGAAAGATCCTGCCACACTTTTATACGTCTAAGCAAGGATAAATGGTTGAAAAGCAAAATTAATTTGGAGACTCTTGTGTAATTCCTTTGTAGTTAAAAATAGGAAGTATAACAGGATATAGTTCTTTAAGTAAGAGTTTTGAATGGGTATTGCAACAGTGATTGACCGGAAAAATTTCGTTCGAGAAGTTCGTATTCCTTATAGCATAGATTTCAAAATTTATAGACGGAAATGTATTAACATTATTGGTGGATCCAAGGGGTAGGACGACGACTTTGTTATACGTTTCACCACCATCGCTATACATTTATAACAGTTGTCGCGAAAAAAATTAAGAGTTAATTGGAGATGAGTTCATAATGATATTGCCGTAAATCTCATGTTCTTAAATCCGCCCCTGAGTGACAGTAGAAACTAAGACTAAGGAAGTCTAATACAGGCTGAATGTATCCAAAACGATGGGTTTCCGGCAGTCTGAGAGACTTGGGAATGTTTCCTATAATACCAAAGTATGGAATATTCGAACAAAAAGCAAATGGTGTCCACTACCTGAACAAGGCCCTTGAATGCGGGAAATGAAGGAAAACGGAATTCCTGTGGACACACGTGACAATCTGTCATTTATCAGCGTGCGCGTGCGTTTCAGAGAAAATGGCGCAACGAAAGTGATTCTGAGGTCCATCATCCCAGTATCTCTCTCTCGAGAGAGAAAGAAATTCAGCTTGTCGGCATGATTTGCGTCACAAAACACTTTTCCGCGAAAGACTATTGATCTGCATCTGCGCACCTGAGGGGATTCTTTTCTTTGGATGACAGCCATTGGCCCTTCAAAGGAATCATCGCGCCGTTAGCCCGCACCTAGCAACTCCCACGTTTATTCAAAGGCCTAATGATGATGGGACACCCTTCGAACAGGAAAGCAATAAATTAGCCGCCGTCTCTTTGTGCTCACTTCAAAGGCGGAGCTTAGCCACCTTCTGCTCCAATCGGGGATTACTTGTCATCGCTAAATGTAATCACGCCCCTCCGAACATATTCTAATTGGAAAAGAGAGGCCCCTTTCAAAGGAAAGCGAGATATTTCACGGCGGATATTTATTTCCTTCGGGCACGCCTTGGATCGGTATGTGCATCGAATCAAAAGACCTTGTAAATAAGAGATTATTGAACCGAAGATTTAAATACTTGGATAAAATGTTAGCTGGAAGGAGCCGCGACAACTGATCTATTCGGAGATCGAGCGACAGTCATTTCAGCGATTCCTTGCTGAAGAATATAAGATGACAATAAAATGTAAAAGCCATTTTGGAAGATGAAACAATGGAAGTTTTGAATATCTTAAACCAGTTCATCCCAAACTTTTGTCTACCATGGTGCAATCATGGGCAGACTCCAGCCGCGCGGAACAGTAAACACCTTTATTAGCTTCATTATTACGTGAAATTGAAATTGAAGATATACGAGGGTCAAAAAAAAAACTAATTTTAAGCTCTCATAAGGAATTAGTAGCAAATCGAAAACATTTATTGAAATAAATTATGTATCTGTAATGCAAAATATGACGTATATATATTTCGCGCGACACCTGGCACTCCACAATGTCAGAGCACTCCGATTAGGAAGCTCTGACTCAAACGAAATCATCCTAACTGAATCTCGTCACAATCTCGAAATTTATAGAACGGAGTGCTATTCTATACTATTTCCTTTCCATTTACTAAGATTTTCATATTCCACTTTGGAATAACTTCCTATACCAAAATTCGCCGAGTTAGATTCTTAAATACCGCATCGCTAAATCAGTGATATGTTTTTAATATTGCGCAAAAAGTGGTAAAGTTTGGCATAATTGAAAAGTCATACATTTCATATTTCCATTAATTATTGTCCGAGGAAAGCAGTTATCCCCATCGCTTGCTCTAGAACGATACGGGACTACTATTTGATTCACTTGTCTGGGAAGATGCGTCATCGCTCCCCTACGTCCAACTCTCGTCTATCTCTCTTCATTTCTCCTATTGTCACTTTTGAGAAGATCTTGCGTTCCCCCGAAGGTGATGATACGAACTGATCCAACGATAACTTATTCGAAAGACCTTTTCGCTCTTCTCCAAATTTATTTTCAAGTAGACGGTGCTTAAGAGGTGGGGCTTACTTTTATACCTAAAATAGCAATATATATCTCACTTTGACGTAATCTGAGTTTTGCACTCATCACCTTCGCTTGTTTCACATTCGCACACAAGTGTCTTCTGTCGCCAATTACTTCTCCATTGTCTTTCGCAATTCAATATTAAACGAAGATTTAAAAAGTTTATTTCTACTTCTGGACTTTTTGAACTGGAACTACTTCTATGGAACGAATACTAGTAAATAAAAGTAATATAAACACAATAATTAAAAACGTATGGTTTTTATTAGCAAACAATTTTTATTCGGTGCTACGGATTTCGCTAAAATAGATCTTTTAAAAAGCAAATTAGTTGAATATGATTGCTTACAGAATAAAATTAGAATGAACAACTGCTGGTCTCTTAGTTCCTCGTATTTCCTTGCGGTCCTTTCGTTCAATCTTGAGAATACCCTTCACAATGTTACAGATCGACGTCACTCTCTGTATCATTTTAATTGTGAATTCAAGTAGAAAAGAAAGTTAAACTGAATTCAGGCAGTAGTCTGAAGGCTGATTGAATCCTCATCTCCATGACCTTAAAAGCGTTTCCTAAAAGAGGGAACTTAGTAACTAATGAGGAGTGAGGTAGTTTAGTTTGGTATATGGAAGGAAATGAGGAGTGAGGTAGTTTACTTTTGTTTTCTTCCAGTCAGAATTCGATTAGTAAACGACGATCATAATCTCGGTGAAAGTAAATGAAATTGTTCATCCAGTTGATTACGACATTCTCTTGAATCAAAATTTCCGACGAAATCTCGAATACTGATGCCGATTCGTTTCCTGTCTAAAAATTGCTAAACATATTAAATGAGAACTATGAATAAAATATCCATGTAGTTAAAAGTATCGAAAGAGAAAAGATCACGTAGGATTGTTTGCTAAGCTGAAGAACTGTCAATTTCCATGGCTTATTGACGCTTCTATTGATACATCAACCACACAGAAAATTGCCTTAGTTGTTATTCACTTTTAAGTAATTTATCGATTTATTGACTTTAAAAAAGCTACTGCTGCGCCTATTACCACAAGGTGCCTGATTGAAATAGAAATATCTGATTACGAATGTAATGGCATAGATACAGACGGTGATAATTATGTAATTGGAGATAAACATTCAATTATCTTAAGTTTTAGATCTGAACAACCTAATATTTTCCGTATCCATTGCACTTTTACCGACAAATATTGAACAAATTTGCAGAGATGTTCATTATAAATTCCCGCAAAATTGTAAAAGGTAGCGAATACACAAAGAATTTCATGAGTTTGCGAAAGCAGATAGCTTATGAATATTGCAGTTGCGCTCAACAAGATGGCTGTCTCAGGAATGCATCAATCGCATTATCAATCAATGCAAAGCGCTTCCAAGTTAGCTCGTGTTAAAGGATGAAAGAGATATCACGTGACGAAATTAGCACTCAGTCACGAAATCCTCATTTAAAATGCTGTTTTTTTTTATTTTGTAGGCAGTGCTGCCAACTTTCACAACTTCTAAGAAATATTGCAAGAGGAAATCCGTTATCTCACCACACTTATATTCATGTCAGATGCTTCTCCCTAAGGGGAATATATATTTGAAAACAGGTTTATTAGGAGTGAAGTATCCACACCAATCATAGAGGTATTAACTACCGTCAACTATAGACATGGAAAAATCAACACAGAACTGTTTAAAACGCGGTTGTTATACCGGCCAGAAATGGGACAATTCAGAATATGCTGAGGTAGCAAAGAGAATATTCAGAAGTTTCAATAAAAATGTGGTAAAAAAACGAAGAAGAAATGTACCGGAGCTATGACGGATCCGAGCGAAGAAATTTAAAACACGAGTGAGTTCAATCAACCGCTTTTAATTTTGGAATATTGTCGTAGTGACATAATAACAAAACGAAACAGGTTGGCTGAACGGAGCAAGCGTACCGGCAGGGCCGTCGAGGAGTCCGGGCGGGGAGGGCAGTCTTACTCATCGCAGACCAGACAGCAGTCTTACGTTCGGCAGACCGGGGGTGGGCAGTCTTACGCTAGGCAGACCAAGTAGCTGGTCTTACCCTCGGCAGACCGGGGGGTAATGCCCCTTTTTGGACGTTTTGGGTGTCCTTTTATACTAAAGGGTTAGGGGTGCGAGGGGGGGAGGTGAGGCGGGCGGAAGGGGTTTGGGAGGCACCAGCGTGGTCCAAAGGACAGCATGACTCTTGCGACCACGCGAACTGCATGGGTGTTCACGTGATCGCAAGGCCTCCCAACATCACCCCCTTGGCAGTTAAGATCCGGGGGCGGATGGAGTGGGACTCCTCGACAGGTTGCGGGATCGCTCAATTTATTTTTCAACAATACATAACAACATACACATATACATTTGCGAAAAAATAAAACGAGAAAAAAAAATTACACTACTAGTCACAAAAACTCATTTCTCAAAAAAAAATAAAAAAAATAATCACCGTTACACAAATATGCCATATTTCTTACACACAACTCACTTTTTATTGACTACACAAACAAAATTAACTAAAATCACTCTCACAGTTACCTCCTTCTCCAACTGCACAAACAAAATTAACTAAAATCACTCTCACAATTATCTCCTTCTCCACTTTATCATTAGCTGATGAATCCTGTTGGCAGCATAGTCAGCTAAGAAAACTACCTACGTAGCTCTTCTGTCCGCTCCACCTGTTCTCGGAATCAGACTCCTTCGCGCCCGGTATCAGTGACTGCACACAGAAACCACTTCTCCTGAGTCTCCTTCTCCTTTTTCGGCTTTCCCTCCTTGGCTGTTTCGCCTCCGTAGGTGTAAGTTCCGCATCCTTCGCTGGGTGCTCCGCATCCGGCAGTAGCCTCTCCTTTCCCGTCGGTTGCCGCTCTGCATCTGGTAGTGGCCTCTCCTTTACCGTCGGCTGCCGCTCTGCATCCGCCTGCAGTCGCTCCTCATCCGTCGGTAGCTGCTCTGCATCCGTGTTTGGCTGCTCCGCCCTCCTCTTCTTCTTCTGGATTTCCGGTACCCGCACCTCTGTTGGTTGTACCCCCACTTTCTCTTGACCTCCCAACACAATGATCTTCTCCCGCGAACATCTACCGCCTTCCTCTCGTACCAGAGAAAGGGGCAGAGAGGTGGTTTTGACCTTCCGTTCCAGCCGTACCGCGCTATTATCTGGAGAACTCCCTTTGATTCTCTCGGAGGCCGTGGTCCGTCCAAGAATTTCGTCGGCGCCCGGGCATTCTAAACCAACTGAAAACCTCACGGGACCCATTTCCACCGACGTTCCGACGTACACATCACCTGCCCCCTCAATCTTCTCCTTATCTCCCAACGGGTACTCCACAGCTCCAGACAGAAGATCATCCTCCTCCTCCTCATTTTCTGCAATAACCTCTTTCTGCGCTAACTCTAAATTTTTTGCAAGCAGCAACATGATGGATCTGGGGGGAATTTTAACCTTCTCAGATATCTCAAGGCAATCTTCCTGTCGGGAATTCTCTGTCGCTTCTACGGAGTCCGTGGTCCGCCCCACACTATCATCAGCATCCGTGCAGCTCACCTTTTCCCAAGAGCTCACAGGATCACTCGTCACTGATGATCTGGCGCCCAACTCCCCTTTCTCTGTCTCGGCGACTTCCCTACTCCAATTCGCGGCTTCTTCATCCCCGTAAATTACGTCATCCCCCTCACTTTTCCCGAACATCATATTTACATCATAATTTCTTACTGAGCTACTTACAACCGCTTCCTTTAGCAAGAGTTTATTCGTGCTCACCTCTTCCGTTTTCTTACGGCAAGTAATTTTGTTTTCTCTTTCGCTCTTGTTTTGAAAAACTGCAGCGCTTAATTCCTCGAATTCTCGTGACCTAGAATCGGGTTTGTCTTCCAAGGGTATCGAATCATCCAAAAGCTGCCCCTCCTCCTCTACATCGAGAAGTGACACCACGTCATTTCTGAATTTTGATTCCAGAAGTAAATCGTCGTTTTCAAAGGATATTAAATCGATTTCGGCTCCCTTTTTGTGGCTTTTCTGCAGTTTGACCCCGTGATTGCGACCTAACGTGAGAAAAGATTGCTGAAGGCAAATACTACACTCGTAGTGCGTCATGAAGTCGAGGCCAATAATTCCATCGTAATTAGTGTTTCCCAGGTCTATCACCAAGACGTCATGCGGGTAGGACCTGCCATCTATCGTCAAAGGAACGAGGCTCTGGCCCTTAACCGGCAGATAGTGGCCTGACGCGCTTTTAACGGGGCCCTGATAAGGGGACAGAGATAATCTCCCAAATGGAAATTTCTTTTCATGGACAATGGAAACCGCGGCGCCCGTATCTACCAAAAAATTGTACTGTTTCCCTAGAATGTCGCCCTGCAAAACAACTCCAGCTTCGGGCGTAATTGCCAAAATTAATTCCTCCCCGGCTCTTCGACCGGGGCTACTTAGTTTCCCGCCCCACTCCCTTTGTTTTTCGTGGGGCAGTTGAGAGGTAGATGACCGGCTTGCTTGCAGAGTCCGCAAAGAAGGAGCGGACAATCCCTAAAGAGATGATTCATCTCCCCGCAGTTCGAGCAGCGACGCGTGCTAGCACGGCAGGAACGAGCAAAATGTCCCTGTTGGCCGCAGTTGTAGCAATTGTGATTCGTTTTTTGTCTTGTGCCCATTGCGGAGGATGAAACCTGTCGCGGACGCGGTGTTTCAACAGCATGTATCCGTCTATCGAGATCCGTGGGCGAGTGGACCCAATATTGAGGGGGAGCAGAAGGAGAGTGATCGCCAGTGAAGGGCGAGCCAGAAGGAGTATTCTGCGGCAGGAGTGATCGAATCGCCAGCATGTTTGCGTCCCTAGTCGCGTAATTTCTCGCGTTTTCCTCTTCTATCAGCGCGAATTCCTCTGCTTCCAGCAAGGTTTTTGGGTTGCGAACGAGGACGAACCGCCCTATATCTTCCCTTAATCCAATCAAAAATTGCGATAGGAGACGGTTTTCTATCATAGTTTGGCAAGCTTCGGAGTTAGGGTCGAACGAGACACTTTTTAATTGTCTCGCAATTTTTCGGAGTCGCGTGGTGAATTCGCTGACCGATTCTAGGGTGCGCTGCGCGCAACTAGTGAAGGATCTTTCCACCGCGAGAGGAGAGAGTCTATTTGTAAATCTGCGTTTTAGAGCAGCCGTGAACGCGGAGTATGAGTCTAGTACATGCGGGTTGGTTTGAACAAATTCGTTTGCAATTCCGGTCAACCGCAGTCGTACTACGCATAAGACTTGTTGTTCCGTCCATGCGTTCAGGTGACTTGTTAGTTGAACACATTCTAGGAATCTATCAACCGACACATCGTCCTCACCGCTAAAACACGGGATAAAATAGATTTGATTTCCGATCGGACATGGCGACGCGGCGGAAGGAGGGTTAGCGATAGAGTACTGCGGATTAACGGAACCTTCGTTAGAGATGGAGGATGACTCGCCCCCCGTGGTGACGTTTAGGATGGGTGCGTAGTCCATCAGCTGGAAGGGATGGGGCGGGCGAGTGGTGGGTGGGGAAGAGATATGGAGATTAGGATAAGGAAAACCGAAGAGGGCCATGACTGTTCGAAAACAAGACAAGAAACAACCGAACAATATACCACTGAATCCGTAACAATATAACAATGACAAGTGCGACTTGAAACAAAGAGAATGCAACAATGAAATGCTGTAAGCACGAAACCACGTAAAATATTATCTTAATAAGCCCGCATCAATTTATGTCTAACAATAAATACCAAAGAGAAATAATAAATAATCGTCTTCTACGTTAAACTCTTTCAAAAGGGCTTAATCTGAAGGATTCGGCACGCAGGGACGTTCGCCAACACACCTGACACCAGTTTATGTCGTGAGTACGGCACGTAGGAACGTCCACCAACACACCTGACACCAGTTTATGTCGTAGTGACATAATAACAAAACGAAACAGGTTGGCTGAACGGAGCAAGCGTACCGGCAGGGCCGTCGAGGAGTCCGGGCGGGGAGGGCAGTCTTACTCATCGCAGACCAGACAGCAGTCTTACGTTCGGCAGACCGGGGGTGGGCAGTCTTACGCTAGGCAGACCAAGTAGCTGGTCTTACCCTCGGCAGACCGGGGGGTAATGCCCCTTTTTGGACGTTTTGGGTGTCCTTTTATACTAAAGGGTTAGGGGTGCGAGGGGGGGAGGTGAGGCGGGCGGAAGGGGTTTGGGAGGCACCAGCGTGGTCCAAAGGACAGCATGACTCTTGCGACCACGCGAACTGCATGGGTGTTCACGTGATCGCAAGGCCTCCCAACAATATTATTTAATTTCAGAATATTCTTAGCTTTAGGAAAGGATGGTACTGTTAATAAGTTAGCGATATTTCCCATATTGGTCGTAAATATCGATCGATGAAGTTGGTAGCTCTGCTTGGTATTGTAAGATTTTCGAACAATTAATTCCAACATTTCCATGAAAACACTGATTGATCAGTCTGTCAAGTTAAAAGCGCGAAGACTGATCGGATTTTCTACCCTACACTATTGTCTGCGGAAAAATAGAAAATGTAATGAGGCTTACTAGGCAAGATGCGGAGTGTTTTACTTTGTTTTCCTCACAGAGCAAACAGTCTCTTAGAGTAAAAATTCCACAAAGTGCAGCATAAGGACATCATGAATAAAATTTTGCACAGCATTCGATAAGAAGACACCTCAATGAATTTAACATAACTAATATTTCAGTAACTTTTACATTGTCTCAGCCGCAACGGATAAAAGAGTTATCGAAGGATCCATTATTCTCTATCTAATGCCAAAGGAAAAATTATTGTTTCTTTACTATCGCGAATTTAGTTCCAAAACTCGGTTCTATGATGTGCAATTGAAATTCCGCTAAAAATTCAGAATACTTTCAGATTTCACAGAAATATTTCATCCCTTACGATAAGGTTGCGGGGACAGTTCTAATAGTAATGCATCACCGAGATTAGGGGTAATTTCCATGTGTTTCTGTCTCATGTGCTCTTTGTCAGTCTTCTTCGGCATCCCCAAGAAAGTGATCGAAATCCACAGCTTCCGATTCGACAGATGGCAGATCCTGTGCCAGATGGCGCTGCCAGAGGATTAAAGAGGGACTTAAGATAGAGTGGGAATTCGTGTAATGAGGCGTTATTTCTACGGATTTAAGGAGGAGGATTGAGGGGGAGCGTGTTTAGACGGAGGGGGCTTGTTATTGTTGCTCTCAAGAAACAAGGGGAGAGTAATTGAATAGTAAAAAAGGGTGAGATTGAGAGCGCCTAATGGATATCACATTTGCCCACGAGGCAAAATAAAGATGACACCACCGATAGAAGAGCATCTTAGGCACCACACGCGGCCTTAAGGGGCGTTCAGTGCGGCTTTTCCCCGAAAAAAAATCAACGCATTAAAGTAATCTTTCTTCGTGGTCTCCTTTATGGCGCGGGCTAAAAATATACGGGAAAAAACTCTCTCAACGTAACGGTTTTTTCTATCGTTTTTCCTCAATATAAGTTGGAATTTTTATGCCATTTATTATATCATAATCCTTAGTATGGTTTATTTGAGTTTCGAATTTTCCAGTTTTCTTTCAGAATAGGGATACTTTCTCACAATTGTTTTTATTAACTAGCATTGAACGCGGCTAGATTCGAAAGAGTCGTCCTGATAAATTATTCGTTGAAACTAGCCAGGCTTTTATTGATTGTTTAATGATAATAAAAATGTTACTAAAAATACCTCTTGTCTTCATTCTACATTATGGATTTTCTCAATACATGCTTCCTTGGCAGCCATTACTCTTCTTCTAACTTCATCTATAAAACTTCCATCGCAAAGAAAGAGACCAAGGCGTATTGATCCACCTGTTCTAGTTTTTCCCGTCAATCTTAATCATTAAATTAGCTTTTAGCTTTAGCTTATATTAGTCGGTCGGATTAAAATTAATTATGTGGAAATTATCAATTAATTATTATTTCCTCTATTGTTTGCTACGTATTATTTTATTTTTCCTATGATTTCCACAAACTTAGGCTGAGACACATCGATTATATTCAAAGTAAGAGCAAACGGACATATCGCAAATATTTTTCCGAGTAGCACTTGCTGTACCACAAGTCACCTTTGTCTGTAATGACGCTTTTATATTTTTTCCTCGAATGGAAAACTCAAGGTACAGATTTGTCAATAGTTCTGCATATCCGATGTCGGTGAATATCTAATTGAGTTCCTTAGCAAGGACAAGTCGACGACGTATTCAACTGCTCTTTCGCCTAAACCAGAGTGAGGCAATAGGACAAATGCGGCTTTTTCGTGCGTCCAATGCAGCCTTTCCCAACATCACTCATCTCTTAAAGTAAAAATATTCTGAATTGGTTCATTAAGCGGTTAAATTCAGTTTTTAACACTCCAATTCCGGCGTTGAACAGCTTGAATGGAGATCGATTTAAATCCCTGAGCAAGGATTTGTCTAGGATTTATTTCTGATAAGAAAGTGATTAAATTTAGTCGAAAACAAAATAGAGCATTTCTGAATTGCTTCTTTCTATTTTACTCCATTATACAAAACGAGGAAAATATCAAAGTAAGACAAATAAGTAGCTATGATGCTTTCAAAATTTATGACGAAATGTCCACTGTTATAAAAGTAATACTTTATAATTGACTTAAATAGAATTGCTAGAGAGTATGGAAGAAAGAGATGAACTATACTTCGTCATGAAGAAGCCGCATAAATCTTGTGACACCGTGTATTCCTTACGGGAGAATTGACGCACGCTTTTCGTACTGTTATTTTAGAAATCAATTTTACTTTATGCATAATGTCTTCAAAATCCATTATCGCCAAATTTCTTTTTAGTGCAAGTCGCAACACCTCGGGCCGTAATTCCCCCGCAATTAATAGGAGGATCATAAGATTAACTTGGTCCCTTCATGATGTTGGACGAAGTAAAGTTAAGTAATTAGAGCATTCCAAAAGTTACCAAGGGAATTAATTATGTATAAAATCAATATAGATTAATTGCTATAGGAATATTTTTTATTTTTTTCTGTGAGCATGTGTTGGTTGTTTTCAAATTCACTTATTGGTCGTGTGCATTCCTCAAGATTTTTCACTATTAGATTTCGCCTAGGACGCCAATATTGTTCGGCCGGCCCTTACTATTAAAGCAACTGAGGTATGAGTTATGCAGAATGATGGCAGTTATCTCCTTATAGAAAACTACCAAAAGTGTTACTCATGGAGTAATTTGGTTTCACTTACGTGGACTTGCTCTGCCTATGGCATTCTGGCTCGGTGAGGGAAGCAAAGACAAACTCCTCATCTTTCCCAGTAAGCCTCGTTTACTTTCCAAAGCTTTTGGTAAGTAAAAGTGGGGGATGATCTTGAAAATGACCTTCGATCTGAATACTTTTCACAAGCATAAAGTACTTATTTTCTTTTTAAATATTAGCTTGAAAGCGTCCCACGAACTTTGGATGAAAATAGTAGATATTTTCATAAATAGTTTATTGAACGCAATTATGTTTATTCTGGATAACGAAATATCTTTCAGTTTTCGATAGGTTGAGATTAATATCAGAAATCAGCACAAAAATCCTTCCTAACTTCTAAGGACTATTTCTTCAGTGCTGAGAATATTACAACATTAAAACGGGAGCGGAATAAATAAAATTCCTCCATTTGTAATCTCACGGTCCCGATTCCGTTTTTACTCCACCGAAAATACCGGTTTTTCTAGAGTCGGATGGCGTTGGTTGAACCCCTCTTCGCAGAGGGGACTCGAGGGGGAGCTGCGATCAATGGAAGTGTAATTAAGCCTCCGTTGAATTTTTGATCCACTTGAAACAATGAAATGTTTTCAGACTAAACAAAATTAACCCTAATGTTGATACGGGGTAATAGAATAATCTGTACTCGAAGGGAAAGCAAACATTCAAATTATTTCAGAACACTGATTGTATTTATTAATAGAAGTCGAGTTTGCTCGTCGGCGGCGGTAGGAGAGCAATCCCACGCGCACAATTTTAACGAAGTGAAGCTATTATTCAAGGGAACCGCTCGACCCTCAGCGCTACTTAATTACTCTTCAGCACTGCTCCAAGGGGCTGATCAAAATCAGACGGCCATTGTTGAGGCGAGTATAATGCACTCCCTTCTTGAGAGAACTTCCTCACCAACCTAAGAATCCACATATTGTGAGGCGGATGGATTTCATCACATTCCCACTTCTTATGAGTTCTTACTAGTTGGAGAATCTTGTCTACGGGCTCCCTCGTAGACAAGGGAGTTCGCCCATGGAGAAAGCGGTCCCGGGTTCGAATCCCGTTAGGGGCCCATGTGTGCGAAATGACCTAAGATGTCGAAGCACTTTTAAAAATAGCTACTTAATCTTGTCTACTATATTAAATATGCTATTCAGTAGAGGAGTGCGAATTTTCGAAATTTCGATTCGAATTATTACTTTTTGTACGATAATTATTTCCAACGGAATCGGTATCTGCAAATCTCGAACAGAATCAAAAATCAAACAAAATTATAAGAAGCGAAAAATTATATCTTCGTTACTTTTTAGCTTCGTATTCCAGTAGTCTACATTGAGTTTGAATGGCTCATTTTATATAAGTACGCTTCTGACTAAAACTAATTTATTAACTTAAATGACAATTACTAAACTATACCTTATCAAAAAGTTCCCTATCTTAAATGTGGAATGCGGTTACAGCAGATCGCGACGATAAGCACGAGACGAAGAAATTGAGAATTTCGGTACGGGAGAAATAAACGGACGAAACATCGTGTATGGAATCAAATATTTATTCGATTCGAAGTGAAAAGGCACGATTCACTACTACAGCCAACACTTCACTGTCCAAGTGAAATTTACTCTAATATGAATGCATTAGCTCACCATTTAATTATCTCCATACCTTAATCATTTACGCCATCAACGTTAATTTCGCCAATGATTATATGCCTCGGTTTTTACGGAGGAAAACCCATCATCATTTAATAATTTCATCACAGTTTCATACGCGCGCTTGATTTTTTATGTAAAATCAAATCAGTCCCCCAAAAGTATGAAGATTCGGAAGAAAAAATGAGTAAAGTGACTATTGGGTTATATGTAATACAACCCAATGAGATCCAACAGAGCTTAATATTACTAGTTGAAGTCTATTGAAAATTTTAAAACTTCGGCGAAAAAGTCGTGTAATAAGTTATGTATAAAGTAAATAATTAATATAAACTATATATTTTTATTTTTGATTAAAAGAATAATATTAATTACGATGAACAAATTATTTTTATTATGGAAACATGGATACGCCACCGGAATCTGTCAGTTAATAGAGAATATATATGGGAGCTCCTTTACTATCTGTTGGCATCTATTTGATCGTACTACATACTTACGTAAGCATCGCATGGTGGATAAAGGGAATATGTATTTGAAAAAGGAAGGACGGAGTGATAGAGGGGGTAAAGAATGAATGAGACGTCTTAATTATGCTCTGAGAGACTGAAGTATTCAGTAGTATGATAGAAGTGTTTCACATTGATGTGGATCTACAGAAAAGAAGGAATCAGAATTATTAAGGTTGGTAACCATTATTAATCGGAAACCGTTACGTAAGAAGGTAGATAAATCCACATGTTGCCACTATGCCGCATACGAAACCATCAGATTAGACTTGAATGGCATGATGTCTACATTTAAGCAGGTTAAAATCGAGACTAATGATACGAATTTAATATCTTAAGAGAATATTGGTTTTCTATCGAAGCATCGAACGAAATCAGAAGATAAATTATAAAAATGCATTTGAATCAGGAAGCGAAGAAATGAACGCTCGAAAAGGCCAGATGTGGCTTTCAGGTCAGTAGACCACACCTCTGATAAAGACCTTGAGAACCACGAAATGGTTGTCTGATGCAATGAAAGAGGCATTAGAGGAGAAATGTGCATTTTCTTAGAAAATATCTGATGCCTGTGATTCTTTCGGATATGATAACAAAGTATGTATGATTGAGCGTCGTGAATAGAATAAGTAATTAACTTGTTTACCTAGAAAATGAATAGGCTAAAAGCAATTCAATCAATTATAGAGAGTGACACCCTTTTTGAGCGTAACCTGCGTTAAGCGGAAAACTGTCTTATCCGAATAAAAATTTTGGCCCCGGCGTTAATGTATTTCAGCCACTTGTTAAATGAAAACATTCGCGGAAAAGGAATGGATTTTCGTATGAAACTTAACGTGTGAACCTTTGTTAAGCGGAATACGTAGATGTGATTCTTCTTAAGTACTCTAGTAGTATAGTATTATATATAAATATATTGGTCGACAACACAGATAATGTGCCAGATGAAGACGTAAATTCACCATTGGATGGGAAATCGTACAACGAAATATTAGTGAGTTTAAAAGATTTAGTCAATTCTACTTTATGTAGATTTAGATGCAAAGGTAAAGTAGATTTATTTTATATTTTGAGCGAAGCATTGAGAAATATTGAGAATTACGTCATAGAGGAACATACTGAGTAAAAGTAAATAATAACGAAATAAGCTCATCTTAAGTAAATAAATCGCCATATTACAAATTTAATATAAAATAGGTTTCTGTCAATGATACATAATATTCGTTTTTTTATCGAACCATATTAGCCTCAGAAATGTCCGATATCTCTCAGATCAAAGGGACGTGTAGGAATGAAGCTCTCTTCTATCACTAATGGCCGTCCCTGTATTTAGCGGAAAACTGTTCGAAAAGATTCGCGTTCCCGATGAATTCGATGAATAACAGGATTCACTGAAAGTAACGACATAATCTTCAACTAAATCTACCTCGATTTCAATTAGAGCTATCATGAGAAATACTCCAATGGGTCGTACACGACTTCACGATGGGCTTTCATAATTTTGCAAGTTTCAGTTCTATTTTCATATCGTGGATTTCGAGGCATTCTCATCTCGTCATACGTTCCGGTTGGGGACAAATTTGAGAAGAAAACCCTAAGATCTATTGGAAGTTATTTCCTCGAAGGCTGTTTGAATAATCATTGATCCCAGATCTCCTTTTGAAACATTTATCCCCAAAATGAGTCTCAATTGCACTGCAAAGTTAACGATGTTGTAATGGTATATGAATTTGCGATTTTTGGAGAGATAACGCGATAACAACAGACTGATCGCATTTTTCCCGGCCAAAATGTTTTAACAATAGTACAAAAAAGCTCAAAAGAGATTTGCATAAAGTGTCTTAACTCAGTAATACGGAGACTTCAAATTAAGAAACTTGGATATATCTCTCGAAGTATTTGGTCTTTTCGGAAACTTTACAGCGAACTTGAACTCAGCGAAACTAAAAGGTCCGTAAATTAAAATGAAACCATTGTAGCATAATTACCGGAGAAACAGTTAAAAGAATACATAACAATAGTCGAATCGGTGGAATACTATGTTGGAGATATACCCATGAACTCAAACTGGTGCACTGTCGTCCGATGAAACTACGGCACGGAAAATGTGATGTAAAAATAAGATAGGATGCATTTGATTTGTTTACGCTACAGTTCGAATACACAAGCAATGATTGGGATGGAATCGTCAAACTTGAGATGGTAGAGCTATGCATACAGCTATACGTTTATCATAATAAGAAACAGGAAATTAGAAGCTAGGTAGCAGTCACTAAATTGATTCAAAGTAATGACGGATGTCGAGGTAAATAAACTATGCAAATATTATCTTAAAGCTTTCTCGTAAAACAATCTAACTCCATCTTGGAGTGAGATTTTGAGGCCATGCAAGAGGGAAATAAGCGGCACCACCGGCGCCACGGTCCTCACCGGGACGAGGTGAAGCCACCCGCCCGAGAAGCTGTAAATCCGCAATTCATTCCGTGTTTATCACATTTTCTCACCTCAGCCTATCCTGAAGAGAAGGTACGGATTCTGTAGAGGAAATTATACGTCCCTGATATTCCGAACGATTTGGAAAATGAGTGAAACTAAAAAATGAGATAGAAACGAAAGAGACAAGTGGCGAACGGTTCGAGATGATGATAAAGTGAAGGACTTGTTCCATTGCTACAGTTTGAGCCACACACGTTAAGGACACAAATGTCGATGTACAGTCGTCCCTTACCGTTCTCCTTCAAGGGCAGTCCCTTCATTCCAAGTTTATCCCTTTCCTCGGAAAAAAAAATCCAGTAATCCGCCCGAGGGAACAGTCTCTGTTTGATTTGGAAGCGAAGAAGGGACGGGAAATTGAGTTGGCCACATAATCACTTGTGTCCACGTCAGTGGAAACAATCTGCCCCTATTCTCTACCCTGTACTCCTTTTTCAGCCCAAAGCATGTTCTCCAACTGAAGGCGGTCCATTTTTAAGATTACCGCTACGGATATAGAACAGCGGTTTAATTACGAGTTATCTTGTAATTTTACATTTATATATATTGAACATCTAGAATATAAATTGCTTCGTACGTACGTAAGATTACCAATTGATGACCAATATGAAGCGAGATCCCATATACTCTTTCCACTAAATGACGGATGACGCGGGCGTGCGTATTTAAAAAAAAATGAGAATCGTTAAATAAATTAAAAGTAAATAAATAAATAAATTTGTTTGCTGAAACTACATCTGTTTTTCATTCAAAACAAAGTAAACATTAATTTCTAATTTATTATGTACTTTATTTTATTACTTTTTGGCTCTTTCGCCAATATTTAACTCTGCTTGAACAAGATTTTCAACTAGTAATTGCTATACTTAGTTTAAATGCCATGAGTTAACGATGTATTCTGCTGTTAAAATATATCGATCAAAAGAACGTCTTGGATGTCTTTTGATACAGGGTGTAGAACAGATATGTCTCTCGTTTACTTTCATCTTCTTCTTGTTCGGGGTTGTGGTAAATGAGAGCTACTGAGGCATGAATGATACTGCATTGATTTTTACAAATACTAGTTTGATGATATGTCATCTTACGAAGACTTTTCACTTATCGCATCCCAGCTCAGGAAGAAAAGCAATGGCAAACTCCCTTTCATTTTGCCTCATTACTCTCTAGGTTCTTTGCTGCTAATGATGCAAGGATTAATGATCCAAATAGGATTTGAGCAGAGAACTTTATACACTTTATAGGGTTTTCAGTCGAAAACTCGAATGGGCGATGATTGTTCGCAGAAAGAGTACAAATACTTATAACGATCAGGATCGGCGGCTTTTAATTGTTCATTGAACCGATGACCTGTTAGAGCTGTTCGAATATACACAAATGTTTGAAATATTCATAATTAATCGCAAATAAAGCTATCAAAATTTACTTAAATAGATCGCTATAGCAATAAAAATGAGGGGAGCAACACGTCGACCAAAAGATCAAATGAAATTGAAAATCAGATATACTTCACCTTCATACTTATCAATATCTTCATTCGCTTACGTAGCCTGCGCACTGCCTTTCGGCGTGTGGGAGTGAATTTATACAGCGTGCTGTCCACTTCACTAATTGGTTACTGCCGCGTATCATTAGTAGAGTAAAAATGAAATTCCGAAGCGAGTAGATACATTTCCCTAATATTTCGCGCGGCCAATTCAATAAGACAGAGTGGATATATGCTCTGTCTTCAAAAAACAATATATCTCGATTTATCTTCGATTAGAAAACAATGATGGTGTCGTTATACCCCCTGCCATACGCCACTGGCGGCTTGCGGGGTACTTATCTAAATCTAAATCTCTAAATAGTATAAGGTAATCTTAATAATGACTTTCAGTAATAACTGGTTAAAAGATTCATATCCAACGTCCAAAGACACCTTGGTAACGGTTACCTATTTATCGAAAATATTAAGGGTTCTGCACTCCTGGTATAGGAAAATAAACTTTTCTTGCTGAATGCTGACTAAAATGGTGAGGTGGTAGATGGCTTTTTAATGTGTCCTATTCTGTAGAGATCGCGTTGCTTGAAACATGCATTTAGACCAAAGATCGGCGTGTTAAGTTTACTCCCAATGGGGATAAAATAAAAATTCGGTGTACCGAGATTGACCGCTCTGAAAATTTACAACTGCATGACGTAGAGCGCGAGAAATTCTTAAATATGAAAGTTCCTAAAATGTCCTAAGAGGTGGCGTTTGATGATCTTCAGAAGCGGAGAATATTTTTGGAAAAAACGTCGTCCTCCCCATCTATCAAGCATTTTTTCTTCAAAGCAAATTTTTTCTTCGAATCGTGGCATTTTTTTCGGGGCGTCGCGACGCCATTTGCGTACCTCGAGAGAGGCGTCGTCGCAGTGGCGCCAGAGGGCGGGGCCCCTGGCGGCCAATCGCATTCTCTCGGCTATCGATTCATCCAAATCGACGATATTGAAAACGCCGCTCACATTTTCGTTGCTTGGAATTTTCATGATTCGCTAAATGTGCGCAGAAATAACTGACGGAGAATGCAGTCGCCCTCTGGGGTAAAATGCCATCGTTGGATACTTCTCTCTTTCTCAACACATTTTATGCATCTTTTCGAAACACGAATGTATTATTCTTTAAAAGCGCCGTGCTTGGAAAAATAAGTCATCTTTGTCTCAATCATATTTAGAATAATATCATAACCGTCCAGTCGGCGAGAATAAAATTTCGATGATATTTCTGTATTCTTTTTCTCCAGAAATCTCTTTATCCTCTTTTTATTGTTTTCTTGCATTCTTCATTCCGGGTTTTGTAGCTTTCATTTGTTCATTTGATGGTTTTTGATTAACCTATCGAGTGAAGATCTGAACTCTTCCGCTGCTATGACGGTGTATACCTCAGTTAATATTTATCAATTACTCTTGATTTTCAGCGACCGGGAATTGTTAAAAATCTTCTTACTAAGCCAATTATCCTCTCTAAGGTTTTCTCTAAACATATTTCATCGCTTTTCCTTCATAATACCAAAAATTACTCTCAAATGATGCTAAAGCTATTAAGATTTTCTTACCATCCAAACTCCATACCCCAAAAATGTTCACGAATTTCCTTTCTTTCTTTTCTTTGACTTTCTTAAGCCATCTCCCCATAAAATCATGGATGTAGGTTCTTTGACGGTTCATATTTAATTGCAGAATCATATAAATAAAAAATTGAAAGATACCCGTCGAAAATAATTTCGAGTTTTTGCTATTTCTCTTTAAAACGAATCCATAACCTTATTATAAAATCCCTCACTCTTTGTTTTCCAACATTTTGGAAATGAACAAGATTTCGCATCTCTTTGGAGAAATCGCAGCAATGCAGACAAATATTTCTTCAGCGAGCGCAAAAAATCAATAATTTTTCCTAAGTTATTATTTTCTTTTAGATTCATTTTGATAATGACCGTAATACCAATAATATGTCCAATACTATATTTTTATGATGCTTTAAGGAAAGCGGAATCCCCTCGTCCAATCGACACCCACTTTACCAACATCTCTGTAGACCAACGTGTTATTTAATCGACTCCTCAATTGATCTACTTTGCTGATTCGGCAAATTCGATTGCTCTATTCCTGACCATGAATATGATCCCAAGCCCAAGTTTTTTAAAACTTGAGCGGTCAAACTTTTTTTCGTGGTATTAATATTTTGCTTAAGATTTTCATAATAATTAATTATAATTTTTTCGTTCCAAGACTTGTTTCATTCTTAGAAGAAGGATTTTATCCTCCCATTGCACCAAAGAAGGTTCCATCCGTTCGCCGTCACTATTCGTGTATCTAATCTGCTTCATATTATTTCTTTAGTTAAAAATATTCTGTCTAGACTGATTGAGAGTAAATCATCAGCATGATTTAACTTTTCCAGGATCAGAGATCAAGACTTGATCGACTTCTTGAACCCGTTGTGTCTCTAAATTGAGCTTGCCGATATTTTGTGGCACAGATGTATTGAGATGTCAGTAACTGTGACACGTCGATAAACGGTGAATACTCCATAGATTAAGTAAGAGGTCGGGTGATCGAGCGATGGTCAATTGAAAGTGATCTATCACTGAACGAGCAATTCATTGCTTTTCGAATCACAGACGTCAGGGTCGGCTTCAGATACAGGTATAACTGCCTCATCGAAGGTGATCAATAAGCGTCGAAAATTGATGAGAACGTCTTAAAATAAAAGTGTGTGAGTTTCCATTAAAAACAACTATGAAAGTTGGTTTCTGATATAATTAGTGATGGATGCGAAATTTTGTTGTTGATCTTGATTTGAACTAATGAATAATAATGATTGTTGATCCTAACAAAAAATCTCGTAACAATAATGGATGCCAATTTAGTCTGTAACATCAAAAATAAACTTAAACATTACAATAAAATAATCGCATATTATAATGTATATAATAAATAAAATCGCAGCAGATATATTGAAATAATAATCGACGCTGAAAAGGGCGAGCAATTGATGTTTCTAATTAAGACAGCAGTTGCCTCAAGATGACCTCGCTTCACAGGTTGGCGTTGCAATCATTATAGCATTCTATAAAAAGCGAATTAGGTCGAACTTTGTAAGGGAATAACTTCATTCGACAATGCATCTGATTCTCAAATCAAACTGCAAATGATAAAAATGCCAATTAAATCCTTGTTTTACCGAGCATAAGTCCTCATAATTGCCAATTTAAATCGAGAGGCAATTTACTCATCTTAATGATTATCATTTTGTCCTTTGATGGAGTGCATCACATCTGAATGAATTGCAGCACACAATATGCTTCACATATACCTTAATAGCATTTGTGGATTTCTGCAATCAGGGGCCCTAGGCGCAAGGACCACTTTGAGGACCCACCAAGAGATCATTCATATTAAAAAACGATAGAACTTCCTTACTTGGGTCCCTTTACGGTGAGGCCCTCAGCTAGCGTCCAGTGGCCATATAATAAATCCCTCCATGCTCGATAGCGTTCATTTTTTTTCAATCTCGAATGAGACCGAGACAGAGGTAAATGAAAGTTACATTTTCCTCCATTCTGTACTAAAAAGCACAAGAGAAAATACCCACTCTTGGATACCATCTGATAATATAATGTATACCATCGTTGATTCGCGAGAAGAAAATCAGAGGTAAAATAGCAAAGATGATTTGTATTTAGGAAAGCAAAAAGGCGAATCGGGCGGATTGGATTTCGCAGTAAAGTGAGCCGAATCTAGGACTGAGGGTAATTTAAGCCGCCCATTCACAGCAATGACTGTTGATGGCCTAACATCCTTATCAAAACAGTGTGCCGGTGGGGGCGCAGGCAATTAGGGTGCCCCCCTACCGCAGGAGCGGTTTTCCGCACGGCCGAGTCGAGAGCGGAGGGGTCCAACCGTGAGAGGACCCCCTCAGGCCGCCCATCTAATTAGTTTTCCATCCAACGCGTCTTTATTCTGCACGGCTATTCGCCGATATTCTGTCCCAAAGTTGAGATGCATGCAGTGGTGGGATTCAAAAATGGTGGGAACGATCCCTGAGGGGTATGCACTGCAGTCATACCTCTCATTATTATTACAATTTGAAAACTTGATTACGAACCTTTAAAAGTTAATAAGTTTAAATGAGAATCAAGTACTCCATTGTCGTTGTAAGGAGCAGATTTTAGTACATTTATGTATATAATACAACAACTATCATCTAATCAGATGAATTTAGGAACCGATTCGTCGAACTCGGGAAGGATACGGGAAACGTATCCTCTTATGCGTTTCTTTTTCGACAATAAAATTAAACAAACAAGCGTATGGTTTGACATTAATGTTCGTGTTATGAGATCAGTTGTATGTATAACGACTTGAGTTATATTCATCCGTAAGAGAATAATTCTTTACCTATACTATGTATCATACACAACAGTAAATTACTCGTAGAACGCAAGCGTTTTAACGTAATTAAAAATCAAGAGTCTTGGTTGAACTGCCATAAGTAAAAAATAAAAACCACTACATTCTTATTTTTGAAAGGATTTCCATTTTACAATTATAGTAAGAATTAAGAGAAAGACCATACAAATATATGACATGACTGGTCAGAGGTCCTCCACAATCGATATCTCGATTGACTGTCATTTCGGGAAGTGCACTTCGGAAATGTGCCACTGCATGGTTGGCATTTAGGTTGTAAATCTATATCCTATAAATGCAGCCTATAAAGCAGGAGCGTTGATATGTATATACATGGGATTCGAATTAGATTCCACAAAACACTGATCAGTAGATCTCAAGCCAATAGAATAAGAATATTTGTTTATCTCACTGTATATTGAAACGGATCATTTGAGATATAGTAAAACAAACTTTAAATAAGAAAGGGATTGGGAAGTTACGATTATTGGTCTACCCGAATCATCTATAATAATCTTATAATCGACCAAAATGCTTAATCGATGACAGAAAGTTAATTTATAGCATATTGTTAACTGATGACCTACGATTTGCAAGTGAGACAATAGAGGTTCCAGTGAGGTGAAGGATTGAGGTATTCGAGATGTGGTGCTGGAGGAAAATGATGAAGATTAGATAAATGAAAATGGTGATGAATGAGATGTGGACAAGAGTTGAAGAGTGGGAGAAAGAAAGTGCTTAAGAAAAACGTTACATAAAAGAGCGGATACATATATAGTACAGATATTAAGACAGAAGGAATTAATGTCTACGATTTCAGAAAGGACATGCAGAGACTGACTGACTGATCAAAACTTCAACATTCGAACATCTCAAATTATGCAATGACATAGGCAGCCTTAACTCCGGGGAAATGAAAAGACTAACATAAAATAGAGAGCTGCTGTAAATTGATCTTAGGATGGAAGACTGAAGGAAGAATATGCACAGTTTATGTCATCATCATCATCTTCATCATTTTAATCCGAAGTCGGACGTAGCCAAGCGCTTTCTAATTTTACATTTTATGTAGTAAATCATATATAAACTGCTGAGGTATGACGCTAAATACATCCTCGTCCTCGTGAATGTTATGAAAAGGGTCATTATGCTACAATAACGAGGGCTCATAGAATTCTGACTCAGCGAGGAAAGCAAACCTCACTCTACATCCCTAGTCGACTCATTCCCTTTTCAATGCTTTTGATTGCTAATGATGATGGTGATGAGGATCCAACTTGCCTACGGTCTAAAGACTTAGAAGACTGAAGTAAGTTTTAAAAACATTTTCATCTATCCTGAGTCTAAATAGAAATCAAAATATTCCATTCATCAAGATTTGGAGGCTGAAATTCTGGAAGGGTTGCGAATGGTAAATATTTTAATAATCGTTCAGAAGAATTGAGCAAAATGATACCGACTAAAGCCTCTTAATCTCATAAGTGGAATGATACGGCAAAAGAATAAGATTTTAAGCGGAAATATAATCTCCGCCATCTGGTTGCCAAATATGACGATCAAAGTGATGCGGAAAACAGAGGAGAACTCACTCTCGACCGCCAATTTAGGGAGTGAATCTTGAGAACGTCCTCCTGAGTGGTTTCTTCCGTTCGACCAAAATTATCGAAGAGGCATTTACTGGAGGACATATTTCATCTTCGGGAATAGACTTCTTGTTGTGCTTCTCAACCGGTTTTCTGCGGAACGAGAGTATACCGTCAAAACATCCCACATTACCATATGCTTAGAACTAATACAGTTTCATTTTGAATGAATAAAGGAACAAAAAAATCATTAAATACGGGAAAAGACGACCTTCAGCATTCTGAAATTCGAAGATCGACATTATTTATTTCTCAATTCGATTAAAATTAGATAAATATTTATAAATATTTCACATTTCAAGAAATGGTGGCGATGTCTAAACATGCATTTCAAAGTAAGGAAGCATTTTGACTGATTGAGACATGGATGCAGGAACACGAAAACCATTTGCGAAAACCTTCATTTGTTGCAGATTAGTTTATGGAAATTAGTGCTGGACCATAATTTGGATCTTGAAAGGAATGTTGACGATAAGAGGGGTCGCGATTATAACAAATGAATAAATTCCGAAGGAAATACGAAGCCTCGTAAAAACCATGGAGAAGAGGGAAAATAAATTTTTACGGCGCCTATGAAAGCACAAGTTCCTTATAAATATATAGGAAGGGAAAATACTCGGATAAAAACGCCAAGGGAGGCTGAGGTTACAGTTTGTGAAGAATGCGCAAGGACTAGCGGAAGTCAGAACTTATAGAAAACTGAAGAAAGCCGAAAACTAGGACAAACTGGTCGTATTGGAAGGTCTAACCTTTAGTCTATGATGATTATTTTACCCATCCATCGAGTATACTTGGCAAAAATTATCCCACTTTATATAAATTGCATTCATTATAATTAAAGAAAAGAAAGAGGGCCGAAAAATGTAAGTCTTAGTGTTGTGGGCACAACTCAGTTCATCTGACCCAAGCCAACTAAAATAAAAATTAACTTCCTCTTGATTCTCAGTAAGGAATTACACAATTAGAAATAAGAGAGTAACTCTTCCTATATAGAGAAGAGAATTTAACATTCCACGTTTCAGTCTAGTTTTTTTATACAGAAAGGAACCATTCAAATTAAACAACAAGTATTTGCTCGAGAAAATGTAAATATTTGATGTTTTAGGTGGAGCAAGGAGAGGACGTTGACTTTCACATGTTCATTTAAGAGAAGAGCAGAATACTTCGAAATTCTGCTGGGGAATTGAACTTTACAAACGGAAAACGTCTTAGTAAATTTGTTGAGAATAACATTGGTACAAATATGCATTATTTATCATTTGCTGTGTTTATCAACAACGCAATATGAAAAATTCACTTGTTTAAAATGGAAAAATGAATATTTGAATATATACGAACCGGGATCTATGCGTAAATAGATATCCATTGTTATTTGCGTAAATTGTTACGTTTCGTAAATAGATTTAGATAAAAGCCTGTTATTCGCGAGGGTTGGACACTTACCAATAAGCAGAGATTAAATTTTGTGCAATTTCAAACCCCGCTTTAGATGCAGAGAGGAAAAAATGTGACAAAATTATGATTATTTGTTAAATATTGCCAAAAAATTTTCAACGTTGCCTCTAAAATGAATTTTTACATTCCCAAATGTGTTTTATAGAAATAAAAATAAATATTTTATAAATAATAAACAACTTAAGCCAAACAGTTATGGCACGGCAAAAGACAAAGGTAAACCTTCAGATGTAGAAAGGTATGACAAATGAAAAAAGGAATAACAAAATGTATATCTTAGGTAATCCGAAACTTCCTTCCTCTTTTTCATCATCAAAGTATGCTGGCATAGTATCAACGCTGGATAGAAAATGGACAATAATAGTAGTCAATGAATTTTACTGAATCTGAACTTGGCCCAATCCGCAAAATGACAATTTTTCCGCCAAGTTAAGTCCGCCAGATCTAGCAAAGTAAAAGCCAAATCGGCATCACTGTTTCAATGTCGTTCCATCGAAACCTCTCCTTGGCACAAACAAATACTGCAGAAATACGACGGAAGCTAAATGAATGGACACCATTCCGCTTCGAATGGACGGAAAATCTTCCGCTTGCTCGCGTAGGAGTCTTCAGTATCAGATTACTCTCTGCGGAGGCCCTCTTAAGATCAAAGCAAATACGGTGCGCAGGTGAACGCAAATTACTCCGAGCAAAACAAAGAAGCAGGACGGAGGCGAGATTTGTTTGAGAAGGACATTTTAAAGTGATGTAAAACAAGGGATAAAAACAGAGGACGGATTAAAATTCAGTCTTCTTCGATCACCAAACACCTTCAAAAGCTCAGAATCTCCTCGACCATCCCTTTCACTTAACTTAAGAAGATTCTTCCGCCGTTCCTTTGTTTGGAGGAATTTTGCGTCTACGCAATGGCCTTTTGTATCTAATGTAATCAAAATTGTGAACTGAGGTATAAGTGATACTATGGTATTCACTCCGTATTAAATGCTTTGAAGCATTACTCAAAGGATCTTTGGGCTTTAAATACGTCACTTGTTCTACAGATAGTATTCTAGCATAGTCTGGAAAGCTAGGAAAACTAATTTCTCATCATAGTAAGTCAGTCACATTCCCTCTCCATGGCGGCGTTTAAGCAATAATTAGATTTGAAGGACGATAGCCAATTTTATTATGTTTTATCATTTTATCGGTGAATATAGTCTCATAAAATTCACAGGTGGATTCTAATCGCCATTAGAAATGCATTTATAGGTCAAGGAAATTATTGAATTATTATTTGAACAAATGAAATATGAGAGGATATAAATAACACCGCAATTGCTACCAGATAGTGATACTCAAATCTCTTAACTATCATCATCTCAAAAGATTTAAAGGTAACCCAGTCTTCAGTAAGTCTTCTCTTGGTTTTATGGAATACTTATATTGAAAATCTCCAACCCAATCCACTCTCAACGCAACCCTTCCAGTAAAAGTATAGGACATTCCGTTTTAAAACAAAAGCCACTACACCGTCAGTTATTTTTCTACCACTAGATTTCATTTAATGGATCTCAAATATTTTTACTGAAAGAAAAACTACGATGTTTGCTTCAAGTATATTAGTATTTTTTTCCTCAAAAATTCGTGGCTTTAAAAAGTACCTCGCCGCGGCGGAACGTCCTATTCCGTCATAAGGCGTTACCTATCGCTGGAGCTCAAACCGGCTGTTGTTATAAAGAATAATTTGAAGATACATGATTAATCGCTACTCCCCTCATGCATCTGATTATTTTTCGCGTTGATAAGTGAAAAATCGTGAGATAGGAGAAACCTTCAGTGATGAAGAGAAAAAATTTCTTGTATCGAATTCTCCGAGGGCATATCATCGCTGCATCGAATCGAATAGAGAGATGCAGAGAGAGATATCGATTCCGCTGAGGCGTCTTCCAGACGACGCCTATTTTATGAATAACGACGCAGTGACAAGCGTTGTCGCGATAAATATATCGTTATGTCACAGTTGTCTGCGCCAAGAGTTGAAATGCAAAGTTAATAATTCGAGTCAACGGCTAATTCAGTTAATACATAATCCTCTTAATATGAATGTAGGTTAATTGTGTTTTAACATATATGAGTGGATGACTCCACTCACGCACAATTATCCGACTTCGCAGATTATCGACGTAGTGATCGACTCCGTGATTATTATCGATTATCAAAATTACCGAAATCGCATTACTTCGACAACGTACAAAATCGATTAACTGTATATACGGACACACTGGGGAATCGAGATTTCTGGTTTGGGTGCTGATAATTGTGACGTCCTGAGATTAGGCCGACCTAAGCGACCGCCCAGGACGCCTCAGTTGAAGAGGGGGTTGCAAGTTCTTAATCCGCGGCTTTTATAAGACGAAGATTCCTTCGTGACCTATGCATTTATAAATCATTTATAAGACAATCCGTGGGGAGTTTCCTGCTGTACTGATGAATGGTAAATATTCAGTCTTCTTAAAGAACTCAATGTTTAGGTAAAAGTAAAAACTGAAAGAAAATAAAATGAAACACGGCTATTAATGAATAAGAGGATCGGATACTCTCCAATCGTCCAATATCCGAATATCTAGGATTTTTATTTAGGATTAAATTTATTTTTCTTAAGAAATATTTACAAGAAAATAATCCGTTATAAGGTATAGTTTTAATGATTGTTGAGTATTTTCAATGATAATTAAGTATAAAACAGTTTACATAGTATTCATCCATAGAGTGAGCAGTAGGGCGTACCGAAAAACAAAAATTTTTAGTAGCGGGAACGTAATAGGTTGGAAAAGTTGCCTTTTAGGCTCAATAAGAAATGTGCAAAATATGGGCTCTAACAAAGTTCGTCTTGGGCCTGACCAAAGAGCTCGAAAATTCGAAATTTTAGTGAAAATTGCGTTTTTTTAGGTAAGTTAAATTTTTGACGGAGCTTACATACATTTGATTAAATGGTTGTTTTAATTCGTTTTGATCGAGGAACAATAAAAATAAGCCATTAAAACCGAATATGACGAGATATCATACTTTTAAAATTTTTGGAAACACCAAGAAAAGTGGCAGCTTCTCGCTGGTTCAGCTTCATTGAGCTACCCAGTACTCATCATGAGGTAGAGCCTGCTAATCGAGTCCCACCCGCCTAAACACCCGAGGAAGCATACCAGATAACTAGCTGATGTCTTTGAAGGCTGATTTTGATCCAGTTTTTGGTATTCGCGAGAGGATCATCTCTCCTATGAACCCGTCTCTTGCATCGTGGCCGTAGACTAAACGTGAGGCCTCTGTGACTTCTTTTACGTTTCGTTCGACTGCTTGAGAATCATTTGGGAGGGCAAATAATGCAGTAAGCTGCTTTTTAGGTTCCTTTGCATTACCTTTAATGTTTTGAAGATCCTCGGGAGAAAGACTGACAGTAAGTGGTGACTACTGATGATGAACATCATCCCACAACAGAAGTTCGAAGTGCCTACTTATGAAGAATTGATAGATTGGGGTAAAGTCACTGTCAGCAAGTCACCACTTACTGTCAGTCTTTCTCCCGAGGATCTTCAAAACATTAAAGGTAATGCAAAGGAACCTAAAAAGCAGCTTACTGCATTATTTGCCCTCCCAAATGATTCTCAAGCAGTCGAACGAAACGTAAAAGAAGTCACAGAGGCCTCACGTTTAGTCTACGGCCACGATGCAAGAGACGGGTTCATAGGAGAGATGATCCTCTCGCGAATACCAAAAACTGGATCAAAATCAGCCTTCAAAGACATCAGCTAGTTATCTGGTATGCTTCCTCGGGTGTTTAGGCGGGTGGGACTCGATTAGCAGGCTCTACCTCATGATGAGTACTGGGTAGCTCAATGAAGCTGAACCAGCGAGAAGCTGCCACTTTTCTTGGTGTTTCCAAAAATTTTAAAAGTATGATATCTCGTCATATTCGGTTTTAATGGCTTATTTTTATTGTTCCTCGATCAAAACGAATTAAAACAACCATTTAATCAAATGTATGTAAGCTCCGTCAAAAATTTAACTTACCTAAAAAAACGCAATTTTCACTAAAATTTCGAATTTTCGAGCTCTTTGGTCAGGCCCAAGACGAACTTTGTTAGAGCCCATCTTTTGCACATTTCTTATTGAGCCTAAAAGGCAACTTTTCCAACCTATTACGTTCCCGCTACTAAAAATTTTTGTTTTTCGGTACGCCCTAGTGAGCAGTCCCCTAACTAAAACCCCAACTGTTGGGTGTGCATTGTAACTGGATCATCCATGATCATAAAAAGTTTCCGCGCCTCATAAAAACTTCCTGCTAACGTCACGCGCCCCCCAAACTTCAACGCCCCGGGCAACCGTCCGGTTGGCCCTGGTCACGGGAAGATTTTGAGTAGCGCCCTTCATAATTAAAATTTTCATTCTTTACTTTATTTCATCTTCTCCGAAGACATGTCAATTGATTTAATTACCATCAATGATTTCATATTAATTTATATATTTGCTATAATTAGTGATCATTATAAAAGCACGACAAGTAGCAGTAATTTTCTTGCTCGTTGTCGGTTGCGGAGGATATTCAGTGTCGGAGAATTAAGAAGTCGGAGAAGTTCTGCATCGCCATATTCGATAAGCAATTGAAGGGTCTTAGTAACAGGTCGTTCTACGTCGTTCGGTGAAATAAGATGTCGGTGAAACGAAACGATCCCAACGAACATTGATCCAGGGTGCTCACCACATGAATAAACGTATAGGAATTAGGATTATTACGTAACAATGCAAGGGCCATTAAGAGTAAAACAATAGAACAGCGCATTTCGGCACTGCTTTACAATGAGGAGAGTGGGAATGCGACGCCTGAGGGCGATCGATCGGGCGTCGAATCGAAAGAAATTACGAGTGATTCAAAAATTCAAAGCTGGATTAACGATTGTTTAATATGCGTGATCTGGTCCGTTAGTTTCTTACTGCTCTGCGGATAAAATCTCTAGAAATCACTGTTTTAGGTAACATTTCCTTGCATCGCTTTCTTTATTTCTCTCGACCTGGAATTGATCTATCTTGCCTAAAATTCCTATACCGAAGAGTTTTCCCAAAATATTCCGTCGGCAAACTAATCTCCTCACCTGTAGCAACACCCACCAGAGGGAATTCAATACAGCTGTAAAGCTACTGTCTAAATCTCCGCTAACAAAACGAGCTGCTCTACGTTCGACCAATTCTAAATCTGAGACCACCTCTACCTCATGTGGGGACCACCCAAATTGGGCAGCGGTATTAGGGAAGAGAATAAGAGGAATAAGCTAGGAAGCTTATTTATTTCTATCGTCTTTATATTTTATTATGAACGCTTGTAAGATACTATTACTGGCTTGTTCATAATATTCTTGAATATAACTGATATTGTTCCCGCTATCTGTCAATCAAGTGCAATTTTTGGAATCCAAATTCGATAAATTAAAAGGAAAAAGACCAATTATACCGTCTCCAACATAAACCATTATTTAATGTTATTTTATAATTTTGAATACCATCCGTTTTTGAAAGAGGCGAGATAATGCATATTAAATGCATATTCGATGTAATTTGGCTGTTCATTTACTCTCCAGTAACTTGCTAAACTTCTAATACAGGTCAGAAGATTCTCTAAAATTCAGCCTGTGTCGCGAGTGATGAGATAGACTTAAATATTCTTGAAAGTTAGTAGTAATATCGACATCTTCAGTATGTCGTGTTATTATGTAGTAGTATCATCGACACGACTTCATCTCTTCCTGCAGGAGATTACTGCTCATAAAAATTTCTACATATTTTTTTCTTTTAATGTATGATGATTCCTATGCCTCTATTCGCTTTGTTTCCACATCTGAAAAGCTGTCCCTCATTTTCCTCGGTTCTTTATTGCTTTATTATTTTTGTTATAATGCATGAAAATGGGGTTTTCTATACGCATTAAATTAAGTATATAGCGGAAATCGGTCAACACGGATATATTTCGCGTTCACCGAATTCCTTGCAATGCAGTCCACCGCTTTGAGTTCCATAGTTAGATAAAGAGGAGTATTTATTAGCTCTTTTATGCAAAAAAAAACTTTTAAACAGTGAATAATAATAATAATCATGACTCAATTAGTGTGAATCTTAGCCTTTCGGGGTCACTTGTCAAATTAAATCTTTTGGGGTAGCGGGGGAAGACCAGAAAGAGATGAGTAGATTAAAAAGACTTATTTGTAAACTCGGAGAGGCTCATTTTCTTCCTGAAGATCTCCCAACTCTTTGTTGCCTCTTGTAATATATTATTTTTCTTATTTTTATGATATTCTTTATTATATAAATTCGAATTTACATTTTCTATCGACCTTCCGAACTCCAAGCGACCCTTGGGGGTATAATTTCTCGCAGAACTCTAAGAAGGTAAGGGTGGGCCTAAATACGCAGAAGTAGGGGAAGAGAAAGGTCACTAAGATAAAGAGGATGCTCACAGTCACTACCTGACGAGTTTGGGTGGCTTTTTAATGGTATGCCAACTGTAAATACCCCTCCGTTCTATTCATATCTATATATCTGCGTTCAAAGGAAGGATGGGCTCGTATTAGACGAAAAAGGGGAAAGTATTATAGCACGGACACTGTAATGAACGTCTCTAAGTTCACAGATCAAGTGCATTAATCTACTAATCTTTGATTGAATCCGTGCCCTAGAATACGTGATATTTCTCGGTCCCCTTTCTCAACCGCAAAGATAAATTTAAGGAAATATAAAAGCGATTAACGTACACTTAACTCGTTTAAGACGCTATCCCGCTTGTTTTACAGTTAAGTGATAAAGGAAGACCTCTTTGTACGAAAAGCATACCATTCTTAAAAATATGACGAGAAGGCAGCCTGTATTACAATCAATAGTTCGAGGAGGTATCCGTCGTAAGTGGAGCAAACTAAATGGATTCCTTTTTGAGGCTTCCCTTTTTTCTGATGTGAAAAAATAAAACTTTTGTAATATCCCGGTTATAATGCTATACCGCTTATAACTCAGTTTTCATTCGGTTCCTGAAAATTCTCTGAAGCAGGTTTTATTGTATTTTTCGTCGCGACTTTGATAACGCGATAAGATCTCCCGATTTTTCGTCCTCATTCTGTTCGTGGAGATTTAACTGTATTACTCTGCGCATCATTTGAATGCGCCCCTCCTGAATATATAACTCATTGATCTTGTTTTAGGTGTGGTTCAAGAACCGGCGCGCCAAGTGGAGGAAACAGAAGAGAGAGGAGCAAGAGAGGATGAGGAAGGCGGAGACGCAGGGGGCGGGGCCATCGTGCAGAGAGGACGACTCGACGGATGGCGAAGATCCTCCGCCGCCGCTGCTGCTCGCGTACCCGCCCACGCATCGGCCCGAAGACTCGTCCTCGGAAGTGGAAGTGGCGTAGCGATGGCACCTCCCATTTGTTGTGTACAAAGTGTTGTTCCCTCTTGTCGTCGTCGTGTGAATGGGAGAGAGTGAGACTGTTGAAAAACTTATAGAAGATGTGTTAGATGTTCCGGTGTGTGAGAGTTGTCGTTTTAGAAAATTGACGATTTAAAAACGATTCGGTGGAGCGGTTGTTCGTTTGAATTCGCTTTCTTATTATTCGATAGCGTCGTACTTAGTGCAGGTAGGAAGGAATTCGAGGGCCCACGGACGCCCGTCAATGTTTCCTTCGGCGCTCTAACTATTGTAATTGCAGCGATGGAAAACATTTTACAAATTTTTATGGATGAAATAAACTTGGCAGATAAATTTACCGTTTCTCTTTCTTTTCGCACTCCTCTTCTGTATGTAAACTGGGATTTTGCATTCTAGTCTACCGTTTTGGTACCTTTCTCTTATTTTCTCCGTTGTAGAAACGGAAGTCACGCATTAATTATTATTTGCTGTATTATAAATGTCGTTAATTATAAAGGATATCTGCGAATATATAATTTTAATGTCGTCATCATATTATATATTTGTCTATTTATGATAATAACAATTAGTACATGAGTCATAATTAAATTAATCATATCCAATCGAATTGATAACAGAACATTCTATCAATAGAACGGTACAAATTTCTTCATTCGGCTTTTCTCGAAAGATATTTTCATCAATTCAATGCAGGTATTTTATGAACGAAACCATGGCCATTTGTTCTTGGAAATTTTATCTTAACCTGAGACAAACTACCATTCGTTACTGTGCGGAAATGTTTTATAAAAGGGTTATGTAGATTTCAAATGTGAAATAGCTTCAATTTTTGATGCTAAGGATTTTCACCGCAACCTAAAATAAGCCTTTTTGTAAAAGTGAGCAATCCTTATGATAATAAAATTCCGTTCGAAAATATTTTATTGTATATTAGATTTTAACTTTACTGTATAATTGAACTCTTTCATCAGCCAACTTTTGTAATTTCCCGTATTTTGCTATTGGATATCATGAAAAAATCACATTACTTGCCAAGGGCATGAAAAAGTATTATTTTCACTATATTGACGGTACGGAAGGGTTGAATCAATGACTGTTCCAGCAAAAACGGGGCAAATATAATCAGCCTGGTTATGACAACTAAAGATATTGGAAAATCTACAGCATAAAAAACTTAATGCAACATTTTTTTAAAATCTTTCGAAACTACTGAAATTTGAATATATGATGCGTTGTCAGACAAGGTTGGGTTGGTTAACTGGATTTTGGGTGAGCTGTGTCGTAATATTACAATGGTGACCACAGTGGAAACGTCTAGATGGACTACCAAAAATTACCTATGTAATCATCCCACGAATGATGTGTTTAGTGATCCTTTACCAGCTAACACAAACATGCCAAACGCTGCATCAAATCTCCGTCTCATTAAAAACATTGAATCTGTAACTTTGGCACTCTGCAATACACCTTCACGATAGTGGAAAGAATGGGAGAGGGGCAAAGTCTAATTACGTAGTCGGTCACTTTCAGTTCGCTGATCGGACAAAAGTTAAACATTGTCGCCCCGATTTTTCAAGCTGTTTCATTTATATCCCATCAAATTGCAAAAAGCAATCTATTGCTTAAATATTCCTAACATTTAAATCGATTCCAACATTCGTAATTTCGATGACTTCACCGCATCTTACTTTGAATATTCTAATGGCAATACTAATTCTCAGATTCATTCCAAAAGAATAAATAGGTTCATTTCCATTACCTTCAGCGTCAATTTGATTGTTTCGGTTGCGATGTCTGTCCCATTCCGTCTTCCTTTATCCCTAAATCTCCAAATTCGATTTCTTTCTCAGTTTTCATATAGTTAATCGCTATCTGGCGCTTGTTTTCTCGTTCTTCATATATTGATAAAGATTGAATTCATCAGCTTATTGATTTTCACTTAATTGATACTGTAAAACGCTCGCAATCTGCCCACTTCTCGTTCACTCCATATATTTTCCCCGTACTTTCAGTTTAGACATTTTCTTCACTATTATACGTGTCCATACATATTAATCATAACATACATCAAAACCATCGTAGTACAGCCCTAGGAAAATTCTAGTAAACATCCTAATCTAACACGGCTTAGGAATTCTTAGTATCAAGAAATCATCAAATCGATAATTTTTTTAAAAGTTGGGTTTTGTAAACAAGTATTCCGTTATCTTCATTTCATCATCCTATGACAGTTCTTATCTTAATGTCGTTGTTATCGACAATATAGATCATTACCGTTGCATGATATTTCATAAAAGTTCCAACTTTGTTTAAAATGTTTATGGAAAAAGAAATCGTTAACTATCAATTAAACTGCGCAACAACTACGACGAACTAAGTTTTCACTTCTGTAATCGCTAAGGAATTAATTCATAAGAATTAAATTCTTGTAGTTGGATATAGTTTAGAATTAAACTTTAAATATAATCTACAACTGTGTCGTAAATTAAATTTATTTCAAATTGAATCCAACCTAACCTCAGGTTCGATTTTAAATGCCCTCGTAATGTCTGTAATCGGAAGGGCTATGTGGCTTAAATAAGGGAAATATCATATCTATTATACAAGAGAGAAGGATCGTATCTATTGAATATCGCTGAGACCGCAGCGGCTGTAACAAACAAATGCCGTTTTTTCTACCTGAGATTCCCAACCATTCAGCACGATGACAAGGGCTTCAGACGGTAAGCACGTTAGTCAGTCGCCTCAGGGCGGACATTAGAACGGGGCGGTCTTTGTCACTAGAATGGTACACACCTTTTCGACCAATGTCACAGCAAAGTCATCCACGTAAGGGGATGTATTCGTAAGAATGAAGAGTCTAATTCAAAAAGAATTCGATTCCTATCAGACTATAGAAACATTTCCCAGCTTTGTGTCTTAGACTAAAAATCAATGCTCGTAAGATATTTTAGGTGAGATGTTTTGAGCATCCCATCGGCTTAATCCAACAAAATTTATGATCATCAGTTAGCTCCATTTCATAAAAAATAAGTAAAATATTAAAATTGGTGAAATTAATAATTAAGCAAGTCAAAATTAATGATTAAGAATATCTAGGTTTTAAATGCTATTGGTCCAAAGTTGCTTCGTGGAACGAGTGGCAGGGGGCTCGTAGGAACCCACTGGAAAGCGGTCGAAAGCCCAAATCCGGCCCTGGAAAGCACGTATACTCCTTCCCACTTGTGAATGGCTTCTTCCCCTCTTCCCATTCCAGAGAAATGCAAAAATCCAAACTCATTGTGTTCATTAGTAAAAATCAGAAAAGAAAAGCGGTAAGTTGGATAGAGGCGAAAGCGCCATCAAATGCACTCTTTTGGTCTAATCCTTTGGAAGTGAGTCACAGCAGAAGATTGGCAGGAACATGAAAGGCTTTGAATGATTAAGAAGGCCTCATACGGCTTCGATATCAGATGGATGGAGTGGAACAGAGTTTGCTTAAAGAGAAGAAATTGAAGCAATGGACGGTTTATTTGTCTTCCAGAAAAACGAGTGCCGTTTCAAGCTATATATGCATATTTATTTATATAAAAAATGCATACACGCTGACCATGAATGTATTTCAATGGAATATAAAGCACCTATTGATTTCAAATTTAACGAAAGAGTCGAAAAGAAAGATTGGTCTTTGAATTCGTTATAGATAAATTGCGATTAAAGGAGAAATATTGCAGGAAAATGGTACAGGATAAAGAATAATGTATGTTTTGTATAATTATGCATCGCTTTGATAATTATTAAGCCACTGAGGCACGAGCTCAGCTGAATGATATCATTCACTTTTGTCAATCCTCATCGAAGGCTGTGAAATGTGTTATTTATTGGATCAATTTGCTTCAATTGAATGTGCTTTCTACACTCACAGCGTTCTAGCTGGGTAAGGAAAACAAGTGCAAACTACCCCACTCTATTCTAGTGACCCTCCAATGTACAGGGCTTTCGATGGCTTGTGCTGATAGGGATGACTTACAAACCGCTCTTGACGATCTACAGATAAACCCGTACAGAGAGAAAGGAATTGAATAATTAAGAGGATTGTCAGTGTAGATGAAGACGGAAGTCCTCTGTTTCATTATCACAACTTCGAAAAGAATACAATAACAACACGTAAAAGGTGTACTAGGTGAGTTCCTCAAAATATTATAGTATCGTTCATGGCCGGTTTCGTTATATAGTAACATCATCAGGTTTATTGATACATTCTGATACTAACGAAGCCGGTCATGCAAGATATTAAGATATTTTGTGTAACTCACCAAGTATTCTTCCTTATTTGTTGCAATGGAGAAGCTCCACCAAGTAACGTATGTTAATTTTCCACGCACAATACAACTTACAATAAGTTAGAGGAGAATGCAGGGAAATCAATAAGTGCATAAGTCGTGTGGATTATGCATTTTGAGTTAAACGCCATTGGTCGTCACTTAGTATGAGCATAGTAGAATGGAAAGCCAGAATGGCTGTCAGTTACATGCGAAAAGAGATGTAAATAGGAGGGGGAGCGGAGCGGTTCCCCCTTGGGAACGGTCGACTGTTGACTCGTGTACACAAAACCTATTTCATTTGGTTTTCGGAATGGGCTCCCCACAGCGTAAACAAGGGCATTCACCAATTTAATTGGCTTTCGGTTTAGGCGATCGATGCGACCTCTCTCTATTAGCACCACACATAATTCATCTTCATTGCCTTTTTTTAATTTGACCGAGTCCATCTCCCCCTCCTGCTTCCTTTATGCCCACACTTTACGAATCAGAGACATTTCTATGCCTTGAGGAATTCAAAGAAAGAGAAACACATATTCTCCAGATTTACCGGAATCAATAGCAACCGGTCGGTACCCATGCAAGTAACGAATAAACAGTTGTCAATTATAATTACCTCGTCATGCTAAACGACGGAAGGAAATAGTTACTTACAAGGATTTAAGATATTTCGTTCCATTATATCGTTCTTTAAAAACATTAATATTACTACCAATATATGTATATTTTTTGAAAGTGTGAATTCGACAGTAGAGAATCGATGTTTCAGCGCTGAGAACAGTGTGTTTATTTTGAGAAGTAAAAACAAGAAATGAGAAGTCCGATATTTTTACGGAAAATACACAGCCATCCAAATTGCTTCCGATTCACAATTCGAAAGAGAGGGTCGATTTTTCGCCGAATTTTGATTTCTTGGGATTGCTCAAGCTGATCGATCAATTGTCTTGCCGAAACGAAATCATCGAAATAATTTTAGTTACAAGTTAAGTTAATTAATAGCTAGTGAATTCCCCCGTCAAAAATTACCGAACTAAATTTTAACTTATAATAGATGCACAACTATTAACGGATAAATCTGATCCAGCTGAATAATGAGCAGTAAAAATAATTGCTCTCCAATAAGAGAGCAAAGGACGATCCGCATTGGTTTCTTTTGAAAATTTCTACCACTATATCCCTTGTAGTTTATCTTTGCTTTCGTGAAATGTCGACCCTATCTCTTCATTCATTTTACATTGGCCTATCTTTTCTCTCTTACGAGAATGAAGTTCAACAATCGCCTTTGCCGCCAAGAAGACGGGTTGTTTATACCCGCAAAGTTAGACAAATTTGTCGTCATTTTGTGCTGATCTCGATTTCATAGGGCCATTATTATTTCTATAACTGTTCTAAAGAAAAGAAATCTGCAATCGATCAAAATGAATTTTACGTGCATTTCTTAGCGGAGCGAATCGATCAGAGTCCAAGGATACTTTGGGTAGAAAAATGTACATATGTGTTAGGTTATTGACCCTCTAATTAATCCCCAAATTTCGTATTTTTATCTTATCGGGAAATGCATTCTCAAAAATTTCTTCCATGTATTTTTTACAGGATTTACTGCCATCGAATGAATAAATATATACACAGCGGTGAATATTCTATAAGATGACCGAGTGAGAAAGATGAAGAATACCGAAAGAGAAACAAATCATATCTTCCAATGCATCTAAATTAACTCCAGAAATTCAAAACAAAAGCAACTTAATAAACCCAATACTAATTCTGGAGAACTTAAACCAGCCTTATAGCTCAATGAATGTTGCTGCACCGAACACAGTGGTCTTTACATTCATAAGCACCAGCCCATACCTCAAGAACGCGTGATCTTTGGAAAAAACTATTCGCGAGGTCGCGATACTCAAAGGGTATCACGCAATAAAATGAAAGGATTGAAATGGTTTGGATAACGACAACACTCAAGGATATTCTAGTAGTAAAAGTTTAAATACCTATCAAAGACAACAGTGATGAAGAGATAGAAGGTATGAATGAAAATATTTCTGAAGTTAAAGAAGATGTAGAAAGATAAGAAAATCTATTAATTTTACTGGTTGGAATGAAATTGTGGAAGAAGACAATGAGGGAAAAAGCCTGGGAGGGTATGTTTTAAAGAAAAACATAATGAAGGAGAACGCTTCACGGTCTTGTAAACAGTAAAAGGAATAAAGTCATCAGTCAGGGGAGGTGAGGGAATTCATGACACCATATCAAGTAGAGATGCCGCTCCACGGGACACTTAGTGACAGAGGGGGTGTTCAGAAATCCTAAAAATCCTTGACATCATATAAGAACAGCCCCTAAAATAGTGGTGGAAAACATGTTTATACCCTCAAACGGAGGAAATAAAAGTGGAATATATATTGTGATAGAAATGAACACTGAATAGATCAATCATTCGTCACACGGGGTTTATAAATCAAAGGATAGACTGTAAATCTTATCCGGAAGCAGACAATGACGTTGATCATAAATACTTTGCTCGTGATAAAGTGTTTATTCAAGTGTAAGGAACAGAATAGCATGATGGTAATGGAAGCTGCCAAAGAAATTGTAGGTCCAAGAAAATTTATTAAAAGGAAATCTTGGGTCACAGATGAGGCAATATTTATTTATTTATTTATTAAAACTCACGCTGTAATATGGTCTTCTGGCCTAGTGGCAGCGCTGTAGGGTAGCATAACATATTATACCTAGTATTGCCTAGCATTCGCTCTCAGAAGGGAAAACCCTCCAAAAACCTTCCGCAGGAAATACTGTTGATGAAGTAATACTTTGATAGATAAGAGAAAGAAGTGGAGAGTATAGAATTTAGGGAAAATTTTTTAAAATGTCGACAGAGTACTACAGGAAATTGGAGTAGATTACTGCGATGGAAGACCTTTTAAGGTTCTTTTTAATAATATAATCCAATTTCTAGTCCTTGGTCATGAAGATATTTTAACGGGAATTTTCTTTTTCCCTGGAAATAAAAAGGATCTTGATGAAACTTTTTTGCGATGTTTCAGAAAGTTGAGTGTCAAAAAATGTAACGGGGTTTGTGTGAATACTTTTGTGTGATAATTAATTGCGAAATTATAATCGGAGTATAGACAGCCCCGCAATACGCGTTCGTAATGCGTAAAAACCTTATTTCAACCAAATAAACCTGAATGACCGAGCTTCTCTAGAAGGATGCTAAAGGACGACTTTAAACGTAACTTTCGGTATTTATTGGAACCAATACATAGGTTATACTCTTAAACTATATAGTAGTCTAATAAAATAACCAACATAATAAAATTAATAATTGTGAATAAATAATGAAGAACCCATGTTGAATATGTCTGCTGTGAAGTTCAGAGATCGTCACAGTCTCTACAGCAATAATGACTGAAAGCTAGTAAGAAATTTGGGGAAATGAATTTTTCAGTTAAACGTCAGTGTTAAAGAATTTCAGTGCACGAAATTAACATGAAATTTTAATTTTTCGATCCGGAAATGGGATTTCAATGTGTCTGAAGAATTCCATCTTCTGAATGGAAAATGTATTGGGATTTTCTTAAGTGCTCGTAGCTATATATTACGTATGTGGGTACCCCATGTTAAGTTATTCATCTCTCTCTCTAAGGCCGATTCCGAATCTGTTTCCTTCGGAGGCAGCACGAATTATCATTAGCGATAAATTATCAAAGAGTGACAATTTGGATCGAAACTATCACAAAGGCAGATGCTTTAGAAAAGGATATCTATGTAAAGTAGAAAAAAGGAAAGGATCGTTTGATTAGTGAAATCTTGAAGAGTGGCAAAATAGAAACAAATAAAGTCTTATTACTAGATAACAAGGTAAGGAATCCATTGGAACGACATAAATTTCATATGCAACAAGTATCCGTAATGTAAAACAATTATTCGTTGTTTTTTGAACATATTTGAATGTAAATAGTACAGATTGCACCCATGGACGAACAAGAGAGACTTTTCTAACATTAACTATTGTCATTGTTACGAAGAAGGAAAAGAAAATGGAAAATGGAAAAATGGCTGTTATTGAATAAGAGGCTTGAAAAACTCTTTGATAACGAACTCAAAATCGTTTTCAATGACCCCTGAGGATGATAGCTTAACTATCGAAATGCGCATAGGGTGATTCCGAGAAGGTCTTTAATCGAGAATTTCCGTTTCTATCCTTTGGAACTGGTCCTTGTGCCGACTTTTCGGCTATCGGAGCTTTGTTAAAACCCCTACGGAGGTAAAATGCAGATATAGATGAATTTTTCAAGGAACGCGAAAGTCTCTCTTAAGTGTAGCAAAATATGAAATACATTCCTTTGGGAAAACTTAGTTCGGCGTAAATTGTAACGAGACTGAAACTTGAAATGGACTCCTCTCGGATTTCGGACAAAAAGAGCATCGATCGTCCATAGCCGTTGATTTTTACTGATCTATATTTTGCAAACGTCTTTTTCCGCGTTGATTCACCATTGCTCCGTAGCCCATTTGCGCTGTTTTTGCATCACACAATATTTCTTAACACTTAATTTATATGATAATTAAGGAAACAGGGCATATAAAGAAGAAATTTCCACGCAAATCCCGGATTTCACAATAATGTTTAATGGGAGTGGATAAAGATACATTATGAAAAGATATGCTTACCATGAGGGAAAATATAGCAAAAACAATCATTGTATGCTTGTATGTGTGTGTATATGCATGAAATAGTGATCACTTTTTATTCCCTTTCTGCTCACAGCTTCCCAAACAAACGAGAATCAAGACGACTCCGCCCTCCCCATCGATCCCCAAGAGATCTGCTCTGCTGATACATATTGGTCTCTCCCCCAATTTCCCCAGAAAACTTTACGCGGAAAATAAAAATTCGAGGGAAAATATGAAAATGCTTACTGAAGGTAAAATTGGTCGTATTTTTGCCAACTCGGGGGTTTTCTATAACTTTTGATGCGGTATATCAAAATGTAACACGTAGACGAATTTTTTCATACAACTCGAATTCATTAAGAATTATCTACTCGTAATAGATTCGCGTCAGATTTACTACTCTGCATACTATTCATAATAGCGGTGTAAATCCATTACGAATCTGGTACATTGTCTTAAGCAAAGGCGTATGAAAACGCATCATTATCCATAATGCTTCACGAAAAAGTTGGTAAATTAATGATTGATAAGAAGTTCGATAAGACGACTGCATTATCACTCTACTTATTTATAATAACTCTGAGAGAAGTTCAAATACCTAGACTGAGAGAGGAAGGGTCTATACATGAGTAGTATATCAGTCATTCGCCTTTATTAGATGATATAGTACTCTTAGCAACCAAAGAGAATATCTAACTTAAGACTTATATAATTAAAGGGAATGAAATGCAGTTAGGATGTACCTAATCCAAACAATGGAAATACATAACTCTTTTGTAGTTTATATACCACCTTATTTATTTCTATACTTTCTCATTTGACTAAAACGGGAAGGACCCGTTTAGGTAAGTTATAATAGAAAGTAAATAAATTCAAATATAAATTAAAATCGTGAAGTCCGAGTAAAATAAACAAAAAACATTCGATAAAAATATAAAGTAAAAAATATAAAAATGGAACAGATAATCAACTTGATGAGTTGACAAGTCAACATGCTGACACGAAATTTTAAATCAATTGGAATTTATAAAACATGTTCCAGGATATATCTCGGGTGTCTGTTCAGAATATACGCAGGAAATCTGTTAACGACGGGAGAGTACAACAGGATTAATAAAGGGAATAGAAGAATCAAACTTGGTTCAAGCATAAACTTGACATCATCTAAAATCAAAAATGAAAATGGGCTTGGAAATGTAAATTTTCAATCAACGTGTTTTATCAGTCTTGGTCTAAAGAAGTAACTCGGGTTTTATGGGCAGCAATTATCAAGTGACTTTGGAAGCCTCAAAGAAGTCAGGAACAGTGTAAACTTGAATCACAAGAAGAGCCAGAAACACCTGGATTAAGATGATTATAGCAGTGAGAGACAAGCTTGAAACAGATGAGGGCAGGACCTTTGGTAAGAAGAAACGACAACCGTTGGACATCCGCTGTTCTCTACTGAAAACCAAAAGATTACAAGAGAAAGACCGGAAGACACATGGAACGTGTTCAAACCCAAAAGTTGATGATAAATTTCCGTTAAATTATAAGCTGTCTTTCATTTTCCAAAATTCAGGGGATAGGAGATTCCCTCTATGAAAGGGGGAATGGCAATGAATTCGGTTTGTTAAGAAATGTTTTTTTATTCTTTTCCTATTTCCATCTCTTCTGTACTAAACCTTTTCCCCTTCCCTCCTTTTATTTAAACAGGATTTTAATCAATAAGAATGAACTTCGGATATTTTGAAAACATACACTCGGCCATTTTGTTAATAGGAAGGAATGGCATTAATTTGTCAACTATCCCGGAAATTATCGGGCATATCTTACCGTTTTCTCTAATTCGAGGCGACCATCTTTGGTATTAGTTGCCGATGTAAATAAAAATCGGAGTAGTTTAAGCTACCGTTGAAGCGACCGAAATTGATAGCAACATAAATATTTTCTAAATATACTTGGCCAATTTTAAGAATAATCAATGTATTATATCCAATATTTTCTCATTTCAAACTAAAAACCACATTAGCTGATAAAAATCTAAATCTCTCAAAAATGTTGCAAAAGAAGAAAGGTCTTAATCATCGTTACGTGTATATCTTAAAGAAGTCACTGAAATCCAGTATAATATATACGCGCGACAGCGGTAATTACAGTAGGTAAATTAGAGAATATAATCAGATCGAGATGAGCGACATAATTGGGACGATTCATTAAGGACAGTCATTCTTACCGCCAAAATTTTGCCAGAATTACAACAAACCTTTAAACGCTCTCCAAATATCATGTAAGACTCCTGCATTTTCGATATCAAATTCATTAGTGACTGAATAAATATGTAAAGATAGTCAAATATTTTTATTAAAATAACCGAGATTTCCTTTGCGTTACGATATCTTTCTAGTAAGATTTCGTTATGTCTCCATAACATGATACAGCTAACCCTGTATTATAGCGTATTAAATTATTAGTCGAAAAATTACCAAAGATATGGCAAAACCCAGTGTGATATTTAATGAAAACCGCCCAACCCAATTCTGTATTATATATAATAAATAAATTATAGTTGATACAGAAATGAGTTTGATCGGGTCGGAGTTAAATACTACATGGTATTGTTAAATAGTATCACACGCCACATATGCTGTCATCTCTATACCAATTTTGAAACTAAATAACTAAATAATTTAACACTCTAAAGGACAGGTTTACCCATTACCATTATACTTTCGATACTAAGATTGATCTGTTTTAATCCTGAAACATCTACGATACCCTCAAAAGTATTTATGGTCACAGCAGTTGTGACAAATTAAGTACGTTCGCCATAATTTAAGGCTTTTTTTGCATCCGAGTGTCGGTCAATCTGCCTACGACACTAAGAATATCTAACGAATGTCGAAGCAACTTGGGAACATACAGAATAATTCCGGCGTGAATATAGCTAAAGAATGAATGAGAGCAATTTTCTCTGTAGAATCCAGGGAAGCGAACTGTAATAGTTTTCGCACCAGTTTTCTCTCCGATTCTAACAAAAATATCACTTCGGTTTCTCTCCTGATAACGTCGAACCGGTTCGAAACCGCTCTTTTTTGCTCCGAGCATTATAATATAACATCCTTTTGAAAGTTTCTGTTATTATTTTTATTTACTCTAAAATTCAAAATAAAACTTAAAAACTATTAACTCATAGTTAGTTGTATTTATGTATGACTAGCAAACCTTCCTCCAATAACACTTAAATAAAATATGTATTGTTGGAAATGAAAAGTCGAAACGGAATAACTTTTCCGATATCGGAAACGGTTTTCCGGTTCCGGTTCGGGTCCAAAAATTTCAAAGTCATCGGTTCAGGTTCGGATTTCACTACGATAAAAATAACGTTTTCCAGTTTTCGGTTCGGTCCCGGTTCGCTGGTAGAATCAAAGGAACGACGAAGGTGAAGAATTCTGTCGGAAAAGTCATCAGTCTCATCCCCTCCGACTAAAGCAACCACGTAAGAGGGAACAAGGATTAACTAATAAGATGAACAGTGAGTTGTCCTTGCTTTCCTGACTAAGCCAAAATGCAGAGAATGGAAACCTCATCGAAAACACAAAAGATTGATCTAATGGATAAAGCTTTTTACACCATTTTTTAGTGATCATCCACAATGTCACTCATTCCTCGACAGTTATCATGTTACCATTAACAAAATTGGGAAAAAATTAAATGGAAGTAAAACTTTTATTCATCCTGAATGAAATCTAAAAGGGAGATAAGTTATGGATAAACATTTCGCGAAGAATGATAGATCCTCCAAATCCACGAAGACTGAGATGATTTGCCGTGGAAATCAATAGGCGTCCGCTTAAAAGTGAGTGGAATGGAAGAGGGTAGGAAATTGGATTGGGGATAATGTGATGGGGAGAGCAACAAGTACTCCGGTGGCATCGGACGGCTAAGCAATTAGCGAACAAAGAAGAGGGCGGTGTCAAGCGCAGAAGGGGTCCGAAGAAGGCGCAAAAAGACCCTCAAATTATGTTAATTCAACTGCTCCACCTAAGCTCTCTTCCAGTCGCCTCCCCAGTGTAAACGGCAGAAAATCGTAAGTCAATCTATTCTCATAATTTCACATTTAAATTCACTCTGCGTTGAAATATCTTGAAGAGAGAAGACGTTCTTAACGCAAGGGTCCGAGAACCCCTCGTTTGACCGACGATCACTTCATCGACATCTCACTTGACCGACAGCTCACTTGGACGACATCTCCCTTCAACAACAACGTCTCATATAACAGACGGTCAATCGACGTGTTACTTCCACCGACTCCTCACTTAGCCGACTGATACTACAACATGTCTATTCACAATCAGTTCAATTCTACGAAAATAAGTTCGTCTCGCAGATTGACAGGACTTTCCTTTAAAGTAGGCTGCTGAAATTGTCTCCGCAACTCTTATTTTTCACGTAATTTTGCTATAATTAGTAATTATAACACGATCAGATGGAGTATGTGTATAGTAAGAAAACATTCAATAATTCCGAAAGTAAATTTTAATGAAACCAAAATGAGAATAATACTTTTATCATATTCAACGTTTACTCAAAAATGGTTGATTATAAATAGTATGCTATGAGGTTTAAACCTCAATTGTGTTAGAGAAAGTACGTAAGCAACTTTTTGCGACTTATTTTTCATTAAATTTCATTGTCAAAGTTATCCTGTATAATTTAAAATAAAACCCCTTTTTGTCAGGAGAGTTATGAAAATATTTAGGAAGTCTAATTCAGCTAGTTTCCATGTATGTTGCAGGATTCGTGATTAATCGTCCAAAATTACGCATCTGCGTGAAGCAATTCAATTTCAATCAAATTTTCCATGTACGAGTAATATATATTGTTCGATATTTAGAGTTGTGCTTTAGATAATCTCCCGGAATTTACCACTCTTCGAATGGATAACTCCGGTAATCAGCTCTTTGGCAGTTACAGTTATAAGAAGGGTCACTGTTTTCCTCCTTTCTTAAATCTAGCTTCTACGCCACTTTCACCACAATTCGATCACTATAAATATCATCATATACAGCCTGAATAAGTCTGTTATCACTATAATCCATTCCAAATTCTTTTAGGACCTGAAAGTCTTTCTTTCGTGTGGCATTCTACATCGCAGCGGTACAGAGGTTAAGGAAAATAATTTACCTGGACTCAAACTGTATGAATAAATATTACTGTACCAACCGCTGCAGTCTCCACCTACACTCACATATGAATTTGTTAAAGAAGCTAAAATACTGCTCATACTATACATCAGGTTAGGTGCTGCGTATAATTTGGGGGCACGTTTCGCAGATTCAAGATACCTTCACAGAGTTCCACGGCATTTACAGGCCATCTTACCCTAGGAAAGACCAAATATATCCTCATAGTAGCGCCGCTTAGCGCTTATTCGTCAAAAGTCTTATTTCTAGACAAACCTCTATTTCTAATACCTTCCGGTCTTTTCAGTGAATATTGTGAATGAAACCTGCTTTTAAAATCTACGAATGTAAAATAAGAATCATAATTTTATTTGTCCGAACGTAGATCTATATACGTATGCGATACATAAGCGAGATGGCATGAGGCTATGGTCGAAGCATGAGGAAGAATAGGTAAGATTTTATGCCTTCATATGCTGATAATGACTAGAAAAATAGAAACGCAGCATAGAATTCAAACTACCATCCGCAATTCTGCAGACGCACGCAGAGGGCTGCGAGCCAGGAGAAAAGTTGTCACGTGTTGTTAAATGACTGAGGATGTGAAAATAAAACACCATGAGTTATTATTCAGATAACAGAATCTTTTGGATTAACCCCTCGATGTTTAGTACGATAGCCTTTTAACTCTGTGGTTCCGGGTCAAGTCCCAGCTAACTAGTTTCATTCTGAGCTGGAGCATGGATGTTTGTGTCTGTGACCGTCCAAATTCTTAAAATGGATATTATATAGGTTTCCAGTTTCTTTTGAAGAAATAATAATAATTTTACTTACTGGAAATAGTAAGAAGCTCGCTATCATAAGATGAACACCACCGATAGTAAAATCAATGCAACTAAAACAATAAATTAGTGAGTGGAGGTAATTTAAACGCGGAAATAATATTTTCTTTTCAAAATATACAGTCATTCATTCCTTTTCACCTAAATACAGAGCAAACCGGTTTACACGAGGACGGATATCACGAAATATTGGTTAACACGAAGTGTAGCATAGGTCCGTTCCGTGTTCGATAACTTTCGACGTATTCCTTTTATGTGTTTACCAAATTGATTAGGTTTTGATTCGACGATTTTACATTAAGCTTCATAATTAATTGAAAATATCTTACAGTAATGAAGTCATCCTCATAAATGGCATCCTTTCAACTTCGAGGGAAATGGAATTCCACGTGGCACGAAATCAATCACGAATTAATCAACCTTTCCCCTTTGTTTAACCAGCTTTTTGCAAACACTCTCATCAAGCGCTGTTTTATACTTCCTGAAAAGTCTACGATTAGTGTCCAAACCAACGTCCTTCATACATCTGTCGCACCGAATTTCTTGATACGTTAATTACTCGCTCTTTTTCATTTCTTTCATACTTTTTTCGTATTCTGCACCTTACTAATAAATTAATGATATCCGAAACTCAGGAAATCCTAAAAATTATACCCTAGTTCTTCACTAAACTAGCAATGATTAAGTTGCTTTTTTCTTGACTTAATGGAGACGCTTCAGATGACATTGATAAAATCATTTGTTTCTTCTGCGATATTTAACATCTTTCTAACCCGCTCGTGATAGATAAATTTGCTTTATGATTTAGGTTAAAATTCAGCAAGACGTACAATCGATCAGTATCAGCCATCTCAAATGATCGAAATTCTATGGAAAAACGACCGGTGACCTTTTTCTTCAAATTGTTACTCTAAAGCATTTGAATGGCTGTGTAATTTCCGTAAAAATTCCAGATCTCATTTTCTAGTATTCCTCCAAATGAACGGACACCGAAAAATTGATTTTCTGCTTACGAATTTACACTTTTTCAGAGAAATAACTACATATGTATATACTCATAAGAAAATAAATTTTATAAACAACAGTATTACTAAATGTAATATTAAATAATTGAGTAACTATAGTCTGTCTTTTTGTCAAGAATGACGAGAACAGGTAAAGAAACTCCCAATTAGTCACCTGGGGTCGGGAGGTCACCAGGCGTTGTTGTTGTACTTCCTTCGGAAAAGATAGTAGGGAGGATATTCCCGTCAATTTTTAAAGGAGGATTTTTCTTTGGTTCTAATTCATATCTTTAGAGACTCGAATGTAACGAAGATCTTGTAAAAATTATATCGATGCCGAAGTGACCGTTTAACGCGTTAAGGAGCAATCAAACTATACCTATATAACTTCGGTCTTTGTTGGGAAGCCTTGCGAACCCTCTCTTTGGCTTTGCAGATTATTAAAATTCACTTCGGTAATGTTTTATCTATGATAACCTAAGAAACGAAGATGTCATGCCCCTAACTAGGCTGCCTCTTCCTGCATCTACCAACTCGCTGACCGATTACTGCCGATTTAGTCCAATTTCAGTCGCCGTGTTTCCAATCACTCCGATTCGCCTTTTTTACAGAATGGTTGTACTTCCAATATTGCCCGTGTCGTTATAATGGCCGCCTATTTCACACCCCTGGGCTTGTTTGCGCTCTAATGGAGACAGTGGGCACACACACGCCTTGTTTTGTTAGGGACAAGTGTTTACCAATTTAAAGCCAAAGATTTCAAGCGAAACCCGACTCCGGACAAAGGAGTTCTCCCTAATGGATACTCGCCTCTCAATGGCGTTAATGGAGGGACGGAGTGGATCGCTAATTGTGACCGACGGCGGTGTCCTCTTACGGGCAGCTGCGCAAGCTCCCACCGCCGCAATCACCCACAAACGATCTTCGAATCACGGCCAAATCCACGCCCAAAGCTACCTACGATAGATTTTGCTCCGAAAAGTTATGTTCATCCCAGTACGCCGCACGGTATTTCGCATTAAAATTACTGTGTGAAGTTTTGAGTATAAAACGAGAAGATGACACGGGAAGACGCAGGAATCAGGTTAAATGAAGCTAAAGTCTCCCAAGTCCGAAAATAGATGGTGACCATAAACTTGTTTTGACTCAGAGTTTCATTAATTTAAATGAGAAACTATCTTAAAAAAAGAAAAAAATTGGTAACATCCACAGGAGATTTTTAATTCGACTAGTTTAGTCAACGTTTTGGCGTCTTCAGGTGTTCAAATTCTAATGATAAGAATATAAGTTAAAAAGTAGTTCTATCTAGAGCGCCTCAACGACTTTTGAGAAAAATTAATGATAGAATAGTAGACGCAGACCCGGCCCGAGGTATATTGCCACTCCTGGAGGAAAATCATGCAGGAACCGATTAAATAAGATATTCCCAAAAGTGTTTTCAAAAAAATCGTTTATTTTTAATAGAATTTCGAGAAACTTTAAAAGCAACAAAATCAGCTACCAAGATTAACTATTAAAGCGGAGTGAACAACGAGCATACCTTAAGAATCGGCGAATAATATCTTTAGCGACGGAATGAGAATTGTATTCGGCATTAATTTATCTCCAGAAAGTTTAATCATTCATGGACTCCTTCGATCACATATAGATTATGAATTCTTAAGAAGGCATCGATTTGGATTTCGTCCACTTAATAGATAATCCACATAGTTTTTCAGACAGTAAAAGCGGTTCGACGCCGAAAATTTGATATAAACCACACTTTTGTCAGGGTGAGCTATTGGAAAATTTCTTACAGACGGTTCCTACGGCAAGATGACCGATGTATTCATAATCGTATTGGACTATAACAGAGCAGAAGAATATGGGTAGGATTTCATTGGGAGGGTTGGTGAAACCCTTCGCCAGTGCGTCAGCCAACCTGTCAAAAAATCTCCAACGTCACGCGTCCCTTAAATTTTGGCGCCCCGGTCGACCAGCCGGCTCTGAGTGTGGGCTTAAGAAAACATACATGAAAGCTGTAGGAGAAGTTGTAGAAAAAAATGAGAACAAGGAAAGCGTGGATGAATGAGGAAATAAGGGTATAAATCAAAACAACAAAATTTATAAGTAAAAGAACGAACATGCTATCTTATAAACAAATAAATATATATTCCCAATAAGTTTAAAGAAAAAAATAAAAGCAGATGAAATTTGATTTTTCAAAGGGGTGAAATGTCAAAGAAATTCAGGTTTATATGAGGAAAAAATTCAAGATCAAGCCAATCGAAACAGAATGTTGCAATACCAACTAAGAACAGAATTAGTGATGATTAGGGACAAGAAAGAGGGGACAAGAAAATGACAAAGGCCGTGGCCGACAGAAACGGTACGCAGAATATTTGTTTGATAGTAATTTAACGGCTGAAAAGAAGCTCAGTGGAGAAAAATATGCAGTTCCACAAGAAGGTTGAGATATTCAGGAAAATAAGACTACAAAGATGGATAATATACTTACAGATTCATTTAACAATTTATGAGAAGATATGAAACATCAAATCTTACAATTTATAAGTGATTGCGATGAAAAGATATACACCAACAAATTCCTCCTGGTATATAGTGGTAATTATAACTAGTAACTGGCCCGGTAAGTATAACTACTGACTGTCCAAAACAGGAAAAGCTACAGAACGCAGGGAATATAGAATCTACTTCATGCCATCAAGATGTATCATAGCATAATTAAAAATAGGATTCTAAAAATTAGAGAAAAGATTCGATATGAGCAGTCTGTTTAGACTAGGCAGAGGAGAGATATATGCAGGGCATCGAATTGGAACCGAACCGAAACCCGAAAGAAAAGAATCGTTATTTTAGTCGATGTTAAACGGAACCCGAACTGAAAAAGTTGAAATTTTCGGACCCGAACCTAAACCGCAAACAGCTATTCATTCCGATTTTGCGTTTCCTACAATGCACAATCTAATCGGAGAAATGTTTTATAAACTCGTGTAACGAGAACTTGCAAGTTACTATTTCTAACTATACTATTTCTAGATATTATACTAAAATTTAGTGTAATGTAGTGTGTATGACAAAAGCGAGCAATTATATTTTTAAAAAACTTTCAGAAAGTTATTAAAATAGTCGGAGAGAAAAAGTAGACAATTCCAACTGTTTTTACGTTAGCAGGAGAAAAACTGAAACTGAACCGAAATTTGGTTTTCTTGTTGAACTGCAAAAAAACCGGTACGATTAGTATAACGGTTTTCATTACTGCGGCTAGATGCCCTATATATCATTCATAATTTTGGAAAGAAGGCTAAAAATGAACAAAACGTATCTGATTTTCATAGAGTGTGTTTGATAAAAGTCTATTGTTAGCGGTTATTTAGAATTCTGAAGGGAATACAAATTAATTGGGAAGACTCGCGATTTTTCGCCTTTACCACAAATATAAGTGTTATTTAAATAGAAATAGAGGCTCAGGTAAAGGAAAGGGTTAGACAAGGATATCTTCTGTATTTATATTTATTTAACTGGATTCATAAAATAAGTTGCTAAAGGATGAATATAAAACCAAAGTGAAATAACCTAAGTTTTGTAATGTGCGATTTGTTGATCTAAAGATAAAGTGACAATCACAATATGTTAGTAGACCTGGGGTTTCGAATTGGCGACCCGGGAGCCGAATGCGAACCTCCAACTTATGGCTCATGGTTGTGAGTCATTTCTCAGTGTTCCATTAATTTATATATAATAATCACTTTTTCAACTTGAAACCTATCTTTAAATTCATTCTTATATAGGAAAAAATACTCCGAGATTAAAATGTTTGCCGCAAGGTTTCCATGCTACTTCGGAAGTATGAATTTACGTAGTTATACAAAAAATTGTTTTTACGAAACAGCCCATAACTCAAGCCTAACCGATGAAAATCTTTCGCCATAAAATATCTTCACAATTATTATCTCTTGAGAATCTAAATGGAGACAAACAATGACAAGTTTTTGGTGAGAAATTATTAAAAAAATCAGAAATTTTCCATATTTAATGAGTATCATCAGCCCTATAATAGTTTTTCAATCAATCAACGAATTATGTCAAGGATCACTTGTATGCCCATAATTATCTCAACGTATTTCCTTTGGATTATTTACTATTTATGTATATATTTATGTTTGAATATATTTATGTTATATATTTATTTATTTATGTATTTTTCTCTTTCTTAATTATAGTTCCTCTACAGCGGAATTTAACAATAGATTTAATGTTCAACATTTGATATTTCTTTGAATAAATATTCAAAATTCTATGAAAATTGATGAACAGCATAAGTACCATCATAACTACACACAGTGCAGTCCGCTTGGAAGTAACTTACAACTATACAGCGATAATTGCTCTGAAATAGCGATGAGTTTGGTGTCTCCGAATTAGACGAAATCTACATTAAATAGAATTAAAATATTAACTATCATTCCTGTTGATTTACATTATTTTTCAGTGATGTCAAATATAGAATCCATAAACTTTCATATCGAAGCTTAAAAAGATAACTTGGGCTTGAAAACTTCGAATGAAAGAATGAAAATCAAAGCTATACTAATTCATTAGAAAATAAAAACAAAGGAAGAGAGAAGTCTCTTGGAAACATTGGTAAAAAGGAGTGGAGACAATTGGGCAAAAACTGAGTCGCGATAGTCTTCTGAAATTAGTATTGGTTGAATGGAAGAATAAAAAAGGAAGATATAGGTTACATTATGACTGGAAGGTAATGATGATAAGGTTAGGAACTATGAGGAAGTAAAATGATGAGTTGAATTCAGGATGGCTTGGACAAGATGGTGATATCAATGCACGAAACAGAAAATTCATATTCACTATATACATTTGATTCACTGAACAACAGTTATTCATCCAACATTAGATTTCGAAAGATGCTCACAGAGAGCTGATAGATTTAGAAAGAGTCCCTGAGCGATGAGTCCAAATAACATAACGAAGATTAAAGCACCCCTTGAGACTTCAGACGGTAAGCAGGTGAGACAGCCGCCTAGGGGCCCACGTTAGAAGGGGGGCGGTCTCTGTGGCGCACCTCTTCCTCGCCTTTCTAAACCAAGCTGCAAAATTAACCACTTATCGGGATGCATTCGAGTACACGAGGGACTTCATGTAGTCCAATCTCATTACTTGACAGATTACTTAAGTAGTCTTTCCAAGCTTTGTTTCTGTGACGTATGGCAGAAGCAATGTTTCAAAACATTTGGAGACATTTAAATGATCCAGAATTGTTTCATTTTTCATAAGTACTTTTTCTGTTGAATATTCCTTACTTAAATTTTGGATGATTTTGAAGGCTTAAAATGCATTTGTGATTTCTATTTTTTCCTCTAAGTTAATTATTTAATTTATTTCATTATATGTCATTCTTGTTGTAGAGTTTGGGATTTCCTTGCGTAAACAGTGTTTTCACATGTATTGTATATACTTTTTTTAGGTTAGGGCAGTTTTTACTCCCCCTTTCTCTATGGGCGTTTCCCTTTTGTGGATCATTTTTCCTAAAATATTACCATAGGTTATCTACATCCACTCCTAAATATTTCCTCTCTACTTCTATTTACTTAGACTATTTATGTTTTTATTAATATTATTTAGGTTAGATGGTGGAGGAGACTTTTCGGTCTCAATCTCCCCTCAATATTAGGGCCTTCTTAGACCTTCACGAAGCGCTGTTTGGCAGGGGAAGGCCAGAAACCTCTCGCCTCAGGGCTGCTGAATCTGGCCTTGCTAGAAACTGAAACATGTTTTATTTAAATCTTCTAATACTCCCTTGCCAAACTTTTTACAAATTTTACATTTCCGATTTTATTATAAATAGAATTATATATAGAAGAAATATATTCATGTGATTACATTCAGAGTGCAAAGACGCACTCATATAAATATATACATGTTAAGTTAATCTTTCGGATTTTAAATCTTCATCTAATGGAGAATCAAATGAGAATAAAAGTAAAATCTACCAAGGTCTTAACATCAGATTTATTAAGCAAAAGAAATAAACTGTTATATTTAATAAATAGGTAGATGAAATCTGAATTATGAAAAATTCGGATGTTAATTGTAGAAGACATCGTTTGCAGTCTTTATTTCTTTAGCAGAATTTAATTAGATATAATTGTCGGACGAAATCAAGTCATGTACAAGAGAAAGAAAATTGAATAAAAATTATAATTTTGGTCGTTAAATTCTCTTTCCGATAAGATATTGCGAGAATTTTGACAAATAAGGGGAAATCTTATAAAACAGAGTTTATAAACCACCTGTGCCCTTGACAACCAAAGCGATCGTTGAATCTAAATTCATGCATTTCTCATAAGAATACAGGAAGAATTCAAGCCCATTACAATTATTGTAAAGAGATATTTGTCTCCTTTAAAAAGATGGAATATCTAATTGTGGTAAACAAATCTCAGCGAAAAGCAAACGATAACGCAGAAAATTTTCTTAAACAGCGCGATTTTCCAATGGACGGGTATAGCTAATCTAATCTAAGTTCATTAGATTAATTAATAAGTACAATATACATTGCTTTTCCATTCAGGAAAACCGGGAAAATCAAATGATTAAATTTAAAATTTCTTTCCCTGCAACGAGAGCAGGGAGAGAATGGGAAAAATTTTGGAAGAGCGGATATCTTACTAAAATGATATTTCCATACCGAGTTTACCTCAGGTACTGCAAAGTATTGAATAAAATTTTATTCCTTATTTTAATGGCACTCCGATAAATTCCAGCTTTTAAATTTTCGAGATTGATATCAATAAAAACTGTTGATATGAATGAGTTATCTTTGTAGCTATAACAACTTACAATTCAATTATAGTTTCCAGCATTCTCAATGGGGGAGTTTCCTAGTCTCGTCATAATCTCGGCATTTACTACATTGAGTTGTTTGCTACAGAAAATTTTAGCTTCGATAAATTATACTTGGAAATGAGTACAACACGACTAATAAGCGGAAAATACTGTTCCTCAATCGCCGCAAAGCTCTATTGACTAGAACCTGCAATACAGGGATAAGTTTGTACTCCGGCACGTTGTTCAGCTGCCGTATTCCTCATCTTTAGTCAAGTCAAAGCTATTGAAGTTGCGTACGAGCGGGGGCACTCTTTTTATAGCAATCACTGTGATTAAGGTGCGTCGACTACTGAGGTTATCTACCATATTTGCAAGCTGAAAAGTACAACTCGCTCATGGTTATCTAAGCCATTTTGATGTCCCCAACATCAGGGTTTGAATAAAAACGTGAAAAAATAAATTGATAAAAAGTCACGTATATTAAATCAAATAAGTATATGGTTGAAAATATAATGTTAAAACATAAGGAATACCTTAAGTCCCGGTTACGGATATAAACGTTTATTAAACAGCCCAATTACTCTAAGATAAATAAAAATCCGGATGTAGCGTCTCAATCTCCCAGTATTGTAGCTATACCCTCTCTAATCCTCCAAATCAGATCGTGTTTGTCACACTGCAAGAATGGTCAAGTGTTGAAGGATATCCCGAGGGCACCAACAACCAGATCAAAATCTTGTCTATCAGCATTTTTGGATTCAAGTTAAACCTGAACGTATAAAAATAATCATTGATGCAGTTAATACGGATGAAATAGAGGGGGAATTTTTTTCTAATTGTGTGTTAATAACAACCAGTTAATCAACCCAGTATAGCTACGCCGTTTACATCTTCCTAGCTTACCGTAAAAGAAGACGGCAAATTCTCTCAACGCAATTATTGTTGCTTAAATTGTCCACGCCCTCATCGTTGATGGTTTAGTTAATCACTAATCTAGACCTCAAAAAATCAAACAAGTGTTATTAAACACAGTGCAAAATAATAATAATATAAAATAGTAATAAATTATAAGTCATCTTAAATTCTTTATAGAGATCAGTAATTATACGATATCATCATACAGTAGCTTTTGTATTACCATGGCCATGAGTACGGCTGAGAGGAAATTACATATGAATGAAAATTGCTTCTGTACAAAATAAAAATTTGATTTCATTCATAAGTGGCGTTCTACTGAATGAACCCTGAACTTATTAGGAAATTACAAGGATCGTTCAACAAGCACCCTGAATCAAGCTTTACCACTCTCTAAAATAAAAGCGATTGATTTTGTGATGGATTATTGTTTCGAGTAAAAAATCGACAATACAGAAGTAAATATTTTTTCGAAATTAAGAAGCACCGACATTTTGACGCCATAAATAATTGTAAGAAAAATTTTTCTCTTTGCCCAGTAAAAAAAATTGAAAATTCAATTCGAGATGATATGGAAGCAATCCGCCATTTAGCGCGAGAAACCGCGCTTTCGAAGTGAGTGGAAAGAAAATGGCGTGAAGAAGGGAGGAAGGATGAGGTGCAGCGAGGAAAGGGCAAAATGACCGCGGAAACACGTGTTGTGAAGGTAGGCCGTGAAATGGGTGGGGGATACTGGTCGGGATAAGGTATAGCTTACAATCTGCACCGCTGATTGGAGTGGCTGTTAAAAGATCTTCCCAGAGGCGGGCGAGGGGATAAGCACTTCTGCAAATCCCTGTCCGCTCGACCCTCGTCGTTAATCCATGCTGCGCAGATGCTAAGGCAGATGCCGGCTGAGCAGCCCCCCCACGGCGCTGGGAAAGCTTCCCATCACTTCTTTGCCTTCACTACAATAAATAGCATTTAAGCGAACCGAGATATTCTTCGGTGAGTGTTGGTAGCAAAGTGTAGTGTTATGTAGGTAAGAACGGATTGTCCGTGTATTTTCCTGTTAGTCCTTACCGAGTCACACGATATTCTCTGTAATTAAAAACGTTCTTCTCTCTAAGCTAATTATTTAAATGCGAGAGTATGCTCGAGAATATTCAGCAATTACCCTTAATTGAGTTATCAAATTAAAATAATAATAAATTATGACAATTACTTCAACAGCTCCAATCGAATTGAATAGCGGTGACAAGAATGAAAAATTCTTAACAATACCAACCGTTATCTTTGAAGTAATGCAAAATTATTTCATTTCAACATAAAGAAGATTCTGAGACTAAGATCGATTGGGTAAGAGCTTTTATCATTTTGTAAGACCGTATAGCTGGATTGCACTATTGAAAAGTCGCTGTCAGTCGGTTATAACAGAAAAGTACTAATTCACTTTCAGAGGAAATATGTGTTACGTGAAATAACACCTACTTAAGAAGAATACCGAAAAATTCTTTTTTCGGTAAATTTTTCATTTTAATGGAAAAAATTTCCCTTTATAAAAAATGTGTTAATTAATATCGCGATAATTTAGTTAATTGGATACTGCGTGTACATTAACGTTTACAGTGAAAGAGATAATGATAAAAAAAGAAATTCTGGACGACGCTTCGCGCATGGATTCTGCTAAATGATAACACTTTGTTGATAGCAACGGAAATATGCACATAAAAATACGTTTCTAGGCACCAAAAAAGTTACCAATATTTCGAAGTTTAATTAGCTGTAACTTATTAAGAGGCTACTACGGTGGAAGCCCTCGCAATGAGAAAACGAAAACTGTGCGATTGAGTGGAAAAGATTTTCAGCTGTCGAAGAGCAAAGGAAACCTTTCCAAATAAACCCATCAAAGAAAATGGAAGACCGCTCATTGCAAAAAAAACACAGGAAGTGATCGAAATTTCAAAATCAAAAAATGTTTTCGTCGACCTAGAACGTCAAACATTTTCAGACCACCAAACATAGTTATAAAATCCCAACAAAATTCCATAATCACGATTTCCAAGCCAACTGACCGTGCAAGAGGGAACAGAAAATGTCCGATCACTGTCATCTGATCTTCAATACCTAACTAAGCAATTTTACGCTAGTTTAAGCGAATGTCTCCCTCTCGTCAAATTCTTGTCTCTTTCCTAAAAATATGCGTAACTAACCACTCCACAACTAACCAACCTTTTTAGCGAATCTTAATCTGAGTACAGTATGTAAAAATATTACGACGTAAAAATCGTTGACTAACAACGTAAATACACATCTTTATTCAAAATAACTTGTTTGAGTCGATTATAAATTAAGCTTACTGCTGTAGCCCACTCTTTATGGAGATTTTCCATCATCGACTCCCTGGTCTATTGTTGCTGTTTATGCGTGTACTAACCTTGATCTAATAATTAGTTAATATAAACACTGCTGTAATTGTTCAAGATTCGACAAACATGAATAACCTTAAAATACTCAGTCTAGAGTAAGTGAAGTTTTTTATTAACAGAAAAATGTTATGCAAGGCCATAGCAGAAAGGTCGGAAAGTTGAAGAGAAAAGTGTCCAAACGGACACCCTCAGCACTTGTGATGCCCAATTACTTTTAAAAGCTATTTTATTTGTAAGTTTTGGAGGAACACGTATCCTCACGTTCAAAGAACACGGCATCTCTGACGTGAACCAGCGGCAATGGAGCCACCAACCAATTACTTTCCCTCGGTGGCCTTCCGCAGGATTATCCTCCAAGCGGCTAATCCGCCCTTCTCAGCGGCGACATCTTTGCGCCAAAGCAGGGATTATCTCCCTCTGCCTCGAAGCTGTAAGTAATGCATACATATAAGGCGGCCACCCACGCGGACCGCCCCTAAAGAAATGAATTGAACCTCGGGCGCAGCTTTGATCTCGTGTGTCGCACGACCTCAAATCGACACCCAATGATTCTAAATAACGCGTAACTTGAAGTTTCACTGCTTTTAAACACGTGTCCCCTTCTGGATAACGAACCGTTTGATTCGAGAACAATTTGCGTGACGCGTTTCTACGTTTTCTCTTCAGTTAAACGAGTATTTTGCGATATTAGTTCAATACGAAAGCAATAGAAAATACAATGGATGATAGGTCAAAGCAGGGTTTTGGAACATTTGGCCAACGGGCCAGAATACGGCTCGCTACAATCGGCCCGCAAATCTTCTAGCAGTTTGGTAAATAAATTTCGACCTTAGAGACTTATATCCTCAGGTGAAATAAGATAAGCATTTCGGAAGCCTTATGTGTATTCCTTATTTTCCTTAAAATTTAACATCTCATTTATTTATTTTTGAATCCTTCGCAAACATCCAATCATTATGGGAAGGCTTTCAACAATGGACGAACACAGAGATTTATTCACTAATCGGAAAATTTCGGTTAGTCGGGCCTCGAACCCGGAACCTTGGCGTTGTATAGCTAGTACGCTAATTAATACTGCTTATATTATTGGTTAATGAATCGATTGTATTTGCAGGCATCTGCTCACGTTAATGTAGTTTCAGCATTAAATATATGTATGAATACTAGTCCAAATTAAGGAGTCATCATAGTGTTTGATGAATTTACCATTTGCCCTTGATGTTGACAGATGAAAAAGTGGGACAACCCTGTGTTAGCATTACAATTATTCCAAATCTTAAGTCCTTTTCGTTTTAATCAAACCTCGTGGCACAATTAACCAGTAATATCATTAGTATTAATATCGTTCAATCGAACAATAAGAAAACACCGCGAAAACAACATTGCTGTGTTTTATGGATTAATTGTAATGAATGACACCTTAAAAGTGTTACTGTATTATTGCTGTGATAGAGACATTGTCGCAGCAACATTCCAGAAGATATTAAGGTATTTTATAGATATGTGTAACTGCTCCTAATGAGAGTAAAGATTTCAGGAAAAATATATTTGTTATATTTAAAAATATATTTCTCTTTATTTTCTGTATCACGCAAGAAAGTACCGAATGAATATTAAGAAATCCCCCTCTACGGCTAAATATCTTACAAATACTGAGTATATGTTAAACGAAACTTAAAGAATATCTGTAGATTCATTGTGGAAAACCATGAGCATATTCGGTGGCACACCGGTTTGGAATGGGGATTCGAATCGGAACTGAATCGTAGACTAAAATACCGTTATGCTTGCCGGAGTGAAAACCGAACCGTAATATTAAAATAGTAAAACCTAAAAATTTTTATTTATTCCATTCTAAATTTCGATTCCTAATAATATCATTTCACTTAAATTTATATGGAGGAAGCTCTCCTTGATACGTGCAATCGGGCCCAACATCTGACTACAGTAATGCTTTAAGTGGCGTTTAAATTTATCGCTTCCAATGATCTGATTATTATTTCTTTCACATTGCAAGTTTTATTTAAAAATTTTATTAAATTGAATAAAAAAGCAACAAACATTAAATTCCCTTTCGGGGGATATTTCAATGCTCGGAACAAAGAGAACAGTTCAACGAAGGTAGACGGAGCGAAACCAGAACCGAACCGAAATCTGTTTATTTTGTTGAACCGGAGTGAAAACCGGAACTATGGGAAGCACTGGATTAACAAACAAGAACCGTTCGAGGACAATGTTTAATATTCGAATTATTCATCAAAATACCATCGATTTAGCATAGCTTTTTACGGGATTGTAATGTAATCGTGCCCGAGACCGAGAGGAAAATAAAAATAAAATCATTTATGACGAAGAATATTTAATGGTGTTAACATTAACAACTATGTATATTTGCAACACGTTTGCATCTTTTCATTTTTGTTTTTTTCTCTTTGTGAGACGTTAACGATGTCCAATGTCAATTTCTCTCTTCTTAAGAATATTCGGAAATTGAAGTTGATGTAATCACCACACCTATTTACCTCAAACTGGTCTGAGTACCCCTTTTTTAACCCCGTTATTCTGATGACTGACTTCAAAAGGCGTTTAATAGCAGGTCTTCTTTCATTTTTTTCCTCTTCAAAAAACCCAGCGAAAATACCTAGCTCGATTTTTTTCGCGGTCATTAATCGAACATCCACTGTACCTCGAGTTATGTATTGCCCTTGTTTCGTCAGATAGCCAAAATTAAGACCAAATAACACAATAAGGTCCTAAATGAAACCGCACCTGAGCGGTATTCCCTTAATGAAAATAACCTAACAAAGAAAATACACGAAAGAAAACCCTTTTGTTGCTAAATAAATCAAAGTGGAATATTTTCCGCATTCTATTCACTTGATGTAATAAATAATTAAGGGGGACGATATTTTTAAATATGTGCATTAGTTTGGGAGCTGAGAGTCCAAGGAGGCCGCATTGAATTGGCTGCATTTTGTCTAAAAACCACGAGTTTCCCACTTCAGTCTTATTTTGTAATGAATAGGGAGGAGGATATATTCGAGGGAGTTCATATGGTTTCAAAGTAATTTATTTATCAATTACCAAAACTGACTCGACATGTTAAGTCACATTTCTATTCCCGTTATTTTAAAAACTACCGTAGCATATAACATAGCTTGCTACATAGCACTTAAACAAATTGCTAATACAAATCCTTCGGTGAAGTCTGCGAATGTATATGCATTTCATTCGAGAAAAATTGTGAACGCCCCCATCAAACGTCCGCCCTAACCTAACGCACGCAAGAGGTGTAACATTAACATGTAAAGCGTGGCGCGTCAGAGGACCGCCTAAGGGCGTACCAATCAAAGGGGCGCTGGAGAGCTGTATGAACGGCTCACTCTTCCATTTCATAATGGATGGAATATACTGCGTCCGTCTTTTGCAGCGGGAAGCAGTTAAATGTATCATTCATTCATTCCCGTCAAACAACGAGAGGTTCTCAGATGGATTCGCGATTTTGAGACGAGATCTGTTTAGCGTAGTAGAGAATTGAATATAAACAATAACCGTTATCGGCCTAGGGGTTTATTTCCATTAGTCTGTAAGATATGATTGTTTAAATCAAACCTTCAAAAGTAGCTGATAATATACCTGCTGCTAAGCTTCTTCGCAGCTAATCTGTAAAAGCAATGACGTCGCGGGAACTCGCCGTTCATTTTGGCTGCTCGGGTTACGCTACGATCACAGCCTATCAACGGATTACTTTTCTCTTCGTTTAAGATACTTTACATAAAAATTTATGAATAAATACTAAAGAAAAAACAGGCAGGAATCCCCGAGATACCGGAGGTTTAGACTGTTTTGTTGACCCTGACAGAATTTGCCGGCCGCTGTGGCAATCGTGCTAACGCAAAAAGTAAGCAGTGTATATAGCAGCAAAATAACAACAAAAAAATCATTAAATTAACTGATTCACCAGTAGGTTGGGGGTTAGATCAGATAAACTGACTTATCATAAGAGGTGGTTGCGGTGGGTGGCAACCATCTTGATAATCGAAGTGATAGGATCTGAAACAATAATTTTCCGGAAAAATTTTCTTTAGACAGAATTTGAACCACTAAGGAGGAACTTTGGATACTTTTGATAACTGGATCAGACACTCTAACCGCTCGGCCATTTTGATGTTACACATTCGTTAGAATGAAGTGGGTAATCGAACAAAAAAGACAAGGAAACCGACAGCAGACTGTGTTAGCCCTTCTCTTGACACCTTATTAAGGGCGAAATAATTAAAGATATAGTGGCCGTATGACCGTTTTGGCCGAGAGAGTGCTGGCTTTCGGGACAGACTTTATCCCGAAAGTTAAAAAAAAATAGTATCTGTCTGATTTAGACAACCGAAGTTATGATAATATTAGATATTATGGAACAGAGGGAACGTGGCCCGTGCTAACGGGTCTAGGACAACTCGCCGCCGCCAGCTCGCCGCCGCCGACTCGCCGCCGCCAACTCGCCGCGGGCCCAACTCGCCGCGCGCCCAACTCGCCGCGGACCCAACTCGCCGCGGGGCCAACTCGCCGCGAGACCAACTCGCCGCGGGCCCAACTCGTCGCGGGGACAACTCGCCGCGGGCATATTTTAAATACGTTTAGAACTATGAAATTACTCGTTCTTCGCAAGGGTTTTAATTATCTAATATCATAGAAAGAAGAAACTAAGATATCTGCTAAATTTTACGGTAAGACCATAGCACCACTTCATAGAAGCAATTAATCCTTATTAACCCTTGATTGGTTTCGTGGGGTCGATATAACCCCAGGCGATATACTTCCTTTGATAAAACATAAGCTATTTAAGATATTTATATGCCAATTTTTTACTTATATAAATAATTTTGCACTACATTTATGATCTGATAATATCGTTAATTTTGAGAAACGAAAGGTATGCAATTAATGCGGTGTTAACAAATTTCAAAAATCAATTTTAATAATTATATAATAAGCATTATATTTATTTTAAGCGATGATTAATGAACTAATTCATAGTCAGTAATGAGTTACTACGAAAATAATTACGAAAAAAAAAATTAAAATAAATAAATAATATAAATAAATAAATAAAATAAATATAAATAAAATAAAATATAAATATATATAAAATATATATATATATATATATATATATATATATATATATATATATATATATAAATATAAATAAAATAAATAAATAATAAAAAAATAAATAATATGCTTATTATATAATTGCTTAAATAATTATTGTAATTTGTTAACACCGCATTAATTGCATACCTTTCGTTTCTCAAAATTAACGATATTATCAGATCATAAATGTAGTGCAAAATTATTTATATAAGTAAAAAATTGGCATATAAATATCTTAAATAGCTTATGTTTTATCAAAGGAAGTATATCGCCTGGGGTTATATCGACCCCACGAAACCAATCAAGGGTTAATAAGGATTAATTGCTTCTATGAAGTGGTGCTATGGTCTTACCGTAAAATTTAGCAGATATCTTAGTTTCTTCTTTCTATGATATTAGATAATTAAAACCCTTGCGAAGAACGAGTAATTTCATAGTTCTAAACGTATTTAAAATATGCCCGCGGCGAGTTGTCCCCGCGGCGAGTTGGGCCCGCGGCGAGTTGGTCTCGCGGCGAGTTGGCCCCGCGGCGAGTTGGGTCCGCGGCGAGTTGGGCGCGCGGCGAGTTGGGCCCGCGGCGAGTTGGCGGCGGCGAGTCGGCGGCGGCGAGCTGGCGGCGGCGAGTTGAGCCATTCCGCGTGCTAACCCCTTTCATAAATTCGTGACCCACGACCCGTTTTTGCAGGGGACATTCATGGATATTTGCCTATGATTAAGGGGAACCGACAGTACAGCAGTCCCAGTTTAGCAGCAAATTCTAGCATTTACGTTTTTATTTATCTTCTAAAGATATTTGATTAGGTCAAGTCCGGAGACGTTTTACTATACACCTACTTTTCGAAGTAGTGAATTCTAATGTGAATGGAGGAAAACTAACTCAGAAACATATGATGCTCTATCTACACAATTTTTATATAGCCTATAACTTTGGTCCAAATTTCATTAAGTAGACTTAAAGTTCAAGTTACATGGTGATTCTACACATGCCAGTTTTATATTTTACTTTTACATGCCAGCAAATACATGCCAGTTTTTCTAGGCAGTAATGATGAAATATATAGTAATGAAATTCCAGCTACTTTTTCTCTGTACTGAAAACATAGTCAATTTTCTGGAGGTCTCTATGCAGTTTTCTGAAAATATCTTAAAATTACGATTCATAGAGTAAATAAGATGTCAGTTATAGCTATCAGTTATCCCATTGACTATAAAACCTGGAATGCCATATAGAAATGGTCCAAGTTGTGAAAGGTCTGTATTCAAGTACATACAAGTGAGACAATATGTTAACCAATCTAATTCAAATCTAAAGAGGGTACCTCTAAAGCCAACCTCAGGTTAACATCATAACAGATAATGCAAAAACATGATCTTAATGACACTCAACACTCATTGTGAATAATGAGAAGGATCCACTCTCAATCTTTCTGAAAATATTCCTGACCAAAGTTGTCGGTATTTCAGAGTGTATTATTTGAGTAAATTGACAAGCAAATTTTAAAATTACACCAAGCAATTTTCTACTTTATGGTAATATCAGGAATTATAAATTTTCTCAAGCTCCCAGAAAAATATATTCATGAAAAACTTAAGAGTTACCATCTATAAGATTCACAGATATTTCAAACATACATACTTTTGAGTAGATGGAGAAGAGTATATATTACTAGGTATCATTTAAGATTTTTTAAATCTAAATAGTAATCCTTTCCTTTATTTTTCTTTTATTTCTGCTTTATCTACAGTTCTGTACTTAGAATGACAATGGATGAGATCAGTCTTTTTAGTGAAATTCTTTCTCTAATAAGGATGATCTTATCATAAAAAGTAAACTGAAGGATTGGGATCAACCAGAGGTTGCATCATAGGTTCAATTATACAAGAAAAATACTGAACATGATTATATATTCAACAAAGACAAAATACTTGACAACAGCTATAGGCCATGTTACATACGAGCTTATTACAGAAATCGATTTAGCAAAAAATTAAATTTTATTTTCCTTTCTACAGTGGTTTATAGCTCTTTCAAATCTCAACCATTGGATGAATTTGGCTGGGGAATCAATGGAATACTTAGACCCAAATCTCAATTTTATGGTCCTATTTAAGTAATCCAACTAAGCAATCCAATATAAATGTAGAACTTAAAGGCAAAAATTGGATTAAAAAATGCTGTATATTTACATGATTATTTTGAATATTTTAATTTAATTTGTAAATGAATTTTAAACTGTAATATAATGCACATGACTTTATCATGCAAAATTGAGATAAAAATTGGTCTAATCTATCATATAATCAATAGTCAAATATATACAAATATTTCAAAATATATTAAGGTTATGAAATAAGTAATGTCATTTAAAATGCAAAAATATTGGGAATAAGGGAAAAAACAATGAATTTGAGCAAAAAAATATGATTTCCATGCTAGGAAAATAGCCAAAGAAGGTATTTGAAAAATCTGAAAAAGCTATTTAATATTAAAATTAAAAGACGCCTATCTTTAGTAAAAGCTGACTCATCTCAATTATTACTACATATTTTCAAAGCTACTTATTTTTGTTCATCACCAATCTTATTGAGAACCATTAGATTGTATTTTAAGAAAAATAATATACATTAACATTGTATCTTATGTTCACTTTTTTATCATGACCCATTCTAATAACTAATTGAAAATAATTTGGACAAATCTTTTAATAAACTCTCTTACTTTTACTTAACTCATCCAGCCTGATCCTGAAAAATTGATGACTTTCTGATGGTCCTCTTACACATGTTTAATTCTTTAAATATTGAAAACAAATTTAAAGTTTTTTCATAGGGGTCCAAAACACTTAATAACAGGCTTATACATCAGCCTTAGGTAATGTGGTCCCACTTGTTTTTTCTCATCAAAACTGATGTCATAGATTCATTTATTTAGCCAATTTAAAGATTAGGGCCGTCATATTATCCCATTCCGAAGAAAATGACATTTTTCCCATAAAATCTCACATTTTTCCCACTAAAGAAAATAATCATAGAAGGCTTCATTAGAAAACATTTTTAGCCCATAGAAATGGGTTGAATATTTACTTGGAAAAGGAGTTCTGAATTGAATTTTAGTTAGTTGCTCATTTAGTAAGAAATACATCTATTTAATGGAACAATAGAAAAGAAAAAAGATAGTAGGATATATTGTGAGTAATATCTTCTTGATTGAGTATAGTAATAATATTTTATAGGATAAACATACAGATAATATAGGAAGAGTCATTGCTTTACTAAAATAATCTAAACAGATAAACACTATAATATAAGAAAGTATAAAACTACAACTATGAAAATTTTACTATGCCAAATTCATCAAATGTTTCCATGCATGGCATCAAAATCAGGTCCAGTCAAGAGTCAGGAGCCATGGATGATTAGCATCCGAACCCTGAGTTTTTGGGTGGGGACATTTCTCAAAAGGAAAATTTTTATTTTACAGAGGGTAAATTGAAAAAAACTTGGTTATGTCGGATGTCACATATTTTTTAATTAAAATTACTCATTGCATTGACAGGAGAAGCAGAGAAAGAGATTCTATGGAAATTTGCACTTGGGTCAAAGTCATAAGGCTCATCCAACACACCATTATACATGAACCTGGGATAACAAAGATGAAATAAGATTTCCATAGTAACAAAAATATCCAAAAACTGGAAATGAAAATCTCCTCCACTGGATAACAACACACAGAAAACAAATAATTAAAAACTAACTTAAGATAGCAAATATGTCTTCATTTTCTAAAATAAAGGTTTTACAGTCATAGGTCCCATGTCCTAATGTCATCAAAATTTGAGAAGACTGATAATGCATATTATATCAGTATTATCAAATGAATGAAAAAAATTTAAGAAATCAGAATTCAATTTTTCACATAGATAACTAAATAAAATATTATTCAGTAATTTGTGTGACAAAGCGAGATTCTAATTTCTAATAAAAATTCTTTTAATTAATAAATGGTACAGGTGGTATTTCAATATTCATGGAGAGAGGATAACAGTGAGCTTTGTAATGCTGGTTAGAGATACTCCTCACAATCTTTTATACATTTTTAACTGGGGAGGACCCCCGAAAGAGAATTTTCATACGAGACTAAAAAAGAAAAGCACATACAATAACATTTTTAGAACTTTCATGCTAATGTTAAGTTTTGAAGTTTGAATTTGAAAAAAAAAGATACCATAACATAGTCTTCTTACACAGAAATACCATTTTAAGTTAAAGTCGACAAAAAAATTGAGAAACTTACTATTTAAGGTATTACTATGCTATCCAGAGGATGTTTGTATCTTGTAGAGAAAATTTTATTTACCGTTAAGTTCCCATGCCATTTTTCTTTCATTTTCTGAATCATTGTAATACATATGGACAGAAAAATTATTTGCTACTTTGTAAACCAAATCCAATTAGCAATAAAATTAATTTTAGATATGATAAATAAATTTAAAGATTTTGTTATCAATGAACTTATCTATGTCCGTATTTTGTAAAGTGAACATTTTTTTATCCATTCTTTTGGATCAGGCATACCTGTTAAAGTTAAACACATGTAATCCGGAATATCATCATTAATGGAGGTAATTCTCTTTATCATTTCATTTTTCTCTCTTTTTTTCTAGGGATCCGTTCTCTCTTTCTCCTTGGGCAGAAACTATTTAAGAATAGCATAGTTAATATCATGATCTTTAATTAATCTCCCCTCTAGCAAATATCTAAATTCAATGCAAGAAAATATATCATCATTATAAAATCATAGGAATTTGTAATATGTATTTTCATTCATAGGAATACCAAATGCCAATCAACCTATAAAATGTATGTACATTTGAAACAAAAAGAGAACTGAAATTGGATGAGGTAAAGTACTAGTGAAAACTATGCTTCACTTACTCAAAGTGGTTTTGGTGTCCAGGGAAATATTTTGAAGGTTAATTAAAGGGCATAATCATAATACCGACCGCCGAAGAAAAGATACATGAAGTTGAGAAAGAAAGATATGACTTCAGCTGCTACAAAAATTCTATAAATTATTTTATAATGAGTCTTAATTACATTCTGATACAAGAAAAAGCATACTACAGAAAGAAATAATCCAAAAAATTAATAAAAAATTAAATTAAAGTATGTGACATTATTTATAGATGTATCATTCAGGTTACTATATTCTTATGGTAAGAAAGAAGGATTCATAAAATTCTAAAGAGGGCAAAAGTAGGATGAAACCTGTATGTTGTCACAAAACTCAGTCTGAATTAAATTTCATATATGTATCGGTGGGACAGGTGTGTGCAGCATCACTACTATATGAAAATTTTCAATATCTGTAATTGAAATGTCCATATTTCATGTTATATTATTTCTATGATTTTTTCTAACAACTAGCACAACAGAAAATTTAATGGTGATCATGTGATAAAACCAGAATAGTCCCTGGACATCACATATATAGTAAAATCACAGTAAAATTTTGCACAACATTGTAAAACATAATACACTAAAAAATAATGAAACAAAAGTTCCCATAAGAATAAAAAATAAACAGCAAAGATATATCCATTCATGGGAGCTCTATTCAGTCCATTTTTAAAGATTGGCAATATAACAAATACATTTATCAGTTTGAGTTAAGTCATAATTCTTTATCAATCTTTTAAGTGCAGATAGATAAGTATCATTTATGCCTGAGTAAAGAACAGTGAAAGTGAAATTACTTCTTGTAGATATTAGTGATACTTCATACACATTTTCTCCAATAAAATAAGACAATTACTTTCACTATTTTGTCATGAGTCTAAAACAGGACAAGTACAAGTAAGTTTGTTTCATTTAAGGATTTTATCACCAGGAAATATTGCTTAATGAATGAAAAAGAAAATTAAGCTATGATACCATATTCCATGATTAAGAACTTTTAACACCTTTAACGACCATCAAAAAATTTAACATAATTACAAAACCAGTTCTGTAACCAAGTAGAACTCAAAGACTATTGGAATATTTTTCATGGTGAATGGATGCTTTGGAAAACCATTTAGGTTAAATGTTGATGTTCATAGATTTCATATTCATTGAGTATATCATCAAAGGTTGCATGTGATACTGAATAGAAATATCAAACAGGATTATTGATGAAGATATGGCATTATATTGATAGCCAATTAACAGAATCAAGATATGCAGACACAGAAGTCACGATTAATAAAATATATAAACTATTAACTCAAATAATCTAAATTATTAACTTAACATAGTCCAGAAATACAGGATGATAGTTATAAGGGATACTAATGGAGAAGAAAAGAAGCAGAGGAAACTTGTAAAGCTTTCGAAAATACTAATTACAGATCGGAATTAAACATGTCGAATACGGAATCTACTCATTTGGGACCAATAAGCAGTAGTAAATAAAATAAATATATCATTCCTTTGTCCTTCATGCCCAGTTTCTCTTTAGAATTTTTTCCTAACTATTAAATAAACCCCATTCGGACCGAATCAAGCAGAAAGTATCGAAGTAGCTACTAATAATAAATCTTTGTCAAAATTTTAATCAGCAAATATTCCCGAAAAAATTGCTTTGTAAAACTGAAGTAAGTTTTCCATACTAGTTTACTTAGTAATTTGAAATTTTCTAAATACCAATGCGGAACAGAAACTATACGCCTGAGAGTCTCCAACGTAGAAGATACAGAGTATATAAAAATGAATCGACGCTCATTCGAAAAATTACAAAAGATATTCTTTTTACCTTTATCATATCTTGAATGATTAAGTTTTCTTGTCAGCTTAAGGTCAAAAGACTGGTTTCAGTATGGAGATTTGGTAGTTTCTTAGAGACAAAGTAATGTTCAAATGAAAATTTCAGTGACCACAGCATGGTAGGTAAAGTACCCTTTCATGAACTTAAAAACGGTTTCAGCTAAAATACTCATACTAGCTCTTTATACAAGCCTATGAGGAAGCTTAGCTAAGTTTAAGTAGAACTTTCGAGATTCATATATAAATTAAAATGCGAGGTCAAACGTAAATACTTTGACAGACCCATTCCCAAACATTCATGAGAGATCATTACACCCGCTTTAACTCTGAGTAGATGCGTGGATGTTTTATACCACAGAGCCGCCTAGCGATTTCTGCAAGCAAAATCCGAAGCAACAACGAATTCGTGTTATTTTAGAAAACAGAGTATGTTTACTGTCTGTTTCAGGATATTTACTCCATAATATCTCCAATTTAGTAACGTATTCGAAGTAAACTTTCATCATGACCTCAAAGGCAGGTCCAAGTATACAGAGTACTGCAGGAGCAATTCCTGTTAGAAATGAGAAAGGTAAGAAGTTGGTTCGGAGCATGTATTTTAACATGAAATTTTTGTTTAATGAGTTCTACGTTACTTCAGGTAGTGGATGAAATATCGACCAATCTTTCGTGTGTCTCCTTCACAGGTGAAGTGTCTATGCAAAAGGTGAAGGTTCACCGCTATGTATCAGGAAAAAGGCCAGATTATGCTCCGATTTCAAGTAGTGAAGAAGAGTCAGAAGAAGAAGATTTCATTGAGCAGCAACGGAGACACGTTCATCATCATCACCACTCACGAGGAGGTCCAGATGAAGAGGTCGGTGCAGTTGAAGTTGATGAAGAGGAAGAGGAAATTGAAGATAGAAGACTCCGGAGGTTGAAAAGAAAAGAGGGTATACAAGAATCAGCAGCTGACGATGCAGATGAAGGAGTTGATGAAGGAAGAATCGAGCGGCATAGGTATGTCTGCTTGATCGAAAATATACTGAAATATGTTGCTTAGTTTTCATGCATTGTTCAAGTCACGAGGCAGCTTTAGGTTCTAACTCAACCCAAAATTTTCAATATTTCAACTTTCATTGGGTCATTGAAAAAGTCGTGCTATTTGTATCAGTTTATACGTAAAGTATAAGACATAAGAGTATTCACCGGAGCAACTAACTTTTGAATGTCGTTATGGAAAGGTATTCATTTTCTAAAATACACAGCAGTATAAATGTATACATATTTCTGAGTTTGGATTAGGATAGTCTTCTTTTTAAAGAGATGGTGGTATATACATAGATGGAAGTTAATGAATGTATATTGTTTAATTTTGTCTCTAGACACTATGTGATATGTATATAAATCTTTTAGTTGTCTTAAAATGCTATCCTTCAAATTATAGGCACATCCATGCTCCAGAAGTAGTAGATGAGGGAGAAGAAGCAGCTGAAGAAGAGGAGGAGGAAGAGGCGATGGAACTTGAGAAAAGTGATGAACCCACTGAATTGGAAATTGAATTGGAGAATCGGAGGAGAAAAGAATTAGAGGATGAAGATGACGAGGAGGAAGAAGACGAGTTGAGCGACACAGAAATTGAAAGAAGAAGGCTGGCACTTCGACAGAAATTGCTTTATGAATGGAAAGTACAAGATGTAAGTAAATATCAATCACTAGTTCATTGCAATATGTTATACATTGAAGTTCATCACAAGAAAATTACTGCTTAATAGGATGGTGGAAATCTTTACACTAGTATAACACTGCAATACAGAGCATAAATTAAGCTATATAATACAGTCTTGCTTGTTATATATGTTTATTTTTATGTTTTTCTGAATAAAAATATTATATAATCATCAATTCACTTTAGGGAGAAAGCCTCCTAATATGTGCAATCTAGAAAAAGGTATCTCTTTCATACATGTATTGCTATGCTGTTTCTGAACTAGGATGTACTATGATTTGTTAAAAGAAGTATTGTATGTAAAGAAATTAATTACTTTTTATAGTCCAGTATGTAAACAATCTATAAATTATATGTAAAAAATCTATAAAAACCGGAAAAAAATATTTAATAATATTGACTTTGCTGATGGTAAAGGAAAAATTCAGCTAGGGCAAAACTTAAATTTATATTCCACTCCAAAGAAAAAAGAGTAAAATTATCCAAAATATTGATGCACCTTGTATAATATGTGATTCTTACTGGAGTCAGAGTTCTTAAATATCGTTGTCCTGTCCCCATATCCTGTTGGAATTTATTCTGACTCAAATACTCAAAATTCATAGCTATGGATTACGAAATGAACCAAACTATTAAAGGAAATTCTCACTTGAGAGACAAATAAATCTAACTGTAATTACTAATCATTTCCTCAGGAACCTGAAGTCTTAGACAAGGAAGAAGATGGAAGGATATCAGAAGGCTCTGAAGCGGATTCTTCAGAAGATGAAGAGTACACTGGTAAGTTTTGCATGTAACATTTTATTAAATTATATCTTCTCAGATTTTGATGTCTATGTGAAACACTTCTATGTATTTTAATCCTAATCACATACAATCTTTGCTCTTGATAATGACTTTAATTCAAATCAGTCCTTTACTAGTTCAGAAACATTTAGACCAAATTAGGACATACTTCATCCTAAATTTGTAGATCACCATGGTTTCTGGAAAATGTCAAAGATTCTCCACATTAAGGAGTTAATGATGAACTGATATTATTTATTTTTGGATCATAAGTAATGTTACATGGAGCATCATTCCGGGAGTTTTTCATTTGTGTAAAGAAGTCATTCAACCCTTCAAGAGGATTCATGTGTTTTATCATTTTTGCTCTTAAAATCAAATCATTTCCCTTGATGGAAGGACCTTTTGTGTCCACAAAATATAATTTTATGAGAGTTATAAGAGATTATAATTATTAGTAAATCTATTCAGCTAAAGGAATACATCTAAATAAGAGTTACTACTGATATTCTTAGAGTGAGAATGACTTTGATTGTGTTAAATCAAACACCATGAAAAGATATTTATAGAATCACTGTGCTTCAGTCTTGTGGACATTTTCCACTGTGAGCATTCTGTCTTTGTGTGGGTAAGCAAGAACAAACTATCTCTTTCCTCATCTTGTTTATTATACCCATTTCCTCTCTAAAGCTTTGGGTAGATAATGTTAGAGTGGGTGAAAATCCATACAGCAATAGGGCTGAATATTTATTGGGCATTGAATGAATAAACTTTGAAATGTTTTGGATAGATTCTGAAGAAGAAGAGACAGGTCCACGGCTGAAACCAGTGTTTGTGCGCAAACGGGATCGAATCACAATCCTGGAAAGAGAAAGGGAAGCAGGCAGACAGAGGGCAGCAGAGGCTGAGGCAAAGAAGGCAGCAGAAGAGAGAAGGAAAGCCACTCTCAAGGTGAGACATTGCCTTAAGCTCACTGTTATAATCTTGTTTAACAACAGTATGGATTCTCAAAGACGGACTATATTTTTTATTCCATCATTTTTCTAACTCCAAATACTTTAATTTTCCTATGTGTAGATGGTAGAAGAAGAAATAAGGAAGGAGGTGAATGAGAAGGCAGGTGTGGGTGTGCTGGGTTCTGTGGCTGCAGGTAACCTGAGTTTAGGCGCTGTGGGCTTGAATGCTCTCGGATTGGCTCCAGGGAGTGGTGTCCCTGGTGGTGCAACTGTAGGAGTTGCCACAGTCACAACTGGTGAGGATCAAATCCTGGCATCTCTGGCAGACGTAGATACGGATGATGGGGCTGATGAAGAAGCAGAATACGAAGCATGGAAGTTAAGAGAGCTGAAGAGGATCAAGAGGGACCGTGATGAAAGAGAACAGTGAGTAAACAATTTAAACTAACTGATAGATAGTAATCTCTAGAGAAGTCTAAATATCAACAAATTAAATTCTGACAAAGTATTTTTCATAATGAAGCTCAATGGTTCTAGGGACCATGAGTGTTTAAATTTTGCTTCTTGTTTGCCCTTAGCACTCAGGGTTGGCACATACGGGACATGGAACTGGAACTGAATTATAAACTGTAAAAAACTTGATTTTTGCTGAACCGAAAGAATATAAATTCTTAAACCAGAAACCGTTATTTAGTCTTCCAAATTTTGATCCTTTACTAAACATGTAATTTCAACTTGCAACTAATTATTCTATGTCTTTATTTTATATTTTAGTTTATTAATTGAAACAGAAGGAGGACTGATACAATAAATATGATTTGATTCCCTGACCACGATTCCCCTATAATATGTTGTTATATCATAAAATATTTTCCTCTCTCACTATTCTAAGTATGTTACATGTTTGCATTTTAGTCACTGTATTAAATTAGAATTTCTTGATATACTAACTTTGTATTTTACAATCCTTTCTTGTATTTTTGGGTTACACTTGTATGCTTTAGCTTGACCTTTCTTTTATGACAGTCTTTAACCAAGAACCATGCAAATTTTCATGAAGTTAGATCAATCTTTGTAATTTAGACTTGATGGATCAGTAAATTTGTGAAATGTGAATAAATCACATCACATAATGTACTTATGTACCCAAAGAATTAAGTTTTGAATGTGTGATTGTTTTCAGGATGGAGAAGGAACGCCTGGAGGTGGAGAGACTGCGCAATATGACTGAGGAAGAGAGGAGACAAGAAGCACGCCTCAATCCTAAACTCATCACCAACAAAGCCTCTAAAGGCAAATACAAATTCCTGCAAAAGTACTACCACCGTGGAGTCTTCTATTTGGTAACTACTTCCCTGTTCACAGTTTTTTACGTAGCACCATCTTTCATGTCTCATTGATGGGCTTTTCTGTCTGAATTTCTCCCTTTAATTCTGTGCAATTAAATCTTTTTTTCTACCTCTGGAATAAGCATCTTTAGACCTTGAAAATAAGGAAATTGAGCTTTTACACGATGTAGTATGGAAATGAAGCTTTAAGAGAAGGCTTTTAGATTATACAACTGCTCTTAGTTTTCTTTCATTTCGTATTATTATTATCATGGAGTTAACAATCGAATGATTGGTTTATTATATCAATTTATTACCTTCTAAATCCTCCCCTACCATTCCTTCCAATATTGTTTTACCAAAATATCATGTCTCAAATTGTTCCTGATTAAATTTTCTTCTTTATTTCTCTAAAATAACCCATGGACTCATCTTAATGTTTGAGCCATTTTCATTTACTCAAGGAATTTAATGTATACTCATCCACCAACAAATATTTTTCCATTAAAATGACCTCTTCTTTTTAGCCATTCTACTTTCTGTTTCTCTCTTGTTATTCAATTGCTGACATGTATAGCATCCTCCATTTCATTCAAATAAATCCAGCGCTAATTTCACTATGACATTATCTTCTCTGTTTTGGCATTGTTGCAACTTTATTTTTATTTATTTTGAAGTTAGATTTCTCCATACTTTTTACCATTGATGGCTGAGGTATTGTCTATTACTCTTTCATATAGATGGATATTGCTTAAAATTAATTGCAAATAGAAATAGCAGTTGATTAAATGGATTGATATTTTCTTCTTTGAGTGAAAAGTTTTGCAGCCAATGTAATTATTTTTTGAACAAGTAATTACTGTTTACATAAGTGTTAAATAGGTGATGTTCATTCTTCCTTCCTTGAATAACACATACTTTCTCTTTAGGATGAAGATGATGACCTATATAAGAGAGATTTCTCAGCTGCTACTTTGGATGACCACTTTGACAAGACTATATTACCAAAAGTTATGCAGGTATGTCTTATAAACCTATTTAAATTTGTATGCTTTGGGAAGAGAAAATATTTTTCTAAAGTAATTGTTTTGTGTAATATTGGGTAGATGTGTTTTATCAACTTGCACCAATTTTTCTAACCAAACTATATGGGCCTCTATGAAAAGTTTGCAATTGTTCGGCAATAACTTAACCTCTGTAGATTAATTTTAATGCTTTGCAAAAGCACTTCTTTTTACTCATTATGAGTCATATTTAACCCTGGACAGACAGTGCTGTTTCAGCTTCAATAATTATAATAGTATTATATTACAAAACAAAGCCACTATTATATAAAACCTAATTAACATGTTCAATTGATAAATATAATTAGTAGCGTCTTCATTTTGGATTAAATTAAGGCTGCAAAGTCTCCTCTTCCTTTTAATTTATAAGGAGTGAATGATGAAAGATAGGAAACATCAAAAATTTGCTGTTAGAAGATGTGTAACAATGGATGATCTCCATCCTCTCCTTTCTTTCTCTCAAATTAATGAGTTGTATTGAATAGTCCAGAGATACTTGTAAATCTAAAGGATTAAATTTATTTTTTGCTATAGGTTAAGAACTTTGGAAGGAGTGGAAGAACAAAGTACACTCATTTGGTGGACCAGGACACAACTGCATTTGACTCTCCTTGGGTATCTGACACAGCACAGAATCTGAAGTTCCACAGTACTCAAGCGGCAGGAATGAAGCAGAACTTTGATAGGCCATCAGTTTTTGCAAGGAGGAAAAAACCAGCCCAGGGAGCACAGCAGTAGACATTGAGTTGGTAATTACTTTCTATTAATAGTGAATCTAAATTTTTCCTTTTAAGAAGATTGGGGAAGGAAAAACACATTGATGCGTAATAAATTATTGTTGTGAATCATTTTTCCTGTGCTCTTCTATGTTTCTTCAATCTTCCATTGTTGTAATTCCATTTGGCTATTTCATGGCAAGATTTCTCTTCTAATTTGGAGGGAATCATGCAAAACAAATGAAAATTTTGTAAAGCTTCATGGTTGTAATCAACCCTCCCAGACAACCAAGTTCTTTTGTTGAATCCAAATTCTTGCATTTTGCCATCAGAATGTATGGGTATTTAAGTTTATATAGTAAATGTAAGTAGTTGGTTATCTTCTTGAAGAGTAGGCAATCCCTTTTGATTCAAATAGTTACAACAATGATAAACTTATAGGATTACTTCTCAAGCAACCTGATGCACAGAAGAACAGTTACATTTAGTTTTTTACAAGGGAGAGGCAATGAAATATTAATAAATTTATCAGAGTAGGAAAGAATAGGGAAAATATTTGGGAGATTTCAAGCAAAAATGAGCCATGCTGATGTTCAAAAAAAATATTTAAGTGTGAGTTTAGGCAGTGTAAGCTCATGCATTGCATAGTGTTCAGTAAAATTTCATCGAGTTATATTATAGATGTTCTGTTTCTATTTCTGTCTTCAGATTCTATCAAACTGGAAATTTATAACAGACCAGGATTATCTTTGATTACCTAGAAGGATTATATGTATAATAATAGTTTTTTGTTTTCAAATCTATTAAATTTAGTTCTGTAAATTTTGGTAAGCGATTTCACAAGTTTCATGATAAATCTTATCTTTATTGGCGGCCACCACTAGTTAAATGGGCTCATACTTAATCATTTATTGATCTCTTTTTTTAATTTCTTTGTTGAAATTTGATTTTACATTTTCCTGGTGAAAGCCATCTTTAAAGATGAGAAACATTTTCTGCAGCAATACCATTCTTACAATAATAAGATGTGTTCCTCAGTTATGCTTCATAAGTAATTAATAACCTTGTTTGCAGGATGAAGCCATTCACATAAGTTTTTATCGTGGCATGGAGTCCACTAAAGTGAGGAATGGATTTGATTACCAAAGGAAAACTTGTGTTTGTGTGTTCCAGAATTTCAAGAGCTCATTTTGGAAGTGTATATAAGTGTTCAGTGACTGTGTTTTTTTTGCAATACAATCACATTCAATCACAAATCTGCAATGGATTATTCCAATAGGGCATGTAAATAAACAGCTCATTATGTAAGTGATGATTATGTTTTTTTTATATCTTCGACTATTTTAGTTATTCCTGATGAACTCCTGATCATCAGATGTGCATTAAATTGCGAGTGTTGAAAAAAGACTTAAAATAAATGTCTCGATCCAAAAGCTTGTGTTTGCTTTCCTTTAAAGTTTTCTTTGACATTGATAATTTGATTCAGGTACTAGCAGAGTGGTTCATATTGTTGACAGTAATATAACTTGGCTTTTTAGCATGCAGAGATAATGGAAATCAAGGTGTCCAAGGGAATTAAGCAAGCTCTGAAATTAAACATTTATACCTGCTGGAGTAGAACAGTTTGATATAAGGATAAAGCTCGTTATTAGGACTAAAACTTTTGAATTATATCTATTAAAGTGATCCTACATTAATCAAATAAGTTTTCCGAGTTGGGATATGATTAATTTAACATTTCATTTGTAATCACCTTCCATCTCAAACTTAGTTGTCTAAACTAGGGATTTAAAAAAATATATAATACAATCATTTTTGAACAAATATAAGTATTAGCAATTTTTTAAAGTTCATACTGAAAGAAAATTTAAGTGCCATCATAAATGATGGCATCTCGAATTGGTATTATGAGCACACTGGTCAGTATTGTGGAGCCAGGACAGGTTGGATTAGGATGCAATGCTTCTGCAGAATTGTCACAAATGGGTTTCAGCAACAGTGGGTGTCCTCTGGTTTCACTCAATACTTTAGTGACATCATCATTTAGCACAATTTCAGATTGATGAGCAACACTGTCAATGTCCTATGACCTCAAGTGTGTGGAGTAAAAGGAGCAACTTCACACTAAAACCTTGAAATTCATTCCCAAGACTCTAGTGGGCCTATATCAAGGAATGTGAAGGTCCATCCTAAGTTCCAAAGATGGGGCCCTTCTTAAAATTATTTATTGTTATTATGATAATGAAATCTTTTTGGAAAAGAATCATGTCATTTTCTTCAATTCTTCCTGTTGGACCAATTTCTAATCTTGAATAAAAGAATTCTAATCTGAACCCATCTTGAAATAATGCAAATTCTTTTTCTATTTAGAAGAATGTATACATAATTCATACAATAAACCATATAGAATACAATATTAATGGTGAACCTTTCTTCAGAAAATTGGTATTTGATGAAATGAATTGCTTCAGTAAGGTGCCACACCATAGTTTGAGGTGTTGACATTCTCAATGTTACTATTTTAATAATAGGTTTGCTAAAGACTAAAATTCATCATTAACAGAAATAATTTTCAATTATTTACTTTGAAGTTTTATTTCTTATGTGAAGAATACATAGTAAGGGTAGATCTCAGAGATACAAATTCCAAAATAACTTACACATTTCACATGCCATTTGGGCATGCATGTCATTTGTTACACCTCGGAGAAAGTTTCATACCCTAAACAATAAACATCAATGATGTGATCTTGTATACAAACCATCAAGAAATCAATAGAGAAAATGAGATCTGTATTCTAGGCAGCATGGATTCTATCCAAAATTCTGAGTTCTCCATCATAAAACTTCAGAGAAATTTGTGAAACAACTTCCAAAAGGATAGTGAACTATCACTTGGGATAAAGTTAGAGGATGTATTTTAATAATTTAAATGACAAAGACACCTCTCAAAATGATCCTGAGTTTGATGCCTGGCTTCTTCAAAGTTTTCCCTCTGGAGAGACATATGGAGATACTGATCAACTGAACTGGCCTTGCACAGTCCCAGCCAAGCCTCAGTAAAAAGATATTTTATTTGCTATAAAAGTATTTCTTAGGATTGCACTAGCGTGGATAGAGTGGAGGTTAACCTAAATGGTTAACTAATAAAGTAATAGTATTGCCAAGGGATGGCCTGAATATCACCCTGGACAGAAATGTTATGTGGTTACCACTTGGCTTTCTGAAACATCATTGGATTCCTCGGCACCAGATAAGGTTGAGTACCCCAATCATAGGCATTCCACAAGGCTCTCTAAAGAGAAATTTTTAGCTCCTATTTTGGAGTAACAAAGTTGGAAATTTTCCCAGTATTAATGTAGATAGTTATGAACTGATAGGGGATGAACTTATTAGCCAAAATATTGATGCAGACAGCCTCATGCTCCTCTTCACTGCTAGAAGAGCCAGATTAGATTCTGGAATTATTGTGCCTAATTAACAATCAATCATCAATTGTACAGGGACAATCTCAAAATGATTCAATAAAAGGTTGAAATTAAGCCATTTCAGAGGTTGGTTTAACCACAATATTTCAAAAATTGGCCACAACTCAACAATGAATTTCATATACACTATCAAACCATGGTATTTTTCGTTCCTATTTTTTCTGCAGCTCAAAAAAAAATTCTGTTCAGTTTCACTTTCCCTACATCTGCCAATGTTAAACTTTTTTTTTGCTCTGACCATTAATTTATTTCACTCAAAAATTATTTCATAATGTATCTTTCTAAAATATATGATTACATTAATTTGTAGAATAAAACATGGGATGTTCAAGAGATAATGATCTAATGGTAAAAGTCAAGTTCAATGTGAAGTAATCCTTTTTTGGTAGTCAGAAGTTACCATTACACATGTTCAATGTAGCTCTCTTCATTTACATTTAAGCAAAGTGGTATTATTGGGAGAAGAAAGTTGGAATGAAAATAAATACTGATTTTTTGTTTTAGTTAGCGTTAAATATTTTTATTTCAGCTCGGCTTTGGTTTGCCAAGTTTTCTCACTGAAATTTCTGTCCTTCACTTTTCCTGGTGTGCTTTCCTTTTTTCTAGCTGCTCTCTGCATGACTTGGAACTTAAGTTCTGGAAGTGCTAAGAATCTATCTCTTAATTCCAACTGTATTTCTTTCTGATTTTCGTTTATTTACATTATATTTCCTGCATGAAAAAATTCCTTTTAGCATCCCATTAGAAAGTCAATATTCTGCATCTAATAATTCTATTGCTAATTTCACGCTAAAGTTTTTCATACTTCACAGTTTTTGACTGTGTAGATTTTGTGTATCAATATATTGTCTTCCTTTTTCATTCTCTCCACATCCACTTCCCTCTAGGATTATTTATGGAGTTTGTATTCGTGATATTGGAGCATTCTGCTATCTCTACCATGCAGTGGTTTCCATCAATCCAGTTCCAACTGCCTTGCGATCTTTTTCTTGTTTACCAACACGAGCTTTAAAATCGCCCAAAATGGATTTTTATAAGTGGGCCTTCTATCAGAGTTTTTAACCGTAATTATTTCTTTCTCCGGTTCAATGATAAGTTCGAATTTCGGTTCGGTTCCGGTTTCGCTCTTGCAGCGACCATCGGATCGGTTTTTTGCTCCGATAAAATAATCCTTCTGCAATGATTATATCATTCGTGACCAGTATATAGAAATTTTTTTAGCCTAATTTCGCAATAAAGCTACTAATATAAAGGGATTACTCGAAAATGAGTTGTTAGTTACCGCTGCAAATGTTTATTAACTTCTGTCATACTTCATGAGCATGCAAACCGACAATCAGAATAGAAAAAATAACGATTCCGGTTCTACAATTTCAATTTATTAGTTCGATGCCCTGCTCCTTACCATGCCCAATTCCTGTCTGTCTCTACCAGTAGATATAAATTTTAAGCATCAATTTCCTCTTCTCTGCTTACTGTGAGCTTGGATGCTCTGAGAAGAGTAACTGTCATGTTGAATATCAGCATTCATATTGTCAATTTTCCTCACATCATTTTTACATTTATTGTTAATCATACATTGATTACCTCCAAATCATCCATATTTTTTACCTCGGAAATAGAATAGTTGGTCTATCTTTACTTTATCAGTTCTGATTTTCTTTTGAATTCACTGATTCCGATATCACCCTATTCTATTTTCTCTGCTTCATCCAGTAGTCTTCAAGCTGCGACAGTTGTGAGGGTAGTAGGGTAAAGTGCAGGGTAGTCTCTAATGACCTCTGTAATGCCACCACCTCACGGAGATTCGAATCGGTGATGCTTATATGTCAGGATAAATATTCACTACTGAAGAGACTATTAAAATCACCAGGCTAACATACAGCTTATTGATGAATGCCACTTTCACTGTTAGACTAGAGATATAAACCTTCTAAGCATGGTTGAGCTTAAACGACGTCACCAACCTCCGTTAACATCCCTCCGTCCCGAAGAAGCAATTACAGGTGCAAGTGTGAGGAGAGGATATATATACACACAGTCAAATCCAGTTAAAACGCCATTCCACTAAACACACGCGCATTCCCTCTTTCACACGAAAGACCTGGTAAAAATATCGGTCAATACCCTCTGCTAACCGTTTTTAAGGGTCATTTTTCCCGTCCCTATATGCGCTCCAACCCGCTCATTATCGCTTTTTCTTTTTCTAATAACTTTGACTAAAATAAAGCAAAATGACTTGGGAATAAAATGAAAGGCGGCTCTTGACATCTCGCCTCGGGCGGCAAATTAGCTCCGCAAATCCCTTCCTGTGTTTGTCTATATACATACGTAATCAAAAGTATTTCCACTCCAGCACAATGATCCTATGAATAACACTTTTCAAAACGTTTAATAATCAATGCGAACCTGCTAACTTATGAATTGAATTTATTTACGCTTTTTGGCAAAGCATAGAGGAAATGTATCTTTTCCATTCATTTTTTCTCAGTTTCTTGACTAGGATACTATGAAAGCACAGCCAAGACTATATAATTGCTTATAATGCCATTCATCTTTGAAACTCTTAAATGATTCGAGAAGTGTTATTCATAAGATAATTATACTGCTATTAGGTGGATGTTTTCAACTTATATCATTGTGACTCAATGAGGAAAGGACCGGCAAACTACCTCACTCCACATCTTGCCTAATAAATCTTATATCCCCATCATTGCTTTAGGTAGCTGTTGGTAGATGGGATGAGTGACAAACCGGTCTTCCGGCAATATACTTTGCAGACAGATATTGGTAAATGACCCAAATGAGTGCAATTATTCAGCATATCCCATTTCTTAACTACCTAAACTAGTTATCGTATTACCTGAGCTACAAATTATACCGGCAAGAGAAAATAAAAGAAGATTTTCCTCTATCCTCTTCCAAAAAGGAAAATATTCCATTCGTCAAATTATGACGTTAGAACAGTTCTTCCGGCTTTTGCAGGGTAAAAGTGACCAAGTTATTTTTCCCCAATATTCACTTCAGAGAATAAAATTATTATGAAAAAGATTGAAAGCAAAGATAATTGATTCATCTGCTTTACAGTTACTCTGGTGGATTCCGTTCGATGACTTATCTGTGGGTTAGTGGAGGTGAACGACCCTGGAAACCGTTTTGCTCTTCAGATATAAGGCATCTCCGACAACATCTCGCGCGCATTCACTCCTCAGACTCATCACCATGACCTCCGCGCTATGGAAAGGTATGTAACCTGGGCATCTCCCCTCTGGTCCATTTTGAGAAAGACATCGGTAACACTTATTCTTTCTTTAGCGACGTAATTATAAGTTTGATATCCCTTCGCAAATTCTATATCCCCCGTAAAAATTCTTTACATATTCCTCGATGGTCATAAATTTCAAATGTTAAATTTACAACCCGAAAAAAAAAATTTGAACCCCGAAATACCCAATGCTGATAATTTTGGCCTCTTGGATTGGTATCTTGCAGCTCTTTAAGCCTCCATTGTCGCTTCTTTCCTTCATAGTTCCTAATTTCATTACTTATAACTTGTCTTTTATAATTTATCTTTCTTTCCTCCGCAATTCTTCCCATCAATCATCCCCCTTCCGATAGAGTATTCGTCCGACTACGATGCTCAATTTCCTCAATCTTTTCACCAAATTTTTGCTTGGACTTCTCTCTTCGTTCGCATGCAGAAGATTTTTTCATTATTTACTCGGTCTTTCCTTGTATTTTCGACATTCACCTGTAGCAAAACATCTGCATGGCTTCTAATCTTATTTTCTCTGCTTTGATCATGGGCCGAAACTTTTCTATTATGTAAAAACATGTAAATTTCAAATCAAAACTCAGAAATATTTAGTTCAAGTTTCACAGCTATTCAAGAGAACCCACCGTAAAACTGTTTTCTCATACTGAACACAGATTTTTACTTTTCCACAAAATTTTTTTATTCAGGAACTACCGGTTTCGGTGTACTACCATCGTCAGGTTCGAACAAACTGAATCCTCAAACTGCCTAACAGTGTTTGAACAGAACAAAATCTGTGTTCAGTTATGTATTTCAACCACATCTCGGCCGAATCGATAGATTATGTTTTCTTGTTGTTTAAAAATTATAAAGTTATTATGAATATTTGTTTATCTATGTAATTTTCTGTCATTAAAATAAACAATTTCGCAACCAAGTAAAGAATTTCTTTAGTAAAACAAGCAAGCTATGGAAATTTCTTAGCTTTTTCTTATGAAGCTTGAACTTGAGAGAATTTTCCGAAAAATTATTATTCCATTAACCGGATTCGAACCACTGAGGATAACCTTCCGGATTAATAATTAGAAATTTTGGGAAATTTGAACCAGAAACTCTAACCACTCGGCCATATTGATGACGATCAATGAAATAGGTTATAATTTTACAAAAAATATGAAAATATGAATGACATATAGTTTTAACGTTTGCTATGAAACATATTTGGTTGAATATGTAGCACAGCCTCATGGGAAATTTCTCCTAAGAAATTAATTTAATATTAAATCCAGAATACGCCCGATAATCTAGTAGTTAGTATGATAACGATTTCGCCCTTTAACTCAGAAAGGCCCTTTACCTTCAACTAGCTAATTACACTTGACCACATCCACAAAAAATTTAATTTCCTTAAAGAATACGACCGGTTTCAAAACTGTCATCTCATCTCTTTGGACGGAGTCAAGTTTTTTTATTTCGTTTTTATATGAATGAGTTCAACCTGGTATCGTATGAATTATTCAATCAAAGTTGATTCCATTTCACGACAATCAAAATAAGAGATTAATAATTAAGATTACACTTTTAAAAAAAGTTTTAAATTCTCATAAGTAATATATGTAAGTTCACCTTCGTCACTTTTAGACTATTTCGTTGGGAAAATTGAATAGAAGAAACCATCGTAGGAAGCTGAGGTAAAAAACTGAAACCCACTTAAGACTTTTTCAGGGAAGTGACTGAATACCACGATATAAGAGGGATATATGTATTTATAACGGGGTACGAGAACTTTTCATTTCTAGCGCTTTGAAAATATTGAAGGATTATTTGGCCCTTTAATTTTTAAATAAGTGTTTCATACCTTAAAACGAAAACGGATCTTCTTTGCAAGGCTTTATCATTAGCCCTAGCAAAAGATGTCATATCCAGAAACCGCGCAAACTTCCGTGTAATATAGAGTAACTTTTCGTCCGTCGTATTTCTGAAGAATAGTCAATATTTCGGGGAAGGTTTCGGAGCACCTTCCTTTGTAATTTAATTTGCGCTATTTTACAGTTAAGCAATTATTAAACAGATAGATTATTATGGATAAATTATCAGATATATAATCATGGATTAATAACGAATTGTTTAACGGCTGTGGTCAAAGTGTCATCACAGAGGTCATCACATCACATGATCACACCAACACCATGCTCAACAGCCCTCCAAACACTCATTCCGCTCTGGTTTATTAGAGATGTTTACAACTTGAGTTGGCGACGAAAAAAACACCGCTAAACGACATAATAACCGATAACTAATTTTCTTCTCTGAGACGATAGTGATGGCGAAGATCTCTCACTATCAGCGCTAGAATGGGAGAGCGAGAGAGAGCTTCACGATATCTTCGTTTTCTTTCTGAATTAGTCATTGCAAGTTAGCTAACTACAAAACAAATGCATTTGACGACCGTGTTGATTCGTATTTCCTCCTAAAACCGAGAGCGTCGTGCAGAGCGGCACTCCGCCGCACGGCTGAGGACCTTGCAAAAAGTTGGTTTATTTATCGGCGTCGCAAAGGGTAGCAAAAGTTATTTTCAGATTCCTCTTGAGAAAAAATCACAGAATAGTATGGTATAAGTTAGCCCGTGTCCATCGATGTCCATTTTACTATTTTCCTCGATTCAGGCAAAAATTTTCTCTAAAGTAGGGGCCCGCCATTTTGTTATGTAACGTATGCTAATATTCAACTGTGACTATTACAATCCACGAGTATGAAGATAAAGGATAGGTTTATAACATGGCTTAAAGTTTATCCGATAGTTTTCTTTATATGGGTTCAGCACCGGCTTGAAGTTGAAGAATTTCGCAAAAACTGGAATATCGGCGTTTTTCACGAACTTTGGTCAAATTTGACTCCCTGTATAATTTAAATGCGCAGGAATCGAATTGCACAGTTGAATTCAGAATTTACTCAAGAAGGACTATGCGAAGTTTCAAATTCCTAACTCAAAAAAACCACTCGTAATTTTGCCCAGCTTTTTTCGATTCTAGCCCAGTGTGCGAAGGCGACACCAATAACGTAAACAATATTTAGCCTATTAAATATGGCGGACGTTTTTCCAAGCGGTTTGCAATGCATCTACGGACGGGAAGTAACCGCTTTAAGGTAGAGCCTCTTAAGTAGTGGCAGGGTTCAAAAATTTTAGGCACTGGGTCTTAGTCTACTTATCCTTACAGGGTATGCAACCGAGCACTTCAGTTATAACGTGCCTACCGAATTTCCTTATATTTCTACGTCTAAAAATTGTTTGCAAAACTTCAATTAAAAATAAGAAAAAAATTTATTCCATGGCGAAATATTTTAATTATGCTCGTATCGTAGCTAGCGAATAGGTATCACTACTACTATCGTTCTACTATATGCGGTATCTCACACGGACAGATTTAGCAACCGGTTCGGCGAACACGGAAATGTTACGAACCGGTTCTCGCTAACAGGCTGAATCCCACCGCTTAAGTGATACATTTGCCATGTGTGCGAAAAGGACCAGGAGAAAAGCGCATCTCAGGAAGGATTTCATAGCGTTATTTTTAGGATTGGCTGTATTGTATCGTAGTTCTCTGGTGGACTTTTTCACGTTTACTTTTTCATAGCTCTTTGAAACTTATAGGGCAGAAAACACTTCACAAACAGAAAGTTTCACGTCGGCATTACTGTTTATTTATTTATTTATTTATTTTGAGGTGCACTACCGTGCCGAGGCATAGTTTGGAATTTTTATACACTTTTATACACCACCACACAGAGGAATACATTCATTTTCATCGTCGATTATCGAGTCCAAATTACACAAACGAAAAAACATTTCCTTACCCTAATTAAAATTTATTTTTAAATCTTAATTATGAAAAAAGAAGGAATAATTTCATGACCAAGTATTTAAATCTCTCGCCGTTTTGGTACCAGTTATCATTCTACTACGTAGGGTGTCTGACAGATTTAGGAACCGATTCGGCAAACTCGGGAAATTCTAGGATACAGCTGGCGCGAACCGGCTGAATCCCACCTGATCCTACCACTGTTAATAGCATTATTTGGTATAACAATTGATATAGATGAGAAGCCTCTGAATTTAAACTGCGAATTTTTATTTTCCGCCACATTCCGGAGCTAATTTTCTTCCAAATTTTATTTTACGCTGCTATAATCAGAACCAACAGCCGTGTTAATAACGGTCGAAAAGAGCGTCTAATATCCGAATATAAATGGTATTTTGATGACGCAATGGCATGGCATGAGGACAGCACATTCCGACTTTCTGGTTTTAGCCGGTACTGGTCTATAATATGCTAAAAGTCAGTTTGCTCAGTTTCCATTGCGGTCCTTCCAGATGAGATCCTATCACTGAAAAAAATTAATTTTTAATTCCTTCACGGGTATATGAATGTTCTACCTTTCGGGAGGTTCATGTGCCCTACATTCCCTATACAGTTGCCTTTTCCCTCACTTCTTGGCAACTCATCCCACCAAGTCATCCAACATCTTTTGTCTTTGTCTTCCCCTCTACCTTTTCCCTAGCATTCTTCCCTCAATCGCTTCCCTCAGCAATCCTTCTCCTCTCAATATTTGGCCCACCCATTTCTTTTGTCAATTTCTAATTACTTCAATTACTACCCTCTTCTCCACAACCATCTCTAGCACCTCCTCATTCGTTTTTCTGTCTACCCAGCTCACTTTCTCCATTCTATGCCACACCCACATTTTAAAAGCCTCCTACCTTTTAATAGTTTCTTTTCTCAACATTCACGTTTCACACCAATACAACTTTACATTCCACACCAAGGATTTTACTAATCTTTTCCTGATTCCTTTATCAAGACCCTCCATAATCAGTTCCCTTCGCTTCATAATTGCTTCTTTTGGGAATGCTACTCTTTTCTAATCTCACTTGAGCATCTTCCATCCCTAGAAAGAAGGCTGCACTAATATGGAAATTGATCTACTTGTTCCAGTTTGTCCCCATACACACTTATCGTTAATTTAGTTTTCTTTCACTTGGAAAACCTCACCATTTTAGTTTTCCTTATATTGATTTTCATCCCTAACTCCTTCGCTTTATCGATTAGTGCATATACTAGAATTTGCAAACCCCTTTCAGAATCGCACTCAATAGCTTTGTCATCTGCATGTCTTACTGACTTTACTACTTCCCCACCCTTCACCCCTTTATCTATTTCATCCCGAGCTTATTTAACCATATCTTCTGCATATATGTTAAACAATGATGGTGATAAAGGATAACCTTATCTTACTCCCTTCCCTGACTCAGCCCATTCTGGTTCTCCATCAGCAGCCCTAACTCTTGTGGTCTGATTTAAGTATCAATTTTGCACTAAATGCCTATCTTTCTAGTCAAGTTACTTTCTTTAATATCTGAATCAGTGTTACCCATTTTACTCAATCAAAGGCCTTTTCAAAATCAATGAAACATACATGAACATCCTTTAAAATTCTATGCTTCATAAGCTTCGTTCTACAAGTACACTCTACTTTTGTTTGCTGTATTCTTTGGAGAAACTTTATCTAATAGAATTTCTTTCAGTTTTGCTTTCATAACAATTGTATTACAAATATTTAAAAATGATCAGTAAACATAATACTCAATGATATAATCTTAACCTTTCATTAACTAAAAATATTATAAAGTTGATGTTTTGCTCATAACCTTAAATCATAGGCTGCTTTGGGTTTAATCTTTCAGGTATAGTTTTGGCTTGCTTACTTGCAACTGTCGCAGCAAAGCCAAGATTTTCCAGGGAGGTCACTGAAGGAAATGCAGTAGGTTATTCCACAAAAGTCATCACCACTGCATTGCTTAAGGTAAAAACTTGAAAATTTTAATGCCATAGCACTCAGAAAAATTACATTCTAATATCCAAACTTTACCATATTCAAGCATTTTTAGCTATATCATTTCTAACTAGTAAGATGACTCTTTTCAAAGATTCAAAAATTAATGAAAATATTTAAATTAAATGCATCATATGGTTCATAAATCCTTTAATCAATATAATTGATATTTATGATAGTATTTTGCTCAGCAGATATAGATTTATATTTAATTTTCAGGAATATCAAGATAAGAATAATTTAGTTTTTTCACCATTTGGGTACTCTACGATTTTTGGAATTTTGGAAGAAGGTTCAAGAGGAGAAACTGAACAAGAGCTGCATAGGGTACTGAAACTATCAAAGGAGAATACAAGAAGTACTTTTAAGGACATTTTAACATCACTGAAGGTTAGTTTGTGTGTCTTATTATTGTTTGTGCAAAGGGGCTTAATATTTTCCTCCAATAAATCCTTCACATTCCCTTAGCTCTTCTTCTTGACATTGCTGGCAAGCATTTGATTGAGGATTCTCCACAATTTTAAGACTTCAGACCATTTGCCTTCCTCTCTTCTTTCTCTCTTTAGGAGGAGGCAATGGGCCTACTCCCATGTTGCATTAACATACAATATTATTGTGGAACTTGAATTCCATGAGAGAAATTTGCTTAAATTTGCAGAATTCCCACTTGGTGTTTGTGGGTAAAAATTGCATGTTTCCCAATAAAACTGGTCAAAAATGTATAAATACATGTATTATCTTCTAAAAGTGGCATTTTGACTTTCATTTCAGGAAAGATACACAATAAATCTTCCACAGCTAAAGACTTGGTTCTATGTATACAAAAACTTTTCTGTGAATGAAGAATACAAGAAAGTTTTGCTGGAAAATTACTTAACTACGGTTAAAAATGTTTTCCCCCATGAACACGATCCCCTATACATTGATCAGGTAAGTGAGAGTAGCAGACCGATAAAGCCTACATCTGTGATGTCAGAACAGGAAGGGAATTCACCACATACAGAGAAATTGGCAATCGAAGAAGCTGAAAAGGAATATGAAGCCATAAAATTAGCATTAGAAGAGAACAAAGAAGGGCAACAAATTAGTACTGAAGAGTATCCAACAACTACAGAAAAAAATGAAGAAACAAATGATGGAGAGGAAAAGAAGGAATTTACTGACAAAGATGCTTCTGTTAAAGAAGAGAGTAATGATGTGATAAATATAAAAGAGAAACTACAGAAAGAGCAAGAGTTAGAATTTGATGCTAGGAAGCTATTTCCAATGGGACGGTCCAATGAGGGTGCTTCAAATGCAGGTGAGTGTATTTTATGAGCATTAAGTGTATATAATACACCACTGTGGCAATGCCACAGTGTGACATTTCTTATATGCTGTCTACAAATGCTGAGCAATACAAGATATCTATACACCTATTTTTAAAGGATTGGAAACTATTCACGATTTTCATTGTGGTTTACATCTAGCCAATTATCTCTTATACTTAAGATAAGCAAACTTTTGGATCGAAGAGTGAAAAGTGTCATTCACAAAAATTTCAAAATATTTTGAATCAAAAAAACTTAATTTAAGGGAAATTTTATGTAATTCTATCACAGGCTTTAAATTATATATATATATATATATATATATATATATATATATATATATATATATATATATATATATATATATATATATATATATATATATATATATATATATATATATAAAAGATATTTTTAAAGGTCTTTCTTTAAAGTAACTAGCAATAATTTCAATTGCTTCAGGCATGAATTTAAGGTTAAAGAATTACTGATTCCTTTTTGATAGCACTTCCACTTCTCAAAGACATAAAAACATTGCATGAATTTTTCTTAGTTCATCATCAGGAATAGTATAGTTTTTAGTTCATCACCTAGAAATGATCCAAGTATTAATCTGAAAAAGAAATTCATACGGAGACAAATATCAGAATCTTTGTATGTAAACATTATTCATTAAACCTTTTTGCTTAATGTATACCACCATTGATTTGAAATTGATAGTCTACTAAAAACGTTTGAATATGAAAAGATGCAAATTTTATTTTTCTCTAATGAATGGCACATGTATATAAAAAATCTCTTTCTCCAGTACTAATATAATGCCATGTATCCATTTTCTATTCTATATCCAATATAATGTCCTGTCTCATAGACTACCATTATTTTTTTCAGATGTACACTCAATGATAATATTCAATGGGCTATACTTTGAAGGAAGATGGGCTGCACCATTCCAAGATGAAGTTACTCTAAAAGACTTTCATATAAATGAAAATGTTACAGAGAAAATAGAGACTCTTTCAGCAAAGGGAGTGTTTAAAATGGCAGATTTACCGAGGCTAAACAGCACAGCATTATTACTTCCATTTCAGGTTTGGCAATTGCTCTTTCACCAAAAACTTAATGACCTCAACAAAAAGTATTAAATGATAGAGAAAACACTGTTTTCCTATCAAAGTGATTCCTTGAATCATGATAATGAATTTCACAATTTACTTTTTGATTCTAAATCAAACTTTTCAGTCACATTATAAATCTACCAAGGACTCAATAGACATCTCTTTAGATGTCTATTGAGATAATCTCTTTATTTCTCTCTTTAGGAATTGAATTACATTATATGCATATTCTCAGTATTATTTGTATCCATAAATTCCATACAATGAATACTACCTCTGTTACTTTTCTTTCACTCCACCTTTAATTGTAGGGTATTGGCCCATTAATTGATATCAATGTCCCTAGTGGGATCCTTTTTTTTCTGATGCCATTCAAAATCTAAAATGCCCTTTTTAATTCAGTTATTTTCATAATTCTTTTCTTTATAAAACTCACCTTATGTTTACTTCAATGTTTAACTCATTCTTCCCTACTGTCTTGTATATGTAAATAAGTACTTTTGTGTTCATCACTTAGTAATTTGTTGTTTGTTACTTGTTAAAATGAAGGAAACTATTGAAGTCTCTAAAAACCTAAGAATTTCACTCTACATAAAAACATTTTTTTGGCTGAGAATACACATATGCTACAGTCACCTTGTTTTCTGAATTTAGGCAATTATAGGTCAGGTAAGGAAGTTTCACTTTATGGTATCATGATTCATACTATTCTATTCTTTCAGAATAATTCTATATATAATGTTCTTGTATGGTACCAAAATTTCTATTACTTTTCCTCAGTTTTTCCCTTCCATAAATAATGATGAATTTATAAGAAAATGGGTGAAGTTTGAACATCTTCTTGCTTCATTTTCAATTCTATTACCAATCACTCCCACTGTGATAGGTACATTTTCATATATAATTATTTTTTTTTATTTCAGAATGGAAGATACTCCTTTTTGATAATCCTCCCTTGGGAATGCAATGGGCTAGACAATCTCACATCAAAGATTGATGCCACTACACTAGAAGAAGTATATGGAAATTTACGGGAAGAAGAGGCAGAGATAGAAATTCCTATGATAGAAATGGATACAACAACTAGACCTGAATCAGCCATGTGCAAGGTAAATAAATTATCCCTATTACATTATCAGTTCACATTTAGTATTACTACATAAATGGATGAGGAAATAGTATATACCAGCATATGGTAAAATTTCATTGCTATAAAAAAAATACATCTAACATTCTCCTTTTTATGATCCATAGTATAGCCCCATATCTATGCAGTTCCATTTCTTTCTCAACCTTGTCCAACACAGATTTATGTCCAATGCCTCTTTTTTTTCTCCTAGAATCCATTTAAGATTATAAGTAATTCAAAGGTTAGCTCAAAATCAGTCAAAAACAAATATATGCTCAAGTTTATGAAAATAAACAATAAACTTAACTGAAATCTTGCAAAGTTCAAATTAATCTGATTGAGTTCATTAATTGGTATGATAACCAAGTAACACTAACAATTTTGAAAAGATTGATCACAATTTTTATTATTTTAATTATACAATTAGATAAAAGATTCCATTTTGATGATCAAGGTTATATAATTTCTGATTTATTGATCCAGTAATGAAATACATATTATTTACTACTTTCCAGTGTAGTTATTTTTCCTCATTATAAATTCTCCCAGTCAAATATAGAAAATGCTCTATATGCTATAGAAAGTACTAGAAGCTGTTTCTAAGTAAAGATGTTTTTGTTATTAAAACTAGGTTTTGTTTTTATTACTTACTCCTTGAAAATTACTGACTATTAGCTTACTTAATTCAAGCATGAAACTTAAGGAAGGGAACTTCTTGAAGAAATATTTACTTAGCATGAAATTTTTTGGCTTGAAACCAAGAACTAATTTAAAATCACATATTTGATAAAATTTTCTTTAATAACACCTTGATGACCAATGGTGTTGATTGCTAGCAGCAACGCAAATACATGGGGGATAATTACCCTTGTAGTTGAGATGTTCAAGCATGGCTTTATGGAACGAAAGAGAGAATTCTTAAAAGAAAAACGTCACAACTTCCACAAGTTTTTATTAAACTGGTTTACATCTCAAGGTGAACTTGGTCAAATAAAACATCTTGTGAAAGTCAAAGCATTTTTCTTTTGAGATGTGAGAACTGCCCATTACTAATGTATTGGGAATTAAATATCATGGTAAATCATCAGCATGAAAATATTTTTGAATTAAACTTCCTTAGCAATATTTAAATAATATAAACTGAAACTCAATATCTGGATATTAGCAATTTAAATGGAGATTAAATAAATATGTAGGTTATGACAGGGGGTTCATGAACTAAAGTTTGCAGATATATAAAATACTGGGCTATAACTACCATAGAAAATGTGATAATGATATGATGGTTACTGTCTTATATCCTCATTTCCTATCAGTCCTCTTAGAACAGATGGCTCACCGATTGACTGATTGTTCACCCAGTTTACAGATACATAAATCGAATTCATATAAAGCAATAATTAACAGCCTTTATTCACTTAGTATAGTACCTGTCATAATAAATCTTCTGTACTATCATTCACTATGCCATGAATAACACTTTATAATCCTAATCCACCAAAGAAATGCCAAATAACAATTAAATACACAAAATATAGAGGACAGATATTTATTGACAAATCAACTCTGCAGGTGATACTCATATTTGATTACCACTTATTTAACATTTAATGTAGTTGATGCCACCAACTGCATGGTATTCACAAGGGAAAAAATATTGAGACAACTCACTGAAACCTTTGGTATTGAGAGTTGCAGTTCTTAAGAAGCAAGAATCTTCATTCTTCTTAAACATAGATAAACTTATGTAAGTTCAAAATATGTCATAGTTTTTCCTGGAGGCCTTAGTTTAAGTACACGAAGAGAAAACGATGTGCAAAATAATTGAATTAAAAATCCATACCTTCCCAAGTATGAGTATCAAATTCAATACCAACCACAGATGAGTCCATAAATCATAACAAAACAGAACTTAATGTTTCATTTAGTTTCAGAATAATGAATCTGCGATTACTCCACAACTTAGAATGCATTCAATTGATCCCTTGAAAATGAGTTAACAGGTACTACTTATAACTCATGACCTGAGTTAATGCAGGTTCTGTACTACTCTGCAACAGTACTTTAATAAATTTATGTTATCAGTCTTCAACAATGACAAACTAACATTTTTCATGAAATAACCAAGGCAGTTATGGTAGGAATGCAGTTTAACTGTGATTAACCATGTTCTAATTTCATTTGAAGTCAGATTACATCAATGGAAACAACCTCTTTGCTAACTTTAATATTACTAATCCTAAGTTTTTCTTAAGCCAATGATAAAGCTACTACTTAAATTTTATTGCATAAAATAGGATGATCTTTCAATTGAGCTCTACAAATTAACTTTGGTAGCATTGAATGAGTTAAGGTTTGAAGAATTGAATATCAACCAATGAGCAAACGTGCTGCTTCCTCTAACACTATCATAGCCACAAAATACTAGCATTACAATTAAGATATGCACAAAGCTTCAAATTATCCCTTCCTTCCACTGAAGCTAACTTACAATAATGCAATGATTTCATCGCCAAGAGATACTTGATAAGGAATTTATTTGGCACAACTCAGTCCAATGAGAGATGAGTTAATGTAGCAATTAACAAATTTAGTCTCCAATGGCAACCATTCTCACGTGTAGTATGTACTAATTTCCTTGAAGAACAGCAAAGGAAAATTAATACCATTACAAATTTTCACCTGGACAAGTTATGCTAGAGTAATTCAAATAAAATTTCAACTGAGATTTGCTCTTTCAATGGTATGAATTCTACTCTTCACAGAAATATGGTTCCTTGGGTTCAACTAAACACAAACCTAAATAAGAATGGTTCAGTAAAGTACCTATGAACAAACATCCCTCTATATAGAACCTTTGCATTTGACTGATCAAATATGATAATGTGTCACAGCTTATATGTAACAGGTAATGAATTAGTAATATCATTTGATAGTAAAGTTACCAATCATGGCTTTCCTTTAATAATAGAGGCAATCCTTCTAAGTGCACTAGCTATGACCTTTCTCTTTAGCTATCATTTCATAGAAGTCTATATGCTTACAAAATTATGAGAACAGTATATCATATACAAGGAAATATAAAAAAAACAAGGCAGTGTTAGTTGCTTCAACATGTCTATGAAAGCGTAATTATTTAGGTAAGATAAATTTCTTGCTGTGGTTCCCCTAAGGTTCAAAACAAAGTAAATTATGAGGCTCATTTATTCAATTCATAGATATAACAAAAATTTTACCTAAAATTTACTAGTATAACTAACAAAATTTTCATCAGTTTCTTCTCCCAACTCATTCCTCCTAAATGTTTTAGAGGTCACCAGTGAATTTTATTACTAAAATTTGCCTCCCCTCTTTCATGTACCTTTTCCACCCTTCAGAATTACCTTCCCATTTTGCATTAAAAGACAAATATTAATGATTATCAAGTTGGGAAGACGGAACTTCTCATTCCCACCATTCCGAGTAATTAAGTTATGCTACCACTTGACCATTCTTGTAAAAAAGTTATAACTAGCTAAATCTTCAGGGCTTCCCAATCTTATCTTGCAAATTCGACTTACTTTATGACATGACACTTGGGATGCTCATTACTAACTCCCACTGAAACATTAAGTTGCAATTTTGAGATACCAGCTGTCAAAAAATTTCTGCATCCTTAATGAATAGCAAGTCTTCATCAAGAGATGCTGCTCAAATTAATATAAGCAAAAGGGAAAAATAATTATGAGGGCATATAGATGTAACATTACCTATAAGAAGTTCCCTTTCATCAACAAGGTAGGTAAAAGTATTTATTCAGGTTCCATTATAACCTAATTAGTTACATTGTATATACAAAAATGCAATACTAATTTCACTTTAACTCAATTACCATCAAACCTTGTGCATACACTGTATCAACTCTGAGGTACCAAACAAACTATTCTGGGCAAGTAGTTGTACTTATCTTAGGTTTTAGATAAATCCAATAACCTCTAAATGGTAAAAATTTAACTGAGAATTCACAGTACAATTTTCCAAGGAATATGAAGGCAATTTGAAATGGATAGTCAAGGTTAGGAACTGTAGGTACTCTTTAAAGATTTAATTACCACCATAACATTAGAAAATCAACAGCTTTTGGGTTAAAGCAGAGGCATTAACTTTCTTTCAGGTCGGTGTGAAATCATTATTCAAGAAGGGTGCAGACCTGAGTGGTATAGCAGAAAATTCAGACCTACATGCTGAAGAAATAGTGCAACTGGTAACACTGAGTGTAAACAGAGAATACTCTTCCACCAATTTCATGACAGGTAAGAAAAGGATAAAGATCCTAATGTAATGAATAAGCAAAATCAGCACCTTTAAAATTTTTGTTTCTTACAGCTGTGAGCGTGAAGAGCAGAGAATTGAAGAGAAAATTCCAAGCCAAACATCCGTTCCTCTTCTTCATCGAAGATCACACTTATAATGTAACTATGATAGCAGGTAAATTCTATAAACCAACCATTGAATTGTAATACTCATCAGAGAAATAAAAGCAAGAATGGCATTTTATTCAATTTTGTCTCAGAATACATGAATCTGCAATTACTCCACAACTTTGATGAAATACAGCCCACATCATCTGGATTGCAGCATTACTTCGTTCACAACATTGGGTAATGCTGTTACTTAACCCAGCTAGGAACAGGTTGTGCACTTAACCTGTAAATACCTAAGGCTTAACGGAAAACATCGTGATAAGATCTACTTTCTGTTATGGACCCAGTAAACCAGATATACAGACAAAACTCCCTATTCACAAATGTTAAGATTGCAAAGGGAAATGTTGAATACAAGACAAACAGAATGATTGAACATGGACAATCAAATAGGGAGATATCTCCAATGGTTTCAACTACTATATCGTTACCACAAAAAAATAGAACCAACATCATACACGACAATCTGAACTCTATTGAAAGAATTGGGGAGCACAAATTTTGTAACCTTCACCCTCCTCAGGGCTGGAAATTAAAGGTTCTTATTCCTCTATCAATTACACAACAATATTTTCCAGAACCTCCCATCATCTTTAAGATTAGCCACGTCAATCATCCTTCTTATCTTCTTCATCAGCAGATTTGTCACCATCCTTTTCAGGAGATTTGGATGGACTCCTTGATTTGGACTTACTCCTCTCTTTACTCTGCGATCTGGAGTGGGATCTCTCCCTAAAAAGAATATGAAAATTAACCATGAAATGCTGCCATATGAAAAACTAAAGCTGAAAATATAATATCCTTCTAATACAAAATCCAACCTCATTTCAGAACTTGATTACATATTAATCCTTTTATGTTGCAAGGAATGATCACACAGTTGAATAAAATTAACGACAGATGATCAATTCTTACTCTCAAGTTATTTTAAAGTTTTCTTCAACTAAAAAAGGATCAACTGAAAATTCCCTATTTTGAAAGCAAGGATGTTATTTATATAGGTTATAAAAAGGAGTGACCATGACTGAAAACTCAGCTGTGACTTTGAAAAATATCTCATGATTTGATCACCACATCACATTCTCAGACTAGGTCATTCAATAATGACAAATCAATTTCTCAATTGCAACTTGCTCCAGTCCAAATAAAATATGAAGGCTCTACTCTTGAACCCATTAGATGAAGATAAAAAGATGGAAGAAAAACAACTTAACTTAAAAGAAACTTACTTTGACTCTGATTTAGTTTTAGACTTTGATTGTGAGCGAGACTTTGCTCGAGAGGCAGATCTGGACCTTGACCTGGATCTAGATTTAGTCTTGGATTTGGAACGATCACGTGACCTGAAAATAAACCAAACATTTGTAAAAATTCAGTACAAATTCAATGTTCAGGGATGAAACTAAATTTTTCCTTTGCCAAAGATAAGAAAATTTATAATGATTATTTCTGAACATGTAATTCTCTACTTAAATAATTTCTTAGCAGTAGGAACAAAATTCATCTACTCTAAAGCAGTGTCAACTGAGGCAAATCTATATACTTATTGCAGTATTTCTTTGTTTTGCTAATTGCTACATCTTTAGCAAAAGTGCCAACTAATGGGCCAAGTAAGACAAAATGGTGACAAGGGTTCCGAATGTAAATCTGCACAAATCCTTATTAAAAGATTTCCAAGTAGTAGTTTACTCACTTAGACTTAGACTTTGAACGTGACTTGCGCCTGGATCTGGATCGAGATCTCGAACGAGAGACTGGAGTTTTAGTGCGCCGTCCGCGGTCTCTGGACTTGCTCCTGCTCTTAGTGCGGCTACTATGGCTGCGCCGAGAGCGGGAGCGAGAACGGGTGCTGCGGCGGCTGCGTGACCTAGAGCGCCTCCTTCAGAGATTTCAGAAAATGAGTTGCAGAGCAAGATAGAAAGTAGAAACAGAAATATTGTCAATATAAATTAGACAAACCTGGCTCGCGAACGAGATCTCGAGCGGCTACGGCGGCGTGATCGTGACCTAGAGCGGGAACGTGAGCGTGAACTAGAGGATCGAGAACGACGCCTACGTCGAGTGTCTTCTACCAGACGAATTCTACGACCATTAAGGTCTGTGTCATCCAACTTATCTATGGCATTCCTCATGTCAGTGTATGTTGCAAACTCCACCACTCTGGAAAGAAAAACATTTAATTAGAAGGCACCCTTACATATGCAAGACCTCAGCAAAGTAATTAAAAATTTCAGCACACGTTGGGAATGAGGTTCATCATATATTCAGCCCCGAAAGATAAATTCATCATTTAGTAAGGAAAATGTAAACAGCAGTAAAAGATCGCTCACCCTTCATTTCTGCGCTGTTTGTGAGCATCAGCATAGGTCACTTCCCCAGCTTGCCTCATGTAGTCTTTCAGATCCTTGCGTGGTTAAAAGAGAGAAGACAAAAATGAAGATTACTTAATTTGATAAAGACCTACAGAAATTAATTTTAAGTTTATCTAAACATAAAACTTCCTTATTCCCTCAATCTCATTTACAGATGTTTTGCACCTTATTCTGTGAATGAACACTGAGCACTGTTCAAATGGTGAACTTTTCTTAGGTGTCCTGATGTCGTTTGGCCATTATGAATGATGCTTCTTCCGTGCAGGAGAAAATCTTCAACCAAATCCAAGGTATGCAAGGAGGCAACACTAGACGTTTGCTGGTCACAGGGAATGCCACGTGTAGTATCATTTGGATATCCAACATTCTTCAAAGCCACTTTCCATTTCTAGAAGCAAAAGCCCTTGGTAGTGGGTCATCCAGGATGGTAAATTCTTCCTATCTTCTGATAGTTATGCAGTAGAACTTTTTCTTCTCTTTACACTCTACTTCTGACTGGAGCCTCAAATTATCAGGACACCATAAGAAAAGTTCCACAAACGTTATTCTGCTTACCTAATGAGTCAAGTGTGCAATGATGCACTTCATATCTGCACTGACACTGTAAGGTGCTCTGATGAGTTATGCAGGAACTACAAAATTCGGCACAAAATACACTACCAGTGAATAGCATGTTAATAGAACAAATACCCAATGGCAACCCAGAGATGAAAGATGATTATGAGAACCTTTCAAATGGAGCAACTTGCATGAAAATTACCTGATATATCCAATTAAAAATGCTGTGCTCTCGTTAAGAAATATTTGTGAGCACAATATTCCAATATCACTTGCTTTGTTCAGCCTCAGCCCTAATAACCTGTGGCATGCCAGATCCAAGAAAACATTCCCGAAGTAGAAAACTTGAAATTATAGAACAGCAAAAAAGGGAAAGTGCACCGGAATTTTATACTTTTAAATGAGAAGTTTTTCAGCTTCATTGGTGTCCATTTACCTTAGTTCCCGAAGGCCAAATCGGTCAAATGGCCGTGGGAACGAACACCCCAGGGGGCAGCCAATCGAGCACCAGAGAGGGAAGAGGGGTCGTGGCCACCCTGCATGGCAGTGGGGAAGACATTTAGGGACCGGCCTCGTTTCTTGCCCATAGCCAGCCCCCCCGGCTCTTGGGCCACTCGCCAACCTATGGCCCATGGGTTGGCTCGTGGTTGGGTGGGTTGGGGCCATCTACACGGAGCCCAAGACGAGACAGGTTCAGGTGGATGGGTGTAAAGACAGGTTCAGGCAGAAAGGTCACGTTTCCATGGTGAAGGTGGAAAGGAAAGGAATAAGGAGAAGAGGATTCCCAGATGAGAGGACACTTGAAACCACTAGGATTAGTGGTGAAACAAATCCAAGGCGGAGTAATTTTCTCAGAGTCAGTCCTGCCCTCTCCTGGGCTGCATTGGGCTGGGTCTCAGGGGAGCACAGCATCGACAATGGCTGTCTTGGCCGGTCTATGGACATCGCTCCACCTCAAGATATGGCTCCAGGGTTAGCAAAGATCCTTAGCGACCTCTTCCCCTCGGTATGTCTTGCCCACACTATTTTTTCAGTGGGGGGAGTATCAAGGCTCGCATCAAATGGCAACTTTGGCATCACGCGCCCTCAAGGTCTTGTTGAAAGAAATCGAGGAATTAAAATATGTGCAGTGAACTAAAAGATATCTTATCAACAATGAGTCTTACTTTTAAGACTACCCAATGGAGAATCCTGTCAACCAATTCGAATTTCGCTAAATCCACCAATTAAGTTCCAAATTTAACTAACTGGATTAAAAAATTACTTTTATCCTCTCATTTTAGACCCCAGGTCAGTCTGTTTCCACTGCCTCCAGAATCAGCGAAAGAGAGATATAGACAGACTCCCCAAAGCATTCACCTGTCCTGCCCATACTACCACTCTCCCCTTTAATCCCAGAGGAAGTCAAACACACTGAAAAGTCTTTAAAGCCACTGAAAATTGAACAACCATACTCAATAAAGCAAATCCTTACTCCCCAAGAATGACAATTCTATCCCAGTTCAATGTATCAGTGACAACAAATGAAAGGAGAAATGCTTAAAAGAGTAAGAATAAGTTGTGCTAGATTGCTAAGTACAAGGCAAAATTGTCTCACCTGCCAGCTGACTCTGCTTGATAGATTCTCCACGATGAGCCTGTATTCAGTCCTGGTAGGGGGACCATATCTAAAATGCCAAAAGGGTGCAAAGAAAAAAAAGAGAAAAAACCCCCCAACCCAAAAAAAACTGTAACGCTGTCTGTTCATCCTTTTCAGGCTTGGAGTAAATTCCAATTTAATTAAACAGTGCCAATTTTGGAATTGGAATTCAGCTCCAAAATATAGAAACATCAACATGCAAACTAACAATACATTTAAGTAGTCCATTGAAATATTAAATTGTGGTTCGAAACGTCTTAAGCTTAGTCCCAAGACTACATGCAATGAACAAAAACGAAGCAATTCATGGACTACAAAAAGTTATAATTTAGAGCCTTTGTACGATCTCATGTATTCAGCATGAAAACGTTAACTATGGCTTACACTTACTACTATATGAAAAAGCAAATAATTGTATCCATAATGAATACTTAAATAGATACTTAAATAAGCCTTAATGTTAGTTTTATCACCCAATATGAGGATGGCTATCAGTTGGTCAATCATGGCTTGGCTACTTACAAATCTTCAAGAGTCTGATGCCTGCTGCAAGAAGAAGAAATTCAAGGCTCTAGTTATCATTCAAGTGTCACTTTTAAAACTTAATTCATTTAAACCATTCCTCACGCATGCACTATGTCCCTATTTCAGAATTCCATTGCTATGAATTCCAGGGACTCAGCTCAAGTCAAACACCACAAAATTTTTTGGCAATTGCAATTAACAATGAAATCACACCAAAAATGTTACTTTGTGACATTCAGTTGAACTGACAACCAGATACAAATAGCTTTCAAATTACTTTTGACAATTTCAACAGTCTTAGATCTATTTAGTATTAATAGGGGAAAACAATCCTGATTCCTGAAATACAGTTACAAATCACATTTATAATTTTTCTTTTATTCCCATACACAAAAACTTTAAATTTAAATACCAAGTCACTATGCTTAAATGATATTAGTTTAGGAGGCTAAAACAAAATTAAATGAATTTGAGGAATGAGGACTCCAATTCACCACTTAACTCTGAAGCAACATGCCCCAACAAAAAGCAAACATCCCTATTTCAAAATTTATCACACATCATACCTAGGCTAAAATCACAAACATTCAGATTGTTGAGACAACTGTAGTAAATCATCCAAACAATCTAACTTAAAAAATAGAAGTCAAGTAAATTGCCAAATGGTGAATAAGCTTTTCCCCAGAGAAACCTATATAATTACAACCAAAAGCCCAACAATCTTTCCCTTCATAAACTACCCTTCACTTTGTAGCAAAACAAGGCAGTCATGCGAAACACCTGTTTAATGATTTAAGTTAAGTCACTAGTGCTTTAAGACTGCTTTTCTCTTCCTTAACGATAGTTCACAATTTTGTAAAATAAATGCAGATACATTATCTTATTATTGCTAACCACCAAGGAATCAGGAAGATAAGTGAGCAACCTCATTACCAAAAGAGGTTCAGCACTGATGGATGACATGACACAATTACCCATAAATGTCAGTGAATAAGATCCTTGGAGCAGCAAGACACAAAACTTAATACAAGTATACCCAAGATAATTACATGATTTATAATTTGAGGTTTTTGTCAGATATCACATTTTTAACATAGCAGCTAGATAAATTTGAATGGCAAGACGAGTGAAATGAGTGGACATCATACCCTTTACCACTACAAGAAAATTTGTCTACTGGATTGTCATGACACTATGGCTGAAAATGTTTCATGACACTTTTCCAAAGGAATGACTATAAGTTACAAGCAGTTAGCTATTTTCTTTTAAGATGGAAGAAAACCAATAATTGATCAAGAATCTAACAAAATATTATAGATCAGGGCATCTACTACCCCAAGTATGAAACAATGTGCTTTATGTCAAGCCCTCAGCCTCCAGTTGACTGCTCACAGGAATAAAACTGTCAAATAGTTTTAAAAAACAGCAAAACTACTTCAAATAGCACCCTCTGATAGTGAAATAAATTCCAATGCCAATCAAATTCCATATGAAGCCCAAAAACTAAGAAACTTACTGTACACAAGTGATGCTCTAACATTGTTGGGGAAAAGATGATGCATCTAAATAATCTAGCACTCACTACTTAACGCAAACAGTGTTACAAAAATTACATTAAGTACAACTTAGCTACACAAATCAGTATTTGCACCTCAATTATTTGAATTATTTAAGAGTAAAATATTCAAGAAAAACTCAAGTAATAAGAATTCTATTAGTACAATATACAACTATATCCTAAAAGTTTTAGAAATAGCAAATATAAGGTTCAAAGAAAAACTAATCTTACACATTATTTCCATTACTTCTAAAGAAGTTTCCTATTAATTTATCCCCTTTACAGCTGTTCCCCTATGTTTTCACAGCAGAAGTTCTATAAATTAGGCAACATTTGTCTTTCATATTTAAAAGATAATTGGGAAACTCCAAACACACCCATCTTAATCATAGTTAAAACTCCAAAAGCATCAACTTCTCCTACATTTAGAAAAACGGTAGGTGCAAATAACAGAATAGCCATGTGCACTGCCTCTTTTATCCATACTTTAACATAAGGTCAATGATCATTTAGATGCATCAACACACTTTAATGTTATATAAACATTGCTATATCATATACAATTGATAAACACACACTTTAAAAACACCATGTTAAATTTAATTTTTGAAAATGAATCTGGACATAGTTGCAATAGTTAAAAACATGCGATAAATTAAATCTAAACAAAGAGGACAGCTGTCAATCCGATGCTTTTGATGCCCTACCGAGGACTCCTGCCTCTCCACAGGTCGCTGCCCCTTGGAGTGCCGCGTGCCTTCTCCACAGATACTCTGAAATGATATGGGGAAAGGAAAACCGGGCAAAAGAGGAGAAATAAAAGTGTAGAGGGCCAAACCCCTTACTTGTCCATCCAAGAGCTCCGGCGGCGCCCCACCCCGGATACCAGACCGCTCCCAACCGCTCCGCGGCGGGCAGTGCCACGGGCATGTTCCACAATCACCCTGTATAACAAGAAGAGAGTCAGGGAGCGGTCTGGTCCATCCGTCTGGGCGAGGCGTCCCTCTTTCCCAACTACACAAGAGCTCATGGGAAGGGACATCATAAAATTAAACATTCATAGTGGCTCGGCCCATCAAATACCCCAAATTTAATGCAATTTTGTCCCCACTGACAATTGATTTGTTCCAGTTAAGAAAAGATTAAAGGGGATGAATTAAATTTATATGAGCCACTGCCCGACTCAAGGGAAATATCAATCTTAGTGCAGTTGCGAGGGATTATACTTTCAGCAAGGACAAAAAAACTGAAGGATTTTAAGGCCTTTAAGGAAATAACTACCCTTCAGATTGACCAAACCACTCAATTTCACATACAAAACAAATACAGCAACAGATAAAATAACCATAATGAAAAACCTTTAGAAAGCCAACACACCAGCAATTAAAGAAAATACAAGCAAAATCACCCTCTTTAAATAAAACAATTTCATCAGTTATACATTAGCTGCTGTAGAAATTCATAGCAGCACTTTCAAAATATCTAATATTAAAATTTCATTAAGACCCATTAATCAGAGAGCAATTAGGTGTGTAGGCACAATTATAAAAACAATAACATCAACCAAGTCATTGAAGATGTTTGGTCAAATTTCTCACTTATAGGTTTAAAAATTTACAGCTGCCAAGCATATAGTTGGCAAGTTCATGCAATGGCAAGTCCCCCCAAAAAGTTGCACATTTAAACTTATAAATTTAATAAATTATCTGTTCGATCTCTAAGGTGTCTATCATAATTACGGAAATCAACTATTTTTAGAATAAAACTCAGAACCATACCTGACGGAGATACACCATTTAAATTTTATTCTAAAGAAACGGCTTTCCATGTGGAATGCTTGTGGGCCAAAAGCGTCTGGTAATATAAAGCAATTAGGACAAGCTCATTTTCAATATACATCTGCACCATTAGCAAAACATATCTTTACTTAAATTTGCCCATACAGTATGATATCTACTTTACTCGCAATATTTCATAATGACACTGTTTGTGAAGCCTATAAAGCCCACAGAAATAGTCCAAACAAAGGAAAATTCACTCCCCTCTCACCATGAAGATCTGTTACATCAATGTATTCTATAATTTGACTAAATGAAACCAATACTTTATTAATACTCTGTCCTATGGTGTTTCCTGAAGATTTAAATAATATCAAAACACTAGCAACTAGCACATCAGCTGACTACATTGAAAAAGAAACTGCGTAAATTCTGCACCGGGTGCATTCCCAGACGACTACAAACCGATAGAACATTTTAACGCGCTTATTCTCTACTAAACCTTTGTAAACTGCGTTCCATGGAGAATTTTTCCATTTGAATCTCAAAAATATTAGTTCTCGCGGTAAGATTTAAAATCTAATCCATGAAATATATTGCAAACATATAATTGCGCTACAGCTAGACACCTCTAACCATCAGTCTCTACTAAATACGACCATGCTTACCTTTCTCCCATCAGCTCTTTGCCATTAAGTTCGTAAACTGCGTCGTCGGCATCTCTGTAATCGTCGAACTCCTGCAAAAGAAGAAACTAAAATCAGCAACATATACACGAATGCGTTCGCCTATTATCTACAGGGGACCAATTGCTCAGTGTCTATTTTGTCATCATTTACTCAGACCCGAAAGATGGTAAACATCATTGCAACATTTGTCTAGGCGGTTTAGCTAGCCTCCGAAGGATGTGTACACCCTCTCATGCAAATTTACTGTTATTTTTGAGTTAGTACTTACAACAAAACCATAACCATTCTTGATGAGAACATCGCGAATACGACCATAGCCTTTGAAAAACCGTTCCAGGTCTTTCTCTCGCACTCCATAGGGAAGGCCTCCAATATACACCCTTGTCCCTACCATGCTGCTGTAACGAACAAAAAGCGAAAATTAGACAAACTTACCACAAATCCATATCCGTTCTTCATCGAGATTTCCGTGATTCTACCGTATTTCCTGAAGAACCTCTCTAGGTCGCGTTCCCGCACCCGGTAACTTAAGCCACCAACGTATAGTCTGGTTGCCATTTCTTGAAGGAAAATGTAAGAGAAGCCTATCAGAGTAGTCCTTCAAAACTGCTTATTACTTTTTTGGACTGTATAGGGACCCGTTATATCAAAAACGAATACTTGAAAAATGCAAATTCACGCTCATAACGAAAGGCGAATTGGCGTTGAAATCGTCATTTTAACGCCCATAATTGCCAGATTACTAGATGAAGCAACACATTACAAAAAACATATCACATACAAAATACATTAAATTGAGTAAATATAGCGGATGCCGGTGGATTCACGCATCAACCTATTTACACTACCTACTTACAAGATGGCGCCGACTTCTTAAGCAAAATTCGTGCTATCAAACACAATTCATAACCTTACTTTGATATTTCTACTTCATTTAACCACACCGGTTGAAAACCATTAATACTTACTTATATTTTTATTGTAGCTTACGAAAAACCATCAATAGGCCAACGTAACGCAGAACATCTACGAAAAGGGCCAAGCGTCCTCAAGCTTCATGCGTATGAGATAGCAAACGATAAGAAGCCTATTGGAGTGGTTCACAACGGTTAACACACGGCTTACCGGAAAAAGAAACTCGCATCGGATATAGGGATAAGGCAAAAGCTAGTGATGTAGGTGCATGAATAGCTAGTTGGCGAGCACTCAAAGCCTAAAACCCAAAACAGTTCGTCACATTTTAGAAGATAATTTTTTTATGTTGATGATTACAGCTCAAAAAATAAATCTTTGTGAACCTATTGTTTTAAATATTTTTTCCCATAATTTTTCAGCTTTCGTCCGGTTGTATTCTCTCCTTATTTCTATTCTATGTAAAATCGTACTAATCAATGATGGCGGGCCAACAACTTCTCCGCCAAATAAATGCAATGGGTCAGTTTTTCGGGCTGGCCGAGCTATTTGTTGTTGAAATATACACCACGCCATTTTGGTTTCTCGTTTTCTTGGAGGAAATAATGTGTTTCCGTTTCTTGCATTCGTAGCATTAGTACGTATAACTTACATTTCGAAGTTTTGAACGCAATTTATTTAAAGATGTGCGAGTTATTATGTAAAAGGAAATTAGTGATCTTGTCGAGGACTCATTTGATGTATAAGAGTTTATCTAGTTACGCCTTGTATTTAATCAAGAAGTTATTGCAACTTATCATTGAACTTGCGTGTGTCTTAAAATTTCAATTCTTTCTCATGCTCATCGACATAGAAAGGTTACACTACGTTTTCCAAGAGTTGTGACCTCTAACGCGCGTTGTTTCGGTTGAGGAAGTTTATTAACCAAAAACATGAGTTGCACATTAGATTAACCCGAAGTCATAAATGTCCAACATTAAACTTGAGGGGAGAGGACAGATTGCATTCCCAGTTTTTAGTTGGGATAGACAACAGAAATTACCGTTGTAAGAAACGTATCTTGAAAGATAAATTAGTATAATTTTGTTATTCGGTTAATTTCGTACACTTGAGACGAATTATTCTCATAAGCTGACCATTAATCAATTTCCTTTTAGAAAATATGCATATATAGAAAATTTATTATCTGCTCAGGCTTGCATTTTCATTGACGATCTTAATTACTTTTTAGGTAAATTCACGGAAACGTTCATAAAATCTCCGATTGCCTAATCAGAAAGGGTGATATCAGCTTGTAAAGTAAAGAAATAATGTTTTGATCATTCTTGTGATTGAGAAATTCGACATAATTTCCTGCTTTCATTTATGTTTTATGTGCATTGTCATTAATATATTCCCCTGCTGAATGTATTCTGTCGTGCTCTATTTGTGTCAACATTTACCCATCATTCTGTGATAAATTGCAGATTTACGTGAGTTGGAATGTCTGGAGAAGAATCCGATTCGAGAAGGCGAAGTGGTACGGTAATTGGAAGCAGTGGATGCATGAAGCTTGCAAAACCATTGCATTTGCAGCAGCTGGAGCGAAGTTTGGATGTTGGACCTTTCCTCTCATTCGTAGAAGGGGTTTTTGATAATCCCATAAGGTTAATTACTAAGTATTTCCTTTTCAAATTCTATATTCTGACCATGCAGAGGTAATTGTTCAAGTTTTCCATTTAGATAGAAACGTTCATTGTTCTTCCTAGTGAACTCCTTAAAATAGTAAACTAGTTTGACCCAACACTAATTTTAGTTGCTGACTGTCAACAGTCATATCAAATGGTATATACAAGTATCACATTGGTCTTGGAATGGATAAGTCAAGGAGAGTGCATAAGTTGTGAAAATGTATTGATTGAGGAAACTTTATTGATATGTTGTATTTTTATAGAGATAAAATGTTTAATCATATAGAATTGATACATTGATTGATTTCATTCAGCTCTAATCATTTCAGTGAGGAAGAGGAGGAAGATGATGATGATGATGCTGATTCTGAAGATGATCCTGATTTAGATTGCAGCAGTGATCAAGGACTGCAGCAAGATGGCATGTGGAATGGAATTAGCACTACAAAAGAAGGTATGGAAGAAGATGTCCCACCTAGTCATTGAAGTGAAAATTATAACATATGATTGAGGTCTAAATTTCTTCATAATGTTGGAATTCTCCCCTGGAATATATTGGTAACCTGTCCAACCCAGATTACCATTCCTCTATTTATGTCAAAAATAAATGCAACAAAATTATACTTGTCATAGTTTTATGCAGTATTTGTGGTTGTTCTTTATTTTGAAAGAATTTTTAAATTTCAGAGAGAAGGGTGGATCGAAGCAGACTGTTCAATTTTGGAAATGTGAGAAGGAATAGGAAATGGATTCGGAATGTGTTGATTAGTAGCAGTGACAGTTCTGAAGGTGATGAAGCAGAAGATGATGGAATTATCACAGAGCAAGACCTTCAGGAAATGCTCAAGATGCACCTTCTTAGAAAAAAATATGCTGCACGTTTCCATACTAATCCTGAGGTAATGATAAAATACTCTGCTTAATTTAGTATATTTGAGAAGCTGAAATTATTTTGGTATTGTTTTCACTTAAAAGAAAAAACAAGTAATCTCTTAACCTGTTGATACTTTCCTCACCTCATCAATTGTAATAATAACTGCCATGTATATTTTTATTGTATATGAGTAACTTATCTGAGAAATACATTCAAGGTCTATTAAAAGTCAAGGAAAACTTATGAACCTATAATTTTGGGGTTAGGTTGAAAATTCATCCCTTAAAAACTTGTGTAAGGGTCAATCCTATGTTAACTTATGTTTAATAAATGTTTATGATCTTAAATTATAAATAAAGTAACTAAAATCCATATTGTGCAGATATTAGTTTGAAGGTGTTTGCTCATCTTACTATTGAGTTACTATCAATGCCTCTAGTGTATAGGTTGACTGTAGATTTATCTATATTGATTTTTATTGAAAGGTCCACATACAAGATTGTTACATTTTATTTTCAGGATTCCTGTAGGAAGTAGAATCCCACCAATAAAATATTCTGCAGTGGTACAAAATCACATATCTGGGCTGCTTTCCAGTTCATGCATGACTAATTTATAGACTGTGCTCATAATTGTCATTAATTACTGATTATGGATATAGTTACTCTCTCATTAAAATATTAAATTGCAGAAAGAATTATAAAATACTTCTAGAATTAAATTTTTAATTATACTTTCCAGGAATCACTTTTATATACTGGTGATTGGTCTCAATCATAATACAAATAATAAGAGCCTATTACATATAGCAAATTATACTGTGCGCTATTTATAAAAGTGGGGAAAATTTAAGAGTTATGGTTCATTTTCTATTCCTTATTATGAACCTAATAAAAATCATTTGAATTAATTTTTTTGGTGTATACTAGGGGAGCTATAAAATATTTTAGATGATATATGATTTCAAACTTTGGAGTCTAAACGAATTAAATAGCTTAAAGGAAAATTCAAAGGATTGCATGCATAATCTTAGAAATAATTGCAATCTACCTGTCAAGTATTTATATTTCCATTTCATGCCTTAAAAATTTGTATTATATTTTTCAGAATCGGCAGTATCAGTACTATGGTGCTGGTCTCCTATCAACATTTGACCGGTTCCCAGAGCACCAAAGGTCAGTCACCGGAGGTCGAAAGAGAGCAAAGAAGGAGAGGCGCATGGAGAAGAAGAAGATGAAAAAGGAAAAGAGGGATTCAATGGGAAGCAGTCTGCAAGCTCATTCAGTGGTGACATGCAAAACATCAGCGGTGATGATGAAGGAAGAAGTGAAGGAAGAGGTTGAAGAGGATGAGGTAGGGGAGGAGGAGATGACGATGAGGCTGCTAAAAATGAAGCAGGAGGAAATGGAGGAAGAAGAAATGGAAGAGGAAGATGAGGAAGAAGAGGATGAAGTGGAGGATGAAGAAGAAGATGAGGTTGAGGATGATGATGATGAGGACGATGGAGAGGTTAGAGGGAGAGGCAAAGGAGGTCGGAGGAAGTCTCAGTTGAGCAAGAAGAACCCAGAGGTAATGGCACACCGTCGCAGAAAGATATGGATTCTCATGGCCAAAAAGGAAGTTGGAAAGGTTAGACTTTTGCCTTTTTTCCTAGAGCTAACCATTTTTATGTTGCTTGTGCTACTTTCCAGTCTGTAATTATTTTTAAGCTTCATCATGAAAAAAAAACCTGCAATTTCTAGTGAATTTCACAAGTTTGTTAAACATTTTGAATAGGTTGTGTAAACCTACCTATGGTTTTGTTCTATGTATAATGTTTGTCTTTCATTTTATTTGGAATGTAGTAATGTTAATCTAATGTAAGACACCAGGAAATATTAGTTATTGCTTATGTAAGAGATGGGCAAAAAGCAAAGGCAAAAACTACTACTTGATCAATTTCTATATTAGGGCAGCCTTCTTTCTAAGGATGGAAGATGATCAACAGAGATTAGAAAAAGAATAGCATTACCGAAAGAAGCATTCATGAAGCAAAGGGAACTGATGACCTAGGGAATTGATGAAGGAATCTGGAAAAGATTAGTAAAGTCCTTGCTGTGGAGTGTAAAGTTGTATTGGTGTGAAACGTGGATGTTAAGAAAAGAAGGTATCAAAAGATTGGGGGCTTTTGAGATGTGGGTATGGCATAAAATGGAGAATGTTAGTGGGATTGATAAAAAATGAATAAGGAGGTGCTTGAGATGGTTGGAGGAGAAGAGGTTAGTTGAAGTAATTAGAAATTGATAGAAGAATGGGTGGGTCAAATATTGAGAGGATAGGGATTGCTGAAGAAAGTGATCAATGGAAGAATGCTAGAGAAAAAGGGGAAGACAGAAGTTGTTAGATGAATTAAGGGTTACAAGGAATTGAAGGAGAAGGAATTAAATAGGGAATGTGGGGGCACATGAACCTACCGAAAGGTAGAACACTATTATATATATTTTTACTTTTGTTAGGCTTTATCTTTCTTTACTTAATTTTGCATATGATTTCATCCTCTTCTTTCTTTAATATTTCACCTAAAATTTTTTCTTTGTCAACCTCAAATTGCAAATATCTTTCCCTTGCTCAGTTATATATATTTCTAATTTTATAGTAAGGTGCAAGGTTAAGAGGAAGAAAGGCCCATAAGAGCTTCAATTTATCAATGTGTTAATCTATATGTTGCTTGTTCAATATTCTGAGAAAATTTCTCTTTCTGACCAATGGAAACAAAGACAATTGTTGAATTTCAGTCTGCTTGAGATCCATATTTGTACTGTTTATATCCTAAAAATTATCAGTATCATGAAAAAAATTCTAATGAGGTAAGCTTCAGTTTTGAAATTAAAGTTGCATTATATCAGTTGCTGAACCATTGCTAGGATTTGTTGCTGCAATATAAGTTTTATTATTTTGATATTACCTTCAAAATGATTAGAATCATCCTGTGAAACTCTCTTACCTGGGGTGTAGGCATAACCATAGCCAGGAAATTTTTAGCTTGACTTATTGTTGCATTCCAAATAAATTAGGATTTCATGCAGAATATTTTATTATTAATAAAAATTGTGGTAACATGCTAAAATTTATCTTTGTAAGAATCAAAAGAACTATTGAAAATATGTGAATTATTTCATTTTATAGGTTCAGAGAGCACGTGCAAACAATCACAAAGAGACGCTGATGAGTTGCAGGAAAGCCGCGCAGCACTGCATGCGATACTGGAGACAAAAAGCTATGCAAAGTCAGAAGAACACAAAAGAAACAATTTGGCGTTCAAAACGCCTCACTCGAGAGATGCAGGCATACTGGAAGAGGTTTGACCGTGTGGAGAGAGAGACGAGGAGGAGAATGGAGAGAGAGGCTGAAGAGCAAAGGAAGATGGACCTAGAGATCATGGAGGTAATTTAATGTTTATTTTAGTTGTGGTCATTAAGAATTTCAGTCAGAAGTGGAAAATTGATTTCAGTGATCTTTGCATTCACTCAACATGTTCTTGGCCTTTCTATTCAAAGTTCCATTTCTGGTGTTCTACCATAATTTTATTATTCTGCCTTTATATGTCTAAAAATGCTGATATTATTTTTGCTCATGGAAATCTTAGAACATTATTAAGCAGCGATAAAATACCAGCAATGCCAGGTGCATTGGGAGAACTGGATATTGTCTTTTTATGATGAATTCATTCGTAATATTCTGAATAAGTTATAATGAAGGAGTACTTGAGTAAATTTAATACTTCGGCTGTTTTAAGATGTTATCTAATCTAATTTTTGTTTGCTCTTCATTCTAGGTGAAAAGGCAGCAAAGAAAACTTAACTTTTTGATAACTCAGACTGAGCTGTATGCTCACTTTATGTCTCGGAAATTAGGAGGGGAGGGTTCAAGTGCTGCAGCAATGGAACGCCATAATCGGATATTGGCTCAATTGGATGAGCCGGGTCCAAAGAACCAGAGGATGGCTCTAATAGATCATTACGACAGGTGTGTTCTTCACAATGAGAAGCATTCATCAACCAAAGTTCCACTTTACTATCAAACTACAAGAGAAGTCATTTTTAATGACCTTATTCCTTTAGGCAATTCATCTGAGAGACACCTCTTCATATCTGTAATATACCTGCTTACCTTTTCATAGTTTTGTGATTTCATCGATCTAGCTTGTAGTCCTCTGATAGCTGTAATGGTATCACGTATATATTCCTTACTTAGCAGTAGTTGTATTTTCTGCTGATTTTACACTGTTTTGGTAATTGTCTTGGTATATATGGTGGCTAAAATTTTTTGCTATTAGAAGGTTATTTTTTCTACATCCTAATTAGTTCTACTTTCGTAGATCAACAGTCTGTTCATTAATCTTCCTCACCTCTATATTCTGAACAGAAAATCATATAATTACTGTAGTGACTTGATGGTCATTTCTATTTTCTGATGATTGGAGGCAAATGTAATTGTGTAATAACAAATTCTTGATGGTAGAATGTAATGTGGGTTGTATGAAGAGTACTATTCTATTGGATACAATGGCACTTGCCATCTACTGGCAGATGATTGAACTGCGTCTTCCATTGACATTATTTATGCAATTTGCATTAAAACCCTTTTTTGGCTGGCTATGCCATATTTTTGTCAGAGGTAAAGTAAGTTGGAAAGTTGCTGTGAGTGCAAAACCCTACTTTTGATAGACAGCAAGGAGATGGAGGCAATAGAACCAGGGTACTCAACCCTTCTTGGTGATGGGGAACCCAAGGGCAAAAGCAAAGAGGGCACCACTTAATATTTCCATCCAGGGTGACATTCAGGTCATCCCAAAATACTTTGTTTTTTGTTCCAAAAACAACAATAAAGAACAAAAAACAAAGTATTTTAATTCACTGTTATATCCACCCAAAATGTTGTTCCATGAAGTCAAGTCCTTCCTTCATTGCTATCATGAAATAGTATTAAAGGATCCCTTTTTTCTTTTGTTTTCCAAAGTGAGGTGGTCAAGGCAAAAGTGAAGAAGAATGTGAGAGAAGCACTGCAGGCAGAGCAAGCAAGGGCAAGAAATTTTGACCCTACTGTTGGCAATGGGGCTGGATCCCCTACCTCTCCCACATCCTCACCAACAAAATGTGCAGGCAATGGAGGGTTGAACCTCACAGAGACCCCTGCTGGTGAAGGACGCCCACAGCCCAAGATATTCCGAGGTGTATTGAAGCATTATCAGCTGAAGGGCATGAATTGGCTGGCCAATCTTTATGATCAGGTGATCAGAATTAAATGCAATGACACAATCAAACAATTTTCTATGCTAATCAGAGAAATGCACAATAAAAAAGCAAACATGATGTTCTACAACTCTTAACTGTCAAATTTAAGTGCTGAAACAAAGAATTGAACTTGGACACTTCCAAAAAGATATCCTCTGTTCATCCAAATTAACTATACAACTAATACTTCATAGCTACATCATAATTTACCAACAAAGGAATCTCTTAAGTAAAGAGAGGCTGCATTGTGAGATGCTTAAATTGGTAAAAGATATTCCACTTATTGATTCCACCAGTAAGTGGTGAAGATTCAGATTTTTGTCTTGCAAAACATTTTCATCATTTCTTGGATTTATTCTAAATTGCATGCAATTATGTGCATTTTCCAATTTCCTTTCATTCCCTTCCTTATTTCCTGGGTTTTACCATAATATTAGTTTGTAAAAAGTTCGTGTTTTTAATATTATTTTTGATTTCGATTAGAAAATTGCTGATAACCTTCTCTGTCAGATTTCCACTATAGGACATGAAAATATTTAAATTGACTTGATGATTTTAAGTAAATCAATCCTTTCTGGTCATTTAATTTAAATTGATGAATCATCTGTGTGAATTTATCATTTTTTGTGACCTTTTAAATCTTCTCCGAGAATCATTCATATCACCATGGTTCTAGTTACTTAAATTGAAGTTGTGAAAATTATTAAAAGTTTCTTTTCATGATTTCAAGGGCATCAATGGTATCCTGGCTGATGAAATGGGATTAGGGAAAACAGTGCAGTCCATAGCATTTCTCTGCCACATAGCGGAAAAATACTGTAAGTAATTTTAATAATAGGAATAAAACTCTACAGTTTATAGGATCTGCTTACTTTAAATTGTTTATTACTACAAATTACAACCTTATAGTATAATACATTCTGATAATTTTCCATGTATTAAAAAAAAATTGTTTGTGTTTAGCAAGTTCCCATGAAATATTTTTCAGTGGTTAGCAAGTAGCAGGAAAGTATTGATTTCAGTTTGATTTAATATATTCTCAGTTTGGGAAATCAGAAATCAGATGTTACCTAGTGGAAACTCTGGATCAACTCCTGTGTTTGAAGCCACATCTCCCTATAGATTGTTCCCCTGGGGCTTTCTACATATCTGAGTTTTCTGCACAGGAAATGCTGCTGTTATTTTGCATGGCATGGAGGGCCAAATTATTATAGCAATTATGACTTATAAAATCAGTCCTCTAAGTATTCACAATAGTTTGAAGTAATTGAGAAGTAGTAGCAGCAGTGATCCAAATTTTTCTGACTTATGAATGTCCAACTTATGGCCATCTCAAGTTATGTCATCCCAATATTTGAAAGGCGATTTTGAATTTTGGGAATGATTTAACGGAATTTCATTTTGAACTGCAATTAGAGTGCACCAGGTTTTAGCAACATCAAAATATATTGTAATACATGAACATGTCATGTTCTTTTCCTCATTTTTATGTTTGAGCTATTTTCCCTTATTTCCTCCTGTTTTAATGTAGTTTTAGTTCCCAGTTTGTGATAGTTCAATTTTTATTATTTGTATTTATTTTTTAACAAGTTGTGATGTTTAAAAGTGTATATTTGTAACTTTACTATATATTTTTAAGGTAAATTAAATTTGTATACAATTTTAATCATTATATCCTCAGTAATTATATTTTCTGTTATTGAAATACAATTTTGTTTTACTTACTAGGCTACAAACTATGTGCTAGGTACTTTCAGCAAATCCTTCCCATGTGGTTGAACTACTCAGTGGATGTATAGCTCAGAAATTATTGATATTTCACATTTTTTATACTTATGTGCTATATATTTTTTATATTTAATACTTTACTTTTGTACTATCTATATTTGAAAAAGCTTCTAATTTATAAAAACAGTGACCTTGTATCTTTTCTAGTCATATATTTTATATTTGTAATTGATTTAATTTATTGTTTAATAGTATATTTTCTGAATTTATATGAAGTATATAAAATAGTGACTTTAGAAACTCCATGGCTAAATATATGGCTGTAATAACATATTTATTTTTGTTAGCATACAATTTACGTAGATCATTTTATCAATAAATTCATTTTATTAAGGTTAATTTTGAGGTTTGATATTTATATTTTGTTTCCAAAAGTTTTTATAAATAAATTACTGGGTTTTTATTATTTGGAGGGTATCTTTATAATCTAGATATTTGATTTGTCTGGACTGGCGTTAAATTTCACGTATGTCATAAATGTATTGATTTGCTTTTGGAAGTTTAAGTGTTGGAGTGAGATAATTTGAAAATAATAATTTGAAGAAAGAAATAAAAAGAATTATAACAAAGAAAGCTTACCAGTTAGTAGCTTAGTCACTTACTCAGTTCCCATCAAACCCATACTTTTGTCATTTACTTGTTATATGCCCATATTAAGAATTTAAAGGAATGGATAAAGAAAATAAAGTCGTAATCATTTTTATGCAATGGGAGTATTTATAGGTTGATTTTTTATATTCTTGGTTTTTAGCATCTTATTTTATCATGATATCTTTGTCCCCAATGTAATGCTATAGATATTCTCCAGAGACTCTCTTCATCATTCTGTTTCCTCATTTAAAATGGTATATAATTGAAACAAAGCAGAAAATCTTTGGATCCCAACTGCATTTTAGTCTGCTATTAATTTACTGCCACGAAAAAAAGACCTGTGCTCCTACTTGGCATATATATTGGGGAAGCACTGTTACCAGATTCCATTTTTTGAGATAAAATTGAAAAAAAAATAAAAGATATTTCAATATATCTCAGTCTAATGTCGAATGACCCAAGAATATTTTTATTCTAATGCCTATTGTTACTGTCAAAAAAATATTTTATTCAATTTTCCTAAAATCCATTCCTTATTTTTTGTTATTGTTCCTCATGCCAATTTGGGGATATGGTGCCACTGTTGAAGTTCAAAACGTCATAGTACGTTGTTCTTTTTCATAGCTTAGTTTACTATTAATGAATATAATGATTCTTTCAAATGATAAAAATATTTTGCCTGGAGGAACAAATTATTTGGTTAACGTTATGATTTGAATAGAATTTATTCCTAAGACAACAGTATAGTTGTGTAGGATAAGTCAAGAAAATATTCAATCATCAGAATAAAAATGGCATAAAAACATAGAAATAACATGTAATTATTCAGTAAGAAAGCACAAAAACTATCTGTATCATGTAGATTATTTGGAATCCTAAGTTGTTGAATTTACCGCTCAATGCAAATATTCAACAGAATAGAACTTTTTTGATTTCAGAATTCCTTTCACTTTACTTTTAAACCTTACTCTAATGGCATTTTTACAATAATTTCGTTGGTGGTTGTAGAATTTTAAACCCATAGGTTTGGCACCAAAAAAAGGCAACTCTTGTTCTGTTATAATCATTGTGAAAGTTACAGTGACTGCAGGTAGAAGATGGTAGAAAGCATTGGTGTAATAATACATGTGTGGTCTGAAAATTTTCGGACATTTTGCCTTTAATTGACATGTTTTCTGAAAATTTTTGGAAGAATTCTGAAAAATCTGGGGTTGGAAACTTTTCAGACTACCCTCCTAGTCCTGGTTACTCATATGAGAGACTAGGGAAAGGATATAAATGTAGGAATGGGAAAAATATTTAAATCCTTAAATATTGGTAAGGGTGGGTTGTTATTTTAAAGGTCATAATGTGGATTGCCCTCTTTTTAAATATAGTATTAGATAAAGTGGATGAGCCCCAGAAAATAATACTATTAATTACATGAGAATAGAATTCAGTACAAAGAAAGAAGTAGTCGCTGACTAAATTACATTCCAATATAGAAACACCGCCAGAGACTTTGCAAACGTGAAGTGGATATGAAGTATATTTTTAGTGAAAGTTTCATTCCGATATCTTACTTGAAGCTCAAATTATGGTTGTATATATATATATAAATATCATGCACACTGTAATAAAAAAATTGGAATTCCTCAGACCTTAATTTCAATCAGCTATAATGTTCTCAATGTTGAGTAGCATGTTTTAAATTTCAATTATTTTTAAACATTTATAATGAATTATCATTAAAAATATTTCCATCAAAACCAAGCAACTTAACAATAGTAGTAAGATATATTGCTTGCATTTAAAATGAATTCATGTAATTATTTATCGGCCAAGAAAGTAAAACATACACAGTGCCATGGTTCCTTTCTTATTTATTTACCTAAAATAGAAAATGAATCACATCAAATTGATATAAAATATGAATAACTATACAATATAAGTTGGACAGAGGGTTAAGGAATTTTGTTTAGTATCACAAATTATTAAATTGTTTTAATATACTTAAATTCCTCACATGAAAATGTGTGTTAGGGAAATAGACTTAAAGGGAAAGGGATGAATGTTTTACTGAATGGTTTTAGAAACAACAACTATCTAATATCCATAAAAATTCAAACACTGTAGTGGACAATGCTTCTTACCATTCCACTCAAATTATTAGGGCCCCTGTGCAAGCAACTCATAAGGAAGTAATATTAAAATAGTGGAAAGAGAAAATTCTGGCTGTGAAAGAAATAACCAAGGCAGAGTAGTTACAGTATATATCAATGCACTTGTGAATTTTCAGAAATCAATCATGACAATAAGTTACATTTACTGTCTTAAGCTGCAGCAGTTTTATCAATTACTTTCTCCAGTGGTAAAAGAGATGCATAATTCCTTTTCTCCTCCTCAAAATATTGTCTGAGATTGAAAACCATTTGCCATGCTTGAATATTGAAAACTTGCCTTGATTCTTCTTTTCCCTCTGAGTCACTTGCCCTTTTGCACATTTTAATTTAATTAGGTATATTAAAACAATTCAACAATTTGTGATACCAAAAAAATCTAAAAATACAAATAAAATAAATGAATCTCAATTACCAAAGAAATACTTAAATTTAGTATAAATAAAGGCTAATCTAGAAAAATATCAATGTGAAGTTTAAATATTTAGGAAAATTAACTAAATTAACTAAAATTAACTGAATTAACTAATGCTAAACTATACTCTGACAAGAATGGCGTAAAAACTACTAATGTAAGAAAATATAATACCTCAATTAAGACTAAAAACACAAATGAAACCAACTCAATAAAAAAGTAAATGGATATTAAAGAAAAGAAAAACAAAGAATTGAAAGTAAGGATTAAGAACCGAGATAAATTATTAAACGAAGAATTCACCTACATATCGCAAAAAGCGAGAATTGCAGCTAAATGAGCTATCAAATAGTTGCAACCTACACAGGCTGAACTGAGTAATATGACTGCAACAAATTACTTTACTGTAAGGATTTTTTCCAAAAATTGGTGTTTCCTAGTCCCTAAGAACACCTCATGGGCAGGGTATAGGTCTTAAGTTCTTGGCTCAACTCTAGCAATTAGCAGCTCACAGACTTTTGTTTACTGATTAGCTACGAAAATAATGCATGCTTGTATGTAATGTATTTAGGTAAACAAAAACTTGGGAATTAAGAGTTACTTTGAAGATGAGTACAAGAAAACCCATTTAGGTTTGGATTGTACTGCATTATTCAGTTGATAGATTCTGTCAAAGGGGATGGCTATATTTTCTGAGGCATAATATGTTGTTGCTGAGGTTTGCGACTGAGCTTATACTATTCATACATGAAGTATTATGATGATTAGCATATCAGTAATTTACTTTTTCCTACTTCTAAACCTTCATTCCATTTATGGAAAATATTTTGGATGACCTTCAGGAAGGTTTTCGTCTTTGCAAAATAAACCTGCACCATTGTTTCTATAGATTTATGGTTTAGATAATAGCTGCTTGCAGCTAAAATAATAATCTTTAGCTAAGATTAAATTTTTAGATGGGTCCAAAGAGCATGGTCCAAATTGATAGCTGATTAAAACAAGAAATTCATTCCCAGGGAGAAATGGCTATGAAAAAAGGTCTGACAGGACCCAGTTCTACCCAAATCTCCCAGTTGTTGGTTGGTTTCTTTAGTCCCTGAGTAATCCGGTCAGAACATTCTTCCATACTGTTACTGGTAGACTATAGGCAAGGTTGCACAAGTTTGTCTGACTATGCAGCATCATTTGCTGGCCCAGTCCTGTCAGACTATTTTCATGTCCATTTTGGGATTTTCCTCCCAGCTGCACACATTTCTGTGCCAGCTCATCTAAACCCTTCTCCTAGAGATTATAATTTATTTGTAGCTTTCAATGGCAACTAGGTAGTTAAGTATTTCTAACAAGGAGAGAACCTAGTATCAGCTGTGCTGATATTGAGGAAACTTATAGGGATAGATTTTAAGCCAAGGATAATGAATTACCCCAAAGTAGGGCATTACAAGCAATAGTTTTCTCAGAAAATCCCTTAGAGTATTATAATAATATTATAATTATAAATGTACAGCTGTCAGTATGAATACTCAGCTTAAATCGTTGAATTGTGAATTGCTGATTTATTTAGACCAATAGAGGCCATGAACCAAACACCAGAAACAATTATCTTTCTGATCCAGTTTCCAGAGTATGAAAAAATCTAAGTTCCAGTTTTTCCATTTAGACTTCTTGTGCTGGTTATATAGAATTGATGCATATATTTCGAATCTTTACCTAATGCATCATTTGAATACATGAATAAACAATATTATTGGCTAGGACATCTTCCAGAATAATCCTGGATTCAATCTCTGACCACTATGAGTATCTATCATAAGAAGGACACAGTAGCATTTTAAGACTCTCATTTCTTTTTTGCATGGAGACAGGCTTGTCACTCAAGCAATAGTTAGAGGATCTAATTGATGATGAAAATGATATTGAGGATTCCCAAATAATCCTGGGTTCAATGTAGGACCACTATGATGGTCTTGCATGTGAAATGCACATGAAATGCGGATCATGATATGTCAGAACTGAAACATAATGGTGAGATTGACATTCACTTTTCCAGAAGGGCTTCTGTGGTTCTTTCATACATTTAACTGTCCATCTGAGGCCCTTAGGCAAATATGTCATCTTTTGGCCCCACCATAGGAAATTTGTTTCCATTGTGGCTCCTGTGATAGTCACCTATACTATTCAGAGTTTTAAAATTGTCCTTAAATGTTCTTTTGCCTAATTTGATTTTCAGATTTTAAGAATTAAAACTATAGAGCTGAAGTGCATGCATTTTGAGTATTGTATTAAGGGAATTGGAGCCCTCCAGGTGAAAAACATTCTTATGAATTTAAATTTAAACAATGCATCCAGTAGCCATAGTAGAAAATGATGTTGTTGAAGATTAGGGGGAAAATACAGAAAAAATGACCAGGCAATAGCTGGAGTTGAACCTGTGACTATCAGATTATAAACCAACCACCTCACCCCTACCCTAAGAATTTATTTTACAAAGCTCCTTCATTTAGTAATTTGAGTCTGTGTAAATCTTTAAATTCACTATTGTTTTAAAACCTTGTTTGTGCAGTGCATCTTTGTGAAGTTCATCCAACTAAAAGTTTCATCAAAGTTAGCTTCTAACAAATGGCTCCATTTCAGTACAAAGCCAGCCTTAGTTCCTATGTTTATCAAAATGTTTATACATATTATTAGAACATTGATTTGCAAGATTTGAGTACATTTCTTCATCTGTCATATTCATAAAATCATTATTGTGTAGGAAGTAAATTGTCTACAGTGGTGATAGAAGATTGTGAAGCATGGGTGTAAAGAAATTTAGAATAGAAATTTAATGCAAAGGCTTTTGCAAACTTACTTTCATAATGAAGGTTGTCTGGGTTTTGAGGTTTTTTGCTGTGCAAACTACAATATTTCATTGACACTACCATCAGCATGGTACCATGGCAAAAGGTTTGTGCTTTTCCCACTCAACACTGGAAAACCCTAAAATCCTTGTCTTATTTTAGGAATGAATGAAAGTGGATATTTTGGAACATGATCATAAATTAGACAATTTGAAGATGATGATGCATCTGATGAAATATTCTAAGGCTGGAATTATTTTCCTATACTACCTGGATAATTTTAAGGGGCATTAATAAAATCAATATATTAAAGAAATACAATAAACTGTAAATACCCAAGCTTGTACTATTTGCTTTTAACATTTTTTCTTGAAAAATGCTATCTTTACTATGGCCATTCTTCGTGCTGTTCTCTCTAGTTACTTATCTCTGTTAGTTATCCTTAGAAGTATATAACAGAATTATTTCACAAAAAGTAAAATTTTTCATGAAGTGTTATTTGATAATGAAATAGTTGTAGAGGCATTAATTTTACATTCTTTCAGCATCTTTTATTTATCACCCTAATCCATTGAAATCATGACCCAAAGTTGTATTTAAGAACAATTCAAAATGGAGTTGTGAGTGCTATTTGTCAGTTTGTTGAAAATTTTGGTACATTGGTCAGAACCTTTCTGTTTAAAAGAAGGACTAGTATTTTTGGGAAAGTAATGAAATAAGCACATGAATGTAGAAGTGCTTCTTTTCAAATTCAAAATCCAACTGGAAAATGCTGTATGATTCGAGCATGTTTTTTAGAAATGACCCCAAGCTTGCTTATGGCTTAAAATCAGAGCTCAGAGTAAATATGTTCATGATAATTATTTAACAATGTCTAAGATCCTTTTCTTGGAATTATTGTCAACTCTTTCCTATTTCTTCTGCAAAATTTTGAGCATCTGTCATCTTACTCATTGACTTCTTTTACTGACTCATTCCCTCACAGGGCATTAATTCAAAACTGAAAAGAACTATTATTTCTGCTGGAATTAAAACTGAACCAGAGAATCCATTTTTATTCTGTTTCTGCGTCCAAGTTTTGACTCCCAATAATGCACATTTTCCTTAAATGTAACTGAAGGAAGGTTTTCTAAACATGAATAAATTCAACTTGTGGTGAAATAAGTATTTCTGTTAATAATTATATAAGAATACTCTCAAATTAATTGCAAACATCCTTTAGGCATACAAGATTTTTGTAATATTTCATTGTAGTGTTTAGAATAGGGTCTTTCCTGTAAGCTTAGCATAAAGCTTTCAACTTCATTTTGATTGATATTTTAGCAATTTGGGGTCCTTTTTTGGTGATCTCTCCCGCATCCACTCTGCACAACTGGCAGCAGGAAGTGGCTCGTTTTGTACCTGATTTTAAAGTTGTGCCCTATTGGGGCAATCCTCAGGTGAGCATCTAGAATGATTTTCTTGTTTTTATGGTGGGAAGAAAATGTTCACAAATGTAGCTTATTTGGTTTAATCCCTTTCTTGATACATTTTAAGAATTACAAGAATAAATTTCAAAAATGTAATATTTTTATTTATTTTTTTATACCTAAATGAATCTAAAAATTAATATCCAGTCTCTTATTTAAATATATATTTAAAAGTAATATTTTGCTCTCCTTTATCTTTAATTTATTTTGAATTGTTAATCCACACTCTTTCATTAAAAAAGACATTGCCTATTAGGATGAGTATACTCATTGGCGTCAGTGCAGTGTTTAGTGGTTTTACTTAGAGAAGTGACCCATTTTTCTCTTATTACATTTTATTTCATTAGCAACTAACTAAATGCTGTACAATGTAAGAAATGAAGTTTCGTTGTTTGAAAATTATGTTTTTGAATTGGAATGCAATTTACTTAAAGAATGCTCTGAGCTTAACCTCAGATGATCTCAGTGTTTTTCATTCATATCATTTGATCCTTTTCAATCTATAAGTAGTTGCTGCACTGAGTTCTTTTAACCTGCACTCCCTGCCATAGGCCAAAAGGCAGCTTGCAGGGTACTTACGTAGATGTAAATGTTGGTTTACTTTTCTTTCTATATGTATTTCTTGAGGCTGAGGGAAAGGGGATAAAGAAAAGAGTGCTATGCTGTCATTACTGATGATCTTATATTTACGTTGAGAACTTTACTTCAGGAGCGGAAGATTCTTCGTCAGTGTTGGTCGTCCCCAAACCTACATACTCCATCATCTCCTTTCCATGTGGTGATAACTTCATATCAAATTGTGATAGCTGACATCAAGTACTTCCATCGTGTCAAGTGGCAGTATATGGTGTTAGATGAGGCCCAGGCTATCAAGAGCTCCAGCAGGTAAGCCTTTTAGTGCAATGTAATTGAACTGATTAACTCTCAATTATTTCTTCTGTTTGAAAATGTCAATTGAAATTTTCATTGAATGTTTATAAAAATACAAATTGTTACTTTAGAGCAGTGACAGTTTTGAATCTTTCCATTTACAGAAGTACAGAATTTCCGTTTTCATCTGAAATATTAATTTAATATTTTGCTTAAGCCTTTTAAGGACTTTCAAGTCCATGTTTGAACAGTTGAAGCAGCTTTATTTAAAGATGGCTTTACTAAGAGAAAGAAATGGTTGTAAAATGCTATTTAATGATGTTGTAGCTCCGAATTCTGAATTCAATTGGAATTAATCTTCTCCAAATGTGGAATTGTTTTTGCCTGAAAAAGTAGGTAGAATCTATGCATTATGTAACCAACAAACGTGGAGAGGCATCTGATCTGTGATGGTGTTTGGTGAAGAAATGGATAAGAAGATAGAATGATTGTCCAAAGAACCCTTCCCAGGGATTCCGAAAATTTATTTGCTATCCTAATATAGCATTTCTGGAAGTTTCAGATTACTGTTATATATATTTAATCTATAAATCCTTCAAGTATTGCAATTACCCATAAATTTTACTTCAAGAGAACTGATATATAAAGTAGGCCAATAAATTCATGATTTCCAACAATTTTGGCTGTCTTAGCTGAGGTTTTAAAATTTGTTAGATGTTCAATATAAATCTTGTAAAAAAATCTCCTGAAAATAGTTCTCATGGTAGTTACAGCTCAGTTTAGAGAAATGTTGTATGTATTAAATTTAATGCTATGATTGAGGAGCTCCTGTGAGTGCAGTGACGATTTTATGTGTTTACAGTATGCGCTGGAAAGTTCTACTGAGCTTCAATTGTCGTAATCGGCTTCTCCTGAGTGGAACTCCTATACAGAACAGCATGGCAGAACTGTGGGCATTGCTCCATTTCATAATGCCTACACTCTTTGATTCACATGCTGAATTCTCAGAGTGGTTCTCCAGAGACATTGAAAACCATGCAGAAAACAAGACAGGAATTGATGAAAGTGAGTGCAATGCAAAATATGTTTATAAGATTTATGGAATTCAGCTTCAGAAGCAATGATTTCATCATGTTCACATATGGTATCTTTGTTTTTCATTATTATTTATTCACTTTATTTTTTTATTCTGGCAGTGTCCCTCTGCTGAATTTATATAACCTTTTTCCTGGTATAATAATTGTTTCTCTCACCTTAGTTTTTACTGCAATTATTTTCTCTGAAAACTTAATTCAGAATTTGGGGTGTATGGTAAAAATATGGCCTCAAATGTGTCATCTTTGAAACATATATATTTTGATAGTTTCTCTTGAATGAATATAGGAAATTCAAATATTTTCATCAAATATGTTCATTCATTGATATAACCACCTGTCATATAAAAGAGAATGTGTTTGTGCATGTACTTTCTCCTAAAACTTGAGACCAAAAGTCATTCATATTAATTTCATATTCAAACTTGACAGATTGGTTGTCACCAACAAAAGTTGGCAACATATCTTTGGGGAGTTCAGGAATGTCTTTTGTTTATTCCCAGAACATTTATCCAGACTTCATCTAATCTTGAAGCCATTTATGCTGCGTCGAATAAAAAAAGATGTGGAAAATGAGCTCTCAGACAAGATAGAAATAATGGTCTACTGCCCTTTGACCACAAGACAAAAATTGCTTTATCTTGGTAAGTACTTATTTATTATTACTCTTTAGATAGTTTTAGATACTTTAAAGTTGTTTGATAAATACTGTTAGTATGTTGTTGCTCTCTAAATAGAATATCATGAAATTTTATCTTGGAGCTTGTTTTCTGAAAGAAGTATTAATGACAATTGAGGTAAGCATATTATACTTAATCATAGTCATGAATGTAAACATAAAAGATAGACATATTAAATCTTTTCTAATCCCAGAGTTCATGTTCCATCATTCTCATTGTATGATTTCTTATAAATTACTGATCAGGATAGTGAAAATTAAATGCATTTTATGATTTTTAAGTTCAGGGAATTTTAATGCAGGGAAAAGGTCTATTCAAACTCCTATATTATCTAATTGTGTGGAAGTACTATCTGCAAAAAATACTGTGAAAGAAATTAAATTAAAGTTATGTTATATTACTTAATTTGAGTATGCATGTTATTCTGAATTTCATGTTAAATTTCTTATTATTTTGCAGATCAACGTTTATTATTCTAGTTCACCCTTTAAACAAATGGATATTATGAAAGCTTAGTAATCTACTATAGCTGTACAATCAGTATTTGTCAAATCAATCCTACGTTGCATAATTTTTCTCATTTAAATGGGAATATGCCTCTCTTATCTTCCTTTTAACTTGTTTTATCTTCAATATATTCATTGGAGATGAAGGCCTAAAATTAATTGAAAAAGATGACTAGTTCTTTGACAAAAATTATTTATAAAATTGTATAAAAAGGTAGCTTTAACTGTCATGTGTTAGCTATCCTTAATAAAGAAGTTTTAATTGTGCATTGAAGTGTTCATGACACTTAATTCTGTTTTATTTATTTATGCTTTTAGCTCTCAAAAAGAAGATTAGAATAGAAGATCTCCTCTACTCATCTGGATCATCAGGCTCTCTCACCTCTCAAAGTGTCACCTCTAGTCTTATGAACTTGGTGATGCAGTTTCGAAAGGTATGGTTCACAGTGTATTTGTTTTTACAAAAATTGCTGTTAAAGTTTTTTTCCTCCTTCTACTGTAAAGCTTTTTCTTTGCAACTGTGGCTGTATTAATGAATTATCGAGGAACTCATTCATTAATTTTCTCTAATCCCTGATTTAACTTGACCTTAATAGTCTATGCCCAAGACTATGGTATTTTATCTCATTGCTGAATATATTTCTTTTTTATTAAATGATTCTGGGTTCTAGACAGCAGAATAATCATGGGACTCATTTAGTGATCCGGAGTTTAATTTATATTTTAATTTTTATTATGGTTTAGATTTAGGTGAAGGGTAGTAGTTGGTATTGCACATAAAGATGTGAATGTAGGAAATATCCCAAGGAGAAACAAATGATAAAATCTAATCAAACTATTGCCTTTCTTACTAGATCTCAAACCTTGTCTTCATAGTCACCCAAAATAATTGTAGCATTAACTGTATGTATTAATGAGATCAAATCATAAGGTTGTTGACTCTTTTCTGTAATAATAATAATTTTCTGTAATACATGAGTTGAAGATAAATAATTACAAAAAGGATCTTGTGAAGTAAAATACTATATTTATTGGCATATGGCACATAGGTGTGTATACTAGTTATTTTAATTTTAAGTTAAAGAAAATAAATTTAGAATCAAGGATTGGAGCTCCAAATTTATTTAGATAATTCAATGTGCAAATTTATCAATACATATAATCTCATGTATGTAGATTTTAAAAAGTAGATTTAATATATGATACTGAAAAATGTGAACAGATAGGTAGAATGAATGTTTTGCAATATAATAATAATAATTTCTTTAATGGAAACAGGAATACCCCAATTAAGTCCATTTTAATTATAATTATTGACGAACACACACAACCATTCCCTAACCAAAAATGTGAACAGATAGGTAGAATGAATGTTTTGCAATATAATAATAATAATTTCTTTAATGGAAACAGGAATACCCCAATTAAGTCCATTTTAATTATAATTATTGACGAACACACACAACCATTCCCTAACCAGAAAATTCTGGCTAGCTGGGATTCAAACCGGGGACCTTGGTGTTGGAGTGATAACATGCAAGCATGCTAACCACTCTGCCACCCTGGTGGCAATATGAATGAATAGTACATGCATATAGCACACTAGCAGAATTTCAATTCTAACTTTGGGAAAAAAGTGCATGTTATATGCTGATGTGATAATAAGCTTAAGTCTTAACAAAATTTTGATTGACAATTTGATTTTAATGGCTTGTGATATTTTAATCAAAACCCTCATTTAGTGTCAGTGTTCATATTAAACCTCAGATGATTTCAAATAGAGCCTTAAGTGGCTCCTGAGCTGCAGGTAGCCATTTCCTGGTATGTATTAGTATTCATTTTTCTTTGCATAGAAGATGAATTATCCCAGTTTTCAGCCATTTATGGTATTACTTATGAATACAGATTTAGAATTACTAATTCTAAGAGGTAACTCTATAAAGATGTGAAAGTGCTTCCAAGGTGTGCAGTTTTCAAAGAATTATTGCTGTCTTCTTGCTTCTCTAATTTATTTCCTTAACTTTACAGGTGTGCAATCACCCAGAATTATTTGAGAGAAGGGAAGCTAAATCATCAATGCTCATTCGTACTACAGATTTTTTAATACCATGTGTTGTCTGGGATTTGGCTTTTGGTGGACATAAGCTCACCCCATTTAAACGTCCTTTTACCAACAAATTTTGCATTTTCACTCCTGATAAGATTCACTCATCTCTTTTTTCTAATGATTCATCTTATCATAAAGGTAGGTGTAATCTTTTTGCATTTTTATACTGTAGTAGTTTTTTCTGATGTCATACAAATTTAAAAATTTATGGTATAACTTCTCCATCTTTTCATTTTCTCACAGGCTGTTTCTCATTTTCTCGTTTTGTGGATGTGTCACCCCAGGAACTCTTTTTGCTATTTTTAGGAGGGATCCATCACAGGCAAGCTTTTCAAATACTTTAATATGTGGAAGAAATGGTTTTTATAATTATGAACCATATATTCTCGAATCTAAGATGCACTCAAGTTTTGGGTGATATTATTATTTTGTTTAAGAGAAAAATAATAACACGATTTTAAGATGCATGCTAATCACCTTTGTAGTTTAGCAGACTTACTGCTATTTGTCAATGACTAGTGATTGTTTCTTACTTGATAGTATACATTTCTTTCTACAATCCTTTAAAGAAATTGTTATAAGAAGCATGTTCTTGATTTATCATAACCTAATGGCAAACCAATAAAGGACTATGCAAGGATTAATAGCAAATAATAATAATAAATTATTAATATTTGCCGAGAGATTGTAGTACACTTAAACACATTTATAAGATTTGATAGGAATTCAAGTACAGTAAAACTAACTTAAAATAAATTTTAGGGGACCAACCTCTAATTTTCTTTTAGACAGTGAGTTTTTACATCCAAACTACAGTGTTTTTACTTGAGTATTGTAGGATAATAGTCTTTTTCTCTTTAATTTCTTATTATTACAATATATTGTAACAATTTACCATCCTCCCCTATATCCTTTTTATTATCCCTAATATTGCATAATTATATTTAACTGAATTAAGTGATACTATTCATCATTCATAAAACATCACACTAATCTGCTCTTCAGTAACAAATCTTGATAAAAAAATATTGAAGATATATTCTGGTGCCTTGCTATGAGCTGTTTAGTAATAGATATTTACTCACACTTTTCTGTTCACTCGTACTATCTCCAAAGTGTATCATTCTTAGCATTTCATGGACAAGTACAATGATATTGGGAATACCCATGTGAGATTTATAGCTTCCACTCGCTTCTAGAAATTTAAAATGCAGAAATCTAACAATAGGTGAATGTTTTGTTCCATAACATCATATCAGTATCTTCTATATATAAGGTAAGAAGGAAATGAAACTCAGTATGTCAGGTGATGGAAAACGGTATAGTTATGTGATGGAGATGGTGAGAATTTCATTTTGAAAGAAGAAATAATTGGTCAAGATGCCAAAGAATAATTACTGTAATGGATATTTCATATCATCTGTACTCATATGTGGGATAATTAATATCTTCAATCATAGAGAAGTCCAAGGGACCAAGATATCACCTTTTTATTGGCAGGATTTCTTTGTATGATTGTTAGGACTTAACTATGGTTAAGTACCAGAAGACTAAAGAAAATACCTACATTTTTGTCATAAAATCTGATTAAATGTTTAGATAGCAAATAAAGTGTGTGTATAATGAAACCATGTGGCATATTAGAAGTTATATGGCATATCTATGATTGACATAAACCACTGATTGGAAGTTACAGTCATAGTTGATTTTTACATTTTCTAGGTGGAAAGATGTGAAAAAACAAGAGATATTATCAAGTCATAGGCATCACTCGTGGTTATGGAGAGATGGAGTAAGTTATGGAAAGTATGTTAATCGTTATGGACTAGTTTTTGGTCACGAGCGATGGACTTGTCCTGCTAATGCAGGGAGTGACCCAGACAGTGTGTGGAAGGACTTGGTGTTCTCTTCATGTATGGGAACTGTGTATGCCCATCTGAGTCACAGGATGGTATCGATGGCAGAGACGCTTGAGCATCGCATGATGAGAAGTTGGAAGAAGAGCATGGCAGAGGAAGGGAGTGCAGGAGGGGGGGAAACGCAGGAGAAGACTGAGGAGGTGAAGGAAGAGAGTGAGATGGATGAGGAGGATGATGATGATGATGATGAAGAGGAGCAAAGGAGGAAGAAAAAGAAAAGGCAAAGGAGTGGGTTGTCCATGTTGAGAAGTCCGTCTAAGCTGCCCAAGTCACCTCCATCATCTCCTCTCAAGGTCTGTTTCTTATTTTATACATTCCTGTTGGTTCTCTTAAGAGCTTTGCTTATTAAGCATAATTCCCTCTATCCCTCTTTTTCTATCTTTCATCATCTTTGACACTACAGCCCATAAGCCCATATAAGACCGTGGCCTTTGCCACAACTGCCTTCCATCCTTCGTTATCCTCTACTGCTTTTCTTCACCCCTGGACCCCCAGATTCCTTTAAGTTCTTAAGAGAGTTTCTAAAACCTCTAAGTTAAGTCAATGTATGCTCACAATAACTTTTATTAGTTCCAAGAAATACCAATGAGCATAGTAACACTAAGCAAAATGTCTACATTCACTTCTTCATTATGTTATCAGTGATTACTTTTAGATAGCTTTTGTCAAATTCTGTCAATTTGTTTTGTGAGTTCTGCAATTTCAGCTAAGAGTTTACGTATAAAAATAGTCATGTATACATTGGTTAGTATTCTTACAGTCATTGGAGCTCTCAAATTATTTCTTGATGTAAAATCAGTGAGGATAATTGACAATTTCTTATTTTAAGGCTTAAGCTTAAACTTAGTTCATAATTTCTTATTCCTGTTTAGTAATAACTATTTGGTTTCTATGAAGCTTATACATTACTTTTCTTTTAATATTACTCTGTATAAGTTGGCATTACTTAGAGCATTCTGTTTTTATCATGAATGGTGGGATGTAAACAGCTGTTTTAGAAATGATATGTGACACCAAGATTCAATATTGCAATTTATATTTATACTTATGAATTTTCATAACAAAAGAAGAGGAGACAATGTATTAATAAATGTTTCCACCATACTGAACATCTACAAACAGTGAATGTACAGCAGTTATAATTATGAATTACCATTTGTTAAAATAAAATAACTTTAGATGAGATAGTGGAGGAATGATGTTGAGGATGAAGTAGAGGAAGAAAACATACACTATTCAACAAATAACACAGTTTTAGATTTAGGATAGCTAGTTTTTGTCTTTAATTTGCAAGTGTACTTAACATCTACTAGGAAAAGAAAGAAACTACCCAAAGAGTTCTTTGAAAAAATGACACAACATGTAGAACAAGGGAAAATGTTAATGAATGATTTTGACCAGAAAATTTATAATAAAGGAATGAAATTTTTAACTCAAAATTAAAGATTAACAGAGCAGGCTGCAAATAAAAGTTCAAGGAAAGATTTAGAAAAAAGAGAGCAGCTACTTGAGAATAAAAATTTTCGGATAGCTTCAAAGGAACAATTTTAATTGTGTTGTGTTTTTTATGGTTCTGTTTACTAAAAGAAGAGATATTTGAATGTCATGGATCAAAAATACAATGCTCAAATGAAATAAAACGTAATAATTAACTGTGCCCACATTTTTGTTCCCAAAATGTTCATGACTTTCTGTGTTTTATTTTGTTTAAACAAGGATATGTTCCACCTGGTATTACTAGAAATGTTCAACTAAAATACAATGTTATTTCAATTAATTTTATGGTGGTTCTATCCACACAAACTTGAATGCACAAATAATTCCATTCTTTTTCACCAAAAGTGAATATTATTCACCAGTTCTTACTGCATCTCCATGGAAATTGCTTCTCAGAGCTGAATTCTAATCCACCAATATAATATAAAACTAGTTAGGATGCTGTGGTAATGAATTTGATTTTTAAAATAAACCATACCTGCCATATAAGATTTAATCTAATTTTAATTTAAGAATCTGAACCAAATGATGTTTTGATTATTTTAGAGAGCTCCTGGTGTCCGGGAATCCCGTTCCCCTCCCCCTGTGGAAGATGTGAGGAGAGGAAGAGGGAGAGGAAGAACTTCTTGGACTGGAGCAAGTGGTCTCAGAAATTGGGGTACTGAGAAGTACAAGCTGCTTCCTGAGATGCGTCACATTCCACGTCCCGATCGAGTTCTCTCCTGCATACCCACGGAAATACCACCATTTCTGTTGAATGTCTTCATTCCTAAAGTGCGTACATTTCTCTTGTTCTCATTCAGTTTTGCTATCAAGTTCATTTCATGTAACATTATTGTTCCTTAAGTAGCTTTTTGTGGGCTTATGCTCCAATGAGATTTTTTGAGTCAGTCTTACCCAAGATTAAATACAAGAAGAGACTGGCTAGACTCAGTCTTCTATGATACAGATGTAAATTAACCAAATGTTGATATATGATTAGCTAAAACAGAAGCAATGTGATGGAATAAATTAAATGCAACACTGATTATTTCTGTAATATTTTTGCCTCGCATACTCTTCATATAACCTGTTCATTCAATTTACATGATTTGACTCGCCCAACTTTTTTTTCAAAAACTTGCTTTCGTTCTTTAGGGAAATTGCAAACTCTTGAAGTTTTGAGTATTTAATAGGAAAGTCTGCATTTATTGTTTTCTTTGTAATTATGGCAGTTTCATATTGGTTTCATGACAATGTCAAACGCTTACAGGTGAAAATGCCATTGGCTGAGTCATATGTTAGCAGTCGTCGTGCTGCTTGGGTGGTCTCTGGTCACCAGAGGCTCTCGCTTTGTGCATGTCCCTCTGCCACCCCTCCATCACCTTTAGCTCCCTATGGCTTCATGGGGGGTCCTGGAGGAGCAGGCTCCTTTGGCAGACGACATGCCTTCTCAGACGATGAGGAAGCAGAGTTTGCTGAGCTAAGGAAGCTGCTATGGGGAGTTCCAGCAAGACTGTCAGACAGTTGTGCTGATGGCGCTGTATGGAGAACTCATCCTAGGCATGGATGGTCTGGAGTCATAGTGCCAGGTCAGTGGATAACTAAATACTCTTATTATTGTATTTTAAGGTGTTATAAAAAGTATATGGCTTATATGGAAATCATTAAAACATGCAAATTTACTCTTATGGTAACTAATGCCACCAAGGTGTATGGTCAAAGACCAAGTGTGTAGCCACTTAAAGGAGAGTCAGTCAGATGATACCCACTTTACAGCAATGACTTCTAAAGGAATAGTTTATGGAATTCTATGTATGTGGGTTTACCATACATCCCATTTTGACTGGGATTGTCTTGGCATTCACACATAGTCTCAGTCAATATCCCTGATGCCCTGGTTTCTCAGATTCAGAGATGTTAGATATAAAGATTTAAATGATAGAAAATGATTTAAATGCAAACTCAAATAGAGTATTGATTCAGCACATACTTTGTCTCTCAAAAGTACATGAAATCAATGTCTCAGTTAAGTCCTGGTTTTACCCACTTTAGAATTTGATAATTCCTGTTTATCTACCATCAGAATATGGTGACCTTGTGTATTGAACTGCTGTAGATGTATAAAGAACATAAGTACCAACATAGCAATCATCTATAGTACCTTCTTTTCCCCATGCATTCTAAATGATTGAATACATCTTTTTCTTCATGTAATCTATCTTTTTTTACATGCATTCTTTGTGCAAGTTACAGGAAAGATATTTTTATAGGGTCAACTAGGGTCAAATAGGAGCTGAGTGTTGTAATGAAGTTAATTCAAAGGGATGATAGCCACTAGATGATAGCCACTAGATGATAGCTAATCTTTTTGGCATAAATAAGAAAGATTAGGTCACTATGTTTTCAGGTTAATTGGTGGATGAAAGGAAGTGTATAAAAAATAATATCCAAAAACTAACATGGTTTATAGTTCACCTAGATGAGACAAAATTATCAGCTGTTCTCTACAGTAGTAAATTTTAAGCTGTCTATCATTATCTGGCAGCTCCTGCCTTGGAAACTACTCTATGATTGTCCTATTTTATTTGTTTATTACTGTCTTGGATTCAATATGAAAGAAACAGTTTCTAAAAACATTACTTTTTGAAGTCTTACTTTGTGCCCATTTTAGGATTGGCTGAAATAGCTACAAGGTTTCAAAATTCCTTTTATGTATTCCCCTAAATGTTCTTTTTTTTGAGTTAATTCTGCTCTCTAACTTCTAATCTTCTTTCTTCCAAAGATTTCCAACCTTAATCGAAGAACATATATCTTTGATTTCATTTTTCTGTAGCACTTGCAGTTTTATTGATTTATTTTTGTTTTTAATTGCCTTATGTTGTACCTTTTGAGTTCACTAGTACAATTTTCATCTGAAGAAGCATATATTATTTCCACATATTCTAGACGAGTCCTGACTTACATGTATTAGAATATCTCTCTTATCTTTTCATTGCTTCTACTGACAGTCTGCTCAATCAATCGGAAATAACAATTACATAAGAACAAATTCTTTTGTTACATGTGCTCCAGCTTAATTTATTCTTGAGCATTACAGTGAGCTACACAACTTTATCGACTGCTCTCATGTTGATCCCACTATTTCTGTAGAGTAAACCATGGCACAAAAAAATCAGCTACCTAGATTTCATTTGCAATGAGTAATGACTTAATGGAGTTGCAAGTATTTTGACAAAAGATTTTATTCCTGAAGACTTAAGGTCATGAACTTATTCTCCAAGGAGTTTTTATGGAAAGTATACTTGTGTAATAGCTGCTTTCTCAATCATTAGAGATTCATATCTAAAGAAGCAAAGAAAGATTGTCTAAATATGACTTCACTTATGAATTAAACATTGTTGAAATTCCAGGCTAGCACATTAAACCTGTGATGTAGTCAAGAAAAATTTCCCTAATCATTACCTAATACTGAACCATTTTTTGAAATTGGAAGCTATGAAAAGAAAGGTAAACCTATCCTTAGATCTAAAGGAACTTTTCAGCAATGTGCTCAATAAAGAAAAAAGGTTACTGAATTGTTATCATCATCATCAATATTACATGAACAAAAATTACTCTTATTTTAATATGAGAATGCTTGGATTCAAATTAGTAATTATTATGTAGGGCATGGATTCCCAACATTTTTGGTTCCCATATCCCCCTTACCTCTTGATAAATTATCCTTTGTCCCATATTTGTCTTTATAGAAAATACAAGGGTGGTCTGAAAAGTTTCTGACCCCAGATTTTTCAGAAATCTTCAGAAAACATGTTGAGAAATGGCATAATGTCGGAAACTTTTCAGACTACCCATGTAAATTTCAAAGTGAACAACAGTTCCAGCATGGAGTTGTTGATTTGTTTGACCAGTGTGTGGTAGCAAGAAAATGTTGCTAAACCAATTACTTTTAGGATAATTTAAATCCAGTATATACTTATTTACCTATGATTTATCATATCATTTTCTCATTCTTGATGCAGATAAGGAAACATTAGTGAGTGATGCTGGAAAGCTGTCAGTGCTTGACAGTCTTTTGACGAGATTGAAGGAACAGGGACACAGAGTGCTCATCTACTCCCAGATGACAAGGATGATTGACCTGCTTGAGGTAACACCTTCCTCATTCCCACTTTTATAATTTTATGATCTCTTTTCTTTCCAACCTAAGTCATCATGGACACTATTCATGTATTCATTCTTCATTTCAGGGAAATTTATATTTTAACTAGCTAATCTCGCAGCAAAAAATGATGACTCGGGTGCAATTATTGTAATTTTTATTGCTTTGTCTTCATTCATATACCTTAGATGATGTAATCTGATAATTAATCAAAACATTGAAATTATAAAAACTATTGCCAAGTTATGCACCATAATAAAATTGTGCTGTATTACACCAGATAGCCAAATGGGATATGAGTTTGACTTTAATGAAAGTGGTTGTGGGTTTGATTCCTGGTGGGGGTTCATGTGTGAAATTACCCCAGCTGTCGAAGCACTTTTAAAATTACTTATACTTCTAGCATATGTCTCTTCGAAATGAATGAGGGTTAACTTTGTCTCTTCATCAGAGGTGGTTCTCCAGTCATCCAGTTTTTGAAGTAGTTGTTGTTGAAGTTGTAGAAGTTGAGTTGTTGAATTGTACTGCAGTAGAAGTCTGTTAAAATAAAAATGCTTCAAGGAGCTTTGATTAGGGATTTCTCACAAGTTTTACTCTGCCCTTTGTCCCTTGGTACATCCTATCCTCTTGTCTCCGGTTTCTTTTCAGTGACGATCCCTTTAGTCAGTGCTAGAATTTTTATTTGATTTCCCATCCTATTGGCATTCACCCGAGGGATGTTTTTTCATAGGAAACTTGGCATTAGATCATCTGATCCAAGATGGGTAGGAATGTAGGACTTAAAAGCAGTGCTGATTCGGATTCCACATTTTATATTGAAGGACACACTTTGGTTGTGGTGTATGAAATAATGAAATTTGATGTGAACATTCTTTTTTATGCATTCTGAAGCATTTGCATAATTAAAAACCCTACAGTTCAATTCTGCCACACTTGCTACCCTTGGATTGAAGAGGATGGACATTTAGTATTAGCAATCAGCTATAACAAGTACACTTTATAAGTACTTTTCCATTTTTTGTCAGCTACTAGTCTATAACTACAGTCTACTGTACATGAAAAACTAATGCTTGTCGGAACTCAAATCTGTCAGAGAAAACCAAAAATTACCAATCTAATCCTCTATATTTGTTATTCGTGTAATGATAATCATCCTTCTCAGAGGCAACAAATCCTGTCAGATATAGTGGAATAAATGTCAAGTTGGTAGCAAGAATGCACTTGCAGCGGCTGTATCAGGAGAATGCCAATTTATGTCAAATGAGAAGATTAGGAATAGAGTATAATTAAGAATTAAATTTATCTTCAATGTTCTAGAAGTATTCCTTTTATTGTAGGATCTTTGCATTGATATGTTCTTGTCTTTCATTTAAACTCTTTTTGCTCTTTCAGGAGTATATGTGGCATCGGAAGCACACTTACATTCGGCTTGATGGCTCCTCTAAGATCTCTGACCGACGAGATATGGTGGCTGATTTTCAAGCAAGGTAATAAATACTCTATGAGTGCTTGTTCCCTTGTTACAAACAAAAAATATTGATAGAAAAAGATTGATTGTAGATTCTATGCAGTAATGATAAGTATGTGGTCCTCGTCTGCATAGAAGTTCACACAGAGGGTAAAGTTTCTGAGTGGGAAAGCTAAAAAAGAAGGTCTAATCCATTAGCCTATCAACACATTAGCTAGTAAAAATTTTCAGACCTTGGAAAGTAGAATCACCCTGACCAAAAAATCACCTCTTCTCAGGGAACATAAGCTTATGTATTTACAGTGCTGTATTTGCAGGAATCCAAGTGTTATGTAGTGATTCTCTTTATTAATTTTTCAGGGAGGATATATTTGTGTTTTTGCTCAGCACAAGAGCTGGAGGACTTGGCATTAACCTCACTGCAGCTGATACTGTGAGTAATTACTTTTCATCTGAGATTTTTTGATTTTTGTGTGAAATTGTGTGTGTGAATGAGGTTAAGTCTATCAATAGGTCGCAAATGTCTGTTTTATCTCATACCTTATACCTTAGACAAAACTCATAATATTTCTGCCAACTACTTTTATTTATATGTAACTCATAAAATATTCATTTTCCTGCTTTAATTTTTTTGGATAGAAAATTACTTAAAGCAATGTATGCAGAATCATTTTCCAGGTTAGCCATCTTTGATAGGTCGTCAAATTTTCCCAAATTTTGTTTAATCTGTTCTTCTGAGAATGATACAGTCCTGACTTAGAGCCCAGTGATTTTCATCTGTTTAGGCTCTTAAAAAATCATTTGGGTGACCAACGCTTTGAAAATGATGCCTTATTACATGTAAGAGGTTATTCATAGGCTGTGACAGCAGCTAAAATATTCTTTGCTTGTCGGCTATCAAGGATTTCTAAGGAGATGACATGAAATTCTAATTGTACGGGATAATAGTGAATACATTTCAGAAAGTTACTTTGATTAATATTTCCTCTATCCAATGTTGTGACTTACTTATTCATTTAACCTTGTATCTATGACAAAATACATAGTATGCATGCATTCTATTTACTTTGATTGATATAAATCAAATGACAGAATATGTAAAGAGTTAAAATAGTGTTTAACATGAATTTGTCTGCATGACAGTTTTCAGAATATATCACTCATGTTAAGCAGGGGAATTCTGTACTCATTCCATTGTATTTTGTAAACACCCTTTTCAAATATTTTTTTGGTCCAAAAAAGGGAAATTCAGTGGCTCAAATTACCCTTTTTCAATTGTTATTGGACTAATATCCTAAAGGGAAGTCAAAACTACCGAAAGTCTCCCAGCCATTGCCAAATTAATCTGACATCATTCCCAAGTTGTCAATAAATGTGCACCATAATGAGGGATTTTCCTGCAAATCAATATCTTTTCCAAAATATTTTACAACCTCAAGTTATGCATGGTTCATTTACATTTTTGGGTGTTTATTTTAATATTCCAAGGTTTAGTAGTAACTATCTCTACCCTGATCCATGTGATTCTTAGGTGAGTTTTTCTCCTCTATTACTGTGCAAGCTGACTGCCTCAATTAGGACTTATCAAAAGTAATCAGATTCGTTGGTATTTGTGCCAGCTAATGGAGCACCTCTATCTTTGATTACAGAGTATCCCACAAATAGAATGAACTTGACCAAATCGGGCAAGATAAAATAGGGATCAAGTTAGAGTTCTGATCAAGTTCTGAGATCCTGTAGTACACTGCGTTGATTTTTGTTTTAAAATCAATTCTAAAAATATTTATTTAGTGTTATACATCAATAGCTTAGCGTTCTCATGCATCCTTAATTCGGCGCTTGTCTTAAAATTTGTCCTTTATACTTGAGAATTCGTATCTTTCGTCTATCATAAAGCATTTCCGTAAGCTGTTTGGTTTTTTACAATGGTAGTGTTCTGTATCCTGTATTTTATAATAATTTCTATTCTTTCATATGTTTTCTTCCGTATATCTGTATAGCAAGAAGATCTATGTCAATAGATTCTTTCGATTACTCTGATAAAAAGCAGCAGCCGGAAACGAAGCAAATTTTTGCGTATTCTTTTGGCGGAAATCGTAACGGGAAAAACAGCAGTTGTATGCGTCGAAGAAATTTGAGCGAGCGCTGCTTCCCATGGGAGTGACGTCCTTGCTAGGAATTCACGCCCTTTCCTTCTCTATGTGTCGACGTCATCCTCCGTGACGATATCCACGCGCTGCGACGTGCCCTACCAACTCAACTCTCTTCGTTGTTTTTTAACCATTTTCTGCGGAATCTCCTCTCGTCAAATTTTGGTTTTCGATCACTAATTCAATTTCTCTATACCGAATGGCCTCCTGCCTTCAATTATCTACGGAATTATGACATTTACCAAACTCGAATCTATTGCCGAAGAGTAGGTCATAAGCGACTCAATTTTGTAAGGAGACGTTGGTTTCTAGAGAAATGTGTCTTTTCAATGTATCAGGAATCACGTGCGATGGACTAAGTGCCCAATTTGTGATGTGACACTCCGTATTTCCCCTAGGGGGCATTCGCGATTGTTTTGGTTTCTTTCTCCTCCTCGAAGAGTTCTCTGCACAGGCTAAAAAAGTCCGCAACATTGACTTTGTGTAAGGATCGTCTTCATGAGTGACCAACTTGTCGTTTGGAAAAAAAACTTTGCGTCTTATTGCTAGACTTAGTTAGAGCAGAACTTTTCAACCGATGTCCTGAATGAAAGCTCTTGGCGTGCCGAGTAATATCCAGTAGTACCGCATGCTTCTGATTTCATCTTATATGTGTTCTTTATTTCCTCTGATACTTGGGAATTTCAAGCAAAGTTATAAGCATACTATTCTGCACATAAAAATCATATGTAAGAAACCGAAGTTCTACCACATCCCGTAACTTTTCAGTATTCTTTTTTCTTCAGCCCCTTCCTCGGTCTTTACCTCAATCGATCGACTTGGATGATTAATCGTCACATAATATCTTTTATGATTTAACTCTTCTGAGTAATTTGCTCGTTAATTTTTTTTTCGTATTTTTCACTCTGTCGTTTTCTGATGTTATTAAATGGTTTTAATTCTTGTTTTGTATTGTAATGTGCCATTCCTGACTTTTTTTTGGATATTAATAAATAATTTAATAACGTTCTATTCCTGATCAACCTTGAATTAGACTAACTAAAGAATTCAATTTTTTAGCACTTAATGAATAACTCACGGTTTCATTAGTGCGAGAGCGTAATTAGGTGTCAAATCCTCGTCCCCATAGCATTCCATTATGAAAATTTTGGAAATTGATTGTATGGCTATAAGCATCAGCATTTTATAACAATCTATTTTATTTTATAGTTGTCTCATTTTAATATATTTTCGTAGCGCTAACTACAAAAAATGCATAATTTTGAATTCGGTGGTCCCAACGCCAGCAGTTAGGCGCCCTTGGCCAAAGAGTAGGTAGGCTTATTGTGTCGCTAATTTTGAGTTAACCCATTCATTGCGGAGGAGACACGTATGAGAAGCGGACGTGTGAGTAAGTCGTCGTTGGCTTCCTTATGAAAGCGCCTGCCGTGTTTTCATTCTCAGACTGTGAATGAATGGAGGGTGTTGTTTCGCTTTTTGCGATGTATTTCCTCTTCCAACATCCGTGGAAAATTTTCGGAAATTATGCTTTTCAGCCTTCTTAAACGGTATTACTATTTCACAGCAACATTTTTCCTGTGTTTTAACCAAACATTTTCCGTGGTTTAACTTATTTTTTTACAGTAATTTTGGTCCCTTTGATGCATTTCAAAGGAAAATATTTTTTGTACTGGGACCGTTTGGTATAAACACACGTATCATAAATATTAAAACGATGCGGAACTAAAACTTCTGTTTTCGACACCCTCCCTTTTCATTTTCTGTGGAGTCCTTTATATATTACAGTGACCTCATATTTTAGCGGTCATACTCATTTCCTCAAATTCTCAAAATTGAAGTAAATTTCATCCTAAACTTTAAATATATATTTGGATATAATTTACTAATCGTATTATATTTATTATTTTAGATATCGATATTTTAGAATCCTAATTTCAGTATACAATCGGTCTTACTTTATATATAAAAATTTTCGATTTGTGGGAAAGGCTCTGAGAGGTTCTACCTATGGTAAAGTTCTATGTTTAGTGTGAACAGCTCCCTACCAAAAATACCGATTACCTTAGAATGAAATTAGTTTCGATGCATTGCCAGAAATTTTGAGAATAACTTAAAAGCAACAAAAATCATCCCGTAAATTTTATCATACGCTTGCACTTCGTATGTTTAATGATTTTGAGGAGACGGGCGATTCATTCATTGTGAACCAAGTCATTCACGTATATAGAAGATTAGAATTGATTAATATAATGCATGATGTTATAGGACTCTATTTATGTTAAAATATAAAAGGAAAATAATTTCACTTTTCGTGGGAGATTTGAGATAAACGGTCGCGAGAAATCGGTCAGAACGTTCCAAGGATAAAAAAGTACTGATTTATAACCAAAGAGAAGAGTAGATAATAGATTAATAGCGTATTCCGGATTTAGTAGAAGTCCTGTGATGAGTAATGCGATTTAATTGCTCATGCGAGCGTAGAGTGGGAATTGTTAGTGCGTAAAGCTTTGCAACTTTTCTTCCCGCTCCAGAAGCTCATCTTTTGAAAAACGAATCACGAGAGCACGGGTGCACGTAAACTATTCTATAGATATTGCAATCCCTCCCCGTATTTAAGTGTACTGTACACCCTGCTTCGAATTGGACTGTTCTGGTTTTGACGAATGATCATATTCAATTTTTTGTTTGGTCGAAATATCAGGAGAAAGAATATAATGTAGGATATGGAGATTTCAATGATAGACATGATTTGAACCAAAATTTTCGTAAATTTGTGACTTTTCAGACACATAGAGTGTATAAACACATGAAATGAACTCAAACTAATTGTAAGTTCTAAGGAAGTCTGCCAAATTATTTTACCCCACGGCACAATGAGGTTGGGAATATATATTGCGGCACACCAACGAAATTTAAATTTAGGTTTGCTGTTAAACATGAAGCGATGTGTATGTCGAATATTAAATGGAGATTTATCTTATGAAATGGTTTTTCTTATAATTTCGACGTTTGCGATGCTATTGGGAACATGTCCCTTTCTAAGTTTATGGTTTATGCGCCCAAAAATTCAAGAGAACGACAAACCGGCGGAAATCGCATGAAATTATTGTGCCTGACATTATACATTCAAACTGCGAGTGATTATTTATTCTAAACGTCTGTTACACCAGCTCACCGATGGAATAATCAATGATGCTATAATAAGGAAAGTTTCAAGCATCTACTGCTCTGTGGTGAAAATTTTCAAATTTACTCAAACTCATGATGCAAAAAAATACAATCCCGTTTCACTCTCGCAAGTTTCGCATCGACACTACCGTCAAATTTTTCGCGGCACACATCCCTCACATTATTGCGTCAAGGACCTCAGTTTGGAATACGCTGATCTAAATGAACGTTTTACCCGCCTCAACATTCGACAAGTCCCTGTTTCCTGCCATCAGAATACGCTAACCCTACCCTTCCTCGGGTTCTACCTACCCGACCAACCTACCTATTCTAGCTAACCCCCAGAATCAGTTGGATACGATTCCCGGGATCATTGTTGAAGCCTTTTGCTAACAGATGGCGCATAAAATTAAAGCATTGGTGAAATATGGAATGTCCGAATTCAGTCAGTAATAGATTACATCTTGTTGTGTAACATGCAACCAACGTCATCCCTATTTTATCATAAACGGGCATTCTTTGGGATAAGCATAGCCCCAAAATTTATTATACAACATTAGTCACGCTTTGATTTGCAAGTCCATATTTCATAAATTTGAGAATACCATTTCTTGCTGTTACTTTCTATTTTAGTGAGTCAAAATGAGGAAATCACTATTCCGGAATCGAGTAACCCTCTGGGGATTGCAATCGTCATAAGTACACATGTTAGCTCGGATGATCGCTGTGTATTCTCGGCTGTGGGAAGCGTCCATCGCCTGTGAATCCTCCTCACCTCGTTTTCACATGGCTTCTTATAACATTCCAAGCACGTACTACTGCCACTCCACCCCAGCGGACGCCGCGCTTCGCATTCTGATTGTCTTTTTCTTTGGGCGCTCTCTTTTCTTTCATCAGTATCACCTTCCCATGCATTCCTCGAAAAAATCATTCAAATTTTGAGCGGTCTTAAAATTTTCGAACACACCTCGCATGCGCCCTACCGTCTGCAGTCATGTGACTTAACTAGTAAGGTTTACACGAGGCTTATACTGGTGTACCGACCTGGAAAGAGATTCTGGAAGAGAGGTTTAAGAGTCTAAAACAGGATTGTACAACCGTACCGGTCAGAGGACCACGTTAGAAGTTACATCTAATATCAGGACCCTTTAAAGCAGACTATTAATCTCTCTTGTTAAGTATTTTCACATAAGTAGGATAACCATATATCAATGGTAAGAAGTCCGGATTATCAAATTCTGAAGCGAGTGAAATCGGAAAGGAACCTTGTTTTTACATTAAAAATTAATATGAGTTGATTTCATATGCTTTTAAGTCTCTTAGTGTGTGCTCAGCGTCAGTAGTGTGAACATTTGCGATTAAATCATTTCTATAATTAAAATCTCCTTATCTTACGTTATATACCTTCTTCGAGTTTTTGTAACTTACCTGGGCAAGGTAATATTGTCTGGGACCATGCGTTTGAACTGACAGGTCCCTGTCAAAATGGGACCTATGATAAGCCTACGTATTTATATTATGTGCTGATAATTAACACTAAAAAGCGCACACACGTGATCCAATAATGAATTAAGACGAACATTCCACGTAAACGGAGTAAAAAGCTATTCAGCGCACAAGTTTCATTCTAACAAAAGTAATTTTAGTGTATAATTGTATAAAGTTTTCGACATGCTAGCTCTATCTTATCCTAGGAATTCTCTAAGTTCGAAATTCATTCACCGAACTTCGAGAAGATTGGCGGGCCCGTTTCAACCCTGCAACGGACCCTATTCTAGCTTAAGGGCCCGTATTTTGGACATATTTGATGTTAAATCTACTTTTATACTAAATAATATGATAATGAAATACTTTTAAAAAATATATAATAATAATATACTTAAATATATTTAATAATAATATACTAATATAATTAAACACTTTTAAAATATATATTAAATTGCCGTTAGATAATATTCTTGCAATACTTGTGAAGATTACACAGAAATTAAGCGTATGCAGCTCTAACCTTTGTGGCGAAAAATGTTCGGTTTAATATGCCTGAGGATGACATACATGTATTTTGCTAAACATGGAAGAGGTAATTGGGCATGCTAAATTTCTTAGGAATTTGTGCAAGTATTGCTTCGAATCGATGTGGCTTTTGATGGAAAAAAAATGATCTTTAAACGGTATAAGTATTTTAGAAAGTTCAAAATTTCCAAAAGCATCCCAGAAGACCCATGTTATCGTTTGCTTTTGCTGCATCTCATAGTCCTTAAGCCTCTGGGACTTCTGAGTTATTAAATTCCCGCAAAAAAATATTGCTCGATTTCATTTTATTTTAGAATGAAGACGCGGTAAAACTTATAAAACTTGAATCCTGGAACTTTCAATTCTTCTCATTTCTGTAAAAGTATACACAAGACATCTAACTTTCTCATGACCACAACCAGTAGGTGTTTTATGGAATATCAAAGATGCTTGCGGATGTTATTTGTCACGATTTTCTTTCCTTCTCTGTCAGCTACCAAACATCCCAGGTACTTAATTCTATTAATAGCGCATTAGAATTGTAAATCCGTACTTTAAAAGATAAAGAATTCCTTGTAGGTAAATTATGCGCGTCTAAATTTTTGGCTGTAAACTGAATGATCATGGACACATAACATGATGTGAATATTCTTCATCTTCTCATTGCATTTTTCAGTTTACTTCCAGCGTAGTAATTTATATTTCAAGGGAATAGAGTCGGGCACTTCCTCCCTTGAGACTCATTGTTTATCGGATTAACAGATCAGACGCCAGGGGCGACTTCCAAAACGTATATAAAGATTCGTCGAGGAAAAATTCCTGTCTAAAAACACATTCATCAATAATATCACCCCTTCTCCTGTAGGGAAGTTAGATGATGGGAACGGAAATCTGCTCAGATTCATCTGAAGAGAGTTTTATGGGTCGAAGTTTTTGTACATCTTTCCTGCAGCCATATCTTGACGATCGGAATTTTTTATTGGTAGAAGATAGGAGAAAGTATTTCTTACATTTACTTTTATCTCAGTCTCGTTCATATCTGTGACAGTATGAAAGATGCTGAGTTATGACTCGGCATGATATAACAATAATAATAATAATGAAATGTCTTTATTAGGGCGAGATTGAGACTAAATAATCTCTTCTTACATCCAACCCTTCGTCATATAACAGTTGAAAGAAAAAGATAGCTTGAAGAAAAGAGCAGAGGAGAAAACTACTTTATGGGATTAAAAACTTACGCATAGAAAAAGATACCCCACAGAAGAAAAGCACTCGCAAAAGATGTGTGAAAAACTTGCGGAACCTACAGTTAAAAACTAAATTTTATGGAAAAACAAATTAAAGTATCTGAAAGCATAAATCAATAAATTTGAGATAACTAACGCATGTTATGAAATGTTTACATAAAAATAAACAGATAATGAAAATTGTTAAGTTTCAAAATATAGGTTAAAAGATGTCTCCGTGAAAAATGGCAATAAAAATACTGATTTGAGAAGAGAGTTAATTATCCAGTTTATGCTTGTATTTCCTGTAGTCCATGTATCTGATTTAAATATATATGGTTTTTACATTCGCTCATTCTGGTTTCTTCTGGAGATTACAGTCAAATAGCCAAATGAGGGGAAGAATATACTTAATGTGTCTGAGGATGAATGTTGTCAAAACGAGGGAAGCTCGTCGGGAGTGAGTTCAGTGGACTGACTACAGAAGTGATGATCACCATGCGACTCCTCAAGTTCGATAGAGTTTAAAACATGTTTAGGAGTCTCAATCGATTAATCTGACTCAATCTCTAGATTTTTATCATTTTAATGCTAATAGGAACTTAAGAAGCTCTCGATTCCAGCTTCATAGGCTTTGTCTTTGAAATTTGCATTTTTCGTACTTAAATGAAGTATATGAACAACTATTTATATCGCAATATTACTTATTAAAATTTGAGAGAGCCTTCTTAGAAGTGTGATCATTACCTAGTAATCGGTGCAGATGGAGTCAAGAATTAAAAATTTAACTACTTCTATTTCTTCTGCTAAGGCTATGGTCTATTGCAGTGTCTTCCGAGCTATTTTACCACTCGGCACACTAGGGTTCGGGAATTTCTTTTACGGCACATCAAATTTAAATAAATATCTTTTATATTAATATGATGTAAAAATTCCGTGTATTTATATCATTCTAAACTTCGCTATTATTATTAGTTTTGATTATTATTGTTTTATTAATTGGATTATTATTACTTTTAATTAGAATGTGCACACGTAACTCATCATTAACTGTCTGCAACTATTCACGTTATATATTTTATTTTCATGATTGCCGAAAAGATTAAACGAGAAAAGATTATTATTAAACAGGCATTTAATTAGAGAAGTATGAATGAGGACATTGACATCAGGTTGAACTCCACAAATAGAATGATCTATCGTGGTATAAAACTGTTGAAATCTGTAATTATCAATCGTTTAACTTTGAACTTTTTCGCATATGTCCCAACAAATGGCGCAGAAATACTTACAGACATTTAAAATTTCGGATCGACAATACCATCAAATTTTCCGCAGCACACTTACTACATCTAGCGGCACCCTCCATGGAATATAGAATGAGCGATTCTAAAGATTGCAAGTTGGGCTGAATTTTGGACCACCGCTGTGGACCAGAATGCTATGAGTAGATCAAGTGCACGTAAGTGCAGCACAATAACTTTATGAATGACACTTTTCGTATCATTCAATAAGGAAGGACGGAAATGAATGCCGTTAGTCATACCTCAGTAGCTTTTACTATGAAGAACAAACCCATGACAAAAAATTATCGATACGCTTTCCTCCATCCTGTGTGAAAATGCGAGTGAAAGAACTTCCTCCGATCAAGATATGATATGAATGGTAAGTTTGGGTTCGAAAGAAGGGTGAGATGTGGGATAATTGTTCAATTTGAGCGAAGTGTTTCGTAGATTTGGTTGGCGACTCTGAGTTTGCTCGTGAAAAGAAGAGGAGAATTTTAAGGAGGACGTGCGTCACGTGATGGGGTGCGCCCGTGATGACTCTTTCGAATCACGGAACGGGAAGGGTGGTGGCTCACGTCCCTCCACACCCACCTGCACCTTCTTATCACTGCTCGCGGGTGGTATATCGACACATTTCTGCCCAACATTTCCGGAAGAATTTTTCCCGAAATATGTTCGACGAAAGTTATCAATGTCGATCGCTTTTAATTGACCGGTGAGATAGTCATTTGTTATTCTTGGCATACTTATGGCAGCGATGATTGTCATTATATGAATAACGTTTACAAAAATAGATTATATCTCTATATGAATCATTTAATGTTACGATCATCGTCCTGTTTAACTCGGCTAACGAAGGTTTTTCTTCCGGAATCTCATTTGTTAGCCGAAACGTGATATCCCATAGGCTTCTATAAAAAGTCGTTTAATTTGATCTGGTTGCTGATTTCTATTTAAAAATAAGTTTTAAGTATAGTAAAAATAGTAAAAAAGCACACTATTAAAGAGATAAAACTCACCTGTCTAAGATGAAGAGCTATTCAAGGGGAAGAATGGAAAGTAGAATAAAATATATCGTTGCATATAATAACCTTGACAAAATTTCAGAGTAAACTAACAATCGATTCCGCTTTTCCGATCTTCATATTTATGAAGTGAATTACTAAAGTATTTCACTCGCTGGTGTGGAGAGAGTGAAGCATGAAATAGTTTAATCGATGGGGAGGAGCGAGTGATAAACAGAATAAAACATTCGATGGTTCGGCGCGCTAAGGATAGAGTGAAAAACCTAATTCAGATATTTCGAGGGAAGCAAGTTGTATTCCTCGATTGTTTTCGATTCTTCGTATATCCACTAAATATCTGTTAGCCGATTCCATATTCGTAAGCCAAAAACAGCGAAAGAATTCTTGTAAGTTGGGTTACTCGTTAGCAGAGGTATTACTTTATATTTGTATCTTCTTATGTATGTGTTTATGTGTCCTATGTCAGTTTCTTTCTAAAGAAATACATTTCAAGTTCAGATTTCGTTTCTTTGCAGAAATGTCTACTTTTTAATAGTATTTAATTATATATAAAATTTCCGTAGTTTCTCTGTTTGTCCGTCTGTCCGCAGATCCACATTTCCTGCTTCGTCGATTTCACCAAAGTTCTTATACTTGGCCTTTGCGACATCACAGTTCTGTGGAAAACATTATAATAAATTTATCGATCATAAAGTAAACTTCTGCAAAAGAGGTTAGAAACAAAGTTTAGTGACTATCTATGAACCATAATCAGATTGAATTTAGTATCGTTGGAGGAGAGATTATCTTTTCAATTACTATTGAATATCCATTGTATGTTCTGTGGAAATAAAGCTTACTAATAATCCATTCACAATCTAGAGGCAGTACCTTGTCGATACAGCCATTCTTTTCTCCTTTCAGCTGCTCTTTGAATACTTTTGTTGGAATCATTCCATTCTTCTTCATATGTCCTCGAAATACTTTATCCTTGGTCCACTCTTTCCATTCTTCACCAAAGCTCTGCCTTCCAAAACGTTGGTTATAAAGGCACTGTACCTTATATAGTTTAATGTCGTTGAATTTTCCATCACTATTTTATTCAAGGATTTTCTTCTCTCATCCTTTAATATCTCTCCATTTGTCCTCATGTCAAATTTGTTTTTGTCCTTTTCCAAATCCACAGACTACTGTTTCGATCCATGTCTTTTTCCTTTTCCTCCGTGTCCGACTTTTACATCCATATAGTGAAATTCTCCATACCAATGATTTTACTAAAGCTTGTCTTACATCCAAGTCCATGTGTTTACTTGTTAATAGAAATTTGTTGCCCATAAATACCTCTTGCGAGTGCTATTCTTTTTTTTTACCTCAAATGAGCGTCTACTATCCTCTGTTGTTACGAATACTTCCTAGATAGCAAAACTTATTGATTTCATGGATTTGGATATTGTTTATATTCGGGTTGTCTGGGTATTTATTTTTATTTGGCTATTTTTATCTTTATATTTACTCGAATTTCTTATTCCCTTTTCTTTAATTTTAATAATTTAATTTTCATTTTTACTCATATTGAAAAGTAAACTAATAATACGCGGCCGCAAATGTGGAATTCGTTTCGTCTTTAGCACTAACACAATTTTACTATTGCATGCGAGTACACAATGAAAGAAACAGCTTCGTTTTAGTATTGCACGGATTTATTTTGTTTTGATCACCTTTGAATGTTTTGTGGCGCTGCTACTCATTGCGAAGGGAGAATAAGATAGGAATTTCTTTCATTTGCTTGGAGAGGGGTTACCGCCCTGTAATTATTAGATAGCTAAAATTATCCTCTCAAATAACATAAATCGGCGGTTTTTGGCGGAGTAGACTCCCGGGCGCCTGGGTTTGTGGTTAGCCTCGCAGTTTGCGAAATGGCGCGTATTTCTTGCATATTTAGGTGGAGAATTAATACGGAAGAATTAATTTGGATTCATAGCAGTGTAATGAATATGTTAGATAAAGAATACATGTGCCGTACAGTGTATACATATTAAAAGACATTAAAAATAAATTGGACGCTCTATGTACTCTTTTCCTTGATATGACGATGTGATGTCCATATCGGTGGTATTTAATTAAACCATGGATATTTTTGTTTTTATTTTTGTGTCGGTTATGATTTTCACATAATGACGACTTCAACAATCAATTATATTGTTAAAAACAGTTTGAAAATCGAGTCGAAATGGTAGTAAATAGAAAATTAGCTTTGACAGAAATAATGGCGGAGTTATAGCTTCTTTCTTATGGGACACCTTTGGTACGCAACTGCAAATATATTTTATGGTAAGAATCGATTTTGGTATGATTTTTAAGTTAAATGGAAATTCAAGTGCGGGAATGCGCAACGAAAAGTACTCTTGACGCGTTACTTCCCAGAATTTGCGAAAATTACTTTGAGAAATATTCTTCAAACCTCATTCTCTACTGTAGAACGAAAAATATCAAAAATAATTTTTTAGCTGTAAAAGTATGGAACCTTTTAACATAAACTAGATACATAGGAACATAATCATAAAGCAAACGCTTAGTAAAGGATGATGTGGCATATAGACGACGAAGGGAATATGACGATTTGTGTGCGTGCTGTTATTGCTTTTACGAACCGTTTTTCCGGTAAGCGTCAAGTTGATGTCGCCAAGTTTCAGAGGAGTGCTTTGATGCCAAAGAGGGAGTCTATTGTGTTCGATCTCCTGTCCAAGAGAATCTTTTGATAGACACGTTCCTGTTATCGATTTTCAACGCCCGCACTCTATCGAAGAAGGAAACGCAGCATCAAATGGAATTAAGACCGCTTTGTCTTCCTCCTCTTTTATTGTGCGACAATTTCCTGTATCATCATCACAGGCTTATCAACTTAAAGTTAAACCAAGTCATTCTTTAACTTCATAGACTAGACGCGTAGCTTACAGCAATAACTTCCTCTCTTAATTGTTCTATTTCTTTACGCTTCGTCGAATACATTTAGGCAACACTATAATCTTTATTACTTGCGATTGTTACAATCACGTAACATAAGTGTGTTACAAGGAATTTTGAGTAAATGTTGCTATAGACGGAAAAATATTCTTTTTCTTCTATCACCTTAGTATCTTCATTACAATCATAACTCTCCATTGGTGGTAATGAAAATTATGACACCCCATTAGCTTCCCAAGTATCTCTGTGATGCAAAGATTTCTGTTTTTTTTACTTTCGGCATATGCAATCCTGCACCAAATAGTACCGTAGCGCCATATACTATGAATACCATCTCTCCTGTACTTTCATAATTCTCCCCTTAAAAGTACCATAAGCTTTTATTCTTTAACTTTAATAACGTGGCTTCTAACAATAACTCCCATCCTTAATTGTCAACTTCCTCTATTTTTATCTCAATCTCTTTCTCGATTATATTTTGGCAACGATAAATTCAATCACTTATCTGATAATTAAGGAAGTTATTTATTTCAATCGCAGCATAAATGCACGTATTTTAATTATATTTTTATCGATTTGCCTATGCGGCAGGCTATTGAATTAAATAAAAACCTAGAACTTGGGTTCATGTGAACTTTGTGGCCACAATTTCTGTCTTAAATTTCACTCTTAAATAACGCTATTTTCACTCCTCAAGTCCGGTCAACTTCTCTTTTTTCGGTGTCTTCATGTCTAGCGAATTAACAACATTAGTGGAATTGGCAAGTGGACTCCATTTCCCATTTAAGTTAGGAGACGGTGAAGGGGAAGAAGGTGAAACGGAGAGCGGTAAAAAACACCCTCCGAGGCCTCCCAGTTAAATAAGAATCGAAAACACAGCTGGTCCGGGAAATGAGGGAGGTTTCCATTTGGATCGAGTAACAGAAGTTTTCGTAGAAGTTTTGTTAAATTTTTCATCAGTTTTGTGTCCAAATTTTAACAAAATTTGAACATTAGTTTTTCATTAAACACAACTTTAAACCACTGTAACCAGTCTTTTCCGTTTCTCAAAGAACTTTAAACATACACTACTTACTCTGAATTTTAACATGCACGATACATGCTTGATGCTATAGTAAGTAATTTAAATTCTTGATTTTCATGTAGAATTCCAATATAAATTTTCTCTCGTAGATATATTATGTTTCAAAATATTTAATTTCCCGTTTTGTCCCGCATTTTCGTATTCACTATCATTTGTTTCATGTTTATTGTGCATTAGTTTGTATTTTACTTTAACATTCCCTGTTTGTTGTCCATTGTGTAAAAAATCTAGCAACCCTAAGTATTTCACATTGTAAGGGAAACTTAATCGTTATTCTTGTAGAATCTGCTACTTAAGTCTACCCTTTAAATCTGTAGAGCTGAAATTAATCTTCTGTAGTGAGAGAAATAAACCCTCCGTTGAGAACTTTGGCAATTTTCATGTGCAAAGTCGTAAATTGTAACAGATATCTCGCGCTACCATTTATCCCTCATAACTTTTCATATCCCCACGCTTATCTCTTAGCAGTCCCTTAAGAGTTATCTAACGATTTATCTCGGTATTGCAATGATATTTCTGTATGAGTTTCTTCCATTCCGTTTGAATAAGGTTAAAGAGAAAACTTAGATATAATCTGTGATATTTTTGCAAACTTGTAGCCTAGAAGTAGACTTATTTTTATATTATTCGTAATTTTTACGAGTAAGATATTTATGTCATCACTTTTATTGCTTGATATTGAATGCCTCTTCTTATATTTAGCGATGCAATTTAAATAGAGCTATTGCATTGTTTTTTAGTTGTGGTATTCCATAAACTTCTCCAATTAGTAGCTATGCTATTATCCTAGTAAATGAGACTCTGCAAACAAACGCTGCATTAGTTAATTGGAAAAGGCCCATCGTGAGGCAGTGCGTATTGTAAAGAATTGCCGCGATAAATCTAGCTTACATCCGCAAGCGCATGTAAGGTGCTTTTCGACTTAGGATGGGAAGAGGGAAATGAAAACTTCTTCAATAAATTAAGAGAGAAAGCTTTCTCGGGAGACGTGGTAGATATAATGCTCCCCGTATTATTCATTCGTCCATTACCGCAGCACCACTTACGCTGTTAAAATCAGAGAAATAGATGCTAGAACCAGACGATTTAAAAATGAAATGATTCTGCTAAATATACGAATAAATTACAATTGAAGGTATTTAGGTAACTTGTATGCATAACTCCAGGGCCCGAGAAAAGGGGGCATCCGGTGTAAATATCCCGAGGGGGGCCCGAACTGAATTTTGGGCCCTCGCTGAATATTTTATCTACTTGACATTGACGAGACAGGCCCGGAATCACTAGGCCCTGCATGTCAGTAGATAATTATTTAGTTTGATGTTCATATATAACTTTATTCTCCATGTTGGAACTCCGATATATGGTTTCCCGTTTCCCCGGTCTCCGACGGCTTTCCCGTCTAAAGCCCATATGGGCACATGTTAATTAAAACCGCATTCATCGTATATCTAACTAGTGTTCTCGCATCCATCTTCCTGGGACCAGCCAAACTTTTTCTTGCTTCATCGTCTTCAACTTTCTCGTACAATGTTTGGAGATTTAGCGATGCTCTCAGTTACTAGTAATTTTTCATGAACTCGGCGAGTTACTTCCGCATTTTTAGCGTCTCGCGTAAGGTTATACATTCTTCTTTCTTATAACTCTTTTGTCTGGTAGCTATTTTTCTGGGTTGCTCTTTACATCGTATTACATAGGACTAGTGCAAAGCTCTAGGTCAAGAATAATTCTTATTTAATTTAAATCCACCAGGAAGTGGATTACCATCGCCGGTTTCATAGTGAATAAATTAATCATCTCTATTGTGATTGCTCTAACAATTCCAATGATTTTATCGCTCATTATATTTTCAATTATTTTAGTGCCATACAGTTAATAAACTCCCTCTATTTTCCCCTTTTATAAAAGAGCCTTAATTTCCCGTTTTCATCTTTTTTCCTGTCTCCACCGCTTTTCTTTTGATCCCTTACGAAACGAGGTTTGCCAATGTATGAATTTATTTACACTGTATTTTAAACAAGAGTATTTCACCGTTGATGGAGTGAAAAGTGATTGTGGTGCGACTTAAACATGAGGGCGGGAAGGAGCAAAGGATAAAAGGAAGAGTGGGCGGCAGATGTGCGCGCCAAATCGGTATCCATGGAAACGGGATCGATCCCAGACGACGTCTGGATGTCATCCGATTTTGCTCCCCGAAATTTGCTTCATTTGGATTTTCACACTCACCGAGCACTCCTTCGCAATAAAGACGCAATCTGAGCGTTACGTATCATACTCGAAAGAAAACAGCTTACTTTTTTCTCGCCTTTTCAACAACTGTCCTTATACCTGCGTTGCTTCTAAGATCAATGCCATTGGTTGGATCCCATTTTTTCTACTCAGATTAGCTTGCTGATGACGGACGGCTTGGAATCTTACTATTTATTTTTCAGTTCTCTTCCTTATTTTAATTATCGGAATTGAACGAGCTAAGTAAGATATTGCGCATCCGTGGGTGTTCAAATAGTTTCCTGAATCCACCGTCTCACCGCGTCTGGAACAATTTGAACTAAAATGAAGCGATATTGTCGTGTAACATTTTTGATAGTATTTAGCAATGAAAAGACATGACAATATCACGAAGAAACAGTAGCTTTTATTGAATTATGTGAGAATCGCTTTTCAGCTTGAAGCCTCTGCTTTTATTAGTTCTTATTTAGGAAAAAGTATCCCGAGATTGAAAGCTTTTTTCGTACATTTCTATGCTTCTTCGCAAGTATGTAAACAATTATACTCGTGCGTGAAAGTTCATTAAATAGCTCACAGGACAATACTATCGACTGGATATCTTCCCGCCATATAGTAGATTCACAAATATTCTCTCCAAATCTTAGGAAATTAGTGGCTAAAGATAGAAAGTATCAGGCAATAAAAATGTCATAAATTATAATATTTTTGGGTAGACGATTAACATATCATATCAGGCATTATATTCACGTCTATTATTTACTTTGTATAATTATTATTACCTATGTAAGTACAAAAGTGCCACATTCCTTTCGTGTACTCTTAAAATCGCTCCTTTGTGAGTCGAATAAGGTGTAAAAGCAGATTCAACTGTGGAGTGAAATTTGCGCTGGTATTAGATTTGCTGACATTTAGTGAAAAACCTATATTTATCATTATTATGAAAACTACTTGAATTCGCGCCGGAATCTGGTAAGCTAAAATCTATATAACTAAAATTTAAAACTTAATATAATTATAATTTTTTTATATTTTGAGATCCCCCGTTTTTTATTTGAAATTGTCTAAATATCAATCTCATTATCATAGCAGCATTTATCATAATACCTACAAATTGCTATGCAAAAATTCTAAATCTTGAACAGATAATATAAATTTTAAGACATTTTTCAAATAAACGCTGTATAACTATATCGATTCTTGAGTAAGTAAAAACTGTGATGCTAAGAGAACGTAGCGAAGTGTATATGTAACAGAAAATTTTGATTGGAGTGAGAGATATCGTTGGAATAGAATTAAAAAATATTTTGACAGCGACAAAATCGCTAATTGGCAGCAATGTATATTTTGGTAGGCAAGGGCGTATGATTTGTCCGATTGCGGCATCGTCCGCAGTCAACATCCTCCATAACAGTGATTCCCAGCCGATGTGCCATGACTAAGTTCTTGGTTTTCCCCGTAACATGCGAGATTGACATGTGTATGGAATTCCATACCACGTATACGTCCTTTGTAGCGATTTATGTTTTGGTAATTAGGAGAAATTGAGGATGATACGGAAATAATTTATCCTGCGTTAGTTGTTTTCTTCTTGTTCAACGTGAATTTATAATGGAATTTACAGACGCTTGATTTAGTGCTCCGCAAAATAAGAGTTGATGTATGTTAGTGTGCAGTAGGTTCAGAAAGATGAAAGCAAAAGGTTCGGAAGCTCTGCTGTGTGAGACGCTAAACTATGGAAAAGAGAATATTCTCGTAAGGATAGCTCCTCCCAATAAGGTGTGCGCTCAGGAAAATTCCCAAGGATAAACGAAATTTAAAACAGTCTGACAGGACTTAGACTTGAACCCGGATCTACCACTAACCAAAACAGCATCTCTGAATACATACAGCATAACTCAATTGGTCCTGAATTCAAATCATGTCCTGGCATTTATTGCGATTTGGACTTTATTTATCAATTAATTTTTTTAAAATTAGCCTTCGTGCCTAAGGAATAAGGTCTGCATAAAAGGGAGGAAACATAAGGATAAAGGGTTGAGGACAACCCTTACGTAAGTCGGGCAATTTGCGTAAAAGGAAAGGAAGCCCTTCCTGATGAGAGTTTTTGACCTCACGTGAAGCAAGGACGCCACTTGTGTACTTCCGGCGAGTGTCCATTGTCAGCCTCTCGTCCGCAGGAAATGCTCAGTAGAGGGCAGCTTTTTCGCAGTTTCCTAAGTGCATTTAACAAGGATTATCGCTCATTCAGCTGATAAAGTGGTTGATATCCTCGTCAGCAAATTTAACCGTATTTCCACGTTTTTTCGGTAATTGCTGCTCGCTCTTAGCATCTTCGAAGGCTTTAAAAGTAAATCTTTCTTATCGGAGAGCAATTGGGAGACGATGTTTGGAGGGCTGTATGCATGTTAGGCGTATGACGTTACATGTTCGTCTATGGTTCAGTTGGTTGGAAAAATTTCGACAAGGATTGGGTTATCAGACGTCCTCGTTTACGAGGGCATATGCCTTTAGAGCGTCCTCACGATTCACTTTCCGTCTTTTTTCTATGAAACATAATATATCATAATGAAATTGCTCTTCATTGAACTTTTGCGGTGCAAGTTTTTTCAAGAAAATTAAATATTCAATCTATTAAATTTATATACATTGTGAAAATAATCTGCAGCAATGATAAATGTCTTGATACTAAATAAATTATCAGTGTTTGATAATAAATAATTTTTTTAATGTCCTCGTTTTGTAAATGGAAAATGCCTTAATTAATCTGAAAGCCCTAGACATTGATCGCGTAATCTTCTATTCTAACAAATGAGTTAGCTAAATCGCCTAAGATACTGTTTGTGTTCACGATGTAGTTGAATCCCAGGTTAAGATTTTTCTCATAATTGATAGCTGAATATTCCGTGAAATATCCACGCCATCGTAAAAATATTTCGTGGGTAGTTTTGGAAGTAAATTTTTGAATTAACTCAGATTTTGTATTCAGAGCTCTACTCCTTAACTGTATTCAGTCTTCCCTTTCTGTATCCCGGATCCCCAACCAAAAACAGTGTCGGAATCCCGCTCGCCGTTTGATGCAAATCCCGTAATTTCGGAATTAATTTTATAGCCTTTTGCATGTAAATGGCGCTTTAAGTTACCGTTTAATCCGTGTGAAATGATCGTGTACTTTCTTAACTTTGTTCCCGTTTTACTTACTCTGGGATGCTTTGCTATGAATGTATATACTGAGAATGGGCTGTACATCATTTTACCCTTTTATTTTTAAGTTCGTAAATAAAAATTTTGTATTTTATTTGAGGAGAATCGTATCTTAAAGTATAAGTTTTTGTAAATTCCATAGTATTCGTCAAGTTTAATCAGCTTCAACATTTGCCTCCTAATAATTAAAATCTTTTAGCGATGTTTTTCTCTTTCATACAGGGCGGTCCTTAAGTTTCCATAAATATTCTATTATTCATATTTCAATTATAATATAATGGTATTACTCAGATAAAATAAATATGTATGTATGAATAAATATAAATGTATCATCAACTATCCATGTTTGAAAATTAATGTCTATATATTTTATGTATGTCTAATTTATTTCTTTATATTTACTTCCCATTGTTGTAGTTTTGTTTTGATTTTAACTCCAGGAAAAATCTTTTTTATCGGGTTACTTTATTATTGTGCAGACATGGTTGTCACCCGTGGCTGAATTTTATACATCATATAAACTGTTTATTCTCAGGTTTTAGATTTCTTTCATTTCCCAACTTATTTCCTGAAATCCTTGACTCAGGGTATTCCCATCCTGGAATCAGGGTTGAAATCCCTAATGGCTTCCACCGTAAGCCGATTAAGCTTATTTCCCCTGAAAGCTGATTATTGTGATTTTTGTCTGCAGGTGATATTCTACGACAGCGACTGGAATCCGACAGTGGACCAACAGGCGATGGACCGCGCCCACCGTCTCGGCCAGACTAAGCAGGTGACCGTGTATAGGTTGATCTGCAAGGGAAGCATTGAGGAGAGAATTCTGCAGAGGGCTAGGGAGAAGAGCGAGGTAAGGAAATTGAGTCAGAAATATTTATTGTGATCTTGTTGGGTTCATTTTAAATTAAGATGTTATAATCCGGGCCAATAAATGAGGTTAGTTAAGCTTCGGAGAGCCAAGGAGTTTAGGAGGGGTACTGATTGAGATTTTCTTTCCTATTCGTGCGGAAAGATGGACGAGAATGGGTGGGGCTTTAGTTGGAAATCCCTAACCTTCCACTCTACCAAAGAAAGCGCGCCCGCAGTCTTCTTCTTACCTTTCTTTTCAACCGGAAATGTATCTGCACGCCAAGAGGCGGAAGTCTCCCAAAAAAACTCTAAACCACCGAATGTTCTGTAACCGCAGAGATGAAACAAGAATCAGATTTACTGATGAACAACCCACATTTTCGGATTTTACTATGGCTCTCGGAGGCCATAGATCAGGGATGGCGAACCTTTCGTGTCGAGGGTGCCTTATTTGATGAATAAAACCGATTTTAGTGTTGCCAAACCGAAGTGAGGGACTGACATTATTTTTTTGTGTCAAACAAAGCTTTATATGTTGTAATAGACGTAAATAATTGTTCGTTATCGTTACTAATGAAAACAATGCACATTTATTTACCCTGGGGCTATATTTTTAAGTGAAGAATACATAACAAGGATAGTGTAGACAGAGTTACGTGTGCCAAAAGAAATTTCTTGCGTGCCTCAGGCTCGCCATTCCAGGCAAAAGTATGTGGTGCTACGTTCCTAATGTGTTTAGCAAAATTTTTGAATATTATTTTTCTCAATCTTATTCGTTATTTTTTGAATTAATGTAGAATTTTAGTGACATTCAGAAGTGCCGAGGCGAGGGGTCGCGAACCTATTGCACCCATTTACCATTCTACTGGTAAAAATCGATTCTAAATATTGCTTAAGGGTTGTCTGCTTTTTTGCATTAAACTTCGAACTATCGCTGCAGAAGATCTACGTATTTAGTTTCTTTTCTCAGTTGTGGCAGATTTTAAGGATGGGAACTTTTCTTAGTTGCTAAGCACAGCAAATCTATTAATTTCTTAAATTTATGGAATTCAAGTATCGTATACCGACCCCCAAATATAAACTGTCCTGAAAAATATTGTAACTTTTTCCGTAAGCTCGCTGAATTGGGTTAATAGCCTTGAAATTCAGTGCATGATACGGTAGAATACTTCAGTTAGATTTACCGTAATCGATGTGTTTTGTTATCGTATGGCATGATATGGCGATAAAATTTTCAGTGGAAAGCATTTCTATGTATTTTGTAACAAAGGGTTATTTTGGGCGATAATTTCCAATAGGGGTCCTCGATCTTGTCTCTGCGGCTTGCGATGATATAAATGCGCCCCTGGGTGCACGTGCGCGCATTTGAGAGGGTGCCCCTGCGGTCGCATCGCCACCCGATACAGAACACGTGTCACACACTTCCTCTCATGCCGCCGAATGTGACGCTAATGTTTCGGCTTTTCATTGAGTTTTAACATTTATGTGATACTACTGAATTCCCTCGTCAAGAATTGACGGAACCAAATGTAACTTATAAAAGATGGTCTTTAGATGCACAATAATAGGAAGAAAGATTAAAAACTAAAATGTTATCATGAATCAAAATAAGAGTCTTTATTCAGTTTCCTTTTGTTGATACTTGTCTCGTATTTCGTAGGAAAATTATTTAAGATTTAATTGTGCTAAAGAATAGAAGTTTTCAATCATTCAAAACTAACTTACCGTGCATTTTTAATGAGTATTTTCGAGCCGCCCAGAATCGAACTCTTGATACTTTGGGCAAAAGTTATCGTAAGTCGGGCCTCTAACGAATTTTTAAATTTCATAATTCTATTGTTGAGAAGTGCGTGAAATTAATTTTCAAACATTACTTCCTAGTATTTCGTAGGAGTGTTACTGACATCGAATAAATACGTACATACATAAAGATATGAATGTATACACATCGGTGATTATTATATATGATAGAGATATTTACATGTTTTGGGAGATGGAAATTCGTATAGAATGAAATGAGAAAATATTAATGCTTTTGAAGGTCTTTGTTTAGGTGAGATTGAGACTAAAGATTCTTCTTCCATCTAAATAGTCGTCAATGATATTAATAAAAAATAAATAATATATTAAAAAGGATTAGAAAGGAATAGTTCTGAAAGAGTGGATGTAAATCACCTAAGGTATTATCTTTGGAAAGATCTTTGAAAATCCACGGCAGGAAAACACTCTCAAATAAGGGGCATGAAAAACCTGCGCCAACCTACTGATTGTATAAGCTAAAAGATTTTAAGGAAAACTTTGTAAAACAAGTAAATCAAGGAAGCTGTACTACATTAAAAATGACGAAATGAAATCAATATTGGACGCATCATAATAGTCAACTTAGAAAGGGAAAAAAGAGAATGCTTTAAAGACGTTTCCTTGCGATATTTTTTCTGAATAGAAAATAAAATGCTGCCACTTTAAAGCATGTCAGAAGCTGTTGCAAGTGTCGATACGAGCATTCATTTTCTAAGTTTGTCATTTCATAATCTTTAAAACATTGTGCAACAGTTCATTCATTAGTAAAATGTCCGACAAATATGAGTTTTTCGCAGAAACTCATTCATAAAAGTGCACGTAGAAAATTACAAATGTCGTTAACATTCACGTTAATATTATTGCGTCCGCAATGAATTATATGCATCCTTATGCATCACTCGTGTTCTTTTTTTTGGAGTACATCGCTCATTCATATCACTCCATATTTTCTTGTCCGTGCATGAATCTCTCGCTATATCCGTATTTTATAGGTTACCTTTAATTTCTTAAGGACAGTTGCTCATTATCTCATTCTCCGCACTCAATCAGCTTTCTTTAGGCCCTCCTCTTACTTCTGCCATTCAAAATTTCCTCATTTACTATTTTAGGCGTTCGCTTCCATCCTTTTCTAGACGTCATAACCAAGGTGACTTACTATTTTGGGCTCAAATTTCAAGATTTTTTTGGAATTGACAGTAACGTTTAATTTTTACCTTATTTCCTTCATCACAGCCGAACATACAATTATCATAGAAATAGAAATATCTCTATTAACGTTCACGGAGAAGGAAATACTTAATAAAAATCCTTTCGTGAAGTATGAAATCGTCAAACGTAAAGTATTCATGGCTAACTAACTTCAGTATCCGACAACTTCCGAACATGAATGAGATTAAGTTTCGTAACAGTTGCCAATACGTACCGAGTTTTCTACATATTAATTTTATAACTTTTTCAAGAAATAAATTATAAAATTTCCATAGAAATCAGTGAAATTTCTTTGAATGCCCCTGCTCGCCGTCTTTGTTTTATTAGATACTATCCACTCATTGCTGACACCTCTCCTTTCGAGTTATATATAACGCTAATATAAGTTTCATTCTGTTTGCCCTTATATTTTCGACACTCCCAGAATGAAGTTCCGTTGAAATATCTATGCTGTGGTTGCCCTCATTTTCCTTAGCTCATTTTACGCTAAAGCTCTCGTCTTTCTTTGGGATCTTTGGGTGGCCTCCTTCATCCACCTACAGTTTGTATTTGAAGCAGAAAAACTGAATCATAAATTAAATCTAATTAATAATTCGGAGATTATATTTTACTCGTGTCTTTGTTAGGGTGCCTGCGCTCCATTTCCTTCTTAGGGCATTTCTTGTTATTTAGTCCCGCACTTTGTATCATCCATCATCTTTTACCTTTGTCATCTTCTCTGTTTTCTCCCTTACTTCTTACCTTCAGTTACATTAATGTTCTTCCTTTATTAATATCCTTCTTCGTCGCTTAATTACTTCAATTTAAGTCCTCGGGATTGATTTAAATCAGTGATCTCCAATATGGACCTTACCACTCACTAGTGGACGATTTTAAGGTAGGCGATGTTTATTTCCGAGATGATAAAAAGAGATTTTGACATTGATATACCAACGACAAAAATTTAGAATGGCAGTGTTATCTAAATCAATGGTGTCAATAAATTTATATCTTTTTCACAAGATTGCAACAGTGGGCAGTAGAGAAATAAAAACATCCGATCCCTGATTTAAAGGAACGTTTAAAAAGTATAACTCTAGAATTCATTCATGTTACGATGTTTTTAATTCTTTCTACATTTATTGCAAAATATAGTAAAAAAGGGCCGCGTTATATTCCCGCCTGTTGTTACTTTTTTGGAAATTTCGTATTCTTTTCTGAATCTAATCTAAATTACAGAAGCGTCGAAAGGAAATTTTGCACGGAATTTGAAAAAAAAAACTCCAATTTTAATTTCATTGTAACAACTAACTAAATTCTCCAAATATTTGAAAATACTGACATGCGTATACATTATTTGCGGCCCACCCATTTCGATCTAATGCGGCCCACAGGAGTGAAAGGACGCCCTTGAGAATGAGGGCATGAAGCCGAAATGTAACGAATGAGGAATGTAAAGCGAGGAGCATCTTTGGACAAAGGAAGATGTGGGTGGATTAGATTTCGCAGAATAAATGTGAGAAGTGGAGGGCCACCCGCTAACTTCCCCGTGGGAGGCGAAGAAGATTGGGGCAGCTTCGTCTCCTATATCAGAGATGCAAGAAGCTCCTGGAGTGGCTATAAATTTTAGACATATATGGAAATTACCAGTTTTGCTACCATTACTCGATGAATGTAATATTTTTCATTTGTCTTTTAGTGAAGGGTAGAGAAAAAGTGCATTCTTCTAGGTTTACTTTTGTCTAGGTCTTGTTCATAGCTATGATAACATGTGAAAGAATTATTCATATGATGAATGATAGCGATGGAGAGATGCTGAATTCATTTTGGTCACTTTATCAGGGCATTGAGCCGTATTATTTTGCGTTCAACGATAAGAGTAAATATCGGTTCAGTTCCGGTTTCGTTCCTGTTAACAACGAGCCGGTTCGAACCTTTATTTTGGCTCCGGCAACTGTAAAATTTTTATCCTTCTGAGAGTTTGTGCTATAATTTCTAACTTTTTTTTATTTACCCTACTTTAGAATTATTTTAGTCTGATATCTACTCCAACAAAAATGACGGCTCTTTTTGGGTTCGATTCGGTTCCGGTTTGATGCTTTGCTCTTTATTGACTGTAAAATGTGTAGAAATGTGTAGAAATCATTCTGTTGCTCACTCTAAACTTGTTCATTCATGGCATTTAGACTAAAAAAAATGGCAAAATACCTCACTCATCATATTTCTCATTTAGGTTCATTCCCTCTTCCAAGTTGTTCGTAGCTAATGGTGGAGGGGTTGAGGTTCAAACTGTCGTTTATGTTGAGTACTTTATAGACAAAGTTCCTCTCTGTAGCCGAAGGTGCATTGAACCTTCCTTTCTAATCCTATCATTTGAGCGCTTATCTTGACAAAAACCTTTTTCTCATTATCTAACTTCTCCGCACTTGAACCATTACGGCCTTCGCAAACAGTAAACGCGATCAATTTTACCCCTTTCTCGCTTCTTTGCCTTTTAGAGGGACTTGTTCATAACTCACACGGTCTCTTTATTTTCACCATTATTCTGTAGCACCACGTTTCCCAACCTTCTCTTCTCTGCTACGTTACAGAAATCCTGCATCCATGCAAATCGACACACTTACATGTAGGCTTTTATGAGCTTTTCCTTTTATCCAAAATCCTATTATTCGCTAAGGATTGACGGAAATCAAAGAAATGGTCTCTTATTGTTAGAGTGAGGAGCTATCGACTGAAAGCGTGAGGGAAACACCGCAGTGATTTTTTTGAGCGGGGGTTTCGAAAATTTGCGCTTCTATTCAAATATTATCTAGATAAGGTGATTACAATAGAAGATGAGAAAGATATCTGTCTGAAAAGTTATATTGAATATTTTAATGAGTCTTTAACTTTTTATTCGTGGTGTTTTTGGAGCTGATTACGGAGTCTTTGAAATTTTTACGTAATAGAATGGAGGACATTCTTTTGGTAGGTTATAAAAACTATCTAGTCTCTATATATGCCAAACTATCGAGTGTCTTACACAACGATGTTGAGTTTTTAATTATATAATCTGTAGAAACTTTCGATTCGCGATCTCAATGGGAAAGTGGTGGATTTTTCGACAGCTCGGTAAAATCCGGCTCAGCGCCTCGGACAACTCGATTTCAGTCGCGCTGGCTTTAACGCGGTAGCAATCTTAAATCAAATATTTATCAATTTATATTCTTACTATGAAGGATACTTCATAATAATTTTAGAGCGTAATAGAAATATTTCATCTCGCATGTAAGCGGAGTTTAAGGATAAACAATTATCCGTGTATAAATATTCCGTTTAATTATTTTTCTCATTTTTAAAACTTTTCTCATAGAAATGTATATTTTTCATCAAATGGCTTTTCAAAAATGGGACTGCGTAACTTAAATTTTCAACGATATTTTAGTTGCTATACATTGCAAAATTTTGAGGTTTATATGTTCAGTTTTAATTGGTTATATTTTCGATTGTTAAAGTGACTAGAATGGCGGCATGTTTAAACGTTTTATTTGTAAAAATAAATAATTAATTAAATTTTAATGCAAAAAAATATATTTATCTAATGGCCTACCCATAGGAAGGTCAATGGTCAAAGCAGTAGTATCATTAATTAGTTAAAACTCAAATAAATTTTGGTTTATATTGACCCCATGAGACGAATTCTGGAACTATTTCTATATAGCTAACTAACAGATACTATTTACCGGCTAACTAACTGTAAAGCTTGTCCTACCATGCTGTAGGATGAAAGATATTTCATGCTAAGTTTTTATTTAGAGGTAACTAATTTTTAAATTAAACTAAAGGTTCTTTTAAGTTAATTCTTTTGGAACAAAATACAGCTTAAATTTATCTTATTATATGCATTAATAATTGAGTTGTTTAAGCTAGTTGTAACTTACTTAATTGCTGTGATTTTCAGATCCAAAGAATGGTTATAAGTGGAGGAAACTTTAGACCAGACACACTGAAGCCAAAGGAGGTCGTCTCTTTACTTTTGGATGATGAAGAAATTGAGCAGAAATGTAAGTATTGTAATGTTACATTAACTATCAACAATCTACACACTGCTATCCACTGCATTTAAAAAGTACCACTCATTTCATATATGCTTTTGCTGAAAATTTAGAACAAAGATATCCTGAATGCTCACACTAAAATAAGAAATGTCTTTATTATTTTTTAATGAAGATTTTAATGATTGTCTAGTGGTGGTGGGTTTCTTGCAAAAATCATTGCATTAAATCTGTTTCATTTCCTTCCTTAAAATTCATAATATCTCTTTTCTTACACTACCTCCTTTTTATTTTACTGCCATGTTCTCAAAGTCACGTTTTTCATTATATCATCATAAATGTATAAAAACTGTGATTGAAAAGAGTGCTATGAACACTTGAGCTGGATGTCACTGAAATCATAAATGACTATTATTTTCATATATTATAATATTTAAAAACTGTGAATTTTGCTAAGTGGCTTCCTTTTTCAGTGTAATGCAAAGAAATGTCATTCTTTTGGTGATTTGAATGCATTATTCTGCATTGCAGTTCGTCAGAAGCAGGCAGAGAAAAGACAGTTGGAAGAGTCAAGAGCAGATATCTACAGGGATCGAGAAAGGAAGTTGAAGAAAGTTACAGTAAGCATCAAAGTTTCATATCTCTGAAATAATTATTGCTTGGAAGGTGTTTGAAAAAGTGTCTATGTATACTTTGCTTTTTGTTTATGTATTAAATATTTTAATCTCTTGAATGTTAAAGTAGGCCAAATTGTGTTGTTTATATTTCAATGCAGGAAAAGAAATTGACCTATTGCATATATTTTTGGATACTCATTAATGCCAATTGTTCATATATCTTTGGAATATTTCTATTACAAATTTAAAATCCTTCCTTTCAAATATAAGGTGTAATATTAGCTGATTGCATGTTAGAAATTATGTTATCATTGGTTCAGAAATGTAAAATAGCAAACTTAATTATGTTTGAACTTGAGCCTAGCCGGATATTAATGTGGTTTTTGTAAGTGCTTCTTCATTCTTTTGCTAAAATTTCTCTTCTGGTGACACTTCTGTGTATTGATATTAAATATGCTATAAAAATTAATGTATAAAATTTAAAAAATGAGAACAAATAGAGTGATGAAAACACAACTTTCTACCTCATAAATTTGTGTTTGATTTTAATTTATGTCTTGCAGATGTTAATTCAGTTTGAAATATTTGTTGAACAAAAAATAATTGGATTTGAAATTTTGAATATTTGCACACTTCTAGTTGTAAATTATTTATAAAAGGAATTGGGCTTTCACAGTGGTCTATGAATATTTAGTAAAAGTGCTTGCACGCAGATTGTAAAGATGGTAACTGACTCGAGTTTCTTTTCCCAAGGATGTAAAGCGGCCAAAAACAGAAGATGGAGCAGATGTTGATTCGGTTCTCAGCATAGGTGGATCTGGACCTCCTAGTCCTACACAAAGTGATGTAAGTTTTTTATTTTCTTTTCTTTTCTTTTTCTTTTGAGAAAACAAGAAAAAGACTTACTTTCGTAAAATTTTACCTAGCGAAAAGCTCACGGTCGATATTAAGCAAGTTTTTAAATTTAAATTAATGAAGATTATTGAAGGAAATTTCAATACCTTAGAGTAACAGAATAATCAAATTGAAATTAAATATACTTCTAGGGGAGTATTTACTAGTTATTTTTATTAAAAAATGAAACTTCCAAGTAATGAGCTTTGCAAATGAGAGGAAAGGTTTCATAGAGCTGAATAACATAACAATAAATAGAGAAGGGAAATTGTAATATATTTTTGTAAATTCATCTGATATGTCATCTGTTTGATTGTACCAGGTGTCATATGGCAGTGGCGCTCCTGGGATTGGTGGCCAAATGGAGGAGACAAGCAATGATGCTCCTTTGGTGGTGGATGTGGAGGGAACACCACCTTCTCACCATCTACACTTTGACTATGGTATGACTTCCATTCTCTTATATTAACTTTAGCCCATTTTCTGTTATTATCTATGTTAGTGGTCCACAGGAGTACTGATGTATTTGACAAAATTCCTTCTTGGCTTCTTTGCCATTGTTTTAAAATTGAAATATTTGCCTTTGCTGCTGAATATACTTACTTTATTATTAAACAGATCGATAAGTGTTATTTATAGGGCAATTGCACTATACTTGTGGTCTTTTCTACTCAATACATTTTGACTCATTGAGGATGGCATTAGCAATCTACCTCACTCCTCATCAGTTGTCTTATCTCCACTTCAAAGCTCCAAGTAGCTATTGATGTAAGGAATGAGATTCAAGCTGGCATTAATATGTTTAATACCTTACAAATGGACAAGAAGTGCAAGGTGTCAAACAAGAGAAAAGACTTCTGGAATTTCTGTTAGAAAATGAAATGAATCACCATACAAGAAGGTATTGATTCCCTTACCACATTTTCCGATTGATTTCTGGTGATGACTGGGGCCATTTGTTTTCAGTTATTAAACCAGGTAAATAGAATGAGTTTATTTTGACATTATTTGGACATTCTTAATTTTGTAGCAAATATTCCGTTCAGATATATTAAATTTCAAAATTCAAGTTTTAAAATGAAACCACTCTAAACTCAAGTTGAGGACCCCCATCCTACTACTCAAACAATGCTTTACTTGTCTCTGGAGGTAAATATCTTGAATTTATTATTTTAGACTAAATCCAGTTTCATCAGACATTTCCAAAGCATTATCAAATCTTGATCTCCCAAAGTATCTTCTAGATCTCTTTATTCTGAACTTGTCATTGTCATTATACCATTAGCTACTTGATGATTTCTCTTTCTCTTAGTCTTCTTCTATTAATGTAATTACATCTCTTAGGGTCCAACTAAGTGAACCTTGGTTTAACAACAAAGTTACATGTGGTTGCCAGCTTAATTTGACTTTGACAGAATTCAATTAAGAACGACTTACTATCATATGCAACATACATGGGTGGTCTGAAAGGTTTCTGACATTTTGCCATTTCTCAACATCTTTTCTGAAGATTTCTGAAAAAGCTGGGGTCGGAAACTTTTCAGACCACCCTCGTAAGCATAGTTATATAATAAGATAAGTTATGACAATTTATGATGAAATAATTAAATATCAAGTGATACTTAATACCATATTTTTTTACTTACTTTTGTTTTAAGTCATTTTATGTTTCTTGATTTATTTGAAAAACTTGTCATAAAGATTATCCAACTCATTTTATTTTCATATGCTTCTTACGTGATATATTTTAGTTAATGTTTGTTCCTAATGGTTAGAATATTGTAAATTTTGAATAGCATGAACCAACAACTTTGTATTAACTTTCTAGATTTTTACATTAGTTTTTAAATAATCTTACCAATATTTACTTCCATTTTGCATTAATCATGCATTCTATAGATTAAGTCCTCAGTATTTTTTTGGGGTATAGTATTTATCAGATTGTTATCTTCTAAGAGTCAATATTTATCTTCACCAGATAATTGTTTCTTTTGCAAACACGTAGAAAAACAACATCAATTTGATGCTTAAGGTATTATAATTCATGCAGGGACCATCTTAAAAAGAGGGTCAGGGTGCACATTTGTATTTGGTCCCTTCCTAATTATATATGATTTATAATCTAAAAAAATAGATAACCCTTGTGAAATGAAGCCTCATCAAACTGAGGGATTAAAAGTAAGGGATCCATGGAAAATCTCTCCTGTCTATGTTTACTCCATTAGGGAAACAAGGACAAGAAATGTCTTTGCAAAGGCCTTCAAACTGAAATCTTTTTTAAACCTCAAACTTGGGATAATAACAGCTTCATTCTATTTTCATCTATAGTGTTAATTAATAATTTACTCTCCTTTATTGCTATTCTCATCAGACAATGTTTTGAAAATAACTCTTTAAGCAATGACTGGTGATTGTTAAGCAATAATTTGCATCTGGATTTATTCTCTAGACAGTTTTATATCTACATTTTCCTACCTAAAGAAGAACCAAAGCTTCCATGTTTTGCTTAAATTCCTCCATGATACTACTCATATTTTAAAGGAATGATATTTACAAATATAGTGGTTGTGAAATGTATCTAGCTTTATAAGATTTAATAGGAAAAATGAAGAATATTAGTAAAATATTCTAACATTGTAAGAGGTTGTTAAATTAAGCTGCATGACTTCTCTTTACCAGAATCAAGATAACTGTGTCATTTATTTTTCAGGGCAAGTCTGAAAGTTTCTGATTAGGTATTAAAATTTCAATTAATATTTAAGTTCGCACATCTCTAGTTTGCAACTGAAGTTATCACTTATTTCACCTTAAAATATGTATATGAAAAATATGAGTAAATTTGTAATAATATTAATAATGGTATACAAAAATCACTTCTACCTAGACACCCTGATTAAATTTGAAACTGAATTGCAAGAGGCTATCCAATTTTATGGGATTGTTGATATGCAAGTAGGATTTTAATGGAAAGCATATTATAATTTAAGAAGAAAGTCTCAAGCAGTAAAATAAGGGAAATATTCCAAACAAAGCATATAATATGAAGTATCCAAATTAAATAATTTTGGTTATCAGTAAAAGAATAGTAATATGACTTTTGAGCCTTTTACATAAAATTCAAGTTGTATAGGGAAGTATTATTCAAATTATTCAAATAAACCATTTTCAACATCCACTTATATGTGCTGCAATGATTTTGTAGAACATATTCTTTTTCCGTACTAATTTATTCTTTCCTTAATGTGTTGAAGGTTCACCCAACATGTAGCATAATTACAGGTTGAACTTTCTTTCACTTAAAATTATCAGTACAACTGTTAAGTTTACGTTTTCACTTGTGTTTATCCTTGGGATAAATTTTATGGTTAATTCATATCTCAACCATATCATCTCAGCGATATATCATACCTTGGTCGACGGAAAATGTTCGTGGCAATTTGCTGCAGATGTAATTCGGACGCGCAAATAAATATATAAGAAAAAAATAACGTGACTATACTTAATGGGAACATTTCTATGGTCTTTAAAAAATGGGGTAAATTTATTTACGTCAGCTTTATACACCGTGAAGATTGAAGAAAGCGATGGTAATTTTAGATATTTGATGCTTTTTTATTACGGGGGAGGTAAAAATGTCACACGAACAACAAAGAAGATATGCGTGGTTTACGAAGAAGGTCCTTTAGCTAAAAGAAGTGTGCGGAAGTGGTTCCCCATGTTTAGTTTCCACCTTGGAGACTAAGAACGCTGGTGTAGACCTCCTTGGGAAGGTGGTGAAATCAGGACACTGATTTAAAATAACCCTCCTTGCAAGACTCGCGAATCAGAAAAGATTTAAAGTATTCAAATAGTTACCTCTCGGCTCCACTTATTTAACCTTGGTTTTGCAAATTTTAAATGATATACAATTACGCACAATTCATTGGGAGAGAAACTTGTTGGATCGCATTTCCTTCTGCGACTTATTATCTAAACGCGGCAAAATCGCAACGTGCTATAGACAAAAACCACAATTGAAGGAAGGATCGATATAATGATATTGATCGAAAAAATCGTGTATTAAGCGACATAACAGTATATGGTTCACAAACACTGGTTTGGATAGGGATTGGGAAGTAATCCTGGCTTATGAACTCATACCAGAAGATAAATTCAGATGAATATTGCTCATAATTGGACAAATTAAATATTTCCCTGAGTTACGAAAATTGTAGATGTTCTGCTGTAATTTGCTTTTACGCCCACTATATTTAGGGGGTCTCTTTAAATATCCTTTTATTCGGGTTTTTGCAAAATTCCCCTAATGGTAAGAATTTGCACTTTATTGCTCAGATAAAAATATTATTAATGCTGCCGAAATATGTTTTGCGAATAAACCTGGTAAGTTCTGAGCGAAAGGACCATCCAGTTGTGCGGAAGATGTATGAAATTTCCAAAACAGAATGATTACAATAAAATAAACGTTCAACAAAGAATTTAGTTGTATTTTCCTTAAAAATCAGTAGTTTCCGCAGAACCCATTTTTCCTTTTAGAGTCTATGATTCAGTCGATGATAAGGTTAAATTTTTAAATAAATGCAGCGAATTATTAACTATTTTGAAAGACATTGTAGATATTGTACATCATCCTTGTTACATTGGCCGCTCAGATAGTGGGAAAAATGAGAAGTAGATGCTTTTACTAGTCGTTCAAAGATTTCACCCGCGAAAGTTACGCAAAAATAATCGATTAGAGAAGTATAGTTATGGTGTATTCACCCCCTGCCACACGCCGAGAGGCAGCCTACAGGATACTTATGTAAATGTTGACTGGAGGTTTTTATTCCTATAGTCACCGTGTTCAGGTAGTTTCTTCCCAACATTAAAGATGATTAATGAAATTTTACTAACGTTGTTTTAATATATATATTTATACTCCGTATTCCTGGATTTGACGGGTTGTTTTCCCTTAACTAATGGTATTATTGGAGTTTTGCGTGTTTTTCTCTGATGATCGGAAACACTTGCGTAATCTTTCGTAAGAATTCAAAGCAATGTTATTTTTAGGCGAAATAAAGTATTTATAAGCCAGCCATTAAAAAGAGTTCAGTAGCCGGCAGCCGGTAGTAAACTATTATAACATTATTCTGGAAGCATATCACCTCATTTCAAAAGATGATGCGAAGAGAACCACATATTTTCTGGCTAAAATTGCCTCGATTTCGGATGATTGCAGGTGGTGCGTCAGCGCTCCTCTGCAAAGTCACTCCTCTTGAGAAATTAACACTTTTTGTGTGCTAACCGCAGTATTTGTCAATTTTCGGATGCGTAAGCTATTTGCTACATCGCGTGCTATATGCAGTTCCAATGTTACCCCATATTATTCGGAAACGATGTGTGCAGGGTTGCCATCTAGCGGATTCGTCGTTCTTCTAGAATTTCAGGAAAGAAGTTCCGGGAGACCCGCACAACATCTCTCCTTCCAAATTCCGCGTGTTTACACAAACTTCTCCCCCTGCGGGTGGTTCTAAATCTCCTGTGCTGATTTGCTCTTCATCTACTCCGAGTTCATACATCGTACTGTAACTTTGATCTTAATCTACCTTGTCGTTTTTTTTTTTCTTTAAATTTTACTACAACTCGCAACGTAAATATTCGGCACTCCGCGATGAAATTTGAATTAAGAAGTAAAATTATCAATGACCAGAATAAAATGAAGAAGCTACAATTGAATATCATTCGACATATCATTGAACGACCCTCGTATTTCGTCGTTAAGATGTTATAGAATATGAGATAATCATGCATCAAAATTCATCATAAAAACGATACATTATAAAAAAAACTTCAAATTATAATAATTATTTCAAATAGTGCGCAATTTCCCTAGCTTAAAAGTTAAACAAGTTTAATCTTGATTTTTTTAAATTTAGGATTTTGAATATAATTTATTCTGAGTAAAATGCTAACGTAGCGAATTTACGAAAGAGTACTGAATAATCAGCGAATAGACAGCAGATTTACTCCCAATTCTAAACCTTCCAGTCTAGCATATCAAAAATTTCTTCCTGAACGAAAGAGGATCGTATTCCTTGCATAACTCCCTTCTCAATCGTGAATCCATCAGTTTCTTCATACAGCATTTCGGAGGCTGTGGCGCTTTTGTGAATGCTGCGTAAGAGACAGATGTATCTACTCCTTGATTCTCTAGGGGCTCCAGTGTGGAAGAGGTACTTACCGAGTTGAAGGCTTACGCGTTGTTCACAAAACAGAGTGCGAATGGAGTCTTGTACTCCTTCTTTTTGCTGGTAATTGCAGTGTGTGTATGTGGTCCATAGTGCTGAATCTATTCTGGAATCCAGCTTCTTCTCTAGGATGAGCTGAGCAGCCTGGGTTTTCTTCAGACGTTGATATATTACGCTGATAAAAGTCTTGTAAATAATAGTGAGGAAGCTGATAGAGCGGTAGTACTGCAAATGTGTTTTTTTCTAGTGTATAAGGGTTTTTCTTGTCTTCCTTTCTTTTTTTCCAGTCCTTGGCGATTCTCCCTTGTTTTAGACAAGTAATTGTACTAAAATAATTCCATACTCTATTGCCGATGCTCCGTTTGCTCCTCCTTCCGTTCTTCATATGATTGTACACCGCTATTACTTCTTCTGGAAGCACATCTTTTTATGAAAAAACCCAAGCTAATTTGCCGAAACAAGGTTTCGATCCCGGCGCTTTAGTGTTTCCTGGCTAGCACGCTAACCCGAGGCAATAAACGTACTTAACAAGTTCCATTGGAGCTGTTGAAAGATGACAAAAAATGTGTTTTTGCAGATGGGGAAATGGTATTGAAACCGCGGCGCGGGGGTAAACGGGGGCGGCCGAGGGGCGGCAGTAGAGGAGGCAGAGGGGCGAGGGGGACTAGTAGAGGGGGCAGGAGGACGAGCGACCTGCTTGGAGAAGGGCCCCCACCGCTCTCTCCCTCGGGCTCATCAGGCTCTCCGGGGTCCCCAAGGATTCCCAAGACGCACTCCCACAAGCCAAGAGGGGGGAAAACTGGATCCCCTGGAACTACCAAAGCTGCCATCGCCTCGCATGGAAACGGTAAAATATCATTTGATAAGTTGTGATATTTGTTAGTGTTTAATCACTTTAATCCTCTGAATTTAAATCTGTTTTCTGCCCTACATTTTTACTTCCTTGTCTGCAATTCACTCTGTTTCCAAACAAGTTTCGTGAGATTAATCCTGCAGTTTACCAACGAGGATCTTAGTGAATTTAAATTTAAATTTTGCGTCTTACTTTTTGTATTTAATTAAAATATTTTCCCATTGTCGTTAAGTCAGATAACCATTCTTACTTCGTTAGTTTGATATAAAATAATATATTTTTAAATGAACTACCGTATCATAATTTAGCAATAGTGCAGCACTATTCCTTGGTTTTTAATGATATTTATATTTATAAATAAATAAAAAACGGATGTTACATATAAACTCCAGATGTTCTGGCCGATATTTTTTGAACGCCGCTATTTTTAACGACCGGCTTCGATCTATTCGGAATATTCTGCAAAATACGAAGCTGTAGATTTGGAGTCTATTTTAGAAATCTGAATCGTAAGTCGTATGAACTAGCTTTAGAGAGTCTGCATAGAGCTGTGAGTGTTAAAACAAATCTGTCGTAATCATAAATGATTTCCTGAAGTTATAATCGACTAACTCAACCTTCACTTTATAGAACCTGGCTATATCAATATTGTGCGATATTTGTACAATGAATGATTTCCTGTAGTTATTAATAGGTATAAATTTACCTGTTTTGTAAGAGAAAAAGTAAACTTTTAGTTTATTATTTTGTAACTACTACTCAGTTGCTTTTTACTTATTATTTCATAAGTTTAATTTTAAGTTTATATCTTAATTACTGTGGTATACAACTGCAACCCTCTCTATTCGTTGTGTAATTTTTAAATATATTTTTAGGTCAATGTAATATATTTTCTTTCTTTTTCATCCTGCCGTGGAAAAAATATCTGCGATCGTAAAATCTCTCATCTCACTCAGTCCTCTTACTCGCTAATTTTCTCATTGTCGATGTTTTCTTTTTCTTTTTACATGACCGTAGTCTAAGGTGAGACAGTTTTAAATTCTACTACTGTTGTCATTTGTATTTCAAGCCATGACTCATTTCAATGGATGATTTGGAAGCTGAAATCTAAAGTTAGTCTCTATTAGGCTGAGGAAGATTTTGGCAGAGTTGTTGCTGTAACTGAAAGCGAGTGCCTAATTACAAGCCTTCAACCCGCTACTATTTCATTCAGTTTTTTACGTAATATAGGTACCATACAAGCCGCCGTATGGTTGGGGATGTAAATATGAGAAGATTGACTTATTTGAATTTAGCGTGTAATTTTTATCACCTGTATAAGACATCAAATTTTGATACGATCTCTGTTCGTATTCTGCGAATCGATCATCATTTACTAATTTGTGAATGATCTCCATTCCTGCACCGTATCTCGATGGTGGAATGTTCGTCTTTTGGTACGGGATGGAAAAAATTTTATTTTATTATCCTTTATTTATTTTAGAACCCTTCTTGTCCATGGCAGTGATGATACGAAAGCTATCGATTGGTTTTAAATTTATCCTGGTCTCTCCATATAGAATGCTATGAAAAATGTTACTCGTTGGTCTTTTTTTGTCGTATTTCTGGAGAACCTAAACCGATTCGGGCGAGGAAAGCGAAGGTAAACTATTCCCTATCCTGTAGATCCCAAAGACAATCAAAATATTACTGATTATACATTAAAATATATCAAGTCAGCCCATAAGTTTGTGAGCATTTCACGTGTATGTCATGTTTTTATCATATTGTAAATGGTGAAGTAAAGATTTATTTTAAGATGTAGCGGAAAATAACGGTAAATATATACTAGATCGAAATAACTTTTTAATTTTTTCACTGTGAATGAGAAGGATAATATGGATTGACCCAAAAATACTTTTTATGGTAATAATTATGAATTGCAATTATGCATTGTAAAATGCACCAGCACCTGATGAAATGCATTTATTTATAAAAAAATTGGATGGTGAAAAACATTCTGACCAATCAGTAAAATGTGGATAGAACAAATATGTGCAATGCTTTTGATATTTGATTCAAACATTTATTCGTTCGATCGTATTAAATCAGTTTTTCTTTTCAGTAATAGATGATAGAGTAAATCAGGGGTGTAATCGATTGCTCAATTGTGACGTCATCTGTGGATCGATCGATTGCTTAATGTAGTGTTCTTTAGTAAATGCTTGGAGATGTCTCCGTGTGTCCCCTCAATCCGAGAGATATCTCCGCTACATGCAACTCCCCGTCTCGATGGTTGACTCGCCTAATGACTTCGGAAGGCCTTTTTATGAGCTTAATATTTGTGCTTAAGAGGAAAATTGCCTTTGATAGAATTTATGACTCTGTTTATCGGAATATTATGCTGGTTATATTAATATGATGTACTTTTTGCGAAATTCATTTATTCATCTGAGCAAACTACGAACAGTTTCTTTACAACAAGTCATTTATAAGAACGTAACTCAGTCAACAATACGCGCATAACAAAAGTGAAACAAATAACATGTAACAAAAAATTTTAATGGATAAAAAGAAAAGTATTGATGGAAAAGGAATGGAACTGAAGAATACGTGCGAGATAAGTACTAGAATAGTTGAAAATATTTCGTGAGAAGGTTTTTAAAATTCAAGTAAACATAATTTTACATACATGGATGTAAAATCGCCAGGTATAATCTTGGTTTCATAAAAAATGCCGCGTTTTCCTGTAAAATAAAATCTGGTCATTCAATAATCCAAAATTAATTAATAATACCAAAATTAACTCTCAGATCAATAAATTGTGTGATAGAACTTCTCTTTCTACCTTTGTGGAACAAGAAGTCAATTTTAATATTTATAGGTATATTTATTTCTCAAAAACTAGATTATTAACCATCCATAGGCTTTAAATATAACGCGAGGATTTCTTATAGTAAAATATAATAAATTAATAAGATAGTATTATTTAGGTGTCTTTTTCAGCAGTTTATTTTTCTAAATGCATATTCAAGATGCAGTTCGCAGTTGAATATCAAAGAGATGGCTTATTTTTCACCAATTTGTCCATTGCTTGAGTGTTGTTGCGCAGTGTGGGATTCGCACGAGAAAAGTTTGATTTTTTTATCTTTTAACTTGAGCGCGTACAACGTAGAGCTGCTCTTTTCGTTAAGGGAGACTATAGGTTCGACAGCATATCAGAGGTTATCAAAACTCTCGGCTGTCAATCTCTTGATGATAGAGGATATGAGTATAGGCATATGCTATTTAATACATTTTTGAGTAGTGATATACGTGATAGGCGACATAGTGATTCCCGTGCCCAGCGGACGCAATTTTTGAAGCGAGATGCGAAAGAAATTTCGTGAGATTATAGCGTAAACAGATAGCTAATATTGATCTCTTCATTCCGGTACATGGCACTCTTACCAGATAGTTAATCGGGGAGTTTGGTGTTTAAGGACCCCCTGCCATTCGCCATATTTAGGCTGATACTGATGTGAATGTATAGCGTTTCGCTGCACATTTCCTAATTCTCGAATACTAAACTCGTTGGCAGAGAACACTGGATGCATACTCAAGGTGTGGCCTAATTAGCGCAAAGCAACATCGCTCGTGGGCTTTTTCTTCACTCCTACCGACGATTCGCATGACAAAGGAAAATTTTTTAATTTACCATCCGCAAATGTATATATTTTGTTCATCTAATTTATATCGCTACTATATAATGAACGAAGTATTATGGGGAAAGCGATTAGTAATTTTGTGGAGACAGTAGTCTAGACCTACGCAAACGATTTACAGAGGATTTGAAGGACAGTCTACTAATGGTCAACCCTCGTCAAGGGGGGTAAATGTGTGTGAGGGTGTGTTGAAAGTGAAATGCGTTTCAAAAGCCATTAGAAGGCCTTTTTCGTAACATTTTAAGAGAAAACAATTTCGAACTAGGCAATTAAGAAATCCTCGCAGTGATTGTCCCTCATATTTTCGGACGATTTGGTGCTTATTCACGTATTTTCTTTTACAGAAGAGAATTCCGCGTACTTTTCGTTAGAAGTATTTACCACGTGCTATTCTCAGAGATTTAAAAATAATATCTCAAGGAAAACTTTGTTCTGACGCCAAAATAAACATCTCCAGAGGTCAGAATTTAAGGCAATTGTCTGTAACGCCATCGGCGGAAAGACTGTTAGAATCCTCATCCCCCCTGTCATCACCTCTGGAGAGGGAATGAGGCATCTTAGGGAAGATGAGGAGTGAGGTAGTTTGCTTTTCTTGCTTAATCTGAAAGCTGCTATTGGAATGGTTGGGAAAATTAAATTACACTTTGTATTGCTTTCAGCAACAAGGACTCGTATCAATATAAATCAACATACATAAGTAGCTTTCGCCATGCAAAAGGCATCCATTTTCTCTGTCTCATACCCAGCGGATTCTGAAAAATATTCCACTCTTCAGTATTTAGCTGCAGGAACTTTGGAGTTGAATTAAAAAGCTATATTTCCTACGGAATAATATACTTAGTACCATAGTAAGTGTTATTATTTTTATTAAGTATGACTGTCGTGTATGGACAGAGAGTTTTTACCTTGAGGCAAATTGAAATATTTCATTCATTCTTATATCTGGCGACCGATGTGCAAGAAAAAAATTCCCGTAAAATTTTGATTAATCCTATATCTCTGAATTTTAGGTGTGAAGGAGAAGTAATCGATTTCGAAGACCTCTGCGGTAAGACATTATTACTTTAACAGAGTTATAAATGATAATAAATTTGTCTATGTGTCTTTATGAGAAGAATACTGTTATAATTAAAGAAAATATTCACAAACAGCAATCCGACTTTTTGTAAGTTCCAAACACTCATTACAAGCCCGGCATATAACAAGCTGTCTTACGTAAAAGCATTGTATGACCGTATATAGTTATCGCATTATTGAACCGTACTGGTAATCGATGTTGTCGAGCTTATTAAAAAACAGACTATGTTACATAATTTTAAAATAATATTAATGTCAATAAATCAATCTCTTTGCACTCCGTTCTAGGAAAAATTCAGAGAAATACGTAATTAATGGGAGCGAAAAATAATGTCCCAAAATTCCGACATTCCCCTATATATTATACATTGCGTTGGTTTTCAGAGGTTTTTGAAGACAACCCCGGAACGATAGAGAGTAATCTTTCGAAATTTTAATGGAGGCTGTCCTTTATTAACGTAAACGGTTATTTCTAGGTCCATATTGTTCGGGATCTAAAGTTTAGGTCGGCATGGGTCTTAATATCGTGTTTTACTCGCTCCTGAGGACAATGAATGAGGGCTGTGAATGTGGATATCCTCGGATATATATAATTTATATGCTTACGTAGTGTACGCGAGTAGGAGTTGCTTGCTTTCTACAATCATTCTTATATATCTCAACGCATACTCCGGATATGTGATTTGTAAGGAAAAGGAAATAAAAGCGTATATTGGGAGGAAAACGAGTAACTCTCTGGACCACCCACTTCCTTCTCTATCCTTCTTCCTGCGTTGTTTCCTTAGCAACCCACCAAACCTCCCTCTTTTTTCTTATGTAAGTCTTTTTGTAACTCCCTCATCCAATGATTGCTTCCTACAACACGCCGAAAGGCGGCTTATAGGGTATTTATGTAGAATATTTGTACATGTATTTATGTAGATGGCCGATCTGTGCCGAAACTGGTCATTTTTAATAAACCCCAGGAAAAATTAAGTGCAATTTCCTTTTCCTACATTTTATTGTCATGAATTTCCACCTAGTAAAGCCTCTCACAATAGATTTCATATTCTACTCACGTATACTCTGAGTTTAAATACACGAATGTTAGAATTCAGGCAGTGTGCCACGATATATGTGGCCTGATAATACATCTATATAGATGAATGGCAATACATACTACAATCTATAAAATATTATGGCAGAAATAGCAACTATTATAGATAAAATCGATGACTATGTTTAACACCTCCAATTCCTGGAGGACCTAGCTTCGAATCCCAGTAATGTCGATATATTTTACTCCTCTCATCTCTCTCATTGTGTTTTCAGCCATACGGCTATCCGTGCGAACTTAATTACCTTTTCGTTATCCTTGTTATTCTTTTTGAGGAAAATTTCTCAAAACACAGCTTTCTGAGTCAACTGCCTCTATGAGGACCTTTGGCGGTGGTTGGTGCCACTATATAGCGCCACTTCCCCTGCTGAGGAAGCATTCCGATAGCGGAGTGAAATTGATTCGGTATGGTAGTTTAGTGATTGGAACATGTGCCGGAAATGGAAGGACCTGGGTTTGAGTCTCAGTCGTGTCGATATGTTTTTAATTCTGTTTTCCTCCAGCATCCGTGCAAAGTTAAATACCTTTCCATCAACCTCCGTTTCCTGCACTAGAGAAACTGTTATTTACCACTTCCTCTCTTTCGCGCCTTTTCTTTCCACAATTCCTTTTCTCTTCCATTGATGAATCAGCGAATCGGTTTTCGCGCTCGGAACCTCCGAATCACTTTTCCTGGAAAATCTCCCCCTCTCTTCTCGTCTAGACACACTTCCACCGTTCCATCCCACATTATCTGCAATTTTCCGCGAATATCAGAATTCTGGCAAAATTGTTCTGCGAAATTGCTCAATACGTTTAGAGCATCCGCCCTGGAAGTGGAAGATCAATACCCGGTCTCGTCCCATTATACTTAGGGCGCACGCCAAAATTTATATACCCCCTTTCCGAGTGAGTCTGAATATACTTCCGATCATCCGGTTCAAGGATCATCAGTTCATGATTTTATAATCCTCGTCGATATTTTCAGCGGTTGTTTTGAAAAATCTCAAATAGAAAAGCACTAGGATATTCTCGCTTTCTTGTAAAAGAAGGACTTATGTAAGACCTTTTTAATGAAGCTGTTAGAATATAGCTGTTATAATATTATCGCAGCTAAAAACATCCGCGATGGAATGAAAAACCTGTGATGAGTTCATGAAGTAATGGAAAATAACAGACTATTCTCACAAACAATAAATTTTTAATTTATTCAGCAAGGAAAAAGTACAACCTCCTATCTTCGTTTTACTTATTAATATTTTTTCGTATAGTTGGAAGCATATTATAAACAGTGTTGGAAGTAAAAGTGATGGAATCCCAATAAGGTGGCCGAGATTTTGTGTCAATCCATCGTAAAAGTTTTGTGAAAAAATTCATATTACATGGAAAAAAAGATCGTTATTTTGTAGAAAAATAAAGTATAAAAATTCAATTATTTTGTTAAAAATTCTAATAAAAATTCAATTATTTTGTTAAAAATTCTAATAAAAATAATTTTGAATGATTTCTTCAATTTCTTCTCAAATCTTAATCAAAGGTTAAGGTTTGATTATCCGTGTACTATGTTTGTTCTTGAATCCTTTCCCTATCGGGAGAATCGAGCGTTCACTGTATAAATCTCAAGGAGAACGGACATGGGAAAAGTTTGAGGGAACCGGGACTCGAATCCGGGTCTCCCAATCGCCAATCGGTTGCTGTATCCTTTATCCGGTCCGAACACTCTCACATGCCACATGTTTGGGATATTTTCTAGGCAAAATCAATAGGGAGACGCAACCGGCAATGTAAAAAAAAAAGATCCGAGTTTTAGTCCCGGTCATGTCAGATTATTTTCATATCCGTTTCTCCTTTTTCTGATGTGCACACGTTTGTTTTAAGCACCTATTACCTTATTCATTATTATTAAGTATTATTAATTCCTCTTCCTTGAGTTCACTAGTAGTTCCGTGAGTAATATGAAATTTGGTTGAAATGAATAACACATCAATGGTTTTTATTTCTTTCCAGGGTCTTCGCCCAGTTTCTCCATGTCCCCGAGTGGAGGAATTCCGGTGAGAAGAGGCCCAGGGCGGCCGCGGCTCCACCCCGTCGGCCCTGGGCACACAGGCAGCAGAGGCTCTCGCCCTGGGCGCCGCAGGGGCCCCGGGCACCACCGTCCCCTTCCCGTACCCCTCGGGGCTTCGACGCCCCCCCAACCGGAGCCTCCCCACCCAACATTCGGATTCTATTCGCAGAACCCAACTGCCGAGTGATTTTCGCATTTTGATTCAATTCTTTCTTCGTTGTTGTTGCGATTTGAACGTTGTCGCCCTCTTCAATCGTGTTTTAAAATTGAGGCCTTTTAATGAACACGTTTATCTGACTCGTAATGTTTCCACCCACGTTTCGAAGTAATCAATTTCCCAAATTGAAATGTATTGGCCGTCGAAATGTGGTTGTTTTCCTAAGAGTATTATAGCGATTGAATCCTACGGAATCGCTCTATGAAATGAGCGCCTTGATTTCTATTTATTTTCCCCTTTTTCTTGGCGAGTGTCGATCGTCAAGAATGTCTTCCCTCTATTTTCCGTCGCATTCACTGCAATGCAATATGTGCGTCGTTTTATCTAACGCTTCCACGGATTTTCCGCTAGTTACATTTGCTGCAGAAAGATTGAGCGCAGAAGGTAGTGATTGCGTGTTTGTCCACTCGGCGCTGGGATCGCCTCTCTAACGACGTTGTTTCCGCAAGAATGTGTTCTGTGATTGAGAACTTTGGTCAAATAAATTTAATTGGTCGCATTTTTTAGTGTCGCTTTTTTCGTTCTTATTAGGTCATCCAACCGCAATATTAACTTGTTCAAATGATAAACTTATTTAATATCTTTTGTTATTATAATATAAAGTTAATATAGTAAACGGTGGCACGGTATATTTTTAAAACCTTAATGGGTAAATATTAGTGTCACCTACCAGTGACTCACTAATTCGTGTGTTGTTACAATTACGGTGCCTTCATTTGAGATGTTTAAATGTAGTGAAAAGTTATTGGAGCTGCGGTGTACTTACTACAGTTGAAATTCCCTTCATAATGATAACAAGAAAAAAATTTTCAGGCCCAACTACATTACTTTAGAAACAGTAATGCAAATGTAAAATTAAGTACAAAGTAAAAGAGTTTCAGCATGCGTCAATCTTTACGGTGTCCTGGTCTGACTCGCATCCATGCATATTCTTGTCGTTTTCACGACGCCGATAAGAAGTGTTCACCATGCTGGAATTCTATAAAGTACTATATCTCCATTGAATTTTTCTGGCAAATAATCACAAAGTTTGGGAACAAAATGGTAATAAAATCAAAATAATAGCAATAGCAGCAAGTAACGTTCAGCCTCTTAAGAAACAATGCGAACATCTGTGGCCTACTGTCTACAGTCAACTGTTTTTACCAATATGTCAGGTCATTGGTCCTCTAATGAATCCCTAAATTTCTTTCTTCTGTCTTGTTTGGAAGTGCATGAAATTAAAATTTTCTTACAGGAGTTAATGTCAGCGAATAAACGAAGATGTAAATATATACAAAACGGTGATTATTATGTAGGACAAGTGGCTCTCAAAAATGTCGCAAGCCCTTTTAACTTATTTAAAAATGCAGATTTACTTTTGTAATATCCGATCTTTCAAAACCAGAATGTGTAAATAGTAAGTATTGTTTTAGACATCGACTCGGTGTTTACTGTCATCAAATTAAAATTTTCTGATGAAACATAAACAAAATTATATATGTATGAGATAGTATGCATCATTCCATCTTAATATTACGATCTAATTATTTTGCAATCGTTTATTAGATAGCCAACTTAACGTAATTTATTTATTGTGTAATGAATTTAAACTAAATGTGAAATTCAATCCATTCCTTACCTTAAATTTGTAAAAGAAGATCTTGATAAAATTCCATATAAGTTCCTGCAGTAAAATTGAATCGTATTTAAGATAAGAATGAAAATTTTCCAATTTTCAGCATTGTATAATAAAATGCATCACGGATAACCGGGTTAGCTCGCAGTCGGTCGCGGGTTCGAGTTCCGCCTCCAACATGGCAGTTCTATGCTCTTCAACAGTTATGCTTCATCTTAATCACATTACCAGTGTAAGAATATCATATAACCCATAAATAGCATGAAATCGGACATTTAATTACAGTTAATTAACTATGTCCACATCGTTGTTAGTAGTGACTTGTTTATCGACTTAACTTTGTTGAAACTAAAACACCGTTTACTTTGTCCCGAAGTGGCTTTTGTCCGTAAAACTTCCCAGGAAATCTAATGGTTGTGAAATTCTATTGCGAGTATCGTATACATGTCTCCAACAAAATATTAAAGCAAAAGATAGAAAAGATAACGAACTTCTGGCGAAAATGGTGCCAAAACAGGTTCGACTGAATATGAAATTAAAGGAAAAATAAAAGCTATCTTAGTAACGGAGAGCCCTTACATGATATGGGCATTCTCATGGAATGGAAGAGGAACATCGATTACCTCTGAGGTTATGGTGATGGGTAGCTAAAGAAAGAGGGAAAACGGGGCTGTTTTTGGGGCAGTGCAAGACGGAGGACTGGAGGAAGATGATTTGGCGAGATAGGGCCAAGTCGGGAAACGACCATAAAGGCTATAAAACACTCGCTGAAATATATATAAAATTGTCCAAACGGATAGCAATAACCTAGATATCTCTGACCGTAGATTTCTGTTATCGGGTCATTCATTTCTTCTAAACGACAGGGTATTTACAGTTATGGAATCAGCACTAAGGTAAAACTAGTATAATGTAACGATTGTTGGAAAACGACAATTTACTTTTACATAAATTTAAATTAAAAGATTTTGTTTCAAGCAAATAATTGGAAATGAAAATATCAAATTACTAATAATAATGATTTTTATTTGGCATGGGAAATTCTCATAGAGTAGAGTAGTAAATACAAAGAACTAAAAAACAAAAACTAAATAAAAATATGGAGTAAAATAAATAATAATACAAAAAGTTAATGCTGTCACATCTGAAAATGATATTCGACATGATCTCATCCCTAACAACATTCGGGTGTGTACCCAATGTACTGTGGGACATGAATATGATACGGAAAAGGTCATTAGAAGTATATTTTTCACCCTTTGCGTCGTTAGTTATACAATCTTCACGCCATAACTCGGTGAAGCAGTAATTCTACTTCTATTGTATAATTACGTTACATCCCATGAAAAAGTTTAAAGATAAAATACTAAACTGTAAATTTGACTATAGGATATACTGCCATTATTTAGGATTAGAATTTTTGTCCCATTGCCTCAACACATTTATGTTGAAAATCTTTCTATTTACGGATGATATTAAAAAAATCGCTAATCGCTAAAAAGTGTTTTCTTCCTAATTAGAAAACCGAAGAAAGGTTTTCGAGGGATCACGGAATTGGATTTCTGAAGACATCATTTCAATGAATAAAGAACTTGGATGTGCAGAAATCTAATCGCGTATTTGTATGTATATTGCCTCAGTTTTATTCGTTTTGACGGAAAAAAAACAATTCTCCGAACGTGGCAAGAATAAAGCAAGTTGAATATTCTACGAGGTATATTTGCATAATGCGATTCAAACAGCCTGAATTGAGCCATTACATATAAGTGGCCATCCTTAAATAATGTCAAGGCATTTTTGGAATTTCTGAATCTTCTCCTGTCACAAAGTATTACATGAATCTGTAAATCCCATATGATACAGTGTCACATATTTCCTTACTTCCCCTCTTGTGTCTCATCATTCAAAGATTACCCATGACAGCACGATGAAAGATATGAAAGGGAAGAGAAAGTTAAACGCAAAGAGACGATACAAACACTTTAGAAAGTTAATAAAATAGAAAACAGAATTCATTGCAGATATTTATTTATATCTATGATGACTAAAAATAGGCAACATGCCAGAGGGTAGTTGTTATAGTGGGGGAAGTAATAAATAAATAAACCCTGCCTGGTATTTATCCTAGTCGGGACAGGATCTCCTCTTTATCTTCGTGAGGGCAGTACGTAGAATATCCGAAGAATAGAGGAAGTCATTCAGACTGTAAGCAAAATCCTCGACTTCGATTTGACGGCGTAATCTAGAAATTTGCGTTATTCAGCGTGTTATTCTTTATTATTTTCAGCGTATAAAAACTACTATGGTCTATCCGTGTACCAAGAGGCATGAAGTATCCAATTTACATATATATGGTAGCGGTACCATGTATTCAAGATAACTGTCTAAGAGAAAATACTTCCGAGGAGAAGTTTTAACTAAGCTACTTATTAAGGGCCACTATTTCACTATCACCATTGTAATAGCGATTCTTAATTTGATGATATAGATTTATGCAGTTTTAGCTTCTTTAACGCAAATTGTAAATATGTGAAAGTTGTGACAAATTACGAATTAAATCATGAATGGCAGAATTGAGTAAGTTTTATATGAAAATATATGGTACTAAAATATTAGTTTAAATTTAAACGTCCAATTAATCTGTGAAAGTTGAAAACGTCCCGTAATTATTTTTCTTATACGAGCTTTACGATAAAATTATTTAGATACAAGTGACCCCACCAGATTGTTAAAGCTGTCGCTTGGGAGTTAGTGGCTATAGGATGCTCTGTTGAATACCAAAGAGACAAAACTGAACATGCGCAACATCAACAATAATTAAGTCTTTTTAATGATGACCAAAGTTCTGTTGGCGATAAAAATATTTTTCTCGTTCATTCTCAACAGAAGTCTGAAATCCTAAATCGATAATTGCGCGAAGCTCGTCCCCGAATCGAAAAATTCTATGACAGAGGTGGGAAACCTGCGATCTTCTAATTGATCGCGGCTTTTTCTACTTTCTCAGATACGAATTCATATGTACAGTAAAACTATTTAAACGAATTTTAAGGGCCTTTTAATACACCCAAGCTGAAGCATTTTTGCTTTTCATATCGCAGGATTGTAGGCATTATCGTCCTTATAAGCAGTAGTTAATTTTAGATTGAACTCTGACAATACATGGTTACTTTTCCTTTTAGTTAGGTTGTAGGAACAAAATGCCACTAAGAATCAGAATCAGGCAATTCTCAATACTAACTTTTATTTCACTTAAATCTCCCTGTGATTACATCAGACATAACTAACCAAATAGCAAAACAACAGTAAAACAGACATCACAAGGAAGACCGGAGGGGAAGAACAAGTCTGCCTGGCATTCGCCCGATGTTGGAAGGAAAACCCCTCCGTAAAAAACCTCCCAAAGGCAGCCAAAACCACAGAAGTTAATCAGCAAAACATCTCAAATTCAGTCATTTACAAACGAATTATTTAACTACAAGCGATTCCTCGGATACTTTTACAATACCGAAAAACCGTGTTTGATTCCATCAAAGCGTAATGTAAATAAATTATCTGGCAATGCAAGCTGAAAGCTGATAAGATTCCAAAGTTGGCAAAAATATTTGTAAATATATAGAGAACACGTAATAATTAAAGTATGTGATAAAACATTCACATGAATAGAAAACTTGGTAAAATTAAGTTCTTCACTGGATCTGGTAACCTATTGTATTATTCATCACTCACTCACTCCTGAACTTCGATTAGGTATAGCACCATAGGCCACAACATCAAGTTGACAAAATAGATTAATTGCTTCATGAAGAATGAATAGTACCGGGTTAAAACAACTGTTAAAAATGTGGTCATCTCTTTACGAGAACTTGGGTTAATAAGCACTTCAGCACGTTAAGTTAAAGAGTGGCTTCACTGGTGGAAGAGACCATAGTTCAAGTAAATGCTTTGCAAATGTATCTAAACTTGCCACACGTCAAAAGTCACTTAACAATGCACACAATGATTTGGTATCCATTACGGGCGCCCCTCTGGAAGATGACCGCGGATGAAATATGCTGCAGCATCACACTTCTGTCTGTAGGAACCTACAACTGAACCAAAGGGTTGTAATCTGATGGACTCGAAGAAACTCCTCCAGAACTTCAGCATATCTGTCGTTCAATTGGCAGCAAGAGACCAAGAATCAGGCAGACCAAGGCTATCCTATCTTTGGGCACCTAAAACGGCTCAAACAGCTCCTTCTCCACTAAAATTCCACCAGCAAATGAGAATTGTGGCAAAATACGAGGCTGGACCTGGAAATTCTAAGCAAATTACACGGAACAGAAAATACACCTAACAGACATTTCAAAAACAAAAATAGTCATTGCAAAGACTGGAAAAAAGATTAGATATTTAATGCAAACATTGATATGCGAACACGTACGGAAAAAGGAAACGATACACTTTACAACCTAGCCTGTAAAATTTCAAGAAAAATACATCTTATCAGTAATTACAGATAATGAGAAATCACGAATTCAAAGATATTCCTTAAAATGTTGGAGACTTCCTGTAAAAAAAGGGAAAATTAACCATATGTATTACCACAGAAAATATAAGAAATTTAATGCAACATATGATACTCAAATTCTCAATAGGAAAAAAAAACAAATTATAACACCATGTAACACTTAATGAAAATAAAATCATCAGTAATAACATAACAAAAAAAGACATACTAAAACCCTCAATAACCATACTGACATACAATAAGAAAATTGGGTATAGTATCAAAGGGATATAAAAACAACTTATAATCTAGCAGAAAAAGTTGCCTTAAGGATAAGGCGACAGGTAATATTAAATGAAGGACAAATACAGCAGGATCTTTCGCATTAAGTTCATGAATCATAACTAAATTCGTAAAAACCAATTGCAAAAACAGTCGATTGCGGACATCGTACGAAAAAAAATGTTCATAGTATAGTGCGAACATCGGCTACAGCCGATGGCGACGGTGATCGTAGGCATCACGTCGACACAAGGTGATGATATAGTATGATGATCTAGTAATTTGGAGAACGCAGAGATAAAAAAAACTGTTAAAAAACGCAGTGATCAATCGCATTAGGTGGATGAAGCGTTTAAACGTACTTATCAGACGCAACGTGGACGTTTCGTTTCGTGGGATATGTAGAGACGAAGTGTTGCCGCTGAAAGTAGGATTCGTGTGTGAAAATTGTCGCAGGCTATCTTCGTTGCTTGGCATCGCCCGCCCATGCACAAATTATACCAGTCCATGAAGCAATCCATGAAAATAAAATCATATCAGTAATAACATACCAAGTAATCACTAATTCAAACAACTTCCTTAAGCTTAACGACTTCATATAAAAACATACTCCATCATAAAAAATAGCTTTAAGAATGAGGCGACATATGTAATATTATACGAAGGAAGGACACCGAAATACATCAGGATCATTAACACTAAGTACATGGCTATTAACAAAGTTCGCAAACAACCAATTGCAACGTCTAACAGGCTAAGACATATAAAGGCGTTATACACATGGGTCGACTGCAGACGCCGTATGAGGAAACATTGCGTAGTATTGTGAGAGCATCGGCTACAGCCGATGGTGACGTTGACACAGTTGTCGTACGCATGATGTCGACGCAAGGTGATGGTAATATGATAATCCAGTAATTGTGATAACGCAGCGTTCGAAAACACAGTTTAAAATCGCTGTCTTCAAAAACGCAGAGTTAAAAAACGATATGTTCGCTGTGTCATATTCGCAGTGTTCAATCGCATTACGTGGATGCATCGGTAAAACGGACTTCTTGTGGACGCTTCGTTTCGAGAATTATTCGTAGAGACGAAGTTTTGCCGCTGCATATTCGGATCGGTGTGTGAAGTTCGTCGCAGGTTATCTTCGTGGCTTGGCTTCGCCTGCTTTTTGCAGGCTCTTCTTTCTCTTCCCTCTGCACTGCATTCGGGCTCGACCTGCGACCACCGCTGTGAGGCTCAACCTGCAGTGGCGTAACTCTCTGCACCACCTAAGGACGACAGACACGCAGGCATTCCTTACCGGCACACCTCACGCGTACGGCCTCAAGGATCGACACGAAAGCCTCGCGTGCAGGCCTCGCTCACACAGCTAGGCTCGCAGAATCGTCTCGATGCTTCGGCTCCCTGACCGCTTCATCTGCTCGCAGATTCTTCTCTGCGTTGACGTGAAAGCTCCTTCCTCAGGTCCCTGCACAGCCTCCTTCCGCACCTAATACATTCGACTGCCGTCCCGACACTTTTCAAACGGATCACAAAACACAAATAATCTTATAAATGCATCACATCTAAAAAAAATACCGAAACATACTGAAATTATAGATTTGAATTTAAATTCTAGTGTCCAATCTACTCTATTATAAAAGTTTGCAATATTAAAGTCCAATGCATCCATGAAGTACATCGAGTCTTCTAGCACAACTTTCTGCTTCTAATGGGTGCTGCTGTAGGGATCCGCATTTGCTGCTTGAATTCAGTGTTCCAAGGTTTGTCTCCTTTAATAGCCTTGTCAGTTCCTTTTAGTGGGAATATTCACTATCCTCTTTCCAAAGGCGTCATATGCAGGCTACAACCTCAGGTTCTGCAAGCAAATACGATGAATATGTTGCAATCTATAATAAACTCAGTAAAAGCAGGTTGAGAGGGTAAATAATATGAATTTCATAAATGAAGCAAAGTAACAATACAGTAAAAAAGGAAACCACTAGGTATTAAATATCTTGCAGAAGTTCAGAGCAAGTACGTTGTTATCCTTAAATACGCATGATGTGCAATGTAAATTAATTAAATACGCATAATGTGAAGGATCATGAAATCTGAATATATAAAACTGCTAGATTCCACATTCAAAAAATTCCCAGACAAACTTATATTCTTTTCCCCACCCAAATGTATTTAAACAACCACTCCGATAACTACGAACTAATACAGAAATACTAAAAACGCCCAAAAACGCCTTACCCTGTATGAGTGTTCATTTTCTCTATTTTATTTATCTCTTTGTCATATTAATAACATTAAAAAGGCTTCTGATATATAGTTTACCTGAAATGTTTTCTAAATACAGGTAATACATTTTCCATTCCATTTTCACCGAATCTAATAAAGCATTGTGAGAAATGTCATGCATAAAACCATGTAAAATTCAGGAAGAGAAGAAAAGCTGGTACTGAATGGCAGAAAGGTCATACATGGCACAAAGGTTGCAGGCTCCCCATCCATGGGCTAAGTAACTATAATCATTGTCGAAACGACACCTTTTCTAATTAAAAGCTATAACCTTCTTTCAGTGAATACACTTTTTAAACTTGCATAAAGCAAACGATTTAAAAGTATCACAAATAAAAGTTAAGGCACAATATTATTGCTATTTAATTCTGCCATGCAAAGCTATGCTCCTATATTATCTAATCAAAATCTTGTAATACGAGGGTCATCCGGAAAGTAGTACCCGTTAGTGCCGCATGAAGTGCTGACGACGCGAGTAGCCGCTGGACAAGGTCAGATAGCTTCAGTGGCTTGTTTGCCTTCTCTGAGCCAAGTTGCGTGACGCTAGCATTGCCTGTTTGTTTCTGTGATTGTTTACAATGTTTAAAAAAATTGAGAACGCCGCCAGTTGTGAAGTGAGGGCAGTGATTAAATTCCTCAATGCAAGAAACGTTCGCCCATGTGATATTCATCGCCAATTAAAGGAGGTGTATGGAGACAATGTAATGGACGAGTCGTCTGTTCGGCGGTGGTGTCGCAAGTTCAACATGGGGAGGGGGAACACACACGACGATGAGCGTTCGGGGAGACCGTCTGTCATTACAGACCAACTGGTGAGCTCAGTTGACGAATTCGTGAGGAACGATCGGCGCGTCACAATTGATGACATCTGTGAGCATTTTCCCAATGTTTCTCGAACAATTGTTCATGAAATCGTTAAAGACCATCTGCATTATGCAAAAATTTGTGCAAGATGGGTCCCTCGCATGCTTACAGATGAGCACAAAACCAAGCGTATGGCTGCAGCACTGACGTTTTTGGGACGTTATTCTGATGAAGGAGACTCTTTCTTGACTCGCATAATTACTGGTGACGAAACATGGGTTTGTTATGCATCACCTGAGAGTAAACGACAGTCAATGGAGTGGCATCATGCTCATTCACCAAACAAACCAAAAAAATTCAAGACAGTTCTGTCCACCAGGAAACTCATGGCAACCATTTTCTGGGATCGACGAGGTGTATTGCTTATTGATTTTATGGCCCGTGGAGACACTATTAATGCCAATGCGTATTGTAAAACATTAAAGAAATTACGGCGGGCAATACAAAATCGGCGGCGAGGTCTATTGTCTACTGGTGTCATTCTCGTTCATGACAATGCCAGGCCTCATGCAGCTGGGATAACACAAAGACTTTTGCAGCAATTCAAATGGGAAACTTTCGACCATCCACCGTATAGCCCGGACTTGGCCCCTTCAGATTTTCATCTCTTTACAAAGCTTAAAGACTTTTTGGCGGGGAAAAGATTTGACAGCGATGAAGAACTTAAAGAAGGAGTGACCCTGTATCTCAATGAGCTGGCGGCGGAGGACTATGCAGCAGGAATACAGAAACTTGTCACACGTTATGACAAATGCCTTAATTTGCTTGGAGATTATGTTGAGAAGTAGTTTAAAGTATCCTCTTTCAAATAAAATTTTTTATGTTTGTTAATATTTACTTTTGTGTCTTTATTTCACGAACGGGTACTACTATCCGGATGACCCTCGTATATTGGCTTGTAGCTCTATATTTATTCTTAGAAGCGTTACTTCTGGTGAGTGTACAATATGAGAGGGCTTGAGTTACTGTTCAAGCCAGCAGCACCGCTGTCTTAAAAAGCATTACAAAACTCACTAATTCCACTACACAAACCGAAATGTTACAATTAAATGAGAAGAAAACCTTACCCCTTCCGGCCCCCAACTGCTTCCTTTATTCCTTGATCTTTTAACTGCTCAGTATGTTTGCCTGATGTGGGGGAAGAAACTTCTGGAAACACCGCTAATTGCCTCGAGTCTTCCAATGACATCCACTCAAGTAATTTCACTGAAAGTGTATAACACAAGATTTAAAAAAATTCAATTTGTGTTTCGATCTAAGCTGCAAGTCCTACGTTATCTATAAAGATAATTTGGAAATTTGCTGAATTACTACAACTTTTAAATTAATCAACAGCATCTGCAGAAGATGTTAAGCATATCCCCTCCAAAAATTTGATTAACTTTAATAATCATTATCGATGCAATATTTTTGGATTTTCGGAAAGCGTTCGATAAAGTCCCACATCGTAAATTGTTGTACAAATTAAAACTTGCGGGCATCAACGAACAAGTAATAAGTTGGATAAAAGATTTCCTGTCCGATAGAGAACAACGAGTAGTATTAGATGGTATTAGTTCCAACCTAGTCAAGGTGACCTCAGGCGTCCCACAAGGAAGCGTAATCGGGCCATTATTATTCTTAATATACATTAACGATCTTAATGAACACATCGACAGTAACGTTAGAATATTTGCGGACGACACGGTTATTTACAGAGAAATGAAAAGTAATGACGATAGATTAAGCCTGTCGAATGACTTAGATAAAATAGTAAAAAGGTGCGACGACTGGCAATTGGAGCTCAACGTAGATAAATGTTCAGTAGTTAATTTTTTCGAAAGAAAATCCTTTGCCAATCATAATTCATGTAGCCTTCGAGGGAAAACATTATCAACTGTCGATTCGGTAAAATATCTCTGAATAACCCTCGCGAATAACTTAACTTGGGGTACCCACATCCATAACATATGTGGGCGAACTCTTAAGAAACTAGGCTTCGTCAAAAGAATAGTCGGTAAAAGCGAAGAAAAAGTCCGCGAGCGATGTTATTTTGCGCTAGTTAGGCCTCACCTCGAGTATGCATGCAGTGTATGGGACCCTGCTGAAAAGTGTTGTATTCGCGAGATAGAAAAGATACAACGAAAGGCAATACGCTTTGTAAAAAATTGCTATGATAAATCGGTAAGTGTTACTCAGATGCTTCAGGAGGCAGGATGGGAATCTTTAGAAGAAAGAAGGCTCAATCAGAGATTTAAATTACTAGATAAATTCAGACAGAGCACGTTCATAGAAGATGTAGCCTATATTATGTGCCCTCCTTGCTATATAGGCCGTTCTGATACAGCGAGAAAGATCAGAGAAATAGATGCTAAAACCAGTCGATTCAAGAATTCTTTTTTCCGAGAACAATACGCGAAAATAATCGACTAGGAAAATAGAGTCATGGTGCTTGCACCCCCTGCCACACGCCGAAAGGCGGCTTGCAGGGTACATATGTAGATGTAAATATTTTCCGTTAAAAATATATCTACTACTTTAAGGTGATCGAATAAAAGTTACATCATAATTGAGGGTACTCAAGCAATGTAATTCTCCGAGAAAATGATTAAATTTAAACGTATTTAAATATACGGAAATTACCTTGAAATTACTCCTTAGTAGTGGTACCCTGATCAAATGGAAAAAATTATTAAAAGTACTAATTGCGCAAAAAACTAAAGGGGGCTTTGTATTTAATTACGTTTTCTTTGAAGTTAAGAAAAACTCGAATTTAAGACAGCTCCAGATAGCCATGTGTGCCGCGCGTTTTACATTGGAGAAAACAGTCACGGGTTCGATTCCGGTGGGAGACCACGTGCAAAATTATCTCAGCTGTCGAAGCACTTAAACCTAAAATACTACCATATTCTAATCTAACAGGTACCGGATGAATTGAAGCTCCGAAAAGGCAAAAAGGAGAGCCTTAAAATTACAATAAAATATGTATAGGAGAATAAAAGCGGTACATAGAAAACAGATCAAATCTAGAACAAAAAAGCAAGCCTACAAACAGAATTCAAGATTTCTCAAACTATGCCTTATTTAATGCATTAGATTATCGACTAAAATCACTGAAATGAATCGAGAAAAATACTCTTTACGACCATAAAAACCACCAAATATCCGAATTATATTTTATGAAAATTAGCTAACATAAATAGCTTAGGAAAGCTGAAAAGTCTGAAAATCACATGTGCAAAGCTGTTCACATTGAAAGAAATAATAAACTTGCCCAAACGGGAGAAATGTTGAAAACTATTCCAGCCGAAGCACATGAAAAATTCATTACATACTGGAATATCTATTTAGATCGATATTTAAAAGCTTCCGTCAATATCTTCCGCTATAAGTGGATTTGAAGCAAAGCAAAGGATGGTTTAATTACTGTCGCAGTTTTCTTTAAAAATACATCAGAAGACCTTAAATTTGTTCGAATATGCAAATTGGATTTTCATCTTCATTGTTATACCACACCACATACATGAAATGAATAGCCATTAGTAAAGATGGAACTAAAACTGATAAACAACCTAGCATACTCTCCTCCAACTCTCTAGCGATCCCTCAGAATACACACCGAATATATGTTAGATACCATTGAACTACGATTGCTAATACCATTATCCATCACCAAACACACAAAAGAGAACACCTCCAGTCACATCACCAGACACTCCATTCTCACTGAGCAGACAAACGTAGTAAACAAAAACCAAATACATGCACTCTCAAAATCAATGAAAATGAAAATCCAACCTAAATGAATATATAAAAACAAGTCGTTTTAAGTCAAACAATCCTCGCTTTGCTTCAATAAAATATTTCCATTCACTAATTTTGGAAATTTTTACCATATTTGAAAATTTGAATATGACTAAATGAAAGGAATTAGTGATCCATTCCCAAATTCATAGCAACGGATTACTTTCCATTCATGGAATAAAAATGCACGAAAAACAAAATATAGATTTAAAAAGGGTATCATTTATGATTTACGTCTGTATCGAATCAAGGACAAAATTAAATTTAAGAAGCGCCGACAGCTTTGAGGTCTTGATTTACAAGATAGTAAGTCTCTTACTATTCTCCAAAGTACGTACCCACATAATGTGGGCGATATTAATGGCTTTGTCTGATCAAACAAATTAACATATTTAATACCAGTTGTATGGTTCAATGTGCTTAAAAGCAGAGGTAAATTCGCGCATATGACATACCAAGGAGAATCGAACCCGGAAACGTTATCACCTAAGTATTACACTTGGCTATCCGAGTGTTCGGAGCGATAAAGTAACGGAAATCTGATGGGGCATATTGATCTAAGGAGAATATGAGCAAAGACCTACTCGAAATCTCCTATCCTGTATGATTTTACACATGTCATGCTCGCCAAAGATATCCCTGATCGACTATTCTTCGCGACTGAATTTAATTTCGGAGGAATGTGGAAAGACTAGACTTTCCTAGCATGGAGATATTTCGACAATCCTTAAATCCCACTGATACTTCGACGTAGTAGAAGTATTCCCTACGGTTTCTGGCGAGCAAATCTACGAAAGCACATGTTAACCCTGACAAGCATCCCGTCGTAGGTGATTATTGAGTAGAAATGAATTCTCTATCAAATGGAGCGACTGAGGGAAATCTAGCCCACGTGGGTCATTAACTTTCAACCGAGCAGCTTACCCGAGAACATACTTCAGACTAAAGAAACCTTGGCAAAAATTATGAGATTTTACATTCATCGACAAATTACGGTATAGGAAAATGAATTTACTAAGCACGCCGAAACGCCGAAGATCGAATGGCTCAACGCCGGTCCAACCATTTCGTCAAACGCCAACGATTCAGATCACTATTTCTAAGGGATGCCTGACATTCGAAAATGTGGTGCGATTCACCATGAAAATGACGGATTTACCGAGGAAAACCAGGATAAAATTACTTGGAAATAAGAAGGGATAACACGCTTTAGAATTCGTGACTGGAAGAAGTCTGGAAGAAATGTTCGAAATCACTTAACTTCTAATTGTAAGTCTCATTGAAGCACTCTCGGCGCAGTCCCTCGGCATGGCAGAGCACATGGTTGGCAGGAGAAGAATTCCGAAGACATCCAATACATTTTTCAATTTAAGAAACGCTTTCCTGAAATTTAGAAGATTAAAAGGTATTTAAACTACTAGAATGTCGTAAATTACGTATTCATAAGCCATGAAGAATCTGAAGATAATAAAGAGGACATACGCAGAGTTAAGTAACGTAGGTATCGAAATCTTTACTTTACCTAATATTCTTTAGCAGAAGAGCTCACGATGTGAAGACGACTGGCGTTAAATCATTGAAGTCCAGAAATGAGAAGGAGAAAGGAATCTATGACTGTAAGTGGGGGGAGGAACTGAGTAATGGTTTGGGGATACTCTCTACCAATGGCGTGCCACAGAATATGGATGAGTAATATCGGAGAGGAAAGAAAAGGTTTAAACTTACCCAAAAATATTATTCACTAAAAATGTGGAATTTGTACACATAATTTTATAATTTATATAATCGCGTTGAATATTGACGAATCTGTTTTCATTTTATTTTTTCTTTTGAATATTCGTTGCTCTTTTTCGAACCCTTACTATATCTGTCTACAACGTTGCCATTCTGTCTACATTGTTGCTATAATCAACAACTCCATCTTTTCTCAAGATCTTGTTTTCTTACTGAATGCTATCATTTTCATATGCATGCTTTCCAGTAAGCGATGACGTATTTTATAATAATTTTAGGTCGGAACATAGTATGACCTTGTTATCAACTGTAAGATATGTTAAATCAGTATACTAAATGTAATAGAAATATTTCTCAGCGAATATGAACTCCATTCCCTCTCGTGCGGATCCCAATTATCTATAATTGTAAAAGAAATCGAGATAATTATTATATATTTTCCTGATCCAGATACCTGATTGCCTCCAACTTAATCAACCCTTAATGCACTTTATTTATTAAGTAATTTATAATATACTTTACCTAATATACCTTTACCGTACACCCCACTGAGGGAGTCGCTGGGTCTTCTATCTTTGTGGTGGCCGATGGCTCTCCGTAGGTTACAGGGGACATAGAAAGCCGCTCTCAGGTCATTAGGAAGCATGTGTCCCAATCTATAGGAGAGACTTCCGAGGAAGGGGAATCTCCGCCATGAGGAAGTGGTTGTGGAGGATTATTAGAGGGAAGGAGTGATTTTACGGCATGAGAGGATATTTGGTACTCTCCTCAAGTGTTTATCCACCATATCTGGGCTGTATCCGTTATTTATAGCAATCTGTTTGATGATTAAAACAACTTTATGGGAATTGGCCGGTGACATCGGGATGTGGATGGATCATACTATGGAAAGCGGGTAACTTCTGGGCAAAAGGATGGGAGGAATGTGAGGGGATGCTGAGGTCAGAATAGGTGGGTTTGCTGGAGGGATTTGAGATTATGTCTGACAGGCGAAACTAGTTGCCGATTAATTTATTTCTGTGGAATTTACAAAGTGAGTTTTTCTTTGCATCATGGCACCATTCCACAAAGTTAGGCTGGAAAATGTCAATTTTAAAAATATATCTTGTTTGTATACCAAAGTATTATATGTCGATTTCTCATTCTTTTATAGTACTCATACATATAGATTACTCGTAAATGCCTCTTCTTACGGTGTGACCGAGGGTATAGGACACTGCGGAGTTCTTCCTTATCGCTCAATTTCTGTCTAGCTCTATTCCCGATCATTTTCTAATACCCTCCTTTCCATACATGGATTGAATACTTTTCTTTGTGCACCACAGCTCGGATTTTTATTTTTAATTTTCGAAGAATAACCTTTGCAAAATTCCTTTTCATTCCAAATAACATGTAACAAGTTACAATCGTTATCATTACTCATATTACTATGAATATGGTATTAAAATCTAATTTATATATTGCATTTGCTCTGAAGTGACAAGTATTATTTTTTCTGATTCAATAAGTGCACTAAATCATAATTGATGCAAGATTTTCACTTTCAATGTTTACCAGAAAATTCCTTAAAAATATAATTTTCTGTTATTCTACAGCATATCATTAGCAATGAAATTTTAAATTATTATATACATATGGATGTCTGCGTCAGCGTTATCCTGAGACTCGTTTATACAGCTGATTATCTTCGCAAGTGCCTTTAAACGGTTTTTTATACATAGAATCTCAAAGCTTGCCGCATTCCCTTAAAAATTCTACTTACTTTCCGTATCTTGCCCCCTCTTGTCATCGTTGCCCAGGCAACCCCCGGCTCGTAGTATCTCCTTCTGGCTGTGGTCAAATATGTAAGCGATTCTACCAGAGAAATTCATGCAAGAAGAAGGAAAGAGACTTCAAAAGTTTCTGGAGGTCATAAACAGCCCTCGATATTATTGCTCTTTTCTTACCCAGTTGTGGGGGAGGGGGAGAGTCCTTTCCCGTCCTTCACTACTCACTACATTTTTCCCTGAAATGCTCGGCACGACTTCGGAGCACGGTCGTGAAAATTTCTGAAAAAGTTTACTCTACCATTCATCCCCTCAGATGTTTATGCAAACACCGATATTATTAAGAGAGTTGCAGAATAGGATCTCAGTATTTTCAAGATAAGCTTTGCATTAATATCTACAATAATTCGTTTTAATAACAGCGGATACCCCATGACAATGGCTTGCACTTTTAATGGATTCATCTTCCGAAAATTGTCCTTGAAACAATTGTGAATTCGCTGGAGGTCTTGGTTCACATACTGAACACATTCAGGGAAGCAGACAACTGTAGAATCGAGATATATCTGCAGATCAGTATAGTATAATCATCAGATGCGTATAAATGATGCTTACAGTTTTTAATATAATTTAATTTTTAATATATATCCGCGTCCGCTTTAATATATTCCGCGAGGGAATTGAAAGATACCGTTTAGATGGATTATAATTTATTTACGTGAGTTTATTAATTGTATTCTGGCTCGACTATGATAGCAATAGCAACTTGCGGCAAATTTTCCAAAGTAGCCCATTTTTTAAGTCACACTTTTCCTCTGGAGAAAAAGATTCTCTAGAATCTTCTTCGTGCTCTAGGTAAACCGCAAGTCCTAGGATTGTAATTCAAGGCATTCTATGGACTTTCTTTATTGGACTTTGTGTTAAATCGAGTTTTTTTTTCTGTTTTTAGGTGCTTTGAACGAACTTAAATCACTTATCTTTATCGATATTACACGCTTACTCTTAATGTAATGTCCTAATAGTTTGGTTTTTCAATATTAGGTTGATTTTGTATACTAAGAGTGTTACATGTCAATTTCGGATGTCCTTAAGGTTTTATAATGCGCATATCGGGATCGGTTTTAAAATCATAGATACCTCCTGACGGTATTCTCCAATCTTTCCGCACTCCTTGCCTTGCTAGTGGAGTGAGCATAATTCACCTTTCCTAGTATCTGATGCTATAAAGGGCTCCAAAAGGCCTTAGGGCTGCATATTTTATGGACAATGTAGATGGATTAACGAGGTGTGTGAAGGATTATGGGAAAGAGGAACATGAAAGAGCGTGCTCCCATTGAAAAGAGTTGGTTATGATAGTTTGGCCGAACGATTCGTATGAATGGATGCGTGAGGTGCCAGGTACAACCAATCGGCGATGCCCCTTATTCTCCTGCGTCGAGGATTTTGGGGGACCTGTCATCGTTAATCACTGGAATGGCTTCTCATTTGATGCAATCGAACAGTCAAACTATTCGCACAATTCCTGTTTTCCTAGTCTCTCACCGTCACATGTTTATCGACATTTATCTAATATATTTCTCTTGCGGAATATACCTCCTTCTAAGGCGTACAATATTCTGCTAAGCACTCGCGTAACGTCTAAATTAATCTGTCAAGGTTATCGTAATTTATCTTTACATTTCCCATCCTTTCCCACGAAGCATCTTATTAACCGATTTATTGTGACACTTCTTACAAATTCAGAGGTCTTTTCTACTCTTTTTAAACTGCAGTTCTTGTTTGTTCAATCGCTTATGTTCTAATTTCGAAAAGAATTAATGTACTAAATTAATTAATGTTTACTAGACAAGTGTAACAGCGTTTTTTGCGTAGAAGGACGCGATGCAGTATGGTTTCAGTTTATACTTTCATTTTCCAAGAATTATTTACCACTTAAGATGCGTCAATGGAAAGGTTACAGATTCAACGAAAATTCTACAGAGTTTTTAAAAAATTACTCTAAACAATTTTGGAAAGATGGATGACTTAATTTTTGCATATTATTATGTATGAATGTAGAATTAACACTTGTTAAAAAGGAGTATTTCTCCATTATTTATAATGATTTGGAAATATATTTCCTACTTGGAAATAGAATTCATATATATACAAGTATATAGGTACACGTCGGATTAGTCGGGCATATCTGCAGTCCTGAGGAGGCCAATTAAAAGGTATTGTCTGTATATGTATACGGTTATTTCTATATACTGGAAGCATACTCCACGATAGCGATATTTCTCATCGATCGAATCGAGTCTCCGTCCGTGCACGCTTTCGGATAGTCACGTGACCGCGAGGAACGTGCGCTACGGTGAAAGTATGTGCATACTTTCGTAAATTCTTTAAGCAAACTCATCTCAGATCCGCAATTACGTAACTTTCCCCTGTCCGTTGGTATCTGAGTGATACATTAAGATGAAACATACCGTGAACAACTCATTTGATATCAAATATCTGAAGTATCAGTCGTCGTAGAAATATTAGTACAAATAAGTTGGATATTTGCATAACGACAAATATTCTCTTAGAAGCTTGAAATATTTGAGCTGAATTCACTGGAGAATAAGTAGATACAGCTGATGTGAATTATGAAGGAACTCAACCTTATGCTTTTTCCAAGGAATTTTCTGCATATGAAATTTTCAGGCTAACCGTAGTAATTTTAGTTCCAGTATCTGATTCAGTACTAAGAAATAAATTTCAGTTCTACATCTACAGTTTCGCTCCTGCTTTCGTCCGGTTGTTTTCCCTCCGACCATTGAAATATCTACCATATCCGAAAGATTATGCTTTTTAACCAAATTTAGGTAACTTTTAAAACATAACTTACATATATGTAACAGTTTTAAAGAAATAATGAACCATATATTATACCTGATATGCCAGAATGTAAAGAGAGTGCGTTTAACTTAAGCGGCGCAAGTGAAACGATATTCTTAGAACCGCAATTCCGAGTGGAATCAATAACAGTTTTCGGTTTCTGATCAAGAATTTTTATTTTTCGTTTAAGGTTCGGTTTTCAATTCCTGGGAAAATGACGGTTATTTTTACTTTCGGTTTCCGGCTCGTCTCCGATTTGATATTCCTTTTTTTCTCAGCTTAATGCCCCTATGTAAATTTTGATGTTTTCTTAGTATTGTCTCTCCTATTAAGTGGGTTTCATTCGTCCCCTCTTTGTTTAATTCTTCGTTTTCGCCTATGTACAGCCATCACATTTCTATGTATTTTCAGATTCTTTTCAGGTTCATTATAAGTATTTCGAGTGAACCTTGGGAGATGATTTCAATAAATTTGCTGTGAAAGTTAAAATTTTCTGCTTCAACGGCGTCCTCTACGTGCGTCCTTGATTCCACAGGCATCTTTTATCATTTAAAAAATTGTGAAAAATTTAAACTCAATTTAATAAACAAATGAAGATTTTTATGTTGAATGAAATCCTACCATAAATACCATTCCATATTATCGAAAACATTTTGTGGGAATAACTTTCACAAATAAAAAACTATGAAACAATTAGACTCCATAACATATTTTCCTCTAAACTATTTCGCGTTAAGCGAATTAATATACGTATTTTGTTATAGAGTATGGAACGGACCAATGCTGAACTTCGTATCAACCGATATTTCATGTTAACCGGTTTCCGTTGTATAATTATTTGAATGGAAGATGGTTGCTACAAGAAACTAAAATACCTCCAGAGCAACTCTGTGTCATTTCTATTTTACTTTCTATTACGATACGGAGCCGAGGTACTCAGCTTTGCCCGGGAAGAGGATAGTTATTTTTTAAGTACGAAGGCTATTCAATAAAACTCTCGTAAACTTTTCCACTGACGCTGTATCCCAGAAATGTATCCTTCACCTATTCCGAGATTTAATTCGTAAAAATTATAGGTTCCATGTATCATTCTCCTGACCAGGGACGATTCTTTGCAATCAAAGGTACAAGACGCAACAACTAAATGAGGCCCCACCTGTCGGTTATTTGCCATAAAATATGAAGAAACTTCTCCTTTTTGGCTCCATTAATAGCAAGGTCCTCAGCTAACGCATAGTGCGCCTAAAAAGTAATAATATTAAATCCCTCGGTACTCCTGAGTCTGTAACAAAGAGTTAATTTTAATTTATAACATACTCTAATATAAGGTTTCGAGTTGGAAACATTTCATGATTAAATACCTGACGGGGTCCCGTTGTCTGCGACTTACGCTCCAGTTTTAAGGATTAATAAATATTAATTTAATTTTCAATTAATTCAGGACTATGGCTCGTTAAATTTGAATTTTTCGCTTATTACAATTTTTGACACTAGTTGAGATGTGTTAGGGAATTAACTTAGTTGGAGTGAATGCAAATTTATCTCACCTTATTATTCTAACCCAGATTCTGACTCCCGCCGATGTAATTTGAATTGGAAAACAGGGTTTACGGCACTTTTTTCGCTCTCTTTACATTGGAGACCCAAATCGCATATAAACTACTCAACTGAGGTGTTTGGTGGAACAGTAATCGAGTGAATAAATAAAGCTCGCGGACCAAATCGAACGGTTCTAAAAAGAGAAAAATTTTTGGTTAAATATCTTTTGTAATAGCAAAAATCTGTTAAAATCTTTTCCTTTCGGTGTCTTTTCATCTGGTGGCTGCTTAAATTGTATCTTCACCACACTGCTAATCAAAATTAAATCGCTCGTAGTACGTCTGTATCCACCATTTTTTTAATCCAAATTAAGAGGGTGAAAGCGGCGTTTAATGGAATGAACAGAGCCGTCTTTACAGCATTATTATTGGCTCCTGAGTGCGTTAGATCCTATAATTACCAGTTTGCTGCGAAGGGATGTAAACGTAAAAAATACCAGCAGTTCACGATGTGAAAAAAGGAATATAGTATCGATTATTGCATAGAATTTATTTGAACTAGAATTACATTTTATTTATGGCATATATTGATTAGCATGGGACATTGTAGCAGCTGAGGCTCAATGTGTTTTGGTGTCTCAAACGAGGATTGTTTCAGATGCCCTCGTTAGTATCTATTTCTTGAGATTGCAACTACACTAATAAATGATTATACAGTCTTACTTTATGAAAATACAATAATAAAACTTTCTTGTAATGTAATATATTCACAGAGGACTTCTAATGAAACCATGTAGAATTAAATGAAGCTTTCTTTCGGCTGCAGGGCAACCCATTGAAAACTAACCCTTGCAAAAAAGATAATCCTACTAAACCCCCTTCAGTAAATTTACATAATATTGAAAAATAACCTAATATACACTCTTTCCACATATTTTTCACCGTCATTTATAAAAGTCATATCCGTAAGTCTTTATAAATCTATATAATTCCTGAATTTGGAATATACTGGTGGAATAGAATAACTGCCTTGTTAATCAATATTTTTGTCCCCAAAAATCTGCTGTCCCAAGCAATGCTTAATTCGCTTTCATAGTCGGGCTGGCACCGCCCCTAAGTTCGCGGGATCCCCTGGAAAGTGTTCAGAGGGCCCAGGCGTGAAGACAGCACTTTGACTGAAATGAATAACTTGGTAAGGGGTGATTTTAATTCATGGAAAAGTGAATTATAGCGGTGAATATAGAGGTACGGAATTAGCATTTGTCGGTTTCTGTGTCGACCATAACAAAGGCCTTATTAAAATAAAATACGAGAGAAAAGATGATCCTTGGACAACTTGGACCGTAACCGTCTTTTCAATTGCATCTTAACGGTGCGTCACTTCCGTTTCCTGCCACCTCTTCTTCCTCACTTAACCCACTTCCTATCCTCCTTTACCTTACCATTATCATATTTCACATTATTTACCTCATTAAATAACTGTAAAACAAGTACCGGGTTCGATTCCCGGTTGGGGACCCCATTGAATTAAGAGGTATAGAATCCGGTGAATTTGAGCCATTAATCATTAATTATTCGCAAGAAAAATACTCCTTAATGATTCGCGTGGGGTCAATTCAATCCCAATATTCTTCGTACTTTTTCGACCATTAAATGCTCATATAATCATTTTAAGCAATGAAAAATTAATGATAGACCTTCAGAGAGAAAAATATAACATTCTTCATCTTTAAGTTTGTTTAAAATTCAATTTTTATAATGGGAAACAAATCCTATTAAAACTGGATTTGATGTAAATAAATCATCATTAGGCAATTTCAATCGGACGTAGGATATGGGCCTCCTCAGCGTATTCCAATTCTCTCTATTCTGTGCTTCTCTTTGCCATGTCACTGACGATTTCTCTGTACTATCTGTCTTTCGGTCTTTTCCCTCAGTCTCTTCACATCTCTTCGTGTCCAGTTCACAACTGATTCAACATCCTAATACATTGGAGGAGTCGATGTGGTGGTCATGTGTCATCCACGATAAATGTCTGACCAGGCCTTATCGATTATTTTATTTTATTTCAAGTATTTAATATTATTGCGGCACTTTAATGCAGTATTGTCCTCCATTTCCAGATCCAGTATGATCGATCATATCGTAATCACTCCGAATGTCTCCTTCATATCGCTCCATAATCACTTATCTAATCACATGTCTACTTTCAGATTTACTAATTTACCACAAAACCTTATTGATCGATCTTCCATTCCATTATGACTTTAATTTGTCGTTGCTGCTGTTTGATTTAAACAATAAACCTAATATCGAAAAGGTATTCTTGAAAGAAGCTCTTATAATATACTCTTTGAACTAACAGTTGATTCTCAACGGGGAAGTCAAGATATATAAATACCATCGTAACTGCAACCTAATGTTCTCACAATAGGTAGTATAACTGATAAGACGTGGAAATAACTATATATTCAATTAAGGAGCTCTTAAATTAAGGAATAATTTTGAGATCACGTAGACGGTTCATTTCCGAATGCATATTTAGAGTATGCAAATGAAGGATTCAAAAACAGTACGAAACTAAGACAGAATTTCAACAAGAGAGACCTCAAAAGATAATTAAGATGTAAATCCATACGGTAGCCCATGCACTGAATACAACGAAATTTTCATGTCACGCCTCATTTTTGCTAAAAATCTTCCGAAGACTTCCAAAAGTTTCCTATTTCATATCTCCGCACTTTTTCCTGTAAGAAATAAAGCTTACAATTGATTAAAATGAGCTTTACATGCCTTTATTATGGGGGCATTGGATAGAGTCGGGGAACTTTAGAAACTGATAAGGTAGCTCACTATCTAGGTGTCATCAACATTTAAATATATTTAATGTTTGTCCTGTAAAGTCCTGCAACTTTTGCTATTTGAGTTGTAGGCATATACACACATACTCACCGCCCAAGTCTCTTTCATAAGTAATATTTGAAATACTAAAAACACGCTACTGTCATATCATCGTTTAGGAAAGTAGACTTTGTGGGCAACGGCGTTGTGAGTTTTTGGAGTGTTTATAATGACAGTTTTTTTCCATATTGTCTTAAATGTGTTACAAATTAAGCAAGCGCAAGCTAAGACATCCAAGAAATAAACGATGGAACTATAAAATGAAAATGATTTTGAGACATTTTATGTATAAATATTTTAGGTGTACGATTCGCAGCATTCACGGAGATTGTTTATTATAATAGCATTTTGTTATCAAATCTTCTCATAATTGAAATGAATTTATGTTTTAATTAACAGATAAAACAAAAATAAAATTTTATGGTGTTCTTGACGACTGAACTCTGAACATATAATGAATATACTTACTATTAACAGATTTAATTCCGATATTTTACTTTTGATGATGTTCCTGATATGATAATGATTTTTCGTAGTTTATTTTGGAGTTATATGCGATATATGAAACGAAATCTTTTTCATACCACAACATTGAGGGGTGTTTCTATTTCATGAATAAATATTGAACACAAGTATTGAGATCCTAATCAGAAAGGAGGACTTGGCCGCATTCATAACGTGAGATCGTAGCAAAGATATCGTTATACAGTAAAAATTAAAGCCTGGTATATTTTAAAGATAATTAATCAACAATTGAACCGGGTTATTTCTATTCCAGATCGGCCACGAATCTGAAGTCGACGCTGGCAAAAGCAAACGAAAAGAAAACACGTTTATAGCTCGAGTTTACGTTGTTGAATTATTTATGGCAAAACTGTATTTCTTTTTCAATGTTGACTGTTGAAGAAGTGTGTCTTTATTGTGTTTCTTGCGGCGAGAATCACCATATTTGGACGGAATTAAGATATTACGGCTAAAAATTATAAAACTGGAAAATTATAGAAAAAACGGCGGTTTCAGTTTCGTAATATTCGCCCACGATAGTCATAAACCAATTGGTAGACTAAAAGAGGAAATCTTTTCTAGAAAACTATCTCTTTCCCTATTTAGTTGCTCTAATATGTAATTACTTTGCCGCTAGCGAAACTAGTCGCGGGAAATAAACCAGTGGAAGCTACAAAGTTACATACTTTCCTCTCTACCTCATCATCTTGATTTTTATCAAAAAAGGTGAAATGATATCCGCTGTATACCCAGGAAGTTATAGATAATGAATAAAAGCTGGCAATCTCAAACAAGAGCGATCTATTTTCCACTATAAGCTATGATTGTTATCAATAGATTGAAGAGTTTGGTTGGCGATTTTTCATTTTATAACAGGTGCTCTAAGTTCGATGTGGAACTAAATCTGTGAGGGAGCAATACGGAACTGGCCCCAAACATGTTGAGGTGAGGAAATTCAGTTTGGTAGCCGTGGTTGGAGTGGCTCCCAAATGAATGATTCATGGGTCGTGGGAACTTCCGCTGCACCGGAGGCTAATGCATAATTGCAATTCATTTCTACAGAGGGCGAAAGTAATCTTCGTCTACACTTTTTCGACTGAAAATTATCAAATGGATTTCTATTCATTGGATTAGGGATAGACACGCCTTTTATTTCATTTTGAATATATAACGAATACCTTTATTTGATGCCCATAAAACACACCGTGATATTTTCGTCATACATTTTAGAAAAACGATTCTTGATATTTATAATATATAAGAAGATTTTATTATGATTCCCAACAATGCACATTTAACTCAAATATTGCTCGAAGATTTTATAAGTATGGGTAACTATGAATTGCAGCAAACCTTTATAAATTTCATTCTAAAATTTACTGTAGTGTAACATATAATAAAGAAATGTAAATATTAAATAACTTCAGATAAATACAATAGTTGGAACGAAAAATATCGATTCGAACCGGTTCGATGTTTGAAGAAGAAACCATAAATGAACTGATCGAATCGCGGCAAAACCCGGAACTAAATATATTACAATTCGATGCCAAATTGTGGTTCCGGGTTGGAATCCTGGTCAGAGAGTGGGTTTTTCTTACATAAGTCATCGACATTGTCAAAAGACGGGCTATAGCAGTGGAGATTTCACATAAAGAAAGATATGAAATACTACCTTCTAAGTTGTTTTCATCCAAAACTTCAGCTTCTTCGAAGAGAATTTCATCTTCAGCTCCTTATGACGCATTGCTAATTCCAAAATTATGAATGAATTTATAGTTTCCTCGCTTTTAACTCGCCATCAGAAATAGCTCACCCAATCCCAAAAATCTGAAACCGGGAGACGAGTCACGACCTCAAGTTTGAATGCAGCAGTTCAAGATTAATCCTCTCTCTTTTGATTCCTTTTAAGGGATTTCTTTAATTTAAAATTTTAAAATTAACCCCCCAAAGTTCTTACTTTTGGGATACAAAAAAGAGATACGTATAAGATCTCAGTTTTTGGTTGGAAATTTGCGACTTGTGGGATATACGGTGAGGAAAGGGATGACATACAGAATGTAAAAAACAGAAAAAATGACACGTGAGAAATACTTTGAAATTGGAAGAAAAGTGCTTGTTTTATTGGAAAAACGTATGTTTGTAGTGCAGAAAAATGTATTCATCGTTGGATAAACGAGGAGAAATAAATTCATCCCAAAGTAAACAAGATATGGAGATGAAATGGAATAAGTGCGGAAAATTCTATTCGCATAAAATGATACAATAATTGATAATTGCCTGAATCAATAAACATTATCATCAAATCAAAAATCATAGAAATTAACGTTACATAAAAGTATTGCAGTGATATTATAGCACAAAACTGTGTTAATAATTCTCCGTGAGTAAACATGTCTGGAGCTCTCCTTCGTGTATTTCTCGGTCTAAGGAGTTCGGGAATAAGAAAACTGAGGATGTCTCTCCTTTAAGATTAAACGTAAATAAATCGATTCATCCGGAAAATTGTCTTTTTCGATAACTTTCTCCGGTTCAACGACCCTTGGCCTTGAGTGGTGGCCAATAGAATTGTCCGGAAGGCGCCGCCGTGGAGCGTGTCATTACGTTCCTCCTTGGACCACTGCCACTGCGAGTTCCCACGATGCGATTTTCGGATAAATCGCACTACGGCAAGAAAACTCTCTTCAACGACCACCCATTTCACCCGACTGCATCGTCTCAATAGAACTTTCTTTCATCCTTCTCTATTTCACTCTCTGTGTTTCAGTTACTGAATACAGTAAAACTGAAGCACAAGACGCTCTTCAGCGATAGAGTAAAAACCGTCCCGTACGCAGGATGGCGTTATAACCGGATATGGCGAGTTTTTATTTCTTCCGCAGTGGAAAACAACATAGAGGGTTTTTTTGGCCAATCAATTTTTTAAAAAGAGTTTTCCTTACCATAAAACGTAAAGGATACTTCTTAAGTTCGCATCATTTGCCACAGCTGTAAATTTGACATCTAAAGAATCGGAACTATTCTTGTGTCACGCTGGTTACTATCTTGTCATGTTTAAAATAATGGTCTGCTTTTTAGACAAAGAGAGCGTCCTCCTTTTTACTTCATTTTGAACATATTTCATTCTAAAATGAAGCAATTTTTTATATGATAGATGAATGAATGATGATAGATTAGGGAAGAATTTTTGAACAGCAGTGGTGAGAGGCCGTCTTAGAGTCATGATCTCTCAAAGAGCCACGCTCAAAAGCCCAATCAAATACTGCACTGCGATTATGATTTATTCCATATATTTAAATCTTAAAATTACGACGAAATTAAATACCATGTATAAAATTTTTAATTTAACGTTCTCCACTGAGACGAGACAGATGGGTAAGATCTCACCCTCTCTCATTGTAAGAGCTGAAATCGGCTCCGACAGTGAGACAGAACACGTCCTGTTTCGCAGTTTTCTTCTCAGTGTATTAGTAAACCAAAACAAGAAAGTCAAAAAGATACCCTTTAGAGACTATGTGAGGCAGGAGAGGACAGATACAGATAACGTGAACAATTTTGATCAAATGAGGCGAACTATCGGTTAAAGCGAGTTGCTGTACATCTGTAGAATTGATTAAATCGTCTTATGAGCGGGTAGCTGAGCGTCTTAAGCAGTATTTTCCTATATGCTTTGGGTAATAGAGACTGGGAGAAAAGCGGATATTAAAAGGGATAGCTCCCGAAGCTACAGACATTTCTTCATATACACTCCTCTAAAAGTTTCTCATCTATCCCCATGTAAACGTTGGTATCAAAACAACCTTTCTTTCTTTTGGTTTCGTTGACATTGGTTTAGATAATAAAAGAGACTTTTGCCTAAAGTGATGCTACTCTATACAAATATTGAACATTTATAACGTTCAAACCTACGATACTAGTAGCACGAGGCGATTGATATGATAGATCTGCTCAAAGAGATCGATTCATCGAAGTGATTTCCTGCGCGATTTCTCTTTCGATTTCCGTCCATGGCGGAGTCAAGCATGTCTCTCGGGGACTCTTTAGAGAATTGGGCCTTACTTTGTACCAAATATGTTTAAGAAAACTCTGGAATGTCTTTTTTTCGATTCTCTTTGTTATTTTCGAAATTAAATCAAACCTGTTGGAGGATTTTCACGGGATTTCGACCGGGTTCCTTTTCTCCCTCTTTGATTAAAAGCTGGGCTCTGTTCTTACGAAGTCTATTGAAATTCGGTGAAATACTCCTTCAATAATTCATCCACCGGGAAAGCCTCAAACCATTTTAAAGCAAACTTATTTAGATATTCTTTAGTGCCTTTACAAAATATAACCTTTCTCTCCGTGTCTCACTTTTGTCTAACGAGAGAACGGCTTACGAGGTGAGACAAGATGAAAATCAAACTAACTTTACCTATTTGCTTAAAATTCAAAAAGTATATTAATAATTTGTATTTTTGTACTTTTCTTTCAATTTTTTTTATCCCATTCCTTCGTGTACAGAACTATTGATTAATTTGAATATATTCCATTTTAGATCAAATATTACTCAGAATTGGCTTTAAATATTCTAATAGTTGTCATTAGAATTATTACTACGCGGAGTAATTTGATATCCACTTGAAGTAGTGTCACCAACTAACATAACGCAGAGGATGCCTCAACACGAAAGTGGGTGGCACCAACAGAGTTGCTACATTTTAGAGAACTTAAGTCGATGCATTTCTATAGAATAATAGAATCTATGAAAAATGAATTTGGAACAAAGCGGAGCATTACGAGTTAAAAACTTCAAATCATCATGGATTATAATAATTAGATAATTATTTAAAATCTAATTACATTAAAGATATTAAATTAAAATTAGAAATTCCGTGTAAATATATTCTGGTATAGTTCGAGAACGTTAAAGTTAATTCTTCTGCAAAAGCATCGTGAATAGAAAAGGATCATCATTCATATTTGAGCTTTGATCTTGCCTTCCCATACTTACTGCATTCATTACTCACAGTTGTGAAATTCTCCGTAATGTGTGAATTGATTGATTTGGAATTGATTAAAAGTCTTGCATCTAAATTTTAAAGCAGTAGTTAATTTTGGTCGTCTCTGAGCAGCTTCCGTAAAGCTAAATATCCTATCACTCGCTGCATTCGTGTTTTAAATGGTAAGATATTTAATAGCGGGATTTTCAAAGAATAAGTCGGGGAGCGGGAAACATCACGGATCACTTATTGATATTTGAACATCGTTTGAACTTTTTCTGTATTTTTCTTCTAGTTTATCGATTTCACAGGCACTTTTCTATGCTAGATTTAGCGACAGTTTCAATTATAGAATTGAATTTTTGTCTCGTATGCACAAACTGTAACTGAATAAGTAATCGAGTACGAGGAAGAGTCATTTTCAGAATTGAACATTCGTCTTCAGCTCAGAATGCCAACGTCTTGACATCGAGGATTACACTTATGCCATCGATTTTCAATTCAGTCACGATGGAATACAACAAATTCATATATTGGAGAAATGATCAATTCGAGGTTGGTGAGGATGGAAGTGAATTGGAGGGAACTGTAGAATGCTACGTAAAGGATTGCTTGGATTGTTCCAAAATAAACTCCGGCTGAGGGAGTTTAAGGGGAATCTTTTAACCCACTCGGCGTTCCACAGATACTCGCTTCTGAAAAAACATTGTTAAGTGCTCACATATGCGCCTACTAAACTTTACCCTTTTTGTTTTTTATTCTCGAAGCGCTAGCGTCCATTTTTTCACTCGTAAGGAAGCGTCGCGACGCGGATTTGGTCCTTGCAGAGTAATTGAAAAGTCGGTTTATTTATTAACATCGCAAGTTGTCGCTACTTTCTATTTAAGATTTCTCTTCAGATTCATCATCTTCTCTATCATCACTCTTCATCAATATTAGGGCAAGAATTGCTTCTAACGTACCATCGCCACACATTTTATTTTTAAGACAAAGAAAGATATATTATACCTCTTGCTTCAAATATGGAACATTAAAAGTAGAAATAGATACAATCTAGAAAAATACAGAAGTGTGTATGATTGCTTGAATCTAGTAATCAGAATTGATTTACGTTTACATCCACACGATTACCCGCGAGTATCGTAGAGCATGGGGTGCAATAACATCTCTTTCAGACTCAATACCCGTCGTAGTGGAAGATTTATAACAGTGAAGAGAACCAAAGATTCCGTATCTGTCAAAATGTTGGAACATTTTTAATTTAAAATATATTTGTGCTTCTACTATTAAAATAACTGAGTGGTAATCGAAGTATTACGTCCTTACTTTGTCACAAACGGCATATATTATGTGCCTTACAAGATTCCTTCAAACTCTATAAAAGGGATAAATACTGCCAGTGCAAGGTTTTAAAGCGGAAAATTGAATGTTATACCCTAAAGATATTCCTATCAAGTCAATTAAGAGCATATCTTTTGTATTTAAATACCTGTGTGGAGCGGAAACCTGTCTTATCCGGAAAAGTTTTGGTCCCGTAGTGCGTCCATCACTAACGGCTGACCCTGTATAAAGCGGAAAAGTATTTCATCGCGCTCCCAATGGATTCTGCTAAAAACATGTTTCACTGTATTGCATACTCTCGTATACGAAAACGTCTCTGCTTATTATATTTTAAAGGTATATAAATTATTTGAAGAATTGTGTTTAGAAATCCTTTAGATCCCCTGGTCCCTCCTAGGGGTCTGGCAATTCCGCATCTCTCTTATCTTTTTCCTTGCATTTATGTGTCCCGCCTTTCGTAAGTTTAGGGACCCCTCTCTAGTAAGACTTCTGGAGAGGAAAAGTGTTGAAGATTGTGTGAAATCGTAATAGCACTCAGCTACGATAAAATACAAAGCGAATTACCTCTACTATATTTTAATTCAGTAGTTACACTCACGAAATAATTTGGGCATTCATTGTCCCAATGAATATCCTTGCGACTACGGGACAACTTTGTGAAATACGAGACAGTTCTTTAACGTCTGGAAACTCTACCCATGCATATTTTTACTTATTTTACGCCTCGTTTTGACCCGGAATGTCTCTTTTTTAACGTATGGTCAATTTTTCAGTCTTCTTAATTTGAGGAACCCAAGAGAGAAGAGGTAATCTTCGAAGAAGAAGGTAATGGAAGAGTTCTAAAAGAGAGAAATTACTCAGACGTAAACTTCCATCCAATTTGTGACGTTGAAAACAATTATGAATGCAAATGAAATTATATCCATGTTTTAAGGAGATTTCTCGGAGAAAGATCCGAAACAGCAACGATGGAAGGTGTCAACAATATTTTTTTAATACTTTTTCCGTCAATGATTCGCACTTGATCCTGCTACTGTATGCAGTTTCTGAATATGTAGAATATTGTTTGAAACAGAATTGAGGAAAATGTATGTTTCATTTAATTTTTTCTCGCCCTCATTCATAGCAGATATAATTTGAAAGCTACTGGGAAGAGAAGAAAAGAAATTGAGATTGGAGGTGGCATAGATTTCTTTTGCAATTAGAGAAACTTAAGAAGAACCAGGCTTTTAAGCATAAAAATAAAGAGAAATGTGGCAGTTAGATAAGAAAGAAGCACAGATAGAAGTTGTGTGACGCAGGCCTAGAACCTTTCTGAAATCCCTAGGTGGCTTTCAGAAAGAATAATGTATTGTATGATCGTGAGAATCGTGGAAGTGGAATTTCCGTACTTAGCCTAATAACCGCAAAAGGAAATCACCGCTATTGAATTGATGGAGAAACTGAAATTAGCTAATCAGTACGATTAGAAATTTTTCATTGTAGAAGATGGCCTCCTTTATAATTTTACTACTAGTACTGATTCGGTGATAATTCCCATCCAGACTAGAATATATTCCCATATATTGTCGGAATCACCAAGTTATTGCGACAGATTGATAAGAAAAATGCGCCAGGACCCCAAGACATTCCCTCCATTGTATCACAAACTTTAGAATATATATATATATATATATATATATATATATATATATATATATATAAATAATTAGAAGAAGGGAACTCATTCCCCTTCTTCTCTTGTTCTATTAAAGATCATTCAACAAGGTTATTTTTATCAATATCGAGGTAAAACAACGCATCACTCAATTTTTTAAGTAAGAGAGTTCCTTGAAAGCAGACGACTACCAGGCAATATCTCACACGTCGATTTTTGTAAAACAATGGATCATATCACAGTAGACGTCATAATGCTCTTTACCGCTGAAAGAGGAGCAATTAGTCAGTGCCAGTACGGCATTCGTTAGGGTAGGTCACGTAAAATCTAGCTAGTTTTTTATCAATTTCGTGATTATAGCAGCAGATCAGGGTAATCAGAACAATTTCAAAGTTCCATTTCTAAATTTTAGAAAAGCATTTATCTAGGCGTCCATGTAAAGTTAAATCCAAATTTAATTGTTACGTAAATGAGGAAAATGTGTTTGGATGAATGAAATCTTTTTTTTTAAACCGATCAAAGAGTAAGAATTTCATGCGATGAAGTTTGCATCGACATCAGGTCCTCCGCAGAGGTGTGTATTTAGTCTGAATCCGTTTCTAATTTATGACCGACGATCTTCAAGATAAAAGAAAGATCCGCGTTAAACACCGATGAAACTGTCACAAAAGGAGAGGTTATACCAGTATCTCACTGAACGGCTTCACATTTCACTTCGACTCAAGTTGGTATGAAGATTTTATTTGGTGTTGGATTTTAACATAAAGGCTTTTAAGCGTTCTACAAAGGCGATTCATGTTCCATTCCAAATTTCAGAATATCCCCTTGAATTCATATGCCATCTTCATAAATATTTAGGAGTTAAGAAGTATTTTCCATTCAAAGAGTGCATTCGAATGTGATAGAAAAGGAGAATGGAAAGGATAGATAACCGGTAGATTCCTAAGGGATATCTATTGGCAGTCAAAGATATGACTTATTTTTCCGATAAACATCATCTCTTCGAATTTTGCATTGCGATTTGCGATCCACTTTAAGTCTTTGATTATGGTCCATCATAGAGAAAAACGTTCCGTTGGTGGGAATTTTTGATTCGACAGTAACATCAAGGTAAAATCCCTTGGGAAATCGCTTTAGATGAATAGATTCCCGAAGGAAACTTTTTGAAAAATTAATCAGTGTGAAACTCAAAAAAGATGCAGTTGATACAATAACAAAAATAGACAAAATAACAACAAAATTAAATTATAGGAGAAATGAGAAGGTTAATGTGCGTAGGAAATTTATAAATTCACAATTTACATATCCAAATTATGTCATACAATTGACCATAGCATTTCCGGTGCAAGTTTTTTTCCATAGCAAAAAGTAATTCATTTCATAAGGCATAAGACAAGTGAATAAATAGTATATGGTGTAAAAGGTAATTATTTACAAGGATAGTAACAGAAGTCGTGTAAATAAAAGATTATCGTCAAATGATATGATATATAAATTGACAAGAATGTATGCAGATTAAAAGTATTATCATTAATCATAAAAATTGAATATTTAAAAAGAGGGCTTTAAGGAACTAATGCGCAAGAGGGGAAAATACATCTCGTTGTTTTCCTTATGATCCCAAGGGAATCCCCATGGCAGACTAAAGACTTAGATAGGGATGTTAGCCCTAATATGCCATACTAAATTACTACGTTCTATACAGAGTTTAATCTATATTCTGCAGCTTGCAAGAGCATCATAAACCTCGTATTGGCCAGCAGAAGTCTTTGTGATGACATAGTGGTAGTGAGCCTCCTCATGCTTCGTGCCGTGAGTCTGGTAGAAGTTTTGATTTTCTCTTCGCTGCTTGCCGCTGTTGGTGCGTAAATTTGGATTATCTGAACTGAGTAACCTCATTTATCTTGACTATGAGCTTGTGTATTCTGTCAGATGCACTTTCTACTCTCTGCATGATATTTTCCGTTTGTTATTTATCGGTAATTCATCGCCTCCAGAACTTCCGTCTTTTGTTCCTCGGTTAGAGAATAGGTGACCTTCTTTACGGCTTCCATGAGAAACGCAGGTAAAGTTTGTCTCTTGTAGGCTTCATTCCTTTCCTAAAGTAAATTAGAAATAATGGTCGTACGACATCGAGACAAGTACCAAAAAAGGGAAATTTCCTAAAAAATCTTGTGGCCGTGAAATCATTTTGTTTCGTAATTAGGAGACCTTTAATAAAATAAAGAAAAAATTTTGTAAAATTTAGAGGTTATAAACAACCTGCCTCCTTGACGACCAAGGCGATTGTCGAAGCCGAGCTCATGGATTTATAAATAAGATTACATGGGAATTCATCTCCATGTAAAATTTATCTATTCTATTATGGCACACCCTATGAAGAGAAGGCAAAGTTCTGAAGGTTAAATTTCAAATGATTTTAAGTAGCTGTCTATCGCTTTGTCACGATCAAGTTTATGAGGAAACATTAAGATATTTAAAAAATATTCTTTGATATTCATTGATTCGTAGATTCGTGTATTCGCATTCTATTTATTTGACAATACATTCTTTCAAATATTTTATTTACGAAAAATTTTATCCGAAATTTATTCTAATATGAATTAAACCATCTGCCGATCAGAAATTTATTGAATTTTTGCAGTCGTAAAATTCACGCCTCCTGGTTTAGGACTAGATGAATTCAATGTTGGATATATATTTCAATTAAGGTAAACTAAGTTCCGTTATGCTGGGCGGAGAGGTTACTGGGATGTATATGGTATGAATGAGAAGGTTTATAATGATTTAAACGACGTATTTTAAATGGAGGCATAAATGTATGTATGTGATCAATTGTCTAAGACGTGATTACAGGTTTAGAGTAATATGTGAGGTGAATGCGGAACATGTCCATCAGCGCATCTGTAGATAATGTGGAGTGACTCGTAAGTGATTTCGCCGCGTCGCTTCCGGTGGGCGCGGCCTCGGGTATTTCTGGACGCCAGAGTCTGCGTTTGAGCTTAAGATATATCAACCGATTACGTGGATTTTCTAGAGAAAAATAGACGAGTGCCTTCATGTATTGGGGAAGCCACCTTTCTTAGAGCTCCTACATTTCGATGTAATAAGTATTCTCTTCATCATTTATTCTTCTTCAAGTCGGTGGGAAATTCATGAGCAGAACCTAATTGCGCTTAAATGCAGTTTATTCGAATACGCGGCTGTAATGCTAACCTGTTTACAGAATTCCTTGCCTGAATGGTTACCTTGGATACGGAGATCAAATATTTGGTAATCGTTGGGTATCATATTCCCTTTCATTTGCATTAATCTATATTTTTCTTCTCCGTTCGAAGTGAGGAATGAATATTTTTAACCTACTTCGAAGAAGTATGCCTGTTCTATATTTCCGCCCGATTTCTCAGAACGAACAAATCATGAGCTATCCAATTCTTATGCTTGTTAATCTTTTATGCTCTCTACTGTACTATTTTTATATCTATCATATTTATATATACTCCCCCACACTGCCACACACCGGAAGAAGGAGCGTAGGGTATTAATATAGATGTGTTTTGATTCAATGAAACATTAATCTTTCAAAAGGAGAAAATCATAGAGCTTATTGCTTGATCATAAATTTTCTAAAACAATAATATATGTTTAGTAAAAATGTAAATATTTCTCACTTTCTACAGGAATATGAGTGGTATTATACGTGGAGATAAAAATGTGAAATAACTGATATTCTCTTTTTATCGATTTAGAAATGCAGGAGAAAATATATGAATGATAAGGATACCGCTTAAATGTAAAACGAATAATGAAAATTCGGAAACTCTGGTTTCGACTTCTTTCGCACAGAAATGGTGGTTAAAGTAATTAAATGGATCTCTTTTACGGAACATATAACAAATCTAATTAGAAATTATAACATCATAAAACTCTATTGGTAGCAATAAATCCATGGCACACAGGGAATTCGGCGCTCTGATATCGATGTCGGAGCCAGAGATCGAAAAGTCAGCAATTTATTGAATCTGGAAAATTTTTCAAGAAATTCCTCTAAAGTTTTATGAATTCAATAAGCCTGGAAAGCAAAGGTTCTTAAAATAATTCGCCCGTTTGAATTAATGTCTCAATCAAATTTATTATACGCTTTCTTGTTTTATCAAAACTACTTAAATCCAATGAAATCAATATGATCTGGCGTAACTTTGTGGAAAGCCATAATAAATTAAACAACTTAGTAATTTTCCACGGATTTTAAATTTTGCTACCGGTTTCGTAAGACGTTTCGTCAGGCCTGAAGATGTAAGCACGTCTTATGAAAACCGGTAGCAAAATTACAAAGTTGTTTAATTTATACTTAAATCCAGTTTACAATGGAGATGGTAATGGAGAGTGCAGGATATCGATGCTTTTAGCTCGAAGTACCAACTGAAAAAATATGATTGCAAACTACGTAAGATACCTCCTGAATGACAGTAGAATTATTTACTTTCATATGAATATGCAGTAAATATATATATAGTAATGAGCAGGAAGCGGTTTAGATACAATTGCAATATCTATTTACATTTTTATTTAGTAATAATTGGTACAATCACATATTTTTTCAATTACTCTGATTATTTTGAATGTTTAGATATTGAGTGCATGATGTAAGGAAATATAATGCAGCTATACAAAGAAGTTGTTGGCTGATATAATGTATTAGTTAACAAGAATGTTAACTACGGCGAATGTGACTAACTAGAGCTAGAAGAAACTTCAGGATATCTCTTGGAATCTCTCGACACTATAAATACCTAGGAGATATACTAAACAGTAGTTTATCCTTCAAAGAACCCATTCGAAATGTAGTAGGAAAGGCGAACCGAATACAAAGATTAACAAGAAGTTCCCTGAGGGGATGCCCGTCGAGAGTCAAAGAAATAGCTTATTTATCTCTTATTCGACCTAGTCTCGAATACTGCTGCGCGATACGGTATCCACATGAAGTAGGTTTGGTTTCAGACTTAGGGATGGTTAAACAAAGAACACCTCGCTTCTTTAGTGCAGATTTTTGGTAGATTTCGACAGCGTTGCGGCTATGATAAAATCTCTCGGGCGAAATTCGCTCCAGGTGAGGAGATCACATTAGCGTTGGAGGGTTTTCAAAACATTATTCGTTTCAGGATTTTCCGAAGAACTAGATGACGTTCCAATTCCTGTTAACAGCGGTCACGAATTCTGAGCGAAATTGACAAATCAATACCAGGAATTAACAGCAAACCAGATTTTTATTTCTGGTCGTTCTTCCCTCAGTGCATTGGAGAAGCTTTGCTGATTATACAGGGATGTTTTGTTGAAACACTCCCTGCCATACGCCACTGGCAGCTTGCAGGGTAGAGCTGTTAATTTAAAAACTTAAAATCAGTTGAGCTATCTCTCGGAGCAATCTCACTCCGTTTTAGGGAAGCTTTGTTAGCTAAGCGGGTGGTTGGTCTCGCGTTAGCGGCACCCATCCTCATCAAGGTCCTCATAGAGGCAGCCACCAAGGAGCACCCACCTCAAAGATTAATTGGTTATGGTATCCGCCCTCAAAGATCTTAATCCGTGTCCAAGTCACGTGTGGTTATTCCTCGGGTTTTTTTCAGGCGCCTAGATTCCTGTGCTGTGTTATTCCTTCTCCCTTACCTCACAAGCTGGAGCTGGCTATTGGTGTTGATATACCCAACGCCGCACGCCACTGCCGGTTATAAATTATGTTAAATTAAACGTAAATATAAAGGAATGTGAATTCCGTTCCGGAAATGTGTCTGTGTCTCCTCTTTATAGAAAATGTTTTTTTTTTCTCCAGCTCAACCTCTTCAAAGAATTTCCACATTTGTCTGTATCACAATCCGTTTGCTGGAAATCATGAGCGAAGTGCAGGCAAATTCGGTGGAGATATTGAAAGAGAGTTGGAGATATTGCAAAAGAGCGTTGCTCGTCCGAAAATAGCCCAAGAAATGAGAGTGAATTGAATCATCCGGAGCCTTGCTCTGATGTCATCTTCGAAGAATGCGCCCTTTCCCAAGGTATCCTTCGCAAAGAAACGCCGCCTCTTCTTCATTTGTTTATTGAAACGGAAGCTCTCATTCCCTGAAAAGTAACTCGAGGAGCTTAATTCGCTGAAACTGCGATCTGTGTGATAATAATATTCAAAATCTTTCTGCTTTTCCACGGTGATGCAGTTGGGATGACAGTTGGGGATTTTCTCAGAATTTGAGGCCGTTGCTCTTTGAAGAGCGTGTCCTCGATTCTTCTTTGGTATACAGATTTATCGTGGCCACAGTTGCCTATTTAGCGATTTTTTCACTAGATCTAGCGTCTTTTTCCTTCTTTCAGCGACCTATTTATTGTTTTAGCGAGTTCTCGTATTCGGTGAGGTATGTTCAGTTACGTAGACCCACGTCCGCGCACAATTAACATTACGTGTTTCACTTAATTTAGGGTTAAAATAGAATTACATTTATTTGATAAAAGACATTATATTCATATTTTGTACTTGAGCAAATATTCGATTTATAGAGGAGAATTAGAGCTGTATACTTCCTAGTATTTTTTCAGAATTTAGGGACTTTTTGTCTACTTTAAGAGCGGTATTTCGCGAAATTTTCAGGAATGAATTGGCATTTTTAATTGTAGTTCCCGGTCGATATTATTTCCGAAAGAAAGTCTTAAGGTCAGAGAAATCCTTCCTAAATTTCCTAAATTTATGACGATTTTTAATCGCTATTTTGTTTAGTAAGGAAGAGGTGCAAAGTATTACAGTTTATCGAAAGGTTGAATGATGATTATGTCACATTTTGGCGAAAGTCTGATCTGTGAGAGTGTTAGAATGTTATCCATCTGAATGTAATTGAAAAGAATTATGTGTGTAAAATTTTACCGGTCATGGTTTACGTGGGGATTGAGTATAGTACGCGAAACGTTTTTGTAATGGATATACAAAGCAGAAAAACAGGATATGAGAGATTTTTAGCAGTTCGAGATGTAACAGATGAATACATTCTTGATTTTGTCTTTATTTTGGGAGGAATCGGGACTTAAGGCCTAAAGTATCCATTTATATTAAGTTCTACATGCGACATGTTACTTAGGAAAGACATAATATAATGGAATACGACAAAAAAGTTTTAAAATATTGAATTGTGGAGGCCTTAGTTGAGTGATATTCTATAAAAATGATAAAATATACAAAAAATTTCACAATTCGTTGCAGTACTATTACACAATATAAAATACGAAGTAAGCTCGAATATGGAAGAAGAGTGAAGGAATAAGTTTTAAAAATAAAAGGAAAAGGAAAAAGAACACTCACGGAGAGAGGGGGTGATCGTAAAAAAGAGAAAACTTCAAAGTTACATAAAATGGGATAAGAATATTTATTGTTCTTTCCTTATCGGTGGATAAAATTAAAATATAAAGAGTGAGATGCTACAGAGAAGATGGAAGAGTATAACGAATAGAAGAGGCGGGAACCAAAAGAGGATTAGAGTGAAAGAACCCCTTTTCCTGCGGTTCGAAAAGTTGTTCATAATCCTTTCGTCCTGATTTAATGAAATCGTTGGTGTGGCGCATCCTCTAGCGAACCCCAATTCTTCCCAAAATGAGTCCTCACCACAATCTAAATCCGTCTCGTCTACTGCGCATGCCCCATCGCCTTTGTACGCCCTTCGTTCGCCGACCTCATCAATATGTCCTCTCCTTTTATTTGCATTCGATTTTCGCCACCGGAAAATTCTCTATCCGCCGTCTTTTTTTCTTTTCCAGACACCATTCGCCGCTTTCACTTTTTAGCAGACGCTGCCTTTTCATCTTTTTCAGATGACCAATTCCGTGTCGAACTCAAGTCTATCATCCATACATGCTTCTAAATACGAGTGATATGATGATTTCTACATGATTCGCATTTTGATGAGCGGAATGATTTTTCATTCGCCTTTTGATCAGAGGGAATTGTATATTTCACTAACTTTTGCCTCGGACTTGTTTATGATAGGATGAGTTATGCTGAGAATGTCATTCATTTTGATCACTATTTAGTGAATGATATGAGAGGTGTATTTCATACACACATTGCGCTGCACTTACTTGGATCGATCATAGATTTTTTTCTCATTGATGAAGCTAAGGCAAAGCAAACGACCTCACTCCTCATCTACCCTAGAAAGCCTCATTCCCCCTCCGACGATTTCGGTGGCGAACATTAGAAGGGTTGAGGTTCACACCGGCCTTCGGTGGGATACATCACCGACATAGGTGATGCATTACGCTGTTCTCCGTTTGAAATATTTACAATAACATCCAGGATTTTGGAATACCTTCGTCTGAAAATTTATTTCCTCGAAATGATTGTGATGGATATTCTTAGCCATCTACGAAAGCATAATCCACATAGAAAGGAATAAAAACCCTGAAATTCCATCCTCTTCGTGCAAGTTCACCGATGACGCGAAATTCCTCATTAATTCGAGCTATTTCAAAGCGCTCGTCTCGCGAGTAAAAGCGAAAATCGCGATGATAATAATAATAATGTGCTATCGCAGCCACGTTGTTTCTCTTTTGTCGTTGGGATGCCTCGAGTTCCCCTCACCAATTCCCGTCCGTCCTATTCTGAGAGAGACTTGGAGGGAGGCACACGTCCTTTGGCACGCGCTCTGCTACACTCGCGTGTTTTTCGAAAATCTAGTTTCCCTCCGCGCCAATCGCATCGCTTCCATTCGAAGACATTGTCTCTTCTGTGCAGTTTCCGCGCGACCCTCGACAAAATGGCGACCTTCGAGGCCGATTAGACGCCCGGTGGAATCGCAAGAGATGTGAGAATTAGTGTGTGGACGACGAGGTTCGTGTTTTGGGTTGGGCTTTCCCTTCCCTTCTAGTGGGATGAATAATTTACGCTGTGCTATTGGTGATTTTTGGAGTGATGTGTGTGGTGTAACCCAGGAATGGATACCACATGACGGGAGGAGTGGCACTCTGAGGTGAGTACCATTGCAGACAGGATCGTACAACTGATAAGCTGATGTCTTCATGAATCGTGGTCAGGATGGCGTCGTGCGATTCGACCGGTTATAAATCAACAGATGACGTATTCAATGGCATAAAAAACGTATTTGAATTATAATAAACATTATCGTTCATTAGTAGTTTGCCGATATTGGCAAATTATTATCAAATTATCGCGAAGGTAAGCATGGATACGAAGCCTTGCCAAGGGCGCGAGAGAGCCCAGTAAACCACTGTTTACATATCTCCATTTATAAGGGTTACGAAACACACGAAGACTAATATCCACGTGGTATGCGGTTTTAGGTAAAGATAGTAATTTAAATTAACAATCTACGCGAATCCTCAAAAAAATCGACTTAAAGTCTCTATATTTCGTTCTAATTTTTTATGTCAGTAGTGATGGATTACATGACACTTAATCCTATGTATTTTTCTCTTTACCGGAAGAAGAGCCTCATTGATGGTCTTTTCTATACGTTGTTCTTCGAACTGACTATCAAAATTACGTTTGTTGCATTAGAAGATTTCACTTACAGTTTTCAGCTATCAAACTGACAAGAAAAAACTGGAAAGCGATTTCTAATCCACCGTTAACATTATCCGACAGTTAATTATGGTTGATATTCACTGTCTTAGAGAAGCTAAAAGACTAAAGTTAGAGAGGGATGTAAGTAAAGATACACCCCCTGCCGTACGCGACTGGCGGGGTGGATACGTAAATTTAAGTAAACATGTCGAACTCAGCGTACAGGCAATTCGTATATCTTGAACACCAAGGCCAGCGCTAGGGTTTATTAACGCTCCTGGGCCGCAATGGCTCAAAATCTTTCTAATCCCGGGTTTTAAATATTTACTAAAAAGTGTCTTTCGGAACGAGGAGGTAAAATAGGTAGTTAAGAGTTGGAAAAAATTTATGAGGAATTTTCTTGAAGAAAACGTGATAGATTTAACGGTAATGCCAATCTAATCCAGTATCCTATCTCGGAGATATAAATGGGAGATATAATGGTGAAATTATTGTTAAAAATAAAGGATGATATTTTCTATTTCAAAGCCCTTGCTCTGTGTCTTGTACCGCCTTAAATTTGAACCAAAAGTATGCGTGACATTTTCCTTGTGGGCGTACATTTTGTTTAGATGGAGACGTACGATTAACCCTCGCTTCTCCGTGTCTAATCCTGAAGATGTGACATTTAAGTGCGAAGAAAACTAAGACAGGTGTCCGAGTGATGTTGGGCTTACAGATGAAATCTACGAAGTCTATACGCAATTCATTTGTCTTGAACAGAACTTACAGCAATGCCTCGTTGTCTACAGAAATATCTAAGATTATTGTGTTATTCGCGCAATTTCGACAATGTTCGCGATTCGGTGAACCCTCGGATGAAAATCCGAAGATAAGGCCATCTGATGGAATGCTATCGGAGTCTGCGGAATTTCGTGCGATTTGTTCTCGGCCAGGGTTGCCAACTGAAGAATTTTGATCCGGAGCCATTGAGTGAAGCAATGTTTATCCGGTCTCAGGGTCTCGTATTAGTTTTTCTGGATCAGTGGGAAACAAACTAAAACTTTGACGCACAGCATTTGATCTTTAACTCATAAATGTGGGGATTTTTTCCGCCCAATTTAAAACACAATTATATTCTAGGAAATTTAGCGTTAATTGGTGCAAGAAAAATGTTACAAAAGACAATCGCCGAAGATTAGTAATCGTACTACTTTAGTAATCGCATAACTGAAATATATGATATCGATTGTTTATATATTCGCAGTTTCCATTTTGAGAATGTAACCATGCAGGGCGTTTATGTAGTATCTTCTCGGAAGTTGTTGATTCAAATAATCATGCTCAGTTTCCATGCCTTTTAGCGGTAATGATGTATTGGACCTCTTTCTTATTCAATCATAGAATTCTGGACGTCGAAGTTAAACGCAACCCCCATAGCTTCATTAACTGCTACAAAGTGTAAATAATTCATACGGAACAGTGAAGTGCTATCATATATAAAACAAATTATCCTGGAATATTTCTCGTTCAGAAAATCAGCAAAGCTTAAACCGTATTGCAATGCACATGCTTGGAAATTTTGTGTTCCGATAGAAGCTTAATATCAAACATGAGAGAATGTATGTTTATGTTTAACAAATAAAATTTTGTGGTATTTGAAGACACATCGTTTAAGTCATAATCATAATGAAACTCATTCTGAAGACAGCTACTGCAATAGCAACAATCTTCGTAACAACTGAAATTAAAGTCCTATTCGATTTCTTTGCACATCAAAATCTCCAAGTTATGAAGGTACATAGGTTAGTAACACTACACATTTGGTATTAAAATGATTTGTGTTTAGAAACAATAAGAAGATAATTCTTTATCCCATCCATCCTCTATATTTGATTCATGTTTTTTATATATTCTCCGTAGTGCTCGTATTACTTTCCTGATGATGAGCAAAGCCTGTACGAAACCTGCCGCAAGATAAAATTATCAAGTGGAATTTTACCCGGATGTACTCAGATTACGCGGATTTTTTTCCAATTTGAAGTTAATTTATACATATATAACCTTAAATCTTTAGTTATCAAACGATTTCTTGAAACGGTTAACTTTCTGTGCGTCCGTTCATATTTGCTTTAAATTGATCGGATTAAAATATTATATTAAAAATGTTGTTATTCGGTATTACTTCTTTCCTCATTTGGTATAAATATTGTTGGCAATTGTTATGCCTGTAATGCGAATCTTCACCGACCGTTTTAAATCCTCAAAGAGTTAATCCATATATATCCACGTAATCATTCAATGGGATCGGCGGAGGAATTTCTCTCCCGCTGCGTTCCCTATTTCAAGCCCGACTTGCGCTCCCGCCCCTTACATCCTACTAGTAGAGGTTCAATTAGTTCTTCTGGATTTGTGCTCTTATGTACTGTTGATACAAGTATGCATGTATGATTTATAAACACTCTTTTTCACCAACCAAATCTGAACTGAATCAGGGCACGGAACCGAAAACCGAAACCGAAATACTAGTTATTCTTGCCGGTGTGTAAACCCAACCCGAACCGAAAAAGTTGAAATTCTGAAAACAGAAAACTGTTACATGTTCCGTTTCGATTTACGGTTCTAAATAAATCAGATTTACTGAGGTAAAGAAAATGTAAGAAAGAGGTAACAAAGATAGTAGAAAGAGGTAGAAAAGATGAAAAAGAATGATTAGCATTCAAAATCTCCCAGCTTTCTCTTAATCACACAGTAATGTAAAAGTAAATCGTGAGGAAATGATGTCATATAAAACAACATTACATGAAGATTAATTGTATACAACTGCAAAATTATATAGATGATGAAACCTTTTTTATACGGAAGGGAAATGGATATCGGAAAAAATTTTAACGTATATATGTAGATCAGCATCCAGTAGGAAAATATTACTTAAATACTAACACCTAATTAATAATTAATTCTTAAGATCTTCCCAAAATCTTATTTGACTGTTACCGTATTTTTAGGGAAATTTTTGGGGATTTTAATGTACAGAATTATGCCCATATAATTTGGAGTTCTTTAAAATATTCTTAGACGATGTATCAGATATAATTTTTATTTCAGTGTACCCAGTTTCCTTGATCATACATATAGTTACAGAGGAAAAGAAGATTTTTAAATTTTTATTGATCGGTTAGCATGAGCTTTTGTATCCAGAGACAGACAAAATTATTTATATACAGGGCCGGTGGGTGAGGTCTCTCGAATGGGAGCTCCAAAATGGTCAGACGGCCTTCATTCACTAATCTGGGTGTTGTATCCGGTGAACAATTCTGGCGATTTTGGAAGACAGAATTCTAGGAATATCCAAACCCCTCCACAAGAATCTGAGGCCTCGTTATATCTCAACTGTATTAAAGATCAAATTTATGCTTTCGGTTCTCTCGTAAACCCAATTTGAGGAAATGCATGATCTGCGTCTGTAAAATGTTTCTCAATAAACATGAAAGCAAGAGTATCCCAGAGGACATTTCTGAAAATAAATCTTCAAAACGTGGCTGTGCCTTCGAGCTTCCTAGCCTGTTTTTGCGTTTCCAATCACATTTTAGCTGAAATACTTGAGCAATCGTCCAGGAAGTATCTTGGCTGTGATAAAGAAGAAACAGTTCCTTCATGTTTAGTCTCTTACATTCGTAAGTAGGAACATCTCCATTCACACAGAGTGCCAACGTGCCATCCTATCGGGTAATTTATCTCCTTCTATATTAACTTCCAGACGGGATCTAGAAACCTGCCGAGGGCGATGTCAGACAATTCCCTCTATTAATTATCTGAAAGTAGCAATAATCTTTGTGCCCTAATTCTCTTCCATAAATCATTAAATATCACGTTTTGTGGTAAATATTGCAACATAGGTGTGGTAATCATAGAAACAACCGATATCAATTACTACTTAAATTTCTTACCACATCCTACGCAAAGTGTTTGTCCTTCCAAGAAATGAACGAGGGCTATCGTCTATTCCCGACTGCTATACAGGCAATTCTCTTAGTTTACGACGAATAGCTTAAGTACGATACAGTAAAATATTTTTACGTATACTGTAAATAACGTGAATTTTTACGATAAAATTTGTATGTGTGAGAATTAAGACACAAAATTACAGTTACTTTAAATGCCTGTATATAAAAATCAAAATGTATATAAAATCCTCCTGGTTTTTATCCGCTAAATATTTTCTTCTCTGAAAAACACCAGGAGTCGATATTCGCTATTGCAGCAATGTTAAGCCGCTAACTGTTGGGTGGTAACTCATTTCTTTATGGTCGTTAAAATTAGTCATTCACTTGCTCTGCCAACTTTCTGAAAGTATCGGGTTGGAATCTATATTCCGAGATTACCCTCGTAATAACCAAATTGCGATTTTTTAAAGGTTTAATTTATTTTTAAAGATAATCTAAAATATTCCCTTTTTTATTTTATCAAAGTTCTCCGAATTTCGAATCGGAAACAATTGCCTCAACCAAAATTAGAATCTTCTCTCAATTTTCCTTTTGGTGCTCGTCTCGATTTTATTGTATTCCATATTTAATACATATAGCCTACAAGGGATAAAGACGATTACGTTCATTTATTATGGAATCCATTCTTAACGTTCTGGGTTCGAACCCGGTGCCCTTTTGAGCCATATTTTTGGTGTTTCAAATGCGAACTATTTCTGTATAAAACCTTAAAATTCTTATTTTCCGTGCTTTCATGGCTAAGTGTGAGCAGTTTAGTTAAAATATATGAAATTATTATGGAGGAAGGCTCTAAAAATAGATTTGGGGACAGACCCTCTTCTAAAAAGATAAACTACGGACATTAGGTACAAAATACATACGGAAATGATAAGCAAAAAAGAGAAACATAACAGAAAAAGCAGGCTCTATGGGCATAAACCGAAAGGCCTAATTTTATTTCTTAATTATATTCTGTTTTTATTTAGGTCTTTCCGTGATTTATCATCTCTAATATTCCTAAAATTCACCAACAAGAACTTATTTTATTCCATTACCTCACGTCACCTCCCTATACCATATTACTCATTCAGCTATCGTATTTCTTATCTCAAACCCCTTGCATACAATCTCTCTTCCTTCATTCTTGTTCCAGCGTATAAATGATTTAATTATTATCTGGTTAACTTCCATTCATGATATATGTTTCGATTTTGTCTTTTAGATGAATGAATTGCTTTCTGAATCACTTTAATGTTGAGGCATAAGAGTATTCATAGTTTTCTTTTCAGATAAATGAAAATATAAATAGCGTGGTGTATGTATTTCAAAACCGAAAATGGTGAGGAGCATTGGTGAAGTGAGAAGCATTTCTTTTTCCGTTGCAGCGTTGAGGTGGTCTAACACCAATGTTTACGTCTCCACTTGCTTACTCTTTAACCCCAACGCCTCATCTCCTTCTTTCGGTGTACAATCCCCTAACAAATACTAACGTATAAATATATGGTTTACCACCAGCAATATTAGTTGGTAAAAGAAATTTGAGCCATAGTAGCGGGCTCTTCTCCAAATTGATCCTAGTTATAATGTCTATACTAATTTAAGTAATTTAAATTAGTTTCTAAACCATTAAAATAGTTTGATAGCTCTCAAATTACTTGGAGTGAAAACAATCAAGATCTTTGTTTTGTAAACATTTAAATCACTAGTTTACTGTGAATCGCTTCGAAGGTCTAAAGCGAAAAAAAAACATTAATTCAATAGTGGAGCCTGAAGTAGAAGAAAGGAATCGAATCGAAATGTAGAGCTTTCGTCAACTATTTTACTAATATGATTTCGGCATTGAAAATAAGGTGAGTAGAATATGCTGATGTTTAATCTTCTGAAAATTAGGGATGAGCATCTATTTATTTTATTCTCTAAAAACTGAAATTTAAGACCGCTTCAAAGAAATTTCTTGTACGCTTAAGTTATGCTTTAATAAAGTGATGGACAATGAAAAGCTAGCATTGAGTTAACATACAATAGTATGTATATATCACCATAGAGTAAATAAGCATACTCAATGATATCACCTAACAGGAAAGTCATATCACACATTACGTAAGCTCTAGTTTTTTATGTTCTCAGAATTATTTGTTTTTTTCGGGAAAAATTTCGAATGCAAAAAGAATAGAATCATAAACCATTTCAAACTCGTCTGAGAAAAGAAATGAAGTAGTATCCACGATATGGCGAAACAATAATAGTCATATTTTTGATTACCTAAACTTAGAAGTCGATCATCACTGAAGATATCATTAAATGTAGGAGATGCCAGGGTGATATTAGAAAGATTGATTAGATAACCACCACAAAGTAGAAGTTTTAGTGCCTTGATTTACTCAGATCGAAAAACGAAGACGATCTCCCCATACTCTGTTGACTTGCTGGGTCTTGCGTTGTCTTACGAGTACAAAAGATGAATCCTGTACGCACAATTCCTCGCTTGCCCACAAAATACTACGTGGGTGAATGTTCAGATACAATGGAAACTTTCAACAACATCTCGCGCGCTACAAACAGTTGTAAAAATAGCTTTTTGTGAACCGTCCTCAGTCTTCCGGTAACTTTTTATAGCACCCTATCTATTAGCATGCGTTAGATGCGATTTTTTAAATGCTTATTTATCCATAGGACGAAAATTCGCTCGGCTCCTTTTATGTTTGAAAGATTTCTAAACAGGAGAAATTTAAGAAAACTGAAATATATTTTCCAAAGTAGTTTAAAGGCTTTCCTGAAGCCAATACTACCTTATTCCAATACCTTACCTTATACCTTAGCAATACCTTATTCCAATTATATTTTCACCAAAATATCTTATTTGGTATGTCATCATCTATAAATTAACGCAATCCCCACTAACCGAAAATTCTACGTGTATATTATAGTATTCTGAGTATAAGATGATAAAAGTCAGTTTAATGTCTCCTTATTTTGAAATCTGAAATCCCAATTATTTCAGCTCCCTCTGAATTTTATTTTAATTCTCTCCATTCATTGTGCGTGATTGGTTAATGCACATTTCCGATAGCGTGCGAATCGAACAATCATTCTTATCGAAATATTTTCATACTGGCACAAAAAACACAAAGGAAGTTTTGGAAGAAAGAAAAGAAGATGCGAATCAGGGCGTTTAGAAACAACCAATGAGCACCAATGGCGTTGTATGCTTTTTAAGATCTGAAGATGTCAGAACTTTGGAGTTAGAATGGTATCCGATCTAGGTTAAGGTCATTAGGCTTTGGGATCTGTACTTCGACTTAGCCAGGAATAGCGAACCTTTTGCGGCAAGAGTACCATATTTTATAATTATAAAGGACTTGCCTGCTAATCTAGTAGCAAATCACAGTAAGACGCTGATATTGTCTATTTCATAATGGTGGGATTAAGTATAGAAATTAGCGCAAATAATTATTAATAATTAATAAAATTAATAAAAAACTAAACTAATTATTAGTAGCATATATTAATTAATAGAATCCGCATTTATTTGCTTATGAGCTTCATATTTAATACAAAGAATACCTAACAAGGATAATAAAGTCAGAGTCCCACGTGACAAAAAATTCTCTCGCGTGTCAATTTGAGAACTCGTGCCGTAGGTTAACCACAATTGGACCAAGCTATTCTTAAAACGATAACAAAAATGCTCAAGAAGTGAGAAAATCAGTTGATATTGGACATCATTTTCACTAACTCGCAAATAGAAAAAGCAATCGACGAAATGCAAGTGGCTGTTGTGATAGTTGCTGAATACAAATAATCTTTGCGGGAATGTATACAATTTTTGTTTATATTTTGACTCCGTAGACGATTAAATGAGATTTAGAGGAGAATCTGTCGTAAATTGCTTTATAAGTCGTTTAATGGACAATCGTTTAGGGAGTAGAGTTGAAGTGCTAGAATAGTCTCAAGCTCGTACCCATTGCCCACTGTATTATGTTTCATCGCCCTCCGCTGATGCAGTCTTTTCCTTTTTAAGCAAATGGGTTTTCGTTTGCCCGTTGTTTATCGTCCTTCCCCAACGACTCAACTTCCATTCGTAAACTCCTCGTCTTGAGCTGTCTGAGGTCATGTGATAAATATTTATTTCTCTTAACCCCATACTCCTTGCTCCCTGCATTTCGTTTCCCGATCGTTAACTTGTCGTAATTTTTATGAGAGCCATTCACCTGCATGCCAAACTAAGGCCGAAAATGTATTTCGTATTATTTATTACATGTTCGGATTATCAATTCTCGGAAAGATGAATCTTTGTTCCGATGGGTGTTCCATTAAGGAGACTTTTCCATTCACACTAGTATTCATTCGCTTCGAAGGAAAAGGAGTCGATATAAGAAAGAGACAACCGGAGTTCGTTTTTCTTTTGTCATTCGTACGCATCGCGGCTTCCTTTCAAAGATTTTCCTCTGAAAATTGACCCGCGTTTCATAAACAAAATGCCGATGTAATTTGTGCCGAAGTGTATATTTTCCGCTTGAAATAAAATAAATACGATTCCTCATGCATATTGGGGTATTATTTCAACTTAAGGAAGAATAGAATAGCAGAGAAATCTATAGTATTGTTTGAGAATATTCCACAGCTATGTGCTCCAAACTGAGGGTCGCACTACATTAGTGTGCTGCGAGCAATATTAAGTGTGTCGGGAAAAATTTGCCGATAGTTTCGATGCAAAACTAAAATAGATTGTGAAGTGCTTGTAAATTTTTCGGCACTATACGTTAGCACAAATGAGAATAAGTTTACCGCTGATTTTTTGATTTTTGCAAATTTAAAGTTTTCTATCATTATTGATTATTCGGTTGGCGAGTTGTGTTAAACAGGACATGGAATGTGGACGGTTTATAGAGGATGGCAGAGGATAGAGAGACAGAGATTGAGATCTGTCGCAAACTAATCCTGATGGATTGAAGACAAGAGAAGGAAGAGCTGTGTTACTAGATTTATAGAATATGTTGTTATTTTGATTGGGCTGAAAATTTTCGGGTTTCTGTGTTTTTATTCGCTCATCGATACCGACAGATACCCGATAACACCATCACCTTAAACTTTATAAAGTGATGGTGTTACCATTTTCACAGTAACCTCGTATATGACTAAAGTTTAATAACAACAATCTTATATAATCACCTATGCATGTGTATTTATCTATCCGGTGTCAGTAAACTCCCGTAAGAAATACATGGGAGTAATCTTTGGAAATTTATTTCGCGCACATCCCGATGTGATAGGATTAAAAATTTCTGGGAGTCGTCAAAGGTCCATTTGAGAGCTACATATTGATATTTGTCTGTCCAAAGTATCCTTGGTTCGATTTTGGATTACGCGAAAATACTTCCATAAGAAATGCACGGAAGATTCCTTTTGATAGATTGCAGACTTTTTTCTTTTGCAAAATTAAATCAAAAATAAGGGTCCTACGAGATCGAGACAAGAGCCGAATTCTCACTTTGGTAGTAAAATATCGTTATCAAGTCAAAATTGAGAGAATTTAGACAAAAATGACGAAAAATTTCTTTTATTTTTCGGGAAAGAAAGATGAAATACATGGGGAAGGAGCGCTTCTTCTTACGAAGCATCTCAGCAAACATGAAACTTAATTTTCTGGAAAAAATTTTTCCCTGAGCAGTATTCAAACCACTGAGGATAAACTTTTGGGTTAATCTTTGGAGATTTTGGATTGAAATAAAAAGCTTGGTTCATTAGATTGTTACATGCCAGATGATGACAGATATTACGACGGATACATTTAATTTAATTGCTTATCATTTAGAAGGATCAAATGTATGCGATATTATTATTGCATTTTTCTATAAGTAAAATTATTTCCGTCATTTCTGACGTGGGAATTCAATAGTTTTATTATAATAACGATTCGAAAATATAACATTCGACGCACAATTTGCTTTTTGCTGAACAGCAAATAGAGAATTAAATTTAGTTAGTGAGCCACAATACAAATTCCCAACCCCTAGCGTTCCGTGGGCTGAGATATTTCGTCATACACTTTTATAGGAAATTCTTATATTACTGAACCAGTCTGTATGAGTTACGAATTACCTTTCCGAATAAAATTGATTTGATTTGGTAATTATAATAAATGAGTTTTACTATAGTTCTCGGCAAATTATTACAAAAGGGATTCGTCTTTTGCGTCTAGGCGTATGAATATTTTTCTTCTTATGTTCCAATTGAATGTTCGTTTCTAAATCTTCATGCTAATTACGGCATGTTTTTTTTACCATTTTGATAATGCTATATATTAAAAAAAAGGAAATTCTATTTGCACGAGGCAATCGGTGGTTTTCCTCAGGAATTAAAGAACATAGTAATGGAAATACATTGAAATTTTTAATTTATAGGAGGACAATAAGGTTGCTACAACTCCGAATTAAAAGCCATTTGTAGCCGAAACCCAGTAAAAGTTGTCTTCTCTGAGTGTTACTTTCTTTTATTTTCACCTCCACGTAATTGCTAATTCTTAACCTCTTGAAAGGCTTTACAATGGTAAGTGTAGGTTGAGATACAATAAAAGAAAAGGCTTGTCAGAAAGGAGGATTCTAGCAGAACTAAGGACAAAGATTTGTTGAATATTTTGTTTGGAGTGTAATGTGTCATGGCGGTGAAACTTTGATTGTTAGAAAGAAAGACGAAAAATATCAGAATAATAATAATAGTATTAGTTTTGAAACTCTGAGTTTTGGAAAAAAATGCTTAAGATGAAGTGGAATGATAGGCTAACAAGAAGGGATTCCCAGGTGGAATTGCGATTTTGAGACGAGATCTGTTTAGCATAATAGAGAATTGAATAGCATTATTACAATAGCATTATTTTTCTCTTCGTTTGAGATATTTTCAATAAATATATTTGCCTTTTGTAAATGTACCGGATATAAACCACCCCATAACTTGTAAGAAATACATGGGCGAACCAATTTGGTAGTAGCATATGTATTTCCGCGTAAGCTGACATATCTCTGATTGGTATTGCCGTGCATTTATAAAAGGCAAATATATTCATTTGAAATATCATAAAGGAAGAGATAAAAAGGTATTTTGATTGGCCTCGATCGCTGCATAACCCTAGCAGCTGAAGTGCACGGCGAGTTCCCGCGTCGTCATTGCTACGACTGATTAACTGCGAAGAAGCTTAGCAGTAGGTATCTAATCTGTTAATTATGAAGCTACATTGAGACAACTATATCTCACGAGCCAGTGGAAAAAAAACTTAAGACAAAACGGTTGTTTTTTGTACTCAATTCTCTGTTACGCTAAATAGATCTCGTCTCAAAGTCGCTATTCCACCTGGGAACCTCTCATTGAAAGATCTTATGGTGTTCTGGTGAGGATCGGAGAGAACAGAAAACTGCTGAAAGAAATAAGAGAGGATCATCATTGCTGGAGCATATATTATATTATTCTAAGTAGAATCACAAGGGGAATTTTGGTAGGACAGCGAGGAAGGGGAAGATGAAGGTTAGGAATTCTTGAGTATATAAAAAATGTCACTAAGAGATGCTGTGGACCGAGAGCGTCGGAGGACAAGTTGAAACCTGTCGGAAGACAGTTCTACTAAGATGAAGAATTCTAGTCCGTAAGAAGAAGGTCGATTTTACTTCGCATTTATTGGAGAAAGTCAGCTTTGCGAGTTGGAATATACGTATGGTACTGCGCTAATTTCGCCCCAAATATTTTACATTTTTTTCGAAAAAGCCACTCGTCTAAAATTCAAATTCCTTCATATTCCATTTGTACGAACTACCATTGAACTTTAAAACGAATTTCGAAATATCGAATCGAATCATTTTTTGATCGATAAGAAATAGGAACTAATCGAATAGGTTATAAATGAAGGAAAAATTTGTTTTCATTTCTCACTTAGTTCTTTTTTCAATTTTTCACGTGAAATATGCTTGGTAAATTTTAATGTTTAAATTTCTAACCAACATTAATTCACCATATGAAATTAATATAATTTCGAAATTATGCTTGATATAAAGAATTTCCTTACTATAAATTTGTCACGATGTTAAGCGGATGACGATGATAATTAGGAGGCGAAGAAAATGCAGTCTCAGTTTGGGACTTTCTAGAGAAACAAGCGACGGGTATCAAATCGAATCAAATATTTAGTCAATTCGATTCGAAGAGGAAAAACACGATTCGCACCAATGAACTAGTATTACTATATTTGAACCTCGATCTATCGTTCTTTTATTTGTCGTTTTCTATAGTGCCGACTGCAGCTCAGAGGTTGCAATATCGAATAATACCGCAATTATAGTTAATCGAGGTTTTTCTCCATATCTATCGTTCAGATATTTTGATACCAACATTTTCCGAAGATTTAGAAAATCCTTGAAAAAATAAACTCTCTTTTTCTGTCTCATGAAATTGAAAATACTGAAAAGTACAAACTGCTAGGTATATTCTCTGATTCTTCAAGAATCAATGAAATATCTTTAATGTGCATACATTATTTATTCAAAACAAAAATTAAACAAAATTAAGATTAAGCTCTCGTTATACTTAATTTTGTTTTAATAATGTAATTTGAGTCCATATTTCCAGCTTTTAAAGATTTCCCGCATTAATCTTTTATTCCTTCGGACCCCTCAAGAAAGACCGATCGAGGTTCTACTGTAATTGGAAAGTCAAGAATTCTATGTTAATAAAAGTTGTGAACATAAATTTATATCGAATTGAAATATTTTAATGAAGTTTTATGTAGGGTAGAGTGTGACATGTCACTCTGTGGTATAGCTCATACGTAGGATGAAAAACGTATTAAGTTAAAAATTTTTACGGTGAGGACGAATGATTCTTGGAGGGGAAGTATAGAATAGAGTGAAGCAATGGGCAAATAGCTGTTCATGCAATCTCTTACGCCAGCCAAGAATCCCAAAGTGTCAAGTAAAAAATAGAAGGTCCGTAGTAGGTGGTTGACACTATGAAGCAAATGGTCTACGCCTCCCGCAAAGCGACTCTCCCCGGATGGATAACGCGTTTTTTCATTCTCTTTACTGCTCCAAGATGAACCACTTGCGGCCACTCCTCCTCACAACTCTTTGGTATTCATTTCATTGGCAAAGTACAGCAGGTTTTTCTTCATTCAACTGAAATAGCGTAGAGCGAGTTTTTCCTCAACCACCGCTCTTGGCATGGGGATTTTCTCTCCCGACTTCTTACCTAAAATAAGTATGATATGCAATTACTGCTTATGATTCATGAACCTTAACTTAGGAAAGAGAGCAGATTGGTAATACTTCTCAGAAGAGAGATCGCCGGGGAAGACGATTCTCCAACGCGAAGATTTGGCACTTCCAACGCTGTCGAAAAGTCTATTTCATCACAACATTTTATTTCAGATTCTCTTTTCAAAAGTTTCAAAGAGCCTCGTGGTAGCCCGTGTTAATTCAGCCTGTGTACTTCGATGCCGCTTTTTACTATCTTTTTCGCTTTCGATAGAAATTTGATCTGAAATAATGATCCGTAATTTTTTATTTAACGAATACAAATACTCAAGTGTGCCAATTAAAATCATTTGTATATCTTAAAAGGTAAAAAGACTAGAAAGCTAATTTACATTTAATATACGAATTTCCTCCTGTAGTTCTTGTAGAATTGAAGAATTTACCAGAAAATTAAATATCATAGTTTCTCATATTTTGGTAAATTTTGATCCCCTTTAAAACTTCAACATAGCTGACATTCATAGCTGTATCTAGAATTTGATCAAAGATGAGCTGCGAGTGATGAAAGATGATACGAGGTTTTCCTGACTCAAAAGATATCATTTTGTATTTTGCCCTTTTATTTTTTTCGATAACCCACAGTGCACCGACTTGAATCTACCAATACCTTACGGAAAGTATTCGATATGAATTTCTTTTAAGAGCATTTCTTCATCGAAGCGTTTCTGCTAGATTTAAGAACAGTTAATGGAAACCAATTTTTATTCTATGTAACCAAAACACTACAAAACATAAGTAATACACTAGGCGTAATAATTCGCAGGGATTTTCTCTCAAGTAATAAACTCAACTCATGGCTTACGCAAGGTTTTCTTTACTGCCCTGTAAGTGCGATGTGTATCTATTTTTTTCCAGATAGGAATCAAGTATTTTCCTATTCAATGACGGAAACGCTATTTGTGCTTCCTGAAAAAAGTACGGAAATATTTCTGAGGCTATGAATGTAGTATAGGTTGTCTTTTATTTAATTTACCTTAGACTAGTGAAATAGGCTATGAAAACAGGCTAAAATATCGGTGAAATAGCCAAAAGTAATGAATACAGTAAATACATAAATAGCATTCAATGTATGTTTTATTTTCACTGAAAATATATAGCTAAAACTTAAGTATATATAAAATAATACAAAAAATTCTTATACCTTTTGAAAAAAGATATACGAGGGTGGTCTGAAAAACTTCCGACCCCAGATTTTTCAGAAATCCTCAGAAAATTTTCAGAAAACATGTCAAGAAATGGCGAAATGTCGGAAACTTTTCAGACCACCCATGAATATTATCCCATTATATTATTATTATAAAATATCTTTAAAAGCACATAAACCGTGGTAAACTCTAAGAACGTCTCTACACATATTTTCCCTCTAATTTTCCATGAAAATCGCTCGCTTCACTCAGTAGCCATTTCCTTTTTCCGTGTTTAAATTTTATTCGTAAAATATTCCAATTTACTAAATTTTATTTTATTTTTTATTCAAATTTCCTTCCTGTTTTCCTGGTTATTATCTTTTCTTAATTAGGGGAAACCATGACTTGGGATGAATTGCCGTTGATATAGGGTAAATAAAAATTGATACATAAATACTAATGTCGACCTACTGCGACTCTCTAAGAAGGATTGACAGTCATCATAACAAATTAGAGGACGGAATAAAAAATCACTCAAGGTATACAGGCTTTCAGTTACTTCATTATTCATTAATAGCCGAGTTATAATTTCTTACCTTACCTATAACGTAATTATAAATAACTTCAAAGGGATTCTTATAATATTATATTCACTATATCATACACAATAGTGAATATAATAAAAGATATTTTTTTTCAAATCACTATGACAAAATTGCTATTTAAATGTTCTGTGATGCAATTAAGGAATCCTATGAGGAATAATATATGAGAAACTCGTTCACGACTCTTAAATTTATTCAGAGAATACGGAAGACGATTTATGCGACCGTCTTGCTACTGGAATGTGAGAGGTACACAGGAAGAGAAATCGTTATATATCGGAGCACAAAAGTATTTTTATCCGCAATTTTACTGCTCGCAATTCGTATTTCTCCTGTCTTTGAAACGGAAGATCATTCTTTGTCCGATGGGACATCGACTTGATGAGGGTCGAGCCTAAGGGCCGCTTCTAGACATTTTGAGGCCACTGCATAAGCAAGCTATCGAAATGTATTGGAAGTTTTTGGAACGGCTTAATTAAAAAATGTTGAGCATGTAGACCAGATGTTCTGTATATCTTTTGTCCATATTAATCTTCTGTTGAGTGAAGTATTGAAGTTATCCGTCAATGATAATTCACCTGAGAAGTATAAAATTAAGAATACTTGTCACTATTGCCGTCGCCTTGACAACCAATTCTTCGAAGATTGAATTGAAATCTTCGTCGTCTCTCCAGTTTTTAATTTTTCATTGAAAAGTAAGAAATTGACATATTGTGGTATTTTTCTCCTCCGAGTTTACTGGAATTTCCTAGTCTTCCTTATAACAAGGAGAACGAAAGTAAGGTCAAAATACTAAAGATCTTTTAGGCGTTTTAAATTGTTAAGAAAAATATTAAGGATTCTTTTTTGTACAATGAAATTTTTTAATTATAATGCCGGTTAAATTTATTTCGAGGGCAATTTTGTAGATTAAATATACGTACTTTTGAAAGGTAAATAAATCGGGGAAATTTTTCGCGAGGAGACTATATTCTGTTTATAAATTTCCAAAATACTGCAAGATAAGAACTTAGCACACGACTAGTTTCGATGCTTGTCTCAATGAAGTATTCAGACTTCTGACGGACAGATGATGCCTAATTTAAGCATCGAAACTTGTGTAGATCGGTGTGTTTTTATTGTGTAACATTTTGTAAAATTATTAAACAGGATATATTTTTCGTGTGAAAATTTCCCGATTTATTTATTTTCTCTGTTATGGAATACCTCAAAGTTACTCTCGAGTTGGAACTGTGGAATTTATTATCATAGTTTGATTTACTTTAAAAGTAAAGTGTGATTGTTTAAATCGTTTCCAAAGTTTAGTTCCTTTTTACCTTTGAAGAAAAGTAACTGTTTGTAAATAGAGAAAATAAATGTTTAAATAATGAATATATAAGCGATGTAAAAAGTATAAGTATATAAATGTTGATGAACTCATGAATTACATGCTTAAATTTAAAGAAAGAAAAGAATGGAAAATGTCTGACGTTCCTGGGATTCGAACCCGTATCTCCCTCTTATCTGGCGGTTTCTCCAACAAATAGCATTTCGACAACAGAGCAATATCTCCTTCGAATTCTGAGTCAATCATGGAAAACGGCTTGTAAATCGTAATTTTTACTTTTTTGTTGTAAAAGCAATAAATCATGCGGAGGATATTGAAAAATGTTATAAACTGACTTCTCTTAACGAGTTTAAGGTTAGGAGCAAGCTAAAATTGTAATATTTTTGTATTGTTTTATGAAATGATTATATCAAATTTATAATGTTATTAATAGTACAATAATAAACGAAATATAATCAGAAGAATCTTAGGGCTTTTTGTGAAGAAAGGTAAACAAATGCACATCGAGATATGAATCTGTTCAATGGCAGTCTTAGAATAGTGAATGACCGATATATGAGTGTGTGTATAATCGATTAGATGTCCTTCGAGATCCTAAACAACCTCCCTTCGAGGCCTTGTAAAAAATCGCCACACGCGTGGTTCTGGTCTCCGTGGGGGCCACCATCCACATGTCCTCCATGTGCCTCATAACATCAGCTGCGATTTGAGCCGAGCACACCCGACGCACAATAAATTTCCGTAAATACACTTCGCGTCCCCGTTTCGCCAAATCAAAGTGAAAAAATGTTATGCATTTCATCTCAACTTTATGGAAATAATATAGGAAATACCGCAAGATTCAGAGTAATGAGACCTATTGGATTTGTACACTAGACGAAATGTTATTCAGGGTCTCAAAAGTCTCTCTCTATTTCAAGGACACCGTTTTTTTAAAGTTCTATATTATTATAACGCGTGTATAGACAATTGACCTAGTCCTCCTACCATATTGTGATGAATGGAATATATTTCATTTGTGCTCGGGTATAGGATAGAGAAAAATCTTTCATTTGGTCTTGTTTATGGATGTGATGATAATAATGCTACTTGGGTATTAATAATGCTGAATGGGATTGATTAAGGTCCCTCCTTATGGAATTCTATGAAAAGTGTTATAGTTATTGTGCTTCATTATGTGAGCTTTTTCCACTTATGGCATTCTGGCTCGGCGAGGAAAGCAAGGGCAAACTACCTCACTCCTCATCCTTCCTAGTAAACCTCATTCCCCTCCCCATTTTTTGGTAATTATAGTGGGGGATGAAGCTCTAACCGGGCTTCGGGGTGAATATTTTAATGGCAGATGGACAATCAATCACTATTTTCGTTAATCAATTATTGACAAGCAATTATATACAAAAAATTGTTGTTAAATATCGTTGTCTAGTAGATATTTGTTTATTTATTGAAGATTTATATGTAATCCTTTTCCCAATTTTCTTGATTACCATAGCATTTAGATATTAATAAATGCAGTCCATTTGGTGTGTCGTGGACATCAAACCTTGCCTAGACGACCTTTATATTTTACCGATTCGCTCTTTCATAAATATTTTTTTCGAAAACCAGACTAAAGAACTGCACTAACACAGATTTTCATATCGCACTGGAGCTACATTCCCAAAAGATTGTAAAATCCGAAACAATCCGAACAGCAGGAGTAAATTGTTCGACCGGACCAGCCACTTTTCGTGTGGACATCCGTGAGATGGATGAATTGCGAGTTTGCAATTAATCCGAAAAATGTCGTGCACAATCATGAACTAAGGCGACAGGGGTGCACTAGCCTTTATTCTTATTGAGATGCATAAAGTTCCTTTAAAGACGTAGCTGTGTGCAGAAAATGTATCTTATATTGGATTAAAATTAACAATAATTCATCAAAAATAGTTTTATTATTCCATTGATGAGACATCTCATTTGAGAGCATTGGTTAACTTGTGAGAGCACATTCTAACCAGTGCTTGCTTTTTTAACTTGTATAATGGAGGGTCAGCATATAATATCATTTGAATCGTTCAGGAAAGAGCAATCTGCTGATTAAAGGGACACCCTTTCTGGACACCCCTGCTTTGGATGGTGCATTTATATTGGCCATCCGTCTCTTGCGGTCACCCTTCTCTCCTTACGCCCTCTTTACCTAGTCTAGTGCAGGTGGTTTCCGTCCTTTCTGTTGGCTGATATATATGGATTCACTATTCATTCGAAGACCATATCGTTTACATGCATGCAACTGCTTGCACTTTGACGGCGCGTACTTTCTCTCATAGAAATAATGATAGCTCTTGGCAATAAGCTTGATTAAGAATTATTATGTGACATGATCATTAGCTTACCTTCATGCGCCAATTCTAAACTTAAATTTCTAAGGCATACAAGCTGTGAGAAGCCTAAATATTTTCTCTAAACCAGGGATGGCAAACCTATGGCACGTGTGTCCAATTTGGCACGAGAGAATAATTTTGGCATCCGGAACTGCGCTATCCTTGTTATGTATTATTTGCTTAAAAATAGAGCTCCAGAGTAAATAAAAGTGGATTCTGTTTATTGTAAATTATGATCTACGATTATTTACGTTACATTTGAATCCCATCATTGACATGATAAAAATAGCTCTATGCTATGTTGCCGCATTGGGAAGTCCTTTATTGTCACTAAATATTCACCATCCCTGTCCTAAACCAAAAGATAAATAAATTTAAAAATTATAACTAAGCGAGCATTTTGAAGAGATTAATTAAAATTATTCCATGGCTCAATCATCGATTGGGAAAGTTTGAGTCCAAAGTTCTCTATATTTCACAGTAATCTGACTGACCTCCTTGTAACCGATTAAAATTCAAGAAAGAATGAACTTTAAATTATATAAATTAATGTATTTAATATTTCTGTTTATGAGTCGATTTCTATCCGCGATGCTAATACAGAGTAAAATATTTGGAATAGAAACAGTTGGTAAAGTCATCGAACGTCAAAGACTCATCGCCATATGATTAATTAACAATTCCGATTAATTATTCAGTTTAATGATTTTATAAGATTTTTGATTTTTTACATTCTTAATTTGTATCTCCTCAAAAATACATATCCCGAGTTTGGAGTGGATTGAAAGACTAATAATGTAGATTTTGGGAGTTAAAGTTCACCCCTACTATAAGGGAACTGAGCCGAGTATCTTGTTGCAAGAATAAGAATTTTAGAGTATTGATATTATGATGACTCAATATTCTCTTAACAATTGTAACTGTGATCACAACCTATTTATTAGATCACCATTTTTTATTTATTTATACTTTATGACTGCAAACAGGTAACAAGTCAGGTGGTAGACGTTCGAAGAACGAATAAAAACAAAAAAAATCTGTGCCTTATTTTTACCCTAGTCTGGAGGAAAACCCCTCCAAAAACTTACTTAAGTTATACAATGTTATGCAAAACATATATCAATATCATTGTAAATATAACACCAATCTTACAAAGACGATTGACAATGCAAATATTTTCCAAAGCGATGTAATGAGAAGTAAATTAAACTATAAAAGTATTAATGTAGTTAATTTACTTTATAAAATACAATTTTTTCTCATTTTACAAAATCATCTTAGTTTTTATCATAAAAGCATTACAGGAAGCGGGAAAAGGCTCGAAAATTTCTTCGGGTAAATGGTTCGACTCCGTTATCCGGTTTCAGGAGTGAATATTTACAAGTATCTCTCTTTTGTTTAAGACGAAAAACTTTATATTTACAATCCTGTCTCCCGAGATAATCTGGGTCTTTAATTCTTCTTTTAGTATAAGTAATGAAGGTACTATGAGTATTATGGAATAGGCAAGATCGAATATTGCAAGGATAATGAATTTTGTTCTATTTATGATGTATTTCCCAGAAGATAACTTAAATGATGTCAAACTAATCAGAAATGTATTGAAATGGAAATTTCTTTTATATAAATCAATCTTTTGATGAATGATTAATTAGGGTTTGAAGTATTTTTACTTTTGTTGTCCCGCCTTGTGCCGATCCCAGTTTTTACAGATTCTATAGTTCCACAGAAATGTAACGAATTGCACTTCCAAAAATGTAGCACCCTATTCATATCCCAGCTTTTGCTGGCTTTTGTTCTGTTCTTATTATTTCCTCAATTCCAACTGCTTTCAGGAAACCCATACACTTCCTCTATCACTCCCAACTATCACAATCATTCATAAAGCGAGCAGAAGCACACTTCTAGGTACGGCTATTTCCGCCTCTTTTGACAATAGCTAACGTTTAATCACCACTGATTCACACGCCTCTATCTCTTCATCTGTTCTTCCGCTAATTGAAAGCGTCCTTCCCAAGGACAATGAAACCATCAACCTTTTAACCATTTATGCAAAAATACTCAGCGCAGACTACCGACGGAAGCTCGTGGAGAAATTCCTAGCTTTTTTTGCGAAGTAGTTGAAGTTGTCAATTTCAGTAAAGGACAAGCGCGGACCACGAGAGAGAGTGAAAAAGCGTTCCAAAGAAATATTTGCAGAAACAGATGGAGTAAAACCCGCTTGGGGTGCTTTTCAGGGGGCCGAATAAAACCCGTGTTGTAAGCTAGATAAATAAGTTTTTATTTCTTGCGCTTTAGAAAAAACGAGGAAGGGTTTCTTGGTTCTTTCATTTAAATATGTGCTTAACTCTTGAAAACGAAAGATTTTTTCTTTAGTTTGCTTTATTTGTTACAGCTGAAGATGGAATATCTAGAGATAAATACGGTAAATAATGCTGTGTAAGATTGAGAGCCTTTTCGTCTTATTTCTGAGGAAATGTCAGCTTTTTGAACTGAGAAACCGCCTTTCTTTGTAACTCCATTTAGGTAATTTATTTTATCTACAGGGAAGGAATTTACATATTAGATAAACAATTAGGGATTAATAACGAATTGGTCCAATCAAACACCTCACTGTCACACATTTTTGGTCGATATGTTTAAAACCTCAGTTTCCGACTAAGGAAAAAACAGCCAAGCAACTTTTCATCTAACTTTCTTCCGAGATGAGTCTGAAGGGGAAGATCTCACTCTATTTCAGGACTTAAAAAGGAGCCGTATTATAGACAGGGCGAAGCAGTAGTGAATGGAGGACGGAGATACAGATAATGTAAACAATTTTTGATCTATTAAACGAGACGGAGGATCGGTTGTAACGGATTGCACTTCATCTAGAGACGGGAAAATCCACCTTATAAGCGGAGAGAAGAGCGGTATGGTTTTCATTGATTCAATATAATTGACCAATGTTACAGAAAAATTTTTAATTTGTAATTATTTCGTAATTCCAGCCATCCTACTGCTTTATTCTCTAATATTGTATTTAAATTAAGTTAATTACTCTGAATTTCAGACGAACATATATGCTGACGCTCTACCATTTTTATATGTTTCAATTGTTTAGAATATGTTGAAGATTTTTTTTAAATTTTATAAATTATTTTGTAATTTTTCATGAAATGAAAGCTAAAGTACTCAAACCAAAATCTCCAACTTATACAGATTATATTAACTGCCATTAAGAGATTAGTTCTCATTATTTTGAAATTTTAATAATTGAGCAGTTATAAAACTTAATATGTGTATAAAAAAGGTGTGCTACATATTACTTGTATACCTGGTCACCAAATGTTTTGAAATTTGAAAGTACAGCGAAACCCCTCGTAACGGATACCCAATTACAATGGACGCCTCCCCTATCAGACGGTTTCATGATGTCCCGATCAGAAGTATTGCATGATGTTTATGGCATGATGAAAGTTTAATAAAAAACACCACTCAGTAACGGACAGTCACCAAGGTCCCGATACTTTTCCTTGTAGAGAGGTTTCTCTGTGCTAATATTTTCCATATTCTGTTGCTGATTTTCTATACCTTGCTCAACATTTTATTTAGTTTCCGTTCTGGAAACCATCGTATTTTGCCATACTTCACTCTTTTTGTGTTTAATCACAATTAATAGAGATATTTTATGAGAAATCGCAATATCGGTGCGTATTACAGAAACGTATTCGATTCTCAGTTGAAACTAGAGATTCAATCTCAATTTGGTTACCTACCAAAGTTCGACACTTAGACACTCCCTGAATTTGTATCTCACTTTTACTCATTCCAACCGGTGCATCACCTCGTCAAAAATAACTCTCCACTAGAGAGAGAGAGAGAGGGCGGGGAATGTTGTTTGTTGGAAGGACGAGTTGTGCCACAAAGAAAACCATCAGTCCGCACTTGAGTGGCGTAGATCCTGCATTCAAACAGTACAGCGTCGAAACAGAACGAAATCTCTACAGTTAAAAAGGATTATATTCCATTTATTTTGGAATTTACCGAGACCGAATAATTGAAAAGGAGAAGGTGATTATAATACAATAATTATAAAACGACTTTATTTTGGGAAAATAGAGGATAATAAGTCTGTTCTTACATCTAATCCTTCGTCAAATTAAGTTTAAAAGAATGAGATAACTTGAATAAAGTTCACAGACGAAAATTACTTTAGGGATTCAAATGAAAGTTTAAACTTAGGAAAAAATTAACCACAGCAGGAAAACACCCACTAGGAGATGAGTGAAAACAACCTGCGAAACCTAGTTAACTAATTTTTATGGAGGAAGCAGGTTAAGACATCGGAGAGGCAAACATGCAATACATATAAAATAAAATTTATGTTTGTTGAAACACTGTTAACGAAAATTATTACAGGAAGCATGGTTAGCAATAGAAAAAGATGACAGTATAAATACACGGATGAGAACAGATTTCGAATTCAAATCACAAGAAATATGCTGTATAATAAAGTCAAATAAGATTAAAGAAATAGAACAACGAGGAATGCAAGCAAAGGAAATATTGAAGAAAAAAGAAATAATGTAGTAATAATAAGAGTGATGACACATTTCTTCATCTTCTTTTTTATCTTTTCTCTTTTTGGTGAAGTTTAAACATCGGGTGTTATGTATGCTTCTATTATATATCTTGTTACCTCCTCAATCATAGTTTCTTTTTGTCTGTTTTGCATTATAAAATCATAAAGGCATTTATGTATATTTTTGATTTTTCGGTATTTTACCCACTGCACCAAGGTGCCTGCACCTATCTGCAGTGTTTTTAATAATGATAAACATACTGGGATTCAGTTAAATGGAGGTATTATGTGCTTTATTGAAAACATTATTTGGTAGGTAGTAGAGAGGTTTAGTGATACCATAGCTAAAAATTTTGCCAATTTTCGAACGTTTATTGACTACTTATGTAGAATCATAGCACTATTTCCTATAATTAGATCATGAAAGAATGTTAAGAAATTCGTACAACTTTTTTGTTAAAAGGGTCGAGCATATTAGCGTTACAATATTCTTTCTTATTCATGTGATGAGCAATGTTTTTTAGTTTCCGTGTATGTATATAAATGTACCAGTTGTGTTGATTTTTAATAAGTATTCTGATGGAAGCGTATTTCTAAATCGCTCTCTGAGTTTACATTTCAACCCGTCCCCTCAATTCTACCCATTTTGGGATTCATTTGTATGGAAATGGGCGCTTCCCCAAAATGTCACATTAACGTACTTCCGGATACACTTCTAGACCTTTCTACTTTTTGTTTCGAATTTCGATTCGGAAATTTAGAGAAAGAAAATTAAAATTTTTTCCAACAAATCTAGTTTTCAGAACTACTTCCTAAATCACATACATTATATCCATTCATATAATTTGATTATTATGCTATAAATATTGTAATCCGTTATATTCTTATATTATTTTTATATATTTTTTTTACATTTTATGCGTCTAATATTTTGTCCCATGAATTAATCTTAATGTATTCCAACTGCTGTTAATTCAATGCGGAGATCATGAACTGTTTTTGAATTCTATCGGACATTTATGGTGAATATTTCGCTAAATGAATGGCACGCATTATGTGGCATAAGAAAAATATGTTTCTATAGAAAATGAACATAGCTCTCTCAGCGCACAAGCGTGCCGCCGCGGTACACCCCTTAATGCCTTTTAAGAGCCATTCCCGGCGGATTGTAGTTCCGAGGCTGCCGATAGAGGGGAGGGAAAGCTCCCCTCCAACGCCTTTGACACCTCCGAAGTCATTCAGATAATTCATGGCATTCGTAGGCTTTCTTATGCAATTGGTTATATTTTAACTAAATGAACACGCTATTTTCATGCAGTATTTTCCCTTATGCATCTGACACAATTTTCATAGTTACTTTGAATAATTCCTGGAATTCAAACAAATTTAGTTTGTTCAAGCAAATACGTATCCTTTTCTCAAACTCTCGCTGAATAAATATTTCGTCGCCAAAATACATTCGTGAACAAAGAACCTATTGCTGTCTGTTATCCTTTTTTATTATTGTATTCTAGTAATGTAAGGGGGACGGAACTTTGTTTAATTTTTTGACAATGCATATCAAATCAATATTTATATCAATATGTGGTCATTCCAGCCTAAGAGACACTAATTTTTAATCTGTAATAATTTAATAAATACAATATTTATAAGTATGAATACGAAGGAATCATTAAAAATATAAATAAAGAGAAAGTAAGAAAAATAACTCAATCAAATTTACTGAACGCTATTTACATAAATTCACAGCACAAAATCTTCTTTCCTCACATTTGCAAAATATCTCCTTCGCTCTCTTCTTTCTCTGATAAAGTCTGAGTCTTGATGTTTTCTCGCTTCCTTGATCGTGACAAAGAAACACCTAAACGTCCATGGAAAGATACAGACTGATTGAGAAACACATGATCATAACTTTTTCCTTCTGATCTTTTTATCGTATTTATAAACGCTGGAATCTCAAGAAATTGCCACTTATTCAAAATCACTATCATCTTCTAACTATTATTCCTGCAGAGGCCTTAATTCCCCTGTATTCTTAAGGAAAAACACATGAGCTTGGATTCGATAACTGTGTTCGTCGCCAAGAGGTCACTTACAATAAAAAATTCACAAACATATCGTGCATTTTATCTATGTTCTCCTAATTCCGGATCAAAACAATATTCCAAAGCCAAAATAAACATTTTCATCAATTTCCCTTCGTTAGGTGCTTTGCTTGATTTCGTTGAACCATTATTTCTTATTTTGTGAAAGAGGTATAGCCTACAGTGCATGGAATTGAACCTACATTCTTTTCTCATGGACTTCATGCAGAAAAATCTGGAGTCAATCCTTGCTCTATTACTTGTGTGAAACCTGCCAAGCATTTTTCTACATTGTTAATTCCGATTATGCGAAATTAACTTTAAATCGTTGGATTAGTTCAGGAGGAAAGATCTGTAAATTAAGGTTTTCGGGTGTATGTGTATATAAATGTATATTGCAAATGATTGTTACCGAAAAACGATGAAAACTTTTCAGTGACTTTTGTCCCTTCGGGCAAACGAATTTTGTTGCCCTGAGCAATAAGCTTCTTCCTTCCCATGCAATACTATGTAAGCCTACGATTCAGAGAGGATATTTAAAAGAAGAGAAACTGATTTTTAAACTTACTTACGTGCAAATTCAAAACTTTCCCTATGTTTACTCTTAAACGACGACGTATGGCATTCCAAACTTTTGAATTTCGTTTCCCAACGAACTCGCTTACCATTTCAAGGGAAAATAAATTGCAAAATATTGTACCTAGGTACACATAGCAGTGAAATTCCTTTTCGTTCGTCAATTTCTGATGTAAAACCATTGAGGCAATGCGGCGCATACACGGCTTGATGATTTCTTACGAGGCCAAATCATTCATGCGGCCCTTCCTTGAAACCCACTCCAGGTGAGTGTGTATACACAAGTTGCTTCGTAATTAAGAGCAAAGATAAGAGTTAAGGATGATAAAGTAAAAAGCATTATTGCCAATTTACATTACCAATTACATTATAACCATTATTAAGAATGCATTGCTCCAATTTTCGGAATTTTTCCCTAAATTTCGAGTAGAAGTTCATAGCAAAGACCCAATATGGCACTGGGTTCGATATCAGGTCAGAACTGATTTCTACCATAAGAAATGTATTGAGACGATTTTCAGAAACTTTCGAATTTCTTTCTTTAGACATCAATTACCCGCCTGGTATTTGAATAGAAGACGTAATAAAGTTATGGAAACGTCTTTAACTGTTAAGAAAACAATTCTGGGTTCGACGCCAGTCTGCTGTGAATGTTTCGCCACATGCAGAATAAATTTCGGGAAGTCTGACTCCATATAAAATGAGTATTTGGGTCCCGTATTTCTCGGAATATCTTCTTTGCTGCTTTTCAGGGAGGAGGTCCTATTTGGTTCGTCGACAAAAGAAAGTCGACATTATTTTTGAGTCACAATTATCCATTTCCAGAGTATGGAGGCCCGTTTTAAGGGCCACAGATTTCAGACCATCTTTAAGTTAAATTGTATTTATAATTTGAAATCTTTTTGAAATGAAAATATAATTCAACCTCATTTTAAAAATATATTTCCTTAAAATATCATTTCAAAGCTTGCTGAATGCAGCTAAATGTTAATCATAAATATTTTGCAACTCATTTTTATATTCTTTCTCATATCATTAGAAGGTCGAGAAGAAGTTGATGTAGAAAAAAATGCTGTTTCTCTTAAAGGTTTAATTGCTTGATTTCATTATGATGGGAATCAACCAATATAGTCGTTCCTAATATATTTAGCGCTGTACATAAGTCTTTCGATCCACAGTCAGAATATGTACTTTCGCTGAAGCATTGATTTTCCAAATTCACTTTTATACCGAAAGCAAATCTTCCAGACCTTTCTTCTCAGCACATGTTGTCTTTGGAACTTCTGTGCGCTCGGTTTCTTAACTCTTACGAGTTTTTATTTTATTTTCTTCGACTTATTGTTTTTTATCGTTCTTCAACATTTCCGTTTGCTCAATCGTCGTATTTTTTCTGATCTATTTTCTATTACTCTCATTTTAAAGTGGAAAACCCGCAAAGATTTATACATGCACACTGAGTGATCGGTTGTCGAATAAAAGCAGTTCAAAGACGATGTTTGTTCTCCTTCGGTAATAGACCGTCTGATTAATCGATCATCGAATTGATTTTTATGGCAATAATCGATGAAATTAAGGTGGGAAAGATAAATGAAACTCTCTAACTTCAGACGAACATTAATTAATACCTCAAAATAATAACACATTGATATACATTGAATTGAATCGCCAACATTCTTGTTTTCCGCGTTTGTAGAACGTCCAAGAATTTGCTCAATTTCGCTAGTTTTCCTCTTTTCTTCGATATTTTTCGTAAATGATTCATAGTGTTTTCGTAGTGGAGATCTTCAACTTGGCTTGGGTGCCTTTCTTTGTTCTCACGCTTCTGTCGATTTCTTTTTTATAACATGAGGTCGTCGCAATTTGGACATAAATATAGAGTTCTTTGTCCGATGTATTCGAAATCAGAACCGTTCTGCAACGAGTCACCCACTATACTACTGCAATATCTTCATTCTCTTTGATTTGATTTCTGAAAAAAATTTATATATACGAGTGTATTGTATATTTTGATCGCAATCAAAGATCCATGTAGGCGAATCGCATGTTTTTATCAACTTTTCATCAGTCCTGAAATGTATATTTTCTTCCTCCTCTTTATTATTTTAAAAATTTTCATTCTTGTCATATTTGTATATTCAATGCTTTTGATCTTATTTTTCATAATTTATGATATACTTCACTTCCTTATTTGCCTAGTAATGTAACGCCTCTACCTTAGTACTCAATTTTCTGCGTTGTCCATGTTGTTTTTACGAGTGGTATTTCAATGTTTAATGTTGTGGAAACTTTCCCACGCAGTCGCACTTTTTATCATGATGTTTTATGAGCAAATATTTTCTTTAGGATTAAATTTAGATATCATTAGACTCCGTAGGTTTTTCATACTTCCCCTTCTTGGGGGTATTTTCCTGCAGTTGAAATTTCTTCCTTAGTATTTTACTCAGGTTTTATTATTAATCCACACTATTTTCTGCTTCTCTTTTATTTTACTGCTTAAGTTACCTCAGTCCTGACTTTTTGAATCTTAAGGATCAAATGTAGTAGGAGGCCCTTAAGTCTCAATCACACCTTCGAAAAATTCTCAATCAATAACTTTGCTGTTTTATTTCGCATTCTTTTGGTCTCAATTATTTAGCTTTTCTTAATCTTTTAGTTTGTGCTCCTTCGAACCCTTCTCGTCTACCTACCGCAAATACAAACCTCTCCCACAATTTCCACAGGATAATAGTTATTGGCATCGATGGCAATCCTACTTTCCCTTTTAATTTAATTTTCAACATAGAGCAAACATACCTTAGTCAAGCAGTTACATTGTTTAATCAGAAAATTACGGAATATTTTCCGATGGTATTCGGTAGATGTGAATGTGGTATATGGATGTGAATTCATTTAATACTATTCTAGAATATAGTTCCACTCTATCTATTATTGCGGAACAATTTAAGGAAGTAAAGATTACCATGTGAAATATTTAAGGGTTTACTTTATCATTTTTTCATCCAAAATAAAGAAAAAACAATTTAACATTAAGAAATTAATAATTTTGTAATTCATCTTAATTTTGCTTTATCCGACATTTAAAATCCAATAATTCCTTTTCAAACCCAAGAATAAGCCGCTTTTGATAACATCAAGCCGCACTTCATAGGCGTATCGCCTGCATTCCAACAGTTAAACATCCAAATCGTGTGAACTTCATAATGAATCGTATGAAGGAGAACAGAATTAATTGCTGAGTGAATCTAAGTAGAATGTCTTTCATACTTTTTTCACTCGACGAAACAAACGATGGTGGAAATTAAAATCATTTAAATTCGTTCCTATTTTTGTGAAGGGAAGAAAAGGCTGCACCCAAAGTACATACAAACCGTATGTTTTCCGCTGACCTAGAATTACTGCTAATTATACTTAGAGCATATTTTACTTTGATTCACACGCTGTTGCACATCCTATTGTAATTTTATCGTTCGTTACGTATTGATTGCTATTGATGAAACATCTAAGTAGAAGATTTACGAAATATATCAGTTGAATTCTACCCCTCTTATATTCTATATTATGTTCTACCCTACCAGTCTGCTAAATTGAATGAAAATCAGGTATCAATTTATAAATCAAATTTAAACTATCACATGAATGATATTTATTAGTTTCTTTTTGTTAAACAGCCTTTGAAGTTAGGAGTAACATCGATTATTAATAACTTTTGGAAATACTGAATTTCCCAATTCTGCGTGCCATTGACACTCAAGAGGATATTAAACAATCTCATCGAATGGGCATCTCCATTTTAAATAGTATAAATGTATCGCTCTATATAAATATTTCGCTATATTAACGCAACTATGCATGTATTCATCGAGGAAGGAACTGTATATTTGCTATTAATTCCTTTCCTCTTTCGCACTTTCCCGTAGTTCTTTACGACTTGTGTTTGTGAACTACTTACCGGATTAATACGATTATACGAGCTATTTACTATAGCAACAGCTTATTTACTTGATTTACAACAACGTCGCAACTTTGATAACTCACGCAATGCAACTGATTTCAAAAGACTTGGGGGATGTAAAATAGAACAGTACCCGGAAGTTTTGTGAAATACTCACGTTGTTATTTTGCTCCTATTAAAACCACATTGCCATGCCTTCAGAAATGTTTTCATCTAATCATTCATTTAAGTATAAAGATATAATGTTCTCATATTTATAACCCATGCGTTTTATAAGTTGGAATCGATTGGAGTGTCATATGTCAAATGGGACCGAAAGTAAAATGTTACTCTCTTAATGAAGAGCTAGTTCATCTACTCTTGCCCATCATTATTTTGTAATTTTTGCTCTGAATCTTCTTACGGGGACACGAGGAAAACTATCGAATCGAATATTTTGGAGCAATAAACAGGAAGATAGCATAAAAACGAACCAGATAGATTCTGGAGAAATTTATTGGGATAATACAAGCGAATTCTTTCTATTAAATGAATTTAACTGAATCATATCTTTGCATTAATTTTGGGAAAGTGCCTTACGTTTTTCTTCTTGTTTACTGTCTAGTGACAGTATGAGTATGTTAGTAGCAAGTGCCCTCTCCAAGGCTTCTGGTAGGTCGATGTTCTAACAAGACTAGTGCGAGCTAGAGGCTTTGAAGAGAGCTGTATTTTATTCGTTACTTCGCACGATTATAATTACAGAATAAATAATTTACAGAAAAATAACTATTTTCCCGTGGATAGAGTAGTCACTAAATTACCGTCTACGTATTAGCAATAAAACATTGATTTTGCCTAAGATATTATTCCTTCCTCATTTGCAATTACGAATTGGACTGAAAAGCATCATAGTGTGACAGTGGATTGTAGTTTTTGTAATTAGAAGATATATGTGGTGTAAATGTTATGGTGGGGGTGACAAGGTGTGTGTGTAAATTAAGTCTTGATGTTGTGTAGTGGTATTTGAATAATGTGGATTGTGTTTCTAGTACTGTGTGGGTAGTAATGTTAATTGTGGAATATTTATCTGTGAAACGTCCGGTGCAGGGATTTGGAGTTTAAATTATGTTGTCTATTGATGATGGTTGGGGCTGCCACCAGAAGCAATTCTACTAGCAGCATAAATACATAAATAAATATTACTGTTAACATTAAATCCGAATTACCTCACCTCGATTAGTGAGCTTCCCCTGTGATCTTTGTACATACCTTATGGAGGAGGGATTGAAGTTTAAACCGGTCTTTTGGCTGAATAATTTATATTTATACATTATATTTTGGCTGAATACTTTACACACAAAGTAAGGAAATTAGTAAGTAAATGGAAAGATAATACGCTGAAATGGGAATGGTATGAAACTATCGATAAATTGCAGTGTGATTATCTCCAATTCTGATTGAATCAATCAAAACCATGCATATGTCAACTACCCTTGAATGCTTTGGTTCCCATATTGATACTTCAGTCAGTTCGCAATCTTATCAGCGTAAAATATGTAAATTGGAGAATGTGATTGCTGGCGACGTGAAACGCCTGAGAAATCTCGGACGCACCAGTTTCCCCAGCAAAACTAAAGCAGTGAGAAAAAATGGTCTTAATTTTCTAAGAGTTTGAGTGTGGGCCAAAAATTTATAAAAATAGAAGCTTCATCTATTCACCGTGGTGTAAGCACCGAAAATCCCAGTTTTTGCGTAATGAATGTTTAGAAATTTATTTCGAGTATTTTCCAGCGAAATGCGTAGTAGCAGGAGGGGGCTAACGTACGCCCACTCCTCAATGACTTCGCAAAACTATCGATTTACCTTGATTTTGAGCTCCAACTTTAAAAATGGTTGTGTCTACTAAAACTTAACTTTGTATCATTCGTTTAGCGATGACAAATTTCCTGTTTGATTCCTTATTTATTCTTTAATTTAGTTATTTTTATGTGTGATTTGCATTGTTACCGTACTAACTTCTTTTGAGCAGGCATGCTATGGTAATTATTTTCGCTCTTAGGAGTATCTCATAGAGCATTATAAAAATTATTTTTATTATTATTGTTGCTGTTGTTGCTAGTTCACATATCAGCCTTATTGTTGTTGCAATTATTGTTCCACGTAATTTCTTATTATTATTATTATTACATCTTTGAATTTTCGTGACTAGACGTCATTATAATTGTAAATTGCAGAATTTTATCTTACTGAAATTACTGTTTCCTTAATTTGAAGACTTGTAAAATTCTTTAAAGTTACCCAGTAAGTTTTTAGATCTACCCTCGCATCGAGGAAATTTGTTGATTCATTCTCATGAGATAAGCACTATATATTCGAATTATCGTAACCGTGAACTGTCCCACACTTAATTTTAAAATTTCCAGAGCAGCCAACCAGAAACTTTGATGATTCGTTACAATCAGTCGAATGAAAGTGAAATTTAAAAAAAAAGTCCGAGAAACTCGTCGAAGGCAAATGACGTCAAAGACCTGGAACGATAAAATTCAGTTTTCTCATTAGAAATTTTAATGTGCATTTATACTTAAATAAAACCTTGAAGGGGCTCATTTCTTTGAGATATTCAGCTGGAAGGCCGGTTTGAATCTCAGCCACTCCGAAATTAGTTACCAAAAGCTCTGGAAATGGAGTAGCGTCCACTAGAAAGATAAGGAGTAAGGTAGTACGCACTTGCTTTCGTCACTGAGTCATAATATTAAAAATGGAACGAATCCATGCAACTGCAGTGCAATGACCCAATGAATATCGCTCTATAGCAATCAATATAGAATGCATTCAGCCATAATCCAGCAACTTTCATAACATCACATCCTTAAACAAGATTGATTATGTGACACAATAAGATGGAATACACATTTTCCTTTCTCATTTACCAAAAGTCCAAAATATATTCCATTCATCAATGTATGTATTCAGGCATTAAGTAGTACATATTGTCTTTTAATAGAGAATTTCGCATGTTTTCCTCATACATACCCTCTCAGTTCCAGAGGAGTCAAAGAACCTGCTGATAATAGAATTCACGCAATACATTCATTGCAGTACCGCCCTCTTCAAAGAATGTTTGAGTAATATCCTCCTTTGTTATCATCATCCCACTTGCAGAATCGGAATTATATTTTGTCTCGCCAAGCGGATTTAGGACTAGGCGACCGCCTAGGGTGGGGGTGGCGAAACTATGGCACGCGAGACAAATTTTTTTTTGCATCCGGACGGCGCTATCCTCCCACATCCTTGCTCCACATATTTCGGTTGAAACCAGGTCTAGTACGAGGTGTATTTTTACTTTTTATATGTACACGAAAAAATGGATAAGAATGCAACCAGCTAAGAATGCAATCGTATCTTTAATTATCAAATATACTTGATGAGTCAAAAAAGAATTCTCTAGGGATGAGGAAGAGACATCGCATTGGAGGGAATTTAGAAGCATTTCCTGTGATGTCATAAATTTCTGTCTTTCCTTTCCTTTCTTTATTTTATTATATCACGTATTTCTTATAATTCATATTCATTGCAGGTCTTTATCTGTACTCTTTGTATGAATGTGTATTAAATTTTTTTGCTGCTTTTTCATTCCTTTATGCTCACCATGCTACTTATTTTCTTTTTCTGGTTAATTTTTCTGTGCAAAAAAAATCGTTCTTTTATCTTTTCGATAGTGTGTCTATATTTTTAGTTTATCCTCAGATATTCATTAACCTGCTTTCTCCTTAGAAATTAGTTAACTGTGGGTTTCGCAGTGTTTTCACTCAGCCTTTTTGGCGGGTGTTTTCTTGCTGTGGTATATTCTTTATCGTAAGTGAAAAGTTAGGTATTTAAGCCCGTAGACTAGTTTTCTTGTGTGCACTTAATATCAAGCAGTAAGTGCTTCTGGACAGCTAAGAGGGCAGCGCGATTAACTTTGGGAAAGAGGTCTTTGGTCCGATTCTCGGTGGATGTATGAAATGAACTTAGCTGACGAAGCGTCATTAAAAATACTAAAAATGCTTATTTTATCATGCAATCTCTTTCTTTTAAATCTATAAAGTTAAGTGTTAGATGTAAGAATAAATTAGTATCAATCTCACCCCAATCATAGTGTTTTTATTATTATCGTATTACTACTCGTATTATAAATTATGTTATCCCTATAAATAACGATTATTTATCATATTATTTACATTATTACTAGATTAGATCATAGCAGTATTGTAAATTATATTATATCACGAATAAAGATTACATTACTACTAGAATTATATTTTCAACCTATGCGGACTTTTATCCTATATATTGGCAATGGTGTTACTTCTATCGTTCATACCATCCAAAAATATCGAAAAACAAAGAAAAAAAGTGCTAAAAAATGAGTTGATACAGTATTACGGATTTCGGGATAGGGCCACTCAAGCTGTACAAACAAGGTCGCAAAATGGAAAGGGCCTTCAAAGTGACAATTCGGAAGGCCCTGTTTTTCTCTTGCACCCCTTTCGCCTGTTTCTCTTTCGTCGTCGCCGCGTGGCGCTGCCATCGCCCCTTCCACTTCCGGCGAATACCTAAAGAACCAATTAACGCACCACTTGGTCTGGTGACACCCTCTCTCCCTCACCCTCAAATCATTTTTTCCGAAACACATGGCAGATATTTTTTAGTATCCGGTCTCCACGACTGGCACACGCGTCTCGGGAAATCTTCCGTCTGATTTACGATTTTCGCGATAGGAAACATATTTCATCCCATTTTACCATGAACCGAATATAATACGTCGAATGTTGACGTGGATATATTCCTTATCATTTTGTGTGGCGTGATTCGATTCAGACATATCGATCCTTAACTTCGATTCTTCTCTTCATTCACCCAAATTCAGTTTTCTTTCTCTGCATACTTTCCTTTTCTTCAGAATCTCATTCATCAGCCAACCCTCCATTTGTGGTCCACTTTTATTTATTTTATTTGACTTCAGAAACATGCTTCTCCTCAAACCCAAATTTTGCCTCCTTACCCAGTTCATTACTTATTGCAACTGTGCTATCCTTTAAGATCACTCAAAGTGTCGATTATTAATTTTTTATTTACATTTCAACAATCATCGTCGCATAGATGTTATCTCAGGCCGTTATTATTGTCGCAACGGTCTCAACAATCGTTGCAACAATTTCATGCGATATCTTCTTTCATTTCAGTGCATCTAAAAGTGTCTCTAAATAAAGCTTAATGCTGACAGACAAAAAGACTGAGGAATTTATTCGGCAAAATTGAGACTATGAAGTACCATCTTTTATTTAGCTTGTACAAAAGTATGTAAATAAAAGTATACGAATAAAAAAGGTTTACAAATGTACAAAATATTTTACAAATTTTTATGTTATCAATAATCTACGTAATAATGATAGCTGACGCGTCATTTGGTTGCAGTCTGAATCCGGTCCTCATTCATAGCGATTTTCGACAGTTCCTTACGTTTAATGACTGACTGCGTACTTCCCATCCCTCTTCTTCCTGCATTCAGACGATTTTTATCTCTATTCTTCAATTCGCCGCTAATTCCATTGTGATCCAAACTGCCTCCATTCATCACCACAACGTCCTTCCCATTCTTCTCTACACGTCATTTCCTTCATATTAATCATCTGCTCTCTCTCTATCTTGCACTTCTGATTTTCCATTCCGTGCATACGTTGCTTAGCGATGTGAGAACCAAATCACGAAATCGCAGTTATGAGGTAATAATAGATTGGGTCACATTCCCCGTGCAGTATACCCTGCCAACTAACCAGATTCCCTCTCCTTCCAATCAGTTTTGGATCATTTTGGCCACTTTGGTCAAATGAGTTCCCAGGCTATCAGAGGTTGATAAGTCCTTTATGGTATCGAATTAATCCAAAATTTTAGCAATATTCCCTGCATAATTCAGGTTCGAATCATCTGTAAGCCATACTTATGGACGTCCACTTCGGTCTGCGAATGTTCAACGTAAATTTTCTTATTAAGTAAAAGAATCCTTAAGTCGTTGAAGGTTTTAGGCAAACGTATATTTATAAAAATATTATGTAAAGTTAGCTGTAATATCGTAATTAGAGATGCAGAAGGGATAAAATCGTGGAAAAAGATTATTTGACGTATTATTATGCAGTACTCCTATATGGGGTTCTCTAGGTCCCTCCAAGACAGGCTATACTATAGTATAGTCAGTAACTATGCATTGATTCGTAGACCATACGATTCTACTATAGAATAAATATGGTTTCTTTGCCAACATTCGGAATTTCACAACATATTCGATGAATTTGAAAACTATAAATACATTTTATAAATTATCAAATATATGAATAACGTGATAGACTGGGTGTTTATCTGTCGATTCTTTCCTTTCTGTTAATTTATTAAAGTTTTGCGTTCAAGTATACCTATTCTAATTGGAAGACTAATGCTAATTCTTTCAAATTAAAAATCCTCTGCGTATTATAAGTAAATGTTGTAATTATGTATTATATATTAATAGTAATAATGTTTAGGCTTAATAATATTTTACATTTCCGAGAATATTTTGTATTTTTTCTATTTTTAACTGACCTTTGTTATAACTATTATTTTGCTATACCTTTTATTTTTTAACTGACCTTTGTTATAACTATTATTTTGCTATACGGTTGTGAAATTTGATGATGAACCTGAGACTTTAGTGCAAATTTTCCTGTAAATTACTCGGTGTTCTGATATTCTATATTCTTAAATGCTGTATTATGTATCATTGAAACTATTAGTTTACTTAACGTTTTTTATTTAGATCTATTCCAATTCGGCATCTTAGCAAAAAATATTCTTCTGAAGTTATCGATATCGGGAGAATATAATTAACTTGCATATAAATACATTGCGATATAAATTCCGATGTTTGTAACGAAAAATCTTCGCCAGAAAGCAATGCACAGGAATGGGAGGATGGGGCTTAGATCTAGTGTACGGCAATGCCCATATTTGATATAATACTTGCATAGGGTGTTTGGGTTTGGAGTGAAGGCACGCCTATGATAGGGATCGCTCATCGCACGCGTGTTTCCCCGTCGCCTTTCGTGTGTCCCGCACATGTGCTTCTTCGTTTTTTACAAGGCGCAGATGTCTGCGGATTGCTCTATTTTTAAAAAAGGGGCGCGAGTATTAGTGACGGGGATTTTTTTAAAGGCCTCCGTCAGCTGCGGTGAAAAATCCATTCGATTTGAATGGATTGAAGGCATAACACGCATTGTGGACCAGTGCAATTGGACGGATGCAAATATTTGTTTTCAGGTCCGGAGTGCGTACTCTGAGGTGTGGTTATGGGACCGAATAACCTCAAATGAATCGTACGGGGAGTTTAGTATTATTTATTGCTGGGATTGGTACCATTTCCTTTAGCGCAATACAATTAAGGCAATGGCGAGTCGTACATTTAAACTTGGAATCTGTAATGATCCTCAAGGTGAGGACATTCTTCCGTGTCTGGGCCAAAATAGGAAATATGTGGGCTGAAATAGAAAAAAGCTGGCCAAAAATACGAAAATGATTCTTTTGAGTCCGGAGTTTGAGACATCGCAAGGCCATCGCTTAAACTCTGCATGCGACTGTATCATTTACGTTATTTATTACATACCAGTGAATTACCCAAAAAATGACGGAAATTAATTAAATTTATTGAAAAATGTACTAATATTACCGCATACATCTGATTTGTCAAAATATCCCGTCAAAATGTAAAGGATTAATTTAATTGTATCTGTCACATTACCTATCATTATCTGGCATGTAACAATCTACTGAATCAGGGTTTTTAATGAGTGATAACCCTTACAGTTTATCGTCGTCAAACTGGCCGAGTGGTTGGAATGTCTGATTCCAAGTTTTCAATGTCTCATGAGATTATTCTAAAAGATTATCGAATGTGGTTCGAATCTTGTTTAGCGGGAATTTTTTTCGGAAAATTAAGTTCCAGGCTCGCTAAGAAGCTTCACAAGCAGAAGTTAGAAGTTTCCATAGCTTGCTTATTTTCATAAAGCAATTCTTTACTTGGTTAATTGTTCATTTTAATGACGCACAATAACATGGATGATTAGGTATTCATAATAACTTTATAATTTTCGTATATTTCATACTCTTATATGCATATAACATTTAATTCAGTTCTCATTTCGTTTCATTTCTTCATACTTCACGCGTTGCCACGGCGGAGGACAAAGTTAACGAAATTTGATGAAAAATAGCTGTTCTTCGATATCCTACGAAATTCTTCAACTTATAGCAAATGCACAACTTATAAAAGGAAATCCATCTGGTAAAATGTAACGCATTTTTTTACCTGTCCTTTATCCTTCGTAAGACTTAATTTTATTTATCACAGCGGAATATTTGCATAATTTTCACAATAAAATGGCAGACCTATATTTTACAGCAATTTTTACCCATATCGAGGAAAATTGTGGAAACTTTATCGGCCAATAATGCCTATTTTTACCTAGAATTTCATTAAGCTTTTTGAAATAAATTGTGGCGATAATTTGGACGCCGAGAAATAAACCGACATTCCGACAGTGTTGCAAATCACCCGGAAACACTTCTGAAGGGCTACAGATGCTGTTAAGATTGCCTAAAACGCTGGATCTACATTATCGATATCAGCACCAATTTAAGTAATAAAAAAGGTGCTGAGTCGTGATTTTGTCGTAAGAAGTGAGGTAGCGCTATAGGGAAGAGGAAATGATGCTTGGGGATGGACATTCCTCACTCTGGGAATATAATTCAGACAGAAGTTGAGATATGTTAATATCATAAATTTCAGCAGATATAGTATATTTAAAACATTGAATACTTTTTTAAGAAGAAATTGAAATATGGCATAATGATCATGTGATCTTGAAAATATAACGTTAGAAGAATTATAGGGTATAGAAGTCAATATTATAATAGTAGAGCCCTCGTTCAATATTCATTCTTAACCCGATTTTGATGAAAACTATGATATAGTAAGCATCGGTATATTTAGGGATAAAAGAGGAAAATGCTTATAATACTAAAATTGAATTGCACTGTGGCGCTTTAAAATCGCTAATAATGTCTAACAGTCTCATAGGAAGAGCAGAACAAAATCCTCTTTTTATTCCGGTCTATCTTCAAAATTTGCAATGTCTCGGTTTGTTTTCATAGGGATACCATGGTAACCCTAGACACAATTGGCGTATGTGTAGATGATCAGAGAAGATGTCGGTGTTCTAGAAAGGTGGTCGAAAAGTGTGTTTATTTTTCGGTGTCTCAGATTTTTATAACATCTTTTTCAACAGGCAAATCTAGCATGGTTTTCAAACACTTTATTGCTCTTTAGCAAATATAGCCGACACCTTTGACGGCACGGTTGACTGGTAGAAAATAAATTGAATAATATTAAAATTGAAATATTTAAACCCAGGGAGAAACAAATGCGAAAAATATTGACTCGACTAGGACTCGAACTCACTTTCCTGATACGTATATTTATAGCACAATTACCATACCGAGTCAATTCCACTCTGTTAACGGGTTGCTTCGTGAGCAAGGCAATATGCGCTCCACGTAGTGGCACCAACCACCGCCAGAGGTCCTCATCGAGGCTCAGAAGGCGATGCAAGAGGATTTACCCCTGAAGGATGGGCACAGGGGATAAGGATGAGGAATTACTTAGCGCTCGTCGAAGGACGGCTTAAGAATCCATGGGTTTTTTAAACCGCCCATGGAAAAATAGGAGCGGAAAATATCGACATGATCGTAATCGAACCCAGGTCTCCCACATGACGGGCAGGTATTCTAATCCTCATCCTAATCCTCGTCTTTACACCTTGAGAAGTTTAGGGTTCGAAAAGAAAACGGATATCCTAGAAATAGAAGAATTTTCAAATGTTGTATTTTTTCATCCCCTTGTGGAGTTACACGTACCAACTTGACTTCTAATTTAGTTTACAAACACAATTATAGTATTCCATAATTTTACTTGATTATACTGCCAATGGTGAATTATTTTCCATTAGCCCCTTCGGTACAGGAATGAGTATTTCGTTCACTTTTGTCTCCGCCTTGCTCATGGTGCTGATGGTATGAAGGCAGCTGGTGTATGAGTGATGCTAAATATATCCTGGTCTCCTCTTTCTTGAATACTATTAAAATTTCATTCATCGAGTTTTTTCCTGCACTTACGCGGACTATTTCCGTTCACCGGCGTCTGACTCAGTCAGGAAATCACGGGAAGCTGCCTCATTCCTCATTTTGGAAGCCTCATTCCGTATTCTTTCGTAGTCAGTAATGGAGGAGTCGAAGTTAAGAGAGTCGAACTTTAATTAGAACGCATATTCTCGGAGAAGGCGTATTTCTAAGCACGCAATGGACTTTTCTATGAGAGCTTTTTAAGAATGGAAGAGTCGTCTCTCACCTGCTCTCTTTCGTGTTTTCCTTAACCTCAGGTCACGTGATCAGTTCCGCCGTCCTTAGCCCGAACAATGGTTCTTCCTCCGTCTCAGACCGCTGCCCTCCCTCGTTTCTTCGAGCGCAAAAACTGGAGGAATATACTTGGCCATGATTTCGGAGAGAATTCCCAAATGGAAGAATTTTGACACAGAGAAACAGGGCTGGATTTCGACAAGCAATCGATGGAATTTTATTGCTTGAATATTGGAATGATGTAAGAGCGATTCAAACAAACAGAGTGCTGAAACTGATCTTGTTGAAAATGCTCTGGAGTCGAGCTTTACCGCGTCTGGAATAACTTCAAGTTACAATAAAAGAGAGTGTCAGCGATGTGCAGCATTGTTGCTGTAAGCAATAATGAAAAGTGTTGATTAATTCTCGCGCGTGACAGTGGTACGCAACAATGGGTGTTCGCGAAGCGTCTAGAAGGAGGATGGCGAGTGGCAAGATTGCCATTTTTGATAAATATTTGACTTCCATGCCAATGCGTTACCAAACCTTAGAGCGAAATGCTCATATTTTCTAGTTTATCATGTCAACAATGAGATTAATTTAGGTAATTAGATATTAATTGAGGTAATAATCATTCATTATTACGCAATCACAACTATCATTGATATTGTACAAGATCTACATTTATTTAGTGAAAGATTCACTATATAAACTTATAAAACAGTTAAAAATACATAAGGAGGATAATGTTGTCAGAGTTCCGCGTGGCGAAAATATTCTGTCGCGTGCCACTTTGGGCACGCGTGCCATAGGTTCCTCCATCCCTACTCTAGGACAATGCGTAGCTGCCCTCTGTCACGTACATGATGCTTTATAATTTTGCTATGTATATAGTCCTTTATAGAATTCACGAGGGATTATTAGCATCTTTTGCCCATTAGCAATACATTTGTGGGCAAAGGAAATTATTCTGAACTCGTGAAGTTATGTGAAATTACCGTGATCGGTCTCATTTGGTGAATACAGAATCGAAAATACAAAGATTTAAAGGTAATTCAGTCTTTAATCAGCCCTCTTTTGTTCTCTCACATTACTCAAAATAAGAATTACTCCCAAACCAACTAAACGATAGACCCCTCCGATTTGAAACAAACGCCACTTCAATCATAAATTATTAAGCTTTTTCTTAATTATGTTCGTGGTATCTCAAAATATCATTTATGTAACAGAAAGAAAAAATATTCCACAGGAATAAGTAGAGCGATAATTCGTCGAAAACTCGCGGTATGGAAACGGCGGCGTTGAAAATCATCTTGCGGCGAAGTGGCGTCGGCTAAACGTCCCATTACTTTTCGGCAATCTGCTCCCTTCGGTAAATTATCGAACTAATTAATGTAGCAGCTGATAAAGTAATGTAGAATATCCTATTTATCTAAAAATGCGTAAAAGCTTAATAAAGGAAGACCTTTCTTTATTTAAATAATCTAGCTTTGACATTTAAGTCATAAAATTCAGAACAACAGTTATCATATTTACATAATTTTTAGTTTTGAAAATTGAATTAATATAAAATTCCTTACAGAGGTAAAAAATGAAAATTTTCATAGAAATTTAAGCAAAATAGAATATATTTTATGAAACGTTCGATAATTGCGTTGAAACTTGAAGATTCCATCATTTCCCCTAGAATAAATAAAATGAATTTATATTAAAAACCCATATTTGGGCGTTATTAAGATCCATATATCACATATTTTCTGGTAGTTTCTTAACAATTATTTATCTATTTTCATTATCAACAGAAATGGAAGATGGTCTTAAACAAAAAATTCCAAAGAATCGTGTTTGGAATGGAAATTACGTTAAAATTCTCCGATTCCTATATCCAATAGTTTCGATATTTCCAATTATCGATTAGTCGTCCCATATCTAATCCTAACTGCAGGAAAACTAAGGATGTGGCGCTAGAGATTAATGCTAAGGGTGAAGAAATAAAGAGGTGATTAGAAGAATGTGCGATAATAGTGAAATATCCAGAGAACGTCGATGAATGAGCATTACGCTTTACACGATAGTATGTACAAGTAGATGGAAGACCACGATGTCAGTATATAAAGAATAATGGAGATGCTGATAGAAAAATAAGCAAATAAATATAAGAAAGGCCCAAGAATATAAAGAAGTAGAGAGCATTGGCCACCACCAAGAAACCGATCCCAGGGTTTGTTTTAAGTAAAATAACGGAAACACAACCCCGCTTCCAATAAACAAATATTTGTCGTTTTTTTTAAATTTACGTTAATTAACTCCTAAAATGTGGTATGTAAGCACGTTCCAGAAACGCTGCGACAGCTGTAAGATTGTTAATTTGAAAATTAACTAATGATCATTGACAAGTTCAGTGATATTTAGAAATTCTCAATGCATCGAGAAAACAATTCAAATCATTCAAAAATGCCGTAAGTTTGAAAAATAATATTTAAAAATCTCGTCTCAATCGGTTTTGAAAACATAGATCATAGTTAAGGAGTTATACAAACGAAATCCTAGCACAATGTACAGAACGGACGAACTTCGGTCGACTTTTATCATAAGGTTGAAACCATTCTAAACTTACATTATTTATCCTAAATTCTATTATTTTAATTAATTTCAACTAATAAATCATTTTGAGTCCTGCATTTTTACGGAAGAAAGGAATACCCTCATTTCTTCATAATTCTTCTCTCTTCCATTACTTGTTGTCTCAAATCAAAGGCCGTTCTTACGGTAAACAGACTGTATTGTTTTCTCGGTTATTTTCCCGTTACTTCTCCTTATATTGGGAACGCACCGCTGAAGATTCTCATTTTCACGGGTGATATCCTAATTATAAAATTCACCCATTTTAGTTGCTTCGCGGAATCGGTAGTTTTCGTCTTTCTGTCCCTTCTAAGAACGGAAAACAACTGAGAAGTATTTTTCATCGTCTTCCAAAAAGTTGCGCCCTCTAATTAACACGAACAGATCCCTAGAAATTCTAGAAATAATTGTGAATTGGGGAAAGTTCAACGACTGGCATTAATATCTCCACTGATGCTGATTTTCTGTTGTTGAATGAGGACAGGAAGTAGACTTTTGGCATAATACTGTGCATGAAGTAAAAAGGGGAAAAGTTTCTCCTCCTTAAAATCGCCTTCCGCAAAGTTACGCATATTGATTTTATTAAAAAAAGGGGGGCACTTAAACCGCCGAAGTAAAACCTTTCTCAAAATGAATTCCTCACAAATGGACATTCAATTCGCATCGCATATGAAGTGCCTTATTTCATAATGAATGCACGCTGAAATGTTTGCGAGGGTGGCCAAAGATATTTTTATCTTCCTGCCTCTCCTATATGTATGTATCTCCCGTCTCTGCATACATGTATTTATTTATTGGCGTAAGAAATTCTTCTTCAATTCGCAGTTGATAACCAAAGTATGAGCTTATTTTGTAGAATCTAACGCAAAAGTCCGCCGATATTTACATTAATGTGCCTCAGTACAGACATACCAATGAATTCCATACAATTAAATACTCGCAAAAGAGTTTTCAGCCGATCATTTTGACCCTTCTCTTTGCATTTCGAGTTTTTCTTACACTGCAGGGGCGGATCTAGAAATTACCATATATATGCATGTGAATATATGCGATTCATACAAATTGGGGAAGGCAATTTCCTTATGAAATCATCTCCAATCAACTTTTAAAATGCCACTTTTGCTTGCTAAAATGTAGAAAATGCATAGTGATCATGGGAAAACCTCACAATCTGATTTTGATTCAAGTTCCTGGTAAGATATTAAGCCAATTGCTAGCATTACAAAGTCATGAAGCTGCTCCCCTCTTAATCACTGAATGTTTGTAGAGTGTATGTAAAATATTTATTCTCCAACGCGTCCAAAAGAACAGTTGCGTCTCTCGCTAATTTAGTTCAAATTACGAGAAATAGCGGACTTGTCAATATTTGAGAAAGTTGTGAAGGACTTCCATGGAAGAAGAGTATAAAAACCTATGAATGAAGTGTTAAAATAAATTTATGCTTGCGTGCTTTTTTGTTTATATGCAAAGCTGTTAAGAACGGCTTCGTTGCTTCCGAAACGCCAATAGTCTGAAGTGGTACCCCAGTTAATTCTCGTAGTATTTCCGCTTCGGAGAACATCATCAGCGTATTTTATCCCGAGGTCGTGTTCATTATTTTTCACAAATACTAGATTTCGTACCATGAAGCAGTATGCCGTGATATTTTTCGCGATTTGAATGAGATGTCATAGAGGAAACAAAATTTCATCCAGTGCAGGGGTAGAAACCTTAACCTTTCGGTCTGCGGAAGCTTATCCATATGAAGAATAATTACATTATGCTCTGGAGTATTTCGAATGTCCGTTTATTCTTAACAGGGAAATACAATTTGGTGAATCCAATACTAAATGCGATTAACTGGTCTCCCAAATAAACAATCGATAGTCAGTATGACGAATAAGAAGTTCAAATAGCTGTAAATAACTACTTTCTTAAAGAAATGTATATTTATTTCATTATCTTGAAATCATATTGCAAATTAGCGTCCGAATTCTTATATGGGACAGAACCCAATTCTCAATTTCAATCTCATATGTTATGGGATTGAAAGAGAAAAAAGGAAACAAGACCACAAAAACTGACCTAATAAAGATATAAAAAATAACTAAGATGTAAATCCACACGATAGCCCAATCAGTAAACATGTGACTTCATTTTGTTTGTATCTACAACTCAGTTTTGCCAAACCATTTCCCAAAACAATTTTCCTTTTCCATCCCTGAAAATTAATGTTTTTTTTTTAAATGGCGGAGAAACCTGTAGCCGATGATTTCAATATCGCGATGTATATTAAACACACCTAAATAGTAGTAAATTTAAAATTGGTGGTTGTTTATTAATGAAATTGCATGACCAAATATATTTTTTTAATTATTCCATTTGAATTTAAAAAATCATATTTAAAATAAGCGAATGATCGACAAAAGAATCTTTAAAAATATCAATATCGAACACGGGGTGCCTGAATTTACCTAGGGTGCCAAGATACCTCATGCCAGCTCTGGTTACTCCTTAATACTTCATATGTCATTCACAACATTCTTTCTTGGCATTCCTCTTCCATCCTGTTGAAGGGCTTTTTCTTCTTTCTTCCTCTTAATACGTATAAAAACAGAGGAGAATGGAAAATACAAATAGAAGAATAGGAAGTGCAAAAACAGCATTCTGGAAAACTGATTACAAACGAGCTAATAAAACAAGAAAGAAAAAATAAGGATTATTAAGCGTTTAGTTTCTTTATTCTTTTACTCGAATAAGGTAAAATATACAAAAGAAATAGAGAAATAAATAAAATGGTGCATCAGAGAAACGTCAAAAATATACGGAGAGGATAAAATGAAATACATGAGAATTGTGCTCATAGAAAAAGGGCATAATAAGACTGCCTTTATATAAGTACCTAGGATTTTCCGATCTATCTTTCGTTGATGTCGGTTTATAGAATTCTATCTGAATGTTTTTTGCTAGATTATTGGATTTAGGTATTTTCAAATCACTTGTAATAGTTTGATAGACGAGATCTGAGGCTAGATGCGATAGACTGCGTCGAGTAGAAGAAAAATTTAAAATTAAATAAAATAAATGTTTTTAATCCACCGTGTAGTAAACGACTCACTTATTGAGTCAACATGAAAAGTAATTTGTGTGAAATACTTTCTACGGTGAATATTTAAAGACAATCGTTAATACGAAAAATACTGCAACGCGCAATTATACCGGGTTTTCGTTTTTCGTTGTTGCAAATGCCGCGTTTCGCGAAAGCCTTCTCATACCTCAGTAGCAATCGTATTAGGGCAGGGAAGAATAAAATAAAAGAAAAATGAAAATGCATTTTTCCATCCTGTACCAAAAAACAACTGAGAATATTAATATCATTAACCGAAATTTGGTTGCAGGAACTTTCGGTAGAGGTGTAGGAGGTAAAAGTAGACTGTGATTATAGAAGGGAGCTTTGAGGATACTTGAAACCTTCAAAGCAGAAAAGAAACTTTCTGACGTCGGTGATTCTCTGGAAAAAGAGGAATGACGCATTTAGCTACCAAAATCCTTTTTATCCCCTTCTCTTAAAGGCAGGCTAAGGCTTCCGCGATATTTTCCCTTCTTTAACCTTTCTTTGTGCACTCATTATAATACTTAAACTTGACTAACTTCCTTCACAGCAGCCTTATTTAACTGCAGGAAGTATGATTCCTGCGATATTTTCTCCTCAAGCATTTCAAATGTGAACTACGTATCGTATGAGATACACACTCAATATAAAGAGGCGTGAAATATATAAAAGTTTTTTGGAATTGATCTCTAATAGGTAAAACGCGACTCCATGCATTCAAATGATTCAAATTACGAAATTATGGATATACATTTTTTTCAAAATTATCTAATTATGTTTTGTGCGATGATGATAAGTTTCATTTTTATTTCCTTACAATAAGGTAATTTTTAATTTTTATACGTGATATACATTGTAATATTTCTCTGTATTAATCTCTTTCAAGCATACAAATTCCCTGATTTATTTTTGGCTTTTAGGGCATCTCAGGCCATTATAGATACAGCAATAATTTTCTTATTTTTTATTTATCAAGAAATTATTATTATGTTTAATATTTTTAGATAATGTTTTATCAGATTGTTAATAATTAATAGGGAAATGAAGATGTAGACAGTATCTCGAACAGTAGTAAATGAATATGGAGATCAGTTTCTTACGGTTGTTTTTGTCAGTTACATTAGAATGTACTTCTCCACTTTTCGAGTTTTCACGTTTTTATTCACGTTTTCGCGTTTTCACTTTTGTGGGCAAAAAATTCATCTTTAGTTTTTTATTCAGAGAACAAACGCTCAATTTTCCTTAATAAGTAAACTGAGGTGAAAGATAAAAAGAGTATTTCCGAGCGAATGCTCTCCCGTTCTACAGACCGCTGCAATTCGTGCCAAAGAATGCTGCGGCTTTTGCAGCACTTAGCTTTTTTCTCAAGAACCATAATATGTGCATATTTCAAATTTTTACATTATTTAATGAAGCTACTCTGCAGATAGCATGCTAGTTGTTGTCTTGGATTCGGCTCCAGTGCATTTACCCCATCTTGTATGAGTTATACTTGTCAGGATCATTTTTATAATTCAGTTAATTATTATCATTAGTATTCGTCATTTTATTTATAAAAATCAAAGCTAGGGACTTTCAAATTTAATAAAATAGTGGGCGCTTGAGAAATTAATTGGTTGGTATTGAAAAAAGTACTGCATTGCCCCTAAGGCGCCGTTTAGAGGATATTTACATTATTACAAGTCATGAATAATATAAGTTATAACGAGTTACTTCTCCGCTCTCAATGAATGGAATATGTTTGAGTTGTTTTGAGGGAAAGAATAGAGTAAAAATATATAAGTTAATTCATGTATCACAAAAGTATACCAGAAAGTATAGACTAATACTACTAGGTAATAAGCCTCACGAATTCAAATACTCCATTGACATTTACAACTGTGCCATAGTATGAATAGAATAATATATTACAATCAAATTTATATGAGCGTATGTGAATTATTTTGTTGTCATCATATCCTCTATTGGTTTGCCGTGAAAGCTACAGAGATCTGTACGAACGAATAGGGATGTGAATTCGGCTAAGAGGGTAAGCCATCTGCTCCAGAAAATCAGGATTATAAATATGGAATGCTAACATAAAAAGCGTTCTCGTCTGGAGGAGAGAAGTCACACTCTTTGCTTGAACCCCTTTTCCTCTATTTTGGGAATGCAATTCATGCGACTGCTGCTTTTTGCCGAAGGAAAGGCTTACTAGGCATATGCCACCCCTTTTTCCCTCTATTCTAAGTCCAAGGGATTCCACTATGACGTTGGTTTCAGCGTGAGGAAAGATGAAAATATTATACGAATGCATATATCATGATTTTTATTAAATGTTATACAAACCCTTAAAAATGCTCTAGACAAAAGTGCAGCGTGTAAATATGCACTCGTATAGAATTCCCCTTCATATTGCCTGGAAAATTCTACATAAAAGATTCTAAAAATAGAAACTTGTATAATACTACATTTAAAAATCTGTGCTATTGTACAAGTTACCTCTATTTGAAAATGATTTTTTAAGCTGTTCGCAATAAATATTTTTATGTATTACTGCAAAATATTATTTGAGCAGTTAAATTTTATCGGAAAGGATTCTAGGCAAAGATACCGTAGTTTAAGGTAACATTAATTTCGCGGTGGAAAAAAGGATGCACAAGAAAAAGTATGCATTTCTGCAACTGAAACAATGAATTTTTTTTCTAAAGCTTAACTTTTCGTAGAGTCATATTTGGAAGCTTTATTGTGAAGAGGTAGAATTTTGTGAGTTATCTGTGAATGGGAAGTTATTTTAGAAAACAATGATGGTGTCATTACATGCCCGCCATGCGCCACTGGCGGCTTGCGGGGTACCTATCTAAATCTAAAACCATGGATTATGTTTAAAGGCTTTTATTTTAAGAGGCAATGCTTTAGGAACCGTCCGTTCATTCAACCGTCAGAGGCGTGGCTAAATCCTCCACCAATAGCCAAATCCAAGGCATTCATTTAGAGAATGAGGTTTAGTAAGCAAGATGAAGCGTGAGCCAAAACTTATTGATTGGAAAAAGTGAAAGTGAGTGCAGTTCAATGCCCCTATGAATAACACTTTTCTAATCATTCAACTAGCAGTTACTAGAAGGAATTCAGTATTCAGGAATTCACTTAAAATTTTACATTTTTTCTTAAAAGAATTTGGAATTTTATTATTAGTATTATGAAACCATTGCGGAAAACTAAGACGAGATGGTAAAGTTAAAGATTCAATTTTACTATTATAATATTTTATCTATCATTCCCTGAGATAACTGAAAAATTCCATTCATTATGATACAGCAACAGTAACATTGTAAATTTTCGGGAATCTTGGGGTCTCGGAAAAGCTTGAACCCTAACTATTATCCAATCTAATCATATTCTAACTCTAGGGAAAATGATTTGGTGGCATCAATAAGGTCTTGTTATGAAATTCTCCATTAAAACCTTTAAAATGGTGAGGAGTCATATTTACGTGGCAAAAAGGAAGAGATATCGACCGATAACTGATATATGCAAACTCTGTTGAACTTCAGCTATATATTTCACTGAGGTTTGACATCAGGTGATAACTGTAGTCAGCTGCTATAAAGGAGATGAATATCCGTGCTATAAATTGTCCATATCCCCGGTCTATATCAATATCTTCTATAATAATCACTGATGCGTGTATATTTATCTATCTGGTGTAAGGAATCTCCCGTAAGAAGTACATGGGGGAAATTTTTGGAAATTAATTTCACGCACTTCCTGGCGTGATAGTATCATAAATTTCTGGGATTCGTTAAAGTTCCAATTGAGAGTTACATATTGAAATGTCTGTCCAAAGTATCCTTGGTTCGACTCTGGATGACGCGAAAATCCTTAATATGAAATGCACGGAAGATTTTATCAGAATTTTTTTCTTTTGCGAAATTAGATCAGACATTGTCCTACGAAATTGAGACAAGAACCTAAAGAAAGGTAATTTAATACAGACTCTTATTTTAGTCGTAGAATATCGTTATTAAGTCAAAATTGAGAGAATTTAGACAAAAATAACAAAAAATGTATGTAATTTTTCAGGTATAAACAAACCGTCCCTCTTGCGACCAATGCAATTGTTGATCTTAACTTCCATAAGAATTTATGGGAAAAAAGGTCCTTATGAAATGTATGGGGAAGGAGCGCTCGTTCAAAATACACTATACACATGCATTTCTTATGGAGTGTTTCCGAGTCATCCGGAGTCGAACCATAGATATTCTGGGCATGCAAATATCAATATGTAACACTTCATTAACTTTTAACGACTCGCAGAAATTTATAATCCCATCACGTCGGGAAGTGCTTGAAATTAATTTCCAAATAATATTTCCATGTATTTCTTTCGGGAGTTACTGACATCGGATGGATAAATATATACACATCGGTGAATATTATATAAGATAATCGTCAAATGAGTATAATTGTATGTTTTCGTGTATGTAAAATATGTATATATTTTAAGTGTATATACATATTTTATGCTAAACGAAAGTAAAGGGTTTATGAATTTTATAGTACGAAATAAACATTAATATGGGAAATATTTTGAGATATTATAAATATATTTTTCCTATTAAAAATAAACGAAAGTGTAACCAAGTAAAGAATTGCTTTATGAAAACAAGCTATGGAAACTTCTCAGCTTCTGCTAGTGAAGCTTCTTAACTAACCTGAAACTTAATTTTCTGGAAAAAAATGTTCCCTAAACTGGATTCGAACCACTTTGGATAAAATTTTGGATTTATCTTTGGAGATTTTGGAATCTTTGGAAATTGGAACCAGTCACTCTAACAACTCGGCCAGTTTGACGACGTTGAAAACGGAGGTTTATAATTCACTAAAAATCCTGATTCAGTAGATTGTTATATGCCAGATAATGAGAGATAATGTAACAGATACATTAAAATTAATTTAATCGTTTATTATTCAGAAGGATTATGCGATAATAAGGCATTTTCCTACAAATTAAATTTATTTCCGTCATTTTTGGCGGGGAAATTTAGTAGTCAGAAATAAACTTCCCAGAAAAATGCGAAAGAAAGATGCAGTATTTGCCTCTTTGTGTAATACGCTAAAATGCTTAAGGTATGATGGCCTTTAATACTTTTGATTGCTTCTAATAAATTATATTCTATCTTATGAACTATTTTGTGGATGAAACTGAAATGAATTGGCATTTAAGTAATTACTTCTAAATTAATGAATATTTAGGTAACATATCCTAAGCTGAACTCGTTTTTAAGTTAAGTAAAATGCAGCTCGGAAACGAAAATATTGTTAGTTATAAGCTAGAGCAGCTGCTCCAGGATTTTCAACAGAAGAGAAGGTATTTTACAATCACGCTAATGGAGAAGAGAATCCAAGGTTCCTTATCTCCTAAGGGGAGTTCCATTCATTTGCTTGTTTGATGTTAATATTTTGATAGAATTGTAGCACTGAAAAGCCTTTCACTATTTACCCCTCTTTTGTGTTATAGTTTATGCGTGAAACTCACTTCATTATTTCCATTGCGTAAATTTGAAAACGCTTTGTGACGGCTTTAAGATGAAAAATGATCGGCAAAGTAAAAAGAGGGTAACAAGTTCGAATTAATTAGAATTTCATGAACAAAAAACAAAAGATATTAAAAATTAAAACAGGTATCGGTATTTTCTTTGATAATAGTATGATGGAGAGATTACATTTTATACTGTTATAAATTTGAAAATTCTGTAACTTTTGATTCTCGATCTTTAAGCGGCCCCCACAAGCAAACTCTCTATAGATTTCGATCTGATTTTATTTTTCCTGTTTCCAAGTTTAAAAAAATGTAACTCTTAATTTGATCTTTGTTTGTTTGATTGGTATCTATAAATATCTGCTTTTTAATCGAAAGAATAAAAAACAGCCTAAAGTACTTGAAATTCGATAAATATAAAATATTATACGTCTTATTTTAACAATAATTTCCTTTGAGTTCCTCTATTATCATCCTTGTACTCCAGTTTTCAAATCTCAGCATTTTAACAAACTACTTGGCCATTCTCTAGACAACATCTATGCTATTCAAATTCAAATCTAGCATTTGCTTTTTTAATTTCATTTGCATTTAAATTTCCAAGTTTCGATAGATCACTCGAGTGCAGTTACGCCAATTTTCCATTCATTTCTTCGAATCAAAGCGACGCGCGCTGCGATAAATGTGTCTTTATTAGACCACGTGATTTCTATATATATTGAAGAGGGGAGTTGGTTTCTTAATTATCTAGAAGAGAGCTAATTAAACCTATCAGAAATGCAATATTTTATGTTAGTTACGTTACAGGCATCCTCCATGATGTAAAAAATTCTAGCGCTACCATACAATACTACATATAAAATACAATATTCCGCCTCTGAAATTTCCTCACATCTCTACATAACATATCTTTAGTCGTGAGATCATTTTTATCTATTCGACAGTCTTAATTACTGAAATATCTTAAGTAGCAAATAAAAGATTGATTAATTGGGTAAAACTGGTGTTCCCAAAATTTGTAAATCTAAGATAACCTTCATTACGACGCATTTATTTCACACATCTGAAGGAAAAACAGTTCATAGCTTACACAAGATATTTTTCTGGACCTGAAGATGTCAACACGTTGTCGAAAACGAGAGAAGGAAAATCTATTGTGTAACCTCGAAATGTTTTTCTTTAAGATTTCTGCTTATTCCTTCCACAAAGTTACGCTTGAGCATATCACTTTCTCACATTATTGAAATTCTTGCATTTTATTAGTGCAAAAATACAGAATTCTTTATATTTTTTCAGCTTGAATTCGATACAGCCATACTTAAATATTTAAGCCATTTTGGTGTATATGATACCGAAGATGTTTAATAAGATACCTCAAAAATTAAAAAGTTTGAAAAATTGTAAAAGTTTCTTTTAGCTTATGAAGTCCTGGTTATGGAGGTCGTACAGTGATGGTTTCAGTAATATTTTATCCATAACTTTTTTCGTTACTATCGTTTGATCCTTGATATAATTTACGTTCGTGTAAAATATTTTCCATATTAATTCGTGTTTTTCTTAGAAATGTACACTTTTTTGTTGAAGGTTAGTAACGGCCAAAAGAAAGGCTCACCTAGCGAGGATCATTTTCAGCATCCTTGACGGTAAATTTTATGCATTGCAGCCATTCGTAATTTTTTTTAGCTTCTCGGGCCCCATTAAATTCTGCGCTTTCACAAATATCCTGAGATTTTATTAATATTTCGTCTGCTATTAACTAAATGCAGTTAATTATAAAGAATTGACTATTGATGCTTTCAATGAATAAATACTTTAAATGGCTTTATTAATATAGACAAATATTAAAAACTTACAAAAAATATCGAGATTGAATACTACATAAATTAGAAAAAACATCGATACTCACGTAATCCTTCGGATTATTTGCAGACCCTTGGGGATACTATTTAAAGTATTGCTGATCTACATGACTTAAAATAATTTTGATATTTTCTCAGAATATCCTAAAACTGACCCTAGAGATAAACTCCACTCCCTATAGTTGCATTTTTAGTAATATGGCCATTTTATGTCCTTATAAAGGAAGGTTTAAATTAAAATTTCATAATAACCGAATCAAAGTTTGCTATAGTCTAAGAGCTGAACTATTAGATTGGAATTATTTTCAAATTATTCGTTGATACAATTAGAATAACTTCCCAATAAGAAATGTGTAAAATTCAAGTGAAAGTCAGATACATCATAATTGTACCGCAAAGTGTGTTAAATGCTGGGCTGCATGTTTTTTTAAGAAAAATATCAACTGCTGATAAATTGATATAAGTCTATTGTTTCCAAGATCCATCGATAATTTACCTAAGGGAAATTTCAAATAATTAGGCCTAATAATAATAAATACCCTGACAATGATAATAAAAATAATACATAGGTGGTTAAAAGATGCTTCGGAGGCATCGCTTGCTAAAGAAGGGCAAAATCACGAGGGAGGTTTTAATTTCCTTCTCGTTTTTGGGGGAACGGTAATGGGATACAGAGGCAGGAAGTAAGCAAGCAGACCCTTCTCAGAGAGAATCCCTTTCACATGGCTCCTTGGACCGGAAACAGGAAGTGCACGGGGTCGCGGGGCGGCGGCTGGTTGCCAACCACTACAACCACTGCCACCACCCGCTCGCACCGATTCACCACTTTCATTCTAAGAAAGATAAATCAGTTTCCGCCTTCCAAGTAACCACGTATTAACCCCTGTATTTCTCATTTGCTCTCTTTCCCGCCAGAATGCTCCTTCATTGCAAAAAGCTATTGTTGCGTCTCACTGTCATGCGCGGGCTTGAGTCGATGTTTTTCATTATTGGATACTTGCAACAATGCTACAGGACAGTATCGATCGCTTTCATTGTGGTTTGTAGCTATCTCAGACTCGTCTCGGCTTGATTATGGGAACTTGAGTGGCCCTGATACCCTCACCGGCAAAGCTTATCTCACTCACCCTCAAACCACCTCATAAACCATCTTTTACTTTCTTCTCGCGTCCCTTTTTCAGTTGTAAGGCGGCTGCGATTGCCGCTGTCCATTTTGTTTTTTCTTATCCTTCGATTTACATCTTAACAATTTCTTAATCAAGTATTATCCCCAAACTTTCAACGGGGGATACAATTACCCCTGTAAGAAAATACGGGACAAACGGCAGGTTCTCTTGCAGTTTACTAATTTTCTTATTAAAACTGTCGTAGATATCTTTAAATTAACCAAAGAACGAATTAAAAGACCAACTTTCGAATCAAACTCGTTCCCTTAAGAACTAGCCTATTTAAGAAACCATCAGGTATTTCCTTCTTCCTACCAATATCCATCCCATTATCCTATTATAACTTTTGTCTATCTCTTACTGTGATTATTATTATCCGATATGTGAGTAAAATTTATTGAAATATGTTTTTGTTTATTTTTCTGGATTCCATTTACGACCCATATGTGTAATAACATATTTTAATAGCTTCATCGTAAATTTTGTAAGGCACATATTTTCTTATATTTTTCTTATAATTCTCCCCCTTTCTTAGGGGTGATTTTCTCCAGAGAAGAATCTTTCCAAGGTTAGGCTCAGGTTCGTTTTTATGTACACAATTTGTTTAATTTATACAATATTCTTTCCTTCATTTCAGTTTTTTATATTGTTTTATTTTCCTCTATCCTTAAATTATTCCTAAATAGCAAAACAGAGGAGAATATGGCCTCAATCTCGCTCTATCATCATTAATTTTAGTATTTATATAATCGCCTTTACTGAAGCTGAAAATCCCTGAAAAAGCTGATATCTCAGAAAAGTAACCAATCCATCTAGATAGAGCCTTAGGGTGCCTTACGTATCTTTTCCTTTACTATAGGCGCTGAAAGGGGCTCTTTTAAGGGATTGGGGCGCCTAAGTACCTGGAGCCATCCCTCTTTCCTTCACATGTCGGTGTTTTCCCACACTATGGTTGTTTCCTCCCTCAACAGCCGCCTCTGAAGATCCCAGGTCCATTTCTTATTCCATATGAATGCATGCGCCAAATTTTGATTTTTGGACCAAGAAGGACGTCTTAATTACTTACCTTTTCTTTAGGACAAATGCAGTGACGAGGTTTGACGGTTTTCGTATGCAAATTGCAAATTTCAATGCAAAATTTTGTTCTTCTATTACTTGTTATTGTAAATGAATGACTCATTTTGTCCTTCCTTTTTTCCCAACCAGAAATTTTCACCCATATCTCTTGAATCTCTTCCTTAAGTCTGTAAAATATGTAATTATGCATTGAGTAAGTGTCTTTGTTTTTGATGACTGGAGCTTCATCTCTATGCATTTACTCGTACGTTGCTAGTTTAAATTAAAAACAATTTCGCATCTTCCTTCAATCGTTCAGATAAATGCCATTTCGTGTTTCGTTGAGGTGACAAATATAAGACGGAAAAGTATACTTTTATCGTTTTAATTTTCTCTTTTCAAAAACAACAGCCCTGAATACATTCTAAATGAATGAAATAAATTGCAATATAAATTAAATTGCTAAATTTGCAAAATCTAGTTAATCAGCTTGTAAGAATTTCAAATAGCTGTTTTTTCTTTACTCAAATCTTCAAACTAAATTTTAAATTCTTTCCAAATTGTTGCGTATGAATTTTGAAATTTTAGAATCACGATCATAGTGAGTTATGTGTATAAAATTTATTTCGATAGGTAGGGTGTTATTGTATACTTACGGTTGGGCTAATTTTCTAATACGATTTGTAATTTTGATAATCAACTTTTGATCATCGAATTTGAATTGGAATTTGATGTTCTTTCTCAATCTGTAAAATTTTTGGAAATCTTATTTTGTTTTCGTTAGCTAGATTTTTTTATATATCATCTCTTCTGTTATGGTCAATGTATGGTTTCAATTTCATAATAGGGTTTTATTTCATAATTAATGTTAAGTTAATCGAGTAATTAAATAATTTTTCATAATTAAACATGATAAACTAGCAAATTCTAGCGTTTAATTTGTTGATTTCCTATCTGATGTGACTGTTTCATTCTAGAATTTCTTCTTAATATTCTTTTGCATACCCAGTTACTAATGAAATCAGCGATATCGACAGCGATGGATTGAAACTTCGAATAGCCCTTGAATTATTCGCATGACCCTTACTTAAGCTTATTTCGTTATATTGGCTAACTCTTTCCATTATTCCCATCAATAACCCCTGAGATGCGATCTGCGAGATCAAAATATTCAAAATAGAAATGACTGTCGCTTAAATGTTTGAGGATTGTGAATTTTGATGTAATTGAGGAAATATATTTCAATGTATTTTTTTTAGTTCTAGTATTTATACCAGCAACCACTAAAATAATACTTTCATCCTAGCGTTTCGTCCCTCACATGAGTGAGAACGTTATGTTTTAAATTTATAATTTGGTATTGTTTCTTTTTAGATTACTAAATCAGTAACCTCTGGAGAAGCAAATCGTCACATCTTTCGATTGGCAAGAGCTCAGTTATCATGGAATTCTTTAATTTAGCTTAGTTTTCTTTCATTTCCTTCTCAACATCTCTTCGATTCCCGTTCTCTTTAACATTCTTTTTAATCGACTCTCCCTCTATTGAATACCTCAATTTTCCTCGCTTCCTCGCACTCATGACGAAAGATTTATGAAAGAATTAATTTCCGTGATTGGGAAAGGGGAAAATTTTGCTTCCTCTTCTGCTAAACCGTGAACAGAATGTAAATTCATCAAGGTTACGTACGGATGCATCTTCGAGAACCAACTTATGCTACCACTGCGCAGATAGAAGACTACTCTAGGAGTATCTGGTTCGATCCTAGACGAGCCAGTCTTCGCTTTCAATTTAAAGTTCATTCTTATCCCTCATAGGCTCATATCTTTTGCAAAACAATCATTGAGAGAATACTCTCAAGGAACAGAGAAATGTTCCATAGTAGAGAAATTTACATCACAGATTTCGGTGAGACATGGTCCTTCATGATCACACACAAAGAAAAACTCACTATGTAGATGGAAGTAAATGGAAGTTCTCCGTAAAGAAACCTAGGTCGTATAGCAACAGTTTTTGTGGACCCTACATAGTGAATTTTTCTTTGTGTTTGATAGAGAAATTTAATTTAAAGTTTTTTATATCCCAAGGATGGCGCTATCCTGCTTAAGACGCGGTTTTCACTTGAAAAGAGTCTTAAGCGGGTTGTATTATATATATAGAGGAAAGCGTCGATACGTTATAGATGCATATAGTTAGAGCAATTGTCTTAAAGAAATGCTGGAGTATGGGAGAAAAGGGAAGAGGAAGTGAGGTGGCGTGGAACGAACACCTGGCGTTGGAAGGAAGCGTCTTAGAAACGGGGCTGCCGCATACATTAGAAAGACGAGATTTAAAAAACGGGGAACTCTTTTGTGAGACCCATTCGCATGGCCGACCTTCATACTCCATCATGTAAGGGAGCGCTACTTGAAAGACCGAACTGCCTTTACTGAGTGCAAATTATCGCAAAAATACAGTTTTCGCAAAGTGAGTTATTGCGAAACGACAGTTGGAATCGTTGCCAATGAGTAAATGGAAATAAAAATTTGCGTGAAACTTTAATATTACGTGGGCCAACTTCGCGCTTATTGTACTCACAATTCTCTAAGACCATATTTTCGTCGTTGTGAGAATGGATAATTCAGAGACTCGGAAAAATCTTCTCTCATCTCACTCGAAATAAATATACGTAGTTACAATTTATTTGGGGATTCTCTTTTGTTATAAATGAATTAAGGATAAGTAATACATCCAGTAATTATAAGCCGCAAAACTAAATCTAACCGGTGAACTTTTGCGTAAACCTGACGTTAGCAAAGCTCCTTTGTCGCGAATGGTCCAATGGTAGAATTTTCATTAAATTTCGCAGTACGGTTTTCAATCCTCTATTTAGCGAAATGTTTCGATGTTTTTCGGCTATTCTAAGTTCTAAATTATTTCATATATAGATATATATATATATATATATATATATATATATATATATATATATATATATATATATATATATATATATATATCCTCGGATACAGAAAGTAAAATACAGAAGAGACTTGAGATTAATGTTTTCTGAAACTCTCTTATTCATTGGGAACTTGTTAAACATAAATTTCAAACGTGTTTTCGTCGACAAATTATAAAAATATTACTTAATATCAGTACACTGCTAAATAAAGAAATAAAACGGTAAAATTTAGCCATCAAATTTAAGTTATGTAAATATTTAATCCATGTTATATCCTTGTATTTTAAGTCAATTTATTCTTTAAAATTGCACCTAGAACGCGAGAATCAATTCATTCAAATCCAATATGACGCTATTTTTGACGTAATACGAAAAGGGGTCGAGTAAATGTTTACTTGGGTTATACATACGTGAGACTTGACATTGGTTTTGAGCATTGCTCTAATAGTGAACTTCGTTGGAAGGAACCCAAACAGGAAATAGTTTTGGCTGATGTAACGGAGTAGTTTTCAGTCATCTTTTTTGGACTCGTAATTAAGCTGAGAATGCGTGGATGAGTGTCCAACGGAAGGAATAAGCGTCGGAATGAATGCAACCCGACTGGAAATTAATTCATTTCTCAGCCGAAAATGACCTCCTCATCCGGAAATCGCCATTATTATGTTGTAAATCACTTTAACGCAGCTTACCTTTCTATGATTAAACTACCGCGACTGCTCCTGGATTCCCAGAGTCCAAAATAGAAGCAACAAATGATACAATAGTCCTCTTGATTATAAGAAAGGATCCTGCTATTTTTCTCTTTAGATTAGATCTTCTTTCCATCCAACCATCCGTTATTATGCTGAAGTCATATTCCCTTCCTTAATCTTTTGAATTCTTATGCATTCCGCTTTGAAATATATCGCCCAAAGACTAACTGCGAAAGACTGCCGAAATCGGCGAATCGCTCAAACGGCAGGCGCTCAAATGGCAGGCGCTCAGTTATCCCATTAATCGAGCGACCAATTCAGGAAAACCTACGTAATATAGCGTACCGATCCTTAGTTCCCAATCAATCATTTTCTCGGATCAATCGTTCGTTTTATATAGACTTAGACTTAGAGAACAATAATAAGGAAACATAAGGAACAATGTTAAATAATACCACATTCACCGATCATTGAACTTTTATATCCTCTCATATATTATTCAAATTTCTTGGTTCCAACATTTTCCGAAGCTCCTGTCTGAGCACCCGACCGGCAATTGAGAGACGAGGGTTCTATTCCCGGTCCCGTCAGACTTTTTTCAAGTCTATTCTTCATCGAGCTTGTTTTAAATCCATACTCATTTGTTTTTCTGACAATCAGAGGATTGTCTAGAAGGAGCAGGAACTGCAGTAGAAATAATCAAACCGTTACGCAGAAATGATCGCTAAGACGAGTAGTTTTTTTCTGCATTTTAATTCCGCGTTAGAACACGCTGGAGCTGGATAGAGATCTTGGTGTTAATAGATGCCATGCCGTACGTCAGAGGTGGATTACAGGATAGATATGTAAATGGAGAAGGGATTAGTGCCACAAGGACATACTATCAATCAAAATTTTCCTTGGAAAACCTTGAAAGAGTCAGCAGAGGGATGTGCGACCAAGCTCATTACGTCCAGGGACGACTCAACAGGGGCGCGAAGATCAGATCAAGGCCTTTGGAGTCGTCGTAATTACCGAAAAATACACGTCCGTTGAAAAAGCTAAGGAATTCCACAGAAAATTTATTCGTCGCGCCATTTTAAGAAATAGAACTTTATTATACTAATTTAATGTAAGTTATGTCGATTGCAATAAGATGGAACATATGGAATGTGTTACTTGAAAGTCTTCAAGCCCTTACCGACAACAAGATTGTAACAAGTTCCTATAAAAATGTGATATTGAATAGATAATAACATTTATTTAATTATAATATCATGTACAATAATCAACGACGTGTTGATTTTTATTTATACGGTGTCAGTTACTCCGGTGAGAAATACATGGGAGAAATATTTGAAAATTAATTTCACGCACTTCCTGACGAGATAGCAATATGAAATTTAAAGAATTGTTGAATCCGAGCTTATGCATTCTTAGAATCATAGAATAATCCATGTTACATATATGCAATATGCCGAAATGATAGAGTGACTAAAGGGAAGTAGATGCTAAAGCAAGTTGGTTCTAGGATTTATTTATTAAAGTACATTAATGAAATAGTGTGCGCGCACTTCCTGCCTTACGCTCAAAAGGGTATTTAGATATATGGATTAATTAAATAAGATTAAAGTACCCCACTAATTCATTTAATAGGTAGGGTTGGGGATATTTTAATAAACAGGCCGAAGTAACGAGTGCTGTAAGAAGAAATGATGCGAAATAAAGTTAGCGTTATATGAATTTTAGAGTACGAAATATACGAAATTTATAAAGTTAATTTGAATACCTGTATATCTATGTAATTGTGCGTCATTAAAATAAAGAATTAACGGAGAGAATTGCTTTATTAAACAAGCAAGATATCGAAACTTTTTAGCTTCTTAATTGAAATAAAAATTTATGAAGCTTCTTAGAGAAATAAAACATAATTTTCAAGAAAGTTTTCCCTAAACCGGATTCGAGCCACTGAGGATAAACTTTTGGATTAATCTTCGGATATTTCGGAATCCTTGGATCTTTTTTGAAATTAGAACCACACACTCTAACCACTCAGCCATTCTGATGACGACGAACGACATTGGTTATACTGCAACAAAAATGATGGATAAGTTGGCTACTGCATGCTAGCTAATGACAGATAATAATACAGAAATATTTAAATTAATCCTTTCGGCATGTGGCAGGGGGTGGATGCACCATGACTCTATTTCTCTAAAATTCTAATCAAGTAAAAAATCTCTATTTATGACAGATGTATTGCGTTAAAATCTTACTGTTAAAATTTTTCCCTTAAAAATAGCGCCTTCTTCACATCGGGAAGATGAAAATAAAATCTGAATCGTGCCAATGGTGGTCCCGGATAGCCGTGTGGGCAGCGTGTTTGACTTCGATGAAAGAGGTCACGGGTTCGATTCCCGGTGGGAGCCTAATTACTAAATGACATCACCTGTCGAAGCACCTTTCACAGTACTACTACTCGTGCAAATGCACGTGGGAATCTAAGGAAATATTTTTTTTAATAATTTTATTTAAGTATCGCAGATAAATCATACAATGCAAATGGATGTGAAGGGAAGAAACCAAAGAGGTAATATTGATTCTAACCCACTGCCACGCTTTGAAGACGTTCTGTACATCTTCTCGAGGTTATTGACTCCATGTTAAGGGGGAATTCCATGGATACACACGCTGTGTTCCCTCAAGTTTCAGAGAAAAGCTTAAGAAAGAATCGGCGGCATGTATTTGTTCCATAGCTTATTTGAGAAATACTTAAGATGGGAGGAAGGCTGCTAATGTATGTACCCCCCATAGTGCCACCTTCTGTCTCTAACTTTGCCGGTTTCAAAGGGGTTCGGGAATTCCCACATCTTGGAGTGTTGCACTTTCTCTTTCTTATCAGCTACGGTTGCGAATAAAGGACCTCCGAAAATGTTGGCGTCCTCTCTCAAGATGGTTTGTAGGTAGCTTCGCCTCTCTCAATGACAAAGAAATGAACCTAACGCTTATACTGTAGCCAACTTCGTTTTATTTATCTACTTATTTTCGCCGCTGTTTGACGAAATTCTGTTATTATCTTAAGCGCTTTCCAATTTATAAAAATCAATATTCCTCTCACATTTTAGATATAATTCCTATGACTGATAGAATATATTTCTTTCGAATTAAGAATATTTGCAAAATGAAATACTATACGATTTTTGAAAAGCACGTTCATCGATGTCTATCTATTATATCGATGTATATGTAATGTATGTATTGTGGTAGTCCTTCACCTCTTAAATAACATTTTCATAACAATACGACAGAAACGATAATACTAAGATGTTTAAGGGATGATGTAACAGTTTATAGGATAACAATATTGATGCGAAAAAGTTAATAATACTTCGATTAGCAACAGCGATATTTTACCTCTTGATTTGCAATTTTAATGATTAAAATTGCCGATGCAGGCAATTTCTTTTGTGTGAAATTGTCCTCTTGGGCATCTACGCTTTTGGGATTTTCAATGTCATGGAACCGATGATTTGATATGCATATTAAAATATGCCTTAGAAAATATCTATCCAAGTTTTCCTTCAGAACTTACGTAATAAATTAGATTTCATTTTATTAAGTTTCTAAAACCATTGGCGTTAAAAATCGACGAATAGTTTAATAAAAGTAATCGCCTTCTTAGAAATAAGATATGTTTTTTTGAACGTTTTACTTAGTGGAAAACCATTATTAGAATTAAGTTTGATACTTAGTATTTTTCCACAGCGATTCTTTATTGGGAAACTATTATAAAGAATCCCTGCGGAAAATAGTGTCTAATTACAATTATGTCTTTTCGTGATTAATACGTCGATTAAATTATACATTACTCCCAAATATACGATGGACATTTGTATAAAATTTTAAATAGAATGGTACTGTTCATCGAGGCTAGGAGGAGAGCGCCCGCCGCTGGGCCAAAGGGACGAAAAATTCCTTCAGCTCCCCTTTTCGCTTGATCTATGACTTTTTTATTCTCTCGAAAATCACTTGCGAGGGCACCCCCTCTGCCGAGGGAGAATCGATAAGTTTATTTTTTTCAAATAGGGATGCGTATGCCTCAAGAGGGTGGCATCTCCCAAGTTGGGCTTTAGAAAGACACACTTTAAGGGCGAATTTATCCATTTGCCTTGGATTTCTACTGTACCAATTGTGGAAATGATTATTCTGAGATTATTCTTTAATGAAAGAATCCGTTCATTTGATTTCTATTGCAAGAGGGACTCAAAAGCTCACTCTCGACTCGCATGCCATGTGACGCAGGGGCTCGAACTCAGCTCTCCCCATCACAAAACCCTTTCCCTTTCATTCGGCAGTCCTTTTCATCCCATTCCTACCATATGCTGATCAAGAAAATCTTTTCGTACATTATTTTTTAATGAAAGGAACCGCTTTTCTACGTGTAACAAACGAGGTTTTATTTATTCAGTTTAATGACACGCAGTGATGTCACTATTTTAGAGTGAGTTCAAAATATCGAAATGTAACAAATATACATGGACCTTATCACAAAATAGAATAGATATGCATGAATTTACGATCTTGAAATTCATCAAAGAAAGATATATCCGAGATAAATTGAGAAGTGTTTACATAGATAAAAAATTACTTACTTGAATACTAATGAAAGCATCGTAGAAAGTAGGGAGTTCGGAAAGTTAAGCCGTCAAAATAGTAGGGAACGTTGTGTAAGAGAGAAGCCTAGTCTCCTTGAGTGGAGCAAAATAGTTAAATAGTGAAACTAATTCGAAAGAATCAATATGGGAGTTAACTTTAGATGAAAAACGAATCAGAGTTTACTAAGATTCATTTTAGGGTTAATAGGGAAAGCTAAATTGGTAAGTTGCGGAAAACGTCGGTAGCTGAGAGACACGAGTTTTAGTATTGAATGATAGATACCTCTTGAATTTTTAATTCAATCTGTAAATTGATAAGAAGTCGCTGTATTCCAAATTTCTGCTTCTGTGAATGTTTTCAATTAAATGAAATTGAATCGTTGAAATGTTTCTCCGTAATAAGCATTTCTTGCTCAAGTCGAATGATAAGTTTGGTATAAGAAAATCTATAATTTTTATATTAGCGAGTTCTTCAAGTTCTATTACTTCACATGGATCTTCCTGCATACGATGAATTACGATTTACAGACCATCACTGATTGGAAAAGAAAACTTTATTAACCTCAATACCGCCAAATAACAGGCTATCACGATCAGCTATCCAAAACTACTTAACTCTCTAAATGAGGTAAACTGAGCAGCTCTTCAATCAAGTGTTACAGCAACTCCGTTTTGTAAATCATTGAAAAGCCTCCGTCTCTGCACAAACAGGAACCACTCACATTGTCTGATCTAAAAATGTATAAAAACGTAAATTTCTCGCTCTATTCCCTCAGACTTGCAGGAAATTACCTTTCTTCCTCCGTGAAATTGTGATTTATCAACTCCTTAGTCATGCCACACTACGACTACTGTGACAATCAGAATCTGTCTCAAGAATAACTCAAATTGCAACGGCGGGATTCATTTTCAAGTTGAAAAGATACGATTTCCGAATTTTCCGCTATTATGAAGACTAGAGTTGCGTCGGAAGGAACTTGTTATGGAAAGATTAATCTAAATCGAGACTCGGAAATATCGGAATTTTATTGAATATCTGAATCGGAGAATTTTTTACTTAATTTCTGATTTCGAAAACGATTCTTAACGATGGAATATTTACTTTGAAAATTAATCTTCTATTTCCGGTGCTAATGATAAATAGATAGACATATTAATAAATTTATCAGTAAAGCTAAAATCTTAAAATCTTAAAAACGGCTAAACGTCTACTGAATGAGAGTTTATTTTACTTGTTCGTGTGTAAAAAATGGAATCTTCAAATCTTTACCCGATTCTCCAATATTGAATTCGATGCGTTTTAAATTATTTCGTTGTTTTTAATCTCTTTCAAGTATCATTATTTCACTCATTTAACATTGATTTCGTAATTATATTAAAAAATTTATGTAATATAAAAGTAAAATAAACTTAAATTATTCTTCTGAATTTAAGGAAGTAATTATGATAGCCGGATAATAAAAAAAAGTTATTGTTCCCTTTAATATTTAAACTTTTAATAAAGCTTTTAAATAAAAAGAATGTAATGTTCAGTGTCATAAGAAGTTGCATTAATTACTCTTCTTTAGATTTCATGAATATGTATACATTGTTCATTAAGTGTTTGTTACCAAAAGAACAGTAAATAAAAATAATGAATTTTAATCATTACAGGGGTTGATAATCTCGTATTATAGAATTGATAAAATTTCTCCATCGCTTCATCATTAGAATCAGCGCATTCCTACATCTACGCATAGATTCTTAACCATGATGTCTACTTGATATATATTTATTTATTATTTATTTCTCTAGATGCCAATCATGACCGTAATAGAGTGAGAGAGAGGCTGTTACTCATTATACATTTAAACGCGAAATTTTCCTGCTTGTGTGCATAATTTATCATAATGAAAGTAAATATTAGTATATTGTAAATATTTACCGTAGACGATTATAAACGTGTGATGAACCGTATGAGAGCGCATTTAACGCAGTTGTTTTTTTTCAGGATCCCTATCGCAGGCACCAGATGGTGTCCAAGTAGCTCATCGTTCACGTGCTCATCTCATAAGAGGTTTATCAATTGCAGTGTGGCACCTGCTTATCCTTTGCTCATTGGTAAGTCACTCACAACACACACTTTCTTCTTAATTTTGATACGTTTTTTCGCGCATATTCCTCTTCTTGAGAGAATACAATTATGAATCCCGGTTTTCGATGTGAAATATTTGTGGCGAAAGCTGAATCGGATGACGCTAAAACGATTCCACCGCTGCACATCGATTTTTCGATAAATTTACCTTCTCGATAAACCGTCCCCATGACAACCAGTACCTTTGTTCGAGTGGTAAAGAAATCGCATAATTTTGTACTGACGGGAATAAGAATCGATTTATGTGTAATTTAAGTTACCTCGATCGATATATATCGATATGTCAATTTATATATCATTTAATTGTAAGATCGATCAATATATCGATATGTAGATTAATGTATTATATAATTATTTGGCTTCTCAGATCTATTTTTTGCTTCAATTCATTATATCTCAGTCGAAATATATTTACTCATGAAAATTAATTAATTAACAGTTGTTACAATTATTAGAAAAGTTTGCAGGTCACTAATTTACAACCTTACTCCGATACAAAAAACCTTCATTTCTAAAAATCGAGTTTTTATTCATTGTTTTTAAACGTTTCTGCACTTTTGTGAATTGGTTTAGATTACTAGTTGCGAAGTGTTGGGTTGCTGGTCTTTTCATCACGATGGAAATCTGTAATTCCACCACTTTCTGGGCATTTGAATGGGTGGTGCTTTTACGTTCGAATGAATTCCCATTCCAGAAGACCATAATAAAAATTAAATAACTTGGGTATGAAGTAGAATAATTTGCTAAGGTGTCCTACTGCCGATTGATGAATGCCCCTTCCATTATTTGATTGGGGAAAATGTTGAAATTTCTCAATCTTTTAATTTTCCCATTCACTTTCTTTCAGTCTAAACTTTCTCATAGCTTCTTTTACTCATCCCAAGATCATTTCGGAATTTCTCGTTTTCTTCTGTTACAGAGACTCCTCCTTATCTATCGATTTTAGCTCACCCTTCGAACTCAACGTCCTTTTTCCTCTATTGATGTTATTGTATTTTTTTTATTTTCCATCTTCTTCCAATTTCCTCATTTCTTAGGTCTTCTTTTGCAACACCGCAGGATCTCCTCTAATACTCCATCAGTGCCTATAGTATTTTTTCTTTATTTTTTAAAACCCTGTATTCCGCACAGTGTATCATTATACTTTGGGCTGTAAGTTTCTACTATATATTCTTTGTTTGCTTTCTTTGCGTACTGATTTTTATAAATTGCTCTTTGAAATACACTTTTTGTTTTTCATTAGTTATTCCATCAGATGATGACGATCACTCGTTGAAACCGGTCGTATGCTATTTGTTTAAAATTAAACTCTGTGGGAAAAAGTACAATTTATTTGAGTTTCTTTTCGTAATTTTTAGTAATTTAAGAACGGTTTTTGGCCTGTATCAGTGCATTTTATGTTTCTCCTGGTTTTCGTTGATTATTTTTCAGAGAGTTTATTCTGTTCAATTTCTTCATGTGGGTCTTTTACTCTTACCCTGTATTTTTACTATATTTTTCATCATTTTGTACATCTAGGTATTCTCTAAAATGACTACAATCAACGTTAATTGGTAGTTTGTGTACTCTTCCGTTTTTTAATTAATCAGACATATTCCTCTATTTGTTGTGTAATATGCTTTATAAAATTCTACCTGTTCTTACTAATGAATGATTCAGGTGTTCGCAAACACAGGGCAAGTGAGCTACCATATACGTTTTCCACTAACTGACGGATCGCGCAGGCCTTTACAACTATTAAAATATACGTATTATTTTTCAAACAAAATGAATGTATTTGTTTATCATAATTACATATACTATTTGTATACAAATGTAAAACAGATTATTTTTTGTTAAATTTTAACGTACTCATTAATTTTTGTTATTTCTCTATTACTTTAGCATACTTTAAAGGGCTTTCTTCTAGTCTCTAATAATAATTTAAAAGAATTGAGAGTGGTCATTTTCTTATTTTTTGCGTTTTCGATGCAATATTTCATTTAATAAGATTAATACTCCATTCAATCTCTTTTTAGAACTCCATAAATGGCATTAAGAATTAATAATTGAACGTATTTTAGAGCAGTGCGCTATAATTTTGGTTTGTATTTTCTTAAAACTTGACGTTTTCTCCGTATATTTTCTTTCTCTTTGTCTCCACCTGTTCAATTTGTGCATCTCTTTCCCTCTATCGTTATTTCTTACTCTAATTATCCCCTCAGTAATTACTCGTCAGCGGAATTCGATCCCAATAGTTGCTCTTATCCTATAATCATTTTTCTCAGGTGGGGACAATGATTATAGTAATCATTTCCTCCTTTCTCCACCTATTGACATATCTATCTCAACCCTACTGCTCTACCGCTCCCCTCCTCTCAGGAGGAGACTACAGGAACACTAAACGTATTCAGTGTTATTCATACTTGATTTTACTTATAGTTCCTGAAGATGATAGCTTAGTTATTGAAATGCGTATTTGGACCTTCTCAGAACGGAATTTTTTTTCAAGAGGATGTCGGTTTCCTTGATTTGGTATACGCGGTAGCTCTAGATGAACCACCTAACGAATTAAGGGGCATTTCATATCATTTCAATAATAGCCAGATGCATTTTTCTCATACTGCTGACATTTATCTAAATGTCAAAAGCTTGGTCACACACCACGACGAATTTCACTCAATCATTCCACTCACAAGTATTCACGCTATGAGACTTGCGAAATTTTATGTAAAATAAATCACGTAAAATCTGAAGCTATTTTGATCGGTTCGTTCGGAGAATCAAAAAAATATTTGCTTTTTGGGGAAAATCGTGTCAACTGAAAGTTGGGGAAGACTAAAATTTTGTGCAGGAAAACAACCGCGAAAAGGGGGTAAAAAAACCTCCAAAACACAGAGTATATGTTATAGAATAAACAGTCTATTTATTATCTTTAAAATTAAAATACAATGTAATACAGTATGCATAAATCTTAGCATAATAAAATCCAATGGACGATATCTTAATGAAAGTTAGAGATTTTATTGCTATTTAAATACATTTAATATTTAGTTATAAAAAATATCGAAGAAGCGATTTCTAATCTTGTGATGTATTTAAATATTTTGGCAGAAAACTTATTTATTTTTTCATTAATAATGATTCAGATATTAATATTGATTTGTTGTATAATTATTCGGATATTTCTTACTCTTCTCTGTATTTTACTAATTTGTTAATTATGCATATTTTTCTTACACTTTTCGGAATTTACCGTGTACAACTACGTTACTTTCTTCTCCAAATAAACCCAATGATGAACTATTAATAATCTGCGGTCTGATGATGCTGACCAATGTAACTCCGATGAAATCAGCCCCCGTATACATGAAAATGGTGGAAGATGAGACGAATGAAGGGGTTAGTGCAATGAAGGGAGCATGTGCGAGGGGTCTCGAGGGGCCCAACAGATGGCATTGCCCTCTCTTAGATGACGACTCTGACACTTGAGCACATCTGTGCTGCACCGAAATTCCGCAAACTCCGTCTGCCAAAGAATGATCGTATTGTGCTGCCACCTGTCGCCTCTTTGCGCTTCTTTTGTTTTTCCTCCATTGGGGCTGAGTCGCCTCGTCTCAATTATTCGGATCAGATTCGCGTTCCTTTAAATGCTCCATCATGAAGAAGCGATCGAAAGAGAAATCTCTCGATTCGGATTTTTTACGCCAAACACGCAACAGTTGCTATGGTCACCATTGCTTAATAATCCGAGGATTGTTGCTTTTCCCCAGGCAGTCCTGTCCCTAGACAATCATTTCATATCCTCATAATCCCTTCTACTCTTGACGCTGTTGTCGGAACTCCTGTATTACCACATATATCTCCGTCCCGTTGTCCCGGGAATAGTCGGGACAAAGAAATATTATTTGATAGACAGATGAACCCTTTATTGACAAAGTTAAGCACGCGTACATTTCTTCCACACACCCTTCTAAGTCTTTAAAATATTTTCAATTAATCAATAACTGAAGAAAGTTTACAGTGCGGGAAAAAATCTTTGTAAAAGAGGAGTACAAAATAATGGGGATTGTGGGAAGACTACTGAAAAAAACATATACTTGAAAACAAGGAGACGGATAGTTACAAATCATTTCCCACACCGTAAAATGATGATAGTAACGAAGTGTTAGCTGAGTAATATTAATAATTCATTGACAGATAGATTATAAAATATCTATTAATGATCTATCATTTAGATAGAACTTTAACATGTCCCGATGATCGGCAATCGAAGGTTAATATAGACATATGTTCAGTGGCTAATTTCTTCTAAAGAAAATTTATTGCAGATGAATGTTCGTACAGCTTTTGATGTTGAGACTTAATAACAGTATAATCGGTGAAATATCTTGGAATAATTTAACATGGAATATCCAAATCCGTACTATATGTATACGAACACTTAAGAATCTCGGTTTCATCAAGAGAAATGTCGATGGGAGCAATGATAATGTATTCGAGCGATTACTGTTTACGCTACTTAAACTCCATCCATAGTATGCATACAAGTTATTATACCGAATTTATATCTACTTAAATAAAGCATCTTAAAAAGAACAACTCGCGGATTGACATCTACGTGTGTATATTTTATTACCTCAATAAAATATGTCCAATTAAAAATCTGCTGTGGGTGTTACCAAGTGTTTTCTTTTAAAGATGGTTGCTGCGAAATTCCTCGAGTTCACGACTTACCATATTAATTTTATTCCAGTTGAATAAGTCATATTTTATTGGGAAATATCAGCATTGCGTATAAATGAGAAATGAGGCTTTTCAGCAATGAAGCTCTCGAGATATTTGTCAAAAATATTTCAACCAATAATAATTTATGTTCAGTATAACGTAGTATTATTTTTGTATTTCGGGTTCATCTAGAGTTCGACAAATACATTTAACTTGCTTGCAGTTATTGAAAGTAATCGATTACTTACTTACGATTTATGCTTTAATAATTTAAAATTGTCAATTTTCAAAATCGAAAAATTAGTAGATAGCAAAATACTTGGTGAAATGTTATTTAAATGATGTAGGTTGAGTAAAAGTTCTGGTGACAAATGTGAAAGGGTTGTTAAATAATAAGTGATCATCGAACATTAATTGATAGTCGTGGCAGATGTAGAATATGAGAGAGGCCGATTAGGGGACTAGTTAGGTCATATTGATGAATGACCTAACATGGATGGACGCCATGCCACGTGGACTGACACGTGGCACGCGCACGTGCTATGGTTCTCTTTTGAGGATAATTTCGGGGAACTTGAAGGTATGGCAAAAAGATGATCGAAAAAAAATGTGTGCTGCATTTTATCGATCTACAATGAAAGGGGAGAAGGTAGGGAAATTAAACATGCGTCGACTGCATTTCTCAATGTAGAAAAGGCATTCGATGACGTAAACGGGAAATAATTATTTCCTTATCTAAGAGAAGAGGAATGAAACGGAGAAGTGGAGAATTGTAAAAGTTTTATAGGCAAGAAACGGCATTGATCAAGAAGGGAGAAGATAGAGAGGAAATTCCAATACGGAAGGGGTGAATGCCACCTGTCGCCAATGTCCAAGATATGATAATAACGTAAGGGAGGTCATTAGTATGGAAATAAAATTCAGGGGATGAAGTTAGACATGTGGAGATATTCAAATGAAATAGCTATCGTAAACTGGGGTGGATTTGAGTAATACTTCATCGAAAATATAGGAGATTTTAAGAGATAGCTACCACCTTATAATTGATAAAACTAAAAGAAAATTGGTTTTGAAGAGATTTTGTTATTTCCCCTTTGAACACTTTATTGTTTCCACAAGTTGGCGACTTAGTTCACTAGTGCGATAAGACATCAAACATGATTTATTAATATAAACCAATAATAAGGTGTGGAGAATACAATGTAATTATCTCATCATGATTTCTTCATTAATTAATCCGTCTTCATTATAATGTGCTACAAGCAAATATTTCTTCACTTTTTTAAAGAAAAGCGTTCCAGTTCCATCCTTCAAATCACCATGCCATATTTCGTACTCCTTCAAAGCCATAATCTCAGCGCTCCCCCATCCTGTAGGGCCAAAATTCGAAATATACTCGCTTATAATTGAAACTGAAATGTTAAAAAAATCCACCAGATCACTGCGTGGTATAATCTTGAATCCAGTAGCATTCAATTAATAGAGAAAGATTATCGGCTGCGGGATAGATTTCCCTTGCGGCGAGCACCCCCCTCCAGCTAGATTAGTCTAGGACCCCTTGGGGGCGGTATGGCCTACTTTGGGAACCACTGCTCTATGCCATCAATCTCAAAGCAACATCAGCCACTTGAACGTAGGATGCCCAGATGTTCTGGTATCCGGGCTTCATTCTAGATTTTTTTACCTCTTCCGGAGTACCGAAATTGGTTCCCGGAACATGCAAATGTCCCGGATTTATTGAATCACTTTAATACTATGATTTTTACTGTCGATTAACATATTGCCATATTTTTGTAGCTTAGCTGCGTTTATCGTTTAAGGTATTGATGTGTGAATGACTCTTTAAAATATTAGCTTAGGAAGAATTTTTTTCTATTTCTATATACGATGGGCATTTCCAATATGAATGTTTTAAATACCAAAAAAATAACTTAGAGTGATTAGAATATAATGTGTATATATATAATAATATATGTGCCTTAATTTTACAATTACCTATTAAAATCCCATATTATAGAGCCAAATAGAATAGTTTTAAAATGATACTTTATCGCCCTCCTCTAGATGACTTTGTGGAACTATTTGCCTTTGATCTGATGAGGTGCTTGTTTTAAAACCTGAATTATGAAGTTTTCTACGATAATTATGCATCCATGGCATCTGTCACGACAAAATGCCATGTAAAGAGTTAATGACGAGTGTGGAAATTCCCTAAAAAACTCTCCCTCTATCTACCCCTGGAAAGTTTCTAGATCGACCCCTGGCCGGAAACCTCAGTTGGTGATCGTGCTGTATGATTGGTCTTCTTGGCTCGATTCAGGAATTTCCGAAGGAGTTTCTTGAATTCGAGCAGATCTTTAGAGTGAGCGGAAGGACGTTCGATGAATGCACTTCCTCTGCTCAAGAACGCCTCTTCCGTCCTTTGGAAGAAGATCGAGGTCAAATAATCTGCGTATTGCCTGCGCCGCAGGAAACGTGAGGGATTGCCAAGATGCTCTTCTCGTATAGCATCGTGACATAAAGAGATGTAATACTTAGGATATTTTCATAATAAATACATATTTTGATAATACATTGCTTAGACCAGACTTTTTCACGCTATAGCCCCCTTGCTTCCATACCGCGGGCCCAACTCGATCTCTGATTATTATTTTCTGTACGACCAAAACTGGAAAATAGCTAAATAATAACTCCAATAATAAATAACATCACCGAATCACTTTATGGCAATTGTCTGACATTATCAATAGAATTTTCAAAAGTACTTCGATTGCTTGGGTCATTTGGCACATATGGATTCTCTCCCGGAATCGAACCCCGGGACCGCTTTCACCAAACTCAAACGCGCTGCTAAATTTGCTATATATGATATTTTATTACCTCCCAATTTCAGTAAAATTCAATCGCATTTTAGTAGGAAAAGAGAGAAAAATGACTAACTGCGAGGTCAAATCAATTCGTATGAAGCGCTCCTCTAGATCTTCCATACGTGGGCGGAATCATTGTTTGAAACATATATTTAACATTGGATTAGTATTTCAATATTGGATTAATATTTCAAGTATTAGTATTTCAAAGGGAAAAATTAAGTTCAAAATAAATCGTATTTTCGGTTTATCTATTTCTGTAAAATCATACGCGATGCTTGAATTTTTCTTCGATTCTGCAACGTGACATTTAAATGCAGTGCGAAATAGAAGGATATTTAGATTTATAAAATATGGTCCTTCTTCATTCACCTTCACTCTCATTCTAAATTTACATTAGATCGTTCTAATTAATTAAAAGAATTTTCCTCCATATAAATGCAAGGGATATTTAGAATTCCCTCTTTATTTTACAAATTTTGTTTTTGCTACCATATGGTGATGAATAGAATATTCCCTCTGAATCAATACTCTAGCTATTAGTTTCGTGACACTCCTAACTTTTTTTTAACATCATTGTGGCAAGGAAATCAAATGTTTGGTACCCCCATATTAAACTCAAATCGATAAATAGTGGCAACAAAAAGACACATATCTTCTACAAAACGAGATTGCTAATGAAAGAAGCTCTCTGAAATGGCATTTATTAATGGTAATATATGTGAATAAGCATTATATTTCGACAACCGACGGCGAATCTATCATGAACGAATTTGCCCGGAAACACCAACGAAGCGGTTATAATGATTTCATTTTATTGGTATGGAATCCTCTCAAGGATATTCTAGCAAAAGTCCTCGAGTTACATGAAACAGCAATTATTGTGGGATTCGCGCGACATAAAAATTATCATTCTATATTCTAAATATTTCTTCATAAATATTATAATTATCTTAAGAGTAGCTGCGTTTACGCAATTAAATTTACTTGGCTCACTGGTCAAAAATTTCTTCATTGAATTAATGTAAACATATTATTCTTTTCGATATAAAAGAGAAAAATACTCTGCCAATGGAACTCAAAGTGGTAGATTGTGATAACAAGGAATTCGGTTCGGAAAAAGTATTCACTGCAAAAAAAAACACCCACAAGAAAGAAGGTGCAGAAATGCATAAACTTACTGTATAAACCTGATGCAACTAAAAGATACTAAATCGTAACCCTTATTAGAAATTTATCTGTTTCTCGGCACTTATCTTAAGGTGATCGACATGCTTAATAATTGGCGATCAATGGAAATATCGTAGATCAAAAAAGTTACGAATATTGAATCACAGTCAAGAATCTAAGTGACCTGTTAAGGCCAGTTGAAAAGGTATTGATAGGAAGACGAAAACTCAACGGAAGCAAAAAAAAAACCTTCAAAATTTGGCAATGAAAGATAGTTAAATAGCTCATTATATGCATCCTACTTTAATGCAACGGTACGATTCAAAAAGTAAAGAAACTCTTCCTTCTCTGAGATATCTTCAAGGTCCTAACGTTATGCATGAAGACGCGTCTGACAATTTCAAGATGTCTTCTCTTGTTTTCTTAATGAAATTTACTTACGTAATTCCCCATTCTTTTTTATCTTTGAGCCGCAAGGAAACTACGGCCTCTAATTTTACTGAGGTATGTTACTATGGCCTAGGAAATGTTATAAGTTTAAAATTTTTCTTAATTTAAATGACAAAATGAGCCAAATAATAATATTTTACAATACATAATAAGTGAAGACGTTAAAGCATTTGTGAAAGCTAAATGGAAAGGCATTCAAATTCTTCAATAATTCGTAGGCAATCGACAAATTAGTTGGGCGACATAAGAATTACGAGGACACCAAGGGGTAGAGGGAACCCTGACCAATTATATTTTTAGGATATTTTCATGTACCTCTTACGAACGTGATCAGGGCATAATAACTCTATTAGAGAAACATGAAAGAAGACCACGAAAAAAAGGATTTCCCCTCTCATTGCTGAGATGAAGAAAATGGAGTCAGAAGTTTTTGCATACAAAATTATGTCCTGCGTTCAACTCGGATAGTGAACTCTCATTGTACGAAGTGCAGAAAGGGAAATGAAAATCTAGATTTGTAATGCGATGTATAAAGGATCATCAAGCGTACAAGTTGTGAAGCAAAGCGTTCATTTACATAATCGAACATTTTCATAACGAAGATTCGATGCAATACATTTCCACCCTTTATTAATTCCTTGCCTTTTGAAATATGTATTCCTCCATAAGAATAAAAACAAAATCTTTTCAAATAGCTAATAAAAGTAAAAGTGATAAATAATCTCATTGAAATTCGTTCTGATAATTTTAAGTCTCTTTCATTTCTTAGAAAACTAAATATATTCGAAAATTTCTCGACACCTGCGGATAATCCGAAGTTTTTTCGATCATTTGTGGATGAAATGGACGCCCGGTAATTTGCAACCCTTAACGACTCTCTCACCTGCTTACCGTCTGCAGCCGGCCGTCTTACAGTAATTCTCATTCCATTGATCGCAATAAGAAAGCCCTCGCAATTGTTACGAATGTTAAGAAGTTCGTGGTGGAGCGATAGCCCCTTATATTTCTAAAACGCCTCAAATATAAGAAAGTGTGGGAGATACGCATGCGTGACGCAGTTCTCCACGGAGGTGCGGCCAAGCGCACCAAGCGCCGTACGCACCTGCCGCCGCACTGATAACCCACCCGTATCGCCGCACGCCGAGCACACGTTTTCGTCAACTACTCTCTTCACAACACACACATTTCAATATTCGCTTAGGAAGAACACGATTTCGATGGAGCAACACTTTTTCTTTCCTTTTCTTACATTTTTGCTTTGTCATTCCAAATGTTATTTTACGCGCTTCATGTATCAAAAACAACAATTTTTTACTTTTACGGTTCCCCTCTCCTCCTAAATCTTCCGATACTTTTTCTACATGTGTGCGTACATTTATAACATCTTTCAATGATATATCATATCACGCAATCTTTCTTTGCTAATCCTCCGACTTTTTCTTACTGCTATTTTCTTTATTCTTTCTTTTATGCTGAAGATTTCTAAATCGGTTCTGAATGGTTCATTTTTCTGTGATCTCGTTTTTCACCTCCTTTCGCTTTTCTTAAGAATTTTATTTCTCGGGCTTGTACTCTAATTTTTGCTTCTTTGCTATCTCTCATGTTTCACTCTCATATTTATCAAAATAAAACCCTTAAACATTACGCATTTGGTGTTCTTTTATCAAGATAATTTACTAAACTCGTATCTCCTTTTCTTTCAACTCCCATGTGTAAGAGTGTAGCTAAAGTTTAACGAAATCTTAACTGTGTCTCCCTTTTTCTTTTATTTTTATCTTTCTGGAGAGTGTATCATTAATATATCTTTTAGCTTTTGTTGAATGCCCTGGCTGTATTCATACTTAAATAAATATTTGAAAATTTTTGTTTGTTCTAATTCAATATTGCTTACCACAGTTGCTCTGTTAAGTATAGCTCCAAAAGGATAAAATCTAAGCTTTCATCCACAAATATTGCTGAATTGAGTTTGCACGTTTGTTTTGATTTGAAAACACCTCTTTGAAACTTTCTTTTGAGTGTCAGATCATCAGTATAAAAAATTTAATTAATTAATATACTTTTTTCTAAGCCTGTTCCTATACCATGAACCATGTACTATTTGCGGATGACGTCAATGTATACGTCAAAAGAAGGGTTTGAAATATACTATAACTTTGTCTTTCCCCTACATTAGTTTTAACAGGTTTTGTTGTCATTTTACTTGTGTCTATAATTATTCTACTTTAATGTAGAGATTCGAAATTATTAATAAAATGGGGATGTTATTCCGGTTCGAAAATTATACTCCACATCTTCCCTATGTTTATGCTATCGAACGCTTTTTCGAATCAATGAACGGGGAGTGATATTCTCGATTGAATTAGCGATTTCTCTAAGATTTTTCTTGCGTTCATTGAAATTTTGCTCATATAGAAAGATTAAAATTAACGCATCACTAACTAGAAACTTTCATTTTCAGTAAATTTTAATTTTAGATAAATTTTCATTGTCGACACTCTCTACCTTCCGTCTAAATGAAGAAGTTTTGAATCAGGGTTTTCTCTCATTCGGACGGACGCTGAAGAGATTTTTTGTACGAACTCAGTTCCGAAAGCTATCAGCTGTATTTTTTGTTGTTAAATGCTGAATCCATTCAAATTGAAGTATTTGTATATCTTCGTATAATCTGCGTTCGAACTGGACATATACAGCAATTTGAAAAGTATTTTCTCCCTTGATAAGTATCTGAAGAATTTGAAAACACGGAAAATGCGATTAAATATATAGACCTTTCCTTAAATTTACGATTATTTAGGAAATGTTTTTGTCAGTAAAATCTTGGTTGATGTAACAGCAGCTTCGACGCTTTCACTGAAATATCCTCTTAAGTATTGGTCTAGATGAAAAGGATATTTAGTCTCAATCCTACCGAAATTATAGCATACATTTATGATTACTATTATAATAAAATATTTTAGTTTATTTACAATGGTAGCTGTATTGGTAAGGATGACGTACCCTTCAGAAATCACCGAGAAAGAAAATCATTCATGTGTTGGTCAAATGGTCGATTTGGGTCATTAATTTTGGGGTCTCGTTGGTGTTGCAGCGGTGTGAGGGAAAAGCGGGGGCGGCAAAACTACGGCACGCGTATCCCAAAAAGCCACGCGACAGAATTTTCAGTCACGCGGACTGCGCTATTCTTGTTATAGTTTCTACTGTTAAAATCTTTGGCCTATAACGTAAATAATTGTAGGTTCCGTTATTTGACTAACCTTAATGTTAAATAAAGAAGCGAAAGAAATTCTAGTTAGTCGTCCCGTCGATATCGAAGGAAGAATTTTTTTGCACTGGTAACTCAACTGGTTAGAGTAATCATCCTGTAAGGTGGATATTCGGCATTGAGTTCCAAATTAATCAGGATGTTCCTTCTTCGATTCTTTCTCGAAAATCTGACTCTAGATACTATGCACTAAATTGTGAACTTTATGTTCTATTATGTTACAATTTCAGTCACTTCATCATGTAAATCACTAATTAAAAATTTATCGAATAGCTAATCTCTACACTCATTTTTTCTATTCTCATGAGATTCCCAGCCGAGGCTTTTGATCATCCCTAATAAAATACTGCTCTACACTTCTGTCAAACATTTAGTCTACCTTAAAGAAACAAGCCGCTCTTCTCAGTGTTAAGAACTTTTGTAATCTTTTTCTTTCTTTCACTTTTTAATTATTTTCTGCAATTACTTGACATTTCATAAAATTTTACTTTACTTTAAATTATTTTGATTTTACTTGTTTTGAATTTTATTGAATTTATGTTCATTTTGTTGGTAGTTTAATTCAACCAATGTTAGTTATTACTCTCGGTAGGCTTGTGCAGGTATACGTCCCCCTCAAGACTTATTTATTTCTAGGTCATGATAGTAATATACTTTTTATTATCTTTTAGTTACCACTCTCATAAGGTTTGTACAGATTTTGTATGTGAGTGTTTTCCTGCTATGGATACTTTTTCCGAACTAGCTCAATAGCCGCTTTGAGTTGTTAGAGCATTCGTCTGTTATACTGAAAAGCATTATAGGTTTACATTTATTAAATGAATAAAAATTTTACCTGTGAAGTCATCGGATTTAATTCCGTAAATGTAGCTACTCACAAAATAATCATAAGAATGTACGAAGAAAATCATTCGGCATTTAAAATGCAGAATAATCATTTTTACGTTGCCTGTGATCATTCACAATAATTCACATTTTAAGTTATCTGAGGAAATTTGTTGAAATCCCTGGTTATCCCTGGTATTCAAATTAAAGTATATCATGTTAACTATTTCGCGCTAAACGAATTAATATACATTGAAAATTATAGGAGACGGAACGGACCGATGCCACTTCTTAACCAATATTTCGTGTTAAACAATTTCCTCTGTAGTTATTGAAGTATTTGCTCCAAATCGGTCCAATCACAGTAGTTAGGCGCCCTCGGCCTTACCCAAGGCAAGGGATTCTGGCTTAGTGTGCCGCGATTTCGGGTAGATACGCAAGTATACCGCGCGGGCATAGAAATGTTGGAAGGTATAGAACTACACAACAGGGAATTCTGATGCCTGAAAGCCCATGAAAAAAGACAGGGTCATGGGGTCTCACAAAAGACCCGATGCGATGCAACGGAATCCCTATTCATCCATTGAACCCTGCCTCTCATGGGACGCAGTCTTCACTTCACAGCATCAACGTCCTACAGAACGACGTTACTGCACTCGGGTGACTCAAATGCACGTTATTCTGGAAATAATACGTAAAGTTAAACAGAGACGAATCACGGATGATTTTTATTTTATTCCAAGAGTGTGGTTACAGTCGATGATTACGCTAAGTATAACTTAATATTCCGAAATTCTCTCAAAATTGATACGATAGCCCACCGTAGTAACGTCAGCGTCGAAGACAAATGACCGTCTAATTTTTGTCCCAAAATTTGATCAGGAAATAGGGAAATGGAACAATTGTAAACCGAGGCCGGCCTTTTGTAAGGAATCGCGCAAGTATATCATAAATAATAATTGACTATCGGAAATTAGAAATGGAATTTATTTTACTATTCGTCGACATTTGCTCGATTCCCTATTCTCCCAATTAAGGACGCCATCTTATCAGAAAGCGCGTCCTTTTCGCTCTAAACAAAGAGAATGTAAGACTGTTTATTACGATCGCGCAGATAATGCGAAAGCAGCTGCCCAAATGTGAACCCAACCATCACGGGTCGCCCTTCTACGGGAAATTCTCGATAAAACAACAATCTGATAAGTTCGGGTTGGAAATGGTCGCATCGTCTACGTTTCCCCCTTCGTAGAGCGGCCTTGCAACCGCGAAAGAGGTTCGGCAATCAATTGTGCCAACTCAGACAGTGTCGATTGAAATGACGGGATGACGAATCGCTTATGGAAGCTGTGTTTGGCGTACGCGATGTCATTGCGGGGGGGAAATGAAAACCTTGATACGAGCAACCTACAGCAATTTTAATGTAAGCAAAAATACAGCAATTTTAATATAAAACATAAAATTGGTATATTATTAATAAAGCGAAGGAAATAGAGTGTTGTTGAAATGGAAATGGATAATCTGCGAAGTAAAAGATCACCACTGCGTGGATGTTTAAATCGTGGTGGGCCTCGAAGGCAATTTTTTCGGTGAATGTGACGTGTCCTGTGGAGGGTACGAGGGGCAGATGTTCGTGGGACGCCTGCCACTGAAAAGGGCGGGAAACCCTGGTTACCATGGGGATGGGGGAAGTTAGGTGCAGCTGCCACGTGGGTCTCCGAGGGGTCGACTGCCTCCAGGCCCCTCCGGACACTCCGCGGCTTGAGAAATGCATGGACGATTGCAGTAGCATTTCTCCTTTTTATAAAACACATAAAAAGAATTTGTTTTTCGGGTTAAATATCCTGGTTGGAGACTGAGGAAGGCCATACAGTCATCAGATATTTTGGTCCATTTTTTTGTGAAGGAAATTCAGGAGTGTCTGGTTCAGAAGAGGAACGTTTTAAAACAACGCAAATAAAATAATTAATAGCTTAAACCTTAAAAGAAAAGTTTCTTTGACATTTATATGAGGGAGAACATCCTTTTTTGCTTCCCCTTAATCAGTAGTCGTCCATAGTAGGGATATTTGACAAGAGAGCGTCTTAAGTTAACATCCCCTTGCATTTCGGCCTGTTGCCATGGGTGTAAACAACGAGAGATCAACAGTCGTCTGAACCAAACACTTCCATATTGATACCCTACGAGCTGAATGTGGCAGGGGGTGTTAACTTTGAGAGATTTTTTTATTAACTTGGAATGTCAAGTTAGGAAAAATGTTTTCGAAACGTCTTGGCGTCTCTTAATTTTCCATCATTGTCTGAAGAGAGGATGATTCTTTTTACTTTCACTTACTCACCCTCTGCGTACTTTTCCTCCCAGACCTGAATTTCCGGAATTAATTTTCGTTACGCTTGCGGTTTTATCTCTGCGATTTTTCACATTACGCCTCGCGTCTCTACGGTTTCATCCACTGATTTCGTAAAACGTCCGCATATTCTAGATGAAACCAAAAGGAATTAGCATCGGTCTTTTACCCCTTCTTTGAGCCCACCCTTTATAAAACCGAGTTTTTTGACTGCTCTATCCAGGGCCGGTCGACAGAGGGGGTTCGTGGATGCGGGCCCTCAGTTTGGGGGCCCCATTTTTAGAAAATAACTTTTGTTATTTTGTTGAGAGTAAATCGTATGCCTGCAAGAAATTTTTGTCAAAGATCACATTTTCTTAATTAACAATTACTCGTCGCATGGGTTGAGGAATTGCAGAAAGGGGCCCCATAGAAATTCACACTCGAGCCCCTTTTCGGACACGACCGGCCTTGGCTCTACAACAATATATCGGTACCCAACAAAAAGCTATTCGGAGACAGAATATTCAAAGAAATCGTATTATTTTGCATATCTTATTTATACAACGAAATTTCGTTTCAGAATTCGCAGTGGTATTAATGAGGGTTTAAAAAACTTACATTTTCGGCACCATTGAATTTACAAACCACTTAGTGATGCCGCATTAAATCCAAAATGGAGTAGTAGGACGATGAGAAAATGATATTTTCAGCGAAAAGCGTTTGATGGTTGCACTTCTCGCTGAAATGAGTGCCCTCCGCCGCGTGTGATTGAAAGCTTGGCCGCCAGATAGCGTCGCCTTGCAACCACTTGACGATTGCTGCACTTCTTTAAAGGGAAGCGCACCTTTCCGTTTCGCAGAAAATCCTTCGGAAGAACACAATAGCGCAGCTTAGCCTGTTTCCACTGCTCCAGACCTTCCCACGCTTCCTTTACAGGCCCCTTGCGGAGCACTGAGAATTCAGCTTGACGAATAGCAGAAGCCTTCGTCTAGGCTAGATATATTCACGTTCTCATGTCTCATTGCTCACCAAAATGCACGTATTCACCGCGAAACTATAACACTATGCGTTACATTCACGTGAATTGAATCAACTTGCGGCTAATTGTATGGGAGGCATTGCTGTAAAACTTGCTTCATAATATAATCTAATTTCCTGCCGATGAAATGTAATGTGTTGCTATTTGAGTACAGAATAAAAGAGGGCTAATCATCCATATATCTGCCTTGCGGTCAGTTAGTGTGTTCTCTAGAATAATGGAGATGAGGGTGGCGAACCTTCGGCACGTGTGCGCCACGCGACCGATTTCTGTGGCACGTGCCTTGAGACACATTCGGCGCTAAAAGATCTCCTAAGTAAATGATTGCTAATTTCAAGAATAAGGGGTATTTCAACGATAACTACATCTAAAGTCCTTCGGTGACTCGATTACTTTGATAGCCAAAAAACTGCAAAAGTTGTAATTCAGTCATTCTCAACTTTGAGTTGTTTTAGATGGCGTTCCACAATGTTTCTTTTTACATTTACGTACTGCTTTACGATTAGAACACCTGGAGTTTATGCATCGATAGCGTCTCATTCACGCAGAAAGATTTTCATTTTATCAAGAAATGGTGCTCTTCCGAATAAAGCCTCACCTGCCCTTTCTTCGACCATTGATTTGAAAAATTTCTGATACTTTACCTTTGAAAATAAGGCTTTGCAGATTTCTAAAACCTTATGTGTGGGTTCCACTCCATATCGTTTGAAAGGTCGTCCACGATAAATGCAAAAAAATACGCTTTAGTTTTGCATCCTTTAATCCTTTTACATATTTGAATTAGAAATAACAGTCCTACAAAATGGTGAAAAGTAAAAATGGAAGGGAAGCAGAATAGAATCTTTTCTTGGTCGCGGAAGACTATTTTGATTTGAATTCGTGAGACTTCGGATAAAATAATCAATTTTGTAATTCTGAAGAACTCGTCTCCTTGACGACAAATACAGCGCTTTCATCCGAGGTCATACCTTTCCTCATGGGAATACATAATGTCGGCTCAATTAATTAAAATTAAAGGTGAGAATACCATAGCTGTTCTATGGAAGGAAAGAAGATGTCCTGAGCTTACCACGTTTGTGTTTATGACATTGAAATTCTATTGTGATTGATATTTATATAACCTAATTGTAAAGAAGTCATGCATTATATCATTATATATTTACTATACAGTTTAAATTAAGATCCGACTTACTTGGATATGGCATTAATCAACCGCTATTGTTCTTAACGAATATATTAGTGATTCTGTTCGAAATTTTTATTCAGTATCAGTCAAATAATCTAATGCCATAATCTTCATACCAGCAACAGGCCAGGTAGTGGTTATTATCGAGGTGAAAAGAAAGATATACTGATTCACGGCAGGATACCAGATAATAATTATTTAAGCTAAACTCTAGTTTGATGTTCCTGCCGTACCCTCAATGAATAGAATTTATTTCATTTGTCCTACGGTACAGAATAGAGGGAATATATGTCATAAAATAGAAATACTGGAAAATTTCTTCAACTAATTATGGATTTTTTAAGCTTTTTGTACGCCGTTCGTATATTTCATTTTCTCAAGCGACAAACATTTCTACGTTTTTGTATTCACGATATCTTGGAAATATTTTTCACTTTGAAATAGGTATTTAGCATAAAGTAACGGGACAAGGTATTTTTGCGCCTCAAGCAAAGAGTGATTTCAGCGACCCCGTCGGTAATATTTTATAATTGCAACAATTCCATTTAAAGACAAAACATTATTGTGTATTAAAAATTAAATATTATAGTAACGCCGTATTTTGGTGGAAAATTTATCATCAAATATACGGTATTAAAAGAGTCATATCCTCGCTTTGCTACATAGCTACACTTTGACAACTGATCATTATGAAATTTTCCAAGATTCCAAGAATATTCCTTTTCACCATTTGCTTCCTTTCAACCGACCGACAATCTTGAAACCTATATTATAACGTCTTTTACACGTTCGCTTAATGTGACATAATTCTTGACATTTGTCAATAAAGCAGAGAAACAAAGCCTCGCGAATCGAAACTTGGCTGCCCCAAGCGCTGCTTTGTTCGGCTGTATTGTCGGGCCGGCCCTGAATAAATAAAGTATGTAGGCGCACGTCGGATTTACAAAAGTGCAACCGTCCAGATGTGCATTCCCAAGATGTCCGGTTTGTTATACTGCGTGCATAAAATAGAATATAGTCTCAATTAAAAATATGAAAGTATTTTTGTGTGCGTAGTGTGTGTGTGTGTGTTGAGTGGTGTGAGGCGACGGGTGGCGCGCGTGCCACCTGGTACCACGTGATTCGATGACGCAGATGTCCTCCATATGCGTGTGCAACAGGAGCCCTCACATAGCGCTGCTCCCCTTATTTTGATTTTCCTATTATTCGCTCATATCCCAAAAGAAGACATAAACAAAGGGTTACTCCTAAAAAATTAATATTCTTCTGTTTTATCCGTGATCTTACCGATCTTCGAGGTACTACAAACACACGCCATTTCGTGCGCGACCGCAAGAAAATTCATTTTCTGCTACTTTGCGAGTCTTAGACATTTTTATTGCTTTTCCCTAAATAAGAACTATATCTCCTAAACTTTCTCGTAAACGACGTCGTAGAGGAGCTTCTATTTATCATATTTTGACAGCTTTCAACTTCTGGGCGTCCATCCCGTCAACTGTTTCTTCCCAAAGATGTTTGTTTTCGTATTGCCATGCTTCCAAAGTGCTTCCATTTAGTTCAGTAAATATTCGTGAATTATATTCCTGTGTATCTTCTGCTGTTTTTATGCTATTTAAGACTGGTGCCTTGCATTCGGAATGGGGCAACCCTTGGATTGCTCCGCAAGCGGATGATTGTTCTTCACTCTACATCTTACATGTAGAGTGAAGAACAATCCTCATACTCAGATACGATGTTTACATACCCAAAATATTGACGGCGAAATTTTTCAGGGCAATTCATGTTGCTCAGATTGCCATGATCTCGTTCATATTTTAGAAGGTATAGTTGTATAATTAATCGAAATCTATAAATTACCCAATTAACATAGTTACCTTACTCAACATAATAAAATGATAATGCAATGAAATAGACTAACTTAAATTCAAAATTTCCGCCGTAAAGATATCCACCCAATTTATTTGTATATATCTATGATTTATTTCGATTAATCAATGTTATTTACTGAATCTTTATTTGATTCGGAGACATAGACTGGCGTTACATTAAACTACTAAAATTACTACCGTCATCTATACATTCATCCGCCTTGTCTTTCGCGGTGTATTACTTACGATAAAGTTTACAATACAATAAAGGCCTTTTGCTCCTTCGTAGTCAAAGATCACTTGCTGAAATCACAATGGCTTGTTTTATACAATTATTCTAAGACGAGAAGATTGCGCTCCATTACGAAGTATATGCAAGCTTCTTCAGATAAACGTAGAAAATACATGCATCGATTAAGGAACAAATGTGGCAAAACATAAGAAGAAAAAATTTGATCAGATATTGGAATGGTGAAAGAACAGCGTTGGCAATCCATGTAAGAGAGGCAAAATCTTATCCAGCGTTCTTGAACGTGACTTTGCATATTGGCCGAATGAATTGATCAAAATAACATATGCTCTTTTGTTGATAGTGGTTGACAAAATGAGTTCTCGCCTCTATTAGGGAGTTCACTTCCCACCTGCCGAATCTTAACGACTGCTGTTGGTTATGATAATTAGCCAAGTTTCGATTTGGATTCGATAAAAATCATATGGTTGAGAATCTCTAGCAAATTTTTGAGGAGAAACTGAAAAACAATATCATATCAAGGTCAGTCAAAGTCAAATTCAGTCAAAGTGAGGAGCATCCAGGTATGGCTTACATAAAGACTCATATTTTATCTTACATTAATAATAATTCATTTATCTTTTTAGATTACGCCTCAAACCTTTCCGAAGCCACTTTTATTCGATTCCACAAAACGTTTCAATGACATTCTTAAGAAAAGCAATATCTTGTGGTAATCCATCATGTAGAATGAAAGGAAGACTTACTTTTTCCACAACAGTTATTAATAAACAAACAAAAACACACGATTAGTTTCAAGTAATATTCTTGATGATGACGATTATTCGTTGAAACTAGTCGTGTGTTCATTAAGTATTATTGTATTAGTGTTGCGAAAAATACTTGGACAGCTGAGGTAATTTCGCACGTTATTAAGGTTAAAACTCACAGAAAAAGGACATCTTCTCTTCATTCTACAAAAGGCATCATTTCAAATTCAAGTTCAACATTCGAAACCAGGATTGGCAAATCTTTCCTATAAAGAATTATTCGATAAATATGAAGGACTTGCATGTCAATTTGATGCCAAACCATAGAGTGAGGATCTGATATTAATTATCGTCTATCATTTTACATTAACGATGTGATTAAGATTTTATAATTTACGTTTGTAATCATTATGATTACTAATTAATATAATCCACATTTATTTAATATGGGTTTTTATTCCTAAGGGAAGAATAAGAACAGGGATTGTTTCATAAAAGTGCTCTCCAATTCAACTTTGGATGCGATCGCCTGAGGTTCGCCCACTTCTAAACTATTTCTTGATGCGGAAATCTTTAAAAAAAATCCCGAATTAGAGATTTTAAGAAAGTCATAGTGTCACGGATTGCGTCGTATAATTTTTGCTCCACTTTCATACACTCCAGTAGTTTACATATTTTATTATGCTCTCGCGAACGAAAAAGTGGCCATGATATGCAAGGAGCCCGAAAAATTTGCGTTTAAATCATTTCCGTGATGTTTCGACATCCGCATGACTTTCTGCCTTTTAAAGAATGAATCTCACAATTTCTTTTGTCTTCGGAGAAAAGTAATTGTGTGCTAATGGACGAGTGAATTTCTCGTCTCATGCGGAGAAAGTCCATCTCGTTTATTGAGAACCGAAGCTGCAGCGGATTTTTCAATTTTCGTTATTTGATTTCCATTTTAGTTTCTTATTGCCTTCTTTCATTCTCACCTATCTTGTTACAACAATATTTGTATCTCATGATATGTTTTTACCTATTTATTTTTATGCAAATTTTATTTTTTATGTAAAAATCTCTGTTTTTCTTATCTATGTAAGGTTAACCTGTACTGTTTGTCTGCCTTTAACGTGCCTTCTCCTTGTTAACTATCTCCAGTTTACGCAGCTTTCTCGGCGTTTACCTACTGTGGTATTTTTTGTTTTCTCAATGCAAATCTAGGATTTAAAACCCTTAAATTGGGTTTCTTCGGTACTATTTTTTCAAGCATCCTCTACCTTTTAAACTTTACATGACGAAGGATTACATCTGCATCTACATATGTACCCTACAAGCCGCCTTTCGGACTGCAAGGAATATGTTTCTATTTTGCTTAATTAATTTTGCGTATCGTTCCCAGAAAGTAATGAATTCTTAAAAGGACTTATTCTAGCATTTCTTCTTCTGATCTTCCTCACAGGATCATAACGCCCTATATTACGAAAAGGGCGCATAACATCGGGTACATCTTCTACAAAAGTACTCTCTCTGAATTTATTGAGAAAATAAAGTCTCTGATCGAACCTTCTTTCTTCTAAAGATTCACAACCTGCCAGTATTTACGTTGCACCTCATTCAACTCGTGAATGCAAGGATAGATGTAAGAGGACACCTAATATCTCAATATCGTCCGTATTAAATCGTTTTCTTATCATCGTGTATAAGACTGAGTAACGTAAGGTTTTCGTAGGTCGATGCTTCTCATCCTTTAATATAAACAGTGTTAAATTAGATTCATAAGCATGGAGCACAGCGAGGATTCTGTTCCTCGTAGGTCAAATAAACGCTCTGAAATTGAAGAAGAAGCACGTGCGTGCGGAGCATTTTCATTTAAATGATCGCCCACGCAAGGTGAGCGGAAGTTCGACGGCAATATTATAAAAAATCGACAAAAGACTAACACGTGCTACGGTCGCTCTCAAAACACTCGGAAGTCCCTTTCTTTCTCTCTTTATCTGCCTTCCCCTTTATTCCCAGACCTCTTTTACTCCTATCGCTCCGAGAATTATACAGTTTACATTATAAAGTTTAGGATTACAGAGCATGGGATTCAGAATAATAATAATGTTTATCTGCACGATTAAATAGCATATCCAGACATCAGCGGCGTTTGCAAATAAATATTTCAGGAGGAATATCGTTGTTATTTGTTTCCAATGGTGATTTTGCAATGAAAACTTGATCTAGGATTTCAGACACTACAAAATGTGTTGTAAGAAAGATTTGCGTTCACAAATTGTATCCATATAATTATTAGATTTTAGTCAGTTATTATTCACATGAAATATTTTAAATAAATTAACTCTAATATGTTATTGTTTTATTGATTTTGTATAGTTTCTTTTGAACATGAATAGGATATAGTTATAATGTATCTTATTCTTACAAGAATAAGATAAATTATAACTTCATCTCATACTAATTGAAAAGATTAAAATAAGATTTTTGAAATTTCATAAATATTATTCTAGTTTTTCTTTCGTATTTTTTGGAGAGGATTTATCTCTCCAACCCTTAGCGCACGCCTGTGTAAGTTGACGTTTTCCTCGATTGTAGATACGTTGCCTTTCATAAAAATACGATTCAGTAAAAAGTATGTTTTTAGGATTTAAAATGGGAAATAAATTCGAGAATTTGTTACATCGTTATGTCAATCAAATTATTTATTTATTTCCCAAAGTCGCCCCGAACTTCACTTTTTTTCGCAAATTACTGGGGCAGTTTATTAATATAATATGGAAGTTATATCTAAACCGATTTATTTAAAATCATCAACCGTATGGAAGAAGGTTTTACCAGAAACTATGTTTGACGTTTTCCATTTGAAGTGCATTAGAATTTATCAAATTAATCCGTTCTTTGTCGGCCGATCAAAATGATGATAACTTCATTTATTAAAATGTAGGATAAAGAATTTAAATGCAATTTTTTGCTTTTAAAAGCAAGTTCTTGTTTTATTTGTGCGGAAAATGTTCGATGTATTTGAATTGCCGCTGCATTGTTTTATTACTTGAAGTTGTAAATCATCATATTAAATCAGGCTTTCATAATAGAATGTCTTTGATTGTCGGTGTTGATAAACGCGTTCAACTTCTGTGAAATTGGCCTCTGGTTCGATTCCCGGTGCCATTGTATTTGTGAACGTTAGGTGGGAAGCACTTTTGAAAATACTACTACTATTTTGATAACACGCCTCTTCAATGTTATTATAAGAGCTGATGACGAAGAGCAAAATCTTCTTTCGGACGCGGTATGAAGACCAATCACAGATGACCAGAAATTTATCTCGTAAACTCTGAGACGCTCATTATTTATCTCCCAAGTGTTGCATGAGGAATTAATCTCTCTCAAATATTTGCTGCCATGTGTAATAAGCTGCTTACCTTAGTAAATTGACATAGACGAAATCTAAATAGTATTACCAGTGGTCAATTCGAGATCGGCTATATCATACATATGAAAATACAGTGGTACACAGAGAGATTGATTTTATTTGGAACTTAAATGGGATAATGAGTGTTCAAAGATAATACTTCTCGTCTCTGATTGCTCTCCCTCCCACTCCCTAAAATACGTCATTTTCTGCTTCTCAGCTGTGATAAATTTAAAGAGGTATTTTATCTCTAACAGTACAAACATTTACCACTTGTTGATACCATGATTTCTTGAGTTCCAAAACGATATCTAACACCTGTCAAGTTTTATAGGAATTTAAATCCACTTTAGATAACTTTTCACCGAGGAAAGATAAAGGAATTAGCTATCTATTAATTAGAAAATATTATAAGAACAAGGAGTGTAAATTATTTTTCAGGATTTTTGATCTTCCTCTTGTAGCTATTGCGTAGGATTTTAGTGCGTAAAAATGTTTTTACGCACATTTTTTTCTTTTTAAGCCGTGGGTAAAATCTGTAAATGAGATTACTGAATACTGAAAATATTTAAGATAGAACTTTAAAATCATGTGATTTTCAGCAGAAAGAAAACTCATTGAATATTTTAAATTTATCTATTCTCCGCGTTCAGTTGGCCAAGTGTAAATATTATAGATGTGTAAAAAAGCATGACTGAAAGATACTTTAGGTATATGGCATAATTGTGAGTACCTTATGAAGGTGTATGGTCCCAAGCGTATTTTTAATTAAATTGGGTGTCGGCTGTTTTTCATTGCAAGCTGCGTCTCTTGTTATTGTTTCCAAAAGAGGTCATCCGCTGCCCTCCATTCTTTCCTAAAACAGTCCTCCATTCCACTTTTGTCCTCCTTCATAATGCACCCGTTGATTGATTCCCTCTCTCCTATGCTTCAGAACTCGTCTCGCTGAAAGAATGGTCAACATGCTCCAATCAGGGTTCTGGGTTCGAGAAAATAAAGAGGAATTTTTACGGAACATTCAACGGGAGAGCACCAAATCCTTTCTTGCAAATCCTTATTTTTCGCAGATAATGCTAAAAAGTATTTGAATTTAATTATCTATTGACACTTTCAAACTCTGGTATTTCGAAGTGATCGCTATTTGTGGTTTGAGGCATGGACGAATTGCAATTAGACGCACTCACCGAGAGCCTCACCATAAATGGAGCCCAACAATATATTTTAAGGCTTTTTTTTTTACATCGATGAACGAATTGATGGACTCCCAATTTTTCTTCGTTTATTGCGCCTAGGGCCTCTCGTAGACTAATTAGGCTCCTATTTCTGGTCTAAAATGTGGAAGAGAAGATCACTTATTTCTTGTTTACAGAATGATCAAGTTTCCTTCCATCCTGTATTAAACACAAACGGAGAATTTTCTATTCAATAATACTATGTTTCTGAAGGATAGAAAGACAAGAGGAAGGAAAAAGATGAATAATAGGGTTCCAAACTCTTTCATTTCGGACTCCTTGCCAATTTTTCCCAACAATAAGTGTGTCGCTGCGATGTTTCCTTTCTCTTATAATTCAAATCTTTCATAGAGATATTAGGGTATCAGACGATTTAATCCTAGGTCAAGGATGATGAACCTTTTGTGGCGAGAGTGCTTTATTTGATAATGTAATATGATAACCTGAGTCCACTTTGGGCAGTCATGTGCCCTTTAAGAGTTAGTTCACCACTCTATCCTATTGCATAGAAAGGCATAACATGGTGAAAATCTATATCTACACTACAAGGGAATGACAGGGTTTGTTAAATTTAAGAGACTCATTTTTCCATTACCTTGGAGTGCTATTTTGGGAAAAATGTTCTTGCCCGTCTCGTAAATTAACGATCATTGTCTGAAGGGAGGTTTACTTTCACTTACTCAGCTTTCTTTCTTCCGAAGTTTCCAGACCCGAATTTTCTTTCTCATTACGCTTATCTCTGCGAGTTTTCACCTTGCCCTCTCCACTTCATTCGCAGGGTTTCGTACGCTTATTCTAGATCAGAGGTCGGTAACCTACGACCTCTTTGGGCGTTCACTGCTCTCTTTTAGTAACTTCCTTAAACAAATGCCCATGTTTAAATAATTTTGCAACCCAATCCCAGTCATGCCAAGTAAAAATAGAGTAAAGAAATATTCTCTTTTACTTACCTCAGAACATGAATTTGTTTCGTCTCATACAGTTTCTTTGTTAATCTACTTGAACTTAGGAAACTCAAGAGTGGCCTGAGGGTTTCGCATGCGGCCTTTTTTATGCTACCGAATGGTTAACTCGGCCCTCTGCTAGAAAAAGGTTCCCCACCCCAGATGAAACTAAAGGAAATAGCTTCACTCTTCATTCTTTGCACACAAAAATCGTACGCTTTTTTTTAAAACCGAGTTTGTTGATTTCTCCTACCTCATTGTGAGACAATAAACGTTTTATCCTTCGTTTTAATTCTCGCATAAAATTCTCATTCCCCCTTTATGATGCTTTAATCATCTTCTGAACGTGTCGCAGTTGTCTATTTTTAAAGATTCTCATTTCGTTTCATCTTTTTACCTTGATATCCCCTTGTCGCTTTTTCCACTACTTTGATACGTCCCTAGAATCATTAAATAAAACCATTATTCTCTGTATAAGAGGGACGGTGGAGAGAGGCCGTGTGGAAGAACAGCCTATTTGTGTTTACTTGGAATCGTTGCCGAGGAAAGTTTCTCGTCTTAAGAGCCCCTCTGGGAAGAAGGAACATCTGCCACGCGACCAGGCCTCTACTGCGCATGCGCCGACAGGTGATATTGGCGCGCAACCGGTGGCACCTGAATCACTCCACGTCATTGAGTCCGTGGTAAACAGGAAGCCTTCTTTTATGCACGGAGGAAAGTTCCCATTTAAGTATCGGATAAGGGAAACGCCGGATAAGACGGATTTCGCCGGAGAGCTCGTTTCTATGGAGTCGACTTATTGATCTATCAAACCAGTGGCGTGTGAAAGTTTCACATCCATAGTCGCCGATGTTTTCGACTTTTGAATTTGGCATTATTTCATAATTTGCAGTAAATAATACAGCCTATTTGACAGAGTAATAAAAAATCTACATTTCTTACGCTTCTCGTACGCGCTCCATGAAAATCATTATTGACAATCCAATCAAAAAAATTTAAATGATGCCACTGTGTCAGGTATTCAATTGAATCCATTTAGAGCATCATTTGCTACCAAACATCTTTCGTGAGAATGAGGCTTGCTTGGAAAGATGGGGCAGTTTGACCTTGCTTACCTCACTGAGCTAGAGTACAATTTATGGAGAGAGTCCACGTAACTGATCCACAAATATATAAATTATAGCATCCATAGCATTCAAAAATTTGTAATCAGTATTAAATCCGCGTAACTCATGCTTCAGTGTCTTTCATTTTACCGCTGTCATAAGCAAGACGGAGACAAAAATAAATGAAGAATGCATTCTGCTCTATTCTGTATCATACGGAATATCAAAATTTCATCAAGATGTGGTAGAAAACGTTCTATGGTGATTATCAACTAAACGTTTCGAAGAGTGTTAGGTTTAGATTTGTTCGTTTAAAGTAACTCAAAAGCCTCCTCATTTCCATCCCCATCTCTAAAGAAAACTGATTTTATTTTCTTTTATTTTAATTTTAAATTTTTCTCTCTTTACGTACAACTGTGTTTTGATTTTTTATGGCGCACACAGAATTGATTTTCTCAAGTCAACACTGAAAATTTCAGAAACAATGCAATTTTCCGTGAGTTCGATACAATGTCATCTTTGTGTATTATTTCATCTTTTTCAATTTGATTTATCTGTTCATAAACTACCTAGAATCTTTTCACAAAATTTAGATTACTGCAATTTATTGCTAATTACCCCGTATCCCTTTTAACGATACTTTCCCGTTTTTTAAATCCACAACTGCTCCTTGGGTTTGCCTTAGCTGTGGAAGATTCAGATTCAAAATTTGCGGTACTCAGGTAAAAGAGTATTTGGTTATTAAAAATTTGATCAAATCCTTCTCTTACTATCAAATCTCAGTACCATGGGAGGTCACAAAGAACACACAGGATATTCACTTCAATTTTGTTTTCATCGCCTACCCAGTTTACCTCCTCCTTGCATTGATTAGAAATGAGAATTTAATGAGGTCGAAGATGAGGTAAGAAGAAAAGGAATTCTTCGAGGAATCCGAGTATTTCTGGTCGCTCTGCAATTCCAGAATTTCGTCATTTGGCAACGACCTCGTTGTGAAAGTCGATTTACTTCCCCACACATCTCATAAGATGATGTTTCCAAATAACCCATTATAACACTAAGAACTTTACATTTCATTAAGTCTCTGGTTATTTCCCTGGCAGGCGTGACAATTTTACGATTACAGAACCTAATTACAACACTCAAAATTATAGCTTTAATCTCAAAACATTGTTAATAACTAACTACTCGTACCTTCCAAAACGATGGCATTTTTTCTTTCGATGTATCCTGTGTTGAAAACTTCCATCTTGGGAAGATAGACTTTCGAACCCAAGAGTCGACGAGCCTTAAAATTTCCATATGACGAAACGCGATATTCTACATTAAAAAAAGCAATATATTCTGATTACATTCATTAATATACTAATATGGAAACGATTTTCATCGCATTTGGCTTATTAGACTGCTAAAACTGTAATCTGTGCTATTTTTTTCAGTGCCTTTTTTTAGTTTTGGGAGGAGTCGTAAAATTGGTTTATTTTCGAAATTCAAAGGTTGTTTTTACCACTCTCTTAATTAAAACTTTTTTAATTACTGTTATCTATTGTGCACTGTTAATATATTTTCTTGATTGCTGTATCGTTGAATTCATTGTAATCTACATTTTAAAATTATTCTTTGTAAATATTCTTAGTTATTGGGAATTGTTAAAAATTACTAATAATCATTTTTATATGTGGATTGTATTTACGACCCTGCCACCGGACTTCCGTCTAACTGTGGTGGTAATAAGTATACAACAATAGGTAACTAATAATAATGATTTATACGCAATAAGGTTGACTGCACATAAATACATGCGTCCTGACGATGCGAAGAGTTATCCTCTCCTGATCTGGGTCAAAGTTATGGAATCCTGTACGTCGCTCTTCCTCCCCATCCCCAGTTAAATCCCCGTCAAAGAATTTTTTGTCGGGAAATGCAATTCTACGACACTTGCAATTGAATTTTTGGTATACATCCCTCTACATCAAAGCACTCAAAACTGATTCTTGTTTCAATCCCGCCGTTTTTAGTAGGTACTCGAGGATAGTTTGATTGGAAGAAGAGTTGATTTGAGCGGCGCTTTCGTTTATGGATACGCCATCGATCCTCAGCAGGTGTCACCGATTGGAAATGGACCACTGATGATCAGAGCCCGTGAAGGACTTTTTTTTTCTAAGGAGCAGATGTCCTGAGGCTATCCAATCATGTCAAACAGAGCGAAGGAATAATGCGACTGATTAATTTTGCTTCTCATCGACGTAGTTTCATGTATAATAAATGAAATTGTACTTGTAGATTTGCGGTGGTAATCTTGCTGAATGAAAAACGTTTCGTAGTTCATCGGTGGTATTTCGCTAGACAGATGTGTTTTTCGAAGCAATATTTTAATCCGATCGTTAAAGAAATCGGATTTGTGATTCTGATTTTGCGCTTAATTATTCAGTTGAATATAAGTCGACGATTCTTCAACTTTTATCTTTCACAATCTAGCTTCTTTTCGCGTATGTTCGTCATTTTATGTGAATTTCCTCACGGAATGCTGACAATCCGAATATTCCGATCATATTGTTTGTATTTGAATTTTATAAAATGCCATCTAAGTGGTCCTTCCAAGGTGTTTCAATTAGTTCACGAGGGCTTCAGAGTATTTTTCGGAATCAACCGCGTCTGGAATGAATTCAAGCCGAAACAAAACAGGGTGACATTGTCGTGTGGATTTGTTACAAATATCTAAAGGAAACTTCGTCTCTCGCATAATCTCACGCTTAAAAGTTAGGTTTGATAATGTTTTCGCGGATGAAAATGAGCCTCATCCATAAACTTTTATTAAACCTTAAAACACTTGTTCATAGCCGAAAAGTAGCCGGGGCTCCTGGATAAACAAGTGAGTGGAACGAAAACGGTCCTGGATTCGATTCCCTGTCAGGGTCTATACGTGTTCAATGACCTCAGTTGTAAAGCTCTTTAACAATACTCATGCTCATTCAAAGGGTCATTAATTCTTTTCTTTCTGCAATTTTAAATCAATAAAACTAAACCATATTGAACTACTGTGCCTTGTTCCATGACAGCCACTCGTATGCTTTTCCTTATATAACATGAACAGGTGAATAATTTTCTGCAATACTCAAGTGTCCTCATTTCTGCTTATTTTGATTACATAGAACACTTTTGTTTTGGTCCTTTCCAAAGTTAAGCTATTATCCCTCCCTTCCCCTTCCCTATATTCCCTAGCCCTTTAAATTGATCTTACTTCACCACCCCAAACTCCGTAGCACGCTGTCTACGCATACCGTTTATTCTATTTTGTCTTCTTCACCATAAATATCTTCGTTCCTTTTAACGCTATCAGTTTTCTATATTGTAAATTTTCCCTTTTTCCTTCGCATTATTTCCCTTCACCCCATCTCCATTTTCTTCTTTAATTTATTCCGTTTTTTTACTTTCATGTATTTATTTTATCTTAACATCATTGCTTACACTGTGATTCTCTTTTTTCATCCCAGTGCAACAAATATTATTATGAACTCAGTATGAACATTTTATTAAATAATGATTTAATATTCATTGCGATTGAATATGTATTCGTATTATTTTTGTTTTCTCGCTTTCCTTCTTCTTTTAGTTTTCCTGATTATTTTTACTGATAGTTAACAGGTCAAATGACAAGGAGACATTGGGACCGTCGAATCCCCATTTCGCCTAAAATAAAGTCGTAAGTATCTACTATCAAGTATGAGGACGTTATCTTTATTTCGTCATTGATTTATCGTATGCGAAATTCGTGTTGGATCGTGCTTTTCCTTTTCTTCGTCGCTTTATTCAGTCTTTCTGTTATTTTCTTTAATTCTGCATCCTTATCCGACTTCAAATTCAGTAATTTTCTAAGACGTAAATCTGTCCGCTCTTCTTATCGTTTTTCAGCGATATACCTTAATCAATCTCATCCTTCATTTGTTTGTAATCTTCTTCATTTGCAACCTTTGTTGTTCCGGGATTATCAATGCTTTTCCGGCATCTTAAAAGTGCGAAAACCTTCGCGTAATTTCCTTGAGGCCGAAATACGCCGTTTCGTTGGCCTCTTGTGGTCTCTTTTATGATTCTTCTTGAAAATCGCTTTCGTCGTTGCTGTAATCGTCGATGGCTAAATACTCGAATATAGTTTCGGTTTTGGCCTTCTTCGAGAGAGGGCAGGTGGGCGAGGCACCTGGAGCGAGGCAACTGGTGCCTGTCCCGGAATCTGAGGGACGTCCTTTTTTTGCCCATATGCGGTTGAAAAGGCGTCCCTCGGATTTTGGGGAGTGCAACAGACAGCTGCCGTTCCTAAGATGAGATGTGATTGGTCGCGAATTAACTCAATCATTCTTCGAGATTTAAATGCTCTCGGTGTATCTGTACCGCTTTTATCTCATAATACGTGATAATGAACCTAGGATACGAAGAGGTACCTTGATTAGACTTGAAAGCCTATTCATAATATGGAAAGATTTAGACTGGAAAGTCTGTTCTTAGGTCCTACCCAAGGTGGTTCTAAGTTCAGAAGTAATGGTTGAAATACAGTGATGGTAAAAGACAGAAGAAATTGGAAAAAAGAAAGAATAAATGTTTCTCAGTGGAATTAATAACAATTAGTCAAAACTTCGAACCAAGGAATATTCAAAATCATTCACATATCCCAGTGTATGAAAAACTTACGAAACCTAAGTATAATTGTATAATAATATTAATTAGATTTAATTATTCCTGTTTATTATAATCAATCCTGAATAGATCTCATTCGTGGGGAGTCTTTTCTGATTTGCTTCTGTCATTTTCTATCAAATGGTAGGATTAGCTTGTCTTGACCTCTATCTTACTGTTTACATTTATGTGATCAGTTGAGATGGCGATGTTTACGTTCGCACCAGTTCATTGCCTGAACAAGGGGGAGGATTTGAAGAGGGCGACCCCCTTCACCCCTTCGTTGACTTTTCAGTATTCTTGCCATTTGCTTAGGATCTTAGGAGAAGTTTGAATTAAATCAGACTGTAATGTTTTACCGCGATCACTATACTTCTACTACCAGAGTAGTCACGGTATCACGGTAAAACGGCTTTTAAAAAGTTAATTTGAGTTGTATTCATAAGGAAATTGTCTTAAATTTCCCCGTTATGTTTCTAGATCTATCCGTGCACTAGTTTCTGTGTAATAGGCCCTTCTCTGAATGTTTTAATTTACTCCTTTGTATTTATTGCCCCAAATTGAGGACCGTAAGAACAAAGAAAAGCAACGTTATGAATTGATCGGAATAGGGCTTAAATACACTTGATACCCATCCCAAAAGCAAAGGAATTCTGCTGAGGAATCACTATAGACGATATTTTTGTAGTCTTTTCACCTTTTGAGGGTTTGGGCACATTCATTTCAATTTTAATTTAAATAAAGTTTTATATAGGTTAAATTTTTTTTATTTTCATAATGAGTACAGTTTAATTTCCTTAATATTTTTTCCTTAATATTAAAATGCTCTTACATGGCCATGTTTCCCATTAAAAACGCAAGTTGTCGGGAGTCAGTCTTTTATCTAACGTGCGTGCTGCGACGTCATAGGATTATTTCGTTGGAAGGCGGTCAAAGAAAATTATTTAAATAAGATAAAGATTATTTCTAATTTATGCAATCAAATGAAATGGAATCTAAATAGAAAATTGGAAAGAATCCAACTTTTCGGAAATCTCACCACGTAGAACTGAATAATGAATTCGGTAATGAAAATAAATGAATTTAGCTTCGTCTGACTTTAATCAAAGGCGCATGATTAATGCGGATCACGGCGATCATTGGGTCCTTACTTTCCAAAGTAATAATACGGATTTATATAATTTTGTTTTTTCATCTCGTTAATTACTTCAAGTGAAAATTAAGCGGAAAGTTTTCCATCTTAATTTTTTGCGATTTATTTCGTTTCCTTTCGAACTATTTTGATGATAACCATTATTAACGGGAAGAGGGACGTCTTCTCAAGAAGGTTAAGATTAGCATTTTTTATGTAAAGACATACACGAAAAAATGTAATGGATTACCATTGATGAAGTATTTTCGAAGAAGTAATGAAGTTTACTTTGGATTGAATTGGAAGTGATTCGTTATACATCTTAAGGAAAGGAAACTTAAATAAACATTTATAATTTTCAAAATTAAATACAGTGGATATAGGATAACTTTAAATGTAGTGGACAAACTTAAACATTTCGCGTTATCCAAAATTTGCTGCCACCCGAATTCCCCTGTGACGCAACCGGCCGTATCTAATCATTCCATAGATGGGATTGTTTATCTTCTGTGATTTCGGAAATAAGTTGGTATTTATTAAACGAATGAAATTTTAAACTGCGAACAAAAAAAGAATGATTACATTTGATTCGGCATTTTATAAAATAAAGGTCACATTTATTAACGAAATTGAAAAGCAATTAACACTTCAGAATAATAATATTTATTTCTATTAAAATCTCTAAATAAAATATAATAATATTAAAACTAAAGAAAGCAAGTTAATTCGCTAAGTATTATTATTGCTAGAATTGCTATTGTGTTTCGATAGTGTTGTCATTTCCCAAATAAGGGCCTAACGAGAAATAATAGCCATTGGAAGTTATAGATGACAAAACGGACCTCGTGTTCAATACTCTCCTTTATCCCTTTTCTTCTAATTAATTCTAATTTCTTCTAATTAGTAATTCGCAATTAAAGATTTGATTTGAAAGGCGTGGATAATTCTGATTGCGGAATTTCATCAGGAAAAGAGTCAACGCGCTGCTACTAATTATTCGAGTATAATCGATGCGAATTAGCCCTATTTCATGGAACCCCGTGGAGAAGGAAATAAAATACTTCACATTTATTTTGTACTTGGACCGGTTTCGACTCTATCGAGTCATCTTCAGGCGATATCGATTCATCCTCATCTGAAGATAAAACTGAGTAGAATGTGCGAAGTATTCGTATTTCCTTCTCAATTAAGTCGGACTTTCGAATATCATACGCACAGACACGATTATGTGTATTACATTGGAAAGCCCGTCTTAATTAGTTGCGCTGGAAAATAAGGGAAACATTCCAGAATTTGTATGAAACATCATTGTTCAATTAGATAAATAAGAAAAGATCGTCCGCGCGACGACAACATTAAAATAACTGTTTTGTGAGCGAGTATGGACCTTTACCGAGAGTCCACTCTCTTCATTTGCGTCTTTTCTATTATTTGTATCCCCCTTCTTTTTCCGTCAATTAATGGAAACTTTCTTAATCCGTCAGACATGTTACATTAAATCTGAGTTGGGAGTTGGGGCAACAGTTGGCGCCACCATCAGGCGCACCAACTGCCGAACACCTTTCGCCCTCACCTGTTGAATGCCGCCACAGCTGTTCTTCAGAAACTGCATCTGTGGCCATCCGCCTCATTCTTCCAAATTAGTTCAATTGACTCCAAGACGATTTCTGGGCTTTGTCATCGTACTTCTTTGGCGACGCACCGACTCAATATTTATCAAAACAAAGGTTCTGAGCTGATGAAGACGGTCTGTCACCCCATGTATTTCCTGATGCCCTCTCACAGCATTTCTCCTCAACACCCGATGATGGTCTGTTCTCTTTATCTCTGATGAGGAATCCCTGGATGAGGGAAGCAATATCTGTTAGATCAGTGCTTCCGGTGAGGAATCGATGATCCTGATGGAAGCACCGTGGTGTGCCGTGATTAAGCGATTAGTGTGCCGCGTAGTACGTGAGGGTTGCCCATTCTTCGAATTTTTAATTACATCTCGTATTAACAAACAATTATGTATTTGGAAAACATTTCATATTGCAAGATATTTTGTCGTTTGATGAGAGTATTTATTACAAAAAGAGTAGATAAGTGCTCAAACAATTTTTCTTGGCACTTTCTTCTATTTTAATTTATGTTTAGACCAAACTTGTGGTTTAGTTTGCCCCGATTTTCGAATAAATAAGGGTGCCATTGAACATTGGCGGCTGAATAGCACTGAATCATAGGTGGTTATTCTGGGATCTCGGCTAGAAGACGTACTCTCCCGAGTACGTCATTTAAAAGAGAAAAGCCGAAAAAGAAAAGATTATTATTTGATTTTGTTTTAAATTATTCTGGCTCTATCCTATTTGCTGCTATTTTCCAATAAAGATAGAGTTATTTTCCTCTTTCTTTCCGGCAAATATTGCTGTATCATCTTCATAGGTTAAGAATGACTTTATACGGCGCGAAGGTCATAATTAAGAGATCCGTGATAAACTTCTCCGATCCAATCGCGGAGGAATATCAAGAAGTGGACCATGATTTTTAATCCAAGCCGTTTAAAGTACACCTGTGGGTTAGTATAATCTCGGTCAGCAACTTCTTTAAAAGAAAAACGTGTACACAAACTTTGTTCCCTACATTTTTGGATTCTGTCCAGAAGTTACCAACAGTTGAAAGCGAAGTAATCACGTTCAAATTATTAGCAGTGTTGTTAAAAATTGAGAAGTTACTTAAAAGCGCTTCGACAGCTGAGGTAATTTCATTTGTATTGGTCCCCATCGAGAATCGAACGTAGGACTGCTTTCATCTAAGTTGTACGCACTACCTACTTAATTATACGAAAGTCTCACCTTCGAATTGCTCGGTGTAACGAATTAAATAGATGCAAACAGATCTTAAGCTTATTATAAAGCTTTCCTATTATCGCATCGCTGCTCATGACGTAATTTGAATTTCTTAAAGAGAAGAAAGCGGAATCAATCGGGAATATTGTTCTGTGATTCCCCCAATCGTAGCAGGGAATGTAAATTATATATTCCTATCAATCTATTAGTAGGCTATCATGTTGGCTGATCGGTGCGAGTAAAGCCCTTTCCACACATCATGTAGTGGCACAACACGACTGACTTGATTTCAATATTTCGTCTTTGCTCAATCGAAGCTTTCCCACAAAGAATTATTATTGCCGTCAGTTTCGCATGTCACGTCAAAAATATATTAATTCTCTTCGCTTTACTCGAACGGATCGTATTTTAATGCTAATGATTATGATATTCCATTGCATTGCTTATATTGCTCATGTAAATAAATGTATGTATTGTAGCAGTCTCCGCTTGAACCTCTGTTTTTCTCAGTTATTCAGTTGCATATAGTTTTATTAAAATTGTATGAATATGTAAATGAATAGAATTTGCTGTAGCCGAAATTTGACGCTCAAGATTTTATCACTGCATATACAGTACAATCGACGTAATGATCCGATAACATGCGGGATAAATATAAAGGACGTTTCCTTAACTATACACATAAGAGCTTATGCCCTATTTACTTTTCTAACTTTAGGGAAAAATTAAAATTGCCAATTAAATTATAATTGGTTAGAATTTTAATAAATTTCGTGACAACTCGCAATTAAGGACCCCAGGGATCATAAACATAAGGGAATTAAAAAAAATAGTAGAACAAAGAAGAATATTTAAATTCCAATCTAATTATAATGTATACGTAAATACATGGCACTCCTTGTGCACCAACATAATATCCCGGGGCAACCGGAGAAAACAATAAAATCGGTATAGTTCCATAATTTGTTGGATATCCAGAAGGCCTTCCTAAAATGCACGCAGTGGATATACTGCGAAAATTATTTGCATAGTCAAATTTTATGTGTTCTGAAGTGAAATGAGTCCGTTATATTTTCGACTCCGTTATGAAATGAATATCGGCCTCATCGTCGCCTTTTCGTGCTCCAATTATTCCGGGATTTAACACACCCACAAATGATGCTTCATTCTTTCATTTCATCATTTATGCATTTAGATCACTCCCGCATTTACATTTACACTGCATTGTGTCTACCCCCATTGCTTTTTAATGAGGACCGCATCTTTTCAAACCATTTGCCTAAAATATCTCTTTTTAAGGGATAATAGACATATAAATGGACTCTTTAGGCCCATATGGGTCTCTCTCTCGCTTTTCCTCGTTGTATTACGTACAAATACTTTAGAAAAGTTAAGATTAAGGTGTGTGAACATCTCGAAGGTTGACCAAGGAAAAGGATGGATTTTCACAAAATATCGGTCACCTCCATAGATATCAAACTTAATTGATACTTAAACCTTTATTGTTGGATAATAATTAAAATCGACTTAATTAATACTTAATTAAACTTAGATTAGTAGCATAGACTTACTACTTGAAACTTGTAGTACTCGAAAGAAGAAGTATTCTTGAAATTTCATTTCTTCCTGTGTGACTATTTAGAAGCAAGTGAGAATCAATCTCTCTCCTTTTCGCCGAAATTTCAGAACTGTGACGTCTTTCACAAGTCTTATACAATAATTCCCGTGGAAATATCCTCAGAATGGGCGGAATTCTATGAAATCAAGTGTGAGTGGGAGCGTCGCTTCTTCGATTAACTTTCTCCCGAAAATACTTCCGGAAATAACTCGAATTCAGAAAGCGGGCGCTTCGATAAAATCGAGAGAAGCAAACGAAGGATGTTTCGGTGAAAATGAGAAATGCGGAAAAACTACATAATTACTTCAACGTCCAGTTTACGCAATCCGTTCAATTGTGAAATGTGGAAGTAAAGCGCATATCAGAGGTGGGCCGTGATTAAGACGTTCTGACAATTCATCAAGACGTGCGATTCTGTCTGCCTGATGGAGTGATTGGTTGTAATTGAATGCGTACGAAGTGTCTTTCAGAGAAATTTAACTGAACAAAGTCCATCATAAGATCAAAAGCATCTCTCCGACTCAATAAAGATCCTGTTGTGTAGGTCTATTTATTTGAATTCGTGAGGAACATAATAATAAAACGTCTTTATTCAGGCGAGATTGAGACTAAATAGTCTCTTCTTACATCTAACCCTTCGTCAGTTAACACTTGAAAAAAAGAGATATCTTGAACAAAAGTGCACAGAAATAACTACATTGTGGGTTTAAAACCCTAAATTTAAACTTAGGAAAAAATACCCGATAACAGGAAAACACAGGAAGATGAGAGTTGGAAAAACCTGCGAAACATACAGATATTTCAAAACCAAATTTTACAGAAATAAAATTTAAGGAATTTGAAAGCATGAATCAATATATGTGCACTTTGCATTGCAAATACAAAAGGAAATGTGTTTATGTTAAAAGAAATAATAATAATTAAGAAGATTGGAAGACCGTAAAAGAATAGAGTCGCGCAGACTTTAAATTTTCCGTAATTTCCTTATGCGTAGCCATAATAAGGCCAAAGATATACACCAATGTGTAAGGGCACCGAATTGAAACTTTATTTCACACTCTGTTGTTCATAACTGAAAGAAATTTTTTTGAAATTGCATGGCAAAGAATTCCTTAAATAGCCTCTAATTGAATAGGAAATGTCTCTTGTAATTTCTTGAATACATTAAACACCTACGACGCTTTTTTAGGATGCCCTGATGAAGATTACTTGCTTTCCTTGGGAAAGGAGAAACATATTTCCTTTCCTGTATTTTTCTCTTAGTTTTTGTTAGATTCAAAGGGCCTAGCCGAATAATTCCAATCCATTTTTACCATTTATCATTATTAAATTCCAGTACGATTTGCATATCCCCTTTCGCTAGCTGTGCATTATGGTAATCTAAATATTGCAATAGCGGTGTAGCGCGTTCCCTAATGTTGGTCGTTGTATTTCTCTAGCCTACAATTTTGTTTATTTTCCATCTTATTGAATCTTTTTCTTTTTATTTTATGTAATTTTTCTATTTTGCATTTTGTTACTACGTTATCTCTTTCTTGTCTAACACCTTCTTTGCGGTCATTCTACTTCTACGTGGAATTTTCTCGATCAGTATTAAGCTGCATACAATTCTCCTTTTTGTTTTTTCATTAATTTCTGTAAATTTTATAAAGAGATAGGAATGAAGGGAAGCCCGCAATAGCTTGATCTCCTAAATAATGCGTTAATTGTCAATTTCTATTAAATGTTTTGGAGAAATAAACTCAATTTATAAAATTTTAATAGATCATTTTTAGCTACTAGGTTAGATGCCTATTCTGTCATAAAATATAAATAAATAAAATTTCGTAATCTAATCATAAACTTAGGCACGTCGAAATCGTGAAAATAAGTTATCAACCGAAATTTTACGTAGTGAATTTATTTCTTAGTTAATTAATTAATATAAATAAATTATATTCCAGTAGCTAATTCTACTAATTGAAGGATTCATCCATTGATATTATTTCATTATTCACTAGTGAATTCCCCATCAAAAATGACGGAAATAGATTGAATTGATAGAAAATTGTACTATTAATACCACATACATCTGATGTATGTCAAAATACCCCGTCAAAATGTCAAGGATTAATTTAACCTCATCTGTCATATTATCTGTCATTATCTAGTATGCAGTAGTTTTCTTATTAAAGCTTTTTAATGAAGCATAACCAGGTTCATTTTTCGTGATCAGAGTGGCCGAGTGGTTAGAGTGGCTAATATCCAAAAGTTTCCAAATCATACAAAGTTTAATCCAGAAGTTTATTTTCTGTGGTTCGAAACCTGTTTAGATATTTTTTCGCGAACTTTCAGGTATGCTAAGAAGCTTCACAAGAAGAAGCTAGAACTTTCCATACTTGCTTGTTATAATAAAACAATTCTTTACTTGATTATGCAACTGTTTATTTTAATGACGCACAATTACAAAGATGTATTCACAATAACTTTATAATTTTCGTATATTTCGTACTCTAAAGTGTATTTAACGTTTACTTTAGTTCTCATTTCGTCTCATTTCTTCATACATCATGCGTTGCTACGGCTTGTTTATTTCAATAAAGCAATCTCCCTTCTGCTTTTTATTAAATGAATCAATGGGGTACTTTTATCTTATTTAATTATCCGTATATCTACATATGTAACCCTTTCGGGCGTATAGCAGGAGATGCTCGCACTCTATTTCATCAATAGACTTTAAAAAATTAATCTTATAACCAACTTCCTTTAGCGTACTCACTACATCATTTCAGCCTACATAGCATGGAATTTTCTATGTATGTATTCTAAGAATTCTTAAGCTCGGATTCAGCGATCTAATTGGTCGTCAAGGGACTGGTTATTTACAACCGCAAAATCTCGCGAAATTTCGATTATTTTATCAACATTCTCGCAATTTCGTTTCCAAAGGAATAATTTCCGAATTTAATAAGAATTTTTATTCAATTTCCTTTCTCCTGGCTTTTTTCTTCATTTTATAGGACCATTAATTCTAATTTAATTCTGCAAAAGAAAAAATGTCTGAAATCGATCAAAATGAACTTGACGTGCATTTCTCATGAGAGCGTTATCGATTCGTCCAGAGTCGAACTATTACTAGAAAAATGTCTATATGTGTAAAATCGCTGACCCTCTAATGATTATTTAAATTTCATATTTCTATCTTGGCGAGAAGTGCGTGAAATTAATGTCCCAATATTTCACCCATGTATTTCGTACGGGAGTTCCTGACATCTGATAAATAAATTTTATTAAGTAATCACATTAGGAATAAACTAAAAGTCCTGTTTAAATTCCGACACATAAAGCAATATTATAAAAGTGCAAGATACAGCAAGTAATTACCATTAATTAGCAGATATATAATACTCATATTCTTTAATCTTTTTTGTAAGCGTTTTATACATTCTTGGCAAGGGATCAAGGATGTCTTCAAGAGAATTATTCCCTCTATTACAGTTCTGTTAATGTAAAAATATTTTCTAATATCCATTTTTGGCTGTTCAACATAAATTTTAAAATTATTTTCCAATAAATTTTGGAATTTTCAACCTCTCTCGGATCTCTTCAGTTATATTTTCCAGAATAGGTGTGGTGTAAACCAGTCAGTCTCCGTGTTTGATTTCAGTGAATCCTAACCCAGATCACCGATCATTTCAGTGACACTATCTTTTTTTCGAAACGCCCTAACACGAATCTGACAGGCTTACGTCGTATGATTTCTAATCTGCGTAGAATGATGCGTATCCAAGCCTTAAGAGGCATACTCTAAAATTCGTCTAACCAAGGTTTCGTAAGCTCTAGCAGATGCACTTCAGGTCTCTCATTACGAAATGGAGTATTCTGGACCTTTTAGTAACGACATCCTCGCAGTGAATCCTCCAAGTGTTTAGTGATAAAAAGCGCCTAAGTAATTGAGTGGATGTGACGCTTGAAATAGACTCTTGTAAGAGAAGAAGATGCGGAATTCTGAAAGGATATCTGTACTTCTAAATACGAAGGTTTTCGGTTGAACAAAGATCCTTTCAGACCTATCATACTATCTAAATAATGAAGATTTTGGGGAAGAAATAGAGTGGAATGCATAGTTAAATCGTTCGCCCAGATAAATAAGTTTTATTATTTTTTGACCGACCCGTTTTTAAAGAGTTTAAGGTTTTAATTATCTTCTGAGAGCCGAACTTCCAAATTTAAGAGATTTTTCTTTTTTTGACTGAATTCTACCCGCATCTGCAATGGCAATTACGCCAAATACATCTGCAGTCGAATACCATTTCGAAGAATCGAACGAGTAAATATCTGCTTCTAACGTAGAGAATGTAATTTTGTTGATCATCGATCATTTGGTTCGAATTCCCTCTCATCTTGCGACAGTCCCGACGTTTTCCTTTCACCTTAACTCATGCCAATCTGTACATATTCTCGTTCTTTGACGTAAGATTCACTATAGCTGCATTTCCCAAGTTTTGTGATTTCGAGTAGCACCTTATGTGTTCTCAAGATGGCTAACAATAAATACCAGCAAAGTGCGAAGACTTTGTTTTCTTTTTCATTGACACAATTAAATGTACTTCACAAAGAATTAATTTGCCCATCAATGCTATTGAATGTAGGATTTATTTCCAATGATGAAAAATATCATAGAAATTGAAAAATTATAACCAACGATAAACAACCTGTTCGAGTACCATCGATATCGATGGATAACACTGTACAAGAGGATGTCCTGAAGATTTTTCAAAACGTTGCGGTTCCTCCTAAAAGCTCGTTTGTATTCTTCTGGTCTCAATTTTTTGTCGAATCTGGTACAAAATCAACTTCACTAGGTTTTATTCCATTATTTATAACTTCATGTACCGTTTCTGCAACACTCTTGTGAATTTTCTCCCTTATCATCGTGTTCTGAAATATTTTCCAATGTCAATGACCCAGCCGAGGCGCTTTCATAATGAATAACACATGGTCAGCGTATCGGATCCCACGCCCACTTATAATGGCTTTTTTAGACCGCAGGTAATACACCATCGATTCAGGTAACTTACCAATTTTCTCACGATTCTAAGTCGCCATCACAATTTGGTTCGAGCCGAGGATAGAGCTCGCCACCGCTTTCTGCACTCTTTGATGAATCAACAATCTTTTCATCTCACTGTCTATAGCCACTGGAATGCACTCTTCCCTATAATTCAAATGCTCCTTCCTTAGCCGCTTTCAAAAATGCTATTCTAAGCAACTATAATGGAACTGAATTTCAATGATACTGACCCTATCTATTTCATTATGCTGGTACCCTTTTCTCATCGTAATCATCCCCTAATTCCCTCCTGTGTTACTTTCTCCCAAATATTTAGCAAATTTTACTTTGTTTTACATAATTTTACATTTTAATTTGTATATCATTATTACGGCATGCTATTCGTCGTCATATTTCTTTTTACTGACAATTTATTTAATTACTGACAAATTTATATATTTTATTCATTAATGACCATAGTTTATTTTTACAATTTCTGTTACTAACTTTATGTGTATATTTATGCACAAAGTTAAACGTTATATAAATAATACAGCGTTTTATATAATTTTTGGCGATAACAATAAATTGCTATAATATGAGAACATCTTGTTGTGTTGTGCATTTTTAACAGTGACATAACCGAAAGTGTGGCGAGTTTCAGAATCCGATAATTTAATGCACTGAGAAGTTTTCGTAATTAAATGTAATCTTACGCTAATCATAAATCTGAATATAAATCATATAATTGTATACAACTTTACCTCTAAGCGCGTAATACTCGTATGAATGATAAAAATATTCGTTACTTTTAATCGAAGCTACCGAAAAGTCGCTCCAATTCTCCTTTAGAGTGGATTGCCCATTAAACAAGGTGTTCACGAGCCATGCTTTAATGGCTGCTCGCTTTGATTTCCCGGAATCCATTTTGGTTCCGCTTTCATCCTAAACGGCAAATATTGTGCGCTCCCTCATCACGATGCGTTACGCTTTCCAGACAAGTGAATGGAAATACCGCGCATCTTGCGAGAAAGTTTCATATAATTTACTCTGTGATGCATGGCCCTTATCTACTCGACAAAATTGTTCGAATTTTATTTCCCTTTTGGTAATTTGCGTATCGCTATGGATTCCAGAGCACATTCCCATATTTCTACATACCTATATTCAAAATCTGGACATTGTTTCTTTATTAAACATCCTTAGTATATTAATTTGTATCTACATTAATACCCTGAAAGTCACATTTAGGTGAGGGCGTAAACAACAAATTTTATTATTTTAATCGTCCTTTTCATTGATTCTCATCTAGCATAGCCGGTGCTAATTCTTTTTATGGTTTAATAAACAAGCAATGGATGATGGTACGATACCACAATATTCCACAAAAACCAATGTCGACAACTTCGCACTCAGGTTAGTGATGAGGATTGTTTGTTAAGCCATTTTCACTGCATAATTTCAGTACCCAAATTATGGATATTAACAAGTATGTTTCACCATAATATATACACTCTGTAAATTGCCACTACCACGTAAGCACATACGTCAACCCAAACCCTTTTCTACCCTCATATTATTGAATGTTTCTACGCAGGGGTTTGATCAATCAGTTTCACTTTAGAATGGAAGTGTAAATACACTTAAACGGATTTTACAGAATTTAATTACATAAGCTCCTAAACTTCGTTTTTTCATTAGATCATTAATTACCAAACTTATTCACGCTACCGCCCCTTGGTTCCACACCACCGCAACCTCCCCAACAATAATCCGGAGAAAACTAAGAAGAAAAATGAAAACTGCAGTGATAATTAGTGGCTATTTAAAATATTTTCTTTGCGTCAAGTGCCCCCATTGATTAGTCACTTTGGGAATTACTTTAGCTATTAGCCATTCATACGCTATTAGCGTATTCTTGATTCGATTTGATGCAATTCTTGTTTTGAAGATGTCGATTCCATTCGAGATTTCGAATATTCGCACACCTACAATGTATGCATTCCCCAGCCACAAGCCAAAAGGCTGTTTTCTGGGTGCATTCGTAGGTGTACACACACCTCGTAGATAATTCTTGGCACAAATGCTTTTTAGCGAGCCAAAAGCCATACATTCACAGTGTGTAATACGTGGAGAACGCCTCCCACACGGCTTTTCGCATCGATACCTATGGATCCGCTACCAATACCTATTCAGGTGTCTTCCCAATCTTTGCACGATACTGGGTTTACATCCTGGCCTCCTCGGGGAACCGAACCCGTGTCGTCTTACGAACGCGCTACCCAAATGGCTCTTCGGGGTGTCAGTGTGTGCTCGCGCCCGAGTTTTTTTATATGAAAATCCAAAACTACGGCGGGGTTCCCTCTTAAGCGGCGGCTGGACGGCTTCCCATCGCACCTTTAGACATCAACCAACCGATTCATGGGTGACCGGTAATAAAGTCACGGGAGAAAAAATCATCATTCTGGCTAGGGAAAAAGTCACACTTAATATTATATAATAACGGTTATAATACCGGTGGTCGGTAATTGGAGTCCATCAGTCGAAGCCAGATAATAAAGTCTCGGGAACATGTTCACAGAAAAAAGATTTGTTGAAATGGCTAGCAAATGCTAATAGCAAAGCTAATCCCTAAATGTTTAGGGAATTCCCCACAGTGGGTAAAAAAGTTTTCAGAATGTTATTTATTGCCACATGGGTGATTTTTAAGTGTAAAGTTAGAGTTAGATTTTAGGTGTATGTTTCATTCTAAATGATAGGGATTAGTGCTGTCGATTTGGCTGTTTCTCCTCTAGATCTGGCAGAATTCGTATTCAATTTGCAGAGGAAATCGTTATTTAGCAGATTGCGGTTGGATTCGGGTAAAATTCGCTACATAAATATTCCTGTTAGATTTTAAAATTCTTAAAAATTCGCTACCCAGCATCCATACTACGCTAACATACTCTTATGAAGGAGAAGACGAAGTTTTGAATGAGGTTATGCGTATGTAATTGTCGCAATTCTCATTTAATTTTCGATCCATATATGGCGGATTATGCTAATTATGTAAATTTGCGTATTAAGTAAAAACTCATAAGAGCCAACCCATTTTAGTTCAATGTTGAACATTTCCTCGTTTTGCAGAATATTTGGTAATATTCAACTTTCATTTTATCGGACTGATTCATTTTTGAACGCTTTCAACAGATTTTTAAAGTTTTCGGCAGATCTGAAAGGCCGACAGACTTTTTTCCTCTGAGGTCCAAATTTTACGTGACCAAAAGACCCTTCAGGAATAACCATTTTTAAGTGAAGAGAGTTTATTTTTATGACCTCAACGATGGGCTTTGTATGGCTTAATCATGTAGCACAATAAAATGGTGCCGGAAATCACGTTTACTGTTTGGATAAAGTATTTTCATCGGAGGATCAATAAGCGTCGCTTCAGTCCTGCGTGCCGAAAAATGGCCTTACCATTTCAGACACGCGTGCCATCCCCGCTTTAGGGAGGATAGCATAATTTCAATCACCGTTATACCCAAACGAATGCAATAAAGACGCCGAGATAATCCTTAAGAACACGTGTGCTCGAGACAAAGAGCAAATCCCGGCAGCGGCGTCGCAGTACTGTTACTTGGGTACCCTGGCGCCCTCCGCCCTCCCTTCTGGGGTTTTCCTGCTTTTATGGAAGAATGACAATTGCCGCTTTCACTGAAGGCTTTCAAATGTATCCAGGATTGGGTTTTTCCCAGTCTGGCAGTTGAATTCCTCGTCGAGAATTAAATCAAGCTACATGGGACATCGCCCTGAGTTGAATATTCTTACCCAAAAAGGTGTATTCTGGCAGCCAGTTCCGCGGGGAAGATTCTCCTTGGACTTTCTTTAAAAGATATGCAAGTGATATTCCTCAGGGCGGACACTATAAAGTGGCACTTTAATGTTGTTTAGTGTCAGGAATGGCGGACCACTTTCTCACTTATTTAAATCTCGTAGAAAAATCAACCTCTTTCGGGGTTTTTTTTCGAAAAAATGAGGAACTACATATAATTTAAAGTCTCAATACTTATTTATGGAAGAATGGAAGACAGGACAGAATAGGAAGTAGTCTCTCACGGAAAAGAAAAGAGAGAGGGGTTTCTAAAAATTAGAAATTAATCGTCCTCTTCTTCCATTGTTTGCACTCAAAAAATCAATATTTTCTATGTGATCTTTTCATAAATAAGTTTAGATGACTGATTATATGGAACAAAATTATTAATTAAATTTAAGTATTGCATATTTATTAATCCAAACAATTAAGCGCTGACATATCCTTTGAGATTTGAGAGCATTGATATAAGAGGATCTCATTGAAGGAAAAGCGTAATTTTGCATGCACCCAGAAAAATTTTTCAGGTCCGTTTTCCTTAGCATCTGATTGAATCAACCTTTTCGGTGGTCGGTAATAAAGTCACAGGAAAAAAGTCACGATTTCGGCTGAGGAAAATAGTCACAATTTATTTATGATAATAATAATAATAAAACGTCTTTATTCGGGCGAGATTGAGACTGGATAGTCTCTTCTTACATATAACCCTATGATGACCGATAATAAAGTGATAACTTCTTGCAGCAAATATCAGGAGAAGGTTTAAGTTCACATTCACTTTTCGACTTCATGTGGTCAATTGTGCTTTGATAGAATCGTGAAATATTCAAAAAGACAAAAGATACGAAAGTAAATTGAGAAAAATAATTAAGAAAGGTAAAAAATATAAAAATAGTCGAATGAAATTGAGGTTAAAAAACTATCCTAGTCGTTTTTCCTTGATGTATTTTTATCTATCTAAATGGTTTGAAATAGCTTGATGTCAAATAACATTAATAAAGTCAATAAACATTTTTAAAACCGTGTGCTAAAACTTAAGAAAACATCCTCAGCAAGAAATGAAAGAGAGATAAAATCATTCACGTACTATATGCCAGCAAATTGCAAGCTAGAGTAAAAGAGTGAATCAAACCGATGAAACAATTTGAGGGCAGAGACACTATTTATGTTTAATACCATTTCTCTATTTCTTTTATATTCTTTGACTTTTTCCTGTGACTTTATTACCGGGATTCTATTTTTCTTAGAGCAGATTGTCAACAGATTAGGTAACGATTTTATTTACATAGCACTTTTTGGCATACATTTATGTTGTATTCAGATTGTTTGCTAGACTAAATCCATTTGTAAATTCAGTTTCAGAGGGTAGGATTTATGTTTGAGTCTATAAGAAATTCGGTGCAGCCTTTTTGTCCCTTCAAGAAATATACAGACATTTATATAATTTCATTCCCAATCTATTTTATTACGTCAAGTGAAAATTATTATTTAAACCGCAAGATTTGTACGTAAACTTATTTTTGTGGAATTTTTAAAGATTCTCTGATTAGAATAATTCTATAATTATGACATTCTACTAAGTATCGTTCAAAAATATTCATTCAGGGTAAATAGAAGCAAACAATTTACGCAGCAGTTAAATTCGCTGTTCTTCCTACAATTTCTATGTTGAAGTGTGTAAATGTAGGCAATGTCTCTCCCAAGAGCGTCCAGATGTTTTCACATGCGGCCTAATGGTTTTTTACGTGCCCAAATGAGGCCTTCCGATGAAATATGGTTCTTCATCCCTGGCTTAGATGGTCATCATTATTACCGGAAATAGATGTCCACGTTTACCATACACTAGCTGAAACTAAGGCCAGTGGTCGCACGTTCTCAACCCTTCACCTAACGCACTATAACCGCTAAAATATCTACGTTACTTTACATTTGAATATCTTTTACAAATAAGGATGAAATCAAAGCGATTTATTAGACTAATATACCTGTAATATACAATGTATTTTGTTAATAATTCAACAGCAATGATATCTTAAAGTAGGGAATATCGTCATCCTCTTTATAAAATTCAAGTCCATACCGGTTAATTGTGCAAGAGGAAAATGGCCGATGGAAAAGAAGAATAAAGAATTTGCGGACGGGAAAACCCGAAATAACGTTATGAGAAACGTGAAGTCCATTTCTTTTGGTCCACTATCAAGAAACTATCAGAAAATTATGAAAAAACTATAAAGAAAACCCTATCAAAAAAATTAAGATGAAAAATATACAGTCAATAAATAATCCAAGGAAAGTACAGTAGATAATAATGGATATCCACGTAATGATTGATTTAATTTGCTGATCGACGAAAATTTTACAGACTTCACGATAATTACTACTAAATTTTAAATATTACTTATTTGTTATCGAAAACTTGCCGCCGTTTGATTATCTCAAATTTTGGGAAAGAGCTATAAACATAGATTATGGCGGAAAGATTTTCATCGATAGGTCTTATAGGGAGTTATTTAATTAAGTTTAATAATTATACACGATCAGCACGAAAATGATTTCTTTCAAAAGCATGTACATACTTCCAAAATGCATAGGGAGTAAATTTAAATCTCATAGTATTCTTTCGTGAATTAGACTAAATGAAAAGAAAGATTTCAAGCCGAAAAGATGATTATAACTTGTTATAAAATTAAAACGAATCTAGGTAAAAAAAGTCACAGGAAAAGTCATAAAAGAAAATAACGCAGGAATAACTGACTGTAATTTAAACGACGACAACATAACCTGAAACAAAAGATATTGATTATATTGAATACAAGAAAAATATCAATGCATTTGGAATTAAATGTCATCAAATATTCGATCGGAGATTGTTATTTTTGTGCTCAGATTGGTTAAATTATGTAACTAAATTGTTTCACATACACTCGGGTAAAAATAAGGAGTATTTCTTGTATAATTTTCCATCTTTTGTCATGAGTAATTGTTTCTCTCCCCTATCGCACCCTCCGAGCTGTGAAGTTCATACTTTTAATTTCTGCATTAATATTTAAAATACTATTAAAATAACTGCCTTCTATACAGCGATAATAATATTTAATTATGGTGTGAGACAATCTGATAATGAAGTATGCTCACTTATACCCTATGCTCTACTTTGCTCGGCCAAGTTGCTGCTTTTTTCCGCGAACATGTTCCTGTAAATTTATTACTGATCACTGTAAATCAATTGTCTTTTTCCCTGTAACTTCTTTTTTTAACTGAAATTGTGATTTTTTCCGTGACATTTTTCTTGTAAGTTTATTACCGGTCAACATTAAAACGACATTCTCCTTGACATCATGGGCCGCATGGGAGGAGTTGGAGGCCGCATCCGGCCCTCGTGCCACCAGTTTTACACCCTTCTTTAAAAGGAGAATCTTAAGTAGGCAGTGGCGACGATTTGCCTCTCCGAAAAAGAGAGCGATTTTCCAAAATGCTGCACATCCATGTATTAGCTGTAATATTCTAGATGTAGTGAATACTTTTCGCCTAGGATTATACAATAACGTATGCTGAATAATTATTTTCTGGGCACCTTCGGCATAAGACGGCTGTGTGAACTAATTTCATCGCATTTTTGCTAACAAGTGACGAATTTGGGTTTACTTTCGTAATACTGCGACCGAATTCGCGTTTTCGAAGACGAGATCGTGGTTTTTAATTCCGCCTTGCACCTTGGCCTCCGTGTAGAATTCGTTCGTTTCCTCCCATCAAAATGGCGGCCGTTGTGGCGGAGGGCGAAGGCACGCGACCATTTAAAGGAGCACGTGGCAGAGGCAGATGTCCAAAACACTTCCCTGAAAAGGAGAGGGTCTACAATGCACTCCACAGGCGTCCGATCAACAGCTGTCAGTGGTCCGACCCTCAAGGCTTACATTTCGTCAGCGAAACGCATCCTATTGCTTCCAGAGGATATGATTCCTCAGCTTCTAGCCCAAGAGGGCTCCCGTTTCTGATTTTGGCGAGCAAAGGAACGCACTTCATCTCTGATCTAGGAGAAAGAAGCCTCGAGGATTCAAAGAAACTCTTGAAGGTCTTCTACTCATCCCCAAAGGGTCGCAGTCGAGGCATATTGTCGGAAGGTGCGACGTACGCGTAAAAGAGGCATGCTCCTTCTGGAATATTCGACAGAAGAATGGGATTCTCAGTGCGGGAACTCGAAAAGGTGCAAATGTGGCGCCCTATTAAAAACAAAACAGCAAATAAAATTGGCGTAGGTTTTGAATCCCTGGGTTGAAGTAGATGGATTGAAAAATTGATAAACCATTTTTCACGGTTGGGGGCATAATAATTTATAATATTAATGAAATTAATATTCCAGCAGGAATATTCCAGCTATGATAGAGCCCCTTGGGGATCGCTGAAGGACAAAAGACTTAATTACCGACGGAATTTATAGTATATGTATATAATATATTATATATTTATATATAAATGCAGGTCTCGTTGACGGGATAGCTGACTTTTAATGTTCGCGAGCTCAGAGAGAAAACGAAAAAGCATTACAAGGAAATAATCGTCAGAAGAGATAGCTGCTTCTAATCGTTTTTTCTATAAATATAATTGCAGTTGGAGTTTGATGGGGATATCGATGTTTTTGCACCCCTTGCCGTACGCCTTTGACGGCTTGCATAGTCTCTATACAAATGTAAAAGTGCGAATGTAAATTGTATGGACTCCCAACAGAAAATGAGGCAAAAGAATTAGGGATTATCGAAATAAATGGGCGAATCTCATGACGTTGTCTTTCCCCGCCTGTGAAGATTAAGGGTTAGACGTAAGAAGAGACTTTTCAGTCTCAATCTCGCCCGAATAAAGACGATTTATTATTATTATTATTAAGATAAAGATGGCTCGTTTCTAGAAATATTCTGCTGTCATGACGACTTCGCGACGAAGGGATTTCAATTCCTGTGTTTTAATTACTCCCTTGATCCATTCCAACTGAAGCGATTTTCCCCATTGCGGCGGAGTATTTTGTCATTTTAAAATAGTTAAAGGATTCGCCATCAAGTAGAAATTGAAATGTCGATTAAGTAGTAAGTCATGTGAACTGCTAGGAGCCAGTAAATAATTTATATTAAATGCACCAGTGTTATGGATTGAGTCGAGATTCAAATATTATTCTAACTCGTAAAGCCAAATAAATAAATTTAGCAAATAAGGGTTTCTGGACTGAAAATAAAACAAGCCCATTTTCGTTTTCTGATACATGTGATATTTTAACACCCTCCCCTCATCCTTGATCAATCTGATCCTTTTACGATCATCTGCTTCCGAATCTTCGAATCTGGATTAGAATCAATATTTTCATTCGAGGAAACGACCGGTTTTCTTCCTCCAAGTGGTGAGAGACGATGGGCTATAAAAATCCCAATCATCCACAGATTATGTTCTGATAAACGAGGGAGCATTTGGTAAAAATCATTTAGTTCTTTCCTCCCGAAGCACATTGAAAGTCGTGCGAATGCCGTGCTTCTCGCAGAAGACGTAAACAAATTCATTCCGATGGAAGAAGGGCCTCCTGTTGATCCCTCGACCAACTGTGGCATCCTCTACCTGCGACCACATGCTCGACAGCTGCATCCTCCTCCATGCACTTCCTCCGGACTCTCTCTTGGGAGAGACGCACATGCTCCCAAATCCATTTCATACCAAGTTCGCGTAAATATCCTCACCACCTTCAAAGTCGCCTTTTGGCGTGTGCCACAGGGTGGAGGAATTTCGGCGACGGCTGCCATGCAAGCGATACTTATTTACGCTGGGTTAAGAACTCTCTTTTGTGTTCAACTCTAAATGACAAAGATTTCTTATGTCCTGACTTGTGTATCGTATATGTTAATGACTTTTGTAATTTTCAATAGTGAGTAGTAATTTAAAAGCTCTTCGACAGCTGAGGTCATTTTGCACGTAGGCCCCCACCGGGAATCGAATCCGGGACAGCTTTTATGAAATTCTAGCGCGTTGTCCACTTGGCTATCCGGAGGCTGCTTTCATAATTTTTATCCTCTACAGTGCTCTAATCAATTTTTTTTACTCTTTCTTAAAACATTCACAGGCTTTTCACACATCCCCTCTGTGGGTGTATCCCTGCCGTGGATATACTCTTTGGTGCCCAAAAATATAATGATTTTTACTTCCACGAAACCATTTTCTTCGCTTATTTTCTTTCTTTCTACTGCCGCCTTAAATAAATAATAAAATTAATAAATATCTGTGTATATTACAGTTAACATTCTTGCTAAAAATCTTAGTTAATTTTTTGTTATACATTCCGACAACAGATAAATGGAAGATGGGACTTTCTGATTCCAATTTCGCCCAACAATGACGTTTGTATTGCAATTTATTGTAAGAAAAGATTTAAGATATAAATATTTTAACGATTTTCATACTTTTTCGAAGGGTAAATTTTGGTTTTCATCATAATTTTTTTCTTACCACCGACCGGGACAGTTCCGGTTTTGACCTAAATTCCGGATCAATTTTGTAGTTGCTTTGGTTTGAATGAAATGTTTCGAGAAAGAAAGCAAGGGAAGTCGTGGTGAAATTAAAGGGAAAATTTTCATAAACTCGTTAAGCTGCACATACTTTTAGTTCTTTTGAAGCACCTCTAATCAGACTTACATCTCGGCATCTCGGTTTTATCCGCTTAAAAATTTGACAATTCTCGAATTCTTACCATGAAAAAATATGGTAACCCTAATTATTAACGCTCTAAACAATATCATTATCTGATGTAATGCGATTATTATTACAGCACTACCCATCGCTACCTTATTAAAGTTTAAGACAATGGATTTATCAATAGGGAGTAAATACAGGATAAGAATCGGTGATCTGTTCCGATCGATTGAATCACTAAACTGTCTATTTTATCTTCAGAATAAAACTCTCCGTGCTCTTCCACAGTAAATTTAATATTGCGGCATTTTTCACTAGCATTAAAATTATAGTAGAAGAGTGCAAATAATTTTTATGCATCTATTTTGCCATACACTAATTAATACCCTCCCATATTGAGTTTGTGTTTATTTATATTAAATCAAACAAATTCACTCCTTTCATACTGAAATTTTAATCTGGGATTCATCTTAACAACCAGTAGTCCCCAAAAATTGTCTAATTTAACAGTAAAACCATTTTATCCGTGAAAATAAAGTGTAGACGGCGCTCTCCAGGGTTTTAATTATAGTCTTGATGAATTCCATTTCGAAGGCTCTCACGATGAACTGCTTTCTTTTTGCAACTCAGCAAAAAATCCAAATTCTACTTCATTTTTCAGTCGCGCTCTTCCCTTTTCGTCAGAGGACAAAACTCTGTTTCTTTCGCGCCTTGGCATATCAGTGCCTTCTCATCTAAACTTTGATTGCACGACGAAGGACTCTAAGGACATTATTTGTTTAAGCATTGGATGGAGAAGATGAATTAAGCGCCGCTTATACCTCCGAAGGCCTCGTATTATCACAGCCATGAACAAGAAGGAGACAAAAGTAAATGTAAAATACATTTTCTTTATCTCTTAAGAAAGATAAAATAATGTTCCATTCATAAGAACACAAAGACAGTTGTTCAGACAGATAATCACACATCGAGTTATTCATTTGGTCAGCGTTTTGATAGATATAATTGAAGGACAGTAGTATTCTCAGAGGAGGCCTAGCAGAAAAAGAATGAATGACACTGGATGAAGAACTTTTGTGTTTAGATAGAGTACATCTTGCAGATGACCTTAATCAGCTCGTTTTAACTATCAGAGATGACGGGGGAAGATATCAATCTAATGGTAATGGTTAACTAAAAGACTAAAAGAGCAGAAGCATCTTTAGCAGGAGCAGAGCAAGAGTGAACACTTGGGAGAGATTAAGGTTTAAGTGCACTTAGCACTTAGGAATCTATATCAGTATCTTGTTTAACGTTATTTCCAGGAAGATTTTGAAAGGAATCACCGATTCTTTAAAGTTTCGATGATTCCTTTAGATTCTCTTTAAACGAGATAATTTTGTTTACTTATAATGTTTGCTCTATACTATTTTCCTTATAAATGTAACACGAACTACATAAGTTTCGCAAGTTCTCATGTGGGGGTTTTCCTTCAGTAGCGTGTTTTTTCGTAGTGTAGACTTAAATTTTTATTCTTACGAAGAAGTCTTCTTCTTTGTTATTTCTTATGACTAGCTTTTCCATTTTAAATCTTGAATGATTATGGTTTACATGTAATTAGACTCATTGGTTTCAATCTCGCGGCAATACAGAGGCATTTTATTTCTTTATAGATTTCGCTGATGCACTTTACGGAGAACGATTCGACCTCCTTACTTAAATGTATGATAAAGTTTTGGATAATATTAGGAAATAAATTTATAGTTAGTGACTTTGTCTTCACAGAAAAACTAGCTTTTCCGAGCTTTCCAAACATTCAATGAAGAAAAACAATGTAAGACTTATGATTTCTTTTTTCAAACATCTGTGAAATGTCGCAATTGTTTGCGGAGTTTTTATTTTTGATAACGTCTAGAATTTCTCGCAATCAAAAATATGAGAAATAAAGAGGATCGGCTGCTTTGCATAAAAATATCTCGTAAATGTCGAAATACTTCTAATATTCTCGTAGTTTTGCTATTTTCTTACATACTTTTATCTTCTCAGATTTCGTTCGCAGGTTCTCACAAATCTAAAGTTGCTATTCTTTCTTTCAACATAACAATCCATTACATCTCTTCTCCTTTTTAACACGTAATTTACAATGGTTGCATTAAGAGTCTAAAGAGGTGCTTACTGAACCTTAGAAGTCCCGCGTAAATCACGAAGATTTAGAGGGGACTATTCAGAGCTTTAAACGCTCTTCGTGATCAGGGGACGACCCAGGTTATTTGTCCATGAATGGATGCTTGCAGAGGCATTGTGAAATAAATAAAAAAGAAGAAAACGGAAGTAGGTAGCAAGGAGGGAAGAACTACCTGGATCGGCTTGTCAACCACACCCTCCAAAACGAGTCACTCATTTACATTGGTGCCCTACCATCACCTTGGCGCAGAATGATAAACAATGTTTCACAATGCTGTCGATTAATTTCATGAGAATGTCATTACTGTAACATATACGTGACGAAATGAGCTGCAGAGGAATCGAGCCCCTCTGACCAAGTCCACCTGCTTTACTAGTAAAAAGAGATGCCGATTTATTTTGGAAAATGTCGCTAGATTCCCTTAGAAGAAAGCTAAATATCGCGAAGTCATTAAAAATGTCGCTTGAGAGAAATTATGAAAATTTTGTGTGTAATAAGCGGATTAAGTCTGGTTAAGATGAACTGAATGTAACGCTAGTAGTAGTACGATAGTTTTATTAAATATGCTTCGACTGCTGAGGTCATTTCACGCACATGGGCTTCCACCGGTAATCGAACTCAGGACAACTTTCATCAAAGGCGAACGTACTGCTCTTTTGCCATGTGAGAGCCCAATGTAATGCTATTTTTACTGTAAAACAAGTCGAACATGCTACGTTAAGGGTAGATAGATGAGGGTTGAAGTAATAGAAATGCTCCATAGAGTACTAGAAGTCTCTAAAACAGAAGCAAGATCGCTAAAAGAAGGACAATGTCACTAAAAGAAGGACAAAGTCGTTAAACTGGCAACTAAGCCCATAAAATGATGTACACTGGAATTAATTGGAGATCTCCAAGTGCAATGAGCAAAACGGACTTTGGAAACTTGGGGAGGAACCATAATATTTGGCTCTAGGAAAAATTGAACACTTCTCTACAAATAAAAAATGACGCGTTCATTTCCGTGAGGAAGTGAAGAAAATTATCTAAGAAGAAAGCTTGTAAATCGTAAATAAAAAATTCGTTGAAGATGTACGCTGACTGGTCAAATTAAACATTTCCAAAATTGAAGTCTTTGTTGTACGCATGCAATTCAATTCGATTCATCTAGAAGAGAATATAAAATATTTGAGCCTCGCTTAGTATCACCTTTGAAAAAGCACGATATATTTTATCATTTCATTTCGAGGGAACGAAAAAAGGTGTTTACGGCCTCAGAGTCAGTGATGTACACGTAAGAGTGGGGAAGAGTGGCAGTCGTAGAAGGAAAGATTCTATATAAAATGTGTGTATGTTTTAACATAGTTAATTTTTTATATTCCTAAATTATTCAAAGTTAATCTGCCTCTAAGCGATTTTATTCACTAAAAATTCGTCCTTAAAACTGTCTACATATATAATATTATATGCCTAACCTCGCCAAATAATGGGTCGAATAACAATAATCATAATATTTATTCTTAATTCGATTCATAATTAAAAAATAATCAAAAACAACCTACGAACGTGAAATTTATTTCAAAAATGAAATGGTATTATCATATTGTCGATAATATAGTATACACACTATAATTCATACGCAATAATGCACGTAGAAAAATACATACAGAATAAGATATACAGGATTATACGTACAGAATAATACATACACCATAACAAACACAATATTAGAATCGCAGTAATAAATACGATAACGACGGTCTCCTTTGTGATAGCAAACAAACGAATTCTTGGAAATGGATCGAGTGAGAATATGAGTTGCATCCGTCTGATCGATCCAATTAAGGGATCGATGCGAGTAAATCCTCGCATTGTGTGAATTGTTTATTGGAAGGAAGATTTCGATAGCTGCTCCAGGAAGCTTTTATTCGCCAATGTGACGCGTCTTTATAACTCTTTCTTTGAGACGAGCGCTTTCCGCTTTGCTGCCTCCGCTCTGCCCACTGCGCACGTTAACAAGCCAATTCCGGTCTCTGCCCACACTCCTCTTACCACGCTCAACTATCATTTCACTGATTTTTGTCTTCTGTCATTTCAGATTCTACGTGACAAAGCCGCCTTCCCATTGGTCCAAACTGTGTTCATTTTTGGGAAGTACCAGTTTCGAACCCGCGACTTATCATGAACTGGTAGGTTCATGTTTCCACTTTTGTAGTTCGCTAATATTTGCGAAAGGATTTCCATTTCATTTGCATAATTCAACTCCTAAAACCTTTCCCTCAAATTCTTCCTTTCCCATTCGGTCGAATGTCTTAATTTTTCCATTAGTTTTGAAATAGACTGGATTTTTCTTTCCTGTTAGATAGTTACTTAAGTATATGTTGCTACATAACCATGTTCAGTCGCGATGTGTATTTTTATATGAAATTATATCATAAATGAAATTATGTTGCGCTTAATTTACAGTTTAAATACTCCTATTAAGTTATTATAGTATTTATATCATACGACAGTTCTAATTTTCATATTACATGTTGTAAAAACTTCTTTTAACTTCTTATAATATGAACAGTTTTCTATGACAGGATTTAAAAAGCTATATTTATTATTTAGTTTGTCGTATATTTAAATTTTCCCTGTTTTATTCAAGTTCTTATGTAATAATTAACGTTTCCCACAAACCAAATATTGAATACTTGTATTCAGATATGTACTGTTCTTTTACTTTACATTTTTTATACTTTGTAATTTTTCATGGTTTTTACGTCTCAGTCTATCACTTTCACTTCTTTTCTATTCATTTCGCAGGATTTTTTACGCTCTCTTTTCTTTGTGGGTATTTTCCTGCTGTTGAACTTTTTTTCTGTGATCAAACAATTTCACAGCTTTTTTTCTCCACAAAAGCTAATTTTTTCTTTGTTTCCTACATTTCTGCCTTTTAACGAGCCTAGTTTATTAACGCATCAGTGAATTGGATAATTATAATATCTTAACTAAGGCAAATTTATTATATGATTTTCTGATATTGATTAAATGGTAGAACATTTTAATTCCAATTGCGCCCAAAAAGACATGCAAGTAATTCATAAATTCCTCTTTTAACAATTAAAATTATCCTCTTACTCAATAATTTCGTATCATCATCGTTTCCAAATGTCCAAAAGAAAATAAAGCTTCTTGCGTACTGCCATTTTCCTCTCTTACCACAATTTCTCGCGCCCAATCTCTGACCATTTACAATTAATCATGACTTTCTCAGAAATCTTTCTGCTCCGAAAACATTATATTATCATACTCACTCTTTACACATACTCTGCAATCATTAGATTTGTTTGTTTATCGAATTTGAATGCATTTGAATGCTAATGTTTTGTCGAAATTCAGCTATAACTATATTGTCAATTGGTGATCATGAAGCAGACCAGGTCACCATTCTTAATTTACCATATGTCCCGTTTCGACTGAGAACATCCCAGTTTCCTTCTGTTGTCCTGCTTTGATGGATAACCTCTAAGAAAGAATATGAAGTAAGATATGGAGATTTCAACGATAGTGACGCTGCTGACACTTGTCTGACTTTAAGACAGGCTTTAAAGTGGACAGCTTTTGAGAGTTGTGCTGTGAGGCTTACTTTCTGTTAAAAACGTTTCCGGCAAACAATAATGTTATTCTTTTCGAACAAGGGTTAAAAGTTTTTGGAGTACTTATTGTAAAAGGCAAGGAGTACTATTCTTTTCGAGAAGCTTCACCTGTTAACATCTACATATACATAAATACACTACAAGCCGCCTTTCGGCGTGTGGCAGGGGGAGTTAATTAAGAGTTAATCTTACATATACACAAAATTATGGATGAACTTGAAGTTTCTTTTTTCCATTTGAATTCTTTTATTTTTTAATTTAATTTTCGATAAAAATATCCTCTTCGGGGCAGTAAAATATCTATACGCATATTAAGTTTTGCGTATTGAAAATTCCTCCATTTTGAAAGTGAAGGCGAGTTCTTTGCTTGGTCGATTCCGTGAATTTTGTTTCCTTTCCAGAGACTGCCCTTCGAAGCAAATGCAGAAAGAGATCTGAAATGGACAACCTGTCGCTTTAAATTATAAAGGAGGATACACAGCCACCTCTTTGACTTTTATATTGGGGGAATATGTCCATCATACCCCCGAATACACATTTGTATCAAGTTATTATGTGGAGGGTTTTAAGATGTATGGAATCAATATTCGAAGGCGTGATTTGGTGAAAATCTATGGCATCGAAGAAGAGACTCAGTAAATGTCCACGATATACATTTTAACGCGACCGGTTTCGACTCCGCGGAAACATCTTCAGGTTAGAATGTATGGCAATGGAAAATGGAGCACCTCTTTCGAAGTTAACTCTTTCCTTCTGGTCAGTTTCCCATGGTTTCAACGCGAATTTCAATTTCTCGAGAAATATTCCCTAAGGAGTTACCCTTTTCTTAGGATTGTCCAGAAGAGCAATGAGAGGGAATAGTTACCTTGAGGCCAGATGTTGAGAATCCTTCAATAGGAGAGATAAGGAAATAGAGGCTACGATTAATAGGTTGGCGAGGAAGGACGCTTATTAATGTGCAACTGGACGAACGGAAGTGGGCAGTGGGCAGGCGGTGGGGGGGCCCAAGACAGTTGCTTCGCTCTGGCGGAGGCAGCTGCCGTCACACTCTGTGGAGAACTCCCTCTTGCCTTGCGTCTCAGAGCACTGCTTCTCGGCCGGTGTGCCGTCAGGAAGCTCTTGGTGTGCCGCGTCATTTCCGGGGGAAATAGTAGTAGTAGTTTCTCCCTCAAGGAGCATATTCGTGGCGTCATAGTTAAGACGAATCGGATGCGAAGATTAGCCAGTAGAATTCTGAGGGGATGCTCATCGAAGGCAAAAGAAACGGCGTATTTTTCCTCAATTCGACCTCTCCTAGAGTATCGTTGTATGATGTGGGATCCTCACGAGGCGGGATGAGTCTCAGATTTGGAGATGGCTCAACGTAGAGCAGCTAGGAGATTTCAGATTCGACAAAGGTGTTTCGGCTAAGATGGATGGAATTCGCTGAAGGACAGAGGACTTGACTACCGAAAAAACTTCTTCGAAAACTTTATCAGGGCTGATCTCATAGGCGAGGTAGAATTTTACTTCTTCAGTTATCAACGATCCCGAGAGGAAACGAAAAATTGTTTCCAGGAAATAATTGCTAAGATAGACAGCTACTTCTGGCTGTTTTTCCGCAGAACATCAGAGAATACAATAGCAGTTAGAGTTAGACATAGATATAGGTGTTTTCCACCTCTTACCCCATGCTTTGGACTTCTTGCAGGGTCTGTATGTAAAGTCAAACGAAATTATACACTCTTCATCTTTTGTATAAAATATTTCGCGTTTATCTTTTCGTTCAATGAAAATTCGTCAGGTAAGTTTTGAAGCAATTTCCTCAGCTATCGTTTCTTTTCTTCTCATTTAGCTTGAGGTCTGAAACTAATGAAGGTTTAGTTTGCTGTGAAGCTTGAATCAATCTGTAAGCGTGCCAGGGAGGACAATGGGTTGGCAAAGTCACTCTTAGAGCGTATATGTTCGCCTAATTCTTGAGAACCAGAAGTTGCGGAGCATTAATGCTTTGCTCATTATCAAACTTGGACGCCCCGCAGATAATAATCTACTTTGCATTTGCATAATTTCACCGGCTTTGAATGTATTATATCTTTCATATTTCCATAAGAATGCGCGTGGTTTTCCGCTCGCAGCATTATTTTATTTTAGAAAAATAATTACTATTTATTAACTAAGAAATTCCGGAAATTAACGAAAGGAATTCTCTAAATATTCTCATTCATATCGGGGAATTTAGTTTTCGTCGCGTAATCGCGGAAACATAAATTATACAAACGGATTTTTAGTAAAATTCTGTGGCTTTAAAAACCTGTTACTTCGACGGCCATGGAAAGCTGAAGTTGGCTTTTTTTAATGCATGAGGCTAATTGTGAATGCATTGCTAGTAAAATAACACAATGTTTGACTCTAAAGTAACGCACTTGGTTTAACTTTTGCCTAACGTGAGTAACAATCTTTAATCCTAAAAATATTCTGTTATATATACACAAAAATTAATTTTGAATCGATTTCTAATTTTTACTTGCGATACTTAAACAACATTTAATTTCAATGCGAGGAGTTTTACCATATAAATGGGAAAAGGAATATTCCTTATTAAGGAATAAATAAGCAATAAAATGAGGAGAGGGATTTAGATTGTAGAGAAACTATTAAAAGGCTAACAAGAGGAAAGTTAAAATCCTTTCTCTATGAATAGGTAAAAATTTGCGAGGCTTCAGCTAGTGTACACGTAAGATACAAGCATATATGTTGGACTGTACACATATAGCTCGCGTAGTTTGCAAAACAAAGTTTCTATTTTCGTTTCTTTTTACAGATTCTTTCTTAGATACTGAATTATAAGCCGATGATCAATTTTTGTCCGTAGAACAAGTAGCAAGGCCGCTTAAGCCATCGACATTTTTATATTTGCACGACCGGAAGCACTGGTCCAAACACAAGGGATCCCTGACGCTACACTCACTCCATATCTTCATTGCAGAATTTTCGGACTTCTATGCCAACACTATATTGCTGATACGTGTAATGTAACGCTTCGTTACTTGCAACTATAATTTCATGCTCGTTCTTCCAATAGTCTCGAAACAGTCATTATTGAAAATGAGCCCCACCTGCAGGTCCTAATATGAATAATTTTAATTTTAATCATCAACTATAAAAAGTAGAGAAACAATGTAATTCCTCGAGGACATTTTAAAAGTACTAAAGAAAGGATTCCATCATTGAGATATCTGGAAATCTGTATTTTCTCCTCAATTTTATATTAACCTCTTTAATTTTTCTCTAAGTTATCGGCCTCACCGATGCCTACTTTAATGTATTGCGGAGCTGATATGTGATATGTGTGTTTTATGACTGGAGCATGAAAATTCCAGAGCAGATCACGGCTGATATGAGAGTGAGAGAAAGGAAAGAAGAATTAGAATTTGAGAAATAGTAAAGAGAAAAACCCATTGCTTAAGTTAATGAGGAAATGCTTGAGCAATTATAATGAAGGTTCCAATAATTAATATTTGTTGTTCCGGATCATATGATGAAAATACATGAATTGTGTTCCAAATATTTTCGTAAAATGGTTCAATAAAAGTGCTTTATGTGTTGATAAATGCACTCCTAAACGGCCAAAATAAAAACTGTCGACGGAAAAACATTTCAATGCCTATCTTAAAAAGGTAAACTATGAAGTTATACCTACGAAGATAAACACTAAACGAAAACTTCAAAAATGAACTCACAGAGTCCTAAAAAGCGCAGTTCACATTCAGCGACATAAGAAAAGAACGATGGGTGCAATTATTTTGGTAAATTTTTCATGCTAGTATGCAAGAAAAACATACATCCACCAAAAAATTTGTAGGACAAGTTTTGAAAAATAGTAAAAAATGTTCGTCAATCGAAGAATTGATTGGTAATGATGCATCTTAACTGATAAATATATATAATCTTTTTGTATTCTAAAAGGACATATTGTTGACCTTAAGATTCAGTTTAGGAACTACTTCAGGTGTGGAGAAGCCTTCCTTTTCGGAAGGGCATATATATATACTATACGGTCTCATGCGAAACAATTAGGCCTCATATGTAACCATCAATCCGCAAATGAGTGGCGTATTGCATAAAATCAAGTAGTTACACAGCGATACAGCGCTAAGGAAATCATATTTTGACTTAGCCTGATAAACGAAGTAGAAAAGTGATGTGCGAATTGTGCTTTTTTAATTCAAATCGAATTGAGTAAATATTCGATGCACCGTTTTAGTTTCTCATAAATTTCGCAAACATCTCTCATCTTCTCCTGCTTATCGTCGTCATCCGTTTAAATGGCATTGCAGATTTATAAGGCAATATTTTATATTAGGTATAAGTTAGTAGTGATTGTCATTTTGATTAGTAGTAAATTAGTTTTGGTTAGAAGCGTACTTATATAAAATTTGCCTTAAAAATCTTATATAGAAAATAGAAAAGGGAAACAAAAAAAGTGGCGAAAATAATTTTCCGCAGCTTGAATTTGGATTCGATTCTATTTGAGTTTTGCAAATGTCGATTCGGTTCGATTTCTTTTGTCCACAAAAATAATTCGATTCGAAATTTGGAAAATTCTCACACCTCTAAGTGAAAGCAATGTTATTTACTCACTCTATTCTGTTACAAGAAGTGAAGGCCGCGCTGAACGCCCCTAAAGGCCGCCGTATCTCCAACTAACAATAAGAACTTCTTATAAGGATGCTAATCTTCAGCGGAACTCAGTGTGATTGTTCCAAATAGCGCTGTTATAATGGGACGTTTCCCGCAAATTCACGGGTTTTTGCAAACGACCAAAAGCTTAGATATCTTAACACGGCTTAAGTGATCACTTTAGCTTAATTTCGGAATCTAGCGCTCATCAAAGACGTAGTGTGTCCGCGATCAGCAGCCCTCCGGATTTTCCCACAGTTCCTCTTATTTCCTGTGTTTGCCTCAGCCGACAAACATCCTCAACCAATAGAGCTCTGTTTGCGCACCTCTTTCTAAAGCACCTCACTTCCGCTCTCCTCCACTTCACCAAAATATATTTTACACCTTCATCTCTAACCTGCCTCTGCGGTCATCTTTTCGATGTTCACATACTCGATTCTGCCGACAAACACGCTCTCTTTCTGAAGGATATAGTTAAACGTATATAATATTTCCTTTTTTAAGTTTCTCAGTTTTGTTCGGAGATGATATGAGATATACTGAAGTATTTATGGTGATGAATAATGACTTCAATTTAGGCAGTGTCCTTTCCATGCAGATAATTCAACATTTGTACTATTTTTAGTAGAAATATTAAATTTTTATATATACAATAGATAAGTTTATGGTATTAGTTGTAAGTAGTTATATTTAAGTGCCTCGACAGCTGAGGTCATTTCGCACATATGAGTTCCCACGGGCAGTCAAACCCGGGACCACATTCACCAAATGCGAACGCGCTACCCACTTGGATATATGGGAACCCCGTTTTTGGTATTCATTACCTTTAATTGATTCAGTGATATTTATTAAAATGCTAATATTATTTCTATGTTTATAATGAATATGTAATGTTAAACTGTAAAATGATGATTTACTCTGGAAAACTTAATAAAATAGGTCGTTTAAAAGTAACTGAGCGCTCTCTAAGAATTGGGGATTATCGTCGTTTTCAATCGATTGTTTACGAAACTTAATTTAGAGAATTTAAAACCTTTTCTAAAAAATCTAAGAATCAGAATATTCCTGATTCACAACATTATTATGATTCATTGAATAATTCCATAGCAATTAATATCAACTTTTAAGTAAAGTGAATTTAACCCTAGGATTCAGCGATTTAGTGAGAAATCCTCAGATATAGTTGTAAGTGTTACATAGTATAGCTATTCGCCATGAAAAGGTCATACATGAGGTTGTATGGACTAACATAATCCCCCTAAAATTCGACCCTCAGGGCGACCGCCCGTACCTTGGGACGGCATTTAGGTCACCCCTTATTGATAAGTGTTATTGATGCGGGCATTGTGCAGAAATAACGTGGACTGTCTCCACTGACAGAATTCCGGCTGAGGAAAGAAAGCGGAAGGCAAACTTCCTCACTTCTCATCTTACTTTGTAAGCCACATAGAGACCTTTTGGTAGACAGTTGATGGGCTCGATCTCTCTTTTGTGCTCTCTCAGACAAAACGGTTCATCCACATTGTCCATTTTGTTTTTTACAACCGTATATTTGCGGCTGTCGTAATTTTGGCCAGTAGTACGTATTTAATGGCTATTTTTCAATTACATCGAATCGAGCAATGGAAGTCATCGTGAGTTAACCAAGGTGATTCTAGTACAGCGAAAGTAATTAAGTAGAAAAAATCCTTTCCTCGAGGAAAATAATTCACCTTGAATCTTAAGATTTTTCAGGCGCCGCCATTCGAAACAAAAGAAAGTGCTCAAGCGTTACCGACGGTTTCTTTCCTCAGTCCTTGGATTAGCTATTAGTTTCGCAAATGCTTTTAATTCCGCCTTCTCAGTTTATAGCAATTCTAAATGTAATTCATCGTTCTTTACCGTCGGTGTGTTGCATAAGCCATTCCATTGCGAAACCTATTTCGCGCAGTAATTATTGATATCCTGCATCGTGGTTGAATCGAAGTGATTTCTCCACAAATACTACCGATTTTATAGACTTTACAAAATTTAATTTTTAAACCGTGCGCCGCTGTACGATTAATATTTTGGATTATCCATCGGATAAGGTCCTTCGAAATGTCGGAGGACGTTTCCGCGCTTTTTGTACGACAAAAGTCATCACTATTAAAATACGTCTATTCCTGGAGAAACTTAACTTTTAGTAGCAAATCTGTCGGTCTAGATTAGGGATCGACAACCTGCTGATCCGGAACCACTTGCAGCCACTTCATGGTATTATCGGCACCTCCAGTTTACAAGGCTACCGAATAAAGGCTCCCATTGAAAGTTTATTCCTCACATCACAAGTCCTTAAATTGATAATTAATACATTATTATTGTAGGTAGTTGATATATTTTCTACAATTGTCAATAAGGTTGTACGACATATTGTAGTAATGTATATTAAATGTAGTCTTGTAGGGTGTTATTAGATTTATGACACTTTTGTAGAACATTGCCACCGGACTGATAGTCCCACTGCAATTCAACTCTCTTCGGTTCTCTTTTTTTGTACTACCACAATAAAGGGTATTTTATAAAAAAACTCAACTCCCAGCCTAGATAATAACTTAATCAAACAATGTATTCGATACGTGAATATCATTTTGGTAATACAAAATTCAATCAGTCCTTCGATTGTTCGGAGTAGGGAGATTGCAAAAATTGGATACACTTTCAAAATACAATCTCTACCCCATTTTCTGCTAAAGCAAACACGTTAAGTTTCATCTACCTACAATTTTCTTATTTAAAAGTAAAAATATATAGCAAACATTTTGAATTCCCAAAATATTTTTCTTTGATTTAGGTTAGTTAATCTCAATACCCTCCTTTTGTTAATTCACTTGAGATATTTCCTCCGCTCAAATGTCAGAATCAGTGTTTTTTAGCATGGCAGGTGGTTGTAACAGTTCTTTCAAATCTCAAATCTCTCACAATTTTTTTCTCTAAGAAATTGATCACGAAATCAAATCAAGTTCGATGTAGCGGGTAAACGGCCCTAAAATAGAAATCTTATCACATAGTCGTTATAGTCGTACATATAGTCTATCGTTTTTATACTTAAGTGCGGTTTTGGATATGACGCGGACATTTTCAAATTTACGAATTTACATTTTATAGAAAGTCAAAAAGTCCGTCAATCATTTCATGAGTAAGGGTACTTATGATGTCCTTGAATTGCCTTTTGAGGCCCCTGAATGGTCTTTTAAGGCCCTTGAGGCTTTGCTGCCCAACCTTCTTTTTCAAATAGGTTCCGATACATTGTACCCCATCGTTTCTTCTGTGTTTCTTATGGAATTTCATATATAGCGGTGTGGCGTAAAATCGAGGATGATTTTGGAGAATTTCCAAAACTTATTTATAAAAAAATCACTTCCTTTATCGACACTTCGGGTCACAAACATCTATTTCTAGCGGGAAGAGCTTCAAATAAAATTTTTGAAATCGCCCTGATGCATTACTATGGAAGAAATCTAGATACACCTGGATCATATCAAACTTACTGACGTCTTAATTATTGGGGAATTAGGACTAGAAATATAGGGGAAAATATATTGGAAGATGTCTTTTCTATATACGTTACTTATCCACGTTCTCACGCTATATCTTGGCTGAGAATACCCTATTCCTTAGGGAGGGTTTCAGAAAAAAGTTCCGAAAATCGGCGCAATGGTTTTTAAAGGGAAAATTCGCAACTTAAGAGACCTGGGATGCAATCAGTGATAGCTTGGATCAGATTCTCATTTTTATCTGTTGCTTCACGATGGAGCCCATGCGATATTAAAAGGCCAAGTCAACGACGCTGTAAACAAACATGGCTCAGATGCGTCGATATATTACTATCGATGGAGAGGAGAAGTTTTCATCGACGGTATTTTGGATTATTGGAATAAAACGTGGCATTATATAGTATATGTATATAGAGTGAGGCACGCACACCCTTAGGTTCCTCCGAAGACTGCTCATATTGAGGAGGGTGTTCGAAGGGCAGATGACACCGTCGGCGGGGAGTAGCAGCTGCAGCCACGCGCCCTGCATCTGCCCCTCCGAAGATACTGAGGAAAACACAAGTGCGATAACTCGCTCGAGATCTTTGCCTCTTACAACGTCTTCAGCTGCACTGCCAACTTGTTTTGATCACCTGGTCGGCGTCCTTTCCTTGCCACTTGCGCCCTTCGTACTCTCTTACTTTTCCACGTGTTGAAATACGTCGTCCGGGATATTTATTTGTCCAGAATTATCGTATTTTTACGCCATAATGTTCGTACGCAGATAAGTCGATTAGCGTTCGAAGAAGGTTAAGACCGAATATTCTTCGTACGCGAATCGTGTACAAAAATAATTCTTCTCGTTTTAATAAAGTCGTTTTGTTAATGTAATTATAATGAAATGAAAGAATTGGAAGAAGAATGTAACTATGTCAGTCGAACGATATCATTTTTGAACATGGGTTTCCGTACTAAACTGGAAGTCGATAAACCACAACAATCAATAAAATGTTTGATAATTATAATTAAGGTAAATATATACGCATTAATAGTGATTTATTTATTCATTATCAATTTCCGCCACACTTAGTGCCTGGGTCTTACTGCGAAGTTAACTCACGCCAAATTAACTCAAGTTATTTTACGAAGGAGTAAGTAGTACATATATGCACGGAAAGGATTGGAACGTAAACAAGATCGCTAACTTATATCCTAATTTATAGATAGCCATTTTAATAGTAACGATTTACATTTGAATTTGCAATGAGTGTATTATAAACACAGCATAGTAAATGCAATTACTATAAAATGCAAATACTGTAATGTTTACTATAAATATAAACTGTGAAAATTTTATTTATAGATTGAGACATTTGAATGTATATTTGTTGCCTGTTTTCCGTACAATTTGTAAGTTATTTGGTTGAATTTCCGTTAATTTAGTCTATCATTTCCAGTTTTCTTCAACGAATCAACTTTAATATGATCGAAATTACATTTTGGAAGATAAACACACTCCAAAAAGCGTCCATATGGTACCTTTCCTGTGGAAAACCTTCTTGAGGATCTAAATAGAGTCAAAATTAGGAATAAATGGAAACATTAATATGCAATTAGCTCTAAAGTGTGGGCTATGATTACGTGAGAGGGTTGTCTAATTCACAATTTTCAGAGGAAATTACATTTAAACAGCCTTAAATAGGCCATTCAAAATGTTCTAACAGAAGACGGCAGTTCTTCGTTGATCGCCGCCTTAAAACGAAGGGAAAATGGAGATACGTGAAGACAAAAGGGAAAAGTCAGTCTGATTTCCGTGGACATTGATGCGCATCCTCTTCACCAGGCCATTCTCCAACCTGAAGCCCTTTGTTTTTCTGAACTGCGCAGATTTCCACAGATTTACAATAGCAAAAGCGGCACATTTTATTATTTACGCCAACCAAAGCCGATCAAGCTTCCAAACAGGATAGTAGAAAAAAGTCCTTTTATTGTGAGACGAAAAAGTCGAAGAGAATCAACTTCAAAGCTCACTTTTCAATAAAAACAATCCGAAAATCCGTTTTGGACTTCATCTCCTACACCATTAGATACTAATAGTTCTTAAGGAGAGGGGATGAGGCTTAATTAGAAAGGTGGAGGAGTGAGGTAATTTGTCCTTTCTTTCTCGAATGCTATGAGAATGACGGAATTCTTTGAGTGTAAATCATCCACTCAAGCCAGCACAATGCTTCTAGGAATAGCTTTTTTCACAGAATTCGATGGGGAGTGACATAAATGAATACCATTATTTAGTATCACTCATACCTCAGAAGATGTCATCCCAGCTCTGCATAAGACTGAGACTTCAGATGAAATATTTGCCTTTATCCGCTACCGGAAGAAAAATGCAGCGTTTCGTTCATCAAAACATGCTTGCTTAAGTAGAGTTGGCCAGTAATGTACTAAACCATAGTCTAATGCATACGTTTTCTGATCAATTTGCTCACATACTCAATGGCCGCCTACTGCTGTTCGGCGGCCTACTGGGTTGGTTGGTGGTCCATGAGAAGCTCTTAATCATCTGTAAAGAAATTTGCTCATATTTTGCAATTTTTACGTTTATCAAACCCCTTCATTATTTTCTGGATCATCTGTGACACCAAGACAGGGCAACAGCAATTGTATTACAATAATATCAGCATGGCAAGGAGTTCAGGAGGGAGTACAATAGATGATGCTTTGTATACTTTACATACATTAGTGGCTCTTTTAAGTCGCCATAAACTGAACTGATACGGGAAATTCCGATATCAGGTAATTTTTTCCGAGGTTTTCCTGGAACCGCTAATATTTATAGCTTAAAAATATTTTTTATTCGAATTTCATGACTTAAGGCGGTAGAATTTGAAGCAAAATTTTCAGTGGGAATGCAAGAAACTGTTGCATCGGTCTCTCTAGCTAATGATGTATGTTTATTTTTATACTCACCGCCGAATTTTTTCGTCTTTTCTTTAAGAAAATCTTCTGATGAAAGCCGATTTGAACTCTTTTTTTCGGATACGGCGCCTTTTACGGGTTAGATTAACCAGCAGATGGAGGCGTAGCAGATTGAAGATTGACATCCGCATTTACACTTAGTTTACTACCGGAGCGAAGGAAATCGATGTCCTAAGATCCATAAGAACTTATTGTCAATGTTTCTGGTCATTTTTTAAGAAGATAATTTTTCTTTTTAAAAAGTTTTAAATTTAGATATTACCATCAGTAGGTATCGCAGATTTTTCATTTGCTTCCTGTGGGTGTTCCCTGCAGTAGAGATTTCTTGTCGAGTACTTAACTTAAGTATTTTCAATTCTCACAGTAGTTTCCTCCTTATTCTGTCTTTTTTATTGCTTCTTTTTCCTCTATCCTTAACTTCTATCAAATTACTGAGGAGTAAATGCAGAGAAGAATCTATTGTCTCAACTTCGCCAAAAAACGGGTTATATTCTATTTTAGTTGCAACCGCTTAGTAATAAATCAAGATTTCAGATTGATATCAGATTTTAACCTTTTACACACCAAAAACACGACACTACTGCAAATAGTAAGTTGGCATTAGATTTGTGGTTTTCATTCCCCTGTTTCATTACGATTATTTTATATAAATTTTTGCTATCCATAGTTTCCTTTTTCGGTTATTTGACAGTGGCTTCCCAGTTGAAACGTTTTTATGCTCCAATCTCTCTTTGTTTCTTTTGGCATTTGATTGTCTGTCGATCGTCGTGTTTCTCCATTGCATTTTTGACTTCGACCTTGCCTAATCTCAATCGGTAAGTATTTGTCCTCGCTAACATTCTCTAATAATTCGACAGCAATAAAGGCTGGAGTAAACATGTTTGTATTGTATAACTTGAGCAAGAATCAACTTTTCTTGAGGTTAATAGACCCTGTTTTAATAACTAAGCAAAAATAGCACTCTATAAAACACATCCAACGACTGGTTTCCACATGAAAATGACTCTTAAGTTGAAGATAACGCTTAAGCGTCCAAGTAAATCATGAGGTGTGTTCTTCTAATGTGATATTTTCCTTTGTTATTAAAACAGGAATTAGTTTCTTCTAGAAAAATTATTTCTTGCTCTATTTCTACTATCATGGAATACGACAAAGTTATTGCTGATTCCAATGAATTCACAATTAACTACTTATGAAGGAGTTAGTTATTTTACTTAATTTCCTCTTTAACTCGAGAGCCCCTTTTGAAGTTCCTTGAAGAAAGTATCCGTATGTGGGACCATTACCATCTCCTCTTGTCAAACCAATGCTTATTTATGTTTGGTAATTTAGTTTCATATGTATCTTTATTCTTTAGAAAAATCACGGTGTAGTAATTCTCAAATTTCATTCAGTACACCGTAAGCAGCACTTTATCATTAAAAATGGCAAATGTAATTGCATTAATCTGCATCAGTTTCGATTATTAATGTGGAATTTTCGAATGGAATCTTAATGTTTCACTTCAGATGCCATCATGGAGATACCATGCTTTCCTCTAACAAGTGGGGATTTTAAATTAAAGTTTGCTATGTTGGTTTTACAAAGGAAAATATATGCAATTTTAGGTTGAACCCAAAATTTGGAAATATTGTAAAGGACACTATTCATAGAATTCGATAATGGGGGAACTAAATGAATGACATTATGAAATAAATCTGGGAAGGGGTAACTTGATGGCAATCCATAATGCTATAAGACATGCAACTTGTTTTTTTTTCTCAAATTATGGAAAACAAGACCGGTTCGAGAAAGCATCTTCAGGTCGCCTATTGAAGTGAAACCGGTCATGTTTTGAATTCATTGAGGAACATACCAAGATGCATCTCTTTAAAATTAATAGCATTTCTCAGCATCGCTCATACTGCAGTACTTTTCCTATTATTCCTGCCATAGGAAGAATTCAGACGAAGGTGAATGGAGTATACATTTTCCTCTGTCCTTCACCAAAAGACAAACGAATAATACTGAGTTTATGAATGTATGATAAAAATAATGATGGGAGGATCAATCGGAATGGGAAATATTGAATTTATTTTGTATAGGAATCGTAGAATTTTTAACCTAATTTCGATTCTTTGAAATTTTAGGTTTAAAACTAAATGTCCCGTTCTGGTGCTAATGGTGAATAGATTAATTGATCTATCAGTAAATCTAATATCAATAGATCCCAACGAAGCTTAAATGTGACACTTTACTCATTCTCGTGTAAAATAGTGGAATATTTGAATTATTCCTCAATTCTCAAACTTTCCTCTGAGATCGTTGGTTCTACTTTTTTATTTCCGAATGTATCAACTTTTTTATTTTAATATTTTTCAAACATCATTAGCTTACTTAGTTAATATTAATTTGGGTCGACCAGCAAGAAAAAAACCTGCGCCCTGAAAACCTGAGTAACTTCGTCATAATATTTATTTAATTACGATAATGTTGAAGTACAGAAATAAAATGGAATAAAATATTCGCTCTTAATGTAAGGACTTCAATGTCATTGCGAGATTATTTAAATATATTGTTCCCTTTATTGCTTAAAGATTTACTTAATTTTTCACTAAATGGAATAGATACTCTGTTGAATAAACCTTTTCAATAAATATTATGTTAATGTTTTATTAATAAATATACTTTGTTTGGTATTAGTTTCCCAGAATAACAGTAATTAACTTTTTATCTCAAGTGAATAAGTAGGATATATAATGAAAGGGGTGAGGGCACAGTTGTGGTGCAGAAGGCAGGTTTAAATTTCGTCTGAAACGACACCAAAATCGTATCCATTTGGCGGATGGCGGGCAGGTGGTGGAATCTTTTTTCTCCAAGATTTGCGTAGACCAGGTGAAAGTAAGTCTCTCGTAACACTCTCTTGACGCGTGCAATTAATGATACTTCGTTTATTATCGAATAAAAAAAAACAGATCCTGAGATAATTCGTTGATGAAACGGATTCCCGTTTGTATTTTCAACTCGACGGCGGTTTTCAGCACGAAATGCAAGAATTCATGAAATCTCTTGCCATTCTGGGTTAGAAATACAAAGAATGTTCTTTTCTTTAAGCTCCAATCTGTCCAGTTTCCAATCAATTGCTTCATAACCTAAGAATTTCTAACCTTACCTATTGTCTGTCTCTCACATTCATTTGTGTATTTCCTCGTTAAAATTATTTTTCTATTCTATTTTTATGATATTTCAATCTCCATATTTTCATTATTGGATATCTTTTTTGTGCTTTCTCTATATAATGTTTTTTTTCCAGATAAAATCTTCTTTCCTCACCTTTTAGATGTATGTAGGTCAGCGAAGACTTTTCATTTTGTTTATGTTTTCCTCCTAATATTATTTTCCGTATGTTGAACATTTTGGTTACTTTATATCAACATTTTCTTACAAAATTCTCAGTTATCCCTATTTTTATACTAATGTCTCGAATTTGTGTCCTTCTTTTGATTTTGTTCAGTCTCGCCCAAAGAAGGTTTTATTTATTTTAAATAATCTTGGTATTACTCTATATCATACTATATAATATATGTACTTGTATATCAATCATAAAATTCGATTCCCAAGGAGAAAAGCACTTGAAAAATGAAATCTCTTTGGCTAGAAATCTTCCAACTACCGGAAATTGGAAGAATCGTGTACGAATCCCCGTCCCGTCAGACTTTTTTCTATGTTTGGTCCTCCTAAGGAAATTTCCTAGGTGCACGCTTTTAGTGATAAGTTTATAACCTTTCCTTCCTAACTTAACCTCTAACCTACTTGAAATATTTCAATCGTTAATTCTCTCGAGTGAAACTGAGTAAATACTGATGTTGATTTTTTAAATTACTGATTGAAAGTCCATTATGAGAAGCACGACGCCGAGAATTTTAAGATTTGACGAAGGAAAATACGTTCTCCTTACCTGTCTTGGAAATATCACTTTTACGCAAGGCAAGTGTTTCTTCCTTGATTTGATAATTATCGAACCTTTTCGAGATTATACCAAGTTCCTATTTTTTCCCAACTCATCCGTATAAATGTTTGATTGTGAGATTTAAATCGGTTTGCGCCCTTTTATCATCGAATGACCGCCAAACAGAAGCGACCGCCATCTGATCCTGGCCCTGACTCTTAGGAGGATGTTTTGCAGACTTGATTGTGTCCTTTTACAATCCGTAAACAAAGTAAAATCTTCTTTGATCCGATCGAAATCGCGACCTCGACTCAACCTCAACCTCAATATGAGAAGAATGGAAGACCTTATCCGGCAATCGCCTAAAAAAATATCTCTCTCACGCAGATTCATTTCTTTTCGGCGTTTGGACTCCACAAACATTTTGGACCGCCGCTCAAGATTTTTTCATTCTTTCATCCACACTAATCTTCAACGTAATTATGAATGGACATTTGCTATCGGGGGATCGTGATTTCCGCTAAAAAGAGGCACTAATAAAAATATATTTAATTATCATTGCACTATATATACTATTAATACTATTTTCCAGAAGTATTTGCATTTTCATTACTCCTTGCGTCTTCTCCCAAATGCAAATTTAAACCAATTAATTTCTCCACTTTTCTAATGGAACCTGATTTTCTTTTCACCAGTCACTTATTTCTGAAATAATTATTTTTTGTCTTATTTTGGAGAATGAAGAAAAATGTAAAATTCATTTGTCACCGAGGTCCCAGTCTTATCTATGATATGATAGCTACTGAGGTAGGAGTGGTACTTAAAAATGAACTAAAATTAGGTCTCTCCTAATTGAAATCTGTTAAAAATGTTATTTCCAGATTGATTTTGCTGCTTATACGTGATGCAAAGCATTCTGTCTTATTTAAGGAAGCTAGGACTGACCACCTCACGTCTCACCTTCCCTAGCTTACCTCTCTCCAAGGTAATGGTATATAATCTAATGAAAATCGAGATGTAGGGGACCAACCTGTGCATTTCGCATTCGCCAAATTTTGTGTCAACCGAATTCCTCATTAATCCATTCGGCAAACTCATCATGATTGAGTTCCATAGATTCCATTGAAGAATTAATTTTCCGCGATATTGGAAAGCATCATATGTTAGCATTTGTTAAATGAATGTACGTTTAATCAGTGAACTCAAAATTATCATCCGCATAAACTTAGCTATTTATATGTATATAAATTGTAACATGTATGGGACAAATTTAAACACAAGTTTAAATGCATAATAATAATACATATGTTGATTGAAATTCCTCTATAAGAAACCATCTCGGAAGAATCAATGAGATTATTTGCTCTGTGGACTATAAAATTATTCCATGTCAACCGTTGTTTCGAACTAACCGGTTCATCGTACTTACAGTCCAGTAAGATACGGAGTGGACAAATGCTCCACTTCGTGTTAATCGATATTTCATATTATCCGTTTTAGTGTTGTGATTTCACCGGTTTCACTGTATGTGATTAGCTGAGGTTCCAACAAGGATGAATACCTTACAGACAGACCTGTTAGCGTATCGTACCAGTAATTACCAGAAAAAATCTTCATTTGGTTCAATGGGTTAAGAGAGAGTGAGTTTTATTATTTTTTGTTCTGACAATTCCCACGCTATGTCAAAAAGTATAATTCATTTAAATGTAACACGTGGTGGCAGTTCTAAACTAATTGTGCGGATTTTCACGAATGCATCGCTTTTCTGCAATATAGTTTAGATGCGCTCTAAGCGGCGTATCGTTCACGGACTTCTTCACGATTCGCATGAGTGCCCGTCAATTCCTCCACCGTCTTTCACCGCTGCTTCAAAAGCTCACTTTCGGAACATTTTGCTTCGGAACATTTATCGGTGTATGTAAGAGGCAGCGTGGGATCGATCGTCATTTCATTTGCGGTTATCTGAACCTCTGCATCCTCCAGGATGCCACTCTCTTGAACTGGATGAATCCATCTACTGGTCTCTTTGTCTGGATTTCGTTGAAATATTCCTTCTACATCTACACCTTCCCATCCTTCTCAGAACTTTTCCGTCTAGTATTTTTCGTATCAGACTGTTAATTCTGAGTGAATTCGCCAAGCAGGGACGGATCTACAATTAGCTACAATAGGCGCTATCTGAGGACCTCATCCGTTTTGGGATCTCGATAAAACAATGCTTAGAAGCCCTACTTCTTGAAATTTTCATGGAGGTTCGTTCGATGGTTCTAGTTATTTACTTCAAAAAGAACGACTAGTAAGCACAAATACCTCACCAATATTTTATTAAACATGGTAAATTACTGCTTAATAAAATATTGGTGGTAAAGGTATAAGTGCTTAATATAAGTATATTTTTCTTTATAATCGAGGCCGAATAAATAGATTCTATTAAGGAAAGAAGTTATATATGTTGAGTATTTCTACGTAACATTTTATAGGATCTGTTACAAAATGTATGCCTGTGTATAATGTAAATATTTGCTCAATATATATCGTTTTATATGTTACTAATTGTAAATTACATAGAACCACTTATAACTCAACATTTTTTCTTGTCGCATCTTGACTTGATTTTCTATGTGTTTGTATTTTATCATTAAATGGACTCTTATGTGCGATTTCCCTCCCTTAAAACGTTCATTGCCTTAGAACAAGATGCTCCAAAGCGGCTCTATAGCAAATTTCTTCTTCAGATCCGAATCTATTGGTTTGCATGTTAGGTTGTTGTTAGTTTACCACACGTCCGACTACCCAGGTGCAAATGTAGGCAGTCTGAGGCTCTAGGCGGTAGGAAAATTTTGAGGTCCCCCAGTTAATTCTTCAGCAGAAACAAGGGAATTAAAATATATTTTGGGTCTATTTGATGGTGAGGACCTCAGCTTGCGTTTAATAGGAATGGCCTAGAGTATTTAGCCCCAAGCCCCAAGATGATTTCTATGGGGCCCTTACCAGTAAAATATTTTTCATAGATGGTCACCACCCAAATGATATCAAAGTAACGCAGTTTAATACTTATGAAGTAATAGAATTTTCTATTTTGAAATATGTAATTAATAATGTATAAATATATAATAAAAACTCTTCAATGAATCTTTGAATTCTGAAAATTTTATAAACTTAGTTATTTTGGTGACCATTTTCATTTGTGGTTTTATGCTAAAGAAATATTCCGCTATTTTAGAGGACGGGAACAGCGAAAATAAAGCCTTGCAATAATGTATTAATATTTTCAGAAGCAGGTGTTAATAGGTGTCGAATACACCTTAAATTTTAATTTAGGTTTTCTTTGTAAACATCTAGATTTTATTATACGCCGGTTCACATACAATCGCTATAAAATTGATTTTCAGCTTCTTTTTGAGCCTAGGACTTTTCAATTGCTTTCCCTTAAATACAAAGAATTTCTCCCTCACTTTCTCATATACATAAGCACATAAGAAGATTCTATTTGACGGATTCTCAGCATTCAATTTCTGGCGTGACCACCGTGAGTTCCCAAAGATGCTTGTTTTCTCGTTGCCAGGCAACGTAAGTATTTTCTATAAGCTCAATAAACATTCGTTAACTCTTTTCGTCACCCTTTTCTCGCGTTATTGCGCATTTAGATCCGAAATTCGGTCACATCCTGTCTCTAGGGTTGCTAGGTTGCAGGATAACACTACGAAGTCCCTCATCACTTTTCATTTTCGGTGTTTCCTTTTCCTTCAGGGGGACGTGGGCTCGTACGCCAGTGACATCTAGCGGCGGAGAAAGGAGAGAGGCGCGTCGGTGGTAGTTGAGAGAGAGGCCGGAGAGCGTCGCGGTGGTCGCGTGGGGGGGAGCACATCTGCAGGGGTCAGGGATCCTTCTCTCCTCATTCAGTCGGTGGCCGGCAATCTGCTCGAGTGGTGTGACTCACTCAACTTACCGACCGTCGTCCTGTTCCTCTAAGTCCATCGAAATATTTTGGTGCTGCCTTCCTTCGGAAAGTGTAGTGTGCCAGTGTATCTCAGTGTTCGCTACGACTTTTTCTTTCCCTAGTGGATCGGCAACCTGAGGACCGCTAAGTGGCTTAAGTTAAGTGTCCATTCGACGTTGTGTGATGATGATGCGGCCTGCACGACGGCCTTGCTGACCGCATTATGCCTGCGGGGCCAAGGGTTCGACTCCCGTGGCGAGCGAACTGCCGAAGACGCCGCAGCAAGTGATTTGAGTGTTTCTCGAGGACTCCGGCTGTGAAAAGAGTGACGATGGGATTAGCGAATGCAGTGGTCGTCGCAGCCTTCGTCTTTGGATTTCTTCAACAGGTAAATCATTCTTTTCTCGATCGATTGTCAAATTGAGTCTGTGGATAAGACCCACGGATTTATCTTATCGGGCGGCGTAGAGGTCCCCGCTTCGAAGCCCACTTACGATTCTCCCTTTGTTGACATACGCCCAGGGCCGGCCCGAGGGTAGGCGGCGCCCCTAGGCCATGTTGGCTGGCCCAAACAATTTTATATCTATGTATCACTGAGTGTGTACTCTTTGAACCTCGAAAAGCATAACATCGATTCAAGTGAGTACGGGTTGGGTAGTAAAACTGATGTTAGGAAAGCAAAGAGAAAGGGGGTGACAGCGGTTTTGTGTTGGGAAATGAGGTAGCGTAAGCTGCAATAATCTTTTTTCCGCTGTTGTGTGAATTCAATTGATTGATTGTTTAGATTTTTATTATGGAATGATTCTAAACAAATACATGCACCTGAGGTATTATTCTTTGGGATCCTTTAAAGAGCGTCGCCTCCCCTTGATCTGCTCAGCAGCCGTGATCGTATGCAACGAATTGGAAGCGTCTCCGGTTCAAGGTATCCGTCGGCGTCGCCTCGTCGCTTTGAAATGTCTTTTTTCCGGGAACTTCCGCGCGCAAATCGCTCGGGGCGCTATCGCATTTTATCAGTCCTAGTCTAAGGGACGCCGACGGGGACGCAATTTTTGACTTCATTACGCGAAGAACGGTTTCTAATAGCAACTCTTCCTTGTTTTCAACGAGGCGTCGCGAAAGAGACTGACGACTTAATCGCGGAACAATTGACGGCGACGGGGCGAAGTAACATTCACTTTAAATGCTCCTTTTATTTGGAGGAATCGAACATTAACAAAATCGATCTAGGATCTTTTTTCTAATCCGAATTCGGTCGGTACCGCGGAGTTCCCTGCGTTACCGTCTCTCCCGATTGTTAAAGCCGTTTCCCTTGTTAATCTCTCTGCCGTGATGAGGGATCCAATTTGAGGGCTTCTTCTCAATGGAGAGCGAATGTGAATCAGACCGAGAGTCTTTCGCAACCGCTTTAATTTGCGGTGTTTTCATCCCGTTGACATCGAAGAATAGGCCGGTGCATTCATTTGAAATCGATGTCGGGCGTGAATGAGCCGCTGGCGCCGTTGGTTAGCTTTCAGTGGGACTCTGCTGCACTTCCCAATGGATTTGGGCCGAATCTCAATTATACCCATCGTGGGGGGGAGTTTTCGGTGGGTGCATTGGGAATGTTTTATCCGCTGGGATGAACCGGCTCCTATCCATTCGGGAGGAAAATCCATACATCTCAGATTGATGTTTGGAAAAATTCGGAGCCTTTTAGGAAGACGTGATTTATAGTCTGCGACCGCGCTATCAAATTGAGAGAACGAATTCCGCGAGAAAAAATGGGGATGAATGCTATAAGACTCGGGAATTAATTTTTTCCGGTGACCGTGGAAGGCTTGGGCGCGCGCATCTCCAGCCATTTGCCAAATATTTGCACACGGAGAGATTTGCACTCGAGTTGATTCAATGACAGTAATTGACGTCCTCTATGGAAATCTGTTGTCATTTTTACGTACTTAAATTCTACTGATAAGTTCTCCTTTGGGATTGCTATTGTTCCAAGCATTTGAATACGGCCCTTATTTTGTATTTATTAATTATGATTAAGAAAAAACTTCTCATCACCAGTCTTTTGGATCGCGATTTTTTCTTTCCAAATTTTAAATGAAATGTAAAGTTCTCGTCTCAATTGGTGGCGTTTTACAATTTCAACCACCGCGGTTAGTCCAGCTATTTCTGTTGCAAGTCCTCAAGCTCTCGCTAAAAAAAGCTCTCTTGAAAACGCGGTGTAAGTGGCGAATGTGTCCAGTATTTCGCGAACCCAGACTTACCATAAGAACTAGGGCGATTTGGGATATGTTTTCAAATTTTCACCATTGCGGATGCTCGTAATTCCTTCCGACATTCCTATTACCGGGCTTTCTATTTCCATAATAAGGCCTTTGAACATCTAATTATAATTCGCAATATAAAACAAATACTTTCGACAAATTGATAAAATGAGCAATAGTCCCCTTGATGCCTCAGATTACCTCAAGCAAATACATGTCATACAGGTGTAGAATAGAACCTTAAAATAAAGAGAACGAATATGTATGATTTCTATTTTTCAAAGTAAACTATTATCGAAGTTGATAAATATGTCCCCTTAAGCTGTTGAGTTTCTCAGATTTTGATTTAACGCCGTGGGAACTGAATGTTATGCTAGAGTTATTGTTAGGGAATCGCCATTTTAAAATTTCCTTCCCATCACAATGGTGATGCCTTTGGCCATATCCCTAGCGCTTTCGTGAATTCAGACGCCTCTCCCCTTAGGGCCTGTTCTCTGTCAACCAAGAGCACATGGCCTTCTTGGAGAAGAGAGCCTTCCGCAGCTAAATATCTTCGGAGTCGCTAGATAAAAAGGGGGCTCGTGCTCCTGTATTCCTCCACTTTATTAAGGGTTAAGTTGTCCTACGCGTAATTCGGAAGTCAACATATATTTTTTCCTACCAGTTTGAAAATTGTTTCCGATAGTCAATATTTGTTTGTAGTACTCGTCTCTGTGAATAATTCAGTATTCACAGAGTATTATAACTTGTTTAATATAATTATTTATTAAGCATTGAGCTCAGGCTGGTTTGAACCTCATCCCCTGCACCATCAGCAGCTGCTATGGGCAAGGGGGTGAAGGTAAGATGAAGAGTGAGGTAATCTACCCTTGCTTTCTTTGACGAAACATAATGCTCCAAGTAGAAAGCATCCAAGTAAAAGAAGGACAGAGACGTCGGAATAACCCTTTTCACATATTTCGATGAGAAGTGACCTAAATGAATTCCATCATTAAGTATTCCCCAAACCGCAGCATCTTTCATAATCATGCGGAAGATATCAACTTCGGTGAGCAGATGATGGACGGGTGAAAGGTCTTCCTTTATTCTGCACCGGCTGATGAATGAAGAATATTCTGCCCGTCAAGGAATGGTTGTACTGTAATGGGAGCCATGTCTTGTTTTTGTTCTTATCGATCAATTAATTCCATAGAATGCCTCATGGGATGCTATTATCGGGATTAATTTTGCTGATGAAATAAATGGAAAGTCTCGAGATGAATGGAATTAGTGCTTCGTATTGAACAGAGGTGATCAAAGTGTCTTTAAAAAAGAACTTGATTAGGATTTTTAGGGAATGCAGTTGCTGAGGTCTTAAAATGAAAAAGGGTTCTATCCTGTTTTAATTGGAATACGTTCAGAGAAGGGAATGGAAAAAATATAGTATTCTAAGAAAATGTAGAATTAGTGCCAACATTAATTCCAATGATAAAATCAGGTGGTCTTAAATAGATGGTGGGGCATCATTTATAGCGATAAATATATATAATAGAATCTCTTTTGGCGGACCGCATTTTAACCGTTAGAGACCATGCTTAAGGAATTATCATGTCTGCGCGAGTCTGGTCATGCCTCAAGATTTGTTGATTAATTTCCAAGCCTTAGAAGTTGAAGATCCGCCTTACAGCGAACTTCTTACGATCGGGTTAAGTATAGAATAGACCACTCACCTCTCATACTATGGGAAGCAATTAAGTGGCCCAGATAGATTCGTAACCATTTCCTAAAAATCCACATCTTGTCAAAGATTCTCTTTTATGGTCGCCTTCGGTCCCGAGTTCGACTCATTGTTTGGTTCTTGAAACACTATTTTCACAGTTGTTGGCTCTAGAAAAGGAGCGATTATGATCATTTAATCCAAAGAACATTTAAAATGAAGAAATTCAATCACTTGAATGTGAAGGGAAAAACTTTTAACAAAAATTGTATCGGACCAAGTTCACTAAGAAAATGAATAAGATGTGCCGTACCATACTTTGGCCATACCTAAATTTTACAGCTAATGAAATGATACGAATGAATAAATGAAAAAGACCGTACAAATTTTAAGAGTGTCCTTATTCCTCTGCTTAAGACAATTCAATAAAGCGGCATCGGAACTTTTCCGGCTAGATTAGTGATAAAAATCTATAAAGAGTATAACTGAAAATAATACCAAAATATTTTCTCGAAATTAAAATTTGTATTGATGAATTTCATCTCATTTTATGCGATGACAAACTAGAAATGCGTTGATTTGGTTTTGGCAATGGCTAACTCTTCGCACAATCCCATTCCTTTCCCACTCATGTTTTTTTTATTCGCACCGGAAATAGTCGTCGCGTTGAGGACGACTGCGATTTTACGATAAAACAATCGAGAGTCCGAAATTAACTCGTTTCCACGCGATTAGTCGTAAAGAATAAACATCTTGAGATATCGATGGCCAAATTGATGAAATGTCGGCAACCTAATCCCTCTCAAATCAAATTGATTTTCATTCAGCTTAATTTAGATCGAAGTGCGATTTCGACCCAACTGAATCTGTATTCTCGCTCAAATTTCCGCTTTATCCCATTCCTCTGTTTTTAAATAAATCGTCCTACAATTATTCGTCTAAATCCTCTTTTGGTCCGATTAATTTATAGGAAGAATTTAATTTAGCTAACCATATAGGTTCCAAATGTGGAAAAAGCAATGCTTTATGAAATGAAAGGGTCAAATGGACGCTTTTAATGATGGAAATCCCCTCGTCTTGGGCAAGATTTTTTTGGTAAGTTGGGTTGAGGTTGGTTACGGAACCCTTCGTAAGAATAGGGCTAACCCTTAATGCTGAGATGATTGCATCTCCAGAATCGGCTGCTCTAACGTTTAGGGGCAAAATTTGGGTCGACGAAACTAACGTCTTGTAATAGGGTTGCTTCAGTGTTGGTGATTATACGGTCCGATTCATTCGTGGATCTTTCTTTCGAGTTTTACTTGTCTACCGTAAGTGATATACTGAATTAAGTGTTATTGAAGATGTAAATAGGCACAAACATCGAAAGGTTGAAAGAAGAGCTCGTGGTTCATATTTATGAGAAAATAACAGTCACTTGAATCTGAAAAGCTTGCTCTGGATGTAAATTAAGAACTTATTAATGTAAAATAAGAAGAGTAAAAGGAAATTGCTAAAGTATAAGAGAAGGTAAATTTGAAACGTTTCGCCGACGGAAATTCCGCAGGAAAGAAAATTAATGGGTTCGTTGGTAAAATCAATGGTATCCTCGAAAGGTTTCCGAAATAAGGGTATTAAAGGGGAGTAGAATTAATTGTCGAAATCAAATCAGGGGTGCCAACAGTCGAATAATCGCTGTTGAAGAATGGGAAATTTCAACGCGATGTAAGAAGAGAAATTATAGCTGCGATGTATTTAAAAGGCGGTGAATATGTAAACTGACGTCGCAGTTGTGTGTGACGCAGGTATCGGCATCAGGAGTGTTCGAGCTGCAGCTTTCCGCCTTTTCTGCCGATGGCCTCCGGTGCTGCACCGCGGACCACAGCCAGTGCCCGCCCTCACACTGCCTCGCCCGCTTCCGAGTCTGCCTCAAGCACTACCAAGCCAGGATAGACAACTCATCTCCATGCATCTTCGGCACCTTCCTATCGGCGCCCGTGGACTTGAAGGAAGGCGCTATCCTAGACCATCCCATTCAGTTCCGCTTCGACTTCGCCTGGCCGGTGAGTACCACTATATATATGATTAGTATTATCCAAGTTTACACATGTCAACACAGAAAAATTCACCTATCCCGGATGAAAAGCACCAAAGAGATTAGGATCATCTATTGCATTTTCATTTTCCATCGATCATTGTCTGTTGTATTTTATATCAAAATATCGATTGATAACTATTAATAAGAGAAGGGAATATCCTGTAAAATCCTAAGTCTGCGCCTGGGTAAAAATACATCCGAAAGTAAACATTTATAGGGAAGGGGTGAATCAGAAGCCTGAAAAAAACACTGATATTTCAACCAAAATGGAAAGTAGTCCGTAGCATACCTTAGAAGAATTGTAGATTAATGCAATCGCAATGCATCTGAGGAGAAAAGATGCTTTTCATTGAAACACGATGAGAAGAAAAGCAACATAATGAACAATTAAGTAATTTCTTTCGTAATTCTATATAAAAATTATGACAGAGTAAATTTCAATGCGAAATACCGAAAATACTCTTTTGTCTGTCAGCAATGCATCTGGTATTGCTTATATTTTCTATTATTCTCTGCATATGAAACTTTTAGCTTCTCTCCCTTCATTTACGAGAAATTCAACAAAATTAACGTAAGATATATTTGGGAATAACTCGTGGATTCAGTTATTATAATTCATTTTCACCGGGTTTTAATCAACGCTATGAGTATCTTATGAGATTATCCTTCTGAAATTCGAATGGTGCAGTTTCATTTTGTTGATATCTCATACTTCTACGATACAGCAAGGAAATATATTCTCTTCGAAAAGCTCTAAAATAGATCGATTTCATGCTAAATGTGGGCCAATGTGATTTTCTTGAATCTTTCCATCTCATGTTATTACATTGAATTTCAACTTGTTCTCTTGAATTAGACTATCATAACATGCATTCATATAGTGAAATCTTTGGTAATACTCCCCCATATTTCGCGTCTGCATCTCTCGTAAAGCCGCTCTTATTCTTAGCCCGTTTCTTTTCTTTAGTGCTTTGTCATCGTGGCCATGATAAGGTGGAGGGCCTTAATAAAGAGCTTATTCATTCATTCATCCACCAGCTTTTTCTCTGTCTACCTCTTCCTTTCGCACCAATCACATTGTCATAATACACCATCTTCGTCGGTCTGCTTCCGTTAGGGTTACTACCTCCCCCGGAAGTCGGGGATTCTCCCGGATTTCGCTCTATTTACCGCGTTCCTCCCGGAAAAAGGTTTCAGTCTCCCGGACTTTCATTTCTGTTACTATTCTTCTAAAACTATTGAAAAGCACTACGACATCGAATCATTCAGAATACAGATAGCTTGCTTATTCATAAGAAAATGGAATGTATCTTCTACATTATGCATTTCGTTGATGGAAATAATATCTCCCGGAATTTTGAGCTCTCAAATCATTAATCCCCGGAATCCAAGCCATCCATTCTATGCGGGACTCAGCCGTGATTGCAATAAAATACTCCGCGAAAGGAGACTGCTTTTCATTTGCTTTGATTGAAACTCATCCGGCGGAAAATGCGCTGGATTTCTTCGAATAATTTTCAATCTGAATGCAGTTTCTCCTCCGAATATGCATACTGGATCGAGGAATCTCATTTCGGAGAAATGAGGTTATCGCGAATAGTGAGCGCTGACATAAATGCGTTTTTAATTAAAAATAGTTTGTTTCTGATGGTTCTCATGTGTAATCAATGTCATTATCTGAAGATGTGATCTTTGAATAATTTATCCTTCGATAGCCTTCACCCGTGTCTGATTTTTTGTTATAAAATGTTAATATGTTTGGACTTAAGAATCGTAGTATTTAGAAGCAGAGCGTGCTCTATTTCCTATTTCGGCTACCGATCATTAAGCGTCTCTCGAAAACAAACGTCCCCATTTCAGCTGGAATTCCAACTGCTCGTTTTCTATTCTTTTTAACGATTCAGAACGTTAGAAACGTATGTCTGATATTCTCATCTCAAATCATTATTGCGCAAAATCAGCTCCCGGGAATATATGCTTCGCAGTAGTTTCGTACTAATATATTATGTCTCCGCGAATATTCTGGAAGCGTTGATTTGTAGCGCACGTTGGCGTGGGATTTTTTTACGTCCGATTTCGCGTGAATTGGTCGTTTTTTAAAGTTCATCACTGCAATCAATTGAAAAGAAATTGTTCGAAAAATCCGAAAAATTGTCACTTGCTTTCCTTATTTCTCGAAGTATTTTATTAATTCGTTTACTTATAAATCCACGATGATTTATGAGTTGTATTTCGGGGTTCTAATTATGGCCGCTGCAATTATTATACGTTATCAATTCGATAGCCCGCTATCATAGTCGTAATTCCCAGTACAGTATAATATTTCGTAATATTTTTCTTGATTCGTAATAATTCCTCTTCCGACACAAAGGGAGTGCACCTAATCGTGCGGACGATTTTCATCGATCGTAAATATCTTTTATCGAAGTCGGTCTCCTCGAATATATCTCTTAAGCGTTTGTTGAAATACCGTCGAAAATAAGTGCACAATATGCATGTGAGAATACATCGGCGGTGCAGTGGAGATGGATGCTACTGCTATCAGATTTCTGTGGGTTCGATGAAGAAACAGTTGGTGTCAGGTAAGGAGAGGGTACATAGAAAAGCCTAAGGGTACGCTTCCGCTTCTTTAGAGCGGGCCATCTGTCCCGGATGTGAAGCACTTGGCCAACAGGGCTGCCAACCTTACAGCGCTAGACGCCGCTATTTTCTGCTAATCGCAGAGTGACTTCAACGCCCGAGAAACGCGAATTCGGGCCGGATAATCGAAGGGTCGGTTAATCCGAAGAGACGGCGGAGGCGAGCGAGTTGGGCGTCGGAGGTTTACTTAAGGTGTGTGCATTGGATAGCCGTTGGCAGGGTTAGATAATGCATTGGCGTTACGGGGAAAACCGTTAAAAAAGTGGTGGGGATGGTGCTTTTAAAAATGGACGGTTGGAAGGAAGGGGGATTTAAACCACGTGATCTGGAAGGACACACACGCTCTTAATGGACAAGTTCGTCGAACGCTCGTACCTTTGCTAATCTTTTATGCAACTCCTCGACTTACGTTCGCTCCCTTACGTAAGTCGGAATCGATGCTCCACCACAAGAGATGTACCGAGGATGATAATCCCTTTAAATGGAGATTGCGCACTGGTCCATTACGCTAGATATCAAGGTCGAATTTCCAATAGAAAATTCCCCACTCTTTGCTCTAACTTACGATCTCTTTTATCAACGCCCGCTATTTCGGCAATTTGTGAAAATGCCTACGATTAAATAGCGCGGGTCTCGAATTTGCTACCGAATAATTTAAATAATATGTGCGCGATGTGTAGGCGAGTGTTACGTAAAGAACGGCGCGTGTGCATCCGCTGTTCGTGGGAAAGAGGCGTGGATATTGTGTTCTATTGTCCTGAAATGCATTGGGACGCCCATTTGACCAGTCCGCGACGCCGCCGTCGATCGTAAATCGGCGTCTTTTTGCCTCCGCACCAATTGCCCGCTTCCGTTTACTCGCCATCAATTGGTTTGTTTCCATCTCCTTTTCCCACGGCCTCTCTCTTCATCCTGTAACGAAGCGTTAAAGCGGCACTCCCTCCAAATCCTTTCCTTTTCACCAATTCCACCGGACTCATTCGCTTCTTTTGCAAGTTTTCCTTCGACTGTTCATCACCCAAACCTCCCCACGTAAGACGTCTGGTCATTTACGAAGCTCCGCATTGGAAATACTCTTAGAGATTGCTTTAATCTCTCGCTGAGATTGATTTAGAATATATTTTGCCTAAACTATCGCAAAACTGTAATGATGGGTGGGTATGATAACATACGTAATATTTTTAAAGATCGTTAGCGATCTTTTTAACGGCTTCGCACAATCTTTGATGGAAAATTTGCATATTTTATGTTTACTTTTGATCGCCTCTACGAATAACGGCACAGTTAAAGTTGAGCTCCTCGATTATTAGTCACACATTTAGTAAGAATTCGTAGGCTTTGAGGAATTGATGAGGTTAGTCTCTCATGGTAGGATAAAATATTTTTTCATAGAGCCAGAATTAGACTAAAATATCCATCCCATCGTCACATTTTATACTTTTATTAATCCTAAAAAGATAAAACAGGAATCGTGCACATAAAGACCGAAGAGATTGTAAGGGAAAACGAAGAATTTAAAAGCTTTCCCCCTTTTGATACATTTTTTACCTCTCAGAATCAGTTAAAACGGGGATTTGCGTTAATCCAATTATGTCAAAAACCGAGTGGCAGCGCGAGCGAATAATTGGATTTGAAATCGGAGGAGTAATGATTAAAGCAAATATTTGTGATCTGAGGGACGAAAGAGACCACGGATTAAATCCCGACGATATTTTCCATTTGTATTTACCCGAACATGACTTTTTCTGTCGAAGGAATAAAAGTGGGAAGTAGTACGTTGGAGTGTTTTAGTGCGATACGCAAATACAAGAGCGGAGTGGAAATAGAGGTCAGGCGGGCGGATGTTTCATTTGTTTGGTCGCATCCAAATCTCGCGGATGCACCTTCGCCGATCGATGCCTGCACCAAGATCTCTCCTTCGATTTTCCGGATATTCCAGCTTTTGGGGGATATATTTGGCAACGCCGCCGCCTCGCTAATCTCCTTTGCTTTCTTTCCCATTTCGCTCTCCTCCGTCTTTTTCAATCCATTTTTCGATTCTTAATTAGCGGAAATGAGCTCGACCGCCATCGATTCATACCTTGAGCTGGACCCGCGGCGTTGCCATGTCCTCTATAATGATGCACTCCCTATGACTGGAGGGGAACCTGCAGCCGGCAAATGCCCTATTCAAATTGTTTCCTCTCCTTTATTGTGCCAAAGTGAAAATATTCTCCTAATCGATATTTGCGTCCGTGACTTGACGGTATACACTGTAACCATTATTACCATCTATTCTACTTTGATTTTTTTAGGCTCTTAAATTCCCTTTCTCACGCGTTTTTCCATTCTGCAATCGTAGCATATATTCTTTAAGTCCTCGAGCGCGGTCTCACACACGACTCAATGATTTCTGGTGCGGACAAATGTTCCTACGAATGGAGTACAGGCCTTACTCTGAAAAAGTTTCCTCACCCTCAAGTTCTGCTTCGATGGGCTGCTATCGGTGTTTAAAAGCGATTTTTCCTCCTGTTTCTGATATTTTTTCAGTCTCGGATCGTTGGCGTGAGTTTTGGATTCGTTCTCCTATTTTGCGATCGACGTACCTTAACTGACATTCTCGAAATGTATTCAATACACGCAGCTCAGGGAAACTTTCTTTTTATCAACCGAATAATGTTGTTGAAATAGTCAGCCGTTTCGCTGCGAATCTGTGTAAACTCACGATGAATGTTTTCCGTTTATATTCTCCCGAGTTGATGTCGACAGAAAATATCGCGATCCATTTGAAGAAGTGAAGAAAACTTGTGTCTCGTTGAAGGCCACTTCACATTTCCCCCAGACCTCTTCACTTTTATTTAAGTAGCGAATTCATGCTGGTATTTTGAAATGTACTCCGCGGCGCTCTTCGCCATTGCACCGGAAGTTACGTTAGGTTCGCTTTTTTTTCGATTCAGATGGTGAATGAATGATTAACGCCCGTTCTTCTGATCAATGAGATGCAAGCATTCGTCCTATCTTTCGGTGGTTCCTCTCCTGACCATGTTTTATGTGGTTCTTAATGTAAGTGGTTGAGGGATTTAAACCATGTTTCGAAACCAGTGTTTTCAAGGCTTTTAGTTCGTTTGAGCTCTAGAGAAAGATTCAACGGTTATTTGCTTATTTAGCTCATCCTGATGTTCGCAATTTCCAATGGTATGCCAGTAAATTGTTTATTAATAAAAGTTACTTCTCACTCCATTATCCTCGTATACATCTTTTCTCACATTCTATTTTACTCTTAACATTGGGCATCTCTCCCGCGTCTCATTCGACCTGCTTTTCTTGAACTTCCTTTCCCTCTAGCCTCTTGATCATCATATTAGTCATTATGGTTCCGTTCAGTCTTTCCATGCGTCAATATCAACTCAAATCACCCCTTTCAATTTGGTCTTTCATTCGTCCATTACTCACTCTGTCATTCCAATCACATTCTTTAATATGCTTCTCCTGAAGTACTCATCTCAGTGCAGTTATACACTCTAATATTGCTGCCATCATTCTACATATTATGTAAATGAGCATTCACCTTTCTTCGGATCTCAGAAAACAAGGAATTAACCACATTTTCTCCGTACGTCCCCTTGCTAACATATTAAGTTCTATCATCCAATTCTCAACCCCAATCACTTCTTATTGAATTATCCAATCGCTCACTAGTTGCTCATTTCCCGAAACTTCCACTCACAGTGACTGCCTCGAAATCAGTTCCGTGTAATTAGTTTCCCTTGGACTATTTCTCCCAAATCTCCGCCGTTAAATTCCAATTTACCAACGCAGGCATTCCAGCCGTAATTATCCACTCTGCTGTCCTTTTCTTCATTAACGGAATCTTTTCGGGTGGAAAAGGCTCATTTTATCCGTGTGAAGGCGCATCTTCAACCACTGCATGGCGTACTTAACGGCTCTTTCGTTCTCAGCGTCCGGGTGAAATGAGGATGAGAACGTCTTGAACCAGGGGTGGAAAACCTTTGTTCGGCGGGGTATTAAACCATTTCCCCTTGATATTGAAAAAAGCACGTATAATTGGGAGTAAGAGCTTGTCTTCCATTGTCGCATAAACGGAAGCGGCTGAGGTCGGGAACCTCTTTTCGTCTGAAGACCTCATGAGAGAGTCGCTTGCAATTGAGTGGCGTGACACACACGTTCAGCATTAAAATTGGGCGTGGGCTTAGTTGTGAGAGCAATATCCAATTTATTTTCACCTGGCTTAATGAAGAAAGATCGGGAAACAAAATACAGTAAAAGCCACTTTTCTGGGGGTTGAAGAGAGTGGGATAGCATTTTAACCGAGATTTGACAACGCTTCATTTTTGCGCGTTAAATTATAGAATTGTTTATTGCTCTTGAGAGTTTGCAACGATAAAAACATGGCCTTACGACCTTTTATCTAATATTTTGCCCTTAGGAGAGGCGTATGGGGAAAATGTTTCCCTATCTTACAATTTGGGTCCCTTGAGAGAGATTGAGAATACAGTTCTTTGAGTTATCTTCATTGTTTTTGCACAATTAGCCTTCGCAAACAAGAGAGTCAAAAGTAACCTGATTAGAGATGATGCGAAGCAGGAGAGAGGCTGGTGATGAAGAATTGTAAACAACTTTTGGTCTGTCAAAGGACTTGGCTTAGTGGGTTTGCAGTGCATCTGGGGACGAAAAGTTTTATAGCCGATCGTCTTAAGTGATATTTTTACCACATGTTTAGTGCGATAGGGACCGGGGGAAACCGAAACTGCGACCGCAATTTCTCTGATATTTCGCCGGAGAAGCGCAAACAATTCGAAGATGAAAGAAATAAAATCGGTGCTGGCAATTGCCGCTCATCTGGTAGTTTAGCAAGTATTTTTGGATTCGTCAGCGGATGGATTCCAAGTTGGATTGATCGGCGTCCTTTTCGAAGGCAAATTTCCCCTGTGTTTCCATCGGCCGCTTCCTGCGTGTACGGAAGCGGAGACCGGTTTCTTCAGAAGGTCGCCCCTCGGGTTTTTGTTTCTTCGTCCGGCTGTGCGTGGGAAAGTCAAGCGGCCTTCGTTAATTGGGAAGATAATCCGGGCGAAATTATTCCGACATTACGCTGTGACAGATTCCGTCGAAGCCATTAATATCATCTCTCATTGCTAGAGGTGGACATTATGAACTAATGCATATAGCTGTGGTGCGATATTTGTTTAAATGTGCGATGTTTGTTATTTGTACGAGTCGCACTCCGTATTTATTTGACTACGCTTAGTGAAGGATAATTTTTTGCTGATGATTGAGTATTCCTTGATATCTAAAGAAACCGATTCTGAAAAGTCGACGTGGTGAATTTGTATTATACATTAAAAGTACAAAGCGTTGCTTGTTCCTATTTGTATCATCATCATTTTAGGTATGCTGTAGACCACTTTCCTCTTTCCAATTTTCGTCGAAACATCAGTCTTTTTTCCATGTTTTTCATACATCCCTTCGTGTGAATGTATTTCTTTTATGGTGTATTTTTCCTTGCAGACTTGGATATTTCTACACAAATTAGTTTTCTACCTTGCAATTAGAAGTAAAAAGAAATACTGCAGACTTCTGAGACATTTATTTTTGTTTACAGCGAAGAATATTTTTGTTATTTTCGGATCCTTCAGATTTGTGGTTTTTTCAACTAGGTGATCACAAAATGTATATAATAACAGTAATATCAATATGATTAGTCTTCGTAGTTCTAATCAATGTTGTTACTGTAATGGGTTTAATTTTGATGATGTATTGGATAATAGTGGGCGGCAGCGAAGAATTAATCGGTGTTTGTTCTCCTTTTTCAGGGCACTTATTCGCTCATAGTGGAAGTTCTGCGGGACAACAGCACGGCTCCTCTCGAAGGCCAAGGTGAGTACCATTGCATTGGTTTTCTCCGCATTTTCAGAATGATTTTCAACGCTGTTTAGCTCAGATTCATTAGCGTTAAGAAAATATCGTCGGGTCTTTCCCCTCTTGCGATGTAATCAATGTTTGGAAGGAAAGAAATGATTTGGAAGTGCTGTAGACTCGATTATCCGGGGGGCTGTGAAAGAAACAAATCCCTGATAATCTTGATATCCATTCGATATACAAAAACGGGTGATTTTTTTAAAATTTCCATTAAATTTTAAAATTCATATAAATTGAGATAGACAGCATATTATTAAAAACATAAATAGTAGTAATAATAATAATATAGTTTCAGTGTCGGATTTCATACAGTAGGTACAAATAAATTTTAAATTTTGTTACGTTACTTTACATCCCGGTTAAGCCGATTCCGGATAATTGAGAGTGCATTTCAATCGAGAGAATTATTTTCACCTTCAAAGATAATTCTTAAATGACTGTGCTTCCGACGCGTGTATTTCGGTCGAGTATGTTAACAGTCGTGAAGCTTAGGAGGGAATCTTTTCCTCGAACGGCTCTCCCTTTTTCCTCGCCTTTCCATCATTGCCCTTTTGTGTAGCGAAATTTAAAAGGTGCCATAAAACATCTCCTTGGCGCGCGCTGCAGGTAAAATCCTCCCCGAGCATTGCCTGACCATCCCCAAACGTGTCCTTTTCTCTCTTTTGGGAGCAGAATCATAATCCTCACCCAATTCTCCATCACCACTCCCTCGACCTTGCGTAAGCTCAACCTAATCTCTGCGGCAAATGAAATTTCTCCACCCAAAACGATCCTCGATGGACCACTGGAATGTCCACCCTCCTCTTCCGCGTGTTTTCATCCCAATCTTAGCGATTGAATTTCCAAACGTTGACGCATTAGCTAATTGATCGGCTGGCGTAATGCGGTGGAAATAAATATTGAACACCGGAAAAAGTAGAGGAACGTAACCCTTGCGTAAGTGGGTGTATTTGGCGTGTGAAATGCACCCTCTAGCGCAGCTCAAGTGAACTTCCTGTTCCCGTTGGTGACAGCTGCCCGAAACCTCTATCCGGACTCATCTTCCTGTCCCGATCGAGAACACCATCTTGTTCTCGCAGCCATTCCGAAGGATCGTCTCCTTTTCCTTCTATAGGAAGTGCATTTCGTCTTAGCCCACTTTCGGCTTGTTTGCGGAAGCCACCTCAAGTCTGCTTTCGGTGTCCACGATTATGGGGTCGCTTACTTCCTTGTGATGCCACCTTAGTTGTCATAATAAAAATATCTTCTTTAACACGTACGAGAAAATAACGATGCTATCAGATGTGTTGTAATAGGTTAAAATATTTATTGAGACGCGGAAAAAATGAATAAAAATAAATCTAGAGAAGGTAATTAAAACTTTGATAGAGCGAATAAATAGTTATTACTTATAATAACAATCATCAATAAAAATAGTAAACAAAGTAAAAAGCTGTTTTCTCTCGCTAATTCGTACGTAGTAACAATTTTCAATTAATCCTCTCTGTTAACAAACCAACGATGGATAATTTCCCGATAATCGATAGATTTCAAAAGAGTGTTCATCCGCAGTTGTCCCACAAGAAGAGCCGATCGGATGCTTCTTTCATCATAAATATGTATTTAAATTTGTTTTCAAGGACTCGGTATATCCAATGGAGTTGCTGTCGATGTTCTCTCGCTCGTCTAAATAACATAATTTCGTTTAAAATTGCCCTCACGCACATCTCCGATCGTTTTGGATATTCATGAATTGCGGCGTTTCCTGCATATTGTTTAGCACTTAAAAGAGGAGACGCTTCGATTGCGTCATCCGATCCTTGCGAGGGACAGGAAAGAAGGCACTTCCTTTCACCCTTCCCAATAAGAGACGACGTAATGCGTGCCTTGCAGATGCCGCTGCGAGGCAATGCAAATCGCACTAAGGTGAGCTAAATATACGAAAACTGCAATTGATTCCCTGGGTTTGGAAGAGAAAGGGAAGAAAGAACAGGTGGGTTGGGTTGGGTTATTGAGAGGGATTGATTGAGAGGAGGATGTGAGATAGCTGTTGGATGAAATGAAAAAGGAGTAATGGCGAAGAGGTCTTGTGTGCATTCCAATTATGTGGTAAAGCTCAATATTTTACTAGTTGGTTTATAGTAATATTTGCGATAGCGACCTAAACAACAAATGCCAAAAGTGGTCTCTTCCCAATCAGTCTTATTAGAGAATTGATCGATTTTTAGCATTTGTTAATATTGCGAAGTATAATTATCAGCCTTAATAACCATATCTTTCGATTCTCTTCGACTATACCTTTGTCCAGGGGATAATTTCAACAATCAGAGGCGCAAGGGCCACTTTTTGAGGCCCCGCCAAGAGAGTCTTAAAGAATGCCAAAACATCCTTTTGGGCCCCCCTCAAAAGCCATGTGCGCCCAATGGCAAATCAATCCCTGCCATCGTGTGCTAGCTTTTAATAATCCTCTTCTGTCTATGATTAACGAATAGCTCAATAATTTAACGCTTTGAAATGTGGTTCTTTTCTTCGTTCTGCGTTAATTGCGCTAAATCTAATTTATGTCTTTAAAGTTACATACTTTTATTATTCGCGGTATTTAGTGACCTTTTTAAACACTAACTCAGGGTAAAATCGTAGTAATTTCCGCTTTTTCTTTTTGTAAATTTACGATTCATTCGGAGGAGTAATGACGGCCTTTTCTCCATTGCGAATCGTCTATCGTTTGTCGTCGGAACGGCAAATTATCGCAATTACTTTGGTAAATTATTGTGGTAGATTATGGTCACGCGGATAATTGTGCGTTGGCCTCTAATAGGCTTTGAATTTTACCTTCCATCGCTTCGCAGACCATTTTCGGGGATAATTCTCTCGGCGAGGGCGGCCGGAGACTTAATAACATGTTTCCTTTTCATTGGGGGCCCCGATGCATCTTGGCTGTCGAAGGCGCTGCACCCAATTCACTTTCTTATTATTGTGTTTATTTCGATGAGGCTGATGAGTCTCTACCAGGGATGCTCTTCCCGGGATAGTGATTTCTTTCATCCCGGGGTTCCGAAATCCTTAATTTGTAGGGAAACACCCGCATGTTGGATGGGCACCTGAAGAAGGTTGAAGCAGCGTCCTAAGAGAGGGTCTATAGCGGAACCGTTTCCAATATTATACCAACGTGTTCATGTTTCGTTGTATTACAAATGAAAAAAGGCTGAATCCGTCCAGAAAATTGTATGAACTTAAAACATCACCGAATTTGTGGATGTCGTCTCTTCTTCAGTAATGAACAGGGACAGTTTTTGTATTTTTATTAGGATTTAAACATGAATGAGTTCTTACAAGTTTCGCATTAATTATTTGATCATACTGGTGTTATCATTAGATGGGGACCATGATAGAGCGATTATTTAGTTTAAATGAGAGGGAGCAGAGAAAAAAACCACATAACAAAATAACTGCACGAGCTATAGATAGAATAGATTGTTAAGCATTAGATAGAAGTATATTATTATCAATTGAGCTGTTTTGTTCAGTATTAGAGAGAATTTTGCGAATAATTAGCTTGTGAGTGTGTCGTTGAACGTAATTGAATAAAAAATTAATAATTTTATTAGATCCTCAATAATAGATAAATTGACATTGATTGTTGAATTTGAAAACCGATTTGAACCATAGGAATGGCAATGAGTACAATTTGTTGCAAATATCAAAACAAGCACCATTTGTTCCATTTTAGTCGATCTTTCGCTTAGCGAAGGCATCTCTCGCACAACCCGATAGAAGCAAGAAGACCCTTTCCAGTATTCTGGCCTTTTCCTTTCGGCCACTCTCTAATCACAGGTTGTTCGCATTCCCCATTCGGGAGGGAGCTATTCTTCACCGAGAGGTCTTACGCGCCTTGACAATTGACGAGACATTGGTAAAACCCCTAACTAACAAGTTCCTCTTTTAGTAGCGTGACCGAGTGTCACGCTCCTCATCATTTGGAAAAGTGTAATTAGGAGTCCCTTTTACGACTCTCGTCAACTGGAGGTCAGTGGCTCAGTGTACCGTTTCTAGCGACCATTGCTTCTGTCGTACTTTTGTTACTGTTGAAACTGCGTGTTTGGTCCGTTTTCTAAAGTTTGGAATGCCTTCCTATCGACCAAATTCTTTCTTGTTATGCAAACAAAGGAAATAACTCCGAGGGTTGGAAAACTAATAATTTTTGCCAGGTATCCTTCACGAATGCTGTTTGTGAGTGTACGCTATTTCCCCTCTCCACCGAATTCAATTCCAAATCGAATAATAGCGGATATTGGAAAGTTTGTTGGTGGTTTGTAACGCTGCAGTGTTTATTCTTGTTTCTGTTATATTCCTGGTTTTGCAGATGAAAATTTTGTCTGTAAGAAGAGCGGAACCGAAATATTTGGCTTAAAAGTGAAACAATTACAAGGAAAATATTGACGAACGTTTAATCGGAATTCTCGTATCAAACCTTAATACAACCGGCGAATTTTAATTTTCTTTTTCCGCGATTACTGTTAAACTAATGTATCCCATTGAAAATACGTCTTTTCCCTAACATTTCGAAGTTCCGTTCGCTACTCGGTGGCCGGTTTCTATTTAATGCTTGTTTCGCCATTCGCTACCGTCTTCCCCGTTTCGGCGAAGGATTCCTTCCGTTTTACTAGCTAATGTTCAATCCGTCATTTCCTAACAATGCGATGGCATTTGTCCCATTCTCTCCATTCGGCTCGTGTAATTTACGATGCGTCCTCTTGAATAGGCTTCCGAAAGCGTTTGAATGGCCTCTGGAGAGCCATCCCAAAGGCCGAAGAGAGCGTCGCTGCGGGCAGTTGTCACTTTTACCGACGGAAGCGACTTTTACCTCATCTCATGTCACGTTTTCAATGCTATGTTTGCTTTTGCTACCGAATTCAACATTGCAATTCTCTGTTCGTGATCACTTCAATACAATCCTCTGTATTCATTCCTTAGTCTTTCGCTAACGGATGGCGTCTATAATTGAATAATATTACGAGTCTGAATTCATTCAGTCTGATAATTTAATCTGATTTTATAATTTACCATCAACTTTTCCCATCTCTCTTTTAATTAAGGATTCTTTGTAATAATTATTAATCGGGACACTCAATTATGCTTGACTCCTTTAAGATCTCGTATTTTTAGTTTTTGTTGATTTGTTACATAGTTTTCTTTGCCATGAGGTAATTTCATTTTCTTCACGTCAGAAATAATAAATGTTTTTCAGTCCGTTCCTCCAATCTCAGAATCCTGGAATATCGATATTGAAAGATCCCTGGATTAACAAATACTTACAGTGTTGCAATTTCTTGATCGAAGTGAGATAGACGGTAATATTTGTATTATTATTATTACATATGATGCAAGTTGGCGAAATCCCTGTGGGGCATTGCTTATTATTTACAATAAATATAGCCATATAAATGTACATTTAACTTGTCATTTAGCACTCCATGGATTAGATTATTATAACAAAATTGGAGATAGTCAATTGTGTGTCCCAAATAATGAATATCTTCCCATTCCAGAGGTAAACAAATCCTTCCGGCATTGCAATTTGTAGATCGAATTGAAGCAGTAATATCGTTTGCGTAAAAGATATTTATATAATTCGCCATTCACACTAATGTTAAATCTCCTCGAGTAGATTCTTGTGTTAGTGACGGGCCCTCCGCTCCACGTCTTCATTAAGATGGCGCTTTCAAGTTGTACAATCCCTCGGGCATCCTTCTCACGCCGTCGAGTGTTTACTATTTAGTTAACGCTTAATGAGAATCCGAGGAGTTGGGAAAATGGCCGCGGGTTGAAGAACTGGATTTCCGCTCTTGTGGATCGTAAGAGCTGCGAAGGTCGACTGCTACAGGTGGTGGTCGTCTGTGAGCGCATCCCATTCACTCCAAATCGATTCTCCCTCTATCGCATCCTTCGATTCCGCTATCTCCTCAAATGCCTAAATTGGACTTGCCGATTCCTCCTCTTCTTTCCTTTCGATTCGCCGTCGGTTTTTGCATTTTCCAATTGCTATTGAAATAGTCGTCCGGGACTTCAACGCCCGGTCCCATATCACCCGCGCTATTCATATTCTGGAAAGCAGCGACGGATGGTCGAAGATATCATCACGCATGATAGGTCGAGATTTTCGGGTTTGCGTCTTTTGAGGGAAGAACTGTCGATAGATGATCCTCCATTAGCCATTTAATCGGGGATCTTTAAAATTTCCTTACCACTGCTCTTATCACTTCTTCGTTAAAGAGGAGGGGGAAAGCGGCGCTTTACCGACAATCGGGAACTCCAGAATATCCAAGTGGGTAGCTTTTCCATCGGTGTGAGCGGCCCCGGGTTTGATTCCCGATTAGGACATGAGCGAAATGACCACAGCTGACAAAGCGTTTTTAAAATTACTGCATCCCAAATATAAATCGAGTGTTTGAGATATGAGACGGATTAAGGATATCCGTAATGATCTCTATCGATTATTACAATCGTTTGCTCTAATGAACGTTGATTTCTTTCAGATCTGAGTCAGACTCTTCTGGCTCGACTGACGACCCAGGGCCACCTGGAAGTGGGGGCGGCATGGTCTCGCGTGGATGCTCGTTCCAACGGGGAGGGCACTCTCCCCGGAGGCAAGAGTCTTCCAGGAGGAAAGGCCCGCCTCCGCTTCGGTGCTCGCGTCACCTGCGATGCTCATTACTATGGGCCTGGATGTGCCAATCTGTGTCGGCCGAGGGACGACGGCTTCGGACATTACACGTGCTCTGCAGCGGGAGATAGAGTGTGCCTACCTGGATGGGAGGGGGACTACTGCACCACTCGTAAGTATTACACCCATCACCCAAACCCATTTCATTCATTTTGTTACCCTAAGGCGAGGAACCCATGTGTTTAGTCAAATATCCCCCAGTCGCCTTACCTGACTACTTAACTACTAGTTAGCGCCATGCCATTGTATTATAACATTATTTACACCGTAAATGAGCTTTTTATCGTTTTATCCGCCATATTGTTTGTTTACATCTATGGTGCATTGCAGTTAGCTCAACACTTGAGTCTCTCTTATCTAGTAGCCAAGTCAACTATTTCTTTAAATATCAGTTAAGGCTTAACTATCCTATATAATTTTATTTGTTAAACTAACGGTTAGTTAACCTCGAGGCTAAATATACATTATGATACCGGTCCTAAATCGTTCATAGTGTCGAGTTAGAATAAGATTAACAATATTCTACTTAGATTTATTTACCTACAAAATTTGTTTTCTTTGGTTTTAATATTCCCACGTGAAATTTTACGCGACTCTATCTTATAGTTTTCTCTTACCAAAACTCAAGGTTGTGATTAATTTTGGAATTTTCAAATGTCTTATTTCGTCGAAATGTGAAATCTGCATAAAACCTAGTCGCCTTACATATCACCGTTGCTTGTAGAAATGAACTTCTGAAGTCAGGAGAATATTTAAAAAAAACTCTTATTTTTTTGTGAACAAAATACGAATGAACAGTGGCTAATTGTAACTTCATTCTAATTTCGAATCGAAATTCCGAATCTGAAATAACACGATAAGAAGCCACTGCTTTTTCAACTCTCCATCGCAATATATCTCCTTTTTGAGTGGAAATCCTTCCGCTGCCTACTCCCAGAGGATCTTCGTTTCGTAGCCTCGAGCGTAGCTTCTTATTATGGGATGGATGCAGCAGCCTCAGGTATAAAAGATGGCTCCGCCCTCTCATCCACTTTCTCCCTTAACTGTTCTTCCCTACCGATATTCTCCTATTTGTACCTCCCTTGCCTCAAGGTCTTTCCTTATCTTGGTCAGTGATATTCAGCTTCTATTTCCTCTCCGTCGCCAAATTGATATCTTCAGGTCGTGACGTGTTCGAGATTGCACCCTTTTCTGATTCTATCCAGAAAGTTCGAGTAATTGTGAGGACTAAAACAGTTTACGCCTTCCAAAGTTGCGTCATCGCCTTCCAATGGCCTCCGCCGGGATCTGAACCCGCGACCTCGTCTCACTTTCTTTTCTTCGCGTGAAATCGTTTTCAGTATGCGTTTCTGCTCGTATACGTATGATTCAAAAAGTAACGAGTTTTTATTCAACTTTCTGTCTCAAAAGTTAAAGTAACGAAACTAATATTATTGTTAACATTCAATAATGAAAACCATTTCATTAACTGGCCCGTTCTCCCGAGGGCACTCTTCAAAAGAATCCACCACAGATAGTTTACATCAGTTTTCATTAGCATTTCGGGCTTTCCTTTCGAAATGTTGAATTAAAAATATTCTCTCGCGAACTCGACACGATTGTCTTATAAAGGAATGCATTGAATTTCTTTCATCTTAACGTTTTTTCGTCATCTCGGTTAGGTAACTACTTTTGAAAATTCAAACGCGATGTACATTCATTTCAATCCAGATAAAGAATTGTAGCTTTCGGTATCGGAAACTGCTTTTGTGGTAGCTTCAGGATATCTACTGTTGACGTTTCTTCCTTCTCTTATCTATCCTCTTCTCTTCATCATTGTTCGCCCTCTTCCTTCCTTTTCCTCCATTTTGTTGCCCCAAATCTCTCTCACCTATCTCTCATCTGCTTCTCTTCTCTCATCTAATTTCTTCTTTTCACCCCCCCCCCCCCTATTCTCCACCCTACTTCTCTCTTTCGAGTATCCTTTTCAAGCCACATAACCCAAGTCTACTGTTTTAAACGCTTTTATACCGGTGATTTTGCGACTGGATCTAATGAGGTTCACGAAGCAGGGCTCGGCGTTTTAATTTCTTGCCAGCCGGAGTAGCCACCAGACGGATTTCCCACGCCTCCCCCACATCCTCGCTCCGGGGCCTCCAGCATTCCTTCTCCGACAGGTAGCTTAGTAGCGCCCCCTTCATCTCAATTATTCATTTTCACCTCGCATATCGCCCACAAGTGTGGAATCCGCGGCCATTACGGCCTTCCCTTAAAAATCACCTTTTTAAATAAATACGGTCGTTTTGTTTAGCTTAGAGATTACAGTCGTTTTCCGGAGAGTTATGCCGATGCCAAACTGTTTGAATAAAAGCGTTTGGGATCTAAAGTACGGTTGATGGTTTCATTCGCAGCCTAATGCTTTCTTGTGCGGCCTTCGAATAAAAAAGCATTTTACCTGTGCCTTTTCGTGAAAAGAATGAACTTACGAGTATTCTTATCGTTTACAATCTCAATGCGAAATGTTTAAACATCAGCATCCTCTCCAGAACCCGATTATTTCTAACTTCTCAATAAACCGAACTCATCATTGAAAGAATTCCATTCTTCGTTCTTTCACCTGTAAGCATATCATCGGAGGACAAATCGTTGTCTTTCGCCGAACCGTTTCTAATCCATGAATGTCTGAGAAGTATCATTCGATGCAGCTGACAAATGAAACAACCTTATAACACATCAGATACATCATTCCCCGTTTTATTTCCGTTTTTCTCTCCACTGGCATCGACTGTATGTATGCAGTAAATGAGCTGCCGAGAGTTACGTCCGTGAATTAGAAATGCTCCGGCGGAGGACTGTACGGTTTTCTGAGAATGCTCCGATGAATCGGTGAACGTCACCCAGATGACGAAGAATGGGAATCTGAGTGTGAGAAAAAGTGTCGGCGGAAGAAACTGTTCCTTCGTTTCTAAATGAACATTCCAAATTACTGCGTGAGAATCTTCTCGAAATATAACAACGTGTTCTTTCCTGAAGCCCGTATTATGATCACCGTTGAAGTGAACAGTATATCTTTTAAAACAGGAAACTGCTCTATGACACACGTTAAACTTCCACTGAAGTACTTTGAAATTCACGATTACTTCTGGACCAGGATGCTGTGTAAACAGAAGATGCTATAATTTCAGTAAATCTCATAATATTTCCTATATCCCCAAATAATTTTCCATAACTTTCGAATTACGAAGTATATTAATTACGAAGTATGTACTTCAATCTCGAAAATGGACAAAATGTGGCATTTTCGGGTTGTTTCGATTTAAATGCTGTTGAATCTAAGGGTTAACCTTAACGTAGATGTAAGAATTCAAACTTATGTGATTGTTTTAAGTGCTCATACCTATCCGTTACTTCTCTTATATTATTCTGCAATTTTTTGTTTTACAACGAAATTTCTTCATTCACATTTCCAGTGACGTATCGTCCTTCTTATAATTAATTATTTGAAGCTTATTGCTATCTATGTCAGAGGTGATCCTGAAATATAATTACTGAGAAATGCCGAGGTGAATGTCTCATAAGTACTCGGAGAGCGTTATCAGAGCGTTGTGTGCGTTCATTAACTTCTCTTTTCCGGTCGGTGATCCTACCAAAGAAAGAAGCGCCTAATCTAATTGCTCTTCTCCTTTCAGCTCGGTGCTTGCCGGGATGCCATCCGGAACACGGACACTGCAACGAACCCAACCAGTGCCTGTAAGTATACCCTCATTTCGCTCTGCATCTATACTGACTCAATCGAGTTGTGCTAAAAACAATCGGAAGTTATTTAGAATTCATTGGGAAAGTCACGATCGAGTTGCTATTTGAAAGTGACTAGGGTGGATCTCCTGATAGCCAAGTGAGTAACGCGTTCGCCTTTGGTGAAAGCGGTTCGATTCCTGGTGGGATAAACGAATGCAAATTCCAAGTTCCCGGTATCACATCGTTTCTCATTTTATTACTCCTTCAGACGGGATTATGCAAAAATCGGGATGAATCTGCTAACTATTTATCTGTCAAGTCATCAGCACGAAAGCTGGCGGAATTCTCACCTGCTTCGCTTTTGAGTACCGATAGCTTTGTTAAAAGATTGAAGCTATGTAAAATGAGGAGTGAGGTAGTTTGCCCTTGCGCCAATTAATTTACCTCCAATCGAATCCGGTGAATAAATGTATAAATATAGATGTATTCATTGGCATAGGGGTTCGTCAGCCATCAATAGTGAAGACTATTTCAGCCGAATACCTGCCTACGTAACACACGCGAATATTCGGATGCGATAGCGTAGGGCTTTCCCTACGTAATACATTTGTAGAGGACGCCTCGTGGATGAAATATTCTTCGTTTCCGCGGAGGATTTGCAGCTCGTGTCCTCTCCTGCATAAAGGAGTGTCTGAGCGTGGGAACGACGGCGGCAGCAGAGGGCGTGGTGTCCTTCCCCTCGCATACCGACACTCTCTCTCCAACGACGGCCCAATACCGTTCCTCCGCACTCATCGCCTCTGCAACTCAATGAGTCCTCTTCCATCCGCCCACTCTCTCCGCCTCCATCTCGCCATGTTCGCTATTGTGGAGCGGAATTCCAACTTGCAATCCCCAAATCCCTGCATTTCGGCATTTATTCCTTAGCTAACGGATGGCGCTCAGAAGCGGACGTAGAATAGAAGAGTTCATTCAGTAATACATTCTATCCGATCTTATGACATTGTCGCGTTCGTAATCTCCCAGCAGAAAGTTGTAAGATGATTAGTTGTCAATACTATTGTTTACTCAACGACGATTGTTGAGGAAAACCAATCACTTAACGCTTTCACAACGAAGTGGATTCAAACAATGTTTATTTGTTATTGCGCATACTGATCAGACACGCCTTAACGGTTTTAAATATAAAATTATTTTTCTCAGATATCGGTGCATTTCATGACGACCTCAATCCTTGGATTTGGATTGAGGGCATCTCAATCAATCAATCCCGGGATTGGGTAATCCTCGAAGGATTGCAATCCCTATTCAAAAGTGAACAGCCGAATATAAAGGTATGGAAACATATTCCCACTTCGGAACCGTGCGCTGAGGTTTGCTCTCTCGTGGTAGTTGAGCAATTAGAAATGTTCCTTTGGATGGATATCCCGCGCAGACTAATTGCTAGCGCTTCCGGGTTCGATCCCGGTGGTAACCCAACATTAGTGCAATGCAGGAAGGGCATCCGGGTGTATATATTGATGTAGAAACCAAATTCATCTTCATTTCCAATCATGATGATGAGTTGGTCTCATAAACGATAGTAATAATTTAACTTAAGTAGGAGAGATGGAGTACTGAGGTTTTTTTTCTTTCTCGCGCAGATGCCACAGTGGATGGAAAGGGCCGCTTTGCGACCAGTGTCAGCGGTACCCAGGCTGTCTGCACGGCGGTTGTCAAGAGCCGTGGAATTGTATATGTGACGAGGGTTGGGGAGGCCTCTTCTGTAACCAGGACCTCAACTACTGCACCAACCACCGGTAAGGATCTCTCATATGAATGCCAATTCGTTACTGCCCTTTTATAGTCTAGAATTTTTGTTGATGACTTTCGATTGGGACTAGAAAGCCCGACAAAAAGTCTCCTCACTTTCACTTCTTATGAAGAAAAGTTATTTCACTATGAATATATTCGCCTTAGAAATTCCTTAGGATAATACATTTTAAATGAAAGAAGCTGTGGTTATATAAAGAGCAAGTTAGTAAATGAGCCTGTTTATTTCAGTCCTTGCCAGTCGGGCGGCACTTGCTTCAACACCGGCCAGGGTTCGTACACGTGCTCTTGCCCTCGTGGATTCGGAGGCACCGACTGTGAGAAGAGAGTAGAACCAGCTGCTCCTTCCACTACCGCATCCACACCTCCATGCGGGAGCGGACATCTTCATCCTTGCCTCAACGGTGCCACTTGCAGGGTGAGTATCTTATTCAGTATTTTAGCGAGCTAAAATGGGATCTCCACCGTTGTCTAGCATTTAAGTTAATGTGCTGTTACAGAATTGCATACTACATGCACCTTTGCATGTAAATCATTCTATTGTTACGCGTCGATCTTATTCGTCGCCACGATTGCTTCAGAATGAAACGGAAGAGCTGTCTTATTAATAATGTGTCGCAATTGTTTTTTCCCAGGCAAATGGCAGCAGTTCTTACGTGTGCGAGTGCGCCAGTGGGTGGAGAGGTGTTCATTGTGAGACGCCCGAGACGAGGACGTGCGCTGATTCGCCATGTCGCCACGGCGCCACCTGTCTCGACAGAGACCTCTCGTCGCCCTCCCCCACGGCACGCGGCACGCAAGTCGTCCTCCGCGGTTACATCTGCAAGTGTCCTCCGGGATACGGCGGCGATCACTGCGAGAGGAGGATGGACCCGTGTGCGGAGAGACCATGCGCTAACGGTAAGCATCGCTTTTTCAAAGGGTCCTAGGTTGGAACTCGCGGCCCTAAGGTCACTTGCGATCTTTTAATCACGTGCACCTCTTCTCGATACCAATTCATGCATTTAAACGATTTTGTTTATTACATTTTTAGTTACTTAAAATCGAATTTCTGCCTAGATTTAGGAAGCGATTTCACTCGATTTCGGCAATATCATAATCATCTCATTCGATCCTCAGGTGGCAGTTGCCGATCGAGGGCCAATGGCACGGGAGTGGTCTTCGACTGCGTTTGCCCCACCGGGTTCTCCGGCAGCCTCTGCGAGATCGGTGGTCCTCCGCCGCCCCCGCGGACGCCCTGCGACTCCCTCGCCGCCGCATCTTGCCTCAACGGCGCCACTTGCGTCGTGGACAACACCCGCAGGGGCTTCCATTGCTCTTGCGTGCCAGGGTATGCAGGATCTTCCTGCGAAAGCCCGGTGGACTACTGCGCGGCTGCCAGGCCGTGCGCCAACGGAGGCCGGTGCTTCAGCCTCCTCAACGACTACAAGTGCTCTTGCAAACCGGGATTCCTGGGCAAGGACTGTTCCATCCGGAGGGCACCGGATCTTCCAGAGAACGGGCGGTGGGCTGCCGGAAACGTGTCTCGACAGGTAGCGGAGGACGCCGGAGACAGTGTCTTGATGGCCGATTCGTCGCAGCTGGGGGTCGAAGATGCTCCCCTGTCCACCGGTCACGTGGTGGTGATCGCGACGCTGTCGACGGCGGTACCAGCGGCCGCCCTGGCCGCCGCGGCCGTGGTGGCGCTGGCGAAGCGGAGGAGGAAGAGGGAGCGGCGGCGGGCAGACGAAGAGGCCCGGATGCAGAACGAGAGGAATGCGGGAGTGTTCGGAGCGGAAAAGAGGCAGAAGGCCCCGACGCCGCCCGCGGGAGGACCACTGCTGAGGGACGCACACATGATACGCAACACGTGGGGATTTCCAGAAGATGCCAAAAACAGGCACAAGTGCGTGAACAGCGTGATCGTAGTGGAGGACGTGACGCCTCCGCATGCAGACGTGAGCGCAAACGCAAGTGTTGTATCGAGTGTGAGTGATTTGTGCTACGCCCTGCAGAGAGCAGCGGCGATTGCCCAGAGCGCGGGGCACAAACAATTGAACACAGAACACCGCGGCGCACAGAGTGCCGCTGTACTTGGTGGCGCTGTCCTGGGTGGCAGTTGTGGGGGGAAATCGGTGGAGAAAGACTTTGACAACCTGAGGAGTGCTTCCAGGGTGTCCATGGAGAAGAGGGTCTCCGTTCTTTCGGTCGACTCCCTAGTGTCGCCGTCAGGGATCTGCAACAGCAGGTAATTTCCTTCTATTTTTCCTTCGCTAATTAAGCAACTTCGATTCATTTTCTGCAGGAATAGGCAATCTCTCTATCCCATTCATTTTGGTGGGCTTTCTTTTAAACTTTAATTTGCTTCAATTCTGTAAATAATCAAAACAAGTTATCTTGTGTATCATTCTATTGTGCGTTCTACTTTTCACTTGAATATAGCGCTCATGGGCCTCATTGTTGCCAGATCTAGGTATCTCTATTTGATGATCCCGATTAATAAATGCACGAGCTGTAAACACCCTATGCTAAAGCATTGGTAGGAGAATACCATTCGAATTTATTGTAAAATGGAATTATGCAATGTGTGATAGCTAAACAGTATTTGATGATTTCTTTAGCTAAAACATTTTCCCTGGAGCAAAGTTAATATCTAACCATCAATATATATGCAACATAGGTTCACTGCTCTTTTTACCATCCACTCTATTTACATTTCTTGATTTCCCTATGTTATTCTTAAGATTTTCCATAAACGGTGCTATTGCTAACTGCTAACCGACTAAGGATTTCAATCTGCTTTTCCGATTATCTCGCGGAAAGGAAGTCATTTGCGTTGATAAATATACTGGTCGTTGCTTTATTCTCGTGACTCTTCTATTTGCTACCTTATGTCCACAAACAACGTATCTCATCTAAATTAATTATAAAAGCATGTCACGATATAAATTATGTAAATTAAGGTTGAATTTGCACTCTATGGAAAGCAAGATACACGGATAGAAAGTTTAAGTTTCCTTTTTATAGATAAAACTCTCGGATACGAAATCTTGGGGGTGTAAACTGTCATTGGGTGCGCGCCAGGGGCCTTCTTGATAGTCCATTCATAATCATATATTCATCAAATACTTGATGAAAATATAGCTTCTTCTTTCTTTGGAAATAACAACAATTTCTTTGTCTTTGCAGTGATCCCTCGAAGAAATCCTTGGAGAAGGAGGTATCGCCCTCGGTGGGTGGTGGTCCTGTGTTCGTAATCGGGGAGCACCTTCCAGAAGGCGATGGAGGGGCGATGCTGGCCACTGAGGTCTGAGCCGCCCACAGGCGACGTGGTGTGTCGCACCGAAAACTAAGACAATGGAAACTCCCTCCAGCTGTAGCAATGGGAGATGAGCTCAGCCAAATAGTGTGTGTGCGTGTGAATGTCTATTCATTGTGCGTGTGTGTGTTTGTTGCCCCTCTTGTGGTAGCCGAAGAAGTGTTGATTAATATTATTGTGAATTCGCTGTCGCCGTGGCAACGTTTGTTGAAAATTTCTATTTTTTTTGATGGACTCTAGTCTCCAACCCACCCGTAATTGGCCGAGTGAATGTAGCGAGATGTCGATTGACAGCCTTATCTCGTTGGGTCTGAGACAGTGAATTTGAAGATTAAATGAGGACAGTTGAAGCACAGACCTTGTACAGTTCTTAATTTATTTATAATTGTGAGCTCCGTTGGGGAGTCGATCTGCTGTGCTCTCTTTCCGAGCGTCGTGGCCTCCGTCGCCTGGAATGCTCTCTCGTTTAAAATCTTTGATATTTCCCTCAGGGAATTGTGAATTTGTAATATTTGTGTATAGGCAAAGGGTTTCTTTGTCGGCCATTTTAAACGTGCGCGCAAAGGTGTTGCTGGTAGAGGCAGCTGTCAGTCGCCAAGAGGATTGGAGTCCTCTGTAGTTAAAGCGATGGCCCTCTTAAACGCTGTCTTTGTGATGGGTGTTATTATATCACTTTTATGCCCTCTTTGAGAAATATACGAAGCTAAGTCACGCATGTAATAATATTTAAATTATGAGAGTGTAGAGGTTGATGTGGAAAAATGATTTTGACGGAAGGAAGTATATTTGTTCCTAGGGGTGACCTTTTTCTTATCGACTGATACTTCTATGAAAAATAAATTATTATCGAAACTGTTTCCATTCGGTTATGAGCGACTATTTCTCATAACTCATTTGGCTGATGTTTGATGGGAAGCGGTGGTTATGTATGAAAATTTTCGATGTTGTAATTGTTATTTAACCGAGGCTGTGCACTCGGTGTATCTTTTCTCATCTTTTCTTTACGATGTTTAGGGGAGGCCTTTTGAAATTCCTCCCCTTCATGTTTCGTTTATAATTATTATTATTATTATTGAAAATTTGTTTTTTTTATGGAAGCTATCGAGATGTTCCTGTTAAAAGTGAAATATAATTAAAACTAAGTCATCTTTTCCATGAATACTTGAAGGGATGTGATTGTCTCTCTCCACCCCTATTAAAGATGTAGTTTTGTCAGTTGTTGTACTTACTGTTTTTTGGACAAGTTAAAAATACGGAAAAACTCATTAAAAATCCAGTGTTGAATTGAATATGTAATATAATGTATATTTAAAATTGAGAAATGGTGTAATATCGTGTACATAGATAAAATATGTCAATACCATTGTTCACTTAGCCTTCATTAAATAAAAGTCGTCTTTTGACTATTTTTTCAAGCACAACATTCGTATTTATTTCACCAAAGGGTCCTAAAATTTAAATAAAATACATGAATGGGGTCCTTTTGGGCGAAGTCGAGACTTGAAAGTTATGTCTCATTATCCAAATGTCAATGTAAAATAGATCTAAGTAAATACTAAAAATATTTAAGTTAATTCAGAATTATGTATCGAGAATTAAAGTTACAAGATATCAACTTCGAGATATTGCCTCAAACTCGAAAGACTCACTTGGGAATAAACGATTTCATGCTATGAAATTCAAAATGAAGGAGGAGGGGTTACGGAATTGTCATCACAGAATGCAATGGCAAGAAGTCATTACTTTCTTTACAAGAAGGAAAGTCTTAAATTTTTAAAAATTTTTGGAAAAATCTTTTTCTAGTAGGAAATTATCACTTTAATACAGTCTTCAAATTAATAGTATATAAGTTTGTCACTATTTACAAGCGAAAAGATAAGTCCTGTTTATGTCTCTTTAATATGATCTAAAGATGACAAGGAAATGTTTTATAGGCAGCTTGCAGTAAATTCGCAGATTCTAGGGGTACAATGAATGTCTTCCTTTTAATTTTTCTTCCAACCGAAACAAGCGTAGCTTGGGAGGTGGCAAAGATCTTGGTTTCGGATGGTTCCTTAATTTGTTGCACAGTTGCGTTTTCTTCAAGAAGATACCAAATTAAGAGAACGTGTGAAATTTTGTATCGTTTAATGATAACAGTCTAGAATGATGAGGATAGAAATATCCTTTTATTTTAACATCCTAGCAAAGAAAAATTTCACTAAGTTGTCAAAATGAAACTTATGCCACCCATTTTCATCCATAGATTCAAAGGAAAACTTCATATTTAGGTTTATATGAACCGTTTCCTCGTATCAAATGCCTGAACTTCCCAGCAAATCTTTTATCGGTAGAACGAACTCTTCGCTTTTGCTATTTCACCTACTATTTTGCTCTCGCAACTTCCATTACTAGCTAAATGTAAGAGTTCGATCAAGGGTGACTATTTCTAATTTCAAGTGGAAATCATCTCTGTTAAGGAGACAAGGCTTTACATCCTGCTTGCATGTCTGTCCTTGACTAACATGAAGTGGTATCGCTCTATTAACAGTTCTTCATTAAATCGTCCCCCACCTCAAACAAGAATCTAGATCGGCCACTTCCTTTGGCTTAACTGCCCATTACTTGGGCCTTGCTGAACGAACGCCATTCGATGAATCAGGGGTGAGATTTCAATGAAACGTAAGTGATTTAATATGAATACCGCGCCATGACTCTTTTCACACTTCATTTGTCTTATGTTTTAGGATTCCTTCCTCAGACCCTTTCTCTCTTTTGGCTAGAGCAGAACGTGCTCCTATCGAGTCGTGGTTTTTCGAGAATGGGTGGGCTGCAGTTTGATGATTGAGACAAAACCCACAGTAGTTAGCATGTCTGATTTCATCATGCGAAGAAAATATCACTCACAACTCCACCGATTGCGTCTCTGCTGAAAGAAGTTGGTCAAATTCGAGCTGAGCTCCGGGTGAAGGTGAGTCACTTGCTTCATATTGTGCCTATGCAGAGGTAGCGAACCTCTTCGGCACTACCTCCAACGCACGCGCGTATTTGAATTATTTTTCTTAATTCATTTTACCACTTCCGTTGAATAATGAAGACGGAATTAATTCATTTTTGAGCTTAATTAGCGATTAATTCTTTTACAATTTTCATTAGGCGATTCTGATCTAGGAGCTAGTGCGCGTAGAGCTGCTCGTATCGCTAAGAGAGATTATAGGTTCTACAGCAGTGATTCAGAGATGATCAAAACCCTCGCCTGAGAATATCTTTTGGATAAAAGAAATGAGTGTAGACATAAGCTATTAGATAAATTTTTTTTTAGTAACATACATGATGAAATGCACGATGTGATTTACTTACTCTGCGAGCGCAATTTTCGAGGCCAGACGTCAAATAGATTTCGCGAGATTATATGAAGATCCCAAGGAAAAATGAACTTATGTGCAAAGGTATTTCCTTGCAATTTCGATCTTAAATTACTTGGATGTGAAGGATATGCCCTCAACTGCTGGCCTCTTTTCCTTCAAGTAAACCGAGTAAAGTTTTTCCTCGGGCCCCTAATTCACCTCAGACCCTGAATATTTGTACCGGCTACCCTTCCTCTCTCGGACCCTGATCTCCGAGGGTATTGAAAGTCTGTCCAGGCACTCATTATTAGATACATTAGTTTAATATGCTGTTGAAGTATTCCAAAGTAGTTTTGTTCGTAGCATTTCCGGGAAATTTCAATGCCAGCACTGTCTGTCAGCCAAACCTGTCGGTGAATGCGCGTGGTAAACTCAAGAATTACTTTCTTATCGCAATGGATGTGGGGATACGGGTATTCAAAACAAGGGGAACAAAAAGTTTGGTAACACCTGGCCTAGTAGTTTCTTAAGTGGCTGAATGATATATAAAAGGAGCATTCTGATGATAAGAGACTCTCAATACCTGCGCTTGATGATCTCGCTTTCCGAAACAACTCTTTAGTTACAAATAGTATTCGCTGAAGGCGAAAACATAAAAAAGTCTTATAAACTAGATGTCTTAGAGTGCCTAAGACATCTAGTTTATAAGTATCCATTAAGTAACTAACCGGTTAGTTACTTAATGGATGATGGTCGAACAGCGGGTGGCAGTACCAAGTTTAATATTAATTAATGATTAATTGTCGGCTGTATGCTTTCCATTTTTCTGGTACAGCTGCAGAAAACGGTATTCCTGAACATCTTCTGTATGTGTTATATCAACCTATATCCTTCGGAGGTGTATTTTTGCCAAAGAGCAGACTAAGGTTTACAGATGTGATTTTCTTTTGAAGAAATATTTCTAGAGTGATTTGGTCTTCTACGATTTTTTAATATCTTTTATCGATTTGAACTTCCGATGTCTTCAAGATCTCGCGATATCTTTCGCTATTTACTGCACGACCATTTCTGTAGTCTTTAATGGCACGATCATCTCATGGCATTCACTTAATAGAGGATTGGGTGATGCACAAGCAGTGGTCGCAGACTTCTTTCAGAGATGACTTTATCGAGTAACGAACAGACTAATACTTCCATTTAGCTGAGTGAAAGAAAAGATGAACAGAGAATGAATGTCGAGCAAATATAATATATAAATATATATATATATATATGAATTCTATTATTATTATTATTAATATTATTATTATCATTTATACCCTTCAAGCCGCCTTTCGGCAGGGGGTGTAAACATCGGGCGTTCGAGCAACTTCTTTATCTTATTATCGCGTATCGTTTGCGGAAAGAATGAGTTCTTAAAAAGAGATGTATGAGTGGCATCTATTTCTCTTATTTTATGCCTTTTGTATACGAAATTCTAAATATATTTCAACCTCGCATATTACTCGCAGCACTAATTCACAGCTTACCACTGTTCCGCAGCACACCAGAACTGCTCTCGAGCCAACTTATGGGCTTGAGCATGCCGTTGAAATACATTAAATATGCTTTTAGTGGGTCGGGTAGTTTTCTTGTTTACATCATGTACGCGCTTTACTCTTCGAGATATTTTATCGTTTCATGGGATTCACTTAAGGAAGTATGAAGTGTCCCTTTAAACGTAGTCTGCTGATGGAAAGATGCAATGCTATTCTTTCGCGAAAAAAACGAACTTAAATCTCAAAGATCCGATTCATAGATACAGAGAATTATCCCCTGGAAATTTACTTCTTTCATGTGAAACGAATACTGCGAATTTTCGCAAGCTAAAGAATCTTTCGTGGCCTCCGAAGGCTCTAGTTGGATGGTCAAAATGGAATCGTCGCGACTCGTCTTAGGAAAGTTATCAATAAAATGCTTATCGGTTGAAGCGAGGGAGTTTGCTTTATTGTCCGAACAAACTTAGAGAGCCAATATTTACGCCACTAAAAGTTGAAGGTTATACGCGCGCGAATAAAATAAATACACCGGACGGCAACAATCAAATACGCACGTGCGTTGGACGCGTCATCTTCGAGGCGTCTCGTGATTTGTGAAACGCGTGATGTGAAAACATTCATTTTTCGAAAACGATTCGTTATCAAGCAAAGGGTTGCCAGATTTTGACGGGATCTTCCGGACTCGACGGAGTGTATCCCGTGACATATTCTTTGAATGCCCCGTTGTTAAATGTCATTCCTTTAAAATCAGTCAAAGTTGCTCCTACTTTTTATGGCTGTGGTGAGAATATCAATAAACTATAGCTAATCTTGTATGATCTAAGGCGAAGTTTTGTTTTCATACCCCTTAAAACAAACTTTAAGATATATTACGAATATTATCTACTTATAGTTCCGAAACGCGTTCAGAATTACCTCTACGACTTTCATCGAATTCGAAAGCAAACAAATTACTTCGAGTTCTCAAAAATCAGCTTTTATCTGAAAGGGGTTTGTCTGTTTCAAGTGATGTTAAATAATTAGTTCTCGCATTCAGGATAATAACACGCAATGTGCTGTATATATGTACTTATGTTCTTCTTTCTATGCATTCCCCTTTATTAACTTCTGCAATCTGCCATTTAAAAATTAAATCACTAGATTGATAACAATATTTCTTCCCATAATTATATTTGATACTACTGGTTTCGACGTGTTATCTTTGTGTATGTAGCACCGATTGAAACTGGTACTGTCAGATATAATTGGTGGAATATAGAGAAAGTCATTGGTGTCATTAATCTTATAATTTAAGTTGCAATTTCACGAAGCCAAGGCTCTCAAATGATGGCGAACGATTTCGTGTAGATTACGAACAATAAGAATAATTGTTCTCTTCTCGGTGGCTTTATATATCGCTTACTTAGGAAGTCTGTATTGGGCTTTACTTTCTTGTATACTTTACTTGGTTTGTATTTATTTTATAGCTAATGAGCTCCATCATCAGTTATGACGAGACATAATTTAATTGACTCAAGAAGTGTATATTTTTATATGTACGTATGTTTATGATCTTTCTAAGCCAAAAGGAATGAATTGCAAGTCTACAGCACTTTAATATAATTCTGATGTGTTCCTATTTGTCCAAATTCTAGCAATTTCAAATCCAAAACGAGATTGCACGGCCAAAATAATAATCTTTGTTCAATTTTCCTCCTTTTTATACTTATCTCTATTTCATGGGACAAATGTTTCTAATTTAGTTTAATAAAGGAGCTGTAGTTAATAAAAGAGATAAAAACGAACTTTACGAGCACTTCTTATGGGAACATTTTCAAGCCACATAGAGTCAATAGCCAATTAAGTCTTCTTATGGATCTTTATCATGAATATGAATGAATATGAAAAAATTAAAGCAATTTAATACCTTTTCTTATAGGGAAGTATAGTAAATTGTTATTTGAATTAGTATCTCGATGCATTTTTATGGGTGCTTTACTTCGTTTACACTCGTAATTATGTGTATAGATTACACGACATAATTCAATATATATTCAAAATATAATTCAAGTTTTACCAGTTTAAACATAGAGAATTCTATGTTATTTTCGTTATGCCTGCAAAGCATTAATTTGTTAGTTTAAGCGAAAAGATTTAGGAATGACTCGGCACGAGAGAACCTGAAATGACCTTTACGGAAGTGAAATATTTGTAGCAACTGAGGCCCGAACCAAGATTGGTAGGCAAAGTGAGTGTTGGCTCCGTCACAATTCTCCGTTTCCGTTTATTCTTCGTGTTTTCTCACGAACACGACTCCTCGTGCAGGTTATTCCTTTCCTCGCAGTTTCCTTTAAAGCGCTGCTTTCAAGGATCACGCATGAGCCGCCTTATGTGACGCCATGCGGATAGATACGGGTTCGACGCCAGGTAATGTTACGCCCAGAGAAGGAACCTACCTTATGACCGGCGACGCTCTTGTCCCTCACTTGAGGTGTCCTTTGAATGCCATCTTGCTTTACAATCTTACCGGTATAAGAAATGAGTCTAATATGTATATTTATTTTTATGTATTTATCACACAAAGCCTTGAAAACACCAATTTATAATGATAATTTAATAGGTATATAGAACGAAAACAGATGCAAAAACATCGTAGAGGAAATATAAACATTTTTTCGTAGGAACAGTATTACAATGACATGGCGTGGGTAACAGAAGAATCGAGATAATTCAGCAAAGAAGTTGAGCTGTTAGGAACACAATAAGAGATGAATTAGAGGAGGACAGTCAGAAAGGGAACTCAGCAACGAATATTAGAAGTACTTTTATGTTATACAGTGAAACCTGTCTTAAGCGGAACCTATATAAAGCGGAAACCTGTCTTATCTGGAAAAATATTTGTCCCCGGCGCATATTATAGGATTTTAGTGTATTACAACCTCAATTTAAATGTCCAAAGCGGAAAGGAATTAATATTCGTATGAAAATAATTCGTGATCCTTTGTTAAGCCTTTACCTTTGATATCAAGTCGTATCTTTTCTTAAATTTTCAGCAGGATGAAGAAAAAACTCGAATGGCGTCAGAAGAATTAAATCATACAAGAAAATATTTGTTGAAAATTTGATTGATTTTAGTTTATGTGAGGGTAATATTGATTTGGGGTATATTATTTTTGAAGTGCTTCGATAGCTAAGGTCAATTCGCGCTGATGCCACCTGTCGTATCTGAAAATAAATCTCCAATGGATTTCGCTAAAGACAGTTTTCACTCTTGTTATAAAAAATTATGTAGTCTCAGCCTCAACGCTAACATCTAAAGTAGGATTCACTTTCTTATATTTCACTTTCCTGACATCAATAGAGTGAAGGAAGTTATATGGACTATTTCTTAAATCACTTGGAGAATCAATTCAATTTTATCAATACTTTTCGTCGTTCCATGCTTCCAGGCGACGGCGACTTGATTGAATGGATTGGCAAAATCGAGGAAATGGTGAAAGAATTGGATTGGCATGAGTAAGTGTTACTTTCCTCTATTTAAAAGTAGATGTACAATAGAGGCTTCTAAATGGATGAGATCGGAAGAAGTGAAATATTACTTTCATTCCGTCGGGAGCATAATATCCTATAAATAGTTTAACCGTTGCAATTTCTCGGGCTACTAAAAACATTTGAAGAGAATATATTCGCAAAATGAAACCAGTTTCCTAAATGCGTTTAAGAAATTTTTTTGCATTCGGTGTGAACTTTGGTTCACTTGCTTATTTTCTATATTAGTAATTTTATAAAAATTTCTCTTTCTTACGTTTTTTGATTAATTTGGTTGTTTTACTTTTTACTCGTTAGTTTTCAGAACTTTGTATTATGCTCCTTCTCAAAATCTGCATTTTTGTTTACTTTATTTGACTAATATTTTACGTTTTGAATCAGCGGAAATATTCCTCTCATAAATAACTGATCGTTTTAGCCAATGTTTTTATTTTCAGAGATTTCAAGGAGACCCTAATTTTCCCTTTTAAAATTAGATCGACCAACTTTATTTAAATTGTTGGATTGGTAGATTTTCGTTGTCTCTGATATGTATTTATATTCATACATGATTTTCTTTGAAATATTTGGCTAATATACTTTCATGTACTATAATTTTCTCTTGTTATTATTGGTGAACCATTCAATTGTTTTTTGAGTTATTTTCTTATGTCTGACAATGAGTATTTGTTCTATCGGGTAGAAGAGTAAGTGGAGGAAATGAAGAGGTTTCTATAGAGTGATTTGAGAAGTTAATGCGGCGAAAGCAAGAAAAGGAGATAAAAGTTTTGTTGGTAAAAAAGTTGGCTACGAACCCCTTTACTTCAATGTATTCAAACATATAAATAAGAGTGACCATGTGTTCGGTGGTATCGCTTCATCACTGGCTTTCTGAAAGAGAAATTAGATAACATGAAGAATTTTTTTAAACAAAACACACGCTGTGAATCCCGAAAGAATCAAATTCAAATGGAATCCACACACAGCGAAAGCCTTCGTACCAAAATAAATTGTTGTTCAAAAGGAGAACTAAAAACGGCAAATTCGTTGCCTCTGATAGATGCTCAGTTGATGGATGAGGCAGTTGAAAACTCATCCTTAAATTTTAATTTTACAACGAACATTAACATGCCTTCCTATTATACAAGTTGAATTAACATAGTTTAAAGATATAGGTGGTAAAGCAAATAGATCATAGAATGGAGCAAAGTGTGAGATTGATATTCTTCGAAATATCCAGATTTTGGGAGATGTTCGGCAGTATGCGTACAGAGTGCTGATAATTTTCTAGAATAAATGTTTTCAAACTCCGGTTGCTGAAGATGAGCTTAAGCAGCGATAAACATATTTCTCTGTTTTTTCATATATTCTTCTCTTTTTTCTTTTATTCTCTCTCCGAGTGTTTTGTCTGCGATTCGTTGACTATTCAACGATTGATTAGATTCTTTATGTTTTAGTTGAAGTTAAGTGCAATACTTTTTTTGTCAGTCACCCACTGATGTCATGGTTTTCATGAACTCTTTTTGATATTTATAGTAAAAATGCATTAGATATTATCGAATTTTCAGAAGCATTTCGATTATTTAACGAATGCCCGAGCATTTATGAAATTGTTACTCGATTCTCCGGTTAGTTTACCAACCGTTTATTTTAAAATTTCACGAATAACCAAAACTGCGAACGGCCGATAGATGCTTGTAATTGTTCGCAGTAATTTAACTCTCAATCTAGGTCAACGGAAATTAAATAGAGCCATATTTTATTTATCGTATGAAAAGTTGCGATTCTGAGTATCGTGTTTTCAATAGCTTATCATTAATTTTGTACGGCATATTTTCATTTTTTTATATTTTTCTATGTTAAATAGTTCCACACCTTATGCTCCTTTTCTTTTATTATTGTCGATTGTTTCTTTCCTGATCAAAGTAAATATTTTTCTTAAAGTTTAATATATAACTATAAATATCAGTACGTATCTTAGATTTCATCCCCTTCTCATAGGTGTATTTCTGTAGTGATTTTCTCATAATACTTGACTTTTAATCCAGACAATAAACTCATCCTTCTTTTCCTTCTTTTGCTTAATTTTTCTCTATCATTCTAGAACAGCAAAGAGTTGGATGTAATAAGAGACTTCATAGTCTCGCTCTGAATAAAACTGCGTTCTATTCCATTCTTTGAATATAATTCTATCAGTAAAGTCACACTGTACATACCATGAAAACTCGACACCAGACGATTTGTAACACATTTTACTTATTTCGCATTAGATCCCTTCGATACTTCAATTGATAATGGACAATTTTCAATCAAAAATATTTTGATGCGAGCATTGAAATGTTTGGGTGATTTCTTGAAATTTTTTCGGAATTCCTCTTACGCTCTCCTCGAAGCTAAGCATCGCTAGAAAATAATGAACATAGTTGGCTAATTTTGTTGAGGAAGCGAAGAGGAATGTGAATGGATTTGCCCACAAATGCCTTCTTTTATTCGCGCAGACGGTGACGCAATACACGCGGCGCCAAGTGGCGGTGCTCCTTTTGCAATTATCAAAAGTGACGTCTTCGATGATTATCTGAACATATTCGGAGGCCGTCGTAGGAGGCCAACTATTTGGCCACCATCTCTCTCTCTCTGGCTATCACCTGATTCTCTCTCCCATTCATATGTTCCACCAAAATATGCGTCCATTATAAGTATAATTCCAGATTAATGATCGTGTTTCTCGCTTGGTAAGGTGTCCCATAAAGCATTGCATCTAAGCGTTTTATTCTCTGCGGTTCACTTGCACATTGAAGTCCAGGAATGGCGAACCTTATGTCAAGAGTGCCATATTTTATAAACAAGGGTCTCCCAATAAGAATGTACCGTTTGTTTCTTAATAAATCACTTTATTTACTTAAAAAGTTGAAAAATTCTTATTTTAACCTAAACATACAAATTATACAATGCAGTTACGCTTGGAAAACAAGTCGCACAAAGTCCACCAAAAATTTGTTGACAAACCCTTTATTTAACTTAAACGCAATTAAATTAATTTTCACTGAAACACAATTAAATTAATTTTCACTGAAACACAATTAAATTAATTTAACTTAAACGCAATTTATTAGGACCTCCTACATAAAAAGGACTTGTGTTCCGATTTCGTGCCATACCATTGAGTGAGAGATATTATCTACTCGTATTTTACAATGTCAAAAATGGAATCAAGAAGTTGTAATTAAATAAACAATAATTATCATCATCAATAAATAGAACTCAAATTTGTTACCTCGAGAGCTTCATTTTTTAGGAAAGAACACATAACAAGGATAGAGCCGTCAGAGTTCTGCGTGCTCGCGTGTCACTTTGGGAACGCGTGCCATAGGTTCGCTAGTCTAAACCAGAGGTGGGGAGCCTTTATGCCAAATTATCATGGCCCTTTCTAGTCTGTGGCTTTATAGTCGCTATCTTAAACAGAAGTCCGTACTTAGATAATTTTGTTATTCAGTAATGTTAACGTCACCAGGTAAGAAACAAAATGGAAAATATTGCAAAATGGAAAATTTTCTCTCTTACTTAGCGAATGAATTAATGTCAATTTCTTATACTATTATATATTATATCATATACTATGCAGACAAAACCCTACAAATAGCCAGATGGCTTGACATGTTGCCCCTATCTTAATAAGCTAAGTATTGCCTTCCGATGAGATAAGGTTACATATAAATTGGAAATTGTTAGTATGTGCTCGATTCCAAATAAGCGATAAATTATGTTGGAAAAGAATGCAAATACACATATATAAAACAAAAGGCAAAATTAACTCATTAGTGTTAAGTGTTATAAGAAAAGCATACCTGAACGAAAAAAACACCAAAAGAGACATATTTCACAATTACATTGAATAAGGAAATCAATATAGAGATAACTTCTGTTACCGAATAAATATCATGCATAATAAATATGAAGTGGGTGCTTCGGATATTTCGCGGCATACCAAGAGAACGGCACACCAATGTGCTATGGCACACCGGTTGGTAAGCACACCCATAATATGCTTTAAGATACACTGAGATTTTTGTTTGAGATTTCACAATAGTAATTATGAACGTATTTTAAGTTTGGCAATTTTCAGGGACGAAAAAATATTTTTAATGTTCCAAATAAAGCAGTCACATTGATGAATTAACAGACAGATATAGGTCAGTCATCATTGAAACTCAGAAAGCCGTCATCGTTAGCCTAAAGATCATCCTATTAGTATGAGGATTTGAAGGCTCCCATAATCACTGATACAAAATTACCAAAATATTTTTAATTCTTTTATGTCCTATAGACCCAATCAAGTAACTACCAAGTTAAAAAGATCTCGATCCTATCTATCATATGTTCGATTCCAGGAAGTCCCATTTTCACCAAAGTCCCGGAGTCACCATCAGCGCATTGCGCATTTTCGGAATTTATTTGAAGTTCCTCCCAAAAGAATTGCAAATTTATACCAGAAGTATTGCTATAAGACATAGTTTAGTAACGTAAACGACATATAAATCTCACGAGATGATTCTAGGATCGACGCTAGGACAGTACCGAATTTTTCCTTAAGAAATAGAGGTGTATTTAAATAGAACGCACATATAGTTCTCATCTCAGTACGTACGTTCAGTAAGCTCATCCCGTACCATTAGCTATAAAAAGCTTTAGAGAGTGAGATTGGGCAAAATGAGGAGTGAGGTAGTTTGCTCTTGCTTTCCTCATTGAACCAGAATTCTGAAAGTGGAACAAGTTCACGTAAGTTAAGAAGAATGAGTAACATTTTTCGTAGAGTTCCACGAGGAGAGATCAGTACCATTATTCAACATCAATCATACCTCAGTAACTATTTTATCATCACATCCATGGACAAGACAGAGGCAATAGTAAATTAAAAATGCATTATTTTATCCTGTACCATAAACAGAGTGAAAATATTCATTAATCAGGATATGGCGGCAGAACCAATTTAAGTAGTTGTATTTTTAAAAGTGCTGCGACAGCTGAGTCACTTTATACATAAGGACCCACACCGGGAATCGAACCCGGGGCCACTATCACTAAAGGTGAATGCGCTACCCGCTCGACTACCTGGGAGCTAGAAGAAAATGATTAACAATTTAATTGTTACGTGTAAATGCATAGAAACTCATGTATAGTGGTTCTTAAACCTGAGTGGAAGAGAAAAGGAAAGGGTTCGCTTTATTTTGGATTTCATTGAGGTAAAATTTGGGGCCGTCGCCCTCTCCGTGATCCATAATTTGGTTGCGTGACCTTCGCTTAATCGATGAGAACCGCTGCTCAAAGGACCGCACTGCTAGACAATTCATTTTTATCTTCTTACCGAGAAAATATTTCGCGAGGCTGCCTTTGTTTTAGATTAACTATAGCGATAAACAAATTTAGGATCCTCGGGATGAACATTTTTATATCCATTTGCTTGTAATGCTGCAATCGTCACGTAAATCCTTTCTTTTACATCTTCCGATTGCTGTATTTTAACCCGTCTTTGGTCGCATGTAATCGTGACCTGAACGACTTTTGAGTCCAATATTTTGACGAGAATAGTCTGGTGTCGATGTATACAAGAGGTAATCGGAAATATATTCACCATTAGAATTGATTGGCAGCGTATCAGATGATTCAGTATCCAACAGGTATTCGGATGAAATATACCGATTATCGAAGTTTGATCGAATGTATCCAACAGGTATCAAAAGATTTAAAAGCATTCTCCTTTTTCTGTTCATTAGGTCTTACTTTAAGAACTCTTTAGTCATACAACCCAAGGCTGTAAGGTAAACGTCTCATAACCTTAAGTACTTATAATTTCTCCGCAAGTTACTTTCTCAGATAATAATATGGCTTATAATATTTTTATATCCAAACTAAACGACGACCTACTTTGTAATTTTATGATTTATTTATTTGTTGCATTAGTATTACAAACAAATTTGAGTCTGATTCTAATTTTCATACTACGGTATGTGCTTGGTAACTATTTTTATGTTCAATTTTTAATTACACGATTAACAAAAAAGTTTTCTTCCTTTTGCTATTCACACGAGCTTCTTAAATTATTATTCATTTCCTAATATGCTAATATGTATAATTTTTTACTACTACTCAAAGAATCCTTATTTTTTAAAGTATTGTTTCTGTTAAGAACTTTTCTATAATGTTTACTTTTTTATTTTGTGATCTTTTTCTCTTTTTCTGCACCTTTTGCAAGTTTTTCGCAACCCTTTCTCTTTGTGGGTGCTTTGTCGCAGTGGAGATATTTTTCTCTGATAAAAATTATTCATTATATATAGTATTATGTTCTTAGATAAGACTTACTTGTCCCAAATCCGCCCAATTGTGAAACGTGTTGAATTTTATTACGGTTCATTATTGGTTACGGATTTATTTTATTACTCGGAGACATGCTAAAAAGCTTCCGTTTATGATCCATTAGAATTACTTGAGCGTCTTTAATGACTGCGGAAGAATAGAGGATTTGGCGTATATGTTTCTTATGTTGACTTAGATATAATCAGTTATATTTATATTAAGTAGCTCGAGTAATTTATTAGTATTTGGATAAATAAAACTATAGTTGCACTTCAAATATCAACTTTTGCGTTTTCTATCGAGTTAATGAATTTTTCTTCAGCTATCGGAAATTAAAAATCATAAAATAAATTCAATCATCAGCATGCAGATAAGATTAAAAATTAAACCGTCTCCTGAAGATTCTCCTAGCAGATCGACTTGCGGTCAGTCCGCCACTGAATGCGATGTTTATCACGAAGGGTTCGTTTCCAGGTTACGTTTCCAGCCCCAGCAACGATAAACCGATTGTCCATCGTTTTTATGTTTCTCTGGGGTTTCGCATTCGAATGAATTTTTTCACGCATCCCCCGAGCTTCTTGCCCCAAGAGCTCTGGTTGGAGGGTCTCACGAGGACAATGGAACGTATTCAACGTGATCTTTGAAGCCGTGCCAAAAGCTTAGGGGTCCATTCCATAATGGTCCATACCATACGTGTCGCCGGAGAAACTCAGAAGGGGCCCATAACTCATGCAAATAACTGAGAAGCCATGGCAACCCAAAGGGATCCCAAACAAACAGATGGGCTCCGACACTGCTAAGTTCACCCGATCCCGGTTTCTCATGTATTTCTTATGGGAGAATATTTATAGCGGGATGTTCTTTTTTGAAAATATCCGGGGTGTTGATATAAGTAAGACGAGTCCTATATCGTTATTCCAGATGACTCCGTCTTTTTTGGGCTTCCAGAAAAATTTCTGAAAACTGCCTCAATGCATTTCTTATGGAAAATTCTAAACCCACCTGGCTTCGAACTCAGAACCAATTAAGGGAATAGGTTTACCGTTTACGGCACATTTTCACGATTTTTAACACATCTCCAGTAGTAATTCTCTACCTTCTCGGGAAGTGTTCCAAAATATCCCAAATATCGGCCCCGAATCAAACCGGGGACCTTTGTTAAACAAAACACTTTTATTTACATTTATTACATTATCTAACATTAACTCAGGTTACAATTCCGTAAATTCTGTAAATAAAATTCTGGGAATCGCTTCAAAGAACTTCCTGAAGATCGAAAAAATGCGTTTTAAAAGGAAAAATTCGGATTTTGAGAGGACCATAAATCATATGAATGATCTAAATGTAATTTTTTCAGTCTACGCGACTTAAAAATGAAGGGCCAATGGTGCTTGAAGTTAAGCTTGTGAATTTCTATACTATATTGAGTTATGTTTTATGTTTCAGCATTAACTTAAATCCGTATTTAGTGAATATTCTTCCTAGTCTAAGAGCCTCGTATTACAACTTGAATTATTTTCTCGAATTCTGTGAACCTCATTTTAGGGAATAACCCGTATTAAGTGTAAGAATAAATATATCTTTTAAACTCGATTTAATACCTTTAAAATCTGGCAGAGTACATATTCTTAATTACAGAAAAAGTTATAAATAGATCTAAATTTTATGCACTGGCGATTGTTTATGGTGGTCACTTCTCATTAGAATCACTTTGAATTTTCTCTTCTGTCTTCGAAGATATTTCTAAGATAACACTGAAGTCTGTTTCTATTCGGTGACGGTACTTTCCAAACGATGGGAAGACAGTTTAAGACAATATTCTAGAGCTCGATTTCAATAAACTTTTGTAGTGCCATTATGTCGTGATAAATGTAGTAGATTAATATCGAGCGTAGAAAAACTTAAAAATTATAAATCAATTCAATCTCCTCGTCGTATTCTAAGCGAAGTACTGCAGATTCAAGTCCTCCTCACTGGATCCGTAAATGCTATGAACAGGCACACACTCGCATATATACCAACATTTGTTTTATACGAATTCTTAGACCTTATTTTAATTCTGTAATATTCTTCCAGGCGTTTTCCCCAGTTAGGTATTTCCTCAGCAAGATTCATCGGTGATAATGTTCTCTTCTGTTCAACGCTCATCATTACGGAAATGGGATGATCGAATAATTTGGAGAAGAATTCAAATCGGTGAGATAGTTGGATGTGGAGGTTCACTTTTTGAGCATACTTTTTTCATATTATTTTATATTGAACGTCAGTAATTATATCAAAGAAACGTTACGTCTCTAGTTGAGCTGAAATAAACTAATTGCTGAATTAGTCACTAAGGGACCTGTTAGGCCACGAGATAGCTTCCTTAAAAGAGTCATAGGACACATTTGGGTCAATTAAAGTGCATTTTGCTGTTAGAGGAAAAGCAAACGCGGCCATCGTTAGTTGGATCTTTGGCCGTGTGAAATAGGTGAGCGATTCCTCTTCTTTCCTTTATAATGTCGATGAGTTCATATATGACAGGATATGTCTTTAAGACTACTGCAATTGTCTGTACATCTTGTCTGTAAATATTGTTTCCCTGAGATCGCGATCGTTACGCTTGTGATTTGCCCTTAGTGTGACAAGTTAAACTGTAACATATTAATTATGAAAATTATCCCTTGCTCCACTTACCCGGAAAAAAATTGACCTCGATGAAACGATAAATATTCCTTCCTCTTTCTGATGCATTTCTTATGAGTGTCATTTCATATTCATCAAAGTGCTTTCAATTCTTTAATGAGACAACTTTATGAAATTGCATACTTTTAATAATCTCGCTAATGTGAAGTTTATTTATTATAATCCATCAATATTTACGCGAATCTATGTCGAGTTTCAGTGTTTTGAAGAATGGCAAATGAATATGGCTATTCTATACTAATTTAGGTAAATTTCAATTCGTATTCAATGATTTTTCTCTAGGTAGTCATAGATAAGAGTAGATCCGCATATTTCAAACAATACTTCGTCCAACGTTATGAATAGACCACGTAAATCTTATGGCCCCTTGTATTACTTATGGGGGAATGGCAAGAGCTATTGCGACTTTTGCATTTACGTGGTTTCTTCATTAAATTGAACGAAGTATATGTGCCGCCAGAGATAGTAGCAGCGCAGTGAAAACTTTGAAAAATTATCTTTTTATTCTTATTTGATAGAATCCTGCTAGAACGTCTCACTTAAATTACATATTTTATGTACATACATTTTCAATATATATCTTAATTTTTATTCATATTAAAATGATAATTTTTATTTACGCATTGTGTTCCTGAAATGAAAATTCTCTTCCAGGGTGGGCCTTTTACGTTATTGGGGTAGAGTTTCAATGGTGACGTAATCTACGAATCTAATTAGCCCTCCGAAATCCGTAATGGAAATTCAAGAGAGGGAATCATAATGTGGAACAGTGCCCTATTTCAGAGAAGAGGGTTATGCCTATTTAAGAGGAAAGGTTTTCTGCAATGAAATGGAGGGTAGTTATTGGTTAGGATGGCAAAAACCCAGGGATACGTTAGGGCTACGACCTCTCGTGATTAATACAGATATTTAAGTTAAGGGTACGCATGAAATATTTCTGCGGTAATAGCGAATATAAATGACGAAAAAGTGAACTAATTTTGGGTAAATGGGAAGCAGTCTTTGAAGAAGGCGAGAAAGGGAAAATAGCTGAGAGATTTTGTGAGGAAAAGGGTGACGGGACGTTGCGAACACGATGGGTGACGGGACGTTGCGATGTATTAATTGTAGCAAACAGCATTCTCCAAAATAAAATGAAATCGAGTGGTCGATCAGCATTAATACAACAATTCGAAGTCGAAAACTATCGATACGCCTATGACAGTGATGTGTAAAAAATAGCTTCTAGAAAATTAGCGTATTCTTTCGACCATATACTAGTTAGTAAAGAAAAAGAGCGGTGTAAAGAGAGATACTGCAGTTATCAGAAGATCAAATTGTTGGATCTAAGGGTACGGTTCTTAAAAAGCCATTCATGGATTGCCATCTTGCGTCCACGGAAGCATGAAAAATAACAGGAATAGTGGAGATAAGATATAGATGTGGTTCTGCAGATAAATGATGAAAATAAAACAACTGTGTGACTTTTAAATAAGGTTGCCTATTATGTGGGTCAGCCTTTAACTTCATCATCTTGTCTAATGATTCCAGGAGTGTCACTCGAGAAACGTCCCGTATTTTCTTAAGGATAGCTATTGCATTAGGAAATCTAAAATTCACTGGTTTTCGAGTACCCGAGTATTCAAAAAGCAGCTTCTTATAGAATTTTCCCATTTACAAGTATGTACATCGGGAAATGGATTAGATAAATTATAAATTTTGATCATCATTTACTTCAATCGTTATAATACAAGGCTATTTGATATATTTGATGTTCAGTTGCTTCGTATTTTAGCAATAAAGTTGGAATAAAATGGATGTACTCCCATGTAACAAATAATGTCTACGCTCTCTAATGCAATATTATATTTGGACATTTTAAAGTTATACATGATGAACTTATTTCTATTTATGGTTTTTCTGATAAACGTAGCGTTTTCAGATTTGAACATTATCTTTATATCTATTATAGAGGCCATAATTCCAAGTAACAGAATGAAACCAATAAGGAATCAACGGGGTAAACATAGCTTATTTTCTTTGAAAATACAACGAAGAGCATACGATAAAAGATTCAATCTCCTCGCTGTCGCAAAAATAAATAAAATACTGAGCGGAATGAAGTTTTAATTTTTGTCAAACACAAGATTTAAGGATAGCTTACATTACCTAGAGACGCGAAATATTCAGTAAATGTGTCCTAGTCCACGGAGCGACATCCATTTGTGGGACTAGGCCTACACAGGCGGCATTCACCGTGGGTGATACGTGGTCAGCGCATCCCGTATTTGGTTTTCCGTGACCGGATATTCAGTAAACATATATAAATTAATTTTTTTAATAGAAAATTAGAGCCCCTGAACTCGTAATACATCTATAAAAATTATATTGATGTATTTGGATATTTTTCTCGACTCCCGCTGATTCAATGCAACCACTGATAGTGCTCCCAAACACTGCTCCTGAGCCTCACCCGGTATCCAGCCCATTCTTTTATCTGTCCAACACTTACTACATTTCTTTAATTATACCTATTTCACCGCCAATCTACTCGTGTTTAAATAAATGTGTCATGTACGATTGTTTATGAACGGTTTGTTTATGTATGTACTACTTAAATATGTATACGATAAATATGTATATGATAAGGATCGAACGTTGAAACTTGGTCTTGTATTAGATTAAAAATAGAAGAATTAATGTGGCAGATATACTAAGTCTCTTATTAATGCTATATGATAGAGTTCCTCAAAATATCGCCTTCTGCTGTGAATTTTATATTCCTCGCAGCATACTTTCAGCCTGTCTTTTAAGAATATTTGAGAGGCCCTCAGCTATTGCGCCCAATTATAAATCCACCCTGTTTCATCAGTGCATGACTGATGAAGAAATATATTCATTCATATATCATGCTCCAACTAAACCGTAACGGCTCTATTCAATCGTTTGATAATCAACGAATCGCAAACAAAACGGTACTCTCAGTGAAAGAGACAAAAATGGAAGAGCTTATTCAAAGTGCTCGATACTCGAACTTGGATTCCCTACAAAAGAATTAAAATAGCACTGCGCTTCGTCGTGTTTACGTTACTTGGTATTCAGACGATCTTGGCTGCTTTGAAAAGTTCGGATTTTGCGTTAAGGTTCGCCCTGTCTATCATCGAAGTCCGTAACTGTTAATTGTGCAATTTGTAGCATACTAAAGATACCGCGAATTTTATCAAACCAAACTTATCGAGTTACATACGTACAGAGGCTTTAATTATAAAAAATTCATCATGAAGGGATTAATGGCAAATTTTTAGTCAAAGTAATAACGAATATTATAATTTTCGATACTAATTAAAATATTTAGGAAAACATATTAGTACTTTTTCTGAATTTTCTGTTAAAAGGGGAACTGAAAATTCATCTTGTGAAAACAAAGGAAGAAGACAAAATTCTGTTCGAAATCATTACTCTAAATCTTAATTACTCTGATAAAACAGACCAAAAACCAATACAGTTAACGCTGGAGTAACTAATTTAGATCTTCAGTTTTAATAATACTGATCCAAATACCGATACTCTTAAGAGAATTGAACTTTTTACCTTTCGAAGTACAAATGGATGCGATCCATCGTGATCAAGTGGACTTTTACCGTGTCATCATGAAAAGAAAAACACTTATTTGTTAGATTCTCGATTCGACATGTTTCGTTAGCGTGTTGACATCCTCAGGTGAAACATGTCGAATTAAAAGAAATGGTTTGGAATTTATTAATTGCATTTCTTTTCGAGATGGCTCATAGTATCATTGTTTGCCCCGTATGTATGAAACCTACTTATGAAGAACGAGTATCATCAGTTCTCACGTCCTTAGAGAGGAGTCGAACAATGGTAACAATTTTAGAGCATCTTTTTCCCGAGGAGAGCTAATTAAGGCCATTAAAATGGCGTCGTGAACTCTCTTCAATTCACTCGATTCGCACCAGGAAAGAGCGACTTCACAAAGATGATTTTCTCTTCTTTAACCCTCTTTGCAGTGACCTTGAAAGGGAAATCTCGGCGGAATCGACTGTTTGTTCAATTTGCCGAATTCAGCTTCTCGCGAGTACTTCTTTCTTTTAGTTTTAAGGACGTTTTATTTTTTAGCGTTTACTTTCCAGGCTAATTAATTTGCTCGGCTTTCCCTACGGATTTCATTCTCTTTTTATCGGCCTCAGCGTTCAAGCCTTGAGGCGAAGGCAACTAACTGAATAAACAAAAGGATTGTGGTCTTTCAGCACATTTAGCAATCTGGAATCTATTGGAAATGCGTTTGGAACAACGAACGTGATTCCGAAACGGTTTTTTTCCTCGATAGAGATGAAACTGCATTTTCAAACGCCGCTTTTCCTACTTTGGGATTTCCATAGAGTAATTTCTACAAGTAGATATCTTCATACGGATGCCTGAAGATGTCTACTTGTAGACGAAACTAGTCGCATCGAATACTTTTTCTGTGGAAATTACTAAGTAATTTTTAATTCTTCAGTGTCGCTTTCCTTATAATTCAGAGAGGGAAGCAAAAGGGTCATATGCTCCCTTTAAAAGCGTTTAAAATACGGCTTTAGGTTGCTTTTTAAGCGCTAAGATATCAATCTTAATTCTGACGAACTTTTGGAAATTCTTCTTTTAAAAATTTAGGCATCTTATGTATAGAAAAATTAATTAAACATATTATGTTAGGATATTTCTTTTTTATCTTTATCCTGATTATTTATTCTCAGATACAGCGACATCATCCCTTCAAGATCGATTGTAAAAAAGCTGCTGCTTTACACGCAGGGTGGTTGTAGTTTGATTGGCCCTGTTTTGGGTCCATCTAGAACACGTTCTGCCGATCGGATGTCGGCGAAAATTGGTACGTGCATTATATAGACCGTGGGAATGAGATGTATGCAACTGAAAATAGTACACTTTCCAGCACCAGGGGAAATTGTGGCGCCTTTAATTGACCAAAATAAGGTAGAACCATTCGTTTCAGCTTCAAGTAATTTTAAAAGGTATTGAAAATATACTTTTTCACCAATTTAGAAACCATTATGTCTTAACAGATAACACGAAGAAAGAATCGAGGGATTACCACAACATTACATGTAATAATATTCTATTACTCTCCACTCTGTCTTTTTGAAATTCCCATAATCTATGGTCTTGGATACATTGTAAGTAAGCTCAGCTTCTTTATTCTAATCAATCTTGTTTCTTTTCTTACCTTTATTTTCCCCCTAGTTTATCATTTGCTATATCTTTATGAATATGTAACTCCATTTCTGGTTCACGTACAATAGTCGGATTTAGATATAACGATCTTACTTACTGTAATATCAATACAGAGTCCGTACAACCGTTGGAAATTTCATATTTGTATTCATACCCTAGAAGATTGTAAAGGTGCGATCTGACGATTTATAGGAAACCGGGACGTTTTTGGGCATTGGAATCGGAGAATTTTAGCCCAATATCCGATTCTAATAACGATTCTTTGGAACTTATTTTGTTTAAAACTCAATTTTCATTTTGTAGTAATTGCGAAAAATAGTTAAATACTCACTAATTGGCCTATCAGTGAAATCTATACAACTTTATACATCTAATTTAACATTTAATGCGAATTCATTTGATAACATTCTGTACCTTTTCTTTCACTACTTTGATCCCAATAAGCTTTCTTAATTTGCACCGTTTGATTTAGGTGTACATTTGGCAGTAATTGCTTATGTTTCTAATTTAATTCAGTTTCCCTACAAGGCTGAGTCCCTTCAAAGTCATTATTACGTACTATCATCATCCTGCCGTATAATTCATATTTCTTGGAATTACAAGAGTAGGTGGTTACACATCAGCAAGAAATCGTTGATACATCTAAAAATGAGGAGTTCCGTCATTACTCAATCATTTCGCGAAGTATGGCCTCCAAAATTCGAACTTCTTTCTCTTTTACGCGGGATTTAAGATAATGCGATCAGTTTTCATAATTTTTTCTTCGCAGAACATTGTCATCCCGCGGAGTATAATTCTGGAAACATTGCTTTAGATCATAACAATCAAGGCCTTCTAAATTGGCAAGGCTGCATGGAGATTATTATGCGTGAAGTTTAACACTTTTCTCAATAAATCGTACCTATAAGGATAGTAAATGGATATTTCAAAAAGTATCACATGTTTATCTGTGACAGATTCTGCGCCCGACTCTTTTATTCTTACCGGCGGAGGTCGTTCGGTTCAAGTGTTTGTTGCTTTCGAATCCTCATCTCATCATTTTTGTCTCGGTTCTAGCTCCTGTTCGATGAAAACATCAAATTTCGGTCTGTACCGGTTTCGCTCCGTTAGCAACCGTCGAAACTATTCTAACCTTGGTTTTTCGATTAATCCCCGTGCGAGGTTTATGCTATATCTGACCCATAAATAGAATTTATTGTAAGAAATTTTGCAGGTTAGTTATTAACTCATTGAGAGTTAAATATCTTGGCTTTTAATTCTGATAGACTAAGAGACTTGATACCGTTACCCCGTTTTATGAGCGTTGGGAAATTATTAAGGGAATGATTCTCGAGTTCCGAATTCCTTTTATTGATTATGAGTACGGGAATAAATCCATCTGCTTCCATTCTTTTTCATTTTTATAAATCCGTACTGGTACACAACGATTTTAATCGAAACTCACGCAGTCTGCTCCGTACTGTTAACAATACATTACTGAAATTTTGAATAAACAATACAAGAACGGTAACATTTGGAGGATGGTAAAACGCTCTTAGTTCGATGTTGATCTGGAAATATGTGAACTAACTTATCGAGTCTCGTACATACAGTGTCAGGTTTTAAGTATAACGATTCTAGTGTGAATTCTAATTCAGATATCAATGGTAAAAGTGTAAATGAATAAAATAACTTTTGATACTAACGAAAAACGTCTAAATAATATTTTAGGAAATCTGATTAACGGGAAACTGAAATTTATCCATGTGAAAACAAAGAAAGAAGACAAAAACCTATCACTAACGTTTTACTTAATCTTAACTACTCTGCCAAATCGGACAATATATTTATATAGCCAGAAAGCTCTTTAAACCAAGTCATGGAATAAGAGTAGTTTTTACTGTTGAGCCGTAAATGTATATACGTATAAAAGTAGGGCAATTTGTGAAAGCAATTTGTGGATAATACCATCATTAGGTGTTACTTTCAGCATGGAGTTATAATGGAACTTTCGAATCCAGGTAATAAAGTCACGGGAAAAAGGTCACAGGTCAAAAAGTCACAGAATAAAACGCAAGCAAACTTTTCTGGGTCTTTCTTTAGTAAAGGTTATTAGCCGAATTTTCTTTTTTTTCTAAGATTAACAAATTCGACTCGGTAAGAAATTTTAAAATGTCTGCCGAAGCAGCAGTTTCTTTTTGTTTATTAATACGTAAATTATTATCTTACTTCAGGGAATGTGATTTGGGAATCACAGGCAAAACTTTTCTTGAATCTAATTTTGAATTTGGCGAACGAGCCATAAAAATGACAGAAAAAATCATGGAAAACAATATGGAGATGGATTTCATTATTACTTTATCGGATAATACTATTTATAAGATGCAAAATGATCAATTGCAACAGCTACTTAAGAGACTTTGCTTAATACTCTTCTTCAATAACTCAATCATACCCTCTGCTAACATTTCCTACCAGAAATTGTGATTTTCTCAACAGTCATCGAACTTTCACGTAGATTGTAAGCAAAGTTATGAAAATGGTATACTATATAAGAGAAAGTACAAGAACGGTGTGTGTATATACATTTCTCAAATGCGAAAAGAATTAAGTTGGGACATTCTTGAAGCCAGGAGATATGAAAAGATAAAATTCACGGAGGAGGCCGATATCGATGGCTTGATGATGGCTATTACAGGCCAAAACTAGTCACCACTGTGTGGAAGGTAAAAGTTAATTTTTTTCTTAAATTTTGTTTTATTTAAAAATTCTTCGATAGGAAAAGTGACTATTAGTGGTCTGTAGGAATTCGCAAGTGATAGTGAAATACGCAATAGAATAAAGAAGGCAGATAACATTGGTACAACTACATCTTGCACTTAAGAACTACATTTTTAGTCTCAGGAATATAATTCTCGCTGTTTTCTGATTGTATTGATTAATCACCATTAACAGCCGCAGTTCTCGTGAAGATAAATATAATTTATGTCAATGCCGAAAATTGAGGCATAATTAACAAGTATATTTAAAAGATATTTTACTAAATGACATATTCATGTAATCAGATTAGAAAAAATGATTTTTAGGGAGCATGTTTCAACAGCGCTTGTTTAAACTTTATTTATACCAATGATATATAATGTAACTGACTTAATGATTAGAATGGCTGCAATAAATAAATGAAAACGTCTTAAGAAGCTCGAATGATGATAATTCATGAAAAGAACAGATTTAAATATGGATTTTGTTAGAAAGTGTTTCACTGCAACTTCATTTTCTCTGCTGTTTTATTGATTAATAACTATTCTGCCGAGAAAGCGAATCTCTGTCAATAAGAGCTCGATATTATTTTGTCAATGAATGCAGTAATTAACCCTTCGTGTTTCTAAATTTTCTCAAATAGTCCGTCTCGAGTTCCCGCTGAAGCTTGATTGAAAAATGGGTATGAAATACGGGTTTTTACTGGCTTCAATTGCATTTTCCCTCACTTTTCTTTAACCTACGCATCTGAGTTTCGAATCGTGTCCTTCGATAATTTTTGTCTCGGGGATCTGTAAGGTAGCTTATTTTTACCCACCGCGTTGGAGAACCAATCTACAATACTATACAAATGAGAGGGAATAAATGCAAGCGAGGCTCGCGCGACAGATTGAAAGGGCAGAGAAATTTGGGATTAGTGTTTTCTAAGAACATCGAAGATGCCAGATCGATATGAGAGTGGAGCATAGATAGCGATGGCGACCTAGATTTCAAGAAAAGAGCTTTTAAGACGATTAAAGAGGAAAAGTAATGAAAAACTGACGAATGGATATGAACTTGTGTTGTAAAAGCTGCAAAAATCAACGTGAAAACTACAGAAACCGATTCCCTTAATTACTTATGGCTCGAATTGCTTAAACCTCATCCAAGCTAGATATGAAGAGCAAATGAAATCGCCCTCTAAATCCTATCATAAGTCATTCATTCTGACAGCGATCGGATATAAAAGCCATGCGCTTTGAAAATTTACTGCAGGTCTCACACGCAATTTCCTCGCCCCTTCTCCCGTGTAAGATCTTGATGAATGAAATATTTTGCATTTCTCATTATGAACAGCATTGATAAAGGTATAGTTCATTTAAATTTCCTCAGTTCTTCATATCTGTGATAATTTGGAAACTACTTAGGGTTGGGTGATGCAGAGTAGTGGCATTCACCTAATAGATGAATCCCTAATAGAGGATATGGGAAGAGTTATTCTAAGACTCATTTTGATGCATACGAAAATTCAGGCATGATAAGGAGAGATAGAGTAAACTATCTCTCTCCCCACCTTTCTTAGTAAATATAATTCCCACCTCAGAGCTATTGGTACACCTTGAGGAATAAAGTTCCAACCAGCCTGTGGGCTGAATATTTAACAGACGAAATACGATGTACAGCTAGTTCCAAAAAAAACTTACCACCTAAGCCGCAACCCGCATAACAGACCTGAAGCTCGATGAGAGCGAGTCTAGAGTTTTCCATGCATTCTATTGGCTCTTGGAAGGAGGAGTATTCAGACGGCGCTTTTTTAAACATTGTGAAACGCGTTGAACGTATTTGTATCGTCTTTACTAGCACGAAATCTTGTTTAAATTTAGTGTTACTTTTTACTATGTCAGCAGCATAGTATTAAAAAATGAATAAACATCGGATCTCCTTATTTCGGCCTGAAACTTCTGCGTAATTCACCTTTTTCTGGAGACATCGGGTAAACTTACTTTAGCTGCTTCAATTATCCAATAAAAAATTATGCCATTGCAAGATTGAAAAGGATTATATTATAACGTTTTTTATGCTCTTGACGCCTACAGGAGGAACTTTTAAATTTATTTAGAGGAACTTCACGACTATGACGCAAATAGAAACATGAACGAAAACTCTGCAAGGAGATAAAGAATACTTAGGTATATGAACACAATCAACAGTATTTCAACTAATTTATGTTGCAGAAGAAATGCTATCGAGAAGGGGAGCATGAAAAACTGCGAAACCTACTAATGAAAGCAAAGATGAAAAGAAACTTAATCTGGACGAATACACTGAGAAAGAATCATTTTAAGTCAACCTGGTAAAGAGCTCTGAAAATTAGACCCAAAACATATTACAATAAAGTAAACCAAGTAAATTACGATCAACTACATCAGATAATTACATCAAATATTATAAAAATTTTAAATACCACCAAATCATATGATAGAAAGTAAAATATTAATTGCTGTGATATCATCATTTTCTAAGGTAATCGCTTAAAATTCAAATTGCTAATTTAGTATTTTAGAAAATAACATAGATATTAGAATAGTAGCACTCTTAATTTAAATACTGAGGACTACAATTTTTTTTCACGTATCGAATAAAAAATTAATTTACGACGAAATTAACGCCAGCATTTCGTAACACTTTTCCGAACATATTGTTCATTGCCAGTCCCAGAAAAACCATCCCTTTAATTAAATCAAGTTCATGTTCCTTGGAAAATTATGCTGTCCCAACTTTTATCTGATGCTAAATCTCTTTCTTGCCCCGTGGTGCAAATTTTGACTCGATTTCTTCGCAGTTGAATTATTCTGCAATACAGAGAGGTATAAAATTTGCTTGATACTACAATTAACAGAGCATTAGGTAATTCAGAATATATGCATCAACATGCCATTCTGTTCTTACTTCCATCAGGCATTCGTGATGACATTATCAGATGAAGCATTATGATTTTGAGATGAGATTTGGCTGTTTCTGACAAATTCGCGTCTGAAGTTTTACCGAGTCTTTCAGAGAGAGCGGAGGACCTCCACCCTGGCCCTAGGAGTATCCCCTATTCATTCCTTTGTTGTTTCTTTTTCTTTTGTTTCGTCCATCGAAAGGTATTATCTATTTTCTCAAAGGAACCATAAAACGGCCGATGGGTGAAGGTGAATTCCGCTCTGAAAAAGAAAACCCCCTTTTCGGCATATTGTGGATGGTCGTATGTATGCGGGGTAGCGAATTTGAAAGCGCTAATGAGGATTACCGACCGCACCCCTGCTGAGCAGGTATCTAAGGTTAGGGTATGGTGGCGGCGACCGATCACAAGTAAGGTGGGAAATGGTAGATCCGCGATTTGTTATCTTCGCCGCGGGTATTCCCTTAGGGAATGAAGATATTCGACTCTATTTTTGAGGTAGACGACCTTTCAGGACTTCTTGCAAGGAATCCAGATGGTTAAGAAACAACAGTTAGTATGGCAAATCAGAACCTTAAGACTGATTTGCATATTGCAGATAAATACCAGGTTTTTGTATACTTGCATATTGCAGGTTTACACGTTAACATCTGGTTTATTTACATTTACATTAATACCCCGCGAGCCGCCGTATGACGTATGTCAGGGGGTGTGAAAACACCCATAACACGATTTCTATTGTTATACTGAAATGATTTTCAGAACTATGCACTAGGTGAAAGTGAGACTAATGATTAATGATCCCTGCTTCGGTTTCTGAATGCCTCAAGTAAACTATATAACCCGAATTGTTTGAATGGTGTATAATGATTAAAAGAAAAATCAGCGTCAATAATTATGAATGATGGGTAATATGAGTCATGGAAGAATACGCTAAAAATATAAACCAACGGATGGTAACCAGACTTACATGAGAATATTCCTCTAATTCTCATGATTCATACCTTAGCTGTTAAAATATTCTTGGTTCTATATGTAATCCATTATTCCAACATTCACTCCAAGGACCTTCGTAGCATCATCCTTCATCCTAGGCACGTCATAATTCTCTACGAATTTTGCGAAGGTGTTTTGAATTTTTTTAATGGTAATGCAAGGAAGATCATTCTAGTTGAAATAGGACCTTCGGAAAATCTGAAAGATAACATAAAGTTGAAAATGTTTGGGTGCATCATATCTGAATTAGTATCTCTATATTCTGCTTTTAAAGTGAATGGCATAAACTGTATTAGCTTATTCTAAATAACTAATTCAACGACAAAAACGAAAAAATAAGTAATGTGCCTATCGTCCATTTATATAAATCAAGCTCCTCGTCAATGATTGTTTATTTATAAATATTGTTTTTTATGCTTTATTTTGTCTCTATATTGAGCTCAAAATTTCGTAGTTTGAAATTACTTGAAAAATTAATTAGAGAAATACCACCTAATATGTATTCTTGACGCTTACGAGAACCAAATCGTTTAACTTCTCTTACAACATCTATGATACAAAGTAGATAGAGCGTTGAAGATGATCTTACTAGATCGACTAAAGTTTCTATTATAATGTCACTAAAATATGAATTGAAACGTAAATACGGAATTGTAGACACTCCGCATATTCAATGTCGCAGAAACTTGAAGTTTATACGCCGAATACCGATAAATAATATCTCTAAAGTTATTTAGAAGAAAACATTGGCTTGCATAGGTAGTAATACTAATGTTAGCGATTTCTATTGGTTTAAAAAACCTCGAAATCTCTTTCCAAAATAAATTGCTGATAAGAAGATGGTTTAGTTACTGGCTTAGTGAACTACTCGAACTTTCTTATAGAATTAAGAGAAGGTTGCTATAAAACATTGAACATCGATATAGTATACAATTTCGGAGATCCTGGGAATAAACTGATGCATGAGAAGGAAATTTCTGAAAGTATGATGAGCCATCGACGTTATATCTTGTATATTTGAATGTTAATCATTTTTGACTAAGATATTACTTAAATTGGATAAATGAGTAGTTTCTCTGGAGGCAGTCATAAACGGAAAAAATATATGTTGGATGAGAAAATTGAGAAGGTGAGCGAGTGGGTTATACTTTTAAAAGAAGTCGTTCCTCCTACTCAAAGTAAACAATTGGTCGACTAGGAAAGCAAAAAATGCGCCTACCTATTGTGATTCATCCAAAAATCTGGAATTAACATACCTCTTACACTTTTGGTTGTTAAATTCATGTGAGTGTATATATTACTGTTGCCGTCACTTCTCACTTCCCTATCTCTATCAAAACAGTCCCCCTCTTGAAGTCCTGGTGAATTCATTGCTTTATTCACTTCTTCCCATCACTCCTGTATCTTGCTTTTCAAATTTGTCACGGAATGTGGAGAGATGAAAAGTTTCTCATAGTCAATACATTTTAAATACGAAGGAATATTTTCAATATCACCAATCGATAAATATGTAGATAGACTAGCCATACCAAACCACCACCCATTCATCTCAATCATTTAAATTCTGTCGAAAAATATGAGAGTTACGCAGGGCCAGCCATCAACCGAGGGGAGCAAAATTTCAACATGAGCCTCATATGCGCTTCCCCATGTGATATTACAGGGTTGGAATTACAGGTAAAAAGGCCCTGGGAAAAACTATTTCACCAAGTCCCAATTATTTTGCGTATTTTTAACGTTTTCTACATTATAATAATTGTAAACGTTATAATAAACAATTGAAATATAAATAATGTAGGTAGTTTTGTATACATTCAAAATTAATTGAAAATTTTACATTCATAGCTAACAGTAGCATTCAATGAGCATTATGACCAAATCTCATTCGCACTATCTTTTTGTGTATTTTAGAACTTTTAAAGGTGATAAATATAGCGAGAAGAATGTTTAAGAACGTAATGGTTTGTGACTGCAACCATTTCAAGAGGAATCCACAGAAGAAATCAAGTTTATTCGATTCACACTTCAATGACACCGAAAAAAATTAATTAATTAATTCAAAATTAATATGAAAGATGGTAGTCTCGTGTCCGTCATCTTTATTCATTGAGAAAAATCGATTATAGCACATTTTCTCTCCATTGATTTGGACGGTATAGTAAAAATTCCAACTGCATAGATGATAAAATTTACTGATTTTTTACCGATCGAATTTTAATTTCGATGCTTATCAAATGAAACAAAATGTATCTAAAATACTCAGAGAATGCCTCAAGACTTCATACTATATATTTACTTATTGTTTTTTAATGTAGCATATTAATGTAATAGCCTAGATATGGCCATGAGTGTGCCTTACTTTACTTGTGTAGATTGCATTCACACAGGCTATGATAAAACTGGTGATCGATATAGACTCCTTTGGTATATAATTTTAAAGGCTAATAACTGCTCTCTTGAACGATGCATAATATTAGCTAGTATTATATTATATAATACCACCCATTATAACCGCAGAGTTTTGCAAGCGAAGGCGTCGAATTCGAGGTCTATACATTTTTGGTCCGACACCGATTCAAACTGCGCGGAAATTTTCTTTCTCCCATCTCAGTGCTAAACATAAGCTCAGAGCGGCTCAGAGGCAGATTTTGCGAAAATTTCCTTCGACTTGCTCGTGCCTTTCGCCCTCAGACTCAAATTTTATTAGGGGAAGGGGGTTTGCCTCGGTTTCCTAGGAATAACGGGACCTTGTGTGCGACGTTTCCCTCTGTGCGAGAAGCAATGCTAGAATATATACTGATTCGTTATAATCATTTTATAATAACTGAATTCTTGCATTACGACATCCGTATTGTTATAATACTATTCTGCTAGGCCAATGCCACCAAACTCAGGATACTAATAAATCTTTGCAATATTAACAAAGCAAATAAATCCATTTCAACTCTGCAGGCGGAGTTATGACTCAAGGAGACCATCTCCGCCATGTTTTTCCTCTCTCTCTCTCTCTCTCTCACTTCTTAAGGCTCGCTCGGAGGAAATTCACTGCCTGTTATGCGGGTTGCGGCTTAGGTGGTAAGTTTTTTTTGGAACTAGCTGTACATTGATGAGTGATACGTAGAATCAAATATATTTCTATGTTTATTTTTTTCGCACCTTTCCTGATACCCAAGAGTATTGACTTCATCATCTGTGGAAATATGTAAATCAAGGTATCCTAGAAGCGACATTTAGTTCCAGAAAGGGATTAAAAGTATTCCTAAGAGACTTAAAACCATCATCATCCGTTTTCAATCCAACATCGGATGCAGATGTCTCTAAGCTTTTTCCAATTTTTTTATTGAGTTTTTCGTAGCCATTCTACCCCTTCTTCAAGGGGTAACAAAAAAGTCTTCTTCTTCAAGTTCTTGATGATGTCTGTTTCATCGGTCATCTTCTTAACCTCATCACATCTTTTGGGGTCCATTTGAGAACTGCTGATGTCCAATGATTGTAATCTATTTTCGGCACATTTCAAAGTCCTTATTTTATCTATTATGACCGTCACTCTTGTCATCATTCTCACCCGGATATTCCGTTGCTCGAGGCTTTGATGGAGGCATGTTTTATTAGTGCGAATGGCAAATTCTTCTCCAAAAATGATCCTGGGTTCGGCGGTACACAGTTCTCCCATAAAAAATTCATTTAGGTGATCATCAGAAAATATTTTGCAGCACTTTCGGAAATTGCCTCGCGATGAATTTCTTGAAAAATGTATGCAAAATTTGCGAAAAATGTTCGCCCTCTATTGTATCTGATCGTAAAGATTTGATTTAATTGTGATCCATGAACACAATTTCTTGCGGGTGGAAATTTATAGGAACTTAGTGATGGCTTGGAGAATTGAAAAGATGATCGTATTCTATTAGAATAGATTACTGCTTAAAGAAAGTGACTGGATGAAGAAGAGAGCGTCCACTAAAGCAAATAACTAGAATTATACTCTCACTACTTCATAATAACGTTGGATAATATAGTAAATTCTCGATTCGAGGACCAACCACCCAAGTTTTGGAAGTCGTGCAGGGGGGAAATGATTATACAATTGTAAGATATTAGCCGTGGTACGTGTCGCAGCACGTCCGGAGAGACTTAACGATTATTTACGAAAAGGAGTTTGCTGGCACGGGGCAAACTGAATAAGAGCTTCAGCGTATAAGTTAGTCAAAGTAACTTTTCTTTGAAAGTGACTGCTTTACAGTAACTCATTTATATATTACGACATGAACACTCTTTATTTCTGTAATATCTAAAAATTCGAAGAAAGATTCGAGGATATACGGTATATCTGGTTCCAGCTATATAGAGAAGTTGGCTGAGAGGAAACTAAAGGAAATCTTTTAGCAAGGATTCAAGAGGCATCATAGTCAAGAATTCCCCACAACATTAGGCGCGCGAAATGTTTCTTTCCCTCAATCCAGTCTTTTGGATAAGAGGATAAGCTGGCAGGGAAGCTGCCTTCGTGGAAAGCGGGGTTTTCCCCGCACCCTTAGAATGGTAGGTTCTATTCAAGCTATCTGTAAAACTTCTCAAGAAAAGGTCGTTCTTCTGTATCCCATGGGGAGGACCGAATCACACCGAGACCTCGAATGCGGGGGTGGAGGGTCATTAGCCTGATCAGGCCTCAAATTCCCATTAAATTTACCATTCTCTGGAAGTGTGCGAACTGTTTTCCTCTCGTCATTAAAGCTATCCCATAATGAATTTATTCAACTATGCATTAACTTTAGCTATCTCTAAAATACTTAAAAAGATAGACTACTAGATAAATCTACTTGCTTAGCAAGTCATTTGATAGCGTAGAAGAATTTTTTAATGAAAGGAATATGTGGCTATATGTATTTGTATATATCTCCATTTGTTTACACACACACACACACACACACACACACACGAGGGTCATCCGGAAAGTAGTACCCGTTCGTGAAATAAAGACACAAAAGTAAATATTAACAAACATAAAAAAATTTATTTGAAAGAGGATACTTTAAACTACTTCTCAACATAATCTCCAAGCAAATTAAGGCATTTGTCATAACGTGTGACAAGTTTCTGTATTCCTGCTGCATAGTCCTCCGCCGCCAGCTCATTGAGATACAGGGTCACTCCTTCTTTAAGTTCTTCATCGCTGTCAAATCTTTTCCCCGCCAAAAAGTCTTTAAGCTTTGTAAAGAGATGAAAATCTGAAGGGGCTAAGTCCGGGCTATACGGTGGATGGTCGAAAGTTTCCCATTTGAATTGCTGCAAAAGTCTTTGTGTTATCCCAGCTGCATGAGGCCTGGCATTGTCATGAACGAGAATGACACCAGTAGACAATAGACCTCGCCGCCGATTTTGTATTGCCCGCCGTAATTTCTTTAATGTTTCACAATACGCATTGGCATTAATAGTGTCTCCACGGGCCATAAAATCAATAAGCAATACACCTCGTCGATCCCAGAAAATGGTTGCCATGAGTTTCCTGGTGGACAGAACTGTCTTGAATTTTTTTGGTTTGTTTGGTGAATGAGCATGATGCCACTCCATTGACTGTCGTTTACTCTCAGGTGATGCATAACAAACCCATGTTTCGTCACCAGTAATTATGGGAGTCAAGAAAGAGTCTCCTTCATCAGAATAACGTCCCAAAAACGTCAGTGCTGCAGCCATACGCTTGGTTTTGTGCTCATCTGTAAGCATGCGAGGGACCCATCTTGCACAAATTTTTGCATAATGCAGATGGTCTTTAACAATTTCATGAACAATTGTTCGAGAAACATTGGGAAAATGCTCACAGATGTCATCAATTGTGACGCGCCGATCGTTCCTCACGAATTCGTCAACTGAGCTCACCAGTTGGTCTGTAATGACAGACGGTCTCCCCGAACGCTCATCGTCGTGTGTGTTCCCCCTCCCCATGTTGAACTTGCGACACCACCGCCGAACAGACGACTCGTCCATTACATTGTCTCCATACACCTCCTTTAATTGGCGATGAATATCACATGGGCGAACGTTTCTTGCATTGAGGAATTTAATCACTGCCCTCACTTCACAACTGGCGGCGTTCTCAATTTTTTTAAACATTGTAAACAATCACAGAAACAACACAGGCAATGCTAGCGTCACGCAACTTGGCTCAGAGAAGGCAAACAAGCCACTGAAGCTATCTGACCTTGTCCAGCGGCTACTCGCGTCGTCAGCACTTCATGCGGCACTAACGGGTACTACTTTCCGGATAACCCTCGTGTGTGTGTGTGTGTGTGTGTGTGTGTGTGTGTGTGTGTGTGTGTGTGTGTAAACCGAGACATTTTACATTCACCCAAACAAACGCTGTTTATTAGTATCACAATTGTCCGAATGAGTTTTCTCCTTGACGTGGGAGTTCCCTTTGCACTTGTAAATCCCAATTAAGTCGATGTACGATGAAGTAGTTTCTTGGAATCAGCTGTTTTGCTTGTCTCTATTGTCAAGTTTAATAGGTTTTTTGTTTTAAAATTTACATATTGAGCTGCTAATATTCATTTAACATTATCCATATCAGGAATGATGTACGTGTAACTAAGGTTCCTTTAACCTTTCTATCCACTGCATCACAAACTTTTTAACAAGAGTTAGACAGCCGTCGCTCAATTTGCCAATGTTTAGTATACAGCTGCAATAAAGTATATTGCCTTTTTATGTTATTTATCTCTTCTGGTCTAATGTCTATGAACTAACCCTCTCTATCTTTCCTAAGACACGGGCGCTTGACGTTAGTCCAATATTATATAAAGTGGAGACATCTTAGTGATCTTTTCTTTGACATACCATTTTTAAGACAACCTCTGCAGAGTTCTTTTTGTAAAGGTGAATAATAAATAAGAGTTTTCTTAATATTTGATGTATGATTGTTAGCGGAATAATTTGTGTTATTATCAATGCGGAAGCAATCGTAATAATATGCATATTGCGAAGCTTGTTGGTTAAATTTCTGTAAAATAAATTTCGAGTAAAATAAAAAAAATATTTCATGAAATAATTGGTCGCAGCCATTAAAGTTTGCCGATAATTAGAGTGCATATGCTCTACATTTTCTTAGTTTTATTAAGAAATTAATGATAATTTGGGTAATAATATTCTTATTGCCTTAATAAATATTCTTGTTGAAGTTTATTTTAATGAATACCGGAAATTTATCTCTTAAAAATAAGGAGTCTTTTAAGAATGGAGATTTTTATATAGAACAAGTATCAACATGACGCACAGCTCGGGGCGTCAATACACAGCCCTGTTCCCTATCTTTAGTTTTTATCGATATAAATGAAATGTTGATTCTCCATATCTCCTAGAATTTGAGCCGGGCCCTGAAATTCCCCTGGCCTCAATTACTTCTCTTTTTGCGATAATTTCATCAGCGGAATTTCTAGCAGCGCAACCCCTGCAGGAGACTTTTTTAAACTATTTTTTTTTACTAAATTTTGCTTTAATTATTTCGAGGCTCCTTGTTAATAGTATAGACGGCTCTAGATGCCACATCATAGATCAAATCCATCTTTTCGCAGCGAGAGAACTCAACAGTCGCCGATGCTTTTCCGTTCAAGGGAATTTCCCTCTCGGAAGATAATCCGTGGAAAGGGGCACTAAAGTAACGGAATCGCAGCTGCAAGCAACACGTGCGCCAGGGTGCGTGTCGTACCCTCGGGAGAAGGAATCAGGATTCGGGTCCAAATTAGCACTTGCATTTGTGTGCAATCGTTTCACTGGAGTACCATTAGGCCACATGTGATGCCACTTGGCCGTGTGGGAAACCTTCGAGACATGGCGCATTGCAATTGTTCCGACGTCGGACAACAAGACTGTAAAATAAAGTATTTAATTTAAACAATCAATCGCATGTTCGTTGAAAGAGTTCAGGATTGAAACTGGAAAACGATAGGAGACAAATTTAACTGCTAAAATTTCGAGAAGATTGTTTTCGACTTTAATAAATAATTTAAATATCTTTGTTTCAGGAATTGGCAAATCCAATGAGGAACGAATAAACACACTAAAAAGCCGCATTGAGCGCCAAATTGTCTCCTTCTAAACCTTCTTTACTAATGTTCCGTGATTGAGCTCTAGCTTAATTTCCTAGATTAACGTATTTAAAATATTGGCTTAGATTTTTGCCTTAAGTTGCGAGATATTTTACCGATAACCGGAAGATCATAACGTTATAAAAAGTATCTTATTTAGAATTCGATGTTTACATTTTCACTTTCTATATTTACGAATATTAACAGCGGTAGTGTATTTAATTGAATTGCTAAATATTAATTAATACAATAGTACGCCTTAGAAGACAAAACCTTAGGAAGCTGTCTTAGAGGAGATTATCGCAAAGTAATTCAAGTATTTTCTCGTACAGGAATTGATACGTTACTGGTAATTAAACTAACCGTAAACTAGAAAACTTTCCTTCAGTCCTCTGAATTCTTCTCTGTCAGTTTGGCCACCATCTTCCTCCATTATTGACTGTCCTGCAGTACCAGATTCCTTCGGAGAATATTTTTACAAAATATTTAGACCCATGATCCATGAAAAGAGAATATACAATTTAGGAAAAGGCTCCCAAATTCAGACTTTAGGTGATCTTTGCGAGATCGATCATCCTGACGGATGAAGACGTTTGCCAAGGAAGGTTTTTTAGGCATTCGCCAGTAGCGATGATCTTTGTTCCTTGATTCATTCCAAGGAACCGTTGAAATTCCCTACTTTTGAGATAAGTGCAAGCCATGTAAACACAAAAACACTTCGCTATTAGTTTCTCTTTTCAACTGTTCGTCTTGGCAAGCGATCGCTCCGTATATTATCCGGCGAATCCAGGTATCAAAGTCACAGGTGAAAAATTCATAGGAAAAAAACGTCGCGGAAAATAAGAAGAAATAGAAAAAGTGTCACAGAAAAAAAGGGTCAGGTTTATTCATTTGTTACGCAAGTATATTCCTTTCCTTATACGCAAGTATAAACTTTCAAGTATATTGAAGGTTTTCTTATATTGAAGGTATACCCCGCCCCCAAACCGACCTCTCAACCCAACGCATCTAATTACGAGCTTGTAATAACGAGCTGACTCTCGAAAATTACTATTACTATTATACAGCAATAACAATAATATTTGATGGTGATATTGGTATTTTGATGATGGTGTATGCTTACTTATACCTCTGCTGACAGTTGAGAGCCAAATCTGAAACTTTTTCTGTATACACGTTCCTGTGACTTCATAACATGCCACCAAAAATTAAAATGACTTTTTTATAGTCAAAAATTGTTAATTTTGATGACTTTTCATCCCTTGACTTTATTACCGGTCACCGATCAGATTGATAGCTCATCGCATACGTCAATCCAGAAATTGGTTTACATAGAACTCCGGTGTTTATTTCATTCTCATTTTATTTTAAACTGAAGGAAAAAGTAAAACAGTAGGCGATGATAAGCCTCCACACATACTGAAATATGTACACCTGAAATATTGGGAGGAATAATTAGGAGTTTGGAAAATTGTCATCCGCGCCACACATTTGGAAAACAAATCATTTCCACGGAAAAACACCTGTCGTCAACATTAAATATGGATAAAATTAAGATTTAAAAAAATAATCCTTTTGAAGCCCGAAGAGAAGGAAGTGGCGCTTATTCAACATATCCGAATATTTGCTTCGAAGGAATTCCGGTGAGCCAATTGGGTAGCGCGTTCGACTTCAGCGAAGCGGTCCCGAGTTCGATTCCTGATGGAAGTCTATGTGCCTCAGATGTTGAAAAATTAAAAAAATATTACTACGCCTATTTCTTCTACGAAAACTCTTCTTAATATATTCTTTGATTAAAAAGAGGCCGAGGAAAAAGTCGTTAAAGGCGATTCGTGGTGGATCTGTGAACTTATCCCATTACTTTTTTTGTAATTGGTTAACAATTGCTTCTGTTTGTCCTATTATCATTGGATATCACAACTTGGAAATGTAGCATATACTCACTATTCATCATATAATAATTGCAAGTTAAATTTTACTCTAATGCATCACTTCATGCATTGATACTTCCATGCAGGGGATAATTCTGCCAATCTAACTCCTTAGTGGTCCCACCAAGAGATTTCTTCTTCAAAATAGGATAAAATGTCCTTATTGCGCCCCCTTAACGATGAGCCCCTCAGGTTGAGACAAGTGCGCCTCCGTCCCTGTTTCATTGTATCGGGAAATGAGAAAAGATTGAAATACAAACTGCTCCACTCTACATGCTGATATCTAATATACGTATGTATTTCGTTTGTACAAGGGTTGTAGGTTGTACCTACAAAAGCATACACAATTTATGTATTTATTTTTTCATTTTGTCGTTCAAGTTAGCATTATATTTTCGTGCAAATAGCTTACAAAGGTTAAAAATATTTATATGTGCTGAATGAGTAAACAAATGTACCACTTCGTCTTTTATATTTGTTTTGTCGAGGAATTGCATCTGTTGTATTAAAACATTGACAAAAATGTATAAGAAATATTTTTATCAATTAATTTGATCCATTCAGCGCCTACATCAATTTACTTGAAGTATACAGCTCTTAAAGTTTAAAATATCACACAAATCTACAGCATAACCTTATAAGATAAAAAATTATATATATAATAAATAAATACCCAAATGTTGCGCGATATCCGTCGATTTGCATTAGCCGAACAGCTTTTATCAAGCGAAACTATATTTTAATGTTATTGAATTCACAGTCTCTATTTTATAGATACGGATGCCAACATTTCTTGGATATGGTTCAGAAAACTAAACCCGGAAAGTTGCACTCTCATACTCTTAAAGTTTCCCAAAGGAATATTCCCAGAAGCAGTGTAAGATTTTTGCGTCGACAAGGATGTTGCTGAAGACCATGAAACCCTATTATTTTGTGAAATGGCTAGGGAATTCGTAGTTAGGGTCGTAAACCCTATGTATGGATGGGATGGCAACACGTGTTCGTGCTGACACTTGTCGGGGATTTAAAAACGGGAAGAGGCAGCGGTGGTTTCCCAAGGAGGACCTTATAGGGGCCCCGTGATGACACTTCAGGCTGCGGCCTTCTCTTTGAAATGAATTCAGTCGTTGAAATAAATTCTCGATATCATATACTATTTCAATAGATTCCCATGGGTAATATTCTGCCTGATATTCATTCTGAGGTTTGCTCAGAAATTAAATTCGTTTTCCCTATCCTGATTTCGATGTTCAGCTATTTGAGTGTTGAGAGAACACAACTCAAGTCTTATAATGCGATCGAATATATGTGGAATTTTCAGATACATCTTGTGGTCAAGAATTTGGCAATTTTTAAATCGGTCTGTGAAGAATCAAAGCTAGCTGTCATTCCGTATATATGAATTATTTTTAGAAAATTGAATGACAATCGAACATTTTCTTAATTTTATCATTCAGCGACGCAAGCTAAAGAATAATATAATAATATGGGTGGTCTTTGTATTTGCGAGGGAGGGGGAAGCGAAGAGATCGGGGAAATTGCCCCCCCCCCCTTTAATTAGCGATTCGACCAATATTTGGACAAAGATTTTGCATTCGTATATGATGTTTCAGTTCTGCGGGCACAGCTTTAGAAAAATTCGATAAGTTCAACTGTTCTTGTTGAAACCTCATTCAGTCGAAAGCTCGAAGGCTGTCTCTCTATATTTACTCTTGCGCGACAATCATTTTTGAATTTAAGGTATGCTATAAGTCAATTACAATGATTAGTTCTTACGAAAGTCTTATAGTTGTATTAAAGCGCAAATTAAACTAGGGACGTATGTTTAGTAGTCAAGCAACGTTCTCATTATTTTTTGTGCTTTTTATAGTCTGATGCTGACATTACGTTCTACTAAACGCTTATAAGCCAGATTTTTCCCTCCCCTGGATAACACTTCTTAGCCAACCATTCGCTGGACAAAGAATTGTTTATATTATTAGTATCGCCGTTCTCTACTGCTTCGTCTTGTCCATAATGGGGCTCCTTTAGACTCCTTTGTTTACGATGACTAATTGTGGAAAAAAACTGAAGATATCGCAAAACAGTCCATTCTCCATCTCTCTGACGAAGCAAATTATTCTATAATGTTTAGATGTCTTCGGCTTCAATTTCGTCTTAGCCCAGAAAATTAATTTAAAAGTGCTTGGCAGTGTATTTTTCGTCAAGTTGTAAACATTTCGATTAAACCTAAGTGGCAGCGCAATGTTTGGTTGATCATGATTTTGGAGAGATGTTGCGTGTGATGGCCTCTTCCCCTGTTGGCTGACAATTTGACATTCATCCTTAACTCTCTATCTGATAAAAATTGTTTTGTTGTAGAGTGAAAAATGCCAAAATGAAGGAACACTGCAAGACGCTCCTGTTTTTCGAAAAGCTGATCATTCTCCAAAAATGGGACGGAAAGGCCCTATCTTACAGCTCGAGGAATATAGAAAATTCCGTTTTCCATGGGATAGGAAGCAAAATAAAGAAGATGCCTTTTTGTTTTACGGCGTAAAGCACTTATTTAAAAAAAGAAAAAATGCTAAGTATTTCTCTAAGGCGTTACACCAAGTTAAGCCAAGTCATACGGATTATACTGACTAATTTAAGAGTTAAAAAGCCTATGATCTTTCCATGAAGTATTCCATCGTACAGGAAATGAAATTCAGTTATTATCCGATTTAAATACCATCTCGCTAATAACTCTGTTTTTATTCGATCTCCTTTAAAAGCATCTTAAGCGGGTTTTACTGAGCTTTTTCCGCACTTATTTATATTAAAAATAATGAGGAAAAGTAAGAATAGAAATCCCACTTGTACAAAAAGATTCTATTTTTAGATAAAAAAATATAAATCTTTTCCCACTTCCGTGCTTTTTGTCATCGCCAAATCGAAACAGATAATACTCGTATTTCAGCATGCACGCTCTGAAAATATCTAATGTTTGAAAACTCATATAGATGCGATACCTCAACTCTAAATATAGTTATGAAAAAGCAAGATGATTGCAAGTTCTTGAAAAATATTAAGATAGCATAAATTTACTTTCTAAAAATAGTAAATACAGTATCGAAAACTAGCACATAAATTAATGAATGTCAGGATACCCTCATGTGCGGTAGAACTTAAATGCTCCGAGGCGGAAGGTTGCATGCTGAAATTGAAGAAGCGAAGTTACGTGACGCACCAATGCGTAATCCTCAGCAAAAATATTAAATAAATCAAATTTAGAATTAAGAAAAGATTAAGTGGCTCTTCCACAGTAAATCTTCTATTTAAAATTAAAATACGCAACCAAGTTTCAACGATTGAACCATATCATCAGGTGACATGGCAATCAAACATATAACCGTGCATAACATATTTATTTAAACACGAGAATAGAATTCTAGCCGCCTAAGGATTTTCTTTCTTCGTGTTATTCTTATGCATTGGGTCGCATTCTTAGAGCGCGAGCACTCTACTAGCGTTGAAAAAAATTGTAATTAAAGAAATGTTGTAAGTGTGTTGGACAGGGAAGAGATGAAAGAATGGGCGAGATCAAATTAGCGTTTTTTCCTACCCTCTCCCCTTTGATTCAATGCACCCTACCACATACTGACAATTTTCCTCTCATCCTTGAGCCTTCCCATTCTGGTATTTATACAGCCCGAGCAAAGCGTCTTTCAGCGTGTCAGTCGATTGTCAGGTAGCATATTCTGAACTTAAACATTTAATTGGAACATTAGGGAGCTTAAATCGCTCTCTCAAACACTCATTGATGATTTTTATAATCTGTTTAAATATTTCAAATTCTCCATCCCTCAGTTTGAGAAAATTGATCAGGTTGAAAAAGTATTTTTTTACTTTTTTCTTTTCTTTTCAACTTCCCGATGTCAACAACCATTCAGAAAAGAATCCAGAAAAAACATTTCAATCTTGATCAGGATTTTCAATGTAGGGTATCCATATCCCCTGAGAGTACCTGAAGCATACCAAGAGGGTATGGTGGATAATAGTTAGACACTCATACATTAGCTTATAAAATTATTTTATAAGTTGTAGATGCATTTCCAAATTATTTCATACTTTATAGCAAAATTCACAATGGTGTTCAAGGCTTGTATTGTGATTGAATTATATTATAATTTTATTTTTATAGTATGGAATATAGAGAATATGGGATAACTCAATGAAAACACCAAAAACATAAAAGAACCAAAAAGATTGCAACCTCTACTCTGAATGAACACTCATTTTTTTTGTTTGAGTTAACTTTTTAACATGCTACCATAGTTCATTAACCTCAGTTGAATATGAAATGAAAGGCAAAGTTTGCCCAAAGTCTCCAGCTAAATAACTAATACACCAACTGAAGAATTATTTAATCATAGGTATTGAAGTGTGTGATCCAAATATTCAAGGACATTTTGAATACATCCCCAATAATGGTATTACTATCTTGAAGTACCATGGCATGGCCTTGGCATACCAAGTACTCTTGTTCCTTCGGCAACCTCTCGAAATGTTTATCAATGAGAATCAAATTCATTGCCAGTTTGAACTTTGGGTGTGTTCAAGAAATATTATTGCTTTTTTGAAAGAATTTTTTCGTTAGGGTTATGGCAGAAAGATAAATTTCAATTAACTTTCTTTAGATGTAAGTATGATGTTTCTGAATCTAAGGGTATATAAACGTTTTTCTGTACTTTACCCTAAACCGATAGGGGAACCCCTTGAAAAACTTTTCAAAGGTAAATATACAATATATACAAAAACATACAGCCATTAAACATCTGGTAACACTAAACATACATGATGGTCTGATTTTACATGGTTAGTTTCATGCAGGTTCTTCCATAATAGTAAAGAATCATGGCCTCGAGAGCTTAATAAATAAACTTTAGAATACCAGAAATTAAAATCATACAATAAGCCATTTACTGTTTGACATCCTTAAAGGAGTGTAGTCCTAAAGAAAGTTATGCCAGAGTGGTTGAGTTGTGTATTAGTGCACAAATTTTAAACCCTCCTATACATGCAAAATTACTCTCGTATTTGTTTTTAGTTTATTTTAAATTTCATAGTGTTATATATATTACTTGTCAACATAATTTATTAATTATGAAGGAATGGAAATAAACCTAAAAACTATTCAAGCAATGCCCTGGAGCAGCCTGGCTAGACTAAACCCTTGTAAGCTGGTAATAAATTAGTATAGATTTAACTTTTTAAGTAAAATTTTATGATATTTATTTAGTCAATGTTCTCATGTTTTGTAACTAAACAGGCTCTATTTATAATTTAAAAGTTTAGAAAAACAACTCAGGTGAACAAACTATCTGCATCAATTTTTTGTAGAAAATACGTAAACTTTACAAAATACCAATAAATAGATACATAGTTTACAAATAAAGCATTAATAAATTGAAAAGTTGCATCAATATGAATCATCATTATATATAAATACATATCCATGTAAATTAAAGAAGGGCCTAAATTTTCAGGTTAAATTCTGCTCTTGTTTGATTTTAATTACACTAAACAGCACTGAAATTTTTATCTGATATTTTGGTATTTTAGGTAATTAAATAACTTCTATGAATTCCATTAGGTTCGATAAAATTTTATCAAGTTAAGTTTTTAGGTGTCCCATTTATATTTATAGCTTTAACTTCTATCATGTCATATCAGTAATATTTCAAATTGGAGAAGGGATTTTTATAAATTAAAAGGACCAAATAATTTTATATTACATATGTATTATATTAAATTTAGATCTTTCTTTTTTGATGGGGGAATTCACTAGTTATATATAAGTATGATATCATATGTTTCATACATGAAAGTTTGATATCATAATTAGAGGCATTAATCTTTTTTGGGTTATGCTTATATTTTTAATTCCCTTTCTAAAAAATATTCTTTTCAAATATTACCGCCAACATGTTTATTAAGTATATATTTTCTGAATAGGAAACTTACAACATGATTAAATCAGAAAGTATATTTTCTTAGATCGATTTACTTTAAATTGAAAATAACAATAATGATAATGTATATAGTTCAATTATATAGATGTAAACTTATGAACAATTTAAGAAAATTTATAAATTGTGAAATGAGACATCCCAGAAAAATCTTCTTTGGAAATTGACATCTATTGAATTACAAAAGCCAAAAAGTTCTAAGATTCACTTCTCTTAAAGTTTCCCTCAGTTTCCTACTTAATTATTACCTATTTCTCTTCAGTCTATTTTCTTAAATCAACCTCAGCATGTGCTATTGAGCCATGTTAATTTACTTGCTGGTATATGACAAAATACTCTGTTCTTTCACTTAGTCTTGCAGTTGTGCTAAATAAAAACTGTGAAAAATAAACAGCAGAACAGGATAAAGACTACTCTTGGTTCCCCATTGTCAAGGAAGTTTTGTAGTTTCAACATCAAAGTTGCAATTCTGCTCACATTTTGAATTGAGAGAATTGAGCTGCTAGCAATCAACAGAACTATTTGCGACATGCGACTCTTGTTTATGAGAGAACAGTTGCTGCTTTACACATCTCCAATAAATTCTATCTACCTCTCTAGTGAATCCAAGGTGAAATGAACTGATAATTATTTTTAAATTAATTATTATTGTTAAAAAATTAATAAGTAAATTGAACAAGTATCCTAAGTAAAAAGTGAGTGTGTAAAACACAGATTTAATCTTAGTCACATTAGGCATTCAGTTTGAGACTTATAAATGCTATATTTAAATCATCTAAACCAAGTTTACAAAGCAAAATTAGCGTTGAGGATTTTGGTTTGTATGTGCAATTTATCTTAAATTCAACTCAGCACTTTCTTGCTGAATTCATGATCCTATGAAAAAAAACAAATTTGTTTACAAGATGAAACTTGGTACCCTCAAATGAGAATGTAAGGCACCAAGTAGAATTTTCCATGTCAGTACATGCTTATAATATATTTATACAATATCTTTTTGTCCAACCTTTCCACAGTTTTGAAAGGTTGAATAAAAAGATATTAAAAATTCTTCTACAAATATTATTATATTATTTTAATTTGAGGGGGCTATCTGATAATTCTGCCTGGAATTTACCCAAAGCTGGGAGGGAAACCCCTCTAAAACCTCCCAAAGGGAGCACATTTCTTATCTTATTTTCAAAAAAATACATATCACTTAGAAATCTGACACTGCACAAACCTTACATATCAAAGTTACAGGTTCTATTACAGTTTTAAGCTATTTCAATAAGACAATGATACTGATTGAATTAATAATACAATGACAATGGAAAACATTTCTGTACAGTTAGAAAAATTATACAATAGGAACAATTATGTTTACAAACAATAATCAAGGAGAGCAATAGAAATATCTGTGTATGAATTGATACCTGAAATGAAAAAATGATTAATAATACCAGAATATTAATGCTTAAATCACAAAAATTCTGTGAACAGTGTAGCATGGTACAGGTTGTGGCAAAGACACAATAAGTAACCTTCATTTATAAGGGTGCACCCAAACACACAGTGAAATGAAAAAATGGAATATTGTAAAATATACAAAATAATATAAAAACAAAGCAATAGTAAAGGCACAAATATAAAACAGAGTATGACTCTGGGGTGAGCCTATCTTTGAGTCGATATTGTTAATGACGTAGGGTATGGTAGGGATGAATAAATAACAATATAAGTCTGTCAAAAAATTACAAAAATAACAAAATAAATCAACAAAAACATTGAGGACACCCCCAAATCTTTGTAAAGGAATCAACTAAGATCTGAAGAACAAACCAAATGATCAACAACAAATTTAGCTCAAGCATAGTATGCCCTAAAGTTCCTAAAAGGTTCTAGATCATCTAGATCAGTGATTCCCAAACTTTTTCGAGCTACCGCCCCCTTGGATCCATAAAACAATACTCAACGCCCCCCAAACGGTAACTTTAAAATAATAATCAGAATCATAGACTAAATAACCAGACGATGAACATTGTAATAATTAAATTAAAAACAATGACTAATCAAATGTTTATTTATAATCCAATAAATGTATAGTTTTCATAGCACATTCATGCAAAAAGAATAATACTTAGGTAATACTTGGCTCTTTTCGCCCCATAAACTAGAGCACCGCCCCCCAGGGGGCGGTAGCGCCCACTTTGGGAACCACTGATTTAGATCAATCTGCCACCTAGAACATACCTCATTTATCTAAAGCTGTACAAGATCTTGCAGAGCCATTATCATGAAAGGCAGAATTTGAGTGAGGTGAATGAATAGAAAACATTGACACCACCTCAATAGCATTTCAAGGCCCACATGGTTCTACTTATAAGATCTCCATGGGGTGAACAGATTGGGCAAACTGCCAGCATAACTAATGCCTGCCTAACATCATTGACCTGCTATTGATGCCAACCAAAATATTAGTAAAACTCCTGTGGAAAAGAGAATGAAAAAATATATAAATGGAAAATCCAGCAATGGAAATAGACCTGGAAATAGGAGCATTAGAGTGGCCAACAAGAAATATATATTAGCATATATTAGCTATTACAAATTTAGGCTTACAAATTTAGCTATTACAATTAAGCTAGTAGCTATTATCATATACAAATAAAAATAATGGAGCTCCATTATCTAATAAAAAGTACTGGCACTGTAAAAACAAAAAATCACACTCATTGACAATACAAAGAAAATACATTTTTACAGATACATTGAAAACTTAACAGATGTATGACGGAACCCTTCAAGAACCCTCCTGATATTTCACATATTCTTTTTCTCACTAAAATTCTAAACCATCAATCCATGGCACATCTCCACCTGGTTTAAGCATGTCGTTCGAAGTCTGTTGGCTGTTGTAAGATATATCAATCTTCTTCACTCCTGTTTCTCCAAGTTCTTGTATTGAAGCCAAAAATGTCTCATCAACTTGAAGCTAATCCAGTTCTTCTCTCAGTATGCCAAAGAAAGAGAAAAACCTTAGCATAGATTTCATATGCTTTAATATCTAGGTAGATATAATGCTCAATCAGAATGTCATAATCTTGGCTAAATAGAAATAGAGTCCATAAAATATGTAACCTTGAAGATAAATGCTGCATAATTATTAGCATATATCATGCATTGGTATATATTTAACACTATCATTTTAAGAAGAAAATTTTGGAAAAATATTAATTTGAACATGTGTTGGAGCTCTGAACTGGTGTTTTAGATAACTCAATAAGAAATCTATTAATACTTATCATAGCCTTCATACAGCTTTAAAAGTATAATTACTTTAAAAACTGAAAAATGTGAATATGAACTCTATTACATACCATACAAAACCTTTAAAAAATCTCAAATGGGAAAAAGTGTACATATTCTCTCTCAATTGCTTCCATGACTTCTGCTGACATCATGGCATCTTCCCAAAGAAATACATCTCCAATAGAGTTCTTCTGCAAACTCCTTCATTTCCATCTTAATTCTTAAAAATCTTGACTCCAGGCTCTTGGTGATAATCAACATCTAGCCCTTCATCATGCAAGGGATGAGTAGCCTAATATACTCAAAAAGATGACTCACATTTCATTAGTTTATGAATGATAAAACATTTATAACCCTGTCAACAAAAATATTATACATATACATGATATTTATTCTGGACCTCTAGTTCCTTTAATTGGAGGATGTAGTTAACGAGATTAATGATAGTTTAGTTGCTCAAATGTGGGAATAATTGAGACACTATATTTTATTAAGTTATATACAGAGAGAATACATGAGAGAAAGATGTATTATTTTTGACTCTTTTGCTGGCAAAGGACTTATGGGCTACAGAGACTAATTATCAAAGCAATTACTATATAAATGAATATAATCTCTTTGAACAAAAAACCAGTTTTATATTAGGGTGCTGAAGAATCTTTAGATAAAAGTACGGATTTCAAATATTTTGTGAAAATTTTTATATTGCTCTGTCAGGCTTGAAATTGATTTTTATTTATTTAGTAGTCATTTGAATTATTAATATCATAAAAAACCCAAGCAGCAATGTTTAATAGATTGCATCAATAACCCATAGCTACAATCTTACAATATCTTCATGAATGTGAAAAGGACATGTGAAAGTTTGCAGGGATAAGGTAATTTTGAAACTAAATATAGATTGACTATATACTTATATTGGGAAGATTGTGTGATTCTTTTTAGCATCAAATGAGTTTCAGAATGACTATCAGTTGATCTTTCTGAAACCAAAATGATAACAGGAAAGGAATAATCCTTTAAGAATGAGAAATTGCAAGTGAAGCTAATATATTGAATTATAAGTGCATAAAAGATAAATTTCCTGCTTCTCTTTTTCTCATCTCAATTCTTGTTCTTGCTTTTTTTGAATCTTAATAATTATCAAGTAAAATTAAATATAGCATGGACATAATATGTATCAAGATTAGGAAGCTTTTTGTTTTTGTCTTGCTTTAAAATAGCAACAATTTTAAAAATTATAAAGGAGAATATGGAGCTGAATATCTATTAAGTCAGAATAATAAAGGGCAAATCAAGGACTTGAATGTAGTATTTTTGGCTTCATTTCACCTACATAACAAAGTATAAGAATATTCTTTCTTATTACAATTCATTCTAAAAGTATTAGAACTATTATAGCTGTGTGAAATATTCTAATTAAGATAACATGATCTTGATTTTCCCTTAGCTTTTATATTATCTATTTACAAGGCAGAATAGGATCTATGGATTTCTATGAGGTTTTTAATTTTTCTAGTGTTACTATAATGAAATCTGCCTTCAAATATTTCATTTATAAAATATACCTTTTAAAATACATAGAGAAACTTAAGTGAATTGAAATAGAATACTGCTTGTAAATATTTGCTTTTGCATAAGTATGATATAATTCAAGTCAAAAAATGATTTTTATCGCAGCAGAGGAAATCATAACATTAAATTCACTTCAAAGCAAGTCTCAAGGAAAAAATAAACACAAGGAATGCCATAGAAGAACACTTTAGTTGAAAATCTAAACAATTAATTACAATTTAAAATTAGAATTCTTAGTTTTGATGATATCATCTGTTTCAAAGAGAGCAAGATACAAATAATTATACTTCAAATTATAGTTAAGGCGAACTATTCCAACAAAATTAATATTGTCATATTAAGCCATTGTCTATAGACAAAGATTTCAAGCATTTATTAATTTAATGGATTACACAAAATATTTTTTGTAACATCATGAGTCTATGATTAACTTCTGGATAACAAAAGGAGGAACTAAATTAAAGTGACAAACTATTATATATGTAAAGGAACGAAGATAAATTGGTCATATAACACAAAAAACCTGTAGTTACTTTTTATACTAGGTTCCAAAATCGCATACCAATTACCAAAATGATTCACTCCCCATACAACCTCACAGAAAACCAACATTCTCAATTGATCCTAAATATCTCATTTCTAGGCCACAGACAAAAAAGTTAACATCTGGTATTTTAAGAATAGCTCTTACCAAATTTAGTACAAAAGAAACTGTTCAAGAAAAATATTTCCTGTTAAAACATATTTGGTCAACCAGCAAATTCTGTAACTATAAGAATCACATTTATTAATTACACCTGATATTTATACCCAAGTCATCCTGATAAGAAAAAGATAAAGTTATAATAATTATTTCATTTAGATATTTTGCCAAATGCCTAGTCAAGTCAATATTTTTACCCCTCAAAAGCAAATAGATTGGTAAGAAAGTAAATACTTTGTGAAATATTCCATTTAAGATAAATAGTAATAAGAAGTAATACCTGGAAATTCCATACAGGAATAGTGAATTCTGTGATTCATAACTTGAACTAATATCTAAGAAAGCAGTTCACATTCGATAATTTTGCACTTGTAATTTTGTACTGCTTAATAGGTATTTGCTTATTGTATTTAGTATTATTGTATTGTATTTGCGTATTATGTACATTATTATGTATTATGTACTTAAAAGTCTGTCATACAAGTAAAGCATTTTTTAATTAATAATAATTTTGAATGTTAAAATAAGAATATTCTTAATTTAGATAAAGAATTGTGTAATTTTTAACAACAACATAACTTCAGATATAAGATAAAATATTAATTTAGACCAATCTTCACTATGTATTTTAATTATATGTTACATAAAGATATGCAGCCATCTGTTTTCTTACTATAGGATATCAGTTGAAATTTCTTTTAGAAACACCAAGTATAAAGATACCATTCTATTTAAGTGTCAGAAACTCCTTAGAACTCTCAAATGGGAATGTGAGAGGTTATATTGCAGGCAGTAAAAGGTTCTGCTAGTATGGTGTCAACAAGTAGTCAATTGAGAAGGAACTCATTGAATTCAAGAGTTGATTGGAAAGCTAAGATGTGATTTAACTCCTAGAATAGAGCAAATGGTATACTCTAAATCTATGATAGAGAAATCTCATCCCATCTCATTAATTCCAATTCTTCAAATAATTGTAATAAAATCATTTACCTATTCTGAAATATTTGATTCTTACAACACATAGAGGGTCAACATTTTATGTAATTAATTTATAATTTAAAAGAAAGTTAAAAATATAGATTATATCAAAATGAATGGTCAGTATCTTGTATTATTTAAAAATAGACAATAATAGATAAGGAAATAAGATGAATTTTACCTTTTTATTGTGGACTTGCAAAAAATGGCTGTAAAAAAGTCATTCAATCACATATTCCTTGTTTTCTTTCCTATAATTGCATTTGGAGCAATCTCTAATCACTTTTCCTATGATCACCTATTACCTGATCCCTTTCCTCATATCTCACCATCTAACCCCTGACTTTCCTCAAACTGCCTCTAAATCTGAATTTTGATCATAACTATCTGCTTGGATTTCCTCCTTTAAACCACACCTATACATCCATAATCTCCATTCTTATAAATTAAACAAGCAAATTAAATACTTAAAGTGCAACATTGATAAACAATAGCAAAAACCTTTAAGTATAGTATGTGTTAATGTAACCAACATCAAACCAAAAGCATGCAAAACTACACTACCAATAATACCACAAAATCAGTTCTACAAAACAACAGTAGAAAAACCATTACATGAAAGACCAGAAATAAAAAGGAATATCCATCTCTTTAACCAAAGTTGGTAATAAGTAACAATATATGTGATAAATTGCTTGCTATTTTACCCCTGAATATATTCCATTTGCTATTATAAAATTGATTTTATATACTCAAGTTATTCACTAGGTCAACTTTTTTGCTATATCTTAATGGTGATTTTTTCTAGACCAAGTGTTCCTAGTCAGATTCTTAACAACTATTTAAACTTCCCTAAAGCCATAGAATGGTAATGCTAGTACTGATAAAAGGTCTATTTCAATGAAACGTTTAATCATGAAACAGGCTATTTATGACAGGATTTACGAACACCTATGCACAATATCCTCAGTAAGAGAACAGTCCTTAACAAAAGTCATAATTTTTAACACATACAAAATATATATGATAGGAGTAAGAATCTTGCATAAACATTGCATATCTTTGTATGCCATTACTCAAATAACATAAAGAAAATAAACCTTTTATTACTAAAAAGTAATAATCTTTTTAATTAAATGAATCTAACATTTTCGAATTATGCATTTCAAAAGCAATCGAAAAGTAAATCCCGTAGTGCAGGGGTTCCCAACCTTTTTGTACTCTAGATTCACATTCTAAAATATCGGTAGGGTGACGGGCACCACCTATTTTTAATCGACAGACTCCTTCCGTAAATTCTCATTCCCATAATTTATTTTCTTATATTCATAATTTATTAATATATAATAAACAAAAATGTTTCAAAATAATAAAATTATTATTCAAGTTACATACAGAGAAATGTATAAAATATAAAAAATGTAAAAAATATAAAAATAAAAAATGTATAAATGTACAAAAACACAAATACAAGGAAAACATTTTATAAAAAAAATATAATATTGATATGTCAATGAAATCTTTGGCATTGCATATCTGTGGCCAGTGCCTCATAATTAGGAGAGTATGACGAGAATCCTGTTAGCAAACAATCGTAAAGATGCTCGGTTAGTCGAGATCTATATCTTGATTTTATCAAGTTCATGTTTGAAAATAATGATCTGCATAAATATGTCGAGCAAAAAATGATTGAATTTTATATGCTGCTTTTTTTAAAAATGGGAACTTTTCTCTGTCCACGGTATTCCTCTGATATTAAGGATTTTAGCAAAATATCATTCTTAAGGTCAGAAATTTCTAACTCTAGTTCTTCTGTCTTGAACAAAATCTGCAATACATGCAGCCATTTCCATTACATTTATTTGGCAAGTAAAGGGATTGAAACAGAAGGAAACAATTGGCTCGATATGTGTAAACTGCAAAAATATCTCTTCAAACTGTTTTTTAAACACTTGAAGATGCTTAATAAATAATAACCCGTTTAATTCATTGTTATGTAGAATTTTCTTCAGACGTGGAAAATGTACGAGAGAATTGATCTGCAGATGTGATATCAACAAATCCAATTTAGCTTTAAATGACTTAACAGAACTTATCGTTTCAGCTGTTTTTGTCTTTCCCCTGAAGCTCCAAATTTAAAGAATTCAATTTTTCCATCATGTCTGTGAGAAATCCCAAATCAATCAGCCAGCGAGATTCAGCTAGTTCATCATAATTTTCTTTTTTATCGTTTAAAAATGTTTTAATTTCTTCAATCAAACTCACAAATCTCATAAAAACCTTTCCTTTACTGAGCCAACGTACTTCAGTATGCAGAATAAGATCATGTTCTTTATCTTCAGTATCTTCTAACAGGGCCTTGAAAAGTCAGAGTTGCAAAGGAGCTGCTTGAATAGAATTATTTTTGTAACTATTTTCATAACGTGTTCAAATGGCAATATTTTACAACACAGAGCTTCCTGGTGGATAATATAGTGGTAGGACATGAAGTTTGAAATTGATTCATCCTCCTTGCAGAGAGCAATAAATCCTTTGTTTTTACCTACCATTGTTGGTGCCCAATCGGTGGTTATCACAGACAGCTTGTGCAAAGGCATATTTATTGACTTGGCGTATGTTCTGAATGTATTATAAATATCCTCACCCCTTGTCTGTCCTTTCATGGGTAATATTTGCAACATATTCTCTTTTACTGTGAAGTTACTAAATACAATTCTCACCATAACTGCTAACTGTGCGGTGTCCGATACATCTGTCGAATCGTCAAATTGTAATGAGAAAGTCACATATTTCCAAGTCCGTCTTTAACTGAGTTTGTATGTCTGTTGAAATTGCATGTATTCTTTTTGTGACGGTGTTATTTGACAACTGTGAGTCTTGTATTGCTGAGAATATCTCACGTTTGTTAGAAAATCCATCAAATAAACAATCTGCACCAGTCAAAAATAGTTCTTTAAACAACTCACCATCAATGAAAGGTTTCTTCTTTTTTGCGAGAATGTGAGAGATTATGAGAGAAGCAATGGTGGCCTTTTTAGAATTTTTCACATGTCTAGTGAAAACATTCTGATTTGCAGTTAGACTTGACTTTATTTGACATATTTTTTTCTTTCTTATTTCAGATTTAAGTGGATAATTCACATCAAAGGTGGCGTGAATTGTCTGAAAGTGACGTTCAACATTATGTTTTTTCGGCACTGCAATACTACTACCATACAACAAACAATTTATTTTTCAAATTAACTTTTAAGTAAGCTGATTATTTTAATTGCTAATATTTTTTTATTGTATCATGGTAATTATATACAAGGAATTCAAACAAATTATTTAAATTATTGCCGAAATTTCAGTGATCATTAGGTTTCGAATTACAAAAATTTTTAGTATCGGAAACGTAATAGGTTGGAAAAGTTGCTTTTTAGATTCAATAATAAGAGTACAAAATCTCGGTTCTGACTAAGTTCATTTTAGGCCTGACCAAGAAGCTCAAAAATTCGAAATTTTAGTGAAAATTGCGGGTTTTTTTAGGTTAGCTAATTTTTTGACGGAACGCACTTATATTTGATTAAATGGCCGTTTTATTGTGTTTTGATTGGGGAACAAATATATTAAGCCATTAAAACCGAATACGACGAGATATCATAATTTCAAAATTTTTGGAAACACCATGGAAAGTGGTAGCTCCTCGCTGGTTCAGTTGCAGTGAACTACCCTAGAATTGGAGAAATTTAGATAGTGAATATTTCTGATACATTGCATAAAAAACTTTTATGAAAACGCAATATGCATTCGAATAATGAAACCGTATCCTTAAACAGACATATTTACCAACGCTTCGCTATGATGGAACAAGAGAAATCATATACTGCCCTCCTCCATCCTGAATTCGTAGCGTTGGTATGAATGTTCAGGAAGTCAATTCTGGGGATTTTGGCGGAATTGGTTCGGTCACCTTTCCGCAGTTGACTCACAGCAGTCGGAGCATTTGGACTGGGCGGACATGTCTCTGCCGGAGTCTAGAGACTTGGACTGTTTGGGAATGTAAGAACTTTTGAAAAGTCTAAAGATCTAGTTTTTTAATATTTATGCGTCTTATATCTTACGGATGACTCTTTGCGATTGCAATGCACTTCCGACTCGATGATTTTATGTTACTCTTAGGGTTTACAATGCCTTATTTCCTTTCTTGTGTCCTGCTAACTTCGTCTCTAAGCGGTAGGAAAAGTGTGTGGCAGTTTGCACTGTGCTATTCGCCCGCGCTACAGGATAATTCTCCACAATAATGCAAAGCAAAGTCGACGGACGTTCAAGTTTCAGAAGGCTGTCAGCGCTCTCTTTCTCGGAAGATGGGTGCGTACAGTTTGCCTCTTGTTGTGTAAGAATATCCTAAACGTTAAACTCAACTCAATAATTGAATAATTTTAGAAGTTCCGTGTTTCACTTTGGCCGATATGTTCTCGGTGGAATCGTGGTATATCTCGTTAATGTTGGATATGCGTTCTCAATTATTTATCTTTATTATTACTGTATATTAAGCATGTTTTGAGTGTGATTTCTGTTTTTCTCTTGCTTTTCGTAAATGAAGTTGTATTGTTTGTTGCTTCTTCCGGAAGTCACAATCGGATATCACACGTTCTCAAATGGTGTGGTTGTGTTAAGTTTTTGTCCCGCCACCGGTATCCGCGTTTATCGAGTGAATACTGACAGGTTATGGACCCAGTCATGCCTAAATCTACTTAAAACTGCCTAGAAGATATAAATTAGTAAAAGTCGTCATAAATCCTTGTTTAATATGGGAAAAATGTATGTATGCTGTTGAGCACTTTTTTTGGAGAGCATGCCGGTTGGCGGTTTTTATTAATTTTTGGAGTGAAAAACAAGTTGGCAGAGAAGAAAGATGGAGGGAAACGTCTTTGGAAAATGGCATCAAGTTGACCAACGAAAATTACTTAGCGTGGTCGATGAAGAGTAAAGCTTATCTCATGCATAAGGGTTGCTGGGATGCAGTCGAGCCAGGTTTCTCCACTGAAGATTCAGACGAAGATTATGACAGCGCACAAAGAAAGAAGAATCATTCTGCCCTGGCACAAATTCTTCTCTCGGTGAGTGATCGATACATAGACTACATAGGGGAGTGTGTGACGGCGAAGAAGGCATGGCAAATTTTGAAAAACATGCATGAAAGATTTTATGTGTATAATCAAATCGAGTTTTTGGAGGAGTTAACGACCATTAAAAAGGAAGATGGCATGACGATGAGGGAGTATGAGGCTAGAGTGATGGATTTGAGCCTAAAGGTAGGAAAGGCAGGTGTGACGTTCACTGTTCATACCTTGTCGATCTTTCTGCTGAGGGGTCTTCCAAGGGATAAGTACGAGATATTCGTGCGATCAGTCACAACAAACAATGCCGTATTGTCCTTAGAAGAAGTAATTTCGAGAACGGAAACAGAGGAGGTGTAAAAGGAAAGATCGGTGCGATGAAATGTACCCGAAGGCGTTGAAAGGGCAAAGGAGAGAGATGTCGAAGGGTACGCCATGGGTGAAGAAAGGTGAGAGCTCCTGGACGGAATCCCATGTGTTTTCCTTGTAAACAACCAGGACACATTTCTAGATTTTGCCCTCGTGTGGTTGAAGCGAAAGGTAAAGGGACTGCGGTGTGTTTTGCCTTCAGGGAGATTGGGCATATTGCCAGTTATTGCCCAAAGGTGCAGAAGAGAGGACTGAGCTGTTCGAAGACCAACCCGAGGATTAGGGAAGCCAGAGCATCGGTAGGAAAACAAGAAGGTGGTGAAGCAGATCTAGTAAAAACTAATTTAGAGTGGAAGCCTTGATGGTGGTAGGCGGTGGTGCTGCGAAAGAAGTGATGAAATGGTTTGTGGATTCGGTTGCAAGTGACCCCTCATAGGGACACTCTCACCAATTTTGATGGGAATACAAGGGGAATGGTTGATGTGGGACTTATTTTCCACTCTTTTCTGCTCCAGAATATTTACCCTGGTGGTAAGATCATCTATTTACTTAATTTTTCTGTTTTCTTTTCATAAATCGCCTACTTCTTTTATAAGTTCTTTAATCATGGCTTGGTTGAGGCTCAAGGTAGTTTAGATTTCCTCGTATGCTTCATTCAAAAATGTTAGGGAATTTTTAATGTCACCATTATCATTCTGAATGTCCATTAAGTCTTTTTAACATCTGCCCAAGTGTAATTTTTAGATTACCGTGATCTGTGTCCTCTATCCTGTCACCATCACCATTACCCTGTGACACCACTTCTGGACCTTTTCTGTAGTTCACACACCTCCATTGGCTTTTCAGTTTTGCCGACTTTGCCTTCCAAGTTGCTTCCGAGATGCCTGGGCAGGAGAAGTGCAAGTAGTTGTGGCAGCCCTTGCAGATGATAAATCTTCCATCCCTTGGGTTTGTTTACATTTACTGCAACAGTCACCATCATCATGCTCAGTTCCATTCATATCACTGCGAAAAACTATCACTAGTTCGAGTGTGTAGTAATAGATGTCGCTACAAATGTCTAGGTAGGCAGCAAAAACATGGTACCTCAAAATTACACTTGCAATTTTCAAATAATCACACACCGCCCTACCGAAAAATGACTCCAACAATAACGCTAATTGCAAATGTCTGGTAGAACCCACACAGCAAGGCTGAAAATCACATGTTAAGAAATACTCTAGGAAATGCGATATTTTCTGGAGCACCAAGCTACACACCTAACTCAATTCACATAATAATAATACTATATATAATAATAATAATAATATTTTTATTTCACTTTGTCACAAACTAAGAAAGTGCCAGTCACAAAACATTAATAAAAAGAAGAAAACTTCTTCATAATTTTTAAAGTCCCCTGAGCCAGAGAAAGGCTCGTTAGGAGGTGCCAGGTTTAGAAAAGAAAAATTTTAAGTACATTCACAGTCATAAATTATGTATAGAATAGTTCTGAAAGTGATAATAGACAAGCAAACATAATAAGCATGGTATACTATTCAATTAATAATATATTAAATAGCTCATTTTCGATTAATAAGAAAACAAAAATTATAAAAGATACAAGAATTATTATGGTACTATTTTATATAGTTTTACATAGGTATTGCAAGGATACACTAATGAATAATTCAGAACACACAAAGAAATTATGACATAAGTCTGTAGTTATTGCACTGAATCCACAAATAAGAGTAAATATAGATAATAACATATAAATAACAGAATTTATAGTGGATATATTAACCAGTCTTTAATCTTATGCTTTAAATTTCTAAAACTATCAACTTCATGTAAAACTTAAGGCAATGAATTAAAAATCAAAGGTACTATTACTGACCTTTGTTGTTTACAATGATTATCTATCTATATATTATTTTAAAACATGCTTTTTTGGTGATCGGGACTTTTCTCCCTTATTACTCCATTGATATAAATAAATGAATGACCGTTTGATGGCAAACGTTGTCAGGTTCCTGCGAAAAATAGTCACACAAATCAAAAATGCACCATTTGTTAAACAAATTGAAATAATATTTTAATCATCTCATTTTTTAGTGGACGAAAAAAGGCCCGGGTTGCTATATACAGATTCAATTTGTTTACTTAGTGACGAGTGTAAACAAGTTTTGTAATCGGATAACATTTTCGGTCATAAATTGATTGAAGCAGTGTTAGTAATTAATATTATAGTCTCCATGAACGAAGACCTTGATGTCCTACACATCCACAGCAGTTTACTAAGCAAACCACATTGCATCTTACGGGAGAACGACGGCCAAAGAAACATAAACATTGCCGAATATGAAAGTTTGCGTCACGGTTTTATCATGTGGTATGTTACTCACCAGCATGTAGTACAAGCTTAACGAAAGCCCAAGCTTTTATTCCCAATCGCTATCTCCGATGCACAAAAATGTATTATTTTGCCACATTAACGATGTGAGAGACTTTTAATGCGGGGAGAATGCTATGCGCTTTGACAATGTAACACAATGTATTCATATGAAAGTGTGACATTTTGCTTCCCCTCTCTAGCTCTCCTCTCCCAGATCAGATCACTGCAGACGAGTAGTAGTTATTTTTGTATTTCATGTATGAAGAGAAGAACATAGAAAATTAATAAATAACGTGGATGCAGAAGGTATGTTTCGTTCTTTTATCTTGGTTATTTAAGTGAAACTTCATTGCCGGTATAAAAGGAAGTGGTTTTTACAACGACAGAGTTTAGCTAAAGCTCGCAGTGATATTTTGTATCTTTACCTTATTCATTTAGTCATAAATGCATTGAGTGAATTTAGGTATTCGGTATAGGATAAGATACATGTATCGTTATAGTGATGACGTGCACTATTCGTGATTATACTGCTAAAAGAAAATTTTTAAAACATTCGATAACATTTATACTCTCACGTTCTCTAATATAATAGGGATTTTGTCTGGGTTCATATGTTCATATGAAAACGCAAGGCATTTTATTTGGCCATTGAGTTTCGTTGATTTTTAATCCACCATTTGTTAAACAAATTAACATTTTAATCATCGCGTTGTTTACTGGACGAAACAATGCCCGGGTTGCTATATACAGATTAAATTTGTTTACTTAGTGACGAGTGTAAAAAATTTCAAAAATGAGAAAGTGATTTTAATACTCAGTCTTATAATGATTGAAAAAGTACTCGGAAGTAAGATATCGACTCCATAAACGAAGAAATCAAGATTGCACGCAACTATAACAGTTTAATAAACCGGCTACTTTACATCTTTTGGGAGCAGAACGTCAACTACAGAAACATGAGAATTGCCGGATTGTTAATGTTTGTGTCACAGGAGTATCGCTTGGTATGTTTGAATAACGTTGCATCGTATTACTTCTCGGTCATTTAAATTTAAGATCGACCATAGTAGAATATTCGATTTATTTTTGTCTAAATTCATGATGTAATAAATGCATTAAGTGAATTGGGGTATTCGGTATAGGATAAAATGCATATACATCGTTATATAAATGACGCGTACTATTCGTGATTATAGTGCTAAAAGAAAATTCTCTCTACAAATCTATCGCTACAAACGACGTATGTCGAAACTAATACTGACATGGAATATCAAGGTACGATTTTTTGGGCATGTCTTATTGTTTGTGTATTCGTCTGTAGTGATTAGAGTAGTTGCTGTAATGTATTTGGTTGGGGAAATTGAGTATTACTGATCGTCTGCGAAATTTTCGCACGGGGCAACTAGTTAAAATATAATGGCACAACATATCTGATGCTTGTTCTTGTATCCATCGTATGTAGTGAAATATCCAGGCTTTTGTATTTATTAGTGTAATAATTTTCTAAAATTATAATGTATTTGTACAATAAGTTCAAAGGTAGTAGTCCCAGGTCTGGAGAGCAGTATTTTTCAGTTTCACATACAGAATTACAATGATTATACTTAAACATTTTATTTTGGATTTTGACCAGATTTATTTGAAGGCTGTGGCAACTTTCCCCCCAAGTAGTATGCCATAGCGAAGAAGGGATTCAGCAAATGAGGTGTAAAAAGTCTTATCTTAATGGGTAAAATATCTTTTATAAAATACATCTGATAAGACTCCTTTTTAAGTTTATTACAAACAAAATAGATGTGTGCATTAAACTTGAAATTCTCATCAACTATTAATCGTAGGTAAGAATGAGTACTGACCTGTTCAATCAGTTCACTGTTGCATTTCTTATTTTTGAGCACTTCATTATTAATTGCAAGCAAACATTTTTGATCATGGACTTTAATATACACATTTTTTCTTTTAGCAATTTTTTCAGTAATGTGCATAACTTTAGTCTTATTACTATTAATTAACAATTTATGATCATGAACCCATTTAAATCACTTTGGAGCATAGAAAGTGCAGTATCATAGTCTCTGTGTGTGGATATCAAGATTGCATCATCTGCATACATAAGAAGTGTGTGTGGATAAGGAGTTTTGTTGAATATGATCACTATTGCAATAAAAACTAGAATTGCAGGATAATATAATTTTAGAAATATCTTGAGTAAAAATTTCAGAGAATTTTGTTAAAACTATTTTAGAATTCTCATTTTTATCAAGACGTTTAAGTATTTTAAGATCAGAATTAACATCACCGCTTCTGCTTGTAAGTCTGTTTATTGTAGACCACGTGTTTTCCCTTTTTTGAGGTCTCAAATAACTTTTCATAATATTTCCTCTTTGTTTTTCTTAATTTCAGCTGTTGTTTTATTTCAAAGACATATAATGTTTTCTGTATTTATCATTGGATGGGCAATTTTTATATACCCTAAAGGCTAGATCTCTATTAAAAATAAAGGACCTGGTCATAATATAATAATAACAGTTTTTTTCTCTTTTTTTTACTAAGCTATCATACAGGGTTGATGCTGTGTACATTAAGAAACATTACATTAATTGAACAGAATAAAATCATATTGATTGAGTAGAATAAAATTACTTTAATTGAATGAAGATAAAAATACCATATACTATAAAATGCAATGAAAATTATTAACACTGTGGCCCTCCTGAGCCATATTGGCTCATTAGGAGGTTCCAAAAAAATATTTATTATAATAAGAAAAGTTTAAAAAAATAACAAATCACCTAAAGCATGATTATGAACAATTTCTTGTAACAATAAATCACATTAATAAAACTGAGACAAAGTATAAAGCGTATAAATATTAAGAGTCAGAAGTGAAGAAAGAAGAATTGGTAAATGTAAATTGGGTAGTGCAATAAAAGTTGCCATTAGAGCGAGCAGCTGGATGTAGGAGAGGTTTGAAATAGTCCTCTGCGTTACCTTTCTAGTATTGTAGTTTTCAGATAATAAATGCCGATGCAAGTACTTGCGCTTAATTTGAAGGAACGGGTGACTCGCAGCAGAAAAATTCTCTAAATAATTTTTGGAAAATAAGTTCAAAATTCAACGAAAGAAGAAAACAGATATAGATTAAGATTGCGAAAGACTACGTAAAAGAAATAAAGAGAACAAAATTTTCCCACAGGCGGGCTCAAACTCGACCAAATGGAAGTTGGAAGCGGATACCATGCCACTGCGCTAAGCTTTCGGCTGACGAAGAGCGCTATGCTTGGCATTATAGCCTAGCTGACAATTTTTCTTCAACTTTAAGTTCATTTTCGATGAAAACTATCGCTCTTAAAGCCCAACTTTGGGGGTGATTCGTCAATCTTGATCGATATCTATCAAATTACAGAGTCTTGCCACTTAAATCGCTGCCAACTGTGTAAACTCCTTGTAAGTATAAATTCAACAAGGGCATGATATATCATCTTTTTGATAGGTGTTGGCAAAAAGGTCTGCAATTGATTGATTTGGTATCCAGCTGTTCATAACTTACCTCATAAAAATATTATTGTATTTTTTTATTAGTGTTCTACCTTTCAGTAGGTTTGTGTGTCCCCACTTCCCTATTCAGTTCTCTCTCCTTCAATTCCTGGTAACTTATCCCACCCCTTAAGTTGTTTAGCAACTTCTGTCTTTGTCTTCCCCTCTGTCCTTTCCCTAGCATTCTTCCCTCGATCCCTTTCTTCAATAATCCCTCTCCTCTCAATACTTGACCCACCCATTTCTTTTGTCAATTTCTAATTACTTCAATTGTTTCCCTATTCTCTCCAACCCTCTCTAGAACCTCATTTGTTTCTCTATCAACCCAACTTACTTTCTCCATTCTATGCCATACCCACATCTCAAAAGCCTCTAATCTTTTGACATCCTTTTCTCAACCTCCACGTTTCACACCCGTACAAAATTACACTCCTTACCAAGGATTTTACCAATCTCTTCCTGATTCCTTTATATCAAGTCCCTTTATCATCAATTCCCTTCGCTTAATGAATGCTTCTTTCACTAATGCTATCCATTTTCTAATTTCTGTCAAGCATCTTCCATCCTTAGAAAGATGACTGCCTAAGTATGAAAATTGATTACTTGTTCTAGTTTTTCCCCATCCACCCTTATCGTTAACTTATATTTATTTCCCTTAGAAAACCTCATAATTTTAGTCTTTCTTAAATTGATTTTCATCTCATGGTGATAAAGGGCAGTCTTGTCTTACTTCCCTCCCTAACTCTGCCCATTCCAATTCCCCATTACCAACTCTTTCTCGTGTGGTCTGATCTAAATACAAATTTTGCACTAAACGACAATCTTTCCAATCCAAACCAATTTTTTTTAGTATCACCATCAGTTTTGAGCATTGAACTCTATCGAAGGCATTTTCAAAGTCAACAAAACATACACTAACGTCCCTTTTAAATTCTAAGCTTTGTTCTACGAGAACTCTCATAACCCCAATTGCATCCCTTGTCCCTTTCCCTCTCTGAAAACTGAACTGATCATTTCCTAAGAGTTCCTTAGTTTTTCCCATGGTTCTTCTGTTTAAGACCCTTAAAATTACTTTTGCCACATGAGAGATTAAACTAATTGTGCGGTAGTCCCGGCATTCTAAGGCATTATTCTTTTTCTGTAACAGAATCAGGATTGACTTAGTAAAATCCTCTGGCCACTTTCCTTTGTGGTAAATTTTCCTACATAAATCATAGAATTATGATTTCCCCCCAGATTCTTAAGAAATTCTAAGGGGATCCTGTCCACACCCGTTGATTTCTTCCCTTTCATGTCCCACAGTGCTCTATCAAGTTCACTATCTAGTATACTCGGCCCAACATCATCTTCCTTACTTCTTGTATACTTTCTATCTTTATGTGGGTAGGCTTCATGTCTTTTGAATACAATTCTTCTACATACTCTTTCCATCGTCCCTTTATGCTAGCTGGCTCCCTTAAGGCGTTTCCCTTGTTATCCCTAATAGTGGCCATTTTATTACTAATTTTATTCCCTGTTAATTGTTTTACTTTTCTATATAATAGGTCGACCCTCCCACTTTCAGCCATCTTCTCTATTTCGTTACACTGACCCTGCCACCACGATTCTCCACAAAATTTCTCTCTTTCGATCTCTTCTTAAATCCTTCGCGCGATCTTTCCTTGAGTTCATTGTGTTTATCTCGGCATTTCTCTTTCACAGATAGTTATCATATTTATAGAATTAGAGTTTAAAGATATATTAATTACTATTGCAACCTTAGATGCATAAAAATATTTGGGTAATAATTGGGACTTGATTTGTAAATAATGTTCGGTTGAAACGTAGAAATAACGACGAATTAGGTTAGAGTGGGAATACGCTACGAATAAGCGAACATGATATTTTCGGTCTGGAGACCGAATTTTCCGGATTTTGGGTCTGGAGAATAAAATATATATTTTACCAGATTATAGCGAGAACAGATGTCCTGTATTAGTCTCTTTTTCTGGATAAATTAAGGTGCGCTAATAACACAGTTATCTAGGAAGTTTGGTTTTATACACGGCCACACGTCTTACTGCTACTCGCTGTATATTAATGTAAATGTTAATCTTCATAAGTCCAGTTCAAACATTGGATATTCATTTACTGCGATCAACTTTCTGAGGGCAATTTGTAATTACACGTCTTAAGTTTTGCATTCAGCGATTTGACATCGAAAAGTCGTCAGAGTAATTACTAAGATGGCACATGCCACAAAGTAAAATTTGTATTTTGTCTACGGAATATAATTTTTCCATAATTTAGTCCTTCACTCGAAGGAAATTCTTGATAGAAATTTATTTACACCATTAGTATCCTAGAATATGTGAAATCTTTGTATGTCCGGAATTGAGATGAAAAATACCAATTCCATAGTTAATACAAACAGGATTGCATAAAAACGGAATACGTTTTGCACATATATTGGACTTTTCTTACATGTTGCATCAGGGAGCTCGGTGCCCTCAGTCGTAGCGTCATTTGATTTCACGTAGAAATGCATTCAGTTTTCGATGCTTCGCGAGGAATGTCTTTAACCACATATTGAGCACTTCAAAGCATTGCAGGCGCAAAGAATTGTTTTCCCTTTCGTGCTTCTATCAGCTGGACTAAGGATCCTCACCTTTACAGCCACCCAGTGGAAACTATCCTCTGCCTAATTCAAAGCTCCTTCCTAACCACGGGGATAAGGAAATGAGATGTATTTGCACTCGTAAAAAATATTCCCAAATAATATTATGATTCTAGCGTATTTTAGTCACTGAGGACTTTCTAACAGACGACCCAATTTTTTAATACAGAAACTTATTTTATGAACGTCTGACTTTACAAAGTTCATTAGCCGTATTATACTACCATAATAAAATTGTTAATAAGCTGCTAATGTGGATTTCTCGGTTTGTTGGGAAATGTCATCATTATAACCAATTCCTAATTAAGAGTTGATTGTGCAGCTGCTTTTGACTGCTGCTGCATGACGCATCTTATTGGCATAGGAAGGGCACGAGTTCGAATTCCACTCGAGTTAAATGTGCATTTTATCTTCTCTTGTTGGGGAAATGAACGAATGTGACATATGATTGCCAAATATATTTATGCACCCCTGTGATGAGTATACATTTATCGGAGGAATAAAATTCACTATGGGAAAATAATAATTGGGTTAATCAAGGATGTGGAACCGATTATTCCAATTTTCGGTCAAGAACATGTTTCGTGTGTCAGCGGAAATTCCTCTTCTACAAAGAATGAGAAGTCCCTTGCTAGAAAGAAGTGTTTTATTTGACAGGGCTTCCTGATTTCTCGAAGCACGATGAGCCTTTCGCTTTTAGTGCAGCGGGTTTTCGAAAGCCTATGCATCACTCACCAAAACTAACAGGTCATTTGGCAAGGCAAGGAACTTCACTGAGGCTTATTATTACAATCAAATCATTGAGGTCTTCAATTCAGGAGACGGACAGCCAACATACTGCTCAAGCGAATCTTTAATTTTTAGGCTTTAAACAATTCTTGAGAACTATTGACATTTTTTTTGTTTATTATTAACTATTGCTTGCCTACAACAAGGTCAATTCACGAGTTCACACTTTCCAATATTCTCAGTGGTGATTCGATACAAATAATATAGATTTTGATATTAGATTTAGATGTATATCCCGTGAGCCACCATATGCGTAAGGTAGGGGATGTAATAACACCATCATCACTTAATCTACTCTATCAGCCTCTAATTGCTCGGGGAAAAAAGTAATTGTCTGTCTTTGTGATTACTTCCCTGTAACAATTTGTCAATGATCAGTACTAGTACTAAAATTTCATTTATTTTGTCTTTAAGATGTAAACCAATGAAGTTTTTGAAGAGCTTCTGTCAGTTATTAGATCTTCTCACCTGGAGAAAATTCCAACCGAGGGACTCTAGTAAAGCCGTAACGCTACAGTCGGGCCTGAAGCCATTTCTTTGACACTCGATGAGTGTCAAAGAAATAGCTTATTTTTCTCTTAAATTCTCTCAACGATCTACCAGTAAATCTTTGCACTCTATTCGCACTTCCTATCGCATTCTGAATATATTCATTTTAAGATAAGTTACTGCTAAATGTGACTTCCGTGTATTTGTTGTCGTGCACCAACTCTACTGGATGTTCCGGTACTGTGGTGTGGTACTGTGCCAGAATAACGTTTTTGGAACCCGTGAAACTCATAGCAACGCATTTATTTATTCTTAAATCGATTCGGAAAATAAACAAGTCTTGCTCCTTATATTATATGATAGGTCGTTAATGCTAATTATAATTTTTAAAGAACATCCTAAAAAATTAATCTACATTATATTAGTATGATAAAAACGTTAATTTTGACTGTAATGTCTCATTTAAAAGTTGAATTTTGTCGGCAAAGTAGGTTTTTGTTTCCATGGTCATATTGACATTTCGTTCAAAAAATGATTCTTTAGCAAATTGATTGCAATAATATTTAGGTTTGCGTAAAGGTCTTTGATTTAGCTTAAGCTTTTCTCAACCAAAAGCTGAAAAACGTGTTCAAATTCCCGCAGTTATTGGCCAAAAAGGATAAAATAGGTAACCTAGAGGCCCGGCTCCTTCTTTTAATACACATTATACCACATCATGTGTATATGGCATTCATTATTTTGGGTGAGAAAAACTATTGCGTGCATACAGGTCATATGTTTGTTTTTATTTGATATTCTCCGTCGGAGAAAACTACAGCAGGCGCAAAGAGGTGAAAAATGTAGATGGTTTGAAATAAAATTCCCAAATAATAATAACTTGTTTATTGAGATTATTATTATTTATTGGGGTTATTTCAATCTTAGAAGATTATCTAAAAAAACTCAATTTTTAAAGTATTGATCTCTGACTTCATAAAATGTATTAGCCGAGGATTTACTAACCTAATAATATAAGCTTACAATAAAAAACAATTAATATAGAGTTTTAAGTTTGTGGGAAAATATCATAAATGTAACCACTCTGTAAGAATTGATTGTGCAACTGCCAGAGGTATCTGATCTGTAAAAGAAGGGTCCAGTTCCAATTCTGCTTGTTCCTTCCATTAAATGAGTTTTTATGTTATTTTTTCTATTTGGCAAAATGAGCAAATGTAAGATATGATTGCTACATACATTTATGCAATCCTTTCCTGAATATATAGATTTATCATAGGGATGAAATTCTATACAAAAAGAATCATTTGACTTGAAGGATTCGGATCTGATTCTCGCTATAGTCCTTCAAGAATGTGCTTTTCGCGCCTCAGCTAATACCTCGTCTTCCAAGGATTCGAGGCTCAGTCGCTCACTGGAAAGAATTGACTTTTGACTTATATTTTACAGCCACAATCATTTGACAGGGATTCCTGATTTCTCTAAGCACGACGAGGCTTTCCCTTTCAGTGCAGCGATTTTTTCTCTGTACTAGTGATGGAGCAGCAGCTAGAGATTTTAGATAATCCCAATTAAGCTGCGTTATGTCAAAATCTCCTCCTACGGCAATGATTGGATCTTTTAAATATCTCGCTTAAAGCAATATCTTCACTAAACTGACTTTTCTCTTGTATGATTTTCCCGCATGTGCTCATCGTAATGTTAAAGAATACCGCCTTTTTAATTACGTAAGCTCTTGGAATTCATGATAATTATTATTAGATCTCTCAGTTCGCACATTAAATCTGGGCTTAATTTTGGTATAACCTTATCCTTTTTTTAAGTGAAATTGCTTTTCACCGTTGCAATTTTTTCTATTTTTTTGGAAGTAACCTCATGCATACCCTTTTGCCTATTTACATGAGTGTTTGTAACTATTCTTACTGTTGAATTACAAAAGAACTTTGTCTACGTGAATTCGCTCTCATTAAAACCGCTAAATTACATAGTAAACGACACAAACTACGTGGTCGGTCCTCGTGAAGGGAAAGGGGGGCGGGAATTTTCCGGGACAGTCCGTAAAGTGGATACTAAGTTTAGTAAAAGCACATAGTAAAAGTTGCGTATGACGCTTAATATAAGAATGAAAATAGCCTTAGAAAATATTTAAGCGTAGAGAAAGCGAGATCTATCAAATTTGAAGCGAAAATTTTAGTCATCGCTATGGAGAAATAAGAAAAGTAAATATCGGCCTCTTAGAAACTTTTCGCCTGTGAATACTATATTCATCCGAATCATATCTAGTAAATGATTCTTGCTACAGTGTAGTAGTTGAATCGCGCAGTCTTCTAGATAGAGTAAACTGCATGCCCAATGGATAATTAACAGTCAGTCGAATCATCTGTTTTCATGTATTACGTACTTTGAACGACTAAAACACTATGAAGCTAATTTCTAATGCATTAACCCTCATCAATCAATTCTATTGTAACTGTTTTTATAATATGATGAAATTAATCGTGAATTTTAATTCTCTATTACGTATTATTACATAATTTTTACTCACTATTACGTATAGGCTGCTGGAGCTGAAAATTGTTGATTACCGTTTCCACCACCTAAAAGCTAATAATAGTGATACTAATTCCTGTCAACACGTTAATTGCTAAAGAGCGCCAAGAAAGAATAAACTTCCTCATCACACGAATTAGAAATTATTTTACCGAAAGGATATTTGTAATACCATATGCCGTGGAAAACTACACTGCTGGAGAGAAAATACAAAGGAAAGAATAGGACATATCCTAGAGATTTCTGTATTTGTTTACTTAAATGGTTAATCCTATTCGTGAGAATTATTTTCCATCAATATTCAAAGTATTAAATCTTAAGTATGAAAGTATTTAACCGTTAAATTCGCAAGATAATACCGCAAAATCTTCATTTAACGTCTGTTATTCTGCCGTCAAATACTCTTCTTTGTAATTATCCCACAGCGTACTATAATGACATCCTAGATAAAATTTTGATCACGACTAGCTTTGAATAACAAATAGCAGAAAATAAAGGCAATGAGGCAAAGTCAATATTAGGAAATTTTGCAAAGGTGATCTTAAATGTGTCCATATATTTACGAAATGTAAAGCCTATTTCCCATTTGTAAGAAGTTTGAATATTGCCGGTTTTCACTGGCTTGATTTCAGAGTTACCAAATTGTCGGTGGTAGAGTGTTTTCAGTTAGTTCCCGTGTAATCCGCGCTCTGACGCCAACTGGTGTTGCGATAATTGTTTCTCCCACTGTACATTCTGTTACTTGCTCCATAGGTAGGCATTTACATTTAGTTATATCAATTTTTCCATGTAAGCATTCATAGTCATGTAGAAAAAGATTGTTTTTCATATTTGCTGTAAATATTTACAGTATGCATTACCTTCAATTTTGTTACATTGATTATTAAATCTTGGTCATGAGACCACATATTTAAGTTTGTTAAGTCATTCTGTATATAGTCAATGGCAACCTTTAATCTGCTATGACTATAGATGAGAACTGCATCATTTGCACACAAAATAAACTTGCAATCTTTAATTTTACTAAATAGATCATTAATGTAAATATTGAATAGTATTGGCTCTAATATAGATCCTTGTGGAATGCTGCAATTTGGGAGCGGTAAACATAATCCATTTTAACAACCATTTTACGATTATCTAAGTAACTTGCAAACCACTGCTGTAGTTTACCTCTGATTCGAAAATTTTCCAATTTTTAATCAATATTTTGCGGTCAACCATGTCAAATGCTTTCCTGATATAAATAAAAGCCACTACAACATGGTTATTTATATCTAAGTTCCTGTTGACCAAGTTAGCAAAACATGTTAATGCTACATTTGTACTCTTATTTAACTGGAACCCATATCGATCCTCTGAAATCAATTTGAAAGTGTTCATTAAGTTAACCAAATTATTGGCTACATATTTTTCAAGTATTTTACTTAAAGTAGAGAGAATAGATATTGGTCTATAACTTTGGAGATAATTGATATGCATGATGCAGTATGCAGCAATAACCCAGCGACTTCAGACAACGCCAAGAAGTATGGAAAGAAGTATGCTTGGGATCACAAGAAGAGACTGGAAACACAACACCTGGGTGAGGATGAAGACAGGAGTGACAGACATCGTAGATAAAGTAAGATCACTGAAATGTATGTGGGCTGGCCATGTGGCTAGAAGAACGACAACCGTTGGAAAAGAGCAGCTCTGGACTGGACACCAAGCAATACGAAGAGACCAAGAAGAAGACCAAAGGACCGATGGAACAGAGAGATCATTAAGTACTTAAGGGTGACATGGCAAAGAGAAGCTCAGAATGGAGGGAATTGGAAAGCGCTTGGGGAGGCGTACATCCGACATCGGATTGAAAATGGCTGATGATGTTGACGATATATATACAGTGGTACCTCGAGATACGAGTTTAATTCGTTCCGTAACCTTGCTCGTATGTCAAATTGCTCGTATCTCAAAGCAATTTTCCCCATTGAAATTAATTGAAATGCCATTAATTCGTTCCAGGCCCCAAAATGCCGCCCCAGTTGTTGAGAGAGCTCTGGAGCTTAGAAATTATTGTAACGCCCGTAGCTGGCGTTATACCCTTTATTGACTCCTGTTTAATCACAGTACATATCTTTGAAGTACTACGCCTGTACTACCTCGCCAAGTCAGCTACTCGCACATCTTGCTCATTTTTTTTATGATTTCACGCTTTAATTCAATAGACATCATCTTCTTCTTGGCATTGACCATTCCACTCACTTTCTTCGGACCCAAGGTTATAAAAAGAAATGTGATAAAGTATTTAATTGCACAAAAAGCACAAAGCCCTAGAAAAACTTATCAAAGATGCTTCGACAGCGAGGTAAACAAGTATACTGGGGGGGTGCGTGGGATAATGCAAGATGCACGAGGCACAGTAAACTGGTGGGTCGTGTCTCGTATCTCAAATTTTGCTTGTATTTCAAAGCAAAACTTCGCTCGCTTGACGGCTTGTATCTCAAATAACTCTTATGTTAGGGCTCTCGTATCTCAAGGTACCACTGTATATATGGAATAGCTATCAGAAGATCCTTGGCTTGCTAGTGGTCAGAAGTCAAAACAAATGTTTGTTATATTGAATACTATTTTGGAAGAGCCATTAGACTATTTCAGTAATCATACTATGAAGTAACTCGATTTTCATGCCCAATACTTTTGAATTTAAAGATTGAATATAAAACTATGAAAATGTTTTATTTGTTGATATTGACCCAATTTTGACTGTTAGTACTTTTCAGTCAAAATAAAAACTTATTTCATTATCTTTTATAATTTTTGATCACACAGTAAATGCTTTCATAATTCATATTCTGAATTATCTCATTGTATTAATAAAATGCTTTTGATTACATCTTCAGAATTTAATATTATGAACATAGACATGTTCAGGTAAGGAAAACACCTACACTTTGCTTTTCTCGCTTTCAGAGTACCTTTCCACTGAGAAACTAAATTAGAAATGACAGCTGAACGAAATCAAAGCTACAACCAAAAGACATGAAATTTCATAAGGGTTTCATATTGGTTTATTGAGGTTTTATTTCTGATTAAAAAGTGCAAAGATCGGTCGACTCTTCGGTGTTTTCCTCCATCTAAGATTGGGAATATCAAGCATACTTATTTTGATTCCTAATTATCGTTGTCACAAACACTATAATTCTATAAAAGGAGATGGAAAGTGAAACTTACTCTGTCGATTCATTTATGTATTTTATTAATTAGCCATGATATTTGGAAAAACATTCAAAGTACTTAAGCAATAATACCATGAGTTAGTTAATTTAACTCAAATATATCTAGGAGCTTCATATGATTGTCATACATGTTTTTGAATGCATTCGGCCCTTTAATAGTAATCTGATATTTAGAGAAACTTATAATTTTTATATCAGGAATCAAATTTTCATCTCGGGTGCCTCGTACGTTACAACTGACAAAATTATAAAACCCGCGATAAGCATATGGATGTTAATGAGTATTAACTGCAAGAAACTCTTCTAATGTTCGTCCGAAGTTTCAGTTAAATTCAAATTCCGCTAGAAAAAACCCGAAAGCGTTAAAAAAATTTTCTTTACTGCTTTAACACATAGTCTTGGATCCGACCGAGGGCCATTATCACATGAAAGAAAATTCCATTCTTTTATGGGAGTGGACGGTTAACAATTTACGTGTATATTATGCATTCATTCTTCGGATTTCCGTTTTTCTGTCGAAAATGTATCCACACTCGAATCACATCTTAGAATAGCAAACTTCCGATGATTCGCAACGTAATAATTGCTTATACATTCCGGTTTCAATTATTAAACGGTTTAGAAAAATTTATTTCTATGTAAAGCTAAGTTAGAATCAATCTTTGCACGAGTCCAGACCATACAATCGCTGCAAGATTCATTTTTTTATGCTCGATCTTGGGCTGCGGTCCCAGAAGAGGAGGAACTTCAAAAGATTCAAAATGTTCGCATCATTACGACTCTTAATTCTTTTATCTCTGGTATGATCAAGATTAAAACTTGTGGTGACACATATATTATAGAAGAATATAATGATCCGATGAAAAGGAATCAAACGTACTCAATCTCTCGTCAGGATTTAGAGCAAATATTGTGAATAAATTCGATGGTGTGGGCCTTTACTTGGTGGTATTCCATAGCAGGAAGCAAGTTGCCAGGAATTTAATTTATTTATACTACCCCACAATATGTAATGAAACATACGACCCGGGTTTAGATGCGTCGCATCATCAGCTTCTTCTCAACTTGCTGCCAAATATTATGAAAAGAAGTTAGAAGACAAATAAACTAATACTCTTCAACAAGAATATATAGTAACGCATGTACGGGACTCAAAAGAAACGACTGCAAAAATTAACCACTTTTTTCGCTGAAAAGCTAGCTCAAAACACTGATTTGACTCCTCCGAACGAATGGAAAAGGAAAACAGCTCTATTTTAGCTAAAAAAATATCAAGAAAGTACGAATAATGGCAGAAGAGCAATATAAAGGGGAAGCCGATAGTATTCTTCGGACGATAAATTCTTACCACACGTATGTTTCCAGAAAATGAAGGAGTACACAATGCAGTTGTCTTAAGAAAGGCATCGAGGAAATCTGAGGATTACCGTTCTTAATCCCTCATAGCTGGAAGTGATGGAAACGAGAGCAGTCAGCAGTGATTTGACGTTCTTTGTCACCTCTCCCACTCTATTATCTCTTTTTTCGAAGGAAAATGGTACTGTTACGATAATTTTTTGGAAGACATTTGCACACGTATCAAGTAGGTACATATTATACTTTATTGCACTTAAAGAACCGTCATGCGCTCCAGCACACCGGAACTCCAAGCAATTATCCAGTATGCGTTCGGTCGCTCGAGGATCTAAATTTTCAATTTCTTCTTAAGTTGAAAAAAATATCTTTAAACAGAATGTTGGGATAAAACTCTTCCTTGTTTATATGTATTTCCTTAAGCTCATAAACTTACCGTAATAACAAGTATAAGTTTACCGATCTAAACTGACAAATCAATGATACGTGTCAAAGGGGACCCTGACGTGACTGAAATTAATTATTCAATATCAACTCAAAATTTATTCACTTAAAAATAAGTGATTTAAGTAAAATAAATTTTAAGTAAATATACTTGGTTTATTTTACTTAATAATAAAAAATGACTAAATTATCACTACTACTTTTCGTGACGTGTCGTTGAAATTTCTGTAAAGCTGTGAGGTATGGAAGCGCGAAGCGGATTACGCTCTTTGATATAAAAGTCAAAAACTCAGGTTCTATTCAAGATATCGCATCGAAACAAACCGCAAATGAAAATTTCAACATTTATCTCGATTTCTCTTTAGACAAGTTCTTCCTCACGTGAGAAACCAAAAATATTTAGGCGACGTATAAATTGGACTGCACGCCGAATTTTTTCTTGAGTTACGTTCCAACTAAATAATATTATTACTAAGATTTGGTTGCACTAAAATTAATCTCATGTAACTTTTATGCATTCAGATGATACAATGAGCAATGGAAGAAAAACTCAGCATTTTAAGTTGGATTGTAAGAGTAATGGCAGTTTCAAAAATGTTCACGGGTGAAAACTCTGCAATTCATTCAATTTTCGCATTTAACTTTGTTGTTTCTGATATAAATGCATAAAATTTTCACTGTTGTGTTGATAGAATTATTTAAATTTCATCAGAACTTAAGTTTGAATCTGTCAATATAAACTACGAATCTTAATTATACCCGTCCGAATCCGTAGCTCCGCGTAAAGGCGACCCTTCGCCTACGGCAAAGTATGTACAGCTAGTTCCAAAAAAAACTTACCACCTAAGCCGCAACCCGCATAACAGGCAGTGAATTTCCTCCGAGCGAGCCTTAAGAAGTGAGAGAGAGAAAGAGAGGAAAAACATGGCGGAGATGGTCTCCTTGAGTCATAACTCCGCCTGCAGAGTTGAAATGGATTTATTTGCTTTGTTAATATTGCAAAGATTTATTAGTATCCTGAGTTTGGTGGCATTGGCCTAGCAGAATAGTATTATAACAATACGGATGTCGTAATGCAAGAATTCACTTATTATAAAATGATTATAACGAATCAGTATATATTCTAGCATTGCTTCTCGCACAGAGGGAAACGTCGCACACAAGGTCCCGTTATTCCTAGGAAACCGAGGCAAACCCCCTTCCCCTAATAAAATTTGAGTCTGAGGGCGAAAGGCACGAGCAAGTCGAAGGAAATTTTCGCAAAATCTGCCTCTGAGCCGCTCTGAGCTTATGTTTAGCACTGAGATGGGAGAAAGAAAATTTCCGCGCAGTTTGAATCGGTGTCGGACCAAAAATGTATAGACCTCGAATTCGACGCCTTCGCTTGCAAAACTCTGCGGTTATAATGGGTGGTATTATATAATATAATACTAGCTAATATTATGCATCGTTCAAGAGAGCAGTTATTAGCCTTTAAAATTATATACCAAAGGAGTCTATATCGATCACCAGTTTTATCATAGCCTGTGTGAATGCAATCTACACAAGTAAAGTAAGGCACACTCATGGCCATATCTAGGCTATTACATTAATATGCTACATTAAAAAACAATAAGTAAATATATAGTATGAAGTCTTGAGGCATTCTCTGCGTATTTTAGATACATTTTGTTTCATTTGATAAGCATCGAAATTAAAATTCGATCGGTAAAAAATCAGTAAATTTTATCATCTATGCAGTTGGAATTTTTACTATACCGTCCAAATCAACTGAGAGAAAATGAGCTAGAATCGATTTTCCTCAATGAATAAAGATGACGGACACGAGACTACCATCTTTCACATTAATTTTGAATTAATTAATTAATTTTTTTCGGTGTCATTGAAGTGTGAATCGAATAAACTTGATTTCTTCTGTGGATTCCTCTTGAAATGGTTGCAGTCACAAACCATTACGTTCTTAAACATTCTTCTCGCTATATTTATCACCTTTAAAAGTTCTAAAATACACAAAAAGATAGTGCGAATGAGGTTTGGTCATAATGCTCATTGAATGCTACTGTTAGCTATGAATGTAAAATTTTCAATTAATTTTGAATGTATACAAAACTACCTACATTATTTATATTTCAATTGTTTATTATAACGTTTACAATTATTATAATGTAGAAAACGTTAAAAATACGCAAAATAATAGGGACTTGGTGAAATAGTTTTTCCCAGGGCCTTTTTACCTGTAATTCCAACCCTGTAATATCACATGGGGAAGCGCATATGAGGCTCATGTTGAAATTTTGCTCCCCTCGGTTGATGGCTGGCCCTGCGTAACTCTCATATTTTTCGACAGAATTTTAATGATTGAGATGAATGGGTGGTGGTTTGGTATGGCTAGTCTATCTACATATTTATCGATTGGTGATATTGAAAATATTCCTTCGTATTTAAAATGTATTGACTATAAGAAACTTTTCATCTCTCCACATTCCGTGACAAATTTGAAAAGCAAGATACAGGAGTGATGGGAAGAAGTGAATAAAGCAATGAATTCACCAGGACTTCAAGAGGGGGACTGTTTTGATAGAGATAGGGAAGTGAGAAGTGACGGCAACAGTAATATATACACTCACATGAATTTAACAACCAAAAGTGTAAGAGGTATGTTAATTCCAGATTTTTGGATGAATCACAATAGGTAGGCGCATTTTTTGCTTTCCTAGTCGACCAATTGTTTACTTTGAGTAGGAGGAACGACTTCTTTTAAAAGTATAACCCACTCGCTCACCTTCTCAATTTTCTCATCCAACATATATTTTTTCCGTTTATGACTGCCTCCAGAGAAACTACTCATTTATCCAATTTAAGTAATATCTTAGTCAAAAATGATTAACATTCAAATATACAAGATATAACGTCGATGGCTCATCATACTTTCAGAAATTTCCTTCTCATGCATCAGTTTATTCCCAGGATCTCCGAAATTGTATACTATATCGATGTTCAATGTTTTATAGCAACCTTCTCTTAATTCTATAAGAAAGTTCGAGTAGTTCACTAAGCCAGTAACTAAACCATCTTCTTATCAGCAATTTATTTTGGAAAGAGATTTCGAGGTTTTTTAAACCAATAGAAATCGCTAACATTAGTATTACTACCTATGCAAGCCAATGTTTTCTTCTAAATAACTTTAGAGATATTATTTATCGGTATTCGGCGTATAAACTTCAAGTTTCTGCGACATTGAATATGCGGAGTGTCTACAATTCCGTATTTACGTTTCAATTCATATTTTAGTGACATTATAATAGAAACTTTAGTCGATCTAGTAAGATCATCTTCAACGCTCTATCTACTTTGTATCATAGATGTTGTAAGAGAAGTTAAACGATTTGGTTCTCGTAAGCGTAAAGAATACATATTAGGTGGTATTTCTCTAATTAATTTTTCAAGTAATTTCAAACTACGAAATTTTGAGCTCAATATAGAGACAAAATAAAGCATAAAAAACAATATTTATAAATAAACAATCATTGACGAGGAGCTTGATTCATATAAATGGACGATAGGCACATTACTTATTTTTTCGTTTTTGTCGTTGAATTAGTTATTTAGAATAAGCTAATACAGTTTATGCCATTCACTTTAAAAGCAGAATATAGAGATACTAATTCAGATATGATGCACCCAAACATTTTCAACTTTATGTTATCATTCAGATTTTCCGAAGGTCCTATTTCAACTAGAATGATCTTCCTTGCATTACCATTAAAAAAATTCAAAACATCTTCGCAAAATTCGTAGAGAATTATGATGTGCCTAGGATGAAGGATGATGCTACGAAGGTCCTTGGAGTGAATGTTGGAATAATGGATTACATATAGAACCAAGAATATTTTAACAGCTAAGGTATGAATCATGAGAATTAGAGGAATATTCTCATGTAAGTCTGGTTACCATCCGTTGGTTTATATTTTTAGCGTATTCTTCCATGACTCATATTACCCATCATTCATAATTATTGACGCTGATTTTTCTTTTAATCATTATACACCATTCAAACAATTCGGGTTATATAGTTTACTTGAGGCATTCAGAAACCGAAGCAGGGATCATTAATCATTAGTCTCACTTTCACCTAGTGCATAGTTCTGAAAATCATTTCAGTATAACAATAGAAATCGTGTTGTGGGTGTTTTCACACCCCCTGACATACGTCATACGGCGGCTCGCGGGGTATTAATGTAAATGTAAATAAACCAGATGTTAACGTGTAAACCTGCAATATGCAAGTATACAAAAACCTGGTATTTATCTGCAATATGCAAATCAGTCTTAAGGTTCAGATTTGCCATACTAACTGTTGTTTCTTAACCATCTGGATTCCTTGCAAGAAGTCCTGAAAGGTCGTCTACCTCAAAAATAGAGTTGAATATCTTCGTTCCCTAAGGGAATACCCGCGGCGAAGATAACAAATCGCGGATCTACCATTTCCCACCTTACTTGTGATCGGTCGCCGCCACCATACCCTAACCTTAGATACCTGCTCAGCAGGGGTGCGGTCGGTAATCCTCATTAGCGCTTTCAAATTCGCTATCCCGCATACATACGACCATCCACAATATGCCGAAAAGGGGGTTTTCTTTTTCAGAGCGGAGTTCACCTTCACCCATCGGCCGTTTTATGGTTCCTTTGAGAAAATAGATAATACCTTTCGATGGACGAAACAAAAGAAAAAGAAACAACAAAGGAATGAATAGGGGATACTCCTAGGGCCAGGGTGGAGGTCCTCCGCTCTCTCTGAAAGACTCGGTAAAACTTCAGACGCGAATTTGTCAGAAACAGCCAAATCTCATCTCAAAATCATAATGCTTCATCTGATACTGTCATCACGAATGCCTGATGGAAGTAAGAACAGAATGGCATGTTGATGCATATATTCTGAATTACCTAATGCTCTGTTAATTGTAGTATCAAGCAAATTTTATACCTCTCTGTATTGCAGAATAATTCAACTGCGAAGAAATCGAGTCAAAATTTGCACCACGGGGCAAGAAAGAGATTTAGCATCAGATAAAAGTTGGGACAGCATAATTTTCCAAGGAACATGAACTTGATTTAATTAAAGGGATGGTTTTTCTGGGACTGGCAATGAACAATATGTTCGGAAAAGTGTTACGAAATGCTGGCGTTAATTTCGTCGTAAATTAATTTTTTATTCGATACGTGAAAAAAAATTGTAGTCCTCAGTATTTAAATTAAGAGTGCTACTATTCTAATATCTATGTTATTTTCTAAAATACTAAATTAGCAATTTGAATTTTAAGCGATTACCTTAGAAAATGATGATATCACAGCAATTAATATTTTACTTTCTATCATATGATTTGGTGGTATTTAAAATTTTTATAATATTTGATGTAATTATCTGATGTAGTTGATCGTAATTTACTTGGTTTACTTTATTGTAATATGTTTTGGGTCTAATTTTCAGAGCTCTTTACCAGGTTGACTTAAAATGATTCTTTCTCAGTGTATTCGTCCAGATTAAGTTTCTTTTCATCTTTGCTTTCATTAGTAGGTTTCGCAGTTTTTTCATGCTCCCCTTCTCGATAGCATTTCTTCTGGAACATAAATTAGTTGAAATACAGTTGATTGTGTTCATATATCTAAGTATTCTTTATCTCCTTGCAGAGTTTTCGTTCATGTTTCTATTTGCGTCATAGTCGTGAAGTTCCTCTAAATAAATTTATAAGTTCCTCCTGTAGGCGTCAAGAGCATAAAAAACGTAATAATATAATCCTTTTCAATCTTGCAATGACATAATTTTTTATTGGATAATTGAAGCAGCTAAAGTAAGTTTACCCGATGTCTCCAGAAAAAGGTGAATTACGCAGAAGTTTCAGGCCGAAATAAGGAGATCCGATGTTTATTCATTTTTTAATACTATGCTGCTGACATAGTAAAAAGTAACACTAAATTTAAACAAGATTTCGTGCTAGTAAAGACGATACAAATACGTTCAACGCGTTTCACAATGTTTAAAAAAGCGCCGTCTGAATGCTCCTCCTTCCAAGAGCCAATAGAATGCATGGAAAACTCTAGACTCGCTCTCATCGAGCTTCAGGTCTGTTATGCGGGTTGCGGCTTAGGTGGTAAGTTTTTTTTGGAACTAGCTGTACATACATAATTACATAAATTGAGTTTTTCCCCCGTAAGCCCTCCATACCGACTGGAATCTTGAAACGGAGAATAGATCCATTTCTGGACCAAAAGGACAGCTATAATTACTCTTTGTTCACTTCCCCTATTCATAATATACTAGTAGTTGAGCTACTCAAATTTTTCAAAGTAAGGTGTGTGTGCATTGCCCCCAAAAACCATAAATTGCGCGATTCCTAAAGTTTAAAGATATTTTAATCCTCTCCCCGAAGAGATAAACTTTCCTTCTACGTAACAGTCCCCAGTTCGATGCCAGATAATTAGGACGGTTGTCATAAGAGATGCACGTGCAATTCTCATTAATCAGATGCATCCTTATTTCTATTAGACAAATAAATTCAGAAATGGTTTGGAAATTCGGTTGAAAGAAACGAATATTTTGCGAGGTTATGAACAACCAGCCTCTTCGACGAACGGTGCGATTGTCGAAGTCTCTTTTCCATAAGAATACAAGTGAAATTCAGCTGAATTAGAGCTAAATGATTATAGTGATTGATAGGATATAATAAGATAAGACATTCCGAGGCTGTTAGGAAACATTTCCCGTGACGATTCGCATTAAAAGACATTTAATTACTTTCTCGTAATTCGGCTTAGCCAATGCATAGTTAGTAAAATGCGACTACGAAGTACACTTTCGGTTAGGTGAAACTATAACTTAATACATTGAGAGTAGCTTTTCGGGACGTGGCAGTGTATGCCACATATTGATTAATAGGTACTTTATTTTACGTCCGTTTCTTTAGTTACATAAGTTAAGTATCGGCGGCATTATAGCTTGTTTACCATATTTTAAATACGAGTATCTTACTAAGATTCACTCTAATTTGGAAGATTCTTCAAATATTTTGCTAAATAACCGATTTTTGCTAACTACGCTCTAATTTTGATTCAAGTACCTGGCAAAATAAGCGCATTTGAAGGGAATGTATAAACGAGCACATAAGCGAATTCCGCTATAATTTGGATAATTTTTCAAATATCTGGGAAAATTAGCCGTTTTTTCGCCTAATTTACCCTTAATTTTGTAAGATTTCTCAAATATCTTGATAAATAAGCCATTTTTAGATATAATTTCGCCATAATTTGGAAGATACCTCAAGTGTTTTTTTAAAGAAAAGTCGTAAGTACTTCTTAAGTTGGAAGATTTTACGAGATTACGACTTATTTATGCTAAATAAGCCGTACTCTCGGTGGGTTTCCCCTTGGAGCGATTTACACATTTATTTGGAAAATTTTTGAAATATCCTTCTAAAGAAATCGTTTTTGGATTAAATTTTCCCTAACTTGGAAGATTTTCTGAATATTTTGCGAAATATTACGTGTTCCCGGCGGATTCACCCTTAATGTGGAATATTTCTCAAACATCTGGGAATAAATGCATTTCTGGAGCGAATTTTGGCTTACTTTGGAAGATTTCTCAATATCTGAATAAAAAGCCGAGCTTGGAGGGAATTTCGCATTAATTTGGATAATATTTCAAATATCTGGCACAATAAGCCGTTTTTGGTGCGAATATTTCCGTAGTTAGCTTAATTTTTCAAATAAAGTATCTGGGAAAATAAGCTGTTTTTGGAGCAATTTTTTGCCTTAATTTGGAAGATTCTTCAAAATTCTGTTCTGATAAGCATTTATAGGAGCGACTTTCTACATAATTTGGATGGTTTTTCTTTATATCTTCCTAATTAAGACGTTCATTTGGCGAATTTCGCCTTTATTTGGAAGATTAATCAAGTATCTTGCAAAAAAGTGTTTGAAGCCTATTTTTCTAATTTATATGATTTTTCAAGTATCTGCAAAATAAATCGTTTTTGTAGCGAATTTCGCCATAATTTGGATAATTTTTCATATATATTGGAAACAAGCCGTTTTTCGCTCAATTTACCGTTAATTTGGGAAGATTTTTCAAATATCTTGATAAATAAGCCTTTTTAGATGGAATTGCTTTTCCATATGGAAGTTTTCTTAAATGTCTGGCTAAAGCCGTTTTTCGACAGATATTCCTTTTAACTTTGGAGATTTCTCAATTGCTAAATAAGGCGTTTTTGTAACAAACTTCCCATTTCATAGGAATATTTTTCAAATATCATGCTAAATAAGACGTATTCTCTGCGGATTTCCCCTTAATTTGGAAGATTTCTTAAATATTTGGTTAAATAACCATTTTTTGGAGTGAATTTCTGCGTAATTTGGACGTTTTTTTATCTCGTACAAAAATGGTCGTTTTTTGAGCGAATACCCCCTTAATTTGGATTGTTTCTAATATCTGGGAAACAGCCTTTTTTGGAGCGAATTTCGCCTTACTTTTTAATATTTTTCTAATAATATGTCCTTCTAAATAAATCGTTCTTTCGGCGAATTTTCCCTTATTTTGGAAGATTTTATCTTACTGAATTAGCAAGATAAGGATGTATACGTAAATGTAGTCTTTTCTTTGGGATTCTCGGAAAGAAACACCGCACAGTGGGACCAAATCGGAAAAAGCTGGCCAAAAATCAATTTTTCGACTTTAAAAATTTTTTTTTGCAATTATATTATTGCTGTCCACCCTAAGGACTAAGAAATCCACCTATACTTGAATTTTTTTAGTCCGGAATTCAGCGACAATAACCGGTCAAAGTTAGGAAAAAAGTGCTGTTGACGGCCGTGGTAATTTTCCACATTAAAATGCCTGAAATGTATGTCGACAGGCTGTGTTTTACAGGCAGTAATGAGCATTTTAAAGTATATAATGCTTAAATATATATATCTGAGAACAACCATCTCTATTTTCATACATTTATAAATATATTTAAACAATTAATATTTCATTGAAAAATGCACCTAATGTTTCGATAAAAAGCAATAAATCTTTACCATCGACACTTACCGACAGCGAGATTTTAGCACAGAGATATAGTATGATGTTTGTACATTAAGAAAAAAAAGAAAATTCTTGCTGATACTTGCAATCTTGGCATTTCTAGTAACTTTTCAGTCGCGCGGCGCCCCGTCATCTCGGTCTTTCCATCAGGGCGCTGAGTTATACGTGATATCGATACGTGTTACGATTAGGATTATAATAATTTTCGCGGACACACCACTCTCACTGCCAGTTTGCTTGTCTCGTGTGTCCGCGCGGCTTCGGTTGTGACTTTGGCATGACTTTAAAAGTGCCTGTTGACGATGTAAAGGAACACATTAAGTATATGGTTGAACCGTTGTACAGCTCACGTAAAACGAGCTTCGCTAGAGTTGATCCGCAATCACAAGCGTGTCAATATGCCTCGCCGTGTGGCTGTTAAAATTCGGTTCATTTTCTTTTTTAGAAGCAGAATGTCATTGGTATTAAGGAATCTATACCTTCACGCTCTACAGTAGCACTACGTTCTTGTGTATCTCTGCCACCAGCACTCCTATTGATAGGAGTTTTAGTATCTGTGGGCTCACTCTCAATGCTAAGAAAAGCAGACTAGTGCCACGGCGTTTAAATAAAATGGAATTCATCCACGAAAACTATGCCTTGTGCAAAGATTTTGTTCACAGAGTTTAACCTATTGCTGTCTTTATTAATATATTTATTTTATTTTACACTCCTCTTATTCGTTCATTTTCTTATTATTCTTTTAGTTTGTTTAAACCAACATTCTTTGATTTGCGTTAACCATATATATATTTAGCATTCTCTGGAAATTTCGATTCAACGTCAATGCCAAGATTCCATACTTGAAAAATGTGGCGCAAATGTGATGTTAAAACTAATTCGCAACAATAGTTCTTCCATTTATCGACATTCTACTGGCTGTATGTGCCCAATATGTGATGCCACACTTTAAACGCCCTTAAAGTAATTTAGCGTAATTAAAATTAGCATGCTTTTCTGAAAATAACGAAAACAACGTATTGCTAAATTTCTATTTGCCAAATTAACCCCTTTACGGCGCACAACGAGCTAGGATCGAGAAAAAGTTGGCCAAAATAAGAAAATAACTTTTTTGAGTGCGGACTTTGAAACTTCGCATGACTATACTTCAATAAGTTCAGCATATAACATTCCCAGACAGCGCCTTATGAGAGCTCGTCCGAGGGAGAAAGACAGAGGGTCCGAGAGAGGATAAGAGAAAGAAATACAACTTAAGGGAGTAGGCCACCCTGACATTAAAAAAAATCGAAAAAATTTCATTGCTTTTGAATATATAGTATAAACTTTTAGCTACGTAATGTTCCTGGTCCGATGCAAATATTCCACATGTTCACGAAGTTACAGCTTATTTCAGATAACGGTGCACTACAGCTGTAGGGGCAATTACGGACGATATCGACTAACGTCAACATCTCACCTTACACGGACTTTAAATGGGTCTTTGTTAACTTCTCTATTTTGTTAAAATCATTTAATTTAAATCAATGCAAGGTTTTCAGGTTTAGTTTAGAATTTATTATTAATTAATTTATTTTTTCAGGTTTAATTTAGAATAGAATTTATCGGATACATAATTAAAGATCTATCGATTAATTTATTTGTTCACCTTTGATGCTCGAATAACGCTGAGGTCAGTTTTCGTCGTCAATGAAGAACGCTTGGGACTCTCTCCTATAGCAGAGATAAGGAGAATGATACTCAAGACATCTGGTGCGAAAACAGAAAATATCACTTTTCAATGGGAAAGAGATGATTCGGTCATCCTATGAAGAAAATAAAGACGATCGCAAACTACAAGCACGAAGATATAATCAACCTTAGCTATACGTAAGGCAGTTGAGATGTATTTCTATTACATTGTACTCTTAAATTAATTAAAAATAAATTGGGATGCTCTTTGAAGACAAAGCAGAAAAAATACCACAAGACTTGCCTTCAGACCAACAAATAGAAGTAAAACTATAAAAAAGCAGAACGTGGAAAATTAAATGGCAAGTTTTAGGACTTCAGCGCAAAAGTTAAAAGCTAGGTCATCGACATTGTTGATTCATCACACAGCTTTAGAATATTGAATGCATTGCTACCTTCTCTACAAGGAGTGAATAAATTGTCTGTAATTTTGTGAAGTTCTTAGAGTCGAGCGTACGTGGTCTGGAATTTTAACTTATTATCGTTTGGTATGACTGTAAGATGAAAGGAAATAATTCTTGATTTTTAATGACATGTTGCATGAAGTGAATATTTCATATCCATATTTTCAGTAATGCATCACTACCAACATAGTAGTGATGCATTACTGAAAAATGTACTTTTGTATAACGGATGAAGTGTGGTAACTTTTTATTCATCTTATCAGCTATTAGTATTTAGTTACTAAAACATTTCGTTTAAGCTATTAATACCTGAAACATAAGCATTTAGAAGTGCGTTAGCCCGTTAATCCTTTCAAAAATAATATCACCATGGAGGGTGGCCATCCACCGTCAGGATAAGGCTCTGCATCCCCAACGAAAAGTTGGTTTATTTATCGGCGTCGCAAATTGTCACAGATTTTTATTTCATTTACTGTTTTTAGAGCTTAAATGAATATAGTGTCATAAGTTAGTCCATGTGCATCGTGGTAGGTCACTACTATTTTCCCCGCTTGATGTGAAAATTGGCTGCAAAGAAAAGGTTCACCATTCTGTTGAATTAATGAATCAAATATTCAACTGTGATTACTTAAGAAAATCATAATGAAGCTTAAAGAAGAAGATCGCTGCATTGATTTTTAACCGATGATTGTGCTCATTTGGGTTCAGTATTGGCTTGAAGCTGAATTTTGCGAAAAATCTGGAAAACTGGCATTTTTTGTGAATTTTGGTCAATTTTGACCCCCTGTAGAATTTTAATGCGTAGACATCAGCGCAAATAATTTGCTTGTTAAGGGAGGATTGATTCAAGAATGGCCAGTACTGAAGTCCGCACACAACAAAAGGATTTTTTGGCCAGGTTTTTTCGATTCTAGACCACTGTTCTGCGTAGTATTCAAGATAACTCTATATTTTCTCCATATTTATGATAAAATTATATTAAAATACCCTGAGATATTCGAGTTATCCATCTTTTTTCTGCCGTATATGAGCGAAATTTTACGCCGAGCCGCCGATTTAACATTCGGCTTATATCCATGATACTATATGCCACCACTATATGTATATATGCCAGAAATTTAGCATTATCGCACGAAAGTAAACTAATATATGATATTAATATCGCTGACGTGGTCCTATGCTTTAAAGTATAGCCCATTACATTTTTTTCAATTATCACCCTACAAGAAATGGTGACTTTCTAATGAACATTGACATCTTAGATATGTGCGAAGTATAATAATTCTTAAAATATACAAAAAGAACGAATCAGAATCGTATTGGTTCGTTGTTCTTCTCAAAACACGAGAGCGAAACGGAGGACGGTGCTTCGCCGCGCGGATTTGGCTCTTGCAGCGTTGTCGAAAAGTCGACTTATATTTAATTGGGGCAAGATTTTATTTCAGATTCCCATTAAGGAAGGTTTGTAGCTTATCGTGGTGTAAATAACTCCTTGTCACACGGTGTCTCAATCTACTATTTTTCTCGCTTTATGTAAAAATTTGTTCCAAAATAAGGGTCGGCCATTTTGTAATGTAAAGTATATAAATATTCAACAGAACTCATTGAAACTAAGTCTTATGAAACACAAAGAACATATTTATAATATGGCATCATATTTTACCCGATGATTTTCCTAGTTTTGGTTCACAATCGACTCGAAGTTGAAGAATTTCGCAAAAAATCGGAAACGGGAAATTTTCGCAAAAATTGGTCAACTTTGACCTCCTGTATAAATTGAATGCTAAGGATCGAGCGTAAATGACCTCCATAGTTGTATGCAGGATTTATTCATAATTAATCATGCGAAGTTTCGAGGTGCGCACTCAAGAAAAGCGTTTTCGTATCATTGGCCAGCTTTTTTCGATTCTAGCCCACTGTGCGCCGGCTTCATTTTCCCCCTACGCCGCCGCTGACCAAAATCAAGACGGCGCCCATGTCTATATGGTACCCAAGCCAATGAAGGGGAAGTTTTCCTAACATTTCCGAAGGAGGAGGTCACATGCTTCGTCTCCGCCAACCGCGAGTAAGAGCGATGTAAACACGGTGCATAATCTCTTCTGCTAGTATCCATGAAGAAGTAACGTGTTATTTAATGAGGAAGTGCGAAATTAAGCTAATTTAGGAAATGAAATTATATTTTCAGGGTCTAATAACTTAATCAATAGTAGTCTTTTCTCCACATTTATTACATTCTGCATATCTCAATTCAGCTTTCTCTTATATGTTTTGCGGAACAATTGAGCTAAAGATGTAAATGTGTTGATAAAACAAGGTCTAATGTGAAAGGTTTGGAGTGGAAAAGTATTATAGGAGATGTTTGATTGGACAAGCACACTGACAGTGGTTTAGAAATCCTTTTTTGAAGTTTTTTCTTCACATTTTCAATGGTGAACACCTTATTATGGTAAAGGGATTATCAATTGTGACATCTGCATGCTGAAGGAGATTTTTCTTCTATAAGACGGTTTTCTGTTATGAAAGAATAAAAAATATTAATGAGAGGAAACCATTGGGTGGATCACATCATTAAGGGATAGCAGCAGATGAAAACTAATAACTTCAATGTGAAACTTTTACGAAATACATTGTACGACACAAACTTCCTGCGTTTTCAACAGGACATTTAGTAAGATTTCTTTTAAGTGCTGCAGTGACGTTTAATAACATATTGTGTTACAATTATATCAAGCACTGAATGATAATATAACTACTTTTCAAAATTACACCATTCATGATAAGTGCATGCACTCACACTATTATTTTCTCATTATTGTAACTACTGGTGTCTTCATATCAATAAGTGTAGTATAGTGTAAGTGTAGCTACTTTCTGCTAAATAAATGTCTTTGTGCATATGTGTATCTGCTGTAGAAGTGAAATCCTCCCACGTCTGCATGTACAACTGAATAAAGTAACTTGCATTAGCAGATAGAATCACGGAAAATGACACATTAGTAAATAAAATAAATAAAAAGGCTACCTTACCGATTGGTTTGGTGTTACAGAATATGGGCCCAGGGAGTATACTTGTTGAGTTCTAAGAATAGTAGCTTGGAGAAATTCTTTTTTATCTTAAAAAGGTGATATCTTGTTTAAGTTACATGGTGGTTGAGTTTCTTTCATCGTTGTTGATTGATTTTATATCTTGGGTTACTCCTACCAGTTGTAAACATTGGCTTTTGTGTAGTGTATCAGTGTGTTTAAGCAACCTTATCATCTCCTTAATATCTGTGCTAGTTGGTAAATCTTTTTAACAAATAAATTAATGAATGACCTTGTGGTATTGAAGTTGTACTCAACATAATACTCGATAACAATAAGCTATGCTTTTGACATTTGTTGATGCTGGTTTGATAGCTGATGATATGAATACGATTCACTGATGGAAAAATTATGAGGAAAAATTTACACATCTTATGTAATGTAGCCCATAACTGAGTAGATATTTTTTCATTTGAGATTTTGGACTTTTGTCAGTGTATATCTTGCTTCACAAACCTATAGACATAAAAAACTAATTGTGTCTGTTGCTAGCACAAGGGTGGTAAGAAATTGAGCCAGTTGCATTTGGAATTATGTACTACAAAAGGCTTGAATTGCTGATAAATTGTGCATATTTTAGAAAAATCATATGGTGGTTGAGATTTTGTGATTGAATCTTACATAATTTGAACTGTACTGAGGTCCAAAAGATGAAGGATTTTCATCATAACTCACCTGGCAGATAAAGGTTGAGGCAATTGGTGAGGGCAAGGTGATCTCAAGTGACACATATTCTGTAGGTAACAGATGGGTTGGATGCACAGGGAATGTCTCTTTTAGCATAAACACCAATCTGAAGTTACTTTCTCCTCCATTATAAGCTTCATTATAAAATTTTTATGAACTTTACAGATGAGAATTAAGCAACATTAGAATTGGTCTAAGGGCCATCATCCATGGATCACATATATCTGGGATAGATGGAGCTATCAATAAAAACTGTTAGGAAAATAGAAGCATTTAATTTAATTTAAAAGAAAATTAATAAGTATTCTGATCAAAGAACTATTGTGTGCTAAATTGTCTTTAAGGTCTTTTATGTAATTTCTTGCCTGGTAGCTTTTCTTACATTAACCTTTTAAGTATTGCTTTGATTTTCCCTTTGGAAATATTTTTACTCCTCAATTATCCAAAATTCCATGTAATTAAATAGTTTTGATTGTATATCAGTCAAAAAGTTGATGGGAAGAAAAACAGCAGTAAAATTACAGTGTAATTAATTAAGCAGCATAACTACTTAATGGGGTTAGGGTAAATCTTAAATAAAGCTTCAATGTTAGATTGAAAACAAGGAAAATCAAGAAAGGGCCATCAAGGCAGAGACTAACTGCAGCAAACCAACTCTGGGTTGAATACTTTAGAGTTAAAAGGGAATTAAAATTGCAATTTATTTTATTTGTATCATAATAAACAAATTTCATAATTTTGGTCGAATAAAACTTTTAACAAAAGCAAAAAAATATTTGCTAGATCCATAGATTTGTTTGTGACCTACTTGGGAAAGGTCATTGACATGCATCAGCTGATTGCTTGCCCCTTTATCACTTGCAAACTAGCATAGCCTTTGTGCGCATACAGTTGCCTTATCTAAAGGATAATAATAATAATTAAGAGTACATGATATATGTACAGGTAACAAAGAAAGTAATAGATAGGAAGAGGGAATAGCAGTGAGCAGCTGAGGCAAACATATATATAAGTTGATTATATAAATAAGAAGAACAATGAATTAAGTAACACCTTTCAGCTGTAGCATTACTATTGTTGAGTTATTTCCTTGAAAAATGTATTTCTAATGGTTAAGATTTGCTGACATCAGGTTAACTTAAAATAATTTTTAAAAACCGATTATAAACTTAAATTTTTTCAGTTATGTTGGGGAAAGAAGAATTTACATATAAGATTCCATTCAAAATTATTCTGAGGTATTGATCGCAGTAAAAAAATACTTCCTTTTTCCCATTAATTTTGAAGTTAAGAATTGAAATCCATTCAGGGAGTATACTGTTTGAGTTTTAAGAATAATAGCTTGGAGAAATTCTCTAATATCTTAAAAAGATGATATCTTGCTTAAGTTACATGGTGGGTGAGTTTCTGTCATCATCGTTGATTGATTTTATATCTTGGGTTACTCCTACCAGTTGCAAACATTAGCTTTTGTGTAGTGAATCAGTGTGTTTAAGCAACTTTATTATCTCCTAAATACTGTTACTTCTTGCCCCTGGCATTCAACCTTAACCTGCACTTCACTAATGGGCCACACACAGCCATCCCTCACTTGACTTTGTCCCTCGTCCCCCTTCTGGTGGCCTTCACCATCATACTTTGGTCCATTTGGGAACTAGGGTTGTCTGCTGCAATACCTGTGCTAGTTGGTAACTTTGTTAACAATTAAATTAATGAATGATCTTGTGGTATTGAATTTGTACTAAACATAATATTCAGTATCAGTCAGCTATATTTTTCATTAACAAATCTTATTATATTCATTTTTCATTCTCAATTAGTGATTAGTAGTTTTCATTCTTTACTTACAGGTTCCATTATTGTATTTTGATGTAAAGAACTAATAAATGTACTGATGGATGTAGCTCATGGAAAGGTAGGTGATGGCCATATAACTATTTGATATCTTCCTAGACCGCCTGCAATGAAAAGAATATACTGGTAGAGCTTCGTTTTATAGTTATTAAACATTAAAAGTTATTAAACAGAAAATTAAATATTTTTTCATATATTATAGCACCTGCCTTGCAGATTACTTTTCTGAAGAAAAGAATCTGATAATTGTTTGAGAATAAAAAATTAATAAGATCTTCTTAAGTTGTCAAAATTCAGTAATATTTAATTTTTTGAAAAATACATAGGGAATTTTTGATTTAAAGTGCACAAACTCATTTGCTTATTTATCCTGGATATATATTCATGTTTGTTTTCTAATAAGTTAGATTTAGATAGCACATATGCTCATAATGAATATCTTATTTTCAAAAAGAGACCAATTGTAATAAATTAAAGTCAGATTCACATGGTTTTTACATATGATTATATTTGATAAAGAGAAAATATAACTAATATACTAACTAACAGCTGTAGCTGATAGATTTCCAATTATTATTTTTATTTACAATTTAAACTGGAAAAATATTACTGTTGTTTTTATCACATATCTCGGAGGTTAAAACAAACATACGAAGAAACAGTTACTTAATAATTCCTTTATTTCATTCTCTACATAGTCTTCTCATTTAATACTGTCTGTATTTATATGTATTCAAATATTTTTGAGAATATTCCTGCAAAAGTATATGATTATTCCCTTAATTGAAAATATTCTAAAATGGTAAAGGATTCAGCAACATGTTAGCTGATATGAATCATTCCTAACAAAAAGTTTTTTACATTACTTTGGATGAGCTACCCTTATTGCATGCATGTAACTAGATTTTTTAGACCATGTGTCTCATTATCTGGCATACAGTAGTCACGTAAAGGGAATGTTTTTTCCTCTTAGGTCAATCGCCAGCTAGGCCTAGTGGCTAGAGTGACAAAAACAATATTTTACGCTGTTCATCGTTTCTCTAATGGTCCTTGGTTCGATGTTAGAGCGTCATTTCGATTCTACCATGTATTCCAAACGGAGATAACGGAATCTTATTTTACCTTCCCCGTAAGATATTCTCGGTGTGATAGAGCAATCAAAATCACGGTGTTTGCAGATGAGGTGGTCTTCTCTAGTACCAAAGGAAGAAATGTTACCTAATGACCGTGAGTTCGACGCAAGGTGGGTGCGAATTTCTCCCGTAAGGAATTGCCGTAACATTCCTATAATTTTTGACAATTTTTTTACGTTTAATTTTATTGTTGTTATTTAAAATACTGACTAAAATATCAGTGTATTATTTCAAAAATTAAATTCTTCGTTTTATTCGGCGGGAGATTTCACTCGTATTATTACATTTATAATATGGTTAATATTCATGCAGTCTAGTTCACATCTGCTTTGTTAATTTATTAATAAAAAAATTATTGACGTCACGTTTGCATAAATAACGACTATGTCAGTAACTGATTATGATCGTTACATCCGTATAGTTATACTTTTTTAATGCAAAGGAGTCACTTAAATGCAACGCATAAGGAAATAAATCTTTAAAATAACTCTTCGTGAACAAACGAACGAAGAATTGAACTTCTTGGATACGGATTAAAACGTATATCAATAGAATTTTTATCCTCTAATGTGTGTCCAAATTTCAATGCATGTCGGTCATTACAATCTCAATATATAATATTAATATAACATTGAGTAAGGAAAAGGCCAAGCCTAAGCCAGGCACCATTCACCATGGGCGGTTATCTGCTGAATATCTGCTGCACAACTAATGCCTTGAAACACGACAAACGTTTTTCTATTATTAATATCAAAACTGACTAATACGGTTCTACGGACTAATCGATACATCTTAGCGAAGTGGGTGAAACGGGAGAGTAAGAAGATATGATGAACATAAAACAAGGAATTCTACGACATAGCTAAACTTTTCAATAAAGTTACATTCTACTTAAAGCTTCCCATTCTCGTGTGGGACCACCGCAATTGTCCAATGTGTAGGAAATAGCTGTTCCATTATGGACTTCAAGAGCCGGGACTGATTGGTTCTCCATGGATTTACTACGTCTAATATTCACTTCGTTAGACCTTTGTTTAAAATAAATATTGTAGGAAATGAAACATCTCTTACAAAATTTTAGAGAAAAAATCATTATACTGAGAATTTACAGTTCATATGAGAGATTATTGAAAAATTAAGTAGTGAAACATGATTGATATTTCATTACATAAAATAAGAATAGTAATTTCGTCGATTAAAGAATTGGAAATTTTCTGTTGAAACAATATTTCTATTTTTCAGAATTCCGGATTAAAATCCCATGTATTAGATACATATACGCAATAAACAATACAGAGGTGAATGATGAACTGTATCTACACATTCCTAGACACATTTATCCACGCCTTGAATTGGAACACCGTAAGGCCCTTTTCACACACAACGGTTTTTGCCGTACGGTCGGTAATCCCCACAGCTTATCAACCCTATCACGGCGCAATTACTGAAGAAGTATATGGAGCCTTTCACACTAGCGACCGTACGGTTTTTTGCCGTCCATCGCCGTGTAGCAGCCGTGTCATCCACTGCCATTATTTTCTTACAATCCAACTTATAATGCTGATTTTTCAGCCAGATTACTACTTCACTAGCTTCGTAAATGTTCGACGGATCATTTGAATTGAGTTCATTCAATTTTCGCTTTAAACTTTGTTGTTCCTGCTATTGCTAAGTGTTTCACCGTCCAACATTTTTGAAACTGCCATTACATTCTTATGTAGTTTCCTGGTTTCTTTTGACTTTTTCAACACATCTTTTGCCTATATTAACTATGTTTTTATCATTCGCTGTTGAAAGTAACCAGTCATCTCTCTCATCATTCCATTCAATCATTCCATTCCTAAAACTTTTTGATTTTTCACGTGAGGAAGAACTTGTCGCGAGACAAATCGAGATAAAAGTTTGTTTCGTGATGATATCTTGAAGAGAACTTTACTTCTTGCCTTTTAAAGAGACAGTACACGGTCGCCGTGTAGCAGCCGTATCATAGACTGCAAAGAACGGTGCCGTGACAGATAACGATCGAAGAGATAGGAAGTATCACTTTTCAATGAGAAAGAGATTCATCGATCATCCCATGCAGGAAAGCGACTTACAATCACGTGGTTAGTATCAATATTAACCATAAGAAAGGCAGTTGAGTGCATCTTGTGTACTATACCGCTAAAACAGTGGAAAGTATGAATCGTGCTGCAGTTAATAAAAAAGGTGGAAAAAGTATTGTAGGACGTGCCTGCAGATCGAAAAAGAGAAAAATATCCTTGAAAAGGCAGGATATGGGAAAAGAAGATGAAATAACCTGCACCTCAACGCGAATTTAAAAGAAAATTCATCCATTGATATAATTGTTGACCCGTGACAAGGATATAGAATATTGAATTTTATTGCAGTCTTCTCTGCTATCAGTGAATTTGTTGTTTTCTCGAAATAAAAGGAGGAATGAGAGTCAGGAGGATTCAGTGATTGATTTCAAACTTACCATTATTTAATATTTGATGAATCATTGTTTTTAGTAAAAAGGCGTCTGACATTTAGTCAATATACCATCGAAATGAAAAATTGGGAATAAAAATATTTGTTTTCATTACCAGAAAAGTAGGGAACTTGTCAAACAAAGAACATTGTGGCGATAAAATGGAATGATGAGAGAGATGACTGGTTACTTTCAACAGCGAATGATAAAAACATAGTTAATATAGGCAAAAGATGTGCTGAAAAAGTCAAAAGAAACCAGGAAACTACATGAGAGGGAACAATACAGAAAAGTAAAGTTCACTTCAAGATATCATCACGAAACAAACTGTAAATGAAAATTACAACATTTATCTCCATTTGTCTCGCGACAAGTTCTTCCTCACGTGAAAAATCAAAAAGTTTTAGGCGACGTGTAAATTATACTGCACGACGAAATTTTTAAAATTACGTTAAAATTAAATAATATTTTACTAAGATGTGGTTACTCGAAAATTAATCTCATGTGACTTTTATGCATCCAGATGATACAATGAGCAATTGAAGAAAAATTAGCCTTTTGTGTTGGATTTTAAGAATGTAATGGCAATTTCAAAAATGTTGGACGGTGAAACACTTAGCAATAGCAGGAACAACAAAGTTTAAAGCGAAAATTGAATGAACTCAATTCAAATGATCCGTCGAACATTTACGAAGCTAGTGAAGTAGTAATCTGGCTGAAAAATCAGCATTATAAGTTGGATTGTAAGAAAATAATGGCAGTGGATGACACGGCTGCTACACGGCGATGGACGGCAAAAAACCGTACGGTCGCTAGTGTGAAAGGCTCCATATACTTCTTCAGGAATTGCGCCGTGATACGGTTGATAAGCTGTAGGGATTATCGACCGTACGGCAAAAACCGTTGTGTGTGAAAAGGGCCTAACCGCTTCGATGGAATTACTAGAACATTCCAGAACTCTTAACCGCTTCGATGGAATTGCTAGAGCATTCCAGAACTCTTAACCGCTTCGATGGAATTGCTAGAACATTCCAGAACTCTAAACCCCGCCTTTTTCCATCCTAAACGCGCTCCGACGGAATTTTGCGCGCCAATTTGGCGCAAATTCGTTGTTTTGGCGCCATTATTTACTTTCCCGCGACTGACTCATTTCAGTTTGTGCTTCGGAAGTGTGAGGACCTTGTCTCTCCCGGCGACTCTCAACGTTGGATACCTAGGCAAAGTAAGAACCTTAGAAGTCTTGAATATCTAGTTTAACTATATTTCTCTTTCCTTAATCCTACGGAAGGCTTTCGGCAACTTCCAAATTGATAATTCTAAATAACTTTCGGAGTTCACAACGCCTTTTTTCCTTTATAGTGTCCTGATATATGTTAACTTCGCCTGTGAACGGCAGGAAAAGCTTTAACTGTATTCACTGTGTAATTCGCCGGCAAGTTTGGATAATTTTCTAATACACTGGAGGCGAACGGACGTACGGTGGATTTTCAAAAGGATGTCGATGGTGTCTTTCCCAGAAGATGGGTACGTAATTTTGATTCTTTGTTATGTAAGAATTTCCTAAATGTTAATCATCACTTAATCGTTTCGTCTTGAATGGTTTCATAAGTTCCATACCCATTTTGGTATTGATAGCCGATATTTTTTTTCGCGGAAAGCACTGCAATGAACGCACGCAAAAAAAACTTAAAATTTTTATCTATGCGTCAGTCGAGCTATTTTCTCCTTACGAGAGAAAGCTTTTCCTCGTTTTCATTTACTTTTCAGCGATAAATATTGATATTAACAATTGCATTCCAATGGTGTTCCTTTATAGCACAGAGAGTTGTAACCTCTCCACGTACTTAGTTGCCTCTCACATTAGTAGTAGTTAATGCAACTAATTCTTTTATTTTCACTCTTATTTCACTTCTCGATCTAAGTTGTGGAACTAACTAGAAGATTTAAATGAGAGCAATTCGTTCAATTGTTTTTCCTTCCAGTATCTCAGTATTTGAAACATACTTTAATGCTTCTCGGTCATTGTTCGGCTGTATTATTTTTTATTAGACTGAGTTAGAAATAAACATTACAAACATTTTAACTTCTATATTCGAGGTTAACAGAAATAAACATGGTAACCAAATAATCTATTTCGCGTAACTTGTAGATATGATTGTCTTTGTGGTTTCCGAGAAGCCTTAAATTCGTTGGCTTGAATTCACGAGGAAATATCAACTGTATTTACTAACTTTCTTTGTAATATTCCGTATTCAGTCTAATGACATGGTGATATTGACACGACAAGAAAATTTACAATTACAGTAAGTCAACGTAAAAACTGAAGTGACAAAAGTTTCCATACAATAAGTTGATTGTAATAGTTACCTCAAAAGTAGAAGCATGTCTTTTATCGTTTAATGATTAAGGACGTTTTAAAAAGTTAGAATTTATTTGATTGAGAAAAATGAGGGAAGTTGAGATTAAACATCATACCATTCATATGTGGTTCAAGAACATTTTTTTTATTGATAAGCACATCAATCTAACATCCTAGATTCTAGTTCTGATTTAACTGATGTAATTATAACTCGTGCTATTTATAAATCTCTGACTCTTCATAATCCCTGGTCAATCGTGTGTATGTGAACTAGAGTAGAACAGATAAATTCGGTGTTTTATCATTGTATTAAACTCAGCCAATTAGCAAACGGCGACTGTTATTTCTTAAAATATATCATTTTTATAGAATCATTTTTCATTTTTAAAATTATCTTGCCTCATTCATTAATTTTTAACTCATTCAATCATATTTAGAAGTCTGCCTAGATTTAAATTATATTGTAGTTGTGTGATTTTTATAAGCTGATCATTTTCAATTCTATTACACAAAACCGACATGATATCTCTCTGTGATGTTGCTAAATCAGAATGCAATCGTGTTCATTGCCGATAAAGACAATAAGCCTATGGTGAGGAATTAACTATTTGCGTTAATTGAACTGAACTGCTTCCAAAATACGAATTGTAGAGGCGGGCTTATCTTTGCGAGATAAAGAAGACACGCTCGGCATAATTACTTTTTGTGTAGCACAAGAAACACGAGTGGGGTAAGGTTAGCAGAAAAGAATGCAAAAACAATGGAATAAATAGTGAGGGGGAAGTTGAGGGTTGAGTGATGAGGAAGGGGAAAGGGACAGGGGGATAATCCGTCCATAATATACAGTTAAGAGAATACACAAAGTGCAGTGGAACTTAGCTATAAAAAAATCACTTGTGCATATAGCTCTGAGATTTATTTTAGTTTTTACCGCTTCAAAGCATACGGTACGATTACTAGACTTGGTAGTATGCTTCAAGGTGAATAGAATGCTGATTCCCTTCCAATAGACTTGACTGGTTCCGTTCCTGTGCACAATTTTAACATAATCTGCTATGATGCTCAGATAAATGTTTGCAAAAAATGCCTCGAGGAAGTTGTTTCTCTTAGATTGGGGTTTCATTAAGTTCTTCTGCGATGGAACAGTTTGTAATTCTGATGCTTTAACGAAACACCTAGTTCATTTTGTAGGGTAGCTAATCACAGGTTAGGTAAAACGATAATAATATTTAAAATTTGTAGCCGTTGCAATGAACAAAACGATTTCAGATTTTATGAAAACCTACTACATTTCAATGGATCACCACTGTTTCGCGGTGCATAGTTTGGAAAACCCAATTTAATAGTTGCTTGAGTTTAGATTTTAGAGCCTTAGATAAAGCCGCTTGATGCGCCTATGGCTCCCAGTGATGAGTTGTCTATTGAAGGAATTCCGAACTTCCTTTTCGTAAACAATGAAACCTCCATTACATACAATGGTTTCAAGGGAATAGTCGAAAGCAAAAACTGATTTTTTAATCTCATTTTCTCCTGTATGTACCTTATGATTACTCTCTGTAGTCTATACGTATCGACAAAGAAACGAATTAAAGAAAGAGCTTTTCAGGGGACCAAACGAAAACCGCATATTACGCGGGATAGTGTCATAACCGGATTCTGTAATGTCGGTTGCGTTTTCATCATATTTTTTATGAGTTGCGTTACTCACCTAGAGAGCCTTCCTTAGTTGCTTGATTTTTGCCATATTTCACTCTACAATGAATCAATTTTTACTAGATGCATAGCCAATCAAAGAATTTTTCAACCTAACTGGTAAGAGGGCATTATTAGAGGGACAACTAATTAATTTTACATCAAATTTTTTGATTACCATTAACATACAGTCCCTACAATCCACCAAGTGCGTTTATCAGGGGACGCCAAAGCATTCTTTTGCTTCCCACAGAATTCTACTGGTTAATCTTTGCATGCGATTCCTATTACCTATGGCGTATCGATTATCCTCCTTGAAGGAAATACTAATGAATGTAACAACTAGGTATTTTTCTTTGTCTTAGTTTGGTCAACTTCTGTACCTTTGTTATGAAATCTCAGTTTGAATGCATTTTCCGTGCATACATTCATAAGCGAACGTGATTTCAAGGTAACGAAGAAAGTAAATGTTATTTACATCTGTGTCTCATTAGTAACATCGACCAGAGAAAATATTCAGTCACAATTTTCCAGAGAAACTACTCAGTCACAATTAGCATGGTATTTTTAAGTTTTCATATCCCCGTGGATTACGGACAGTTTAGCTGTATCTTATTCAATAATCACTGTAGCATATATTTTTATTCATCCGATGTCAGTAGTACTGAAATGAAATTTATGGATGAAATTTTGAACGTAATCTGTTTCACGCACTTTCCCTACGAGATACTGTAGAATTAAGAAATGTAAGGATAATTCATAGGGCCAACGACCTAACACATATCGATATTAATCTATAAAAATGTTCCTTGGTTCAACTCAAGACGGCTCTAAAAATCTTCCGTAATAAATGAACGTTCATTTTCATCGATTTCAGACTCTTTAACCTTAGCACAATAAAATCGGATCTATAAGATCCATAAATGTACAGGGGGAATTTAGAATTCTTTAAAAGTACCGGTATGAATAAATGGATAGGAGTAAATTTTGAGAAGTTTTCCAATTTGCAGTAACGAAATATTTTCAGCGTCGATCGCAGGTAATAATGTACGACCATTATCGGAACGTTTCTTAATTAGCTCGACTTTGCTTTCGTTTTTTCAATATAATAAAGCTACTAAGTGTGCCTTAAGTTGAAAAAATAAATAGAGTTTAGATATGCGTACTACGCCTTTCGGCGTGTGGCGATTAGTACATGAATCACGAGTCTACTTCCCTAATTGGCTAATACCGCGTATCATTCAGATTAGACTAGAGTAAATAATAAAGTGTTTCGGCATCTAATTTTTTATTTTGGCTGGCTATCTTTTGTTTTTGTGACACCGAGTAAATCTCAGAATTGCATTCATCAAGTTTTGCTTCCCAATGGGAATCAATGAGTAGATCCGTATTCTGTACTACAGTATTTGATGGGGCTGTTTACGTTCGCCTAAAACTCAAGAACCTGTAGTTGTAAAACTTTCTAACTTGGACGTTACTAAAAGTCGCCGACTCGCCTAAATTTCTGTATATATTGGATCTCCAGTCCGACCCCAGACAAGGCATAGTGCTCCCAAAAAATGCACATAAAGTTAATATTAATATTTTTCATGTTTTATTTCAATCGCAAAATCAACTGAAGAACAATAATCGGATGTACTGGAGAAGTTGAAATAGAGGGAAATCTCTTGTTTTCCTCCCCTCCTCGTATTCTTCTTGTCGGTCCTAGATTTTGATTCCAAATTATATTGAACGGTTATCTTTCCCTTGCAAAATAATAAAAACTTAACATGTAAGAGTAGGAGATAAAAGGGGCTGGATTCTTATATATATATTTTTCCAAAACATATTTAAATTTTGCATTATTAATCCTCAGTGCATGAATTTGACCTCTGCTATGTCAGAAGCTTTATCAGAATTACTGGAAGTCTTCATTAGTTCACAGTTCCATAATTAAAATTTAAGTCCTGTTATTTTGATTTCCAGATATAATTTATTAGAAAGCAGGATGGCACAGTTGTAAATGCCAACTGTGCAAATTATTTTTCAAATCAAATATTAACATTATTATCTGCTTTTCTAATGAAGAACTTCAAAGCATTTCACAGAAAAGGCAGGGTTAATTAATTGATTTTTCATTGATTGTATTATTATTGGAGATAAGAGACACTGTATGATAGCTTAGACAAATCTTTCACTTTGAAGCACACTTTTAAGACTTAGAAGAAACTAAACAGAATGAATCCTTGTACTGTAGGTGAGATTTTTACAGATAAGAATCACTTCTTAAACACTTTTACGTTTTCCAACATAGCCATCTTTTCATTTATTATCACATTTTTGATTGAGAAAATCTTATAGCTGATGGCTTCTTCATTTATTTGATAATTTTATCGCTGGATTACTGATTGAGAAAATTGATTTTTCAATGCATTGGAAGAGCAAGCATATATCCATCAAACTTTGGAAGAGGCATATATGTACAATTACCTAATCTCTTAGACATGGATACAGGAAATTTATTTTCACTGAGTTAATCAAAGCAAGGATTATGATTTATAAGGTGTTTTACAGTGATTGGCTGTTAATTTTATTTAAATGGATTTTCATTTTTGTTAGTGCATGTATTGGGTTTTTTCTTATTTTATTTGCATGTTTGTTGAATGTCAAGTATGATTTGTTTGCATGTTTTTATTGTGTTTCTTTATGTTAGCTATGCATTATTATTGTATATATAGTAGCATGAGTAGAAAAGTAGATGCATGGTAGAATAGCTTTTACATTTAGTTAGAAAATATTAATATCATTTTACATAATTCTTATGGCAAAGTAGTCTTGGTCTTAAACAAAAATGAAAATCCAGTTTATGTCTAGCCATGCCTTCCTAAGAACTCAGTGGACAGTTTAATTTGAAATAATATCTTTGAATGCAAAATGAAACATACATTTCCTTGCTTTTTTATTCAGTTATGTATAGATGGAAAAATGCCAGCTTTTTCTCTGATGTCAAGAATATAAATTCCGTTATTCACATTAAAAATGAATTTCTTCCAATATCTGAACATACATAAAAACATTCTCAGAATAAAATGTTGATCTTATGATCTTGATTAAGATTTTTCCTTATAAAAGTTAGCTTGAAAAGTGCTCAGAGTTTTCCTAATTTATTTTAAGTCAATGACTTATCTAAACTTCTTGATCTTATTGAGTTTTCCCCTATTTTGGTTAAACTTTCTAACATTTTATATTGCTGCATAAGAATTATAAGCCAATGAGGCTATTTAGCATATCATTATTTTCGCTGGTTTTAATTTTGTCCTTTCACTCAGAGTTCATAAATTTTCCAGTTCATAAATTTTTTAGTGAATAATTTACCAATTATAAAATTTCATAATTTGTCTACCTCGCCTCTGCATTAACAGTCCTATGATGCAGTCTTTTATAACTCATTTGCATCACATTTGAAGGCATAACATGTATTAGATATGGATTCACTTGTTCTTAATATTATTTAACACTTACAGAAAAACCCCAAGCAATTATTTTTCTTTGAGTAGGATGTATATTAGGAGAATGAAAACATCAGATGTAGCAGGGGTCTTTTTAAGGTTTTGCAACTCTACAACCTCCAAATTTTAACTTCAAGCCTTAACCTTTGAACTTAGAGGCCTAAAGAAATAGTAGAAGGAGCATTGGAAGAAGGTTCAATTTGTTCAAAATGGAATGAGAAGAAAACTGATAGAAAATATCTTGGGTCGAGTTACAAATAGTGTCATCAGAAACATAATTCCATAACTGTCACTCTCCATAAACTGTTGTACATAATGGTATCATGATCTTCATGAACTATTATAATAATTATTTTATTGAATTATTTATCATTTAATATATGAAAATTTGATCTTTTGTTGCTATTTCTCTTTCATAGCTTTTACTGAATAATCATGATTTTAAGAATTTCATTCAGCAATTTAAGTGCCCAATGAAATCATGAGGAGAAAATGGGATATCTCTTCACTAGATGAGCATTATAATTAAAAGTTGGTTGTTAAGGAAAGATGTTTTATGATGACTATCTTCTTCTAAGGAAAATAAGTAATAATATGGTGCTGAGTATTGGAATTCTGTTATAGGAGAGAAAGATATTCAATAGGAAGAAATATAATAGGATATTCATGTTAAGACTAAGACTAAAAAGTTGACCTTTCCAGCGTGATGGAACTTTATTGAAATTATGTAAGAATGTACAAAAATGTTTGCACCCCTTCTGCTGATAGGTATAATGCAGTTACGTCTATCAGCAGTATATTAGGTATAGGCTAGATAGGCAGAGTATTAGGTATATGTAGGAAGGACTCGATGCTCGAAGTTGCCATGCAGCTCATCCCAAATTCTTTCGTACTTCAGAAGAGGTGCATATATTCGAGTACTAGTTTTTTCTTTTATTTGTGAGCCCAAAACAATGAGGTGGGGTTATTTTCGAATAAATAAGGTAATCCATTTCATATTTATAATGTTAATAAGACATCAGTTATGAGTAGGTTTGATGATTATCATAGAAATTTCCAATAAAATTTCTAGTAAATAAAGTATTGGGAACATACTCTTGCTAATTATAAATACAAAATTAAAGTTCATAAAATTTTATATTTTTCTAGTTTGAGTAAAAAATTAGTTGATTAATAACAGCTTCACCATCATCTTCTTATCTTTGATTCCTTTAGGGTTGCACATTTAATTATAGAGTACTACATGGAATATGGGCACAAAGTGAATAAATTTTTCCCACCTATAATGAGAGAACTATACACACATTGAATTTTAAGTTTATGATAATTGTGTAGAAAAATAATTCATACCAGGAACATTTATAAATACCAGTCAAAATAAAAATGTAGGTGAGAAATATAGGAAAAATCATAATAAATAATTGTTAATAATTATTATAAGCTTATATTGTTCACCTCAATTTTGTTAAAAATTTTTCTTACTTCCAACTTCCCAGAACATTTTTCTTCTCTTCCTCGTCTACTGATAAAGATCTTCATGCTTCCTCACCTCCTTCATTCTTGCAATTAAAGCTATGTTTGTGATAATGAAAATCTGGTTGATTAAGAAACACTTCAACTTGGTTGTAAGTTTGTTCCTGCAATTCGTCGATAGCTTTACAGAATTAATTTTTCATACAACTGTTTTTTATGTAGTTGGTATTTGGTGACTGTGGTCACAAAGTTTTTTTGAATCATGCTGATTTGGACTGAAAATTCTGTAAAAGTAGCAATCTATTAAGGCCCTCTTGACAACCATATTATTTCATACTTCTATGGTATAGGGAAATGCATTATATTATTTTTGACTTAGCTCAAGGTGTTTCTCAAATGAACTACTGGCTATGGATAGATAAATATATAAACATCAGTGATTATTATAACAGATACAGGCAGTGGTGGCATTTAAAATATTTAGCAACAGGTTCTTAAACAGATTTCTTTACAAAAAGAGGAATTTCAAAATGAGGTGAGAATGATTTTTTTCATGATCCTACATAGGAAATATATTCTTTTTAAGGAGTTAGCATGTAGGAGCTGTATTTTAATTATCATATCTTATAGAATTAGTAATGGGTTTGGGAAACTCAAGGAAATTATAAGAACTGGTCCATGGCAACTGGGAGAACTGGTTGAATCCTTATTCTGTGAGGATAATATTTTAAATAGCAGGGAAAATTTTTATTTAATTTTAATTTTAAATACCAGTAGTGCATACAACGATTGGAAGGATGCTAGTCATGGTAGAATTTTTCTTTTGCATAATTTCCCTATTTGCATTATTAAAATTGTAGTCAAATGTGAATTTCATAAGAAAACAGAGGAAAAATTGATGAAATTGAATTTCCAAACATAGTTACTTCGTAATTAATTTCCTGAAGAACTATTAAAACATGATATTCAGAAACTTTTTTTAAATCTTTGTTTGTAACTTTTTATCTCAGGCATGCAATTTTAGGATTACAACTAGAAGAAATGCAATGCATTCATGATTTTGAGCATACCATACTTCTGCCAAATTTCCTAGAGATCTCTTAGAAAGTGACCACAATTCAGATCTCCATATATCCAGTAACAAAACAGTGCAAATTTCAATTTTAACTCAATTGTTTGACCAAATGGTTCATTTATCATCTGTCGGTCTGTTATTAGTAGGAAGCAGGAAACTTTCTCTTTAAAATGGCCAGTTATTTATTTGAATTTGTAGATTGTGAAGGGAGAAAAGCATTGGTCAGTGAAAGTAGATTTCTAGAAAATATCTATTGTATCTATTATATGCAGCTAACTCTCCGGATATACCTATATAGATATAGGGGATACAAATTCTGACCATGTTCCACAAGCGCCGTCAACGTCAGATTTTCTCGACGTACTCTCCCCACCCTGTAGATGCCAGAATAATTCAGACATCGAAGCCAGCTATCATGGGTTCGATACCAGAATGTCCCAAAAATCGAAATTTTCCCATAAGAATGCATTGAGTGGATTTTTGAATATTATTTTGAGGCACTTATCGTTAAGATAGAGGAACCAAAATCTCGGAGGTTGTAGTTGAGGTAGTCTTCTATGGTTCTTATGGAAGAAATGTTGCCAAATGACTGTGAGTTCGTCGCCAGGTGGTCTTTTGCACGAAGTTTTCAAAATTGATTTGAGGCATTACTTGATACGATACTGCATTCAACTGATAGCTTGCAGTACGTAAGTAACTTTTACTCGTATATAATATACTTATCTATATGTATTAAGATTATGAATCAATATACTTTTAGTATATTGTTACAAAAGTTACAAAACATTTATCGTATGATGCATATTGACCGTACTGCAGAGAGTTAAATTCTGCTCAATCTATGCTCAATTGCAAAGTATCTGATGCATCATAGTTAGGCACTATTTTTCTTGCTGAACACAAAGTACTCTACCAAGCAACTTGGGTTGTATACACGATTGATCAAGGGATTGTTTGCATATTGGACTATATCAATGGATATCTAATAGGAATCTCAAGTTTATTTAAAAGAATGATATTACTAAATGAGTACATCTTCCTAAATTATCTTTACAAATGCTCTTGAACCTCATAAAAGTTTAGGTTATTTATAATATTACAGTTTATAATATTACAGCTCATTTTGCAACTTTCTCTAATAGTTACTATTTGTCATATTGCCTAATATGTCTGTAAATTATATACTAGATGTGTTGTCTTATCTTTTGAGGAATTTCTTTTACTTACTCACTTCCTTATTTTTCTTCCCAATTCGATTAGGTTTTTAAGGCAGTGACAGGCTCATGATAAATTCTTCATTCCCCACAATTCTCCTGTTATAATTTTAGTTGATTTCCTGCTCTTTTTGTCTATGTTATCAGAAATTCCAATGGATTGCTCTCATTTTTAATTTTTGCTGCCTTTTACTGTTAGGTTTGCAGTAATTCTATCTTGGAAGTAGACAATAGTAATGAATAATAGAGAAAATGATACTTTCAATTGGAAGGACAATGGATTATTTACTAAATTGTGAAACCATTATACTAACATGAGAGATCGATTATTGTTTCCAAAAATATTTATTCAAGTCAAATCAGTATATCCTAGAAGAAAAATTTTCTGAAATTAATCACATGAGGTATCTGTTTAATTATATCAAGTCTAATTATATATAACTGTCTAATTATATTAGAGAAAAGTTAGTGTTATCTATGTTTGCGAATTTAATTTTTATCAATTAAATGAAAAATTTGAAAACCTTGTCCTTGTCATTTGATATTTATAATTATAGAGACTTTGATTCTTTACTTTCTTAATATAGATTTATTATAACGGGAAAAAAGTAAACCTGAAAGTAAAAGTGAATTCAAGATTTAACTGCTAAGACTAATGTTATTGATTTGATTCCTTTCTTTTTCCATCCTATGGGAAATGAGCAATGAACTAATCTGATCAACTGTCCAGAATACATGGAATGTGAAGAATTCAATGGCAAATTTAAAAGAGGTAAGTATAGAGGTGTGTTCCCTCATTAACATTACTATATAACACTTTTCTTATGACAAGTGAAGTGTTTTAATTAGATATTCACACAGTATTTAACCCCATTGAGTATTTATTATCATTTGACTTTTCTTTAACAATAATTTCATCACCAAGGTAACACAGAAAAGTTTATTCTATCGGAAACCTTAATAGAAATTTGATCATCATAACTTATGCAGATTATTTTTCAAGAAATATTCTTTAGAGATCATTTTGCTTCACTTACGAAAGGCAAATAAAGCTAACAGCTTCAATAAACCACTGTTTTTTCTGAGTGAAAAGTCACTATCAAAATAAGATTTGGGTTCATTCACTACTATGAATTTGAAAATAGCTATATATATTCAAAATTCAAGTCTGACTCTGGTGAATGAAGTGTACTGCTAATGAAGCATATATTTACTTCACAGGAATAACTTTGCATACTGAAAATGAGAAGATATATATAAATTCCTCAGTGTTTGGGCAGAGAGGATCTGAAAAACAAATTGGAAACTATAAAACTTATAAATGAAGGTGAAGTATTGTAATATGCATATTGAAAACATGATTTGACTATCATACATGTGAAAATATATCCTAATTGAATATATTATTTTTTCCTTTCTAGGAGCTGATTCCTAGAATAATTCCAAGAGTTGCTGAAGAACATCATGATCAATATCTAACTTATCAAAAACTAATGATTTTGATTGAGTGTCTTTTCATTTATGAATATATGTTCTACATATTTTTCTTAGATTTCAAAAATTCTCCTTGAGTAAAAACTGATATTAAATCAGTGTGTTGAACATAGCAATAAAAAAGACACTTTTGAGCAATGCTTCCAAAATAATAAATTGTAAATATATTTGCAAAATTTTTAAGTTATCATCTTACAATTGAACCATTTAGAACATTTTTTCTGTCTAATGCTCTAACCTTTTTTCAGGAGTGAAAATGTTGACCTTTCTCAACATTATTCGTTATGCTTAAAATGTGATTTTGGTCCCTTGGGACAGAATTATCCTTTACATCTGTTTGCATTTTTTCTGATTATATCTTGATTTTATTTCCCTACTGATCTTTCATGATATTGCTCTTTTGTTTAAAATGTGATTTTGGTCCTTTGGGACAGAATCATCCTCTGCATGCCTTTGCATTTTTATGATTATATCTTGGTTTTATATGTATATTCTGTGTCTATATATTTGCCTGCATTGAAATTGCATTTCTTTATGTGTGTTTAGTGTATGCATGTGAATATGTATGTTTAGCTAGTATCTCAATATAATTGGGTACCATATGGGGAAAGGGAGATGTTAGGAAATGGATTTCGTTTAGGGAATAGAATGAGCCAAGGGTTATTTTTAGGTTAGGGTTTAGATAGGGTATTACGTCTCTAGTTTATAAATTATATATAATTTTGTTTGTTTTTGTATCATAAAACTGAACATAATGTGCTTGTATGTTTATGTTTTCAATTGAAATTTAATTTTAACAAAATTTATTAAAAATTTTCTTGTTTTATCTTAATTTAGACAAAAGAATGAAGCAGAAGGTGCCTCTACCAAGAAGTGAGAGATGACATGGAAATGTGGAATAAATTCTTCCAAAGGTTAGTTTCACCCTATTTGATAAAACTGTTAGAGCAGACATATGACTTAAGAGCTCAATAAATTTCAAGTCTCATCATGAGGGAAAGATAAAAATGCTTTACTTCTATAATGAATTAATAATTTATATTTATATCTACAATATCCACATGTAATATTGCAACTCTTCATCTCTTCCTGCTCAATTCTAAAGTATGAATCTAGGATTTTAGTTTTACTAGATTGTTAAGATTTATGTCTCACCATGACAGTTGTCAAAATTATTGTTTATTATTATAGCATTAAAGTTGCTAATATTTTAAATACTCTACTATCTATATATCTACTCAGTTTTTTTATGGTTAGAGTGTGAAGTATGATTGCTCATATTGGTTCTATAGTCATAAATCACGTGATAAAGGACACAATTACATTAGATATTTCTATATCTCTATCCTTCTAAAGGAACATTAGATTTTCAAACTTCTCTAAGATAAGCATGTCATTGGAGAGTTCCATACTTTTTCGATAATTTTTAATTATATTATTGATTATATTTTTAATTATATTATACATATTTACATGGTCTTCTGATTTCGCCGATTTTATGGCGTAATTGCCCACATGAAGAATTACCACCTTTTCTTCCATTTAACCTACATATATTCTATTTTTCGTTCCACTTGTTCAATTCTCATCCCTGTGTTTACATTAAGCTGTATCCCATTTCTTATGCATTACCCTCTGGCAAAGCGCAACATAGAATCCCCAATAATCCTGTACGTACCATCCTCCTTATCTCCTTCCTTCTTATCCGGTGTCCTCCGTTTCTTCACAACGGTGCTCCATCTTTCCTCAGTGGAACCACCTCGATCACCAGCCTTGAGTGAATTATTCAAATCCGTCAGTTTGCAGAATTTCTTCTCGGCCGCCTGCAACTTTTCTCTCAACTCCTCTAATTTGGTATTTCTTCTCCAGCATCCAGTACATCCATTAGTTTCACATACCTCAATATTAATTTTGCTCCATTTTGCGTGGAACCAAAATCGCACAAATGACAGTGAACGCCTACCCTTAAGCTTCTACAGCATTCATGACATATTAAACCCCCAACCTTTCCACTTACCTTAGCCATGGCAAGTGCTACCTGATATCCTTACACTAGAGTAAAATAGGCAGGACCTTCCCCTACGAGGTCTCGGTCTCGAATGATCGGTTCTATGTTCATAAATCACGTGTCAAAGAATACGATTGCATTATTTAATTCTATATTTTTATTCTTTTAAGTAAACATTTGATTTTCAAACTTCTCTCAGATAAGCATGTCAATGGATTATTCCATACTTTATCAATAATATTATAATGTGATAAATATAATAAATATTAATTATAAAAGATTTTTACAAATTATATTTATCTACAATTAAATATGAAATATTGTATATGCAGTTTGATTAAAAATATGTTCTTTCATTTATTTAAACTTAACTTATAATTATACATACATATATAATGATATATAAAATTTAGATCTAGTTCTCATTCAGTGAGGGAAAACACTTTTATGTTATTTCATGATTTTTTTAGAAATGAAGAATTTATAAGGACCAAAGATTCGGCATGCAGAAAGGAGCAAAGGTTACAACAGAGCTCTTTCATTCCAAAGGTTAGGAATTAGCCAACATGGATACCTGGAGTGGATATGGGTAACCAGGTATGTAGACAAAAGTAAGATGACACTTCAAGGCTCATAATTCATTATAAAGATCATTCCAAATATTGACAATTGGGGAAAAAAAAGGTATTGGGTATAGTTATCCTTAATTTTAATATGCAGTAAACATATAGGAGTACAATGTTATAAAAATATTGTGTGTTGAGCACATAGAAAGAAATATGGAAATTAAAGACGTTTTGGAATGAATCAGGCTGTAGTGAAAATTAATATAATTAATGAAGTAAAGATTGAAAAAACTAAGGAAAAAGGTTGAATTAAGAATTATCTTCTGAGGAAAGGACTCACTAAGAAATGAAAGATTTTGCTAAATTGAGAAAGGGATAAGAGACAAGTGATGTGAGAATAAATTGACTTCACTTATATATAATATGAAAAGAAAACATTTTGGGAGTATGAGAAATTTGAAAGTAATCTGTAAAAAATAAGAATTTTGTAGGTAAAAGGTGTCAGAAAAATTTAAAAAAAACAATAAATTCACTTTTGATTTACTAGTATTTTGAATCAATGAAATACAAATATCTTCCCTAAAATAATTTCAAAAGGCATTATGCACACTATACTCCAATCGATTATAAGGGTTAGAGACCTTTAAATTAAATGCCAGCAATTGAAAAAATCAGAAGAGAAAGGAAAAAATTCAGATCAAACATGTAAATGTTTATTTTAACTAGCAGTTCCCAGACTATCACCCACTGAAATAATATGAATTCAAATATGAAATTCAAATTTTCAGGGACTACGCTGGATCTTCGAGGGATCTTCGCGGGATGAGAAGAGGACCAGGACCGGGACCAGGATGAGGACCAGGACCAGGACGTGACCAGGACCAGGATGGCGCCGAAGAAAGAAGAGGAAGGCCTTTCCCATCCCCGCTCTAGGTAAATATCTTCTTTAATCCATATATAATTGGGAGGGATATTATTTCTATTGTAATTCCTACGTCCACCCCATAGAAAAGAAAAGCTGGAAGAAACATGGTTAAATTATTTTGCGGGTCGATCTCCAGAACCACAGTAACCTCTTGAAAGTCATTGGACTGACTGACATTAATAGACCGGAGATGATATAAATTCTAAACCCTATATATCTCTCTCATGCGCGGAAATGTCTGAAGTTTACTTCAATAAGGTGAGATCGCTAACCATTCGGTATGATCGTGGAAAAATGGGTAGAAAAGATGATTTTTGAAAACGGAATATATTTAACCTACATCGATGTTGCAGGCTTTTTGCGAAAGTGCGACGGTAATAAAATTTGCGGGTTTATAGCGAGAGAATATGCTTGAAAATTGGATTGTGTTCCGTTCCCGTTCACTATAATGTGCGCTATCACGATGAATAATAAGGTAATTACAAATCCCCTACCTCATGGCTTACGGCTGTGAGGGGGATATTGATGCAATAGTAAATATTCAGGGATTAAATTCAATTAAGAATATGCAGTTACTGCAATCGTATTTCCGAATACCATGTTATATTACATGCGGTTTTATCATTCTGCTTCTGCTGTGCTCTGAAATATATTGATATGCTGACAAAGGTTTGATGCATTATTTTTTTCCTCAATTTCAAACGAGTCGAAGTACTTTATATCTTTTACAGTTTTAACTCGTATAATTATTTATCGTGACCTAGTGACGAGATGTTTGGACGTTCCGATTGAAGCGATAAGCGTGCAATAAAGTACCAATTCGAAATGGAAACTATGTAATAGAAATTCTTCCCAGTAGGATAAATTTTTTACAGAAATAATAGTCTACTTGATTTACATGTAAGACGGAGCGCCATGACCTCTGTCTTCGTATCACACGCTTCCCTTTACGTCAGAATTAATTTCGTGGGAGGGTTAAATTTCGGATACTTTGCAACGGAAATCTGTAACCAAGTATTGAGTACTTTCAATGCAATGCTAGACGCAGGTGTATTTTTCCTTTTTTTGTTTCTCAAGAGCCTCTCTAACCCTAGCGCGCTCTGGCTAATTCAAGGCTCCTTCCTCACCACGACACTTTGGAGAATTAACTGTTACTGCTCTCGATTTGCTAAGGAATTATGTATTGAATAATTGTTCATATTGCCCAGGAATTGATAGTCTTATATTCTTCGTTCCGGCCGTGGTGGCAGAGTGGTTAGCGTGCCAGCGCGTTAACGCACCAACCACACGGTCCTGGGTTCGAATCCCGGCTAATCGGATATTTCCGGTTAGGGAATGGTTGTCTGTGATTGTCCCACGCCGATAAGCCAGGCTAGTAACCTACTTAAAGGCGTTAAAAGTTCTTATTCAAAGTACCAGTACCAAGCCTCGATTGGGGCGTGGTACTGAAGGAAACAGGCATAAGCCTAGGAGGAAAGAATGAAAAAGAAGAAGATATTCTTTGTTGATGGCACGAATTTAAAGGAGACGTCACTGGGAATGCTTCCATATTTTATAATTACATCCCAGATATTTCATCAACCTAACTGTATTATGATAAGAAATGTTTAATTTTGAACGTCGAGTTTCTTTTAAATCTTGTATTTAATCGTGAAATCAGAATGTTTTCGTTTTCTTTTTAATCCTGATCATGCGTGCAAAAATTAGTCTCTAGCGGAGCAACTAGAATGACCATTTACGCCGCAAAAAAGTCTTTCATTCGTCAAAAGTAACCCAGTGGGATGCGGGAGGACGATTCGAAGCCTTGCAGATATGCGCGAAACAGGGTAAAATAGTTTCCCTAGCAGCTTGTATTCTCCCTTCAGCAATCCTTAAGCCTCATCATTTCTTCACGGCATTAGTTCTCTTGTGTAGGAAGAATTACGGCGTAATTGCACATTTGTTTCCTTTTGTAGGATATTCTTCATCGGCTGAGAAAGGCAACAGGCGCGAAAGGGTGAAAACATTAATGGCTGGAGAAATCGTTTCCCTAATAAGAACACTTCGTCTTTATTTCCTGGGTGTATTCTGGTCGAATAAGACAATATAAGGATATAACACTTGTTTAGAGTTTCTTTAACGACTGAATTAACAAAATATATTAGCCGAGGATATGTTAGTCTCATAATAAATTTAAAAAATTCTCTTCTAAAAAATCCAATTATGAGTCTCCTTAAAAATTTCATCAATGGAAATAATTACTAACTAAATGTTGAGTGTGCATGTGCCTGGCGTATCTGAGGTCGCGAGTTGGAATTCTTCTTGTGTTTGACCAGTTGCATCTTAATTTTCTGTAACAAACAAATGTAAGATCTTGTAGCCACAAACATATTATTACAGAAAGTTTCTTCCCGTATTAAAGCGTTTTGTTCAATTATTTTCTAATATATTAAGTGGCCTACTTTTAAGGCGTGAACGTGATTAAATAACAGAGGTATTTTTAAGGGGGCTGAATCATTATGCTTGAAAAGTGTAATTGAGTATTATTTGAAATACCGATGAAAACGAAACATTTATTGATAACCATGAATTATGAATGTTTCTCTCCAAAGTCGACCAAGCAACTTATGATGCAAGCAAAAATGATCTGAATTTCTGCAAACCACGAATCAGTCTCAGTCCATTCCGTGAGATAGTCGACTTAGTAGGACAGTAATATTTGGATTGAAAATCACCAATAAATTGGTAACTTCAGTTATTCAAAATTAACGATACGTTCAATTATACAAATGCATATATTTCGGAATGATAGGAAGTCCCTTTTAGAAGCTTCAACATGAAAGTTTAATGGGCCGAGGGGAACGAAAATTTCTATATCAACGTGGAACGTCTCGGAAGGAATGAAGTGCAAATATTCGAAAGCAAGAGTTTAAATTTTCTCTCTACCGATGTGTTACGAAAGTATCATCCTCTGAAATGATGCTGTAATTCAAATTTTCAGGGGCTACGCTGGATCTTCGAGGGATCTTCGCGGGATGAGAAGAGGACCAGGACCAGGACGAGGACCAGGACCAGGACGTGACCAGGACCAGGATGGAGCCGAAGAAAGAAGAGGAAGGCATTTCCCATCCCCGCTCTAGGTAATTATCTCAATTCATATGGGTAGTTTCGATGGAGAGAATACTTGACCTTCAACCGCAGAAGGTACTTCGCCTGTAAAACTTAAATTATCGCAATTAATTAATTGTGGTATTCCAATTTTCAGGGGCTACGCTGGATCTTCGAGGGATCTTCGCGGGATGAGAAGAGGACCAGGACCGGGACCAGGACCAGGACGAGGACCAGGACCAGGATGGCGCCGAAGAAAGAAGAGGAAGGCCTTTCCCATCCCCGCTCTAGGTAAATATCTTCATTAATCCATATATAATTGGGAGGGATATTATTTCTATTGTAACTCCTACGTCCTCCCCATAGAAAAGAAAAGCGGGAAGAAACATGGTTAAATTATTTTGCGGGTCGATCTCCAGAACCACAGTAACCTCTTGAAAGTCATTGGACTGACTGACATTAATAGACCGGAGATGATATAAATTCTAAACCCTATATATCTCTCTCATGCGCGGAAATGTCTGAAGTTTACTTCGAAAAGGTGAGATCGCTAACCATTCGGTATGATCGTGGAAAAATGGGTAGAAAAGACGATTTTTGAAAACGGAATATATTTAACCTACATGGATGTTGCAGGCTTTTTGCGAAAGTGCGACGGTAATAAAATTTGCGGGTTTATAGCGAGAGAATATGCTTGAAAATTGGATTGTGTTCCGTTCCCGTTCACTATAATGTGCGCTATCACGATGAATAATAAGGTAATTACAAATCCCCTGCCTCATGGCTTATGGCTGTGAGGGGGATATTGATGCAATAGTAAATATTCAGGGATTAATTTCAATTAAGAATATGCAGTTACTGCAATTGAATTTCCGAATACCATGTTATATTACATGCGGTTTTTTCATTCTGCTTCTGCTGTGCTCTGAAATATATTGATATGCTGACAAAGGTTTGATGCATTAATTTTTTCCTCAATTTCAAACGAGTCGAAGTACTTTATATTTTTTACAGTATTAACTAGTATAATTATTTATCGTGGCTTAGTTACGAGATGTTTGGACGTTCCGATTGAAGCGATAAGCGTGCAATAAAGTACCAATTCGAAATGGAAACTCTGTAATAGAAATTCTTCCCAGTAGGATAAATTTTTTACAGAAATAATAGTCTACTTGATTTACATGTAAGAGGGAGCGCCGTGACCTCTGTCTTCGTATCACACGTTTCCCTTTACGTCGGTGTCAAATTCGTGGGAGGGTTAAATTTCGGATACTTTGCAACGGAAATCTGTAACCAAGTATTGAGTACTTTCAATGCAATGCTAGACGCAGGTGTATTTTTCCTTTTTGGGTTTCTCAAGAGCCTCTCTAACCCTAGAGCGCTCTGGCTAATTCAAGGCTCCTTCCTCAGCACGACACTTTGGAGAATTAACTGTTACTGCTCTCGATTTGCTAAGGAATTATGTATTGAATAATTGTTCATATTGCCCAGGAATTGAGAGTCTTATATTCTTCGTTGATGGCACGAATTTAAAGGAGACGTCACTGGGAATGCTTCCATATTTTATAATTACATCCCAGATAATTCATCAACCTAACTGTGTTATGATAAGAAATGCTTAATTTTGAACGTCGAGTTTCTTTTAAATCTTGTATTTAATCATGAAATCAGAATGTTTTCGTTTTCTTTTTAATCCTGATCATGCGTGCAAAAATTAGTCTCTAGCGGAGCAACTAGAATGACCATTTACGCCACAAAAAAGTCTTTCATTCGTCGAAAGTAACTCAGTGGGATGCGGGAGGACGGTTCGAAGCCTTGCGGATATGCGCGAAACAGGGTAAAATAGTTTCCCTAGCAGCTTGTGCTTTAAATACATAAAAAATTTATAAGTAAATATGTAGTATGAAGTCTTGAGGCATTCTCTGCGTATTTTAGATAAATTTTGTTTCATTTGGTAAGCATCAAAATTAAAACCCGATCGGTAAAAAATCAGTAAATATTATCATCTATGCAGTTGGTATTTTTAATATACCGTCCAAATCAATTGAGAGAAAATGTGCTAGGATCGATTTTCCTGAATTAATAAAGATGGCGGATACGAGACTACCATCTTTCACATTAATTTTGAATTAATTAATTAATTTTTTTCGGTGTCATTGAAGTGTGAATCGAATAAACTTGATTTCTTCTGTGGATTCCTCTTGAAATGGTTGCAGTCACAAACCATTACGTTCTTAAACATTCTTCTCGCTATATTTATCACCTTTAAAAGTTCTAAAAATACACAAAAAGATAGTGCGAATGAGGTTTGGTCATAATGCTCATTGAATGCCACTGTTAGCTATGAATGTAAAATTTTCAATAAATTTTGAATGTATACAAAACTATCTACATTATTTATATTTCAATTGTTTATTATAACGTTTACAATTATTATAATGTAGAAAACGTTAAAAATACGCAAAATAATAGGGACTTGGTGAAATAGTTTTTCCCAGGGCCTTTTTACCTGTAATTCCAACCCTGTAATATCACATGGGGAAGCGCATATGAGGCTCATGTTGAAATTTTGCTCCCCTCGGTTGATGGCTGGCCCTGCATAACTCTCATATTTTTGGACAGAATTTTAATAATTGAGATGAGCGGGTGGTGGTTTGGTATGGCTAGTCTATCTACATATTTATCGCTTGGTGATATTGAAAATATCCCTTCGTATTTAAAATGTATGGCTATAAGAAACTATTCATCTCTCCACATTCCATGACAAATTTGAAAAGCAAGATACAGGAGTGATTGGAAGAAGTGAATAAAGCAATGAATTCATCAGGATTTCAAGGGGGGGACTGTTTTGATAGAGATAGGAAAGTGAGAAGCAACGGCAACAGTAATACATACACTCACATGAATTTAACAACCGAAAGTGTAAGAGGTATGTTAATTCCAGATTTTTGGATAAATCACAATAGGTAATGGCATTTCTTGCGTTCCTCGTTGTCCAATTGGTTACTTTGAGTAGGAGCAACGATCTCTTTTAAAAGTATAACCCACTCACCTTCTCAATTTTCTCATCCAACATATATTTCTTCCGTTTATGACAGCCTCCAGAGAAACTACTCATTTATCCAATTTAAGTAATATCTTAGACAATCATGGTTAACATTCAAATATACGGGATATAACACCCATGGCTTATCATACTTTCAGAAATTTCCTTCTGATGCATCAGTAATTCCCAGGATCTCTGAAATTGTATACAATAGCGATGTTCAATGTATCGTACCAACCTTTTAATTCTATAAGAAAGTTCGAGTAGTTTACTAAGCCAGAACCTAAACCATCTTCTTATCAGCAATTTATTTTGGAAAGAGAGTTCGGTTTTTTCAAACCGATAAAAATGGCTAACATTGGTATTACTATCTATGCAAGCCAATGGTTTATTCTAAATCTTACCTAACTTTAGAGATGTAATTTATCTGTAATAGGCGTATAAACTTCAAGTTTCTGCGACACTGAATATGCGGAGTATCTAAAATTCCATATTTACGTTTCAATTCATATTTTAGTGACATGATAATAGAAACTTTAGTCGATGTAGTAAGATCATCTTCAACGCTCTATCTATTTTGTATCATAGATGTTATAAGAGAAGTGAAACGATTTGGTTCTCATAAGCGTAAGGAATAAATATTAGGTGGAATTTCTCTAGTCTGGAACGTCTCGGAAGGAATGAAGTGCAAATATTCGAAAGCAAGAGTTTAAATTTTCTCTCTACCGATGTGTTACGAAAGTATCATCCTCTGAAATGATGCTGTAATTCAAATTTTCAGGGGCTACGCTGGATCTTCGAGGGATCTTCGCGGGATGAGAAGAGGACCAGGACCGGGACCAGGACCAGGACGAGGACCAGGACCAGGATGGAGCCGAAGAAAGAAGAGGAAGGCCTTTCCCATCCCCGCTCTAGGTAATTATCTCAATTCATATGGGTAGTTTCGATGGAGAGAATACTTGACCTTCAACCGCAGAAGGTACATCGCCTGTAAAACTTAAATTATCGCAATTAATTAATTGTGGTATTCCAATTTTCAGGGGCTACGCTGGATCTTCGAGGGATCTTCGCGGGATGAGAAGAGGACCAGGACCGGGACCAGGACCAGGACGAGGACCAGGACCAGGTGGGGACCAGGACCAGGATGGCGCCGAAGAAAGAAGAGGAAGGCCTTTCCTATCCCCGCTCTAGGTAAATATCTTCATTAATCCATATATAATTGGGAGGGATATTATTTCTATTGTAATTCCTACGTCCACCCCATAGAAAAGAAAAGCGGGAAGAAACATGGTTAAATTATTTTGCGGGTCGATCTCCAGAACCACAGTAACCTCTTGAAAGTCATTGGACTGACTGACATTAATAGACCGGAGATGATATAAATTCTAAACCCTATATATCTCTCTCATGCGCGGAAATGTCTGAAGTTTACTTCGAAAAGGTGAGATCGCTAACCAATCGGTATGATCGTGGAAAAATGGGTAGAAAAGATGATTTTTGAAAACGGAATATATTTAACCTACATCGATGTTGCAGGCTTTTTGCGAAAGTATGATGGTAATAAAATTTACGGGTTTATAGCGAGAGAATATGCTTGAAAATTGGATTGTGTTCCGTTCCCGTTCACTATAATGTGCGCTATCACGATGAATAATAAGGTAATTACAAATCCCCTACCTCATCGCTTACGGCTGTCAGGGGGATATTGATGCAATAGTAAATCTTCAGGGATTAAATTCAATTAAGAATATGCAGTTACTGCAATCGAATTTCCGAATACCATGTTATATTACATGCGGTTTTATCATTCTGCTTCTGCTGTGCTCTGAAATATATTGATATGCTGACAAAGGTTCGATGCATCAATTTTTTCCTCAATTTCAAACGAGTCGAAGTACTTTATATCTTTTACAGTTTTAACTCGTATAATTATTTATCGTGACCTAGTGACGAGATGTTTGGACGTACCGATTGAAGCGATAAGCGTGCAATAAAGTACCAATTCGAAATGGAAACTATGTAATAGAAATTCTTCCCAGTAGGATAAATTTTTTACAGAAATAATAGTCTACTTGATTTACATGTAAGACGGAGCGCCATGACCTCTGTCTTCGTATCACACGTTTCCCTTTACGTCGGAATTAATTTCGTGGGAGGGTTAAATTTCGGATACTTTGCAACGGAAATGTGTAACCAAGTATTGAGTACTTTCAATGCAATGCTAGACGCAGGTGTATTTTTCCTTTTTGGGTTTCTCAAGAGCCTCTCTAACCCTAGCGCGCTCTGGCTAATTCAAGGCTCCTTCCTAACCACGACACTTTGGAGAATTAACTGTTACTGCTCTCGATTTGCTAAGGAATTATGTATTGAATAATTGTTCATATTGCCCAGGAATTGATAGTCTTATATTCTTCGTTCCGGCCGTGGTGGCAGAGTGGTTAGCGTGCCAGCGCGTTAACGCACCAACCACACGGTCCTGGGTTCGAATCCCGGCTAATCGGATATTTCCGGTTAGGGAATGGTTGTCTGTGATTGTCCCACGCCGATAAGCCAGGCTAGTAACCTACTTAAAGGCGTTAAAAGTTCTTATTCAAAGTACCAGTACCAAGCCTCGATTGGGGCGTGGTACTGAAGGAAACAGGCATAAGCCTAGGAGGAAAGAATGAAAAAGAAGAAGATATTCTTTGTTGATGGCACGAATTTAAAGGAGACGTCACTGGGAATGCTTCCATATTTTATAATTACATCCCAGATAATTCATCAACCTAACTGTATTATGATAAGAAATGTTTAATTTTGAACGTCGAGTTTCTTTTAAATCTTGTATTTAATCGTGAAATCAGAATGTTTTCGTTTTCTTTTTAATCCTGATCATGCGTGCAAAAATTAGTCTCTAGCGGAGCAACTAGAATGACCATTTACTCTGCAAAAAAGTCTTTCATTCGTCGAAAGTAACCCAGTGGGATGCGGGAGGACGATTCGAAGCCTTGCAGATATGCGCGAAACAGGGTAAAATAGTTTCCCTAGCAGCTTGTATTCTCCCTTCAGCAATCCTTAAGCCTCATCATTTCTTCACGGCATTAGTTCTCTTGTGTAGGAAGAATTACGGCGTAATTGCACATTTGTTTCCTTTTGTAGGATATTCTTCATCGGCTGAGAAAGGCAACAGGCGCGAAAGGGTGAAAACATTAATGGCTGGAGAAATCGTTTCCCTAATAAGAACACTTCGTCTTTATTTCCTGGGTGTATTCTGGTCGAATAAGACAATATAAGGATATAACACTTGTTTAGAGTTTCTTTAACGACTGAATTAACAAAATATATTAGCCGAGGATATGCTAGTCTCATAATAAATTTAAAAAATTCTCTTCTAAAAAATCCAATTATGAGTCTCCTTAAAAATTTCATCAATGGAAATAATTACTAACTAAATGTTGAGTGTGCATGTGCCTGGCGTATCTGAGGTCGCGAGTTGGAATTCTTCTTGTGTTTGACCAGTTGCATCTTAATTTTCTGTAACAAACGAATGTAAGATCTTGTAGCCACAAACATATTATTACAGAAAGTTTCTTCCCGTATTAAAGCGTTTTGTTCAATTATTTTCTAATATATTAAGTGGCCTACTTTTAGGGCGTGAACGTGATTAAATAACAGAGGTATTTTTAAGGGGGCTGAATCATTATGCTTGAAAAGTGTAATTGAGTATTATTTGAAATACCGATGAAAACGAAACATTTATTGATAACCATGAATTATGAATGTTTCTCTCCAAAGTCGACCAAGCAACTTATGATGCAAGCAAAAATGATCTGAATTTCTGAAAACCACGAATCAGTCTCAGTCCATTCCGTGAGATAGTCGACTTAGTAGGACAGTAATATTTGGATTGAAAATCACCAAAAAATTGGTAACTTCAGTTATTCAAAATTAACGATACGTTCAATTATACAAATGCATATATTTCGGAATGATAGGAAGTCCCTTTTAGAAGCTTCAACATGAAAGTTTAATGGGCCGAGGGGAACGAAAATTTCTATATCAACGCGGAACGTCTCGGAAGGAATGAAGTGCAAATATTCGAAAGCAAGAGTTTAAATTTTCTCTCTACCGATGTGTTACGAAAGTATCATCCTCTGAAATGATGCTGTAATTCAAATTTTCAGGGGCTACGCTGGATCTTCGAGGGATCTTCGCGGGATGAGAAGAGGACCAGGACGAGGACCAGGACCAGGACGTGACCAGGACCAGGATGGAGCCGAAGAAAGAAGAGGAAGGCCTTTCCCATCCCCGCTCTAGGTAATTATCTCAATTCATATGGGTAGTTTCGATGGAGAGAATACTTGACCTTCAACCGCAGAAGGTACATCGCCTGTAAAACTTAAATTATCGCAATTAATTAATTGTGGTATTCCAATTTTCAGGGGCTACGCTGGATCTTCGAGGGATCTTCGCGGGATGAGAAGAGGACCAGGACCGGGACCAGGACCAGGACGAGGACCAGGACCAGGATGGCGCCGAAGAAAGAAGAGGAAGGCCTTTCCCATCCCCGCTCTAGGTAAATATCTTCTTTAATCCATATATAATTGGGAGGGATATTATTTCTATTGTAACTCCTACGTCCTCCCCATAGAAAAGAAAAGCGGGAAGAAACATGGTTAAATTATTTTGCGGGTCGATCTCCAGAACCACAGTAACCTCTTGAAAGTCATTGGACTGACTGACATTAATAGACCGGAGATGATATAAATTCGAAACCCTATATATCTCTCTCATGCGCGGAAATGTCTGAAGTTTACTTCGAAAAGGTGAGATCGCTAACCATTCGGTATGATCGTGGAAAAATGGGTAGAAAAGACGATTTTTGAAAACGGAATATATTTAACCTACATGGATGTTGCAGGCTTTTTGCGAAAGTGCGACGGTAATAAAATTTGCGGGTTTATAGCGAGAGAATATGCTTGAAAATTGGATTGTGTTCCGTTCCCGTTCACTATAATGTGCGCTATCACGATGAATAATAAGGTAATTACAAATCCCCTGCCTCATGGCTTATGGCTGTCAGGGGGATATTGATGCAATAGTAAATATTCAGGGATTAATTTCAATTAAGAATATGCAGTTACTGCAATCGAATTTCCGAATACCATGTTATATTACATGCGGTTTTTTCATTCTGCTTCTGCTGTGCTCTGAAATATATTGATATGCTGACAAATGTTCGATGCATTAATTTTTTCCTCAATTTCAAACGAGTCGAAGTACTTTATATCTTTTACAGTTTTAACTCGTATAATTATTTATCGTGACCTAGTGACGAGATGTTTGGACGTTCCGATTGAAGCGATAAGCGTGCAATAAAGTACCAATTCGAAATGGAAACTCTGTAATAGAAATTCTTCCCAGTAGGATAAATTTTTTACAGAAATAATAGTTTACTTGATTTACATGTAAGAGGGAGCGCCGTGACCTCCTTCTTCGTATCACACGTTTCCCTTTATGTCGGAATTAATTTCGTGGGAGGGTTAAATTTCGGATACTTTGCAACGGAAATGTGTAACCAAGTATTGAGTACTTTCAATGCAATGCTAGACGCAGGTGTATTTTTCCTTTTTGGGTTTCTCAAGAGCCTCTCTAACCCTAGCGCGCTCTGGCTAATTCAAGGCTCCTTCCTCACCACGACACTTTGGAGAATTAACTGTTACTGCTCTCGATTTGCTAAGGAATTATGTATTGAATAATTGTTCATATTGCCCAGCAATTGAGAGTCTTATATTCTTCGTTGATGGCACGAATTTAAAGGAGACGTCACTGGGAATGCTTCCATATTTTATAATTACATCCCAGATAATTCATCAACCTAACTGTGTTATGATAAGAAATGTTTAATTTTGAACGTCGAGTTTCTTTTAAATCTTGTATTTAATCATGAAATCAGAATGTTTTCGTTTTCTTTTTAATCCTGATCATGTGTGCAAAAATTAGTCTCTAGCGGAGCAACTAGAATGACCATTTACGCCACAAAAAAGTCTTTCATTCGTCGAAAGTAACCCAGTGGGATGCGGGAGGACGGTTCGAAGCCTTGCGGATATGCGCGAAACAGGGTAAAATAGTTTCCCTAGCAGCTTGTGCTTTAAATACATAAAAAATTTATAAGTAAATATGTAGTATGAAGTCTTGAGGCATTCTCTGCGTATTTTAGATAAATTTTGTTTCATTTGGTAAGCATCAAAATTAAAACCCGATCGGTTAAAAATCAGTAAATATTATCATCTATGCAGTTGGTATTTTTAATATACCGTCCAAATCAATTGAGAGAAAATGTGCTAGGATCGATTTTCCTGAATTAATAAAGATGGCGGATACGAGACTACCATCTTTCACATTAATTTTGAATTAATTAATTAATTTTTTTCGGTGTCATTGAAGTGTGAATCGAATAAACTTGATTTCTTCTGTGGATTCCTCTTGAAATGGTTGCAGTCACAAACCATTACGTTCTTAAACATTCTTCTCGCTATATTTATCACCTTTAAAAGTTCTAAAAATACACAAAAAGATAGTGCGAATGAGGTTTGGTCATAATGCTCATTGAATGCCACTGTTAGCTATGAATGTAAAATTTTCAATAAATTTTGAATGTATACAAAACTATCTACATTATTTATATTTCAATTGTTTATTATAACGTTTACAATTATTATAATGTAGAAAACGTTAAAAATACGCAAAATAATAGGGACTTGGTGAAATTGTTTTTCCCAGGGCCTTTTTACCTGTAATTCCAACCCTGTAATATCACATGGGGAAGCGCATATGAGGCTCATGTTGAAATTTTGCTCCCCTCGGTTGATGGCTGGCCCTGCATAACTCTCATATTTTTGGACAGAATTTTAATAATTGAGATGAGCGGGTGGTGGTTTGGTATGGCTAGTCTATCTACATATTTATCGCTTGGTGATATTGAAAATATCCCTTCGTATTTAAAATGTATGGCTATAAGAAACTATTCATCTCTCCACATTCCATGACAAATTTGAAAAGCAAGATACAGGAGTGATTGGAAGAAGTGAATAAAGCAATGAATTCATCAGGATTTCAAGGGGGGGACTGTTTTGATAGAGATAGGAAAGTGAGAAGCAACGGCAACAGTAATACATACACTCACATGAATTTAACAACCGAAAGTGTAAGAGGTATGTTAATTCCAGATTTTTGGATAAATCACAATAGGTAATGGCATTTCTTGCGTTCCTCGTTGTCCAATTGGTTACTTTGAGTAGGAGCAACGATCTCTTTTAAAAGTATAACCCACTCACCTTCTCAATTTTCTCATCCAACATATATTTCTTCCGTTTATGACAGCCTCCAGAGAAACTACTCATTTATCCAATTTAAGTAATATCTTAGACAATCATGGTTAACATTCAAATATACGGGATATAACACCCATGGCTTATCATACTTTCAGAAATTTCCTTCTGATGCATCAGTAATTCCCAGGATCTCTGAAATTGTATACAATAGCGATGTTCAATGTATCGTACCAACCTTTTAATTCTATAAGAAAGTTCGAGTAGTTTACTAAGCCAGAACCTAAACCATCTTCTTATCAGCAATTTATTTTGGAAAGAGAGTTCGGTTTTTTCAAACCGATAAAAATGGCTAACATTGGTATTACTATCTATGCAAGCCAATGGTTTATTCTAAATCTTACCTAACTTTAGAGATGTAATTTATCTGTAATAGGCGTATAAACTTCAAGTTTCTGCGACACTGAATATGCGGAGTATCTAAAATTCCATATTTACGTTTCAATTCATATTTTAGTGACATGATAATAGAAACTTTAGTCGATGTAGTAAGATCATCTTCAACGCTCTATCTATTTTGTATCATAGATGTTATAAGAGAAGTGAAACGATTTGGTTCTCATAAGCGTAAGGAATAAATATTAGGTGGAATTTCTCTAGTCTGGAACGTCTCGGAAGGAATGAAGTGCAAATATTCGAAAGCAAGAGTTTAAATTTTCTCTCTACCGATGTGTTACGAAAGTATCATCCTCTGAAATGATGCTGTAATTCAAATTTTCAGGGGCTACGCTGGATCTTCGAGGGATCTTCGCGGGATGAGAAGAGGACCAGGACCGGGACCAGGACCAGGACGAGGACCAGGACCAGGATGGAGCCGAAGAAAGAAGAGGAAGGCCTTTCCCATCCCCGCTCTAGGTAATTATCTCAATTCATATGGGTAGTTTCGATGGAGAGAATACTTGACCTTCAACCGCAGAAGGTACATCGCCTGTAAAACTTAAATTATCGCAATTAATTAATTGTGGTATTCCAATTTTCAGGGGCTACGCTGGATCTTCGAGGGATCTTCGCGGGATGAGAAGAGGACCAGGACCGGGACCAGGACCAGGACGAGGACCAGGACCAGGTGGGGACCAGGACCAGGATGGCGCCGAAGAAAGAAGAGGAAGGCCTTTCCCATCCCCGCTCTAGGTAAATATCTTCTTTAATCCATATATAATTGGGAGGGATATTATTTCTATTGTAACTCCTACGTCCTCCCCATAGAAAAGAAAAGCGGGAAGAAACATGGTTAAATTATTTTGCGGGTCGATCTCCAGAACCACAGTAACCTCTTGAAAGTCATTGGACTGACTGACATTAATAGACCGGAGATGATATAAATTCTAAACCCTATATATCTCTCTCATGCGCGGAAATGTCTGAAGTTTACTTCGAAAAGGTGAGATCGCTAACCAATCGGTATGATCGTGGAAAAATGGGTAGAAAAGATGATTTTTGAAAACGGAATATATTTAACCTACATCGATGTTGCAGGCTTTTTGCGAAAGTATGACGGTAATAAAATTTACGGGTTTATAGCGAGAGAATATGCTTGAAAATTGGATTGGGTTCCGTTCCCGTTCACTATAATGTGCGCTATCACGATGAATAATAAGGTAATTACAAATCCCCTACCTCATCGCTTACGGCTGTCAGGGGGATATTGATGCAATAGTAAATCTTCAGGGATTAAATTCAATTAAGAATATGCAGTTACTGCAATCGAATTTCCGAATACCATGTTATATTACATGCGGTTTTATCATTCTGCTTCTGCTGTGCTCTGAAATATATTGATATGCTGACAAAGGTTCGATGCATCAATTTTTTCCTCAATTTCAAACGAGTCGAAGTACTTTATATCTTTTACAGTTTTAACTCGTATAATTATTTATCGTGACCTAGTGACGAGATGTTTGGACGTACCGATTGAAGCGATAAGCGTGCAATAAAGTACCAATTCGAAATGGAAACTATGTAATAGAAATTCTTCCCAGTAGGATAAATTTTTTACAGAAATAATAGTCTACTTGATTTACATGTAAGACGGAGCGCCATGACCTCTGTCTTCGTATCACACGTTTCCCTTTACGTCGGAATTAATTTCGTGGGAGGGTTAAATTTCGGATACTTTGCAACGGAAATGTGTAACCAAGTATTGAGTACTTTCAATGCAATGCTAGACGCAGGTGTATTTTTCCTTTTTGGGTTTCTCAAGAGCCTCTCTAACCCTAGCGCGCTCTGGCTAATTCAAGGCTCCTTCCTCACCACGACACTTTGGAGAATTAACTGTTACTGCTCTCGATTTGCTAAGGAATTATGTATTGAATAATTGTTCATATTGCCCAGGAATTGATAGTCTTATATTCTTCGTTCCGGCCGTGGTGGCAGAGTGGTTAGCGTGCCAGCGCGTTAACGCACCAACCACACGGTCCTGGGTTCGAATCCCGGCTAATCGGATATTTCCGGTTAGGGAATGGTTGTCTGTGATTGTCCCACGCCGATAAGCCAGGCTAGTAACCTACTTAAAGGCGTTAAAAGTTCTTATTCAAAGTACCAGTACCAAGCCTCGATTGGGGCGTGGTACTGAAGGAAACAGGCATAAGCCTAGGAGGAAAGAATGAAAAAGAAGAAGATATTCTTTGTTGATGGCACGAATTTAAAGGAGACGTCACTGGGAATGCTTCCATATTTTATAATTACATCCCAGATAATTCATCAACCTAACTGTATTATGATAAGAAATGTTTAATTTTGAACGTCGAGTTTCTTTTAAATCTTGTATTTAATCGTGAAATCAGAATGTTTTCGTTTTCTTTTTAATCCTGATCATGCGTGCAAAAATTAGTCTCTAGCGGAGCAACTAGAATGAACATTTACTCTGCAAAAAAGTCTTTCATTCGTCGAAAGTAACCCAGTGGGATGCGGGAGGACGATTCGAAGCCTTGCAGATATGCGCGAAACAGGGTAAAATAGTTTCCCTAGCAGCTTGTATTCTCCCTTCAGCAATCCTTAAGCCTCATCATTTCTTCACGGCATTAGTTCTCTTGTGTAGGAAGAATTACGGCGTAATTGCACATTTGTTTCCTTTTGTAGGATATTCTTCATCGGCTGAGAAAGGCAACAGGCGCGAAAGGGTGAAAACATTAATGGCTGGAGAAATCGTTTCCCTAATAAGAACACTTCGTCTTTATTTCCTGGGTGTATTCTGGTCGAATAAGACAATATAAGGATATAACACTTGTTTAGAGTTTCTTTAACGACTGAATTAACAAAATATATTAGCCGAGGATATGCTAGTCTCATAATAAATTTAAAAAATTCTCTTCTAAAAAATCCAATTATGAGTCTCCTTAAAAATTTCATCAATGGAAATAATTACTAACTAAATGTTGAGTGTGCATGTGCCTGGCGTATCTGAGGTCGCGAGTTGGAATTCTTCTTGTGTTTGACCAGTTGCATCTTAATTTTCTGTAACAAACGAATGTAAGATCTTGTAGCCACAAACATATTATTACAGAAAGTTTCTTCCCGTATTAAAGCGTTTTGTTCAATTATTTTCTAATATATTAAGTGGCCTACTTTTAGGGCGTGAACGTGATTAAATAACAGAGGTATTTTTAAGGGGGCTGAATCATTATGCTTGAAAAGTGTAATTGAGTATTATTTGAAATACCGATGAAAACGAAACATTTATTGATAACCATGAATTATGAATGTTTCTCTCCAAAGTCGACCAAGCAACTTATGATGCAAGCAAAAATGATCTGAATTTCTGAAAACCACGAATCAGTCTCAGTCCATTCCGTGAGATAGTCGACTTAGTAGGACAGTAATATTTGGATTGAAAATCACCAAAAAATTGGTAACTTCAGTTATTCAAAATTAACGATACGTTCAATTATACAAATGCATATATTTCGGAATGATAGGAAGTCCCTTTTAGAAGCTTCAACATGAAAGTTTAATGGGCCGAGGGGAACGAAAATTTCTATATCAACGTGGAACGTCTCGGAAGGAATGAAGTGCAAATATTCGAAAGCAAGAGTTTAAATTTTCTCTCTACCGATGTGTTACGAAAGTATCATCCTCTGAAATGATGCTGTAATTCAAATTTTCAGGGGCTACGCTGGATCTTCGAGGGATCTTCGCGGGATGAGAAGAGGACCAGGACCAGGACGAGGACCAGGACCAGGACGTGACCAGGACCAGGATGGAGCCGAAGAAAGAAGAGGAAGGCCTTTCCCATCCCCGCTCTAGGTAATTATCTCAATTCATATGGGTAGTTTCGATGGAGAGAATACTTGACCTTCAACCGCAGAAGGTACATCGCCTGTAAAACTTAGATTATCGCAATTAATTAATTGTGGTATTCCAATTTTCAGGGGCTACGCTGGATCTTCGAGGGATCTTCGCGGGATGAGAAGAGGACCAGGACCGGGACCAGGACCAGGACGAGGACCAGGACCAGGATGGCGCCGAAGAAAGAAGAGGAAGGCCTTTCCCATCCCCGCTCTAGGTAAATATCTTCTTTAATCCATATATAATTGGGAGGGATATTATTTCTATTGTAACTCCTACGTCCTCCCCATAGAAAAGAAAAGCGGGAAGAAACATGGTTAAATTATTTTGCGGGTCGATCTCCAGAACCACAGTAACCTCTTGAAAGTCATTGGACTGACTGACATTAATAGACCGGAGATGATATAAATTCGAAACCCTATATATCTCTCTCATGCGCGGAAATGTCTGAAGTTTACTTCGAAAAGGTGAGATCGCTAACCATTCGGTATGATCGTGGAAAAATGGGTAGAAAAGACGATTTTTGAAAACGGAATATATTTAACCTACATGGATGTTGCAGGCTTTTTGCGAAAGTGCGACGGTAATAAAATTTGCGGGTTTATAGCGAGAGAATATGCTTGAAAATTGGATTGTGTTCCGTTCCCGTTCACTATAATGTGCGCTATCACGATGAATAATAAGGTAATTACAAATCCCCTGCCTCATGGCTTATGGCTGTCAGGGGGATATTGATGCAATAGTAAATATTCAGGGATTAATTTCAATTAAGAGTATGCAGTTACTGCAATCGAATTTCCGAATACCATGTTATATTACATGCGGTTTTTTCATTCTGCTTCTGCTGTGCTCTGAAATATATTGATATGCTGACAAATGTTCGATGCATTAATTTTTTCCTCAATTTCAAACGAGTCGAAGTACTTTATATCTTTTACAGTTTTAACTCGTATAATTATTTATCGTGACCTAGTGACGAGATGTTTGGACGTTCCGATTGAAGCGATAAGCGTGCAATAAAGTACCAATTCGAAATGGAAACTATGTAATAGAAATTCTTCCCAGTAGGATAAATTTTTTACAGAAATAATAGTCTACTTGATTTACATGTAAGACGGAGCGCCATGACCTCTGTCTTCGTATCACACGCTTCCCTTTACGTCGGAATTAATTTCGTGGGAGGGTTAAATTTCGGATACTTTGCAACGGAAATCTGTAACCAAGTATTGAGTACTTTCAATGCAATGCTAGACGCAGGTGTATTTTTCCTTTTTGGGTTTCTCAAGAGCCTCTCTAACCCTAGCGCGCTCTGGCTAATTCAAGGCTCCTTCCTCACCACGACACTTTGGAGAATTAACTGTTACTGCTCTCGATTTGCTAAGGAATTATGTATTGAATAATTGTTCATATTGCCCAGCAATTGAGAGTCTTATATTCTTCGTTGATGGCACGAATTTAAAGGAGACGTCACTGGGAATGCTTCCATATTTTATAATTACATCCCAGATAATTCATCAACCTAACTGTGTTATGATAAGAAATGTTTAATTTTGAACGTCGAGTTTCTTTTAAATCTTGTATTTAATCATGAAATCAGAATGTTTTCGTTTTCTTTTTAATCCTGATCATGTGTGCAAAAATTAGTCTCTAGCGGAGCAACTAGAATGACCATTTACGCCACAAAAAAGCCTTTCATTCGTCGAAAGTAACCCAGTGGGATGCGGGAGGACGGTTCGAAGCCTTGCGGATATGCGCGAAACAGGGTAAAATAGTTTCCCTAGCAGCTTGTGCTTTAAATACATAAAAAATTTATAAGTAAATATGTAGTATGAAGTCTTGAGGCATTCTCTGCGTATTTTAGACAAATTTTGTTTCATTTGGTAAGCATCAAAATTAAAACCCGATCGGTTAAAAATCAGTAAATATTATCATCTATGCAGTTGGTATTTTTAATATACCGTCCAAATCAATTGAGAGAAAATGTGCTAGGATCGATTTTCCTGAATTAATAAAGATGGCGGATACGAGACTACCATCTTTCACATTAATTTTGAATTAATTAATTAATTTTTTTCGGTGTCATTGAAGTGTGAATCGAATAAACTTGATTTCTTCTGTGGATTCCTCTTGAAATGGCTGCAGTCACAAACCATTACGTTCTTAAACATTCTTCTCGCTATATTTATCACCTTTAAAAGTTCTAAAAATACACAAAAAGATAGTGCGAATGAGGTTTGGTCATAATGCTCATTGAATGCCACTGTTAGCTATGAATGTAAAATTTTCAATAAATTTTGAATGTATACAAAACTATCTACATTATTTATATTTCAATTGTTTATTATAACGTTTACAATTATTATAATGTAGAAAACGTTAAAAATACGCAAAATAATAGGGACTTGGTGAAATAGTTTTTCCCAGGGCCTTTTTACCTGTAATTCCAACCCTGTAATATCACATGGGGAAGCGCATATGAGGCTCATGTTGAAATTTTGCTCCCCTCGGTTGATGGCTGGCCCTGCATAACTCTCATATTTTTGGACAGAATTTTAATAATTGAGATGAGCGGGTGGTGGTTTGGTATGGCTAGTCTATCTACATATTTATCGCTTGGTGATATTGAAAATATCCCTTCGTATTTAAAATGTATGGCTATAAGAAACTATTCATCTCTCCACATTCCATGACAAATTTGAAAAGCAAGATACAGGAGTGATTGGAAGAAGTGAATAAAGCAATGAATTCATCAGGATTTCAAGGGGGGGACTGTTTTGATAGAGATAGGAAAGTGAGAAGCAACGGCAACAGTAATACATACACTCACATGAATTTAACAACCGAAAGTGTAAGAGGTATGTTAATTCCAGATTTTTGGATAAATCACAATAGGTAATGGCATTTCTTGCGTTCCTCGTTGTCCAATTGGTTACTTTGAGTAGGAGCAACGATCTCTTTTAAAAGTATAACCCACTCACCTTCTCAATTTTCTCATCCAACATATATTTCTTCCGTTTATGACAGCCTCCAGAGAAACTACTCATTTATCCAATTTAAGTAATATCTTAGACAATCATGGTTAACATTCAAATATACGGGATATAACACCCATGGCTTATCATACTTTCAGAAATTTCCTTCTGATGCATCAGTAATTCCCAGGATCTCCGAAATTGTATACAATAGCGATGTTCAATGTATCGTACCAACCTTTTAATTCTATAAGAAAGTTCGAGTAGTTTACTAAGCCAGAACCTAAACCATCTTCTTATCAGCAATTTATTTTGGAAAGAGAGTTCGGTTTTTTCAAACCGATAAAAATGGCTAACATTGGTATTACTATCTATGCAAGCCAATGGTTTATTCTAAATCTTACCTAACTTTAGAGATGTAATTTATCTGTAATAGGCGTATAAACTTCAAGTTTCTGCGACACTGAATATGCGGAGTATCTAAAATTCCATATTTACGTTTCAATTCATATTTTAGTGACATGATAATAGAAACTTTAGTCGATGTAGTAAGATCATCTTCAACGCTCTATCTATTTTGTATCATAGATGTTATAAGAGAAGTGAAACGATTTGGTTCTCATAAGCGTAAGGAATAAATATTAGGTGGAATTTCTCTAGTCTGGAACGTCTCGGAAGGAATGAAGTGCAAATATTCGAAAGCAAGAGTTTAAATTTTCTCTCTACCGATGTGTTACGAAAGTATCATCCTCTGAAATGATGCTGTAATTCAAATTTTCAGGGGCTACGCTGGATCTTCGAGGGATCTTCGCGGGATGAGAAGAGGACCAGGACCGGGACCAGGACCAGGACGAGGACCAGGACCAGGATGGAGCCGAAGAAAGAAGAGGAAGGCCTTTCCCATCCCCGCTCTAGGTAATTATCTCAATTCATATGGGTAGTTTCGATGGAGAGAATACTTGACCTTCAACCGCAGAAGGTACATCGCCTGTAAAACTTAAATTATCGCAATTAATTAATTGTGGTATTCCAATTTTCAGGGGCTACGCTGGATCTTCGAGGGATCTTCGCGGGATGAGAAGAGGACCGGGACCAGGACCAGGACGAGGACCAGGACCAGGACCAGGATGGCGCCGAAGAAAGAAGAGGAAGGCCTTTCCCATCCCCGCTCTAGGTAAATATCTTCTTTAATCCATATATAATTGGGAGGGATATTATTTCTATTGTAACTCCTACGTCCACCCCATAGAAAAGAAAAGCGGGAAGAAACATGGTTAAATTATTTTGCGGGTCGATCTCCAGAACCACTGTAACCTCTTGAAAGTCATTGGACTGACTGACATTAATAGACCGGAGATGATATAAATTCTAAACCCTATATATCTCTCTCATGCGCGGAAATGTCTGAAGTTTACTTCGAAAAGGTGAGATCGCTAACCATTCGGTATGATCGTGGAAAAATGGGTAGAAAAGACGATTTTTGAAAACGGAATATATTTAACCTACATGGATGTTGCAGGCTTTTTGCGAAAGTGCGACGGTAATAAAATTTGCGGGTTTATAGCGAGAGAATATGCTTGAAAATTGGATTGTGTTCCGTTCCCGTTCACTATAATGTGCGCTATCACGATGAATAATAAGGTAATTACAAATCCCCTACCTCATGGCTTATGGCTGTCAGGGGGATATTGATTCAATAGTAAATATTCAGGGATTAAATTCAATTAAGAATATGCAGTTACTGCAATCGAATTTCCGAATACCATGTTATATTACATGCGGTTTTTTCATTCTGCTTCTGCTGTGCTCTGAAATATATTGATATGCTGACAAAGGTTCGATGCAATAATTTTTTCCTCAATTTCAAACGAGTCAAAGCATTTTATATTTTTTAAGTATTAATTCGTATAATTATTTATCGTGGCTTAGTTACGAGATGTTTGGACGTACCGATTGAAGCGATAAGCGTGCAATATAGTACCAATTCGAAATGATAAATCTGTAATTGAAATTCTTCCCAGTAGGATAAATTTTTTACAGAAATAATAGTTTACTTGATTTACATGTAAGAGGAAGCGCCGTGATCTCTGTCTTCGTATCACACGTTTCCCTTTACGTCGGACTTAAATTTGTGGGAGGGTTAAATTTGGGATACTTTACAACAGAAATCTGTAACCAAGTATTGAGTACTTTCAATGCAATGCTAGTTGCAGGTGTATTTTTCCTTTTTGGGCTTCTCAAGAGCCTCTCTAACCCTAGCGTGCTCTTGCTAATTGAAATCTCCTTCCTCACCTCGGCACTTTGTTGAATTGGCTGTTACTGCTCTTGATTTGCTAAGGAATTATGTAATGAATAATTGTTCATGTTGCCCAGCCATTGAGAGTCTTAGATTTCTTTGTTGATGGCACGAATTTAAATGAGACAACACTGGGAATGCTTCCCAAATTTTATAATTACATCCCTGATAATTCATGAACCTAACGGTATTATGATAAGAAAAGCATGATTTTGAACGTCTAGTTCCGTTTAAATCCTTTATTTAATGGTGAAGTCAGAACATTTTCTTTTTTTTTAACCTTTATCATGCATGCAGAAATGATTCTCTAGCGGAGCAACTAGAATGACCATTTACGCCGCAAAAAAGTCCTTCATTAATCGAATGTATCCCAATGGGTGCGGGATGACGGTTCGAAACCTCACAGATATGTGCGTAACAAGGTAAAATAGATAAAATTATGTCCTCCCTTCAGCAATCCTTATGTCTCATCAGTTCTTCTCGGCGTTAGGTCGCTTGAGTAGGAAGAATTACGGAGTAATTGCACGACATTTGTTTCCTTTTGTAGGATATTCTTCATCGGCTGAGAAAGGCAACAGGCGCGAAAGGGTGATAGCATTAATGGCTGGAGAAAACGTTTCCCTCATAATAATGCTTCGTCTTTATTTCCTGAGCGTATTTGGTTCGGATAAGAAAATATAAGGATAAAACACTTGTTTAGTGTTACTTTATCGACAGAATGAGCAATTTATATTAGCCAAGGTTTTGCTAGTCTAATAATAAATTTAAAAAATTCTCTTCTGAAAATTCCAATTATGAGTCTGCTTAAAAATTTCATCAATGGAAATAATTACTAACTAAATGTTGAGTGTGCATGTGCCTGGCGGATCTGAGGTTGCGAGGTCGAATTCTTCTCGTGTTTGACCAGTTGCATCTTAATTTTCAGTAACAAACGAATGTAAGATATTGTAGCCACAAATTTATATTACTGAAAGTTTCTTCCTATAATTAAGCGTTTTTTTTCAATCCTTTTCTAATATATTAAGTAGTGTACTTTTAGGGTGTAACCGTGATTAGATAACAGAGGTATTTTTAATGGGGCTGAATCATTATGCTTGAAAAGTGTAATTGAGTATTATTTAAATTCCGATGAAAACGAAAAATTTATTGATAACCATGAATTATGATTGATTCTGTCTAAAGTCGACCAAGCAACTTATGGTGCATGTAAAAATGATCTGAATTTCTGAAAAACACGAATCAGTCTCAGTCCATTCCGTGAGATAGTCGACTTAGTAGGACAGTAATATTTGGATTGAAAATCACCAATAAATTGGTAACTTCAGTTATTCAAAATTAACGATACGTTCAATTATACAAATGCATATATTTCGGAATGATAGGAAGTGCCTTTTAGAAGCTTCAACACAAAGTTTAATATGCCGAGGGGAACGGAAATTTCTATATCAACGTGGAACGTCTCGGAAGGAATGAAGTGCAAATATTCGAAAGCAAGAGTTTAAACTTTCTCTCTACCGATGTGTTACGAAAGTATCAGCCTCTGAAATGATGCTGTAATTCAAATTTTCAGGGGCTACGCTGGATCTTCGAGGGATCTTCGCGGGATGTGAAGAGGACCAGGACCGGGACCAGGACGGAACCAGAACCAGGTGTGGACCAGGACCAGGATGGCGCTGAAGAAAGAAGAGGAAGGCCTCTCCCATGCCCACTCTAGGTAAATATCTTCTTTAATCAATATATAATTGGGAGGAATATTATTTCTATTGTAATTCCTATGTCCTCCCCATAGAAAAGAAAAGCGGCAAGAAACATGGTTAAATTATTTTGCTGTTTGATCTACAGAACCACAGTAACCTCTTGAAAATCATTGGACTGCCTGATACTGAGCGATACTGAGCGATGCCTGATACTGAGCGATACCACGACTGCCACGATCATTTATGCGATAATCCTCTTCATTATTCTATTCATAAATCCTTAATTTAATTTCTTCCGGAGTTGACGGCATTCGTTTATGCATTTCTTCGTTCTGATGCAAACAACATTAATAGACCAAAGATGATATAAATTCTAATTCCTGTATCTCTCTCTCATCCGCGGAAATGTCTGAAGTTTATTCCAAAAGGTGAGATTCCTAAGCATTGGGTATGATCGTGGAAAAATGGGTAGAAAAGAACTATTTTTTTGGAATGGGAATGTGAATTTTCTACGTCAATATTGCTGGCTTTTTGCAGAAGCGTATTTTTCAGCGTGACAGTAATGAAATTTGCGTGTTTTTTAGCTAGTGAATATGCTTCAAAATTGGATTGTTTTCCGTTCCCATTCACTATAATGTGCGCTATCACGATGAATAATTAGGTAATTACAAATCCTCTACCTCATGGCTTACGGCTGATCGCAGTATATTATTGTAATTTTAACTCTTCATAGTTTCATTTAAATTAGGAATATACAGTAACTGCCATCGAATTTCCGAGTACCATCTTATATTACACGCCGTTTTTTCATTCTGCTTGTGGAGTGCGAGCTCTGGTCATTAATTTACTGATATCAGATAAAGGTTTTATGCTTTTATTTTTTCCTGTATATAATCTAATTGTCGTAGTAATGTATATTTTAACAGAAATATATATTCAGTTATGGCGACCTAGTCCCGAGATCGTAGTCCGTTTTGATTGAAACGTTAATCCTTCAATAAAGTAGAAATTCTGAAATGAAAACTCGGTTAGGGAAATTCTTATTACTAGGATATATAATTTTGTGAAATAATATTTGAGTTTATTTACATGGTGCAACATGGAATTTTCGTGACATCTTTCATATTGTCATTCGTTTCCCTTACAATCTTACAATATTTTTCCGAGTGAGTCTGTGAAATTTATCAATTTTTCATCAATACAATTCGAACTAAATTTAGAAGGATATTTATTATATATATATATATATATATATATATATATATATATATATATATATATATATATATATATATATTATATTTATTTAATATTCTTAGAACGTTTATTAAATAGACCTAATTGTTGAGGCTACTTGGCAAAAACTGTCATAGATCTTCTTCAAATTTTCTACCGAAAGTCAATTATTTTTGATATAGTAATAGCCAAAGTGATGACATGGATTTTGGCAAAATACTTGATAAGTAGTGCAATACTTTGTTTACATTTAATATTTACATAGGCTAATAATTTTTAAATATGATTCATTAAAGTTTTAATTTCATTTATCTATCATAATATAAAACTATACATGTTTCATTATTTTCTTAACTATTCAGAGAATTTGGTAATAAAAGTATCATGCTGCTCTATAAAATATTTTACTATATGGTATTTTTAAATTGTTTCTAGGATCCATGTTGGAATTGCATGCCAACCTGTAGGGGTCAAACATGGTCCATACTGCAATAACAAAGGAATGACCTTGTATCAGCATGACTGCAAGCAATTCACCATGCAGATTACTGGCGGCCAAAATCCACTGGTCCAGGAGAGAAAACCAGAGGATCTCAATATAAGCTACAGATATTGAGAACTAGGACATCTCTGCTTTAATTCTGAAGGTGGGTGTCCTAAATATAGGTATAATAATAGGATTAAGGTATTAGACAGGTTTAGATTCTAGATATTTATAAAAAGACAGGAAAATAACCCTTGGCTCATTTAGGGGGATAGGTTAGAAGAAAGAATGACATTAAAAGGTGGGAAATAAGTGACGAAAAATAATGTAAAAAAGTGGCTAAAGAAATGAAAATGTAAAATACAAAAATATATTAAAAGTAGGGGTGGGGAAGTGATATCAGAGTAAAATAAGGTGAAAGGAGGGGAGGGGAAAAGAAGGGGAGAGAAAGTAGGGGAAGTAATGAGGGGAGGGTAAAGTAGGGGTGGTAATGAGAGGAGGGGTGGAAGGAACGGAGGGGAGGAAGGAACGGAGGGGAGGGGAATTGGAGAGGAGGGGCAGAAGAAAAGGAGGGGAGGGAGTAACTGGGGGTGGGGTGGAAGGAATGGAGGGGAGGGGGTTAGAGGGGAGGGGAAATGGAGGGGAGGGTTAGAGGGGAGGGGAAATGGAGGGGAGGGGAAGTGGTTCTGATACCTTTTAAGCTTTCTATTAAATAACAGTTCTATAAATTGTTTGGTCCATCAAAGTTTCTCAGTCTTTACTGTAAACTGTATTATAATAATTATTAATTTTTTTCCATATTTTACTCCAACCAGAAAAATACTAATTTATATTTAATTATTTGTTAATAGGAAGATTAAATAATAGAGCTTTTATGATGCCATGATTTAAATCAACATTTTATGATATTTCATTTAAATATTGGAAGTTATTTTAAGGAGTACATTATCCCATTCTCTCTGAATTAAGGTTATATTTACTTATGAGTTAAAATTCATTTAAAAGATCTAGTACATGATATAGGTCAATGTTAAATTATTTATAATTGCACAATTGTTTGATTATCCTATTTCATTAAAAAACCCAAATATATTTGGTGCTGTAGCTCATTATTGACGTAGGCATTTGCCCCTGTTCTTTTTTGTTGACAGCATTCTTTCTCGAATGTTGTGTGAAGTATCATAACTCATATTTATTTATTTATTTTAATTATAGTGTTGATAAGACTACTAGTAGGCACCTGGCCAGGTGGTAGTGATTATTTTGGGAAAATACAAAAATTATATACCCTATCTGGTACCCACCTTAGTCGATAGGAAAACCTGCCAAATACCTTCTGAATGCAGAGCAACAATATCAATAAGAAATCACAATATAATGCAAATCAATACATTATAATAAGTAGTGAATAAAAATTACCAATTTTAATATTACAAAAATACAGAAAAACAATATCTTAACAAGTTATTAAAATTATTACTTAAGAGAAGCTACTTTGTGTCTTTGGTCATTTCTCCCAAAATAATCTGGTCTCTGAGACTATTTTTGAAAATCTTTCATCTTAGGCTTTCCTGTAATAGTGTATATATATTCCACAATCTTTTTATTTTACGTCTCGATTGTAATTATTCCCAGACAAACTCTTCAATCACAGTAGTGATGCTGTTAGTCTTCCAATATTTACCCAAAACAAACCTAACTGCTCTCCTCTGCACGTTTTCTAATTTATCCGTTAGTCCTTTTTGATGTGGTTCCCAAATGCTATCGCTATACTCAAGCATAGCTCTAACTAGGGTTAAATATATGCATTTTTTTAACTTCCTTACGGTATTTCCTGAAGTTTCTGAAATTAAGACTTCTGTTCGCGTTACAAGTTATGTTCTCAATAAGACTTGCCAATGTTAAATTTTTACTGAAGGTTATCCCAAGGAATCGAATTTCCTTATGAGTTGGCACACATGAGTCTCCTATGTTATGATTGAATTTAAATTTAAAGTAGTAGAAGTGAATTATATTATGGTCCCTAGCACACTTCCCAGAGAACGCCTGAGGTTACATTAGCAGCTTGTAATGATTGTTCACTGATCCTATCCTTTATAGTTCTATCGCTAATGAATGACTGTATCCATTTAAATAATCTTGGGTCAATATTTATGCGCGATACCTTTTCCATAAGGATCTACTAAGTCAAATGCTTATGATAAATAATTTAATGCTGCATCTACTTGTACTGTTGCATCGTGAGCTTCCTCCAGGGCTCTATTAAACCATAAAAGTTGGTATTTGCAAGATTATCCTTTCCTAAATCCTTGCTGACAATTTGAAATCCAGTTCTCACTGTCGCAAGCCTTTCGTATATAACTAGCTAATTTTTTCGTAAAGCTGACCTATCACACTCGTAAGTCATATTGGTCTGTAGTTATCCACCAATTTCTTGTTTCCTCCCTTATGAATTAGTATGACCGTAGTGGATTTCCTGCCAAGCGAGCTTTCACCGTTGTTTAATGCATTTGTAAATATTGTATGTGGATAATAAACTATGGCCCGTCCACTAACTTTAAGGCCCCTTTCTCTATGTTTGCTGGTCCGACTGATTTTTTTTACTCTGAAGTGAACTACTACTCTTTTATGTATATCATTAAAACCTATTTTGAACTGCAAGTATTCATTTCTGTCATCCTGTCGTTGTCTTAGCAAGCTTACGTTTTCTTAGGTGCAAAATATTTTTACAAAGTGCTTCGCGAATTCCTGAGCTTTTTCACCATGGTGAAAGTACTCTTCCCCATTACTACAGAATGTCCTTCCTTCAATTTCAGTTATAGCTATAAATATGTACTAACTATTGTTCTTAACCGAGGGAATGTTTTCCAAGAAGTGATTTCGAGCTTTCTTTTTCTCTTTAATATAGTAAGAATTTTACGGATTTCCTTATATTTAGAATGGTATCTTTTGCAAAGTACTCTCGTTTTGTTCAGTTTGCACGCTTCTTTAGTCGTTTAACTTTCTCATTGTAATATTCTGGGTTGCCATTATCTTTTATATCTTTCACTGGCACACAAGCATTAAGTGAAGGAATTTAGATTCACTTTAAATTATTCCATACTTTGTCAACGGTCCCCCCTCTATGTATTGTATTTCTTCTCTAAGAAATCTTGAAACGCAACGATATTTGCCTCCTTGTACTGGTTTACAGCCCTGTTTGAAGAGGTGGGGACGCTCTTGTGATTCCAAAGTATTTCCATGTATATTCCCTGATGGTCACTGATTCCTGGAAACACCTCATGATCGCTGAATATCTCAGGAGGTCTCACTAGAAAAACATCTATTAAATTTTCATTAGGTGTTGGACAATGAACGAATTGTGAAGCCACCCTCTCCTACAGTTCTATTCACTAATAGCTGATCTGTGCTTGAGGCCCCCTCTTGACCATTTAACCTCGGGCATGTTAAGATCGTCTGCTATGATAGTAGGTTTGTTCCCTGTCCTCGTGTTATTTCCCCGATCCTTTCAAATATTCTACGTTGCGGCCCGGGAGTTCTGTAAGCTCAGACTCCCAGATTTTTTCTCTTACTCGTTTTGTCTAAAATTTCTATTTTAAGAAGCTCGTATGTGTCATTGGATTCTAACTGAACGCTATTTAATTTTTCTGAGACACACAAAAATACTCCTCCCCCACGCACTCCTTATCTCGCCTGTACACCTTAAAGTTGCCTCGAAAGATTTTCTCTGAAGTGATGACTTTATTAAGCCAGGATTCCGCCTTTACTACAATGTCCGGTTTATTAAGTTCAATTAAAGTTGAAATTTCTTTGACCTTATTTAAGATACTTCTACAATTTACCAGAAGGAATACTCTTCCCCATACACCGATCCTTACACTGAGCTTTTGCAGTATCGTCATTACATGCATTGCACAATCAAGTCTTGCTGTTGTGATTTTTATTTTTAAATTCTACATTCAGATGTCTCGATAAATTTTTACACATTTCATCATCCCCTGGGATTAACTTCGTTTAATTCATCGTACAATTTCTTATAGTTTTCAATAACAACTATCTCATCTGCGTTTTCTTTACCGTAATTTATAGTCTGAAATATATTTACATTTATAGAATCATTCCCTATAGCCTTTCCCTCATTGCTCCCATTGAATTTCCTTTCCCATATAGTGCCAACCCTCGCTTCCCCTCTTAGTTTCCCTTCATTGATTCATGTTTTTGCATTCTACCGAATCTATAATTGACCCTTCTATTTAAATTAAAACCATCCCGACCGAAGTTTCCCCAATTAATCCTGCTGTTTGGATCTAACAAATATATTTTCTGGGTTTCACAAACCTAATCAAACCTCCTATTTATTTTCTTAATTCACCAAAATGGCATATCCCTCTCTTTGTACCTCCACTCACAACAGTCTGTGGCTTACTGAATGTGTTCTTAGCCACGCTACACAAATTGTACATTAAACCAGTACATTAGTCGTACATATTTACATGGTCTTCTGATTTCGCCGATTTTAAGGCGTAAGTGCCCACATGAGGAATTACCACCTTTTCTTCCATTTAACCTACATATATTCTATTTTTCGTTCCACTTGTTCAATTCTCATCCCTGTGTTTACAGTAAGCTGTATCCCATTTCTAATGCATTACTCTCTGGCAAAGCGCAACATAGAATCCCCAATAATCCTGTACGTGCCATCCTCCTTATCTCCTCCCTTCTTATCCGGTGTCCTCCGTTTCTTCACAACGGTGCTCCATCTTTCTTCAGTGGAACCACCTCGATCACCAGCCTTGAGTGAAGTATTCAAATCCGTCAGTTTGCAGAATTTCTTCTGGGCCGCCCGCAACTTTTCTCTCAACTCCTCTAATCCTGTATTTCTTCTCCAGTAGCTTCAGCACTCCAAGAGAAGTGCAACAATTGCAAATACATCCATTAGTTTCACATACCTCAATATTAATTTTGCTCCATTTTGCGTGGAACCAAAATCGCACAAATGACAGTGAACGCCTACCCTTAAGCTTCTACAACATTCATGACATATTAAACCCCCAACCTTTCCACTTACCTTAGCCATGGCAAGTGCTATCTGATATCCTTACACTAGAGTAAAATAGGCAGGACCTTCCCCTACGAGGTCTTGGTCTCGACTGATCAGTTCTATGTTCATAAATCACGTGTCAAAGAATACGATTGCATTATTTAATTCTATATTTTTATTCTTTTAAGTAAACTTTTGATTTTCAAACTTCTCTCAGATAAGCATGTCAATGGATTATTCCATACTTTATCAATAATATTATAATGTGATAAATATAATAAATATTAATTATAAAAGATTTTTACAAATTATATTTATCTACAATTGAATATGAAATATTAAGATACAGTTAATGGTATTTGATTAAAAATATATTCTTTCGTTTATTTAAAATTAACATACAATTTAAGACAAATATTTAATGATACGGAAAATTAGGGATATATTTTATTCAGTGAAGGAAAATAGTTTGATGTTATTTCATGGTTTATTTTAGAAATGAAGAATTTATAAGGACCAAAGGTTCGGCATGCAGAAAGGAGCAAAGGTTACAACAGAGCTCTTTCATTCCAAAGGATAGGAATTAGCCAACATGGATATCTGGAGTGGATATGGGTAACCAGGTATGTAGACATAAGTAAGACTACACTTCTAGGCTAAAAACATATAATAAGGATCATCCAAATATTGTCAATTGGGGTCATATATGCAGTTACTGCAATCGAATTTATGATACCATATTATATTAAATGCAGTTTTTTTCATTCAGCTATAGGAATGAGTCTTAAAAATTTCTGATTTGCAGACAAAGGTTCGACACATTAATTTTTTACTGAATTTATTCCATCATTTGAAGTAATTTATTTTTTAACATAAATATGTATTCCGTTATCGTGATCTAATTACGAGATCGTTTCCCGTTCCGATTGAAGAGGTAAATTTGCAAAACCATTTCCGTAATGAAAACTCGATAAGAGAAATTCTTTCCAGTAGGATAAATTATTTTCTGAAATAATATTTGACTTGATTTTCATGTAAGAGGGAGCGCTGTGACCTCTGTCATTTTATCACACGTTTCTCTTTACATCGGGGTAAATTTTGTGGGGGTGTTAAAATTAAGATACTTTACAGCGGACATCTGTAACGAAGCATTGAGTACTTTCAAAGCATTGCAAGTTGTAGGTATAATTTTCCTTTTTGGGCTTCTCAAGAGCCTCCCTTAGCTTAGCACGCTCTGGATAATTCCAAGCTCCTTCCTCACCGCGACACTTTGGAGAGTTAACTATTACTGCTCTTGATTTGCTAAGGAATTATGTATTGAATAATTGTTCATATTGCCCAGGAATTGAGAGTCTTATATTCTTCGTTGATGGCACGAATTTAAACAAGACGTCACTGGGAATGCTTCCATATTTTATAATTACATCCCTAATAATTCCTCAACTTAACTGTATTATGATAAGAAAAGTTTAATTTTGAACGTCGAGTTTCTTTTAAATCATGTATATGGTCGTGAAATCAGAATGTTTTCCTTTTCTTTTTAATCCTGATTATGCATGCAAAAATGATTCACTAGCGGAGCAACTACAATGACCATTTCTGCCGCAATAAAGTCTTTCATTCGTGGAAAGTAACCCAATGGGATGCGGGAGGACGGTTCATATTGCCCAGGTCAAGCCTTGCAGATATGTGCGTAACGGGGTAAAATAGTTTCCCTATTAGGTAATGTCCTCCCATCAGCAACCCTTAAGCCTCGTCATTTCTTCACGTTATTAGTTCTCTTGTGCAGGAAGAATTGTGGCGTAATTGCACTACATTTGTTTCATTTAGTAGGATATTCTTCATTGGCTGAGAAAGGCAACAGGCGTGAATGGGTGAACATTAATGGCAGGAGAAAACGTTTCCCTAATAATAATACTTCGTCTTTATTTCCTGGGTGTATTCTGGTTGAATAAGACAATATATGGATATAACAATTGTTAAGAGTTTCTTTAACGACTGAATTAACAAATTATATTAGCCGAGGCTATGCTAGTCTTATAATAAATTTAAAAAATTCTCTTCTAAAAAATCCAATCATGAGTCTCCTGAAAAATTTCTTCAACGGAAATAATTACTAACTAAATGTTGAGTGTGCATGTGCCTTACAAATCTTTGGTCGCAAGTTGGAATTCTTCTTGAGTTTAACCAGTTGCATCTTAAGTTTCTGTAATATAAGAATGTATGATCTTGTAGCCACAAAATTATATTACAGAAAGTTTCTTACTGTAATAAAGCATTTTGTTCAATCTTTTCTAATATATTAAGTGGTGTACTTTTAAGGCGTGAACATGATTAAATGACATAGCTTTTTTTAAAGGGGGCTGAATCATTATTCTTGAAAAGTGTGAATGAGTATTTGAAATACCGATGAAAACAAAAATTTTATTGATAACCATGAATTATGATTGTTTCTCTCCAAAGTCGACCAAGCAACTTATGCTGCATGCAAAAATGATCTGAACACCATGAGTCAGTCTCAGTCCATTCCATGAGATAGTGAACTTAGTGGGACCTAGTTATATTTCGATTGAAAATCACGAGAAATAGGTGATATATAACTATAACTTATAATCTATCATATATAATTCTATAATATAACCTTTAACTTCAGGTGTTCAAAATTAACTATACGTTCAATTATACAAATGCAAATATCTTGGAATGATACAAAGTTCCCTCTGGAAGCTTCAACATTAAAAGTTTAATGTGCCGATGGGAACGGAAATTTTGTTATAATTGTGGAACGTCTCGGAAGGAAAGGAGTGCAAATATTTGAAACCAACAATTTAAATGTTCTCTCTACCGATGTGTTACAAAAGTATGAGCCTCTGAAATGATGCTGTAATTCAAATTTTCAGGGGCTACCCTGGATCTTCGCGGGATGAGAAGAGGACCAGGACCGGGACCAGGACGGAACCAGAACCAGGACCAGGACTAGGATGGCACCGAAGAAACAAGAGGGCAGCCTCTCCCATGCCTGTCTAGGTAAAAATATTCTTTAATCCATATACAATTCGGACAGATATTGTAATTCCTATGTCCTCCCCATAGAAAAGAAAAGCGGGAAGAAACATGGCTAAATTATTTTGCGGGCCGATCTACAGAACCACAGTAACCTCTTTTAAGTCGTTGGACTGACTGACAACACTGAGCGATACCGCGACTGCCACGATTATTTACCCAATAATCCTCTGCATTGTTCTATTTATAAATCCTTAATTTAATTTCTTCCAGAGTTGACGGAATTCGTTTCGGCATTTCATTGGTTGTGATGGAAACTACATTAATATACGAGAGATGATATAAATTCTAAATCCTATATCTCTCTCTCATGCGGGGCAATGTCTGAAGTTTACTTCGAAAAGGTGAGATTCCTATCCATTCGGTATGATCGTGGAATAATGGGTAGAAAAGACTATGTTTTGTAATTCGAATGTGAATATTCAACGTTAATATTGCAGTTCTTGGGCGAAAGCGTATTTCACAACGTGACAGAGAAGATGCCTCTAAATTGAAACGTAGTAGGTAAAGTGAATAGGATGCAAAGTTTAGCTAGTAGAATCCTTAGGGGCTGCTCATGGAGAGTAAAAGAAATAGTGCACTTCTTCTTAATTGGACCTCTCCTTGAGTACTGCTGCGCGATTTGGGATCCGCACGAAGTGGGATTAACTTCCAGCCTTGAAATGGTTCAACGTAGGGCAGCTAGATTTGTTAAGGGAGATTTCAGATTTGACAGCAGTGTTTCAGCTATGATAGAATCCCTCGGTTGGGATTTGCTTAGTGATAGAACACTTGATTACCGTAGGAAGCTTTTTCATAAATTTATCACTATGGATCTCAGGGAGGAGGTAGTTGATATTGTCATACCAGTTAGTAGCATACGTGATCTTCGAGACAAAACGACAAAGCGTTACAGGGAAATAGTTTCCAGGACGGATAGTTATTTCTGGTCATTTTTTCCGCAAAGTATTAGAGAAGCCAACAGCAGTCAAAGGTAGATAGGGTTTTCGGTGTTTCACACCCCCTGCCATGTGCCAGTGGCGGTTAGCAGGGTCTTTATGTAAAATGTAAATGTAAGTTATTGTAACCTAGGAAGGAATCGTTCGTTTTGACTGAAATGTTAAAAGTGGTAAAACTAAAATAAAGTACAAAGTCAGAAATGAAATCTCGGTAAGAGATATTCCTCTCACTTGGAGAAATAATTGTGTGAAATAATATTTGAGTTCATTTACGTGTTGCAATACGGAATTTTTGTGACCTCTCATATTGTCATTCGTTTCCCTTAGTAAGTAAATACACTTAGAGTGCAAACTGAACATACCTTGAGGCTATCTTGCATAAACTATCATAGATCTCATTCATATTTCTATCAAAAATCAATAATTTTTTAAAGAGTAATAGCCAAAGTGATGATTAGAAATTTGGCAAAACACTTGATATGTGGTGCAATACTTGGTTAACATTTAATAGATAGGCTTAAATTTAATTGGCCACTCACTTTTGATTATGATTCAAGAAGGTATTAATTTCATTTACCTATAATAATATTAAACTATAATTCATTATCAACTATACATGTTTCATTATTTTCTTAACTATTCAGAGAATTTGGTAATAAATGTATCATGCTGCACTATAAAATATTATACTACTTAGTATTTTTTTATTTTTCTAGGATCCATGTTGGAATTGCATGCCAACCTGTAGGGGTCAATCATGGTCCATGCTGCAATACCAAAGGAATGACCTTGTATCAGCATGACTGCAAGCAATTCACCATGCAGATTACTGGCGGCCAAAATCCAGTGGTCCAGGAGAGGAAACTGGAGAATCTCAATATAATCAACAGATATTGAGAACTAGGACATCTCTGCTTTAATTCAGAAGGTGGGTGTCCTAAATATAGGTATAATAATAGGATTAAGGTATTAGACAGGTTTAGATTCTAGATATTTATAAAAAGACAGGAAAATAACCCTTGGCTCATTTAGGGGGATAGGTTAGAAGAAAGAATGACATTAAAAGGTGGGAAGTAAGTGACGAAAAATAATGTAAAAAAGTGGCTAAAGAAATGAAAATGTAAAATACAAAAATATATTAAAAGTAGGGGAGGGGAGGAGGGGAAGTGATATCAGACTAAAATAAGGTGAAAAGAGGGGAGGGGAAAAGAAGGGGAGAGAAAGTAGGGGAAGTAATGAGGGGATGGAAAAAGTAGGGGAGGAAACGAGGGGAGGGTAAAGTAGGGGTGGTAATGAGAGGAGGGGTGGAAGGAATGGAGGGGAGGGGATTGTAGGGGAGGGATGGAAGAAAAGGAGGGGAGGGAGTAATTGGGGGTGGGGTGGAAGGAATGGAGGGGAGGGGGTTATAGGGGAGGGGAGATTGAGGGGAGGGTTAGAGGGGAGGGGGAATGGTTCTGATACCTTTTATGCTTTCTATTAAATAAGAGTTCTATAAATTATTTGGTCCATTAAAGCTTCTCATTCTTTTCTGTAAACTGTATTATAATAATTAATAATTTTTTCCCATATTTAACTCCAACCAGAAAAATACTAATTTATATTCAATGATTTGTTAATAGGAAGATTAAATAATAGAGCTTTTATGATGCCATGATTTAAATCAACATTTTAAGATATTTCATTTAAATAATGGATGTTATTTTAAGGAGTACATTATCCCATTCTCTCTGAATTAAGGTTACATTTACTTATAAGTTAAAATTCATTTAAAAGATCTAAACATGATTTAGGTCAATGTTAAATTATCTATAATTGCACAATTGTTTGATAATCCTATTTCATTAAAAAACACAAGTAGATTTGGTGCTATAGCTCATTCTTGACATAGCCATTTGCCCGTTATTTTTTGTTGACAGCATTCTTTCCTGAATGTTGTGTGAAGTATAATAGCTCATATTTATTTATTTATTTTAATTATATTTTTGATAAGACTACTAGTAGGCACCTGGCCAGGTGGTAGTGATTATTTTGGGAAAATACAAAAATTATATACCCTGCCTGGTACCCACCTTAGTCGATAGGAAAACCTGCGAAATACCTCCTGAATGCAGAGCAACAATATCAATAAGAAATCACAATATAATGCAAATCAATACATTACAATAAGAAGAGAATAAAAATTACCAATTTTAATACTACAACAATATAGAAAAACAATTTTTTTACAAGTTATTAAAATTATTACTTAAGAGAAACTACTTTGTGTCTGTGGTCATTTCTCCCAAAATAATCTGGTCTCTGAGACTATTTTTTAAAAACCTTTCATCTTATGCTTTCCTGTAATAGTTGTATATATATTCCACAATCTTTTTATTTTACATCTCGATTGTAATTTTTCCCAGACAAACTCTTCAATCACAGCAGTGACGCTGTTCGTCTTCCCATATTTACCCAATACAAACCTAGCTGCTCTCCTCTGCACATTTTCTAATTTATCCGTTAGTCCTTTTTGATGTGGTTCCCAAATGCTATCGCTATACTCAAGCATAGCTCTAACTAGGGTTAAATATATGCATTTTTTTAACTTCCTTACGGTATTTCCTGAAGTTTCTGAAATTAAGACTTCTGTTCACGATAAAAAAGTTATGTTCTCAATAAGACTTGCCAATGTTAAATTTTTACTGAAGGTTATCCCAAGGAATCGAATTTCCTTATGAGTTGGCACACATGAGTCTCCTATGTTATGATTGAATTTAAATTTAAAGTAGTTGAAGTGTATTATATTATGGTCCCTAGCACACTTCCCTGAGAACGCCTGAGGTTACATTAGCAGCTTGTAATGATTGTTCACTGATCCTATCCTTTATAGTTCTATCGCTAATGAATGACTGTATCCATTTAAATAATCTTGGGTCAATATTTATGCGCGATACCTTTTCCATAAGGATCTACTAAGTCAAATGCTTATGATAAATAATTTAATGCTGCATCTACTTGTTCTGTTGCATCGTGAGCTTCCTCCAGGGCTCTATTAAACCATAAAAGTTGGTATTTGCAAGATTATCCTTTCCTAAATCCTCGCTGACAATTTGAAATCCAGTTCTCACTGTCGCAAGCCTTTCGTATATAACTAGCTAATTTTTTCGTAAAGCTGACCTATCACACTCGTAAGACATATTGGTCTGTAGTTATCCACCAATTTCTTGTTTCCTCCCTTATGAATTAGTATGACCGTAGTGGATTTCCTGCCAAGCGAGCTTTCACCGTTGTTTAATGCATTTGTAAATATTGTATGTGGATAATAAACTATGGCCCGTCCACTAACTTTAAGGCCCCTTTCTCTATGTTTGCTGGTCCGACTGATTTCTTTTACTCTAAAGTGAACTACTACTCTTTTATGTATATCATTAAATCTTATTTTGAAGTGCATGTATTCATTTCCATCATCCTGTCGTTGTCTTAGCAAACTTTACGTTTTCTTAGGTGCAAAATATTTTTACAAAGTGCTTTGCGAATTCCTGAGCTTTTTCACCATGGTGAAAGTACTCTTCCCCATTACTACCGAATGTCCTTCCTTCAATTTCACTTATAGCTATAAATATGTACTAACTATTGTTCTTAACCGAGGGAATGTTTTTCAAGAAGTGATTTCGAGCTTTCTTTTTCTCTTTAATATAGTAAGAATTTTACGGATTTCCTTATATTTAGAATGGTATCTTTTGCAAAGTACTCTCGTTTTGTTCAGTTTGCACGCTTCTTTAGTCGTTTAATTTTCTCATTGTAATATTCTGGGTCGCCATTTTCTTTTATACCTTTCACTGGCACACAAGCATTAAGTGAAGTAATTTAGATTCACTTAAAATTATTTCATACTTTGTCAATGGTCCCCCCTCTATTCATTGTATTTCTAAGCTAAGAAATTTTGAAACGCAACGATATTTGCCTTCTTGTACTTGTATACAACCCTGGTTGAAAGGGTGGCGATGCTCTTGTGATTCCAAAGTATTTCCATGTATATTCCCTGATGGTCACTGATTCCTGGAAACACTTCAAGATCTCTGAATATCTCAGGAGGTCTCACTAGAAAAACATATATTAAATTTTAATTTGGTGTTGCACAATGCACGAATTGTGAAGCCACCCTCTCTTACAGTTCTATTCACTAATAGCTGATCTGTGCTTGAGGCCCCCTCTTGACCATTTAACCTCGGGCATGTTAAGATCGTCTGCTATGATAGTAGGTTTGTTCCCTGTCCTCGCATGTTATTTCCCCGATCCTTTCAAATATTCCAAGTTGCGGCCTGGGAGTTCTGTAGGCTCCGACTTCCAGATTTTTTCTCTTACTTGTTTTTTCTATAACTGGTATTTTAAGAAGCTCGTATGTGTTATCGGATTCTAACTGAACGCTATTTAAGTTTTCTGAGACGCACAAAAATACTCCTCCCCCATGCCCTTTCTTATCTTGCCTGTACACCTTAAAGTTACACCTTAAAGTTATAGCCATGAATTTTACACGTTCCACTAATTTTTCTCGCATACCGTATAATATTTCAGGATATCCGTTGCAGTTAGTGAAGCATCATAAATATCTTGGTATTACGCTCAGTAGTAATTTTTCCTTTAAAGAGCATATTCAAAATGTAGTAGGTAAAGTGAATAGGATGCAAAGTTTAGCTAGTAGAATCCTTAGGGGCTGCTCATGGAGAGTAAAAGAAATAGCGTACTTCTCCCTAATTTGACCTCTGCTTGAGTACTGCTGCGCGATTTGGGATCAGCACGAAGTGGGATTAACTTCCAGCCTTGAGATGATTCAACGTAGGGCAGCTAGATTTGTTAAGGGAGATTTCAGATTTGACAGCAGTGTTTCAGCTATGATAGAATCCCTCGGTTGGGATTTGCTTAGTGATAGAACACTTGATTACCGTAGGAAGCTTTTTCATAAATTCATCACTATGGATCTCAGGGAGGAGGTAGTTGATATTGACATACCAGTTAGTAGCATACGTGATCTTTGAGACAAAACGGCGAGGCGTTACAGGGAAATAGTTTCTAGGACAGATAGTTATTTCTGGTCATTTTTTCCGCGAAGTATTAGAGAAGCCAACAGCAGTCAAAGGTATATAGGGTTTTTGGTGTTTCACACCCCCTGCCATGAGCCAGTGGCGGTTAGCAGGGTCCTTATGTAAAATGTAAATGTAAGTTATTGTAACCTAGGAAAGAATCGTTTGTTTTGACTGAAATGTTAAAATGGTAAAACTACAATAAAGTACAAAGTCAAAAATGAAATCTCGGTAAGAGATATTCCTCTCACTTGGAGAAATAATTGTGTGAAATAATATTTGAGTTCATTTACGTGTTGCAATACGGGATTTTTGTGACCTCACTCATATTGTCATTTGTTTCCCTTAGTAAGTAAATACACCTAGAGTGTAAATTGAATATAACTTGAGGCTATCTTGCATAAACTATCATAGAACTCATTCATATTTCTACCGAAAATCAATATTTTTTTTAAGAGTAATAGCCAAAGTGATGATTAGAAATTTGGCAAAACACTTGATAAGTAGTGCAATACTTTGTTTACATTTAATATTTACATAGGCTAATCATTTTTAAATATGATTCATTAAAGTTTTAATTTCATTTACCTATCATAATATAAAACTATACATGTTTCATTATTTTCTTAACTATTCAGAGAATTTGGTAATAAATGTATCATGCTGCACTATAAAATATTATACTACTTAGTATTTTTTTATTTTTCTAGGATCCATGTTGGAATTGCATGCCATCCTGTAGCGGTCAAACATGGTCCATGCTGCAATACCAAAGGAATGACCTTGTATCAGCATGACTGCAAGCAATTCACCATGCAGATTACTGGCGGCCAAAATCCAGTGGTCCAGGAGAGGAAACTGGAGAATCTCAATATAATCAACAGATATTGAGAACTAGGACATCTCTGCTTTAATTCAGAAGGTGGGTGTCCTAAATATAGGTATAATAATAGGATTAAGGTATTAGACAGGTTTAGATTCTAGATATTTATAAAAAGACAGGAAAATAACCCTTGGCTCATTTAGGGGGATAGGTTAGAAGAAAGAATGACATTAAAAGGTGGGAAGTAAGTGACGAAAAATAATGTAAAAAAGTGGCTAAAGAAATGAAAATGTAAAATACAAAAATATATTAAAAGTAGGGGAGGGGAGGAGGGGAAGTGATATCAGACTAAAATAAGGTGAAAAGAGGGGAGGGGAAAAGAAGGGGAGAGAAAGTAGGGGAAGTAATGAGGGGATGGAAAAAGTAGGGGAGGAAACGAGGGGAGGGTAAAGTAGGGGTGGTAATGAGAGGAGGGGTGGAAGGAATGGAGGTGTGTAAAGAACGGAGGGGAGGGAGGAATGGAGGGGAGGGAGGAACGGAGGGGAGGGGAATTGGAGAGGAGGGGCAGAAGAAAAGGAGGGGAGGGAGTAATTGGGAGTGGGGTGGAAGGAATGGAGGGGAGGGGGTTATAGGGGAGGGGAGATTGAGGGGAGGGTTAGAAGGGAGGGGGAATGATTCTGATACCTTTTATGCTTTCTATTAAATAACACTTCTATAAATTATTAGGTCCATCAAAGTTTCTCATTCTTTATTGTAAACTGTATTATAATAATTATTAATTTTTTCCCATATTTTACTCTAACAAGAAAAGTACTAATTTATATTTAATGATTTGTTAATAGGAAGATTAAATCATAGAGCTTTTATGATGCCATGAATTAAATCAACATTTTATGATATTTCATTTAAATATTGGAAGTTATTTTAAGGAGTACATTATCCCATTCTCTCTGAATTAAGGTTATATTTACTTATGAGTTAAAATTCATTTAAAAGATCTAGTACATGATATAGGTCAATGTTAAATTATTTATAATTGCACAATTGTTTGATTATCCTATTTCATTAAAAAACCCAAATATATTTGGTGCTGTAGCTCATTATTGACGTAGGCATTTGCCCCTGTTCTTTTTTGTTGACAGCATTCTTTCTCGAATGTTGTGTGAAGTATCATAACTCATATTTATTTATTTATTTTAATTATAGTGTTGATAAGACTACTAGTAGGCACCTGGCCAGGTGGTAGTGATTATTTTGGGAAAATACAAAAATTATATACCCTATCTGGTACCCACCTTAGTCGATAGGAAAACCTGCCAAATACCTTCTGAGTGCAGAGCAACAATATCAATAAGAAATCACAATATAGTGCAAATCAATACATTATAATAAGAAGAGAATAAAAATTACCAATTTTAATACTACAACAATATAGAAAAACAATATCTGTAGTTATCAGCCAATTTCTTGTTTCCTCCCTTATGAATTAGTATGGCTGTAGCGGATTTCATGCCAAAGGGGCTTTCACCATTGTTTAACGCATTTGTAAATATTCAATGTGGATAATAAACTATGGCCCGTCAACTAATTTTAAGGCTTCTTTTTGTATATTTGCTGGTCAGACTGATTTTTTACTCTAAAGTGAACTTCTACTCTTTTATGTATATCATTAAAGCCTATTTTGAACTGCAAGTACTAATTTCCGTCATCCTGTCGTTGTCTTAGCAAGCTTGACGTTTTCTTAGGTGCAAAATATTTTTACAAAGTGCTTCGCGAATTCCTGAGCTTTTTCACCATCATGAAAGTGATCTTTCCTTCAATTTCAGTTATAGCTATAAATATGTACTAACTATTGTTCTTAACCGAGGGAATGTTTTCCAAGAAGTGATTTTGAGCTTTCTTTTTCTCTTTAATATAGTAAGAATTTTACGGATTTCCTTATATTTAGAATGGTATCTTTTGCAAAGTACTCTCGTTTTGTTCAGTTTGCATGCTTCTTTAGTCATTTAATTTTCTCATTGTAATATTCTGGGTCGCCATTATCTTTTATACCTTTCACTGGCACACAAGCATTAAGTGAAGGAATTTAGATTCACTTAAAATTATTCCATACTTTGTCAATGGTCACCCCTCTATTCATTGTATTTCTCAGCTAAGAAATCTTGAAACGCAATGATATTTGCCTTCTGGTACTTGTATACAACCCTGTTTGAAGGGGTGGCGACGCTCTTGTGATTCCAAAGTATTTCCATGTATATTCCCTGATGGTCACTGATTCCTGGAAACACCTCATGATCGCTGAATATCTCAGGAGGTCTCACTAGAAAAACATCTATTAAATTTTAATTTGGTGTTGGACAATGCTCGAATTGTGAAGCCACCCTCTCCTACAGTTCTATTCACTAATAGCTGACCTATGCTTGAGGCCCCCTCTTGACCATTTAACCTCGGGCATGTTAAGATCGTCTGCTATGATAGTAGGTTTGTTCCCTGTCCTCGTATGTTGTTTCCCCGATCCTTTCAAATATTCCAATTTGCGGCCCGGGAGTTCTGTAGGCTCAGACTCCCAGATTTTTTCTCTTACTTGTTTTTTCTATAACTGGTATTTTAAGAAGCTCGTATGTGTTATTGGATTCTAACTGAACGCTATTTAAGTTTTCTGAGACGCACAAAAATACTCCTCCCCCATGCCCTTTCTTATCTTGCCTGTACACCTTAAAGTTACCTTAAAAGATTTCCTTTGAAGTGATGTCTTTATTAAGCCAGGATTCCGCCATTACTACAATGTCCGGTTTATTAAGTCCAATTAAAGTTGAAAATTCTTTGACCTTATTTAAGATACTTCTACAATTTACCAGAAGGAATACTCTTCCCCATACAGCGATCCTTACACTGAGGTTTTGCAGCATCGTCATTACATACATTGCACAATTTAGTCTTGCTGATTTGATTTTTATTTTTAAATTTTACATTAAGATGTCTCTTTAAATTTTTACACATTTCATCATCCCCTGGGATTAACTCTGTTTAATTCATCGTACAATTTCTTAGAGTTTTCATAATAACTACGTCATCTGCGTTTTCTTTAACATAATTTATAGTCTGAAATATATTTACATTTAGAGAATCATTCCCTATAGCCCTTCCCTCATTGCTCCCATTGAATTTCCTTTCCCATATAGTGCCAACCCTCTCTTCCCTTCTTAGTTTCCCTTCATTGATTCATCTTTTAGCATTCTACCGAATCTATAATTGCCCCTTCTATTTAAATGAAAACATCCCAACCGAAGTTTCCCCAATTAATCCTGCTATTTGGATCTACAAAATAAATTCTCTGCGTTTCACAAACCCAACCGAACCTCCTATTTATTTTCTTAATTCACGAAAATGGCATATCCCTCTCTTTGTACCTCCACTCACAACAGTCTGTGGCGCACTGAATGTTCTTTGCCACCCTACACAAATCGTACATTAAACCCGTACATTAGTCGTACGTTTTTACATGGTCTTCTGATTTCGCCGATTTTATGGTGTAAGTGCCCACATGAAGAATTACCACCTTTTCTTCCATTTAACCTACATATATTCTATTATTCGTTCCACTTGTTCAATTCTCATCCCTGTGTTTACATTAAGCTGTATCCCATTTCTTATACATTTCTCTCCTGGAAAGTGCAACATGGAATCCCCAATAATCCTGTACATACCATCCTCCTTATCTCCTTCCTTCTTATCCGGTGTCCTCCGTTTCTTCACAACGGTGCTCCATCTTTCCTCAGTGGAACCACCTCGATCACCAGCCTTGAGTGAATTATTCAAATCCGTCAGTTTGCAGAATTTCTTCTCGGCCGCCTGCAACTTTTCTCTCAACTCCTCTAATTTGGTATTTCTTCTCCAGCATCCAGTACATCCATTAGTTTCACATACCTCAATATTAATTTTGCTCCATTTTGCGTGGAACCAAAATCGCACAAATGACAGTGAACGCCTACCCTTAAGCTTCTACAGCATTCATGACATATTAAACCCCCAACCTTTCCACTTACCTTAGCCATGGCAAGTGCTACCTGATATCCTTACACTAGAGTAAAATAGGCAGGACCTTCCCCTACGAGGTCTCGGTCTCGACTGATCGGTTCTATGTTCATAAATCACGTGTCAAAGAATACGATTGCATTATTTAATTCTATATTTTTATTCTTTTAAGTAAACATTTGATTTTCAAACTTCTCTCAGATAAGCATGTCAATGGATTATTCCATACTTTATCAATAATATTATAATGTAATAAATATAATAAATATTAATTATAAAAGATTTTTACAAATTATATTTATCTACAATTGAATATAAAATATTAAGATACAGTTAATGGAATTTGATTAAAAATATATTCTTTCATTTATTTAAAATTAACATACAATTTAAGACACATATTTAATGATATGGAAAATTAGGGATATATTTTATTCAGTGAAGGAAAATAGTTTGATGTTATGTCATGGTTTATTTTAGAAATGAAGAATTTATAAGGACCAAAGGTTCGGCATGCAGAAAGGAGCAAAGGTTACAACGGAGCTCTTTCATTGTAAAGGTTAGGAATTAGCCAACATGGATACCTGGAGTGGATATGGGTAACCAGGTATGTAGACATAAGTAAGAATCCACTTCTAGGTTAAAAACATATAATAAGGATCATCCAGATATTGACAATTGGGGTCATATATACAGTTAATGCAATCGAATTTATGATACCATATTATATTAAATGCAGTTTTTTTCATTCAGCTATAGGAATTAGTCCGAAAAATTCTGATATGCAGACAGGTTCAATGCATTAATTTTATACCGAATTTATTCCATCATTCGATGGTAATTATATTTTAACATAAATATGTATTCAGTTATCGTGATCTAATTACAAGATCATTGCCCGTTCTGCTTGAAGAGGTAAATATGCAAAACCATTTCCTTAATGAAAACTTGATAAGAGAAATTCTTTCCAGTAGGATAAATTATTTTCTGAAATAATATTTGACTTGATTTTCATGTAAGAGGGAGCGCCGTGACCTCTGTCATCGTATCACACGTTTCTCTTTACCTCGGGGTAAATTTCGTGGGAGTGTTAAAATTAAGATACTTTGCAACGGATATCTGTAACCAAGTATTGAGTACTTTCAATGCATTGGAAGTTGTAGGTGTATTTTTCCTTTTTGGGCTTCTCAAGAGCTTCTCTAACCCTAGCGCGCTCTGGCTAATTCAATGTTCCTTCCTCACCACGACACTTTGGAGAATTAACTGTTACTGCTCTCAATTTGCTAAGAAATTATGTATTGAATAATTGTTCATATTGCTCAGCCATTTAGAGTTTTATATTCTTCGTTGATGGCACGAATTTAAACGAGACGTCACTGGGAATGCTTCCTTATTTTATAATTACATCCCTGATAATTCATCAACCTAACGATATTATGATAAGAAAAGTTTGATTTTGAACGTCGAGTTCCGTTTAAATCTTTTATTTAATCGTGAAATCAGAACGTTTTATTTTTTTTAACCTTTATCATGCTTGCTAAAATGATTCTCTAGCGGAGCAACTACAATGACCATTTCTGCCGCAAAAAAGTCCTTCATTCATCCAAAGTATCCCAATGGGATGCGGGAGGACGGTTCGAAGCCTCGCAGATATGTGCGTAACAGGGTATAATAGTTTCCCTAGCAGCTTGTATTCTCCCTTCAGCAATCCTTAAGCCTCATCATTTCTTCATGGCATTAGTTCTCTTGTGTAGGAAGAATTATGGCGTAATTGCACGACATTTGTTTCCTTTTGCAGGATATTCTTCATCGGCTGAGAAAGGCAACAGGCGCGAATAGGTGAAAACATCAATGGCTGGAGAAAATGTTTCCCTAATAAGAATACTTCGTCTTTATTTCCTGGGTGTATTCTGGTCGAATAAGACGATATATGGATAAAACAATTGTTTAGAGTTTCTTTAACAACTGAATTAACAAATTATAATAGCCGAGGTTATGCTAGTCTTATAATAAATTAAAGAAATTCTTTTCTGAAAATTCCAATTATGAGTCTGATCAGAAATTTCATCAATGGAAATAATTACTAACGAAATGTTGAGTGTGCATGTGCCTGACAAATCTGTGGTCGCTTTTTGGAATTCTTCTCGAGTTTAACCAGTTGCATCTTATATTTCTGTAATAAAATAATGTATGATCTTGTAGCCACAAAATTATATGACAGAAAGTTTCTTCCCATATTAAAGCGTTTTGTTCAATTTTTTCTAATATATTAAGTGGTGTACTTTTAAGGCGTGAATGTGATTAAATGACATAGCTTTTTTTAAAGTGGGCTGAATCATTATGTTTGAATAGTGTAATTCAATTAAAGTGTAATTAAAAGGAATATATATCAAGATGGGGGATGATGTCAATGAGCATCAATGCCAAGTATGTGAAAAAGTGGTTTTAGATGACGAACAGTCATTACAGTGCTACGTTTGCAAATTAAAATTTCATATTAAATGTTTACAAGTGTCGGTGAAGAAATATAATAAGTATTTGGACGTAAAAAATCTCGTGAAGTTGATTTGTGAATTTTGTGTTGTTACACTTCTAAATACAGTAGTGTGTATCAAAAGTATTTTGAACAACAAGCATCTCAAGGCAGATTAAAACAAGAAAAATATTATCGATAAAGTAGAGGATGTCTGTAATGTCATTAGTGAAATAAAAACAAGCCTCGAAACAACAAATATTACCAAGACTTTACCATCATATGCTTCAGTTGTTAACGGAAGTCAGCCCAAAGAAAACCAAAGAAGAACAAGTATATGCCCTAAAATCCTCATTACACCTAAAAACTAGTCAAACAAGTGAAGAGACTGAAAAAATTGTTAAGAAAAACATCAATCTGGCAAAGTGTGACATAGGGGTTAACAGATTTACCAAAATTAGGCAGAGCGGTGTGCTTATCGAAACAAATTCCAAGGAAGGGACTCAAAAGCTACTAAAATCCGTAAATGAAATCATGGGAAATGACTATACTGTCAAGTTGACAAGTTTAAAGAACCCTTGCATCAAACTAATTGGTGTGGACCGTGAATATAACACTGCAGACTTAAAATCAGAACTTATCTCTCAAAATGGGAACATAAGAGAAAGTGATGAATTCGAGGTAAAGCACTGCAGAAGAATGAAAAGCGGAAAGGTGATTTTATTTATCGAAACTAGTGGAATAACCTTTCAGAAATTACAAGATACGTGGATAAATCTAGGATGGAGGGCATACTTGTAGTTAACATCTTCTTTAACCTTGTAAGGTTAAAGAAGATGTTAACCTGCTGAGGTGCTACAAATGCTGGGGCATGGGACACAAAGCCAAGGATTGCAACTGAAACCAGTGTTGTGGAATTTGTGCTGATCAGCATCCAACAAGTGAATGTAAGTCTACCTACAAAAAATGTGTTAATTGTTCATATACAAATACTAAATTTAAGGCTACACATGAAACAAGTCATTCAGCAGATGATCCAAGTTGTCCTCTGGCTATGAAGAAATTACAAATGATACGAATAAATTATTGGTCAACAAAAATAAGTGAATTTTAGATTGGACTACTGGTCTCATAACAACAAACAATTCTAATTTAAGAAAATGGCATCTACAACAGTTTTTGAAAAAATAGAGCATTATAACTTTGAAAATTGCTTTGAAGTTACCAATAATGACATGTTATATGATATCTATAAATTAAGAAATCAATCTTCATTAAAACTGATACATTTTAATATCAGAGGACTGAGAAAAACTTTTGGAGAAATGGTAGTCCTCATTGACAGTATGAATGTCACATTTGATGTAATAATTTGCTCAGAAACATGGCTCTCGCCAGAGGCCTCTTCTTATTACAATATAGAGGGATATGGAGCATGGCATGAGCCATGTAAGTATACCAGAGCAGATGGTGTAACAATATACGTGATAAACAAACTAAACAGTGTAAAAGTAGGAAAGGTACTTGATAAATGTAACTACATTAGCCTTAAACTAAGAGTAGAATCTAGTGATGTGTTAATAACAGCAATATATAGATCCCCAAGTCTTTCAAATTTAGATTACATTCATTCTTTATCTCAAACATTGGAAGACACCAAGGAAAAAATACACATAATTATTGGAGATATTAATATTGATATAAAAGATGGTATGAATGCAATAACTTCAGAATATTTAAGTATGTTATCAGGTAATGGTTATGTATCTGCAATAGATAAGCATACACATGAATCACAGAAATCAAAATCCTGTATTGATCACATAATGGTAAAGGGCTTGAGAAATGAGAACATAATTACAGGGGTAAAGAACTCAGCCATCACAGACCACTATCCAGTCTTAGGCTTCTTGGAACTGAAGAGAGAGACTTTAAATAATGTTAACAGTAAAAATGGGTTCATAGATAGTACAGTGAGTGAGTATAGGATAATTGATTATGATGCTATGAAGAAAGAACTAACTAAAGAAACATGGGATAAACTGTATACAATTGAAAATCCAAATGATTGTATTAGTGAGTTCATGAGTGTTATATGTAAAAAAATAAAACTCTGTGCAAAGGAAAAGAAGTTTTCACACAAGAGAAGGAAAAGAAAACCATGGATAACTAAAGGTATACTAGTATCAATTGCCAAGAGAGATGAACTACATAAAAGTTTAAAAAAGGAAAACTACAAAGAAGGATTACAGGAAAAGTTTAAAATATATAAAAATTTAATCAATAAATTAGTAAAAATATCGAGAAACAAATTTTTCTATGACAAAATATCTATTGCAAAAGACAACCCAAAAGAATTGTGGAAACAAATAGGACTAATCACAAATGAAAGAATAAAACCCAATAGTGTAAACTTAAGTGTGGATGTAAAAAACTTTCATGAATTCTTTAGTAATGTAGGTTGCGTACTTGCAAAAGAGATCTTGGAAGCTAAAAAACATAATGGTGATGAAAATCTTGATAATATTATCAAACATAATTCACAATCTATTTTTCTTTCACCAGTAAATAGCAATGAAATAGTAGATACAATAAATAGTTTGGGAAATAGCAAAGCAACTGGTCCAGATGCAATATCTATACGCACATTAAAAGAATGCAAACATTTAATTGCAAATCCACTAACATACATCATTAATAAAATTTTATATACTGGAATCTTTCCAGATAGTTTAAAGACTAGTTGGATTTGCCCCATCTACAAAGGTAAAGGGGACACAAAAAATCCTGAAAACTATAGGCCAATATCCTCAATTAGCAATGTTGCTAAAATATTTGAATCATTTATAAAAACTAGAATCATGAACTTAATAAATAAATGTGAAATTCTATCTAAAAATCAGTTTGGCTTCCAAAAGGGTAAGAGTACCAGTGACACGCTTGTTAAGTTAGTACAAGAAGTGAGTAATTTTAAAGACAAGGGAAACAAATGTGCAGCAATATTCCTCGACTTTAAGAAAGCATTCGACTCCATCTCTCATGAAAGATTACTATTAAAAATGAGCAAACTGGGGATTAGAGGAGTGGCTCTGAAACTAATGCAGAGTTATTTGGAAAAATGGGTTCAAAGGGTCAAAGTAAATGGAGTATTGAGTGAAGCAAAAGAAGTCAAATTTGGAGTACCAGAAGGCACAATTTTAGGACCAACATTATTCCTTATATATATATAAATGACTTATGTGAAGTTAATGTTGAAAATGCCAAACTACAAGCATATGCGGATGACACTGTGGTTATAGTTTGGGGGAAAACCATGGAAGCAGTAACAAATAGGGCAAATTTGCTTTTGAATAACACAATTAAGATCTGGTGTGATAATAACTTCCTGACCCTTAATGCAACAAAAATAGAATGCATCCTGTTTGGAGAAGAACCCACCCTATGCAACAAAAATGATAGTAATATAACTATGCATGGTACTTGGTGCTCGAATACCAGATCTTGTAAGTGCAAAAACATTAAAATTGTAGAACAAACAAAATACCTAGGGGTGAAAATAGACTATAAACTTAATTGGAAATATCACATGCCATACCTGGAATCAATACTAAGAAAACTGGCGTATAAAATTCATCTACTGAACCAAATACTCAATGTAAAAACATTAAAAGTAATATACTATGCCCTCATTCAATCTGTGATCACATATGGTATTGTTGTCTGGGGAGGGGTGGCTGATAAATTTATTAAACCCAATTTTATCTTACAAAAATTGATATTAAAAAGAATTTAAAAAAAACCAAAACTTTACAGCACAATTATTCAAAGTATTTGATGTACTGACGATGAGACAGTTATATATTTACAATGTGGTAAAATTTGTAAAAGGAAAAAACTATCTATTGAAAAATAATTACTACACTTATGTCACCAGAGGAAAAACCTCATAATTTGCAGCACACAGCTACAGTTACCATACTTAGCAACTAAAATCTTCAATTTATGCCCTAAAGTTATCAAAGATATACTTGATAAAACAGGTAATCTTAGTAAACAGGATATGAATGTCATTCAAATATGGATAAAAGAGCATTTCTTTTTTGAAAATTTAAAAAAGCTCTTTATAGAATGAAATGTGCAATATATGAAAAATACTTATTTTTTAGATTTATGGTTTTATGTATGTTTGTCTGTTTTCTATTTTTGTTGTATTTGTAATTTGTAAACTAAGTAGAAGTTCCTAAAAATTATACTTGGATAGTATTGTAATAAATGTAATATGATGTATTGTACGATGACATTTATATCTATATATTTTGTTATAATAATATATTGTCATGTAATAATATATTGTCATATAATGTAAACTCATTATTTGTAAACAATAGAAATTTTTAATTTCCTAATTCTTCAACTGTACCTTGATGTTATGTAATGTCTTTTTTTTTCAAGTCATTGTATGTGCAATTAAATGGTGGATGGCCGGACAAGATTTGATAATCTTTTGGCTGTCGCAGGCACTATGCACACTAGGGCGTACCGAAAAACAAAAATTTTTTGTAGCGGGAACGTAATAGGTTGGAAAAGTTGCCTTTTAGGCTCAATAAGAAATGTGCAAAATATGGGCTCTAACAAAGTTCGTCTTGGGCCTGACCAAAGAGCTCGAAAATTCGAAATTTTAGTGAAAATTGCGTTTTTATAGGTAAGTTAAATTTTCGACGGAGCATACATACATTTGATTAAATGGCTGTTTTAATTCGTTTTGATCGAGGAATAATTAAATTAAGCCATTAAAACCGAATATGACGAGATATCATACTTTTAAAATTTTTGGAAACACCATGAAAAGTGGCAGTTCATCGCTGGTTCAGCTGCATTGAGCTACCCAGCACTCGTCATGAGGTAGAGCCTGCTAATCGAGTCCCACCCGCCTAAACACCCGTGGAAGCATACCAGACAACTAGTTGATGTCTTTGAAGGCTGATTTTGATCCAGTTTTTGGTATTCGCGAGAGGATCATCTCTCTATGAACCCGTCTCTTGCATCGTGGCCGTAGACTAAACGTGAGGCCTCTGTGACTTCTTTTACGTTTCGTTCGACTGCTTGAGAATCATTTGGGAGGGCAAATAATGCAGTAAGCTGCTTTATAGGTTCCTTTGCATTACCTTTAATGTTTTGAAGATCCTCGGGAGAAAGACTGACAGTAAGTGGTGACTTGGTGACAGTGACTTTACCCCAATCTATGAATTCTTCATAAGATGGCACGTCGAACTTCTGTTGTGGGATGATGAACTTGCAAACCTACTCCGTTTGATGGTTAATTCAACATAACACCTTATACGCTCATCTATAAAGCGTTTTTAAACATAAAAATATTATTGCGGTACAGATCATGGTACTCCACTTCGAAGTTATCACATTATTCATCTCGATAATTTATCATACTCTCTCATAAGCGATCGTGACAACAAAAACGATTTCTGGGCGAGCATAAAAGAAGTTTTCATGTTTGCAAAGGAAGGTATGGTGTATCAGCCATGGAGTTCTACGGCTTTTTCACTGTGTGATTTCTCTAAATGACATACCATATAGGAATGTAGACATGCATGATAAACTTCTGGTTATGATTGCTATGTTTACAGATGAGCGACCTAAAATAAGAACACAGGTAGGACATAGATTCATCAACACAGGAAACCATCAAACGGAGTTGATTTGTCAGTTCATCATCCCGCAACAGAAGTTCGACGTGCCTTCTTATGAAGAATTGATAGATTGGGGTAAAGTCTCTGTCACCAAGTCACCACTTACTGTCAGTCTTTCTCCCGAGGATCTTCAAAACATTAAAGGTAATGCAAAGGAACCTATAAAGCAGCTTACTGCATTATTTGCCCTCCCAAATGATTCTCAAGCAGTCGAACGAAACGTAAAAGAAGTCACAGAGGCCTCACGTTTAGTCTACGGCCACGATGCAAGAGACGGGTTCATAGAGAGATGATCCTCTCGCGAATACCAAAAACTGGATCAAAATCAGCCTTCAAAGACATCAACTAGTTGTCTGGTATGCTTCCACGGGTGTTTAGGCGGGTGGGACTCGATTAGCAGGCTCTACCTCATGACGAGTCGTGGGTAGCTCACAGCAGCTGAACCAGCGATGAACTGCCACTTTTCATGGTGTTTCCAAAAATTTTAAAAGTATGATATCTCGTCATATTCGGTTTTAATGGCTTAATTTAATTATTCCTCGATCAAAACGAATTAAAACAGCCATTTAATCAAATGTATGTATGCTCCGTCAAAAATTTAACTTACCTAAAAAAACTCAATTTTCACTAAAATTTCGAATTTTCGAGCTCTTTGGTCAGGCCCAAGACGAACTTTGTTAGAGCCCATCTTTTGCACATTTCTTATTGAGCCTAAAAGGCAACTTTTCCAACCTATTACGTTCCCGCTACAAAAAATTTTTGTTTTTCGGTACGCCCTAATGCACACTGTTGTGTTTGATTTTTTTTGTGAATTTTACTTTGAGTTGATGTAATTCCAATAATGTTCAATATTTAGTTCAATTGTGTATTTCAAATACTGATGAAAATGAAAAATTTATTGATAACCATTGAATTATGATTTTTTCTCTCCAAAGTTGACGAAACAACTTATGATGCATGCAAAAATGATCTGAAAACCAAGAATCAACTCAGTCCATTCCGTGAGATAGTTGACTTAGTAGGACCTAGTTATATTTCGATTGAAAATCACCAAAAATTGGTGATATATTACTATTACATATAACTATAGAGTCTCCTATGTTATGATTGAATTTAAATTAAAGTAGTTGAAGTGAATTAGTTTGCTTTTGGTAGCATTACATTATAATTAAAAATTGATCCAGTCTCTCTAACCACTCGGTCAACCTGGCGACTCACACAAATGAAAAAAAAAATTCCCATTGAGTGACTACTATATACCACATAATGTTTGATATATTGAAATACACCTCGAAATATACCGCTGATATTTATAATGGGGCATTTGCATGAACATAAGTTGTATGCGATAATATCAGTATATGTCAATTCAAACATTTGATCATTCTTCGTTTTATTTGGCAGGATATTTCCCTATTATAATTTTATTAATCCTATGGTTAATATTTTTGCCATTAAGTTCACTTCTGCTTTTTGAACCGTTGAAAATCCTCCCATCCATCCATTCCTATTCTCTTTCTGAAACCTATCTCTCCACTAAAATCTATCCATCTACATATACTATATATAAAAAGCTTGCTATTGAAAAATATTAGCTTTAAAAGATACCTTAACCAAAAAACTCTTAAAAAAACTTTATTTTCTCTAAACAGAATTCGAACTCCCAAAGTATAACCTCCCACTGAGGATATACTTTGGGATTAAACTTTGGAAATTTGAATCAGTCACTCTTACCACTTTTTTTTCTTTGAACTTGTAATTTATTGAACCACATCATGTTTAGAAAGTAGAATGTGAATTTTCACATATTGAATTAGTGATTAACAACAAATAACGCACATGCTAATAGTTTACCTCACAAAAATGTATAAATTACGTATGGTATTCATGTTAGCTATCAACTATGTATTGGTTTCATACAAATAAAAATCCCTGTCTTTGGAATTTAGAATTCAAGAAATATAAAATAAAAAACCTTCATTAGGTTATAGATGCTGGGGCTAAAAAGTACTCTCCCCCTTTTCACAATCGATCGGTGCACAGTCTGAGCAAGAAAATAGGAAATCGCGAGAGTTTTATATCATCAGCATCGAGATTCTATAATGCAAAACGAGCACTTCAATTCAGCACAATCAGTCATGGAATTTCGCACCATCTACGCATTTCCTCTTATTCCTTCTTAATTCCCACAGTATCACCTTCTAACAAGCAACCCTCTCCTTGAATATCTCATCGTTGTCTACAAGTATTTCTTTTGGTTTTCGAAAGTTTTTGGAAAATTAAGCCTTATCTTTTAGTAAAAGGATTCCCATGTTTCTCCTTCTGACTTCAGTGACCACTTTACGAATTGTGAGACCATCCATGTCATCAACTACGTTTTACGTCTCGGAAATATTTTGAAGTCTAGAAGTATCTTATCCGGTATAATGCTTCTCCTAATGCGTTGATTCTTCTGTATATGCTTCTTTTATGTTCCCTGTTTGGATTGAATTGATATTTCATTATTGATATTATTCTGTACTATGCTGACGTAGCTTTTGCAGCAATCGCATTCCGGGCTTAATAATATACTTAAGTCTTATTTTCTTCCATTTGTTGGAATCAAGTTATTGATCACTTTGAAAATGTTGCTCTCTTGCGTTCAATGTAGAGTCTTGCTTTTGATGTTGTTGAAAGTATTTTTCCAGTTTACTATTGCACCGTGATTCATTTTTGCCGAATTCCTTATTTTCTGTTCTAGTTAAAGATTATAAAGTACTTTTGAGTTTGTCTGCAATCCCCCTTTAAGGTTCGGTATTGTGTTTTTAAAATTTTCAACTTCTGAGTTTTGGAATATAGTGCTCTTGATTTTATTTCTGTGCATACAAATCCCAGGCCTCCACTCTTAAAAGGAAGGTGATTCTGGGTCATGAAAATTATTCCTTCCCACATAAACCAACCGATGGCTTGCGTTTCTTTACTGAGAAATTCTTTTCGCACTGCTAAATTTGACCCACCATTTTGCCAAGAGCACATTATTAATGATAATTATTCTCTACAAGAGATCTTGTTTTAATCTCGCTAATTTGACATTTGAGTTCTCTAAGTCTATTTTCCCAGTTTTTCATTAAAGTTCCTGCTACGTGTGCGAAGGTAATTCCTAATATTTTCTTAGACTCCGCCTTTGTGAATCGAGCGCTTACCAAATTTGTATGTGGAGAGAATTGAAACAATTTGGATTTTCGGAAGCTTATTTGAAGTCCGCTATTGTCCTAAAAGCGATTCAATATCTCTTCGCAGACGTCTCTTTGCGTAGAGAGGAATATGGAGACATCGTCCTCGTATGATACACTTTTTATTTGTATCCGTCGTATTGTTATTCCGTATGTATTCTTTCTTAGCATTTCTAATAGCGGTTTCAGGGAGATTAGAAAGAGATGCATTGGTAGTGGACAACCTTGACGTACTTGACCCATCATTCCAATAGGTTCGGTCAATTAATTTAGATTCTACTCCTGATGTTATGGTTTAAAGCCGCACATGCGTCCGTCCAAGATTTTGAGAAATTCATATTTGTCATGGTTCTGAAGAGGTATCTATAGTTAACTCTATGAAAGGCATTTTTAAAATCTATTTTCAGAAGTAAGGTATTCTCTACTTTTCCGCTTTTAGCGATTAAGTAATCGGATGATGTTGATGCCATCAGCAGTTTCTCCTTTTGATTCCGACGAACTGTTCCTCTCCAATTATTTCATTTGCGGTTTTGCCAACGTATTCTAAAAATTTTTTCATATATTTTATAATCTGAACATAGAATAGTAATTGGACTAACATCTTCGGTTTTCTCGGATTCTTTTTTTTTAAGATTCAAGGTTATTACACCTTCCCTTTGAGAGTTTGAAAGCATCTTGGCTCTACTCATTTCCTAGAATATTTGACATAATACTAGTATAGTATAGTATATCTTTAATCACATTCCAGAAAAGCGAGTAAAATTCGTACGGAATTCCGTCGATCCCCGGAGCTTTATTTTTCGGTAGCTTATTGACCACCACTACAGCTTCGAATTTTGTGAGTGGCATTTCTTTGATCCGTTCGTTCAAATGGGGTAAGTTGACTATGTCTTCGGCTGAGGAGTTCCATGCGTTGGATTCATATATTCTCTTGCAGAATGAAACAATTTCATTTTCTATATCTTCTTGTTTTGTATTAATCCTTCCTTCACTATCTTCGATCTTTTGGATGTATTGGCTTTTTCTTCTCTCTGTTATCTTTCCATAATGACGTACTGCTTCTATTGTTATCATGTCCGGTTTCTCTATGCAGACCATCTCACTCCTTTCAAATGACATTTCGAAGACATTATACATTTTATCTCCTTGATCATTTTTTTGTCTGACGGTGGTATTACTTTTTTACTTTGTATTTGTTGGAGTACGGCATTGTAGAAATTCTCCCTAGGACGTAAATGTCAGATTCTCGAGGCCATAAGATGTTATCGAGCATGATCCTTTAACGCTCTTCCTTAAACGTTGATATTATTTAATAATCTCGATAGCGTGCATTTTTGCGTAATGTTTGAATGATGGGCCGCTAGGGGCTGTGACAGGCAATGCCCTCTATACTTGTGGGGAAATGGTGAAGTGAAGACGATGAGTGTCAGGTAGTGAGAAGAAGGGTACGAAACGACGTAAGCGACGCGGACGAAAGGACGTAACGACGCAAGGACTACAGGGTTCGGGATACGACGACGAGGGACACAAAGATGACCTGGGCCAAAGATATACTATAAAATTGAGGTAACTAAATAATTGATAATACATTAATGTATTGCTCAAACATTTTTTGGTCCTTCTTGCCGAATAATCGTCCTTGGGATCTCTGATAAATGGCATGGTTGGATAAAATGCAGTATTAGGTTGTGTATAGCCATAGTTTACATACTTATAGACATCGCAATATATTTCTCGTACGCTTTCGGGGTCTTAAGTGCAACCCAAGGAGCCCGTATTCCAATCGCCAGTGTATTTGACTTTGGGGCGTAAGGTTTTCCCCATAACTGCGCTAAAATGGGGCTTGATTTTTTGGCAATGGTGAATGGAGAAGGGGTTAAAAAGGGGGGTGCGGAGGCAAGGGGTAATCTCGTAGGTAAAAGGAGCAAACGTAAAATTCATAATAAAACAGGTGATCCACAGATGAAGTTGATGACGTCACAGGTCTTAAGTGTCACCATGTCGAACCCGGTGCTCGATCAAGATATGCTGGCGTTCAGAGACTAACTCATGCAAGGACCTCCCCCAACCAGTCAGAGCCATTTAAATTTAATTTGATTTTATGGAAAAATTTTTCATCCAACAGGGTTTGAATCGCCTTTCATAGCGACCACGAGACACACGCCATGCGCCTTAACCACTCGGCCACCACAACAGTTGTTCATATTCGAGTGAAATAAGCCATATAAATTGCTCCGATTCAGCTCTGATGACGTCGAGGCATCATTTTAAATTGTCTGCTAACAACGATGGTCACATCATTATGGTCATCCGTCAGCATTTTTTTACTCTTCATCTTAATCTTTAAGGGTTATCCTTCCGTGACCTTAGCGGACACCGTGATATTTAATTGAAAATAAAATTTACCTCAATTACTGTCTACCACTGTTATATTTTTTGCACCGCAAAATTATCGTACCTTCAGCATTGGATGAATCAACAAACGCACCTGATGCACCGGGATTTACGGATATATTGTAATTTGTTCAAGAGTGAAAAATAAAATTTATCGTCAACATATTATGGTTAAGACAGATTAGAGCAATTGACATAATAATGGACATATCGATTGTATAAATTCCTTACTTAGCAAGATCATTTCATATAACTTACCACCTCTTCAGTTATCGCGATTTTCAAGGAATGGTGCCTCCTTTTGCTCGTCCGCCTGAATGTATTCTCTTCCTCGATTTCCGCATCTTCAGTTGCCGCACCTCAGCACCCTGAGTAATTGAGGGGATATACCGGATATTCGCTTAACGATCGAGTGTTGTCTCCACTAACTTGCACACCGACTGGAATATCATTGCGTTATGCATTTGTAACAATAACGATAAACACAAAATCAGGTAATGAGAGCTTAGTCATAGACACACTGACACTGTATGTAAACATCCCAATATTCGTTAAATCAATCACTAACGTACGTAAAAACTTTGCATACACGTCAACCTGTGGAAGTCCAACTTCTGAGAAACAATGGCTAATACGTCTAAACAGCAGACATTCGCATCGTAATATCCTAACCCAAGTCATTAATAATAGCGACTAATTTGTATTAACTAATTGTATACACATTCGCATATGGACGTCAATGTTCTGAAAAACAATGACTTACCAACATTGGCCGTTATAGATGTTTACAACCAATTATGGTAGTAATCATTATTCATTTACTGTATTAAATATAAATTCGGTTTTATTGCAGATCAACGGTTCTCCTTCTTCTTATTCTTCTCCAAAAATGCGTCTGTAGATGTATCAGTTTATCGTAGTTTAGTTTGTCGTTTTCAAAATGCAGAAAGCTCTTAGAATTCTCATGAATGAGAATTATACGTAAAATAATTCGTCAAAATATAACCACTGACATTCAATGAGGGCAAACTCTATTTCAGGACAATATTCTTCGATTTAATTGACCAACTTTTATTTCAGTTTATTCTACATAATTCATCTTAAAATTTCATTCATAAAATATCAATTATCTTAAAATTTCTTTGGCCATGTACCTCTACCACATCTATCTTCGATTGTTATGATATTATTATTATAATTAATTACTTAATTAATTATCCGATTACCGATATCTACACATGCATCGTTCGAAAACAGGATACCACGAGTCATTAGTTATAAAACATGTTGAAAGTTGTTCGTATATGAATCATTATTATATATAACCATGATGAATCATTATCTAATCGCGAGACGTCACGTGATATAACTGCCTTACGATTTACATAACGGTGATGACCGTATGAAATCCAGCATTTAGTTCTGAACCAGTGAATAATCAACATTAAAAACGCATCATGTCTAATGGAAAGAGATTTCTACCGTATATACCAGTTGGGGAGAGAAATCCAACGAATTTTCTTATGCGTATATAACATCGAGAAGGAGGAGGGCCTGAAATACGACCTGAAAAATAGGTCATTGATGAAGGGGGCTGATGGTGCTGATGATTAGAGACAGGGATCGCCAGCATCACCTCATTACACATCTAATAAAGAAAATCTTCAAACAGGATACAGCAGCAATAAAGTCTGTGACGGTTATAGTTCCAGGCAGATTAAAAGATCCATACCATCTCCTGAGAAGTGTATTTTAGTGCTAAATCTTTGTTATGATTTAAACCGATCGGGCTCAAAAAAGATCTCGTTCGGTCTGAACCCTGAAAATGACTATCAAATGACGGTTTTAATCGCCAAGAATGGTAATGCCGGAATGCACTTCCCTGGTAGTGTGTGGCAACAGATATATGTCAAAAGAAGTTATATTGATTCGTACTTTCGCGGCGAAGTTTATTTGTAGGATAATAATGTACGAATTGCAGATGATGTGAAAATAAGTTTCTTAAAAATAAATGGTGAGAAAATCGGGGTGGTGCACTAGAATTGAGGTACAGTATAGTAACATAATTCCGAAGATTCGTATTTAACTATGGACATCATGCGATATAATTTTATGACTGGTCCTGGTACCTCACGAAGGTACCCGAATCGGTCTTACATTTTTGCATGAGATCATACTCCGAAGTCCAGAGTGTGAGGGACTGAGTTCGAATCCTGCGAAAGCTTGGAGAATCCAGAATAAGGGGACTGGGGTCGATCCCCCGTGAATTGAAATTAAGTTGGTGCCACCTCTGACGTCATCAGTTAAGACACAGTCAGTTTAGTGCTGCATCGTGGGTCGCACTGCTCTAACTCGGCTTGGGTTAAATATTTGTCCGAAAAATAAAATAAATTATTTCCAGCAGAAATATTCTAAGCTTTATATACATAAACATAATGTTAAAATGATGCATGTGTTTAATTTCTAATGATTTCGATGATTTCCGAAGTCTCTCGAAGGAAGCCGAATCGGAATTGAAAATACTTGAGTACCTGTGACGGTTTGTGGTGGGGTGGGTGGGCTCCCTCCTAAGTATAAGGATGTAAGTTCGATCCTCGTGACGTAATGCACTCCCGGGGAAACCTCAGAACGTTGGGAAAGTTACAAGTCCTAAGTATAAGGGTCTGGGTTCGGTTCTCGTTGTTAGCAGACATTTTAAAATGATGCCTCGACGTCATCAGGGCTGAAATGGGGCAGGTTATATGGCTTATTTAACTCACTTAAGACTGACTGCTGTGGTGGCCGAGTGGTTAAGGCGCATAGCGTGAGTCACTTTGTTGGTATGCCGGGCGATTCAAACCCTGTTGGAGGAAAAATTTTTCCATAAAATAAAATAAAATTTAAATGGCTCTGACGGTGGTGGAGTGGGGTGGGGGAGGTCCTTCCATGAGTTAGTCTCTGAACGCCAGCATACCTCGACGGAGCACTCTTAAGACATATGGGACGTCATCAACTTCTTCTGGGGATACTCTGTGTTGGGGTGGGAGGCGGAGGGGTGGGTTTCCTGGGGGTGGGAATACTATAGACTGGCGCTAGACGGGGAGGAGGAGGGGGAGGAGGAATTTGACCCTCTGCTTCAAGTATCACATTACTACTGCCGAGTAGGATGAAGTCTCTTTCCATTAGGTAGAATTTCGCAGATACCGACGTATATTTTCTCTCTTGTTGTTACTCGGAATTTCCCGTAATTATATGATATTACCAAGATAGGCATCAAAACAATCTTCGAAACCTCGCGCAAAAGACCGCCTGGCTTCTAACTAAGTACCCAATCGTGCAAAACAATTGCATATTTATGTAAGATAAGTGCCATTCTGACCTGTTCCAAAGTTTCAATTAAATATCTGATCGGGAAGGTCCTCAATCAATCATTACGCTTTCCCCCTTTGAATCGTAGAATAGAAATGACGCTCTGGCATCGAACCAAGAACCGTCAGAGGATCGGAGAACAGCGTATATGAATTGATATGAATTGCCTCTATGTACATTCTACTTTATATTATTCCCGGTTATTGGATATGCATTCAAAATAATTGTCAACATTGACCGCCATGCGGTCGTTATTATTATTATTATTATTATATTGCGGTTATACCGGCAGTCGAGTCTGTATATACCAGATTTTTTATTATTACATGTTTTGTCCCTGCCAAGCAATAATATAGCAGTCGCCACGACTTTTTGCAGTTGAAGCTTTCGAAGTATTTAGATTCATTTTATACACGTATGAGTCATTGAGTTTTAAATTCCGCGGAGAAAGATGCTGCGATAATAGATCGCGGTTTCGCTTCGGTGCTCTTGATAGTTACACACAGTGGCCGCGGACGGAGCGCTGCAGTAGCCACAAGGTACTGACATCTAACGGAGAATCTGGGAATTACTTCCTCTGAGCGGAAGGAGAATTATTATATTGATGAAGTAGTTCCATGATTCTCCGTTAGATGTCGGTAACTTGTGGCTACTGCAGCGCTCCGTCTGCGGCCACTATGTGTAACTGTGTGACTTGTTATATATAGTTATATATATATCAGGGGTGGCGAAAAAGACGATCGCGATTGACCGGTCGATCTAGTAGCGAAATAGTATAAGTAATAGTAATATATAAGTAAAGTAATAGTAATATATCTATTCTTGTTTCGGATCTACATACCTTTGCGAATCGGCATTTTCATACTTGAAGCTAACGAAGACTAAACAACGTTCTGTCCTGACTGATTCCCATACAGAAAACTCATTATTATTATCTTTGTCAGGATATACACCTGATTATGATTCCTTGGTTAGAAACAGGTAAACTCAGTCTTCCCATTAATGTTAAGGGAACAAAGTAAATTCTAAATCTGTATTTATCTGTGGCTACTTTGAATTAATAAATATTGTTAATAATTATCCTTGTTCTTTTAATTCCCCTTGACCTGAGTTTTTTGGCCGTTTAAGTAATGATTGTTGATGTTTTTTTACGTAGGTAGATAAGCCGTATATCCATATTTCAGTACGAGGTGTACTTAGCGAGCTATTGATAAATTAACAAAAAGTAAGTCATATTATTCTCTCATGATAAATTTTCTCAGCCCAAAAAAAAACGGGAAAGTGAAATATTGTAATCAAATTATCAGCCATACTGTCGATTTTTATAACAACTTTTTCATATTTACAAACAAATAGTACAACTACTTATACATTGCAGTTGATAAAAAATTAAATTGCATTTTAAGTTAGTAAAAATCTATCTCGAAAAAGTGTCGGAAAATCGAATTTTTTAGGTACCGCATGTACGGAATGCTGCTATCAAAAGTTGGGTCTGGAAATTTATTTTCTTTAGGAGCCTATATCTCGAAAACTTAATAAGTGATTTAAAAATAAAAAATAGTTTTGAACATATATTTTACTTTTCTACCCATACCTCGCTGGAATGCACCTTATGCTGAAACACAGTGAATAAACATAGTATGCATTTCACACCCCTTCTTCCCCTTAGACTACGCCTATGACAGTAAGTCGATCGCGACACACTTTTAAGATAAAAAGTAGATCTTATATGCAGAAAAGTTGGGCACCCCTGATATATAGGATAGGTACCTGTAGGAATGATTGCATAGCATTTTTATAAACGGTATTGTAAAGAGCCTTTGTGACTGAGGCTAGGTTTTCCTTGTTTTTGGACAGATGGTCTTCCATCAGAGGCGCGCAACCTCTTTAGAGTGCGTCCCAAAATTGGCCAAATCTTTTAGAAAAATATTCCAACACTAAGTTTTCCTGAGTGTATTATTTGATACTTTGATATTTAATTCGTTATCGATTATGTAAATTATATGAAACCGACTGAAGGAAAAATTATGTAAGGTTTTTGAACCCCAAACATTGAAAGTAAATTAAGTAAGTACTTTTCTCTCGTGTCAGATAAATGCGCCACTTTTGGTACACGTATCAAGAGATACGCACCCTTGCAATTAAACTTAGTAATCAAGCTCCGTTCACATTCATAATTATAATTATCTTTGCTCATATTGCATTGAAATTTTAATTTATTTCGTCTCTGACTACATAATTACTAATGACATAGTCAAGGGAAAAACATTAGGAAAACGTTGCTTTGGTCGATCGTAGCTTTCCAAAATTCAATCAATTTCTATTAATGGCATTCAACTAAACTCCTCGAGCCAACTTTTAGGTGATATCTGTGGAAATGGCTACAGAAGTTGCAGTAACATTTCCTATTTATCATTCTTCTGTTGAAATAATTCAAACTATTCTACATCTACATCTACATGAATACCCTGCAAGCCACGTTTCGGCCTGTGGCAGGGGGTGTAAAAACCAATCGATTGAGCTACTTTTATAGCCTATTACTATCGCGTATTGTTCGCGGAAAGAATGAGTTCTTAAATCGACTTGTTATAGCGTCTATTTCTCTTATTTTGCTCTCATTGTCGGAGCGGCCGAAGTAACAGGGGGCTCGCATAATATCAACTACGTCACGGGAAAACATGCTTTCTCTAAATTTATTAAGGAGTCGCAACCTAGCTTCTAACCGCCTTCCTTTCAATGATGCCCAACCTGTATCTGAGAGCATCTTCGTAACGCTTACGTTTTTCTTGTAGCACTTTTTGACGAAACGTATCGCTTTGCGTTGAATTTTCACAAGTCGCGGGTACCCGTTTCATTCACTGGGTCCCATATACTTACCGCGTATTCGAGATGGGGCCTGACCAAGGAGAAATAACATCGCTCTCTAACTTTCTCATCGCATCTACCGACAATACGCTTTATGAAGCCGAGCTTGTTACAAGCTTTACCGCAGATTTTACGAATGTGAGTGCTCCAATTTAAATTATTGGTTAGAGTTACCCCAAGATACTCAACTGATTCTGCTACATTTATGACTAATCCGTTTATTAACTATGGGTAATTATGACGCAAATCTTTCTTTTCGAAGAAGTTAACTACGGAGCATTTACTTCCCGATCTAGTTCACATTTTTCGCACCACTTTTGCATTGTTCTTAAATCATTAGATAGAGAAATACGATTGTCATTTTAAGATATTTCTGTATATATGACGGAGTCATCCGCGAATATCCTAACATTGCTATCTATCTTTTCACTCAAGTCATTAATATATATCAGAAACAGAAGAGGACCAATTACGCTTCTCTGAGGTACGCCTGAGGTAACTTTGACTCTGTTCGAAATAACGCCATCATGTACTACTTGTTGTTCCCGTTCATAAAGAAAGTCCATAACCCAGTCAATTACTTTTTTATTAATTCCCGCTAATTTTAATTTGTAAATTAACTTATAGTGGGGGACTCTGTCGAAAGCCTTCTTAAGATCGAGGAAAATTGCGTTTACTTGCTTTCTACTCTCGGCAGACTGTATGATGTCGTGAACGAATAGCGCAAGTTGTGTTTCGCACGATCGCGACTTTCTGAAACCGTGCTGGTTCTTACTGAGGAAACGTATATTATCTAAAAATCTCATGAGCGAGCTGACAACGATATGTTCCATAACTTTTACTGATAGCAAAGTTAATGAGATGGGTCTATAGTTTCCTGGTTCATCTTTTAACCCACTCTTAAAAACAGGTGTGACATTTGCCAATTTCCAATCTGTCGGAACATGACCTTCGTTTATTGACTTGGAAAATATAATTTTGAGGTACGGGGCAACGCTCTTTGCCAGTTCCCTTTATACTCTAGCCGGAATACCTTCTGGACCCGGCGACTTACTCGGCTTAATTATGCGTAAGAGTTTAATAATCCCATCTTCGGTAAAGGATATACTCGGCATCGACACGGATGTATTAATCTCCGGGAGAGTGTCTGTCGTACTATCGGACGTGAATACGCTTCGATAAAAGTCGTTTAGAATATTCGCTTTCTTCTTCGAATCGCTAGTTAAATTACTTTCACTATCCCTTAGTGAGCTTACTGTTTGAGTCTTTCCCTGTACCTCTCTAACGTAAGACCAGAAGGCCTTAGGGTCCTCGTCTAGGCTCTCCCCTGGAAGTTTCTGTTTGAAATTACGGAGGGCGTTACGCATAACTCTCTTGGTGTCGGATTTCGCTTTCTTGTGTTTCTCTAACAAAAGTGATATCGCTCGACTCAAATCAGGCTGATCCCTACCCTCAAAAGCCTTTACTTTTCCATGTAGTGCTCTCTGTTTACGAAGAGCCTTTCTTACCTCGCTGTTGCACCATCTAGGCTCGCAATCGTTTTTGGAGTATTTCGAGGGTATATAACGGTCTATGTATTTATGCATTGACTCGACGAAAATTTTCCAGGTTTCTTCGGTGGGCATATTAGTTACACGTGACTCGAAATAATTTAAATCTGTGTTCAATGATGCCTTAAAGCCCTCAAAATTCGCTTTGGCGTACAGATAAATCTTACGCTTAGTTTTCTTAAATTTGTTTAATTTCATATCGATGTCTACGTATACGCCCTTGTGGTCGTCAAGTCATTCATCAATAGAGATACTCTTTAATCTCTCTGGAACTTTAACTAAAAGAAGATCGAGAATGTTTTATCCTCTAGTAGGTGATTTTACCGCTTGAGTTAACGAGTTTTTCTGAAGTAAGTTTAATAATGTCTTGCATGAGTCAGTGTCTTTGGCCCTTTTCCTTACGCTATGATTTTGCCAGTCGATATCTGGAAGATTTAAATCACCCCCTACGATAGTTATACTTTGATTATTCTTGCTAGTGTAGTGATTGATTTCATCGTTTAGATTTCGTAAAACTTGTCGATAGGAGTTCGGTGGCCGGTAGAACGCGCATATATTGATGTTTGGCTTATTTGTTTGGCATATCATACATCACACGCTTTCTATGTCACTATCACTCGGGGTCTGCGCTTTACTCTGAAGAGAAGATTTGACCGCAATAAAGAATCCGCCCCCTGTTTTATCCTTACGATTTCGGCGGTAAATATATAAATCTCTAGGGAATATTTCGGTATCGCTTATATCCTCATTTGACCAGCTTTCAGTTCCTATTAAAATATCGGTATTTTGACAACGAATGAGATGTTCTAAGTCGGATACTTTATTTTTATCCCTCCTACAGTTAAGTATCGCAATTGATATCTTATTTTCGTTGTCAGGTTCAGGTGGGTGAAGCACGCTTAATATCTGTTTCTCTTGTTTCTACTTTTGTCCTAATTCGCTTCGACGAATATTTCGTTCCCGAATACCCACTCTCTGACCTACTCTTACTACCTACTACTAAAGTTGACTTTTTGGCCAAATTTTAAATTTTAACTTTTCTTTTTCCTTTTTCTATGGATTCAATATATTATATAATTATTTTTCTCAAAATGATAGCTATTCTCTTGATATCACATAAAAACCATCACAACGACAATATCGCATTAAAGGTATCGGAAAATTAAATTCTCAATAGGTAAGCTACTCTTATCAATTTCTTTTCATTGGAATCGACATGATCTTGAAAAAAGTGACATGATGAAAATTTACGGTAAAATACTACACAAGTTTCCCTTGAGAAGTTTTCATAGTAATCTAGGGTAATAAATACCTTTGAGGAATCAAACGTCTCCAAACGTGTTTCTCGCACATCTTATTTAATTACTTTCTCGTTTATTAAACGGTTTAAATGCAATCTAGGTCTGACTAAATCTATTTACAATCAGTAACTGTGAATAGATATTTCAGGAAATAATTGTAAGAGCTCCACATTTTCTCTGTGCGAGAACCATGTTAAACAGTGAAAGTGATACATTATCATTATCAATATTACCCTTAGAATGATAAGAGATCAATTTTCTGGAATACAGGGAGTTCATATATCAAAAAGAGGTTCCTTAGGAAGAAATGATAGTGGTATCAATAGAAGAAAGCGATGGGAAGGATTATTGATAATAAGAATTCGCAAAATCATTTTCTACAATTCCGGTTCAAGAACCGTGTAGGTTGAAGAGATAAATTTGAGGTACATGGGATTTACGAGGAGAGAGATATCAATTACTTCCTTACATCGAAGAATAACTTCATGTTGACCAATGGAGATCAAGTTCTGAAGCGAACACTTTATTTAACTTCTTTCATGTTCAGTATTCTTCTTCCATCAGGTTTTGAATCTAGTTGAGCGAGTCATCGTAATCACCTGATAAGGACGCGGAGGTAGTACATCATTACCGGTCGGAAGTTGTTATCTTCCGATAACACATCGGTTACTTTTAATATGTACAATTAATTTGCAAATTCCGAGCTAATTATGGGGAGAGGATGAACAAATGATTAGGAAACATCCATTATACAAACTTACACTTCCATCTCTTATGACTTTATAAATATACGTAAGTAAACAATTAATTATTATTGGCGTACATAGCCAGTCATTGTTGTTTGTTGAAATCGACTCATTAAGAGTTAACTTTACCGGAATGCAGATTCTTTTATCAGCGAACATGTCAAAGTAGTCATATTTCCCCTGATCCATATAATGCATTAGAATATCTTCGTAGTTGAGTGAAAATACTTTTGTTTGTTTTTGTTTTATATTGAAGAACGACCGCGGAAAAATGTCAACAAATAATGAAAAATAATGCAAGGATAATCCGCATGACGGATAATAGGATGATCGCTGTACTTGAGTTGAAAATTTAGGGCTTCAGCGAGTTTATCATTGGATAACGTAATCTCACTTTCATAGTGTAACTAACCGATGGAAAATATATTGGCTGTAATAATGTTTATATATGTATGCATTAGTAATTTCTCTTGAATCATAATGTGTAGGAATGATTGTTTTACCTGAACCCAAACTTCCATTTTACGTTAGATTTAAAGATGTATCCTGCAGTGTAGGCAACTGAAAGTGATTGCCTTGTACAGCGGGTTACATATGTGACATGCGCTAATCTATAAAAAAACAGCAAAGCATTGGATTATTTCTTCCATGACACTTCACGAAATCGAAAAGCTGACTTCCTTTCATTGTTTCAGAATTAAAATAAGGACCTAAGGGTGTATGATTTCCCTAAGATGACAATCGAAACATCCGTTACATACAGATGCAGATTTAATATATTTTGGTAAATTATAAAAGCTCTGTCTTTCCTACTAAAAAAATTAGAGAACCAATATTTAAACCTCCAAGATTTTTCATTTTATAATTTATCGTCTTTCCTTTACATTCATATTGATATTCTGATAACAGATGCGTAAATGCATGCAGGGGTAAATCTTTAGATGAAAATTAAACTTTCAAACTTCATTTATCAATAAACGGAAAGGAAGCGAGATTTGTACGAAAAAGTCACACTCAGTAAGAACGTAATATTAACATTTTTTACCTAATGATATCTATTTTAAAAGCCGACTCTAACAAATTTTGCCTTACCTTAGATCATTTTCAGAAGAAATTTGGAAATGTGAAGTAAAATAATGATTAGAGAATTGAATTATTAGCTTAGCATTAAAAACGATTTACTCTATAAGTGTCTTTCTTAGAGTTTTACTAGTATAAACTTTATCAACAATAATAATTTAACTTGTTTAATATCTTTCCTAACTTAGCTGCTGATTCTAGAGTATTTGTAGCATTTAATATTCTGAGAAACAAAAGAGGAATCGATTTTTAATTTCCTAAAATTGTACAAAATGTGAAGATTATAATTCCCATTTTGCGAATTACTTTCAAAATTCACAGCATATTACGTTGCTCAATTGGATAAACAAATCCCTGATGAGTCCCGTCTCTGTCCTCCGGAGGATAATTTCATTAATTTGTTTTCGAGTACATTCAATACGGACTCTCTTTTTTCCTTTTCCTGGGTTGTTCTCATGCTTTTGCGAAGCAATTACTGATGTTCTCCCTTTCTCTTTGTATATCTCGTTCCCTTCCATCGAATAAAATTCTTCCTCGGCATTTCTCCTTTTCTACTTCTTTCTCTCACGCCTAAACTTCGAAATACGTGCACGGTCGTTTCCTCGCCAATCTCCCTTCCCACTTAACCACCTGTTAATCCTCTTATCAGATCAGATGTGTTAAATCCTTATTAAGGGGAAAAGTGAATCGTAGGAAGCATCTGAGGCAGTGGAAGTGTACGGTTAAAAATAGCGATCTAGAGAATAAGTGACAATGTAAGTGACTTTCATATTCATAGTTTTGAAAAAATAACGCAACGGATGTGAGCGAATGGGATTGCAAAGAATGAGAACTCAAAGGGGGGAAATGTGTTTCCCTTACTCCAACGCAAATAAAGAGGGAGAGAGAGTATTCTTGCTTTTAATTAAACCTCGAAAATTAAATCATAAATGCGGATTCAGATTCAGGGGAATAATGCCCAGAGGAAGTAACGTTCTTTAATAATTTAGTTTTGATTACGTATTTACATTTACAAGTCATTATAATGTAAAATATGTAAAATGCATTACGTTGTGTTATTAATTTATTAATGTGGCTGTAAAAATATAAATTATATTTTACGTTTTGATTTATTACTCTTCAAACCCTAACTTATAAAAAAGAGTTAAAGAGTATGTAAAAGAGTTAAGATTAAACACTTTTTGTTTTACAGATTTGGATGTAAGCAACGCATACGACGTTGGTGAAAGTGGTCCCGGGTTCGATTCCTGATGGGGGCTCATGTGCGAAATGATCTCACCTTCCGAAGCAATTTAAAATGTCTGATACTCGTTTAGAAGGAATTCCCTCGGATACATGAGCGGATGTCAGTAAGTACCTTTGTTTCATTTGGTGTATCTCAACTTTTCGACCTAATACATATGTTTCATTAGATGGCAGATGTATAATTCACCTTCCATCTTACTGTCTAAGTCAGCTTCTTTTTCCCCAGATCATCATTGCTTATTAAAACTATTTTCACCTAAGCTAAGAATCTCAAGGTGTTATGTGGGCTATAACTTGTGTTTTTTAATTGTAGCCAAATCGGTAGAAGTTAAAAGAATCGTTTTCTACGGTGAGAAATTTAGTTAAATTAAAGTTACAAGATTATATCATTCCTCTGGACGAAACACAGCCCTAGCACTTCCTAATAATGTCTATCTCCCAACGGATAAAGCAAAGGTTTATAGATCAAATTTATAGATTCACGTTATTATGACATGTAGCCCATATTCCTCCTTGTTATATAGGCCGTTTTGATAGCGCGAGAGAGATAGGAGAAATGGCTGCTAGAACCAGTAGATTCAAGGATTAATTTTTTCCGAGAATAATATGCGAGAATGATTGACAAGAATTGTAGAATCATGGTGCTTGCATCCCCTGCCACACACAGAAAGGCGGCTTGTAGGGTAGTAATGTGGATGGATTTTGAATTCGGTTATTTCAAGATCTGAATGATTTAAATGTAAAATCTTACAGAAATATACACATAGCTGATCATGACTTCCTCATTTTATTCTCAACGAAAAACATTCCGTGACGTGGGCATTGGGTTTCTTTAACCTTTTTAAATGTTTCGATAAAGAATTATTCAGTAGTTGTATGATAGAAATTATTTTTTTTAAGGAAACTTTAGAAGTCCGTTTCGATCGAAAACGGTGATTCTTCATTTCTGATAATATTTTCACCGAAGAGTTAGCGTTCTGACTTGGGTGATGTTGATGGGAGGAATTTCGTAAAAAATTTCCCCCGTATTCGCTCATAATATGTCACCGGTAGAATTGCTTCATTATCCACGAAAGTTATTCGAAAGCATTAGCGTATGTCCTTGAATTTTACAAGGATTATTTACTCCATTTACTCTTATGTCTGTTAAAAGAACATATATTTCTGGCATACTTCCAAATCACCATAAATAATAAATATTCGACGTTAGTTCTAAGAAGCTCAAAATATTTGGAATGGTATTTTAGGCCTGTAATTTTGAAGCTTTCTACGAATTAATTAAGTATCGAATATAATAATCAGGAATGTGTGTATAATTGAATGAAGATTCTTATTTTGGAGGTAGAAAATCGTTTTCTTGTCGAAAATCGTAAACAGAAAAAGTTCCGCAGAATAAAGTGCCGCAAGGACCACCGAAAAGGGTTCAGTGGATATTAATTGTTTGTTTTATGCTGCAATATGAAAAAAGAAGAGGGTAGGGAAATAATTTTTACGTGCATATGATGAAATAAAAATGTGCAATGGATTTCTTTGCGAACGATATACTACGATATAAATAAGAATCTAGATTCAATTTCCTTTCTTTTGGTACTTTTATTAACTTTGTAGGACCATTACTTCTTATTTAAATCATAGAAAGAATGAAAACATTATTTCCCCTATTCAGATATATAATATCTACGTACGCGTAATATACTTCGATGTTTTCCCCAAAGCGTAGAAACAGAAGCTATGCATATATCCTCCGTGTTATAATAATATTTCCAAATCCCCGAGTCTTTCATCGACGAGAGATGATGCCACAAATTTTTCCACACCCCCGTCGTGGTGAGTGAGCTTTAGTTAGCAAACTAAACGAAGACGTGTTTCCATGTAATTTTTCGCTTGCAGGCTTGCGTTATTTCGACGATTAAAATTAGAAATAATGCTTCGATAAACATGGGACAAGTACCAGAATAAAGGAAATTAAACAGAGATTCTATTTTCTAGTCTTTGAACGACGCTTGCGATTATTATATTTGCGATAATCAGGCCGAAAAAACATCGAACTTTGGCATTTCTTACTTCCTCTCTTCTATTATATAGGGGCGTAGCACTTCGTGTTTTTTCGCCTTCTCTTCAGCTAACAGGCTGCTCGAAGGGATCATGAGGTAACTTTAACTTTCTCTCGACGGATGGGTATTATGACTGCACTTTCTTATATCTTTTCGTTCCAAAATCGTTGGTCGTATTGTTTTTTAGGCGCCAGTGTTCGTACATTGATTTTTAATTGCCCGTATTACGTTTTGATTCATTGTAATAATAATAATAATATTGAAGTCGACAAAGGTTTACTTTAATACTTGTTGTTGTATGAATGCCATCTGGTTTTCATCAACCATCGTAAGAATTGCATGGAAGACATTTTCAGAAATGCATCCCGACCAAATACGAAAATCAAGGATAATCAAATATGACATATATTTATTTAAATATTTTTTTCTCCAACCGATAAAAGAGAGGTTTACGTGCATTTCTTATGAGAATAGTGTATTTTTAAGGAAAAACGCATTCCTCGGATTCAACAATCGTTTCGATCGTCAAGGGGATTGGTTGTTTACAGCCTCAAAATTTCACGAAATTTCCGTTTATTTTAACCGAATTCTCACCATTTCGACCCGATAACGATATTTGACGACTAAAATAACAATCTTTATTCATTTCTCTTTCTTACGGTGCTTATCTCGATTTCGTAAGCCAATTATGTCTAATTTAGTTTTGCCAATGAAATGTAGCCTGCAACCGATAAAAGTGAGGTTTACGTGCATTTCTTATGAGAACGGTTTTCCTTCTCTGGGTTCGAACTGGGGGTCGTACAGGTAAAAAAAATTGTGGGTGGGGAAGTCCTTCGATGAGTTAGTCTCTGAACGCAGTATGAGAACGACATGAAAGACCTGTGACGTCATCAACTTCTTCTGGGGATACTCTGTGTTGGGGTGGGAGGCGGAGGGGTGGGTTGGGTGGGGGTGGGGATATTATAGATTTGCGCCAGACGGGGAGGGGGAGGTGGAGGTGGAATTTGACCCTCTGCTTCAAGTATCACATTACTACTGCCGAGTAGGATGTGGTCTTCTGTCGTTAGGTAGAATTTCGCAGATACAGACGTATATTTTCTCCCTTTTTGTTATTAGGAATTTCTCCTAATTATAAGATATTATAGTTTATGATTCGTTAATACATTTTCTTAAATTTTATATTAATTAACCTAAAAATAGCGTGCAGAGTCCTGTGAGTGGAAGTACTTTGGCATTTACCATTGCTTTTATATAAATTCTAAAAAAAGTATAATCTCCAAGTTAAAGGGATTAGACGTAATTTTTCGAATAAATCAGGAGATAAAAAGATATTAAAAGAGTGAATTTCGGTTTGAACAAAAATATTTCCATCCTGGGTTTCGAACCCGCGATCTACTGCCTTTCGGCAGAATGCTTCATCACACTCGGACACCAGAATTTTATTTATTGAAAAATATTTTCTCATGTTGTCCGAATTGGATTAAGCCTTCAGCCATTAGGTGGAATTTTGCAGGTTTGAATCCCAGTACGGATATATATTTTATCTAAAGGATACAAAAAGTGACACATATATAATATACGAGTAAAAGTTGCTTGCATACTGCAAGCTATCCGTTGAATACAGTATCATACCAAGTACTGCCTCAGTTCAAATTTAAAACTTCGCGCCAAAGACCGCCTGGCGACGAACTAAGAACCCGATCGTTAGAGAAGACAGCAAAATAATATTAGATAAGTGCCTCCTTACTTGTTCCAAAGTTTCGATTCAATATCTTATCGGGAAGGTCCCACGCCTCTGTCACCATTCCGGGTTTTATCTTTCCAGCTTATCGGGAAGGCATTTAAAAAAATCGTAAAAGATTTCCGCAATGCATTTCTTATGGAAGTATTTTGCATCCACCTGGCGTCGAACTCACTGTCATTTGGCTACATTTTTTCCATGAGAAGCATAAAAGACTACGTCAACTTCAACCTCCGAAATTTTGGTTACTCTATCTTAACGATAAGTGCCTCAAAATAATTTTCAAAAATCCGCGCAATGCATTCTTATGGGAAAATTGCGATATTTGGGAATTTCTGGCATCGAACGTATGATAGCTAGCGTCGAAGTCTGCATTATTCTGGCATCTAGAGTGTAGGGCCAGTACGTCGAAAAAGTCTGACGTCGACAGCGCTTATGGAACATGGTCAGAATTCGTATCCCCTATAAATAGGTATATCCGGAGAGTTAGCTATATATAATAGAGATATGAAAGACATCAGCAAGCATTAGGGGAGGGAAAAGAGGGGTGGGTTGGAAAAGGATGAGGAGAGAGGTCTGAATATATCAGCGTCACCACAAAATCTTCTTGAAGAGCAGCACGAGATGCTTTGGAAGCAGCAGAGAAAATGTGGCTACACCTACTCTGGAAGTACTAGTATGTCAAGAGAGCCACCATCTGCTCTTATTACACAGAGTCCACTCCTTCCAGTATATTGAATGGTTATATGTGGAGGAGGCTGTTCGATCATGTGCAAGGAGGATTTGTTTCCAAAAATTAAATACCATCCACCGTATGTTAAAACACTTAACTGCCATTAAACCAGCTGTGAGTCATGTAAATGATATTCCCGTTGAGCATAATTTTTATCCTAGAGTCATGAACCTATCAAGTTGTGAATAACCAGCTTTAGACTTAAAGATAATAACTAAAAGTGCTGAACCTCATTCCACATCCCCCAAGGCTTTATGGTTTAGTCAAACTTCATAATCCTAACAATCCAATCCGTCCTGTAGTTTCAAGTTTCTCCTCGCCTACGCATAAACTGGATTCCAAATTAGATTGGTTATTGAGAACTGTTTTCGCTTTCAGTTCCTCTTATAGTGTTAAAAACTCCATTGAAGTTGCGGACAAATTAAAAGACGTTAAACATTTTGATAACCCAAGAATAGTATTGTTTGATGTTGAGAATTTGTTACCGAGTGTACGATAAAAATTTTCATGCTTGTTTTCATAGATATGTCATCTGATACATAGATAAGCTATCGTAAGTATTGAATCATAAACGTGAGATAAAATCGTTTTAAATAGAGATCTTTCGCTTCGCTGTGCAAAAATCTGTCTAGAAAGAAATAAAAAAACTTTTCTTACATTTTATAATTAGCTCACCTTTCATGATTATCGCCTCAATCATTAGAATACGACGGCGTGACCTTTCTTAAATATTACAGTAGTACATACATGGGTGGTCTGAAAAGTTTCCGACATTTCGGCATTTCTTGACGTGTTTTCTGAAGGTTTCTGAAAAAACTGAGGTCGGAAACTTTTCGGACCACCCTCGTATAGTATTATAATAGAGTAACTACATCTTACTCTATGGTAATAATTTTTGTATGTACTTATTTATATTCTAGCACACTTTTCTTATAATGCAATCGTTTGAAATTATCACATTATAACTTTAGAGGCTAGATAAAAGAGACCCTATGGTCGGTGATAGAGTAAAATTATTAATAATAATACTCCCTTGTTAACGAATGTAGTCAAGCAATCATAAAACAAAAAATAAGGTGAGATTTTTAAGGGAATATTTCAATTCAGTAGGAATAATTATTTTATTAATCAATCTAACGCTTTAGATATCTCTAGATTTTTAGGGTGTTTAATCTGCTATGAATGAACTTCAGAACTTACAGAGCTACAGTGAGAGCAATTCATATAATACTAATGAATCGTTTGCTAAAACTGCGCGTAGATTATTCATAATAAAAATTAACAACTATTGTAGGAGAAATAAACAATGAAATGAAACGAAATCCTTAAGAGTACTTATAATGTTTCTAATTTTACTTATTAATGCACTTAAGTCATATTAACAAATAGAGGCGATAATTACTTTTTTAAACTTGAAAACTGATTTGTACAACTTATAAATATCTAATGCCGTTGTAGCGTATATAAGTACTGAATAAATGGGACGGGAGCTGAAATAATATGTTCGCAGGAAAAGAATAAAAGTGTGTGCAAAAAAGGAAAAATATGTGAGGAAGTCTCGAGAGAATGAAGTAAGTTCAGAAAGGGACTTGGAAATCTGTTTGAATATCTCTTTAAGGTGTTTGATGTGATGTAAGAAAGAGTTTCATTCTGTTAGACAGAACTTATTTATCGATCGGGAAATCTTCAAATCGGTGATACACTGAGGATTTCCACCTCAGTTATGTCGCATGAATCCGTACATCTCTTCCATTTCTCTCCTCCTCTTTCATGATGTTCATAATACTTAATTTAACTATTTCATGTAGTTGATTGTATTTCACTTGGTGAAATGATTTGTAGTATGGGTTTTCAGAGATCTATTCTGGTTAACTTAGATCTATTCTTTTTCATTATATTCGTCCAGATAACGTCTCTTTTCATCTTAGCTTTCCTTAAATTCGCCGTTTTTTCACGCTCCCCTTTTTGATAGCATTTTTCTGCAACATTAATAAGTTGAAGTACAATTGATTGTGGTTTAATTCCTCATTATTATTAAACTCCTTCATATGATGCTGAGTATTCGTTCCTATTTTACTGTTAAAGTCGTAGTAGTGAGTTTCCTCTAAATAAATTTAAAAGTCCGTTCTGTGGACATCAAGAGACATGTAATAACATAATTCTTTTCAATCATGCTTGATATATCATTGTTCATTTCAGGATAATTATTGCATTTAAATTAAGTGAACCCGATACCTCCAGAAAAGCGTGATTCACGCTTAAATTCAAGGCCGAAATAAGGAAATCCGATTTTCTTTTTTTATAAATACTACAGTGCTATCATAGAAAAAGCAACACAAAATTTTAACTAGATTTAGTGTCGTTCTTTTTGTTCTCAATTTATGCATGAGAAAGACTCGACCGCGTCATCCGAATTTTTTTGACGAGTCAAAAAATTTTTGAGTTGAGGCTTAAATCTTTTCAGACCTTACAACAAAAGCGGGTTCACTTCAACCCTGCTCTATACACAGTCGTCGGATAGAAAGGAGGCGCGTGAGCGAAATGCATAATAAATTATGTTACTTAATCTCCTTATGTTGCAATTTATTTTCCGTTCCTAGGGGATTTATCGTAGTAAATAACTTTGAGTGTAATCGTGCATGGCTGAAATAGTTAAGATTGGTGAAATATTTTTCGTAGATTTTCATATTTCACCGTTTTATGAACATCTTCCAGAAGCATTCACTGTGAAGGAAATAAATTATAAATAATTGATTTCCTTTATACGAAAGCTTTGATTGGTAAATGTGGATTTAATTTTAGGTGGACCAATTTCTTATTTATCCAAAGCTAACGGACAATTTGCTAGATTTTTGTTTAGCTATGATAAATAGAAAATCTGCCGAATCTCCAGTAATATTGGTTAACCAGAGAGCTCTATGCTTACAGAAGAATCATAAGGCAGTTTACAGAATAGTGACAACATTAACATATTCGATTACTATGAATTTAATCAGTAATCGGTAAGAAAATCTACCATTCAATTGTTTGAGCGTCGAAAATTGATATTATTTTCCGTATATTCATTCAATAATAACGCCTGAGAAGAAGACGCGCTCAGTTGTCTGGTCACGGGAAAATGGAAGGCCTGAAAATCGGAGGATTTATAAAGAAAACACCAACTCAATATCCTATAATTTCTTTTTTTATATGTCACTAATCACCCTTTTTCATCTCTTTCTATTCAATATACGCTACTTTTCCCTTCTGAAGGCCTAGTTTTCTTTTTCTCTATTATCCGTTGATTCCCGTAGTGCCAAGTAGGTAGCGCGTTCGCATTTGATGAAAACAGTTTCTTGTTCGTTTTCCAGTGGGAGCCCATATGCGCGAAAATATCTTAGGTATCATTCTTCTCCTTCTAAGCAATTTTGAATGATTACAATTGAAGTTATCCCTCAACCGATTAAAAATAATTTTTTGAAATGGACCTTTATTTAATGAGGCTTTGATCCGGTATATTTAAAGATTCATTATTCCCTCATACAAATCTGTCTCACTTGTTTTCTGATCACCGATTTGGTGAGGTTAACCGGAGGATGAGACCATTTTCCCCACTGCGCACCTCTCTGCCGTAATTATGGGCTCTCCGTCTGTAAAATCTTGGAGAGATAAAAATAATGATATTTGGAGATTCAGTTCGGAGAGTGAACCAAGCAAAAACCCCGCAGGTCAACGCTCAGATTTAGGAAAATATCCTGCGTCTATTGCACTAGGTTTCTAATTAATTTTTCCCCAACCGTTTCGTTTCATCCCATTTGTCAGCTTATAGATGAATAAATGTTAATTAACGAGCATAATTTATTTCGAGAAGACGATGAACCATGCTTGTGGTCGGTCAGGTGCATTGCGATACGGGAATTCTTTGACTCTTTTTGGAAGGATGCTCTGTACTCTTCCGCAGGTGTTCGAAGTATTCACACGCATTTTATACCCGTATGAGTATTTGAGTTTTAAATTCCGTTGATACCGCGATAATAGATCCAAGTCCTTCTATAGTTTAAAGCCTCGTTTTCACCTCTTGATAGTTACACACAGTGGCCGCTAACGGAGCGCTGCAGTAGCCACTAGGTAGCGACATCTGACGGAGAACGAGGGAACTACTTCCTCGAATGAGAATTAATATACCTCGAAATACGAGTTTTATTCGTTCCGCTCGTATGTCAATTTGTTCGCATCTCAAAGCAATTTTCCCCTTTGAAATTAATTGAAATGCCATTAATTCGTTCCAGACCCCTAAATTCCACCCCATTTGTCCTTGTTACGTGTTTTTGAATAGAAAAAATGTATTTATGAATGACAAATATTGTATAAAAACATAATAAAAGATATCGTAAAGAAATAAACTGGCTTTATAAAGCGTACGTGTATTTTGGTCACTAAAATGCACACAATTTAAATGCTGCTGCTGCTCTATGCTTAATTTTAGTTACTGCTTTTTTCTTCTCTGGTCTTTGCCTTTTTTCGCCGGATTAAAAAAACATGTCCAAGGAGGTTTGTTCCTTCTTCCATTTCAGAATGTTGCGGGAATGAGTTAGGCAAGTGTCATTAAATCGCTCCGATGCACGACTTTTTCGTCGTGTTTCTTTTCCACGAACTCTGAAACTCTCTCCCACATTCCCAACATCTTCTTTTCCTTACTAGTAGAGATAAACTCCTCCACCTATGGCTCCTCCTGCACACCAATTTCTTACGGAACCTCCGTATGCTGCTGCGACTTTAACTCTTGCAACTCCTCGGTCGAAGGTACTTTCGGCTACAGCCACAGCTTCTTCCATACACAGGTTTAGGTCCTCGTTGTAACACCCAGCCAGTACTTATCAATAATTCTGAGGCATATCACGATGTTAAAGTGTTTTTTAAGAAACAGATGCTTAGTGTACAGCTTTTTATAATTATAAATCACCTGCTGATCCATGGGCATAGGAGTGTTGTTGTGTGGTAGGTAGAGAACTTTTATAAAGTAGAATTGTTCGAGGAAGTCATCTTCGAGGTTCGGTGGGTGAGCATTGTGAAGGACGAGAAGGGCTTGCATGGTGAGGTTGTGTTCCTGTAGATATTTCTTAACAAAAGGGACAAAAACCAGGTTTACCCACTGCACAAAGAACTGCCTAGTCACCCATGCGATTGAAAACGGTAATTCTTCATTTCTGATTTTTTACCGAAGAGTAAACTTGGGTGATATTGATGGGAGAAATTTCGTAAAAATTTCCCGCCGTATTCGCTCTTAATATATCCCCGGTAGAATTGCTTCATTATCCATAAAGGTTAATCGGAAGCATTAGCATACTGTGTTCTTGAATTTTATACGAATTATTTACTCCATTTACCCTTATGTCTGTTAAAAGTATAGTGTATTCCTGTCTTACTTCCAAATCACGATAAACAATAAACATTCGACGTTATTTCTAAGGAGCTCAAAATATTTGGAATGGTATTTGAGGAATGAAATTTTGAAACTTTCAACGAATTAATTCATAATAATCACGAATGTGTGTATACTTTGAACAATAATCAGGAATGTGTATATAATGTAATGAAAATAACTATTTTCGATGTGGAATATCGTATTCTTTACGAAAGTCATATCCAGAAAAAGTTCCGCCGAAAAAATTTCCGCTAATAAAAAAGTGCCAACTAAAAGGTTTCAGCGGTTAGTAATTGTCTGTTTTATGCTCCAATATGCAAAAAGAAGGGTGTAGGAAACACTTGAAGGCGGACAATAATTTTAACGTGGATTTGATGCATAGGTAAGGCACGTATACAAAAGGGGTTCACTGAAATGCTGAGAGATATGAATAGGGGGAGGAAGGAGAGTATAGGACTAAAGGATCTCAGAAACAATAGTGAGGTCTAAAGAGAAACGAAGAGAAAAGCGCGGGATGAGGGTTCAATGATGTGCGACAGATGCACAGCCGTGAAGGTACTTTTGAAATCTCAGTATCTCCTTTTCTTCGTAGGGAGTTCTTTTCGCTCTTTTCGACAAACGGCTACAATTACCTCACACTCCTAACTTTCTTTTCATAATGCATTTAACTCCCCTTGATATTCTCTACGAAATGCGCATGGACAGTTTCTGAAAACTGGTACATGGCGTTAATCCTTTTCTTAAAATAATAGTTTTGTTATTCATTAATAGCCGATTTCCATTTCCTTTACTATCACTAGGAAGTGTCTTTCTTCCAGTCACTTGTCTGCCTTCTTACCGATCGTGTGCGTGTGTTAGATACAGAGATGTCACTCCCAGGCGTCGAAAGCAAATGGCAGGAATGATTGCCGCTAATAAAGGTGTTTGCGAGATAGCGCGGGAGTAGAATGTCTTCACAATATCGAAGTTGAAGAATAAATCTGATTCCGTAGATCGGAAGATAGGAAGGCCTAGAAAGACAACGGAGGAATACACATCGTGGACCATGTTCGTGCGCATCCGATTTCCACTGCCTCGGAGATGAGATGATCAGTTGGGCTTCCTATTTGTTCGGAATCTGTGAGGCAGAGGATCGGATTCCATGGAGAGACTGTCGGAAGGGAGTTTAAGGGGTTTGATTAACATACTTTAGATAAGAAGAAAAAAGGAAAACGCATGTATTCTAAAAAGAATCTTTCCGAGATAAATGTATCAAACTGCCCTTCCTTTCTCAATGAGGTAAACGTTTTGTGTATATCATATTCTTATTTTGTCGAGATACAATCCAGCCTTCCGAAGACAGGGAACTTCTTTCTCATTACCGCTACAGTTCCGCAAAGAATTAAAGCTTTACCAGAAAATTCTGAGATCTCCAATGTAGGCTAAGGATATTTAAACATGAAAAGGCTAAGGACCTTTAACTCATTAGTGTTTTAAATTCCGTGGATACCGCAATAATAGATCGCGGTTTCACTTCAGTGCTGCCACCTCTTGATACACAGTGGCCGCGGACTGAGCGCTGCGTCAAGGTATCGACATCTGACGTAGAATAAGGGAACTATTTCCTATTACTATTTTAAAGATCAGTTGATCGAATCACAATTTCTCTTTTAAGCTTTACGAGGCGCTGCAGTCTGACGGTGAATCAGGGAACCTCGGAGCGGAAGGAAAATTCTAATGTGAAAAACTGCAAATCATCAATGAATAAATGTAGTAGGGGAGGGGAGGAGGAGAAATGATAGCAGAGTAATATAAGATGAAAAGGGGGGGGGGGAAGTATAGAGGGGAGGGGAAAATAGGGGAGATAATGATGGGAGGTAAGGAAGGAATGTAGGGTATCATTTCATTCTTTCTATCAGTCAAGTGTTTCATTATTTAATGGTACAGTGGGGGAATAAATTATCGCAACACTTTCAGCACGCTTGAGTCGGAATTCTCAGAAACTACTTGCAGAACTATTTACTACGACTGACTGGCAACACTGTGAAATACCTCGAAAAGCGGTAATATTTGAGTGGGAGCGAATAACGTACTCAGAATTTCTCTCTTTCGATCTGTTTTTAAATCCTTCGTGCGATCTCTCCTTGAGTTCGTCGGGTTTATCTCGGCATTTCTCTTTCACAGACAGTTATCATATTTATAGAATTAGAGTTTAAGGATATATTAATTACTATTTCAATCTTACATGCACAAAAATAATTGGATGACATTTATGACTTTATTTATAAATAAGATCTGTTGAATTGTAGAAAAACATGTAGAAATAAAGACGAATTAGGTTAGAGTAGGAATATGCTACTTGGTGATACTTATCTTTAGCGAATGCGATATTATCGGTCAGGTAAATAAAATATATATTTTACCTGAATATAGGAAGTTCAGATGGGCTATATTAATATCTTTGTCTGGGTAAATTAAGGTGCGCTAATAAGACAGTTATTGAGGTAGTTTGCTTTTTTACACGTCTTACTGCTGCTCGCTGTATATTAATGTAAATGTTAATCTTCATACGTCCAGTTCAAACATTGAATATTCATTTAGTGCGATCGACTTTCCGAGGGCAATTTTTAATTACACGTCTTGAGTTTAATCGATTTGAAATCGAAAAGTCATCAGAGTAATTCCTGAGTTAGCACAAAGTAAAATTTGTGTACGAATGTGACATATGGTTGCCAAATATATTTATGCACCCCTGTGATGAATATACATTTATCAGAGGAATAAAATTCACTATGGAAAAATAATAATTGGGTTAATCAAGGATTTGGAACCGAGTATTCCAATTGTCGGTCAAGAACATGTTTCGTGTGTCAGCGGAAATTCCTTCTCTACAAAAAATTCGAAGTCCTTCGCTTAAATGAAGTGTTTTATTTGACAGGGCTTCCTGATTTCTCGAAGCACGATGAGCCTTTCGCTTCCAGTGCAGCGGGTTTTCGAAAGCCTATGCGTCACTCACCAAAACAAACAGGTCATTTGGGAAGGCAAGGAGCTTCACTGAGGCTTATTATTACTATCAAATCATTGAGGTCTTCATTTCGAGAGACTGACAGCCAACATACTGCTCAAGCAAATCTTTTTCATTTCGAGGCTTTAAACAAGTCTTGAGAACTATTGACATTCTCTGTTTGTTATTAATTATTGTTTGCCTACAACAAGGTCAATTCGCGAGTTCACACTTTCCAATATTCTCAGCGGATAGCAATAATATAGATTTAAATAATAGATTTAGATGTATATCCCGCGAGCAACCATATGCATAAGGAAGGGGGTGTAATTACACCATCGTCACTTAATCTACTCTATCAGCCTCACTAATCGCTCGGGGGAAAAAAGTGATTATCTGTCTTTGTCATTACTTCCCTGTAACGATTTGTCAATGGTCCCTGCTGGTACTAAATTTAATTTACTTCGTCTTTAAGTTGTATACCGATGAAGCTTTTGAAGAGCTTCCGTCAGTTATTAGATCATCTCACCTGAAGCGAATTCCAACCGAGGGACTCTAGTAAAGCGGTAATGCTGCAGTCGAACCTGATATCTTCTCCATCGAAACGAGCTGCTCTACGCTGGACCATCTCTAAATCTGAGACTAAACTTACTAAATATCGGTTCCAAACCGCATAACAATATTCTAGATTCGGTCGAGTAAAAGAAAACAGCCATTTATTTGAAACTCTATTCGCACCTCCTATCGCATTTCGAATATATTCATTAAAAGATAAGTTACTGCTAAACGTGACTTACGTATATTTGTTGTCGTGCGCTAACTCTACTGGGTGTTCCGAAATTCGGTACTGTGCCAGAATAACGTTTTTGGAACCCACATCAACGCGTTTATTTATTCTTAAATCGATTCGGAAAATAAACCAGTCTTGCTCCTTACATTATATGCTAGGCCGTTAATGCTAATTATAATTTGTAAAGAGCATCCTAAAAAATTAATCTACATTACATTAGTATGATAAAACGTTAATTTTGACGGTAATGTCCCATTTGAAAATTGAATTTTATCGGCAAATTAGGTTTTCGTTTCCATGGCCATATTGACATTTCATTCAAAATATGATTCTATAGCAAATCGAACGCAATAATATTTAGGTTTGCGTAAAGGTCTTCGATTTAGCTTAAGCTTTTCTCAACCAAAAGCTGAAAAACGTGTTCAAATTCCCGCAGTTATCGGCCAAAAGGGATAAAATAGTTAACCTAGAGGCCCGGCTCCTTCTTTCAACACACATTATACCACATCTTTTGTATACGGCATTCGTTCTTTTGGGTGAGAAAAACTATCGCGTCCATACAGTTCATATATTTGTTTTTGTTTGATATTCTCCGTCGAAGAAAACTACAACAGGCGCAAAGAGGTGAAAAATGTAGATGGTTTGAAATAAAATTCATAATTGATAATAATTTGTAATTATTTATTGAGATACTTTCCGTCTTAGAGAATTATCTAAAAAAAACTCAATTTTTTAAAAGGAGTAGTATTTTATTGATCTCTGACTTCATACAATGCCGAGGATGTACTAACCTAATAATATAAGCTAATAATAAAAACAAATAATGTAGAGTTTTTAGTTTGTGGGAAATTATCATAAAGGTAACCACTATGTATGAATTGATGGTGTAACTGCCAGACGTATCCGATCGGTAAAGGAAGGTGTTCAGTTCCATTTCCGCTTGTTCTTTCCATTAAATGAGTTTTTGTTATTCTTTCTTATTGGCAAAATGAGAGAATTTAAGATATGATTGCTACATACATTTATGCAATCCTTTTCTGAATATATAGATTTATCATAGGGATGAAATTCAATGCGAAAAGAACATTTGATTTGAAGGATTTGGATCTCGCTATAGTCTGTCAAGAATGTGCTTTCCGCGCCTCAGCTAATACTTCGTCTTCCCAGGATTCGAGGCTCAGTGGTTCACTGCAAAGAAGAAGCTTATATTCTACAGCCACATGCATTTGACAGGGATTCCTGATTTCTCTAAGCACGATGAGGAATGTGATAAGGAAGTTTATTTTTTCTTAGTTCTCTTTAGAAATTAACGGGTTGACAGGAATTAGTATCACTTTTAATAGTTTTTAGGTGGTGGAAACGGTAATCAACAATTTTAAGCACCATCAGGCTATACATAATAGGGAGGAAAATTATGTAATATTACGTAATAGAGAATAAAAATTCACGATTAATTTCATCGTATTATGAAAAATAGTTGCAATATAATAGATCGATGGGGTGACTGCAATCGAAATTAACTTCATAGTGTACGTAAAACAAATTAAATGCTTCGACTGACTGTTAATTAACCATTAAGCACGCGGTTTACTCTATGTAGAAGATTGCGTGATTCAACTGCTATGCTGTAGAAAGAATCTGTTACTAGATATGAGTCGGATGAATATTGTCTTCAGAGGAGGAAAGTTTTTAAGAGGGCGGTATTTACTTTTCTTATTTCACCATTGCGAACATTTTCGCTTCCTTTCCGCTTTAATTAAACGTCTCGGATGATGTTGATGCCATCGGCAGAGTTTCTCCTTTTCATTCCGACGAACTGTTCCTCGCCAATGATTTCATTTGTTGCTTTCGCCAATCTATTTTTTTAATTATTGCATATATTTTATAATCAGAACAGAATATTAATTGGACTAACATCTTCCGTTTTTCGGATTCGCTTTTTTAGGATTCAAGGTTATTACACCTTCCCTTTGAGAGTTTGAAAGCATTTTGCCTCTCCTCATTTCCTCGAATATTTGACACAATATATCTTTAATCACATTCCAAAAAAGCGAGTAAAATTCGTACGGAATTCCATATTTATTTATTCTTTAAGAGGAGCTTTATTTTCCGGTAGCTTATTGACCACCACTTCAGCTTCGAATTTTGTGAGTGGCATTTCTTTGATCCGTTCGTTCAAATGGGGTACGTTGACTATGTTTTCGGCTGAGGAGTTCCATGCGTTGGATTCATATATTCTCTTGCAGAATGAAACAATTTCATTTTCTATATCTTCTGGTTTTGTATTAATCCTTCCTTCACTATCTTCGATCTTTTGGATGTATTGGCTTTTTCTTCTCTCTGTTATCTTTCCATAATGACGTACTGCTTCTTGCTTTTCTATTGTTATCATGTCCGGTGTCTCTAAACAGACCATCTCACTCCTTTCAAATGACATTTCGAAGACATTATACATTTTATCTCCTTGATCATTTTTTTGTCTGACGGTGTTATTACTTTTCAGTTTGTATATCTTGGAGCTGGGCATTGCAGAAACTTTGCCTAAGACGTAAATGTCAGATTCTACCATAAGATGTTATGAGCATGATCACGCTCTTCCTCAAACGTTGATATTATTGAAACATCTTGATAACTTGCATTGTTCCGTAATGTTTGAATGATGTGCCGCTAGGGGCTGTGACAGGCAATGCCCTCTATACTTGTGGGGAAATGGGGCAAGTGAAAAGGATAGTAGGATAGTTAGGTAGTCAGAAGAAGGGTACGAAACGACGTAAGCGACGCGGACGAAAGGACGTAACGACGCAAGGAGTACAGGGTTCGAGATACGACGACGAGGGACACAAAGATGACCTGGTGAAAGCTACGCAGTCTATAAATTTGAGGTAACTAAATAATTGATAAAACATTAATGTATTCCTCAATCATATTTTGATCCTTCGGGCCGAATAATTGTCCTTGGGATCTCTAATAAATGGCATGGTTGGATAAAATTCAGTATTACGTTGTGTATAACCATAGTTTTGATACTTTTAGACATCGCAATATATTTCTCGTACGCTTTCGGGGTCTTAAGTGCAACCCAAGGAGCCCGTATTCCAATTGCCAATGTATTTGACTAAAGGGTGTAAGGTTTTTCCCATAACTGCGCTAAAATGGGACTTGATTTTTTGGCTATAGTGAATGGAAAAGGGGGGTGCGGAGGCAAGGGGTAATCGCAAAGGTAAATGGAGCAAACGTAAAATTCATAATAAAACAGGTGATAATATCCCCAACAGAAGTTGATGACGTCACAGGTCTTAAGTGTCCCCATGTGCTCCATCAAGGTATGCTGGCGTTCAGAGACTAAGTCATCGAAGGGCCTCCCTCACCCCTGTGACGTCAGAGCCATTTAAAGTTTATTTTATGGAAAAATTTTTCCTCCAACAGGGTTTGAACCGCCTGACATAACGACCACGAGATACTCGCCATGTGCTTTATCCACTCGGTCACCAAAACACTCAGTCATATTCGAGTGAAATAAGCCATATATATTGCTCAGATTCAGCTCTGATGACGTCGAGGCATCATTTTAAATTGTCTGCTAACAACGATGGTCACATCATTATGGCCATGCGTCAGCATTTTTTTAGTCTTCACATTTATCTTTAAGGGTTGTTCTTCCGAGACCTTAGCGGACACCGTGATATTTTATTGACAGTAATATTTACCTCAATTACTCTGGAACACTGTTATTTTTTTACACTACCTTATTATCGTACCTTCTGCATCGGATGAATCAACCAACGCACCTGATGCACCGGGATTTACGGATATATTGTAATTTGTTCATGAGTGAAAAATAAAATTTATCGTCAACATATCTTAAGTTAAGACAGACTAGAGCAATTAACATAATAATGGACATATCGATTGTATAAATTCCTTACTTAGCAAGATTATTTCATATAACTTACCACCTCTCCAGTTATCGCGATTTTCAAGGAATGGTGCCTCCTTTTGCTCGTCCGCTTGAATGTATTCTCTTCCTCGATTCCCGCATCTTCAGTTGCCGCACCTCAGAAACCATCGCTGAGTAATTGAGGGGATATACCGGATATTCGCCAAACGATCGAGTGTTGTCTCCACTAACTTGCACACCGACTGGAATATCATTGCGTAATGCATTTGTAACAATAACGATAAACACTTAATCAGGTAATCAGAGCTTAGTCATAGAGGTTAGTCATAGACACACTGACACTGTTTTTAACATCCCAATATTCTGTAAATCTATGACTAACATACATATACAATTTGCATACAAGTCAACATGTGGAAGACCAAGTTCTGAAAAGCAATGGCTAATACGGCTAAACAGCAGACATGTACGTCTTCTGAATTTGGTATTTTGAAATAAATTATGTGGTTCAAATTCAAATTCATGGCGTATGATTCACAATAATTTCTGCTTATTAGCCCACTTACCGAATTCAGATTGCAATTGAAGTAAATTACAATATTTGACGACGAACGACACGACGAATCCGTATCCATTAATCTCTACCAAGAAATCCATCTATTTTGGTTGCGATGGCATCTTGAACAACACAGTTGAGTTACAGACTTATAATTTTACAGAAATACTGCACTCTTGTGTCAACACCTGCCTTCATAAGAACTCCAAAGAATGAAATAAGTATTCAACCAAAGGCTGTTCTCACTGCTATGCTTTGACACACCCTTTGAAAAATCACCGATCGTAACACTAAGCAACGAGTAAGTAATGAGTTTCTAATGCACAAACACACCTTATCATGGTTTCCACATACACTCGGAGCACTTGCTAAACATATTGCGATTGATATTCCACCAGATAACACTGTCCTAAGACTTCAAATATAACTTACCGATGACAAATAATTAAGATTTGAAGTTCGTAGAAGCATGGGAAAGCTCTTCTTGAGGATGGCATGAGGTCTTGACGTGTTTCCGCGCTTTTGAAAGGAATTATGGTATACAAAATCGTGACTAACGAAACATTCGTCGCGCCACATAACCTTCTTTGTTCTTTGTCTCACTGAGTGGATTGTGTTCAAGATGGTGTCTTTCACATTTTTCTCTGAATTCCAAATATAATGAGAAGTGAAATGGAGTTTGTGTTCAGCGTTACATTCAGTGATTTCCTTGAAAATAGCGTGAGTAGGAATCGAAGGATTAAGGTGTCTGTAGTCACCTACTTTTTTCAAGTATAGAGCACTTGTAATGGTGACACGAAGTAGTTCTTCGCCACCTGCAAAACGTTTGTACGAGAGAAGGAAGGAAAAGATGTCTAAGGAAGACATCATAGAAGCTCGAAAAGAAGATTTCGCCGTTCGCCGTTGGACTTGTTAGTTGGACAATAACGTAAGCTATTCAATTATATGTTAGTTAGAAAGTATTTGTATATTCCGTCGTCACATTTCGAATATAATGAGAATTTATCAGGAAAACATCTAATGGTTAGAAATTTATTTCAATATTCCTGGGAAATTTCGTTGAAAGACTTGTGTATGGCGTGTTAATAAGAGCACGGCGAACATCGTTGAACGTACTATTGAGGGAATTGAATTGTTGCAAATCATTCACTTTATTTGCCAACTTAGACATCATTTTCGAACTTTTAATGTTTCATAGGCAAAGCTATCCAATACCATATGATCAACAATGATATATCTCTAGATTCTCACAAAATGATACATCTTAAATCTGTTTTCCTTTGCCGCTGCTCAATTCCCTTAATTTACTCATACATCTTCAGCACTTATTTTCCGTGTAGGCTGTCAATATAGGTTTTTCGGCCGAAAGAAATACTTTACTCGCTAAAGTCATAATACGCGATAAATTCTTAACCATAATATGTGTGAAAGAATGGGTCGAAAGTTATCGATAACAGCGTGGGAAAGTTATAATTAACATCAAATGCCGTTTCTTTGCAATATTCCGTGAAATGATTATGAGAATGTTTAAATATTATTTATCTTAATTATTACTTTATTGGTAAAAATATAACGATTTGCATTTTATTAGCATTTATAAAATCTCATCTGTTATGCTTATGATGTAACAAAGAAAGTATTACAATACAATTACGCCCTATAATATTTATATATTAATTAAACGTAGATATAATGTTAATTATTTGTAAATTCGATGGACTTGTTACAATAATCATATAATTGAAATTCTTTCATTTTCGCATACAATTCGTAGAACAAACGCCATGATGACGTCACATGATAATTTATTTTACGACGAAACGAGTAAAAGTACGAAAGGAAACATCGAAAAAGCACGAAACTATATTATTTTTCTGTTAAATGTGGGGATAAATTTAAATTTTGTTTAAATTAATGAAAATTTATTTAAATGCTAGTATATACATATGAATCAGTTACAACTTTCTCCAGTAGGGGGATAAGAGGGGGGGTGACAGAAAATTGAACAGCCTCTCACGGTTATTAAAACCGTTGAATTTCGGCAAAATTCTTAGTTGATTTGGAAACCTCGCCGGGTGTAGAAGTGTTGAAGAATTTTTCAAGAAATCCGTTAAAATTTGAATTTCTTGGTGTTAGGTAGATTCAAAATTCAGTAATCGTAAAGTATAATTTAAGTATATCGTAATAAATTTGCAGTTTTTACGTGATTTATAATTAATTAAGGAAAAAGAAGACATTTTCCTAAGTAATTGATGACCATAGGACTTCTTAAGGATTTCCTAAGGTTTGGTAAGTAACATGAATCGTATTTTTTTAATTTTCTAAAATAATTTTGCATTTCAACGAAATTGTTAATATAGTGAACTGTTGTTTCTTATATATGTAATTATTTTCAGGGCGTAAACTTAAGGAATATATTTATTTGTGAATTATGATATTCTTCTGAATAGCTGCGACTAATACTTCTGTATCACTTATTTCTATATGATTATCTAAAGTCGTATAATTGAGCAATCAACTCCAGTTACGCCTTACTTTATCCAATTTCTGATTTAGAATAGACATTCCGTTATTTTTCTACTTGTAGCCTTTCCTGCCATCTGGAATTTTAACGGAAATTTACGTTTGAAATTTTAAGTTTAACTTTGCGATCTGCTATTAATTACATTAATTGGATAATTTCCTTATCTTCAATGTGATTTCCCATCAGCTGAACATGTAGTTTTGATCTAATTTTGATTGGGAACTCATTTTCAATTAATACGACCTTTTATTCGCAGTTTAAAAATATCGCTATCACTAAACGATCAGATATACTTCCTTAAATAACCATAAGAAGATTTAATTTCGCTATGAATTGAATAAAACAAACTACTTTTCTGTAGAATTTATTGTGCTAGTAATATTTTAGTAAAAATTTTTAAGTAAGATGGTTTTAAAGCGATAGATTTAATTCATTGATGGATTTCTATTTTCAAATTCGAATTGATTGAATGAATATTGGAATTTGAAAATAGAATTTAGGATCAGCTTTTAGCATTTTAATTTCTTATAATAGTTGATTCATGCATAAAGTGCACCTGGTTTTCCAAATTTGAGTTCCCACAAATTTTCGTCCTCACTAAAATGCGTTCATTTTCAAAAGCTATCAGTAACCAAGTCAGTAGAAAGCTTCTCATAACTAATATTCAGGTATTTCATTTGATTTAATTGATTTAAGGGTTAAATTAACGGTTTAATTCAGTAATTAATGGCACGCTTATAGGAGTTGGGTATTTATTTTTAAATTTAACTGAATATTTCAAATTCCTTTCTTGATTTACAAGCTGGTCCCTATTTATTCTTCATACACTATTAGATCGAGTTTCCCTTCTCATTTTAGTTCAGAATTTCCGGTAACTGTATTTATTACAAGAATTACTATTTTTCTTTACGAATTTTGTGTTTTACAATTAATTAAATAAAATACAAATAAATTTATTGAAAAGAATAACGATGCGGATTAGGATATTCTTTATATCATCGTAGTCAAATTCCGAATTGATATTGACAACTCCTTGCTCTTATATATATACAATAGAACATCACCCCAACTTATCCTTACTATACAGCAATGAATTAAAATTGTGTTTCTATTTTTCCAGATTGTGACTTCCTTCCCTTATCGGCACTTCTTTACCTGTGAGTTTCTCCGGAGTAATCGTAGAAGGGCACTGAAGAGATCAAGGATAATGGGAGAAAAACAAGTTGTAAGTTGTTCAGAAACAATTAATAATAATTTATTGAACAATAAATAATCTTCATTTAATGAGCCTTATATTAAATTCAAAAATTTGAGTAGATTGGATTAAGTTTAACCTTAAAAGGATAAAACGAGCAATTGCATTAGTCTCTTATGTCTCCTATAACTTTCAACGTATATTAATTCGTATCAATCATTAAGACGAGAGCACGCTCAACCTTAAAATGGTTATCTGAAAATGAAGAAAATATTCCTTTACCAATTACTTTCTAAAATAAATAAATCACAACTTGTTCCTTTTCTAGATCATAGATTTTATTATTTGTGGGATCATAATTAATAAGTTATTTCACGAGGGTTTAATATTTATTTCTTCTTCGTCATTTCCCCATCATTTTATAATCAACATTTATGAGTTCAGCTTCCCAATGAATTAATGAATATCAACTGATGATACTCTTCTTAAAGAAGAAAAAATCTATTGAAAAATAGAAAAAGATCTATTCTAGAAAGAATCTTATTGAAGGAACTGAAATCACTTCATCAAATGATTAACTGAACATGAAATTCGGTTACCGCGATCTTTTTAGCTCGGTCCAGTAGATGCGCGTTAACCAATTTCAAAACTTATATGATAATATACAGGAGAACTTTACTTTAGCCACTCATTTTACAAAATGTTTAAATAAACCCGGAAAACGTTAAACATTAAGCACCTATTGTAGCAACCATGCTTCAAAATAAATCGGAAAATTGGATGAATAGTCGCAATCATGAAAAATCTGTAACTTGTATCGATTTTTTGTTTTGATCTTCTAACGAAAATAAAACTCGACAATATGAATACCGGACCTTTTATTTTTTGATAAAAATCATGTGAAAAAATAAATTCTGCATCTATGCAAAGGACAATGCAACATCTATGCGCCTTCTTTACCCCAATCATCTCTCCGATAACAAAAACATTATATTATATATCAATTATTAACTGCATAAATACATTCTAAAAGGTAAATAAATTCTATTTTATCGGGTATTCACACGATTACTTTGCTTATATGCAACAAATGTTTCGGAGTCATTTTGAATTTCCTTTCCTTTGTTTATTTCGATTTTTGTATCACCTGCCAGTTACTTTTCCTCTCATTCATTTCGTCCTAGACAAGAGGAACTTTCCTTTTTGCCTTTGTTTACATTCAATAAAAATGAGAGGATAATGAAGTGTACGTACATAGAAAGGTTATGGCAACGACTTCGCTATTATTCCAGGGACAGATGGTTTTCCGTTCCTTCATTCTTAAGGTAGTATAAATAGAATTGGCCTTGTTTTCTTTGACCTTCAAGTGTATGGCGACGTTTAAATTCCTTCTCATTTTCGTGAACAAATACAGTAGAATTACCTTTATTACCATCCTCCAGTATTTTCATGAGTCTTTCATTGGGTTTAATCTGGTGACGCAGACTGATCATTTGCACGCTTATAATGCTGCAGAGAGTCCGCAAGTCAATATTTAAGGGTGTTAAGGTCATCTAAATTAAACGTAAATATTTCGTGAACACACCGGAATGCTATAGCAAGCTTTTTCACCTCGAATATAATTCGACTGTAGTACGCTACTAGCGTATTCCAAACACGATATCCTTTGTCTGTTTGTACTCGAATAGGAGTTTGGATATTCTCTTGCTTATCACTGTCATTTGCTGCTTGCATTTTGAAATGTGTACTGAGCAAATTTTTAGATTAGATATACTTTTGTACTTGCAGTCGTTTACAAGAGTAAACAGGTTTTGGTTAGTAGATTCTTACATCGAAGAGAAATTTTAATATAGCCAAAAAAATTTATGGACAAAAGTATTTCTGAAGCTACTACCCTACTTTTCTCACGCATGGTATCGCTGCAAAATTTCGGAGCTAAATATAATGCTTCGTAAATATATTTTTTACCAACAACTCACATCTAATGAGCTGATACCTTGATTCGCTAGATATATCTTCCTAGAGAATACTTTTCGTTGGAAATTCTATGCAGTTCTAGATAAATGGCAGAGAGGGGGCAGAGAGTTTCGAAATTTGTGATCTAATTATTAAACGAAATATACATGATCCACATGAGGAATGTGAAACATTTCCCAAACAAACTATTCCCCATATTCGACTAACGATTATTCTAGATGAAGTTCGAACGGCGATTTGTAAAACATTTAACAACAAAACAAATTAGGGTAACCTCAAACGAAAATATCCGGCAGTATCATTCGTATGTGCTTGTTGTTTAGAAGATGTTGATTTTGTGTTGACTGAGTTATTACGCCGCTTTCCGATCGGTCCTTTTAGACAGGAAGGAAATATTTCCTTTTCAGGCAATTACCAATGTATGTTAAAATTTAAAACGTATCACACTTTTATAATCCTCTATAAAAATTTAATGGATTCGTGGTAAATTAACGGTATAAATAAGTATATAAAATATGATTATAACTATTAATGATTTTGTTCTCTTTTCTCACAGGAAAATTCAGCATCATCAACTCCTGAATCAAACGTGAGTACTCTGTTTCTTTTCTGACCATATGATTCAAGCTCTCAAGTTCATATAGCTATGAAATAAATCTCTATTCAAGAGGATGTTCAAGAGTATAGTGCGCCTACAATAGTAGTTGCTCTCTTGCTCTAAGAACCAGCATTCGCACACTGATTTTATTATCCTCTGCACTTTATAAAAAGATAAAAATTTTTCCACCAATTAAGTAATATATTTTATGTTCAATAAATTCTTTAACTCAGCACGAACGGTGGATTACTGCAGCCAGAACAGAATTAAATGCTGCAATAATTTTGTCAAGAGTTGGCAGTAGTTTTCTCAAGAAAGTTCACCATGAATGTATTAACCACCTGCCCTGTAGGGGGCGTGGGGAAGGCATTCTCCACAACCCTAGCCTACTCTTAGGCCTACTGAGGCAGGCATCTATTTCAGGGGCCTTTCTTTCACCTTCTTCTGCAGGGGTGAGGTAACTAAGCACTCACTTCTCACCTGCTCGTTCTTTCTGTCTATGAGGTCGGAGCTTGTCCTTGAAGTTGTGGCAGGGGGCCCTCTAGGCATAGAGGTGAACCCTATAGCACGTCACAACGGCCTGGAGGGTCCACTTCTTAGGGTTTATAGATTGTCCCCCCCCAATCGTCCCCTCCCCCATCGGCTGATTCATCAGAGAACCGCCAAGAGCGCCGGTCTGCAGCGCTCAGGAGTAAGTTTTGGTGTGGTAAAAGTACAGAGCGTACGACTCGAACCAGGAAGAATCAGGAACTGTTAGAAAGCTTAAGGAAAGGTTGGCAGTCAGGAATACAATTACCTTTTCAGTGGTGTTAATTTTCTCCTGAGATATGCATTTACGAATCTTTTTAAATAAAGTCACAGGAGAGAATTCTTGCAATATTTATAGTTTGTCGATAAAAATTTGAAATCGAATCACTTTACTGAATGGGGATTTTGAGAACATTTTGAGAAGTTTTCGCGATATAGTAATTCGCCTTATCGTAAAAACTCTCTCAGATTTACCAATAGACCTCTTGAAAATTTTTAATATTTCTTAAGAGAATATCATACACTTATTTGCACACACTGCGCGCTTATGAATACAGATTTTACAATACAATCATCAGTTAAGTACTCCAAGATAAATCCATACGAATTTTTTTTTTCGATATACCTTATGCTTTGGAACTTATTTCTATTGTGTATTTGGAGCCAGTTTAGGCTTTCAAATCATATAATACCAATTAATAACATTTGCATTCTCCCTAACTGCAGTTACTCGCATTCACAACGTAAGACATGATTTCTCTTAGTTAAATTAAGCGAATCGTTTGTGCTGAATGTTATTCTTTTGAATATATCATAATGCTTAAGATAAATAATGTTGAGGGATTGAGTAATTGAGGGATTTAATCTCAAAAATATTATAGACTTTTTATAACTGTATGATATAAACTTCTCTATGAGGAATACAACGATTTTAAATTTTCATATATTTCCGCCTTAGAAGATGCTCCATTCAACTAGAAGTATCTTTAATGGTATTCCGTAATATTTTTTGTCCGACATGTATTACAATGATACACTTCAAGGGACCATCCGTCCTCACTGTTAAAAATAACTTCAAATCTAGAAACGTGCCGGAACCGGAATATTTTTAAGCTTTTGGGTAGGATTTTTCAAACGTGATAAATACTATGGATTCTACACGTTAGTATAAATTAAAAAATGACTAGAATGTATACTATGAGAATTTTGTTGACTAAAAGTGAAAAAAGGGCGTTGAGTAGGGAAATTTAAGGTACATAAACCTATCCGAAGGTATAAGATGCAAGTATTTTTTTGTTTTAAATACTATTTTTTATAAATGTTTGTTTTAAGTACTTAGCGTTTGGACTCTGATTTTTAAATTTAAAGCCAATCTCTGATTTATCTCACCATGGTAATAAGCCGGTTTAAATTGCGTCGCATATTTCGAGAACCTATGACACCGTTCTGTGAGATCGAAGAAATATCAAGAACGAAACAGTCCGATATGACTGGTACTTGAGCTCACGTCTCCCACTTCCCGGGCAGGTATCCTGTGTGGGGGAGACCTGGGTTCGTCACAATCGGTTACATGACATCACCGCAAACGGTAAAAGCGGACAGGGTTAAAACCTGACACGGGGAAATGTTCTCATGGTATATTTTGAACATTTAAGGGCGAATTAAGAAGTTAACTGTAATTTTCGCTTTGGTGTATTTCATTATTTTTATCTCGTAAATACAACTTATAACTTACGTAATCGTGCAAATTATGCTGACATACGTATGTTATAAATTGTAGTATTAACGAATATCGCTAACTTATTTTCAATGCATAACAATTGCTGTTGCACTCACATTCGTAAAATCTGCGGTACATCAAGTAAAAAGCTCGGCTTCATAAAGCGTATTGTAGGTAGATGCGATGAGAAAGTTAGATAGCGATGTTATTTCTCCTTGGTCAGGCCCCATCTTGAATACGCGGCAAGTATATGGGACCCAGCGGATGGAACGGGTACCCGCAAACTTCAGAAAATTCAACGCAAAGCGATACGTTTCGTTAAAAAATGCTACGAGAAAAACGTAAGCGTTACGAAGATGCTCTCAGATACAGGTTGGGCATCATTGAAAGAAAGGCGGTTAGAAGCTAGGTTGCGACTCCTTAATAAATTTAGAGAAAGCATGTTTTCCCGTGACGTTGTCGATATTATGCGACCCCCCTGTTACTTCGGCCGATCCGACAATGAGAGCAAAATAAGAGAAATAGACGCTAGAAGAAGTCGATTAAAGAACTAGAAGCATCAAAACAATGTTCAAAACCTCGCGCAAAAGACCGCCTGGCTTCGAACTAAGGACCCAATCGTGCAAAACAATTGCATATTAATGTATGATAAGTGCCATTCTGACCTGTTCCAAAGTTCCAATTAAATATCTGATCGGGAAGGTCCTCAATCAATCATTACGCTTTCCCCCTTTGAATCGTAGAATAGAAATGACGCTCAGGCATCGAACGAAGAACCGTCAGAGGATCGGCGAACAGCGTATATGAATTGATATGAATTGCCTCTATGTACATTCTACTTTATATTATTCCCAGTAATTAGATATGCATTCAAAATAATTGTCAAAATTGATCGCCGTGCGGTCGTTATTATTATTATATTGCGGTTATACCGGCAGTCGAGTCTGTATATACCAGATTTTTTATTATTACATGTTTTGTCCCTGCCAAGCAATAATATAGCAGTCGCCAAGACTTTTTGCTGGGATAATAGATCGCGGTTTCGCTTCGGTGCTTCCACCTCTTGATAGTTACACACAGTGGCCGCGGACGGAGCGCTGCAGTAGCCACAAGGTACTGACATCTAACGGAGAATCTGGGTATTACTTCCTCTGAGCGGAAGGAGAATTATTCAATTGATGAAGTAGTTCGCTGATTCTCCGTCAGATGTCGGTAACTTGTGGCTACTGCAGCGCTCCGTCTGCGGCCACTATGTGTAACTGTGTGACTTGTTATATATAGTTATATATATATCAGGGGTGGCGAAAAAGACGATCGCGATTGACCGGTCGATCTAGTAGCGAAATAGTATAAGTAATAGTAATATATAAGTAAAGTAATAGTAATATATCTATTCTTGTTTCGGATCTACATACCTTTGCGAATCGGCATTTTCATACTTGAAGCTAACGAAGACTAAACAACGTTCTGTCCTGACTGATTCCCATAAAGAAGACTCATTATTATTATCTTTGTCAGGATATACACCTGATTATGATTCCTTGGTTAGAAACAGGTAAACTCAGTCTTCCCATTAATGTTAAGGGAACAAAGTAAATTCTAAATCTGTATTTATCTCTGGCTACTTTGAATTAATAAATATTATTAATAATTATCCATGTAATTTTAATTCCCCTTGACCTGAGTTTTTTGGCCGTTTAAGTAATGATTGTTGATGTTTTTTTACGTAGGTAGATAAGCCGTATATCCATATTTCAGTACGAGGTGTACTTAGCGAGCTATTGATAAATTAACAAAAAGTATTCATATTATTCTCTCATGATAAATTTTCTCAGCCCAAAAAAAACGGGAAAGTGAAATATTGTAATCAAATTATCAGCCATACTGTGGATTTTTATAACAACTTTTTCATATTTACGAACAAATAGTACAACAACTTATACATTGCAGTTGATAGAAAATTAAATTGCATTTTAAGTTAGTAAAAATCTATCTCGAAAAAGTGTCGGAAAATCGAATTTTTTAGGTACCGCATGTACGGAATGCTGCTATCAAAAGTTCGGTCTGGAAATTTATTTTCTTTAGGAGCCTATATCTCGAAAACTTAATAAGTGATTTAAAAATAAGAAATAGTTTTGAACATATATTTTACTTTTCTACCCATACCTCGCTGGAATGCACCTTATGCTGAAACAGAGTGAATAAACATAGCTTGCATTTCACACCCCTTCTTCCCCCTTAGACTACGCCTATAACAGTAAGTCGATCGCGACACAATTTTAAGATAAAAAGTAGATCTTATATGCAGAAAAGTTTGGCACCCCTGATATATAGGATAGGTACCTGTATGAATGATTGCATAGCATTTTTATAAACGGTATTGTAAAGAGCCTGTGTGACTGAGGCTAGGTTTTCCTTGTTTTTGGACGGATGGTCTTCCATCAGAGGCACGCAACCTCTTTAGAGTGCGTCCCAAAATTGGCCAAATCTTTTAGAAAAATATTCCAATACTAAGTTTTCCTGAGTGTATTATTTGATACTTTGATATTTAATTCGTTATCGATTATGTAAATTATATGAAACCCACTGAAGGAAAAATTAAGGAAGGTTTTTGAACCCCAAACATTGAAAGTAAATTAAGTAAGTAATTTTCTCTCGTGTCAGATAAATGCGCCACTTTTGGTACACGTATCAAGAGATACGCACCCTTGCAATTAAACTTAGTAATCAAGCTCCGTTCACATTCATAATTATAATTATCTTTGCTCATATTGCATTGAAATTTTAATTTATTTCGTCTCTGACTACATAATTATTAATGACATAGTCAAGGGAAAAACATTAGGAAAACGTTGCTTTGGTCGATCGTAGCTTTCCAAAATTCAATCAATTTCTATTAATGGCTTTCAACTAAACTCCTCGAGCCAACTTTTAGGTGATATCTGTGGAAATGGCTGCAGAAGTTGCAGCAATGTTTCCTATTTATCATTCTTCTGTTGAAAGAATTCAAACTATTCTACATCCACATCTACATGAATACCCTGCAAGCCGCCTTTCGGCCTGTGGCAGGGGGTGTAAAGATCAATCGATTGAGCTACTTTTATAGCCTATTACTATCGCGTATTGTTCGCGGAAAGAATGAGTTCTTAAATCGACTTGTTATAGCGTCTATTTCTCTTATTTTGCTCTCATTGTTGGATCGGCCGAAGTAACAGGGGGGTCGCATAATATGGACAACGTCATGGGAAAACATGCTTTCTCTAAATTTATTAAGGAGTCGCAACCTAGCTTCTAACCGCCTTTCTTTCAATGATGCCCAACCTGTATCTAAGAGAATCTTCGTAACGCTTACGTTTTCTCGTAGCATTTTTTAACGAAACGTATCGCTTTGCGTTGAATTTATCAAGTCCGCAGGTACCAGTTTCATCCACTGGGTCCCATATACTTACCGCGTATTCGAGATGGGGCCTGACCAAGGAGAAATAACATCGCTCTCTAACTTTCTCATCGCATCTACCGACAATACGCTTTATGAAGCCGAGCTTGTTACTAGCTTTACCGCAGACTTTACGAATGTGAGTGCTCCAATTTAAATTGTTGGTTAGAGTTACCCCAAGATACTCAACTGATTCTGCTACATTTATGACTAATCCGTTTATTAACAATGGGTAATTATGACGCAAATCTTTCTTTTGTTAGAAGTTAACTACGGAGCATTTACTTCCCGATCTAGTTCACATTTTTCGCACCACTTTTGCATTGTTCTTAAATCATTAGATAGAGAAATACGATCGTCATTTTAAGATATTTCTCTTTATATGACGGAGTCATCCGCGAATATCCTAACATTGCTATCTATCTCTTCACTCAAGTCATTAATATATATCAGAAACAGAAGAGGACCAATTACGCTTCTCTGAGGTACGCCTGAGGTAACTTTGACTCTGTTCGAAATAACGCCATCATGTACTACTTGTTGTTCCCGTTCTTAAAGAAAGTCCTTAACCCAGTCAATTACTTCTTTATTAATTCCCGCTAATTTTAATTTGTAAATTAACTTATAGTGGGGGACTCTGTCGAAAGCCTTCTTAAGATCGAGGAAAATTGCGTTTACTTGCTTTCTACTCTCGGCAGACTTTATGATGTCGTGGACGAATAGCGCAAGTTGTGTTTCGCACGATCGCGACTTTCTGAAACCGTGCTGGTTCTTACTGAGGAAACGTATATTATCTAAAAATCTCATGAGCGAGCTGACAACGATATGTTCCATAACTTTTACTGATAGCAAAGTTAATGAGATGGGTCTATAGTTTCCTGGTTCATCTTTTAACCCACTCTTAAAAACAGGTGTGACATTTGCCAATTTCCAATCTGTCGGAACATGACCTTCGTTTATTGACTTGGAAAATATAATTTTGAGGTACGGGGCAACGCTCTTTGCCAGTTCCCTTTATACTCTAGCCGGAATACCTTCTGTACCCGGCGACTTACTCGGCTTAATTATGCGTAAGAGTTTAATAATCCCATCTTCGGTAAAGGATATACTCGGCATCGACACGGATGTATTAATCTCCTGGAGAGTGTCTGTCGTACTATCGGACGTGAATACGCTTCGATAAAAGTCGTTTAGAATATTCGCTTTCTTCTTCGAATCGCTAGTTAAATTACTTTCACTATCCCTTAGTGAGCTTACTGTTTGAGTCTTTTCCTGTACCTCTCTAACGTAAGACCAGAAAGCCTTAGGGTCCTCGTCCAGGCTCTCCCCTGGAAGTTTCTGTTTGAAATTACGGAGGGCGTTACGCATAACTCTCTTGGTGTCGGATTTCGCTTTCTTGTGTTTCTCTAACAAAAGTGATATCGCTCGACTCAAATCAGGCTGATCTTTACCCTCAAAAGCCTTTACTTTTCCATGTAGTGCTCTCTGTTTACGAAGAGCCTTTCTAACGACGCTGTTGTACCATCTAGGCTCGCAATCGTTTTTGGAGTATTTCGAGGGCATATAACGGTCTATGTATTTATGCATTTACTCGACGAAAATTTTCCAGGTTTCTTCGGTGGGCATATTAGTTACACGTGACTGGAAATAATTAAAATCTGTGTTCAATGATGCCTTAACGCCCTCAAAATTCGCTTTGGCGTACAGATAAATCTTACGCTTAGTTTTTTAAAATTTGTTTAATTTCATATCGATGTCTACGTATACGCCCTTGTGGTCGTCAAGCCCTTCATCAATAGAGATACTCTTTAATCTCTCTGGAACGTTAACTAAAAGAAGATAGAGAATGTTTTCTCCTCTAGTAGGTGATTTTACCGCTTGAGTTAACGAGTTTTTCTGAAGTGAGTTTAATAATGTCTTGCATGACTCAGTGTCTTTGGCCCTTTTCTTTACGCTATGATTTTGCCAGTCGATATCTGGAAGATTTAAATCACCCCCTATGATAGTTATACTTTGATTATTCTTGCAAGTGTAGTGATTGATTTCATCGTTTAGATTTCGTAAAACTTGTCGAGATGAGTTCGGTGGCCGGTAGAACGCGCATATATTGATGTTTGGCTTATTTATTTGGCATATCATACATCACACGCTTTCTATGTCGCTATCACTCGGGGTCTGCGCTTTACTCTGAAGAGAAGATTTGACCGCAATAAAGACTCCGCCTACTGTTTTATCCTTACGATCTCGGCGGTAAATATTAAAATCCCTAGGGAATATTTCGGTATCGCTTATATCCTCATTTAACCAGCTTTCAGTTCCTATTAAGATATCGGTATTTTGACAACGAATGAGATGTTCTAACTCGGATACTTTATTTTTATCGCTCCTACAGTTAAGTATCGCAATTGATATCTTATTTTCGTTGTCAGGTTCAGGTTGGTGAAGCTCGCTTATTATCTGCTTCGCTTGTTTCTACTTTTGTCCTAATTCGCTTCGACGAATATTTCGTTCCCGAATACCCACTCTCTGACCTACTCTTATTACCTACTACTAAAGTTGACTTTTTGGCCAAATTTTAAATCTTAACTTTTCTTTTTCCTTTTTCTATGGCTACAATATATTATATAATTATTTTTCTCAAAATGAAAGCTATTCTCTTGATATCACATAAAAACCATCACAACGACAATATCGCATTAAAGGAATCGGAAAATTAAATTCTCAATAGGTAAGCTACTCTTATCAATTTCTTTTCATTGGAATCGACATGATCTTGAAAAAAGTGACATGATGAAAATTTACGGTAAAATACTACACAAGTTTCCCTTGAGAAGTTTTCATAGTAATCTAGGGTAATAAATACCTTTGGGGGATCAAACGTCTCCAAACGTGTTTCTCGCACATCTTATTTAATTACTTTCTCGTTTATTAAACGGTTTAAATGCAATCTAGGTCTGATTAAATCTATTTACAATCAGTAACTGTGAATAGATATTTCAGGAAATAATTGTAAGAGCTCCACATTTTCTCTGTGCGAGAACCATGTTAAACAGTGAAAGTGATACATTATCATTATCAATATTACCCTTAGAATGATAAGAGATAAATTTTCTGGAATACAGGGAGTTCAAATATCAAAAAGAGGTTCCTTAGGAAGAAATGATAGTGGTATGTATAGAAGAAAGCGAAGGGAAGGATTATTGATAATATGAATTCGCAAAACCATTTTCTACAATTCCGGTTCAAGAACCATGTAGGTTGGAGAGATAAATTTGAGGTACATGGGATTTACGAGGAGAGAGATATCAATTACTTCCTTACATCGAAGAATAGCTTAATATTGATGAAGGGAGGTCAAATACTGAAGCGAACACTTCATTTAACTTCTTTCATCTTCAGTATTCTTCTTCCATCAGGTTTTGAATCTAGTTGAGCGAGTCATCGTAATCACCTGATAAGGACGCGGGGCTGCATCAAAACAGGTCGGAAGTCGTTATCTACTGATTACACATAGGTTACTTTAAATATGTACAATTAATTTGTATTATTATATTTCTTAAATTCATACCTATATACAAACGGAGGGAGGGTTGAAGGGTCTTAACCCTTATATTTATCTAAAATCTTCGGAGAGTATAATTTCACATCTTCACAAATAGCATTACTAATTTAATCCTACTTTTTCCCCGTTGAAAATCAATGGGCAATTCTGCTGGTAATATATAATTCGTAAATATTATGTCGTGTAGCCAATACGCGCCTCCCACCTAAAAAGGTCATCTCCATCCTCCCTGCACACTCTTTGGTCTTCAAACTTTCCCGCAATATTCAAAGCATTTGGCGTAAGATTTGAACTATAACCAGTATTCTCAAGGGTGCGCAAGATGGCGCTACATATGCCGCATCATCGGTCGCTGGATTCTAACATAATTTTCTAAAGGATCTTTGGGCAAAATTATCCAACTTACAAAAAGATTAGGCTGCAGTCGTCGATTTGCAACATTTCTTAGCGCGGAAGTATAGTTGCGTCCTGAAGAAACGGCCATTACTGAATCACATACTTACCTCCCCTACATGTTTTTCTTATGCCACACTGGCGTTGTCGCGTTCGGGTGAACGAAGGATCCGGCACAAGCGGGAAAGAAAAGAAAAGGAAAATAAAAGAAAAGAAAAGGAAGTTTTATGCCTTTTGGTATGTTTGGTCTCTCGTGCTGCCCGAACGACGACAGAATTTTGAAATACAATATCTTACCCTGACGATCGGGAACGAAATGTTTGATAAATTTAAAAGTTATACCCTATGAAACCCTGAATATTGGCTACACGACCAAATATTCATGATTTATATATTACTAGCTGAATGTCCATTGATTTTCAACGGTGAAAATAGATGTAGGATTAAATTAGTAATGCTATTTGTGAAGAAGTGAAATTATACTCTCCGACGATTCCAGAAGCAGTGGTGGAGTAATACGACACAGTTGTATTGGAATCTATTAGTAGAGGTTTGCTTGGGTTCTATTGGAGTCATTAAAGCTCCTATATCTTCTCCATTTCTATAAAGGCAACTTAAGGCATATTACGAATAACAATAAATGAAAACAAATAAAATACTGGAGTTATATTTATATGTATTTACTCTGCAAACATTATAGATATTGTACCTGATTCATTTTCATAGAATGAAAGCTTAAATGCATACCTATATGCAAATAGAGGAAGGGTCGGAGGGTCTTCACCCCTTACACTTTTCATCTGATATCTTTGGAGAGGATAATTTCACTTCTACACAAATAGCATTACTAATTAAAACCTACATCTATTTTCCCTGTTGAGAATCAGCGGGGAATTCCGCTAGTAAGAGATAAATTTTCTGGAATACAGGGAGTTCAAATATCAAAAAGAGGTTCCTTAGGAAGAAATGATAGTGGTATCAATAGAAGAAAGCGAAGGGAAGGATTATTGATAATAAGAATTCGCAAAACCATTTTCTACAATTCCGGTTCAAGAACTATGTAGGTTGGAGAGATAAATTTGAGGTACATGGGATTTACGAGGAGAGAGATATCAATTACTTCCTTACATTGAAGAATAACTTCATGTTGACCAATGGAGACCAAGTTCTGAAGCGAACACTTTATTTAACTTCTTTCATCTTCAGTATTCTTCTTCCATCAGGTTTTGAATCTAGTTGAGCGAGTCATCGTAATCACCTGATAAGGACGCGGGGCTGCATCAAAACAGGTCGGAAGTCGTTATCTACTGGTTACACATAGCTTACTTTAAATGTTTACAATTAATTTGCAAATTCCGCTAATTTGCTAATTATGGGGAGAGGATGAACAAATAATTAGCAAACAGCCATTATACAAACTTTCACTTGCATCTCTTATGACTTTATAAATATACGTAAGTAAACAATTAATTATTATTGGCGTACATAGCCAGTCATTTTTGTTTGTTGAAATCGACTCATTAAGATATTCTTAGCTTAGGTGAAAATAGTTTTAATAAGCAATGATGATCTGGGGAAAAAGAAGCTGACTTAGACAGTAAGATGGAAGGTGAATTATACATCTGCCATCTAATGAAACATATGAATTAGGTCGAAAAGTTGAGATACACCAAATGAAACAAAGGTACTTACTGACATCCGCTCATGTATCCGAGGGAATTCCTTCCAAACAAGTACCAGACATTTTAAATTGCTTCGGAAGGTGAGATCATTTCGCGCATGAGCCCCCATCAGGAATCGAACCCGGGACCACTTTCATCAACGTCGTATGAGTTGCTTACATACAAAACTGTAAGACAAAAAGTGTTTCCTATTAACTCTTTTACATAAAGAAATAATGTAATCCTTGATTCTGTGCCATAAATTATTCGTAAGTCCCTAAATTTATATAAAATTATATTAAATACATGTACTCTCTTATTTCTCCTACAAAGTAAATAAGCGCTTATAGTGCAAAATCTACCAGTAATTAGGATTTGAGGAGTAATAAATCAAAACGTAAGAATTTCCCACATCTTGAGTTGTTTTGGTGACCGTCGCAGTGCTCTGGAAAAGTTCGGCAAAGGGCTCGTTTTATGACAGGCTGCTGCGCTTTTTCCGGATTAAAGGTACCCTAAAAATTGCATCTCGGTGATTTTTCCTTAAAAGCTTAGGAATAGTTCAGTTCTATTTGAATATTGGATAAGAAGGTGTTGTGTTTTGTAGCTACGACAGTTCTGTGAAACAAGAAGTCTTCGACAATCTCCTGGTAGCATTCCTCGTGTGAGGTTTTACATATTTCATAGGAATTATATCAGGTGAGGTATGTTTTTTCATTATATATTTCCTTTTATCTAATGTATCAGAATACGGTGGTAAATATGATGTATATTCTGATCGTTTTAAAATGTGCTCACATTGTTTGAGTGCTCTTTACTCCCTTTGTCCTGCATGTATTATAAAATGCTACATTTGCGGAGAGAAATTTTCGGATATGAGCAATCTATTGGCGAATTGTAATCGAAAAGTGGACGCGGTAAATTTGTCCTATAGCATTTCTATGTTGCATGGTTGAATTAGAATTTTTTGAGCGTTTATTACATATCTTTCCGACTTACCTTTAAGCAACTGTAGGTGAGAGTACCATGTTGATGAGTATAATGTTATGTCATAAGACGTACCCATTGAACTTATCTTAATGTTCTTAGGTAGGCTCGTGGTAATCACAAATTACTGTTTGAGGAGAGAAAATCTCGTATTAAGAAAGAGTTTAGAAAAAAGATGGGACTGATTGTAGATGTACCTAATCCAGGATATAGCTCCACAAATTATGGAAATATATCAGGCGTTTCTTTAAAAATCCGCTAGTGAAATCTAGCAGCTGAAATAACAGGTGCGAGGTTGAATTTATTTTTATTAATGCGTAATATTTTATTCAATGTAAAAAACAGGACACTGAAATAGATAAGGAAGAAATTTTCACTCACAAAGATAAGAGTTCTATATATATGGTTTGTTTTATAATATTATTTTTTTCGTAAACTACCGTTTCCCATTTATAATTTAATTTTACATTTCTTAAAAACAATTGACGAAGATCTCATAAGAAGATTCTCAAATATTTGAAGGTAATTTCAAGTGGTTTTCCACTAAATGAAATAAAGTTCAAAGATTATTGCTATGCTACAGCAGAGATGTTCGCTTATATCCATGATACTATATGCCACCACTATATGTATATATGCCAGAAATTTAGCATTATCGCGCGAAAGTAAATGAATATATGATATTAATATCGCTGACGTGGTCCTATGCTTTAAAGTATAGCCCATTTCATTTTTTTCAATTGTCACCCTACATGAAATGGTGACTTTCTAATAAACAATGATATCTTAGATATGTACGAAGTATAATAATGCTTAAAATATACCATAAGGACTAATCAGAATCCTATGGAAAACTATACCTTTAATATGGAAAAAGCGCAGCAGCCTGTCATAAAACGAGCCCTTTGCCGAACTTTTCCAGAGCACTGCGACGGTCACCAAAACAACTCCAGATGTGGGAAATTTTTGTATTTTAAGAAAATGCTACGCTATATGCCACCATTTTCATAATATCACAACTTATATTTCATTACTGTTATGAAATTACACAAAGTGATGGCTTTTTGTACCGATTTTGTAAGAAAATGTTCAGTATAGTTGAAAGTGAGAGTGAAGAAGCATTCAGTATCAAAATCACAAACATAGTTATCTAACATATGCACGAAGTATAATAATGCTTAAAATATACAAGAAGAACGAATCAGAATCGTATTTGTTCGTTGTTCCTCTCAAAACACGAGAGCGTAACGGAGGACGGTGCTCCGCCGCGCGGATTTGGGCCTTGCAGCGTTGTCGAAAAGTCGACTTATATATTATTGGGGCAAATTGGGGCAAGATTTTATTTCATATTTCCATTAAGAAAGGTTTGTAGCTTATCGTGGTGTAAATAACTCCGTGTCACACGGTGTCTCAATCAACTTTTCTTCTCGCTTTAGGTAAAAATTTGTTCCAAAATAAGGGTCGGCCATTTTGTAATGTAAAGTATATAAATATTCAACAGAACTCATTGAAACTAAGTCTTACGAAGGACAAAGAACATATTTATAATATGGCATCATATTTTATCCGATGATTTTCCTAGTTAGGGTTCACAATCCACTCTAAGTTGAAGAATTTCGCGAAAAATCGGAAACGGGAAATTTTCGCAAAAATTGGTCAACTTTGACCTCCTGTATAAATTTAATGCTAAGGATCGAGCGTAAATGACCTCCATAGTTGTATGCAGGATTTATTCATAATCAATCATGCGAAGTTTCGAGGTCCGCACTCAAGAAAAGCGTTTTCGTATTTTTGGCCAGCTTTTTTCGATTCTAGCCCACTGTGCGACGTCACTAACCGAAGGAAAATATATTGGCTGTAATAATGTTTATATATGTATGCATAAGTAATTTGTCTTGAATCATAATGTGTAGGAATGCCAGTTTTACCTGAACCCAAACATCCATTTTACGTTAGATTTAAAGATGTATCCTGCAGTGTAGGCAACTGAAAGTGATTGCCTTGTACAGCGGGTTACATATGTGACATGCGCTAATCTATAAAAAAACAGCAAAGCATTGGATTATTTCTTCCATGACACTTCACGAAATCGAAAAGCTGACTTCCTTTCATTGTTTCAGAATTAAAATAAGGACCTAAGGGTGTATGATTTCCCTAAGATGACAATCGTAACATCCGTTACATACAGATGCAGATTTAATATATTTTGGTAAATTATAAAAGCTCTGTCTTTCCTACTAAAAAAATTAGAGAACCAATATTTAAAACTACCAAGATTTTTCATTTTATAATTTATCGTCTTTCCTTTACATTCATATTGATATTCTGATAACAGATGCGTAAATGCATGCAGGGGTAAATCTTTAGATGAAAATTAAACTCTCATACTTCATTTATCAGTAAACGGAAAGGAAGCGAGATTTGTACGAAAAAGTCACACTCAGTAAGAACGTAATATTAACACTTTTTACCTAATGATATCTATTTTAAAAGCCGACTCTAACAAATTTTGCCTTACCTTAGATCATTTTCAGAAGAAATTTGGAAATGTGAAGTAAAATAATGATTAGAGAATTGAATTATTAGCATAGCATTAGAAACGATTTACTCTATAAGTGTCTTTCTTACAGTTTTACTTGTATAAACTTTATCAACAGTAATAATTTAACTTGTTTAATATCTTTCCTAACTAAGCTGCTGATTCTAGAGGATTTGTAGCATTTAATATTCTGAGAATCAAAAGAGGAATCGATTTTTAATTTCCTTAAATTGTACAAAATGTGAAGATTATAATTCCTATTTTGCGAATTACTTTCAAAATTCACAGCATATTACGTTCCTCAATTGGATAAACAAATCCCTGATGAGTCCCGTCTCTGTCCTCCGGAGGATAATTTCATTAATTTGTTTTCGAGTACATTCAATACGGACTCTCTTTTTTCCTTTTCCTGGGTTGTTCTCATGCTTTTGCGAAGCAATTACTGATGTTCTCCCTTTCTCTTTGTATATCTCGTTCCCTTCCATGGAATAAAATTCTTCCTCGGCATTTCTCCTTTTCTACTTCTTTCTCTCACGCCTAAACTTCGAAATACGTGCACGGTCGTTTCCTCGCCAATCTCCCTTCCCACTTAACCACCTGTTAATCCTCTTATCAGATCAGATGTGTTAAATCCTTATTGAGGGGAAAAGTGAATCGTAGGAAGCATCTGAGGCAGTGGAAGTGTACGGTTGAAAATAGCGATCTAGAGAATAAGTGACAATCTAAGTGACTTTCATATTCATAGTTTGGAAAAAATAACGCAAAGGATGTGAGCGAATGGGATTGCAAAGAATGACAACTCAAAGAGTTGTCATTCTTTGCAATCCCATTCGCTTTTTTTTGTTTGAGTAAGGGAAATGTCTTTCCCTTACTCAAACGCAAATAAAGAGCGAGAAAGCGTATTCTTGCTTTTAATTAAACCTCGTAAATTAAATCATAAATGCGGATTCAGATTCAGGGGAATAATTCCCAGAGGAAGTAACGTTCTTAAATAATTTTGCTTGGACAACGTATTTACATTTACAAGTCATTATAATGTAAAATATGTAAAATGCATTAAGTTGTGTTATCTATCTATTTATTATTTTAAAACATGCTTTTTTGGTGATCGGGACTTTTCTCCCTTATTACTCCATCAATATATATAAATGAATGACCGTTTGATGGCAAAAGTTGTCAGGTTCCTGCGAAAAATAGTGAGACAAATCAAAAATGCACCATTTGTTAAACAAATTGAAATAATATTTTAATCATCCCATTTTTTGCTGGACGAAAAAAGGCCCGGGTTGCTATATACAGATTCAATTTGTTTACTTAGTGACGAGTGTAAACAAGTTTTTAAATCAGATAAAGCACTCATTCTCGGTCATAAAATGATTCGCAATTAACATTACAGTCTCCATGAACGAAAACTTCGACGTCGTACGCAACCATAACAGTTGAATAAGCAAGCCAGATTGCATCTTGCGGGAGGAGAACGACAGCCAAAGAAACATGAACATTGCCGAATATGAAAGTTTGCGTCACGGTTTTATCATGTGGTATGTTTGAATAATTTTGCATCATATTACTTCCCGGTTTCGTATGTTGCAAATTTTCTATATATCTAACCCTGATATCAAATGATTTTTATTGTTTATATTTCACCCATTGAATAGATAATATTCAACATTTAATCATATTTCTGAGTAAAGAAAAGGATGTCCTGCGATTTCAGAAAACTCACCAGCATGTAGTACAAGCTTAACGAAAGCTCAAGCTTTTATTCCCAATCGCTATCTCCGAAGCACAAAAATGTATTATTTTGCCATATTAACGATGTTAGAGACTTTTAATGCGGGGAGAATGCTATGCGCTTTGACAATGTAACACAATGTATTCGTATGAATGTGTGACATTTAGCTTCCCCTCTACCTCTCCTCTCCCAGATCAGATCACTGCAGACGAGTAGTAGTTATTTCATGTATGAAGAGAAGAACATAGAAAATAAATAAATAACGTGGATGCAGAAGGTATGTTTCGTTCTTTTATCTTGGTTATTTAAGTGACACTTCATTGCCGGTATAAAAGGAAGTGGTTTTTATAACGACAGATTTAGGTAAAGCTGGCAGTGATATTTTGTATCTTAACCATGATTCATTTAGTCATAAATGCATTGAGTGAATTGAGGTATTCGGTGTAGGATAAGATACATGTATCGTTATAGTGGTGACGCGCACCATTCGTGATTATACTACTATAAGAAAATTTTTAAAACATTCGATAACATTTATACTATCACATTCTCTAATATAATAGGGATTTTGTTTGGGTTCATATGGTATGGCGTTAGAAAACGCAAGACATTTTATTTGGCTATTGAGTTTTGTTGCTGGATGTGTAGAAGGCGATATCCATCGCTTCCAACGAGGTATATCGAAACAGACACTGATAAAAAATATGAATGTGTGTATTTTTAGGTATGTTTTAGTTTTTGTGTATTTGTTTGTAAAGATTAGTGTTTGTTGAAGTGTATTTATTAAAATTGTTTACTTAGTGACGAGTGTAAACAAGTTTTATAATCGGATAACATTCTCGATCATAAATTGATTGAAGCAGTATTAGTAAGTAATATTATAGTCTCCATGAACGAAGACCTCGATGTCGTACACATCCACAGCAGTTTAATAAGCAAACCACATTGCATCTCACGGGAGCAGAACGACGGCCAAAGAAACATGAACATTGCCGAATATGAAAGTTTGCGTCACGGTTTTATCGTGTGGTATGTTTGAACAATTTTCCATCATATTACTTCCCGGTAGTTTTAATTTAAGATCGACCATATTACAATTAGATTTTGGAGTATTCATAGAATAACTAGAGATTTTAATTACGAGTCATGCGATCAAAATAATTAGGTCGTTTTCCGAGTATTCAAATTTACTTTGGTGAAACTTTCGTCTGTTGAAAATTTTCTATATACCCTATCAAATGATTTTTAGTATTTCTATTTTACTCACAGAATAAATAATATACAACATTTATTCATATCTTAGAGTAAATAATAGGATATAGGATATCATACCTGCGATTCAAGAAAACTCACCTCTTTGGAATACAAGCGCAACGAAGCCCAAGCTTGCATTCCCATTCGCTATGCCCGGAGTACAAAAAGATGCTCAACCAATTTAATAGTGAGTAGTAGTAGATGTAAGAGTAGTATTTTAAAATCTATGTTTTGTGAATGGGTTAAAATACCATGATTGACTACAATATTTGTGTGAGAGACATTCAAAAAATGCGGGCAATGGGTTTACTACATTTGCTGTACTTTACTTAGCACTTTTACAATGTATCACAATGTATGGTCTTATGAAAGTGAGACTCACACCGCAGATGCTTCCCCCTCTTGCTTCCCTCTCCCAAATTAGTAACATTTTCTCTCATTCTACGCCGGCAGGACAACAAGCTTTCAACTAATTATTGCTGACAATATATCTTTCAGTAATTGAATAAATCTGATTCAGTGAATTTATGAGATACAACTTCACTGCAGACGAGTAGTAGTTATTTTTATATTTCGTGTACGAAGAGAAAAGATAGAAAATAAATAAGTAACGTGGATTCAAGAGGTATATTTGTTGCTTTATCTTGGTTATATCTGTTAAACACGAAGCCTTGAGTGACACATCATAAAAGGAAGTGGTATTTAGAAAAGAACAGAGTTGAACAAAATGTGATGGTGGCAATGTGGTACTGATGTATTGTAGTGGTGATTTGTATTTTTGTCTAAATTCGTGATGTGAAACTACATTAAGTGAATTGAGGTATTCGGTATAGGATAAATTATATATACGTCGTTATATCAATGACGCGTACTATTCGTGATCATAGTGCTAAAAGAAATTTTTTAAAACATTCTATAACATTTACATTCTCACACTCTCTAAGATATTAGGGACTTCGTTAAGGTTCAAGTGGTAAGGGATTAGAAAACGCAAGAGTTTGAATTTGCCCATAGATTTTCGTTACTGGATGTATAGATACCGATACCTATCGCTACTAACGAGGTATGTCGAAACTGACACTGTCATGGAATATGACGGTCTTAGTATTTGTGTATTCGTCTGTAGTGATTAGTGTTTGCTACTATAATGTAATTCGTTGGGGAAATTGAGTATCAATGTCGTCTGCGAAATTTTCGCACGGGGCAACTAGTTAATTTATTAATGTGGCTGTAAAAATATAAATTATATTTTACGTTTTGATTTATTACTCTTCAAATCCTAATTACTGGTAGATTTTGCACTATAACCGCTCATTTACTTTGTAGGAGAAATAAAAGAGTACATGTATTTAAAATAATTTTATATAAATTTAGGGACTTACGAATAATTTATGGCACAGAATCAAGGATTACATTATTTCTTTATGTAAAAGAGTTAATAGGAAACACTTTTTGTCTTACAGTTTTGTATGTAAGCAGCTCATACGACGTTGGTGAAAGTGGTCCCGGGTTCGATTCCTGATGGGGGCTCATGCGCGAAATGATCTCACCTTCCGAAGCAATTTAAAATGTCTGGTACTTGTTTGCAAGGAATTCCCTCGGATACATGAGCGGATGTCAGTAAGTACCTTTGTTTCATTTGGTGTATCTCAACTTTTCGACCTAATTCATATGTTTCATTAGATGGCAGTTGTATGATTCACCTTCCATCTTACTGTCTAAGTCAGCTTCTTTTTCCCCAGATCATCATTGCTTATTAAAACTATTTTCACCTAAGCTAAGAATCTCAAGGTGTTATGTGGGCTATAACTTGTGTTTTTTAAATTGTAGCCAAATCGGTAGAAGTTAAAAGAACCGTTTTCTACGCTGAGAAATGTAGTTAAATTAAAGTTACAAGATTATATCATTCCTCTGGACGAAACACAGCCCTAACACTTCCTCATAATGTCTATCTCCCAACGGATAAAACTAAGGTTCAGAGATCAAATTCATAGATTCACGTTATTATGACATGTAGCCCATAATCCTCCTTGCTATATAGGCCGTTTTGATAGCGCGAGAATGTTAGGAGAAATGGCTGCTAGAACCAGTAGATTCAAGGATTAAGTTTTTCCGAGAATGATATGCGATAATGATTGACAAGGATAGTTGGTGCTTGCATCCCCTGCCACACACAGAAAGGCGGCTTGTAGAGTAGTAATGTGGATGGATTTTGAATTCGGTTATTTCAAGATCTGAATGATTTAAATGTAAAATCTTACAGAAATATACACATAGCTGATGATGACTTTCACATTTTATTCTCAACGAAAAACATTCCGTGACGTGGGAGTTGGGCAGCTTTAACCTTATTAAATGTTTCGATACTAAATTATTCAATACACGTATGATAGAAATGAATTTTTGTAAGGAAACTTAAGAAGTCTGTTTCGATCGAAAACGGTGATTCTTCATTTCTGATAATATTTTCACCGAAGAGTTAGCGTTCAGACTTGGGTGATGTTGATGGGAGGAATTTCGTAAAAAATTTCCCTCGTATTCGCCCTTAATATCTCCCCGGTAGAATTGCTTCATTATCCACGAAAGTTATTCGAAAGCATTAGCGTATTGTGCTCTTGAATTTTATATGGATTATTTACTGCATTTACCCTAATGTCTGTTAAATGAACATATATTTCTGGCATACTTCCAAATCACCATAAATAATAAATATTCGACGTTAGTTCTAAGAAGCTCAAAATATTTTGAATGGTATTTTAGGCCTGTAATTTTGAAGCTTTCTACGAATTAATTAAGTATCGAATATAATAATCAGGAATGTGTGTATAATTGAATGAAGATTCTTATTTTGGAGGTAGAAAATCGTTTTCTTGTCGAAAATCGTAAACAGAAAAAGTTCCGCCGAATAAAGTGCCGCAAGGACCACCGAAAAGGGTTCAGTGGATATTAATTGTTTGTTTTATGCTGCAATATGAAAAAAGAAGAGTGTAGGGAAAGACATCAAGAAGGGCAATAATTTTTACGTGCATATGATGAAATAAAAATGTGCAATGGATTTCTTTGCGAACGATATACTACGATATAAATAAGAATCTAGATTCAATTTCCTTTCTTTTGGTACTTTTATTAACTTTGTAGGACCATTACTTCTTATTTAAATCATAGAAAGAATGAAAACATTATTTCCCCTATTCAGATATATAATATCTACGTACGCGTAATATACTTCGATGTTTTCCCCAAAGCGTAGAAACAGAAGCTATGCATATATCCTCCGTGTTATAATAATATTTCCAAATCCCCGAGTCTTTCATCGACGAGAGATGATGCCACTAATTTTTCCACACCCCCGTCGTGGTGAGTGAGCTTTAGTTAGCAAACTAAACGAAGACGTGTTTCCATGTAATTTTTCGCTTGCAGGCTTGCGTTATTTCGACGATTAAAATTAGAAATAATGCTTCGATAAACTTGGGACAAGTACCAGAATAAAGGAAATTAAACAGAGATTCTATTTTTAGTCTTTGAACGACGCTTGCGATTATTATATTTGCGATAATCAGGCCGAAAAAACATCAAACTTTGGCATTTCTTACTTCCTCTCTTCTATTATATATAGGGGCGTAGCACTTCGTGTTTTTTCGCCTTCTCTTCAGCTAACAGGCTGCTCGAAGGGATCATGAGGTAACTTTAACTTTCTCTCGACGGATGGGTATTATGACGGCACTTTCTTATATCTTTTCGTTCCAAAATCGTTGGTCGTATTGTTTTTTAGGCGCCAGTGTTCGTACATTGATTTTTAATTGCCCGTATTACGTTTTGATTCATTGTAATAATAATAATAATATTGCAGTCGACAAAGGTTTACTTTAATACTTGTTGATGTATTAATGCCATCTGGTTTTCATCAACCATCGTAAGAATTGCATGGAAGACATTTTCAGAAATGCATCCCGACCAAATACGAAATTCAAAGATCATCAAATATGACATATATTTATTTAAATATTTTTTTCTCCAACCGATAAAAGAGAGGTTTACGTGCATTTCTTATGAGAATAGTGTATTTTTATGGAAAAACGCAATACCTCGGTTTCAACAATCGTTTCGATCGTCAAGGGGATTGGTTGTTTACAGCCTCAAAATTTCACGAAATTTCCGTTTATTTTAACCGAATTCTCACCATTTCGACCCGATAACGATATTTGACGACTAAAATAACCATTTTTATTCATTTCTCTTTCTTACGGTGCTTATCTCGATTTCGTAAGCCAATTATGTCTAATTTAGTTTTGCAAATGAAATGTAGCCTGCAACCGATAAAAGTGAGGTTTACGTGCATTTCTTATGAGAACGGTTTTCCTTCTCTGGGTTCGAACTGGGGGCCGTTCAGGTAAAAAAAAATTGAGGGGTGGGGAAGTCCTTCGATGAGTTAGTCTCTGAACGCAGTATGAGAACGACATGAAAGACCTGTGACGTCATCAACTTCTTCTGGGAATACTCTGTGTTGGGGTGGGAGGCGGAGGGGTGGGTTGGGTGGGGGTGGGGATATTATAGATTTGCGCCAGACGGGGAGGGGGAGGTGGAGATGGAATTTGACCCTCTGCTTCAAGTATCACATTACTACTGCCGAGTAGTATGAAGTCTCTTTCCGTTAGGTAGAATTTCGGAGATACCTACGTATATTTTCTCTCTTGTTGTTACTCGGAATTTCTCCTAATTATAAGATATTATAGTTTATGATTCGTTAATACATTTTCTTAAAGTTTTATATTAATTAACCTAAGAATAGCGTCCATAGTCCTGTGAGTGGAAGTACTTTGGCATTTACCATTGCTTTTATATAAATTCTAAAAAAAGTATAATCTCCAACTTAAAGGGATTAGACGTAATTGTTGGAACAAATCAGGAGATAAAAAGATATTAAAAGAGTGAATTTCGGTTTGAACAAAAATATTTCCATTCTGGGTTTCGAACCCGCGATTCACTGCCTTTCGGCAGAATGCTTCATCACACTCGGCCACCAGAATTTTGTTTATTGAAAAATATTTCCTCATGTTGTTCGAATTGGATTAAGTCTTTAGCCATTAGGTGGAATTTTGCAGGTTTAAATCCCAGTACGGATATATATTTTATCTAAAGGATACAAAAAGTCTCACATATATAATATGTATGAAAGACATCAGCAAGCATTAGGGGAAGGAAAAGAGGGGTGGGTTGGAAAAGGGTGAGGAGAGAGGTCTGAATATATCAGCGTCACCACAAAATCTTCTTGAAGAGCAGCACGAGATGCTTTGGAAGCAGCAGAGAAAATGTGGCTACACCTACTCTGGAAGTACTAGTATGTCAAGAGAGCCACCATCTGCTCTTATTACACAGAGTCCACTCCTTCCAGTATATTGAATGGTTATATGTGGAGGAGGCTGTTCGATCATGTGCAAGGAGGATTTGTTTCCAAAAATTAAATACCATCCACCGTATGTTAAAACACTTAACTGCCATTAAACCAGCTGTGAGTCATGTAAATGATATTCCCGTTGAGCATAATTTTTATCCTAGAGTCATGAACCTATCAAGTTGTGAATAACCAGCTTTAGACTTAAAGATAATAACTAAAAGTGCTGAACCTCATTCCACATCCCCCAAGGCTTTATGGTTTAGTCAAACTTCATAATCCTAACAATCCAATCCGTCCTGTAGTTTCAAGTTTCTCCTCGCCTACGCATAAACTGGATTCCAAATTAGATTGGTTATTGAGAACTGTTTTCGCTTTCAGTTCCTCTTATAGTGTTAAAAACTCCATTGAAGTTGCGGACAAATTAAAAGACGTTAAACATTTTGATAACTCAAAATTAGTATTGTTTGATGTTGAGAATTTGTTACCGAGTGTACGATAAAAATTTTGATGCTTGTTTTCATAGATATGTCATCTGATACATAGAAAAGCTATCGTAATTATTGAATCATAAACGTGAGATAAAATCGTTTTAAATAGAGATCTTTCGCTTCGCTGTGCAAAAATCTGTCTAGAAAGAAATAAAAAAACTTTTCCTACATTTTATAATTAGCTCACCTTTCATGATTATCGCCTCAATCATTAGAATACGACGGCGTGACCTTTCTTAAATATTACAGTAGTACATACATGGGTGGTCTGAAAAGTTTCCGACATTTCGGCATTTCTTGACGTGTTTTCTGAAGGTTTCTGAAAAAACTGAGGTCGGAAACTTTTCGGACCACCCTCGTATAGTATTATAATAGAGTAACTACATCTTACTCTATGGTAATAATTTTTGTATGTACTTATTTATATTCTAGCACACTTTTCTTATAATGCAATCGTTTGAAATTATCACATTATAACTTTAGAGGCTAGATAAAAGAGACCCTATGGTCGGTGATAGAGTAAAATTATTAATAATAATACTCCCTTGTTAACGAATGTAGTCAAGCAATCATAAAACAAAAAATAAGGTGAGATTTTTAAGGGAATATTTCAATTCAGTAGGAATAATTATTTTATTAATCAATCTAACGCTTTAGATATCTCTAGATTTTTAGGGTGTTTAATCTGCTATGAATGAACTTCAGAACTTACAGAGCTACAGTGAGAGCAATTCATATAATACTAATGAATCGTTTGCTAAAACTGCGCGTAGATTATTCATAATAAAAATTAACAACTATTGTAGGAGAAATAAACAATGAAATGAAACGAAATCCTTAAGAGTACTTATAATGTTTCTAATTTTACTTATTAATGCACTTAAGTCATATTAACAAATAGAGGCGATAATTACTTTTTTAAACTTGAAAACTGATTTGTACAACTTATAAATATCTAATGCCGTTGTAGTGTATATAAGTACTGAATAAATGGGACGGGAGCTGAAATAATATGTTCGCAGGAAAAGAATAAAAGTGTGTGCAAAAAAGGAAAAATATGTGAGGAAGTCTCGAGAGAATGAAGTAAGTTCAGAAAGGGACTTAGAAATCTGTTTGAATATCTCTTTAAGGTGTTTGATGTGATGTAAGAAAGAGTTTCATTCTGTTAGACAGAACTTATTTATCGATCGGGAAATCTTCAAATCGGTGATACACTGAGGATTTCCACCTCAGTTAGGTCGCATGAATCCGTACATCTCTTCCATTTCTCTCCTCCTCTTTCATGATGTTCATAATACTTAATTTAACTATTTCATGTAGTTGATTGTATTTCACTTGGTGAAATGATTTGTAGTATAGGTTTACAGAGATCTATTCTGGTTAACTTAGATCTATTCTTTTACATTATATTCGACCAGATAACGTCTCTTTTCATCTTAGCTTTCCTTAAATTCGCCGTTTTTTCACGCTCCCCTTTTTGATAGCATTTTTCTGCAACATTAATAAGTTGAAGTACAATTGATTGTGGTTTAATTCCTCATTATTATTAAACTCCTTCATATGCTGCTGAGTATTCGTTCCTATTTTACTGTTCAAGTCGTAGTAGTGAGTTTCCTCTAATTAAATTTAAAAGTCCGTTCTATGGACATCAAGAGACATGTAATAACATAATTCTTTTCAATCATGCTTGATATATCATTGTTCATTTCAGGATAATTATTGCATTTAAATTAAGTGAACCCGATACCTCCAGAAAGGGTGATTCACGCTTAAATTCAAGGCCGAAATAAGGAAATCCGATTTTCTTTTTTTAGAAATAATACAGTGCTATCATAGAAAAAGCAACACAAAATTTTAACTAGATTTAGTGTCGTTCTTTTTGTTCGCAATTTATGCATGAGAAAGACTCGACCGTGTCACCCGAATCTTTTCAGACCTTACAACAAAAGCGGGTTCACTTCAACCCTGCTCTATACACAGTCGTCGGATAGAAAGGAGGCGCGTGAGAGAAATGCATAATAAATTATGTTACTTAATCTCCTTATGTTGCAATTTATTTTCCGTTCCTAGGGGATTTATCTTAGTAAATAACTTTGAGTGTAATCGTGCATGGCTGAAATAGTTAAGATTGGTGAAATATTTTTTGTAGATTTTCATATTTCACCGTTTAATGAACATCTTCCAGAAGCATACACTGTGAAGGATATAAATTATAAATAATTGATTTACTTGATTTGCTTTATACGAAAGCTTTAATTGATAAATGAGGATTTAATTTTAGGTGGACAAATTTCTTATTTTATCCAAAGCTAACGGACAATTTGCTAGATTTTTGTTTAGCTATGATAATTAGAAAATCTGCCGAATCTCCGGTAATATTGGTTAACCAGAGAGCTGTATGCTTACAGAAGAATCATAAGGCAGTTTGCAGAATAGTGATAACATTAACATATTCGATTACTTTGAGTTTAATCAGTAATCGGTAAGAAAATCTACCATTCAATTGTTTGAGCGTCCAAAATTGATATTATTTTCCGTATATTCATTCAATAATAACGCCTGAGAAGAAGACGCACTCAGTTGTCTGGTCACGGGAAAATGGAAGGCCTGAAAATCGGAGGATTTATAAAGAAAACACCAACTCAATATCCTATAATTTCTTTTTTTAATGTCACTAATCACCCTTTTTCATCTCTTTCTATTCAATATACAGTACTTTTCCCTTCTGAAGCCCTAGTTTTCTTTTTCTCTATTATCCGTTGATTCCCGTAGTGCCAAGTAGGTAGCGCGTTCGCATTTGATGAAAACAGTTTCTTGTTCGATTTCCAGTGGGAGCCCATATGCGCGAAATTATCTTAGGTATGATTCTTCTCCTTCTAAGCAATTTTTAATGATTTCAATTGAAGTTATCCCTCAACCAATTAAAAATAATTTATTGAAATGGACCTTTATTTAATGAGGCTTTGATCCGGTATATTTAAAGATGCGTTATTCCCTCATACAAATCTATCTCACTTGTTTTCCGATCACCGATTTGGTGAGGTTGACCGGAGGATGAGACGACTGCGCACCTCTCTGCCGTAATTATGGGCTCTCCGTCTGTAAAATCTCGGAGAGAGATAAAAATATTTGGAGATTCAGTTCGAAGAGTGAACCAAGCAAAAACCCCGCAGGTCAAAGCTCAGTTTTAGGAAAATATCCTGCGTCTATTGCACTAGGTTCCTAATTAATTTTTTCCCCAACCGTTTCGTTTCATCCCATTTGTCCGCTTATAGATGAATAAATGTTAATTTACGAGCATAATTTATTTCGAGAAGACGATGAACCATGCTTGTGGTCGGTCAGGTGCATTGCGATACGGGAATTCTTTGACTGTTTTTGGAAGGTCCTGTTCCGCACGTGTTGCTATGGCCCTTCCACTCTGTCCGACATAACAGCAATTGCAGTCATTACAGTCGAGTCTGTATAAAGCAGATTTTTTTCTTATTACATGTTTTGTCCCGGCCATGCAATGATAGAGCAGTCGCCACGATGACTTTTTCCGGTTCAAGCTTTCGAAGTATTCACACGCATTTTATACCCGTATGAGTATTTGAGTTCCGATACCTAGCTCGTATGTCAATTTGTTCGCATCTCAAAGCAATTTTCCCCTTTGAAATTGATAGAAATGCCATTAATTCGTTCCAGACCCCTAAATTCCACCCCATTTGTCCTTGTTACGTGTTTTTGAATAGGAAAAATGTATTTATGAATGACAAATATTGTATAAAAGCATAATAAAAGATATCGTAAAGAAATAAACTGGCTTTATAAAGCGTACGTGTATTTTGGTCACTAAAATGCACACAATTTAAATGCTGCTCTATGCTTAATTTTAGTTACTGCTTTTTTCTTCTCTGGTCTTTGCCTTTTTTCGCCGTATTAAAAAAGCATATCCAAGGAGGTTTGTTTTTTCTTCCATTTCAGAATGTTGCGGGAATGAGTTAGGCAAGTGTCATTAAATCGCTCCGATGCACGACCAGTTGCAACTTTTTCGTCGTGTTTCTTTTCCACGAACTCTGAAACTCTCTCCCACATTCCAAAGATCTTCTTTTCCTTACTAGTCCACCTATGGCTCCTCCTGCACACCAATTTCTTACGGAACCTCCGTATGCTGCTGCGACTTTAACTCTTGCAACTCCTCGGTCGAAGGTACTTTCGGCTACAGCCACAGCTTCTTCCATACAGAGGTCAAGGTCCTCGTTGTAACACCCAGCCAGTACTTATCAATAATTCTGAGGCATATCACGATGTTAAATTGTTTTTTAAGAGACAGATGCTTAGTGTACAGCTTTTTATAATTATAAATCACCTGCTGATCCATGGTCTGCAGTATAGGAGTGTTGTTGGGTGGTAGGTAGAGAACTTTTATAAAGTAGAATTCTTCGAGGATGTCATCTTCGAGGTTCGGTTGGTGAACTGGAGCATTGTGAAGGACGAGAAGGGCTTGCATGGTGAGGTTGTGTTCCTGTAGATATTTCTTAACAAAAGGGACAAAAACCAGGTTTACCCACTGCACAAAGAACTGCCTAGTGACCCATGCCTTCGGGTGGTCCTTTTCCTAAGGTTGTCAAATCAGCCTCGACTGGCTTTAAACGAGTCTTACGATGCCTCGTCCGTGTTAGTGCGCGGGATCTTCTTCAGCTAATCACCGTAAATTGCTCGTGCTTTCTCGCATATGATGCCTTGTGTTAAAATATCGCCTTTAAGCTGCTTCTCCGTCACTCAAACCATCAGCAGTTTCTCCATCTCTTCATGGAGAGAGCTCCGGAGCGTTGAAATTATTGTAACGCCGTTAGCTGGTGTTAAGACCCTTTATTGACTCCTTCTGTTGAAGCACAGTATACACTGTGGAAGTACTACGCTCGTACTGCCTCGACAAGTCAGCTACTCGCACACCTAGTTCATTTTACTATAATTTCACGCTTTAATTCTATAGACATCATCTTCTTCTGAGGACTGGCATTTACACTCACTTTCTTCTGTGCTAAAGTATGCTTAACATACAGGCAACCAAAGAGACAAAGCACACACAACAATTTCTAAGTAGCCTTACAACTCACTACGATGGAATTTTTTTACACTGAAGGGACTTCTTAACCATTAATTATATAGTATGCTACTTAAGCATTCTTCTGGGGTACAGCACAATATCCACCTCACCCCTGAAAAGGTAAACGGCACGTAACCTCCCGCCTTAATTACCAAATCTCTGTTAGTCACAAGCATGCAGTGCTAGGGGTACGGTAATGCTTAGCAAGTTCACGGGCGCGCAACAGGAGTCGCTTCCCAAGGCGGTATCGGCCGTACCAATTTGAGATGATTTTCTGAAGTAGCCATGGGGAAAAGATCGCGCTTTTTTAAGAATACCGCAAAACCCGTCTATTTGAAACAATCCTTTGTGCGAATACTTAGTTCCATCGAGAAGAAGTGGCTAATCTGAAGTCGCAGATTGTAGTTGTCGTGATAGGATCAGAGGAGTATCCGGCACAAGAACGAAAGAAAAAAGAGTGAGAACAGTGAAAAGGAAGGAATCATGACCTCTTTCAATATGTTAGGTACATCGTGCTGCCCGACGGCTGCTAGATATTGAGGTTTCTATTATTTTATGCAATAAAGCAGAAAATAATTCTACTGAATCTACATTCGCGGAGCACCTCCTGGAATGCGGACAGAAAGGGAGGAAACAGGATAGCCTGGAGGTCATTGAGATCGGGTCAGCGGCCTCTGAACTCAACAATGACTTTTTGGATTCATTAATTTAGTTGTGTCCGAAGTGATCGAATTGTTCTTTAATGCTATTCTTTTGAGTCTATTCTTTCAAAGTATTCTTTAGATCTATTCTTTGAATCTATTATTGATAACGCAAAATAGAGAATATATTCAAAATACACTTCTCTCCCTACAGACACAACCAAATTTGTAAATCCAGCGTTGCGCAACACATACAAGTACACAATCATAGGATTAATTTAGAAAATTTTAAATTAAATAAATGGATTCAGAATAACTCAAAAAGAGATGCTTTAGAATGGATCTTCATACATCAAAACAAAGGAGATAAAGCGCTGTCAGCAATAATATTAGATTGCGCCCATAGTAAATTTATTCTTCGTAGTGAGTTCATATTTTTAATAAACAATATAAACTAATCGATTTTTTATTTTAGAATTTAAGAGTTTTAAAATCAAGGGCTAAATATCCTATTTATGCAAGTGAAAGGTGGTATTGGTAGAGACAGAGGTAATGGCAGAGAGGGTAACAAAGCAGACACGCTTCCAGAAATGTTTCTCCTGCAAACATCTATTTATTTACACTCTTCTAAAATAATATGCGGCCATATGCCTGTGCGTCTGTCTTATTTTCCACATTTTCATTGCATCCAATCCACATAAAAATTATTGCCCGCCTTCTAGTGTTTCCCAACTCTCTTCTCTTTGCATATTAGATCATAAAACAGACAATTACTAATCGCTGAACCCTTATACTTGCCACTTTTTCCTAGCGGCAATTTTTTCGGCGGAACTTTTTCTGGATATGACTTTCGTAAAGAATACGATATTCTACCTCCGAAATAAGAATTTTCATTCAAATGTACACACATCCCTGATTAATATATTAGATACTTATGAATTAATCCGTTGAAAGCTTCAAAATTACAGTCCTCAAATACCATTCCAAAGATTTTGAGCTTCTTAGAAATAACGTCGAATCTTTATTTTTATGGTGATTTGGAAGTAAGCCAGAATTATACTGTTCATTTAACAAACATAAGGGTAAATGCAGTAAATAATCCGTATAAAATTCAAGAGCACAATACGCTAATGCTTTCGAATAATTTTCGTAGATAATGAAGCAATTCTACCGGGGAGATATTAAGAGCGAATACGAGGGAAATTTTTACGAAATTCCTTCCATCAATATTACTCAAGTTGGAACGCTAACTCTTCGGTGAAAATATTAACAGAAATGAAGAACGACCGTTGTCAATCGAAACGAGCTTCTAAATCACCGCCCAAATATGAACAGAAAACTTTCCGTGATATGGGTATTGGGCAGCTTTAACCTTTTTAAATGTTTCCATAAAAAATCATTTAATACATCTATGATAGAAAGCAATTTTTTAAGGGAATTTTCGTTAAAAAATTTTGTGTAATGAATAACTTATTGGTTTAGAAATCCGATTCGATTGAAAACGGTAATTCTTCATTTCTGATTTTTTACCGAAGAGTAAACTTGGGTGATATTGATGGGAGAAATTTCGTAAAAATTTACCGCCATATTCGCTCTTAATATCTCCCCGGTAGAATTGCTTCATTATCCATAAAGATTAATCGGAAGCATTAGCATACTGCGTTCTTGAATTTTATACGAATTATTTACTCCATTTACCCTTATGTCTGTTAAAACTATAGTGTATTCCTGTCTTACTTCCAAATCACGATAAACAATAAACATTCGACGTTATTTCTAAGAAGCTCAAAATATTTGGAATGGTATTTGAGGAATGAAATTTTGAAGCTTTCAACGAATTAATTCATAAGTATCTAACATAATAATCACGAATGTGTGTATACTTTGAACAATAATCAGGAATGTGTATATAATGTAATGAAAATAACTATTTTCGATGTAGAATATCGTATTCTTTACGAAAGTCATATACAGAAAAAGTTCCGCCGAAAAAAATTCCGCTAATAAAAAAGTGCCAACTAAAAGGTTTCAGCGGTTAGTAATTGTCTGTTTTATGCTCCAATATGCAAAAGGAAGGGTGTTGGAAACACTTCAAGGCGGGCAATAATTTTAACGTGGATTTGATGCATAGGTAAGGCACGTATACAAAAGGGGTTCACTGAAATGCTGAGAGATATGAATAGGGGGAGGAAGGAGAGTATAGGACTAAAGGATCTCAGAAACAATAGTGAGGTCTAAAGAGAAAGGAAGAGAACAGCGCGGGATGAGGGTTCAATGATGTGCGACAGATGCACAGCCGTGAAGGTACTTTTGAAATCTCAGTATCTCCTTTTCTTCGTAGGGAGTTCTTTTCGCTCTTTTCGACAAACGGATGCCTCACACTCCTCACTTTCTTTTCATAATGTATTTAACTCCCCTTGATATTCTCTACGAGATGCGCATGGACAGTTTGTGAATACTGGTACATGGCGTTAATCCTTTTCTTAAAATAATAGATTTCTTAAATTTCTTATCGATTAATAGCCGATTTCCATTTCCTTTACTTTCACTAGGAAGTGTCTTTCTTCCAGTCACTTGTCTGCCTTCTTACCGATCGTGTGCGTGTGTTAGATAGAGAGATGTCACTCCCAGGCGTCGAAACCAAATGGCAGGAATGATTGCCGCTAATAAAGGTGTTTGCGAGATAGCGCGGGAGTTGAATGTCTACCACTTCAAAATATCGAAGTTAAAGAACAAATCTGATTCCGTAGATCGGAAGATAGGAAGGCCTAGAAAGACAACGGAGGAATACACATCGTGGACCATGTTCGTGCGCATCCGATTTCCACTGCCTCGGAGATGAGATGATCAGTTGGGCTTCCTATTTGTTCGGAATCTGTGAGGCAGAGGATCGGATTCCATGGAGAGACTGTCGGAAGGGAGTTTAAGGGGTTTGATTAACATATTTTAGATAAGAAGAAAAACGGAAAACGCATGTATTCTGAAAAGAATCTTTCCGAGATAAATGTATCAAACTGCCCTTCCTTTCTCAATGAGGTAAACTTTTTGTATATATCAAATTCTTATTTTGTCGAGATACAATCCAGCCTTCCGAAGACAGGGAACTTCTTTCTCATTACCGCTACAGTTCCGCAAAGAATTAAAGCTTTACCAGAAAATTCTGAGATCTCCAATGTAGGCTAAGGATATTTAAACATGAAAAGGCTAAGGACCTTTAACTGATTAGAGTTTTAAATTCCGTGGATACCGCAATAATAGATCGCGGTTTCACTTCAGTGCTGCCACCTCTTGATAGCTACACACAGTGGCCGCGGACAGAGCGCTGCGGTAGCGTCATCTGACGTAGAATAAGGGAACTATTTCCTATAACTATTTTAAAGATCAGTTGATCGAATCACAATTTCTCTTTTAAGCTTTACGAGGCGCTGCAGTCTGACGGTGAATCAGGGAACCTCGGAGCGGAAGGAAAATTCTAAATTGAAATTGTGGAAAAACTGCAAATCATCAATCAATAAATGTAGTAGGGGAGGGGAGGAGGAGAAATGATAGCAGAGTAATATAAGATGAAAAGGGGGGGAGAAGTAGGGGAGAAACCGAGGGGTAGTGAAAATATCAGAGAAAAAAAGGGGAGGGGAAGTATGGAGGGGAGGGGAAAATAGAGGAGATAATGAGGGGAGGTAAGGAAGGAATGTAGGGTATCATTTCATTCTTTCTATCAGTCAAGTGTTTCATTATTTAATGGTACAGTGGGGGAATAAATTATCGCAACACTTTCAGCACGCTTGAGTCGGAATTCTCAGAAACTACTTGCAAAACTATTTACTACGACTGACTGGCAACACAGTGAAATACCTCGAAAAGCGGTAATATTTGAGTGGGAGCCAATAACGTACTCAAAATTTCTCTCTTTCGATCCCTTTTTAAATCCTTCGTGCGATCTCTCCTTGAGTTTGTCGGGTTTATCTCGGCATTTCTCTTTCACAGACAGTTATCATATTTATAGAATTAGAGTTTAAGGATATATTAATTACTATTTCAATCTTACATGCACAAAATTATTGGATGAGATTTATGACTTTATTTATAAATAAGATCTGTTGAATTGTAGAAAAACTTGTAGAAATAAAGACGAATTAGGTTAGAGTGGGAATATGCTACTACGTGATACTTATCTTTAGCGAACGCGATATTATCGGTCAGGTAAATAAAATATATATTTTACCTGAATATAGGAAGTACAGATGGGATTTATTTATCCCTTTTTCTGGGTAAATTAAGGTGCGCTAATAGTACAGTTATTGAGGCAGTTTGGTTTTTTACACGTCTTACTGCTGCTCGCTGTATATTAATGTAAATGTTAATCTTCATACGTCCAGTTCAAACATTGAATATTCATTTAGTGCGATCGACTTTCCGAGGGCAATTTTTAATTACACGTCTTGAGTTTAATCGATTTCAAATCGAAAAGTCATTAGAGTAATTCCTGAGTTAGCACAAAGTAAAATTTGTGAACGAATGTGACATATGGTTGCCAAATATATTTATGCACCCCTGTGATGAATATACATTTATCAGAGGAATAAAACTCACTATGGAAAAATAATCATTGGGTTAATCAAGGATTTGGAACCGATTATTCCAATTGTCGGTCAAGAACATGTTTCGTGTGTCAGCGGAAATTCCTTCTCTACAAAAAATTCGAAGTTCTACGCTTAAATGAAGTGTTTTATTAGACAGGGCTTCCTGATTTCTCGAAGCATGATGAGCCTATCGCTTCCAGTGCAGCGGGTTTTCGAAAGCCTATGCATCACTCACCAAAACTAACAGGTCATTTGGCAAGGCAAGGAGCTTCACTGAGGCTTATTATAACTATCAAATCATTGAGGTCTTCACTTCGAGAGACTGACAGCCAACATACTGCTCAAGCAAATCTTTTTCATTTCTTGGCTTTAAACAAGTCTTGAGAACTATTGACATTTTCTGTTTATTATTAATTATTGTTTGCCTACAACAAGGTCAATTCGGGAGTTCACACTTTCCAATAATCTCAGCGGATAGCAATAATATAGATTTAAATATTAGATTTAGATGTATATCCCGCGAGCAACCATATGCATAAGGAAGGGGGTGTAATTACACCATCGTCACTTAATCTACTCTATCAGCCTCACTAATCGCTCGGGGGAAAAAAGTGATTATCTGTCTTTGTCATTACTTCCCTGTAACGATTTGTCAATGGTCCCTGCTGGTACTAAATTTAATTTACTTCGTCTTTAAGTTGTATACCGATGAAGCTTTTGAAGAGCTTCCGTCAGTTATTAGATCATCTCACCTGAAGCGAATTCCAACCGAGGGACTCTAGTAAAGCCGTAACGCTGCAGTCGAACCAGATATCTTCTCCATCGAAACGAGCTGCTCTACGCTGGACCATCTCTAAATCTGAAACTAAACCTACTAAATATCGGTTCCAAACCGCATAACAATATTCTAGACTCGGTCGAGTAAAAGAAAACAGCCATTTATTTGAAACTCTATTCGCACCTCCTATCGCATTTCGAATATATTCATTAAAAGATAAGTTACTGCTAAACGTGACTTCCGTACATTTGTTGTCGAGCGCTAACTCTACTGGGTGTTCCGAAATTCGGTACTGTGCCAGAATAACTTTTTTGGAACCCGTGAAACTCATAGCAATGCTAATTATAATTTGTAAAGAGCACCCAAAAAATTAATCTACATTACGTTAGTATGATAAAAACGTTAATTTTGACGGTTATTTCTCATTTGAAATGTGAATTTTATCGGCAAATTACGTTTTCGTTTCCATGGCCATATTGATATTTCATTCAAAATATGATTCTTTAGCAAATCGACTGCAATAATATTTAAGTTTGCGTAATGGTCTTCGATTTAGCTTAAGCTTTTCTCAACCAAAAGCTGAAAAACGTGTTCAAATTCCCGCAGTTATCGGCCAAAAGGGTTAAAATAGTTAACCTAGAGGCCCGGCTTCTTCTTTCAACACACATTATACCACATCTTTTGTATACGGCATTCGTTCTTTTGGGTGAGAAAAACTATCGCGTCCATATAGTTCATATATTTGTTTTTGTTTGATATTCTCCGTCGAAGAAAAGTACAACAGGCGCAAGGAGTTGAAAAATGTAGATGGTTTGAAATAATATTCCCAAATAATAATAATTTGTAATTATTTATTGGGATACTTTCCGTCTTAGAGAATTATCTAAAAAAAAACTCAATTTTTAAAAAGGAGTAGTATTTTATTGATCTCTGACTTCATAAAATGCCAAGGATGTACTAACCTAATAATATAAGCTAATAATAAAAACAAATAATATAGAGTTTTCAGTTTGTGGGAAATTATCATAAAGGTAACCACTATGTAAGAATTGATCGTGCAACTGCCAGACGTATCCGATCGGTAAAAGAAGGGGTTCAGTTCCATTTCCGCTTGTTCTTTCCATTGAATGAGTTTTTGTCATTCTTTCTTATTGGCAAAATGAGAGAATTTAAGATATGATTGCTACATAAATTTATGCAATCCTTTCCTGAATATATAGATTTATCATAGGGATGAAATTCAATGCGAAGAAAACATTTCATTTGAAGGATTCGGATCTCGCTATAGTCTGTCAGGAATGTGCCTCAGCTAATACTTCGTCTTCCCAGGATTCGAGGTTCAGTGGTTCACTGCAAAGAAGAAGCTTTAGACTCATATTCTACAGCCACATGCATTTGACAGGGATTCCTGATTTCTCTAAGCACGATTAGGAATGTGATAAGGAAGTTTATTTTTTCTTAGTTCTCTTTAGAAATTAACGTGTTGACAGGAATTAGTATCACTTTTAATAGTTTTTAGGTGGTGGAAACGGTAATCAGCAATTTTAAGCACCATCAGGCTATACGTAAATGGGAGGAAAATTATGTAATAATACGTAATAGAGAATAAAAATTCACGATTAATTTCATCGTATTATGAAAAATAGTTGCAATATAATAGATCGATGGGGTGACTGCAATCGAAATTAACTTCATAGTGTACGTAAAACAAATTAAATGCTTCGACTGACTGTTAATTAACCATTAAGCACGCGGTTTACTCTATGTAGAAGATTGCGTGATTCAACTGCTATGCTGTAGAAAGAATCTGTTACTAGATATGAGTCGGATGAATATTGTCTTCAGAGGAGGAAAGTTTTTAAGAGGGCGGTATTTACTTTTCTTATTTCACCATTGCGAGGACTAACATTTTCGCTTCCTTTCCGCTTTAATTAAACGTCTCGGATGATGTTGATGCCATCGGCAGAGTTTCTCCTTTTCATTCCGACGAACTGTTCCTCGCCAATGATTTCATTTGTTGCTTTCGCCAATCTATTTTTTTAATTATTGCATATATTTTATAATCAGAACAGAATATTAATTGGACTAACATCTTCCGTTTTTCGGATTCGCTTTTTTAGGATTCAAGGTTATTACACCTTCCCTTTGAGAGTTTGAAAGCATTTTGCCTCTCCTCATTTCCTCGAATATTTGACACAATATATCTTTAATCACATTCCAAAAAAGCGAGTAAAATTCGTACGGAATTCCATATTTATTTATTCTTTAAGAGGAGCTTTATTTTTCGGTAGCTTATTGACCACCACTTCAGCTTCGAATTTTGTGAGTGGCATTTCTTTCATCCGTTCGTTCAAATGGGGTAAGTTAAATATGTCTTCGGCTGAGGAGTCCCATGCATTGGATTCATATATTCTCTTGTAGAATGAAACAATTTCATTTTCTATATCTTTTTGTTTTGTATTAATCCTTCCTTCACTATCTTCGATCTTTTGGATGTATTGGCTTTTTCTTCTCTCTGTTATCTTTCCATAATGACGTACTGCTTCTTGCTTTTCTATCGTTATCATGTCCGGTTTCTCTATGCAGACCATCTCACTCCTTTCAAATGACATTTCGAAGACATTATGCATTTTATCTCCTTGATCATGTTTTTGTCTGACGGTGGTATTACTTTTTCACTTTGTATGTGTTGGAGCACGGGATTGTAGAAATTTTCCCTAAGACGTAAATGTCAGATTCTACAGGCCATGAGATGTTATGAGCATGATAACGCTCTTCCTTAAACGCCGATATTATTAAAACATCTTGATAACTTGCATTGTTCCTTAATGTTTGAATGATGGGCCGCTAGGGGCTGTGACAGGCAATGCCCTCTATACTTGTGGGGAAATGGTGAAGTGAAGACGATGAGTGTCAGGTAGTCAGAAGAAGGGTACGAAACGACGTAAGCGACGCGGACGAAAGGACGTAACGACGCAAGGACTACAAGGTTCGGGATACGATGACGCGGGACACAAAGATGACCTGGTCAAAGCTACACAGTCTATAAAATTGAGGTAACTAAGTAATGGATAATACATTAATGTATTGCTCAAACATTTTTTGGTCCTTCGGGCCGAATAATCGTCTTTGGGATCTCTAATAAATGGCATGGTTGGATAAAATGCAGTATTAGGTTGTGTATAGCCATAGTTTACATAATTATAGACATCGCAATATATTTCTCGCACGCTTGCGGGGTGTTAAGTGCAACCTAAAGAGCCCGTATGCCAATTGCCAGTGTATTTGACTTAAGGGTGTAAGGTTTTTCCCACAACTGCGCTAAAATGGGGCTTGATTTTTTGGCAATGGTGAATGGAAAAGGGGTGAAGAAGGGGGGTGCGGAGGCAAGGGGTAATCTCGTAGGTAAAAGGAGCAAACGTAAAATTCATAATAAAACAGGTGATATTATATCCACAGATGAAGTTGATGACGTCACAGGTCTTAAGTGTCACCGTGTCGAACCCGGTGCTCGATCAAGATATGCTGGCGTTCAGAGACTAACTCATGCAAGGACCTCCCCCAACCAGTCAGAGCCATTTAAATTTAATTTGATTTTATGGAAAAATTTTTCCTCCAACGGGGTTCGAATCGCCTTTCATAGCGACCACGAGACTTACGCCATGCGCCTTATCCACTCGGCCACCCCAACAGTCGTTCACATGCATGTTAAATGAGCAATATAATCTGCTTCGATTCAGCTCCGATGACGTCGAGGCATCATTTTAAATTGTCTGCTAACAACGATGGTCACATCATTATGGTCATCCGTCAGCATTTCTTTACTCTTCATCTTAATCTTTAAGGGTTATCCTTCCGAGACCTTAGCGGACACCGTGATATTGAATTGAAAATCAAATTTACCTCAATTACTGTCTACCACTGTTATATTTTTTGCACAGTCGCACAGTGGGCTACAATCGAAAAAAGCTGGCCAAGAGGCCAAAAATGGTTTTTTTGAGTGCGGGTTTTGAAACTTCGCATATGTATTAAGAAAAGATTGAATTTTATGTTCCCGTTCGTTGTTTTTTGATATCCTTACGCGTTAAAAAGATACAAGGCGTCAAACTTGAACCATTTTCACAGAAATGGGCAGTCGCGAATTTTTCGGATAAACGTTCAAGTTTGCTTTTTTATGGAGGTTTTAAATAGATACTTTTGGAAGAAACAACGATGCAATGATCTACAACAATTCTTTATCTTTTGACTGGTTGCTATCACTGCTTACAAAAATGTGTTTTTGCTCATTTAAAGCAACAAAATGGCGGACACCTTTTTCGGACAATTTTCGAGATAAAGTAAGGAATATAAATAGGAAAACGGCCCTAATGCATCAAGTCTCTTATACCACGTCATAGTCAGAAGTGTCTAGATGTGGAATCCGAAGAAACTGTTTCAATTCAGGAGCTACTTTGGGAGTTAAGTCGATTTTTCGTAAGCGCGGCGCGTCCCGACTCACCACCGTGGAATCCCCGAATGCAGTTTCGCTGTCCTTTTGGTTATACGAAGTCTAACGATTGGTTTCTTTCATGTTAAATTCTGGCTAATTATCCTTAAAACATACGTGAAGACAGTTTAAGAGAGGAATTAGATACCTCTACTTTATACAACGGATGTGGAATTAAGGAAAGTTTAACATTCAGATACATTCATACGTAAGCAATTTGCATACAAGTCAACATGTGGCAGTCGAAGTTCTGAAAGAGAATGGCTAATACGTCTAAGCAGCAGACATTCGCATCGTAATATCCTAACCCAAGTCATTAATAATAGCGACTAACATGTGTTAACTAATTGCATACACATTCGCATATGGACGTCAAAGTTCTGAAAAAAAATAACTTATCAACATTGGCCGTTATAGGTCTTTACAACCAATTATGGTAGTAATCATTATTCATTCACTGTATTAAATATAAATTCGGTTTTATTGCAGATCATCGGTTCTCCTTCTTCTTATTCTTCTCCATAAATGCGTCTGTAGATGTATCAGTTTATCGTAGTTTAGTTTGTCGTTTTCAAAATGCAGAAAGCTCTTAGAACTCTCATGAATGAGAATTATACGTAAAATAATTCGTCAAAATAAAACCACTGACATTCAATGAGGGCAAACTCTATTTCAGGACAATATTCGTCGATTTCTATTGACCAACTTTTATTTCAGTTTATTCTACATAATTCATCTTAAAATTTCATTCATAAAATATCAATCATCTTAAAATTTCTTTGGCCATGTAGGGCTTCTACCACATCTCTCTTCGATTGTTATGATATTATTATTATAATTAATTACTTAATTAATTATCCGATTACCGATATCTACACATGCATCGTTCGAAAACAGGATACCACGAGTCATTAGTTATAAACCACGTTGAAACTTGTTCGTATATGAATCATTATTTTATATAACCATGATGAATCATTATCTAAATGCGGGACGTCACGTGATATAACTGCCTTACGATTTACATAACGGCAATGACCGTATGAAATCCAGCATTTAGTTCTGAACCAGTGAATAATCAACATTAAAAACGCATCATGTCTAATGGGAAGAGATTTCTACCGTATATACCAGTTGGGGAGAGAAATCCAACGAATTTTCTTATGCGTATATAACATCGAGAAGGAGGAGGGCCTGAAATACGACCTGAAAAATAGGTCATTGATGAAGGGGGCTGATGGTGCTGATGATTAGAGACAGGGATCGCCAGCATCACCTCATCACACATCTAATAAAGAAAATCTTCAAACAGGATACAGCAGCAATAAAGTCTGTGACGGTTATAGTTGCAGCCAGAGTAAAAGATCCATACCATCTCCTGAGAAGTGTATTTTAGTGCTAAATCGGTGTTTTGATTTAATCCGATCGGGTTCAAAATAGATCTCTATCGGTCTGAACCCTGAAAATGACTATCAAATGACGATTTTCATCGCCAAGAATGGTAATGCCGGAATGCATTTCTCTGGTAGTGTGTGGCAGATATATGACAAAATATAGATATATGACAATATATACAGATATATGACAAAAGAAGTTATATTGATTCGTACTTTCGCGGCGAAGTTTATTTGTAGGATAATAATGTACGAATTGCAGATGATGTGAAAATAAGTTTCTTAAAAATAAATGTTGAGAAAATCGGGGTGGTGCACCAGAATTGAGGTACAGTATAGTAACATAATTCCGAAGATTCGTATTTAACTATGGACATCATGCGATATAATTTTATGACTGGTCCTGGTACCTCACGAAGGTACCCGAATCGGTCTTACATTTTTGCATGAGATCATACTCCGAAGTCCAGAGTGTGAGGGACTGAGTTCGAATCCTGCGAAAGCTTGGAGAATCCAGAATAAGGGGACTGGGGTCGATCCCCCGTGAATTGAAATTAAGTTGGTGCCACCTCTGACGTCATCAGTTTAGACACAGTCAGTTTAGTGCTGCATCGTGGGTCGCACTGCTCTAACTCGGCTTGGGTTAAATATTTGTCCGAAAAATAAAATAAATTATTTCCAGCAGAAATATTCTAAGATTTATATACATAAACATAATGTTAAAATGATGCATGTGATTAATTTCTAATCACCCGCCGTTTCCGTTGATTTCCGAAGTCTCTCTAAGGAAGCCGAATCGGAATTGAGGATACTTGAGTACCTGTGACGGTTTGTGGTGGGGTGGGAGGGCTCCCTCCTAAGTATAAGGATGTAAGTTCGATCCTCGTGAAGTAATGCACTCCCGGGGAAACCTCAGAACGTGGAGAAAGTTACAAGTCCTAAGTAAAAGGGTCTAGGTTCGGTTCTCGTTATTAGTAGACATTTTAAATTGATGCTTCGACGTCATCAGAGCTGAAATGGGGCAGGTTATATGGCTTATTTAACTCGCTTAAGACTGACTGCTGTGGTGGCCGAGTGGTTAAGGCGCATAGCGTGAGTCACTTTGTTGGTATGCCGGGCGATTCAAACCCTGTTGGAGGAAAAATTTTTCCATAAAATTAAATTTAAATGGCTCTGACGGTGGTGGAGTGGGGTGGGGGAGGTCCTTCCATGAGTTAGTCTCTGAACGACAGCAGTATGAGAACGACATGAATACACGTAAGACCTGTGACGTCATCAACTTCTCCTGGGAATACTCTGTGTTTGGGTGGGAGGCGGAGGGGTGGGTTTGGTGGGGGTGGGGATACTATAGACTGGCGCCGGAGGAGGAGGGGGAGGTGGAATTTGATCGTCTGCTTTAAGTATCACATTACTACTGCCGAGTAGGATGAAGTCTCTTTCCGTTAGGTAGAATTTCGCAGATACCGACGTATATTTTCTCTCATGTTGTTACTCGGAATTTCCCGTAATTATAAGATATTACCAAGATAGGCATCAAAACAATCTTCAAAACCTCGCGCAAAAGACCGCCTGGCTTCGAACTAAGGATCCAATCGTGCAAAACAATTGCATATTTGTGTTAGATAAGTGCCATTCTGACCTGTTCCAAAGTTTCAATTAAATATCTGATCGGGAAGGTCCTCAATCAATCATTACGCTTTCCCCCTTTGAAATACATCGCAAAATAGAAATGACGCTCAGGCATCGAACCAAGAACCGTCAGAGGATCGGCGAACAGCGTATATGAATTGATATGAATTGCCTCTATGTACATTCTACTTTATATTATTCCCGGTTATTGGATATGCATTCAAAATAATTGTCAACTTTGACCGCCATGCGGTCGTTATTATTATTATTATTATTATATTGCGGTTATACCGGCAGTCGAGTCTGTATATACCAGATTTTTTATTATTACATTTTTTGTCCCTGCCAAGCAATTATAAAGCAGTCGACACCACGACTTTTTCCAGTTCAAGCTTTCGAAGTATTTAGATTCATTTTATACACGTATGAGTCATTGAGTTTTAAATTCCGCGGAGAAAGATGCTGCGATAATAGATCGCGGTTTCGCTTCGGTGCTCTTTATAGTTACACACTGTGGCCGTGGACGGAGCGCTGCAGTAGCCACAAGGTACTGACATCTAACGGAGAATCTGGGAATTACTTCCTCTGAGCGGAAGGAGAATTATTATATTGATGAAGTAGTTCCATGATTCTCCGTTAGATGTCGGTAACTTGTGGCTACTGCAGCGCTCCGTCCGCGGCCACTATGTGTAACTGTGTGACTTGTTATATATAGTTATATATATATCAGGGGTGGCCAACAAGTCGATCGCGATTGACCGGTCGATCTAGTAGCGAAATAGTATAAGTAATTGTAATATATAGTATAAAGTAATAGTAATATATCTATTCTTGTTTCGGATCTACATAACTTTGCGAATCGGCATTTTCATACTTGAAGCTAACGAAGACTAAACAACGTTCTGTCCTGACTGATTCCCATACAGAAAACTCATTATTATTATCTTTGTCAGGATATACACCTGATTATGATTCCTTGGTTAGAAACAGGTAAACCCAGTCTTCCCATTAATGTTAAGGGAAAAAAGTAAATGCTAAATCTGTATTTATCTGTGGCTACTTTGAATTAATAAATATTGTTAATAATTATCCATGTTATTTTAATTCCCCTTGACATGAGTTTTTTGGCCCTTTAAATAATGATTGTTGATGTTTTTTTACGTAGGTAGATAAGCCGTATATCCATATTTCAGTACGAGGTGTACTTAGCGATCTATTGATAAATTAACAAAAAGTAAGTCATATTATTCTTTCATTATAAATTTTCTCAGCCCAAAAAAACGGGAAAGTGGAATATTGTAATCAAATTATCAGCCATACTGTGGATTTTTATAACAACTTTTTCATATTTACGAACAAATAGTAATACATTGCAGTTGATAAAACATTAAATTGCATTTTAAGTTAGTAAAAATCTATCTCGAAAAAGTGTCGGAAAATCGAATTTTTTAGGTACCGCATGTACGGAATGCTGCTATCAAAAGTTGGGACTGGAAATTTATTTTCTTTAGGGGCCTATATCTCGAAAACTTAATAAGTGATTTAAAAATAAAAAATAGTTTTGAACATATATTTTACTTTTCTACCCATACCACGCTGGAATGCACCTTATGCTGAAACACAGTGAATAAACATACTATGCATTTCACACCCCTTCTTCCCCTTAGAATACGCCTATGACAGTAAGTCGATCGCGACACACTTTTAAGATAAAAAGTAGATCTTATATGCAGAAAAGTTGGGTACCCCTGATATATAGGATAGGTACCTGTAGGAATGATTGCATAGCATTTTTATAAACGGTATTGTAAAGAGCCTGTGTGACTGAGGCTAGGTTTTCCTTGTTTTTGGACGGATGGTCTTCTATCAGAGGCACGCAACCTCTTTAGAGTGCGTCCCAAAATTGGCCAAATCTTTTAGAAAAATATTCCAACACTAAGTTTTCCTGAGTGTATTATTTGATACTTTGATATTTAATTCGTTATCGATTATGTAAATTATATGAAAACGACTGAAGGAAAAATTATGTAAGGTTTTTGAACCCCAAACATTGAAAGTAAATTAAGTAAGTACTTTTCTCTCGTGTCAGATAAATGCGCCACTTTTGGTACACGTATCAAAAGATACGCACCCTTGCAATTAAACTTAGTAATCAAGCTCCGTTCACATTCATAATTAAAATTCTTTTTGCTCATATTGCATTGAAATTTCAATTTAATTCGTTTCCTACCACATATAATTACTAAAAACATAGTCAAGGGAAAAACATTAGGAAAACTTTCTTTGGTCGATCGTAGCTTTCCAAAATTAAATCAATTTCTATTAATGGCATTCAACTAAACTCCTCGAGCCAACTTTTAGGTGATATCTGTGGAAATGGCTACAGAAAATGCAGTAACATTTCCTATTTATCATTCTTCTGTTGAAAGAATTCAAACTATTCTACATCTACATCTACATGAATACCCTGCAAGCCACCTTTTGGCCTGTGGCAGGGGGTGTAAAGACCAATCGATTGAGTTACTTTTATAGCCTATTACTATCGCGTACTGTTCGCGGAAAGAATGAGTTCTTAAATCGACTTGTTATAGCGTCTATTTCTCTTATTTTGCTCTCATTGTCGGATCGGCGGAAGTAACAGGGGGGTCGCATAATATCAACTACGTCACGGGAGAACATGCTTTCTCTAAATTTATTAAGGAGTCGCAACCTAGCTTCTAACCGCCTTTCTTTCAATGATGCCCAACCTGTATCTGAGAGCATCTTCGTGACGCTTACGTTTTTCTCGTAGCACTTTTTAACGAAACGTATCGCTTTGCGTTGAATTTTCTCAAGTCCGCGGGTACCCGTTTCATTCACTGGGTCCCATATACTTACCGCGTATTCGAGATGGGGCCTGACCCAGGAGAAATAACATCGCTCTCTAACTTTCTCATCGCATCTACCGACAATACGCTTTATGAAGCCGAGCTTGTTACAAGCTTTACCGCAGATTTTACGAATGTGAGTGCTCCAATTTAAATTATTGGTTAGAGTTACCCCAAGATACTCAACTGATTCTGCTACATTTATGACTAATCCGTTTATTAACAATGGGTAATTATGACGCAAATCTTTCTTTTCGAAGAAGTTAACTACGGAGCATTTACTTCCCGATCTAGTTCACATTTTTCGCACCACTTTTGCATTGTTCTTAAATCATTAGATAGAGAAATACGATTGTCATTTTAAGATATTTCTGTATATATGACGGAGTCATCCGCGAATATCCTAACATTGCTATCTATCTTTTCACTCAAGTCATTAATATATATCAGAAACAGAAGAGGACCAATTACGCTTCTCTGAGGTACGCCTGAGGTAACTTTGACTCTGTTCGAAATAACGCCATCATGTACTACTTGTTGTTCCCGTTCTTAAAGAAAGTCTTTAACCCAGTCAATTACTTCTTTATTAATTCCCGCTAATTTTAATTTGTAAATTAACTTATAGTGGGGGACTCTGTCGAAAGCCTTCTTAAGATCGAGGAAAATTGCGTTTACTTGCTTTCTACTCCCGGCAGACTTTATGATGTCGTGGACGAATAGCGCAAGTTGTGTTTCGCACGATCGCGACTTTCTGAAACTGTGCTGGTTCTTACTGAGGAAACGTATATTATCTAAAAATCTCATGAGCGAGCTGACAACGATATGTTCCATAACTTTTACTGATAGCAAAGTTAATGAGATGGGTCTATAGTTTCCTGGTTCATCTTTTATCCCACTCTTAAAAACAGGTGTGACATTTGCCAATTTCCAATCTGTCGGAACATGACCTCTGTTTATTGACTTGGAAAATATAATTTTGAGGTACGGGGCAACGCTCTTTGCCAGTTCCCTTTATACTCTAGCCGGAAAACCTTCTGGACCCGGCGACTTACTCGGCTTAATTTTGCGTAGGAGTTTAATAATCCCATCTTCGGTAAAGGATATACTCGGCATCGACACGGATGTATTAATCTCCTGGAGAGTGTCTGTCGTACTATCGGACGTGTATACGCTTCGATAAAAGTCGTTTAGAATATTCGCTTTCTTCTTCGAATCGCTAGTTAAATTACTTTCACTATCCCTTAGTGAGCTTACTGTTTGAGTCTTTCCCTGTACCTCTCTAACGTAAGACCAGAAAGCCTTAGGGTCCTCGTCCAGGCTCTCCCCTGGAAGTTTCTGTTTGAAATTACGGAGGGCGTTACGCATAACTCTCTTGGTGTCGGATTTCGCTTTCTTGTGTTTCTCTAACAAAAGTGATATCGCTCGACTCAAATCAGGCTGATCCCTACCCTCAAAAGCCTTTACTTTTCCATGTAGTGCTCTCTGTTTACGAAGAGCCTTTCTTACCTCGCTGTTGCACCATCTAGGCTCGCAATCGTTTTTGGAGTATTTCGAGGGTATATAACGGTCTATGTATTTATGCATTGACTCGACGAAAATTTTCCAGGTTTCTTCGGTGGGCATATTAGTTACACGTGACTCGAAATAATTTAAATCTGTGTTCAATGATGCCTTAAAGCCCTCAAAATTCGCTTTGGCGTACAGATAAATCTTACGCTTAGTTTTCTTAAATTTGTTTAATTTCATATCGATGTCTACGTATACGCCCTTGTGGTCGTCAAGTCATTCATCAATAGAGATACTCTTTAATCTCTCTGGAACTTTAACTAAAAGAAGATCGAGAATGTTTTATCCTCTAGTAGGTGATTTTACCGCTTGAGTTAACGAGTTTTTCTGAAGTAAGTTTAATAATGTCTTGCATGAGTCAGTGTCTTTGGCCCTTTTCTTTACGCTATGATTTTGCCAGTCGATATCTGGAAGATTTAAATCACCCCCTACGATAGTTATACTTTGATTATTCTTGCTGTGTAGTGATTAATTTCATCGTTTAGATTTCGTAAAACTTGTCGAGAGGAGTTCGGTGGCCGGTAGAACGCGCATATATTGATGTTTGGCTTATTTGTTTGGCATATCGTACACCACAGGCTTTCTATGTCGCTATCACTCGGGGGCTGCGCTTTACTCTGAAGAGAAGATTTGACCGCAATAAAGACTCCGCCTACTGTTTTATCCTTACGATCTCGGCGGTAAATATTAAAATCCCTAGGGAATATTTCGGTATCGCTTATATCCTCATTTAACCAGCTTTCAGTTCCTATTAAGATATCGGTATTTTGACAACGAATGAGATGTTCTAACTCGGATACTTTATTTTTATCGCTCCTACAGTTAAGTATCGCAATTGATATCTTATTTTCGTTGTCAGGTTCAGGTGGGTGAAGCTCGCTTATTATCTGCTTCGCTTGTTTCTACTTTTGTCCTAATTCGCTTCGACGAATATTTCGTTCCCGAATACCCACTCTCTGACCTACTCTTATTACCTACTACTAAAGTTGACTTTTTGGCCAAATTTTAAATTTTAACTTTTGTTTTTCCTTTTTCTATGGATACAATATATTATATAATTATTTTTCTCAAAATGATAGCTATTCTCTTGATATCACATAAAAACCATCACAACGACAATATCGCATTAAAGGAATCGGAAAATTAAATTCTCAATAGGTAAGCTACTCTTATCAATTTCTTTTAATTGGAATCGACATGATCTTGAAAAAAGTGACATGATGAAAATTTACGGTAAAATACTACACAAGTTTCCCTTGAGAAGTTTTCATAGTAATCTAGGGTAATAAATACCTTTGGGGGATCAAACGTCTCCAAACGTGTTTCTCGCACATCTTATTTAATTACTTTCTCGTTTATTAAACGGTTTAAATGCAATCTAGGTCTGATTAAATCTATTTACAATCAGTAACTGTGAATAGATATTTCAGGAAATAATTGTAAGAGCTCCACATTTTCTCTGTGCGAGAACCATGTTAAACAGTGAAAGTGATACATTATCATTATCAATATTACCCTTAGAATGATAAGAGATCAATTTTCTGGAATACAGGGAGTTCATATATCAAAAAGAGGTTCCTTAGGAAGAAATGATAGTGGTATGAATAGAAGAAAGCGAAGGGAAGGATTATTGATAATAAGAATTCGCAAAATCATTTTCTACAATTCCGGTTCAAGAACCATGTAGGTTGAAGAGATAAATTTGAGGTACATGGGATTTACGAGGAGAGAGATATCAATTACTTCCTTACATCGAAGAATAACTTCATATTGACCAATGGAGATCAAATACTGAAGCGAACACTTCATTTAACTTCTTTCATCTTCAGTATTCTTCTTCCATCATATTTTGAATCTAGTTGAGCGAGTCATCGTAATCACCTGATAAGGACGCGGGGCTGCATCAAAACAGGTCGGAAGTCGTTATCTACTGGTTACACATAGCTTACTTTAAATGTTTACAATTAATTTGCAAATTCCGAGCTAATTATGGGGAGAGGATGAACAAATGATTAGCAAACATCCATTATACAAACTTTCACTTCCATCTCTTATGACTTTATAAATATACGTAAGTAAACAATTAATTATTATTGACGTACATAGCCAGTCATTCTTGTTTGTTGAAATCGATTCATTAAGAGTTTACTTTGCCGGAATGCAGATCCTTTTATCAGCGAACATGTCAAAGTAGTCATATTTCCCCTGATCCATATAATGCAGTGAAATATCTTCGTAGTTGAGTGAAAATACTTTTGTTTGTTTTTGTTTTATATTGAAAACCGACGGCGGAAAAATGTCAACAAATAATGAAAAATAATGCAAGGATAAATCGCATGACGGATAATAGGATGATCGCTGTACTTGAGTTGAAAATTTAGGGCTTCAGAGAGTTTATCATTGGATAACGTAATCTCACATTCATAGTGTAACTAACCGATGGAAAATATATTGGCTGTAATAATGTTTATATATGTATGCATTAGTAATTTGTCTTGAATCATAATGTGTAGGAATGCTTGTTTTACCTGAACCCAAACTTCCATTTTACGTTAGATTTAAAGATGTATCCTGCAGTGTAGGCAACTGAAAGTGATTGCCGTGTACAGCGGGTTACATATGTGACATGCGCTAATCTATAAAAAAAAGCAAAGCATTGGATTATTTCTTCCATGACACTTCACGAAATCGAAAAGCTGACTTCCTTTCATTGTTTCAGAATTAAAATGAGGACCTAAGGGTGTATGATTTCCCTAAGATGACAATCGTAACATCCGTTACATACAGATGCAGATTTAATTCATTTTGGTAAATTATAAAAGCTCTGTCTTTCCTACTAAAAAAATTAGAGAACCAATATTTAAAACTTCCAAGATTTTTCATTTTATAATTTATCGTCTTTCCTTTACATTCATATTGATATTCTGATAACAGATGCGTAAATGCATGCAGGGGTAAATCTTTAGATGAAAATTAAACTTTCAAACTTCATTTATCAGTAAACGGAAAGGAAGCGAGATTTGTACGAAAAAGTCACACTCAGTAATAACGTAATATTAACACTTTTTACCTAATGATATCTATTTTAAAAGCCGTCTCTAACAAATTCTGCCTTACCTTAGATCATTTTCAGAAGAAATTTGGAAATGTGAAGTAAAATAATGATTAGAGAATTGAATTATTAGCTTAGCATTAAAAACTATTTACTCTATTAGTGTCTTTCTTAGAGTTTTACTAGTATAAACTTTATCAACAATAATAATTTAACTTGTTTAATATCTTTCCTAACTTAGCTGCTGATTCTAGAGTATTTGTAGCATTTAATATTCTGAGAATCAAAAGAGGAATCGATTTTTAATTTCCTTAAATTGTACAAAATGTGAAGATTATAATTCCCATTTTGCGAATTACTTTCAAAATTCACAGCATATTACGTTCCTCAATTGGATAAACAAATCCCTGATGAGTCCCGTCTCTGTCCTCCGGAGGATAATTTCATTAATTTGTTTTCGAGTACATTCAATACGGACTCTCTTTTTTCCTTTTCCTGGGTTGTTCTCATGCTTTTGCGAAGCAATTACTGATGTTCTCCCTTTCTCTTTGTATATCTCGTTCCCTTCCATGGAATAAAATTCTTCCTCGGCATTTCTCCTTTTCTACTTCTTTCTCTCACGCCTAAACTTCGAAATACGTGCACGGTCGTTTCCTCGCCAATCTCCCTTCCCACTTAACCACCTGTTAATCCTCTTATCAGATCAGATGTGTTAAATCCTTATTGAGGGGAAAAGTGAATCGTAGGAAGCATCTGAGGCAGTGGAAGTGTACGGTTAAAAATAGCGATCTAGAGAATAAGTGACAATCTAAGTGACTTTCATATTCATAGTTTGGAAAAAATAACGCAACGGATGTGAGCGAATGGGATTGCAAAGAATGAGAACTCAAAGGGGGGAAATGTGTTTCCCTTACTCCAACGCAAATAAAGAGGGAGAGAGAGTATTCTTGCTTTTAATTAAACCTCGTAAATTAAATCATAAATGCGGATTCAGATTCAGGGGAATAATGCCCAGAGGAAGTAACGTTCTTAAATAATTTTGCTTGGACAACATATATACATTTACAAGTCATTTTAGTGTAATAATATGTAAAATGCATTACGTTGTTTTATTAATTTATTAATGTGGCTGTAAAAATATAAATTATATTTTACGTTTTGATTTATTACTCTTCAAATCCTAATTACTGGTAGATTTTGCACTATAAGCGCTTATTTACTTTGTAGGAAAAATAAAAGAGTACATGTATTTAATATAATTTTATATAAATTTAGGGACTTACGAATAATTTCTGGCACAGAATTATGGATTACATTATTTCTTTATGTAAAAGAGTTAATAGGAAACACTTTTTGTCTTACAGTTTTGTATGTAAGCAACTCATACGACGTTGATGAAAGTGGTCCCGGGTTCGATTCCTGATAGGGGCTCATGCGCGAAATGATCTCACCTTCCGAAACAATTTAAAATGTCTGATACTCGTTTAGAAGGAATTCCCTCGGATACATGAGCGGATGTCAGTAAGTACCTTTGTTTCATTTGGTGCATCTCAACTTTTCGACCTAATACATATGATTCATTAGATGGCAGATGTATAATTCACCTTCCATCTTACTGTCTAAGTCAGCTTCTTTTTCCCTAGATCATCATTGCTTATTAAAACTATTTTCACCTAAGCTAAGAATCTCAAGGTGTTATGTGGGCTATAACTTGTGTTTTTTAAATTGTAGCCAAATCGGTAGAAGTTAAAAGAATCGTTTTCTACGGTGAGAAATTTAGTTAAATTAAAGTTACAAGATACCATTCCTCTGGACGAAACATAGCCCTAGCACTTCCTCATAATGTCTATCTCCCAACGCGTAAAACAAAGGTTCATAGATCAAATTCATAGATTCACGTTATTATAACATGTAGCCCATATTCCTCCTTGTTATATAGGCCGTTTTGATAGCGCGAGAAAGTTAGGAGAAATGGCTGCTAGAACCAGTAGATTCAAGAATTAAGTTTTTCCGAGAATGATATGCGATAATGATTGACAAGGATAGTTGGTGCTTGCATCCCCTGCCATACACAGAAAGGCGGCTTGTAGGGTAGTAATGTGGATGGATTTTGAATTCGGTTATTTCAAGATCTGAATGATTTAAATGTAAAATCTTACAGAAATATACACATAGCTGATCATGACTTCCTCATTTTATTCTCAACGAAAAACATTCCTTGACGTGGGCATTGGGTTTCTTTAACCTTTTTAAATGTTTCGATACTAAATTATTCAATACATGTATGATAGAAATGAATTTTTGTAAGGAAACTTTCGTTGAACGATTTTGAGTAGTAAGTAACTTATTGGTTTAGAACTCCTTTTCGATCGATTACGATTATTCTTCATTTCTGATAATATTTTCACCGAAGAGTTAGCGTTCTGACTTGTGTGATATATATGGTAGGAATTTCGTAAAAATTTTCCCCCGTATTCGCTCATAATATGTCACCGGTAGAATTGCTTCATTATCCACGAAAGTTATTCGAAAGCATTTGCGTATGTTCTTGAATTTTACCTGGATTATTTACTCCATTTACTCTTATGTCTGTTAAAAGAACATATATTTCTGGCATACTTCCAAATCACCATAAATAATAAATATTCGACGTTATTTCTAAGAAGCTCAAAATATTTGGAATGGTATTTTAGGCCTGTAATTTTGAAGCTTTCTACGAATTAATTAAGTATCGAATATAATAATCAGGAATGTGTGTATAATTGAATGAATATTCTTATTTTGGAGGTAGAAAATCGTTTTCTTGTCGAAAATCGTAAACAGAAAAAGTTCCGCCGAATAAAGTGCCGCAAGGACCACCGAAAAGGGTTCAGTGGATATTAATTGTGTGTTTTATGCTGCAATATGAAAAGAGAAGAGTGTAAGGAAAGACATCAAGAAGGGCAATAATTTTTACGTGCATATGATTAAATAAAAATGTGCAATGGATTTCCTTGTGAACGATATTCTACGATATAAATAAGAATCTAGATTCAATTTCCTTTCTTTTGGTACTTTTATTAACTTTGTAGGACCATTACTTCTTATTTAAATCATAGAAAGAATGAAAACATTACTTCCTCTATTCAGATATATAATATCTACGTACGCGTAATATACTTCGATGTTTTCCCCAAAGCGTAGAAACAGAAGCTATGCATATATCCTCCGTGTTATAATAATATTTCCAAATCCCCGAGTCTTTCATCGACGAGAGATGATGCCACTAATTTTTCCACACCCCCGTCGTGGTGAGTGAGCTTTAGTTAGCAAACTAAACGAAGACGTGTTTCCATGTAATTTTTCGCTTGCAGGCTTGCGTTATTTCGACGATTAAAATTAGAAATAATGCTTCGATAAACTTGGGACAAGTACCAGAATAAAGTAAATTAAACAGAGATTCTATTTTCTAGTCTTTGAACGACGCTTGCGATTATTATATTTGCGATAATCAGGCCGAAAAAACATCAAACTTTGGCATTTCTTACTTCCTCTCTTCTATTATATATAGGGGCGTAGCACTTTCGCCTTCTCTTCAGCTAACAGGCGGCTCGAAGGGATCATGAGGTAACTTTAACTTTCTCTCGACGGATGGGTATTATGACGGCACTTTCTTATATCTTTTCGTTCCAAAATCGTTGGTCGTATTGTTTTTTAGGCGCCAGGGTTCATACATTGATTTTTAATTGCCCGTATTACGTTTTGATTCATTATAATAACAATAATATTGCAGTCGACAAAGGTTTACTTTAATACTTGTTGTTGTATTAATGCCATCTGGTTTTCATCAACCATCGTAAGAATTGCATGGAAGACATTTTCAGAAATGCATCCCGACCAAATACGAAATTCAAGGATAATCAAATATGACATATATTTATTTAAATATTTTTTTCTCCAACCGATAAAAGAGAGGTTTACGTTCCTCTTTTATGAGAATAGTGTATTTTTATGGAAAAACGCAATGCCTCGGTTTCAACAATCGTTTCGATCGTCAAGGGGATTGGTTGTTTACAGCCTCAAAATTTCACGAAATTTCCGATTATTTTAACCGAATTCTCACCATTTCGACCAGATAACGATATTTGACGACTAAAATAACAATATGTATTCATTTTTCTTCCTTACAGTGCTTATCTCGATTTCGTAAGCCAATTATGTCTAATTTAGTTTTGCAAAAAGTGAGGTTTACGTGCATTTCTTAAGAGAACGGTTTTCCTTCTCTGGGTTCGAACTGGGGGCCGTTCAGGTAAAAAAAAATTGAGGGGTGGGGAAGTCCTTCGATGAGTTAGGCTCTGAACGCCAGCAGTATGAGAACGACATGAAAGACCTGTGACGTCATCAACTTCTTCTGGGAATACTCCGTGTTGGGGTGGGAGGCGGAGGGGTGGGGGTTGGGATACTATAGACTGGCGCCAGACGGGGAGGTGGAGGTGGAATTTGATCGTCTGCTTCAAGTATCACATTACTACTGCCGAGTAGGATGAAGTCTTCTGCCGTTAGGTGGAATTTCGCAGATACCTACGTATATTTTCTCTCTTGTTGTTACTCGGAATTTCTCCTAATTATAAGATATTATAGTTTATGATTCGTAAATACATTTTCTTAAAGTTTTATATTAATTAACCTAAAAATAGCGTCCATAGTCCTGTGAGTGGAAGTACTTTGGCATTTACCATTGCTTTTATATAAATTCTAAAAAAAGTATAATCTCCAAGTTAAAGGGATTAGACGTAAATATTCGAATAAATCAGGAGATAAAAAGATATTAAAAGAGTGAATTTCGGTTTGAACGAAAATATTTCCATCCTGGGTTTCGAACCCGCGATTAGCCGCCTTTCGACAGAATGCTTCATCACACTCGGACACCAGAATTTTGTTTATTGAAAAATATTTTCTCATGTTGTCCGAATTGGATGAAGCCTTCAGCCATTAGGTGGAATTTTGCAGGTTTGAATTCCAGTACGGATATATATTTTATCTAAAGGATACAAAAAGTCTCACATATATAATATATATGAAAGACATCAGCAAGCATTAGGGGAGGGAAAAGAGGGGTGGGTTGGAAAAGGGTGAGGAGAGAGGTCTGAATATATCAGCGTCACCACAAAATCTTCTTGAAGAGCAGCACGAGATGCTTTGGAAGCAGCAGAGAAAATGTGGCTACACCTACTCTGGAAGTACTAGTATGTCAAGAGAGCCACCATCTGCTCTTATTACACAGAGTCCACTCCTTCCAGTATATTGAATGGTTATATGTGGAGGAGGCTGTTCGATCATGTGCAAGGAGGATTTGTTTCTAAAAATTAAATACCATCCACCGTATGTTAAAACACTTAACTGCCATTAAACCAGCTGTGAGTCATGTAAATGATATTCCCGTTGAGCATAATTTTTATCCTAGAGTCATGAACCTATCAAGTTGTGAATAACCAGCTTTAGACTTAAAGATAATAACTAAAAGTGCTGAACCTTATTCCACTTCCCCCAAGGCTTTATGGTTTAGTGAAACTTCATAATCCTAACAATCCAATCCGTCCTGTAGTTTCTCCTCGCCTACGCACAAACTGGATTACTAATTAGATTGGTTATTGAGAACTGTTTTCGCTTTCAGTTCCTCTTATAGTGTTAAAAACTCCATTGAAGCTGCGGACAAATTAAAAGATGTTAAACATTTTGATAACTCAAAATTAGTATTGTTTGATGTTGAGAATTTGTTACCGAGTGTACGATAAAAATTTTCATGCTTGTTTTCATAGATATGTCATCTGATACATAGATAAGCTATCGTAAGTATTGAATCATAAACGTGAGATAAAATCGTTTTAAATAGAGATCTTTCGCTTCGCTGTGCAAAAACCTGTCTAGAGAGAAATAAAAAAAATTTTCCTACATTTTATAATTAGCTCACCTTTCATGATTATCGCCTCAATCATTAAAATACGACGGCGCGACCTTTCTTAAATATTACAGTAGTACATACATGGGTGGTCTGAAAAGTTTCCGACATTTCGGCATTTCTTGACTTGTTTTCTTAAGGTTTCTGAAAAAACTGAGGTCGGAAACTTTTCGGACCACCCTCGTATAGTATTATAATAGAGTAACTACATCTTACTCTATGGTAATAATTTTTGTATGTACTGATTTATGTTCTAGCACACTTTTCTTATAATGCTTTGATGTAATCGTTTGAAATTATCACATTATAACTTTAGAGGCTAGATAAAAGAGACCCTATAGTCGCTGATAGAGTAAAATTATTAATAATAATATTCCCTTGTTAACGAATGTAGTCAAGCAATCATAAAACGGCAAATAAGGTGAGATTTTTAAGGGAATATTTCAATTCAGTAGGAATAATTATTTTATTATCTAACGCTTTAGATATCTCTAGATTTTTAGGGTGTTTAATCTGCTATGAATGAACTTCAGAACTTACAGAGCTACATCGAGAGCAATTCATATAATACTAATGAATCGTTTGCTAAAACTGCGCGTAGATTATTCATAATAAAAATTAAGAACTATTGTAGGAGAAATAAACAATGAAATGAAACGAAATCCTTAAGAGTACTTATAATGTTTCTAATTTTACTTATTAATGCACTTAAATCTCATATTAACAAATAGAGTCGATAATTACTTTTTTAAACTTGAAAACTGTATTCTACACATTGTATTTAGCTAATGCCGTTGTAGTGTATATAAGTACTGAATAAATGGGACGGGAGCTGAAATAATATGTTCGCAGGAAAAGAATAAAAGTGTCTGCAAAAAAGGAAAATTATGTGAGGAAGTCTCGAGAGAATGAAGTAAGTTCAGAAATGGACATAGAAATCTGTTTGAATATCTCTTTAAGGTGTTTGATGTGATGTAAGAAAGAGTTTCATTCTGTTAGACAGAACTTATTTATCGATCGGGAAATCTTCAAATCGGTGACACACTGAGGATTTCCACCTCAGTTAGGTCGCATGAATCCGTACATCTCTTCCATTTCTCTCCTCCTCTTTCATGATGTTCATAATACTTAATTTAACTATCTCATGTAGTTGATTGTATTTCACTTGGTGAAATGATTTGTAGTATAGATTTTCAGAGATCTATTCTGGTTAACTTAGAACTATTCTTTTTCATTATATTCGTCCAGATAACGTCTCTTTTCATCTTAGCTTTCCTTAAATTCGCCGTTTTTTCACGCTCCCCTTTTTGATAGAATTTTTCTGAAACATTAATAAGTTTAAGTACAATTGATTGTGGTTTAATTCCTCATTATCATTAAACTCCTTCATATGATGCTGAGTATTCGTTCCTATTTTACTGTTAAAGTCGTATTAGTGAGTTTCCTCTAAATAAATTTAAAAGTCCGTTCTGTGGACATCAAGAGACATGTAATAACATAATTCTTTTCAATCATGCTTGATATATCATTGTTCATTTCAGGATAATTATTGCATTTAAATTAAGTGAACCCGATACCTCCAGAAAAGCGTGATTCACGCTTAAATTCAAGGCCGAAAGAAGGAAATCCGATTTTCTATTTTTATAAATACTACAGTGCTATCATAGAAAAAGCAACACAAAAATTTTAACTTGATTTAGTGTCGTTCTTTTTGTTCGCAATTTATGCATGAGAAAGACTTGATCGTGTCACCCGAATTTTTTTGACGAGTCAAAAAATTTTCGTGTTGAGGCTTAAATCTTTTCAGACCTTACAACAAAAGCGGGTTCACTTCAACCCTGCTCTATACACAGTCGTCGGATAGAAAGGAGGCGCGTGAGAGAAATGCATAATAAATTATGTTACTTAATCTCCTTATGTTGCAATTTATTTTTCGTTCCTCGAGGATTTATCGTAGTAAATAACTTTGAGTGTAATCGTGCATGGCTGAAATAGTTAAGATTGGTGAAATATTTTTTGTAGATTTTCATATTTCACCGTTTAATGAACATCTTCCAGAAGCATTCACTGTGAAGGAAATAAATTATAAATAATTGATTTACTTGATTTGCTTTATACGAAAGCTATGATTGATAAATGAGGATTTAATTTTAGGGGGACAAATTTCTTATTTTATCCAAAGCTAACGGAGAATTTGCTAGATTTTTGTTTAGCTGTGATAAATCTGCCGAATCTCCAGTAATATTGGTTAACCAGAGAGCTTACAGAAGAATCATAAGGCAGTTTACAGAATAGTGATAACGTTAACATATTCGATTACTTTGAGTTTAATCAGTAATCGATAAGAAAATCTACCATTCAATTGTTTGAGCGTCAAAAATTGATATTATTTTCCGTATATTCATTCAATAATAACGCCTGAGAAGAAGACGCGCTCAGTTGTCTGGTCACGGGAAAATGGAAGGCCTGAAAATCGGAGGATTTATAAAGAAAACACCAACTCAATATCCTATAATTTCTTTTTTTATATGTCACTAATCACCCTTTCTTATCTCTTTCTATTCAATACGAGTAAAAATTGCTTGCATACTGCAAGCTATCCGTTGAATACAGTATCATACCAAGTACTGCCTCAGTTCAAATTTAAAACTTCGCGCCAAAGACCGCCTGGCGACGAACTAAGAACCCGATCGTGAGAGAAGACAGCAAAATAATATTAGATAAGTGCCATCCTTACTTGTTCCAAAGTTTCGATTCAATATCTTATCGGGAAGGTCCCATGCCTCACCATTCCGGGTTTTATCTTTCCAGCTTATCGGGAAGGCATTTAAAAAATCGTCCAATGCATTTCTTATGGAAGAATTTTGCATCCACCTGGCGTCGAACTCACTTTCATTTGGCTACATTTTTTCCATGAGAAGCATAGAAGACTACCTCAACTTCAACCTCCGAAATTTTGGTTACTCTATCTTAACGATAAGTGCCTCAAAATAATATTCAAAAATCCGCGCAATGCATTCTTATGGGAAAATTGCGATTTTTGGGATTTTCTGGCATCGAACTCATGATACCTAGCGTCGATGTCTGCATTATTCTGGCATCTAGAGAGGAGGGCCAGTACGTCGAAAAAATCTGAAGACGATGGCGCTTGTGGAACATGGTCAGAATTCGCATCACCTATATCTATATATATAGGTATATCCGGAGAGTTAGCTATATATAATAGATACGCTACTTTTCCCTTCTGAAGCCCTAGTTTTCTTTTTCTCTATTATCCGTTGATTCCCGTAGTGCCAAGTAGGTAGCGCGTTCGCATTTGATGAAAACAGTTTCTTGTTCGTTTTCCAGTGGGAGCCCATATGCGCGAAAATATCTTAGGTATCATTCTTCTCCTTCTAAGCAATTTTGAATGATTACAATTGAAGTTATCCCTCAACCGATTAAAAATAATTTTTTGAAATGGACCTTTATTTAATGAGGCTTTGATCCGGTATATTTAAAGATGCATTATTCCCTCATACAAATCTGTCTCACTTGTTTTCCGATCACCGATTTGGTGAGGTTGACCGGAGGATGAGACCATTTTCCCCACTGCGCACCTCTCTGCCGTAATTATGGGCTCACCGTCAGTAAAATCTTGGAGAGAGATAAAAATATTTGGAGATTCAGTTCGAAGAGTGAACCAAGAAAAAACCCCCAGGTCAAAGCTCAGTTTTAGGAAAATATCCTGCGTCTATTGCACTAGGTTCCTAATTAATTTTTTCCCCAACCGTTTCGTTTCATCCCATTTGTCAGCTTATAGATGAATAAATGTTAATTAACGAGCATAATTTATTTCGAGAAGACGATGAACCATGCTTGTGGTCGGTCAGGTGCATTGCGATACGGGAATTCTTTGACTCTTTTTGGAAGGATGCTCTGTCCTCTTCCGCACGTGTTGCTATAGCCCTTCCGCTCTGTCCGACATGACAGCAATTGCAGTCATTACAGTCGAGTTCTTATAAAGCAGATGTTTTTCTTATTACATGTTTCGTCTCAGCCATGCAATTATAGAGCAGTCGCCACGATGACTTTTTCCGGTTCAAGCTTTCGAAGTATTCACACGCATTTTATACCCGTATGAGTATTTGAGTTTGAAATTCCGTTGATACCGCGATAATTGATCCAAGTCCTTCTATTGTTTCATGCCTCGTTTCGCTTCGGTGCTCTTGATAGTTACACACAGTGGCCGCTAACGGAGCGCATCAGTAGCCACTAGGTAGCGACATCTGACGGAGAACGAGGGAACTACTTCCTCGAATGAGAATTAATATACCTCGAAATACGAGTTTTATTCGTTCCGCTCGTATGTCAATTTGTTCGCATCTCAAAGCAATTTTCCCCTTTGAAATTAATTGAAATGCCATTAATTCGTTCCAGACCCCTAAATTCCACCCCATTTGTCCTTGTTACGTGTTTTTGAATAGGAAAAATGTATTTATGAATGACAAATATTGTATAAAAACATAATAAAAGATATCGTAAAGAAATAAACTGGCTTTATAAAGCGTACGTGTATTTTGGTCACTAAAATGCACACAATTTAAATGCTGCTGCTGCTCTATGCTTAATTTTAGTTACTGCTTTTTTCTTCTCTGGTCTTTGCCTTTTTACCTTGAATTCCTTTTTATTGATTACTTAAGAAAAACTAATGAAAGATAAAATTTATTAAATACGTAACTTTACGTACGTAATATATTTCTTGAGTTGCGGAATACATTCAGGTAACTAGAATATCGTAAGAAGAGGAATAATGATTTGGGTATTTAAGTTAATACGTCATATAGTAACGAATAAAATCAAACATCTAAATATCGTTGAATCTAAACAAACACACAGAATATTTCTATTAATTACATTAAAGACAATCAACGACTCTAATATTTATTTCAGAAATATTTAGACATATCTCTAACCCGAAAGGAATTCATCCGACGTCGTGAATGTAGCAAACAAGTTATTTCCTCCGAGACTAAAAACAAAAAGTGTATAACACCTTTACCCAGTCAACGATACAAAATGTAAATGCGCACATTTTACTGTAAAAGGAGATGGGGACGAAAAAGATCCTATATATATGATAATAATCCGATACATATGATAGACGCCTACTATGAGGAGAAACAAAATACTATTGTACCTAGGTTATTCATTACGCTTTTCCCTACATTCGAGTATTCAGAAAAGGCCAATTTGAAAATAGAGTGAGACTTACAAGGCAAAATGAACACGAAGGTATTTTTCGTTCTTTCCTCAACGAGCCAGAGAACGACCACGCAACGACCTTATGAAATACATGTACAAAAATACACTGGAATAATACATGCTCCCAGCACCAGAATGTTAAGAGTGTAAACATAAATTAGAACTATGAAACTATGAAAAACACTATTCATGTTATTCAGAGATGATGGATTCAAAATCACTCATTCTTTGGAAGAATTTAATTATATCATACTTGCTCAAGACTACTATTAGTCAATAGTAAATGGGGTATGCATATTCTCTATGAAATTCGAAAAGAGATTTGCAAAAGTTTTGGCATATGAATGGCATTAATTTTTTGTGAAATAAATCCCCTTGAGTCAAGCCACTCTGCGAATTATGTGGGAAAATTTCAAGCAAACTTACCATGAAAATAGCATGCTTCATTAAGGAAATATGATGCTAAATGTAACTCTGTGATATTGCATTCAGCATATATAGAGGAATTGAGGATTCTTCGGTTCTCTATTAGTACAGAAATATTCCAATTCAATGCCCCTAGTTTTATTCATGGCAGTACCTATATGATATGAACTGAAAAATGTGTGGTTCATGATCATTGTAACAATCTCTACACTTTTCAATGGGTATTAAGAATACTTCTACGCTACAGTACACTTTCATGAGAACTGACCACATGTTGCATTCAGGCTTCAGTGAATAATGCAGCAGAAAGCTACTTCATCCCTCATCTTGCCTGGTAAGCCTCATCTCTTCTCCAAATACTTCCATAGCTTGAAAAGGAACTTCTACCCAGCCCTTATACAAATAAAGTTACAGAGAAACCTCAATGCTACTCTTATGCCAATGAGTGAAAGAAATGTGGAATCAAAAGATTCCCAAATTGATATTCATATTTCTACGTCTTTTAAATTAGCTTAAAATTATATGAATGGCAATCTACAAGCTGAATTTGGTATTTTGAAATAAATTATGTGGTTCAAATTCAAATTCATGGCGTATGATTCACAATAATTTCTGCTTATTAGCCCACTTACCCAATTCAGATTGCAATTGAAGTAAATTACAATATTTGACGACGAACGACACGACGAATCCGTATCCATTAATCTCTACCAAGAAATCCATCCAGTTTGGTTGCGATGGCATCTTGAACAACACAGTTGAGTTACAGACTTATAATTTTACAGAAATACTGCACTCTTGTGTCAACACCTGCCTTCATAAGAACTCCAAAGAATGAAATAAGTATTCAACCAAAGGCTGTTCTCACTGCTATGCTTTGACACACCCTTTGAAAAATCACCGATCGTAACACTAAGCAACGAGTAAGTAATGAGTTTCTAATGCACAAACACACCTTATCATGGTTTCCACATACACTCGGAGCACTTGCTAAACATATTGCGATTGATATTCCACCAGATAACACTGTCCTAAGACTTCAAATATAACTTACCGATGACAAATAATTAAGATTTGAAGTTCGTAGAAGCATGGGAAAGCTCTTCTTGAGGATGGCATGAGGTCTTGACGTGTTTCCGCGCTTTTGAAAGGAATTATGGTATACAAAATCGTGACTAACGAAACATTCGTCGCGCCACATAACCTTCTTTGTTCTTTGTCTCACTGAGTGGATTGTGTTCAAGATGGTGTCTTTCACATTTTTCTCTGAATTCCAAATATAATGAGAAGTGAAATGGAGTTTGTGTAGTGTGTATTCAGCGTTACATTCAGTGATTTCCTTGAAAATAGCGTGAGTAGGAATCGAAGGATTAAGGTGTCTGTAGTCACCTACTTTTTCCAAGTATGGAGCACTTGTAATGGTGACACGAAGTAGTTCTTCGCCACCTGCAAAACGTTTGTACGAAACAAGGAAGGAAAAGATGTCTAAGGAAGACATCATAGAAGCTCGAAAAGAAGATTTCGCCGTTCGCCGTTGGACAATAACGTAAGCTATTCAATTATATGTTAGTTAGAAAGTATTTGTATATTCCGTCGTCACATTTCGAATATAATGAGAATTTATCAGGAAAACATCTAATGGTTAGAAATTTATTTCAATATTCCTGGGAAATTTCGTTGAAAGACTTGTGTATGGCGTGTTAATAAGAGCACGGCGAACATCGTTGAACGTACTATTGAGGGAATTGAATTGTTGCAAATCATTCACTTTATTTGCCAACTTAGACATCATTTTCGAACTTTTAATGTTTCATAGGCAAAGCTATCCAATACCATATGATCAACAAAGATATATCTCTAGATTCCCACAAAATGATACATCTTAAATCTGTTTTCCTTTGCCGCCGCTCAATTCCCTTAATTTACTCATACATCTTCAGCACTTATTTTCCGTGTAGGCTGTCAATATAGGTTTTTCGGCCGAAAGAAATACTTTACTCGCTAAAGTCATAATACGCGATAAATTCTTAACCATAATATGTGTGAAAGAATGGGTCGAAAGGTATCGATAACAGCGTGGGAAAGTTATAATTAACATCAAATGCCGTTTCTTTGCAATATTCCGTGAAATGATTATGAGAATGTTTAAATATTATTTATCTTAATTATTACTTTATTGGTAAAAATATAACGATTTGCATTTTATTAGCATTTATAAAATCTCATCTGTTATGCTTATGATGTAACAAAGAAAGTATTACAATACAATTACGCCCTGTAATATTTATATATTAATTAAACGTAGATATAATGTTAATTATTTGTAAATTCGATGGACTTGTTACAATAATCATATAATTGAAATTCTTTCATTTTCGCATACAATTCGTAGAACAAACGCCATGATGACGTCACATGATAATTTATTTTACGACGAAACGAGTAAAAGTACGAAAGGAAACATCGAAAAAGCACGAAACTATATTATTTTTCTGTTAAATGTGGGGTTAAATTTAAATTTTGTTTAAATTAATGAAAATTTATTTAAATGCTAGTATATACATATGAATCAGTTACAACTTTCTCCAGTAGGGGGATAAGAGGGGGGTGACAGAAAATTGAACAGCCTCTCACGGTTATTAAAACCGTTGAATTTCGGCAAAATTCTTAGTTGATTTGGAAACCTCGCCGGGTGTAGAAGTGTTGAAGAATTTTTCGAGAAATCCGTTAAAATTTGAATTTCTTGGTGTTAGGTAGATTCAAAATTCAGTAATCGTAAAGTATAATTTAAGTATATCGTAATAAATTTGCAGTTTTTACGTGATTTATAATTAATTAAGGAAAAAGAAGACATTTTCCTAAGTAATTGATGACCATAGGACTTCTTAAGGATTTCCTAAGGTTTGGTAAGTAACATGAATCGTATTTTTCTAATTTTCTAAAATAATTTTGCATTTCAACGAAATTGTTAATATAGTGAACTGTTGTTTCTTATATATGTAATTATTTTCAGGGCGTAAACTTAAGGAATATATTTATTTGTGAAGTATGATATTCTTTGAATAGCTGCGACTAATACTTCTGTATCACTTATTTTTATATGATTATCTAAAGTCGTATAATTGAGCAATCAACTCCAGTTACGCCTTACTTTATCCAATTTCTGATTTAGAATAGACATTCCGTTATTTTTCTACTTGTAGCCTTTCCTGCCATCTGGAATTTTAACGGAAATTTACGTTTGAAATTTTAAGTTTAACTTTGCGATCTGCTATTTATTACATTAATTGGATAATTTCCTTATCTTCAATGTGATTTCCCATCAGCTGAACATGTAGTTTTGATCTAATTTTGATTGGGAACTCATTTTCAATTAATACGACCTTTTATTCGCAGTTTAAAAATATCGCTATCCCTAAACGATCAGATATACTTCCTTAAATAACAATAAAAACATTTAATTTCGCTATGAATTGAATAAAAGAAACTACTTTTCTGTAGAATGTATTGTGCTAGTAATATTTTAGTAAAAATTTTTAAGTAAGATGATTTTAAACCGATAGATTTAATTCATTGATGGATTTCTATTTTCAAATTCGAATTGATTGAATGAACATTGGAATTTGAAAGTAGAATTTAGGATCAGCTTTTAGCATTTTAATTTCTTATAATAGTTGATTCATGCATAAAGTGCACCTGGTTTTCCAAATTTGAGTTCCCACAAATTTTCGTCCTCACTAAAATGCATTCATTTTCAAAAGCTATCAGTAACTAAGTCAGTAAAAAGCTTCTCATAACTAATATTCAGGTATTTCATTTGATTTAATTGATTTAAGGGTTAAATTAACGGTTTAATTCAGTAATTAATGGTACTCTTATAGTAGTTGGGTATTTATTTTTAAATTTAACTGAATATTTCAAATTCCTTTCTTGATTTACAAGCTGGTCCCTATTTATTCTTCATACACTATTAGATCGAGTTTCCCTTCTCATTTTAGTTCAGAATTTCCGGTAACTGTATTTATTACAAGAATTACTATTTTTCTTTACGAATTTTGTGTTTTACAATTAATTAAATAAAATACAAATAAATTTATTGAAAAGAATAACGATGCGGATTAGGATATTCTTTATATCATCGTAGTCAAATTCCGAATTGATATTGACAACTCCTTGCTCTTATATATATACAATAGAACATCACCCCAACTTATCCTTACTATACAGCAATGAATTAAAATTGTGTTTCTATTTTTCCAGATTGTGACTTCCTTCCCTTATCGGCACTTCTTTACCTGTGAGTTTCTCCGGAGTAATCGTAGAAGGGCACTGAAGAGATCAAGGATAATGGGAGAAAAACAAGTTGTAAGTTGTTCAGAAACAATTAATAATAATTTATTGAACAATAAATAATCTTCATTTAATGAGCCTTATATTAAATTCAAAAATCTGAGTAGATTGGATTAAGTTTAACCTTAAAAGGATAAAACGAGCAATTGCATTAGTCTCTTATGTCTCCTATAACTTTCAACGTATATTAATTCGTATCAATCATTAAGACGAGAGCACGCTCAACCTTAAAATGGTTATCTGAAAATGAAGAAAATATTCCTTTACCAATTACTTTCTAAAATAAATAAATCACAACTTGTTCCTTTTCTAGATCATAGATTTTATTATTTGTGGGATCATAATTAATAAGTTATTCCACGAGGGTTTAATATTTATTTCTTCTTCGTCATTTCCCCATGATTTTATGATCAACATTTATGAGTTCAGCTTCCCAATGAATTAATGAATATCAACTGATGATACTCTTCTTAAAGAAGAAAAAATCTATTGAAAAATAGAAAAAGATCTATTCTAGAAAGAATCTTATTGAAGGAACTGAAATCACTTCATCAAATGATTAACTGAACATGAAATTCGGTTACCGCGATCTTTTTAGCTCGGTCCAGTAGATGCGCGTTAACCAATTTCAAAACTTATATGATAATATACAGGAGAACTTTACTTTAGCCACTCATTTTACAAAATGTTTAAATAAACCCGGAAAACGTTAAACATTAAGCACCTATTGTAGCAACCATGCTTCAAAATAAATCGGAAAATTGGATGAATAGTCGCAATCATGAAAAATCTGTAACTTGTATCGATTTTTTGTTTTGATCTTCTAACGAAAATAAAACTCGACAATATGAATACCGGACCTTTTATTTTTTGATAAAAATCATGTGAAAAAATAAATTCTGCATCTATGCAAAGGACAATGCAACATCTATGCGCCTTCTTTACCCCAATCATCTCTCCGATAACAAAAACATTATATTATATATCAATTATTAACTGCATAAATACATTCTAAAAGGTAAATAAATTCTATTTTATCGGGTATTCACACGATTACTTTGCTTATATGCAACAAATGTTTCGGAGTCATTTTGAATTTCCTTTCCTTTGTTTATCTCGATTTTTGTATCACCTGCCAGTTACTTTTCCTCTCATTCATTTCGTCCTAGACAAGAGGAACTTTCCTTTTTGCCTTTGTTTACATTCAATAAAAATGAGAGGATAATGAAGTGTACGTACATAGAAAGGTTATGGCAACGACTTCGCTATTATTCCAGGGACAGATGGTTTTCCGTTCCTTCATTCTTAAGGTAGTATAAATAGAATTGGCCTTGTTTTCTTTGACCTTCAAGTGTATGGCGACGTTTAAATTCCTTCTCATTTTCGTGAACAAATACAGTAGAATTACCTTTATTACCATCCTCCAGTATTTTCATGAGTCTTTCATTGGGTTTAATCTGGTGACGCAGACTGATCATTTGCACGCTTATAAATGCTGCAGAGAGTCCGCAAGCCAATATTTAAGGGTGTTAAGGTCATCTAAATTAAACGTAAATATTTCGTGAACACACCGGAATGCTATAGCAAGCTTTTTCACCTCGAATATAATTCGACTGTAGTACGCTACTAGCGTATTCCAAACACGATATCCTTTGTCTGTTTGTACTCGAATAGGAGTTTGGATATTCTCTTGCTTATCACTGTCATTTGCTGCGTGCATTTTGAAATGTATACTGAGCAAATTTTTAGATTAGATATACTTTTGTACTTGCAGTCGTTTACAAGAGTAAACAGGTTTTGGTTAGTAGATTCTTACATGGAAGTGAAATTTTAATATAGCCAAAAAAATTTATGGACAAAAAGTATTTTTGAAGCTACTACCCTACTTTTCTCACGCATGGTATCGCTGCAAAATTTCGGAGCTAAATATAATGCTTCGTAAATATATTTTTTACCAACAACTCACATCTAATGAGCTGATACCTTCATTCGCTAGATATATCTTCCTAGAGAATACTTTTCGTTGGAAATTCTATGCAGTTCTAGATAAATGGCAGAGAGGGGGCAGAGAGTTTCGAAATTTGTGATCTAATTATTAAACGAAATATACATGATCCACATGAGGAATGTGAAACATTTCCCAAACAAACTATTCCCCATATTCGACTAACGATTATTCTAGATGAAGTTCGAACGGCGATTTGTAAAACATTTAACAACAAAACAAATTAGGGTAACCTCAAACGAAAATATCCGGCAGTATGATTCGTATGTGCTTGTTGTTTAGAAGATGTTGATTTTGTGTTGACTGAGTTATTACGCCGCTTTCCGATCGGTCCTTTTAGACAGGAAGGAAATATTTCCTTTTCAGGCAATTACCAATGTATGTTAAAATTTAAAACGTATCACACTTTCATTATCCTCTATACAAATTTAATGGATTCGTGGTAAATTAACGGTATGAATAAGTATATAAAATATGATTATAACTATTAATGATTTTGTTCTCTTTTCTCACAGGAAAATTCAGCATCATCAACTCCTGAATCAAACGTGAGTACTCTGTTTCTTTTCTGACCATATGATTCAAGCTCTCAAGTTCATATAGCTATGGAATAAATCTCTATTCAAGAGGATGTTCAAGAGTATAGTGCGCCTACAATAGTAGTTGCTCTCTTGCTCTAAGAACCAGCATTCGCACACTGATTTTATTATCCTCTGCACTTTATAAAAAGATAAAAATTTTTCCACCAATTAAGTAATATATTTTATGTTCAATAAATTCTTTAACTCAGCACGAACGGTGGACTACTGCAGCCAGAACAGAATTAAATGCTGCAATCAGTTTGTCAAGAGTTGGCAGTAGTTTTCTCAAGAAAGTTCACCATGAATGTATTAACCACCTGCCCTGTAGGGGGCGTGGGGAAGGCATTCCCTACAAACCTAGCCTACTTGTGGGCCTACAGACGCAGGCATCTATTTCAGGGGCCTTTCTTTCACCTTCTTCTGCAGGGGTGAGGTAACTAAGCACTCACTTCTCACCTGCTCGTTCTTTCTGTCTATGAGGTCGGAGCTTGTCCTTGAAGTTGTGGCAGGGGGCCCTCTAGGCATAGAGGTGAACCCTATAGCACGTCACAACGGCCTGGAGGGTCCACTTCTTAGGGTTTATAGGTTGTCCCCCCCAATCCCCCCCTTCCCTCCCCCATCGGCTGATTCATCAGAGAACCGCCAAGAGCGCCGGTGTGCAGCGCTCAGGAGTAAGTTTTGGTGTGGTAAAAGTACAGAGCGTACGACTCGAACCAGGAAGAATCAGGAACTGTTAGAAAGCTTAAGGAAAGGTTGGCAGTCAGGAATAAAATTACCTTTTCAGTGGTGTTAATTTTCTCCTGAGATATGCATTTACGAATCTTTTTAAATAAAGTCACAGGAGAGAATTCTTGCAATATTTAGTTTGTCGATAAAAATTTGAAATCGAATCACTTTACTGAATGAGGATTTTGAGAACATTTTGAGAAGTTTTCGCGATATAGTAATTCGCCTTATCGTAAAAACTCTCTCAGACTTACCAATAGACCTCTTGAAAATTTTTAATATTTCTTAAGAGAATATCATACACTTATTTGCACACACTGCGCGCTTATGAATACAGATTTTACAATACAATCATCAGTTAAGTACTCCAAGATAAATCCATACGAAATTTTTTTTTCGATATACCTTATGCTTTGGAACTTATTTCTATTGTGTATTTGGAGTCAGTTTAGGCTTTCAAATCATATAATACCAATAAATAACATTTGCATTCTCCCTAACTGCAGTTACTCGCATTCACAACGTAAGACATGATTTCTCTTAGTTAAAGTAAGCGAATCGTTTGTGCTGAATGTTATTCTTTTGAATATATCATAATGCTTAAGATAAATAATGTTGAGGGATTGAGTAATTGAGGGATTTAATCTCAAAAATATTATAGACTTTTTATAACTGTATGATATTAACTTCCCTATGAGGAATACAACGATTTTAAATTTTCATATATTTCCGCCTTAGAAGATGCTCCATTCAACTAGAAGTATCTTTAATGGTATTCCGTAATATTTTTTGTCCGACATGTATTACAATGATACACTTCAAGGGACCATCCGTCCTCACTGTTAAAAATAACTGCAAATCTAGAAACGTGCCGGAACCGGAATATTTTTAAGCTTTTGGGTAGGATTTTTCAAACGTGATAAATACTATGGATTCTACACGTTAGTATAAATTAAAAAATGACTAGAATGTATACTATGACAATTTTGTTGACTAAAAGTGAAAAAAGGGCGTTGAGTAGGGAAATTTAAGGTACATAAACCTATCCGAAGGTATAAGATGCAAGTATTTTTTTGTTTTAAATACTATTTTTTATAAAAATTTGTTTTAAGTACTTAGCGTTTGGACTCTGATTTTTAAATTTAAAGCCAATCTCTGATTTATCTCACCATGGTAATAAGCCGGTTTAAATTGCGTCGCATATTTCGAGAACCTATGACACCGTTCTATGAGATCGAAGAAATATCAAGAACGAAACAGTCCGATATGACTGGTACTTGAGCTCACGTCTCCCACTTCCCGGGCAGGTATCCTGTGTGGGGGAGACCTGGGTTCGTCACAATCGGTTACATGACATCACCGCAAACGGCAAAAGCGGACACGGTTAAAACCTCACACGGGGAAATGTTCTCGTGGTATATTTTGAACATTTAAGGGCGAATTAAGAAGTTAACTGTAATTTTCGCTTTGGTGTATTTCATTATTTTTATCTCGTAAATACAGTTTATAACTTACGTAATCGTGCAAATTATGCTGACATACGTATGTTATAAATTGTAGTATTAACGAATATCGCTAACTTATTTTCAATGCATAACAATTGCTGTTGCACTCACATTCGTAAAATCTGCGGTAAATCAAGTAAAAAGCTCGGCTTCATAAAGCGTACGATGATGCGTAGATGCGATGAGAAAGTTAGAGAACGATGTTATTTCTCCTTGGTGAGGCCCCATCTTGAATACGCGGTAAGTATATGGGACCCAGTGGATGAAACAGGTACCCGCAAACTTCAGAAAATTCAACGCAAAGCGATACGTTTCGTTAAAAAATGCTACGAGAAAAACGTAAGCGTTACGAAGATGCTCTCAGATACAGGTTGGGCATCATTGAAAGAAAGGCGGTTAGAAGCTAGGTTGCGACTCCTTAATAAATTTAGAGAAAGCATGTTTTCCCGTGACGTAGTTGATATTATGCGACCCCCCTGTTACTTCGGCCGATCCGACAATGAGAGCAAAATAAGAGAAATAGACGCTAGAAGAAGTCGATAAAAGAACTAGAAGCATCAAAACAATGTTCAAAACCTCGCGCAAAAGACCGCCTGGCTTCGAACTAAGGACCCAATCTTGCAAAACAATTGCATATTAATGTAAGATAAGTGCCATTCTGACCTGTTCCAAAGTTCCAATTAAATATCTGATCGGGAAGGTCCTCAATCAATCATTACGCTTTCCCCCTTTGAAATACATCGCAGAATAGAAATGACGCTCAGGCATCGAACGAAGAACCGTCAGAGGATCGGTGAACAGCGTATATGAATTGATATGAATTGCCTCTATGTACATTCTACTTTATATTATTCCCGGTAATTGGATATGCATTCAAAATAATTGTCAAAATTGACCGCCATGCGATCGTTATTATTATTATTTTGCGATTATACCGGCAGTCGAGTCTGTATATACCAGATTTTTTATTATTACATGTTTTGTCCCTGCCAAGCAATAATATAACAGTCGACACCACGACTTTTTCCAGTTCAAGCTTTCGAAGTATTTAGATTCATTTTATACACGTATGAGTCATTGAGTTTTAAATTCCGCGGAGAAAGATGCTGCGATAATAGATCGCGGTTTCGCTTCGGTGCTCTTGATAGTTACACACAGTGGCCGCGGACGGAGCGCTGCAGTAGCCACAAGATACTGACATCTAACGGAGAATCTGGGAATTACTTCCTCTGAGCGGAAGGAGAATTATTATCAAGCTCCGTTCACATTCATAATTAAAATTCTTTTTGCTCATATTTCATTGAAATTTCAATTTAATTCGTTTCCCACCACATGTAATTACTAAAAACATAGTCAAGTGAAAAACATTAGGAAAACGTTGCTTTGGTCGATCGTAGCTTTCCAAAATTCAATCAATTTCTATTAATGGCATTCAACTAAACTCCTCGAGCCAACTTTTAGGTGATATCTGTGGAAATGGCTACAGAAGTTGCAGTAACATTTCCTATTTATCATTTAAGGTATTCCATTCTTCTGTTGAAAGAATTCAAACTATTCTACATCTACATCTACATGAATACCCTGCAAGCCGCCTTTCGGCCTGTGGCAGGGGGTGTAAAGATCAATCGATTGAGCTACTTTTATAGCCTATTACTATCGCGTATTGTTCGCGGAAAGAATGAGTTCTTAAATCGACTTGTTATAGCGTCTATTTATCTTATTTTGCTCTTATTGTCGGATCGGCCGAAGTAACAGGGGGGTCGCATAATATCAACTACGTCACGGGAAAACATGCTTTCTCTAAATTTATTAAGGAGTCGCAACCTAGCTTCTAACCGCCTTTCTTTCAATGATGCCTAACCTGTATCTGAGAGCATCTTCGTAACGCTTACGTTTTTCTCGTAGCATTTTTTAACGAAACGTATCGCTTTGCGTTGTATTTTCTCAAGTTTGCGGGTACCTGTTTCATCCACTGGGTCCCATATACTTACCGCGTATTCGAGATGGGGCCTGACCAAGGAGAAATAACATCGCTCTCTAACTTTCTCATCGCATCTACCGACAATACGCTTTATGAAGCCGAGCTTTATACTAGCTTTACCGCAGATTTTACGAATGTGAATGCTCCAATTTAAATTAATGGTTAGAGTTACCCCAAGATACTCAACTGATTCTGCTACATTTATGACTAATCCGTTTATTAACTATGGGTAATTATGACGCAAATCTTTCTTTTCGAAGAAATTAACTACGGAGCATTTACTTCCCGATCTAGTTCCCATTTTTCGCACCACTTTTGCATTGTTATTAAATCATTAGATAGAGAAATACGATCGTCATCGTTAGATATTTCTCTATATATGACGGAGTCATCCGCGAATATCCTAACATTGCTATCTATCTCTTCACTCAAGTCATTAATATATATCAGAAATAGAAGAGGACCAATTACGCTTCCCTGAGGTACGCCTGAGGTAACTTTGACTCTGTTCGAAATAACGCCATCAAGTACTACTTGTTGTTCCCGTTCATAAAGAAAGTCCATAACCCAGTCAATTACTTTTTTATTAATTCCCGCTAATTTTAATTTGTAAATTAACTTATAGTGGGGGACTCTGTCGAAAGCCTTCTTAAGATCGAGGAAAATTGTGTCTACTTGCTTTCTACTCTCGGCAGACTGTATGATGTCGTGAACGAATAGCGCAAGTTGTGTTTCGCACGATCGCGACTTTCTGAAACTGTGCTGGTTCTTACTGAGGAAACGTATATTATCTAAAAATCTCATGAGCGAGCTGACAACGATATGTTCCATAACTTTTACTGATAGCAAAGTTAATGAGATGGGTCTACAGTTTCCTGGTTCATCTTTTAACCCACTCTTAAAAACAGGTGTGACATTCGCCAATTTCCAATCTGTCGGAACATGACCTTCGTTTATTGACTTGGAAAATATAATTTTGAGGTACGGGGCAACGCTCTTTGCCAGTTCCCTTTATACTCTAGCCGGAATACCTTCTGGACCCGGCGACTTACTAGGCTTAATTTTACGTAAGAGTTTAATAATCCCATCTTCGGTAAAGGATATACTCGGCATCGACACGGATGTATTAATCTCCGGGAGAGTGTCTGTCGTACTATCGGACGTGTATACGTTTCGATAAAAGTCGTTTAGAATATTCGCTTTCTTCTTCGAATCGCTAGTTAAATTACTTTCACTATCCCTTTGTGAGCTTACTGTTTGAGTCTTTCCCTGTACCTCTCTAACGTAAGACCAGAAGGCCTTAGGGTCCTCGTCTAGGCTTTCCCCTGCAAGTTTCTGTTTGAAATTACGGAGGGCGTTACGCATAACTCTCTTGGTGTCGGATTTCGCTTTCTTGTGTTTCTCTAACAAAAGTGATATCGCTCGACTCAAATCAGGCTGATCTTTACCCTCAAAAGCCTTTACTTTTCCATGTAGTGCTCTCTGTTTACGAAGAGCCTTTCTTACCTCGCTGTTGCACCACCTAGGCTCGCAATCGTTTTTGGAGTATTTCGAGGGTATATAACGGTCTATGTATTTATGCATTGACTCGACGAAAATTTTCCAGGTTTCTTCGTTGGGCATATTAGTTACACGTGACTGGAAATAATTAAAATCTGTGTTCAATGATGCCTTAAAGCCCTCAAAATTCGCTTTGGCGTACAGATAAATCTTCCGCTTAGTTTTTTAAAATTTGTTTAATTTCATATCGATGTCTACGTATACGCCCTTGTGGTCGTCAAGCCCTTCATCAATAGAGATACTTTTTAATCTCTCAGGAACGTTAACTAAAAGAAGATCGAGAATGTTTTATCCTCTAGTAGGTGATTTTACCGCTTGAGTTAACGAGTTTTTCTGAAGTGAGTTTAATAATGTCTTGCATGAGTCAGTGTCTTTGGCCCTTTTCTTTACGCTATGATTTTGCCAGTCGATATCTGGAAGATTAAAATCACCCCCTATGATAGTTATACTTTGATTATTCTTGCTAGTGTAGTGATTGATTTCATCGTTTAGATTTCGTAAAACTTGTCGAGAGGAGTTCGGTGGCCGGTAAAACGCGCATATACTGATGTTTGGCTTATTTGTTTGGCATATCATACATCACACGCTTTCTATGTCGCTATCACTCGGGGTCTGCGCTTAACTCTGAAGAGAAGATATGACCGCAATAAAGACTCCGCCCCCTGTTTTATCCTTACGATCTCGACGGTAAATATTAAAATCTCTAGGGAATATTTCGGTATCGCTTATATCCTCATTTAACCAGCTTTCAGTTCCTATTAAGATATCGGTATTTTGGCAACGAATGAGATGTTCTAAGTCGGATACTTTATTTTTATCGCTCCTACAGTTAAGTATCGCAATTGATATCTTATTTTCGTTGTCAGGTTCAGGTGGGTGAAGCTCGCTTAATATCTGTTTCGCTTGTTTCTACTTTTGTCCTAATTCGCTTCGACGAATATTTCGTTCCCGAATACCCACTCTCTGACCTACTCTTATTACCTACTACTAAAGTTGACTTTTTGGCCAAATTTTAAATCTTAACTTTTCTTTTTCCTTTTTCTATGGCTACAATATATTATATAATTATTTTTCTCAAAATGATAGCTATTCTCTTGATATCACATAAAAACCATCACAACGACAATATCGCATTAAAGGAATCGGAAAATTAAATTCTCAATAGGTAAGCTACTCTTATCAATTTCTTTTCATTGGAATCGACATGATCTTGAAAAAAGTGACATGATGAAAATTTACGGTAAAATACTACACAAGTTTCACTTGAGAAGTTTTCATAGTAATCTAGGGTAATAAATACCTTTGGGGGATCAAACGTCTCCAAACGTGTTTCTCGCACATCTTATTTAATTACTTTCTCGTTTATTAAACGGTTTTAATGCAATCTAGGTCTGACTAAATCTATTTACAATCAGTAACTGTGAATACATATTTCAGGAAATAATTGTAAGAGCTCCACATTTTCTCTGTGCGAGAACCATGTTAAACAGTGAAAGTGATACATTATCATTATCAATATTACCCTTAGAATGATAAGAGATCAATTTTCTGGAATACAGGGAGTTCATATATCAAAAAGAGGTTCCTTAGGAAGAAATGATAGTGGTATCAATAGAAGAAAGCTAAGGGAAAGATTATTGATAATATGAATACGCAAAACCATTTTCTACAATTCCAGTTCAAGAACATTAATACATCTGAATATACATCATATTTACGGTGGTAAATATGATGTATATTCTGATCGTTTTAAAATGTGCTCACATTGTTTGAGTGCTCTTTACTCCCTTTGTCCTGCATGTATTATAAAATGCTACATTTGCGGAGAGAAATTTTCGGATATGAGCAATCTATTGGCGAATAGTAATCGAAAAGTGGACGCGGTAAATTTGTCCTATAGCATTTCTACGCTGCATGGTTGAATTAGAATTTTTTGAGCGTTTATTACATATCTTTCCGACTTACCTTTAAGCAACTGTAGGTGAGAGTACCATATTGATGAGTATGATGTTATGTCATAAGACGTACCCATTGAACTTATCTTAATGTTCTTAGGTAGGCTCGTGGTAATCACAAATTACTGTTTGAGGAGAGAAAATCTCGTATTCAGAAAGAGTTTAGAAAAAAGATGGGACTGATAGTAGATGTACCTTATCCAGGATATAGCTCCACAAATTATGGAAATATATCAGGCGTTTCTTTAAAAGTCCGCTAGTGAAATCTAGCAGCTGAAATAACAGGTGCGAGGTTGAATTTATTTTTATTAATGCGTAATATTTTATTCAATGTAAAAAACAGGACACTGAAATAGATAAGGAAGAAATTTTCACTCACAAAGATATGAGTTCTATATATATGGTTTGTTTTATAATATTATTTTTTTCGTAAACTACCGTTTCCCATTTATAATTTAATTTTACATTTCTTAAAAACAATTGACGAAGATCTCATAAGAAGATTCTCAAATATTTGAAGGTAATTTCAAGTGGTTTTCCACTAAATGAAATAGCGTTCAAAGATTATTGCTATGCTACAGCAGAGATGTCCGCTTATATCCATGATACTATATGCCACCACTATATGTATATATGCCAGAAATTTAGCATTATCGCGCGAAAGTAAACAAATATATGATATTAATATCGCTGACGTGGTCCTATGCTTTAAAGTATAGCCCATTTCATTTTTTTCAATTGTCACCCTACATGAAATGGTGACTTTCTAATAAACAATGATATCTTAGATATGTACGAAGTATAATAATGCTTAAAATATACCATAAGGACTAATCAGAATCCTATGGAAAACTATACCTTTAATATGGAAAAAGCGCAGTTGCCTGTCATAAAACGAGCCCTTTGCCGAACTTTTCCAGAGCACTGCGACGGTCACCAAAACAACTCCAGATGTGGGCAATTTTTGTATTTTAAGAAAATGCTATGCTATATGCCACCATTTTCATAATATCACAACTTATATTTCATTACTGTTATGAAATTACACGATTAAGTGATGGTTTTTTGTACCGATTTTGTAAGAAAATGTTCAGTATAGTTGAATGTGAGAGTGAAGAAGCATTCAGTATCAAAATCACAAACATAGTTATCTAACATATGTACGAAGTATAATAATGCTTAAAATATACAAGATGAACGAATCAGAATCGTATTGGTTCGTTGTTCCTCTCAAAACACGAGAGCGTAACGGAGGACGGTGCTCCGCCGCGCGGATTTGGGCCTTGTAGCGTTGTCGAAAAGTCGACTTATATATTATTGGGGCAAATTGGGGCAAGATTTTATTTCATATTCCCATTAGGGAAGGTTTGTAGCTTATCGTGGTGTAAATAACTCCGTGTCACACGGTGTCTCAATCTACTATTTTTCTCGCTTTATGTAAAAATTTGTTCCAAAATAATGGTCGGCCATTTTGTAATGTAAAGTATATAAATATTCAACAGAACTCATTGAAACTAAGTCTTACGAAGGACAAAAAACATATTTATAATATGGCATCATATTTTATCCGATGATTTTCCTAGTTTGGGTTCACAATCCACTCGAAGTTGAAGAATTTCGCGAAAAATCGGAAACGGGATATTTTCGCAAAAATTGGTCAACTTTGACCTCCTGTATAAATTTAATGCTAAGGATCGAGCGTAAATGACCTCCATAGTTGTATGCAGGATTTATACATAATCAATCATGCGAAGTTTCGAGGTCCGCACTCAAGAAAAGCGTTTTCGTATTTTTGGCCAGCTTTTTTCGATTCTAGCCCACTGTGCGACGTCACTAACCGAAGGAAAATATATTGGCTGTAATAATGTTTATATATCTATGCATAAGTAATTTCTCTTGAATCATAATGTGTAGGAATGCCAGTTTTACCTGAACCCTAACATCCATTTAACGTTAGATTTAAAGATGTATCCTGCAGTGTAGGCAACTGAAAGTGATTGCCGTGTACAGCGGGTTACATATGTGACATGCGCTAATCTATAAAAAAAAAGCAAAGCATTGGATTATTTCTTCCATGACACTTCACGAAATCGAAAAGCTGACTTCCTTTCATTGTTTCAGAATTGAAATAAGGATCTAAGGGTGTATGATTTCCCTAAGATGACAATCGTAATATCCGTTACATACAGATGCAGATTTAATATATTTTGGTAAATTATAAAAGCTCTGTCTTTCCTACTAAAAAAATTAGAGAACCAATATTTAAAACTACCAAGATTTTTCATTTTATAATTTATCGTCTTTCCTTTACATTCATATTGATATTCTGATAACAGATGCGTAAATGCATGCAGGGGTAAATCTTTAGATGACTTCATTTATCAGTAAACGGAAAGGAAGCGAGATTATACGAAAAAGTCACACTCAGTAAGAACGTAATATTAACACTTTTTACCTAATGATATCTTTTTTAAAAGCCGACTCTAACAAATTCTGCCTTACCTTAGATCATTTTCAGAAAAAATTTGGAAATGTGATGTAAAATAATGATTAGAGAATTGAATTATTAGCTTAGCATTAAAAACGATTTACACTATTAGTGTCTTTCTTAGAGTTTTACTAGTATAAACTTTATCAACAATAATAATTTAACTTGTTTAATATCTTTCCTAATTTAGCTGCTGATTCTAGAGGATTTGTAGCATTTAATATTCTGAGAATCAAAAGAGGAATCGATTTTTAATTTCCTTAAATTGTACAAAATGTGAAGATTATAATTCCCCATTTGCGAATTACTTCCAAAATTCACAAAATATCACGTTGTTGAATTGGATAAACAAATCCCTGATGAGTCCCGTCTCTGTCCTCCGGAGGATAATTTCATTAATTTGTTTTCGAGTACATTCAATACGGACTCTCTTTTTTCCTTTTCCTGGGTTGTTCTCATGCTTTAGCGAAGCAATTACTGATGTTCTCTCTTTCTCTTTGTATATCTCGTTCCCTACCATGGAATAAAATTCTTCCTCGGCATTTCTCCTTTTCTACTTCTTTCTCTCACTCCTAAACTTCGAAATACGTGCACGGTCGTTTCTTCACCAATCTTCCTTCCCACTTAACCACCTGTTAATCCTCTTATCAGATCAGATGTGTTAAATCCTTATTGAGGGGAAAAGTGAATCTTAGGAAGCATCTGAGGCAGTGGAAGTGTACGGTTAAAAATAGCGATCTAGAGAATAAGTGACAATGTAAGTGACTTTCATATTCATAGTTTGGAAAAAATAACGCAACGGATGTGAGCGAATGGGATTGCAAAGAATGAGAACTCAAAGGGGGGAAATGTGTTTCCCTTACTCCAACGCAAATAAAGAGGGAGAGAGAGTATTCTTGCTTTTAATTAAACCTCGTAAATTAAATCATAAATGCGGATTCAGATTCAGGGGAATAATGCCCAGAGGAAGTAACGTTCTTAAATAATTTAGCGTGGACAACATATTTACATTTACAAGTCATTGTAGTTTAAAAATATGTAAAATGCATTACGTTGTGTTATTAATTTATTAATGTGGCTGTAAAGATATAAATTATATTTTACGTTTTGATTTATTACTCTTCAAATCCTAATTACTGGTAGATTTTGCACTATAAGCGCTTATTTACTTTGTAGGAGAAATAAAAGTGTACATGTATTTAATATAAATTTATATAAATTTAGGGACTTACGAAGAATTTATGGCACAGAATCAAGGATTACATTATTTCTTTATGTAAAAGAGTTAAGATTAAACAATTTTTGTCTTACAGTTTTGTATGTAAGCAACTCATACGACGTTGGCGAAAGTGGTCCCGGGTTCGATTCCTGATGGGGGCTCATGCGCGAAATGATCTCACCTTCCGAAGCAATTTAAAATGTCTGGTACTCGTTTAGAAGGAATTCCCTTGGATATATGAGCGGATGTCAGTAAGTACTTTTGTTTCATTTGGTGTATCTCAACTATTCGACCTAATTCATATGTTTCATTAGATGGCAGATGTATAATTCACCTTCCATCTTACTGTCTAAGTCAGCTTCTTTTTCCCTAGATCATCATTGCTTATTAAAACTATTTTCACCTAAGCTAAGAATCTCAAGGTGTTATGTGGGCTATAACTTGTGTTTTTTAAATTGTAGACAAATCGGTAGAAGTTATAAGAATCGTTTTCTACGGTGAGAAATTTAGTTAAATTAAAGTTACAAGATTATATCATTCCTCTGGACAAACAAAACAGCCCTAGCACTTCCTCATAATGTCTATCTCCCAACGGATAAAACAAAGGTTCATAGATCAAATTCATAGATTCACGTTATTATGACATGTAGCCCATATTCCTCCTTGTTATATAGGCCGTTTTGATAGCGCGAGAAATATCGGAGAAATGGCTGCTAGAACCAGTAGATTCAAGAATTAAGTTTTTCCGAGAATGATATGCGATAATGATTGACAAGGATAGTTGGTGCTTGCATCCCCTGCCACACACAGAAAGGCGGCTTGTAGGGTAGTAATGTGGATGGATTTTGAATTCGGTTATTTCAAGATCTGAATGATTTAAATGTAAAATCTTACAGAAATATACACATAGCTGATCATGACTTTTTATTCTCAACGAAAAACATTCCGTGACGTGGGCATTGGGTTTCTTTAACCTTATTAAATGTTTCGATACTAAATTATTCAATATATGTATGATAGAAATGAATTTTTGTAAGGAAACTTTCGTTGAAAGATTTTGAGTAGTAAGTAACTTATTGGTTTAGAACTCCTTTTCGATCGATTACGATTATTCTTCATTTCTGATAATATTTTCACCGAAGAGTTAGCGTTCTGACTTGTGTGATATATATGGTAGGAATTTCGTAAAAATTTTCCCCCGTATTCGCTCATAATATGTCACCGGTAGAATTGCTTCATTATCCACGAAAGTTATTCTAAAGCATTAGCGTATGTTCTTGAATTTTACAAGGATTATTTACTCCATTTACTCTTATGTCTGTTGAAAGAACATATATTCCTGGCATACTTCCAAATCACCATAAATAATAAATATTCGACGTTAGTTCTAAGAAGCTCAAAATATTTGGAATGGTATTTTAGGCCTGTAATTTTGAAGCTTTCTACGAATTAATTAATCATCGAATTTAATAATCAGGAATGTGTGTATAATTGAATGAAGATTCTTATTTTGGAGGTAGAAAATCGTTTTCTTGTCGAAAATCGTAAACAGAAAAAGTTCCGCCGAATAAAGTGCCGCAAGGACCACCGAAAAGGGTTCAGTGGATATTAATTGTTTGTTTTATGCTGCAATATGAAAAAAGAAGAGGGTAGGGAAATAATTTTTACGTGCATATGATGAAATAAAAATGTGCAATGGATTTCTTTGCGAACGATATACTACGATATAAATAAGAATCTAGATTCAATTTCCTTTCTTTTGGTACTTTTATTAACTTTGTAGGACCATTACTTCTTATTTAAATCATAGAAAGAATGAAAACATTACTTCCCCTATTCAGATATATAATATCTACGTACGCGTAATATACTTCGATGTTTTCCCCAAAGCGTAGAAACAGAAGCTATGCATATATCCTCCGTGTTATAATAATATTTCCAAATCCCCGAGTCTTTCATCGACGAGAGATGATGCCACTAATTTTTCCACACCCCCGTCGTGGTGAGTGAGCTTTAGTTAGCAAACTAAACGAAGACGTGTTTCCATGTAATTTTTCGCTTGCAGGCTTGCGTTATTTCGACGATTAAAATTAGAAATAATGCTTCGATAAACTTGGGACAGGTACCAGAATAAAAGAAATTAAACAGAGATTCTATTTTTAGTCTTTGAACGACGCTTGCGATTATTATATTTGCGATAATCAGGCCGAAAAAACATCAAACTTTGGCATTTCTTACTTCCTCTCTTCTATTATATAGGGGCGTAGCACTTCGTGTTTTTTCGCCTTCCCTTCAGCTAACAGGCTGCTCGAAGGGATCATGAGGTAACTTTAACTTTCTCTCGACGGATGGGTATTATGACGGCACTTTCTTATATCTTTTCGTTCCAAAATCGTTGGTCGTATTGTTTTTTAGGCGCCAGTGTTCGTACATTGATTTTTAATTGCCCGTATTACGTTTTGATTCATTATAATAATAATAATATTGCAGTCGACAAAGGTTTACTTTAATACTTGTTGTTGTATTAATGCCATCTGGTTTTCATCAACCATCGTAAGAATTGCATGGAAGACATTTTCAGAAATGCATCCCGACCAAATACGAAATTCAAGGATAATCAAATATGACATATATTTATTTAAATATTTTTTCTCCAACCGATAAAAGAGAGGTTTACGTGCATTTCTTATGAGAATAGTGTATTTTTATGAAAAAACGCAATACCTCGGTTTCAACAATCATTTCGATCGTCAAGGGGATTGGTTGTTTACAGCCTCAAAATTTCACAAAATTTCCGTTTATTTCAACCGAATTCTCACCATTTCGACCCGATAACGATATTTGACGACTAAAATAACAATCTTTATTCATTTCTCTTTCTTACGGTGCTTATCTCGATTTCGTAAGCCAATTATGTCTAATTTAGTTTTGGAAATGAAATGTAGCCTGCAACCGATAAAAGTGAGGTTTACGTGCATTTTTTATGAGAACGGTTTTCCTTCTCTGGGTTCGAACTGGGGGCCGTTCAGGTAAAAAAAATTGAGGGGTGGGGAAGTCCTTCGATGAGTTAGTCTCTGAACGCAGTATGAGAACGACATGAAAGACCTGTGACGTCATCAACTTCTTCTGGGGATACTCTGTGTTGAGGTGGGAGACGGAGGGGTGGGGGTTGGGATACTATAGACTGGCGCCGGAGGAGGAGGTGGAGGTGGAATTTGATCGTCTGCTTCAAGTATCACATTACTACTGCCGAGTAGGATGAAGTCTTCTGCCGTTAGGTGGAATTTCGCAGGTACCTACGTATATTTTCTCTCTTGTAGTTACTCGGAATTTCTCCTAATTATAAGATATTATAGTTTATGATTCGTTAATACATTTTCTTAAAGTTTTATATTAATTAATCTAAGAATAGCGTGCAGAGTGCTGGGAGTGGAAGTACTTTGGCATTTACCATTGCTTTTATATATACTCTAAAAAAAGTATAATCTCCAAATTAAAGGGATTAGACGTAATTGTTGGAACAAATCAGGAGATAAAAAGATATTAATAGAGTGAATTTCGGTTTGAACAAAAATATTTCCATTCTGGGTTTCGAACCCGCGATTCACTGCCTTTCGGCAGAATGCTTCATCACACTCGGCCACCAGAATTTCGTTTATTCTAATATATTTTCTCATGTTGTCCGAATTGGATTAAGCCTTCAGCCATTAGGTGGAATTTTGCAGGTTTGAATTCCAGTACGGATATATATTTTATCTAAAGGATACAAAAAGTGACACATATATAATATATATGAAAGACATCAGCAAGCATTAGGGGAGGGAAAAGAGGGGTGGGTTGGAAAAGGGTGAGGAGAGAGGTCTGAATATATCAGCGTCACCACAAAATCTTCTTGAAGAGCAGCACGAGATGCTTTGGAAGCAGCAGAGAAAATGTGGCTACACCTACTCTGGAAGTACTAGTATGTCAAGAGAGCCACCATCTGCTCTTATTACACAGAGTCCACTCCTTCCAGTATATTGAATGGTTATATGTGGAGGAGCCTGTTCGATCATGTGCAAGGAGGATTTGTTTCTAAAAATTAAATACCATCCACCGTATGTTAAAACACTTAACTGCCATTAAACCAGCTGTGAGTCATGTAAATGATATTCCCGTTGAGCATTATGTTTATCCTAGAGTCATGAACCTATCAAGTTGTGAATAACCAGCTTTAGACTTAATGATAATAACTAAAAGTGCTGAACCTCATTCCACATCCCCCAAGGCTTTATGGTTTAGTCAAACTTCATAATCCTAACAATCCAATCCGTCCTGTAGTTTCTCCTCGCCTACGCACAAACTGGATTCCAAATTAGATTGGTTATCGAGAACTGTTTTAGCTTTCAGTTCCTCTTATAGTGTTAAAAACTCCATTGAAGCTGCGGACAAATTAAAAGATGTTAAACATTTTGATAACTCAAAATTAGTATTGTTTGATGTTGAGAATTTGTTACCGAGTGTAAAATAAAAATTTTCATGCTTGTTTTCATAGATATGTCATCTGATACATAGAAAAGCTATCGTAAGTATTGAATCATAAACGTGAGATAAAATCGTTTTAAATAGAGATCTTTCGCTTCGCTGTGCAAAAATCTGTCTAGAGAGAAATAAAAAAACTTTTCCTACATTTTATAATTAGCACACCTTTCATGATTATCGCCTCAATCATTAAAATACGACGGCGCGACCTTTCTTAAATATTACAGTAGTACATACATGGGTGGTCTGAAAAGTTTCCGAAATTTCGGCATTTCTTGACTTGTTTTCTTAAGGTTTCTGAAAAAACTGAAGTCGGAAACTTTTCGGACCACCCTCGTATAGTATTATAATAGAGAAACTACATCATACTCTATGGCAATAATTATTGTATGTACTGATTTATATTCTAGCACACTTTTCTTATAATGCTTTGATGTAATCTTGTTAAATTATCACATTATAACTTTAGAGGCTAGACGAAAGAGACCCTATAGTCGCTGATAGAGTAAAATTATTAATAATAATATTCCCTTGTTAACGAATGTAGTCGAGCAATCATAAAACGGAAAATAAGGTGAGATTTTTAAGGGAATATTTCAATTCAGTAGGAATAATTATTTTATTAATCAATCTAACGCTTTAGATATCTCTAGATTTTTAGGGTGTTTAATCTGCTGTGAATGAACTTCAGAACTTACAGAGCTACAGTGAGAGCAATTCATAAAATACTAATGAATCGTTTGCTAAAACTGCGCGTAGATTATTCATAATAAAAATTAAGAACTATTGTAGGAGAAATAAACAATGAAATGAAACGAAATCCTTAAGAGTACTTATAATGTTTCTAATTTTACTTATTAATGCACTTAAGTCATATTAACAAATAGAGGCGATAATTACTTTTTTAAACTTGAAAACTGTATTCTACACATTGTATTTAGCTAATGCCGTTGTAGTGTATATAAGTACTGAATAAATGGGACGGGAGCTGAAATAATATGTTCGCAGGAAAAGAATAAAAGTGTCTGCAAAAAAGGAAAATTATGTGAGGAAGTCTCGAGGGAATGAAGTAAGTTCAGAAAGGGACTTAGAAATCTGTTTGAATATCTCTTTAAGGTGTTTGATGTGATGTAAGAAAGAGTTTATTCTGTTAGACAGAACTTATTTATCGATCGGGAAATCTTCTCTCTTCTCCTCTTTCATGATGTTCATAATACTTAATTTAACTATCTCATGTAGTTGATTTTATTTCACTTGGTGAAATGATTTGTAATATAGGTTTTCAGAGATCTATTCTGGTTAACTTAGAACTATTCTTTTTCATTATATTCGTCCAGATAACGTCTCTTTTTATCTTAGCTTTCCTTAAATTCGCCGTTTTTTCACGCTCCCCTTTTTGATAGCATTTTTCTGCAACATTAATAAGTTGAAGTACAATTGATTGAATTCCTCATTATTAATAAACTCCTTCATATGATGCTGAGTATTCGTTCCTATTTTACTGTTAAAGTCGTATTAGTGAGTTTCCTCTAAATAAATTTAAAAGTCCGTTCTGTGGACAGCAAGAGACATGTAATAACATAATTCTTTTCAATCGTGCTTGATATATCATTGTTCATTTCAGGATAATTATTGCATTTAAATTAAGTGAGCCCGATACCTCCAGAAAAGGGTGATTCACGCTTAAATTCAAGGCCGAAATAAGGAAATCCGATTTTCTTCTCTTATAAATACTACAGTGCTATCATAGAAAAAGCAACACAAATATTTTAACTAGATTTAGTGTCGTTCTTTTTGTTCGCAATTTATGCATGAGAAAGACTCGACCGTGTCACCCGAATTTTTTTGACGAGTCAAAAAATTTTCGTGTTGAGGCTTAAATCTTTTCAGACCTTACAACAAAAGCGGGTTCACTTCAACCCTGCTCTATACACAGTCGTCGGATAGAAAGGAGGCGCGTGAGAGAAATGCATAATAAATTATGTTACTTAATCTCCTTATGTTGCAATTTATTTTCCGTTCCTAGGGGATTTATCGTTGTAAATAACTTTGAGTGTAATCGTGCATGGCTGAAATAGTTAAGATTGGTGAAATATTTTTCGTAGATTTTCATATTTCACCGTTTAATGAACATCTTCCAGAAGCATTCACTGTGAAGGATATAAATAATTGATTTACTTGATTTCCTTTATACGAATGCTTTGATTGATAAATGTGGATTTAATTTTAGGTGGACAAATTTCTTATTTTATCCAAAGCTAACGGACAATTTGCTAGATTTTTGTTTAGCTGTGATAAATAGAAAATCTGCCGAATCTCCAGTAATATTGGTTAACCAGAGAGCTCTATGCTTACAGAAGAATCATAAGGCATTTTACAGAATAGTGATAACATATTCGATAACTTTGAGTTTAATCAGTAATCGGTAAGAAAATCTACCATTCAATTGTTTGAGCGTCGAAAATTGATATTATTTTCCGTATATTCATTCAATAATAACGCCTGAGAAGAAGACGCGCTCAGTTGTCTGGTCACGGGAAAATGGAAGGCCTGAAAATCGGAGGATTTATAAAGAAAACACCAACTCAATATCCTATAATATCTTTTCTTATATGTCACTAATCACCCTTTTTCATCTCTTTCTATTCAATATACGCTACTTTTCCCTTCTGAAGCCCTAGTTGATTCCCGTAGTGCCAAGTAGGTAGCGCGTTCGCATTTGATGAAAACAGTTTCTTGTTCGTTTTCCAGTGGGAGCCCATATGCGCGAAATTATCTTAGGTATGATTCTTCTCCTTCTAAGCAATTTTGAATGATTTCAATTGAAGTTATCCCTCAACCGATTAAAAATAATTTTTTGAAATGGACCTTTATTTAATGAGGCTTTGATCCGGTATATTTAAAGATGCATTATTCCCTCATACAAATCTGTCTCACCTGTTTTCTGATCAGCGATTTGGTGAGGTTGACCGGAGGATGAGACCACTGCGCACCTCTCTGCCGTAATTATGGGCTCTCCGTCTGTAAAATCTTGGAGAGAGATAAAAATATATGGAGATTCAGTTCCAAGAGTGAACCAAGGAAAAACCCCGCAGGACAAAGCTCAGTTTTAGGAAAATATCCTGCGTCTATTGCACTAGGTTTCTAATTAATTTTTTCCCCAACCGTTTCGTTTCATCCCATTTGTCAGCTTATAGATGAATAAATGTTAATTAACGAGCATAATTTATTTCGAGAAGACGATGAACCATGCTTGTGGTCGGTCAGGTGCATTGCGATACGGGAATTCTTCGACTCTTTTTGTAAGGATGCTCTTCCGCACGTGTTGCTATGCCTCTGTCCGACATAACAGCAATTGTCGTCATAACAGTCGAGTCTGTATAAAGCAGATTTTTTTCTTATTACATGTTTTGTCTCGGCCATGCAATTATAGAGCAGTCGCCACGATGACTTTTTCCGGTTCAAGCTTTCGAAGTATTCACACGCATTTTATACCCGTATGAGTATTTGAGTTTGAAATTCCGTTGATACCGCGATAATAGATCCAAGTCCTTCTATAGTTTCATGCCTCGTTTTCACCTCTTGTTAGTTACACACAGTGGCCGCTAACGGAGCGCTGCAGTAGCCACTAGGTAGCGACATCTGACGGAGAACGAGGGAACTACTTCCTCGAATGAGAATTAATATACCTCGAAATACGAGTTTTATTCGTTCCGCTCGTATGTCAATTTGTTCGCATCTCAAAGCAATTTTCCCCTTTGAAATTAATTGAAATGCCATTAATTCGTTCCAGACCCCTAAATTCCACCCCATTTGTCCTTGTTACGTGTTTTTGAATAGGAAAAATGTATTTATGAATGACAAATATTGTATAAAAACATAATAAAAGATATCGTAAAGAAATAAACTGGCTTTATAAAGCGTACGTGTATTTTGGTCACTAAAATGCACACAATTTAAATGCTGCTGCTGCTCTATGCTTAATTTTAGTTACTGCTTTTTTCTTCTCTGGTCTTTGCCTTTTTTCGCCGGATTAAAAAAACATGTCCAAGGAGGTTTGTTCCTTCTTCCATTTCAGAATGTTGCGGGAATGAGTTAGGCAAGTGTCATTAAATCGCTCCGATGCACGACTTTTTCGTCGTGTTTCTTTTCCACGAACTCTGAAACTCTCTCCCACATTCCCAACATCTTCTTTTCCTTACTAGTAGAGATAAACTCCTCCACCTATGGCTCCTCCTGCACACCAATTTCTTACGGAACCTCCGTATGCTGCTGCGACTTTAACTCTTGCAACTCCTCGGTCGAAGGTACTTTCGGCAACAGCCACAGCTTCTTCCATACACAGGTTTAGGTCCTCGTTGTAACACCCAGCCAGTACTTATCAATAATTCTGAGGCATATCACGATGTTAAAGTGTTTTTTAAGAAACAGATGCTTAGTGTACAGCTTCTTATAATTATAAATCACCTGCTGATCCATGGGCTGCAGTATAGGAGTGGTGTTGGGTGGTAGGTAGAGAACATTTATAAAGTAGAATTCTTCGAGGATGTCATCTTCGAGGTTCGGTGGGTGTGAAGGACGAGAAGGGCTTGCATGGTGAGGTTGTGTTCCTGTAGATATTTCTTAACAAAAGGGACAAAAACCAGGTTTACCCACTGCACAAAGAACTGCCTAGTGACCCATGCCTTCGGGTGGTCCTTTTCCTAAGGTTGTCAAATCAGCCTCGACTGGCTTTAAACGAGTCTTACGATGCCTCGTCCGTGTTAGTGCGCGGGATCTTCTTCAGATAATCACCGTAAATTGCTCGTGCTTTCTCGCATATGATGCCCTGTGTTAAAATATCGCCTTTAAGCTGCTTCTCCGTCACTCAAACCATCAGCAGTTTCTCCATCTCTTCATGGAGAGAGCTCCGGAGCGTTGAAATAATTGCAACGCCGTTATCTGGTGTTAACCCCTTTATTGACTCCTTCTGTTGGAGCACAGTATACACTGTGGAAGTTCTACGCTCGTACTGCCTCGACAAGTCAGCTACTCGTACACCTAGTTCATTTTACTATAATTTCACGCTTTAATTCTATAGACATCATCTTCTTCTGAGGACTGGCCTTTCCACTCACTTTCTTAGGACCCAAGTTTATAAATGAAATGTGATAAAGTATTTAATTGCAGAAAAGGCACAAAGCCCTAGAAAAACTTTTCAAAGATGCTTCGACAGCGAGGTAAACAAGTATACAGGGGGGATGCGTGGGACAATGCGAGACGCACGAAGCACTGTAAACTGGTGGGTCGTGTGCATCCGGCTGTTCCTCGTATCTCAAATGTTGCTCGTATTTCAAAGCAGAACTTCGCTCGCTCGACGGCTCGTATCTCAAATATCTCGTATGTTAGGGCACTCGTATCTCGAGGTACCACTGAATTTCCCTCCGCGCTCCGACGAAACAAACTTTTAAAGTTGACTTTTTGGCAAAATAGTAAATCCTATTTTTTCTATTTTCTTTTTCTAATAAGTAATTCGCGTCGTTTTCTTTTGTAATACAATATTTGTGAGAAAAATATCGATCTGAAAAGAGTAATTCGCGTACTTTTATTCTCGCCTTGGAAATCCTCTCTGTCGCTGGAACAAAACATTTCTCCTCCTCCGAGCGTTCACTACTCAACTCCCATTCTGACAATCCTCCCTTGACTTCACATCTCATTTATCGTTTTCCAAACAGTTCTATTAGATCGACTGCTTCATCTAAAGCGAAATGTTTACAAGCCTAGGTTACCAAACATTCGATCTTTAGCGTCATTTTGGACCAATGATTTGTGTTTGGTACACGTATTTTCCATTGTTTTCCGTTTTATTTTTTATTCTCTTATGTATGTGTAATAAGAATTGCCTCACGATGAACTGAAAATATGTAACGCTTAAGGTGAGAGTTCAAACAATCTCTGCATTACTATTAAATTATTCTTAGGTGAAGAATACAACGTTTCCCGTAATTTTCGGCACCACTTTTACAGATCGTTCCACCCACATGTTGTACAGTGGGGGAATAAATTATCGCAACACTTTTCGAGCGCTTCAGTCGGAATTCTCAGAAACTACTTGGAAAACTACTTAACACGACTGACTGGCAACATTGAGAAAAGCCTCGAAAAGCGGTAATATTTGAGTCGGAGCCTATAAGGCACTCAAAATTTCTCTCCTTCGATCTCTTCTTAAATCCTTCGCGCGATCTTTCCTTGAGTTCATCGTGTTTATCTCGGCATTTCTCTTTCACAGATATTTATCATATTTATAGAATGAGAGTTTAAAGATATATTAATTACTATTTTAATCTTACATCCACAAAAATATTTGGATAATAATTGTGACTTTATTTGTAAATAATGTTCGGTTGAAACGTAGAAATAAGGACGAATTAGGTTAGAGTGGGAAAACGCGACGTCGTGATTCTTATCTTTAGCGAACGCGATATTTTCGATCTGGAGAGTAAAATATGTATTTTACCAAATTATAGCGAGAACAGATGGACTGTATTAGTCTCTTTTTCTGGATAAATTAAGGTGCGCTAATAAGACAGTTATCTAGGTAGTTTGGTTTTTCACACGGCCTCACGTCTTACTGCTGCTCACTGTATATTAATGTAAATGTTAATCTTCCTACGTCCAGTTCAAACATTGGATATTCATTTACTGAGATCGACTTTCCGAGGGCAATTTTTTATTACACGTCTTAAGTTTTTCATTCAACGATTTGAAATCGTTAAGTCGTCAGAGTAATTACTGAGATGGCACATTGGCACAAAGTAAAATTTGTATTTTGTTAATGGAGTATAATTTTTCTATAATTTAGTCCTGCACTCGAAGGAAATTCTTAATAGAAATTTATTTACACCATTCGTTTCCTAGAATACGTGAAATCTTTGTATGTCCGGAATTGAGAGGAAGAATACCAATTCCGAAGTTAAAACAAACATGATTGCATAAAAACCGAATATATTTTGCGCATATATCGGACTTTTCTTACATTTTGCATCAGCGAGATCGGTGCCCTCGGTCATTGCGTCATTTGTTTTCTCGTAGAAATGCATTCAGTTTTCGATGCTTCGCGAGGAAAGTCTTTGACCATATATTGAGCACTTCAAAGAATTGCAGGCGCGTAGTTTTCCCTTTCGTGCTTCTATCAGCTGGACTAAGGACCCTCCCCTTTACAGTCACCCAGTGGAAACTATCCTGTGCCTAATTCAAAGCTCCTTCCTAACCACGGGGCTAAGGAAATTAGATGTTATTGCACTCGTAAAAAATATTCCCAAATAATATTATGATTTTAGCGTATTTTAGTCAGTGAGGACATTCTAACAGACGACCCAATTATTTAATACAGAAACGTATTTTATGAACGTCTGACTGCATTAGTCGTATTATACTGCCATAATAAAATAATTAACTGCTAGAATGGATTTCTCTGTTTGTTGGGAAATGTCATAATTATAACCAATTCCTAATTAAGAGTTGATTATGTAGCTGCTTGACGCATCTTGTTGGAGTATGAAGGGCACGAGTACGAATTCCGCTCAAATTAAATATGCATTTTAACTTAATCTTCTCTTGCTTGAGAAATGAACGAATGTAACATATGGTTGCCAAATATATTTATGCACCCCTGTGATGAATATATATATATATATATATATATATATATATATATATATATATATATATATATATATATATATATCGGAGGAATAAAATTCACTATGGGAAAATAATCATTGGGTTTGAAGGATTCGGAGCCGATTATTCTAATTGTCGGTCAAGAACATGTTTCGTGTGTCAGCGGAAATTCCTCTTCTACAAAGAATTCGAAGTCCTTCGCTAGAAAGAAGTGTTTTATTTGACAGGGCCTCCTGATTTCTCAAAGCACGATGAGCCTTTCGCTTCCAGTGCAGCGGGTTTTCGAAAGCCTATGCGTCACTCACAAAAACAAACTGGTCATTTGGCAAGGCAAGGAGCTTCACTCAGGCTTGTTATTACCATCACATCATTGATGTCTTCACGTCGAGAGACGGACAGCCAACTGCTCAAGTGAATCTTTTTCATTTTTAAACTTTAAACAGAAGTATTGAGAACTATTGACATTCTTTTGTTTATTAATCATTGTTGTATTAATCATTGTTCGCCTACAACAAGGTCAATTCGCGAGTTCACAATTTCCAATGTTCTCAGCGGTGATCCCATACCGATAATATAAATTTAGATATTAGATTTAGATGTATATCCCTAAAGCTACCATATGCGTGAGGTAGGAGGTGTAATAACACCATCATCACTTATTCTACTCTATTAGTAATTATCTGTCTTTGTGATTACTGTAACGATTTTTCAATGGTCGTTACTGGTACTAAAATTTCATTTACTTCGTCTTTAAGTTGTAAACCGAAGAAGCTTTTGAAGAGCTTCCGTCAGTTATTAAATCTTCTCACCTGGAGCGAATTCCAACCGAGGGACTCTAGTAAAGCCGTAACGCTGCAGTCGAACCTGAAATCTTCTCCAACGAAACGAGCAGCTCTACGCTGGACCATCTCTAAATCTGAGACTAAACCTACTAAATATCGGTTCCAAACCGCAGAACAGTATTCCAGACTCGGTCGAGTAAAAGAAAAATAAGCTATTTCTTTGACACTCGATGGGTGTAACAGAAATAGCTTATTATTCCCTTAAATTCTCTCAGCTATCTACGATCTTTGCACTCTATTCTCACTTTCTCTCGCATTTCGAATATATTCATTTAAAGATAAGTTACTGCTAAACTGACTTCCATGTATTTGTTGTCATGCACTAACTCTACTGGATGTTCCGAAATTTGGTACTGTGCCAGAATAACGTTTTTGGAACCCGTGAAACTCATAGCAACGCATTTATTTATTCTTAAATCGATTCGGCAAATAAACCAATCTTGCTCCTTACATTAAATGCTAGGTCGTTAATGCTAATTATAATTTGTAAAGAACATCCTAGAAAATGAATCTACATTACATAAGTATGATAAGAGCGTTAATTTAGAAGGTTTTAGGCGAAGAAGGTTTTCGTTTCCATGGTCATATTGACACTTCGTTCAAAAAATGATTCTTTAGCAAATCGACTGCAATTATATTTAGGTTTGCGTGAAGGTCTTCGATTTAGTTTAGGCTTTTCTCAACCAAAAGCTGAAAAACGTTTTTAAGTCCCGTTTTTAAAAGGATAAAGTAGTTCTCCTCCTTTCAACAAACATTATAGCACATCATGTTCATTAATTCTTTTGGGTGAGGAAAACTATCGCGTCCATAAAGGTCATATGTTTGTTTTTGTGGGATACTCTCCGCCGGGGAAAACTGCAACAGGCGCGAAAAGGTGAAAAAAGTAGATGGTTCGAAAAAAGATTCCCAAATAATAATAATTTGTCATTATTTATTGGGATCGTTTCAGTCTAAGAAGTTTATCTGAAAAAAAGCTCAATTTCTAAAAGGGAGAAGTATTTTATTGATCTCTGACTTTATAAAATGTATAAGCCGAGGATTTACTAACCTAATAATATAAGCTAATAATAAAAAATTAATATTGAATTTTCAATTTGTGGGAAAATATCATAAATGTAGCTAACTACTATGTAAGAATTGGTTGTGCAATTGCCAGACGTGTCTGATCGGTAAAAGAAGGGTTCCAGTTCCATTTCCGCTTGTTCCTTCCATTAAATGAGTTTTTATGCTATTTTTTTATTTGCAAAATGAGCGAATGTAAGATATGATTGCTACATACCATAATGTAATCCTTTTCTGAGTATATAGATTTATCATAGGGATGAAATTCAATACGAAAAAAATCATTTGGCTTGAAGGATTCGGATCTGACTCTCGCTATCGTCTGTCAAGAATGTGCTTTCCGCGCCTCAGCTAATACCTCGTCTTCCAAGGATTCGAGGCTCAGTCGTTCACTGGAAAGAAGTGGCTTTTGGCTTATATTTTAAAATCACATGCATTTGACAGGGACTCCTGATTTCTCGAAGCACGATGAGGCTTTTCTTTCAGCGCACCGGGTTTTCGGAAACCCATTCGCCATTCACAAACCGGTTCTAACGAATGGTAGCTTTTCACGTGCTTATTGGTGAGTATTACTTCATAGAGGTTCACGTCGATAGACAACGAATACATACAGTGAGAGCAAAGACAGTAGTTTTGCATTTTTAGGTTGAGAAAACCCTACTGTGAGGAATTAACGTTTGTGGATGATAGCTAACGCACTAACGCTTTAGATACGTCATTCATAATAATTGCTAGTTGCGTCCCACAAGGTTTACCTTTATTGAATCTGTACTAACTCTGATTGATTGCTACCTTTCTGTAAGAAAGTGCATAATAAAGCTTGCTATAATATGCTCCATTATTTTGCAAAAAAAACAAAGTCTATGAAATTGATCTATAATCATCTGGTCATTCTTAAGCGCCGGAATGATGTTTGCTTTTGTCCACGACATTGGGACCGTACCCTCATTAATTATTTTCCGATAGAATTTCTTGAGAAGAGGAGAAAGCTAATCTCATAAGGTTTTTATGAAAACAGCGGAAATACCTTCGGTACCGAGCGTCTTTTTCCTATCAATCTGTTGCAATAAATTTTCATTTTCATCAACTTATATCTCTATGGGACACATCTCTGAATCAATACGCAAGAAGAAATCGTTAGCTTGGCTATTTTCTAAATTGAACCATTTCTGATAGTGCCGATTAATTAAGTCAGCCTTATCTTCCGATTTATTTACGTTAATTCCCTCATCGCTGTGAGGCTAGGCACATAAAACTGACATCCACGAGTCTCACGCACGTATGACCGAAATTCTTTCTGATCGCTTCCTAATGATTCTAACAGGGTTTGAGATCTATATTCCTGGTATTCTCTTCACGCTTCTTCCTTAACTAGCTTTCGCACTTCTCTATAATTTTGTCTTCGAGCTCATGGCTATCTCCGCATGTTTTGAGTTTTCTCAATCGCCAGTGCATGACTCTCTTCTTCATATGCAATGCTCGCAACTTAGCCTTCGTCCTCCGTGGCTCTTTACGCACGATTTTAGTCGAAACGTATTTAATTAAACCTTCTTTGATTTTCCGGAGGAACTCTATCCAACTATCACTTACTGAATTTACACTCGCAAAGAGTAAAAAAACATCCTTGCACTCGTTAATATAACCCTTAACTCGTTTCTGAAAGATTTGCTTTGCAAATTAAATATACTTGCCTCTATGGCTAAAGAGATTTAACCGTAACTACTTTCATCCCTATCATTATGATAACATGGTCTGAAATATCGTTGACTATATCAAGAGTAGTTACCGGAGAGAAGTGGATAGTTAATCTAAAATGTTTCCTTGACCCGCACGAGTCGTTCGAGTTTTCATTTTGTTTACATTATCTATAGCATGCAACAAAAAAGTATGAATTAATTTTTGTGAAATTTTTTCTCTCTGCTAGTGTTAGAGCTGCAGCTAGAGATTTTAGATAATCCCAATTAAGATGCGTTATGTCAAAATCTCCTCCTACGGCAATGATTGGATCTTTTAAATGTCTCGCTTAAAGCAATATCTTCGCCTAACTAACTTTTGCCTTGTATGATTTTCCCGCATGTGCTCATCGTATTGTTAAAGAATACCGTTGCAATTGTTTCTATTTTTTGGAAGTAACCTCATGCATACCCTTTTGCCTATTTACGTGGGTGTTTGTAACTATTCTTACTATTGAATTACAAAAGAACTTTGTCTACGTAAATTCGCCACTCATTTAAACCGCTAAATTACGTAGTAAACGACACTAAAACTACGTGGTCGGTCCTCGTGAAGGAAAAGGGGGGCGGGAATTTTCCGGAACAGTCCGTAAAGTGGATACCAAGTTTATTAAAGTATAGAATAAAAGTTGCGTTTGACGCGTAATATAAGAATGAAAATAGCCTTGGAAAATATTTAAGCGTAGAGAAAGCGAGATCTATCAAATTGGAAACGAAAATTTTAGTCATCGCTATGGAGAAAGAAGAAAAGTAAATCCCGGTCTCTTTAAAACTTTTTGCATTTGAAGATCATATTCATCCGATTCATATCTAGTAAACGATTCATACTTCAGTACAGTAGTCGAATCGTGCTTTTTTTTAGATATCAGTTAAAATTATGACAATGAGTAATTATCACTCAGTCTAAGAATCTACTTTAATTTGATTTAAGCATTCTAATCGATTGAGACACTATGAAGCTACTTTCGATTACATTAATTTTCATCACGTAATTTATTGTAACCATCTTTTCTAATATGCTGAAATTAATCATGAATATGATTCCCTAATACGAATTATTACATAATCTCTTTTACGTACAGCCTGATTGAGCTGAAAAATGTTGATTACCGTTTCCACCACCTAAAAGCTAATAATAGTGATACTAATTCCTGTCAATACGTTAATTGCTGAGGAGCACTGAGAAAGAATAAACTCCCTCAACACACGGATTAGATTAGATTTTATCGAAAGGATATTTGTTTTACCTTATGCCGTCGAAAACTACACTGCTGGAGAAAAAATTCAAATGTAAGAATACGACATATCCTAGTGATTTCTGTATTTGTTTTCTTAAATGGTTAATCTTATTCGCGAGAATTATTTTCCATCAAAATTCAAAGTATTAAAGTATTTAACCGTTAAATTCGCAAGATAATACCGCAAAATCTTCATTTATTGTCTGATATTCCGCCATCAAATACTCTTGTTTGTCATTATCCCTCAGCGTACTATAATGACATTCTAGATAACTATTTTGATTGCGACAAGCTTTGAACGACAAATAGCAAAAAATAAAGGCAATGAGGCAAAGCCAATATTAGGAAATTTCGCAAAGGTGACGTAAAAGTTTGAATATTGCGGTTTTTACTGGCTCGATTCAGAGTTGCCGAATTGTCGGCGGTAGAGTGTTTTCAGTTAGTTCCCGCGTAATCCGCTCTCTGACGCCAATTGGTGTTGCGATAATCTCATCTCATTTATCGTTTTCCAAACAGTACTATCAGATCGACTGCTTCATCTAAAGCGAAATGTTTACAAGCCTAGGTTACCAAACATTCGATCTTTAGCCTCATTTTGGACCTATGATTTGTGTTTGATACACGTATTTTCCATTGTTTTCCGTTTTATTTTTTATTCTCTTATGTATGTGTAATAAGAATTGCTTCACGATGAACTGAAAATATGTAACGCTTAAGGTGACAGTTCAAACTATCTCTGTATTACTATTAAATTATTCTTAGGTGAAGAATACAACGTTTCCCGTAATTTTCGGCACCACTTTTACAGATCGTTCCACCCACATGTTGTACATATGCACAGTGCGTGAACATTTCCCGATGTCATTCTGAGGAAACAGAGGATATTCACTCTAATATTATAATGCCCTCGAAAACCGTTATCACTATCAGCCCACGCTGCAGAGTTGTTAATCCTTCCGCCAACTCATGTGCTATGGAAATTGCGAATACGGATGTAGTAAATTTTTCATAGATTCATAGATTTTTCAAAGCAAGAACGAACCTGATGGCATGAATATTTACCATTTGATTATAATAATAATACTAGCGAAATATCTATCCGAATTTAACGAAGAACGATTTAATTTTTTTGATAATATACTGACATTATCGGATACAACAGATGTTCTTGCAAATTTCCCGTCATAATTATCAACGATATATTTGATAGTGAATTTCATTATACCTGTCATTATCTTCATACATTATTTACTTAATGGGACTGTTTTTTCATAGTTAAAAGACGTCGCACTGGCTCCTAGGTTAGACTGTAAGGTAAAAATTTCCAAGAATGAATGCAAAAGTGTATCCTCAGTGGTTCGGATCCTGTTTGGAGAAAAATCTTTTTTCGGAAATCTTTGAGTTTCAGGTTTTACATCATTTAATAGATCTTATAGAAGAATTTAAACTTATAGGTGAATGTTTTCTGAATTTAGAGAGAACTGATAAAGATCCTCTTTTGCCTAACTTCTAAAATTTTCATCATAATAAATGTTATTTTTTATCATAGTATCATACAAGGTTTATGATTTCATTTTCAAAGTAATAAATCATTACAAAAAAATTAGAATTTTTGGTATGTATAAAATATAAAAAAATACATAATAATTCTACTGTTAACAGTAAAGAAAATTTGAAGGTGCCATTAAATAATAAAACTCTTGACTGATAAAAAGGATGACATGATACCAGAACCATATCGTCCAATTCCCAATCCTCACCTGAATTCCTTCCCTCCCCTCCATTCCTTCCTCCCTTCCCCCCATTACCTCCCCTATTTACCCTCCCCTCATTTCTTCCCATTCTTTTCCCCTCCCCTCCATACTTCCCCTACATTTCCTCCCCTCCTTTCATCCAATATTACTCTGCTATCACTTCACCTCCTCCCCTCCCCTACTAGATTTATCGATTTATGATTTCCTGTTATTCCACGAATTCTCGCCACAATGACCTCCAGAAGTCATGAAATTTTGCGACATTGTAGGGTGCAGCATTATACATCGAATGCACGTTTCAGCATCGCTCTAGCACTTGGCCATGGCGAGAAAAAGGCTTGTTTTAGACAATCAGACAAACACCGTTACACTCTTAATATATATGAATTTCCATTAAAAGAATTTGAGAAGTGATTTACTATACGTTATGAAATACGCGTCTTCTTTTTTTCCGTACCAAGTAAACGGAATTTCTCTGGCAATACATCAAAGATGTCATATCGAGAAAAGATATCTATTTCTGGCCACTCTTTACTGATTGTATTAGGTTGGTTGTTAACCAAGGACTTCACGTGGATTTAATTCTAGGTGAAATTATTTCGTATTTTATCCAAATCTAACGGACAATTTGCTAGATTTTCTGTAGGTATTATTAAAAGAAAATCTTCCGAATCTCCAGGAATATTGGTTAACCAGAGAGGTGTATCCTTGCAGACGAAACATAAAGCAGTTTCCAGAAGAGAGATAAAATTTTCAGCTTCGATTCCTATGCGGTTTTGTGATTAATCCGTAAGAAAATCTACAATTCATTTGTTTCAGTGTCAAAACTTGATATTATTTTACGTATATTCGTTCAATTAATAACACCTATAAAGGAGACGCGCTCAGTTGTCGTAGCGCTCAGTTGGGAGACGTTGAATTGATCTATGAACCATAGTTTTATCCTTAGGAAGATAGACATTAGGCGGTTGTGTTTCATCCCGACTAATAAATGATATCCATGCCTAAAACGAGAAAACGTAAATGCAAAACGCTAAGCGAGTGCTAAAATATGCTTAAAATCAAGGCAACCTAAGAGACAAAGCACACAGAGCAATTCCTAATTACCCTTACAACTAACTACGATGGAAGTTTTTTACACTGAAGGGACTTCTTAACCATTAATTATATAGTATGCTACTAAAGCATTCTTCTGGGGTACAGCACAATATGCGCCTCACCCCTGAAAAGGTAAACGGCACGTCACCTCCCGTCTTAATTACCAAATCTCTGTGAGTCACAAGCATGCAGTGCTAGGGGTACGGTAATGCTTAGCAAGTTGACGGGCGCGCAACAGGTGTCGCTTCCCAAGGCGGTATCGGCCGTACCAATTTGAGATGATTTTCTGAAGTCGCCATGGGGAAAAGATCGCGTTTTTTTAAGGATACCGCCAAAGCCGTCTACTTGAAACAATCCTTTGCGCGAATACTTAGTTCCGTCGAGAAGAAGTGGCTAATCTGAAATCGCAGATTGTAGTTGTCGTGATAGGATCAGAGGAGTATCCGGCACAAGAGCGAAAGAATAAAGTGTGAGAACAGTGAAAAGGAAGAAATCATGACCTGTGTCATTATGTTAGGCACATCCTGCTGCCCGACGGCTGATAGATATTTGAGGTTTCTATTATTTTATGCAATAAAGCAGAAAATAATTCTACTGAATCTACATTCGCGGAGCACCTCCTGGAATGCGGACAGAAGGGGAGGAAACAGGATAGCCTGGAGGTCATTGAGATCGGGTCAGCGGCCTCTGAACTCAACAATGACTTTTAGGATTCATTAATTTAGTTGTGTCTGAAGTGATCTAATTGTTCCTAAATGCTATTCCTTTGAGTCTATTCTTTAAATCTATTATTGATAACGCAAAATAGAGAATATATTCAAAATACACTTATCTCACTACAGACGCAACCAAATTTGTAAATCCAGCGTTGCGCAACACATACAAGAACACAATCATAGGATTAATTTAGAAAAGTTAAATTAAATAAATCGATTCAGAATAACTCAAAAAGAGATGCTTTAGAATGGATCTTCATACATCAAAAGAAAGGAGAAAAAGCGCTGTCAGCAATAATATTAGATTGCGCCCGCAATAAATTTATTCTTCGTGGTGAGTTCATATTTTTAATAAACAATATAAACTAATCGATTTTTTATTTTAGAATTTAAGAGTTTTAAAATCAAGGGCTAAATATCCTATTTATGCAAGTGAAAGGTGGTATTGGTAGAGACAGAGGTATTGGCAGAGAGGGTAACAAAGCAGACACGCTTCCAGAAATGTTTCTCCTGCAAACATCTATTTATTTCAACTCTTTCTATTTAAAATAAAACTTGCTTGAGGCGGAAAAATAATATGCGGCCATGTGCCTGCGCGTCTGTCTTATTTTCCACATTTTCATTGCATCCAATCCACATAAAAATTATTGCCCGCCTTCAAGTGTTTCCCAACTCTCTTCTCTTTGCATATTAGATCATAAAACAGACAATTACTAATCGCTGAACCCTTATACTTGCCACTTTTTCCTAGCGGCAATTTTTTCAGCGGAACGTTTTCTGGATATGACTTTCGTAAAGAATACGATATTCTACCTCCAAAATAAGAATTTTCATTCAAATGTACACACATCCCTGATTAATATATTAGATACTTATGAATTAATCCGTTGAAAGCTTCAAAATTACAGTCCTCAAATACCATTCCAAAGATTTTGAGCTTCTTAGAGATAACGTCGAATCTTTATTTTTATGGTGATTTGGAAGTAAGCCAGGAATATACTGTTCATTTAACAGACATTAGGGTAAATGCAGTAAATAATCCGTATAAAATTCAAGAGCACAATACGCTAATGCTTTCGAATAACTTTCGTGGATAATGAAGCAATTCTACCGGGGAGATATTAAGAGCGAATACGAGGGAAATTTTAACGAAATTCCTTCAATCAATATCACCCAAGTTGGAACGCTAACTCTCGCTAAATGCTATGATGTAATCTTGTTAAATTATCACATTATAACTTTAGAGGCTAGATAAAAGAGACCCTATAGTCGCTGATAGAGTAAAATTATTAATAATAATATTCCCTTGTTAACGAATGTAGTCAAGCAATCATAAAACGGAAAATAAGGTGAGATTTTTAAGGGAATATTTCAATTCAGTAGGAATAATTATTTTATTAATCAATCTAACGCTTTAGATATCTCTAGATTTTTAGGGTGTTTAATCTGCTATGAATGAACTTCAGAGCTACAGTGAGAGCAATTCATATAATACTAATGAATCGTTTGCTAAAACTGCGCGTAGATTATTCATAATAAAAATTAAGAACTATTGTAGGAGAAATAAACAATGAAATGAAAGGAAATCCTTAAGAGTACTTATAATGTTTCTAATTTTACTTATTAATGCACTTAAGTCATATTAACAAATAGAGGCGATAATTACTTTTTTAAACTTGAAAACTGTATTCAACACATTGTATTTAGCTAATGCCGTTGTTGTGTATGTTAGTACTGAATAAATGGGACGGGAGCTGAAATAATATGTTCGCAGGAAAAGAATAAAAGTGTCTGCAAAAAAGGAAAATTATGTGAGGAAGTCTCAAGAGAATGAAGTAAGTTCAGAAAGGGAAATCTGTTTGAATATATCTTTATGGTGTTTGATGTGATGTAAGAAAGAGTTTCATTCTGTTAGACAGAACTTATTTATAGATCGGGAAATCTTCTATTCGGTGATACACTGATAGCATACACCTCAGTTAGGTCGCATGAATCCGTACATGTGAATCTCTTCCATTTCTCTCCTCCTCTTTCATGATGTTCATAATACTTAATTTAACTATCTCATGTAGTTGATTGTATTTCACTTGGTGAAATGATTTGTAGTATAGGTTTTCAGAGATCTATTCTGGTTAACTTAGAACTATTCTTTTTCATTATATTCGTCCAGATAACGTCTCTTTTTATCTTAGCTTTCCTTAAATTCGCCGTTTTTTCACGCTCCCCTTTTTGATAGCATTTTTCTGCAACATTAATAAGTTGAAGTACAATTGATTGAATTCCTCATTATTATTAAACTCCTTCATATGATGCTGAGTATTCGTTCCTATTTTACTGTTAAAGTCGTATTAGTGAGTTTCCTCTAAATAAATTTAAAAGTCCGTTCTGTGGACATCAAGAGACATGTAATAACATAATTCTTTTCAATCGTGCTTGATATATCATTGTTCATTTCAGGATAATTATTGCATTTAAATTAAGTGAACCCGATACCTCCAGAAAAGGGTGATTCACGCTTAAATTCAAGGCCGAAATAAGGAAATCCGATTTTCTTCTCTTATAAATACTACAGTGCTATCATAGAAAAAGCAACACAAATATTTTAACTAGATTTAGTGTCGTTCTTTTTGTTCGCAATTTATGCATGAGAAAGACTCGACCGTGTCACCCGAATTTTTTTGACGAGTCAAAAAATTTTCGTGTTGAGGCTTAAATCTTTTCAGACCTTACAACAAAAGCGGGTTCACTTCAACCCTGCTCTATACACAGTCGTCGGATAGAATGGAGGCGCGTGAGAGAAATGCATAATAAATTATGTTACTTAATCTCCTTATGTTGCAATTTATTTTCCGTTCCTAGGGGATTTATCGTTGTAAATAACTTTGAGTGTAATCGTGCATGGCTGAAATAGTTAAGATTGGTGAAATATTTTTCGTAGATTTTCATATTTCACCGTTTAATGAACATCTTCCAGAAGCATTCACTGTGAAGGATATAAATAATTGATTTACTTGATTTCCTTTATACGAATGCTTTGATTGATAAATGTGGATTTAATTTTAGGTGGACAAATTTCTTATTTTATCCAAAGCTAACGGACAATTTGCTAGATTTTTGTTTAGCTATGATAAATAGAAAATCTGCCGAATCTCCAGTAATATTGGTTAACCAGAGAGCTCTATGCTTACAGAAGAATCATAAGGCATTTTACAGAATAGTGATATCATATTCGATAACTTTGAGTTTAATCAGTAATCGGTAAGAAAATCTACCATTCAATTGTTTGAGCGTCAAAAATTGATATTATTTTCCGTATATTCATTCAATAATAACGCCTGAGAAGAAGACGCGCTCAGTTGTCTGGTCACGGGAAAATGGAAGGCCTGAAAATCGGAGGATTTATAAAGAAAACACCAACTCAATATCCTATAATTTCTTTTTTTATATGTCACTAATCACCCTTTTTCATCTCCTTCTATTCAATATACGCTACTTTTCCCTTCTGAAGCCCTAGTTTTCTTTTTCTCTATTATCCGTTGATTCCCGTAGTGCCAAGTAGGTAGCGCGTTCGCATTTGATGAAAACAGTTTCTTGTTCGTTTTCCAGTGGGAGCCCATATGCGCGAAATTATCTTAGGTATGATTCTTCTCCTTCTAAGCAATTTTGAATGATTTCAATTGAAGTTATCCCTCAACCGATTAAAAATAATTTTTTGAAATGGACCTTTATTTAATGAGGCTTTGATCCGGTATATTTAAAGATGCATTATTCCCTCATACAAATCTGTCTCACCTGTTTTCCGATCACCGATTTGGTGAGGTTAACCGGAGGATGAGACCATTTTCCCCACTGCGCACCTCTCTGCCGTAATTATGGGCTCTCCGTCTGTAAAATCTTGGAGAGAGATAAAAATAATGATATTTGGAGATTCAGTTCGAAGAGTGAACCAAGCAAAAACCCCCCAGGTCAAAGCTCAGATTTAGGAAAATATCCTGCGTCTATTGCACTAGGTTTCTAATTAATTTTTTCCCCAACCGTTTCGTTTCATCCCATTTGTCAGCTTATAGATGAATAAATGTTAATTAACGATCATAATTTATTTCTGAGAAGACGATGATCCATGCTTGTGGTCGTTCAGGTGCATTGCGATACGGGAATTCTTTGACTCTTTTTGGAAGTATGCTCTGTCCTCTTCCGCACGTGTTCGCAGTATTCGCACGCATTTTATACCCGTATGAGTATTTGAGTTTTAAATTCCGTTGATACCGCGATAATAGATCCAAGTCCTTCTATAGTTTCATGCCTCGTTTCGCTTCGGTGCTCTTGATAGTTACACACAGTGGCCGCTAACGGAGCGCTGCAGTAGCCACTAGGTAGCGACATTTGACGGAGAACGAGGGAACTACTTCCTCGAATGAGAATTAATATACCTCGAAATACGAGTTTTATTCGTTCCGCTCGTATGTCAATTTGTTCGCATCTCAAAGCAATTTTCCCCTTTGAAATTAATTGAAATGCCATTAATTCGTTCCAGACCCCTAAATTCCACCCCATTTGTCCTTGTTACGTGTTTTTGAATAGTAAAAATGTATTTATGAATGACAAATATTGTATAAAAACATAATAAAAGATATCGTAAAGAAATAAACTGGCTTTATAAAGCGTACGTGTATTTTGGTCACTAAAATGCACACAATTTAAATGCTGCTGCTGCTCTATGCTTAATTTTAGTTACTGCTTTTTTCTTCTCTGGTCTTTGCCTTTTTTCGCCGGATTAAAAAAACATGTCCAAGGAGGTTTGTTCCTTCTTCCATTTCAGAATGTTGCGGGAATGAGTTAGGCAAGTGTCATTAAATCGCTCCGATGCACGACTTTTTCGTCGTGTTTCTTTTCCACGAACTCTGAAACTCTCTCCCACATTCCCAACATCTTCTTTTCCTTACTAGTAGAGATAAACTCCTCCACCTATGGCTCCTCCTGCACACCAATTTCTTACGGAACCTCCGTATGCTGCTGCGACTTCAACTCTTGCAACTCCTCGGTCGAAGGTACTTTCGGCAACAGCCACAGCTTCTTCCATACACAGGTTTAGGTCCTCGTTGTAACACCCAGCCAGTACTTATCAATAATTCTGAGGCATATCACGATGTTAAAGTGTTTTTTAAGAAACAGATGCTTAGTGTACAGCTTTTTATAATTATAAATCACCTGCTGATCCATGGGCTGCAGTATAGGAGTGGTGTTGGGTGGTAGGTAGAGAACATTTATAAAGTAGAATTCTTCGAGGATGTCATCTTCGAGGTTCGGTGGGTGTGAAGGACGAGAAGGGCTTGCATGGTGAGGTTGTGTTCCTGTAGATATTTCTTAACAAAAGGGACAAAAACCAGGTTTACCCACTGCACAAAGAACTGCCTAGTGACCCATGCCTTCGGGTGGTCCTTTTCCTAAGGTTGTCAAATCAGCCTCGACTGGCTTTAAACGAGTCTTACGATGCCTCGTCCGTGTTAGTGCGCGGGATCTTCTTCAGATAATCACCGTAAGTTGCTCGTGCTTTCTCGCATATGATGCCCTGTGTTAAAATATCGCCTTTAAGCTGCTTCTCCGTCACTCAAACCATCAGCAGTTTCTCCATCTCTTCATGGAGAGAGCTCCGGAGCGTTGAAATAATTGCAACGCCGTTATCTGGTGTTAACCCCTTTATTGACTCCTTCTGTTGGAGCACAGTATACACTGTGGAAGTTCTACGCTCGTACTGCCTCGACAAGTCAGCTACTCGTACACCTAGTTCATTTTACCATAATTTCACGCTTTAATTCTATAGACATCATCTTCTTCTGAGTACTTGCCTTTCCACTCACTTTCTTCGGACCCAAGTTTATAAATGAAGTGTGATAAAGTATTTAATTTCAGAAAAAGCACAAAGCCCTAGAAAAACTTTTCAAAGATGCTTCGACAGCGAGGTAAACAAGTATACTGAGGGGATGCGTGGGACAATGCGAGACGCAGGAGGCACAGTAAACTGGTGGGTCGTATGCAGCCGGCCGTTCCTCATATCTCAAATGTTGCTCGTATTTCAAAGCAGAACTTCGCTCGCTCGACGGCTCGTATCTCAAATATCTCGTATGTTAGGGCACTCGTATCTCGAGGTACCACTGAATTTCCCTCCGCGCTCCGACGAAACAAACTTTTAAAGTTGACTTTTTGGCAAAATAGTAAATCCTATTTTTTCTATTTTCTTTTTCTAATAAGTAATTCGCGTCGTTTTCTTTTGTAATACAATATTTGTGAGAAAAATATCGATCTGAAAAGAGTAATTCGCGTACTTTTATTCTCGCCTTGGAAATCCTCTCTGTCGCTGGAACAAAACATTTCTCCTCCTCCGAGCGTTCACTACTCCACTCCCATTCTGACAATCCTCCCTTGACTTCACATCTCATTTATCGTTTTCCAAACAGTTCTATTAGATCGACTGCTTCATCTAAAGCGAAATGTTTACAAGCCTAGGTTACCAAACATTCGATCTTTAGCCTCATTTTGGACCTATGATTTGTGTTTGATACACGTATTTTCCATTGTTTTCCGTTTTATTTTTTATTCTCTTATGTATGTGTAATAAGAATTGCTTCACGATGAACTGAAAATATGTAACGCTTAAGGTGACAGTTCAAACTATCTCTGTATTACTATTAAATTATTCTTAGGTGAAGAATACAACGTTTCCCGTAATTTTCGGCACCACTTTTACAGATCGTTCCACCCACATGTTGTACATATGCACAGTGCGTGAACATTTCCCGATGTCATTCTGAGGAAACAGAGGATATTCACTCTAATATTATAATGCCCTCGAAAACCGTTATCACTATCAGCCCACGCTGCAGAGTTGTTAATCCTTCCGCCAACTCATGTGCTATGGAAATTGCGAATACGGATGTAGTAAATTTTTCATAGATTCATAGATTTTTCAAAGCAAGAACGAACCTGATGGCATGAATATTTACCATTTGATTATAATAATAATACTAGCGAAATATCTATCCGAATTTAACGAAGAACGATTTAATTTTTTTGATAATATACTGACATTATCGGATACAACAGATGTTCTTGCAAATTTCCCGTCATAATTATCAACGATATATTTGATAGTGAATTTCATTATACCTGTCATTATCTTCATACATTATTTACTTAATGGGACTGTTTTTTCATAGTTAAAAGACGTCGCACTGGCTCCTAGGTTAGACTGTAAGGTAAAAATTTCCAAGAATGAATGCAAAAGTGTATCCTCAGTGGTTCGGATCCTGTTTGGAGAAAAATCTTTTTTCGGAAATCTTTGAGTTTCAGGTTTTAGATCATTTAATAGATCTTATAGAAGAATTTAAACTTATAGGTGAATGTTTTCTGAATTTAGAGAGAACTGATAAAGATCCTCTTTTGCCTAACTTCTAAAATTTTCATCATAATAAATGTTATTTTTTATCATAGTATCATACAAGGTTTATGATTTCATTTTCAAAGTAATAAATCATTACAAAAAAATTAGAATTTTTGGTATGTATAAAATATAAAAAAATACATAATAATTCTACTGTTAACAGTAAAGAAAATTTGAAGGTGCCATTAAATAATAAAACTCTTGACTGATAAAAAGGATGACATGATACCAGAACCATATCGTCCAATTCCCAATCCTCACCTGAATTCCTTCCCTCCCCTCCATTCCTTCCTCCCTTCCCCCCATTACCTCCCCTATTTACCCTCCCCTCATTTCTTCCCATTCTTTTCCCCTCCCCTCCATACTTCCCCTACATTTCCTCCCCTCCTTTCATCCAATATTACTCTGCTATCACTTCACCTCCTCCCCTCCCCTACTAGATTTATCGATTTATGATTTCCTGTTATTCCACGAATTCTCGCCACAATGACCTCCAGAAGTCATGAAATTTTGCGACATTGTAGGGTGCAGCATTATACATCGAATGCACGTTTCAGCATCGCTCTAGCACTTGGCCATGGCGAGAAAAAGGCTTGTTTTAGACAATCAGACAAACACCGTTACACTCTTAATATATATGAATTTCCATTAAAAGAATTTGAGAAGTGATTTACTATACGTTATGAAATACGCGTCTTCTTTTTTTCCGTACCAAGTAAACGGAATTTCTCTGGCAATACATCAAAGATGTCATATCGAGAAAAGATATCTATTTCTGGCCACTCTTTACTGATTGTATTAGGTTGGTTGTTAACCAAGGACTTCACGTGGATTTAATTCTAGGTGAAATTATTTCGTATTTTATCCAAATCTAACGGACAATTTGCTAGATTTTCTGTAGGTATTATTAAAAGAAAATCTTCCGAATCTCCAGGAATATTGGTTAACCAGAGAGGTGTATCCTTGCAGACGAAACATAAAGCAGTTTCCAGAAGAGAGATAAAATTTTCAGCTTCGATTCCTATGCGGTTTTGTGATTAATCCGTAAGAAAATCTACAATTCATTTGTTTCAGTGTCAAAACTTGATATTATTTTACGTATATTCGTTCAATTAATAACACCTATAAAGGAGACGCGCTCAGTTGTCGTAGCGCTCAGTTGGGAGACGTTGAATTGATCTATGAACCATAGTTTTATCCTTAGGAAGATAGACATTAGGCGGTTGTGTTTCATCCCGACTAATAAATGATATCCATGCCTAAAACGAGAAAACGTAAATGCAAAACGCTAAGCGAGTGCTAAAATATGCTTAAAATCAAGGCAACCTAAGAGACAAAGCACACAGAGCAATTCCTAATTACCCTTACAACTAACTACGATGGAAGTTTTTTACACTGAAGGGACTTCTTAACCATTAATTATATAGTATGCTACTAAAGCATTCTTCTGGGGTACAGCACAATATGCGCCTCACCCCTGAAAAGGTAAACGGCACGTCACCTCCCGTCTTAATTACCAAATCTCTGTGAGTCACAAGCATGCAGTGCTAGGGGTACGGTAATGCTTAGCAAGTTCACGGGCGCGCAACAGGTGTCGCTTCCCAAGGCGGTATCGGCCGTACCAATTTGAGATGATTTTCTGAAGTCGCCATGGGGAAAAGATCGCGTTTTTTTAAGGATACCGCCAAAGCCGACTATTTGAAACAATCCTTTGCGCGAATACTTAGTTCCGTCGAGAAGAAGTGGCTAATCTGAAATCGCAGATTGTAGTTGTCGGGATAGGATCAGAGGAGTATCCGGCACAAGAGCGAAAGAAAAAAGAGTGAGAACAGTGAAGAGAATGGTATCAGGACCTCTTTCAATAAGTTAGAAACATTGTGCTGCCCGACGGCTGTTAAATATTTGAGATTTCTATTATTTTATGCAATAAAGCAGAAAATAATTCTACTGAATCTACATTCGCGGAGCACCTTCTGGAATGCGTACAGAAAGGGAGGAAACAGGATAGCCTGGAGTTCATTGAGATCGGGGCAGCGGCCTCTGAACTCAACAATGACTTTTAGGATTCATTAATTTAGTTGTGTCTGAAGTGATCTAATTGTTCCTAAATGCTATTCCTTTGAGTCTATTCTTTAAATCTATTATTGATAACGCAAAATAGAGAATATATTCAAAATACACTTATCTCACTACAGACACAACCAAATTTGTAAATCCAGCGTTGCGCAACACATACAAGAACACAATCATAGGATTAATTTAGAAAAGTTAAATTAAATAAATCGATTCAGAATAACTCAAAAAGAGATGCTTTAGAATGGATCTTCATATATCAAAAGAAAGGAGAAAAAGCGCTGTCAGCAATAATATTAGATTGCGCCCGCAATAAATTTATTCTTCGTGGTGAGTTCATATTTTTAATAAACAATATAAACTAATCGATTTTTTATTTTAGAATTTAAGAGTTTTAAAATCAAGGGCTAAATATCCTATTTATGCAAGTGAAAGGTGGTATTGGTAGAGACAGAGGTATTGGCAGAGAGGGTAACAAAGCAGACACGCTTCCAGAAATGTTTCTCCTGCAAACATCTATTTATTTCAACTCTTTCTATTTAAAATAAAACTTGCTTGAGGCGGAAAAATAATATGCGGCCATGTGCCTGCGCGTCTGTCTTATTTTCCACATTTTCATTGCATCCAATCCACATAAAAATTATTGCCCGCCTTCAAGTGTTTCCCAACTCTCTTCTCTTTGCATATTAGATCATAAAACAGACAATTACTAATCGCTGAACCCTTATACTTGCCACTTTTTCCTAGCGGCAATTTTTTCAGCGGAACGTTTTCTGGATATGACTTTCGTAAAGAATACGATATTCTACCTCCAAAATAAGAATTTTCATTCAAATGTACACACATCCCTGATTAATATATTAGATACTTATGAATTAATCCGTTGAAAGCTTCAAAATTACAGTCCTCAAATACCATTCCAAAGATTTTGAGCTTCTTAGAAATAACGTCGAATCTTTATTTTTATGGTGATTTGGAAGTAAGCCAGGAATATACTGTTCATTTAACAGACATTAGGGTAAATGCAGTAAATAATCCGTATAAAATTCAAGAGCACAATACGCTAATGCTTTCGAATAACTTTCGTGGATAATGAAGCAATTCTACCGGGGAGATATTAAGAGCGAATACGAGGGAAATTTTAACGAAATTCCTTCAATCAATATCACCCAAGTTGGAACGCTAACTCTCGCTAAATGCTATGATGTAATCTTGTTAAATTATCACATTATAACTTTAGAGGCTAGATAAAAGAGACCCTATAGTCGCTGATAGAGTAAAATTATTAATAATAATATTCCCTTGTTAACGAATGTAGTCAAGCAATCATAAAACGGAAAATAAGGTGAGATTTTTAAGGGAATATTTCAATTCAGTAGGAATAATTATTTTATTAATCAATCTAACGCTTTAGATATCTCTAGATTTTTAGGGTGTTTAATCTGCTATGAATGAACTTCAGAGCTACAGTGAGAGCAATTCATATAATACTAATGAATCGTTTGCTAAAACTGCGCGTAGATTATTCATAATAAAAATTAAGAACTATTGTAGGAGAAATAAACAATGAAATGAAAGGAAATCCTTAAGAGTACTTATAATGTTTCTAATTTTACTTATTAATGCACTTAAGTCATATTAACAAATAGAGGCGATAATTACTTTTTTAAACTTGAAAACTGTATTCAACACATTGTATTTAGCTAATGCCGTTGTTGTGTATGTTAGTACTGAATAAATGGGACGGGAGCTGAAATAATATGTTCGCAGGAAAAGAATAAAAGTGTCTGCAAAAAAGGAAAATTATGTGAGGAAGTCTCAAGAGAATGAAGTAAGTTCAGAAAGGGAAATCTGTTTGAATATATCTTTATGGTGTTTGATGTGATGTAAGAAAGAGTTTCATTCTGTTAGACAGAACTTATTTATAGATCGGGAAATCTTCTATTCGGTGATACACTGATAGCATACACCTCAGTTAGGTCGCATGAATCCGTACATGTGAATCTCTTCCATTTCTCTCCTCCTCTTTCATGATGTTCATAATACTTAATTTAACTATCTCATGTAGTTGATTGTATTTCACTTGGTGAAATGATTTGTAGTATAGGTTTTCAGAGATCTATTCTGGTTAACTTAGAACTATTCTTTTTCATTATATTCGTCCAGATAACGTCTCTTTTTATCTTAGCTTTCCTTAAATTCGCCGTTTTTTCACGCTCCCCTTTTTGATAGCATTTTTCTGCAACATTAATAAGTTGAAGTACAATTGATTGAATTCCTCATTATTATTAAACTCCTTCATATGATGCTGAGTATTCGTTCCTATTTTACTGTTAAAGTCGTATTAGTGAGTTTCCTCTAAATAAATTTAAAAGTCCGTTCTGTGGACATCAAGAGACATGTAATAACATAATTCTTTTCAATCGTGCTTGATATATCATTGTTCATTTCAGGATAATTATTGCATTTAAATTAAGTGAACCCGATACCTCCAGAAAAGGGTGATTCACGCTTAAATTCAAGGCCGAAATAAGGAAATCCGATTTTCTTCTCTTATAAATACTACAGTGCTATCATAGAAAAAGCAACACAAATATTTTAACTAGATTTAGTGTCGTTCTTTTTGTTCGCAATTTATGCATGAGAAAGACTCGACCGTGTCACCCGAATTTTTTTGACGAGTCAAAAAATTTTCGTGTTGAGGCTTAAATCTTTTCAGACCTTACAACAAAAGCGGGTTCACTTCAACCCTGCTCTATACACAGTCGTCGGATAGAATGGAGGCGCGTGAGAGAAATGCATAATAAATTATGTTACTTAATCTCCTTATGTTGCAATTTATTTTCCGTTCCTAGGGGATTTATCGTAGTAAATAACTTTGAGTGTAATCGTGCATGGCTGAAATAGTTAAGATTGGTGAAATATTTTTCGTAGATTTTCATATTTCACCGTTTAATGAACATCTTCCAGAAGCATTCACTGTGAAGGATATAAATAATTGATTTACTTGATTTCCTTTATACGAATGCTTTGATTGATAAATGTGGATTTAATTTTAGGTGGACAAATTTCTTATTTTATCCAAAGCTAACGGACAATTTGCTAGATTTTTGTTTAGCTATGATAAATAGAAAATCTGCCGAATCTCCAGTAATATTGGTTAACCAGAGAGCTCTATGCTTACAGAAGAATCATAAGGCATTTTACAGAATAGTGATATCATATTCGATAACTTTGAGTTTAATCAGTAATCGGTAAGAAAATCTACCATTCAATTGTTTGAGCGTCAAAAATTGATATTATTTTCCGTATATTCATTCAATAATAACGCCTGAGAAGAAGACGCGCTCAGTTGTCTGGTCACGGGAAAATGGAAGGCCTGAAAATCGGAGGATTTATAAAGAAAACACCAACTCAATATCCTATAATTTCTTTTTTTATATGTCACTAATCACCCTTTTTCATCTCCTTCTATTCAATATACGCTACTTTTCCCTTCTGAAGCCCTAGTTTTCTTTTTCTCTATTATCCGTTGATTCCCGTAGTGCCAAGTAGGTAGCGCGTTCGCATTTGATGAAAACAGTTTCTTGTTCGTTTTCCAGTGGGAGCCCATATGCGCGAAATTATCTTAGGTATGATTCTTCTCCTTCTAAGCAATTTTGAATGATTTCAATTGAAGTTATCCCTCAACCGATTAAAAATAATTTTTTGAAATGGACCTTTATTTAATGAGGCTTTGATCCGGTATATTTAAAGATGCATTATTCCCTCATACAAATCTGTCTCACCTGTTTTCCGATCACCGATTTGGTGAGGTTAACCGGAGGATGAGACCATTTTCCCCACTGCGCACCTCTCTGCCGTAATTATGGGCTCTCCGTCTGTAAAATCTTGGAGAGAGATAAAAATAATGATATTTGGAGATTCAGTTCGAAGAGTGAACCAAGCAAAAACCCCCCAGGTCAAAGCTCAGATTTAGGAAAATATCCTGCGTCTATTGCACTAGGTTTCTAATTAATTTTTTCCCCAACCGTTTCGTTTCATCCCATTTGTCAGCTTATAGATGAATAAATGTTAATTAACGATCATAATTTATTTCTGAGAAGACGATGATCCATGCTTGTGGTCGTTCAGGTGCATTGCGATACGGGAATTCTTTGACTCTTTTTGGAAGTATGCTCTGTCCTCTTCCGCACGTGTTCGCAGTATTCGCACGCATTTTATACCCGTATGAGTATTTGAGTTTTAAATTCCGTTGATACCGCGATAATAGATCCAAGTCCTTCTATAGTTTCATGCCTCGTTTCGCTTCGGTGCTCTTGATAGTTACACACAGTGGCCGCTAACGGAGCGCTGCAGTAGCCACTAGGTAGCGACATTTGACGGAGAACGAGGGAACTACTTCCTCGAATGAGAATTAATATACCTCGAAATACGAGTTTTATTCGTTCCGCTCGTATGTCAATTTGTTCGCATCTCAAAGCAATTTTCCCCTTTGAAATTAATTGAAATGCCATTAATTCGTTCCAGACCCCTAAATTCCACCCCATTTGTCCTTGTTACGTGTTTTTGAATAGTAAAAATGTATTTATGAATGACAAATATTGTATAAAAACATAATAAAAGATATCGTAAAGAAATAAACTGGCTTTATAAAGCGTACGTGTATTTTGGTCACTAAAATGCACACAATTTAAATGCTGCTGCTGCTCTATGCTTAATTTTAGTTACTGCTTTTTTCTTCTCTGGTCTTTGCCTTTTTTCGCCGGATTAAAAAAACATGTCCAAGGAGGTTTGTTCCTTCTTCCATTTCAGAATGTTGCGGGAATGAGTTAGGCAAGTGTCATTAAATCGCTCCGATGCACGACTTTTTCGTCGTGTTTCTTTTCCACGAACTCTGAAACTCTCTCCCACATTCCCAACATCTTCTTTTCCTTACTAGTAGAGATAAACTCCTCCACCTATGGCTCCTCCTGCACACCAATTTCTTACGGAACCTCCGTATGCTGCTGCGACTTCAACTCTTGCAACTCCTCGGTCGAAGGTACTTTCGGCAACAGCCACAGCTTCTTCCATACACAGGTTTAGGTCCTCGTTGTAACACCCAGCCAGTACTTATCAATAATTCTGAGGCATATCACGATGTTAAAGTGTTTTTTAAGAAACAGATGCTTAGTGTACAGCTTTTTATAATTATAAATCACCTGCTGATCCATGGGCTGCAGTATAGGAGTGGTGTTGGGTGGTAGGTAGAGAACATTTATAAAGTAGAATTCTTCGAGGATGTCATCTTCGAGGTTCGGTGGGTGTGAAGGACGAGAAGGGCTTGCATGGTGAGGTTGTGTTCCTGTAGATATTTCTTAACAAAAGGGACAAAAACCAGGTTTACCCACTGCACAAAGAACTGCCTAGTGACCCATGCCTTCGGGTGGTCCTTTTCCTAAGGTTGTCAAATCAGCCTCGACTGGCTTTAAACGAGTCTTACGATGCCTCGTCCGTGTTAGTGCGCGGGATCTTCTTCAGATAATCACCGTAAGTTGCTCGTGCTTTCTCGCATATGATGCCCTGTGTTAAAATATCGCCTTTAAGCTGCTTCTCCGTCACTCAAACCATCAGCAGTTTCTCCATCTCTTCATGGAGAGAGCTCCGGAGCGTTGAAATAATTGCAACGCCGTTATCTGGTGTTAACCCCTTTATTGACTCCTTCTGTTGGAGCACAGTATACACTGTGGAAGTTCTACGCTCGTACTGCCTCGACAAGTCAGCTACTCGTACACCTAGTTCATTTTACCATAATTTCACGCTTTAATTCTATAGACATCATCTTCTTCTGAGTACTTGCCTTTCCACTCACTTTCTTCGGACCCAAGTTTATAAATGAAGTGTGATAAAGTATTTAATTTCAGAAAAAGCACAAAGCCCTAGAAAAACTTTTCAAAGATGCTTCGACAGCGAGGTAAACAAGTATACTGAGGGGATGCGTGGGACAATGCGAGACGCAGGAGGCACAGTAAACTGGTGGGTCGTATGCAGCCGGCCGTTCCTCATATCTCAAATGTTGCTCGTATTTCAAAGCAGAACTTCGCTCGCTCGACGGCTCGTATCTCAAATATCTCGTATGTTAGGGCACTCGTATCTCGAGGTACCACTGAATTTCCCTCCGCGCTCCGACGAAACAAACTTTTAAAGTTGACTTTTTGGCAAAATAGTAAATCCTATTTTTTCTATTTTCTTTTTCTAATAAGTAATTCGCGTCGTTTTCTTTTGTAATACAATATTTGTGAGAAAAATATCGATCTGAAAAGAGTAATTCGCGTACTTTTATTCTCGCCTTGGAAATCCTCTCTGTCGCTGGAACAAAACATTTCTCCTCCTCCGAGCGTTCACTACTCCACTCCCATTCTGACAATCCTCCCTTGACTTCACATCTCATTTATCGTTTTCCAAACAGTTCTATTAGATCGACTGCTTCATCTAAAGCGAAATGTTTACAAGCCTAGGTTACCAAACATTCGATCTTTAGCCTCATTTTGGACCTATGATTTGTGTTTGATACACGTATTTTCCATTGTTTTCCGTTTTATTTTTTATTCTCTTATGTATGTGTAATAAGAATTGCTTCACGATGAACTGAAAATATGTAACGCTTAAGGTGACAGTTCAAACTATCTCTGTATTACTATTAAATTATTCTTAGGTGAAGAATACAACGTTTCCCGTAATTTTCGGCACCACTTTTACAGATCGTTCCACCCACATGTTGTACATATGCACAGTGCGTGAACATTTCCCGATGTCATTCTGAGGAAACAGAGGATATTCACTCTAATATTATAATGCCCTCGAAAACCGTTATCACTATCAGCCCACGCTGCAGAGTTGTTAATCCTTCCGCCAACTCATGTGCTATGGAAATTGCGAATACGGATGTAGTAAATTTTTCATAGATTCATAGATTTTTCAAAGCAAGAACGAACCTGATGGCATGAATATTTACCATTTGATTATAATAATAATACTAGCGAAATATCTATCCGAATTTAACGAAGAACGATTTAATTTTTTTGATAATATACTGACATTATCGGATACAACAGATGTTCTTGCAAATTTCCCGTCATAATTATCAACGATATATTTGATAGTGAATTTCATTATACCTGTCATTATCTTCATACATTATTTACTTAATGGGACTGTTTTTTCATAGTTAAAAGACGTCGCACTGGCTCCTAGGTTAGACTGTAAGGTAAAAATTTCCAAGAATGAATGCAAAAGTGTATCCTCAGTGGTTCGGATCCTGTTTGGAGAAAAATCTTTTTTCGGAAATCTTTGAGTTTCAGGTTTTACATCATTTAATAGATCTTATAGAAGAATTTAAACTTATAGGTGAATGTTTTCTGAATTTAGAGAGAACTGATAAAGATCCTCTTTTGCCTAACTTCTAAAATTTTCATCATAATAAATGTTATTTTTTATCATAGTATCATACAAGGTTTATGATTTCATTTTCAAAATAATAAATCATTACAAAAAAATTAGAATTTTTGGTATGTATAAAATATAAAAAAATACATAATAATTCTACTGTTAACAGTAAAGAAAATTTGAAGGTGCCATTAAATAATAAAACTCTTGACTGATAAAAAGGATGACATGATACCAGAACCATATCGTCCAATTCCCAATCCTCACCTGAATTCCTTCCCTCCCCTCCATTCCTTCCTCCCTTCCCCCCATTACCTCCCCTATTTACCCTCCCCTCATTTCTTCCCATTCTTTTCCCCTCCCCTCCATACTTCCCCTACATTTCCTCCCCTCCTTTCATCCAATATTACTCTGCTATCACTTCACCTCCTCCCCTCCCCTACTAGATTTATCGATTTATGATTTCCTGTTATTCCACGAATTCTCGCCACAATGACCTCCAGAAGTCATGAAATTTTGCGACATTGTAGGGTGCAGCATTATACATCGAATGCACGTTTCAGCATCGCTCTAGCACTTGGCCATGGCGAGAAAAAGGCTTGTTTTAGACAATCAGACAAACACCGTTACACTCTTAATATATATGAATTTCCATTAAAAGAATTTGAGAAGTGATTTACTATACGTTATGAAATACGCGTCTTCTTTTTTTCCGTACCAAGTAAACGGAATTTCTCTGGCAATACATCAAAGATGTCATATCGAGAAAAGATATCTATTTCTGGCCACTCTTTACTGATTGTATTAGGTTGGTTGTTAACCAAGGACTTCACGTGGATTTAATTCTAGGTGAAATTATTTCGTATTTTATCCAAATCTAACGGACAATTTGCTAGATTTTCTGTAGGTATTATTAAAAGAAAATCTTCCGAATCTCCAGGAATATTGGTTAACCAGAGAGGTGTATCCTTGCAGACGAAACATAAAGCAGTTTCCAGAAGAGAGATAAAATTTTCAGCTTCGATTCCTATGCGGTTTTGTGATTAATCCGTAAGAAAATCTACAATTCATTTGTTTCAGTGTCAAAACTTGATATTATTTTACGTATATTCGTTCAATTAATAACACCTATAAAGGAGACGCGCTCAGTTGTCGTAGCGCTCAGTTGGGAGACGTTGAATTGATCTATGAACCATAGTTTTATCCTTAGGAAGATAGACATTAGGCGGTTGTGTTTCATCCCGACTAATAAATGATATCCATGCCTAAAACGAGAAAACGTAAATGCAAAACGCTAAGCGAGTGCTAAAATATGCTTAAAATCAAGGCAACCTAAGAGACAAAGCACACAGAGCAATTCCTAATTACCCTTACAACTAACTACGATGGAAGTTTTTTACACTGAAGGGACTTCTTAACCATTAATTATATAGTATGCTACTAAAGCATTCTTCTGGGGTACAGCACAATATGCGCCTCACCCCTGAAAAGGTAAACGGCACGTCACCTCCCGTCTTAATTACCAAATCTCTGTGAGTCACAAGCATGCAGTGCTAGGGGTACGGTAATGCTTAGCAAGTTCACGGGCGCGCAACAGGTGTCGCTTCCCAAGGCGGTATCGGCCGTACCAATTTGAGATGATTTTCTGAAGTCGCCATGGGGAAAAGATCGCGTTTTTTTAAGGATACCGCCAAAGCCGACTATTTGAAACAATCCTTTGCGCGAATACTTAGTTCCGTCGAGAAGAAGTGGCTAATCTGAAATCGCAGATTGTAGTTGTCGGGATAGGATCAGAGGAGTATCCGGCACAAGAGCGAAAGAAAAAAGAGTGAGAACAGTGAAGAGAATGGTATCAGGACCTCTTTCAATAAGTTAGAAACATTGTGCTGCCCGACGGCTGTTAAATATTTGAGATTTCTATTATTTTATGCAATAAAGCAGAAAATAATTCTACTGAATCTACATTCGCGGAGCACCTTCTGGAATGCGTACAGAAAGGGAGGAAACAGGATAGCCTGGAGTTCATTGAGATCGGGTCAGCGGCCTCTGAACTCAACAATGACTTTTAGGATTCATTAATTTAGTTGTGTCTGAAGTGATCTAATTGTTCCTTAATGCTATTCTTTTGAGTCTATTCTTTGAATCTATTATTGATAACGCAAAATAGAGAATATATTCAAAATACACTTATCTCACTACAGACACAACCAAATTTGTAAATCCAGCGTTGCGCAACACATACAAGAACACAATCATAGGATTAATTTAGAAAAGTTAAATTAAATAAATCGATTCAGAATAACTCAAAAAGAGATGCTTTAGAATGGATCTTCATATATCAAAAGAAAGGAGAAAAAGCGCTGTCAGCAATAATATTACATTGCGCCCGCAATAAATTTATTCTTCGTAGTGAGTTCATATTTTTAATAAACAATGTAAACTAATCTATTTTTTATTTTAGAATTTAAGAGTTTTAAAATCAAGGGCTAAATATCCTACTTATGCAAGTGAAAGGTGGTATTGGTAGAGACAGAGGTATTGGCAGAGAGGGTAACAAAGCAGACACGCTTCCAGAAATGTTTCTCTTGCAAACATCTATTTATTTACACTCTTCTAAAATAATATTCGGCCATGTGCCTGCGCGTCTGTCTTATTTTCCACATTTTCATTGCATCCAATCCACATAAAAATTATTGCCCGCCTTCAAGTGTTTCCCAACTCTCTTCTCTTTGCATATTAGATCATAAAACAGACAATTACTAATCGCTGAACCCTTATACTTGCCACTTTTTCCTAGCGGAAATTTTTCAGCGGAACATTTTCTGGATATGACTTTCGTAAAGAATACGATATTCTACCTCCAAAATAAGAATTTCATTCAAATGTACACACATCCCTGATTAATATATTAGATACTTATGAATTAATCCGTTGAAAGCTTCAAAATTACAGTCCTCAAATACCATTCCAAAGATTTTGTGCTTCTTAGAAATAACGTCGAATCTTTATTTTTATGGTGATTTGGAAGTTAGCCAGGAATATACTGTTCATTTAACAGACATTAGGGTAAATGCAGTAAATAATCCGTATAAAATTCAAGAGCACAATACGCTAATGCTTTCGAATAACTTTCGTGGATAATGAAGCAATTCTACCGGGGAGATATTAAGAGCGAATACGAGGGAAATTTTTACGAAATTCCTTCCATCCAACCTTTCAACGAATTAATTCAAAATAATCACGAATGTGTGTATACTTTGAACAATAATCAGGAAGGTGTATATAATGTAATGAAAATAACTATTTTCGATGTAGAATATCATATTCTTTCCGAAAGTCATATCCAGAAAAATTTTCTCCGAAAAAATTTCCGCTAATAAAAAAGTGCCAACTAAAAGGTTTCAGCGGTTAGTAATTGTCTATTTTATGCTCCAATATGCAAAGAGAAGGGTGTAAAACACTTGAAGGCGGGCAATAATTTTTACGTGGATTTGATGCATAGGTAAGGCACGTATACAAAAGGGGTTCACTGAATTGCAGCATATGCTGAGAGATATGAATAGGGGGAGGAAGGAGAGTATAGGACTAAAGGATCTCAGAAACAATAGTGAGGTCTAAAGAGAAAGGAAGAGAACAGCGCGGGATGAGGGTTCAATGATGTGCGACAGATGCACAGCCGTGAAGGTACTTTTGAAATCTCAGTATCTCCTTTTCTTCGTAGGGAGTTCTTTTCGCTCTTTTCGACAAACGGATGCCTCACACTCCTCACTTTCTTTTCATAATGCATTTAACTCCCCTTGATATTCTCTACGAAATGCGCATGGAAAGTTTCTGAAAACTGGTACATGGCGTTAATCCTTTTCTTAAGATAATAGATTTCTTAAATTTCTTATTCATTAATAGCCGATTTCCATTTCCTTTACTTTCACTAGGAAGTGTCTTTCTTCCAGTCACTTGTCTGCCTTCTTACCGATCGTGTGCGTGTGTTAGATAGAGAGATGTCACTCCCAGGCGTCGAAAGCAAATGGCAGGAATGATTGCCGCTAATAAAGGTGTTTGCGAGATAGCGCGGGAGTTGAATGTCTTCACAATATCGAAGTTGAAGAATAAATCTGATTCCGTAGATCGGAAGATAGGAAGGCCTAGAAAGACAACGGAGGAATACACATCGTGGACCATGTTCGTGCGCATCCGATTTCCACTGCCTCGGAGATGAGATGATCAGTTGGGCTTCCTATTTGTTCGGAATCTGTGAGGCAGAGGATCGGATTCCATGGAGAGACTGTCGGAAGGGAGTTAAAGTGTTTAAGGGGTTTGATTAACATACTTTAGATAAGAAGAAGAACGGAAAACGCATGTATTCTAAAAAGAATCTTTCCGAGATAAATGTATCAAACTGCCCTTCCTTTCTCAATCAGGTAAACTTTTTGTGTATATCATATTCTTATTTTGTCGAGATACAATCCAGCCTTCCGAAGACAGGGAACTACAGTTCCGCAAAGAATTAAAGCTTTACCAGAAAATTCTGAGATCTCCAATGTACGCTAAGGATATTTAAACATGAAAGGACCTTTAACTCATTAGAGTTTTAAATTCCGTGTATACCGCAATAATAGATCACGGTTTCACTTCAGTGCTGCCACCTCTTGATACACAGTGGCCGCGGACAGAGCGCTGCGTCAAGGTATCGACATCTGACGTAGAATAAGGGAATTATTTCCTATTACTATTTTAAAGATCAGTTGATCGAATCACAATTTCTCTTTTAAGCATTACGAGGCGCTGCAGTCTGACGGTGAATCAGGGAACCTCGGAGCGGAAGTAAAATTCTAATGTGAAATTGTGGAAAAACTGCAAATCATCAATCAATAAATGTAGTAGGGGAGGGGAGGAGGAGAAATGATAGCAGAGAAATATAAGGGGGGGAAGTAGGGGAGAAACCGAGGGGTAGTGAAAATATCAGAGAAACAAAGGGGAGGGGAAGTATGGAGGGGAGGGGAAAATAGAGGAGATAATGAGGGGAGGTAATGAGGGGAGGTAAGGAAGGAATGTAGGGTATCATTTCATTCTTTCTATCAGTCAAGTGTTTCATTATTTAATGGTACAGTGGGGGTATAAATTATCGCAACACTTTCAGCACGCTTGAGTCGGAATTCTCAGAAACTACTTGCAAAACTATTTACTACGACTGACTGGCAACACTGTGAAATACCTCGAAAAGCGGTAATATTTGAGTGGGAGCCAATAACGTACTCAGAATTTCTCTCTTTCGATCTCTTTTTAGATCCATCGTGCGATCTCTCCTTGAGTTCGTCGGGTTTATCTCGGCATTTCTCTTTCACAGACAGTTATCATATTTATAGAATTAGAGTTTAAGGATATATTAATTACTATTTCAATCTTACATGCACAAAAATAATTGGATGACATTTATGACTTTATTTATAAATAAGATCTGTTGAATTGTAGAAAAACATGTAAAAATAAAGACGAATTAGATTAGAGTGGGAATATGCTACTTCGTGATACTTATCTTTAGCGAACGCGATATTATCGGTCAGGTAAATAAAATATATATTTTACCTGAATATAGGAAGTACAGATGGGCTTTATTAATCTCTTATTCTGGATAGCCTATGCGTCACTCACCAAAACTAACAGGTCATTTGGCAAGGCAAGGAGCTTTACTGAGGCTTATTATTACTATCAAATCATTGAGGTCTTCACTTCGAGAGACTGACTGCCAACATTCTGCTCAAGCAAATCTTTTTCATTTCCAGGCTTTAAACAAGTCTTGAGAACTATTGACATTTTCTGTTTATTATTAATTATTGTTTGCCTAAAACAAGGTCAATTCGCGAGTTCACACTTTCCAATATTCTCAGCGGATAGCAATAATATAGATTTAAATATTAGATTTAGATGTATATCCCGCGAGCAACCATATGCATGAGGAAGAGGGTGTAATTACACCATCGTCACTTAATCTACTCTATCAGCCTCACTAATCGCTCGGGGGAAAAAAGTGATTATCTGTCTTTGTCATTACTTCCCTGTAACGATTTGTCAATGGTCCCTGCTGGTACTAAATTTAATTTACTTCGTCTATAAGTTGTATACCGATGAAGCTTTTGAAGAGCTTCCGTCAGTTATTAGATCATCTCACCTGAAGCGAATTCCAACCGAGGGACTCTAGTAAAGCCGTAACGCTGCAGTCGAACCTGATATCTTCTCCATCGAAACGAGCTGCTCTACGCTGGACCATCTCTAAATCTGAAACTAAACCTACTAAATATCGGTTCCAAACCGCATAACAATATTCTAGACTCGGTCGAGTAAAAGAAAACAGCCATTTCTTTGAAACTCTATTCGCACCTCCTATCGCATTTCGAGTATATTCATTAAAAGATAAGTTACTGCTAAACGTGACTTCCGTATATTTGTTGTCGTGCGCTAACTCTACTGGGTGTTCCGAAATTCGGTACTGTGCCAGAATAACGTTTTTGGAACCCACATCAAAGCGTTTATTTATTCTTAAATCGATTCGGAAAATAAACCAGTCTTGCTCCTTACATTATATGCTAGGCCGATAATGCTAATTATAATTTGTAAAGAGCATCCTAAAAAATTAATCTACATTACATTAGTATGATAAAAACGTTAATTTTGACGGTAATGTCTCATTTGAAATGTGAATTTTATCGGCAAATTAGGTTTTCGTTTCCATGGCCATATTGACATTTCATTCAAAATATGATTCTTTAGCAAATTGACTGCAATAACATTTAGGTTTGCTTAAAGGTCTTCGATTTAGCTTAAGCTTTACTCAACCAAAAGCTGAAAAACGTGTTCAAATTCCCGCAGTTATCGGCCAAAAGGGATAAAATAGTTAACCTAGAGGCCCGGCTCCTTCTTTCAACACACATTATACCACATCTTTTGTATACGGCATTCGTTCTTTTGGGTGAGAAAGACTATCGCGTCCATACAGTTCATATATTTGTTTTTGTTTGATATACTCCGTCGAAGAAAACTACAACAGGCGCAAAGAGGTGAAAAATGTAGATGGTTTGAAATAAAATTCCCAAATAATTTGTCATTATTTATTGGGATACTTTCCGTCTTAGAGAATTATCTAAAAAAACTCAATTTTTGAAAAGGAGTAGTATTTTATTGATCTCTGACTTCATAAAATGCCGAGGATGTACTAACCTAATAATATAAGCTAATAATAAAAACAAATAATATAGAGTTTTCAGTTTGTGGGAAATTATCATAAAGGTAACCACTATGTATGAATTGATTGTGCAACTGCCAGACGTATCCGATCGGTAAAAGAAGGGGTTCAGTTCCATTTCCGCTTGTTCCTTCCATTAAATGAGTTTTTATGTTATTTTTTCTATTTGGCAAAATGAGAGAATTTAAGATATGATTGCTACATACATTTATGCAATCCTTTTTTGAATATATAGATTTATCATAGGGATGAAATTCAATGCGAAAAAAACATTTGATTTGAAGGATTCGAATCTCGCTATAGTCTGTCAAGAATGTGCTTTCCGCGCCTCAGCTAATACTTCGTCTTCCCAGGATTCGAGGCTCAGTGGTTCACTGCAAAGAAGAACTCATATTCTACAGCCACATGCATTTGACAGGGATTCCTGTTTCTCTAAGCACGATGAGGAATGTGATAAGGAAGTTTATTTTTTCTTAGTTCTCTTTAGAAATTAACGTGTTGACAGGAATTAGTATCACTTTTAATAGTTTTTAGGTGGTGGAAACGGTAATCAACAATTTTAAGCACCATCAGGCTATACGTAATAGGGAGGAAAATTATGTAATAATACGTAATAGAGAATAAAAATTCACGATTAATTTCATCGTATTATAAAAAATAATTGCAAAATAATTGATTGATGGGGTGACTGCAATCGAAATTAACTTCAGAGTGTACGTAAAACAAATTAAATGCTTCGACTGACTGTTAATTAACCATTAAGCACGCGGTTTACTCTATGTAGAAGATTGCGTGATTCAACTGCTATGCTGTAGAAAGAATCTGTTACTAGATATGAGTCGGATGAATATTGTCTTCAGAGGAGGAATGTTTTTAAGAGGGCGGTATTTACTTTTCTTATTTCACCATTGCGAACATTTTCGCTTCCTTTCCGCTTTAATTAAACGTCTCGGATGATGTTGATGCCATCGGCAGAGTTTCTCATTTTCATTCCGACGAACTGTTCCTCGCCAATCATTTCATTTGTTGCTTTCGCAAATCTATGTTTTTAATTCTTGCATATATTTTATAATCAGAACAGAATGTTAATTGGACTAACATCTTCCGTTTTTCGGATTCGCTTTTCTAAGATGGCCTAGTTTTCTTTTTCTCTATGATTAGTTATCCGTTGATTCCCGTATTGCCAAGTAGGTAGCGCGTTCGCATTTGATGAAAACAGTTTCTTGTTCGTTTTTCAGTGGGAGCCCATATGCGCGAAATTATCTTAGGTATGATTCTTCTCCTTCTAAGCAATTTTGAATGATTTCAACTGAAGTTATCCCTCAACCGATTAAAAATAATATTTTGAAATGGACCTTTATTTAATGAGGCTTTGATCCGGTATATTTCAAGATGCATTATTCCTTCATAAAAATCTGTCTCACTTGTTTTCTGATCACCGATTTGGAGAGGTTGACCGGAGGAAGAGACCATTTTCCCCACTGCGCGCCTCTCTGCCGTAATTATGGGCTGTCCGTCTGTAAAATCTTGGAGAGATATAAAAATATTTGGAGATTCAATTTCACAGTTGTTCCCCTTTATGCGATCTCCTGGCCGTTAAACAGTCGCGAATCGCTATTCAGGAATCCAGGAGCACTGTTCTCACTCTTTTTTCTTTCGCTCTTGTGCCGGATACTCCTCTGATCCTATCACGACAACTACAATCTGCGATTTCAGATTAGCCACTTCTTCTCGACGGAACTAAGTATTCGCGCAAAGGATTGTTTCAAATAGACGGCTTTGGCGGTATCCTTAAAAAAGCGCGATCTTTCCCCCATGGCGACTTCAGAGAATCATCTCAAATTGGTACGGCCGATACCGCCTTGGGAAGCGACACCTGTTGCGCGCCCGTGAACTTGCTAAGCATTACCGTACCCCTAGCACTGCATGCTTGTGACTCACAGAGATTTGGTAATTAAGACGGGAGGTGACGTGCCGTTTACCTTTTCAGGGGTGAGGTGGATATTGTGCTGTTCCGCAGAAGAAAGCTTAAGTAGCATACTATATAATTAATGGTTAAGAAGTCCCTTCAGTGTAAAAAACTTCCATCGTAGTTAGTTGTAAGGGTAATTAGGAATTGCTCTGTGTGCTTTGTCTCTTAGGTTGCCTTGATTTTAAGCATATTTTAGCACTCGCTTAGCGTTTTGCATTTACGTTTTCTCGTTTTAGGCATGGATATCATTTATTAGTCGGGATGAAACACAACCGCCTAATGTCTATCTTCCTAAGGATAAAACTATGGTTCATAGATCAATTCAACGTCTCCCAACTGAGCGCTACGACAACTGAGCGCGTCTCCTTTATAGGTGTTATTAATTGAACGAATATACGTAAAATAATATCAAGTTTTGACACTGAAACAAATGAATTGTAGATTTTCTTACGGATTAATCACAAAACCGCATAGGAATCGAAGCTGAAAATTTTATCTCTCTTCTGGAAACTGCTTTATGTTTCGTCTGCAAGGATACACCTCTCTGGTTAACCAATATTCCTGGAGATTCGGAAGATTTTCTTTTAATAATACCTACAGAAAATCTAGCAAATTGTCCGTTAGATTTGGATAAAATACGAAATAATTTCACCTAGAATTAAATCCACGTGAAGTCCTTGGTTAACAACCAACCTAATACAATCAGTAAAGAGTGGCCAGAAATAGATATCTTTTCTCGATATGACATCTTTGATGTATTGCCAGAGAAATTCCGTTTACTTGGTACGGAAAAAAAGAAGACGCGTATTTCATAACGTATAGTAAATCACTCCTCAAATTCTTTTAATGGAAATTCATATATATTAAGAGTGTAACGGTGTTTGTCTGATTGTCTAAAACAAGCCTTTTTCTCGCCATGGCCAAGTGCTAGAGCGATGCTGAAACGTGCATTCGATGTATAATGCTGCACCCTACAATGTCGCAAAATTTCATGACTTCTGGAGGTCATTGTGGCGAGAATTCGTGGAATAACAGGAAATCATAAATCAATAAATCTAGTAGGGGAGGGGAGGAGGTGAAGTGATAGCAGAGTAATATTGGATGAAAGGAGGGGAGGAAATGTAGGGGAAGTATGGAGGGGAGGGGAAAAGAATGGGAAGAAATGAGGGGAGGGTAAATAGGGGAGGTAATGGGGGGAAGGGAGGAAGGAATGGAGGGGAGGGAAGGAATTCAGGTGAGGATTGGGAATTGGACGATATGGTTCTGGTATCATGTCATCCTTTTTATCAGTCAAGAGTTTTATTATTTAATGGCACCTTCAAATTTTCTTTACTGTTAACAGTAGAATTATTATGTATTTTTTTATATTTTATACATACCAAAAATTCTAATTTTTTTGTAATGATTTATTATTTTGAAAATGAAATCATAAACCTTGTATGATACTATGATAAAAAATAACATTTATTATGATGAAAATTTTAGAAGTTAGGCAAAAGAGGATCTTTATCAGTTCTCTCTAAATTCAGAAAACATTCACCTATAAGTTTAAATTCTTCTATAAGATCTATTAAATGATGTAAAACCTGAAACTCAAAGATTTCCGAAAAAAGATTTTTCTCCAAACAGGATCCGAACCACTGAGGATACACTTTTGCATTCATTCTTGGAAATTTTTACCTTACAGTCTAACCTAGGAGCCAGTGCGACGTCTTTTAACTATGAAAAAACAGTCCCATTAAGTAAATAATGTATGAAGATAATGACAGGTATAATGAAATTCACTATCAAATATATCGTTGATAATTATGACGGGAAATTTGCAAGAACATCTGTTGTATCCGATAATGTCAGTATATTATCAAAAAAATTAAATCGTTCTTCGTTAAATTCGGATAGATATTTCGCTAGTATTATTATTATAATCAAATGGTAAATATTCATGCCATCAGGTTCGTTCTTGCTTTGAAAAATCTATGAATCTATGAAAAATTTACTACATCCGTATTCGCAATTTCCATAGCACATGAGTTGGCGGAAGGATTAACAACTCTGCAGCGTGGGCTGATAGTGATAACGGTTTTCGAGGGCATTATAATATTAGAGTGAATATCCTCTGTTTCCTCAGAATGACATCGGGAAATGTTCACGCACTGTGCATATGTACAACATGTGGGTGGAACGATCTGTAAAAGTGGTGCCGAAAATTACGGGAAACGTTGTATTCTTCACCTAAGAATAATTTAATAGTAATACAGAGATAGTTTGAACTGTCACCTTAAGCGTTACATATTTTCAGTTCATCGTGAAGCAATTCTTATTACACATACATAAGAGAATAAAAAATAAAACGGAAAACAATGGAAAATACGTGTATCAAACACAAATCATAGGTCCAAAATGAGGCTAAAGATCGAATGTTTGGTAACCTAGGCTTGTAAACATTTCGCTTTAGATGAAGCAGTCGATCTGATAGTACTGTTTGGAAAACGATAAATGAGATGTGAAGTCAAGGAAAGATTGTCAGAATGGGAGTTGAGTAGTGAACGCTCGGAGGAGGAGAAATGTTTTGTTCCAGCGACAGAGAGGATTTCCAAGGCGAGAATAAAAGTACGCGAATTACTCTTTTCAGATCGATATTTTTCTCACAAATATTGTATTACAAAAGAAAACGACGCGAATTACTTATTAGAAAAAGAAAATAGAAAAAATAGGATTTACTATTTTGCCAAAGAGTCAACTTTAAAAGTTTGTTTCGTCGGAGCGCGGAGGGAAATTCAGTGGTACCTCGAGATACGAGTGCCCTAACATACGAGATATTTGAGATACGAGCCGTCGAGCGAGCGAAGTTCTGCTTTGAAATACGAGCAACATTTGAGATACGAGGAACGGCCGGCTGCACACGACCCACCAGTTTACTGTGCCTCCTGCGTCTCGCATTATCCCACGCATCCCCTCAGTATACTTGTTTACCTCGCTGTCGAAGCATCTTTGAAAAGTTTTTCTAGGGCTTTGTGCTTTTTCTGAAATTAAATACTTTATCACACTTCATTTATAAACTTGGGTCCGAAGAAAGTGAGTGGAAAGGTCAGTCCTCAGAAGAAGATGATGTCTATAGAATTAAAGCGTGAAGTTTATGGTAAAATGAAGTAGGTGTGCGAGTAGCTGACTTGTCGAGGCAGTACGAGCGTAGTACTTCCACAGTGTATACTGTCCTTCAACAGAAGGAGTCAATAAAGGGTATAACACCAGCTAACGGCAATGCAATTATTTCAACGCTCCGTAGCTCTCTCCATGAAGAGATGGAGAAACTGCTGATGGTTTGAGTGACGGAGAAGCAGCTTAAAGGCGATATTTTAACACAGGGCATCATATGCGAGAAAGCACGAGCAATTTACGGTGATTAGCTGAAGAAGATCCCGCGCACTAACACGGACGAGGCATCGTAAGGCTCGTTTAATGCCAGTCGAGGTTGATTTGAGAACCTTAGGAAAAGGACCACCCGAAGGCATGGGTCACTAGACAGTTCTTTGTGCAGTGGGTAAACCTGGTTTTTGTCCCTTTTGTTAAGAAATATCTACAGGAACACAACCTCACCATGCAAGCCCTTCTCGTCCTTCACACCCACCGAACCTCGAAGATGACATCCTCGAAGAATTCTACTTTATAAAAGTTCTCTACCTACCACCCAACACCACTCCTATACTGCAGCCCATGGATCAGCAGGTGATTTATAATTATAAAAAGCTGTACACTAAGCATCTGTTTCTTAAAAAACACTTTAACATCGTGATATGCCTCAGAATTATTGATAAGTACTGGCTGGGTGTTACAACGAGGACCTAAACCTGTGTATGGAAGAAGCTGTGGCTGTTGTCGAAAGTACCTTCGACCGAGGAGTTGCAAGAGTTGAAGTCGCAGCAGCATACGGAGGTTCCGTAAGAAATTGGTGTGCAGGAGGAGCCATAGGTGGAGGAGTTTATCTCTACTAGTAAGGAAAAGAAGATGTTGGGAATGTGGGAGAGAGTTTCAGAGTTCGTGGAAAAGAAACACGACGAAAAAGTCGTGCATCGGAGCGATTTAATGACACTTGCCTAACTCATTCCCGCAACATTCTGAAATGGAAGAAGAAACAAACCTCCTTGGACATGTTTTTTTAATCCGGCGTAAAAAGGCAAAGACCAGAGAAGAAAAAAGCAGTAACTAAAATTAAGCATAGAGCAGCAGCAGCATTTAAATTGTGTGTATGTTGCATTTTAGTGACCAAAATACACGTACGCTTTATAAAGCCAGTTTATTTCTTTACGATATCTTTTATTATGTTTTTATACAATATTTGTCATTCATAAATACATTTTTCCTATTCAAAAACACGTAACAAGGACAAATGGGGTGGAATTTAGGGGTCTGGAACGAATTAATGGCATTTCAATTAATTTCAAAGGGGAAAATTGCTTTGAGATGCGAACAAATTGACATACGAGCGGAACGAATAAAACTCGTATTTCGAGGTATATTAATTCTCATTCGAGGAAGTAGTTCCCTCGTTCTCCGTCAGATGTCGCTACCTAGTGGCTACTGCAGCGCTCCGTTAGCGGCCACTGTGTGTAACTATCAAGAGCACCGAAGCGAAACGAGGCATGAAACTATAGAAGGACTTGGATCTATTATCGCGGTATCAACGGAATTTAAAACTCAAATACTCATACGGGTATAAAATGCGTGCGAATACTTCGAACACCTGCGGAAGAGTACAGAGCATCCTTCCAAAAAGAGTCCAAGAATTCCCGTATCGCAATGCACCTGACCGACCACAAGCATGGTTCATCGTCTTCTCGAAATAAATTATGCTCGTTAATTAACATTTATTCATCTATAAACTGACAAATGGGATCAAACGAAACGGTTGGGGAAAAAATTAATTAGAAACCTAGTGAAATGGACGCAGGATATTTTCCTAAAACTGAGCTTTGACCTGCGGGGTTTCTGCTTGGTTCACTCCAGGCCAGGAGATCACAGTTGTTCCCCGTCGCCAAATTCCGGTGTTCAAAGTCACCCTCTCTCCGGTCAATAACCTCGAAAATTTTAAAGCAATCACCACCCTGGCTGATGTTACTGTGGAAATACGTCCATTTACGAAGGAACTCATCCCTCTGCAGTGTCGCCGATGCCTTCAGTTCGGCCACACTCGTAATTACTGCCATCAGAAGCCGCAATGTTCTCTCTGTGGGGGGCCTCACCCCCTCAGTAACTGCACTGCCTCCGACCCTATCGAAAAGCCAACTTGCATCCACTGTCAAGGCCCGCACTCTTCTCTCCACAGGGGCTGCCCCAAATTTAAAGAATTACGTACTAAATTGGTCACTAAAGTTAAAGACAACAGAGTCCTTGGTGAAACCCCTTCTGGTGAATCTATTAATGTCAATTCCTCTACCTCTTTTCCCGAACTTCCTACCTCCTATGCCAACGCCGCCCGCAATTCCGCTCGTTCTTCCAACCCACCTGTTACCCCTACTCCCCCTCCTCCTCCCCCACCACCTACCTCCCCTCATCCTAACCCTAGCTCCTCTTCCTTCTCCTACCAACAACTCCTCACCAATGTCTTCTCAGCCTTCCAAAAAATTATGTCTGCCCCAACCTTGAAAGAAAAAATTTTCACCTTTTTCACTGAAGCTTTTACAATCATTAATGGGCTATTTAACTAACCTGGTAACATATAACGCACGCAGTATTCGTCCGAAACTCCCCGAATTTTTAGACTTTTACGAAGAAAATAATATTCATATCGCTTTCCTTCAGGAAACGGAACTTAACCCTCTTCAAAAAATTTTTGCTCCCTTGTACAACATAGTTAGACTCGATGTGGGTTCCTCCTCCAACGGATTAGCCATTTTTATTCATAAATCAATTAACTTCTCTCCCCTCCCTGTCCCAAAAATTTCGTCAATTGATCTTCTAGGCATCGAAATAATTTTAAATAATCGTCCTCTTCACCTTTATTCTTCCTATCTTAAGCATGGCCGCCTCAACCCTAACGACTTAATCTTTTTGTCCTCTTCTTCCATTCCCACAATTTTCCTTGGGGATTGGAATAGCAAGCACCCCACATGGGGCTCTTCATCTATCAATCCCAATGGTTCTAAACTCTTTCGCTTTCTCCAATCTTCCAATCTCAATGTCTTCTCCCCTTTTTCTCCTACCCATGTGACCAACAAATCTTCTGACCTTCTTGATTTTATTATCTCTTCTAATTTCATCGATATTTCTCCTCCTATTGTCCACAAAGTATTAGACTCTGATCACTTTCCCGTTTGTGCTTCCATTCTCGGCTCCCCTTCTAAATATTCTTCTCCCCCCAAACCCCACATCAATTGGAATCTATTTAAAAAATTCATTGTCGAAAAAATTAATTTCTATCCCCTCATCGGGGAAAATCCTTCAATAGACAAAATCGACTTTCATCTTTCCCTCTTAAACGACCTTATTACGGCGGCCAAGCAATCTGCTACAACCTTTCGTGAACCTATTCTTCAACCCCACTCTCCTCTTCCGCCCCATCTTCGTAGACTAATGTCCTGCCGTAACCGACTACGACGGCAATTCCATCTGTACAAAATGCCAGACGATCGAATCGCGCTAAACAACATCCGTAGCTTAATTAAACAAAAGCTCCAACTCCACCTGTCCTCCAAGTGGCTTGCTTTTTCTAGTTCGCTAAAATTTGAAGATGGTTCTCTTTGGAAAATCTCCAAATCCTTCACCAAATCCCATTCCTACAACCAACCCCTCTTAATTGATAATAAACTTAATTTCGACCCGGCTACTAATGCCAACTTTGCAGTAAATTACCTTGCTTCTTTAATGCAAAATGATGATTCTAATTTAAACTCTGATGCTCCTGTTAATATTTCTTATGATTTTCTTTCCAAATTTCAACCTGACGATCCTCCCCTTTCTACCAACCCCACTGAAGTTTTGGATCTTCTTCAGAATTTAAATATTCATAAAGCCCCCGGTCCCGATCCTTTCTCTAATAAAATTTTAAAACTTCTATCTGATATTCCAAACTTTATTCTCCTTCTTGTCGATCTGTTTAACGCTTGCCTTTGTATTTTTACTATTTTCCCAAATCTTGGAAGCTTGGAACCATTCGAATCATCCCCAAACCCCAAAAAGATCCAACTTTAATCTCTAACTATCGCCCCATCTCTCTTCTATCTTCCCTTTCTAAAGTCTTCGAAAAAATTCTTCATAAATTTATCCAAAATCACGTTTCTTCCTCCAACTTAATCATACCCGAACAAATGGGATTTACAAACCATCTCTCCACCTCTCATCAAGTCCTTAGGTTGATCGAACTAATTACTCACGGACATATCTACCGGAAGCAGGCCACCCAAGTTGTATTCTATGATATACACAAGGCGTTCGATCGTGTCTGGCATCAGGGCTTAGTCTACAAACTTCTAACTCTTTCTTTTCCCCCCTCCCTTTGTAAAATTATTCAATGTTTTCTTGAGGACAGATTAATCCAAGTTAAAATCAATGATTGCACTTCCACCCCTCTTTCAATTTCTGCCGGCGTTCCGCAAGGGAGCATAATTAGTCCCATACTTTTCAATATTTTCATTAATGATTTGCCTTCCGATGAATATATAACTCGCTTTCTATACGCCGACGACCTTACTATTGCGTCGCAGTCCCCTTCCCCTAATTTAGCTGTTCAACGAATTAATCTTTATAATTTAAAATTAGAAGCTTGGCTGACTACATGGCATCTGTCAATCAACCCCTCTAAATGCTCCCACTTAACTTTTACCATTAATAAACATCGTCCCACATCGGAAGTCGTTGAACTTTTCAACTCCCCCATACCCACTTCCTCTTCCATCACATTTTTAGGTGTCATCCTAAATGACCAACTTTCGTGGACGGACCACATTAATTCCAGTCTTTCTAGAGCCCAATATGCAAAATTTAAACTTTCCCCTTTGTTAAACCGCAAAAGTCCGCTCACCACTAGAATCAAAATCAGGCTTATTAACTCCTTTATCCTTCCCCACCTTACTTATGCTTCGGTTTTGACATTTAATACTCAAAAATTTAATATTAAAAAAGTTGACCAATTCTACAACAAATGTATTCGATCAGTAACATCAACTAATAATCTTGTTCCCCTCAAGGAAATCAAAGCCTTCTATCAATTGACTTCTGTGAGCAACCTCGTAGCCAAAATGATTAGCAAGTTCGCTCTTAATCTCGACAACCTGCAAAACCCTCTCCTTCAGAGAATATGGGATTATGTGCCCCGTGAACATCGAAAAAAGAAAAGAATCAAACAACCAAAAGTAGTAACTTCACGTTTTAAATTTATTCCTTATAAGAAGAGGTCAACCAAACGTCATTAACAAACTTTAGCATTTCATTTAAATATAATAAGTTAATTCTTTTCTTTTTAGTTCACAATTTAAATGAAAAATTTAATATTACCTTCAATTTAAAATTTTCTTTCAGCCAAAATGTCACCTTCTGCCAATCTGTAATGGTTTGACTTTCTCCCCTCCTAACTCCTTTTAATTCCCTACCCTTATGTGCTGCACTGTTCTCTCCTTGACTACTATGTCACTTAACCTCACCCAAACAAATTAACCTACTGCCTGCGTTATGTGTGTTATCAGTCTGTTATTTTTACCTTCCCAAAACCCTTTGCACCAGCGTTACCGCCTATAAAGCAGCATGTGGCTGCGTATATGGCACAAGCTTGACAAGCGTCAACGGTCCTGAGTGAGAACAGTGAAAAGGAAGCAATTATGACCTCTTTCAATATGTTAGGCACATCGCGCTGCTCGACGGCTGCTAGATATTTGAGGTTTCTATTATTTTATGCAATAAAGTAGAAAATAATTCTACTGAATCTACATTCGCGGTGAACCTCCTGGAATGCGGACAGAAAAAGGAGGAAACAGGATAGCCTGGAGGTCATTGAGATCGGGTCAGCGGCCTCTGAACTCAACAATGACTTTTAGGATTCATTAATTTAGTTGTGTCTGAAGTGATCTAATTGTTCCTTAATGCTATTCTTTTGAGTCTATTCTTTGAATCTATTATTGATAACGCAAAATAGAGAATATATTCAAAATACACTTATCTCACTACAGACACAACCAAATTTGTAAATCCAGCGTTGCGCAACACATACAAGAACACAATCATAGGATTCATTTAGAAAATTTAAAATTAAATAAATGGAATCAGAATAACTCAAAAAGAGATGCTTTAGAATGGATCTTCATACATAAAAAAAAGGGGAAAAAGCGCTGTCAGCAATAATATTAGATTCCGCCCGCAATAAATTTATTCTTCGTAGTGAGTTCATATTTTTAATAAACAATATAAACTAATCGATTTTTTATTTTAGGATTTAAGAGTTTTAAAATCAAGGGCTAAATATCCTATTTATGCAAGTGAAAGGTGGTATTCGTAGAGACAGAGGTATTGGCAGAGAGGGTAACAAAGCAGACACGCTTCCAGAAATGTTTCTCCTGCAAACATCTATTTATTTACACTCTTTCTATTTAAAATAAAACTTGCTTAAGGCGGAAAAATAATATGCGGCCATGTGCCTGCGCGTCTGTCTTATTTTAAACATTTTCATTGCATCCAATCCACATAAAAATTATTGCCCGCCTTCAAGTGTTTCCCAACTCTCTTCTCTTTGCATATTAGATCATAAAACAGACAATTACTAATCGCTGAACCCTTATACTTGCCACTTTTTCCTAGCGGCAATTTTTTCGGCGGAACTTATTCTGGATATGACTTTCGTAAAGAATACGATATTCTACCTCGAAAATAAGAATTTTCATTCAAATGTACACACATCCCTGATTAATATATTAGATACTTATTAATTAATCCGTTGAAAGCTTCAAAATTACAGTCCTCAAATACCATTCCAAAGATTTTGAGCTTCTTAGAAATAACGTCGAATCTTTATTTTTATGGTGATTTGGAAGTTAGCCAGGAATATACTGTTCATTTAACAGACATTAGGGTAAATGCAGTAAATAATCCGTATAAAATTCAAGAGCACAATACGCTAATGCTTTCGAATAACTTTCGTGGATAATGAAGCAATTCTACCGGGGAGATATTAAGAGCGAATACGAGGGAAATTTTTACGAAATTCCTTCCATCCAACCTTTCAACGAATTAATTCAAAATAATCACGAATGTGTGTATACTTTCAACAATAATCAGGAAGGTGTATATAATGTAATGAAAATAACTATTTTCGATGTAGAATATCATATTCTTTCCGAAAGTCATATCCAGAAAAATTTTCTCCGAAAAAATTTCCGCTAATAAAAAAGTGCCAACTAAAAGGTTTCAGCGGTTAGTAATTGTCTATTTTATGCTCCAATATGCAAAGAGAAGGGTGTAAAACACTTGAAGGCGGGCAATAATTTTTACGTGGATTTGATGCATAGGTAAGGCACGTATACAAAAGGGGTTCACTGAAATGCAGCATATGCTGAGAGATATGAATAGGGGGAGGAAGGAGAGTATAGGACTAAAGGATCTCAGAAACAATAGTGAGGTCTAAAGAGAAAGGAAGAGAACAGCGCGGGATGAGGGTTCAATGATGTGCGACAGATGCACAGCCGTGAAGGTACTTTTGAAATCTCAGTATCTCCTTTTCTTCGTAGGGAGTTCTTTTCGCTCTTTTCGACAAACGGATGCCTCACACTCCTCACTTTCTTTTCATAATGCATTTAACTCCCCTTGATATTCTCTACGAAATGCGCATGGAAAGTTTCTGAAAACTGGTACATGGCGTTAATCCTTTTCTTAAGATAATAGATTTCTTAAATTTCTTATTCATTAATAGCCGATTTCCATTTCCTTTACTTTCACTAGGAAGTGTCTTTCTTCCAGTCACTTGTCTGCCTTCTTACCGATCGTGTGCGTGTGTTAGATAGAGAGATGTCACTCCCAGGCGTCGAAAGCAAATGGCAGGAATGATTGCCGCTAATAAAGGTGTTTGCGAGATAGCGCGGGAGTTGAATGTCTTCACAATATCGAAGTTGAAGAATAAATCTGATTCCGTAGATCGGAAGATAGGAAGGCCTAGAAAGACAACGGAGGAATACACATCGTGGACCATGTTCGTGCGCATCCGATTTCCACTGCCTCGGAGATGAGATGATCAGTTGGGCTTCCTATTTGTTCGGAATCTGTGAGGCAGAGGATCGGATTCCATGGAGAGACTGTCGGAAGGGAGTTAAAGGGGTTTGATTAACATATTTTAGATAAGAAGAAAACGCATGAATTCTAAAAAGAATCTTTCCGAGATAAATGTATCAAACTGCCCTTCCTTTCTCAATCAGGTAAACTTTTTGTGTATATCATATTCTTATTTTGTCGAGATACAATCCAGCCTTCCGAAGACAGGGAACTACAGTTCCGCAAAGAATTAAAGCTTTACCAGAAAATTCTGAGATCTCCAATGTACGCTAAGGATATTTAAACATGAAAGGACCTTTAACTCATTAGAGTTTTAAATTCCGTGTATACCGCAATAATAGATCACGGTTTCACTTCAGTGCTGCCACCTCTTGATACACAGTGGCCGCGGACAGAGCGCTGCGTCAAGGTATCGACATCTGACGTAGAATAAGGGAACTATTTCCTATTACTATTTTAAAGATCAGTTGATCGAATCACAATTTCTCTTTTAAGCATTACGAGGCGCTGCAGTCTGACGGTGAATAAGGGAACCTCGGAGCGGAAGTAAAATTCTAATGTGAAATTGTGGAAAAACTGCAAATCATCAATCAATAAATGTAGTAGGGGAGGGGAGGAGGAGAAATGATAGCAGAGAAATATAAGGGGGGGGAAGTAGGGGAGAAACCGAGGGGTAGTGAAAATATCAGAGAAACAAAGGGGAGGGGAAGTATGGAGGGGAGGGGAAAATAGAGGAGATAATGAGGGGAGGTAATGAGGGGAGGTAAGGAAGGAATGTAGGGTATCATTTCATTCTTTCTATCAGTCAAGTGTTTCATTATTTAATGGTACAGTGGGGGTATAAATTATCGCAACACTTTCAGCACGCTTGAGTCGGAATTCTCAGAAACTACTTGCAAAACTATTTACTACGACTGACTCGCAACACTGTGAAATACCTCGAAAAGCGGTAATATTTGAGTGGGAGCCAATAACGTACTCAAAATTTCTCTCTTCCGATCTCTTTTTAAATCCTTCGTGCTATCTCTCCTTGAGTTCGTCGGGTTTATCTCGGCATTTCTCTTTCACAGACAGTTATCATATTTATAGAATTAGAGTTTAAGGATATATTAATTACTATTTCAATCTTACATGCACAAAAATAATTGGATGACATTTATGACTTTATTTATAAATAAGATCCGTTGAATTGTAGAAAAACATGTAAAAATAAAGACGAATTAGGTTAGAGTGGGAATATGCTACTTCGTGATACATATCTTTAGCGAACGCGATATTATCGGTCAGGTAAATAAAATATATATTTTACCTGAATATAGAAGGTCAGATGGGCTTTATTAATCTCTTATTCTGGGTAGCCTATGCGTCACTCACCAAAACTAATAGGTCATTAGGCAAGGCAAGGAGCTTTACTGAGGCTTATTATTACTATCAAATCATTGAGGTCTTCACTTCGAGAGACTGACTGCCAACATTCTGCTCAAGCAAATCTTTTTCATTTCGAGGCTTTAAACAAGTCTTGAGAACTATTGACATTTTCTGTTTATTATTAATTATTGTTTGCCTAAAACAAGGTCAATTCGCGAGTTCACACTTTCCAATATTCTCCGCGGATATCAATAATATAAATTTAAATATTAGATTTAGATGTATATCCCGCGAGCAACCATATGCATAAGGAAGGGGGTGTAATTACACCATCGTCACTTAATCTGCTTTATCAGCCTCACTAATCGCTCGGGGGAAAAAAATGATTATCTGTCTTTGTCATTACTTCCCTGTAACGATTTGTCAAGGGTCCCTGCTGGTACTAAATTTAATTTACTTCGTGTTTAAGTTGTATACCGATGAAACTTTTGAAGAGCTTCCGTCAGTTATTAGATCATCTCACCTGAAGCGAATTCCAACCGAGGGACTCTAGTAAAGCCGTAACGCTGCAGTCGAACCTGATATCTTCTCCATCGAAACGAGCTGCTCTACGCTGGACCATCTCTAAATCTGAAACTAAAACTACTAAATATCGGTTCCAAACCGCAGAACAATATTCTAGACTCGGTCGAGTAAAAGAAAACAGCCATTTATTTGAAACTCTATTCGCACCTCCTATCGCATTTCGAATATATTCATTAAAAGATAAGTTACTGCTAAACGTGACATCCGTATATTTGTTGTCGTGCGCTAACTCTACTGGGTGTTCCGAAATTCGGTACTGTGCCAGAATAACGTTTTTGGAACCCACATCAAAGCGTTTATTTATTCTTAAATCGATTCGGAAAATAAACCAGTCTTGCTCCTTACATTATATGCTAGGCCGATAATGCTAATTATAATTTGTAAAGAGCATCCTAAAAAATTAATCTACATTACATTAGTATGATAAAAACGTTAATTTTTACGGTAATGTCTCATTTGAAATGCGAATTTTATCGGCAAATTAGGTTTTCGTTTCCATGGCCATATTGACATTTCATTCAAAATATGATTCTTTAGCAAATCGACTGCAAAAATATTTAGGTTTGCGTAAAGGTCTTCGATTTAGCTTAAGCTTTTCTCAACCAAAAGCTGACAAACGTGTTCAAATTCCCGCAGTTATCGGCCAAAAGGGATAAAATAGTTAACCTAGAGGCCCGGCTCCTTCTTTCAACACACATTATACCACTTTTTTTGTATACGGCATTCGTTCATTTGGGTGAGGAAAACTATCGCGTCCATACAGTTCATATATTTGTTTTTGTTTGATATTCTCCGTCGAAGAAAACTACAACAGGCGCAAAGAGGTGAAAAATGTAGATGGTTTGAAATTAAATTCCCAAATAATTTGTCATTATTTATTGGGATACTTTCCGTCTCAGAGAATTATCTAAAAAAAATCTATTTTTAAATAGGAGTAGTATTTTATTGATCTCTGACTTCATAAAATGCCGAGGATATACTAACCTAATAATATAAGCTAATAATAAAAACAAATAATATAGAGTTTTCAGTTTGTGGGAAATTATCATAAAGGTAACCACTATGTATGAATTGATGGTGTAACTGCCAGACGTATCCGATCGGTAAAAGAAGGGGTTCAGTTCCATTTCCGCCTTTTCTTTCCATTAAATGAGTTTTTATCATTCGTTCTTATTGGCAAAATGAGAGAATTTAAGATATGATTGCTACATACATTTATGCAATCCTTTTCTGAATGTATTGATTTATCATAGGGATGAAATTCAATGCGAAAAAAAACATTTGATTTGAAGGATTCGGATCTCGCTATGGTCTGTCAAGAATGTGCCTCAGCTAATATTTCGTCTTCCCAGGATTCGAGTCTCAGTGGTTCACTGCAAAGAAGAAGCCTTAGACTCATATTCTACAGCCAAATGCATTTGACAGGGATTCCTCATTTCTCTAAGCACGATGAGGAATGTGATAAGGAAGTTTATTTTTTCTTAGTTCTCTTTAGAAATTAACGTGTTGACAGGAATTAGTATCACTTTTAATAGTTTTTAGGTGGTGGAAACGGTAATCAACAATTTTAAGCACCATCAGGCTATACGTAATAGGGAGGAAAATTATGTAATAATACGTAATAGAGAATAAATATTCACGATTAATTTCATCGTATTATAAAAAATAATTGCAAAATAATTGATTGATGGGGTGACTGCAATCGAAATTTACTTCAGAGTGTACGTAAAACAAATTAAATGCTTCGACTGACTGTTAATTAACCATTAAGCACGCGGTTTACTCTATGTAGAAGATTGCGTGATTCAACTGCTATGCTGTAGAAAGAATCTGTTACTAGATATGAGTCGGATGAATATTGTCTTCAGAAGAGGAAAGTTTTTAAGAGGGCGGTATTTACTTTTCTTATTTCACCATTGAGAACATTTTCGCTTCCTTTCCGCTTTAATTAAACGTCTCGGATGATGTTGATGCCATCGGCAGAGTTTCTCCTTTTGATTCCGACGAACTGTTCCTCGCCAATGATTTCATTTGTTGCTTTCGCCAATCTATTTTTTTAATTATTGCATATATTTTATAATCAGAACAGAATATTAATTGGACTAACATCTTCCGTTTTTCGGATTCGCTTTTTTAGGTTTCAAGGTTATTACACCTTCCCTTTGAGAGTTTCAAAGCATCTTGGCTCTTATCATTTCCTCGAATATTTGACACAATATATCTTTAATCACATTCCAAAAAAGCGAGTAAAATTCGTACGGAATTCCATATTTATTTATTCTTTAAGAGGAGCTTTATTTTCCGGTAGCTTATTGACCACCACTTCAGCTTCGAATTTTGTGAGTGGCATTTCTTTCATCCGTTCGTTCAAATGGGGTACATTGACTATGTCTTCGGCTGAGGAGTTCCATGCGTTGGATTCATATATTCTCTTGCAGAATGAATCAATTTCATTTTATATATCTTCTTGTTTTGTATTAATCCTTCCTTCACCACCTTCGTTCTTTTGGATGTATTGGCTTTTTCTTCTTTCTGTTATCTTTCCATAATGACGTACTGCTTCTTGCTTTTCTATTGTTATCATGTCCGGTTTCTCTATGCAGACCATCTCACGCCTTTCAAATGACATTTCGAAGACATTATACATTTTATTTCCTTGATCATTTTTTTGTCTGACGGTGGTATTACTTTTTTACTTTGCATGTGTTGGAGTACGGCATTGTAGAAATTTTCCCTAAGACGTAAATGTCAGATTTTACAGGCCATAAGATGTAATGAGCATGATCACGCTCTTCCTGAAACGTTGATATAATTGAAACATCTTGATAACTTGCATTGTTCCGTAATGTTTGAATGATGGGCCGCTAGGGGCTGTGACAGGCAATGCCCTCTATACTTGTGGGGAAATGGTGAAGTGAAGACGATGAGTGTGAAGTTGACAGAAGAAGGGTAGGATACGACGTAAGCGACGCGGACGAAAGGACGTAACGACGGAAGGACTACAAGGTTCGGGATACGACGACGCGGGACACAAAGATGACCTGGTCAAAGCAACATAGTCTATACATTTGAGGTAACTAAATAATTGATAAAACATTAATGTATTGCTCAATCATATTTTGATCCTTCGGGCCGAATAATCGTTCTTGGGATATATGATAAATGGCATGGTTGGATAAAATTCAGTATTACGTTGTGTATAACCATAGTTTACATACTTATAGACATCGCAATATATTTCTCGTACGCTTTCGGGGTCATAAGTGCAACCCAAGGAGCCCGTATTCCAATTGCCAGTGTATTTGACTTAAGGGTGTAAGGTTTTTCCCATAACTGCTCTAAAATGGGGCTCGATTTTTTTGCAATGGTGAATGGAGAAGGGGTCAAAAAGGGGGGTGCGGAGGCAAGGGGTAATCTCAAAGGTAAAAGGAGCAAACGTATAATTCATAATAAAAGAGGTGATAATATCCCCAGAAGAAGTTGATGACGTCACAGGTCTTAAGTGTCCCCATGTGCTCCATCAAGGTATGCTGGCGTTCAGAGACTAAGTCATCGAAGGGCCTCCCCCACCCCTGTGACGTCAGAGCCATTTAAATTTTATTTTATGGAAAAATTTTTCCTCCATCAGGGTTTGAACCGCCTGACATAACGACCACGAGACAAACGCGATGTGCTTTATCCACTCGGTCACCAAAACACTCAGTCATATTCGAGTGAAATAAGCCATATATATTGCTCAGATTCAGCTCTGATGACGTCGAGGCATCATTTTAAATTGTCTGCTAACAACGATGGTCACATCATTATGGTCATCCGTCAGCATTTTTTTAGTCTTCACATTTATCTTTAAGGGTTGTTCTTCCGAGACCTTAGCGGACACCGTGATATTTTATTGACAGTAAGATTTACCTCAATTACTCTGGAACACTGTTATTTTTTTACACTACCTTATTATCGTACCTTCTGCATCGGATGAATCAACCAACGCACCTGATGCACCGGGATTTACGGATATATTGTAATTTGTTCAAGAGTGAAAAATAAAATTTATCGTCAACATATCTTAAGTTAAGACAGATTAGAGCAATTAATATAATAATGGACATATCGATTGTATAAATTCCTTATTTAGCAAGATTAGTTCATATAACTTACCACCTCTTCAGTTATCGCGATTTTCAAGGAATGGTGCCTCCTTTTGCTCGTCCGCTTGAATGTATTCTCTTCCTCGATTCCCGCATCTTCAGTTGCCGCACCTCAGCACCCTGAGTAATTGAGGGGATATACCGGATATTCGCCAAACGATCGAGTGATGTCTCCACTAACTTGAAACCGACTACAATATCATTGCGTTATGCATTTGTAAGAATAACGATAAACACTAAATCAGGTAATGAGAGCTTAGTCATAGACACACTGACACTGTATGTAAACATCCCAGTATTCGTTAAACCAATTACTAACGTACTTAAAAAAATTGCATACACGTCAACCTGTGGAAGTCCAACTTCTGAGAAACAATGGCTAATACGTCTAAACAGCAGACATTCGCATCGTAATATCCTAACCCAAGTCATTAATAATAGCGACTAACATGTGTTAACTAATTGCATACACGTTCGCATATGGACGTCAATGTTCTGAAAAACAATGACTTATCAACATTGGCCGCTATAGATGTTTACAACCAATTATGGTATTAATCGTTATTCATTCTCTGTATTAAATATAAATTCGGTTTTATTGCAGATCAACGGTTCTCCTCCTTCTTATTCTTCTACAAAAATGCGTCTGTAGATGTATCAGTTTATCGTAGTTTAGTTTGTCGTTTTCAAAATGCAGAAAGCTCTCAGAATTCTCATGAATGAGAATTATACGTAAAATAATTCGTCAAAATATAACCACTGACAATCAATCAGGACAAACTCTATTTCAGGACAATATTCGTCGATTTAATTGACCAACTTTTATTTCAGTTTATTCTACATAATTCATCTTAAAATTTCATTCATAAAATATCAATCATCTTAAAATTACTTTGGCCATGTACCTCTACCACATCTCTCTTCGATTGTTATGATATTATTATTATAATTAATTACTTAATTAATTATCCGATTACCGATATCTACACATGCATCGTTCGAAAAAAGGATACCACGAGTCATTAGTTATAAAACATGTTGAAACTTGTTCGTATATGAATCATTATTTTATATAACCGTGATGAATCATTATCTAAATGCGAGACGTCACGTGATATAACTGCCTTACGATTTACCTAACGGTGATGACCGTATGAAATCCAGCATTTAGTTCAGAACCAGTGAATAATCAACATTAAAAACGCATCATGTCTAATGGGAAGAGATTTCTACCGTATATACCAGTTGGGGAGAGAAATCCAACGAATTTTCTTATGCGTATATAACATCGAGAAGGAGGAGGGCCTGAAATACGACCTGAAAAATAGGTCATTGATGAAGGGGGCTGATGGTGCTGATGATTAGAGACAGGGATCGCCAGCATCACCTCATCACACATCTAATAAAGAAAATCTTCAAACAGGATACAGCAGCAATAAAGTCTGTGACGGTTATAGTTCCAGCCAGATTAAAAGATCCATACCATCTCCTGAGAAGTGTATTTTAGTGCTAAATCGTTGTTTTGATTTAAACCGATCTGGCTCAAAAAAGATCTCGTTCGGTCTGAACCCTGAAAATGACTATCAAATGACGGTTTTTATCGCCAAGAATGGTAATGCCGGAATGCACTTCCCTGGTAGTTTATGGCAACAGATATATGTCAAAAGAAGTTATATTGATTCGTACTTTCGCGGCGAAGTTTATTTGTAGGATAATAATGTACGAATTGCAGATGATGTGAAAATAAGTTTCTTAAAAATAAATGGTGAGAAAATCGGGGTGGTGCACCAGAATTGAGGTACAGTATAGTAACATAATTCCGAAGATTCGTGTTTAACTATGGACATCGTGCGATATAATTTTCTGACTGGTCCTGGTACATCACGTAGGTACCCGAATCGGTCTTACATTTTTGCATGAGATCATACTCCGAAGTCCAGAGTGTGAGGGACTGAGTTCGAATCCTGCGAAAGCTTGGAGAATGCAGAATAAGGGGACTGGGGTCGATCCCCCGTGAATTGAAATTAAGTTGGTGCCACCTCTGACGTCATCAGTTTAGACACAGTCAGTTTAGTGCTGCATCGTGGGTCGCACTGCTCTAACTCGGCTTGGGTTAAATATTTGTCCGAAAAATAAAATAAATTATTTCCAGCAGAAATATTCTAAGCTTTATATATATAAACATAATGTTAAAATGATGCATGTGTTTAATTTCTAATCACCCGCCGTTTCCGATGATTTTCAAAGTCTCTCGAAGGAAGCCGAATCGGAATTGGGGATACTTGAGTACCTGTGACAGTATGTGGTGGGGTGGGTGGGCTCCCTCCTAAGTATAAGGATGTAAGTTCGATCCTCGTGACGTAATGCACTCCCGGGGAAACCTCAGAACGTTGGGAAAGTTACAAGTCCTAAGTATAAGGGTCTGGGTTCGGTTCTCGTTATTAGCAGACATTTTAAAATGATGCCTCGACGTCATCAGAGCTGAAATGGGGCAGGTTATATGGCTTATTTAATTCGCTTAAGACTGACTGCTGTGGTGGCCGAGTGGTTAAGGCGCATAGCGTGAGTCACTTTGTTGGTATGCCGGGCGATTTAAACCCTGTTGGAGGAAAAATTTTTCCATAAAATAAAATAAAATTTAAATGGCTCTGACGGTGGTGGAGTGGGGTGGGGAAGGTCCTTCCATGAGTTAGTCTCTGAACGCCAACATACCTCGATGGAGCACTCTTAAGACATATGTGACGTCATCAACTTCTTCTGGGGATACTCTGTGTTGGGGTGGGAGGCGGAGGGGTGGGTTTGGTGGGGGTTGGGATACTATAGACTGGCGCCGGAGGAGGAGGTGGAGGTGGAATTTGACCCTCTGCTACAAGTATCACATTACTACGGCCGAGTAGGATTAAGTCTTCTGCCGTTAGGTAGAATTCCTCTGGTACCGACGTATATTTTCTCTCTTGTCGTTACTCGGAATTTCCCGTAATTATATGATATTACCAAGATAGGCATCAAAACAATCTTCAAAACCTCGCGCGAAAGACCGCCTGGCGTCGAACAAAGGACACAATCGTGCAAAACAATTGCATATTTATGTAAGATAAGTGCCATTCTGACCTGTTCCAAAGTTTCAATTAAATATCTGATCGGGAAGGTCCTTAATCAATCATTACGCTTTCCCCCTTTGAAATACATCGCAGAATAGAAATGACGCTCAGGCATCGAACCAAGAACCGTCAGAGGATCGGAGAACAGCGTATATGAATTGATATGAATTGCCTCTATGTACATTCTACTTTATATTATTCCCGGTTATTGGATATGCATTCAAAATAATTGTCAACTTTGACCGCCATGCGGTCGTTATTATTATTATTATATTGCGGTTATACCGTCAGTCGAGTCTGTATATACCAGATTTTTAATTATTACATGTTTTGTCCCTGCCAAGCAATAATATAGCAGTCGCCACGACTTTTTCCAGTTCAAGCTTTCGAAGTATTTAGACTCATTTTATACACGTATGAGTCATTGAGTTTTAAATTCCGCGGAGAAAGATGCTGCGATAAGAGATCGCGGTTTCGCTTCGGTGCTCTTGATAGTTACACACTGTGGCCGTGGACGGAGCGCTGCAGTAGCCACAAGGTACTGACATCTAACGGAGAATCTGGGAATTACTTCCTCTGAGCGGAAGGAGAATTATTCAATTGATGAAGTAGTTCCATGATTCTCCGTTAGATGTCGGTAACTTGTGGCTACTGCAGCGCTCCGTCTGCGGCCACTGTGTGTAACTGTGTGACTTGTTATATATAGTTATATATATATCAGGGGTGGCCAAAAAGGCGATCGCGATTGACCGGTCGATCTAGTAGCGAAATAGTATAAGTAATAGTAATATATAAGTAAAGTAATAGTAATATATCTATTCTTGTTTCGGATCTACATACCTTTGCAAATCGGCATTTTCATACTTGAATCTAACGAAGACTAAACAACGTTCTGTCCTGACTGATTCCTATAAAGAAGACTCATTATTATTATCTTTGTCAGGATATACACCTGATTATGATTCCTTGGTTAGAAACAGGTAAACTCAGTCTTCCCATTAATGTTAAGGGAACAAAGTAAATTCTAAATCTGTATTTATCTGTGGCTACTTTGAATTAATAAATATTGTTAATAATTATCCATGTTATTTTAATTCCCCTTGACCTGAGTTTTTTGGCCGTTTAAGTAATGATTGTTGATGTTTTTTACGTAGGTAGATAAGCCGTATATCTATATTTCAGTACGAGGTGTACTTTGCGAGCTATTGATAAATTAACAAAAAGTAAGTCATATTATTCTCTCATGATAAATTTTCTCAGCCCAAAAAAAAACGGGAAAGTGAAATATTGTAATCAATATTGGATATTGACCATACTGTGGATTTTTATAACAACTTTTTCATATTTGCCAACAAATAGTACAACAACTTATACATTGCAGTTGAGAAAAAATTAAATTGCATTTTAAGTTAGTAAAAATCTATCTCGAAAAAGTGTCGGAAAATCGAATTTTTTAGGTACCGCATGTACGGAATGCTGCTATCAAAAGTTAGGTCTGGAAATTTATTTTCTTTAGGAGCCTATATCTCGAAAACTTAATAAGTGATTTAAAAATAAAAAATAGTTTTGAACATATATTTTACTTTTCTACCCATACCTCGCTGGAATGCACCTTATGCTGAAACACAGTGAATAAACATACTATGCATTTCACACCCCTTCTTCCCCCTTAGACTACGCCTATGACAGTAAGTCGATCGCGACACACTTTTAAGATAAAAAGTAGATCTTATATGCAGAAAAGTTAGGCACCCCTGATATATAGGATAGGTACCTGTATGAATGATTGCATAGCATTTCTATAAACGGTATTGTAAAGAGCCTCTGTGACTGAGGCTAGGTTTTCCTTGTTTTTGGACGGATGGTCTTCCATCAGAGGCGCGCAACCTCTTTAGAGTGCGTCCCAAAATTGGCCAAATCTTTTAGAGAAATATTCCAACACTAAGTTTTCCTGAGTGTATTATTTGATACTTTGATATTTAATTCGTTATCGATTATGTAAATTATATGAAACCGACTGAAGGAAAAATTATGTAAGGTTTTTGAACCCCAAACATTGAAAGTAAATTAAGTAAGTACTTTTCTCTCGTGTCAGATAAATGCGCCACTTTTGGTACACGTATCAAGAGATACGCACCCTTGCAATTAAACTTAGTAATCAAGCTCCGTTCACATTCATAATTAAAATTCTTTTTGCTCATATTGCATTGAAATTTCAATTTAATTCGTTTCCTACCACATATAATTACTAAAAACATAGTCAAGGGAAAAGCATTAGGAAAACTTTCTTTGGTCGATCGTAGCTTTCCAAAATTCAATCAATTTCTATTAATGGCATTCAACTAAACTCCTCGAGCCAACTTTTTGGTGATATCTGTGGAAATGGCTACAGAAGTTGCAGTAACATTTCCTATTTATCATTCTTCTGTTGAAAGAATTCAAACTATTCTACATCTACATCTACATGAATACCCTGCAAGCCACCTTTCGGCCTGTGGGAGGGGTGTAAAGACCAATCGATTGAGCTACTTTTATAGCCTATTACTATCGCGTATTGTTCGCGGAAAGAATGAGTTCTTAAATCGACTTGTTATAGCGTCTATTTCTCTTATTTTGCTCTCATTGTCGGATCGGCGGAAGTAACAGGGGGGTCGCATAATATCAACTACGTCACGGGAAAACATGCTTTCTCTAAATTTATTAAGGAGTCGCAACCTAGCTTCTAACCGCCTTTCTTTCAATGATGCCCAACCTGTATCTGAGAGCATCTTCGTGACGCTTACGTTTTTCTCGTAGCACTTTTTAACGAAACGTATCGCTTTGCGTTGAATTTTCTCAAGTCCGCGGGTACCCGTTTCATTCACTGGGTCCCATATACTTACCGCGTATTCGAGATGGGGCCTGACCAAGGAGAAATAACATCGCTCTCTAACTTTCTCATCGCATCTACCGACAATACGCTTTATGAAGCCGAGCTTGTTACTAGCTTTACCGCAGATTTTACGAATGTGAGTGCTCCAATTTAAATTATTGGTTAGAGTTACCCCAAGATACTCAACTGATTCTGCTACATTTATGACTAATCCGTTTATTAACAATGGGTAATTATAACGCAAATCTTTCTTTTCGAAGAAGTTAACTACGGAGCATTTACTTCCCGATCTAGTTCACATTTTTCGCACCACTTTTGCATTGTTCTTAAATCATTAGATAGAGAAATACGATCGTCATTTTAAGATATTTCTGTATATATGACGGAGTCATCCGCAAATATCCTAACATTGCTATCTATCTCTTCACTCAAGTCATTAATATATATCAGAAACAGAAGAGGACCAATTACGCTTCCCTGAGGTACGCCTGAGGTAACTTTGACTCTGTTCGAAATAACGCCATCAAGTACTACTTGTTGTTCCCGTTCATAAAGAAAGTCCATAACCCAGTCAATTACTTTTTTATTAATTCCCGCTAATTTTAATTTGTAAATTAACTTATAGTGGGGGATTTTGTCGAAAGCCTTCTTAAGATCGAGGAAAATTGCGTTTACTTGCTTTCTACTCTCGGCAGACTTTATGATGTCGTGGACGAATAGTGCAAGTTGTGTTTCGCACGATCGCGACTTTCTGAAACTGTGCTGGTTCTTACTGAGGAAACGTATATTATCTAAAAATCTCATGAGCGAGCTGACAACGATATGTTCCATAACTTTTACTGATAGCAAAGTTAATGAGATGGGTCTACAGTTTCCTGGTTCATCTTTTAACCCACTCTTAAAAACAGGTGTGACATTCGCCAATTTCCAATCTGTCGGAAGATGACCTTCGTTTATTGACTTGGAAAATATAATTTTGAGGTACGGAGGAACGCTCTCTGCCAGTTCCTTTAATACTCTAGCTGGAATACCTTCGGGGCCCGGCGACTTACTCGGCTTAATTTTGCGTAAGAGTTTAATAATCCCATCTTCGGTAAAGGATATACTCGGCATCGACACGGATGTATTAATCTCCGGGAGAGTGTCTGTCGTACTATCGGACGTGAATACGCTTCGATAAAAGTCGTTTAGAATATTCGCTTTCTTCTTCGAATCGCTAGTTAAATTACTTTCACTATCCCTTAGTGAGCTTACTGTTTGAGTCTTTCCCTGTACCTCTCTAACGTAAGACCAGAAAGCCTTAGGGTCCTCGTCCAGGCTCTCCCCTAGAAGTTTCTGTTTGAAATTACGGAGGGCGTTACGCATAATTCTCTTGGTGTCGGATTTCGCTTTCTTGTGTTTCTCTAACAAAAGTGATATCGCTGGACTCAAATCAGGCTGATCTTTACCCTCAAAAGCCTTTACTTTTCCATGTAGTGCTCTCTGTTTACGAAGAGGTTTCTTACCTCGCTGTTGTGCCATCTAGGCTCGCAATCGTTTTTGGAGTATTTCGAGGGTATATAACGGTCTATGTATTTATGCATTGACTCGACGAAAATTTTCCAGGTTTCTAAGGTGGGCATATTAGTTACACGTGACTCGAAATAATTAAAATCTGTGTTCAATGATGCCTTAAAGCCCTCAAAATTCGCTTTGGCGTACAGATAAATCTTACGCTTAGTTTTCTTAAATTTGTTTAATTTCATATCGATGTCTACGTATACGCCCTTGTGGTCGTCAAGCCCTTCATCAATAGAGATACTCTTTAATCTCTCTGGAACGTTAACTAAAAGAAGATCGAGAATGTTTTCTCCTCTAGTAGGTGATTTTACCGCTTGAGTTAACGAGTTTTTCTGAAGTAAGTTTAATAATGTCTTGCATGAGTCAGTGTCTTTGGCCCTTTTCTTTACGCTATGATTTTGCCAGTCGATATCTGGAAGATTTAAATCACCCCCTACGATAGTTATACTTTGATTATTCTTGCTAGTGTAGTGATTGATTTCATCGTTTAGATTTCGTAAAACTTGTCGAGAGGAGTTCGGTGGCCGGTAGAACGCGCATATATTGATGTTTGGCTTATTTGTTTGGCATATCATACATCACATGCTTTCTATGTCACTATCACTCGGGGTCTGCGCTTTACTCTGAAGAGAAGATTTGACCGCAATGAAGAATCCGCCCCCTGTTTTATCCTTAGGATCTCGGCGGTAATATTAAAATCTCTAGGGAATATTTCGGTATCGCTTATATCCTCATTTAGCTTTCAGTGCCTATTAAGATATCGGTATTTTGACAACGAATGAGATGTTCTAACTCGGATACTTTATTTTTAACGCTCCTACAGTTAAGTATCGCAATTGATATCTTATTTTCGTTGTTAGGTTCAGGTGGGTGAAGCTCGCTTAATATCTGTTTCGCTTGTTTCTACTTTTGTCCTAATTCGCTTCGACGAATATTTCGTTCCCGAATACCCACTCTCTGTCCTACTCTTATTACCTACTACTAAAGTTGACTTTTTGGCCAAATTTTAAATCTTAACTTTTCTTTTTCCTTTTTCTATGGCTACAATGTATTATATAATTATTTTTCTCAAAATGAAAGCTATTCTCTTGATATCACATAAAAACCATCACAACGACAATATCGCATTACAGGAATCGGAAAATTAAATTCTCAATAGGCAAGCTACTCTTATAAATTTCTTTTCATTGGAATCGACATGATCTTGAAAAAAGTGACATTATGAAAATTTACGGTAAAATACTACACAAGTTTCACTTGAGAAGTTTTCATAGTAATCTAGGGTAATAAATACCTTTGAGGAATCAAACGTCTCCAAACTTGTTTATCGCACATCTTATTTAATTACTTTCTCGTTTATTAAACGGTTTAAATGCAATCTAGGTCTGACTAAATCTATTTACAATCAGTAACTGTGAGTAGATATTTCAGGAAATAATTGTAAGAGCTCCACATTTTCTCTGTGCGAGAACCATGTTAAGCAGTGAAAGTGATACATTATCATTATCAATATTACCCTTAGAATGATAAGAGATAAATTTTCTGGAATACAGGGAGTTCATATATCAAAAAGTGGTTCCATAGGAAGAAATGATAGTGGTATCAATAGAAGAAAGCGAAGGAAGGATTATTGATAATAAGAATTCGCAAAATCATTTTCTACACTTCCGGTTCAAGAATCATGTAGGTTGAAGAGATAAATGTGAGGTACATGGGATTTACGAGGAGAGAGATATCAATTACTTCCTTACATCGAAGAATAACTTCATATTGACGAAGGGAGGTCAAATACTGAAGCGAACACTTCATTTAACGTCTTTCATCTTCATTATTCTTCTTCCATCAGGTTTTGAATCTAGTTGAGCGAGTCATCGTAATCACCTGATAAGGACGCGGGGCTGTATCAAAACAGTCGTTATCTACTGGTTACACATAGCTTACTTTAAATATGTACAATTAATTTGCAAATTCCGAGCTAATTATGGGGAGAGGATGAACAAATGATTAGCAAACATCCATTATACAAACTTTCACTTCCATCTCTTATGACTTTATAAATATACGTAAGTAAACAATTAATTATTATTGGCGTACATAGCCAGTCATTTTTGTTTGTTGAAATCGACTCATTAAGAGTTTACTTTGCCGGAATGCAGATCCTTTTATCAGCGAACATGTCAAAGTAGTCATATTTCCCCTGATCCATATAATGCATTAAAATATCTTCGTAGTTGAGTGAAAATACTTTTGTTTGTTTTTGTTTTATATTGAAAAACGACCGCGGAAAATTGTCAACAAATAATGAAAAATAATGCAAGGATAATCCGCATGACGGATAATAGGATGATCGCTGTACTTGAGTTGAAAATTTAGGGCTTCAGAGAGTTTATCATTGGATAACGTAATCTCACTTTCATAGTGTAACTAACCGATGGAAAATATATTGGCTGTAATAATGTTTATATATGTATGCATTAGTAATTTCTCTTGAATCATAATGTGTAGGAATGCTTGTTTTACCTGAGCCCAAACTTCCATTTTACGTTAGATTTAAAGATGTATCCTGCAGTGTAGGCAATTGATTGCCGTGTACAGCGGGTTACATATGTGACATGCGCTAATCTATAAAAAAACAGCAAAGCATTGGATTATTTCTTCCATGACACTTCACGAAATCGAAAAGCTGACTTCCTTTCATTGTTTCAGAATTAAAATAAGGATCTAAGGGTGTATGATTTCCCTAAGATGACAATCGAAACATCCGTTACATACAGATGCAGATTAAATATATTTTGGTAAATTATAAAAGCTCTGTCTTTCCTACTAAAAAAATTAGAGAACCAATATTTAGAACTTCCAAGATTTTTCATTTTATAATTTATCGTCTTTCCTTTACATTCATATTGATATTCTGATAACAGATGCGTAAATGCATGCAGGGGTAAATTTTTAGATGAAAATTAAACTTTCAAACTTCATTTATCAGTAAACGGAAAGGAAGCGAGATTATACGAAAAAGTCACACTCAGTAAGAACGTAATATTAACACTTTTTACCTAATGATATCTATTTTAAAAGCCGTCTCTAACAAATTCTGCCTTACCTTAGATCATTTTCAGAAGAAATTTGGAAATGTGAAGTAAAATAATGATTAGAGAATTGAATTATTAGCTTAGCATTAAAAACGATTTACTCTATTAGTGTCTTTCTTAGAGTTTTACTAGTATAAACTTTATCAACAATAATAATTTAACTTGTTTAATATCTTTCCTAACTTAGCTGCTGATTCTAGAGGATTTGTAGCATTTAATATTCTGAGAATCAAAAGAGGAATCGATTTTTAATTTCCTTAAATTGTACAAAATGTGAAGATTATAATTCCCATTTTGCGAATTACTTTCAAAATTCACAGCATATTACGTTCCTCAATTGGATAAACAAATCCCTGATGAGTCCCGTCTCTGTCCTCCGGAGGATAATTTCATTAATTTGTTTTCGAGTACATTCAATACGGACTCTCTTTCTTCCTTTTCTTTTCCTGGGTTGTTCTCATGCTTTTACGAAGCAATTACTGATGTTCCCTCTTTCTCTTTGTATATCTCGTTCCCTTCAATGGAATAAAATTCTTCCTCGGAATTTCTCCTTTTTTAATTCTTTCTCTCGAGCCTAAACTTCGAAATACGTGCACGGTCGTTTCTTCGCCAATCTCCCTTCCCACTTAACCACCTGTTAATCCTCTTATCAGATCAGATGTGTTAAATCCTTATTGAGGGGAAAAGTGAATCGTAGGAAGCATCTGAGGCAGTGGAAGTGTACGGTTAAAAATAGCGATCTAGAGAATAAGTGACAATCTAAGTGACTTTCATATTCATAGTTTGGAAAAAATAACGCAACGGATGTGAGCGAATGGGATTGCAAAGAATGAGAACTCAAAGGGGGGAAATGTGTTTCCCTTACTCCAACGCAAATAAAGAGGGAGAGAGAGTATTCTTGCTTTTAATTAAACCACGTAAATTAAATCATAAATGCGGATTCAGATTCAGGGGAATAATGCCCAGAGGAAGTAACGTTCTTAAATAATTTAGTTTTGATAACGTATTTACATTTACAAGTCATTATAATGTAAATATGTAAAATGCATTACGTTTTGTTATTTATTTATTAATGTGACTTTAAAAATTTAAATTTTTTTGCTGTACTTTGTTTTATTACTCTTCAAGTACTATTTAGTGGTAGATTTTGCACTATAACCGCTCATTTACTTTGTAGGAGAAATAAAAGAGTACATGTATTTAATATAATTTAAATAAATTTAGGGACTTACGAATAATTTCTGGCACAGAATCAAGGATTACATTATTTCCTTATGTAAAAGAGTTAAGATTAAACACTTTTTGTCTTACAGTTTTGTATGTAAGAAACTCATACGACGTTGGTGAAAGTGGTCCCGGGTTCGATTCCTGATGCGCGAAATGTGCGAAATGATCTCACCTTCCGAAGCAATTTAAAATGTCTGATACTCGTTTAGAAGGAATTCCCTCGGATACATGAGCGGATGTCAGTAAGTACCTTTGTTTCATTTGGTGTATCTCAACTTTTCGACCTAATTCATATGTTTCATTAGATGGCAGTTGTATAATTCACCTTCCATCTTACTGTCTAAGTCAGCTTCTTTTTCCCTAGATCATCATTGCTTATTAAAACTATTTTCACCTAAGCTAAGAATCTCAAGGTGTTATGTGGGCTATAACTTGTGTTTTTTAAATTGTAGCCAAATCGGTAGAAGTTAAAAGAATCGTTTTCTACAGTGAGAAATTTAGTTAAATTAAAGTTACAAGATTATATCATTCGTCTGGACGAAACATAGTCCTAGCACTTCCTCATAATGTCTATCTCCCAACGGATAAAACTAAGGTTCATAGATCAAATTCATAGATTCACGTTATTATAACATGTAGCCCATATTCCTCCTTGTTATATAGGCCGTTCTGATAGCGCGAGAAAGTTAGGAGAAATGGCTGCTAGAACCAGTAGATTCAAGAATTAACTTTTTCCGAGAATGATATGAGATAATGATGGACAAGGATAGTAGAGTCATGGTGCTTGCATCCCCTGCCACACACAGAAAGGCGGCTTGTAGGGTAGTAATGTGGATGGATTTTGAATTCGGTTATTTCAAGATCTGAATGATTTAAATGTAAAATCTTACAGAAATATACACATAGCTGATCATGACTTCTTCATTTTATTCTCAACGAAAAACATTCCGTGACGTGGCATTGGGTTTCTTTAACCTTTTTAAATGTTTCGATACTAAATTATTCAATACATGTATGATAGAAATGAATTTTTGTAAGGAAACTTTCGTTGAAAGATTTTGAGTAGTAAGTAACTTATTGGTTTAGAACTCCTTTTCGATCGAAAACGGTGATTCTTCATTTCTGATAATATTTTCACCGAAGATTTAGCGTTCTGACTTGTGTGATATATATGGTAGGAATTTCGTAAAAATTTTCCCCCGTATTCGCTCATAATATGTCACCGGTAGAATTGCTTCATTATCCACGAAAGTTATTCGAAAGCATTAGCGTATGTTCTTGAATTTTACAAGGATTATTTACTCCATTTACTCTTATGTCTGTTAAAAGAACATATATTCCTGGCATACTTCCATATCACCATAAATAATAAATATTCGACGTTATTTCTAAGAAGCTCAAAATATTTGGAATGGTATTTTATTCCTGTAATTTTGAAGCTTTCTACGAATTAATTAAGCATCGATAATAATAATTAGTAATGTGTGTATAATTGAATGAAGATTCTTATTTTGGAGGTAGAAAATCGTTTTCTTGTCGAAAATCGTAAACAGAAAAAGTTCCGCCGAATAAAGTGCCGCAAGGACCACCGAAAAGGGTTCAGTGGATATTAATTGTTTGTTTTATGCTGCAATATGAAAAAAGAAGAGGGTAGGGAAATAATTTTTACGTGCATATGATGAAATAAAAATGTGCAATGGATTTCTTTGCGAACGATATACTACGATATAAATAAGAATCTAGATTCAATTTCCTTTCTTTTGGTACTTTTATTAACTTTGTAGGACCATTACTTCTTATTTAAATCATAGAAAGAATGAAAACATTACTTCCCCTATTCAGATATATAATATCTACGTACGCGTAATATACTTCGTTGTTTTCCCCAAAGCGTAGAAACAGAAGCTATGCATATATCCTCCGTGTTATAATAATATTTCCAAATCCCCGAGTCTTTCATCGACGAGAGATGATGCCACTAATTTTTCCACACCCCCGTCGTGGTGAGTGAGCTTTAGTTAGCAAACTAAACGAAGACGTGTTTCCATGTAATTTTTCGCTTGCAGGCTTGCGTTATTTCGACGATTAAAATTAGAAATAATGCTTCGATAAACTTGGGACAAGTACCAGAAGAAAGGAAATGAAACAGAGATTCTATTTTTTAGTCTTTGAACGACGCTTGCGATTATTATATTTGCGATAATCAGGCCGAAAAATCATCAAACTTTGGCATTTCTTACTTCCTCTCTTCTATTATATAGGGGCGTAGCACTTCGTGTTTTTTCGCCTTCTCTTCAGCTAACAGGCTGCTCGAAGGGATCATGAGGTAACCCTAACTTTCTCTCGACGGATGGGTATTATGACGGCACTTTCTTATATCTTTTCGTTCCAAAATCGTTGTTTTTTTTTAGGCGCCAGTGTTCGTACATTGATTTTTAATTGCCCGTATTACGTTTTGATTCATTATAATAATAATAATATTGCAGTCGACAAAGGTTTACTTTAATACTTGTTGTTGTATTAATGCCATCTGGTTTTCATCAACCATCGTAAGAATTGCATGGAAGACATTTTCAGAAATGCATCCCGACCAAATACGAAATTCAAGGATAATCAAATATGACATATATTTATTTAAAATTTTTTTTCTCCAACCGATAAAAGAGAGGTTTACGTGCATTTCTTATGAGCATAGTGTATTTTTATGAAAAACGCAATACGTCGGTTTCAACAATCGTTTCGATCGTCAAGGGGATTGGTTGTTTACAGCCTCAAAATTTCACGAAATTTCCGTTTATTTTAACCGAATTCTCACCATTTCGACCCGATAACGATATTTGACGACTAAAATAACAATCATTATTCATTTCTCTTTCTTAAAGTGCTTTTCTCGATTTCGTAAGCCAATTATGTCTAATATAGTTTTGCAAATGAAATGTAGCCTGCAACCGATAAAAGTGAGGTTTACGTCCATTTCTTATGAGAACGGTTTTCCTTCTCTGGGTTCGAACTGGGGGCCGTTCAGGTAAAAAAAATTGAGGGGTGGGGAAGTCCTTCGATGAGTTAGTCTCTGAACGCCAGCAGTATGAGAACGACATGAAAGACCTGTGACGTCATCAACTTCTTCTGGGGATACTCCGGGTTGGGGTGGGAGGCGGAGGGTTGGGTTGGGTGGGGGTGGGGATATTATAAATTTGCGCCAGACGGGGAGGTGGAGGTGGAATTTGATCGTCTGCTTCAAGTATCACATTACTACTGCCGAGTAGGATGAAGTCTCTTTCCGTTAGGTAGAATTTCGCAGATACCTACGTATATTTTCTCTCTTGTTGTTACTAGGAATTTCTCCTAATTATAAGATATTATAGTTTATGATTCGTTAATACATTTTCTTAAAGTTTAGTTTAACTTAAAAAAAGTATAATCTCCAAGTTAAGGGATTAGACGTAATTGTTGGAACAAATCAGGAGATAAAAAGATATTAAAAGAGTGAATTTCGGTTTGAACAAAAATATTTCCATCCTGGGTTTCGAACCCGCGATTTACTGCCTTTAGGCAGAATGCTTCATCACACTCGGCCACCAGAATTTAGTTTATTGAAAAATATTTTCTCATGTTGTCCGAATTGGATTAAGCCTTCAGCCATTAGGTGGAATTTTGCAGGTTTGAATCCCAGTACGGATATATATTTTATCTAAAGGATACAAAAAGTGACACATATATAATATATATGAAAGACATCAGCAAGCATTAGGGAGGGAAAAGAGGGGTGGGTTGGAAAAGGATGAGGAGAGAGGTCTGAATATATCAGCGTCACCACAAAATCTTCTTGAAGAGCAGCACGAGATGCTTTGGAAGCAGCAGAGAAAATGTGGCTACACCTACTCTGGAAGTACTAGTATGTCAAGAGAGCCACCATCTGCTCTTATTACACAGAGTCCACTCCTTCCAGTATATTGAATGGTTATATGTGGAGGAGGCTGTTCGAACATGTGCAAGGAGGATTTGTTTCCAAAAATTAAATACCATCCACCGTATGTTAAAACTCTTAACTGCCATTAAACCAGCTGTGAGTCATGTAAATGATATTCCCGTTGAGCATAATTTTTATCCTAGAGTCATGAACCTATCAAGTTGTGAATAACCAGCTTTAGACTTAATGATAATAACTAAAAGTGCTGAACCTTATTCCACTTCCCCCAAGGCTTTATGGTTTAGTGAAACTTCATAATCCTAACAATCCAATCCGTCCTGTAGTTTCTCCTCGCCTACGCATAAACTGGATTCCAAATTAGATTGGTTATCGAGAACTGTTTTAGCTTTCAGTTTCTCTTATAGTGTTAAAAACTCCATTGAAGTTGCGGACAAATTAAAAGACGTTAAACATTTTGATAACTCAAAATTAGTATTGTTTGATGTTGAGAATTTGTTACCGAGTGTACGATAAAAATTTTGATGCTTGTTTTCATAGATATGTCATCTGATACATAGATAAGCTATCGTAAGTATTGAATCATAAACGTGAGATAAAATCGTTTTAAATAGAGATCTTTCGCTTCGCTGTGCAAAAATCTGTCTAGAAAGAAATAAAAAAACTTTTCCTACATTTTATAATTAGCTCACCTTTCATGATTATCGCCTCAATCATTAAAATACGACGGCGCGACCTTTCTTAAATATTACAGTAGTACATACATGGGTGGTCTGAAAAGTTTCCGACATTTCGGCATTTCTTGACGTGTTTTCTGAAGGTTTCTGAAAAAACTGAGGTCGGAAACTTTTCGGACCACCCTCGTATAGTATTATAATAGAGTAACTACATCTTACTCTATGGTAATAATTTTTGTATGTACTGATTTATGTTCTAGCACACATTTCTTATAATGCTTTGATGTAATCGTTTGAAATTATCACATTATAACTTTAGAGGCTAGATAAAAGAGACCCTATAGTCGCTGATAGAGTAAAATAGATATATCAAGGGAATATTATTAATAATAATATTCCCTTGTTAACGAATGTAGTCTACGCTTTAGATATCTCTAGATTTTTAGGGTGTTTAATCTGCTATGAATGTACTTCAGAACTTACAGTGAGAGCAATTCATATAATACTAATGAATCGTTTGCTAAAACTGCGCGTAGATTATTCATAATAAAAATTAACAACTATTGTAGGAGAAATAAACAATGAAATGAAACGAAATCCTTAAGAGTACTTATAATGTTTCTAATTTTACTTATTAATGCACTTAAGTCATATTAACAAAAGGAGGCGATAATTACTTTCTTAAACTTGAAAACTGTATTCTACACATTGTATTTAGCTAATGCCGTTGTAGTGTATATAAGTACTGAATAAATGGGACGGGAGCTGAAATAATATGTTCGCAGGAAAAGAATAAAAGTGTCTGCAAAAAAGGAAAAATATGTGAGGAAGTCTCGAGAGAATGAAGTAAGTTCAGAAAGGGACTTAGAAATCTGTTTGAATATCTCTTTAAGGTGTTTGATGTGATGTAAGAAAGAGTTTCATTCTGTTAGACAGAACTTATTTATCGATCGGGAAATCTTCAAATCGGTGATACACTGAGGATTTCCACCTCAGTTAGGTCGCATGAATCCGTACATCTCTTCCATTTCTCTCCTCCTCTTTCATGATGTTCATAATACTTAATTTAACTATCTCATGTAGTTGATTGTATTTCACTTGGTGAAATGATTTGTAGTATAGGTTTTCAGAGATCTATTCTGGTTAACTTAGAACTATTCTTTTTCATTATATTCGTCCAGATAACGTCTCTTTTCATCTTAGCTTTCCTTAAATTCGCCGTTTTTTCACGCTCCCCTTTTTGATAGCATTTTTCTGCAACATTAATAAGTTGAAGTACAATTGATTGAATTCCTCATTATTATTAAACTCCTTCATATGATGCTGAGTATTCGTTCCTATTTTACTGTTAAAGTCGTAGTAGTGAGTTTCCTCTAAATAAATTTAAAAGTCCGTTCTGTGGACATCAAGAGACATGTAATAACATAATTCTTTTCAATCGTGCTTGATATATCATTGTTCATTTCAGGATAATTATTGCATTTAAATTAAGTGAACCCGATACCTCCAGAAAAGCGTGATTTACCCTTAAATTCAAGGCCGAAATAAGGAAATCCGATTTTCCTCTCTTATAAATACTACAGTGCTATCATAGAAAAAGCAACACAAATATTTTAACTAGATTTAGTGTCGTTCTTTTTGTTCGCAATTTATGCATGAGAAAGACTCGACCGTGTCACCCGAATTTTTTTGGCGTGTCAAAATATTTTCGTGTTGAGGCTTAAATCTTTTCAGACCTTACAACAAAAGCGGGTTCACTTCAACGCTGCTCTATACACAGTCGTCGGATAGAAAGGAGGCGCGTGAGAGAAATGCATAATAAATTATTTTACTTAATCTCCTTATGTTGCAATTTATTTTCCGTTCCTAGGGGATTTATCGTAGTAAATAGCTTTGAGTGTAATCGTGCATGGCTGAAATTGTTAAGATTGGTGAAATATTTTTTGTAGATTTTCATATTTCACCGTTTAATGAACATCTTCCAGAAGCATTCACTGTGAAGGAAATAAATTATAAATAATTGATTTACTTGATTTCCTTTATACGAAAGCTTTGATTGATAAATGTGGATTTAATTTTAGGTGGACAAATTTCTTATTTTATCCAAAGCTAACGGAGAATTTGCTAGATTTTTGTTTAGCTATGATAAATAGAAATCTGCCGAATCTCCAGTAATATTGGTTAACCAGAGAGCTGTATGCTTACGGAAGAATCATAAGGCAGTTTACAGAATAGTGATAACATATTCGATTACTTTGAGTTTAATCAGTAATCGGTAAGAAAATCTACCATTCAATTGTTTGAGCGTCAAAAATTGATATTATTTTCCGTATATTCATTCAATAATAACGCCTGAGAAGAAGACGCGCTCAGTTGTCTGGTCACGGGAAAATGGAAGGCCTGAAAATCGGAGGATTTATAAAGAAAACACCAACTCAATATCCTATAATTTCTTTTTTTATATGTCACTAATCACCCTTTTTCATCTCTTTCTAGTCAATATGCGCTACTTTTCCCTTCTGAAGCCCTAGTTGATTCCCGTAGTGCCAAGTAGGTAGCGCGTTCGCATTTGATGAAAACAGTTTCTTGTTCGTTTTCCAGTGGGAGCCCATATGCGCGAAATTATCTTAGGTATGATTCTTCTCCTTCTAAGCAATTTTGAATGATTTCAATTGAAGTTATCCCTCAACCGATTAAAAATAATTTTTTGAAATGGACCTTTATTTAATGAGGCCTTGATCCGGTATATTTAAAGATGCATTATTCCCTCATACAAATCTGTCTCACCTGTTTTCCGATCACCGATTTGGTGAGGTTGACCGGAGGATGAGACCACTGCGCACCTCTCTGCCGTAATTATGGGCTCTCCGTCTGTAAAATCTTGGAGAGAGATAAAAATATTTGGAGATTCAGTTCGAAGAGTGAACCAAGCAAAAACCCCGCAGGTCAAAGCTCAGTTTTAGGAAAATATCCTGCGTCTATTGCACTAGGTTTCTAATTAATTTTTTCCCCAACTGTTTCGTTTCATCCCATTTGTCAGCTTATAGATGAATAAATGTTAATTAACGAGCATAATTTATTTCGAGAAGACGATGAACCATGCTTGTGGTCGGTCAGGTGCATTGCGATACGGGAATTCTTTGACTCTTTTTGGAAGGATGCTCTGTCCTCTTCCGCACGTGTTGCTATGCCTCTGTCCGACATTACAGCAATTGCAGTCATTACAGTCGAGTCTGTATAAAGCAGATTTTTTTTCTTATTACATGTTTTGTCCCGGCCCCGGGTTTTGCAATTATAGAGCAGTCGCCACGATGACTTTTTCCGGTTCAAGCTTTCGAAGTATTCACACGCATTTTATACCCGTATGAGTATTTGAGTTTGAAATTCCGTTGATACCGCGATAATAGATCCAAGTCCTTCTATAGTTTCATGCCTCGTTTCGCTTCGGTGCTCTTGATAGTTACACACAGTGGCCGCTAACGGAGCGCTGCAGTAGCCACTAGGTAGCGACATCTGACGGAGAACGAGGGAACTACTTCCTCGAATGAGAATTAATATACCTCGAAATACGAGTTTTATTCGTTCCGATACTTTGCTCGTATGTCAATTTGTTCGCATCTCAAAGCAATTTTCCCCTTTGAAATTAATTGAAATGCCATTAATTCGTTCCAGACCCCTAAATTCCACCCCATTTGTCCTTGTTACGTGTTTTTGAATAGGAAAAATGTATTTATGAATGACAAATATTGTATAAAAACATAATAAAAGATATCGTAAAGAAATAAACTGGCTTTATAAAGCGTACGTGTATTTTGGTCACTAAAATGCAACATACACACAATTTAAATGCTGCTGCTGCTCTATGCTTAATTTTAGTCACTGCTTTTTTCTTCTCTGGTCTTTGCCTTTTTTCGCCGGATTAAAAAAACATGTCCAAGGAGGTTTGTTACTTCTTCCATTTCAGAATGTTGCGGGAATGAGTTAGGCAAGTGTCATTAAATCGCTCCGATGCACGACTTTTTCGTCGTGTTTCCTTTCCACGAACTCTGAAACTCTCTCCCACATTCCCAAGATCTTCTTTTCCTTACTAGTAGAGATAAACTCCTCCACCTATGGCTCCTCCTGCACACCAATTTTTTACGGAACCTCCGTATGCTGCTGCGAATTTAACTCTTGCAACTCCTCGGTCGAAGGTACTTTCGGCTACAGCCACAGCTTCTTCCATACAGAGGTCAAGGTCCTCGTTGTAACACCCAGCCAGTACTTATCAATAATTCTGAGGCATATCACGATGTTAAATCGTTTTATAAGAGACAGATGCTTAGTGTACAGCTATTTATAATTATAAATCACCTGCTGATCCATGGGCTGCAGTATAGTGTGGTTTTGGGTGGTAGGTAGAGAACATTTATAAAGTAGAATTCTTCGAGGATGTCATCTTCGAGGTTCGGTGGGTGAGCATTGTGAAGGACGAGAAGGGCTTGCATGGTGAGGTTGTGTTCCTGTAGATATTTCTTAACAAAAGGGACAAAAACCAGGTTTACCCACTGCACAAAGAACTGCCTAGTGACCCATGCCTTCGGGTGGTCCTTTTCCTAAGGTTGTCAAATCAGCCTCGACTGGCTTTAAACGAGTCTTACGATGCCTCGTCCGTGTTAGTGCGCGGGATCTGCTTCAGCAAATCACCGTAAATTGCTCGTGCTTTCTCGCATATGATGCCCTGTGTTAAAATATCGCCTTTAAGCTGCTTCTCCGTCACTCAAACTATCAGCAGTTTCTCCATCTCTTCATGGAGAGAGCTCCGGAGCGTTGAAATTATTGCAACGCCGTTATCTGGTGTTATACCCTTTATTGACTCCTTCTGTTGAAGCACAGTAGACACTGTGGAAGTACTACGCTCGTACTGCCTCGACAAGTCAGCTACTCGCACACCTAGTTCATTTTACAAAAATTCACGCTTTAATTCTATAGACATCATCTTCTTCTGAGGACTGGCCTTTCCACTCACTTTCTTCGGACCCAAGTTTATAAATGAAATGTGATAAAGTATTTAATTGCAGAAAAAGCACAAAGCCCTAGAAAAACTTTTCAAAGATGTTTCGACAGCGAGGTAAACAAGTATACTGAGGGGATGCGTGGGATAATGCGAGACGCAGGAGGCACAGTAAACTGGTGGGTCGTGTGCAGCCGGCCGTTCCTCGTATCTCAAATGTTGCTCGTATTTCAAAGCAGAACTTCGCTCGCTCGACGGCTCGTATCTCAAATATCTCGTATGTTAGGGCACTCGTATCTCGAGGTACCACTGAATTTCCCTCTGCGCTCCGACGAAACAAACTTTTAAAGATGACTTTTTGGCAAAATAGTAAATCCTATTTTTTCTATTTTCTTTTTCTAATAAGTAATTCGCGTCGTTTTCTTTTGTAATGCAATATTTGTGAGAAAAATATCGATCTGAAAAGAGTAATTCGCGTACTTTCTTATTCTGGCCTTGGTAATCCTTTTTGTTGCTGGAACAAAACATTTCTCCTCCTCCGAGCGTTCACTACTCAACTCCCATTCTGACAATCCTCCCTTGACTTCACATCTCATTTATCGTTTTTCAAACAGTTCTATCAGATCAACCGCTTCATCTAAAGCGAAATGTTTACAAGCCTAGGTTACCAAACATTCGATCTTTAGCGTCATTTTGGACCAATGATTTGTGTTTGATACACGTATTTTCCATTGTTTTCCGTTTTATTTTTTATTCTCTTATGTATGTGTAATAAGAATTGCTTCACGATGAACTGAAAATATGTAACGCTTAAGCTGAGAGTTCAAACTATCTCTGCATTACTATTAAATTATTCTTAGGTGAAGAATACAACGTTTCCCGTAATTTTCGGCATCACTTTTACAGATCGTTCCACCCACATGTTGTACATATGCACCGTTCGTGAACATTTCCCGATGTCATTCTGAGGAAACAGAGGATATTCACTCTAATATTATAATGCCCTCGAAAACCGTTATCACTATCAGCCCACGCTGCAGAGTTGTTAATCCTTCCGCCAACTCATGTGCTATGGAAATTGCGAATACGGATGTAGTAAATTTTTCATAGATTCATAGATTTTTCAAAGCAAGAACGAACCTGATGGCATGAATATTTACCATTTGATTATAATAATAATACTAGCGAAATATCTATCCGAATTTAACGAAGAACGATTTAATTTTTTTGATAATATACTGACATTATCGGATACAACAGATGTTCTTGCAAATTTCCCGTCATAATTATCAACGATATATTTGATAGTGAATTTCATTATACCTGTCATTATCTTCATACATTATTTACTTAATGGGACTGTTTTTTCATAGTTAAAAGACGTCGCACTGGCTCCTAGGTTAGACTGTAAGGTAAAAATTTCCAAGAATGAATGCAAAAGTGTATCCTCAGTGGTTCGGATCCTGTTTGGAGAAAAATCTTTTTTCGGAAATCTTTGAGTTTCAGGTTTTAGATCATTTAATAGATCTTATAGAAGAATTTAAACTTATAGGTGAATGTTTCCTGAATTTAGAGAGAACTGATAAAGATCCTCTTTTGCCTAACTTCTAAAATTTTCATCATAATAAATGTTATTTTTTACCAAAGTATCATACAAGGTTTATGATTTCATTTTCAAAGTAATAAATCATTACAAAAAAATTAGAAATTTTGGTATGTATAAAATATACAAAAATACATAATAATTCTACTGTTAACAGTAAAGAAAATTTAAAGATGCCATTAAATAATAAAACTCTTGACTGATAAAAAGGATGACATGATACCAGAACCATATCGTCCAATTCCCAATCCTCACCTGAATTCCTTCCCTCCCCTCCATTCCTTCCTCCCTTCCCCCGATTACCTCCCCTATTTACCCTCCCCTCATTTCTTCCCATTCTTTTCCCCCTCCCCTCCATACTTCCCCTACTTTTCCTCCCCTCCTTTCATCCAATATTACTCTGCTATCACTTCACCTCCTCCCCTCCCCTACTAGATTTATCGATTTATGATTTCCTGTTATTCCACGAATTCTCGCCACAATGACCTCCAGAAGTCATGAAATTTTGCGACATTGTAGGGTGCAGCATTATACATCGAATGCACGTTTCAGCATCGCTCTAGCACTTGGCCATGGCGAGAAAAAGGCTTGTTTTAGACAATCAGACAAACACCGTTACACTCTTAATATATATGAATTTCCATTAAAAGAATTTGAGAAGTGATTTACTATACGTTATGAAATACGCGTCTTCTTTTTTTCCGTACCAAGTAAACGGAATTTCTCTGGCAATACATCAAAGATGTCATATCGAGAAAAGATATCTATTTCTGGCCACTCTTTACTGATTGTATTAGGTTGGTTGTTAACCAAGGACTTCACGTGGATTTAATTCTAGGTGAAATTATTTCGTATTTTATCCAAATCTAACGGACAATTTGCTAGATTTTCTGTAGGTATTATTAAAAGAAAATCTTCCGAATCTCCAGGAATATTGGTTAACCAGAGAGCTGTATCCTTGCAGACGAAACATAAAGCAGTTTTCAGAAGAGAGATAAAGTTTTCAGCTTCGATTCCTATGCGGTTTTGTGATTAATCCGTAAGAAAATCTACAATTCATTTGTTTCATTGTCAAAAATTGATATTATTTTACGTATATTCGTTCAATTAATAACACCTATAAAGGAGACGCGCTCAGTTGTCGTAGCGCTCAGTTGGGAGACGTTGAATTGATCTATGAACCATAGTTTTATCCTTAGGAAGATAGACATTAGGCGGTTGTGTTTCATCCCGACTAATAAATGATATCCATGCCTAAAACGAGAAAACGTAAATGCAAAATGCTAAGCGAGTGCTAAAATATGCTTAAAATCAAGGCAACCTAAGAGACAAAGCACACAGAGCAATTCCTAATTACCCTTACAACTAACTACGATGGAAGTTTTTTACACTGAAGGGACTTCTTAACCATTAATTATATAGTATGCTACTTAAGCTTTCTTCTGGGGTACAGCACAATATCCACCTCACCCCTGAAAAGGTAAACGGCACGTCACCTCCCGTCTTAATTACCAAATCTCTGTGAGTCACAAGCATGCAGTGCTAGGGGTACGGTAATGCTTAGCAAGTTCACGGGCGCGCAACAGGTGTCGCTTCCCAAGGCGGTATCGGCCGTACCAATTTGAGATGATTCTCTGAAGTCGCCATGGGGAATAGATCGCGTTTTTTTAAGGATACCGCCAAAGCCGTCTATTTGAAACAATCCTTTGCGCGAATACTTAGTTCCGTCGAGAAGAAGTGGCTAATCTGAAATCGCAGATTGTAGTTGTCGTGATAGGATCAGAGGAGTATCCGGCACAAGATATCGTGCAGCCCGACGGCTGCTAGATATTTGAGGTTTCTATTATTTTATGCAATAAAGTAGAAAATAATTCTACTGAATCTACATTCGCGGTGAACCTCCTGGAATGCGGACAGAAAAAGGAGGAAACAGGATAGCCTGGAGGTCATTGAGATCGGGTCAGCGGCCTCTGAACTCAACAATGACTTTTAGGATTCATTAATTTAGTTGTGTCTGAAGTGATCTAATTGTTCCTTAATGCTATTCTTTTGAGTCTATTCTTTGAATCTATTATTGATAACGCAAAATAGAGAATATATTCAAAATACACTTATCTCACTACAGACACAACCAAATTTGTAAATCTAGCGTTGCGCAACACATACAAGAACACAATCATAGGATTAATTTAGAAAATTTAAAATTAAATAAATCGATTCAGAATAACTCAAAAAGAGATGCTTTAGAATGGATCTTCATACATCAAAACAAAGGAGAAAAAGCGCTGTCAGCAATAATATTACATTGCGCCCGCAATAAATTTATTCTTCGTAGTGAGTTCATATTTTTAATAAACAATATAAGCTAATCGATTTTTTATTTTAGAATTTAAGAGTTTTAAAATCAAGGGCTATATATCCTACTTATGCAAGTGAAAGGTGGTATTGGTAGAGACAGAGGTATTGGCAGAGAGGGTAACAAAGCAGACACGCTTCCAGAAATGTTTCTCCTGCAAACATCTATTTATTTACACTCTTCTAAAATAATATGCGGCCATGTGCCTGCGCGTCTGTCTTATTTTCCACATTTTCATTGCATCCAATCCACATAAAAATTATTGCCCGCCTTCAAGTGTTTCCCAACTCTCTTCTCTTTGCATATTAGATCATAAAACAGACAATTACTAATCGCTGAACCCTTATACTTGCCACTTTTTCCTAGCGGAAATTTTTCAGCGGAACATTTTCTGGATATGACTTTCGTAAAGAATACGATATTCTACCTCCAAAATAAGAATTTCATTCAAATGTACACACATCCCTGATTAATATATTAGATACTTATGAATTAATCCGTTGAAAGCTTCAAAATTACAGTCCTCAAATACCATTCCAAAGATTTTGTGCTTCTTAGAAATAACGTCGAATCTTTATTTTTATGGTGATTTGGAAGTTAGCCAGGAATATACTGTTCATTTAACAGACATTAGGGTAAATGCAGTAAATAATCCGTATAAAATTCAAGAGCACAATACGCTAATGCTTTCGAATAACTTTCGTGGATAGTGAAGCAATTCTACCGGGGAGATATTAAGAGCGAATACGAGGGAAATTTTTACGAAATTCCTTCCATCCAACCTTTCAACGAATTAATTCATAATAATCACGAATGTGTGTATACTTTGAACAATAATCAGGAATGTGTATATAATGTAATGAAAATAACTATTTTCGATGTAAAATATCGTATTCTTTCCGAAAGTCATATCCAGAAAAAGTTCCGCCGAAAAAATTTCCGCTAATAAAAAAGTGCCAACTAAAAGGTTTCAGCGGTTAGTAATTGTCTGTTTTATGCTCCAATATGCAAAAAGAAGGGTTGTTGGAAACACTTGAAGGCGGGCAATAATTTTAACGTGGATTTGATGCATAGGTAAGGCACGTATACAAAAGGGGTTCACTGAAATGCTGAGAGATATGAATAGGGGGAGGAAGGAGAGCATAGGACCATTGATCTCAGAAACAATAGTGAGGTCTAAAGAGAAACGAAGAGAACAGCGCGGGATGAGTGTTCAATGATGTGCGACAGATGCACAGCCGTGAAGGTACTTTTGAAATCTCCTTTTCTTCGTAGGGAGTTCTTTTCGCTCTTTTCGACAAACGGATGCCTCACACTCCTCACTTTCTTTTCATAATGCATTTAACTCCCCTTGATATTCTCTACGAAAAGCGCATGGAAGGTTTCTGAAAACTGGTACATGGCGTTAATCCTTTTCTTAAGATAATAGATTTCTTAAATTTCTTATTCATTAATAGCCGATTTCCATTTCCTTTACTTTCACTAGGAAGTGTCTTTCTTCCAGTCACTTGTCTGCCTTCTTACCGATGGTGTGCGTGTGTTAGATAGAGAGATGTCACTCCCAGGCGTCGAAACCAAATGGCAGGAATGATTGCCGCTAATAAAGGTGTTTGCGAGATAGCGCGGGAGTTGAATGTCTTCACAATATCGAAGTTGAAGAATAAATCTGATTCCGTAGATCGGAAGATAGGAAGGCCTAGAAAGACAACGGAGGAATACACATCGTGGACCATGTTCGTGCGCATCCACTGCCTCGGAGATGAGATGATCAGTTGGGCTTCCTATTTGTTCGGAATCTGTGAGGCAGAGGATCGGATTCCATGGAGAGACTGTCGGAAGGGAGTTAAAGTGTTTAAGGGGTTTGATTAACATACTTTAGATAAGAAGAAGAACGGAAAACGCATGTATTCTAAAAAGAATCTTTCCGAGATAAATGTATCAAACTGCCCTTCCTTTCTCAATCAGGTAAACTTTTTGTGTATATCATATTCTTATTTTGTCGAGATAAAATCCAGCCATCCGAAGACAGGGAACTACAGTTCCGCAAAGAATTAAAGCTTTACCAGAAAATTCTGAGATCTCCAATGTACGCTAAGGATATTTAAACATGAAAGGACCTTTAACTCATTAGAGTTTTAAATTCCGTGTATACCGCAATAATAGATCACGGTTTCACTTCAGTGCTGCCACCTCTTGATACACAGTGGCCGCGGACAGAGCGCTGCGTCAAGGTATCGACATCTGACGTAGAATAAGGGAACTATTTCCTATTACTATTTTAAAGATCAGTTGATCGAATCACAATTTCTCTTTTAAGCTTTACGAGGCGCTGCAGTCTGACGGTGAATAAGGGAACCTCGGAGCGGAAGGAAAATTCTAATGTGAAATTGTGGAAAAACTGCAAATCATCAATCAATAAATGTAGTAGGGGAGGGGAGGAGGAGAAATGATAGCAGAGTAATATAAGATGAAAAGGGGGGGGGAAGTAGGGGAGAAACCGTGGGGTAGTGAAAATATCAGAGAAAAAAAGGGGAGGGGAAGTATGGCGGGGAGGGGATAATAGGGGAGATAATGAGGGGAGGTAAGGAAGGAATGTAGGGTATCATTTCATTCTTTCTATCAGTCAAGTGTTTCATTATTTAATGGTACAGTGGGGGAATAAATTATCGCAACACTTTAAGCACGCTTGAGTCGGAATTCTCAGAAACTACTTGCAAAACTATTTACTACGACTGACTGTGAAATACCTCGAAAAGCGGTAATATTTGAGTGGGAGCCAATAACGTACTCAAAATTTCTCTCTTTCGATCTCTTTTCAAATCCTTCGTGCGATCTCTCCTTGAGTTCTTCGGGTTTATCTCGGGATTTCTCTTTCACAGACAGTTATCATATTTATAGAATTAGAGTTTAAGGATATATTAATTACTATTTCAATCTTACATGCACAAAAATAATTGGATAACATTTATGACTTTATTGATAAATAAGATCTGTTGAATTGTAGAAAAACATGTAGAAATAAAGACGAATTAGGTTAGAGTGGGAATATGCTACTTCGTGATACTTATCTTTAGCGAACGCGATATTATCGGTCAGGTAAATAAAATATATATTTTACCTGAATATAGGAGGTACAGATGGGCTTTATTAATCTCTTTTTCTGGGTAAATTAAGGTGCGCTAATAAGACAGTTATTGAGGTAGTTTGGTTTTTTACACGTCTTACTGCTGCTCGCTGTATATTAATGTAAATGTTAATCTTCATACGTCTAGTTCAAACATTGGATATTTATTTAGTGCGATCGACTTTCCGAGGGCAATTTTTAATTACACGTATTGAGTTTAATCGATTTGAAATCGAAAAGTCATCAGATTAATTCCTGAGTTAGCACAAAGTAAAATTTGTGAACGAATGTGACATATGGTTGCCAAATATATTTATGCACCCCTGTGATGAATATACATTTATCAGAGGAATAAAATTCACTATGGAGAAATAATCATTGGGTTAATCAAGGATTTGGAACCGAGTATTCCAATTGTCGGTCAAGAACATGTTTCGTGTGTCAGCGGAAATTCCTTCTCTACAAAAATTGGAAGTCCTTCGCTTAAATGAAGTGTTTTATTTGACAGGGCATCCTGATTTCTCGAAGCATGTTGAGCCTTTGCGTCACTCACCAAAGCTAACAGGTCATTTGGCAAGGCAAGGAGCTTCACTGAGGCTTATTATTGCTATCAAATCATTGAGGTCTTCACTTCGAGAGACTGAAAGCCAACATACTGCTCAAGCAAATCTTTTTCATTCCTAGGCTTTAAACAAATCTTGAGAACTATTGACATTTTCTATTTATTATTAATTATTGTTTGCCTACAACAAGGTCAATTCGCGAGTTCACACTTTCCAATATTCTCCGCGGATATCAATAATATATATTTAAATATTAGATTTAGATGTATATCCCGCGAGCAACCATATGCATAAGGAAGCGGGTGTAATTACACCATCGTCACTTAATCTACTCTATCAGCCTCACTAATCGCTCGGGGGAAAAAAGTGATTATCTGTCTTTGTCATTACTTCCCTGTAACGATTTGTCAATGGTCCCTGCTGGTACTAAATTTAATTTACTTCGTCTTTAAGTTGTATAACGATGAAGCTTTTGAAGAGCTTCCGTCAGTTATTAGATCATCTCACCTGAAGCGAATTCCAACCGAGGGACTCTACTAAAGCCGTAACGCTGCAGTCGAACCTGATACCTTCTCCATCGAAACGAGCTGCTCTACGCTGGACTATCTTTAAATCTGAAACTAAACCTACTAAATATCGGTTCCAAACCGCATAACAATATTCTAGACTCGGTCGAGTAAAAGAAAACAGCCATTTCTTTGAAACTCTATTCGCACCTCCTATCGCATTTCGAATATATTCATTAAAAGATAAGTTACTGCTAAACGTGACTTCCGTATATTTGTTGTCGTGCGCTAACTCTACTGGGTGTTCCGAAATTCGGTACTGTGCCAGAATAACGTTTTTGGAACCCACAGCAACACGGTTATTTATTCTTAAATCGATTCGGAAAATAAATCAGTCTTGCTCCTTACATTATATGCTAGGCCGTTAACGCTAATTATAATTTGTAAGGAGCATCCTAAAAAATTAATCTACATTACATTAGTATGATAAAAACGTCAATTTTTACGGTAATGTCTCATTTGAAATGTGAATTTTATCTGCAAATTAGGTTTTCGTTTCCATGGCCATATTGACATTTCATTCAAAATATGATTCTTTAGCAAATCGACTGCAAAAATATTTAGGTTTGCGTAATGGTCTTTGATTTAGCTTAAGCTTTTCTCAACCAAAACCTGAAAAACGTGTTCAAATTCCCGCAGTTATCGGCCAAAAGGGATAAAATAGTTAACCTAGAGGCCCGACTCCTTCTTTCAACCTACATTATACCACTTTTTTTGTATACGGCATTCGTTCTTTTGGGTGAGGAAAACTATCGCGTCCATACAGTTCATATATTTGTTTTTGTTTGATATTCTCCTTCGAAGAAAACTACAACAGGCGCAAAGAGGTGAAAAATGTAGATGGTTTGAAATAAAATTCCCAAATAATTTGTCATTATTTATTGGGATACTTTCCGTCTTAGAGAATTATCTAAAAAATCTCAATTTTTAAAAAGGAGTAGTATTTTTTGATCTCTGACTTCATAAAATTCCGAGGATGTACTAACCTAATAATATAAGCTAATAATAAAAACAAATAATATAGAGTTTTCGGTTTGTGGGAAATTATCATTAAGGTAACCACTAAGTATGAATTGATTGTGCAACTGCCAGACGTATCCGATCGGTAAAAGAAGGGGTTCAGTTCCATTTCCGCTTGTTCTTTCCATTAAATGAGTTTTTATGTTATTTTTTCTATTTGGCAAAATGAGAGAATTTAAGATATGGATGCTACATACATTTATGCAATCCTTTTCTAAATATATAGATTTATCATAGGGATGAAATTCAATCCAAAAAAAACATTTGATTTGAAGGATTCGGATCTCGTTGTAGTATGTCAAGAATGTGCTTTCCGCGCCGCAGCTAAGACTTCGTCTTTCCAGGATTCGAAGCTCAGTGGTTCACTGCAAAGAAGAAGTAGATATATATATATGTTCGCAGGAAAAGAATAAAAGTGTCTGAAAAAAAGGAAAATTATGTAAGGAAGTCTCGAGAGAATGAAGTAAGTTCAGAAAGGGACTTAGAAATCTGTTTGAATATCTCTTTAAGGTGTTTGATGTGATGTAAGAAAGTGTTTCATTCTGTTAGACAGAACTTATTTATCGATCGGGAAATCTTCAAATCGGTGATACACTGAGGATTTCCACCTCAGTTAGGTCGCATGAATCCGTACATCTCTTCCATTTCTCTCCTCCTCTTTCATGATGTTCATAATACTTAATTTAACTATCTCATGTAGTTGATTGTATTTCACTTGGGGAAATGATTTGTAGTATAGGTTTTCAGAGATCTATTCTGGTTAACTTAGAACTATTCTTTTTCATTATATTCGCCAAGATAACGTCTCTTTTCATCTTAGCTTTCCTTAAATTCGCCGTTTTTTCACGCTCCCCTTTTTGATAGCATTTTCTGCAACATTAATAAGTTGAAGTACAATTGATTGTGGTTTAATTCCTCGTTATTATTAAACTCCTTCATATGATGCTGAGTATTCGTTCCTATTTTACTGTTAAAGTCGTAGTAGTGAGTTTCCTCTAAATAAATTTAAAAGTCCGTTCTGTGGACATCAAGAGACATGTAATAACATAATTCTTTTCAATCATGCTTGATATATCATTACTCATTTCAGGATAATTATTGCATTTAAATTAAGTGAACCCGATACCTCCAGAAAAGCGTGATTCACGCTTAAATTCCAGGCCGAAATAAGGAAATCCGATTTTCTTTTTTTAAAAATACTAAAGTGCTATCATAGAAAAAGCAACACAAAATTTAAACTAGATTTAGTGTCGTTTTTTTGTTCGCAATTTATGCATGAGAAAGACTCGACCGTGTCACCCGAATTTTTTTGACGAGTCAAAAAATTTTCGTGTTGAGGCTTAAATCTTTTCAGACCTTACAACAAAAGCGGGTTCACTTCAACCCTGCTCTATACACAGTCGTCGGATAGAAAGGAGGCGCGTGAGAGAAATGCATAATAAATTATGTTACTTAATCTCCTTATGTTGCAATTTATTTTCCGTTCCTAGGGGATTTATCGTAGTAAATAGCTTTGAGTGTAATCGTGCATGGCTGAAATAGATAAGATTGGTGAAATATTTTTTGTAGATTTTCATATTTCACCGTTTAATGAACATCTTCCAGGAGCATTCACTGTGAAGGAAATAAATTATAAATAATTGATTTACTTGATTTGCTTTATACGAAAGCTTTGTTTGATAAATGTGGATTTAATTTTAGGTGGACAAATTTCTTATTTTATCCAAAGCTAACGGACAATTTGCTAGATTTTTGTTTAGCTATTATAAATAGAAAATCTGCCGAATCTCCGGTAATATTGGTTAACCAGAGAGCTGTATGCTTACAGAAGAATCATAAGGCAGTTTACAGAATAGTGATAACATTAACATATTCGATTACTTTGAGTTTAATCAGTAATCGCTAAGAAAATCTACCATTCAATTGTTTGAGCGTCAAAAATTGATATTATTTTCCGTATATTCATTCAATAATAACGTCTGAGAAGAAGACGCGCTCAGTTGTCTGGTCACGGGAAAATGGAAGGCCTGAAAATCGGAGGATTAATAAAGAAAACACCAACTCAATATCCTATAATTTCTTTTTTTATATGTCACTAATCACCCTTTTTCATCTCTTTCTATTCAATATACGCTACTTTTCCCTTCTGAAGTCCTAGTTTTCTTTTTCTCTATTATCCGTTGATTCCCGTAGTGCCAAGTAGGTAGCGCGTTCGCATTTGATGAAAACAGTTTCTTGTTCGTTTTCTAGTGGGAGCCCATATGCGCGAAATTATCTTAGGTATGATTCTTCTCCTTCTAAGCAATTTTGAATGATTTCAATTTAAGTTATCCGATTAAAATTAATAATTTTTTGAAATGGACCTATATTTAATGAGGCTTTGATCCGGTATATTTAAAGATGCGTTATTCCCTCATACAAATCTATCTCACTTGTTTTCCGATCACCGATTTGGTGAGGTTGACCGGAGGATGAGACCACTGCGCACCTCTCTGCCGTAATTATGGGCTCTCCGTCTGTAAAATCTCGGAGAGAGATAAAAATATTTGGAGATTCAGTACGAAGAGTAAACCAAGCAAAAACCCCGCAGGTCAAAGCTCAGTTTTAGGTAAATATCCTGCGTCTATTGCACTAGGTTCCTAATTAATTTTTTCCCCAAACGTTACGTTTCATCCCATTTGTCAGCTTATAGATGAATAAATGTTAATTAACGAGCATAATTTATTTCGAGAAGACGATGAACCATGCTTGTGGTCGGTCAGGTGCATTGCGATACGGGAATTCTTTGACTCTTTTTGGAAGGATGCTCTGTCCTCTTCCGCACGTGTTGCTATGGCACTTCCGCTCTGTCCGACATAACAGCAATTGCGGTCATTGCAGTCGAGTCTGTATAAAGCAGATTTTTTTTTCTTATTACATGTTTTGTCCCGGCCCTGCAATTATAGAGCAGTCGCCACGATGACTCTTTCCGGTTCGAGCTTTCGAAGTATTCACACGCATTTTATACCCGTATGAGTATTTGAGTTTTAAATTCCGTTGATACCGCGATAATAGATCCAAGTCCTTCTATAGTTTCATGCCTCGTTTTCACCTCTTGATAGTTACACACAGTGGCCGCTAATGGAGCGCTGCAGTAGCCACTAGGTAGCTACATCTGACGGAGAACGAGGGAACTACTTCCTCGAATGAGAATTAATATACCTCGAAATACGAGTTTTATTCGTTCCGATACTTTGCTCGTATGTCAATTTGTTCGCATCTCAAAGCAATTTTCCCCTTTGAAATTAATTGAAATGCCATTAATTCGTTCCAGACCCCTGAATTCCACCCCATTTGTACTTGTTACGTGTTTTTAAATAGGAAAAATATATTTATGAATGACAAATATTGTATAAAAACATAATAAAAGATATCGTAAAGAAATAAACTGGCTTTATAAAGCGTACGTGTATTTTGGTCACTAAAATGCACACAATTTAAATGCTGCTGCTGCTCTATGCTTAATTTTAGTTACTGCTTTTTTCTTCTCTGGTCTTTGCCTTTTTTCGCCGGATTAAAAAAACATGTCCAAGGAGGTTTGTTCCTTCTTCCATTTCAGAATGTTGCGGGAATGAGTTAGGCAAGTGTCATTAAATCGCTCCGATGCACGACCAGTTGCAACTTTTTCGTCGTGTTTCTTTTCCACGAACTCTGAAACTCTCTCCCACATTCCCAAGATTTTCTTTTCCTTACTAGTAGAGATAAACTCCTCCACCTATGGCTCCTCCTGCACACCAATTTCTTACGGAACCTCCGTATGCTGCTGCGACTTTAACTCTTGCAACTCCTCGGTCGAAGGTACTTTCGGCTACAGCCACAGCTTCTTCCATACACAGGTTTAGGTCCTCGTTGTAACACCCAGCCAGTACTTATCAATAATTCTGAGGCATATCACGATGTTAAAGTGTTTTTTAAGAAACAGATGCTTAGTGTACAGCTTTTTATAATTATAAATCACCTGCTGATCCATGGGCTGCAGTATAGGAGTGGTGTTGGGTGGTAGGTAGAGAACTTTTATAAAGTAGAATTCTTCGAGGATGTCATCTTCGAGGTTCGGTGGGTGAGCATTGTGAAGGACGAGAAGGGCTTGCATGGTGAGGTTGTATTCCTGTAGATATTTCTAAAGATAAGGGACAAAAACCAGGTTTACCCACTGCACAAAGAACTGCCTAGTGACCCATGCCTTCGGGTGGTACTTTTCCTAAGGTTGTCAAATCAGCCTCGACTGGCTTTAAACGAGTCTTACGATGCCTCGTCCGTGTTAGTGCGCGGGATCTGCTTCAGCAAATCACCGTACATTGCTGGTGCTTTCTCGCATATGATGCCCTGTGTTAAAATATCGCCTTTAAGCTTCTTCTCCGTCACTCAAACCATCAGCAGTTTCTCCATCTCTTCATGGAGAGAGCTCCGGAGCGTTGAAATTATTGTAACGCCGTTAGCTGGTGTTATACCCTTTATTGACTCCTTCTGTTGAAGCACAATATACACTGTGGAAGTACTACGCTCGTACTGCCTCGACAAGTCAGCTATTAGCACACCTAGTTCATTTTACTATAATTTCACGCTTTATTGTATAGACATCATTTTCTTCTGAGGACTGGCCTTTCCACTCACCTTCTTCTGTGCTAAAATATGCTTAACATCCAGGCAACCAAAGAGACAAAGCACACACAGCAATTCCTAAGTAACCTTTCAACTCACTACGATGGAAGTTTTTTACCCTGAAGGTACTTCTTAACCATTAATTATATAGTATGCTACTAAAGCATTCTTCTGGGGTACAGCACAATATGCACCTCACCCCTGAAAAGGTAAACGGCACGTCACCTCCGGTCTTAATTACAGAATCTCTGTGAGTCACAAGCATGCAGTGCTAGGGGTACGGTAATGCTTAGCAAGTTCACGGGCGCGCAACAGGTGTCGCTTCCCAAGGCGGTATCGGCCGTACCAATTTGAGATGATTCTCTGAAGTCGCCATGGGGAAAAGATCGCGTTTTTTTAAGGATACCGCCAAAGCCGTCTATTTGAAACAATCCTTTGCGCGAATACTTAGTTCCGTCGAGAAGAAGTGGCTAATCTGAAATCGCAGATTGTAGTTGTCGTGATAGGATCAGAGGAGTATCCGGCACAAGAGCGAAAGAAAAAAGAGTGAGAACAGTGAAAAGGAAGGAATCATGATCTCTTTCAATATGTTAGACACATCGTGCTGCCCGACGGCTGATAGATATTTGAGGTTTCTATTATTGTAAGCAATGAAGCAGAAAATAATTCTACTGAATCTACATTCGCGGAGCACCTCCTGGAATGCGTACAGAAAGGGAGGAAACAGGATAGCCTGGAGGTCATTGAGATCGGGTAAGCGGCCTCTGAACTCAACAATGACTTTTTGTATTCATTAATTTAGTTGTGTCTGAAGTGATCGAATTGTTCCTTAATGCTATTCTTTTGAGTCTATTCTTTCAAAGTATTCTTTAGATCTATTCTTTCAATCTATTATTGATAACGCAAAATGAAGAATATATTCAAAATACACTTATCTCACTACAGACACAACCAAATTTGTAAATCCAGCGTTGCGCAACACATACAAGAACACAATCATAGGATTAATTTAGAAAATTTAAAATTAAATAAATGGATTCAGAATAACTCAAAAAGAGATGCTTTAGAATGGATCTTTATACATCAAAACAAAGGAGAAAAAGCGCTGTCAGCAATGATATTAGATTGCGCCCGTTATAAATTTATTCTTCGTAGTGAGTTCATATTTTTAATAAACAATATAAACTAATCGATTTTTTATTTTAGAATTTAAGAGTTTTAAAATCAAGGGCTAAATATCCTATTTATGCAAATGAAAGGTGGTATTGGTAGAGACAGAGGTATTGGCAGAGAGGGTAACAAAGCAGACACGCTTCCAGAAATGTTTCCCCTGCAAACATCTATTTATTTACACTCTTCTAAAATAATATGCGGCCATGTGCCTGCGCGTCTGTCTTATTTTCCACATTTTCATTGCATCCAATCCACATAAAAATTATTGCCCGCCTTCAAGTGTTTCCCAACTCTCTTCTCTTTGCATATTAGATCATAAAACAGACAATTACTAATCGCTGAACCCTTATACTTGCCACTTTTTCCTAGCTGCAATTTTTTCGGCGGAACTCTTTCTGGATATGACTTTCGTAAAGAATACGATATTCTATCTCCAAAATAAGAACTTTCATTCAAATGTACACACATCCCTGATTAATATATTAGATACTTATGAAATAATCCGTTGAAAGCTTCAAAATTACAGTCCTCAAATACCATTCCAAAGATTTTGAGATTCTTAGAAATAACGTCGAATCTATATTTTTATGGTGATTTGGAAGTTAGCCAGGAATATACTGTTCGTTTAACAGACATTAGGGTAAATGCAGTAAATAATCCGTATAAAATTCAAGAGCACAATACGCTAATGCTTTCGAATAACTTTCGTTGATAATGAAGCAATTCTACCGGGGAGATATTAAGAGCGAATACGGGGGGAAATTTTTACGAAATTCCTTCCATCAATATTACCCAAATTGGAACGCTAACTCTTCGGTAAAAGTATTTTCAGAAATGAAGAACGACCGTTTTCAATCGAAACGAGCTTCTAAATCACCGCCCAAATATGAACGGAAAGCTTTCCGTGGTGTGGGTATTGGGCAGCTTTAACCTTTTTAAATGTTTCCATAAAAAATCATTTAATACATCTATGATAGAAAGCAATTTTTAAGGGAATTTTCGTTAAAAATTTTGTGTAATGAATAACTTATTGGTTTAGAAATCCGATTCGATTGAAAACGGTAATTCTTCATTTCTGATTTTTTACCGAAGAGTAAACTTGGGTGATATTGATGGGAGAAATTTCGTAAAAATTTCCCGCCGTATTCGCTCTTAATATCTCCCCGGTAGAATTGCTTCATTATCCATAAAGGTTAATCGGAAGCATTAGCATACTGTGTTCTTGAATTTTATACGAATTATTTACTCCATTTACCCTTATGTCTGTTAAAAGTATAGTGTATTCCTGTCTTACTTCCAAATCACGATAAACAATAAACATTCGACGTTATTTCTAAGAAGCTCAAAATATTTGGAATGGTATTTGAGGAATGAAATTTTGAAGCTTTCAACGAATTAATTCATTAGTATCTAACATAATAATCACGAATGTGTGTATACTTTGAACAATAATCAGGAATGTGTATATAATGTAATGAAAATAACTATTTTCGATGTGGAATATCGTATTCTTTACGAAAGTCATATCCAGAAAAAGTTCCACCGAAAAAATTTCCGCTAATAAAAAAGTGCCAACTAAAAGGTTTCAGCGGTTAGTAATTGTCTGTTTTATGCTCCAATATGCAAAAAGAAGGGTTGTTGGAAACACTTGAAGGCGGGCAATAATTTTAACGTGGATTTGATGCATAGGTAAGGCACGTATACAAAAGGGGTTCACTGAAATGCTGAGAGATATGAATAGGGGGAGGAAGGAGAGCATAGGACCATGGATCTCAGAAACAATAGTGAGGTCTAAAGAGAAACGAAGAGAAGAGCGCGGGATGAGGGTTCAATGATGTGCGACAGATGCACAGCCGTGAAGGTACTTTTGAAATCTCCTTTTCTTCGTAGGGAGTTCTTTTCGCTCTTTTCGACAAACGGATGCCTCACACTCCTCACTTTCTTTTCATAATGCATTTAACTCCCCTTGATATTCTCTACGAAAAGCGCATGGAAGGTTTCTGAAAACTGGTACATGGCGTTAATCCTTTTCTTAAGATAATAGATTTCTTAAATTTCTTATTCATTAATAGCCGATTTCCATTTCCTTTACTTTCACTAGGAAGTGTCTTTCTTCCAGTCACTTGTCTGCCTTCTTACCGATAGTGTGCGTGTGTTAGATAGAGAGATGTCACTCCCAGGCGTCGAAACCAAATGGCAGGAATGATTGCCGCTAATAAAGGTGTTTGCGAGATAGCGCGGGAGTTGAATGTCTTCACAATATCGAAGTTGAAGAATAAATCTGATTCCGTAGATCGGAAGATAGGAAGGCCTAGAAAGACAACGGAGGAATACACATCGTGGACCATGTTCGTGCGCATCCACTGCCTCGGAGATGAGATGATCAGTTGGGCTTCCTATTTGTTCGGAATCTGTGAGGCAGAGGATCGGATTCCATGGAGAGACTGTCGGAAGGGAGTTAAAGTGTTTAAGGGGTTTGATTAACATACTTTAGATAAGAAGAAGAACGGAAAACGCATGTATTCTAAAAAGAATCTTTCCGAGATAAATGTATCAAACTGCCCTTCCTTTCTCAATCAGGTAAACTTTTTGTGTATATCATATTCTTATTTTGTCGAGATAAAATCCAGCCATCCGAAGACAGGGAACTACAGTTCCGCAAAGAATTAAAGCTTTACCAGAAAATTCTGAGATCTCCAATGTACGCTAAGGATATTTAAACATGAAAGGACCTTTAACTCATTAGAGTTTTAAATTCCGTGTATACCGCAATAATAGATCACGGTTTCACTTCAGTGCTGCCACCTCTTGATACACAGTGGCCGCGGACAGAGCGCTGCGTCAAGGTATCGACATCTGACGTAGAATAAGGGAACTATTTCCTATTACTATTTTAAAGATCAGTTGATCGAATCACAATTTCTCTTTTAAGCTTTACGAGGCGCTGCAGTCTGACGGTGAATAAGGGAACCTCGGAGCGGAAGGAAAATTCTAATGTGAAATTGTGGAAAAACTGCAAATCATCAATCAATAAATGTAGTAGGGGAGGGGAGGAGGAGAAATGATAGCAGAGTAATATAAGATGAAAAGGGGGGGGGAAGTAGGGGAGAAACCGTGGGGTAGTGAAAATATCAGAGAAAAAAAGGGGAGGGGAAGTATGGCGGGGAGGGGATAATAGGGGAGATAATGAGGGGAGGTAAGGAAGGAATGTAGGGTATCATTTCATTCTTTCTATCAGTCAAGTGTTTCATTATTTAATGGTACAGTGGGGGAATAAATTATCGCAACACTTTAAGCACGCTTGAGTCGGAATTCTCAGAAACTACTTGCAAAACTATTTACTACGACTGACTGTGAAATACCTCGAAAAGCGGTAATATTTGAGTGGGAGCCAATAACGTACTCAAAATTTCTCTCTTTCGATCTCTTTTCAAATCCTTCGTGCGATCTCTCCTTGAGTTCTTCGGGTTTATCTCGGGATTTCTCTTTCACAGACAGTTATCATATTTATAGAATTAGAGTTTAAGGATATATTAATTACTATTTCAATCTTACATGCACAAAAATAATTGGATAACATTTATGACTTTATTGATAAATAAGATCTGTTGAATTGTAGAAAAACATGTAGAAATAAAGACGAATTAGGTTAGAGTGGGAATATGCTACTTCGTGATACTTATCTTTAGCGAACGCGATATTATCGGTCAGGTAAATAAAATATATATTTTACCTGAATATAGGAGGTACAGATGGGCTTTATTAATCTCTTTTTCTGGGTAAATTAAGGTGCGCTAATAAGACAGTTATTGAGGTAGTTTGGTTTTTTACACGTCTTACTGCTGCTCGCTGTATATTAATGTAAATGTTAATCTTCATACGTCTAGTTCAAACATTGGATATTTATTTAGTGCGATCGACTTTCCGAGGGCAATTTTTAATTACACGTATTGAGTTTAATCGATTTGAAATCGAAAAGTCATCAGATTAATTCCTGAGTTAGCACAAAGTAAAATTTGTGAACGAATGTGACATATGGTTGCCAAATATATTTATGCACCCCTGTGATGAATATACATTTATCAGAGGAATAAAATTCACTATGGAGAAATAATCATTGGGTTAATCAAGGATTTGGAACCGAGTATTCCAATTGTCGGTCAAGAACATGTTTCGTGTGTCAGCGGAAATTCCTTCTCTACAAAAATTGGAAGTCCTTCGCTTAAATGAAGTGTTTTATTTGACAGGGCATCCTGATTTCTCGAAGCATGTTGAGCCTTTGCGTCACTCACCAAAGCTAACAGGTCATTTGGCAAGGCAAGGAGCTTCACTGAGGCTTATTATTGCTATCAAATCATTGAGGTCTTCACTTCGAGAGACTGAAAGCCAACATACTGCTCAAGCAAATCTTTTTCATTCCTAGGCTTTAAACAAATCTTGAGAACTATTGACATTTTCTATTTATTATTAATTATTGTTTGCCTACAACAAGGTCAATTCGCGAGTTCACACTTTCCAATATTCTCCGCGGATATCAATAATATATATTTAAATATTAGATTTAGATGTATATCCCGCGAGCAACCATATGCATAAGGAAGCGGGTGTAATTACACCATCGTCACTTAATCTACTCTATCAGCCTCACTAATCGCTCGGGGGAAAAAAGTGATTATCTGTCTTTGTCATTACTTCCCTGTAACGATTTGTCAATGGTCCCTGCTGGTACTAAATTTAATTTACTTCGTCTTTAAGTTGTATAACGATGAAGCTTTTGAAGAGCTTCCGTCAGTTATTAGATCATCTCACCTGAAGCGAATTCCAACCGAGGGACTCTACTAAAGCCGTAACGCTGCAGTCGAACCTGATACCTTCTCCATCGAAACGAGCTGCTCTACGCTGGACTATCTTTAAATCTGAAACTAAACCTACTAAATATCGGTTCCAAACCGCATAACAATATTCTAGACTCGGTCGAGTAAAAGAAAACAGCCATTTCTTTGAAACTCTATTCGCACCTCCTATCGAATTTCGAATATATTCATTAAAAGATAAGTTACTGCTAAACGTGACTTCCGTATATTTGTTGTCGTGCGCTAACTCTACTGGGTGTTCCGAAATTCGGTACTGTGCCAGAATAACGTTTTTGGAACCCACAGCAACACGGTTATTTATTCTTAAATCGATTCGGAAAATAAACCAGTCTTGCTCCTTACATTATATGCTAGGCCGTTAACGCTAATTATAATTTGTAAGGAGCATCCTAAAAAATTAATCTACATTACATTAGTATGATAAAAACGTCAATTTTTACGGTAATGTCTCATTTGAAATGTGAATTTTATCTGCAAATTAGGTTTTCGTTTCCATGGCCATATTGACATTTCATTCAAAATATGATTCTTTAGCAAATCGACTGCAAAAATATTTAGGTTTGCGTAATGGTCTTTGATTTAGCTTAAGCTTTTCTCAACCAAAACCTGAAAAACGTGTTCAAATTCCCGCAGTTATCGGCCAAAAGGGATAAAATAGTTAACCTAGAGGCCCGGCTCCTTCTTTCAACACACATTATACCACTTTTTTTGTATACGGCATTCGTTCTTTTGGGTGAGGAAAACTATCGCGTCCATACAGTTCATATATTTGTTTTTGTTTGATATTCTCCTTCGAAGAAAACTACAACAGGCGCAAAGAGGTGAAAAATGTAGATGGTTTTAAATAAAATTCCCAAATAATTTGTCATTATTTATTGGGATACTTTCCGTCTTAGAGAATTATCTAAAAAATCTCAATTTTTAAAAAGGAGTAGTATTTTTTGATCTCTGACTTCATAAAATTCCGAGGATGTACTAACCTAATAATATAAGCTAATAATAAAAACAAATAATATAGAGTTTTCGGTTTGTGGGAAATTATCATTAAGGTAACCACTATGTATGAATTGATTGTGCAACTGCCAGACGTATCCGATCGGTAAAAGAAGGGGTTCAGTTCCATTTCCGCTTGTTCTTTCCATTAAATGAGTTTTTATGTTATTTTTTCTATTTGGCAAAATGAGAGAATTTAAGATATGATTGCTACATACATTTATGCAATCCTTTTCTGAATATAAAGATTTATCATAGGGATGAAATTCAATGCGAAAAAAACATTTGATTTGAAGTATTCGGATCTCGCTATGGTCTGTCAAGAATGTGCCTCAGCTAATATTTCGTCTTCCCAGGATTCGAGGCACAGTAATTCACTGCAAAGAAGAAGCTTTAGACTCATATTCTACAGCCACATGCATTTGACAGGGATTCCTGATTTCTCTAAGCACGATGAGGAATGTGATAAGGAAGTTTATTTTTTCTTAGTTCTCTTTAGAAATTAACGTGTTGACAGGAATTAGTATCACTTTTAATAGTTTTTAGGTGGTGGAAACGGTAATCAACAATTTTAAGCACCATCAGGCTATACGTAATAGGGAGGAAAATTTTGTAATAATACGTAATAGAGAATAAATATTGACGATTAATTTCATCGTATTATAAAAAATAATTGCAAAATAATTGATAGATGGGGTGACTGCAATCGAAATTAACTTCAGAGTGTACGTAAAACAAATTAAATGCTTCGACTGACTGTTAATTAACCATTAAGCACGCGGTTTACTCTATGTAGAAGATTGCGTGATTCAACTGCTATGCTGTAGAAAGAATCTGTTACTAGATATGAGTCGGATGAATATTGTCTTCAGAGGAGGAAAGTTTTTAAGAGGGCGGTATTTACTTTTCTTATTTCACCATTGCGAGGACTAAGATTTTCGCTTCCTTTCCGCTTTAATTAAACGTCTCGGATGATGTCGGATGGTCGGAACGTCGGAACGGATGGAACGTCGGAATCAAAAGGAGAAACTCTGCCATCGGCAGAGTTTCTCCTTTTGATTCCGACGAACTGTTCCTCGCCAATGATTTCATTTGTTGTTTTCGCCAATCTATTTTTTTAATTATTGCATATATTTTATAATCAGAACAGAATATTAATTGGACTAACATCTTCCGTTTTTCGGATTCGCTTTTTTAAGATTCAAGGTTATTACACCTTCCCTTTGAGAGTTTCAAAGCATTTTGCCTCTCCTCATTTCCTCGAATATTTTGCAGAATATATCTTTAATCACAAAAAAGCGAGTAAAATTCGTACGGAATTCCATATTTATTTATTCTTTAAGAGGAGCTTTATTTTCCGGTAACTTATTGACCACCACTTCAGCTTCGAATTTTGTGAGTGGCATTTCTTTGATCCGTTCGTTCAAATGGGGTACGTTGACTATGTCTTCGGCTGAGGAGTTCCATGCGTTGGATTCATATATTCTCTTGCAGAATGAAACAATTTCATTTTCTATATCTTCTTGTTTTGTATTAATCCTTCCTTCACCATCTTCGATCTTTTGGATGTATTGGCTTTTTCTTCTCTCTGTTATCTTTCCATAATGACGTACTGCTTCTTGCTTTTCTATTGTTATCATGTCCGGTTTCTCTATGCAGACCATCTCACTCCTTTCAAATGACATTTCGAAGACATTATACATTTTATCTCCTTGATCATTTTTTTGTCTGACGGTGGTATTACTTTTTTACTTTGTATTTGTTGGAGTACGGCATTGTAGAAATTTTCCCTAAGACGTAAAGGTCACTTTCTTCAGGCCATAAGATGTTAACGAGCATGATCATTTTACACTCTTTCTTAAACGTCGATATTATTGAAACATCTTGATAACTTGCATTGTTGCGTAATGTTTGAATGATGGGCCGCTAGGGGCTGTGACAGGCAATGCCCTCTATACTTGTGGGGAAATGGGGCAAGTGAAGACGATGAGTGTCAGGTAGTCAGAAGAAGGGTAGGAAACGACGTAAGCGACGCGGACGAAAGGACGTAACGACGGAAGGACTACAAGGTTCGGGATACGACGACGCGGGACACAAAGATGACCTGGTGAAAGCTACATAGTCTATACATTTGAGGTAACTAAATAATTGATAAAACATTAATGTATTGCTCAATCATATTTTGATCCTTCGGGCCGAATAATCGTTCTTGGGATATATGATAAATGGCATGGTTGGATAAAATTCAGTATTACGTTGTGCATAACCATAGTTTACATACTTATAGACATCGCAATATATTTCTCGTACGCTTTCGGGGTCATAAGTGCAACCCAAGGAGCCCGTATTCCAATTGCCAGTGTATTTGACTTAAGGGTGTAAGGTTTTTCCCATAACTGCTCTAAAATGGGGCTCGATTTTTTGGCAATGGTGAATGGAGAAGGGGTCAAAAAGGGGGGTGCGGAGGCAAGGGGTAATCTCAAAGGTAAAAGGAGCAAACGTATAATTCATAATAAAAGAGGTGATAATATCCCCAGAAGAAGTTGATGACGTCACAGGTCTTAAGTGTCCCCATGTGCTCCATCAAGGTATGCTGGCGTTCAGAGACTAAGTCATCGAAGGGCCTCCCCCACCCCTGTGACGTCAGAGCCATTTAAAGTTTATTTTATGGAAAAATTTTTCCTCCATCAAGGTTTGAACCGCCTGACATAACGACCACGAGACACACGCCATGCGCCTTAATCATTCGGCCACCACAACAGTTGTTCATATTCGAGTGAAATAAGCCATATATATTGCTCAGATTCAGCTCTGATGACGTCGAGGCATCATTTTAAATTGTCTGCTAACAACGATGGTCACATCATTATGGTCATCCGTCAGCATTTTTTTAGTCTTCACATTTAACTTTAAGGGTTGTTCTTCCGAGACCTTAGCGGACACCGTGATATTTTATTGACAGTAAGATTTACCTCAATTACTCTGGAACACTGTTATTTTTTTACACTACCTTATTATCGTACCTTCTGCATCGGATGAATCAACCAACGCACCTGATGCACCGGGATTTACGGATATATTGTAATTTGTTCAAGAGTGAAAAATAAAATTTATCGTCACATATCTTAAGTTAAGACAGATTAGAGCAATTAATATAATAATGGACATATCGATTGTATAAATTCCTTACTTAGCAAGATCATTTCATATAACTTACCACCTCTTCAGTTATCGCGATTTTCAAGGAATGGTGCCTCCTTTTGCTCGTCCGCTTGAATGTATTCTCTTCCTCGATTCCCGCATCTTCAGTTGCCGCACCTCAGCACCCTGAGTAATTGAGGGGATATACCGGATATTCGCCAAACGATCGAGTGTTGTCTCCACTAACTTGAAACCGACTACAATATCATTGCGTTATGCATTTGTAAGAATAACGATAAACACTAAATCAGGTAATGAGAGCTTAGTCATAGACACACTGACACTGTATGTAAACATCCCAGTATTCGTTAAACCAATTACTAACGTACTTAAAAAAATTGCATACACGTCAACCTGTGGAAGTCCAACTTCTGAGAAACAATGGCTAATACGTCTAAACAGCAGACATTCGCATCGTAATATCCTAACCCAAGTCATTAATAATAGCGACTAACATGTGTTAACTAATTGCATACACATTCGCATATGGACGTCAAAGTTCTGAAAAACATTGACTTACCAACATTGGCCGTTATAGGTGTTTACAACCAATTATGGTAGTAATCATTATTCATTCACTGTATTAATTATAAATTCGGTTTTATTGCAGATCAACGGTTCTCCTTCTTCTTATTCTTCCCCAAAAATGCGTCTGTAGATGTATCAGTTTATTGTAGTTTAGTTTGTCGTTTTCAAAATGCAGAAAGCTCTTAGAATTCTCATGCATGAGAATTATACGTATATTCGTCAAAATATAACCACTGACATTCAATGAGGACAAACTCTATTTCAGGACAATATTCGTCGATTTAATTGACCAACTTTTATTTCAGTTTATTCTACATAATTCATCTTAAAATTTCATTCATAAAATATCAATCATCTTAAAATTACTTTGGCCATGTACCTCTACCACATCTCTCTTCGATTGTTATGATATTATTATTATAATTAATTACTTAATTAATTATCCGATTACCGACATCTACACATGCATTGTTCGAAAACAGGATACCACGAGTCATTAGATATAAACCATGTTGAAACTTGTTCGTATATGAATCATTATTTTATATAACCATGATGAATCATTATCTAATCGCGAGACGTCAGGTGATATAACTGCCTTACGATTTACATAACGGTGATGACCGTATGAAATCCAGCATTTAGTTCTGAACCAGTGAATAATCAACATTAAAAACGCATCATGTCTAATGGGAAGAGATTTCTACCGTATATACCAGTTGGGGAGAGAAATCCAACGAATTTTCTTATGCGTATATAACATCGAGAAGGAGGAGGGCCTGAAATACGACCTGAAAAATAGGTCATTGATGAAGGGGGCTGATGGTGCTGATGATTAGAGACAGGGATCGCCAGCATCACCTCATCACACATCTAATAAAGATAATCTTCAAACAGGATACAGCAGCAATAAAGTCTGTGACGGTTATAGTTGCAGCCAGATTAAAAGATCCATACCATCTCCTGACAAGTGTATTTTAGTGCTAAATCGGTGCTTTGATTTAAACCGATCGGGCTCAAAAAAGATCTCGTTCGGTCTAAACCCTGAAAATGACTATCAAATGACGATTTTCATCGCCAAGAATGGTAATGCCGGAATGCACTTCCCTGGTAGTGTATGGCAACAGATATATGTCAAAAGAAGTTATATTGATTCGTACTTTCGCGGCGAAGTTTATTTGTAGGATAATAATGTACGAATTGCAGATGATGTGAAAATAAGTTTCTTAAAAATAAATGGTGAGAAAATCGGGGTGGTGCACCAGAATTGAGGTACAGTATAGTAACATAATTCCGAAGATTCGTATTTAACTATGGACATCCTGCGATATAATTTTCTGACTGGTCCTGGTACCTCACGAAGGTACCCGAATCGGTCTTACATTTTTGCATGAGATCATACTCCGAAGTCCAGAGTGTGAGGGACTGAGTTCGAATCCTGCGAAAGCTTGGAGAATTCAGAATAAGGGGACTGGGGTCGATCTCCCGTGAATTGAAATTAAGTTGGTGCCACCTCTGACGTCATCAGTTTAGACACAGTCAGTTTAGTGCTGCATCGTGGGTCGCACTGCTCTAACTCGGCTTGGGTTAAATATTTGTCCGAAAAATAAAATAAATTATTTCCAGCAGAAATATTCTAAGCTTTATATACATAAACATAATGTTAAAATGATGCATGTGTTTAATTTCTAATCACCCGCCGTTTCCGATGATTTCCGAAGTCTCTCTAAGGAAGCCGAATCGGAATTGAGGATACTTGAGTACCTGTGACGGTTTGTGGTGGGGTGGGAGGGCTCCCTCCTAAGTATAAGGATGTAAGTTCGATCCTCGTGACGTAATGCACTCCCGGGGAAACCTCAGAACGTTGGGAAAGTTACAAGTCATAAGTATAAGGGTCTGGGTTCGGTTCTCGTTATTAGCAGACATTTTAAAATGATGCCTCGACGTTATCAGAGCTGAAACGGGGCAGGTTATATGGCTTATTTAACTCGTTGAAGACTGACTGCTGTGGTGGCCGAGTGGTTAAGGCGCATAGCGTGAGTCACTTTGTTGGTATGCCGGGCGATTCAAACCCTGTTGGAGGAAAAATTTTTCCATAAAATAAAATTAAATTTAAATGGCTCTGACGGTGGTGGAGTGGGGTGGGGGAGGTCCTTCCATGAGTTAGTCTCTGAACGCCAGCATACCTCGACGGAGCACTCTTAAGAGATATGTGACGTCATCAACTTCTTCTGGGGATACTATGTGTTGGGGTGGGAGGCGGAGGGGTGGGTTTGGTGGGGATACTATAGACTGGCGCCAGACGGGGAGGAGGAGGGGGTGGTGGAATTTGACCCTCTGCTACAAGTATCACATTACTACTGCCGAGTAGGATGAAGTCTTCTGCCGTTAGGTAGAATTCCTCTGGTACCGACGTATATTTTCTCTCTTGTCGTTACTCGGAATTTCCCGTAATTATATGATATTACCAAGATAGGCATCAAAACAATCTTCAAAACCTCGCGCAAAAGACCGCCTGGCGTCGAACAAAGGACAAAATCGTGCAAAACAATTGCATATTTATGTAAGATAAGTGCCATTCTGACCTGTTCCAAAGTTTCAATCTGATCTGATTAAATATCTGATCGGGAAGGTCCTCAATCAATCATTACGCTTTCCCCCTTTGAAATACATCGCAGAATAGAAATGACGCTCAGGCATCGAACCAAGAACCGTCAGAGGAACGGCGAACAGCGTATATGAATTGATATGAATTGCCTCTATGTACATTCTACTTTATATTATTCCCGTTTATTGGATATGCATTCAAAATAATTGTCAACTTTGACCGCCATGCGGTCGTTATTATTATTATTATATTGCGGTTATACCGTCAGTCGAGTCTGTATATACCAGATTTTTAATTATTACATGTTTTGTCCCTGCCAAGCAATAATATAGCAGTCGCCACGTCTTTTTCCAGTTCAAGCTTTCGAAGTATTTAGACTCATTTTATACACGTATGAGTCATTGAGTTTTAAATTCCGCGGAGAAAGATGCTGCGATAAGAGATCGCGGTTTCGCTTCGGTGCTCTTGATAGTTACACACTGTGGCCGTGGACGGAGCGCTGCAGTAGCCACAATGTACTGACATCTAACGGAGAATCTGGGAATTACTTCCTCTGAGCGGAAGGAGAATTATTATATTGATGAAGTAGTTCCATGATTCTCCGTTAGATGTCGGTAACTTGTGGCTACTGCAGCGCTCCGTCCGCGGCCACTATGTGTAACTGTGTGACTTGTTATATATAGTTACGAGTAAAAGTTGCTTGCATACTGCAAGCTATCCGTTGAATACAGTATCATACCAAGTACTTTCTCAGTTCAAATTTAAAACTTCGCGCCAAAGACCGCCTGGCGACGAACTAAGAACCCGATCGTGAGAGAAGACAGCAAAATAATATTAGATAAGTGCCATCCTTACTTGTTCCAAAGTTTCGATTCAATATCTTATCGGGAAGGTCCCACGCCTCTGTCACCATTCCGGGTTTTATCTTTCCAGCTTATCGGGAGGGCATTTAAAAAGATTTCCGCAATGCATTTCTTATGGAAGAATTTTGCATCCACCTGGCGTCGAACTCACTGTCATTTGGCTACATTTTTTCCATGAGAATCATAGAAGACTACCTCAACTTCAACCTCCGAAAGTATGGTTACTCTATCTTAAAGATAAGTGCCTCAAAATAATTTTCAAAAATCCGCGCAATGCATTCTTATGGGAAAATTGCGATTTTTGGGAATTTCTGGCATCGAACCCATGACAGCTAGCGTCGAAGTCTGCATTATTCTGTCATTTAGAGTGTAGGGCCAGTATATCGGAAAAATCTGAAGTCGATGGCGCTTGTGGAACATGGTCAGAATTCGTATCCCCTATATCTATATGTATAGGTATATCCGGAGAGTTAGCTATATATAATAGAAGATATATATCAGGGGTGGCCAACAAGTCGATCGCGATTGACCGGTCGATCTAGTAGCGAAATAGTATAAGTAATAGTAATATATAAGTAAAGTAAAGTATATATAAGTAAAGTAATAGTAATATATCTATTCTTGTTTTGGGTCTACATACCTTTGCGAATCGGCATTTTCATACTTGAAGCTAACGAAGACTAAACAACGTTCTGTCCTGACTGATTCTCATACAGAAGACTCATTATTATTATCTTTGTCAGGATATACACCTGATTATGATTCCTTGGTTAGAAACAGGTAAACTCAGTCTTCCCATTAATGTTAAGGGAACAAAGTAAATTCTAAATCTGTATTTATCTCTGGCTACATTGAATTAATAAATATTGTTAATAATTATCCATGTTCTTTTAATTCCCCTTGACCTGAGTTTTTTGGCCGTTTTAGTAATGATAGTTGATGTTTTTTTACGTAGGTAGATAAGCCGTATATCCATATTTCAGTACGAGGTGTACTTAGCGAGCTATTGATAAATTAACAAAAAGTAAGTCATATTATTCTTTCATTATAAATTTTCTCAGCCCAAAAAAACGGAAAAGTGAAATATTGTAATCAAATTATCAGCCATACTGTGGATTTTTATAACAACTTTTTCATATTTACGAACAAATAGTAATACATTGCAGTTGATAAAAAATTAAATAGCATTTTAAGTTAGTAAAAATCTATCTCGAAAAAGTGTCGGAAAATCGAATTTTTTAGGTACCGCATGGTACGAATGCTGCTAAGTTGGGTCTGGAAATTTATTATCTTCAGGAGCCTATATCTCGAAAACTTAATAAGTGATTTAAAAATAAAAAATAGTTTTGAACATATATTTTACTTTTCTACCCATACCTCGCTGGAATGCACCTTATGCTGAAACACAGTGAATAAACATAGTATGCATTTCACACCCCTTCTTCCCCCTTAGACTACGCCTATGACAATAAGTCGATCGCGACACGCTTTTAAGATAAAAAGTAGATCTTATATGCAGAAAAGTTGGACACCCCTGCTATATGCCACCATTTTCATAATATCACAACTTATATTTCATTACTGTTATGAAATTACACAAAGTGATGGCTTTTTGTACCGATTTTGTAAGAAAATGTTCAGTATAGTTGAAAGTGAGAGTGAAGAAGCATTCAGTATCAAAATCACAAACAAAGTTATCCAACATATGTACGAAGTATAATAATGCTTAAAATATACAAGATGAACGAATCAGAATCGTATTTGTTCGTTGTTCCTCTCAAAACACGAGAGCGTAACGGAGGACGGTGCTCCGCCGCGCGGATTTGGGCCTTGCAGCGTTGTCGAAAAGTCGACTTATATATTATTGGGGCAAATTGGGGCAAGATTTTATTTCATATTCCCATTAAGAAAGGTTTGTAGCTTATTGTGGTGTAAATAACTCCGTGTCACACGGTGTCTCAATCTACTATTTTCCTCGCTTTATGTAAAAATTTGTTCCAAAATAAGGGTCGGCCATTTTGTAATGTAAAGTATATAAATATTCAACAGAACTCATTGAAACTAAGTCTTACGAAGGTCAAAGTACATATTTATAATATGGCATCATATTTTATCCGATGATTTTCCTGGTTTGGGTTCACAATCCACTCGAAGTTGAAGAATTTCGCGAAAAATCGGAAACGGGATATTTTCGCAAAAATTGGTCAACTTTGACCTCCTGTATAAATTTAATGCTAAGGATCGAGCGTAAATGACCTCCATAGTTGTATGCAGGATTTATACATAATCAATCATGCGAAGTTTCGAGGTCCGCACTCAAGAAAAGTTTTCGTATTTTTGGCCAGCTTTTTTCGATTCTAGCCCACTGTGCGACGTCACTAACCGAAGGAAAATATATTGGCTGTAATAATGTTTATATATGTATGCATAAGTAATTTCTCTTGAATCATAATGCGTAGGAATGACAGTTTTACCTGAACCCTATCATCCATTTTACGTTAGATTTAAAGATGTATCCTGCAGTGTAGGCAACTGAAAGTGATTGCCGTGTACAGCGGGTTACATATGTGACATGCGCTAATCTATTAAAAAAAAGCAAAGCATTGGATTATTTCTTCCATGACACTTCACGAAATCGAAAAGCTGACTTCCTTTCATTGTTTCAGAATTAAAATAAGGACCTAAGGGTGTATGATTTCCCTAAGATGACAATCGTAACATCCGTTACATACAGATGCAGATTTAATATATTTTGGTAAATTATAAAAGCTCTGTCTTTCCTGCTAAAAAAATTAGAGAACCAATATTTAAAACTACCAAGATTTTTCATTTTATAATTTATCGTCTTTCCTTTACATTCATATTGATATTCTGATAACAGATGCGTAAATGCATGCAGGGGTAAATCTTTAGATGAAAATTAAACTTTCATACTTCATTTATTAGTAAACGGAAAGGAAGCCAGATTTGTACGAAAAAGTCACACTCAGTAAGAACGTAATATTAACACTTTTTACCTAATGATATCTATTTTAAAAGCCGACTCTAACAAATTTTGCCTTACCTTAGATCATTTTCAGAAGAAATTTGGAAATGTGAAGTAAAATAATGATTAGAGAATTGAATTATTAGCTTAGCATTAGAAACGACTTACTCTATAAGTGTCTTTCTTAGAGTTTTACTAGTATAAACTTTATCAACAATAATAATTTAACTTGTTTAATATCTTTCCTAACTTAGCTGCAGATTCTGGAGGATTTGTAGCATTTAATATTCTGACAATCAAAAGAGGAATCGATTTTTAATTTCCTTAAATTGTACAAAATGTGAAGATTATAATTCCCATTTTGCGAATTACTTTCAAAATTCACAGCATATTACGTTGCTCAATTGGATAAACAAATCCCTGATGAGTCCCGTCTCTGTCCTCCGGAGGATAATTTCATTAATTTGTTTTCGAGTACATTCAATACGGACTCTCTTTCTTCCTTTCCTTTTCCTGGGTTGTTCTCATGCTTTAGCGAAGCAATTACTTATGTTCCCTCTTTCTCTTTGTATATCTCGTTCCCTTCCATGGAATAAAATTCTTCCTCCGCATTTCTCCTTTTCTACTTCTTTCTCTCGTGCCTAAACTTCGAAATACGTGCAGGGTCGTTTCCTCGCCAATCTCCCTTCCCACTTAACCACCTGTTAATCCTCTTATAAGATCAGATGTGTTAAATCCTTATTGAGGGGAAAAGTGAATCGTAGGAAGCATCTGAGGCAGTGGAAGTGTACGGTTAAAAATAGCGATCTAGAGAATAAGTGACAATCTAAGTGACTTTCATATTCATAGTTTGGAAAAAATAACGCAACGGATGTGAGCGAATGGGATTGCAAAGAATGAGAACTCAAAGGGGGGAAATGTCTTTCCCTTACTCCAACGCAAATAAAGAGGGAGAGAGTGTATTCTTGCTTTTAATTAAACCTCGTAAATTAAATCATAAACGCGGATTCAGATTCAGGGGAATAATGCCCAGAGGAAGTAACTTTCTTAAATAATTTAGTTTTGATAACGTATTTACATTTACAAGTCATTATAATGTAAAATATGTAAAATGATTATGTTGTGTTATTAATTTATTAATGTGGCTGAAAAAATATAAATTATATTTTACGTTTTGATTTATTACTCCTCAAATCCTAATTACTGGTAGATTTTGCACTATAAGCGCTTATTTACTTTGTAGGAGAAATAAAAGAGTACATGTATTTAATATAATTTTATATAAATTTAGGGACTTACGAATAATTTCTGGTACAGAATCAAGGATTACATTATTTCTTTATGTAAAAGAGTTAATAGGAAACACTTTTTGTCTTACAGTTTTGTATGTAAGTAACTCATACGACGTTGATGAAAGTGGTCCCGGGTTCGATTCCTGATGGGGGCTCATGCGCGAAATGATCTCACCTTCCGAAGCAATTTAAAATGTCTGGTACTTGTTTGGAAGGAATTCCCTCGGATACATGAGCGGATGTCAGTAAGTACCTTTGTTTCATTTGGTGTATCTCAACTTTTCGACCTAATTCATATGTTTCATTAGATGGCAGATGTATAATTCACCTTCCATCTTACTGTCTAAGTCAGCTTCTTTTTCCCCAGATCATCATTGCTTATTAAAACTATTTTCACCTAAGCTAAGAATCTCAAGGTGTTATGTGGGCTATAACTTGTGTTTTTTAAATTGTAGCCAAATCGGTAGAAGTTAAAAGAATCGTTTTCTACGGTGAGAAATTTAGTTAAATTAAAGTTACAAGATTATACCATTCCTCTGGACGAAACACAGCCCTAGCACTTCCTCATAATGTCTCCCAACGGATAAAACAAAGGTTCATAGATCAAATTCAGAGATTCACGTTATTATAACATGTAGCCCATATTCCTTCTTGTTATATAGGCCGTTCTGATAGGGTCTAGGACAACTCGCCGCCGCCAGCTCGCCGCCGCCGACTCGCCGCCGCCAACTCGCCGCGGGCCCAACTCGCCGCGCGCCCAACTCGCCGTGGGGCCAACTCGCCGCGGGGCCAACTCGTCGCGAGACCAATTCGCCGCGGGCCCAACTCGCCGCGCGGACAACTCGCCGCGGGCATATTTGAAATGCGTTTAGAACTATGAAATTACTCGTTCTTCGCAAGGGTTTTAATTATCTAATATCATAGAAAGAAGAAACTAAGAGATCTGCTAAATTTTACGGTAAGACCATAGCACCACTTCATAGAAGCAATTAATCCTTGTTAACCCTTGATTGGTTTCTTGGGGTCGATATAACCCCAGGCGATATACTTCCTTTGATAAAACAAAAGTACTTAAGATATTTATATGCCGATTTCTTACTTATATAAATAATTTTGCACTACATTTATGATCTGATAATTTCGTTAATTTTGAGAAACGAAAGGTATGCAATTAATGCGCTGTTAACAAATTACAACATCAATTTAAATAATTATTTAATAAGCATTATATTTATTTTAAGCGATGATTAATGAATTAATTCATAGTCAGTAATGAGTAATTCATAGTAAGTACCAGGCGCAGAATGAAAAATACTATCCGAGAGTTGCTGGACTACTAGAATTTTGCTATATAATGATATGACAAACCAGTTTTGTCAATTCCACTGATAAAAAGCACTTAATTTTAGCAGTTAACAAATTTGCAAATTTAATAAATTAAATCATTATTTAATAAACATATTACTGCTTTTTGCAAGTGCCCATATGTAAAGTAATTCATTAGTAAGTAAAATGTTAAGAATTAATTTAATAATAATAATAATCGTCTTTTTTGGGCGAGATTGAGACTAAAAGTTTCTTCCTCCGTCTAACCGATGAACCCTAAAAATCAAATAATGCTGATCACCAACTAAAAATAATTTCCGAAACAAATATTTTGGTCCATATTTCTATCTCTCCCTAATATTTTTATATTATATAAATATATCTATTCTGCTCATTTTAAACATTCAGAATCACTGTTTTCAAATTAATAAAAATAATTTTTTAAATATTTTCTCAATGTTTAAATCAGGACAAACACAATTACGAAAAAAACATTTTTTCTAATACGAGAAATAGATTCTTATCTTATATTTCACATTATAATAAATAAACATTTATATTTCATTATTGACGAGTAAGATTATGGTAAATCTTACTTCTTTATTACATTCGGGATTTGATTATTTTCCACTTTAATTGTTTCATACAAATGTATCCTTATCTCATTTCTGCTTTCCAACCAAAGGTGCAGTAAGCTGAATAACAACATTGAAAACGGTTGTAAATAATAATAGTTATATATTTATTAAAAATTGTTGTCAACAATTAATATTTTTTAAAATTCAATTACAAAATGGGGTATCAGTTCCCAAAGGCAAGATTATGCCGATAGACCTACCACTGTAGTGCATCGTAGAGCATGTATTAATAAAATAATATATTTTATGGGTTGGTGACAATGATAAGGAGTTATTTTACGATGTTTATATATTAATAATCGATTTCCGTGGTTGAAAACCATTAAATAGAATGTTCGATATATTTCTGTATGAAACATACAGTTAGGGGGTTTCGACCATGGCAGATCGATCATAGCACGTTTCAAAATTCCAGTCAGTATGGAGAACTTACAGGGGAATAACTCTATGTAATTTGCCGTAAGTGAAGAAGTTAGCCTCGCGCAGGTTCGCCTTTACGTGGAGCTACGGATTCGTACGGGTATAATTAAGATTCGTAGTTTACATTTATCGATTCAAACTTAAATTCCGATGAAATTTGAATAAAAATAACTTTTTCAACACAACAGAGAAAATTTTATGCTTTTATAGAAAAACAACAAAGTTAAAAGCAAAAACTGAATGAATTGCCGATCACCCGTGAACATTTTTGGAACTGCCATTTCTCTCTCACAATTAAACATAAAATGCTGATTTTTTCTTCGATTGCTCACTGTATCATCTGAATGCATAAACATTACATAAGATTAATTTCAGAGTAACCACATCTTAGTAAAACATTATTTAGTTGGAACGGAACTCAAGAAAAATTCGTCGTGCAGTCCAATTTATACGTCGCCTAAAAGTTTTTGGTTTCTCACGTGAGGAAGAACTTGTCTCGAGAGAAATCGAGATAAATGTTGTAATTTTCATTTGCAGTTTGTTTTGATGCGATATCTTGAACAGAACTTTAGTTTTTGACTTTTATATCAAAGAGCGTATTCCGCTTCGGGCCTCGAAACGCCGAGGCTTCGGAACCTGTAATTCAAAATACTCGTATATGCAAGATATGGTGTTCATTTTTCTGGTGCTTACCAATGAGTTATGTTATGTATAGGCGCTTAAAAAGTATTGAAATACTGTTTGAAAATTATTCAAATTTATTTTTGGAAATCTGGTGAAACTGCCAAAATTGCTTACTTTTGATTGCTTAAAATTAACTAAATTCTTAGATTATCTTAAGAAGGTAAAAATCTTTTCAAAACAAAATTTGGTTAAAATATCTTGATTAGTTTTTGTTTTACCGAGGGAATTACACCACCTGGGGTCACATTCACCCCACGAGACTAATTAAGGGTTAATTACGTTTACTGTATTACGTAAAGATCAGTTAGGAAGGAATATCTTTCTGTGTAATCTTTTTATGAAAAGTTGATTTGTATGTAATTATCAGTTGGTATGCATGATCTGATTTTATTCTTTACATGGTACTTACAAATAAATTACTTAATATAAGGGCACTTAAAAACCATGATCTGTTAATTATGTAATTATTTACATTTATTTCGTAGATATGGTAGCACTACTAAAATTTAATGCATTTTATGGTTAAATCAACAAAATTGATTCGTCATAGCATTGTATAGCAAAATTCTGGTGATATTTTAACTCCCAAATATTATTTCTCATGTTGCACCTGATATTTACTACTGAATTACTTTGTAGATCACCGCGAAAAATAAATAATATGCTTATTAAATAATTATTTAAATTGATGTTGTAATTTGTTAACAGCGCATTAATTGCATACCTTTCGTTTCTCAAAATTAACGAAATTATCAGATCATAAATGTAGTGCAAAATTATTTATATAAGTAAGAAATCGGCATATAAATATCTTAAGTACTTTTGTTTTATCAAAGGAAGTATATCGCCTGGGGTTATATCGACCCCAAGAAACCAATCAAGGGTTAACAAGGATTAATTGCTTCTATGAAGTGGTGCTATGGTCTTACCGTAAAATTTAGCAGATCTCTTAGTTTCTTCTTTCTATGATATTAGATAATTAAAACCCTTGCGAAGAACGAGTAATTTCATAGTTCTAAACGCATTTCAAATATGCCCGCGGCGGCGAGTTGAACCACTCCGGATGCACAAATGTTATTGCATTGCCGTAAATGTTTCGACAGCCTACACTGGCACCAAAAACACAATAAGAATAAGCTCCAAAACGTAAGAGATATCGAAAGTGAAGAATTATGTGGAAAAGTGTGGATTTCTCTTGAAGTAAACTCCCGTCTCTAACTTCAATCACAAGGTTTAATCACATTCGATTTCAAAATTATATCGTCAATCTATTAATATTTTTAGAATTCTCTAATGTTAAAATTATCCTATTTAAAAAGATTCGTATATTCAAAAATCAGAAGATAATAATTAATACTGAATTGATAACTAACTGACTTTTGATCATTCTTTAATCTTCCTAATCTTTATCGATTCCTCCCAGATCTTGTCACTCGCTCTCTACTTTAACCAATACCAAAACTTACTCCTGAGCGCTGCAGACCGGCGCTCCTGGCGGTTCTCCGATGGCTAAGCCGATGAGGGAGGAAAGGGGGGATTGGGGGGGACAACCTATAAACCCTAAGAAGTTGACCCTCCAGGCCGTTGTGACGTGCTATAGGGTTCACCTCTATGCCTAGAGGGCCCCCTGCCACAACTTCAAGGACAAGCTCCGACCTCATAGACAGAAAGAACGAGCAGGTGAGAAGTGAGTGCTTAGTTACCTCACCCCTGCAGAAGAAGGTGAAAGAAAGGCCACTGAAATAGATGCCTGCCTCTGTAGGCCCATAAGTAGGCTAGGTTTGTAGGGAATGCCTTCCCCACGCCCCCTACAGGGCAGGTGGTTAATACATTTATAGTGCACTTCTTAAGAAAACTACTGCCAACTGTTGACAAACTGATTGCAGCATTTAATTCTGATCTGGCTGCAGTAATCCACCGTTCTTGCTTAGTTAAAGAAATGATTGAACATGAAAAGTATTACTAAATTGGTGGTTAACTTTTTGTCTTTTTCTAAAGTGCAGAGGATAATAAAATCAGAGTATGAATGCTAGCTTTTAGAAGCAAAAATAAATAAGCAACTATTATTGAAGGCGCACTATACTCTTGAACATACTTTTGAATAAAGATTGATTTGATAGCTAGACGAACTTAAGACTTGAATCATATGATCAGAAAAAATACAGAGTACTCACGTTCGATTAAGGAGTTGATGATGCTGAATTTTCCTGTGTTAGGAATTCCTGAATAAATATATTATTACTATTATATATTATAATATACACTATTATAATATATATACTATTAATAAATATATTACTATTATATATTATATAATCAATTATACTCTCACGAATCTATCATAATTTTAAACATTAAAAATAAATTTGCAATATACTTAAGCTATACGAAGATATTTAGAGCATCTTTTCAATGATGCGTTTTGTGAGGAATTCTACTGTGTCTGATTCTTTGAGTTGCACACTTCCTTTCTGTCTAAATTTCACAGATCGCAAAGCTGACCAAAAAATCAGTAAATGACAAATCATCATCTGCTAAACTTCAAATAGAAAACAAATAAAATTTTTGAACATTCAAATTTGAGATTACTATTTTTAGTTTGGCTTACATAAGTACACATACTACCGTTTTCACTGGAAGCAAGAATATAACTGTGACAGAAATGATGAATAAAAATTAAATATTCTAAGAGCGGAACATCAGAGGAATGTTGGTTTAATAATTTCAACAGGAATCTTGAGATTCCTTTCTAAGGCATATGTAGAAGAAAAAATAACATTGCTTCCAACACAAAATTTAAAATTTCCAGGTGAAAATATTCCAGTGGATGGATGTAATAAAAAATTATATTTAGTTAGTGTCGCTGTTGGAGGAGTCGTTAGTGATAATACATTAATTCGAAGGAGGAAATTTTGGAACGAAACCTCCTGTGTGAGGTTAGTCATGTTTGGAATGAGATAGTATCATACTACATTCGATTTCTATTCGAGGTGAAAAATCTTGCTATAGCATTCCGGTGTATACATGAAATATTTACGTTTAATTTAGAAGACCTTAACACCCTTAAATATTGACTTGCGGACTCTCTGCAGCATTATAAGCGTGCAAATGATCAGTCTGCGTCACCAGATTAAACGCAATGAATGGCTAATGAAAATACTGGAGAATCAAGGATGGTAATAAAGGTAATTCTAATGTATTTGTTCGTGAAAATGAGAGGGAACATAAACGTCGGCATACCCTCGAAGGTCAAAGAAAACAAGGCCAATTCTATTTATACTACCTTAAGAGTGAAGGAACAGGAAAACCTGTCCTTGGGATAATAGCAAAGTCGTTGCCCTAAACTATCTATGTATATACGTACACTTCATTATCCTCTCATTTTCATTGAATGTAAACAAGGGCAAAAAGGAAAGTTCCTCGTATCTAGGACAAAATAAATAAGAGGAAAAGTGACTGGCAGGTTACTCAAAAAGCTAACAAAAGAAACGAAAGGAAAGTCGATATGACGCCGAAACAGTTATCGCGAATACCCGTGTATAAGGAAGTTTATTTTTCTGATGATTACCTTCTCGAATATATATACATTTGAAGATTGAGAGATTTATTCATCTCATGTCTATATAAACAAGGAATGGGTGAAGGTGAAAGTTAATCAAGTCTATTCTTCCTTGGGATCATGTCTATTATTTCCAAGAGATGACCAACTTAAGACAGCACGTTCTTTGTACTGCTTTAGACTTTAATTTCTCACGTGATTTTAATTATAGAAATAAGAGTTGCGACATTAGAAGAGGATCAGTTATAGTCTGAAATTCATGCAGGTCCTGATATACATCGTACAGCGTTACTTTAGATAAAATTATAAAAAATTGATTAAAGTTATCGAATTTTCACGGAATTGAAGACGAAAATGTAGTGAATGTTTAGATTGTTTTGAAATTTGATGGCTACTGAACATGCTCCGAAGGTTTAAATGTTTAAGGGTTTATTCATACGATTTGTAGAATCAGTGGTTACAATAAATGTTCCTCACGTAATAACAAACGAAAGATTTTAAATTGGCGCTATGTAGTGGATCAATGTGATTAATGAAATGATTTCGTATTCAGCGAAAAATTTAAAAGTGTGTTATTAATTACATTAAACAGAAATATTTAACGAAATTCAAAATACATAGGAACGTAAGTGGATATTGATTGAATGAATTTGGAAACTGAACTCACAAATGCTGATTATAATGTATAATTGAGCAATGATGAACAAAATTAAACGATATTCAAATACAAAATGATAAATTATTTCTTGATTAAAATCCCATTAATAATGCATTTTTTCTTTTGTATAATAAATCTGTGAAAATTATTTTTTTAATATTGCTTAACGCAACAATTCACTTTGTGTAGCATACTCTTTATTAGGATCTCTCTTCCTCTTTCATATGGTAAAGGAAGATATTTTGAGTAATGATTTAAGTTTTCACCAGTGGAGTGATAAATGGTCTTAATTTTCTTCTTATAAAGTAAAAGAATACAAACGCTACTCAAAATACTTAAATGTAGATTGAATGGGAATTATGTGTTCTGCTACCCGATATGGCTTTGCGAGAGAAATTTCCTGCTGGAACAAAACATTAGCATCTCCACCGTTGTTCGTGCTAAGTGTATTGCCTAAAACGAATTAATATGCGATGAAACCGACGCACAGTGGGCTAGAATCGAAAAAAGCTGGCCAAGAGGCCAAAAAAGGTTTTTTTCAGTGCGGGTTTTGAAACTTCGCATATGTATTAAGAAAAGATTGAATTTTATGTTCCCGTTTGTCGTTTTTCGATATCTTTATGCGTTAAAAAGATACATGGCGTCAAACTTGAACCATTTTCACAGAAATGGACAGTCGCGAATTTTTCGGATAAACATTCAAGTTTGCGTTTTTATGGAGGGTTTAAATAGATACTTTTGGAAGAAACAACGATGCAATTATCTACAACAATTCTTTATCTTTTGACTGGCTGCTATCACCGCGTACAAAAATGAGTTTATGCTCATTTAAAGCAAAAAAATGGCGGACAGCTTTTTCGGACAATTTCGAGATAAAGTAAGGAATATAAATAGGAAAACGGCCCTAATGCATCGAGTCTCTTATACCACGTCATAGTCAGAAGTGTCTATATGTGGAATCCGAAGTAACTCTTTCAATTCAGGTGCTGTTTTGGGAGTTAAGTCGATTTTTCGTAAGCGCGGTGCGTTTCGACTCACCACCGTGGAATCCCAGAATGCAGTTTCGCTGTCCTTTGGTGATACGAAGTCTAACGATTGGTCTCTTTCATGTTAAATTCGGGTTAATTATCCTTAAAACATATGTGAAGACAGTTTTAGAGAGGAATTAGATACCTTTACTTTACACAACGGACATGGAATTAAGGAAAGTTTAACATTCAGGTAAAATTCAGTCTTTTCGTAATATATATGCGAAGTTTCAAAACCCGCACTCAAAAAAACCATTTTTGGCCTCTTGGCCAGCTTTTTTCGATTCTAGCCCACTGTGCGACGTGTTTCATTATAACCGAATTCCATGATAATGATAGATAAAGATATCCGTCGCTTTGTGTTAAAGAAAGGGATATTTATCGTCTATTATATAAGGGAAAGAAATTCATATTTATGTAATGAAAAAACGTTTCAAGAATTAATTGACTGTAGGTCAACTAAGCTACCTTAAAAAGAAATAGAGTATTATTTGAAACTTTTTAAACTCATTTGAAATACGATATTATCATTTTTAAAGGTGGGTTGAATTCGCATTATAAATATCATTATTTATTATCAGGAGAATTTAGTGGGAATGTATTTCTTGCGGAAAAGATGTTTCCCTTGTCCGTTCTTTCACATCTAAGGTTATTTTCTGAAACGAATTAAAATACATTGCCTATACGAGAAGTAACAGACAAATAATGCATTTCGGGCCAGCCGAGATTTCATGTCATACGTTTTAATAAACGAGTTATGCATTAAGTTTTAGCATTAATACTGTACTATCCGTAGACGATATTCAAAAGTGAAAAAATTGGTAACTGCTTACCTTTAGCGTTTCTCCGGCTAGCCTTGGTCCTGCTTATGCCTCTTTATTGCCCTTCCACGATAACACGGTAGAAATTCAAAGATAATACAAGTGCCAAGGAGGGAAGGATGTCACAAGCTGGAAAAAAAGAAACACCACATTAATTCACAAATGAATAGCATGTATAATTTAGGGTAATATTGTATTATGGATATATAAGAGCGAGTAGTTTCCAATGATGATGATTCAGATTAGGATTTTGGTTAGGAATATATTTTAAAAATATCCTATTATACATCATAAATAATACAGTAGAATAATTTTTATATTTAATTCAACAAAAAGGCATATAGAAAAATGGTAGTACATCTAATACACACTATCTAACAAGCACAAAGAAAAAATATATCCAAACTGACTTAATAGGAACTAATAGTAGATATAGAACTGAGACTGCTTTTAAAATGAACATCTTTTGCAACAATTGTGAAATTTGATTTACAATTCATATAAAATTACTGTTGACTATTTCTACTGAATAGTGATTACAATTAAATAATTTTTAAGATTCCTACAAATTTCAATTCGACTCAGTTCGAGCCTCAGTTACAAGCAACTTTAAAGAATTATTTCGTGAAAACTAACCACAGAATGTGAGACTATGAAACTCATTTATTGTAAATAAGTAAGAATTCAAAATTCGCGAATCACATTTAAGACATACTTGAATCGATAATCAAATTGAAGGTTCAAGTGATTCAGAAAGACAAAAATCTGCAAGATAATTCTTAAATTTATAAGCTCAATTTCTGTTAAAAATTTTCGTTTATGCTAATTGCATAAAATCTAGAAACAAGTCCAAACAACATAAATACTAATTGTATTCATGTAGTCAATATCAATCGGGAAAATTAAATTATTTAAATTGGAGTTCAGTATAATATCAGTAAGCGTGTCCTCAGCAGCTAAAAAATTGAATGTAAATTAGAATCTAATAAATAATAAAAAGGAAATACATGCATAATTTCGAAGTATAAGATTTAAAATATTGGAAAGAAACTTGAAAATTGTATTTCCACAATACATCTCCTGATTCTGTAATGTTTATTTAAAATAATATTTAAAAATCCAAATGCAATAACCGTGAAACAACACTTTGTATACATTACCTTAATGTTACAGAATTATACTAATTTAATTCAATACTAAAATTATTATTGTGAACAATAAAACAATTATTACTCATTAATTAGTATGAGAAAACTGACTATAAAAACGTTTTATTCAACATAAAGTAGAACCTTTGAAGGCAAGGCAAGTAAAAGGCACTCAAATTTGAATTAATTTAGAATAAATCATGGAAAAGCAGGAAAATTACGAGAAAAAGATTCATCGATATAAAGGAAAGAATTCGTAAGAGAGATTAATTTTTTTATCATAGCTTTTGTTGAAATAGTCTTACATAGCGAGTGTATTGAAGGTCGAAATTTTAAATATCCACTACGTTACGAAATTAGTCAATCGTAAGCGATGAAACCAACAAATAGTATTACTTTAAAATAATTTACGAGATTATAATCCACCAACGCAGTTCAACACGAAAAAAAATTAAAGCTACTGAGATAATCCTTTAAAAGATGAACCACGCAGACATTGGTTAAATATAGTAGTTAATCATAAGTGTCTTACGTAACGAAAAACTTTCTTCACGAACGGCTGTCACATAAATAACATTTTAAGAACCAATAAATCAACGACTATCTTAAAACTCAGAAGTAACTCAAGTAACTTAAATATAATAGACTTATTACGCTTACCACATCTGAAGAAATTCCAACGATGCAGCAGAGATGCCATGAAGCCAGAAATACTGTATTTCCGTTTATATACTTTTTATAAAGTTATGATTTTTAAACGTTGTAAATTGATTGCGTTACGCTAAAAGTACATTCCAGTCAATTAGTCAATTTTGAATCTACTACAAATCGAGAAATTTAAATTTTAACGGTTTACTCGAAAATTTCATCATGGCGTCTTCACTCGGCGAAATTTCTTTTTTAAATAAAGATTTAGCCTTAAAAATCAACGGTTCAACAAATGGTGAAATCTGATTGGTGGATGATTTTAGTAGCTGCTACTCTTTCGGTCCACCACCCCTCTATTCCCCCTACCGGAGAAAGTGACAATTATAATTACTTATTAACGTTAAATTGAAAGTTTATAGGTATAAAATAATAATAATTTAATTTGAAAAGTTTTAAGAAAATGAATTACTTTAACGCTCAGTGCTTTTATCGCACAATGATTTCGCTAATCTCCAAATAGGTTATGATTCCCATCCCTCTTGTTTCATTTCCATCTATTTAACAAAGGCATAACGCAATACCTTGAATTCCTTTTTATTGATTACTTAAGAAAAACTAATGAAAGATAAAATTTATTAAATACGTAACTTTACGTACGTAATATATTTCTTGAGTTGCGGAATACATTCACGTAACTAGAATATCGTAAGAAGAGGAATAATGATTTGGGTATTTAAGTTAATACGTCATATAGTAACGAATAAAATCAAACATCTAAATATCGTTGAATCTAAACAAACACACAGAATATTTCTATTAATTACATTAAAGACAATCAACGACTCTAATATTTATTTCAGAAATATTTAGACATATCTCTAACCCGAAAGGAATTCATCCGACGTCGTGAATGTAGCAAACAAGTTATTTCCTCCGAGACTAAAAACAAAAAGTGTATAACACCTTTACCCAGTCAACGATACAAAATGTAAATGCGCACATTTTACTGTAAAAGGGGATGGGGACGAAAAAGATCCTATATATATGATAATAATCCGATACATATGATAGACGCCTACTATGAGGAGAAACAAAATACTATTGTACCTAGGTTATTCATTACGCTTTTCCCTACATTCGAGTATTCAGAAAAGGCCAATTTGAAAATAGAGTGAGACTTACCAGGCAAAATTAACACGAAGGTATTTTTCGTTCTTTCCTCAACGAGCCAGAGAACGACCACGCAACGACCTTATGAAATACATGTACAAAAATACACTGGAATAATACATGCTCCCAGCACCAGAATGTTAAGAGTGTAAACATAAATTAGAACTATGAAACTATGAAAAACACTATTCATGTTATTCAGAGATGATGGATTCAAAATCACTCATTCTTTGGAAGAATTTAATTATATCATACTTGCTCAAGACTACTATTAGTCAATAGTAAATGGGGTATGCATATTCTCTATGAAATTCGAAAAGAGATTTGCAAAAGTTTTGGCATATGAATAGCATTAATTTTTTGTGAAATAAATCCCCTTGAGTCAAGCCACTCTGCGAATTATGTGGGAAAAATTCAAGCAAACTTACCATGAAAATAGCATGCTTCATTAAGGAAATATGATGCTAAATGTAACTCTGTGATATTGCATTCAGCATATATAGAGGAATTGAGGATTCTTCGGTTCTCTATTAGTACAGAAATATTCCAATTACATGCCCCTAGTTTTATTCATGGCAGTACCTATATGATATAAACTGAAAAATGTGTGATTCTTGATCATTGTAACAATCTCAACACTTTTCAATGGGTATTAAGAAAACTTCTACGCTACAGTACACTTTCATGAGAACTGACCACATGTTGCATTCAGGCTCAGTGAATAATGCAGCAGAAAGGTACCTCATCCCTCATCTTGCCTGGTAAGCCTCATCTCTTCTCCAAATACTTCCATAGCTTGAAAAGGAACTTCTACCCAGCCTTTATACAAATAAAGTTACAGAGAAACCTCAATGCTACTCTTATGCCAATGAGTGAAAGAAATGTGGAATCAAAAGATTCCCAAATTGATATTCATATTTCTACGTCTTTTAAATTAGCTTAAAATTATATGAATGGCAATCTACAAGCTGAATTTGGTATTTTGAAATAAATTATGTGGTTCAAATTCAAATTCATGGCGTATGATTCACAATAATTTCTGCTTATTAGCCCACTTACCCAATTCAGATTGCAATTGAAGTAAATTACAATATTTGACGACGAACGACACGACGAATCCGTATCCATTAATCTCTACCAAGAAATCCATCCAGTTTGGTCGCGATGGCATCTTGAACAACACAGTTGAGTTACAGACTTATAATTTTACAGAAATACTTCACTCTTGTGTCAACACCTGCCTTCATAAGAACTCCAAAGAATGAAATAAGTATTCAACCAAAGGCTGTTCTCACTGCTATGCTTTGACACACCCTTTGAAAAATCACCGATCGTAAAACTAAGCAACGAGTAAGTAATGAGTTTCTAATGCACAAACATACCTTATCATGGTTTCCACATACACTCGGAGCACTTGCTAAACATATTGCGATTGATATTCCACCAGATAACACTGTCCTAAGACTTCAAATATTACTTACCGATGACAAATAATTAAGATTTGAAGTTCGTAGAAGCATGGGAAAGCTCTTCTTGAGGATGGCATGAGGTCTTGACGTGTTTCCGCGCTTTTGAAAGGAATTATGGTATACAAAATCGTGACTAACGAAACATTCGTCGCGCCACATAACCTTCTTTGTTCTTTGTCTCACTGAGTGGATTGTGTTCAAGATGGTGTCTTTCACATTTTTCTCTGAATTCCAAATATAATGAGAAGTGAAATGGAGTTTCTGTAGTGTGTATTCAGCGTTACATTCAGTGATTTCCTTGAAAATAGCGTGAGTAGGAATCGAAGGATTAAGGTGTCTGTAGTCACCTACTTTTTCCAAGTATGGAGCACTTGTAATGGTGACACGAAGTAGTTCTTCGCCACCTGCAAAACGTTTGTACGAAACAAGGAAGGAAAAGATGTCTAAGGAAGACATCATAGAAGCTCGAAAAGAAGATTTCGCCGTTCGCCGTTGGACTTGTTAGTTGGACAATAACGTAAGCTATTCAATTATATGTTAGTTAGAAAGTATTTGTATATTCCGTCGTCACATTTCGAATATAATGAGAATTTATCAGGAAAACATCTAATGGTTAGAGATTTATTTCAATATTCCTGGGAAATTTCGTTGAAAGACTTGTGTATGGCGTGTTAATAAGAGCACGGCGAACATCGTTGAACGTGCTATTCAGGGAATTGAATTGTTGCAAATCATTCACTTTATTTGCCAACTTAGACATCATTTTCGAACTTTTAATGTTTCATAGGCAAAGCTATCCAATACCATATGATCAACAAAGATATATCTCTAGATTCCCACAAAATGATACATCTTAAATCTGTTTTCCTTTGCCGCCGCTCAGTTCCCTTAATTTACTCATACATCTTCAGCACTTATTTTCCGTGTAGGCTGTCAATATAGGTTTTTCGGCCGAAAGAAATACTTTACTCGCTAAAGTCATAATACGCGATAAATTCTTAACCATAATATGTGTGAAAGAATGGGTCGAAAGGTATCGATAACAGCGTGGGAAAGTTATAATTAACATCAAATGCCGTTTATTTGCAATATTCCGTGAAATGATTATGAGAATGTTTAAATATTATTTGTCTTAATTATTACTTTATTGGTAAAAATATAACGATTTGCATTTTATTAGCATTTATAAAATCTCATCTGTTATGCTTATGATGTAACAAAGAAAGTATTACAATACAATTACGCCCTATAATATTTATATATTAATTAAACGTAGATATAATGTTAATTATTTGTAAATTCGATGGACTTGTTACAATAATCATATAATTGAAATTCTTTCATTTTCGCATACAATTCGTAGAACAAACGCCATGATGACGTCACATGATAATTTATTTTACGACGAAACGAGTAAAAGTACGAAAGGAAACACCGAAAAAGCACGAAACTATATTATTTTTCTGTTAAATGTGGGGTTAAATTTAAATTTTGTTTAAATTAATGAAAATTTATTTAAATGCTAGTATATACATATGAATCAGTTACAACTTTCTCCAGTAGGGGGATAAGAGGGGGGGTGACAGAAAATTGAACAGCCTCTCACGGTTATTAAAACCGTTGAATTTCGGCAAAATTCTTAGTTGATTTGGAAACCTCGCCGGGTGTAGAAGTGTTGAAGAATTTTTCGAGAAATCCGTTAAAATTTGAATTTCTTGGTGTTAGGTAGATTCAAAATTCAGTAATCGTAAAGTATAATTTAAGTATATCGTAATAAATTTGCAGTTTTTACGTGATTTATAATTAATTAAGGAAAAAGAAGACATTTTCCTAAGTAATTGATGACCATAGGACTTCTTAAGGATTTCCTAAGGTTTGGTAAGTAACATGAATCGTATTTTTTTTAATTTTCTAAAATAATTTTGCATTTAACGAAATTGTTAATATAGTGAACTGTTGTTTCTTATATATGTAATTATTTTCAGGGCGTAAACTTAAGGAATATATTTATTTGTGAAGTATGATATTCTTCTGAATAACTGCGACTAATACTTCTGTATCACTTATTTTTATATGATTATTTAAAGTCGTATAATTGAGCAATCAACTCCAGTTACGCCTTACTTTATCCAATTTCTGATTTAGAATAGACATTCCGTTATTTTTCTACTTGTAGCCTTTCCTGCCATCTGGAATTTTAACGGAAATTTACGTTTGAAATTTTAAGTTTAACTTTGCGATCTGCTATTTATTACATTAATTGGATAATTTCCTTATCTTCAATGTGATTTCCCATCGTCTCAACATGTAGTTTTGATCTAATTTTGATTGGGAACTCATTTTCAATTAATACGACCTTTTATTCGCAGTTTAAAAATATCGCTATCACTAAACGATCAGATATACTTCCTTAAATAACCATAAAAAGATTTAATTTCGCTATGAATTGAATAAAACAAACTACTTTTCTGTAGAATTTATTGTGCTAGTAATATTTTAGTAAAAATTTTTAAGTAAGATGATTTTAAACCGATAGATTTAATTCATTGATGGATTTCTATTTTCAAATTCGAATTGATTGAATGAACATTGGAATTTGAAAATAGAATTTAGGATCAGCTTTTAGCATTTTAATTTCTTATAATAGTTGATTCATGCATAAAGTGCACCTGGTTTTCCAAATTTGAGTTCCCACAAATTTTCGTCCTCACTAAAATGCGTTCATTTTCAAAAGCTATCAGTAACCAAGTCAGTAAAAAGCTTCTCATAACTAATATTCAGGTATGTCATTTGATTTAATTGATTTAAGGGTTAAATTAACGGTTTAATTCAGTAATTAATGGCACTCTTATAGGAGTTGGGTATTTATTTTTAAATTTAACTGAATATTTCAAATTCCTTTCTTGATTTACAAGCTGGTCCCTATTTATTCTTCATACGCTATTAGATCGAGTTTCCCTTCTCATTTTAGTTCAAAATTTCCGGTAACTGTATTTATTACAAGAATTACTATTTTTCTTTACGAATTTTGTGTTTTACAATTAATTAAATAAAATACAAATAAATCTATTGAAAAGAATAACGATGCGGATTAGGATATTCTTTATATCATCGTAGTCAAATTCCGAATTGATATTGACAACTCCTTGCTCTTATATATATACAATAGAACATCACCCCAACTTATCCTTACTATACAGCAATGAATTAAAATTGTGTTTCTGTTTTTCCAGATTGTGACTTCCTTCCCTTATCGGCACTTCTTTTCCTGTGAGTTTCTCCGGAGTAATCGTAGAAGGGCACTGAAGAGATCAAGGATAATGGGAGAAAAACAAATTGTAAGTTGTTCAGAAACAATTAATAATAATTTATTGAACAATAAATAATCTTCATTTAGTGAGCCTTATATTAAATTCAAAAATCTGAGTAGATTGGATTAAGTTTAACCTTAAAAGGATAAAACGAGCAATTGCATTAGTCTCTTATGTCTCCTATAACTTTCAACGTATATTAATTAGTATCAATCATTAAGACGAGAGCACGCTCAACCTTAAAATGGTTATCTGAAAATGAAGAAAATATTCCTTTATCAATTACTTTCTAAAATAAATAAATCACAACTTGTTCCTTTTCTAGATCATAGATTTTATTATTTGTGGGATCATAATTAATAAGTTATTCCACGAGGGTTTAATATTTATTTCTTCTTCGTCATTTCCCCATCATTTTATAATCAACATTTATGAGTTCAGCTTCCCAATGAATTAATGAATATCAACTGATGATACTCTTCTTAAAGAAGAAAAAATCTATTGAAAAATAGAAAAAGATCTATTCTAGAAAGAATCTTATTGAAGGAACTGAAATCACTTCATCAAATGATTAACTGAACATGAAATTCGGTTACCGCGATCTTTTTAGCTCGGTCCAGTAGATGCGCGTTAACCAATTTCAAAACTTATATGATAATATTCAGAAGAACTTTACTTTAGCCACTCATTTTACAAAATGTTTAAATAAACCCGGAAAACGTCAGACATTAAGCACCTATTGTAGCAACCATGCTTCAAAATAAATCGGAAAATTGGATGAATAGTCGCAATCATGAAAAATCTGTAACTTGTATCGATTTTTTGTTTTGATCTTTAAACCAAAATAAAACTCGACAATATGAATACCGGACCTTTTATTTTTTGATAAAAATCATGTGAAAAAATAAATTCTGCATCTATGCAAAGGACAATGCAACATCTATGCGCCTTCTTTACCCCAATCATCTCTCCGATAACAAAAACATTATATTATATATCAATTATTAACTGCATAAATACATTCTAAAAGGTAAATAAATTCTATTTTATCGGGTATTCACACGATTACTTTGCTTATATGCAACAAACGTTTCGGAGTCATTTTGAATTTCCTTTCCTTTGTTTAGTTCGATTTTTGTATCACCTGCCAGTTACTTTTCCTCTCATTCATTTCGTCCTAGACAAGAGGAACTTTCCTTTTTGCCTTTGTTTACATTCAATAAAAATGAGAGGATAATGAAGTGTACGTACATAGAAAGGTTATGGCAACGACTTCGCTATTATTCCAGGGACAGATGGTTTTCCGTTCTTTCATTCTTAGGGTAGTATAAATAGAATTGGCCTTGTTTTCTTTGACCTTCAAGTGTATGGCGACGTTTAAATTCCTTCTCATTTTCGTGAACAAATACAGTAGAATTACCTTTATTACCATCCTCCAGTATTTTCATGAGTCTTTCATTGGGTTTAATCTGGTGACGCAGACTGATCATTTGCACGCTTATAAATGCTGCAGAGAGTCCGCAAGTCAATATTTAAGGGTGTTAAGGTCATCTAAATTAAACGTAAATATTTCTTGAACACACCGGAATGCTATAGCAAGCTTTTTCACCTCGAATATAATTCGACTGTAGTACGCTACTAGCGTATTCCAAACACGATATCCTTTGTCTGTTTGTACTCGTAAAATCACGAATAGGAGTTTGGACATTCTCTTGCTTATGACTGTCATTTGCTGCGTGCATTTTGAAATGTATACTGAGCAAATTTTTAGATTAGATATACTTTTGTACTTGCAGTCGTTTACAAGAGTAAACAGGTTTTGGTTAGTAGATTCTTACATTGAAGAGAAATTTTTATATAGCCAAAAAAATGTATGGACAAAAGTATTTCTGAAGCTACTACCCTACTTTTCTCACGCATGGTATCGCTGCAAAATTTCGGAGCTAAATATAATGCTTCGTAAATATATTTTTTACCAACAACTCACATCTAATGAGCCGATTCGCTAGATATATCTTCCTAGAGAATACTTTTCGTTGGAAATTCTATGCAGTTCTAGATAAATGGCAGAGAGGGGGCAGAGAGTTTCGAAATTTGTGATCTAATTATTAAACGAAATATACATGATCCACATGAGGAATGTGAAACATTTCCCAAACAAACTATTCCCCATATTCGACTAACGATTATTCTAGATGAAGTTCGAACGACGATTTGTAAAACATTTAACAACAAAACAAATTAGGGTAAACTCAAACGAAAATATCCGGCAGTATTATTCGTATGTGCTTGTTGTTTAGAAGATGTTGATTTTGTGTTGACTGAGTTATTACGCCGCTTTCCGATCGGTCCTTTTAGACAGGAAGGAAATATTTCCTTTTCAGGCAATTACCAATGTATGTTAAAATTTAAAACGTATCACACTTTTATAATCCTCTATAAAAATTTAATGGATTCGTGGTAAATTAACGGTATAAATAAGTATATAAAATATGATTATAACTATTAATGATTTTGTTCTCTTTTCTCACAGGAAAATTCAGCATCATCAACTCCTGAATCAAACGTGAGTACTCTGTTTCTTTTCTGACCATATGATTCAAGCTCTCAAGTTCATATAGCTATGAAATAAATCTCTATTCAAGATGTTCAAGAGTATAGTGCGCCTACAATAGTAGTTGCTCTCTTGCTCTAAGAACCAGCATTCGCACACTGATTTTATTATCCTCTGCACTTTATAAAAAGATAAAAATTTTTCCACCAATTAAGTAATATATTTTATGTTCAATAAATTCTTTAACTCAGCACGAACGGTGGATTACTGCAGCCAGAACAGAATTAAATGCTGCAATAATTTTGTCAAGAGTTGGCAGTAGTTTTCTCAAGAAAGTTCACCATGAATGTATTAACCACCTGCCCTGTAGGGGGCGTGGGGAAGGCATTCCCTACAAACCTAGCCTACTTGTGGGCCTACAGACGCAGGCATCTATTTCAGGGGCCTTTCTTTCACCTTCTTCTGCAGGGGTGAGGTAACTAAGCACTCACTTCTCACCTGCTCGTTCTTTCTGTCTATGAGGTCGGAGCTTGTCCTTGAAGTTGTGGCAGGGGGCCCTCTAGGCATAGAGGTGAACCCTATAGCACGTCACAACGGCCTGGAGGGTCCACTTCTTAGGGTTTATAGATTGTCCCCCCCAATCCCCCCCTTCCCTCCCCCATCGGCTGATTCATCAGAGAACCGCCAAGAGCGCCGGTCTGCAGCGCTCAGGAGTAAGTTTTGGTGTGGTAAAAGTACAGAGCGTACGACTCGAACCAGGAAGAATCAGGAACTGTTAGAAAGCTTAAGGAAAGGTTGGCAGTCAGGAATACAATTACCTTTTCAGTGGTGTTAATTTTCTCCTGAGATATGCATTTACGAATCTTTTTAAATAAAGTCACAGGAGAGAATTCTTGCAATATTTATAGTTTGTCGATAAAAATTTGAAATCGAATCACTTTACTGAATGGGGATTTTGAGAACATTTTGAGAAGTTTTCGCGATATAGTAATTCGCCTTATCGTAAAAACTCTCTCAGATTTACCAATAGACCTCTTGAAAATTTTTAATATTTCTTAAGAGAATATCATACACTTATTTGCACTCACTGCGCGCTTATGAATACAGATTTTACAATACAATCATCAGTTAAGTACTCCAAGATAAATCCATACGAAATTTTTTTTCGATATACCTTATGCTTTGGAACTTATTTCTATTGTGTATTTGGAGCCAGTTTAGGCTTTCAAATCATATAATACCAATTAATAACATTTGCATTCTCCATAACTGCAGTTACTCGCATTCACAACGTAAGACATGATTTCTCTTAGTTAAAGTAAGCGAATCGTTTGTGCTGAATGTTATTCTTTTGAATCTATCATAATGCTTAAGATAAATAATGTTGAGGGATTGAGTAATTGAGGGATTTAATCTCAAAAATATTATAGACTTTTTATAACTGTATGATATAAACTTCCCTATGAGGAATACAACGATTTTAAATTTTCATATATTTCCGCCTTAGAAGATGCTCCATTCAACTAGAAGTATCATTAATGGTATTCCGTAATATTTTTTGTCCGACATGTATTACAATGATACACTTCAAGGGACCATCCGTCCTCACTGTTAAAAATAACTGCAAATCTAGAAACGTGCCGGAACCGGAATATTTTTAAGCTTTTGGGTAGGATTTTTCAAACGTGATAAATACTATGGATTCTACACGTTAGTATAAATTAAAAAATGACTAGAATGTATACTATGACAATTTTGTTGACTAAAAGTGAAAAAAGGGCGTTGAGTAGGGAAATTTAAGGTACATAAACCTATCCGAAGGTATAAGATGCAAGTATTTTTTTGTTTTAAATACTATTTTTTATAAATATTTGTTTTAAGTACTTAGCGTTTGGACTCTGATTTTTAAATTTAAAGCCAATCTCTGATTTATCTCACCATGGTAATAAGCCGGTTTAAATTGCGTCGCATATTTCGAGAACCTATGACACCGTTCTGTGAGATCGAAGAAATATCAAGAACGAAACAGTCCGATATGACTGGTACTTGAGCTCACGTCTCCCACTTCCCGGGCAGGTATCCTGTGTGGGGGAGACCTGGGTTCGTCACAATCGGTTACATGACATCACCGCAAACGGCAAAAGCGGACAGGGTTAAAACCTCACACGGGGAAATGTTCTCGTGGTATATTTTGAACATTTAAGGGCGAATTAAGAAGTTAACTGTAATTTTCGCTTTGGTGTATTTCATTATTTTTATCTCGTAAATACAGTTTATAACTTACGTAATCGTGCAAATTATGCTGACATACGTATGTTATAAATTGTAGTATTAACGAATATCGCTAACTTATTTTCAATGCATAACAATTGCTGTTGCACTCACATTCGTAAAATCTGCGGTACATCAAGTAAAAAGCTCGGCTTCATAAAGCGTATTGTCGGTAGATGCGATGAGAAAGTTAGAGAGCGATGTTATTTCTCCTTGGTCAGGCCCCATCTTGAATACGCTGCAAGTATATGGGACCCAGCGACTGAAACGGGTACCCGCAAACTTCAGAAAATACAACGCAAAGCGATACGTTTCGTTAAAAAATGCTACGAGAAAAACGTAAGCGTTACGAAGATGCTCTCAGATACAGGTTGGGCATCATTGAAAGAAAGGCGGTTAGAAGCTAGGTTGCGACTCCTTAATAAATTTAGAGATAGCATGTTTTCCCGTGACGTAGTTGATATTATGCGACCCCCCTGTTACTTCGGCCGATCCGACAATGAGAGCAAAATAAGAGAAATAGACGCTAGAAGAAGTCGATTAAAGAACTAGAAGCATCAAAACAATGTTCAAAACCTCGCGCAAAAGACCGCCTGGCTTCGAACTAAGGACCCAATCGTGCAAAACAATTCCATATTAATGTAAGATAAGTGCCATTCTGACCTGTTCCAAAGTTCCAATTAAATATCTGATCGGGAAGGTCCTCAATCAATCATTACGCTTTCCCCCTTTGAATCGTAGAATAGAAATGACGCTCAGGCATCGAACGAAGAACCGTCAGAGGATCGGCGAACAGCGTATATGAATTGATATGAATTGCCTCTATGTACATTCTACTTTATATTATTCCCAGTAATTGGATATGCATTCAAAATAATTGTCAAAATTGACCGCCATGCGGTCGTTATTATTATTATATTGCGGTTATACCGGCAGTCGAGTCTGTATATACCAGATTTTTTATTATTATATATTTGTCCCTGCCAAGCAATAATATAGCAGTCGCCTCGACTTTTTCCAGTTCAAGCTTTCGAAGTATTTAGACTCATTTTATACTCGTATGAGTCATTGAGTTTTAAATTCCGCGGAGAAAGATGCTGCGATAATAGATCGCGGTTTCGCTTCGGTGCTCTTGATAGTTACACACTGTGGCCGTGGACGGAGCGCTGCAGTAGCCACAAGGTACTGACATCTAACGGAGAATCTGGGAATTACTTCCTCTGAGCGGAAGGAGAATTAATATATTGATGAAGTAGTTCCATGATTCTCCGTCAGATGTCGGTAACTTGTGGCTACTGCAGCGCTCCGTCCGCGGCCACTATGTGTAACTGTGTGACTTGTTATATATAGTTATATATATCAGGGGTGGCCAACAAGTCGATCGCGATTGACCGGTCGATCTAGTAGCGAAATAGTATAAGTAATAGTAATATATAAGTAAAGTAAAGTATATATAAGTAAAGTAATAGTATTATATCTATTCTTGTTTCGGATCTACATACCTTGCAAATCGGCATTTTCATACTTGAAGCTAAGGAAGACTAAACAACGTTCTGTCCTGACTGATTCATATGAAGAAGACTCATTATTATTATCTTTGTCAGGATATACACCTGATTATGATTCCTTGGTTAGAAACAGGTAAACTTAGTCTTCCCATGAATGTTAAGGGAACAAAGTAAATTCTAAATCTGTATTTATCTCTGGCTACTTTGAATTAATAAATATTATTAATAATTATCCATGTTATTTTAATTCCCCTTGACCTGAGTTTTTTGGCCCTTTAAGTAATGATTGTTGATGTTTTTTTACGTAGGTAGATAAGCCGTATATCCATATTTCAGTACGAGGTGTACTTAGCGAGCTATTGATAAATTAACAAAAAGTAAGTCATATTATTCTCTCATTATAAATTTTCTCAGCCCAGAAAAAACGGGAAAGTGAAATATTGTAATCAAATTATCAGCCATACTGTGGATTTTTATAACAACTTTTTCATATTTACGAACAAATAGTACAACAACTTATACATTGCAGTTGATAGAAAATTAAATTGCATTTTAAGTTAGTAAAAATCAATCTCGAAAAAGTGTCGGAAAATCGAATTTTTTAGGTACCGCATGTACGGAATGCTGCTATCAAAAGTTGGGTCTGGAAATTTATTATCTTCAGGAGCCTATATCTCGAAAACTTAATAAGTGATTTAAAAATAAAAAATAGTTTTGAACATATATTTTACTTTTCTACCCATACCTCGCTGGAATGCACCTTATGCTGAAACACAGTGAATAAACATAGCTTGCATTTCACACCCCTTCTTCCCCTTAGACTACGCCTATAACAGTAAGTCGATCGCGACACAATTTTAAGATAAAAAGTAGATCTTATATGCAGAAAAGTTGGTTACCCCTGATATATAGGATAGGTACCTGTATGAATGATTGCATAGCATTTTTATAAACGGTATTGTAAAGAGCCTGTGTGACTGAGGCTAGGTTTTCCTTGTTTTTGGATGGATGGTCTTCCATCAGAGGCACGCAACCTCTTTAGAGTGCGTCCCAAAATTGGCCAAATCTTTTAGAAAAATATTCCAATACTAAGTTTTCCTGAGTGTATTATTTGATACTTTGATATTTAATTCGTTATCGATTATGTAAATTATATGAAACCGACTGAAGGAAAAATTAAGGAAGGTTTTTGAACCCCAAACATTGAAAGTAAATTAAGTAAGTACTTTTCTCTCGTGTCAGATAAATGCGCCACTTTTGGTACACGTATCAAGAGTTACGCACCCTTGCAATTAAACTTACTAATCAAGCTCCGTTCACATTCATAATTATAATTATCTTTGCTCATATTGCATTGAAATTTTAATTTATTTCGTCTCTGACTACATAATTACTAATGACATAGTCAAGGGAAAAACATTAGGAAAACGTTGCTTTGGTCGATCGTAGCTTTCCAAAATTCAATCAATTTCTATTAATGGCATTCAACTAAACTCCTCGAGCCAACTTTTAGGTGATATCTGTGGAAAAGGCTGCAGAAGTTGCAGCAACGTTTCCTATTTATCATTCTTCTGTTGAAATAATTCAAACTATTCTACATCTACATGAATACCCTGCAAGCCGCCTTTCGGCCTGTGGCAGGGGGTGTAAAGATCAATCGATTGAGCTACTTTTATAGCCTATTACTATCGCGTATTGTTCGCGGAAAGAATGAGTTCTTTTATCGACCTCTTCTAGCGTCTATTTCTCTTATTTTGCTCTCATTGTCGGATCGGCCGAAGTAGCAGGGGGGTCGCATAATATCAACTACGTCACGGGAAAACATGCTATCTCTAAATTTATTAAGGAGTCGCAACCTAGCTTCTAACCGCCTTTCTTTCAATGATGCCCAACCTGTATCTGAGAGCATCTTCGTAACGCTTACGTTTTTCTCGTAGCATTTTTTAACGAAACGTATCGCTTTGCGTTGTATTTTCTCAAGTTTGCGGGTACCTGTTTCATCCACTGGGTCCCATATACTTACCGCGTATTCGAGATGGGGCCTGACCAAGGAGAAATAACATCGCTCTCTAACTTTCTCATCGCATCTACCGACAATACGCTTTATGAAGCCGAGCTTGTTACTAGCTTTACCGCAGATTTTACGAATGTGAGTGCTCCAATTTAAATTGTTGGTTAGAGTTACCCCAAGATACTCAACTGATTCTGCTACATTTATGACTAATCCGTTTATTAACTATGGGTAATTATGACGCAAATCTTTCTTTTCGAAGAAATTAACTACGGAGCATTTACTTCCCGATCTAGTTCCCATTTTTCGCACCACTTTTGCATTGTTATTAAATCATTAGATAGAGAAATACGATCGTCATCGTTAGATATTTCTCTATATATGACGGAGTCATCCGCGAATATCCTAACATTGCTATCTATCTCTTCACTCAAGTCATTAATATATATCAGAAACAAAAGAGGACCAATTACGCTTCCCTGAGGTACGCCTGAGGTAACTTTGACTCTGTTCGAAATAACGCCATCAAGTACTACTTGTTGTTCCCGTTCATAAAGAAAGTCCTTAACCCAGTCAATTACTTTTTTATTAATTCCCGCTAATTTTAATTTGTAAATTAACTTCTAGTGGGGGACTCTGTCGAAAGCCTTCTTAAGATCGAGGAAAATTGTGTCTACTTGCTTTCTACTCTCGGCAGACTTTATGATGTCGTGGACGAATAGCGCAAGTTGTGTTTCGCACGATCGCGACTTTCTGAAACTGTGCTGGTTCTTACTGAGGAAACGTATATTATCTAAAAATCTCATGAGCGAGCTGACAACGATATGTTCCATAACTTTTACTGATAGCAAAGTTAATGAGATGGGTCTATGGTTTCCTGGTTCATCTTTTAACCCACTCTTAAAAACAGGTGTGACATTTGCCAATTTCCAATCTGTCGGAACATGACCTTCGTTTATTGACTTCGAAAATATAATTTTGAGGTACGGGGCAACGCTCTTTGCCAGTTCCCTTTATACTCTAGCTGGAATACCTTCGGGGACCGGCGACTTACTCGGCTTAATTTTGCGTAGGAGTTTAATAATCCCATCTTCGGTAAAGGATATACTCGGCATCGACACGGATGTATTAATCTCCGGGAGAGTGTCTGTCGTACTATCGGACGTGAATACGCTTCGATAAAAGTCGTTTAGAATATTCGCTTTCTTCTTCGAATCGCTAGTTAAATTACTTTCACTATCCCTTAGTGAGCTTACTGTTTGAGTCTTTCCCTGTACCTCTCTAACGTAAGACCAGAAGGCCTTAGGGTCCTCGTCCAGGCTCTCCCCTAGAAGTTTCTGTTTGAAATTACGGAGGGCGTTACGCATAACTCTCTTGGTGTCGGATTTCGCTTTCTTGTGTTTCTCTAACAAAAGTGATATCGCTCGACTCAAATCAGGCTGATCTTTACCCTCAAAAGCCTTTACTTTTCCATGTAGTGCTGTTTACGAAGAGCCTTTCTTACGTCGCTGTTGTACCATCTAGGCTCGCAATCGTTTTTGGAGTATTTCGAGGGTATATAACGGTCTATGTATTTATGCATTGACTCTACGAAAATTTTCCAGGTTTCTTCGGTGGGCATATTAGTTACACGTGACTCGAAATAATTAAAATCTGTGTTCAATGATGCCTTAAAGCCCTCAAAATTCGCTTTGGCGTACAGATAAATCTTTCGCTTAGTTTTTTAAAATTTGGTTAATTTAATATCGATGTCTACGTATACGCCCTTGTGGTCGTCAAGCCCTTCATCAATAGAGATACTCTTTAATCTCTCTGGAACTTTAACTAAAAGAAGATCGAGAATGTTTTATCCTCTAGTAGGTGATTTTACCGCTTGAGTTAACGAGTTTTTCTGAAGTAAGTTTAATAATGTCTTGCATGAGTCAGTGTCTTTGGCCCTTTTCTTTACGCTATAATTTTGCCAGTCGATATCTGGAAGATTTAAATCACCCCCTATGATAGTTATACTTTGATTATTCTTGCAAGTGTAGTGATTGATTTCATCGTTTAGATTTCGTAAAACTTGTCGAGAGGAGTTCGGTGGCCGGTAGAACGCGCATATACTGATGTTTGGCTTATTTGTTTGGCATATCATACATCACACGCTTTCTATGTCGCTATCACTCGGGGTCTGCGCTTTACTCTGAAGAGAAGATTTGACCGCAATAAAGACTCCGCCCCCTGTTTTATTCTTAGGATCTCGGCGGTAAATATTAAAATCTCTAGGGAATATTTCGGTATCGCTTATATCCTCATTTAACCAGCTTTCAGTTCCTATTAAGATATCGGTATTTTGACAACGAATGAGATGTTCTAAGTCGGATACTTTATTTTTATCGCTCCTACAGTTAAGTATCGCAATTGATATCTTATTTTCGTTGTCAGGTTCAGGTGAGTGAAGCTCGCTTAATATCTGTTTCGCTTGTTTCTACTTTTGTCCTAATTCGCTTCGACGAATATTTCGTTCCCGAATACCCACTCTCTGACCTACTCTTATTACCTACTACTAAAGTTGACTTTTTGGCCAAATATTAAATCTTAACTTTTCTTTCTCCTTTTTCTATGGCTACAATATATTATATAATTATTTTTCTCAAAATGAAAGCTATTCTCTTGATATCACATAAAAACCATCACAACGACAATATCGCATTAAAGGAATCGGAAAATTAAATTCTCAATAGGTAAGCTACTCTTATCAATTTCTTTTCATTGGAATCGACATGATCTTGAAATAAGTGACATAATGAAAATTTACGGTAAAATACTACACAAGTTTCACTTGAGAAGTTTTCATAGTATTCTAGGGTAATAAAACCCTGTGAGGAATCAAACGTCTACAAACGTGTTTCTCGCACATCTTATTTAATTACTTTCTCGTTTATTAAACGGTTTAAATGCAATCTAGGTCTGATTAAATCTATTTACAATCAGTAACTGTGAGTAGATATTTCAGGAAATAATTGTAAGAGCTCCACATTTTCTCTGTGCGAGAACCATGTTAAACGGTGAAAGTGATACATTATCATTATCAATATTACCCTTAAAATGATAAGAGATAAATTTTCTGGAACAGGGAGTTCATATATCAAAAAGAGTTTCCTTAGGAAGAAATGATAGTGGTATCAATAGAAGAAAGCGAAGGGAAGGATTATTGATAATATGAATTCGCAAAACCATTTTCTACAATTCCGGTTCAAGAACCATGTAGGTTGGAGAGATAAATTTGAGGTACATGGGATTTACGAGGAGAGAGATATCAATTACTTCCTTACATTGAAGAATAGCTTCATATTGACCAATGGAGATCAAGTACTGAAGCGAACACTTCATTTAACTTCTTTCATCTTCAGTATTCTTCTTCCATCTGGTTTTGAATCTAGTTGCACGAGTCATCGTAAGGTACTATAACCTGATAAGGACGCGGGGCTGTATCAAAACAGGTCGGAAGTCGTTATCTACTGATTACACATAGGTTACTTTAAATATGTACAATTAATTTGTATTATTATATTTCTTAAATGCATACCTATATACAAACGGAGGGAGGGTTGAAGGGTCTTGAACCCTTATATTTATCTAAAATCTTCGGAGAGTATAATTTCACATCTTCACAAATAGCATTACTAATTTAATCCTACTTTTTTCCCGTTGAAAATCAATGGGCAATTCTGCTGGTAATATATAATTCGTAAATATTATGTCGTGTAGCCAATACGCGCCTCCCACCTAAAAAGGTCATCTCCATCCTCCCTGCACACTCTTTGGTCTTCAAACTTTCCCGCAATATTCAAAGTATTTGGCGTAAGATTTGAACTATAACCAGTATTCTCAAGGGTGCGCAAGATGGCGCTACATATGCCGCATCATCGGTCGCTGGATTCTAACATAATTTTCTAAAGGATATTTGGGCAAAATTATCCAACTTACAAAAAGATTAGGCTGCAGTCGTCGATTTGCAACATTTCTTAGCGCGGAAACATAGTTGCGTCCTGAAGAAACGGCCATTACTGAATCACATACCGATCTCCCATACATGTTTTTCTTATGCCACACTGGCGTTGTCGCGTTCGGGTGAACGAAGGATCCGGCACAAGCGGGAAAGAAAAGAAAAGCAAAATAAAAGAAAAGAAAAGCAAGTTTTATGCCTTTTGGTATGTTTGGTCTCTCGTGCTGCCCGAACGACGACAGAATTTTGAAATACAATATCTTACCCTGACGATCGGGAACGAAATGTTTGATAAATTTAAAAGTTATACCCTATGAAACCCTGAGTATTGGCTACACGACCAAATATTCATGATTTATATATTACTAGCTGAATGTCCATTGATTTTCTACGGTGAAAATAGATGTAGGATTAAATTAGTAATGCTATTTGTGAAGAAGTGAAATTATACTCTCCGACGATTCCAGAAGCAGTGGTGGAGTAATACGACACAGTTGTATTGGAATCTATTAGTAGAGGTTTACTTGGGTTCTATTGGAGTCATTAAAGCTCCTATATCTTCTCCATTTCTATAAAGGCAACTTAAATCATAATACGAATAACATTAAATGAAAACAAATAAAATACTGGAGTTATATTTATATGTATTTACTCTGCAAACATTATAGATATTGTACCTGATTCATTTTCATAGAATGAAAGCTTAAATGCAGACCTATATGCAAATAAAGGAAGGGTCGGAGGGTCTTGACCCCCTACATTTTTCATCTGAAAGCGCAGTTGCCTGTCATAAAACGAGCCCTTTGCCGAACTTTTCCAGAGCACTGCGACGGTCACCAAAACAACTCAAGATGTGGGAAATTTTTGTATTTTAAGAAAATGCTACGCTATATGCCACCATTTTCATAATATCACAACTTATATTTCATTCCTGTTATGAAATTTCACAAAGTGATGGCTTTTTGTACCGATTTTGTAAGAAAATGTTCAGTATAGTTGAAAGTGAGAGTGAAGAAGCATTCAGTATCAAAATCACAAAAATAGTTATCTAACATATGTACGAAGTATAATAATGCTTAAAATATACAAGAAGAACGAATCAGAATCGTATTTGTTCGTTGTTCCTCTCAAAACACGAGAGCGTAACGGAGGACGGTGCTCCGCCGCGCGGATTTGGGCCTTGCAGCGTTGTCGAAAAGTCGACTTATATATTATTGGGGCAAATTGGGGCAAGATTTTATTTCATATTCCCATTAAGAAAGGTTTGTAGCTTATTGTGGTGTAAATAACTCCGTGTCACACGGTGTCTCAATCTACTATTTTCCTCGCTTTATGTAAAAATTTGTTCCAAAATAAGGGTCGGCCATTTTGTAATGTAAAGTATATAAATATTCAACAGAACTCATTAAAACTAAGTCTCACGAAGGACAAAGAACATATTTATAATATGGCATCATATTTTATCCGATGATTTTCCTAGTTTGGGTTACCAATCGACTCGAAGTTGAAGAATTTCGCGAAAAATCGGAAACGGAAAATTTTCGCAAAAATTGGTCAACTTTGACCTCCTGTATAAATTTAATGCTAAAGATCGAGCGTAAATTACCTCCATAGTTGTATGCAGGATTTATTCATAATCAATCATGCGAAGTTTCGAGGTCCGCACTCAAGAAAAGCGTTTTCGTATTTTTGGCCAGCTTTTTTCGATTCTAGCCCACTGTGCGACGTCACTAACCGAAGGAAAATATATTGGATGTAATAATGTTTATATATGTATGCATTAGTAATTTCTCTTGAATCATAATGTGTAGGAATGCAAGTTTTACCTGAACCCAAACATCCATTTTATTAAGAGATAAAGGTTCTCCAAGCGCCGAAAAAACGGCGACCGTCTAAGAGCGATTACCGGGAAACGGATAATCGTATTAGCGGTCTCAGTTCTTTAGAATCCCGATGTACATTTCGGAAACAATGCTTCCATCTTCATAGGGGGTCCAATGCTTTTATCCATTTTATGTTAGATTTAAAGATGTATCCTACAGTGTAGGCAACTGAAAGTGATTGCCTTGTACAGCGGGTTACATATGTGACATGCGCTAATCTATAAAAATCAGCAAAGCATTGGATTATTTCTTCCATGACACTTCACGAAATCGAAAAGCTGACTTCCTTTCATTGTTTCAGAATTAAAATAAGGACCTAAGGGTGTATGATTTCCCTAAGATGACAATCGTAACATCCGTTACATACAGATGCAGATTTAATATATTTTGGTAAATTATAAAAGCTCTGTCTTTCCTGCTAAAAAAATTAGAGAACCAATATTTAAAACTACCAAGATTTTTCATTTTATAATTTATCGTCTTTCCTTTACATTCATATTGATATTCTGATAACAGATGCGTAAATGCATGCAGGGGTAAATCTTTAGATGAAAATTAAACTTTCATACTTCATTTATCAGTAAACGGAAAGGAAGCGAGATTATACGAAAAAGTCACACTCAGTAAGAACGTAATATTAACACTTTTTACCTAATGATATCTATTTTAAAAGCCGACTCTAACAAATTCTGCCTTACCTTAGATCATTTTCAGAAGAAATTTGGAAATGTGAAGTAAAATAATGATTAGAGAATTGAATTATTAGCTTAGCATTAGAAACGATTTACTCTATAAGTGTCTTTCTTAGAGTTTTACTAGTATAAACTTTATCAACAATAATAATTTAACTTGTTTAATATCTTTCCCAACTTAGCTGCTGATTCTAGAGTATTTGTAGCATTTAATATTCTGAGAAACAAAAGAGGAATCGATTTTTAATTTCCTTAAAGTGTACAAAATGTAAAGATTATAATTCCCCATTTGCGAATTACTTTCAAAATTCACAGCATATTATGTTGCTCAATTGGATAAACAAATCCCTGATGAGTCCCGTCTCTGTCCTCCGGAGGATAATTTCATTAGTTTGTTCTCGACTACATTCAATACGGACTCTCTTTTTGCCTTTCCTTTTCCTGGGTTGTTCTCATGCTTTTGCGAAGCAATTACTGATGTTCCCTCTTTCTCTTTGTATATCTCGTTCCCTTCAATGGAATAAAATTCTTCCTCGGAATTTCTCCTTTTTTAATTCTTTCTCTCGTGCCTAAACTTCGAGATACGTGCACGGTCGTTTCCTCGCCAATCTCCCTTCCCACTTAACCACCTGTTAATCCTCTTATCAGATCCTCTTACGAAGGACAGAAGGAATTAGCGATGTCGTATAGGAGACATTAAGGCATTTAAGGTGGCAAAGAAAAAGAAGGCAAGGAATGGGGAGAGAAATGGAAAAATGGAGGCGAGAAAAATCATGATTCGGCTTAGGAAATAATGGACGGGTGGTAAGAGTACAAATGGTGAGGGAGAAAGAAGTATGAAGAAAAGGAGAAAGAGTTTTTGGAGGGGACGTTGGATTTCACGGAGAAAGATATTACGGTTACCGTAAGGAGAGGTTCGCTTGAGAAAATTTGCCCAATAGTCTAGGAGTGTTTGCCTAGGTGTTAAATCTTTATTGAGGGGAAAAGTGAAGCGTAGGAAGCATCCGAGGCAGTGGAAGTGTACGGTTAAAAATAGCGATCTAGAAAAGTGACAATCTAAGTGACTTTCATATTCATAGTTTGGAAAAAATAACGCAACGGATGTGAGCGAATGGGATTGCAAAGAATGAGAACTCAAAGGGGGGAAATGTGTTTCCCTTACTCCAACGCAAATATAGTGGGAGAGAGAGTATTCTTGCTTTTAATTAAACCTCGTAAATTAAATCATAAATGCGGATTCAGATTCAGGGGAATAATGCCCAGAGGAAGTAACGTTCTTAAATAATTTTGCTTGGACAACATATTTACATTTACAAGTCATTTTAATGTAAAAATATGTAAAATGCATTACGTTGTGTTATTAATTTATTAATGTGGCTGTAAAAATATAAATTATATTTTACGTTTTGATTTATTACTCCTCAAATCCTAATTACTGGTAGATTTTGCACTATAAGCGCTTATTTACTTTGTAGGAGAAATAAAAGAGTACATGTATTTAATATAATTTTATATAAATTTAGGGACTTACGAATAATTTCTGGCACAGAATCAAGGATTACATCATTTCTTTATGTAAAAGAGTTAATAGGAAACACTTTTTGTCTTACAGTTTTGTATGTAAGCAACGCATACGACGTTCATGAAAGTGGTCCCGGGTTCGATTCCTGATGGGGGCTCATGCGCGAAATGATCTCACCTTCCGAAGCAATTTAAAATGTCTGGTACTTGTTTGGAAGGAATTCCCTCGGATACATGAGCGGAGAGGAGATGTCAGTAAGTACCGGTACTTTTGTTTCATTTTGTGTATCTCAACTTTTCGACCTAATTCATATGTTTCATTAGATGGCAGATGTATAATTCACCTTCCATCTTACTGTCTAAGTCAGCTTCTTTTTCCCTAGATCATCATTGCTTATTAAAACTATTTTCACCTAAGCTAAGAATCTCAAGGTGTTATGTGGGCTATAACTTGTGTTTTTTAAATTGTAGCAAAATCGGTAGAAGTTATAAGAATCGTTTTCTACGGTGAGAAATTTAGTTAAATTAAAGTTACAAGATTATATCATTCCTCTGGACGAAACACAGCCCTAGCACTTCCTCATAATGTCTATCTTCCAACGGATAAAACAAAGGTTCATAGATGAAATTCATAGATTCACGTTATTATGACATGTAGCCCATATTCCTCCTTGTTATATAGGCCGTTTTGATAGCGCGAGAAAGATCGGAGAAATGGCTGCTAGAACCAGTAGATTCAAGAATTAAGTTTTTCCGAGAATGATATGCGATAATGATTGACAAGGATAGTAGAGTCATGGTGCTTGCATCCCCTGCCACACACAGAAAGGCGGCTTGTAGGGTAGTAATGTGGATGGATTTTGAATTCGGTTATTTCAAGATCTGAATGATTTAAATGTAAAAGCTTACAGAAATATACACATAGCTGATCATGACTTTCACATTTTATTCTCAACGAAAAACATTCCGTGACGTGGGATTTGCGCAGCTTTAACCTTATTAAATGTTTCGATACTAAATTATTCAATATATGTATGATAGAAATGAATTTTTGTAAGGAAACTTTCGTTGAAAGATTTTGAGTAGTAAGTAACTTATTGATTTAGAACTCCTTTTCGATGGAAAACGGTGATTCTTCATTTCTGATAATATTTTCACCGAAGAGTTAGCGTTCTGACTTGTGTGATATATATGGTAGGAATTTCGTAAAAATTTTCCCCCGTATTCGCTCATAATATGTCACCGGTAGAATTGCTTCATTATCCACGAAAGTTATTCGAAAGCATTAGCGTAAGTTCTTGAATTTTACAAGGATTATTTACTCCATTTACTCTTATGTCTGTTAAAAGAACATATATTCCTAGCATACTTCCGAATCACCATAAATAATAAATATTCGACGTTAGTTCTAAGAAGCTCAAAATATTTGGAATGGTATTTTAGGCCTGTAATTTTGAAGCTTTCTACGAATTAATTAAGTATCGAATATAATAATCAGGAATGTGTGTATAATTGAATGAAGATTCTTATTTTGGAGGTAGAAAATCGTTTTCTTGTCGAAAGTCGTAAACAGAAAAAGTTCCGCCGAATAAAGTGCCGGAAGGACCACCGGAAAGGGTTCAGTGGATATTAATTGTTTGTTTTATGCTGCAATATGAAAAGAGAAGAGTGTAGGGAAAGACATCAAGAGGGGCAATAATTTTTGCGTGCATATGATGAAATAAAAATGTACAATGGATTTCTTTGCGAACGATATACTACGATATAAATAAGAATCTAGATTCAATTTCCTTTCTTTTGGTACTTTTATTAACTTTGTAGGACCGTTACTTCTTATTTAAATAATAGAAAGAATGAAAACATTACTTCCCCTATTCAGATATATAATATCTACGTACGCGTAATATACTTCGATGTTTTCCCCAAAGCGTAGAAACAGAAGCTATGCATATATCCTCCGTGTTATAATAATATTTCCAAATCCCCGAGTCTTTCATCGACGAGAGATGATGCCACTAATTTTTCCACACCCCCGTCGTGGTGAGTGAGCTTTAGTTAGCAAACTAAACGAAGACGTGTTTCCATGTAATTTTTCGTTTGCAGGCTTGCGTTATTTCGACGATTAAAATTAGAAATAATGCTTCGATAAACTTGGGACAAGTACCAGAATAAAGGAAATGAAACAGAAATTCTATTTTCTAGTCTTTGAACGACGCTTGCGATTATTATATTTGCGATAATCAGGCCGAAAAAACATCAAACTTTGGCATTTCTTACTTCCTGTCTTCTATTATATAGGGGCGTAGCACTTCGTGTTTTTTCGCCTTCTCTTCAGCTAACAGGCTGCTCGAAGGGATCATGAGGTAACTTTAACTTTCTCTCGACGGATGGGTATTATGACGGCAGTTTCTTATATCTTTTCGTTCCAAAATTGTTGTTTTTTTTAGGCGCCAGTGTTCGTACATTGATTTTTAATTGCCCGTATTACGTTTTGATTCATTATAATAACAATAATATTGCAGTCGACAAAGGTTTACTTTAATACTTGTTGTTGTATTAATGCCATCTGGTTTTCATCAACCATCGTAAGAATTGCATGGAAGACATTTTCAGAAATGCATCCCGACCAAATACGAAATTCAAGGATAATCAAATATGACATATATTTATTTAAAATTTTTTTTCTCCAACCGATAAAAGAGAGGTTTACGTGCATTTCTTATGAGAATAGTGAATTTTTATGAAAAACGCAATACCTCGGTTTCAACAATCGTTTCGATCGTCAAGGGGATTGGTTGTTTACAGCCTCAAAATTTCACGAAATTTCCGTTTATTTTAACCGAATTCTCACCATTTCGACCCGATAACGATATTTGACGACTAAAATAACAATCGTTATTCATTTCTCTTTCTTAAAGTGCTTTTCTCGATTTCGTAAGCCAATTATGTCTAATATAGTTTTGCAAATGAAATGTAGCCTGCAACCGATAAAAGTGAGGTTTACGTCCATTTCTTATGAGAACGGTTTTCCTTCTCTGGGTTCGAACTGGGGGCCGTTCAGGTAAAAAAAAGTGAGGGGTGGGGAAGTCCTTCGATGAGTTAGTCTCTGAACGCCAGCATTATGAGAACGACATGAAAGACCTGTGACGTCATCAACTTCTTCTGGGGATACTCCGGGTTGGGGTGGGAGGCGGAGGGTTGGGTTGGGTGGGGGTGGGGATATTATAAATTTGCGCCAGACGGGGAGGTGGAGGTGGAATTTGATCGTCTGCTTCAAGTATCACATTACTACTGCCGAGTAGGATGAAGTCTCTTTCCGTTAGGTAGAATTTCGCAGATACCTACGTATATTTTCTCTCTTGTTGTTACTAGGAATTTCTCCTAATTTAAGATATTACAGTTTATGATTCGTTAATACATTTTCTTAAAGTTTAGTTTAACTTAAAAAAAGTATAATCTCCAAGTTAAAGGGATTAGACGTAATTTTTGGAACAAATCAGGAGATAAAAAGATATTAAAAGAGTGAATTTCGGTTTGAACAAAAATATTTCTATCTTGGGTTTCGAACCCGCGATACTGCCTTTCGGCAGAATGCTTCATCACACTCGGCCACCAGAATTTCGTTTATTGAAAAATATTTTCTCATGTTGTCCGAATTGGATTATGCCTTCAGCCATTAGGTGGAATTTTGCAGGTTTGAATCCCAGTACGGATATATATTTTATCTAAAGGATACAAAAAGTGACACATATATAATATATATGAAAGACATCAGCAAGCATTAGGGGAGGGAAAAGAGGGGTGGGTTGGAAAAGGATGAGGAGAGAGGTCTGAATATATCAGCGTCACCACAAAATCTTCTTGAAGAGCAGCACGAGATGCTTTGGAAGCAGCAGAGAAAATGTGGCTACACCTACTCTGGAAGTACTAGTATGTCAAGAGAGCCACCATCTGCTCTTATTACACAGAGTCCACTCCTTCCAGTATATTGAATGGTTATATGTGGAGGAGGCTGTTCGATCATGTGCAAGGAGGATTTGTTTCCAAAAATTAAATACCATCCACCGTATGTTAAAACACTTAACTGCCATTAAACCAGCTGTGAGTCATGTAAATGATATTCCCGTTGAGCATTATGTTTATCCTAGAGTCATGAACCTATCAAGTTGTGAATAACCAGCTTTAGACTTAATGATAATAACTAAAAGTGCTGAACCTCATTCCACTTCCCCCAAGGCTTTATGGTTTAGTGAAACTTCATAATCATAACAATCCAATCCGTCCTGTAGTTTCAAGTTTCTCCTCGCCTACGCACAAACTGGATTCCAAATTAGATTGGTTATCGAGAACTGTTTTAGCTTTCAGTTCCTCTTATAGTGTTAAAAACTCCATTGAAGTTGCGGACAAATTAAAAGACGTTAAACATTTTGATAACTCAAAATTAGTATTGTTTGATGTTGAGAATTTGTTACCGAGTGTACGATAAAAATTTTGATGCTTGTTTTCATAGGTATGTCATCTGATACATAGAATAGCTATCGTAAGTATTGAATCATAAACGTGAGATAAAATCGTTTTAAATAGAGATCTTTCGCTTCGCTGTGCAAAAATCTGTCTAGAAAGAAATAAAAAAAAACTTTTCCTACATTTTATAATTAGCTCACCTTTCATGATTATCGCCTCAATCATTAGAATACGACGGCGTGACCTTTCTTAAATATTACAGTAGTACATACATGGGTGGTCTGAAATGTTTCCGACATTTCGGCATTTCTTGACGTGTTTTCTGAAGGTTTCTGAAAAAACTGAGGTCGGAAACTTTTCGGACCACCCTCGTATAGTATTATAATAGAGTAACTGCATCTTACTCTATGGTAATAATTTTTGTATGTACTGATTTATATTCTAGCACACTTTGCTTATAATGCTTTGATGTAATCGTTTGAAATTATCACATTATAACTTTAGAGGCTAGATAAAAGAGACCCTATAGTCGCTGATAGAGTAAAATTATTAATAATAATATTCCCTTGTTAACGAATGTAGTCAAGGAATCATAAAACGGCAAATAAGGTGAGATTTTTAAGGGAATATTTCAATTCAGTAGGAATAATTATTTTATTAATCAATCTAACGCTTTAGATATCTCTAGATTTTTAGGGTGTTTAATCTGCTATGAATGAACTTCAGAACTTACAGAGCTACAGTGAGAGCAATTCATAAAATACTAATGAATCGTTTGCTAAAACTGCGCGTAGATTATTCATAATAAAAATTAAGAACTATTGTAGGAGAAATAAAGAATGAAATGAAACGAAATCCTTAAGAGTACTTATAATGTTTCTAATTTTACTTATTAATGCACTTAAGTCACTCGCTCATATTAACAAATAGAGGCGATAATTACTTTTTTAAACTTGAAAACTGTATTCTACACATTGTATTTAGCTAATGCCGTTGTAGTGTATATAAGTACTGAATAAATGGGACGGGAGCTGAAATAATATGTTCGCAGGAAAAGAATAAAAGTGTCTGCAAAAACGGAAAATTATGTGAGGAAGTCTCGAGAGAATGAAGTAAGTTCAGAAAGGGACTTAGAAATCTGTTTGAATATCTCTTTAAGGTGTTTGATGTGATGTAAGAAAGAGTTTCATTCTGTTAGACAGAACTTATATATCGATCGGGAAATCTTCAAATCGGTGATACACTGATAGCATACACCTCAGTTAGGTCGCCTGAATCCGTACATGTGAATCTCTTCCATTTCTCTCCTCCTCTTTCATGATGTTCATAATACTTAATTTAACAATCTCATGTAGTTGATTGTATTTCACTTGGTGAAATGATTTGTAGTATAGGTTTACAGAGATCTATTCTGGTTAACTTAGAACTATTCTTTTTCATTATATTCGTCCAGATAACGTCTCTTTTCATCTTAGCTTTCCTTAAATTCGCCGTTTTTTCACGCTCCCCTTTTTGATAGCATTTTTCTGCAACATTAATAAGTTGAAGTACAATTGATTGTGGTTTAATTCCTCATTATTATTAAACTCCTTCATATGATGCTGAGTATTCGTTCCTATTTTACTGTTAAAGTCGTAGTAGTGAGTTTCCTCTAAATAAATTTAAAAGTCCGTTCTGTGGACATCAAGAGACATCTAATAACATAATTCTTTTCAGTCATGCTTGATATATCATTGTTCATTTCAGGATAATTATTGCATTTAAATTAAGTGAACCCGATACCTCCAGAAAAGCGTGATTCACGCTTAAATTCAAGGCCGAAATAAGGAAATCCGATATTCTTTTTTTATAAATACTATAGTGCTATCATAGAAAAAGCAACACAAAAATTTTAACTAGATTTAGTGTTGTTCTTTTTGTTCGCAATTTATGCATGAGAAAGACTCGACCGTGTCACCCTAATTTTTTTGACGAGTCAAAAAATTTTCGTGTTGAGGCTTAAATCTTTTCAGACCTTACAACAAAAGCGGGTTCACTTCAACCCTGCTCTATACACAGTCGTCGGATAGAAAGGAGGCGCGTGAGAAAAATGCATAATAAATTATGTTACTTAATCTCCTTACGTTGCAATTTATTTTCCGTTCCTAGGGGATTTATCGTAGTAAATAACTTTGAGTGTAATCGTGCATGGCTGAAATAGTTAAGATTGGTGAGATATTTTTTGTAGATTTTCATATTTCACCGTTTAATGAACATCTTCCAGAAGCATTCACTGTGAAGGAAATAAATTATAAATAATTGATTTACTTGATTTCCTTTATACGAAAGCTTTGATTGATCAATGTGGATTTAATTTTAGGTGGACAAATTTCTTATTTTATCCTAAGCTAACGGACAATTTGCTAGATTTTTGTTTAGCTATGATAAATAGAAAATCTGCCGAATCTCCAGTAATATTGGTTAACCAGAGAGCTTACAGAAGAATCATAAGGCAGTTTACAGGATAGTGATAACATTAACATATTCGATTACTTTGAGTTTAATCAGTAATCGGTAAGAAAATCTACCATTCAATTGTTTGAGCGTCAAATTTGATATTATTTTCCGTATATTCATTCAATAATAACGCCTGAGAAGAAGACGCGCTCAGTTGTCTGGTCACGGGAAAATGGATGGCCTGAAAATCGGAGGATTTATAAAGAAAACACCAACTCAATATCCTATAATTTCTTTTTTTATATGTCACTAATCACCCTTTTTCATCTCTTTCTATTCAATATACGCTACTTTTCACTTCGTAAGCCCTAGTTTTCTTTTTCTCTATTATCCGTTGATTCACGTAGTGCCAAGTAGGTAGCGCGTTCGCATTTGATGAAAACAGTTTCTTGTTCGATTTCCGGAGGGGGCCCATATGCGCGAAATTATCTTAGGTATGATTCTTCTCCTTCTATGCAATTTTAAATGATTTCAATTGAAGTTATCCGATTAAGAATAATTTTTTGAAATGGACCTTAATTTAATGAGGCTTTGATCCGGTATATTTCAAGATGCATTATTCCCTCATACAAATCTGTCTCACTTGTTTTCCGATCACCGATTTGGTGAGGTTGACCGGAGGATGAGACCATTTTCCCCACTGCGCACCTCTCTGCCGTAATTATGGGCTCTCCGTCAGTAAAATCTTGGAGAGATAAAAATAATGATATTTGGAGATTCAGTTCGAAGAGTGAACCAAGCAAAAACCCCGCAGGTCAAAGCTCAGTTTTAGGAAAATATCCTGCGTCTATTGCACTAGGTTTCTAATTAATTTTTTCCCCAACCGTTTCGTTTCATCCCATTTGTCAGCTTATAGATGAATAAATGTTAATTAACGAGCATAATTTATTTCGAGAAGACGATGAACCATGCTTTTGGTCGGTCTGGTGCATTGCGATACGGGAATTCTTTGACTCTTTTGGAAGGATGCTCTTTCCTCTTCCGCACGTGTTGCTATGGCCCTTCCCCTCTGTCCGACATAACTGCAATTGCAGTCATTACAGTCGAGTCTGTATAAAGCAGATTTTTTTCTTATTACATGTTTTGTCTCGGCCATGCAATTATAGAGCAGTCGCCACGATGACTTTTTCCGGATCAAGCTTTCGAAGTATTCACACGCATTTTATACCCGTATGAGTATTTGAGTTTGAAATTCCGTTGATACCGCGATAATAGATCCAAGTCCTTCTATAGTTTCATGCCTCGTTTCGCTTCGGTGCTCTTGATAGTTACACACAGTGGCCGCTAACGGAGCGCTGCAGTAGCCACTAGGTAGCGACATCTGACGGAGAACGAGGGAACTACTTCCTCGAATGAGAATTAATATACCTCGAAATACGAGTTTTATTCGTTCCGATACTTTGCTCGTATGTCAATTTGTTCGCATCTCAAAGCAATTTTCCCCTTTGAAATTAATTGAAATGCCATTAATTCGTTCCAGACCCCTAAATTCCACCCCATTTGTCCTTGTTACGTGTTTTTGAATAGGAAAAATGTATTTATGAATGACAAATATTGTATAAAAACATAATAAAAGATATCGTAAAGAAATAAACTGGCTTTATAAAGCGTACGTGTATTTTGGTCACTAAAATGCAACATACTCACAATTTAAATGCTGCTGCTGCTCTATGCTTAATTTTAGTTACTGCTTTTTTCTTCTCTGGTCTTTGACTTTTTTCGCCGGATTAAAAAAACATGTCCAAGGAGGTTTGTTCCTTCTTCCATTTCAGAATCTTGCGGGAATGAGTTTGGCAAGTGTCATTAAATCGCTCCGATGCACGACCAGTTGCAACTTTTTCGTCGTGTTTCTTTTCCACGAACTCTGAAACTCTCTCCCACATTCCCAAGATCTTCTTTTCCTTACTAGTAGAGATAAACTCCTCCACCTATGGCTCCTCCTGCACACCAATTTCTTACGGAACCTCCGTATGCTGCTGCGACTTTAACTCTTGCAACTCCTCGGTCGAAGGTACTTTCGGCTACAGCCACAGCTTCTTCCATACACAGGTCAAGGTCCTCGTTGTAACACCCAGCCAGTACTTATCAATAATTCTGAGGCATATCACGATGTTAAAGTGTTTTTTAAGAAACAGTTGCTTAGTGTACAGCTTTTTATAATTAAAAATCACCTGCTGATCCATGGGCTGCAGAATAGGAGTGGTGTTGGGTGGTAGGTAGAGAACTTTTATAAAGTAGAATTCTTCGAGGATATCATCTTCGAGGTTCGGTAGGTGAACTGGAGCATTGTGAAGGACGAGAAGGGCTTGCATTGTGAGGTTGTGTTCCTGTAGATATTTCTTAACAAAAGGGACAAAAACCAGGTTTCGCCACTGCACAAAGAACTGCCTAGTGACCCATGCCATCGGGTGGTCCTTTTCCTAAGGTTGTCAAATCGCAGATTGTAGTTGTCGTGATAGGATCAGAGGAGTATCCGGCACAAGAGCGAAAGAAAAAAAGAGTGAGAACAGTGAAAAGGAAGGAATCATGACCTCTTTCAATGTGTTAGGCACATCGTGCTGCCAAACGGCTGCTAGATATTTGAGGTTTCTATTATTTTATGCAATAAAGTAGAAAATAATTCTACTGAATCTACATTCCCGGAGCACCTCCTGGAATGCAGACAGAAAGGGTGGAAACAGGATAGCCTGGATGTCATTGAGATCGGGTCAGCGGCCTCTGAACTCAACAATGACTTTTTGGATTCATTAATTTAGTTGTGTCTGAAGTGATCGAATTGTTCCTTAATGCTATTCTTTTGAGTCTATTCTTTGAATATATTATTGATAACGCAAAATAGAGAATATATTCAAAATACACTTATCTCACTACAGACACAACCAAATTTGTAAATCCAGCGTTGCGCAACACATACAAGAACACAATCATAGGATTAATTTAGAAAATTGAAAATTAAATAAATCGATTCAGAATAACTCAAAAAGAGATGCTTTAGAATGGATCTTCATACATCAAAAGAAAGGAGAAAAAGCGCTGTCAGCAATAATATTAGATTGCGCCCGCAATAAATTTATTCTTCGTAGTGAGTTCATATTTTTAATAAACAATATAAACTAATCGATTTTTTATTTTAGAATTTAAGAGTTTTAAAATCAAGGGCTAAATATCCTATTTATGCAAGTGAAAGGTGGTATTGGTAGAGACAGAGGTATTGGCAGAGAGGGTAACAAAGCAGACACGCTTCCAGAAATGTTTCCCCTGCAAACATCTATTTATTTACACTCTTTCTATTTAAAATAAAACTTGCTTAAGGCGGAAAAATAATACGCGGCCATGTGCCTGCGCGTCTGTCTTATTTTCCACATTTTCATTGCATCCAATCCACATAAAAATTATTGCCCGCCTTCAAGTGTTTCCCAACTCTCTTCTCTTTGCATATTAGATCATAAAACAGACAATTACTAATCGCTGAACCCTTATACTTGCCACTTTTTCCTAGCGGCAATTTTTTCGGCGGAACTCTTTCAGGATATGACTTTCGTAAAGAATACGATATTCTACCTCCAAAATAAGAATCTTCATTCAAATGTACACTCATCCCTGATTAATATATTAGATACTTATGAATTAATCCGTTGAAAGCTTCAAAATTACAGTCCTCAAATACCATTCCAAAGATTTTGAGCTTCTTAGAAATAAAGTCGAATCTTTATTTTTATGGTGATTTGGAAGTAAGCCAGGAATATACTGTTCATTTAACAGACATTAGGGTAAATGCAGTAAATAATCCGTATAAAATTCAAGAGCACAATACGCTAATGCTTTCGAATAACTTTCGTGGATAATGAAGCAATTCTACCGGGGAGATATTAAGAGCGAATACGAGGGAAATTTTTACGAAATTCCTTCCATCAATATTACCCAAGTTGGAACGCTAACTCTTCGGTAAAAATATTATCAGAAATGAAGAACTGCCGTTTTCAATCGAAACGAGCTTCTAAATCACCGCTCAAAATCTTTTAACGAAGGTTTCCTTAAAAAAAATTATCTCTATCATACATGTACTGAATAATTTTTTATCGAAACATTTGAAAAGGAAAAAAGCTGCCCAAATCCCATGCCACGGAATTTCCAAATATCAACGGAAAACTTTTCGTGATGTGGGTATTGGGCAGCTTTAACCTTTTTAAATGTTTTCATAAAAAATTATTTAATACATCTATGATAGAAAGAAATTTTTAAGGGAATTTTCGTTAAAAAACTTTGTGTAATGAATAACTTATTGGTTTAGAAATCCGATTCGATTGAAAACGGTAATTCTTCATTTCTGATTTTTTACCGAAGAGTAAACTTGGGTGATATTGATGGGAGAAGTTTCGTAAAAATTTCCCGCCGTATTCGCTCTTAATATCTCCCCGGTAGAATTGCTTCATTATCCATAAAGGTTAATCGGAAGCATTAGCATACTGTGTTCTTGAATTTTATACGAATTATTTACTCCATTTACCCTTATGTCTGTTAATAGTATAGTGTATTCCTGTCTTACTTCCAAATCACGATAAACAATAAACATTCGACTTTATTTCTAAGAAGCTCAAAATATTTGGAATGGTATTTGAGGAATGAAATTTTGAAGCTTTCAACGAATTAATTCATTAGTATCTAACATAATAATCACGAATGTGTGTATACTTTGAACAATAATCAGGAATGTGTATATAATGTAATGAAAATAACTATTTTCGATGTAGAATATCGTATTCTTTACAAAAGTAATATCCAGAAAAAGTTCCGCCGAAAAAATTTCCGCTAATAAAAAAGTGCCAACTAAAAGGTTTCAGCGGTTAGTAATTGTCTGTTTTATGCTCCAATATGCAAAAAGAAGGGTGTAGGAAACACTTGAAGGCGGGCAATAATTTTAACGTGGATTTGATGCATAGGTAAGGCACGTATACAAAAGGGGTTCACTGAAATGCTGAGAGATATGAATAGGGGGAGGAAGGAGAGTATAGGACTAAAGGATCTCAGAAACAATAGTGAGGTCTAAAGAGAAACGAAGAGAAGAGCGCGGGATGAGGGTTCAATGATGTGCGACAGATGCACAGTAGGGTGATTTTTTTTCGAAATCGGTATACGGCTAGTGCTTAAAGTTTGTGGTTATAAACCATAAGAAATTTCATCTCGATTGGAATATGTCCTGAGGCTGCGAAATTTAGTCAAAGTTTGAAAATTTTGTGAAAACATGTCAAAAATATCCAATTTTTTCTGATCGTTTTTCAATGTTTCCGAAGTGATTTAATGGCAAAATATTACATATATAGCTTGTATGTTGCTTAATGATTAACAATTTACTGAGTTTGAATCAGGAAAAATGGTTTCTTAGTATCGCCAAAATTCGTCAAAAAACGCCAAATATACAGAGATGTTACGGATGTTGGGTAGGCAATAACCTGCTACAATAACTCGACCCCACCGAATTAAATTTATAAAAAATGATAAGATAGTAGTGTTCGTCGGGTTTATCTCGGCATTTCTCTTTCATAGACAGTTATCATATTTATAGAATTAGAGTTTAAGGATATAGTAATTACTATTTCAATCTTACATGCACAAAAATAATTGGATGATATTTATGACTTTATTAATAAATAAGATCTGTTGAATTGTAGAAAAACATGTAGAAATAAAGACGAATTAGGTTAGAGTGGGAATATGCTACTTCGTGATACTTATCTTTAGCGAACGCGATATTATCGGTCAGGTAAATAAAACATATATATTTTACCTGAATATATGAAGTACAGATGGGCTTTATTAATCTCTTTTTCTGGGTAAATTAAGGTGCGCTAATAAGACAGTTATTGAGGTAGTTTTGTTTTTTACACGTCTTACTGCTGCTCGCTGTATATTAATGTAAATGTTAATCTTCATACGTCTAGTTCAAACATTGGATATTCATTTAGTGCGATCGACTTTCCGAGGGCAATTTTAAATTACACGTCTTGAGTTTAATCGATTTGAAATCGAAAAGTCATTAGAGTAATTCCTGAGTTAGCACAAAGTAAAATTTGTGAACGAAGGTGACATATGGTTGCCAAATATATTTATGCACCCCTGTGATGAATATACATTTATCAGAGGAATAAAATTCACTATGGAAAAATAATCATTGGGTTAATCAAGGATTTGGAACCGAGTATTCCAATTGTCGGTCAAGAACATGTTTCGTGTGTCAGCGGACATTCCTTCTCTACAAAAAATTCGAAGTCCTTCGCTTAAATGATGTGTTTTATTTGACAGGGCTTCCTGATTTCTCGAAGCATGATGAGCCTTTCGCTTCCAGTGCAGCGGGTTTTCGAAAGCCTATGCGTCACTCACAAAAACTAACAGGTCATTTGGCAAGGCAAGGAGCTTCACTGAGGCTTATTATTACTATCAAATCATTGAGGTCTTCACTTCGAGAGACTGACAGCCAACATACTGCTCAAGCAAATCTTTTTCATTTCTAGGCTTTAAACAAGTTTTGAGACATTTTCTGTTTCTTATTAATTATTGTTTGCCTACAACAAGGTCAATTCGCGAGTTCACACTTTCCAATATTCTCAGCGGATAGCAATAATATAGATTTGAATATTACATTTAGATGTATATCCCGCGAGCAACAATATGCATAAGGAAGGGGGTGTAATTACACCATCGTCACTTAATCTACTCTATCAGCCTCACTAATCGCTCGGGGGAAAAAGTGATTATCTGTCTTTGTCATTACTTCCCTGTAACGATTTGTCGATGGTCCCTGCTGGTACTAAATTTAATTTACTTCGTCTTAAGTTGTATACCGATGAAGCTTTTGAAGAGCTTCCGTCAGTTATTAGATCATCTCACCTGAAGCGAATTCCAACCGAGGGACTCTAGTAAAGCCGTAACGCTGCAGTCGAACCAGATATCTTCTCCATCGAAACGAGCTGCTCTACGCTGGACCATCTCTAAATCTGAAACTAAACCTACTAAATATCGGTTCCAAACCGCATAACAATATTCTAGACTCGGTCGAGTAAAAGAAAACAGCCATTTCTTTGAAACTCTATTCGCACCTCCTATCGCATTTCGAATATATTCATTAAAAGATAAGTTACTGCTAAACGTGGCTTCCGTATATTTGTTGTCGCGCGCTAACTCTACTGAGTGTTCTGAAATTCGGTACTGTGCCAGAATAACGTTTTTAGAACCCGTGAAACTCACAGCAACGCGTTTATTTATTCTTACAATAACAACAACATCTCATATAAAGAACATCTTAATATAAATATACCATGATATCCCTTTAGAAACATATACACTCAAAAGCCTGATCCATTTACACATTCTCAAGTTACAATTTAAGGCAATCTTTTTTTAAAAACTATACCTGTTTTGCTGTATCTAAATGTCTGATGGCTGCGTTATTATTACAATAAATTACAATTCTAAGACTAAAAATTACAATTATATTATAGTTACAATTACAATTAAAATACCATTCTAATTGATATAAAATTATATACATGGTCAGTTTTACGTAATTACGATTGTAACAGTATACAACAAAAACCAAAGTTGGATGAAACAAATTTGTAATAAAATAGCACAAAAGATTGCCCCAGTCGTCCTAAAACTTTATCAAAGGAAGGCCGTAGACTTTGAGGAGACGTGCAATGAATGGTATATCCAAAGGAGGAGGCTGAGCGGCGATCGCGCCTCCCTCGAACTTTGTAGTACTACTCTACAGTCTGTCCGCCGTCGTGAAGGCGCCGTTTAAAAAGCATTGGCGCTGTCGGGAGAAATGTCGCGACATGTGCATGAAAATACAAATTTAGTCAAAATCAGGCTCGCTAGGCGCCAAGATTTTCGTCTCAGAGAACTCAACTTAAGAATCGTCACCTACACAGAAGTTCCCTGCTAAACACGAGAGATACATTCTGATACACTGTCTCACATCTCGTCATCGGCAGGCTCACTCGTCATGTTAATTATTTTACAAATACCCCTAATAAAACATTTGGTATTTTTTGGGAAAGGCTCAAAGACATCTGCAGGTAGACTGTTCCATTCCTCTATAGATCTGTTTAAAAAGCAGTATTTCCTTTTATCGGTTCTTTGCTTTATACATTTTACTTTATATTTATGATCGCGCCTACCCAAGTAATCTGCTTCATTTACTCTATCACCTAATTCCTTAAAAGCCGGTATCCCCACGAAAATCTTATAGAAAACCGATAATCTCTTTTTCTTCCTTCTTTCTTCTAGACTTTCCCAACTTAATTCTCTTAGCATTTGAGTGACGCTGCTACGTTTTTCGTATCGCCCTAACACGAATCTAGCGGCCCTTCTCTGTACCTTCTCTAATTCTTTTTTAACTCCCGATTGATATGGGTCCCATAAACATTCGCCATATTCTAATATGGGTCTAACCAATGATTTGTACGCAGCTTCCTTTATTTTCTTCTTTGATTTTTTAAGTGAACGCATTACAAAATTTAAAGTCTTATTGGCCTTTCCTATAATTTTCTCTATGTGTGCATTCCATTTTAAATCCCTACTGAAGGTAACACCCAAGTATTTTACCTTGTTTTCCTTCTCTAAAACATTACCGCCGATATTATAATCGTACTGAAATTTACTCCTATTAAAACTAATTACTTTACATTTACTTGTGTTAGTATTTAATTTATTCAACGTGACCCAATTATTCAATTCATCAATGTCGCTTTGTAAATCACGGCAGTCTTCATTACCTTTTATAACTCTGTAAATTATACAATCGTCCGCAAATAATCGCACCCGAGATCTTATTACATTCGGCATATCGTTGATAAATATTAAAAAGAATAACGGCCCAAGTACACTACCCTGCGCTACCCCTGAAGTTACTCTAACAGGTTCTGAAAGATTATTTCCTATTTTAATTCTTTGCGTTTTACTACGTATAAAGGCCTCCGTCCATTTAACTATCCTTGGATCTATCTTCATCATACTCATTTTCTTCAGTAACGAATTATGATCAACTACATCAAAAGCCTTTGCTAAATCAACCACTACAGCATCTACCTGGTCTCCAATGTCCTGCGCTTCTATTAAATCTTGATAGAGTCCTAACATCTGTGTCTCGCAAGAAAAACCTTTCCTGAACCCATGCTGTTTTCCGTTGAGCCATCCCTCTATCTCCCAAAATTGTTTTAAATAGTCCGCTATTATTCTTTCGAATACCTTACATACAACACTAGTTAAACTAACTGGTCTGTAATTCCTTACTGTCCTTTTGCTTCCTCCCTTGTGAATAGGAACTACTGTAGCGGATTTCCAGTCTCCTGGTACCTGACCGTTGTTACTTGCTGTGTTAAAAATTCTTTTCAAATACGGTACTATCTCCCGGCTCCCTAACTTTAACGCTTCATTTCTTATTCCGTCTGGACCTTGTGACTTATTGTTTTTTAACTTACTGATTCTTCTTAATATGTCCTTAGAACAGATAATAAAGGGTAATTTGGAATTATCCTTACATTGGGATAGATTAACTTCGCTTATTTCATCAGATACTTTATACGTACTCGCGAAAAAATTTCTGAATTCGTTTGCAATATCACTACTGCTTGTAAGAATATTTCCATCAGATCCCTCTATTGTTTTTATTTCGCGTTCTCCCCTCCTTCGTCGCTTAACATATTTATAAAAACTGTTGCTACCGTTATTGACAATTAAATTTTCTAAGAATTTATTCTCTGCCTCTTTTTTCTTACTATTCAATAATTTAATTACTTCCCTGTATTTGACCTCGTACAGTTCGCTAATTTTTCTCTTTTTATGTAAGTCCCTTGATATCCTTTTCAGTCTCCTAATCTCTGCGTTATAATATTCAGGGTCCGCGTTCCGTTTTAGTTTCTTTATTGGTACATATTTCTCTATTCCTATGTTCAGAATTTGCTTAAAGTTCCCCCATATTTCTTCTATGTTTGATCCTTTATTCGCCCATCCCTCAAATTCCTTTCTTAAATAGTCGCGGAAGGCATCAACATTAGCTCGATGAAAACTGTATACTACTTTATTTTCCGTCTCAATATCGATACCCTTACTCCAACAGATTTCTAGATATACTGCTTCGTGGTCGCTAATTCCTGGTAAAACTTCGCAAGTTTTAATGAGCTCCGGTTCTTTTAGGAGAAATACATCTAAAACGTTACTCATTCTTGTGGGATTGCTCACAACCTGTGTGAAGCCACCCTCCCTAATTAGCGTGTTTATCAGTTGCTGCACCCTACCTCCTGTTCCTTCTTTTCCTGTCCAACTGACCTGAGGTAAATTCAAATCCCCTGCAATTATGACCGATTTACTAATATCCCTATCGCCGCAGGTCATTACTCCTAGCCTTTCAACCATGGCTAAATCCTCCCCGGGGGGGCGGTACGCTCCCACTACTTGCAATTTTCTCTTGCTTACCCTGTCCTCGACTTCAACGCTCAATATCTCGTATTCATGGTCTTTTGATAAAAGAGAACTTGAAAACCGTTTAGAGACGCAAACAAACACACCACCTCCTTTGCCATCCCTGTCTCTTCTATACACTTCGAAATCTTCTGGAAAAATCTCGCCTGAACCAATTTCCTCTTTTAGCCACGATTCTGTCCCTATTACTATATCAGCTTTACACGAATCTATCAAAGTATTTAGTTCTTGAATTTTATTATAAACGCTACGACAGTTAACCTGCAGAAGCCTTAGAACCCCTCCCAATTGACTAGTAGTAGTATGTTTTATATTCTTCTCGTGAGCCAATTCACCTGCCGCACCACAGTTTAGTTTCCCTGATTAAGGTCAATTACCCTCTTCATTAATTTCCCAAATGTTAGTGAACCTTTTCTATTTAAATGTAACCCATCCCTCCCCAAATCAGCTTCACTTAACCATCCGTTCGGATCCAAAAACATAACGTTCTGCCTACTGCACACCCAATCCAAACACTCATTAATTTTATTAATATAACCATAACTCACATCTCTTCTTTTTATAATCCCACTGATCACAATTCTCGCCTTCTTAAACTTCTTCTTCGCCGTACTGCATAAGTCCCATACATAACCCATCAAGTGCTCCGCCGACCTCACAGACTTCACATCGTTGGTCCCCACATGCAACATCACCACTTTTTCATCACCTGTTTCTTTCATCCCTTCAATCTTCTTCTCTAGCTGTTCCACCCTAATCCCTGGAAAACATTCCACTTCTGTTGCACTATTTTTACAATACCTTCCTCCATACCTAATCATGGAATCCCCCATTATTCTCACTTCACACTTCTGTTTTTTAACCTCTTCTACACTCACTTCTTTCTGTTTCAATCCAGTACTTTCTTTTTCTTTCACCAACTCTTCAATCTTTTTGTCCCTCTTCTTCAGCTCCTCCTTAAGCCTCTCTATTTCCTGGTCCTTCTCCGCCAAAAGCTTCTGTAGTTTTTCAGCACTCCCTCCTCTGCATTTTTTGCATCTCCAGTTGTCTGCCGTGCAATCCTCTAATTTCTCCTTGGTACACTTGAAATGATATCTTATGTTACAGTCACTACAGTTCACCCCGTTCTTAGAAACCTTTTTACATTCAGCGCACTTCCCCATGCTTGCCATTATTCTATTCTTCAAGTCGCGCTGCTACCTGCTCCCACAACCTCACTCCTTGACGTCTTGCTCCTTACATTATATGTTAGGCCGTTAATGCTAATTATAATTTGTAAAAAGCATCCTAAAAAATTAATCTACATTACATTAGTATCATAAAAACGTTACTTTTGACGGTTATGTCTCATTTGAAATGTGAATTTTATCGGCAAATTAGGTTTTCGTTTCCATGGCCATATTGAAATTTCATTCAAAATATGATTCTTTAGCAAATCGACTGCAATAATATTTAGGTTTGAGTAAAGGTCTTCGATTTAGCTTAAGCTTTTCTCAACCAAAAGCTGAAAAACGTGTTCAAATTCCCGCAGTAATCGGCCAAAAGGGATAAAATAGTTAACCTAGAGGCCCAGCTCCTTCTTTCAACACACATTATACCACATCATTTGTATACGGCATTCGTTCTTTTGGGTGAGAAAAACTATCGCGTCCATACAGTTCATATATTTGTTGCAATGTTATAAAAATTATATATTATATATGCAATCCTTTTCTGAATATATAGATTTATCATAGGGATGAAATTCAATGCGAAAAAAAACATTTGATTTGAAGGATTCGGATCTCGCTATAGTCTGTCAAGAATGTGCTTTCCGCGCCTCAGCTAATACTTCGTCTTCCCAGGATTCGAGGCTCAGTGGTTCACTGCAAAGAAGAAGCTTTAGACTCATATTCTACAGCCACATGCATTTGACAGGGATTCCTGATTTCTCTAAGCACGATGAGGAATGTGATAAGGAAGTTTATTTTTTCTTAGTTCTCTTTAGAAATTAACGTGTTAACAGGAATTAGTATCACTTTTAATAGTTTTTAGGTGGTGGAAACGGTAATCAACAATTTTAAGCACCATCAGGCTATACGTAATAGGGAGGAAAATTATGTAATAATACGTAATAGAGAATAAAAATTCACGATTAATTTCATCGTATTATGAAAAATAGTTGCAATATAATTGATTGATGGGGTGACTACAATGGAAATTAACTTCATAGTGTACGTAAAACAAATTAAAAACTTCGACTGACTGTTAATTAACCATTAAGCACGCGGTTTACTCTATGTAGAAGATTGCGTGATTCAACTGCTATGCTGTAGAAAGAATCTGTTACTAGATATGAGTCGGATGAATATTGTCTTCAGAGGAGGAAAGTTTTTAAGAGGGCGGTATTTACTTTTCTTATTTCACCATTGCGAACATTTTCGCTTCCTTTCCGCTTTAATTAAACGTCTCGGATGATGTTGATGCCATCGGCAGAGTTTCTCCTTTTGATTCCGACGAACTGTTCCTCGCCAATGATTTCATTTGTTGCTTTCGCCAATCTATTTTTTTAATTATTGCATATATTTTATAATCAGAAAAGAACATTAATTGGACTAACATCTTCCGTTTTTAAACAGTTTCTTGTTCGATTTCCAGTGGGAGCCCATATGCGTGAAAATATCTTAGGTATGATTCTTCTCCTTCTAAGCAATTTTGAATGATTTCAACTGAAGTTATCCCTCAACCGATTAAAAATAATTTTTTGAAATGGACCTTTACTTAATGAGGCATCCGGTATATTTAAAGATGCATTATTCCCTCATACAAATCTGTCTCACTTGTTTTTGGATCACCGATTTGGTGAGGTTGACCGGAGGATGAGACCACTGCGCACCTCTCTGCCGTAATTATGGGCTCTCCGTCTGTAAAATCTTGGAGAGAGATAAAAATATTTGGAGATTCAGTTCGGAGAGTGAACCAAGCAAAAACCCCGCAGGTCAAAGCTCAGTTTTAGGAAAATATCCTGCGTCTATTGCACTAGGTTTCTAATTAATTTTTTCCCCAACCGTTTCGTTTCATCCCATTTGTCAGCTTATAGATGTATAAATGTTAATTAACGAGTATAATTTATTTCGAGAAGACGATGAACCATGCTTGTGGTCGGTCAGGTGCATTGCGATACGGGAGTTCTTTGACTCTTTTTGGAATGATGCTCTGTCCTCTTCCGCACGTGTTGCTATGGCCCTTCCAGTCTGTCCGACATAACAGCAATTGCAGTCATTACAGTCGAGTCTGTATAAAGCAGATTTTGTTCTTATTACATGTTTTGTCTCGGCCATGCAATTATAGAGCAGTCGCCACGATGACTTTTTCCGGTTCAAGCTTTCGAAGTATTCACACGCATTTTATACCCGTATGAGTATTTGAGTTTTAAATTCCGTTGATACCGCGATAATAGATCCAAGTCCTTCTATAGTTTCATGCCTCGTTTCGCTTCGGTGCTCTTGATAGTTACACACAGTGGCCGCTAACGGAGCGCTGCAGTAGCCAATAGGTAGCGACATCTGACGGAGAACGAGGGAACTACTTCCTCAAATTAATATACAGTGATACCTCGAAATACGAGTTTTATTCGTTCCGATACCTTGCTCGTATGTCAATTTGTTCGCATCTCAAAGCAATTTTGCCCTTTGAAATTAATTGAAATGCCATTAATTCGTTCCAGACCTCTAAATTCCACCCCATTTGTCCTTGTTACGTGTTTTTGAATGGGAAAAATGTATTTATGAATGACAAATATTGTATAAAAACATAATAAAAGATATCGTAAAGAAATAAACTGACTTTATAAATCGTACGTGTATTTTGGTCACTAAAATGCAACATACGCACAATTTAAATGCTGCTGCTGCTCTATGCTTAATTTTAGTTACTGCTTTTTTCTTCTCTGGTCTTTGCCTTTTTTCGCCGGTTTAAAAAAACATGTCCAAGGAGGTTTGTTCCTTCTTCCATTTCAGAATGTTGCGGGAATGAGTTAGGCAAGTGTCATTAAATCGCTCCGATGCACGACCAGTTGCAACTTTTTCGTCGTGTTTCTTTTCCACGAACTCTGAAACTCTCTCCCAGATTCCCAAGATCTTCTTTTCCTTACTAGTAGAGATAAACTCCTCCACCTATGGCTCCTCCTGCACACCAATTTCTTACGGAACCTCCGTATGCTCCTGCGACTTTAACTCTTGCAACTCCTCGGTCGAAGGTACTTTCGGCTACAGCCACAGCTTCTTCCATACAGAGGTCAAGGTCCTCGTTGTAACACCCAGCCAGTACTTATCAATAATTCTGAGGCATATCACGATGTTAAAGTGTTTTTTAAGATTCAGATGCTTAGTGTACAGCTTTTTATAATTATAAATCACCTGCTGATCCCTGGGCTGCAGTATAGGAGTGGTGTTGGGTGGTAGGTAGAGAACTTTTATAAAGTAGAATTCTTCGAGGATGTCATCTTCGAGGTTCCGTGGGTGAGCATTGTGAAGGACGATAAGGTCTTGCATGGTTAGGTTGTGTTCCTGTAGATATTTCTTAACAAAAGGGACAAAAACCAGGTTTGCCCACTGCACAAAGAACTGCCTAGTGACCCATGCCTTCGGGTGGTCCTTTTCTTAAGGTTGTCAAATCAGCCTCGACTGGCTTTAAACGAGTCTTACGATGCCTCGTCCGTGTTAGTGCGCGGGATCTGCTTCAGCTAATCACCGTAAATTGCTCGTGCTTTCTCGCATATGATGCACTGTGTTAAAATATCGCCTTTAAGCTGCTTCTCCGTCACTCAAACCATCAGCAGTTTCTCCATCTCTTCATGGAGAGAGCTCCGGAGCGTTGAAATTATTGTAACGCCGTTAGCTGGTGTTATACCCTTTATTGACTCCTTCTGTTGGAGCACAGTATACACTGTGGAATTACTACGCTCGTACTGCCTCGACAAGTCAGCTACTCGCACACCTATTTCATTTTACTATAATTTCACGCTTTAATTCTATAGACATCATCTTCTTCTGAGGACTGGCCTTTCCACTCACTTTCTTCGGACCCAAGTTTATAAATGAAATGTATTTTAATGAAGTATTTAATTGCAGAAAAAGCACAAAGCCCTAGAAAAACTTTTCAAAGATGCTTCGACAGCGAGGTAAACAAGTATACTGAGGGGATGCGTGGGATAATGCGAGACGCAGGAGGCACAGTAAACTGGTGGGTCGTGTGCAGCCGGCCGTTCCTCGTATCTCAAATTTTGCTTGCATTTCAAAGCAAAACTTCGCTCGCTCAACGGCTCATATCTCTAAAAACTCGTATGTTAGGGCACTCGTATCTCGAGGCACCACTGTATTTAGTTTAATTTTCACATAAGCAAAGAAGGTAGGGGTAGAATTTAGTCTAAAATTGTATTGGAATTCCAATAGAGGCTTGTCTTTATCTTCATTTACATTACAGAATGTATCTAGAAATGCCTCAGTTGTCCTTTTTTAAATGGTAGTATTGACTTCTATTTCTGGAAGTTAACTCTTCATTATTGTGTCTTCATTAAGGCAAGATAGATCATCTCAGTTCTCTATTAAATGTATGATTTTGTCAATTGTTTATGCTTACTCTTTCTGATAATTCCTTTATAAGTTGCTAATGTTTTTTTGAATCTGTTATTACCTTCCTTTTCATTGATTTCATTTAGTATTTAATCATTATTTTTCACTTTTAGATTAATCCAATTTTGCTACCAGAAGGGGGATAGTGATGGACATACTGAATGGTAGGTAAGGTAAAATATAAGCTATATGATGTTTACTAATGGAAATGGTATTGCAAAGAATATATACTTGGAAATTAGAAGATATACTCAAAAACTTTTTTTTAAATAGAATATTCTCAAAACTTTATATATACTAACATAACTCTATGTTACTTGAGGGTCTAATATCTAATATGGTTTAGTACAGTTTAGTAGAGATAGAATTTTAGTCTCTCTAGACTTTTTTTGGAATATACTATGGTAGCAACTACAAAGAAAATAAGATTTAAAAAAATTCCCAACCAACTATATGATTGTTTTGCTTTTTCTACAGCTGAAAGGTGCAAGTTGAGGGCAGCTGACAACAGATGAAAGATACATAAAGGCTGAGCCATACATGGTGCACCAGATGTGCATCCATCATCTCACAAACCCTTACGGTGGAATACAAAATACAGGGATATGGAATAGGAGGAAAAACAGTTTTTGAGGATAGTATGATAGATAAACCAAAGAAGGAAAGAGATGGTGATCACTGTGAAGATACTAGGAAGAAAGCAAGTGAAAATGATGAAACATTAACTATTATCAATAACTCTTTCAAATCCAAGGCCTGATTCTTTCTTTTTATAGATTATTGTTGGCATGAAAAATTAATTTCTATTGTTAGTACTCATGTAGGTTTAATAATTGAGTTATTTATCCTTGTGTATCAAGAAACAAAATTATTCCCGGTCCTGTCAGTGTTTTGTCAGGTCTATTCTTCCTTGGGAATTCGAAATGAGCTAATTTTGGAGGAGATTGTCCATTTATTTGTTAGATATTAGGAATTTCTACCATAATAAGTCATTTTCAAAGCAAAAATACGCATTATTTTAGAAATATCTGGAAAAATATGACTTTTTGGAGCGACATTTCCTGTATATTTTAAATACCTGGAAAAATCAGCTATTTTTGCAATGGATTTCGTCTTATTTTGTTTCATTTTAGGATTGTCTTGCTAAATATTTTCTTTTCGAAGCTAAAATGCACGTTATTCTTGAAATATCTGGAAAAATGTCTTCTCTGTCTTCAGACAGAGAATTTTATTTTTCAAATATCTCGAAAAATCAACCGGTTTTTTCATCGGATATCGATTTTATTTGGTAGTTTTCTGGCATGCCTTAAAAGATAAGCCGTTTTTACAGCGAGATGATGGGATATTTTAAAAAGATTTGAAAACATATGTCGATTTTGTAGCGATACTACAAGAATTTTCAATTTTTTTCTAAATAAGTAGCTTTCGGAGGAGCTTATGCTTTTATTTCTTAGCTATTAGCAATGTCTTCCTTAATCAGCTCTTTTTGAAGAGAAAATATGGGTCATTTTAGAAAAATCTGGAAAGATTTAATGTTCTTGGAATAAATTTTCCTTTATTTTACAAATATTCGGAAATAATAGCAATTTTCTTATCGAATTTCGTCTTCTTTTGTTAGGTTTTATGATACTCTTGGTAAATATTTTGTTTCCGAAGCTAAACTGCATGTTATTTTTGAAATATCTGGAAAAAAATGACATCTGTTGAGCGATTTATATAGTATTTTTCAAATATCCAAGGAAATCAATGGTATTATGATCGGATATCGATTTTATTTTATAGATTTCAGAAATGTCATAAAAATAAAACGGTTTTTCCAGCGAAATTAGGGATATTCCGGAAACATTTTGAAAAATTTCTCGTTCGTCGAGCGAATTAATAATTTTTTCAATTTTTTTCTAAATAAGCTTTTTTGAGGGAGATTAAGCTTTTATTTCTTAGATCGTAGGAATTTCTTCCAATATATCGTATGTCATTTTCCAAGCGAATATACGCGATATTATAGGAACAATAGAAAGCAATATGACGTTTTGGTGAAAATTATTGTTTATTTTAAAAATATCTTGGGATCTGATCACTTATTGTTTTATTTGTTATAGGATTCTCTTGGTAAATATTTTTTCTAGAAGTTAACTACAGGTTATTTTGGTAGAAAAAATTCGTTTCTTCAGCGATAGAAAACATAATTTTTTTTAAATAACCAGGGATATCAACGGTTTTTCCCGTAAATATTCATATATTACAAGGAAAGCAATAAAAAGGCACTTTTCAAAACGCCTATTTTTGCGAAAATATTCGTACATTACAAAATAGGTATTATTAACGCAAAATACACAACCCAACCCAACCCAACCCAACCCAACCAAACCAACCCAACCCAACCAAACCCAACCCAACCCAACCCAACCCCAGAACCCAGAACCCAGAACCAAGACCCAGAACCCTGAAACCTGAACCCTAAACCCTAAACCCTGAACCCTGAACCCTGAATCCAACCCAAGCCAATCAGGGTTAAGGGTACAGGATTCAGGATTCAGGGTTCAGGGTTAAGGTTTAAGGTTTAAGGGTTCAGGGATCAGGATTCAGGGTTCCGAATTCAGGGTTAAGGGTTCCTTATTCAGGGATGAGGGTTCAGGGTTCCGAAACCAGGGTTTAGTGTAAGGGTAAAGGGTTCAGGGTTCAGGGTACAGGATTCAGGTTTCAGGGTTCAGGTCTCAGATTTCAGGGTTCAGGGTACAGGAAACAGGATTCAGGGTTCTGAATCTAGGGTTCAGGGTTCCGAATTCTGGGTTGAGGGTTCCGGATTCAGGTTTCAGGGTTCCAAATTAAGGGTTCAGGGTTCCGATTACTGGGTTCGGGTTTCAGGGTACAGGGTTCAAGGTAAAGGATTCAGGGTTCCGAATTTAGGGTTCAGGGTACAGGTTTCAGGGGTTTAGAGTTCAGGGTACAGGGTTCATGGTTCAGGGTTCCGAATTCAGGATTCAGGGTTCCGAATCGAGGGTTCAGGGTTCCGAATTCAGGGTTCAGGGTTCCGAATTCTGGGTTCAGGGTTCCGAATTCAGGGTTCAGTGTTCGTTTATAGGGGTTCACAAATAAGGGTACAGGTTTCAGGGGTTTAGAGTTCAGGGTTCAGTGTTTAGGGTTTCGAATCCAGGGTTCAGGGTTTTGAATTCAGGGTTTGGAATACATGGTTCAGTGTTCCGAATAAAGGGTTCAGGGTTCAGGGTACAGGATTCAGGGTTCCGAATTTAGGGTTCAGGGTACAGTATTCAGGGTTCAGAATTCAGGGTTCTGAACTCAGGGTTCTGGTTTCCGAATTCAGGGTTTAGCGTTCAGAGTTCAGGGTTCAGGGTTTCGAATCGAGGGTTCAGGGTTCCGAATTTAGGGTTCAGAGTACCGAATTCAGGGTTCAGGGTTCCGAATTCAAGGTTTAGGGTTAAGCATTCAAGAATCAGGGTTCAGGGTACAGGTTTAGGTTTCTAAATTCAGGGTTCAGGGTTCAGGGTTCCGAATTCAGGGTTCAGGGTTCGGGTTTAAGTGTTCACAAATCAAGGTACAGGATTCAGGGTTGAGGGATTCGAATCCAGGGTTCAGGGTTCATAATTCAAGGTTCAGGCTTGCGAATTCCAGGTTCAGGGTTCAGGGTACAGGATTCATGCTTCAGGGTACAGGATTCAGGGTTCCGAATTCAGGGTTCAGGGATCCAAATTCAGGGTTCATGGTTCGCGTACAAGGGTTCACAAATCAGGGTACAGGTTACAGGGGTTTAGAGTTCAGGGTACAGGATTCAGGGTTCAGGGTTACGAATCCAGGGTTCAGGGTTCCGAGTTCAGGGTTCAGGGTTCAGGAATCTGGGTTCTGGGTTAAGGATTCAGGGTTCAAGGAACAGGATTCAAGGCCCGATTTCAGGGTTCAGGGTTCTGGTTTAAGGGTTCACAAATCAGGGTACAAGTTTCAGGGCTTCAGAGTGCAGGGTATATGGTTCAGGGTTCAGGGATTCGAATCCAGGGTACAGGGTTCAGAATTCAGGGTTCAGGGTTCAGGAATCAGGGTTCAGGGTTCAGGGTTCCGAATTCAGGGTTCCCAATACAGGGTTCAGAGTTCAGGGTTTTGAATCCAGGGTTCAGGGTTCCGAATTCAGGGTACAGGGTTAAGGGTTCGGATTTCATGGTTCAGGGTACAGGATTCAGGGTTCAGGGTACAGAATTCAGGGTTCCGCATTCAGGGTACAGGGTTCAGGGTTCAGGATTCAGTGTTCGGATTTCAGTGTTCAGGGTTCAGGGTACAGGATTCAGGGATCCGAAGTCAGGGTTTTGAATTCATGGTTCTGAATTCCGGGTTCAGAGTTCCTAATTTAGGGTTCAGAGTTCAAAATGTAGGGTTCAGTGTTCAGGGTACAGGATTCAGGGTTCCGAATTCAGGGTACAGTGTTTAGGGCTCATGGTACAGGGTTCAGGATTCAGGGTTAGGATTTCAGGGTTCAGTGTTCAGGGTACAGGATTCAGGGTTCCGAATTCAGGGTACAGGGTTCAAGGTTCGGATTTCATGGTTCAGGGTACAGGATTCAGTGTTCAGGGTACAGGATTCAGGGTTCCGAATTCAGGGTACAGGGTTAAGGGTTCAGGATTCAGGGTACGGATTTCAGGATTCAGGGTTCAGGGTTCCAAATTTAGGGTTCAGGGTACTGGATTCAGGGTTCAGGGTACAGGATTCAGGGTTCCGAAGTCAGGGTACAGGGTTCCAAATACAGGGTTCAGGGTTCGAAATTTAGGGTTCAGGGTTCAGGGTACAGGACTCAGGGTTCAGGGTTCAGGGTTCAGGGTTCAGGATTCAAGGTTCGGATTTCAGGGTTCAGGGTTCAGGGTTCAGGGTTCAGGATTCAAGGTTCGGATTTCAGGGTTCAGGGTTCAGGGTTCGTATTTCAGGGTTCAGAGTACAGAATTCAGGGTTCAGGGTACAGGATTCAGGGTTCCGAATTCAGGGTACAGAGTTCAGGGTTCAGGATTCAGGGTTCGGATTTCAGGGTTCAGGGTTCAGGGTACAGGATTCAGGGTTCCGAATTCAGGGTACAGGGTTCAGGGTTCAGGGTTCCAAATTTAGGGTTCAGGGTACAGGATTCAGGGTTCAGGGTACAGGATTCAGGGTTCCGAATTCAGGGTACAGGGTTTAGGGTTCAGGGTACAGGGTTCAGGGTTCAGGGTTCGGATTTCAGGGTTCAGGGTTCAGGGTACAGGATTCAGGGTTCCGAATTCAGGGTACAGGGTTCAGGGTTCAGGCTTCGGATTTCATGGTTCAGGGTTCAGGATTCAGGGTTCCGAATTCAGGGTATAGGGTTCAGGGTACAGGATTCAGGGTTCCGAATTCAGGATATAGGGTTCAGGGTTCCGAATTTAGGGTTCAGGGTACAGGATTCAGGGTTCAGGGTACAGGATTCAGGGTTCCGTATACAGGGTACAGGGTTCCAAATTCAGGGTTCAGTGTTCAAAATTTAGGGTTCAGGGTTCAGAGTACAGGACTCAGGGTTCAGGGTACAGGGTTCAGGGTTCAGGAGTCAGGGTTCGGATTTCAGGGTTCAGGGTTCCGGGTACAGGGTTCAGGGATCAGGGTTCGGATTTTAGGGTTTCGGGTACAGAATTCAGGGTTCAGGGTACAGGATTCAGGGTTCCGAATTCTGGGTACAGAGTTCAGGGTTCAGGATTCAGGGTTCGGCTTTCAGGGTTCAGGGTTCAGGGTACAGGATTCAGGGTTCCGAATTCATGGTACAGGGTTCAGGGTTAAGGGTTCCGAATTCAGGGTTTCAGAGTACAGGATTCAGGGTTCAGGATACAGGATTCAGGGTTCCGAATTCAGGGTACAGGGTTTATGGTTCAGGATTTAGAGTTCGGATTTCAGGGTTCAGGGTTCAAGGTACAGGATTCAAGGTTCCGAAGTTAGGGTTTCGAATTTATGGTTTTGAATTCAGGGTTCAGGTTTCCAAATTCAGGGTTTAGGGTTCCGAATTTAAGGTTTAGGGTACAGGATTCAGGGTTCAGGGTACAGGATTCAGGGTTCCGAATTCTGGGTACAGGATTCAGGGTTCAGGATTACAGGATTAAGGGTTCCGAATTCAGGGTACAGGGTTCAGGGTTCAGGATTCAGGGTTCGTATTTCAGGTTTCAGGGTTCAGAGTACAGGATTGAGGGTTCCGAAGTCAGGATTTTGAATTCATGATTCTTAATTCAGGGTTAAGGTTTCCAAATTCAGGGTTCAGGGTTCAGAATTCAGGATTCAGCGTTCAGGGTACAGGATTCAGTGTTCAGGGTACAAGATTCAGGGTTCCGAATTCAGGGTACAGGGTTCAGGGATCAGGTTCAGGGTTCAAATTTCAGGGTTTAGGGTTCAGGTTTCAGGATTCAGGGTACAGGGTTCAGGGTTCAGGATTCAGGGTTCGGATTTCAGGGTTCAGGGTTCAGGGTACAGGATTCAGGGTTCAGGGTACAGGGTACAGGATTCAGGGTTCCGAATTCAGAGTACAGGGTTCAGGGTTCAGGATTCAGCGTTCGGATTTCAAGGTTTAGGGTACAGGATTCAGGGTTCCGAATTCATGGTACAGGGTTCAGGGATATGGATTCAGGGTTCGGATTTCAGGGTTCAGGGTTAAGGGTACAGGATTATGGTTTCCGAAGTCAGGGTTTCGAATTCATGGTTCAGAATTGATGGTTCAGAGTTCCAAATTCAGGGTTCAGGGTTCCGAATTTAGGGTTCAGTGTTTAGGGTACAGTATTCAGTGTTCAGGATACAGGATTCAGGGTTCAGGATACAGGATTCAGGATTCCAAATTCAGGGTACAGGGTTCAGGGTTCAGGATTCAGGGTTCGGATTTTAGGGTTCAGGGTTCAGATTACAGGATTCAGGGTTCCGAATTCAGGGTTCACGTTTAAGGGTTCTTGGTTCTGAATTCAGGATTCAGGTATTAAGAGTTCCAAATTCAGGGTGAAGGGTTCAGAATTCAGGGCACAGATTTTTAGGGTTTAGAGTTCAGGGTACAGGGATCAGGGTTCCGAATTCAGGGTTCAGGGTTCAGGATTCAGGGTTCCGAATTCAGGGTTCCGAATTCAGGGTTCCGAATTCAGGGTTTCGAATTCAGGGTTCAGGGTTCAGGGTACATGATTCAGGGTTCCGAACTAAGGGTTCAGGGTTCCGAATTCAGGGTTAGAGGATCAGGGTACGGGGTTCAGTGTTAATGGTAAAGGATTCAGGGTTCAGGGTTCAGGGTACAGGCATCAGGGTTCCGAATTCAGGGTTCAGGTTTCCGATTTCAGGGTTCCGAATTCAGGGTTGAGGGTTCAGTGTACAGGATTCAGGGTTCTGGGTTCAGGGTACAGGATTCAGGGTTCCGAATTCAAGGTTCAGGGTTCAGGGTTCAGGGTACAGGGTATAGGCTAGAGGGTACAGGGCTCAGGGTTCATGTCTCGGGTTTCAGGGTTCAGGGTACAGGATTCAGGGTTCCGAATTCAGGGTTCACGTTTAAGGGTTCTTGGTTCTGAATTCAGGATTCAGGTATTAAGAGTTCCAAATTCAGGGTGAAGGGTTCAGAATTCAGGGCACAGATTTTTAGGGTTTAGAGTTCAGGGTACAGGGATCAGGGTTCCGAATTCAGGGTTCAGGGTTCAGGATTCAGGGTTCAGGATTCAGGGTTCAGAATTCAGGGTTCTGAATTCTGGTTTTCGAATTCAGGGTTCAGGGTTCAGGGTACATGATTCAGGGTTCCGAATTAAGGGGTCAGGGTTCCGAATTCAGGGTTAGGGGATCAGGGTTCGGGGTTCAGTGTTCATGGTACAGGATTCAGGGTTCAGGGTTCTGGGTACAGGACTCAGGGTTCCGAATTCAGGGTTCAGGTTTCCGATTTCAGCTTTCCCAATTCAGGATTCAGGGTTTAGGGTTCAGGGTTCAGGGTTCGGGGTACAGGATTCAGGGTTCCGAATTCAGGGTTCTGAATTCAGGGTTCTGAATTCAGGGTTCAGGGTTCCGGATCTAGGGTTCAGCGTTCAGAGTTCAGGGTTCAGGGTTCCGAATTCTAGGTTCAAGGTTCCGAATTCAGGATTCAGGGTTAAGGGATCAGGATTCAGGGTTTCGAATTAGGGTTCAGGGTACCGAATTCAGGGTTTCCGGGATTAGGGTTCAGGTTTCAGGGTTCCGAATTCAGGGTTCCGAATTCAGGGTTCACGTTTAAGGGTTCTTGGTTCTGAATTCTGGGTTCAGGTATTAAGAGTTCCAAATTCAGGGTGAAGGGTTCAGAATTCAGGGCACAGATTTTTGGGGTTTAGAGTTCAGGGTACAGGGATCAGGGTTCCGAATTCAGGGTTCAGGGTTCAGGATTCAGGGTTCCGAATTCAGGGTCCCGAATTCAGGGTTTCGAATTCAGGGTTCAGGGTTCAGGGTACATGATTCAGGGTTCCGAACTAAGGGTTCAGGGTTCCGAATTCAGGGTTAGGGGATCAGGGTACGGGGTTCAGTGTTAATGGTAAAGGATTCAGGGTTCAGGGTTCAGGGTACAGGCATCAGGGTTCCGAATTCAGGGTTCAGGTTTCCGATTTCAGGGTTCCGAATTCAGGGTAAAGGGTTCAGTGTACAGAATTCAGGGTTCTGGGTTCAGGGTTTAGTGTACATGATTCAGGGTTCCGAATTCATGGTTCAGGGTTCAGGGTAAGGGTTCAGGATTCAGGGTTCAGGGTACAGGGTTCGGGTTTAAAGGGTTCACAATTCAGGGTTCCGGTTTCAGGGGATCAGAGATCAAGGTAGAGGGTTCACGGTTAGGAATTCAGGGTTCAGGTTTCCGAATAAAGTGTTCAGTGTACAGGGTGCAGGGTTCCGAATTCAAGGTTCAGGCTTAAGGCTTCAGTGTTCAGAGTACAGAAATCAGGGTTCCGAATTCAGGGTTAAGTGTTCAGGGTACAGGATTCAGGGTTAAGGGTTCATGGTTCGGGTTTAAGGGATCACAATTCAGGGTACCGTTTGCAGGGGTTTAGAGATCAAGGTAGAGGGTTCACGGTTAGGAATTCAGGGTTCAGGGTTACAAATTCAGGATTAGGGTTTAGGGTACAGGATTCAGGGGTTAAGGGTACAGGGTTCCGAATTCAGGGTTCAGGTTTCCGATTTCAGGGTTCAGGTTACAGGATTCAGGGTTCCTAATTAAGGGTTCAGGTTTCAGGATTCAGGGTTCCTTATTCAGGGTTCTGAATTCTGGTTTTCGAATTCAGGGTTCAGGGTTCAGGGTACATGATTCAGGGTTCCGAATTAAGGGGTCAGGGTTCCGAATTCAGGGTTAGGGGATCAGGGTTCGGGGTTCAGTGTTCATGGTACAGGATTCAGGGTTCAGGGTTCTGGGTACAGGACTCAGGGTTCCGAATTCAGGGTTCAGGTTTCCGATTTCAGCTTTCCCAATTCAGGATTCAGGGTTTAGGGTTCAGGGTTCAGGGTTCGGGGTACAGGATTCAGGGTTCCGAATTCAGGGTTCTGAATTCAGGGTTCAGGGTTCCGGATCTAGGGTTCAGCGTTCAGAGTTCAGGGTTCAGGGTTCCGAATTCTAGGTTCAAGGTTCCGAATTCAGGATTCAGGGTTAAGGGATCAGGATTCAGGGTTTCGAATTAGGGTTCAGGGTACCGAATTCAGGGTTTCCGGGATTAGGGTTCAGGTTTCAGGGTTCCGAATTCAGGGTTTCCGGGATTAGGGTTCAGGTTTCAGGGTTCCGAATTCAGGGTTCCGAATTCAGGGTTCAGGTATTAAGAGTTCCAAATTCAGGGTGAAGGGTTCAGAATTCAGGGCACAGATTTTTGGGGTTTAGAGTTCAGGGTACAGGGATCAGGGTTCCGAATTCAGGGTTCAGGGTTCAGGATTCAGGGTTCCGAATTCAGGGTCCCGAATTCAGGGTTTCGAATTCAGGGTTCAGGGTTCAGGGTACATGATTCAGGGTTCCGAACTAAGGGTTCAGGGTTCCGAATTCAGGGTTAGGGGATCAGGGTACGGGGTTCAGTGTTAATGGTAAAGGATTCAGGGTTCAGGGTTCAGGGTACAGGCATCAGGGTTCCGAATTCAGGGTTCAGGTTTCCGATTTCAGGGTTCCGAATTCAGGGTAAAGGGTTCAGTGTACAGAATTCAGGGTTCTGGGTTCAGGGTTTAGTGTACATGATTCAGGGTTCCGAATTCATGGTTCAGGGTTCAGGGTAAGGGTTCAGGATTCAGGGTTCAGGGTACAGGGTTCGGGTTTAAAGGGTTCACAATTCAGGGTTCCGGTTTCAGGGGTTCAGAGATCAAGGTAGAGGGTTCACGGTTAGGAATTCAGGGTTCAGGGTTACAAATTCAGGATTAGGGTTTAGGGTACAGGATTCAGGGGTTAAGGGTACAGGGTTCCGAATTCAGGGTTCAGGTTTCCGATTTCAGGGTTCAGGTTACAGGATTCAGGGTTCCTAATTAAGGGTTCAGGTTTCAGGATTCAGGGTTCCTTATTCAGGGTTCTGAATTCTGGTTTTCGAATTCAGGGTTCAGGGTTCAGGGTACATGATTCAGGGTTCCGAATTAAGGGGTCAGGGTTCCGAATTCAGGGTTAGGGGATCAGGGTTCGGGGTTTAGTGTTCATGGTACAGGATTCAGGGTTCAGGGTTCTGGGTACAGGACACAGGGTTCCGAATTCAGGGTTCAGGTTTCCGATTTCAGCTTTCCCAATTCAGGATTCAGGGTTTAGGGTTCAGGATTCAGGGTTCAGGGTACAGGATTCAGGGATCCGTATTCAGGGTTCTGAATGCAGGGTTCTGAATTCAGGGTTCAGGGTTCCGGATCTAGGGTTCAGCGTTCAGAGTTCTGGGTTCAGGGTTCCGAATTCTAGGTTCAAGGTTCCGAATTCAGGATTCAGGGTTAAGGGATCGGGATTCAGGGTTTCGAATTAGGGTTCAGGGTACCGAATTCAGGGTTTCCGGGATTAGGGTTCAGGTTTCAGGGTTCCGAAATCAGGGGTCCGAATTCAGGGTGCAGGGTTCAGGGTTCGGATCAGAGGATTCAGGGTTCAGGGTTCCGAATTCAGGGTTCAGGTTCAGTGTGCAGGATTTAGGGTTCTTAATTCAGGGTTAAGTGTTCAGGGTTCAGATTACAGGATTCAGTTCCGAATTCAGGGTCCCGAATTCAGGGTTCAGGGTTCAGGGTTTAGGGTTCAGGGATCAGGGTTCGTGTTTAAGGGTTCACAATTCAGGATACCGGTTTAGGGGTGTAGAGATCAAGGTAGAGGGGTCAGGGTTACGAATTAAGGGTTCAGGGTTCCGGGATTCAGGGTTTGGGTTTAGGGTATAGGATTCAGAGGTTATGGTTTCAGGGTTCAGGTTACAAGATTAAGGGTTTGGAAAACAGTGTTCAGCGTTCGGAATTCAGGGTTAGGGTATCAGGGTTCAGAGTTCAGTGTTCAGGGTACAGGATTCAGGGTTCCGAATTAAGGGTTGATGGTTCAGGGTATAGGATTGAGGGTTCTTGGTTCAGGGTTTAGTGTACATGATTTAGAGTTCCGAATTCATGTTCAGGGTTCCAAAATCAGTGTTCAGGGTTCAGGGTTCAGGATTTAGGGTTCAGGGTACAGGATTCAGGGTTCCGAATTAATGGTTTTAGAATTCAGGGTTCAGGATTCCGAATTCAGTGTTCAGCGTTCAGAATTCAGGGTTCAGTGTACAGGATTCAGGGTTCAGGGTTCAGGGTACAGGATTCAGGTTTCAGGGTCAGGGTTACTGATACAGGGCTCCGATTTCGGGGTTCCGAATTCTGGATTCAGGGTTCCGAATTCAGTTTCAAGGTTCAGAGATCAGGGTTCAGAGTTCAGGGATCAGGGTACAGAAATCAGGGTTCCGAATTCAGGGATCAAAGTTCAGGGTACAGGATTCAGTCTTCCGAATTCAGGGTTCCGAATTCAGGGTTTAGGGTACAGGAAACAGGATTCAGGGTTCTGAATCTAGGGTTCAGGGTTCCGAATTCTGGGTTGAGGGTTCCGGATTCAGGTTTCAGGGTTCCAAATTAAGGGTTCAGGGTTCCGATTACTGGGTTCGGGTTTCAGGGTACAGGGTTCAAGGTAAAGGATTCAGGGTTCCGAATTTAGGGTTCAGGGTACAGGTTTCAGGGGTTTAGAGTTCAGGGTACAGGGTTCATGGTTCAGGGTTCCGAATTCAGGATTCAGGGTTCCGAATCCAGGGTTCAGGGTTCCGAATTCAGGGTTCAGTGTTCCGAATTCTGGGTTCAGGGTTCCGAATTCAGGGTTCAGTGTTCGTTTATAGGGGTTCACAAATAAGGGTACAGGTTTCAGGGGTTTAGAGTTCAGGGTTCAGTGTTTAGGGTTTCGAATCCAGGGTTCAGGGTTTTGAATTCAGGGTTTGGAATACATGGTTCAGTGTTCCGAATAAAGGGTTCAGGGTTCAGGGTACAGGATTCAGGGTTCCGAATTTAGGGTTCAGGGTACAGTATTCAGGGTTCCGAATTCAGGGTTCTGAACTCAGGGTTCTGGTTTCCGAATTCAGGGTTTAGCGTTCAGAGTTCAGGGTTCAGGGTTTCGAATCGAGGGTTCAGGGTTCCGAATTTAGGGTTCAGAGTACCGAATTCAGGGTTCAGGGTTCCGAATTCAAGGTTTAGGGTTAAGCATTCAAGAATCAGGGTTCAGGGTACAGGTTTAGGTTTCTAAATTCAGGGTTCAGGGTTCAGGGTTCCGAATTCAGGGTTCAGGGTTCGGGTTTAAGTGTTCACAAATCAAGGTACAGGATTCAGGGTTGAGGGTTTCGAATCCAGGGTTCAGGGTTCATAATTCAAGGTTCAGGCTTGCGAATTCCAGGTTCAGGGTTCAGGGTACAGGATTCATGCTTCAGGGTACAGGATTCAGGGTTCCGAATTCAGGGTTCAGGGATCCAAATTCAGGGTTCATGGTTCGCGTTTAAGGGTTCACAAATCAGGGTACAGGTTACAGGGGTTTAGAGTTCAGGGTACAGGATTCAGGGTTCAGGGTTACGAATCCAGGGTTCAGGGTTCCGAGTTCAGGGTTCAGGGTTCAGGAATCTGGGTTCTGGGTTAAGGATTCAGGGTTCAAGGAACAGGATTCAAGGTCCGATTTCAGGGTTCAGGGTTCCGGTTTAAGGGTTCACAAATCAGGGTACAAGTTTCAGGGCTTTAGAGTGCAGGGTATATGGTTCAGGGTTCAGGGATTCGAATCCAGGGTACAGGGTTCAGAATTCAGGGTTCAGGGTTCAGGAATCAGGGTTCAGGGTTCAGGGTTCCGAATTCAGGGTTCCCAATACAGGGTTCAGAGTTCAGGGTTTTGAATCCAGGGTTCAGGGTTCCGAATTCAGGGTACAGGGTTAAGGGTTCGGATTTCATGTTTCAGGGTACAGGATTCAGGGTTCAGGGTACAGAATTCAGGGTTCCGCATTCAGGGTACAGGGTTCAGGGTTCAGGATTCAGTGTTCGGATTTCAGTGTTCAGGGTTCAGGGTACAGGATTCAGGGTTCCGAAGTCAGGGTTTTGAATTCATGGTTCTGAATTCCGGGTTCAGAGTTCCTAATTTAGGGTTCAGAGTTCAAAATGTAGGGTTCAGTGTTCAGGGTACAGGATTCAGGGTTCCGAATTCAGGGTACAGGGTTCAAGGTTCGGATTTCATGGTTCAGGGTACAGGATTCAGTGTTCAGGGTACAGGATTCAGGGTTCCGAATTCAGGGTACAGGGTTAAGGGTTCAGGATTCAGGGTACGGATTTCAGGATTCAGGGTTCAGGGTTCCAAATTTAGGGTTCAGGGTACAGGACTCAGGGTTCAGGGTACAGGATTCAGGGTTCCGAAGTCAGGGTACAGGGTTCCAAATTCAGGGTTCAGGGTTCGAAATTTAGGGTTCAGGGTTCAGGGTACAGGACTCAGGGTTCAGGGTTCAGGGTTCAGGATTCAAGGTTCGGATTTCAGGGTTCAGGGTTCAGGGTTCAGGGTTCAGGATTCAAGGTTCGGATTTCAGGGTTCAGGGTTCAGGGTTCGTATTTCAGGGTTCAGAGTACAGAATTCAGGGTTCAGGGTACAGGATTCAGGGTTCCGAATTCAGGGTACAGAGTTCAGGGTTCAGGATTCAGGGTTCGGATTTCAGGGTTCAGGGTTCAGGGTACAGGATTCAGGGTTCCGAATTCAGGGTACAGGGTTCAGGGTACAGGGTTCCAAATTCAGGGTTCAGTGTTCAAAATTTAGGGTTCAGGGTTCAGAGTACAGGACTCAGGGTTCAGGGTACAGGGTTCAGGGTTCAGGAGTCAGGGTTCGGATTTCAGGGTCAGGGTTCCGGATACAGGGTTCAGGGATCAGGGTTCGCATTTTAGGGTTTCGGGTACAGAATTCAGGGTTCAGGGTACAGCATTCAGGGTTCTGAATTCTGGGTACAGAGTTCAGGGTTCAGGATTCAGGGTTCGGCTTTCAGGGTTCAGGGTTCAGGGTACAGGATTCAGGGTTCCGAATTCATGGTACAGGGTTCAGGGTTAAGGGTTCCGAATTCAGGGTTTCAGAGTACAGGATTCAGGTATCAGGATACAGGATTCAGGGTTCCGAATTCAGGGTACAGGGTTTAGGGTCCAGGATTTAGAGTTTGGATTTCAGGGTTCAGGGTTCAAGGTACAGGATTCAAGGTTCCGAAGTTAGGGTTTCGAATTTATGGTTTTGAATTCAGGGTTCAGGTTTCCAAATTCAGGGTTTAGGGTTCCGAATTTAAGGTTTAGGGTACAGGATTCAGGGTTCAGGGTACAGGATTCAGGGTTCCGAATTCTGGGTACAGGATTCAGGGTTCAGGATTACAGGATTAAGGGTTCCGAATTCAGGGTACAGGGTTCAGGGTTCAGGATTCAGGGTTCGTATTTCAGGTTTCAGGGTTCAGAGTACAGGATTGAGGGTTCCGAAGTCAGGATTTTGAATTCATGATTCTTAATTCAGGGTTAAGGTTTCCAAATTCAGGGTTCAGGGTTCAGTATTCAGGATTCAGCGTTCAGGGTACAGGATTCAGGGTTCAGGGTACAAGATTCAGGGTTCCGAATTCAGGGTACAGGGTTCAGGGATCAGGTTCAGGGTTCAGATTTCAGGGTTCAGGGTTACGTGTACAGGATTATGGTTTCCGAAGTCAGGGTTTCGAATTCATGGTTCAGAATTGATGGTTCAGAGTTCCAAATTCAGGGTTCAGGGTTCCGAATTTAGGGTTCAGTGTTTAGGGTACAGTATTCAGTGTTCAGGATACAGGATTCAGGGTTCAGGATACAGGATTCAGGATTCCAAATTCAGGGTACAGGGTTCAGGGTTCTGGATTCAGGGTTCGTATTTCAGGTTTCAGGGTTCAGAGTGCAGGATTGAGGGTTCCGAAGTCAGGATTTTGAATTCATGATTCTTAATTCAGGGTTAAGGTTTCCAAATTCAGGGTTCAGGGTTCAGAATTCAGGATTTAGCGTTCAGGGTACAGGATTCAGTGTTCAGGGTACAAGATTCAGGGTTCCGAATTCAGGGTACAGGGTTCAGGGATCAGGTTCAGGGTTCAAATTTCAGGGTTTAGGGTTCAGGGTTCAGGATTCAGGGTACAGGGTTCAGGGTTCAGGATTCAGGGTTCGGATTTCAGGGTTCAGGGTTCAGGGTACAGGATTCAGGGTTCAGGGTACAGGGTACAGGATTCAGGGTTCCGAATTCAGAGTACAGGGTTCAGGGTTCAGGATTCAGCGTTCGGATTTCAAGGTTTAGGGTACAGGATTCAGGGTTCCGATTTCATGGTACAGGGTTCAGGGATATGGATTCAGGGTTCGGATTTCAGGGTTCAGGGTTAAGGGTACAGGATTATGGTTTCCGAAGTCAGGGTTTCGAATTCATGGTTCAGAATTGATGGTTCAGAGTTCCAAATTCAGGGTTCAGGGTTCCGAATTTAGGGTTCAGTGTTTAGGGTACAGTATTCAGTGTTCAGGATACAGGATTCAGGGTTCAGGATACAGGATTCAGGATTCCAAATTCAGGGTACAGGGTTCAGGGTTCAGGATTCAGGGTTCGGATTTTAGGGTTCAGGGTTCAGATTACAGGATTCAGGGTTCCGAAGTCAGGGTTTGAATTCATGTTTCTTAATTCAGGGTTCAGGATTCCAAATTCAGGGTTCAGGGTTCCGAATTCAGGATTCAGGCTTCAGGGTACAGGATTCAGGGTTCAGGGTACAAGATTCAGGGTTCCGAATTCAGGGTACAAGGTTCAGGGATCAGGTTAAAGGTTCGGATTTCAGGGTTCAGGGATCAGGGTACTTGATTCAGGGTTCCGAATTCAGGGTTGAGGTTCAAGGTTCAGGATTCAGGGTTCGGATTTCAGTGTTCAGGCTTCAGGGTACAGGACTCAGGGTTCAGGGTACAGGGTTCAGGGTTCATAATTCGGGGTTCGGATTTCAGGGTTCAGGGTTCAGGGTACAGGATTCAGGGTTCCGAATTCAGGGTACAGGGTTCAGGGTTCAGGTTCAGTTTTCGGATTTCAGGGTTCAGGGTTCAGGGTACAGGATTCAGGGTTCCGAATTCAGGGTACAGGGTTCAGGGTTCAGGGTTCCGAATTTAGGGTTCAGGGTTCAGGATTCAGGGTTCAGGGTACAGGATTCAGGGTTCCGAATTCAGGGTACAGGGTTCAAGGTTCAGGATTCAGGGTTCGGATTTCAGTGTTCAGGGTTCAGGGTACAGGATTCAGGGTTCCGAAGTCAGGGTTTCGGATTCATCGTTCTGAATTCAGGGTTCAGAGATCCAAATTTAGGGTTCAGGGTTCAAAATATAGGGTTCAGTGTTCAGGGTACAGGATTCAGGGTTCCGAATTCAGGGTACAGGGTTCAGGGTTCGGATTCCAGGGTTCAGGGTACAAGTTTCAGGGTTCAGGATTCAGGATTCAGGGTTTCGAATTCTGGGTACGGGGTTCAGGGTTCAGGATTCAGGGTTCGGATTTCAGGGTTCAGGGTTCATTGTACAGGATTCAGGGTTCTGAATTCAGGGTACAGGATTTAGGGTTCAGGGTACAGGGTTCAGGATTCAGGGTTAGGATTTCAGGGTTCAGTGTTCAGGGTACAGGATTCAGGGTTCCGAATTCAGGGTACAGGGTTCAGGATTCAGGGTTCGGATTTCATGGTTCAGGGAACAGGATTCAGTGTTCAGGGTACAGGATTCAGGGTTCCGAATTCAGGGTACAGGGTTAAGGGTTCAGGATTCAGGGTACGGATTTCAGGATTCAGGGTTCAGGGTACAGGATTCAGGGTTCAGAATTCAGGGTACAGGGTTCAGGGTTCAAGGTTCCGAATTTAGGGTTCAGGGTACAGGATTCAGGGTTCAGGGTACAGGAGTCAGGGTTCCGAATTCAGGATAAAGGGTTCCAAATTCAGGGTTCAGGGTTCAAAATTTAGGGTTCAGGGTTCAGGGTACATGACTCAGGGTTCAGGGTTCAGGATTCAAGGTTCGTATTTCAGGGTTCAGGGTTCAGGGTTCAGGGTTCAGGGTTCAGGGTTCAGGATTCAAGGTTCGGATTTCAGGGTTCAGGGTTCAGGGTACGGATTTCAGGGTTCAGGGTACAGAATTCAGGGTTCAGGGTACAGGATTCAGGGTTCCGTTTTCAGGGTACAGAGTTCAGGGTTCAGGATTCAGGGTTCCGAATTCAGGGTACAGGGTTCAGGGTTCCGAATTTAGGGTTCAGGGTACAGGATTCAGTGTTCAGGGTACAGGATTCAGGGATCCTAATTTAGGGTACAGGGTTCAGGGTTCAGGATTTAGGGTTCAAATTTCAGGTTTCAGGGTTCAAGGTACAGGATTCAAGGTTCCGAAGTCAGGGTTTCGAATTTATGGTTCTGAATTCAGGGTTCAGGTTTCCAAATTCAGGGTTTAGGGTTCCGAATTTAAGGTTTAGGGTACAGGATTCAGGGTTCAGGGTACAGGATTTAGGGTTCCGAACCCTGTACCCTGAATTCGGAACCCTGAATCCTGTACCCTGAACGCTGAAATCCGAACCCTGAACCCTGAACACTGTACCTTGAATTCGGAACCCTGAATCCTGTACCCTGAACCCTGAACTCTGAAATCCGAACCCTGAATCCTGAACCCTGAGTCCTGTACCTTGAACCCTGAACCCTAAATTTTGAACCCTGAACCCTGTACCCTGAATTCGGAACCCTGAATTATGTACCCTGAACCCTGAATCCTGTACCCTGAACCCTAAATTCGGAACCCTGAACCCTGAACCCTATACCCTGAATTCGGAACCCTGAATCCTGTACCCTGAACCCTGAATCCAGAAATCCGAACCCTGAATCCTGAAACCTGATCCCTGTGCCCTGAATTCGGAACCCTGAATTCGGAACCCTCAATCCTGTACCCTGAACCATGAAATCCGAACCCTGAACCCTGAACCCTGTAACCCTTTACCATGAATCCTGAACCCTGAACCCCGTACCCTAAATTAGGAACTCTGAATCCTCTACCCTGAACCCTGAAACTTTTACCCTGAACCCTGAAATCTAAACCCTGAACCCTGAACCCTGTACCCTGAATTCGGAACCCTGAATCCTGTACCCTGAACCCTGAACCCTGAATTTGTAACTCTGAACCCAGAATTCAGAACCATGAATTTTGAACCCTGAACAAGAATTTGGAACTCTGAACCCTGAATTCAGAACCATGAATTCGAAACCCTGACTTCGGAACCCTGAACCCTGAACCCTGAACACTGAAATCCGAACCCTGAATCCTGAACCTTGAACCATGTACGCTGAATTCTGAACCCTGTATCCTGTACCCTGAACCCTGAATCCTGTACCCTGAACCCAAAATTCGGAACCCTGAACCCTGAACCCTGAATCCTGTACCCTGAACCCTTAAATCCGAACCCTGAATTCTGAACCCTGAACCCTGTACCCTGAATTCGGAACCCTGAATCCTGTACCCTGAACCCTGAATTCTGTACCCTGAACCCTGAAATCCGAAGTCTGAACCCTGAACCCTGTACCCTGAATTCGGAACCCTGAATCCTGTACCCTGAACCCTGAACCCTGAACCCTGAAATCCGAACCCTGAATCCTGAAACCTGAACCCTGAACCCTGAGTCTTGTACCCTGAACCCTGAACCCTAAATTACGAACCCTGAACCCTGAATTTGGAACCATGTACCCTGAATTCGGAACCCTGAATCCTGTACCCTGATCCCTGAATCCTGTACCCTGAACCCTAAATTCGGAACCTTGAACCCTGAACCCTGTACCCTGAATTCGGAACCCTGAATCCTGAACCCTGAACCCTGTACCCTGAATTCGGAACCCTGAATCCTGTACCCTGATCCCTGAACCCTGAAATCCGAACCCTTAACCTGAACATTAAATTCGGAACCCTGAACCCTGAATTTGGAACTCTGAACCCTGAATACAGAACCATGAATTTGAAACCCTAACTTCGGATACATGAATCCTGAACCTTGAACCCTGAACCCTGAAATCCGAACCCTGAACCCTGAAATCCGCACCCTGAATCCTGAACCCTGAACCCTGTACCCTGAATTCGGAACCCTGAATCCTGTACCCTGAAACCTAAATTCGGAACCCTAAATTCTGAATTTGGAAACCTGAACCCTGAATTCAGTACCATAAATTCGAAACCCTGGCTTCAGAGCCTTAAATCCTGTACCTTGAACCCTGAACCCTGAAATCCGAACCCTGAATTCTGAACCCTGAACCCTGTACCCTGAATTCGGAACCCTGAATCCTGTACCCTGAACCCTGAATCCTGTACCCTGAACCATGAAATCCGATCCCTGAAACCTGAACCCTGTACCCTGAATTCGGTACCCTGAATCCTGTACCCTGAACCCTGAACCCTGAAATCCGAACCCTGAATCCTGAATCCTGAACCCTGAACCCTGTACCCTGAATTCGGAACCCTGAATCCTGTACCCTGAACCCTGAATCCTGTAACCTGAACCCTAAATTCGGAACCCTGAACACAGAACCCTGTACCCTGAATTCGGAACCCTGAATCCTGTACCCTGAACCCTGAATCCTGAAATACGAACCCTGAATCCTGAACCCTGAACCCAGTACCCTGAATTCGGAACCCTGAATCCTGTACCCTGAACCCTGAATCCTGTACCCTGAACCATGAAATCCGAACCCTGAACACTGAACCCTGTACCCTGAATTCGGAACCCTGATTCCTGTACCCTGAACCCTGAACCCTGAAATTCGAACCCTGAATCCTGAACCCTGAACCCTGTACCCTGACTTCGGAACCCTGAACCCCGTACCCTGATTTCGAAACCCTGATACCCTGAACCCTTTGTACCCTGTACCATGAAACTTGTTCCCTGAACCCTGACATCAGAATCCTGAAACCTGAACCCTGTTTCCTGAATTCGGAACCCTGAATCCTGTACCCTGATCCCTGAATCCTGTACCCTGAACCCTAAATTCGGAACCTTGAACCCTGAACCCTGTACCCTGAATTCGGAACCCTGAATCCTGTACCCTGAACCCTGAATCCAGAAATCCGAACCCTGAATCCTGTACCCTGATCCCTGAACCCTGAAATCCGAACCCTTAACCTGAACATTAAATTCGGAACCCTGAACCCTGAATTTGGAACTCTGAACCCTGAATACAGAACCATGAATTTGAAACCCTAACTTCGGATACATGAATCCTGAACCTTGAACCCTGAACCCTGAAATCCGAACCCTGAACCCTGAAATCCGCACCCTGAATCCTGAACCCTGAACCCTGTACCCTGAATTCGGAACCCTGAATCCTGTACCCTGAAACCTAAATTCGGAACCCTAAATTCTGAATTTGGAAACCTGAACCCTGAATTCAGTACCATAAATTCGAAACCCTGGCTTCAGAGCCTTAAATCCTGTACCTTGAACCCTGAACCCTGAAATCCGAACCCTGAATTCTGAACCCTGAACCCTGTACCCTGAATTCGGAACCCTGAATCCTGTACCCTGAACCCTGAATCCTGTACCCTGAACCATGAAATCCGATCCCTGAAACCTGAACCCTGTACCCTGAATTCGGAACCCTAAATCCTGTACCCTGAACCCTGAACCCTGAAATCCGAACCCTAAATCCTGAACCCTGTACCATGAACCCTAAACCCTGTACCCTGAATTCGGTACCCTGAATCCTGTACCCTGAACCCTGAACCCTGAAATCCGAACCCTGAATCCTGAATCCTGAACCCTGAACCCTGTACCCTGAATTCGGAACCCTGAATCCTGTACCCTGAATTCGGAACCCTGAATCCTGTACCCTGAACCCTGAATCCTGTAACCTGAACCCTAAATTCGGAACCCTGAACACAGAACCCTGTACCCTGAATTCGGAACCCTGAATCCTGTTCCCTGAACCCTGAATCCTGAAATCCGAACCCTGAATCCTGAACCCTGAACCCAGTACCCTGAATTCTGAACCCTGAACCCTGTACCCTGAATTCGGATCCCTGAATCCTGTACCCTGAACCCTGAACCCTGAATTTGTAACTCTGAACCCAGAATTCAGAACCATGAATTTTGAACCCTGAACAAGAATTTGGAACTCTGAACCCTGAATTCAGAACCATGAATTCGAAACCCTGACTTCGGAACCCTGAACCCTGAACCCTGAACACTGAAATCCGAACCCTGAATCCTGAACCTTGAACCATGTACGCTGAATTCTGAACCCTGTATCCTGTACCCTGAACCCTGAATCCTGTACCCTGAACCCAAAATTCGGAACCCTGAACCCTGAACCCTGAATCCTGTACCCTGAACCCTGAACCCTGAAATCCGAACCCTGAATTCTGAACCCTGAACCCTGTACCCTGAATTCGGAACCCTGAATCCTGTACCCTGAACCCTGAATTCTGTACCCTGAACCCTGAAATCCGAAGTCTGAACCCTGAACCCTGTACCCTGAATTCGGAACCCTGAATCCTGTACCCTGAACCCTGAACCCTGAACCCTGAAATCCGAACCCTGAATCCTGAAACCTGAACCCTGAACCCTGAGTCTTGTACCCTGAACCCTGAACCCTAAATTACGAACCCTGAACCCTGAATTTGGAACCCTGTACCCTGAATTCGGAACCCTGAATCCTAAACCCTGAACCCTGTACCCTGAATTCGGAACCCTGAATCCTGTACCCTAATCCCTGAACCCTGAAATCCGAACCCTTAACCTGAACATTAAATTCGGAACCCTGAACCCTGAATTTGGAACTCTGAACCCTGAATACAGAACCATGAATTTGAAACCCTAACTTCGGATACATGAATCCTGTACCTTGAACCCTGAACCCTGAAATCCGAACCCTGAACCCTGAAATCCGCACCCTGAATCCTGAACCCTGAACCCTGTACCCTGAATTCGGAACCCTGAATCCTGTACCCTGAAACCTAAATTCGGAACCCTAAATTCTGAATTTGGAAACCTGAACCCTGAATTCAGTACCATAAATTCGAAACCCTGGCTTCAGAGCCTTAAATCCTGTACCTTGAACCCTGAACCCTGAAATCCGAACCCTGAATTCTGAACCCTGAACCCTGTACCCTGAATTCGGAACCCTGAATCCTGTACCCTGAACCCTGAATCCTGTACCCTGAACCATGAAATCCGATCCCTGAAACCTGAACCCTGTACCCTGAATTCGGAACCCTAAATCCTGTACCCTGAACCCTGAACCCTGAAATCCGAACCCTAAATCCTGAACCCTGTACCATGAACCCTAAACCCTGTACCCTGAATTCGGTACCCTGAATCCTGTACCCTGAACCCTGAACCCTGAAATCCGAACCCTGAATCCTGAATCCTGAACCCTGAACCCTGTACCCTGAATTCGGAACCCTGAATCCTGTACCCTGAACCCTGAATCCTGTAACCTGAACCCTAAATTCGGAACCCTGAACACAGAACCCTGTACCCTGAATTCGGAATCCTGAATCCTGTACCCTGAACCCTGAATCCTGAAATACGAACCCTGAATCCTGAACCCTGAACCCAGTACCCTGAATTCGGAACCCTGAATCCTGTACCCTGAACCCTGAATCCTGTACCCTGAACCATGAAATCCGAACCCTGAACACTGAACCCTGTACCCTGAATTCGGAACCCTGAATCCTGTACCCTGAACCCTGAACCCTGAAATTCGAACCCTGAATCCTGAACCCTGAACCTTGTACCCTGACTTCGGAACCCTGAACCCCGTACCCTGATTTCGAAACCCTGATACCCTGAACCCTTTGTACCCTGTACCATGAAACTTGTACCCTGAACCCTGACATCAGAATCCTGAAACCTGAACCCTGTTTCCTGAATTCGGATCCCTGAATCCTGTACAATGAACCCTGAACCCTAAATTTTGAACCCTAAACCCTGAATTTGGAACTCTGAACCCCGAATTCAGAACCGTGAATTCGAAACCCTGACTTCGGAACCCTGAATCCAGTACCCTGAACCCTGAAAACTTAAATCGGAACCCTGAATCCTGTACCCTGAACCCTGAACCCTGAAATCCGAACCCTGAATCCTGAACCCTGAACCCTGTACCCTGAACCCTGAGTCCTGTACCCTGAACCCTGAACCCTAAATTTTGAACCCTGAACTCTGTACCCTGAATTCGGAACCCTGAATCCTGTACCCTGAACCCTGAATCCTGTACCCTGAACCCTGAATCCTGTACCCTGAACCCTAAATTCGGACCCTGAACCCAGAACCCTGTACCCTGAATTCGGAACCCTGAATCCTGTACCCTGAACCCTGAATCCTGTACCCTGAACCATGAAATCCGAACCCTGAACCCTGATTTCTGTACCCTGAATTCGGAACCCTGAATCCTCTACCCTGAACCCTGAACCCTGAAATCCGAACCCTGAATCCTGAACCCTGAACCCTGTACCATGATTTCGAAACCCTGATACCCCGAACCCTTTGTACCCTGTACCATGAAACTTGTACCCTGAACCCTGAAATCCGAATCCTGAAACCTAAACCCTGTTTCCTGAATTCGGAACCCTGAATCCTGTACACTGAACCCTGAACCCTAAACCCTGAATTTGGAACTCTGAACCCTGAATTCAGAACCGTGAATTCGAAACCCTGACTTCGGAACCCTAAATCCAGTACCCTGAACCCTGAAAACTGAAATCCGAACCCTGAATCCTGAACCTTGAACCCTGTACCCTGTATTCGGAACCCTGAATCCTGTACCCTGAACCCTGAATTCTGTTCCCTGAACCCTAGATTCGGAACCCTGAACCCAGAACCCTGTACCATGAATTCGGAACCCTGAATCCTGTACCCTGAAGCCTGAACCCTGAAATCTGAACCCTGATTCCTGAACCCTGAACCCTGTACCCTGAATTCAGGACCCTGAATCCTGTACCCTGAACCCTGTTCCCTGAATTCGGAACCCTGAATCCTGTACCCTGAACCCTGAATTCTGTACTCTGAACCCTGAAATCCGAACCCTGAACCCTGAACCCTGTATCCTGAATTCGGTACCCTTAATCCTGTACCCTGTACCCTGAACCCTGAACCCTGAATCCTGTACCCTGAACCCTAAATTTTGAACCCTGAACCCTGAATTTGGAACCCTGTACCCTGAACTCGGAACCCTGAATCTTGTACCCTGAACCCTGTATCCTGTACCCTGAACCCTAAATTCGGAACCCTGAACCCTGAACCCTGTACCCTGAATCTGGAACCCTGACTCCTGTACCCTGAACCCTGAATCCTGTACCCTGAACCCTGAACCCTGAAATCCGAACCCTGAATCCTGAACCCTGAACCCTGTACCCTGAACCCTGAGCTCTGTACCCTGAACCCTGAACTCAAAATTTTGAACCCTGAACCCTGAATTTGGAACCCTGTACCCTGAATTCGGAACCCTGAATCCTATACCCTGAACCATGAAATCCGAACCCTGAACTCTGACCCTGTACCATGAATTCGGAATCCTGAATCCTGTACCCTGCACCCTGAACCCTGAACCCTGAAATCCGAACCCTAAATCCTGAACCCTGAACCCTGTAACCTGTACCCTGAACCCTAAATTCGGAACCCTGATCCCTAAACCATGTACCCTGAATTCGGAACCCTGAATCCTGTACCCTTAACCCTTAATCCTGTAATCCGAACCCTGAATCCTGAACCCTGAACCCTGTACCCTGAATTGGGAACCCTGAATCCTGTACCCTGAACCCTGAATCCTGTACCCTGAACCATGATATCCGAATCCTGAACCCTGAAACCTGTACCCTGAATTCGGAACCCTAATCCTGAACCCTGAACCCTGTACCCTAAATTTTGAACCCTGAACCCTGAATTTGGAACCCTGTACCCTGAACTCGGAACCCTGAATCCTGTACCCTGAACCCTGTATCCTGTACCCTGAATCCTGTACCCTGAACCCTGTATCCTGTACCCTGAACCCTAAATTCGGAACCCTGAACCCTGAACCCTGTACCCTGAATCTGGAACCCTGAATCCTGTACCCTGAACCCTGAATCCTGTACCCTGAACCCTGAACCCTGAATTCGGAACCCTGAATCCTGTACCCTGAACCCTGAATCCTGTACCCTAAACTCTAAATTCGGAACCCTGAAACCTAAACCATGTACCCTGAATTCGGAACCCCGAATCCTGTACCCTGAACCCTGAATCCTGTTATCCGAACCCTGAATCCTGAACCCTGAACCCTGTACCCTGAATTGGGAACCCTGAATCCTGTGGCCTGAACCCTGAATCCTGTACCCTGAACCCTGAATCCTGTAACCTGAACCATGAAATCCGAACCCTGAATCCTGAACCCTTTACCCTAAATTCGGAACCCTAATCCTGTACCCTGAACCCTGAACCCTGAACCCTGAATTCGGAACCCTGAATCCTGTTCCCTGAACCCTGAACCCTGTACCCTGAACCCTGAATCCTGTACCCTGAACCCTGAACCCTAAATTCGGAACCTTGAACCCTGAATTTGGAAATCTGAACCTTGAATTCAGAACCATGAATTCGAAACCCTGACTTCGGAACCTTGAATCCTGTACCTTGAACCCTGAACCCTGAAATCCGAACCCTAAATCCTGAACCCTGAACCCTGTACCCTGAATTCGGATCCCTGAATCCTGTAACCTTAACCCTGAATCCTGAACCCTGAAGCCTGAATTCGGAACCCTGAATCCTGTACCTGAACCCTGAACCCTGAAATCCGAACCCCGAATGCTGAACCCAGAACCCTGTACATGAACCCTGAGCTCTGTACCCTGAACCCTGAACCCTAAATTTTGAACCCTTAACCCTGAATTTGGAACCCTGTACCCTGAATTCGGAACCCTGAATCCTGTACCCTGAACCATGAAATCCGAACCCTGAACTCTGACCCTGTACCATGAATTCGGAATCCTGAATCCTGTACCCTGCACCCTGAACCCTGAACCCTGAAATCCGAACCCTAAATCCTGAACCCTGAACCCTGTAACCTGAACCCTGAACCCTGTACCCTGAATTCGGAACCCTGAATCCTGTACCCTGAACCCTGAACCATGAAATCCGAACCCTGAACTCTGACCCTGTACCATGAATTCGGAATCCTGAATCCTGTACCCTGCACCCTGAACCCTGAACCCTTAAATCCGAACCCTAAATCCTGAACCCTGAACCCTGTAACCTGAACCCTGAACCCTGTACCCTGAATTCGGAACCCTGAATCCTGTACCCTGAACCCTGAACCCTGAAATCCGAACCCTGAATCCTGAACCCTGTACCCCGTACCCTGAATTCGGAACCCTGAATCCTGTACCCTGAACCCTGAAACTTGTACCCTGAACCCTGAAATCCGAACCCTGAAACCTGAACCCTGTACCCTGAATTCGGATCCCTGAATCCTGTAACCTTAACCCTGAATCCTGAACCCTGAACCCTAAATTCGGAACCCTGAACCCTAAACCCTGTACCCTGAATTCGGAACCCTGAATCTTGTACCCTAAACCATAAAATCCGAACCCTGAACTCTGACCCTGTACCATGAATTCGGAATCCTGAATCCTGTACCCTGCAGGCTGAACCCTGAACCCTGAAATCCGAACCATAAATCCTGAACCCTGAACCCTGTAACCTGAACCCTGAACCCTGTACCCTGAATTCGGAACCCTGAATCCTGTACCCTGAACCCTGAACCCTGAAATCCGAACCCTGAATCCTGAACCCTGTACCCCGTACCCTGAATTCGGAACCCTGAATCCTGTACCCTGAACCCTGAAACTTCTACCCTGAACGCTAAAATCCGAACCATGAAACCTGAACCCTGTACCCTGAATTCGGATCTCTGAATCCTGTACCCTGAACCCTGAACCCTGAAATCCGAACCCTGAAATCCGAATCCTGAACCCTGAACCCTGAACCCTGTACCCTGAATCCTGAGTCCTGTACCCTGAACCCTTAACCCTAAATTTTGAACCCTGAACCCTGAATTTGGAACCCTGCACCCTGAATTCGGAACCCTGAATCCAGTACCCTGAACCCTGAATCCTGTACCCTGAACCCTAAATTCGGAACCCTGAACCCTGAACCCTGTACCCTGAATTCGGAACCCTGAATCCTGTAACCTGAACCCTGAATCCTGAAATACGAACCCTGAATCCTGAACCCTGAACCCTGTACGCTGAATTCGGAACCCTGAATCTTGTAGCCTGAACTCTGAATCCTGAACCCTGAACTATGAAATCCGAACCCTGAACCCTGAAGCCTGAACCCTGTACCCTGAATTCGGAACCCTGAATCCTGAACCTTGAACCCTATACCCTGAATTCGGAACTCTGAATCTAGTACCCTGATCCCTCAACCCTGAAATCGAAACCCTTAACCTGAACCCTGAACCCTGTACCCTGAATTCGGAATCCTGAATCCTGTACCCTGAGCCCTGAATTTTGTACCCTGAACCCTGAACCCTAAATTCGGAACCCTGAACCCTGAATTTGAAACTCTCAACCCTGAATTCAGAACCATGAATTTGAAACCCTTACTTCGAAACCTTGAATCCTGTACCTTGAACCCTGAACCCTGAAATCTGAACCCAGAATCCTGCACCCTGAACCCTGTATCCTGAATTCGGAACCCTGAATCCTGTACCCTGAACCCTGAACCCTGAAAACCAAACCCAGAATCCTGAACCCTGAACCCTGTACCCTGAATTCGGAACCCTGAAACCTGTACCCTGAATCCTGAACCCTGAATTCGTAACCCTGAACCCTGAATTAGGAAACCTGAACCCTAATTAAGAACCATGAATTCGAAAACCTGACTTCAGAACCCTGAATCCTTAACCCTGAATCCTGTACCCTGAACCCTGAAACCTGAACCCTGAATTCGGAACCATGAATTCGAAACCAAACTTCGGAACCCTGAATCCTGTACCCTGAACCCTGATCCCTGAACCATGTACACTGAATTCGCAACCCTGAATCCTGTACCCTGAACGCTGAACCCTGAATTCGGAACCCTGAACCCTGAATTTGGAAACCTGAACCCGGAATACAGAACCATGAATTCGAAACCCTGACTTCGGAGCCCTGAATTCTGTACCCTGACTTCGGAGCCCTGAATTCTGTACCCTGACGCTGAATACTGTACCCTGAACCCAAAACCCTGAATCCTAAATTCGGAACCCTGAACCCTGAATTCAGAACACTGAATTCTGCACCCTGAACCCTGAACCTTGAATTCCGATCTCTGAGTCCTGTACACTGAACCCTGAACCCTGAATTCTGTACCCTTTACCCTGACCATGAATACGGAACCCTGAATCCTGTACCCTGAATTCTGAACCCTGTACCCTGAATCCCGAATCCTGTACCCTGATACCTGAACCCTGAACCCTGAATTCGGAATCGTGAATCCTGTACCCTGAACACTGAACCCTGAATACTGTACCCTGAACACTGAACCCTGTGCCCTGAAATTTGTACCCTGAACCCTAAATTCGAAACTATCAATCCTGTACCTTGAAACCTGAACCCTGACCCTGAATTCGGAACCCTGAATCCTGTACCCTGAACCCTGATCACTGATTACTGTACCCTGAATCCTGAACCCTGAATTCGGAACCCTGAACCCTGAATTTGGAAACCTGAACCCTGATCCCTGAAACCTTAATTCGGAACCCAGAATTCGGAACCCTGAATCCTTTACCCTGAACCCTGAACCCTGAACACTGAATTCGGAACCCTGAACCCTGAATTCGGAACCCTGAATTCGGAACCCAAATTCCTGAACCCTGAATCCTGAATTCGGAACCTTGAACCCTGGATTAGGAACCCTGAACCCTGAATTCGGAACCCTGATTCCTGAACACTAAACCCTGAAGTCGGAACACTGAACCCTGGATTCTATACCCTGAATCCTGAACCCTGTACCCTGAACTCTAAACCCCAGAAACCTGTACCCTGATTTGTGAGCCCTTAAACTCGAACCCTGAACCCTGAATTCGGAATCCCGAATCCTGTATCCTGAACCCTAAACCCAGAATCCTTATCCCTGAATCCTGAATTCGGAACCCTGAACCCAGAGTTCGGAACCCAGAATTCGGAACACTGATTCCTGATCCCTGAACCCTATATTCGAAACCTTGAATCCTGGATTCGAAACCCTGAACCCTGAACCCTGTACCCTGAACTCTAAACCCCTAAAACCTGTACCATATTTGTGAAACGTTAAACCCGAACCCTGAACCCTGAATTCGGAACCCTGAATCTTGTACCTTGAACCCTGAACCCTGTACCCTGAATCCTGAATCCTGAACCCTGATACCTGAACCCTGAACCCTGAATTCGGAACCATGAATCCTGAACCCTGAACGCTGAACACTGATCCCTGAATTTGGAACCCTGAATCCTGTACCCTGAACCCCGAACCCGGAAACCTGAACCCTGAACCCTGAATTCAGAACCCTGAATCCTGTTCCCTGATCCCTGATCCCTAATCTTCTATCCTGAATCCTCAACCATGTACCCTGAATCCTTAACCCTGAACCCTGAATTTGGAACCCTGAACCCTGGATTCGAAACCCTGAACCCTGAACCCTGAACCCTGTGCCCTGAACTCTGAACCCCTGATTTCGGAACCCTGGATCCTATTCCTTGAAGCCTGAACCCTGAATCCTTAACCCTGAACCCTGATTCCTGAACCCTGAACCCTGGATTCGAAACCCTGAACCCTGTACCCTGAAATCTAAACCCCTGGAACCTGTACCCTGATTTGTGAACCCTTAAACCCAAACCCTGAACCCTGAATTCGGATACGTGAACCCGAACCCTGGATTCTGAATTTGGAACCCTGAACCCAGAATTCGGAACACTGAATCCTGTACCCTGAACCCTGAACCCTGAATCCTTAACCCTGAACCCTGAATTTGGTACCCTGAACCCTGAATTTGGAAACCTGATTCCTGAACCCTGAACACTGAATCCGGAACCCTGTACCCTGGATTAGAAACCCTGAACCCTGAACCGTATACCCTGAACTGTGAACCTTGAACCCTGTACCCTGAACTCTTAACCCCTGTAACCTGTACCCTGTTTTGTGAACCCTTAAACCCAAACCCTGAACCCTGAATTCGGATACGTGAACCCCGAACCCTGAATTCGGAACCCTAAATCCTGTACCCTGAACTCTGAGCTCTGAATCCATAACCCTAAACCCTGAATTCGGAACCCTGATTCCATAACCCTGAACCGTGAACTCTAAACACCTGAAACCTGTACCCTTATTTTTGAACACTTAAACCCGAACCCTGAACCCTGTATTCGGAAGCCTGAATCCTGTACCCTGAACCCTGAACCCTGAACACTGAATTCGGAACCCTGAACCCTGAAATCAGAACCCTGAATCCGGAACCCTGAATTCGGAACCCGAATTCCTGAACCCTGAACCCTGAATTCAGAACCCTGAACCCTGGATTCAAAACCCTGAACCCTGAAACTTATACCCTGATTTTGAACCCTATACCCTGATTTCTGAACACTTAAACCCGAACCCTGAAACCTAAATACGGAACCCTGAACCGTGAACCGTGAATTCGGATCCCTGAATCCGGTGCCCTAAACCCTAAACCCTGAATCCTTATCCCCAATCCCTGACCCTGAATTCGGAAACCTAAACCCTGAATTCGGAACCCTGATTCCTGAACCCTGAACCTTGAAAACTGAACGCTGGATTCGAAACCCTGAACCCTGAACCCTGTACCCTGAACTCTAAACCCCTGAATCCTGTACCCTGATTTGTGAACCCTTAAACCCGAACCCTGAACCCTGAATTCGGAAACCTGAATCCTTTACCTGAACCCTGAACCCTGAATCCTTAAAACCGGAACCCTGAATTCGGAACCCTAAACCCTGAATTCGGAACCCTGATTCCTGAACCCTAAACCCTGAATTCGGAACCCTGAACCCTGAATTCGGAACCCTGATTCCTGAACCCTAAACCCTGAATTCGGAACCCTGAACCCTGGATTCGAAACCCTGAATCCTGTACCCTGAACTCTAAACCCCTGGAACCTGTACCCTGATTTGTGAACCCTTATACCCGAACCCTGGATTTTGAATTTGGAACCCTGAACCCTAAATTCGGAATCCTGAACCCTGTACCCTGAACCCTGAACCCTGAATGCTTAACCCTGAACCCTGAATTTGGTTCTCTGAACCCTGAATTTGGAAACCTGATTCCTGAACCCTGAACACTGAATCCGGAACCCTGTACCCTGGATTAGAAACCCTGAACCCTGAACCGTATACCCTGAACCGTGAACCTTGAACCCTGTACCCTGAACTCTTAACCCCTGTAACCTGTACCCTGTTTTGTGAACACTTAAACCCAAACCCTGAACCCTGAATTCGGATACGTGAACCCCGAACCCTGAATTCGGAACCCTAAATCCTGTACCCTGAACCCTGAGCTCTGAATCCATAACCCTGAACCCTGAATTCGGAACCCTGATTCCATAACCCTGAACCGTGAACTCTAAACACCTGAAACCTGTACCCTTATTTGTGAACACTTAAACACGAACCCTGAACCCTGTATTCGGAAGCCTGAATCCTGTACCCTGAACCCTGAACCCTGAACACTGAATTCGGAACCCTGAACCCTGAAATCGGAACCCTGAATTCGGAACCCTGAATTCGGAACCCTGAATTCGGAACCCGAATTCCTGAACCCTGAACCCTGAATTCAGAACCCAGAACCCTGGATTCAAAACCCTGAACCCTGAAACTTATACCCTGATTTTGAACCCTATACCCTGATTTCTGAACACTTAAACCCGAACCCTGAAACCTAAATACGGAACCCTGAACCGTGAACCGTGAATTCCGATCCCTGAATCCGGTGCCCTAAACCCTAAACCCTGAATCCTTATCCCCAATCCCTGACCCTGAATTCGGAAGCCTAAACCCTGAATTCGGAACCCTGATTCCTGAACCCTGAACCCTGAAAACTGAACGCTGGATTCGAAACCCTGAACCCTGAACCCTGTACCCTGAACTCTAAACCCCTGAATCCTGTACCCTGATTTGTGAACCCTTAAACCCGAACCCTGAACCCTGAATTCGGAAACCTGAATCCTTTACCTGAACCTTGAATCCTTAAAACCGGAACCCTGAATTCGGAACCCTGAACCCTGAATTCGGAACCCTGATTCCTGAACCCTAAACCCTGAATTCGGAACCCTGAACCCTGGATTCGAAACCCTGAATCCTGTACCCTGAACTCTAAACCCCTGAAACCTGTACCCTGATTTGTGAGCCCTTAAACTCGAACCCTGAACCCTGAATTCGGAATCCCGAATCCTGTGTCCTGAACCCTGAACCCTGAATCCTTATCCCGAAACCCTGAATTCGGAACCCTGATTCCTGATCCCTGAACCCTAAATTCGAAACCTTGAATCCTGGATTCGAAACCCTGAACCCTGAACCCTGTACCCTGAACTCTTAATCCCTAAAACCTGTACCCTGATTTGTGAAACCTTAAATCCGAACCCTGAACCCTGAATTCGGAACTCAATTACTTGTACCCTGAATTCTGAAACCTTAACACCGAACCCTGAACGCTGTTCCCTGAACCCTAAGCCCTGAACCCTGAACCCTGAACCCTGAATCCTGTACCCTGAATTCTGTACCCTGAAGTCTCAACCCTTAACCATTAACACTTACCCTGAAACCTGAACCCTGATATTGGATCCCTGAACATTGAACCTTAAACCCTGAACCTTGAACCCTGAAACTTTAACCCTTAACTCTGATCCCTTAACACAGAAACCTGAATCCCGAACCCTTAACCCCGAACCATGAACCCTTAACCCTGAACCCTGATCACTTAACCATCTACTCTTAACCCTGAATCCTGAACCATGAATTTCGAACCCCTTACCCTGATCCCGGAACCCTGAATTCGGAACCGTGAAACCTGTAGCATGTATCCTGAACCCATGAATCCCGAGACCCTTAACCATTAACCCTGAACCCTGAATTCCGAATACTGAATCAGTACCCTGAACACTGAAACCCGAGACCTGAACGCTGAACCCTTAACCCTGAATCTTGTAACCTGAACCCCTGTACCCTGAAACCTGATTTTGGAACCCTAAACCATGTACCCATATCCCCTAACCCTTACTCTGAACCATGATCCCATAACCCTTAACCCTTAACCCTGAACTCTGAACCCTGAATTCGGAAACCTGTACCCTGAATCCGGAACCCTGAACCCTGAATCCTGTACCCTGAACCCTGTACCCTTAACCCTTAACCCTAAACCTTATACCCTGAAACCACTACCCTGAATTCTGACTCCTTAACCACGAACCATGAACCCAGGCCCCTTAACCCTGAATTTGGAACTTTGAACCCTTAATACATGAACCCTGAATTCGAAACCCTGAATCATGTACCCTAAACTCTGAACCCTGAGCCCTTAACCCTTAACCTGAACCCCTGTACCCTGAAACCTGATTTTGGAACCCTAAACCATGTACCCATATCCCCTAACCCTTACTCTGAACCATGATCCCATAACCCTTAACCCTTACCATGAACTCTGAACCCTGAATTCGGAAACCTGTACCCTGAATCCGGAACCCTGAACGCTGAACCCTGTACCCTGAACCGTGATTTCGGAACGCTGAATAAGTAACCCTGAACCCTGATCCCTGAACCCGTAACCCAGAACCCTGAATCCTGAATTCGGAACCCTGAACCATGTACCCTTAACCGTTAACCCTTACCCTAACCCTGATATCGGAACGCTGAACCCTTAACCATTACCCTGAACCATGAATTCGGAACCCTGAACCCTGTACCCTGAACCCTGAATAAAGAACCCTCAAATCATGGTTCAGGGTAAGGGTTCCGAATCCTGGGTTCAGGGTAAGGGTTTGGGGTTCAGGGTTCAGGGTATCGAATTTAGGGTTCAGGGATTAAGCGTTCAGGGTATGGGAATTTAGGGTTCAGGGTTCCAAATCAGGATTCAGGGTACAGGATTTAGGGTTCACGGTTAAATTTTCAGGGTACAGGGTTTCAGGCTTAAGGTTTAAGGGTTCATGTCTCAGGGTTCCGAATTCAGGATTCAGGGTAAAGGGTACAGTATTCAGGGGTTCAGGGTTCAGGTCTCGGGTTTCAGTGTTCAGGTTTCAAGATTCAGGGTACAGGATTCAGGGTTCTGAATTCAGGGTTCGGGGTTCAGGTCAAGTGTTCAGGGTACAGGGTACAAGCTTCAGGGTTCCGAATCCAGAGTTCAGGGTACAGGGTAAGGGTTAAGGGTTAAGGGTTCAGGGTACATGGTTGGGGGCTCCGAATTCAGCGTTAAGGGATTAAGGGTTCAGGTGTTCAAATTCAGGGTTCAGGGTTCAGCATTCAGGGTTAACGGTTCAGGGTCAGGATTCAAAGTTAATGGTTCAGGGTTAATGGTTCAGGGTTAATGGTTCAGGGTTAAGGGTTCAGGGTACAGCGTTCAGGGTTCACGGTACAGGGTTCAGGGTACAGGATTAGGGATCAGGGTTCAGAGTTCGGGATTCAGGGTTCAGGATTCAGGGTACAGGATTCAGGGTTCCGAATTTAGGGTTCAGAGTTCAGGGTTCAGGGTTAAGGGTTCAGGGATCGTGGTTAAGGGTTTCGAATTCAGGGTACAGGTTTCAGGAGTTAAGGGTTCAGGGTACAGGATTCAGGGTTCAGGGTTCATGATTCAGGGTACAGGGCTAAGGGTTCAGGGTACAGGATTCAGGGTTCAGGGTCAGGAGATCGCTACCTAGTGGCTACTGCAGCGCTCCGTTAGCGGCCACTGTGTGTAACTATCAAGAGCACCGAAGCGAAACGAGGCATGAAACTATAGAAGGACTTGGATCTATTATCGCGGTATCAACGGAATTTAAAACTCAAATACTCATACGGGTATAAAATGCGTGTGAATACTTCGAAAGCTTGACCTGGAAAAAGTCATCGTGGCGACTGCTCTATAATTGCATGGCCGAGACAAAACATGTAATAAGAAAAAAATCTGCTTTATACAGACTCGACTGTAATGACTGCAATTGCTGTTATGTCGGACAGAGCGGAAGGTCCATAGCAACACGTGCGGAAGAGCATCCTTCCAAAAAGAGTCAAACGAATTCCCGTATCGCAATGCACCTGACCGACCACAAAAATGGTTCATCGTCTTCTCGAAATATATTATGCTCGTTAATTAACATTTATCTATAAGCTGATAAATGGGATCAAACAAAACGGTTGGGGAAAAAAATTAATTAGAAACCTAGTGCAATAGACGCAGGATATTTCCTAAAACTGACTGACCTGCGGGGTTTTTGCTTGGTTCACTCTTCGAACTGAATGTCCAAATATCATTATTTTTATCTCTCTCCAAGATTTTACAGACGGAGAACCCATAATTACGGCAGAGAGGTGCGCAGTGGGGAAAATGGTCTCATCCTCCGGTCAACCTCACCAAATCGGTGATCGGAAAACAGGTGAGACAGATTTGTATGAGGGAATAATGCATCTTTAAAAATACCGGATCAAAGCCTCATTAAATAAAGGTCCATTTCAAAAAATTATTTTTAATCGGTTGAGGGATAACTTCAATTGAAATCATTCAAAATTGCTTAGAAGGAGAAGAATCATACCTAAGATATTTTCGCGGATATGGGCTCCCACTGGAAAACGAACAAGAAACTGTTTTCATCAAATGCGAACGCGCTACCTACTTGACACTACGGTAATCAACGGATAACTTATCATAGAGAAAAAGAAAACTAGGGCTTCAGAAGGGAAACGTAGCGTATATTGAATAGAAAGAGATGAAAAAGGGTGATTAGTGACATATAAAAAAAGAAATTATAGGATATTGAGTTGGTGTTTTCTTTATAAATCCTCCGATTTTCAGGCCTTCCATTTTCCCGTGACCAGACAACTGAGCGCGTCTTCTTCTCAGGCGTTATTATTGAATGAATATACGGAAAATAATATCAATTTTTGACGCTCAAACAATTGAATGGTAGATTTTCTTACCGATTACTGATTAAACTCAAAGTAATCGAATATGTTATCACTATTCTGTAAACTGCCTTATGATTCTTCTGTAAGCATACAGCTCTCTGGTTAACCAATATTACTGGAGATTCGGCAGATTTTCTATTTATCATAGCTAAACAAAAATCTAGCAAATTGTTCGTTAGCTTAGGATAAAATAAGAAATTTGTCCACCTAAAATTAAATCCACATTTATCAATCAAAGCTTTCGTATAAAAGAAATCAAGTAAATCAATTATTAAGGTTATACAAGTAGTGAAAAATTGCGACTTGGCCGGGACTCGAACCCGGGTCTCCCGCTTGCCGGGCAGGTATTCTATCCATTAAACTACCGAGCCGCGCAGATTCACTTCTGTAAACGGGAGCTTATATGGGCAAGGTAATGGTGCTCCACTTTGTGGCACCAACCACCACCAGAGGTCCTCGTCGAGGCAGCCACCCAACAAAGCGATATTTGAGAAACCCTCTCGCGGAATTAACACAACGATCTGAACGTCTGCCCGGCAAGCGGGAGACCCGGGTTCGAGTCCCGGCCAAGTCGCAATTTTTCACTTCTTGTATAACCTTGGGTTAGTCGCACAACTTCATGTGCTAAGTAAAAAATTACATTTCCATCGTTGTGTTAAATCAATTATTTATAATTTATTTCCTTCACAGTGAATGCTTCTGGAGGATGTTCATTAAACGGTGAAATATGAAAATCTACAAAAAATATTTCACCAATCTTAACTATTTCAGCCATGCACGATTACACTCAAAGTTATTTACTACGATAAATCCCCTAGGAACGGAAAATAAATTGCAACATAAGGAGATTAAGTAACATAATTTATTATGCATTTTTCTCACGCGCCTCCTTTCTATCCGACGACTGTGTATAGAGCAGGGTTGAAGTGAACCCGCTTTTGTTGTAAGGTCTGAAAAGATTTAAGCCTCAACATAAAAATTTTTTGACTCGTCAAAAAAATTCGGGTGACACGGTCGAGTCTTTCTGATGCATAAATTGCGAACAAAAAGAACGACACTAAATCTAGTTAAAATATTTGTGTTGCTTTTTCTATGATAGCACTGTAGTATTTATAAAAAAAGAATATCGGATTTCCTTATTTCGGCCTTGAATTTAAGCGTGAATCACGCTTTTCTGGAGGTATCGGGTTCACTTAATTTAAATGCAATAATTATCCTGAAATGAACAATGATATATCAAGCATGACTGAAAAGAATTATGTTATTAGATGTCTCTTGATGTCCACAGAACGGACTTTTAAATTTATTTAGAGGAAACTCACTACTACGACTTTAACAGTAAAATAGGAACGAATACTCAGCATCATATGAAGGAGTTTAATAATAATGAGGAATTAAACCACAATCAATTGTACTTCAACTTATTAATGTTGCAGAAAAATGCTATCAAAAAGGGGAGCGTGAAAAAACGGCGAATTTAAGGAAAGCTAAGATGAAAAGAGACGTTATCTGGACGAATATAATGAAAAAGAATAGTTCTAAGTTAACCAGAATAGATCTCTGTAAACCTATACTACAAATCATTTCACCAAGTGAAATACAATCAACTACATGAAATAGTTAAATTAAGTATTATGAACATCATTAAATAGGAGGAGAGAAATGGAAGAGATTCACATGTACGGATTCATGCGACCTAACTGAGGTGGAAATCCTCAGTGTATCACCGATTTGAAGATTTCCCGATCGATAAATAAGTTCTGTCTAACAGAATGAAACTCTTTCTTACATCGACGGATCACATCAAACACCTTAAAGAGATATTCAAACAGATTTCTAAGTCCCTTTCTGAACTTACTTCATTCTCTCGAGACTTCCTCACATAATTTTCCTTTTTTGCACACACTTTTATTCTTTTCCTGCGAACATATTATTTCAGCTCCCGTCCCATTTATTCAGTACTTATATACACTACAACGGCATTAGCTAAATACAATGTGTAGAATACAGTTTTCTAGTTTAAAAAAGTAATTATCGCCTCTATTTGTTAATATGAGCGAGTGACTTAAGTGCATTAATAAGTAAAATTAGAAACATTATAAGTACTCTTAAGGATTTCGGTTCATTTCATTGTTTATTTCTCCTACAATAGTTCTTAGTTTTTTAAGGAATAACAATCAGTTTTATCTATCGATTCATTAGTATTATATGAATTGCTCTCACTGTAAGTTCTGAAGTACATTCATAGCAGATTAAACACCCTAAAAATCTAGAGATATCTAAAGCGTCAGATTGATTAATAAAATAATTATTCCTACTGAATTGAAATATTCCCTTAAAAATCTCACCTTATTTTCCGTTTTATGATTGCTTGACTACATTCGTTAACTAGGGAATATTATTATTAATAATTTTACTCTATCAGCGACTATAGGGTCTCTTTTATCTAGCCTCTAAAGTTATAATGTGATAATTTCAAACGATTACATCAAAGCATTATAAGCAAAGTGTGCTAGAATATAAATCAGTACATACAAAAATTATTACCATAGAGTAAGATGCAGTTACTCTATTATAATACTATACGAGGGTGGTCCGAAAAGTTTCCGACCTCAGTTTTTTCAGAAACCTTCAGAAAACACGTCAAGAAATGCCGAAATGTCGGAAACATTTCAGACCACCCATGTATGTACTACTGTAATATTTAAGAAAGGTCACGCCGTCGTATTCTGCATTGAGGCGATAATCATGAAAGGTGAGCTAATTATAAAATGTAGGAAAAGTTTTTTTATTTCTTTCTAGACAGATTTTTGCACAGCGAAGCGAAAGATCTCTATTTAAAACGATTTTATCTCACGTTTATGATTCAATACTTACGATAGCTTATCTATGTATCAGATGACATATCTATGAAAACAAGCATGAAAATTTTTATCGTACACTCGGTAACAAATTCTCAACATCAAACAATACTAATTTTGAGTTATCAAAATGTTTAACGTCTTTTAATTTGTCCGCAACTTCAATGGAGTTTTTAACACTATAAGAGGAACTGAAAGCTAAAACAGTTCTCGATAACCAATCTAATTTGGAATCCAGTTTGTGCGTAGGCGAGGAGAAACTACAGGACGGATTGGATTGTTAGGATTCTGAAGTTTCACTAAACCATAAAGCCTTGAGTGATGTGGAATGAGGTTCAGCACTTTGTAGGCATTATGGTTTAACACTGTAGTGCACCTTTTCACTGTCTCCTTTAAAAAATTATTATATAAAATGGTAGGATCATTCTTAAGAGATTTAATACCCATATCACTGAAAAAATTAGAATACTTTTTTATGTAATCCTTTTGTCCATAACCTACAAACATTCGTTTATCTGCTTTAGATAAAATCAGATCACAGTCCATAAGGGTGCACTTAAGAAGATTTACAATATGCCATCCAATTGGAGGTATATATATATATATATATATATAGGTATATATATACATATATATATATATAGGAGGTATAGGTTTAGAATTTGACAAAGATGGCAAATGGCCTGATATGGAATGTGTAAGACCACACTTCAATACCTTGTCATTAAGACGGTTAGAGAAAAGTTCACAATCGGTAATAAGAGATTTTTAGTCTACTAGCGGAATTGCCCGCTGATTCTCAACGGGAAAATAGATGTAGAATTTAATTAGTAATGCTATTTGTGTAGAAGTGAAATTATCCTCTCCAAAGATTTCAGATGAAAAATGTAGGGGGTCAAGACCCTCCGACCCTTCCTTTATTAGCATATAGGTCTGCATTTAAGCTTTTATTCTATGAAAATGAATCAGGTACAATATTTATAATGTTTGAATAGTATATACATATAAATATATCTCCAGTATTTTCTTTGTTTTCATTTAATGTTATTCGTATTATGACTTATGTTGCCTTTACAGAAATGGAGAAGATATAGGAGCTTTAATGACTCAAATAGATCCCAAGCAAACCTTTAAGAAGAGATTCCAATAGTATTACTAGTTTCGTATTACTCCAAGGTTTATGGTGGAAATTTTGTCTAAATTTCGATGATTTTTTTAAATACCTTTCTTAATAAGCCGTTTTTCGAGGAATTTTGGCCTTAATTTCAAAGATTTTCAAAATATCTTCCTATATATCCCGTTCTCGGAGTAAATTTTTCCTAATTGCGAAGATATTTCAAATAATACTAAATAAGTCGTTTTTCGAGGAAATTTTGTATTAATTTCGAAGATTTTTCAAAATATAATTCCAAATAAGCCGTTCATCGAGGAAATTTCGTTTTTTTGTCGAAGACTTTTCAAATATATAATTAAAAACCCTTTTTTCGAGTAAATTTCGGCTTAATTTCTGAGATTTATCAAAATTTCTTCCTAAATAATTCGTTTTTCGAGTAAATTTTGGCTTAATGTCGAAGATTTTTCAAAATTTCTTCCTAAATAAGCCTTTTTCGGATTATACTTCTGCGTAATGTCGATGAATTTTCAAATATTCTTCTAAGTAAGCCGTTTTTCGAGGAAATTTCGGCCTAATTTCTAATAATAAGCAGTTTTTCAAGGAAATGTCGGTTTTATTTCTGATATTTATCAAATTTTCTTCCTAAATAAGTAGTTTTTCGGGGGAATTTTGGCCTAATTTTCGAAATTCATCCTAAATTACTCGTTTTCGGAAAAAATTTTAACTTAATTTTGGAAAATTTTTCAAAATATCTTGCTAAATAAGCCGTTTTTGGAGGAATTTTTGTCTTAATTTCAATGATTTTTCAAAATATAATTCCAAATAAGCCGTTTTTCGAGGAAATTTCTCCTTAATTGCGAAGATATTTCAAATAATGTTAAATAAGCCGTTTTCGAGGAAATTTCGTCTTAATTTCGAAGATTTTTCAAAATATAATTCCAAATAAGCCGCTTTGCGGGCAAATTTTGGCTTAATTTCTATGATTTTTCAAAAATATCTTGCTATATAAGCCGTTTTTTGAGGTTATTTCGTCTTAATGTCGAAGATTTTTAAATAATTTTACTAAATAAGCCGTTTTTCGAGTAAATTTTGGCTTAATTTCTGAGATTTATCAAAATTTCTTCCTAAATTATTCGTTTTTCGGGTAAGTTTTGGCTTAATGTCGAAGATTTTTCAAAATATCTTCCGAAATAAGCTGTTTTTCGAGAAAATTCCGTCTTAATTTCGAAGCCTTTTTAAATATAATTCCATATAAGCCGTTTTTCGCGCATATTTCGGCTTAATCTCTGAGATTTTTCAAAATTTCTTCTTAAATGAGCTTTTTTCGGACAAATTTTGGCTTAATTTCGAAAAATTTTCAAAATTTCTTCCTAAATTAGCCGTTTTCGGAGAAAATTTTAACATAATTTTGAGAGATTTTTCAAATATCTTACTAAATAAGCCGTTTATGCTGCAAATTTTGTCTTAATTTCGATGATTTTTTAAAAACCTTTCTTAGTAAGCCGTTTTTCGATGAATTTTCGTCTTAATTGCAAAGTTTTTTCAAAATATCTTCCGAAAGAAGCCATTTATCGAGCAAATTTCGGCTTAATGTCGAAGACTTTTCAAATATCTTGCTAAATAAGCCGTTTTCTGAGCATATTTCGGCATAATTTGGAAGAATTGTCAAATTCTTTAATGAATAAGCCGTATTCTGAACAAATTTCGGATTAATTTGGACGAATTTTATTATTTCTATATCACATCATAGTTAAAAATGAACATGAATCATTCGTTGACTTTGCATTTATCGTGAAAGTGAACTTGAATTATTCGTTGTCCATACAATAACCTTGAAATATTCGGTGATCTTGAATTTGTTATTGCCTTCTCGGAATAATTTTGAAAATGACTTTAAAATATTCTGTGACATTGAATGGCCTTGAAAATAACCTAGAAGTAGTATTTAACCTTGAACTGACCTTGACAATGACCTTGACGCTTTCGGGGATCTTGGAATGAACATGAAAATAAACTTTAAAATTTCGGTAACCTTGAAATGACCTTGATAAACCTTGTAATATTCAGTGACCTTCAAATTATTTTTCTTCCTCGGAATCAATTCTAAATGACCGTGAAATATTTTATGACCTTGAAATGACCTGGAAAATAACCTTGAAACATTATTTGACCTTGAACTAACCTTAAAATGGTCCCTCAAATTTTCTGTAACCTTGAAATTACCTTGAAAACGACCTTGTAATATTCGGTGACCTTCAAATCATTTTTCTATATTGGAATTACTTTCAAATGACCTTAAAATATTTTAACCATCAAATGAAATTCAAAATAACCTTGAAATATTTATAATAAGACCTTTGATTGACGATAAACATTATCTCGAAATTTTCGTTTACTTGACCTTCAATATTACCTATATTACCTAGATATTAAATATCTTAAAAATGCACTTGTAAAGGCATTCTTGTAGAACCTAGAAAAGCCGTTTTTTGAAAGAATATCTGCTTTTTTCGGAACATTTTTTAAATATATTGCTAAATATACCGTTTTCGGAGATAATTTCGTCTGACTTTGGAAGCATTTTCAAACATCTTCCTAAATAAGCCGTGTATTTAGCAAACTTTGGCTTCCTATGGATATTCTTCCAAATATCATATAGAAAAGGCGTTTTTTGAGCGAATTACCCCTTTTTTGGAAGTTTTTTGAAATATCATGCCAAATAAGCCATTATCGGAGCAAATTTCGACTTAATTCGGAATATTTTGCAAATATCTTCCTAAATAAGCCGTTTTTGAGCAAATGTTGACTTTATACGGAAATTCTTCCAAATATTATGCTAAAAAAGCCGTTTTTAGAGAGAATTTCTGTTTAATTCGAAAAGTTTCCCAAATGTCATGTATTTTTTTAATTTCGGCATATTTTGGAATATTCTTCAAATATCTTGAAAATAAGCCGTTTTTGGAGAGAAATCTGGTTTAATTTTCCAAATATCCCGATAAATAAGCCGTTTTTTGAGCATATTATGGGTTTATTTGGAAGATTCTCAAAATACCATGCTAAATAAGCCGTTATCGGAAAAAATTTGTTCCTAAATTGAATCTGGCGATTTTGGAGTAAATTTCGGAGTTATTTGGAAGATTTGTTCACATATCTTGATAAATAAGTCGTTTTTGAGGACATTTCGCCTTAAATTGGAAGATATTGCAAATATCTTGGTAAATAAGCAGCTTTTTTAGCGAATTTCGGCATTTTTTTGGAAGGATTTTCAATTATCTAACTAAGGAAGCCGTTTTTCAAGTAAATTTCGACTTACTTTGAAAGATTTTTATAGTATCATGCTAAATAAGACGTTTTCGGAGCAAATTTTGGTTAAAATTATAATGTTATTCAAATACCATGCTAAATATCCCGATATTTTCAGCAAATTTCGGCTATATTTCGAAGAAGCTTTTACTATCTTGCTAAAAAAGCCGTGTTTTTGCAAATTTCGGTTTCATTTGGAAGTTTGTTCAAATATATTGCCAGAGAAGCCGTTTTCGGAGCAAATTTCGGCTTAATTTTGAAGATTATGGAAGAATTTTTTATTCTCTATATCGTATCTACGTTTAAAATGAACGTGAAATTTTCGTTGACCCTGCCCTGACCGTGACATAACCTTGAAATATTCTGTGTCCTTGAAATTGATATCTTTATCTCAGAATAACCTTGAAAATGAACTTCAAATATTCTGTGACCTTGAAGTGACCTTGAAAATGTCCCTCAATTATTCATTGATTTTGGATTGCCCTTGACAATGATCTTGAAGCTTTCGGGGTTCTTAGAAATAACATAAAATGTCCTTCAAATTTATTGTCACCTTGAAATGACCTTGATATAATTTTCCATCTCGGAAATACTTTTAAATGACCCTGAATTATTTTGTGACCTGGAAAATAACCTTCAAACCTGGAAAATAACCTTCAAACCTGGAAAATAACCTTCAAACCTGGAAAACAACCTCAATAGTGTGTGACTTTTAATTAACGATTAAAATGACCGTGGAATTTTCGTTGACCTTAAAAATGATCTTGAAATTTTGGAAGACCTAGAAACTTAATTTTATTTATCGGATGGAAGATAAAATGCCGTAGAGATTTCCGATTATGTTGAATTGACCTTGAAATGACCTTGAAATTTTGGATGAAAATTCAGTAAGCCACAGACTGTTGTCACTAAAGGTATAAAGAGAGGGATATGCCATTTTGGTGAATTAAGAAAATAAATAGGTGGTTTGATTGGGTTTGAGAAACGCAGAGAATTTATTTTGTAGATCCAAGTCGGTCGGGATGGTCTTCATTTAAATAGAAGGGGCAATTATAGATTCGGTAGAATGCTAATAGATGAATCAATGAAGGGAAACTAAGAAGGGAAGAGAGGGTTGGCACTATATGGGAAAGGAAATTCAACGGGAGCAATGAGGGAAGGGATATAGGGAATGATTCTATAAATGTAAATATATTTCAGACTATAAATTATGTTAAAGAAAACGCAGTAGACGAAGTTATTATGAAAACTCTAAGAAATTGTTCGATGAATTAAACGAAGTTAATCCCAGGGGATGATGAAATGTGTAAAAATTTAAAGAAAAATTTTAATGTAAAATTTAAAAATAAAAATCACAACAGCAAGACTGTATGTAATGACGATGCTGCAAAAGCTCAGTGTAAGGATCGGAGTATGGGGAAGAGTATTCCTTTAGGTATATTGTAGAAGTATCTTAAATAAGGTCAATGAATTTTCAACTTTAATTGAACTTAATAAACCGGACATTGTAGTAAAGGCGGAATCTTGGCTTAATAAAGACATCGCTTCAGAGGAAATCTTTCGAGGCAACTTTAAGGTGTACAGGCGAGATAAGGAAGGGCATGGGGGAGGAGTATTTTTGTGCGTCTCAGAAAACTTAAATAGCGTTCAGTTGACACATACGAGCTTCTTAAAATAGCAGTTATAGACAAAACGAGTAAGAGAAAAAATCTGGAAGACGGAGCCTACAGAACTCAAGGGGCGCAACTTGGAATATTTGAAAGGATCGGGGAAATAACATACGAGGACAGGGAACAAACCTACTATCATAGTAGACGATCTTAACATGCCCGAGGTTAAATGGTCAAGAGGGGGCCGCAAGCACAGGTCAGCTATTAGTGAATAGAACTGTAGGAGAGGGTGGCTTCACAATTCGTTCATTGTCCAACACCAAATGAAAATTTAATAGATGTTTTTCTAGTGAGACCTCCTGAGATATTCAGCGATCATGAGGTGTTTCCAGGAATCAGTCACCATCAGGGAATATAGATGGAAATACTTTGGAATCACAAGAGCGTCGCCACCTCTTCAAACAGGGTTGTAAACTAGTACAAGAAGGCCAATATCGTTGCGTTTCAAGATTTCTTAGCGGAGAAATACAAGTAATAGAGGGGGACCGTTAACGAAGTATGGAACAATTTTAAGTGAATCTAACATCCTTCACTTAATCTTCCTTGCCAGTGAAAGGTATGGCGACCCGGAATTTTACAATGAGAAAATTAAACGACTAAAGAAGCGTGCAAACTGAACAAAACGAGAGTACTTTGGAAAAGATACCATTCTCAATAAAAGGAAATCCGTAAAATTTTAATTAAAGAGAAAAAAGCTCAAAATCACTTCTTGGAAAAAGCTCCCTCGGTTAAGAACAATAGTTAGTACATATTTATTGCTATATGCGAAATTGAAGGAAGGATATTCGGTAGTAATAGAGATGAGTACTTTAACGATGGTGAAAAAGCTCAGGAATTCGCGAAGCGCTTTTTAAAAATTTTTGCACCAAAGAAAATATCAAGCTTGCTAAGACAATGAAAGGATGACGGAAATGAATACTTACGGTTCAACATAGGCTTTAACGATATAAAAAAAGTAAAACATAGTAGTTCACTTAAGAGTAAAATATCAGTCGGACCAAGCAACATACAGAAAGAGGCCTTAAATATTAGGATCGGTGTAAGAGGAAGAGTATTCCTTCCGGTAAATTGTAGAAGTATGTGGACGGGCCACCTCCTAATTGCCTTGTGAAATTAAAAAACTGAATTTCTTCAATATATTTTCGATATGTTTTATAAGAAATTGTATTATATATATAATATTATAGATTTTATTATAAAATTTAAGATTTATTTTTACACAAATCAAATGTACCTGATTAAATTACCTAATTATTTGAAAAATATTGTAACTAATGTAAAAAGGTATTATATTTTTCAATGACTGAAAATTTTAATTAAGCAATAATTTAAATAACTTAATAATAAGATGTTGTTATTCTACATCGTTGTAATATTAAATTTGTAATATTTGTTTTCTTCTTATTGTAATGTATTGAACTGCAATATATTATGATTTATTATTGATGTTGTTGCTCTGTCTTCCGCAGGTCTGGGTCGGGTTTTCCTCTCGACAAAGGTGGGTACCAGGCAGGGTATTTAATTTTTGTATTTCCTCAGGAAAAATCACTACCCCTGGCCAGGTGCCTACTAGTAGTCTTTGCAGCAATAAAACTGAATAAATAAATAAAATTACAGGTATTGAGAAAAATTAAGAAAATGCTGTCAACAATAATAATAATAATGCTAATGCTAATCAAAAATATTTCGCTATGATTCGTCAAAAATGAGCCATAGCACCAAATGTAGTTGGATTTTTAATGAATAAGGATTAAAAAAGAATTGTGCAATTATACATTATTTAACATTGACCATCGATCATGTACTAGATCTTTTTATGAATTTTAACTCATAAGTAAACTCGGAGAGAATGTTCAGAGAAAACTAAAAAGGTACTCCTTGAAATAACTTCCAATATTTGAATGAAATATCAGAAAATGTCGATTTAAATCATGGCATCATAAAAGCTTTATGATTTAATCATTTTATTAACAATTCATTATATATAAATTATAATTTCTCTAGTTGGAGTAAAATATGGAAAAAAATACATTATTGTTCTACAGTTTACAGTTATGAATGAGAAAATATAATAGATCAATTAACTTATGAAACTGTTACTTAATAAAAATGAAAAGGTATCAGAAACATTCCCCCACCCATCCATCCTCCCTCCCCTCCATCATCCCTCCCCTCCATCCTCCCTCCCCTCCATCCTCCCTCCCCTCAGTTCCCTCCCCTCCATTCCCCTCCCCTCATTTCAATTCCCCCTTGCATTCAATTCCCCTCCCCTCATTACCACCCCTACTTTACCCTCTCATTTCCTCCCATACGTTTTCCATCCCGTCATTACTTCCCCTACTTTCTCTCCCCTTCTTTTCCCCTCCCCTCCTTTCACCTTATTTTACTCTGCTATCACTTCCCCTCCCCTACTTTTAATATATTTTTGTATTTTTAATTTTCATTTCTTTAGCCACTTTTTTACATTATTTTTCGTCACTTATTTCCCACCTTTTAATGTCATTCTTTCTTCTAACCTATCCCCCTAAATGAGCCAAGGGTTATTTTCCTGTCTTTTTATAAATATCTAGAATCTAAACCTGTCTTATACCTTAATCCTATTATTATAACTATATTTAGGACACCCACCTTCAGAATTGAAGCAGAGATATCCTAGTTCTCAATATCTGTTGCTTATATTGAGATCCTCTGGTTTTCTCTCCTGGACCAGTTGATATTGGCGGCCAGTAATCTGCATGGTGAATTGCTTGCAGTCATGCTGATACAAGGTCATGTCTTCATTCCTTTGGTATTGCAGCATGGAACATGTTTGACCCCTACAGGTTGGCATGCAGTTACAGCATAGAACCTAAAAAGAATTTAACCATACTATAGAGTAATATATTTTAACACCAGCTACTACTACTAGATTCTCTGAATAGTTAAGAAAATAATGAAACATGTATAGTTAATAATGAAGTATAGTTTAATATTATGATAGGTAAATGAAATAAATTCTTACTTGAATCATATTCAGAAGTGATTAGCCAATTAAATGTAAGCCTATCTATTAAATGTAAACAAAGTATCGCACCACTTATCAAGTAATTTCCCAAATTCTTAGTCATAACTTTGATTATTACTCTTTAAAAAATAATTGATTTTCGGTAGAAAATATGAATGAGATCTATGACAGTTTTTGCCAGATAGCCTCAACCATCAGTTCTATTCAATTCACCCACTAAGAATATTAAATATATGACACTCTAAATTCTGTACGAATTTTATTAATGAAAAACTGATACATTTCACAGCCTCTCTCGGAAAACATGTTGTAAGATTGTAAAGGAAACGAATGACAAAATGAAAGAGGTCACAGAAATTGCCTCTTGCAACATGGAACAATTTTAAGTGAATCTAATATTCTAATAAAATTACAGAAAAATTATTTCTCCTTGTGAGAAGAATTTCTCTTACTGAGTTTTCATTTCAAAATTTCTACTTTATTGAAGGTTTAACGTTTCCTTTAAAACGGACAACGAACTCTTCACTAGGCACCTGAATATATATTTCTGTTAAAATATACATTACTGCGACTATTGGATTATATTGAGAAAAACATTAATGCATCGAACCTTTGTCAGCATATCAATATATTTCAGACCACAGCTCGCATTCCAGAAGCAGAATGAAAAATACCAGGTGTAATATCATATGGTATACGGAAATTCGATTGCAGTAACTGCATATTCTTAATAGAAATGAACCTATGAAGATTTATTATTCCATTAAATTCCCACGAGCAGCCGTAAGCCATGTGCTGCAGAATTACCTAAATAATCGTCGTATAGCGCACCATATAGTAAACGGAAACGGAATACAATTCAATTTAGACGCATCTTCTCCATCACGCCGCAAAATACGTTTTCGCAAAAGAACCGCAAAAATGATGTGCAATATTCACCTTCCGATTACAAAACATCCTCTTTTCTACCCATTTTTCCCCGTCATAGCGAATGGTTACGAATCTCAACTTTTGGAATAAACATCAGACATTTCCGCGCATGAGAGAGAGATATAAGATTTAGAATTTATATCATCTCTGGTCTATTAATGTAGTTTCCATCAGAACCAAGGAAAAGCCGAAACGAATACCGTCAACTCCGGAAGAAAGTAATTAAGGATTTATAAATAGAACAATGAAGAGGATTATCGGGTAAATGATCGTGGCAGTCGCGGTGTCCCTCAGTGTTGTCAGTCAGTCGAATGACTTTCAAGAGATTACTGTGGTTCTGTAGATCGGCCCGCAAAATAATTTAACTATCGTTCTTCCCGCTTTTCCTTTCTATGGGGAGAAAATAGGAATTACAATATTCGTCCGAATTATATATGAATTAAAGAAGATTACCTAGATTACCTAGAGCGGGGATGGGAGAGGCTGTCCTCTTCTTTCTTCGGCGCCATCCTGGTCCTGGTCCCGTCCTGGTCCTGGTCCCGGTCATGGTCCTCTTCTCATCCCGAGAAGATCCCTCGAATATCCCGCGTAGCCCCTGAAAATTTGAATTACAGCATCATTTCAGAGGATGATACATTCGTAAAACATCGGTAGAGAGAAAATTTAAACTCTTACTTTCGAATATTTGCACTTCATTCCTTCCGAGACGTTCCACGTTGATAACGAAATTTCCGTTCCCCTCGGCCCATTAATCTTTAATGTTGAAGCTTCTAAACGGGACTTCGTATCATTCCAAAATATTTGCATTTGAAAATTGAACGTATCGTTAATTTTGAATACCTGAAGTTATAGGTTATATTATAAATTTATATATTATAGATTATAGGTTATAGTTATATATCAGTTATATAATTTTTGGTGATTTTCAATCGAAATATTACTATGTCCCACTATGTCGACTGTCTAACGGAATGGACTGAGACTGATTCATGGTTTTCAGATCATTTTTGCACGCATCATAAGTTGCTTGGTCCACTTTGGAGAGAAACAATCATAATTCATGGTTATCGATAAATTTTTGGTTATCATCGGTATTTCAAATACTCAATTACACTTTTCATGCATAATGATTCAGCCCCCTTAAACATACCTATGTTATTTCATTACTTCACGCCCTAAAAGTACACCACTTAATATTTTAGAAAAAAAATGAACAAAACGCTTCATTACGGGAAAAAAACTTTCTGTAATATAAGTTTGTGGCTACTAGATCTTACATTCATTTGTTTCAGAAAATTAAGAAGCAACTGGTCAAACACGAGAGGAATTCCAACTCGTAACCTCAGATACGTCTGGCACATGCACACTCAACATTTAGTTAGTAATTATTTCCATTGATGAAATTTTTAAGGAGACTCGTAATTGGATTTTTCAGAAGAGAATTTTTAAAATTTATTATAAGACTAGCATAACCTCGGTTAATATAATTTGTTAATTCTGTCGTTAAAGAAACTCTAAACATGTGTTTTATCCGTATATTGTCTTATTCGACCAGAATACGTCCAGGAAATAATGACGAAGTGTTCTTATTAGGGAAACGATTTCTCCAGCCATTAATGTTTTCACCCTTTCGCGCCTGTTACCTTTCTCAGCCGATGAAGAAAATCCTACAAAAGGAAACAAATGTCCTGCAATTACGCTGTAATTCTTCCTACACGAGAGAACTAATGCCGTGAAGAAATTTGAGGCATAAAGATTGCTGAAGGGAGAATACAAGCTGCTAGGTAAACTATTTTACATCGTTTCGATATCTGCGAGGCTTCGTACCGTCCTCCCGCATCCCATTGGGTTACTTTCGACGAATGAAAGACTTTTTTGCGGCAGAAATGGTCATTGTACTTGCTCCGCTAGAGTTTCATTTTTGCACGCATGATCAGGATTAAAATGAAAACAAACAATTCTGATTTGACGATTAAATACAAGATTTAAGCGAAACTCGACGTTCAAAATTAAGATTTTCTTATCATACTACCGTTAAGTTGATGAATTATGTAAGTATGGAAGCATTCCCAGTGACATCTCGTTTAAATTCGTGCCATCAACGAAGAATACAAGACTCTCAATTGCTGGGCAATATGTACAATTATTCATTACATAATTCCTTAGCAAATCGTGAGCAGTAACAGTTACTTCTCCAAAGTGTCGTGGTGAGGAAGGAACATTGAATTAGCCAGAGCGCGCTAGGGTTAGAGAGGCTCTACAGAATCCCAAAATGGAAAAATAAACCTGCAACATGCAATGGTTTGAAAGTACTCATTACTTGTTTACAGATTTCCTTCGCAAAGTATCGAAAATTCAACCCTCTTACTTGAATTCCCCCGGCGTATAGGCATACGAATGACAGAAGTCATTCCCTGTCGCTCCCTGTTACAACAATTTTCAACGAGTCATTTATATTTTTCAAAGATAATTTCTCCTAGTGAGAAAAATTTCTCATATCCAGTTTTCATTACGGAAATGGTTTTGCATATTTACCTCTTCAATCGGAACGGGCAACGATCTCGTAATTAGATCACGATAACTGAATACATATTTATGTTAAAATATAAATTACTTCGAATGATGGAATAAATTCGGTAAAAAATTAATGCGTCGAACCTTTGTCTGCATATCAGAATTTTTCGGACTAATTCCTATAGCTGAATGAAAAAAACTGCATTTAATATAATATGGTATCATAAAGTCGATTGCAGTAGCTGTATATATGATCCCAATTGTCAATATTTGGATGATCCTTATTATATGTTTTTAGCCTAGAAGTGTAGTCTTACTTTTGTCTACATACCTGGTTACCCTTATCCACTTCAGGTATCCATGTTGGCTTATTCCTAACCTTTGGAATGAAAGAGCTCTGTTGTAACCTTCGCTCCTTTCTGCATGCCGAACCTTTGGTCCTTATAAATTCTTCATTTCTAAAATAAACCATGAAATAACATAAAACTATTTTCCCTCACTGAATAAAATATATCCCTAATTTTCTGTATCATTAAATATGTGTCTTAAATTATATGTTAATTTTAAATAAATGAAAGAATATATTTTTAATCAAATTCCATTAATTGTATCTTAATATTTCATATTTATTTAATATTCAATTGTAGATAAATGTAATTTGTAAAAATCTTTTATAATTAATATTTATTATATTATAATACTAGTTGCCCCGTGCGAAACTTTCGCAGACGACACTGATACTCAATTTCCCACCCAAATACACTTCAACAAACACTAATCTTTACAAACAAATACACAAAAACTAAAACATACCTAAAAATACACACCTTCGTATTCTTTATCAGTTTCGATATACCTCGATTGTAGCGATGGATATCGACTTCTACACATCCAGCAACAAAACTCAATAGCCAAATAAAATGTCTTGCGTTTTCTAACGCCATACCATATGAACCCAAACAAAATCCCTATTATATTAGAGAACGTGAGAGTATAAATGTTATCGAATGTTTTAAAAATTTTATTATAGTAGTATAATCACGAATAGTGCACGTCATCACTATAACAATACATGTATCTTATCCTACACCGAATACCTCAATTCACTCAATGCGTTTATGACTAAATGAATTATGGTAAAGATACAAAATATCACTGCCAGCTGTACCTAAATCTGTCGTTATAAAAACCACTTCCTTTTATACCGGCAATGAAGTGTCACTTAAATAACCAAGATAAAAGAACGAAACATACCTTCTGCATCCACGTCATTTATTTATTTTCTATGTTCTTCTCTTCATACATGAAATAACTACTACTCGTCTGCAGTGATCTGATCTGGGAGAGGAGAGCTAGAGGGGAAGCTAAATGTCACACTTTCATACGAATACATTGTGTTACATTGTCAAAGCGCATAGCATTCTCCCCGCATTGAAAGTCTCTTACATCGTTAATGTGGCAAAACAATACATTTTTGTGCTTCGGAGATAGCGATTGGGAATAAAAGCTTGGGCTTTCGTTAAGCTTGTACTACATGCTGGTGAGTTTTCTGAAATCGCAGGACATCCTTTTCTTCACTCAGAAATATGATTAAATGTTGAATATTATCTATTCAATGAGTGAAATATAAACAATGAAAATCATTTGATATCAGGTTTAGATATATAGAAAATTTGCAACATACGAAACCGGGAAGTAATATGCAAAATTATTCAAACATACCACATGATAAAACCGTGACGCAAACTTTCATATTCGGCAATGTTCATGTTTCTTTGGCTGTCGTTCTGCTCCCGCAAGATGCAATGTGGCTTGCTTATTCAACTGTTATGGTTGCGTACGACGTCGAAGTTTTCGTTCATGGAGACTGTAATGTTAATTGCGAATCATTTTATGCCCGAGAATAGATGCATTATCCGATTTAAAAATTTGTTTACACTCGTCACTAAGTAAACAAATTGAATCTGTATATAGCAACCTGGGCCTTTTTTCGTCCAGTAGAAAATGAGATGATTAAAATATTATTTCAATTTGTCTAACAAATGCTGCATTTTTTATTTGTCTGACTATTTTTCGCAGGAACCTGACAACTTTTGCCATCAAACGGTCATTCATTTATATATATTGATGGAGTAATAAGGGAGAAAAGTCCCGATCACCAAAAAAGCATGTTTTAAAATAATATATAGATAGATTATTGATAAAGTATGGAATAATCCATTGACATGCTTATTTGAGAGAAGTTTAAAAATCAAATGTTTACTTAAAAGAATAAAAATATAGAATTAAATAATGCAATCGTATTCTTTGACACGTGATTTATGAACATAGAACAGATTAATCGAGACCTAGACCTCGTAGGGGATTTTGCTCTATTGTAAGCATAGCAGGTAGCACTTGCCATGGCCTAGGTAAGTGGAAAGGTTGGGGGTCTAATATGTCGCGAATGAAGTAGAAGCTTGAGGATAGGCATTTACTGGCATTTGTGCGATTTTGGTTCCACACAAAATGTAGTAACATTAATATTGAGGAATGTGAAACTAATGGATGTACTTACAAATATTGCACTTCTCTTGGAGTGCAAAAGCTGCTGGAGAAGAAATACAGAATTATAGGAGTTGAGAGAAAAGTTGCGGGCGGCCGAGAAGAAATTCTGCGAACTGACGGATTTGAATACTTCACTCAAGGCTGGTGATCGAGGTTTATCGAGTATTCCTTCAGGTAAATTGTAGAAGTATCTTAAATAAGGTCAAAGAATTTTCAACTTTAATTGAACTTAATAAACCGGACATTGTAGTAAAGGCGGAATCCTGGCTTAATAAAGACATCGCTTCAGAGGAAATCTTTCGAGGCAACTTTAAGGTGTACAGGCGAGATAAGGAAGGGCATGGGGGAGGAGTATTTTTGTGCGTCTCAGAAAACTTAAATAGCGTTCAGTTGACACATACGAGCTTCTTAAAATAGCAGTTATAGACAAAACGAGTAAGAGAAAAAATCTGGAAGACGGAGCCTACAGAACTCAAGGGGCGCAACTTGGAATATTTGAAAGGATCGGGGAAATAACATACGAGGACAGGGAACAAACCTACTATCATAGCAGACGATCTTAACATGCCCGAGGTTAAATGGTCAAGAGGGGGCCTCAAGCACAGGTCAGCTATTAGTGAATAGAACTGTAGGAGAGGGTGGCTTCACAATTCGTGCATTGTCCAACACCAAATGAAAATTTAGTAGATGTTTTTCTAGTGAGACCTCCTGAGATATTCAGCGATCATGAGGTGTTTCCAGGAATCAGTCACCATCAGGGAATATAGATGGAAATACTTTGGAATCACAAGAGCGTCGCCACCTCTTCAAACAGGGTTGTAAACTAGTACAAGAAGGCCAATATCGTTGCGTTTCAAGATTTCTTAGCGGAGAAATACAAATAATAGAGGGGGACCGTTAACGAAGTATGGAACAATTTTAAGTGAATCTAACATCCTTCACTTAATCTTCCTTGCCAGTGAAAGGTATGGCGACCCGGAATTTTACAATGAGAAAATTAAACGACTAAAGAAGCGTGCAAACTGAACAAAACGAGAGTACTTTGCAAAAGATACCATTCTCAATAAAAGGAAATCCGTAAAATTCTAATTAAAGAGAATAAAAGCTCAAAATCACTTATTGGAAAAAGCTCCCTCGGTTAAGAACAATAGTTAGTACATATTTATAGCTATATGCGAAATTGAAGGAAGGAAGGTAGTAATAGGGATGAGTACTTTAACGATGGTGAAAAAGCTCAGGAATTCGCGAAGCACTTTTTAAAAATTTTTGCACCAAAGAAAATATCAAGCTTGCTAAGACAACGACAGGATGACGGAAATGAATACTTGCGGTTCAACATAGGCTTTAACGATATAAAAAAAGTAAAAGTATAGTAGTTCGCTAAAGAGTAAAAAATCAGTCAGACCAGCCAGCATACAGAATGAGGCCTTAAAATTATTGGACGGGCCATAGTTTATTATCCACATAGAATATTTACAAATGCGTTAAACAACGGTGAAAGCTCGCTTGAGAGGAAATCCGCTACGGTCATACTAATTCATAAGGGAGGAAAGAAGAAATTGGCGGATAACTACAGACCAATATGACTTACGAGTGTGGTAGGAAGCTTTTGGAAAAAATTGTAGCTAGTTATATACGAAAGGCTTGGGACAGTGAGATTGGATTTCAAATTGGATTTCAAATTGTCAGCAAGGATTTCGGAAAGGATACTCTTGCGAATCCCAACTTTTATGGTTTAATAGAGCCCTGGTGAAAGCTCACGATGCAACAGAACAAGTAGATGCAGCTATAATATAGTTATCATAAGCATTTGACTTAGTAGATCCTTATGGAAAAGGTATCGCGCATAAATATTGACCCAAGATTAGTTATATGGATACAGTCATTCATTAGCGATAGAACTATAAAGGTTAGGATCGATGAACAATCATCACAAGGTGCTAATGTAACCTCAGGCGTTCTCAGGGAAGTGTGCTAGGGACCATAATATAATTAACTTCAACTACTTTAAATTTGAATTCAATCATAGCATAGGAGACTCATGTGTGCCAACTCATAAGGACATTCGATTCCTTGGGTTAACCTTCAGTAAAAATTTAAAATTGGCAAGTCTTATTTAGAACATAACTTGTAGAGCGAACAGAAGTCTTAATTTCAGAAACTTCAGGAAGTGCCATAAGGAAGTTAAAAAATTGCATATATTTAACGCTAGTTAGAGCTATGCTTGAGTATAGCGATAGCGTTTGGGAACCACATCAAAAACAACTAACAGATAAATTAGAAAACGTGCAGAGGAGAGCAGCTAGGTTTGTTTTGGGTAAATATGGGAAGACGAACAGCGTCACTGCTTTAATTGAAGAGTTTGGCTGGGAAAAATTAGAATCGAGCCGTAAAATAAAAAGATTGCGGAATATATAAAAAAAACTATTACAGGAAAGCCTAAAATGAAAGATTTTTAAAACATAGTCTCAGAGACCAGATTATTTTGGGAGAAATGACCACAAACACAAAGTCGCTTCTCTTAAACAAAGAACAGATATCTGTAAATACTCATTTGTTAACCGGGGAATCTTAGAATGGAACAATTTACCTGAAGAAGTTTTCGTACCCTTTTCCCCTTCCTATAGAGTGTTTATTAATAAAATTAAAAAGGCTTTGTAAATAAACATAATTAATTACCTTGTTAAAATAAAAAAATGAATTTGTACAATATATTTTCAATATGATTTATAAGAAATTGTTCAAATTGTATAATAAAATTTGAGAATTATTTTTACACCAATCTATAAATGTATTACATTTACCTATTTATTTGAATAATATAGTAACTAGTAACTATGAGCTATTATACTTCACACAACCATTAAGAAAGAATGCTGTCAACAAAAAAGAACAGGGGCAAATGGCTTCGTCAATAATGAGCTATAGCACCAAATCTATTTGGGTTTTTTAATGAAGCAGGATTATAAAACAATTGTGCAATTATATATAATTTAACATTGACCTAAATCAAGTACTAGATCTTTTAAATGAATTGTAACTCATAAGTAAATATGACTCCTTAAAGTAACTCAATATTTAAATGAAATATCATAAAATGTTGATTTAAATCATGGCATCATAAAAGCTCTATGGTTTAATATTGGTATTAACAAATCATTAAATATAAATTAGTATTTTTCTGGTTGGAGTAAAATATGGGAAAAATTAATTATTATTATACAGTTTACAGTAAAGAATGACAAAATTTAATGGACCAAATAATTCATAGAACTGTTATTTAATAGAAAGCATAAAAGGTATCAGAACCATTCCCCCCTCCCTCTTACCCCTCCCCTCCATTTCCCCTCCCCTCTAACCCTCCCCTCCATTTCCCCTCCCATGTAACCCCTCCCCTCCATTTCCCCTCCCCTCTAAGCCCTCCCCTCCATTTCCCCTCCCCTATAACCCCTCCCCTCCATTTCCCCTCCCCTCTAAGCCCTCCCCTCCATTTCCCCTCCCCTCTAACCCCTCCCCTCCATTTCTCCTCCATTCCTTCCACCCCACCTCCCAATTACTCCCTCCCCTCCTAATCTCCTCCCCTCCCCTCCAATTCCCCTCCGTTCTTTACACCCCTCCATTCCTTCCACCCCTCCTCTCATTACCACCCCTACCTTCCCCTCATTTCCTCCCCTACTTTTCCATCCCCTCATTACTTCCCCTACTTTCTCTCCCCTTCTTTTCCCCTCCCCTCTTTTCACCTTATTTTAGTCTGCTATCACTTCCCCTCCTCCCCTCCCCTACTTTTAATATATTTTTGTATTTTACATTTTCATTTCTTTAGCCACTTTTTTACATTATTTTTCGTCACTTATTTCCCACCTTTTAATGTCATTCTTTCTTCTAACCTATCCCCCTAAATGAGCCAAGGGTTATTTTCCTGTCTTTTTATAAATATCTAGAATCTAAACCTGTCTTATACCTTAATCCTATTATTATAACTATATTTAGGACACCCACCTTCAGAATTGAAGCAGAGATATCCTAGTTCTCAATATCTGTTGCTTATATTGAGATCCTCTGGTTTTCTCTCCTGGACCAGTAGATTTTGGCGGCCAGTAATCTGCATGGTGAATTCCTTGCAGTCATGCTGATAGAAGATCATGCCTTCATTCCTTTGGTATTGCAGCATGGACCATGTTTGACCGCTACAAGATGGCATGCAATTCCAACATGGATCCTAGAAAGAAAATAAATATACTAAATAGTAAAATTTTTATACAGGACCATGATATTTTTACTGCTAGATTCTCTAAATAGTTAAGAAAATAATGAAACCTGTATAGTTTAATATTATGATAGGTAAATGAAATTAATACCTTCTTGAATCATATTCAAAAATGATTAGCCTATGTAAACACTAAATGTAAACAAAGTAATGCACTACTAGTACTAGTATTTTGTCAAATTCCATGTCATCACTTTGGCTATTGCTATTTCAAGAATAATTTTCTTCGGTAGAAAATATGAAGAAGATCTATTACAGTTTTTGCCAAGTAGCCTCAACAATCAGGTCTATTTAATAAACGCTCTAAGAATATTATATAATTATATATATATATATATATATATATATATATATAATAAATGTCTTAAATTTAGATCGAATTGTATTGATGAATAATTAATAAATTTCACACTCTCTCGGAAAAATATCGTAATATTGTAAGGGAAACGAATGACAATATGAGAGAGGTCACGAAAATTCCCTGTTGCAACATGTAAATAAACTCAAATATTATTTCACAAAACTATATATCCTAGTAATAAGAATTTCTCTAACCGATTTTTCATTTCAGAAATTCTATTTTATTGAAGGTTTAACGTATCAATCAAAACGGACTACGATCTCGGGACTAGGTCGCCATAACTGAATATATATTTCTGATAAAATATACAAGACTACGACAATTAGATTATATACAGGAAAAAATAAAAGCATAAAACCTTTATCTGATATCAGTAAATTAATGACCAGAGCTCGCACTCCACAAGCAGAATGAAAAAACGGCGTGTAATATAAGATGGTACTCGGAAATTCGATGGCAGTTACTGTATATTCCTAATTTAAATGAAACTATGAAGAGTTATAATTACAATAATATACCGCGATCAGCCGTAAGCCATGAGGTAGGGGATTTGTAATTACCTAATTATTCATCGTGATAGCGCACATTATAGTGAATGGGAACGGAACACAATCCAATTTTGAAGCATATTCACTCGCTAAGAAACCTGCAAATTTCATTACGGTAATGATGAAAAAATACGCTTTTGCAAAAAGCCAGCAATATCGACGTAGAAAATTCACATTCCCATTCCAAAAATCGTCCTTTCTACCCATTTTTCCACGATCATACCCAATGGATAGTAATCTCACCTTTTCGAAGTAAACTTCAAACATTTCGGCGCATGAGAGGGAGATATAAGATTTAGAATTTAAATCATCTCTGGTCTATTAATGTTGTTTGCATCAGAAAGAAGAAATGCCTAAACGAATGCCTTCAACTCCGGAAGAAATTAAATTCAAGGATATATGAATAGAATATTGAGAAAGATTATCGCGGCAGTCGCGATATCGCTCAGTGTTGTCAGTCAATCCAATGACTTTCAAGAGGTTACTGTGGTTCTGTAGATCGGCCCGCAAAATAATTTAACCATGTATCTTCCCGCTTTTCCTCTCTATGGGGAGAACGTAGGAATTACAATAGAAATAATATCCCACCCAATTATATATGGATTAAAGAAGATATTTACCTAGAGCGGGGATGGGAGAGGCTGTCCTCTTTTTTCTTCGGCGCCATCCTGTTCCTCGTTCCGTCCCGGTCCTGGTCCTCGTCCTGGTCCTGGTCCCGCCTGGTCCTGGTCCCGGTCCTGGTCCTGGTCCTCTTCTCATCCCGCGAAGATCCCTCGAAGATCCAGCGTAGCCCCTGAAAATTTGAATTACAGCATCATTTCAGAGGATGATACTTTCGTAACACATCGGTAGAGAGAAATTTAATTTCTTGCTTTCGAATATTAGCACTACATTCCTTCCGAGAACTTCCACGTTTATAACCAAAATTCCGTTCCCCTCGGCCCATTAAACTTTAATGTTGAAGCTTTTAAACGGGACTTCCAATCATTCCAAAATATATGCATTTGTATTATTGAACGTATCGTTAATTTTGAATAACTGAAGTTGCCAATTTATTGGTAATTTTCAATCCAAATATTCCTGTCCTACTAAGTCGACTATCTCGCAGAATGGACTGAGACTGATTCATGGTGTTCAGATATTCAGATCATTTTTACATGCATCATAAGTTGCTTGGTCGACTTTAGACAGAATCAATCATAATTCATGGTTATCAATAAATGTTTCGTTTTCATCGGTATTTCAAATAATACTCAATTACACTTTTCAAGCATAATGATTCAGCCCCCTTAAAAATACCTCTGTTATTTAATCACTTTCACGCCCAAAAAGAACACCAATTAATATATTAGAAAAAGGATTGAACAAAACGCTTTAATACGGGAAGAAACTTTCTGTAATATACGTTTGTGGCGACAAGACCTTACATTCGTTTGTTACAGAAAATTAGGAAGCAACTGGTCAAACACGAGAAGAATTCCAACTCGCAACCTCAGATACGTCAGGCATTTTCTCACTCAACACTTGGTGGGTTCCATTAAAGAAATTTTTCAGCATACTCAGAATTGGAATTTTCAGAAGAGAATTTTTTAAATTTATTATAAGGCTAGCATAACCTCGGCTAACACAATTTGTTATGTCAGTCTTTAATGAAACACTGAACAGGTGTTTTATGCAAATCATGTCTTATTCGACCAGAATACGCCCAAGAAATAAAGGCGAAGTACTATTATTATTTGGTAAATGTTTTCTCGAGCGATTAAAATCTTTACCCTTTCCCGTCGGTTGCCTCCGGGGAATAATATCCTACAAAAAGAATCGATTGACGAGCAATGACACTGTAATTCTTCCTACACAAGAAAACTAATGCCGTGAAAAAATCTTGAGGCGTAAGGATTGCTGAAGGGAGGATACAAGCTGGCAGGTAAACTATTTTACCCTGTTTCCTGAAAGGCTTCGAACCATCCTCCCGCCACCCATTGCGTTCCTTTGGAGAATAAAAGACTTTTTTTAGCGTAAATCGTTATTGCAGTTCCTCCGCTAGAGAAGCATTTTTGCGCGCATGATGAGGATTGAAAAGAAAACGAAGACATTCTGATTTGACGATAATATACAATATTGAAACGAAACTCGACCTTGAAAATTTAACGTTTATACTACCATGAAGTTGATGAATAATCAGGGATTTTATTATAAAACTTTGGAAGCTTTCCCAGTGACTTCTCGTTTAAATGCTTCTCATCAACAAGAAAATACAAGACTCTAAATTGTTGGGCAATATAATCAACTATTCAATACAAAATTCATAAGCAAATGGAGAGCAGTAAGAGTTACTTCTCCAAAGTGTCGTGGTGAGGAAGGGTCTTTGAATTAGGCAGAGCGCGCTAGGGTTAGAGAGGCTCTTGAGAAGCCCAAAAAATACACCTGCAATAAGCAATGCATTTAAAGTACTCAATCCTTGGTTACAGATTTCCGCTGCAAAGTATCCGAAATTTAACCCTCCCACGAATTTAACCACGACGTAAAGGCAAACGTGTGATACGAAGAAAGAGGCCACCGCGCTCACTCTTACATGTAAATCATGTAAACTATTATTTCCGTAAAATATTTATCCTACTAGGAAGAATTTATATTACAGAATTTTCATTTCATAATTGGTACTTTATTGCACGCTTATCGCTTCAATCGGAGACCCAAACTTCTAGTCACTAAGTCACGATAAATAATTATACGGGATAATACTGTAAAAAATATAAAGTACTTCGACTGATGTATGAAATTGAGGAAAAAATTAATGCATCGAACCCTTGTCAGCATATCAATATATTTTAGACCACAGCAGAAGCAGAATGAAAAAACCGCGTGTAATATAACATGGTATTCGGAAATTCGATTGCAGTAACTGCATATTCTTAATTGAAATTAACCCCTGAAGATTTACAATTGCATCAATATGCCACGATCAGCCGTACGCCATGAGGTAGGGGATTTATATGTACCTAATTATTCATCGCGATAGCGCACATTATAGTGAACGGAAACGGAACACAATCCAATTTTCAAGCATATTCTCTCTCGCTATAAACCCGCAAATTTTATTACCGTCGCGCTTTGCAAAAAGCCTGCAACATCGACGTAGGTTATAAATATCCCGATTTCAGAAATAGTCTTTTCTACCCATTTTTCCACGATCATAACCAATGCTTAGGAATCTCACCTTTTGGAATAAAGTACAGACATTTCCGCGCATGAGAGAGATATATAGGATTTAGAATTTATATCATCTCTGGTCTATTATTTTAGTTTACGTCAGAACGAAGAAATGCCTAAACAAATACCGTCAACTCCGGAAGAAATTAAATTAAGGATATATGAATAGAACAATGAAGAGGATTATCGTGTCAATGATCGTGGAAGTCGCGGTATCCCTCAGTCAGTCCAATGACTTTCATGAGGTTACTGTGGTTCTGAGGATCGGCCCCCAATATAATTTAGCCATATTTCTTCCCGCATTTCTTTTCTATGGGGAGGACGTAGGAATTACAATAGAATAATATCCCACCCAATTATATATGGATGAAAGAAGATATTTACCTAGAGCGGGGATGGGAGAGGCTGTCCTCTTCTTTCTTCGGCGCCATCCTGGTCCTTGTCCCGTCCCGTTCCTGGTCCTCGTCCTGGTCCTGGTCCTGGTCCCGGTCCTGGTCCTCTTCTCATCCCGCGAAGATCCCTCGAAGATCCAGCGTAGCCCCTTAAAATTTGAATACCACCATTACTTAAATTGCGATAATTAAAGTTTTACAGACGATGTACCGCCTGCTCTAGAAGGTCAAGTATTCCTTCCATCTAAACTACGCATATGAATTGAGATATTTACCTTGAGCGGGGATGGGAAAGGCCTTCCTCTTCTTTCTTCGGCGCCATCCTGGTCCTCGTCCCGTCCCGGTCCTGGTCCTCGTCCTGGTCCTGGTCCCGCCTGGTCCTGGTCCCGGTCCTGGTCCTCTTCTCATCCCGCGAAGATCCCTCGAAGATCCAGCGTAGCCCCTGAAAATTTGAATTACAGCATCATTTCAGAGGATGATACTTTCGTAACACATCGGTAGAGAGATATTTAAATTCTTGCTTTCGAATATTGGCACTACATTCCTTCCGAGAAGTTCCACGTTTATAACCAAATTTCCGATCCCCTCGGCCCATTAAATTTTATTGTTGAAGTTTCTAAACGGGACTTCCTATCATTTCAAAATATATGCTTTTGTATTATTGAACGTATCGTTAATTTTGAATAACTGAAGTTGCCAATTTATTGGTGATTTTCAATCCAAATATTCCTGTCCTACTAAGTCGACTATCTCACAGAATGGACTGAGACTGATTCATGGTTTTCAGAAATTCAGAACATTTTTGCTTCATCATAAGTTGCTTGGTCGACTTTGGAGAGACACAGTCAAAATTCATGGTTATCAGTAAATTTTTCTTTTTCATCGGTATTTCAAATACTCAATCACACTTTTCAAGCATAATGACTCAGCCTCCTTAAAAATACCTCTGTTATTTAATCACGCTCACGCCCTAAAAGTACGCCACTTAATATATTAGAAAAAGGATTGAACAAAACGCTTTAATACGGGAAGAAACTTTCTGTAATGTACGTTTGTGGCGACAAGATCTTACATTCGTTTGTTACAGAAAATGAAGAAGCAACTGGTCATACACGAGAAGAATTCCAACTGGCGACCTCAGATACGTCAGGCATTTTCTCACTCGACACTTGGTGGGTTCCATTAAAGAAATTTTTCAGCATACTCAGAATTGGAATTTTCAGAAGAGAATTTTTTAAATTTATTATAAGGCTAGCATAACCTCGGCTAACACAATTTGTTATGTCAGTCTTTAATGAAACACTGAACAGGTGTTTTATGCAAATCATGTCTTATTCGACCAGAATACGCCCAAGAAATAAAGGCGAAGTACTATTATTATTTGGGAAATGTTTTCTCGAGCGATTAAAATCTTTACCCTTTCCCGTCGGTTGCCTCCGAGGAATAATATCCTACAAAAAGAATCGATTGTCGTGCAATGACGCCGTAATTCTTCCTACACAATGTCGTGAAAAAATCTGGAGGCGTAATGATTGCTGAAGGGAGGATACAAGCTGCCAGGTAAACTATTTTACCCTGTTTCCTGCAAGGCTTCGATCCATCCTCCCGCCACCCATTGCGTTCCTTTCGCGAATGAAACACTGTTTTGCACCTTAAATCGTTATTGCAGTTCCTCCGCTAGAGAATCATTTTTGCGCGCATGATGAGGATTGAAAAGAAAACGAAGACATTCTGATTTGACGATAATATACAATATTAAAACGAAACTCGACCTTGAAAATGTAACGTTTATACTACCATGAAGTTGATGAATAATCAGGGATTTTATTATAAAACTTTGGAAGCATTCCCAGTGAGTTCTCGTTTAAATGCTTCGCATCAACAGAAGATGCAAGACTCTAAATTGCTGGGCAATATGAACAATTATTCAATACATAATTCCTTAGCAAATCGAGAGCAGTACAGTTAATTCTCCAAAGTGTCGTGGTGAGGAAGGGTCTTTGAATTAGCCAGAGCGCGCTAGGGTTAGAGAGGCTCTTGAGAAGCCCAAAAAAGTAAGAATACACCCGCAACTAACAATGCATTGAATGTACTCAATCCTTGGTTACAGATTTCCGCTGCAAAGTATCCAAAATTTAACCCTCCCACGAATTTAACCAGTACGTAAAGGCAAACGTGTGATACGAAGACAGAGGCCACGGCGCTCACTCTTACATGTAAATCGTGTAAATTCTTATTTCTGTAAAAAATTTATCCTACTTGAAAGAATTTCTATTACAGAGTTTTCATTTCAAAATTGGTACTTCATTGCACGCTTATCGCTTCAATCGGAACGTCCAAACATCTCGTCACTAAGTCACGATAAATAATTATACGAGTTAATACTGTAAAAAATATAAAGTTCCTCGAGTCATGATGAAATTGAGGAAAAAATTAATGCATCGAACCTTATCGGGTATCGGGTAAATGATCGTGGCAGTCGCGGTATCCCTCAGTCGGTCCAATTACTTTCAAGAGTTTACTGGGGTTCTGTAGATCGGCCCGCAAAATAACTTAGCCATGTTTCTTCCCGCTATTCTTTTCTATGGGGAGGACGTAGGAATTACAATCGAAATAATATCCCACCCAATTATATATGGATTAAAGAAGATATTTACCTAGAGCGGGGATGGGATAGGCTGTCCTCTTCTTTCTTCGGCGCCATCCTGGTCCTCGTCCCGTCCCGGTCCTGGTCCTCGTCCTGGTCCTGGTCCCGGTCCTGGTCCTCTTCTCATCCCGCGAAGATCCCTCGAAGATCCAGCGTAGCCCCTGAAAATTTGAATTACAGCATCATTTCAGAGGATGATACTTTCGTAACACATCGGTAGAGAGAATTTAAATTCTTGCTTTCAAATATTGGCACTACATTCCTTCCTAGAAGTTCCACGTTCATAACCAAATTTCCGTTCCCCTCGGCCCATTAAACTTGTTGAAATGTGGAAGCTTCTAAACGGGACTTCCTATCATTCCAAAATATATGCTATTGTATAATTGAACGTATCGTTAATTTTGAATAACTGAAGTTACCAATTTATTGGTGATTTTCAAACCAAATATTCCTGTCCTCCTAAGTCGACTATCGCACGCAATGGACTGAGACTGATTCATGGTTTTCAGAAATTCAGATCATTTTTGCTTGCATCATAAGTTGCTTGGTCGACTTTTGATAGAAACAGTCATAATTCATGGTTATCAGTAAATTTTTCGTTTTCATCGGTATTTCAAATACTCAATTACACTTTTCAAGCATAATGACTCAGCCTCCTTAAAAATATCTCTGGTATTTAATCCCTTTCACGTCCAAAAAGTACGCCACTTAATATATTAGAAAAAGGATTGAACAAAACGCTTTAATACGGGAAGAAACTTTCTGTAATATACGTTTGTGGCGACAAGACCTTACATTCGTTTGTTACAGAAAATTAAGAAGCAACTGGTCATACACGAGAAGAATTCAAACTCGCGACCTCAGATACATCAGGCATTTTCTCACTCAACACTTGGTTAGTTCCATTAATGAAATTTTTAAGCATACTCAGAATTGGAATTTTCAGAAGAGAATTTTTTAAATTTATTATAAGGCTAGCATAACCTCGGCTAACACAATTTGTTATGTCAGTCTTTAATGAAACACTGAACAGGTGTTTTATGCAAATCATGTCTTATTCGACCAGAATACGCCCAAGAAATAAAGGCGAAGTACTATTATTATTTGGGAAATGTTTTCTCGAGCGATTAAAATCTTTACCCTTTCCCGTCGGTTGCCTCCGAGGAATAATATCCTACAAAAAGAATCGATTGACGAGCAATGACACTGTAATTCTTCCTACACAAGAAAACTAATGCCGTGAAAAAATCTTGAGGCGTAATGATTGCTGAAGGGAGGATACAAGCTGCCAGGTAAACTATTTTACTCTGTTTCGCGCATATCTGCAAGGCTTCGAACCATCCTCCCGCCACCCATTGCGTTCCTTTGGAGAATGAAAGACTTTTTTTCAGCGTTAATCGTTATTGCAGTTTCTCCGCTAGAGAAGCATTTTTGCGCGAATTATGAGGATTGAAAAGAAAACGAAGACATTCTGATTTGACGATAATATACAAGATTGAAACGAAACTCGACCTTGAAAATTTAACGTTTATACTACCATGAAGTTGATGAATAATCAGGGATTTTATTATAAAACTTTGGAAGCTTTCCCAGTGACTTCTCGTTTAAATGCTTCTCATCAACAAGAAAATACAAGACTCTAAATTGTTGGGCAATATAATCAACTATTCAATACAAAATTCATAAGCAAATGGAGAGCAGTAAGAGTTACTTCTCCAAAGTGTCGTGGTGAGGAAGGTTCTTTGAATTAGCCAGAGCGCGCTAGGATTAGAGAGGCTCTTGAGAAGCCCAAAAAATACACCTGCAACTAGCAATGCATTGAAAGAACTCAATATTTGGTTGCACATTTCCGTTGCAAAGTATCCGAAATTTAACCCTCCCACGAATTCAACTCCGACGTAAAAGGAAACGTGTGATACGAAGCAGAGGTCACGGCGCTCCCTCTTACATGTAAATCAAGTAAACTATTATTTCTGTAAAAAATTTATCCTACTGCGAAGAATTTCTAATGCAGACTTTTCATTTCGAATTGGTACTTTATCGCACGATTATCGCTTCAATCGGAACGCCCAAACATCTCCTCACTAAGTCACGATAAATAATTATACGGGATAATACTGTAAAAAATATAAAGTACTTCGACTCATGTATGAAATTGAGGAAAAAATTAATGCATCGAACCTATTCAGCATATCAATATATTTCAGACCACAGCTGAAGCAGAATGAAAAAACCGTGTGTAATACAACATGGCATTCGGAAATACGATGGCAGTAACTGCATATTCTTAATTGAAATTAACCCCTGAAGATTTACAATTGCATCAATATGCCACGATCAGTCGTAAGCCATGAGGTAGGGGATTTATATTTACCTAATTATTCATCGCGATAGCGCACATTATAGTGAACGGGAACGGAACACAATCCAATTTTGAAGCAAATTCTCTCGCTTTACCCGCAAATTTTATTACCGTCTCGCTGAAAAATATGCTTTTGCAAAAAGCCTACAACATCGACGTAGGACATAAATATTCCGATTTAAAAAGATCGTCTTTTCTACCCATTTTTCTACCATCATACCCAATGCTTAGGAATCTCACCTTTTGGAATAAACTTCAGACATTTCCGCGCATGAGAGAGAGATATAGAATTTAGAATTTATATCATCTCTGGTCACTTATTGTAGTTTACGTCAGAACGAAGAAATGCCTAAACGAATACCGTCAACTCCGGAAGAAATTAAATTAAGGATTTATGAATAGAACAATGAAGAGGATTATCGTGTCAATGATCGTGGAAGTCGCGGTATCCCTCAGTCAGTCCAATGACTTTCATGAGGTTACTGTAGTTCTGTAGATCGGCCCCCAATATAATTTAGCCATATTTCTTCCCGCATTTCTTTTCTATGGGGAGGACGTAGGAATTACAATAGAATAATATCCCACCCAATTATATATGGATGAAAGAAGATATTTACCTAGAGCGGGGATGGGAGAGGCTGTCCTCTTCTTTCTTCGGCGCCATCCTGGTCCTTGTCCCGTCCCGTTCCTGGTCCTCGTCCTGGTCCTGGTCCTGGTCCCGGTCCTGGTCCTCTTCTCATCCCGCGAAGATCCCTCGAAGATCCAGCGTAGCCCCTTAAAATTTGAATACCACCATTACTTAAATTGCGATAATTAAAGTTTTACAGACGATGTACCGCCTGCTCTAGAAGGTCAAGTATTCCTTCCATCTAAACTACGCATATGAATTGAGATATTTACCTTGAGCGGGGATGGGAAAGGCCTTCCTCTTCTTTCTTCGGCGCCATCCTGGTCCTCGTCCCGTCCCGGTCCTGGTCCTCGTCCTGGTCCTGGTCCCGCCTGGTCCTGGTCCCGGTCCTGGTCCTCTTCTCATCCCGCGAAGATCCCTCGAAGATCCAGCGTAGCCCCTGAAAATTTGAATTACAGCATCATTTCAGAGGATGATACTTTCGTAACACATCGGTAGAGAGATATTTAAATTCTTGCTTTCGAATATTGGCACTACATTCCTTCCGAGAAGTTCCACGTTTATAACCAAATTTCCGATCCCCTCGGCCCATTAAATTTTATTGTTGAAGTTTCTAAACGGGACTTCCTATCATTTCAAAATATATGCTTTTGTATTATTGAACGTATCGTTAATTTTGAATAACTGAAGTTGCCAATTTATTGGTGATTTTCAATCCAAATATTCCTGTCCTACTAAGTCGACTATCTCACAGAATGGACTGAGACTGATTCATGGTTTTCAGAAATTCAGAACATTTTTGCTTCATCATAAGTTGCTTGGTCGACTTTGGAGAGACACAGTCATAATTCATGGTTATCAGTAAATTTTTCGTTTTCATCGGTATTTCAAATACTCAATTACACTTTTCAAGCATAATGACTCAGCCTCCTTAAAAATATCTCTGGTATTTAATCCCTTTCACGCCCAAAAAGTACGCCACTTAATATATTAGAAAAAGGATTGAACAAAACGCTTTAATACGGGAAGAAACTTTCTGTAATGTACGTTTGTGGCGACAAGATCTTACATTCGTTTGTTACAGAAAATGAAGAAGCAACTGGTCATACACGGGAAGAATTCCAACTGGCGACCTCAGATACGTCAGGCATTTTCTCACTCGACACTTGGTGGGTTCCATTAAAGAAATTTTTCAGCATACTCAGAATTGGAATTTTCAGAAGAGAATTTTTTAAATTTATTATAAGGCTAGCATAACCTCGGCTAACACAATTTGTTATGTCAGTCTTTAATGAAACACTGAACAGGTGTTTTATGCAAATCATGTCTTATTCGACCAGAATACGCCCAAGAAATAAAGGCGAAGTACTATTATTATTTGGGAAATGTTTTTCGAGCGATTAAAATCTTTACCCTTTCCCGTCGGTTGCCTCCGAGGAATAATATCCTACAAAAAGAATCGATTGTCGTGCAATGACGCCGTAATTCTTCCTACACAATGTCGTGAAAAAATCTTGAGGCGTAATGATTGCTGAAGGGAGGATACAAGCTGCCAGGTAAACTATTTTACCCTGTTTCCTGCAAGGCTTCGATTCATCCTCCCGCCACCCATTGCGTTCCTTTCGCGAATGAAACACTGTTTTGCACCTTAAATCGTTATTGCAGTTCCTCCGCTAGAGAATCATTTTTGCGCGCATGATGAGGATTGAAAAGAAAACGAAGACATTCTGATTTGACGATAATATACAATATTAAAACGAAACTCGACCTTGAAAATGTAACGTTTATACTACCATGAAGTTGATGAATAATCAGGGATTTTATTATAAAACTTTGGAAGCATTCCCAGTGAGTTCTCGTTTAAATGCTTCGCATCAACAGAAGATGCAAGACTCTAAATTGCTGGGCAATATGAACAATTATTCAATACATAATTCCTTAGCAAATCGAGAGCAGTACAGTTAATTCTCCAAAGTGTCGTGCTGAGGAAGGAGCCTTGAATTAGCCAGAGCGCGCTAGGGTTAGAGAGGCTCTTGAGAAGCCCAAAAAAGTAAGAATACACCCGCAACTAACAATGCATTGAATGTACTCAATCCTTGGTTACAGATTTCCGCTGCAAAGTATCCAAAATTTAACCCTCCCACGAATTTAACCAGTACGTAAAGGCAAACGTGTGATACGAAGACAGAGGCCACGGCGCTCACTCTTACATGTAAATCGTGTAAATTCTTATTTCTGTAAAAAATTTATCCTACTTGAAAGAATTTCTATTACAGAGTTTTCATTTCAAAATTGGTACTTCATTGCACGCTTATCGCTTCAATCGGAACGTCCAAACATCTCGTCACTAAGTCACGATAAATAATTATACGAGTTAATACTGTAAAAAATATAAAGTTCCTCGAGTCATGATGAAATTGAGGAAAAAATTAATGCATCGAACCTTATCGGGTATCGGGTAAATGATCGTGGCAGTCGCGGTATCCCTCAGTCGGTCCAATTACTTTCAAGAGTTTACTGGGGTTCTGTAGATCGGCCCGCAAAATAACTTAGCCATGTTTCTTCCCGCTATTCTTTTCTATGGGGAGGACGTAGGAATTACAATCGAAATAATATCCCACCCAATTATATATGGATTAAAGAAGATATTTACCTAGAGCGGGGATGGGATAGGCTGTCCTCTTCTTTCTTCGGCGCCATCCTGGTCCTCGTCCCGTCCCGGTCCTGGTCCTCGTCCTGGTCCTGGTCCCGGTCCTGGTCCTCTTCTCATCCCGCGAAGATCCCTCGAAGATCCAGCGTAGCCCCTGAAAATTTGAATTACAGCATCATTTCAGAGGATGATACTTTCGTAACACATCGGTAGAGAGAATTTAAATTCTTGCTTTCAAATATTGGCACTACATTCCTTCCTAGAAGTTCCACGTTCATAACCAAATTTCCGTTCCCCTCGGCCCATTAAACTTGTTGAAATGTGGAAGCTTCTAAACGGGACTTCCTATCATTCCAAAATATATGCTATTGTATAATTGAACGTATCGTTAATTTTGAATAACTGAAGTTACCAATTTATTGGTGATTTTCAAACCAAATATTCCTGTCCTCCTAAGTCGACTATCGCACGCAATGGACTGAGACTGATTCATGGTTTTCAAAAAATTAAGATCATTTTTGCTTGCATCATAAGTTGCTTGGTCGACTTTTGATAGAAACAGTCATAATTCATGGTTATCAGTAAATTTTTCGTTTTCATCGGTATTTCAAATACTCAATTACACTTTTCAAGCATAATGACTCAGCCTCCTTAAAAATATCTCTGGTATTTAATCCCTTTCACGTCCAAAAAGTACGCCACTTAATATATTAGAAAAAGGATTGAACAAAACGCTTTAATACGGGAAGAAACTTTCTGTAATATACGTTTGTGGCGACAAGACCTTACATTCGTTTGTTACAGAAAATTAAGAAGCAACTGGTCATACACGAGAAGAATTCAAACTCGCGACCTCAGATACATCAGGCATTTTCTCACTCAACACTTGGTTAGTTCCATTAATGAAATTTTTAAGCATACTCAGAATTGGAATTTTCAGAAGAGAATTTTTTAAATTTATTATAAGGCTAGCATAACCTCGGCTAACACAATTTGTTATGTCAGTCTTTAATGAAACACTGAACAGGTGTTTTATGCAAATCATGTCTTATTCGACCAGAATACGCCCAAGAAATAAAGGCGAAGTACTATTATTATTTGGGAAATGTTTTTCGAGCGATTAAAATCTTTACCCTTTCCCGTCGGTTGCCTCCGAGGAATAATATCCTACAAAAAGAATCGATTGACGAGCAATGACACTGTAATTCTTCCTACACAAGAAAACTAATGCCGTGAAAAAATCTTGAGGCGTAATGATTGCTGAAGGGAGGATACAAGCTGCCAGGTAAACTATTTTACTCTGTTTCGCGCATATCTGCAAGGCTTCGAACCATCCTCCCGCCACCCATTGCGTTCCTTTGGAGAATGAAAGACTTTTTTTCAGCGTTAATCGTTATTGCAGTTTCTCCGCTAGAGAAGCATTTTTGCGCGAATTATGAGGATTGAAAAGAAAACGAAGACATTCTGATTTGACGATAATATACAAGATTGAAACGAAACTCGACCTTGAAAATTTAACGTTTATACTACCATGAAGTTGATGAATAATCAGGGATTTTATTATAAAACTTTGGAAGCTTTCCCAGTGACTTCTCGTTTAAATGCTTCTCATCAACAAGAAAATACAAGACTCTAAATTGTTGGGCAATATAATCAACTATTCAATACAAAATTCATAAGCAAATGGAGAGCAGTAAGAGTTACTTCTCCAAAGTGTCGTGGTTAGGAAGGGTCTTTGAATTAGCCAGAGCGCGCTAGGATTAGAGAGGCTCTTGAGAAGCCCAAAAAATACACCTGCAACTAGCAATGCATTGAAAGAACTCAATATTTGGTTGCACATTTCCGTTGCAAAGTATCCGAAATTTAACCCTCCCACGAATTCAACTCCGACGTAAAAGGAAACGTGTGATACGAAGCAGAGGTCACGGCGCTCCCTCTTACATGTAAATCAAGTAAACTATTATTTCTGTAAAAAATTTATCCTACTGCGAAGAATTTCTAATGCAGACTTTTCATTTCGAATTGGTACTTTATCGCACGATTATCGCTTCAATCGGAACGCCCAAACATCTCCTCACTAAGTCACGATAAATAATTATACGGGATAATACTGTAAAAAATATAAAGTACTTCGACTCATGTATGAAATTGAGGAAAAAATTAATGCATCGAACCTATTCAGCATATCAATATATTTCAGACCACAGCTGAAGCAGAATGAAAAAACCGTGTGTAATACAACATGGCATTCGGAAATTCGATGGCAGTAACTGCATATTCTTAATTGAAATTAACCCCTGAAGATTTACAATTGCATCAATATGCCACGATCAGTCGTAAGCCATGAGGTAGGGGATTTATATTTACCTAATTATTCATCGCGATAGCGCACATTATAGTGAACGGGAACGGAACACAATCCAATTTTGAAGCAAATTCTCTCGCTTTACCCGCAAATTTTATTACCGTCTCGCTGAAAAATATGCTTTTGCAAAAAGCCTACAACATCGACGTAGGACATAAATATTCCGATTTAAAAAGATCGTCTTTTCTACCCATTTTTCTACCATCATACCCAATGCTTAGGAATCTCACCTTTTGGAATAAACTTCAGACATTTCCGCGCATGAGAGAGAGATATAGAATTTAGAATTTATATCATCTCTGGTCACTTATTGTAGTTTACGTCAGAACGAAGAAATGCCTAAACGAATACCGTCAACTCCGGAAGAAATTAAATTAAGGATTTATGAATAGAACAATGAAGAGGATTATCGTGTCAATGATCGTGGAAGTCGCGGTATCCCTCAGTCAGTCCAATGACTTTCATGAGGTTACTGTAGTTCTGTAGATCGGCCCCCAATATAATTTAGCCATATTTCTTCCCGCTATTCTTTTCTATGGGGAGGACGTAGGAATTACAATCGAAATAATATCCCACCCAATTATATATGGATTAAAGAAGATATTTACCTAGAGCGGGGATGGGATAGGCTGTCCTCTTCTTTCTTCGGCGCCATCCTGGTCCTCGTCCCGTCCCGGTCCTGGTCCTCGTCCTGGTCCTGGTCCCGGTCCTGGTCCTCTTCTCATCCCGCGAAGATCCCTCGAAGATCCAGCGTAGCCCCTTAAAATTTGAATACCACCATTACTTAAATTGCGATAATTAAAGTTTTACAGACGATGTACCGCCTGCTCTAGAAGGTCAAGTATTCCTTCCATCTAAACTACGCATATGAATTGAGATATTTACCTTGAGCGGGGATGGGAAAGGCCTTCCTCTTCTTTCTTCGGCGCCATCCTGGTCCTCGTCCCGTCCCGGTCCTGGTCCTCGTCCTGGTCCTGGTCCCGCCTGGTCCTGGTCCCGGTCCTGGTCCTCTTCTCATCCCGCGAAGATCCCTCGAAGATCCAGCGTAGCCCCTGAAAATTTGAATTACAGCATCATTTCAGAGGATGATACTTTCGTAACACATCGGTAGAGAGATATTTAAATTCTTGCTTTCGAATATTGGCACTACATTCCTTCCGAGAAGTTCCACGTTTATAACCAAATTTCCGATCCCCTCGGCCCATTAAATTTTATTGTTGAAGTTTCTAAACGGGACTTCCTATCATTTCAAAATATATGCTTTTGTATTATTGAACGTATCGTTAATTTTGAATAACTGAAGTTGCCAATTTATTGGTGATTTTCAATCCAAATATTCCTGTCCTCCTAAGTCGACTATCGCACGCAATGGACTGAGACTGATTCATGGTTTTCAGAAATTCAGATCATTTTTGCTTGCATCATAAGTTGCTTGGTCGACTTTTGATAGAAACAGTCATAATTCATGGTTATCAGTAAATTTTTCGTTTTCATCGGTATTTCAAATACTCAATTACACTTTTCAAGCATAATGACTCAGCCTCCTTAAAAATATCTCTGGTATTTAATCCCTTTCACGCCCAAAAAGTACGCCACTTAATATATTAGAAAAAGGATTGAACAAAACGCTTTAATACGGGAAGAAACTTTCTGTAATGTACGTTTGTGGCGACAAGATCTTACATTCGTTTGTTACAGAAAATGAAGAAGCAACTGGTCATACACGGGAAGAATTCCAACTGGCGACCTCAGATACGTCAGGCATTTTCTCACTCGACACTTGGTGGGTTCCATTAAAGAAATTTTTAAGCATACTCAGAATTGGAATTTTCAGAAGAGAATTTTTTAAATTTATTATAAGGCTAGCATAACCTCGGCTAACACAATTTGTTATGTCAGTCTTTAATGAAACACTGAACAGGTGTTTTATGCAAATCATGTCTTATTCGACCAGAATACGCCCAAGAAATAAAGGCGAAGTACTATTATAATTTGGGAAATGTTTTTCGAGCGATTAAAATCTTTACCCTTTCCCGTCGGTTGCCTCCGAGGAATAATATCCTACAAAAAGAATCGATTGTCGTGCAATGACGCCGTAATTCTTCCTACACAATGTCGTGAAAAAATCTGGAGGCGTAATGATTGCTGAAGGGAGGATACAAGCTGCCAGGTAAACTATTTTACCCTGTTTCCTGCAAGGCTTCGATCCATCCTCCCGCCACCCATTGCGTTCCTTTCGCGAATGAAACACTGTTTTGCACCTTAAATCGTTATTGCAGTTCCTCCGCTAGAGAATCATTTTTGCGCGCATGATGAGGATTGAAAAGAAAACGAAGACATTCTGATTTGACGATAATATACAATATTAAAACGAAACTCGACCTTGAAAATGTAACGTTTATACTACCATGAAGTTGATGAATAATCAGGGATTTTATTATAAAACTTTGGAAGCATTCCCAGTGAGTTCTCGTTTAAATGCTTCGCATCAACAGAAGATGCAAGACTCTAAATTGCTGGGCAATATTAACAATTATTCAATACATATTTCCTTAGCAAATCGAGAGCAGTACAGTTAATTCTCCAAAGTGTCGTGCTGAGGAAGGAGCCTTGAATTAGCCAGAGCGCGCTAGGGTTAGAGAGGCTCTTGAGAAGCCCAAAAAAGTAAGAATACACCCGCAACTAACAATGCATTGAATGTACTCAATCCTTGGTTACAGATTTCCGCTGCAAAGTATCCAAAATTTAACCCTCCCACGAATTTAACCAGTACGTAAAGGCAAACGTGTGATACGAAGACAGAGGCCACGGCGCTCACTCTTACATGTAAATCGTGTAAATTCTTATTTCTGTAAAAAATTTATCCTACTTGAAAGAATTTCTATTACAGAGTTTTCATTTCAAAATTGGTACTTCATTGCACGCTTATCGCTTCAATCGGAACGTCCAAACATCTCGTCACTAAGTCACGATAAATAATTATACGAGTTAATACTGTAAAAAATATAAAGTTCCTCGAGTCATGATGAAATTGAGGAAAAAATTAATGCATCGAACCTTATCGGGTATCGGGTAAATGATCGTGGCAGTCGCGGTATCCCTCAGTCAGTCCAATTACTTTCAAGAGTTTACTGGGGTTCTGTAGATCGGCCCGCAAAATAACTTAGCCATGTTTCTTCCCGCTATTCTTTTCTATGGGGAGGACGTAGGAATTACAATCGAAATAATATCCCACCCAATTATATATGGATTAAAGAAGATATTTACCTAGAGCGGGGATGGGATAGGCTGTCCTCTTCTTTCTTCGGCGCCATCCTGGTCCTCGTCCCGTCCCGGTCCTGGTCCTCGTCCTGGTCCTGGTCCCGGTCCTGGTCCTCTTCTCATCCCGCGAAGATCCCTCGAAGATCCAGCGTAGCCCCTGAAAATTTGAATTACAGCATCATTTCAGAGGATGATACTTTCGTAACACATCGGTAGAGAGAATTTAAATTCTTGCTTTCAAATATTGGCACTACATTCCTTCCTAGAAGTTCCACGTTCATAACCAAATTTCCGTTCCCCTCGGCCCATTAAACTTGTTGAAATGTGGAAGCTTCTAAACGGGACTTCCTATCATTCCAAAATATATGCTATTGTATAATTGAACGTATCGTTAATTTTGAATAACTGAAGTTACCAATTTATTGGTGATTTTCAAACCAAATATTCCTGTCCTCCTAAGTCGACTATCGCACGCAATGGACTGAGACTGATTCATGGTTTTCAGAAATTCAGATCATTTTTGCTTGCATCATAAGTTGCTTGGTCGACTTTTGATAGAAACAGTCATAATTCATGGTTATCAGTAAATTTTTCGTTTTCATCGGTATTTCAAATACTCAATTACACTTTTCAAGCATAATGACTCAGCCTCCTTAAAAATATCTCTGGTATTTAATCCCTTTCACGCCCAAAAAGTACGCCACTTAATATATTAGAAAAAGGATTGAACAAAACGCTTTAATACGGGAAGAAACTTTCTGTAATATACGTTTGTGGCGACAAGACCTTACATTCGTTTGTTACAGAAAATTAAGAAGCAACTGGTCATACACGAGAAGAATTCAAACTCGCGACCTCAGATACGTCAGGCATTTTCTCACTCAACACTTGGTTAGTTCCATTAATGAAATTTTTAAGCATACTCAGAATTGGAATTTTCAGAAGAGAATTTTTTAAATTTATTATAAGGCTAGCATAACCTCGGCTAACACAATTTGTTATGTCAGTCTTTAATGAAACACTGAACAGGTGTTTTATGCAAATCATGTCTTATTCGACCAGAATACGCCCAAGAAATAAAGGCGAAGTACTATTATTATTTGGGAAATGTTTTCTCGAGCGATTAAAATCTTTACCCTTTCCCGTCGGTTGCCTCCGAGGAATAATATCCTACAAAAAGAATCGATTGACGAGCAATGACACTGTAATTCTTCCTACACAAGAAAACTAATGCCGTGAAAAAATCTTGAGGCGTAATGATTGCTGAAGGGAGGATACAAGCTGCCAGGTAAACTATTTTACTCTGTTTCGCGCATATCTGCAAGGCTTCGAACCATCCTCCCGCCACCCATTGCGTTCCTTTGGAGAATGAAAGACTTTTTTTCAGCGTTAATCGTTATTGCAGTTTCTCCGCTAGAGAAGCATTTTTGCGCGCATGATGAGGATTGAAAAGAAAACGAAGACATTCTGATTTGACGATAATATACAATATTAAAACGAAACTCGACCTTGAAAATGTAACGTTTATACTACCATGAAGTTGATGAATAATCAGGGATTTTATTATAAAACTTTGGAAGCTTTCCCAGTGACTTCTCGTTTAAATGCTTCTCATCAACAAGAAAATACATGACTCTAAATTGTTGGGCAATATAATCAACTATTCAATACAAAATTCATAAGCAAATGGAGAGCAGTAAGAGTTACTTCTCCAAAGTGTCGTGGTGAGGAAGGTTCTTTGAATTAGCCAGAGCGCGCTAGGATTAGAGAGGCTCTTGAGAAGCCCAAAAAATACACCTGCAACTAGCAATGCATTGAAAGAACTCAATATTTGGTTGCACATTTCCGTTGCAAAGTATCCGAAATTTAACCCTCCCACGAATTCAACTCCGACGTAAAAGGAAACGTGTGATACGAAGCAGAGGTCACGGCGCTCCCTCTTACATGTAAATCAAGTAAACTATTATTTCTGTAAAAAATTATCCTACTGCGAAGAATTTCTAATGCAGACTTTTCATTTCGAATTGGTACTTTATCGCACGATTATCGCTTCATTCGGAACGTCCAAACATCTCATCAATAAATCACGATAAATGATTATATGGGATAATACTGTAAAATATATAAAGTACTTCGACTCATGTATGAAATTGAGGAAAAAATTAATGCATCGAACCTATTCAGCATATCAATATATTTCAGACCACAGCTGAAGCAGAATGAAAAAACCGCGTGTAATACAACATGGTATTCGGAAATTCGATTGCAGTAACTGTAAATTCTTAATTGAAATTAACCCCTGAAGATTTACAATTGCATCAATATGCCACGATCAGCCGTAAGCCATGAGGTAGGGGATTTATATGTACCTAATTATTCATCGCGATAGCGCACATTATAGTGAACGGGAACGGAACGCAATTCAATTTTGAAGCATATTCTCTCGCTATAAACCCGCAAATTTTATTACCGTCGCGCTGAAGATTATGCTTTTGCGAAAAGCCTACAACATCGACGTAGGATAAAAATATTCCGTTTTCAAAAATCGTCTTTTCTACCCATTTTTCTACGATCATACCCAATGCTTAGGAATCTCACCTTTTGGAATAAACTTCAGACATTTCCGCGCATGGGAGAGAGATATAGGATTTAGAATTTATATCATGTCTGGTCTATTATTGTAGTTTACGTCAGAACGAAGAAATGCCTAAATGAATACCGTCAACTCCGGAAGAAATTAAATTAAGGATTTATGAATAGAACAATGAAGAGGATTATCGTGTCAATGATCGTGGAAGTCGCGTTATCCCTCGGTCAGTCCAATGACTTTCATGAGGTTACTGTAGTTCTGTAGATCGGCCCCCAATATAATTTAGCCATATTTCTTCCCGCATTTCTTTTCTATGGGGAGGACGTAGGAATTACAATAGAAATAATATCCCACCCAATTATATATGGATTAAAGAAGATATTTACCTAGAGCGGGGATGGGAGAGGCTGTCCTCTTCTTTCTTCGGCGCCATCCTGGTCCTCGTCCCTTCCCGGTCCCGGTCCTGGTCCTCGTCCTGGTCCTGGTCCTCTTCTCATCCCGCGAAGATCCCTCGAAGATCCAGCGTAGCCCCTGAAAATTTGAATTACAGCATCATTTCAGAGGATGATACATTCGTAACACATCGGTAGAGAGATAATTAAATTCTTGCTTTCGAATATTGGCACTACATTCCTTCCGAGAACTTCCATATTTATAACCAAATTTCCGTTCCCCTCGGCCCATTAAACTTTTTGAAATGTGGAAGCTTCTAAACGGGTTTCCTATCATTCGAAAATATATGCTTTTATATAATTGAACGTATCGTTAATTTTGAATAACTGAAGTTACCAATTTATTGGTGATTTTCAATCCAAATATTCCTGTCCTACTAAGTCGACTATCTCACAGAATGGACTGAGACTGATTCATGGTTTTCAGATATTAAGATCATTTTTACATGCATCGTAAGTTGCTTGGTCGACTTTAGACAGAATCAATCATAATTCATGGTTATCAATAAATGTTTCGTTTTCATCGGTATTTCAAATACTGAATTACACTTTTCAAGCATAATGACTCAGCCTCCTTAAAAATACCTCTGTTATTTAATCACGTTCACGCCCTAAAAGTACACCGCTTAATATATTAGAAAATAACTGAACTAAACGCTTTAATACGGGAAGAAACTTTCTGTAATATACGTTTGTGGCGATTGGACCTTACATTCGTTTGTTACAGAAAATTAAGAAGCAATTGGTCAAACACGAGAAGAATTCCAACTCGCGACCTCAGATACGTCAGGCATTTTCTCACTCGACACTTGGTGGGTTCCATTAAAGATAATTTCTTTATTGAGCATACTCAGAATTGGAATTTTCAGAAGAGAAGTTTTTAAATTTATTATAAGGCTAGCATAACCTCGGCTAACACAATTTGTTATGTCAGTCTTTAATGAAACACTGAACAGGTGTTTTATGCTGATCATGTCTTATTCGACCAGAATACGCTCAAGAAATAAAGGCGGAATACTATTATTATTTGGGAATCTCTTCTCGAGCGATTAAAATCTTTACCCTTTCCCGTCGGTTGCCTCCGCTGAATAATATCCTACAAAAAGTACCGATTGTCGTGCAATGACGCCGTAATTCTTCCTACACAAGAGAACTAATGCCGTGAAAAAATCTTGAGGCGTAATGATTGCTGACGGGAGGATACAAGCTGCCAGGTAAACTATTTTACCCTGTTTCGAGCATATCTGGAAAGCTTCGAACCATCCTCCCGCAACCCATTGCCCATTAAATGTTAAAGCTTCTAAACGGGACTTCCTATCATTCCAAAATATATGCATTTGTATAATTGAACGTATCGTTAATTTTGAATAACTGAAGTTACCAATTTATTGGTGATTTTCAATCTAAATATTCCTGTCCTAATAAGTCGACTATCTCACTAATACTGTAAAAAATATAAAGTACTTCGACTTATGTATGAAATCGAGGAAAAATTAATGCATCGACCCTTTGTCAGCATATTTCAGACCACAGCTCGCATTCTAGAAGCAAAATAAAGAAAACCGCGTTATATTGTAAATTCGAATGCAGTAATAGCATATTCTTGATTCAAATGAACCCCGTAAATTTACGATTGCGTTAGTGTCCCGCGAGAAGCATTATGCCGTAAGCTGCAAAATCCTGGTAGTGGATTTGTAATTACCTAAATCATCGTCGTGATGGCGCACCATATAGTGAGCGGAAACGGAATGCAATTCAATTTTAGGCATCTCCTCTCGCTATAAACTCGTAAATTTTATAACCGTCGCGCTGAAGAATACGCTTTTGCAAAAAGCCTGCATTATCGACGTAGGATAAAAATATTCCGATTTCAAAAAAACCGTTTTTTCTACCCATTCTTCCACGATCATACCCCTGCGAAATGCGCTTTCAAAAAAGCCTGCAATTTTGACCTAGAAAATTAGCATTCCGATTACAAAACATCGTCATTTCTATCCATTTTCCGCGATCATACCGAATGGGTGGGGATCGCACCATTTCGAAATTAACCTCAAACATTCCCGCGCATGAAAGAGAGATATAGTTGCCATCAGAACCTCGGAAATGCCGAAACGAATACTGTCAACTCAGTAAAGTCAATAAAGTCAGCCCTCAACAGAATAAAGTCAACCGTCAACAAAAAGAAATTAAATTAAGGATTTGGAATCAAGAGGATTATCGGATATATTTTCTCCGCAGCCGCGGAATCGCTCAGTGTTGTCAGTCAGTCTAATCACATTCAAGAGGTTATTGTGAATCTGGAGATCGTCCCTCGAAATACTTCGACTATGTTTCTTCCCGCGACTCTTTTCTATGGGGAAGCCTTGCAATAGAAACAAGATCTGTCACAATTCTATATGGATTAAAGAATATATTTACCAGAAGCGGGGATGGGAGAGGCTGTCCTCTTCTTTCTTCGGCGCCATCCTGGTCCTGATCCCGTCCTGGTCCTGGTCCCGGTCCTGGTCCTCTTCTCATCCCGCGAAGATCCCTCGAAGATCCCGCGTAGCCCCTTAAAATTAGAATTCGACCATTTAATTGCGATAATTAAAGTTTTACAGACGATGTACCGCCTGCTGCAGAAGGTAATGTATTCTTTCCATCTAAACTACGCATATGAATTGAGATATTTACCTAGAGCGGGGATGGGAAAGGCCGTCCTCTTCTTTCTTCGGCGCCATCCTGGTCCTCGTCCCGTCCCGGTCCTGGTCCCATCCTGGTCCTCTTATCCCGCGAAGATCCCGCGTAGTCCCTGTATATTAGAATTTCATATTATTTCAGTAGATGATACTCTGGAAACTAACTTACTAAAGTAATCATTTATATGTTTGATCTGAATTTTCGCACTCCTCTTCTGATTATTTCCATTGCCTGTTTTTTATGGTCTCTACCCTTGATAATAGATTGGAGTAAATTGGGAAAAATGCATTTTTGAAATTGTATATAGAAGATATTTCATTACAAAATGTATTTCATTGCTTCCAAATATTAGTGATTGCAAAAGTGAAATTATTTTTTTTATTTATCTGTCTCATTTTACCTTCAAGTTTCTCATTTATTACAGATTACTTCTAAATTTCTCATGCTCTCAAAATGTTCATTTTTCCATATTACATTAAAGTGAAGTCAATTTATTCTCAGATCACTTGAAAGTCTCTCATCCAATCCTCAATTTAGCGAAATCTTTCATTTCTTAGTCACTACTTTCCTGAGATGATAATTGTTAAGTCAACCTTGTTCCTTGTTTTTTTTCAATCTATACTTCGTTAATTATATTCATTTTCACTGCAGCCTGCTTCCTTCCAAAACTTTTTTAATTTCCATATTTCTTTCTATGTGCTCAACACATAATATTTTTATAACATTTCACTCCTATATATTTACTGTATATTAAAATTGAGGATAACTATACCCAATATCTTTTTCTTTCCCCAATTGTCAATATTTGGAATGATCTTTATTATGAATTATGAGCTTTGAAGTGTTATCTTACTTTTGTCTACATACCTGGTTACCCATATCCACTCCAGGTATCCATGTTGGCTAATTCCTAACCTTTGGAATGAAAGAGCTCCGTTGTAAACTTCGCTCCTTTCTGCATGCCGATCCTTTGGTCCTTATAAATTCTTCATTTCTAAAAAAATCATGAAATAACATAAAAGTGTTTTCCCTCTGAATAAGAACTAGGTCTAAATTTTATGTATTATTATATATGTGTGTTAAATTATAAGTTAAGTTTAAATAAATGAAAGAACATATTTTTAATCAAACTGCATCTGTTATATTTCATATTTAATTGTAGATAAATAGATCTAAGATTATCTATTTGAAGATCTAAGATCTAATAGAAGATTCTTTTATAATTAACAATTATTGAAAAAGTATGGAACTCTCCATTGACATGCTTATCTTAGAGAAGTTTGAAAATCTAATGTTCCTTTAGAAGGATAGATATATAGAAATATCTAATGTAATTGTGTCCTTTATCACGTGATTTATGACCATAGAACCAATATGAGCTATCATACTTCACACACTAATCACAAAAAAACTGAGTAGACATATAGATAGTATTTAAAATGTTAGCAACTTTAATGCTATAATAATAAACAAAAATTTTGACAACTATCATGATGAGACATAAATCTTAACAATCTAGAAAAACCAAAATCCTAGGTTCATTCTTTAGAAGTGAGCAAGAAGAGATGAAGAGTTGCAATATTACATATGGATATCATAGATATAAATATGAATTATTAAATCATTATAGAAGTAAAGAATTTTTATCTTTCTCTCATGATGAGACTTGAAACTTATTGAGCTCTTAATGCATATGTCTGCTCTAACAGTTTTATCAAATAGGGGGAAACTAACCTTTGGAAGAATTTATTCCACATTTCCATGTCATCTCTCACATCTTGGTAAAGGTACCTTCTGCTTCATCCTTTGTCTACATTAAGATAAAATCAAAAAAAAAATTTAATAATTTTTTTGAAATTTAAATTTCAATTGAAAACATAAACATACAAGCACATTATGTTCAGTTTTATGATACAAAAAACAAACAAAATTATATATAATTTATAAACTAGAGATGTAATACCCTATCTAAACCCTAACCTAAAAATAACCCTTGGCTCATTCTATTCCCTAAACGAAATCCATTTCCTAACATCTCCCTTTCCCCATATGGTACCCAATCATCTTGAGATACTAGCTAAACATACATATTCACATACATACACTAAACACACATAAAGAAATGCAATTTCAATGCAGGTAAATATATAGAAACAGAATATACAGATAAAACCAACATATAATCATAAAAATGCAAAGGCATGCAGAGAATGATTCTGTCCCAAAGCACCAAAATCACGTTTTAAACAAAAGAGCAATATCATGAAAGATCAGTAGGGAAATAAAATCAAGATATAATCAGAAAGATGCAAAAACATGTAAAGGATAATTCTGTCCCAAGGGACCAAAATCACATTTTAAGCACAGCGAATAATGTTGAGAAAGGTCAACATTTTCACTCCTGAAAAAAGGTTAGAGTCTAGACAGGAAAAATGTTCTAAATGGTTCAATTGTATCATGATAACTTAAAAAGTTTGCAAATATATTTACAATTTATTATTTTGGAAGCATTGCTCAAAAGTGTCTTTTTTATTGCTATGTTCAACACACTGATTTAATATCACTTTTAACTTAAGGAGAATTTTTGAAATCTAAGAAAAATTTGTAGAACATAAATTCATTAATGAAAAGACACTGGATTAAAATTATTAGTTTTTGATATGTAGAGTTAACATTCGATCATGATGTTCCTCGGCAACTCTAGGAATGATTCTCTGAATCAGCTCCTAGAAAGGAAAAAAGTATATTCAATTAGGATATATTTTCACATGTATGATAGTCAAATCATGTTTTCAATATGCATATTACAATACTTCACCTTCATTTATAAGTTTTATAGTTTCCAATTTGTTTTCCAGATCCTCTCTGCCCAAACACTGAGGAATTCATATATATATTCTCATTTTCAGTATGCAAAGTTATTCCTGTGAAGTAAATATATGCTTCATTAGCAGTACACTTCATTCACCAGAGTCAGACTTGAATTTTGAATATATATATATATATATATAGCTATTTTCAAATTCATAGTAGTGAATGAACCCAAATCTTATTTTGATAGTGACTTTTCACTTGGAAAAAACAGTGGTTTATTGAAGCTGTTAGCTTTATTTGCCTTTCGTAAGTGAAGTAAAATGATCTCAAAAGAATATTTCTTGAAAAATAATCTGCATAAGTTATGATGATCAATTTTCTATTAAGGTTTCTGATAAAATAAACTTTTCTGTGTTACCTTGGTGATGAAATTATTGTCAAAGAAAACTCAAATGATAATAAATACTCAATGGGGTTAAATACTGTGTGAATATCTAATTAAAACACTTCACTTGTCCTAAGAAAAGTGTTATATAGTAATGTTAATGAGGGAACACACCTCTATACTTACCTCTTTTAAATTTGCCATTGAATTCTTCACATTCCATGTATTCTGGACAGTTGATCAGATTAGTTCATTGCTCGTTTCCCATAGGATGGATAAAGAAAGGAATCAAATCAATAACATTAGTCTTAGCAGTTAAATCTTGAAATTACTTTTACTTTCAGGTTTACTTTTTTCCCCATTATAATAAATCTATATTAAGAAAGTAAAGAATCAAAGTCTCTATAATTATAAATATCAAATGACAAGGACGAGGTTTTCAAATTTTTCATTTAATTGATAAAAATTAAATTCGCAAACATAGATAACACTGACTTTTCTCTAATATAATTAGACAGTTATATATAATTAGACTTGATATAATTTAACAGATACCTCTTGTGATTAATTTCAGAAAATTTTTCTTCTAAGATAACCTGATTTGACTTGAATAAATATTTTTGGTAACAATAATCGATCTCTCGCGTTAGTATGATAGTTTCACGATTTAGTAAATAATCCATTGTCCTTCCAATTGAAAGTATCATTTTCTTTATTATTCATTACTATTGTCTACTTCCAAGATAGAATTACTGCAAACTTAACAGTAAAAGGCAGCGAAAATTAAAAATGAGAGCAATCCATTGGAATTTCTGATAAAGTCAACAAAAAGAGCAGGAAATCAACTGAAATTATAACAGGAGAATTGTGGGGAATGAAGAATTTTATCATGAGCCTGTCACTGCCTGGAAAACCCAATCGAATTGGGAAGAAATATAAGGGAGAGAGCAAGTAAAAAAAATTCCTCAAAAGATAAGACAACAAATCTAGTTTATAATTTACAGACATATTAGGCAATATAGTAACTATTAGATAAAGTTGCAAAATGAGTGACAACAATATTATGCTAATATTTGAAAAGAATCAGATTTCTCATCATCATGACATTTTCAATTTAATCTATTATCATGTTAATCAATTATAAAATTCATATGGAATACTACTGAAATCGTATAAAGAATTTCCAGTAAAAATATTATACTTTGTAACTTAACTAAGATAAGGGATCTTTGATTAAACTCTAATATTATGAACAACCTAAACTTTTATGAGGTTCAAGAGCATTTGTAAAGATAATTAAGGAAGATGTACTCATTTAGTAATATGATCCTTTTAAATAAAGTTGAGATTCCTATTAGATATCCAATGATGTAGTCCAGTATTCAAACAATCCCTTGATCAATCGTGCATACAACCCAAGTTGCTTGGTAGAGTACTTTGTGTTCAGCAAGAAAAATAGTGCCTAACTATGATGCATCAGATACTTTGCATTTGAGCATGGATTGGCAGAATTTAACTCTCTGCAATACGGTCAATATCCATCGTACAATAAATGTTTTGTAACTCATAGTATACTGATTCATAATCTTAATATATTTAGATAAATATATTATATATTTTTTTCTAAAGATCTACTTTCACTGACCAATGCTTTTCTCCCTTCACAATCTATAAATTCAAATAAATAACTGGCCATTTTAAAGAGAAAGTTTCCTGCTTCCTGCGAAAAACAGACCAACAGATGATAAATGAACCATTTGGTCAAACAATTGAGGTAAAATTTAAATTTGCACAGTTTTGTTACTGGATATATGGAGATCTGAATTGTGGTCACTTTCTAAGAGATCTCTAGGAAATTTGGCAGAAGTATGGTATGCTCAAAATCATAAATGATTTCATTTCTTCTAGTCGTAAACCTAAAATTGCATGCCTGAGATAAAAAAATACATGCAAAAATAAAAAAATGTTTCTGAATTTCATGTTTTAATAGTTCTTCAGGAAATTAATTATGAAGTAATTATGTTTGGAAATTCAATTTCATCAATTTTTCCTCTGTTTTCTTATGAAATGTTTCATTGACTACAATTTTAATAATTCAAATAGGGAAATTATGCAAAAGAAATATTCTACCATGACTAGGATGCTCCTTCCAATCATTGTATGCACTACTGGTTGAGTAGAATTGCTATCGCTTCTATTGAAAAACTTTTTATACAGTAAACAATGAAATTCATTCGTGATTCCCTGCTATTTAAAATATCCTTACAGAATAAGGATTCAACCAGTTCTCCCAGTTGCCACGGACCAGTTCTTAGACTTTCCGTGAGTTTCCCAAACCCATTACTAATTCTATAAGATACGATAATTAAAATACAGCTCCTACATGCTAACTCCTTAAAAAGAATATATTTCCAATGTAGGATCATGAAAAAATCATTCTCATCTCATTTTGAAATTCCTCTTTTTTATAAAAAAAATCAGCTTAAGAACCTGTTGCTAAATATTTTAAATGCCATCACTGCCTGGTATCTGCTATAATAATCACTGCTGTTTATATATTTAGCTATCCATAGCCAGTAGTTCATTTGAGATATGCATTGAGCTAAGTCAAAAATAATATAATGCATTTCCCTATACCATAGAAGTATGAAATAATAGGGTTGACAAAAGGGCCTTAATAGATTGCTACTTTTACAGAATTTTCAGTCCAAATCTGCATGATTCAAAAAAACTTTGTGACCACAGTTACCAACTACCAACTAAATAAAAACCAGTCCTATGAAAAATTAATTTTGCTATCGACAAATTTCAGGAACAAACTTACAAGCAAGTTGAAGTGTATCAACCAGATCTTCATAATCACAAACATAGCTTTAATTGCAAGAATGAAGGAGGTAAGGAAGCATGAAGATCTTTATCAGTAGACGAGGAAGAGAAGGAAAATGTTCTGTGAGGTTGGAAATAATTAAGAAAAATTTTTAACAAAATTGAGGTGAACAATATAAGCTTATAATTATTATTAGCAATTATTTATTATGATTTTTGCTATATTTCTCACCTATATTTTACTTTGACTGGTATTTATAAATGTTCCTGGTATGAATTATTTTTCTACACAATTATCATAAACTTAAAATTCAATGTGCGTATAGTTCTCTCATTATAGGTGGGAAAAATGTATTCACTTTGTGCCCATATTCCATGTAGTACTCTATAATTAAATGTGCAACCCTAAAGGAATCAAAGATAAGAATCAACTAATTTTTTCCTCAAACTAGAAAAACAAAATTTTATGAACTTTAATTTTGTATTTATAATTAGCAAGAGTATGATCCAAATACTTTATTTACTAGAAATTTTATTGGAAATTTCTATGATAATCATCAAACCTACTCATAACTTATGTCTTATTAACATTAAAAATATGAAATGGATTACCTTATTTATTAAAAAATAACCCCACCTCATTGTTTTGGGCTCACAAATAAAAGAAAAAACTAGTACTCGAATATATGCACCTTTTCTGAAGTACGAAAGAATTTGGGATGAGCTGCGTGGCAACTTCGAGCATCGAGTCCTTCCTACATATACCTAATATACTGCCTATCTAGCCTATACCTAATATACTGCTGATAGACGTAACTCCATTATACCTATCAGCAGAAGGGATGCAAACATTTTTGTACATGCTGACATAAGTTCCATAAAGTTCCATCATACTGGAAAGGTCAACTTTTTAGTCTTAGTCTTAACATGAATATCCTATTATATTTCTTCCTATTGAATATCTTTCTCTCCTATAACAGAATTCCAATACTCAGCACCATATTATTACTTATTTTCCTTAGAAGAAGATAGTCATCATAAAACATCTTTCCTTAACAACCAACTTTTAATTATAATGCTTATCTAGTGAAGAGATATCCCATTTTCTCCTCATGATTTCATTGGGCACTTAAATTGCTGAATAAAATTCTTAAAATCATGATTATTCAGTAAAAGCTATGAAAGAGAAATAGCAACAAAAGATCAAATTTTCATATATTAAATGATAAATAATTCAATCAAATAATTATTATAATAGTTCATGAAGATCATGATACCATTATGTACAACAGTTTATGGAGAGTGACAGTTATGGAATTATGTTTCTGATGACACTATTTGTAACTCCACCCAAGATATTTTCTATCAGTTTTCTTCTCATTCCATTTTGAACAAATTGAACCTTCTTCCAATGCTCCTCCTACTATTTCTCTAGGCCTCTAAGTTCAAAGGTTAAGGCTTGAAATTAAAATTTGGAGGTTATAGAGTTGAAAAACCTTAAAAAGACCCCTGCTACATCTGATGTTTTCATTCTCCTAATATACATCCTACTCAAAGAAAAATAATTGCTTGGGGTTTTTCTATAAGTGTTAAATAATATTAAGAACAAGTGAATCCATATCTAATATATGTTATGCCTTCAAATGTGATGCAAATGAGTTATAAAAGACTGCATCATAGGACTGTTAATGCAGAGGCCAGGTAGACAAATTATGAAATTTTATAATTGGTAAATTATTCACTAAAAAATTTATGAACTCTGGAAAATTTATGAACTCTGAATGAAAGGACAAAATTAAAACCAGAGAAAATAACGATATGCTAAATAGCCTTATTGGCTTATAATTCTTATGCAGCAATATAAAATGTTATTTATTATAAATAATATTATTATATAAATATTATAAAATATATTAGAAAGTTTAACCAAAATATGGGAAATCTCAATAAGATCAAGAAGTTTAGATGAGTCATGGACTTAAAATAAATTAGGAAAACTCTGAGCACTTTTCAAGCTAACATTTATAAGGAAAAATCTTAATCAAGATCACAAGATCAACATTTTATTCTGAGAATGTTTTATGTATGTTCAGATATTGGAAGAAATTCATTTTTAATGTGAATAACAGAATTTATATTCTTGACATCAGAGAAAAAGCTAGCATTTTTCCATCTATACATAACTGAATAAAAACCAAAGCAAGGAAATGTATGTTTCATTTTGCATTCAAAGATATTATTTCAAATTAAACTGTCCAATGAGTTCTTAGGAAGGCATGGCTAGACATAAACTGGATTTTCATTTTTGTTTAAGACCAAGACTACTTTGCCACAAGAATTATGTAAAATGATATTAATATTTTCTAACTAAATGTAAAAGCTATTCTACCATGCATCTACTTTTCTACTCATGCTACTATATATACAATAATAATGCATAGCTAACATAAAGAAACACAATAAAATCATGCAAACAAATCATACTTGACATGCAACAAACATGCAAATAAAACAAAAAAAACCCAATACATGCACTGACAAAAATGAAAATCCATTTAAATAAAATTAACAGCCAATCACTGTAAACCACCTTATAAATCATAATCCTTGCTTTGATTAACTCAGTGAAAATAAATTTCCTGTATCCATGTCTAAGAGATTAGGTAATTATACATATATGCCTCTTCCAAAGTTTGATGGATATATGCTTGCTCTTCCAATGCATTGAAAAATCAATTTTCTCAATCAGTAATCCAACGATAAAATTATCAAATAAATGAAGAAGCCATCAGCTATAAGATTTTCTCAATGAATAATGTGATAATAAATGAAAAGATGGCTATGTTGGAAAACGTAAAAGTGTTTAAGAAGTGATTCTTATCTGTAAAAATCTCACCTACAGTACAAGGATTCATTCTGTTTAGATTCTTCTAAGTCTTAAAAGTGTGCTTCAAAGTGAAAGATTCGTCTAAGCTATCATACAGTGTCTCTTATCTCCAATAATAATACAATCAATGAAAAATCAATTAATTAGCCCTGCCTTTTCTGTGAAATGCTTTGAAATTCTTCATTAGAAAAGCAGATAATAATGCTAACATTTGATTTGAAAAATAATTTGCACAGTTGGCATTTACAACTGTGACATCCTGCTTTCTAATAAATTATATTTGGAAATCAAAATAACAGGACTTAAATTTTAGTCATGGAACTGTGAACTAATGAAGACTTCCAGTAATTCTGATAAAGCTTCTGACATAGCAGAGGTCAAATTTATGCACTGAGGATTAATAATGCAAAATTTAAATATGTTTTGGAAAAATATGTATATAAGAATCCAGCCCCTTTTATCTCCTACTCTTACATGTTAAGTTTTTATTATTTTGCAAGGGAAAGATAACCGTTCAATATAATTTGGAATCGAAATCTAGGATCGACAAGAAGAATACGAGGAGGGGAGGAAAACAAGAGATTTCCCTCTATTTCAACTTCTCCAGTACATCCGATTATTGTTCTTCAGTTGATTTTGCGATTGAAATAAAACATGAAAAATATTAATATTAACTTTATGTGCATTTTTTGGGAGCACTATGCCTCGTCTGGGGTCGGACTGGAGATCCAATGAATACAGAAACTGAGGCGAGTCGTCGGCTTTTAGTAACGTCCAAGTTAGAAAGTTTTACAACTACAGGTTCTCGAATTTAAGGCGAACGTAAACAGCCCCATCAAATACTGTAATACAGAATACGGATCTACTCGTTGATTCCCATTGGGAAGCAAAACTTGATGAATGCAATTCTGAGATTTACTCGGTCTCACAAAAACAAAAGATAGCCAGCCAAAATAAAAAATTAGATGCCGAAACACTTTATTATTTACTCTAGTCTAATCTAAATGATACGCGGTATTAGCCAATTAGGGAAGTAGACTCGTGATTCATGTACTAATCGCCACACGCCGAAAGGCGTGTAAGTATGCATATCTAAACTCTATTTATTTTTTCAACTTAAGGCACACTTAGTAGCTTTATTATATTAAAAAAACAAAAGCAAAGTCGAGCTGATTAAGAAACTTTCCGATAATGGTCGTACATTATTACCTGCGATCGACGCTGAAAATATTTCGTTACTGCAAATTGGAAAACTTCTCAAAATTTACTCCTATCCATTTATTCATACCGGTACTTTTAAGGAATTCTAAATTCCCCCTGTACTCTTATGGATCTTATAGATCCGATTTTATTGTGCTAAGGTAAAGGAGTCTGAAATCGATGAAAATGAACTTTACGTTCATTTATTACGGAAGATTTTTAGAGCCGTCTTGAGTTGAACCAAGGAACTTTTTTATAGATTAATATTGATATGTGTTAGGTCGTTGGCCCTATGAATTATCCTTACATTTCTTAATTCTATAGTATCTCGTAGGGAAAGTGCGTGAAACAGATTACGTTCAAAATTTCATCCATAAATTTCCTTTCAGTACTACTGACATCGGATGAATAAAAATATATGCGACAGTGATTATTGAATAAGATACAGCTAAACTGTCCGTAATCCACGGGGATATGAAAACTTAAAAATACCATGCTAATTGTGACTGAGTAGTTTCTCTGGAAAATTGTGACTGAATATTTTCTCTGGTCGATGTTACTAATGAGACACAGATGTAAATAACATTTACTTTCTTCGTTACCTTGAAATCACGTTCGCTTATGAATGTATGCACGGAAAATGCATTCAAACTGAGATTTCATAACAAAGGTACAGAAGTTGACCAAACTAAGACAAAGAAAAATACCTAGTTGTTACATTCATTAGTTTTCCTTCAAGGAGGATAATCGATACGCCATAGGTAATAGGAATCGCATGCAAAGATTAACCAGTAGAATTCTGTGGGAAGCAAAAGAATGCTTTGGCGTCCCCTGATAAACGCACTTGGCGGATTGTAGGGACTGTATGTTAATGGTAATCAAAACATTTGATGTAAAATTAATTAGTTGTCCTTCTAATAATGCCCTCTTACCAGTTACGTTGAAAAATTCTTTGATTGGCTATGCATCTAGTAAAAATTGATTCATTGTAGAGTGAAATATGGCAAAAATCAAGCAACTAAGTAAGGCTCTCTAGGTGAGTAACGCAACTCATAAAAAATATGATGAAAACGCAACCGACATTACAGAATCCGGTTATGACACTATCCCGCGTAATATGCGGTTTTCGTTTGGTCCCCTGAAAAGCTCTTTCTTTACTTCGTTTCTTTGTCGATACGTATAGACTACAGAGAGTAATCATCAGGTACATACAGGAGAAAATGAGATTAAAAAATCAGTTTTTGCTTTCGACTATTCTCTTGAAACCATTGTATGTAATGGAGGTTTCATTGTTTACGAAAAGGAAGTTCGGAATTCCTTCGATAGACAACTCATCACTGGAAGCCATAGGCGCATCAAGCGGCTTTATCTAAGGCTCTAAAATCTAAACTCAAGCAACTATTAAATTGGGTTTTCCAAACTATGCACCGCGAAACAGTGGTGATCCATTGAAATGTAGTAGGTTTTCATAAAATCTGAAATCGTTTTGTTCATTGCAACGGCTACAAATTTTAAATATTATTATCGTTTTACCTAACCTGTGATTAGCTACCCTACAAAATGAACTAGGTGTTACGTTAAAGCATCAGAATTACAAACTGTTCCATCGCAGAAAAACTTAATGAAACCCCAATCTAAGAGAAACAACTTCCTCAAGGCATTTTTTGCAAACATTTATCTGAGCATCATAGCAGATTATGTTAAAATTGTGCACAGGAACGGAACCAGTCAAGTCTATTGGAAGGGAATCAGCATTCTATTCACCTTGAAGCATACTACCAAGTCTAGTAATCGTACCGTATGCTTTGAAGCGGTAAAAACTAAAATAAATCTCAGAGCTATATGCACAAGTGATTTTTTTACAGCTAAGTTCCACTACACTTTGCGTATTCTCTTAACTGTATATTATGGACGGATTATCCCCCTGTCCCTTTCCCCTTCCTCATCACTCAACCCTCAACTTCCCCCTCACTATTTATTCCATTGTTTTTGCATTCTTTTCTGCTAACCTTACCCCGGTCGTGTTTCTTGTGCTACACAAAAAGTAATTATGCCGAGCGTGTCTTCTTTATCTCGCATAGATAAGCCCGCCTCTACAATTCGTATTTTGGAAGCAGTTCAGTTCAATTAACGCATATAGTTAATTCCTCACCATAGGCTTATCGTCTTTATCGGCAATGAACACGATTGCATTCTGATTTAGCAACATCACAGAGAGATATTATGTCGGTTTTGTGTAATAGAATTGAAAATGATCTGATTATAAAAATCACATCATAATTTAAATCTAGGCAGACTTCTAAATATGACTGAATGAGTTTAAAGTTAATGAATGAGGCAAGATAATTTTAAAAATGAAAAATGATTCTATAAAATGATATATTTTAAGAAATAACAGTCGCCGTTTGCTAATTAGCTGAGTTTAATACAATGATAAAACACCAAATTTATCTGTTCTACTCTAGTTCACATACACACGATTGACCAGGGATTACGAAGAGTCAGAGATTTATAAATAGCACGAGTTATAATTACATCAGTTAAATCAGAAATAGAATCTAGGATGTTAGATTGATGTGCTTATCAATAAAAAAAATGTTCTTGAACCACATATGAATGGTATGATGTTTAATCTCAACTTCCCTCCTTTTTCTCAATCAAATAAATTCTAACTTTTTAAAACGTCCTTAATTATTAAACGATAAAAGACATGCCTCTACTTTTGAGGTAACTATTACAATCAACTTATTGTAAGGAAACTTTTGTCACTTCAGTTTTTACGTTGACTTACTGTAATTGAAAATTTTCTTGTCGTGTCAATATCACCATGGCATTAGACTGAATACGGAATATTACAAAGAAAGTTAGTAAATACAGTTGATATTTCCTCGTGAATTCAAGCCAACGAATTTAAGGCTTCTCGGAAACTACAAAGACAATCATATCTACAAGTTACGCGAAATAGATTATTTGGTTACCATGTTTATTTCTGTTAACCTCGATAGTGAATATAGAAGTTAAAATGTTTGTAATGTTTATTTCTAACTCAGTCTAATAAAAAATAATTAGGAACATTAAAGTATGTTTCAAATATTGAGATAGTGGAAGGAAAAACAATTGAACGAATTGCTCTCATTTAAATCTTCTAGTTAGTTCCACAACTTAGATCGAGAAGTGAAATAAGAGTGAAAATAAAAGAAGAAGTTGAATTAACTACTACTAATAAGAGAGGCAACTAAGTACGTGGAGAGGTTACAACTCTCTGTGCTATAAAGTAACACCATTGGAATGCAATTGTTAATATCAATATTTATCGCTGAAAAGTAAATGAAAACGAGGAAAAGCTTTCTCTCGTGAGGAGAAAATAGCTCGACTGGCGCATAGATAAAAATTTTAAGTACATCTAGACCTTTGCGTGCGTTCATTGCAGTACTTTCCGCGAAAAAATATCGGCTATCAATACCAAAATGGATATGGAACTTATGAAACCATTCAAGAGGAAACGATTAAGTGATGATTAACATTTAGGAAATTCTTACATAACAAAGACTGCGCTGAAAATTACGTACCCAACTTCTGGGAAAGACACCATCGACATCCTTCCGAAAATCCACCGTACGTCTGTTCGCCTCCAGTGTATTAGAAAATTATCCAAACTTGCCGGCGAATTACTCAGTGAATACAGTTAAAGCTTTTCCTGACGTTCACAGGCGAAGTTAACATATATCAGGACACTATAAAGGAAAAAAGGCGTTGTGAACTCCGAAAGTTATTTAGAATTATCAATTTGGAAGTTGCCGAAAGCCTTCCGCAGGATTAAGGAAAGAGAAATATAGTTAAACTAGATCTTCAAGACTTTTCAAAGGTTCTTACTTTGCATAGGTATCCAACGTTGAGAGTCACCGGGAGAGACAAGGTCCTCACACTTCCGAAGCACAAACTGAAATGAGTCAGTCGCGGGAAAGTGACTAATGGCGCCAAAACAACGAATTTGCGCCAAATTGGCGCGCAAAATTCCGTCGGAGCGCGTTTAGGATGGAAAAAGGCGGGATTAAGAGTTCTGGAATGTTCTAGTAATTCCATCGAAGCGGTTACGGTGTTCCAATTCAAGGCGTGAATAAATGTGACTAGGAATGTGTAGATACAGTTCATAATTCACCTCTGTATTGTTTACTGCGTATATGTATCTAATACATGGGATTTTAATCCGGAATTCTGAAAAATAGAAATATTGTTTCAACAGAAAATTTCCAATTCTTTAATCGACGAAATTACTATTCTTATTTTATGTAAAGAAATATCAATCATGTTTCACTACTTAATTTTTCAATAATCTCTCATATGAACTGTAAATTCTCAGTATAATGATTTTTTTCTCTAAAATTTTGTAAGAGATGTTTCATTTCCTACAATATTTATTTTAAACAAAGGTCTAACGAAGTGAATATTAAACGTAGTAAATCCATGGAGAACCAATCAGTCCCGGCTCTTGAAGTCCATAATGGAACAGCTATTTCCTACACATTGGACAATTGCGGTGGTCCCACACGAGAATGGGAAGCTTTAAGTAGAAAGTAACTTTATTGAAAAGTTTAGCTATGTCGTAGAATTCCATGTTTTATGTTCATCATATCTTCTTACTCTCCCGTTGAACCCACTTCGCTAAGACGTCTCGATTAGTCCGTAGAACCGTATTAGTCAGTTTTGATATTAATAATAGAAAAACGTTTGTCGTGTTTTAAGGCATTAGTTGTGCAGCAGATATTCAGCAGATAATCGCCCACGGTGAATGCTGCCTGGCTTAGGCTTTTCCTTACTCAATGCTATATTAATATCATATATTGAGATTGTAATGACCGACATGCATTGAAATTTGGACACACATTAGAGGATAAAAATTCTATTGATATACGTTTTAATCCGTATCCAAGAAGTTCAATTCTTCGTTCGTTTGTTCAAGAAGAGTTATTTTAAAGATTTATTTCCTTATGCGTTGCATTTAAGTGACTCCTTTGCATTAAAAAAGTATAACTATACGGATGTAACGATCATAATCAATTACTGACATACTCGTTATTTATGCAACCGTGACGTCAATATTTTTTTTATTAATACATTAACAAAGCAATGTGAACTACACTGCATGAATATTAACCATATTATAATAATACGAGTGATATCTCCCGCAGAATAAAACGAAGGATTTAATTTTTGGAATAATATACTGACATTATTGCATACAACTGATGTTCTTGCAAATACCCCGTCATAAATATCAACAATAAAATTAAATGTGTCATTGAAGATATCTGTCATTATTTGACATCATTCACCTAAGGGTATTGTATTTTCCTGTTATTGCAGACAGCAGATTGGCGGAGTGGTTAGAGTGACTAGTTCAAATTTCCAAAGTTTATCCTCAGCGGTACGGATCCTATTTTGAGAAAATTTTTTTCGTAAAATTTTAAGTTTCAGATTTTCTAAAGAGCTAATAATTTTCCAAAGCTTGCTCTTTTTAGGTAGATGGATAGATTTTAGACGATGGGTAGGTCTCACAAAGTAGATGCGAAAGGATAGATCGGTAGATTTTAGACGGTTTGACAAAGGAAAAGTGAACCAGACTGCATAAATATTAACCACATGATTAATATAATAATACTAGGGAAATATCCCGCCGAATAAAACGAAGAATGATTTAATCTTTGGAATAATTTACTGGTATTATCGCATACAACTGATGATATATCTAATATTCCGTCAAAAATATCAACTATTAAATTAAATGTGTCCTTCAAGATGTGTGTCATTATCTGGCATACATGAGTAACGTAAAGGGAATGTTTTTTCCTCTTATATCGGTCACCAGATTGGCCTAGTGCTTAGAGTGACCGCTTCCTATCGTTAAATATATAGTAATGATACAGAAGGCTATTCTCAGTGGTTCGAATCCTGTTTAGGGAAAAAAGTGTTTTTTTGTAAAATTTTAAGTTTCAGGTTTGCTAAAGAGCTAATAATTTTCCAAAGCTTGCTTTTTTTAGGTAGATGGATATTAGACGATAGATAAGTTTCACATAGTAGATACGAACGGTTGGGTTGATAGATTATAGAAGGTTTAACGAAGCAAAAGTGAACCCGATGTCATGCATATTAACCATATGATTAATATAATATATATATAATATTAATATAATATATATACTAGTGAAATGTCCCACCGAATAAAGGGAAAAATGATTTAATCTTTGGAATAATATACGGACATTATCGCATACAACTGTTGCTCTAGCAAATACCCCTTCATAAATATCAACGACATATTAAAATTTGTCTCTCGCAATACCTGTTGTTTTATCTGGCATACAGTAGTCACGTAAAGGGAATGTTTTTTCCTCTTAGGTCAATCGCTAGCTAGGCCGAGTGGCTAGAGTGACAAAAACATTATTTTACGCTGTTCATCGTTTCTCTAATAGTCCTTGGTTCGATGTAATATTCTACGATGTAAAATTCATCATTTAAGATGATACCATGCATTTAAAACGGAGATAACGGAATCTTATTTTAGGACCTTACCCGTAAGATATTCTCGGTGTGATAGAGCGATCAAAATCACCGTGTTTGCAGATGAGGTGGTCTTCTCTAGTACCAAAGGAAGGAATGTTACCTAATGACCGTGTGTTCGAGGCAAGGTGGGTGCAAATTTCTCCCGTAAGGAATTGCCGTAACATTGCTGTAATATTTGACAATTTTTTTGATGCTTTTCCGATAAGCTGGGGAGATAATTCCCGGAATATGAACGGAGGCGTTTGAAAACATCCCTTTACGCAGTTCACTGTTTCTAATGATCCTTAGTTCGATACCCGAGCATCATTTCTATTCTACCATGCATTTCGATTACGGATGACGGAATCTTACTTTAAGACCCTCTTGATAAGATATTGTATCGAAATTTCGGAAAAGGTTACAATGGCACTTATCTAACATTAGTATACAACTCTCTTTCACGAACCTCTGTTCGACGCCAGGCGGATTAAGCCAACTGAAGAAATGTTAAAAACTGACCGTAAATTCGACGCCGAGTGGGTGCAAAATTCTCTGGTATAAAATGCATGGCGGTCAATTTTCACAATTATTTTTAATCCTTTTCCGCTAACCGGGAATGATATAAAATGGATTGTACATAGAGGTATGTCATATGTTTCATATATGCTGTTCGCCGTTCTTCTGATAGTTCTTGGTTCGATGCCTGAGCGTCATTTCTATTCTGCCATGCTTTTCAAAGGGGAATAACGGAATATTATTTTAGGCACTCCCCGATAAGATAGTGAATTGAAACTTTAGAATGGGTCAGAAATTGTAAGCAATCATCGCCCTGCACACTCTTTGGTACTCCGACATTCCTGCAATTTTCTTACTATTAGTTGGCAGTATAATCAAACCTATAAGCAATGTGATAGATCGGGAGGCAGGAGTCGCTAAGCAAACTTGTAAGATACAAGTAGCCTGTGTTACGAGTAGGGCACGGCAATGCTATGAAAGTTCACGTATTTGAGTCGTCCAAAACTTTTTCTTCCGGGAACTTAGGACGAATTCGACTGATTGAAATACATCAAAGCGGAGAGAGATGGAGTAAAAAGTATAGGACGCAAGGTGCGAGTCTTAAACGATAGTTCAAATAGATCGGTACATCCCTTAGTTATTCCACCCTATGAGTTAAGAGGATCCCGAGCGATGTCACGATCGGTCTCCTTCGGAAAGGACAGCGTTTCCTTCCGAAAAACCGAAAGAAAAATCTACATTTACGTAAACATCCACACTTATGTTTATGTCCCGCCATCCGCCGTATGGAGTAGGGAGGGTGCGTGAACTCCTTGGTTAACGACCAACCTAATACAATCAGTAAAGAGTGGCCAGAAGTAGCTATCTTTTCTCGATATGATCTCTTTGATGTCCGGCAAAGGAAATTCCGTTTCCTTGGTACGGAAAAGAAGATGACGCGTATTTCATAACGTTTATCACTGCTCTAAAGTTTTTTTATGAAAGTTTCCTTAAAAGAATTTATTTCCATTATACATATATGAATAAATTTTGTAACGAAACATTTAAAACGTTCAAAGCAGCCCAACTTTCACGTCACGGAAAGTTTTCCGTTGTTAATAAAACGTGGAAGTCATAATAAGCTATGTGTATATTTCTGTAAGCTTTTAACATGTAATTCTCATTCAGATCTTGTCAGAACCGAATTTAAAATCTATCTTCATACGTACCTTGCAAGCCGCCTCTCGGTGTGTGGCAGGGGATGCAAGCACCATGACTCTACTTTCCTTGTAGATCATTTTCGCATATCGTTCTCGGAAGAAATGAATTCTTGAATCTACTGGTTCTAGCATCCATTTCCCTGATCTTTCTCGCGGTATCAGAACGGCCTATATAACAAGGAGGTCGCATAATATCGGCTACATGTTATAATAACGTGAATCTATGAATTTGATCTATGAACCTTAGTTTTATCCGTTGGAAGATAGACCTTAGGCGGAAGTGCTACGGTTGTGTTTCATCCCGACTAATAAAATATATCGATGCCTAAAACGAGAAAACGTAAATGCAAAACGCTAAGCGAGTGCTAAAATATGCTTAAAATCGACGCAACCAAAGAGACAAAGCACACACAGCAATTCCTAATTACCCTTACAACTCACTACGATGGAAGTTTTTTACACTGAAGGGACTTCTTAACCATTAATTATATAGTATGCTACTTAAGCATTCTTCTGGGGTACAGCACAATATCCACCTCACCCCTGAAAAGGTAAACGGCACGTCACCTCCCGTCTTAATTACCAAATCTCTGTGAGTCAAAAGCATGCAGTGCTAGGGGTACGGTAATGCTTAGCAAGTTCACGGGCGCGCAACAGGTGTCGCTTCCCAAGCCGATTAAGTGAGTGAAGAGATGAAATACACAAATTATCTTATTAAAATTTGAAGAATTTCCTCGCATTAAGAGAGGTTTTTGTTGATAATGACAGTAAGAATTACTACTGATTGTAAGTCACCAACTTTGAAGTTTATCTCTATAATCCTACGTGTAAATTTTTAAATGTTCAGAAGCGCTTCTTCATGAGATAGAGGTCACTTTACCAACGTCTAGATCTTCTATTGAGGTCTTGATCCTACCAAAGCATTCCTTAGGGAATCAAAGGCTTGCTTTTTGATTCTAAAAAATGTTTGAAGGAGTTAATAAAATGCAGAAATTTGATTTTTATTCATGGGTGATCTCGCGATTCTAACCATACTCAAATTCTCTACAACAGGAGTTGCAAGAAAATAATATCCCTTACTTTTGGGGAACGATGCTTTTTACTGAAGCTATTACTGTAAGTTAAGTCTTCATACTGAATTAAAGTATTCGAAGAATGAGCAGGAGTTTTTCTAGGTAACTCAAGAGTTATTATGAGAAGTTTCAGGATTCGAAGAGTAGGAGTACTCGTAATACCATCACTTCATAACTAACGGACCCTTTTTACATAAGTTTAGCTCATTGTATGTACATGAACTTTGAAGAACGAATACCATCAAGTAAAATTTTCTGAAATTATCATTTTTCCTCCCCTTTCATGCATGTCACCAAGATATCAATTTTGGGATTTTCGGTTTCAAATTTAAAAATAAGAAACCTTGGGATTGAATGAGGTATCAAATACTGATGATAAATGGGAACTATGCCTTAAAATGAATGAGTTGTAGAGTGGCCAAGGCAGAAGTGGACTCCAATTGCAGAAACAATGGTAAAATATTTTATTAACGAGAACTGTACGTCTAAAATAGGAACAAACTTGCCAAATGCTAGATAGTGTTTTTGACCCCACGAAAATGATACCCATTACCTTAAATTATTTTACTTGAGTTGAAAAAGTATTCAGTTCCCCTAGAATGGGAATGGATTCAGTTCCCCTAGTTCAGTGCCCATATTTCCCAATTTGGAATCACTGTTCCATAACCTGAAATCTTGACTCATAGTTTAACTGGAATTTCGTTTGAAAAATCTGTAAACGTAAATGCTATTGAGTAAACTTTTAGTTTCATTTATAATTATTTAAATAAATGAAAAGGTAAAACAAGTTTTTTGATTTTTCTAAACTCTATCATTGATTCTTAATATTTGAAATCAATTGTATTACCTTTTTAAAGGGTTGTAAATATTCAAAGGAGATTTGGGGTCATATTTGTGGTTGGGTTGGGGTGACCCCATGTGAATAATTAAGGACTAACTTTCGATGAGATTAAACGTTAAAACTTTTCGGAAAATAATACTGAACGGGTTTAAGAAAATGCGAAAGTTGAAACATTTTGTTTCCTATATAAAAGCTTTTAAAAATAACTATCCTTGATCTCAGAAATTAAATATTATTTGCATTTTACATCGATCGATTAAATTTATGCATATTTTAATTATAATGTAGATGTTACATTTGTTGTAAATTTAACCAGTAATATGTGATTTTACTGCCTTATCTCGGGCAGAAATCAGAAAGGGAGTGGGATAGTGTAAATAAAAACAGAGCCATCAACATTATTTCATGGAATTTAGGAATGTTTTGGTGATAACAAGAGAGAAATAATAGAAGCCTCAGATTATACAGTTCAAAAATTTACTGTTATTACATTTTCTTGGAAACATACTTTGGGAGAAAATCAGGTTACGGATACATGGGAAAATATAATCCCAACCGATGACGAACGCAATCAAAGGTTTTGAATTCATGTATCCACGAGAGTATGGACAACTGAAACCACACATTAGGACACTTCACTTTCCAAGTTCTTTATTACGAAATATGTACGTGATCCATTCAAATTGTTTACGGAAATGAATCTCGAAATCTTTTCGTCAACTCGGAAGAATTTCTCTCCTATGAAAAAGAAACACTATCCGGAACAGTATCTTTCACTTCAAAATGTTATCCTAAAACTAACGTGGGCTAAACTGGAATAAAATGTCTTATTATTTACATTTCCTTAAAAGTTAAAAACACTCATTTTTTAAAGCGACAAAACATCCAGGATAGGAGTTCATCACAACCCCCTCTCATGGCTGATAAAATTATATCCTCTGGAGCGGAAGCCTTCTGAATTAAGCACTAACACGTTGCGCACGGGTCTCCTTAAAGTTAAAAACGTCAGAGATAGCTGCGACGGAATCCATAAACTTTCGCCACAGATTAATTAAGGCACTAATGCACCCACGATGTCCCCCTCTTAAAAATAAGTGGGAAATGATATTGGCGAGGGGATTCACTCGCTCAATCTCATTTCGAATGCATTGGTCGACAATCACACGTAAACGGCGGCTAGGATGCCGAAGAGGAGGCAATAGACTAGGAAGGCCACCCTGTCCACGGCGGCGGCTAAGAGGATCCAGTCGTAATGGTTGGAGCGATGAGAGGAAGTGCCAGAACTCTGACTGCTCACGGGAATCATATGCCGTTCCTCGATGCTGGGATCGTCCAAATGGTGCTCTCGAAGTTCTTCCCCTGCATTTGATCCCAGGATGCCATGCTGCTGTGCCGTTGCCTTGAATGAGCAAATGTGAGGCAAGCTTTGAGGCCGGGCATCGAACCGAAAATAACTTATACATATGATATTATGTTAGCGTTTACTTTTGGTTTCCAAAGATCCCGTGATATGATTATATCCTATATGATGATTATATCTATATATAGATAACAAGGATCCTAAGAACATTATTACTAGTTATCAAAGAATCATTAAGGTATAACTCGCTTCGTTATGACTGATTTTTTTTTCAATTATTATGAGAGGCTTTCTTAATACTCCTACCTTCATCGAATGTTTGATTGATACCTCTAATGATTACCATTCTTTCACTTCCGTTCATTGCTGAAATTTCTAGGGAAAATGAACTCGGCTGCTGATGAATAAGAGGTTCGTAAAATTCTCTGATAGTAGAAAACGTCGGACCAGTTCCAAGGGATGGAAACAAAAGCTCCGGATTACCGAGCTTCTAGGATTCACCCAATGGGCATTTTGATAGCTATGCCATCATCCTCAGGGTTCAATGTCCATGTTTTATTAAATTCCTAATGTGTATTCATATCTAAGAACTTCAGGTTGTATGTGGTCTGAGGCAGTGTAGATCAGTGGCCGCTCCACCATTGTAGAGCATAATTTACTTCCCAATAATATATAACTAGTTGCCCCGTGCGAAAATTTCTCAGACGAACATCGATACTCAATTTCTCCACCCAAATACATTTCAACAAACACTATAATCGCTACAAACGAATACATAAACACTAAAACATTCCTAAAAATACACATCTTCATATTCCGTATCAGAGTTTCTTTCAATTTACTTCGTTCGTAGCGATAGATATCGTTATCTACCTATCCAGTTACGAAACTCTATGAGCAAATTCAAAGTCTTGCGTTTTCTAATTCCTTACCACTTGAGCCTAAACGAATCCTTAATATATTAGAGAGAGTCAGAATTTGTTATAAATTTTTTATCAATATAATCGAATAGTTCGCGTCATCGCGATAACGATCTATGCATTTTATCGTATAGCAAATACCTCAATTCACTCACTGGATTTACCACGTAACGAATTTAGACAACACATACCTGCTGCATCCGCGGTACTTATTTATTTTCCTTTTAACACACGAAACGTAAAAATAACTACTACTTGTCTGCAGTGAAATTGCATCTTGTCCATTTACTGAATCAGAGTTTTTCAATTAATGAAAGATATCCATCAAGCAATCAACGACGCGTATAAAAATTATTCTCAGTCAAGGAATCTCCAATTCAAAATGAAGTCTGACTAAACGGGGACGTAAAGAATTTTATAATACACACCATTTCGCTCAGCATCGCTATAGTTTAAATTCAAATTTAGATGAAGTGAACATTAAACAAAAGTTTATAAAACCGGAAAAAAGTGAGACACAAACCTTTGTATTCAGAAGTGCTCCTTAGAAATTGTTTACAGACATCTCTAAATAAATAATAAATTTTTGTATATAGCAACCCGGGTATCTTTTTGTCCAAGACGCAACGCAATGATTAAAAGGTTAATTCAATGTTTTCAACAAATGGTGGATTTTTTTCTGACTATTTTTAGCAGAAACCTGAAAATCTTTCCTTTCAAATGGTCATTCATTTATATGTATTGGTGTTGGTAATAAGGGTGGCCCCGATCACCAAAAAAGCATGATTTAAAATAATATATAGAAGCAAATTAAGCGCTTATGGAAGTAATCATCCGAATAATCTTTTACCATAATTAATAAGTAATAATAATTATTATGTATTTATTAGAAACAATTATCCAGAGAATACTCCTTTATGGAACGGAAACGTAAGAAATGATAAAAAGAAACGGGCAGAATGTGGAGGACGAAAAAATCGACTTTTTAAGGAGTTATTGAGACTCAGGAACAGAAAGTGTCACAAACGAAAACTGAATAATAATGATGCAAGGGGAAGAAAAATTCCCAGCAGAAATAGAAATAAGGAGATTAGATTGGCATGGACACATAAAAAAGATGGATAATCATAGATGGTTTCAAATAGCACTCGATATGCAAGCACCTTCAAAGAGGAAGAGTGGATGAAAGAAGATGCCGTGAGTATGAAAAAACAAATAGAAAGTGACGACTAAAGAGAAGAGGATGTCTCTAAGCTAAGGCTCTAAAAACTCAATTTACATATACATTATTTATAGCAGAGATGAATATTTTGCGCAGGATTTAATTGGCAGAGAAAAGAGTGAAACGATTAAAAGTGACTGTGGCGTTGAAGATATCAACGAGTGGGTTTATAGTTATAATACAAGGGAACGAACACATTGAATTTTTAAGCAATAACTATAGTAGAATATTTTTGATAATTGGGAATGATTTTAGCGTTCTTTGTAAATTGTTTGGGTAAAATCAAAGTTGTTTTAACAAAGGAAGTAAATACCGTCTATGATACCATTCATACCCAAGAAATATTCGATCTCAAAACAGTTAAAAGTCAACCACCTAATTTGTGGCCAGGAAATCCACAATTTTTCACGTGCCTCTAATAAAAGTCGACCATATAATCTTATGTCTCACTAAACATGTGTGCAGATAAGCAAAGCCAAAGTATAGATTTTCTGTTAACAAATGCAATGTAAGCAGACAAAAATGGGCTTAGTTTGATTTTAAAAGATTGAATTTTTGATTTTTTCCATGTATTGATTTTGATTTGAATGTGAAAGATTGTGAAAATGAGCAATAAAAAGATGAAAGATGTAAGGAAGAAATGAAGGAGGAGATGCAAAAGAAAGACATTTGGTTAAGAGTGGTTTGTAGACCATTGTGAATTGAATTGCAAAGTGAATTGTGTTGCAAATTACGTTTAATTTTTCGTTAATGGTCAACGGAATATTCTATTTCAATTACTAATTTTGGAATTTCTATTTCTAACCTTAACTAGACTGATATAAACTTCATGGTATTAAACATCAAATATTTCGATTATATTTAGCCTTTTCGTTCCTTCTTTTTTATTTGCATTTACGGTAACAAGAGCTAAACTTGAAAACTGCTTAGCTAACTTCTTGGAAATGATTTTGAAGTAAAATACGCTTGTTTTGATCGAAGCATTTTGATCGAGCATTGTTGAGACTATTGTTTTATTTTCGGTGTAACAAATAAATCGAGCAATCGCAATTACTATTAATGATTAGTAAGTGGATCCGATTCAGCGTATTGCACCTATAGACACATAAATGATAGTTCTTCCTTTATTATTCATTCCAGAAGAGAGCAGACAAATATTAAATGACCTAAAATTAAAGATCTAATGTAAAAAATAAAGCCATTACAATTGAATCAGAATTCCTCACGAATCTATAGACATGTTAACAAGGTTGAGAAACATCCAATGATTCAGCATTGGACCCCCTGTGATCATGAATGCTTAGCTTTGGTAATGCGCATTAGGGATTCTGAGTAACTGGTGGCCGCCAGACGATTATCCTCTTCCGAGGAATTGCCCTGGACGGTTGCCGCTGCCGGCGATTGGAGAAACCTTTGTCTCCTATTCATTGAACGCCGAGTTCCTTTTCTTTCTTTCAGCAATGCTTAACTTGGTGGTTGAATTCTGTTTTCAATTGGGAATGCGAGCTAAATAAGCAGATATTTCGTAAATGATTAAGGTTTTTCTCAGTGCAGAAAGACGAAAGGGAAAGGTTTTTTGAGGCGGATTTTTAGAAAAGAAATAAGAGTAACATGAAGCTTTTTCGTTATTAGCTTGAAGTTCTAATATGAATGATATTTATAAAGTTTTATAGTATGTACAAATCAGTTATTTACGTTATTATTATAGACATCATAATCATTTTAAATTAATTTCCGTCCTTAACGGGAGATTTTTCCAGCCATATACTTCACATCGTACCTAGCTTTTGTTATACCCACATGGAGTTAGTTCATATTGAGATTTAGCTATGTATTCCGAAACTTTTCGAGAAGCTCTCTTCAGTTAAGATACAGACGAAACGGAAATGGTTTACTGAGATAACAAGAATTGAGTATTTTACTAGAGCACAAAGGAAGAAAGACTGCACTTAGAGTTTATTCGAAGGGAAAAGCAGAAATCTCGCGCGAGAGGATGGATGCGCTGGTCGAAGACTCCCCGGAAGTGATAAAGCTTATTTCCGGCCTTCGATACAGCCTTCCATAGGAGAGAAAAGTGACTGGTTGCTGGGATATGTGCACGCCTGTTATTCATGTAGTTAAGTGATCGAAGTCACGAAGTCTAGTGATCGCATGACACCAAAGTTATAGTATAAACTATATTATTATATAGTATAAACTATATATATAGCTCCTTGCGAACACTTCCCATAGTTGATTCCATGCCATTGATATAATAACAATAAATTTATAACTAAGCTCTTGAATTACTATTTTACATTTACGTTGAGCCTAGAAATTATTCTCATTATTTTACTATGTATTTTCAATTTCATTCTATTACTTTAATTCTATATCTATTTCCTTCACTTATTGTAGATTCTGAGATAGCTTAGAAGTAAAAAATGAAGCAAGAAAACATGACGGTTAGTTACGAACAGAAATCAATTACGCAAAAAGCTGTTATTCTTTATTACTGTGTACTGTATATGTGTATTATTATGTACTACTACTGATGTTACAAAATTTGGTGTAAACTATACTTTTGTCAACGATTCGTATCTTATACACCAAAGACTTAAATTTCCCATCCGAGATGGATGTAACGTCAATTATAACTTCCGGGAAATACGTGCTCATCACAATAGCGCATTCGAAGTCATTTCTAGGGGCTTTCTGTATGCGGGAAGGGTGATCGTGTGCTACTTTATGTCCATTACTACAAATACTTTCCGATCATGAACAGCAGGTTAATTTCATTGGAAATTAAATTTCTAATAAATAATTTTCCACTAATCTGATCATCGTTGAGTCGAAAACTCCAATGAGTAATATAAATTCGTAGCAAATACAACAAGGAAGTGAATATAGATGATGATATTAGTTAATATTTAACATTCGACTCAAGCCTATTCTGTGCACCAGCGTGGCTATAGCCCAGACCCCGGGCTTCAGGAGATTCTCGCGATACCTATCTTCTAAAAAAAAAAGAAAAACAAAAAACGATTACAATGCAAAATAGGGCATCGTACTAATATTCTATAGTAGAATATCCGATAATTCACTAAAAATGAAGCTTTTTTGGGAGCAAACTTGGTGGTTACAACTGAGGAATTATTTTTGACTTTCGGCACTTGTAATGGAGTAGAGGAACTATAATGAAAGTAAGTGTAAATTATGATAATCAAATGTTGATTTAGAGCGTCGGACTTGTAAACCCGAAAGAAGAGATCTATCGTCGAAATGAGACTTTAAGTAAACGGACTTCTGTATTCTGAAAATTGTGCGGAAACAAAATCTATCATTCGGCGTCTAATTTTGAATGATCAAACTGTTCTTCTTCGCAATTCGGCGTAGTTTACGTAATTCAAGATGAGATTTTCCACTCAAGTGAAATCTCAGTTCCCTCGTGCGTAACGAGGAATTGAGTTTGAGCTTCCGAACTTACTAGAGATATATAGTTTCCGAGGCCCAGCACTCGGCCGACGAATCCTGTGAGTGTACTCTTTATAGGCCATGGGACACTCATCACGTGGTAAGGCCGAGATAGGTTGAGAACCGCCACAGAAACAATCATAGAGATGGTCACCAGGATGAGGCTGCTGCTATAAAAGGTCACTGCATAATTGGAAAACAAAAGAAGGGAAAAAGGCTGATTATTGATTCAACTACCATAAATGCTGGTGGTTATTCAACTGATGCGAAGACAAGGACACATTTATTTTGGACATGTCAGTAAAGAAATATAAGGATACCAAAAATATACTATTATTATTATTAAAGCTGTCGAAAAACCTTTGGTTTCGCAGGACCCTAATATTTTTAATATATTTGTATATCTCGTTGTTTATTCACTTTTACTGAAATTGTTTATTTACTTTTACTTGTTTGATTACTGTCTAATTGATCTAATTTACTGTTTATTGCACGCTAACCTTGATGAGTCATCTCAAGTGGACCTTATTGTAATATTCTTTAACTTTTTCTGTTGATTATTATTTCCTTTGTTCTGATGGATATATCATGTGTGATATTTTTATAGGAAACATTATTAATATATTAAATAAATTAAAATATGCTTATTCTCAAAAGATTAATATCACCTCGGAAATGATAGTAATTATTTAATGATAGAATAAATGTCAATAAATAATTAATCGGATATCTCAGCTTTCATTTCTTGGAAAATGACTGTCATTCATCGTGAAAGCAATTACAATAAGTATTACTTATAAAAAAATGGTTTCCAAAAATAATTAATAAGTAATACACTACCGGTTTCGATGCAAGAGCTTCATAATCATATCTAATAAACCAAATAAAAACTCACACTCTTGATACAATGGCGGAGGGGAAGTTAAACAATATGGAAGGCGAAATTGTGTGTAATTCCTTTCACCTTGATGGTTCATAAATTATAAGAAGAGTTTCCAATAAATGCCGTCGTAACTGAGAATTTTCTACCTAAAATGCAAAATGCTTTCATTTTGAAGATCAAATATGAAGGGATATTTCAGTTAAGGAAACCTTCTTCAACATCACACTTTTGCGTAAAAGTACTTACATACATATTGTAGCGATAAAAATTAGGATAAATGTAAAAATACAACATTGTTGTATTACACAGTAGATTCTAAGGTCAAATATTTAAGAGAATTATGTCTAAATGCTATAAATATTTCGTCTTTATAAATATATATGAAACGCTATTTCACATAAAGTGTGTTTCCAGAGCTAAGGACGCCTTTAAGACGTTTTCAAAGCGATTATTACGCTAATTAAATGCCACTTTGTGGGTTTACTCAGAACGAGAATTCAATTGAAAAGACAAGATGCTAAATGAAATGTCCTATGTTCCGTTCGCAATTAGCCTGTAGTTCGTTAACCCAAGATTTTCAGTCCAACGTCATCTCCCTCTAAATATTCCTTCAGACGATTCCCTATGGTTATCCACGATTGCTTTATGCCTTTCCGAAAGTTAAATACATTTCTCATAAACAGTACATTCTCGAATGTAATATGCATCCAAGTTCTGGAACTCAAGTAGAAGAAAAACAAAAAAACGCTACTGTAAAAAAATTCTTGGCATGTTATTCGCTGAGGTAAGTGTCCACGGAGTTGCAGTGGAACAATAGTTATGAATAATTTAGCAGTAATGTTAATTTCTCTTTCCTTAATCTCTTAAGAAAGCAAGGTATCATAAAATACGTATTATATTTTTTCGTAATTCACCTGTTAATGCGAGCGTATGTTTAATGTGAGCATTAATGTTTGCTAACAAAAAAGACATAAACTGGGACTGTGGGAACGATTTAAGCGGGAAAACTGAATGAATGAACTTCATACGTCTCTTCGCGATAAATGCTCTCAGATTATGAAGAATTAATTGCGAATTTAAGACGTACTCGGATCTAAGACGTGCCAGATTTTGGAAGCCTTGGTATAAAACGTATTTAAAATCCAGTTCTTAATTATTGAGTATTATTTTAAGATCATTACCTTAAATTTGTATAGATGCAAATGAATTTGTTTGATGATGCATTTGATTCGATGATTTATTTCTTTTCTATACATAAACTGAAACATAGGTTATGTTTTAAGGTCATCCGTAAAGTATTGTAAAATTGTACTTGTCTTTTAAAGTGCTAAGAGATATCCATACTGAAACAAAGATATACTTTTCGTTTTTAGCATACAATATAGGAAGCTAGAGATATATTCCACTATTATTTAACTTAATTTACTTTTAAATTTATCATGTTCTGGTTAAACTCACCCACAAGCGGTGTGTGGTTGGCCATAGCAGGTAACATTTGTGCAAAGAACAGCATGAAAATGCAAATAATGAGCGCTGTACATCCTCCAAGCATCAGTTTCTCACCAGAGTTTGGTGGGAGCCAAAACGTCATCAGAGTCATCACCACAATAACTAAAGCATAAGAAAAATAATTGATAACCTCATTTTAGCTCTCATTATCCTCTCAATACAGGAAGATATCGAATGACTTAATAATTATAACTAAGAATTTGCAAAAATCTATAAAGCTATTAATATCTATGAACAGTTGAGTATATTTATAGATATTTTTATTTGAAATAAAATGAGAAGGAAAATTTCAAATAAAATGATGACAGGGGTGACAAATAAGTAATTACACATGACGTTGGTCTGAAGTATAATAAAATGTGGGTGATTACAGAAGACAGAATGGAAAGCAATCAATGGAAGAAAGAACCAACGTTTAAGAAGAACCGTTTGGCAAGGTAACATTTCGTAAAATCTACAATTTAGACAACAACGAACGGCTAGTCCAAGTGCGCGATTTTAAATGCAAATTCTGCACAATCAATTGGAACATCCAATTATGATTTTAATGTGATGAAAAAGAGAGATAAAGTCTTGTAAAACTTGTAAGTCAATTGGTAATTGTAAGTGAATAGGAAATATTCGACTTTCCCCGTAAGAATTAATTAGCCATCGCTTATTTCACGTCAGAGTATTCATTATTAGTGCAATTCAGGAGATGATAAAAATTGTAGAATAGTCTTGAAATACATATGCACATACCCCTCAGCGAAGACCTAATGAATTGTAATATGTGAGGGAGCACGAAATGCAAGAAATTAAGGGATTGAAAGGACAGAAACGATGTTGAAAAACTGAATGAAGTCAAGAGTGATGTGAAGAGGGAGGGATAGAGAAATAATGAAAAGTCAAAAATAGCAGAACAGATATAGCGCTCCTTTTCCTCTAACAGATTAAAGAGACAGCTCTTACCGGAAGCTGGAGTGATGACAACCGCATTGTAGGTCGGGGAACGTCGTTTAAGCGTTAGTGTGAAAGTGACATCTATATAGGCCTCAGTACAGCACGAGTAATATGCTACATTCCTTTTCCGAGTGAGGCTCGTGACCTCCCATTCCGTGTTGGGCACCATCAGGTCCATCTGCAGAGAAAGGAGGAAGATATTCTGCTTGTTAAGATTTTCAGGAGGCGGAAAGATTTTTATATACCCGACTTAAATGAAATTGATTCGGAAAAAAATTGCAGCAACTTTATTTTGAAACACTAAAACCATAGCAATAAGAAACAGGAAATGAATTGTATCGGAACATCAGAGACCGTTACTTCTCATAAAATTAACTATTAGCTTACAAATTTTTAGCGTATAACGCTTCATCCGAAATTATTGTGCATTTTTTGGTCCTTGTGTCGAAGGACTTTGGTGAAAGAATTTGGCTATTCATTCATTTAGTATGGTACGAAATTATCTATTAGAGCTGTTTAGTACCCAATGGAAGTTATTCAGGTCGCCAGTAGTTCGGACTACAGGCTTCGACCGACCAAAAAGTAAACCTACTTCCTCTACAAATGACAGAGGATGATGACAAGGTTGCTTGGTTTCCACCACCAGTCGAAGTCTCTCGTTAAAGTCTCCGACGTGCTGCGCTGCATTTGTTAACTTTCTGTGGTCGTCTAGTCTAAAGTGATTGGAAATTAAGCACGGATCGAGTAAGCTGGAGGATATTTTCAGGGATTCAGTTCAATTGGAGATGGAAAAGTTCAGGTATAAATCTGGAATAAACTACAATAAGGCGTGAGGCGATAAGTATTTGATTATCGTATATAATTCGTATTATTAGCTTTTAACTATTAAAGCTTCACTGAGAACTTAAATTTTGCAGTTTTCATCTCGTTTAACGAAGGATAATGATTAATATACGACTTAAAAATTAATTTATGTGTAAAAAAACCCAAAAACAAATATCGTCGCTAAGTCGACAAATATATTCTTAACCACGAATAAATGAAGGGTAAAATAGTTCGGCAGACTAAGTTGAATCTGCATCTGTTAGTATAACCCAAGAAGGAACGATAAAACCTTCATTATTTAAAAACGTATTAGTAGAATTTATACTGAGCGCAGTTATTGCTCTGTTTTATTGGTCTTCGGAAAAATAATTTTTGATGATTCCTTCTTGCAAAATACGAAAGCGTTACTTATTCTACTTTCGGAACACCAGAGCAAGAAAAATTGAAACGAAAACTTTCTCTAACAAAGGTTTTAATCATGATTGCGCAGAGAGATGGTTAATTTATGAGTTATGTTAGGAAACAACAATTCAACAAAACATCCTATTTTAATTTTTTTATCAAGTTATTTGTCATTGTTATCGAATATTAAAATGGTAAGCAGGGCCCTTAATGACAGGATATGATAACGTTTCTTAACTGAAGCTCTTACTTTGCCTGAAGCCCAAAACAAGAAAGCAAAATTCATCATCTACCGAGATATAAATTGGCCAGGCGATCAAACCTGTGTTGAGATTAAGGAACACCTACTCTTTCCAATGCCAATCAAAATTCTGGTTGCAATTCATTTCGCCTTTGAATATTGATGAGTGGGCAAACAATAGGAAAATTTTATGGCGAGTAGAAAAAGAGACGCGGGGAATGAAGTTTCTGAATCGTTACGATAGTACTGGTTTGGGAAGGCATAACATGGCATAAGATGTTACAAATCAAACACACCACCTTAATAACACTGCGAAAAGCTTTCCCTGGTTCTGTGGAAGCAAAATAACTTATAGAATCATACCGCTAAGGCGGAAAAAGATGTCTCAATGATTCATTTAAAACTTATATCTTAAAATTTCGACTTAAATTACCCTGAAATCATGAAAATTCCTGAAGTCCTATTTAATACCTTAAGCATTCCTCTATTTATTTCAGGGATGGCGAACCTATGGCACGCGTGCTCAAAGTGATGGGAATTTTATGGCACGTGGAACTCGTACGGTACCATCCTTGTTACGTATTCATTACTTAATAAATGCCAGAGTAAATAAATGCAGAGTAAATAAATACAGATTATATTCGTAATTTTTATGGATTCGTTTTCGATATTAATAATAATAAGCAAGGATTATTTTGGTCAATTGCTACATCTTTAATCGTAATCACCTATATGTGAGATAATAAATTAGATAATATCTGCTTTTCGATGTATATTTTGGTATTATATTGGCACGCAAGTCCTTCAAACGTGGCACTCTTGCCGCTAAAGGTTTGCCATCCCTGCTTTATTCGAGGAAACGAAAAGCAATGAGGTAAACAGATTCTATTAACAAACACAATTAGGTTAACTCACCTCTGCCTCGTGTTCATCCAATTGAAGGTCTACTTGGTCTCCGTCATAAGTCCAAGATCCCAGCCGAAGAATGCAAGTCTGCTCATCGTATGGCCACAGTCGGAGGTTGAGGTCACAGAAGACACGGAATAGCGATGGCGGCACCCAGAGGACGGTGCCGTCCTCGTGGACTATGCTGTGAGTGCTGCCGTAGTGATCTACTTCCGTCCCTGAGGCACTGCACGATAAAGAGCCGTTATCAAATGGACCTTCCAAGGCTACAAGTACACAGTAATCTCTGACACTGAATTATCATCAACTGGGAACAGAGAAAGAAAATCCACTTCCGCTTATTTCATAGAGAATGGTTTCTAATGAAGAGCAGCAGCGGTCAAATTACCAGAGACATATCAAAAAATAATTGTGTCGGTGCCTTAAAATTTCAAATTGAAAAATACTGCAGTATGAACATACTCGACGGTTTAGTTTCACTTATTAATGTAATTCGATGGAATGGAAGAACGGGTCGCAATATTATTAAAGACTGATTCTCGATCAAATAAATCCGTACGCTCGAATGAAAAGACGCTCTTTCATAGAGGTAACCCAGAGTCGGATATCTATGAAAGGATGCAGATCCTCATTGGGTATCTCTCTCTTCACCCCTCGGTCCAAACGATTCTTAATTGATAAAGTATGATATTTGACAACACAAAATTTATTGCAGATAGTTATTCCGTAGAAGTTAATCAGTAATTGTGAATTTCTAAAATTTTCATAATAATGCACAAAATTTGAAATCTAAATTGTACGTTTATATATTCCTCCTTTATTATTATTATTATTATTATGATTTTTGTGTTTTATTTATTTATTCCATTTTATTAAGAGTATTTTATGAATTAAAAAATCGAATATTGTATGCTGAAAATTTATCAATAATGGAAAGTTGAATTTACTTACAATTGTATTGTTACGTAAAGCATTTGTAATTGCAAGTCCTATTGTAGAATTGTTGACATTGCTGTAATTGCATTGTATTGTTTGCCTACAGGAAGCTTTTGGAGGGGTTTTCTTCCTAACTGTGGTGAATCCCAGGCAGGGATTTTGTTTTTCTATCTGCCCCTCAAATGATTGTTACCAAGCTAGATGACTAATTGCAATACTTAAATCTAAATGAATAGTATAAACAAAAAAGGGCCCCTTTAAAACTGGGTGTGCTAGGCATCTACGCAACTGTCCCCGACTTTCCCATCTGAAAGTTAAGGAACGGCCAAAAAACATGAAAAGAAATTTAATGTTAGGTCAAAGATATAGAAATACTTTGTGTGCGATGAGAGTAAATAACGTTAAACATTTATTTTGGGGGGTGAATACCCTTATTGAAGGAAAAATGTCTAAAAGAGCTTTCAAGAATAAGCAAAAAGATATTTGGATAACGAGTTTGAGCGAAACATAGAGAGAGGAGAGATCAAAGTCACGTGCTCCCGAATCAAATCAATCACGAGAGATCGTCTCGACTGTTTGATAGCACGTCACGGTTCATGCGTACTACGACTGAATCATTTCCACAGAAAGAAAAACAACGAATTGAATTGAATGCCCAGTGATTCAAATGGGTCTAATCAATGACCTTAAGGACGATTTATGGATGGTTAGCAGTTAATAGCCATGAGGAGATGTGGATTATATAATAGTTAAACGGAACGAAAAAAAATCAGATATGGGAAAGTGGCGAGAGAAATGACTTTTGCGCGGGAGCAATGGAAAAGATGATTCTAATGAATCTTAATCAATGTAATCGTAATATGAATCCAAATCAATGAATCGCAGTAACGTGAAATACTTGGAAGAATTTGGAGGAAAGTAACAAGTTCGACAATGAATACCAAAAACATTAAGACTCGCTAAATTTTTTCGCCTCTATTGGTTTAGTGCCGCGTTTATCTGTCAAATTTTTACTCTCTATTGAATACTTCACTACTTTCATGCTTCTCAATGGTTGACATAAGGATACTTGTTTTTCACATGTCTCACTATATACTATATACGTGAAGAATTATAAATTGAATGTTATAGAATCTTAGCGACATTTGATGAGAAAAAGCGATGCTTGGGATCTATGGCACAGCAGTTTTCCCAGTGCCCGCAGCAACGTTTCGTTCGAATTAAAAATGTTTTCTAGTCTGCTCTGAGACATCATATATGAATATTTTTTCTTTTAAAGATTTAGATGATCGGAATATTTTGCTACAGTTAAATCTAGTTCAGTTTGATAGCTTTAAACTGTCTTTAAGATTCTATAATGTTGCCTATAAATCGTACATTTAATCGCCAGATCGAAGAATATCACAATGAGACGACTTGGAAATTAAAATACATACCTATTGTATAGGACTATATCTGGCTGCCAGATTTCATGATCTGGTAGATAAAGTCTCGTTAGACCTCCATAGTCTGAAGAATTCCACTTTAGCTTTTCATCGCTCCAAAACTGGAAGAATCAAACGCGAATATCATATATTAAAGTTTTAGAACCTTCCACACAAAAAATGTTATTCATATTAACATTCAATTTCCTTAAAAAGCAAATCTTCCTCTCATCTGCCAATTGACTTACCATTTTAACCCAGCAGTACACCGTCATCAATGACCTCAATTCTTCCTGGAAAAAGTAAATATTCAGATTAATAGTCAATGAAGTAAAAATATAATTAAAAATGCAATTTTGAGTTATAGAAAGAACCTTGGACGTAATAAGGTAAGTACTGCAAAAAATAGATTCGAAAAAACCTTAAATAATTCGAAAATGCATGATACGCATTAATCAGTACTTCGAACATTCACAAAAGAATAGCAATCCCGGATTTAATGATATTTCTAAAAGCCTTAAGGAGGGATTAATTCTGAGAAGATAGGTGTATTTAATATAATTTAATTTCACATTATTAAGTATAAGAGGTCACAAGAATATCTAATATTTAGCAGCGTCTATTCTATTACCGGGAAAGGATGGCAGTAAGGGAAGAGAAAGATGAAAATACCATACAGGTTTCGGCAATGATAAGCCTCGCTTTATTTGAATTATTTTTCCTTTTAGATTTTTCATATTCAGAAATATGATAAATATATCTTTTTGGAAATTTTACGAAATAGTTTACCGCACTTGTGAATGTAAGAATCACGCAAAAATTGTCCAGAGGCCCCAAGAATGATTTACGTGACGCTATCGGGTTAAGTTCACAGAATACACGATTCAAGGGATCGCCACAGTTTCTGACACATACTTAAACGTTTTCTAAAAATACCCAAGCATAAATAACATCTTATCTTCAGGACTGCGACTTAAATAGACATAGAGACGTCTAGGATGCAACTTGATAACGCTGCGCGACTTTCGCAGAGACGTGCTTTTACTCCCCCCAGCCTCCCTAGAGTCTCCCGAAAGTAGTGTTCAAATATCACAATCTTCAATAATAAATTGTTTATCACTAAACAATCATCCAGCAACCATCACTATCATTAAACTAGTGAATTCCCCCTTCAAAAACGACGGGAATCAATTTAATATACAGAAAAATGTACTACTAGTATCGCATAAATATGATGAATGCCAAAATACCTCGTCAAAATTTCAAGGATTAATTAAAATGTATCTGTCACATTATATGTCATTATCTGGCACGCAGCTGTCTACTTACGCAAACTTTTTTATTGAGTTTATGGAATTTTTTAACGGAAAACTAAGTTTCAGATTTGCTAAGAAGCTTTATAAGAAGGTAAGAAGTTTCCATAGCTTTCTTGTTTTAATAAAGCAATTCTTAAATTTATTTCGAAATTCTTTAATTTATTTCTTAATTGTTTATTTTAATGACGCACGATTACATACATGCATAAGGATAAATGATAACTTTATAATTTTCGTATATTTCGTACTCTAAAATGTATATGACGTTTACTCTATTACTCATTTCGTCTCATTTCTTCGTACATCACGCGTTGCCTTGTTTATTGAAACAAAGCTATTGCCCCATCCTTTCTTAGCAAATGAATTAATGGGTTACTTTTACCTTAATTATCTGTATATCTACATACGTAACCCTTTTTGGCGTGTGACAGGAGGTGCGAGCATTCTATTTCATTAATAAACTTTAAAAAATTAATCCTAGAACCAACTTGATTTAACATCCATTTCCCTTCAATCACTGTGGCATTTTGATCTATGTAACATACATTATTCTTTGTATATATTCTAGGAATGCGTATGCTCGGATTCAACAATCGTCGTTAAGGCTATGTAGAACGACCAAATATCGAGAATTTTTGTTTATTTTATAAAACTTCTCGTAAATATCCAAATGCAAATAAATAATTCATGGCCAAAATAAGAATCTTTATTCAGAATCTTTATTCAATTTCCTTTCTTGAGGCACTTATCTTGATTTCGTAGGTCCATTACTTCTATTTCAATTCAGCAAAAGAAAAAAATGTCTACAATCGATCAAAATGAACTTATTTCTTATGAGAGTATTTCCGAGTCGTCGAGAGTCGAACCACGGATACTATTGGTAGAAAAATATCGACATAAGTTAGGTCGCTGATCCTCTAATGAATCTTTAAGTTTCATATTTCTATCTCGTCAGGAAGTGCGTGAAATTAATGTTACTAAGCTAGTTGAATGCTGCAGAGTAATTGTTAAGGTGGTTTTCCTAAGGATTGCTTTATGCACCAGAATAACATTAATTGAAGTTTCAGTAGGTTTTTCTAGCAGAGGAAACTCAAATGTAGAGGGGTAGGAACATTCTAGAGGTCCAGGTGGAGCCTTGATGATCGCGACCCTGCTGGAAGTCGCCTTCCGCCTACACCTCACTCCTTCTTTACCTTCTCAACAACTTATCTGCAGTCTCACCCATCTCCTAACCCTTGCCTCTTCTCTTTGCTTCTATGCATCGATGTACTATAAATACGAGGGTGGTCTGAAAAGTTTCGGACCCCAGATTTTTTCAGAAATCTTCAGAAAAGTTTCAGAAAACATGTCGAGAAATGGCGAAATGTCGGAAACTTTTCAGACCACCCATTATATCTTGGCCTGATGATGCTAGCTCGCAAGCTCACTTGTCGCAGATTTAAAATTTCCTTTACTATGGAAGTGAGGAAAAAGTTTTATTCCCGTCTCTTTATCCTTGCATTTATTCACTGTACCTACTTACTTCTGTACTTTCAACCCTTTCGCCGAAGTAGCCTACTATAGTACTTAGAAACAAGGTCCTATCCATTAGTTATGGATTTCAGCAAAGATAATTTTCATCTAGTCAAGTGAACGCAACAATAATTCTAGACATCCTTCCAGAATTCCAAGATAAATATTTTAGAACAAGACTCGGAAGCAGAAATAAGCGATTCGCGCCATTTGAACAGGAGCGCCTTGAGATGAAAACCGTCACATTTATAGAATCACTCATTGTGCGGACGATCAAAAGCTATGCAAAACTCGGCCTTCGCCGGACGAATGATGCAACGACGACGGACAGGATATCCATTTAAATCGCTCACGTGCAATGTGCGACCGTAATCTTCCAATTAAATGCGCAACCTACGTCGTCTAACCTGCTTATTGAGAGGGAGGGGGTCGATGACTTACCATTTCCACGTGCCTTAAGGTCAGGTCAATGTTGACCACGGTGGTGTTGGTGTGCTCTGCGGGCCGAGAGAACTTGTCGTAAGATGAAAGGAGGTCCTTCTTCAGTCGATCGGTCCAGGTGGCGTTCCATTTCGCTGGAAACGATGGTTCGCCGCCTAAGGAGAGATTTCATTTGAGATTCCTCGCTAATATGATTTAAGTGCATCACTGCTTCCAGGCCATTCACTACCAGGATAAATATGCGCCGGTCGAACCGTGTTTTGTTATGATGTTCTGATTCTCTCAGTTTCCTGATCTTTCGCATATTTATTAAAAATATCAACCTTTTAGAAAACTTAACTATATAATCAGCTTGTTTTCCTCCACTATCGAGATACCTTTATTAAAATAACAATATACTATATATAAAATATAAAATATACTGTGAGACCCATTTAAGACGTCCCTGCTTAATGCGCAGTTTCTCTCGGTTCCGGTCCCTTCGACACGAAACACATAGTATAGATACCGCTTAAGACGCTCTGCTACCCCGCTGTTTTCCCGTCCTCAGATGCATTGAAACCCGCTATAGTCCGCCTCATTCGATAGACCAAATAGTGATCTGTATCTTTCCTCCTCTCCTTTTCCCTCAAAGGGAGTCTCTTCTTTCGAATGATTAATTTTGTGATGTTAATGATTAAATATTGCAAAGCAATCTAAGCAATTGCAATTAAAGCCGATAAGAACTGTGAGACAGTGAGAGATCACTCTTTTCTCAGAGCTGAACGTAGATTAAAAAGTAGCTTTTTGGCGTTTTCTTTCGATACAATTTTAAGAAGTTAACATACCAAATAAACAGAAAAGGATTGTTTTGTGGGCTGTTGACACGACACTTGACATCGCGGGCCACACGATTTTGAGCGCCCCATGTTTGGCACCCCTGTGTTAGAGGTCAAAGTGTATAATATGCCCTCAGTTTTCAAAGTGCTTTTAACATCAATGTTGTACTCTGAGTATTACGACTTGGGTTAAGTCCTAAGAATTCTCATTACGTGATAAAAACATCTACGGAGATTTCCGCTTTCAACCCGTAGTTTTTTTTATGTTTAGGGTAGGTTTCACAGCCGTTACTTGTTGAATATAAGATTGTATTTCATGTATAGTTTACCTATAATTCTGAATTTATTTTTCATCCTTGTAATCTAATTTTGATTTAATAAAATAAATTTTAATGTTTATCTAAAGATTTTGCTTTATCATTTGGAGAAGCTACTTTAAACCCGGAAAGTTGGCAAGCCCGATTCCGACCCTTTGTTAGATGCGTGGATGCCCTGATGCTGAATAAACAACTTTATGGGCCATCTTAACAGTTTACATTATCCATTTTCATATGCATGCGAACAATCTCAGCGGTGATCACTTTCACTGCCTTCACTTACAACAAAACAATAAAAAATTCCAAGTCTTTGATTTTTGTCGCTAGATGCACTCCCCAGTTCGAAATCTCAATGACTGCTTCAGGCAGTTGTCTCGCTTGTTCACTATCTGAAGTTAGCTCTGCCTTTTGTTGGTTGTAGAATGAATGTGATTGGTCTGCACTGAGGGGAAATGAAAAATTAATACACCATCTCATTAGTGCTTTTTTCCATTGCCTGAATCGTTGTGTAACGTAAAGAAAAGGGAGATTGAATTAGGAATTTTACATACATGTAACAGTGGTATGTGTAATCACTACGAAATCATGTGCACGAAAACAATTATTAAAACTCCAGGTAAATGAATATTATCGTTAGTGCAATATTTTATTCATTAGAAGTATACTTTATTTATCAATAAAAATTGCTTTCATTTTTACCAACGAGCCGATATATACTAGATATCTTTTGAAATGGGTCGCAATAACTGAAGTTTAATTAACCCTTCTCTCTATGTATCTTATATATAATTAGCGGAGTGTCCGTCTGTCCGTCCACCCTTTTATTTTGGAAACTATTTGTCGTAGAGCTATGGGACAAACTGCATTGTATTTCTAATATGCTGAAAGCCCCACGAAAACTACTCTCATCTTTATGAAGGCTCGGATTCGAGCCCAGGACTCCATAATACGTTTCCATAAGGAATGCACGTAAAGTTCGTTTTTGCACCCTGCAGGCTTTTTTACTTTTACAGAATTAAATCGGAAATAATGGTCCTACTAAGTCAAAAAAGTACCAAACGAAGGTAAATTAAATCAAAAATCTTATTATTGCCTTAAAATACACTTTTTGAATCTAAATTACGAGAACTATGCCAATACGCGCCTCCCACCTGAAAAGGTTATCTCCATCCTCCCTGCACACTCTCTGGTCTTCAAACTTTCCCGCAATATTCATAGTATTTGGCAGAAGATTTGAAACTATAACCAGTATTCTCAAGTGTACGCAAGATGTCGCTACATCTGCCGCATCATCGGCCGCTCGATTTGACATAATTTTCTGAAGGATCTTTGGGCAAAATCATCCAACTTACAAAACGATTAGGCTGGAGTCGTGGATTTGCAATATTTCTTAGCACGGAAGCATAGTTGCGTCCTGAGGAAACGGCCATTGCTGAATCACATACAGACCTCCCATACTAGTTTTTCTTATGCCACACTGGCGTTGTCGCGTTCGGGGGAGCGAAGGATCTGGCACAAGCGGGAAAGAAAAGAAAGTGAAAACAAAGAAAAGAAAAGGAAATTTTAATCCTTTCAGTATGTTTGGCCGGTCACGCTGCCCGAACGACGACAGAATTTTGAAATTCCAAATCTTACCCTGATGATCGGAAATGAAATGTTTGATAAATCTAAAAGTTAAACCCTGTAAAACCCTGAGAAGAAGATGACGAAGAAATATTGCGGCGAGGAAGATTTTTGAGGGATAAAATTTTAACGCAAAATTTATTTTATAGCAGTGATTTTAAAGCAGTGCGTTCGTGTGATTCTCACGAGCTGCATAATGTTCAATGGAATGTCACCAAACGACGCCTTAAGGGTGCAAAATTCTCTTCTTCGAAATAAATTGTTGCTATTTTAAGTAATTTCTTTGAAGGCTATCCCGATTACAAGGAAATGTGGGACCAGGCATGTGAACAAAAGTTATATATGCCTTCGATATACGCGGTTCAGCGTTTCCATAATGATCCTTGCTTCGGTACCAGAGCTACATTTTGCATTCTATCATACGTTTTAATTCCGATAGACATCTGCCATATTTTTTAAATTTTTTTTAATTATGGAGGAATAATGTTATTTACATAGCATTATGAACTCCCTTTCTCCCGTTGAGGTATCAACAAACGGAAACACGCATATACGAAGGGGGTAAATGAACATTATTTCTTTGAATTGTGTGTGTTTTTCGTTTCATAGTTGATATTCCACACGTATTGACCAAAATTTATTTTTCTCTTGCGGAAGAATAAACGAATATATATACGCATGTACGAATCAGCATAGGTTCGAATTAATTATATTTATTAATAATAATATTTACATTTAAAGTAATAATCAATTAATTTATTTGCAAAAAATATTGTGTTTTCGTTTGTATAATTGTTTTGATTAGTTTGAAAAATTTTGTAGATTTATTTATTTTCACATCCCGCTACCTTCTGAAGAATTTTTTGCAGAAGCACATGCGCGCTGTGCGAAAATTTTTAACTAGAAAAGAGTACGCCTCTCTTCGTTGTTTTTCTATTCATAGACTGTTTTCATATAATAATCATAATCTTGAATTTTGCTACCATGGATAACATGCAAAGTACTACGAAAGTCATTGTGAAGCATTTCAAGTAATTGAGCACTTGACAGTAATTATGAGAATTAATACTCAGGGTGTCGTTTGAAGTTTTTTTTCTTGCGTTAAACTTCAAAGCCCTTCCCAAATAGTATTAACGATCGACAAAAGAGCAGAATAAATTTCCTGTTGAAGGTTAATATTTGAATGGGTTAAAAACAATTTTGTGAAATCGACAATGGTTAGCTATCATGCAGCGTTTGAATAGAAGTCCTGATTAAGTCTTATACTGGAAGCTGTCCGCTTCCTAATCGAATCTGGATCAGGGAACTTTAATCACTCTTCCTTATGAAATGAACGGGATACACTGAATTTTCTTCGATACTCTTCTCTATTCTTTTTCTGCACGGGAGACGCTCCCGTAACATGCAATGATATCTATTGAAATTTGTATGGGTTCGACTACAGACCATATATCTCACTTAAGATATATTTTTTCAAGGCATGCGGTCGAACTCGACAATGTTTTCTTGCAACAATTTTCAAAAAATTGATTACCGTAACCTGGTATGATGATAGCATATGTGAATTATGTACATCTTAGCACTTTCAAATTTCCGAAATAATAGGAAGTTCTTCTCCAGGAGATTTAAACCCCATTGGATTTAAATAATGTCTGATAAGTAATGTACAGTGTTAGCAGAATGGGAGTAATAGGAAACAGTTGCATTGGAATCTATCAGTTAAGGTTTGCTTGGGACCTATTTGTGTCTTTAAAGCTCATTTCTTCTCCATTCGTATAAAGGCAACTTAAATCATATAATCATTTACATTTAATGCATAAAAGTATAATCCTAGAGTTATATTTATAAGTATTTACTATTCAAACATTATAAATATTGTACCTAATTCATTTTCATAGAATGAAAGCTTAAATGCATACCTATATGCAAATAGAGGAAGGGTCGGAGGGTCTTGACCCCCTACATTTTTCATCGGAAATCTTTGGAGAGGATAATTTCACTTCTGCACAAATAGCATTACTAATTAAATCCTACAAAAATTTTCCCCGTTGAAAAAAGCGGGCAATTCCGATAGTTTACTTTAATTTCAAAAGTCCGACATTAAGAATTTGGATCGTCTTATTTTCTAAAGAAACCGATTTTTAAGTAATTCGAGTACAATGTTGAAACTCCGGACACTTTGTTTCCACTATCAGCCTCCCACTAATCTCTATCCAGTACAAGATTTTGAACCGTAAATATTTTAATTTCATTTCAATGAAAACTCAAAAATTCTGGTTCGGCTCCGATTTCGCTACTGCAGTGACTGTCGAACTGGTATTCTTCACTTCGAGAACATATCTTTGTGCAAGGTTTATATGCAAAAGTAAACATTGCTTGCATACTGCAAGTTAATGTGTAATAAATGTCCAGCCGTAAGCCTTTAAGGTCAGAAATGCTTAAAGAAAAATTCCCAAGTTTATCTCAAAATACATTTTTTGCGGAAAAATATATACGTTCTTGTGTCGAACTCAGATCCATTTCGGGAGATGCACATTACGTTGCGAAGGTGACCCGTATGCAGAATATCAAGTCGATATGATACCGGGAATGTCCTCAAAAATAATTTCGTAATCCCAATTTAAAATGTACATAAATAACGGTCTGGCATCAAACTAAGAATCATTAGGTAAACGGTCAATTGCATATATAAAATGTACTCATGACTCCTGCCGGGTTTCTCATCTTCTCGGGAAGTGCTCCGAATTAATACTGAAACTCGCCTCATGCTTTTCTTTTGGGAAAGTTGCACCGGTGCACAGTGGGCTAGAATCGAAAAAAAGCTGGCCAAAAATACGAAAACGCTTTTCTTGAGTGCGGACCTCGAAACTTCGCATGATTGATTATGAATAAATCCTGCAAACAACTATTGAAGTCATTTACGTTCGATCCTTAACATTAAATTTATACAGGAGGTCAAAGTTGACCAATGTTTGCGAAAATTTCCCGTTTCCGATTTTTCGCGAAATTCTTCAACTTCGAGTCGATTGTGAACCCAAACTAGGAAAATCATCGGGTAAAATATGATGCCATATTATAAATATGTTCATTGTCCTTCGTGAGACTTAGTATCAATGAGTGCTGTTTAATATTTATATACTTTACATTACGAAATGGCCGACCCTTATTTTGGAACAAATTTTTACATAAAGGGAGGAAAATAGTAGATTGAGACACCGTGTGACACGGAGTTATTTACACCACGATAAGCAATAAACCTTCTTTAATGGGAATCTGAAATAAAATCTTGCCCCAATAATATATAAGTCGACTTTTCGACAACGCTGCAAGGGCCAAATCCGCGCGGCGGAGCACCGTCCTCCGTTACGCTCTCGTGTTTTGAGAGGAACAACGAGCAAAAACGATTCTGATTCGTTCTTCTTGTATATTTTAAGCATTATTATACTTCGTACATATGTTAGATAACTATGTTTATGATTTTGATACTGAATGTTTCTTCACTCTCACTTTCAACTATACTGAAAATTTTCTCACAAAATCGGTACAAAAAGCCATCACTTTGTGTAATTTCATAACAGTTATGAAATATAAGTTGTGATATTATTAAAATGGTGGTATATAGCGTAGCATTTTCTTCAAATACAAAAATTTCCCACATCTGGAGATGTTTTGGTGACCGTCGTATTGCTCTGGAAAAGTCGGGCAAACTAAAAAAATTGAGGATCCATCGAGGCGAGGACAAATTCATGCCTCGCCTTATGACAGCAGACCAGGAGCAACACGAGCAACTCGTGACTTTTTAGCCAAAAACAAGACCACTGTGCTTCTTCAACCACCCTATTCACCAAGCCTGGCTCCATGTGACATTTTCCTATTTCCTAAGCTAAAAACCCCGCTCAAAGGAAAAATATTTGCCACCATTCGAGAAATAAAGAAAAATTTGACGGAGGAGCTTATGAACAGTCCGAAAGAAGCGTCCCAAGACTGTTCCAAAAAGTAGAAATACCATTTGGATAAGTGTATACGTTGGGGTGGGGAGTACTTTTAAGGAGACACGGAGCAATAATTTGTAAGTGAAATATTTGTGCTGTAATAAATAAAGTTCGGGAACTTTTTGAACAGCCCTCGTATTATTATTTTGGATTAAAAACTACCCCTCTCATACCTATGTATTTTGAGTATGCTGAAATAAACCTGTTTGAAAATAGAATGAGGCTTACAAAGCGAAATGAGGAGAGAGGTATTTCTCGTTATTTACTCAACGAACCGGAAAATATTCACGTTGTGACCTTCTGAAATAAGTCTACAAAAATACACCGGAAAACGCCTTTCTGAGTTGGTAGATAGTGAACACTCATTGTGTACATTCCACACATTGCTCATTTAAAATACCAAGACAAAAATATGTAATTGGAAACTGAATAATACACCATTTACCAATATTGCTATTAAATGATAATTAATAGAATAAGACTTAAGTATTACGGTACAATATGTGACTAAGAAATAAATATTATAACTATATAAAGCTTTGTATGAGTTCTTGGAAGGAGAACGAGTCTTACCAGGACAGTAAAGAATGAGGCCTTTTCTTTCCTCACTGTGCCATAATTTTAGGACTGTCCACATAAAGTGATACAGTGAAGCTATGAAAAGCACAATTTATATCAGGAGAAAATGGATTCAAAATCACTCATGACTCAGAAGATTTCATTTACCATAGCCTGAGTAAATTCCAATATATATGTGGGATAAATTTTCTATATGAAACCAGATTGGTAGAAGTTCTAACCTACCCACAAATAAATATTACAAAGGAATATAAATGCTATTCAATAAGCAAGAAGGTGAAAGAAATGTGAAATCAAATGATTCCCAAATTGCTACTCATTCTTACGTTCCTTTAAAATTTGCTTACAATTATATTAATAATGATTCCCAGGCTGGTGTTCAGATTTTGAAGTAAATCAAGTGGTTCACAATTAAACTCGTACACATACATACTCTGCCTTACCTTACATCAACCAACCCAGTTAGCTAATGAAATAAATGACAATACTCCTATATTCCCTAATAAGAATAATCTTACTTACCTATCTATCCTATATATTACCGGATTAATACGTGAAAATGCACGAAGAACCCCGTATTCATTAATCTCCAACCAGATATCCATTCATTCGATGGCATAGCAACACTGTTGAGTTACAGACATGGAATTTTGCAGAAATAGTGCAGGTTTGCCTACACCTTCGTTTCACATAAGAAATCCAAAAAAAAATATAAGTATCAAATCGAAGACTGTTTCTTTCACTGCCATATTTTGACGAAAGATCACCGATCGTAAACCTTAGTTTCTAATGCACAAACACACTTTTATCATGTTATTCCACAAACACTTACAGCATATGCCAAACATACTGCGATTGATATTCCACCATGTAGCACTACCCCAATATTTCTTAAAAAAACTTGCTAATGTCAAATAATGAAAACTTGAAGTTCATGGAAGCCAAGGTAGTCTTTTCTTGAGGATATCAAGAGGTCTTCACGTGTTTCCGCCTTTTCAAAGAGAATTATGGTATAGAAAACTCTGACGAACGAAACTCATTCCTAACGCCACGTCACCTTCGAATATCTCAGTTCTATGTCTCGCTATGTGGATAGTGTTCAAAATGGTGTCATTTACATTTTCCTGAGGATTTCAAATATAACCAAGAGTGGAATGGAGTGTGTGTAGTGTGAATCAAGCGTTACATTCAGCGATTTCTTGGAAAAAAAGTGTGAGTGGGAGTCGAAGAATTACGGCACCTGTAGTGCATTACTTATTCTGAGTATATTCTTGTAATAGTAAAAGAAACAAGAAATAGTTATTCGCCATCTTTGAAGTCCGTTCCTAGGTAAAGGCAAAGAAGTCTGAGTCATATCTCGAAGAGGTTTGCAGAAGCTTTAAAACAGCATTACTTCGCAGAGGGACAATTAACGACAGCTTTACAAGCGTTTGAAGGTGAGTCAGAAAGTATTCGTGCATCCATACCCAACATTCTGATTACAATGAGAAATAACCAAGAAGAGTTGCAATGGTTATTGTTTTATTCACTGGGTAAATTCGATCAAATACCATCAATATGACGTGTCAATAGGAACATTACGATTACAATTGAGCCTTATTGTATTATAGTAGAGTATTTAGGGAATTATATAGTAGCAAATCATTCACTTCAAATAGTAGCAAATCGTTCATAAGTTTGCAAACTTAGACATCAGTTTCAAACCTTAAATAATGAATACGCAGAGCAATAAAATGCAGAGCTTACACCAAAATCATTTCACTCCTCTCCTCTCGAAATAATATTTACTATTTACTCATTCATCTTCAGTCCCTCTCCATTTGTACTCTCCATTATGGTTTTTTGGCCGATAGAAATACTTTTATCGTTAATTTCATAGTACCATATCTTTTATCATGATGTGTCTAAAAGAAAGGGAAATATCGAAGGATGTCGATGTCAACGTCAGATAGTTATAATTAATCTCAAGTGTCGTTTCCTTTCAATCACCATCACCAACATATCAGGATTAAACAATGTTTAAATCATGTTTTATTGTGAATACTATTTTGTTAGTATAGCTAACAATCTGAAGTACATCCAGATACTTTTATCTTATGAGAAAGAGAATATTATAATAGTACCCCAAATAATATTTGTTTAAATTACACGAATTTATTACATTAATTTTTTGTTAATTTAATCTCGTCGTTTCAAATACCATTTATTTCGTTTTCGCATAAAATGGCCGTACGTCACAATGACGTCACACGTATCTATAACATATTTTACGTCAAGTTTTAAATACGTCATTTTAGAAGAACGTAATATTTTATACATATTTCAAATTGAAATTAAATTATGTTGAGACCAATAAAATTTTAATTTAATAATAATTAATAATTACGAAAATAGTAACAAATATCTCCAGTAGGGGGAAAAGAGGGGGGTAAGAGTAACAGCGATAGAGTGACCAATCAGAACTCACGATTTTGTTTAACCGTAGATTTTTGAAAATAGATCTCTCTTTGATCTGGAAACTTCGTCTGGTAGGACGTATGGAGGAATTTTTCGAGAAAACAAGTGCGAACTTCTACGATTTATGTAGATTTCAGATTCGGTGATCGTGAAGCATAAGTTTAGTTTAACGTAATAAATTGTACTTCTTAAGTCAAGATTATTACAAGATTAAATTATTACTTACAAGATTTAATTAAATTAAGGATAGGGAATTTTCCGACGTCAAGAGGACCACGGGACGTCTTGAGGATCCTTTTAGTTTTTGTAAGTATAATATATTGCTCCAATTTTAATTAGTGACATATTCTGCGCTTCAATGCAATATTTAATACCGTGAGCTGTTATTTTCATATACTTAATTATTTTCCGGTGTAATCATAGTACATATATTCATTCGTGACGCACGTTATTTTTCTGAGTAGCTACCAATCATGCTTTTGGATCATTCATTATTTATATGATCACATTTCTTATTGAAGAGCAATGGATCACAGTTATGTAAGTATAATTTTATCCGACTTCTGATATGTGTTGATATTTTATGCAAGAAGTAATGAATCTAATGTTCTGAATATATAATTTATCCGCGGGAGATGCTACGAAATTTACCAGCAACCGGTTTAAAAGCGGTTAAATCTTCAAATATTCCATTACATACAGAAGAGACTTATTTTTCCCTTGCAGCCAACCGGTATTTCAACGGAAATTTCCGTTTGAATTTCTAAGTCTAACCTTGCAATTAGTTTTTAATCAAATCAATATCACTGTTTCTTTCTTGTGAATGCGATTTCATTTCGAGATAAACCTGTGTTTTGTATTTAACTTCGATTTTGAACATTTTCATCGAATTTATACTTTTTTAATTAAATATTGCTATCAGACTTATGGACCAGGAAGATTTTCTCCAATTAAGATGAAATTGTTACAATTATATTGTATTAGGAGCCATAATTGGAAGAAATGTCTACTTTCTAGTGGAACTTATTCTCCTAATATTTTAATAAAATTTTTCAGATCAATCTTTGATGCTTAAGTCGAATATGTAACAGATTAAGTATTATAATTTGATATTTGAAATTCAGTTCAGCTTTAAGTATTTGAATTCCTTAATAATCGATTTACACATAAGTTGCATCTAATTTCAGAAACAAAGTATCAGTAAGTCAGTTAATCTTCTCGTAAGTGATATTCGGGGTAAAACCATTAGAAGATTTTTTTCCCGATGGTTATTTAATATTCACAGTGTAATTCAGTAATTAAAGATGCTTTAAATGGAATTTGGGTATTTAATTTCAAAATTTAAGCATATATTTATTATTTTTCAAAAGAATTCCTTTCTTGATTATCAAACAGTGTTTATTAATCAATAGAATAAAATATTAAAGTTTAAAACATTTATTATACTTTAGCCGATGTGGAAAAGGATATTTACAATATGGTTACAACCAAAATCCTTACTTGAATCATTATCATGGTCAACCTCATGCTTTTATATATATGTACCAATTCTATCCACTATTGATTTAATTTGGTGTTTCTATTTATTACAGATTGTGACTTCCTCATCTTCTCAGCACTTTTTCCGTATGAGTTCCTCCTGTGTGACAGTGGAATGACACTGAAGATGCCAAGAGTAACCGGAGATCAACAAGTGGTAAGATATTCAAATACAATTAATAATAATTAATTTAACAATTAACGATATATATTTTCTTGTAACTTGTATTAAATCCAGAAAATCCGAGTACGGTGGATGAAGCTAAAACAAAATAAAACGTAACATAGCATTCGTGACTTCTTCAATCTCCTACAATTTTCAACGTATATTGACTCGTAGATAACATTCAGACGAGAAGACAGTTTATTAGAAAATGGTTTTATGACAAGGAGGGAAATATAAATAAATTATATGTTTGTTAGAATCCGTATTTCAATAACGTTTACTATTGTTATCATTTCCAATAATTTAATAATAAGATGACTGATGATGATTAATGATTACAATTTTCAAATGCATTTAATAAATTTTAAAATATGAAACTCTTTCCTTTGAATTATGATAAAATATCCAACTTAACGAACTCCAATCGCGTCATCAAATTATTCACTAAATACAAAATTCGATTGTCGCGACCTTTTTAGATTCTTCCTGTATTGAGTGAATCAATTCCAAACCTTTTGTTTGTGAATATGTGTGACATTGTTATTGTAAACACTTTATCTGAAATTGCATAAATAAACCCTGAGACAGTTAAAGCTTCGGAAAATCTGTTGTGGCTATCAAAATTCTAAAGCTGTAGTAACATTCATAAGCTTTTCGTCTTCCAATTCCTGAACAATCGGTAACTTTTATTAAGATCTTAGTATTTTTATTTTTTGATCTAAAGTGATGATAGACTATATAAATCAGGGTTTGCATAAATATCCCGCTCTAATCAATCCTCTTCTGATTTCTTCCTGACTTATAATTCCAATTAAATTATGTCATAAACTAACGTCTGCGGCTATACAAATAATGTGATCTCTTTAGTCAATCATATCTTGAAATATAAAGACATGCTATGGATGAATCTACAATTCTTAAATGCATATATAACTTCCTATTCTCGCGGGTTTGCACGTAGGTTTTTAAGACTTAATAATTGTTCGGCGTCTTGTGATCTTACCCTTTGTTTCTTTTATCCGCTTTTGGTATCTGCAACCAGCTACTTTTACTCTCATTCACATCCTCAAAAAGTAGAAGCACTATCATTTTTCTCTTTTGTATACATTCTTTGAAAATGAGAGGACTGAGAAGTATACATTGATAACTTAGAAAACCATTCCCTATTATCCCAAGGACAGATGGCTCTCATTAGCTTTCACTTATGAGAGATAAGCAACCGAAATAGCCTTGTTTTCCCTGACTTTCGAGTCTATACCGAAGTTCAAGTTTCTAGTAAATTTTCGCGAGCAAACAAGGTTAACATACTTATCCTTATTCTTATTTTTCATGCGGTCAATCTATATGCCATTCATTGTGTTTTAACATGATCCCTATCAATCATCAATTTACAACTCGCTTCAAATGCTTCGGTACTATTTGCAGTGTTTTTTCACTTCGACTACAATTAGAGTATCTAATTCAAAACGCGATATGCTTTCTCTGTTTGTTTCCAAGAAAATATATAGGTAGTAGTTTTCAAACTTCGTCTATTGCTCAACATCGTTATCTGCTGCATAAATTTTCAAATTTATAATTATAAAATATGTTAGATTAGATTTTCTATGACTTTGACTTTCGAAACTGCATTCATTTTCATTACTGAAATAAGTTATGTTAGTAGAGGTATCTCACTATACTAGCCATTCTGATTCCATTTGTATTTCGAAAGAAGTTCGTGACCTCAATTTAGATTGATTGACATTTCTTAAGGCTCTATCCCGTACTTTGGTCACACAGGAGCAAATTACCTTATTTTGTCACAAATTAGCAACTTCAAATTAAATTAGCATTAGGAAATTTCGGAGCAAAATATTTCTCTTCGTAAAATGTATTTTCACTAACGATCTCATAAAATTTTCTAATGCTTTCATTCAGTTCGCAAACTTTTTCCCGTTCCAAAACAACTCCAGATGTGGGCAATTTTTGTATTTGAAGAAAATGCTACGCTATATACCACCATTTTAATAATATCACAACTTATATTTCATAACTGTTATGAAATTACACAAAGTGATGGCTTTTTGTACCGATTTTGTGAGAAAATTTTCAGTATAGTTGAAAGTGAGAGTGAAGAAACATTCAGTATCAAAATCATAAACATAGTTATCTAACATATGTACGAAGTATAATAATGCTTAAAATATACAAGAAGAACGAATCAGAATCGTTTTTGCTCGTTGTTCCTCTCAAAACACGAGAGCGTAACGGAGGACGGTGCTCCGCCGCGCGGATTTGGCCCTTGCAGCGTTGTCGAAAAGTCGACTTATATATTATTGGGGCAAGATTTTATTTCAGATTCCCATTAAAGAAGGTTTATTGCTTATCGTGGTGTAAATAACTCCGTGTCACACGGTGTCTCAATCTACTATTTTCCTCCCTTTATGTAAAAATTTGTTCCAAAATAAGGGTCGGCCATTTCGTAATGTAAAGTATATAAATATTCAACAGAACTCATTGAAACTAAGTCTTACGAAGGAAAAAGAACATATTTATAATATGGCATCATATTTTACCCGATGATTTTCCTAGTTTGGGTTCACAATCGACTCGAAGTTGAAGAATTTCGCGAAAAATCGGAAACGGGAAATTTTCGCAAACATTGGTTAACTTTGACCTCCTGTATAAATTTAATGTTAAGGATCGAACGTAAATGACTTCAATAGTTGTTTACAGGATTTATTCATAATCAATCATGCGAAGTTTCGAGGTCCGCACTCAAGAAAAGCGTTTTCGTATTTTTGGCCAGCTTTTTTCGATTCTAGCCCACTGTGCGGCGTCAGGATAATATTCTTACTTAATAATACTTGGGAGTATTACTTTGAACCCACTAGTATCGAACCCATGATGGCTAGGATCGCTGCAAATATTTATTTAATAAAACTAATATTAATCTCGTTGAGAAGATAAAACAATAATCGGACAAAAGAAATAACGGCTTCCGAATTCGGTTCTGGTTCAAGTATTTTAATATTTCGGTTCAAGTTAGGTGTTCGCTCCTCAAAAGTAACGGTCTTCAGTTCGATTCCCTCATTCTGCATCACTGGTCGATTCTCATTTTATCGTTAATTCAATCGCTGATGGTTAATTTCTCAATTAAATATCAAACCTTCAAATTCAAAAAGAGAGTTATGGAAACCAAATCGCATGAATATGAATGGAAATAAAATATATGTAATATGCCAAAAAATATATATCTGTGAAGATTTTTGAGGCATACAAGGCCTGACAGGAAATGAATTGTTACTCATGGCACTTAAATTATAAATATTCTGGATATATCAAATAAAAAAGGGGGATCAAAGTGTATACCGGAGATTCTCAAAGTGGTCTAAATGGACCCCCAGGAGTCGATCGCGATTGGTTGGGAGTCACATAAGGGGAGAACATAGGCTTGTGGTATTATTTGTTTTAATACTACAGCCTATGAAAGCCACCGTAATTGAGACTCTAGACAACTATACTTAACATTTATAATTGATTCTCATTAATAGCATTATTATGTATTATAACTTCCATTAAGAATTCACACACAAACTTTTAATACTAAGTGCAATTTCTTTCACAATAAAACCAATAATCAGGTTTAATGAACTGAAGTTTGAAGTAGTCCACGAATTTCAAAATTGACACATCAATGAAACTCCCCTATTCACACATTCACTGCACACAGGTTACTGTTCGCAATATCAAATATAAATATATCATCATCAGCCATTTTCAATCCGATGTCGGATGTAGGCCTCCACAAGCGCTTTCCAATTCTCTTTATTCTGAGCTTCTCTTTGCCATGTCACCCCTAAGTATTTAATGATGTCTCTCTTCCATCTGTCCTTTGGTCTTCTTCTTGGTCTCTTTACTTCTCTTGGTGTCCAATTCAGAACCGCTCTTGTCCAAACACTCGGAGTGTTTGGGTTTAAAAATGTATTTTTCATCAGGACAATGAGAATATAAAGTTCATTTATTATAAGCTAATATTTTTTATTTTAATATTATTTCAAACGATGTGGAAGATCATAGTTCAATAGTATGCATATGATTTTAAATTTTAAATTCAAAGCAAAACTTAGTCCTTAGCATATTTTATTTTAATTCGTTATGAAAATAGAACAAGCTAATGAAAAGCATGAGCGTGATTGGACATGAGTCAGTCGAGTTTATCCGAGCATGTGTAACAGTAATAAAACAATGAAAAAGGAAATGCATAGTGTGATACGATGAAGGAGAGGATGAGATAAGACTACGATGCATTCATGAGAAGATGATCATGGAGAAAGCATGCGGAATGTTCAAAACAAATGATTATTCCTTTCCACTGCCGGTACTGAAGTGAAAACGTTTCTGGACTGCGTCATTCCTCAATTAAATAACGCCATGAGCTATTGAGGAGAAAACCATTATGGGAAGAATGTGAGCATTTGAAATCACGTTCCAAATTGGCGGTACTCCAAGCGTTTTCCGATCGATTCTAATTGAGATCGAAGTTGTGCGTAGCGAACACTACGAATAAGGACTGAGACTGAGCCATTGGCATTTATGTCATAATGGATAGTAAAATTATCATCAATTCCAGCTCTCCATTTCCAGTGCTGCATGAATTTCGCATCACAAAATGTAGTTTCTTCTCTCCCATTCACATTTCAATATTTTCTAGACAAGTTATTCCTTGACATAGTAATGCGGAAACGGTAACATTTAGAACAATCTCACATCCTAATCGTTATACATAAAGCTCACAAAAAATATTCACTAACTTATAAGTTAAGATTTCCACAGTAACTTCTTCTTAGTGATACTCTCTTAACGGGACATTGATAGAATCCTTTTGTATCTATCTTATTTTTACGTATAGAATATTTCGCATTCATTGTATTCTGGTGTAAATATTTAAGCGATGTATTCATTTAATCAATGAATTCCAATATAAACTCATTTCACATTTCAAATATAAGCTCATTCACCCCCTGCCACAAGGCGGCTTATGGGTATTTATGTAGATGTGGATAAACCTCATTAATTATCAATTTAATCAATTAAAATCATATCTATCGCTAGCATGTATAATGCTCACTTTTCACTCAGACGAAATAGATTTTGAGGTTGACATGCATTATAAATTAATCGATATTTCATCTAACAAGGTAAAGGGCGAAAGGTAACATTGCAAGCAAAAGCGAGCAGCTAGGAAAATGAAAAGAAGAACGGACGTGAAAAAGGTCTCTCTGCACCGCGACTCGAATCTTCCATTTCCTAGGCGGATGCTTTCATTTGTTCTGATTAGATAGCTTAAGTTGTTGAGGCATCAGCTCGGAAAGTGGAAGGTCCAGGTTCGTATCCCGAATCTGTCACTTTTTCATGCCCTCGGGATTTAATCTAACATGTTGAAATTTAAATGGCAATATCCATGAGGTAACCTCTTTTGATAAACTAATTTATTAATATATGACGGAGAAATGCATTCAGCAAACAATTCCTTGTTAAAAAAAGCTGAAAACACCCAACACAAGATTGAAAAATATACTTGAACGAGAAAATCTATAATAATTTATAGGCTAAACGGAAAGAGAGACTTTTCAGTCCCAATCTGGCCTTAATTCAAATACATTTAGACATTAAGTAATGGTAGATATTATAAGATGAATCTTTGTGAAACTTATTTATGGTTCTACTGGAAAATTATTAGCATATCTTCAATCTTGGGATATTAAAGGAACTACGTACGCCAATCTAAACATGTGATAGTTTTAAACGTGTAATTAATGTCGAAACGGGTACCCGTCAGCTTGAGAAAGTGCAGCGCAAAGCGATATATTACATTAAAAAGATGCTGCGATAGAAAAAAAGGTGCTTTCAGATGCAGGTTAGGAATCCTTCACAGATTGGAGACTGGTTGTTTCATTGATAAATTCAGAAAAAGATCGATTTCAGAGAACGGTGTAATGCGACCTCCCTGTAAATTTAGACAATGAGCGTAAATAAGAGCAATAGATGCTAGGACAAGTCGTTTTAAGTTTCTGCAAACTATACGCTACTATATAAACACAAACTAGGATAAAAAATCTAAGAAATGTTTCGAAAGGAGACAAATGATGATCCAAGGTTTCCATCTCATAAAACGTGGCAAATGATGAGAGGGGAGGCGATAATAATAGAAAACAAATGTTCAAGGGCGAGATGTTCATAGGTAATGAGACTTCGTTTCTTTCGAAGTGCATTGGAAACCGTCACTTTTCCCCCTTCGGTATGTCACGAAGTTGTATCCGAGGTACGATACATACCAAATAAGTGAAATTACGAAGAACCGTTGATTTCACATTGTAAAGGTGAGGCATACAATCCTTTCAAAGCTATGAATCTCATAAACCGATAATTCTTTGCAGGCCGTACCTAAGGGATCGACTATTTTATACTTGTGAAATCATTAATGGAAAACCGAAAAGATTATATGGATAAGAATTTCTGCAATAATATTACTTAAGCCCGTCATCGATACTGGATTTGACAACTTATTGGCCGAAATTCTTATTATATTATCAGGCATTTTCCATATAATGTTAGTTTCTCGTGATTATGTTTGCGGCGCTACCTTTTAGCCGATTGATTACTGAAATCGATTATCAGTTTAAAATTTTTACCGCTGCTGAATTGAGGCGATTTTTATGTATTTATTTTCCTAACTACCCTTTTGTCGTGCAATTCACAGGCAATTGTAGAATTGAAGTTACATAAACATAGGTCTTGTGAATCCGTGTCACTTTCAGTTTCTTATATATTGTATGAGAATGAGCGAAAGATTATTTATTCGTTTCAAAATCAGCTATGCGCAACGATTGTGAGAACAGAAAATGGTTTATCGCGTAAGATACTTCCGTATGATAAGAAGATTAAATAAAATTAAGGCTGTCCGTAGGTACAACACAGAATAAGAGGAATCGCAAAAGAATTCTATGTAAAGTTTTGCGGGTTCGTAAACATCAATGAGCAGTGATGATGAATTAGAGTAAAAATTAGATTAGATAATGTTAATGTTCCTACTAATAACTCAAGATCATCTGCCACATTTAAATTCCTGCAAGATTTATAATGCATGAATGTATGATTCTATTATAGATGAGGTTTCAGGACTCAGGAACTAAATAGGGATCAGAGGGGCGTTTTTCTACTGCATGCTCAATTAAATTTCCCCTTTTTATGCCACTTTCCTGAAAACGGGTCCACCAGTTTATTCTCTCATACCTCAATTCATTAGCACTCAATCACAGCCAACAGATTACTTTCAGTTGGTTGGTATAAATCGTTAAGCAGGAGGAGAATCTATTTAGATGAATGGGTAATGATAAAAACTCAAAGATGAAATAATATAAAGATTTTTAAGAGTACAATATGAAGCAATTCAAATGAAACTATCAAATGAAATTATTAAATGCCTTACGTAAGAAATAGAGGAGAGTTATGCATGAAATAAAAAAAACAAAATAGAGGAATCGCATTATATAATACGAGAGGATCATAAGCAGAAGTTAAAGCTGAGAAAACAAAAGACTGATATGGCCAAAAATTCGTTTATAAATAAAGGGGTCAAAGAATGGAATAAGTTGTCCATATATTATAGAGTAACAACTAAACAATTCGCTTTTTAGACAGGAGTATTACAAAAACGTCATTGAATTGACGATAGAATAGACTTATATTTTAATTTTTGCTTCAGCTATGTTTAATTGAGGAATTTCCTGCAATGCAAATTACCTAATTTATCCATATTATGTCTAAAAAAATTGTTTAAACTTATCTTTATAACACTGCTGATTTCCTGATACTTTTCTCCTTACTCTGAGATAGTAAAATGAAACTCTCAAAACCTCAACAAGCGATGCAAACTCCCGGAAAACGGAAGGAAAGAAAACGGATAGAAAAACGAGGACAGCAATAAGGAAAATTACGAGAGAATTATTTCTAATTGAGGTCGTGTTTTGATTTATTCGTTTTTTTTTCAGAGGGCGATCGTAAATTTTACGAGTCTATCCTCTCTTACGGGTTGACCTTATAAACATTTCCATTGTGAACGAACATCCATATCTCTTCACTTTCTTACGATTGCTTCCATTTCTTTCAGCACTCAAATCCCAATGTTTATAACCTGAAGCACTTTATTTGATATCGTAACTACCTTCTTAACTCATTCTCCATTAACGTAATTTTACCCATGGACCAATGACATAACCTTTTGTTATTCCCGTTAAACTCCTTTAATGTTCCATGTCTTATCTGAAACTATCCCAGGTCATGGGACTCTGCTGAGTATTGCATTCGCGAATTTGAAAAGGTAAAACGAAAGACAATACATTTCGTAAATTGCAGCGACGAATTGGTGAGCGTTCTTTCGAAAAACAAGGGTCAAATAAAGACTTACTTTGCTTAATAAAGTCAAAGAGAGTATGTTCGTAAAAGATGTAGCCGATATTAATCGCCCTCATTCTTTCATTGGGCCGTTCATTTAATGCGAGGAAGATCAGAGAAATAAATTCTAGAACAGATGGATTCAAGTTTGCATTTCCGCTTATTAAGGCTTTATATTTTTGTTCACTGCTTTTGTGCTACTTCCATATGTGAGCCATGAGCTGCTTTAATTTGTTGTATCATGCATTGCAAATTTGTATTTATCTTAATTTTGCATCACCGTCCTGTCGACAGACGGTTAGTCAGACCGGATGTTAATACTCTGAAATTGTTCTCTTCTCTTTGTAAACCGAATGTATAATCATATTTTTTGGAAGTTTTCAATTTTTACTTTCCATTATTTAATGAATGATATAATGTTAAAAAAAAGTTCTCCCAGCTTTAATACATAAAGCAATATTTCGTTGATATTTCTATCAATGAATACTTAAAATTATTTTGATAATCACAGAATTGTGATTTAATGATCAGCAAAAGAGAAAAATACCTTTGAGGAGTATTTTTGGAATGGAAAATTTAAAGTTTTATGTGTCTGCAATTTATACATCAGTGCATATAGTTACTTGAAATGACGAAAATAAAAATAAAAATGAAATTGGAAGAGAAAAGATTGTAAAGTTATTGCTACTGCCCCTATCAATTTTGATATATGAATCTGACATTCTATTAGGAAGTTTATCCTATTGTCTCGCTTCTACTCATTAGCAATTCAATTTGTTATCTAAAAGAACTTTCAGGATAAATAAAAAAGGAAAAAGACAAAAAAGGATATTAGCTCATGGAAACGCTGATACAATGCGACACAACTTAGGAATCACCGAAAAAATTCTAAAACTATTCACAAAGAAGTTTTCTTCTCTTTTTCTTTTACAAATCGTTAGGAAAACAAAACTAGTGCATATTCACATTATTTTAAATGGAAGAACCAACATATTAAGCATAAACTCCTTTACTGCTTTTCAAAAGTGCAATCTCGAAGTTTAGTAATTCGAAAAAGGTAATTCGAAAGTTTATGAAGGATAATATATTTTCTAACAAGGAACTCAGTAGTATCGTAGAGCGACTGGTTTACATTTCTTTTTAGTGTGGTAACCTACAAATGCGGATTCAATTTATTTCTATTTTCTCAAATTATCCTTTCTTCGTTCTTCGTAGCAATTCCCAGTGTTTCTTTTTTTCTCACAATAATAACAGTCCGCACCAAGTATCTCCGCGCTCTCTGGAGCTAAACTCTACTTATACTATTCAAAAATAGAAGATATAACATACAACTCATACATGTATTATGCCCAAGAATGGCAGAAAAATAAAGAATTTCCTTCATGTGAAATAAGGAATATCTATGAGCTTGTTAGTATAAAATTGATTCAGACGTAAAGATATCTGACACAATCCCTAAACTGTAGATAAATCTTTCTCAGTAGTTATCAAATGAAACCATATCAAACTTCAATAATTTAAATTCGAATATAATTATTCCTGTTGATTGATAGAAGTAATTTGGCGGAAAATCGGTTTCATACCACGAAATAAACGGGTGTTATTACGCACCGGGGGCGATGACTTTGCGTTGTAAACACCGAACTTTTTCTACGAGATGTTATCTCCGCTCTTTGAACTCGGATCAAGGCCAGAATTGGAATTTTATACGCAATTCAAGAACAACGGAGGCAACGTGCGTAAGAATAAAAATTTCGTGATAACAATGCAAAAATTTATCTTAGTTTGGGGGGCGATCTCCGATTCCGAGCACGTGGCATAATTAACGATTTCCTGAAAAGAGTTTGGATTATTTTTCGTTTTGGTCCTGTCGATATATCACAAAAGCAAGGAAACATGGCGAATCCAATTTGGAGATAAGAAGAGAATAGAGATGGAGGGGAATACAATGGAGAGGGAACCTCTTTGTGTGGTGGGATTCTTAAATCACACAAGTGAATGGGGTACGTAACGCAGCGATAATGGCATCTTTATTAGGAACAAAGGGACACGTTCAGACAGAGCAATGCCAGATGTACGGCCACCCAGAGGATACATTTATTGCCTTAAACCACGAAACTTCAGTTGCTACTTACAATACCAATTTCTATCAAGTATGACTAAAGCAAATTACATTTTCTCTGAAATATACAATTATTATATACTTCGTCCAATATCATGAGGAGACAATGTTAATCTTATGGCATCGAGTGTTTCTTACTGGAAAAGGGCGTGCGGTGTTCGTACTATTCCATCAGGAATCAATCGTACCGAAATTCAAATCAAATTATACCGAATGTCTTAAAAATCAATTATTAGTAACTTTTTTTACGCTAATGTCGCTACAACTCGCGCGGTCTACCATAAGCAATATACAGGATCATAAGATTTACGTGATCTCTTCAAAACGTTGGACGAAGTATAGTATATGGTCATTTTAAGGTAAACGCATAAAATGTAAGTCCATAAAGAGTAGCCGGGAAGCGATTGAGATGCTCTTCAAGAACTATAAATAACTAACATTAAATATGGTTCTTATTTATTAACCTGTGATTTTGGTGGTGGAACCTGTGTATAAGATCAATACTTGTAATAGTGGTTTTTAGGGTAAAAGACAGAGCTATTGAAAGTGAATATTTTTAACTACTTTAAAACAACCTTTCAATATTTTTTAGATTTTTATATATTTTACAAGAACTTTTTAAAATGAAAAATCTTTTAAACTATGTAAGTAGCCACTGGGAAATATCTATATCCTCTCTTTCTTTGAAAATAATTTGGCATATTCTGTGTGTACCTGTATTTTCCATGTTTTCCTCTGGAAAAAATGCATTATATCGGATTCAGCAATCACCTTTGTGGTCAAGGGGACGATATTTAACAACCACAAAATCGTTCAAACTATTCGTCAATTTTATTAAATTCCCAGAATTTTTAATTGAAGTGATATTCCAAGGCCGAAGTAAAATTTTTCCTTTTACTTTCCCTCTTTTACTACAAATGGAAAAGAAATGCTCGGGAGAGGAGTCTTCCGTATGAATCATGTGAGGAAATTGATGTTAGATAAAAGAAAACGTTTGCTAAGAAGAAAAATAGTTTAGGTGGAATATTTATGTGGAAGAAGATGCGTAGGAGGAAACTAAAAATAAAAAGAAAACCAACAGCACCCGGTGTTCCCAGGCGGTCACCCATCCAAGTACTATCCGGGCCTGACGATGCTTAACTTCGGTGATCGGACGAGAACCGGTGTTTTCATCGTGGTATGGCCGTTGGCAAGAATCATCGCTACTCAATTTGATCATATTCCGCGGTGGAGAAGGACGAAAGGGAAAGTAAAACTTATGTACATTTTGCAGTTTGGAATCAAAGAGAACGTGGTTGGAAATTATCTTCAGGCGATATACAGCCGCTAGCATCGTATGCTATGTTTCATATGAATTTAAAAAAGAAAATAATGTATAAAAAGAGTAAATGAACTAATACCACATCGAAGGAATTACGCTCATTATTCGTTTCGTGTATGATGAAAAGTGAAAGTACGTGTTAATGTGCAAAGGTTTCTTTCGTTTTCAAAACGTAATAGCATTGAAAATTAAATATATTAAAGGTGCACTTCAATTAAGATGGGTATAATTAAGGGAAGACATTTTTACTGATTCTTGATGAATGTAATCGAGGCGATAAAATAAAAATAATGTTCAAAACAACAGCACCCAGTGTTCCTATGCGGTCAACCATCAAAGTACTTTCTGGGCCCGACGATGCTTAACTTCGGTGATCGGACGTGTTTTCATCGTGGTGTGGCCGTTGACAACATTTGATGCACCTAATTGCAGTTATAATGCAGTTCAATGAAGCGTCGATAGATATCAGGGAAAATGTCTTAAGTAACACATTTTATTTGCAAGTTGCCAGGAAATAACTTAACGAACATCGAAAATGATGTCCACGGCATCGAATTCTGAAGGAACAGGAATAAAAATGCGAACGGATAAGAAATACGAATGGTAGAGATTACTCTTCCAATTTACGCGTGGGACACGGTCCCACGGTCCTTTGGGAAGGTTTAACTCGATTAATTTTCTTCCTTGAGAGAAAAAATTACTACTCCATTTCATAGGAAAATTTGTTTTTAATTTAATTTTGGTAAAGAAGTGAACCTTGCAGGAGATGAAAACTAATTGAACGACAATTTCTTTCATGTAGATTTCATAGAAAAAAATGCAAAATGGATCTATTCCAAACAATTCCTCCGAACACTCACTTCACAATTCCTACTAATCTGTTTATTCTGATATGGTTTCCTGATTTAAATTCAGAATAATCATCTTTCATCACCAAAGTTCATGATCAGTGTTCGTCTCTCACCAGACGTTCCTTTCTTCCTTGTTTTTTATTATCAAAACTGGCCTATTTAGAGCTTAATACCCTAAAATGCAATATACAATTTCAGGCTGCACCACCTCATCGCTTATGTAAGAGGAGCAGAGTTGTAGTCTCGATTACCTCATTTGGATAACGTTTTCATTGTGCGCAACTTGAAGAGTTATCACTGTCCAAAAATAGTAAATACATACATTCCAATGAGAGGATCAAAGGCACACTAACCTGCAAGATCGTTACTTTGGCCTTAATTGAGATCAAAGCAGAATAATTGGACTCAAGAACTTTGGCTGAATTCTATTTGAACTTTTTATATAGTACAGTGGAATTTCGATTTTCGGTCTTTATTATTTTACGAGCGATTAGACTAAGAATTGAGAATCCTTTTCCATCGCAAATATGTACGATTTAATCACACAAAGGATATTAGGCCGCACTTGCCTGGCCAATTGCCTACATTCAAATAACTATCTTCGAAAAATTATGAGAGGAAACGAATTTATTAAAAGAAAATACGAGAAGAAAACATTTTACATTTTGTATTCTCTTGGCGTCTCTAGCGAGATTTGGAATTTGTATCATTGATATAAGGATTTTGTTTTGGAAGTAACAAAAGGGACATGGAAGTAGCTTATAGAAGAAGTGCAACTGAGGTCATTTCACGCAAAGGGGATAATCGAACCCGGGACCGCTTTCGCCAAACGTGAATATGCTATCCACTTGGCTCTTATAGACCCAGAAAAGGACTGATTTTGCCGGAATGCCGTAGTTTACCTATTTCAAGCTTAAACAGCTTCCTGAAGAATGGTGTCTGAATCACATTTAATATTTCTGTCAATAAGAAAAGCTTTACTTCGTACATTTACTTAGTTTTTGATATGAAATCAAAAGATGGGATATATCCTATGTAGTGAAAACCAATTAAAATTTATCTCAATTTTTAAGCATTAAATATAAAAGCCTGATGTTTAGGACTATGAAATGCAGGAAAGGCGTTCTCAAGCACGACTGAAGGGCTTACATTTCATTCCGGAGGAAAAGTTTCCCAGCAGGTATTTAAACTATAAAATAATTTTTTTATTTTTATTTCCTTAATCGAAAGAGATGGCTAAATTCATTCATCCATAAATTCACCTCAACTGCGAACATAAACATTCATGAAATAACCAGAAAATACCCAGTTGGTCTCGGACCCATGATCTAAGTATTGGAATGTCAACCATTCGTCCTCCGAGGTCGGATAAACCTTCTCATAGTCTCTCTTTCATAAACTGAGCTCTTCTCTTTTAAGGTTCATCTTTTATTATAGGATTAACTCCTGCCTTTCTTTCGGTACTTAAATTCTTTTCCAATTGGTTTTATTCCCAATTTTTCCTTCCATCGCCTCCGATTGAACCCTAAATCTCTCTTTGCTGTACCCTCCCATTTTCTTTCATTCCCTCACTCTGGGCAATCATCCAATGATTCAAATCCTTTCTCTGAACCTCGTCAGTCTTAAGTACCCCTCCTCCACATCCAATAAGAACTTCTTCAGGGTGTTGCGTCTTCCATTGTTCCCACGCTCCTCAAGCTTTGCCATCACATCGGCGGTCCCTCCAATTACATTGTGCATTTCGTCACTTCCCACGTTTATTTCTAATGGAGCACGTGGTTTAGTTTCGCATCTCCACCTCCGAGATGCTAATTTGGCAATGAAAGTGAGGAGGCACGTAATGCATTGGAGGACGACTCCGACATGGTTGTGTCGGTCGAGACAGAGGAATGTGAGAGCATCTTTACAAACAGCAACTCAACGGAGGGTGATTCGGGAACTACTTGTCGATTGACTACAGGGATGGTTATTCACATCCATAAACATACCTAAGACAAAAATGAAATTGAAAGATGTATTTTTTCATCCTGCACAAAAAAAAACAAATAAAAAAATCAGGATATGAAAGCAGGACTTCGGTAAACGCTTCCGTATTGTAACGACAATTTAATTGCAAATAGAAAGTGTACGAGACAATCTTGAATGAATTCCGTCGTTGAAGCGTCGGATCAATTCCTTACTTTGTTTTTCGACAATCGTTGTTAAGAAAACAACAGCGTTGACGACCAAATTTCTCATAAATTTTCTGTCAACAGACAGCTGCAGGTATTCGAAAGTGACACTATAATCAAACTATGGTTCAACACTGAAATTATCTGTGGAAAACTAATTCAATCATTAAAGAAACTTGTGAAGAATTTCTTCAATATTTCAAAATGCCTAAGAAAGATAAGAATCAGATCTGCCAGCTTCGTCCACGAGGAGTGGAACCTTAAGACTTGGCAATGTATTCTGAAAACATCAGACCTAACCAAAAAGATCAAAGCATCATCATGTATCTCTTGAGATACATGATGCTGTACTCACAAGTTTTACATCGGATTTGTTAACAAAAAACTAATTGTTAGCTAAGTTATTAGAAGAAAATACGAAAGAAAGAGAAATTCAACTGGGTAAGACATATTCTGAGAAAGATTTGATTGAAGCAAAAGATGATTGAAGGAAAGATTAAAGGGGGAGGAAATGAGACTCAATTCGATGACAAGCATAATGATGTGAGAAAACTATATATAAGTGTTCTACCTTTCGGTAGGTTCATGTGCCCCCACATTCCCTATTCAGTTCCCTCTCCTTCAATTCCTGGTGACTTATCCCACCCCTTGATTCGTCTAACAATATCTATCTTTGTCTTCCCCTCTGTCTTTTCCCTAGCATTCTTCCTTCAATCGCTTTCTCCAGTAATCCCACCCCACCCAATAATTGACCCACCCGATTTAGAATTGCTTCAATCATTACCCATTCCTCCCCAACCATCTCTAGCGCCTCCTCGTTCGTTTTTCTATCGACCCAACTTACTTTCTCCATTCTACTCCATACCCACATCTCAAAAGCCGCTAATCTTTCAATATCCTCTTTTCTTAGCGTCCACGTTTCACACCCGTACAACATTACACTCCACACCAAGGATTCAACCAATCTTTTCCTGATTCCTTTATCAAGGTCCTACTAGGAAACTATGAAAATCTACAGGAAGTAGCGCCGGACTGTACAGCATGCCAAAGAGAAGCGTATTAAATAAAATTGAGTTCAAGCTGTTGTATAAAGTTGAGTGTTCAAGCGTAACTTTGTGGAATTTGACGCACATGATGAAGAAATAATGAAAGACCTGAAGATTTCAACTCCTTAGCGAAACTAGTCGGCAATAAATCTCTCGTGGAATTGTACTGAGATTTCATTACTTCTCGATCATGAGAAGCATATTAGTTCAGATTAGAGTATAATTCAATCTAAAGACAAGGTTCACTTAAGATTTTCTTAAGAAGGTTTAAAGAGAAGAGATTTAAAAAAGATGATTTAAAAGCGAGTATAAGAGAAAGAATGTATATATATATATACGAGTAAAAGTTGCTTGCATACTGCAAGCTATCCGTTGAATACAGTATCATACCAAGTAATGCCTCAGTTCAAATTTAAAACTTCGCGCCAAAGACCGCCTGGCGACGAACTAAGAACCCGATCGTGAGAGAAGACAGCAAAATAATATTAGATAAGTGCCATCCTTACTTGTTCCAAAGTTTCGATTCAATATCTTATCGGGAAGGTCCCACGCCTCTGTCACCATTCCGGGTTTTATCTTTCCAGCTTATCGGGAGGGCATTTAAAAAGATTTCCGCAATGCATTATGGAAGAATTTTGCATCCACCTGGCGTCGAACTCACTGTCATTTGGCTACATTTTTTCCATGAGAAGCATAGAAGACTACCTCAACTTCAACCTCCGAAATTTTGGTTACTCTATCTTAACGATAAGTGCCTCAAAATAATTTTCAAAAATCCGCGCAATGCATTCTTATGGGAAAATTGCGATTTTTGGGAATTTCTGGCATTGAACCCATGATAGCCAGCGTCGAAGTCTGCATTATTCTGGCATCTAGAGTGTAGGGCCAGTACGTCGAAAAAATCTGACGTCGATGGCGCTGGTGGAACATGGTCAGAATTCGTATCCCCTATAAATATATATATATATATATATAGGTATATCCGGAGAGTTAGCTATATATAATAGATATATATATATATATATATATATATATATATATATATATATATATATATAGTATTACTGAACCATGGGTGATTAAGTTTACGTATATTGAAAACTGATTCCATTCAAATTAATTCTAGCAATGTATCTACCGAGAGGAGATGGGGAGATCCGAACTAGATTATATTTTTTTATTTTAGAAGGATGCGATATAATAAAAAGGTAGGGATACATATGATGAAATAAACTAAAGACAATTCGGCATGAAAATATGCTAAATAATTAAAATTTCTGAAATTGATTCTCCCTCTTTTGAAAATTTGCATCAGCCGAATGTTTGATTAGTGGAGGAAAAATGGAATAGTGATTGGACTAAATCAGGATAATATGTACTTTAATCAATCCTTAACATGTGAGACGGAAAAATTTTGGAACAACAGCATGAAATTCAGATATTGGAAAACGGGTTCTTGAATTTGTCTTAACTTGAATTAAATGGACCTAAATTATCTGGAGAAATCAAAGAAAGGCTTATAAATACATCATGATTGCATAAGAAATGTTTTACAGAGCAGAATCACGTATAACTCAACTCTGTAAGTATCGAAATTACAATTCGGAAGTAGAATGGATGGATGGAAAGAGTAAATAATTAAGTAAGCAAAATATAGCACGCATGTGGTAGATAGAAAATATAAAAGTGTCTAGTTCTGTTTCGTAGAGAACGAAATAAAAGAAATTTTAAGATTTTCATACGTTAAAATATGGAATTAAACTACATTCTTGATTAAATAAGGAATAAATTAATAGTAAATAATGGATTCATGTCCGAGGAGTGTTATTTTAAAAATAAGGTTCCAATATTTTTAAAAAATCAAAAAAGCTATACGCGATATATGGTTCATGGTTAAGTTGCGTATATATTATTTTTTAGCATAATCACCATTTACTTGCACTTTTTGAAGCGCACTGGGAGTTTTTCTATAACCTACTCATATAACTGTATGTATTTTATGTTTATCAAATATGTATTTTATGTTAATTATGTATATTACTAATTAATATATATGTAGGTATAAAAAGCTGCCACCAGGTTTTCAGCCTACCTTCAGTTTGTGTAATAATAATATTAATAATAATAACCTCCCCGCCAGCTCCTTTCTGGGTATTCTTCCCTAACTTACTCGTCTTTATCCATCCTCCTTCTTCCAACATGTTTCTTCAAGAAGAAGTGAAAGTCTGATTGGCAAGGTATGCGCTGTACGGGAGATGCGTTGAAAAGTTTCAGCCAAACTGATTCAAAACAGCCTGCTGCAGCAACGGACAACGTGCGGCCGAGTATTGTCATGCAGATGGCAACCTTATCTTATCAGAATATCTCGTCTTCGATTTTGGGTTGATCTGCGAAGTTTTTAGCCATAAAATCGATGAGAAGAGCCCCTTTCCTCTCCCAAAAAATTATTGCGATGACTTTCCGAGCACATTGTGTCTCTGTTCATAATGAATGTCCGTCAAACCCTCTTGAAATTCTCCACACCACTTCCTTACATTTTTCGCTGACATGCATCTTGTTCCATATGCCTTTGTTAATTTTTGATAAATAGAATTTGGCGTTTAAATTAACGCCCCTTTGAATTAAAGAAACGAGTAATGGAGCAGAGTTCAGATTGAGCGTAGACGTGAAGGGAGGTGGCGGCGGCCGGCGTCCATTGCTAATGCGTGTCACACAGTAAGTAAGCCTGGCTATCTTAGATATCCATAGAAAGAGTCAAAGGCGATTTACATTCAGATATGCTAAACATTAGAAAAGAAAATTTTCCTCGGGCGCATGGGGACCTTTTATTGGGGACATGATTCGTAGTTTATTTACTAAATTCATACCATCGTCAAATGTGAAAAATTATAGACATCGCTTATTTTTTGAAGAAGGGTTGAAGATCTTTCAAAGATGCGAGTATTTTCTTTAAATGGAAAGAGAAAATTCCTACTTATAAACGGCGAATTTCGCTGAATTAATTAAAATCTCCGAGGTGAAGAATGATTTAATGATGAGATGATTTTAAGAGTATATTTAACAAGTTTCGTAGAATATGGTGGAATGTCACGCCTAAGTTAGTAGATTTTAGGAAAAACTTCAGTCTTATTTAGAATTAATTGTCTTTCGGTGATAATTAATATAAATTAAAAAAAAATATCGTATGATTCTTTTTGTTAAGAATGGAAAAAAATATTTAAGAAATTATTTCAACGGCAAAACATTAATGAAAGTAAAAGTTTTCCAATGACCGAAAGTAATCACTCTTTTCATAAATAATAAACCAAGCAATGAGGGTACATAAAAATTGTGAAGTAAGTCATGTCTTAACTATTATTGTGACTGGCGAAACGAATATAGTTCTTAGGGGAGTGATTAAGATCTTTGAATCAGCATCCTTAAGCAATAAGAGGAATGAAAACGGTATAGTAGAGGAAGTTAAAAGGATATGTCTTCAGCAATGGAATGATGGAAGGAAAGAAGCGTAATGGTATGATCATGAAACTTGCATATCTTGGAAGGGAAAAGCTCCTCCTCATAGACGGGGTGTGGAAACCATTTTGTTCGAAGATCTCTCTACCTCGGTAAGCAGTCGCAAGTGATAGCTTTACTTGTATAGGTGTGTTATAAAGATCTATCGATATGATGCAAACTAAGAAATCAATGTGCTAACAAATTATAATGGGGAGTCGAAAAGGACTTAGTTTAGAACCTGATTATAACGTTACAGTGGAGAATTTGATAGAACAGAACCTTATCTAAGAAATAATAGGTTTGAAGGCTAATTATGGCGAGGAAATCGGCAAGAGTGGGAAAATTTCAGGTAAGAGATGAGCAAATGGAAGAGAGTAATTGAGATTGAAGAGAGGATAGGAAAATGGGAAACGATGAAGAGGTCTGCATTACAAGTAGTCACGGATCATCCGCAAAGATAGAATACCAATGGTGCGGATGATGATAATTGTTATTGACGGGTATATGAATACATTACTGGATCCTATATTCTCTTCTTTCATATCTTTCTATATTCTTATTCTATCAGCCTAATGACAGAATTGAGCAATTAATAAAAAGTTGGTCTATAAATTCGATCTCAAAATTAAAATGGGAGTAAGTTAAATTATTCCTTTATAAGTACCAAATTATAAGACCAATTATATACTAAATATAAGGTCACCTCCGTTGGATTCCTTTTTTTCTCATTCTCATTGTTAGAATTCACACAATGTGAAAGAAAGGCTAGTGTATTCGATAATAGAATTGTTTTAAAATTACTTTATTTAAGAAGACATAGCATGCATGAATGAAATGGAAGGTAGGTATTTACAACTGTTAATTTGTCCACTAATAATATTCTGTAATGAAATCGATAAGTGCAAGGCATCAAAGTTCATTAGTTTCAAACACACACTCCCCTTTTTATTTAATTAGAATCCTTATTTACTACGTAAGGCATAAAATTGTCTTATGTCATCATCTATGTATAGATACTTTTTACATCAAGATACACGAGGTTATGGGAATATGCTTATCAGCAGAGCAAATATGGATTCATACACTTAATATTGATAATAATATCTTGATGATCATTAGTGCTGAACGCAAATGTTAAATTGCTGATATTATTACTTGTTACATTTGAAAATCGAATAGAATAAGTATAACTTAAAATTTCGCATGTAATACCATGGGACCAAAATATATTTTGTAAATTTTCCTCTCAAGGCACGATAGCGCGTCGCCGCTCACTTCAGTACAGTAATTTTCGTCCATCCATTTCAAGTGGACGAAAGAAACCTCAAGGGTCGATATGTCACAGTTCAGATTCAATGACTGCTCGGAAGGGTCAACTGAAAATATTATCAAAATTAAATAATGAAGAGTAAGATTTATTTATTACTAAAAGTACTTTGACTCCTTTGAGGAAGCATAAAACAGAAGAAACAGATTGGAATAAGAATATGAAATTTATCTTATGTATAAAGTAGGAGAAGTAAAATAAGCATCGAAAAGTTCATTCAAGCGTTTTATTTACTTTCTTTTATATAAATAGTGAAAGTAGAGAGGGTCTATGAATAGTCAAAAAGTTCTTAAGAAGCTAGATGGTCGAAATAAAGTCCGAAATATAAAACAGGGGACCCTATCTATTATCTAGCTTTTCATTTCAGTGGGCCGAATTTGCATGTGGGAAGATTTCAGGGGACCACGAGAAACGTATATCAGATCCACATACCAAAATTTCTTCATGACTTGTTCCTTATTTCTGTACATTATGACATGACTATTATGAAATAACACAATATGTTATCGGTGCTGAACCCCCCTTTTTGTCATTGATATTGATTAAAACTCTGACTTCAGCTGTCAGTTGCAAATGATAAAATATGGTTATTTATTATATTATCTTCTGTTATTTTTATATTTTAATGTATTATTTTCCTTATTTTTATAGTGTCAAATATAAGTTGCCAGCAATGGATGTTGTAGGATAAAATATGGTTCTTTATTATATTATCCTACAACATCCATTGCTGGCAACTTATATTTGACACTATAAAAATAAGGAAAATAATACATTAAAATATAAAAATAACAGAAAAGTGTAATTTTTAAAAATAGTAAGTAATGAAAGAGATGTTTGTTTTCTCCGCGCTGGATTGTTCGAAGGGGTTGAATACCTCTGCTCCACAGTTGGGAACCATCGCGAGGTAAAATCTATCCACCGATTAATTTCTCTAATATTCTAACGAGTGGTATACTTCCGACGTGACGAGGAGCCTTGTGGACAGGAAATGGAGAAGAAAAGAAGGGATGGAGAAGAAGGCAAATTAAGAGAGCCCCCACACACGCGTCCCACATCGCAACACCCACCAGAGGCACGCTTGCCTTCCCATCCAATCTGGAATTGCTTCCAATCTTCCCATTACAGAGGGGGAGAGACTCTTGTGGACCAACGGACGTTGGTGCCGATGAACAACCCCTCCCGTTTGTTTTATCTGCAGGTCCACGAATTATTACGTCTCCGAGCCCGTATTATGACGATTGGGTCGATTGATTGATTAGACCCAATCGTTTCGGACTAAGAATCGTCCGTGGCGCGCTTTTACTTCCATAATGCGACCGCCATATTTCTTTATATATAAGTCGTATGGGTAGCGTAATTATTAGTTAGGTTCACTTCAGAGAGGATGAAGGCTCGGCACGTTTCCCACGCAGCCTCTAAGATCCACGGGAGTTTCGACTCTCCCTCCAACTACTTGATCAACATGTTGCATGAGTGCGGATATAATTCGTTATGATTTGTATTATGTCGACTCCGAGAACATTTAATAATCATTGGTAATTAGATAGTCGTTGTGAGCCATTCTTGAAGTGAGTCCCTCAGCATAAGAGGATGGATGAATTAAATTTCCGAAAATCTTAATATAGTGAAATTCGGTTGTAAAACGGGTCTAAGGGGACGGAGTTTACAGTTTAAGTTGTATGCAACCAGCCTTATTATGGGAAACTGTGAATAAGCTGTGAAAATAAGCACTATAGCTAACTTATATGCGGAATGCTTACTGTGACGGGAGATACTGAAATACTCGATATATGTTTTTGGCGCAATGTTGACAAGTTTGAGAAAGTATAGTATGTAGTAAAATTTTATAATCGATATCGTTTTACATTTCATAAATTGTTCATAATTATTTATAAAGCATCTATAGCGAATTAAACCGAATATAGTGTATTCTGTTCTCTATCCAAATAATAAAGTCATAAATAAATAATCATCACATGGATAAATCAATCCATTTCGTCTATTTGCAGTGAAACTGTGTTAAGAGAGAAGAATTAAAATAATTTGTAGTTTACGCAGGACAAATTTTTAATGTTACTGGTTTCGATTCAGATCATTTTCAGGTAGAAAACAATAGATGTATTCCTTTTGAAATAAGAATATTTCCAAAATAAAAGAAAGTATTTTATTCTTTTTTATGACGTACCACCAAGTAAGGTTGAACCACATTGATTACATTTGTGTTAATAGCTTGAAAGTAAAGAAATTACATCTCCAAGAATCATATTTAGTTTATTCCTAATGAACTTTAAATTTCATGTTCGAAACAAGCAAATTATTCACAAAATCATTCATGCAAAATATCAATTCTAGAAGGGGCGCCTAAATGTGCTAAAATACCTTAGGCCGGTTGTGTTTCGAATGTGTACTCGTAGTGGCCGATGAACTGGTTGATTTCCGAAAATCAAATCTTCTTTTAATCTCGTTTTCCTTATTTTACTAAATACGGAGATTGTTAGTCCGCGTGTGATCGATATTCCCTGAAGTTATTTCCATTTAATGAATCCATCTAATCTATCTCTATCTAATGTAAGCGATCATGATTCGGGTTCGTATAAGCAATCAGCTTGGCTTAAGCTCAACGCTAGAAGGAAGCTGTCTCTCTTGTCACTTCTGTATTTAAATAAAAGAAATATATAAGACGCAAGATCTTTAGTTTAGTTTCATTGGGTTACACAATCGATACACTAGGGAATACAAAATCTTCAGATTCCAAAATAGAAATTGGATTATAATATAATATAATATTCTGTCAAAGGATAGAAACTAGAAAAGTTGTATTTTATTCCACAAAATTTTTCTATAAAGTTGTGAAAAATGCACAATTTTTGGAGTTTCTTTCCATTGCAGATTTCCACAATAAATAGCCTGATTCTGTGATGTTTATTCTGACCAAGGTTGAAGGAAAGGTGGAAGTTTCTTGTCTCAATTTAGCCCAATAAGGACGTTTGTAACATACTGTATTGTAAATACTATTATTCCTGAGGTCTACTCGCGAATTAAACCGGTTGCCTACGAAATTCAATGCATCTGAGGCTAAAGAATTCTTTTTAATTATGCATCGTAAATCCAATACTTCATCATATTGCACATCACAACTTTCGTAATTACGTGTTACCGCTCATTACGTAATATTTGAGGAGGATATGAGAATATGCAAAAGTTATTGTGATATGTTCACTTTGCGAAGTTGAAGAATACCATATAAATACCAAGAGCTTTTTATATATTTGTCAAAAAAGAAAACCATGCACTACTTTAATAAATAAATATATGGTTACAATAAATTTCATTGATTTAGTTCGAAACTAAAGTCAATGGCATTGAGTCCATAACACATTCATTCGATAGCAAGGCGTCTATCTCTTGCTTCATACGTTCGTTACGGCTTCGGTTAAGCCAGTAAGTCTGGCAAGAGAGATACTACCGCTGAAAATATCACAGTATAATAGATGTCTGTGGTGAATTAACACGGCAAACAGAAACTGCAAAGCCATTTCAGCCAATTAGGTACAATAACTCTTGGATTTCCACATCCATAGGCAAGGTAGCGAAAAGGAAGTAAGAATGCAAGGTACGTACTTTGTACGTAAAGTAGTACCCCTAGGAAATGTCCTAACAGAGAGCTGATTAAAGGATCCAACTGAAAAACAGAAAATCAGAGTTCGATCAGCGGTTGTTAGACTTTTTCATATCCGTTCATTCCTGGGAAGGTGAAACAGGTCACTAATAAATTCCCGATTCCGATTCAAACATTGAGAGAGGAGTCAATCTGCTCCATTAGTTTTACTATCGCAGTGACCAAAAATGACATTTTCAATCGCTGATTATTCTCAGGTACACAAAAATTTACGGTCATAGTAAAATATTTCCCGGAGGAATTTCATTTAAGCTCTTCAACTCTTCATCTAAGCTCTAGTTTTAAACGCGTTAGGGATTAATAGAATGTTTACAAATGAATGGTCTCATTGACGACTTAGAAAAAAGCGATCGGGCTGTATTCATATAAGCAGTGCATGATATCTGATTTACGATATCTAAGGTCTCAAACTATTTGAAAATTAATACTAAAAACTAATTTTTCTCTAGGAAAAACTAAGGCCGTATTGGTTTATATGAAGTTACCGGGATAATTTACAAAAAGTAATCAAGTTAAAGACCATGGTCATTGAGAACTAGAATGAAGATAATTAATATAAAGAGGGTTTTTCTATCTGTTAGCGGAGAGCATAGAATGGCACATATCTGCATCTCATAGAAACCCTTAGTTTAGCGCATTATTTTCTAGTTCTCTCAATTTTTGCTTTTTATTTTCATTCAAAATTCTTATAAAATGTTTTATTTTGCAGGAACCTGAAAAAAACATACACAAGAGACTCAGGGAAAAAGAATTAAACTTTGCCTATTTTCCACAGGACCGGATTTGGCATATATCTGTGCTGAAACAAGTCGTTAAACAATTAATATGGAATATATATATTAAATGTAATTCTTGTTTTCCTACATCTTTTGAAATGGAATTCCACACTGTAAAGCTTTCCTCAATTGATTTTATTCAACCATTTACAAAATATTTTTTTACCACTTAGGAATTTAAGCTGCTCGAAATTGAACCTCATTTGGTAGCAATAGATATCTTATAAAAAACCACCACGAAGTTAAAACTCTCAGGTGCCTCAAAATCAAAACTACTCGTGCCTTGAAGGAATATAGATATGGAATAGCCCTTGACTACCTCTTAGAAAATTTGCCTGCAACATTAAGTGAATATATCAATGATGAATATTTTTTCTAAATTACGGTAATCAGTATTTCTGGTAGTTTATTCACATTCTTCCATCTTGGGTATTTCTGCAGCTCCATCTTTCAGTTTTGCACTATTTTATTTGCAAGAACAGATGTTCAGTGCCGAAAATTACGTAACCCTTCCATTTTCATTCAAAGAAAAGCATCCACAGTTGTTTAAACTCCTTCCTCACTGATCAAGGGACAGATGTGACTCATTAACCTCGACATCACACGAATGCCGCTTTTTTGATGATTTTAAAACTACCGCTTTTAATTTAAAATATTAGTATCGATTTAAATCACACTTTAGCAGAGAGGTAATGTTCGATCAAAGATTCAGTTGTGAGTCAATATTATGCCGTATTAATTAACGAAAACTTTTCCCGAAAAGACTTTGATTTGCCGCCGCAGAAAAGAAGATCGACGTGGTCAAATGGCGCCACGTTATGAAAACTATTGAGTACGAGACAGGGATTGTAAATGCGGATGTTTTCATCGTTCGAACGCGTTATGTGATGAACAGACGCCTCGTTATTCCTGTCCTTCAACCGATGTCTACCTGCTTAGCATACTCTTTCTGTAAATATAACGGTCTATTGCTGCCACACTTGGCGAGAATTTCAATTCGGGACTCTCCGACACATAAAAGCGATTTCCCAACTTTTTAGCTTCTCAATCACTCCGTTTTTGTTTGCTGAGGGAGAGTTTTAGCCGATGGAAAACCACGTGGAGTATTGCCAAACGAGAAGGAAGTCTATGTTGTATAAATCCGTGCGGCGTAAATACTCATAATCTGCACGGCCAAAGAGCTTTATTTGTATCAGCTCTTAAACCGTTGTCTGAATCATGAATCAAGGACTTCAATTCAAGGCTGTGCTTCATTCCCGGAATTAAAACTTAGCCAAAGTCGCAAAACCCGTGAAAAACTTTACGTTTTACTAAGAACGGCTACGATAAGTTTGGTAAATACACTTCTCTGTATCTGATCGGTTAAAGAGCTTAATTTGCATCAGTTCTTAAACCGTTGTCTGAATCATGAATGCTCAAGGACTAAAATTCAAAGCTGTATTTCATAATTAAAACTTATCCAGAGTCGCAAAATCCGTGAATAAATTGAACGTACGTTTTTCTAAAAATTTCTACGATGTGTCTGGTAGCATATAACCTGGCTGTGTCTTCACAAAGGACTATGGTAGTTTAAACGGAGAAGATTAAGACTACGATCAAAATTACTTAATAAAATTATATGTGAAAAATATAGAGAAAATATTTTCATGGAAGAAATAAAGGCACTGTGTTTATCCATTTAGATAAGCCATACAGATACCGTAAGAGGAATCAGGGAAATACTATATTAGCTGGTAGATGTTTATTCAGGTAAACCGATGAAATGAGAAGTGCTTAAACCGAAACATCATGGTATTTGATATGTTTAATAACATCAACGTGGTGAAAATATTCAAAAATTTATTTTTCTTTCCTGTTTACCTATTTAAGAGATGGAATTCGAACAGAAACGCATGTGTTATGCGCATAACTCGAGTCATCTTCAGGAAACCAATTACATTGAAAGAAAACCTTCTGTGGAAACTACCGAGTACTTAAGTTCTGAGTGATACAGAAGTATTTTTAAGAAGAGCTTCAACAGCTGAGGTCTTTTTGCAAATGTGAGCTTCTACCGGGAGTCGAATCCGGGATAGAATTTACTAAAGGCAAACCACCCGGCTGTTCAGGAGCCTAAAACGTCGGTTTTTGGAAGATAAAGGACAATATTCATTTAGATTATCATTTGAATAAAAACAACGATAAAATCTTAAAATCGAAATGAGAATGAGTTGTTCATAAATTCTATTATAAATGGCTAAGGTATTTAGTAAAGGAAATTTTAATCAGCGCCCGTAGTTTCTCAAAGATGACAATGAGACACCACAAACGACCACGTTTTCACATTGGATACATATGCGATATCAGTGTTAAAAGTATCACGAAGTAAAATTTGCTCAGTGGTTACTTAATACGGACAAGGATTGCAACGTAGTTTCAATGTAGTGAATTCACAGTTATTATCAGGATAAAAGAAGCTCGGAAAGGGGGAGGAACGATGGAAGAATGAATGGGATGACAAAGGGACGAAATTGAGTGAAGGGGAGTTAAAAGAACAACGGAAAGGATTTGAAGGGGTAGAGGGTTTTTCCAGAGGTGAGTTCACTCCGGATTTTTCAGGATTTCGAGGCTGGTGAAGATACGGCAGTTTAAATCGGCAGTAGATTCAGGAAATCCATTTCCCTGGGAACTATGGGAAGTGCTAGTAATGCGATAATGAGCCAAGTTCCCAGAATTTTGTTACTGTCAAACTACTATTTCCGAAGTAAACTTAATTATAAAATAATATCTGCGAAGACGTTTTTTATTCACACATAAAACAATACCATATTATTGTTATTACTAAAGTACTTTACACCTTAATAACGAAAAAATTCTTTACTTTGGTTTTCTTTCCACAGCTGTAGATATCTAGAGAGCTAAGAATTATTGCTGGTTAATACTGGTTGCCTCTTCGTCATATTATTTTAAAGTGTGGTGCACTATATACATACATACTGCTACTACATTTTAAAACAAAGAGAGCTTCTTCCTTTGTTACTTGATTCGGGTGATTTATCATACTATAATGAAGCAATTTCTATCTGCAAGCCGGCTCCGGAAGAATAATGTTAACAATGAGGTGGAGGATTGGTTATACCGGATTCCAGAGCTACTGGGGAAGGGTAAACCATCTAATAAGTGGATATGTGTGTGTTTAGTGAAAGAGATCTCGATAGAAAACCGCTCGATTAACAGAATAGCGTCTTAAGCGTTTAAAATGGGTAAACCTTACATCCTTCCAAATGGTTTCAGAGATGAAATTGAAAACTAACTTATTTTAGGAAAAACACGGATTAACATAAATATAGAGCAATAGATACCAGCAGTTTATATTTGTAATATACAAGTATTTTATATCTCCTAGGCCATCAGTTTAAAGGGAGATTGAGGCCGAAATTAATATAGTAATTCCTTCATATCTTGGCAATTCTGCAACGCTGATGATCCAGGTTATAATTTACGGATTGATTGATATTCACCCCACTGCAGTGATCCAATGATGACTACTTTTAAGGATCACAAGAAATAAATTGACTCGGCTTACATCGCGTCCGGCGAATTATAATCTCCATTACATACACAAAGAAGAATTCTAATAATTAATAATGACAAAATTGTGGCTTAACATTTACCACCACAGGTTTTATTTTGCTTGCTGAAATAAGTTATCACATTAAGACCACGTAACTTTAGTAACATTGAATTCTGGATAAAATTATAAAATAAATATGTTTTGGAATAGCCTATTACTTTTTCGCCGTATGAAGAGATTGCTCATAAGTGACTTGCGATTCTGCAGGTTTTGGCCGCGAATAATGGTTATCTTCAAAACACTGAAATAGCAATGCAATTGATAAGAAGATGTTATCTTTTTTAGTTTGACATATTTAAAAAAAAATCAACGTTATCGATCGATAAGATAAAATCTAAACAGATGAAGAAGCAGAAGTTTAAGTTAGTACCTTTATTTATTAGATTATATTACCGAAATGGCTGTAAAATTTTAAGTTGGCTGAAGAAAGTCTATTTGTTTAATTTTATAAAAAATATTTAATTTTATAGATATCAGAGAAGAACAGGATTTATTCATAAGTTTGCGTGTCAACATATTTCTGGGACTTGATAGCTATGACATGGAGCAAACAATTTCCATCTGATTCTGTGTGTTTTGATGTGATATAATAATTTTGAAGATAAATCATCATGAGAGTACATTTGAGGTTTTCAGTGGCTATATAAATTGCTCCCATGAATCTTTGCAAAATGACCAACATTTCCTTAATATTGTTATATAGTTAGAACAAAAGAAGATGTGAAAAAAGTAAAAATTAGGGATTCGTAATAAATACCGTGTACTATAGGGACACCTTAAGAGAAAAACTCGTTTTAAGTACAGAAAATAGCGGTTTTTACATATTTCATATCAATTGAGTTCTTCTGGGATATTTCGGTAAACAATCATTCAATCCTCTCATATTTGAATAAAATTTACTTGAATTTGGAGGGGATCAAAGGTTTATTTCGGCTACAGCCGCTAGTTACGACAGTTCAGACATTTATTTCCACGATTGTTCTCGCAGTATCAAAACGGCCAATGCATAAGGGAGGACCCATTATTTCTGTAACACGTTCTTAGAACGTAGTTTCTCTAAAATTATTACGTTAAGTCTTGCTTTTAGTCTTCTATCTTCTGTATATTCTAAAGCATCTGAGTAACGTTCACTGATTTATCGCAGTGATATTTAACAAGACATATTGCCTTCTAATTCACAAATTTTCAAATTCACGAATGCAACACTTGTTGGCAGAGTTCATCATGGGAATATTACAGATAAGACAATCTTCATTCATGAAAATTGCAAATCAGTATGTGTATCATAAGACAGATAATTGCAAGTATTGATGCACAACGAACGACATTTCTCACACGGAACCTACGAGGAAACATAAGAAAATATTTAGAGGTTTCTAGAAATTCATATTAAGTTCGTGAGTAATAAAGGAAGCCCAATTATGTCACCATGGAAGAGAGTAACCAGAAAACTTCCATAACTCGAGTTCATTGGGGTAACTCATTGAGTCAACAGGATGTTCATTTCTTTCAAAAAATACAGATTAGTCAGAAAGCTAAAAGTATCCAATAAGCTTTACATTCTGAAAATGAAATGAAATAAGTCAATACTTTTATTTTTAAATTCTATTCATTTATAAACAAGAAAGCTATGAATAAATTCATAGTGTGCCTTATTTACTAAACACATATGTAGGGCTTTGACTGAGATGTTCATTATAAAATGAATTCAGGAATCTATTTCCATAAATACAATAAAATCCTTTTAAGATGCTTCCGATTAAGACTATATCGCTTAATAGGCGGGTTTCTCGCGGTCCCAACTACACTGATGACATGGTGGAAATACCGCTTAAAACGCACTACTTAAAACGCAGATTTTTCCGTCCCTAGATGCGCTGCAATCCGTTTCTGCCTCAATGAAAATCGGAATACATTTTGGAGACTACATCTAAAAAATTTACCGTATAGCACCTCATTTGTTTCCTCAAGTACGTAAATTTTGCTCGGTTTAAAAGGATGAAATGATTAAACTTCGCGAAGAATCAGTTATCAAAAGTATGAGTTGCGGAAACATATATGTAGTCGAAAAAATAAAGGAAACTAAAAGTATAAGAAAAAAGTAATAACTTTGTATAAGTAGAGAGCACCAACTTTAGTTTTCTTTTTCTTCTGAGATGAAATGAAATTTGTATCGGTTTTAATACAATCAATATACATAATTTGATAAACGCAAACGAAAAAAAATCCTTTCCTTTTTTTATTTTAATTTTAATTTGGATTTAAAACACTTCTTTAAAACAGAATAGCCAATAATGTTAAAACGATTGTAATGAGTGAAATTCAATTTACAGGAACGGAACTCATTTGCGACTCATAAAGAAACAGTTATATTGCAGCTCCTAAAAAAACCAATTGGTGGAAGTTAACAAAGAATTAAACCTGAGCATTAATGTGTCGTAAAATATAAATTATTCCCCCACTTTGGAAGAAAAGAAATTTTTTCTTTGAAATCAGTTACTAGTTTTAATATTCACTAGAGAAAGGGGCTTAAATTAGTAAGAATGTATTCGTTAAAGTTTTATTATTGTTTAAAGTGCTTCCACATCTCATTTCGAGGTAATTTCGCACGTGAGCCATCGGGAATCGACCACTTTCATCAAAGTCGAACGCGTTTCCCACTTGGATATCCGGAGGACCAGAATTCGTTAAATCTGAGATTATAAATCTGTTGAAAAAGTAGTATTTCTGCCTCTCCTACACATTTCATTATACTTTGAAACATTCCTTGTACTTTTAAATGAGTGAAGCAGTCAAAAGACATTCAAATGAGCCATCGTTCTACATTAAGCCGACTGATGCCAGTAATCATCCAGCATTGATTACCTTCTTTATACCCCGCCATTATTCGTGTACCTCGAGTGCGCGTCACGGATTTTTTCGCTTGATTACTGCACAAACGGAGCACGCGTGCGGTCAAAAGTGCCCTTGCGTGAATATTTGGTCCTCTCGACAATGGTAGTCCGCGATTACGGGGGCCGACCGAAGAATGGGCTGATGCTAATGTATTTTACGAAGTATTTCCTGCCAGGAGGACAATGCGCCTGCATCACCCTTGGATCAGCTGGAAACGAGCATCGCTCTCCTTCGTAGGGAAATACATCGAAAATATATGAAGCAAATGAGAACGTATACTGTAATTACATAAAACTGATTATTAACTTTAAATAATTAGAAACCGTTGTGTATACGATAAATAGAAAGAGCGAGTTTCATCGTTACCAAGCAATATGTGCAACAATAAAAAGAATTTGAAAAACAAGAAACCAACGCAATTAAAATTTAAGTAAGGAATCCAAAAAAGAAATGCAATAGGAAAGTCCAAGCAGCATAAATTCTGTACCTCGGATCAATATAGGGTAAAAATAGTCGAGGAAGGCTAAGAAATGAAGACATTGGGAAAGAACAATTAATTCAGGACATCAATGAAAAGATAACATAAGAAATTGGGGAAGACCCACGTAGATGAGATTCCCGAAAGAAGCCCCTCTAAGGGCAATATAGGCACAGGAAGAGTGAAAGGGCCAAGCTGTGAAAGATGATGAAAATGATGGAAATTAAATAAAGAAATTTGACTGCTCAAGAAATGAGCAATAAATTATGAATGATCACAACATAAAAATTACTCGGTAGAGATGCTCCTTAAAAAGAGGAGAAGTTAGTTTCAAATGTCTCTTCCTTTGGTTGAACTGTTTTCGACAAGGGAAGGGTCAGACCGGAAAGGGGCTGAACTTCAGGATGCAGTAATCAAGGGAGAGTCAACAATTAAATGTCGGAAAGTGAGATTAATGTCTCAATCTAAAAATAATGCAAAGGGTCTACTTTCTAAAAATACTGCATTCAACAAATTCTTAACAGATTATCGTTATATTTTTTCATTTTTAAAGGTTAACATTAATTGGTTTCTTGTTCTTGAACGATTCTACAATCACTCTTTCACTTTACTAATCTCAAAATTAGTTTACGTTTCACAAATAGACATTTCACAGGAACACAAAAATGTAAATTCATGTTACTCTAAATTCACAAGGGTTATTGAGGATTACCTGACTTAGGTAGCATCTAGGGATATTTCAGTAAAAGATATTTCAGTAAAATGTATGTTAATTGCTTAGAGTATGTTAAAGTTTAAATCAAAGGACACCATTCGCGGTGTCGTTTGATATCATACGCCGAAACAAATAAAAATAACACCTTTATATTTGACCATTCCACAGCTTTGTGAATAACAACGACTTTGAAAAACAATCGGGATACAGCAAACTTGCCAACATTGATTCGTCCACAGCTTCCTTGCATAATTTCTTCCTTATCATCAGCGAATTCTCCGTTTTTCATCATTAGCCGCCCTTGTTTTCCACAAGATATCATCTCAAACACTTCATCTAAGTTTACCCACGTGATCACTCGTGATAGCCTCAGCGCAATTTTTATAGCACTCACGGAAACATCAGGAAATCTATTAGTTTGTTACTCCTTTTCCCTATTGCATATGTCTTAGGTTTAAAATCGTTTCATTTATAGGTTGACTATGATTTATTTTCCTCATGATAAAAGTTTCGCAACAAAGTTATGAACAATTTTATTATTATATTACAGTTTTATTATTAACTATTTTATTATTTATTCTAAATTATTTTATTATTTAACAATTTTATTATTATATTAAATTAATATTCGCAAGAATCGCTAGATAAAGCTCTAAAAGATAAGAGATAATTGTTCAGCAAAATAAATATCTGATCTCACTCAATTTTATATTAGTTCAACGTCACAGGTGCACACAATTTCAAGGCCATGTGAAATTGATTGATGTGATTGGATAATAGAATTTTAAAGATTAAGATTTAAAACTTAAGGAGTTCTTTCATATGTTCATGAACTGATACGATGGCACTAGCAGCAGGTTATGCCGCCTGTAGTAACCTTAATTCTTCATGCTTAGTGGTTGCAATATCCAAGGCAAACCAAACAATTCCCTTATTAGCTGGAGAAAACGGAAAAATCCCATAATTCCATCTTAAGCATTTAAGAATTGTCGTTTTTGAAGCAACTTCTAGAAAAATACAAATTATCAACGCTTTCACAGGTTGATTTCTCGCAAAACGTCTCTTATCTCAGACACACGCTCACTTATTTTATAGCCCCGATAAAGGCAATTTTACTGCAGTCATATGTTGAGGCGACGAAAAAAATGGAGAGGGACGACTTAAGGAGCTCATGCGAAGCGTATAAAAGCCATGGAGTCGTATCCATCCCAACGGGAGAGACAGACATGTACTTCTTCCACAGTTTCTTTTGATCTTATTTAAAACTGTGGAGAAAGTAATAATCTATCTCTCTTCTCTCGTTGTATTTACTATAACCCACCTAACTTCGTAACTTGTCAATTTTGAGAATTTGTTTTTATATGAAACCATTGACGAATGTCACTATCACTTGCGGAATTGGTCTATAAGCAGCAAGGAAATGATTTCACTGCATGACACTGCTGTTTTGGTAAAAAATAACCTCTTGTAAACAACCAATCACTGTTTGCATACTATAAGACTGAGGAGGAGAGAATATTTGGATCAAGAATTAAATCTGTAAAATTTAGCTATAAAAATTAGCTATAAAATCAATGATAATGAAGTTGAAAATAATGCATACTAAACGAAAAATGTCGTGAGTTCTGCTCTTCTGTGTGGTTGTGCGTATTAATAAAGTTGAAAAGTTTTCCGTTATTTTTCCTAAAAGTAGATAGGGGTTTTAATGATACAGCACCAGTTCTCATTGATGAAAAGACATGATAATTTGGTGATTTTAGCTTTGGTATAGCTGTGCGCTTATTCGTAATTTGGAATGGAATCTGCAAACTCGAATCAAAGAAAATCGAAAACAAAATTAATTGGAGGAAAATTATACTTTCGTTAATGTTTTATTTGGCATCTTTTTTCAATTTTCTCATGAAAGTTTTTGGTACATTTTATGTAAGTACGTTTACAACGAAAACTGCTTAAAAAAATCAAAATGACCATAATTACCAAATTTTATCTAACCTACTTATTTTACTTATTATAAATTTGCAGCGCTATTCACGCATGACAACATTCCGCAGAAGGCGAAGTAGAATAGATCTGGGCTCCAATTATAGTATTTTATGGGAAAGGAATAGACATGGAAAAATGGAAATAACAAAAGCATCGTGTATCTAATCGAATATTTTGGTCGATTCGATTCGAAATCTGAGCAATATAATCAATGCAATTCGAAGTTAAAAAGCACGATTCACACATCACCTCGGATTGTGATGATAGAGAAAGACAGCAAATCCTTTTTGTTGAATTTAAGTCTTTTTAGAATGTCTTTTTATCAAAAAGACAGCAAATCCTTTTTGTTGAATTTAAGTCTTTTTAGAATGTCTTTTTATCAACAAAATATTATAAATTTCGAGAGATATAGAGATCGATTCGGAACCAATTGTGAAGCAATAAGGAAAAGGAAATTAAAACCGTTCTTAAGAATATGATTTTCTCCCTCTTCGATTTATTAAGAAAAACGCGGAATCTAAGCCTTCTTTAGTGTATCTCAAACTCAGAAACAATAAAGCAAGAGAAAAAGAAACAGATGATAAGGAAATATATGGATATTGCTTTCAATGGCCCAAGAATCGACTGTATCTTCTCAGAAGAATAAAAACATAGAAAATTTAGTATCTTATAACCAGCATAATTACCCCGGGTAAATTCTGAGAGATTGTTACATCTTAATTCCTCAAATTATATGGACGTTTTAAAATACTTATAGCTCAGCTATTTAGGTATCTAAGTACACTATTAACTTAACGTCAAAATATTCAAATTAATTTAACAAGACGCAGATACAGAACTACTAGTGTGAGATAATTAGGATGTTAAAATTCCTTTGATTTCTACTCCCATTGAAAATGTCATCCACATAATTGAGTCATTTTCGTTTGGATCATTCGTTGGGAGAAGGAAGATTAGAAAATAGATTTTAAAAGTTAAGGAAATCCGAAAGACTACATTAGTGAGACTGAAATTTTCGGCTCTCTGCTACTCAGATCAGACCAAGACTCTGAAATAAGATGAAAAGACAAGTACCTTTATTGACTGATTTTAACGGTAAGCGATGGCAAGAAACCAAATACAAAGATCGTTTTCTTGAAGCTCACACCTCCTGCAAATGAGAGGAATTCTCGTGAATTAAACGGACGTTTCAGACGAATTCTTAAATTTGTATTTAGATTCATTTTCAGCTTCATGCTGTACCAGCAGCGAGGAAGTTGACATACAAAGTAATCAGATTTTCGTAGTTAAAATATAGAATAGTTTTTGCAGATGATTACATATTGAGGATAACTCAATTATTATGATTGAGAGGGATTTCAAGTAGGGGAAAAGTAGTGGATTAAATTAAATAATTCTTGCTAAATTTGTTGAAACATGTTCATGTTTAAATTCAAATACAAATGCAAAAACTGGCTTTGTCTATAAAAATCGAAAATTCAGCGAACATAGTCTTTCTTGAATTTAAATATAGGTCAGTAGCTTTGGTAGGGGAAATGCGGCTAGGAAAATGTTTCAATATTCCGCGGATAATCCTTGAATCTTGTGTAACATTTCAGTATGTTTCATTTTCTCCAAATTTTGCGATACGTATACGAGATTTTTGTTGTTTGATTAGATTTCGTAATGAAAGTATTCAGATATTTTCTTTACATCGGGTATATGCAAGTGGGCAGCGCGTTTAACTGGTGAAAGTGATTTCGGGTTCGAATTCCGATGGGGGCCAACAACTGCTAAACGACCTTACATTTCGAAGGACTTTTAAAAATACTACTACTATTACTCTTTAGACTTGGTCTGTCCTCTTTCTTCTTCATTGTGAGTTTAGGGAAAGCAAATCGTGTGGCTCGAATTCCATCGAAGTTTGGGCGGCCGAAATGTCCAGAGGAAGACGAAAATTTGTGGGAGCAAGGGGTAAGCATTCCGGTCGCCACAGGATGCGGGAACCGCGTTTGTGATGGACGTAATGAGCCTAATTCAAATAATTTCCCTTAATGGGAATTGTTCTTGTTTTGTAGTAAGCCCACTTTTAAGCAGGGCCACTGACTTCTCGTACCGGAGATATTCGAGCACGGAAGGGCAGATAAAGCAGTGAAGGTCGAGGCGTAGGAGTCCCACTCTCAAGGTTCACACTCACAGAGACATTTGGCGAAAGGGTGTGAAGGAAGCAGTAGTTAGTGTACTACGTAGCCGCCGTCGACGCATGTCTGAATGGAGTTTTTGTCCTATAAGATTCCCACAATGTTTCCCCGTAAAGAGGAGTTATAATTAATAATTATCCCCAAAGACGTTAATGATATTTGAAAATGAAAATTTTTTTATGTTTAATTTTTGGTAGAAAACAAAATGAATGAGTAGACAAGAAAAAGGACCATGAAGTGTTGCACCATTTTCATGAAATCTAACGTGCTTGTTGTGTAAAACTTCATTAAGGCATCGAATCGAAACCGAACCGTAAAGAGAAATTGAAAAAAAAAACTTTGTTCTGGAGTGAAAACCAACACCGAAAAAAACAATGACTTTTGTTAGATCGGAACCCGAACCGAAAAAATTGAAATTATTTAGTAATAGTAACAGAATATCATAGCAAAAACGTAATATTACGCCTCGATTAATGATTATTTCGAAGAACGGAGTATTTAATCAACCATTACTTAAGTTTAAAATATACTTTAGATCAGCAGTCACCAACTGTTGGTCCGCGGACCACTGTTGGATCGTGAGAAATTTTTGGAGGTCCGTGAAGAAATTTGGGCATTACTTATTTTGACGTCTATTTTGATCTTACATTATAATCTGAATTCTTTTCGTAACACCAACACAAGGTAGCCGAGCGTTAAAATAATGTCATATTAATATAAAAGCACAAATAACAGGATGAAATGGAACTTTTAGGATAATTATTTATATATAATTGTAACTTTCAAAGAAATTCTTACTGGTGGTATCTGTGGGATTCAAAATTTTGAGTTTCGTGACCCGTGAAGTAAGAAACGTTAGCGCTCGTTTTTTTTCATACTAAGATAAAATTAAAGGAGTGAATATGAAGAATGGAAATGACCCATGATCCATGGGTGGTCAACCGTTTATGCTTCTACTTCGTGCGTCAAAATATCATTTTGATTAGCGATGCATACTTCATTATACGCTATGAACCATAGTTAATGCGCGCTCTAGATTTCATCGGTAGGATAAATCATACGTGCATGCGTGTATACGTGTGTGCCACTTTAGTTTATAAGTAGAAAAAGTGTCCAAAAAGTTCGATTATGCTACGATGGCAATTGTGTATATAGTATGTGTTAAACCCTTCTCATTTGGACACCAGAAATCACCTTCATATATCTTTCAAATCTTTTCTTCGCTTCAATCCTCCGTGAAGAGAAAGCGACATGCACGAATTTTCGAAGGGCATCGAGCAGCGATACTTGCCAAAAGCCATTACCTGTTTCCCGTTCATTTCAAACAGTTTCGTTTGAGAAGTATTTTCCACCTCTCTCCCTTCTCTCAGCCCTTATTTTAACTCAAACTTGCGTGCATTCAGCCATGTGATTATAGTTTCAGCCTGTATTAGAATTGGAGAAGAAAGCATTGAATTCCTACTCCTTACTCCTTCTTAAACATTTTGCAAGTTTTTCACCCCCCTTTGTAGGTGTTTTCCGCAATGGATACATATATTTGGTGATCAAAAATACAACAACCATCTCTCTCTACAAAACCCAACTTTCTTTCCTTTCCCTTGTATATACCGTATTCTATACTAATGCTTAAATCTGAATTCATGTACAGTGAAACCTGCCTTAAGCGGAATCTACGTTAGACAGGTTTCACTAAACTTTGAATTACTTTCATCAAGGATTCAATGGAATAATGTAGTAGCTAGAAGATCTAGTCCCAATTCCGTCCGATAATGAAGACATATAGCATTGTAAAGCACAAGGTCATACATGTTGATTCCCGAATTTAAAAAATTAATATATGTTCGCATTAGCATATTAGGCTAGCTCAAATTATATATACGATTAACAAGTACGTCTTTACGAAAATCAATTGTAAAGAAAACACAATTTATGGTGCCACAAATGATACTGTTTGTTTATACTTGTTCATAAAGCTATACGGAGATTCAAAGCTGGAAAAATGGAAGTTTAGTAAAATAACCGAAATACCGAATTGGATTTGAGCTATGATATTATCAAATGAAAAATATAGCTTAATTAATTGGAGAAGAAGATAATACGTTCATTCGTTTTCCAACTATGCACAGACAACGAGTTGGGTTTCAGACGCCTATAGAGTAAATTGCTTTTATGGGTACCGTTCGGCGTGAATTGTTAGGAAGCAAAGAGATTTAGATAACAGCTAAGTATTTTATGTCTTGCATTGGATGGAATCCCTTAGGTGACAGATTAATAGGAGAGGCAAGAATAAAACCATCAGAATATTCCAAAAACTTTCTTCCATCAACATGGATCGAAGTTTAACCCGATAAACAAATAGTTAAGCATATATTTAGGGTAGAAAAGGATATTTGGAATTAGCATTAAATTTTCTATTAACATTACTTCATATTTCATATTGGTGTAATGATATGGTAAATTCCATCACTGTGCTCAATATATTACATACCCTGGATTATTCTGTATAAAACATATTAAATTAAAAGTAAACAATTATTGTTGACTTTAGAGCAGGGGTGTCAAACTAATCACTGATGTGGACCATTTAATACCACGTTAAATTCACGCGGATAGCACTGTAAGTAGTTATGATCGTGGAATAAATAGACTAACTCTGTGTAACGATGTTACTAATTTTGCTTCTCCATTTTCAAAACATTTGAATGATCATTTTATGAGAACTCGATTTATAAAAAAGTTTTAATTTGAATTTTACTTTGTTCCACTATCGAGAAACTCAAATTAAGATAAAGAAAAATACATAACTAATAATTAATGCAAGGGATACACAATAATACAGAGATAATATATGTGTTCATATATTCATTAATATAATTAGTTGATTAAATTACAAAAATGTCTTAGAAGTCACGTTTATAAATACTTTTAAATGGATAAAAATCCCTTTTTCAACAGTTTTTGCCTTGTCATTGTTAGCCTCCAACTAGCTTCTTAAGATCTGAAGATACTAATTGTGAATATACATTATGACGGAAAGATTTTCATCGGTCGGTCAGTGAAATACTATTTCATTGAACTTTATGCATGAATTAATTGTAGCATATATGTATTTCCAAAGAAGCATAAAATTCTGAGGCAAACTTTTTAATCTCGAAGTATTTTTCTAATAGGGAATTAACGAAAGGAAAGGTTTCAAGCTGAAAAAGAGATTCTTGTGCGTGTAAAAAGGACTCCCGCCTTGTCATCTTAGGCCGCAGAAGAAGGTTTGGAAGGCCGCATCCGGCCCGCCACTTTAACAGGCTCGTTCTAGAAGTTTCCTCTTTTTGCCAAGAACAGCTATTAAAATAATGAAACCCTTCTCTCATTATTCTATTTTCAGTGATTTCGCTAGAACATTACCCCATTCATATTATATCATAACGAAACAGATTCTTCATAATCTTCCGATACCGCACAAGCTAACCTCGGTTTTCCTGTCGTTATGTAATGTATGCCATTCTGGAAACACAAGTTTTTTTCAACGATTTATTTAGATTAGATTTGAGTCGGAATTTACATTGAACTGAATTTTTGGTGAGAAATTTAAACCAAGAAACAATCCAATTATTTTAGATCCATAATTTCTCTTACGCATGGACAGAAATTTTCTAAAATGTATAGATGTTTAAATACATTCTAAGTCAAATGAATTTTTGTTTTAGGTTCACGGTTATTACTTTACAAGAATTAAAAATAGCTGATTATGTTCGACTTTTAACAATTTATTGTTAAAAGTCGAACATACTGTTGTGAACTCAAAGCGGGCCCGAAACACGGGCGAGCGGGGAAGTTGCCCGGGGCGCTGAGGGGCACATGACATTAGGGGTTACTAGAATGTTTATCACCGTCCTTCAGTGCAGTAGCCTACGTGAATAAACCAATTATACATGACACTCGAGAATTTGTAGAGGTTATTCTCTGTGTAGATGAATCCTGGGATAAGATCCTCGAATAAAATGATTCCTGGGATTTCCTAAAAATTGACATTTATTCGATATAGTAAATACCTGTTCATAAAGACTCGGTTTCCTGAAAAAATTTTAAATACAATTGTTGCATTATATATGAATACATATATAGTTTAATGACTTTTATCGTGCTATGATGGTATAAATCTTCATATCTAAGAAAGGGCGCCTGTATGTAAAACCCGTGACACAATTAAAACGTAGAGATTTTGTTGAAAAGCTAATATTTTAGGCTAAGTTTTGACGTAAAACGATTACGTATAAATATTATTATATAAGGTAGATCGATTTTTATCCACGTTCCCTGTGCTTAGAATATTTTATTAACCTCTTTTGGATGACGTATCCTATAAATTGAGGAGAGGAACTCATTAAATCATTTGTGTTAGAATTAAAACAAGGGGAAATTTCATTCTGGTGGTAATAGCTTACTCGGCGATATGTGTTATCGAAAGCCAAAAAAAGTCTGTTCTACTTAGTTTTACTCAAATATTGTATTTCTTGCTACGATTCCGTTTAATTAAGTTATTCAACCAATATGTTTTATGAACTAAAACCTCCAAAACCAGTGATTCATAGTAAACTAGACACTAAGCTGTAATGTAGTACAGGATCTTTTAGAAGGAATTAACCGATATTTAAGCTTAATAAAATACAGCTTCATGAAATTTTAAGAGTTACTAAAATATAACTTTCTATGTGATAGTAAAACGTTGCTTCATGAAATCCATTCCTTCTTTTTGAAAAACTCCGCATTTTGGTTAAATTTCCGCTCTTAGGTTATCTATGATTCGAGTCCTTCCAAAATAATTTCAGTTTTACTCAATGACTATTACCTTCATTTGCTGGAGATGACGTATAGCTGTTGAGGCTGAGGAATATTTCATCCGTATCTTAATCACTCAATAACAGATTCAAGGTAAGAGTTGGTCGCAAATTCTATCGGCTTCAAAAGTATTTTTATCCGCGTGATAAGGAAGACTCAAGATACATACAATCTGTCAATATTCTTTCGAACAACGTACAAATTTATAATCAAATTGCCAAACACTTGTGCTTATGAATTCTAAGTAATGTCATCCAAAACAGAAAGTCAAACACGATTAATTTAAAATCCTTTTATGAAAATGAAAAATTTTCCGTTATTCGGAATAACAAAAACATAAATAAGAATGCCGTACAAATTAATTCAGGACTACATCCTCCTTTCCCCTCCTTGCTCTAATTTAGATATTATGTTTCAGAGACCATTGCTTCTTGTCATAAGTGCAAAAGTACTTAGCAGAGTTCTTTCGATTTTCAACGTTCATCTTAGAGATTTGAACTAGCGCGCGTTTCGCTCAAGCTTCATAGATCAGAAGCGAGGGAACTGCGGAATCTTGAGATTTAGCTCCAATAACATTCCTAATAACTAATATTTAATCCCCTAGTATGTAAGCGCCAACGGGGGAGGCAATAAAGCCAATGAATGAAATAATGGTATAACTACCACAATTCTTCAAACCGATCCATGAATAAATCTGGACAATCACGAGGGTTACAAGACGTTCCGATTCCGAAGAGATATTTTCATCGCGACAAATATTTCCAGTGGTTCGAGATTCATGTCTTTTACCGATTTATATTTCGCTATTGCAAAATAGAGAAACGCATTCCCAAACCCATCCAATGTACTCCTCGACAGAGTCGGCCCGAGACATGGATGATTGCCCGGGGAGGCGCAAGGCCTTCGTGGGTAAGCCAATAGCACAATCAACGATTTGATTTCTCTATAGATGAATCTTAGGTAAGGATTTTTCTTATATTTGACATTATTCGGATGTATTCGAGCAATCGTACAAACGGTGCATCTGTAATTTTCATGAGAAATCGCATCTCATCTGGAGTAATATCGTGTAATTAATCTTTGAGAGAGGTTTAATTTATCAATTACTTGCAAGAGTCGGCAACTGCCGATTATCACGATGAATTCGCGTTTCATTAAAAAACCCAATTATAATTATTGATGCAATAAGGATAACTAAATTTCAAAAGTTTGAACAGTAACAACGATATTGACTTAACAAATATTATTTCTTACATCATTAATAATATAGCCATACATACTGTCTTGGAAAATAAGCAAGAGAATAAAAAATGGATATTTAAAAGCAATGCACAAATGGCCGGCCTTGCGTTTTGTCATAACAAATATTTTTACTATAAAGCAGTTCAAGTAGAATTAACATCACAATCGAACCCTCCAGTTATGTATTTGTCATCGTTTGCTTTTCTAATTTATGAAAAATGTAATGTAATATCCTGAGAGTAAGTCTATTATTTGGAGATCGAATCATCCGTCGGTTCTTTTGTAAAATATTAAATAATATCGCACTCCGACTAATAATTATGCAAATATTCAAATCTAGTTATCAATGTTTGGTTTACCTCGCAAACTGGGGCTGTCTATAGAATACATTATTAAATCTCTGAGGTGATTCACATTTGATTTTCTTTATTCATACCTGCCATGATTCAAGCTTAATAGAACCTGCTATTTCAAGCGAATACTTTTTCTTTGATGTATGGTTGTGAATACCATATGGGTACATAACAAAGAATAAAGAAATTTAATCTAATCCTTCGCTATCCGAAAACCCTCGTTTGCGCGGAATTGTTTTATCCTTCCATCGCGATGGTTCCAGAATTCCCTAAAAAAAACCTCGCATTTCCACGAATTATTGACACACATTTAAATCTAATTATTCAGCACTGTTTTACTTTTTGTGCGTGATAAAACCCCTCTGTTTATAATGATCACTATTGTAATGAAGTCTTTGCATTTGCGTTCACTCTCAATGTTGATGAACTAGAAGTGGCCTCATATTTTGAAATACAATTCCCATCTCTTTCTATTTGGTCTAATCTTCTTTTTGTGGGTCCCGCAATGTAAAAGATCAAAAATATTTAACCCGATAACATTTTCTTCAGAATCAAATAGATGAATTATCTAGAATTCCCGGAATAATATATGAGCATTGAGAAAGATGTTAAACTTTGCCCCTCTAGGTTTGCGCCTTAAGACCGAAAGATACACAAAAGTGAAAATTAGCGACGTGACTGAAACTCGAACACAGGTCTCCTTTCCGAAGTTCCGAAGGTATAAATAAATGATCCGGCGTCTGCGATTTCTGCGACCTTTTTGCCAATTGTATGCCTCGCAAATAGCGGGAGAGTAGTGAGGAGTGCAGTACTCACCGGCAGCCGCGTCGGCTTTAGATGCCGCGAACAGCGAGACCACGAGCAGCAGCAATGCAGACGTGAGGGCGGTACCCATGCTAACGGCGTTGCGGCATTCCATGAGGCGAATGGGAGAGAAATCTCCGACGGATGGAACAACTACACTGCACGCACGCCACTCTTGGACTGAGAAGCGGTTGGCGGGGAAGAGGAGGGGAGGGCCTTCTGCAGGCCCCTCCTAGGGTCCTCTCACACCCTCCCCCATAAAAAGCTCGCTTTGAGGACAACGTGCTAACACAGACTGTTAAACGATCAAGAATAAGGGATTTAACAAAGACGAAAGTCGCAAGAAGCAAATACATACGCCAGCAATAATAAACGAGCAAAAGGATTGATCTGTGATCGAATAAGATATTTTATTTTTGAGAAAATAATAATAAAGATTTGGAGCACGGTCACACCAGATCTCTTCTGTTGAGAGTCCACCAGCGGCATTCGAAGGGGACAGAGCTGTCTTAAGGGGACTGGGGGGCAGTCGCCCCGGGCCGTATTGGGGACCCGCGCCTCTGGGTGTTGGAGCCGTAGAAAACCTTCAGCGGGAATTGCCTTTAAAATCATTTTGCAAAAAGGAGACCGAAACGAAAGAATACTTTGAATAATAATTTAAGAAGTGCCAGTAACAGTGTAAATGAATAAAATATCCGTTTCAAAGTTAAAATAAATTGAAATTGTTTGAAATGGAACATTTCCTAAGGGAGGCTCATAAATTTCTGTATTTCGCCAATCGAACATGAGGACAAGACTGATAAATCTAAAATTACACGACAAATTATGTGTATTAAAGAATGAATAAGCATAATAAATGTATAATTTCCAATTGCCTAATTATTTTTCTATAAATCAGTCTTCATATTAACAAATAGTTCTAAATATATTTTGCGGTGTTTAGATGAATCATACCAAGACAAGACTGATAAAATTGCAATCAAATGATAAATTTGCTTCTTTTATAAAGTCCAAGCGAGAATCGCACAGGACCCAGTCCTAGAGACGAATTTGAAGGTGAAGAAGCTCGACTGTCTGAGGATGACGGAAATTGTTTGCAGAATATTTGATCACATTAATGAAATAACAATGCAATGCCTATCAACCGGACACCTTAGACCATCTTGCGGGTAGCCGTTTTGGCCGGTTAATCCGACTTATACTTTAGGAGTTTACATATGCATTTACACACGTAGGCATACATACGTATTTTATTTATTTATATGTGGGTAAACTATTTCCAAGGTATTATGAATATGAAAATGGAGAAATTTTCCTGTAATTCTGAATACTTAAGTAATAATATTTAATCAAAAATATTTCCAAACAATTTTATAGACTTGTTTTTTGACAAATAGGTAATATTCTATTTTTCAACTTCAGTGAATTGAGCGCGTAATCTCTCATGGAATGTGCATAACCTCTCAAATGGAATATTTAATAAAGCATACTTCGACGTATCTTTCTACCAAAGCAGACCATTTCAATTACACATATTTGGTAAACAGGCCTACAAATGCGAAGAAAATTGACTGGAATTATACAGTACTTTCAAAAAATCCTCTTCCCTTATAGCCTTACTTTCTGAGCTAAGTAAAAGGGCATAAATTTTCTCAGTGTCTCTGCTATATTTATGTAGTGGCTGAATATGGCCCTTTCTAAAACTTGCAGGAAATCCGTAATCCATTTTTGAACTTTTATTTTTGATTTTATCAATAAAAATACTGTGAGAAGTTACACCAATCCAATCTATAGTTAGGAAGGGAGGGAAAAACAGAGAAATGCCATGAAATAGCATTCCAAACAGCCGCTTGTTATTTTCATCATAGTAGGTCACACTTGTATTGGTACAACTGCGTAGTACGAATAGCTACATTTGGACTCGATCAATGGCTTTTGCAAAGCACAATTCTACACAACACAAGATTTCATGTTATCCTATTATATTTGTGCGCTTATACATATGATTATACCGCGTATAGTCAAAATAAAAGTATTGTCTTATCTTATTAAAACAGGAGTTACCAGCATATCCTCTGCTGTAACTAAGCTCGGTAAAGGGACATCTCTTACAGCATCCCTTATAGAATGATCTCTGAATTGAGCAACAACTCAAACAAAAGACAGGGGCATTTACTTCAGTTATATAAGCTCTTCAATACTTTTATCACCATACAATAAAATATATGTATATTACAAAATTTTAAAGCCTACATGTGTGGGAATGAATGAAAAGTGCTTCTTTATCTCTTGGGAGCAAAATCAGCCAAATCAGCAGAGATGTAAATCCCTGCTGATTTGGGATTATAATAGCTCGTTCTCTTATAATAATTAAATCAACTGAGATTAAAACAGTATCTAACGGAACAAAAATTATTCACTGCTAAAATTTTATCTCCTTATCCATCACATTCAGGACTGAATTATACTCTTATTGTTTAAAGAAACATCTTCAATTCAACTAAGCATCTACGTCCATTGCAAAAGCCCCTAACATTCAACTCCTCCACAGTATTCTGAGTTTATTTCCATTCGAGGGGCTCATATCGCTAGATGAAATATGTATAACATCTCTAAACTAATATAACCTATCTAATATATAATGTCGTATATAAAAATCCAAGCAGAATAAATCAGTCTTATGCAACCATACAAAAAACTTACAATTAGTCCGAAATAAAGCAAGAAAAAAGTATGTATATATGATTAAACTATTCTGCAGACGACACGGTAATTTATAGAGAAATAGAAAATAGAGGCGATAAATTAGCCCATTCGAATGTTTAGATAGAATTATAAAATGGTACAACGACTGTAAATTGGAATTTAACGTAGAAAAATATTCAGTAGTTAACTTTTTCGAAAGACATTTCTTTGCCAAATTTATTCGTGTAGCCTCCGAGGGAAAAACTTACCAACAGTCGATTCGGTCTAATATCTAGGAGTTATCCTCAGGAATAACTTAACTTGAGGTACTCAAATCCATAAATTATATAGGCGGCTTCGTCAAGAGAATAGTCGGCGGAAAAGTCCGCGATTCATGTTACTCTGCGCTAGATAGGCCTCACCTCGAGTGTGCATGCAGTCTATGAGACCCTGCTGAAAATTGTTTTATACGCGAATTAGAAAAGGTACAAGTAATGTTTCGTAAGGAATCGCTGAGAGAAATCGGTGAGCGTTACTCGGATGCTTCAGGAGGCAAGATGGGAATCCTTAGAAAGGTTTACTCAAAGACTTATTTTGCTTAATAAATTTAGATAGAGTACGTTCGTAGAAACTGTAGCCTATGTTATGCGCTCTCCTTGTTATATAGACTTTTCTAATACTGCAAGGAAGATCAGAGAAATAAATGCTAGAACTAGTCGAAGAAGAATTCATTTTTTTTCCGAAAACTATAGGCAAAAGTGAACGATTGGGAAATCGATCTAAATTGGGAGCGTCATAGTTCAGGCACTCGGCAGAAGGTGGTTTGAGGGGTGCATATGTAGATGTAAATGGAATTTTGCGATTCGTACCTCTTTAATCAGAATTAATCCCATCCTGATTCAAAATCGAATCGATTTGGAAGCTTTGCAAGTCCCTATTTGGTAAGGAAGATTAATTGAAACCGTCTTTCGATGCGTCCAGACCACCAGGGGGTTATGAAAACATGGAACATTAGGGCTTCTTCAAAAGTAGACGCCAATGTAATCCATATAACCTCAACGAACTAAATCAGAACCTAGACTTTGCCATATAATAACTGCAACTGCACAAAAATCCCAAATGCACTGCAAATTTTTTTAATAATATAGCTGTAGATTGTGATACTTTGCCGTCCAAACCGTTTCTAATTCTTATCGGCCAAATAATTTAATAAGATCTTGTATAACGAATTCAATATTGGTTCTCAAAGCAGTTTCTTCTTAGGCAAGATTATTCCCCAAAAACGATTTTATATCGTCTATTAAGAAAATTATTCAGTTGGTTCGAATATGAATATTCAAAGATCCCAAACCGAAGAAATTTTATCCTAAAGCGAGGTGAACTCAATTCATTAAGATGAACTTAAATGATAAGGTAGCTAAATATAGAAGATTATTATCTACACTCGTCATTCTCACTCTATATTGCTGAGCGGACTCCTACTGTACTTTCGTACTCAATAGAATATCTCCTCTGATTAACATATAGTTTGTAGTCATATTTGTTCTTAAATTTCTCGTTAGTTGAACAAACTGCTGTCTTTCTATTTGAATAGCTATAAATATTGTAATTTCACCCTAACACAAATTTTAACAAAACACGCTGCCGAATTTAAAACGTGAATTCATATATATAAATCCCCCCAGATCCCCGGATATGCTCATGGGAATCACTAATAATAATAGTTTATTTTACGGGCAGGGGTTGCCCTTTTCTAAAAGTACAAACATACTATAAAAATTAATGAAACCAGAGAACAGGAGATACAATAATGAAAAAACTACCACTAAGCTTAGGAAAGTACAAAGGTGCTTATACATATATATACAACAGTGGACTACACAAATACACACATAAAACTGAGCATAGCACAAGAAAAAGGCAAAGGAGAAAAATAGCAGTAATTTCACAGATTAGATTTTATAGAACATTTAAAAGTGTTCAGGGAGAGATGGAAAATATCAACATTGCAACAAGTTCTATTAAGTGATCGCATTATACGGAAGATAGGAAGGTGGTAAAGGTAGTTTTTGGGTAGGTAGGGAACTTCAAATAGGTTACAGCTGCGGGTAGGTATACAAGGAACTTTAAGGGTTACAAGTGACAGGATTTCAGAGCAGGAAATCATGTTATTCATCAGTTTATAAAGGAACAGTATACCAATGTATTCTCTTCTGGCCAGAAGGGTAGTCAGGTTCAACTTACGAAGTAGGTTTTCATAATGTCCAGCTTCTCTAACAATATTGTATTTGAATGATACAACTCTGAAAAATTTATTTTGTACTCTTTCTAAAGAGTTGACGTACTTACAGTAATATGGATTCCAGATAATGGAACAATATTCAAGTTGTGACCTTACTAGGGAGGTGTACAGTATTTTGTGGCAGTGAATATCCTTGAAATCCCTACATGTTCTGCCAATGAACCCTAGCATTTTATATGCTTTTGAGGTGATAGTACTGATGTGCATATCGAAAATTAGCTTTTCATCAAAAACCACTCCTAAATCAGAGATGTAGTTCACTCTACTTAATCGACACTATACGCACAGATACTGTTCTGGGATTATCGTAAACGCATACTCAAGAAAGCGCATATCAAGGGAAATATAAATAGTAATGATCTTAACAAGACACAATAAAATATTAGTGCAAAACCCCTTTAAGACGTTCCCGATTAAAACTCTATACTTTTTAAGACGCGGTTTTCATTCTTCCTCCCTCCCCCCCTTTAAGATGAAACACATGGTAAAAATATCTTTTAAGAGGCTCTCTTTCCCGCTTAAGACGCGGGTATTTTTGCCGTCCACTGCTTTAGACAATCGTTCGCCTGGTCCGAAGGATCAAGAATTTTTTCATAATAAGCGTCGTCCTCTCAAGTTTATTCTTTTCTCTAGAATTGTTTCTTTTGAATTTCTCTATGGAATATTAAATTTGTGAGAAGGAAATTAAGATATCGTGAAGTCCCTGATTATCCTCTTGGAGCTGAGACGGATTCTGAGGTATGAGCGAGATCTCCTTAGTCACTTTTTTCTCGGGGCAGCTCGTTAGATTAAAAATTCGCTAGGTGGTGTTTACTTTCGCTGCAATCTCAAGTTGTAAGCATATCGATTAAAGTGATTGCAATGTTTTGTGAGCCTAGTCTTCGAGAGATCGTACTCTGTACGCTTTCTCACTATTTAAAGATACGTTTTTCTTCCCTTATTATCTCTCTGATAAAAATTGATCCATTTAAGAGTGAAAAATGACCAAAAATAAGCTGTATGGACTTAAGTAAGATGCTCAATTTGTGCGAAAATCAGACTCTTCTTTAAAAATATGACGAAAAGGAAACGATCACCACACAATCCGATTGCAACGTCTAAGACGTGGTTTTCGCTTTGTCCCCTGAAAATCGTCTATACCGGGTTTTACTATTTTCTGTTTATTTCACAAAGAATAAAAAAGGCTATTGTATAACAGACTTAATATTAACGGAAGAACGAGTCAAAGATCTACTGCAATACGAATCTCAGTGGCCAGAGCCGGAAACGGAAGACATTTTCAAGCCTTGGTACGGTTAGACATTTTACCGCATTTCCTGGGAAATTTTCTAAGCGAACGCTTTTGCAAAGTTACTTTCCGATTACATTTGATGTTGATATACAATTCATAGATGTAGCCTAACTTTGTGGAATCCAATATTAGTAGAAATAATAAAATTACAGTGAAACCGGCTAATTTTTAATTTAAAATCTTCACTACTAGAATCAACATGAAGTCATCTTCCCTAACTTATCTTATCACCCTAAATGCACGTAGTTAACTCAGTTCCATGCACAACTAAGTGGCAAGAGCTCTGTTCCCTTAAATGCTGCAATCGTCTGAAAGACCATTTAAGACTTGTTCTTTAGAACCGCATGAAAAGCGCGTTTTAAGCGGGATAGCGTCATAACCAGGCTGTGTAACTATGGTTACATTACAGCATCTTTTTGAATCTGCTCATTCTGATCTGCTTTCGTAAACAAAGTGTCTCAGCAACTTAATTTTCGTCATTTTCGCTCTAAAATGAAGAATTTTTTGCCAGATGGAAAATTGGGGAAGAATAATTAGGATTTTCAGCAAGAGTAATGGAAGGGCAACACGGTTTTTCTGATACTGCGCTCAACAGCCTACAAAACACTGCATTTCCTTTCGGGTTTGCTCGCTATGTTTACACCTTGAAGTTGCGAAGAAAGGAAACACCGGGAAGCCGATATTTTAACCAACTTGTTCCCCGGAGAAAAAAAAATATAGAGAAGATCTCACTCTATCTTAGAACTCGTATCGGCTCCGTCGGTGAGATCTTCTCTGAATCGCGAAGTCTCAATTTTATTCTTATATATTAGTTATTGAAATGAAGAGACTCATAAGTAACCCATATAAAGAGAAGAGATGAAGGAAACAGAAAATGTAAGAAATTTTTGGTCTTTCGGATGAGGCGAATTGGTGATAACAGGTTGCAGTGCATTTGGGGACGGGAAAGTCATTGATGGAAAAATCCTCTTTGTAAGCCATAGAATATCGGTAGAAGATGGCTTGTGAATCATCGGTTTCACCCGGCAAACGAATACATTTCCTCCAAAAATGTGCTGTCTTGAAACGTTTGACTTCGGAGAGGAAGATTGACAAAATTATAGGCAAAATTCTATCATAATAAGAGAGCGTCGCGTGTTTCAGTGAAACGAAAATTTAAAATCTCTAGAATTTAACGTATTGCTTATCTAACGTATTTAATTTATACTGTCTCCATTGCGCAATGTCTTGATTAACCGAAATGATGATATAATGATATCGATGAGTTATCCAAATTAAGGAACCGAAGGTAAAAATATCGGAACGGAGAATTTAACAACTTTTATGACTGAGGAAATTTCTCCTCCTCGAAGATTCCAGAAAATGACAACAGATGGCAAAAACAAACATTAGAAGAAGGCGCGGCGGCCTATAGAGTGGAATCCAAATTCCACCTCCTCGAATGTCAGTGACAACATTTTCGGCGTTGTGCCACTTGAACAGAACCATATATTCTTGTATGCTATCTTAAGCAGACAAAATAGAAAGGACCGAATCTTCATAACTTTTCTGCGATACGCCAACATACAATATTCGAAGAAGTAATGAGTAATTACTTCGATTTTGAGCCATTTTCACTCTTAATGAATAAAAAACTGAGGAAGATTGAAAAAATATATTGTGCTTTTTATTGCTGAGTTTTAATTCATTAGGTCCGACTGAAAGAAGTTTTACGTTTCAATAAAAGCGATGAATCCACAAACTACTTACTCGTTTTTCGAAAATAATCCGGCAATAAGCTTTAATATCCAAGCTGAAATTAATTTTGGAAAGTAAAATATATTTACTCAGAATCCGCTCCAAATTCACCGGCCAATGGATTAACCAGTCTGGATCTGTGTACAACGGCCTATTTAGGTTGAAAGACAATATGATTTCATATACTATTTTCCAAGAATTATTCAGCACATTAAACGTGATGTTGGATGAAAACACTTTCAGTAATTAAATGACGAAAAATAGAAGAAAATCGTAGAAACTTTCGAAACTGGTCTGTAAAATTGTTTGGAAGAAGATTTTCGTTTTACATATTATGTACGAATGAAGGGGAAATATTAGTTAAAAAGGCAGATTACTCAATTTATAGCTAATAGTACCTTGGGAATATTTTCTAAATTAGAATCAATTTTGTTCATCTAATAAGCATGTCGGTAACGTTGGAGAAATCGAGAAAAACTGCAAGTAGTCCCGAGGTGGCCAATTACTCTAGGTGATATAATACACAAAACGAATAAGCATATCACTCCCCTCTTCTTGTCTAAATATATCAACTATGATTGGACAATTTTGAAAGTACTGATCCATTATGATTTTTTTGATATCCAAATTACAGAGGAGGAAATTATAGTTCGAAAAGGAGTGTTACTCCCGGTTCACACAATTAGTTAATTCAATTATTCTATTCATAAAATTATTCTTGATTTATTTTGAATGTATTTATTTGTTTTCTGTATGCCATGATCTTGAATATTTCTATTGTTTAGGTGAAAGATCTATTTCACAAAGAGCTCTATAAATTTATCTGTTTGTACACCCATTGATTTATGGGTACACGTTCATGATTCGTTTATGGAGCGATTTCGAGTAAGTCAAATCACATTGTTTTGTCGTGTAACGAATAGTAATAAAAGTACTTTGAGAGGATACGTGATTCCTTAATGCTCGAGGGAACAAATGGATTCAGTCTCAGAAAGGGTAATGATGACGGAACTGTAAAAGTGGCCTAACTTTCCGTTTTATTACTCAGAAGCCAAGGATAACAGGCAAGATATTTCCTTTCGCTTGTGAAAATTTCCTGCTATCCAGTCGTAGCAGCCACTTAGCTGTCAGTATTCTAATCGTAAAATACAATGTGTCACACAGGAGGTCAAACGGAGGACACAAAGGAAGTGAGTACGCAGTTTATGCGCAAAATTTGCAAAGGAAATGGTTCCATTTCCAATAAAATCTTGCTAATTTAGTTATTTTGATTGGTCACTTCATTCGCTAAGAGGTACTTTAAATGACAGAAAAGGGAATAAAAGCACTCGTTGGAATCCGGGAAATAATGCAACTTTGAGACAGATGAAATGCTAAAATGAGGGAAAATATTTCTCGCTTCTTTTCTGTCAATTAACTCAGCAGCACAAAGAATGGTTTACCGCGAAGTATGAAAACAGTGGATGCAATTACATTGAAGGCGACGAATTTTCGGAGAACAATTATGTTAGCACTAAGATAGTTCTAGAATTCTTTAACCCCGTAGAAATGCAATTTTTCACTGTTTCTCACTATAGATTTCAATTTTCCTTGTGTTATCACAATAAAATTTCGTAGAAAATTTTCCATATGGATATATATGTATATATATATATATGTGAAATGTTCAAAATGTCCGAAAACATAACAGTACAAAGGTAGATGGAGTATGATTTTTCAAGTAGAATTAATCAGATAAACTTAGATTTTGTTACCTAAGAGGATATACTTTAATAGTGAATTATCGCAAATAATTATTATATATTTAAGGTTATATTTAATCATATATTGGGCTTCCTTACTGTATCATAATTTTCTTATCGTAAAGAATTTCAAATATTTTCTTGCTTACTATAGCAAAATTATCATTGAGAGGGTAGGATTTGTTAGCAGTATAACTTCAAAGTGAATCACTTTTGATGGTATTAAAAATAATAATTATCTTAAAAGTATAATTGCGTTAAAACTAAACACAAATCTTATTTATAAACTCATTGAGAAGATAGTATAAGCAATCTTAAAGGAGATTCCACAGATGATCAGGTCATTTTGCACGTGAGCACTCGCCGGGAGTTGAATTGAAGATAATTTTTTCTCATTAATTTTGTTCGGTAAATCATCATTTTTAATTTATAAAGATTTAAATTCTATAAATTATTCGCAAGCTACGAAAAATACTAATCCAAATAAATAGTAAATCATTACTGCGCTCACTAAGTCAATATATCTGGCAACACTACTCAAAAACGGGAGATCAACCTCCCACCTGTTCCAATATCTTTTCTCGCTGCCCTGCAAATTTAATCTATAGTTAAAAACATTTCAGTTTGGAAAAAATCTCCATCAACGCTGAGTACATACGTATAATTTTATAAATGGGCTGTAAAGCGATGTAAAACCTATTCGTGGATGTGTACGTTATGTGTCAGTGGTGTTTCTAAATTCTACATTACTTCCCAGCGATTACATCCTCCCTAGAAGCATCCGTTCAAAATGAAGCGAACAAGAATAAATTCCAAATAAGCCATCGGAATCAAAAACAGGAAATTCGCTTTACCGAATAAGTAACGCATCGAGCTTCCTCGGATTGCGATTCGACTGGATTACTAAAATTCGCATTTCTCTTTTATTCCGACTGCGATCCATCTCTCTTCGTTTACTACGTCCGTTGGCGTCAATCTGGCAACTACGTATTCTTGCGTTGGCCAAGAATGGTGTCGCATTGATATCGGAGTGTGGCTGAGGAGATAGCAGGCAAAGTGGAAGGGGCGAAGAAAGAGAGTGCAAGAGAGGAAAGATAAGAAAGAGCAAAGAAGGAAGACGACGATTAGATTACGCAAGATACTCTCTCATTTGACACTTTATGCGGAAAGTTTCGTTAATAGTTGCAATTTTCAAAATTTCAATGCAAATTTCTTTTCCTTCTTTAAGAGAACTTTTTTCTAGCTTAGGGACATGTAGCTCTGTTACGTAGATTCTGCATTACATACTCTTAACATATTATACTTGAATTATATTAAAATTAAAATAATATCAGATTCAGTTGAAAAAAATGTTATTTATATTATATATTTAATTTGATTACTTTCTAAGCTGATATTTTTTAGAAAGTTTAGAAATTTGAAAAATCAGAAAATTTAGCTAAGTTTTACGAAATTACCAGCCCTGGTACACCACAGCTGACGCACTTCTTTGGATTCAGATACTTTGGAAGAAGGCTCCACCAAACAATGGAGACCCTACAGAACTGCAACGCTGACTTGTTACTAACAATGTCTATTGAACATAATGGCCACCCATCTCGTATCGACCTGTATCCCTGACAGTTTATTCCCAACGCTGAAGCTGTAAAAAACTAATTTAAGGAATTCGATTGCTGAAGAACGCCTCAAAGTCCTGGCTCTAATGTTCATTCATCAGAGAATCAAGGTACATCTGAATGAGGAGATTCAGGATTAAAAATAAAATAAAATTACTCACTGCAACCTCTTTAATTAGAAAAAGGAAAATTAAAGTTTGGCCGGGAATATATCGAGGCTGTACCGGTCAAAAATGGACTTATGGTAAGCTTATTCGCATTAAATTCAGATGTCAACCGTCGAAATGACCACAAAATAATGAAGCGACTGAATGTGCTCTTCGTCGTATAAATAGTAATTTCCACCTCTGATAATTTTCATTCATTATCTATTAGTGTTTTCTGACTTCAGCAATAAGTGCAGTATTAATAAATTCTTAAACTCGGGAAAACCACAAGGAGTGATGACATGAGCGGGTCGGTCGGTCGCCCAGGGCACCGAGGTTTTGGGGGAGAAAGAGATTGGTGCGAGATTTTTACAAGGCGCGGCACAGGCGTGTATGATCCTTTCATAGACAAACCAATCAAATAATACACCCTACTATTTCTAAGCATACTTATTGCAAAGATAGATTCCAGCTAAAGATTTTTCTTAAAAATCAACATTTGATCATTGAAAAAATCACGCGTATAGGTAAGTTTTCTGGTAAAATTTCATTGAAAATTTTTTATTTGTTTAAAACATTTCCTGAGTTAATCGATCACAACGGTTAACAATCCGATTTTTGGGTACATCATCTTCCGAAATTCTTTTCTTAATGATTCTCCCTAATTTATTTTTCAATTTTCTTTTTCTTGGACTGTGATATTAAAGTAAAATAAATGGAGCCATAATTATAGCATTGAAGCGTTAAGTATTATTGTCCGAATTAACTCTATTTTAAATTAAAAATTCCCTTGATTAGTGATTTAGAAAACATACATTAGTGAAGTATCTATAGAGAAGGGACGCCTGTATGACTCCAATAGCTCTTGGGTCGGACTTTTTTATGATTATCAACTCCCTTATGAAAAAGGATCTGGTATTTTTATTTTTAGTCATAACTCCTTTATGTTTAGTCTTTCTTTGGCGTCTCCGTATGAATGATAGCATGAATCTTTGTAAAGAATCAAAAGACTCGACATTTATTTCCTACGGTGTGTTTCTTGATCGGTATACGTACTACAGTCGCAAATAATAGAGGCGTGCGAATATTAGAAATTTTGAATCGAATTCTCAATTTTTTCTCGACGAAAATGCCAACCAAATCGACATATTTAAAATATGAAAACGAGTACAAACTTAAGTAGTGGAAAATCATATTTTCTTTACACATTCTCTTGTTTCGTTTTTCAATTTTCTAACATGACACATTTTATCTATACCTGTAACCAAGATTAATTAACTCATTACAGTAACTGTAATTACGAATTAATTTTATTACTAAATTTAAAATATGTAACATTTATACCTAATCTTAAAAAACTCTTAATTATAAATTTTCAGTACAAATTCGTCACCGTCCACTGAGTTTTAGCATATAATGATAAGTAGGAGGCTAAGAAAAGATGAGTTTGGGAAAGTGAGAAGGCATGACTCGCATATTACTAATGAATAATTGCTCATCCTATTATATTTAATCTATGGTTTCATACTCAAAGTAGATATTAGAGGAAGATCTTTTCGGACGATTTTAAAACAAGTAGTATTAGAGGTAACCCGCTAATTCATCTCTATAAATTAAAATCTCCATGATTGTGTTACTTTCTCCAAACAATCAAATGATAACAAATTTTTGTGCAAATAAGTGAATGCTTTCTTCATAAAAGTGTCTTTCTGCACGAACTTTACACGAAAAAGCCATTCATTTCTCACGCAGTTTCTTCTGCACCTATTTATTCCACGACTTGGTCTAGAGGCTAATTCCACCCTTCTTTTCTTTATCCTTTCCCTGTTTACACTCACAATCAGTAAAAGAGGTAGAATTATTCAATATTCTGGCGAAGGAAGATCGATTCATCTAAAAGAGATAACTGATTCACAATAACAGCGCTCTCAATATGAACGAATTAGCTAGTATCTTCAGCGACTTATTGTGTCTATAATTAAATATGTCTATATTAAATAATTAAGACTGCCTTTAAAACTATGTTAATTTCTGAATATTTTTAACAAGATTATTAGGATGGAATATTTCCTTTGTGATTTATTCACTGTTGTTTTACATCCACAAAGGATTTTCACAATTTGTGTTATTGTATTCAACAGAAAACGCCTCTCGAAAGATACGATTATGTCTAGAAAAGAACGTTTGTATGAAGAGGAGATCGAATTAAGAGTCATTCCCATATTTATTTCAAAATTATTGCAATAAATTACATCGATGGATACCGAGGTTAGAAATTAATTAATACTTTGACTGTAAAAACTGATACATTCCTTCTTCCAACTCTCCGAATAGTATGGCAGAGTAAGGTTAGAAACTTTAAGCATCCTTAGGGTAATAAGGACCAGAATGAAGTGCCCTCTTGAATAATTATAGCGTACTTACGTTACTAACGTACGTAAGCATTTCTTTCCTCTCCCTCAAAAGTTACGATTTGATCACATCTTTTCTTAAGTCTGAAGTAGGACTCTATCCTATTTTCCTGCAACCATGACTACATGAATCGAACTTAAATTTGTCTCTTGGTACATAAATGCAGCAAATGTATATTTCATTTACTTTTTCTCAACCGTGTTCATGGCTTTGATGACTGAGTTGAGTGATTTTGATTCATGGCATTTATTTTCGTTGCGCTTAGCACTTTGAAGGCTTTGCAAGAGCAATTCGTTGGATCAACGCTTAAACTAAGATGTATAAAGTTAATTGTATATATCGCATATTAGAAAACTATAATACAATAAAAAAGGTTAAAATTTGCTAAAATGAATAGCCGGGGATAAAAAAAGTCTAATCCTATACATGAACCAATATCTTTCTCTTGATCCATATCTGACAATAGGCGATTAAAGGCCGGCAAATTGAAGACCCGGGATCGAGTTCAGGTACGGTCATCTATTTTTGACATCCTTTTTCTTAGGGCATAACTTCTATTAATTCACCTCATGGATTTACTTAGACTATTATATCGTGAATCTATTGGAATACTCTTTCATAAAGTCAGCCTGAAGAGGTCTTAATCTTAGACATTCACAATTTTCTAATATGAAGATAGGTAATTTTTCATCTGAAGATACTATTTCATAAGAGCAACAAGAGACGATTCAACTAAGGTTCCACGAATTAATTAAATCATTCTAGCAATAGCTGTATTTATGTTTTTTATTTCATTTCGCTTAACAACATACGTATTTTATGATTTTAATACCATTTAAATATTATAATATGAGTCACCAAATGATATTGCGATGTCAGTCTTATACTCAGTGAAGCACTTTCGATTCGAGGATGAAGAGATTTTGAGAGATTATAGCGACAAATTATTGCTGTTATTTGTTTATTTTTCCTAACGAACAAGTAAATAAGACATCAATAATATCACAGCAGGTTATTTGGTTCCTAGTAATTTGGTCCACGACATTCTGTCCACTATGCCAAAGTACGATAAACTCTCCTGTTGTCATAGGTGTAGGCAATTCAAGGCAACCATTTAATATCAATTTTTAAAATTTTGTAAATCCCTGTTTATTAAATAAATATTTGAAACAACATATCTTGATTTCAATCGCTAATCGTTAATTGAATAATATTTTTACTGTCTTAATTTCACAATTCTTATCAACTAAGGTAACAAATTAATAACTTTTAACCTATTCAATCGTTCGCAATATTTTTTTGCATTAACACATACCAAAATTAAGAGAAGATTGAACACGAAATATTGACCTGATATCAAGATTTTTAGTGTTTGTTTTAGATTTAATATTGCTGTGTAAAAATTTAGGATTTCTTTTCATTTATCAAGAAGAAGAATGGAAAAGATGGATTAAACCATTTTCGAAATATGGAGTTAGGAAAAGAGATTTTGCCGCTCGTCGCACAGGGCAATACGGACTTATTTTTAATCAAGATTAAAATAGTACCAAAAATTATTGCATTCTATGAAATAATTACAACGACAATTAATTATGACACGAGATTCATCCTTGTCCCAATTAACAAGTAAAAACGAGTCTAAGTCACCGTAGAACTAAAATCACTCCCTTATTTATAACTACCGCCTGCAACGTCATAAGATGTCATCTTATACCACAATTAACTCATCTATATGAATAAGCTGTGGTGGCCGAGTGGTTAATGCGCCTGCTATACATCTAACATTTTGGACGGTCGGGCGTTACAAACCCTGACTGCAGAAAATATTTTTCCAGGAAATAAAATTTAATTTAAGGTCTCTGACGTCAGAGGCAGAGGTGTGGAGTAACTGACGTCACATCGGAGGATCCGTAGTAGGGGTACCGGGTTCTAACATGGTGACGTCATCAGATGCTTTAGGGGTGGGGTGGGGTTGGAGTGGGGATACCTGGGTTGGCGTCAGGGGGTGGGGAGGCGAACGTTGACCACGGTAGCCCAAAACCCCATCAAGTAATAGTCATCTGATCACCCGGATCGCCTTCCTCCAAGTATTAAATTAACTTTCATTGACGAGTGCAGTTTTAAAGCTTCGAAGATTGTCACATCTCACTCTATATGAACTGCTTATTATTCTAGAAACATATGGATGACCCTTCTCAGCAAACGCTATGCATGACAATTATCTCTGCTGTTTCCTGGGAATCCTCGTTAATCGGATCCATGTGTCTTTAAATGAATGAGGCGACCGAATCTCATTTCTTAAATTGCGTATCGATTGTTGTTTTCTGAGATCAGCATTTTGCAATTAGTGTAGTACTCATAAATTTTTATTTCCTAATGAGAATTAACGGGTACTTCAGCTAATATCGAAATAAGGAAGATGTTAACGTAATCAATTCAATCATTTTTACTTCATCGACCGCAACATTGTGAAATGCAATGATTAATATTTTTAACTATAGTCAGAAGACAACATTGAAAACATCCTCAACTAATAACTTGTATAATAATACATAATAATAATGTACAGTATCTCTTGAATTTTGATAAGATATCTCAAGTAGTCTTCAATTGACTGCTTTATACATACGTATATCTCCGTGTTACTTGCGTAAAATGACTGAGAGTCGTTCAAAACAACAAGTTAAACATCGCACTCTTATTCCTCGTTGAATTGGTATGATAACGAAGGGTAAACGCGACTGCTCCAGGATTTCACCATTAAAATTTAAGATGATTGTTACTAATGATTAGATCAAGCACTTTTATTCACAGTCATCAAATTGATTATCAATATTCAACATGTATACGGTGAAGTTCTTATTCTAGTACAACGTAAAGTTCACCATTTTCTCAATAACAAGCTTAAGCGAAGTGTTCCGTTTTCAGAATTATCTTTTGTGAACTTATTTCGTAAATGAAGAAATATAAAGCTCCGAAAAAATTTATTGAATTCATAACTGATACCAACTTCTCTGAAATCCTGATAACGTTTTCGATTTCCTCATGGTTCTCCTCACACTCTCTCTACTTCAACCAATACCAAAACTTACTCCTGAGCGCGGCACGACGTCACTCCTCGTGGTACTACGTAGAATCGGCTGATGAGGGAGGGCAGGGAGGGATTGGGGGGGAATAACCTATGAACCCTGAGAAGTGGACCGCCCCAGGCCGTTGTGACGTGCTATAAGGTTCACCTCTATGCCTAGAGGGCCCTCTGCCACAACTTCAAGGAGAAGCTCCGACCTCATAGACAGAAAGAACGAGCAGGTGAGAAGTGAGTGCTTAGTTACCTCACCCCTGCAGAAGAAGGTGAAAGAAAGGCCCCTGAAATAGATGCCTGCCTCAGTAGGCCTAAGAGTAGGCTAGAGTTGTGGAGAATGCCTTCCCCACGCCCCCTACTGAGAAGGTGGTTAGTACATCTATGGTGCACTTCTAAAGAAAACTACTGCGAACCATTGACAAACTCATTGAATCATTTATCATTTTCTTACGTTGATGAAGTTATTGAACGTAAAAACTACTAGATGATTTTATGGTTAAATTCTTGTTTATAAATAAAGTGCTTAAGTCAAAGGTCAATGAGAAGCGCTTAGGTGTAATGTAAAGAAAGGTAACTACTATTGAATGCGCGCTACCCGCGTAACAATCCTCTTAAATAAAAATTTCTTTCATGAATTAGATGAACTTAAGACTGAAATACTCCGAACCGAAAGGAAACTGAATACTCACATCTGATTCAGGAGTTGATGATGACGAACTTTTCTGCAAGAGAAGAGAAATTTTGCATTAATAGATATATTGTACTCTCTCTCGTGTACACGTGTACTCTCTCATTGTACACGATCCATTCTATTTTTATGTGCATTTGCAAAAGTTTGTTACGTTTTCATGTTTTTATCAACTAGCAATCAACTGATGTTACACGAATATTTTTTAAACACCGCCTCAGTAAATTCAACTGTGGTGCGCGACATGTGATGCGAACGGAACACTTCCTTTCTGTCCGAAATCGCCAGATCGCGAATATGCCTAAAATCACAATCAACTTCTGCAGAAATTCGAATTAAATAAAAATTTAAGGGTCTGAATTTCACGTTAAACTAACTTCCTATTGTTTGAATGAATCCGTGAATGATTTACGTAAGACAGTTCCACGTTGAAGCTGAAATATCCCTGCGTCGAACGATGGGAATTGAATTATTATGTTCCAAGTATGAAGCGTCTGAGGAATGTTCGTTTAATAATTAGTACTCGAATTCCTGTGTTTCCTGCACAAGGCGAAAGTAGCACTACACAAACTGCTTCCAGTTAGGCAGTTTATAGTTTAACTGATTTTCATGGAAAAATATATCTATCGAATGACAGCATTAGAACCTTAGATGCGAGTCGTTAGTGAAACAACAGCATTATGGAAGAGAAATATTTCTCCGAAATTTCAAACGATCTCTTATGAGAGTAGATTAAAGAGGCTTAACGAATGTATGCCTGCATTCTAAAATGTACACAGCCCATGTGCAAGGCTTTAGAAAGTAAATATATCCAACCTAAAAATGTTCTCATTTAAATCAGATGTGCATGAAGTAGGTGATGATGTTTAAGAAGAAACGAAGAAAAGTCAAATTCCTTTTTAAGCATTATACGCGTAACAAACTGACAAAGTATGATTGGACACTATTCGATGAAATTCGAGTCCTATTCTAAATGAGAATTCACAGAAAAATACCTAGTATATACAAAGCACATTCACGTGCAGTAAATCTTCACTTCCTTAAATATTGATTTGAAGACCCTATGTAGCATCTTTATGCCTCTGGCAATAGATAAGTGAGCGTTATTAGGTGAATGGCTTGTTGACGGACTGGGCGAGAAACAAGGATAGTGTTATAAAAATGTTTACCTTGTTTGTTAACGAAATTTTGTAAGAATTGGAATTTCAAAATAGAATCGATTGTCAGTGAAAACAAGGCTATTTTCTTAGCTAATATCTTAAAGCGGAAAGGAATCTGTCCTTGGATAATAACGAGGTCGTTTTCGTAAATTGAAGATGTACTACACTTCACTAAGATCCCATTTTCACTGACTGTAAATAAAGCCGAAAACGAAAGTGGCTCATTTCTAAGAGGAAGTGAATAAGGAGAAAAGTAAAAGGTAACGAAAGCGAGCATAAAGAAATGAAATACCAAAGGGCACCGAAAGACTTGTCAAAATGCCTACCTGCGAATGCGTGAAGAAGAGGAAGTTATCATTACTTACGAAACTTTTCGAAACTCTTCATGGTTTAAACATCCATAGATTTATCCATCACTTTTCTTTATTTTACAAGGGATGAGGCTCATGAGAGCACCTTTTTGTATCGGTACAGCCTTGCGTCTTTTGCGTGATATAAACAATGGTAAGTTGATATTCAGAAAATGCACTTGAATACTGCACTTTAGGTAACCATTCTTACGTAAATCGTTCTCTCGTATTAATCGTTTCGCCTTATTATTATTAAAATTATTATTCGCCTTCAACGAATATATTGAAGGTTATGAATTACATAGGAGGACAATGAAACGATCCTTCTAATCCGAATTAAGGTTATCATTCATCTACTGAACTAAGAATTTCTATAATAAATACAAGAGAAACAAAATAGAGATCTTTAAATGTTAAATTAAGTATTACAAGATGTTTTTGAACAACTCACCTCCGGTTACTCCTGACCCCTTAAGTGCCCATCCACGATCACACAGGAGAAACTCACAAAGTGTCGAGATGTGAAGGAGTCTGGAAAAATAAAAGCACCAAATTAATTCATTGGTGAAAAGCGAATATAATCCTTGGTGATTTTGTACTTCATATAAGTGCGAGCAATTGCCAGTGATGATCATTCAAATTAGGATTTGGGTTTCCATCACATTGAAAAATATTCTATTCCACATGATTAATGTCACTGTAGATTTCATATGTATTTCAATCGATAATAAATAATACTAAAAAATAAAGGAAAAAATTATAATAATAATCATTCATACTTCATTTATCGGAAATTTTGAGCTAAAATGATTATGGAAACACGACCCAAATATATATGGAGGACATATAGGGACCGATTTGAAAATCAAGAAAGGATTTACTTTGAATAATGATAAACCTTTTTTATAATTAAACGCACATTAGTGTGAAATAAAATTTTAAAATCAGATGCACCCTATGCGTGGATTGATTATTAAAATACCAATAAAATGCTAAAAGCTGATTCGATTTTCTATTTCTAAATTCAAATGCAGAACCCGTTACTTATTCTCCTTTTAAACTCAACTCATGATTACAAAAATGTCGAGGAAATGTTACTCACGCAATCAGTTCCACTGCAATGTAGTTTTCCAATTTATGGCGCAATTGATCTTTATATTATCATTTGAGGTGCTCTCCCTGATCGTGTGACAGCGATGAGTAACTAGGAATGAAAGGAAATATAAATGAAAATGAGCTCCCGATCGAAATAAAATGGAATAAAGGTTCAGGTTGAATTTGAATCACATTTAAACAAATAAATAATGAAATTAAGCAAACTGATAACGATCGCAAAATTCAACATAAAAATTCAAACGTAAATTTCCGTTAAAATATCTGTTGGCAGAAAGAGATACAAGTAAAAAAATATAACGGAAACTATATTATGGATCAAAGCAGCCAATATTGTGAGCATACTGCTTGCCATTTGCGGTTCTCCGGTTCTGCTTATTGCTCTTCCGTGCCATTCCGGGGTTACACTCCCAAGTAATGAAAGCGTCGAGAAGATGTCACAATCTGGAAAAATAAAAACATCAAATTAATCCACTGATGAACAGTGAATATCCGTGACTATATATCTGGGGTAACATCACATTTTCCTTCCCATACGATTTGCAATAATAAGAATGAGATTTTATGAATACCAATGAAATCCACATTGATATTTATCAATTATTAGTAATGGAAATAAAAGATGATTTAAACATTCTTTTTCCAATCATTGCACGTATGATTGGAATAATTATCTTCTTCTGAAATCTCTAAATACGTGCGCTGAACACTATTCGTCATGTTACTATTACAAACTCTATTTCTCTATTGTATTTGAAATCCGCGGGGAAATGTAATGGCACCATGTTGAACGCAATGCATTTAGCGAGGCAGAGAAGTATGAAGGTCGCGTGACGTGAACAAAAGTTTCGTTAGTCAACATTTTCTATACCGTGATTCCTTCCAAAAAGGCGGAAACAGGTAAAGACTTTCTGAAATCCTCAACATGAGATTGACCATGCTTTTATGAACTTCAAATCTTAATTATTTATCATCGGTAAGTTAATTTAAAGGTCTTGGGACTGTGTTTTCGGGAGTGCGGTGATTGTTTGTTAAACGTCATGATGTTTAAGTGCATTAGAAACTCGGATTTACCAATGGTGATTTTTCGAAGAGTGAATCAAAGTGTAGAAGTGAGAACCGTATTCGGTTGAAAATTTATTTCTTTATGTAGTGCTTTGTGAAGCCAGGTGATACACGATTCTGCAATATTTCTACGAAATTCAAAGTCTCAAACTCAAGAATGTGTAAAGATGCCATCGCAGCCAAGATGGACTGATTTCTGCTTGGAGATAATGGATTCTGTTCTTCCAGTATTTTGACATTATAACCTGGCAGTTTATATGATAGGAAGATAAGTATGATTACTCTAACACGGAGTATTTTTATTTCAACCCCTTGCAACGTGAGTTGGGCAATGTAAGGTAATAGGTAGAATATGTCGATTTGAAATTAATTGTGAGCCACTTCATTTATTTCAAAATCTCAACTTCAGGCTAATTCGGGATATTAGGATATTTAAGTATATTAAGTACCCTTTATGTTGCCTTCCGCACTGAGCCAGAGTGCTATAAGTGGAAGTATTCAAGAAAGTCTACTGTAGCATAAAATTTGTTTCGATATCCAAAAAGAAAAGGTTGAGAAAATTAAAATGATTAATAATCAAGCATACCTCAGTATATATAACATTGTCATTACAACGAACAAAACTGGATGGATATAATAAGAATATGTCAGTTATAAAAGATAACTGACGAATCCTTGATTCCTCCATGTATGGTGTCAAGAATATCACACAGTTACATTTAGCATTACTTTAATTTTTTTAATAGCTCCATTCAGTTTTCATGGTATGTTTCCTTGTATTTCTGCCCAAATAAGACTGGCTCCACTAAACGAGATTTATTTCATAGAAAATTCGCATTAACATTTTTAAATGTCTTCACATGGCTCCTTTTAATTATATTAAGAGAATGTAATTTACATATGGAATAAATTACAGCGAAATATTGTCATTGAAACTATTAAGTGCTCATTTATTTACTTTACTTATCTTTAAACAGTAAGGTGGTATAAATAATATCTTATTCTGGCAGTAATATTTGCATATTCCCCTTACTAATTTAACTTTTCTCCTAACACTAGACATAAGTAGTGTGCTCGTGAATAAAATTTCTTTCAATATGGTATACGTTGACCAACGAGGGCAGAAAAGCGGCTTCCAATATATTTCATTTGGCATAATTTCTATAAAGACAAGGGAATGATGAATTTATTTATGATAGTGATTATGAATAAAATACTGAAAATGAAAATTTTGGCTCCTAAGAGTATCACGCGTGTAATGATTGGAAAAACAATGTTTAAATGATCTTTTATTTCGATTACTATTTACTGATAAATATCAATGTGGATTTCATTGGCATTCATAAAATCTCATTCTTATTATTGCAAATCGCATGGGAAAACGCACAATAATTTTTATATGAATTTAACGTGTTTATTGCATTTATTATTGTAGTAATCATATACTTAAAATCCATGGGGTACTTTCACAAGACGATAAGTTACAGTTCTTTCATTTTTGCATACCATACGTTGAACATACGTCACGATGACGTCACGAGGAGCAATTACAAATTTTACGTCTAGTTTGTTACGACTTGTATCGTTTAAGTACGAAATTATCGAAGAACGTAATTTTCACATTCCCAATTTCGAAAGAAATTGGAATTTTGTTAAATTTTGTAAAAAAATTAATATAATGCTAAATAATAATTAGGAAAAGAATTACAATTTTCTCCAGTAGGGGGATAAGAGGAGGGAATAAACAAAGAAGAAACGACAGCGACCAATCAGATCCCACCGTTTGCTTGAAACGTTAATTTTTTCGTTTAAAATTTCATTTAGTTTGGAAATTTTGCCTGGTGTGGACGTGTTGAGAAATGTTTCGAAGTTAGACCGTTAGAATTCAAATTTCTTTACGAGTTGAGTAGATTCGAAATTTAGTAATCGTGACGGATTGTTTAAGTTTTACGTAATATTATGCAACTTATAAAAAATATAACATGGTTATAAGGAAAGTAAGTCTATGTCTCGCCTCAACCCCTCCGTGACTCATCTTAGAATTTTCCAGAAATTTGGTAAGCAAAACAAGTGAATACTATTTCAGTTACTTGATTTACCTCTAAGTTTAAAGACATAATGGATGTTACAAGTTTTTTTATCTGTTATTTATGTGAAAGTAATTAGTGAACATAATTTTTCGTTATCTAAGACTCAAATGACCACCTCTGAAACCGACGTCGGGATAATTCATTTTTAAGTGATTATCTGACACTCTCTTCTTTTCCGATAATTTCCAGCTTTGATCGTCTTTATTCTTATTCCATTTCTGGCCACGAGTAATGATCAATAAACTTAAATACAACCTTTAAGTTCAGAAGAAGATTTTATCCGACGGAAGGCTTCAAATTCCTAAGCTTCGAATCTTTTCCGATATCCCTTTTACTCTTTAGATATTCGCTGTATTTAATTGCAGAACAATTTCGGCAATATCATTATTGAGGGTATGTAGAAAATTTTCCCGCCCGCTATTGTAACGGAAATCGATATTTAAATTTCATATTAATTTTGCATATATTAATTAATTAAAACATCCAGTTTTTAAGCTGAACTTAATTTTCGGCTCTAAATCTCGGAAATTATGTAATAGCAATAATTCTCGTTGGCTTCAATGCATACATTCGGCTGATTTCCTAACGGATTTGTGGAATAAGGATCTTTCTTCCACTTGCTATACATGACTACTTAATTATTCAACAAAATTAAAAGTAAATATTTTTTCTCTTGTGAATCATCAGTTTTATTGAGGACCCTTTTGCTTGCAACTTTCAAGGGTCCAGTTCTTATTATTTCTTCGAACTAAATTAAATTTTTATTGTGAATTCTTCTTTCTATGAATTAAAATCACAAGGTTCTACATTCCAGTATTTCAATCGCTGTAACTTCCATTTTCATAATCGATATAAGTATAACGTGCATCTGATTAGTGAATATCGAATTCGTAATTATTTGTAATTAGTATACAACTTAGTCTCGCTGTCTAAGGTGTAAGTCTTTATGTGATATTTAGGTTCTTATTTTACTAGTAGTTCTTATCGATTCACCGTGGATCTATATTTTCTTTCTGATAATTAGATGTGGTGTAAATTAGAAGTATTATCATTTTTCTTTATGCCCTTCGTGATTAATCAAATAAATTGAATGAAGTGCGAAAATAATCCTAATGTCATATTTACGATATTGAATCGGGTATTGTTCAGTATAATCGTAACCAAAATATCTACCTCGACTCATCATCATTGGGAACATTCCGTTGTTACATATTTGCACGATGTGATATTACCCCAGATATATAGTCACAGATATTCACTATTCATCAGTGGAATAATTTGTTGTTTTTATTTTTCCAGATTGTGACTCTTCTCGGCGCTTTCATTAGTTGGGAGTGTAACCCCGGAATGGCACGGAAGAGCAATCAGCAGAACCGCAAGTGGCGAGCAGTTGGCTCACAATATTGGCTGCTTTGATCCTTAATATAGGTTCCATTATATTTTTTTTACTTGTACTATATCCCTTTCTGCCAACGGATATTTTACGGGAAATTTACGTTTGAATTTTTATGTTGAATTTCGCGATAGTCATTAGTTTGCTTAATTTCATTATTTATTTGTCTAAATGTGATTCAAATTCTACCTGAACCTTTATTTACATTTTATTTCGATCGGGAGCTCATTTTCATTTATGTTTCCTTTCATTCCTAATTACTGATCGCTGTCAAACTTGTCGATCAGGGAGAGCTCATCAAATGGTAATATAAAGGTTAATTGGGTCATAAATTGGAAAAGTACATTCCAGTGGAACTGATTGCGTGAGTAACATTTCCTCGACCTTTTTGTAATCATGAGTTGAGTTTAAAAAGAGAATAAGTAACGGATTCTGCATTTGAATTTAGAAATTGAAACTCGAATCAGTTTTAGCATTTTAATGGTTTTTTAATAACCAATCTACGCATAGGGTGCATCTGATTTTAAAATTTTAGTTCACACTAATGTGCGTTTAATTATAACAAAGGTTTATCATTATTCAAAGTAAATCCTTTCTTGATTTTCAAATCGGTCCCTATATGTCCTCCATATATATTTGGGTCGTGTTTCCATATTCATTTTAGTTCAAAATTTCCGCTAACTGAAGTATGAATGATTATTATTATAATTTTTTCCTTTATTTTTTAGTATTATTTATTATCGATTGAAATACATATGAAATCTACAGTGACATTAATCATGTGGAATAGAGTATTTTTCAATGTGATGGAAACCCAAATCCTAATTTGAATGATCATCATTGGCAATTACTTGCACTTATATGAAATACAAAATCACCCAGGATTATATTGGCTTTCCACTAATGAATACATTTGGTGCTTTTATTTTTCCAGACTCCTTCACATCTCGACACTTTGTGAGTTTCTCCTGTGTGATCGAGGAAGGGCACTTAAGGGGTCAGGAGTAACCGGAGGTGAGTTGTTCTAAAACATCTAGTAGTAATTAATTTAACATTTAAAGATCTCTATTTTGTTTCTCCTGCATTTATTATAGACATTCATAGTGCGGTAGATTAAGATAAACTTAATTCGGATTAGAAGAATCGTTTCATCGTCCCCCTTTGTAATTCATAACCCTCAATATATTCGTTGAAGGCGAAACGATTAATACGAGATTAATACGATTTCGTTTTCGGCTTTATTTACAGTCAGTGAAAATGGGAGATTAGTGAACTGCAGTACATCTTCAAGTTCCGAAAACGACCTCGTTATTATTCAAGGACAGATTCCTTTCCCCTTTAAGATATTAGCTACGAAAATAGCCTTGTTTTCTCTGACAATAGAGTCTATATTGAAATTCCAATTCTTACAAAATTTCGTAAACAAACAATGGAAACATTATTTTTAACAGTATCCTTGTTTCTCGCCCAGTCTGTCAACAAGCCATTCATTGCGTTTTAACCTAATAACGCTCACTTATCTATTGCCAAATGTACAAAGATGCTGCATAGGGTCTGCAAATGAATATTTAAGGAAGTGAAGATTTACTGCACGTGAATGTGCTTTGTTTATACTAGGTATTTTTCTGTGAATTCTCATTTAGAATGCGATTCGAATTTCATTGACTAATATCCGATCATACTTTGGCAGTTTGTTACGCGTAAAATGCATAAACAGGAATTTGACTTTTCTTCGTTTCTTGTTGAACATCATCACTATTAATGCAAAATTTATATATATATTAATGCTATATCTATTAATGCAAAATTTCTCTTCTCTTGCAGAAAAAGTCGTCATCCTGAACTCCTGAATCAAACGTGAGTATTCAGTTTCTTTTCGGTTCGGAGTGTTTGAACGTTATGTTAATGTAATTCATCAAAGAAATTTTTATTTAAGAAGATTGTTACGCAGGTAGCGCGCATTCAATAGTAATTACCTTTCTTTACATTACGCCTAAGCGCTTCTTTTTGAACTTTGACTTAAGCATTTCATTTATAAACGAGAATTTAACCATGAAATCATCTATTAGTTTTTACGTTCAATAACTTCATCGACGTAGGCAAATGATAAATGATTCAATGAGTTTGTCAATGGTTCGCAGTAGTTTTCTTTAGAAGTGCACCATAGATGTACTAACCACCTTCTCAGTAGGGGGCGTGGGGAAGGCATTCTCCACAACTCTAGCCTACTCTTAGGCCTACTGAGGCAGGCATCTATTTCAGGGGCCTTTCTTTCACCTTCTTCTGCAGGGGTGAGGTAACTAAGCACTCACTTCTCACCTGCTCGTTCTTTCTGTCTATGAGGTCGGAGCTTCTCCTTGAAGTTGTGGCAGAGGGCCCTCTAGGCATAGAGGTGAACCTTATAGCACGTCACAACGGCCTGGGGCGGTCCACTTCTCAGGGTTTATAGGTTATTCCCCCCCAATCCCTCCCTGCCCTCCCTCATCAGCCGATTCTACGTAGTACCACCAGGAACGACGGTGTGCGGCGCTCAGGAGTAAGTTTTGGTATTGGTTGAAGTAGAGAGCTTGTGAGGAGAACCATGAGGAAATCGAAAACGTTATAAGGATTTCAGAGAAGTTGGTATCAGTTAGGAATTCAATAAATTTTTCGGAGCTTTATATTTCTTCATTTACGAAATACGTTCACAAAAGAGAATTCTTAAAATTCTGAAAACGGAACACTTCACCAAAGCTTTTTCTTGAGAAAATGGTGAACTTAACGTTGTTCTAGAATAAGAACTTTATCGCGTGCATGTTGAATATTGATAATCAGTTTGAAGACTGTGAAGAAAAGTGCTTGATCTTGTCATTAGTAACAATCAACTTAAATTTTTATGGTGAAACCCTGGAGCAGTCGCGCTTACCCTTCGTTATCATACCAATTCAATGAGGAATAAGGGTGCGGTTTTTACCTTGTTGTTTTGAACGATTCTCAGTCATTTTACGCAAGTAACACGGAGATATATGTATAAAGCAGCCAATTGGTCCATACTGCCTAAGAAATTTTACATCAGAGATCGTAAACAGATTAATCGAGAACATCATAGTCGGTAATCGGAATCTAACCATTGAAAATTGATACACAGCTATTACTCTTGCACAATATTTGTGTTTTTGGTGCCAGTTCAAGCTTTGCAAAGATATACCTCGTTGTAAGAATATTTGCAAACTTGCAAACTCAACGCACAACTTTATGATAACTGTTTCTCAAAGTAAGCGAATCGTTTTTGCTGTGCTTTAGAACCTCATAAAGTGTAAGATTAAAAAATAGAATAGAATCTAATCATTGACTATAATTATACAACTATTACTTTGTAATTGGTGCCAATACAAGCTTTGCAAAGATGCACCGCTTAGTAAGTATATTTGCCGTCTTGCATACTCAACACACAACGTTATGATAACTGTTCCTCCAAGTAAGGGAATCGTTGTTCAGTTTCAGAAGTTTTTCGAATGTACTTCAGAACCTCATAAAGTGTAAGATTAAAAATATAATAATTGTTAAAATCTCAAATATGACTTTGATCCATAAGAAGGCATTTAGTTGTTATCATTAAATTCCTACCTTTAGGATCAGTAACGTATGGTCGGATATGCGGCCCCGATATGGCCGCATGAAAGGAGTTACAGTTTTAAATATATCATGAAAAATCTTTGAAACTCTTGTCAAACAAGTCATCGATAAACATTCCCATACCAATTAAGGATCTTGATGCTTTCGGAGAAAACTAAAAGAGGGAAGTTAAACTTTTCGTATGAGAATGCATCAAGGATGTACCATGCGTTTCTCTCACTGTTGCTCAATGTACAGGTTAACTTCACTATATGCAATCATTCGAGTTTGTTTTTCTTAAAATTCGCTTATAAATACTGATAAAAAATACACAAGTAGACAAGAAGGTAATATGGGTACATAAAAAACCACCATAAATGCCATTTCGAAACTAATATCATGTCGAAAAGACATATCCACTCACAAACTTACCCTGTGCAGGGCTGACCCTGGTTTTCGATTGGAGTCTAGTTTTCGCCATAGATTTTGATTTTTCAATATAATAATTGTTTCGAAGACCTTTGCGGGACATCGTGATTCCATAGTATACTGGAGCAAACTCCTAGGGATATTTGAATACGATTTTTTCCTTTTGATTGCCCTTACTCTTTGGAATTTCTTTTTTTTCTTATATTGATGCCAGTTATAGGTTTCGAAACATTTACCGCTAAACAATAACATTTGCTTACTTCCCAGACGTATTCTCAATGTACAATATTATCATTTCTTTTGGTCAAGGTAATCGAATCCTTTTTGGTGTGCTTAAGATGATGCGGAAGATGGAAAAGGTAATCATTATATGATACAATGTGAAATATGACTCTGGCTCATAATGAACCTACTACTTCATTGAAGATTTTTAATTTATAAATATTTTAACCTTACAAGGTGCTCGGCTCAATCTGGAACTATCTTCGTAGGTATTTCGTAGTGTTTTAAAATTATCCGACATGTAGTTAATTTATACTTTCAAAGCTACCACTTGTGCTAAGTATGATAATAAAACTCCAAGTGTGAAATGTTTAAGACGTCTGAAATAAGAATCTACATTAGATTATAATAATCGAATTCGATCGACCATTAATTCTTGTTAAATTTTACAGAAAGCAAAACGTCAAACACGAAGCGAAGAATCAAATGTACGAGATTTTTAGTGAAGTTAATGGAATCACATTTATAGACTATTATTAATATTTACATAGTGGCGATCATAAATATCATAGAAAATTCCTCTAGTGTAACTAAGTTCATGATCCATATTTCCCTTTAAAGTACCTCTTAATGTTTATCGAGATACACTATATCATCGTGCGGAAAAACATACGATCATACTAACGCATAATTAAAGATCTTTTGAATAATTGATTATGCCTCTTAAGCCTTCGAGACAGATTAGGATCCGAGGATTAACGTATACAAGTTCGTAATCCTGCCAATCTAAGTACTACAATATTAGAAAAGAAGCATACTGATTCGCTCAAGAGTCAAGTGCCTCTCTTAAGAAATTCACGTATTGGCATTTTATTTCTTTTGAAAAATTAATTATAAAGAATAGTCGTGCGAAATTGAATAATAATTATGACTTTGGTTGAGGATATTGTTTTCCATTCAAAATTGCGAGACTCGGAAAATATGGGAAATCTGATTTTTAGAGAACCCGTCCACTTTGCGACGAATGCAATTGTTGAATACAATCTCAAGGAGTTTCGCGTAAGAATACTTGAGACTTTTTTTGAGGCAGAACTCACGACAAAAATATAGAAACATTCTAGAACCTAACTTTCGTGGTATTTCTTTATAGATTCATAATAACGGTCGTTTTCTTGAAATGTAAAGATTTTGAAGTTAGTTTGCTACTTGAGATATCTTTCCAAAATTCAAGAGATATTGTACATAAAACTTATTTCTTGAGTATATTTTCAATGTTGTCTTCTGACTATAGTTAAAAATAGTAATCATTGCATTTCACAATGTTGCGGTCGATGAAGTAAAAATGATTGAATTAATTACGTTAACATCTTCCTTATTTCGATATTAGCTGAAGTACCCGTTAATTCTCATTAGGAAATAAAAATTGATTAGTACTACACTAATTGCAAAATGCTGAACTCAGAAAACAACAATCGATACACAATTAAGAAATGAGATACGGAAATAACCTTTAGTCGCTTCATTCATTTTTAAGTCACATATCGTAATTTGATCCGATTAACGAGGATCTATAAACTCCAGATTTATTAGGAGATAAATTTCATGCATAGCATTTGCTGAGAAGGGTCACCCATATGTTTCTAGAAGAATAAGCAGTTCGTATAGAGTGAGATGTGAAAATTTTCGAAGATTTAAAACTGCACTCGTCAATGAAAGTTAATTTAAAACATTGAGGAAGGCCATCCGGATGATCAGATAATGGTATACAAATTTCATGTAAGGCCAACTTCAACTGTTTTTTTACGAAGCATGTTATTAATTATGTCCGGTTGGGTTTCATTACTGATCGCATTCGAATAAATAGTATTTCATTCACGTTTAAAATCTTCATGTGATATGGAAATATGGAGGAGTCAAAGGAACATCGCAGTATTATGGATAAACAGGTGGTTTGGTTCAGCGGGGACTAAGTGGTTATTGTAAGTGCGTTTCCTGTAAACAGAGAAACGGGTGTCAATGGTGATGAAGGGCTAAGAAGTTCAATGACTCGGTTGTTTCGAGTTCTTGACTGAAGGTGATGGAAAGGTGAAAAGTGTTTAGGAAAGAAACAAATTGGGCAATTTTAGGCTCAATACCAGTACAAAAACGGAGAATGTCATCGATCCATCCGAACCATTTCATAACATAACGTAACAGTACAGTGCTGCTGTTAAATAAAACACATCAAAATAATTCATAAAAATATCAACCATAAGCAGGACATAGTTGAATGTCCTTTTCTCTGTCGAAAGAAATTACCGTTAAAAGGGAAATAATTTTGGTTTAAACAAGTCATGATGTTGTTCTCTACAATTTTCTCCACGATACCCGTAGATAATTATCCAGCGGCTCATTTGTAAAATGATTACTCAAATCAAAAGAAAAATCTAACCTATTAATTGTCAGTATGGTCAGATTAATATAAGATTTAAAAATTAACCTTTTGAGGTATCAGGTTACACATTTAACGTTAAAATACTAGAGATTTGGTAGAATGGAATTCTGCCAAAGATAATTCACTTACTATGAGTTAGCACGGATATCACCAAGATATATTTAACCTCAACATTTTCTCTCGAGCAGTATCATTCCACACGCCGTAAGGTATTTCTAATATTGTTTGGAACAGATTAATTCTAGCCCGCGATTTTAGGAAGATTTACTTTTCATACTCAATTTCAGCAATTTACGTTTTGATAGGAATTTACTTTAATATTCACAGCTTCTATATTCAGTAACCGGTAGGTAAGAATTTATACTTCCAATGTTCTATTTTCGAAACGCTAAGTGTCGGGCAATTAAGGCAATCTATTGCGCACATATTCGGCAATATTTTGACAATTCATAATTATTATTCATGGCTTAACAATTAATTTTACGTTATCCTAGATGCTCAAAATCTGGTAATACTTTTCGTGCATAATGAAACTTCTTTTTAATAAAACCACAATATATAATAACTTTGAAATACATTGAAATTTCTACAGTGAGCAAATTAGAGGAAAATTTACGAAACCCATTCTTATGGAAAGAAGCACTCTTTCTTTCGGCAACCTCTAATCTACTAATGTTATATTGAAAATATATTTAAAATCATACTATCTATGTGGTAAAGAAGTAGTGGCGCAGAGAGGGTAGGATTTAGGTTAAAGAGGGGTTCAATCGTTGTGACGGGTTGGAAAGCTATGTCAATGCGTTAGTGATTTCCGTGTAAGTTAAGCATACACGGGAATGCGGCTCCATATTATTAGAGAATAACGATACAATTTCTCTCATGATGTTTTCGGTGAGAGAACTGAGTGACGCATAGGCTTTCGAAAACCCTTTCCGCTGGAAAGAAAAGGCTCATTGTGCTTTGAGAAATCAGGAAGACCTAACAAATGCCTGAGAAAATAAGTCAAAAGCCGCTCCTTTCCACTGAACGACTGAGCCTCGAATCCTTGGAAGTTTCGCAGCTGAGGCGAGGAGAGCAAGCCCATGACCGACCATTGCGAGAATCGGATACGAATCCTTAAAGTTAAATGAAATCTTTTTCGAAGTTCATCACCTGGAAAATCTATATATTAATCACGGGGATATATATGTTGGACAACTACATCTTACAATCTTTCATTTCCCAAATAAGGGAGTATTAAAATAAAAACTTGTTTAACTCTAGCGGAATTTCAACTCCTTTCATGGCGATCAGATAGGTCAGTCACAGTTGCACAATCTTAATTAGTGATTCGCTCCATTTATGACATTTCCCAACAAACTGAGAACTCGAAGTCAACAGTCTTTAAATATTATCTAATTTCATTTGGGCAGCGAAACCTCTGCGAATGCATTTTATGAAGTCAGACCTCAATGAAATACTTATCCGCAATAAAAAAGTGGTTTTTCCTTAGAATATTTTCTTTGGAAGAAATACGGCCATAAATGAAAACCAATTATTATTATTTGATTATCTTTTTCGAGCCATCTATTTTCACCCTTTTGTCTTATTCGTTCTTCTCCGTCGAAATCAATCCTAAAACAAAGCAATGTCGCGGATGGACGCCATAATTTTTCTTCACGAAAGAACGAATGTCTTGTATACAAGATGAGCTACAGTGATTGCTGAATGCAGGCGTCAAACTACTACGTAAACCATTTTACCTTTTACTGAATCAATTACTAGGAGGCGTCGGACCCGTTCTTCTGCTTTCGTTTAGGAAAAGTTACTCGAGTTAAATCGCAGCCTTTTTCGCGAACCTAAATATCATTGCAGTCGCTTTGCTAAAGAATCATTTACTGAACATATTAGCAATATGTCTTTGGAAACCAAAACCTTTCTTTTGCCGATAAAATACATCTTTAAAACGAAACTCTACCGCCAAATTAACGTCTTTCTCGTGGGACCGATACTTCGATGAATTTTGTGGGAATCATTTTGGATGCCTTTCTCGGTAAAGGCTCCTTTACATGTTTTTACATTATCAGAGACTTACTTTATTAGTAAATATTAAAAATAAGTGCGATAATTGCTCCTAGAGAAATCTAAATACAATTTCTCCTTTCCGATTATCCTAACCCTTCGGAACTTCTTTCTACTGCGTTTAGGCTGTGGAAATCGCAAAGGAATTACATTTCCATACCCTACAGTTGCTGTTATCCGCAATCTCAGCATACAACATTATAATTTATGTTTGTCAAAGTACGCGATTAGATTTTGCTGACTGTTATTCTTTTCAGTATGTATCATATAGAATTTAATATGAGAAAGGTATTAACTGTGCGATTTAATCTCATATCTGACAGTGGCCCCATAGTATTATGTCAACATCTCAACAACGAATACACGTGCGATTTTTATCTTTCAAATATTATAACCTTAGAGTTCGCTCGGACTATTGGACTAGAGGACGATCAATCCAGAAGTATTTCCGCTAGTTTTCCATAATGATTTGGCAGACTTTTTTATGGAAAGCAATTATTCGAAATTTGAATGTCATTCCTTAGGACAGTTTGTGACTTAGGAGGTTCAAAAATCCTGGGAAAGGACGGCCTTTGCTCTGACATTTACGTACATTAAAATGTGTTGGAAACGTTCGAAATGACCTCAATCATCGAAGCAATGTTAAAAGCACTATTAGTACTGTTTATTGCTTCTATTCAACTTAATCAGATACATATTTCAGGGAAACCGGTAGGTAAATTGGTCCCCGGTAACTTTCTCTCCGACAATACGGTCCCGGGTGATTTTAGTTCTATGGTGACTTAGACTCGTTTTTACTTGTTAATTGGGACAAGGATGAATCTCAAGTCATAATTGTCATTGTAATTACTTCATAGAATGCAATAATTTTGGTACTATTTTAATCTTGATTAAAAATAAGTCCGTATTGCCCTGTGCTACGAACGGCGAAATCTCTTTTCCTAACTCCATATTTCGAAAGCGGTTTAATCTATCTTTCCCATTCCCATTTGTTTATAAATAAAAATAATCCTAATTTTTTTACATAGTAATATTAAATTTAAAACAAACATTAAAAATGTTGATATCAGGTCAATATTTCGTGTTCAATCTTCTAATATTTTCGGTGTTTATTAATGCAAAGAAATATTGCGAACGATTGAAAAGGTTAAAAGTTATTAATTTGTTACATTTTTTTATAAGGGTGGTGAATGTAAGAGAGGAAAAAATGTTATTCAATTACTCGCGATAGAAGTGAGGATATGCGTGACATACAAATTCGCTATTCTAACTGCGCGTAGCTACGAAACAACAAGAAAGCATTCGGTTTATTGTTGTATCTTCGTCAATTAATTACTTAATAAACAGGGATTTACAAACTTTAAAAAATTGTTATTGAATGCTTTGTCTTGAATTGCCTCCACCCATTACAACAGGAGAGTTTACTTTGGCATAGTGGACAGAATGTCGTGGACCAAATTACCAGGAACCAAATAACCTGGTGCGATATTATAGATGTTTGATTTATGTGTTCTTTTGGGAAAATAAACAAATAACAGGTATAGTTTCTCGCTATCTTGACTCCCGCCGATAAGGGCCCGGAAAAGAAAAAAAGATACTTGACACCTGCAATGCTTGGAATGTGCTCCATATATGCTTTAAGATTTTCATCGTAAAGTACCGAAACCTCAATGCATTCCTGCAATTGATATTCCGTATATATTCCGTACACAAAATACACATTTTACATTGTGTCTTTGTTAATATCTAAATAATTGTTCTAACGACAGCTCGCTGTCGAAATCAAATCAAATTGCTGAATGAAAAGAGCATAAGAAGTGTAAGATAAAATGTTCTTTGAAAAGTGGATCACAGTGATTGACTATCCCATAAAACCCCTTTAACTGAAGATTTACATTTACATCAATATCCCGCGATTAGCCGTAAGCGGTTTGGCAGGGGATGTGTAACTACCTAAGTAACAGTCATATTAGCGCACCTGACAATTTCCAGTAAAAGACTCCATTATACTTTTATAGGCCATCATGCGAAACTTGAGGATCCTCTCTACGCCCGGCGATCTAACGGTATCATCGTATTTTCTTTCCTCTTCCAAAACCGACCGATTCTTTGCGAGACACTATATATTAGTGTGGATCGAAAAAACCTTTTTTCGAAATCGGTATGCGGCTAGTCCTTAAAGTTTGTGGTTGGTGGTCCTTATAAACCATAAGAAATTTCAGCTCGATCGGAATATGTCCTAAGGCTGCGAAGTTTAGTCAAAATTTTAAATTTTTGTGAAAAAATGTCAAATATTTACAATTTTTTCTGATGATCTTTCGATGTTTCTGAAGTGATTTAATTGCAAAATATTACTTGTACTGCTTAGTGATTAACGATTTACTGAGTTTGAACGAGGAAAATTGGGGTCTTAGTTCGCCAAAATTTGTCAAAAAACGCCTAATAAGTACAGGGAGATGTTACGGATGTTGGGTAGGCAATAACCTGCTGCAATAACTCGACCCCACCGACTTGAATTTATGAAGAATGACAAGATAGTAGGAAATGAAGTAATTTGCAGCTCCTTAATTAATCGAATAATCAAGTACTTGCGAGGAGGTGGTTGCAATATTGAGACTACCAGTATGGGTGTCAGTCTCTCCGGACAGAGCACTGAAACGTGACGGTTTGCGCGAGTTATAAGTCTACGTAACACATGTGTTATTGCAATAGGCGTGTCTAAAACTACTGTTGAATCTTGCAAATCTGTGGAATGATAGCTGTGAAAACAGGAAATATTTGTGTTTCATAGTGTGCTGGACAATACTCCGTAAAAATGCCAGCCTAGCCTTGAGGGCAGATGAAGTCAGCGAATTCGATATTTTAGGGGAATCGGAGGATCTAATGAAAAGCAGTTACCAACGTTTTGAGTGTCATTCGGTGTTTTAATTACGTTCAAGCGAAAAAAAGTTGCTTTGGACAGGAAATCTCCTTGAAAGACATTGCTAACATTGTTAAAGACTTATCTCTATGATCGTCTTCAAAATCATTCTTATTGGGGGCATCCAGAAAACATACGAGTTCATATGTTTAGATAGTCGCCGAAATGTGCGTAAAAACGCGGCAAAGAAGATCCTGAAAGCTAGAAAAAGCCAAAGCCAACCAGTTAATTCCAATAGAAAGTTTGCATCCCCAGTGATCAACTTTTAAGCCAAAGATTATACAGATTTAGTGCACTGGAGAAAAGAAGAAATAACATCAGCTCCAGTAGCACAATTACTAACGAATGAAGACTTAGAAGACATCGCTACTGGAAGAGATTAATCCCTTGGAAAACTGCAGACTGTTTTACCTGCCGTGCCGTATCCAGGGAGAGGAACGGTGCGTCAAGGATGTAACTGCTACATCAGCTGTTGTATGTAGTTATGAATCCCGAGATAACTACATTAGACTTCGATTGAAGAACAGAAAAATATTATTGAGGTTTGGTAAAAAAAACGGACTTCAAGGCCCAAATGGGACAGCCTACCTAGGTGGGTGAGAGGTCGGCACTCGATTACAACCACCTCCTCGTGGTGAGTGCTGGGTAGTCTATTATTCAATGAAATAAGAGCTGAAAATTACTTCTTTTCCTACTATCTTATCATTCTTCATAAATTTAAGTCGGTGGAGTCGAGTTATTGCTGCAGGTTATTGTTATTGAAATGAGCAGGTTACGTATGTAAACGTAAATGTGAAAACATTTCAACCGCGTACAGTTAACACGGTTTCCGTAAAGACCGCTTCTGTGAGAGCCAGTCAGCACACCTTCATCACGAATTAATGCAAGAAGCTGACCAAGACTTTAGGACGGATGACATATTCCAAAGTATTCGAAGTGTCACACGCGAAATTTCCTCTTTTACAATCGAAGATCAAATAATTTACTGGATTAAGTTGTTCCTGACGTGTAGAATTCAAACTATTTTCATGTCTATTTTTCCAAAAGAAAAGCGATTATCCTTTGCTTAAACGTCGAAAGTAGCACCGTCCTTTACTTTTAAAGCGACTTATGGCTCATTAATTAATAAATCATGTAAGTATTATTCTGCAAATACTGAGTAATAGGTCTGCAAAAATATTTCAATGATAAGAATGAATGGGAATCGGGTTTATTTGTGAGGCTCTCGAATAGCCAAATAGGCGACGCGTTCTAATTCGATGAAAGCGGTACCGGATTCGATTCCCGGTGGGAGCCCATGTGCCACAGAAATTACCTCAGATGTCGAAACACTTTTAACAATACTACTACTGCTGTTTATTTCTTGTATTATACCTAATCAGATATATAATCCAGATGCCTGATTTATGTACGATATTTAGAAAAATAGAACAATAACTGTTATTAAGCCTCGCAATAATCTCGCGAAATCTCTTTCGCCTCGAAAATCGCTTTCCTTGAGCATAAATGTACGTCTTCCTAGAAGCGACTCCAGCGATGATCGCTTCGCGATAGTCGCTCAGCGATCATCGCGAACGACCTCTCTTCCCAATTTGTATGCAACTATTTACTTACACGCGATGATCGCTAGAGTCGCTAGCGTCGATCGCTGAGCGATTTCAGTCGTCTCCCCTCAGAGGTGTCAAATCACAATCGCTGGCGATCCACAGTGGTTCCAAGAGCCCCTTCAATTCAAAGGATCCGTCGTACATTTTTGAAACTGCTGTTACTCTCTTAAAATCCAACATAAGAGGCTGATATTTTAATCAGTTGCTCATTGTATTGTCTGGATGAATAAAAGTCACATGAGATTCATTTTCAAGTAACCTCATCTTAGTAAAATATTAATTAGTTAGAACATTACTTAAAAACATTTCGTCGTGTAGTATAATTTACACGTCGCCTAAAACTCTTTGGTTTCTCACGTTAGGAAAAACTTGTCGCGAGAGAAATCGAGATAAATGTTGTAATTTCCTTTTTCAGTTTGTTTTGTGATGATATCTCAAAGAGAACTTTAGTTCTTTGCTTTTATATATACGAGAGCGTAATCCGCTTCGCGCCTCCGGTCACGCGGCTTCCAATGCTCTCACTTTACCGTGAACCGTAATCTAGGAAAGCTGGCTAAAGTTAATGATTTTTGTTAGATTTGCGCGAAATAATTCTTCCCAAAAATTTCACCTTCATGTTTTCACAAACCTTGCTTAGAGTTCGTGGAAGGTTTCGGATAAAAACCATGAACTATACGCCTTACAGATGATCGATCAAATTTTTGTCTTTGTATATTTTTAGTGAATTGCAGCAGTAACTTTCTTTGTACGTGTCTGAGGTGCCCTTCGACCCCGAGGCGGGGTATTTGTGTGACTGTTTATGAGATACTTCAGCCAGTTTATGCATAAATACTCGTGAATTAGATCGTCGAAAGCATAAAAACTACTTTCCTCAAACACCATTCCAAATATTATGAGTATTTAAAGAATATATTAGTGATAAAATAAACCTTTTTGTTAACTAAATATGTAATTAAGAAGTTTCTATGCTATTTTTAAAAAAGATTCCTCTGGATTTGAAAATTGTCCGAGATTTCATTGTTAGCATGCAAACACTGATCTGGCTCGCACAGCCGTTGGGCGTGGTGATGTCACAAATGGTCAAATAGAGATAACCTCAGCTGATTTTTTCATACCTTATAGTTAAAAGATATACAAATCGAATGTTTTAAGTGAGAACGCGGTGGTAGACGGTGGTTTTTCTATTAATCAAAATATTTTTCATTTATTGTAAATTGAAAGTAATCCAGAGATATACCGTTTTTTATTCAGAACTAAAAGTAATTGGATTAATCAATTATTATAAAACTCAATAACACGATACTTTTATGCTTTCGAATAACTTTCGTGGCAAATAAGGCAATTGTACTAACAAGGAGAATCTACACCGTCGGCAGCGATTTAAGAGGTAAGACTCGGTAATTTGATAGCAGAACCGGGCTCTTGGGACCACTATGAGATCCTTTGTGAAATCCGCACGTGTCGATACTTTGAAAATGTCTTCTAATAAGAATGCAAAGCTGCATTGTTCCACTAGAGAGGATGAAAAAATAACAGAGAATGTGAGAAAACATCCAGCATAAATATAGTAGGCAACATATAATTCTAGAGATTTCTATTGTATATTGTCCTCTTGATATCTCCTTCAATTAATCTCAGAATAAAATTAAACTGTGAAGGGACCAATCTTTAGAATTCTCGAAACTTTTCAGCATCCTCCCCAAAAATGCTTTTCATCAACTGCAAGAAATATCGCTCTAAACGACAGAAACAAAGTATTGGAATAGTCGCAGGAGTAGCTTGTAGGAAAACACCACCGCTGGCGTTATGTGCCAGCGATGATCGCTGAGCGATTATCGCCCTTCGATCATCGCTCAGTAAAAGTCGCGTCTAGGAAAACGAATGTATGTACGTACCTTAAGATTGACATTGCTTATTCAACGAAATTTGGATGCTCACTGCATGATATTTATCTGGCAGTAAAATCGTAATATATATATATATATATAGTTGAGCGAAATAAACCAAAAAACTTGACTCCAGTTATTGCTAGTATTATTAAATCAATTCGTACATTCTTAATTAAACCGTCTCTCGTTTCTATTATGAATAATCTTCGGACTAAGCAATATCTTATTTTATATTAGAAAATTGCGAATGTTTGAGATTTAAACTTCTCTTCAGATCGCCTTCAAAAAGTAAGAATTCCAATAGATTCACGTCATAATAGCCAAAGTAAATGAGGTGAATTATTAGAAGTAGTTATGACTTAGAAAAGTGAATGTGAAAAACCTATGACGTTAACTGAACTCGAACCCGGGTCTTCAATTTGTCGGCCTTTTTCTCCCTATCGTCAGAATCGAATCAAGAGAAAGATCTTAATTCGAACCCCTATAGCATCAGACATTTTTCTTCCCCAATAATTCCTTCGCAGTATAAATGTTTAAGCCTTTGGATTAGAGCTTTCTAATATTTGATAAATACAATAAACTCTAAGAAGTTTATTATAAGCACTGATCCATTGAATAACTAAATAACTTTTTAAAGTATTCAAAATGCAACCACAATAAATTACATTACTCAGAATCACTCATCATTAAAATCACTCAAATCAGTCATCATGAACACGGCTGAGAAAAAGTAAACGAAATTTTCTGCATTTATCAAAAGACAAATTAATGTTCCTTTTATCTTGCTATGGTAGACGCTAATACCATTTCCCCATTTCTGTAGTCAAGAGTGTAGTTCCGTTCAGTGCTTATCAATGTTGCAGGTTTTACCTGTCTCCGTTGTTCCTACGCTCTCGGTGGTTTCCTCGGCAACCACTCATGAACGCCACAAAGCGTTACTTTGAACAGCACTTTACCTCAGTAAATTATTTTCCATGTCCCTCTCTTTGACGTAAGAGAACGTGACTGATAAAATATATCAATTATATATACATCATTGTTTCAAGAACTGTAGAGAATGCATCATTAAACGTATTGAAGTAGTGGAGTGGATACTTCTAGATCAACCTTATTCATGAAAAGTTTCATCACTCAGGCAACTCTTGAGTTGCGTGTTGCTCGCATGAAATAATTTATCAGCGAAATTGTATACGAAAACATATTAATGTTTTAATCAATTCACTGAGTGATCTAAAAGAGAACTCTTTCCATTTTGTTTTCCACTAGGCGCATGGGAGATTCGGAAACAAAATTATTCAAGTGAGGTAATTTCTTTCCAAAGGAGGCCGCAGTCAACGGAAAGAAATGCTACATTCGGCTGACGGCCGCAGGTTATTCATCTCTGTTCAAAGCGCCCCGTTATAAAATCGATCGATATATCGAATCGATAAGGCCCCTATTGAAACAGCTCTCAATACCAGGGTCTGTTCACTTAGATAGGGAAATTGTTATTGAGTAGCGCCTCTACGAGCACGTCTCCTAACTAACTCACTCGTAGCCGCACTCCCACCCACTTTGTTTTCTTCCATATCTTTTGAATAAATGACGATTTTCGGAAGCAATGACTGGAATTAAAAGCCAATAGAGATGTATAATAATATATGAAGGAGCTCATCTTACGGGGTTATTCAAATTTCCGCCTAAAACTATGACAGAGCCATCTATGAACGCGTTTCCAAACTACGAGATTCAAAAAACTCCGTGGACCAATTTAAGGGAGTCGACACACCCTGCTCCATACAAATTGTAAACAAAATTACTCAGGATGATCCTGATTCCTTTACTTACCTCACTTTTCGCCCGAAACCGACCCTGCTTAATGGCCGCAAATTCCATCTGCTTTGGAGTGTTCGTCGGCTAATAATCTGAAAATTAAGTAAAATTGAAATATTAAGAAACCATTCTTAACCAACATTTTCAAGATTAATACACCTTCTTAAATTCAAATCTGTAAGATATGGGGGTGATATATCAAACCAATATATGACAGTCTCGTTTTTATATCTGATTACGGTTGTTAACATTTCACGCATTAGCTTTAGAAGGATCATGAAATTTACGATTGCGGATTCCATTACATTCTTAATCACCTGAGTTGGGTGTTTGTAATGAATTAGGGGTAGTAAACGAGTATTTAATGTGCCTAAGAACGTTACGACTACCACTCAAGACAAAGATCATTTCGGAAAATATTTATCAACCATAATGTCGGTATATGAAAGTAAGAGGCATAAATAATAATGAAAGCACAAAATCGGAGAGCATTCCTTCTTATACCCCACCTTCTTGGAAAGTAGATACGTAGATTACTTCAACACATTACAGCAATATTAATTGTAATTATCATTTATTATTTTAGTTATGAAAATAAATACTTAATATTACACTAAAAATTCATAATATGTACTTTAAATATAGAATTTCTGAGAATCATATAAGGTCAATATTTTTGAAGAGCTATGTTGTAAATATTTCTTATTACCCTACAACATTTGCAGCATACTTAAATCATTAAATTTAGTTTTAAAAATCAAGAAATAACATATATACCTTGCCAGAGAGGTATTGCAGAAAGAAATTTAAAGTGATCCAAGATAGTCGAGTGGGTAGAGCAGTTGCCTTTGATGAAAGCAGTCCTGGGTTTGATTCCTGGTAGGGGTTCCATATATGCAAATTGACCTCATCTATTGAAGAAGTAAAAAACACTTTAAAAGAATACTACTACTATTGTTTTGAGGAATCTCTGTATAGCATCTCCCATGGGTATCAAAAATGCAATAAAACTGATAGCATATTAATTCAAATAAAAATATATATAGCACTGTAGATGTTTTTAAAGTGTTGAAAGTTGAGCTATGGTTTTATCTTCAAATTCTTAACTTGAGAAAGTCATTGAAATGGCCTTTATTCACATTATACTAATAGCAGTTTGCATCAACAGAATATTAATAGAGCAGAGGCAAACAATTATGACATGTGATCACGGTTGTGTTTAATATCAATGAGGCATCAAAATGAATTAAGTGAAGAAAATTAATGGAAGCTCAATACATAAAAATATAATTTGATGACACCAATGCTAGGACACAAGTTCCATTTTCTAGGGGCCCTTCCTATACCCTCAACCAGATGCGCTCCTAATCCCTTTCCATGAAGGAACTGTCCCCTTTTCCTGGAAATTCAATTAAAAGAGGATTCCTTCGCTAGAGATGTGAATAAATAAGTTTCTTTTATTATGCATAAGTAAAATTCAAAGACAACAGTATATGGTAGGAAATAATATATTGTATTTTATGGTCAAACTAAAATAATTATTTAATCAATTTTATTAGTTGGCAATCTACTCTTACTGTGTGAACAGAGTTGGAGAGACTTTTCTTTATTTAAAATATATTTCTATTATATCTCTTAATCAGCCCTGATTTTCTCAGGGTGAGCTTTTCGTTTTCTATTGGAAAAAATCTTGGAGGAATCATCCTTTGAATTTTTTTTTGATTTTGTCAAGAGTAAAACAATCATTTTGATAAGTATATGACAGAGACTTGATGGATAGTTTCCAAAACCATTCATTTACTACTAAACCTTGGGAATGACCTACACATGTTACCTCCAGAACTTGGCCTCATAAAATCTTAAGCTTAGCAGTTTTCCATTGAAAGCATTTGGTCATTTTATACCTACTGGATTTTGTAGGCAAGTCATATTCTTGATGGAAAATTATACTACTAACATTCAGAGAGTACTTCCTTTACATAGTTGTATTACTTTATCACTTACAACTGCATCTTCTACAGTGGATTATAGGTCTTTAGTGTAGGTAATTATCTGTCATATTACACAACATCAGGAGCAAAAGGGTTTAGGAGCAGATTCATGGGGGAATAAGACAAAGGTGAAAAGAGATTAGCAGCTTCATACATGTATAAGAATGCTAAAGGTCAAGCCGGTATTTGAAAGAAGGAAGCTATATTTAAGAAACAGTTTGGATGGATCTTAAGACATTAACAATAAGTTAATTTAGGTCTAAAAGAGATTAAGGGTGAATTGATGTAAGGAGATGATGGGAAAGAATCTCAGGCAAAAAGAAGACAAATGGTGAGGTTTGGGATAGCATATTGTATACTGATGCCCCATGTGTGGTTAGGATTTAGCATGAAGACCCCTTGAGATATACCATCTTCCTTCCTAAGGGCAGTCTAGAGCCTCATTGAGAAGAACTCAAAAAAACTAGTTTCTAATTAACACTTACATTGCCTCAAAAGTGCTGGATACATTTCTGTGAGAAAGTAGAAAGTCTGCCAGTGCAAAAGGGTTAAATAAAAATATTAAACATATTTGATGTTCATATTACCTAGACTGTCTTCCTTAAGAAGGTTTTTCTTCATTGATTTAACTAAATTTTATTTCCTATTGCTTGTATGGTTTTTATCTATTTCACAAACTAAGAATCAGAAATCTTCAACTACAATTCTACAATCATTTTCTGATTACATTTTTAGTTATTGATATCCAATTCTCCAATACTGGTTTCATTCATTTGTTGCAAAGAAGTTAAGAATCCTAAAATATTTGTGACTGATAAGAATTCTTCTAGATCTTCCACTGTATATAAGTTACCTGTATTTTAATAATCTTCCCTTAATGATGCTCAATTTTTTATCTATACCATATAATCTTACTAAACTGAAAAATTATGAAAAGAATGTAATGGAATTAATCAACATTCAATTTGGTTTAAAAGATTGGACAATAATAATTATTATTAATTAATAGTAAAGTTTTACTGGAGCAAAATTTGGGATTTTGGAGAAAATTCCTTAACAAGAAACAGAGAATGTATTGACCATGTTAAAGTGTTACTGGACAAATTTAATTCATTAAGGGTTTTTAATGAAGGAGATATATCATTTATAAAAATGTCCTCTAAATTCTATACAGATAAATCTTGGTGTATGAGCATGTACTACAAAGAGATTTCAGAAATAGATTAGCATAACATTAAGAAGTACTACTTAATACCACAAGTAAGAGAAAAGAGAAACAATTTAAATCTAATCAAAAATGTTAGTAGTGAATCATATTTTCAAGTTGTTAAGGCTCCAAACACTTCAACATTAGTGTTTACCTATGATAACTCTTCTACAACTATATATAGATTATCTCGTAGATCTGAAACACTAAAGATCACAAATATATACCTGATATTACCAAAGATTAATAACTACTGAGATCTTTCATATGGACATTATTTATTTTTGAACATTTAATACATTTGAATTGAATTAAACTTTTGTAAAAATAAGCAAAAATCCAATTCATACATTTTATCACATGCTCACAATCACACAGCTATTCATACTCAAAGACAAAACATTTAAAATGCTAAAACATTTCTTTTACTTGATACAAAAATATCTTGACATACGATGAAAATATAAATAAGGTTAATTAGAGTTTGAACCAATTCATGAAGCAAGTGGTTTGATAAAAATTTCAATTCAATAAATAGTTTCCCAAAGATGGTTTTCATTTCAAATAGTGACAATCCATTTACACATTTTATATTCCTATTTCATAAATATTTTCAATGAACCAATGATGAAAAATAGACGTAAGTATATAAATCTTACTATCACCACACAATTTTTTCCATCACATTTGAAAATATATTCAAGAGCAATCCCACCATCAATTAGGAATGGAAAATTATATTAAAACCCATTAAAATTCATTTTCTTCAATGTGAGTCAATGTTACTTTCCTTACAAAATTTTTGAGATGAATTATTCAGTCCTTAGCTTCTTTTTGAGTAATCAATAATAATTAAAATTTAAAAAATACTCATCTTGCTTTCCCCCTGACAATTTTGTTTTGCAACTTAACTATTACTTTTCTTAATACAAACAGAATAACCAAATATTTAGTAAAATCATGACCAATTGATTGACAACATCTCAAAACTACTACAGATGACTAGGATACTAGTTGTACATACAGGTTTAATAATGGCATCTGCAGAACTCCCTTCATTTGCAATTATCTTATTATCCAAATTAGAAATGATAGAAATGTTCATTTATAGAAGTTGAGATTATACAATCATCAGAGCTTTTCAACGAATACAAACAGTAGTTAGAGATATCTAGAGAAATTTGACAATTTTTTCACTAAAATCAAAGCTCTCAAACAGGAATACAATAAAAACTTGACTTAGTGAACACAGTGTATCATAAATGTACAAGAAACCATATTTTCCAGGAATATTATTTGTAACAAACCACCAAATCAATTTTTATACGTCTTTTGAGCTCTATGGTATGGAAATTTCACCACAGTGCTCATTAATTATATCAGAAAGGAAGGAGGGATTCTGATTGTAGATATTTTTTAAATTTAATTTTAATGCAATGATATTATTAATAATGTTTACGCAAGTTCAGGATGGTCTATTTGTTATAAAGAAATCTGCCACGATACGAAAATCACAACTAGGGAAACCTCACCATAACTTTAGGGAAACAGTAAGTAAGATGAATCAGGATAAATAACCTTTGTTGTGAATATATTACCTTTGATATTATCTGCTTACCATTGAGGAGAATCTTAATAAAGACTTTTCTATGGTATATTCAATGAAGAGAGATAACAAAGAATGGAATTGTTTTTAGATTTGAGGTCTTTCACAACAAGAGATAGTTGAGAGTCTGTGGGTAGCAAAATACCAAACACCAAAGGAATACAGAGAACCCCAACCAAATGGATCGTAATACATGGGTGGTCTGAAACGTTTTTGACATTTTGCCATTTCTCGACATGTTTTCTGAAAATATCCTGAAAATTTCTGAAAAATCTGGGGTCGGAAACTTTTCAGACCACCCTCGTATATGAAGGTGAGATGAGTAAATAGGACATACTTTGACGTGAGAGGTTGTTATAGTGATAACTAAATGAAATGCCAAAGGAGTTTAAGTGGTAGACAAAGTAAAGACTCAATGAAGATGTAGAATAGTTTATACATGTAGAAGATTGCTATTCATATTGTGAAATGAAGCGAATGTAGAGTGAAAAGGCAGAAAGTAGAGTTGTGGAAAGCAGCCAATTTCCAAACAATTTATTTAATGAAGATCTATAGAAAATGAGAGTTGATGTTACCTTGATTCTGAGAATAATTTCATAAATTTATATCGATAATGAATATTTAAATAATAATCACAGCAATCAGTGAATATATAAGTTATACTGCACAGACAACTCAAGCACATTGAAAAAGCAGACTATTTTTCTTTGAGATATTTTTCTTAACTGAGCAAGATGATTCTCAAGAAGAAACCCAAGTGTTACAGTTAACCTCTACTTACAAATTGTCATTTTGCATAATAAGTAGGAGTTAATTACCTTTATTGACAGGTTCTTGTAAAATTTTCTTTAGTTATATTTATATGAAATAATTACTGAACATTTTATGCAAATAATGAGCTTGCAATCACAAAGAGAAGGTTCATAAAAAATTATAACCTGCATCTGAAAATAGCAAAAAATTCAAAGCCTGTAAAACTTAGGCAGTTGTGAAAAATCACTTTTACAAATTTGATGTGATAATGTATTAGAAAAAGATTATATAGAAGGATTATAAGAGATGCTGCATTGATATACATTTATATTCTAGCAAATCAGAGCAATCAAGTCCACAATTCTGCATAAAAATTATGCCATTTAAAAGATACAATAAATTGACTGAATATTGAACAGTTTTAGCTGTCACATATTCACTGCCAAGGACTCGCGTATGTTATTACATGATATGTTTAAAAAGCATGATTCAACCAATGTGTTAATGGAAAGATTATACTTCAAAGAGAATTATAATTAATATCTACTTTACATGCAATGAAAGGGCCATAAAGATTAAGCAAAAACAACCATCTTTCGCAATTAAAAAGAGATGTTCGTTAATATATCAATTAACTGGAAATTCACTCACATACACAGATAAAAATAAAGAAAAGAATATAGCATTTGTAATGGAATACAATTATGATTTCAATGGAAATTTTAAAAATATATGAATGAATCATAATCATTATTAAACAATGATTTGAGAATTGCCAAAAGAAATCAAAATATCAGAGTAATGGCAGAATATTAAAATCACAGCTGTTCAGTTTTCTAAAAATAACAATTTATAGTAATAAGCACAAGGATAAATGTAAATTACTCATAAAAATGGCATGAGCAGGCATTCCTGAAATTATGGCAGATCATAAACCTTCCATCTAATAAAACATACAAAATTTACTCTTCAGGAGAACATTTAACCAGGAATTTACATCAATTAGTAGAGTACTATTCAGAGTGGAAATTTGAAAATTATGATCCAGAAAACATCAGTATATATACCTATATTTCGCACACTCGCATATAACGCCAAGAAATAAGACTGAAAGCACTCAATTGAATATTTCTTAAAACATATCATTACATAATACAGATCACCTAATTTTAAAATGAGTATTTGTTCCACATCTGTTATGCTTTTGTTAAACAACTGAACTTAGCGGTAATTATGGAATGAATAATGGAACTATACCTGAAAGGACAATGGATATCTCACCAAAATTATTCAAGGACCTTACCTGAATCCTACAATATCATCACATACGTTATGGATGGGAGGAACCTATGAGACTAGAAAAGTAACAAAATCAATAAAAACATTACTGTGAAAATTGATTTATCCATTGGTTAACTGACTCCTATTCAACTGTAGCTAAAATTATATAGCAAATTCAATATCTCTGAGAAAAATTTTGTTCAAAGGATTTAAAAGTGATATAATATTTGTATACCAGTAGAATTAAGTTCCAAAAATATACTTTCAGAATAACTGATTTGACTAGAGGATGTTTCATTCTTACCAAAAAGCTAATCACCACATAACATGTAGCAAATAACAAGAAAAGCTCGATTGAATGTCAATGAGAGAAGTAATTTAAAAAATTACCTTGTACTCATGACAAAAAATTCTCAATAAATTAAGTATTAGTATCAGCTACCACACAACATTAAAATCAATTTGTTAAAAATATTGCCGCACATGCAATGTGAGTCACATCAACAATGAGAACACTTTATGACACACATAGATGCTATAATTCTACAATAATCTAAAAAGACTGCCACATAACATGTATACAGCTGAGATGACATTGGCCCATCCTCAGCTAATCACACATTTTTAGTAATCAAAAACTTTGATTATTCTTACAATAATCTCCTCAATTAAAAATCTTAAGAACTAACTAAAGAGAGATTTGTAAATGATATGATTTCTTAACAACCACACATATTCCCACATTTCTTGTAAGAAACCCAAGTGGCATACATTTCATTCACAGTCAGCTGTGGTCTGTTGCACAGGTTTGAACAGATCGCTGTCTCATTTGCAGTGCAAGACCATATGCACCTAGGACCACTTGCAGAGGTTTTGGGCATCAAACCAGCAAGCCAAATGCCCATTGACACATCCTCACCCTAAAAGAAGAGAAAACAAAATGAATCACACCTTACTATGAGAAATGACCTCCATCAATTTAATCAATGAATAGTTTATCATAATACCAAAGAGAAGTTTGGAAACCTGTCTTTGACCTTTTCTTCTAGCTCTTTAGAATATCTTTTACTTCTTGAATGATTTACAAGTAAATTATGAAATAATGTTTCAGAGAAGAATGCAGAAAATTTTCATTTTTCCCTTCCAAAAGACCATGTTTGGGTAGTGAGATTATTATGAAAATGGATAATTTCTTCACAAATTTAAAGCTAGCTACAATAACAATGATTATAAATCAACTTCTATGTGATGAAAATCAAAGACAGTCAAATTTGCTTGTTTTGATTTCACCGGATATGGGTGGACTATCTTAATTATTTAAATGAAAAAATAATACATTAAATAAAAGAATAAATTTCAGGAATTGTAATACTATTACAGTGATTTAGCAGAGGTCTTTTGTGTAAAAATATGAGAGATGCAACTGAAAAGTACTTATACTGAGTGAAAACTTGATCAAGTGAGCTATTTACCTCAATATAAGGCCCAGCAGACAGAAAATTCAAAATGCCTAATTTCACATCATATTACTTCAGTGAATAACTACTCCAACAAGGCTGAGATAAATCTAAATTAATAATGAAATTACATCAAATGAATTTTCCGTACTGCCTTAAATTGTGCACAAATGATCCTTACGTAATATGAATATTGAGCAACATTTTACCTGGTAGCGATGGAGTCTCATGGAATTTTCTGCAATAAATTGTACAAGGTCTTTGCTCAGAACATATCCAGCACCACATGGAAAAGGAGGGTAAGTTGCAGAGCGGTAATCATCCTCACGCCATTTTCCAAATGACTCCACTGGCCAACCAACCCTGAATGAGCTCCACCACCAATTGTAATATGCATTATCCACCAGATATGAAGTTGCCATGTGAGCAAAATGCATACTCTTATCAACTTTCTTTAGATCTATGAATGTATCATCATCAGTCTTCATTATGTAGCTGAATTTTTTACGTCTTGAAGCCCTGAAAGAATATTAATTAGATAATAGGGATTTGGGAGATTACAATTAATGGATATAAAATTTCTCTCATAAAATAAAATTTAGGACGTCAAGGTGCATGCCTCAAATACTAAAATTAAACAATCAATAATACTAATAAATAATCAACATATATAGATAGTATTAAAATAAATCTATCTAATTTATGAATACATTTTATATTACTCATTTCTTTTTAAATATTGCAGGACTACTGAACTTATATTCACCATTAAAACAAATAATGATATTGTTACGGAAATAATCTGTCATTAACCTACTACATTTACTTCTTATTTTCATTCTTGAAAACAAGAGATTTACTAGCTTCATGATCCAAATTGAGAACTCGCACAAAATTCTTACTTCCAATTACCATGTAGGAATATTAATTATATGAGGTGAAGGAAACTGTAATAGAAATAAAAGTGAAACTCAACCCATTAAATTTACTTTCGAGTTATGATGGATTTCGAAGAAAAAGTTAGTGTAATGAGGATCTACTGTAAACAGTTAATTAGTTGAAATTTATTTATGCAACTTAATTAATCACAAAATTCATACAAACCATCTCATAAAGTACAACAGCTTATCTGGAAGATTTCTGTATACATCCACAGTCTTCACCAAGAGTATATCTTTCCTTTCGTTCGCCTCCTCAGCAAGCATGTATTTTTGATCTATGATTTTCTTTCTCCACTCTGATAGTCTTTTTGGTTTGGATACCAGATGAGACTGCAGATCTTCAAGTTCTAAAATTTATATGAATACACTCTTTAATACGTCATAAATACACTCTTCATTTTTTATTTCAAGTTAACTGCTTCACTTACCGTAAATCGAATACACCATAGAAACTGGTGTGCAAGATGAATTATAGAATTTAATTGGTTTCACTTCAATCGATGGCAAAAGCTGAATAAACCTTACTATACCGGTATTGTCTACCATCTCTACCTTGCAGTTATACTCTGGTACGAAATCATCATTTTCGACGATTATCTGTCCTTCATAACCTTTTGGTAAAACGAATTCATCTATAACCTGCGATGTTATAAGAGATTCCGTTATGTTGTGTCGATCAAATTTGGTGGAAACCACGCGCTGCTTTGTTGTTGAATCTAATAGACTTACTTTCAATCCATTGTATTTTTCCACTAATTCTCTTAAAACTGACAACTTTCTAATGACAATAGGATGGTTTACTACAAATGCATAACCAATGAACTTATCACAGCTCACGCAATCACCCTGTCGAATTCTCCCTGCGGTTAATTCTGTTTTCTCAGTAACTCCGTTAGGAAGAGTAATCTTTAATTCCCGGCAGTCATAAACTGATTGTCTATCTTCGGGAGGTACACCACAAAATTTTTCACCGACTATGAATACGTACTCCATGCTCTCTGGTTTCAATTCATTTAACCAGGTATCTCTTATACTACGCCTGAGCTCAAAATTGCTTTGTGAAGACATAATGCCAATCACGAATAGTAATGGTTGTTGTGGAACAAAAATTCCTGTAAAATGAATAACAACGGCTATAAATCACATGTAAAAGGGTATCATGTTTAAATCCAAGGAATATAAAACTTTTTCAGCATCTTAAATGTAAAATTCAACACTAAAATTACCATACCTTTAATGACACCACATATTCTGTCATTCAGTGAGAGAATATAAGATGCAAAAACTGCAAAAACGCAGGCAAATAGTATTGACAGCTGCATTTTGGACGATATTTGTGAGTATCAAGTTTTCACCTTATTCAGCACGATTTTATTTGCAATATACAACGGTTTATAAAGCCAAACAATTATCCAAAATCCGCAAAAAATTGATCCTTTAATTTTCCGTCCGGCATTAATGTGCTGCCCTCATGGACTAAAATATGAACTACAGCTTATTGTATTGGGTTCTAGTTCCTTTCCTCACCGCATAATCGGAACTGTTTCTATGAAATTTTCATGGTTCGTCGGTGCCATAGTATTCATTCTAGTCATTAATTGATTTATCTCGAGTTATCATTCTTCATATGCTTTCAAATTAATCACCATAGGAGAGAGGAGGTAATGATTTATTCCCTTCGCTATAGCTCCGAAGTTGGTAGTACTCCGAACGTGGTAGTTGGGGAAGATTAAATATTCGATGTTGGTATTTCATATTTTGGTAGCCTTCATTTATTTAGCTGAATGTCTGCACATGGTTAGCCGAACATGTAAATAAAGACTTAACTTCACAGCTTATCGAAGATAAACAGCAGTAGACTCGAGAAATTCTTGTATTAGAGTATGCACTATTTTAGATCCGTTCATAATATACTATCCTTCGTTTTTCGGTGAAACATTGACATTTTACTGAATTTCTTACCTTATCATCAAGATAATTTTCTCTTTTCAGGTTCCAGTTAGCATGGCCAATTCCGAGGAGGAGCCCAAGGCAACCGAAGTTGTCGATGACGCCTGGTCAATGAAAATTCCAGAATTTCGGAGGGAGGATAACCCCCATCGTCTATTAGAAGAAAGTGCTTTCGCCACTTTATTTCCGAAGTATCGTGAACGATATTTGAAAGAGTGTTGGCCGTTAGTGCAAAACGCTGTTGATGAATATGGTATAAAAGCTGAATTGGACTTAATCGAAGGTAGTATGACAGTAAAAACTACTAGGAAAACATGGGATCCATACATTATTGTCAAATGCAGGGATATGATTAAGTTGTTAGCCAGAAGCGTTCCTTACGAGCAGGCTATAAGGGTTTTACAAGATGAAATCGGTAGTGATATTATAAAAATTGGTTCATTAGTACGGAATAGAGACAAATTTGTGAAAAGACGACAGAGATTAGTTGGTCCTAACGGGTGCACTTTGAAATCCATTGAGTTGTTAACTAATTGTTATGTGATGATTCAAGGAAAAACAGTGGCAGCTGTCGGACCGTATCGAGGCTTACAGCAAGTGAGGAAGATCGCAGAAGACACCATGAAGAACGTCCATCCCATTTATAATATAAAAGCGTTAATGATCAAACGAGAACTGGCGAAAGATCCCAAACTGAAAAATGAGGATTGGAGTAGGTTTCTTCCTAAGTTTACCGCAAAGAATGTTAGCAAACGGAAGCAACCTAAGAAGAAGAAAACCAAGAAAGAATATACCCCATTCCCTCCTCCCCAACCAGAGAGCAAAGTGGATAAGGAGCTTGCTTCTGGTGAGTATTTCCTAAAGGAGACGCAGAGACAAGCTAGAAAACGCAAAGCCATTGAAGAGAAGCACGCAGAAGCTGCAAAAGCTCAAGAAGAGAGAAGACAGCTGCCTTTTATTCCTCCAGAAGAACCGGAATATAAGAGAGCCAAAGCTAGTGAGGGTGGTGAAGTTGACGTGGAAGGGTTAAAGAAGAAAATTAAACTAGCAAAGAAAAAGAGATAAGAATTTTTATATTTTAGTGTTTCTGATCTTCCTTATTGCATGGGCTGTAATTTTACTCAATAAAGAGTAAGTCACACCATGATGGTGTCTTATTTTTTATTCCTTGTAGTATCACTACATATCCAAAGCTATCAAACTATTCACAAACAGTTACATATGGTATTGTCAATTTATTGACTACATTGCTAATTTCTACAGTAGAAAGAGATATGATAACATTAGAGGGTACCTTAGACAGTGTGAGGAATTAAGGATCCAACTGACACCCAAATGATAATAGAAATGCATTTTTATAGAGTTATCACAGAAGTCTGGTTTTTAGACATAATGATTTAGTTTTAAATTCTGAAATCCTCGAATATTTTTAAATTGAAAATAATCATCGTCTATCAGTTCATTCATCCAAATATGTCACTTGGTTCCTTTATCCTTACCTCTCTATGATTTATAACTGCTGCTAATGAATGGAAAAGAGTGAACAACTTAAACTGGCTGGTAAGAAGTAATTTGGGTTTGGTGAGGCTTAAGAATAGGTTCATGAATTTGCATGTCTATATCCATATCTCCATTTCTTACATCTTTCCATGCATTTTTTGTATCCACTAATTCTTTGCTACAACATGATCTTCATATCATTAAATAAATTGGTATATGAACCTGGAAGAACATATGGTAGACTTATGTACAATTTTCAAATTTACATTGTAATAAATAGTCCATATAAGATATTTACCTTGTCACTCTTGATAACAACATATCATAAGCGTTTTCTTAAAGTAGACAGGCATTGCTATACAACATAACCCATTAACTGTTTAACAACCATAAAATTGTGCATTTAATCAAGATACTTTGAAAATTGAATTCAATGGACGGGTACTCTGCAAATCTAGCGCACAAAAATAAGGACAACTTTTCAAAACTCGGCAGTGTTGTTTAAACATGATCTTATTATGTTTGCACCAGGGCAATTTACTCTTAATTATCCATACCTTTACATTCTTGTTGCTTTAATACATTAAATAAAAAAACTAGATAGCACCAGCACATTGAGAAAATATAGTTAATATATATCTTATGAGTTCTGAACTCAAGGAGCTTTAAAAGGCAAAGAATTAATACCAAAGATGAGAAATAGCCCATAACCACAGAGTATTATTTACTAAAAATGATTTCTTGAGAAGTCTTGCAGCAGTTGTGCCCACTGAATTTCTCAGTGTTATCAATTACAAAATCATTCAGTCAAACCTTTGCTCTAGTAAACTCCATCAATCAATGAAGGAGTGTCGATCTTTATAAATATTTGGCCTGCAAGTCCACATCATATTTTAAAGGCATAATATGTACAAACTGAGAATATGTATCATACAAATGTATTGAGCATTTTTAAAGTTAATATTTCCAGTAAAATTTCACTGTAAGACCATTTGAAATGTTTATCAAACAAGAGGTAAAGACTTTACCCTTAAATATTGGACAATACATGTATGCGTGCCATATGTACATACATTACCTAATTGGAAATTTTCTTCCGAATTTGATTATATATAATTTCTCTCTGAACCTGGGATGAGATGAAGATTTGTCATGCACAATATGTATTATGCAAGTTATAATGCTGTTAACGAAATTTCCTTTGCCAAATGGTATCATGTAAACAGGATACATTCTTCTAAGACATCTAGTTAAGTCTTCATTCATACTCAGCTACATAATGGTGAAAACATATTCTTCTCCCAAAAATCCTCCTTGGGGACATCTTTTCAGATTCCAATCAACACACTCACAAACAACTCTTTATATACATCTTGAACGATGTACAATTATAATCACAAGACACACATCAGCCCATTGACAAGCCATTTACTCAATAGAGCTCAAGTTTATTTTGGCTGTGCCAGCTGATGTCACTATCTGTTCCTCCTTCCTATAAGTCTACTGAGGATTTATCACAACCGATTGAGGGAAAACTTCCACTTTTGGGTCAATGAATTGATATCACATTTTTCCACCGTCAAACCACTTGTTTTCTCATGCCTTGAGTCTATACACCAGTCATAAGTGGCATGCTTCAGCATACTATTGTTCTCTATATGCTGCCACTTCTGTTGGGAGAAAAAGATTGACTGTGAGATTTTGTTTTTCATTGTATCAGCATGCTATACTTCCTCACAAGTATAATGATTAGTAACTTGCCTGATTTGGTGAATTATTACAAAGTCTCAGCCTCAGAGAAGTCCCTGGTTGATTTTTCATCAGGGTAAGACACATATCGTGATGTTTAATAAGGCCATCCTGGGTGAAAGCCCATTCCTACAAAAATTTCAGAGGGATTTTATTTCATATTAGTCTTACTTATATTTTTCACTTAACAAGAGTTTACTATTACAAGTAAACAGATTTTAAGCCTTCACTGTGTAATTTGTTTGACAGTATGACTTGCTTGCAGTTGTTACCTCAGAATAGTTTTATTTTTCATATTTGTTTCACTTCTTCCTTAAATGTGTTAAATAACAATTTTGGATTTATCATAAGAAAATAGTTTACTTCCATTATGCATAGATAAATGTATTTCAGAAACTGGAATGCCAAGAAAAGAGGCCAAAATTTTTCTTAATATTTTTTCTTAATATTTTCTTCACATACAGAGTATGTGAAGAAAAATATATGGACAAGGAGGAACCAAAAACCACTTGCTATTTATTTCAATAAATTTCACTAACAATAAGTATTACTGTGTCCTCACATTTATTAATACTATGGTCTATGAAATGTAGTAAGATGAATAGCATTACTATAGCAAGAAATTAAGGCAGAATTTAAGGATTATCTTAAACTTAATAAATTTCAACTGGATACCTTTCCTGCAATTTAATAACATATTATGGAAATTTATGCCACTTCATTCAATGCCACATTAAATGGCCATTGACTGAGTCGTAGCTTTGTGATTGAGACAATGGTTAATGACATGTGATACTATGAACTTCCTTATGATACCAGAGATGTTCACTCTCAAGATCTATTTTATTACTTTATAATAAATTTTGTCAATTTTAATGCAACAAAAATATTTCACCATAAGTAAAATAATGACTTTATTTAAAAAGCTATTCTTTGGCAACTGAGGTTCATATTTTTATATGGATTTAGAAACTTTTAACATAAATTTTACAAAAAATATCTTTTTTATATGATTTTTTTATGCTCTATAAAGATCAGATTTCCCATGCTACTAAGAGAATAAATTGCAATGAAAAGAATACATAGATACGAGTAGAAACTTCTTGAATTTATCTCAAGAAATTCATAAAAAATTCTTAATTCAAACCTACCTGGTTGCCTCCACTGTTATGACAGGTATACAATCCCAGAGTTCCATCTACTATATGGCCCATGGTATCCATGCACATGAGACCTTGTTGTATAGAGCCAAATGCTACATCCATGGAATCTGGAACTCTTAACTCAGGATAAACATTGTCGAGGTACCACTTGAATGGCTTACACTTAAGTCTCTCCTTTAATTCTAGTCTATTCTGGATACTGTAAAAAGATTTTTTTAGATTCAATCCAAAGAAATATAAGGACAATATCACTGATAAGAAACTTTGAATGCATATGCATACACCTGAAAACCAAAAGGATATATGGAATAGAAAATACCAAGAAAGTCATGCAACAAGTAAGAAGAGCAAAATTTCGTATGTTTCATACAAAGTTTTGCTCTTCTTACTTGTTCAGAATGGCGTTTCATGAAGTATAGCCATGTCAGATTAACTTTAAAGTCATGCAATTTTGCTTGGATTCCTTTGGGTTTTCAACAAGTTATTGTTAACTAACAGAAGTTTCCATTGCTAGGATTGAATTATTCATACTTCTCAGCAAATATAATGATAAGATTAATACCCTATGATTATCCTAGTAGCCTACGATTGACCTAATTACTATTGGCTCTGTAAAATTTAAATCAAGATGAAAATAATTTGCATAAATAGTTTTAGAGCCAGAACAACTGGATCATTTCTAATAGAATCAATAGCCAGATGTTTTGTATTTATCAGTTAATTAACCGCTGAACTTTCTTATAAATTAACTGAAATATTATAATTCCTTAGAATTAAGACTGAGATAGTGGGTTATAATTTAAATAATAATTAACACAGGAAAAATTAATCATATCACTGATATATATGAGGCATGGCCAACAGTTGTTTGATTGTGATTATCAGGCTTATAACAAAAAGTTCTTCAATCAATCATGACTAAATAATGAGAAGATTCTGAACTCCAAACATAAATTACATTAAAATAATCATCTTCTAAAAGAAGAACATATTTATAGTCTTATTAGCCAAGTAGGAGGAAAGGAAAATTGTAAAAGTTGAAAAAGCAATTCGTGTTCAGCTATATATATACTTATAATATATACGAATATTATATATACTTATTTTATACTATTACACGTTATACACTTCTTTACTTAATGAGACTAGAGATGAGTAAAGAAGTAAGTTGCAAAGTGGTCGAGGTTTGCGACCACACATGTATCAATAACTCTATATGTTCATTTAAAGTGGTATGGCTTTATTTCTATGTCAAATAACATTTTATTTATCAAATGAATTTCAAAGATTTATGTTCTGAATAGAATGTTAGATTTTTTTATTGTATTTACATGCTTAACTAACTATGTCGAAGGAAATATTTAGATGGAGGAATGTAGCAAGGTACAGATGTCTGCAGAAAGTTTAACTGATGAATCTGAATTTAAGTCCATTACCTTCCATCAATCTTAGTCACTTTTAAAGCACTAAGAGCTACCCATCCTAAACAAAGCTTAAGTAAATAAGAAACGTTCCACCATCAAATTATTATTTCATAAGGAACATTTGATAAATGTTTTGCAAATGCAAAATCCTAAGCAAAATATCTAAAATAAACTATTTCTTACTTTCCAAAAGGAATGTTCTTTGCCAATGGAACAGCTGCATAATAATACTGTTTGTAATCATCCATCCAAACTTCAGCAGCTCTGCGAGTGTTACGGGCAAAAACATTACCACTTCCTCCAGGGAAAGTGTAAGGATGCTGCTTTCTAAACACGTGTCCGACACGGCTGCAAGGAATTATCTCAAGACTTCCACCGCATTGCCACACACGGAAGGATATCTCTGTAAAAAAACATTAGGTAAGTAATCATGAAGGAAATTTTCAAACAAAGGATATAACATTCCAAGAGGTTTCATGTATCGATTGAAACGAAAGCGATCGTGATATTTTGTTGGTGATAACAGGAAATTAAACTCTTTCACTTTAGAATAAATCAATATTTTCTTACCTAAGTTTTCGCCTCCCCATACATCCATCATCATGTCATACTTTCCTAATTCTTCAAAATAGGACTTGTCAATAACAAATAAACCTCCAGCAATCATTGGAGTTCTGAAATATAGCAATAAAATTTGATGCTTTAGAAAATACCAACAAGATTTTTGATGCAACAACTCACAACTAACTTATACTTGTTGACTTTTATTCTTATGATTCAGTTAAAATTTTATTTGTGAAAAAAACAGTGAGTTATGAAATATAATAATTGATGTAATTGATTTTACCATTGAGACAGACATACAATACTTCTGACGGAATCTGAAGTACCATGAATATTTACATATCACAATTAGTCTCAAAAGAGTTTATAGCATACCTATGCTAAAGAGTTAAGTGAGTGTTTACCTTGATATTAACAGATTTTTCGGTATAAGATGAAAATTAATTTATAGATGTGCAGTTAAATAATGCATTAAGTTACAACTTTTCTTTATGTTGGTTTATTGCTGACAAATTTAATTACTAAAAGGAAGAACTTCAGTTAGTTCTAGAATAATGATTCTATATCACCTATGAAAAGTGAATCAGCCTTTAAGACTGTTCAGTAGCATTAACATTCAGGAATTGCAGACTTAAGAATTTAATTTAGAAAGGAATAATATGAAAAACAATGAAAATGGGTAGAAAAATTATAATGTGGCTTGCCTAGTTATGCCAAAATAAAACTTCATTGCAGGAATAATATGAATGTGAAAATGTCCTAAGGCAAAAAGAGAAAGGGATTTTATTTGTTTTAGAAATAAACCTAGTAGAATAATGAAAGAATAGAAAATGACATATGAAAGTTATTCATATTAAAATCATTTCACCTTATAGCAGCAGTGGGGTCTTTCTGTCTTCTGTTTCTCTCTTCATTGCTTAAGTACTCCCATTTGAAAACCAAATTCCAATCAAACCCTCCCCTCAAGTCTGCTGAAGCTCCAATGTATTGGAAAGTGTCCATACTGATAACATCTATGATGGGGCATACCACTCTTGTCCTGTCCTAAAATAACAAGAAGAGAAGAATGTTAACACTATATTCTTATACTCCATTTGATAGAGGCCATTTGTTATCTTGATCATAACTTCTTTGAAATGAGAAAAATAGATAACAAAGGCAAAACCTTCACATATGAGATGCCTTAGAGATAATTTTTGGAGAAGTAAGTTTGTTAAGGATATTAATTTTATACGCCATCAAATATGGTAAGCAGTTAACTGTGAGCTACAATTAGCATTGCGAGGATGGTTCACAAATATATATTGATACATACATTAACATACACTCATGTAGGTGACAGTAAGTATTACACTATCCCATACCACAATAATCAAAATGGAAATCTGGAAACTCAAATCAACCTTCTATGTATGCATGGATACATAAACAGTGAATATTACACATTGAATTTTTATCCTAAAGGGTGCCAATTTGGTAAATTTTAAATTTTATTATATTTTCTTCATGTAGAAAATTATTCGAGGCATTTCTTGTAGAAGCTCAATGTGAACAATTATCTGACTACCCAACAAAGCGATGGCAGGTGGTCCTTTTGGATTTCAAGTTAAAAACACATGATGGAATGAAATAAAATACAGCATGAATAATTGTTGCATTTAGTCAATATAATTTAAACAGCATAATCAGAATAAATCAGTAGTTAAAATATATTGGTCTCTACATTATCAGCAATATTTAATTTATTGAACCACTTTCTTTGTTTCCATCTCTACATAAAAGATGACTGGGAAAATAATATAGTTTTATAGTAAATGCTATTTCAAAGAATGTTCTTTTTAACTAATTGCCATAGGAAAGGTGGAGATTATTTATCACATTTCCACTTTATATGCATTTATAGAGGTGAATATCTGATGATATTTATGTATACATATCTGTATATGTATGTGGATGTATAATATCTGGCAATTGTCTCAAGTTTGAAAGGAAATAAATCCAAAGCACAATCCAGAGCCAGTATCATCAGATACATTTAAGGATTATTTTTTTTATTTAGAGTATAAGAAAGAATTATCTTAATACTTTTATAATAATAAAAGGTGCATACTATTTTTGTGGATCTGAACACCAATGTAAAAAAGTTAAAGAAGACACATCTGATTTACACAAAAGCTAAGTATAATATTCATAACTACTGAGATTTGGTACTGTAAAGATGAATGGTTCTCAACAAGTAAGTATATTTATTTTGAATTGGGTAATGCTTGATTTACAGCAAGGAGCAGAGCATTGATATTCTGATAATTTATTTCAAAATAAGATAATCATCAAGGTTTGCTATTGATTTCATATGGAAGTTAAACATATATATACTGTGATGGATAAAAAGGAGAAGCAAAAGTTACCTCGGCAACTCTTTCTAGAAGTGGTTCAAGCCAATTGACATTGCATTCACAATGACTGTCGAGGAAAGTGAGTACTTTTGCTGAAGCTGCATCTGCACCTCTAACTCTCGATCTCATCAGACCTGAAAGCATAAATTTCGATCATCTGCATTACTATTTGTTTCTATACACCAAAGAATATTGATAAAATATAATATTGAAATTGTGATTAAACAACTGTCTAAATCAATTTCTATTTCATTAAGATGAGAAAAGCAATAGGCTCTTAGAATAAAGTGCTTTTGCAATCAAGATTAGAAGGCCGCAGATTTCTCATTATCTGTCATCACATAGTAATTTTATTATCTCTTAACACCCATCCTTTGCTTCCTCATTATAAGACTCAAGATATTTAGGAGAAATGAACGCAAAATCAAAAATTTAATTTTTGATTTTGTATTTTCCATTCCTTCCTTTTCTGAGTACATTAATTTCTTAGTCAGAGTCCACCAGAATCAGTGCATTGGAAAATCATGAAGACTGCTCTTGACTCTAGTATATCTCGATTAGGATTTGGGTGAAAATAATTGATTAGCAAGACTGTAAACAATAAAGTTGTTGTAGTAATGGTGCATGAGCTCCCATTTTATCAAGTAAAGTACAAAGCAACTAAATAGAAATAAGATGGAGGAAATTAAAACTTTCCTCAAAATGAGCAAAAATTGATTATATTTATCTGAGACTTGCATCACTGGAACCTGGCATAAGAAATGGACTCTCAGATATGGCAGGCATTCCAGAAAATCTTACCACTTCTTCTATGGCAGATATTCTTAAGCAGGGGAGCTGATGGGGGATGATTGAAAGGAATTCAGAGGGTGCCTGAGAAGGTACAGCTTTACTGATAGGAAACACATATTATTACATTTATGAAACAGAAAATAATACAAACAAACCCCATGACAGTGGTGATATCTTATTAGGGGAACATCATTTAATTTTCATTGTTATATTCTATTTAAAATGTTCCTTAAGTTTAGGTTAGTACCCTGAAGTTAAATCTATATTATTTTACTCGTATGCTATTAAATGTGCATGTATGTAACTGTAAACACTGAGTAAAATGAATTATTATTCCATTTTAAGATGCAAAATTCAAAGTATATATATTTTAATTTTGCCATTTTATTTTATGCATAAGCAAAGTGTGTATTTTCAATTGGAAGAATTTAATGCTGAATTCATAAAACTCCCAGTATTCAAGAGAAGATTTGAATAACTCCCACATCTCTAAAAATTATATCAAAAACAGGAGAAAAACTTTATTTTCTTGCCATTTCCATAAGGCTATTCTTATGTAATGTAAAGGCTGAGAAGTCATAATAAGTTGCTATAAGTTATTGGAAGGAAAATGCAGAAAACTCACGAGAGGGTGTCACCTCAATGGATATTAGTATTTAAGATAATCATTAAAGAACCGAGAAATTCCTTCCACTGGTGGTTTCGATAAGTTGAAGGTGATTTTTCCCCTTTTATTGTAGTCTGTTCGAATATATCTATCATCTGTTCAAATCTTCATCTTTTAACAATTTGGCAGTATCATTTTGAATGAGGTTTCTTTTTAAACACACATTAAGTCTATCTCCAGTTCAATTCATATATTGCCGATGGCGGATTTAAAGACATTGCTGTTGTTGAATAGCATTTTTCCCTTTAATCTTGAACAATCGAAATTACCAAAGTCTTCATCAATATTATTTTGATTTTGATACGTCTAAAACAAGAATAAAAAAATTAATTTGTATTTATAAGGTAAATAAAGAACCATTTTACTATTGACCCATCAAATTAACAATTATGATTAATTTTTTGGGCTCTAGTTTCAGGAAACTTGCAGTTAGCTTATTTATAATCGCCACAATGATATTCCACCAATGATAAATGACGGAATCATATGATTACCATTAATAAAAATGTTTCCACTCAACTTACCCTCTCTTTTCTCGTTTCTAATGACCTTCACTTTCTGCATCTTCGCCAGTTCTTGCCCATCAGTTGCTGCAAGAAAGAAGATATAACTGTCAATGAAAAAGTTAATTTCAGTAAAAAAATACTTAAGAATGAAACATTTTTCCCTTTTATTGGTCCCCCAAAAATACTTTTGGCAGAGCGTTTTATTCTTGCTAGATATTCTTTTTTTGTAACTATGCTCAGATATAGAAACACTATCAAAGCCTTTTAGATACAATACCCATTTAACACGACCACTCCCCTAAGGTCGTGATGCATCATTTTTAATTATTTTATCAGTTTTTAATGAAAGTACATTCAAGTAAGAACTTGACATGCGGGGTAAAATGTGAAAATTTTAAAACAGCAATAAGAGGTCATAAATACGTTCTAAATATATGATGTGATTCATCATTAACATATATTAAATTCTTATAGAAACGAGACTTTTATAAAGAAATTTCAGGAGCAAGACAATGAAAAACGAAAATCTAAGAATACGAATTTTATCAAATTCGAGATTAAATATTAACTCTGACAAGTACATATATTCTCGACCTTTCGATTAGATGTAATTTACAAAGCGATAAAATAGTTGATCGGACACGAAAATAAAGCCGCCCATACGGATAATACCACACCCGACGCACACAACTGGAAAAGTTAGGGAAGGAGAAACAGATTCAGCGAGGATATCATGGATTCTAACGAGGAATCCATTGAGGAGACCCATTGGACAAAACGGGAGATTGCGCTCTTCAGAATTGCTTTGTTCGCCCGTGCTTGGAGATACCTACGCTCCATGGATAGCTTTTCAGTACACGGGTCAACCGAAAAGGATTACCAAAGGCAAATAATGCCATTAATTATTCAGGGCACCGAGCAAAATCGCAGTAATTAGCGAGAAATTGCAGTAGTGTTGCTGGGTGACGTGTTGTGTGGAGAGAGGTTGAACACCACACAACCGTGAGAAGATGGATTGAAAAATAAATCAACAACAGAAACCATTTTCTATCGCAAAGACAACTTTCAACTGATTCCACTTTCGGTGCAATTCAAATGCGATTTAGTTCGCGCGGTTTCGCTCCAATAAATTTACTTACAAAAGATCTCTCTCTACTATAAATAGGGGACCCTTGCAATTGAGAAGCTAAATATCACGACCTTAAAAACTGTCACAAGATTCTGCGATATCAAAGTAGAAGTGTTGCGTTTATTCTTGGAAAACTAATATTTAAAAAATCTACTTTTAACTATTCTGCAAAGGAGATTGTTTCCTGCTGGATTTTTCGGAATCAAAAATATTGGGGAGGACGGTCCCTTCAGTGTCAGATTCAGGCACAACCGCCTGAGGGAGGATACAATGACAATACGTGGATATCGGAAAGTCGTACGAATAATTCATACAAAAGTGATTGAAAATAAAGAACAGTTTATTGTGTATGAATACGACTATAAGATGATAATAAATTAAGAAGTAGCTGATAAAATTATTGAGATATCCGTCTATAACGATGCACCCGAAATGAACAAAATGGCGCATAATAAAACATGTAACAATAATCCACAGCGAAACTGTTGAAAGTCGAAACGGTTATCACTTAAGAAAATATTTATCGTCTCAAGGCGGCCATGCATCGAAAGCCGGATCTGATTCAAGACCAGAAAATAGTACGTATTGAGGATGAGTGATGAACATATTAGCAGATATTATTTTTAGTACAGATAATTACTTCAGTTTTGATTAGTCTCTGAACCTGTTTTTAGTCAATAGGAACCGCAACAAAGTTTCACATAAAGTATGTGCAGTTAACCATTCACCCATAAATGGTTTGAAAAACTATTTATTTGTTGAAAAAACTGTTACAGATTTTCTACAGAATTACAAAATCATCTTCCCAGCAAGTAACTCACGAAACACATAGAATATATCGTGCAAGGAAGATTCCAAAACACATGGAAAAACGGAATAATTAAATTGATGTGCGTAGACAGCAATTCTTTGAAGCAGAAAGCGGAGAAAGGTTCTTTTCAGAGCAAATGCGCTCCTTTTTCTTTCCGTTTTAATTTTTTGAGCCTATTTAAATTAGTCATACTTGGCTTCTTCACTCACGAGATTTCATCCAAATGAGAAAAACCGTCCTCTTCACTCGACACCTGAAAGCTTTTCTGCACAAAATTCGTAACAGAAAATTAATGGACTAAAATAGCTAACCTTGATGCTTTTCAATTCATTTTAAACCCAAAAATGCGTTAGGGAGAATGAATGTAAACCAACAGATCAAAGAAGGAAAGGCATCGCAGATAGAATGTCCATGGCTTTGAATCAGCAAAACGGAATTAAAAAAAGACGCAGGAAAGAAGAAATAGGTAAATGAAAAAGATCAGTGCTTGGGTTTTTATGAGAGACTACTACAAGGATTAAGCCTACAATTCCTTTGAACCTCTAAATGGAGGCAGAAGTCAAAGAAATGACTCGCGTAAATTACGACAAATATACTTCTCAAAGATATTATAAACTATGCAGCCTATTAGATGAAATATTGAGTGAAATAGAATAAATCGCGAAGAGTTTTGGTTTCGAGAATTCACATCAAGCCTCACGTAAAAAAATACCCAATTTGTCAAACCAAAGTATTTATATCAACACTTTCGATAGGCAGGTAAAGTAAAATGTAAAAGAAGTAATTTCCAGATCATGTTTAGTTCGTTTAACCCAGTGTTACTTCTTGAATAATCCATGACGTAATTGGCTATTCATGTACATGCAATATATATAATATATATGTATATAGCTATATGTAATAATGAGCTTGAGATAATTGCTTTGAAAGTGTACACAATACTTCCTGGTAATTTAAGGATGGTAGAGGTACGCTTTTTTCTAAGGAACATCTACAACCATTTGCTTTGTAAAAAGTATTATAGTTTTAGCCGAATTTATTAATGAAAAATTTTGCAACTATATATCTACGTCCGTGAGTAATTTTCATTTTTATATTTTCCTGAATGAATGTTTCTTATTATGCAATATATCAAATTATATTTCATTTATGATAGCATTAAAGCGATACATTTTTAGTCATAAATTTGATTTGTCGCGTACGTACGTTCGCTTATATGGAACAATGAAATTGTTGATGTTAGTGTTTCAGAAGAACATCACCATCAATAGATGGTTCAGAGTAGTTTTCATCAACGATTGTTTTTTGTCCTATCTTTTCCATTTAACTCCTTCGAATCTTTTCGTACTTTAGCGGTCACCAGGTTCCTAATCAATTCGTTATGTGAATGCCAATTTATCGAATAAGAGTCATTTAAGAGAACATTGAGGAAGAACTGAATTGAAGAGTGATCTTCAACTAGTAATGTACTAGTATTTTCTGTCTGAAATCTTCCATTTCGAAATTTTTGGACTGAAATCAGAAACAAGATTTTCCGCTCAGGTTGCTTAACCTCGCGTAGGTCGAAATCTCTCGGGATCGGATAACTGATTATGACATAATTTTATGGTTTCCGGTGGTTAACCAAGTCTTCCGCCTCCGTAAACTTAATTTTGACCGTTTCCGCAATACGTGGTACAGGAAACGTCACGTAAATACCCAAAATACCGATTCGCCTTTAAGTCAAAGACATGTTATTACTCATTATGAACATACTTATAAAGAGTAGCATACGCTATAGAATATTCGTTAGTTAATTTCAAGTTACATCCTATTAGTTAATACAACCTATCATTGGAATGAAATTAAAATATGACGCATTTACTTTTCATTTGAGATACTTCAATATATTATAGCCAAAAGAATTTAATAAACCAAAAGATCAATCAGCAGAGCAAAAGACATAAATTGTGATAATATATCAACTTCGTGACAAGTAGAGACTGCTAAAATAGACACTACGAAACAGCGTAGTTTAGGGGATGTTACAGTCCAATCACGAGGGAATGTATAACTGAATATCGCTGCTAAATAATCTAATAAATTTTACTTCATATACACATGTATTCATTCCATGACAAAGGAGAGGAAAAATTTCCCAATGGATTGAAAAAAAAGCGTCGTTGCGAAAGCAGCGACTGCATGAATACATGTAATCCCGTAATTCTGCATGCTCTCTTCAAACTCTTCCGTTTTTAGTATGCGTTCCAGAGTCATGTTCAAAGTGGAGTTACATTGTGTTTTGCCTTTAAACTCTTTCATTTTAACCTACAATGTCATTTTCTTTTATTTGAGCAGATCTCTTTTGAATCGAATAGCAAAATCAGAGGCGGAATTTGGAAAGAATTTTATTTTAAAACTTTCCGTTGATATTCTAAACACCGGCGAACGGATTATTAATGTTTATTTAGAAAACTCTTCCGGAAATATTATCGTATTTTACTTGTATTCCCCTTGATAGACCGGAAGAACCTTGCTTCGGACCTAGGACGATTTAGTTAGCGAAATACAGCGATTCTCAGAAGGATGCTCGCATTTGGTAATGAGCAAATTTTTAGCTGTGTGTTCTACTGTAACTATTTTTAAATGAACTTTCCCACATATCTCTATGTTATAAATTATAACTTAAGTCTTCAACCAGTTTAGTGACGTCATTGATACATATCGTTGTGATTCTTTCTAAACTAAACTGACGATTGTTGGAAATCAATTGGCTTAAGGCTGCAAATAGAATTTATATTGCCACGTTATTTGATTATTTTACTTGTAAGGATGCTACGCTAGATGGCGAATATGTAGGAACAGACAGAGTTCATATTTAGTCAACACGTGCATCACGTTTCTTTTTCCACTTTCTTCAGCCAACCTGTGATTGAGTAATCTCAACTTGGAAAACAAATAGCAACCAATGTTGATGAGATAGTGAGGCTAAATAGTTTGCGTAATTCGTCGTGAAATTCTCGCATACATTGTGAACTAAATATGATTTGTAGTCAATTACATGAAGTCGACGCCAGGGAATTTTATCCGATTGAATCCGCTTGAAAAGATTTCGAGAGAAGAAAAGCACGTCTCTTCATTTGCTACTCAAGGCACGGAGAGATGACGTGCATACGGAGAAATTATCCCGTTGACGAAAATTCGAGGCATTTGTAGCGGCGAATGTAATGAGGATGAGGGCCCTCGAAGGCGAGCCTATATAAAGCACGTGAGAGAACTTGAGCAGTGGCACTTGATGGTCAGAGACAGGATGGGATCGATGGGAATAAATGAAAGGTCAATGCGAACCAAAAGACGGAAGGACGCAATCTTCTACACGCACAAGATCATCTCCAAAAACGATAATATGTCACGGAAAGGATAGAAAGTGATTATAATATCCTCTCGTAAAGTATTACTTTGTGAAAAGGAGGGAATGAGCTTGAATCCACGTAAGATTTAATTCTCAAATATAAAACCGAATTACGTTGTGATCACACAGAGGAATTGAAATAAGGGACTAATGTAGTTAAATACTCGTAACTACAGATGGTTAAAGAAATATCGTACCGGTAAGGGCTAGTAGACTCGGAGCTAGTTTTCATACCCTTTTGTTCGTTGAAATCAATTTGATTGCGTAAGTCATCAAAGATACTATTTTATCGTTTATTGAGTTTGTGATATTGTTTACTCATTTTAAAATTAATAATTTCATATGTATTAAACCCAATAATGAACCTGACAAGATTGATCGAAAACATTCATAAAGAAGACAGCTATTAATTTCCTTCAGTAACGGGATATTCTTCCAAAGAAGAAATTTTGTGACAAGGTCAACGAAATGATATTAAAGCTCTGCTTAAGAGTTGATATTTAAGTTCCACCTCACGCTAGTGTAAGAACTATATGAAGGACTAACTAGTCTGAATCTTAGCCGAATAAATTCAATTCAATATAATTATCATTATATTGATCGTAATGAGGCAAGATATAAATTAATAAATGGGTAAAAACAGATTCCACAACATATGTTCAATGAAACTCAATAAATATACGATCGTCTTCAGCAAGTATACCTTAATATAAAGAAATTGATTTAACACTTAATGCAATTAGAAGGAATAGAATGAGGAGCACGTGTTGAGATAAAGGATGGAATGAGTCCTTTACAGATTAGAAAATGATTAGAAATGAGGACTGAAAGGAAAAGCTGTGAAACCGATATGAGATAAGTGCATTATATTGGACATACGAAGACGGTGAATAAAGGTAGATCAACAAAGTTGGTATGTGGAGAAGATATAATTGGTTTTAAAGAGGGATGAAGGAAAATTGACGATATGAAGTGATTCTGAAGTTAGCGGGAGAAAGTAGTTTGAAGATCGAAAAGAAATAATGCAAAGATGTACGGATATCGAGCAGAAATGGTATAGGAAATTATGGAAAATATACGGCGACATAAAAGAGTATAACGTAATCGCTATTCAGTCTATATAATTTAATTGGAAGAGTCGTTTATATATCAAGAATTTCGTACGCTGCGGCTACGAATCCTTTCTTATCGGTCTTCTTCTCAAAGAAATCACTGAGAGAGATTAATAACAAGTGTAAAGATTCAAATCGAAATAAAATTCGTGAGACAAATGTTAGAAAATTTCCAAAGAGTTATTAAATTCTCCTAAAATGTGAGACGGTAAGAATCCGCTGTAATGTGCGTATCATTCGTCAAAGTTAAAATTCGTCATAAATATCATGCCCACGTAATCAGTGGAATAACTTATACAGCATAAAAAAGGATACTTATACACACTATAGCATTTTAAATCAATTAATTCAGATAGATATTTTAATATTAAATAAATATACCTAAATATAAATTCAGTGCATTAATAGACTTACTGGAATTTATCTCTTGTAGAAACAATGAATTAAAATTCATTAATATAAAATAATTGACACATAAGTAAGAAGGAATTTAAAACTCTATAATAATATATTTGCCTCTTTTTGAAGGAACTGATGTATTTTTCTAGACTTTCATTTTCCTAGATGAATGCTTAACATCAACAGCTACGTCATTCAAGAAGTTTTACATCTACTTGAAGAAAAGAGATGGTTCAATCTTGCCAAGGCGTCTATAAATAATTAATCCCTTCTTAAAACTTCTAAAGATCAGAAAAATTTATGTAAGACCGTGGATTTAGGGATGACAACGTGAAAGAGCAGTCAGTCTTTTGTGAATCATTTTAAATATGAATGAATGAATATGTCATATCGCGAATGAATCCATCCTTTACAGGAGAGGCAAAAGATGGTGCAATTCATTCATTTCCTCTGGGAAGCTGCAGCGCCGTTGAAACAGAGAGAATGCAGCTGTTGACAGGTGTAAGAGCGAACGGAGAGAAATAACGCGTTTAATAAAACACAAACATTCAGCCAATCTTCCGATATAGACAGACAAATTCCAATTTTGACGTGTCTTTCAAATTCTCTCCAATACTTCTTTTTTCCATCGCTGAAATCGCTCCCCGAGCGGAAAAGGTCCATGTGTAATTGGAGGATACAGAAAAGTTCTTTTTTTCTGAAGAAAGGTCGTGACGATGATATAAAGTATGAGTAATGACAATTATTTTCAAGATACGATGGATTATCATGATGAGTAATCATTGTATAAAGGAAAAATTGGTTGAGAGTAATTTCTCATAAACTGAAAGAGTTGTATCATTTGTTCCGCAGACACTTTAAATTTCTATAGCAGTTACAAGAAACCATTACAGACCAAAGCGCATAGTGTATAATAGTACGGAAATAAAAATTCAAATTTATTTCTATATTCCATAGACTCTAAATAATTTATGAGAATTACATTGGGAGCCGTAATGAATGACAAGGGAGGAACACACGCAACCATTCCCTAATCAGAAATATCCGTTTAGCCAGGACTCAAACACGTGACCATAATAGAAGTAATCAAAACACTTTATGATACATTGATGAGAAAAATGATCGATTTTTACTAGTTTGCATAAATCGATGCCACCATAAAAAAGGGCGTCCCGACGTTTATCCCAATTTTTGTAATTTATTTTGAAATTTCCTCATGCTCACCTTAAAAGTGTATGTATACGTTTTTGTGTTCACATATATATTTATTTAGTCCAAAGGTCGGCGGGAGTCGATTGAACCTTAATATTTAAGCAAGTGTAATCTTCGTTATTTATTACGGAATCATCTTGTTCATACGTTACTCACTCTCCAAATTACCATTTGACGAAATATCTCTTGGGTGAAAAGTCATGAGTTTAATTTGAGTAAAATTTCCCTTAGACGAACCCTCCTTTGGGTGAAAAAACCTTCAGTGAAACGTCTCTTAGGCGAGAGGCATGGAGTAAAACTCCTTAGAACTCATAGCTGACAATGCATTCCTAAGCTATGTCGGGTAAAACGAAATACCGTTTTTTAATTTCTCAAATTCACCTTAAAAGTTTATGAATGCTTCTGTTAGTCCACTTTTTATTTATATAATTACGTACACACATATACGAACGTACAGAAATACATGAGAGTGGAGCCACCCTAGACACACGGCCTTACTTCACGCATTCAATGGTATTGCCATTATACATTACATTACCTTCGTATCACTACTTTATTTACTAAGAAATGAAACTAAGTAATGATAAGAACTAATAATTAGAAAGTAAGAATTAACGTTCAGTTTTAATCCAAATTCAGGGGTCGAACCCGAGACCGCTCATATCAAACCTCACCCCGCCCAGAAACCTAGGAGTACTACATTCATATCATCATGTAGAAAATAAGAGGCACAACGAATGTAGATAAGAAGAGAAGATGAAGATCTGCAGAGAGAAAATAGGAATGTAGCAAAAGGGAGGATAGAATGTATGGAGACACGCCCCTCATCCATCGATCTCCGACCTTCTCCGGCCCAAACTCCTCCAAAACTCCTCATCCATACTTTCACGAGGAACCGCATGTCCTCCAACTCCTTCGATCCACAAACAAGCGGAATAAAAACGACATTGAACTCAGGACGATGTGTAACTTGGGAAATAATACCAAATGTTCCTACGGCAATCTCCCCTCTAGGAACGAAGGATGGTGAAAAGAGTTGGATGAAGAGATTGTTCTAACCTCTCTAAAAAGTTTTAGACAAGAAACACGGCAATCGATATAATTGTACGCGTAATTATACATGATTGTTTGTGATATATATTCAAGAGGGAAAAGCGTGATTTATCTGAAGTATAGGACGTTCATCACAGATAGCATCGACACTTTGACCTCTGAGATTTCCAGATTATCCATCCCTCTATTTCCGCATCTGAAGGTAATTTACATACTCATAATTCCAAAAAGTATTTTTCGGGTGATGAGCGAATATATTTAGATGAGAGAATCTTTTAAATTCTTCTTTCATAATTTAATATCCTCATCAAATCGACGACGCAAAAAGATTTGTATTAAAGATATTAAGACAGTACCAAGCCACTTCATTTAAAATAAGGAAACATAAGGGAATGAATTCGATCTCTATATGACTGGGGAAGAGAACCGTTCATTCTTACATTCACAAAACGTAATACTTTTAACGAACATTGGATTATTCCATTACAGTTTTAACATCTAGATGAAGAAATTTTTTCATCTGAACTTCCGTTAATTACAGAGACATTCCGACCGCTATCGGTGAAATTCCTCACTAGAGGTTTCCTATACTCACGAGATGTATTGCTTAATTTGATCAGTTCTACACGCGGTATTTTCTCATTAATGAGCGAAGGCAAATGTGACTAAGGTTTCCGTTTATGACAGCTATCTTTGTTTACCTGTAACTTTACATATTTTCTTCGATATTTACAACTGCACGGTATTTCCTAAATGTGACGAAAACAGTCTTTTCTTGGTTCCGAAATAACCTAGCACCTAATACTCTCCTATTTGGACTTCGATACAATAAGAGAATAACGGAGGTGATGTGTCCGTTAACAAATCACTTACAATGTTAATAATAATGAAACTAAAAATAATAAAACCAAATAAAGGCCAAAGACTAACATTCTCTCGTACTAGTAAACCGTACTTCTAAGTAGTTATTTTTATGCTGATATATACCTCAGAAAGTACATTCACTTGAGCAAATACCCAATTAAGTCACCAAAACCATGAACAGAAACAGAGGAACAAGCTATTTGGCACAAAAATGAATTTTAACCAAAATAAGGACGATTCTTACATTTGATTTTGGATGTGTTACACTTTTAATTTTAATTTAATGTTACACAAGGTTATTATATAATTACGGAGATCGAGATTCATCTAAAGAAGAGGAAGGAAGTATTTCTAGGGAGAGCGGTTATCATCCGCCGTCTTATACAAATCGATTTGCCATCGGAACTATGATAAAACTATTTCCTCTGATTTAATGCGGTTATTTTCGGGAATAATTCCAGAGAGGATGGCGATCTCAAGATGATTCTTTTCGAGAAGTTGTGGGAGGAGAAAGCGATTGGCCCTCAGACGATACTTTTTTCCATCGATTGAATGAATATTTCCTCGATAATACGGCTCTTACTGCTCGATGCACCACTCAACCTCGTCTACCGTCAACTTATGCAACTGGTTTTAATTAGAAAGCCAATCAATCCGCTAATTGATTTCGCTCAGAACCGACGGATTTGACTGGTTGTGGTAATTTGTTTATCTCCACCAATTTACCCAATTCATTAGCTTATACCGGATTGATATAGAGAACAACGGCGAGGGTTGTACAGCTGAATTGCTTATAATTCTCATCCAATAACCGTTTTCGATGAATTCTATGAAGCAAGAATCAACTCTACGACTCAACGCAACGGCACTAATTCATTATCACAATTAAATTGGATTATATGAAACATAAATTTCGAAATTGAGCTCCTAAACTAATATGAGAGGATTAGACCAACACTATATCTAACGCAAAATATGTTATCGTAATATAGCAGACACAATGCACATTATAAATTGATTTTTATTTAAATTGTATCTCTTTTTAAAATCTAAGAGAAAAATTGAGAATTCAATCATCGGTGTTTAAATGGTGAAAACTTTTTTATTTACATATACATAATTGTTTATGAATATCCATGGTGTTTATGATTCCGAAAATAGTTTGAATTTAACTTGTTACTAAGAAAATTTATTGAAACATTAATTAGCTTCTGTACGTATGTTTAATTGATAAATATTTTATAGCTCTAAATTTAAGGTGAGGACTAGACAAGGGTTTTATCTTAATTGATGAGATGCTTTTTGGAACTTCGTGAGTCCATGTCTATAGATAAAATAAAAAATACTTTTGATGCTTATAAATATGCATATATTACGAACATATAAAAAATTGATAACCTGAATTTATCGCGTTTTCCCACTAAAGTCAAAGTGCCAAAGTTATATATTTTCTTTCATATTTGCTAATACTAAATATATAAATAATTTGCGGAGTGGATTTGGAGTAATTTTATGATCCCAATTCAATAAAGATTCAGTCTACAGAGAATAAAGCGTCAAAAAGCGATGGAAAATAAAAGTAATCGTTAAGTTTAACTCATAAAATTTTCGTAAAATTTCATGTGGGTTTTACAAAGTATTTTTACTCCTTTTTCTAACACGGAGTTCTACATAGTGAAGGCTAGATATATTGAATTTTTTTAATTAATACAACTATATTTTAGGTCCACGATTAAAATAAGTAGAAAGAAAAATGCATTTTCTGCAAAAACAGATATTAAGATAAAAGTATAAATAAACATTCTAATGAGATAAAAACGAACAAGCTATCGCTTTCAGTCCGAAATGCAGGTAATAGCGGAGATTTTCTATGCAATCTTGCTTAAATTGAAAGAACTCGGGAATATTTGGAAAAAAAGATCGTCCCGCACAACTTGGGACGAAAATTCAGAACCCAAACTGACCATCTGCTCGGAGAGGTCCTTACTTTTTATCGATGATATTTGGGAGCAGAATTCGACATACCGTAGGGGCTGATCACGAATCGCCGAAATTTAAAGAACCAGTATTTCTGCATCGACTGGACTTACAAAAAACACAAATTAATATACATAAATGACAAGAAGAAAGAGAAATTTGCGCTCCAAACGTATTTCCGCCGAAAAGTTGAGATAAAAGCAGTTCCTTTGAAGAGGTAAAAAATATGCTGCGGTTACACCGCGGCCAAGAAAATAATCGAACGTAGGAATATGAAGCTCTTCTAATTACCGCCGGATCCTTAATTTACGAGGCATTCGCTCGGAAATGGCGAATGGGTCTGCAAAGTTATTATCGGATGGAGAGAGACCGCAACGGTAACCGAATTTTCCCCGTGCAAGCAAAAATGTAAAAGCAAGCTAGGGAGTTATTCTGTCCGCTTCAGATGAAAGCCGATCGAATTCTACATTCTTCCCCAGAAAATGGATTAATTAAACAAATGAAGACTCGCGTTTAATCTGGAATGAGTAAATTATGAAAGAAGGGCCCGATCTCATATAGGGCCTCTTTTCCGACAAAGACGAATATAGGGATCAAATGAAGCACTCGAGCTAATGAATCCGTTGCATAGCACTCGGAGAGAATTACCCGGGAATTATTCGTCGGAAATCAATTTTATTTATCAGAGATGAAAAACTTATACTTGGCGCGCTCTTTTCGAGACACATTCCGATTTGGAAATGAAGCAACGTGTGTGGAACGGCAAACAAAACACGCGTGTTTATATTAGATGAGGTAGGGAAGTCGAGAGAATCGACGGGTTTGATCCCTTGTATAATATGTAAGCTCCAATGAGTGATTTCTATTCCGCTGTACCACGAAAAAGCATGTTTTCTGAATCCTCCGAACTGGATGTTTGTTTATATCTACACCAAACATGTGAGGATTTTCCCATATCCGACCTCTGCAGTCTGAGGTTCATTCATAAATGAAATTTACGCTTCAAAGAGACGATATGATAAGTATTAATATTGTATTTAATTATAATGTTTGAATAATAATGTAGAATAATTATGGCTGATCGAAAATTGTTAAGAGTAAAACTCTTTTACTTTGTAAGTACTATTAACTTGATTCAGGAACCATCCGTAAGATCTGTAACAGGGTAAATTGTAATGATTGACAGGTTGGGTGTAACAAGTATTGTAAATATACATTAAATATGTACTGCAAATATGTTGAATAGATGTAATTTATAGAGTGTATGGTATTATGTATTAAAAATGCGCACGTAAAATGTTTAATATTTTATGCTAATGAGTTTAAGGCTATCAATTGACTATTATCATACAGCACAGTAATTCAGTAAATAATAAGATAAATATTCAATAGAAACTCGACTTAACCAATACCTGACATTACGTGGAATTCAAAACTCTAACCATAAAGAAATGCCTAAAATCAATAAGAAATTGATAAATTTATTATCTTTTATACCGACAGAACGAAAAAACTTTGCATATTCTGATCCTTAACTTGCGAATATGAGAAAAAATTTTTTTTGTTAACTTATAATTAAAATTCTAAACTATAATTACAATTACAGAACCTAGATAAATCTCTTGTAACCCGAAGATTCTGTTAACTAGTTAATCCTTTTGCTGCTTAAAGTACCTCTGTCTCCTTGTGCTGACATCTTAAGACAAAAAAAAATGAGTTTCAACCAAACAAACCATTTTTTACAATCGTTATTATATGCAATAGTTAGATCAGTAATTAATTGCAATGTTTAAGTGAATTTTACGCATTCAAAGAATAAAGAGAAAAGTTAGTTTCTACGCAACAACGAAATCGAATCAATAACATCAGATCGTTTTCCAAAAATAAGCAAGCTTTCAGCAAGATATTTAAATCATAGTCGTTATGATATATATCATTAGCATTATTTTATTTACATCAAAACAAGAATTTACATAATTAATGCCGTTATAAAAGATCTCACTGCTTAGAGGAGTAGGAAGCAACATTCTAGAATTTCAGCTCAAAGGAAAGGTTTAAGAGATTGAGTTCGAGGTAGAAGGTGGTGATATTTTCCTAACAACATCTTTTCTGCTTTAATTTTTTAGATCTTCTAGAGGATGATAACTACTGAAAAAATTAATTAAAATGAACAATTATACTCAAAAAATTATTAATATCGAATTTATCTGTTCCCAGCACTGAGTCTGGGATTGGCTGGGAAAGCACTAAACGAATTATACTCATCTATTGCTTTTATTTGTACTTTGATACACATTCACGAGTCTTCTAACTATGGATAATACTTCAATGATTACTGTTTTCTGCAGGTGAGCGTAAATATGGCTCTCCATCCCAATCATTTCTAAATTTCTATGTAATATTTTTGGTACCACTATGATCGCTGAAATAATTATTCGTACTATTTTAACTGATTTTTGATTAAAAATTTCCTTTATCTCCTCTGCTAGTGCATGCTTGGTTTCTAAGTTGTTTTATTCGGAAGGGATACGTTTGTTTTTAAGTATGCTACTCTTTCGTGTATTATGCCAAGAGTCGAATCCGGTCTTTTGGTCACTCTTGATAGATCTGTATGGATAGTTAAATTGTAATGCACTTTGATTTAATCATTATCTATTACTAGCGGTGGTGTAGTTAGGTACCAGGGCTTAATTTGAAGAGATGTATCGTAATTTTTAGTTAGAGAAAGATATATTTGCTGCATTTATTATTATTATTATTAAATTACAAATTATGTAACTAATAAAGGAAATTTAACTTCAATCGACTATTCGCTACTCCTAGAAGGCTAAAATTAAACTTTGAATTAACATTATTGAATCCTTTTCAATCTGAAAATGCACTTGATATAAAGGCAGGTTGTACAGGCCTATGTTGCGGTGACGACCGCAGGAATTCTCATTTGGATTTCCGATATAGCGCGTTGTTTTTAGCTTTGATGCATCGCGGTCTGTTATGAGACTATATTAAATGTGCTGCTTCTAGTGGAACGCAAATACCGGAGCCATTCCTCGAATATTCAAAGGCAATCAAATTAAAATGCGACGGCAGCTATTCCCAATGATGTCAATTCAATGGAAACATAAATATTAGTATGACTACTTAAATAGGCTTGAATTTAAATCAATTTTACCTCGATGAATTAAGTTTATTGTAGCTAAGTGTGCTGCAAACTTTGTGAAACATAGAAGAGAAGTCATATTTCAGCGTTTTTTGTTTACGAATGCAAATTTACGGATCGAATTTCCGACCGAATCGGAGTGTCTCCTGATCAGCTCCATTTGTAATTCCTGATCAGTTCTATCTGTAATAGTGCATGAGGACTGCTATATGTCGCATTCTGAGTAAACGAGAAATGAGATATTTGTCGAAATAATGACAGAAAAGGACAAAGTAAAATGAGATTTACAAATAAAATTTCACAGAATCAGGCGAAATATTGCGGAAATCCCTAAATGGAAAGACATTCAAAACATTGTACTTCTTCCACAACGTTTAGTTTGAACAAATAACACACGACTGGTTATTACGAGTAATAGTCATCATCTGGTGATCATCCTGATTCAAATAAAACGTTGTGGAATAGTTACAATTTTTCGAATTTCTATCCAAAGAAATTTTTCGTAGCGTGTTCCAGGTTTACCGTGTGCATTTACATCTGCATTATTCTTATGACATTCATCAATTCCACATTAAAAATGAACGTGATCTCAAAAATGACGATGCAAGAAAAATGCTTTGCTTTGAGTAAATAGTCAATCATCCATTTCATTAGCCACATTTACTATCTGATGTTTTATTTGAGAATTCTTATGTCGCTGTGTGAGCATTGAATACATCAATATTTTTCCCGTCGAGAACCAAAGCGAATGTCGACTAGTAATCAATAACGGTTGATAAGATCGAAATATTAATCCACTTTAAAAGGGTAGTAGATAAGTAAAAGTTATTAAAATTAAATTGGTTCAAAAATATATTTCTTTTGAAAAACCTTTAATATCAAGGAATAAATATAAGCGAAAAATGATGACATGACGGGGACCCAAACCCAGATCTCTCACTTTCCGGACAGATTTTCTAACTACTGAACTACCATGCCGCATCAATTTAATTTCTTTTTATTCCTCGGTTTTAAAAACCACAAACAGACATGTGCTAAGATCGACATATTTCCCAATTCTCAATATTTAATATGTCGAACCGAAACTTGCGGACCTTCCCAGTATTAACCCACGAATCCCTAGTGTCGAACCACCGGTTGATAAACAGGATAACATGCTACATTTGATACCGACGTCTCCCAGAATATGATGGAACCATCCGCTGGAATTTCCGGAGAATGGGTGCCTAATCCAACATCATCAACACGTGCGCCAACCAAATTAACGATCCCACCGGATTAATATTCCTCCGAAGTATTCGCTGGCGATCGCAGTCGGGCACCGAGTCTCGCTAATGAATCTCTTTCGACATCAAAAACGGATCCCGAGTCGTCGACAGGCGCGAAAAAGAAAGAGAAGCGCCGCTTTATTTTTTCCGCGCCGCTCTTTAAACAAATCCGAGAAGACCTCCGCGCCGAAGGACGGTTTTTGGCAAGGGTTTTCCGGAGGAAAAGCTTTGATTTCGAAGGGGAAGAGCTGTCGTTACATCGCATGAAAGAGATTCACGACGCTCACAACTTGTCTTTTTTGTTTCTGTTTCCAACCCTTTGCGTGCACACACGCACGCAAACACGGCCACCTTCTCTCACCAAATCGCTTCTCCGAACCCTTTTACTCATTCCAGACGCCATTAAAGAAAGAAGAAAAAGTTGACGGCGAACAAATGAAAGGCGACGGGCGTCGGCCGATGATTGGGACGACGACTAAAAGAGCATTAGAACACTCGATAACATGGATCTTTCGGCAAAAACGCCAAATGGCCTCTTCTTCGGGACACGTTTCATCTTTTTTCTGCTATCAATTTTTCTCGTGGAAGCTCTTCATAATGTTTTTAATCATTTCTTACCGAGGGAATGAAAAAACGAGGGTTGCAGTCTTCGATGAGGAAGGTTGTTTATTCTCTTTTCCTGCAAAATCAAGCAATCCATATCTGAGTACGTGGATGGACCACGCCCATGGTTATGTGTGCAAAAAGGGTTTCCGCGATCTTTACTTCGTGCGCATCATACTCATCCTCATACATTTCATTAAAACGATATTGGAGGAATCATCCCTGGTAAAATGAACTAAACGAGTTCCACAAGATAAATATTATAGATATTAAGTTAAGTGTTCTTTACTAGGTGTCATGGTGTTGCACATGAAGTCTAGCCTTCTCATATTAATGACGGAATTATGTTTTCAACCAATGTAGTAGGAAGAGGATATTTCCCGATTTTCAATACTATGTAATTAAATAATAAACTTTCCATCAGAATACTGTGTGACCGGATAATTTTACTACTTTTTTTACTAATTTTACTACTTTTTAACACTTTTCTGTCACTCTTTAGAATGGTTAAATTTAAGAAAACATTCCCGATGAGGGCTCTGGAAACATACTAAGCTTGAGGCGCCAAAATAAAAATACTATGGTCATTTACTGCGTGCAGTAAAAGTTCCCGGTACTCGCAATATTCCTTCGTGCTGATGTGATGGAACATTTTTATTCGACCTTTAATGGCGAACTCCTAGTAATAAGAAAATGCCGCATGGTTTCCTTCTTTCCTTGTTCATCGCTATTTTCTGATAGCCGTAAATGTAATGATTAAATGGAAGGTTGAGACAAAAGAAATATTTAAGATTTCAATGAAGAGTATCGAGCGAGTGAGCTATTTTCGCTGAAAATCGTATTCGGTGGGCTATTCCCCAAATTATCAATCAATTACCATAAATGTTACTGCAAATCGCATATTTTGATATAAATTCGGGTATTCAAATCAATTTTTTTCTATATTTTCATCACTGACTACTGAGTGCTATTGAAATGTTTGGAGAAAATCGTACTCCAACATAATAGCTTTTGAAGCCTGGAATACGTAATGAGACACGTTAAAAATTACGATGCGATTAAACCCGAAATATTTAAATTAGTAATTTACTATAAGCATTGTGTACTACGATGTAAACAGAAAACGAAACCATCTCGCTTATAATCGAAAGCTATCACTAAACAGCGTTGGAGAGGGCGCCTAAACTATAGGCCAGGATACAGCAAAGGAGTACTGCGGGCTGCAGATTTCCAGGCTTTGCATGGAGGTACCTCGAATTACGAGCTTAATTCGTTCCGGTTCTAAGTTCGTAACTCGAAAAGTTTGTATCTTGAAACCCAGTTTTCCATTATATCTTTCCTGTTTTTTCGGTTCCTTTCTCGGAATTAATATCGTATCCAGAGGTCAAAATGAAGTTAGGAGAAAGTTCGTACGTCCGAAAGTTCGTTTCCAGAGCGGTAGAGGCGCCACCGTATGTATTCCGGAATCTAAGTTATTTAACCATAATTTTTACATCCATCATTCAGTTTTTCCCGTGCCAGTTAATGTCCCTTTTATAAACCATTATTCACGAATGTATTTAATAATACCATTTAGTTACTATAAGTAAAGAGCATATCTCTTATGACAGATTGGCTTTTGAAGGATTATATACATCATCATAATATTAAGTAGTAGTAATGATAATAATAAAAATAATTCTTTTTTATTTATGAGCATATTTTAGTCAAGGTAAACCAATCTTAACATTCGTAAATGGTATGTATCTTGCAATCGCCTATAGTAGTTTTGTACCTACGTGCATAAATGCACTGGTAAGCACATAATATTACATTTACATACAAACGTAACCTGCTGGCTGTCTTTTACATCCAGATATAAAAGGTATAATTTTCCCCCATTTCTTTCCCATGTATATGATACCTATTTTTAATGAAAAATAATTAAAAGAAGCAGCGTCAGGTCTCAGCGAATGCAGATTCATGGACGTGAAAAACGTCCGATTTAAAATTTTAAAAATTCTAAAAACTGAAATCTGAAACGCCTATGGAAATAATAATAACTGAAGTACTCTCTTTTAAAGCTAGATCACGGTTCTTTCAAATGAGCTCTGAGAAATACCTTCTGCGGGAGACAATAAATATTGTACGACCATGTTAATTTGGATAACACGAAAATGAGCGTAAATAACTGATATTAAAACGAAAACAAACAATTATATATTGTGGACCGCTTATTTTCTTGAAGGATCTTGGAAGATATTCGAAAAACATTCGAAGTTAGTTGGTCGTTTGGTGTTTATGCATCCTGCCGGTAGGTGGCTCGCAAGGTACGAGAATAGAACTTTGAATCAAAATTTCAAACATACTGAGTCCGTCTGTTTGTACAGTATACTATTATTATATTATTATATCCATGTATAATATTATATATTCCAACTTTGAACTGCTTCTTCTAGTCATTTTATGTCCCAATCCTCCGACCATCTTCTTCAAGGAGTTTCCCACATCTGAAAAGGAGGACTTCACTCCGTGCGTCTAATTTAATAAAAGTCAGATGGGAAAATATTATGAAAGAACATCTTTAAAGAAGAGAACCGCAATTTTTGACTCAGAAAATTCGAAATTCATCGTACAAAAATAAACTTTTGTACAAGGAGGAAAATACTATGTAATTTTATAAAAGAATATATAATATACTACACAATGTCATAAAAAACAATAGATAGACAGCAGTAAAAAGGGTCAACATATAATCATAAATCATTACTGTTGAATCCTTTTTATACCAATCTGTGATTAAAAATATTCCAGATTTCCATTGAAAAAAAACATTCATGCTTAGCAATAATCCTTGATAATACTCTTAAATTTTTATCAGGCCTTTTAACAGTAAGGGTATGCGTGGAAAATCTAAATTGAATTAATTTGATTTTGGAGCCAAAATGATTCAAACGAATTATTTCTATGCAATAATTATTCCTTTTTGTAAACGAAACATTAATTAATTAAAACGTAGAATGACTTTCGATGATTAAACAATAATTAATCATGTTACGTTTTAAAAATTTTTACCGAAGTTTAATTATTGTTTTTTGATGAAAGAATTCAGTTTTTATGGTTAATTTCGAATTTCTGGAGTCAAAAATGGTGGTTCTGTTCAGACTTCGCTTTGAAGAATTTTTGTCACATCACCCTAATTTTGTTACACAAAGAAAGACTATTTAATAAGAACCGAGGATAAGGCACAAAAGGAGAATCACTATCAAAGGGAGAAATCGTAACTTGTGTCGGCATTAGACATAAATGGGAAGAGGCTTATCGCAAAATGAGCAGACAACCTTCATTCAAAATCCTCGCTCAGGTTGAAATGATGCAATTCATGTGATACAAACGGATATTGCTTCTGTGCATGCTATCCAAGGATTCTAGGTCTCTTATTTTGGCCGTCGTGGCAAGATCAACCGGCTGTTTGACATCGTTATTCCGGCACATTACTGCTCGAGCGAACCTTCGATGCCCGCGGTTTTCCAGAATTCGAGCTTGTAGTAATGGGAGAGACCGCAGAGCTGTCGCTGAAACAATGCCTTCGAGGGATGCCTTCGGGATTCACGTGCGCTGACCGCCGTGCCCCCGTTAAACTTTAATCCGATGCGATGGATCGAAATCGGCATTGCTGATTCCCGAACACACAAAGCGGAAGAAAGCCAAAAACGAGGGCCAAAGCTTCGAATATAAAGGAACTGTTTCGATCTTTATTAGTTACCAGCTCTACTTCCCGTTCATTTTTTAATGGAGATATAAAAATTGGTAAATACAGTACAAATTGCGACATACTGGATTATCAAGTAAACATAAGATACTTATGTAACTAATAAGATTAAGAGATGGAGAAACTACCACTTTAAAAGTATATGTGAAACATGCAAAAGAAGGATTAAAATTGAGAATAGAAAACAAAGCCATAACAAAATCGATCAAATTATGTCTTTAGCAGCCCTGGCGGCGGAGTGGTTCGCTCCAACACCATGGTCCCGAGTTCGAATCATAGATAATCTGGGACTGGTTGTGTCTGTTCGCCAGTTAATACATACAAAAATAGATGTAGTTGCGGTCTTTCTGTATCCAATAACGATATTATTATGTTATTACGCGGCGTGTCGCTCAGTCAATTCAATGTTTACAGCAACGCGGTGAATTGATGAGTTTTTTGTACAGCAACATTAAGAGAACTAGTTTACAAAACGACGCTTAGCAGAGAAATGGAAAAGCTAAAGAAAAAGAAAAAAGAGCAAACGGACGAATACGAAATATCCACAGCAGTGACTTCGACGTAACCACCTCACACTAGGACGCCCCACATTTTTATAGCTTTTCTTTCAAACCCCGCTGTATATTTAGGAATATCATTTTTGAAGTAAAATACACTTCAAATTATAAAATATGTCTAGAATGGTACTTGGAAGTAAAACGCAGTATCGTTAACTATGAATAAATAAAAAGGATTAGGCATAAAAACTGGAAACTTGAACGTTTGAGGTGGTCACAAAGTATATAAATATATAAACGATGTACATCTTACGTTTATATATGCACGTATTCACGTAATACATACATTTACTTATAGATATATTCATGTGTTCATATACGATAAACAGAAAATAAAGGTCTTCATAGGAGTACTTTAGTTCATTAAGTCTTTTTGTAAAATGAAATTATCGTAGAAATTGCGTGGGGGCAGTGTGGGCAGTCTACTCTTTTTGAAATAAAATAAAATCTATGTACAAATCTTCAGCATCAACCATGAGAGAAGAAAAATAGTATATAAAATAAGGAAACTGGAAATGTCAAATTTAAAAAAGTTGGAATTATTTACTAAAGGCATCATTTTAGGCATTTAGTTATTATACATTTAATAATATTGGATTATTATAAATGCATAATCAAATTATTTGAAATATATTTTTCTTGATAGAGGCGGACAGATAAACTTATTTCACCACTATAATTAATTTAACCATCTGTTTTTGTTTAATAAAGAAACGTATTCCTTCGAAGCTAATTTAGTATTCTCTCAAAATAACCCACCATTGGATTCGAAATACACAAACCTAAAGTCAGCAATTCAAGGAAACTGGAATACACGCTGAAGTGGATTTTTTAAATCTTGCACATGTTGAATGAAGATGTGCACAGTTAGTTGAAGCATTGAGTATGCAAAACAGAGTCTGTTATGAGAGAGAAAGAAAGACTTGCGCCGTAGAAAAAACATGGATCGCATTGAAGCGTTCAAATGAAAGAGGGGAGCGATCGATGGCAGAGATAAAAATGTAGAATCCGAGCATAATAACGAGAGCGAGTGTTCTAGACGCAAGCGATAATTCTCAAATTGAGCGAAAACAGTCCTTCGACGTTATCTCCGCCGAGAAGAATGGCCACTTTTGGATGGCGCCGAATGACATGCAAAGCCAAAGTTAGAGCAACAAGGTGCTCACAAACTGCCTCTTTAATTACTACTCTGCAAACTTTGGGCTTGATTTGGTGAGCAGATGCGATGTCTGAGGTAAGCACTATTGCCAATGTGCGAATATCACCCTGGGTTTTAATTATCTCATTTTTAGTTTATTTATTTCCGCAGAAGCAAGATGCTGGGTAGGTTGGCGACCTTATCTTAAACAAAATTCAACCACTGTCTCTAATAATATTATAATTTTCAACGCACGCAATACGAAATATATACCTGTCAATTATCCACAATGACTAATAATTTAGGTAGCTAAATTTTAGATTTCAATCTAAAAACACTAGAAACAGCACGTAAATTTTACAATTACTTGATCATTCCCAAAAACTCCTCAGATATACAAATACATGAAAAAAAATTGCCTACCAACATCTCATATATCTCATAACAACATATAAACATCACTGTTTAACTGCCATAATTTACATATGAAATTGCTATCACCTTGGATGAGCATTGACACCAAATGTCAGTATTACTTATGCAATGTTCAAGTCTATTCTTCCCTGGGAATTCAAAACCGCAATGTCAGTAAAGACGAAAAACATAACACTGCAGATGAACGTCCATTTCCAAATAGCGACAAATATAATACAATACAATAAATGGGTGTGACATACTTGCTTACATTCAAGTGAAACAACGAATTTGAGTAAATTTGGATTTTTCAAACGTCCGAAAATCAATCTCGGGTACCGTATAAAACGAGGGTTAAGTGTGTGGTGATCATTATGCAGATGAATGAGACGGATCCCGATAGGTAAATATACCACGCTCTGTATCGCTTTGGGCGAATTTAGGAGCAATCAGCACCACTCAATATTCAGGAGAAAGACGGGATACGTAGAATGAGTGAAATTAGTGATAGAGTATTAGAGGTGAGGAATAGGTGAGGTTGGTGAAAATAGGAAAGAGGAATAGAGGAAAATGAAAGTAGAAATTCCTGGAAGTACTGATCTGCGGGAAATCGGGGAAAATTTTTTATCGAAGACAAAGACAAGCATTTTTAAGCAACGCAGAAAACATGCAAGAGGTTAAGTTAGATTATCTCTCAGGTATAAGAATTTAATTTCTCTTTGAAGTATTACTGCATTAAAACTGGATTTAAACTTACTATAAAAGACATTATATTTACTGTATATTTGTATAGTAATCCCTCTTAATCTACCACCTCGGAACTGCACAGCTGGCCTTTTTAGCCGGTTAATCTGGCGTGTATTCACATCCTTTATGTACTATATGTAGTACATTTCGTAGATTTTTTACGTCTTTTTTACGTTATTTAGTACATTTATTTCTATATCAAAACATATTTCGTGACTATTTTGATTAAGAATTGGAGAAATGTTCCTTTTCAGCGCATATGTCTTCAACATTCTACATGATAATATGAAAAAATAAAATCTAACACTATTCCAAACAAGTTTAGAGACAGGTTTTGTTAGCATTCTTCTGTTCTTTCATATCTTCTAATGTTTTTTCACCTTCAAGGAAATCTTTAATTTAATATATAATAATCCCTCTATTTTCTCAACTAAATCAGCGCTGAAAAATTTTTGGAAAATAGATTATGTACACTGACACCATACTGGGTTTTTCTGCTTATATAAGCAGTCGTGCCCAATTAACAGGTCGGTAAATCCGTCCTCTGGTTGATGCAAAGCTGGTTAAGAGGAATAATATTTACATTTTACTGATTGAATTACTTTTAAAATCATTCAGCAGAAACAGGTCTGAAATGCATATTTGATTAAATACTTCAATGATAGCTTAATTCAACTTTTATGCAAATTAATTCTATTCTTTGATAAAGTAACACTGAGACACGCAGGCTACCGTATTAAATTAATAATACGGCCAATTGGAGATATTAAATTCTTTCTTCAAACGATGAACACAAGGGCTTTCAAAATAATAATTTTCTAATGTTTTAAGAATATATAAAATATAATTTTAAATATCTCATTTTAAAAACAAGCTCTCAAATTTTAAAATATCAGTGTGAAGGTATAGTGGGATAGAAAATGATATTGCAGATGTTTCAAAACTCCTATTCCTAAAACGGCTGACCTACAATGGCTCTACTTATTCTATCCTTGTCACAACGATGCAATTCATAATGTATCACACTGTCTATTGGAGCCGAAAATGCCATTTCGCAGGGAATTTATCTGTTCTATGGACCAATTTAAATCCAGCCAATTCTTCCAGAGTATGATTCATGGATAGCCGGGAAGACAAACGACTTCATCCTCTGAAAAATATTAGACCACTCCACCGGAATTCAACTTTTTAGAATAGAGAGGCAAAAGATGGATTTCATAAAATGTGTTGCTAAGAACGTGACTCAGTTGAAAGCGTTGCGATCAATATTCGTTCCGTAGGAATTTCATCCTGTGAAAAATAGAAAAGGAACGCTAAAGAAATAGACGAGTTTAAATCTTCAAAAAGAAAAGAGCGAGTAGAGCTGGAATGGAGTGCATGAGGATTAAATGTGGTAAGACGAGGAAAGTCAGAATCAATAACGAATGGGTAATAATAGAATGTAGAGCAGGAGGGATATTATTCCTTTCGAGGGTATTAGGCCGTTGCTATTGCTGTCCTTATTAATATATTTATTATATTTTACACTCCTCTTATTCGTTCATTTGCTTATTATTCTTTTAGTTTGTTTAAACCAACATTTTTTGATTTGCGTTAATCATTTATATATTTAGCATTTTCTGGAAATTTCGTTTGAACGTCAATGCCTAGATAGCATACTTGAAAAATGTGATGTTAAAACTAATTCAACAATAGTTCTTCCATTGATCGACATTCTACTGGCTGTATGTGCCCAATTTGTGATGCCACTCTTTAAAGTAATGTAGCGTAATTACAATTAGCATGCTTTTGTGAAAATAAGGAATACAACGTATTGCTAAATTTTTATTTGCCAAATTAACCCCTTTACGGCGCACAGCGAGCTAGGATCGAATAAAAGTTGGCCAAAATGAGAAAATAATTTTTTTGAGCACGGACTTTGAAACTTCACATGACCATATTTCAATAAGTTCAGCATATAACATTCTCAGGCAGCGCCTTATGAAAGCTAGTTTTCCTTAAAACGGTGGGTTCGAGAGAGGATAAGAGAAATAAATACAACTTAAAGGGGTAGGCCACCCTGACATTTTCAAAAAATCGAAAAAATTTTTATTGTTTTAAAATATCTATTATATATAGCTAATTCTCCGGGTATACCTATATATATACGAGTAAAAGTTGCTTGCATACTGCAAGCTAATTGGTACAAATTTAACAATAAGTTCCCCTTACGGGTGTCATCTTCGAAGCTTATCCAGCAAAATTCTTAAAAATTGCCGCAATGCATTTCGCACGTGAGAATTATTCATCCATCTGGCATCGAACTCACAGTCATATGTAACCTTTCTTCCACTGGTTCTATAGAAAAGTACTTCAATCGCAAAGGCTGTGATTTTGAATAGTCTCCTGCATTGAGAAAGGCCTCAAAACAATTTTTTTAAATTTGCGTAAATGACCGCCTGGCGTCGAACACAGGACCCATTTGTGAGAGACAATGGCATACGAATAATAGATAAGCGCCACTCTGACGTGTTTCAAAGTTTCAATTCAGTATCTTATCGGGAAGGTCATAAAATAAGGTTCCGTTATTCCCGTTTGAAATGCATGGTAGAATCGGAATGACACTCTTGCATCGAACCAAGGACCACTGCAGAAACGGCGAATAACATGAAAGAATGTTCTCAAACGCCTCTGTCACCATTCTGGGTTTTATCTTTCCAGCTTATCGGGAAGGATTTTAAAAAAATCATCCAAAATTTCACCAATGCATTTCTTACGGAGGCATTTCGGACCCAGCTGGCGTCGAACACACGGACATTTGGTATCATTTCTTCGTTTGGTACGATGGAAGACCATCTCATCTGTAAACACCGAGATTTTGATTGCTCTATCGCATCGAGAACGGCCTCAAAACAGATTGAAAAAAATCGCGCAAAAGACCGCCTAGCGTCGAACTCAGGACCCTTCCGTGAGAGAAGATAGCAAAATAATATTAGATAAGTGCCATCCTTACTTGTTCCAAAGTTTCGATTCGATATCTTAATGGGAAGGTCCCAAAATAAGATTCCGCTTTCCCCATTTGAAATACATGGAGGAATCGGAATGACCGTCTTGCATCGAACCAAGGACCACTAGAGAAACGGTAAACATGTTGATAGAATGTTTTCAAACGCCTCTGTCACCATTCCGGGTTTTATCTTTCCAGTTTATCGGGAAGGCATTTTAAAAAATCGTCCCTGATATCAGCAATGCATTTCTTACGGAGGCATTTCGGACCCACCTGGCGTCGAACACACGGACATTTGGTAACATTTCTTCGTTTGGTACGATGGAAGACCATCTCATCTGTAAACACCGAGATTTTGATTGCTCTATCGCATCGAGAACTGCCTCAAAACAGATTGAAAAAATTCGCGCAAAAGACCGCCTAGCGTCGAACTCAGGACTCTTCCGTGAGAGAAGATAGCAAAATAATATTAGATAAGTGCCATCCTTACTCGTTCCAAAGTTTCGATTCAATATCTTATCGGGAAGGTCCCAAAATGAGATTCCGCTTTCCCCTTTGAAATACATGGAGGAATCGGAATGACCCTCTTGCATCGAACCAAGGACCACTAGACGAACGATGATATTCATGGAAGAAAGTTTTCAAACGCTTCTGTCACCATTCAGGGTTTTATCTTTCCAGCTTATCGGGAAGGCATTTAAAAAAATCTTCAAAGATTTCAGCAATGCATTTCTTATGGAAGAATTTCGGACTCACCTGGAGTCGAAGTCACGGTCATATGGCAACATTTCTTCCATAAGAACCATAGAAGAGTACCTCAACTTTAACCTCCGAGATTTTGGTTCCTCTATCTTAACGATAAGTGCCTCAAAATAATTTTCAAAAATCCGCGCAATGCATTCTTATGGGAAAATTGCGATTTTTGGGAATTTCTGGCATCGAACCCATGATAGCTAGCGTCGATGTCTGCATTATTCTGGCGTCTAGAGTGTAGGGCCAGTACGTCGAAAAAATCTGACGTCGATGGCGCTTGTGGAACATGGTCAGAATTCGTATCCCCTATATCTATATATATATATCTATATAGGTATATCCGGAGAGTTAGCTATATATAATAGATATCCGGAGAGTTAGCTATATATAATAGATATAGGTATATCCGGAGAGTTAGCTATATATAATAGATATACAGGATATACGAATTCTAAGCATGTTCCACAAGCGCCGTCGTCAAATTTTTTACGACTTACCGGCCCCACCCCGTACATACCAGAATAATTCAGACTTTTACGCTAGCTATCATGGGTTCGATACCAGAAGGTACCAAAAATTGCAATTTTCCCATAAGAATGCATTGCGCGGATTTTTGAAAATTATTTTGAGGGCCTTATCGGTAAGATAGAGGAACCAAAATCTCGGAGGTTAGAGTTGAGGTAGTCTACTATATTACGAATGGAAGAAATGTTACAAAATGATAGTGAGTTCGACGCCAGGTGGGTGCGAAATTCTTACATAAGAAATGCATTGCTGCAGTTTTTGAAAATTTTTTTTTCAATGCCTTACCGATGAGATGGAAAGATAAAACCCGGAATCGTAACAGAGGCGTTTCAACAAACTCTTTCACGCGTTTCATCGTTCCTCTAATGGTCCTTGGTTCGATGCTAGAGCGTCATTCCGATTCTACCATGTATTTCAAAGGGGGATAACGGAATTTTATTTTAGGACCTTCCCGATAAGATATTGAATCGAAACTTTGAAACACGTCAGAGTGGCACTTCTCTAACATTCGTATGCCATTGTCTCTCAAGAACGGGTCCTACGTTCGACTCTAGGCGGTCTTTCGCGCGAATTTTTGAAAATTGTTTCGAGTCCTTTCTCGGAGCGATAAAACAGTGAAAACCACGGAGGTTGGAGATGCCGTGGTTATCTATTGTACTAACTGAAGAAATATTACCAAATGACCGTGAGTTCGACGTCAAGTGGGAGCTAAATCTCCGGTATAAAATGCATGGCGGTCAATTTTCACAATTACTTTGAATGCTTATCCGGGAACGATATAACATGGAATGTACATAGAGGCAATTCATATGTTTCATATACGCTGTTCGCCGTTCCTTGACGGTTCTTGGTTCGATGCCTGAGCGTCCTTTCTATTCTACCATGTATTTCAAAGGGGGATAGCGTAATCTTATTTTGGGACCTTCTCGATAGGATATTGAATTGAAACTTTGGAATAGGTCAGAATGGCACTTATCTAATATTAATATGCAATTGTGTCGCACGATCGGGTCCTTAGTTCGACGCCAGGTGGTCTTTTGCGCGAAGTTTTTAAAATTGTTTTGAGGCATTACTTGGTATGCAAGCAACTTATACTCGTAGTATAAATTTTTATCGACGTACATCTCTTGGTCCGATATAAATATTCCACTTGTTTACGAAGTTACAGCTTATTTCGGCTGACGGTTCACTGCAGCTGTAGGGACGATTACGGACGATCTCGACTAACGTCAACATATCAGCTTACATAGACTTTAAATGGGTCTTTGTTAACTTCTCTATTTTGTTACAATCATTTAACTTGAATCAATGCAAGGTTTTCAGGTTAAGTAAAATTTTTCCGATATATAATTAGAGATCTACTGATTGATTTATTTGTTCACCTTTGATGCTCGAATAACGCTTAGGGCAGTTTTTTTCGTCTTGGGACTCTCTCTCATAGCAGAGATAAGGTGAATGATACTCAAAACATCTGGAGCGAAAACAGAAAATATCACTTTTCTATGGGAAAGAGATAATTCGCTCATCCCATGAAGAAAATAAAGACGAACGCGAGCTACATGCACGAAGATATCAACCTTAGCTATACGTAAGGCAGTTGAGAAGTATTTCTATTGCATTGAACTGTTAAATTAATAAAAAATATATTGGGATGCTCTTTGAAGACAATGCAGAAAAAATACCACAAGAGGTGCCTTCAGACCGAGAAATAGAAGCGCACTTAACTTCAGCGTAAAAGTTAAAAGCAAAGTCATCGATATTGTTGATTTATCACACAGCTTTAGAATATTGAATACATTGCTACTTTCTCTACAAGGAGTGAATAAATTGTCTGTAATTTTGTGAAGAAGAAGTTCCTAGAGTCGAGCGCACGTGGTCAGGGATTTTAACTGATTATCGTTTGGTATGACTGTAAGATGAAAGGAAATAATTCTTGCCTTTCAATGACATGTTGCATGAAGTGAATAGTTCACCAACATAGCAGTGATGCATTACTGAAATATTTACTTTTGTATAACGGATAAAGTGTGGAAAATTTTTATTAATCTTATCATCTATTTGTATTTAGTTGCTAAAATATTTCCTTTAAGCTATTAATACCTGAAACATAAGTATTTAGAAGCACGTTCGCTCGTAAATCCTTTCAAAAATAAGATCACCATGGAGGGTGGCCATCCACCATCAGGATAAGGCTCTGTATCCCCAACGAAAAGTTGGTTTATTTATCGGCGTCGCAAATTGTCACAGATTTTTATTTCAATTACTGTTCATAGAGCTTAGATGATATATTGATATAAGTACATCGTGGTAGGTCACTACTATTTTCCTTGCTTTATGTGAAAGTTAACTGTAAAACGAAGGTTCACCGTTCTGTTGAATTAATAAATCAAATATTCAATTGTGATCACTTAAGCAAATCATAATGAAGCTTAAAGAATGATTTATAACACTGCATTGATTTTTAACCGATGATTGTGCTCATTTGGTTTCAGTATTGGCTTGAAGCTGAATTTTGCGAAAACCAAAATTGGCATTTTTTTATTTTGACACCTCTAGAATTTTAATGCGTAGTCATCAGCGCAAATAATTTGGTTGTAAAGGCAGGATTCATTCAAGAATTGCCATTACTGAAGTCCCCACTCAAAAAAAAAAATTTTGAAAAAGGTTTTTTGACCAGGTTTTTTCGATTATAGCCCACTGTGCTGCGTATAATTCAAGGTAGCTCTATATTTTTTCATAGGTATGATAAAATTACAATAAAATACTCTGAGATATTCGAGTTATTCATCTTTTTTCTGCCGTATACGAACGAAGTTTTACGCGCCGCGCCGGTTACGCCGCGCCGCCGATTAAACATTCGGCGTTCACGCCGTCGCCGCCGGCTTCATTTTGCCTCTACGCCGCCGCTGACCAAAATCAAGACGGCGCCCATGTCTAGTCATTCCAAGCCAAACAGAACAAAAAAACGTGATATTTTCGTATCTTCCTGAAACTTTGCCAAATTATCGATAGTAACAATTACGTCACATTTACCAATTTTTAGACCAACAATCCGAATAATTACGAAATGCCGGCTAAACAAAGTTCGCAGAAAAGTTCGAAATCCGGCGTATGCGCTCTCAGTCAAATGCTCATTTCTCAGAGACCTTAAAACATACGATGCTTTAAATACGCTCATTCTAAAGCTCTTAAACGGTGTTTCCAAGAAATGGAAACAATATCTATTTTTAGGCAATGAAACTTTTTGAAAAAGCAAAAGGTTTAGCCTAAAAAAATCCAGGTCTGCCGCGTTAAAAAAAATATAACCGAAATTGTTCCTAAGTTCTTTTTCAGTGGTCAAAGTATAAAAGCGGCAATCGGATATTAAGAGTTACTAAAAAAATATGACTCACTTCTGGGTCAATGCGATTTATTAAATAGTTAGATATATTAAATGGTTATATATATATATATATATATATATATATATATATATATATATATATATATACACACACATATATAGTACACATTTAATATTATTAACATAACAATTTAATATATCTATTTAATATATCTATCCATTTAATATGTCTAACAATTTAATACATCTAACAATTTAATATATCTAACAATTTAGTATATCTAACAATTTAATATATCTAACCATTTAATATATCTAATCATTTAATATATCAAACAATTTAGTATATCTAAAAATTTAATATATCTAACCATTTAATAAATCAAACCATTTAATATATCTAATCATATAATATATCTAACCATTTGATATATTTATATACATCTAACTCTTTAATATATCAAACTATTTATTATATCTAACCATTTGATATATCTAACAATTAAATATATCTAACCATTTAATACATCTAACTATTTAATATATCCAACCATTTAATATATCTACCTATTTAATATATTTAACAATTTAATATATCTAACCATTTAAAGTATCTAACTATTTAATAAGTCTAACTATTTAATATATCTAACCGTTTAATATATCTAAGTATTTAATATATCTCCTTGACCCAGAGGTGAATCATATTTTTTTGTATCACTTAATATCCGATTGCCGCTTTTATACTTTGAGTACATAGGCCCGGTCTTATTATGTATGCTTATCCAGGAGGTTAACTTTATCCTTCACATTATCTAAAAATAGTGTATTATAATCGATAGTTAAGTCTCAATTGGTAGTCAAAATGATGGTCATCTTAACTAGTGGATTTTGAGAGGTTCAATTCCTAATGTTATGGTTAACTGAAATGCATCATGGGTAATTTCGAAACGTAAACAAGCAACATGGCGGATATTTACTAGTGATTTTCCAACTGCGAACTTCAATTTTATAAAAATCAGTTTATATCGCGGTACATTGTCAAGAAATTGATTTTTTTATTCTAATTTATCTGGTATGTTACCGTTAAGAATACATTTGTAGCATTTTGGGATTTATTTTCATTTTGGATTTTTATACCTATCCTCAGAAGTGCGACTGTAGCGGCCAGCGATGCGAGGTTATATTAAATACCTTTATTATTATTATACTATTAAAATAACTTTCCTTATTTCCCTCCCAACACTTTACCCTCTTTGCACACGTCATAGCTGAAGTAGAGTTCCCTTTCCACCTAAAATGAGCCCCAAAAGCTAGGATAATTGAAGTCGAATTACAATGTCGCGGGGCTGTTCTTCCTGAGTGCGTCTTTGTAGCTGCCCGTGAAACCCTTCGCCTCCACACCTGGATTCGTAGTCGCCGTTCGTCCTCCGTCCTACCCAACCTCGCATCGCTGGAGAAGGCCCCCTTTACATACTTGGGACTTTTTGAAACCTTTTTGGGATCTTATGGTAATAAATATGTTTCTTTCTTTTCATCTACTAAAGGAGTGCTTATTTCACGACTTGTCGATCGACACCTTGAGAAGAACCCCTTTTTCTTCTTCAAAGGGGCCTGCACTACACAACGATGCATTTTTTTTATCAATAATCCCCTTTTTTAACTTTCAACATTAATCTTATCGGTTACATATATTTCCCTTTAGTTCAGCCTCCAATTCTTACCATTTCTTTGTTTAAAATACTTTTATTTTAAACGTTTTCGCAGTGCCTAATTATTTGGACAACACAAACAGAACAGTAGGATATTAAGGAAAAGAGGAAGTAATATTTATTCGGTGAATATCTCGATGTTCATCGAGATTGTTGACATTTATTCTTCACTATACGTGAAAAAGAAGTGAACTATTTTAATTCTTCGTCCTTTTATTATCTAAGAAATTCATTGATCCAGTTATTTCTCGGGTATCTGTTATGCCTAATATTAAATAGCCTAGAAAATTATGTTCATAAACGTTGATAAAGTTAGTTGAAATTATGAAAAAACTAATTCATCTCGATACTGCCGTCTTTTGAGCAAGTGAAAAAGGAATTCTCATATGTATAATTCGTGTAATATAAGAGAGATATATCAGTCATAGTTATTTACTAGTAATAATTATTAAGTGGTAATTCGAATCTGTTTGTCTGTATTAAGTAAACGTTTGCTTTTTAACACTTTTTTCCATTACTTTGTTATTTTTTGATTCTCCAACACCTCATGGATATCGTATGTGAATACATATAATTAAAATAATAAAGTCTATATAAATTCCCTTACGTATTGCAGATGTATAATCAATATTAAATAAAATGCATTTGCTCCTCCACAGAAAAATTCAAACTCCTTTTAGCTTCCATTTCTGTCAGCTAACACTTTGCTATTTTTGACGCAACAATATTAGCGATGCGTTGTTGTTCTATAATGATGCACAGAGAATGTATGAGAAACATTCTCAGGCAAAGCCTCCTCTAGCTAAAGTGATAGACAGCTGACCATGGAAAGCTTTATAATACGGGCTGCTATCTTGTAGATGACTTTAACCTTCAGGTTACGTAACTATCAGATTTAACAATACATTATAAGACCGGGCCTTAAAGAATACTTAATAACAATTTCGGTGATATTTTTTTAACGCGGAAGAACTGGATTTTTTTAGGTTAAAACCTATTCAAAAAGTTTCATTGCCTAAAAGTAGGTATAGTCTCCAAGAAATTGAAACAAATTCCATATGTAATGAAAACACCGTTTAAGAGCTTTAGAATGAGCGTATTTAAATCATCGTATGTTTTAAGGTCTCTGAGAAATGTGCGTTTGTCTGAGAGCGCATGCGCCGGATTTCGAACTTTTCTGCGAACTTTGTTTAGCCGCCATTTTGTAATTATTAAGATTGTTGGTCTAAAAATTGGTGAAAGTGACTTAATTGTAACTGCTAATAATTTGGCAATGTTTCAAGAAGATACGAAAATGTCATATTGTTCTTCGTTCGGTTTGGCGTGGAATGACCAATATATAATAAGTCCAAGAATGTAACCCCTGTAACATGAAATGTTCATGCACGCCATAGATATGCACTGGGAAGAGATAAGCCAGTAAAAGGGTTGAATTTATAAATTATTATTAATTATCTAACAATATTTTTATCACTGAGCTTCTTTCATTCTTGACTTAATCATTATTTACAGCTGTAACGCAGTATACATTTTCAATGTAACATTTTTCCTTACTCTTGTTAGTACGACCATCGGATATAATGTTCGGAGTTGCGGAACAAAATGTTCAGTCTTTCAATTTTGTTATAAGCGGAGTGCACTGTGGTGACGCAGCTCAATAAAATGAATTTTCTAGCCCCCGTAGATAGAAAATATTAGAGGGAACTATGAGTGCGAGATACAGGCCTATAGGAATTTGCATGCACGCAGTAGAGGAGGCAAAGAACATAAAAAGAATAAGCAATGGCGAAATGCAAAGAGAAGATTAAAGGCAAATGGAAGGGGATTAAGGAAATCGATGGATTGGGAAGAGGGGATGATAAAGAGGAAATGACGCAGGATAAAGCGAATGCTGAGGTCGCCCTCTGGATTATTCGAATCCCGAAAAAGTGAGCGGCCCTCTCACCGGCGAATAAATTGTTCGGCTCTTCCTCTCGCTGACCACAGCCAAGTGAAGTGTTCATGTCCGGCAAGAATTGTTTACTTGCCGTTGGGGCGAGAGAATGCGCACAATATACTGTAAGCCATCAGAACATATTTTCATTTAAAGAGTACGCGTTGCAATCAATCTAACTGCTTATCTACTCAATTCTTATACTAATTACTCTAGAAATTCATCCACCTTATCTAAAAGGTAAAGTACTTGTGAAGTATTGTTAATTTTTAGCAATTCTCAAAAAACGATGAAAAGTTGTGTTTTCGGTAAAAATAACAGTATTAAAATGAGGATGGTAAGTGAAAAATAGCATAAATAACTAAAATAACTAACGATATAATTAATGTTATAAGTTGCGAAATGTAAATCTTTACACTAATACTTGCATACCTGATGCAATTAAATTTCATCGAAAAAATAAATATTTATTATAAACAAATAAACAAAAATGCTGGATAGTCGTTCTCAATTTTTCAAACGTTAGCTATTTATGTTGACCTTTCTAAGGGGAATATAAAATAATTGTTCGATAATCAAAAAAATCAATCAAAACTGTAACTGGAAAGGAAAAACAAGTATAGAGAGGAAAGAATACCTTTGAATCGGTAACCAGTAATCTGCTAATCGACCGAATACAGACTTTGTAAACAAAAAAGGAAATTTACCATACCTTTTATTTATCACAATTGCAGGTCTTTCGTGGAAGGAAAGATTTTTTAGATTTGTCTTCGCGTGTATCTCTCTCATTTTACGCTAATCATTATCGGATCGGCCGAAGTAACTGGAAGGTTGCAAAATCCCTATTAAGACGACTATGAACGTAATTTCTCTGAATTTATTTGTCAATCGCAACGAGGCTTCTAATCTCCTCTCTTCTAAGGATTCCCGAGCTGAATCAAAGGGCATTTTCGTAACAACGTTCTATCAGAGCGATTTTTAAGGAAACGTATCCTCGAGGGGATTTCACCCCTTCGATTTTGTGGATTTGGATTTCATCCACAGGATTCCGTACATTTGCCGCGTACTCTGGAAGAAGTGTAACTTAAGTAATTCGCGTCGCTGTCCGAAACGCGATCCATGCATTCGAACCTCTTAATTACTTAATCTCTGATATTTCGGAAAGGTGTGCTTCACCCAAATTAATTCTTAAGCTTGTTTCCAATATTTTTAACTGAAACGACTGCTTTTACGCCTATTAAATTATGTTTCATGTTGTAATCATAGCGCAATTGCTTTGTTTAGACCAATTTAGCTATGGAGAAAACACGTACATACAGATTAATTTTCGCCTCGATTATGAATAACGACATAATCGTTGGAAAAGGCTCTTTTTCTAAATTAGTCTGTCCTTGTATATTAAAATGCATATAAGTGAGAATTAATATGTTTAATCTTTTAATAAAAATGTTTTAGGAGAGTAAAATATCGCTTCCTGTTAAAATTAAACTATCGTGGAAATAATGACAGTTTTAATTAGTTTGCAAAAATATTAGATTCCTTCAGACTTACTTTTTCTATTGATATTCTCATACTTAAAAATTAGATAAAAATTCCAAAGATGAACTGAAAAATACACAATTTTAAACTGAAAGCCTCTCTGAAGGGACGCGGACGTAGAGGATCTTGAAACGTTTTCCCAACTTTGAATTATGTAGTTCAATGATTGGTTTAATAAGTAGAAATTCATGATATTGAGCATTCAATTAATGGAGAAAATTATAGAATATTATCTTTAGAAAAGTGCTAATAGAAAACCACTGATCAGAAGGGCAAAAGTCCTCTTGGTTTGCAAGTTTTAGTATCTCATTTTCATGGAGGTTTCAGAAAGTATCGCTGAATAGCTAATTGTTTTACTAGGCTTCCATAGCACCACTCAGAGAAGTCAGGTAGTTGTCCCCTCGAAATCATGGGAAAGGCTGCCAAAATGGGGAGTTAAAAATGAGATGAATCCGACACACACCTCATGTATATGCAACGAAAGAGCGACAGCTCTGGTGCGGAGTGCTACCCTTTGGAAGCATAAGAGGGTTAACTCCAACGACGGCTGACCGCTTCTGCGCACTTTCGTATGCACGCTAAGAACTTGTGAATAATGACAGTCCCATTTTGAATCGGGGATTTGTCGCCGCCGGGGAAATGAACCACTTGAAAACTTCGCACTCGAGATATTTCACTCCATGACTACATTAAACGAAACTTAATCCATGATGAATGAAATTCGTCCATGAATCATGCGCCGCTATCAACAGGAAGTAAGTGTGCAACGAAACTGTAACTGCTATACCTGCAAAGAAACGACAATTACTGATAATAAGATCTAATGAGGATTTAGACAGCCGAATCATTTCTACTTTCCAAAAGTACATAAACCCGTTATATAATTCGAAAAAGTTTAAAAATGAAGAGATGTAGCTCGTTCGATGATGTTGAAAAATCATTTTTGCCGATTATATAAGCATCTGAAGCATAAATTGGCTCTTTGTCAATGGATAAATATTCGATTAATAGTATAGAAAGCAACTTTTGCCTCTTGATTGGATCAAAAGCACTGAAATTTCAAAATAGAGATTTCAACAGAGAAGTTATGTTTTCTTTATGCTATGGAAGATTCTTCGTACCTATCTTCTTCCCTACCATTTCCCTTCCAATCTACTTTTGTTAAATCCCTTCGACATTCCATAAAGCCTCAATATTTGACAAACATTTCCCTAAAATTATTATTTCATTAACTCAATCAGGTTGTTTTCCCAGTACTTATACCCATGAATCTATAATCAGGTAAAGAAAGAGATGTGACCCAGGTAACATAAGTGAAGTTACTTCATCCCACTATTTTCGATAAATAACAAGCTATTTATCAAAGTAGCGAATTCAAATATAATCATCCGAATATTATACATTTCCTTCACTACTCAAATGACGATTCTAATGTGAAGATGGCTGAGGATGGAGGAGAGGTACACGTTTCGAAAGAGCAGAGACAATACAAAATCTAAAGACAATCCAGTGAAAGTATAAATTTGAAAAGTAACATTGTAGATTCCTTTTATTAAACGAAAGGAAAATTTTTAATCATCATACGCAATAGACTATAAAATAAATGTTTTCAATAATTAGATTGACTGTTTTCCTCGTTTTCTGCGCGTCTCTTTCTTTCCCTCTCATCATTAAGAAATGCATATTTTTCTGTTTTTGAGTCTCATTCACTTTAAAGTCACATCTTTAAAATTCATGTTGTTAAATTGAATAATATTATGCTAATGTCACATTTTAAAGTAGCGCTCATTAAGTCAAAATAATATGATAGATGACAACAAATAAGTAAAGAAATAAGAATACATCTACATTACCTCACGGCGTTTGTGATGAATTAATCATACATTCATTTTCATTTTTGTAACGGTATTGGTTGATAATACGATCACGACAGAAACATCACAAATGTGGCAAATTAAAGGAGAGTTCTCTCTCGCTTAAAGTAACTTTGCCTACTTTGCCTTTCACTAGAAAATACTCTACTAAGTACGACAAATTGATATCACACTAACTAAGTGGCAAATTAAATCTGGAGGGCCAAACACAAAATTCAGGTCGATTAAATTAAATCTTAAGTGAAACTGCAAATAAAAAGTGTGCCTTTTGGGATCGAACTTCATCTCGAAGTAATTAAGGCTGACGCAAAAGGGGACGCAATAGCCTAATAGCTCGGAAGAGTTATTGCGTTTTGGAAACGAGTTATCTCCCGTCCTTCGACGTAATTGATCTATCTCCAGCCCACGAATTTAAAAAATGAAAAGAGGGGAAAAAATGTTCGAAGATTTCCGCTCATTTGGTAGGGAAATTCCCTTGGCTTTCCTAATGAGGCATCGGCTATAGAATTGGGATATGACGCATGAGGAATTCGTTAAATCGGTAGGGCTTAATGGAATGTGATGAGACAAAAAAAGGCGTTAATGATGCTACGAATCGCTCCATCGGATTTATGGTCCAGCGTCTCCGAGGAATTTTTATTTGCGGTAAGCGAGCGATGGAAGAAGGCAATCGGCGTTTAATGCAATTCATCGGCGGTTTAACGGTTTGGAGACCTTAAGCGCCATAAAGAAGCGCGCACTATAAAATTCCTCATTCAATCTACTTAGTTGCAATGGATGTTTATTCCCCTGAACGAATGAAAGTAGGGCATGAAGTAATTTTATTGGTCGAAATTATTCCGAGCTGTTTAGAGGTGTGTTACTCAAAGCCTCATTTACAATTTAAGGCCTCATTTGTGTAAATGAGGCCTTTAAGTGTAAATATGAATGTGTCTGCCAACTTAGAACTAAATAAACTTATATTAAATTTCATAGGTATGCAACTTTGTAGTATTCTATGACAGGAAAAATGAATGAATTAAAATCAGAAAAACTTTTCAAAAGGCAACCATTAAATAACCTTGCTAAGTACTAAAGTACTACATAATCTGCAGTAATTAAAGAACAATGTACAGTCACTTACAAAAAAAAGTTACCACTAAAGGATGCAACCCGCTTAACAGACATGAAGCTCGATGAGAGCGAGTCTATGAACGGCTCTGCTTTTAGCGCGCGTTTCGTCTTCCTCCTTTACGCATGTTTTGAAGCTTGTTTGACGTTATTATCTTTAAAGACAGGCTAAAATTCATTCATTTGGATGCTGTATAAGCAATGTAGTATTATAAAGGAACTCAATTCGGATTTTTCTTAAATCGGCTCAAATCTCACGCGTAATTCACTCTTCTTAAAAAAAATCCGACAAGAAATACTTTAGTTGCCCATATTTTCTGCTTATGTATAAATTCCCATCAATGGAGGTTTCCCATCAATGGAGTTTATTTAAGTCCTATTATTTATTATTTAAAAATAATAAATAATAGGACTTAAATAAATGATAATTAAGAGAAAATGCAATACTATGAATTATGTCAAAAGAAGGGGAAATTAGAGAGAACGTAATTAGAATAGAAATGGAGTAACAGTGAAAGAATACGTTAACCCTTCAAAATCGGCTTACAGGGATGATCTTGTTTCGCATATGCGTAATAGCGAACACATGGGATGAATAAGACGTTCTATGCGTTATTTCTCTGTTGGCTAATATTTCTAAATGAGATTAGTGAACCCGTATTGAATATATTTTTAATTATTTCGTTGATATTCATTTCATCTCTCCGAATACATATCATCATGACTGAATGGAAGAACCTTAAATGAGTGTCGATACTTGATAAAGAGTGGGAAATGAACGCTAATTAATAATTTTCACCCTAAGCCGCGCCGTCCTCCGGGTGCATCGCACCCGGGCAAGTAGGATGCCATGGGTATTATCCATAAATAGGAAAATAACAACTAAAACACCTACGAATTACGTCGATCTATTTAATGCAATATATTTCAATATATATATTTAATCCACTGACGACCAGATTACAATAAAGCGATAGTGGGTGAGGTGAGGGTGAGCCCTGGCGCTGAAGTTTTTGGTGGTAGTTTTGGTAAAAGTTTTTTCGTAGAAATTACGCCCGGAAATACGTGTGAGATTAAGGGGAGAAAGATTAGCAGATAATGGAATGGCTAGGGAGTAGCAGGTAGGCGAAGGGGGCTCACTGAATTCCGCGTATGCTGATCTCGGAAAGAATAACGAGGTCTAAGGAGTAAGCAGCGGGGGAAGAGATGGGTCAATGGGATACCAGCCGTGAAGGTCCATTTTAGAACGTAGTATTTCTAGGAAGTAATCAATGAATATGCATTGTCGAGAACCCTCTCCCAAAAGCATCAGGGTTTTCCACACCTTTTCGTCCATTCTAATCGATGAAATCTCAGAAACGCTGAGTTCTTCACTCGAGAGGTGCATTGCTACCACATTTCACTTATTATAAAGTATATTTTCATGCAAATAAAAAAAAACTTTGTAAATTCCATACAGATATATTAAAGGCAAGTAGTTTCGTCTATAAGAAATCATCGGGCACTGAAATATCGAAAATAAGAAAGACCGAGGGGAACAAGGAGGTGTGGTGGGAAAACCCGGGAATTATCAACGGAAAAGGGCTGAGGGAATGAGAGAGGAGGGGAGGACTTGTGGAAGAGGTATTCGTTGGTAAGGATTTTGTCCACCCCCCACGCGCCGGGATGGGCATTCATTGTAACGGAGTTCGTACACCCAGCTGAGAGAGTCGCTGGGTCTTCTATCTTTGTGGTGGCCGATGGCTCTCCGTAGATTCTAGGGGACATAGAAAGCCGCTCTCAGGTCATTAGGAAGCATGTGTCCCAATCTATAGGATGAGAGGATATTTGGTTTTCTCCTCAATAGTTTATCCACCATATCTGGGCTGTATCCGTTATTTATAGCAATCTGTTTGATGATTAAAACTTCTTTAGTCTAAAGGGAATTGGCGGGTGACATTGGGATGTGGGTGGATCATACTGTGGAAAGCGGGTAACTTCTGGGAAAAAGGATGGGAGGAATGAGAGGGGATGGTGAGGTCAGAATAGGTGGGTCTGCTGGAGGGAGTTGAGATGACGTCTGACAGACAGACAGAACTAGTTGCCGATTAATTTATTTCTGTGGAATTTACAAAGTGTGTTTTTTTCTTTGCATGATGGCACCATTCCACAAAGTTAGTCTGTGAAATGTCAATTTTAATAATATATCTTCTTTGTATACCAAACTATTATATGTCGATTTCTCATTCTTTTACTCATAGATATAGATTACTCGTAAATGCCTCTTCTTACTGTGTGACCGAGGTTATAGGACACTGCGGAGTTCTTCCTTATCGTTTAATTTCTGTCTAGCTCTATTCCAGATCATTTTCTAATACACTCCTTGCCATACACGGATTGAATACTTTTCTTTGTGCACCACTGCTCGGATTTTTATTTTTGATTTTCGAAGAATAACCTTTGCAAAATTCTTTTTTAATCCAAAAAAACACTAAACAAGTTATAATCGTTACCATTACTCATATGAATATGGTATTAAAACCTAATGAATTATATTGCATTTACACTGAAGTGGCAAGCATGATTTTTTCTGATTCAATAAATGCACTAATCAATAGTGATGCAAGATTTTCACTTTAAATGTTTACCGGAAAATTCCTTAAAAATATAATTTTCTGTTATTCTACATGTTATTAGCAATGAAAATTTAAATTATTATATACATATGGATGTCTGCGTTATCCTGAGACTCGTTTATACAGCTGATTATCTTCGCAAGTTCCTTTCAACGGGTTTGTTTATATATAGAATCTCAAAGCTTGCCGCATTCCCTTAAAAATTCTACTTACTTTCCGTACCTTGCCCCCTCTTGTCATCGTTGCCCAGGGCAACCCCCGGCTTGCAGTATCTCCTTCTGGCTGTGGACAAATATGTAAGCGATTCTACCAGAGAAGTTCATCCAAGAAGAAGGAAAGAGACCTCGAAAATTTCTGGAGGTCATAAACAGCCCTCAACATTATTGCTCTTTTCTTACCCAGATGTGGGGGAGGAGAGTCCTTTCCCGTCCTTCACTACCCACTCCATTTTTCCCTGAAATGCTCGGCACGGCTTTGCAGTATGTCGTGAAAATTTGTGAAAAAGTTTACTCTTCCATTCATCCCCTCAGATGTTTATGCAAACACCGATATTATTAAGAGAGTTACAGAATAGGATCTCAGTATTTTCAAGATAAGCTTTGCATTAATATCTCCAATAATTCGTTTTAATAACTGTGGATATCCGATGACAATGGCTTGCACTTTTAATGGATTCATCTTCCGAAAATTGTCCTTACAACAATTGTGAATTCGCTGGAGGTCATGGTTCACATACTGAACACATTCAGGGACAAAGACAACTGTAGAATCGAGACATATCTGCAGATCATCAGCGTATAAATGATGCTTACAGTATGTAATATAATTTAATTTTTAATATATATCCGCGTCGACAGAATCGAAGGCATTCCTAAAGTCCAGTAATTACATTAACTAGTCCATATCCTCAGATGCTTAGGAAGTTTCCTAACGCCTTATATTAAATCGCAATTGGTAAATTCAATCTATGATTTACCGCAAGAACTAGCTATCAAGACGCATCGTGCCCAGAATGCGTCTGTTTGGTTTCTATTTAACTTGAAAAAGCACGACCATATTTCCGATACGTTTAAGAAAATATCTTGAGTTTAACTCGAAAATCGTCAAACAATTCATGTTGTAACGCCAGGTTTCAGGGTCTTGCAAGCACAAACTGCGGAATATCTCTTTTCTAAAATTTTTAGCTTGGAATATATTCATCATTGCTATACTAAATGCAAAAAATCTAAAGTAAAGCTATATCAAATAAACACCTTTAAAATCACCAAATTAATCCATTCCGACCTCCGAATCGCTATAATATTACTCTGCCATGCTAATGTCACTAAAAAATCGCCTTAAATAAGTTATTCTAATAACAATAACGAAAACAAATCCTTTCAAATGCTCAACGTGGACCTGCATAGCAGACAACGTCCTCCATCTTTATTTTCGCGCTCTCTCTCTCTCTTTTCTGGAGGCTCGCACGCCCGAAACGAGGGGTCTATTGGACGAGTTGCCCCTTGGAAGTGGTAACTTTTTTTGTAAGTGACTGTACGTATTACTTTGCAAATAACTACAGAATAATATCTTGTATTTATCTTGTATCTTTATCCGAACTTAATCTCTTTCGTGATCATTATTATTAGAGGACTGACTCATACAATTATATTCTATAGTAAATCTTTGATTGAATTTACCGATTGAGGATAGTAGTATAGTAGATTTAGAGTTTTAAACTTTACAGAAGCTCACGATTAAAGTTAATTTAGTATTAATTGCCAAGATAATATTTCTATGGTTAATTCTAGCATATAATGAAAATAGGTGGTAACAAATATAGCGCGTAAAATAGACTAAAAATATTATGCGCATATCTGTAAGATGTAAGAAATATTCGGCATATTCCACGTATTCCTCAAACAAGGACGCTAAACTCATCTGCGTCGTAACGGGATGCTGGGAGGTAAAATGCCGGAACGAAAAAATTTTACGATAAAACAACCGTTAGAAATATAAAGTTTTTTGGGATATATCTATGAGTACGTGAACCGCGACGGAGAAGGAAAACTCGTACAGGCGCAGGGGTGGAAACTCTCCTTGGGACGACCTTGCCATTGGAAGGCGTAGTGGTTTAAATACATTTCTTTATGAACTCATCTCTGATTGACTTTTGAAATTCTATTTCGTCGTGATTAATGCAGCAGATGTATAGTGATCGTAGAAAACTTGACGATCAGATTTTAATCCTGATTAGATCCTAGGAGTAATGCAAAGTCTCAATAGGGGAGTATCGTCTCCTTTTTGATACCTGAAAACGCAAATATACCGGCCTTAAACCGGAAACAAAATATCGTCTCAAATCGACTTCGTAAGCTTTCCTCCTTCCAATTCAGACCGAATTCATCATCATTATTGTAAGTTGTGGCAGGTCCGGGTGGGTACTCAAACATTTCCTCTCGAGCTTATTGTTTTCTCTTGAATGGGGCAGCTTAGTTATATCGAAATGTTTCTCCCTTAATATTTTCCTCTCCAATAAGCACTCCCTTTGAGAAATTCTGCTTCGACCGAATTCGTTCGACCCATATTCTCTTCATATTTTTCCAGCCTTTACTTAAAGAGCTTTTCATCTCTATTGAACTGTGCACTTGTTCATTCGTTTTTATAGTTCTATACCATGAAGTGGATCGATTGGAAAATGTAAGGGCATAAAACATCAATTGAAGGATCTTATGAGTGCAATGGGTGCTCGAACTGAAATCTCGAATTATAAAAAGAAATTCATCATTTTCAAATCGTGGAACGGAGTCTTTGAAAACATGGCATGCAATACTGAACGTTACCCAGAATTAAGAGTAGAATATTTTCATGCACTAACGTTAGGGATATTTTTCATACATTAATGTAATTCGCAATTGTGATATTCACTTTTATAAATTAAGTTTGAGAACCAAAAAGCTAACGCATAAACTCTGTCGCCCGCCTACAAGTGTAGTAGTATTAAATTAAGTAGAAAGAGGAAGATGACTCGCCAAAACAAATGTCCACTGAGTTAGATTATCGAATCTTTCCGGAAATATCGTAAGGATGAATTACAGTATTTATTTTCATACATTTTGCTTTTAATGAGAAGAGCAGACTGATTTATTTTTTGGTTATCACAAGTCGCCAATCCTTTGTGCACTAGGTTTCTTCGCGTTAATTCATAAGAGATTAGCTAACTAAAACTGAAGAGTTTTCTGAAAAATTCTAATTTTTTAAAGTTTTACATTTCTAACGCGAGAAAATTTAGCAATTTAAATGAAGGAATAACATGTTTTCATAAAAATAATGTTAGAGCATATTAACCTTAATTTGAATATATTTTACTTAAACACTAAGGAATCGATGCCTATGAAAAGACTGATCAATCTGAGACCTAATGCTCTAATAAAGCTTCAGAAACAACTTATAGTCTCAATTTTGTCGCATTATGATAGCACAGCACTTGATATTAGTTGAGAGACAATTAAAAATTAACTAATAAATGTAGCATGAGGTTGAATATTTTTAAACAACAAAGAAATACCCGATAGATAACATATTTATATCTAATGGAGATGAAAATTAAGTCTGAGAACTCACGGTCGTCACTAAAATCGTCCACTAAGATGATCTCCTTGATTAGATGCTCAGGACTTCTGTTGAGGACACTGAAATCGAGACAGGAATAAAATCAGTCATTATTTAATACCAAAATATAAAGAAACAAAATTATGACACTGATTAATTTATCCACATAAGAAATTATCGGATGCAAATTGAAAATTTTTACATAATAATTATTGTAGATGTAATTGGTGTACATAAGTACACAATCAAGAACAATAATTACCATTAAAATTCATAAACTGATTTAAAATATCAAAAACATAAAACTCTTGCAGAGATTAATAAATTGTTTTTCTTCTCTTTTGGAATGTATTGCTTCCTTAATAAATAATCTGTTAGTATTTGCTGTCGCTTCATCCAATGAGCATAATGGCAATAGTATTTTAATGCTTAAATTGACTTTTGGTTTCATTAAAAGGCATCTCTAATGTTACATCCAAATTCAATCTCCTTTGGAAATTAGCTGCAACTTTGACCAATTACATAGCTAATTAGAAGTCTTATTTGTATTTACACATACATTATTAATCAATATCATTGAGGACAGGTTAGGTAGAAGTGGAGAAATTTCAGTCTCAATCTTGCCTTAATAAAGACTTTAATGGACAAGGGATGGTTGAAGACTACTTTTATGAAAAGGAGGTTAATTTTTATCTCCAGATGATTTCCTAATACATAAAACGCTCCTTTTGAAAGAAAATCCCCCATTTCGATTACAACGAAAGAACATAATTAATTTCCCCTCCGCCTCTCCGAAGAAAACAAACTCATTGAGAGGATTTTATCTGAGAAGAGAGTGCTGCCCTCTCCTTGACTGCCGCTGGGAAAGGAAAAACTTTCCATTTCGCGGTTTATCTTTGGTGGCGGCACCACCTGAGGCGATGATGGTGCACTTCCTCAGCACAAGTCTTACGGATTAGGAGAGAAACAAGGAGAGCGGATCTTCCTCCGCCCGACGTGCCCCGCAGAAATTCGATCTCCTGAAATGTACGATCCTCTTATGTGACGACTTCTTTTTTTCCATTCCTTTTTCGGGAGAAAGGAACCGTCTCCGCACTGCGCATGCGCGGACAAGTTGATGGCAAGACGCGTGTTAAAATGCGTCGTTTAGTTTTTTTTTTAACTTCTTTCTCCGAGGCGTTTTATTTCATTCCAGGTCGGCTAGATTTGTTCCGCGTGGAGGTTTATGGCAGAGAGGAATTCCTATTTGTTCCTAGAACATTGAAGAAAAGGTAGGCGGCCTTTCCATTAGAGGAACAGCGCGATGTTGTAGGGAAGAGCAATTTCATCACATATACATGAAAAGAGACATTTATGGAAACCAAATGTACGGAGAAAATTAATTTTGAATGATGCCCTTAGATTTTAATCTATGTCAAGATGATTTAAGTTCGAGTATTTATAATGAGGCATTCATGATGATGATAAATTGAATCGACAAATTCTTGGTTATTTATGCATTCAAAAGCTAAATAAAATATCGGCTTGAAATATGATTTGGTCTCTTTCTTTCAATGATGAAACAGAACTAATTAAAGATATGGAAACCTTTGCAAAACCAACAATAAGAACTGAAAAATACTTTTTGCTTAAAGAGTATGTTGATATGTTTAATACCTCTATATCAATTAAAATTTACTGTAGAAATTCTATAAAAATATTTATAAAGTATTATCAAACGTTGATCATGACGTGGCAAACTCTTTCTAAAGAAATTAGGGAATTTAATTTCAAGTTCTTTATATAGGTATTTATAAAAGCCCTAAATAAATGAGCATGATTGATGCTATATGGTTTGAAACGTATTTCTTCAATTTCAATCTAGACCCAAAGAAAATCTCTTTCCTGGTTACAAAGTATCATGAATAATGTATCAAATGAATAGTACGTAATATGCGAAAATGTTCTTTGATCGAGAAAGACTAATTTAAGAAGATATATCGGCTATCCTGATGATCCATTTGTAAAGAGGAAGTTCAGGATTTCAACTTCCTTCGTTTAATCTTTCAATTCAATTTCAGTTTTCCTCTCAGCGAATGTCACAGAAGAGAAACTCTACGTACGCTCAGCAGGCTATTTACAACCTATAGGTAGAAGGAATAGATATATAAAAAATATATACCAAAACAGAAAATAGTAATATAACTAGTATTTCCTCGCTAAAACAGCTCGAAAAACTTCAAGCGGGATATCCCCTTTTCTCCAACACACCTGAAAAAAGCGTGTAACCGAACAGCTGCGATAAAAGCCCTAATAATTCTAAAAGGAGACGTGGTCTGGCGGCGCGAATCCCGTATCTCCAAAGAGGAGGACACAATGCAGACCTTCTAGCGAAGCACCTGCTTTATGCCGTCAACAAAAAGAAGGGCAACCTTGGCATGGGTGCGATTTTCAAAGGGGAAAGAGATGGATGGGAAGATACACGTTCATTACCCGGATGCAGAGTCGGTTCCGGCGATAAGGAGCATGACGAGGAGAGAAATTGGGAAGTTCTGAAGAGACGCAGGTGGGAAGAGCGGTTTAGATTTAAAGTTGATTGGACGGAACTCAGTCCCCCTTTCCATGAGAGTTGTACCATCTTGAAACTGTTCCGAGAAGTGGATTTGCATATGGGACACGAGAAACTAGAGGAAAGGGCGTTTCAACTCCAGAGGACCTGCATTCACCAAGTTTAGACTCAACTAAAAGACATTAATTGTTCCGCTTCGAAATAACACGGGACTCGAAATGTCAGAAAATGACAGCAAATTTTTTTAAGAGTTAACAATTTATTCTGTATCTTTAATAACAATAAGAGTATTACCAAAGAGAAAGTTAATTTATCATCTAATTACTGAAAACATAAATTATATTTAGAGTAGTAATCTAACGGTGCTCAGATATGATTTAAGAAATAGAAAAATCTTTAAAATAAGGTTTATATTATCTTCCTCACGAAAAGTTTGCTTCTACAGTGGTCTGGAAAGGCTATAAGTCGCCCCAATAAAGTCTAGATTATTATTAATATCCTAAATATGCATCTCGCGATAACTTGTTTTCCTTAATTTAACACTTCTCACAATATCCTTAGGAAAGCACGAATCTGAAAAGATGCACCATATTTCGATTCTTATTAAAGTAAACAAAATCAAAAAACTAAGCGAAATGATTTAAGACGTATTTCAGTTGGTTTAAAAATGCAATACATTGAAACATACATTTGTTCTTAAGAGGGTTGCCTCGGGACATTATTAAGCATTATTATTTCTACACTTACGTTTCTTATTGCAAGGAAAATGTGTTTATGAACTTTAAATCACACAATCCAATAAAGAAAAGTTAATTATGAAACAATTTACGTTTAATAGCTTAATAATTAAAGGCGTAATAATAGTAACATAAGATCGGTTTCAAATTGAAATATTTAGAGAATTAATTCAGGAAAGTACATTAGTAGTTCATATCAGAAAGATGAAATATTTAAAAGCAATTATGATTAACAGTGATTACAGTATATAAGGAATATAAATGCAGAGAAGAAGTAGTCAGGGATCTAGCGACATCTACTACTAAAAAGCAGAAGAGTTGAGGAAAAAATGAGTATAAAAATCGTAGGATTTTCAACTGACGAAAGAGAGCTTCGAGAAGAAAGGAGAAAACATCGACATGGAAAGTGAAAGCGAGAGAGATATCATTCGCTTGTGATAAAGCAGAAGAGAGGTGTGAAAATGAATGACAAAGCAAAAATGAACATACATCGGGAAGATGGGTATTAATTCAAGAAATTTCATCATAAGTATTATCACTATAATATACTGGATAAAATATTCGCTGAAACCAATTATTTTTATTATTAGGCTATTACTATTAAGCGAAAGGCAAAATAAGCAATTGGTGACGATAGGACTTGTTTTCATGTAAAACATGCTCAGTGCGGGGATAATATTCAGTCTTTGAGGACTACGAATGTTTTCCTATTTAGAATTAGTGAAATAAGAAATTATTCAAATTATTTCACAAAGGACATATTCAAATCGAAAATAACACAAGAGGCCTGGAATGTATTAGGATAGGATAAATAGAAACATAATAAAGTTTGCTATCGAGATGGCTAGGTAATATCGATTATAGTATATACTACTAAATTAAAAGAAAAGTAATACAGAAGTTAAAATTTAGATAACAAAAAGGATCGAAAGGTACTACAAATATATATAGACTCGTTTTTAGAAAAAGAAAATGAGCGAATAATACAAGGGATAGAATATTGATAATGGTTTAGAATGGACTGAATCCAAGTTCTAATGGCGTAAAAAGAGGAGGCAAAGAGAGGGAAGAAAGAAAAAGATCGATATTTGAATCCAGAACAACGCCCTCTTACAGCTGAGGGCAAACCGTATAGTGAACTTATAAGAAAGGGAAAACTGTAAAGAGAGATAGGACAAGCAAAGACTACAATGTAAGAATATACAGGGACTTACGAGACAGAGGAATGGTACTACGAAACAATTTAATAAAAAGGAAGACGAAAGAAAGAATGGAAACGAGTTTATATTTTCTGACGTGACGATTCTGTTAAGCTTCGACATGATGTATTTCTAACATAAGTGAAGAGGTGGTGAAATGAACTTTATAAATTAAACTCATCCTTAAGCTTATGAGCTACACTGGAAACAAACGACCGTTTATAAAAATTACGAGTTAAAATTAGAACCATCGGAGTAAAAATTGAGCAAAATCAAGATTATCCTCAAGTACAGGCAACAAGCATATACACAACTGCAGTACGGGTTGCCCGCTATGTATTGTAAGGGCAAGATACGAGCAGCTTTTCTTTCAACCATCACAGTTTTTGCACCATTTATGGCATGGCACGACATTATACAATACGCGAAGACAATAAGAATTCCAATTGGCCAGAAAGGTTTAGAACCTCTAGTTTGGGTAATAACTATTTAAATTTTCTCTCTATGTATTACTTCGCGGCTAATAATTACAAACTTGCTTCACTATACAAAAATACTCTATAACAGGGGTGCCCAACTTTTCTGCATATAAGATCTACTTTTTATCTTAAAAGTGTGTCGCGATCGACTTATTGTCATAGGCGTAGTCTAAGGGGGAAGAAGGGGTGTAAAATGCATACTATGTTTATTCACTGTGTTTCAGCATAAGGTGCTTTCCAGCGAGGTATGGGTAGATAAGTAAAATATATATTCAAAACTATTTTTTATTTTTAAATCACTTATTAAGTTTTCGAGATATAGGCTCCTGAAGAAAATAAATTTCCAGACCCAACTTTTGATAGCAGCATTCCGTATATGCGGTACCTAAAAAATTCGATTTTTCGACACTTTTTCGAGATAGATTTTTACTAACTTAAAATGCAATTTAATTTTTTTATCAAATGTAATGTATAAGTTGTTGTACTATTTTTTCGTAAATATAAAAAAGTTGTTATAAAAATGCACAGTATGGCTGATAATTTGATTACAATATTTCACTTTCTCGTTTTTTTTGGGCCGAGAAAATTTATCATGAGAGAATAATATGACTTACTTTTTGCTAATTTATCAATAGCTCGCTAAGTACACCTCGTACTGAAATATAGATATACGGCTTATCTACCTACGTAAAAAAACATCAACAATAATTATTTAAAGGGCCAAAAAACTCATGTCAAGGGGAATTAAAAAAACATGGATAATTATTAACAATATTTATTAATTCAAAGTAGCCACAGATAAATACAGATTTAGAATTTACTTTGTTCCCTTAACATTAATGGGAAGACTGAGTTTGCATGTTTCTAACCAAGGAATCATAATCTGGTGTATATCCTGACAAAGATAATAATAATGAGTCTTCTTTATGGGAATCAGTCAGGACAGAACGTTGTTTGGTCTTCGTTAGCTTCAAGTATGAAAATGCCGATTCGCAAAGGTATGTAGATCCGAAACAAGAATAGATATATTCGCTACATTTGGTGACACTGGGATATTTTTTTCGGTTCACATATTTCCTAAAATCTTCTTCAGATTTTCTGGCTTGTAAATTTATGTCAGTTTGTAAAATTATAATTTCATTTTCTAATGCCGATCGACCAAAATTGGCCTCGCGATCGACCGGTCGATCGCGATCGACTTGTTGGCCACCCCTGCTCTATAAGGTGCTGTAATTGCCAAATAATATAAAAGTTGTCACTGCATAAAATTGATGCTCGTCGTCGTAATCCACTTAAATATCATTGCAAATATATATTGAGAAAATTTTTAGATTCGAGATAATGGCCTAATTAAAATTATTTTTATCACTGTTGGTTAACAGTTATAAACTTACTTACATAAAATGTGCCGCACGAATTCTTGTAGGGAGTTGAAACACGAAACAAACCTATAATTTCAACAACATTCAGAATTGCGATTTCGTTTCTTTGTTATAGACATTCTGAGACAAGGTAATAGTTACGTAATAGAAAAGTATTTGTAATCTAGAGGATTTTAAATTCACAATCGAACAAAGTAGACACTTGTTAGCTTGAGATGATCATTCCATCGCAAGCAAAATCATCAACGAAAAATGCACCGTGGATTGAATCTTTCCGCCACCGTTTAGTACCACGGGAATTCCGCAGGGATTCATACTTTCAGAGGAAGATTACCTTCTCGGGAAGTCGAGCGTGGTTCTAAACACAAAGAGATCGAAAAAGGCAGTAGGACAATGGGAAAGAAGAATGGGTGCACTCTCTTTCCCAATTAGAGTTCATATTTGCAGTCCCGCAGATTTCCGAACAAAACAATAAATAAACACTCTTCGAAGTTGCCTTTCCCCAACACGAGAAAAACTTCTCCGCGTTGGATTTCGTCTCACGATACGGCGACCCGAATGGAGACACTTGATTACGAGAGCATCCGCGGATAATGAGAGAGACAAGGACAATGGAAAAGGAGCCGATTTTCAGATTCCGTGAAAAAACTAAACTGTTGTAAAAACAAGAGCGGGCTTTGCGTTGATTTTAATAAGAAACCTCAAAAGCGTCCTCTTCCTTTCCCAGCGCTTCCTCGTCCTTGTTTCTCGTGTCGGAGAGCATTATTAAGGATTTACTCATTCTTTTGTCTATTCACTCGACTGAGATGAATGGAAAATAATAATAAAAAACGGAAGGAAAATTTGGGAATCATTTCAGGTCAGGTTGAGATAAAAGTTTGAATCGTGGATGCATCGATTTTCGAGGAAATAATTTGATGCTTTTAATTTTGGTTTGGAATTGGAAAATATCTTATGTTAATGAAGTCTTGAGAAACAGTACTACGGATTGTGTGGATTATTTTGAATTTTATTTCATTATTTGAGACCTATGGGGATACACTCAAGATATATACGTATTTCGTGGTTTTGGACATGAAACACTATGTTAATAAAACGCTGAGTTTTGAAAATACGAATCCGCTTGGGATTCCAACTGTAGGGTAGTGGATTATCATGAACGAAAATAGAGGGGCTCCGGTAAATAACGTATAGAAGCGGTAAAAAGCTCTTAGTGAGTGAAATAAATAATTCATAGGGCAAATGAAAAGGAAATGGAGGTGGGAGTCGAATGCGCTTGGCTCTACGTGTGGTTTGCGAACATTCGGCACGACAATGAAAGCCAACCACACTAGGGGCGCAGGATACGGAGAGACCGCAATGTCCTCTGGGTAAACCGATTACAGTGCTCCAATCACTCGTTTGAAAAGCATGCTTTTTCAAGGAGAAGAACAACGGATTGACTTTCATATTTGCCTAGCAATCTCACATGACTAATTTATTTTCAAAGAGAGGAACTGAGAGGAAATCAAGAAGAATGTTTTCAACGAGATTGGCATATATATTATGCATGTAGTGTACATATTAATATAAGACATCAACTTATTTTCTACCATTTTGAGAGTAATAAACTAATATCTTCCTAATTATAAAACTGATTAATATTTAATAATTAACATTAATTTATTAACATAAATTAAAACTGATTAATTAATATTTATTCGCTAAACATATATTTTCCGGACCTGTCTTTCACGGTGTGAGATATAACAATGAATTTAGGCTAAGTCTCAATCAAGTTTTACTTTCGAAACTGTAGCTCCACATATCAAATTCCACTCTTGAATAAAATACCTACATTTTTTTAACTACGTTCTTAAGCTAATTTAATTGAATGACCCTTTACTTCTTCATAATCATCTTATATACAATGTATTTATATATTGTAGAATATGGCTATACACCATTCGCAAATTTTTAATTTCATTACTATTGAACTCTTGGCGACCTTGTACCAGAATGGCCTACCTTCCAACTAGCCTTTACAGGTATTCTATGAAAAAATGATAGCTAAAATTAACTTAAATCTCCTGGGAAAAAATCAAATTTGAAAAATAAACAAAGTATATAAAATTATGCTTTAAAAATCTAATGCATGAAAACTAAGGGATGCATAAAAAAGCAAACATATAGCGTCAAAATAGGCCTAAATAATAATTAAATATAAAAAGAGATGGAGTGTGGAGAAAATCCTCAACTAAAAATATATGGAGAAAACCCAGCAATAGAGAAAAAATACAAAAGAACCGCGAAAACATAGTGGTAATAAAGTAAACGCAATTCTTCTTAAAACATATATGAAGAAATTTGTATCGTCCATTGCGATGGAAGTAGTAATAGAACTGTAAACAATGCTTTAAAAGCTGATGTCCTTTCGTGTACACAGTCCCAAATCTAGAGTCGAACCCGAGACAGCTTTCACGAGAGGTGAACCCTTTGGCTACCCGGAAGTCCTTAAATATCTCGTTTCACAACTCATCTCTCTCCAAAGCCTCTCTTTTATCTAAATTAACAAAGAATTAAAATATATCCAGACACAAAACGACCCAACATAAACAACTTTTCGCAAAGGGACAAACATGCAATTTTTAGTGCGGTCGATGAGAGAACGCCCTCTGGAAGAGCGTGCTTTCATCACACTCCTCCGATGACTTCATTCATTTATGGAAACCATCTCTAATGTATGAAAATTATATTGGCGCTAATTACAGCTCGACTTTGAAATAAACCCGCAAAACTAATAGGCTTAATTCTCCGGATCTTGTTTGATCTCTCCATTCCGGCGCATGTTTCGCATGAAAACGGAGGGAAAAAGACGGATAAGCGAGCCCAATAGGCAGACGGCGGAATTAATTACGGCCTTGGGGAGAGAAACGTCTCCAGCACCGCCAAGGTAAATTACCGAGAGAGGCGGAGAATGGGTTAAACGCCAATCCAAGATCTGAAACTCATACTGGCAGCGCACCGCTGTCAGCCGCATTTTGCCTCGACTTTGTTCACACGTGCAGAAGGCGTTGTGAGGGTGAAATCAAAATTAGGCGCTATCGACCTGAGATATAATGGAGCTGAAAACCATCCCGAGGAATAAATGAATGAGACGGATGTTTCCTTCCTACGTTTACACTTGCGTCATTTCGTTTCCTTTATTTGTTCCCTACGGTTGAATTTTCCTCTAATGAATGTGAGTCGGGAGTCATCGTGCACGAAAGGCTGAATCCTAGGGAAAAGGTATGTGATGATTCAAAAGATTACAAACATCACTCAGGAGTAAAAGTTTTCTATGCAACCACGATCTTGCTAAGGTTACTAAAACTACCTTTAATCGCTTCCTTCTTGTATTCTTAATCTTTCCGTCAAAGAAGCTAATAGATAGTTTTCTTGTTTTGTCATTCTCATTTTTGTGATCATGAAATTTCCTTTCGAGTATTTTACTTCCGCAAAATGTTGTTCACTCGCTTTAATCAGACTTACCTTTAATTATAATATATAAGATAGTCTATTTCACTGCATCTTTCCAATAACCCCAAGAATACGTATTAAACCAAAAACTTCCTTGCTTCATTTCTTTTGGTATGGATATACCGTCAAGGTTTATTTTATTTACAAAGGAATATAAAAAATGTACGTTAAATGTGTTAGAGGAAGTAAATGTCTGTTTTACCATAAAACTCTCACTGAAAGGAAGTTTGCGTAAAATTCTCGACTGAGATGTTTCGTCATTTCAACTAAGGAGGGTGAGAAAATCTTCCTTTATTACCAACAACGAGAAGATATTGTGACTGCGGTAAAATAGCAAGAACTAGATTACTACTGTGCGTTCCGTTTTTTTCAGCCAGTATTGATGAGTTATGTGGGATTGAAATCATATGTATTTTCTTCACATAGCAAGATTAGTCTCATTCATCTCTATACTGTGTTCCTGGATCTGAAGATTAAAATTGCGATTTGTGAATAATTACAACTGAAGGTTTAAACTACGATATTCAGCTACCAGCGACTAAAAAATCTGTAACGCACTATATATTGATTTTATTGCTTCTGAATTAAAATTACAATTCCAAGAAGAAAGCTACGTTTGCTCATTACAGTAAAAATGAGAGAAGAATGTGAATATATCCGCCTCTTTGTATACTAGTATTTCAGTATTTTCTTTGAAAGTAAATGCTCGCTAAAATATAATATCAAGTAAAGAAGCCCAAAGACAAAACTACCTAAAGGAAGGACGGCGGAAATGAAGGGGATAAAAGTGAACCGTAACTTTGGGGAATAGAATCGATTCAAGCTAAACTTGCAGGGCACAGTTGGTATGCAGAAATAGGAAGCATGGTGGATGGAAGGAATGTAAAAGCAAGGCTATCGGAAGTTTAGTTCTGAGTTCGAATGTATTCATGAGAAAGATATAAAGGGATTCATAAGACTCGGTAACACTGGAAGTTATAAGTGATTAACGTCGATTATTATTGGATTTGGTCGGCAGCATTTGGTTGGAATAGTTATGATACAAAGTTCTTGAATGCGATCTCGCGTTGGGAAAGCATTTTAAACTTAAACAGTGGTAACGAAGGGCCCTGCGTGAGGCGAATAACGAGCACCTATACGGCAGAGGATGCTCAACAGAGTCACCTTGTGAACGTCAATCAACACGATATTCGAACTTAGTAGCTAGTACGTGTTACTGAGAAGTTTTAAATACGGCCGAAATTATTTAACTTAATAGTAATTTCTTTAAATATTTATCAGTAAAAAATGTTTACACATCCCAAGATTGCGGTCACGTCTGTTATGGAAAAAAGCTAGTTAAATATCAGCCTATAAATAAAAATATTCAAGATATAGAAGGCCCAAGGTAGTGATAGAAATTAGTTAAAATTTATAAGGTTTTCTGTGACATACGAGCCGTTATGCAAAATCAGAATTTAATTTTATACTAAAATATGATCGCTGTTTCAATACTGCTTCATTTCACACGAATACAAATCCTCAGTACCTGCTGTTGTAAACTAAGTAAACTTCCTTCCCATAATGATAAAATTCGGATGTTAATGAAGAATTGGATAGATGTAAGATATTATGGAAATACATTTAAAAGAACGAATCAGATTTAAATTATGGAAAAATAAAAAAGGGAACCAGAGGCATGCATCCAATTAAGTCACAGATTTCACCACTCAGATTTATTCAGCAAAAGTTGATATTCAACAGCGTTATACGCTTGCCTTTCCTTGCCAAATTTAATGTATTCAATGCAGATATTCTGAGAGAAAATCTCATTATTAAAACGTATGCGATATTGAAGGATTCCGTAATCCTGCATTTTGTCGGTGCTTAGTAACTGGAAGGCGCTAGTTCGACAGACGGCTAGAAGAGCGTTTTCAAACCACTAATTCATTAACAGCTATATTCCAACATTTTTTTATGTGCGAGATCGTTAAATATACACTTTTCATGGTAAAGGGGAATAGAGATGAAGCACTTGAAGTACGCACAGACCTTCAAAACAGCATTAGATGGAATGACAGAAGGAGTCATGAATTAGAAAAGAAACAACTTCCTAAGCCAAAGGTAATGTGCTCTGAATTAGACAGAATCCTCTAATGCTTAAAGGCTTAGGAGAACCAAAAGGGGCTTTAATTCGTCAGCAAGGCGTATTGAATTAAGAAAACAAGGGATGGGTATCGAGGGTTCTGTGTTAAGAGAAAAAGGACATCTTTCATTTGCCCCTTCACTAGTCAATGTCAAAGTCGTTCTAAGATGAATTACGTACTAGAAGGAAGCAAAACAATATACATTGTCTGAGTTAGAGAAAGGTATTAGTTAATTTTGTTCCTAATTCGGGCAAGATAGTGTTATGCTAGGGTGGGATTACGTAGGAGGAATTTTGTTCGAAAGGGTCTCTGTCATGTTGGGGTTATTCGGCGGTCATTGTGGTCCGGTAAATCGGATTATGTGATTCAATAAAGGTATTGTTTGATGGAATGATAAGGGAAGGAGTATTCTGAAGAGAGGATGGTTAGAATGCGTCTCCTTCAGGTAGCGGAACCTGCTTTCGACAAGGAGATACGTTCGGTCGAATTTTGGGATTGAACAGAAGTCCCTGGTCGAGACATTTTTGAAGAGGGACTGTGCACAGATCGAAAATAGGGCAGCACAAGAGATTTATAGAAGCTTACATGCGTCATGAACTTCTTGCTACTACGTGTCATATTTTAACAAGCTTATTCACAAACCGAAATCGATGTCTACTTATTTAAAAATTACGTTTCTCAGTTAAACCTGATTAAAAGACTCTTCCTCCATAATATTCTAGTCTTTAATAGTTTAATAATAATCTAGTCAAATTAATACATACGTTTAGAATATGGAACCATGTTTTTTTCCAGTGATTTATAAGCTTTCAGTTCTCAATTCATGGGCGTTCAACTCCAGGAGGTATATTCTTTATTGATATGGTTTCATAAGGATAATAAAAATATTCGTTCACCTCATATTCATGTACTCTACATGAATTTGAATCTAAAAAACTAATGAAATTGCGAGTTTTATGCATAGTATGCTACGCTATGTAGCTAAAATTCAGAACTTAGTTGCTTCGTACATGTGGTTGGCCACTCCTGAGCATAAATGGAATAATGAGAGCTTAAAGAATAACGAAGTATAATATCTTCATTATGAAATCATCACAGCATTAATTTATGAATTTACATATTGAATATGTTCGTATAACAACTTTTATTTTTGAACTATTCACGCAAATAGGTAATACGTCAATAAATATCGCTACAATACTTTCAATCGATTAATAATATATATTTGATTCCGAATAATAAACTTTAATCGAGATGGGAATAACTTAATTCTCAACAGATTAAGGCATTATAAATAACTTCTGATTTATCAACCATAAAGTTGTCGATATCGAAAGTAACCATGGGTGAGCAAATATTCGAAATTTCAAATCAAATCGAATTATTTCTTCTAGTCTGACAAAAATCTCAAACCGAATAGATATCTGCAAATTGGAATCAAATCTAGGGATAAAATGAAGATACAAAGTTAAGAGGTGAAAATTTATGTTTCCGTTACACTTTTTTTGTTTCCTAATTCAATTTTCTACATGAATTTTATGTGTAACATTTTCCATAAGTTTGCTTCTAACCAAAACCACTTTCCTAATGAAATTGAATATGTAATGATAATATAATACAGATCTGTGTCTAACCAAAAAGAGTTTCTTATCTAGAATTTGGAATGCTGTTTTAGAGGATGACGACGATAGACAGGAAACGAAGAATATGCGAGCTCCAGTTTGGGAATTTCATGAGAAAAAAGCGAACAAAACAACTTGTATCGAATCGAATAATTATTCAATTCAATTTCAAATAAATAATTTGAAATAGTTTCAATTCTTATTCAAACTAATCTATTTGAATAATACAGTTAATTAGATTCAAAGTAAAAAAGTACGATTCCCACATCACGAAGAGATATTTATAAAGCTTTCAGAAGATTAGCCATCTAAGGTAAAAATATTCATCTCTTCTCTGGCTTGCAAGCCGTATATTAAGGATACCCGTTCACGAAATTAATCATCAAAAACAATACAAGATTCCACTCGGAGTTCCTGAAACCTTTCACGCGTTCTGGTCAGGTTCCATACATCAATCTCGGCATCTTCAAATTAGCTAATTTCAGCTCTTGCGTCAGGACAGGATGCGGAATTCTACCAGAATACGGTAACAAGGAACCTCTTGAAGCACGTTATCCATCTTCCACTCCTTAATTTCCGAAATTAGACTTAATGTACACTTCTACGGGATGAAAAAATGCACGCATAACAGGTGGTGGATTATTAAGGGATAAAGTTAAAGGAGGAGGAGAAGCGGTCGCGGCAAAGAGTGGTGCGCTAAGTCAAAGCGAAAGGATAAATAATTAGGCTCTAAGAAAAGTGGGCGTGGCTGATTCATGAATGAGGCGGTTGGTGTGAAGAAGATTAAAACCTTATGGAGGGAAAGGATATAAAACGGGAAGTAGGAGGGATGTTTAGGGGAAAAAGGGAAAGAGAAAAAGCAATGTCAGAGAAATTCCTGCTCATTGAAACCTATCATCTACTATCTAGATAAGTTTGTCAATTCGCTGCTTGGAGCTTAATCCCGTTTAGTAAAAAGTATTCATTTCAATTTGTCATTGAATATAGAAGATACTTAAAAAATGCCTAAAATGCGTTTATTATCGCGTTATCACACACCTCTCATCGGTACCTTTTCATACCATATACGAAATTTAAATTTTGAGGTTTAAATATAGAGGTGCATGGAATAATTGCATAATTCAACATTTATTAAAACATCGTGAAGCTGTGAAAGAAATAATATAATAAACTCCTCCCAAAAGATCTATATATTCTAACTCAACGTTTCCGACATCACGGTATTTTACGCGGAGGGAAATTACATGTACGACCTCATATAAAAGTCGAACTTCCAAACTACGATGTAAAATACAGCTATCTGCTCTCACATAATTGAAGCGCTGCATCAATTCAAAACTGCTGCATCAAATCATACTGTGAATTCGTAATGACTCCGAGAATGTCGTCTTTGAAACTAAATATAGATAAAACAAAGATCTGGAGAGCATCTATTTCTCAATGATTCTAAAAATAAAACTTTCTACCGTATCTTTGACTACGAAAGAACTCTGAATCGTGTTATAAGGATTGAAATGTCTTGAAAAATGGAATGTGAGTCACTTAACTTATAAAATTTAGAATAAATTATGCATAAATTTCCCCGCAAATGAAAATAGTTGGACAATATAGTTAAGGACATAACAAAATTGAGCTGCTACCTTTCAAAAACCTTACTAAACTGGAATAGAATATAGAATAGAACTAGAATCCGGGGATTAGAAACGGGAAGGCTACCGCATAAACGATTTTACTACCGTTAATATATGGAAGTATATAGAGACATCCATTAACGTACGATTTTTGCATAAACTCCAAAATTTTAAAAATCAATAACTTTGCAAAAATGTTTTTCTGGGCTGAAAATTTGCCGCAGAGAGTTTCTCATGGAAGTTGGCAAGTATAAAAATTTTGAAAATTAAGGTCTAAGTTTGCCCGATTTCCCGTGGTCTGTCCCGTATACAGAAGAAAAAATTGGAATTAATGGAGTTGAGAGAGACTTAAGACAGCAAAATTTAAAAATAAATCCTTAGGCTCCGTTAGATTTAAGCAGAATGCTAGAGAGAAGGTCTTCTTGTCTTTAGGCTGAACGTATGAAAACTCTTCCACGTGATTTTCAGGCTCTGACCCGTGAAAAGCAGAGATATTCACCACGCAAATTTTAATGTGAATAACGTCTGTAATGCCAAGACTTCCTCATGAGCCATTATCGAAAGGGGCGAAGAAAACCACCCAGATTAAAGGGACCTTCAATCACAAACCTAAAAACAAGCTGAAAGCGTGACAAACGGAAGATAATCTCATCAAGAGAATGACGCGGAACTCACAAACACATCCGTACTCTCTCTTTTCCCCATTAACAATCGCCAAAGGATGATCAATTCTGTCGACACGAATCAGAACCCTTCGGATTGATGCAACGGGCCAAACTAAGCCCATCGGCGAAATAGTGTAAAAGAGATAAAGCCGTCCGATGTATGTCCAGTGAGGAAGGGACCTTGTTTTAAGAGTGGGGAAAAGAGGCAAATCCGAATGGAAATTGAAGGCGGATTAATCCGATAATTGAGCGAGTGTGGCGCTGCGGTTCGAGGAATATCTGCAAAAAAAATGTACGATTCTGGATTTTGATGAAGGAAGAGAGATTATGCGGCTGCGATGGGTATTAAACTTCATGACTAATCGTATTCGAGTGAGGATCCAAGAGAGACAGTGAGTTTCAACTCTAATTTACACTTTTTTGAGATCTTGAAATACTTATACTATCTTAATCCTATTAAGAACTAAAATCTCTGTAGAGAAGTACTTCCTTATCATTGAGAACTCATAGCTTTTAGAGTTCTTATAATGTTATATACAATCTTTATACCCTTAATGTATTATTATTCTAATTATTATTTTATAAAACATTGATTAATTGCAAAAACATAATTATGTTAACAATCATTATAGTGTATCACTAATTAGATTACAACCATTTTGTTTAATTTTGTCCAGTAATAACTTCACTGGACAGGGTATGGTGTGAAAAGTAAAAAAAAACTCATACTGGATATACTAATATAGTAATAGTGTATAATAGAATTGGTATAAGACTCTAATACGACTCAATGTTCGCAGATTCTGACATCTCTGTCTTACACAATTTAAGGAAAACAAATACATCCATACGTTTGAAAAACATACTTCTTCCAATAATCCGTTTGAAATGACTTCCAACAAAATATCAGATTTGGGACAATCAACAGCGTTACGTTAATAGAAGATACGTTAAAGAGATCAACTCGTTTAAAACTGAGTACATATCCAGGGTTAGACAAATATATCCAGAATTAGACGGCAAATCAGAAATGGATCGAGTTGAGATAGTATAGAATCTTGAACCCACATTTGAGTTCAAAACTTTCAAATTTAAGAACTGTAAATGAAATTAAAGTCCGTTTTACCATTTCAATCGTAAAATTTAGAAATTAAAGGTTGATAACTGTCCGCATGCACGAAGAAAACGATAAAAATAATTAGCTTTCAATTAATTACTTTGCATTGAAATTTTAACGGGATTCATTAACTAAGCCGAATTCAGCAATAAAGCATTCATCTTTTTGAGGAGAGATTGGAGTCTTTTCAGGCATTATCAGAAATACACGGAGATAATAATAAGATTAATGAGTGATTGCCTCGAACGTGAAACATCCAAACTCCTCCAGTAATATTTTATTACCATGTAACTCATTTTCCATTGCAGCATCAAACGACTACTTCTTGAGTTCCATAGAAAGCAAACATGCGCCGAGAATCAGCTGATGCCAACGAATTCTAAGATAAAAATAAGCGATTCAAATGAAACGATGATAATTATGAGTCAAAGAACTGTTTACGAAGACCGTTCAATGCACAGTCCGAATGTAATATTTCGTCCGTACTTCTGTTTAGATTGGGATTTAATTCCAAATGAAAGATCTGAGGAGCAAAATTAATCTCCTAGGGCGAACGGCTCTGTTTGAATTAAGCAAAGGAATATAGAAGGGACTTCAATAAGCTCGCATTTAGAATTTGTATGAATGACTAAAGGGAAACAAAAGACGCTACAAGTAAGAGAGGCCTAAAGTTCTAGTATGCACTATACAGGGAAAATTTAATATAGTGTTCCCAATCCTTAATTAAATGAGCTGAAAATGAATCATAATGGCGACAAGAGACGCGATTAAGGTTTATTTATACAGTTTTTATTCGAGAGATTTGTTGATAATTTCCTTGTATTACTAGATATTAAATTTATTCTTTTCTGAGCACATAAACTTTACGAATGAAATACGTTATGTGTTATCAATCATCAATATGAAAGAAACAATATGTCTTCGTCCACAAATTTTATTTGAAAAAACACGACCGGTTTCGAGGTTAACTCATCTTCAGGTGACCGGAAAACATTTAGAAGCAGAGTAATATACAAAGTAAAGGCGATTGATGGGAAGGGCGTTAGTGGGATTCCGGTCACCTGAAGATGAGTTAACCTCGAAACCGGTCGTGTTTTTTCAAATAAAATTTGTGGACGAAGACATATTGTTTCTTTCATATTGATTATGGAAATGTTCCACCAAATATCGTCTGAAAGCATCAACTACGTTATGTGTTTACAAGGAGCAGAAAATGATGGAAAGAAAAGGAGAGAATTATAAGAGTAAAACTCATTAGAGAGTCATCACTGAATATTCGAGAAGATGATGGAGAGAAAGTCAGAAAGGAGTTTTATTTGAATTAATTAAGAGGAGTTGGACGTCAGAGAGGAAATGGAACTTAGATGAAAAGGCCAAGAATTAATCTATACATATTCAGACCTGTGTAACGCATGAATATATCTTATTTTGTATAAGGCAACACATGCTAGACCTTATACAGACATTCTTAAAAGATGAGTGCAGATAAATACTGCTTTAATTTTATTTTATACGTATTTCTCTATTTTAATTTTTATAATTTTTATAATTTGATATAATTTTTATTCCATGAATTCATTTACTTAAAACTCATGTCCTTATATTTTGCTAGTTACTAAAAATGGTATCTTCAATGTAATTGAATCTTTTAAATAAAAAAGTAAAGACATGGTGGAGAGTAAAAATATTATAGCTTCAAGTACAAACGACCTTCCCCCACCACCTGCCTTCCCCTGTATTCCTGCATACTCCCCCGTTGCCAACAAATACTCTTATTATATAATTTTTAAATATGGTCAATTGAAAATTTTACACCAACAAACCAACGAAAACATGAAACGAAATTATTCCGACATGATAATTTAAAAAATCGAATTAGAAGGAATATTAACGTGATGATTGATAGCCCATGTTAGTGGCACTGTAACTGTGGAGGAGCTTGGTTCGGGTAGGTAGTGGTACTTCGTCGGGTACCTTCATTAGTAACAAAGTAGGCGGCCTATTCTTTTGCTCCGGAATATAGAATTTAAGGAATAAACAAATTTCAAAATGATCTAGAATTTGGCGTATAAATTTTTCCAACAACTTTTGTTCATTGAATGATTGCTTCAAAAGTGGAAATGTGTACGCGTGATTTGTAAAAGAATGAGATTTGTCAGGAAAGATGCAAAATGAAGGCCACTTGCAGCACATACTTGGAGAGGGATATACGATTACGCTCATTGCGGCGCAGAATATGGATATCGACAAAAACGAGTCGCCTTGCCAACATCAATCCTTTGGCGCCCATTCCAAAAACTGCAAACCAAAGCAGTTCTCCACTCGATAACGACGTCGTAATACATCTAAGGACATAAAATGCTCACAGAGAACCATTAAGGACATCTACAATAGAGTCTTGAAAAACAAGAAAAATCCATGGCTATTGCATACTTATCGCATTGGTTTAAGCGTCTTACTCGGCGAAAAAATACGATCGTACAACTTTTAGTCAAATGAGGTGGAAATGAAAGGTAATATGTCGGGTAGAGAACATTTAGAGACCTAATGTACAGAGTAGTTTCATTCTAACTTCTTCACTCCTTGTCGTAATTATAAAAGATAAATTTAGATGATTTTCTGATAATTTAATCACTTTAAGGATTTAAAGAATGAATTAATTCATGAGTTATATGAAGTAATTAAAAATTTTTAAATCAGTGTAAGGTTCAAGTTTGGATGGAAAGATTTTTATAGGAAATGTATCTGAATATAATTTAAGTAATGCTACGCCTGACCTTGGTTTATGAAGAACTGTTTGCAAAATTTGTACATTCTTTAATATACTGCTCTACAAGAACACATTAGTCATGAAATCTATATTTCTTTGATATGATTTTCTCCTTATTCCGTCCACCACTTCCATGGACTTTTTTATCATAACGAATAGACGGCTCAAATTCACTCCCAAATCTACTATATAGATTTCTACACGAGCGCACGTACGTATGATTCAAATGTGTATCAATAGATGAAAATTGGGCTTCCATATGCGTTTTCTACTAATTTTTGGATGGCGCGGGCGTAAAAATTATTCAAAAATACATAAATTTGCTTACCACAGTTATATATATTGTTTTAATTAAAAATAAGAAACACACTGATGTGCATGTAAAAATTTATGCTTGGGCTATATTTCCAATAATTATGCCTGTTTAACATATTTTTTTAACTCGTATTCATGTAAATCATTATCGTGGAAATTCCACCTAAATTTTAGAATGATTTCATTATATGGTATTTAATGATCTGTAAATTATTAACCTTGGTCTAATCCAACCATTCATTAATCTAGGGATTTTGTTTATTACTTAATGTCTTTCGGCAATAACATTTAAATATAGCCGCTTTAAAGTAAAACGCCTCCTGGAAAAGGAGTAATGATTGTGATGAATGTATCAAAATGGTAACATATTGAATGTAAACATTTTATTCATCCATCATCAGCTACTGACTGATATTATCATATAAATTTGCTTACATTCTCCAAGCAATCTTCACGTTTAACTGAAGCGATCTAAGTAATGCTCAACAAAATAAAAGTCAAAATATTCTCGTGTGCAACATATAAATGTGACCGCTTTTGTATGATATCAAAACGCATCCGTTTCGACACAGAGTAAAATTTCATTTCGAACTCTTCATTGAGCGTTGTCGTTCAGAATCCGTTGGTTCGCACAATCTAATTCCGAAGGACAAATCGTAAAAATAAAGGACACAGAAAGAAACATGCTCCAACTCGTGATAAATCTCGATTTAGCCTTGCATGGGTGTGTTCTTTATTTTTTCGCGAAACGGGAATGTTCTCCAAATTGCCGCAATTCCCTTACTCAGACAAGGATCACATGAGCTGATCACATTCAACGCTAACACTCATGTTTTTAGCTCTTATGGAACATTTACTGGAGTTATAAAAAATGTTGGATTTTCGGCCGAACATGGATTACTATACTACCTCTTGAATAACGAATGAGTCTCAAAGAAAGGACGAATGATTTGGTAATGGAAGGAATTCACAGCACATAAAATATTTAAAATCTTACGTTTGAAAATAGACTGTAAGTGAACCGTAATTACCCAACCAAATGAAAAAAGAATAAATTTTGGAGTTTATCAAAGAGTAAATGTTCTCAAGCGTTAGTAAAATGGAGACGGATCCACTGAAGTTTCGTCTTAAGAAAAGTCAATGCAAATGCAAACGGATGAATACCTTGATAAGTTCCATCGGATCCGATGCTCCAGTTAGATAACCACAATGCACGCCCAACATATCGCTCACTTTTTCATGAAAGAACGCATTACTGACCAAGATTCTTGAGGAGGTCATTATACAGTAGGCCATGCAATTTAAAGCTATTATGAAAAGGGGACGAATTTTCCATAAGAAATGACGATTACTACTATAGAAGCTTGAAAGAGTTACTGGTATTTCTGAATCACCAACTAGGTCTTCAAGACATGAAACAGAGAAATGCAAGAATTATTGAGTGAGAATATAGGAAGAAATCATTGTTACAAATCGTTTTGCTACATTTTTTGATTTGCGGAAAATTCAATGCTAATCGCGTCTCTGGTATCAGTAAATATTATTATAGATAAACATATAAGGAGTAAAGAAAAAAGAATAAATCCATCGATAAAACCTTTGTAATACGTAGATTTAGTATTAAATAATGTAAACTAAGCTATGAAGTGAGACGTGGAATTCAACCGTAAAAGTTTAGTTTAAATATTATCATTACTTACTTTTCAACGATAACTAGATAGTACTTTCATAAAGAGGAAAATTCTTGATTCTTTTCTAAAAAGAGGTAAGCTTCGATCATCGTTTAGAAAAGAGTTTTTTACATTTAACGTATTATTAATTCTATAATACGCACAAATAAACATTTTAATTAACTAAGAGGTCATACATAAATCATTCTACGGTTTTTGGGGATATCTAAACGCCCTCTGTAACAGTGCTTTTCAAAAAAATTTAAAAATAAGGACGATACCCAAAGAAGATAATTTCATATATTATTTCAGCGAGATTTTAAAAATCGTGATGTAGAATTTGATAAATTTACCCACTGAATATTTCATGCGAGATAGGAATTTAATTCCGATAAAAGGATATTAGGTTAATAGAATGATTTATTAATTATGGATTTAAGTGGTACATATATCCTATTTTTTCCACTCCTGGAAACCAAAGTTACCCGAACATTGGCGCTACTTATAATCCGCTGAATAAACTAACTTGTAAACAGTGCCCTCCACTAAATTCACTGCGCAATTCTCCATTGATTTTTACTTTCCGCTCCCACTTCTATAATCCGAAATAACGTAGCAATCCAAACCAAAAGAGGACTCGTAATCCCTGAAATCGTTTCCCATAGTCGTTCTCGGACCCCACTCCGGCAAATCTTAATTAGGCATCTCTTTTACGAGCACCGGCCAAAAATAACCGCAATTTCACAAGGGTTACCGAAATCTTCGGGAAAGCGATGGAAGTGGGTTAACTTGGAATTTGGTGTCCTCTATAAATCCCTCGGACCTTCAGAATTAGTAGGGTTACAGTCGTTTTGCGGAGAAATCAAACCCACGACTGTGATATCAAGAGCAAAAAGTGCCGCAAGAATCCATGGTTGATTATCTACGATTATCTATACTATTATCTTCTATTCTACGTACAGTAAAACCCGGTTAAGACGCTTTTCAGAAAAGAGAAACCGTGTTATAAGCGGTATAGCGTTATAGCCTGGTTATGAAAACTTTGTATTTCTTTTACATTGGAAAAAGAAAGCGAAGGATATTTTAGCTATTTAATAATTACATAAATTCTTTATATTAGACAACGATATGATACTCATTTATTTAGCTTTAATTCCCGCAGTTGAAGTAAGGATATCTAGCTAAAAATTGATGTGTAATAATGGATGCATTCAGTAAATCTTTTTATTCTTTATTACTTGTGGACTACCCATCTTTAAAAGTTAAATCATCCGCAGGACAAGTGGATCTGGGTTCGAATCCCGGGTACGTCAGCCATTTCTTGTTCGATCCTTTCTGTAGTATACACCCTCGAAGTATTAAATAACGCATTTGTTCGGCATGTATATCGAAGTTTCAATTTACGCGAAGATTCATTGGTCAGTTAATGTACCTTCACACGTGAGTGCATCTATTAATCAATTGCGATCATCATCTAATTATCTACCTCGTTAATTAATCAGCATTATTATTATGAATGCCCACCTTGAATAGCACCGTGTTTGCATGCGAATCTGATTAATGGTGCCACGTATGGGAAGGACTAAAAAATCAACTACGAGCAAGCTGACAAGTACCCAATCTCGCCCAAATAATGGAAACCGAGCCTGGTTTGTGTGATGAGGAGTTATCAGCGACCATTGTTTTCGTCCGTTGATGACGGTGCATACAGAAGATCACTACACGTCTCCTTCACGGATGCGTGAATACAGCCGGCCGATCGAGAGAAGGACACTTGACAGATATGCACCTAACGGGGGGGGGGGGGGAGGTAAGGAGATGGACAGGAGTATTGATTTACATGGACAATTACTAGAGAAGGAAGCTGGTAATGAAGCACATTGTGTCATGATGAATGTATCACCGATGATTCAAATACACCCAAAATGATGTCTAAAACACTTTTTACATTCCAAATACTCCACACACAAGGAAACTTAATTTGGCACCTATGAGTATATGAAAAAAGACACAATGTTGCTATGCTATGCTTAAATGTGATTCTTATTCATAGACCAAATGGTTTATCGTTGGGATGGTCATACTTTTAGTTTAGAAATACTATAAAACCTGTCTAAAACCCTGCCGTTGAAGACGCTATTCCTCTAAATACTCGTTTTTCTTTCGGTTCCACTTCCTTTTAGATAAAATACATGGTAAAAATACCTCGAGAATACCCACTTACATTTTCAATCCCCAGATGCCCTGTTATATCTCAGCTTCATTTCATCGACAGAAAATAGTTAACTTTATTGTACTCTTATTTTCCATGGCAAAAATTACTTCATTTTAAAGTATAAAATGACTGAAGTTAATTAAGAAATGATGAGTTATCTTAGAACGAAAAATAGACGATTCTTAAGATATACAATGAGATGTACACACGAGTATCACATAAAAATACTTCGCGGAATATTTATACGTGGCAAGTAAACAAAAGAAGATGACTTTTCGTTTTCAAGGTGTAAATCACTTACTTAAGATTTGAAGAGCCAGAAAATCCTTGCCTTTTGTTTTCTGATTTAAAGAAATAAATATTTATAATAACCCGGTTATAACGCTATCCAGCTTAAAAACGTACTTTTCCTCATTTTACTGAAAAGAGTCTTTAGCGGGTTTTACTTGATCGCCATTTAATGAACTAAATGTCACTATATCTTTCGCATATCAGAGAGCATCAAAGCCTTAAAACATACCTGTAATATAATGTAATATGTAATTTTCATGGTAATATTTTCATTATAAAATGATATATAAGTTTGAAATGTAGCTATAAATAACTACCGCTGTCTTTAATTGAAATAAAATATAGCAACAAAAGTTAATATAACTGCTTTAAATTCCTTTTGCATTGCCCTACGATACATAAATAAGAATCATATATTACATATACACACATTTACGCTCATACATCATCTAACTACGTTGAATCATACCGATAAAATTCATAGCTTGACTAATAAGAAATACGATAGCTCGTCAGAAAGTGCTCCTTAAAAATATAAAAGAACTTAATTTGCAGATGAATTTTGTAAAACTATCTTAGATACCTTTTTAAATAACGCAGGTTAAAAGGCTTTTGGCGTCAAAGAGTTTTCAAGCTTCTTTTAACTTATCAAAACGATTGACAACCTTTTAAGAGGATGTCCTAAGGGTTTCAAACCCCCTCGAAAATATAAATTTCCGCAACCAGTAATTATTTCTGTAAAACTTCCAAACAACCTCTATTAAAGTTTGTTTCATTTTAGTTTGATTTTATTATCTTGAAAGGCTAAGTAAATCAAAGATTGTATTGTATGAGACAGTAGTATAACTCAGAAGTTCCTTCTGATCCATATATCCTTAGTCTTAATTTTCCTTTCTTGTCTAACCACGTCTCGACGGAAATGCGTCCGCCTTTTGAAGTATTAACTAAGAAGAAGAAAATGAAATGCCACGAAACTTTAGTTTAATTACAGATTTTACAGGACTTTACTGGAAGGCAGCCTCCAGCGAAAACCTATAAAGTCGAGGAAATGTATAAATAGGAAAAATCAAAAAGGATTTGAAACTTTGAGCAAAATCCGTCCTTACCACTTTTCTTCATTCCGATAAGAAAATTTTATTCGGCAAGATATTTTCAGACATAAGAAATATAAATAAAATTCAATACACGTTTGGCTAAGAAAATGCTGTATTATATAAAGATGACTGAGACTAATTGAATCGCTAGCTAGAAAATGATATGCTGTACATTGATATTACTAAGAATCAATCTCAATGTCATTCAAGAGATAATCATTTTATTAGTAGACCTACTTGTGAATAAAACATAAGTGTGAAGCTTTATTTTTATACGAGAATACTACTCTTAAGTGTAGACAGAGAAGATTCAATCATCGAAATTAATTTAGAGAGCATTCAGTCTAATCTATTTGACCAAATACAAGACTTAAACGTAAGTTTCTTTTATGATTTTCTCTAAAATATATTGATTTATTCACGAAGAAGTTTGAGTTAAATCACAAAATAGGCGGAAGAAAAGAAAGCCATTGCTTAAGAAGACGACTTTGTCTACTATAATTGTAGATAGGCCAGATTTCGATCCTCAAAGTTTACACTTCCTCTCACTCTACCTTCAGTTGCAAGTTTTCACGTGTATTGATGATGATCGAAAATAAAAGATAGATTATACTCATACCTGACAATTGTGCGTAAGAGAGTGGACCTCGCCTCGTTGTGGAAGGTGATGATGACGCTGGTTGCAGGCAAGTCGGTCCTCCAATGTCGACGGCGACACCTGTGGTTAGAAAAAGATTTATAGAATGCTTTCCTAGAAATATAAAATACCAAAGCACTTTATCTTGAAACATTTTAAATGAGTATTTATTCATCAATGAAAACGTCAAGACATTGTAAAAATTGATACTTAATAAAGAGATTTTGTTATAGTTAGAACTTTTTCATGCTACTAAGGATGTGTAAATGTGACAATGTCACACGTCGCACTGTCTTCTATTGTCTATGTTTCTGTTCGTACTAAGTATTCTGTTCATCTGCCCACATTTAGCTTGAAATCTCCATCTTCTAGTATGGCTTTAAGGACGTATTTACTACGTGAAGTAAGTAAGCAAGTAGTAAGGTCTCAAGTGATGTTTATATGCAACTTCTGAGGGTATGATTTAATGTTGTGTTTGTCTGCATATTATGCACCAGCCCAAATTTTCCATTTGAATCTCGCACAATTTGCGTTTATTATTATGTTTATTCTTTGCTCAGAAAGTACATGGTGATCATAACCTTTCCTTTCTAAGCACCATATAGAATTTTCCCATAGTAGACTTATTTCATAGCACTGGAACCCATTCTATACCCATAGATGTTAATGGTCTTTGAAATAGGAAGCTTTTCCTTCAGCTTACGTCCATTAAGGCACTAAAATTGAGAGAGATAACATAATCGTCAACGTGTACTACCACCGTCCTCTACGTGTGCCGACGCATTAATTAAACGAGAAAATTCGATATTCCGTTCGGACATTATTTTTAGTCCATTTTGTACTCCGAATCATTAGGACAGGGACATTGTCGTTTCGTCTTTCATTCTATACGAATAGCAGGATATCCTGAACGTTATGCGACCCGACGTGCAACCATATCCTAAACGTTATGCAAGCCGCCCAGGGAGCCTGTAGTGTATGCAACCTTTCTTAACGAGACAAAGGATATCTCTGAATGGAATGAGACGGGGGAGTTGATTCACCGCCGGAGAAAGGAAGAGCGCCAAGTTAAAGAGGGCGGATGAAAAGCTCGTTACGGGAATTAACCTAGTTTGGTGAGTGATGGGAGAGGGTATGGAGGATTAAGTTGGCGTCAGTGTGACAAAGAGTCCCACTCGAGATGCGCATATATCTCTCAGACGGAGGATTCGTTATTATATCTTTTCGGTCTCGCCGCGTCGTGTCGGATTTCGCTCACTCCGTTGTGAGGACGTAATCTATGACTAATGCAGAATTCCGAAAACAATTTTCCTCGTAATCCATCGCGCGGAATGACTGCTGCGATTTGGCGCCGTTTGAAATGGAATTTCGGCGCTAATCTCGAACACCCATTTGCTTACTCATGCAGCAGTCGATAGTTGCAAATGCTCTAATCGGCAAACGCAAATGCATCGTCGTTGAATAATTTGTGAAAGAATTGGAGAATCAGGTGAAAAGAGAGATGACACGACCATAACACAAAGTAAAATACACAAAATGACTTCTCAATTTTCCGGAAATTCAAGTCTCGTAGTTAACTGGTAATAAATCTTGTAGTGAGGGTCACTGTCCTTTGCTTTTCGGTCACGACCTTTCTCATTCCTTTTAGAATTCCTCATGTTCTAAGTGAACCTTTACAAACTGCCTTGGTTTTTTAGCCTCGTTTTACCATGACATAAGAGTTGAAAGACGAGAAAGTGTAATTCAATGCTGAAAGGTAAGGCGATGCTCTTAGTATTGCAGAAATTGGGAAAATAAATGGAGCGAAGGAAAAAATTCATGAAAGATTTTCGACACGAACAAGTATTTTTAAACGGGCTTAGAAGCAACTTGAAGGTAATTCTCGAAGAGGGAAGATATTTTCGAAAAAGCGAAGGAAAAAAGCTGACATTTTTTGAAGGTCTTGAAGTGTAAGCTGAAATTAATGATCTAAATGATATGGAAATCAATGAAAATCATAACAGGAATAGAGATTAGCAATAATAAACAAAATGAGTATATAAAAATAAAGTAATAGCCAGCCATAAATCATATGCTACTTTAATAGGTGAAAATATGACTGAGAGTCACAAAAACGCACATGGGAGGCATAAAGATATAAAAAAGAGAAATTTAACAGGATATCCAAATAATAGTAAGCTTTTTTCCATATTTTATCTTTGGTGACGTATAAAAACACATAATTCAACAGTCGATAGCTTGTATTTTTTTTATGAAGGTTTTTGAGTACAGATTCATAAGACAAGGGATAGCGAACTTATCGTGGTGAAAACGGCATTTGTATGTCAGAAGCGTCATAATCCTTCAGGACCGCGATTTTTTTCTGGATAAGACAGTTTTCCGCTAAAATAGGTATAGCTTCACTTTATATGCAGACTGACAACAAACGGAATTGTGAGTTATGTAATGAGTAAAACTGCGATGATACGGTGAATTAAATACAGTTTAATGCTTTTTTAACGTGAGATTAAGCTTTAAATTCAGTTTCGAGTATTTTTATTAGTCTTTTCTATGCCATGGGCGTCTCCGTTTTGGCGCAACTCTTATCTGCGACGGATAGAAATAGATGAGACGGTAAACGGACGGGAAATAGAAAGCCGTACGTGTTCGGAAAGCTTAAAAGATTACAGAGGAGGATTTGAAGATAATTCTATACGAAGGAGAAACTCGAATAAAGCAAAGACAAACAGAAAATAGGAAATGAAGCAAGAAGAGAAAGTAGCAGGCTTAACAATGAATCCAGTGTGCAAAAGGATATTAGAGTTACAGGACCTTCAAATGTTTTGCAGAAACTGGTTACCATACGAGAAAAATGTGAGAAAAGCGTGAAGCGTGGTAAATTTTCTTTCACTATTAATACGCAATTTCGCTTATTTTCATTACAAAGTTTTTAAAAAGAAATAAATAATTGATAAAGGAGTTAAATCTATTCTATGGTTGGGGTAAATCATTGTATTGGTCGCATGCGCCATTTGAACATAATAAACCATTTGATTGCATGTAAAACTATCTGGTCGTTATCGAACGACAATCATATAGCTCAGTATCCAAATTTCAAACGGAAAAAAATTAAGTCGCTAAGTAAAAATAATAGTATAATTAATACTCAGGTTCTCTCGCCCTAAATTAAGCCCAGATAGAGTAATAAAACTATTTGACAATAAATAAAATAAAATTTCTTGAGAAAATAAACTCTTCAAATAATATTAAATGAGGAAAAATACCAGGAATACGAATTCGAATACTGTTGGTTGAATCAAATTTGACCGCAAACTTCGAAATAATAGCTAAGACAATGCTAAATTTATGTTAAATAGAATTAGGGGCATGAATATAAAAGGTGACTTTGTTTGTAAAGGCGTGCTCCTAGGAAAAATATCAAGAAGAAACGGACATGAAAAACGTTTGAGGGGACAAGGAATCGATCCCGGATCATCAACTTAACACTTAAGGTTTGGTCGATGAGGAAAAAGCCACTACTTGTCTACAAAGTCTCTTTAAAGTACATGATAAAATTTTCTAACTAGTCAGCTCAGAAAGAAAAGAAATTAGAACTCGGCTGTTAATGAATAAGAGGTCAAAATCATAAAATTAAACTCCTCCGTAAGCCGAATACGTCAATAAAGTGTCTTCGTCTAAGAGAAAGAAAGAGCCGTTGACCTTATATAGTAAGAACACCAAATGCGCATTTCGGCCGCCTTTCTCAATGAGAGGCTTACGGAGAATTTTTGACTTCTTACAAATAGGTTAAGTATACACCTGGAATGTTGTAGCTCCGGGATCGAGTCTTGGTTACGTGAGACTTTTTCAATGTCACTTTTTTTCTTAAGGTAGAGTTATCTCAAAAGTATTTTGACAGCTGAGGCCATTTCGCACGTTAATCTTCAACGGGAATCGAAACCGGAACCGCTTTCACTAAAGTCGAACGCGTTTCGCGCATGGCTATCCGGAGGCCCTTTTTTTCTTGGGATATGTTGAAGATATTATAACATACAATAATATTTTAGAGAGTATAAATCTCTCATAGATATAATGGAATACATTTATAATGAATTTAAAGAAAAAAGGGAAGAAAGTCACAAAAGAAAGAGACGAAGGATGCATAGATATATTTTCCTTACTTTGGAAAAACAAACCATAAAATTTTCGAACAGAAAGCTTTCAAACAAAAAAACAATTGGAGATAATTAATTATAAAAGACAGAACTTTGCAATGGAAATCACGGGGAAATAGGAAGGAGAGAGGAATAAAAAGTACAGTAATAGGAATGGAAAGATCATTTGGACGAAGAGAAAAGTAGCGATGGAAAAAGAAGAGTGTATTCCTCGAGACTGTTTCGAGAAGAGCATTTTCCATTCCATTCTTCCCAGCGTTCAGACAATCTACCGAAGGAAGAGAACCATCTGAATTCTTGGAAGTAGTTCTTACGAAGTGACGCCATTTCCTTGTTATTTCCCGTGTTTTGCTAGAAAAAGAAGCCATTGTGTATTCATGAGCCGTAATATTTATAGAAATGCTTTCGCGAGGACATTTCAGTCGGATGTATTCATTTATACGGAGAAATACATATTAGAAACTAAAAGGTATACTTTACTATAGATAAGAATCATGACAAATTAAATCGACTTTTTGATTGAATTAACTGCTCATGATGTTAGTATTATTTATCATTCAATTCTACTCTGAGAGAAAGTTGAAAATTTTCGTACTCTCTCAATTCAATAATTTTCTGACACTTGATTCACGGTGAATCGTTCCCTACGAAATTCGGCAATATCATAATGATTTTCAATCCACTAATTCCTCCTAACTATCCACTAATTCCTAATTACTATATTACTGCTAAATTTACCCCTCTCTCACAGTGCTTAATGAACATCGTCACAGATTATTTATTTTATGAAATAATTAAGCGTTATAATTTTATGTTGAGAATACAAAAATAAGCGACCAATTTATAATTTCCAAACATTTAAGTAAACAAAATTTGATTTAGATAGATCTATAATATAGATAACGTACTCATTTTAAAGATCTATTTTTCATGGAATTTGAGATACAAAGTAACTACAGTGACATCTCGATTATTTGCGGGTAGATGATTCTGTTTTGCGGAGTATCTACGTTTTTTTTACTTCCCGTCGATATTTTTCGCAGTCTTTATAAAAAGTCAAACAAAAATTATCACAAAAGATTTTTCGTGTTCTAATTCGCAGGACTCACGCAAGACAGTTTCTATGGAAACTTAGATTACATTACAATTACATTATCGCTGCTAAAAAGACGATCCTTCAAAAGAAAAACTCATAACGAGTCCACTGAAAAATCGAAAGATGTAAAAGTTAAGATTATCCGTGTTTTCTGATTATCCATGCACATCTTTAGTCCGGATAATCGACAGTTCCAAAAATAAATGATGGATTAAATATTTCCAGATTTAAAAAAAGGACATTTTCCTACGATAGGACTTTCTAAGTTTAGGATTTCATTGAATGGTGAGATTATATAATTAGATGGAAAAACGGAAATATTAAACCTGATAATTGAACCACGAGAGCGTAGAATTCTATCACGATTTCAGGCAAAATTCAAGCGACAACGCAAATGGAAATGCAACTGGAACTTTTCCGCTCGCTTCATGAATAAAGGAGAGAAATCGGAAAGCACGAAAGAGCTGCGAAGGTTGACACTAATGCGGATGACTGTTTAAATCATGAACGAACGCTCGCGACGTGTTGCAGGAAAGTCAACATGGCAGGGACACATTTGCCTGAGGAGACAAATACGGAAGAAAACGTGAGACAGCTAATAAAACAGTATAAATAATTTAAAAAATTCTTGAACGTCGTTTTTTTTATTTCAGAAGTAAATTGATGATGTTCTCAAATAGGAATGAGACAGCATTGAGTTCCTGAATGATGTAAAATAAGAATGAAGTATATACTCGTACATGAAGTTCAACATATTCTGGGACACGTTCATCATGAATAATCTCTCTATAAATATATACTTGCATTAAATAATAATCTTTAAACGCTTGAGTTAACACATAAATAAGAATAAGTTTTACATTCAGTAGTAATAATTTTAACAGTGATTTGACAGCTAAAGTCCTTTCGCACGTGGGCCTCCTAGGGGAGTCGAACCCGGGACCATCTTCTCCAAGGTCGAACGTACTACCCACTTGGCTATCCGGGATCCTCATCCATTCTGCTTTTGGGTTGAATTAATTGAAAATTATTACATAAATCCTTTGGGGAATGAATGAAGAAAGGATTTCTAATAAAGCGGAGGATAACGTATTATTAGATCGTAACGTAATATTAGATTAGATATCATAAATTTTTTAAGGTTAAAGCTAAAATAATAAATTCAATCTTAAATGCTAACGCCGTACATTATAAATGTAAATTATCCGTAATCCTACTTGTACCTAACAGTTACATATTTAAAAAGATTCTTTTGTGGGATGTTTTCTTCATTTACGAATTCCAAAAATAGTCTAAAGACTACGGCATACAAATTCAAACATTTTCTTGAATTCCGCCCGTGAATTTCAATTCCATTCTTATTTCTTAATTCCTTTTCTGGCTGAGCGATCAAAAAGTCCCTGAATATCTTACTATTAGCTGAGAAAAATGATAATTTTGTGAGGCTGGAGGTAAGAAGGAAAGAAAATAGGAAATCTTGAAGATTGTGCAAATGAAAGGCTTCAACTTAAAATACATTCTACGATAAAAATATTAAAAATATCTTTCCATTTGCAAAGTTTTAAAAAAGAATTAACCTTTAGAAAGAAAATCTGTCGCGAGTCTGATAATATTAAAATAAGCCTTGATCTCAAATAAAGTTGAGTCAACGGCGTTCCATGAGGATCTACTTCCATATGAATGATATCTTAAAAAAAAGCTTTTAGAGGATTAATTAGGAATTCATGAGAAGTAATGAAACTGAATATCGAAAAAAGAATCACTGGAAAAATTAGATACGTTCAAAAAGGCTGTAATATATTTTGCATGACATGAAAAGAGCTTCAAAAATTACTTGGATAATAGTAATTTCTTTAAAGGAATCATGATGGTCCATAATTCCATCCATTTTGATGATTATTAATCGACGAACACACATGTCCTAATTAGAAAAATCTGATAAACCGGGACTCGAATCTGGGTCCATCGGATTAGAGCGCTATCACGCTTACCATTCCGCCACTATGGCCATTCTAAAAAATATTACAGTCGCAATTTATAACTAAACACTTTAGAATAAGAATGAATTCTTTTGAATTGCAGAACGCGAATTGATACTATTTACCCTAGCTCATTTGGTAGCCGTCATTCCCTTTTTAATTGGATTGAAATTTTACTCCAAAAACTTAGCGGATATAGTAAGGAATCGTCGCAAATCTTTCTTTCAAAAAGAAATAAACTGCCTCGACTCAACGTTAAGTTTCCATGTTTTCTAGATACTCAGGTTGTTTTCATTTAAACAGCAAGTATCGTGACAGTAACTCGTGAAGTGTGAGAATCACGATACTACCAGGATGCAAAGGAAAAGAAAGGGTAGAGGATTATGAAAATATTGGAAATGAAAAAGAGAAAAATGGAGAAAATAAATTAATATTCTTAGAGTGTGTGGATGAAAGTTGTTACGCGAGGGAGAAGGTCATATGGAAGTTTGAACGAACTTCCGTGATGAAGGTCACCAGTCACGATTAAAGGGAATGAGAGTTTCAGAAAGGAATTGAGAATCAACAAAAGCCGACTGAAATGATATTCATAGGGTAGAATAGTGCTGGCCAAACTATGTCTATCAAGAAGCGGAACAGGAAATATCTTTCTAGCTTGCGGACCGCATTTAGAAAAGCTTTCGTAAGTAAATTAATTCGTACATTCTAATCATTTATTACATAAATAGACAGATAAAGTAATTGATAAACATAAATCAAGTTTTAACTAATTTATATTGAATTTTTTACATTCAACCTATTAATATAATTATTAAAATAATAAAATAATAATTTGTATTGCAATATATTGAAAATTTGACAAAAATTAATCTTAGAGCAGATGAAAATGATAATTATAATTAATTTTGCAATTGATGACCATAACGATGATGTAATGATCTTTGTAATAAACAGTTGTGAGAAATCATGAGTAAAAGATTTTTATGGAATCCGTAGATCACAGAACCAAAATACTGTCATTAAAGTTGAGGAATTCCCTCTTCAAATTCAACAATAATACGTTCTCCGAAGACTTAGCTGTTTCCATTAGTTCATCTAAATATGTATGGCAATTATATACGGAAAACAGTTATATGAAAATCAATATTAGGACCAATGATAGCTTTGAAAATTCATCGCTGCAAGAGCGATACGCCACTGAAAGCAAGGACAAATGTGCATATCCTGGGTGCATTATACTGCATATTTTGAGACATGAACTATACGTATAGACGTGACATAATATACTCTGCTTTCGCTACAGTATAAATAACACGAGATTAATTCCTTGTATAGAGTTACATCCTAATTGAAATAAACGAGACAGTGGTAGGCCATCATCAGACGTACGAAAGTATCAAATGGACCACAAGAAAGGATCATGCAGAGAGAGAGAGAGAATGGAACATTTGGAACTGTCTGAGGCGATCAATCACGTGGTTTGGAGTAGCAGTAAGAGAGGGTTCGATTAAGGCTCAACATTCTCTCAGCTCAGCTATTCCCTCGGATATAGAAAGGTCGATGGGAGGATAAATGGCGGACTGGGGAGAATTTGTAAGGAAGCCCAGTTCAGAGGGTGTGGAAAGGAGAGAGAGAATAGGACTAAAGATAAAAGGAATTATTCTTCGAGTCAGTATTTTTATCCACTATATTCAGTTGTTCAGGACTCTTAGAAATGTTGCAGTAGCTATGAATTACGCTTTGATAAACTTTAGGATAGTATAGAAAAGGAAAGGGAATAAATAAGTGAATATGTGAAATATCTCGAGAGAAAGAATGATCTAGTAAAATCAATGTCAGAGGACACTTAAAACAAATATATAACTCAGCTCGTATCATCGAGTTAATTTAAAATGATGGAAATATTACTCTTTAAAATTTAAAGCAAATTTAATTTCAATTACAGCAATGATTTACGCAAAATATAAATACTTTCCTACGAAGGAAAAACAAGAGGCTAGGGAGAAAAAAGAGAAATCAAGCATAAGGAGGAAAAAAACGGAAAGATTGAAAATGTTTAACAGAGAACACCACTGTAGTTAAGACTGAAATACACATTTCTAAACATATATCACAAAAAACAAAACGTAAATATCGTGTTGAAAATTATTAAGGAGTAACAATTGAATTGCTGAAAGAAATAGACAAAATAAAAAGACATGAAGAGGACAGAGTGAGTAAAAAGAATTCTTTTTAGAGGCTGAGAAACTCCGAGTTTTCAATTTAACAAAAGAAGTCGATGTTTGGCTGCGATTTAACTACAGTGTGTGCTTTGGCTGAATGAGGTTCTCTCGGAGGGAAATTGAGGTTTCCAACGAATGAAAAGAGACGAGGAAATAAATATTTCGAAAGTGAAACTGATCGAATAAAAGTTTTATTCGAGAGTTACGTCGGAAATAGAGGGGGAAATATTCGTCGTATTAGGTAAAATGAATTTCAAAGAGATGATGGATCGTCACTCCGCTGAGCAATTAACGCGTTACTTTCCTCTGCGATTAAAGAGATAGAATAATGCCATCAAAGGATGAAACCTCTGAAACGACCATTTGATAAATTAAAATTTCGTGATGGATCCAACGTGAACAATTTTCATGATTAATTTTGGATATCCTTAAGAGCCAAACAAATAGGACGCTTAAGAATTTGCTGTTGGCTAATTCGAACATATTACAACTTACCACTTTTCAGTTAATAAATCATTCTCTAGTCTACTTCAAAATAGTTCTTATGGAGGTTGACCATACGTCCCGTTTTCGCCGGGATAGTTCCGTTTCGGTCCTGTCAGCATCGTCCAAAAAGTGCACTTTGTCCCGTTAAACCCTCTATAAAAAGTGTGATTCTGATTGAATTTCAATGGCAAAGTACGGAAAATCAAAATTATTGGTTTCACGAGACTTAAAATATATAGCAAAATGAAATCAAACAAACATTTTCGTGGTAAATTTTAACTTTATTAGGGTATCTTCATCTTCAGTAATAATGACTGCACTGAAGTAATGGAAACATCTCCCAAGAAAAGTAGAAAGAATAAATTTTTTCCTTTATACTGATGAATAATATCCCGTTTTCAGCAAAATTGGTTAAGGTCAGACCATTCTGAGGTAATTAGACAGTGAGGGAAGGAAATTATCGGAATTTCCAACATAAAATTATAACGATGAATTGTTGCAAAACTACATCAAGAATGGGCTTTATACAGAGGACTAGGCATCCAAAGTTTGCAGCAATTTGACATTTAAACGGAAAATTATTGTAAAAGTATAAGGACAATCACCAATTATTATTATCGAAACCTATCAAATACTCAAAACGTATTCCGTACAAAGCTTTTAATATAAACTAGCACTGTTATCTATTGGTTACGACACTCAAAATGTGCTTAGAATTTATAAAATGAGAGATAAACTACCAAACTTTTTTCTAGTTTGTTGGGGCCTACGGGCTTAAAAGAAGAGAAAAATTCATCATTTAAGAAAGGGCACTTAACAGCTTAAGCTAAAAGCTAGTCGTAAATTAATTGTTCGATTTTTCTAGATAAAAAATACTCCGTCAGACCTCTCCAGAAACATTATTTTTTAGCATACACATGTTGAAAAAGGATAACTAGCCTGGCAGATCTCAATAAGGTACTCGGCTTAAAGGATTTACTTATACGAATTTTGAAACCCTTTAAAGATAAATTGATATGTCAAATCATAAAATACGTAGTAACCTGTCCCTTCAAGCATGAAGAAACTTAATTTGGTTTATTTCGAGTACTATCTTTGTTATTCCAGCTTAAGCAGTTTAACGAAAAAAATGAAAAATTGCTCTTTAATTGCCTCTTCTTCAAAAATATTACCTTCCTATCACTCTTCTTCAAAAATATTACCTTCATCACTACATGAACTTTAATTCCCAGTCATTAAATAACCGTCATGAGATGAAATGCATTCAAGCTCGTATTCAAAAATCGCGTTAGTCGTCGAGAGGACGGGTTGTTTATAGCCACATAAGGTTAAAAAATATTCGTCAATAAAATTCTATTTATTCCGACACTGATACGATATTATTTGACCGAAATAAGAATCCCTGCTCAATATTGCTTCTATTGACGCTTGTATCAATTTAGTAGAACCTAACTTAAATTGCAAAAAAAGAAGTGATCTAGAAGTAAAAAAACGAGCATTTCTTGTGGGAATTCGATACTACTAAGCCTATGAGAGATATAAATATTAATATAACTACACACACGTAATTATACGAAATTGTACTTATCGTATTCCTTTTAACCCTAATGAAGCGATTTTTATATAAAGAGGAAAAAATGAAACAGTCTCCAAAATTAGGAAAAAGATAAGCCTAATTAACTCGTCGAAAAATAGCTCTTCCGTTTTTCGGTCGCGCGTAAGATAAGAGAGACGAGGAAATGAATGAAACACGCGCGAAACTGATATAAAATAATGATGCAGAAAAGAAGATAAGGAGAGAGAGAAAGGTAGATCGGAAGTGTGACAGAAGCTTTTATTTGGGAAAAAAGGAGATGTGTAAGAGGACGAAATAGCCATTCCAATGAAAGGTCATAAAAAAAGAAGAGAATTGCAGGGCGCGGTTTTAAGTCAAATGGAAAGTTGTCGGGAAAGTAAGAGGATTCCGCGAATGAGAAGAGAAAGAAAACGGCGAAAGGATTTACGAAGAACGAGGTGGAGACAGATGGAATCGGTGGGAATTCGGAAGGCTGAAAAAAGGAGAGAGATAAATAAAAGTCGAAAATGGGAAAAGAGAATCATAAAAGAGGAATATAAGTTTAAGAGGAATTGGTTGGCAAAAGGAGAAAGAAAATGGAGATGTCCGTTGCAATGGGTGGATATCAACATTAGGTTAATGAATTTAAAAGTCAACGCGTTTGCAATCATGCTATGCGACGTAGTAAATTAATGTGATAAATATTTTAATAATTGGATAAAGGAAATGCCGGATAGTTTGCAAGAGAAAAGGTTTCCTGAGATATTTGATAGAATAATACTGCGTATTGTAGAAATAAAGGCAGGCTTAAGTCCTGCTTAAGAAAGATTTACATTTATACGAACTCGATTCCATCGAACCGTTCAAAATAAGCACTTGAGCCAGTGTTTATATCTACAAGTTATGGAACCATAACATTTGGGAAACTAAGTTTATTTATAAAATGCACAGTCAAAAGCGATGTCTAATGGAAGTCCATGATGTCGGATGAAGATAAAACGTTGCACTCTTTCCGTATCAGTTTTTAATAAACATACAATGCATATACGACTGCTTTCAAAGAATAAATATACTTGACGATTAAGATGACGGTTATTCGTTGAAACTAGCAGTGTGTTTATTGTTTCTATTAAGTCTTGGAAAAAGTAGAACTTTTGGAAAAATTACAGCTTATAGTGAATGTGACTCCAAAGAATATGCCAATGCCAATTTTTCCTGAGTCACATAGCAGTGAAGAAATAATAATAATTTAAGATTGGATAATAAAATAATGACTACGATGAGATTAGGGGAGATGAACGGGCTCTCTTACTGCGGGTAGGGCGTTTGTATCTATTGAAATCGGTCCCGGGTTCGGATCCTGTTGAGAGCTACATTTGCCAAGTGCCCTCAGCTATAGAAGTACTTTTAACAATGCCACTATACTACCTATATAATAGTTAAGCCTCATTTCAATTGGAAGAAAAATCATTAAAGAGAATTCGAGAAATTATACGACGTTGATTTAAAAAGAGGGAAACAATTTACGAAAGAGTGAAAGAACAGAAAGGAGGACGTAAAGCAAAAGACATAATTCTGCTCCCTTTGCGAATTCCGCGAGATTTATTAAGGCCGAAAAGATAACCGAGTAAAGGCTTTCTTCCTCCTTTATTCTTGAAAAGGTAAAAACATTCCTTTTCTCGTACATCTGCCGCTGACGTCCTGGAAAAAGGGCAGCTTTGTATATGTCTCACCGATTGCATTTTCCTCTTTCCTCGTGTATTCGTGCGGAGTTAAAACATGACGGTGGGCATCCTTTTAGACCGCTGACGGAGAAAGAGGATGAATGGAAAGATTCGGAGAGGTGTGCGGAGAAGAATAAAGAAAACGACAAGCAATTAAAGGTCCATTTGCAAGAATTTGGTCCGCCGGAAACAAGAGCGCGTATAGCAGGTGAAATATGCCTCTCTGAAGGAATTGCCTCGCGGCATCTTTGTTCTTTTGGACACTAATTTCTTCCGCAAGATGTGTTTCCTACATGTGCAAGTTATCGTTCTAATTTCTTGGAAAAATAACGGTTATTAGGCAATCCTTAGCAGACGCGAAAATTTGTTAAGATTAAAACAAATGGATTCAAATTAAAAGGACGAAAATACAGCAAAACCCGGATAAGACCCTTTTCAGGAAATGACGCGGTTTTCACTCAGTGCGAGCGTTTAATGTATTATCCACATCAACGTTCTCCCCTTGAATCTTCGCTTATCGCAAAGAAGTACACCTACACAAAGTAAAATATTTCAGAAAACATTTCTAATTTCAAATTCTTATCGAGTGACTGATAAGGAAACGTCATAGAAACTACAGCACTGAAATTTTTTGAAAAGAGGTTTAACAGCGTTTACGAACGATCATGAAACGTACGTGGCCTTTTTCTAAATCGTAATCTTCCCGACATATTTTATGAACCAACTTCTTCCACTTAGAAGCGAAGCAACGGAAAATACTTCCTCTTCTATACTTCTTGAAGGCAATCTCTTAGTTGGAAAAGTTTCCCTGTACATTTTTAAGGTCCGCGAACACCCATCTACGAAGTAACGAAACTTCTACGTTTTTAATGCTCCTTCCACACAACGTTCGGAAAGGCTTTTCTCTTCCATTGGTTACTTTCTCTCCATTTTAAAAAAGGAAAGTGTCTCCTCGGAGAACAATAATAAACCGCCTCCTCCAAACGGTAGAGGAAAAGGAATGAATATGTGACAAGCAAATTTATTCGCTGAAAAAGGGAAAACGTCAGGGATAAAATCAAGGGCGAGGGAACTTTTAAGCCTTGGTGAGCTGTGGAAGGAATATTCTAGGAAGAATAGGAGGAAGGAAGAGAGAGAGAGAGTAAAGGAGGGATACAGGGAAGGATGTAAAAAACGAAGGGGTTAAAGAGGAAAGAGAAGTGTAAAAGTAATAAAATTAAAAGACAAATAAGGATAGAATACATAACATGTGTTCATCTATTAGTTTTCATATTTTAAATTTTAACAATCGTATACTTTTTATATATTTTGTTGGTATTCTTTTTATAATTTTCATATGTTTGCGAGTAAATTAATACTCATAGTATTCCATAACGGGAAAAATAAATAAATCAGTAAAAAGTTTCACAAGGAAACTATATCTTCTTTAATTACTTGGCAAAATAATAAGACGCCTATTCACTTGAAGATGATGCGGGACCATCGAAACTAGTCGTGCTGTGCGTTATCATCCTGTAGTATTCTCCAAAGTTATAAAACAGGATATACTGAAATAATGAAATTCACTACGTAAATTAACATTTGAATATTGAGTTCACCCAATGGAGAGTTGAGGAATTTTTCTTTTAGATTTTTTTTCCAGAAATGGAATTCTACCTAGCAAAGGCTTCTTTCACAGATTTTTTAAATAGGGTACAGTTTCCCTGTGAAAAATAATCCTAATTTATTCTTTTTTTTCCTTTTCTGGATTTTTTCTAGACGTTAGCTAATTATAGACAATCATTTGGAGTTAATTGTATAAATTTTCACGCAATAACTGGAAAGGTTAGGTAGAAGAGAGGCCATTCTTGCCAAACCCCACCAAAAATTACTGATAACAAAGGCACATGGACATGTATAGACATGGACATACAAAAACACATGAACATCGAGGGGAAAAGTTCTGCTAAAGGCTAGATGTGGCAAAGACGAGATGAAAAATAGAAAACGATGAGAACACAAAGAAAATTGCGAGTAAAGAGCAAGGAAAGAAGACAAAGGGAGAAACGAAAAAAAAAAAAAGACTGTGAGAAGCTTCTTGATCAAAGAGAAAATGATAGAAAAATGGGAGAGGTGAGAAGGTGAGATAGAAGGGGAGGGTGAAAGAAAAACTAATTATAAGAAAGAAAAGATGAAAGAAAATACAACAATAAAAATCGAAAAGGTGTATAAAATGGGGATGATGAAGAAAACTGCGGACGAGAGCGGGGAAAAGGAGGGAAAGTAAGAAAAGGAGCAGAGGAGAGAAGCAGAAAAGAATGTGAAAACCATAATGAAGGGATGGAGAATAAACATAAAGGAGTATTAAAAACGGAAGCAGGAATGAGTAAAAAAAAATCCTACGAGAAGAGAAGCGTTTGAGGTTATGAATACTTAACACTTAATTAGGTGAGGTTAGAAGGAGTGCTCTCCATTCTAAGTAACAAGTATGTTGTTGTATCATGCGCAAGATTAATGCAACAAGAACGCGGTTTGCGGTGAAAACTGTGGACGATGAAAATTCCACGTTACGAAATAAACGCGGAGAAACAATGAATACACAAAGAGAAGGAATGCATTTTTAACATTTAGTAAAGACATACAAACTCCACATTACAAATTTGTATGTCTTTTAACTTAATTCCAACATGGAAAATCAGACGAGGGAGCACTTAGTGAGTGGTATTCATTAATTTTATTCTGTGGTTTATTCATTAGCTAAACGGGTTTATTCGAGTTATTGCACGAAAAAGATGAAGGAATATATAATAGTAAGTTTAATTAAGAGAAAGAATCGCAAGAGATAAAGTCGAATGTAGCCGGGATGTGAACCCGGATCGTTGTGGTGGATTTCTAACTAATTAATCTAGTACAGATTAGCAATGTCTCTTTAGACTTTGGGGATCGCTTAAAAAATATGAAAAAGAGAAAAAGTGATAAAATATATCAAGTCATCTTTGACAGCTGAGAACCTTTCTCAATGTGGTTTTATAAAAATCTTAATCTAAGAAATTTATGAATGTCGATAGAAAGAATAACAATAGCAAGAAAGAATGATAAGAGATAATAATGATAAAGAAATCGAGATCGAGGCTAACAAGTCTCTTTTTAGATATAATCCTTCGCCGTGAGAAATTTAAAGGAAGAAGATAGCTTGGTAAAAGTGCACGCAAGAGAACTACTTTGTATTTCAATCCTAAGTAGGAAATTATACACAATAGTAGGAAAACAGCCGCAAGAAGAGTGTGAGATACGTAATAAGCTTACAGATAGCTGAATAAATTTTAAGGTTTAACTGGTTCAGACGGGTCAAAAAGGCAAATAAACAGTACGGATACACTTTTATAAGGATAGAACAAGTATAAATATACTAGCATAATAAATAAACAGGAATAGAACATTGTGATAAGCAATATGATTACCAGAAAAAGGGGCAAAAATGTAAATATGCATTCATACAATTATACAGGTATCGACAGATGTTGGACTTTTGCAGGAAATAATAAAGTGAATGAGATGAGGATGTGATACGAAATGGGGGCATATGTTGGTACGAAAGGCATCAAAGAGAGAAAGGGTTAAATTGGAGGGAAAAAGGGGAGAGAAGGAGGAAATGGACCTAATGGATAGACGGTGGAATGATTCATGAGGGGAAGAGGCGAAAGAGTAAATGGAGAGAGGCCGGAGAAGAATGTATTTTTCTCTCGTCGTTTTGTCCCGAAAAAATAAAAGAGAATGGGGAAAAAGAGAAAGGATTTGAGAAGAGTCACAGCTTGCACTTTCTTTCTTTTTTTAAGTTTAGGGATAGTCTTTATCGTCGCCCCTTCTCGGGTAGAAAGAAACGATGACAAACACTTCAAAATCGCTCAGGATTTTCCCAGAAACTTTCGCAAGGCGATTCCACTATCGAAGCTTTTATTTTTCTTTCAACTCAGCGTTTCTCTGTGTATATGATTATCCTTCTTTCCTGTGACAGGAGGGCTGCTGAGGAATGCTTCCAATACCAAAAGATTTCTTTACTTTGTTTCGATAAAGTCACTCCGGGCGGCACAAACACTTAATTCGATGTAAATACCACAGCATTTTTATACCAGAAAAACGAGTCAAATAAATAGATAGAACATCATTTTATATATTCGTATACTAGGTCCAAAATTCTTTTTTATAGTAATATCTATAAAACTGATTTTTCGATGCGAACTTTTATTACCCTGGGTTCGCACAAAGAGAAGGAATTTCTTTGTTAATGCATTTTCTATAGATTCAACACCAGTAATTTTCACTTTATTGCAAAGAACACGATTAGATTCATTTCTTTTATACTAGTTCATATAGGAGAAATATACGAAAATCTTTAATTTAAGATAGATATCATTTCCTTTATGGTACACTGCGTTGCACCAGTTTTTACTTATCTGAGTTTTGACACAGTCGCAGAAAATTATCAAGCATAACAAAAGTATGCATACTTTTCAATCTTTTCTTATTTAACAAATAAAGGCACGCTTAACATGGAATTCAATTCTATTTTTTTAGATTTATACCTAAGCTATATAAGTTTATTCACTACTGTAAATATTCAATCTCAATATTTATTGTAAAGAAAAAACATCTCGAAATGTAAATAATCTTCCAACATTGATTCACAGAACATCGACAGTGTCATTTGAAGTCGAAATCAAATGAATTTGGTTTATAATTATACTTCAATTGAGAGACTTTTAATCATTATATTTCACATAGTGCGATATAGATCCTTCACAATTTCTGCTCGCGAAATCATGAAAAAACAGTCCTTTCCGTCACTTAAATGCATCCTATTTGACCATTTCGGATACGAGTATCACATGAAGTGCACCTAGGACGTCATTGCATGAGGCGTTTTCAGTTCAAATAGTTTCTGATTGAATGAAGCACTTTAGACCACAGACAGCCGTATACATCTCTGCGCAAATGGCTACCTCTGATACAGTACAATGCAGTGGAGCATTCCGTGGGTCACAAAGGAAAAAAATATTACTAGAGAATCGGCGCACTTCCGATGAAATATAGTCCGAATATAACACTGAAATAGACCGGGTCTCTAGCAGAGGATCGCGGAAAAACCGCTACCGATTTCGTTTCTTGAAAATCAAATACATAGATCCGATCGGTCGAAAGCAATCAGAGGAAAAAAGCTATCAACTTTATGTGAGAGAGAGGTTTCGAGAGCCGATGCACGAAAGAGATATTTGAAAAGGATTGGGAATAAAATAGATGACATTGGATACATAAAGCGGATATAGATTACGGATTCAGATTTAAGCAATTAATGCATTAATAATTCGTGTTATCCAAAGCCAAAGGATAAAAATTAATTGCTAAAGAAGAAAAAAATAACTCTTGTACTGCAGAATCTCATCTCATTTTCACTCTTCATGAAGTCATTTTCTAATAATAGTGAGCGAAAAATTTCACCTCGGTTTTCCGAGTTATCACGTATCTAGTATAGTTATCACGTACGGTAGATTTCATGATAAGATTACAGATTGAATATGCTTAAAGAAGCATTATACATTCTGTACATTATACACATTATATACATTCTGTAACCTGAATGAATGTTAATAATTATCCATTCAGAAGGGTAAAAATGAAGAACAGCTTAGTGTAATATTATGGCAATTGATAAAAAAGCAAAGAATGAAAGAAAATGGAAGTGAGGAGGTGGTACGTGATTCAATGAGGAAGAAATATTAAAGGTGGAGAAAGCGTTTTTAGAACACTGACGCAATAGGAATAAGATGAAAGTTGCTTAGAATTGTATACAAATGACTTTAAAAATCACTGAAATTGAATGCCTATCGGAATCGATTGTTTTCTTCGAAAATTCCCAGAAGTATTCTGAACACCGTCTTTCTTAAGTTGCGTGAAATCGAAATTTAAGAGGACAATTAAATTTAAAATATAAATTAGAATACAAGCTATGTCCATAGATTTGACGATTATATTTACAATTAAAATAATTCCACGCGATCAAAGAAGAACCCATTTTACTCTTAGGTAAATGTAGGCTCAGAATACGTCCCGAGACAATTCCGTATCGACCCCTCCGTCTCCTCTAAATACATAAATATGTACCTCGCCTCTTCAGATCCCTGTAAAAACGGTGTTTTTATGATTCTCAATAGCAAAATAAAGCATTTTCGGCAGCAGACACACAGAAAGATTTAAGGAACTATTTATAGTAAAACCTAACAAATAGTCAAATATTTGCAGTAAATTCTATTTTCAAAGGGTTTATTATTTTTAACGAAAAATCTAATTCGAAATTGAGAAGAACGTTGGCTTCTGGAAATTACGGAAATACTTCCTTACATTATTAATTCCTTCAACTTTATAGCAAATTCACGTACAGAAAATAGAGGTACTTTATCCACAATTAGAAAGAAATCCAGCAACAAAATGGTCAAGATTTTTTTCAAATATCATCTACATTTAAGAAATGAAACAACTTTTTAGCAAAATTTGTCCCGTTTTATCCTTTTTATGGATGGTAAATTCCAGATTTTCGACTAGGTGAGAGATGTTTAGCTTGTATACAAGTGTCCAGCAGACTAAATTCACTCCAATTACGTAGGAATATATGCAATCAAAGAGATGTTTATAACTTTTATGGTAAGAATGGAATAACGGAAAAGTATGAGAAATTCCCAAGAAAAAGCCAAAGAAAAGAGAAAGTAAGGAAAGTACAAAAGAAACAACATAAAAGTTTCAACCTCCTTCTGCCCCCGAGCTTATTGAAGAAGATTCTTCTCGAGCAGAAAAGAGTTGGTAAGAAAGAAGAAAATTATAGAGATAAGAAAGCGAGCTTCCCAGGAAGAAAAACAAATAGAAAACTGAGAGGAAACGAAAGAAGTCGAGGAGAAAAAAGCATCAAGATATGGTAACTTTAAGAGAAATATATTTTAGACCTCCGCTGAATTCGTTTCTAACTGTATTCGAACAGCCCGTATCGCAAAACCTCATTTACAATAATAACAGCAGTAAACATGGTTATTTCCGTTTCATGTCCTGAACACCGGAAGCTCCTGCAAAAGTTCACCAAAAAATGAACTTTAAAAGGGATTCATGGCAATGAGAAGAACATATTTAACACTCTGCTAATATTATTTAAACTTAAATTTTGAATACAGATTTTAATCTACTTAATTTCTTCTTTAGCTTACAATCCTTAGATTGGTCTGCAACAGAATTTGAGATTGCTCCATTTCATTTCAATTCCGCATACCTGGTGTGAATATCTTTCACTCTCTGCTCTGTGTATCCAAGACCTTCCTCTACATCTCTATTCCTCTGTTATTCCTTCTAATATTGTCCTAATCAACCTCTAGTGGCGTAGAATATGTCCAATTGCTGTTGCCATCCTGTTTTATGCTAATCTCAGATTAAATTGCTATCTCCCACCCTCTAATACAACTCTTCTATAATTTACTTTCATTTCTTTTCATTCTTACAAATAATTGAGTAATATTCTGATGAATAATCTAAATAACAGCACTAACTTAGGTTCTTTTTCTCTTACTTTCCTATCGCCCACGTTTCACACCCATACAGTGCAACACTCCATATGCATGTTTTTAAAACTCCCTTACTAATGCACGGGCTGACGTAGTATGTTTTCTAGAGGTCTTTCTTTTGGTTAAAAGACACCTCTCCTATCCTCCCCTTATTTTGATCTCCCGTCTTTTGCTATTCTGCTACTTATACAAGAAATTTCATTAATAATTCTGCTCTAGTAATGTTTCTTCATTCATTGATATGGTAAATTTAGCATTTTATTATACGTCACATACACAATTAGTTAATCCATCCAATAAGAATAGAAAAGTATCCATACTTGGTTTATTAGTATGCAAGAATGAAACGTAGACGAAGACCAGATGCTTCAATGATATCAAGACGTAGGAACTGGAACGGAACTAACGTCACCATTATAGTGAAAAATCAACGAACAATTCTGTCTCTTTTTTTATTTTGACAATAAAATTACGCAACAGTGAATGAAATTTAACATGGAATTTTGTCAAGAATAGCTACATCAAAAGGCCTTGTTATTTTTCAGGATTGGTATTCCAAAAGAATACTAAAAAAACACTAGAAGTTTGCAGTGAGGTCACAATATGGTAGGAATGAATTTCAAATTCTAAAAGATCTTATCTAAAACTCTACGTAAGTCGTGTTTCCACTACCTATACCCGCTGAAACACTTAATAATAGACATTGATAAAATTTGATTACCTAATTAAAAATTTTACTCGCGCTGATAGGTTGTTATCCTCGTTTAGGATAACAACTTATTCTTATCCTAGTTTACAAAACTTTTTCTTTCCGTTTTCATACGATATTCCTTCAGTAATCAATCATTGCTTGGCATCTTATTTTCACCTTTTTCTTTCTATACTTCCATACGATATTCTTTCAATAACTAATAATAGGTTGCTATCCACTTGTTTATTTTTTCCTTATACACCTTCATGCAATATTCTTTCAGTAATCAATGACGGGTTGCTATCCTTTTATTTTTTCTTCATCTTCTCATTTCCTTAAAGGCTTCCTTTCACGAAGAGGCTGAGAGAGCGTGACCAGAGATATTACAAAATGATTCACTTCCATGGGAATTACCTCAACTCAAAAGGGCCAGACAAGAATGCACTCATTTAGCATTCGTTGACGTGAAAGGAACTCATTAGCCGTCTCGAGCTTTAATGGCTCAATTTCGTCCTCTTGTTGCGCAACTAACGGCCGATCTAAATGTCAATTTTTCTCGGATTAGACTTTCGCAGCGCAATATATGAGACCCTTTCGGAGATGAATGTATGTATAGCGCCTTAATTATACTCGGATGTTAATTAAATATCGCATCTAATTGTGTTTGAGAACGGAAAGAAATCGTATTGAGGTCCATGTTACGAGTGAGATCCTTAATTTAAGGAAGGTCAAGGAAAGCAACTCCAAAATAAAAAGGAATTAATGGATGATATGTAATGAATTCCAAAAAGAATTTGCAGAAGAAACTTGGTATACCTGAAATATTCTCCCCGATACTTTAGGTAAAATGGATACAGAGTTAGTTTCAGGAGATTGATTTTTACATCAGAAGTGTCACATGCAAATAAGATTCTGAGAGAAAGAGAAGGAAAAATGTTTACAAAAAAATGGAGTGCTTCCTTGTATTCCTTCATGGACGAAGTTAGTGATATTCAATTCTCTATAAATAATTTAACAATACTGAAAACCAGTGTAATTTGAAATATTTGTACATTTGTTTAAGTTGGCTTTATGTAAATATGTATAACTTGTAAGTGTATCATGATTCAGTCAGCCTATAGCCATTCTCATTCATAACTAAGAAAATCATAATTATAGATCTTAAAATTAATAAAACCATAGAAACCAACTTCAGCTATTTCTTAATCAAATGAATCAAATGTAAAAAAAATCCTCTTTCAGATTTCTCACGGCCGCCTCTTTAGCTATCATCATTCTATGTTGAAAGAATCAAATCCATTTATATCCCCGAGTTTTCCTTACCTTAGAGAATTTTCCCTCTTTGAAAGAAAGCAATTAAAGGGATCCGGACCCCCTGTGAGGGCGAGAGAAAATCAATCCGAAATCCTGACAAGAAACTCACAAGAAATGACAGCAGTTTCGATACGGACCAACGAGAACCATTTGTCAGGGGGAGACCAAGTGATAGAAAATATTTGTAAGAGGGAGAAAAGAGGAGGGAAAACGCTTTAGGTGAGCAAAAGCAGAAAACAGGCGATCGTAAAGAGATTTATGAGAGATCAAAGGGGTGAAAGGAAGGCCAAAATATTCGACAGCGTTCATTTCCATTAAAATATGAAAATCCAAAGATATCGAATACAAAGAATGAGTCATAGGAATGCCAGCGCCACTTTCAAGTGATCCGATGATAATGCGACAAAACGGAGGGTTTAAAATTTTTATGATTTACAGAAATGCAAATGATAATAATGACGTCAATTAAATCAAAGTGCATGAACGAATGAGCTACGAAAAATATCACAAATTATTAAATAAATAAATGCAGAAATTATTTTGGGCAAGATTGAAACTTTAAGGTCTTCTTTTCCATTTAACCCATCGCTAATGTAGATCTATGAATGAAGTAATCTAACCCTGACATTCCGATGCTTCCAGCTTCCCTAGTATAGTATATATCCCTATTTCCATAGTTTACAGTTCTCACAAGCAGACGGCTATTCTAAACCACTGATTCATTTATAGCCGTGTTCCATTTTCTTTCATTCGCCATTAACTTTATCTGGATTCTCCCAGCCATGAAGATACAATCAAAATAATAAGTAAAACCACTAGTAAACTTTATAATTTAGAATTCCGACCCACATAAAACAGCTGATACCTCTATAATTTTGTGGAATTTTCAATTATATTCTCATTTGCCTGTCCTTCTTTAAATCTTTTAATGGCTGCTCATACCCCGTGTCGCGAATTTCGGTGAAGGCATTTAGAACCACCAATTAGCTCCATCCCTTCCAAAATGTGACTCCAAGATAATTTCGACGCTCAATCGTCGAGCGGAACTTTGTCTCCGTCGAACTATTAAAAGGGGCGAATTCTTATCTCGACCTTAAAAATTCCCACTCCGCGGTAAAGAACGCAGAAATAAAAGGGAAACAAAAGAAAATCGGATAACAATCGCTTACGAAATAATTAACGAGCGGTTTTTTTCGCCGTTCGAGCCTCCATCGAACCGCAAGAGCCCTAATAATCATAAAAAAGGCAAATCCTTGAGACGGCGTTTCCCATCCGCGGGAGATATTCCAGAAGCGCATTAAAAAGGAATAAGGAAAAGGAGGAAGAAACCTTTTGTGCACCGTTCGGGTCGATAAACACACTCCCACTATACGTCGGGGAAAAAGATGGCGAATATTCGGTGGCTTTAAAAAAAATAATAGAAGTGAGGAGGAGACGGTGGATGGATGCGGAGAAAGGAGAGAGTCTCATAAAAAGAAAGGAAAATATAAAGTGCCGGGGAAGAGGAAAGAAAACGACGTACTCAAAAATTCCGCGAGGAAAAGAGAAAGGGATAAAAAAGAGGAAATTATCGGATGGGAAGGGAATTACGGTGCATTAGAGGAGGAATGGAAAGCATACTGCGAAGGCGGACGTATGGATTTCCTAAATTTAACGCATGAAAGGAAGGATATCCGAACGAAGAAAAACATTGTTTGACTCACTTTCAGCTTCATTGGCGACAGTTTCAAGAGGACTTTCAGCGTTTTTTCATAGGACAATCTGATGAAAGCTTAGAGTACACATTATGAAATTTCTCTTTCAATACACGTCTAGTATTTCTGAAGGTAAACGTTTTATCGTTGGGCGGATGTAACTGATTGAATATCAATCATTTCCTAAATATATTGAGTCACTATGTATGCGAGAGTATTTCAGGAAAGCTAAAGATAAGTAAAGAAGATTCAATTCATATGAACATAAACTCACTATCCTGAGTAAACGAAAATAGAATGAGCGGAAATCTTAATTAATGTAAAAATTATGCTTTTTTCTAGGAAAATAGTCGAGTTCCTCTCTATCGTCTACATAAAGGCCGTAGAAACCCTATGGTAGATAACATAAAATATCTTAGAGTACGAATTGCTAGATAGAATAGCTAGAATAGATCTGTCATATTGAAGGGCATCAAGTTAATATAAAAATTTCCAAGAGCTTCATTTCAACTATATCCCACTAAAATTTTATACAATACTAAAATATTCATCAAGAAAAAATTTGCCTATTTTGAAGAAAGGTTTGTTGCACCTGTAATCATAGCAATAATAATACCATAATTTTCTTTGATTGAAGGCGTCTTTTAGAGAAACAGATACACTTACCACTATTATTATTACATTAATATAATAATTTGATACTATCATATGCCTGTACGTGCCTTAGTTATTATTTATTCTTTTACTACAACGGATAAGTTAAAAACCAGGTTGCAGTACTCGGGTTACTATAAAGATAATGATCAATGAAGATAGTTTAAGAAATAAAACAATGGCAGGACGTAAAGACAATCTATAGACTACAATTTACTCCCTCAAGAAAAAATGCAACCAAGTTTGCTACGTTGCTTTAAAACACCACTCGGGGCACCAGATGGAGAATGTCCAATTTAAATCTATGACACAGTTTTTGTTGGAATGCATCTGAGACATTGAGACGAAAATTGAACGCACAGACATGAGTACAGTACCAAGACTTAACTGTCAATAGCTGTGATTTCAGTAATAAAACTTCCGACATCCGTAAAATAAAGGATTCGCAAATTGGATGCGTCTTTCCTGAAACCGCTAAACATTTCAAGGGCTTCTGACATAAATAAGGTGTAAATTATTTGCTGGCTTGCAGTTGCAGCGAACGTCAACAGCGAATTGTGCCAACGTCTTAAGGAAGAAAATCCGTGTCAGAGTAGTGGCAACCTTCCATATTCCGTTTGGGAAAATCCTGCCGGAGTATTTTTGTACATTTAAGGACGACACCCACTCCGAGCTGCTCTACATTCTCACTCAAAAGTATACGCCAAGAAAGAAGCAGAAATTACCATGGGCAATGTTTCAACAGAGTCTAACTATTCAATGGAAATAGGAATACAACTGTTGAAGAACTTACGACAGAAAATAATAACAAAATAAAAATAAAATATTTGGGCGCATCCTTAGAACGCGACGACTTTAAATATTTAATGCTACTGTAAATCTAAAATTAAAGTAATGAAAATGTCTTACATGTATTTTGCATCTGTGTGTGAATTGGAGAAATATCGAAAAATTGTACTATTTTCATAACTTAAAAAAACATCGTGGAATAAGTATTTACATACAATCGAGTTTCTTTCTTTTACCAAAATAAATTGCCTGATTCTGTGAAGTTTATGGGTTTAAATTAGAAATTAAAGGTTCCGTGAGAGGAAAAACGAGAATCTCCACTATGAGGACAAAGATAAAAAATTCCAAAATCGCATTAATACAGGATTATAGAAAAGTAATGCAATGAATTTAATAAAAAGAAATAGGTGTGACATTTGAAGTATTTTATTCTAGTTGCTCACGGGGGTAATAACTCTGATAAATTTACTAAGAGTGAAAAATTTTTGAGCCCCATAGGTAAAGCGGCTTAGAAAGAATGCTGGAAAATGGAAAAAACGCTACGCTCACACCCACAATAGATGATGGGCCTTTTTCTCTAGAGAGATAAAGTAATCACGTCCACAAAATGCAGAATTGAAACCTTTCGAAAAAAGTCACCCAGACGAAGAGAAATAAGTCCGAGAGAAAATCAGCAAATGGCAGAGAGACATGTCCCAGTGGTCCAAGCGCATTTGAAAGATCGCGACATGGGACTGCATATGGCAATGGTGCTTTACGAGTCGAATGAATTGAAAAAGGGGAGAGGTCATTGTGCTCTTCAGAGGAATGATCCCTTCCTCGAGGCCCTACATCACTACTACTGCCTACCTCAGCTCTATTTTCCCCCGGTCTGACCTCCGCGTCATTCAGCATCTCGATGAACCTCAATTCCCTGTCTTTTTCAATTCAGGGGATCACTGCTATAGCCTTGCAGTCCGCTGTAAAAAAGGACGTCTCCATCGACAGAGGAATTTGCTGGAACATTTTAAAGCGGCATTTCTCTCGCTAAGGATGTCTTGATGAAATCGAGGCTCGATTCGTTGCCTTTGAAGCAAAAAGTTACATTTCAGCAACATCAAAGAGGAGTTAGACTAAATTCTGGGAAGCAGAATCTACATGTTGGGGCGTTGTAATTTCTCACTTTCAATATATATTAGAGAGGAACCCGATAAAAGGTACACTGGCAAGTTCGTCTTTATTGTAAGGGCAAAGTTACCACTAAGGATCTACATTATATAAATCTCGATTTAATTTACAATATCAATAATGCATATACATATTTTTATAACTTCATTATAAAATTTAGTAATTTATTGATATATTTATTTATTAGATTAATTCCATTATTATTAGTAATAAAATACACAAGAGAAGGTGTAATGTGATTATGACTTTATTAAATACGAAAAATGCAAATTGTAAATCTTTTGTCTTTTTTGAGAAAGATTATAAGGAGTAATGAAAATAATAGTCCAATGTAATTGATTAAACGGTCATTCATGAAGTATACACTGTACGACGACTGCATAAATTAAGAATATCTAATTCAAGGACTTAAATAATAGCGTTATCTGCTAGCAAGAAGGCCAAACTGCAACGGGAAATTTTAATAAATAAATAAAAATTAAATCGCACTATTGTGCTCTTTCGCTGGCCAACTAGCTCGACACCGCATAGAAGAGTGTGTTTTACTCAATATTGCATCATCCTACATTAAAATAAGCATGAAAAACTGCAATGTGATTTTTATTAAAACTATAATCGCAGTAATTAGTGGATGAGTCGTTGATAATAGTTGTAGAGTATTTTAATCGGTTATAAACTTATTTTTAACACATGTTTTTCCTTAATGAGCAATGATTGGTTGGAAACGGCAATGTAAGATTTTATCAATCGAAGAGGAGGTGACCAATAGACGCTCAGTTTAAACCCTAATTTCGCAGATTTTGAAACCGTTGGGATCACTCGAAATGGCAAATCCTATAATCTTATCGGTTAGCCTCGGCCAAAACGTAAGAAACTTCTCCCAAACGATTCAAGCGTGTGAAATTCAATTCTCCTTGGCTCATCCTCGCCTCACTTCGATTCGCAGAGAAAAAAAAGGATTATCGGCAGTTGGATGGAGATATTTCGGGAGCGAAAGGTACGAGCGCCATAAAAAAGAGAGCGGTCTGGTACTCTCAGGAATGGGAAGGGAACTCTTATTGACGGACGAATTAGACTTCTTCTCTTTTGGTCTTCAGGGAGAAGTTTGAGATGAATACTAATGGAATACTTCGATTGGAAATCGGACTGTGGGCCAAGTAACGTGTTGAATTGAATTAGAGAGTAAATGAAGTGGCGATCAAGGTAAGACTAATCGAAGCCAAAGTGCTATTTCTGATCTGGCCGTCGATTCAACATGTGAATCGAATGAAAACCCATCCTAATTGCCTTTTATCGGGATTGCTGTAGAGTCTGACAATGAAGGCAATTCAGAAAAAAAGTGAGTTAAGCGCGCGGCTCTCGAAGAAAAATCTTTAATGGGATGAATTTAATTTGAAGAGAATGAGATCGATCCAGCGAAAGACTCCCTTTGGTTAATTAATAAGCTAATTCAAGAATTACAAGGGAATTGTGTACCAGACATGAACATTTGAGTCTTTGCCTTTTCTAGAGAATTGCCGTTGTTACTCTGTATGAAGAGAAGATAGAGCAGTATTGTTTAAATGGATCTTGCATCCTTATTCGGTTTTCTTTAAACAAACCACGTTTACTGTACGGTGCACACACTTACTGTTACACTACTGTCAACTGAGTATAAAACTAATTCTTGATATAAATTCAAAGGGTAAACTGTTGTAAAATAATCCTAATAAAGATAATTGAATCTTTTTGATAATTTTTATGTACAATTTAAGAAGAACATTTTGTCTTGTAATTCTTAAGCCTAATGTTGTGTTTTTAAACAGTTTCTTACACATAATAAACATAGAATGTTCTGCCCAAAGATATTTTTTGCATGTAATGAAAGCATATTCACTTACCGATAGAAGAAAAGGTTTTTTAAGTAAACATTAAATTTCGTTAGTAATGTTTTTTCTTAATTAATATTCTATTTCTATTAACACTATATTTATCGCATCCTAATCTTCTTTATAAGTTTTAAAACTTTTCTTTGTGAATTTCTCTTAAAATAAGTTTATGATTATATTAAAGAGATGGCCATCGCTATATTAGGTTCAATTCAGGAGTGCCTAATTTCAATGATTGTAATATTTTTCTTTCATTTCGTTTTCTGAGATAAAATAAATAATGATAATAATAGATAATATATGAAAAATGAAATGCCTTGTTTTTAATGCTGAAAATACATTCATATATTTCAAGAGTAACAGACTGAATGCGTACACCGAAGGAGCAGCATTCATTCTCGTCCTTCTATACAGGAAAGCGATCAGTTCGAAGGGATCTCTTCTCAGAAAAAAAAGAAGAAACGAGGGAAGAAGAAAGTTAAGGGATCCAAGTTCAGGAGTTGAACGGTGGTGTGTTGAGAATTAAGGGGAGAGAGGCTTTTGGCAAACAAGGAAAACAACTAAGGGAAGGAAAAATGGGAATGTGGGTGTATTGGGGAGAGTGTGAACTACTCGAAGAGTTAGCGGCCAAGAAGAAAGAGGGAGAAACAGAAATAGAGAGGAGATATAGGGGCACAGAGAAGAAGGGAACAGATAATTTAGAATAAAACACAATAGAGAAGTAAGGAAATAGATAGAAGAGTAGATAAATGGGCAATGAAATAGGTAGAAAATTAGGTAAGGAAATAAGTAGAGAAATATGAGATGTAGACAGATAAATAAAAGGAAAACGGTTGGAAATAAGAAAAAGATAATTAGATATAGATAAAGTCCTGGGTAAAGAAGTAGAGGAAAATTATGAAATTGATATCTTTATAATCGTGAGAAAAATAGAAGATATATAGCGTCGAATTCAATAACTTAAATTCTTTTTTTGGAGATACTTGTATATTTTTAAAATGTTTTAAAAGCAATACAATTTCAACTTTTTATCGGAGTATATGTATATTTCAAACCCTTATTTTAAGACAATTATTGGTATATTACTTTGCAGTACTTGTCGAGTTTTATCAAGCGACACATCACAGCAGTACGTGTACGCACTCTCGAACCAGTAATTTATACTTATTATTTATTAATAATTATTACTACTATTATTTATTAAAAGAGGTTATGGTAAAGGTAATGGAATGATTTACCAGGAGAACTTCTCATTGACATGCTAAAATTTTCAAAAAGAAGCTCAAAGCTCTTCTTATGAAGCTTTTTAGCAAACCTTTAACTTATTTCGGAAAAAAATCTCCCTAAATAAGATTCGAACCACTGAGGTTAAATTTTTGGATTAAACTTTGGAAATTTTAACCAGACACTAACCATTTGGCCGATTTGATGATAACGAAAGCATCAGGTTGTAACTCAACAAAAACGCTAGCTAAGTGGACTAATATGTACCACATAATGGCAAGTAATTTGAAATATACATTTAAATTGATCCTTGTCCTCTATAATTTTGGTAGTTGTTGAAGGTCCAATGGAGTATCACTTATTGATATTTGTAGATCTAAAGTATCCTTGGTTCGACTCAGGATGACTGGAAAACACTCTCTAAAGAAATGCTTGTAAAGTTCATTTTGATCGATACCATACTTTTTTCTTTTGAAGAATTACATGAGAAATATTGATCCAAAGAAATCGAGCCAAGTACCAAAAGAAAGGAAAATGAATAAAAATTCTTATTTTGGTCGCGCAATATAGTTTACGCGTGGGACTTGCAAGAATTCGGAAAAAATGACGAAAAATTTGTGTAATTATGAAGATATAAACAACCCGCCCCTTAGCGACAAAGGCATTTGTTGAACTCGATTCCCATAAGAATATTTGGAGGCCCATATGAAATGTGTGGGGAAGGAGAGCAGACATTCCACGGCAAAGAAAGCATTAGTAAACTTTAGAAAAGGAAATTCAGCAATATATATTTAGAAATGATATGCCTTAAAATTGTACTTTGTAAATAAAACTTGAAGTAATCAATTCCGTTTATATCTATAGCTTCTGTTTCTAGCATGATTGATTTTTACCATAGTAGTTGGGTTATACATTTTTGAGTGGACCAAATAGAGGACCATACTTTTATCATGTTTCATCCCTGTCATTTTTGAAGGGAAAATACACGAACTTGTTAAGTGATTCTGTATGACCAGGGGTTTCCATCCAGACTATGGTGTCGATGCCAAGCAGATAGTAAGCAGAGTAGTAGATTTTCCGTCACTAGGAAGGTATATCTTCCATGAATTAAGTAACAAGAAGAAGCAGGAACTAAGACAGAATGAAAGTAATTCGATATGAAATAGAAATGAAATGAATGAATAGAGGAAGAAACGGAATGAGGGCAAACGTCTTTCTGAAGAGAGAGGTTAACGGGCTCCCGTAGAATCGCAGTACGATGCGTCTGAATACAATGAAGGAGTCATAATTAAATTATACGTTTGATTTTTTCCTTCCTGTTGCCGGGGTTATTGACTTCTCTCCGTCGTTCCCTTTCATTGCACAGTTAAGCTTAATGTTCCTCACCCGACGTGAATATTAAATATGCGATTCCAACGTCCATTCTCTCGGAAAAGCAATTCGATTTCATTCAAAGTAGGCTTGTAGATAGACGTTCCCAAGCAATTACCCAAAACAGATTATAAAAGGTAATAAGTTCCAATTACAACGCATAGGTGAATAATTAATAAAAACTTTTTTATTGATAATATGGTTATGATGTACGTTACTGAGTAGTGAGAGTACTGTAGATAATGTCTAGTAATAACGACTGATGATAAGTTGCCATTTCTTAAAAGTTTTGTTTGTGAGCTTAATTAGTTGTTAATTATTGACTCTGGACCTACGCATCTCTGTATATACAGACGCAATTGACTATACTTGTCACGGGGAATAGTTAACAACTTCATAGACACTTGACTCTCTTTATTAAATTTCCATGCATCACCGTGCTCTACTCAAAATGGCAATATCCTTTTTCCCCTCACACAAGTGGCCTAATTATTTTATGAATGTTCCCTTTCTCTAGGACGAAAAAACTAATAAATTGTCACTCCACTAATATTGGTCTCATCCATGACACTAGTTCCCCTTTAATCAGAAAAAAATAAAAGTAACTTTCAGACCTTTCAATTATCAGTTTTCCTTATTATTCTCATTTTCAATCCATATTTGTTGCAATAGTTTAATTTCCTGTATTATCTTCATTTGTTTTTTCACCTCCTTTAACTCATTCAGTTCCGTTTTTATCGATATTGTATTTTACTAAATCAAATTATGTATTATAGGTTTTGTTTTTATCATATTTGCTATGTTTATCACAGTTTTTTGAGCTTATCTTTCCTAAAATGGACACGTCTCTTACAAATAATCGGAGAGTTTGTCCTGTCATCTAGGTCTGATTAAAAGGAAATATTTTCAGGCAGGCTAAGGCCGTGTCAAATATGACACGTCAAATCTGCTAGGAAATATCACAAGGCAACGAATACCAGAGTGAGAAACTCACTTCTTAAGGGGAATTTTCGAAGTATAACTCTGTTTCCGATTGCATAAAAAAACTCCCAGAAGCCCTATCAGACTTTATTATGAGTTATCCCCCGGTTATCGTGAGGATTTCCAGGTGAAAGAGAGCGTCTAGAAACTGCATAGATCGTCCTTATTTTTCCAGTTGGTCGCACAGAAAGCAAAAGCTAGAGTGAAATAAGAGAGAACGTATAAAGTAAGTGCAAAGTTTCTGGGAAACAAAGGAGAAAGCTCTTCTTTCTCATTTCTCTAAGTGCTCGCGACGAGTCTACGCTTATGCTGCAGAAAACACGGGCTTCGTTCGACCGTGAGAAGATATACTGAACTTTTTAACCTCTTGTGTTTCTAGCCCGTGAGGATATGTGTGAGGGAGAAAGTTAGTGCACCGAGTTAGTGATCGGCGCTACCACAATTGCTGGTCTATATGCAACACAGTCATTGCCCACCATCCTTTCCGTTCCCGTTGTGGTCCTACTGTCAGTGAAAGAATGTGCATTCAAATTTCAAATTATGTTTATATGTAAACCCATACCCTAGATGGGCAATATTTGCTATGCATGTTCGATATATGCATGCGTAGACGATATTGCTAATGCAGTAGAATCCGACTGAATCACGCCTCGCTTTAATGCGATTTCCCATCCCCAAAATGATTACATTGACTATTTTCTTTCGTAGTAACTTTGTAGAGAAATATATCTCGACGTGCCCGTTTACGCATCAAAACGGTGCTACTACAAGCCATCATATAAAAGCGGTCGGCGACACATTTTATTCGTAATTGGATATAAAAGAGAGGGAAATGAATTTAACTTTTACATTTGCAATAAAATTGAGAAATTTATATGACAAGGAAACGCTATCGACTATAGCGCCAGAAGAAAATATCAGAATATTACAGTATTTACCGTTGAATCTGGGTGTATATTCAAATCAGGAACCACAGCTATGTGTAGCTTAATGAGATACATATCCAACATGCGTTACTATACTCGAATATTTAAACTAACACTGTTTTATTACGTTGTTCATTCACGTATATTTTCAAGTTTTACGCAAATATATGTGTTTATTTTTTCCAACGGGAGGTGTATAATTAATTAGTACAACCGAATAGTGAATAAGCAACAAGGTTGAAAATCACCGTTCTAATACATAATTCGCAAAAGGGAGGGATTGAGCATCCAACCGGTCTTCTGACCGAATACTTCACCGATAAGAAATTAAACCCAAAATTCAAGACCGCTTCCATGCACACAATTTATTTCCGCCACTTATATCTTGTTGTTTTCGTTCCAAGTGTCGACATATTTTCCTCGAGCATACAGCTCAAAAACTAATCTGCTAAAAAAACGAGCATTCTTAGCATAAAAAGCCACTCAGCAAGCTCTGCGCATGAATCGCAGGGGGTCAATAACTCCGGTCCCGAATTTCCTTCATCGTAAGGGTCTTGTCGAAACCCTCCGAATAAATACCGTCCCATGCCAAGGCATTTCGCCTACTAAATATAAATGGAAATTGGACGCCCTTCGGCAATACATATATTTTTCCGAGCGGATAACTGCAGTCCCTCAAAGAGCGAAGAACCGCAGCGTTTTGGAAGGGATCCAAGTCGAGTATGTCCCCTTCATTACTATTCCGTGGGCAGGCTAAAGCGTGTTGGAGCGCCAAAAATGGCGAGTCACAGCACGCGTGCGAGGAGATTTTTCGGGGACGCGTTGGCCCAGAATGCAGTGCGCGGGGTGCTCCTTCCGGTTCCCCCATTCCTAACTGTTCGCTCGGTTCTCTGCCAAAAGATAAGGAAGCGATGGGCCAAAGGATAAAGGCGTCAATATATCGATTGAGCTTCTATCTCCTGAGTAAGTTACACCATCATTTCCTCTCCGTGGATGTATCAATCGCCTCGCTTTATTCACTTTGATCAAAGTAATGAACCTGTGGTTGAATTTTGAAAAGATGCACACACTTATTAGATTATTCCAAGCAAATACGCTGCGATATTCGATCCTGTTCATGGACCCTTATTCGTGAGGATCTGAGAGAAGTTGCATTGAAGGATCGATGTACTGGCTAGTTCCTATCTTAACTTTCCTGGAAGAAAGTACTTCATTAGTACTCAAAATCCAGCAAAACCTTAACTAAGCGATCTATTCCTTATCTACCTAAGTATTTCATTCAGAAAGGAGAATATTTTCGTAAGAATAAGATTTAGGATGTCTTTGCGCATGAGGGCTTATTTCGTTTCGTTTTCTGTAATAGATTCCCATGAGTGGGATTCGCTTAAGGAGAAAAGACTCATATTTTCCAGAATATATTTTATATTGGTTGACCGGTTTCGGCATTCGGCTATCTTCTGAGGATGACTTGTATGCCGAAAATAGTAGAAAAATGAAAAATAATTTGTTCCATCAATTCAATAATTAAATTACGTTCAACGAAGTAAGTTCATCTCACTTTGGATACGAGAGAAGACTTGATTATTTAGCTGGAAGCACAACGTGAAAGATACAGAATTAAATTAACGTAGTGAAGTTAATGCATAATATCACGAGAAAGGCTTACTGAATCATCGTTGAAAACGGCACACGGTTAAAATTGCATAAGTATTTGGTACTTCAACTATTTACCCACAGCTTTCTCTGAAACGTTATATTTGAACACAAGCGTAGTCTTGCGTTTGTGGTTTAGAAGTTGGAATGAAAGAAACTCAGAGAGGGATGAATTTCTCTTCTTGAATTATCGGATAACATATGAATTATTGCAATTGCTTCATTAGCATAGCGTGGTTTATGAAGCAATTAGAGCATCGCTCATAGTTCATTTGACAAGTAAAACGTACTTTATCGGCATAATGTTACCCTACACTTACACGTTGCTTTTCCGCGAAGAAGGAGGTGAGAAAATTACATATCTATCAGTGCCGAGCAAATATTGGAAAACTTTAGGGTTGCTTTAGTATAAGCTAATATAAGGTGTACAAACAAAATTTTGTTGTTCAAGTTACCGCGTGAATTTACATAAGTATTTTTCTTTGAGGTGTTCATTTAGTAAACAAACACTTTCGCTTTCAATCTTTGATTTACATATTCCGTTCGAAGGCGAACGCGATTTAAAGGTCACGAAGCGACTAAATGTGTTTGTGGGAAAACATACAATGAAGAACGTTTGCTTTTTGTTCACTTTATTTAGATTTTACTCTTTTACTAAACAAAGTTTTCTGATCGTAAACTAGGTCTTTTTCTGCATAAAAAATTAACAATACTCTCACATTTCTATGAACAATCAATGTAATATGAGTATAGTTATTTCCGTGCCTCATTTGTTACATTGACTAATTACTGTTTTCTTGAGAGTCCAATAAGTATTTATTAGTAAGGTAATAATTAGTTTTTTTCCCAATGGAGAAGCAACCGGAACTTCGCAAGTTCCTTAAATAGAAAGCGAATGCAAGAAACATCCTCGTTTCAGTCGAAAGCATACGAAGATGAAAACCTCGGAGAATATATAGAGGGAGAGGGTAAAGGCGGACAGTAAAGAAAAGGGAGAAGATAAATGGGGCAGAGAGCGAGACGTGTAAGACACAAATTGCAACCCCCGTTGTCCGGGGGCAAAGGCAGAAACAAGGATAAGAGTACGACACTGCTGACCTCTAACGCCCTAAAGCGGAAACGATACGGAAAGGAGTTTTTCAGGGATAGGGAAAAAAGCGGGGGAAATAAAAATAAATAGGCGGGGCGTTTGAAACACTTTTGGGGTCCTTTCTCACACGAGGCGAATGGGGCCATTACGCATGGGGCAGCAGGGAAAAAAGATTGGTGGAATCCATCTCTTGCAAAGGGCCGTTTGAAGATAGAAGAAAGGAAAGAGGAATTAATAGGTAAGAAAGGTGCTAATAAAGAGGAGAAGAGAAAGATTTACGATGAGAGAGATAAGAGAACTGCTAAAGGGAAGGAAGAGGAAAGGAAACAAGCCTAGTAAGATAGCACACTCTTAGGGTTAACAATTCTTGATAATTTCAGAGAAAGCACGTTTGCTGAGGACGTAATCAGTATTGTGCTTTTTCGGACAAATAGTGTAAAATAAGAGAAATAGATGCTAAAACAAGTCATTTAAAGGTCCCACTATTTAAATGGGCGACACGCGATAACAACAAGGTAAGGAAGTAGCTCAAACTAGTAGTTCTGGGTGTACAATGTACATACATCCCCAGTCCCTCGCCGAAAGGCGCTTGCAGGGTATTTATGTAGATGTAGAACATTATTCCAATTTTATTGCAATAACAAAACCCACTATCGGATCACAATCGACCATGTGTCCCTCGATAGCTCGATTGAGATCGATTTTATTGATTTACTTATCTAAAATATTTAAAATTGGATTAAATAAGAAAATATAGCAGCTACCTAAAATAGAAAATATAGAAACTACCTTACCGACTCTCACTGAGCGTTTATTCCGCAACGCCCTTCATTTTTCCGTAAGACTGTTAATGGTTACTGTTAAAACACCAGGAAGGGTGCATAAAATGGAGATACTGGACAAATGACCAAGAAATAGACCACAGAATGGATGGATAAAGAAAAGTGGGGTAGAGAATGAAGGAGAGGATTGGGGTATTTTTATTATAGGTAAAATAGGGAAAAAAAGTTGAACAATCCTGGTTCATAGATCTCTTAGCAATACCTAATTAAAAATTGGATTTCAGAATACTATTATAACTCAATGTTCATCGAATCTGATATTGAATACGACTGATAATTGTTTATTTAGAGAATAATGTAAGCAACTAAAATTTTAGCGAATCAATGGATAAAGCCTGTATCATTTTAATTCATTTGTTAATTTTCTTTATGTTAGTGATAAAGATTGCGATATTGTTCTGTATCTTTGGTGTAGTTCATACTATATAAAGTTACTGTGCATAGAAGGCTAATAAATGCTCAAGTTAAAGTAACAATACATTGTAAACTGTTTATAAATTATAAGAGAAGTTACCATTTGAATTTTGCCTACCTTTAACTTATTTACAATAATAATACCATTTATTTCAGTTTATTGGGATAAAAAGAAAGGTATCAAGTGATCAAATTGAAACAATATAACAAAAATCATGGAAAAAGATATTTCAGGAAATAAAGGCAAGAAGAGTGAGTGCGACAGTCTAAAGGAAAAGAGAAATAATAACACAAAAGCGATTGAAACACTATGAGGACTCCTGAGTGGAAGACGCGGCTAAGAATAGAGAATATAATGGAAAGAGGAGTTCAAACAAAAGAGGGAAAGAGTACGAAAGTGATGAAAGGGATGGTTTAAGAAGAAAAATAGAGGTAGAGGGAAGTGGAAGACGGAGATAAATGGAGAGAAAGGGACAGGAAGTCATGATGAAGAGATGAAATGTTTCTGAGAAAAAAGTTTGAAGAGGAAGATGGATAAAACGAGGAACGTGAAGGATAACAAAAGAGGATCGAGGACATTGAAGAGGAGAGCCATAGAAAAATGGATAATGGAAGAGGAGTGTGCAGGGAAAGATGACTCCAGAGTAAAACTTTGAAGAGCATTCGTAGGAGGGTTGAAAAACGCTCCGTTTTGAGGGTATACGAACTAGCGTCTAGGCCATGGAAATACCGGGATTACCGACACTTTAATATCGCAAAAATAGTTGTTAAAAATATAAGTGATATGTTAGACATAGTTAGTTATGATGTATATAAAAATAAAGTAATATATCCTTTAAAGTAATTAGATTAGGAGTAAATCTGAAGAATAAATCTATTAGTAAAAATCCTTACATGACGTAACAGGCAATCGATTACACATATTTTCACAGAAATTTCAAGTGCATTACCATACACAACGAATGATATATTTAGTTTTATAAGAAAACGTATCATGCAGGCTTCGCAGGTAATTTGACAAAATAATCGCTTGTAAAATTATTTATGCGTCTCCAACGAATATTATGACATCATAATTAGCATCAGTTTCGCCATAGGATCGGCGAGCGATTTTTTGATGCTATCACTCTTATGCAAGGAATTGTATTATACGCTTCAGTAAGAGAAATGTCTTTAATTTCACCATCTGTGAGAATTACCGAACCACGTTACATTAAGTACGAATGGAATTTCTTAACTGACGACTAAGAATCTCAAAGAAATTTTTTCTAGAACAAATTAGAAAAAATTATTATTTAGAGCAAAAAACATTTTTTATTACATATAAACAGCTGAATATATAAAACTTTCCTTACTTTTCTTTGAATTTTCGAATAACTGACATTAATTCATTCTAAACGAAAATTATATTATTACAGCTATCGAGTTTCTTCATGAATTTCCCTCAAAAGACTAACATGACCGTGAGTTTTGCATCAGGAATGATACAAAAAATTTGTCATAAAATAACCTCCCATACAATCATTCCAAAGATAAGAAGCAATTCTTAGAGTATTTCGATCCTCGAACGAATAACTCTCTGATACGAAACCCTGCTGCTCAAAAATCACACGCAGAAAAAGATATAGCGGCGTACGAGAAAAATGGTACAAGAGGGGAAAAGGAAATAAATTGAGACGCCGAAGGGGAGAGTAAAAAATGGAGAAAGAGATGAAAAAACGTTCAGCGAGAGAGAAATGGAATCGCGAACTGAAGAAAGGAAGACTCCGCCCCTGCTTTCACAGCGCCTTGTATCTGTGCTCTTGAAGAACATTTCTTGGGCGAAGGCAATAAAGGAGACCGCCCACTCTTTTTTCTCTACAATCGCGAGAGGATGTGAGAGAAGAAGGAAATGTTCCTCCGAACAGATTGAGGCTAATCACTCATCCTTCATGTACTGGCCACTTTTACTCTCATAAACATGACTTTTTCGATATGTACACACGTAAATTTCAGCTTAAAAGCATCTGCAATGATATAAATTAAGCTTCAAACGGTACATTTAACTAAGCAAGATTTAATGATCTTAAAGAGACATTTTGTTTTTATGGGCTCCAGTAATTTTAATTTTAAAGCAAAATAATAGAAAATATGGTAATTACTTTCTCCTTATTTAGAATCGGATGTATATAACTGACAGTGATCAATTGAACACAAAATCTTTTACATAGTTAACAGAGATCATAAAATATAGCAGTAGTACACGCTGTAGAGAGTTGTGAATATACTGGGCATATATTAGCCAAGTGTGAAGGAGGAAAACGTTTGTAATGCGACATGGTTATGATTTGACAGATCGAAACATATTAATAATGATGATGATGACTTAATTAATGAGAATTATAACTTTTCAAGGCAACTCTTATAATCAACCTTTTATTTTACAACAAAAACATACATACACGAACCGGGATTTGAACCCGGGACCTTGGTGTTGCTAGAAAACCACGCTAACGCTTAGAGCAATAAATAAATATCATGTTTATGACGAAGAAAATTGAGGAAAGAAGCAATAAATGAAACAGATTCCAACAGATTACGGAAAAAATTACGAGGAAGAATATTTGATGGGTATGAGTTCGAATTCCTTCAAATTAGACACTTTAATACAACGTTTTTGGCAAAGGAAAGGGAAAAAAAGGATTTTCGCCGCGAAAGAGTCGACTTTATCCCGCAAATTGAACTCATCTCCAATTCCTTTCTACGAATAGGGGAGAGATTAAAGGTAATCCCTCCTGCATTTTGTTTATTGCTTCCAAAGTGACGATGGCGCTCCATTTTCCCTCTGCTTACACTCCGAAATTAAATTTGCGGTCATATCGCGGGAAAACAGGTCTCTTCGCCATTTCTGAAGTGATAGAACGTCGAGGATGAAACCTATGGAGAATTTGAACAATTTGAGAAAGACATTTACTTTGTCTTGCTCCGGCGTTAAGGCGAATGCATTGGAGATATAAGTTTCAGGCGAATCCTTATTGTATTTCGGGAGTATATGGTTACTTAATGTTTCTCCGTAATTCAAAATTGGCGTCTTCTCGCGATGGGTATCAGAGATCGAAAATACTGCTGAAAAAATTCATGTTTCAAACTAAAAATGCCTAAACTTTATCATCATTTAAACTTTTAAAAGAAAGGGCATCTTCCTTAGTTTTCCACAGCTGAGGATAGGTTATCTAGAATGTCCGCTATCTATCACCGTGTAAGATTGTGTGCCTTTTTGCCATTTTTGGAATAATAGACAATTTTCCGGGCAAAGAGAGTTCTTTGGTTGCTTCATAATAGTCATATTCACTCTATAACTAAGTAAGTTGTATCAGATAGACAATGCGGACATCAGAGGCAAGGCGAAGCAGGAGAGGAAATTGAATGACAGCGATAAAGGTAAGGTGAGCCATTTTAGGAATATCAAATGAGGCAAAGGATTGGCTATATCTGAGGACGAGATAAATCAATCTTATAAATGGGTAGCAGTCTTAGCGATATTTTACCATGCGTTTGGTATCAAAGGGTGTGGGAAAAAAGCGTTTATTAAGCGGGAACGTTTAAAAGATCTTGATTGGGCACAAGCACAGCACATAATCATAGGCCCATACTGGAAGATAAATAAATATAAAGAAGCGGATTTAATTATAACATCGAATGACATAAATATCCAGGAAAATCAATAAGTGTCAATCAATAAATCAATAAATCGTTTGATAAAATGATTCTGATTCATTCTCTTCATTTAATGAGTGAAGCAGGGAAAATCATTCTGTTGACTGTTCTTTGGACTAATGTTTCTTATTAGTTTTTACTCTTTCTACTACAAAAACTCTCTATACATTATGATAATTACTCATGAAGAACTCTAGGTAATAACGTGGAATCGACAACAATTCCCTTAAAAAAGTTATTATAAAACAGAATATTACGTGTAAAAAATACTCTGTATGAGAGGAAAATTTTAATCATGAAACTTTATTTAAAAATAAAATATACAACTTTCTCTTCTCATTGAATAATAATCCTTGCGAAAATTCCTAATAAACTAAATCACGCAACGCATTTGAACCAACTTTAATTTCCCGGCCAATAAAATGAGGAAAAATCACTAATTCACAGCTCCCAAAGCTCCGTCCTGAATCCCCAAGTAATCCGTTAAGAAATGGAAATGGAGAGAGAAAAAACCCTGGAAGCAATAAAAAAAATGGCTTCTGCGATCCTTTTTAAAAACCACATCTTTAAACGAAGAAGAAAACTCCCGAATTTCTCCGAGGGAAATGACCTCTTCTTTGGGAAAGTTCAGAGCAAAGGGTCATCGCATTCAAGGCACCGAGTACACACATTCCGTCAGCGAAAAAAGAACTTCTCTGGACTGGAAATAGAAGAGAGAACTGTCATAGAGGACGTGCATAAATAAGCCCTTGGGAAGAAGAATGGAGGAGTATGAAAGGAGAATCATCGATTTGAGGAGTCCTTTCTACGAAGAAACGAAGGCAATAGAGTAAAAAAAGGTAGACGGAAGGAATTAGTGGGTGGCCGACGTGAAAAAGAGCGGAGGTAAAAGGAGAGAAAATTGAGTCTAGAAGAAGGAGCAAAACAAAGAGAGAAGGGGATCAGAGGAAGGAGTTTATTAAGGCCGGGATGGAGACAATCTTTCCACATTTAACCCGAAAGAGAGACGAAGTAGGCGGACAAAGAATTAAGAGGAAACCAAAGGAGCGAGGGAAAAAGAGATAAAATGGAGGAGAATGAGTGAGAAAGGGGACTCAAAGAAGCCGGGGGCGGAAGATGAACTAGAAGTGAAAAGAAATAACGGAGAGAGGCATTGCTTTTGAGGGAAGCTATTACCAGACATTTCCTACAATTTTACCACATCACGACGATGGATGAAAAAACTACTTACAAAGACGCTACTGTTCCTTCACTACGAAATTAAATCAGAGCATAAGTAAGAAGCAACTGTTTAAATTAAAATGAAAACGATTACTTCGTGGAATTTCATAGCAAACATCTTGAAAAGAAAAATACTCCCACAGTAGATTATTCTCTGGGATCTGTCGTGGGATGTAATGTGGGAGTTAGTGAAGTAGTCAAGTTTCCTTGTCAAGATAGAGGCAATTATTTACTGACTGAAATGTTCCAATAAAAATGGCATTTTATCAGGAATTATTTTACTTGTACCGTCGCCAAATCTTTACTCTAAGATGAAGAATTCGGCTCTGATATTACTGATAAAAATAATCTCATATTCATAGCGTGTCAACGTTTTGTGAGGTATCAGGTCAAGGTTACTAAATACGATAGCCTAACGATGAAAGTAAAGTGGGCGGTATTACGCTTCTACCATATATTAACTTATGATCTTAAATCAGGAGACACATAAGATAAGAAGAATAAGACACATCTTTTATGGATGTTTAGAGCTACCAAAAATCGAGTGCGTCTTACACTTGCTATTTCAGATGCAATATATCAGCAGCTATCGCAGAAAAAGATACATTTACTGTAACAATTGATATCATGATTCACTTTTCCCCGAACCATTTAGCGTCCTTTTTGTAAGCAATCATCCAGCTAGTGTAGTTTTAAATGGTATACCGTTGGTTAGATAAATAGATAAACTCTTTATTAGCGACATCGAGTCCAGGGTCTCTCTTCCACCTAACCTCCTACGTCGTTATATTATATAGAAAAATTAATGAAAAAAAAGAGAGAATGATTATTGTGAGAAAAATCTTTTTAGCTTTAGTTGACAAAAACCAAGCCCACGTTGTGTAAGAACACACAGAAGTAAAAGGTGTAAAGAACCCACGAAAACATCAAACAAGCACGCTTCTTATGACACCTTGTTTCTTTAAAAGATTATTGAAAGACATGCTATTAAGAACTTAATAACTATTTTTTTCCATTGCAAGCCTGTTCTACGTATGTTACGACACGTACCATGGAAAATATTCCCACTTTCAAGTTGGTAAAGAAGTTATGCACAACCATTTATATTCGTGTTTTTATTATTCTCCTGCCTAGATGACTTGGATGCATCTTTGATTGGAGAATACGAGTGGACTCGTATATCTTAATACGTAGAGTTCACCTCTGTTACTCATTTTTACTGTCTGAATCGACCTTTTCCATCAAATCTACATAAGTACCCGACTGTGGCAGTAAAATTGAGCCCCATTTCAAGATATTAATTCCTCTAAAATGAATAATATTGCACCGAAAAAATACTGCCTAAGAAGGATGACTATGATGTGGGAAATATAAGCACTCACGTTGTTATGAAAGTGAAAGTTAGATAGAGGGAGACTATGTATGTGGACGCGCAGATGAAAAACACCATAGGAAAAGCAGAGGGAAAACTACGGGAGAAGGAAGGCAGATAAGAAGAGGGAAAGAAATACAAGGGATCCTGGAGACAAGTTTCAGATGAGATGAGAGAATTTATGAAAAAAATAGGAAGGGATACAATAGAGATTGGGGATCGAGTTTTGAAAATGCCGAATAAGGCAGAAATGGAGGAGAGGAAAGATGATGCATAAGAAACGAGCCAGTTTGGCGAATAATCCGTGCACAGTGTCTCACATTGTTATGGACATGAAAACTCGAATGAAAGGAAGGAAAGATGAATGGCATTCCTGAGAAAATTATGAGGAAAAGATATTGTGAAGTCGGGATCTGATGGAGAAAGTAAAAATAGGAATAGAGGAACATATATTGGAAGGAGCGGCTTCAATCTAATCCGCGGAGATCAGTGAAAGGAAGGAAGATATCGAATATTTGGCATAATAAGGGCCGTTTTCCTTCTTATAGAAGTTAGTTTAAGTTAATCTTTTCATCTCAGAGAATGTAAACAGACACACGGATTAAAGAACAAGGAAAAGCCGCAATAAAGGAACAAAATCGGGATTATAATAAAGCCCTGAATATAGATATATTAGCGAAGTGGAAAGGATAACTCTCTTTCCACTGAATGTACTTAAAGTTAAAAGAGATGAAGTAACGGGTAATGCTTTTATGTACTGTGCATTTTAAAAAGAGAATTATAGGAGGAAATTCGCTCCAAGGGTGATCCTGGAGTATGGAAACATTCACAGAAATTAGCTCAATAATTGTTTCAAATATACGTGACTTCAATTTTCAATATTTAAACCATACCTAATTAAAAAATAGAAGATAAATAATATCCTACTCTCAGTAAAAAAATACTATCATAATTCATCATAAAATTTTATTATTTTCCATTTTCTCTGATTTATTTAGGTGCTCACAATTAAAACCAAGTATTTATTGAATTCTTTGGAGCGATCGCCAAATCAAACACGGACAACTGTTACAAAAAGATATTTAAAAGTGAATTATGTTTGTAAATACTAAAATAATCTTTGCCTAAGGGAAGACATCTTTTTCTTTCATCGAATGTGATAATCATAATACATATAAAAATAAATTGCTGTTCGTTAGTCTCTCTAAAACTCCAAAACGTCTAGACTGACTTTTTTAGTTTGCTCTAATACAAATGGTGGTTTAGACAATAAAAGAAGCTGAGAAATTCCAAAAGAACAGCTGAAGAATTGAAAAGGGCAAAATTGGGAATCGCCACTTTCATCGATTGCAGGCTACATTTCTTTTCCAAAATTAAATTAGAAATAATAGCCGTCCAAGGTTTATCGAGACTAACACCACATGAGAGAAAAATTAATAAAAAATCTTATTTTGGTCATGAAATATCGTTATCGAGCCGAAATGGCGAGAATTCGGTTAAGATGAACGGAAATTTTGTGAAATTTTGAGGCTAATCTTGCGAAAATTTCCAGTTTCCGATTTTTCGCGAAATTCTTCAACTTCAAGTCGATCGTGAACCCAAACTAGGAAAATAATCGGATAAGCTATGATGCCATATTATAGATATGTTCTTTGTCCTTCATAAATTTCATTGAGCTCTGTTGAATATTTATATCTGCAATGAGAATGTATCGGGTTAGATTCGAGGGAATGCTGAGTATAATGTACAGATGAAATTATGGATCTACCAAAAAGGCCAAAATTGATGAAATTTATAAACTTCAAGTGCGATGCGGCATGTCTTTCCGTTATTCGATTCTAGTAATATTTTACACAATTTATTTACTAACGAATGGAACAATTTCAGGGGGCATCCCGAAAGAAATTCAAATTTTCGCAAAATAAGGACCACCTTAATATAAAATATTTAAGATATTTAATGACTCATTTGGAGTAAATGTAAGAAATCTCTATGGAATATTAATTGAGTTTAGTTAGTTATTAATTGCATTATTTTTAAAGATATTTGAAAATTATTTTCAGAAATCTAATCATGAATTTATCAACTTCATTAAATAATCGATAGAAGGCGTTTATGTTTCTCACTCTATTTAAAAAATCTTCAAAGTGAGGTCCAGAGTAACGATTTAGAAAATTTACTTCTTATATCGTAGACCAAAAACATATAGGTGAAATGAGATGGAATATTCAATGGTTGCTACTCTCTATCATACATAGAGGAATTCATTGAAAGAGGATATCAATATTTAAAATTTAAATATGAGTCCTAATGACATCCAAGACACGATTAATATGGTACATAGAAATTTTTATCTCTCCGTTGAGAATCAAAGGGGTTTGCAGCTAGTCTTATTATAAGATAAAAAGCTCGAATTATTTCAGGTCCAACTTACGTATGTCTCAGGATATATAATCATTAGGATTAGAGTGGTACTTACTCGGAAGACTCTTGTCTAAGATTCTCATGCGTCATTACTTACCTGAAAAGAAACAATGATAATTAGTATAAAAATTGTCAGATGTCTCTAGAAATTATACTAATTAGTAAATAATCTTATAAAAACTTTCATACATAAAATTTTATATTTATTCTAAAATTTCGACGTAAAAACTTTCTTTACTACACCTCTATTTCATCACAATCGCTTAGTTTCGTTGAATACGACCCATTCTTATTCACAAAGGCTCTCACTGGTGATTTATCAAACAAATGAATAAACTACAGCTATAAATAATGGACATTTTTTAATCCAACACGCAATGAATAAGACACACGTAAACATCGCAACGGACCGAAATCTGAAATGATAAATGAAAATTATCGTCGAGTTTCATCGGCGTAATTTTCAATTCCGGCGGAAATGCGGACTTTACGACCCGTATCAGTGGCCTTACTTTCTGGACGAATGTGACCTGGATTTCATATTCGCAGAAATTTGCAGAATTGCCGAGGAATTCGCGGCGTTGATCGAGCGAGAAGATCGATCGCACAGTCACACGCTGTAATAACGAACTCAGAGCCCAAGTGCAGCTCGGAATTAATTCCCTCCTTGTGAAATCAAAGTAGTGTGGAGAGGCTTATCGTCCGAATATTGGTATTAAATCTTTCAGAGGATCAGCTTGAGAAATTGGAGAACTCATGTGAGATCAGATTTATTTCACAAGAGCTTTGTCACTCCCAAATCTCAGAGAGATAAGGTTTCCTCATAAAGTTTGATAAGCAAATGAAGCAAAGTTTTGAATATCCCCACGTTTAAGCACTAATAATACACTAAGCGCAAATAAGTTTACGTAGGCACAAAATTCCGTCGGAGGTATTCGAGATATTTTTCCCTTCATTCATTTTCCTCATTCAAAACGTTCATTAAACGTAAAACAGTAACTATAATTTATAATTATTATTTTTATCAAAATTGTACCACTGTAAACTCTAGTTGTTTAAATATCATGGAAGATTTTCGAAATATGACATTCAAGAAAATATCCTGAATTTCTGTTACAACAATTCCTTCTGATATCAATTAATATTGTATACAATTTTAAAATAAATTAATATTTTATATAACATTCTATGTACATGAAAGCGTTTCACTCTCTTTGATAAAATTATTCGCATTCTTCTGATCAGAAATACCACACCTTCGTCTAAGGTGTGGTTATAATAATAATAACAAAATATAAGCTAATGGAAATTATAAAAATAATATCAAAAGTTCTATAAAACGAAGAATTGCCGAGAAATTGAGTAATAATTAACGTATAACGCATATCAATTTCATATTAATGTTATCAAATTTTGCTATCTATTACAATAAATCTCTTTCAGTATCATCTATCAAATTGATGGCTGCCCTCAATTGCTCCGAAGGAATGAAAACAGAATTAAAAAACGCATTCCCGATAAGACACCTCCGCTGCCGAATTAAATGGATATTTCAGAAAAATATCAGCCAAAATTGCTCGGCTGACGAGGGAACCTGGAAAGGCTTTAAACAGCATGTGGGAAAACGGGTAAGGGTCACGTGCGACCCAAAAACTTCGGCTTGATTAAATAAAGAGCGTTAGAAAACGGAGAAAGAACGCAAGTTTCAGGGAAGAGAGAGAGAAGGGTGGAAGTTAAATATTTGATGGAACAAGGATTGGGTTGTGGAGCTCCCGATGGTAGAGGACGAACTAATAAAGAGCGAAGAGTTTGAAGGGAGAGGAAAAATAGAGAGCCGAAGAAGAATTATAAAAGGAGAACCGAACGAACACTTCAACGTGAAATGGTACAACGCATCAAATAGCTCTGATCTCGGTACAAACATAATCTAACTGATCACGGTATAGATTTTCGATGTAATTTATTGTGATAGATCAAGAATGTATTCTAAAAATCATAACTGGATCTTATACTCTGGTATATTAGGTAAATCTTTAATTTCTCATGAAGCTCTGAAGCAGGGCCTGTAATCTCCAAAAAGGGTGAAAATTTCCATAGGAACCCTTTCTCCACGACCTCTGTCCATATGAGTAATTATATATTCATAAAACGAGCTATGTTGAGAATTAATTCTCCTGCAGCCACCCTCTACAAAATAACAGAGTTATCTTGTAAAACTGGGAATTCTACATACTAGGGTAAGGATAAAAGACATCCACGGAACTCCACTTATGGCCGGCAGTAGGCCGGCCAGTAGGCCGGCCGGCAGCCTACTTCGACAGAACAACCCGAAGAGTTTATTCATTCAAGTCATTTTCTAAATTTAAAATACATATTACATGTTAAAAGTTTCCAATTCTTAACTGAAAACTAAGCTTTAATTAAAGTGAGGATTTGTTCGAAATTATGATAACGTATGGTGTATTTTTGTAAATTACGTTGAACAATCGATAATTAAATTTGAAAAATAAACATAAAATAATCTTATGTATTCCAAGATTCATAGTTTTGTTGTTTACATTCTAAACTACATTAAAACTACACGTTTTACAAAATACATCTTTCTTTCACATATCACGGAAGACTTGACGCTATGTGAAAGTAAAGCATTTTAAAGATTTCATTTCTTCCAAGAATCTACCGCTTCTGGTTAAAAACGCGAAAATTGTCTCCGCGTCTAAACATATAGAATCATCACATAATCACGGCGAAAATCTGTAAGATAACGAAGATTCACATTATCAGCGTATATTAATATAGAAAATTTAATCATAAAACCAAGCTTTTACAAATTATCGATTCAAAGAATAAAATATCAAGTCTCCAGCAAAAGACAATTCTGAACCATTCGCCAATCTCTCGTGGAGAAGGAAAAAAAATCGTCTCCTAAATTCGTAAATGGATTCGAAAGCTTAAAGAAAATTACTCGCTTTCCAGCGTCGATGTAGCATTAAAAAGTTTCCCATTATAATAAGACATTTCATAAAGGGAAGAAAGAAAAGTTGCTTCAACTTTGGAGATGAGGGAAGGAGCTATTTTCAACCTCAGGTATTCGGGCGGACTGAAATTACTTCGGGAAGTTTTTTCGAGAATCTGCGTGAAAAATCCAACCTCTTTCGAAGGCCAACGTTTTGAAAGGATACGAATAAAAATATTGCGTTAAAAGATTAGGGATGGAGAGAGTTGAAGGAGTGACGGGATTTTGAGGAGCTCAAAAATAAAACACGGGAAGAGACGAACTATCAAGAGTGTCCAATCCTGCTTCCCAAAGAGAAGCTCCTTCTGAGATGACTCTTAAAGAGAAAACGAGAGTCCAAAAATATACGAATGAGAGGGAAAAAGCCAAAGGGACTGAAGCAGAAAAACAAACCGCTTTCACTTTTGTTGCGGAATTGAGAAAATGCCTTCTTTTGTGCTAAAATTATTCGTGATTTATAATTTGAGCGCAATGATAGAAATAAATTGAATGCCATAGCAGAAACGAGATGAAAAGGGAATATGCCGTATATCCCGGATTATTACCTCTCGTTTAAAGTAAGAGAGCTAAAAGTAAACAAAAAATTAACACCTCTCATTTGTATTAACAACAAGGAATAGTGAAAATTAACATCAACTTATTAAATGTTGTGTAACTAAACATGACCTTGATTTAAAGCCATACAAAGGAGTATTTCCATAGTAAAAGAATAACGGAGTATTTTATACGTATGGAAAATAGAAAATTAATGAGATAGCAGCATAAAGACATTATTTAATTTAAGGTTCTTAAAATCAGCAATTAATATCAAGCCTTAAAACTAATCAACGATTTTCCAATCCTAATATTTTACTAGAAGTATCATATCCATCAGACACCGCCTCAGATATCGTCGTCATACTTGTCAATATAAAATTGTAAATCACTAATACGAAAATTTTGTATTTAAATATGGCTACTTAAATGTCTCAGAGTTGCCATCATTCATGATTAATTGAATCGATACGGAATGTATAGAAGAGTATAAATTTATTTACCCCTTAAGGAAGAAGGACATTTTTATTTTCATTTTTTCATTAATAACGAGTTTTCATTTATTCATTAATAACGTTTAAAAACAATAGTAATAATATAAATGTATGGATATAAAGATGAATTTACATCGCAAAAAATAATCTGAATTAATTTTCAATAATAGATATCAAAGATAAGAATGAAAAACAAAATATTTCCATGCATAACTTCATCAATTTTCTATTTATAAAAAAATCTCAAGATAACTCCAGATTTCCCGTCAAATAATTTTTAAGGGAAATTCTCATAGAAAACAAACTTTTCCAGCGCTTTCTTTACCTGCCAACAAATAAGCTCAAAATCATTAGAGGCATAAACAGGTCAAAGTGAGACAAAGGCCGTCGATTGATAAAAGTGGACGCAAACTTAATTTCGACTTGAAAGAGCGCCAAGGGAATGGAAAATCGAGCATTGGAATTGCGTTCCTTCGACGAGGAAAGAAAAGCAGGGGGAAAACAAAGCGGAGGAACACAATGCAATCGGGATTGAAGTCTTTTGCTTTGCCAAGTCTAAAAAAAATGCTATTGGCAACATGTTTGTGTGACCCTGAAAATTCCAAGGCCACGATCTTGTACGATTTTTGTATTTCCTGGTCATCTTACACATCTGGACACTCCTTATGTGCTGATTTACAATTCATGTGGCAAACTTTAATACAAAACCTCACAGCAAGCAAGTTGTAGAATACGTTCAATTTTCTAGGTTTAAGTAGCGGAGATTTTTTCTGAATGTTAGCATTAAAGATTGCTGTTTATTTCGAATCAGTTCAGTCTATCGTCTAGGAAATTTGTAAAGATAAGAAAAGACTTGTATTCTTCCGTAGGATTGTAGAAATACAATAGAAGAATATAAAGCGATGGAGATAAAGCTAAAAGGAAAAAAAGGCTTGGTACTTCCAACAGACATTTTTTCAGCAAAATTTCATCTTATAAGCTTTGTATTTCTTTCGTATTATTTCAACAATACTATGGAAGAATACAAGATTTTTATTCCCTGTGAAAATTTCATCAACCAAGTAACTCCTGAATCAATTCAAAAAAACGCCTTTTATGTACAATGTACAAAAATGTATGTCTGAATTTTACAATGAATGTAACATTCTGAAAAGATCGTTGCTACTTTGGCTTAGAAAAGTCTGATAATTACCAAGTTTTTTCCGTTAATTATTATCTGCTTGCTTCAGCTCTGATTATCAGGTAAGATCCGTTATAAGAAGTACAAGCAGTTTACTCCTAAAACCTTACTTCTTTCCGAGAAAATGCCAGATTACACGAACACGTTTCGTAAATACAACCGAATATACACCTCAGGCAGTTTCTCATTAGTTTACGTTCTCTAAGTCAGCCTAATTGGTAGCGTGTCTACATTTGGTTGCTGCGGTCCCGGGTTCGACACCATTTTTATTAACATACATTCGAAAGATTAAACTAGATTCATCTCTATCACGACCCATAATTAAAAACAGCCGATTCTATATAAGATGGAAATAATATGGTAAAGAACGTTATTTTTCATTTGTTGACGTTAAATCAAACGGAATGAGAAGGTTTCAAAAGAAATGGAAAAAAATATTAGTCAGGGGATACGCCCCTAAAGACCTTGGCTCTAATTTTGATAGTTGATCATATAGGGTACAAAAAGATTTACAAAATTGAGTATTGATAATAAATAATAATACTGAACAAATACTAATCTGATGAACGTTGTTTGGTCTTTCGGATAGCATAATGGGAAGTGTTTTCGAAGGTACCGGGTTCGATTCTCATTAGGAGCCCACACACGAAGTGACTTCAGCTGTCGAAGCATTTTCAACGATACATCTTGATGGCCATTAGTAATTTGTAAAAATCCCGTCCTTTAACCTAAAAGTCTAATTTTATTATCAATCCTTCCTTTAAAATTTTGATTTCCTAAAAAGAATAAGCATCGAAGTTGACCCGGAGGAGCTACTTTAAAATCAGAAAGACTTCGATTCAAATCCGAAGAGATGGGAACTCTACGCAAAAGTATTGTTTATTAAAGTTCATTCTGTTTTGTGCCCCAAAAATTACTCGTTAAGTTCTACTGTGGCTTCGAAATTCTTCTTCGAAGATCGGATTGCTGTTAGCGAAGGTAAAGAACCCGTGAGTTACGTACTTATCTAGCAGGACTTCATCTGCACTGGATGGATGTACAGAGAGCCTTAGAGAAGGGAGGGAATATTTCACGCACATAATAAGCTAACATGATCAAAGGAAGCGATGAAAGCATTCAGTAAACTCGACGCAAACTGTGAAAATCTTACGTTCATTAATCACGTTACTCACTATCATTATTACGGATATCCGCAGTATATGAGATGAATCGGGTGGCTGTGTAAGATAAAATTACAATAAATATGCAATTACATCTATAAAATTAGGATAATATAAAATTAATACAAATGATGTTGATCATATTAAAAAGAAATTAGTTAATGATCATGATAAATTTTACCATGTACAGTGATAAAAATAATTACTCAATTGTCAAACAATATGCAGCACAAAATAATTTAAACAATATGTAGCATCAATGACGCATCATTATAAAAATTCATAAATGTTGAAAACTTTCCCCACCATTATCATGTTGCCATTTCACTTAAATCATTTAAAAAATAAATTAAAACATAACAACTCATGCAAGATTTTCCAGAACATGGTTACGCATATAAAAAGTCACGCGATTATAAAAGGGGATAAGAAAATTTTAATGGAATATCGAGATAGAAAAAATAACGTTGAAGATACACAAGTCAGTGTTATTTAAAGCTCTCTCCGAAGAATAACACGGAGCGTAATTCCAAAACTCTCCATCAGATTGTCGCACGCGGTGGTAAACAAACCAAGGGTTACATTTTTGATTGAGCAGGTCTTCATCGCAATTAGAGCAGGCGCTTAAACCTGTCGCCCTGGAAACGGGAAAACAATGCCGACATTCACCTCATTACGCCATTATGAGGCGTTAGAACGCATCGCGAAGGGCGATCGCGGTGAAAGGAGAGCGTCAAGTGCTCGTTTTACATCGGGACATTCATCGACGCTCAGAAAAGCGGAAGCGGACACAAGTGCTGCCGCTCTCCGGACGTAAAACAAAGCTTCCGAGAAAAAATGGAGCCGAGAGAGGTGGTTTATGGAGGGAAAACGTGGTCACTGCATCGCTGTTTTTTATTTCTCCGCATGACAACGGAAAAACGACCTGAGTGACTGCAGGGTCAGGATAAAGCCCTTGCGCGGCAAACTGTTAAAAAGGAAATCGGGGGTGCGTAGAGGATGAAAAATTCGGCGGAGATGATGTAAATGGAGAAAGGAGGATGAAAACGTCTTTATTAGATGTAATACGAAAAGGAAACGAATGGAAAAAGATAAATTTGCAGATGGCAGATATGAGCAGACGTTTAACCGTTTGAAGTTTCCGACTCTCTGAGTTTAAAAATGATGAGAAAAAGAGAACTACTAAAGGATTCGCACGCGAAATTAATCTTGATTCGTTAGGTTCATCAGTTCGTCGCAAATATGACTCGTAAAGCTTTGAGTTTGATGACTATCAAATCTTTCGAGGGTAAGTAAATAAAGAAAAGATGCGAAAAACATTCACTGAATTTGATGGTTAAAAGGATTATAAGTAAATCCAAAAGAGGGAGGTCGTTTTACTATTTCAAGCAAATAAAGAGCTAATATAATCAAAATGAAGCTATGCAAACATAAAGGGAATCAGAGAGAGAGAAATTTGTAAGGTAAATCTTACGTTTCCAGGACATAACCATGTTACGAATATAAATGACATGGTTATGAGAAGAAATTTCTAAATTTAAATCTGATTTCTATATGAAATTCTTTATGCAAATAGAACGTTTTAGGACATTTATTTAGGAGGAAAACGAGAATTTTAGGATGGCGAAAATTTACGCGAAGAAATGTAATCGAATGCGACTTTGAGAAATACCAAAAACATTGATCGCTACATTTTTCTCATAGTAATCGCTTTGTCTTCTGTTTCAGTGACATCTCTAAGGTGATCTTCTATTACGTCGACCCTCCACTACGTCTTCTTAACATGTTCGATCAATATGAGAGTTAAGATATTATCGGATTCAGTTGATGAAAGACTTAACATATACATCAAGTTTTTAATTCGTGGAATTTTTTAAATATTCTCTTTATTAACGCTCATTTAAGCTATCTTGTAATTAGCGATGCATTTTTATGAGTCAATCAAGAGAAACTTTTAGAAATATGTTTGCATTTCTGCTCCGAACGTTTCCAATGATTTCTTAACTATGAGGGGGTGTGAATAGTAACGAAAAAGAGACCTAGGTGTCCCTATTGCCTATGTAAACAAAAGACTGCCCTCCTCATGACTTTCTAAGGTGACCCAAAGCCCATATACAAACAAACACGAGAGGAGAGGGGTAGAACAAGGAAAACTCAAGCTTACTCCAGCAGCCCATGAGACGGAAACTTGTTTAACATTCCTCCCCAAGGAATTCTCATTTCCCGCGTTGAACTTTTCAACAACGGCAAAAATCATGAAATAGGCGGCAAACTTCAGTTCGAATAGGTGCAGAATCGCTTTATATCGGAATCTGAGGCTTTGAAAACACAATGAAGAGAGAAAACATTTAGTTTACAGCAGATAGACGAGATATTTAAATAAATCATCCCTATTCTTTATTTGTTGTTATGGGTTTCCACTATGTTAAGGTCTCTATAATTCAATGTATTTGAAAACTCGACTATCAGAAGCGACGCAGAGAGAGAAGGTTTAATAAAGGCGTTACCTTTTTCCATTAACCATTTAATTTAATCACACAGACTGATTTCCTTCTTTTATTTTACGTATTTCTTTATTCTTTAAACAGTTTAGTTGAGTACTGACATGTAATGTACACTTTAATAGTACTTATTATACTAAAAATTTACGTAGATACCAAGAAAACATAACTTCATTGTCTAACGAGAAAAATTTGAGATTCTGGGACAAAACATGCATTTCACATTGTTCAAGAAAGATCATTTTTCATTTCCGAGTTGTAATATTCCCCTTAAAATCATTGCGTATCATAGAAATTTTCTCCCATAATAAGAAGTTAACTATTTTTATGCATTAAAGAATAAGAAAGCTAAAACTAAATGATTTAATGTAGCACTATTTTCCTAACATTTTCCAATGGAGCATTGATCCTGGTTTAAATTCACCGTATATCTAACTTACACTGTAACTGTCATCAGCAACATTAAAGCAGGTATTTGATGTTCAAGGTAACATGAACATTTTCAACTGGAAAAATGATCGACTCGACGATGAAGGAGTTTCCAGAAGAAACGCGATCAAGTTCGCAATAAGTGAATAAGTGAGAATAAGTTTTTATTTTTTCGTCTGGTTATGAACATTAAAGTTTCATTGTGAGACGGAAGGGCATAGTTGTTGAAAAAGTTTCCTTAGACTTAGCTCAATATACTTTTGCAGCTATAAAAGTATACCTGTAAATTATGAACGTAAGAAGATACTAGCAACTGCGATAGAGCATGGTAATACCATCCTTTGCATGATCAATTGCTCAGTAATTTCATTCGATAGAAGTTCGATATCAGTTATGAGCAAAAAAAGATTTTAAAAAATATTTAAAAATATTCTAGAACATGACCGATTGGTTCTAATAATTTTTGGCTGTATTAGATATTTAAATGATATTTTCGCACGTGTTTTGTATTGATTACATATTCAGCAAAAATATCGATAAATGTCATGTTATAAAATAAGTAAATCTGCACTAAAAAAGTATGTGATTTTAGTTATGAGTCTTCTGCATTCTAACGGTGTATTGCTGTAGATAGAAGATATTTACACAGTATACGTCTAACATTGAATCATTGTAATTATCTTATAGTATCGTATCACTGTGTAGTATATGATTGGAATATTGCAATATTTTAATGTAATCAATAAAGTTACCACCAGACTGTTAGTCCAATTGTAAATAATATTTTTAAAAATAATTTATAACATTATCTTACTTGATGAATTATTGTAAAATTACTTTATTCAAATTAATACATTAATAGATTATTTATATTCATGACACATAATGTGGTATGTTTTTAAATCAAAATTTGTTGTATGAATTTCAGTAGTCACGCTTTAAAGTTAGAATGAACAACGATTGAAAGAATGAGTAAATTCATTTATTTCTTCATCTGTAAAATACACATCATTAAATTAGTTTGAAACACCTATTTCTAGGGATAAACCCCTAGAATATTCCCGAAAAATTAAGACGACACGAACAATGTGATATTTTTAAAGTGTTTTCATACATTTTCGGACACGTATGGACGTGAGAAACTGAGGTAAAGGAAGTGAGTTAAGAAGGAATGAGTCTACTCCAATGTGTAACAGTTCTAAGAATATAGAGCTGAAAGGTGACAGAGAAACGGGTAAAACACAAGAGTGACTACAAAAAAGAGCTGAACGACTCTATATTGCGAAAAGTAACATTAGGTCGACGTTGATTGATGGAGTTCAAACAGAAAAGGTCATTTCGTTGGCAGAGGCGAGAGAATGAAAGGAGAGCTTTTAACTCGTTTATTTTACAACTAGGAGTAAATAGATGAGTCTCCGCGCATTCACTTCAGTTGCATAAGTAGACTGGCATTCCAAAGCAAAGATGTGGTATTTATGGAATACCTTCATTTAAAGGAAGAAAGAAATATTCTTAGTACTTGAACTTTATGACTTGCATTTGTGCTAACTACTTACATTGGTGCACAAGAAAATTATCAAATAGAAACATGATGATAAGAGGTGTGCAAACAATCGAAATTATTTCTGAATCGAATTATTCCTTTATGGTTCGACAAAAATTTTGAACCAAATCGACAACTGCAAAGCATATTTCGCATCAAAATTCTAATAAAAATTTCAATAATTATGTTTTCGTTATTGTTTTTCAAACTTCTACTTGAAGTCTGTATTGCATATTTTATATAAGTACATTTCTAATCTAAATAATGTAGTAATCAAAACAATTTTAGTTACGGAATTATATTAATTTTATTACTTACTAAAAATTGCAGTGATATTTTAGCAGGTGAAGAAGGAAAGCAATAAAATAAAACGAATAAAATGCGAGTTTCGATTCGGAAATTTAACGAGAAACAGATATAAAAGGAATTATGTAACTAATAGAATATTTAATCAGTTTCATCCGATATTCGAATAATTTATTATTACAATATCGGATAATTTATTTACTTAGCTTTGACTCATGAACCACCGTTTATTAGAAAATTGTAACTAGAAATGGAAAATTCAGAAATTCGGAAATAAAGAGGCAAGTGAAAATTCACTACCGTTGCTTCGTTGCCTTCAGCAAATTTCAAGACTCCAAATCTTCATTGGGAGTCCTTTATACTGTGCACTGAGCAGGGTTTCAAAAAGCTAATTATTCGAAGATAGTCACTATAGTGTTTTAGACGCTTCTTCAGATGACTTTCTTCTTTTGGACACTTTGACTGATGTAGAGAAATGGAGTGACTTGAGATAGTGAAGATGCCAAGAGGTCTTTCGACGAAACGTGACGAAGCCTAATATTACTGAGAATCATTTCGTTGTTTTCGTACTTTTGACGTTTCGAAGGTTTGGAAATTAGAAGCTTCAACTAATTGTATTGGTTATTACTATTAATACGTCTTTAACGGTGTGATCTCCACTAACAACCAAAAATAAACTCTTAAGGAAACTCTCAGGCATTTAACATTCATCCGTGGAGTCAGAAACTTCTCACAGATAATTTTATCAACAGTATTTAATACGCTCGAACGCATGATAGACAATTTAATGATGACTAATACAAAACATTATATTACACATTAATACATTGAAGCTCATGAGCTATGAATGATACAGTTTGTAATGTTAACATTGTCATAAAAGAATAAAATAATTAGATTTACATTTATAGTGCATCCCGGTTAAGGCGCTTTTTAGGCGTCCAAGCAAAAACCGCGTTATAACCGGGTTGTGTGCCTAAGAAAGGACTCCCAAGGAACCATTTCATAGAGATGAGAAGCAGGATAGGGGAGGTGAGACACATTATGTAACAATTTTGGGTCTATCGAATGAGGTAAACGACTGGCTATAGCGGGTAGCATTGCACTTAAGAACAGGGAAAAATTCACGTTATTATCGTATAGAATATCGTCTGTCCGTTTCAAGCTTCCAGTCAGTATTGTCTTACGGGAGAAAGGCAAAGCCTCGCGCGCCGGGTCGCCTTTACGCGGAGCTACGGATTCGGACGGGTATAATTAAGATTCGTAGTCTACATTGACCGATTCAAACTTAAGTTCTGATGAAATTTGAATGAAAATAACTCTATCGACACAACAGTGCAAATTTTATGCATTTATAGCAGAAACAACAAAGTTAAAAGCAAAAATTGAATGAATTGCCGAGTTTTCACCCGTGAAAATTTTTGAAACTGCCATTACTCTCTTACAATCCAACATAAAGTGCTGATTTTTTCTTCCATTGCTCATTGTATCATCTGAATGCATAAAAGTTACATGAGATTAATTTTAGAGCAATCAAATCTTAGTAAAAAATTATTTAGTTGGACGTAACCCAAGAAAAAAATCGTCGTGCAGTCCAATTTATACGTCGCCTAAAACTTTTTGGTTTCTCACGTGAGGAAAAACTTGTCTCAAGAGAAATCGAGATGAATGTTGTAATTTTCATTTGCAGTTTGTTTCGATGCAATATCTTGAATAGAACTTGAGTTTTTGGCTTTTATATCAAAGAGCGTAATCTGGTTCGCGCTTCGAATCGCCGACGCTTCGAAACCCGCTATACCCGTCCGAATCCGTAGCTCCGAGTAAAGGCGACCCGGCGAGAGGCTAACTTCTTCGCTTACGGCAAATTACATTGAGTTTTTCCCCCGTAAGCCCTCCATACTGACTGGAATCTTGAAACGGACAATACCTTTATATCTTAAATTGTTTTTCTAATGTCTAGATTTCTCTGTGGAGGATTTCGAAAATAAATAAATAAATAATGGTATCGAAAGTGGCATTATAAAATGAAGTAATAAATGGTCAATTCGAAGCAAAAATGGAAGCTCCCGCTTATTTAAAAGGACGCATTCGAGCGAACCCCAGCAGATGCCGACGCGCGATTCCTTCGCTTCATTTTGTATCGTCGAATATTTTTTCCAGATAATCTAAGGGCGGAAGCGGGAAGTCCTTTGAAGGGTCTTCCTTTCCAGACGCTCTTAAAAAGGGACTCGCGTCTAGGTCACGTAGAAATTGCAGAGGCGCCGGAATGAAATTCTGATTAGACGAGGATTGTATTTACCGAAGGCGACGCGCCGGTTTATTTCCTTCGGAGAGGAGAAAACTCGTTTAAAGTTGGCTAATTCTGCAGTAAACTTGTCTTATAAAAATGGAGGGCCGCTGCATTTCGCTGCGTTTTCTAGGTAGAGCGTTATAATTAGGAGTATACCGGAAACAAGCTTCCTTAATGCTTTCAACAAAAAGTTAAGCTGTTAATAAATTATAATAGAGAACTTCTGCTGTTCGTGGTAGGTATTTCACGAGAGTAATCAACGAGATCATATGATAAAGATATCTCAACCATGCAGTGGTATAAAAGGGAAAGGACGACCACAGTTGAATAAATAAGGATGATTAGGCCTTCAAGAAGAACGTTGAAGGATGAATGGAAATGTATGAATCCATTGGCGGATGAAGTAAAACGCATGCATGGTACCATTTATGTTGAAGACGAAGTATAGAGGCAATTACCCTTGGCATACCATCAAAGGAAGAGATTCTCCTTGATTTAAATTACACTTTCCTTGGACAAGTGACAGATTTTTATCCACCGGAACCGCACAAAGATGTACAGGAGAGGATAAATATTTAAGTTAGGTCAAGTGTCTTCAAATATTTATCGATATAATTGGAATGTGCTCAAGTTATTTTTTTACGAATCGGCAAAACAGTATGATTTATAAGTCAACGATACTTCCCTAATCGCTTACTGTCGAATAAATGTCGCGAAAAAGGAATTCCTGAATTTCCTTGTTCCAACATTTATTTCCCTGGTTTATATTGCAGTATTAGAGCATTATGTTACAGAGAGGCATAGTTTTGTTAAGATCTTATATGAATGTATTTACTCTGAATTAATTCAGAAAATCAAGTTTTGTTATATCATCTTCTAAATGTTACCATCCTGTGTTCTGAAGCATCTGAGTATAGGTTACTGATTTGTCGTAGCAGATATGTTCAAAAGGTAATGTCCTTCGTTGTATCTCTTCTAATTCACGAATACAAAAATTGTCGGCAGGGTTCCATACATTCATACTTGTAACTATCGTTGTGAGAGAAATGAATGACATTTATGATTGAAAATGGTATAAACCCGGCCATTTTTCATATCAATCATGGATAAGTTATTACTGAATAGGTATTACTGAGAGCTGATTTGTTTACTGAGAAAAGCAGTTAAACTTATTCCGTAGGAAAAATTATTGAAGTTGTTGAATTAATTTTTGGGGGGAAAATTCGATAAATGCGCAAACTTCATTACAAATATTTAAGCCATCGCTGAATTCAAAGGTGTGTCGAAGGGACAGAATAGGATCGAAAGAGTGCATTTTGGCTGATTACAGAAGGACAATTTAATTCCCTTTTTGAGAAACTCCCTTTCGCTTCCCTTCGCAGCGGCGAATTTCGGAGATTATTAAATTCACAATCGACAAATCGTTTGAAATCGGACTCCTGCGCATTTTATGCCGTCGATTTGCTACTGATGTCTCTTCAATTAAGTCTTCTTTTAATTGGATACCTCAACTCATGCGAGAAATTAGTGTTTTACATATAATTAGAAAGTTACTGGAGCAGAGGAGTAGATAATTTGTTCGTTTGAAGTTTAAATTGCGAACTACAGAGATTCTTTGGAAATAATAATTATTTTTATCCTAGTGACATAAACAAGTGTATTGATTGTATATGGGAAAATTGGAAAACTCCGTTGGCAACTAGTTTTTTAAATTTTATATTTTGGTGGTGTTCTAATTTATTTTGATGTTTTTATGTATCTTTTTGAATTTAAGAATTTTTGTATCGAGAAAAACGGTCGTTTGATAAAAATATCTGAGGAAAAGATGAATTTGTTTCCAATCTCTTTGCTGTGGATTTACGCCACATCTCGGTGGTCTCCGTAGATTATAATTTCTTTAAATAGAATAATTTACAGCAACAATTATAATGGCAATGGTAATGTTTGCAAGAGTAAATGATGATAACAAGTATAGTATACATTAGATTAAATATAATATCTATAGTAAAATGGAGTTTAATCTAAACATTTTCGCAGTTATTTCATCTCCTCCATGATAAGAATCCCCGATCTGTGGAATTTAGTAATAGAGGTTTAATCATAGGAACCGAATGTTGTATATTTTAGGCTTATCTTGTTGCGCATGAACAAATATACTAGAGTAGACTCAACTGACCGGGATCTGCTTAAGAGGCATGGCAAAACGTAACGTAAACATTTAAATGGAACAAAACTCATCGTTATAATTCTAATGTATCATTGCCATTAAACAATTGATAATGTTTTTAATTATTAAAATATTTAAATGATACTGCTGAGTTCCAGATATCCGATTTTCAGATTGCATAAGAATTTAGTGATCGAATTACCCCAGTTAGTGTATATAAAATGGATATCAGACTATCCGAAAGTTTTAAACCGGGGTTAGTTTATTCATTTCTAACTCAGATAATCGAGTCTAAGAGTCTAGAGGCTAAATAGGAGGCATAATAAAAATAATTCTTAGAAATAAACTGTTTGTCTACAAAATTCGTAGTCGCATAAATTTAACTTATCCCCTTTAAATCTTCATGTCAACAGAAACTATGACTTTGAGAAAAACGGAAAACTTTCAAGTAATCTTCGGCCATCCACATTTCAGGCAAGCCTTAAATTTTCGCAGCATAAACACATAACAGCCGGGTTTTTCTCCGCCTAACTTTTTGCATAACTTATCCCTACAAGCGCATGGATAATCGAATTCAGGCCCGATTTCGGAGCCAGAAATATTTTTTATGTCAACAGAGGTCGGCAGGGGTTACGTCACTCACTGCGCATGCGCGGGAGGGGAACATAAATTGCATCGCATTATAAAAGCGCGGAAGTACTTCTTCCTTTTTTATACACCAAAGTGCCTTCCAACCCTATCTCCTGCCGCATCCCAATTTTTCCTATACAAACAAAAGGGGACGATAAAGAAGTTCCCGGCATATATTTTTTCTTCGCCTCTGAGGAACCTTCCCTTCGCAAAAAATATTCCCGTCCTTTGCTTCCGTCCGAAAGGATCACCACGCGCCTTCCACACCCATCTTACGCTGAGCGACAAACCTACTGTATCCCCAAGGGAAAAGATGCGGTGTGCGAGAGAAAATACTACGGTACACCACGCTGGACATGAATACTGTTATTTTTCAAACTAAACATATATACATTGATAGGAGAGCAATTCGTGTACGCATAGGCTTGATACATTAAAAAGTAGAGTAATTCGTTCTTATTTTCCATCTTATTTTCTAACGAATAACTTTTTAAGTAAGAGCTTAACAAAGAATGTTTTCCTTGGATTTTGACAGGTTTTCTCCGCAGGAACACAAAATTAGTTTTACTCATTTTATTATGTACGATGTACATTATAAAAGAACATAACGTGATAAATTAGCGCTGATACGGAAAGTTTATGGAATTAAGTGATCTTTTCAGATTAAATCAAAGTAACCTATTTCATACATCACACGTCTTACACTGGACTTGTACCTATTTTAAATTTGGAATTAGATGAGAGGTGAGCAATCTATAAATTAATCTTCAATGCTCTTTTTTTGATCAATACCCGTAATTTTTAAATTAATAAAATGTTTTCGTAAATGAGGTTAGCTCCATCACTCATTACAGACAGCAAGGTTATCTAGTGGTCCGTTTGGCTTGGCTTTCGTTATTCTCTCTTTCCCGCTCATATTTCCGCTTCGAAGAGAACTGCGCTACAAACAAAACTTTTCGCCGACCATTTCCATTCACATCCAAATGACTGCACACTATTCTTTCGTTTTTACTTCTTCTCCACTGCGATCCTCATTTTCACTTCCAGTTCAAACCTCACGTCCACTTTATGGTACATCCTAAGAACTGAAAAGACGTTTCTCGCTCCTACGAATGCGTCGTTGAAAATAAAAAAAACTAAATTTATTCAAGTACTAATTAAGAAACAGCCTCAGGGTTGAAAATGTTCGCGTATAAATTTCTCCGTTGATAAAATCCATTCGAACTCTGAAAGTGCTCCGTGTACAACAGCATCGTCGTACTTCGACTTCCCCACACATTTCTGCCTGAAATTTCTGCGTATTTTCCCTTTCGCAGGGCAGAGCAAACTGCATTACCAACGAAAGTGTCACAAGCGAGAGAAACTGAACATGTAGTTTAGGTGGGGTCGATAGGATGTGGTTGTGCCGTGGAAAGAGGGGAAGTTTCGGAAACAAGAAGTGAAGTAAAAGGGATGCAAGGGGTGAAGTTAGGGAAGAAAGAAAGAAATGAAGGTGTGCGATAAGCGTGCGGTAAGGTGAGATGGGAGCGTCATTGTGGGGGAAGATTGAGGGAAAAACGTATGAGGGAGAGACGGAAAAAGTGAGATGGTAACTGAATATGTGATGGGGAGGGAAATAGAGAAGATATCAGAAAAAGAGGAATGTGGTGAAAGAGAAGTCGACGGAGGGGTTTGAGTAGAAGGAAAAAGGGGGACGAAGAGATAGAAGAAGTATGTGGAGAAGAGTATGGAATAATATAAGATGTCAGAAAAATAAAAGGAGAATCTTGAGTATGGGTAAGTAAGTATAAAAATGGATCTGAAAATAACTTGGACGAAATAAGTTTAAAATAACAGAAGTAGGGAAATATTACGGTTAACGATACAAATTTTAAAAAAATAAAAAATGAAAAGTCAAGTAGAGAAAAACTGCAATAAAGGTCTAGAAAAGAAGATAACAGCGCATGACATTAAGGAACAAAAACTGATCTAACTTAACGACATTATACGTAATAACAAGTATTTCTTCAAAGCAAACGCCTTTCGAAGAAGACTTCTAAATATTATCTGTGTAAATATCACAAGTAGTGATGTGTATGGATAAACCTCATTAAAGTTTGCAATGTACAGAGGTCGCTAACCTTCTGTTATCTATCGCCCACCTGTGTATACTTGTTAACAGTATAATTTCCCTACCATCCCAATGACTTAAATTAGTACACATAGAAAAAATAAATAATTATTATAATAATATCTATTGATACAAATATGCACTACAGCATTTGGAAATGCTATCCGCATTGTAACCTCTACGCGGCCCTCCGGAAGGGCCGCGAAGTCGGAAGGACGACTGAATAAAGGGTATCTTAACACTACCCACGAATGCCAATCGTGTCTCCTGCGTCGGCCGCAGAAGGTCCGCAGGCGGCCTCAGCCTTTCGGCCGGACGCGATGTTACATGGTCGGACGGCGTTCGCAGCTAGTCCGTACGTGGGCCCTCCGGGAGGGCCGCGAAGTAGGACGGCTGACTTATATACGATATTACGATACTCGTAATTCTGGAGAAAATTATTCTTAAATTTTCTTAGTCTCGTAAAATTAGGCGTAAGAATCAATAAAATCAATCAAAATAAAACTCCGATTAAATATTAAGCTTCAGTTAGGAGATTCATTTTCACATTCTAGAAAAGTTTCACCAGTTCTAAGGGTTTCAAACCGCATGATAATGTTGACCGTAAAAATACCGCTAAAAAGTGAATGTTACGAACGATAAAAAGTGAGCGAAGTTTGGAGGTACAACCGGATAAGAAAAAACGAGAACAAATTAATTAAAGGAGCAAAGCGCCGATTAAGGGAATAAACCCGAAATCATCAAAGTAGAGAATAAAAATTGCGGAGATGGTAGCTAATGAAATTCCTTTCACTTCAAATTTAATTACGAGGACAATTGAATTACAGTTGGCCTCGATGAGGTTGCCTCATTATAATAAAAATAAAAGTTTACTTCTAACTGAGTTAAGATAGTTGGATGGAATTCCATGAAAGGATTAACATTTTATTGATTCTGTAAAGCATGAAATGGCCCCTGCCTACTTTAAATAAATGATATGAAAGCTTGTCTATTAAAAAATGAAATGCTGTACATACATAATATGTGCTTACATCTCTATCACTCATTAAATGAGGACAATTTATGTAGATAAATAACTAAAGAAATTGCTTTGTGATTATTTTCTCCAACATAAATGCTAGAATATATTTTAGCTTATATTATGAATAATAATTGAAGCGAAACATAATGTATGAATTATAAAGAAAAATATTGAACAGTCCTAAGGAAAATACTGTGGTATTTATAAACTAGAAATATTTATGATATTATAATTTTTGAAGAAGTATTCAAAAATACTGAAACAACGAGGGAATGATTTTGAGGCTTCTGCAGAATCTCAAAATAACACTATAATTAAATTATAGAAACGAATTCCTGAATTTAGTATTTTGGAACAATAATTTTGTGAAAAAAGTAAGGAAAATGGTTGATATTCCCTTGCAGATTCTACACATTATTTGGTGGAATAATGAGATTTAGATGGTTTGGCTTCGTAAAGGATATTAATCTTGCAGAAGCATCGATTCCTGAACCTGAGTCCTACTGCAAATTCTTGCCTGAAGCAGTTTATAGTAAATATTTCATTCATTGAAATTTTTTAGGAAAGTCGTAGAGAAATCTATTCTCGTGATTATCATCGATTCATATCGCTTGCATGGAGACAACAACTACATTCAGTGCACAAAATGCAATTCGCAGGGTATGAACAAAATAAACTTAAGAATTGACTGACGTATTGCAAGTACATTGACTGATGGATGTCCAACTTTGAAAGCATCACAGGAAGGCACCCCTTCGGGCTTGCAGAGGAATATTTTCATTCTCCTCCAGGTAAACCCTAGCAGCATCTTCGTCCCAAGGGTAGACCCCGAGCTAAGAAACCCAATTACCAACACCAATCTCAATATATCGGCGGGAATTGATTGGTGTAGAGGGCGGGAAGCGAGTGACACGATGATTTTATTTATAAGGATCCCGCCGAAACATCGGTCTCGGAGATGAAAAAATAGAATGAGATTGGCTGATGAGAAAACAGAAAAAGAGCCGGAAGGAAAGAAGATCAAAAGGTCAGAAGAATGCGTTGAGGCAATGGTGCGGTAGAATGGCGTGGGGAGAACAGGTATAAGAATGAGGATTTGGAGAGGAACTGGAGGGATCAAGGTGAGAGATGAATGGCATAGGTCGTAAAGGAAGAAGGAAAAGGGTGGAATAAATGGAGAAAAGGGGTAGATGTGAAAGGAAAGAGTAGATGGAACGGAATACTAAGGACGAAGAGAAGGTATGTGAGATTTGAATGAGATGGGGAATAGAAAAGATTGAAGAACTTGTATACGATAGTTGGTAGTGTAGTTATAGTAACTTGTATAGTTAATAGAAAAAAAGGAAAGGATATTTTCATTTGCTTCCATTTTCAAATAACAGTAGTTTCTAAATTTGATACAAACATTCATCCATAACATTAAAGATCTTATCATATGATAAAACTGCTATTATCTGGTTTTCTATTATATTTTTGAATTCTTCCCTTCCAAGCTCTTTCGGTCTCACAGATGTACATTACTTGCCATTCCCTTTTATACATCAGCATGTATTCTTCACTCCTCTTTTGTATTTCATTCTAAAAATTCAGCAACTTATTTCTAACTATTCCTCTCCTTTTTGTAGCGTTCAGATTCCTACGACGTAATTTTGCTTTCGTCCATCCTTGCTAAATGTCCAAACCAAAGTAGCATCTTCCACGCCAATCAAACGGACTTTATTTCAGTCTCAAACAATATTAGTCCTCAAGTAGTATATCTCACCTTAATCAGACGTTTCTTCCTTAATTTTCCCAATGAAAACGTTCATCTCGAACATCTTGTGTTTTGCATGAACTAAATATTCTTCCAAGGATAATTTTAGTGTGAATAACTTAGAACTAAAAGTAATCACACTAACTGGATGTCGAAAGCATAATGATAACAGCAACATTTTAAATGAAAACAGGAAGATGATCTCAAGAACACATTTTGATAATTATTATTTTCGGTGAACGGCGATGAATCATTTTCGACGATCAAATAAATAAATACATAAAAATAATCTTTCCTAAAGGTCTCTGAAATGAACAGCCAAAAAACATGAGAATTCAACTTTATATGCGCGAAAGATTCAAGCACGCTGAGGTGAGATGAAATTCTGTCATTTAGAAGAGGAAATCAACGATAATCCTCACCACGGAAACGTTACTCCACAAATAAATAAGACATGTGGAGAGTGGAATGAAGAGGTAATTCAACAGTAATCTCAGTTGGTAATGGAAGGAAGGAGTGCATTTGAAGAAGAAGCAATAAAGAAGAGGAGGCAATGCATTTGGAAGTCCTCACGCGTCTTCGGTTTACTACGTGACCGCGCCTTCCGTCCGGAAGGAGCCCATAGGAGGCGATGGGCGGAGAAGGGCAATATGTATGGAGGGATATCGCATAGGCACAACCTACTTATTTTACTCCTCATACAGTTCTACGCTTATCAGGTGGAACACACGTTGGTTCCTGCGATTACGGTAGTGTAAATTCTACAAGAGATTACGGTAGTTAGACTTCACTATATGGATACATGTAGTTTAATGTACCGTAGTAAATTTTTGTATTCCGGAAGTAGAAAAGGTTAAAAGATAGACGTTTGTTAAATATTTTAAACGAAAAATCATTCAGCGTTACTCAGATACTTCAGGATGCAGAAAGGAAATCCTTAGAAGAAAGAAGGCTTAAACACGGAATTGATTTACTTATCAAATTCAGAAATAAAACTCTCGTAGAAAACGTAGTCAATACTATGTCATTCTGTAACGATGGCCAATCTGATACTGCGAGGATAATTAAGGAAATTTTTACAGGAATTCGTAACCTCAAGAATTCAGGTTTTCTGCGAACCATAAGGGATTAGAGAAATATAGCCATGGTGCAAATACCCCCTGCCACACTCCAAAAGGATTACTTGCAGGATACGTAGGTATTGAGAATGAAGGAAACGGCACAAAATTGTTTAGCGTCTATCTAAAAGCTGTGAACATGTGGAAGGAACATTTGGCAAACATTACCGTTAATATGTATGTATCTATACCATGCAATATACCATTACGAGACTAATTCGATATTGCTTTATCTATTTTATACGTTAACAACGTTGTCTGACACATACATACTCAATTTACTAAATGGATTGTTATCAAACTTTCAAGGAAGCAGAATATCATTGAGGGTCAATATAAGTGTCTTGCATAGAAAATATAGCAATATTTAAAGATTCCTCAAGTTTGCGAGTTTTTCACAGAAGGTGCTAAAACGACTATTAAATTTAAGAATAGCTTTTTAAAAGCTCATTTTCAATTTCACGTCCACTTTTTCGCTCTTCCAACATTAACTCTTTTATCTAAGAGAAATTTATCGAGGTGGAAGTGAACCTGCGAACCGTTAATCTTTTCCTGCTACCACTTCCGGTCAGACAGGCGAAAGATAACGGGCGGAACAAATGAAAGGTACGGTAGGGAAAGGAATGCTCATAGATAGGGAAAGTTACATTCAAAGAAAGTAAGACAAACGATCTTTTTTAAGATTAACCTTCGGAATAGGTACCCTTTATTCTTTACCCTAAAATCCGTGAAGAGAATTCGCAAGTCTTGCATTAATATCATTAACTATGGTTTTATCGTCAACGACATTATTATTTTATTAACAATACATATGAAAATCATTAAGTCTTCGCATATATTTTATATGGACATATATATATTTACAGTTGCGTAACTGTAAGCTTTAATTAATAAAATCTATAGGTTATAAATAACTTTTACATGAAAATTGTCATTAACATAATCCGAATTTTATTAACTTTATAAAAATTTATTATATTTCACTAACTGTTAGGTTTTACGGTAAAATCATTGCTAAATTACATTAAAATTTAGGGGTATATTGGAAAACATTTAAAAAATGTGAAATAAGAATTGCACAGTGAACAATATCAGAATAGCACAGATAATACAAATTAGGAAACTTCTAAAACTTTACCAAGAAATACTTTTCCATGGAGAGTAAGATTGGGATACTAAGTCACAAATCTTTTATTTCTGTAGCTAAAACAATGTTGTGATATTCATGGTCTTCAATCAAAGAAATTAACGAAATATACATAGTAAAAGCACAGCATATGTCAATAAGAGCAACCATATTAGGTGATTTCCTCATCAGAATAAAGCTATTCCGAGTTCAATGATGAAAACAAGAGCCAGAGAGGAAATTCAAGGATGTTTAAAAACTGTTTCTTATTAAGACCTTGAGTTCGGAGTAAAAATTTCTTTCCACTGTGATGCAATACAGAACCTTTAAAACACATTTTATAATGAAAATAATAATGGAAAACACTTGTACACTTTACCACAAGATTATTATTGGATTCTACAACACATTTTATAGAAAAACACATTTTTTTCTAGCGAGAATTTTCCCACAATGAGATAAAATTCACACAGAGCATTTTCTTGAGATTTTCAAACATCGGAGCATGAATTTGCACTAAATTATTCTTGTAAGGGTTTTAATAGGAGTATATATTTGTAAAAGCGAGTAGACAGCGATTTTGATATGTTCCTAGAACAACATACGTGAAAATTTCTACTTGAAATATATACTTACCATATCACTATGAGTAATTGGATTAAATCATTTCCACTAATTTTTCGTGCCATCATCTCCTTGGTTCGTTACAACGCATACAACCGCCCCCAATAATATTTTCACATATATAAATTATCATCAAAACGACCTGATTCAGAGAAAATAAATAAAATAAAAACTACAATGATAAAAAGGTCAACTAACAAACAAAAAGAACTTCTAAATACCAACTCTGTTGCTGTTTAGAAGGCAGTAAATTCAATTGAATGATAACAGGTGAGAATTTTTATGCGCCCCCTAACGCCGTTATTGCCCAATTTAGGAATCACTGGGTTGCATTGAAGAGGGGAATTGAAGGAATTTGAAAAAGCCTTTCATTAATCTACTGATCAGTCTGGCTGCAGCATATTTTCAAGCGCACATTAAGGAACGAAAGAACATGCAAATTAGTCAACTGAGAAAATAAGAAAAGTAACCAAGACATTAGAAAGGAAAAGGGACAAATATCCAAGGGATTTGAACGGCTGAGAAAGCAATATCCTCAACTTTGGGAGAGATAAAAATTGTTTATAGCGAAAGGGAAACTAACTGTTTGGAAACTGCCAGGGAGAGAGTTAATCTCAGGAGAGGTTTCCATTTTGAATTCACAGAAACAAGCGGCAGTGACCACTGTACGGAGAAGAAAGGCAATTTGAGAAAGGATTTGGTTCCAGAAAGAGGCAGTCTGGAGGAACAAATGACTAAAAGGATAAAACAGGAGATGGTTCTTAATGAAGGAAGAATTGTTGCAGAAGCAGAGAGATTTAGCGGGAGAAATACAAAGAGTAGGGAGACTGTATTGAATTTATGCGTAAGAAGCAGTTCGATAGCAGCATACGCCTATGCTTCCACTTCGATTCTTCGATTTACGAAATTCTGTAGCTTTTGCGGGCTTTCTAATATTTGCTGAATAAGTAAAATTAAATTCTTTCTGCGACTGATTGAATGAATATTCTAACGTTTCTATTATATATTCTCTATTATAACGCTTCTATTATATATTATTATTAAATATATATCTTGACGAACTGATTCGAAGCCACGAAGAAAATACTTAGCAGTACTTCAGAGAATAGTGAAAAGTCTGAATGTGAGGGTCTTACAGAGTAAAAGATTATAAATTTGAAATTTTCCTAATAATTTAAATAAAAAAATTAAAAATAATTATTTAATTAAACAAATTTTAAATTGGATCATAATATTTTATGATAACATAAAATAATACATATTCGAGAGGTAATAATTTAATAATGTTAAGTAATGACTTTCTAGTTTTTAATATAAATCTCAAGTTTGGCTGCAATATCTTTCTTACAAGGATGACTTATGGTTTGCGAATATCAAATTATTAAATATACAGAAATAGTCGAATAGGATTTTGGAGCACCCTTAAGTTATATTAATATCAATTTTTTTCTATGCATTCTGAATTTTTTTAATATTTAAGAAGATAAGGAAACTACATAAAATTATTCAATCGTAATGTAGAACTATTTCAAAGTCATCTTAAATTTAGTAGAAAAAAGATACCAAGCAGGTCTTTAAACTCAAAAGGATCTTATCTTGGTTTCCTTTTTTTCATTTGCAGCATGTTCTAATTTTCAACCCATCCAATTTTCCAAGGGTTCTCCTCCAATAAGAATAAAAATAAAGGAGAGAAACAAGTACAAATTGCCCACCTAAATCACTTTATCTCTTGGATTTATATCGTACTGCAGCCAAAGATTGAGTACCGCAGTACTTACGATGGCTCTTACGAGTTAAAAGAAGATTACTTTGACCGAAAAGGTCATCCCAATGTATATCATTTTACCGTCCACTTTAGAATATTTAGATCTCTTCCACCTACATACAACTAGCAGACGTTATAGTAATAAAACTTATACGTCAAATGAATGAGAAAAAATTATAGCATCAAGATAAAGAGGAACTTGATCATTACTAAAGCTACGAAATAACCACCAGTCCGAAAAAAATTTTCAAGGAAATACTGAAAGGAGCCCCTTGAAGAATAACACTTGCGCTTACAAGAATGAACAGAAGAGAAAAAGGTATAGAAGGAAATCTTTTTCATGGCTGAGATCAGGAAAATATTGTGGAAGTTATAACGGTATAAAAAATTGAAGATAATTCGTAAAAAACAAAAGCTCCAGATGTTACGTTGTGCAGTGAATATTGCCTGAATTAAAAGATTGCAAGGAAGATCTCAAACTATAGTTTGAAAGAACTATCACTCGCCCGTGATGAAATTCATGGTATTAAAAATCAAAAGAAATACCATTCGTATTCAATCTACATATGGTCTACTACAGTCTACTATATCCTTAGAAGAAAATAGCAACTCATGCATCTAGTTATAAATATATTCCATGAATGAAAACCATTCTGCCATAAAGAGAATGCGCAATATGCAACCGGCCACGAGCGAAAGATGACTTAGACCGACAAGCAAAATAAATCTTTCAGATATCTTCTCTGCCTCGAAAAGAGCAAAAAAGTGGGACAGGCAGAGAGAAAAGTAAATCCCCTTCGCTGAAGCAATAACGCGCGCTTCCTTACGATACCCTTGGGAGAAGTTCGCCAATTCCGAAATAAAAGTGGGATGGGCCCAAGTACTCCCATTCAATTGTTCTCCCTTTTGCCTCTCTGTTTCTTTCTAAACCACCCCGAGAGGGATCGCTTTGCGACAAGACCTTGCCTCTGGACCTAATAGAGAAAAGGAGGCCAGTGGTGTCGCATGACGTCAATGAGAAAGAAGATCTCCTACGAATGGACCTTTCCTGTTTCCTTCGCGAACTCCAATGCGAAATCTGAGCCGCAGCCTCACGGCAACGATTTGTTTTTTCCTATTGATTCCGTTTGGTTTTTGTCTTTGCCTCAGAGTTTGCGCACTTTAAGAGACTCCGGTAATATATATCTACGGGGTTTCTCCTTCGCTATTCTCAGCGCTCGGCTAAAAGGTACCTTTTCCGAAACTTCGCCCAAATCTAACCCAAACCTTTCGATAAGAACTTACGAAAGTAAATGTTTGGCACTTGATGGATCATTATTAAACCATGTGGGTCCCAAACAAAGAGAGAAGCTTTCTCTCTCTTTCCTTCGACATAACTTCAGGACTCAGAAGGTAATTTTCGGAGTAAGCTAATGTTGAACACACCTCTTCAATTAAAGAAAGTTGGAATTGATGTAAAATAGGAAAATATTACAGACAAGGTTATAGATTTCATAGATTTACTCTTGGATTTTTATGAATCGTTAAACTGATTGGTTAGTCTCATAACGAAAATTTAAACCAAGATGAAAGAACACTTTTTTAAAATAAATATAACCAAGTCATGCAACAAGATATCATAACCTAATCCAGCATGTAAGAGACTAAAAATTGATTTAGTATTACCAGATATTGATGTCAAAGTTTACCACCAACCTCCAATTTACTCTCAAGCTACTAATTCAGATCTCGTATCACCTTTAATCGCCAAAGTAACTACATAGGATAAACTTTAACACAGATAAATTTTTTCAATGGCGATATGAAAGCTAATATTTACGAATGTAAATCTTACTAAGATAAAGAAAAACCTTAGATTGAACAGTAAATTAGTTTCTGAAATTCTTTGAGCTATCTGAGCTATTTTAAAATTTGGTTTCAATCTAAGTCGTTCCGAATTGTCAGCGTTCCGTTGAAGGGTAATATTTTATAAGGTATCACAATAAGCTGAAATACTAACACATCATTAGTGTTTAGTTTTAAAATTCGGACTTAATATTCCAATTTAAGTAATTGGCTATGGCAATGTGCGAAAATAATTTAACTTCCCGTTTTAACAAATATTTAAAACATTTCTCACGCGACATGTTAAGGGTAATTTTTAAATATTTTCCTGTATGTAATCATCTCAAATGTTACAGTCTTATCTTAACCTGTGTTTATGATGAAATGCACTAAAGAATGTATGCAATTGTTGGAACTGGACTTGCTATACCCACCGCGGCATTTCAAGAACCTAACTCCAGGGGTTGGCGAGTTATAACTGAATTTTGAATTCAACGAATGAAAATAAATAAGAAGAATTCTCAAATTGAGCCAATAATATTTTGTCTTCTAAATACACTCCACGGATTTAGGAACCGCATTAACTTCATTCCTCACATTAACGCATGGGTAAAGAAAGGGGACGTTGTTGGACTTTAAACTAAGGCGACGTAATGCATAAAGAAGATTTGGTGCCATTCCATCCGATAGGGCGTGGAATATTGGATACTCAAGACGAATACCTAAGAAGAGCAAAGAAAGAGTGATGGCGGTGTATCACTTCATCAAAAGAGTGATCGGCCGAGAAATGATGGATAGGGAAAGGAAATTGAGAGAGATGTGTTTGTTAGTGAAAAAGGGATGCATATGTGAGAAAGAAACGACACGAGATGAGGAATGGAGACGCTTAAGGAGGAAAATAAATAAAGGGAAACAAAGAGGGAAATGAGTAAACAATCACTGAAGGTTATGAAGTCTATTGCATTTTCCTAAACCGGGAAAAGTGCTCATATAGTGTGACGTGTTGAGGGGGTCCTTGTCTCTTCATGAGAACATTCAAAATACAGCAGACTTTCGATTATCCGAGATCGGCTTAACCGTGATGTAAATTAACCACGGTAGACAAAACGTAAAATTATTAACTTTAAGAGGTACTAAAATCTCTCCGATCGCCAATTTTGTCTGAGAATGTCGGGCCGGCGAAATAATAATAATAATAATAAAACGTCTAATAAAACGCGTTATTTTTGGGACACCCTGCATAAGACGTTTTATTAGTTGAAAACAATGGCCATTGAGTCAAATGGAGTGCGATAGAAAATAGGCAAAAAAGTGAAGAGAAGAATGGGAACAAGTAACGGACAGAAAAAGAAAGATATAAATGAGCCTGAGGGGATAGAGATGCGGAAATCTCGGAGACATGCGGGTAGGAGATATTCACATATCCATTCTGCGGTTAAATGAAGAGAGAGAAACGGATGAAAAGAGGGGAAAACTGTAAATAATTCAGCTGTCTCATTCCATCGATTTTATTGCTCCTTCATTTCGAAGGAATACAAGATATGTGTCCCATAATCCTTCTCCTTTCCCTATTCTGACGCATAACTCCCCTGCATTATGTATACCCGTGTGGTGAATCACTTCTACTCGACGCCTCATGGGATTTTGGGAGGATGATCCTTGGGCCAAACCTCGGTGACAGGAACTAAGGGACTCCCTCATCGATCCTAAACTATGCCTCGCGCATACTTATCGCTCAACTCTTTGGCGGGGGCTGTAAACAACGCTACATTCATCTAATATTATAAGAGGAGAATTCATACGCAGTTGGAAATAAAATATTTAACTCTAAAATAACAAATTATAATATTTTATTTTTTATTCATCGGTTGGTTTATATTTATATATTAGATTTTAGCAAATGTTTTTAACATTTTTTCTATACCTGTCATTTATTTGTTGTGATTATTTTTTTCTTGATGTTAATTAAATGTAGATAATTTTTCTGCTTTAATTGTGTACATTTTCATATAATACAGGTTTTCATTAATATTCGAAATTTCGAATCGAATTACCCTATTATTTTGAATCCTTACGAATTTTGATCTTTTTGCATTCCATTCGAATTTCCTATATTTTTGCAGTGTAATTTTTCATTGCGTTTTCACGATATTTTTTATCTCTTTCCTTTATGGATGCTTTCCTGCAACGTGGGTTTTTGCCATTTTCACCTTAAATTTGAAAGATATTTTTCCTTAAACTGTAACCTTTCTTTCCTGCTTTTAATCAACATTAATAAATATTATAAAAAGATACGATTATAGGTGGAGGAGAGGCCCACATTAGCCTAACCTCGCTGATAAAGAGTCTTTTTATTCTTATAACGATTCTCATCCCATGTCGAGGTACATTTGAAAGATCAGAGGACAAGGAGGTGATATAACGGCTCGTATTGGTGACAACGTCGTTGGAGGTGTCCAAGAACATGCAGGTAGTCTTAAATGGGCGGACCCCGGAAGATGGATCATCTTGGCACCATTCCCAGCACCCTGCTGGCCCACTGCATGATGGGGACAACCGTTAACGACATTATTTGGATTTGAGTCGCGATTTTTCTTCAAAATCCCGTGCTCCAAAATCCAATCTATAATTTCATTCCGATCTCGTTCCCCCGAAGAGCAGGGATTCGACGCCAGATTCGAAAAGCAGCATAGTTGGACGAGAAAAGTTTTCTTTTCCGCGCGAAAATATTGCCAAAAAGTGGATCAAGCGGCGTCGCTAGGTTGGGAGAGATTGAATGCAGATTACTCGACCGTGCCAAGATTTCCGAATGAAAGAAAGTAAAAACTCACGAATAGGAATTTCTTTCGAGAAGTTTCGGCGAAGGCAAAACTTTCGGCAGGCAGAAAGTTAAAATTGGTAAAGTAACTAAGAGCCGAGTTGAAAAATGAGCGTAGGCATTATGCGACAATGTGACTGACTACATAATAGCAACTTCTTTCAGAATTAAACTGAAAATATCTTGAATTAAACTAACTCATAATTTATGCCAGGGGAGGTAAAACTAGATGCCAATGAGAACAACATGTCGCAAGAAACATATTGACTCTGCAGATATAGAATTCTAAACGTCTAATAGGTATATCAACATAAGGCAAACCCGTTTAAAACGCTCCCCTTGAAGACGCGGTTTTGCTCGCGAATCACGTCAATTATATGGAAAAACACCGCTTTAGACGCTCTGACAAGGAACTCAACAGTGCCTCTGTAGAAGAATAAGACAATAGGATATTATCAATAATATAAATGCATGCCGAGCTACTTTGCCGCCTAATTCGATAAATCATACGCACATTTTCATTTAATTCTCAAGTCAATTTGCTGAAGTTTGAATCAAAATAATTAAAATTATTAAGGGAGAATAATCTTTAAACAGAAATTCATTATTCAATATAAATAAAACACCGAACATCAATAATATTTAGGCCATAATATACAACTAACCGCCCCCTGCTAGAAGCGCTTGAGGCCTCACCCATCGGCAAACGTCATATGGCGAAAAATAACTCAGAGAATGAAGCAATTGAGATTTATGTAATAATACTTCAATTTTTTATTCAATCTATATATATATATATATATATATATATATATATATATATATATATATATAATTATTACTGCAATGAAGAAAGTTAGTCACTTTTCTTAACTTTGGCTAACGTTTCAGATGTCAAATAAATAGAAGACGGTGATGATGAGAATATATGTTTAGTGAGACGGGCGATGATGGGATACTTCAAAATTCCATCAAAAATGGCCGAATATTCTTCCATCGATAACCATCAAAGAGAGAATTATCAGGAGAAATATATCGAAGCTTGGACAAAGCGTCCTCGAAGTGACCAGAGTGGCGTCCCATCTCTTTGGAATCGCAAGAAGTAAGAAAGAAAGGATCACGTCAAAGAGGCAAGCACTCGAATAATATCGACGCGGTGGTCCTTTTAATTTCAACGTCCGTCCCTTTCGAATCGTTGATTTAGTGGTCCTCCAATTCCAATAATTCATCCTTTTTTATACTTTCGCTCCGCCATTTTTCCGCAGCGTCGGCTCATCTTTCAAAAGATCCCAAATCCGTTGATTCCATTATGCTGTCTCCTGGACGACATCATGCTCTCCATCACCCCTTTTCGTTCCATTCATCCCCTTCACTCTCTCCCTCGATTCTCTTTTAATTGCCCTTTCGTAAAACCGCAGGACTGCTGATCAATTTAGATATCCGATCCGAAAATGTGACTTCAATTGAGCGCCTAAGAGAATAATTTCGATTTAATTGCGAATTATTCGTAAACATCCTGAGGGTCCGACCAGGTAAAATAAAAAGTTTCTTTTTTTAAACCTCCTCAAACAATTTTCAATCATGAAGTGTTTCCCAGAAGGTATCCGCGGCTTCCTTTCATTCCTTTCGAGGGATTGGCCCGATATTCACCTTCATAATCGGCTATAGGAGAATTTTAAGTATCCCTTATGCTAATGATAGTTAAACGAACGAAAATTCGTGTAATTCCGATAAGGGAGGTTTGGCAAAGTACTAGCTCTATTGGGGCATCGACCCGACAGCGAACGCTAGACGAAAAAATAGAAATTCTTACTCCAAAACCGAAATCCGGTATTTATTCTGCTCCGGTTTCTGGTTGCCAAGAAATCTTATGGGTAGGTGTACCCCACGTCAGGAAACCCTGTTGTAACATATTTCTCGTTAGTTTCCTTTATGAGTGTCCTCCCGAACTGCAAGTACCGTAACAGTCATTAATTAATGGATACACTTCCCTTTCATATCGAAGATTAATGAAGTCGAAGTAGGAAATTCGTCTTAAGAACTTGAAAACCTCTGAAACATACCTCATTTTATAGAAATCTCTAATGAGGAAGTGCTCATCCTGATTTCTGTTACGAGACTAATCGGCAAGAAGTTCCATAGAAAGGCAAATACTCAAAAGAAGCTCTTTTATGAATGATTTTATGATAAATAGAACAGCCTTTACGAATAGCATGAATGCAGGGCGATTTGCAAATGTGGAGAATTTAAAGTAGTCGTAATGCCATCTCTGAGAGGGAGAGAAAGGGAGTAAGAAGATTTGCTGTGAACGAAAATTACTACGACTTACTGCGGGGAATATCCTTCTCTTTTACGGAGCTTAGTTATATGTGCCTTCAGACAGCAATTTAAGCCGATAAAGGGAACTGACAAACATTGATTTTCTTGACGGGGGAGTAATTTAAGCTATCATCTACTTCAAGTCGATTACCATTCATGCTTCGGCCATGTCCTCCATTTATTTTTAAGAATTCTAGATATCATTATCATCGCCTACTACGTAAAACATCTATTGAAATACCTTAAAGTGCGTTTGCAAAATATTTCACAGTCAAAGTTGAATTACTTCATTTCAAAGATGTAAAATCGAGGACCTACAAAATGTCCCCTAATTTATCGAATATGGATTTTATACGACATTCGTATTTTAAATCGACAAAACTGTTATTCTCCTTCATAAACCTATACCTAAGTCTATTATCAAGGAAACGATAAAAATGAACAAGAGAATTACGAGTAAACCACAGTATCACAGTAAAAAGTCTTGAAAAAGATTTATTCCTAATTGGCCGAGTTGTTAGTGTATGGTTCAGTCTCCAAAATATCCGAAGTTCGTCCGTACTGAATGGAATCCTGATTAACGAAAATTTATTTTCCGCAAATTTTTCTAACGCAAAAAGTTTTTAGGTCTTGTGACATCTGTAACGCACGCTTAAAACAGACAATTACTAATGTTTGTCATAGAAAATCCCTTATAATGTTATAATATCTCTTATTTACGATTCATAATAAAAGGGATATTTCATAATGCGGGAAAGTGAGCCTCCATTGATAATGAAGTCTATTCAATACATTTGCACCACAGCTGAGGTCTATGAACTCGTCACTTAATCACGCTGGGCATTTTACCATTCCGTTGAGAGACAACAATTTTAGAAAATTATTTTGTGGAGGCAATGCTTCGGACTCTGCTCATGACATGTCCTTAAACGCCTCTTTTCTACTGAGTTTTGCCTGGATTTAACTATTTACTGTCATTCACAACCAGTCTCATTCATGCCCTCATGTCATGGCTACACTTGATACTCTTAGTTAATTCGGTGGAACTCCGTAAAATGAATGAAATACAAAGCACTCGCCAGAGTATCAGAAATCTCTTAAAATGGAACAAGCTTATTACGTGAACGGGCGTATTAAAATGGTATCAAAATATAGAAATATTTTTATTACAAAGATATTTGATCTAACGGACTACCGTAGATGAAGAAAGAGAGAAAATAATGCGAATCGAGTGCGCCTTCACTTGATCGATTTCCAAAACTAGCACATTCGAGTAGCTAAATATGAATATATTCATTTAACATCTGAACTAAAATAACAGCACTATCCAGAATTTGCTGCCTAACATCATCATTAAAAATATTTAAAATAGAGAACGTTGCTATGAAATAGTTAAATAATTATGAAATTGAATTCGCTTTTACATATATATCAGTTCAATTATTAAATAAATCGCGTAGATAAGAGATGAACATGGGAAAGTGAGATATGCCGCTGAAAAAAAATTAGATCTAGCATAAAATGCACTATGTTGGCATTTATGTTTTTTAGCGGTGATGTATACAATTTGAGCAAAACCTCCTTCTTTTTGGGTGATCCTGTAGATACTTTTTCGAATGCTTTATTTAGTAAATCATTGGAATGTAGCCACAACTAAGTGTTTCTAACACTCTCCTAATTTAAATTATCTTTTATTATAAGTAAATAATTATATATATTTTTATTGCAGACTGGTTAAATGCAAGAGTTATAGTCTCATTTCGAACCAAAATAATTAATTTATAAATACACAAATTTTTAGTTGAGTTTAAATTTTAGAAGCTTTCGAATGCGTTTTCCCAACCTACAGGATAAAGTTAGTCGTCCTCTTCTTGAAAGATTAAGGTAGATTTTAAGAAGAACTAGCAGCAGCCGAAAGGATCAAATAAATAAGGAAACGATCAAATTATTTATCGCAAGCGGTTACAATGACGATGTCTCTGAAATAACAAAATGTTATCAGCGAGCGTCGCAACACTCTTACGCGGGGCACTTAACCGCCAATTGTGAACTTTAATCTCGTTGATTTACAACGGCAATTTGCTCGCGGAAAAAAACTTCATCTCCCCTCTGCTCCATAATATCGATCTCCGCCAGTCTATGGACACCGGCAGAAGCAACACATAAGCGGACATGGAGCAAACGTGGAGAGAGCGTGGGAATAGCACGGAGATGCCATAACAGTCCACGCGAATTATGTTCCCCAGGAAGAGTTTTAAGCCGACGTGGGTGGAGAACACTAACCGTGAGGCAGTTTGGAAGAGCTAATGGACGGAGTGGAGGCAGTGTTTCACGCGGAAGGTCTTTGGGAGGTCAGAAGGGAGGGGCGTGCGTACGAGTCTCTCGTGATCGATATTGCCAGACCTTCCACACCCTTCTTCCCGTCCTCCGCACCCGTACGCCACGCCCGTACTAAAAAGGGACGCATTCCTAGAAACCCCTTCTCCACTCACACAGTTTGATACAAAACGAAGTCATTCAGCTTCCGAACGGAACGGACCATGTGGACGTAGGTAGGCGCAGATATTAATAGAATTTTAATTTATGAATTGCAGTGGAAGAGGCAATCACGTGACAGAAAAATAATCTCCAGGAGATGGAAAGCTCAATTAATTATGTAAGGAGAATATGTAATAGCTCAATGGATAAAAGCTTGGACGAGGAACCTTTTCTTTAACGGAAGACGGCTAAAACAATTAGACCATTCATGAGATCTTGTGACTTCCTGATATCCAAGTGGATAGCACGTTTAGATTCGGTGACAGCGTCCTGAGTTCGATTTCCGGAAGGATTCGTGTAAAGAATTGTAAGAATATAATCAGACTTCAGACATCAGAATCAGATAATTTAAACTTATCTTATGAAATGGAACTTAAATACCTACGGAGATAAGTTGATTTGATTTCAAGGCAATGTTTGTACCAGAGTGAGCATTATAAAATAGGATAGATTGCAAACGCGTACCTTTGATACATTCATTATAAACTCAATATTAAGTGTGCATTATTCCTCCGGAGTATCAGACATTCTTCTGTAAACTCAGTTCAAAATTAGAATAAACTGAAAGTCTGTAAGCTATTTTATATCCTTTCGGCATTCCCTTAAAAACCCCGTTTGTTTTTATTCTTGGAAAACTGGCCGTTGAGCGGGGACAAATTTGAGGAAACGTTCCAACGAACGATGGGAAGTGTAATCCCACATAATCTTGTTTTATAGTAGATCTCATCAAACGAAAGGGAATTCGGTGAACACACTTGTTACGAATTTCACGGTCGAGTAATTTTGGCTGATATCGGATCAATTCGATTCCTTCGAAGCGAATTCATCCGCCACTTCATGGTTATAATGCGCATTTATTTAGACGACACCGAAAAAGGATATTTCATCATTTCATCCTCCGTAGTATATTTTTACTAAATGACGCAAAATAGGATTCATTCGCTGACTTATTGAAGGGAAGCAATTTTGCGAATATTCTTTGATATAAGTACGAAAATATATTTCACATGATGAGTCAAGCAATAATTTGAATAAGATCATTAGCTTTATAAAGTTAAATTAAACGATGGCTAATTAAATTTCGGCTTTTCACCAAAGATACTGAGTAACTGTGGTCGATTGCATCTTCTATGACACAAAAATATCATTACCGTAAGTATAAATAAGAACATGCAAGGACAAAGATGAAAGATGTTAGATGACTTAAGAGGTGGGATGAGTTACCAATAAGTGAAAGACACAAACCTGAAGAAAGGTTAAAGGAGGAGACTCATGTATAAAAAGGATATGCAAATTTAAACAGGGAATTTTTATATTAGTAATAATAATAATCATACAAATTTTTATTAAAGGCGAGACTGAAACTTATACTTCTTTTAACATCCAAACCTTAGTGATTGAAGAATTCAAAAATAAATAGATTTTGTTAAGATTTTTATGTTAAGCAAACTATGTTGGATTTTAACACGGTATTCAAGAAAATGGAGAGTAATCAACCTAATTAAAAATTAATAAATGAAATTTTTATTTTTAAATTCATTACCATTGACTTGGTATGCAAACGGATACCAAATCATTTAATCTTCTTCTTTTACCATCGCCTCTTCCTTCAGTATGTTCTGAAAATTGATTTTTACAACAGTTATACTATATCCGCTTTAGAGATTAGCATTACGGACGCATGTAACTTACTGCTTTCCAATTAATATCTTCTCTTTCATTTTGCTAAAGAGGACAAGACCGCTTTGCAGATGGATTCATTTGAGTCTACTCATAACGATTCAAAGAGAGATCGCAGCCGCAGAAGGGTATATGAAAGAGTGGAACACAAATGAGGAGGTGAAATGACTTCTGAGATGGAGAGAGAAAAATGTTACAACACGGAAATAAAAGAAGCGCTCACGAACGGTATTTATAAGTTTGATTTCAGTGGATGGAAACGACATCCGTGATCTGTTAGTCAAGGAGTTGATTTCGGAAGGGTCCCTTTTTAATATTGTATTGCCGGTTTCCTCGGAGTCGTTAAATGATGGAAGCGGATAAAAATGTAAAAACGAAGACGATCCAATCTGATACGGACGATTTACCTCCAGACTTATGTCCCCGTATGAAAAGTCTTCCTCCGGGGAATTCTTTCGGAATACAAATGAAGGAAGAGTTCAAACTTTCTGGCAGCGATTCCGACTCCAAATCCAGCTGGATTAAAGAAATTGTGAGTTATGTTATTAGATTCCTGTATATCCGTACGATTTCAAGAATGCACGCCGGATTTCACAAGCAACTGAAAATACTTCATTCCTCAAGGAGAAATTTTTACTTTTCCCTTTCATAAAATCTCCGTTATTAATGAGTAAGTCCTACGGAAAGGAATATTTTATCTTTACATGAATACTCAGATCATGAGCTCAACATCTAATACAGGATTAAGAAAACTTTTTTAATGGAAAGGCTGAATTTACTATACGCTTGGATTAGAAAATAAACAACTCCCGAAAATAAAAACAACATCCAAAAATTCAAAACAAGTTTATCAATATACTATGTTTTCTTTCATTTCCTTCTCGGAAGCCTTTCTTATGTTTTATTGAATATAAAATTATAAAATTTGTGTTATTGTAAATTTTCTACAAGGAGTAAAGTGTGTTTTCAGAAATAAATGACGGTGGGATTGATACCTCCGAATTGATAAACAAGAAGATAATCTGACAGATAAATTGTGACTGCACCAAGAATCGAACCCACGATCGCTTTCCTTAGAATTGAAAGTGCTGCCTACTTGCATCATACATTACTTTATATGCATACTATTCATTTGAAAACTATTTTATTGTTAATGAATGAATTTCCTGAATATGTATTTAATTTTTAAAGTTAATACTATTAATGTTGTGTATTTACATTTCATTGAGATTTAAATATTATAAATATTTTATAAAAAAATTGTTGTAAATCCTGTAACAGTGATGGGAAATGTAACCGCCTTTTCTTTATTCCAGAGATTTTTCATTTCTATTGCAAATGAAGTTTTATATCATTTCAATCCCAACAGACAAGTGGTTAACTTCTGCTACTACAAGGTTCCCGGATATATAAAAATAAGGCAACCTTGATATTAGGGGTTAAGAATAAGATGAGAGAAAGTCATTCTGGTAAGAAACGTTTCCTTAAAGCATTTGGCGCTTTTCAATATTATCGAATGTGACAATTTTGGAACTCCGATACACTTTCATCGGCGAGAGAATCGGATGATTTGATGGCTGCCATTACGGATATCCATGAGCGCTTTCCTACACTCATTCTTCGAGGCGCGCTATTTGGAGGTAGAAATGCAGAAAAAATATATCGCTGGAAGCAGAAGGCAGCCATTTCGGTGAAAAAGTATAGGGGCCGAGAAAATAAATGAGTGGCGTTGGGAATGGATTGAGAAAGGGAAAGATTGATAAAGGAGAAGTGATTGAGGAATTTCTCAGAGAGAAGGAAAACGGGAGGCTCGATGATAGACGTCAGAAACACGCGATCTGAAGGAAAGAAGGCCGGTTGTTTCCTGTGGAGAGGATTATTGTCGGATGTAAACAAATCACTATTGGGGATGCTTTCAGAAAGAAAAGAATTGTTCGGAATGGTGTGCTTGTCGATAAAGGTCAACTGATAAATACATTCATCGAATACATACGTTTCTTGCCGGATATCACTTATATGCAAGTCTTAAAAGAGGTCGTGTAATGAAATAGTTATATAAATCTATCTATAAAACTCAACCGACTGAGTGACTTTGTGGTATTCCATGACGAAGGAAAAAGAACGAAAAATACTTTTTCAGGGGATACTAATTCCTTATTTATTATGAATAACTGCAAAAGTCTACAAAATTTGATATTTTGCTGAGTTATTTATAATAAGGAACTACTTCTGCCTGTAAAAGTAGTTTTCCTTTTTATTTTTCCCTTTTTCAAGCAATTGCTATAATTGCGTATCTATAAAATAGAAAGTTATTAACTCAATAGATAAAGAAAAATACTTTTTACGCTCAACTACGTTGTAGAGAGTCCGCTATTAATTAAAAATATGATATCCATTAGCTTTATATTATTGAATTTGCCTTGTTATGGGGTTTATATTGAGATTACACAATTCAGTTTTCAATTTAAATAAGATAAAAAATATAGGAACTAAAAACTATTCCTTGGTATTAAAGGCACAGACCCTAGTATATTATTAAGCACTTGCAGTTTTTTTTATGAACCAAGAAAGGTTGGAGAAAATTATGAATAAGACATACAAAATTTCTACTATAATTATGAAATTGAATAATATTCCAATAACGTGTAAATAAATAACATTTGTGAATTTTGTTTCTTTGAGTTCACAAGACATCGCCATTTACATAGAGAAAAAGAAATCTCTACAGCGATAACAGAATTATTGACACTACCAAGTGCAATAAATAATAGATGGATATCAAATTTACAATAAAATATCATACAAAACGTCTATTTTAAATTCCTACAAGAACGGATTCCTTGATTTTGAATAAAAATTGCTTTTTACATGTGATTTGATCAGAAATAAATTTAAAAAGAGAACAGGCACATGCTCCGATTGATAAGTGTTTCCATTAGGTATAGGAAAAGAAGAGGACTAGTAAAAGATGAGACATGAGAAAGATGGAAGTAAGCAATGGTCCCCATACTGCAGATCTTTAGGTCTGATTGATCGAAAGTGCTTCCCTCTTTCGTTCCATTATCTGGGAACTATGAGTACAATAAAATACTCTCGAGAGAGCGGAGGTCGTTACTTAATGTCCAAAGTCAAGAATTGTTGCGGTAGAAGCCTTAAGATTGTGTTACAGAGTAAGAGCTTTCCATTCGATGATATTACATGCGACTGTCCACTTTTGAGTTGCTATTATATTGATTATTTCCTTGTTATTTATTTTCTTTCGTCATTTTTACGTTTCATTATAATTATGTTTCAATTCATTGTCTGATTTTTTGTTAAAAATAAATCTTTGAAATTCTTTCATAGAAATCTGACATTTCATGAAAATATTCAGCATGAAATCATTCATCCTAGCGTCTATAGTGGAGGGTTTCAGAATTAAGAGCTTTCCAGAATTCGCATAGTCAGTATCGTAAACAGCGACGAAAAAATAACACCAGAAACGGAAAATCATCTTTGAATATATATAAAACTGGGTTTATTCATTTATCATTTACATGGGTGAAAGAGAGAGATATCTTTAAAGTTAAGAGATGCATAATTATACTTTTAGAAATTAAATAATATTTTAAAAATATTGTAAACAAAAATAACAAAATAAACAGGATTCAATCAGTCACTTAATCCGAATTTTGGCATTTTGAATGGTGGTACCTGGATAAATGGTGTCACAGTGTGTGCACAAGATGCATTTCCAAATAAATATTATCCTCGTAATTAAATTGGACAGAAAATTAAAATTTTTAACATATTATTCAAATAAATAAAGTATAACGTCTCTACTTATGACGCAATGGAGACGTCGAAGTATCCACTTCTATTAAGCTATCATCAATGTAAAATGCAATTAATTGATAAAAATACATCTTATAGTCAGTGATGAGGAGTTAGAGGAAATAGAAAAAGAAAAACTAAGAAAAAATTTAGCCTTTTTTTTATTTGCCTATAAATATTTAGAAAGGGCTAAAAGATTCTCTCGAGAAGCTTATTCCAGTCTCTTCCGGTTCTCATGATAATGAATGCTTTCTCACGGCTTTTTTTATGTATTTCAGAGCTGACTTTGTAGGATTCAGCATTTTATCCGTAAAGCATTGTCTCCCGTACACTAACAGTTATATTTTAACTTATTTTACAGATGATATAAAAATAACAAGCATTTGAGTTAAATTTGAGAAAATTAAATAATAGAAAACATCTCCCTGAGAGACCAATTCGTTAGGATAAAGTCGTCGCACTCGCGAGCAACGTAGAAGCAAGCACCGAGTATCATATATATTAATGATTACATTCAGTTTAACGACCGCACTCATGACTCTCCTTGGGCTATACCTTAGTCCTGCAAGGTCAGAGGGTTGCCAACATCCGGAATACATCGCATGTGAATGAACTGGCGAAGAGAAGGGGGAAGTAAGACATGTCCATTGTTCGAGAATTGTATACGGTGGCCCCAAAAATACACGGTTCGCTGCTAACCACGCTTGGCAATGAGGAGCACCCTGACCATTCATTAAGCCGAGTCCTGCTTGAATTATGGAGGTAAACATTAGGGGAAAGCACGAAGGTCAGTGATCTCGCGGAGGAGAGAATGCTAAGAAAGGGACGGACACTGCCCGAGAATGTGGATGAGAATTTAAGGAAAGGATTTAGGCGAAGGAAATTGAAGGAAGGGAAGAAAAAGAGCGAAAAGAAAGGGACGTCTGAGGCATTCTGAGACGGAAATGAAAGGAATAAAACGATTGTGGAGGAAGCGGAGAATGGCGGACAGGAAAAGGAGTTTTATGTGCGAAGGAGATGAAAATTTGAGGAGGAAGAAAAGGATCCTTGAAATTAAAGAGATGGCAAACGAACTGAAATATTAATGAGGAAATCGGATGGGAAGAAGAGGGAAATTAAAGGCTTAGAGAAGATTTTTAATCGGAAAAGCAGGAAATCTGTTGAAGATAAGAGAATTTTGAAGTAGACAAATGTAATGCTTTTTCTTTTATCGCATGGAATGACGATGTTTCATCAAAGACACTCAGTTTTAATTTTTACATCTACGTCTACATAATACCATAAAAGATGTAAAAAATTAAACTTAATTAATTCATCCTTCGGATTTAGAAGACGAACACCAATATGTGCTAAGATTAACATTTTCCCCATTCTCACTCCATTGGAAATATTGAATACAGATTTAATGCCCTTTAAACGACAATTTGAAAAATAAAATTATAACGTTCACAATATCCACTAAACGTGATATTCTGTTAATGGTAAACACTCAAATAAAATAATAAATAAAAGAATAAAAATTCTGGCGAAAGACCATAATCATGGAGCTAAATAACGTGAGAGATACAGTAAGAGTAGGAATAAACGAAAAACTAAACGGAAAAAGCTTTTAAAACTTATAATGCTGTTACTTAAGCTCTCGAATAAACATGGTAAAATGTTTATTCGAAGTAGTTCATATCTTGAGGTAAATGTCGACTTGGTTAGGGAAAAAACCCACCTTAACGAAGTGGAAGTTTGAAAGCGGTTGCTATTCAATCTTGATGGTCGAAAATTAGAAATGTTTTCTGGGTCAACTATTTTTATACTTCCCCGAAAACGTCTTTCATAAAAATAAAAAGCCGTTGGCTTTTATAAAACGTCACCTAGAGCCCGTACGTATCGCTTAAAAGTTGACAAGGTAATCTGAGTTTCTGGAGGGGTTCCCGCGCTTGTCAAACAAGCTTGTTGCTCTTTTCTTGAGTTGAAAAAATATGAATTGATATTTTCCTTAAAATTGGCAACTCATTGATTCTGTGGATTTAACTAAGAATCTTATGGAAACAAAAAAGTTAGGAGAGATCAAATTTTGAGCCTTTTCTCCCGTGAATGGGAGATATAAATGAATAATCCAAATATTTATGGTCCTCTCATACGTATAAGCGAGATCATTAGGTATTTAGAACTTGATTACGCATTAAAAATGGTAATCGCTTAAACTTTATTTTGGGCAGAATGAGAATATTATCTCTTCTTCCACTTGGTATATCTTTTTTGATTTGGCATCTTTTATAAAACATTTAACGTGAGTGTATACAGAAGGAAAACAACCGAGAATTGTGGACATAGAAAATATCCAATATTGATACTGAGCATAAAACTATTGCTAACAAAAAAACCAACATAACAAAAATTTACGCTAACCGATACCCAAAATGAAATTTGAAAGATAAGAAAACAGAAAATTGAGCAGGATTTATTTGTGTTGCAAAGCTAAAGTTTCGATAAATCTACAGTTTGAAACAATAAATAGCTTATAAAACTTCTAAGTCGAAAGTAATTAAATAAACAACTAAAAATATGAAAGATTAAGTACACTGAGTATGAAATATATTAAATTAAAGGTAGCAAAACTGCTAAATTTGAAAAATAAAAGATACTGCAAGCGTCAAAAATTAAAGAGAAAAGAAAATTGAGAGTAGCTAGAATTAAAATTATAAATTAAAAAAAACTAAGAATTTTGACCAAAGAATACAAATTGTATCGCTGTGTGAGAGAAATCGCACGAGATGAATTCGAGTGAATATTCCACGTTGAGAGAGAGTGCGGCGGGTTGCCTAAGGGCAGGCTGACAAAGATGGAGAATTGAATGCTCCATTGATGTGAGGATGGGGAATTGAGAGAAAGGCTGTGCATCTTGGGAAATATCGCGACGACGCCCACGCTGCATCCCAACGCAGTCATACTCGCAATTTGCAAATTCCTCCTCCGCGAACATGGTATCCTCTGCACGATCTACTGTCTGCGAGAGAAGCAATGGCGACGCTTCAAAATTACCTTGAAATGAATAACGAAAATGTATCCCCCCTTCGGATTAAGAATATTGGATTCCCTAAACGCCTTAACATTTTTCCAAGAAGATAGGAATTATAAATATTACTTAACACTACCTGGGGAGATCTTGCTTGTTAAAAAGGAAAGGTATGAAGAAACAAGGATCTTTGTGCTTTATTAGTTAAATTCAAAATAGACTTCAGAATATCGTTTGAGTTACAGAGCCTCTCTTCGACCTTCCTTCCGCTTACTCAATATTCTCCCAATTTATCCATCTAAATATGTCCAACGTTATGACAAGTTTGTTTTTCGTCACGATTATTAAATTCTTGCTAAATTTACCAGGATAACATAAGTAAGTAAAGTAAGAAAATTTTCGTTTTTCTCTTAAATAATTTTAATTTCTCTAAGTTAGAGTAAAATAAAACAAAACTTAAAGCTATTTCACATTTTATATGGGGTATTGAAGATAGGGAAATGTAAGCTAAATATTTTTGTATCCGCTGGATTAACTTTAAATCGAGTCATCGTAACAGTTTTCTAAACAATTGAATTTAAGTTATCGCATATTAAAATATTAACTGTCATCGGCCAATATATCTTTTCTCGTATTTCATCCCAAGCAAAAGAATTACGATATTCCGCTTTTCATCCAGCTTTGGGGTTTGTTAAAGCCATATTCGGAAAAATTTTTCTGTGTGGCTTTTTCTTGATACTTTCAAACGAACACAGACACGTATGGTACATGTGTCTTATTTTTCATCTCAACTGAACGTATAATAGTAAATATTATTTTCTTTTAGTTAATTTCGACAGCGGAAAATTTAAATATAGAGAGTATACATGTATAACTAGGGTATAATCCAAATATTGCCTTTCGATGAAAAACAGTTGAAGTAAAGACCACTGCAATAAACTACAAAGTATATATTTGAGACCATTGAGACACTATAATGACCAATTACAATTGAGGCACGATATCTCAAAATAAAATGGAGGTGGATTATCTTTTTGAAAAAAGAAGTCCTGAGATTATCTGCAGATAAAGAGAAAATTTCTCTTCGCAGGTAAAATCCAAACTTCTTTCGTCTCAGACTTTCATTGTACATGCTGTTTCCAGACTGTCTTTTTCTTGGAATACGTTTACTTGCCCTCCTCATCAATTATTCCCTTTTGCATCTACTAACCCCTAGCAAAGAGATGATGAACTTTTAAGAGAGACTTGGAAAAACTGAATTACTGAGTATCACGAATAGTACAAATTCCGATGTTTCAGCTCGGTTGAACAAAAGGCATCCTGTGATCCATTACACCCGCTTTGATAATTTTAAGCAGTTCGAAAAATCTCAAAGAATTAAATGCGAAATAATGACTAATATTTTTAAAGTTAAAAAAGGTTCTTCCATTTACATATAATCTAGTGAACTTTCTTTCTTTCTCTTACTCCTCAAAAGTACGAAGAGTGTACGAATACTTCAATTAAAAAAGGTCTTTACTGAGGTGAGATTGAGACTGAAAAGTCAATTTTCTGAAACGTTTGGTCTTAAAATCCTGTATTTAATTTAATGGACAGACAAATATAATGAAATTTTAAAAATAGGGGGTTTGACCCTAGATTAATTAGGAGAAACATCTACACTCATGGACCCCCTTTGGATTTTTTCGTGGGTCCTAATTTTGGAATACCGTATATACCCGCGTCTGAGGCATTCTTTCCACAAAATCTTTACACACACAATAATTTCGAGAAGTTGAAACTTGAGGTAGATCAAGAACTGCAATTTTCAGTAGGAAATTTGAATATTAACACGTTCGATTTATAATGACGTAAACACTCGCTTAGGGTCAAAATATTAATTTAGATAATCTGCACACATTGCAGCCAAGTTTGGTAGATAGAGAATGGTAGATAAGATTAGATAAAATATTAGGTTGATCTCTAGCCAACCAAATTCAAAAATCCAATTTATAACGAAATTTAACTTGGATTATGTGTATCCGACGCGACTACTTAATGGTTAAGCGCATTAGGAATAAAGAGTTGAACAAATATTTAAAGCGTTTCTCAGGAGCCTATTTTACAGGATAAATCACTCCGGAGCTGAGGTAATCGTTACTAACGAGATCATGAGGGTTGGAATAGACGGGAATTTTATCTGAATGAAATTTAGTTCGCAAACAGGATGCTACAATCCCTTTCGATGAATACAAAGCGAATTTGCATTCTGAAGTTGGCCAGGAAGCTCCGAAAATCCATACTATTTTCATCGAAGGAGAAATATCGAAATAAATTTTTCAATCTTGATTACTTCACTGTTCATTCATTATTTACAGTTACATTTTATTTCTACGGATTAAGCGACACAAAATAAAGATTAGAGGATTAGTGAGAGCAGATTTGATGATGTCGAAAGCAGATACTAATACACTAAGCAGAGAGAGATAAATACGTTTAAGTGACAACATGTACTCAATGAATTTCTTTTACTGTTATTTACCCAAACCAATTGCTAAAAATATCAAGAAGAGGAGAAAGCTGTTTGTTTGTTTGCCCAATATTTCTTCGTTATAAATTATGACTGTCGCAAAAACTTAGTTAAAGAAATAGGATGCGAACGCTAATGTGATCACAGATTTTAGAATAGTAGGAAATAAGTATCAGCTTATCTATAAAAAGCATAACTATGCTACGACATGACGATCATAAACAAAGTAACAGCTCTACGAAACATTTCTCTTCGAACCTCAAATATTAGACTGTCGGAGTATCACAATAATGAGCTGACTTTCACAAGCACTTAGATATCTCCCGCAGAATCTTCTCCAGACAAGTAATCCTCACCAAAGAACCATCAGACTTCAAAAATCAATTAGAGGGAAAAACGAAGCTGTACATAGCAATGCAAGCTTAATGAGAATGGGACTTCTCAGACGGGGCATCGCTCGATGTCACACACGCCGAAGAAAAAGAGACGACTAATTTACATCGGCATTGAGCATTTTTGAGCGGCAGTTTAAAAAAGCGACTTTGGCAGCCTCGGAAATTAACGCGGCACTTGCAGCAACTAGTCTGAATGGCGAGAGTTAATGCGCAGTTTTAATTATAGAGACTTCAAAGGCGTTATGCGCGCATCTCAATTTGGCTGCAGACGCCTTGAGTCGCGCTTCTTTGGAGTGCACTCCCAGAATGCACCGCGCCGAGATCGGAATATTAACGCTCGCCGCACTAGTTGATTCATGAATAAATAGCGGCGAATATATCTCGCTCTCGATTTAACATCCGATGGAACCCCTTCAACCCATTAATGTGAAACAATGCACCTCATTGGGCGATTTGGTTTTATTAAAAGAAAGATAAATGGGCAACGTTTAAGGCAGGTGAAAGGCGGTTTCTCAACCTCACACTACTAAATATCAACTACTTTTTACCCAACACTTACTCAACGTGAGGAAAGCACACTAAAGTCGAAAACAAAGTACATTAAAATCCATTTAATGGGATAATAATTCAATGGGATATTTCTCGTATGATACACTGATACATATGAAAAGCTGTTAATTGCCTTTAAAGAGGAACGAAATTCATTTTAATCATCTCCTTTGGATGATTAATTAATTAAACATAAGGACCGTCATCGTAATTTCCATGCGCAGTTAACGGCGACTATATAATGGTTAGCAACAGCAAATAACAAGCGGATCAGCAAAATTAAGATAGATCAGTATTAGTGATTTCCTCCAACGATATGAGAATTGGGAAATTGAGTTTAATGACTGATATCCTTTTCATAAAACCAGCGAGTCAGATATTGGGCATAGATTTTAACTAACTGGTGGAAAATAAATATTTCTATGAATAACTCATTTCACCATGAACTTCTGGTCAAATTTTGACATTTTATTGAAAATTCTTCAGAATATTCGAATAGTTTTTTACTTTCTTTGATGCCATCTTCTGATGAAATAACTTCGATTTTAATGAATGAGAAATTAGGGTTCGAAAATTCAGGAATTTCCACCATAATGGGAGATAGCATTGATGCTCAACCTGTTTACCGCCATACATACGGTGCTATTTTATTTGGTAGGTTAAAGTACCGCGAACTGCTTAAGATTGGAAAGCGCTAACACAGAGAAAATAATCAATATAGCATCTTTAGGTCCAGAGTTCAGACAAGACTGGAGAAAAGAGTGCGGGCGAGTATGGCATAAGAATCTTAATAGACGAAGCTGAAAATATTTACAAGTGAAATTTGTTATCTACCTGAGGAAAGAAACAATAAAGATCGTGGTATGGAGTTTGTTCTTTTATGGATGTGTAATTTGGACCCTCCTTAATAATGACAATACAGGAATAGAAATAGAAGAAACAAAGATTAGCGAATGCAGACTATAAAAAAACAGCCAATTGAGAGGTCAACATGGCCATAAATTCCCAATTAAACAAGTATTGTATTAGAATTTACTTGAATGTGTTCAGCGACACCTACGTTTCATTGACCAACCTTATTTGTGCAGCCAATCGCCTGGAGAAGGCATCAACTCATTCCCATTCAATTATCATTCGTGAACGACTGTTAATCTTGGACGCGATTCGAACCGATAAGCGAACCTATCGTTGGCTAATATTTTTCTGGAGCCAAAGCGGCAATTTCCAGCGAGGATTATATTGATCCCAAAACGCGCCTCGATTTTGAAGCAAGATAAACGAATCGCACATTTCTATGCGCGAAAAATGGCGCGAAAACAGCGTAATTTCGTTGCTGACGCCGTTCCGAATCAGGGCAGCTGCATAATGAGCAATCATAACGTTGACGGCTCGTTTAACATGGGATTGAATAAACACGAACCTATATACCTTCTCGATGGCCGACCAAAGCACTGTTTATGCCTCGAACGAAATTTGATTGTGAATGGTCGTATTGGTTATGGATAATCAGGAGTGGATAGAGAAGGCGTAAAATTCTGGCTCGAAACCGAATTAATTAAGAAAACGTGGGAAAATTTAACGAGCCGATAATTTCTATACCGATGACTGAATTCGCTACGTGTATTAACTGGAAATTCCCCCGTTTTATCGAAGCTGAAATATTCATCTAACGAAGAGAAAAATCGATGCTTACTTTGCTGATTAATTACATCCCGAGTAGATCTCCGATTTAATTGGATATAAAACTGTTCCATTCGGTGAATTAAACTAATAACTCTCGTCGAGGTCGAATTCAAGGAAAAGCCTATATTTTTTAAATAGTTTTCACTAATCCTTGTTAACTTCGTCTGAAAAGAAAATTTAAATTACATCGGATGATAATAATCAGAATTTGCCCAAATTGAACAAAAAGCAATCGGAACTCAGCTAAATGGAGTATGTGAAGGTGAAATCACAAATTTGGAGGAAACAGTTACACTAGCTTTAAAATAACAGACGAACGCAATGTCTTCCTACTTTAAGTGGATAAATCTTTGCACGTCTTGAAAAAGTTTAATGAGTTTTTTATTTCAAAACTGCAGAACTTTCCAACAAATCCCATGATGTTAGACCAGTCAGACCTTAAGTCAGACTTCTCTTGATTTTTACCATTTGTTTTAGTAGTATGAATATTTAATTGTGAGTCGGCACGAAATACTAATGCTCTATTCATTTGGTAAGCGACAAGACCTTTCCCTGTTTGCCATCAAACTTAAATAAGAAATAGATAAAAAGTTCGATAAACATGAAATCGCCTCTAAAGAAGGAATAAAAAATGAAGTCCTAACTTGGGCTGCTAAAATTATTCACATTTTATTTTTAAATTCTATTCGTATTACAAATAAAAATAACTTGAAACATTAATCTTCATTACGTACGGGATAATCAGTTCGTAAATTCTCGAATGCAGCGTTTTGTGGAATTTATGAGCACAATAAATTTTACTTGGTGCTTCATTAACTCCGGAAGCATGAGCACGATAACGATAGACGCGTTTTATCTCACGCGTATAAACATTTAAACACAAATAGTTCAATCGCGAACGGAAAACAAGCGACTGAAATCTTGATAAAAAGACCGAGGAGGTCGATTTGCGCCCCATTTAATGGAAAGCGGTAACCACAGTTCCTTTTCGGCAAAACTGCTCCACGGGCAGTCGGCAGTATGAGGAAGAACTTGGATGCCTATCAAAGTAGCTTGTGTTGGAAAACCCACCTATGAGTTTATCTTAACCCTTCCCCTCTCCACCAAACATTAACCATATAATTGCGTACATTTTCTGGCACTAAATACCTCATGATTGCATTGCAACCATAACTGGTCGCTGAATAAAATTTATTGTGGAAATTACCAATTGAGTAATTTGAGCCGGCCAATGATGAAATTGGAGGAGGGTAGAGGATTGTCTAACAGTAGGGACATCGCGGGACCCGTAACTTCTACGATAGCCGTGAAGGCCTATCAAGAACCCTGAAAACCTCACTTGATAAGTAATATTGACTAGTGGTCATAATGCTAGTTCAAGTAAATTTTTACCATTTCGTACCAAGAATTCTGTCTTATAATGATCGATTATATAATAAAAGTGTTTGCACTCACATTTGATTTCTGGTATCCGGAATCTCCCTGTTGCTAGGTAACTTGTCACTCTCCGCTTGGTTGAATTTGTTTCTACGATAAGGGTCCTCCCCTTTGCGCAACCTGGACCCTCCTTCCACGTACGCCCTTTCGTCCAGGTAGCTCCAGGCCCTCCAAGGTGACCCTGGCCCAGAAGCCGAGGCTAGCCCTCCGCCGCCACTTCCTGCAGGACCGATCAGTCCTCCTCCACTCCCCACCCTATTGTCGACCAATGCGTACGCCCCACCAACTTGGGAGTCTTGGTTCCCAGTACCCGAGGAGCCGGCAGCAACCATTCCAGCAGCTGGGTCAACCACAGCCACTGCACCAGCCGCCGCTGCTTCTATTGCAGATCCTGACTCTATTACCCCTTCTTTCAGTCGCAGGGCTCTGTTTTCTTCCGGGATCTGTAGAAACAAAGATAATTTTATGAAACACAAACTACGAGAGATATAAATAAGTATCTCTTAATCAATCATCTTAGAATAAACACGTATTAGACCACATCCTTAGAGCTCTTCGAACGAGACATATGCGTACATTTAATCGTCATTTTGACCTTAAATAGTCCGTCTAGCACTTGAAGTATCTCGCGATATTACAGAAAAAGTATCCTCTTACTGTTTTCCGGATGCAAAACACAATGCCTTTTCAGTAAATCTGTTTTTCTTGGAAATTCAGTGAGAGAAAGTTAATGAAATCTTTAATCAATTTTAATATTCATTAACGTAATTAAGTCTTGTGTGGTGTTATTTTAGGAAATCGACAGAAGCAACTGTCTCTTACCTATTTATTTATTACTTTCTTTTATACGTATCCCCTGCCATGCGCCAGTGGCAATTTTGCAAGGTCAAGATGTAGATGTAAATGTACTATTTTAGGAGATTTTCTAAGAAAGTAACAGAGTTCTTAAGATTTATATCCTTTATCAAAAAACTTAATTCAATTCGTTAATATTTTTTTAGTATTTAATTTTTTTTAAAGAACAGTCAAAAATGTGAAACTGGAAATAATTGAGGTTTCGCAAACAACTAACCACAACACCAGATCACGGACAAATTACTCGTCGATATGATAGAATATTTCGTGGAATGAAATTTTATAATCAAAATCTGAATCACGTTGTTTTGGTAACCTATTTCTCTGCATTTTAAAATCAAATTTGCAAAACTTTTACGGCCACATAAAAATTTCAGATTGCACGCTATTACATCTATTCGCTGATGGAGATAAATATAAATAGAATTTTGAGGAGAATTTGATGAACAGCATCGAAAAGTGGTAACTAAATTTGGGTCGGTGAAATCGATACAAGAGGGATCAAACAAAAATGCATCACCGATCTATAGAATACCTTAAATATTCAACAGAAAATCATGCGTGGTAAAAGGATGAATATTGAAAATTCTCTGGGGTTTTTCAAGCGCCCTTTAATACGAGATGTTCAAAGGGCGACTTTTATCTTTAACAAGAATCGGATAAAACGAATATCGGAGGCTGCATACGATGCCTTTGTATACAGTTCGAGGAAAGATCGATCTCTTTTACGGCCAGCCCCAAAAAGGGACAAAATTCGTAAACTATTAATATGAAAATAACATTTTAGTCAATAGGAGATTCTTTTTAAGGTATGTTTTTTTAATATAATTTACTTTTCATAAAAGAAAATCCAATTTAATACGTTTTGTAAGGAATTACTAAGAAAAAAGGGTGAGTGTTATTCAGATGCTTAGGAACGTACTTCTAGAGGCAAAATGTTTAGAAGAAAGGGGGTTCAATCAAAGACTTAATTTACGTAATAAATACAGAGATAGTACGTTTATATAAGATATTATCCGTCATCCTTGTCACAAAGGATACAGAGTTTTATTTTTGATGTTGGATTACTGAGAAGTATGTGATTAATATAGAAAAAATTATCGAAGGTAAGTCATATTGTTCGTTGATACAAGCTCAAAAATTTTTCCTTTTATAATGGTAATAAAGTAAAGACTTTCATAAATTATCAGTAATGATGTAGAACAGTTTATTCCCTAATCTGTCAAACGAATCAATTCGCAATAAGAAATAATATGATTCCCAAATTAGGACTAAGACTGCTTGAGTTCATATCCCTCATGATTTCCTATTCTCTTAGCTTGAAGTCATAAAAAAATGCGTGATAAATCCCTAATTCAGAGCGATCGCTTCCGCGGTTAAGACCTTAATGATTATTTTTTATTTCCTCGTTATTTAAATAATACAACTGTATTATCAAGGTCAGTTTATAGAATGCCCAACTCTTTTTTCATCACACATTAAGAGGAACTGGGGCATTCAACGTTCTCGTAAATGCTTCAATTACGGGCAGAGAAAATTTAGATTATGAAATCCAACGCTATAATGTAAAAATTGACTAAAATTTTAAAATTGCCGTAATAACGTGCAATTTTGTCCATCTGCCACGTATTGGAACGCGTTTGGAAGGATTTATTTCACATTAAATCACGTTGGAAATGATTAGAGGGTGCGAATAAGTGACTCGAATCATAGAATTGGGGATTTAATGGAAGGCATTCGACGACTGGATTGGAAAATGATAAAAATGGAATGAAATTGTAATGGAATAAAAGAAGGGAGACAATGAACAGAATGACCGAATGCTGGAGTAAAAGCGATACAAAGAAAATGGGACATTAAAGAAATAATGGAAAGGAAAATACTGGGATGAGGTTATTCAGAGGAGGGATTGGAATGAGATAAAAGGGGATATGAGAAGGATGGAATTGTGTCGAAAAGGTGAAGTTCAGAGTGTTAAGGGTTGAACACAAAATAACAGTGAGACAATGGCTGATTCTGTGAAAGATTTCACTCGGAAATAAAGGAAGCTGTCGAACAAATGGATGTTATTGGAGTATACAAGATGAAAACAGAAAGCTACGAGAGATATTTCTCTACTCCTTACAATAATAATAATAATAATTCGTCTTCATTCGGGTGAGATTGAGGCCTAAAATTCTCTTCCAACATCCAACCCTTCCTTAATTAAAGTTAGAAAGAAAGAGATATCATAAAAGATGCATAGAAGAAAAATAATTTTAACAACCTTAGCTAGTGCTTAGGAAAAGTACCTCAAAGTAGAAAAACACCCACATGAGGGATGTGAAAAACCCTATAGATAGAAAGAGACTAATCTTCTATGGAAAAGGCAGTTTCAGATATCTGAAAGCAATAAACAATACATGTAAGCTATAAATTGCGAATAAAAAAGGAAATATGTTTACTTAAAAATTAATAATAAAATAGGGACATTAAGGCTACTATTTCACAATAGATTGAGCATAAGAATCGAGTAAATATATAGATTGAATGTAAGCACACAAAATAAAAGAAAGGTAGCATTTAAGTTATACTTAACCGGTTAGCTAGATAATTTTGGAGGAAACTGTTTCAGCAGCAAAGCATTTTGTCGGTAAAAAGTTATTCGCAGTCCTGATCCCTGAACAGTGAGTTCCGATGAGAGATGGAGGTGCGGGTCCGATGTTCATTGACGAACTGATAAAATTAGAAACTCTGGTGGAAAAATTTCGAACGAAAGTCGAAGCGTTGATTGAGAAGAGAGCTTTTAGAATGCGGGTGGAAGCAAAAGAATAAAGATGAGGATAAAAAGCCATTACATCTGCTCTCTTCCATTTAATGCTCGAACGAATTGACTTTTACGATGGCGAGAGTAATTCGAGCCGTGTTGAGTGAGATATATCTCGATCAATATCGCCAGAAGATGCGATTAACCGGAATTTTGAAACTTCACACACAGATGTAGAGCTAATGAGCTTCAATCTATGTAACATCACGGACGATCGCTGAACTGCTTCCCCGGGATTTTCCCTCGATAATTCCATTAATAACTCAGACTAAACCTGCAGCGAGGATTTTATAATCCTAATTATTACTCATCATTAATTTCATGACGTTTTAGGGCTCGTTATAAAAGAACTCCCATCGGTGGAACTTCTCATAAACAAAAGAGACTTGAAACGATTCCAATACGAATATTAAAATAGCAATTATTAAGAGGTACTTCAATTTCCATTCTTCGGATGATCCAAACTTTCTATTTTCATTCTTATAATGTACATGATTTACGTAAATATACAATTTATTATTATTTGCGAACACAGTCCGCCATTTTCTATTGTTCCATAAAGACATTATCACTTTTTCGCCTAACCGCGGATCTTTTAAGCAGTGATGATGCCAATGTAGTTGAATCCCTAATTCTAAATAGAAAAGGTCTTACTTGCTAACTACATGGGTGGTCTGAAAAGTTTACGACATTTCGCCATTTCTCCACATGTTTTCTGAAAATTGTCTGAAGATTTCTGAAAAATCTGGGGTCGGAATTTTACAGACTACCCTCGTATGTCCTTTTCTATATTAAGTAATTTGCGGTAATTACTTATGAGTCTTTTATGTTTAAATTTTTTCGAAAATATGAAGAGTAAAATATCACGTATATATAATCCGCAAGCCGGATAATCCGTCCACAGACATCCGGTAATCACTGTATTTGATATTTCAGTCTTCAGTGTACAAGAATCCGCATAGTTATAAAGCGTAAATATATAACATTAAATAGTGATGAGTAATGACAGATTAACAATTATGAAAATAAAACGAGAGAACATTCTAAAATTATTATTCGCATCTTCCATCAGAATTCACGGCTATCCGTATTTATGAATATTTAAAGCTTTGTTCATACTCTCGTTATCCTCCTTCGCCCCAACGAGTATACTGTATTTTAGAGTTCTCAAAACAAACTTTTTCTCAGTGATTTTTAAGAAACCCATTATCTTTTGCTAAGTAGAAAGGTTAACTATCAATTTGAGCTTATATTCTCCGTCTATCTGAATCACGCTCGCCGAATCATTTGATTTGCTTTCAAGAGCAGACTCATCTCGCCAATTTCGAGTACTTAATCGTTGCGTCATTCAAAACTAAAGAGATGCTTGACCTAATGCGTCTACTGACCTCCAGAGAGTTTCGCTCGTCTTGTTAGAGTTACATTTACTACGAGAAAAGATGGGACGCTATGCATTACGAATGACTGGAAATCAGTATTATCCAAATTAAGGAAATTTCACTAATTAGTATTGTCTTATTCCCAAGAGAATAACTTTAACTTAACTGAAAATTTAATTGCTTGGTAATGTGTTTCATTAGTAAAAGATTGATATCTCAAGAACCTTAGAAATATTCCATTATATAATAAAAAGATGTAATTTATTGCATTATTATCTCATAAAATTTTTGTTGTTCTTTTGTAATGATTTTGACTGCCTGTAATATCTTATGTAATTTTATTTGTTAATATTAACTAATATACTTCATTGTATAAAGCATATTACAGACGTTTTATTGAATTATTTGTTAGTTATATGTATATTAGTGATAATTTTTATGCGATTTATTTATAAATAGTATAGTACTGAATATGTTTTCTTGATTTTTCTTTTTCGTATGCTATTCTATCAATTTTAATACGTAGTAGTGTAACTTTTTGATCAATATTTATGGATTTCCTTTTAATAAATTCTTCCTTGCTGTATAACGTGACACTTCTTTACGAGTCTACCTCATGAAGACTACAGTGTGATATTTTGTAGAGTATTTTTGTAGAAGTTTCTCTCCAACAATAAATAGATTCAAGAAATAGTTTAGACACTCTTTGTTATGTATGGTTTGTTTAGAAGGAAGCTTCTTTCCAGCTTATACATTCAGACTGACTGATTTACTTTTCGTCCGATAAAGAATTAAAACTTGAAGTTCTTCCTCTTAAAGGAAAAGACATTAGTTATTGTCTTCTTCTTCCATAGAAGGAATGATAAAGTTCTAACTGAAACCAAATCATTTCATATTTCCAACGCAGCGATTGATCTTGCACTCCTTTCTCAATTCAGTTACGCCGGAAGTTTATTTTCAGATCAGGCGTTGAAATCATTCTCTCGCTTAGCATCTGAATGGAATAGCTCTCGCCAGTTGCATTCGCCTCCATTGATTTGGCATCGGAGAAACGACAATTACGCCATTCTTCCTCTCCCCGTACGACCTCTTCCTCAGAGTGTTTCAAAGCCCTTTCATTCGGACCCTCGTTAAGCGCACCCTTCTTCGGATCACGGAAACTTCTCCCGGAACTCTTTAATCAGATTAAATTTTTAATCGATACCCAGCGTGCATAAAGGTGTATTTACAGGGATCGGAAAAACTTTGGGAGGGATTTTGCGCTCGTCGCGAAGCACTCTGGGAAGGAAATTGCTTACCGGGAACTCCTATTACCTGAAAAGCGAAGTCGAAGTTGTATTCCGCATTAAGCGGTGACGTTTGAAACTACCTGAAACTAACGTCTTTGTCTCCTGTTTGGGATGTTATTCAAAGCGAAGTTTCTGGCGCGGTCTGGAACATTTCCTCTCGACTATTTTTATCCTTGATTCCGTACAAACTTTCTTTAAAGATAAAAGGTGGATTCATCACAGCGATTCTCTTCGATTTTGCCTTAGATATAAGTTTCAAATTAAAAACCAGAGGGGTTGTTTCCAATAACTTTTACTCCACAAAAGCATCAATTCTATTAAACTGAGAGTTGAGTTTTGATGAGAGGTATAAATCGCTGTATTTCAAACTAACGGAAAGTTAATGTCTGAAGTTTGGGAATAGAAAGGATGGATCAATTTTTACTGAATTACAGTAACTTCAGTAAATTAGCGATTACATTACTTATGAAAAGATCCTTATATAATCTTATATAATAATCACCGCTGTGTATATATTTATTTAACCTATGTTAGTAACTCTCATAAGACATACTTAAGAGAAATATTGGAACATTAATTTCACGCACTTCCTGACGAGATAGAAATATGAAATTTAAATAATCGCAAAATAATTCGAAGTAACGATATTACAAAATCGAGATTGGCCCAAAAGAAAGCATATTAAAGAAAGACTTAATTTGATCGGGATTATTGCTTTGGATCCCAACTTGCTAAAGTTTTGATAAAATAAAAGAAATTTCGCGAGATTTTGCGGTTGTACAAAACCCATTTTACATGACGACCGATGCGATTGTTGAATACGAGCTTATGCATTCTTAGAATATATACATAATATATAGAAAAATCTATGTTGCATAGGCCGAAATGAAATAGCGAGTAAAGGGAAATAGATGCTAAGGCAAGTGTATATAAAATATGTATATATCTTATTCATATATACATCTTTTATACTATAGGTTGTAAGTAAATGAAGTAATTAACAATATAACGATATATGTACATTTACATAGTACGTCTGGTAATTCACGTACGAAGAAATGAGAGAAAATGAAAACGAAACTAAACGTTTTATCAATTTTATAATACGAAATAAAGGTTAATTTTGTACATACATTCAGATACTATAAATATTAATGTATTTTCGAATCTTTAAAATAAACAAAAGCGTAATCACGTAAAGAATTCCTTCATAAAGCAATCAATCTATGAAAACTTCTAATCTTCCTCTTTTGAAGCTTCTTAGCCAACCTGAAACTTAATTTTCTCCATAAACAGGATTCGATTGTGTTTAACCTAGGGGAATCTTTGCAGTAAATATACATACGTATGTCATATATGGATAGTCGGCTAAGTCCAAAAGAAGTAATAGTTCTAGGCTAGCTACTATTCAGGGGCTACAAATAGTTCAAAATTATTTAATATATTTTCGCAATCTTTGCTTATGAATTTGCAAAATTAATATATATAAGTAGGAATTTCGTAGAGTTTTATATGCTTAAAAACCTTTAAATTATCGCGGTATCGCATAATACGGAGTAACCGTTTGTTACTTTATTTTTGGCAGCAAATAAATTTGACTAAAATCCACTCCTGGCATGACCAACATGTTATCCCTTGCCTCCAAGTATAATATATTATTTATTCATTACGATAAAAATATATTCTAAAATTTGCCAAGCACTAAATTCAGCATATTTGCGAGTAATTTTGTAGTCGATGATAGGAAAAGTATATGAATGAGGAAATTTTTTCAAGACTAGTTTTGTTGCTTAAGAATAATCTTCAAGGGAAAAATTCTTGAAGTTGATGCTTAAGCATCGAAGTGTAATAGAGTGTTGTGTTCTTATTCTGGAATATTCTGCAAAGTTATTAAACAGGATAGTTTTCTGGTGAAAATTTTCCTGATTTATTTATTCCAAAGCGCATTCACACACTATTGATGCTGACAGACTGCAACATGAAATAGCCAATAGATGATGCAGTAATTATCGGTAAAATTTCAATAGTATAACATCCTTGATACCAAGTAACCCTGAGCGTAGGCGAAGCTACTATAGTTTAGGGAATGCCATAGTTATGAAAGAGGATTTGAAATTAGGTGTGATATGATCCATCATATCACACCTAATCAAGGAGAGATTATCTGTAAGTAATATTAGAATCCTCTTAGTTCTTTCAACAGCTGGGGTCGTTTCGCACACATGGGCCACTACAGGAATCAATCCCAAGATGGCGTTTTCCAAAGGCGAACGCGCTACCTATTTGGCAATCTGTGAGTTACACAAGTTGAATGGGAATCTAAAAATGACTACAGTTTCATCTTAATGACACTCGGAAAATAAAGAAATCTCCCACGGTGGTTGAGTTTAACCATAAATTCCCTCTTTTGTTGAACATTGACCCAATGAGAGAGGGCAAATAAAAAAGCGCATAAATTGCACTGGGATTGCGGTCTTGTTCAGTTACCAAAGTCGCTTAACGATCTCTTCTAAGACCGGATTCAATGCGGAATCATAAACCCGCAACTCTGATGAGGAAAAGTGACTGAGTTCGATGATCCCAACGCCCATCCTCTATCTCTCATTAGTTTTCATTATCCTCATAACTGCTCATCGATTCGGTAACCTACGTGTTACTCTCTCCTTTTCTATGACAAATAAATTTCTTACGTTCTTTCAAAATGGATGTAATGCAAAGACACGGTATTATACCTAATCGACCTGTTATCTCGAGAAAATTGCGGCGTTGAATCATAACGGAAACATTCCATCTTTTTCGAAAGATACCTAAACTAGGAAATTGGTAAGCATGTGAAACCTGAAAGCCGACAAGCATGGTACACTTTTTTCTTACGTAAATCATTAAAATGTAAATCGTTGAAATAAATTACTCGTATCGTACATAAATTAAACTATAAATTCAATTTTCAATTCAGCTACCCTATGGGATAAGAAAAACGTTACATTTCGTCATTTAAAAAGTCTTATGCATTAATCACAGTCAGGGGTGGTCGAAATAATAATCGCATTCCGTACAGGCAAATTATGCCATTCCACAAACTTTATTGCCTATGTCTAATAGAACCCGTACTACAAAGGGGTCATTCCACGCCAAACCGAACAAAAAAAACATGACATTTTCGTATCTTCCTGAAACTTTGCCAAATTATTAATAGTAACAATTAGGTCACTTTTACCAATTTTTAGATATTTTTAGATATATTAAATGACTATATATATATATATATATATATATATATATATATATATATATATATATATATATATATATATATACATATTACAATATATATTACAATATCGTTACAATATATATATATATATATATATATATATATATATATATATATATATATATATATATATATATATATATATATTGTAACGATCCCGGATGTAAGCGTTACCTTCCGAGCGTCACAAATTCCGTTCGGAATTAAATAAAAAGAAATATGTTTCTTCCAGCTTCTTTAATTGTACAACGGGTTACACACAGCTATTGTACACCACCGCGACCGGCCACCGAATGTCCTCCCGGCACCGTCCTCTTCCCTGGCTTTCCCTTTTGCAGGTAGGGGCCCCTCCTTCGAGTCGTCCCCGAACCCACATTCCGATGTGTTCCGTCACAGCTGCCCCCCTGCGTGAACGAGTTTTAGGATAACGAAAAGGAGTTCACGCATTTGCGCTGAAACCATAAACACAATTAGGAAGGTAAACAGAAAACAGAAAGGAAAACGAAAACAAAAACCAAGTCTGAAAAACCCTTCTTAATCCTCTTGAAAGATTCCCGCTGTTCGTCCCCCCATTTCCAAGGAACGCCCTTTTTCAGCAATCGCAACAAAGGAACTGTTAAATAAGGATATTTCTCCACAAATTTTGTGTAAAAGTTGCACAGGCCTAAAAAACCTCTAAGCTGCTTTATATTAGCAGGAGGCGGAGCGTTTTATATTGCCTTTATTTTCTCAGGATGCGGCTTTACGCCTTTTCTTGAAATAATATACCCCAAAAATTTTATTTCGCTACGGCAAAATTGCGATTTCGCGAGATTCAGCGAAATATTTGCCTCGGCGAGCTTATGAAAAAGCATATCTAAGTGCTCACAGTGTTCTTGAAAGTCTGAGGAAGCAACAAGTATATCGTCAACATATATTGTAAGGCAATGACGAAGTTCGGGACCAATAACATCGTCCAAACATCGTATTTATCCGGCACCACTATTCTTCAATCCGAACGCAGCGCGTTGAAACACGTAGCTGCAGGAGTTGTAGATGAATCCAGTGTATTTTCTATCCTCTGGATGCAATTCCATTTGATAATAAGACGCGGTGAAATCGATGCTCGTGAAGTACTTGGCTCCATGAAAACTCTGCAGAATCTCGTCAATCCTCGGCGGTACGTCGTTTTCGGGAATGGTGAGGCTGTTTAATCGCCTGGCGTCCAAACAGAGGCGCACTGCACCATCTTTCTTCTTCACGACCAACAGAGGATTTATGTACGCAGTTTTTTCCTTGCGAATTACTCCGTGAGCGAGCATTTCATCGATTTTTTCTTGCACCTTTTGTCGATAAGCAAATGGGATCGGGTATGATTTTTGTGCAAACGGACGATCATCAAACAGCTTTATCCTTTGAAGGAACCCTTTTATTCGGTTCGGAGTCGAGGAAAATAACGATTTGTGTCTTATCAACAATTGATTTAAAGAACCTTTTTCTTCATCATTCAACTGATTTGCGCACTTAACCGCATCTTCGATCTCCTCTTCGCGGATTTCGCTCTTCACTGCTAAAATAGCTGATTCGTCGCTGATTTTTTGACTTTCGATAGGAACCGATATGATGGCCGATTCTGAACATCGCATCTTCACCATATTTTCCTCGAAATCAATAACAATCTTATTGTCAATTAAAAAATCAACTCCAAGTATCAAGGGTTTGATTAAGTTTTTAATCACCAAACATACAACTTCGAATTCTTTGCCTTCCATTTGAATCGTTAGTAGAACCTGTTTGGTGATAGGTAACGATTTGCGGTTGTCTGCACAAATTATGCGCGAACGATTTAAAGGAAAGGAGGGCACCGCCCCCCTGGCCTCCAGGTCTTTCAAAAACGTATCTGAGACAGCAGAAATTTCGCTACCTGTATCCAACAACGCCCTACCACGAATTCCGTGTGTCAAACACCACACCTCAGGACACACTCGTTTTTTTGTGATCGAATGTTCCGGTCTCTCCCCGGCCCAATCGTCCCCGGAAAGTTCGCAAGTCGAGACGATTGTGCATAGCACCTCCATGCTTCCTTCCTCGTCCGGTTCGCGAAGGTGGATCGAACCAGACGAACTTAGTTTAATGGCATCACCACGTCATGGCTGGTGGAGGGTCGTTCGACGCCCGCCCGGCATTTTGACTTTGGTGTTTCGCGATCCACCACGAAATCTCCGTCGGCTTGTTTTTTCCGGGATGGTGGACTTTCCGTAAATTTGACGGCGTTCACTCGAGGATTGCGTGGTGCAAACGTTCGGGAATTCTTAGCTTCCGCGGCCGGCTGAGAGCCAGGAAGGGAGGAATTCACCTGCCCTCCAGCTACTGACTCATACGAGCGATCGTATAGTCCCAACAAAACGATAAGCCTTTCCACGGTCAACATTTCCACGGATTTCAGCAGGTTCTGGATCGGCAAAGGGAACTGCCTAATCAACGCGTGAATCACCTCTTCGTCGCGAAGTGGCGGAGAACACAGACGCGCTTGCGCTAATTTCTCCGTCGCAAACTGCTTCATCGTGCCGGAACCGTTTTTTTGGTATTTTCCGGTTAATATTTTTATACGGAACTTATATTGTGTGTCCAGATCCCAGAAATTCTCCAGGAATTTTCGTTGGATTTCTTGGTAGGACTGGGGGAACGGAAAAAGGGTGTCTCCCCAAGTTTTTGCGTCGCCCCGCAGCATCTGATAAAACGATTGTGACCGTATCGTCTCCGACACGGTCACCAACGAGAAATAATTTTCCACTCTTCTCAAAAAGGCGATAGGATGTTCATCGTTGAGTGCGGAAAAAGTCGGCAGGGTCAAAGAAGGTACAGGAGCAGATATGGCCGTGGTGGTCCTCCCACCCTCTTTCAATGTCGCCACTTCTGCTTCCAGGGCTCCCAATCTCTTATCACGCGCGTCTCCAAATTCGTTGGTGCGTTTCTGCGCGGCCACGAGTTCGTCATGGGAAGTTCCCAGGGCGTCTGCCCTTGCCTTCAGGATATTTGACTCGGACTTTACCAGGGCTTGACATTCAGATCGCAAGCTCCCCGCGATGACATTCATCTCGTCCACACACCTCTTTTCCACACAAGTTAATTTTTCTTCGACTCTCAGGATTTCCATTTTCACTTCGGCAAACATGGTTTTCATTTCTTTTTGCATCCGTAAATTACTTGCCTCAAGCTCATCACGAATCTCTAGCTTACTCGCCTTCAACTCCTCACGAATCTCCTTCATCAACGATAGGATGATATTTAGGGGTTGGTCTTGGGATTCGGTTCGGCTGGCCTCACGTTCGCCATCGTCTTTTTCATGGTCGGCATCCGACTCAGCCCCACCGGAACCGGTCGCGTTTAACAGCATCCCCCGAAATGCACTGGTTAGACCATCCGTCTCAGAATGCTCACTTCGTTCATCTGATTCCACGTCGGCCGTAACCTCACGATACTTATCGAAGGCTGATGATCTCCCGTCAGTATCTGCCATGGCAGATCAGGTCGTCTTTAGTTCGGGCGCCAATTGTAACGATCCCGGATGTAAGCGTTACCTTCCGAGCGTCACAAATTCCGTTCGGAATTAAATAAAAAGAAATATGTTTCTTCCAGCTTCTTTAATTGTACAACGGGTTACACACAGCTATTGTACACCACCGCGACCGGCCACCGAATGTCCTCCCGGCACCGTCCTCTTCCCTGGCTTTCCCTTTTGCAGGTAGGGGCCCCTCCTTCGAGTCGTCCCCGAACCCACATTCCGATGTGTTCCGTCACAATATATATATATATATATATATATAAAACATTATTTAATATATATTAATGTTATAGATATATTATATTATTATTATATATAGATTATCTAACCATTTAATGTATCTAATTATCTAATATATAAGACTGCCACCTGGCTAATAGCCTATCTGTAGTAAATTTGTAATAATAATAATAATATATATATATATATATATATATATACATATATATATTAAATAATTAGATACATATAATTATATAATTGTAAACGTGACTTAATTGTTACTATCAATAATTTGGCAAAGTTTCAGGAAGATACCAAAATGTCATGTTTTTTTTGTTCGGTTTGGCGTGGAATGACCCATAGAGAATTTGTATATTCATTATAATTCAACAAAAAGATTAATTACATAATTATTAATATAGTTTCATCATTGTAGCTCTAATTATTAAAATTTTAATTTAGTAGAATATATTTACTAATATAAAGCGTATTTAATATACTTCCTAGAAACTGGTATCCCATTTTTTCCGAAAAATGTCTTCGAAATTTGCTCAGATAATTTCCTAAGACGCTTAATTTTTACGATAGCTAGGATACTTCCACCAACCATCAAATTTCAGTAATCCATAAAACCATAGCTGAGGATTCATCTATACAGTGACCAACCTAAGCAAATTCATGAATGAACTGGTTTCTCCACGAATTACTAAATGATATCCTCGCCTTAGAAAAACCACAGAATAACGTAATGAGTCTCCAAATCTCGGCGCCCTGGACGATCACCCAGCTCGTCCGAGGACTATCAACATCACGTTAATGTTTTTTAATATGATATTTTATTTTTAATTCACTATAATTTCGTTACTGTTGTTTGCAAACAATTATGTTATTTGGTTATATGTAAAAATCATAAAACAAAAATATGAGGAGAGCAGAGCGGAGTATTCAGGGAGAAGATAGCGCCAATAGTTGTGCTCTCGACTTCAGTCAACAGTTGCACGAGTATGAGAATGTGTTAGTCCTATCTCCTTGAAGATAAAGGCCTCATCTGATGGAATGTTCCCGCACTCATTCGCAACTCTTCATACTCTGAGAGTCCTCTTCTTCACACTCTTCAATTCCCACTTCTCTTTCACCTTCCCTTCGTTTCCACTCCTCTATTCTTCCCTTCAATATCCTCCTCATCTTTCCCTTTCCTCTCTCGCTGGAATCACTCTCTTTTCCTCAATACGGAGCTCTTTTTCTCTAAGCCCTGACAAAACAGTACATTTTATGATGTCATTTATTACCAATGTTTTCACGAAATATGAAATCAGTATATTCATGAAATCTAAAGGGATCATAGTACGTGAGTGTTGCATGATATTCTTGCTCCCACTATTTACTAATTTTTTCTCTACCGCTGAAGTGGTCAGCGTGGTCCAAAGTATTTTAAATCGAGGCATTATAAATCAGGTTTAAACTGTTTATAGAAAACATAATCGAAAACTCTCGAAACTTCGCTTAACACATGCTTCAAAACGAAAATCTGATTTTTTGGTAAAAGATAAAAAAGATCACGAGACAAAAGATATCAAAAGTGACCACCCCTGACTTGTGGGAAACTTTCACTCTCCATTGGAAACTATAAAGAGCAATCTTAGAAGAAGGTAGGAAAGACGCCTTGGGTCAGTGGCTTAATCTTCCTCCATGTCCCGGCGAACTGACGTACTCATGGTCCCCATATTATTCCTCCTCCGCTGAGTGCGACATTTTTCTTCCGCCAACCATTTGACGGCCCTCAACTCTAACTCCGATAACAAATTGCCGGAAGTGCTATTTATCACCACCTAATGTATGGCCAAGATAAAACTTTTGGCATTATTTAAAGGTTGACGAAGAGCTCTTTCATAGGATATCAGAGTCGCTGAGAATGTTTATAATGGCGAAACCACCAAGTAAGTTCACTTCCCAGATATTCCCTTGCGATAGCTGAGTACCATGAGAAGAGGAGTCACTCAAGCAGTGCATCCTGTCTAGGCACAACTGATCCATCTTAGGGAATATCTACTATTCGGGAATTTATGAATTTTACACTTCGTAAAAAGACAATATTGCCGGACTGATTTGGATTTCATTCTAATCTTTTTAAGGTAGATCAAAGAGTATTACATAGAACCTGGTTAAGACGCTTCTGGAAATTGGTCGTTTTATTTTTACCATCTTTGTCATATTTACAAATAATGTCTTAATGCGAGAAAAAAAACAAAAATTTGGAAATAATATTTTAGAACGGATTCAATGGTGAAAGCCTTAACTTTGTGGAATTCAGTAATAAAAAACATAGCGAATTTGCTTATTTTTTTCGTTTCACTATGCTTCCACATTAGAAATGGTACAATACCTTAAATACTTATGACGCGATATCATTTTATCCCTAATTCCCATGATAATAAATAACTACCTGTTTTAATAATAATATGCATGAATCAAGAATTATGATGACGCGAATCGTCGACATAATGGACGCCAATTAAGATATAAAAGGTACAGTTTGAGGCTTGTTTTTTGATTCTGTACGTTTCTAGTCATCACATTTCCGTTCTTTTCTTATCCTCTTTAGATCATTTCTGTATCCCCAACACAAAATTAATACCATCTTTTACTTTTATTCTACTGCTTTTATGCACTTATTTCAATCAACTTAACATCAATCAATTTTAAATAATAACAAATTTTTACTACGCAATAATTTATACACTCAAAATAATTTTACACTGGTTTTCGAACGCATATAATTGAAAATAAATTCAACAAACTAATGGACGATTGTACCATATAGCGGCTAAGTAAGAGATATGTCCATATATATTATTTCTAATAATTTCATAATCAGAGAGTTCAAGATAGCGATGTGGGCAACGCGTCTGATTTCGCAAAAGCGGTCAGTCTCACTAAATGCAGTCTATTTTATCAGCTTATTTCCAATTAACGTTTCTTCAATTCATCGTCTAAACAATTATATCAAGATCATCTTCAGTACTAAATAATTATTCTCCTACAGAGTTAATTTACGTTCACTTAATGACTAACACTCATTTCATACCAATTCAAAAGTCTCCCCGCATGAATCCTAAAGAGACACACAAAACAAAATAACGAGCAGATCCGTGGAAGTGAAGTTCCATAAAAAAATCTTTGCCAAACTACGATCCTCACTAATGAAACTACACCTAATTCGGGGAAGTTTTGCGGTCATCCTCAAAATTTTAACCCGATTAGGTTCGCTGCCTCTGTGCGATATTTGCTGAATTCTCTTAAACTCCTTCTTTGGCATCTCCCTTGCCTCTTGTCCCATCATTATCTCTCCTCTCCACCTAATGCTCCACTTCTAAGCTTTCCCTCCTTTCCGACTTTATCACGACCCTAAGAATGTCACTTTATATATCTCCGCGGTAGAATCCGCGCTTCATTTTCCTCTCCAAATGACAACCCCAAACAATTCCTTTTCTTATTTCCTCATTTCTGGTGACAACTGAAATCAGCGTTACTTTTCCTTATTTCGCTCACGGGAGTGGAATGCACCCCCGGGTGAGGTGAAATGAGGAGGAGAGTGGGTTCCCAAAAGCGTCACTTTTAATAGCGCATGTAAAGCAGATTCGCCAAAAGTAGTTTTGCTAAAAAGCAGATTTGGTAAAAAGTACACTTCCTAAAAAGTAGATTTGCTAAAGAGGAAATTAAAAAGAAACTTTCTAAAAAGTAGATCTGCTAAAAGCTAGATAAAGTATTTTTGTTAAAAATAATAGATTTACTTTAAAATAAATATGTTAAATGTAGGTTTTGCTAAAAAGTAGATAAAAATTCGATTTGCTAAAAATAAGATATCTTAAAAGGTAGACTTTCTAAAATGTACGAGATTTACTCGTAGAGAGATGTACTCGTAGATTTGTTGAAAAGTATATTTGCTAAAATATAGAAAAAAGTAGATTTGCTTCTCAAAGATGAATATTACGGAGACTTGTTACGTGTTTTAAATACTTGCGTATATTATGTATGGTTACCATGTCTCTACGGCAACAAACTGGGAAGTTTTCGGTGATTTCGAAAACAGTAAAACCGGGTCATAACATTATTTTAATATTTTGTTTTTGCTATTCCTATGAGATTAATACGTATAATACACTATCAGGGATTTTACAGCGTCGTAATATTACTTACTTTTAGTCTTTAAATATTTTCATTTAAATCCCAGAATATCTCGATCTTTATCGGATATGTCAATTAAATCGGGACAATAGGGATCGGCGGATCATTTGGGGATCATTGGCGGATCCAGGAGGATGCGATCCTCACACTTGGTGAATTTGCTGCTAGCAATTAGCCTAGAATTTGACAAGGAGCTTCACTTAAATATCAGATTGTGGAATTTTTCCGAGATCGCTACAAATTTACAGCCTTTATCAAGACAGAATGGTATCTAAAAACTACATTGGACATAAATTCATAAGTAAACTGTCCTGTGAGGCACCGCCCTCGGCATGTTTCTAGATCCGCCCTTCGGGACCATTTGGGACATGATAATGGTAATCCTACAGTTAAATGACTCGAACATGGTCAGCGGCTTAGGGAATTATACTCCGCCACTGTATTCATGGCACCACTTAACTATGCAGCTGATAAATGAGCGGATATAAAATTACGGCAACCTATGAATTCGTTTTTCGCCGCTCGGTCTTATAATCTCACAGATTGATATTCCCTCGCGAATTAATGAAAAAATCCCACAGCTTCATTCCGACGAGGAATTTAATTTTTCTCTCGCTAAAAGAATTCCTTGCAGAAACTTGGATTATCCTGCGGAGCGATTCTTTTTAATTTTCATAAACTTCCGGGAGATCCCCAGACTTTTCCCCCTTCAAAAGGAGGGATATGGTGAACCCTGAATCTTTTTAATCCATCCCTAATTCCTTTCGAGAATAAACTCTTTTCATGTCCTCTCGACCCATTATGAGATTCACTTTGAGTGGGATTTCCTCTATCCATTCCACTATGCACTACTTTTAAATCCCGATTTCTCATCCACTATTTAAGACAAAGATCGCCGGATTAAGTTTTCTTGCTTGAGAAGCGAGGAAGAATTAAAAATGAAAAAACTCAAACTCTGATTTAACGCGAAATTTTACGTGCAGTCATAGATGGAGGATTATGGTACTTTAAATTCCTCAATAAAAGCAAAAATGGGATGGTGGATTGATAATTTTTCAAAGAGATCATTGAACCCCATTGTCTGAATAAATCATTAGGATACATTCAGAGGAAATGTTGAGGCCTAGACATAGCGGTATTCCATTATCAATTATTAATGGAATCCATTATAAATTACTATGGTACTGATTTCATTCTAAAGAAGGCACAACGGAAGAATAAACTTTTCATTGATATTTACTAAGACTATAGAAACATAAACAACGACGAGAGACAAAAACGTATACTTTATAAATTTGTTTTCATAAAAAAAGATTAAGGTAAAAAAAGCTAGTCAAGAAAAATTTTAATTTTATTATTTATTTTTGCTAAATATTACAATTCCGTTAACTAGTATAAAGGTAATTAGCAACAACTATTGGCATGCGTTAGAGGAGGCAATGAAACTACATTACAAATATTTTTAGCTAACCTAACGGTTAAAAAAATAAACTTCAGATTTCAAGCGAATAAAATAATTAACTTAATCAGTTCTAAATTCATAAGAGATATCGAGCATAGCGGTCAACTTGTAGCACGAGTTGTTTGATGAACGAATAATTTTTATCAAAGATTAATATGCAGCATAAAGCACATTATGTAAGGTGATTACACGAAATTGTGAGCAGGATTAAGTGGATATAAAATATCAGTCTTAGACGGCAAAGATGACGGCCAATTTAATTTCTACAGTATTTCCTGGACTCTGGAGACGGATTCTCACGCATACATACAAAAAATTCTTCCCTGGAAATTTCCAGGAGACAAAATTAGATTCAGAATTATTACTCTCAGCTCCCTCGACTTGGGAAGAAAACACGGTCAAACTCAATGCAATGAATTACTTAAAAGACCGAGTCGTGGCAGCACTGGTGTTTTAATGCAATTTGAATGAAACATCAAAGGGTCGACACGAAATTTCAAGATGCGGTGAATGTCTCAGTACTTCAAAATAAGTCTTTCTAAATCCCTCAACATTAGATAGAACTTAATGCTCGCAATAAATGTACACCTTGAGGATTAGCAAGACCCGGAATTTCAGAAGACCAGGAACTATTAACTATGTACGAATCATGTTTTTAAAGTTAACTTGGTCGGTTTCTTAGTCATGGTTACATTTTCAGTTCATATATGTTGTATTTTCATGAATAATTTAAGACATAGCTGATAACAACATGTAGGAAAGGAATAAACCGAAACCTCGGCAAACGAATATAACAGGTAACGAAGATTATTTTCGCTGTTTCGGATTCAGCGAACGAATATGGGTTAGGCTCTTTTAGATTATAAACTATCCATCGAGCAAACGAATAATTGTAGTCGGTTTTTCACTCACTCCTGCCCATCGGGTGAATTATTTGATATTTCACTCGTTTAATCTGTATTTTACGTGCAGTGGGCAGTATTCAGAATAACGATTAAGAAACGATAATCTATAATAATCAACAGGGAATAACGACATCGGGAAATAACAGCTTCGGCTAACAAAGATTTCGGTTAACGAATGCGACTCCATAACGAAATATCTTCTTTGGCTAAGGTATCACTGTTTTCTTTAAATTCTGATAGGGTGATATACTTAAAGTTCCTACCCGACTTCATTTTCTTTACTACTTGATGAGAATCAAGCGTCTTTATATCATTCAATCTTTTTGTCATAAATATAATCGTTTTACTAATACTACCAACTCCAAAAATTCCTTTGTCAGAAATTAAAAATGGAAAATAGCTTCAAAAAGAGATGAGAAACTCTCGGAAGGATCGAGGCAATTAACTTCCATAATTCATAACGGAACTAGATTTTCTACTTAATCATTGAGTTCCTAAAATCATAGTTCCGTACCTCATCTAACCCACTTCGTGCAATAATCAACGAGATTTTAACCACCATCTTTTCGCCTGCTTTTCCTTGATGAAACACCGCATTTCGCCGTAATAGGAAAGGCATGCGATTTCAGCGTGTTTATGTATGCGACAACTCGAGTTTAACTTGTACGCCGCTCCACTTTAATTAAACCACGAATTTGCGAAAAATGTTCCATCGCCCCTCGACACCTCTTGTGACCTCTTCTCTTAACCCAGTCACTCTTTCACACACAAACACCAATCCCCTCCACTTCAACTTCTCCCCCAGAGACATCGTTAACGGTCTCTCTTCCCTTCCTTCTTTATCCTTTCTCTCTTTCCTTCGGCTGCTGTCTATGACTTCGCCAACTTGAGATTCTCGCCTACCAAAAGTTTGCCTTTGCAAAACCTCGAAAAGTGGTTTGTCTTCCGCCCAACTCTGAGTCCTGGGGTATCTTTTTGATCTTCGACGGCTGAATATTAATTACTATCTTTAATCTCTCTTTAACTTTCCTTCTGCTTATCGTGTTTTACGAATGATATCCTGTTTAATTCTTAGGTGTCTTGAATAATTTGGGAAGAAATGTGCGGAAAGATGTTTCAGTTCCACGGATTCTATTTGAAAACGGCGAACAAAGATGAGTTTAATGATTTTACAAAGTAGAAGATTATCGAATAGATGTGTACTTGACTTGAGATAGGATTTTACGGAAATCAATGTTGCGTCATAAGGTATGATGGATGCATGGGTAGTTTGATCCTCTAAGAAAGAGAGTTTTGAATTTTTTCTTACACATACCAAGAAAACCTCAACCTAAAAAAGTAGGATAAACACATTCTAGAATTAGTTTATCAGTCTTAAAATATATGTAAATAAATTTTAAAGAATAACCAGGCAATGCGACTATCACCTAGCAACGGATAGGAAAATACTTCTTCTGAATAGGATATTATTCTTGGAATTGAAGTTCTTGTCGCCGTCACTTTATTAATACTGGAAAATTTCCCCAGGTATAATATTAAACCTCTGCTCATATGACACACATAATTTTAAATTGTGGCTCTATTTACCGGGATTCTAGGAAGGTAGAGGAATATTTAATAGATCTCTGGTATAAAATTTGGTGAAAAATTTGGTGATAACTAACGTCAATTCATAGCTTCAAAACGAGGAAATTATTTCTATTTTTACTTTCAAGTTTTACTAGAAAGAGCTATCTCATATCTTAATACTAGGAAATCTGCATTCAAATTTAGTAGATTCAAATTAGATAGCATTTCAGAGATTCTTAGGATATAGAAGCACTTTTTCCACGAATCTTAGGAACATCGAGATGGGATTCAAAGAAACTGACAATAAGGAATGTTGAGCGGAAGGCGGTTTGGATGCGCATACTTAATTCACATTTCCTAAAGATGAGCAAAATATTTAAAGGTTTGAATACCTCCTTGAATGTATGAATTTGGTAACCAAGGAAGAAATTTTGAACGGCGAAGTTAATTGCTTCCACAAAACTCTCCGTATCACGAAGTTAAAAATGCACGGGATTCTGTAATTAAATACTGCGAATCCTTTGTTCATCCTGTTATTAATTCAAGCACGAAAGCAATGAGGAAAACGTCCGTGAATAATTTAGAACTCAAAGGTTACTTCCATGCTTTTGTAGCACAAACAAGACTAAGAATGAATAGACATAGAGGGGATTCCAATGCATAAATAGCTCAAGGAATTCAGGACCATTGCTTGTTATTTATTAATTATCAAACCCGAAGAAGAAATTCTCCACCCTTCACTACTGATTTTCTCTTACTCAATCTTCCTTAAAATGTTTTATTGAAGAAATATTGATAATTTTTAGGCGTAGCGTCTGCTTAATATAGTTGGAAAAAGTGAGGGATAAGAGAATGAGAGCAATATCATTATGAGATTCCTAAAAGATAATTGATCCAATTAGAAATTTCGCTAAGAATCTATAAAAAGGAATACGAAGAATAAATTGATAATCAATAATGGAAATGATTTCACCAGCCTCTTGAAGTCAAACAATAATTACTATCGAATGAAAGTTATATCGAACATACGACTAAAATTCAAGTCATAATTACTTTAAATTTTCGAAATATTTGCGACATAAAGCTACTTCAGAGTATACCGCATATACGAATTATTTAGTCATCTTTCTCATACGTTATTTGAAATAAATACTGTGATCGATGAACTTTTAAAGAGAATCTGGTATTTCTCCTATAGAGGAGTTTCGCAGAATTTTACACATAATACCTCGCATCATTGATTCCCTCAAACCTACGCGTCACTTCAATAAGATATTCCCTCCATTGAATCTTTGAGGGCGTAACTCCACTCATCAATTCCCACTACACAATATTCTATAGTGTGCTTTAAATCTATCTCACTAAACAAATTCTCTAGGAGTGAATCATTTTACATGTTTCCCGCTATTATTATCAGCCGATTAACCAATGATTCAGAACTGAGCTCATATTACGAACGCTTTACTTGTAGATATTACGTAATATGAAATGTTTCCATTACAAAGTGGGGAACGAGTTCTTATTTGGTATAAGTAGTCCTGGGTTCTATTCCCGGTGAGCGCCCGTATGTGCAAAATGACCTGTCAAAGCGCTTTTAACTATTAACAAATGATGAATCTAATGCGGCGAAGGAGAGTTAGATACTTGCATCATGTACTGAGGTATGAGAGGCCGATGAAAGTAATTTTAGATGGTAAAGTTTAAAGAAATAAAGGATTATCAAGAAGAGAGAAGAGAGACCAGACAAGACTAAGGGTGGATTCATTGACCTCAAGAGAATGGCAGGAGATAGATAGATAGATTGACCCGTTATTAGAGAGGTTAGGCCCTTGTGAACCTCTCTTCCACCAAATCACGAATATCATTATAATATATACAAATTTAAACGAAAGCAGAACGAAAGAGTACAGCGTGAGAAAATGCAACTGAAGGTTGACAAAGAAAAAGCCCACAATGCGGGAAAACACCAACAGAGAACGGAGGTGAAAAATTCACGAAAACATAGTAAAAAAATAAAAAGGAAATAAATAAAAATGTTTAAAAAAGGGATTCCAGGGGCTTCCGGCTGCAGCGAAAATGCTATTCCTTTGCTTATGAACGTTTGGTAATCGATGTAATCAATAAGATTCAGCTAACTTTTTAAAAAGATTTTGTTTTGAATTACACGCAAGTTCCAAGTTAATGGATAGTGAGCAGCCTACGTAAGACAAGATTCATTTGAACCTTCCCACTAAGCACCCAACATTATTCTGCAGAGAGTCTTTGGCAAAGACTTAGGGATTACTTTTACGGAGAGCAATGACTTCGCTCCAAGTGGAACAATACGCTGTAAGACACACCAAAGTCGATCATTTTTCACTCAATTGTACGAAGTAACACTTGAATTAGACGTAATATTTAGCAGCGAATTAAAAGAGCTCTTTAAAATTTGAGTTAGCAACTTGATTCAAGTCGAAGGTACGGATGGGAGTTGAAGAATATCTTTAAATCATCCTGCCATCCCTTCCATTCTTGAGCGCACATTCCCAGAGGCCGTTTATCTTCTTATTTCACCCCTCGGCTTCCAGTAATTCGGGAGGCATCCAATGTTTACGGGATTGAGGACGCGGAGGTAGAAACCGATTCCTAAAGGGAATTGGAAGAAAGCAAACGAGAGGATAAAAGATAGAGAGAACCGCAAGAAGGAATGGAAACTTCACTCTGAGTTAATCTTCCCTTTGCTATGAGATCGCGGAATTTTTGTGGCACCGGAACTTTCCCGGAAAGTCAAATGAGGAAAACTTGAACGTTCCTCTTAAAAAGATTATTTGCTGACTTCTCGTGGTTTACACGTTACAAATGCCTTTGTGAATTATATATTTAAGGGAGAGAAATAGAACTGGATGGAATCATATTTTCCGCCGTATTATCAAAAATCACGAGGGAAATTAGATTTAGTATTACTTTTAATCGACGAAAAAACCTTACTTTTACTCTGCAAGAGTTTTTTTCGGTGGAACCTGATAATCAAATCTTGATCATGAATACAATTGAAACATAAATGACAGTTAGGACAGAAATGAAAGACTCCCTTGGAGAAAAGAATAATATGAAGAAAGTAAAATCCAAACTATTACACTCCAAAAGATTTATTGGACTACCATGGTTTTGACTAATGGAGTCATCTTCAGCTAATTACATTACAGTATGCAGTTGCATTACATCATGTTGCACAGGCGCGAATAGCGAGTCATTAAGCTCGTATAATTTTAGAAAAATCGCTTCGCTGAAATAAATCTTACGCTGAACTTTCTTAAGTTCCTCTTCAAGTGTTAAAATTGTCCTCAATATATTTTTACATCACCAACGCGTTAAATCTATCCTATTTAATCTCTCTAATATAATCATTCAACAGAAGTATAAAATCGTCTATTGTTCCTCCATAAACCTTTAAATTATTTCCCGTAATCTTCATAAGGAACCATAAAAGTAGTATTATATTTATAACTTTGTCTCATAGAGAGGAATAAATATATTCACATAAACTATGGGATTTATTAAACAAGATTATAAACAATAAATGAAAATTAGATTGTTTTTTGGATTTTTCAAGGATGAGAATGCATCGGAGAGAGTGAAAAAATTGCTTACGTTGAGTCACTGAATCTTCAGGTGAATGAAGAAATATTTTCATAGCTGTGTGTAAACAAAGAAAATTCATAAATAAATTTATAAAAACACAGCAAACAGAACTGCTTTCGAACATGCCTCGTAACGGAGAAGCACTTCACAAGCGTAAATACTACAGTCATAACCGTTTTGCTCTCGACTAACAGCAATTGCAAGTATCTCAATAAATTGATGACCTGGAGATAAATAAAAGTCCCGGAAGAAATGGGTAAAAGTGTAACCTCTTTTCTGTAGAAGTTTACTCAAAGATCGAGAAAAAAGGAATGTCTTGAAATGGCAAACGCACGGAGAAATCCTTTCGGTCTATATAAAGGGCAAATGACATAGTGCGATAAAAATGGAACGTGAGCGGAAATTCTAAGAGCAAAGGAAGTCGAGTCGAGTGGGAGTAATTTTTGGAAGAAATTCTCCATCGACGTCCTTCAACTGCACTGAAGCTAATATTTGAAATTAAAAATATAATAATAATTTTATTTCGACGTTAAATTAGAAAAAATTAGTAAAATGATATACAGTTGAATTCGAAATAATTATTTATGAACGGTATTCCTAATGCCCTTTGTTTATATCACGGCATTCATAGACCCAATGTCAGTGTGATACTTCATTCTAGCGATTCGTGGATCACATGTATTTTTAGATTTATATTTTATATGCTTATTTTGCGCAATTACGATTTTCCCCAGAAAAATTTCAAAAGGAATAAACTGAGGAAAGCTACTACTAACCTTATAAGAGAGATTTCATTCTCAACAAAATATAAAAGAAATCGGTTTTAATATCAGAATTCAGAATAAATAATAATCCCTTCAGATTTAATACCGCTATTTTGATGTGATACTGAGGATTCATTAAACTACGCCTCTATGTCCAAGAATTTTTCATTTGAAAAACAATTCGCTAAACTCGGCATTTTCCCACAGTGGATTTTACATGATGGAAAACATGACTGTTTTTTTAATTCCACAAAACCAATCATTCTTTCCTTTCCCTGTATATACTATACTCAAATATAATGCCTGAAATCTGAATTCATGTACTTTGAGACAAGGAGAAAATGGATGATAGGACTATCTAGTTCTAATTTCGCCCGATAATAAAGACTTTTGAACGTGTATATGGATGTAAATAATGATAGTCTTCAAATAGTCATGATGTCAATCGTCATTATTCATCCCTTCGACAACTGAAGGTCATCAATCCTTCCTCTTTAAGTGTAAAAGAGAAGGAAGGCGGGAAAAAGCAAAATGTATAAAAGAATTCCGACATTTAATTCGAACTCATTAAAACTGCACAGCCTCCACCCTATTTGGAATCAGTTTTAAAAGTAAATATTGAAAATTCAAACATATTTATTTACCGAACCCTTTACAGCGAAAGACTACTCAAGGTACACTAGATGAAAAGAAAACATTACTAGAAAACACATAACTTTATCACCAATATATATTTTTTTCATTAAGTTAGTTTTCACTATACCAGAGATTTACCACAAAGTCGAATACCTCTGATATGTTTAAGGTAAATAACGAAAAACCACTCATATCTATACCACAATGTTTTCATTACAACCATGGCTTCGACCATTTATGTCATCATCTGATGATGACCAAAAGGGTCAAAACCATCTTCATACGTATAATGAATGCATTGTGGTAAAGGCATAATTGCTTTTTCGTTACTTTCTTCATTATGGAGACCGACCACAAAGTCGAGGCCCAACAAGTAAATTCTATATATAAGGTCTTTTGCATTTCAAGCGTCCGGAATATATATTTTCCCCCAGTCAGCGTATCAATGAATGGGACATAGTGATTTCTTAGATAGCGTTTCATAATTAATTCCCGAATATCTGCATCAATGAAAATATACCCTAAATTCCTTTCATTCTAATCACGAAGTATATTTTACATCTATGACCTCGAAAATGTCTCAATCAATTTAATTTAATGTTCTATAGGAAAACGGAAAATGAGCAATTTTTCCTACGGCATCAATGCTTCAAAATCCGACATTAATGACGAGGATCTCGTTTCTGAACATCAGAAAATGTAAGCGGATGATTGACTCGCTCATATGAGTGTTGATCCATCAAACCTCTTCATTAAGCCAGTACATCGCTAATTTAAAGTAAGCTCCTGTAATTCCAAACCGGGGGTGCAATATGAGAGCTCTTATGCCTTCACCACAAAGCTAATCCTCTTCAAGTAAATGCCTCACTACAGCCTGCTTGGTTAATAAGTTTTATGGCTTAATGAAAACTGGATTAAATTTAATCCTCCCGAAGTCTCTCCTGATCTAAGAGTCTAAAATTAGTTATTGGGTGAACATTTTAGAGGGAAGAACATATATTTGTACGGTGTGAGAACGCCTGTAATTACAGCGTGAGCTTAATTAGGATGTATGGAATTCATTTTCCTCCTCAACTCAATAGCTTATACTTATGCTCTAGACCAGGGGTGGCCAACAAGTCGATCGCGATCGATCGGTCGATCGCGAGGCCAATTTTGGTCGATCGTCGATCTCTCGCTGTTGTTTAATATGCCTTACCTCGGTAGCCATTCCTAAGAAGGGTAATCTGGAGAGACATTTTTTTGCTTTACATAACAAGTATCAAACAGATTATCCACCAAATTCAGAACTGAGAAAACATAAAGTTAGGGATTAACAGATCAACAAAGCGTTTTTAAAAAGCCAAGGTTGAAGTCACAAGCAGTAACCACTGCATCATTCAAAGTAAGCTATCTCTTAGCAAAGAAAATGCAAGCTATTTTCCGACGGTGAATTTGTAAAGGAAATAGTTTTGGAAATGTAAGATTCACTTTTTAACGATTTTAAGAACAAGAGTGAAACTGCTGCTGCAATTCATGATCTACAATTGTCTCGAAACACAGTGGTGCGACGAATTGAAATGATGAATGGGAATGTAAAAGAGCAGTTAATTAATGATATTAATAGATGTTCTTGTTTTTCCATTCAGTGTGATGAATCGACAGATATAAGTGGTACAGCACAATTACTTGTTTTCGTTCGTATGATTTTTAAGGAGTTTACATCTAAAGAAGAATTGTTGGGTATGATTTCTTTGAAAGAAAGGACTAGAGGTGTCGAAATATTCAAAGCCTTTAAATAATTTCTCTATGATTTGAAAGTACCACTTTTCAAATTAGTCTCAATAACAACGGATGGCACAGCTGCAATAACTGGTTGCAAAAATGGATTTATAGCCCTATGTCGAACTGAAGATGAATTCCCAGCCTATTTGAGCTATCACTGTGTAATTCACCAGCAAGTGTTAGCTAGTAAGAGATTAAACACAAAAGATGTAATGGACATCGCATTTATAATTTTTAATTCAATTCGAGGAAGTTCCCTCCAACGGCGTCTCTTCCAACTGCTAAGTAAGTCATATTATTCTCCCATGATAAATTTTCTTGGCCCAAAAAAAACGTGTAAGTGAAATATTTAATGAAATTATCAGTCATACTGTGAATTTTTATAACAACTTTTTTATATTTACGAACATATAGTATAACAACTTATACATTGCAGTTGATAAAAAAATTAAATTGAATTTTAAGTTAGTAAAAATCTATCTAGAAAAAGTGTCGGAAAATTTTTAGGTACCGCATGTACGGAATGTTGCTATCAAAAGTTGGGTCTGGAAATTTATTTTCTTCAGGAGCCTATATCTCGAAAACTTAATTAGTGATTTAAAAATAAAAAATAGTTTTGAACATATATTTTACTTATCTACCCATACATCGCTGGAATGCACCTTATGCTGAAACACAGTGAATAAACATAGTATGCATTTCACACCCCTTCTTCCCCCTTAGACTACGCCTATGACAATAAGTCGATCACGACACACTTTTAAGATAAAAAGTAGATCTTATATACAGAAAAGTTGGGCACCCCTGCTCTAGACAATAAAAATTTATTTAGCTTTCTCAGTTAACGGAATTTTCCGATCAATATTATAATCGAACATCGTCCAATTTTCCTAGTTTTTAATGATTTCTTCTTCTTCAGGGTACAAAAATCACAATAGATTGATATAATTCATAAAGCACTACTTTCAAAATATCCAAATTATCCTGATCCACAGATTAACTCCTTCAATCGAGAAACGATTGCATTATCGCGAACGGAAGAACGTTCTCATGTTTAGAACTCCTGTGGAAGCATTTTCACGCCAACAGACCGTTGCGGAATAGAGAAAGGAACAATGGGAACTACGAAAGATGAATGGAAGGAGAAAAGGGAGGGGCAAGAAGATCAATGAAGAGACATTTTAACTGGAAAATGCTCGCAAAATTCAGTGTCCAGTCCTCCTCTCAGAAACGGGGGAATAACCAAAGAAACTGCTCCACGAACTTTAAAAATAGCATCAACCTTTGAGAAATTATATAAGGCAATTTAAAAGTAGGATGATAAAGTTGACAGAATTTCATTTATCAAAATATTGCTAGTTTCTGAAGAGAAACGGATATGAAAAAAGTCTGACTGGCTCGTACTCGAACCAGAACTTTACCCTTATGGGGAGTGAAGTTTTATTGAAGTAGCTTACTTTTCCTATTCTTATATACATTTTATGTAACAAAAACAACTGTACTTCCCTCTTATTCGTATTTTGCTGTCATCTTCCAACACGAATTCAAAATAGAAAGAATGTATCAAATAAAAAGTGCTAATCACGGGGAAGATCACCTGACATGCTTTTCTAATTTTTTTTAATTTCAGAATATATTGTTACGAAATAAATATGATTTTCTTGCAATAAGGGTAAAAGAAAATTATGTTTTTTTTTAGAGAAGAGAGAAATGTAGTTGTTAGTTGAATTGGTAATCGAACTTAGGTACGATTAAAACATATTATTATCCTTTGAGAAATTATATTAATGATTGAATATGCATAAACAACGAGATAAAAATGAGGTAGGAAGAGAAAAATAAGCGCGGAAAATGATATATATAAATAACATTCACTAATATAAGGTATTAGATAAATATTAAAGAAAAGCAATAACCCAAATTGACATGACAATAAGGAACGGCAATGAAGATGGCAAGGTAAGTTTAACCTCGTTCAGTTCAGCGTCTCCAGTTACAGAGCCCTAAACACTGTACGTATAGGCCAGGGTGTGTCGACTCCCTTACATTGGTCATAGGAGGAGTTTTTTGAATCCCGTAGTTTGAAAACACGTTCATAGATGGCTCTGTCATAGTTTTAGGCGGAAATTTGAATAACCCCGTAAGATGAGCTCCTTCATATATTATTATACATCTCTATTGGCTTTCGATTCCAGTCATTGCTTCCGAAAATCGTCATTTATTCAACAGATATGGAAGAAAATAAAGTGGGTGGGAGTGCGGGTACGAGTGAGTTAGTTAGGAGACGTGCTCGTAGAGGCGCTACTCGATAACAATTTCCCTATCTAAGTGGACAGACCCTGGTATAGGCCGTTCCACATTAAGTTGACAGTGTTGTCCTTACGGCGAACGCTGTTGCCAAACCTACTCTCAGTCTACTCGCCTCGCGATTCCCGCGCCAAATTCGAATTGGCTACCGGATGTGTTAAGAGAAAGCCCATTAAAAAGTTCCTAAAGTAATGTTTAAGAAAAGGGCGGTATTTATACGCAATATTTTTGGTTTGCAAAAGATAAAAGTTATAAAAACCATCTGAATTTCTCGAAAATAGGTATTTCAAAGTATAATAATGGATCACTGGCAGGCGTTTAGCAGTTTACCATATCTTAAGAAAATTTTTAAAAGAAAATGAAAATAAAAGGAAGGAATAAGTGAAAAGGAGGGAACAAACTTCTTGCGTATATTTTTTAGATATCAGTCTCTTGAAAACAGTTAAGGAGGGATTGAATGACAGAAGGAAGACCAACAGTGAGGGATGGAAAATGAGCCACGTTTAAAGGGCTAACTGAGGAGAAAAGAATAGGAAAAACAAAGTATAATATTCTCCATATCGATGACCGCAGCTGCAATCACGATGATATAGATATTTTCCCCTCTCAGTAGTAACACGAGCCTCATTATTTACAATCGTGTCATCGAAGAAATAATTCTATTTTCATTTCCTCACACCAACAAAAATGGTGTAAATACCACTTTGATACTTCAGTCATTTTATTTAGCCATAAGCCTGAGGATGTTTCTTGAAATGAATGATGAATTAGTAAAACAGTTATTTTGAGAAAAGTTGAACTCGTAGAGGCAAAAGTGAATCCAAGCGTGACTTAGAAAAAGAAACAAATATATAACATAAATATAAAATAAAATATAAAGATATAATAATGACGCACATGGTATTATTTAAGGTGGATTTATATGAATAGTTAAGGAATTATGGACGGGACCATAAAGAACGAGCGATAAATCCTACAAATAATAAGTTATGGCATTAAAATTATTATATTAAATCACCCGAGCATATGTTTATTCAATAACTTTTGTTGGACTTGAGAATGCTTATCGCATACACTGTTTTTATCCTGTTTATTTATAAATATTTGGTCAATCTATAATTCCAGAAAATATATTTATAAAAAATTAATAATATCCATTGCTTATTACTAAGTTTTACGGGTATCTCACTAACTAATAATATTATGAATAATTGCATTTTACGTCATACACTACATGTTCATTTGCCTAAACGATTAATTAGTTCTTAATGAGGAGTCAAATTGTAATTGAAATCCTACTGTCTACTGAATAACACGGTTTGAATATTTAAATTTTAATTTTGCAAATTTCCTGGGCTCAAAAACGTATTCTTTTATTTTATATTTTAATTGTTTGTTACTTGGTCTATTTTTATAGCGATATCGTAATTGTATTGATTGAAAGAAAGATGGCACTTCTCAGTCTCAATTTCTCCAAACGAAGTCCTTAACCAGTCTGCCTCTCGTTCCATTTGTACTCTTGTGTAATATCTTTCTTTCCACGAAATGAGGCGAGAACGGATTGAATGTGTCATCCGTTGAGAGAGACACTTCCCAAGTCAAACGGCATTCACAACGTATGCATGAGCAGCAGCAAAAGGAAGGGAGAGCGACGGTAATCACGACACAGTGAAATACAGCGTCTCAAATAATGAAGCTTTTAGATTTAGAGTGAAAGGAGAGAGCGAAAAAGGAAGATAGAAGAAAATTCATCAGTAGAAAGAGCGAAAGAGATGAAAAGGGGATCGGAAGAAGAGAGAGAGGTGATACGACCTTTAATTACTCACTAGGGGAGAGAAGTGAAAAAGAGGACATCTAAGTCTACGTGTTGAAAGAAAGCCAACGCTTAGAGGAAAGAGTTTATATTACGGGTTAAATTAGAATATCAAACAAATCCCCGACCGAATAGAAAAGAATACACCGGCGGCGTTTAAGAGAGAAGGAATAAAAAGGAATTTCTCTGAGTCTGTGCGGTATGGGAGTGTCGTCTTTATAGGCTACTCATAAAAAACACCCTCAAAGGATGCTGTATTCTACTTCTAACTTACCCCTTAGGAGTAGTGCAATTAAAACTGGTTTGCAAGAGGTCTATGCAAAAAATTTCACCGCAAAAGAGAGAATACATGAAAAACAGGCGAAAATTAAATTTTCTACATCTGCATCTACATAAATACCCCGAAAACCGCAAGTCGGCGTGTGATAAGCTGCGCAAACACGACGTTCGAACTATCTTTTAGCTTACTGTTAACTTTCATGTACATCATAAGTACTTAAAACGACTTGTTCAAGCTTTTATCCAATAATATTTTTTTTATTTCAATTTAATATTTACTATTTCCTTTAATTTACGCTCGTTCGGCCGAAGTATTTAGGGGGCTCGAATCATACCGATTACATTCTCTACAAACGTACTTTCTCTGAATTTTTCTAGCAATTATAACCTCGCTAAGACAATATGAATGAAGGAGGAAATGAGATGTACAGGAAGGTCACGTCTTTGATATGTACAAAAGGTGATAAAAGATGATTACTGCACGAGAAACACAAAATCGAAAAGATAAGCATGAAATAGAGTAGGAGTTCATTTAACTTTTTTTTAAACATAATGCTGTAATAGCGGAAAATTGCATCCTATACACTAGATCTCACAATTGATTCCACATGGACCTAAATTCCCTGTGTATTTATAGGGATAAAAAAAGAACTTGTTGAGTAATTTTTAGGACTTTTACTTCTAATTAAGAATGTAAAAGAAATTTCTGCTTAGCAATTAATATTCGCCCGGCACCTAATGCTTGCCAGGCACCCAATATAAAAATGACAAAATTTTAAATATACCAATCTTAAAAGAAGCGGAAATGCCAGTTAAACTAAGTATCAAATATCTCGGGAGAAATTACTTCCTCAAACATCGTGCTCACAAATCAAAAACGAAAAGAACATTTAAACACCAATTCATAACGTCAAAACTTTGATGGAAAGGAACGATTGAAAATCTCTCAGATTTGGAAGATCGAGAGGAGATGTGAACCGTAATACATTTTGCCGAGATTTAAAGAGCCGAGATTCGATCAGAAATAACTGGAAAAAGTAATTAATTTCTCCGCTTTCGCGAGATTCATCGAGATTCGTTTCAACTTTCTCACAAAAGAGGGAAATACAAATAAAGGAGAGACTTCGGAGGAAGTTTGGTCTTTCTCGTGTGTAATAGAGGAACTTCGCAAAATGAGAGGATCACGCGTGGAAAAGGGAAGTCTGACATTCGATTAATTCGATTTTGCATTGGAATTTTCGCGTGTGATATCGGTTTATTTGTCAATGATCGATGCAGAAGAAAACTTCTATTTTATTCCTTTAAAGCTTAAGATTTAAATGGAATAATGCGTAAACTACAAGATAAAGAAGTAATAGTTTCCTCACGATTTAATACACATTAATATACCGGAGGGCATTCAGTCAAAACATCATCTCATGGTAATGTACAGGAAAGCACCTTCGTAAGATAAGTGTTAGCGTATGAATTGAATGATTTAGTTCCAAAGGTATGAAATACATCATCGCAAATACATCACCCAGTTTCTTAGTTTTATTGCTGAAGAGTAATTGATAAGCTCATTATTTTTACTTCCCATCACATTACGGTGAAAGAATGATAAGCTAGCCTATAAAAATATAAAATAAAAGGTTCCATCATCATCATCTAATAAACTTAACCATAAAATAATAATTCTTACTTACTCGATAAATTATCCTTCCAAGAATGGAAATCTATCTTGAAAAACGTTTCGAATATCTGAAGTTGAAGCTGATCCGCACTACTTAACTCGCATTAATATTATTCATATGAGAAATATATTTCTTTATTCGAGAGGAAATTTATTTATTGCACAAGAAAACATATCGTTCTCCTCAGCAAGGAATCGACTTCTATGAAACTATGAAAGCAACTTCTCTTCAAATCAAATCGGAATAAGAGATTCTAGCTTATATAAGAGTTAATTAATTAATTACAAAGCTATTGGGACAATTCTAAGCCCGAAAAGTTTCTGAAATATCCAAAAGTGAAATGATTCCCTCATTGGTTACACAATAGCATATGTTAATAACTACCTGCAGCGATAATTAATATTATTATCGGAAAATCAGAAGCCTAAGAGACAGTCCACTAATGAAGGACAGTGGAAATCACCATTATCGATGGTGACCTTTCCTATTGCGCAATTGACAAGTGATTACTGAATAGTGGAATCGAGTTACAAAAGAGAGAGAATATATAGATAATATTAGATTAATTAATCGAAATTAATGTTAATTAACTACGATTAGATCCTTTGATTATATATATACGACGCATACGATTTCGTCTAAAACAAAGCTAAAATTTTATACTGATCGAAAATATCTTTATGTTATATAAGAGTAAACTGATGAATCCACTGATATGTATTCTAATTATTGATGAAAGATGAAATTCCATAACCAGATTTAAGCAAAATTTGCGAAAGTGATAGAAAATTTATGCGGTGACTTTTAATGGATAATGACCAAGAATTTACCACAAATAAATAAACCAATGCTACAACACCATTTGGCTCCCGAATGTAAAATCTGTTGCAAATATTTCACCCTAGAAAATCACAATTTTGAGAGTGTCTGAGGAAGTCTCGCATCAATGAACGTTCATCATCTGAAAAAGCGAGAAAAGTTATTTGAGGACGAAAAGTGCGGAAAATGCAATCGTCTCAGTTTCGCAAGGTGTGCCACAAAACCCGCCAAGTCAGCGCAAATTAGACTTAAATCTGAGATTCGCAAGAGGAGAAAAGTTAGCGGGGATTTGGGAGTGGGAATTAAAGGGAGAGGGTGGAGAAAGGGAGAGAAGCAACTTCATTATAGGATGAAATGACGAAATATACAGACTTCTCTTCGTAAAATATATATGATAAAAATAAATCACTGAGATACTCAGACAACGAAGGGAACACAGGCTTCCTTAAAATTAAGTTGAGGAAATGAATTTCATCCAAAAATATCGCCTTTTTCATTCTTAATTGCTCCGTGTTGAAATACATATCTGCGATTGATAATGTGATTTTGGTTGTACTTGATATCGGTATTACTTCTCATGTTTGACAATATAAATAATAATTATTTCCTTAATAGAAACAGGAAGACCCCAATTACATCTAGTTCAATAACTATAATTATCATTGAAGAACATACACTATTACTCCCATAGCAGAAAAAAAAACAAAATGCCGAGATTCGAATTTGTTATTAGCGACACCCCGCTCGCTTAATAGTATACATTTATGTCAGGGAGATGTCGAGTGTGAGCTCAAGAGTGAGGTAAAAAATTGATGTCTTTAATATTACAGAATTATGAATAACTCAAAAAAGAATTGTTCCCAAGCGTTTAGCAGCAGTTATTTGATTACTTAAATAGGCCTTAACGATAACACTGCCATCATGGAGTTTAAAACCATCTTTCCCGTATGGTCCAAAATATAAAATGCAATCTATTTGATTGATATTTGAATTTTGAGCATTAAACTGTAGGAATAACAATGGATTTATATTTAACTTTTGGATTCTCGCGTAGCTTAAGTACACAGGAATTCAATACATTCACCTTGCATTTTTTTCATATTCTACGCTTATCTTACGACTTGGGCTTTCACTAACGAAAATATTTCATCATTCACAGAAATGTGATGCAATATTTCTAGTTGTGTCCTCTTATGATCGAAATAAACGACTAACCTTTAAGAATAAACGTTTCGGATAGAGTCGAAATCATTAGGCACTGTTTAAACATTCGTAATTGGCAAGAATCCATTAGACTAAAAACGTTGAAAGGGTAAAATTGATGAATAGTCATAAAATTAATATCTAATCAATTAATCTCTGTTGAGTTGAAAATCTAACTCAATTTGGATGAGTCTTTAATATACCGTCGACAGAGCTAAATGTAAGATTAATTGATAGCGAATTGCTAAAATTGATATGTGAGTTGTGAAATGTGAGTTGAAGTAATATAAAAATGCAAAATATTAAAATAAATGTATTTTATTGCAATTGTGATAAAATTTATGGTAGTGCATTGTTCTTTGCGATTGTTATATCATGCATGATGATTATAAAACGAAAATGTTTATTAAAATTAAATGCGTAATTTATAATGTATTGAGCAATTAGTTTATATAAAAATTTTTTAATAATTGCAATGTAATTAATGACAGTGACTTGTCCTATACATACTTTTGCATGTCGTTGGATTAATAAATGTATTATTATTAATACTAACGTGAACATACTTATTGTCAATATCCTAACGGCAAATTATGACCTTCGTATAGATCATAAAAGAGCCAGGATGATTTTCCACACGTTTCTTCGCGATGAAATCGAGTCTTCTAAGCTGGAAAATGAGGTATGCTTTGGATTTAGGATTAGAACCTCTACCTCTATATTCATTCTGCTTCAGTCTACGTTTTCCAAATCCCGATACAGTCTCTCTACGGAATGCGTTAGTCTTCTTGCAAAGATCTCCCTCGTGTGAACTGCAAATCGTCCTATTTCTCTATGCGATAAAGGGAGAGAGCGGAGTGAGGGAGATGTGTTTCTCCCGTCGGCTTATTTTTTCTCCTCGCTTACTATTTAAAAGGAGCCCCTTGAGAAATTTCCATATTCCGCATTGTCTGAGTGCATCGACCGCGCCAAATGCGTCTCTTCTTTGGCGGTAGTGCGAAGAGGGATCTTCGATTATCGATTCATCTTCCATTCCAAATTCGTTAAAATTGCGAATGAGTTTGCTCTGTAACTTAATTAATCCCTCCTTCGAGACGAGTGCAATCATGCAACGAATTATGCATTTATTTCCGATTGTGAGAAACATCGCGTGGTCAAGTGATCTCGAGATAGAGCAACATTTAAGGTTAGCGACTTTTAATTTAATTCAAGAAGCACTCAAATCCTATTTACGGTACATATCTAAATAGCAACCAAGTTTATCAAACCATTTGTACGGCCGAATTAAAGAAGTCGTCTTACCGTTCCGGTTTCAGTTCACGAATATAAGTTATTGCAGTTCGGGTTTGGTTTTCATTCTGGTAAATAAAACGCATTTTCTCTGTTTTCGGTTCCTGTTCGGTTTTCATTCCGGCCATAATAACTTTATTTTCGGTTTTCGGTTTCGTTTTTTTCCCGGCAAAAATAACATACTTTTCTATTTTTGGTTCGGTGTTCACTCCAACGAAATTTTGTTCCTATTTTCGGTTAATTTCCAGTTAGATAGAGCCGTGCGTGAAAATGATCGAAATGCAATGAACGTAGGAGGAGAGCCCTTTTTCCACGGATCGACGTCAGCCAACGGTATATTTATCAGGGATTTAACCCACTTTGGAGGGATATAACGGGGAATCTCTCGCGTGGACAAACACGATTCCAATTCTACTCAAGACGACACCTATTCGCTTTATTTTTGCCAATTTTTCCTTCATTATCGGTCCCATTCATCGAGTTACCGATGCGAAACGGTTTCGGAGTCCCCAAAAACCAAGTTAATGACCAGAGAGCGTGAAGCAACCCTCCTAATACATTCACGAAGCGATAAACCAGTTATTAAGAGAGTTGAAACCAGATTCAGCCGACGGACCCCCTAATCAAAGTCCAATTAGAGTGGTTAGCACGTTCTCCAACACCCCCGCACCAACGGTGACTTACATGGCGGGAAAAGTCGCAACGGGATATCTTGGAGCGGTCCTGCATCAGATGGCAAATAGAAGGAGAAGAGAGGGTGTTATAAGATGAGAGGCCAAAGAGAGCGAAGATGGACGAAGAGATAGAGAGTTAACGAAGATGAAAAGTAGTTGAAGAGGAGGAAGATTTGGAAAAATCGGACAGAAGCTCCCGTTAAAAAATTCTTCATTAGAAATATGATAACCGCAATGAGTAAGAAACCAGCGGAAAGCTAATGAGTGAAGTTATAATAATAATTTTATTCTTATACATCCGAATCATTATACAATATGATAATATATATTTTAAAAGCCAGAGGGCCCTTTGATTCACAACGAAGGAAATAAAAATATTTACGAGTTCATATTTTATTTGGTGTTAATCTCGATTTAGAACGCCTATTTTTCTAACTTCTGAAAATAAGTAAAGCCTGCGACCGATAAAAGATGAAGTTCACATACATTCTTTGGGGAAATTTAGCTGAGCGATCTTTGTTCGAGACCAGAATAAATGGACAATAAAAATGCGACATAACTTCTTTCCTCAGAGGACACGCATGCAAGGTTCGACACAAATGGAACACACGGTGTAGACTCCAATCTAAGGAAAGCATACCCACATTATTTACATATTACGATAGATAAAGGTACAAGGTTCACATTCTGGGATCAGGAGTCATCGACTTTTCATCAGTGATTGATGAAAAAATAAATATAAAAATCTTAATTACTCAACAGATATTTCTTTCTTCGAAGCAAAGGACTAAATTAAAAGCAATTTTATTAAGAGAAATCAATTCTATTACCAATAACTGGCGGCTTAAATATAGACAAAAATGAGTGAAAATAAAAACTAAAGTAAAAGAACATCGCGTTTAATGTTTGTTTGAAAAGTGGTGAAAACGTAAGCCATATGTTATCCGAGAGATATATACTCAATAATTCTCAAAATAAGAATCAGATGCATCAGTTTATAATTAAAAGATTTTAAGCAAGAATCAAAGCGCAAATTTTGAGGAACTCCAGCATATTTTCATTCACATTTAAAAAATAATCAACAGATAGCAATGGTATTTTACCTTAAATTACCAAAATACCTTACATTTTCTTCCTTCGGTAAAAACGATAGACTTTCTACGAAAATAGTAATATTTTTCCTTAGTATATTCCCTATATTATTGTAGCTAGATTGTGAAATGGTTCTTCAAGTATCTCCGTAACTTTACAAACCTTTTAAACTTTTAACTCGGCTTCTTTTCCGCTATTTTCTTTCAGGAAAATACTACCAAGACTGACAATGTTGCTTTACACACACTTACATATTTATGGACTCTCGACTGGGTGATAGGTAATAACGTTACCATGCCTAAAAGAATTTTTCCTCTTTGGATATCGTAAACAAACGAATAAATGAGAACTCACGGAAAATATGAAAATCATCCCTTCGAAATTATTAATATCACGGAAAAATTCAAAAAGGAGGAAAAGGTGAGCAGAAAGTAATGCAGACGAAAAAAAGAGGAAGGATAGGGGAAGTATCTTGTAGCGAGTGAATTGAAAAAAAAACGACGAGTTGGGGAAATTGGCATTTGGGAGGTGGGGAAATTGAGAAAGCTAAAATTGGCAAAGGAAAGGAAGGAAAGAGGAAAAGTGGATGAGGTGAAAATGGAGAGGAAGAAAGGAAAGAAAGAGGCGAGGATGTGACATCATTGAGTTGACTTCTCCAAAGACTATCATCGCCCAAAAGCACATGAGAACACTTGTCCCACTTTCATTACTTACGTTATCATGCACAAATTATCATTACAAACTCAAGATATCAAAACGTAGAAATTTAGCTACATTATACAGATCTCTCATACCCCTTCTCTTTCCTTTCCCCCTCTTATGACTTCCTTTTATTGAGATCAAAATTAATCATAATCTTCCACCAGAACAATATTATGTTCCCTTATTTCTATACTTTGAATTATATAGTTATGCAGTTATTTTACAATATGATTATGTTACTTGAAAATAAGGTTACTTTAAGTAAAACTTAACAACTGCAGTTTAAAGAATGAAGCCTTATGTATAAAATTACATTTGATCAAACAAATAACTCTTTTGGAGAAACGAAGAATAATTTTAACCGAATATCCTGACCTAAGCCTGGTCGTTTTCTATTCTTGAAGAGGCAAATGCTTTTGAGAAAGCCTCTTCGTACACTTGTTTCCAATGATCGCTTCAGTGAGGTCTGAAATGGAGAGATATGTGACGTAGAGTGGAAGGATGCTGGGATAGATAGAGAGAGATTAGTCAGAGTGAATGCTCAGTGTACTGTCCCTCAGTGTCATGGATAACGGGAGAAACTCCTAAGGCAATGGGTCGGGAAATCTAACGCCACCTTATCAAGAGAAGCGGAAGTGGTCAAGCAATTCACATGTCCATTCCTCTTTGAAAAAAAACGACGCTTCATTTTCCCACCTCACTTCAAGATGCACCGTCACTATGGGATAGAAAAAATGAATGAACAGATGCGTCCCAAAACAGTCGCGTGACCTAGTAACTTAAAAATATCTCAATTCAGGTTAGCATAAGGTTTCAAATAGACTTGGATCGTAACAGAAGCTTTCACCGAATCATTGGAAAGCACCGAATTTAGACACATTTGATTTATTAGACAAATGGATTAATATTTTTCCGGTTTCAAGACGTCCTTAGCTTTGAATATTACAATACCTGTAAAGTAAAATCCTTTGAATGCAGAGATGAACTGACAAGGCTCATGCATCAGCAAAAACATTACACTATAGAATGAAGTGGTAATAATTATTAGTTCATTGTCTAAAGACTTAAAAACTATCTTTGAAAAAAATAACGTCTTAAATTGGTCATATTTTTTTACTCTTAGGGTTGAAAGCTACCCTAATTTTCAACTGACAAATGGAGTGAGTTTCTGAGTGGTGATTGAACAAAAATGGAAGCTGTAAAAGCCAACATATTAGAAGAAGAATTCCAGGTTGAATTAGCATAAATCAGTCATAAAAACTATTCAAAGATAATTTGCATGAAGAAAGCTGCTTTGTTTTGCAACATTACATATGCCATTATAAGATCAACGGAAAGAAAGAAATTTATAACTGACTTCGGAACTATATACTCTGTCTAAAATACTCTCTGAACTCATAGATAAAAAAATAAAGGCAACGAGTGCAGATGATTATAATACTCTTATTAATTATGCATTTTATTCTTAATTAAATAATTCCTATTTTATGTGATGTTTCATTATCTTACATGACATTGATAATTGTGACACAATAAATCAATATAGACATGGGCGATGAAAATAAAACGTTTTTCAGAAATTTCTTTGAAATTCATCTACAATTTATTGTTGTTCTCTGGGTCAAGGTGCGGAATGGACCGTACATCACGAGATGCTCGTCCTTCAAATCACGGCTGAGATTAATTTTTTATACGCATCGATCTCCTCCTCTCACACTGTGGAAATCAATAAAACTCAGTCGAGTCATTCGTCTTCCGTTCACTGCCTCATAAATCCTTATCTTATTTCGGACTTCACCTTGTCATATTTTCAAAGGTCATCCCGGTTTTTATGAAATGGGTATTTTTTGATAACTCGAAAACTCTCGTTTAAATGTAAGTACTTGTATTTTATTCAACGAGAATGACAGTTTTTTGGTGAATTAGTTACAGAATAAGATAAATAATAAGTTAAATAATGAGCTAATAATAAGTAATATAGTAAGTACATTCATGTAAGTTAAAAATACTCTATTACTATCAATATCATGAAATATTTTGTATATTTGTTAAATAAAAATATTTATGCATCTGGAGAAAGTCAACAAATTTGCCGTAAAAAAATTTTAAAACAAGAAAAATCATGAGAGATATTAATTATCTAGTTCTTCTTTCGGAAATTAATCAAGAGATATGAGATTCGTAAGAGAGAGAGTTAGCACGAAAATATTTTATATTTCTCCCTTTAAATCCAGAGTTCGCAAATAATTACTTCAATTTTAATAAGATAGAATGAATGGAAGTGATGTTCTTTAATTGTCACCTGATGACTTCGTCGAAACCTGGCCATATTTCTTCCTTAATAGTCCTTTGTAGAAAATGTACAACTACTTTATTCATTCTACATGAATTTATAAGAAAATTCCCCTCAATGTGAATTACGATAAATTGTTTATTTACGAAAATTATGAATACCAAAAGAAATAATAGTAAAAGTTTGGGTTCTCTGTGTTTTCTAATTATTGATGCTTTCATAAAGTTTATAGCTTTCTTAATGCGCAAAGTTAACTGTAAACGTTAATACTCATCATAGGAATGCGTGTACATAACAAGAATTTATAAGATATTAACAGTAAAGAAACATAGTAAAGTACCACAGAGTAGAAGTTTACTAAGTTTCTTTCTTCTATGCCATTGCCTTCCACAATCTAACGCCTGACAATATCACCTTCATAATAACAAATCGTAGCTATGTACAGAGTAGCTTTGTAACTACCTTTAATATAATTGTATTAGATGAATTTTCCAAATTCCTGCGGTCGATATTGTCTATCAACTATGATGTAATTCACGTGCATAAAGAAAGATTTCATTCTAAATCAAAAATGGAAAATCACGGAATGCTCCTTCAGTTTCCTTTTTGAATAATTATGAACATCTTCCATAAAATATAATAGTGCTGCAACTTTGGCAGAGGCAGAATGCAGCAAATATCACACCACTGCTTCTGTTCTTGATTCTTAAAGGATAATATGGATTACGAAATTGGTAACTGTAACATCGAAATCCAAGTCAAATAATCATAACACCCTGCTCCCTTGACATGACGGATAAAATGAATATGTTACATTACAAATTAAGCAACTATCACCTGTGTCTGAAACCACGAGAAGCTCAAAATATTTCCGGCCAAAACACCGCAAACGTCACGTAAGGAAACCCAATTTATTTTCCGGCAACTTAAGCCGCCGTTCATTAATCATCCTCAATTCTTCACGCGCGCCAAGTATAGCCCATTGAAATTCACGGCGGGATTATAAATATTCTTTCGGGAGGTCGCTAACCTCACAACCGAGACCCAGGCGGCGAAAATATTAAAACAAGAATAATCTGCGAAAACAAACGCGAAATCGGTTCCCATTGGTCGAATAATTCACGAAAAGCACAGCTCGGATTCATTCTCCGAAGGCCTCACGTCGGATAACTCACGAATGGCGTGAGTCATACGAACGGAGGGAATATGTCGCTGTCGCAGGTGACTGAGGGATATGAGAACAGCTACATTACGTATTCAGGTACTGCGAAATAAAAACGGAGCGAATGGTATAATGGGGAGAATGAGGCAACAAGTAGGGAGCGACAAGGAAGAAAAATGAAATTCTTCTTTCTTTCTCTCCACGAAAGGTACAATATCCCTCACTTGGCAGTCTGAAAGGAGATGCAGAGAACAGCATGGCGTTACATTACACTCGAACCTCTATCGTGCTAGTATTTGAGATGTAAGTGAAAATTACGCAACAAGACAAATTCGAAACTTCTCTCCAAATTTCTGCGGACGAGAGCTTTCTTTAAGTTAAAGTTGCACGAATGAGTAATTTTTCATTTGATCATTACTAAATTGTTACATAGAATTGATACATAGAACCACAATCTAAACCATTAATTCTTTAACTCCCTACCAATATTCGATTATTGTAATCTACGAGTAAGAAACATACGAAAATAGTAGCTAGATGATGAAGGTTTGTCGCATTACTTGGTCATATTTGTTTAACATGAACGACTCTTGCTAAATTATTATTGCCCCAATTTCACTTAAATCCCTTTTTCCAGGAATATCTCTTTAAGCACAAGGAATTTCCCATGTTTATGCACTCTTAACCGCAGAATTAAGAAAATCACGTTAAGTGACTTTCACTCCGGATTTTAACTTGATTAACTACTTTGAAAGGACAACGAAAATTTGTAAATTCAATCTTTTAACCTTAAAAAGACTGACGATGATTAATTATGCATGAGCATTTACATTGAATTTCAGATTCTTAAAGTTTCCATATAAAGGAGATTGCTGGCTCGACTACGAGGAAATCCATCTTAACTCAAAATAATCCTATATTACCTCAGGGATCAATGTATTGATTATTTAAAAAAAGAACAGTTTAAATAATTTCCAACTTTTACTCCGCTCCGTGAAATTCATTAAAAACTCTTCCTGTAAATCTATGTCATACTTAAACAGTAAAATAGTACTTTTCTCTGAGAACAATTGAGGGCTAAAGTTATTTGGCACATTTATGCTTCCTTAGGCAATCGAACCCGAGACCGCTTTCACCGAAATTGAACGCGCTGCCCACTTGTCTATTTATGAGCCTTATAGGCATCAACAAAATACAATGTAACATACATTATAGGCTTCTTTATCCCTAACTCACTCCATAAACCTTCCTTTTAAACTATGGCTAGACGCATTCCTAAAGGAATTTCTGCATAAAGATTTTATATGAATAATCTCCTAAAAACTTACTTTATCTGGGTTAGTTCTTTTCGATTTTATCTTATTTTTATTCCATGCATTTGTGCTTTTTATTGTAAATTGGATGCGTTCTTTTGTTTTGGTATTCATTATTTGATGGTGTCAGCACTACGTGAATTATTAAAATAAATAAAAAATAAAATATGAATATGAAGGGAAAAAATCAAGTAAATATTATCGACCAAGTCATAATGACATCGATGTTTATGGATACGGAGATTTTCAAGAAGGAAATAACTTAGCAAAGTTCCACTTTACGTTAACTTGCAAGGATGAAGTTCAACGAAGTAAAAGCTTCATTAGTTAATATGGATATAGTTTATTCTATAGAAGCTGAGGTAAAACACAGTTATAAAATACATTTTACTCTTGGCGTTTTTCCTTTAAGAATCACTCCTTTAAAAATTCACCAGTTTGCGCTGTGCCCCGCAAAGTTTGTTAAAATTCAAAAAAGTCGAGAAGCATCTTTAAAACGTGCCCGCTGTCCATGCTGAGTCTTCTTAAATTGTTTCCTTAAATTTTCAGATGATCACGCTTTCGTTCGCCTCTTGCAGTGGATAAATATCCCCGAGGTAAACTAACCGATATTCAAGTAAAGTGAGAGGCCCATATACAGGACGTAATTCGGCCGCAAAAATCAACACAGGATGTTTAAGTACAACTGCCTGTGGAGTCCCATTACGCCATCTTCAGAAATCAATTTTCGGAGCTTAATGAGAATTTAAGTGGTAAATAAGGTTATCCCCCTATCAGTGGAGATTAAGCTCATTACGAACGAGGAGAATATTGTAACTAGAAGCTCGAGGGGCTAGAGATAGTTCACCCTTCAATACATGCTACTGTGCATTTCAGTTTTGATCACATTTTCATTTTACTATCTAATTTTTGGGTCGTTAAATGCAGAGTCCAAATTAACTATAGACTACTTGAGACTGAAATATTTCTTGTGAATGCATAAATAATTCTATTTCAATGGCAGAAATCCAGATCGATAAATTATACAGTCCCAAACAAAAACTAAATTTGAAGGAAAACTTCATGACCGGTAGATTGAACAGCATCTGAGAAAAGCTATGACATTATAATGAAACTACCATCGAATATTATCAATAAATACGCAGAAATATTAAAATAAGCATTTTATTACTAATTTCGTTTCATTTTCTTAAAGTATGAAATCCGCACCCTAAAAAACAAAATATACTTTTTCGGTGTCTCATTTGAATGCTTGATTCGAAGAGGTGAGTACATTGAACTTTATTATAAAGCAGCCAATCTATGAATGGACAAAAATAATTGAAATTAATCACCATTAGGAATTTATTTGATTACAGAATCCTCTTTGACGAAAAGACGAGATAGAATTCATACATTTTATCGAATGCTGAGTTGTGACGTATAACACTGAGGGATACGAGCTAGAAAAGGAAATATTGCATTTAAGATGAGGAAAGACTAAACGTGGATTCAGGCAGTAAAGAGATGAATTGAAGTATATGAAATTCAAAATGAAAGATTACGCCAGAAGAGAAAATAAAGACAAAAATGGAAATACGAGGAAGATACGGAATTTCATTAGAGCCGAAATACTTGAATGCTATGAACATTTACTTGGAAGTACTTTAGTCCAAAGAGCCGTTTCATTTAAAAAAAAAGCAGGGATTCAAATACTTTAGGAGATCTCGGAAATGAATTCCGCATAGTCTTTCTTCTTCCTCATTTTTTTCTAATTTCACAGGAGTAAATCACATTCCATTATGATAGTCTTTCTAGGATGAAATCCAAACAGAACTCGATGGCGAAATTGTAATTCCATCCCATTCATCCACAATTACCTACAAAATGAGTCCACGTTCGAAAAGCTCTGCGAAGATACTTCATTTTCCTGCATCAACGTACGTAAGTCCGTAAAATAGCTGTTTTGCTCTGAAAACGAATAAGACATGCGCAGTTCGCTCTTTGTTCTTAAGACTCGTGCGAGTGAACTGTGATGCAAATCTACAACACGCGCGTGGATTCGAGGAAATGGAATCGTCACGTGAAGGAAGATTAATTCCGCAGAAATGATACCACCACTGCACCAGAACACTGCTGTTGCAAGAAACAAATCCTCCAGCGGTCTTCCAATCTAATTTCATTTACCATCGTCATAAATATATCCTCTTTAAAATCTGCAAAAACCAAATTAAATCCCAAGCATTCAGACGCAAGCTACAGCCTCCGCATGAGGCTTAGCAACGTACCAAAGTTTAATTAATTTACATATTTTTCTTATAAATGCATATTTATTCCTATATTGCCTCTTGCAGATTTAAACCTAATAGCTTATATATAATAATCTTTCATTTCGAATATTAACTCTGAGGAACTGAAATTAAATATCCATGATTCATCACTTGCGAATTCACATCCACATTTATTACACATAAATTTTAAAATTCGATGGAATGAAAATTATAAACAAGACGGGAAAAAAGTGACATTAATCTATTGGTATTCCTGTATAGATGTAAGAAGAGATGAATTAGTCTCGATGTCGCCCTAAACGAAGTCCTTTTATCCTTGTTATAAATTTAAGCCCAATTTACGCAACTCTGTAAAACATAAATTTATCTAAGAAGGAGGATGATAGTACATAATTTATACACAAGGATGATAGTACATAATTTACAAACGATACTAATCGAATTCAATTTAAAACCTATTTCCATGCATGGGTTATTTCTCTCGCCGGATATTCTTCAGCTGCTACATTTAATTATCTTTTACCGTATCTACGACGACTAGATGTGTTAGCTAAATATATGCAAAAACATAATATAATGGTTAAAATAATATTAGTAAATTTATTAGTTATTCAATGCAGTTCTTCACATCACCCATTTCACAGTATTGTCAAATCTTATGTTACACTGTAAAACCTTATCGTGAAATATTTTCAATTCAACAGTAATATCGAAAAACGACGATCAGTGAATATATAGGTTTCCCCCAAATGACGCGAGTTCAGTAAAAACGAAATTCGCATTAACTCTAGTTGTCATTCGTGAACTTATTCACTTTATATGAATAAATTTAATCTTTAACTCGAATTCATATTATTAGCTGATTACAGGATATATAAGAATTTTAAGTGTTAATTTGAAACGTATTCGTTTTGCACGAAAATATTTCAGAGCGTACCTCTCGTGTAAATGGAGAAATGTGTAAATCAAATCACGTCGGACGTTTCTAAGCCAACAAGGTGAATCCGTGACTGCATTGTGACCTTACATCGGTCAACGAAAATGAACACAAATTTAAAAGTCGAAAGGAAAGTGAATTTATGACATGATCGAGGAAAATATAACAGTGAGATATATTCCCGCGGCATAACGGAATTCCACGAACGACCGCAATGTTTTTGTTTTCGCAATTGGAAGTGAGGTTTCCAAAGCTCTTATGCTGTTTGAGGAAAATCTTTTGTTCGCCCTTCGGATGAGCTTAAAAAATATGCCTCAGGAGCCTTTTCTCCTTCGAAGCCCATTTGGGTTTTTAACTCATTTAATTGCGGAACACTCGCTCGCCTGAAAAAGCGCCATACGATATGAAGATTGGCGTTTCATTTTCTTGAAAAGCGTATTCCACGCCAACGAGGAATAAACAAGTGTTTTCTCGAGGAAAAGCTGTTTCTCGAATTGAAGTCTTTTGTAAAAACTCCGATTCGAGGTTAAAGGGAAGCGTAAGCCGGATACATTGCGTTTAATTCAAATAAGAGGAGTTTATGACATACAAGTCTTCAGTAAAATAACTCATCTTGAGATATTTTACATGTCTCAGAATAATAAATTCTGTTCCCTCAAAATTAATTCTGAATTGTAATCAAACATCTTTTTTACGAAGAATAGAAGAATGTGTTTACAGTGGTTAGATTCAGTAGAAAAAACAATTGCAGGCGTACTAGGCCTCAAAATATCCGTCAAGTTTCAATCCCTATCCCTATATATGGATAATATTTATAAAAATGGTCTACACTGCTATATTTAGAAGGTTAATTGCAATACTTCAGATATATATGAAACTTTTTTACAGAATATATATACGACCATGCTTATTAAAAGTTGATAGCTAAAAGGAAGATTTATTTAAATTACAAGAAAATAAATTTTCAGATCATATGTCGGATTGTCATTTTGAGTGGGACAACAACTACTCGTGTTTCATCATTTTAGTCAATATTTGAAGAGGTATTTTTTATCCTAAAACCAAAATGCAGCAATAATAAAGATTAGTTCCTTGAAAACTTTGCACAGCGGTTAGAAGTAGACGTTTCAAAATGATAAGTAAAAAAACGTTGCAGCAATAAGTCAATCCGATCTGTGCATATTAATATATAAATATGTACAGTAATATAATATAAATAAAGCTATAATATTAGTCGAAAGTAATGCGTCCGATTTTTGCTAAAACTTTGTCTGAGCAATCTTTTCTGACGATAATTTTGAAAATGACATTCATTATATTTGCATTAATGACCTTGAACCAAATCCCATGCGAAGGACGTATTCGGAAGTCCTAAAAAAGTTGTTCTAATAAAGTTCAAGACTCGAAACCTTGGTGGAACTACTGGAATTCCAAATATTGTCGTTTTACGTAATTAACAAATTTCCACATCTACATAAATAACATGCAAGCCGCCTTCTGGCCTATGGCAGGTGGTGTACAGACAGAATGTTTGAGGTCCTCCTTTAGCTTGTGCTATCGCGTATTGTTCACGGGAAGAGTGAGTCCTTAAAATGACTTATCTATTTCTCTTATTTTTCGCTCTTCGTCGAATCGGCCAAAATAGAATTTTTGTGAACAGGAGTAAAAGTAAACTCAATCTCAAGTCATTTAACTCAACCGAGTTCTTCTCTCAACATATCTTCTGTTTCATCAAATGTTTTTATCGAGGCTAAAGGAGATTCAAATCTAGTAGCCCTCTTAATCTCAAGGACATAATTATAGGCTTGCTAGAACAGGCAGTTGAATTCTCACAAGGGAAACTCTACGGAAAGCAAGCCGTGAACTCATTAGCATAAATGGTTTTAAATCTCTCCATTAGACGAGTGCTACCGATCCATAAGAAAGGCATATCTCCACAAACCATCGAGGTTACTTTAGGCAACCAAACCCGCCGAAGATTCGTCGCTTTCCAAAAGCCCTTGGGCGACCTACCTTTCCCTTCAACGGAGGAGATCTTTTCCTGGTTTTTTCAACTCCACTTATGGAAAGGCAAGTCATACGACGGATACCCCAATGAGGCCGAAATACTTTTCTTTCCCTTCTTACCATTGTTTTTTGCATTTAATAAGTAAGAGAGTCGCGGAGTCATCTAAAGAGGCGGGGGATTAAAAATGAGGTCTGGAGAAGATGAGACTTACGGGGAAATGTTTCGATGTAAATGATTCCTCGAATATGCTGTACAAAAAATGGCGCCTTGAGCGATGTTAGCGAAGCAAAAACAGCGGATCGAATGCAGGTGCTTCTTCTCTTCTCTGTCCCAATTTCAGTCCATCCCTATTCTAAATTACACGGCTTCATTTAAACCGTGATATTAAGATGGAAGAAATAAGCAATCTATTCCTACCGTATAGGTCTATAATAAAGGCGGATATGGGGTTAAAGGAGAACGATGTAAGAAAGAAGAGAAATATTCGCATTTTACTTAAGAAGCGATTTAATTTTGTGAGCTAACGATTGAATGAAAGTGATAACTGTGCATTCTTCATGGGCATCTGGTTGTATTATTAATTGATCAACGGGAAAGTTCATGTTTGGCTGGTTGAAAATGTATTTCAAAATAAAATATCATTACACACGGCCAGGTTATGTCGAAATGGCCTCTCTTTCATCTATCCTCTTAAATTACAAAATACGAATTTCAAAATGCTACTGCAAACACTTCAATTGACTTCAATTGGCTTACATCTAGAAAAATAAATCAATGCATGCTAACGAAAAGACGAAAATGGACACTAAATAACTGATCCAAACTAAAATGCAAAATAATGGATACATGTAAACGAACCAATATATATAATCTAAATATAGATAACAATAAATACAGAAAGATTGGAGATTGTGAAGAAAATTCCTCAATTGAACAAGAGAAGCAGACCAATAATACAAATCAAGTTCCATACTAAAAATATCTCTGTGCAAGAGCTTTAAAATGAGTATATTCAATGCAATTTATGTTTAAAACACTCTGAGAAACTGCTTTTTGAATGAGAGCGCGAGCCTAATTCCGTATTTTTAGTGAGCTTTGTCAGCTCTCTATTTTACGACTTTTTATTCTATTGGTCTAGAGAATTGGTCAAAATGTTTCAATTGTCACTTCTAATATTGTGACATTGGAAGGTCCGAATACGTCATGTATTTTCGTGCTCGGTTTGGCGTAGAATGACCCTTATAATTAAATGTACGCATCGTAAAAAGTCATCGAAAGGAATCATTGGATCATGGCTTTTCACATTGTCTACCCGGAGGCCTTCGTTTTAGAAACACGAATATAGCGAAGCATTCTATTGAAATATATGCATTTAAAGATTTTGTCCCTCGAACATAAACATTTTATAAATGGTTTTTAATGACGAAACATGGTCGTTTGTAAGTTAATGATTCGAAGATTTACTCAATTAACTTTTAATTGCCGTATTGAGTTACATCTGGATTTTGCACATTGCTTCAATTTGCATCGCAGTTGTCACGGAATGACACGAAAATGTTTTGTGTTTTGCAGGGCGTTAATGAGTTTTGGTCCGCATTAGAAATTAAGCAGAAGTTCTGTGATAATTGTGTTGCGAAAATTTACAGCTGTGTAAAGGGGATGTATGAGTGCGTTATGAGGACGTTATATATGCAATTTTATGAAGATGTAGTAAGCACTTTTTTGGATCTGCCTAAAGTATTAATTATTGTTATTATGAACGTATGAATGATAATTATTATTATGAATTACCACACTGCAGGTGGTGGTTGGAGGCAGTGGGAACAATTCTAAACAAGAGTAAATGAAAAACCACATAATATACATGGAAGATGAGAGTAATCGCCCATATGAAACGTTCATTCAGTTTGACGGAAATATTGATGCATAAGATCTTGTGTTTTGAATCTGAGCTTTAATGATCATATACGAGGGTCATCCGGAAAGTAGAACCCGTTCGTGAAATAAAGACACAAAAGTAAATATTAACAAACATAAAAAATTTTATTTGAAAGAGGATACTTTAAACTACTTCTCAACATAATCTCCAAGCAAATTAAGGCATTTGTCATAACGTGTGACAAGTTTCTGTATTCCTGCTGCATAGTCCTCCGCCGCCAGCTCATTGAGATACAGGGTCACTCCTTCTTTAAGTTCTTCATCGCTGTCAAATCTTTTCCCGCCAAAAAGTCTTTAAGCTTTGTAAAGAGATGAAAATCTGAAGGGGCCAAGTCCGGGCTATACGGTGGATGGTCGAAAGTTTCCCATTTGAATTGCTGCAAAAGTCTTTGTGTTATCCCAGCTGCATGAGGCCTGGCATTGTCATGAACGAGAATGACACCAGTAGACAATAGACCTCGCCGCCGATTTTGTATTGCCCGCCGTAATTTCTTTAATGTTTCACAATACGCATTGGCATTAATAGTGTCTCCACGGGCCATAAAATCAATAAGCAATACACCTCGTCGATCCCAGAAAATGGTTGCCATGAGTTTCCTGGTGGACAGAACTGTCTTGAATTTTTTTGGTTTGTTTGGTGAATGAGCATGATGCCACTCCATTGACTGTCGTTTACTCTCAGGTGATGCATAACAAACCCATGTTTCGTCACCAGTAATTATGCGAGTCAAGAAAGAGTCTCCTTCATCAGAATAACGTCCCAAAAACGTCAGTGCTGCAGCCATACGCTTGGTTTTGTGCTCATCTGTAAGCATGCGAGGGACCCATCTTGCACAAATTTTTGCATAATGCAGATGGTCTTTAACAATTTCATGAACAATTGTTCGAGAAACATTGGGAAAATGCTCACAGATGTCATCAATTGTGACGCGCCGATCGTTCCTCACGAATTCGTCAACTGAGCTCACCAGTTGGTCTGTAATGACAGACGGTCTCCCCGAACGCTCATCGTCGTGTGTGTTCCCCCTCCCCATGTTGAACTTGCGACACCACCGCCGAACAGACGACTCGTCCATTACATTGTCTCCATACACCTCCTTTAATTGGCGATGAATATCACATGGGCGAACGTTTCTTGCATTGAGGAATTTAATCACTGCCCTCACTTCACAACTGGCGGCGTTCTCAATTTTTTTAAACATTGTAAACAATCACAGAAACAACACAGGCAATGCTAGCGTCACGCAACTTGGCTCAGAGAAGGCAGACAAGCCACTGAAGCTATCTGACCTTGTCCAGCGGCTACTCGCGTCGTCAGCACTTCATGCGGCACTAACGGGTACTACTTTCCGGATGACCCTCGTACTTTAATGAGAATATGACTTTTGACCCGATTGCAATGCTATTTAAAATATATAATACCCGTTATTTCCCCTGATCTAAATTATCTTATTAAAAGCTTAGTATTTATTTCCTTACTCCTAAAGATTATAGTTTAGTTTTTGTAATACGAATCGAGTTCTTCTCAGAATAGCTGTTTTACCTGAGGGTGAGTTTAACGTGTCAGCTCAGCCCCATAACGGCTTATGAAGTGTTCAAATCTATATTTTAATAACAGCCGCGCACCATTCCTCTCCTGTCATATTTGCAAGGTAACATTGAATGGAAATGATAGTCCAAGCTCATGGAAAAACTCTATACCGCAATCGAAGCTATATGCTCAACTCCAGGTTCCATTATTTCTAGATTTCTTCTTTTACCATATATAACACTAAATTTTAGAGTAAATTTTGGTGACAGTTCCGAGCTGCAATCATACATGTTTAGTAAATCTTCCTCCGATTAAACTAACGTGTACTTTCAACTAAAAATAGTGAATGCTTTCGTTTTCTGCTGGGAAATTTCGATATTTCGGATTCGGATTTCACTCCGGCTAAATAACGGTTTTTTCGGTTTATGTTTTTGACTCGGAAAAGGTCCTTTTCAACGCTCTTGTTTAAATTTCCGTGAGACATAAGGTTCGACGTCGAAGAGCAGTTTACTTTGGAGAGAGGAAGGAGCGAATGAAGTATAAAAAGAAACGAAGGAGGACAAAAGAGGGAATGAATAAGGAATGAAGGAATAAGGGCAGGGGGAAGAAAAGACTAAAGGGGAAAGAAAGCGTGAATAATGTAAGACGAAGAGAAGGACAAAAGAATGAAATTGGTAGTGGAGGAGTGGAAAGAAGGTTTAATGATGTTAAAAGAGAAAGGGCGAGATGAAGAAGGCTGGTCCTCGAAGGTGTCACGTACTCGGTCTCCGCCGGTCGAAGTTCACGGCTAATTTACATCAACAGAGCACGCCTAATCAGCTTCCTTGAGAATTCACATTCCAGAGGCCGTTTAATATGAAACTAAAGATCAAAAGTCTTCACGCCGAAATTCAATTTGCTTACCATTAAAAATCTTATCATAGAGATGGCATCGTAGTATATTGACGTTGAGTCACAGGAGCAGTGCGAGTATGCAAAATTGCAAATAAATCTTTTTTACCAGGTGCTCCGGACAGCAAAGTAGGCAACGCGTTCGACTTCGATGAAAGCGGTCACGTGTTCGATTCCCGGTGGGGGCTCAAGTGCGAAATGACCTTAGCTGTCGAAACACTTAAACTATTTTATCAAATTCAAATTTTGAGTGAACATTCATTTACATTTCCCTTACACCAGACATTTGGATTCGAATTGCGAGAATTTTGTTAAATAAACGAAAATTTTACGAGAATTACGAGAATTTTCCGTTGTACTAATACCCTTGACGACCAATGTTTGTCGATGACCACGGTTGTTGAATCCGAACTTAAGCATTCTTAGAATATATACATAGAAAAATCCACGTTTCATAGGCCGAAATGAAATAGTGAGTAAAGGGAAATAGATGCTAAAGCAAATTAGTTCCACGATTAATTTTTTAAAGCCTATTAATGTAATGGAGTGGGCACACCCCCTGCCATACCCACAAAAGGGTTATGTATGTAGATATACAGATATTTAAATAAGGTGAGTTCCCCCTCAATTCATTTATAAGGTAAAAAGAGGTGATTGCTTTGTTGCAATAAAGAATCCGTGGCGACGTGTGATGCATGAAGAAATGACACGAAATGAAAACTGAAGTAAACGCTATATGCATTTTACAGAACGAAATGTACGAAAATTATGAATTCATTATGAATTCCTATACGTCAATGTGATTGTGCGTCATTAAAATAAATAATTGCGAAATAAGTTAAAGGATTGCTTTATTAAAACAAGTAAGCTAAGGAAACGTCTTAGCTGCTTCTTTCGAAGCTTCTTAGTAAATTAAAGTAACCAAAACACTTAATTTCCCGGAAAAAAAATTGTCCCTAAACAAGATTCGAACTACTGAGGATAAACTTTTGGATAAATCTTTGGAATTTTGGAACTTTAAAACAGACAGCTTTACCACTCGGCAGTTTGATGATGATGAAATAACTAGTTTATAATAAACTAAAAAGGTTGTTTAAGAAGACGACTGCATGCCAGATAATGACAGATATATTTAAATTAATCCTTCACATTTTTGACGGGGTATTTTTACATAAGTTAGATGTTTGCGGTAATAGTAGTACATCTTCCTACAAATTAAATATATTTGCATCATTTTTGACTGGGTAATCACTATTACTTAATAAACTACACATATGTTTTTTTTTGACGGCCAAAAAACTTCCTAAACAGTGGCAGATTTTAACAACAGAAACTTTTAATGCAAGAGATGAATTTACTGTCGTTGATCGCAGGAAATAATAGATTATCGCTTTAATTTGGCACAGTTTACCGAATGTAATGTACGCTAAAACAACATACTATTTAACTTCTACTGCATAAAAAGTATCGATCAATGACGAAATTACCTCAGAAACCAGGCCAAACGAAACGAGAATGACAAAATACTTCATGGACATAAAAATAATTCCAATTTGAATTGGAGCAAGGTTATGTGCACACGTGAATTTCTGGTGATGTTCCAGCAATGTCTTTGATTGTGGTTACATGGAAACAACTAAATAACCGACGACCGAAAACCACACAAGAGATACAAAAAAATGTTTCCCGACAAAAGAACGACACAAATATTCATAAAGCCACCGAAATAACGCTCTGATAACTCATGCGAGGCTTAAGGTCCATATCGCATGACGAAGATCAAATTAACCCGTGTCTGTCCTCATTTATCACGGCAAAGCTTTTGGGTGATAAAAATACACTGCCGTCATTCCGAAGAGACTTGCCAACATAATCCTCACAAAAAATGCCAGTTTCAGATTCAGATCCATTACGGAGACATTTAATGAATGCTCATAAAAGATTATTTTGAATGTGTTTCCGTGGAAACCGATCGCGTTGTGATTCGAAAAATTTACGGTTCGCTCGAAAGACAAAAATGAGCAGAACGTGGGGAAACGCCATCAAAGTTAATCTCTTTATTTGGCTCTGGATTAGCTTGCCCTATATTTTCATCTTTATAATCCCATTTAATTCTAATCTCTTCCTCATCACGATCCTCGATGGGTTGCTAATCCAGCAAAAATATGCATCCCTCTGCTTTAATGGCGTCATTATGAGACGAGAAGGAAAAATTAGATATGCTGCAGTGATGCAAGATCAGTCGTTACTTATGACTACGACCATGCTAGATGCCAATTTGTAATCATAAGGTATAAAAACACTACAAATGATCCTGGGTTCGATTATGAACAATCGAAAATGTGTCCGTTAAAAATATATTCAAATATATTTTTATAGTTTGCATTTGTTAAATGATTAAGAAATAATGCTCCAATAAAAATCAAGCCAGGCATCAAAATATGAGAACTGAGTAAATTTAGTGTAAGACAGTTTTCGGTTCGAAATTACGGGAAATATTATACTGTAAAACCTGTGTCTTATCCAGAAAAAATCCCAAGGATTCCGGTAGAGAGAGGTTTTACTGCATAATAGACGAAAATTGAATTCTGAAAATTCGTAGTTATAAACAACCTGCGCCGTTGACGACCAAGGAGACGATAAAAAAGGTGAATTCTTCGTTTTTCCACATGAATTTATTGGAAACATATAATTGGAATTTATAAAGAGTTATCAGTCTTTTTGAAGAGGAGAGAATTTGCTGGTATAATAAACGGTTCGCGGAAGAAAACTTACCACGACTTATTATGCGAAAAGAATGTCTTTGAGCCATGCTTTCCAGCCTCACGTAGGCTTAAATTTCTTTCATCTTAACTTCTACTATAATATTATGTGAATACTATTTCATCCAGACCTGTCATTTCTCACGGTAATGATAATAAGTGATCTCTCAGTGTAGATCATTCTTAAACAATTTTCTCGAAAATAACGTATGTCATCAAGGGGTAAAATTTGGACCAGAATATCAAGAAAATGCATTGAAAAGTTACGATCTGATTGGATGGATATACTTTCTATCAATCAATAAGCGATAAATCATTTGGACAGGCCAAAGCCATCTTGTCATCGTTCGCTAAAAAACCTAATGGCTGAGGACAGAAAAAAGTTATCAATCAAATCGAATACGGTTAAGGCAATCCACTTAAGATCGTTCCAAACCAGCAAAAAGGGTTCTACGATATAAAATTCTTCATGGATATTAGTAATCTTAAGGGAGCACTTACAGGAAATTTTTTCGTTATTTTTATGTCCTTTCATTCAATTTTTCATGTTCGATAAAATTTTAATACGCTACCGGAACATTTAAATATTAGAATACATATTAAAATAATTGTATAACAGCCATTATTCTTGATTTGATGAATTTCATATATTTATCACCCGTCTAAAAGGTCTATATATAGGAAAGAATGCAACGTTTCTTGCTTCCCGATACTCACTAATTGGTTCAACCAAGCAGGCCTTTGAATGGATTTTTCTTACCTGGAAAGGAAAAAATGAAATTAGTTTAAAGAATGTAAAACATTTCTCTATATGTAGATAAATAAGATATTATCTTTAAGGAAAATAACCTAGCGAAAATTAAAAAAAACAATCAATATTACCTCTCCAAATAATAGCATAAAAAAGATAATCTACTATCTCGATACGTGGAACCTCGATAAATCATTCATCGTAAAAAATAAAAAAACGGCGTATTACGATCTCCAACATATTTATTACCGACGAACTAAATAATAAATATTAGTTGAAAAAATATTTGGTAAAAAACATGTGTGGAAACTGTAATAATGATTTCAATTTTTCACTAAATTAATTTTTAAACCTGAATCCTTAGATATATTACCTACCGTAGCTGTCAAGGCACTTTAAAAAAATACTAAATGTGTTTTCTAAGTAATGTTAGTAATTATTTCAATGAAAAATTTTCCAGGTATCGGAGGAGGAGAGGAGGCCACATTCAAGGAGAACCTAGATTCACACTGTAATAATCCTCAAAGGAATTTTACGCTTTAACGCACCATAAAGCACCGCATTCATCCACTTATGAAACGGGACTTCAAAGTAGCAACAGCGGGAATCCTCCTTCACATCAAAATGCAAATTATTCATCTTTTTTAATCTCAGAACACGCATAAAAAGCTGTACTGTGGTCTTTTTCTGCTCCAACTGCTGAACCTCGAAATCTAACGGGTGCTGCAAATTAAGACCTTGAGGGACACTGGGAAATGTACCGTTAGTGTTCTATTTCATTTCACGATTCACTGAAACTATAACGCGAAGAAGCAAGCGGAAAATGTATGGAATGTTAGATTTTAGGCATCTGAAATTCGTGGTATCTCCGATTAAACATTAATATGAACATATATGATGAGTCCCAGAGCTACATTTGATTGGATAGAATTCCTTCTGAACGTGTCTCTGTATAATAACGAGTGAATCTCGATTTTGAGATATCAGTGAAATAATTCGTTTGCATCATATAATCGGAATTTGTCACATTCTGAGAGTAAATAACTATCTGTCGGTTGGAGGAAAGGTTACCTTTATACGTTTTAAAATATAACAGTGATAATAACACGACATATTGAGGCAAGATTGAGATTAACGAGTCTCTCTAACATCTAACCCTTCTTAATATAAAATTTAAAAGAAAAAGATTGTTTGAAAAAAAATTATCACAACAAAGTTCAACAGAGAGATTTTAGAGTAACAGAAGTTAGAGTGATTAAGAATCAAATGATTTAGCTCAGAACGTATAAAGCAGTCGGTAAAAATATTATTTCTTAAGAAAAGAAACGAACAAAAACTTTTTAATTTCCACAATTTAATTCAATACCGGTTTAAGGACCCGATGATGGCATATAGTAAAAAACGATCGTGAATTAAAATATTGTCTGTAGAAATTTCAAAGTTTTTCTTCTTTCAATACGTCGTTCCATGAAGTCCGGCCTATTGATAGATTATATTATTTATTTAGTTCTTTTTAAATGATATCTTGTCCATATCAATACATTTATCGTCATATTTTTATGGATTTAGCAACGTTCCTTCACTAATACACTATAGCTCATCTTATTGCTCATCTGCACCATTTATTCCGATATCATCGTCCAACATATAGAGCAGATTCAAGCACTCCACGAATACCAACGTTGGGATGTTAAAAGTGAATCTATCAGGGCAGACAGACAGATATTTCAAGGATTACCCCACTTATCGAGTTCCTCGACCGTGTTTCCGATTCGCAATTTTTCCCCTCTCTGCGTGACAGAATTCAATCGGTTCGCTTGGAAGTGCGGAAATAGCTCTAATCCCTCAGCATTGTATAGTAGCACATCCGCAATCACCTCCGCCTTATTAACCGGCGACAGCTTCTCTGGCTTTGAGGGCGTAAATCACTCCGTCGCCCCTCATTCACTCCTCTGATTGATCTCTTCCTCAAGGAGCGATCGGATTACTCTGATCCTCACTTTCACGGCTTTCTCGTTCGATATTCTGATGTCACTGGGATTATTACGGAGGCACTGTGCACTACCTCAAGAGATGTAGGGATTATCGTTGCCGAGTGAAATTAAATTGATCAGTCCTTATTTCGCGGAATTTCACGGCAACCATCTTGAAAAGAAAAACAATTCATAAATCCCACAGCAGATTTTTAACTTGAAGATGAAAACACGTTGATAAAATAAGATAAGTCAAATTAAAAATCTGCTATGGGAATTGCGAATGTGTTTCATTTCAAAGTCCCTTCCTCGATCAGATAACCGGAATAAATTTGGTGAAATGAATGGAAAAGTCAGAAATTTCTGAAATTTCTCTTATTCAGTGAAGATTATCTAAAATGTCGCGTGTTTTTGCTTGCTTTAAAATACTAAGAAAATTAGATCGTTAAAGCCAATCTCAAAATAAAGGCTTCACGAGAAACTATGATGATGTGAGATCAAGTGCTGCAATTATTCAATCGGTCAAACATCCCAAATGTTTCGCAAACTTTTACAAACCAGCGCTGCGTGAGACGCAGATAATATATATTTTATAACGTCAACAACGGGTAAATATGTAATAATTTACGTATAGAACAATTAATAATACAAATTGACGATTATAATCCACATTTATCTTAATAGGGCTTCTCGTTTTAGGGGAAGAGTTCATAAAAAGGTTAGTTAGAGGTTAAAAACAATCCGTTTGTCCCCTGAGGACGATAATTGAAATGTGTATGGAATGATTCCTTGAATCCCTGCCTTCCCGGTTCTCCAGTACCTAGATGAGGTCCGACAAACGACTATAATTCTCCCACGTGAAACCTTGGGTACACATGCCACCTCTGCTCTATAAGGTCACTATCACTCAGTTTCCCTAGGATTTTTTTCCGAACGCTTTGGCAATACTTCATTCACGGCCTCGCTATCTCACGTCGGACGATGGAGACATTTTGCGAAGGATCCATCTCTTATCTGCTCCTCGGGATGCAAGTGTGACGGCAGCTGTCGAAAGTGGAGGACGTGTTGACGTGGTCGTAAAGAAGGTGAAGAATCGGACTCATCAATCTCGGAGACAAAAGAAAAATTATCGCCCTTGAAGATATCTTCGATTTTGCGCCAAGGAGAAATTCAATTCCTCCTTGAGGGAACATATAAAACGAGCTCTTTGATTAGTCGTTCCTAATAATCAATCTTAAAAGAAACCTGTTTTAATAATAATAATTTATATACCTTCCTCTTTATATTTTACATTTGAAAACATCAGGAATATAGGTACCCCTAGGGTGACTGTCTTCTGTTTCGGGGTTACCGACTCTTATGGCTTCATTACCGACTTATTGACCTCAGAAAATATCAAATGAATAATCTATAAGATTAATAATACAAAGAAAATAAAAATCTCCAACATAAAATTCATCGATTTTAGAATCTATTACTTAAAACTGATTCGTCATCTAAGTGTAATTCGCCCACATGAGTCTCCACCGGAAATCGAACCCGGAACTGCTTTCACCACAGATAAATGCGCTATAACCTTGGCTATCCGGAAGCCCTAATTGTAGATACCCTGGTCGACCATCGCTAGGGAACTCATTACCAGTCGTAACTTTTTAATACGTAGCTCCATAGCGGTGTAGCAGCATAAATATATCAGCCGAGAGAACTTATTTTTAATATTCATTCCACAACACCGAAAGCCACAAAGCAAATTCGTAAAACGTAGGGAGAATTAAAGGAATATTTATTATCGTAGGTGAACAAATTAAACAGTGCCTTATATTAGTACATCTGAATGCACTTCTATAAATGTAAGCACATATGAAGTTGTATGAACTTATAATTAACACATTCTCTAAAGAAGGAATCGGTTGCATTTTATAAAGGAACAATATCAGCATGCACTTAAATGCACCTCTCTTTTAACAAGTCCTTCATTACATGAATCCCTTTTGCTACGTTTAATCCACTTATGCTAAGCAGCAACCTACGCCATATGATTTTCTCTTGTTTCGGCGCCCTTAGCCTCTTCGGAATAACAACGCCTGCTGTTCAACTACGCAAAGCAGTTTCGACACGTGGTGCTTTTCATCTGTAGTTGAAATGAGCACCTCTTAGGCGATGTCACAGGAATAATTCCAGCAGTTGACTCGCTCGTGTCCTAAATACGCTTCTCCTGAATATCAGGACAAAAGACACGTATCATCTATAAAAACCGTGCGCTCTAAAGAAGATAAGGCACATTTCATCATAAGAACTGCCGCTATATAAGCTACACTAAATGAAGTAGAGTAATTGAACTACGCTTCACTATATGTACGATACGGAATTCCACCATTAAACTATACTGCTACGGCAGAATTCGACTTCATCAAAAACAAAAAATGAAACGTCGCAGAGAAATAATGGTTCATAAAGTAGTTTCCATTATAAAGTTTTTTTTATCTTGATTTAAAGTTATTTAAGGAAAGATTATTTTATTATTTTAATTTCACCTGATGAATTCGAACAACTAGAAGTTGCATTTTCGAAAATAGAAAACCATTTGATCGATTTGAAATTTACGTATGATAAAAGTTAATAATGAATCTATATGATTACCAATAAACATTTCCTTCGTCTTCATTGCAAATAATCTACCCGTCAAAATTATTGGAAGGAGACACCTGAGTACATTATGTGAGGGTTTACAAGGTATTTTAAAGTTGAAACACAAATAAAATAGAAAAACAGAATTTAATTAATTTACGTTTTCATGCTGCATATAAAAAATACGGGTAGACATGAAAGATGATATATTTCGTCAACAACCATACCAACCTTAAAGACAGATTTTCCTATGTTTTATGACATTATTTTTCAAAGAAATAAATATTAATTCTTCCAATCGATATGGGAACCTTAGAAACGCCTCAGTGATTAAAAATCTTGATAGTAATGTTTTAACTTGTTTTGGAACATTTATCTGGAGATTAAGTAGGAGACATGTTACATTGGAAAAATAAATATAAATTTTTCGTGGAATGTGAGAATGGAAATATTTTCCGGAATCCGAAACTTTAATGGGACATAAAACGAATATTTAAAAAATAGCATCATAGTTAGGGGTCATCATAGCATCATAGGGGTTTTCCCGATAAAATGTTTATTTCAAGAAGATGTCTCCTACTGAATAAAAGATGAAGAAGAAAAATAAGTAGACCATCTTGCAGTGACCTGCGAACCGGAAGGTTTTTTCCCTGGAGCCAAGGGAAAGCGGCAATCGTTATACGATAGTTGACCAAACAAACGGCCGAAGATGAAAAAATCCGCATATATTACGTCACGGCCGAGATTTTTTTACACCGGACGTTTAACCTCTTCTGCTACGTTTATTCCTTATGCGTTGCAGCGAAAGGCTTTCGTCGGTGAACGTTTCAACTATGCGGACTGAGTTTGTTTAAATTCATACCTTGATCGCAGCAATGTCTCTATGCAAATTTCAGCATAAAAACGATTAATCTTCCAAATACGAAACGAAGAGAATAAATACAACAGCAGATGAACGTCACTATACTTATATAGGATCTTTGTCCTTATAAGTAATTTAATGCTACGATATACTGTGTAAAGTTGATTGACTTTTAAGCAAACTTACATCTTGGCTTTGAATTAGCATCTGTGTAAGTTGAGATTATCTTAGTACTTAAAACGTTATTTGTCTCTTTAAAAACTCACATAATGTCTTTGGAACTGTATTTATCTTTGTTGCTGCAATTATCGTATTCTGTAATTGTTTAATTATACCTTGCTCTCTTGTATAACGTGGCACCTCTTGGTAAATGGACTCTGGAGGAATAGAGTGCTCTCAAAATGTTTGTATAATTTCCCCAGTTGTCTATAAAAAAAAGAATTTTTATATCATAAACTACGAAAGAAATTAGTAGTTTAATAAAATAATTAATAACTAAAGTTCCCTCTAGTTTCAACCAAGTTTTCTTATAAGAAAATAACGCAAAACACCTAAGATACAAACTCGTATTTTATGCATGCGCAAATATTCAATAAGTATGGAATTTTCTTGATATTCGGTAATATGTACTGATATCAAGATCTTTCCGGTATTCCGGTTCAATATTCCAGAATAACAAAACTGCGAACTTGGAATGTCTGGAGGCATCAATTTCATAAACCGCACGCAGCGGAAGGAATTCCAAAGAACACATAAGAAAGAATCCCTGAATGGAGAATTAGGAAACTTTTGATCGCATGCGGGTGCGCCGATTAGAAATTCATAATTCTAAAACTTGGGAAACCCTTTAGTTTTCATAAATCTCAGCGTTCGACGGAGGGGAAACTTCCCTTGTCAGTCAACTAGAGCTCCTTTCACTTCCCAATTCTTCGCCACTTTCTGTTTAACATCTTTTACGATCCCTCTCAACATTCTTTCTCGGCTTCCTATATTTCTCTCTCTCTCTCGCACATTAACGTTTCGTTTCCGTTGCATATTTCATCCATTTCTCTTCCAATATTAAACCCATTGCCTTTCTCTACCTTTTGCGCTCTAAACGAACTCCTCTGATATATATGAGGAATGCCTTTCTTTTCTAGATGGCAAAGCAGGAGTGGGGAAACTGCGCCCTTTCCTTCCCGGAAGAAATTCGGGTATTTTCATAGTTTCGTTTTCCAGACATTTCATTGCGTTTTATGAAAAATAAAATGGAAAATATTCCACTCACGTTTATCAAGCTATTAGGCGGGATTCTGGAGATAAAGCAATCTTTCCGTTTCCCGATGAATTCAAAGTACTGTATTTATCAGCATATACCACGTATCAGAGTATGACACTCACCAGGAAAATTTTGTAAGAAAAAAGGATTTTATTAGATATCTTAACGCGCGAATTATAGTATTATGAAGCTTTTAAAGTAGTAGTACATTTAATTGAAAGTACTGAAACAAATTATAAAAATGAATTAGTCCCTTCTGATTCGTTTGATTTTACATTTAAAGTAGCATATGCGTATATCACACGGGTGGAGTTTCAGCTGTAAATTATGGAAGAAATTGCGTGTTTTACGCCGATGAGTGCGATGTGTTCTGAGAAATTTCGGCTGTTTTATGTTGAGAAACGGCTTGAGAAAGGTTTTATGTTGAGAAATTGCCTCGACGTTAGTGGTTTCTTCGATCTATTTTAGAAAGTCAGATCCGGTATTTCATCTTATCTTACCTCTCTTTAAAACCCTTCAGACTTCCCTTCAGTGCATATACTTTATAGTTCCTTTCACCATTAACTGTTAATCTAATACTTTTCTTCTATTTTGTTGTTACAGGGTGTCTAAGGGTGAATGTTTAACACATGCAATAAAAGCTCGCTTCCTTATATCTCCGTGAGTTCAACTAAAGAAAGTGTATATAGTGATAACATAATTTACACATTTTTAAATGTCTTTCTACGTAAAATATTCGAATTAGTAAATTTTATTTGTAATTTGTAAATAGAGATGAGCTATCAACCGTCTTCGAGAGCTTTTAGAAGGGTATCTATTCAGACTGTGCAGGATACTAGGCAGGGTTTTCTTATTTTACCTTCATGATGACTACTACCAAGACTGTTCTCCTAGTTGTAATCTTCACAATAATGAATAACCAAATATATAGTAAATTAATAAATTTTGCGAATGATAATGCAAATAGATGAGCTTTTAATAACAAGAACCTAAGAAAGGAAGTAGAGGGAAAAGAAAAGAGTCAGGATAAAGAGGTTAAGTCATTATAGAGAAGCACGAAAGTGAAAGTGTATTTGAGAAGAAGAAGATTAACGGCGTATCTCGGAAGTTTCCTGTGTTTGATTTGATGCCACTATGTCACGAAGCAAGTAATACATTTTAGACGGCGTATAATGTACACAACTGGGCCTCCTTAACCGTCTTCGATGCATTTTTTTCGTGTTTACCTCTTCATGAGTTCTGCTCATTTAAATTTTTGCGACTTCCTTTTAAAAAGGAGTAGGAAAATAGGATTTAGAGAACTTCCTTTACCTTATGTATGAATTAGTACTGATTAAATACTTTCTTTGGAGTTGCGTTAAAACTACGAATAATCTATTAATTGTTAGCTTAGTATTCAGAAAATAAACTACTACTTTTCCTGTTTTGGTTACGCCTGAGTAAAGTCAGAGATTGTAATGATCTGTGCGGATATTCAGCGAGGTTGTTAGTCTAACATTCAATATTTATCATCCTATTTACGTTATGCGTATATCTGAGCTAATTTTTATATCACTTATAAATTAAAAATTTACTTTACCCAGTGAATGTTTAAAAACATACATAAAGCACTTGTCAAAGACAGTTTCTGAAAACGATGACGGGCACGAGAATAACAGAGAATCAGTACGCGCCTGAATCTTATGCAACCCTAACACATGCTTCCAGCTTGCTTAAATGGTACGAGTAGGTTAAAAAATTCAAAGATTATCGAATATACCGCACTTTGCCAGTGACTAGGCTAGATACCAGAGGTAAATATTTAACCACTGTCAGAGCCAGACGTAAATATTTAGCTATTGCGTAAAATTTTATTTCGAGGTAAAAGATGTAAATCTTGTAGACTAGGCTGATTTTGATCACCTAAAATTTAACTTACAATATTTGTAAACGATTATCAAAATTTTAACGGGATCGAATCAAAAACAAAGTTTGATAATAAAGGGATACTCATAGTCATTTTGTCTTCTCTTACGTGGAATTGATCCGCTTACAGCAATATAACTCGAGGAAAGCAAATTCAACCCTTCATCTTGCCTAGTAAGCTCAATTCCTCCCTTTTAGCTCATCGCATCTAGTAATAGAGAGGATGAGGTATCCACTGGCCTTCGGGCAGAATAACCCACTGAAAGACTATCCCCCCTTTGATGCATAACGTGACGAAGATAAAGTAATTCATTTACTGTTTTGGGATTTGCATCTTTGAATCTGTTTGTAAATGTTTTCGCATTTACGGATATAATATCATTCCCACAGTAGAGTGCAGTGGAATGTGCATTCAGTCATCTTTTTCCTCATTCGTTCAATTCAGTCAAACGAGACGAAAGGTCGCCTTCAAGAGTTAATCCACTTCATTTGTAATGAGAATTCTCTCCTCAGGCGTCGATTCAGCCTACTTCGAAACACGTTTGCCCGCCGACTTGTTTATCGTCCACTTGAGAGAGACTTTTTATCAATTCACATCTGCAAACCGTCCAGTTTACGTCGCGTGGATAAGCCGGGCAAATACGCGATTACCCTCAGGCTTTGGGAGACTCGCCGTCCTTTTTTTACCTTCCCTTTTTCCATATCCTTTCCACATTCCCCGCTCTTCTTCCCTGCGCATTTTATAGCGGCCGAATCTCTCTCACTTCCTGTGTTTTTCCATTGGAGACGCCGCACAACGTAAACACCAACAGATCCTCTTCTTGCGTACAGGCTTTTTGCTGAGCTGCGCGTAAACGCCTTCCTTCGGCTGACAAAATCCAGAAGGTGTGGTGCGTCTCCGTATGACACAAGGTTCGCGCTGCAGGAGACCCAATTTCATTGTAGGTGCGTGGTTAAGAGAGAGGAGTGAAGCTGATAGGATAAGGAATGGACAAGAGCCAGCTGTAAAAGGGGATGGAACCCGAGAAAGGTTTTTGGGATAGGGATGGTGTTATATTGGATATAAAGATAGCAAAATACGCAGTGGAGGAGGTTCGAAAATGTTTGAAAAGTGGGAATCAACAAAGGATCATTAAATCATTCATTACAATTTTTAGGTTGCAATTCGGCCTTGTAGCCAGAAGGATACACGCGAGGGGAGTCCTATATGCTTAATAAATCAGGAATTGCATGGTATTCTCCCAAGATGGAAAGGAAAATCCCTCCTAAAACTTCCCGTACGTAGTGCATTACACATTAAAAAGTACATAAAATTACATAAAATCTTTGCTCTGATCACATTTTTGTTTAAGTCTACATTATGTTGGTATATACCTACAAATAGATTGGTTGATACAGAAGTAGTATATTGTCGTAAATTCAATTGATGTGACCTTGATATTATGAAAGTCCATCGACACAACAAATAATATATATCGAACTTCTTTTACTGAAAATCTCCTTATTTTTCGTTGTGACATCGTCATAAAGTCCAATTGAGTACAGAGAACTAAACTAAATATTACATTCCTTTCGAACAAAATAATTAATCGAAACTAATACGAAAAATTAGATAAAATACTCGGTAGATTATCCAAACAGTCAAATACATGACGGAAAAAGCATTCCGGTGTATGACATACCTATTTCATTAATGGTTACTCAAATTTACAATAAAACAAGTATAATACCGTAATACCTATAATAAAACGTTGATAAAGTAAAATGACAAAGAGCAGGAATATAAAACGGTACACATAACGAGGCACTGCGATAAGTAAAAGAGACAGTTGTGAAGTCACATAAATAATTATAGAGATAAGATTTCAGTTATTCTGAAAATGCCAATTTGTTTGGCGTTGATATGAGAAGTATATCAGAATCTATTACTTTATCCAAGGTATTCCCTAATATTCATATCCACGAATGAATATTTCTATTTTCTACTATAAATCATGACCGCCACATACGCCATAAATGGGAATATTAATCCTGGAATGCTTTTCATATCAGCCCAGAATTTGATTTAATTAAGCAGCGAGATATACGTGTTCGAGATATACGATCGTTCGAATGCCAAAATTGTGAGCCGAATTTCATTAGTAAGTAAAGAAGGATGACATGATCGAATCCTCATCGCGATGGAATGGAAAAAACGCTCAGCTTAAAATACTCGTACGTGTAGGAACAAAGACGGGTTTGATCCTCAATCACTTCTTCGTTACAAGGAAAGATCATTGGAGAGGAGATGTGAGATAAAAAGTGTAGTTATACGGTCATATATATTCTCTTAGGAGGACTCCGGAAGATCACATATTTACTCGCACCCGCAGCATATTGCATGTCGGGAAATTTAGCTTCCGAATTCCTTCTCACCATACGTCTCTCCCCATTTCACGCTCTCCATTCTCCACTTTCTCTCATTCACACCAAGTTTATTACCATCGGAGTCCCACCGTCAATCCCTACTCACACTCGTCCGTTTCATTAACCCTCCCAAGAAACTTTGAGCCAATTACAGGACGTGGATCCCCCTTATCTCCGCTGAAGAATTCCATCCTTCCATCTCAGTCACGCACTCAACCTCCGCATTAATTTCCCTCCAAAGATTCTCTCTCTCTCGCTTTAGGAGATCTTCGGGACCTAAATTCCGATTGGAGGACTCGATGAGAAAGTAATTAATTTCCCACCTGAAAGGTATTACTATCCGGTATTTTTCTTCATATTTCCTCTTTGAAGGGTGCTAATAATACTATACGATTTTCAACGCTCTGTTACAGCTTTACCCCTCTAAGTCTAGAGCATACAGTTCTCCATAGCAGTAGTTCCGCATAGGGTGTACTTTGAAGGGGTTTCCAGAATACATTTTTCAACATTTTTTCTCGCTCAGATTTCCCGGAAAATTCTGTAGAGTAAATGAGTAATATTACGAATGTTTTGAGACCTGAAAAACTTTGATATATTATGCTGAAGGTTGCGTTTATTGGGTTTCCTTATAGTTGCGTTGTTCTTTAAAGTATTTGATATTAGAAGTCACATTTTAGAATTGTTGATACAGTTGTAATAGCACGCATTTGTTTTTTAAGTAACTTTGTAGTATTTGGACGAATTTTCCTCTTGACAATAATTAATGCAAGGCAAATAACTGCCATCCAGCTAGTTGCCTATTTTTAGTCTTAAAACATAAATAAAAAATGTATCATAATAGTTAATAACATCTTAGCATCGAAACACAGCACTTTAATATGCTATGAATGAATAAACTCGTTATTCAGGCAAGTTGACCTCTTTTCCAGTTAACCTCAATATAACTTAATATTAAAATTATAAGAGGAAAAATACGAAGAAACGTATAAAAAGATTTTATTTGATGATGTCTTCTCAACTGAAGGTTAGAGAAGACGAAAATTCAACTGCGTGGGAAAACGCCCACAAAGAAAGTGGATGAAATAAACCTGCGATATTATTATGTCGTGTAATCAAACGAAGACCAAAACGACTGCTACGATATGCTGTTATTTCATTCTTAGTAATAATACAACAATAAATAAAAAATATTTCTTCTCATATACAAATAAAAATATTTACGAACTGCGGTAAAAGTTCCGTTTGTTCAATAGTCTGTCTGTCAAGCAGTATCTGTCAAAATCAAGTATCTCGGGTGCTGATAATGTGGCCTAAACATAAATGAATAGTGACAAGCAATGTTCGCAACAAATACTAATGAATAAGCAACGGATGATGACGTGCTGCTTCGGTGGATTCCAGCGTTGGTTTCTCTGTAAGAGCAATATCCACTCCCACCGAGCAATTTCGTGCCTTTTCTTGGAGTGTTAAAACAACTCGTAAAACTGTCTGAGATAACAAGACGTAACCGGAAACAGGAAGAGGATTTATAGATGAAATAAAGTTACCGTGGACCAGCTGCAAATTTAATAACGAAAATACGACCTTAATCTTCATATAGGAAGCAGCTAATTAGGTTACATTTCAATTTATTAGCAATACTAGCTTACAGCTGGGATAATGTACTGTCTAAGCATAAACTGGGCTTATCTTCCTATCTTATCTTATCTACAACAATTTTTGAATTATGAGCTCAGTGACGCAAAAATGTTGCGATGAAATGTTTGAAAATGGCAGCTTTCCTCAAAGTTGGGCTTGACTGCATCATATTTAGAATCATTTTCATTAAACAGGAATAGTAATTTGAGAATATGGAAACTTATCAATGTCGGAATAAGAATTCGGCTCCTTGTCAAATTCAATGGGAAAATCGCTTTCCCCATGGAATTTGAAAACAATACCGAAGTTGAAAACACTCCCTCGTCGATTTTAAAGTTCGCAGATGCAACTCCTTGAAATGGAACCCATTTTAATCAAAGGTTAATCGTACCTCAAGAGGTAAACAAGAAGAATAAATCGCTCTCTTAATGAACACCCTTCCATTATCTCGGAAATGAGAAAAATGACCTCCGACCGCGAGAACTCATTACTGCGAAAGCCTCTCAATAAGAGCCTCTTCAAACTCAAAGCTCACTTTTCTTTCATAGAGATACGCCCTCCGCTACGCACTAACCCCTCTTCTTATGCATTAAGCATCAGAATCCATCTCCAGGCACGGCCTCTTTCCAGGACGGGGATTGCGGATCTGACGGAAGATTACGCGGTTATCAATCAAAGTTTTGAGGAGCGACATAATGCCGGAGCTAATCCACGCATTCTGACTCCTGATAAAAGACCACCTTAATCCGACAAGTGTCGCTTCTTTTTAAAACGAGAATTTTCACGGTACTTAACAGTGGAGTACGTAGAGCAATATTATAATAGGTGGAGGAAGAATGCCTATTAAATGAAGAATGCGATCTTTATCACTAAATTAGCAATTGAATGAAATAATAATAGGAAACCAAACAATGAAATAAAATAATTAAAAATTATAGAATGATGAATTATGAACACTAATAATGATACTCCAAGATTAGTTGTACTGGATACCTATGGAAAACAATCATTTTCCGAAGCTTAAATCGCGACAACGTTCGATCATTTCGATTAATAATATTTACCTGGATTTTGATTTTCAATAAATAGTAAATTATGATTATCAATTTAAATACCACAATTACAGAATTCAGTAATTTTTAAAATGAGTTAACTTTTTATCTTTATAATAATACAAAAATATTAATTCAAATATTTTTTAGTTTAGATTATGCAACTATATTCACTGATAATTCTTTTACTCCACAAATACACCGTAACATTATCCATAAGACAAACTAATTCATATGTTAGTTAGCGTCAATTTTGATATCAAATAAAAATAAACGTTCGAAAGAGCTTGACTGGAAAAGTTTCGGCTTTAATAGCAAAATTCCAAAGAAAGATAGATTGATTAAAAAGAGAGTGTATGAATCGTACAACACGCTAAGATACTGAAAGTAAATGAACTGCGTAGACAATCGCTTAAGGTGATCCGTAAGAAAGACATCTGGTTTGGCGAATGCAAAGGAGCAGAGAACGGATGACGTTCCAGCAATTTGCCAAATGTCTGATGAAGAGCTTGAAAAAAACATCAATGAGAAGTTTTTCTATGATCACTATAGGACTTCCTCATTAATAACGACAAAATGGAAAGCTTAATTGTGGATGAGCTCTTAAAAAGGGATGTTATACATATCAACCTCTAAGACCTGCTCTTTAACCAGAATTTTAGGTAAAAAAAACACGCGTGCATGTACGGTATTTGTGTATCCCCTATCATAATGAGCCATTATCATAGAAATTTCTCTGTATTTGCAATTAAATTGAACATAAAGACTATATGATTTAAAGTAAATTTACTCATATGAAATTAGTAACATAACGTTGACTAATATAGGTAGATATAATTCAAGCGGAAATAATTAGACTAAATTTACAAAATAATGACATAAAAATATCCATCATTATCACCTACATTCATCGTTGCCTTTTTGTAGGCTAATTTAAACAAATATGATTCTTCCCCTTGAATAGAACGCCAAAATCTGACTCTAGTGAAATGTTCGTTCTCAATTGCCCACCCGACTGACATTCCTCCAACGACAAGCAGAAATAAGCACGACTGCCATATACACAAAAATATCGGCATCATTTCCATAAAAGCAGCGCGATTTTTCTAGAATGTGCGCGCACATATATGCCGTTACTTTGATCCAAAGCAAATAATGTTTGGACTCAAATGGAAACGTCAGCCTAAAACGCCGGCGCTCGGAATTGCCTCGTTCGACATCGAAATGATCATTCCGGAAGCGGAAGATAGCAAAAGACATTCTCCGACTGATGACCCATCCGTGGAATGAGCGGATTGGGACCCGTTTCGCTGGATATACAATTGAATTACCGTAAAAAGGAAAGTTTGGCACGTCAAAACGGATCGCCTTCGTACGAGAATTTAGGACGAACAGTTTTCCCTTGACGTGAAAAATCTTTGGGAATGTTCCAATGGCGTAGAATAAAATCCAACGGCAGTTATGAGCAGCTAAACACTTTGGACCTATTACTATTATAAAGCATTCAACCATTTTCTTTAAGTGGAGGCAACGAATCACTTTCTCTGCGGCATCCGAATATGGGGAGAATAGTATCTTGAGTAGACAATATGATTGTTTCAATGTCTTCAACTATATTTCAGTACAGTTCCATGCGAAATATTGACGTTACCGTAGAAAATGTACAAACATACCACCACAGTTAAGATTGCACAGAAGAATATAGTATATTTATTATTAATGTTTGTAATTGTTTTCGTTTTCTTATTAACGGGCTTTTTCCTGATCAGTGAAGTTATTTAAATGCATAAAAAGTCGTATTTCCGAATATATTGGACGTTTTCAGTTAATTATGACGAAAAAAGGTGATCGAATTTATCAAGGAACACCGACAAAGTTGGTCACTACTAGTGAATTCTTAAATTGTATAATTTACAAACGCATGTTTAGAAAAACATACTATTACAAAAACGATGTAAAAATATGCATTCCAATAGGATGTAAATATTGAAATGTGAAGGACTTTATTCGGTAAAATGGAGATCGTAAAGTCCCACTTCTATTTAATCCATATAAAATAACAGGAGCGGCCAAAAGATTTTTCGCGATCAACATATCAATCGCTGTTCAGTTAATCTCGACTTTTCGTAGAGAAGATTCTTCATTATAGAAGAATTTAAGACATTTAATTATTTAATTATACATCTAAATACAGTTAAAATGACGTAAAAATAAACGATGGCAATTCATAGTGAGAAATTGTAAATATTTGGTAAATTGTATTATAATAAATCGGTTATTTCCAAAAATTAATTAAATAATTTAGGAATTAATTAGTCATCCCATTTCCTTAATTTTTCATCGCATAAAAGTGTAAAAAATGAAAATCTCTCAATATACACGATTGGCATTCGAAAGATCGTATATTTCGATCACGTATACCTCGCTGCTTAATTAAATCAAATTCTGGGCTGATATGAAATGCGTTCCAGGATTCATATTCTTATGTGGCGGTCATCATTTATAGTAGAAAATAGAAATATTCATTCGTGGATATGAATATTAGGGGATAACTTGGATAAAGTAATAGATTCTGATATACTTCTCATATCAACGCCAAACAAATTAACAATTTTAAAATAACTGAAATCTTATCTCTACTATATGATTTTTATCTATCTCTCGAAAACGAATAGCCAAAGCCCTGGACCCCGGTGGGGGGTGTTGACGATTACTTGCGATTCTGTTTAACTTATACCGTATGTTTCTCTTTGTATATTGATGGATAAACTGTCTTCTATTAGATCATTTATATGTTTGGCATTACTGCTTATTCAAGGGTGGTATGTAGGTGCTCACGCCTGCCTTCGTAATCGAAGTTTACGTGCCCCAATTACATCTACATTTTCGATAACTCTTTTCTTTTTCCCTTCTCCTTTATAATCAGCCACTTCTTCAGCCTGATGATGATGTTGTGGCGTTGAAACTGATTGCTCCTTTTATTTAATGATTTATTTATGTGGTATTTATACGATCGTCCATTGCTTGTCTAATTAAAATTTAAAATGAATTATCAACGGATATTGCTTGATAAAATTCATGATTTTTATTTATTGCTCAATTCTTTTTCTGAAAGTTTTAAAGTTAAGAGATTAAAATTAAAGATGACCTCATAAAAACTGCTATCTATCTTGTATTAGATAGTTATGTATAGGATGTCCGGATGAAAGATTTGTAAAATAAAATACGAGTACTTAAAGAATAAGAGATAAAGGTTCTCCAAGCGCCGAAATATTTCGGCGCTTGGAGAACCTTTATCTCTTAGTTCATTGACCGCCGAGTTCCTTTTTTCTCCTTCTACTTAAAGAATAATTTGGGAAGTATTCGTGATAGAAAAATTGACAAAATAACCAAATGTTCCCTTAATAATGATTCAGAAACTCGATACTCTTCTTTGCAAGTTGGTACTTAGTAAAATACCAAGCACAACAACATTCTAGTTACTGAAATAAAAGATAATAGTTAATCCTCGAAGGATCCATGACTTGAATTAAAATTACGAAGCTACCGATCCCGTCAGTTGAAAAAGCTCGAGTAGAGATACATAAGTAATGAGAAAGGCCGTATTAGCAAACTCTTAGAGATAGATAAGTCTGGGAATTCCCTTGGAAATGCAGCGAATGGAAGAAACGACTTTTATTTTCCCATCTCTCTAACTGCACTAGAAAGAAGTAATCCATAAAAAGAGTTGCCTTCATTTTCTTATCTCTTAAGTAAAACACAAATCCATTTGCCTTTGCATTTTGGATCGATCACACAAGCGAATATAGAAATAACAGATCATAATTCTGCGTCATGGCGTTACTAATTATTTATATTATGATTAAAATAATCATACATGACATTATCTTACAACATGAATACATGCTCCATTAATTAATTGTCATTTTAGGAGTGTATTGCTATATGGTTTGCAATATTGTCTCTTTTTTGCAATCATACGTCTCTTTCCTGTTTTCTACATTTCACACGTGGTGAATTTTTCCGTCCTTCTATTGTATTTTCGTATGTACATATGTTTTTTAAACTGTTGTGATAACTGTTAGCTCACCTTCAACGAAAAGATTAATAATAATCAAAATAAAAATAAAATGCGATCTGCGTCATATTTGATACAGTCAGCTAAGCATCTCCTAAAAGTGGTTAAACTACCAGAGTAAAGAGGGGAATCTTACAGTTACTATAACTCTCTCACTCAGTCCCTCTCCATATTTCCACTGTTTCCTTGTTAACAAGAAGAGATAATTTCCGGCGATTCTAAAATTTTAACAGAGACTCATCTCCAGCTAGTTATTTAGATATCGTCTGGGAAGGAGAATCTCAGCTTGGATAAGCCTCGAATATCCGGCAAAGAGCCGGATGTATTTCATCTGTGGGTGATCATTCTTGTGAATTAATCCTCTAAAAAGAGAGAGTTTACGTAGGAAAATGGGGAATCGAAGAAGACACAGAGGAAAAGTGATTTAAATGCCTTAAAATGTATCTATAGGAAAGTCTGGTTATGGTAAAGCCTTCCGTTGCTTTAAATTTATACGTTCATCCACGAGAGGGAGTTTTTTACATAGAAAAGATGCCGCCAACGTGTTTTACCTCTCGAAACGCTGCATGAGATGAGCGATTTATCCATTTCCCATAGAAAAGTGATATTTTCTGTTTTCTCTCCAGATGTTTTGAGTATCATTTACCTTACCTCTGCTACGAAAGTGAGACCCAATCGTTCTTCACAGACGACGAAAACTGTCCTCATCGTTATTTGAGTATCGAAGGCGAATAAATAAATTAATCAAAAGATCTTTAAGTATGTGTGCGATAAATTTTGCTAAACAAAGCAATGAGTGCGTAGGCAGCCCCGCCTGTTCCAGCGGGCTCGGCCGGGGACTCGAGCGAGAGAGCCTCGGAAGCGCCGAACTTCGAATGCCAATCGTGTCTCCTGCGTCGGCCGCAGAAGTTGGTATGTTAGCATCGACAGTCGCCTTCATTATAACATTAATGAAGAAAACTTTTCTTATATAAATGGATAATATGCAGTATGTTAATGCAGATGCAAGAGAAAGGGACTGAACCTATCACCTCTCTGCATAAAGTAATCGAGCGGGAGCGCGAAGCGGATTACGCTCTAAGATATAAAAGTCAATAACTAAAGTTTTATTCAAGATATCGCATCGAAACAAACTGCAAAAGAAAACTACAACATTTATCTCGATTTCTCTCGAGACATGTTTTTCCTCACGTGAGAAACCAAAAAGTTTTAGGAGAAGTATAAATTGGACTGCACGACGAATTTTTTTTTTGAGTTACGTTCCAACTAAATAATTTTTTTACTAAGATTTGGTTGCTCTAAAATTAATCTCATTAAACTTTTATGCATTCAGATGATACAATGAGCAATGGAAGAAAAAATCAGCATTTTATGTTGGATTCTAAGAGAGCAATGGCAGTTTCAAAATGTTCACGGGTGAAAACTCGGCAATTCATTCAATTTTCGCTTTTAACTTTGTTGTTCTTGCTATAAGAGCGTAAAGTTTTCACTGTTGTGTTGAAAAACTTATTTACTTTCAAATTTCATCAGAACTTAAGTTTGAATCGGTCAATGAAAACTACGAATCTTAATTATACCCGTCCGAATACGTAGCTCCGCGTAAAGGCGACCCGTCGCCCGAGGCTTTCCCCGTCTCCCGTAAGACGTTACTACTATAGCAGGTTTATAGATCCGCGATCTTCGGGCGTTGGGAGTCCCGGCGAAGGGGGCCGGGCTCTCTGATGAGTCCGATGAGTCGGACAGAGTGCTCTCGCCCCGTCAATCGCATCGGTGACGGACGTGTCTCTTATCACCCTTTCGCTATTCGTTCGTTCTTTCGACGGAGGCGGAAGGGAGATCGGGGATGCGTTGGCTGTCACCGATTCCGCCCTAGAGGCGGGGCGGACGCTCGAATCTCTTAATGCGCCTACCTCAGACCAGGCGTCATCACCCGCCGAATTTAAGCGTAAGCGGAGGAAAAGAAACTAACCAGGATTCCCTTAGTAACGACGAGCGAACGGGGAGGAATTCCAGCGCCGAAGCTCGCGGCCCCTAGGGGGTCCGAGCGCTGTGGCGTTTGGGAGCGTCTCCTATCCCGGGAGGGACGCTCCTCAGAGTCGGGTTGCTTGAAAGTGCAATCCAAAGGCGGTGGTAAACTCCACCTAGAATGAATACGGCCACGAGACCGATGGCGAACGAGTACCGTGAGGGAAAGTTGAAAAGAAATTTGAAAGGAGAGGGTATGGAGCAAACGGCTGGTCTGGACTTCAGCTTGCCTGGAGCCGCCGCCGCACAGTGGGCTAGAATCGAAAAAAGCTGGCCAAAAATACGAAAACGCTTTTTTTGAGTGAGGACTACGAAACTTCGCATAATTGATTTAGAATAAATTCTGCATACAACTATGGAGATTATTTAAGTAGGATCCTCCCCATTAAAATTATACAGGGGGTCAAAGTTGACCAATTTTTGCGAAAATTTCCAGTTTTCGATTTTTCACGAAATTCTTCAACTTCAAGTCAATTGTGAACACAAACTAGGAAAAGTATCGAGTAAAATATGATGCCATTTTATAAATATGTTGTTTGTCCTTCATAAGACTTGGTTTCAATGAGCTCTGGTGAATATTTATGTACTTTACATGACAAAATGGCGGACCCTGATTTTGGAACAAATTTTTACCTAAAGCGAGAAGAAAAGTTGATTGAGACACCGTGTGACACGGAGTTATTTACACCACGATAAACTACAAACCTTCGTTAATAGGAATCTGAAATAAAATCTTGCCCCAATTTGCCCCAATAATATATAAGTAGACTTTTAGACAACGCTGCAAGGGCCAAATCCGCGCGGCGTAGCACCGTCCTCCGCTACGCTCTCGTGTTTTGGGAGGAACAACGAACCAATACGTTTCTGATTCGTTCTTTTTGTATATTTTGAGCATTATTATACTTCGTACATATCTTAGACATCAATATTTATTACAAAGTCACCATTTCATGTAGGGTGATGATTGTAAAAAATGAAATGGGTTATGCTTTAAAGCATGGGACCACGTAAGCGATATTAATATCATATATTAGTTTACTTTTGTGCGATAATGCTAAATTTCTACTATATCATGCAGTCAAAGTTTTAAGTGAGTTTATAATGAAGTATACGGTGTTTTTATAAATTACCTTTTCTATTAAATGCATTCCTCGTCTGAAGAATCTTCATCCCCATAAGCCAATTCCTCCTCATTGTTCATGACTAGGAGCCCCTTAATCTCTTTGCTCATATTCCTCGATCCTTTCGTTGCTCTAACTGGTGCCGATATTGAAATTAGCGGATCAGAAGTTAGAAGTAATCTTCGGAACAAACCTTCGTTCTTGGCCACTCTGGAGTGTTTCCTTGTGTATCTCTCCCGGTATTTCCTTGCCTCTTTATTCCGGGTCTCCATTGCCTCTTCTGTCAGTTGCCCTAACGGAAGGATTGCCTGTTTTGCTATTTCAGCCCCGTGTATAAGTACTTTATGTACTGTTGGTGGCATATAGTACCACGGATATAATCGGACTTACATCTCTGCTGTAGCACAGCAATAATCTTTGAACGCTATTTCATTTAGTGGAAAACCACTTGAAATTACCTTCAAGATATTGGCGAATCTTTTTATGAGATCTTAGTCAATTGTTTTTAGGAAATGCATAATTAAATTATAATTGGGAGACGGTAGTTTAGGAAAAAAAATTAATAATATAAAACAAACCATATACAGAACTCTTATCTTTGTGAGTGAAAATTTCTTCTTTATCTATTTCAGTGTCCTGTTTTTTACATTTAATAAAAGATTACACATTAATAAAAATAAATTCAACCTCGCACCTGTTATTTCAGCTGCAAGATTTTACTAGCGGACTTTTAAAGAAACGCTTTGATGTATTTCCATAATTTGTGGAGCCATATCCTGGTTTAGGTACATCTACAATCAGTCCCATCTTTTTTCTAAACTCTCTCTGAATATGAGATTTTCTATCCTCAAACAGTAATTTGTGATTACCACGAGCCTACTTAAGAATATTAAGATAAGTTCAATGGGTACGTCTTATGACATAACATCATACTCATCAATATGGTACTCTCACCTACAGTTGCTTAAAGGTAAGTCGGAAAGATATGTAATAAACACTCAAAAAATTCTAATTCAACCATGCAGCGTAGAAATGCTATAGTACAAATTTTCTGCGTCCACTTTTCGATTACTAATCGCCGATAGATTGTTCAAATTCGAAAATTTCTCTCCGCAAATGTAGCATTTTATAATACATGCAGGACAAAGGGAGTAGAGAACACTCAAATAATGTGAGCACATTTTAAAACTATCAGAAAATACATCATATTTACCACCGTATTCTGATACATTAAATAAAAGGGAATATATAATGAAAAAAACATACCTCACCAGATATAATTCCTATGAAATATCTAAAACCTCACTCGAGGAATGCTACCAGGAGATTGTCGAAGACTTCTTGTTTCACAGAACTGTCGTAGCTACAAAACACAACACCTTCTTATCCAATGTTCAAATAGAACTGAACTATTCCTAAGCTTGTAAGGAAAAATCACGGACATGCAATTCTTAGGGTACTTTTAATCCGGAAAAAGCGCAGCTGCCTGTCATAAAACGAGCCCTTTGCCGAACTTTTCCAGAGCACTGCGACGGTCACCAAAACAACTCCAGATGTGGCCAATTTTTGTATTTGAAGAAAATGCTACGCTATATGCCACCATTTTCATAATATCACAATTATATTTCATTACTGTTATGAAATTACACAAAGTGGTGGCTTTTTGTATCGATTTTGTAAGAAAATTTTCAGTATAGTTGAGAGTGAGAGTGAAGATGCATTCAGTATCAAAATCACAAACATAGTTATCTAAGATATGTACGAAGTATAATAATGCTCAAAATATACAAAAAGAACGAATCAGAAACGTATTGGTTCGTTGTTCCTCCCAAAACACGAGAGCGTAGCGGAGGACGGTGCTACGCCGCGCGGATTTGGCCCTTGCAGCGTTGTCTAAAAGTCTACTTATATATTATTGGGGCAAATTGGGGCAAGATTTTATTTCAGATTCCTATTAACGAAGGTTTGTAGTTTATCGTGGTGTAAATAACTCCGTGTCACACGGTGTCTCAATCAACTTTTCTTCTCGCTTTAGGTAAAAATTTGTTCCAAAATCAGGGTCCGCCATTTTGTCATGTAAAGTACATAAATATTCACCAGAGCTCATTGAAACCAAGTCTTATGAAGGACAAACAACATATTTATAAAATGGCATCATATTTTACTCGATACTTTTCCTAGTTTGTGTTCACAATTGACTTGAAGTTGAAGAATTTCGTGAAAAATCGAAAACTGGAAATTTTCGCAAAAATTGGTCAACTTTGACCCCCTGTATAATTTTAATGGGGAGGATCCTACTTAAATAATCTCCATAGTTGTATGCAGAATTTATTCTAAATCAATTATGCGAAGTTTCGTAGTCCTCACTCAAAAAAAGCGTTTTCGTATTTTTGGCCAGCTTTTTTCGATTCTAGCCCACTGTGCGCCGGTGCAGATCTTGGTGATTTAAAGAGAAAAATAGTAGCAAATACTGGAGAGTCCATTGAGGACTGATGTGGAGAAGGGATTCGTATGAAAAGCACTCGAATCCGGTCATACTAAGGCCAAGGTGAAATCCGAAGCAGACGGATACGGAATGATTTGGCATTTAAAACTAAAATCAAAGCATGATTACTAAATACTTATATCGAAACTGTAATACTCAAATAAGAGAAATTAAATCCAAATAAATATAAAATACATTGACTGGGGCGAAACGCCTGTCGCGATTGACCGCAGGTTTCTAAAGGCTTAATTAGCAAAATGAAAAGCCTATCCATCCTTTTGGCACTGGGGGGCGGGCGTGAGTGACGCCCGCCCCCTTTTTCATTAGAAAATTTTTTTACCGATTATTCAAGTCTGGACTCTGGGAGAAGGAACCGCCGCGCTGAGCGCGAAGCTCTTCTCTCGGAGAAGAAATTCACTTTCGCAAATTCTAAACGAGGGGTGAGCAAGGGGATGTTCGGCGAAACGGACCCTCGTTCGCCCCTTTCGCACCGGAATTTTTTTTCCTCCGTTAATCCTCTCGGAGCAACGGCGGAACTTGCGAGTGATAGACTCTGCAATGCCATAGAGAGTATTCAATTGTTTTGGAATAAATTAGAATTTTTGTAATGAATTTTAAAATTTATTTTTTTTATTCTTTTTTAGTATAGTGTGACATTTTCAGACAATTTAAATCATATTTACTATTTTTGGCCAGCTTTTTCCGATTCGTTCCCACTGTGCGCTGGGAGTTGGGAATTCGTTTTGCGGAACACCGACGAAATTTAATTTTAGTCAGCAGTTAAGCATAAATCAACTTGTACGTCGAATATTACATTTTGGAACTTAATTATGGAAAATAGTGTATCATATGAATATTTAGTGAAATGCATGTAAATGAAAGGTCATTGGGAACGTGCACTTTACCAAGGATAATTATCTAAGCGAGCAAATAACCAGCAGATGCCGAATTATTTTCTACTAAGTCTCCGATTAAATCTTAATTATATCATCTGCTGCGACAGCCCATCAAACCATCAATCAATGGTTCCAAATTATCAACATTTTCAATCAAATTCAGAAACAAGTCATCGGCTTGGCAAGGTTGTCCAGTGGACAGTGGACAATGTCCACCCCTACCATATATGTAAAAATGACAAACTATAAATGCGAAATGAAAGGTGTATCAAAGTTGTATACTAGAAATATTTAAGCTATAAGATAAATGTGATATTACTACTCTAGGAAGTGAGAGATTTCAACAAAAAACTATTTTGTTGGAAAAGGTATTTATAGATATATATCTACTATGTTCATATTAATTTTGTATGCAAGCAACAAGCTTAAATATATTTATATTCGAATTGCAATGACTTTTTAGTAAAGGTGCTGTTAATGGCAATAATGTTTTCTGAGATTTTAAGTTTAACTTTCAAATATATTCCTCCTTTTTATATCAAGAGAAATATTCATACGCCACCTTAGAGATGAATCCTTTAAGATCAACACTCAAACCGTACGATAGTTAAAGAGTATCCATCTTAAATATTTCTCGTAATACAATTCAAGGCTTAAAAACAGAAAGTAAAAATTACGTTATCCTCTAGATAGTGAAATTGGTAATAAAAATTTAACTAAAATCTCTCGAAATTCTAGCCTCAGACCAAATTAAAATGAACTTTTCCATCACGAAAAGCGCTCTAAGAAAATCATTCGCAAATAACCTTTGGGAGTATCCAATTTATTCCAGCAAATAATTCAGCGCAGGCAAACAGCGATAAAAACGCGCTGCAGGTGAGACTCATGGCGTTGATAAGAGTTGATTTCCTCGACGCAAGCAAGAGAAATGGAAAAAGATGCCCTCTCGAGAAAGGGCCCCGAACTAGCGTAATAGGGAGCGCAGATAGAACCCTATTTATGTGAGGCGCCGACTTTCAGGAAGTCAATTTAATAGCATAAGCTTCGCTGCCACCGTTCCTTCTTCCCAACCCAACTAGCATCTGTAAACAACTTGCGAAACTCTCATGGTGAAGAGGAGCTAATTAAATGAGCTAGTGCAAATCTGATAAAGATTTTCTTTCGTTCTCACCTACGGCTGAGAGAACCCGATAGCGAGGTGTTCCGCGAAAAATATCGACCTCTAGAGTTCGATGGACTTGCACTTCGCTGGATTCCCTAATTCGCTCTTTGCTCGATATACTGCGCCTTTGACTGTTAAACCAAATCAAACCACGTTTATGGCTTTCGCTGAACGCGATATCATCCCACTACTGTCTTCGCAAATGAGTGTGAAATTCAGGAATGTAATAAACAGAAGTATCTAAGGTCGAAACAAAAATTCAGCAATACAAATATAAATAGGGATTCCAGAGACCGATGGTGAAAATACGGGACATTTACCACTTTAGGGACGAAATTGCCGGGACAATCGGGACAAAACCGGAAAATTTACCCGGACATAAACGAGACAGTGTTAACTTTCTACCGTAGCTTGGTTAATTGAATTAGTTCCATTCCTTGCTTTCGTTTCTCCGTAAATGCTAATACAAAAGGGAATTTTAATGTGTCCTTTGTTAAAAATTGTGTTATTTTTCAGAAAAACAATTAAATACACAACAAATTATAATTCAACATGTAAAAAGAGCGGAAACAGTCATATAAAATGAAGAATAAGATATAAATTATGCAGTATGAAATTTTAAGAATGCAGCATAGAATGAATGTTCTCACGCCAAGACCGTCCAATTACATTCTAATTCGCGATTTTACTTAAGGTAGGCCGTCTGGAGCAGTCAGTTATATTTTATCAACAATATGTCGTACATAGCATTTCATAGGAAAATTTAGGCTGAAATTCTTCCTTTATATGAAGAAATGAGTCATGCATATTACGTTCTACGATGAACACAGTTAAATGATAAAAAAATACCTCATTTGATTCATAGGATAATAATTCAGGTAGAAAATAAGAAGATAAACAGAACATTTAGGCGTCCCGAAATATTTTCGGGACAAATCCTGGAAAACGTCCGGGGACCTAACGTATAAATGACGTCTATCGCGGTGTCACATGTATCATGTAATCGAACACTATGTGCGAATCAGTTTTATTGCGTGACTTCAATTTTGCTGTTGGAAAGAAATAGTTTAAGATCGTATCGTTTTCCACGAAAAAATATACAAATGAAAGCCTACGTAGAAATAAACTGACGATTTTCCCGTTGTGGAATCGTTAAACTGTTGAAAAACGGGATTAATTCCGAATTATTCATAATTCACATCTGCTTAAACAATCACACTCTTTTAAGGAGTTATTAATGAGGTTATGCACACTGTTATAAATAGTACGCGATGATAATTATGAAGTAATGAGAGTTAAATCGTAATTTACATAGGGCGGGACTAATTAACTCTACCAGTGGGTGGTAATTAAACGAGTTTTCCTGCTTCGAGTACACGCCAGAGATTAAATTGCAGCCGAGTTTCAATTGCGAAACAAATAAACAATAATACTGAATTTCAATAAAGCTGTATTTAAAACTGATTAATAAAGCAAACGGGTTTATCATATAAAATAAATTATGATTATTGAAGGAGCTAATTTAAATTATATTTACAATTATTTATGATTATATAAGATGACGGAAATGAGATAACGTAAGGAACGTATAAAACCCTCATAGAAGGCGTAGGTTTTTGGGGCTATACTCTTGATTTATAAGAAGCACCCTACTTTTTAACATAAATGCTTGGTGAAAGAAACGCCTTACCTATATACGTGGGTATATAGATAATCCAGTAAAGATATTTTCAATAAGGAATGGTAAAATAGCAATTTTTTTGAAAACTACAAAGTCTAATATTATAATTAGCCAAGAACAAGATTCTAATCTCAGCCAGAAATTTCAAGCGTTTTAGGATTTTAAGCGAAAATTTCTTTTCGAGTAAAACGATATTTAATGGTTGAACTCATCCGTATTCCCAATGGCTAAATTGATTCGAATTATTTCCGAGAAAAGCACCAACTAAACAGCTGAGTTATCAGTTGTAAATTTGTTTCGCCGAAAAGTTGAACAATGTAAGTTACACAAGATGTTTTAGTAAAAATGAAAAATCGCACATTCATTCTTATTTAATTATTCATTCAATTCATTACTTTTCGGCTATTTCGCACAAATTTTATCCTGTTATATTCCAGGTTTTTCAAATAGTAGCCCATAATCTGCACATTTTCCCCATTAGTCGATGTGCAAAATTTCCAACCTATTCCTCTCTGGTTCAGGGTACATCCAAAACAAAATAAAAAATAGATAAATGTTCTTTCAGAGGCGAACTATAATTCACAGCAGAATAACAAGAGGCTGAATTATAAACATATATATTTAAATAAAATAATTCTTTAAGTTTTATATCTCTTTAAGGATCAACAAACACGCAAATTACCACTATCTCCAGATAAAATGAACTGAAAGTAAAAAGTTTACAAAAGAGGCCGTTGAAAATAAATCCGGAGCAGATCTGTACCCTGGCTGTATACTCTGAGCTTCCAGTACATGATTTAAAGTAGCTTAAAAAATGAATTCGCAGACAAAAAACGCGACTGGAACCACTTATTTCTCGGCTATAGAGGACGTGGAGAGGCTCATTTCCGCATTAAATATGGCAGCGGTGCAAGTGACAGCACTTGGGCAGATGACAAAGAGAAGGGGGAGTACTTGATTTGGGAGCGACTTTTCTTTCAACGGATTGTCTGACCTCCCTCTTTGTTTCTTTTATTGGATACACCAGAAACGCTAGTTCATTTTCGGGAGTGAAATAGTGGCAGTCTATTTTCCTCGCTTATTTTATTTCTTTGCGTGATAAAGTTTGGTTTCCCTTTTCCATCCTTTGTTAACATGACGAATTTACTTCGGTTATTTTTCGAGTGAAAATCCTCCGTCATTTCCTTTCCCGGCATTCATCTAATATTCATGAAGAGAAGGAAAGTTGCAATTAACGGAGTACGTTCCGTTCGTCTGAATTTATTATCCGATGCGAGCAATTATTTAGAGAAACGTCTTTGTTCACAGTTTCACTGGATTCCAATTAGGGTTTCGAGCAAATGTTTTGCAGGAAATTTAATTTCACGTGATGTATTCGCTTCTCCTTTGAAATGGATGGAAAATGACAATAAATCTGAGGATGTAAGTTTGAGTGTATGGACTTAAAAGTAGATATTCTTTTCATCTTTCGTGTGTTTAAATGAGTGAATTAGGAAGATCGATTGACTTTTTATTCAAAGGAGATGACAAGTGACATCCATGAAAAGAAAATTTACATCCTTCAAAATGGCAACGGTGAAGATCAGAATTAACCTAAATACTCATCTACTTCTAATAGATCTCTCATCTAGACCTAGTAGGTGAATTTCTGAGAAGCATTTAACGGGAAAGCATTGGCTCTTTTAACACAACTACTACACAATCAAAACTGACAATGAAATCAACTTCGAGTTTCTAAATCGTACAACTGCATATAAAAAATTGTATACGTATATATTCACGTAATTCCGAATGCATTCAAACATTAAAATTCAAAAGAGTTCATTCATATAACACTGTGTGCATATTCGAACGGATCGGTAAGGACTAATTCGCATTTGAATTTGTAGACCTAAATATACCCGAGAAGTCGTCACCAGAGGGAGTTGCGGTAGAGGTATGGTTTGGTCCTCCCCGATGCACGCATCCACTATTCCAATAAGAGTAGAGCACCACCACCGAGAGCTCAAAATAGGACCCGGTCTCCCCCAGCTGGATTGGAAAAAACGTGCATAAAAAAGGAAGGAAAAAAGACCCTTTCCGAGAAGCAGAGAGAACTATGTGGAGATGGGAAGAATGCAAACGGTGCAGCGCCGAAGAACTGTGTCAGATGAGTGTTTTAGTCGTGAGGTGAGGAAATGAGGAAGCGAATGACGGCGAGAGGAAGCTGAGTGACCTATGGAGATTAAGAGAGAACTCTAAAATGTTAATATCGACACAGTTGAGGTTTACATGCGAATAAACTATCAATGGCTTCAGGTATCTTTGCAGTAGGACGTAAGGGATAAAATATATTTACTTTTAAAAGCCCTACTTCCCGCTTAAAACGCGGATTATTCCTGCCTCCAGACGCACTACAACCGACTTTAGACAATCGTTCACCTCATTCGATAGACCAAAATTGTTTTCATATAATCTGTAACTTCCTCTTAAGCTTTGCCTTACCTCCGAAATATTCTCTTGTGATTTTTTTCTTTTGAGTGCCTAATCTTGTGAGAAAAAAGCAGAGCTATTACAAGCCACCGTTCACTGTGGAGAGAAATTGAGGTATATTAAGTAACGGAGACGCTTTCTTTTCGTCACAAAAAAAGCATTCTTAAAAAATGAGAACCAGTATTTCATAACCAGGTTATGACGCTATCCCGCTTAAGACGCGGTTTTCTCATGATACCCCGAAATAATTCTTAACCGGGTTTTACTGTACACGTGAAAATTTTTTTTTTGTTTTTTAACTATTTTTCCTTTCTAATTTTTATATTAAATTTAACTACGCAACAAAAAGTGAGGTTAGGTAAAACAGAGATAATCTGTTTTCCCTGCTTCTAGTACTACCCATGTTCGAAGGCGATACTCAAATTAAATTCTTCATATGAGTTACTACGAACCGTTTCGTGAGAACATTAGAGGATACAAAAATTAGTTCCAATACACGGGTATGAGATCTGAGAGTAAGTTTTCCGATGGTTCCAGGAATCACATCCTCAATGGCAAAGGAGAATGTTTTGGAAAGGGTTCGGCGAGAAATACGTAGGTAGAAAATTAGGCGGGGTAGTTGCGGCATCCTCCGATAGAGGACCGCGTCCTTTCATCTCTGAAGAGCGGAAACCATGAGACAAATATAGTCTCGGCGACAAAACTCTTCGCTGAGTAGATAAACAAGTATTCCCCTATATTCTCTCATGGAATAGGAGCTCTCTTGTAAAGGAGGAAACTGTGGAGGAAGGAAAGTTGAAGCGGAGCCCTCCAGAATTAAAATGAGGAAAGAATTGATTCCCAGAATAAAACAGCGTCTACCTACGCTGAAGCATTTTCCCTAAGAAAATTTCTTGTATCAAATGACGCATAAATGTATCAAAAGGCGTCAACATTTCCTCCAACCTGAATTATTGCCATCTATCGGAGAAATGGTTAAATTTATCGTTTTGGCGTGGGAAATTTTATCATACTTCAAGCTTTATAAGTTATTTAGTGGCATTCTAAGACTTAAGATGGAACAGGAGTGGGATGTTTCAAGTTAAAAACTTTCTAAAAACCTACAGCTCATAATCATACTTGCAATGAACTACAATTGGTATTTTTCACTTGGAATCTAATTGGAATAGAACTGACTAATTCGATACCCAATGCTTTGTCTATATTTTCTCGTAAATTTCTCAAACTGTATATCTTGCATTTTCTTCGTCTCTTTCTCATCGCCGTCACCTACTGAATGAAAAACTAAAATAGCATTGTTAATCTATAATAAGGTTCATAATTGGTTAAGTATACTTACATAAGTATTCTCATTTTGATTATTATTTTTTTAGTAAGAAGCGCGTTTTGTTCCGTAACGACATACAAATAAATTAAGCTTTTGCTACTGAAAATATTTTACCCAAATTAAACTTAAACGGCGCCCATGAAATCCAGTATATCACAATAGTCGTCCTCTTAATCTCAGCTTTAAAAATGGACCGAGAGACAATTATATGGTATATCATAATGTCACCTGAATCCTTTCCTATGTGCGATCGGAAGTTATCGATGAGTTAAGAATGCCATTAATATTTCATGACGGTGAAAGTGGCAGTTTCACAATGAGGCGGAATGCAAACCGCAGACAGATCTTATTAATTATGTTCTCGCGTTACAAAGAATCGCGAGCAGTTTAAATTGGTCGCAGACGTCTTATGAAACAGTCGTCCTTCAATTGGAAGACAATCCGACCTCCGAGGATTTCATTAAAAATTTGCTTCCCACGCGACTCATTCTGCATAGGTGAATAACGTTTTCTAGTAAATGAGACGCAGTGAACACTGGATAGCGACCAATATTTGTATTTAAATTTCTGAAATAACTGACATTTTGTATTTCAATCTATCCTTACCAAAATAAAGAAAAGAGATTCATTGTGTTCAGGAAATAAATTATTTAAATAGAAAATTTAATGTTAGTGAAGATTACAAGTGTCCTTCCTTTGCCCTTTAAACGAGCTAGCTTTAAATACTACGTATCCAATCGAAAGCGGTGAAATAAAACCACAAAATAGTTTCTTACTGCGAGGTCACTGAGTTAACATTTACTCTATCTTCTAATTTATTACATTGCTCAAAGTTTATAAATTTCTTAATAAATTAATTAATTTCCTATCATCTACTTGAAAAGCCTACAAAAACATTAGCGAAACAGCCGAAAATTAATGCACAATTATTGTGTTTTTTACTTTTGATGAAAACAGTATATGTAGTATTGATAAAAAATTCACTTATTATTTTGAAAAATAATACGCGTATCCTGAAATATGCATCCGCCACTTAGTAGAGAGCCAATATGGGAGTTCGAATTCTATCTATGGGCGCATCTCCGAATTATACGTAGCATTTTATTTATTAGATATCTCAAGAAACATTATTGGACCATTTCAGAGTACTACTTGCGGGAATAGCAACAAGACATACTTCCCAACCCAAGAAAAACCCGACTAGCCGAAAATCGAACCCGGAATCTTAGTGTCGGAAGGCCAGTATGCTAACCATTCTGCCGCATTCTGCCGGGAAAAGCAGAAAAGCTACAGACGTTGTGTTGAAAACAGTAGTGATTTGAGGTATGCACTGTTTCTGCTCCGAAGAAGCTAAAATTCCAGCGAAGTGACACCCAAAACCACGATCGTAGGTGGTTTTCCAGCAGCGGGACAAGGAAAGGGATTCTGTCATGGAATTTCGTCGCCTTCCACATCACCATTCCTGCTCCCACTGTACTCCACGTAATTCGATCAGAGACAATCTCGTTTGGGAGCGACCTTCTCTTCCTCCATTTACTACCTCTCTCTTTTGCCCTTTGCTTCTTCACCCTTTCTGTGCTATTCCGAATCATGCTCTCACGATCAAGAGGTAGAAGTAATAGTAATATTTATTTAAAAGAGTTCTATTATTTATATCGAAAAGAATTGAAACAACGAGTCGACAATTTTGAATGGAAAGATCTGAAGTTTATAAAAACAAGAACACTGCATACCAATGTAAAAAGAAAATTCGAAAAGAAAATTTGAAAACCTTTAAAAATTCATTTAAATTTTATCTCAAAATAGATTTCGAGAAGAGATAGATCTATCATCCCATTAATTACTTTTCTTTACTTCTGTAATTATGAATACATTCAAGTTTATTACCTTTCGCTATTTTTCCATCACACTGTTAATAAGAGTAAAATGGCTCTCTTTCAACAAAATTGTGCGCTTTTCCCACTTATACTGTTTAATATGTTTTAATATACGTTGATAACGATTTCGGTCATTATCACTATGTTATCTTTCGCTTTATATCTGGTACATCCTCTCAACTCACAAGATACTTTCTCTGTCGATGTAAATACAGCTGAACTCTTAAATCTTGTTCAGCTGTGAATAGAATTATTTTCATTACACTGTAATTGTTGAAATCATTTTGCAATTAGCTTTATCTTTCATTCATTTTGTTTTAGAAATTAATGTTAACTCTGGTATTAACAAAAATATCTATGTATATTTTAATTTAGTTCATCAGAAGTTCACATACAGCAATTACTGCCAATTTACAGTGAAATGTATAAAAAGTAAAAACACATACAACCATTCCCTAACCAAATAAATCCGATTATATTAGGTATCCTAACTCGGGAGCCCGGGTTCGAGTACCGGCTGAAGACAACAAGCATACTAGCCCACTAACCACTCCGCTACTTCATTATTTTCAGTGTTATTTTTTTCATTAATTTTGTAATTATTTCAATGTTTATATATTCCTCAACATTTAGCCGATTCTCCCTTCCTTAATGTTTCTTTTTTTATTTTACTGCTTATATCTTGTAGCTTAAATTAAACATCTGTTCCTATTTGTACATTTTTATGAATGAGCGTTTATATTTTCTATTCCCCTTGGCGTGTTGCTGGCACTTTCCCCATTTGCTCTTTTTAAATTTTAATACAAATGTATGTTAAGCAGGGGAGAAGCAACAATCCTGAATTCAATCAAGCAAAGAAAAGTAATAAATGTAGCTAATTTACCAGTTTGACACTCAACGGAATATGGATTAATGCCTAAAATTAGCAATTCAGGTTCAATTAATTTAATTTGATCTTTAATTGTACAGGTCCTATGTATTCAGTGATATTATAATTCTAATGTATTGAAATTTTACAGCTGCTCATGTTTTTCTCTAATTTCCTACATGAACTTGACTGATAACTCGTACAGATCGACCCTTTCGCAATGAATTGTATTCACCCCTAAATCCCATCAAAGTATGGCTGCGAGTATTAAGTGGTGCAGCCAACACAATGCACCGCCGCTAAGCACGCATTCAAATTGCGAAAAAAAAGACACGGCTGCTGCGCAGTTTTTGCTCTGATGCTTACTATTTACTTTCCTCAGCTTTTGGACATATTTGGATAAGCGGAGCTTCGTGAAAAATGACGACATTAAATATTTGCTCAAAGGATATTTACCTAATGTTATCCCGTAATACGTGGAAAAATTAGCGACGAAAATAACGCTCTATACCAAGAACTTCAGAAAAAAGCCCTGGAATCGAGTAATTTTTTGACTGTTTGTTTGCTATTAACTCAGGGTAAAATTGCTTGCAATGCATGGAAAATTGAATCGCATATAAAAAATTAATGTTCAACACCTTGGATACTTTCACAGAGATGGCTTTAATTTTGTTAAATGATTTTATTAATGAAAATTTTCAATCCGCATCCCATATGATGGTTAACTGATTCATATAGTATTTTAAATCAATCACGGTGATTCAAATGAATATTTTAATGATTTCAAAATAGGTACGATTTTAAAAGAATTAGGCTTCTTCCTCGTTACAAAGGCCGTTCTGTTACTGCGGGGATGACTTTCTTAATTAAAATTTCCTTTCTTCCTAAACTTTGGCCGTTTTAAGAATATTGTACCTGATATAACTAGGAAAGAATAACGTAAAGAATTTTGAACAAGTAAGAAGAGCAAACTTTGTATGTTTCACAGATTTTTTATTACCGACCGGTTTCGGCCATGACGGCCATTTTCAAGGTTCAGGATTGTTTATTACTTGTTCAGAATGGCGTTTCACGAAATACAGCCAAGTCAGATTAACTTTAAAGAATTTTGGTTTATCGAATAAGGCTAACGATTAGCTATGGCGGAATGCAGTGATTCCGGGGAAAAATCCGTGCTATAAGGAGGTCGCAGTGTCTTAAGCAGTAATTTTATCATTCTCTTAACGTGAAATGGACCTAGAAAAAACGGCGTATTGAGCGGGAGTGTTTTAGACGAGATTTACTGTATTTTCTTTAAAGCCTAACTTTGAGGGAAAACAGACAACGGAGAGTTCGTTTACATTCTACATAATACATTTACACGAACTGAATTCTTTTTTATAATGAGGAATCCTATGAAACTATTTTCCATCTCCCGTTGGTTCTGGATAACGTAAACAAACAAACAAGCATAAGAAAATAGAGCCCAAGTCAAAACACAGGCGTAAAAATACTTTAAGATCAGACAGAAAAAATACGTAACGATCGAACTCTTGTTCCTTGTGACCTTTAATAAGAACCCTTTGAGGAGAAATCCTTGGGAGAGTCCTTATGTCTGCTCGAACGTCACAGACATCTCAAAAGGGAGAAACCAATATTTTTAACATCAATAAGAGAATAAGGTCTTGGAAGCCAACGCGTGGAAGCGGTCGGTCGTCAGAGAGGACTTATGGGATCAGAAGCATAAAAGGAAATGGGAAAATAAGGTGGCCGAAGACGGAGTGCACTCCTACTAGATTCATGGATTCCAACAAAGCAAAAAATCATTGTAAACGTATGTAATGGATGTTTACAATAGTACATGTACGAAAACCGTTAGGATCTCTTAAAATAAATGTTTAAATCTTCATAGCTTCTAATAGTTTCCTATTGGAAACTATTAGAAGCTATGAAAGCTATGAAGTAACCAATTCATATTGGATTCTATAGAAATAAATATTTTCATATCAAACCCAAAGAAATTTTCAATAGGGCATGCACTCATGTATTCTGTATGAAATTGATCAAAAACACCTGAATAAAAAGGAGTTAAATCGATTAATAAACATTATTAGAATAAAATGTTTACAATTAAAATTACAGTCAATTGTAATGAAGTACTGATCATAAATAAAAAGTATTCTTATCAATGATTATAATCTAGTTACAATGGAATTATTTTAACTATTTCAGCTCTTGAAATTCGCTGTTACATCAACCTATACAATCTGCGACCGCCTTTCGAGAGGGGCAAACAACAAATCCCTAATGCATTATAGTCATGTATCATTTAGGTAAACTGAGACATTTAAGCGACTATTACCCTAATTTTTCTCACAATATCAAATCGGGAAATGTTACATTCATAACATCTACCGCATCTTCCGAGAAGGTATTATCTCTAAATTTCTTGAATCGAATGGAAATAATAATCACGTGACCTAGTAAGTCTCTAACGTACCTCTTAGCTCATTTGACAAATTGACCAGCTTATACAAGCAAAAACTTTGAATCCAGTCCAAAACTGGAATGTGTATCAAAATTGGACAAATAGGCGTTAACGGAAACCCTTCAAGTGAAGAATGAAGGCCTCATCGCACCGCAGCTGTCCGTTGGCGAAGGCAGTTGGGCCTCATTAATCACGGCTTCTAATTATTTGTTGTCAGCCGGGGTTATCTGGCAGTGGGCTCAATTCGAACCCCAAATCCATAAAGCTAATAAATTAATTGGCCGCAAAAGCCGCCGATTCAATGTCTCCGGGAAGCGATTGAGAAATCTGGGTCAGCCGACGATAAATCCCCCGCAAATAACGAGCAAGATGAAGGGAAATTGCAAATTTAAATCCTCGCAAATTGTTTGCCCGCCTTTATTATCGTGAATCGCAAGACTAAAGGAAATAGTAGTCGGTTTTATTAACGATTCATTACGTGATGAAATTCGTTTAATATCGATGGCGGAAATAAATTCGTCATTTTGGACTACTTCCCAGAGATTTGATAAATGAAATTTCCGGATTTATGAATCGTATGAGGTGAATTATGGATCTTGAATTATATGGAAGTAAATATTAGGCACCGATATCTAGCCATTGATGAGAACTACGGAAATGTATGGGTTTCCTCGATGTTGGAGTAAAAGAGATGTAGGTTTCATATGAATGAGAAAATGTAGCATCATTTGCAAAAGAAAATTAATGATTAATTCTTAATAAAGAGTAAATTCAATAAAAGGTTTGAAACAACGGTAAATGCCGGAGCAGTACCAACGGATAGAAATGGAGGTTCCACAGAATCGACTTTCAAGGAATTACTCAGATAACTATGCTATAATCCTCAAGGGTTCAATGCTGAACGGATGATAAGTTCAGATAGATTACTTCAGAATGGAAGCTATTACTAGACTTATTCAAACAGGATACCAAACAGAAATTGGATGGATGACAAATAATTTCAAGAAAGAAAGTCAAACACAGGGAAATATTAATTTTATCAATTCAATAATCTGAAAATTCCGTTAATTCTTATATAAACGTAGTTGATGTTTTTATTTTCGTCATCCAAACATCGAGAATTGCTCAGTGTAAAACATAGTTCATTACTCTGACAATAAAGAAGGAGCTTATCATGTTTGATAAAGTAATTTAAATTCAAATGGTGATAGTAATATCAATTTAGTCTCGACAACGAAAAATCGTTAAACATATTTTGAAATCATTATATCCCGTGTGGAATTCTTCATTGCTATGGATGTTCACCGCAAGATGCGTACATTTCGTTTGAAGTATTCTCCTCTAGGTTGTGGGAGTTTAAGTATATTTCGAATCAATTTAATTCAACATAAACTACACAACAAGGAGGGAATGCTGAGAAATGTCACAGTGAGTGAAAAAGAAGGTTAAGAGACGTGAAGGAACAACAGGTGGGAACCGACAGACTTCGATCAGCGGAAATAAGCACGCGTGCGCATTGGGAAGCTGTAGAAATGCTTCGTAAAAACCACGCGAAAGAATTAAGCTTGGGAAATTACGACGAAGGATGGAAAAAAATAATCAAAAGACGGAAGAGATCAAAGAATGGGTATCCGAGTGTAAATGCTCACGTCCTTAGAGAGGTGAAATTAAATTATGAAGCTTTGGTTTCATGAAAATCGCCATTAAAAGGAACCCTTTTACGGAAAATATTTTCTGGAGGAGTTCAGTCTGGTGTAGCAGAAAATTGCTTGAATAATAAACAAAAATATTAGCAGCAGCGGAAACTCACTATCTTTACTTAGGATAAAAATAGACAAAATTATAATGTTATATAAAATTTAGAGCCGCTTCATATTTACTTGATACTATACGTTAGAAGAATAACGAAAATGAATTCTATAATGGTATACATCATGCCTAAGCAAATCATCTGTGTATCAATAAATCTGAATCTATGGGAATCAAAAAAGTTCTGACAGGATAGATAATCTAGCCGAAAAGCAACTAGGAAACATGGGTTCGAGTACGAGTCGGATAAGAATGTCTTCTTGTCCCGTTTTTCTTGGGAATTTCAGTAGAATTAATATATAAATATACTTAAGTCCCATAAACCTCTGCCTTGTAAAAATCACGCTTTAAAACGTCTAATTTTAAGATATGAAAAGGAAAAATAATTAGGAGTATTATTTTAATGTACTCTGTTCTGTTAAAAATGTATGCGCTAGAGCACGAGAAAGTTTAATTGATTGCATTATGTATTGCTAAGAGTATCCATTCCTTAGAGGATTAAAGACATCTTTCGAGGCATATATGAGACAATTGAAGAGATGGGTGGAGAAATTTGCCTCCAAAGAGAAATAATACATTCATTTCCCCATAGAGACTTTAATTAGAAACACAATACACTCAATTTAGTAAATAGATATCAATTCGCGGAGGAACATCGGCTTGAATCATTCAGCTCAGAAGTTATTAAATTTAAACTTCTCCGTGAAACTCGCAAATTGAGTCTACGTCAGTCTGAGAATAACAGAGGTTTGGTTCAAGAGCCCTTGAGGGAAAGACGATACAATAATTTGGTTATTACTCGATTGTACCCTTAAACCGACCTTAATTCGAAAACTCTCCTCAACCTGAGTGTTGATTAAATGTTAATACAACTTATCCACGGCTTACTATTATAAATAAAACAAAGGTACTAAAAGATAAATGTACACTGGTAGATGATTCCTTTTTTTGCTTTAATTTCAATTCATCAGTGACATAGAGACAAAACATTTCTCAGATGATGTTCAATTTCGCAAAGATCATTTCGGTCTCTCGTGTCAGCTTAATGCGGATAAGAATAGATTCATGAACCTAATGCTACCGGATTGCAACACTCGATTTTCAATCAATTTAAATCGTCACTCTACTGATTTGGTCTCCCCTGATTAATCAAACGCATGGATTAGGATTAATACGTGTATTTTGGAAGCAGCTATTTATGTAAGCAGCTTCCAAAAACAAAGAATATTTCGTTCCTTTCATAGAAGCATTTAAGTCCACATGAGCTCCTGCTTCTACGGCCGACTAAGATAGCATCAATTGCAATGGACGAAGCAACAGTTTCGAGGGAATGGCAACCAATGAAACGGGAATCGAATAAATCGGTTCAGAGGACTAAAGAGCGGGAGTCACGCGAATCCGAGGAATGGCAATTTCTCGGAGAATAAAACGAAAATATTGACAGACGCATCAAGAGGATAGTGCGCGTGTGCGTGACTGGTGGCAACAGGGCGTTTCCATGGGAAAATTGAGATGACCAAAGAAGCCTAAGGAAATCCGAGGCTAAGTGACCAACTCGAATTCCACCTTTCGAAACCAGATGGCGTTGCGATCTGGGCTAAAAGGTGCCACATCACTTTAGGCCTTGATTGACCATTGAGGTCAAAAAGTTCCGATTACCGACCCATAAACATGATGCCCGATTGTCTTTTATATGACGAATGTATTATTTGTCTCACATAGTTATGATTAGATCGAGATGTTGACAGGAAGAAATGAAAGATGGAAATGAGTTTAAGGATTCCATGCAATTTAAAATGCACTCTGTGAGTCTGGAATGTCTCGTATTATTTTCGGATAAAGTATTCTTGTATTTTTAGAATAAGCTAGTGGAAAATAAACTCAATATGTTCGGGTGTTATTATATGGAATCTCATTTCGGCTCGTTCATCTGAGGATGGCCGAACGTCCGTCAATCTGACAATGTGATTTTAAATTTGTGGAGGTGTGGAAGTTTTTCTTCTTTGAATAAAATTAATATTCATTTTAAATGTTACGGCAAGCAGAATATCCAGATATCGCAGATTAGGATATGTACGTGCCATTCGAAAGCAGTTATACATAAGCACTAAATAGATACGAATGGAAAATTATAAGTATAATGGTGTAGTAAAATTACTAAATATAAATTTACAAAGAAAATAAAAGAATTTCTGAACGGCATAAATCAAGTCTGGAATAATGTAAGCCGAGGGAAATATCCCAGGGCAGAAAAAGACAGAAAGGGCGAAAAATAAGTGAAACCTATCGATAGTGTAATCAGAGTGAAGGGTTACGTTTTAAAATGCAGAGAAAAACCAACTGTATGTTAACCAGTTCAAGATGTCTTTAACAAGTGTTTTCATTAAGGTAATGATTCTCACCTTCGGATGGTTCCAAATAATTTTCATTTTATTAATGACTGTGGGCTCGTTTAATTAGCCATCTATTTGAAGATTTCCTCGCTTAATTTATGAATAACGTTAATAGCAATTGTACGTCAAGTAATAAGTAAAACTATTCTCTCATCACATAAACATTTGTGATGAGAAATTCGTGATGAGAGATTCCAATGTACACTAATGGAAGAGCTTAGCGAAGGCATTTCCAATCTTAAATGAAAGAACAGAAGATAATCATTCCCACAACTGACTCGTATGAATTTCATTACTGGAGGAGTCATAAACTACGAGCAGACTACGTGCTATGACCTTGAATGTAAATGAAGTGACATTAAAATTCAAAATCTTCGAACGACAGAACGCAGAGAATGTCGAGGGAAGAGATCGTCGATATTGAAAATTGCGGAATAGATTCTCTACAAAATTATCCTTGAAATCTGGAGCATTCGAATTACGAATTTAATTGTTTCAATTTCGAAGTGGGTAACTCGAAAAGTTTGTGCCTCGAAATCCAGTTTTCAATTATGTCTTTTCGTTTTTTTCGATTCGTTTCCCAAAATTAAGTCGGACTCCGGACGTCAAAATGGAGTATGTAAAGGTCGTACGTCGAAAAACCCGTATGGAGAGAGGTTTTAAGGTAGAGATACCACTGTAAATAAGCTGAAAGTAAATTATAATCTATAAATTTAAGTAGAACTTGATTTTTTTTAATTCGAAAACAAACTCCATCGTTTTCAGTTTCCTATTCGTAAAACGCTGAAAACATCATCTCATTGTACTCGAGACATTGCTGTCTTTGTAATAATTCAACTCCGGGATATAAATTATACAAAGATTTTAACAGAATTTCAAACCTTGAAATATAGCATTGTATTGTAAACTCCAGCATAAATTATTAAGCATGATTATTTTCGGATAGTAAATTTATCGCGATCTCAGCGACAGAGACAAAAATTAATAAAAAATTTAATTAATTTAATTTCACAAAATGAAGATGCAGACAATACTTTAAATAGCTGATTAACTCAGTAGAAGATTCCATCCCATTTAATAACTTAATTCACTCATGTCGTACCTATTATCAGAATAGTTTCATACCATAAACGACAGGATGGACTCATATAGAAGCATGAATACCACAGTTTATAGTGGAATTGGAGTCTATTAGGAATGGACTTTATTGTCACAGCTATCTCTTCTCAGCAGGCACGTCAATACTCCATGCGGAGAAAAGAGTAATGAAGGAAGTAATTGGATTGGAAAAGAGAATGCTGGATGAAGTTGATATTGACCCTCGAAATATAATTGGAACTTACTCGCATATTCCAACTGAAGAGAGGCTCGGATTACTACAGCGTTCTATTTTTGAAGAATATTTTTTCCACTACAAAACGAGCGATCAAGAACACACAACACTTTTATCACAATAACATTTCGTTTAAGTCAAACGAAAACAACAAAAAGCTTATATTTACTCGATCCTTTTCATTCGCGACACTAAAACCTTTGAGAAGAGATACAAGAATTTTAATCTTGTATTTTATACTATATTTGAATTCTCACTTTATTTGCGAAGCTTCAAAAATTGTTCACGTGTAAATACGTTTCTGCAGCGAGCGAATTTCAGAAATTTTCCGAATGGAAATCGCTGAAATAGTGAAAAATAGATCAAAGAAGTGAAAGGGAATGGAAGGCTTTCAAAGGGACGTCGCTTCTGAATACATTACCAACGGCAAGAATTATTCAAAGAAAAACTTAAAAGAGTTATTTTCGGTCAACGAATTTCTGAAAACCTATTAAACCTTTACTTACACATAAATCCTAATTTTAATTTCGCTTTTTAATTCAACAACTGTTCCGAAAATAGGTAAAGGAAAAGCTTACTTTTTGAAAATCTTTCTTGAATATAACTTCCAATTATTTTTGACTGTGACTGTCATAAAATGTTAATGACAATTATACTCAAGGGTTCCATAATAAACAAGTGGGTAGCACATTCGCCTATGAACAATTGTCACTCTATCTCAGAATACCTTCAATCTTCACTTCATTATCTTCTAAATACATCCCTATTTAAATTTCATCTCCCTCTTAAATCAATCCTTAGCATGATTGCAAAAGAATGATCCATGTAATTTGGCTTATCTGAATTGTCTACTTAATCCACGTCATTGATTCTGTAATTTTCATTTGTTTTTATACTTAATTGTTTAATCGTTAATCATATTTATTCACTGTTGCTAATCGTCAGGTATCATTGACCTCCTATATGTTGAGGTTCAATAAACAAAGAAGTATATTAGCATATAAAATAAGGAGATGAATTGTTAATAAACATTATGGAGAGTAATTAGTATTGATTAAATTCAAGTTAAAATAAAGCTTCGAAACGAAAAAAATAATCTCAGTGAGTGAAAAGGAAAATATGGATCTAAATGTGGAGAGCGGGCGCAATAAGAAACGGAAATATAAAAAAATAGGGGAAAATATTAGCGAAGGGAGAGTGTGAACAGTTTGAGAATAAAACGTGAGGGCGTACTCGGTGCCATTCATCAGCTCAAGGACTCAAAAACGACAAACAGGCGGCGGGGAAAGGAAATGAAAAACGCTTGCTGCAGAGATGTAATTACCAGATTGGGCGATTTATTATTTTTTCCTTTGTTTACAGTTTCCTCACAATTCTACGGGACTGAGTTTTGTTTCCGCCGCAAACGAATTCCTCTCTTATATAAAACCGTAACAATTTTACGTTTAAGAGGTGTGTTTTGTAGGGCGGGTAGCAAATACGCTATTAAATAACCGAAAACGGCGATGAATTGTCCGCCGTAAAACTCTCAGTAATCAAATAAAAAGGGACTGCATGAACTCCATGTTTTCAGCGGTTTGAAGCTTCTGTAAAAACAACGCAACCTTAAATTTTACGGTTGTTTTCAATCCTTTACGGGTTGATAATCACTAATAAAAGCTTTCAGTCGTTATTACTAATATGGAAGCAAACTAATAATGATATTCGGTAAAACTGTGGTATCATGCAGGTTCTGGGCGATAACTTAACGTTAATTTAATAAAAATTTAATTTTTCTCTTTCCTCAGCATGGAACAAGAGACTGAACGTATAAGCTACAATACAAAAATACAATCGAAATGATGTCACGGAAAACTGTTTAAAGCAAATTAAATTATCTTTCATAATGATAAAGAGATACGCATTAAGGCATTCATTTTTGATCTCATTAAATATTTACGTAATACTGTGAAAAGAATATAATAGATGTGGCTCGACCTTACTTGTCTGAACGTCATAGAGAAAGATATAAAATTCTCGTTGTTTCCATGGAACATATATTTAGTTTAACTTGAATGTTATATGAGTCGAAATTATTCGAATAAAAAATTGTTCTGTTGGAACTACAAAGTACTTCATTTTTTTCTTATGAAAGTAAAAATTATCTTTCGTAAACTACAAATAAGTTCTCTCTCTTCACCGCCATAAAAAGTTTTATGACGTTCTTTACTTCGTTCCAATTTATCTAGTGAGTAAGCTAGATGGAAATTTAATCTTAAGTCTTCAAATGCAAAGCACGAACCGTGATTTCATTCCTTAAATTGTGAAATTCTGTGATTCGCTACATGAGGAAAATACACATAATTAGATCCACTCATAATCTATCAAAACTAGACTATAAACACAGGGACGCAGTTTAGCAAATTACTTTTTACCCTCTTCTTTCGATAGCTAAGAAATCGTTGAAATCCTCAGAAATTGTGGAACTCACAGAAGAAATAACAAATATACTTACAGTAAACAAATAATATAATAGGGCATCTGGGATTCTTGCAGCAGGTGGAAGAAGCATTTGTAGAAGCTTACCTGAAAAATAAGAGAGAGAAACTTTCAAAATATTTTCCAAATCTATTTCACTGATGAAAACATTCATTAGAGAATGTAACATAGACAGCCAGCTAAGTTTATAATTACTGAACACCCGATGGATATATATTCTTTAGAATAAAACATAATATTTATATAACATATAGACTAACTATCACACATATAGTACATAGAAACGTTATTTCTATATATCTCTCTACTTTGACGATATTTTATGATTTTCAGTCTCCAATAAATACTTTTATGGCGAGATAAATCATTTAAATGTGAAATATTAAATAGTAATGAAAAATTAACTTAAATAAATGGCAATTATAAAATTCAATCAACCTTTGAATTCAATCAAAGTGAATTATGATACATTTAGAAACTAAAGGATTAACTTAACGATTCAACTTTTTAGAACCAGGGACCTACGCATGACATATATTCTCGAATAAAAGAGCCCTTTTTCTTTTTCTATATCTTCCCAAAACTTAGGTGCGCCATAGATTCGGGTGTGCCTTATTTGAAAATATCAAAATTCGTTTGAAGAGAATTAAAAAATTAGACCTGGCGTAAATCAATTAAGGAATGACCGATGTATTAGAGGTTTACAAACGTACACTTAGTCGTTTTGTCAGTACGGACCTGCGTCGAGTCAGGGAATTGATAAACCAAGGGAAATCCAGAATTACTAACCTTCTAGAACATGGATAGCCTATGGGACGCCGAAAACACATGAGAGAATTGTTTGGGAAGAGGAGTCTCGAACTACATGGGTGGTCTGAAAAGTTTCCGACATTTCGCCATTTCTTGACATGTTTTCTGAAAATTTTCTGAAGATTTCTGAAAAAATCTGAGGTCGGAAACTTTTCAGACCACCCTCGTATTCCCTTGTTACGTACACTTTCTTTAAAAAATGAAGCCCTCGAGTAAATAAATGTAGATTCTGTTCATTATTATTGATGATGATTGGTTATTTAAGTCACTAAGAACATTTTAATTCCATCTTAAAAAAATAAAATAACAACACTTCGTCCTATGATTTGGTGCCACATCGACACGCAAGTCCTTAATATTTATTTCGCCGAAAACAGCTCGCAAGTCCTCCAACAAAAAGGGACTCCACATTATGTTCAGACCCTTGTCTTGATGCAAACTCCAAGGCCGAGTAACGGCTTTGGGGGCGTTTTCAAACAAAAAATAACAAACATAATATCATCAAAATTAGGCTACCGAAGACGTCCAAAAACGCAAAAGCGAAAATATCTGTTAGTTCTTTCCTTAAAAGAGAAATTTCAGTGCCTCCGACAAAGAAAACGCTTCCTCATGATCCAAAAACCACTGGAGCGAATCGAGAGGGAAACCATAGCGTAAATATTTGTGAAATAAAACCTCATATTAACATGGACATCAAAGAGAATCCGTGACGTGCTTCTCGTTCGAGTTTATCCATGTGTTCCTGGATACTGACCTCCGATGATAGTACTCAAAGTAAGGATTGCTAACTGAGGCATATTGGCCCCGATATTTCGCGTGGCGTTATGTTCCTCCGGCTATCTGATCACTTCTCCATGTGCGAAAAAAAACGTAGAGTAAACGATTCAATTACGAATATTCCATTGGCAACACAACATTCTCGTAGTAGAAGTTGACTTGATTCAAATATTATTAATATCTTTAAATTAAAATATTGAAATAAATAACTCAAAATTTTATTGAAGAAAAATCGACATCCGTTGCATTATATTTTAGAAAAATAAATTATCCAAAAGAAAGGTATCCTGTTCAAGATGACTCTGACATCTCCAAGTAAGCGTTAAAATATTCCTATTTGACAAAATGCACGATTTCTCTTTTTCAATTAAACACATTAGCTACTTGAGAAGTTGAAAATTTTTATATTAAACTCATCAATATACAACGTAGCTGCTTGTAGAAAAATATCGGGAAAATCTCCGTCAAAACGTTTTCGACAAACTCTTACTCTTTTTACAAAATTTTTAAATTATGCATTCTCATTGGTGGCATTCTATGTATATCGGCTTTCTGAGATACCTCAAGAGATCAAATTAAGCTATGAACAATATTTATCCATAACATCACAATTGGGAGTATTTAAATATAGATCGAGGAAATCTTCATCTTTCTAAAGTCGTTGCTGTAGCAACTGCGGCATATCAACAGAAAAAGGGTACCTAATTTAGACTGTATGAACCTGTGAAGAAAATCTTGTTAGTATTCTCGAAGGATTTTCAGTTGCCATTTCTACTAGGAAGATTACTCTTCAGGTTAATACCGAAGGGATTCCAAAATGGAGATTGCAAATCATACAAAAAGAGGCGATAAGCAAAGGTGAAATCTCGCGCGACAAATCGCAGACAAAACGAGAATCAATTTGGCTTTCAACAATTGATGGGACCAATTCCGGTGTGAGTGCCCTTGAAAATTACAAGCCATTTACGATCCAATGTACAGCTCAATAAATCATTCACTTTCTGATTCAATCCCAGATTTTAGGCACTATTCGTTCGTAATCAGAGTTGGCCTCTCCAAAAGGACCACGATCCATAATCTCTAGAACCAAAGGGACGTGTGCAACTCTGCCTTATGACCTAAATTTTGATTCATTTCTTTCAGAATTGGATTATACGCATAAACCCCTTCTGGATAGAGAATAATGCCTTTAATCCTCATCCATGTTGAATAAAGATAGTAAGCAATTTCCACAATAGAATTTTTTCACTGTGACTAAATTCGTCGAAGGACTCATATCTTCAATCGGAGAAGTAAAGGATGGCAGAGTTTATAAGTGATATTGGAGAAGAAACTCAAATATAAACTCTACAAAACATAAAAACAATATTTTTTATTTAAGAGCTTGTAATGTTTCCCTAGGTTGCCCTGCAACAGAGTATAGATAAACCTCATTATTACTATTAATTTGATTTGTAATAAAATGCACACTAACAGATAGTGCGTGACCAGTATGAAAGGAATGTATGAAATCATTTTGGACATGTGGATCTACATGTACATATATGCCCTGCGATCCTCCTTGTGGTATTTGGCCGGGGGTGTGCGCACTTATGAGTCCTATTCCCTAATCGGCTACTGCCACAATAGGCTTTATTGATGGAATGCATTAGATAGTACGAAATGACGGGGTGATATGTGATGAATGTGCTGCCGATTTGGGAAGGAGAGTTAGATGGACGTGATCGATGAGATTTGAAGAAAAGTACCTTGGGAATAAATGAACTAAATGACGTATGGATGAAAAGCTAACGACAGACAAACAAGATTATTCGTAATACTACTTCTCTTGCATTGTCATAAACAGGCATCTGTATAAATTTTGAATAGTAGCATGGATATTCAGCACCATACTCACTGAGAAAAACAACATGGGTTACTGAATAAAATGAATGATTACGAAAATCTATGGTAAATTTCGCAAATTCTTTCTTTAAACGCAAAGTAGGCTAAGTCAAACTTTTCAGGAGACTCTGCATATCATTTCAGAATATTACAAAAAGTACATGCAAATAATTCAGTGTAATAATAAATATAAATTTCAATATACGATTTCAAAGAATTAAATACGCAAATTGTTTCAATTTTCAATTCTTTTTGAAGTAGATTCAAAGGTTCACAAAAAATTTTCTACTGAACCACCACATTTTCACATTTGGAAGAGATAAAAATCAACAAGTTGAACTATAAAAGTCATTTATGAAATTTTAGTATGATTCCCAGAAAAAATATACAAAAACGCTAAAGCCATCCGTTCGTCGGAAGCTTAAAGGGAATGTAACGCATGCAATAATTCTTTCGAAGTTATAATTAATCTTATACCGATTCTACACTATTTTATTGTATATAATTAACTAGAAAATCAAAGCACTAAATTATAAAACAGCACCAGTAATTTTAACACATTATCTATCTTCCCTGAGGAATGACTAACTTTAAGCAAGAGTGAAGTTCGCCGAAGACAAAATAAAAAGGGTTGTGAAGGATTACTATCCTTCTTACGTAACTTCAAAATCCTACTACTAGGGCCGAAGCCTCACATGCAAAGCCTTTTTAGCATAAACTTGAGCAAAGTACTCTTCAAGGCCTTTCCTCAAAGAGACTGTGTGAAGCTCGGTATGGCTTGTGCTTAGCAAAACACTCTCATCTTATGTATCTCAAATTTTCTATTCAATGCAGATTACAGCAGTCACATATTAAAGCTTTGTTATTCCGTATTTAAGCCATTAAAATTTAAGTAAGCATTGAACCATGATCCAAAAAAATTAAGTGGAGTTTCTAAAAATGCTATTTTAAATTTTAAATATCACTTTTCTGCCATAATTCGTAGATTTAAAGGTCGCTTTTCGGTGTTTCTTTTCGTTACTATATCAACAAGTAAATGTGTCGAAAAAAGAACAAAGGAATGTTTCGTGGGCTCCTGAATAGCCTCAGAGAGATCGTAATGCACTCTCACCTCTGCTGTTAAAAATATTCATCCCCCATCGACTGTCTGCTGAAAACTACTTAATCGTAGAGTTAAAATTAGTAAGACTTAGATCGTTTCTTTGTACGAAAATGTCAAAAATATGATGTAATGCAACCATATTTACGCATCCCGATTATGACCCAATCCCGCTTAAGATGCGGTTTTCGCTTCCCAGAAAAACGTCTTAACGAGGTTTTACTGAATCTGTACAAGATCCGCAAAAATCAAAAAATCCGATAAAAGAATACCAAATGAGTAATTCGTGCTAAATTTTATTGTGCTTTGAGCACATTTATTTACATTGATATAACGTTAAAGAGTTCAATTCTAGTTCAAGAAATCTTCGCACATCACATGGTATGAATCTTGATGGGGATTCTCTGCCAAAGCATTTAAGTTCCTTCCCATATGACCTGGAATAATATCTATTTCGACTTCGGACACCTAATTACTAGGGTCTAAAAAATAAATCACCCATAAAAATGCATAGAGAAATTAATTCATAAATGATTTATTTACTTTCCTAATTCTACACTAGTCTAACTGGATACCAAAAGTCATCGTTACATTATAATAATAAGCTGGATTTGACTCCAGATGGCTTTAAAATATTCCTTTAAGAAATATATGTAAACTATATAATTATCTCAGCCAGAATTCAGTTTTTTACAACATTCAATTAAAATTATTGGTCCACGAAATAGGCGTAGGTATCAAAATAAGGGAAATTGAAAAATGAATCTCATTATAAACGTGAAACATATTGTTTTCTATTCGAATTTGCAAGAAATACGATAAAATAGACAAAAGTGTTATGAAATGCGAAGTCGTAAACAGCCCGTAGTCCCTGGAGACCGCCAAATCCGGCATTCTTACGTGGTGAACAAATGGAGAATTTAGGATATCATATCAGAAATACATTAAATTATTATAGGCCTAATGTACATGTTTCAGTTAAGAAGGATCATCTGTATACCGTAATATTTATACATTTTTAAATACGTTATATTAAATTCCGTTCTATTAGATGGGTGAGTTCACCAGTATCCCGAGGTTTGCATGGGCTAAAACTTCAAATAATCTGTGAAACGAGTTAACTTATTTATACCATTTCGAAATTAAACATAAACGCAAATATTGCAATGATAAATTTTACTATTATAGCTCTTTGAAATACTTCACCTTACTTCCACATCCGAAGAAATCGAATTGCTCCGTCCATAAAGCCGTCCCTAGTGAATAAACAGGTCGCGTCGAAAATCTAAGCGGCAAACATTTTTTAATATCGGTAAATAAAGGCATCAAAGGGAAGAAAATAAACGGGGGAAAAAGGAGGGTCGTTGCTCCAGCGTATATCGGAAAATCGATCTTCATATTTACATTGCGAAAAAAATTGGTCCTTTTTATCTCTCACTTCCATCTTCTGATGAAGAGGAGTTATTCCAAAGTAGAGGGAATGCATGAATAGGTCGGGAAAAGAGACGGCAGGGACAAATTTACACCCAGTCTATGATCTTAAACCACTATGGATGCGACGTTATAAAATGTTTCCTTTGTAAAAATTATCCCTTGCAATTCTCTCCCACTCTAAGCTCTATATTCTTGGAAAGTAGGTCAGTTTTTGTACGGAGACGTAAGAGTACTGTATATTTCGCTTTTCGACTCGTAACTTGGCAACGGAGAAATAACTTAATAATGAGAGAAAAGGATTTGATTTGGAGACGAAAATAGAGTTAAGAGTGATTTAAAATAACGTCAAGATTTGTCCTTCAACTTCGATGACAGATCTTCTTCGAAATGAAACTATAATGAAAAATACTGAGTTAGGCCTAACATGGTTGAATTAAAGTAAACACGTAAATTCCACAGTATTTTCTTTCAGGGTGGCAGCCATCATTGATTGATCATAGACGTCACGGGGCCTGAAAACTTAATTTTCCGGAAAAAGTTTTCTTGAAACAGGATTTGAAACACTTAGGAAATATTTCGGAAACTGGAGTAAATACTGTAACCACACGGCCAATTTGATGTTAAAACTTGTTTATGAGAATAGCTTATAATGCAACGAAGAGGCTGGTTACGTAGGCTACTGCGAGCGCCCGCCAGATAATTACAAATACATACACATTTATGTTGATACCCGGTGAGCCAGAGTAAGGTGTATGGCAGGCGTATGACGATGTGAATCAGTAAGGAAAGCAACGGCAATAGAATTACTCATGTCTAAGCTATACCCCATTCCCTCTCCAAAGCTTTCTTCGGTTAATAGTGAGGGGGCGACAATCCAATCAGCACTCAAGCTTATATCTTTAAAAATTTTATTTTATTCATCCAATCCTTCTTAAACGTTAGAAAAGAATAATTTGCGTTTCATTGATATTTGTATCTTATACTTTACTAAAACATGACTTGTCTTAACGAATCACGAACATAGTTCTATCCAAATATAATATACAGAACATATACTATCGAAGAAGAGAAATATATAAACAAATTCACAGTGATATTTAAATTATTAGTTATCATATTTGACTTTCCTCTTTGGTATTATTACCTAAAAATCATATATTACGCACCTTGACGATTATGTCACCACCTTAATATTCTACTAGGAGCAGATTGATTTTCTTTCCTGTTTCTTCTAAATCTTTATTAGTAATTTAACCCTTTTCAAATTCAAAATATACGAAAAAGCATTCTCGCGAAACTACCGAGCCCGAATTTTGTTCTATAGATTCCTTAGTCGACAAGGAAATATTTTCCCATCAAAGAGAAACATACATATAGCCAAACAGAATTCGAATTTTAAAAAAAATGTATCTTCATTAACCTTTTTCCGTATCCTTTTCACAAATCTCAACCTCCTTTCTCTTTCGTTCATCCCCATTCTGCCGAAGGTCACTCTTTATAAACCCTTCCATTTCATATTTTTCCAATTTGAAGACAGAATTTTTCCACGTTGGGCCACTTTCCTATAATTTTAAACTTTTGAGCCGAACTTTGGGAAACGCAATAAAAGAAGTGAAAACGGAGCCTCTCTCAAATAAAGTGAAGATGTAGGAAAAAGGATCGCTTCTATAAAAATTTCATGACGAGCAAATTAAAATATATTGCCGAGGGGCAATCAAGCATGAAGAGACAGTTTCTTTTATCCGAAATACCTTTCACATTCAACCATAATTGATTAAACTTTCGGGATGAAGTATCGTCGAAAATGGGCCCATCTCTACCCTTGATAAAAAAGGAAACGCAGCTCGTTATAGCTAAAAATTTATATTGCTTCATGGAAATTAGTATAAGAATAAAAGAAATGTTAAAAATAATTATTCAGTGAAACAAGGGACAGCCTCGGGCGGGACCTTAGAGAGACCTTCCTGTCCGTTGCTGGGGGGTGTCCGCTGTAGAGAAGTGCCTTTTAAACTCTCACATCATGCAATAGATCGGGGCATTACAAAATTGTCCGATAGGAGTGTCCGATGGGGTGTCCGTTGAGAAGGGTTTTACTGTTGTATATCATGAAGGACATGAATACAGAAAATCAAAGTAAGATAAATCTTAAAGTTTAATCTTCTTCCCTAAGTCTTCAGTTACTCTCCCTGCATGTTTATAGATGTGATGACAACAGCTGTAGAAGTTCTGTCAGCAATACTACTATTCTCTCGTCCTTTCACAAATTCAAGAAAATTGTCTTAAAGGTTCGGTAGTGAAGGAGAGTAATCGCATCCGTTTAGAAACCTTTGGCTACATTACGAATCTAGCAACATACATGCAGTCGTTGTTCGCAGCGGTTGACTCTGAATTAGCAAGTACGTTTTGAGCAAATCAGTCGTTGTGAGTAATACCTCAGGACTTCCCGTATTAGCATTGTGTCAACTATCTCGCATACAAGGGTCGCATGGCCAGGGATACATATCTTGCGGTGTGTCGTCCTTCCTCTACTGAGACCGCAAATAGAAGCACTTTCACAGTCTGTACCGAGAGCAGACGAGACCGCAAGACGCACTGATGAAATAGGATGGAAAGACATTCAAACTGCCACTACTATGTATTCTTCTTGAGGAAAATATTGCTATTGTAAAACACTGACTACGTTCTAATTTTGAAAATCTCGTTTCAATTGATCGCATACTAACAAAGAGAGAACTTAAAGGAAATGAAAAGCCTTTCTAGATTCCGGTGTAACTCAGTGGCAGACCGTGGAGTGGAAATTTCTTAATTAATATTTAATATACAAACAAAATTCTGGATTTTCAAAGGAAGCTTGTAAAAAAACTTCGTTTATTTATTCCAATCTTTGCGGGTTGCTTTCCATTTACTATAATATAAATCTTAAGTTAATCATTGGACATTGATTAATCCGAATCATTGAGCTAAGATGAAATTAAGTTATCTTTTTAGGAATTAAGCTATTTAAAATTGAGTTGTGTATAAAATCAAATATAAAAAATAGAAAGTTACTAAGAAGATTGTTTACCAAATAAAGATTGTTGAAACAAAAAGACGCCACTACAAACGCTTCCCCAAAGTAACACGTTAGGAATCATCTTAATCTGTTCTTATACTTCGATGGAATAAAGAGAAACTCATTTTATATTTCCTTTGCATGTAAGTTTCCTAAATCTTCGTCATTGTATTTAATCACATATTTCCTGCTCAGTAAGAGAGAACCGAGAATGAAGAGAGAGAAATAATGTCGATCGATTTAGCGACGAAATAGCTGATTTTTAAATAGAGAAAAACACGCGGCCAACTTTAAAACCGAATGACGCATAGGAAGGAATACCTCTCGAGAAATAACGAAAAAACGATTCGATGCAGACATTTCTAGAAATCACTAAATTTCGCAAATCCGAAAGATAATTCAAGAAACATTTGGCCACTCGAAAACGCAGAAGGCAAACAAAATAGAGATTCGTGACCGAAAGCGTCTGAGCGAGTAACAGCTTGGTACGAGCGAAATAATTTTTAAGAATCGATTTTTTCCGCATAACTCCGAATGACAAAAAAAGGAAACCACGCGGGTTTTTCTCGAGTGCCACTAGTCACAGAGTCGGAAAGACGGACAAAGCAAACAATTTATAAAATTCTTCAAAAAAATACATTTGAAGGGAGGCCGCATTCGGGATCGCCGAAAACCGCAAAGTCCCTTCTGTTTTCCCTTCGAAGGGAAACGACCGTGAAATATATAACTGGGCGAGAGCACGTCGCGTATATATCTCATTGGACAACGGCAGCGCTCTCACGTGGCAGCCACACAAACTAAAGGCCGACTCATCAGTGCGTAAACATTTCCTGTTTTAATTTATTTCACTTCGCATGGATGATGATTTAAAGTAGACGTAGTTAACATTCTCTCCGTTTTTTAATGTGAGGGCCCAAAAATCCCCTGTTGTGGTGGAGCTGTTCCTTCTTCGAAAGACACGTGTGGATGAGTTCATTCAAAGGCATACATAAAACTCTCCGATATCGTTGAGTAAGGAAGGGGGAAATTTTTCATCATTCCCCTGAAATTTGTTGTTATTCACAGAACTCTTGCTTTCATTTTGAGAGATTTTAACTATTCATTATGAGACGTCTCTACTTTGCTAGACATTACGTATTCCCTTTAAAGGCAAACGAGATTTAAATACACCAGTCTGTCGAGGAAAATCTTTCTCGTAAATAATGCATGAAAAGTATTCCGAGCTAAAATTTCCAGAAAATGTATTTACTACTATGGATGACGAATTCTTAGTTTTGAATTCGCGGAAAGGTAAAATATGTTTTAAAGAAATCTCAGCGCGATTGCTTATTAAAGTATCATTAAAATAAGTAGCTATTTTTAATCGTATAGTTAATTATGAGGTAGTGGAAAGGTAAGAGGAAGCAAATGCCTATAATCCGCCATGAAAAACAAACAGACTAATATACTTATTCGTAATAATGTTTAATTTAACCTCTTTAATTCTACAGTTAATTTTTACATTCTCGTGAAGAATAATTTATCGCACATATAAAGTATACTAATGATAATCAAAAAAGCAATTTAACATAAAGATCTTTTCGAGTTTTCTTTCCTTCCTTACCTATGTGTTCGGTTGATGGTTTTTGGTAATTAAGAATCTGATTTTGGCGTTGATTTTAATGGCTAGTTGCCCTTCTTTCCACAAACTCTTATCGAATAATTCGTAAAAACACACAAATAACCATTCCCTAGTCACAAAATCCCGATAAGGGATTTGAAGATTTATTTTAGTTCGATTAATTAAGTCAATTAATTATGGGTTTCATGAAAAACTCTCGCGAAGTGAGATTCTAAATTTATGAAAATCTTTAAAATGTACCAATAATTTCTAGAAATCTTTAATATAATTCTTTTGCAATCAAAATAAAATAGTTTCTTAAATCTTTTAAACAGTTCGAAGAATTTTCCGGAAATAGGAAAGTAGATTTTTCGATAACTTCACATTAAATGAGCAAAAGAAACGTTTTTGCCAAATAATTTAACTTAATTTATCTTCTGTTCTGCAGATTTCTCGCAGATAGCAAGTTCCGATTTAGGGTCTGAATTTTTTATATTAAAATAATGCTAATAGGATTCACCTAAATACTCAGCGGAAGCAAATGTGGAACGAAAATCTTTAACGTGTGCCTAAAATGTGGCCTCTGTTAAAAGACAGCACTTTTATTGGCGATTTCGCATTGAAAGGGGAAAAGGAACATTCAGGACCGCTCTGAATTATCTATTCCATACCATATTTGCTCAACTACACTGCATCATTATTTCCCAATTCCCATTCCTCGCCCAATGGTAATCGGAATTAAGTTAAACAATCATGAAGCAACCTACTTCGCTTCCGAAAATAAATCTTCCTCCGCATTTTTCTCTGACGACAAAAGGGTGCGAACGGAATTACGTGTGAGAGAATTCATTTACATTTCACCCACTTGGTAAGCCGCATGGGAGGAAATTCAAAAGGCAGTTCTGCTGGAAGCTATAATTCATAGTGTTCTAATTCGTTTCCTGGCTCAGGTGAATCCTTCCGTATCTCTCTCGTGCATTCCATCGGATCGTTTTAAAATTTCGCGTTCATTTTAAAGTCAAGCTGCCGGATTTAGAAAATTCCACTCACGTCGCGCTGAAATCTCCAATTTGACCTCGGCAGTGTCTACGGAGTATATTGAAGCATCGAGTATCTTCACAACTCCCATTGATAGACCATTATTTCACCCTCTTGCAATGGGTTGTATTGAACTGAAATCCCGCAAAATATCGTGGTGTTGTGGAGAAATGACTTTAAACATGGGTTTAGCGATTCAAACCAGAGTAGGGAGAAGATGACAGAGTATACTAACTGAAGAATAAAAAACCTTTGACTTTCCACTGTAACTTATTAGACACAACTAGTTTCGTCTTATAAATCATATGCAAAGCAAAGTACAAAGATACTTTTTTAAAATTCTTTTTATCATAGCTCCCTTCCACAAATTGAGGCACATGCGATATACTTATATGATGTGGGTTTTACGAACCACTAAATCGGTAGAATTTTGAAGATACATTCTTGAAAATCTTTTTGAATCTAGATAGAAAAATGAAACTCTGGACAGTAATCGTCTGGATCGAAGGGATGTCTCCAGCGCTCAACAAAATTTCCCAACGATAAGCAATCTCGAATCATTCGCACAAAAGAGTGGATCGGCCAGTTTTATTTTAACAACTATAACCTTATTTCCCACTTTGTATTCAACCGTCCGATGTAGCAGATAAAATATCTACTATATGTCCGGAGAATTTACCTTCTACAAATTCAAACACAAAGCACAACCCATGATTTCATCTCATTCTTCTCAATTCGGGAGTGTATTGGAAATTCCAGCGATACAACTAAGCAAAAACTACCATACGCATGACCGTGATATTACATTACTTTTCAAGTAAATTTAAAGGCGAAAAACAAATTTCACAATCAGTCAACCCATTCAACATCAACTATTCGGTTCTATTGTGTGCTTAATTTTTCTAAGATCCCTCTCATAGCTTTCTCATTTAAATTTAAACGCGTCCATCGTCTATTCATATTTCCAAAAATATTTCCTTCGCATTCTTTCTGTGATTAGTCCAATCTAAGAGAGCATTACTTCACATCATCTTCAAGTACATGCTTCTCATTTAATCCATCTCATAGAAAAACATAAATCCTCTTTCAAGTTGGTCTTTTTGACACGTTTTTTCAGTTCAAATTAACTTAAAACCCAAGATTGACAAATTTATTACATTTTTAAAGCAAAAAAAGCATTCAGAAAGGCTATCCCTTAAAATACTGAACCAACAACATATACATTAGGGCGAAAATGATATCAATAGGTACAGCTCGTGAATGTAGGCAGACGTTGTTTTCAAAATATTCAGAATTAAGAGGAAACCACTCCATAAGTTTACCATTCATCTCATGAAAATAACCTGCACTGATTGCTTATTTAAGTGAGGATATTTCTCGTCTGAAAGTCCTGGCTAATAATAGGAAACAGAAAGCTCTCCCATTCCTTTCCTTGAGATTGCGATAGCGTGATTCAAAGTTTTGAAATGCAACGTTTTATTTCTATTCAAAGACCTAGTAATCAATTTATCGTCTTTAAAGTAAATAAATTAGTAAATAAATTATATTTCAAAACATAAAAGGAGCAATTATCAATTTTTCTGGAGAGTTTCAATTGGAAAAAATCTTGCGTAAAGACAAAAAGCGAGAACTAAACATAAACATATCAATGCAGCATAACGATAATCGTACTAGATTAATTTTTTGTTAGGTTGCTATGATGTTCGCATATTCACGCAGGAAAGGTCTTTTGCATAGCCAGATTGGAGGTTAAGTTTGAAAGTCCTTGAAAGAAATTAACCATTATGCGATCCCTGCTTGGATATGAGAAATTTATGCAAGTTAAAGCAGCAAAAGAGAGGAACACGGAATAATAACCTTTATAAGAGGGAAATCAGCTAACAGCATGTAAAGCCCGGTTTGAATGGAAAGACCAGTTGGGTGATAAAATCGGAGCGGTATCTTAATTTAAGAAATCGGATTCTTAAAGAATTTCAAGTGCTTAGTAAATTGGAGCAAGCATTGGGAACTCAGAGGAAGGGAAAGAAAAAAAAACTAATCCATCATCTACCGAAGATTTTTCCCGTTATCTTCGTGGGCTTCAGAGCGTCTCGCGGGTTGTATAATCATGAGGATAAATTGCCATTCGCGTTGTTATTCTAACGCATTTTCCAGCAAATTAGCCTTATCTACGATTTCCCGAAGAAATGTGCTATAAATATTAGGAAAACCTATCTCAATTTTGCTGTTTCTGTTTCGTCTTTTCCAACTGAAAAGAAGGTGGCAATTTCTTCAACCAAGGTTATTTCTCCTTGAACTGACTGCATATTCACGAATCATTGTTAAATATTCAGAAAATATCTCTGTAAGATTTCCGAGAACGTGAATGTGAAAAAAGTAAATAAGGAATTCATACTTCCACCATTAAATGAAGAGATTTCACAGCTAAGCAATAGAAGCATGTGAAACTCTAATATCATTTGGTTATACTCTAAATTACATAATTTAAAAAACCGGTCCTTTTCTATCACAAACGAAAATCATAATTGCTAATACTTTAGAAAAAGTAACGTAGGAAAAGATACTAGGATGAGAAAAATGAGGGGTTGTAAGAATCAAAGAAAAGTAACGCGTAATCGCACGACATTTCTCATCTTTGACAAATACCCCGGCGAAATGAAAAACTAGTTTCTCAGTAATCTGAAATACTGATTATAAATCGAATAACAAGAATATTGCGAAAAAATTGAAAAGGAGCTATATTTCGGAGAACTCGGGTTTGTTGATACGGAGGAAGAAAAAATACAAGGAATTTGTTCCGTATTGGCGGCGACGAGGACATGATAAGGCAAAAGCTCATTCGGATTCCATCCAACGCAACTGTGGGATTGCGCTGGAAAAATAACACCTCTTCTGCCTTTCATATTCTGCCTTATTTCCATCTCTCGCGCAATTTCGAACGTGGAAAAAGAGAGAGAGGAAAAATGTCCTCTCGAATCTCGAGACACGCAACTCTACAGGGCGTCTTCACAGAAAATACCAATCCATACTAAGGGAAGATGAGAAAGGGGAGTAATATTAGCAGGGAATGAAGGAGAAATGAACGCAAAAATAAAGATTACAAATACATGGAGTTTTAATACGATTTTATACTTGATTAGGGAAATAAACTCTTGTAAATGTCACATACTTGATTACATTACATGTATTTAAGTTCAAATCAAATGATTAAATCATTAAATCAATCAAAAGACAACACAGAAGACGAAGAAAATGAAAAACTCAATTTATTTGTTATCTAGAAACAAAAAATCAGACATAACGAATTTAAACGCCTGAATAAGTAAAAATGAAAAAGATAAAAGAATGAAAATACAGATAAAAAAACAGAAAATCAAGCACAAAGGAAGGAACAAGGTCTCAAGAGATTAAAGGCTAAGTAAAAGATTGATTGATTGTATTAAATAAATAAAACATAAATGAGAGATTTCATGCGGAAGATTTCCATAAAATACTAACAGTGAAGAGAAAGGACAGAAAGACCGAAAAAATACGGGATGCAACAAGGGCTTTTGAGGAAAAAATAATCTCCGACTAGTAAGTGGACGGAGAAGGCAAAATAAATAGAAAGGAAAGCGGTGGAGGAATTCAAATAGATCTGATGGACAAAGGAAAGAATGTCCGAGGAAAAACCAATAAAGATTGGATTGTTGTTCTTGGGATCAATGCTTTTCATATTTCTTTGATAAACAACTACAATATACTTACGGATATTGTATATATTTTTCTAAAATGATCGATAACCAATATTAAAAAGAAGATACAAGGAAAGGAGCAAGATACAGGAGATTGATAACTGTAAATTTACAGAAAATTATAAAAAATTATCAGGATTAGTAAAAATTGTTCAACAATATATTAAAGCTGATGCAAAGGGAATTTTCGCGAATAATTTAGACTCAATTTAATAAACTGGTGATGGTTAGTGATTTAATAATAAAATTTACTGTCCAGTAGAAAACATATGAATCTCAATGGTTGATATTTTGTTAAACTGAGAAAATGTCAGCGAGACTTTGCATTCAAACACTGCTTTAATTAAAATAATATTATCATATTAAATTTAGGATAATATTAAATATTTTATCCAGAAATATTATTTAAATTACGTTAAATTTATAAATTCCGAATGAGAATTTCATTTTATTGCAAAGAATGCTTGCGCCTGTGTGAGTCATTTCAAATCTTTTATGAAATGTATGCCGATGAGATACCGCTATCATTTCAATCCTTTATTAATCCGTGTCTTTCCTTACAAATGTCAATTTCTAGAAACGATCAAATCGAGCGGGTAATTATGATCAGCGAATCTATGAAAATGCAACATTTTTCTGAAACAGTAAGAGCATGTGAGTCAAGGACGTTAAGAGCATTGCATCGAAGGACCGACTTTAAAATAAATTCAAAAATGGACGCAATAATTAAAAGTCAATTACGGGAAAGGGAAATTTCGGAAGTGCCATAAATTTGTTTTATTTAGTAGACGTCGCGTAGTGCTATAAATTATTCAAATTCGCAAAAAGAACATACGGCGTATGAATTAATGCAGCGAGTACGCATGAAAAATGGGCCTTTTCTGAATGAATGGAGAGCCATGGCTATGGAAATTAGCCAATTTTGGCGAGGCGAGAATAAAATAACCCTCTCGCAATTACAAATTCGAAAATTTACCTTTTCCCGCGTGATTTGTCACTTTTTCCAGCTAAAGTACAGAGTAATATCATACAGCGACCTTTCCGACCGACATGAAGTACGATTAGAAACAGAATTACTGTAGATTCCGAAGAAAACGGCCAAATTATAACATTTCTTACTCTTCGCGTTTTTCCATGATTTCAATGGAGTGAATTAAGCTTAAAATATCAATTTCTAACTTGATAGATATCAAAAATAGGAGAACAATTAATTTTCTGAAGGATCAGATGTATGGAATAACAGATGTAAATTTATTATAAATTATAAAATACAAGGTAATTTTTGATGAGGGAATTCACAGATATCTTACATGATAATCACCGTTTTGTATCCATCCGTCCAATATCAATGACTCCAATAACTCCATGGGAAATATTGGAACATTAATTTCACGCACATCCCGACGAGATAGAAATGTGAAATTTAAAAAGTAATTAGACAATCGGTAACCTAATACATATTAATATTTCTCACTAAAAGATCTGCTGGTTAGACGCTGGACGACTCAAAAATGCTCTCAGATAAAGAAATGCAAGTTCATTTAATTAATGGTTCATTTTAATCGATTGTAGACACACATATTTCCCCATAATGAAATTAGAAGTAATGGTTCTACAAAATCGAGATAAGTTCCAGAAGAAAGGAAATTAGATAAACATTCTTATTTTAGCCGTGAATTATTGCTTTGGAATCCAAATTACGAATATTTTGTTATAATAAACGAAAATTTTGTAATTGTGCATATTTAAATGGTCCTCTTGAGACTCGTCTTGAATCCGAGCTTATGCATTCCAAAAATATATAAATAGAAAAATATATGGTGCGTAGGCCTAAATGACATAGTGAGTAAAGAGAAAGAGATACTAAAGCAAGTCGGTTCTAGAATTAATTTTTTTAAGTCTATCAATGAAATAGGGTGCGCGTACCCCCTGCCATACGCCCATTACGTATGTAGATATACGGATAGTGAAATAAGATAAAATTACCCCAATAATTAATTCAATAAGAAGGGGAGTGAGGATTGCTTTTTTGAAATAAACACGCCTTGGCAACGCGTGATGTATGACGAAATGAGAACTAAAGTACACGTTATATGAATTTAGAGTACGAAATATAAAAAAATTATAATTTAATCGTGAATACATATACATCTATGTTTTGTGTGTCATTAAAATAAACAACTCCTTAAGTAAAGAATTGCTCTATTAAAACAAGCAAGCTATGAAAACCTCTTAGCTGCTTCTTACGAAGCTTCTTAGCAAACCTGAAGCTTAATTTTTCTGGAAAAATTTCCCTAAACAGGATTCGAACCACTGATGAATTGACCTTTTGGATGAATCTTTGGAAAATTTTTGGAACTTTTAGAAGTTTGAACCAGACACTAACCCTTCGGTCATTCTGTTGCTGATCAAAACGCAATTTTTAATTCATCAAAAAGTCTCTCTATAGAGTAGACGACTGCATGCCTGACAAAAACAGATAATATGACGGATACATTTACATTAATCCTTGAATTTTAATGTAATTTTTCTATAAATTAAATTTATTTTCATCATTATGGACGAGATAATTCACTAGTTAATGATAAGAGATAACAACACCAATGAGGCTCTTTTTATTAAAAAAACCCATAGCAATAATGAATAATGTAAATAAAATGTCAACTCAGTAAACAACTAGGTTGTAATCCATATTTGGGGTCAAATTCGACCCCACTGGATATGTAACAATTTAGGCGTAAGGGTTAGGGGTGAAGAGAAAATTTATAGTCGTCGATTAACGAAAAATAGACGTAACGTTCGGTTTCGCTCAGAAAAGAACTTTATTCCTTTGGGTGTGTGGTTTAGCGGTAGACAGAAAGAATCCGATTCGGACGGCTGAATGTCGAAGGAGAAATTTGTCCCACCTGATCTCAATCCGCCCTCGGCGATAAATCATTTTGAGAAACTGGAGAGGAAATAAAAAAAGGAAACAAGTAATTGGAGGAACTAAAAGCGCCGACATTCTGGAAGCGGACCAATCCAGATATATCCCCGATGTGCGATTGTTTTCGCGGGGAAAACAAAAAACGAAAAGGGGAAATTCGGTGGAAGTGATAAATCCGATTGATTTTTTCCTTTGCTTCGTTTGTCGTTTGGATGTGGTTTAGGGATAACAAAACAATTGAAGTGAAAATTTTGTTAATTCATACTCTGAAAGGGATATAGATAATTCACGAGATAAAAAGGTGAGAAATATCGTCGCCTGGGAATGAGTTGGACGAATATAAATCACGAAAGGAATAGATGAGAAATATTTTGATGACATATAATGGGGGCTAGAGTAAACGAACTTTGGTGATAAATCATCTGCAAGTCAAGGTGTCACCACGCCTAAATTCGGAACTCTTAATTAAATAATAAAATTCGATGAATTTTTTTATTAATATAACACGAATCTATTCCAGGAAATTTACAAATTCCATTTTCTCTAGTGAAAATTTAATTTTACGCTTACAATTTAAATAGTTTAACTGCAGGATGATTTTTCTTTTATGACATGTTCTTAAATTCCTCATCATCAAGATATATTTAAGTACCAATCAAGAGTCATTCGTCAAATGTATTAGCTATGTCAATAAATAGATATACCATTACTATGCTGCGTTATTTGTCAAAATATTTCCTGGTAAAGTTGATTTCCTTTTACTAACTTATTCTCATTTGCAGATGTTTATAAATATTTTATAGATTTTTATACCACATAATACGAGGGTGGTCTGAAAAGTTTCTGACCCCAGATTTTTCAGAACTCTTCAGAAAATTTTTAGAAATTTTCAGAAAAAATGTCGAGAAATGGCGAAATGTCGGAAAATTTTCAGACCACCCACGTATATCATTTCATATCAATGAATTACCATTGTGTATGTCTACAATTATCGCTACTAATCTTGCAGATAACTATATTTTTCGCCATACACAATAATAGTAAATGTACTTGGCGTCGTCGTGCGTTTCTGATTACGATTTAGCTATTGACTGAAATTAAATTCGCTATTCAGTAACATTTATTGAGTATATAAAAGTTTTTTTAACTTTATTCTACTTTTAGCTTTAATAATATTGTTATTTTGCCTCTTCTTTAAGTATATTGCACTTGCTAAGACAAAAATGGGACTTAACAGGCACAATGGTACTGAATAAAATCCTTTGTCTGTCTGACTATATCGCTTTCATATCTTAAGTTCTGTGAGAGGACGATAATCAGTTCTCTTATTTCAAATTACCTTCTAATCTTCTTAAGTTTTAAAGGGTTGTGATTATCTAGTCAATATATAAATGTTATCCGTAAAATAATTTTTTTATTTTGTAAAACCCTCATAAGAATAAAATCATGCAAAAATAACCTTAAATGAGTTCATCAACGTTGCAATTCTATGGTATGGAATTATAAATTATACATTACAATAACAATTATATGGAAGTAATGCAAACACACAAAGTGGAAAAGTAAGTTGAACTTTAAAATGGACACAAAAATACTATTTCAGTCATACTAATAACATTTTCGAATTAGAATGTAAAATTATAGAAGTATAAAACGTAGTTAAACAACTTTAGATTTAATTTGATTTAGATATTTAAAAATCTTTCCCATATAAAGATGATTAATTTTCTTAGTGATTAATTTCAGTGGAGAGAAGTGCTTGACAAACGCGTCTAAGCCATTCCAACATTTCCATTCACAAAAAAGTTGACGAGTACGCTGTTTCCTTAAACACTATTCGTCGTCACCACGAGAGGAAAATAAATAGATCTTTCCCAATATTTGCTATAAGCGGACGCACGAAAGAAATTACTTTTCCATAGACTTTCGCGGTGTATCAAGAGGATTCTCCAGAAAATTACTTGAGGTAGATTAGGAACAAATATAGCTCCAACCTGAAGGCGATCAGATTAATTTCTTAAACCTTAATGTTAGATTGCATACGCTTCATTTAATGAGTTGCATCATGCCTGTGTTTATGCATATTCGAATCGAAACCAACAGTCAGCGAAGACTATAATATTCATTTTACTCCTTTTATTTGGAAGACGGCAACGTTGAAGGAAAACTGAAATAAAAAGGGAATGGAAATGAAACGGAAATAGTCCCCAGGAGAGGAGGATATGAAGAGAAGTCTGACAAGACCAGGAATCGAACACAGATCTCCCAATTGCCTGTCTCTTCCTCTGACCACTATGTTATGCTGTTTTGGGAGATCATTCAGATTTATACGCAAAGGCAAGTTCCCGATCGAAATCTCCCGAATTCTCGATTGTTCATCGTGTATTTCTTTTTCATTGTACCTCAATTGAATCACTAAGGTGCTACTATGTCTTGTCTCAATATTTACAGGTTATGACTAACTAAACTAACGCCAAAATTGCTTTGTCCTTATTATTAATATTCGTTCTTTTATAACCTTATTATATAAGAATTTAGAATTTTGTTCATCTTAAACTTACCTTATTATCGTCATTTTAATGTGTTTAATGTTTAAATCTAGTCTACAGTTTTTCGTCACTTTATATTCAAGATTTTTTCTGTATATTTCTCTTTGTGTATTATGAATTTGTTTTTCCTTTACATTTGACTCTCTTAGTAGTAGCGTAAATTTTTCATTGTATACTGCTGGTATTTATTTCTTTTTACCGTGTTTTCGTGGATTTTTTCACCCCTTCTTTTCGGGTATTTTCCCGCGACGTGGATTTCTTCTTAACCAACCTTCTGTTTCAAAGAGTTTTCCAACATCAAAATCTTTCCTTCGGTATCAATTAATCTTTGTACATATTATATCGATATTAGAGGTTAGATGGAAGAGAGGCCCATATGAGGCAAACCTCGTCAATGAAGGGTACATGTATCAATCATTAGCTCGGAAGATCGAGAACACACAGCAGCTACGCAAATAAGGGCATCGCAAATATCCGAGATTCGCGATTCCGTGAGAAGCGAGGGATTCAGAAGTGGAATGAACAGCCAGAGGAGGAAAATGAAGTGGAAAAGGCGGAAGGTGAAACTGTAGGAGGAGCATCTGTTCCATCGCGAGGAGAGACGTCTTACGGTGGAAGAATTCTGTTTTAAAGGGATGCGTATGGGAGAGTAATCCGGAAGATGAGAGAGACGCATGAAAGGGGTCCCAACGAGATGGCTTCGGAAGGCTCTTTATGTAGGTCCGACAACCGCAGCGGTGCGCTATTCACTTTGAGAGTCTCTGCTACATGAAATCAGAAGCGTCATTAGACGCTGTCATGCGTTGGAAATGTTAGAGCAGGCGTATCTAACCGGGGAAAGCGTACTCTTCGGTCTCAGATACGATCATTCCATTCACGTCAAACCAACTATCGAAGCGAGTGCTCCTTAAAGCTCATAAATTGAGTTTTTCCTTCATTTCCTAATTAAAGACACCATTGACATATCGATCTATCGAATATTGGTTTTTTTATCCAAACTTGCATTACCGAACGATTACAGATTCTTCGATTGTTTAACTCGAGTTTAAAAATGAATCACTTATTCAGGTACAGACTTCATAAAGGTTTCTTCTAAAATTGAATTCTAAATGACTATTCGCTTCTAAATCAGTAGATTCTGTAAACGACAATTAAAATTGGAAACGAACAATTTCTACTAGTATCGGAGTCTAAGCAATCAATACGTTGATCAATGCTGAATAACGAGCAATAACTAAAGTTAGAGATTTTGATTTAGAATTTCCTTTATTGCATAATCTCTCATTGCCAGTTGAGAACGAATTCCGGTTAGAATTGTAAAAAATAAATAAATTTTCATTGTTCAAAAAATAAATAAATGTTCCAGACGATATATTACGTGTGTGCGTGTTACTAGTTAGTTCAGCCCAAAAATATTTTTTCTTTAATATCTTTATATATTTTTGAGAATAATGTCCAAAGTTGGGCACTTTTGTTAGCTTTACAGGAAAGAATGGTAAATAACCCTTATGGAGCTGCTTAACGTGAGCGCATCCTATGAATTCTTTAATGCCCTTTCCGTTTTCATGTTACGCGAGTCCCTATGACAGTTTCATAATTAAATCACAGTAAAATAATTAATATTTCGTGAATTAATTTTTTCCCTCACATTTAACTTGTAATATACCTAAGGCACGACTCGCGTAACACTAATTTAAAATATTAGCAAAAGTTTAGCTAAAACATTCAGAATATTACATAGAAAAATGAATGTGTTACTATCACGAGTTCTCAACTGCTCGCATCTCTTTAGAATTAAGCTTTTAAATATTTCAAACGTCATGAAGTGATACTTTAAAGGATAGGACTCACTACCATCTAAAATTAGGTCAATTTTACAAGGAAGGGTTATCTTAAAAATCCATTTTTCAATGACTCTATTAAGCACTATATGAACAAGCTTAAATGTGTATCACATCAAACCCACGCAAACTTCATTGAATCAGATCATCCATCCTTTGAAATAGAATGTCCCGCAACAGCGCCATGCAAATTTAAACCGCTTAACACTGAATCCATTCTCCCAAAGTTTGCACCACCTAAATACGGATGCACTAATCTGGACTAAGTAAACCGGAGATTTAACGCGCCTCGTGTATACCACCCGCAAACGTGTCCCGCACACACAAAAACTTAGGCCAATATCTTTTTACGTCGCCCTTCCGTCGCTCTTATCTGAAACCCCCAAACTTCCGGCGATTTCCGAAGTAATCTTTCCTGCTTTAGCACCGTGTTAAGCGGAGGGGAGGATCTCTCCTCCTCACTGTGTTCCATTCCGGGCCGCAGTAACCTCCGCAGCCGAATCGATAAGCATGAGCACACGCGGCATAGCACTTCCTTATCAAAGGGGAAAAACTGATGCCCTCTCACTTATGCCGCCTCATCAAGACGTCCTCCGGGACCGCCTCCGCACAATATCTTCCTCCGAAGCCTCTCACAATCAGATGGATATCTGAAAAGTGTCTGAGCGTGATTCTGAATTCGGGTCATCGCGATGGAAAAATTGCCACGGAGAATGCTGAAAGATTTGCATCCCGTAATACGTAAGCAAGGAAAAGTGTTGAATGATAGAAATTGGGGGATGGAATATATATATCTATGAGCCCTCACATTATCTATACAGTGCCCTCTGCTTTACTTCTTGGTAACTCATCCAATCCTTTGAATCATCTAACATCTTTCGTCTTTGTCTTCTCCTCTCTCTTTTACCTAATATTCTTCCCTCGATCTTTTTATTTACCGATTCCATTCCTCTCAATATTTGACCAACCCAATTCCACTCTCAATGTAATTACTTATGCTTCAATTAAAACACTCTCCTCCCCAACCATCTCTAGCACATCCGCGTTTGTTTTCTATTAGCCCAGCTTATTTCCTCCATTCTGCGTCATAACCACATCTCGAAAGTCTTTTATCTTTCAATTTCCTCTTTTCTTAAGGTCCACATTTCACACCCAAACAGCAATAGACACCACACCAAGGACTTTATTAATCTTTTTCTTATTCCTTTATTAAGACCCTTCATAACGGGGGACTGCATAGCACTCGAATTTTGAGCGATAAACTGGTAGTATTCATGGATCATGGATCATGGACCATATCTGCTAGTTCAGCCCGCTATGCGTTTTAGAATAGAGGTACATACCTTGGCTAAAGAGGGTAATCCGTTCCATCGTTAACAAAAATCGTCGTTATTCAAGGCGCGATTTCCCACAAATAAAATAATTGATTACTTTCTTCCGACTCCCCTCCATAACCATAGTATCTATCAAATATGCAGGAGAAACTCATTTAAAGTCTTCCGGAAGATTTTATTGACATCCGCCATCCATCGATAAGGCATCGTAAGTCAAAGCCTGAGTCGTTACCAAAGACATTTTTACTACCCCTCGTTTAACAAGTACGTCCCTTACTAATGTATCATTGAATATACGTTTTCACAAAAGTTGAGAGTTATATAAAAAGAGGAACTTAAAATGGTTCTTGAGAAGGCGCTCAAGAAATTTTGACCCCTCGTTCAATTCACAATTACAAAAGGCTTCTTATTAAAACAACTGTAATGATTTATATTAATTAAGTATTTGTGTCTAAGTTCATATTCATTGACTTAAATTCGCATTGTGTTCTTTTTAATAATAATACTACGCATATGAAGGAGAGTAAAAATTAAGTTTAATATTTTAAATAATATTATCAACTTTTATTTTTACAAAATTTTCTATCAGTGGCCCTCAATTATTATTTTAATATCCACGATCCCTTCTTGTAAGTTGTTTAGTCCTGTAATAGAACGCTTTTATCTGATCTTCATATTTAAATACAAAGACGTTATTCCAAAGCTAGTAGGGAATGTTACTTGAGAACATGCGATAAATATCTATAGCAAGTCGACTCCATTAAGTCTGAAGGAGGAATCTCCCGCCATAAGAAAAATCCATCAACTGAGTCATTAATCTAAAATACGGGAGAGTACATTACGCGGCTCGTATACGCTCTTAGCCCAATCAGCGCGCTACATTTTTAACTCTTGCTAATAATTTTTATACCATTTCTAGTGAGACTTAGAAACTGAATAGTACAACTTCAGTCGCAATCTACCCTAATGAGTACCCTACCCATACTCAGTCACATACACACTCTAACAACCTACATGCTTAAAATTCAGTGAAGTACACTCTTACACTGTGAACAGACCGCGAAGTCTTGCAAGGACAATGATTAAGGCAGGATGGCAATATGCAAATGGCAAAAGATGAGCAGGAATTTTCCTTTTTTAAACAAAAAATTGGTAAACTAAAGATAATACTATACTCTCGTTGAATTTCTTTCAATCTCGGTGATCGAAAAATCCCCTTCTACGGACTACACCTTGACGTGGTGAAGGGGCTTGCGTGTTCCTATGACCTAGAGAGCTATACTGGCTGGAACTTTGTTCCTGGTAGGGTCACTCATGCCAGAAAGGTCAATAGGTAGGGGCCAGACGAAAGGTAGTCCACGCAGCGTCTGTACCTCAGTGAGGCGGCTGCAAAGGCGTCTGTACCCCAGTGGGGCGGCCTATATGAGTGATGGTGTCACGTTAAAAACACTGTTGAGGAAGGCAAGGGGAGACCACCTCGACTATCCATCCCATGATTATGATGTGCCACAATAATTATATTGTCCCTGGCAAAAACGGGACTCAGCCCACTAGGGAGAGTGTCGTGCTCGGCAGGGATGGTGGTAAGGCCACCCCGGTCGTCATTCCACGAAATCCTTACCCAACGACACAAGAGAAGAAGAAGAAGATGACCAAGGAAACCAGAGTAGGGACCTGGAACGTTAGAACGATGCTTAGGAAAGGGAAGTTAGAAAACGTAAAGTTAGAAATGAAGAGGTCCAACATAAACATTCTGGGACTATGCGAAGTACGGTGGAAGGATGGGGGAGATTTTTGGAGCGATGGTGTGAGGGTCATATTCAGTGGAGGAAATGATAGCCAGAGAGGGGTTGCTATAGTGTTGGACAAGGGAGCGGGAAATGCTGTGATAGCCACCGAACTGATAAGCGACCGAGTAATGTCAGTAGAAATCAAGGCAGAGCCAGTAAACACTGTGATAGTGCAAGTGTACCTCCCTACTAGCGATTACACTGAGAATGAAGTAGATTTAGTTTATGAACAAATAGAAGAGGTTATTGGAAGGGTGAAAGGCAATAAAAACCTTATTGTAATGGGGGACTGGAATGCTGTGGTTGGGCAGGGCAAAGATGGGGACGAAGTGGGAGAGTTCGGACTAGGAAAAAGAAACGACAGAGGACAAAAACTGGTAGATTTTTGCATAAGGAATAACCTCTGTATCACCAACACTCTTTTTCAGCACCATAACAGAAGGAGGTACACATGGAAAAAGCCGGGGGACACGGATAGGTACCAAATCGACTATATTCTGGTAAGGAAGAGGTTTAGAAATAGTGTTAAAAACTCGCGAAGTTATCCTGGTGCTGATGTAGACTCGGATCATAATTTAGTAATGATGAAGACCGAGCTTAGATTCAAAAAGATTTATAGGGCAAAAACCGCACCCAAATGGAACGTAGAAGCCCTCAGGGGTAGGAAAGCTAGAGAGTTTCAAGAGTCAGTAAACAGGGCTCTAGAAGATAAGGAAAGGGAACTCACTATAGATGAAAGATGGGAAATGATCAAAACTAGCATTAAAGATAGTGCCCAAAGAACCATCGGGAGGGTCACACAAAGCAAAATTAGGAAACCATGGGTGACGGTTGAAATGATAAATAAAATGGAGGAAAGAAGGAAATGGAAAAGTGTTAACACAGAACACGGGCGCAGAATGTACAGGGCCTTAAACAACGAACTGAGGAGGGTAACAAATAAAGCAAGAGAATCGTGGTGGAAAGGCCAGTGTAACGAAATAGAGAAGATGGCTGAAAGTGGGAGGGTCGACCTATTATACAGAAAAGTAAAACAATTAACGGGGAATAAAATTAGTAATAAAATGGTCACTATTAGGGACAACAAGGGAAACATCTTAAGGGAACCAGCTAGCATAAGAAGACGATGGAAAGAGTATGTAGAAGAATTGTATTCGAAAGACATGAAGCCTACCCACATAAACATTGAGGGCATACATGAAGTAGAGGAAGATGTTCTTGGGCCGTATATACTAGATAGTGAACTTGATAGGGCATTGCGGGACATGAAAGGGAAGAAAGCAACGGGTGTGGACGAGATTCCTGTAGAATTTCTGAAGAATCTTGGGGGAAATGGTAAAAAACAATTCTATAATTTATGTAGGAAAATTTACGACGAAGGAAAGTGGCCAGAGGATTTTACCAAGTCTATCCTGATTCCGTTACAGAAAAAGAATAATGCCTTAGAATGCCGGGACTACCGAACAATTAGCTTAATATCTCATGCGGCAAAAGTTATTCTTAGGGTCTTGAATAGAAGAATCGAGGGAAAAACAAAGGAATTCATAGGGAATGATCAGTTCGGTTTTCAAAGAGGGAAAGGGACGAGGGATGCAATTGGGGTTATGAGGGTTCTCGTAGAACGAAGCTTAGAATTTAAAAGGGACGTTTGTGTATGTTTCGTTGATTTTGAAAAGGCCTTCGATAGAGTTCAATGGCCAAAACTGATGGTGATACTAAAGAAAATTGGGTTGGATTGGAAAGATAGGCGTTTAGTGCAAAATTTGTATTTAAATCAAACCGCAAGAGTAAGAGTTGCTAATGGGGAATCGGAATGGGCAGAGTTAGGAAGGGGAGTAAGACAAGGTTGTCCTCTATCACCATCTCTTTTTAACTTATATGCAGAGGAAATGATCAAAGAAGCTTGGGATGAAATAGATAAGGGAATAAAGGTTGGTGGGGAACTTGTGAAGTCAGTAAGATATGCAGACGATAAAGCTATTGTGTGCGATTCGGAAAAGGGTTTGCAAAGCCTAGTAAATGCACTAAACGATAAAGCAAAGGAGTTTGGGATGAAAATCAATGTAAGAAAGACTAAGATTATGAGGTTCTCAAAGGGAAAGAATGCTAAGTTAACAATAAGGGTGGATGGGGAAAAACTAGAGCAAGTAGATCAATTTCCATACTTGGGTAGCCTTCTTTCGAAGGATGGAAGATGTTCGACAGAAATTAGAAAAAGGATAGCATTAGCAAAAGAAGCTTTCATGAAACGAAGGGAACTGATGACAAAGGGACTTGATAAAGGAATCAGGAAGAGATTGGTAAAATCCCTGGTGTGGAGTGTAATGTTGTACGGGTGTGAAACGTGGACGTTGAGAAAAGAGGATGTCAAAAGATTGGAGGCTTTTGAGATGTGGGTATGGCGTAGAATGGAGAAAGTTAGTTGGGTCGACAGAAAAACGAACGAGGAGGTTCTAGAGATGGTTGGGGAGAAAAGAGTAATGATTGATGTAATTAAAAATAGACAAAAGAAATGGGTGGGTCAAATATTGAGAGGGGAGGGATTGTTAAAGAAAGCGATCGAGGGAAGAATGCTAGGGAAAAGACAGAGGGGAAGACAAAGACAAAAATTATTAGACGAGTTAAGGGGTGGGATAAGTTACCGGGAATTGAAGGAGAGAGAATTAAATAGGGAATGTGGGGGCACATGAACCTACCGAAAGGTAGAACACTTTATATATAAGATCGAAAAATTCGCTTAAACTGGAATCCTGAAGTAATTCCCTTAAATAAGTTGCAATCCTCACCCCTAATAATGAGCTCCGCATGCAATTCTGTCGTACATGCAACGAATTTGTTTCTTAAAACGGACGTATTCCACTATTAGAAATCTACATTTAATTCTGTGGATGTTATTGAAGAGTTGACTTCTGAAAAGTAATCTAATATCTGTCCTCTCTCTTCTTAAGACAAAATATTCAGTTTCCAAAATTATCAACATTCTAACTTATACTTTAAAATAACTTAAACACAAAAACGTATACTTGTCTCTTTTCGTTTATGTAAAATGCCTGTCATCTCTCTGAACACGGTCAGCCTAATTTAGAACGCCGGACATACAATACAATTGGGAGCATCTGCTCACACCGGGATGACCGGCGCCGTCGCTTCTTGGAGATGACGCCCCGAAAGAATCATAAAATATGACGTAAAAGGTATATTTATGTACCGAGATTGGAAGGAATAGAGGGGTTATATTTATCCTTTTTTATACGGCCCTTAGGGGTTGCGCCGTGGGTTGGTGGTATATGGGAAGGATCTACAACAATGCATTGGCCATTGTTGAGGCCCTCAAAAAAGGGGAAGTGACGTGATGCGAAATTGAAAATAGTGGATTTTTTATGACAAATTTGGAAGGAGTGTAGGACATTCAGTAGCGTGATGCAATATAGGCGTCTTCAGCGGTTTTCTTTATAACTTCTTCATAAAATATTTCACTAAAGGTAAATGTCTCCGTCTTAGAGGTTTGAGTAGAACTTCATAGTGTCCAAAACATACTTTAAGGAGTAATATTCAACTATTATCTCTCAAAAAACAGGTGTACCAGACCAAATACTCACAAAACTACCAGATAATGTGATACTTATAACCAAGTCAATATAAATAACCTCAGTTAATTGATCAATTACTATATATGTATATATTTATTTATAATTTTAATAATTGACAACGTACACATGTATGTATGGCTGTGCCACTGCTACCAGATTTATCTACTTGCGATTTTTTAGTAATAATAATAGAAAAATCTCGAAAAAATCTTTCCTGACTCCTTGACGGAATTAAAGGGAATGATCTCGAAAAATTATTTACTTATTTTTTCGGGTCGATCGCTTTCTATTTATTGATTGTTGGAGTTATTCGGTCTAGTTACGGAAAAATTTTTCATTATCGAAGAATTTTTATTACTTCACTTGTTTGACTAAACCATACATTAACATATTATGAAATTGATTATAAACTAGAAAATAGGTTTAAAAACATAAATGTTGGCTCGGAAATACTACTATTGATCATTGTGCACATAAATGCCAATTTTTTTCACTCCAAGAATATCGCGGTCATAAGATTAATATAAGAGCTGATTGCAGAAGGTGACGATTTGGCCAACCCTGATTTATTTATTCGATTTTCACATACGGCAGAATTACCAATTCATAGTGAAGATGTAACAATGAGAGAAAATAAAAATTATTATAACAAAACGTAATATAAAAAAGTAGTAATGCTAATCACTAGTAATGATTAAGACAACTCTAGCAATATATTGCATAATTGATAAAAATCCATTAAAATTCATGTTTCTGGATATTCTATTGTGTGTATTAGCTTAAATTCAATATAATCGTACTTTAACACGGCGCTTCATGTGGTTTTACACTAAATTGCCTATTGACTGACCCTATCGGGACAAATGATTTAGAACATTGCATAATTTAACGAAAGGAATAAACTTCGAGCTTATACCAATCATGGTGAAGTTATATTTACTGAATTAATGATCCTTGCATTAACACCCGACATTAATACTTTAATGATTTCCATTACTATAAATTTCTTCGTTAATTATTCAAGTTAATAATTTGATCACGAAATGAAAACTGAGCGAGCGTGAAAGCATCACAACAATTGGATTATTATGATTGAATTTTTATTTCTTCAGTGGGAAATGGATTAATTATTTACAGAAATCAGCTCCAAAATTTAGTCTTTTGATACGATACCTAATATGAGACTAAAAACTATTCCGGTAGTTTTTATCTTCCGGTAAGTAAGTATACAAGAAACCTGTTCTGTATATATTTAAATTTTAGAGTTAAGTATCACAAGTTCCATAATATGTTTGTCAGTTAATCATCAAATTATATCAATTACTATACGTACGTCCATAATTACCAATGTAAATTTTTCTTAATCTTGTTTATAGTTACTCGATAGCGGAGCGAAAATAAATTTCAAACATCAAAGTTCAGCAAACCGGATATTTCTGTAAATAGGTAAAAAAAACACTGAAAATCGAGAAGAAGAATTCGTACCATCATAACTATATGTAATGCGGCACGCCTGAATTTATCTTTGCAATAAATGTACCGCAAGCAATGAAGAGTTTGACAGCCATACCTAAATTATAATTAACTTGAAGCATAATTCTGCAAAAATATCAATAAAAAACGAGAACTGAGAATAGTAAACTTCATCAAGCCGCAAATTCTTTTCATCTTGATTGCGGTGTTAAGTGAGGGGAGGACAAGCATTGTTTTGATCCGAGAAGAGAGTTGGATTAAAGAGAACGAGGGAATTTAATTACGGAGCTTATAATGGAATATGGATTCAAGCGAATCTTGCGGCAAAGAACTCGTTAGGAGGTTTAATAAAGATAAGGGTATTTCTAAAGATGCGGCAAAAATGTCATTTATTTGACCCATTCAAATACTTTGAATGGCGAACCGAACAGAAATGACCCACAAATTATCAGAAAGAACACTTCAAAAGGAGGCCAATATTAAGAGCGGAAGAGAAAAATCTGAAAAAGAAAGGATATCATAAAAAGTAAGGTCTAAATTAGCCAATCACGCAAGCCAAACTACCATGGCATCACTATGATGTAATTTCGGTCATTTTCAGACATTATCCTACTTTAGCTCAAATTAGGGATAAGGGGCTAAAGTAGTCGAGGCAAAAGTTATACTAATAGCACTACCATCCATGATAGCTTAACCATACGATAGTACGTACACTTCATTTATAATGAGCTCGTTCATGACGAGCTCTCGCATATAACGAGTATGTAAGACGGGTCAGATTAGATTTAATTATTAAGCAGGAGAAAATCACACTGCATAGGCATATAAAGATCATTTTGATCGACTGACTTACGTAATATAAATAAAATAAAATATGCAAAAAAAGAAGATAGAGATATGTGAAAAATGTAAGGTCGAGAAACTCAGATGTATGCAATAACAGGAACACATTTTTATGATTTAAATTTAGTTCTGTCGCTTTTGACGTGTAAATTCACTTTTGAATAAGTAATAATATAATAATTGGTTAATGAGTGGCTACAAATATTATTCTTTAAATGTTAAGACTAAAACTGATTTCTTTTACAAAATGAAAGCCAAAATTTTCTTTTACACCCTTAATTAGAAAGCCATTTGTTCTATTTTGGGCCTACAGTGTGATGAGAGCCGTAAAATCAATTCGATAGACTTATTAGTATTATCAGATTAGATAGAATTATTTGGAAGGCATTGCTCATTATAAATGCTACGATATGCGTTTTACTCACAATTGAACTCAATGAAACTAGTGCGATTGAATAATTCAGCGCTGAAAATGGCCGCTTAAAATCCATGGCGATAAGCCCGTTTTTAGGTGCGTGCATTCAGATCTTGAAACCGCTGAAAAGTTGACTTAAGCTAGCTTAGTGGCGTCGGACTTCCATAAATCCACCGATCATCGGCCACGCGCTTGCAACGCTTATTCGATGGACACATTTATTCATCATCTTTCATTTTCCACGGAAATGGGCCGATCATCCAGCAAATTTCGCCATTCCGTGTCGTTTATTAATAATGTGATTTATGTTTCTAATGACGGAAAGGAAATATACATCACATGTAGCCATTTACTGTTTTATAACGCACACAAATTTTGCCTAAGATTTATTCATAAAGCTTTGGGTTTAACAATCAAAAACTTGTGGTGTCACATCATTATTACAAATAACTATTTTAGAAATGACTTTAAGAAAAGGAAATCAATTTCATATATTGACGTCAAAGAAATAATTACATGGAGTTCCATTATTACAATCACTTTGTAAAAAACAAACACGATATTATGGCACCAAAAGTTATTTATAACCTAACTTTCGCATAACTTCTTTCTGTAATAGACCCGCTGCATAGGACGCTTTTCGTCAGAATAACCAATTTGTCAAAATATGGCTGAAGTACGGTCGAGAAGTAGCCTAAGCAGCATCCAGAAGTTTCACTACATATTATTTTTATTTTTTCATAATTCAATACAATGGTATTTTCGGTACACACCATTTTCGCTGCATATCATTTCCGCTACAAGGTATTTTCGGTACAGAACATTTTGTTACAACTATAGTTTCGCTACATTATGATTGCTACAAACTTTATTTACAAAAGAACACGCTACAGAAACGTTTGAATATAAAAATGTTTCGTTAAAAAAAAGGTAAAATTGCCATTAATTTTATATAAGTCATTCAGAAGTGTTTAACACTAATCTTGAAATAAATTTACGAATTCCGGAGACATAATTAAAAATCTGGTTGCGTTATGCAGCAAAATTATCCGTATTATGAAGCAAAATTTGTATTCCTATAAGGTATTGTAAAAAAAAATTTGCGACCCTTTAAGTAGTTGGTACAACTACTTTCAATTTTTAAAAACAGAATAAATAATGGACTATAGAACGAAGATATTTTGTATGGAAGTCGTTCTGTAATTACAATACACTGTGGCGAAAATGCTCTGTAGCGAAAACTCGGTAGCGTAACCTTCTAAGGGAAAACTTCAGTGCGAACTGTCCGTTGTCTTCCCGAAAAACTAATGAGCGTTTCCATTTCCTACTTCCATCACAAGACAACACATTAAAAATCATTTCCTCCTTAAACGGAGAATTATAACACCTCTCAGACACAACCCAAAAAGAGAGGCGGTATTGGAAGCAATTCCATGCAAAGCGTTGCAACGAAATGATTCATGCATGTCTAGATCTCATCTTCTCCAATAAAGTATGGACGCGAAATTCATTCATTCAACGCCTATCTCTCACCGCCAGCACTTTTTAAGTGGTAAAAATAGCCCACGTTGAAAATGAATATCCGACGCCGTGCTAAAACATTCAGCGTGGTGAGAAAAGGAGAAGCAGCATTCGCACCCATCGCTATTCCCCTCCGCTTTGCACGACGGCTGAGACTGATCGCCGGCTATTTTTTAAGCCCTTTTCCCTTTGACCCCAGTGACCTCTGAGAGGGGAAAGAGTGGACGGATAGGTGAGAATGGAAAGGGGAACTAAGTGAGATAAAAGAAGGGATCAGACAGACAAAGATAAAAAACGCCCATAAAAAGGGCGAATATGATTCTATCTTGAGGGCAATTCAAAGTCAGGAGGTTGCGTTTATCATGGCGCAAAGCCTTGAATTGACTGACGAACGGTTATGTTAAATATGTACAAAAAAGGACTCCAATCACCCTTTTCTTGAAAGTTATTTATTTTTCCATCTTTGGGTTTCATTTCCTTCGATGTTGCATGGATTCACGTTTCGAGGACGTGTGTAATTTTTCTACTCGTGGTTTTTTACGATGATATAAAAGATGCATTCTTTAAAAATAACATTAAAAAAGTGCCAAATAATAGGCACCTTCTGGGTTATTACTGATTGGCTCAAGAGGACTTTGAATAATACAGTTTCAACATAAGATTAAATTAATTAAAAACTATTTATTCTTTTCTTCATGACGATTTTTACACCATATTTTCATTCCTATTTTTATGTCAGGTTCTGTAATGGTATACGAATTCCGTGATTTAAATACGACTTAGCGTGAGATTTGTCCAAAATTATGGAATCGTCACCTTGAAAATAAATAACCCTGTGCCGAATGTCACCTACGAATTGAAATATAATGAAAATAATGTATACATACGCAATATATGCAGAAACCTGTGTGTGAATATGAACGTGAATTAGAAAATAGACATTAAAAGAATAAGTGTAAGTTACATATGTAATTACATTACGTACATTAATCATTAATGAAGACCGATAATGCTTAATTCGGAGAATTTAGCAGCTCTGAATAGAAATTTAGCAATTACGCCAAAAATGTAATTTCAGGCTTTTGCAAACTTAGTTTCCCAAAATTTCAAAGCTGAGTACCCGATTTTAGTATCATTAAACGCCTCTAACGTTTAATCTGAGTGCGAAAAAGGCTGGAATGATTTAAAAACAAAAAAAGTCAATAGGTAATCACAAGCACTGTTATTGTAATCCTATTTCATAGCTTCAGCCGCGATTTTAACTTACACCGGAAAACCAAACAAAAATGCACCGCAATAACTCGTTCCTGATAATTGCAAATAGCCGATCATATTATGTCTACAGCGATTAAACTATTAAGCTCGCCAGAAGATAAATAAATCAACACAGAACAAAAAGGTCACGGCAACCTTACAAATGTGTATAAATTTACCTCCGTCATTTGCTATGCATTGGGAGTGTGCAAATATTCAAATCTAATTATACTATTATGTATTATATCCAACATATTATTCGACAAAAATTTCCAACGAATTTGACATCTGAAAAACTCAAATCGAATCAAAATTCGATTATAGTACGATTATTACTCGTATTAAGTGACTTATGTTTATTGACTTTACGCTACTCCTTTTATATGTTTCGTTTTCTAATCTTCTACATAAAATTTGTACGGCACATTTTACTTAAGTTCGTTTCTAACCACAACTAAATTACTGATCTAAATTACTATAAAATGTCATAATATCGATTCTGAAAATTTTCCTTGCTTTAAAGTTGCATTTTGCTTTCAGCGGATGACGAAGAAAAGCAGGAGACGGAGAAAAAAAAGCATAAACACAGACTATCAGCTGACTCCAATAATAGTTCTCCTTCAAAGCGAATGGAATCCGAGACAATGCACCTCTTCTTCATTGGATGAAATTTTTGCCCAATTACACCCTCATCAATCAACGAGTACCACAGGCTAATGCAGAATTTCAGCGACAATAAAGGAAGCAAAATGTCGAAACAGTTGTTCGAAATCCGCGCATGTAACGAGCTATTATGTAGATGAAAGAAACTTCATAGCCGAGTATTGCAGGGAGAGAGGAAAATATGACAAAAGCTCTTTCACTTCCTCCTCCAGGACAGGAAGTGGGAGCTGCATTATCATAGGAGAGGTACGTCTCCTCAAGGACTCCTCCGGAATGAGGCACTTGCGAAAAATACGAAATTGACGCAATTAGAGGAGACGAGAGACACCGTGGCGGTAGGTGAGCATTGAGAATGACGGTTTAGAAGATAATGGTTTGGGGCCGCTTTAATAAAGGCTTGTCGATCGAGAGGTATGCGACCCCGAATGTGAATATTCCATACGAGTCTCATCGTCATTTTATAACTACCGATCTTTTTCTTACCGTAGGAATAGACTGACTTCATCTCTTGTCTCTTGATCCATTTCCGGACCCCTTATTACGAATGATTCAGAATCATGATTTCAGTTTAAAAGTGTTGTTAAAATATCTAGAAACGTACTAACCACGGCAATTAATTCACATTTCAATTCATCAATAGAGAATCAGTAAGAGAGATAATCGCACAAGGCTGTTGTTAAATAGAGATAAAAATTTAATTAATTATATTATATTAATTATTTATAATTTAATTCCCGTAGCTCACGCGGTAAAAAATATAAAGGAAGCCATCAAGAAGCACAGTTATGAGAGGAACAACCAATACATATTACAATAGCTGATCCATAATCTCCATAGGTTAAAAAAATTCTGAAATATTAGTTTCTTGAAATACTAAAGTACTTAGAGTAATAGAATATTTTCCTAACCCCTGATGATGATAGGTAGGCAAATAAAATATGTATTGGATCTTCCTATATAATATCTTAAAAAAAGAAAAATAACTTGGTAACTTACACGGCAGATTTTTAAATTGACCGTTTACGTCAACATGATGAAATCTTCGTGTATAGCATATGAAGGAACTGAAGATGTCAATATGTTGACAAAACAAATCAAATTAAGAAATTCTGTGGAAGTTGCCATGTAATGTTATTTAGATGTTTGCTGTGAAATGCCATGAAGTCACGATTTAAGGTACTGATTTTACGTATTCAATGTTCATCTGTGAGATTTGGTCATTCCTAGAGTAGCGATTTCCTTCTTTTAGTCAAGGTGTGAGCTATGAGATAGACATCCACGGTTTAAGGAGTATTTTAAAATCGTAATTGAAAGCTATATTTGCAACGAATTTATAATTTTTTAATACTGCTTGATTTGAGAACGAAGTTAATTTAATCTCCGATTGGGAGCGAGGAAATGCAACTAATATTTTGTTCAAACCGAGAGCTATGAAATATATAGCTGGCGAGAGCGAACCGTAACTTTCCTAGAATAGAGTTTCCCAAGATTTTTGAAGGATAGATAGCGCATTCCTTCAGGAAGATTGGGTAAAATTGAACCCTACGGTCACAATGTAGCAAGTTTTAACTTACTTAATGAGAATATTAGGGCAAACGTCCTAAATTTACTTTTTCTTCGGCGACTCACTAAAAATTCAAACGGAAACTTTTGTCGAACAAAAAATAATCAATTTGAAATTAAAAATATATACCTACCTCTGCATTTTTATCTTGGCGCATTAAATTATTGTACGACCTGGGTACAGAAGTATGCGTCAAGCACTATTTAGAACTACTAAGTATATATTAAGCTCTATTTTCAGACTTCAGTGGCTATTACAGGAATGTCGTACTAAAGTAAGTTTCCGTACTTAGCACATATTAACCTCGATACCTAAAATTTGACAAGACTATGTCGCTTACAGTAATGCAGCTGAAAATAACCCTCCTGCAAATCACCTCATTACACTCCATTTTCGAGGTAATTACGCTCAATAGACAAACGAGCGCTTACTCCGGAGCTCCACCAGCCTTCCTTTAAACAGACGCTCGTGATCTCAGTCGATACCAGCATCTTATATACGTGACCGAAACCTAATTTACATTAATTAGGATCAAATCACCGAGGGATTCCATACGCGACGTTTTCCTGAGAGACCGAAGTAAGCAGTGAATTTCAAAGTGCGGCCGCACTAACGAGGCCTCCTCAAACCAATCTTGCGCCGCGTTGGTGACCATTCCGTGCCGCTGCAGTCTACAAGGCTTCCGTTTTAAACGGCAAACACTCTATCCTTTCGCGCAAAGATAATTAAGTCTCGCATACCTCGAGATCCAAAGCACCACTTAGGCGAAAAAGCGCAGGTTCGCCGGGGGATGATTATGGACGATTTTTTCCGGATCTCAGCAAAGAGAAGGTGATTCTGCTTTAAAGCATGTTTTTTAAAGGGGAAAATTTATTATTCGCGTCCCAAGGTGACTCTAACGTGGAAGTAACACAGCGCTCCAGGATTATGCTCACTGCGTCACTACTTCGCATTGCAGCTACATAAGCTCGCTTTCTTGTTTTGCTTCCTAAGCAATATCAAACAATGCCTGCTGCAGATGTAACTAATTAAAGATACCGTTTCGAAGAATTTCACGAAATTTTGTAAGCAAAAGAGCTAATTACATCACAAATTTTGATTCACGCTCTTCAAGACAATCAAGCTGAACGCCACAATGTTCAGTTACCGACCGCTGATTCCCTTCTTCACATCTTGGTTAGTAAATAACTGTACTTTATCAATGAACGTTTTGTTTATTATCTGATGTTTGCTTAAATGACCTCCCGAATAGTCAAGGGTGAAAAAGTTCGCATTCGGTGAAAGTGGTCCCGGGTTCAATTCTTGGTGAGGACATATATGTGCGAAATGGCCATAGATGTCTTCTTAATTATAATACTGATAGTAAATTTGCTTAAAACTTATTTGATCGGTCTCTACAACGTAAGATAGATAAATTTTAGTAATTATTGAACCCAGACTAGTTTTAAATACCCAAAACTTACGCACATAGTTTTCAGCTAATATTTTTGATAAGTTACAGATTTGAAGAGTACAACTTTGGGAATAAGCCAACAGAGAAATATAAATACTGTTAATATTAAAAGGAAAAAATTAAGGTCAAAAGCATATGATTCAATGATCTGTCAGACAGATTGAATGAAAGTCGACTCGCAAGTAAAAGCCTTTTCCTCAAATTAACTTTATACTTAGTATTTCCACAAAATTTGTTCTGGAAATTCTGTATTATTTTCAACTAAACTCTTCCTGAAGTTATAAGAAGTATACCTAAGCAAATAGAAGAAATTCGATGTTGCAGAATCTTTGGTGTTTTGTTTTTCTCGATCTCCAATAGAATGACAGGAGTACAAGTATAGTTTATAGGCTAAAAGTAAGGACGATCATTGCGGCTAAAGTGCTCATATAGAGACAAACATACGCTCTGTTTCAAAGGTATTTCCAGCCACTGAAACCAATTCTCTGAATCAAAAGAACTGGTCTGTTCTAAGTTAAATTTAAAAGAAATATTTCGTTTAGCAAAGATAATTTTGATAATGAGGGCTTTTTCTACAGAAAGAAGATTATACTATTTCCCTTCAAATACATAGTACAAAATAATGAATAATTATTTACTACTATTCATGATACAAATTTAATGAATTTAAACTAAAAATATACCCTTTTACCTTCTTATGAACCCCGGCGAAACAATCCAAAAGCAATTCTCATAAAACTAACATATACGAATACAATAATTAGAGAAGGTTTACGCTCTTTTCAAATCCAAACGGACTAATCATTTCACCAAAGAGCCTTCGGCATGTCTTTCAAAGAACACCGGTAAAAGCCTCGGGCAGCCAAGCTGAATTTTCCAAATGACGAAAAGAATGGCACAATTTTCGGTCCACCCAAAAGCGGAGAGATGACAGATCCAAAAAAGGTTTCAACTTTTGAAAAGCGGTAATCAGGGATATCCATCATCCCAAGGCATCGACAGGAATTGAGGGAGAGAGTTACAGGTGAGAGAGAGGTTCGTGACCAACTCATATCGATTTCAGTTTGCAGAGATAGAAAAGGGAGCATCCGGTTGTTGGCAGTGGCAATTGGATAACGGGTGAAGGCGATGGGGCGAAGCAGAATAGACGATAAAATATCTCCTTATTCGCGAAACCCTCGCAATAGATGGTAGCCTAGAAATATTAAGTATTGCAAAGTACAGTAAAATTCAATTAAGACACTTTTCAGGAAACAGGAAGATAACCGAATCTTAAACGGGATAACTGGAATACTACAAATGTTTTTATTATACACTAAATAGTAAAATGGAACAGTTTTGGCATTTTAATTTTTAAATAAGTTCTTCGCAATGTAAAAACGTAATCTTATTCAGTGTGCTTTATTTGTCGCAATAGTAGATGAATAGAGATTCCACCAACTACGAGGGTGTTCTGAAAAGTTTCCGACCCCAGATTTTTCAGAAATCTTCAGAAAATTTTCAGAAAACATGTCGAGAAATGGCGAAATATCGGAAACTTTTCAGACGACCCATGTATTGTTGGGATGTACTAGTTTCCATCTCATCATTTTACTTAAGAAACGTCTGCTTTTCGTAAAAAGAGAGCGTCTTCCTTTTTTACTTAATTTTGCCTACTTCTTACTCTACACTGACGCAAATTTTACCAGCAAATATGGAAGAAAAATGTATTGTCTGATGTACGGATTGGCTTTGGTGGGCGGAGGTGCATCTAGAGACGGGAAAACCCCACGTTATAAGTATATTTAGAGGAATTTTATCGTGTTTTTAGCATGAAAGAGACTGACACCTATAGAAACCCGTGTATTAAACGTGATAGCGTCTTAAATGGGAGCCTTTTAAACGGGGTTTACTGTACATCCTCATTCACGATACCCTCGCGACTGCAATAGACAGACGTCGAGGAATCTTGAGTACCGCGACGTATTTCTATTTATGTCAAGGGTAGATTCGTGATGAATCTTTTATCATCCTGCATTCTTGCCGCTTTAGATAACTCCATACGTGGAAAAGCTTCCGTTCATACTTTGAACCCCATTACCTTAATTTATTTTAGTCCATACTGAGCCATCGTGTTCCTAAAATATGAACTTTATCGCGATCGAATGTCCTCCCATCTTGATATTTCTCCTCCCTCTGACAGATGGTTCATCTTAAATTCCTCCATTTCCCTTCCAATGGCCGTTACAGATCCTCCGATATCTTCTTTATCTTTCCTTCCGTTCTTGGCTCACACTTTTTACATCAACTTAACTTCCGAGTTTAGTTTGATTTATAGATACCAGCCATTAAACTCATTTTTGTTGACCTTTTCTTTCACTTTTTCTTGGGTAAACAACCCATGACAACGTCTTTATGATTACAAAATAATGATGTGATCTTTAACGTTTTGACACTTTATAGTAATCATTGGTAATAAATTGAATCGTAATAAAAGTTTTATCTTAGATTTAAAAGAAACTGTGTGTTATAAAGATGTGTGCTTATGGGGGCTTCATCGTCTAAAACTCTAGAATAAAATGTTGCCTTACTTTCAAATAAATAAACTTTAAAAAGTATTAAATATCAACCAATGTCCGATAATGGGCTACTTTATATTTAGAGGTCCCGAGTTCGACCCCAAGTGAGTCAAAGCGTTATCATAACAAACGCACGTATAGTTCATTCTTATCTCTTACAGGATTTGAATCTTCATTAAAATGAAATTAAATTGTGTCTTGAAAATCGTGATTACTACACATTATGTGCTTCGTGAATATTATGAACTATAGAAAGTGCAGCGCAAAGCGATACGTTTCGTTGATTAATTTCACTATAAAATACAATCATCACCTAGATTCACTCATTAATTAATCATTCAAAGAAACAGGTTTGGGAATCCTTGAGAGAAGCTAGATGGAGATGACTTAATAAATTCAAAGAAAGTACGTTTGCAAAGGACGAAATGGTTATTGTGCGACTCTAACTCATTCATTCTGCGAACGAACGATAACATCAAGCTAAAGAAGTAGCTCAAACGTTTGGTGTTTACACCCTCTGCCACAAGCCGAAAGGCGGCTTTCAGGCATTTATGCAAATGTAGATTATAAAATTGTTAATTATAATGATGCTGTTACATAATTACCATATAAATACATTAAATAACACATTGTAAAAACAATTTGTCTACAGTAATTTTAATGTTAGTAACTTCGTTACAATATTGCTTTAATAGATTATTCAAAATTAAAATTCATTGCAATCTGCTATATATGGTAGTTTTTGGATCCTACGGTGAATAAATGATAAGGTAAGGAGATATCATACTCGTAAGGGTATTCGTCTTCGCAGAAGAGACGCTTTTTCCAAGGCGGCCTCCAAAGGCGGAAAGGCTCGCGAGTGAATACATTTTCAAGCTAATCATGAGAATACATTCAGGTGGCTAAAGATTTGAAATTCAACAAGTTGCAAAGGAACCAACCTGAGAAGACAATGAGTCCTCGCCTTTGGTCGGAATGCATTAGAACAATAATCGCAGATGGAAATGCCATGGAAACATTTTCTTTGGCAGTGTTTGGATACGGAGGGAAAGGGAGATGAGGAATCGTTAATTTAGTCGACAGTTACAACGCCCTCTTTAATTATTCATAATCCATGCGATGTATATGCTCAAAGGCAAGAAGGAATAGTGGATGTACTTCCGTTCTAGACTCCGTAAAGAAAATCTTTCCAACGGTTTGATGTTACAAGATAGCGGTGTTCTACTGCTATATCTGTATGATAGGGGAAGGAATTTTTAAGAACCTTTAAGAAACTTATATCGAGGAATTATCTTTACATTTTGTAAGTAGTTTCCAGTCTAATACCATAAAAGTGTATGCAAAACGCAGTCTTTTGGCTAATGTTATGGTCTTGCCAAAATTTTAGACATTACAAATCTTTAGTATTTATTTGCACCAATTTTATTTTTTGGTAAGAATTCTTTATTCAGGTAGAAAACGGCTATCTAGCTTACTTAAAACTTTTAGTTTACTTTAGCTTCTTAATATTGTAAAGATAACCGTGAAACTGCTACAATCGACTCCTAAAATCAAATAATTATATAAAAGTGGGTACTAAGAGATCTGGTAAGTATTATCTAACAAGAGTTACAGTTTTTATAATTTATTCTCAAATCTTATTGCTTAATATAGCAATATAATATTGGAAAAGTTTCATTCGGATTCAGAGAATAAAGGGTAATCACAAGATCTCGCATAGAGAGAAGAATCCAAATAAAAGCAGAGTTTGATTTCAGGGAAGCCATCCATGACTAGAAACAGCTATTTGAGAACAAAGAAGAGGATATATGAGTAGAGTGGAATAGTGACCCTGCCTTGAATGAAAATCGCCAATTGTTTACAGCTGCCAAGAGAAGCAAACGAAAGCAATGCATGATTTATGCAACTATGAAAATTTCTTTAAAAAAGTTGCTCGAACAGTTATATTTATTCTATAGTCATATCTAATTTGATAATTTTTGCGAGATTTTCACTATTAGTTACATTTGTCTTAATATTTATAAGTGCAAGAGATTATTTACCTTTAAACACACGAGTAAATGATTTACGTTTTGGTATACGTTTATATTACTACTAGTTGAAAAGCCTGTTAAAAGAGACTAAAGCCTTAAACGAAGTCACCAAATAGTAGTAAATAAATTAAATAACAAAATTAAATTCATGTTTTGATATTTAATGAAAACAATACAACAATGACTATGGCAAGCAAATTAATTTATTTGAAAAAGAATGTGTATTTTGAATGCAATTCATATGTTTGTAATTCTCCATCTATTTTTTCTAGCAAATATTTTTCTGTATTCTAAATTTCTGATTGCATATTTTTAATTTTCTATTTTTCCAGTATATTTCATTTTTCTGTACTTTTATTCTTTACTGTGATTGTCATTTTTTTACTGCGTTTTCGAGGTTTTTTCACTCCCTTACTCTGTGCTTTCCCTCAAGTGAGGATATTCTTTTTCAAACACTAATTACTAAGATTTTCCCAACTCTGAAATCTTTCTTTCTATTTTTGTGTAATATTAATAAATATTATAATGGCATACAAGACTAAATGGTAGAGAAACCCACTCGGGCATAACTTCGCCGATAACAGACTATCTATCTGTTTATCTAAACGCTTAACACGACTACAATATCCCATTCTAGAATCACATCAAAGTCTTATCATTAAAATTACAAGAAACACCTTCATCTAAGTAAAATTGCTTTTGCCCCACTTTTATGGTGCACTTTACGACTTCATTTTAGCGCGACGCATATCTTTTGCAGAAATCCATAAGAAGGCGGTCATTAGGAGATATATGAATAAAATATTTGCGAGGAATAAAGTTATCGTCGTCTTTCGCCATATTTCTGGCAGAATAAAGCATTAAAGCTAAGGAGGGGGAAGAGAGCGAGTGGTGTAGATTGAAGATAAGAAGGCAAATGCGAGAGGAAAAGCGTGAAATATGGAAAAAAGGAGAGGAGAATGAAGTGGGGAGGAGAGAAAATGAAGGATAGAAAGGAAGGCAAAGTGATATCCATACGAAAAAGGGTAGAAAACGCAGGAAAAGGGGATGAAAATGCTGATGCGATCAAAGAAAATGGGAAATACATGAGATACCCAAAAGGGAGAACGACTGACTGAGAGGAAATGGTATGCATTGCGAAGACTGTAAATGGAGAGGGTGAGGTGAATTTGGGCGATATGAAAGAAAAAAATTTAAAAATATATCTGTTCATTTAGCGTACTTCGTGCGTATGGTATCAGGAATGAGAGACCTAGACCTAAGATATAACGTCAATATATAGTCAATATATATGCAGTCAATATACTCGTATATGCATAGCAAAGATGGTAATGTAATAAGACAAACATATGTAGACGGATTTTTCTGGTTATGGAATGGTTATGTGTGTTCGTCTACTGTTCACGTCTCTACGAGTAATGTAATTATCCTTAAGTGGATGTTCGTGAGGGCACTGACTAAATAAATATATAAAAATAAAACTATGACTTCAAAATATTAAACAGGTAAGACAGAAATTAATAACTAAGGTATCAGAAACAAAATGACATCATATATAAGTACACTGAGTATCATAGGGGTACAAGCTATCTTATGTCCGTTAGAATATCCAAAAAGTGCAACCCAAATAGTGTTAAATGAGCTAGAAAGGTGTATTCCAAACCGTACGCTGTGGTACTACAAAAAGGTGCCGCGAGAGGTATTGATGCACCGCAAAATAAGTAAAGGTAAACCCAATACGAAACATTGAGTGTTGTTATTTGGCAATTGGCTCATAAGCTCCTTTGATTTCTCATAAATATTAGAGTTCAAATATTCTATAAAATTTGACGGTCACAAAAGAATAATGAGACATAATCCATCGAATGTCATTACCATTAAGTGTAATTAGCTAGAGAGATTCACTTATATTATAAATTATACATTTAATTGTGCATTACCATTGTCAACGCTCCAAAAAGCCATAGTTTAACTACGGCTTTGGCAGCTTTGAAGTAAATGTTTAAAATATTAGTCAATAAGGAATTTGGAAAGTACAATCTATTTTCTTCATATGCATATGAATCTATAGGATCTTATCTTAGAACTACTTTGTTGCGCGAACTGATAATGGGGCAGTTTGATCCATGGCATTAATACAAGAAAGCCTTTCATTCTCCGTTTCATCTAGGGTTAATAAGGTTTTAAAATAGTTCAAAGTAACATAAATATCTCGAGAAGATTTTGACGATCGCTTAGTAATGAAGTCATAAACGTTACGGTGAAGCATTAGTCCTTTCATTGGCACACGATCTCATAAACTTAGCCATTTTGAACATCGCATCTTTAATGGGCAATATTGCAGGTGGCTCTGCTTGCCAAACGGCTAAATAAACAATGCGAAAGTGACGTCGCATCTAAGTGATTCACCCCGAGAGCGTAAGGTTAATGCAGAACGACCATGAATTTCCACGGCAAATAACAACAGGAATAAGCCGAAATACATTCGAAGCTAAGTTTGCTTAATCCGGAAGCTTAATTTTTTTGGCAGCGCACACCTGCGGGTGTGTTCACAAAACACAGCGCCGTAAAAACAGCCAAGTTTCGTGAATTCGGGCTTCTTCTGCCGCCTGCAACATGTTATGCGCAAAGCCTTCAAGTTGCGATCTCTTCTATCTCCCGATCTCCTTCCAATCTCTCTTTAATCTCCAAATACGGTGCAGTTACGATTATCCCGGTCTAATAAGGTTCCACAGTTAACCCCACTTTTGTGTGGCTATACTAAGCCGAAAGGAATTAGGTAGAGGATTCTCTGTTCACATATACCAAGACTCACAGCGAATTTCATCAGCAATTAACATGATCCTGTTTTTCAGTAGTAACATGATAATTCGCTAATTATTTTTGGCACGATCATTAATTTCATAAAGATTATGCTTCTTCCGCTTATGTTCGATGCTACTTACTGCTTAATATCTCTTATTGCGAGGTAGTGCCTCATTAATAATCTTATATGTTCTATACAGTGTATATCCCGATTTTGAAGCTATCCTGTTTCATACGGGGTTTTTTCTCGCTTCTGGTCCATTTCATATTTAACGCATAGAAAATGTATAACGATGCTGGGCAATCCGCTTTTAACGCGTAAATTTCCCTATTCCCAGATGCATTAAAACACGCCATAGTCAATCCTATACCTCTATTGATGCCGAAAATTGAACACATTATTCTTCCTTATTTGTCTATCTTGAAAATTTGCTTCAATGTAGAATAAGTGAATAGGGTCTAGAATAGAATAGAGTGAAAAATAACCTAAATTAATTAAACAAAGAAAACGCTCTTTGTATGGAAAGCAGATCATTCTCAAAAGGTATGAAAGGAAGCTAAAGAAGATTTTCGTTTTTAAGAAGTAAAGTACTTATTTAAAAATTAAAGAGCCCAAATATCATTTCCTTTTGTTGTCTGATGTGAAAGAAATAAATGTAATTTTCTGGCTATACGACGCTATCCCACTGATAATGCGATTTTCACTCAGTTCTTTGAGAAGCATCATAACCAGATTTTAATGTCGATAGTGGCAATAATGGAATTTAGTTTCTCCTTGTGAATACTATAAATGAAATACTTTTTTTAAATGTGATTCTACACAATAAAGCCTGATCTGATTTTAAAATATGTTGATTCTGAATCGGAGTAAATCTATCTGCCTTTGAGCTGAGATCGAATATAACTTGGGCATATGTATCTGTGTTTGTGTGCCTCCTTTCATTCCATACCACTGATGGGCTTCCCTCATCTTCCTCTGCTCAATTGATGGATTGCGATCGATGTTTGGGAGGCGTTGCGAAAGGCTTCTGGATTATGGGAAGGAGGGGCAGTGAGAAAAGAGCAGGTGAGCTGAGGTAGAGGAGGAAAAAAAGGATTCCTTTGGAAGATGTGGGGTAAAAATAGGACATAAACAAAAGATAATGGAAAAGTTGCGAAAGTGACAAGGGGATGGATAGAGAATATGAAGAAAACAGACCTCTTCGCCTGGTTCTATAAATATCATAGAGAAAGGAATGAAGCGGAAAATCGTGTGTAAGGCGAGTGGACTCTAAAAGTAAGTATGAAAAATAAGTTAAATACGAAATTCAATGAGCCCGTAGATTGACAATTGGCAAGTAATATTTTCTGGCCATATCTCAAAAATCTTATTAAGTCACTGAAAACGGTAATTTCCTGAGTAAAAAAATTAATAGCTGAAGATTTAAAATTTTAAGCCATTAAATCGGTAATATATTTTGAAAATAATGGAAAATACGAAAGGCAATTTTCATTATTACATAACGTTCCACGAAGTAAGGTCATCTCACATATGTTATACATGGGTCGTCTGAAAAGTTTCCGACATTTCGCTATTTCTCGACATGTTTTCTGAAAATTTTCTGAAAACTCTGGGATCGGAAACTTTTCAGACCACCCTCGTATTTAACGCCTTACAACTGACATCTGTTTGTGAGAAAAGGAAAATTCTATATTTGGCCAAAACACTGCAATTGTTTTATGACGTTAATAATGTTTCACGATGCTAAAAAATTAAGGAATCATTATTTAAAACTTGAATTACTGAAGGACCATTTTCCTAAAACAATCGTGGAAAATTTATGACAATGAAGACTTTCACATACATCAAATAACAGAACCTAAACATCAAGTGTTCACGAATTTAATATAGAAATATTTTTCCCCAAACCTATGTATCAATATACAAAGAAAAATCTTAAATATAGGAGAAGAGTCATCCTGTTTCTGAAAATGTCTAGTTAAAAATATAGGTTTGGAATCATTCGATGGACAAATGGATCCAATTTTTATGGCTCAATAGTCAGAACTATTTCTTAAGAGCGAAAATAAATTAAAACGACGAAAATTGGGCCATATATTTATATTTTAGTAACAAATGTCTACGCCTCAGTGGCTTGCGAGGAAGTAACTCAAACATCCGGTGCAAAAACGGGGAAGAGCAATTCAACCGCATCGTTATTTCAAAATTCTCACCTCGCACGCAGGCCGTACTTTATTCCTACTTGAACGAGCACTTGTGAGAGAACTCTCGCAATAAAGAAATGAAACTTCGAATTAAACGCCGTCGAGATATGGAATACACTTTTGTAAAGGAGCAACGATTCGAGAAATGTATAGTAAAAAGCGATGAAGCTGAGGAAGAATCAAAGGGAATAAAATGGAGGCGTAAAAATGAAAGCGAATTGGGGGTGAAGAGAATGGAAAGGTGTGGATCGAGACGGCTTCTCGAGGGGATGCACCACTTCTCTCAGCACATATTTCATTGCGACAGCTCCTCAAGGTAGAATCTTAAGTACACGTTGCTCTATATTCGCACCGCTACGGACCTGCTAACCCAAATACAGTTAAGCCCAGCTAAGACGTTTTTCAACGTACCAAGCGTAAACTGCGTCTTCAGTGGGATGGCGTTTTAATCGAGTTGTGTAATTCTCTTTCCTTACGTAATATTTTTGAAGAACGTTATGCTTTCCGTACAAAAAGAGCGTCTTAGTTACTTAATTTTGGTCATTCTTCACTCTACAATGAAATAATTTTCCCCAGATAAACAATTAGGGAAAATTAACTTCATTTAACAACATATGTGTGAGGGCAACACAGAGCACGATTTATCTAAAACTATGTCCAGCAGTCCAAAAAACACTGCAATCCCTTTCTGGTTTATTCGGTATGTTTTTCAATTTGAGACTGCGACGAAACTAAACACTGCCAAGCGAATCTTTAATTTGTTCTACTTTTAATTGAAAATATTCTTCTTTGATCGTTAGATAAAAGTTACAGAGAAGATCTCACCCTATCGCAGAATTCGTATCAGCTCCGCGTTTACTGTGACACGTGAGCTGAATTATTCAAAATCGGTAATAAGGAACTTCTGCTACTATTGGTTTAATCAGGCGTAAATAAAGTCTCATATTCAAAAATAAAATTAACGAGAGTCAAAAAATGTATACGAGTACACATCCATTTGAGAAAACACTGCTATACACCAACGATTCGGTCCCCATATACTCCTTACGGTAATGTCCAGAAAAAGTGACAAGTCCGAAAATAATTGCGGTACTTTAGGATTAAATATTAGTTTAATAGTCCTGTACTGGATACAAAATTCAACCTTATTTCGATAGTCTAGCTTGTACAATGGCGAGAATAATATCAACTATAGTATGCGTATCAGGATGAAGTTTTACAGCGAATACTCCATAAGGAAAAATGCAAATACAGCAGTAAATAAGTACCTCGCGGCACTTGTGAAACCACCGCATCGCTGCCTATAAAAAGCGGCTCTGAATAACTACGTTAATGGGTTACCATTGGCCAATAAGCACACACTTTTTTGAAAGTAAATGCGTTGGAAACAACATGATTGGAGTCTTTTATCTTTGTATGACCGTGAGTTTGAACCCTTGACCTCCGTCCGCCGATGGAAATAATGTGTTGAAAGGCGTACCAATCTCCCAAAAACCAACGGAAGGTGAATAATTCATAGATTTTTATCGCGAGATGGATGTCGGCGTAGCGGAAATAGGATTCTTCCATTTTTTCCGCTTCTCATGCGTTGCAGAGATAACCGCCAATGAAAGCGTGATTCACCGTTCATTTATGCCTTGACATCAGCGGGATTGGGCAGTTCTCCTTTTATTGGATGACTTCCAAAGGGCATCTTTGCAATAGCTTTAGTACTCTGAAATAATTATGATGGGAATGACCAAAACCATTCCCGAATGGAATATTACGATTGGAAAGAATAGGATGCAAGATTTAAGTAAGATTGGTGGCCCCGAAGAGGTAACAATTGCCTGTCTTGATGGTCTTCCTTATTTCGAATCATATTTCAACCATTTTAGTGTCTTGTTGTTTCGTGACGCTGTATTTGTAGGAGACTCGCTATCTTAATTGTTCATTCACGTTCCCCCTCTCTATTTACACACAGCCGATTTCCGCTTTGTTTATTGAGGTGAAACAGTTACGATTCGTTGATCTGATTTATTCATTATGTCTAATAAATAACAAGTCATGGTTGTTTAAAATTCTACACATATGATAGATTGTATTAGTGTCTCGCATACTTAAGGATTGAATGAAAACTTTGTTTCTACCACAGACAGGTTTAACTGAGACGATTATGTTCACCTGCCTGAACATGCGTACTTACTATAGATGAAACCAGCAAACCCAATAAATCCTGTCAGAGGAAGTTTCAAAGTTTTTTATCCAATCTTTTAGTATGGCTCCCTTTCATGAAGTTAACCTTGGCCTCTTCAGATTCAGTATCTCGCATTTATTGATAGCAATAAAAATTCTTCAACTCCACTTAATTTTTCGTTGCGATCACTCATTCATCTACAAGTTCAACTAATGGTTGTCTTTCCACCATGAGTTCAAGTATAGGATACCCTTAAATCGCCATGAGACGGTTGCCCAACTTATTCACAGTCTGCAGTCGGCCTTGAAATAATGTCAAGGCTAAAACATTATCCGGGAAGCATATCAACACGAGAGAGACATCCGAAATGCAAAGTAAATCAAGGCCATGATCGCTATTCATTTGATTCGTGAAATTTCAACTGTAGAAAATATCAACTAGATAAATATGCCGGATTTCTGCTTCAGGAATATTTGACCCAAAATACTTTTCTTCATGGACAGTTGATAACTCCTGGAATAATGACTTTTAATCCATTCAAATAATATACATAAAGCATGGTTTTTTCCTCGGTATTATTCTTACTCGATGGCACGCTTGAGAATGGATAAATAACACTGTACTACAGGATATGTACATGCAATTAATCCAAAACAGATTAATTCACTGGTTTTTTATGCTTACAGGTACACTACAATGCATTTTTCGTTGTTCTTTTTGTCAACACTTTGAAGAATCGTTATAATTTAATTTATTTTAATCGATTTATTCAAATATCAATCGAAAATTTCTCATAAGTAATAAATTTTGGATTTATAACTGAGGCATTTTGTAACAGCAACTGTTAAATTTTAGACAACTGGTTAAACGAAGTACTTGTAAAATTAATTATTTTAACTGAAACTGATTACTTAACAGCCTGCAACGATATCAAAACTGTCTGATACAGGATCGCGAGATTAAAAATAATGAAACCTGATTTTTACCACTTACAACAGAAAACCTTCTATCGCTTGTCCCTGCTAAAATAATATACTCCTCCGCATATGTTCATTCCGACAAAAAAACCCAATTACCTCAACGGTAACCCTACAACATAACCAAAATATAACGAAAAATATCCTCACAGGCACAATGGAGGCTGTTTTTGAAGAGTCGTTTTGGAAGCGGTATGATCCTAATGCGTTCTTCCCAAGGTATAATGGTCCGGACGAAGGATGGAAGGACGAGGGAGAAACATGGTTATGCGATTGCTCTCAATTTGGCCGCCCCATATGACCCATAGAAGGGTTTGCGCTACAGAGAAGAAGAGATGCGTAATGATGCTGAGCAGAGCAACGATCGTGACTCGGAAGCAAGCTGCCGATTAAAGACTTCGCTGGAAGAAGTTATTACGCTGAATGATAAGTCTCCAAGTATAACCTACATGCTCTAACTTTTGGTTCTTCTATCCGAAACAAATTGCTCAGGCTTCCAGTTTTTCTCGCTTGGATTCTCAAGAATTGCGGAAAATAAAATGGATTTTTTAAAGAAGAATAACATCTGGCTATATATATACATACTTACATTTATACATATATACATACCTTCCAGAAACTTCCAGGGTAGGACAAGGGGATGGAGCATAGGATCATATTAAAGATTCTCTTATGAAACTAGTTTCAATGGATGTGCATTATGACGCCAACATATGCGTCTCATGTTTAAAGGAGAGCTCCATATTCACTTCAACTAATCCCAAGATGTATGGAGCAGAATTTTCAACCTGAGGAAAATTCATTTTTCATTTTCATAGAATTTAAGAGTAAGTCTCTTACACATGTTATTCTCTTCTACTTTAATATTTAAACACAGATAATTGATTTAGAAATTAAAGGAGTACTTAATGAATCCTAAATTTTAATGTGAAAATATCCGAATTTCACAGAAATTTTTTTATCGAACACTGTGAATATTATTGAAAATTTTAAAATTCTAGCCAGATTGATGTTTTTCCCCCAAGGAATTCGTCTGCCTTATTTACTAGTATTTTCAAAATGGGAAAGAAAATTTTAAACCAGCAAATCGAAACCTTTAAATTATGAAAAAAACCCTAACTTACATTAATCCCTTACTGAAATTATATTGTTTACATAAGTGCCTCCAAACATTTTGTCTTCTCCGGCACTGTCAAATATCGGGACACTAAGTCGGTCGATTGAAGCTCCAGTGAATTGTAATATAAAAAAGTCAATTATTACTGCGGGATAAAATAATATAAGATTACTATAAAAATCTATTAAACTAAAAACCATTAATTGCAAAACTCGTCGCATACGATTTGAAATTAGAAATATATGTCACTCTCGCATATGAAAATCGGTGGTTCATGGATAACTAAAAAAGGAATTGCTAAGGAAAGTAATCGAAGTTGGAAGAAGAAAAAACATAGTGAAAGACAAGGGCAGAAGATGCTGCATGATATAAAGGGCTGGATAATATACCCTGAAACGAAATAGAGGGCACTGTATAGGGAATATTAGGGCATATGAACCGAAAGGTAATGACTAATGTGTTACCATGGCGTATTACATAGCACTCCAGAGCTTAGTTGTGGCATTCTAATGAGTTGCGGCACAAATGTGGAGAAGTACTGACTTATATACTCTCATATAGCCTTCGAGGGAAAACATTATCAACTGTCGATTCGGTAAAATATCTCGGAATAACCCTCACGAATAACTTAACTTGGGGTACCCACATCCATAACATATGTGGGCGAGCTCTTAAGAAACTAGGCTTCGTCAAAAGAATAGTCGGTAAAAGCGAAGAAAAAGTCCGCGAGCGATGTTACTTTGCGCTAGTTAGGCCTCACCTCGAGTACGCATGCAGTGTATGGGACCCTGCTGAAGAGTGTTGTATTCGCGAAATAGAAAAGGTACAAAGAAAGGCAATACGCTTTGTAAAAAATTGCTATGATAAATCGGTAAGTGTCACTCGGATGCTTCAGGAGGCAGGATGGGAATCTCTAGAAGAAAGAAGGCTCAATCAGAGATTTAAATTACTTGATAAATTCAGACAGAGCACGTTCATAGAAGATGTAGCCGATATTATGCGCCCTCCTTGCTATATAGGCCGTTCTGATCCAGCGAGAAAGATCAGAGAGATAGATGCTAAAACCAGTCGATTCAAGAATTCTTTTTTTCCCAGAACAATACGCGAAAATAATCGACTGGGCAAATAGAGTCCTGGTGCTTGCACCCCCTGCCACACGCCGAAAGGCGGCTTGCAGGGTACAGATGTAGATGTAGATGTAGATATATAGGATTGACAGTGAAAAGGGATTAGATGATTCTTAAACAATATGGGAATAAGAAACGACTAGGAAGAGAGACTGGAACGAGAGCTATGAACATCCTAATTCTTCATTAATTATTCCAAGAATATCTTCCTCATCTACATTCTCGTTTTCATAAATTCGAGCGCTATTTGCGATAGATCTCAAAAGATCTGAAGAGAAAAATAACACACACTCGTGCGCCAGGCACGATGCCAATCACTGTGATATCCTCGACAACGTTCACGTAATCTCCTACAAATCCGAACCTCCTTCGTGACAGTGCAAAATGGCTCATTTCACAGACGGAGGCAGACACAGGAGCTCTGCCAAAATATTTTATTCGGCACACTAAGGATATGTCTTGTTTGTTAGCTTCTTTTATGGCATATCAAATGTTAATGAATGTATTTTGTATTGAAATGAGGTAAACCTTTTACATATATACACATACCTTTTCAATTTCACCCTAAATAAAGACAATATTTATTTATCTTTTGAAATTTGGCTGTAAATCACTCGTTAATTAACATTTACCATCTGTAATCATTCGCTTTATTTATTTTATTTCCTAGCTTTATTTCAGTTAATAGTCATATTAAACCGATGAAATTTTCAAGTATCGATAGTGTGAATTTTTCGAATTTGTGCCAACATATGACGAATAAGTATTTACAGACATTTCGCAGACACTCCACTGTTTCAGATCTTATATTTGTCATCAAATTATTCGTGGAACACATACCATCTCTAAAGGCACATTGATTTATTGCAGCACATTTTTTGGGAGTGGAACCTCTACCAATCGTTTTTTAAGGGAATAAAGGAGAAAGGCGGTGGATGCGAGTTAAAGATGTAATCAGAAACTATGGAATCAGCTTCAATAGTTTTAATAAACATACTGGTAGTATTTAAGTTGCAGAAAAATAAATAAGATATTGATGTCAATCAAGGAAACAATAAAATAGAGGATTTACTAAATTATTTACTGTGAAGATGATTTATACAGTTATCAGTTGTCATTCAGATTTTCTTATTCTTTTATGGTTTGCAATCTTTCTTTGCCATTTTCTTTAATGCAAGTTTGTAGATAAAGGATTTTTAATTTTCCGTATCAATTTGCGATTCGGAAAATTTTGAGATTGAGAAATTTGAACAATAGCTTGATTAATGATGAATGGGGTACTGACGTCGATGTTTTTAGCCTTCATTTGGTGATATTCCATAACAGAATGAAGTAAATTGTTACTTTATAAGACATCCATGAGTGTTGTTTAGAATTTTTTACTTTCATTCCATCACTCGTCACCGGAAGATGTAGCGATGCATCGAAACCATGGTCGTTTCTTTCGTATAACTGAGGCATATTATAAGTTCCCTGGCTTGGTATAGTTTAAATTGTTAGTTAGTTCAAACAGTTTACTTTATTTTGAATGCGATATCAATTAATATTCCTTCGTGTGAATTGTATTCTGGACTGTACGAACGATAGGGAGTAGGACAAATGCAGGGACATTAGATCGGGGTTCCACTGTAGACTGATCCAGAAACAAACGCCGCCCCTTGGGATCGTTTCCCTTCAACCGGTCACTCAACTGCCTCCTGTCCGAAAGCCACACCCCTTTAACCAAAAGGCTGCACGAAAGACATGCAATATTACCCATTGAAACCCCTCCTCGCCATACCGTGCCAAAACGTTTACGGGGAGAGCCCTCGTCATCTCCCGCCGACACCCACTCGCACCCTCCCGGAAATAACCACTTCCCAACCCTCCGTAAACCCACTCCAGCCGACCACCTGCCATCCCCGCACCCCTTTGGTTCCCGCCAATCACAAACCCTTCATCTCTCCGTTTACTCACACAGCCCAACAACAACAGACGCTGTCCACGGACAGAATAAAAAATTCCTTCCGGCCCCTAGTTTTCGGTTTCGTTCCTTAACGACCTATTTTGCATCATCTGCTGGCCGAAACTTCGCAGTTTCCTTACGCCCGCCCCATCACGCACCCGTGTTTTTATATCGTCCCGTGTTTTTGCGTGTTCATTCTCTGTTGATGGAACGCTCTAAACAGGGCAAGTATAGCAGAGAGTGCTGAGCGGGTATACCTCCTTTATGAAGCTGCAAGGGCGAATGGAGTATTTAAGGAATAGAATATCGATAATTTATTTAATAAATTCACGTTCAAGGTGGTTTAAGAATACATATAAGTGATATCTCCACTTGCAAACCAAATCCTTTTTTAAGTTCGTGACTGAAAGTTTGTATCTCGAAACCCTGTTTTCTGTTATACCTTAAAGATTCGTTTTTTGAAATTAAGTTCGTTACTCGAGGCCGAAATGAAGTAAGAAAAAATTCCGCATGTTCCTAAGTCGAGGTACCACTATTCTCATCATAAAACCTAACAGCAGGATAATGTACATCGTATGCTGTAGGTATATTAATAATTGTATAGTAGGGTTTACTCATGGTTAATATTTTACTTTTCTAGTTGCCCCTCAAATGATTTCCACCAGGCTAGATGCCTTTGGAATTTGTAATGATAAATATATAAAATATCAAAATAATGGTAAGTTAAAATCTAATTGGGATTTATCTGTCAAGTCAAAATGCATTATAATAGTAAAAACCCTTGAAAAATTGGAACAGAGTAAAGGCAAGATAACTAAATAATGAAACTGAGAGGAGAAGGACTATGGGAAGGTTAGAGATTAAGAGGAAAAATGTTCTTCCGCTCTTGCCGAAAAGTTCCAGTTAGTTTAACCAATGTAAATCACAGTCTTTACATGCTTGTTTATACACTCAAGATTCTACTGGTAATTTAACTTTACAACTGAACAGAAATACTACTATTTCTTTTATTAAAACACAAACGTAAACGATTCTTCAACAGATCTCTCATCTATTCAACCGGAATCGATTCCTCTACGAGAATAATACGGAAAAATCCTCCAATACGGAAGATAAAGTTTTCGCAGGCCTAATTTCCTCTGCAATCCAGAGAAAGGCAAACGATCACGAAGCACTCAGCATTTGGCAAACAGGAGCACATCCCGTATTTTCTATTCCATCCAGCCAATCGAGTGGATGTCGGTGAATACCCGCTTTTGAATAGTGCTTCTACATCATATCCACGCTTAACACTCTCGAAAATAAAAATGCGGAGGTAAAAAATGTATCCGTAGCTGTGCCGGATGTAACGAGGTCGACCTGAAGAGTCGTTGAAATGGCTTCCTCCCACCCACGTTCTTCTCGAGGACTCACATTCCGGTTAATGAGTATGATTCTCGAGAGATCGACTTCTCCGGGAAAAAGCAATTTTCTTATTCTTCCCTACGAAATCGAGAGGCATTCAGAATACGGAAAGGGTATTGGAAATAATGTGGGCGGTTTATATAGGGCATAACCTATCACGTTCGTTTCATTGGAACCGATAAAAGCTGGGCTGCTAATACCTCTGACCTTGTCACGCGGACGATTTCATACGTACTTCACCACACGATTATATTTCGGAATACTCTTTTAGCTGAAAGATATACCTACATGTCATCTTTGCTACAAAGAATGCTTCATGATTACACGTGTCTTATCGTAGGGTTAGCATCAGCGAGTGTTAGAGTTAAATAAGTTATGTATGTTGATCGACAAGCACTTAATGAAGTGAATTAGTGGATAATAAGCAACATAACAATGAATCAATTAATTAATTGTTAATGAAAAATTATTTTATGTTGAACGGGTGATGAAAAAGATTTACAAACTGTTTTTGCTTGAAATATGTTTAAGTCACTATTCTCATTGCATGTAAAATCGACTAATTATAATGAAGGTTATTTTAATGAGATTATATTTGCTTTTGGTATGATTTATTTGTTTTTAAGCTGCAATTTGGTCTCCTGCTCAGGTGGCAACATTCTAGGAAAAGCTATTAAAATTATTAATTTTTGTCTGACCGACGTTCGAAGAAACGGAACCCAAAATAGTTATTTACTTTAGGAGAATAGCTAAGTTTAAAAGGGAGAGCATAACAAAATTTACTGTGGATTACAGCCTGGTTTTTCTAATCCCCCGTCGATTTAAATGGTAAAAAATGTACTTAGGTTATGAAGATTTGTCTTTCATCAACTGGAGACTGTACCACGAGAGAACATCAACGATGTCACAGTCATACCTGAAAAGGAAGAGGAAAATATTATTAGAACATCTCAAAAATATTAGTAAAGAAAACAAAAATATTGTACGTTGGAATGATCTCGCATTCATCCAAGTAAATCACCGTGAAACAATTAATAAGGCTGATTAATTTCGATACTTACAATATATTTAGCGGAATCCTAGTTTAAACCAAGAAAAATTACTTTTAATTTTTATATGTTAAAATTACCGGTAAGTAAAACGACTAAGTACTAAAATTTACAAAAATAAAAAAATCAGCAAGTTGCAATTCTTATTCAATTCTGCAACATCAACTCAAAGTAAACTAAGAGCATAAATTTGGCTACTCGGAATATTCAAATTGCCGCTAGCTTTGGTATCAAAGCTCTTGAAGTCTAGCCGAAAAATTTTATCTAGAGAACAAGGAAAGTTAGTGGCAGCTGCATTCACAAAGGAAGCTTCTATGCAAGAAATCCGCAGGAGAAATATACGAAATTCTTTAGGGTTTAAAATTCCCTTGTCCTCTGCATAAAGCGTAGTTTCTGAGGGAACAATTATTTGCTTCTATTGCTTCTGACGGCAGATACTAGAGCTACTCTAATATTCATTTTCATTTCACGTGAAAAATTAAATTCTTTCTTTCGTTGGGAAGAACTTCACAAAAGACCTCAAAGTTTCTTGCAGCTATCTCTCGAACTCCCTTTTTCCTTGTAAAACTGATGATCCGTTTCAGCCGAATAGGTTCGCATGCATATTTATATAGCACAGGTACTATTGAGGATAACGTCTGATGGTAAAATATTGGAGCTTCTAAGTGCACTCTAAAACTACTCTTTTTTGAGAGGGATTGAGAATCGTAATGATCTGGTACTAATTGAAATAAATTTTCCAAATATTCTTTAAACGTATTCACTATACATCCCATACATGAATTTTATCGGATATAGCAATATGGAAATCGCCAATTAAAGTGACATCCTGAAATAAAAAAAAGAAATCAGTAAGGTAATGATGGTCTAAATTTAAATTAAATTGACCTGAGTGTTTCATAAGTCATATAATTTAAATTAAAACTTTTGAATCGCTTAAAAATTCAATTTGCAGAAAACGGGTAAAATTAAACACCAATACAACATGTTTATTTCAACAGGGTGAACGTTAATTAGAAATTTTGTTTAATTCTATTTTTTCGATTCGCATGATTTTCACATTGATTTATGACAAAGTAAAGTTATTTTCATAACTTTCTTTCTCGTACTGAAGGTTTTCGATCTATGATGTTTTTGAGGACATAAAATTAAAATGTCCTGGTGATGAATAAACCGAAAGCAATTGGAATTTTCATCGAAGTTGAGCTTTTCTTCTCACAATAAAGGGCCAATACGATATACCTTACCCACTGAAAAGCCGAAGATATAGAAATTAATGAGGACTCCCGAATAGCTCAGTGGGTAGTGCGTTCAACTTTGGTTTTCCAGGGTTTTATTCCCAGTAGGGGTCTATATTTACAAAATGACCTCAGCTGTCGAATCACTCCTAAAAATACTGCTACTAAAGATTCTTATTACTAACAAAAATCTTTAAATATAACACAGGAATATAAAAATATATTCATAAGTATTCTTTGGGATCTTCCTGCTTACTTTTGGCTGGTAGAATTGCATTCAATAAATGTACCTCAGTTTACGATATGAAGATAGAAAATTCATTAAAATATAATGGAATAAATAGATCACGTGAGAGTCAAAGCATAAACGAAGTAGAAAAGACTATAAAAGGAAGTGTGCCGAAGGGCGGTAAGGAAATAATGGTAAAGAGTCACCTTTTTCACGCGGTTGTTTTCAGACGGCTGGATCGCAAATAAGCCTGGGGTGAGCGTGGGAGGCTAAGGAAAATACGAAGCAAAAAAGAGGGATTCCCACCTGTGCATTCGCCGGTGAACAACGCACTTACGCACACTTGGTGATCTGTGCGCCCACAGGCGTTCGTTAGCTTTCCCTTTACAGCACAAACGAATACATCGCACCTTCATCTTGCTATGAGTTCCTATTAAAGAGATAGACAGTCATTTTCCGACATTCCAATTTGAAATCTACAAAAATAAGAGTTTGATTCACAGCATCTCCTATTGAGCTCTAATATGTCGTAAACAGAATGGAAGGGAACTTTCCCTGACGAGATAAACATGGGCTTTATAAATGCAGAAGAATTAATAATACGCATTCCCTCGCAATATTGAAGTATTTTTAGTTATCGCAAGAAGGCTCAATTAGTTAGAACAGACGTCCTGCCAAAGGAATATCCGGATTCGAGTCACAGTCTTTCTGTCTTATCATGAAACTGACAGGAAAAAAAGTCTTGTCAATATTTTCCTTGTCAAAAGTTCATTCGTTCTTTGCCTCTGATAACATATTGATTTAGATAGGTACAAAATTTGTCATAAAAGTGAAGTAATGGATGCTAAGAATAACTTTAGAATTTTTACTTTTCTTAACAGTGAAAAATCACATGTATAATTAAAAATGTCTTCCCCCAAGCGCTTAATATTGGGAAATGCAACATAAAAAAGTAGTTGCGTTTGTAAGAGATTGCAAGTCCTGGATCTAATAAATCTCTAGGTATTTTCAGGAAAAATTTGAAAGAATGCAATACAGTAAACTAGCATAGAACAATAATTTTGCCAATTATAACAATTTTTAGTCCTTGAAAATTACCGAAATTAAATTTTTTATGCGGTATTCTTTCCTAGAATACGATTTCCCAGAATCTGATTTGTGGTTGTGTAGAAATATTCAGCTTGAAAGGAGAGTTGCAAAATTGGATACGTCTGAAATGATTTTTTGTAAGAACGATTCAAAATAAAAAAATTGCATCGGTTTTTACCCTAAAAAATCTTTTTCAATAGAATTACTCCGTCAACACAAACCTGTGGGCTTTATTCCCATAGCAAAATTAATGTAATAACATTTCATTGAGTCGAATAGTCAGCGAAAAATTCTTAACTAGAAGGTACGATCCTTCGTATATCCTCGTATTCCCTAGTTGATTCCGTAGCAATGCGACACTACCCTCTTCTTCAAAGCTACTGCGGACCAACCTTGTCTACGAAATTCCACAACATTCTATCTAGGAAAGTCTATCAGACTCTTCGGAGCGTGTAAGCCACTTTCTCCTTTTTCGAGATATCATTTCCAGGACTGAGAAGATCCCTTCGGCTTTTCAAAAGGCTTTGCTCGCAATCTTACGCTCCCAGTGTATGTTTTGTGGCATTCAGCTTCTCGAGTTGAAACTTCCTTTATCACTGCCTTGGTTATATTTCAGCGGAAATGTTACTAGGAGACGGGAAAAATATATTGAATAAATACCCATTGAGTGCGGCTCTGCGAATCTAATTTCTTTTAAATTTTCGTTTTCATGAATTTCTTCAAATTATTTTAACCTTTACCTACGCTAAGGATTTCTAGGATATTTTAATCAACTCAACTGGCTAAAATATTGATTTATACAGCATAACCAGTATACAATGTAAACCAGTATAATAGATCATTGATAATGATTCATATACTTAAAAAATCATAACATTATCTATATTCTATACATTACGATAAGTACCAACTTTTCGAACAGCAGCACATCTCTGAACGTTAACATTCGTGCTTTCATTGCATTTTTGAATTATTGCCAATGATCTACGGAATATGAAATTTACAAACAATAATACAACAGATAATGAAATATTATTGGGAAAACGCTAAAATAAAATGAATGCCTTACGATTTTACTTGAGGCCGCACTATAATGCTTTTTTAGTCGCATGCGGCCACCGTAGCCGCACTTGATAGTTGATAATTTAGAGGCCATTCCTATCGAAAACAAACATCAAGAAGGTGATAAACAGAAAGTCACTGCAGGGATAACATCGTTAGCAACCCAAGCGATGAAATTATGATTCACGAGCAGCCAAGAAAAAAGACATCCAGACGATATTCCCATTGGTAATCACTCCGGAAGAGAGATGCGGAAGAGATGAATAGTCGGCCTTGGCAACACGCAAACTCAAGAAACTGATTCCGTGCAGCGAACAAAAAATATGCAACGTAGAGTTGCATAACGTGTCTCAAGGGAAGAGGAAATCTCGTATGATCGCTCACATAAAGGTGTTGAAATGATCGGATCAAAGGCAGTAACGGTTGATGATGAGTCAATTCCACCGCTACATGTGTTACCTAACTAACTTCATCTAATATGAATTTTGATAATGTTTATGCTTTAGATGGGGTACGAGTACAGGAGTGAATATAAAAGAAAAAAAATTACAGAATTTCAGGATTTCTCCTACGGAAACGATTTGAATTGAATACTCCAAGTTTTAATTCTTTTTATATTTAATATTTTAAATTTTAGTAGCGTGTTTAAAGTTCCGATTCCTTATGATTTATGTTGTTTTGTCATTGCTAGCGAATAATTTCCAACATAAAAACTCAGACAACGCTCTTTCTTGCATTATTATGAGTTCCAATTTTCATTCAATTTAATTTTCACTACAATCAATTTCACTTCACAATAAATGCGAGAAAAATCTCATTTACATTTTAGAAATTCCTGAACTGTATTCAACGATTTTCAATTCATCTAAATTAAAAATTTAAAAACTTTGCCAACCAATTCAGAGATTAGCAACACTAAACCCGATCGTGATACACGCTTAATCGATACAATCCAGTCAAAGCATTCACGAATATAGGATTTGGGCACACAAAAGGGCATAGAGTGCACAAGTAAAGTACCCTAAAGAAGATTACCATTTCGTATTCAATGAGTAAAGCGATTTTTTATAAACTACATAAACCATGAGTCCCTTCAAGTTTGTTTTCTAATGCAAAACAAATAAAACTTAATAATATCTTTGTCAAACGCCTCAAACTATCCTGTTTACAGCACTGTTTTTACTTCGTTCCCAGCGTCTCAAACGGGTTTTACTACATTTATCTGAACCCCACCCACGGAGTCATTATCAGGCACTAAAAAAATGCATCGAAAACTAAAAGAAAAAAATGATGGAACTTGCACTAAGTTCTTGTCTATCCATTCCTTTAATAGACTTCCACAAAGTTACAACTTCAACGCTTGATTTGATTTCAAAAAAGCTTAAATAACGCTCTTTGATGCCCTCTCGAAATCTTCTAAAGATAATTGAGAAGCTTCTAAAACAGAATTGATCAAACCAGCTGACGAGCTGTCTAAAAATGAAAATTCTTTTTCTTCTCGTATTTTCATTCGTAATTGTTCTTAAAGTGAAATTTTTTACATCTCATTTTTTCCTTCGTTCAGAAAACACTAAGGTAGGGAATAATTCAATCCCAACGGCGAAGCTGAGGATAATAAATTGGGACAAAAAAGGAGACAACGAAATGGCGAGATTTCATCTTCAGCAACAACGTGACGAAGAGCATTTCTCTAATACACTTATAATGAGAAGAGAAATGGCGTTTTTCCTACTTTCGGCGTATTGACGTTCGCAATACAGAATTAGGGAATAAAAATAAATAAGATGATCAAGAAAAGTTCAACGAATGAGAACGTGAAGCAAGAAACGATAAAGTAAAAAAATATCAATAACATAGCTTCCCCTTGATTAATACAGCTGAAAATGCTGCATTTATACTTCAGGCTATTACTAAACCTGTCAATTCTCAGACGCATTTGGTATAAAATCAACAGCTTACTTGAACAAATATTAACTTTCATATTTTCTATAAGAGACCGTTTTGCAGCTGACTTAATCAATTTCAGCGAGTTTAATTTATTTCAAACACTTTTAAGGATCGTAAACATGTAAAAAAAGAATCATTCGTCTGAATTACTCGACAACAGAAAGGAATCCGTGACTGAAAGCAATGACCAACAACATCTGGCAATAGCACGTGCCAAGATATCTTAGTGAAGGTGAGAAATTATTACCCAGCTTCATTTTATACCGAGTAAACAAACAGTAGAAACAACACTCTGGGAAATATAGTATTTTAAAACTTAGGACCTTAACGCTGCCCTCTAATTTAATTTAAGGCATTTAACTCTCTCCTCGTGTCAATAATATCCAGATTTTGTGGTCCAAACAGTCCTCATTTTCAAATGAAAATGCTAGATAATTATGTGCCAACGATCCTAACTTATGCTGGATGAGGATCCATTAGCAATTTATAGGCATACATACATTTGTTTGAGGAAACATGACATAACAATTATACAGTATACAATTAAAAGTTTCACCTGCAAAGTATAAACAACATTTGTAATTCTAATGAATATATATGTGATGCGGATAAAGAGACGGCATCACGATCTTGTGGACAAGGTATCGAGCTGGAACCGACCCAATCTCTAAATTAGGACCACGTTGAGGAGAGTGCTTAGCTTCAGGAGGTCATTAACCAGTTGAAAGTTCTCTAAATAGGACGTCTGATGATAAAGCAGATAGTAATGTCCTTGAGGATTATCATAACGAAGTTTTTTTTAAATCTAATCTTCAGAAGTGATAATCTTCATTTTTGCGCTTGATAGACAACGAAGTTGAGAATATGACCTCATAACGAAGGACATGTCTCTCGCAGTCTTAATCGCTTTCACGTTGAAGTTTAATTTCAAACTCTACTTTACTGCATATACTAAGAATTTAAGGATGCTGGGAGTAATATTCTGCGGAGTTCTACGGAGTATATAATTAATCACAAAAAAATCATACGTAACGGTCAAAAGTTCAGACTATGAAACTAACCAACTCGTATACATTACTCTTCATCTTTTGAAATATTTGAAGGGTCGTCCTAGAACAGTTAAAAAAAATATTATCATTAGTGATAGTACGAAGGATTAAACTACACAAAGAAGGAATTCCAACAGAGATACTCTTAGGCTTTTGAAATGTTTCAAGATAAATAACGTCTTAACATCGGCTATAATGATAAGTTACGTCCATCATCTCATTTAAATTTTATTATAATTTACCGAAAATAGGCAGTTCCTTTCGTTCTATATTCTATAGATCTATATTAATCATCTCATAGTTTAACTTATTTAATGATACTTGGTGGAACTTCATATTTCACACAATAGGGTGAAGATATGATTTATGTGAACCATCCACAATGTCAATTAGTTAATGCAGAAATAAATAATCTTCGTATTTTTCCACTGGGGATTCCCGCTGAGAAACGTAGGGATTTTTTCGTTTCTTCGGTGTCATTCCACGAAGTCACGACTGCGAACATCTATTTCACAATTAGGGAATGGCATCATTTACGTCGCGTATATTTACTGCTGAACAACACAAATATATTCGTAATGAAAACTCAATTGGATTCCTTTATTCGTAGATTTAATTAAACTACATTTACTTTCATTAGCAATTTTACTTTGAATTCCCAAGGGTTTTGGAACGCGACCAAACATTTCAGCTACTCGACTAAAATTCGTAATCTTTCAATAGAAATGAACAAATTGTGTTCAAGTTACCATAGTGATACACCGCTAAAAATAAACAACCATTATAGATAATACATACAGTATACCAAAAGACACCTGTTTACTATTTTCCTATTCTTGATTCTAAATAGCAACACATTCAAAGATGAATAAGTCACTGAGCTTGAAATTATTGGAGAGCAAAGCTGGATGAAAATAAAAAGATCAAACTGTGTTTAAATGAGTAAAGAAAAGCAAGATATAGAGAAGAGAGGAGGAGAAAAAAAACTTAAAACACGAATAAGAATCTAAATGATCAGAGGGATGAAAAGTCAGAGTTAAAGGAAGCAAAATTTGGAATAATCAAACGGAAAATGTGCCAGAGGAGGCAAAGCGTTGGAGGACTTGGAAACGGCGAAAATAAAGATTTTGAAGAGAGAGTTGATGAAGGGATAGTGACTAAAAAGCGGCTAAGAGAGCGAAGGGAAAAAAGAAAAGCGATGTCGAGAAAAGAACCTTTTTGCCTTCATCGAACGGGTGAGTGGAAATCTCTCTTGAAAAGATAAGACGTCGCTCTTATACCCTCGGGTAAAAAAAAGAAGGTATAAATGCGAGATAATCAAAGGGAGCAATAAAAATAAATCGAGATATATCTATAGACGCACACCGTTAAAGATTTCCACCAATTTGGAGAAATTCATGAAAATTACGGAAAAAGAGAAGTAGTCTGGGATTGTGGAAATGCTCCATAAAATTGACGTTTGTAACAAAAAGGAAGAACCACCGCGAAGACAAATATAGAAATTGCTTACGGTTTATGCGAATTTACAATCTAATAAGACCGATAGCTGAGTAATTATGCCTTCATATCTATTTATTCCCTCAACACAAGAAGAGTTTCTCAGAATTCTCCCGATATTGAACGAAATTCCTTGGAACATCATGAATTCTTTGATGTGAATGAAATTCTACTATAAGAGGGACACAGATGAACTCTATGGGAACGAAAAGAAAACAAACAACAATGCTACAACGATGACATTTGTGGGCAATGTGAAGACGTTTGTAGATGATGTATTGGGATGAAATTTCGGTACATACATCTGCTCAAAGTTCAATGATACCGAAAGAAAATATATGATCAATAGTATTTGTTTATTAATTGCTGCAGTTTGACTGTCGTCAGGTGGCAGATCCAAATATTGTCAAGTAAGTCACACTTGATCCAAGACGACTCCACAATCCCGCACACTAGAAGTCTCATGCAGATTAACATTTCAAAATAAGATCACAATGTTTACGAATAGTATTAGAACAAACACAAAACAACAACGAAATTTAATTTATAAGGTACCCGCTGGTACCCCTACTAATACATTTACAATATATATATCCCATAGTTACAACATACATCGTTCCTTCGGCAAGCCATTAATCTCTTCATCAGTTTCTCAATCACACTTACAATATCCAAAGAATAACAAAAATCCACCATATCATAACAATATCCAACATCTACTTCTAAACTCCTTTTAAATTACTCGGTTTTCTCGTTCAACCGAAGCGAAAACCGGAACGAAAAATGCAACGGTTCGATGTCCTCTTCGTATTTAACTTCTGCCAAAAGCATTGGAAAACAGAATTAGCCCTTGGCGTTCGAAATTTTTACGCATTGGATCAGGAATCGGGCGTCTAATTAGTCGCTAATCCACTCTGCCGATTCGGACTCCTTCATTAAGGCCTTCCCAGGTCAGCCTTTTCCTTTAGCGGAACTCAAAGCGCCGCCGCCGGAGACTTATGAAAACACAAACAAATTGTGCGGCGACGGAGAAGAACCCCTCAACCGTGGTTACGTGTTTATACTGGATTGGGTCGTTTGCGGTGCGCTTTAATTATCCCCAAAAAGCGCTGCTGAAGAACTTGGCGATCACCGAGATGCTTCCTTTTGTGCTATAGCAGTGGTTGACAAGTCCTTTAGTGGGAGTGAACACATCCCAAGCGACTCTAGAATTAGTCGGATGGAGCGAATTCAGTTCCTGAATACATGTCTTCTAAATCTTAGAATGTTTCGCTTAAATTATTTATCTTTGCTAAGTCGCGAGTAAGATAAATCCGGATGGCATATTTACTAATTTTCACTTGTTCAAATCATATGGCCGATGAAGAATTATGATTATTTAGCACCATTTATAAATAAAGCAATATCCGGCCAGTGAGGTAACGAAGTATCGGTTCATCGGAAACTCACTGTGAGCCTTTCGACAGGTTTTTCATGCATTATTACCCACAAACTGAAATTTATTCTCTAGCTCATATCAAAATTTTCTTAATTTTGAATCTGGGTCTGATTATAATCAAACTATAAAATTATAACTATACTCTATAGGCGCCGGTCGAGGCCTCATCCTATGATCTCAGGTCCTCTGATACCTTAAATCCACCCCATCTTTAAAGAGTAGCAACGAAGCTCATAATTCGCAATTCATCATTTTGCGAGATTTCACGAACTTGAATCTTTAAATTTCATAATTCTATCTTGTCGGAAAGTGCATGAAATTAATGCTCCAATATTCTCCCATGCATTTCTTCGGGAAGTTACTGAAATCGGTTAATTAACAACGGTAATTATTATATAAGAACATTACTATATAAAATTCTTAAGTTTTTAAAGAAAAGCTCTGAGCACGTACTCTTTTAACGTTTTAGGAATTGTTAAAAAGAAGAAAATTTTGCCACCGATACTTAACATGGGAAAATTAATAATATCCTGTGCAAACGATATCATCTCTCAAACGTAGATTTCGGAAGACGCTTATACCACCTGAACATTTCCGAATGGCAAAAACCTTGTGCCAAAACACTACGGTTGAGATGAGAATCTGCAAATGATTAGCTGTGTCCCTTGATTTACGGCTCCTCGAGGACAAGATAAGGATGGGAAAGAGTAGCGTACATCTGCGAGGCGACCGGAAACGAGGTTATCCCTTCCGGAGAGAACACTGCACCTGCAGATACATCAGACGGAGGCTCTCGAGGGAGAAATCTCCGGCGATGGGAAGATGTTACCCAACTCTGACGGACACTGCCAATCCATTCAGAAAGATCCATCCTTTTTAGGGTTCGCTTAGGAGGAAAATCAGACGAAAGGTCATTGGAATCATGTTACATTGAGAAGTAAAAAAATGGAAAAATTACATAGCTAAAATTGCTATTACAAATCCATAAGCGTTACTTAGAAGCATCAGAATCTTTAGAGGAAGGATGGTTCAATCAAAGATTTATTTTATATAATAAATACAGAGATCGTACGTTCATAAAAGCCTATACTTTGCGCCCTCCTTTTTACATAAGCCGTTCTGATAATGGAAGAACACATAGATATAGAACTAGTCAAGGGATCATTCTTTTCGAACAATACGCGAAAGTAATCGATGAGGAAATTATAAGTTATAGCGCATGTGCCCTGAGGCCAAAAGGCGGCTTGTACTCGTAGAGTATCTATGTATAATACTATAGATGCAGATAGTTGCCAATCAACCGATCTTGTCACTTTATGTGGTCTCTTGCGAATTTTCTACTTCAGCGAATTATGAAATACGAATCGTTATAGCAGCAAAGAAATGAATATTAGAAGCAATGAAGAGAGGAAGAACTTCTCATAAAATTAGAAACCGGGTTCGATTCCCGGTAGGGGCTCAAATGCGAAATTATCGCAGCTGTAGAACTAATTTCAACAATACTTCTACTGAATCTATAGAGTGATTGTTGATAATGATTGACTTCAGCTCAGGAGTAGTAAAGGAAAGGTAAATATTTCATTACAGTCAAGCATAGATGAAAATGGATAAAAGAAATAGGTGTAAACGAGAAAATGATGTTAAGATGGAGAAAACTTTATGAGAATGATGCAAGAAGAAAAGAAAGGTGAGGACCTTCTCCACATGTGCCGATGCAAATTCAGAGAAGGGAATATGTGTTGTCTGAGAGAGAGATTCTGCAACGTCTCCTCCAAAAGACGGGTCTCAAAATCAGAATTAATGTCTGCGACGAAAGTTTTCCATGAAGAGTTCCACACGAGATAACTGCGTACCTGAGTCAGCGATCACAAGTTTTGAAAGAAAGGGTAGATAATTGGGGTGACCGATTCAAAAGCAGAGTCCAAACTGAGCCTATTTGTTCGATTTTCCTATGAAATAGAGATCGGCTCTTAAATCAAACAATCGAAGTTCGTCGAAAGCAAGTAATGAGAAAGGGCTGAAACTGAACTGAAGGGAAAGATTTATTTAGAATGGATTATTCCTGGGGTTAATTTCTTTCTTTTAGATACTGAACATTTTGACAAAGCATTCAAACATTTGAATGTGAATATTAAGTAATATTTAATTTGTTATATCATGCTAGCAACTGGAAAAATTTCGATGAATATCCTCTCACGGATTAGAGGTAAGATATAAAGCAAAGAAACGTTGCATAAAATTGTATTTCCATTAAGCGACAATGTCGTTCTCTCGAAATTAAAGAGGTCTCTTTTTAAGACGAACAAACACCCTTGAGCATGAACCAAAAAGATTCGATTTTAAGGAATGGAACATTCTTTTGAGTAGCACAGAAACATATGAAGTTCTTACTTTAACACACCGTGGACGCTTGTTTGGCTTTATACCTTTATTGACCTTTTAAAAGAATATGTTAATAGAATTCTGTTAAAAATTAGGGAAGGGATATTAATCCGTCTATGTTTTTATTATTTTCATCTTAAAGTTTGCATCAGAATCAATTGATGATGAATAATAAAGAAATTTTTTTTAAATAATGTCAAGAATTAGTTCTGTTCCATAAATCATTGATTTCCTACATTTCTAACAATCATGCAAGGGTTCAATTTTATCTATTATTAATTTTCCATAAGTGCGTAGCGCTTTTTTCAAGCGTTCCATCAACGTTATCCTTGTGCCATATAAAATGTAAGAATAACCTTTAGAGTCCGTACATTATTATAAATAACTAGAAGTAACAATTAGGAGTTGGTAATAGTTTTTCCTTCAAACAGCATATTCGAAACGTTATATAAAGGCCGATGGAATGCAAAGAGCAACATATTGAATTTTCGAGGATGCTCATCTAGAGTAAAAGAAATATTTTATTCTACCCCTCCTTTTGCTGCGTGATTTGGGCTACTGTTGGACTCCCGAACGGCCAAGTGGGTAGCGCGTTCATATTACGTGAAAGCGCACCTGGGTCGAAGCACTTTTAAACATACTAAAACTTGGGATCCTTACGATGTCTCTAATTTCGAAAGAGCCCAACAGGAGCAACATTATACTTTAGCCAAGGATATATATCAAATTCAGTGATTGGGTAAGAGTCACCCAAGATTAGATTCCTCCTATAAATATCAGTATAGATCTCGTGGGCAAGATATTTGATATTGTTATTCCAGTATACAACGGTGAGTGTCTGGAGAAAACAAAAAAGCGTGAAAAGGAAATAATTATCACAGCGGATGGCTACTTATGTTTGTTTTTCGTGGGGCGTTAGAAAAGTTAATTGCAATTAGAGTTAGATAGGGGTATCGCTGTCATTACATCCCGTTTCCACGCTGTACTTCTACATGGGCTTACGGAGTCAATATGTAAATCTAATTACGTTATTACATCTTTGGTAACTCAACTCATGTTGACAATATTTTGCCATGTTAATGTACTTTACACTATCGAGAGACAAAAATGAAGTCAATACTTCGAAATATAATCACGTCCAGGCCGTCGTTCATCTCTGCAAACTTATAACGAGAATAGTTTTAACAAGTTATGATGCCGTTAGTTCAAATATTGGAAGTGACCGGAAGGCTTGTAGTCCACCGAGAAAAAATAACAGCACAATGAATTTAAACGTTAAATCACAGTTAGCATTGCGACCGAGTGCACATTACGACTGAAAGTCAAAGAACCGGAATCAAATGAACCGCACGAGATAATCGGATTTTACCGCCTCGGTGAGTCAGATCAGTCGCGTGAAAATCCCCAAGGAAATAAAATCACATAAACATTCGCAGAAATATTGGGAAAAAATTGTACCGTTGTTTTTCCATCTCGTCGACTTTGTTAGCGGTTGAATTCTTTTAAAAAAAGGTTTATAACGCGCGGGAACAATTAATATGTGCCTGATTAGTAATATATTATCACGAATAAGGATACACTGATCATCTCTGAAATATATATGCCATTAAAGTTGGTCGTATTACATTTTGGGAGGAATTAATCGAAAATCCAATGGAGCTAAATGGAGAGTAAAACGCACTCGAGATGCATGAAAAAGATGAGGTCATTGACGTCGCTAATGAGATTGTACAGTGGGCGTTATCCTGACTTGAGCTACATAAATTATATGAGGAATCGCATGAATACTAATTTAGGAATGAAGAGGTAACTTAAACTGAGAGGATTTCTTACTTTATATTGAAACATTCTAATAATGTTTTTAAAACCCGAGATTATATTCAGTTATCAGATAGTACAGTTGAGTTTTACAATAGGTAGGAATGATTAAAAAACCGAAAAATGAAAAACTAACATAACTAAATAAATATCCTAATCTTCCATTGCAATAATTAAATCAGGTTACGTTTGTCCGGAATATTTATTTCTGATTACAAGAAAGGTTAAGCTAGATGACGGTACCAGTATACTTAAAACTACTTGAGGCCAACGACATTCTCCATTTGTAGATTACCAACAGGAGTAATCATCATTACTCAGTAACTCTTTTAGTTTCCTTTGATAGAACTCAGTTCTGTTCTCCTTCTGCAGTATAGCTTTAAGCTTCTGACTTAAAAATTGAATTTTATTAAATTAGAAATTAATGGAAAACGCTGCTTCTATGGTCAAGATAAAATGTTCGGTCCAAAGCATTTAGGATAAGGGATACTCTCAAACTATATATCTCTATTCGCTTAAACCAGGCCAGCCTCAGATATGAAGTAATGCACTTGCATAGTTTACAAGGCAGTATTAACTAGGCTGACCATACCACTGAGCGGGATATTTCCATCAGTATGACGGGACAAATTTTATATTCCACTGCTTGGTTAGTGACTCTGTGATAGTACACCAGGAAGGGATAAGGGAAAAGGAGAGATTTCATCAATATTTGAATATAGAGTCTTTCAGAAAGAATGAACCGATTTATAAGCATAATAACGTATAGCTTCATGAAATTTTAAGTTTTCACAAAATATAGCTTTATAAGCGTTAATAAATATAGCTTAATGAATAGTTACAGGATTTTTGAAAGAGTACGTATTGTGGTAGGTAAGGGACAAATTTGTTCGCACGTTTTTATTATTTATTTACTTATTATACAGTTACATTTATACGGGAATCTGTTGGCAGCGCGATATATAAAAAATAAATATTTAAAAATAATAAGAGGATATATTTAACAATTGACAATACATAATCATCCCAGAGTTAATAATGGTATATAAATTATAAATTATTAAACGATAAAGTAATAAAGAGGTAATTTTTAACATTGCACAATAGAATACAATAATTGAGGAACAATAAAGAAATATAAAATGAGATGAATCAATACAATAATGGAATTATAAATAATTTATATCTATCTAATAACTAGTATTTATTATAAATGTTACTCTCACTATTATCATATATACTGTAGTGAATACAATGTAAATCATTCATGATTTCTGAGCGTTCCTCAAAGGCCTTCGCGACTACTTTGCCGGTCTCAAAGTTCTACATCACCCAAGTTTTCACTTGATCGAGGGGTATAATCATGCTTTTTACGTAAAAGATAATGTAATTTATCGAAAATTTTTCGTCTTAATTATCTCAAACCCCACAGAATCAGGTATTCGAAAAACCTGGAAAATTTCGTATTCAAAAACAACCCCGATAAAGAGCATTTCGGAAAAGGGAAACCTAAGCTATAATAGGAGCACTTAAAGAACAATTCGCCCTTTTTCTCGGAAACACTCTCTCTTAAATCGTTGAGGAAACCATACCCGAGCATCAATTTCCTAAAACTTGCGAAAGAATCAAACAAGGAATAGGGAAATGAAGAAGAGAGACTTTTAATGACCCTTGATCCCCTTATCTCATCCAACGCTTTGTCTTCTTCTCAGGAAACTCCATCCGACACTTTTATTTTTCTTTCCCGGAAAAACTTTCGAATAATTTGGAATGATGAGTAATGAGGCTCGAAATTTGATTCCGCGCAATAGAGAAGTGGCGCCATTCGCGGAATGTAAACGAAACCATGGAGATGAATTATGGGGAAAGGAAATGAGGAAAATTACGATCCATATTCGCCCTCTGACGGAAGTTTAAGTAAATAAAATTTTCAAAGTTTATTTTCGACATCGATCACTTGTCAAGTATTTTGTATCCGCTCGAATAACGTTTATCTTAGATGAGATACTTTCCACGAATTCGGTGGATAATTTCCTCATCCGCAATTTAGAGATCCTTAAAAGAGAGATTCTTTTGTAGCCATCAAAAATTGAGATACTTTATCAAAATATGATGCTTATTCGAAAAGGGAAAATAAGAAACCAATTTAATGTCTAAATAATAAAAGCAATAAACGCCTACATATCACAAAATAATCTATAGCTATGGGACTTATTCGTAACATTTCTTACGCTATATAATACCTTTGAAATGTATGCCCTTATTCCTTAATGAAGTAGTTCTCCAGTGTTATTTACATTTGTTTAAATCGTGTGTGTATCTAACACTATTTTCTGAAAAACATTGCTGACATCAACCTTCTACAGCGCCTTGCCGGTCCATTGTACATATCTGTATATAAAATCTTTTAGTATTTTAAATTCGCTCGATAATATAACGAGAAAATAAGTAAAATCAGCGCAAAGACGTTTACTATTTTATAAATAGGCAATATTATTCTATAATGAAAGAGAAATCATTCTATCAATTTAATCATTACCATATTAGTCTAATCATCATTCTAACTATCTCTACAGTTAATATTCCGAAGTTAAGACCTCATATTTTATTATTATACATATGTTTCTTTGAACCAAAAGGTTACACTAAACATTATATTGTATGAAACTTATGTCCTTAGATCGAGGTTCAAATGCGAATCTAACATTTACCTTTATTAATTCCATGTTTGAGTGTAAAGAAAGTTGCAATGAACATGGATATCTTGAAACTACTCAATGGTTTGATATGATAGAATATTAATCACAAATTCTTAATTTTCACTCGCTAAATAGTAACATGAACTATCTCTCGATATCAATAATATCAATTGCGAAGAAGTTCGTGAAAATATAAGGGATTTAGTTAAGCGTCTTAAACATTAAGCGCACGAAGAATCGAGTGAAGAGAAATATTGACAGTAATGGACAGCCGCAGGAGCATCCAGTGTTAGAGGTAACGATTTATGGCATGAATTGGCCTACATTAAAACTGAAAGAAAAATGATATTCCATTTCCCACTGAAATGGGATGCTAATCCACAGAAATTCTAACTGCGAAATAAAAATTCCTTCGGCAACAAAAGTAATAGTAGAAGTCGAAAAGAACTCCGGATAGAAATCAGCTTCGAAGCGCCATCTGGAGGTACACAAGAGATTGTTTATCCGAACCTTATCATTAAAAATGACTCGGCGGGGATTCGGGACGAAAATAGGGATTCAAATTAAGAGAAAAAAAGTCGAAATGACACCCTCGGCTCTCATAATCCATTCAGCAACGAAGGAAGAGATATATGAAAGAATCTCAAAAGGAAAGGAGGCTGGAATTTAATCTCGAAGCTCGCACCTTCAATACATCACAGGGCACAAAAATAAGCGATGGAGGGAAAAAAATAAAGACGAATCGCTTTCCGCGGGGGAAAAAACGAAACTTGGCCATGTTGGAAGTTTTGCAAAGTGGGTAAGGAAGTAAGAAGATCGATGTGTCACGTGGCGTGACGCGATTCCGATCACGGATGCACTATTTTTTTCCGCTCCAGAAGCCGTCGTAATTGACGTTCTCCGCCGATAAAGGGAAAAACGACGACGAGAGAGGATCTTAATGTATCGAACAGGGTTATTGGGAGAGACTAAAATAGAGAGAGAAATGGGTTCCGAATTTTAAACGCAGTCAGCGTTTACTCGCAGCGGATTCGAAAGCAGCTATAAATTCCTAAAGGAACCCAATGCGCGATATACTGCGCTTTTACATATATTTCCACGGAATGCCGTATCGCCGCAAGAGATGAGATTCCGATGGAGCATTTTTTTATTTCTTTGAATCGAAAAAGTCGGTGGTATTTTAAGGAAAACGAATTCTATTGGCGATAAAGCGAAGCTGTACATTGGGGAAATGAACACGTGGGGTTTTCAGTTGATTCACACACCGCTCTGCGGATTTGAATAAAAACAGCTTGCGTTTAAAGATGCCAATTTGATGTTTTACGGAAAGGTAGTACAGTCATGCGTGGAAATTTTAATTAAGCGGTTTTATCAGGATGAGATTGAGTCTCTTCTTACATCCAACCATTTGTCATATAACATTTAAAATAATGTGTGTGTGCAGAAGAAAATTACTTACTGGGTTTAGAAAATGTTTGTGCATAGAAAAAAATACTCCACTGCAGGAAGATAAGGGTTTGAAAAACCTGCGAAATATACAGACAGTTAAAAAAAATTAAGGAGAAAGCAGGTTAAGAGGGATTTAAAAGTCAAAATATCAATGCAAGTACATTTTCACGTGGATAAAACAAGTAGGAATGAATTTCAAGAAAAAACAAACAAAACAGAACATTATGATAGATGAATAATTAAGTTACAAGATAAGCTTATTTGGTTGGTATAGGACGTGGTGATATTGAAAAATATTATAAAATTAAAATAAAATAACGGTAATCAATGAATTCTCTAATGGTAACCAGCTCATCATTGTTAACAAATAACATGATTTTTCTTAACATAATAGTGAAGTCAAAATATATATATTAAATTTTTACTGCGTCTAAAATGCATAAATCGTGCATAAATAATCGTGCATAAATAATATATCGAATAATTTCTATTATTCGATATATTTCGGAGAACCTCTTAAAGAGGATAACACGGATTATAAGTAATTTACAAATACAAAAATTACATAAATTAGAGATTTTCTCGTATAAAATACACACTTTTGCATGAAATATTTTCTTATTCTATGAAATCCTTAATACTTACTCATTGATCTAGATCCTTTTGTAAATCTTCTTAAATTCTTCCACAACTATTTGGTCTATAATTAAATTTAATTAATTCCAATTGACGCAAACCCTGAACGTTAAACTGTGAGTGAATAAGTAACTAGATAAAAATTTCCGTAAACGTGAGAAAACGCGAATTAACTTGTAAATCGACCAGAGTAGCAGCAAAACCAAGAGATCGAATTCAACCAATAACCAGTAAAATACCAAAATGAATTTTACGATCTTAGAAGTGGGTAAATGAAAGGAACTACTCCAGCTTTTCTTCACATCACCTCAATTTGCAAAAAGCAGAAAAACTATTGCCTTATATAAAAATCCTTCCGCAAAATGGTGTTTGGCGAAAGAGAGCGTGAGGTTTAGCAGAAGAGGGCAAATATATCAGCGAATTGAAGAGACATCTCCACACCGCGTCAAATGAAGTTCTCAGAAGAAAATGACGCGTAAAATAAAAGAAAATCATCGAAAATCTCTCGCTGAAGACGTTCGCGTTGGGATTTCCCCTTCGCAAAGAAGAAACGATATAATAGAAAAAATGAAAACCACATTGCGTCACAAAAGTAGAGATGGAAGGCATAGAGAAAACTTGGAGGAACTTACTCCTCCAATCCTCGTGAAGATTTTTTTAAAACCTTTTTCCATAGACGTGATGGGAATGAGCCAAGAAACGTAGAAACGAGGATTTTCCTTCCGAATTTTTCCTTTTCCTGCTGATACTACGCTCCCTATGGAACTTCTTTTCCGGTCGCTGCTAACTCTACTTCCAATAAAATTAATATGCTGAATCTTTACTTGGTACACTTTTGCGGTACCCATCTCAAAATGAATACACTAATTATAAGTAATTTCTACAGTAGAAGTTTTAATGCGACAAGTTTCGTCGACGGGTCTTCGAGTGACTTCAGAAACTCGTCGCATAAAAACTAGAAATTACTAAGTGTTTTCGTGTCTAACACCTATTTCATTCCACATTTACGACTAAATACGCTTGTGATTATCATTAATTCATTGAAAAAGATCCAAATTTAAGAGACATTTTCTGTCATCCCGCTTAGCCTAAAAGAAGTTGGCATCGCACCGAAATCGAAACAAAAACCAAAACAGACTAAAAAGATTTTAATTTTCGAATCCCAAACAAAACCGTACTGTGAACTTTAAAAAAATATTTCATTGTTTTAGTAAAATCCGAAATTATAGCACTATCACATCCGTGCAGCACAATATACATTTTAGGTTACAGGAGGTGAAACCTATCAGTTCCGTTTCAACCGATATTTCCTGCGCATTAAGTAATCGCTTTCCATCTTTATGCACATGTGTATATGAAGAACTCTTGGTCTTTCTTACTTGTCAACCCTCCAGAATTATCCATCGCGGTTCCTACTTCTTCTAGCAATCTTCCAGGCCTTCATCCGGCAAACCCAAAGTGAAGAATAATCCGAAGATAAATAAATGAGAGCGGGGAGGCGCGAAAAAACGAACCTTTTTTCCAAAAGAAATTTCATCCCGTGAAAGGCGCTTCTAAAATCGGAAGAGATGAAAAGAAAAGAGCGTGCGGTCGGAGAGGTGTGAAGATTTTGCATGTGGAGAGTAAAAGGCAGACGGGGAAGTGTGTGTGTGGATTGAAGCACCGAGGGTAAGGGATTAGAGAAACTTAAAATAAGAAGGGCGGGAAAGAAAAGCAGTGCTGTGACGATTACTTGGGAGGGGCATTGCCCTGGGAACGGAGTTCGGCTTTATTAATGACCCTAAGAAAGCCGAACTGATATAAAATAACCAGTGATATTTAAATTTAAAGAACTTTATTTTGAATAGTTAAACAGATGCACTGTACACAAATGTATGTACATGTATTATAATAATGGTATGAATTTTACGATAATTAAGGAAGCCAACAACAAATCCTGATATTTAAATAATGAGGATTTCCATAAATGAAACAAAGAAGGTGAACAATTATTTAACTGCTTTTATCATAAATATAATTTAAGTCCTCTTAATTTACATTTTAAAGCCAATTTTTCAGAATTTTATAGCTTTAAATAACTTCCCCAACATGAATTTTCTTAATATTACGCGATTAAGATAAAAATAATAATTCCTATTTTACGGAAATACAACTTAGTACGGAAAAATGTCTTTATCTTCTACTCGATTCATACTTTGCGAGAATATTTTTCCAGGTGTTTTATCAAACAAAAAGAAAGAAAGGACTAACGGTACTGCAGCAACGCCGGCCGTTATTAGTCTGGGAGACTGTTAAATATGGGGCACAATTTTAGTCAAGGAAACAAAAACAATCTTCTGAAATTGTAGAAAACAGTTTCATGTATTACTTTTACCACATTCAATTCTCAATAACAGATAAATAACAATATGTTGAATTATTAATTGTCCTTTGTCCTTGTCTTCTTTCTTTCAAACGTCGCGATTCCGAAGATCATTTGTATTTAAATTTTCCAAAAGATGTAAAGCTGTGAACAAAATAATGAAAAGAGAGTACTATAAAAACGAATACGTTCTGATGGAGGTATTTCTGAATGACCCTCGCTTAAACCTGGACAGATCGAAAATTTAAAAGTAAAATTAATGTCTGCAGTGTGTTGACTTTTGATATTTAGCAGAATTTAGAAATTCTTCGAGAATTAGCTGTCGAGTTTTAGGAGTCCGTCCATAAAAATGTAATCATGTTCTCCCATGGATGGTAACCTACTCCCAACACAGAAACATATCGAAAATATACAGAAACTCTGATAAATAAGGACAGAACATAAGCACTTCAGAAAAACCGTTATAAATAACTAAAGAGAACGGTTCAACAGACACTAATAAGTTAGACCCTTGAAAAGAGCAATTTTATCGCATCGCCAGACCAGGAATACAAACAGGCAAACCATCACTCAAAGCATTCTCAATAGAAAATAGTGGAAACCTCCACCACATGATACATGAACATCATCCCTCAAATTCAATTGGACATGAGGAGAATATTTCACGGAGATGATTCGATCGCGGATCTCCCATAAAACAAGCGATATTCTCTTATGGGGAAATCGATAAAGGTTGAAGTTGTGACAGATTTATTTGTTTATCGACGAGTAGCTGATATCGAGAGTGCTATTCAGAGAGGCAATAAGTCAATACGAGCGCGTGAAAAAAAACTCAATTGCGATCCTAAAGTTTCAATAGAGGGGAGAAAAAGAGGAAAAGAATAAAAGCGGAAATGCGAAAGGAAACTGAGGTGAGATAGAAAAATATTCAGGTATTGACAGACAAAGTTATGTATTCTAAGTAACTCCTGCTTTAATATTAACTGAGCAGAAACACCGCAGAGCAAAAATTTTTCATCCATAAATTAAACTTTTTTTAAGCTTCTACATTTGAAGATGACACCGAAGCGTCGAAACTACTCGTGCGATTCTTGTTCTGCGGTGAATTTTTTCTATTAAAACAGAATCTAGTTTTCATGAGAAAAGTTGACACTCGTCTTATTTCTCTGATCCTAACAAGATAGCGGTATCAATTTTACAATGGCCCCTAGGAAGAACAAAAGTGAAAAATATTGAGAAGGGTAGCACTGGAAAGATTATCCATCTCTGAAGAAATCATCAAAACTACCAAACCGGATCTCAAGGACTTACGTCACAAGTATATACACACAAAGTGTAGATATCCTCAGTTGATCATTATATCATGTGAATTTAGGTTTATGTATACTATAACTTGTCCTCTTCTTGATTTTCTACATCGTTAAGTGATTTTCTTTCAGAACTTTTTCTGCATACGATCTCTTTCAGGTTATCGGTCCAAAAATTATCCTATGCCCTCCTCTATAACTGATATCTACCACTTCTCGAAACGACGATTGTTTTAAATACGCTTGAAAGAGTAATAGATATTAACAACGCTTTTTTTGCGCATGGGATAAATTTCATTTATTATCCTCTGTAAGTAGGTCTGGTATCGATAACTTAGTGATTACAAGCGTTCATGTCGATTGGCCTGGAATTCAGCAAATGTTCTTACGAAGGTTTTTGTTTCACGCGCAGAAGAATGTAAAAGAATTTTCAACGGATTAAATCGTCTGAATATCAATGAATTATTCCTATTCATACTCCTCTAGAGAATAAGTAAGAAATAAATTCAACTGGTTCCGAGTGCAGTAGGGCACCAATGCCGTGATTTGAATCACAGTGAACTAAAGATAGGCCAGAAAACTATCGTGACAATCTACTAGAGTAAATATCTTCTTCAATTTAGAGATGAAAAGCGTTTATATTTTAACAATGCACTGTCTTTAAGCAGCTATCAGCTGTAAGCAAACATAAAACTATGTTATTCTGTCTAATTGCCCTGAAGTAACCTGATAACCTGACAGTGGTTATAGTCATACTAGTGAATTCCCCAGTTAAAATGACGGGAATTACTTTAATTTATAGAAAAATGTAGAATATAAAGATTCACCCGAAAGTTTAACCTCTGTGGTTCAAACCCTGCTAAGAGAAATTTTTTTCCTGAAAATTAAGTGTCAGGTTTACTAAGAAGCTTCATAAGAAGTAGCTAAGAAGTTTCAATGGCTTGCTTGTTTTAATGTATCAATTCTATACTAGGTTACGCAGTAGTTTATTTTAATGACGCAAAATTACAAATACATAGACGCTTTCATGATAACTTCGTAATTTTCGTATATTCCGTACTGTAAAATGCGTATAATCTTTAATTTATCTCTCGTTTCGTCTCATTTTTTCATAAGTCACGCGTTGTCCCGGCTAATTTAAACACAGCAATACCCAATCCCTACTTAATAAAGGAATTAATAAGATACCTATTTAATTATCTACATACTTTTGGGAGCATTGCAGGGGTGAGCGCACTCTATTTCATTAATAAACTGAAAAAAATTAATCCTAGAACCAACTTGCTTGCTTGCTAATGGATCTTTAAATATATTTCTAACTCTTCCGTAAGCGCGTGAAACTAATTTTCCAATATTTCCCCCATTTATTTCTTAAGGGAGTTAGTGACATCCAATGTAAATATATACACTACGGTGATAATTATATGAGATAAGAGAGGTTTAGGAGAAAAGTATATATGGAGCTGATTCCTTTCTTTGTGATTAAATACCATTAAACCATAAATACCACAACACCACCAAGAATATCATAACAAAAAAATTACTAGTCATTAAAAATAATGAGTCAAGCTGAAAGGGTTAATTGAGGAGGGGTATGGAGTTCAGAAGGTTCGGAAGTCTATATATACAGTAGAGAATGCTGTCCAAGGGATAATCTAAATGTATGGACATGGAGGAGTTAGTATAGTTGACCTCTGTAGAACATGATATTTAAATAGTGAAATGACTTTGGAAGAATCAATATGCGAGTTTATCATGATGCAGATGAATGAAATATTTTACTACTATTTCCTTTATAAAAAGATATTTCAATGTATAAGCTATAACATATTGCCTCAATAATATAGTTTCAATGATATTTACATAGCAAGGTAGCCCTTAACGGTCCACACCGAGATCATAAGCCACGAATCGGAACTGTCAAACAGCGACCTGAATTCCAACATCTTCGGACTCCTGCTTTGGGAGAGGAGGACCGAGTGAAGGGAGGTATTTGCGGGGCAACCAGATCTAGTGATGTGGGTCAGGCACCCGGAAGGAAAGAGTGAGAAAGAAGGAGTGAACGGGATATGACCTCAAGGCCTTCCGTCTCTACGGTCGATTAGACACCCGAGTGAAGGCGGATAAACAGACGGAGATATCGGATCTTACGCATCGCAAGGGGAATTCATCCTTTAGAACAATATGACTCATTCCTGAGGAGAATAGTGGAGAACTGTAATCTGCAGCATTCGCGTCATAAGACAGAAATAAATCTTAAGAGATAGATTCACTTATTAAACTAACGCAGATAGATTGGATGAATTCGATTCAGCATAGGACTTTAAACTAAGCTATAACCTACACATAAAATCTATTACACGCATCACAAAAAGGTATCCAAATTTAAGATTATAATAAAAAAATTACCGCCCACTCTAGCTATTAAAATTGATTTTAAAAATGAATTTAAGATGCTATGTCAGCTGGAGCATCGAAGGAGTTACACCAGCTGAACTGAGTGCTTTGACGTGAATAATCTTACAAAATTACAATAAGGCCAATATAAAAATGCTGATACAATTAAAGCGTAAGGCAGAATTTTAAGACGCTGTAGTCAATCTTTTAAAATAACTAGATGGTAAAAAAGTATTGCTTCATTTTATAAAAAATTCAGACATCGTCGAAACTTAAAAAAATAATTTACATTTTACTTTAGCCTTTACCAACTATTAAGTCGCTCACTATCGTGAAATTTTGAGTGATGCCGTAAGAAAGTGAACAGAGATAAACTATAAAAGCCTGATCTTAACCAGTAAGAAGAAGACAGAAAGTGAAATGCTGCATAGCACTGGAAAGAAACATCGATATTTCGTGCTAAGGGTATCAATTTCAAAGAAATAGCACAATCACTATATTGAAATTGAGATGTCTTCATTACATACAATTCATTAATTAACATGGTCAAAACGGCATTAATTCAGTTCCAGCAGAAAATGCAAATTAATTTACAAAATATATAAAAAAAGAAAAAAGATTAAAAACGCTAAGATAAAAAAATAATCGTAATTCAAAACCAAGTAAGTTAATAATTTACCATAAAAGGATCGTACAGGGGTGGAGTTTTTTTATATGAACTGGTATTAATTCCAAAAAACTGAGGCAGTTATTAAAAAAGCGGTCGCATAGTTAGAATTTGCCTTTATAAATGTTCCTGTACATCTGAGTCGCTTTCTGTTGTGAATACAGTCTCGATAACTCGTAAAAAATAGTAGAAAGATGAATAAATAATAACATACATTCCAAACATCATAAATGTATCCACGATGCGAGTGTCAATTTTATTTTTCTATTTATAAATCTATATTATATTTCTAAAATTCATAGTTTACCGATGCTTTGACTTTTACGGTTGATAATGAAATTTTAATGGAATCATCTTTCACTGTCTTCATTCCATCATCCTATTGCATCCACCCGAACACGCATTCAACGAACGTGTACTTCGGCAAGAATTGACGACATGAATAGCTACGACGTAATGCACGTTCGCTCCAACTCAAAGGCGAAATCGACTTAATTTATGAGTGGAGTTGCATCAGAGAAAGAACCCGAGTTTAATTAATTCCAATGGAGCATTCGAATCCACTTTGGGGAGATTTTAAAAGAGCGAGTATAGGCGATGATTCCGAAAAAGGACACTCGATCTTCACTCGGAGAATATTTCCAAATACCTGACGACGTCTCCTCCATAACCTTATTGAAGTTTTATCCCTTGAAATTGGATCGCGTGATCTTTGGGCGGAGCGATTAATAATGAAGAGGTCGAAAATAAAACGAAGATCCTTATTGGAGGGCCCTAATCAAGGCCCAAAACTGTGACTTAACTCTCTCGTCGAATGAATATGCAAGACACAATAACGAAGTCCGGGATTTGATTTCCATCGAGGATTTTAATTAAGCCTTTCCAATTAATGTTTTAGGAGTCGTGAGAGACATCCGTCTCTTTTTCGAGAAGAAATTAACAACTGCTGCCGATTTCTAGATTTAATCCCTCCCTTACATCTCCGTGAATCAGAACAGAACTTCTAATCAAGGAAAAAGAACAAATGGGACGAGAGAAGTGTGATTTCCTACGTTTACAAGGGTCATTAGATCAACATCATTATGATATTATCTACTCTTATAAGAGACGATATAATCACATTTTGATTTTGCATTGGGGTTCCATAAATGAATATATAAAGTCTTTAATAGCTTAAAACACAATCTTTATCTGTTGATCCTCATCGTCAGGGAACGGCGATTGAATTTCTTTATTCATCTAAAATATTCTATATGCGACTTCAAACAGTAATTCTCCTAAACCATTCAAAATTGCACTTTTTACTTGCAAACTTAACTCTAGAAAGAAGAGACAAAATTACTGAACAACTTGCTGAACGAGTTTTATTTTATCCCTTTTATGAGTTCCCATGGATTTCCACAAAACCACGCCCTCTTTTGTGAATTATATATTTTTATAAAGAGCTACGAGAAGATTTAAATAATATCGCATTTTCCTTCAATCCGATCGACTATTTTACCTTCTTAGCTTTACTGTTATATTTATAGGGTAGGCTGATGATTTATGATGATCGGTAATCATAGATTTAATTTTGACGCTGATTTTTATGACCCGATGCCCTTTCTGCCGCAAACCCTTATCGGGAAAATCGGACATGCATTCTCTGACCAGAAAAATCCGGTTGACCAGGAATCGAACCCGGGAGTGTAAGCACGGTAACTCCAACGCCGTTGAATCGACTGTCTCAGCTCAAAATCGAATCGAAACGGATTATTGGTAATCGTTAAGTATTTATTCCCAAACAATCATAAACGTGGATATTTTCCGGAAGAAATAAAATAACTGTTTTCTGCCGATGTTAAACCATCCTTTGTGAAGATTCAAAAAGGATATTGAGCCAAAAACCGAGGCATAAAAATTATTTCTAAAAGTCGTGGGAAAAGCTATTTAGCCATTCAGTCGCTCTTATATGATTAGTTTTTGATATTAACTTCATCAGTGGCAAAAAGCAAGAAATCCTTACTAATGAAATACTTATTTCTACGATGAAATTTTTCGATAAAATCGGTTTGATACCACCTACAAACTAAGAACGAAAGCAAAAGAAAGGCATACACGCACAATTCATGTTCTTAATTTTGATCTGATCTGAGATGCTGCGTAAAATGCAAGTATGTTCGTTTCCTAAATCATCGTCAGAACAACAGAAGGCCAAAGTATCGCGAAAATCATAAAAAGCGTCTGATTTTTAAGACCTGTTCAAAACGTTTACTCCTTCCTACGGGCGAGAACCGGTCACAAATTTCTCAACTCGACCGATCCTACAAGATTTAGCTTCTTCTTCACATTAGAATTGACCTTTCGAAAATGAAGTGAGGAAACTGGGAAAACCGCATAGAGAAAGTAATACCGCATTGGTTATTCCGTGAATATCATTGCCCTTTAGAGGCCATGGAAAACTAGGGCGAGAGATTAATCACTCTGAATACACGCGCATTTCGTCAAACGAGGTTTATTCGAAGTGATATTCAAAATGTAACGGATTGTTCTTTTGACAGCCGATTGATTCAATTTGCTTAGTGAATGACGCACAGTGTTAACGCCTACATAACCGTCTATAACGCCTACATGCCATTCAACAATTCTACCGAGTCCCGAAATTCAAAGTGAAAGTACTTCTCACTTCTCAAAACAAAGGTTTCCTTCAACAGGAAGGAAACGAGACAGAAAACTAAAGATAAAATTTCAATAATTATTTATTTGAGTTTTCGCATATTTCACTTCCCGATCCAACACGTAATAAAAGAAATACGATATAATTAATTAAACGATTAAATTAATTCGATTTCCTCGTAGCACCCAGAGGCAAATGCCTTTCTCTTACTTTAGCCCTGGCATTTACTGATTCAACACCGCTCATTTCATATAAAATATATTTAATAATTCGACTGCAATATATACTCCAGCAGGAACCTGTGAATGGGAAATCTTCCATGGAATCGAATTCCTCATTCTGTGTCGGGTAACACATTTCGCCTATATTTACTAAAAAATGTATCCGATAAGATAATAACAAGATTGATTGATCCTTCTTTGACGAGATTAGGCCCAAATGGGTTCCTCTTCCACCTAATCTCGTACTTCATTAGCGTATGTACAAATATTCCCTAAAGCAAAAATTAAAGAGAACAGCGGGGGGAAAAGTTTGCGACTGAAATTTGAGAGGAAAAAAAAAACCACATTGCGGAAAAAACACGTACGGAAAGGGGGTAACTGCGATAACACATTAAAATATAAAAAGGCAATATATATTGAAATTTTTGAAAAATAAAGAAGAAAATTCAATTAACACAAGTATAAAACAGAGAAATACGTTAATTTAAAATATAAGGATAGATAATAAAATAAAATGGCTAATTACAAAAATAATAACGGTAAGATAAATTCATCTAAATAAAATGAATTAAAATTAAAGAGAATAAATTAAATCCCACAAATAAAGATAATTTCATCACTAATAATGATGATATCAGCCATAGAAATTTGCTATTTATTTTAGGCGATTATCAGTTCAGAAATCTTCGTAATATTATTTCATCGAACTATGTTTCATCACAAAGAAGCGACGAAATGAGGGTGGAAGATCTACAAAAGATGGGAAATAATGAAAAAAAAAACTCAAGTAAAATACACTCTCTACTACATGACTATCGGATTCATTGTACTTCGCAGTATGCGTAATTGAATAAAGTCGCTAAGAAAATTCAGCAGATAAAAATGTACAGTACGTACATGCGGCCACATTATAATTAAATTGTAAACTCTCAAGTAGTTGCTACAAGTTTTAAATCAGTTCAACTGATTTTAACGCATAGAATAATTAAAACAGCGTCAGTAAAATTGGTGTTTAGTCAAACTCTGTATTATCTTACATACACTATATCAAATACTATATAATTATATTATCATCTTTAAATTTCCACCTTTCCTTTCCTCGCGGATTATCCTATTATTTTCCTATCCGTAGAGTTTTATTTCCCAACTCGCCCTGATTAACAAGGATCCTCTGCAGTAGCGCAATTATTTTTCCGTCTTCACTTTGCCGGATTAACAACTCTTCGGTGAACATTAACATAAATCCTTCGCAGAGACACTTCTTCGCTGATTACAGCGCACCAGACGCGCCCATAAAAGACTGCAGCACTTTCCCTTTGGAAGTTCACTTTCCTCGGAGGAACGGATCTAAGTAGAACACCGAGTAGAGGGTCAAGGTCGCGAAAAAGATCTCCCAACTGGTTACGCTCGTTAAACCGGCTATTGGCACACTACCGGGTCGCGCCAAATGACGTAGCGGTTAACTGTGCAGCCCCAACCTTGTTTGCCTCACATGCATTTACATTCCCCCCATATGGCGCATGGCAGGGGCGTGAAAACATCCAACTTCCTAATTAACCATCTGATACGTTTACTTTGTACTATATGGAAAGAGAGACTTGTGATAGCTAACTATTCTTAAGGTTTTTAACTAACTAATGACTGATGCGTAGAATAAAGAAGCATAGATTACAGTGTCTAAATATTCGTAAATAGTTCGTAATTAGAAAAGATTTTTTTAACTAAATAACTGTAGAACAAGCAAAACAGTATTTATTACGTTGGTTTATAAAGAGTAGATAACGGATAGATGGATTAATGTAAAAATCTTTATTTAGGCGAGAGTAACTTATGGGAATACCTTAGAAAAATATCCACAGCCGTAAAACACACACAAAGAAGGGGGCTGCGCAAACTTACTTATACTACAAGCTATAAGATGTAAAGAAAAACTGTATAAGATGGAAACCACAAAAGTAATACTATTATATTAGTCTCCCTTAACGAGCCGCTCTACTTGTACGCGCTATAACTCCAGGATCATACCCTTCTTATGCGGATTCCACACCGCGCAAAAGTACTCGAGCAACGGACGCAAAATAAGCCACCTCTTTGACATTAGACAGCCTAATCCTGAGAACGCTTTATTTAGCCTCAGAGCAGCTTTAGTTGACCCAAATCACTACTAAGAAGTACACCTAAATATTTGTATCGACTTGCGATGTCGCGCCACTAATGCGGTAGGAGGTTCGGCGTAAGTTTCATTACTTGGAGAGAGGCCAACGAAGGGGACACATAGAGCAGTAATTTCCCGTGGAAATAACATCCGCGGGGAATGTTAATTAATGTTTCGCCCTGGGTTCCACCGGAGGAATTAATCAGCATTTTCAGAGGGATTTCTTTGAATTCGTAAATCCGCCACCACGCCCTGCGACGCCCCAAGATTGTCTGGAGACGGTCGCATTTATCTTGTGTGTTTCCTTTCGTTTTTAATTTGGGCTGTCGTCTGGAAGGGGAATTTTATGCGGAACGAAAAATACGAAAGGGACGATTCGGTGAGAAGCGCAATACGGGGCGAAAGAAATATGAATAGAGTAGATTCATTCATTAGAGAATTCATACTTCATTAGAGAATCTAATAGCATTTGGAGTTAGAGTTAGGTAAAAGAAAAAATATGCAACACAGATGTAAATTAGAGATTTGCAAACGCACCTATTGCCGTGTTTCGATGTTCGGACTAGCGTCCATACCACGGTCTGGAAGCAACGGGATTACTCTTACTTCTAGGAAGCAGAATTTACTATGTTGGCCTTGACTTTGTGGTAGGCTTCCATTATGATGAGATGAAAGGATTCAAAAATTTACCGTACCACTTGATTTTATTTATCACAACCTAGGTTTCGGCCCCTTAGGCCATCTTCAGGTGAATAAACCAGAAAACAATTTCAGTCAGTATATGAAGGAGAGGAGGGGAGGGGGAGGGGAGGGTCCAAGAAAGGTTAGGTGTGGGAGGGTTGGGAAGGAGGAGAGGTTGAACATAGAAACTTTGTAGTTGCGGAAAGGATAGGGGAGGGGAAGGGGAAGAGGTTGTCGTTGATGGTAAGGACGTTGGGACGGGAAAGTGATTTTAAAATTTCTAATTGTTCCGCCGAATCCAAGCAATGTCCTTTCTTGTGGAAGTGGAGGTATTTCATGTCCCACGAGGATTGGTGCCCGGTCTCAAGGAGGTGTTTGGCCATTTGGGATACTTCCGGATGGTTGTTCCGGAACGCTGCTTGGTGTTCTTTCCTCCTGGTGGTGTATCGGCGGCCCGTCTGACCCGTGTATATGCCGTCACAATTAAGGCATGTTAATTGATACACACCACTCCTCGCGGACGGATCAAGCTTGTCTTTGCCATTCCTCAGCAGGTCTTCTATTTTCAAGGAGGGCCGGAAGGCTACTTTAAGTCTCTCTTTAGGGAAGTGCCGCGCTACCTGTATGGATCCCTTTCCGAGGAACCGGAGAGAGCAGCGTCGCGGGGGTTCTTCCTTGTCCTTACTCCCGTAAATGAGTTTGCAGCCTTTCTTCTGCTCGTGCTTAGCGATCAGTCTATCCACTAATGTTGTCGGGAAGCCGTTGGCTGTGGCCATTTGCTTAATTGTAGCCACTTCCTCGGAAAAATTCTTTGCCGATAGGGGAATTTCCAAGAGTCTATGTATGAGGGAATGGAAGGGGGCTAACTTTTGTGAGGGGTGATGACGCGAGTCCGCGGGAATGAAGTGGTCCGTGTAAGTGTCCTTCCTAAATATGGCAAAATGATGGGAATTCTTTTCTATGCCGATTTTGAGGTCCAGATAGTTGAGTACTCCTTCTTTTGCCACTTCCACAGTAAATGAAATTCTTGGATGCATATTGTTAAGGATCCTTAGAAAACTATCTAATTGTCTGTCTGTGCCACTCCATGCGCAAATCACATCATCTACATACCTATGCCAATAAATAACTGAGCGGGTGAGAGGGTTCGATGAGGAGAAAAGCCTCTCCTCTAATTTGTCCAGGAAAATTTCCGCTAGGATGGGGGAGAGCGGGGAACCCATGGCAAGGCCGTCATTTTGTTTATAAAAATTTCCTCTGAATGTGAAATAATTAGCTGTAAGGCAGAGGTTTAAAAGCTTGCAGAGCTCTTTCACTATGAGGGGATCAGTATTTGATTTCTGTAGTAATTCTTCCGTTAGCTTCAGGGCTTCAACAGGGGGAATGTTAGAGAAAAGGTTGGTTATGTCAAAAGAGACTAACTTGCAATTATGGGGGAGGATATGGTGACGGATTTTATTTACTAGGTCACTAGAATTTCTGATGCCGTACTTTGGTTCGAATTGAAGAAATTTCCTTAAAAGGGAATTGAGGCGTGACGCTAGGAGATGGCAAGGTGAATTAATTGCAGAAACAACAGGTCTGATGGGAATACCTTCTTTATGAATTTTTGGTAATCTTATTAATCAAATATTTTTCTAAGGTATTCCCATAAGTTACTCTCGCCTAAATAAAGATTTTTACATTAATCCATCTATCCGTTATCTACTCTTTATAAACCAACGTAATAAATATGTAATTTTACTTGGAGTCGTGTTAGCATGGTAAATACTGCACGCGGAACCGTAAAACCGCAGACTTAGAGAACTGATTACATAACCACCAATAAGGTAAATTTGTCAAAAGTGCCATATTCAAACATAGAAAATAAATCACACTTCTGAACTTTCTGTAGAATATAGTTATGTAGTAAGCGCATTCATCACTGCGATTGCAGTTCAATAATAATAATGATTCTTCATTAGTGAGAGATTGAGATTATAAATCTACTCTTCAGTTTAACCTAATCTCATACTTTGTACAGATATTAATTTTAAAGAGGTTATTATAAAAAATGAGAAGAAGTGTATATATAAAAAACCATAGAGAATCTCAGGGGAAAATAATCCGCTTCAGGAAAACGGGTTTGAAAAACCTGCATAAATCGTAGACAGTAATGGCCAACAGATCAGAAAGAGCATGACAAAAAAAATATAAATAACAGGCAGATATAAAAATAAGAATTTCACTACATGAATTTTGGTGGCTTTAAAGTTCTGTGTTTATCTAACATGATATCTTCACATCAACTACCGAAAATGATTTTCAGAGGGGGTAATAAAAGAAATCCCTTCCCTATAAACAGTGACTCCACATCCAAGACAGGCATTATACGAATGGGTGAAAGCACGAGGTGAAATAACCCGATCGAAATCGGCAGACATTGACGGGGTTCCGGTCGTTCGAGAATGAAACCTAGCGTAACTTCGGACAAGATAATCCTAAAAGGTACCCGACTAAGTCTCGTTAGTCGCTTCAACAGATCTGACAACATTTTTCGGCCGCAGAGAGACGTAACGAGATATAGTTAGGAGGAGAAATCCTTTGGAGGGCCGATAATTAACCGCGCAAATGATTTCCGAATTGCTGTTTCCGAATCGTTTGGCGCATTAAAACTCGACTCCTCCTCTCGCTGAACTAATTCTCACAGCCAATTGCAAATATGCGGCCGTTGATCCGTTACGCATCGACCAACAGTGATAAAGAACTGACTTCATGAAAAAGGAGCTTAATGAAAGAATAGGTAAATGAGAACACTTAACATCTTAAATAAAACTACAATTTTAATTATCGAATAGAATCGAATTTTAACATTGAATTTATAGAGTGCGTTATAATATAAACATCAATGAAAAGGGTTACAAAATGCGTACAAAGCACCACAGGAAAGCCTTTGATGAAAAAATGAAAACTAAATTATCAGAGCTGGAAAATGATCGTAAATACGAATGTGACATGGCCTTAGAAAAGAGAGAAAATTTTATCTCTTATGAACTGATAAGTTGTTTTAAGGTATTTTACGGAGAATTATAATTCCTTCTCAGGAAAATTAATATATAAGAAAAGTTCTTCAAGAAGAAACTAAACCCTGTTTAATTATATCACAAAATACCTAAACAGGACATAGGTTTCTCGGATAATTTTTTTCTAATGTAGTTATTTTTCCTAACATGGAATACTAGGAAGTTACTCGCGAATCTGTGCATTTTTTCCCAAGTACATTTTTATTTTCATTATTGGAAACGTTCAAGTTTCAATCTAAGAACATAAACTAAAAATCGCAATTTCATCCATCAAATCGTAAAGCTATACACAAAAACTTTCCAGCATGAGGTTGTTATCGCAGCATGAAGAGGAATACTTCCTTCATTTGCCACTGATGCTAAATAGAAAAACTGGAACGCAGTATAATAAGTGCATTACCTTCTTTTCACTTTTGCTAAATTAGAAGGAAACAATTACAACTATTGGAGAACTAAGGACAAAATAATCACTAGTAGTAGTGGGACGTGAGATTAACTTTGTTTGAAAGATTTATTCAAATTTTCAAGATTTTTTTACGCCATTAGCATTATTGAGATACCTCGCCTTGGGAATAGCTTTGCGAAAAATGATTTATTTTGAATTAAATTGGGTAGCAGCAATTCACGATTTCAGTAATTGGCTTACATAAAGCATAAAGGCCAGAATGAACTCAATGGTTTTTACATTTTAACGTTATTACGCAAAAGTTTTCCTGTTATTCGTATTTTGGTAAAAAACGAAAGAAATCTGAACCGATCACTTTCGGATTCAATAGGCCTTTGAAAAGACAAGGGCCTTCGACTTTGGTGAAAGCGGTCCTGGATTCGATTCCCGGTGCGGTCCCACGAAAGAATTGACCTGAGATATGGAAGCACTTTTTAAATTCACTACTCGGATACAATACCCCCTTGTACTTGACAAATTGTAAAACACCGAAATAAACTGCGCATGATAGTTCTATTTGCTTTTTATAATTTCAAGAAATAAAAAGATAGTAGAGACAATTTTTCATCGACAACATGAATAATAATGAATCACATAAAATTTATAAACATGAGTATTTGATAATAAAGACTTTTCAATGAAAAAATTTACATCGAATACATCATAATCATTACAACTTATTAACTAAAAGGACTACTAAATCACACAAAGCTGGCAGACTTCAATGAAACTTCAAAACCCTTGGAAAAGACTGATGAACAAGGTTCAAGGGCCACGTGTTGAGTGAAATTTTTATTGACCTATATCCATCGATAATGCCCCGAAAGGATACTATCGGCGATATATTTTTTTAAAAGGTTCAAAATCTCCACTAAACCTATTTATGACCAAAGTGGGGAAATTGGAAGCTCCCGAGGCATTAAACTGGAAGGAAATATGATTGGTCTTATACGATGTATGCTCCCTTCAAGGCGTTTACATAAAAGGCACTGCTGAGCATAAAAGAGGAATGGAAAAGAGCATAACATAAAAAGAGGCAACTTTATTTATGGATATCGATTGACGGGGTCTCCTCTCATTCTTCTCCTTCGTGTATTCGACTTATGCTCATACTTCAGGTTCTTTCGAGTACAAGATGCAACTACTCACAAAACATGGTTAACAAGACAGTATTTATATGACAGGAGTAAAAGAAATCTATTCCACCTTAATACTAGCACTTGATTCCACAGATTTAAAAATTTACAAGTCCGGTTGCGGCGTATTCACATGGTATTAAGATGTCGAAACCCGTGATGTAATCTGTTACATACAATAAAAACCGTTCAAAACTTGGTTTAGTTTATTCTTCCCTATTTTTCTATCTGGTAAAACTTGCTCCATTATAAAGTGAAGAAATAACGAAATAAAGCAACAAAGGATGACTCTCTCAATACGAAACGTAGACCTTTCTAAAAATGTATAAAGAGAAGACAACCAGTATTACACAAAAATAGTTTGCGGACTGACTGTATATTTATTGCTATGGCAAATGAAGTAAAATTAAGAAGTAACCTCTTTATTTAAGAAGTAAAGCGTTCATTTAAGAATTAAAGATCCATAAAACCCTTCCCTTTTGTTTCCCAACGCAAAAGAAATATAAAATTGTCATAAGCCGGTTATAACACTACCCCTCTTATGACGCGTTTCCTGAATAGCTTTTTTTATAATGTATGCGTTATCAACGAAGAGCCTGCTTTAGTACTTTCTTTAATTATAAAATTTTACCAAGTGACGGCCGAAGATATTCAAGATGATGAGAAGTTTCTCAAAGTAAGCTAACACCAATGCGACTTAAATGATGAAGTCTTCTAAGGTTATTTCGATCTTGTTTGTTACATCCAAAAACATTTTATGGATTAATTTTTCGTAACTTGAAGGGGACAGCATGATACATATTCCCATAGGCTGACTAATTTATTAAAACTATACAGCTTTTTTACGCTTAAACTTATATAAAGACATTTCAATTCCTTATTCTACAACAGATTAATTTATTACTTACGATACACGCTAATATATCCTTCTTCACGGCAACCATATGTCGAATATTGAGTTCAGGCTTACCTGCAAGAAAGAAAAGTAATTTTAATGAAGAGTCTCATGTAAATAAACCAAAGCACCATATTCAACTATTAAAAGTAATGAAAGGAAATTAATGATATTTTCAAGAGAGTTACAAGTTTATCAATAAATATGATTATGCTTTTTTACGCCTAATAACCTTGGATTAACATCATAATAATTTTATGAGGAAATAAATTGATAGTTGTGTTTTCTGAACATTCGATAATTTTTTCGGACGTTCTTAACCGTCAGATAATATTTCCAACATAAAGAACTCAGGTAGCAACTCTTACGTTGCGAAATATTAAACTCGCTCGCCAGTAAAGTCGACCAGGACTATGAAATATTTCAGCCGTGAGGACAAATATGGTCAGAGACTTTAATCCCCAGCTCTGTATAAGAGAAGCACTTTATAGCACCTATGCGCTAAAAAACGAGGCATGCACTCAGTTGCCCCCTTTTCGGTGGCCATAACAGCAATTTTCCACCGCATTCAAGGGCGCCAAGTGGTACGAATATCCTCCGGAAGAAACTCTGCAAAGGAGAGGTGACTTAAGAGTTCCATTTTTTGCATATTTTTAAGCACTCTTCTCGTTTGCGTGTAGGAAGCGAGCGCTCCTCAGATTCGTGTTCTAAGGCGAGAACATGAACTTCAAAGGGAAAAAGGTAACGAATCCTGACCCTCAGCTACGCCCCACTAACCCATATCCGGAGTTGAATTTATTCCGTGAGTAACACGGGCCATCACGGAATAGCCGACAACAATTACTGGGCGAAGCACTTCTCGTGCGAACACGAAAACGTTAATCGAGCAAAAACAGTCGCAACATATGTTTCGACATGAGCACAAGCGCTATTATGGAAGATGGAAGGTATCTGCAGGACGTCATCCACGAATTTGGGCAAAATTACCAACGGACCGCCGTCGCGGAACTGCACTCAGGAGGATATTACGACACAAATTTCTCATTAAAATTCTTCCTTAAAATTCTAAACGGAGCGCAGAGTGGGATGCCGTGTAAACAGCATAGATACAGATGATGATGCTGAGGTGAAATTCCCTTATGTATGTTGAAATTTACATCTGTGTGTATGCGATAAAGCTGAAGATTAACGTATTCACCCGAAAACATGCACGATACAGAGAAAGGAAATACTGTAACTCGGAAGTTTCCAATCGAATATGCGGAAAGATAGAAGATAAATAAAAAAAAGGATAAAAGATAGACTTAAAAATTGAAGAAAGGAGACATCTCAAAAATTGATTGAGAAGAAAAAGAAGACTTTGTACACAGGGAAACTCCGAATGTCATAATTTGAGGATAATCATTAAAAAAAGGAGTATAAATGCATAACTTTATTCTTTTGGATTTAATTTTATAATATAATAATTTGATTATTTTTGGCTGATATCAAGTAATTGTATGGTTACTTTTTATGTCTTACACAGCTTTGTACATACAATAATATGCTTTGTAATCGGATTCTGTAAATTATGGTTGCTGCCTACTGTGAGTGTCTACTGCCTTCAGAGGACAAGGTGAATAATACAGAAGTAATTTCGCAATATACTTACTTTCCTGGATTTTATATATGAATTGTATATTTAATGAACTTGATAATGAACTAATGTGCTACACTTTTTTTCCTTCTTCACCTAATTCACATCACCTATGGGGTCGTCCTCTCATTTTTTATGATTGGTGGTGGTGATTATGATGATGATTACAGTTATGCCGCTAATTATTATGATTGTATACCCTTCTTACCGCCAACAGCTATCAAAAAAAAACAGGACAAGTACGTAAGACCATCTCGTATCCATAAAAATTCGATTATCCGGGAGTCGAGCCCTTGGTGTGGGAGAACCAGCACGCAACCGCGGAATGGTCTCAACAAAATAATTAATAATGTGAATTTGAATATGAGTGCATTAGATCTACCATAGATTCACTTTAGCAATATCTTGAACTATCACTAATCCAATTAATTGGGAAGATTTATACAATTAATTTTCCCCAAAAGCATGAAAATTTAAGCGATTTAACTCATAATCTATGGAAGTAAAAATCATTATTTTGTTCGTACATATTTTTCCTGCCGTATCTTCTGAAAACAGCATTTGTACTAAATTTTCGACCCGGTCTGCACTGGAACATGAATACAAAGATGTTGTATATTAACTATAAATGAAGTACGTTTGCAGAAGACAATCGGAATTATGCGTTCCACCAGCGCTTAAAATGAGAGAAATAGATACTAACAAGTAGATCGAACGGTCAATGTTTATACCACCTGCCACACGCCGAAAGACTACTCGCAGGGTAGATCTATTGATGTAGATCTATTAGCTGCAAGCTCCACTCTTCTTATTCGCAGAAGCCCTTAGAACGTTTGTAAAAGATAAGCTTACGTTAGTCCATGTAGAATAGCCTTGAAAAATGTTGCTTTAATGAGCAAAACAAAAACACAGCAACGGCCGACGTTTTCAATGTCAGTGCGGACGCATCCACCGCCGCGATTCATTTCCACAAACGAATGCGCAATTCAGGAGCTCTCGAAATAAACGGAATCTAGGGCCTCACATCAAAACAACCGCCCTCGAAAACGTAACTTCCGTTCGAATAGTAGAAACAGCGCCACCTATGGGTAACGAAACGCCCGACAAAACAACCGGATCTCTCAATCTCCGAAATGGCTGCAGATATCGACAAATAAAAAGTATCTCGAAAAAGGAGGGAAAAGCGATAAAGCGAATAGCGCATTTTTCCCGCGCGATAAAGCAGCGAAAATAAAAGAAAAGCGATTTCGCCAATTCAGCAGGTCACCCCCGCACTCTTCCTTTGTTTTTTTCCCTTTCGCAGAATCCGAATTATAAATCCGAGAGGGGATTCGGAAAGCACACATAAAACGAAAACCCTGCTTTATTCCCTGCGGAAACAAATCCTTGATCCCGATCTTTAATTGGAATCCTAGAAATTGGGTTGATTCAACGGAACGACTTGCAAATGAGAAAACGTTTTTAATGTTCGGATAAAGGAAAGAGGGAATGTAAAGAGAAGTGGGATTAGCGGAAAGTAAAGTTGGACCCTTCGCGAGAGCTAATGGAGAGAGCCGGTGTGCCGCGGTACACTTTTCTTCTGAAATAAAGCCCTCAGTTTAAACATCGTAAACATTTACAGCGTAAATATTTAAGTATCTATAGAGGAAATATAAAAACCAATATATCGCAATTTTATAAGAAAAAATTAATTTTTCTACCTTCATTCGAGACCAAAATATAAGGTCATCGACAAGTAGGAGCCCACTACTGACCCGAACTAAGCTCCTCCCCAACACACAATATCACTAATATGAGCTATCAAAAATCAGATTAATATTTTTCTAATTTGACTTTTCAAAAATATTCATATCACAAGATTTCATTTTCTTAGTTTATATAAAAGTATATTGTTTGGTAATACTTAAAGATCATTAAATAGAAATATTTGCGGGTCAGAGCAGAGTATGCAGGGGATTTGGGGAAGGCTGATGGAGTGGATAGTTCATTTGTCGTTGAAGCACCAATAGTTTCACTTTCGACTGTTGTATTCATTATATTGAAAATATCTAATAATACAGCGGGAGACTTTCGAAGAATCCAATTCCCAGTTGATTTCAATATCACGCTCTGAAGAAAGCGATTAAACGAACAAAATTTTAAATCAATTATTTTCACATATATTTTATAAAGTATGTGGATACATCTGCTTCTTTCTTAGGAACATTTCCATGTTTCATGGGAGCTCGAAGTGGAAACGTTAAACTTTTTCATTCTCTAAAATATTCAACACGCCATTTTTTTTCTTAATACTCCAAGTTCCTGAGAAATGATAAATTATTTCGTTATTGTTACTCTGTATTGCGTTTGTACTGAGCTCTGTACTCTTTACTTCTACTAAGGTGAGCCCAGTTTTCAGTTCTGAATACATACTGAAAGATCCCCTTAAATGATACCATCCGTGTGTTTCACAGTCTTTTATGCCCTTTACTCTACGTGGGCTCTCTCGCAGTGCAATGCTTTCTCCTGAGATTACAATCACCCTGGCTTTTCATCTCCTCGCATCAGTTCTTATCTTTCGTTTAAAACTATGAACTACTTTATTGATTATCCATAATTAGTATTCATATAGATTTCGCATCTATATATACTCGTGTACATATCTTTTAGTGTTTCCATGTAAAGTAATTGCCGTCGGACAAAAAGGCTAAAATGGAGAATTTTACAGAGGAAATAAAAAAATAAAAACTCAAGGTGGGGATTATCTGAAGGAGAGAGGATAATATGACTAGGGTTGCTACACTCTCATAGTCATGCGTCAATTGTTTCACATTTATTTGAGATGGGTCAAACAAACTACAGAAACACGGCATAAACAATAACAAAATAAACTTTGAGATATGTGCTCACAAGAATTCTGCAGCTGTTTTATGCGAGATAGCTTGTATATTTGGTTGTAGTTCTATAAATTATACAAAAAAAATATTTTTAGTTTTTCCTGTTTTCAACGCGTAACTTACAGTGATATAATACGACCCTTTCGATGGATGTACCGAACGTTGACTATCTTTAATGTAGGCGGAAACTATCTTATCAACTTCTAAAGAGTCACTAAAACTTAATTAATAATGAGAGTGCTTTTTCCAGGCACATTTGAGCATTTTTCGAGATGATCTACGATTTTCTACGATCTCTTCCCATATAATGAGATAGGAAAACCAAAAAACCATCATAAAAGTGAGTGAACTTTATACGCCTTTCGTTCTCAATGAGAAAATCATCTGAAATTAGGTAGATTGGCTCAGTCTACCTCTGTCTCTGATGATGCTCTGCCATTAGTGGTCGACAATATTCTAATCTTCCCCTATAGTTTGAAATATGCAAACTAAATACAACTGACAACGTTTATTAATTAGATTGGGAGCAGACTGCATATCCTCGTAAAAGTAGCATCATCGACAGAGACGAAATAAGTCGCATCTGAGATGAGGTGGACGTAATCTAGGTTGGAGCATCATCTGGGTCGGACGGCGTCTTCTTTTTTTCGGTTCCTTCCGACGAACAAAAAATGACACACGTGTCGCCGCATTTGACGCTCCTGCATATTTTTCCGCATAAGACGCCATTCGACGCTGGGGACCGGATGGACCAATTGACGTAATGGGATTGGACAACATGGCCACCGAATGGAATTGTGAAAGATGAGCAGTGGAAGATCGAGGAGAGATGCTCTGCCAAACCGGATCTTTAATGCAGTGGCGAAGCAAGGGGGGGTGCGGACTGCCCAGGGCGGTATTTATTATAAGGCGGCACTTTAAGCGCGAAAAAAAAAAATACAAAAAGCTAATAAGCAAATTTAAAGAGGTTTCAAAATTCACATTAGCTTTTGATCTAAAATAAGTTTTATGCTCACACAACGCAAAATTGCGGCTTCTACATCGTATCATTGTATTCTCTTTCCTAAAATTAATATTCCTTTTATTCAGTACACTGTTTAAAAACAAATCATCTTAAAAAGAAGCATAGTCGTCCATTGCCTAAATTGTCTCTCATTTGTTTTAGATATAATTAAATAAATTCAGAATCTTAAAATATTGTGAACAATAAACTCATATGAGAGGATGTCCTATTATCGACTGGTTTCTGTATAATTTCTGATTGGTAATTACTATTTCAATGGATTAAGTCTTCGGTGTACTGAGAATTTAAATGGATATATTCTGCGTTCATACGTCTTCGCTACAAATACCACTTTCATTTGGAAGCAACGACCGTGACTAATTATCGATAATATCTAACAAAGATCTAATTCCATTCCCACTAGAGCTATGTTTTCCTGCAATTAGAGTTTACTACTGATAATTGCATAAACATAATTCATACCCTGTATACTATATCGTTATCACTCCTAGTTCCAATCTAATTTGATTAATGCAAGAATGTAATCCAAGCAGCAAGCATTGAAGATACGGTAAAAGTAATTATGGTTTGGCTATGGACAATAGCATTTCGAGATATCTTCCCTCTTTCATATCTCACTGAAGGAGGAACGGCAGCAATGGAGTAATGGCTTTGGTTATTTAACTGATGATAATCACTCTAATGGCATACCTATTCTGTTTAATCGAAGCGATTTATTTTCAAGAAAAATAACAAAAAGATCTAAAAATAATCGGCCCTATTCATATTCTTTTTACTGATTAGCTACTGTATGTAGCCAACAAACAGCAGACTAATTGATTAACTAACGATTATTAAATCGTACCTAGCCCTCGATATAGTGAGTTACTATAGGTTACCAACTAAACAAATGCTACACAACGGAAAATTACATGCAGAACGTTACCTCTGTGCAATATACCAGACAGGTAAGAAGTTTACTGATTTATTTCTGCTACTTTATGATAAGATGTTAAATAAATTGATGCAAATTCACCAGTACCTATATAATTTATCACTTCCATGTTTTTAATGTTGCTATATGTTATGTTACAACTAGCATAGAGTCATAGTTTTCATGAGTTATTAATTAAAACTCAGACTTGAATAACCTTCAAAAATTAAATTATGATTAACAAATGAAGGTTAGCATTGAAAGGGTATCTCATTAGAATGAGAATCTATCTTCCTTAAATCCAAATTACCATCTAATTGAGGTATAAATATAGATTCAGTTTCGTTCAACGGATTTTTTTAATGTTAACTTGATGATCATATTGTCATAATTGCTTAAAATCATAAAAAATCACACAAGTAAAAGGCAACCATGTAAATCATAGAAACAACTCTTGTCTTTTCCTTTTGATGATGCTGATTCAGAGACCGTATCTCCAGATGTAAACATGAAAATGTTTTACGGAATATCAAGCATGTTATGCTATTGCTAGGTAAATAATAAAAATGCACCAAATGGATGTGGTTCCAAAAAGCAAGAGAGACTCCACTCACTCTTTAAAAACTAATTTACATTGCATTATTCATTCAGCTAAATAATCAATAAAATGAAAATCCCAGCGATTGATTTCATATCACAATATGATGGCCCGAAATTTCCATGGCTTCTCCATAATTCATGAAGTTTCAGAGCAAAACGTCACGCGTCTGATGAAAAATGCTGCCAATTTGTCATCCATAAAGCAAAGCTATTCAGAGCAACACTCTGTAGATGATATCTAGAATAAGAATGGATGGGGAGAGAGGGTTTTTAACGGAATTACTTTCCGAGAAGATACCTTTTGTACTGGGAACTGTGTTTTACGGTGGAGATATGGAGAAAATTTACGAAGGCGAGAAGTTTTTGTCGGAGATTCTCGAAAGAGAACCGATTAATCTGCTCGACAATAAAGAGAAGGGAAGGGCGGTGATAAAGGAATGTTAACTAACAAAAAGGGATCCAAAGGTATTGCCAAATGCGTGACAAGGAAAGAGATGTGAGTGCAAGGAATTAGTGCTAACTGCATAAAATGAAGGGAATGTCAAATTAGAGGTGAATTTCAAAGACGATACATTCAAAAGTTTGAGGATTTTTTATGAAAGTATACATTTATCCTCCGCTTTATATATTTTTCTCAATCCATAGACAGGATTATACAAGTATTGGGAGAGTAGCTGAAGTTTACGCCCTATAAAGACTATAATAATGAAGAGAACGCAGTAAATATAAGTATGATACCAACGGAGAATTAAAAACGGCATAAAAATGTGGGTGATACACTCCAAGTATAAACAAAGGGTTAGGAAAACAAATTAGGAAATAGCGTGTAACTCATCAGAAATTGAAAAACAGGTATACCTTCGATATCTATACTTTCGAATATGAATTTAAAAATACTACGATAAAACTGGCTATAAACCATCATTTTGGAAAGGGAAAGAAACGAGAAAGATCGCTCTTATAGCTCAACTTTCGGCATGAAAAAAATACTTGGTAAAGAGCGGTCCGTGGACGCAAAGCACTAGATTAGGAATCTGACCTCTGAAATGCAAATGAGGTGTATTTAATTATCCCGCAGAGGGACGAATAAATTCTTCCCAATAAAAAGCCGTCTCTTTCACACCATCCGCAGCATCGCAAGCATTTTTGAGCAGTAAAAGCGCCGCCAAATGTGCCCATGGAAGTCGGTCGAATGGCGAGATGCGTAAATGCTAAATCAGTACATCAAAAGGGGGGACTGCATACTTGCTGAGCCAACTATGCATTCATACCTAACAAAGCATCCATTGGCGATTTCGCGCCAAGACGAACGCTTGTTTGGCGCTTTTCATTTAATTACCGGAGACAATTGGATGTAACGAAATGGACTAGCAATGCACATACTGAACGCCTGAATTCTCCTCTGGTTTTCACGCCTTCCCTTCATTAAATTGGGTAAATTCAACGGAATAGGGAGTAACAATGTGGTACTCCATGACAGGAGAAATAAGTTAGCAGTCATTTTTTCTCAAGGAAACTAGACCATATTTTGAGCAAAAGTATTACTAAAATTAGAGTACCAGTGCCAATTTTTTTATTACTAAAACAGGATCTTACATAAATGAGTTGATGGAAATTCGTATTTTTCACAATAAAAACGGAGTATATCTAGTGAGTGTAGAAAATACGAAGTTCGGTCTTCTCATTTACTGAATGGCGTTCCCCGAAGTAAGATCATCTCACACAAATTACAAAACGGGATATTATTTCCTTGAGAAAAACTGACCTAGTTTTTCCTGATTGAATAAAATTTTCGGACTTTTTTTCCTATGAAATCCATTGCGGAAGATTTTACTATGAAGAAATTATTTAAAATAAAATGGAGGTAAAAATACGCTTTACATATTTTCCCTTTATTTATTTCAGATGAGTTTTTCGAATTTCTTATCCTCTTTGAGCTACCTCACCATTCCTAGTACAGTGATTTATAAGTATTTTTCTCTTTCATGAAAGCAGGATTATACGAAGGACGATATGAAACATAGACTTGGCCATTTGTTTGTGATAATATCTTTTACAGCAAGGATAAGAGGTAACTTTATCGTGGGCTGCCGTCCAGATTATTTTGTTCATGTTGAATGAGCTCCTTGGAGAGGAAACTAGTACGGCAAGATCGGGGTATCAGTGCTTATTTGGATAAGATGGATACTTGGATAACATTTACTCCGGAAACCGAATGTAAATCTTCAAAAATATTCTTGGAGTGCGAGAGACGCGTTGTAATGCGCGTATTATTGGGTGGTTTCCGCGAAATTCCCCATCCAGAAAAGCTAAATTCGCAGATAAATCAAACTGGTTTTCCAACAAAAGCACCAGCATGCCAGGGGAGATGCGATTTTTGGCAAATGGGAAACAAAGTAGGGATGCGAAGCGTCGGACGCATTGACATTCATGGAATTTGAAGTTTGAACACGCTTCTCGACGCAGCTTTGTCATTAAGCGAATAACCTATTTGGCAACCGATATGCGGGTCTTCCCTATTAAAGCCCAACGAAAGGATTTTTAATGCGGGCGACCATTTGAAATCTTCACGCCTCTCAGATTACGCTTATGGTCTGGAAATTATTCGCTCATATCTCAAGATACTTGGCTGCGCAGCAAAAGAGGGCAAGATTGTTATATAAGCTTCATAATGAACACAAAGAATCGCTAAAATTATCATCGAAATTTCTGTTTATGACGTCTCTGCTGCTTTGTTTTAGCCAACCATTCTTTCATTTCTCTCTTATGGCAACGAAGAATCTGGGATCTGCAGATACATTCCTTTTGAATCGTTCTTTTAGTAAACCTTTCCTAATGAATGTAAACATTTCTCTAAACTCTGAGATAATTCTTCTTCCATTAATAACCATTGTTATCTAATTTTTCTAGCGTTCTAAGAAATTTTTACATTCTTTAACCGATTTTTTATATATTGATATCAGTTATGGTAACATCTACGGCTGAATAAAGGTATCAATAGTATAGATTGACCGTAGGTCCGGGTTTTTGAGGAAAGGTCTTCTTCTAAGGTGTCTTCGAACGCTTTCGGTGGTTTCATACATTTGTTCCCTTTTTGTCCTTAATTCTTTCCTAGTTATATCTCGATAATTATATTTATTTCACATTTTTACCCTTGATTTTCACGCAAGCAATAATCATATTAATATTTTAAATTAAATCAAAGTTTTGAATATATTTGTAGAAAAAATTTGATTTTATTTTATATTTTATTAATAATTAATATACCTTCAATTATATTTTGTCGCTCAAACGTTTTTTAAAATGTCCAATTTTTACCCTTTTTTAAATAGCAAATTTTCTATTTGATCCCTCTAGTTTCCTTGTTTCTATAAAAAGAATTGGACACCCTGGTGAGAATGTATTTGACTCGGAAGGTGTGAAACATGACTGAAACTGATTGTGAAAATTCATCAGTAAACACATCGCTGAACACTTTTGTTAAACATACGCGATGATATTTAGGATACTCAATTTGGCCCCGTATGGTGGTATTTTCTCTGAGGCACTCCTCTCTCTTCTAAATCCAGAGCTTATAAACGAGTATTCGTGACACAGTTGCGACAGTATGTGTTTCGTGCTGCATATGAGCAAAAAAAACTCAATGTCCTTTCTTCACATCAAAGCCAAGTATAATAGTCAATCCTGTAAAAGTAATATCTATTTGCAAAGATACAGGCTTCAATAATACGCATAACAACGCTTAGAGAGCACGGAATCTGGCAAAGGAAAGGTGGAGGACAAATAATAAGAGAGGGGCTGAGGGAGAGATTTGAATTGAAGACGTGAGGAGGTTGCAAAAAGATGAAGAGTGAGGAGCGACATCAGCTGCGATTGGAGCAAAATCTAGAAGTTGAGAAGTGGGAGATGAAAGGAAGTTGGAAAAGACGATTCCTAAAAATAGCGCCGCAGAGAGTTCATTCATCAACGGAAATATACAAGAGAAATCTCTCGTCCCGTTTTGTTGGCTATTCAATCGCCGGATTATAGCAATCCGTGGAGATTAATAAATCTGTAGCTCAGTCGCTTACTTCAAGGTTTATATTTTAGTAATCTTACCAAAATTTTCACATTAATATTCGAATATAGATAAGGATATATTCAAGCAGAAAAATAATCTAGTTAGAGACTGAATGAGGATTCATTTATCACTGAAACTGTTTGAGAAGATACACCTTTAGGAAGAGATAAGTTAATAAGATTAAATTTTCAGCAAAGTGGTGCGAGAACACGTTATAAGAGTTTAAGATATTTTTCAGAAGCTGTAAGGTTAAGAATCCCTGCTCCAGGATATGCAAGGAAAAGCTAATGATAAAGGAAAGGAGTTTTATCGCGTTAAACGTCATTTCCATCCCAGTTATCTCTTAACCATGCTAGTAAACAATGTTCATCCAGAATTAAAATAAGTACCAAGCAAAATTCTCGTTTCTAGTATTTAATTATTTGCATTATGATATACGAAACAAGCACTCGGTCATGATGACACATGTAATACCAGACTTCGTACAGATGAAGATATTTCATGTATCTAATTATGATAACGGACGTATATAAATTAATTATGGATAAAACGCCAAATAATAGCACGAGTTACACTATTCGGCGGATTTTTAATAGAGCACGTCTCTACATCATGCACACACTTGATCAAAACTGTACCGGATCTTGCCGAAAAGTTGAAATTGTATATAAATATTCGATAATATTAACTAATTCATTCAAGCGATTCCTAGTGGGATGTATTCATCTTTTAATCCAACGAAAATAAATCCTGCCTCCACAATAAATTAAATTGACACGACTGATTTTGAGAATGTAACGAAACCGGTCGAGTTTTTGAAAACATATTTTTTTCCGTGAAACGAATCAGTTTTGGTTTCATTCGGATTAAAAAATACCCCAAGATAAATTTTCTAAAATACGAAGAAGTGGTTTTACTATGAAATATACTTTTGAAGATTGTACCCCTATCTGATCTTTGAATAGTTTTTAAAATAAACAACAACAGTTTTGGATTATAAAAACACGTCTCAATATAGAAAGTCGCATCTAGTACGCTTTATCATGAAAATAGATTAGGGATCGGTTTTTGCAACACAAGTGCTCCATTATGCGAGGACTATGGCAAACACGTAGCGAAATATCGTTCCAAGTTCTTGTTTACATGTGCTATTCTCACGTCCAAAACTTCGTCTGAATCCCAGAGCTATACCGAAAGCGGTTCACGTACCCTTATTCCATTCGCCAGACAACGATCCTAGCACCATCTGTTACAATCCATTGTGTTTGCACTTCTTTCCATTCCAATGCGGAGATTGAAGTGGTTCATACATTTTACCCCTTTGGCATGTAACGTTAATACAGCAAGGAACGAGAAATTGATTATTCTCATGAAAAGGAAGAAGGAGAGGGATAAAAGCAAGTTAAGCTTGGTTATGCATCGGGAGTCCCGTTTTAATTTCCGAACAAAGCAAAGATTTGTAAAGCAACTGTGTCAAGGTTTGAGAAGGTCGCTCGAAAATTTCTTCAAAACTTAACAAACATGCATAAAATATTTCTGAATAAGGAACAAGTATTACTTAAATTGCGATAAAGAACACAAAAGAACATGCCAACAGTAAATGTATGAACAAAATAGGCTATATTAATTTATTTGAAGATTTATTTAATTGTTAATTTTTTATTCATTCACCATACAGCTGAAAATATTTCGGTTTAAAGTGATAATGTAGCAGGTAAAAATAACAAAACAGTAAGAAAAACAAATGTTGAAAGAAAGAATAAAACGAGAGAAAAATACGTCGTACCACTAAAAGTTTATAAACAACTGTAGTTTGTAATGGAAAGTTCAAAAACAGTCTTATTGAGGCTCTCAAATGTATGAAGCCCTCAGATATTGCGCGTAATTGTAAATTTCGTTAAATTGTAAGTTGCCCCTAGAAGAATTTTATTTAGTTGTTAAATTATTTGTCGCGAAATATCTCGAATTTTCTAAATAGGGGTCTTATGTTTCGAGAAGTTCCGCAGTCCATTGCAGCTGAAGACAGATTAAAAACTTCTAGCCGCAAAATAGCCAGAAATATTTCCTTTAAATTATTTATTGAAACAAATATTAGAATTGATAAAATCATTGAAATAAATATTGGAATTAATAAAATCATTGAATAAATATTAGACTTAGGAGTGTCACTGTAATCTCATATTACGAAAACTGCTGTAAACAATGCAGAACTTTGAAGTATTCCTGAAGACCGCATGGCTAGTACCATTCCATTTGCTCCTAAAAACATTTCCATTAGGATCAATGAAGGTCTCTCAAAAGTGGCTAGATAAATAAATTATTGGAATGAGCATGCATGTGACGGAGCTAATTATCCGTTTACGGATTCAGCAAGTGATATGGTCACTTCGGCAGCTAAAAGGGAGAGAAAAGTTTTAATGGATGTTACGGCTTATCGCATTGATTCCAAAACAAAACACAAAGCACGCTTCCGTTACCTAAATGAATAACAGGACGGTGGTGTATATTTTTTCCACCAGAGTGCACCTGAATGCAATCACTAAAAAACCACATCGATACGTATAAACTAGAGCACCCTTTATTTTCCCTGCGATGGGCTCTTAAAATATATAAAGGTAGAATGGATAAACGATCCATTTATTTGAATGTACAGACACCCGCTGCACACTTTTGGAATTTTCGGAGTGGCTTCGAATATACAAAATTCTAGTTATAATGGAGAGAGATTCGTTTATGAAACAATAGATACATTTTCGTATTAAAAACCATTTTAGAACGAATTTCGGCGATGAATATTCCAAAGCATCGATAGAATGTGCAGCGAGGTTTTTATCCCCTTAATGCATTTTATTCAAACGACCAGTCTTTATATTTTTTACCAATATATTGAGAAAATACTTTTTATTTGAAACTAGGTTAATCATGGTGAGTTTCCAATCAGGAAGCTGATGCAACGAATAAAGCAATCAAAAAGCACTGCGTAATATTTTATCATCGTTAAATTAAAAATAATGTTTAGGTCAAAGCATAGAGGCAGTCGAAAAAATTAGCAGCCTCAAACCCAAACCAAAATATTGCAATATCTGAAGCTGAACAGAAAACAGAAACCGTAATTTCCCGTTCTGATTATCGGTTCGCATTCTCATCGAGTGTAACATTATTTATATTTAACAAACATACCCAACGGTGAACTTTAACTCATAAATTAAAATTTACATTTGAATAATCGAATGTATCCTTCGATCTCTTAAATTTTCACTAACATTTTTACTCGGAAATTTGATTAAAAGAAGTTAATTTAAGGGGCTGATAATATAAACCTCGCACAGGGGTTGTTTTACCGGAGAAAAAAATCGAATGGTGCCGGAGAAAAGTCAGAATTGAACCGACATTGAGCTCCCAGATATCACGAAAGAGATCCCGTGTTCGATCTCCGGTTTAAGCAAAAGCGCAAATTGACCTCATCTGTGGAAATAAATGTTACAATTCTACTTGAAATGCAATTCGGAGTTTTCATGGGATCGGAGCGAAAATCGTAACGAAGATAATTGAAGCCAAGATTTGGATATTAAAAGAGAGATTATCCATGGCACAAGGATTATATTATCGAAAGGAAAAAGGAAACTGTTTGAATCGGTTCAATGGTTTGTATCCGGAGCTAAACGAAGCGAAATTTTGCGTATTCATAGAAGCGGGTTAAAACCAGAACGAAAATAATTACTGTTTGAAATCTTGATTTTGATGTTAAAAGAGACGTATTTAAAGGGAAAATTCGATCGGATTGGAGTATCAGTAACAAGGAAAAGGGGCGATAAAACATTTCGGCCGTGAACTTTAAAGTGAGGGGAGCAAAAACTTTCCAAATCGCCATCTTCACCTTTAACATTTGGAGAACATCTTCAGTGATTCTCTTTAAATAATGGGCGACCCAGATAGAAGGAATATTAAGTTCACTGGTGATAATGTCGAGGGAGGACTTGAATTACCGTAACGAGGACAAAAAGAGAAGAATGAGTTATATGAGGGAGTAGTAGGTACTGAACCATAGATGTCGAGTAAATGATAGTGGAGATCATTAATGTAGAATGTCATCTCTCATTCACCGAAAACGTCAATAAGCCAGAACATCGTGAAATACTAGAGATTCTCAAGACTCATCTTAATCCTGTATTTCCTTTGTTATTTTATATGCTATTGTACATATATTACCTATAAAATTGTATTTGCATCGATTATATTTTTTGTCATCTTTTCTAGCTATAATTTTGTTAACATATTGGATTATTTTTTAACTGTAAACGGTATGAAACCCGTAATAAAATTATTATGCACAACCGGAATAAAAATTAATCTGCTATACCTTCATCATACAAAATTTCGAATTTCTACAAAATCTACTTTTCCAGTTTGAGGGATATAGAAGAAAGAGGCCATTAGCCGACTCATCGCGCGTTCAATGCAGCCATTTCATCAATTCATTGAACATATTCCTATATTCAGATAATGTTTACTTCCAATCTAGAGGATGACTGTCCTTGAATAGAAAATGCATAATACGCACTTTCAATTGAATGAGTGAATTATTTTCGTACACACAATATCTATGATAAATCATTTGAATGTAGGCAGCATGCGATACAAACACAATGGGAACGTTTCACTTTCTAATGCAGATGAATGATAAATGTAAGCTGCTTAATACACGGTTCTCTCTTGGTCTCGGTTGCTGTATCATGTATTCCATGGTAAAAATACCGCATAAGACGCTCTGATACTCCTTTAAAAGGCGGATTTTATCCATATCCAGATACACTGCAACACGCTTCAGTCAATCCTCCGTCTCACTAAATATACCGAAAATTGCTTACATTATCATATATAGATCCTTCACTAATTATCCATGATATAAAAATAGCTTCATGGTAGAGTGAAAAGTTACTCAAATCAAGTAACAAAGGAAAACACTTATTGTGCAAAAAGCACACCATTCTTAAGAAAACATGACAAATAGGTAACCAATATTACAGAACAGGAATTCGAGAACTCTAAATATCTACATATATCACAAATAAAACAAAATATAAAAAAATCCTTATCGTTTTTAAGATGTAATGCACTAATTTAAAAATTAAAGAGCCAAAATACAGGTAACAAAGTATGGTGATTATAACTCTATTGCGCTTACAACGACTCTCTAAAAAGCGTCTTAACCTAGAGGCATTAAACGGAATTGCTACTGGCCATCTAATTTCACAAAAGATTTCCGGGTCTTTCTTTCGCGAATAATTCTAGATGCATCGTATCGAAAAAGAAAATAAGGAGAGCGGGCTTTTTCAACACGGTCATGCCCTCAGGTACTTCAAACCTCCCATCATTATAAAGGTGAAATAAAATCCGATCCGGGAAACAATGCCACTCGCTAACGAGGAAAAGAGACGAGCAAAACATACGAAAGGATAAAATAGAAGAAGACGTTTTTTCTTCATTTACTGCTTCCTTCCTCCCGATACAATACCACCTACTTCCACCAATACTTTATTTACAAAAATTAGGAAAATCTCGAAATTTAAGGAACTGAGCTCTTCGCGACATATATTGAAATAAACGAGGAAAAGATTCCGAATAAGACATCAAAATGACTTTTCGCAGAAGTTTTTAAAACTCTGGATCCGGATTTCCGTTAGCCATACTGAGTAAGATTTCTATTCAATAACAAGGATATATTTTCCTCATTCTTGGAAATATATCTTCCTCGGAAGATAATAAAACAGAGACGAAATAAGGATTCTATCATAAAAGTTATCAAAAAGTAATGTATAAAATAGTTCTCTATAAAATGTTATGCATCCTACTTCCTTATCTTTCCATTTACCATTATTTTCAGTTTTTGTTTCTTTCTTCCCAGTTAGAGAAAACTTTTCAGCGCAGTAACTGTTCATTATAACTAGCATCGAAATACAACACAAGGCCAATTACAGCCTATGATAAACAAAGGGAATACATAAAAATCAGCAAAATCAAACATTGGATCAATCTCTAGCAACTATACTTTGGATCGAGTTAAAAAGTAAATAGACGTATGAATATGAATGAATGCCGGCCGTGGTGGCGGAGTGGTTAGCGTGCCAGCGCGTTAACGCTCCAACCACACGGTCCCGGGTTCGAATCCCGGCTAATCGGATTTTTCCGGTTAGGGAATGGTTGTCTGTGATTGTCCCACGCCGATAAGCCAGGCTAGTAACCTACTTAAAGGCGTTAAAAGTTATTACTTAAAGTACCAGTACCAAGCCTCGATTGGGGCGTGGTACTGAAGGAACCAGGCATAAGCCTAGGAGGAAAGAAGGAAGAAGAAGACGTATGAATTAGCTGTTTTGCAAGAAACAAATTTCAGATTACATTGCGGTTGTACATAATTCCATACTTATAAACCAATAAAAAAATTTCGTGGTAACCAAACGTCCAAAAATCACGTCAAAATGACGAAAATTCGAACATAAAACAAAGTTGCTTAATATATACCACACTAATGATTACATAACTTAGGGTCATGCAGAGTCACCATCATCACGTCACGAAATCTAGGTCGTGTTTTTGTTTTTCTCGTGGTGCCATTGAAATAAAAGTTACAATTGTTTGTAGCATTTGTGTTCATCAGAGAGTACATTCAAATGAAGGTCAATACGATCCATTTCATTCTTAAACTCATTTTTGAACTGCGTAAACGTTTTTCGCCGGATGTCTATCGCCTTATCGTTTAACAATATTCGGGCTTAAAAGATCATAATCGTATCGAGAAAATGAAATGAACTTAGCATGCTAAGGTCTATCACTTTCCTCCAAATGAATGGTTTTTAATACTTATTAAAGATAATATGAGATATGTGTGGACCGTGCTTTGGCTCTCTAATTCGGTCCTCATTGACTACATTATTGAAATTTCGAATAAGATTGACTAAATATCTGATAAGATACGCTTGTTTCTATCTGTTTGCTTCTGATAAATTTACCAATCAATCTCGCATTTTATTCGTTCCCTACTTACCAATGTCATCCGCTAAAATAGAACAGCAAAGTTACGTAAAAGATATTTTTAGATTGGATATTATTTGTTAATTATAAAAATAAGTAGCTCTACATCATTTTCTTCTGCTTTGTAATTTCTAAGAAACTGAGAGATTCTTCGCATACCTCCGATAGATCTCTGAACGATTCGTGACATTCCTGTGTATACATTCGATTGACACCTGCAAATTTCAATTCGTTTTACCTTTAAATCATGAATCGGCGTACTTTGATTAACCGATTTAAGCGTCTTTCGTTATCCGTGCGTACATTGGATGAAGAATCTTTGTCTACTTCCACCGTGCAAAAGACAATCGTCGTGACAACAATGTATTCGTTAATGTATCGGGGCATTGCAGAGTCGATCACACGCAAGTTCCGCCGTTGCTCCGAGCGGATTACCGCAGGAAAAGAAATCCGGTGCGAAAAGGGATGTTCCGCAGAACATCCCCTCGCTCACCCCTCGTTTAGAATCTCGCGAAAGTGAATTTCTTCTCCGAGAGAAGAGCTTCGCGCTCATCGCGGCGGTTCCTTCTCCCAGAGTCCAGACTTGAATAATCGGTAAAAAAATATTCTAATGGAAAAAGAGGCGAGCGTCACTCACGCCCGCCCCCATTACCAAAAGGATGGATAGTCTTTGTAATTTTGCTAATTAAGCCTTTAGACACCTGCGGTTAATCCCGACAGGCAATGTATTTTGTATTTATTTGGATTTAATTTCTCTTATTTGAGTATTACATTTTAGATATAAGTATTTCGTAATCATGATTTGATTTCAGTTTTAATTGCCAAATTGTTCTGTATCCATCTGCTTCGGATTTCACCTTGGTCTTAGTATGACCGGATTCGAGTGCTTTTCATACGAATCCCTTCTCCACATCAGTCCTCAATGGACTCTCCAGTATCTGCTACTATTTTTCTCTTTAAACCAACAAGATCTGCACCGGCGGCGGCTCCAGGCAAGCTGAAGACCGGACCAGCCGTTTACTCCATACCCTCTCCTTTCAAATTTCTTTTCAACTTTCCTTCACGGTACTCGTTCTCCATCGGTCTCGTAGTCGTATTCATTCTTAGGTGGAGTTGACCACCGCCTTTGGATTGCACTTTCAAGCAACCCGACTCTGAGGAGCGTCCCTCCCGGGAAAGGAGGCGCTCCCAAACACCACAGCGCTCGGACCCCCTAGGGGCCGCGAGCTTCGGCGCTGGAATTCCTCCCCGTTCGCTCGCCGTTATTAAGGGAATCCTGGTTAATTTCTTTTCCTCCGCTTATGCTTATATTCAGCGGGTGATAGCGCCTGGGCTGATGTAGGCGCATTAAGAGGTTCGAGCGTCCGTCCCGCCTCTACGGCGGAATCGGTTACAGCCGACGCATCCCCGATCTCCCTTCCGCCTCCGTCGAAATTACGATCGAATAGCGAAAGGGGTGATAAGAGACACGTCCGTCACCGACGCGATTGACGGGGCGACACCGCTCTGTCCGACTCATCGGACTAATTAGGGAGCCCGGCACCCTTCGCCGGGACTCCCAACGCCCGAAGATCGCGGTTCTATGAACCTGCCTAAGCCAGGCGTGGGCCGGGAGTTGAATCCTCGGGCCGCAACGTGCGTTTAAAATGTTGATGATCATGTGTCCTGCAGTAACACACGTAGAAGCGCAGTTTGCTTCATTAATCATCATTCCACGAGCCGAGTGCACCACCACATTAGATAGTTTTCACACTTTCATAATCATTTTCATGTACAATTCATTTGCATCGGGCCTTCCCGTTCAATCGACCGGGATCGAAACCCATTTCTCAGAGACGAGGGCGCAAGGCTTTTAAAAGCGGATAGATCCACTGCTCTCGTCCGCTCTTCCCTCTCTTTCTCTCTGCCATGTTATAAGATTTAAGGAACCATTTTAAGTGAATTCACCTAAACTGAGATTCACTGAGACGAGCATTGGACTACTGGTAGGATTTACAAGGGCATGCTATGCGAGCCACGCTCCAAAGAGGCCTCCGCCGGCAAGACGCCAGAGACACTCAAGTTGGCATCTACGCTCGGCGTAGCGCACAATCTCACTCTGCAATCTGTTTGCCGCATTGGTGCCCGACACCTTCATGGACTGACACGCGGTCGGCTGAGGAAAGGGCTCTCGCCCTGGGAGTTGGACGCCGGAGCGCCCCGCTCTTGTAAAAGTAGAAACGCAAAAGTATCACTAGGCGAAGAACGAGGGCTTTTCACCGGCCGATCAGGATTTCTTCCGCCGGCACCTCCGCCCGCCCTAAAAGATAAGCTCGAAATCGACGTTTTTCGGAACTATTTAACGTTTCAGAACCCACTCAGTAATGTCTTAGGGGAGACAGGGAAAGCCTCGGACGCCGGGTCGCCTTTACGCAAAGCTACGGATTCGGACGGGTATAATTAAGATTCGTAGTTTTCATTGACCGATTCAAACTTAAGTTCTGATGAAATTTGAAAGTAAATAACTTTTTCAAAAGATCAGTGAAAAGTGTGCGCTCTTATAGCAAGAACAACAAAGTTAAAAGCGAAAATTGAATGAATTGCCGAGTTTTCACCCGTGAATATTTTTGAAACTGCCATTACTCTCTTACAATCCAACATAAAATGCTGATTTTTTCTTCCGTTGCTCATTGTATCATCTGAATGCATAAAAGTCACATGAGATTAATTTTAGAGCAACCAAATCTTAGTAAAAAATTATTTAGTTGGAACGTAACTCGAGAAAAATTCGTCGTGCAGTCCCATTTATACGTCGCCTAAAACTTTTTGGTTTCTCACGTGAGGAAGAACTTGTCTCGAGAGAAATCGATAAAAATGTTGTAATTTTCATTTGCTGTTTGTTTCGATGCGATATCTTGAATAGAACTTTAGTTATTGACTTTTATATCTTAGAGCGTAATCCGCTTCGCGCTCCCGCTCGATTACTTCATGCAGAGAGGTGATAGGTACAGTCCCTTTCTCTTGCATCTATGACATACTGCTGACATCTATGCATACTATGACTACTGTTGATCCATTTATATAAGAAAAGTTTTCTTCATTAACGTTATAATGAAGCCTCTTATGGATGCTAACATACCAACTTCTGCGGCCGACGCAGGAGATACGATTGGCATTCGAAAGCTTCCGGAGTCCGAGGCTCTCTCATCTCAGTCCCCGCCCGAGTCCGCCGGAACAGGCGGGGATGCCAATGGATGCTTATCGGCCCACTCGAAAAATAATAGCCAAAGCCCTGGACCCCGGTGACAGCGCGGATTAGTCCGGGTGATCGAGGCGATTATAAAATAATTTCCTTAGTTCGTATTTGCGTATATTTTTTGTCTTATTTTTATTTGTTGATTTTCATATTTCATATTGTAATATATATATTTAGTTTTAGTTTGTTTTTTGGCATTCACTTTAAACTGGCGGCACCGCTGTATGTGAATCTTTGATTAATAAATAAATAAATAATGAACTTATCGATGTTTTTTGCAATCAAGGTTTATTTTGTGCCAATTTTTCTGTTTTAGCCATCTTGACGTAACTGACAGTCGCGCTAGAAATTCATGTAAACGATAAAGCCCTCAATAACGCAGCTCTTAGCTAGAGATTGGAAGCATCGCAGAATTTCGGTACTCTTAATGTGTCGTTTATATTGAGAGAACAACTGAGCACGGCTGTTATTAAAATAGAGATGTAAAATACTCCTTCTAAGCCTCAAGACCAGTGCACGAGAGAGTAGGCTGTGGCATATTCTGAGAACTCAGATCTCTCAGAATGACATTTTTTCCCAATTTAAATCCAGTAAAAACCAGGATCTGAATCTTCTTATCTTGCTACAACGTAAACTCTTTTTCACTTGCATAATTACTTACAGAATATTTTAAATCTCTGATTTTAATTCGTCCAACCATTGATGCATAACTGAGTTTAGGCTTGCCATTTTCCATGTAAGGATGTGGGATTAAAAGTAATCAATGAGGGACAACTCTATCCTGGTCATTGGGAAAGGTCATATTCGGCCCTTTGAACCCCATAATAATGCGTACGAGTTCATCTTCCTGAGGGAGGAATTGCAGCACGAAGCCATTAGTGACTCCGTGCGGAAATTACGAGAGACGAAAAAAAGAACGCTTTTCAAGTGGCGACGGGAGAATAAAAGCAGACACGCGGTTCCTGTTTATAAAAAAGTAGTTTAAAGAGCGCACGAGTATGGCGTCCTCTGGTTGCGCGGTACAATTTACATAGCGTGCAAAGACATGACTGCTATCGTTTAGCGTCTCTTCTGTTGACCTCGATGTTAGAATCTAGGAAAGATAACAGTAAGGCACTGATAGTAATACAGGGAGAGTTTACAAATTAGTTTTAAATGAATCTTAGGAAGGATTTCTTTAATGATATTTCTTCGATAAAAATGATTTTTTTATTGGTGATTACACATTTTTCCTATGTGTGAAAAGTAGGAGCATTTTCCTCCCGGTTCATTACCACTATCCATATTTGGGAAGTCTTCTCCTCTTAAATCATCGGAAAACAAATTCTTTTCATTAATTGGCCCGATAAATCTCTTCTATGCATGTTTTTGAATATTCGTACTAGCATTTGTGCCTTCGAATCACGGATTCTTTTTAGACGATGTGTCCAAACAATTACTTAATATGAGTATTATAGAGTTGAAGTAAAATTAATTAGTTATGAAATAGAATAAATATATTGTTACTTCATCTTGATTTACAGCTTCGAATTGATTCTTTGGTTCTTTTGGAATTGTTGAATAGTATCTAAACATATACGGATAATTAACGATTGCTAGCTGGTAAAACCTTTGGAGAGAGTAAATGCATTGATGCTCCCTCATTTTCCCCATGAATTTCAACAGGCTTCTTTTAGTTACCTCTATAAAAGATATTCATGCAATCTTTATTCGTCCCATCCCTCAGATTCGAATTCGCATTTATCCACCATGCGAAGGCGAATAAATCTTTCATCACATCCACCGCAGCGTTAACGTCTCCTTCGTAACGAGGGGTCATTGCCTAAACAACTTCTATTTAATCCTCATTTTTCGAAGCGTGCCCTTTAAGCGTTAAAGGTGCATGCGTCGTCGAGTATTCTGCGTCTCGCGCTTAATAAAATCCTTTATGGCCCAGGAGGACTCCGTTGCATTATTTAGAGCTCGTCATCTCTTGCCGATCCTTCTTTTTCATTATTATTGTTATTATGTCGCCGGCGGAAGTGCATTACGGAAAATATGAAAAGATTAAGAGGAGTGTAATGGGGCGTTCTTCACTTCCTGCCGAAGTTTTTAATGAAAGAGTGTTTGTGATACGTCGATGCATCCGCGGAAGAGATGTATTAGCCTTTTCTTTTGGATTATTTTTACTCGTGTCACAGTGCAGAGGCTTTGATGAATTAGGAATGCATGCGCCGAACGGATGCTGGAATTATTCAGTCTGACGTCCTGAAGGCACGCTGACTCGTGGTGGTGAGATCCAAGAAGTTTTTAATTGCTGTCCTTATGAGTTATAATTTTTTGTAAAGATGTTACGCGTCTCCTTAAATTTAATTTGACATATTTTATTTCTCTCGCGAGTTAATTGTTGGCCACATTCGAAGAATGGAACACTGAAAAAAAAACTCCGTAAAATTCAATTCGCTCTCAGCCTTTCGGCCGGACGCGATGTTAACTGGTCGGACGGCGTTCGCGGCTAGTTCGCACGTGGGCCCTCCGGAAGGGCCACGAAGTCAGACGGCTGACTTAAGGGTGTCTTAGCAGCACCCGCCATGGAGCACTCCGACGTTGACGGAGCGTTCGGGATCGGCGCGTGTCTATCGGGCATCCCCCAAAAACCGCTCCTCTTTCATTCATTTTCCAATTTCGCCTCTGAAAGGGGATGCAATATTTTAGGCGACAGCTAACTTCGGTGACAGAGATAATGAAGTGACGAGATTAGCGAAAACCAAAAGACAATCGCGCTCCCATCAAACCTTTATACGCTCCTTTAATACTCACCTCTACTGTCACTGGGTTTGATGAAGCAGCAGTGGAAACATAAACATGTCTCGAATCGGTGGCAGATTCTATGGAGTGCTCTGTTTATCAACACAATGCCTCGCTGTTCAAACATCTCCATGTCAACGCCGCCACGTCACAAAAAAACAGCTGCGAGCGATAGTATTGCAGCGAAGATTGACGGAGACAAAAACGTACAGAAATAACACGGCGTCCATGTTCGAAAATGAAACAGACTTCATCTGCGGGGCCTCATTTTTTCGCTTTCCTTTTTGTGGAAAATACGCCAGGACGATTCTGATTACCGCATGTCATTCAAGCTTTGTTTGGCGATCTCTCGCCCGCATTGATGCCGTTATAAAATCTACGAATCTGCCTTTAAATGGTGGCAATCCGCCGTAAAAAAATACGATAATCGAATTGAGATTTCTTGATTTTTTAACCGCACAAAATGGTAAAAAGAAACACTATCAAAATTTTTGAAGCATTCATTGAGGTGATATTCACGGTATGATGAAGCTATGCGTCGAAATCAGAGTGTTATCTGTAAATATACTCCGTTTACGTATACGTAAAGCGTATGGCCTCATGTATTTCTTACGAGAGACCGGCGCGTGCTGTTGCTACATTTGCACAGAAAAAGAAAATTTACCAGAACTTATTTGGAAGCCATTCAGCACAGAAAAAAATATCAATTCCTAATGGCATAGTGCAATTCAATTTGTCTTTAATATTTTCATAATCGAAAGAAAAATAAGAATGTGATATTTTCAATACAATTGGGTGCAGATTATGGTTGTTTCAACCGATGAATTTGGGTTTATCATTCAAGAAACATGGTCTTTTCTGGTATCAAAATCTTCCTCGTGGAATCTACATTTCACGTTTGTCATTCACTATGCTGTTAATAATATTGGATAAGTGTTCCTTGGGAATTACAACAAGAATACGCAATACGCCTCGCCTTATAGACCTTTTATTGGTGAGACAAGGCTCGTGTTGGGATCTTTTCCATATAGCCTAGTATGTCGTAACAAACTTTACGACAATTAACCAAAGGCTTAAAGAAAGAGTACAAAGGGAAGGAATCTTTGGAAGAGAAGGTTAAGAATGTAAAAAATACCAAAGTTATGGGGAAAAGCCCACATGGAATAAGCTTGAAAAAAACAGCGTTAAATCAGTATCAAAAAAAGTTTTCTGAAGTATTTTTTGGTTGCGGTGGTTTTGCTTCCAACCCGCAGGAGGTTTTCGAGGGGTTTCCGTTTGGGGCGAATGTCGGGTGGAGTTCCTCAAAGTTCAGCCCTCTCAGCATTATGGTATACATGAATGTGTTGCCTTCAGCAGTTTATTTATGTGAATATATTGATTGGCATGGAGAAATTTTTGTTGAAGTGTGGCTTCGTTAGACCTGACGGGATTTGTAGATGTTTGTACGTATACCGGTAGTGTGCGGATGTTTGTTTTACTTGTATGACGTTACCACCGAACAGTTGGCCTCTTGTGACGAGATTATTGCAATGATAATATTGTTATTATATATTTTTATACTGGAATATCTATCGCTAACCTTTCGCCGTATCATTACACTATCGGATTCTGGAGAGAATGTCACAAGCCTACAATACATCCGTCAATCTCTGAAAGGAGAAACTTCCGTTCCAATATATCGATTCCTTTTCAAAGGAAATAATTCCAACGTTCCAGACGATGAACACCGATGAAAGGAAAATCTCTTCTCGGATACGCCGATTCCCTATTACACCTTAAGGCTGACAGTTGATGGCCCAACTAACGCAGAGGACGAAGTTAATTCTCAAAATTCTATATTAAATTCCATTTCTCTTCCTTGTCTTAGTGAATCAACATCTCCCGTCTCTTCGATTCGAAACATAGCAACCTAAAATGGGTGATTGTACTGTATTAACCCATTAATCTCTAGATGTATCTTAAGATACGTCTATGTTTAAAAATTCGTCGAACTCTTAAAATATTCTATTTATTCACGATTCGGACGAAATACTTCTTAGAGGTCCTTTATCTATTACTTTTAATACCAAAAGGGTATTTTTCTCATATATCCACATAGCCGGCACATTTCTACAGATTTAGCTACCCCTCAGGATAGCTTTTATAATAAGAGGTTCGAAATACTCTCCGATCACCGAGTAAAAGTCGGGCCAATTCCTCGAATGGAGAAAGGAATCTGGGAAATCCCAAATCGCATTTTGACGACTATGTCAACATCCATCGGGAGTATATGAACAACAGTTTTGAACCTCCTATTCATTAGCAGCTGTTTTCAATTTCTTTTTTTTTTTCAACTTGTATTGCATAGTATTATAAACTACTAAATTGGGATTTAATTAATTCTAGAATTACTGAAAACCGAAAGTCAAGAAAAATTTAAATACAAAACTAAAAATGTATATCAAAACAATATCAAAGCTGAAATAATGGAAGGAATATTCATTCGTTATTCAATTATTAACTTGCAAATATGTATTATGAATATTATTAAATATATATGACAGAAGACATGCCAGTAGAAAGGATCCAAATCGAGAGTTGCTAGAGTTGAAGTGTTTGTCATTCAGGTGAGTGTCTCTTATTTACTCAGGGCTTCGTTCTGGTCCACAGCTAACGAGGAGAATCGACTGCACAGAAACGCAATCCACAGTCTGATTAAAGAGACGCACGAAACTCGCGTTTTTATACTCAATGGAGGCAAAGAAATCTACTTCCACATTAATTCACGGAAAATTCCTCAAAACATCTTATTCAGAAAGGAAATTGAATAATCAATTGGAAGGATTTCCGATATCATGGTTAGTTACGGGAATGCCCTTGACGACAACGCAGTACATATGGTTAAAAGTTTATTCACCTATTCTGTAGCAGCAGTTGGATAAGAGGTAAAAAAAACTGAGGACTCAAAATTCAGCTCATAAAATTTTAAGTATTCTTATTTTCATCAAACGATAAAAAATCTTACTTTAATTTACAGACAACGCATTTAGAGAACTTACGCTCTCATTGGGATTTTGTTGAGTTGATCGTGAATCATGAGTTGCATCGAAAACTATTTTTAGATACTAGGGGCCATCTTTCCCCATAATCATAAAAAAACTATGTAAATGAGTGAAGTTCTTAACCTGGAGACATTCAGAAAAAATATACTTCAGCAGTAGACTTCGTCATCTATCTTAATATACGATATTAATATATTTTTATACTATTATTTCTGGTACAAGGTGCCAATGGAAAATCCACTCTGTTTAGAATAAAGGAAGCCAGGCAAAATAAGATAGTAAACTGTCAAAAGCTCATCTCATCTCATCTAAACATCCTTCGCCTTATCGAATTTTTCCGCTGAGCAGTTCGATAATGGATTCTCAATAAAGAGGGGTGTGGGAAAAGTGCGCCACCTGGGGAGAGAAAAGAGAGTTACGGTGGGTATAAAAGGAACTGGGGATGAAAATACGACCGATTCTCCCCTAAAATCCCTTCTTGGCACACGGAGTCTTTCTTAATGGACACTTTCCCTTCCCAATGGACGCTATTTTTAAACGAAGTGGAGGACGCTGCCGGACTTCACTGACCAAAATTCATCCTTTACAAAAGTCACAAATCTTCGTCTGAGAAACGCCTTTCGCTCGTATAATGAAAGGATCGAGAAATCAGCTCAATTCTGATCATTTTGTGAACGCGAATACCTTAAATAAAAACCATGTAAAAGATGCAACTATTATTAGTCATAAAATTTTACGAATTTAATTTTCAGATTAGAAAAGTTCCAACCAATTGCCAAAGACTTTCCAAGAATACCTTGAAGAAAACAACAAATCTTCGTCCTCGTCTCTTTCATTACGTTATTGTGATATTTCAATCTTTACTAAGTGTAAATAGTAAGTAATAACAATGGTTGAAGTAGTACTTTAACTTTCCACATACCGAATACAGACAAGAGGATATAGATGTTCTTTTGCTGATTTTTAAGGGATTTTAATTGGTCAAACGTTCAATTTTAATGATAATAACAATAATACGTCTTTGTGTACATAATGTCATATTAATGGAATAGAGGTAAAAAAAACTTTAAATGAAAAGAGCTATTGAAATGTTATACGTAAAAAACATGATCACGTAAACCAGCCTGGGAAAATTACTACCCTTGATCATCTAAAAATAAAATAATGAATCTGGCACTCGATAGTTCCGTAATGGATTTAAAGTTGGTATTCCTGGTTCAGTTGCCCCATCTCTTTTTCATTCTACTGTAAAACACGAATTCATTTCGCGGACATTTGTTACCTCGAACATACGTCCTAAAATAATACTCCCATCAATTGCAAGAACAGTGAATAATGAAAAGGCTTTCTAAACGATACTCCCATATTAAATAAAACATAAGGGTTCACTACTCCAATGTAGAATGAATATGCCAGTCTTATTTTGAAAAAATCCATGAATAAAGTTTATGGCATAAATAGATGAAAAAAATGGAACAAATCCTAAAGAGCGACTGAATGATATCTGCAATATGTCATCCTTGACGTTAAATTCGAATTCGGATTCTCTTGTTCTGCATTGGCAGAGACGAAGAAAATAACACATTCTACAAATAACATATTCTTAAAATCATTTGCATTCAAATGTATATCTAATCTAGGACAAGAATTTTGCTATTTTAACTAATACTTAGCACTTCGAAAAAATGAAACATCATATTTAGTAAATTTGTATTACACAATCCATAATTTAATTACAAAAACAAAAATAATTAATTCTCATTAATTATAATGTAATTAATTGTAATCGCTATTATGAAAGAATTAATTTACATATGAATCTATGAATTATAATGATATCGTAATTTATCATTATTTAATCGTAAATAAAAAATAAGCCATCACAACATACTTAATCGGTATAAGTAACAATTCCAGTGCATACGCTATGAATAAACTAACTATTCATCCTCTGAAAACAACAAATTTTCGTAGAAGCTTATACGTAATTAAAAAACAGCTAAGCTGTGTACCATCGGCAGGGCTGGTGACCCAACCGTTCTTTCCAAAAAAAGAAGACATTCTTATTACGAGATGGAATTTTTAATGACCACATGCATATTCTTGCGAAGGACAAAGGAGGCATCGCAAGAGACATCTGCGAAAGAGATTACAGCGCCGCACTCGCATCCCAAATGCCTCCGAATCAAATGTCTCGGGAAGTGACCAAAAGAGGAGGACTGCATAATGCTACGACGTGGGAATATGTTTAAGCCAGAGGTTCCCAACCTGCATGTTCCTCTTTGGCTTTAAAGTACTAGAAGAAGAACTAGTATATCGTCCCGTAACCACAATTCGTTATAATAAGAAATAAATTTTTAAGCAATTCTTGGTACCAGCATAGAATAACAAGAAAGGTAGCTAAACACAACCACAATATTGAGGAGGGGCGCTAAAACAACTACTTTTGGAATATTTTAATAGCAAGGGTAATTATTAATTATTACATTAATTCCTTGTATTTTATCCTGTTATTAAACTCTTCATTAATTATTGAAGTCTATTGTACTTGTTAATAATTTATTTTTGATACTGCATCGTTTAATTCATTGCAATTTATAAACATGAACTAATTCTTTGTAATTATTGTGACCTACAATAAATTGTGAAAAATATCTTATTATCACTTTTACATATTAATTGTATATCGCCTAAATGCGTCGGTATCAAGTAAATAAATTCACTTTTTACCAGCCTTCTGTATCCCTTAAGAGTACGGGAATAGCCGATCCGAGAACGCGCGATCGACCGCGAGTTGCAAAATTATTCCTTTAAACTTATTTTTGATCAAGCTAGTATGCATTTAGGTATGAAGTATTCATGGAGAAACCCATTCATTCAATAATTAGTGAGGGTTTTTCATCGTATACATCAGTGTCTGCCAAACTACTTTACCCCAAGGAACACTAGGGGTTGGAAATTTGTTTTGCAAAAGTTAAAGTTTGCTGTCAAATAAAAAGAATTGAGAAATACTAAATTTTGAAATCATTATTACAGTAAAATGCAGATTACCAGACATATTGACATATGGGAGGTTATCGGGAACATCTTCCTTTCTAAGATTGAAGTGATGTTGTATTCGCTCAAGAATTCAAACGAATGAAAAACTGAAATTGAATTAAATTAGTTTGCTCTATTAGTTTAAGTTTATAGATAATTGTTTCATCTTTGCAGGGTAATACTGTTTTACCACATTTTCATTTATACGAGGTGAACATTTTAATGTTTAAACCCTAAATCTTATCATACGCTCAAAATATACACGTGCGAAATTGTGCATTTTGAAGTATCATCAGCTCTTCGGTAAAAAATATGAATAACACTATTACATTATAATCACATCTGTTGAAGTAAAAAGAAATCAGCCATTATTGCCCTATGTCAGTTGTGGCGAATACGACAAGGATTTTCACTAGATGAAAATTCAATCAATAAACGTAAATGTATAACTAAAAATCCAAATTCCTCACACTGAAAAAGATTCCGCGATGTGATATTAATGACATTACATACTGAAAATGGGACGCAAATACACAAATCGAGTACGATGTATTAGGTATCAAAGTTCAATTAAATATTTACAAATCACACAGGACTTTACGCCATAATTTTCCAGGGTCTTCGGAAAATCATACCAGGAAATAGATGAAAAATTAACACTAATCAGATAAATTTTATAAATGAAAACATTTGATGCAATTATGACTATCCTTGCGGAACGCCATTTTCATAAACTTTTCCGGGAACGATTGTGATCAATCAAACTTGAAATGCATTACGGACATAAATGAAGCGGAATCTAAAGCAATTTCGTGACATTCAATGACAGGAGAAAGACAACAGGATGAAATTCAATATTATGAGAACGTGAAAAATAGAGATGGAGGAATTCCTCATTCACGAGCTCAAACAACTTTAAAGTGAAGCACTTTAAAAATTATTACATATAGTCTGTTTCCATTCATAATGTCAGGAAAACATGAAAAATTTAATATTTGATTTATATGGGCCTCTGGATAGCCAAGTAGATATCAAGTTCGCCTGGGTTCAATTTCAGGTGAGGGCTAACATTTATCGGTGTTCAGACAGCACCGTAATGAATACGGGTATGAATCGCAGAAGGGCGCTGAAATTCGGCCATTTATATATGGAATCGAAGCGCTAACCACATATCCCTACATTCATGTGGTCTAATGGCTAAGGCGGTCATAGTTCGGAGGCTTTCATTATCCCCTTGGGTTACAAGAGAAATCAATATCTCTCAACTCTGTCTTGTAATATATTGTTTTTCCTATCTTAAGTATTGCATTAATATATTTGAATTTACATCATTTCATTGGCCTACAATGGACCCCCGTGCTCGAATCGATCCCTATCAATATCATTTAGGTCGATGTCAATATAGCAAAACAAGCAGAATACTACACGTTGTTGACACGTTGAGTTGACTTCCAATGGAACCCTAGGATATAAGGAGCGTCTTCAAATTCGCTTAAATCAATTCATCTTTCCCTATCCGTACCCCAAAAGATCTAATTTTTCTTGCTCCTACTCCTCAGTCGTGAAGATAGATTTAAAGAGTTATACAGCTGAGTAGGCGTTTACGTAATGTTTTGAATTAGCTGATGTTGTAATTCGTAACATTATTTGAGGTAGTTATTCAATGTCGTATACCTCATCACCAGACACAGCGTATTCTGCGGCGGAAATAAATAAATGAAAAACATTTTACAAAGAGAGGATTTGCAGCTTCAGCCTCGAGTGTGACGTGAGTCGATAAATCGCCACACTTAAACGCCGTGTGCACGCACAAGTGAGTGCACCGCCTATTAGACCATTACCATGACTAGACGACAACTAACGCCCCAGAAATGTGCGGTGCAAAAGCAACAGATATGCGGAAAAAAGTGGAGAGAAAAAATAAGAGAGGCAAAAAAGAGAGATAAATGCGAAAATGGAAGGAAAAGCGAAGAAACGGGGCGTAAATTTTAGAGGGAGAAATAGCGGAGGAAGGAAAAGGCAGCGATAAAAGTGTACGGAGAATTAATTTAAGGGAGAAAAGAAACGGTGGGGTTGTAGGCGGGTAGGGGATATCGGTCGGAAATACCATCCTTCTTACTAACACTTATGCTGTTTACTTTTATTTCCATTAACCCTTCAATTTCTATAGTTTGTTATGGACTCCGATTCAATTTACTTATATTCTTTTCTGTATTTCCATTTTAAACGCTTTTACTATTAAACCAGGGCTTCTCTTGGTCATGTGGCCATTCAAATACCTTATTATAATTTTACATTATTTACGGCATTGTAATGGATAGAATTATAGTAAAACGGATAGAATTGACCTGGAATAGTAGTTTAGCGGTTAATATACCTGCATGGAAAGTGGGTGACTCGAGTTTCTGATGTAGTTTTCCCTACTGTTTACCTATTGCTGTTGGAAGGTTTGCGCAAGTTTTCCGCACCCCCTTCTTAGAATGTCTTCTCATACAATGGCTAATTTTCTCTTAATAATCTCCTAAGATTTTGTATTCGCATTCCTAATTTTTCTCTATCTCTTTTCAATCTTCTAATTCATTATCAGTCTGTTCCAATTTTAGTTTCTTAACCAGGAGCCCTCTTTAAAATTAATAACCGTATGAATATAATGCAGGTTAGATGGAAGAAGACTTTTAGTCACAATCTCAGCAAAAGAAAGATGTTTTAATATTTCTAGTATCTAAAGTACGAATCGATGTATCCAATTTGTAGCACATGCTGCATTTAGATTTCGAGCGTTTCTCATTCCTTTAAAACCGCACCAAATCTATCCATTAAAATCTATAATCTCCGACTCTTTCCTTTATCTTACATTTCTCGATTAATAGCGGGATTTGATGCTTTCTGAGAGAAGAGGGCACGAGGAACGGGTGCAGTGAAGCGAAAGGGATAAAGAAGAACAGAAATGAAATGAGATGCGTGTGAGAAAATTGGAAGTTCTGAATTAGGACTGCAATCGATTCTTAAATTAGGAATACTGTGTGCGCCTTATATAAAGAAGGGGCTCAAAAAGTATTTCTTGTGAACTAATGAGTTCTGTTAATGGTTTGTCATCATATGTTACTCTCATGTTCAACATTACCTTCCTCCTACTTGGGAATTCATTAATATCACATCGCGACGTACTAGGAGATCCATAAGAAAGGGTCGATTCTTTAGCTAATGAAATGAATGATCAACTCAATTTAATCGAAATTAACAATTTTTACGCGATTTCAAAAGAAATTGTTCAGAGTTAATTAATACAAGGAATTCATTGAATAAGATTTTCCGAGAGCCAACCTTACATCGAAAACTATACCGAAAAATTACGGATGAGAGATTCAGTGATGAATACCACTATACACACAAATCGCTGAGTTTAGAAGATTTTTATATGTCAAAGAGGTAGAAATGAAGGAGGTGAAAACAAATATCTGCAACGTCCAAAAGCTACTAAAATCAGAATGAAAAGGAGTAAATGCTCAGAGCATAAAAATTCAAGAGGTAGGTCGATATTATGCGACTAAATTTACGAAGGAACGTGCTGTGGGAATAAGGGAATAAGTGCGCACGAAGCAATGAAGGGAAGTAGAACGTAAGGAGAGAAATAAAAAGCAGCAAGTGATGTTGGCTGGTGCGAAAATTCTTTGTACGAGCACTCGAAAAACAAGAGAGTGGAGTATTCATGTTCGCCAAACCGAGAGAATTTTACGTGTACCAAAAAGTTTAGAAAGACCCGGACACGGACCGAGAGGAAAAATTCTCAGACACTTTTTTTTAAATAAGGAAAGATTTGGTCGCGAAATTTCGCACGCGAATAGGCAATTTCTACTTCGATTACGTTCCTTCAACGCCTTTAAATAACGAGCTCCCGAAAATACCTCGCTCAACATTTATACCATTCACACCAGTAAATGAAATTTATTTGATGAAATAAAGAAAAATAAAAATGAGCCATGGAGTGCCTAAAAATTTTCACCTGCCAACGCGAAGTAAAAGAGCCATATTTACCAAGCTACAGCGCTCTGAGAAGAATATTAAATGACCTTATGGTCATTTCACATTATTACCCTCTCATGTATATTACAACGAATTTAAAGAATTAAAATTCCGAGAGCGGAATGCATCAACAAAACTTGACCCAACTTTTGCAGGTAAAAGGAATTTCAGTATACATAAAAATCACAAATTGTTTCAATTGATTAACGCAGCAAACATCAACGGATAAGAAATAAAATTTATTAAGTTATCAGATTAAAACAAAACTTTTAGTTCCGACGTGGAAAAAATAAGAGCACAAAATTTCCTCTTTATTCCACGCGTAATGAGAATGTAAATTCCGCGTATGAGATGTAAAATTCAGTACGTGAGGATTTCGTTAGTTGATGATATAAGCAGCATAGATGTCAATTTAGAGAATTTTTGCTAGATATAGCGAATTTTTCTTTCTTTTAGAGACTTTTTTAATTTCAGCGATATTTCTCAGTTCATTCAGCATGTTTTATGACGAATATAATCATCTATGTTCTCGTAACATAGCTCACTTTAAGTATTTATCAATCAAAATAGAATTACGTTCATTTAAAAACATCTGAAAGCTCATCTTTTTAATTAATTTAATATCTTAACGTGCCACTCCTCGCTTGTTGCTTCCTATATACCTTGGGGCCCCTTAAATACCTTGGGCCCCTACTGCAGCCCATCATCCACATATAAAATGAATTCGAAATGTAAAATGTTAACAACTTAAACGACCTTAAAAACAACAGTAATTTTAACAAGGAAATTGTCAATTTTTCCAAATCCATTTCCATTAAAAATTTAAACGATTCTCGAGGAAATGTAGACCGAGTGATTTCTTCGTTCCGACCGAGAAATTTCCGCGATTAAGCGAAAAACTTTTCGAAGTTGGTCATTGTCCCGCGCTTAGCAGCACTTCGCCAAAGGGCAATCCGACTCAAATTCCATTAAATTCCGAAGACGAACAAAGGACGCTCCATCGCCGCAACGCGTAATCTCGGGACGATCCATCCAATTTTAAACCAGAGCGCTCCATTGTTTCTGCTCATCTCGAGCGTTCCATTAAAAAGCACGTCAGCTGCTAACGAATTCGTCAAGAAGCAATGCCCTATCCTCTCTTCTTCCGGCGGATTCTTTCTTAGACGCTTCCATAATAGATATCGCAATACTTCAACCTCGTCTCTTCGGGCGAAAAATAATATTTTAAGGACGAGGAAAGGGTGGGATAAGACACGGAGATTTTTCGTTTTTAACGAATAAAACCTTGGAGAAAATAAAGGACTCGGACTGGAAAAATGTAATTAAAAATTAAAGGTACGCAGAAGACTCAGAAAGATATGGTATTCAAATTCTGACATTTTAGTTCTCTATTATGCTCATATGTTTAATGTATAAGATATTTACATCCCTACATTTGTATGAATAAATAATTTATACACAAAAAGAGTATCTCATGAAAATAGGAAATCACAGCACGACTATTGAACCAAAAGGAATAATGAATTATTATATTCTGTGCAACTTGAAATAACTCAAAAATACATGGACATGAAATTGTATGATAATATCGTCGAAAATTTTTTAAATAATACGAAAACAATCAACAACTATTTTAGGAATGTGTAATAAAAATATCATTAAATATGTGATATTATTCGGTGGATGAATTTTTATCGGACGTTGATACATCCGTCTCTTTATAGGTTAGTATCCTACTAGATAGTAGTGACATACGTGTTTGAAATGTTTTACGATGTTTCATCTCTTTGTATATTTCATAAAATAATCCCCTACAATACTGAGGTGACTTTAAAATGTGTATTTTTAGGTAATGTTGTTTATGCAATGAAACTTATGTAATCAACTCAAAACATTCATTCCCAAAAGCAATCAAGGGAAATATGAAAGGCACTGAGTGAGTTCATTCTTTTTCTTTTAAATGGCAACCACCCTCTATATCCTGTTGATTTTGACATACTACTAATTTAATACAGATCTGTCTACGTTACTGAATGTAATCGTAGCGAAATAACTTATTATTACATAGAATATAAGCACTTCTACTTAGCGATAATAATGTTATCAATGTTGCACTCTGTTATCCGGGAAAATAGACCTTTTGTATATATATATATATATATATATATATATATATATATATATATATATAAACTATCAACAATGTTTCTGTTTAACTGATGTCTTTTTCAACTCCTGATTGTGAGACGAAAGCATAGTACAATGAAAGCGAATCAATTGTGCATTTAAAAAAGCGATATTTACCGAATTTATGACGTTGAATAAAATATGAATAATTTATAAATGGATTCTATATCATAGAAATGAATATCTCTTGTTATCTTCAGACAATTTTGGCCATAAATGATTAATTATTTCAGACGGAAATAACATTCATGTACTTAACGATTAATAAGCATTTAGTCATGATCGATCCTACCCTAGACGTTTAGGATACTTTGAATTGAACCCTCGAGTTTTCTCAAAAACCTCATCAGAACATCTGGAAACAGATTTATCTTGCAATGTATGGCCCGAACGCTGTGATATCGCGGCGATCTGCATTGGCTGGACCATTTGCCGCTGATATGGTCACCCAAGCCGGAAACTGCAAGATAAATTGCTGCCCCCTAAGATGCATATGCAGCTGCTATTTGGAGCAATTGCAGTTCAAGACGACCTAAATTCCCTTAAATAATGATCATTCTCTATTACGTCCGATTTTATCGAGTCGTTGTTGTTAACTATGTACTCATGAGCAAGAAATTTAAACTTTGTTTTTAAAATGTGCTTCGCTGAGTACGAACGGTATCTTCCTATAGCAAAAAGGATTTTTCTGTGATTCTTACTTTTACTTTAATTGACAGCATGATTACACAAGAGGAGGCAAAAATATACCCTTTTTCTGGAATGTTTTACACGTCTTCTGAATAGGTTTCATTTATCAAATTTAACGAAAAAAGGCCTTTCTTACACATACATTTAATCATATGAACAATATGCCTATTGTTTCTGCATGCATTTTTACTTATAATTTAATGTCACGACGTTATTTTGGGTGAAATTGAAGATAATCAGTCTCGTCTCACATATAACCTGCTACTAAGTAATTGAATGATCTAAGAGATAAAGGTTCTCCAAGCGCCGAAATAGCGGCGACCGTCTAAGGGCGATTACCGGGAAACGGATAATCGTATTAGCGGTCCCAGTTCTTCATTATCCGTTTCCCGGTAATCGCCCTTAGACGGTCGCCGCTATTTCGGCGCTTGGAGAACCTTTATCTCTTAGTTCATTGACCGCCGAGTTCCTTTTTTCTCCTTCTAATTGAATGATGCAAAAGAATACGATAGTTAACAAGAAAGATTACAGTAATCATTAAATAAAGCACAACCATATATGATACAACACAAATATCAAAAATACCATCAAATTATAGCTTAGTATTTACTATATGTTATAAACATGATTAGATAAATAATAAAAGTAATGAATAAATATATAAATAAATGAATGAATAGAAAACAAAATACACATTTAAATTATTATTTGAATTAATCTTAAAATATATATTTATTTAAATATGCATATATGAAAGACAAGTGGAGGAGGAAGAAAGAATAAGTTTGCTGGATTAAAATTGGTGAATATGAGAAAAATATCCACGAAGAAGAGAAGTGTGTAAGATTGGATATAAATGAAAACTGCAAAGATAAACGTATCATCGTAGTGACGCAAAATTATTATAGTGTTTATATAAATCCCTGTAAAATCCAGAGAATGCTGAATGAAACATTCTATTTAAACATTCCTCTCTTCACCTAAGGAACTACATCTTTGACCAAATTGCATTAGACTTACGAAGGATATACATGAAAAATTCCACGCTACATTTTGATACGATTTACATTTCGTATGAATATAATGAAATTTCAAATGAATAAGTTCTGGAGCGACGTAAGGAGATGATTTGAAAACATTCCCGCAATTTGCGCCAACTTTAAGGGCCGCGTTAATATTTCTCCATTCATTTTGTCTTCGCCTCCGAACTCGTGACGTTCGTCGCAGCAGGAGTGATACAAATGTCACGAGACATCACGTCGTATTGCGAACCCATTTAAAAGATTAAAATACAAAACGTTTGCAGGCGAGGAAAATGAAGAAAGAAGCGAGTCATTTGTTTGGAGACGAGTCTTCTCATTGGGAAGATGACAAAGGAAATAAGTGGAGCAGATTGAAGAATCTTTTCATTGGTGCGGGAAAAATTCAGCGTCACCAACTGAATAACATTTTATAAACTCAAGGATTAGCTCGATCTATGCTACGAATGTTTCGAACCGTTAATCCATTTCGGTACGAAAATTGTGCAACATTTTGGGGAAACAATACAGTGAAAAAGGAATCTACGGTTAAGCGATAGTGAAGTAAGAAATTAACTGAATTCCTTCAAACGAAGGAATAACTTTTACGGTTGTTATGATTGATAAGAATATAAAACAATATCATTAATACCTTGGTAACAATTACGAAATTAGAAAAAGCAATAAGAAGCACAAGAAAGATCTTATGCTTTCCCGGTGCTTAGGAAGTTTTCTTGGGTTCTCAACCGGGTTAAGGTGTTGGATGGCTCCGACAGCAAACACTGCTGCCATTTTCAAGGATGTCGATGAAAGTTGAAATCCGGGTATGTATATGATTTGGGAGGAATCCCTCGTCTCGGATTGGCCCTTGCAATCTGCGTTTGGATTGGTCGTTTCAATCACCAATCTGATTGGTCCTTCTCTGTTGTATAATTTTCCGAATTGTTGGGTTCCAAGGACCCAGGAAATTATAGCAAGGATTGATACCTATTCTTTTTTAACGTAGTACTTTTTCTCGAATATTTAAGTATATGAAAACGTTATTTCCAAAAATTTTACGCAAAGTAGCATTTTAGAAATTTTTAAATGGTGGGGGAAGCTATACTATTTCTTGAGCGAACACAATGTTATGGTTTTTATTTGATTTCATATTTTTAATTTCAAATATTTATAGTTAGATTTAACTGATTTTATCAGAAATATAACGTGATGCCTTTTTATAATTTAATATTGAATTGAAAAGTTTAACTACAGGCATTTAAAATAAGTATCGTATCTAATTTCTTGAAACACTTAAAACCAAAAACCATTGAAGATAATTTCGGATAAAGAGTAATGTTGGGTGATAGTTATTTTCTATCTCGAGGCGATCAGTGTTGGAATCCGAAGTAACCCTCAGTTTACAACTACGATAATGACTACAAACCAATATTAACATTTTTTCAAGGAGTATCTCGGAAGCTTGGTAACTTACAAAAATTACGTCTGTGTTTGGATATAATGAGGTACATTTTCGAAACCTTCCTCTGAAATTTCCAGATTATTTCTTGCTTTTCCTTTCCTCAGGAGATTAGGAACAGAATATAAAATTTGACCTCTAACTTCTTAAATGTAATATACACATTCTCAGGGTATTATTTTATTACTACGATTTTTACCGCGGTACTCCTTATTCTCGCACTAGGAGATATTTAGTAATCATCTCCTATATTAATTTTAATTATCACAATTATTAGCAGACTCATGAACCCTAATAGACCCTTTATCGATCCCTGAGGATCTACAGTCGATCATTTGGAATGGAATTTTGGTCTTTTGGCTTTATTACCCCTACCGTAATCAATTTATTAATTCTCTACCACAAAAAATCTCGATCTTTCAGCAAATTATAAAATCTAGATAAAGAACGCACTGACACACACAACTCTCGCGAGCTATTGAAGCCCAGAGGCGACCGGCGTAGCGTAGCAATAAAACCATGGGAGCAGAGAAGTAACAATACGGTGCGTAACAACTCGGAATACATTTCACAAACAACGCCGATTTAGAAGCACTCGTGGGAGCAAAGGAGCATGAAACGGGGGTGCGATTAAGGGGTGGCATCAACAATGCTGCGGTAGCAATTAGAAGCGGAGGGTGTAAGGGGTTTGTTGAGAAGCAAAGAATCGGAGGGGTGAAAACAGGAGCTAGCCGAATAAAAAGCCATTGTATAGAGCAGCAGCCGGTGCTCCCCCGCAAACCCACATCCGGCCAAACGGAGTGTTCTTATTTCCCTCGCCTTCTTCCCATTCAAGCGCTCAAAAGATTTTCCAAAGATGTAAAATTCCTTTTAAAGAAAAGCTTCGGAGAAACAATGATTTCCGAGTATATCATCTCGCAGATGTTTCCGAGTTTCATTTCCCCCGTATCAAGGCTACTTTTATTCGTTCATCGATCATTACCCTCGCTTTTTTGAGAATGTTTAGACGATTTTATTATTTTGTTAACCATTTTATCAATGATCGGCGAGAAAGTTGGTAACCAACAGTGAGTTATTAATTTTTGTTTTTTATCCCTTACATGTTTTTACTGTCATTTTTCATTTCTTGGACATTTTTAGTCATATTTTACTTCACAATATTCATTTTCTGTTTATCTTTATTATTACTTTTTATGTAAACGTATTTCTTTTTGTGTTTGCAATTTAAAGTATAAACGTACCGTTTCACCTCTCAGATGCCTGCCTTTTCTGTAAGATATTAGTTTCTTTGCATACATAGGTTTTGTAGGGTTCTCATCCACTTTTGTGAATTAAAGAGTAATCAAGGGAAATATTGTTTTTTTATCGGAACTAAGGGTAAATGCAGTAAAAACTTGTTATGAAACTCAAGAAAACAATCCTTTATGCTTTCGAATAACTTTCGTGGCAAATGAAGCAATTCTACTAAGGAAATCTTAAGAGCGAATATGGGAAAAATTTTACGAAAGTCCGCCCATCAACAGGACCCAAGTTTGAACGCTAAATTTTTGGTAAAAAAATCATAAAAGAGGCAGAATGACCATTTTCGATCGAAATAGACTGTTTTACACCAGCGAGTTTTTGAGTCATTTCGAAAACATTTTAAAAATATACCGCAGAACGTCACCTCACCCCTCGTTAAGAATCTCGCGAAAGTGAATTTCTTCTCCGAGAGAAGAGCTTCGCGCTCAGCAGACTCAACCGACGCACAGTGGGCTAGAATCGAAAAAAGCTGGCCAAGAGGCCAAAAATGGTTTTTTTGAGTGCGGGTTTTGAAACTTCGCATATATATTAAGAAAAGATTTAATTTTATGTTCCCGTTCGTCGTTTTTCGATATCTTTACGCGTTAAAAAGATACATGGCGTCAAACTTGAACCATTTTCACAGAAATGGGCAGTCGCGAATTTTTCGGATAAACGTTCAAGTTTGCGTTTTTATGTAGGGTTTAAATAGATACTTTTGGAAGAAACAACGATGCAATGATCTACAACAATTCTTTATCTTTTGACTGGTTGCTATCACCGCTTACAAAAATGAGTTTTTGCTCACTTAAAGCAACAAAATGGCGGACACCTTTTTCGGACAATTTTCGAGACAAAGTAAGGAATATAAATAGGAAAACGGCCCTAATGCATCGAGTCTCTTATACCACGTTATAGTCAGAAGTGTCTAGATGTGGAATCCGAAGAAACTGTTTCAATTCAGGTGCTACTTTGGGAGTTAAGTCGATTTTTCGTAAGCGCGGCGCGTTCCGACTCACCACCGTGGAATCCCCGAATGCAGTTTCGCTGTCCTTTTGGTGATACGAAGTCTAACGATTGGTCTCTTTCATGTTAAATTCTGGCTAATTATCCTTCAAACATACGTGAAGACAGTTTAAGAGAGGAATTAGATACCTCTACTTAACATAACGGACGTGGAATTAAGGAAAGTTTAACATTCAGGTAAAATGCATCTGCATTTTAATTTTAACCGTAAAAATACTTATAGAGAAGTTTTCACCCCCGATGTTGGTGGAAGAAATGGTTGGCAGAATTTACTTTGAGAAATCTTCACATCTGGAAATTTTTACCGACCCTTGCGTCACGGGTTTGGAGTTAACTACGGTTTATGGCACTCCCGCGCTACGCAAACGCTCTTGCGTATCCTCTCATTGGCTAGGGTTATTCCGCACGTGCATTTTGGATTCTTAGGAAAAGAGAAAATATTTTTGTAGTTCAGTTTTAGTCCATCTATGAAGACCGAAATTTTTTTCTTTTTTTCTGTGCTCTCGTACTGTGCACTTCCTCGTGTGCTGTAGCTGCAGCAGTATTTTTCGTCGTTCAACGAGATTCTGTCGGCCAATCCGCCTTCAATGGAAGAAGGAAACGAAAACAGTTGCGAAGGAAGAGCAAAATTATTTGAAAAAACGGATATTAAAATTGACGAAGGTTACGATTGGATATTTTGAAATGAACTTTACTATGTTGCTTACAATGGTAGATGGAAAGGTGAGAGTAATCTACTTTTTGGCATTTTATTGTGGAAAATTTGACTTAAATGCAACATAAATACTTTAGTTGTGCAATTCACTAATAGATAACTCGACATTGAGATGTTACATCTGTGCGGCAAGAATATCTGAAATGAATGACATAGGGGAAATGAGGAAACGGAAAGTGGACCCGGAGAAATTCTCTTTCGGAATATCGACTCTTTATTGCTATATCAGGTTTTTTGAATGTCTTTTGCATTGGTCATACAGACTTGATTTTAGGCAGTGGCAGGTGAGTGAATAAAGTTATTGATAGTTACATGCATTCGGAAAGCAATGAAGAAACCTCATTCAATACTGCAACACTACAGGCCCGTGGTAGCCAAAGAGTTCAATTGCAAGAGAGAGTATATTATTATAAATTATACCTACAAAATGAATTTCAGCAAAAAAATGGGATTGATAGTCGATACGCCAAAGGCATGAACAGGAACCACTGCTCGGAAGTTCTTTGAGAGTCCAACTTCAGCAGCAAAAATAACAGGTATAAAACCGATGTTAGTATCTAAATTACTTAAAACTCGGAAAAATGTTAGAGTAAATTTAATAGAACACCGTAAAATAAATCGCGGTAATGATTTCTGTTGGTTTAACCGGTTTCAGAGTTTGTTTGGATAATCAAAATAATTCAATACCATTTATTTCCTAGGAATTGACGACAAACTAATAAAAAAATTCGGAAATATACTGAAGGCACTTTCGAGTTGTTTACCCCTTAATTCGTGTACCCCATTCGGAAACAACTGCTGGGATGCTTCCTCTCTATATTTAAGCTTGTATCCATGGTACTACATGCCTCCGACAGTACATAAGGTAGTTCATGTAACACAAATTGCAAACAATTCAGTTCTTCCGTTAAGAGAACTCTCGGAAAAGGTTATGGAGGCAAGAAACAAAGATATTAGGTTTCTCGAAAGTTTTACGAGAAAACACTCGAGAGTTGCCACAAACGAGGATCTCTTTAAAAGACTTCAGCTTACATCAGATCCAAAAATTTCCATGTCTGCAGTATTCAAATACAAGAAACAATAGATAATTGCGAAAGAATTGAGAAATCTCCTCATCATCGACGACTGAGAGGGTGAAATTATTGATGATGAGTATTCGGACGATTCATCTTCTGACGAATAAGACTAAAGCTGCAATAAAGTAACGATGTATATTAAGTAGCATAAATATTTATGTTGTAAATAGATATTTTTGTCATAGAGGTAATATAAGTGGAATTTAAATTCGCATTAACATTTGGTTTAATTATTTTACATAAAATGAGACGCTTTTTACCTGAATGTTAAACTTTCCTTAATTCCACGTCCGTTATGTTAAGTAGAGGTATCTAATTCCTCTCTTAAACTGTCTTCACGTATGTTTGAAGGATAATTAGCCAGAATTTAACATGAAAGAGACCAATCGTTAGACTTCGTATCACCAAAAGGACAGCGAAACTGCATTCGGGGATTCCACGGTGGTGAGTCGGAACGCGCCGCGCTTACGAAAAATCGACTTAACTCCCAAAGTAGCACCTGAATTGAAACAGTTTCTTCGGATTCCACATCTAGACACTTCTGACTATAACGTGGTATAAGAGACTCGATGCATTAGGGCCGTTTTCCTATTTATATTCCTTACTTTGTCTCGAAAATTGTCCGAAAAAGGTGTCCGCCATTTTGTTGCTTTAAGTGAGCAAAAACTCATTTTTGTAAGCGGTGATAGCAACCAGTCAAAAGATAAAGAATTGTTGTAGATCATTGCATCGTTGTTTCTTCCAAAAGTATCTATTTAAACCCTACATAAAAACGCAAACTTGAACGTTTATCCGAAAAATTCGCGACTGCCCATTTCTGTGAAAATGGTTCAAGTTTGACGCCATGTATCTTTTTAACGCGTAAAGATATCGAAAAACGACGAACGGGAACATAAAATTAAATCTTTTCTTAATATATATGCGAAGTTTCAAAACCCGCACTCAAAAAAACCATTTTTGGCCTCTTGGCCAGCTTTTTTCGATTCTAGCCCACTGTGCGACGGGGCGATAGCGCTCCGTCCATCTCATCGGACTCATTTGTTTCGGGTGTTGGGAGACACCGCCGGGACACGCAACGCCCGAAGATCGCGGATCTACGTCCGCTTCAAGCTTCCAGTCAGTATTGTCTTATGGGAGAAAGGCAAAGCCTCGCGCGCCGGGTCTCTTTAACGCGGAGCTAAGGATTCGGACGGGAATAATTAAGATTCGTAGTCTACATTGACCGATTCAAACTTAAGTTCTGATGAAATTTGAATGAAAATAACTCTATCAACACAACAGTGAAAATTTTATTGACGTTGAAATTTCCGTAAAGCTGTGAGGTTTCGAAGCGTCGGTGATTCGAAGCGCGAAGCGGATTACGCTCTTTGATATAAAACTCAAAAACTCAAGTTCCATTCAAGATATCGCATCGAAACAAACAGCAAATGAAAATTACAACATTTATCTCGATTTCTCTCGAGACAAGTTCTTCCTCACGTGAGAAACCAAAAAGTTTTAGGCGACGTATAAATTGGACTGCACGACGAATTTTTTTCTTGAGTTACGTTCCAACTAAATAATTTGTTTACTAAGATTTAATTGCTCTAAATAAATCTTATTTAACTTTTATGCATTCAGATGATACAATGAGCAATGAAAGAAAAAATCAGCATTTTATGTTGGATTGTAAGAGAGTAATGGCAGTTTCAAAAATATTCACGGGTGAAAACTCGGCAATTCATTCAATTTTCGCTTTTAACTTTGTTGTTCTTGCTATAAGAGCGCAAACTTTTCACTGATCTTTTGAAAAAGTTATTTACTTTTAAATTTCATCAGAACTTAAGTTTGAATCGGTCAATGAAAACTACGAATCTTAATTATACCCGTCCGAATCGGTAGCTCCGAGTAAAGGCGACCCGGCGCGAGGCTAACTCCTTCGCTTATGGCAAATAACATTGAGTTTTTCCCCCGTAAGCCCTCCGTACTGGAATCTTGAAACGGACAATAGTAGCCTTGACGTGCGCCGAATCGAGGCACGAAGCAGATTACGTTCTTGGATATAAAAGCCAATAACTTAAGTTCTCTTCAAGATATCTTCACAAAACAACATGCAAATGAAAATTACAACATTTATCTCGATTTCTCTCGCGACAAGTTCTTACTCACGTGATAAACAAAACAGTTTTAGGCGACGTGTAAATTATACTGCACGACGATTTTTTTTTAAGTTACGTTCTAACTAAATAATTTTTTATGTAGAGGTGGTTACTCATGTGACTTTTATGCATCCAGATGATACAATGAGTAACTGATTAAAAAATCAGCCTTTTATGTTGGATTTTAAGAGAGTAACAGCAGTTTCAAAAATGTTAGACGGCGAAACACTCAGCAATAGCAAGAACAAGTAAACTCATAGCGAAAATTGAATGAATTAAATGAAAATGATGTCTTTTTAGGGTGCACCAAAAAGTTATGGCTGCTACAAAGAATAAAAGATATTTATATAGTTCTTGTTGTACTATCACATTTTGTGAAATATGAGAGCTTGATCTATCGTTATAAAAGAATTGGAACCAAAGTATAATAAAATCCGTCAAAATAATTTGAAGTAAATGTGAAAGCAATGGGGTTGTCTTATAGCAAAGCACTTTCGCATTCGGAGAAAGCGATCCCAAATTCAATTCCCGAACGGAGCACGTACCTTAATAATAATTTTGGATTTCGAAACAATTTAAAATTTAATACTAGTAAAAGGAGAGTGTTCAGAGTTTTTGACATTAAATTTTCATCCCTCGTAAAAGTAATGATAACAATAATAATATTCACGCCTTTGTTAAGTAATGAGACCACTCGTACAATTCCGCTATTGAAGGGGAATACAAAAAGTTATGAGCTACCAAACTCAGGACCTGATGTTGATGTAGCATGGTAACCCATACGCCACAGAGAGCAGTATTAAAGGAAATAAATGGATGTAACCTTCATGAAACGTTCATCATAACATAAGGATCTCCATAAATAACGTAGTTCAATTAATCGAAATTCGAGATTTTCTACAAATTCAATTTCGTTATCCATAGAGAAATATTTAGTCATGCTTAGAAAAAGTATTTAAATAGAAATAGAATAATAAACTATTTTCAATCAAGTTTCACCCCACGATAATAATGTCAAATAGCAGCGCCTCGGTTATAAAATGCTAAATTTAGATATCAAAAATTTCAGCCCGAAGTGAATAATTGTACGCTGATTATATTTTATTCTTTAGTCAAACATTAATTTTATTGATTTTCCTTTCACTCTAAAAAACAATTCAATACGTTATTCGACGTATCTGTCTCCTTTACTTTAGAGCGAAGGATATCTACAATGAAGTCGTAATTTGCCGGCAGTTTCCAAGGGTGATCCAATCAGCGTTTTGTAATTTCGCATGCATGCGTTTCCGAAATGTTTCCATGGGAACCCAATTTCAAATCATCCATCCGCGAACGTGCGTGTTCGTACGCACACGTGTCCTACAGAATTCTCATCTTTCGACTCCACTCATTTGTCACAGATTTTCCCTTTCCTACATCACTCTAAACATCCGCCTGTTACTGCATACAGACAAACACCGGTGTTTCAATCGTTTTTGCCGCCTCATAAATGAACTCAAAGCTTGGATTAACTTTCCGTTCCTGTTTCCAATTCCTTGCTTGCGTTCAGACTGTACTTTTTCGTACCCATTTGGAGGATTCATTTGTGGTTATTAATATAAAGACGATATACGTCATGTTTTGAAACAGATTTCGTTCTGAAAAACAATGTAAATTTTCATTATTCCCGAATTTTACCCATATTTTACACCAAATGATGATTTTTTAAACTCTTCTTCCTGCTGTGGGTTATATTTCTTAAATTTCACTTGAGTTTTTAAGTCAACAACTAAATTTATCTAATTATTCATTTTAAAATATATTTTAATAGCAATTAATAATATGATCTCTTTACATTGACCATGAATTAAATGTAAGAGGGGACTTTTATTAATGCACACAAACAAACGTCTTTGGGCGACATTGAGACTAGATAGTCCCATCTTCGATTAATTCTTGCCTCAAAGTATCATAATACAGGAATTCAGATGTTAAAATGCAGTATACACAGGAATAGAAAAGAGGGGGATAATCTGATGTCTTTTATCACAAGAAATATATCCACTGCAGAAAATATATATTATAGTCTCGACTCATCCGTAATAAAGACAATATTTATTTATTTTGTCTATTAAAAAGAACTGTATTGCTCATAATAATTTTGCTACTTGACGAAAACAAATACGTAAATTTGGTATTAAAAGAATACTTGATGTATCACATATAAAGCAAAGCAACTCTTTTCTTGCATTTACTAAAACGGTCTCTTTTTAATGTGACGTTTTCTCCTTCAAAATACGCCACTTATGTATTCAACCAATCTCCTCCTTTTCTTAATGCGCTTAAGCCATTAAAACTTTAAGAGGATAACTTCCCACTATTTTATCGTCCTTCCTCAAATTTATTTTAATAATTATTTAATCTTGGATTGGTTAGTTAAAATTTATTGCTCGAGTGTGTATGTTACGTCTTAAGGGTAAGGCTTCTCCAGATTAAGAAAAAAAGGGAATGTGATCCTAGAATTATTTCCCCTTTCCCAAGTACCCTTAATCCTTTCTCCTCTTTATGTAATTATTCTTTCCCTTCCCCTCATTTCCACGGTTTATTCTCCAAAATGGACTATTAACGCCGTCTGGTGGTAATTTCTCTGCTCGCCAGCTCTCGTCCTTTCTTAATTACACAAAAACTTTATCCCTAACGCAACACACTTTCTCCGGTCAAGTCTACATTGATAGCGAACCTCCTTCGATCTTTTACGATTTATTTCCTTAAGAGGCTTCAAATTAAAGTTATCATAACCTAAAAAGCTTCCACCATCCACATATGTTTCGAGTAACACATACTCTACTATTTTTATACCACTAACCACATGAACGGTTGGGGTGATTTTCAATATTACAAAAATTATATTCAAAGAAAATCCCGTCAAAAATTTTTCCAGTAGCCATTGAGATTGATGTCCAATTATTTTACAATCGGAGGGATAATTAAAGATGGTTTAGGAATGCGGATTGCAAAGCCTGGAAAACTGTAATAGTAGTATGCAGGGGTAGTTATATTACATAGTTTTTTATATTTAAAGAAAGGTGATATCTTGTGCATCTATGCCATAAAAAAGGAGGATTAGGTGCGCTTTACCACAAATATATCTTGTAAAATGAAATATTTTCATGATATATGGTATTCATGCCTCTGTCACAATAATGTGGTGTATATATGTATACGCTAAGGTAGAGGTGTACTGAATTATGTATGCATGCGGTGTACTGAAGTATATTAAATAATCCTTTTTATTATGAGAAATCAATTCAATTTCATTGTTATTACTGAAAAAAATGCGAATGCATTATGTCAGTAAACGACTATTAACCATTCCAGATTCAGTAAAGCTTGCTTCCGTAGACTTTTCATCGCCCCCCATAGTTGTCACATTGAGAGTACTATTTTGTGAATACCCACTTGGCTACATGCTTCAACCCATCAATATCCACACTACAGGAGCCTTCATATTCTGTCCTAATTATTCAATCTTTGTCTTCGGCAAACCTCCTCGTCACACATCAAACCCTTCTCTTCGAAGGCATTTATCACGTTAACGACACATTTCGATCAATCTAACGCGATTAATAAAGTCATACGGCCCACATTTCCCTCATTTTTCCGGAGATAAAACAGTTCCGCCAATCTCTCGAGGAGGAAATAAATACAGTCTGCCAAAGTTTTTTTCTCATCAGGATTCATTCTCCGCCTTCTCATAATTGAAATACATCCTAAGTTTCATCACCATCAAATCCACTCAGAAAGGTCCCACTCCAATCTCTTATTATTTCCCTTTCTTTCTCTCTTCGTTATCCAAGGAATAAGAGGATGTAAATCGCACCGGTCGACTTATCATTCCAGCTTCGTTCCCTCCTTGAGAAGGTAAGGATTAATTACTAGTTTTAAATGCCAATTACTCCGTTCTAGCCCTCTTGCGCTGTGTATTTGAAGCCATTTAACCCTCCGTACTTTAATTAGCTCTCTCCCAGCGTTCTACGCCCCTTGACCTCTCTAGGCATCTTTAATACCTACATGAAATCCCAAATAAATATTCTGTCTTTTAAAGGCCAAAAATTCTCCGTTTATCGATCGAATTAAAATTAATGGTTTAATATGATAAGTTTTCGATGAATTCAAATTGTGTTCACTGGCTGATGACGGTTCTTTTCAAGATCAAAGACAGGGTTTATATTATCAAAATGGTGTACAAAACAGCAATTACTGTGATACGTTTACCTTAATAGCATTAAAAGTTTAATTACATGTAAATAATATGAAACTATGAAGTTAAAGCGTTATGCACTAATCTACATATTATAAGAATTCTGTTTCAACCTCTACTTAGGGGTAGCCTTTCATGATGAAATACACTCACGGTGACCCAATTCATTAAGCATAATGACACAAAACAACCATAGGTTTTAACTGAAGATATTTCAAAACAATGGCCTTTCACATATGCCCAAGAAATGGGGTCCTTCAAATTCGTGAAGGGTCATTCACATAGTCACTTTTTAGGGTCGTTGTTTTGTGTCATGATTACAAAAAATGATTACTTACATAATTATAACTTTAAATACAGGTACTCCAAATAAAATAGTAGTAAGTACAAGACTCCAAGAGAACTCACGATGCGATATTTGCACACACTGATAGTATCTATTCTATGATGACAACAATATAAACAATTATGATATCATCTATTCGATCACGTCTACAACGTAAACAAACGTAAAATATTAATATCCGTCCGTCCAAAGCGGTGAACGTGGTTCCTCTCCATGGTGCCGGGTTCGAGTCCCGGCTAATCGGGATTTTCTGGTTAGAAAATAGTAGTGTACGATCGTAAACGGTTACTGTTTACGTGCGTCTTTGTAATTTAGGTAACCTGATGTTGCAGGGGATTAGTAAAATAAAACTATTTTTCTCCTGTCGATGAAAAGACATTTCCAAAAAACAAAATATTTCTTCACAGTTTATTCACGCATTTGTCTCGGGAACATGTTTTAGATCCCCGTAATACATTTTTCTTTGCTCTTATTTGATAAACATTTAAATACTCAACATCGCAACGTTAAAAATGATGAACAAAAAGTCACTCAATTCAAGCTATTCCTGGAATCCGTCGGTAGCTACTTTCCTCTACCATTCTGTGAGTTCTCAGACTTCTTCTTCGATATTCATATTGTAAAGAAATTTCCGAAATTCTATTATATTCTACTTCCCATCGAGATTAAAGGAAAACTTGATTAAAGCTTCGCCTCTGAAAGAGTTAAAAAAATATTTACAGGTGACGCCCGAGCAAATTTCTCGAGCGAATGTCCCGTTGTCTTTTCCTGGAAAACATAAAATCCCTTCATTCCATATTCGTCTCAAATTTTCCTGCTTCAATTATAGCTGAAATTCTCCAAAATATACTGTAACCATACCAATTAAAACCTTTTTCATTTATTTATTTATTTATTTTCTGTTACAGTACAGTATGACTTTCCTCATATGGCAGCTCCAAACATAGTCAATTAACACACACTAGGATTAGATGTAAGAAGAGACTTTTTAGTCTCAATCTTGTCCGAATAAATTATTATTATTTTTTAACACTAACACGCTCTACAGTCCTTTATAAGGATTGAAATTCCGAAATAAGATCACTATATTAACAAAAATAATAAGAATACGCCCTAAAATAACAGCAAGACTTAATTCAGAGAATATTCCCCTGGTGCCTCTTCTGATACATTTAAAGCACATATATCCCATAATTACAGTAGCTACTCAGATACAGTTTACAACGTTCTTTTAGCAAGCCATACATCACGCCATCAATTTCTCAGTCGTCAATTTTAAAAATATACAGTGAATAAAAAACTTTACAAATTCACTCTACTATTTCACTACAAACTGCTACATTAATTTCTAGGCTCCTTTTTTATTTTTCGGCAAGGGTTTTAAGACCTCTTGAAGCAAAATATTCCATTTCGATCTGTAGCCATAAAACCCCGCATTCCTCCCTTAATCCCTGCTTTCAATTACTCCTCTATTTCTCCAACCAACTCCTCAGATGAAATTTCGGACCTCTTGTTTCGAGAAACACGCAAGGTACGCATCTTTCGCTGTTTTCCAAATAATTCCGATGAAACTTTGCTAATTAAGGAACTATGCGGAGGGAAACTTTGCAAACGACGTCGCTGTTTATTCGAAAACAGTTTTCCGGAATTCGACGCAAAAGAGGAGAGATTCCGCAGTAATAGGAATGAAAATGGGGTTTAAGATAAAAAACACTATAAACCGACATTAGAGAGGGGACTACAACAGACTTTGCCACAGCTACTAAATATTTCAAGTCATGTCTATAACTTCACTTAATTTCATTCACGTGATAGTAGAAAATGGAACAATTGTGGGTCTTAAAAATCTTTATTACTACTCAACCAATTATCGGGTTTTATGTATTCAGACGAGAGGGTCATATTTTACCCCAAATATTTTCCTTCCTACGAGGTCACTGAGTTGATACATATTTTATTTTCTCATGTATTACATAACTCGAAGAATATATCACCTATTTAAATGGAATAATAGCCACTAATCAATCCCTAATCGTCGGAGAAGTTCCTAAAACTTTGGCATGCTAAAAATCAAGTACACATTTTAGGAATATATGGCTTTTATACCATATAATGAAGAAACATCCTATAATTTCAGGAAATATTTAATATTTAATTATATTTTCTACCAACCTTACGTAAATAAAATAAATGCTGTAGTTAAAAGTTATCATTTACAGAAAAATAGAGTTCAAATGACCACATTCAGAAAGATTATATTTCAATGACTAAAATTAAATCGAAAAATGAGTTATTTCATGCAAAAATTACAAGACAAAAAGTAAGAAAATACATAGAACGCATAACTGAGAGAGAGAAATGTTCGAGTAGGAAAAGAAAGAAAACGCTTTAAGTTTTGAAGAGCAACTATTGGGATATTCTTCATAAATACCACCAGTGTAAATCAGTTTCAAGGGAATACTAAACTGATAAACTGTCTATATTAATATTACTATTATTCAATGCATGAAATACCCTTAATGCAGGCCCTGAAATTCCTAAGTAATTTCTTCCAAGTTTCTTCGGCAACATGTTATAGCGTTATAATCCATCTACAAACGTTTGTAGCAAGGAGAATGCAGATGAAGATTAAACAATCTCCTAAAGGCAGGAAAAAGATAGATCTTGACTAAGAATACTTACTGGAAAATAAATGCAAGGATAAAAGATAATGGAACACCATGAACGTTATGGAATCCAATCAAAATGAATGCTTCACATACCCAAATATGGAAATACTGATTCGTATAGTGAAGTTAAAATTATCAATTCTGCAGTATCTATTTTAATAATTTTTCCTCGTCGTAAAGAGCTATCGCCAATTCTAGGAAGAATCACTACGTTCTCTTATTACAAAAATATATCCACATAATGAGCCTCAGATATATGGTATTTCAAGCGATCGTAACCGATTCCACTTGGATTCAAATTCGCGACCACGAAAGAGGAGGAAATAAATAAACTTTCACCACATCCACAACTTCCTTCTTAGAAATTCAGTAACATCTAAGAGATAGGATGGAACACCACATCCGCATAATTGGCTGGGAAGAAGTCTCCAATCTATTCTAAAAATACTCCCTCATCATCTCATTAAATCCCTCTCTCTTCTGGTTGACCCTTACTTCTCATCCGATCACCCTTTCCCGTACAATTTCTTTCCTCCAATTTCTCGGTCATTCGATTCCATCCCTCATGCGTTCTTCATCTGATGATTATTTTTCCGCTCCAAACCATGATCGCTATATAACTAGATACCCGAACTCTATAGTTCCGGCAAGGAATCGATTCATTCGATATGAGGGAAAGTCATCATCGCAAAATGCGTACCGAAATCGAGTACTGAGTTGATCATTTCCTGGTTGAACATACATATCCATGAATAGATGTATTACGTTACGTGGTTTTGGCTTATGAAGTGAAATCGTTTAGAAATTATTAGAGATGGCTAATTATCGCTTACAGGATCAAAAATGATATTATATATATATATATATATATATATATATATATATATATATATATATATATATATATATATATATATATATATATATATATATATATATATATATATATATATATATGTGTATGTATGTATGTATGTATGTATGTATGTATGAATGTATATATATATGATATGACATATGGTGACCATGCGTCCAGGTTTCTGAGTACATGGGTGGTCTGAAAAGTTTCCGACATTTCGCCATTTCTCGACATGTTTTCTGAAAATTTTCTGAAAAATCTGGAGTCGGAAACTTTTCAGAGCACGTCCTCTTTTTTGAGGTGTCCTCTTGGAATTATAAAATTTGTCCTCGATGTTCTATTTATGCCTGTGTATTTATACTACTCTATATTGTTTCACCAGTTCAAAACCGTATTTTAAATTTCACGCTCAATTCTTTATTCACTCCCTAAAAACGGATAGGTGCGCGAAAGAGACTCGCAGAAGTTATCGCAGTCTTTTGCAATTAAAATTGCCCCCAACAGAGAATAATTCACTTCCTCGTTGCAAAACCCGTCCGCAAAGAGAATTAATTATTTCGCGGCTCCGACGTTAGAATAAAGTCCGCGTGAATAAATCGCAAGTCCTTAATTAATCGAACCCTTTTCTTCCGGTGTTCAAGGAAATCTCGCTATGACAACAAATACCTTTTTTACCAGAGCTATGACCATTCGCGTGGGTGCAAAATAAGTCACCGGAAGAAGACAATTTTTTTATGCCTTCGTTAGATGTACATTTCAAGCACGAGTAGGGACTGTTTTTCTCAGTCGTCTTTTATTACATCAGTTAAGTCCACAAATCGCTTATCTCCGATAAGACCAGTGCTCTTGTTTCTCTTCATTGAAAATTCCGGAGAGTTTTGGTCAGGACATCGAGCCGAAACGAAAGCAGTAAAAAAAAAATAATTATTTTTTCCAGAGTGAAATCCAAACCGAACCGAAAAATTAGAATAACAGAAAACGAACCGAAACTTGAAACCGTCGTTTCCTGTTACCGGTTAACATTCTCTTGAAGTGGAGCAGTAGTTACATTTAGAAGAGGCGTGAATCTTGATAGAAATGTTTACAGTGTATTCATATCGTAACTCTATCCACATAAGGTTACTTCATAAGAATACTATAAGATATATTAAGATAGGTGATAATAGGGTGATTATTTGAAGGTCCGCAGGTTCTTTCTCTATTCGAGGAATTGACATTTCATTGACATAGTCGGCTTAGAGAGACCCCTTACGCTCTTAATTATTAATACCTCGATACATTTAACCCTGGATACAAAAGGGATTTGATTTTAAAAAGACAATGTTTCCCTGCGAGACATTCTTCAGCTATTATAAAAGAGCTATCTAAAGAGGGAATTCGAAATAATGATAAACCCTTTTTCATCGAATGCTTTGAAAGCCTCTTCACTGAAAAAGCACGGCTTCTCCACTTCACTCGACGATGTTTTCCTCTCATTTTTCCCTGAGAACGAACACTCAATACTTCCGAGTTACATTCCTGGAATACTCCTCAATTAAACAAAAGAGCACCCAGCGCAATCGTTATTATTTTACTTCAAAAAGGTTTTTCTTCTTTCTAAAAATATTTGAATGGGAATTCCGGTTCTATAAAAACGGTACTGATAGAGAAGAATTGAGAGAAAATTCCCAGCTGCAATGAAACATTTTTATGCCACCTTTCCATTCGTTTCAAATTCGACTTGACTATGAAATTGATAGTCAATTTATTTTAAAACCATATTTTGGCATTTTGTGGGGCCATTAATTTAAAAGAAACTTTATTTCTCCAAAACTAAATAGTAGAGTTGTGCGCAGCATATTTTACGTCCCCTTCTTATGTGGTTTTTTCCCAATTTATGAAACATACAAATATATAATATTTGGAAATACACAGAAATATATCTAAATCTAAAGTGTTCTAAATTTTCCACAACGAATGGATGTTAAGCTTTTCGTATGAGTCACTTGGGCGCAATATTTTTTATAATGACCTCCTTCGTGGTAAAACTTCCCTTTGTACGGTGAGATTTCTACTGGCACATCAAAATTAATTCATCTCACAATGAGAGCTAAGTATGTTATAGTTCCGGCTTCCTCCGCTGAGAATATTTACATTTCTTTCACCTCCTTAACTATCTTATCTAATTAACCCAAAAATAATCACTCTTAGCTGCTAACCTCTGGAAAAGAAAATTCTCGGGAATGTGATCTAGATAGATGGTTTCTTTTCTAGAAAAGATTTTCTTAGCAATTATTCTCACCACAAAATATTAAGGGTTTTTTATCGTTTCTTGTAATTTCACCAAAAACATAAAGGGATGAATTTCATTTAAACAGGACAGACGATAAAAATTTATGGATCGATTAATTTTGGAGATGAATAAATAATTTAAATTTACAGCTTCTAAATTTTTCCAATCAATTTCTTTTTACGTATACATGTTTACATTAATCATATTTACATTAATGTCACTGTTCACAGGTTATTTAGAAGAAGATAATTTTTAGTCTTAATTTCTCGTTAATAAAGACCTTTAGACCTCGAATTATTTCCTGAAACTTCTGACAATTTCGAATAAAAAATGTTAATAAACGTCTTACTTATACTCATATACTACCGTTTAGAACGATTACGTATCCGGAAAAATAATTAATCTCAATATCTTTGATAGTTTAATGATTTTATGATGAGTATGGATTAAACCCATTCGATATGATTCAACGCGTTGCGCCATTTAATTCCTTTTCACGAACTATTGAAAGTAACAAGATTTAAATATCTGATTTAATCCTAAAGCAAAAATAAACGGTGCCATCTTAGCTTAACCGCATTACTATGGTAATATTCCCATAATAAACGTGCATCTACTTAACTTTCAATCGTTTAGAACACAAAAATAAAATCTATCATTCATTAGTCAGCAAATGATAATAATACCTATACTGAAAAAGATTTCACATAAGAAGATGCTACGAATTTAAGAATCAGAATTGATAAATTATTATTTTTATAAAGTTTTGTGAGAAATGTCAATAAAGACACCTTCCAAAACTTTCGAATTCCAGCGCTAGTACACATATTCTAAAATCGGAAATAATATTTAATATAATTAATAGTAGGAAAGAAAGTTAAAATGATATCATCAGAGAGAATCATTTTCCTAAGATGAATGGAAGAATCTTTGACTTCTGACAAAACTCAAAGTAAAGAGAGTTCAACACACGCAATCGATGGGAATTTTAGTTCCTAAGCAAATAAACATTTCAATGTGATGTTCAATCCAATTTCAATGAAAATGTACACAGAAATTGTAGGCCGACGGCTAAGCCCACAATGAGATCTAAGCGCGTAACTAAATCAATAAACTACGAATAGAAACTGTTTCGGAAAGAAAACGATTTCTCTTTGAAATCTCACGGGATGTACCCGAAAAGAGCCGCGACATGAAACACATTTCACGAGATTTAAGGAGAAACTTTTTTGGAAAATCAATTCAAGATGAAATATCGTAGAATCCATTCTTAAGAACATACGGTTATCTGAAGAAAGGTTTCACTGCAAGAGCCAGCGCATGTATCTTTAGCGGTCGCTTTTCTTTCCACGTAAAGGAACTTGTAGAAAGCCAAACGCGAGATACTTGAACCGTATTTCACAAAAAATACCTTTCAGCTCGGATTCTAGGCCACACGAGTGAGTCCTCTGCAGACATTTTGATCCAAGATACTGACCTGTAAGAAAAGAGAAAATACGGTTCAGAAAATTTGTTTGCCGGAGAAATAAATTAATATAATTTTAAAGTAATTGAAATAGAAATATCCTAAATTTCAGGGTATAAATTAAACTCACAAAGGGAGGAAAAGACGTTTGAGTCACCGCTTTTGATAAAATCTGATAGGATGATTTTCGAAATACCCTTCATGTATAACCACGAAATAATTTTATTAATTACATTAACTATTATTAATTGTTTATTTTGAGGAAACTCGATAGTTTGCGTAAAAGAAAATGGAATACAAGAAAAAAATTATAAATTTTAAATTAAATACATAATTGAATTCCATCATTGATTGCATTGTTCATTCAACAGGAATAATTTTTTAATAAAATGAATTTTTCTTGCTGCATTTCATCGTGACATACTCCTTACAGTGAAATAAAGATCACATCAGAGTGCATGCGTTGTAAAAAGCATATTTCATGAGGTTTTTATATGTTTAATAAAGGGGGGTTATTCGTAAAACGTATTTTCAATACTTTCACCCAACCAAATTTTATTAATATCGATAGGTCAATCGTCCCGTCATGTCATTGTAATTTTAAATAAATATTTAAAATTTAGAATTTTACTCATTACTCTACGTATGAAAATAACGTAACAATTCTTTATCCACATATATTTTCCGTATTGAAACATAGAAGGCTGAAATTTTCACTCATAAAAAAAAATAATTCTGCATGCTTCATGGCCAGGAAGAAATTTTCATGTAAATCACCAATTTTATTTCATACTCTTCTCCTCCTTAAACAAAAGATAATCCTATCTATATTGATATTATTTTTCAACTACGTCAATATTTCCTTCATTACATAAACAGATGCACCTTGAATGAAACACAGTACGGACATAATTATCAGGCAGTATCGGTATTACTAATCTTAGTTAAGTGCTAAGGTGTGTATTCCATATGTATTTACAGAGATTTTCTGTATTTTGGTGTACATCATAGCAATATATAGTTCAGTGAATTAAGTGAAGCGATAAATGTAAATTAATTTATGTGAAAGTTATTTAATGAAGAAATGCTCTTTGGAATTGCCTTGGGTTATTTACGTATTGTTCTACCAATTCTGTCTTCATAACGAACGGGTGAATGCAATATATTACGAGCGTTTATCTCCTTCGATCTCTATTGTTAAATAGTGAGTAATGGTCAATATCGACTAGAAAAATATATGTATTGTAAGGCATATTTCTTTAAATGGATCGCAAGTTTCATATGATAAGGATGAGAAATACATTAAATTTTAGGACTAAAAATACGTACAAAAATTGGAAAATAACTGCTAAAATTAAGGATACCAATAATTTGAAACTTTCATGCGTATCGGAAAAAACTGCTGCGAGATTAAAATTACTTTTACACTTGCGTTTAGGCAATGCTTTTATTCCAAAGGGTGAAAAGTAGCTGAGCACGTCATGCCAGACATGGCCTATGTAAGGCATGTGCCTGGGAAAATTCTCGAAGTAAAACAGACTAGTAAAATGACTGACAGGACCTGGATTCGGAGACAATAAAGTGGCATATCCGAATGTTCTTACAAGATATTTTAACTGGCTAAAAGACCCGTCGTGAAAGTGGATTATCCCGGAGTTGTCAGAATCTTTCATGTCCGATTCCTCTTGGAAACTTTAAACCCACTTTCAATCTCCTTAAATTAATGTTTCAAGAACGTCAGAATCGAAATCGGGAAGGAAAAATGAAAAAGTGGCATTCTTTGATAAGCGACGAATCTTTCTTTAAAGAAACTCTTCAAAATCCATCGATTGCGTCTTTTGTGACAATCCTAAAGAGCATTTCGGAAACTCCGGCGTGCAGCCGTGCCGAGATGGAACTGATTCGTAATTAAGGATAATAAGATGCAGCAGGAAAAATTTCGAGAGAAAAAAAAGTCTCTCGGAATGAATGGAAGTCCGGAAAAAATGTTACGAGCGCAGAGAGAAAACTTAAGGCAAAACAATGGAGGAGTTCGAAGAATTGGAATTAGATAAGCAAATTAAATGGGGTGAATGGAAAAAGGGTGGGAAAGGGGATATCCGGGGGAAGCGGAGGTAACCTATAAATAGTCCAATTTACAAAAGGACTTAGTTTAAGGGGAACGAGATTTCGCTTTCGTAATTTTGTTCATTAAAAAACACTGAATATAACAAACGGTGAAAGAAAACAATAGAATGTATACGTCTCTCATTGTGGAGAGGCTTGGTTCGAATTCCGATCACGCGCCGATAGTAAGGCTAGAAGATTGAATTTATAATGAGGTAATTAAGAATCAGTATTTATCATTTCAAATTTATCTACAAAATCAAAAAAGTCGCAAGATAGGCAATGAAATAATTATTTGTGCTATTTCCGTCCTCTTTAATAGTAGACGAAACACAAATTAATTAAAAGAACGTTTGCTTTCCGTTCCCCTTATTTGACTTTTACCTCCCGTCCAAGCGTCATTTTAAAACTCTTCCTTAGTTGCTACATAAACAACTCAACGATACACCCTTGTTGCTATAAACAATGAATGGGCTGACACATCCTCTAATTAGAGAGTACAGCGTTTACGTCAGAAAAATACTGAGTCGAAGCCCTATTTTACATTCAGGTTATGGAATTTGGTATCATAATGCAATTGCTTTTATTTGCATTGCAATATCTTTTAGTATTACGAGCCAAATTATTGAAACCTTAGAGCATTATTTTAATTATATTAATAGATAAAGTAACAAAAACGAACTTTAGACAATAGAATATTATCGTATAAGGTTGACTGGCAGTTGGTACAACGAAGTAAAAAAATTATTATCAACTAAGATTTTAAGACTGAATAGATTGTTCCTCCTACCCTAAATGTTTATTTCTTTAAATTTACATTTGATTAGAACTAATATCAATATTGGTAATAAATTAGGTACAACTACCTCATGTAATGTCTATTAATAATCCACTAAATGAATTTTACGGAAGGAGATTTAATCCACCGTTAGTGAATTTCGGATTGATAATGCTATTTGCTGATTCAAACTGCTTTTGAAGATATATCGCTCAACTTCTTCATAAATTTAATACGCCGAGTTTACAATTTTCACAATTCAGACAAATACATATTAGAAAATAAGTTTTTCATGAATTACTGAAAAGGTGAATATTCTTAAATCGTTTGATGTGCGATGATGAATACTTAAACGTTTTCTTTCTTTAAGTAAACGTAAATTAAAGGATCAGTAACATAAATCTCTTAGTATTATTCCCCTTGATATTTGTTGTGAAATGTGACGTTTTACCTCTTTAAGAAAAATTTACATCTTCTAAAATAAGACGTTTCTTTGAGAACTTTATAAACCTCTTAGTCAAATACTTAAAACATATTTGATCCGTGCAGTATCTCTATCCTCCGCGGAGACCAATTAGCGGCGTTCTTTGACGCGTGACATTTTAATCATCTCTAAGCTTGGATAAGATCTGTAGCGTGCGAGTTCTGGGTTAGATCTCGAAGGAGAGAAGAACACTACTTTCCAAAGGACATCTTTCTCTCTTCTGGACGCTTAATGATCGGCTTTCACTCTTCAGACGAAAACAGAAAGGCACCGGTTATCGTCCTCTTCCCGTCACAGGTAAATTAAGAGACCTCGCACCCTAAATTAAACAAATATTGAACTAATTAGTCATCCCCACCTTTCTTTAGAGAGTTTTCAAAGCAAGGAAAGTTGTTTAGAATGGGAAATACGGTCTTCACATTTCCTTCCCAAAAAGAAGGCTAATATATCTGTAAGACACCATCCGAGATTTTGGTGTTAAAGCTCATTTCAAATCTAGACATACTCTTTCATATCCATCGCAATTACAACATAAAGGTTCGATTTTATACTTTAAAGACAATGCTGTTTACCTTTAGAATATACTTAAATACAATCCAAAGTTATCATAATGATAAGCCATTATAATTGGCGACAATTTCTAAAATCCAAGGACGATAAAATTGCATCAAAAATGTAGGCAAAAAATCATGAGGATTTTCAATTTACTTTTTGCATGCATAAAAATAAATAAAAACTACTAAAATAACACAAAGTTAAAGAAAGATGACCCCTCAAGCCTGAACTTATTGAGTTTATCTTTCGCAGGTTCCCCATAGAAAAAGTCGTAGTATACTAAAATTATTCTGAGACAATTCATAAAAAATAGATGAGAAGAAAGCATTTGGAGATGTAAGATGGTAAAAGAAGGAACAAAAATGGAAGCAATGTAATCAGCTAATTTGAAAGATAAGAAATCTGGCGCCATTGTAGAACAATGGGTCACAAGACGCATACGAGGAAAAAATAGGCACGTAACATAATGCGCTGTCATAAATTTATTCACACAAAACATATGTAGCTCAACGTATTGGGAGAACTCTTTCACAAAAGAATGTTAACAAAACAGTAATAAATTCTCTCTATTTTAGAGTTTTTACGTGTGCCCATTGAGTTATACCTCAATATTCTTAAGTGCCGCTATTAACCTATAAATGGGCCATATAAATCATAAGGTGAGATTTTATTTGTTTTCTTATTAGAACATTTATCTGTTACTCACACGTTTCGTGTGTTTCCCTATTATTTATCACAACATGTACGCAGGAAATTAGTTTTAAATTGGTTTTTAGCACCTAAAATATGATGTGCACGAATGGAGTTATTTTGACCCCATTTGTCAAACAATAATGCCTTTTACTCTCACCACTCATTTTGTTTGTATGAAGATAATAAAAGATATAAGACAATATTAAATTGAACGCTACGTTATAGGATATTATATATTGCATCTAATATAATAAACACCGTTGTGCATGTATTTATCTATACGATGTCAGTAACCCTCGTAAGAAATACATGGGAGAAATATTGAAATTTCACGTTTTTCCCGTCGAGAGGGCAATACGAAATTTAGTGATTTATTAGAGGATCAATGTCCCAACACATATCGATGTTCTTCTATCAATTGTATTCTTGGTTTGACTCTGGGCAACTCGAATATGATTTGATTATAAATACACGTCAAGTTCATTTAGCAGACCACTTTTTTACTAGACAGAATAAAATTAGAAGTAACGGTACCTCGAAATTGAGAAAAGAGCCCAAAAGAAAGCAAATGAAAGAAAATTCTTATTTTGGTCGTGATTTATTGCTTTGGATTCTAAAGAGAATCCTGATATAACAGACGATAAAATTTTGTGAGATTTAACGGTTGTGCATAACCATACCCCTTGACGACCAAAGCGATTGTTGAAGATGATTCCAATTAATTATACATTTACGTACGTAATATGTGATACTATATAGTAAATTTTAACTTAGCAACAAAGAAAGGAGAAAAATGTTAGGATTCCAGTTGGACGCAATCATTTGGATACGTTACATTTTTAGTCCCTTTAAATGTCAATGAAAATCCAAGCGAGCTAAATTGTATTACTTTAATGAAATTTTAAATTTAGATCAGAAGCAATCGGATTAGAGATATTTTCCACCATTAGCATCGGATTCAAGTTGCAAATAGCAGCAAGGTCGGGAAACCGAATAGGACAGATTGGTTGACACGTGTAGAAAATTCCGAATGACTCAGTGAAATGGGAGGAAAATCCAATCTCGCAACATTACGGATACGTAACGAAAGCGAAGGCGAGAGAAAGTGCTCCGAACAAAGGACTCTTGTATGGATCAAGGAAAGTGAAGTCGTGAGGCACTGCCTTGAATAAAAGAATGAGGACGGAAATTATTCTGCACTCCCGTCCACTCGCTAACCTATATCTGCACCAATTCTACCAATATCTATACCAATAACAGAAAATAAGCACTAGAATACATGAGAAAATGCTTAATTTTAATGAGAAGAGTAGCGACGGCTTTTAAACGAATATTCACTATTTGCTGGAGTAAGGAAATTAAAGTGGAGAGTGATGAAACATTATTTATGTTTACTCTCGAGCCAATTATCCTAAATACCCTCGTATGAGACTTATTTTTTCGCCAAAATTAAGGTTAAAAAGGGCGTCTTATGGGAGAGTATAGATTTTTCATGGTATTTATTATGATTGATCAGGAATATAGTCCCAAAAACGTTTAGGACGTGACTATGTTTACAAGCAATATCATTTATCGCTCCCTATTTCCAGCTCCAACAGATCTTGTCATCTTATTACTCTTCCAGAATTCAACTGCAGCTGAAACTGTTTCCCGTAGCCCCGCTCTTCTTGCCTCTTTGATCATGCACTCTTTACAAGGCCTTTGCAATGCTAGGTTTGGTTTTACCCTCCTATAATCATTGCATACCAAAGAAATCCGAAAAATTCAATATTTCTAATTCTGACCATTTGTCTCTCAACAGGACAATCTTAAGAAGACAATATTACACGCATGTGTGAGTAGATTTCGATTTTCATTTCACACGAATTAATTGGGTTGCCAGGTTACAAGAGCGGACCGGTTTCGACTTTTTGAACCCTCTTCAACTCCCAAGGTCATCCTGAGCACAACCATCACAGAATTCCGGCAGTCAAACTTCCATATTTGGCATCATGCCGAAGATTGATTGATTATAAGAAGCATATTTCCAACTTGCCTTTGAAGTATTCACGGGAGAGTCATGCTATTTTTATTATTTGAAATCCTTGCCAATAGACGGAAACAAGAAGGTAAGTGAAGTACATTATAGAGGAAAGTCCAAAATATACATACAAAACATACCATAAAATAGTTACAAATCCCATTCACAGCGCTCAAAATTAAATTTATATTCACTGATACACCAATTTCGGTATATCTTTAATTCACAGACTGATTCATAATTCTCTTTCTATAGCAGTATTTATCACATTTCAGTACATTTCATCATAGCGATATAGTAATAATACCATTTAGGTGAATAATATATTACAGATTAGCTTAATTTCTCAGCCATTACCGTCGGTTGACTTAAAATAAAAAATTGACATTTATCAAATGCATATACATATCAATAAATAAATACAATAACCTCTCGAAGCATAAATCCACATCATCTTGCAAATTACTACATTAATTAAATAATCTGTTCTCTGTCTTCCAACACGATCTAAGGTTTTCTATCCGTTAACGGTTGTCCGAACATAAACAGAATTTATGTTTAAATAGATAATATGGTATTCTGAAATGTATTTTCATACTAAATTTTTACTTCTGTTTCTAAATTCCTATGCTGTTAGGTATGATTCTGTTAAGCTTTAGGCATTTCTTCATATTGTCAAATATTTTACAACGACAATCGTAATCTGTCAATATTTCTAACTTATGAGAAATTACTCCGTCAGAACGTTTTTCGCAATGACTTCCACGTCATTTTCCGTCCAACTCTCTTCCACTAAACTATCCCTACAAACGAAAGTAATCGACTCCAGTTTTCGAATTAGGTTTACTGCATTCCGTCCGTTGAAATTCTCCGTTATTTTCTAAAGTCCTTTTCTGAAACAATGTCTTGGCAGGAGATTGATCGTATATGCCACCGAAGTCGAATCTGTGATCGGTTTTGGTGAACTCACAGTTGAGACTTTGCCAAGTAGGACAACTTACAGTAATCCTAAGAACCTCAAACAACGTTTAATGGTTAATCGCGCGAATAAAGTCTTTCGGCTGTTAACCTTTCCAGATGATGCGACCTTGAATTTCTCTCCTCAGATCCAATAATGTTACGTGCATGACCTTATAACGAGCAAGCAGCCATTAAGACCTTTAAATACCATTATTTCAAACGCAACTCAGCGTTTTTTGAGGAAAAACGCCTTGCATTAGGTGTCCATTATACGATAGTCGATGTAACGATTTAGTGTGTACCGAAAAAATCTTAATAACTTAAAAAACTATAGCACACATCCAAATAAGCAATACATGGTTCAATGCAACAAAGATGTAAAATTTTTGCAAAATGTAGAATTTGACCGCGTGATGTCACTCGAGAGCGCGTCCACGTATAGTGTTATATAGAATTTCGTTTCAAAAAACTAGACAAGTGCTACAAGATAGTACACCAAAGATAATCATGAAGCAAGGCATTTTAAAAATAAACTCTGAAATATAAAGTTGAACGTGGTCTTATTTACTATGACTTTTTAAAAATAACCAAATATCTCTTCAGAAGAAGGATTAAAATATGTTAAACATCATAAAACTTGTAAGGGAAAGAAAAATTAACGAAGAATCCAAAAACTCCCCACCGCAGACATGGCAATATGACAGCAGAGCGAATACGGAGGATAAGTTTTATACCGACAACCTAACTAGTAGGACATCCGACATCACCTATCAAAATTTTCATTCCTCTACAAATGACACAAATTCGAAAGGATTGATGAGAAGAATGTCCCAAACCTAATATAACATTTCGAAAACAAACCTCTTATTGGAGTGATTAATTTATAATTAATTAATATGTACGTTTTAGTCCTAGCAAATTGCTTTTCTTCTCGTTTCATTCTCTAAACTTTCCATTAATATTTGATGAGGTATAGGTTAGATTTAGGTGGTGAAGTTAGGCTGAAGAAATAGGCTATCACGGTACAGCGAGCGCGTAATTATGTGTGAAGTGAAATAAAAAGAAATAGAAACTATCTTGTTCTCCAACATGCAACACGAATGGGAAAGATTCATGTTTACTTACACATGCTAGAGATACCAATCATTTCACTATCCTGATTCAACTCCACAGGAGCTATTTCAGTAATGATTGAACGATTCACAGAAAGTCCCACTTTTAAACAAAGATCCGAATCTCAGTTTACAAAGTTGAATTTCTTATAAAATTCAAACGCAATTTTACTAATTTAATGTAAAATATCAGTTAGTAGATCGTTCAACCTAAATCTTAATGTTAACTGCATCCCCTCTGCCGCTGATTACGAAAAGCTCTTGAGAGGGAATAAAGCAGTATGAGCGAAATTTGTTTGTTCTTTCTTTCGTCGTCAGAATGGTATGAGGAATACATTCACACTAGTCCAGCAAATATGACCCTAGGGTTCGTCTTAATATGATGTCACACTTAGGGGTGGAGGAATATGTGGCACTATGCGAAATGGAAGGGGTTTATGTAACCAAATGTCGTATCACAAATAGGCAAAACGTTGAAGAAATAAAACAGTACAACTATTTGAATGTTCTTCGAATTCCTTTCGTGATATTCATTAATTTTAGGTAGTCAACGCACCTAAATTATTAAAGATAAAAGAAAGGTAGCCACAAAAGCTTTATTTTAGAGTGAAGTAATTTTTCATTTTTTCATTTATTTTATTTTTAAATTTGTGAGAAGAGTATGTAATCATTATATGAAATGTTATCTGAAAATTCATTTTTTATGATAACGTTTCTTGATATAATTTTGCTACGGAACCCTTGTAACGTAAGAGGATTTGCGGCAGTTGTTTTGATTAAAAGGTCAAATGGAATCGCTTACTATATAAGTGATACAGCTGTTACATTGACCCTCAGAGTTCCAATCGAATTCCATGAATATATAGCATTTATGCCTCATAGAAAAGATTGAGACAAAGAACATTTTATTGTGTTCATCGTCTATAATCAAGATATTGCATTATGAGTCACGTAAAATGAACACACGTTAATTGTACACAGATTCTTATGGAATTTGGGTGAGAGGGTCATTCGATGCTCCTCTCTCTCATTGGATAATGGAATGGATTTATTCGTTTATTTTCGTGAATCTGAATGGAAAAGAGATTTATGCGCCAGATATATCACGTAAGTACGCTTAAACAGGTACGTGAGTAAAAAATGGAAAACAAGCAAAGAGTGAAAGGGAGTATATTTCATCAAAACATTTCATCTTCGGAAGATTAAAACCAAAGGGCATCAACTGAGAGGAAAACTTTCCCGATTTTGACCTAGAAATAATTATGGGAGTTATCTGACCATTGAAAATTACAGGAGTATCACTAATGAAAACCTGATTTGAAGTAAAAGCCAACAGAGTAAATCCTTCAATCAGCGGAACGTTTTAATTGAAAACAGATTATCTCAGATCGTAGAGATATAAGTTGCTAAAGCGAAATTGAGAAGAATGTACCAAAATGGAAGTGAAATTTTAAGAATAATGAAAACCTAGACTCTGCTGTTTGTTGAAATCATTATACGATGGCATATTTCCTTGATTTCTACTGTTTGGCTTAAATATTAAGGAAAGCAAAAGAAGTAATTAAATAAGGAAATAAAACAACTTATGCACACATAATGATAGGATCATCAAAAGTAGAGCAAGTGGAAACATTTTGTTACCCTGAAGCATGATCACACAAGACAACAGAGTTGACCGTAAAATGAAAAGATTTCAAGCAAAAATACCATATGTTTGTAAGCAAACATTTGAATAAAGAAGTAAGGAAAAAAAGTCAAAATTTTGTCTGGAGAACGTCACTGTAGGGAAGTGATAATTATACCATCGTTAAAAAGGAAAGAAAATAACTAGAAGCGGTAAAGAAGTGACTATAGGGAAGAATGGCACGCACGAAATGTTTTAATAGGTAAACGATTGGTAAAGTATTTGGTGAACAGAGAAGATTATTGGAAACTATGTAAAGAAGAAAGTTTACATTTTTTGGTCATACGATAAGACACAACCCATTTTGGACTGAAAATTTAGAAGGGAAGATTATAGAAAAGAAAAGAAGAAATATTTAGAAGAAATAAAGAACTGAATGAGTTTCCCTAAGCTCTGTATAACTGAAGAGGTAACAGAAAACAGAAACATCTGGCAGCAGCGACAAGTACTTTAGAAGTAGACAGATAAGTTTAAGTATAACAGAAGTCCTTTAAGATGAGCTTTAAGATAACGTGAGTGTTATTAAAGACGTAATTATACAGATTTTATAAAAGTTTCACAAAGGAGCCAAGACTGATTTAGTGCGTAAAGAACTTGAAAAGATATGTCCACTCCACTTCTTAATCCTGCGGAATCAATGAGTTTTGAGAGCATGAGTGAAAGGTATAATCTCTAAGGATTTTTATCAGAGCAGGTTAATTACCTTGAATATAAATTAACTGAAATTTAAATTCACTGAAATCAGGAATGATGAGCATAAGAACCGCTCCCTTAATCGGTCCGTTAAGTGTGCCAGTGAGAGGCCATTCACTGAATTCCACGTCAATTCATTCCTGTGAAGACATATCGCGATGGGCAACTGTCCATCTTCCATGTAAACATAAAAAAATCCGATTTTCAAAGAACCGCTCTTCTCCCTGGCGACCCGTCAATACTTGAACATAAAACACCTGTCCCACGGAGAATAAGTCGTGGGAGGAGATGCTGTAAATCGAAACAAAACTATGTCAACAGGTTACTGAGACTTTCCTCTTTGGGTTCAGTACCCGTTTAAAGGAAACCACTGTTGAACTCACTACCATAATCAATTTCCCTTACTTTAAATGCAACATTGTGTTACTCAAATGGTACGATACAGAGTCTAATGGTATTCTCCTTTTCATTCTAAAAATACTGTCATCTGTTCCCACACCTGTCCACAATAATATTTCACACGATCAACGGTGGCCACAGCAATTGCTGAATTGGGACGATTTGTTGGTGTAGGAAGGGTCGTCAATCTTCGGATCTCTTGAGCATGTATTAAATACTATATAGGATAGTAAAAGTAGCAGTTAAACTCTGAAATATGATCCCAAGTTAATTCATGATTCGTACAAATGGTATATGAAATGAACTAAAGGTATTAAATTTCGTTTTATTCATTAAATATTATTGGGGAGGTTAGGCCCACTATGATTTGTGAGGTTTAGAAGAAAGTAATTATTTATACAAGTGGGGTGGTGAGTGAGGGTTAGAATCCCAACGCTGAGGTCCAGATGTAGCATCGAGATAAGGGCTTTCTTACGTGTATATAGATTGCTCGCAATATACTGTAAATAGGATTAAATCTACTGTTCTGATTTATAAGCTATCTATATATATTAAAAACGTAACGGTGTCTGTCCGTCTGTCTACAAAAAGCGTTTTTCTCGCCAATGCCAAGAGCTAGAGCGATGCTAAAACGTGCATTCGATGTAGAATGCTGCACCCTACAATTTGGCAAAATTTTCTTTTACCTGAACGGCCCCAGTTCGAACCCAGAGAAGAAAAACCGTTCTCATAAGAAATGCACGTAAACCTCACTTTTATCGGTTGCAGGCTACATTTCTTTTGCAAGATTAAATTAGAAACAATAGGCTTACAAAATCGAGATAAGCACCAAAAGAAAGAGAAATGAATAAAGATTCTTATTTTGGTCGTAAAATATCGTTATCGGGTCGAAATGGCGAGAATTCGGTTAAAATAAACGGAAATTTCGTTAAATTTTGAGGCTGTAAACAACCAATCCCCTTGACGACCGAAACGATTGTTGAAACCGAGGTATTGCGTTTTTCCATAAAAAATACTCTGTGATTGATATGTTCATATGAAAGTAATGATTAAAAATGAATGATAGTACATGTTCATAGTCCATATGTCTGCTCCAGACCAAACAACTGCACCCAGAGGGTGCATGCGCGCGGCTAGTCTATCTTATATATTAAAAATGTAACGGTGTCTGTCTGTCTGTCTGTCGGTCCGTCTGTCTACAAAAAGGGTTTTTCTCGCCAACGCCAAGAGCTAGAGCGATGCTGAAACGTGCATTCGATGTAGACTGCTGCACCCTACAATGTGGCAAAATTTTCTTTTACCTGAACGGCCCCAGTTCGAACCCAGAGAAGAAAAACCGTTCTCATAAGAAATGCACATAAACCTCACTTTTATCGGTTGCAGGCTACATTTCTTTTGCGAAATTAAATTAGAAACAATAGGCTTACGAAATCGAGATAAGCACCAAAAGAAAGAGAAATGAATAGAGATTCTTATCTTGGTCGTGAAATATCGTTATCGAGTCGAAATGGCGAGAATTCTGTTAAAATAAACGGAAATTTCGTGAAAATTTGAGGCTGTAAACAACGAGTCCCCTTGACGACGGATGCGATTGTTGAAACCGAGGTAATGCGTTTTTCCATAAATATACACTGTGATTGATATGTTCATATGAAAGTAATGATTAAAAATGAATGATAGTACATTTTCATAGTCCAGATGTCTGGTCCAGACCAAACAACTGCACCCAGAGGGTGCATGCGCGCGGCTAGTAGATATACGTTAACTATTTCGTACAGCAAGGAAACTATTGATACATAAATGAAAGTAATTTCGACAGACGATTTCGAGTTCGTATAGATTGATTATAAAATGAGCGTAATTTTAAATACCCGTCATAGATTTTCTCAAATCTATTTGTGTAAAACTGACATCCATAGCGTCACAAACGAAAATACTGCGTTTTAATACTGCAACACATAAATCGTTTTCGGAATACTTCAACCCCCTTGCGTACTATTTTCACGAATGAAGATATGGAAAATACCGTTATAGTGGCGCTTAATGGTGAGACAAAGGGTCAAAACGAAGAAATATAAGCCAGATCTATGGTAAGTCGAGTAAATCTTTAAATGAAAGAATGGGTCCGGAGAAAGGTTGCTCGAGAGAGAGATTCATCTTCTTTTTGTTCAGATACTTATGTACACGCCAAAGGATTGGAAAACGGGGTCAAGTGAAGGGCGAAAGACTTCCTCCTTAATGTATCAACCACCCCAAGGGCCATCATGGCTACTCCCACTGTTTTACCTATGCATTTTCCCCTTTCGATGATCGAACGGGAAAAAGAACAGATGGAAAAAGTAAAAGGTTTTTCCTCCAAAATGGTACTGGTAAGACACGTACGCTCCCAGTGAAAGTGAGTATTTTTAAATTCTTGCTTAACTATAGGAAAGAAAGCATCTTCTCGCCTCGTCTTCCTTTTCAAATATCTTTCACTTTTCAGGAGGAGACGTTCTCTTTTCGAAAAAAAATGAAGGCATTTTTTCGCTTCCGAAGGAGCTCTTGTTTCCTTTCCATCTCTCTTGATCGTGACCGATTGAGTCGTCTCACCGATACAAATATATCACGTAGAGACATGATTTTGACGGAGCTCAAAAGAATGACTGTTTCGCGTCAAAGAGAGCGATTAGCCTTCTGAATGGAACGTCTTTCGAGACGGAATAAAAAATGTTCTGTGGATTCAATCGAAGTGAAAAATTGGTAAAAGGGTAAATCCAGCTTAATAGTGCAAGAAATATCGTAAAGGGCATGGTAATGAAGCTGTGAATGATGATAAATCGACCGAATTTCCTTTCTATAGGATGTTCCAAAATAAATTCACAATTTAAACCGCGGTTGAGTTGAATTATGAATTTGTCAACAACATTTTCGAGGAAATTTGTCCGATATTTTTTCACACTTATATAATTGTATACATGTATATCATAAATTGTATACTGATGAGTTAAAAATTTAAAATGTCTTTACTTCTCAAGTAACTAATGTGTTTTAATCAAAATTAAAATTGTGTATTATAGTAGTATTGTTAAAAATGCTTCGACAGCTGAGGTCATAATAGAAGTTTTCATATGAATTCCTTCAGATGAATGAGCTTTTAAATTCTGAAGACAGTATTTAACTACGAAGCATAAAAAATGATAAACTCAAACTCGTGGAAGTTAAGCAATGGAATGAAAGACAGTGACACTCGTCATTCTCAATTGTCTTAACGAAATAAATATTACGTCGTTCTGAAGGTGTTTATTCATCGAGCCTCCAAAAATCACAAACAAACACAGCAAATGCAAATTCAAGATGCAATCCAGCGTGCGATTCAGCAATAGCTCCTTAGAAATCTCAATTACATTACCCAATATCTGAAAACCCATTCCTGAGAATCGTTCTTATATATTCAGAAAAAATGTTGGAGAGAGTCGACGGGTGCGAGAAAACGACGAAATTTTCCCAGAAAGCCGAAAAAGGACGGGCAAAAGGAAAAAAGGGCTTCTTTATGACGGCGGATAAATGGAAGGGACCGAAGAGTGTTCTGCGTGGAATGACCAGTCGAAGCGTTCGGTTAACGCGAGTGTAAATCACGTTTGACTGGCAAAGGGAAATCTGAGCAGATTACACTGCCAAATCCCATATCTCCGGGAAAGCGGATGAGATCCTTTGCCGCCCCACAATGAAAAAAACGTATCTTGGTGCCGAGGATTCGATCCCGCGACCTTAACCGCCTCTGCTGAACTTTTTTTACCTTCTCTGTACCTACATCTAACATATTACGAGGAGACATTTCCCGGAAATGCGCAGGATACTCATCCCGGAGGGATCGCATCAATTAAAGTATTTTTAGAAATTTGATGTACACGATATTTAAATAATACCAGAAACTGAGTGTCTGTTTTCTTGGCCGATATGAGATTCATGATTTATCACAAACGCCATAAGTATTTGAAATTCACCGAAATTTTTGTCGAGATTTTCTCTCCGATGTAAGAGTTTAGAGAGCATATCTGAATTCTCCATTAAATCGTAATTGGTATGATTTTTATGGTAATATCCAAAGTATTTATACTTATTTTTTCGATTTTGTTGAGAAGATAGATCAGCTACAAATAGAATGCCCTCAGATTTATTAAGAGGAAAATATTTCGGATGAATTTTCGGTATAGAAAATGAATCCATGAATTAGAAACATTATACAAAACATATACATAAAGTTAAAGATTGGTTCGTATAGGAAAACATAGAGATGAGTTCAAAAGTCCTATAACGCTAAACTATGATGGTAATTACTCATTTAGCAGCATTTACTTAAAATCATAGTTCAATTCCCTACTTCTGGTCGTTCCTTTATCGTTTCACCGCGTAAATACTGAATTCGCTATTATTAATACAGCACCAATTTGAATACTAGCATTTTTTCATTTTTACCATGATGAACACTTTTGAACAAACAGAATTAATATTAAATTTACAAACAAAGAAAAATCAGGTGTTAAAGGAAATACTGCACGAGGTGATGTCTGATGTGCTGAGTCCATTCCATGAGGGCAAAGTTTTAAATTCAAATTCTGATAATTTTAATTCCCCACAAGTCCCCCCAACATCATACATCGTCTTCACTAATTTTCGTTAAGTTATTCTGTCAGGCAGTGTAAGTAAAACTGATGAAGGAGACTAATTTTTCGGAATCCTGTTTCGTTAAAGCTTCCGTACTGAGATGATTTTTATAAATAATTAGCTACCGATTCTAAGATTTTCGCAGAAGCGAAAAAGACTAGACCTTAAATGCGCATAAACATGCAGGTGCTGTGAAATCGATATCTCTTGGCTCATAATGGAATGTATGAAAACGTTGGCAGAGGAGTTCTTCAGAGCTGCCAAAGTGCAATTTGATATCCCACTGTAATCAATCCAAAAAGCCAAAAATCGTTCAAAATGAAAGGAAAGATGTCCGCAAGAATTAAATTTATTTTTCCTCATGCTTTTTCGTTTAGTTTACGATATACTATCTCATTCACGTCTTTATTTCTTTCTCATAAGATTGATTAAGTTATTGAAAGAAAGTGCACGATCTTGTTTTTCCCACCTTCGCTTCTTTTTTTCCTTCTTTTGTAACGCCTTCCGATATTGATTTAAAAGATATTGAAATCCGCTAGAAGACATATTTTTTCCGCTAATGTAAGTGAAAGCGAATTCCTCCAGATTTAGCTGGGAAAATGTCTAATTTTCGGCACCGGTACACCCTTCTGAATCTGTTGAATGCAGCGGTACAAAACCTTTGGAAATTAAAGTTTAGAACAAGAAAGACATTTTTCGAGCTTGTGAACCGCACTTAGAATAATTTGGAAAATTGATAGATTACTTAGAGTATCTGAATTATTTGTCTGACTTCTCAGACAGATACGTTATTAAGTAACTAAGAGACAGAAATCGATTCTCATAAATTTAATACAAATTTTTTTATCCTGTGATTAAAATAATAAATATAAAGGTAATCTTTACTTAGTGTATCTGAATTATTTTCTTCTCTGACTTCTCTGACACGTTATTAAGTAACTAAGAGATAGTAATTAATTCTGATAAATTTAATAAAAAATGTTTTCATCACGTAATTAAAATGATAAGCATAAAGGTATTCTTCCTTTTTTAGTTCTCCTTTCTGCTAGTGTAATGCTTAAGACCTACATGGTTTACAATGCATTACAGAGTAAATATTTTGAAAAGTAAATTTTATTTCTGGCAATTAGTTTCGGTCTCTCTATAAATCAGTTCCTTACAAGCACTACAGAAATCGTGGGCTGCACCAAATCGATTGAGGCCCGCAGGAAAAGTTGTGCTTCTCTGTTTTAGTATGAAATCATTCAGACGCTTGAAAACACAATTACAAAGGGCGTATATCTTTAAGTGGAATGGTGATCCGCTTTAAAACGAAGTATACCACGGCGGCTGCCGAATTACGGGCCATTCCATCGGTCCGCAGGGAGAGTCCTTAATCCGAAACAGAAATCCCAATTTCGGCGGTGAAAGGAGAGAGAGTGGCATCTCTCACACGCAAGAAAAATTGGCTGCCTCAGGGGGACTCTTTAAAATTCAAATTTGACGCCTTTCGGCATTAATGTCATCACAAAGGATGGCATTTTATGCGTAATGTGAATTTGATATCCTAACATAAAATGCTGCATGAAGCATATGAACATTAAGTAAAATTTAGCCGCAACTTTATAAGTAACATAATTATTATATAGAAAAATAAAATTATTCTTTATTTCAGACGCAAAAAACTTAAATAAAGAGAGTATGCAAATTGAATTGTGCTCCAGTCACTGGCTATCAATAAAATTTCATTTACATCAGATAATAACATCCTAATCTGGCTATGATTACTGATATTACCGAAAGTAAAGAGATTACCAGATATATATAAATATCTATGGTAATATATGGTCGGATCAATACTACGTTCAGTTCTTCTAGTCAGAATTGTAAATGAAACCTCTTGTATACAATCTACGAACGCAAACTTACGAAGAGAGATTCTCAGGCGGAATCGAGATTTTGAGACGAGACCTGTTTTAAGAATTTAAGAATATTTCCTTGTGAATTCACCTCCTATTAGCTTTTAAAATGTCATTTTGTCTTGATAAATCTAGTAGATGTATGGTGACCTTGTAAAAAGTCCACAATCTGGTTTTAATTCTTTGTCAGATTCTAGGCAAATTGACACTAGTATTACAAAGTCATCAAGAGACGGGGTCCCCTTCGCCCCCTCCCCCAACATGAATCCGCCAATTCGGTAATGTTATTTTTGACGAAGCCAAATTATCAGTTTTCGACAACCAGGTTATCCCTATGCGACGTTCCTCCATCAGATCTCAAATTCCAATTCGTAGGTAACATTAGAAGATTTCAAGTACAGTTTTCAGATATCAAACCAACTAGAGAAGGTAAAGAAGGAATACCGAGAATTACACCCTTTTAACATTTACAAGAGTTATCCTAATTAATAAGATCAATCATACGATATTGTAATATTGCCTTCCAAGGTAAAACACCGAGAGTATCGGAAAGAAGATGCAACGGGTATATAATTCGGTTAACTAGTATAGTGCTTGTCCATTTGCTAATTTAACGAGGTCAATCTACGACATCTCTCACTCTAAGCATGGACATCATCACTAAGCCCACGATGTTCCGCCTAAACAGATATGAAAGTTGGTTGCGAAAACCCAAAACGCCTCCGTTAATATCATTAACCTAGATTCCAAAAATATTTAAAGGAGTTATCGTTCGTTAGCGCGAATTATATTATTATTACTTGCCTAAACTTTGGAACCGTTCCTCCTCGAACTCTTTGAGAAATACTCGTCTGATGCTTGATTCCCAGTGTAAATTAGCGATCTACCAAAAGCAATGGCATGAATAAATTTTCACTTCGGCGCTTCGTCTATCATTTTCCCCGATGTAATGAGCTGGTGCATCCAAGGCACTGCGTTGATTGCACCGAACGAAATCACGGGATAAAATTGGTTGCATTTGCCTCCTCCGGCGGGTGATTCTGCCTCAATCCGTGCGGCGTTTAATATATCAACGATTAGTTCAGTTTCCCTCCATAATTAGCGTTATTAGACTACGATGAACAATAAAATCACAAGCGCTCGTCTATTTTCCACTCATTACTCCAATCAAGACCTGAGAAGCTCTACTATATATACAAACAGCATAACCTTAAAATTGATTTAAATAGGGTTAAGATGCTTACTGCTATCGCTTACTAACGATGTAAGCGTTAATTCATGAGCCTAAGATGAGAGGGAAACTCTACTGATATTTTATCTAGATGATCAAGTGTATCTCCTAAGGTGCATTGACTTTATTTCAGGTGAAACTGGAATTAAATAGCCCCGTCTTACATTTAACCCGTTAATTATAAGTAAAAATAATAAGGTAGGCAAAAGTCATCAAGAAGGGAAGAAAGAAAACAAAAAAATTAAGAAAACAAATTTAGCTACAGTAAAAATGTAATAATTATGAAATAAAACAAAGCATACTGATATCAAAATAGTATCGGTTCCGCAAAGAAAATAAAGAGGATTATAATGTAAGCAATGAATTTACAAAGAAATAATGAATAAATGAAAACGACTCATATCTTCCAGCAAGGTAAGCCTCCTTTCATGGCTGGATATTAAAGCATCGATTCTACTAGAAAGTATTAATGTTGAAAGTACTGTAGAAGTAAGGAAATATACGAGAAATAGATATCCTAAAAACACATTGCATAAGGTTTCGTTTATGGCAGTAATCGAGTATCACTGAGGCATAATCCTAAATGCAATAGATTATCTCTTTAGCTATTGAGAGATGAGATCAAAACGTATGCCGGATGACAAAAACTCCCATCTTGAAAAAAAAACATCTTTAGCCCTTTCCTTATACAAGGTAGTGTTTTAGGAGCCCCTGGAGAAAGGCCCATATAAGTACTCGAACTATAGCTCACAAGTTCTACTCCAGTTACTGTCAAATAAATCTCTTCATTTTAGATCACGGTATTTTAATTCGTTATTCCTCAGAGTTCTCTAGCGGTGAAATACTCCCAAAATCAAACCTAGAATACTCAACAATGGTTGATTCAGCCAATTAAATTGATCAGCAACACAAATGGATTGTCAACAATCGGCGACCAATCACAAGTTCTCGCGCAAACTCAGCTTGTTTAACATATCATAATTTCCCTACGCGATCAAGAGGCACACCAAGTGAAAAAAATTCCGGGACCTGTTTGTAATGGGTTTAGAAACCATCTCACGGTGCGTTCATTCCCGTGTCTATTCCTGTGGGGATAGAGATGGCCGGAGGATAGAAAAAAAAGAAGCTCTGGCCGACGTCATTCCGGACAGTTCTTTACCTGAGGGAAAGGAGAGGTCATGGGTCACACATTCTGAGAGAGCACATCGGACTGAAATTATGTAGGGCAGCGGGAGAGAGTAAGGGCCTCCATGGCAGAAGAGCGTGGGATCACATAGAAGACGTTTGTTTGCTTGTGAGAGAATACCAATGGAAAGGGATTCTAGTGCGGGTTTTTATTGCGGTTTGTGGGAGTAAATTGTATGAATGAAAAGTAGCTTGAGGTCTGAATTAAGATATGAGAAGACGCATATAAACCTACTTTTACCCTTTTTAACTATATCAAACTTCCGTTCTTAATATCTAAAAAAAATAGTAGAATTTTCTCAAGTATGATCTAAGATTAAGAACCATGATACTATTCAGCGCTCAAAATAACTCCCAAATACTCAAATCTTTACTAACTGTTTCGACTACTTAATTTCCAAATGCAGTTAAAAAAAAGTCAATAAATGTATATTTAACATAATGAGATAGTGTGGAGAATGTGAATATAGGAGCGTTATTACAAGTCATGTCATCATACGAATTACAGCTAAATGCTAAGAAATAGCCGATTTTGGTGTTTAGTGCTAAACGATAAATCATTTGAACCCGACGATTCCTTCACTTAACATCGTAGTTCCTTCAGTCAGTAATTAATTTGCTAAAATGAATGAAATCATAACTCAAACATAATCCAAGATGTAAGACCACAGTACTCTGCAATTCAATTATGATAAAATAGTAATATAATATTTGTGATACCTATAGTATATAATGTAATATTTGTGATTTGTGACGCCTACCATAGGGCAGTGTAAATTATTAAACTATTTTAAACTCTCTCAGGATAAAACAGGGCATCGAATCCGAGCCGAAACAAGAAATCTAAAAAAATCGTAATTTTCCCTAGAATTAAAATAGAACCATAAAAACTGAATGCCTTGAACATGAATTGCAATTTAAAAGCGTTATATTTCTCGTTTCGATTATTGGTTCGCATCCAGTGTAACGGTATCTTATTTTAAGAGAACATAAAAAGTAATTTACAAGTTGATAATTACCGTTTGAATTTAAATAACTGGACTGATCTTTTAGTTCTCTATTTTATATCAATCGAAAGTTTAATTATAAGAAGATCTATATTAGGATCACTTATAATTTAAAACAAGGATTTAAGCAGGGAATACCGTTTCGGCGACTGCTAACAGAGCAAAACCGAAATTCGAACTTTTCGTAGAACCGGAGAGGAAATCGGAACGAAAACAAGCACTGTTAGAAGCATAGGAGATAAAAGCGAATAAAATTAATAAAAATATAAACATTTAAATACATAAGACTAAGTAATTCATTAATTTTGGGAACACATAGTTATACAAAATTATAAAAATCATTTTGATTAATCATTAATAATATAATGTGGCAGAAGAAAAAATCGTAAAAACAGGCATTATCTCTTTGAGTTTATATTTGGAGGTGATTAATTAATATACGTGTTCAACTCCACAGGAAACTATGCCAAGAGGTGGGATGAGTAAATGGGAAGCTTTCAAATAATTCATTTCAGATACATTACCAAAGATAATTACAGAGTCAATATTAGACTTAATTTCCTAAATTTTTAATTTATATCGTGATTAATCCTCTAAAAACATTGGAACTTTCCGCTGGTGCAATTATTTATTGGGAATTAAATACATCAATATAAGTTCCGCAATCAAACGCGAAGGCCAATTGGTTCCATGAGTTATCACGCAACAAATAAATTTGTGAAATATTATTACAAGCTTTAAATTGGTCCGCAACTGGATTAAATCTGGATCACCAGGAACATCCGAATTTATGGTTTCATTAAAATTGCTCCAAATGCGAAAAAGAAAGAATGAATTTCGTCCGAGTTTTCAGTTCAACGTTGAGAATACTACGATTTGCGGAAAGTTTCATATTTACAAAAAATTCCAGGTAAACATAAGTTCTTGAACAAGCAAGGGAGGAAGCACACTAAAAGAGATTAAATATGCTCAGAGCAAGCGATAAGCAGTGAAAATGCTATTACGTCGATTTAAAAGTGTAGCAATGAGTTAATTAGCACTGAAGCAATTAATTCCGATTTTTTTCTCATTTTTTGAAACTGTTAATTTTTATAGAAATTCAGGGGTAAATGATTACCAGTCAAGGAAAATTATAGAAAATTGGATAACCAAACAGTTATTTTGATAGAAAAGGCGATATAGGACTCCTATAACATCCACTTTTAAAAAAATCAAACAAGAACTTGCTTAGGTTTGGAACCGTTAGCGATTGCTAAGGGCAAAGCATCCCTTGTCATCGTCCACCAAAACCAGTTAACAAGATAATTCTAATTTATGGAGGGAAACTAGGTAATAGGAGAAGAGATGAAAAAGCCTTAGAGATCATAGGAAAAGAGAAACGTGGGAACGATAGGGAGGCTAATAAAAGGTAAATTTTCGACATTAATTTGATTCATTAGCATTGCTTCGAAGTTTTTAGCCATTTGGGCTAGCAAAAAGAGGGGTAAATAAAAAATCGGAATAGATTTACTGACAGCCAATTCTATAAAAGCTAGGACTGTTTCTCTGATAGGAAATAAAATGGATTTTTTTTCAGACGTCCGAAATGTATCTCTACTAAAGGAAACTGCTCGAATGAAAAATACGGAGAAACACTGAATTCCATCCGAATTCACACTACCGTACTTAGAGCTAAAGGATTGCTAAGGTATCGAACCGAAATGCGAAAGAAGCGTTATCTTTGCCGGAATGAAAATCGAACCCGAACCGAAAAAAATTGAGATTCTTGAACCCGAACCGTTAGAAGAAGGTTTACTCAACTACATCTTCAGACTAAGTATTACCAAGACCTATTCTAATATTAAGTGTAGTGTAATGTAAATGATAAAAGCTAAAAGTAATGAAACAAACATTCAAGATATTCTGTTACGATGATCGCTACCATTCGATTACTATTCGATTCGAATACGATTCGCACCGAATATACATTTCCAACCAGTTCGACTTTGGCAGAAGAAGCGAAACCGAACTGAAACGAGAATTGGTTTTTTCGTTGAAGTCAATTCGAAAAGCCGAATGAAAATATTACAGTTCGATGCCCTGATCGGTAAAAGCGCGGCCAGAACGTTATAAACTAACAAGATTGAAAATGTAAACAGTTGAAATTTGGATAATTAATGAAACTATAAAGCTTTGATCACGATGTTGTATTTTTTCTTCTTACGAAATACTGTTCGTTTCATTCGATAAAAACCAAACATATTACTTTATTCCAAGAGTGAGATAAAAAGGAATATAGATATCTTTCTAGGTCCACGGAAGATTTTTGACTGACAGAATCAGCACACGTCAGTAATGGAACTGTTAGAGCGAGTATTACATTTCTAGCTACAGGATAGAAAAAATGCCACCTTTCAGTTTTTATAAGAGAAGTTTCGAAACCAAAACATGATGGAAAGAAAAGATGGAGAAGCGGGAAGAATGAAGGAAAAAAGAAAGTGTGTGAGGAAAAGAGGACGCAAGTCCTGTTCGGAGGGAATGTACTGTAGAAAGCAACGTCCTTGCCCCGGGGAGAAGAGTGGTCTGACGGCAGGTAAAAAAAAATAAACAAAAAGGAAAGACGGAAGAATAAGGAAAGAGAGTGGTTGATTGAGACGGAACTCGGTCAAGTGACACAAAAAATTATACGCATAAAAAGTGATTGAGATGCTTTCGAAATTGGAAAATTAAACCTAGAGCATCTGTTTGCGTTACAGATCAGATGCCTTGAGGGAATAGCGTGAAAGGGAAGTATAGCGGTCCACAGATTCGGTGAATATTTTTATGATCGAGACTTTGAATCACATGCGGTTGAAGTTTCCATTTACAACGACGAAATAAAAGTTTGTATTAAATCACAAATTGGGCCTTCTAAACAGAACACATTTCCATGACTGATATCGAATTAGAATATCCATAGATATGGATGGATATGGAGGCCACGTAAAGGTTAATAGGATTTACTTCAATAAAAGTATGAACAAGGTAGTTTTATTTTAAACTTATACGAGATATAAAATATTTCTTGTTGTTGTGAAATTATATGAAATACTACATACCTTTTAAGAATATAAGAATATTTCATTTCTAAACTAATGTTGGTAAAAATAGTTCACATGGTTGAAATTAGAATAGAGAGCTACTTTTAGTGACATGTGGTAAACTTAAAATATGGGATAAGAGATCAATCAGCATTCATCAACTAAATTAGTACCAGAATAAGAATCAGAAAGCTATATTCACATTCAAAATGCAATTTCCTTTGCCGATGTTTCTGTTTCTCTAACGATTTTGTTCAAGGAATATTCTTACTTAGAAAAGTCTCGAGTTGGTTATCTGCAATATTTAAGGAGGGCGAATGATAAGGGAATTAAAATATGAATTTAATTCATCTTAGTTTGATCTGGAGGTCTCAAACAAAAACACTCCCAAAGGAGTATGGGAAGGTCCAGGACTAGAGCGTTGGAAAATTAAAAGTTAGTTCCCTTGGTTATGTCAAATATGTACGAGATCATATCCTCCATCATCTCAGTGTGTGTTCAAACACATAGGATATGAAACTACCGTCGCAAGTAGGACGTAGTGGAAGTCCGAGAGACGCAATTCTTCCTTAATAACGTTCCGGACTAAACGAATCTAAAACCTGGAATTCCTACGCAAAAGACCCTCCCGACCGATTGCTGTGAATGACTTCGAGCCGATGAGACACAATCTAAGATCTTCCGCATGGTAGAAAGGGCTACATCGAAATGCAAATGAGATAGGTACTATGATCAGTGCATTCATCCCAAAAAACAATTATTTCAGGGTTCTAAACAGGTAATAACAGAGAGAACATCAAGTACTTGCGGTGCAGATTTCGATGAAACTTGGTAGTTCGATACCTACTGAAAACAGAATAACAAATTACCTCCCAAATCGGTGTTTATGAGTAATAGTTTTCTCATAAAATTTACTTAAAATATTAAAATGAAAATTATAAAATATGAGGATCAATAGTTATGAATAATTTTCTGATATTTTGGCGAATAGGAAGCGTCAACCAGACAGAAAAAATAATCCATTTGGACTGGGTTCGAGCCCAGAAAATTCCAAAGTCCATATTTTTCTTCATAAGAATGCATTGTACCGGTTTTCAGAGAATCTTCCCAGAAGATATTGAATCTTAACCCATTGTGTCATCGAAGGATGCCATAGAGTAAGTAACGTCAGCTCTATGTCACTGAAATATCTAGAAATGCAAGAAGATCAAAAAATAATATCACGGAAAATCTGGACTGAAAGCTGATACATGGAAATAAAAATAAATTCCGAAACCAATCAGACAATATAATTAAAGGTAGTTCATAATTTAAGGTAGCAAAAATGCAGAGCGTCGAATTCACGAAACCTAACTGATATTTCATTGCGTTCGACCATAGCTGCATTATAACTAATCGTTGTAAAAAAATAGAGTAACAGAGGGCGAAAAGCAAATTAGTTCTTTATACTCTACGTACAGCTACGTTTATGCATAATTCACATCATTCACATTTTTACCTTGCACCGGACATAGAAGGAAGAAGAGTACTTCATAAGAAAGTCTATAAAGTAAATTTCCATGAAAAAGATTTCCTTTATGAAGCTTTAAATCGTTATATACGTAATGAAACTCGCAAGTGAATTATATACGAAATAACTCTCCGAAATAATTCCATGGATTCACAATATTTAGCACTAGCGTTGGATGAACAGGCTATATGCACATCAACATTTTTATTGTTTTAAATCCAAATTACTATAGATCGAGGTCGATGCTACGTTGTTTCTGTTTAGAAACTTCCGCTTGCACATATAAACTACCGCAGTTGGTTGGCTAACCCTGGTACACATAACCATTAGCTAGCGAGAGGCAATCAATACGCCATCAAACACGACTCGCGGTTGATGGCAAAAAAGCACATGTGTGAGTCAATAAAAGTATTTAAAAACGGGCATAAACAACACGGTTCAAAGTCTACGTATTCCAACAAACAAAACGGATTTTATGAAAATTATTCCGCAAAGTAAGCATCCATTTAACACCTTCCATTTCGTACAAACGGGAGGATGTATTTAAATTCAAGTTTTCGACTTGCTAATTAGAAGCGCATGCGTGCAAACAATTGACTGTGCAAACGCCAAAGGGTTGCAGCGCCACCGTGATAAAAGGAGAAGATTTCTCATGGAAAAGCCGCCTTTCTAAACGGAATAACTGACCTACACATTTCTCCGCTGAAAGAGAGAAGTTACGCATGAGAAATAACTCGACCCACTGCACCCATTGGTGGACATGCGAGAACCTTACGTACCTGTTTCACGCCATTAACTCGGATACACTTGTGACTTGAAAGGATATACATAAATCATACGAGTATCTAGGATGACCATATATTTTTCTAAGGAAACTAGGACATTTACTACTTGAAAAAGAGGACAAAGCTAGGACATTTTAAAAAACTTTGTATTGAATAAATATGTAAAAATTAATTTTAAATATTAAAAAAATAATAGATTCTTTTTGAAAAACGGTAGCAACTACTAGTGAAGGATATCAACATGCATCTATACTTTAATATAATCGATTTATCGATGTTTATGCGGCGATAGTGCATTATACAGAACTCATTATATGGCACTATTCACATACAGCAACTGTGTTTGCTGCATTAGCACTCGCGTGAGCTCCCTCAATTGATGAATGGAGAGTAGCACATGTAGCTTGTGATGTTAAATGAAAATCCGACCCGAATATAACCAATCCAGCTGATATTTGTACCGTAATCTATTCCAGTATCGCTTAGATTCTTAAAAAAGATGCTTAAATAAATACAGAGAGTGTAAATCTAAAGCATAGAAAATAGAGGACAAATACTAAAAACCCATAAGAGCATCTGAAAATGAGTAGGTATCCTCGGAAACCCGGACACACGGTCACCCTACATGTATCTGAATTGTATTACGTACAGAAAGCCGTTGAAAACAATCTAAATTAGTTAAATCTGAAACGCAGAATTCTAAAAATATTTCCTAACCGAAGCGAAGTCTTCACTTGTGATTGAGCACACTCATAACTAACGAATATGCTGCAAACCATGAAATTACTTTCCTCTAATAAAGATGATTAACACGTTCCTACTGTTGGCGAATCTAGAGGTGCAAAGTGAATTAAATAAACACTCATTTAATAAAATTAATATGAAGCAATCGGAACTAAAGTGAAAGCAGATCTTGTGTAAAAAAACGGTAGGATATTTTAACACAAGATACCTCGATTCGAATGAAAATCAACGTAGATCTCTTCAGAAAAACAAATTTATTTTATCTACAACCACGTTAATTTTCGTTTCCTATCTCATGACTATAGCAGAATATTAACGTTTTTGAATATATATGTACATATATTTTTGCTTCATAACATACGTTCGGTTGTTTTAAATAAAAAACGTACAAAATATCACCTCATGTACGATATAAACGTAAATCCTTAACGAGAATAAAAATATTTTAATCTTGTCCGTCAAATTCATCTTTGATGGTTAGATTCATCCCAAATGTATCCTCTACTACATACAGTCCATTCAGTTATTTTCGTAATCATGTTTATTTAACTTGAAATTATGAATATCTCCTGAAAATTTATTCTGTCCATCATGTTCATTTCTTTTAGACTTAATTTGTTAATAACTTTCTATAAATAATGCTAATAAAACCAATTTTTATGGCGCGATCGAGGCTAATATAATTGAAGCTCTTCTTGCGTCTGACCCTTCGTTGCATAACGTTTAAAAGAAAGAGAGAGCACGAAAAAGTACACAGAGGAGAACTACTTCGTGTGTTAGAAAGCCTAAGTTTGTGCTTCGGAAAAACTACACCACAGCATAAAAACACCAGCAAGAAGGGGGTGGTGAGAGCCCTGAGAAACCTTCAGATAGTTTACTAAATTTTAAGGAGAAAGCAGGTTAAGATAGATTTGAAAGGCAAACAAACAATAGAGATACACTTTCACATGGATGAAACAGATAGAAATGTATTTGCATAAAAACAAACGGTAAAAGAACATTGTCATAAGTACAATAATTAGCAAAGGAAAATATGCACATATAAAGAAAACGGATAAAAAGAAATGTCTGCCACTAAAATTTTAAAGGAAGAAAGAAAGGGAATATAAGAAAAAAGCAAAGAGTCAGCAAAACGCCTGGGGAAAAAACACAAATGCATATTCAAAAGATACGGATAACACCAGATGTTGAATTTAAATTAGAAGAAATAAGCAGTATGAAAAATAGAACACAACAGATGACACAAAAATAAAAAGAGAAATAAGGCTATATTGAAGACCAAAGTAAATTTGATATATTAGCATTAGTAATGATATTATTAGAAAAAAATTGAAAAATACACTATCCGCGTAAGATTTTAATAGTAGTAACGTTAATTATTCACGTGAAGATAAGAAAATGTAACAACTTTAACCCGTACCCATTAAATGTATTATTACGCTACCCTTAAATCTCTTGCCTGATAATGACAACCCCGCCTCGACATGTAATTGGTACGGGTAAAAGTTATTACTTCTGCTTTCCTTTACGTTATGAATTTCTGTCACAAAGTCGTGCCTGAAGCAAATAATAGTCAGTTTTTGAAAAAATATCAGTACATATAAAGAAAAAAACAAAATTAATACTGAAATTTCAATGAAATTAAAAACTCATAAAATTTCTATTTATACCTAAACAAGGAAATAGTATCTCAATGAAATGGGTCAAAATACGATAGTACGTTTCACTTTACGCATAAATCACCCTTAAAAGACTGAATGAACGCAAATGTGACATCGTAATCTTTGCCCCAGTTCCGTGAGGTCATATACACCGGCTCTATAACTTCCCACTTCAATAGTTAAAGTCAGGATGGATTCAAAGAGAAAACTCCGTTGATTTTCATCGGATTAAGCGCCAGAAAAATTACCAGTCACCGCATACCGCGATTTTTTCAAAGCCATCTTAGATTTCAACGCTTTCCAAGTCAAGAGTGCGCATCGTATAATAGATGGATAAGAAGTGAGAAAGGGTAGAGATAGGCACGAAAACCACTTTCAGAAAACCGGCTTCTTAAGAGGAAGATCTAGTTGTTCAGCTCATCCTTCCGGTTTGGGGATGCACCGTGACTCGATGTCACGGAGGGTCGACCCGAGAGCCCTTCACACGAGATGGGGAGGTAACGTCTGGCGATTAGCGAGTGAAATAACTCATTCTAAATGTGACGGAAAGTTGATCCTTGGAAGAGGATAAGGAACGTGATTTCAAATCCTAGCGGAAGTTTGGAAAAATCAGGATTGGCACCAAATGAAAATGCTACCGAAGAATATGCTTCACTTCAGAACTGCACAATTTTATCGAGAGAAATAAAATGTAAATTACAGGAAATTTTTCATAAGTCAAAACTGTTATTACAGAGGTGGATTTAACGGAACTGCAAAATAATTAATTCGCTTGTAATCGAAAGTCGATTCCATTCACTTTCGATTCAACCGCACTTGCGCTCATCAAGATTTAAGAGGGATTAATTCTCTATCATATATGAGACTGAAGAAGATAGCAACCGAAAAAGAGATTTTGAACAGAAGTAAATTAAGAAAAAAGGGAAAAAAGTTGCATCCAAACCAAGACGTCGTATTTAAAGTCACAAACATTTTGAAGACAATGTCATTAATTACTTTAGAAGAGTGCAGACAAAGCTACAGTCTCAGTCAACCCCGAGATTCCTAAACCATGTCCCTTCGAAAAGTCAGAACGAATCATCAAAAAATCATATAAATATTTTTTAAGTATACCTTTAAATCGTACAATGCTAAACACCTGACGAATAAAAATAATTGTATTGTTGCATACAAATGTTATTCCTTTTTAAACTTTCCTAGACAGAACAGATTAATTAATAAATTATTGTAATATAACTACTGAAGTAGATTCTTAAACTGGAGGCAATGGGCAAAATGTTTAAGCATAAATTCGCACAAAAATGCATTCTTACGCACTCAACCCGTCCTGATAACATACTTTCTTATGAATATAGTCAATGAATACAAAAGCTAAATTCTAAATAATATAAATTGGAGAAAACTTGAGAAGAAGTGATATGCCTTAAGACACAATGGTTTTTGAGATACGGACTCTATAATCTGGAACGACTTAACTTCGTAATTCGACGTACCACTATATAACGAACGGGAAAACGGGAAGTAGGCGCAGATAAGGAAGACTAAGTGACCGCACGGTGAAGAGAAGAAGAAAGTGAGAGAGAATGAATCAGAGACGCTCCATTTAATGGAACGGAGGCTGGCGATGGAACGAAGGCATTATGGCACCGAAAAGAAAACGTAGGGATTCGGAACTTCAAAAGGAGATTCCGTGGAGCTAAGTGGGTTAGCCATTGCTCGGATTAGCGCACCTAAATGCATTAAAAACAAGCGAATGCATTCGGAGAGCGGCTCCTTTAATGGTCTCCGCGGTGTGCTTGAGGACACTTTCCAAGAGGGAAAGCCAAAGGACGCGATGAAAAGCGAGGGAAATTCGCGCTAATTCGGTCTTAATGGACATTCTCAAAGAGGTGTTGGAATAAATGAATTGGAGTGGTTGGCTCGTTTTCCGCGGGAGATAGCTCCGTTTTTAGAACTTCTTGACCTATCCAAAGGTCATCTTATTGAAATTCTTCCCTTCGAGGATTCTCAGTCACGACAAGTTGCAATCAAAACTCACTTCGTGGGAAAGAAAGCTTTCCTTTCCATTGTTTCCCAATGAGAGTGATTTTCCGACATATCTAAGAATTAGGTGACAAAATGAGTCGCATCCAAATGAATACGTAGATGATGAAACGATGCATTATAAGAGGCGTTGACTTGAATTACAGTAAGTAATATCTCGCACGGTATTAGAGAATGATATGAATAATTAATAATAATAACTTAATATGTTTTTCGGATTCGGAAGGAAAAAAAGATTTTCAAGCAATAGAGAGAACGCAGAGTCGTTTTTCGACGAGATATTCTTATGACACTAGTAAAACATTACATTAACTATCGTTTCAAATATCTACATAATTTTGTTTTCTGCGTCATTATTATTGACTAAAGTTATACGACAGAGTTACAACATATCTGATATATCGCAAAAAAGTATAAAATTAGGCTGATGCGTTCTTTGTAGTATTTTGTCAGCAAACAAAAGGAAACTACGGCAAAGTTTATTACCAACAAAATTCTTCCGAAATTTAAAAATAAGAAAACTTTCAAAATTCTTATATTTATAAAACAACTTTAGACACGATCAGTTTATGAGCTAAGAGAAAAGATTATCGAGATAGTCTAAAATTATGCCGGAGAGGCAATTATTAGCGATAAACGAGAACGAGAAAATTCGAATTTCGAACTTGAAAAGTTTAAAAGCCATTATTTAGATGGTATTAAGACTGAAAACCCTCTTCTTCCATTTAACCACTTGTCAAAGATATTAATAAAAACTTGAATAATGTAGTGTATTAAAGTTGTAGATAGAAACAGAGTGTAAGACTTTAGAAGGAGTCGATCTTAAGGAAAATCCAAGTTATTATCACCGGAAAAAGAGCCACAGCAGGAAAACGCTCACAAAGAAGAGAGTGAAAAACCTGTGAGTGAAAGATTAATAGAAAGGCTCAATCAATTTAAGAAAGAGTTAATTATCTACAGGTTTTAGAGAAAGAATATAGTCAAATTGTAGAATAATGAGGCAACTATAATTGGCACGATATAAAACACTTTCCTACTGAATTGAGAGCAATGCTCCTCAAAAATTACTACTTTATCAAACCTTCTCTTTTATCCCTTAAATCTTTTTCAGTTCATAATTACTTCGTAGAAAATTTTAAAGTCAATTGCGCCATTACACCAAGTATCGATTTGAGACCTTTTACAGCATTACTTTGCATGCGTAAAAAATAACTTCCCAGCGATTCTTCCAGTTATTTCGTATCCTTTCTAGCGTATTATAGTTATGAACCCATCATAACATCACCGCATTAAATTCACCTCAAGTTTTCTCCATTGAAATCTCCATTTCATGATGAAGACGTTAACATCTTACGCCAGCTCAAGAAGTTCTCGCGAAGCCCTTTATTCCGACAGTTTATTCAACCTGCACGCAAAAGTTAATGTAGGATGTGCCCCTTTCCTTCTTAACTCTCTTGGAGACTTCTTGATCTTTTCCGTGCAGAGGTCGCTTTAGAGAAGAGGGTTGTGTCGTGACCTTCCCGACCGACAAAGGCAGATCCTCTGGAATTAGACGAAGGGCTGTTAATGAGAACGTGACGCTTATAGGGAACTCTTCCGTGGGAGATGTCGTAGCAACTAAAGGTCGCAGGACAAAAGAACTAGAGATGTCTTTTGAGTACCCAAGGAGATGATCCCAGATTAGGGTGGCCATGCGTCCGGGTTTGCGAGGACATGTCCTCTATTTTGGGCGTCCTCGAAAATCCTCGAAAAACTGTCCATTTGTTCCAGTTTTTCTATTGGCAGTTTTTAATTAACTTTAAATTTTTATGGCCCCTGTATTTGAGCGTGATGCAAAAATATCGGTTTTCTAAAACAAATTAAATATTTTAATATATTTTTAAAACAATCACTATTTTAGCAGGAGGATATTTTTTAACTTAAACAGAAGAATTTTCTGAGTTATTAAAACGTACAAGATTCATAACATTTTTAATGAAAAAATTTAAATTGACCTAGAGTCGTCTTTTTTAAAAAATAGCGAAAATCCTAGTTTATCTCTACAGTGTTTGTAAAAGTTTTGGTCATATTTCAGAGATGGATACTTCATTTCGTTCAAACAAATGGCAAACAGCTTCAACTGAACGGAGGGAGCGATTTATTTCATCAGGAATGGCTTACAATAAAGAAATTAACTTTCATAATAAAAAGTAATCCACCATGAAGTCCCAACGTCTATTTATAAGCTAAGTGATACTTGTAGAGTATGCTGTCAGCGCAAGCCATAAAATATTTGTTTCGATGTCAGAAGTCGTTAATATTTGTACAAAATAATGACAGAATTCAATTATTCATCAATATCTTAGGAAATGCGAAATAAAAAGAAAATTATCAAAAATATTTTCACGAATAACCACAAAATGCACTCATGCTTTATATTTTGATTCATTCCCCCCGTGACATTTTGTGCGGAAAGCACGACTCAAAGATAGCCAAAAGAGAGATACATTCACCTTTGAGACTACATTTTAATAAGTCTCCATTAAAACAAACATTATTTTTCACCTTCTTTTCAACAATAGTTACTTCAAGATAACTTCAGACATTAAATAATAGCGATTTTCAAAAAATGACTCGACAAAAACAATTACATACATATCACTTAATAAAGAGTAATTAATTCACACTTCTTGTCAAAGAAATATTCATTTCCATCTGCAAATTCTAAAGTTGCTGAAAGACTTCACAAGTAATTTAGCAATTCCTTTTGCGTATTTTCTGAGAAATAGCTAATTTTGAAGAACTCATTTCTTCAACACTTTTAACTTTAATGGCAATTTTATTCTTATCAAGTTCATCACCCGAAACTTTAAATTAAGTTTTATTTACGAGAGCAGAAAATGCCAGAAAACTTCTTCCAAATCACATTTACATAGACGTTTCAAGGATTAACCTTTAAATGTGAAGAAAGAAAAGAAAAAGTTACCCATCTTCTTACACAACCCACTTTTTGCTTTCAGGGCTAACTTCTGCAAACCTGCTTCAAAATCCTGATTATTCTTAAGTGAGACTCTTTCAGGAATTCACGGACTCCCGGATAACCAAGTAGACAGCGTGTTCTTCTTTGATGAAAAGTGGTCCCGGGTTCGATTCCCGGCGTGAGCCCGAATTAGATAATTATTAGATTATTCATCTTGCCAATCCCGCTAATGAGGCGAAGTGAAAATGAAAAGTAAAGTTCTCTCTTTCACACACTCGGCGAATGAATTTGTTTTCTCATATACAATTTTGATATCATAACAAATTGAATGCAGGCAACACTCAACTCAAGAGCAGCTTAATAGATTAATATGAGGCCCTTTTTGGACGATGGTCCAAACTACATGCGGTCTTCCGATGGAAAGAGTTTCCCATCCGTGGTTTAGAACCAACTCAGGCACGTGCATGCATTCACTAAAAATCACGGACAGGTTTTGAGTTACCGAAAAATATGGCGTAGACGGTGGAGATTGCTACCTTTCACAGACGGATCTTATGATTAAGTTGAGAGCACAGCCATAGAATACGGCCTCACGTAAAAGTATAAATTGTGAGACAATCAAGTGGTGAGACTAAATCTTCAATTTCTACTAAAATCTTTCGTATAATAACCACGATTCTCATCGTCATTTCAAAACTGGACTCATAAAACCGGTCTTTACAAGCGTTTAGTTCTAGTTCGTGGATAATAGGAACTCTTCGAACAGTTTCACTTCCGGTCGAAATTAATTCTTTGAACATTGTAAAATAATAACGGAACGCAATCGGAGCGGAGGGAAGTATAAAAGGGGAAAAAGATGAAAGGAAAGCTGTAAAACGGATACAGAGATGCTATCGTGAAACAACGGAGCGTAACGAGCAAGCAAAATCCGATGAAAGAATTGGAAAAAGGGTTGGAAAAGATTGTAATTTGTGCTTAAATACTCCAATATAATGAACCACATGAGCCACGCATTAATAAAGATATAAATGAAAATGGTAAGGGTAATGTTTTTAATAATAATGAACTTTGATATTGAGCAATTTAACAAAGTAGACTTTTAATTAATTATTGTAGTCTAGTGAGCATTGTAGAAAGTTCTTATTAATTCAAAATTCAATTCATATCAATTGTAGAATAAGTCATAAAGCTGTAACCAGACATGTGCACAACAACGGAGAAAACTTTATAAATAAAGAAATGATTCATTTTTTGTTATAGCTGTCAATCAGCTCCGTTACAAGACCATTGAATAACATAAAGATGGAAGGACGGAAACGAAAAGAACCAAAGAAAGATATATTCACAAATAAAACATGAACAGAATACCTACAGTACATTGAATAGATGATTATTTAACTGGGCAATATTCAGTGAATTCATCCACACTATTATTCGAAGGAATAAACAAGCTGTCAATTTTGGTCAACTCACGCTTTTCCCACAAGAGTACACACTTTTCAACTTTTTTTTACTCCTTTGAATAAAATTGTATATAAGAGTAGATCAAAACATATATATTTTGGTATCTGATTGCTACTTATAGCTACTTGTAAAGATAATTGCGCAAGAAACAGGTAAGGAAAAGAACGGGAATTAGATGAACATGGATGACAAACCATAATTATTCTTTTACAGAAAAAAAGTCAACATGTCTTCTCTATCACCTAACCTCAGAAATTACTGTATGATAGTTTTAAAGTTTTATATGAAACGTAAACTACTGTAACTAGCTAACATCGATAAAAATAAATCAATACATAGAAGCAAGAACAAAAATTAGATAATAGATAATTGGAAAACAAACAGTACAAAATATACATCGACGCAAATAAACACAGAAAGATTTAGGTACATTTCAGCGATATATTCTTCGACTTAAGGTTTATAGAGAAGAAATCTACGACATTGGAAAACTTATTTATATTCTATGACTGCAAATAGGTATTCCGCCTGGTGACAGTCATTTTTTATGCTAATAAAATATAAACAACTTAAAATGACGGTGAAATGTAATTTACCCTAAAAGGGAAATGGCTATAATTCATTGGTCTACATTAATTTGTTTCTGGGCAACTTGACGGTTTGTCTAAAATTTACAAAACTGAAAAGGACTATTTTTACTAATTTCAATCAACCATTCATATAATACTGCAAATTATTAACTCATTACATAGTGGTTGATGGAGGAAATTTGAATTCGTAGTTTAATCAATTCCGGGAAATAATCCACGTCTAATTAAACAGCACAAAATAATAGCCGTGGAAATTACGAAAATTCATGTCTTTTGTTCCCGAATCAAATATTTATTCGTATTATTTACTCGAATATAATTGAGAATTCACAAAAATCAATGTTACTTGATTTTTCGTATTTCCATTTTATCCTCAAATATTTCAGTAGAAAAGATTATTTAGCCAGTTCTTCGAAATCGAATAAAAACAATTAAATTTCAGCGAATATTCCTTCGATGATGAATTTTTTCGCGAACACATAACATATAATTAGAATAAATATAACCGAGATGCCAATTTATCTCTAAAAATTTCTGTATACGCAATTGTAAAGTAGCTAAAAGGTCACCAAGCGTCACAAAATAGTAGCTTAAATCTATGATAGCTTAAATTCTCCTGCATAAATAAGACACCAGTCCAGAAATCAAACAAATTAAGTATATGATGCGATGAATTATATGCATAATATAATAATAAAGAAAATGAATGAGTTGGTTACCATATACTTCATTATTGCAACAATCACGATGCCCAAAACTTAAATTTATCTGTTCCAATCATATTTAACCAACTTAATATTAATGGTAATAGTTTTTAATTGGTAATAATGCTAGTAATATTAAACATAGGAAAAAAGAGGGAGTCTTTAATTTAAGGTTTAAATTTAGATTTAATCAACTGAATGTAACCAATTCTATTTGCATTTATCAAATGTGTTAATTTAAGAGTATTTGAAGTACTAGAACATGTTCTAAGATGTGTCACAAGTCGTGAAATCAGAAAGGAGAACGCTATTCTATACTAACGCAACATAAACAATTACGCTTCCCAATTAGTCCTAATTTAAATCAATCCGATTAAAGCATGATTTATTGAAACCCAGCGGACTTAGCATTCCGTTAGTTAGCAGCCAATGAAGCAACGTTCTTTCGCACGTCAAACCATAACATTTCAATCGGTGTCCAATAGAGCGAATCCAATCAAGGCGTCTTCCTCCACCGACAGAGCAGAAACAACTAGCGAGAGGAACACAAGAAGAGGCCGCAGTTGACCCATAAACGAAAGCTCCACGATTTAAACAAAAACGGCGGTCCGTTATCATCCACGGAGCAGCCTCCACTGGAAATGTGTCCGACAGCTGATATTGTAAAATCAAAGCAGCTATAAAATAGTACAGTAAAACCCGATTATAGTGCTTTATAGGGTAACGCCTCATAAGCGGGATAGCATCATAACCAGGATGTTACTAATTTTTATTTCTATTGCATTAGAGAACGCAAAGGGAGTGCATATTAAGAAATAAATGTAGAGAGATTTATGTGTTGATTTTATAGAATCGCACTCAAACGAGAAAGAAAGATTCGAAGAAAGAAATGCTTATCTATGAATAATGATCTCTCGGTCATATTCATTTAAATAATGGTCTGCTTTTCATACAAAGAGAGCGTCTTCCTTTGTAACCAGATTCGGGCCATTTTTTATAATATAATGAAGCAATTTTAATCTGATAAACAGACAAGATTAACGTAAATAATTTTCGGTCCATTGACTGAGACAAAAAATTGGAAAGGACGAGAAAAATCCACCTTATAAGAGGGCACCAGCGCGTCTTAAACGGTATTTCGTTATGTGTTGTATTTATTGTGAACAATAGCCAAAATTAAGTAAAGGCTTGTCCGAAAAGTAGACTATTCTAAAAAGGCATAGTAAGTTCGCGGGCTTCGAATATATACAGCTGTGGCAAGTAAAGCAAACTAAAAGAAGATTCCTTTTCGTTTTAAGAGTGTAAAGCAATTATTTAAAAATTAAAGAGCCAAAAAATCCTCCCTCCTTTATCCTTTTATATAAACTTTGCTATCAGGATAGCGTCTTAAGTGGGTTTTACTGGCGCCACAACTGCAAATAGCAGGAGCAGTGCCCAGATTCTCGTCCATGGTACGCCACTGACCTACACAGCGAGGAAAACCGGTTCTCTCCGATCGACATTCCAAAAGATCAATCCCTGTGGCGCTCTTACAGAAGAGAGGTGCATCCATGTTTTATCACTCCCTTCCCTCTCCTCTCCGACTTCGTTATTTTTTACGCACCTCTCGCATACTTAAGCAACATTCTCTCACGCTAATCTCAACGCATTATGTATGCATGTCCTTCTTCATTCCATAGTCTCTCTTTCTCTGATTCCACCTCTTCAGATTTCCCTCTCAACCTCATTCTGCTCTCCCGCAATGCACTCTAAAATGCCTCCCAGGGTCGGACGGCAAGAAAGGAGATTGCTCACTAGGTAGTGGGGGTCAATATTTGAAAATAGGAAAATGATATGAACGACTCAAATCATAAGATTGAACTATTAAAGATGCATATTTACCTATATACTACATGATAATCACCGCTCTGTATATACTTATTTATTTATTAATACAAAGTCAGTAAAGAAATTCATGGTAGCAATTTTTGAGAATTAATTTCACGCGCTTCTCTTTCAATTATTTTATCCATATCAAAATATTTATCAGAGAAAACGAAAAACTTTGGAAGAATTTCAGAAAAAGTTAATATTAATTAGGATTCATAAAATTTCATCGAGTTTATTTTTACGTTTTCCGTTTATATTTATAGCTTCGATTTCTATTATGATGGATATAAAAATTCTAGACGGATTCCGTAAATTTTATATCCAGATGTTACTGCTGTAATAATTTAAATCTAATGCTTTTGTAGATTACACATTCGCAGTCGTAAGGGAAGATTTTAAAGAAGTTCGATTGATGTAACACCCTAGACTCCATTTGTTAGTCCAAAAATAGTATCCTTACAGTTAGAAGAGTAAATCCTCATTTAATTACAGAGAGTTATAAAATAGTGCTTTTTAACAAAGAGGGTTTTGTGGATTTTTGGTAATCTAATTTTCCCATACATATACCTGTAAAGTTAGACTGATTTCTACTCTCACATCCTTAGCAAATTATTTTCTCGACATCTCATTTTAAGAACAGAATTTTCATTTAAATTCCTAATGATATTCAGGTATAAAAGGTCTCGAGCATCTTCAAAATTAAGAAGTTAATAAACTAAAAATTTTAACTCGTGCATTTCTTTGACGCTCAAAAGTGAGTAGCCGAAGAAACTTAATTAAAACAGTAAGTTACCAAAATAAAATGTTCAAATTAGCAAGCTGTCTCTTATTTTCAAGTAAATTCAACGAAACTTCCCCTTACAGTAAATATAATATTTCCAGGAACAATCTGAAGTAATCCTTATCTTAAGGGTTTCAACGATTACTTGCATCCTAACTTTGCTAGTTTCGTTTTTATTTTATGTTTCCCAAAAACAACATACAAACTTCATCATTTTTAGATACGAGCTCCAGACCATTTACTTAATTCGTATTTTCTGTAACTCAAAATGAATAAGCTTTTCTAGTGAAATCCGAAATAACTATCAGTCATCATGGAAGTTTTCACAAGTAGCATATTTTCATGAGAAGAGAAATATCAAAAATATGTACTTTAGATGCATTTTAACTTAATTAATTTTTTAAACGTTTTTCATTTAGACGTTAATTATGAGGCTTTTCATCGACATAAACTATTACTAATATATGTCAAAATTTTGTTAATTACCGATATTAAGTAACAGTAGTGTTGTAATAATTAGATATATGGATATGCCGTCGTCCCCGGTTTATTGGTCCTCATAAGTAATAAGAATGAAATGGAATATATCCAATGAAACTTCCTAACCCTTAAATGTTACCTATTTGCTCTATCGATTGCTTTTCCTAATCATTTCCCCATCTGCATCACCACATTAAGGTAATGCTTTAATTATTGCCTGATTTTACTGAAAGATTCCAACTATATCAGACAAATACTGGAGGATCCTAACTCTTCGGATTAAAACTGTTAAAGTAATCGGAAGGAATTAATAATTCGAATGAAAATTCGTTGAAGAGGAAAAATACATCCAGACCTCCTGTGGAAGAAGGAAGATGAGAGAACCATAGAATGGAGGACGGGAAATAAAAGAAAAGTAAGTAAATGGTGAATGGGTTAGAATCGGTTTGTGGAGTGAAGCGGAGGAAATGTGGGATTTCCGAGATGATAGATCAGTAATATCTCCGCATCAAACCAATATTTCCAGAATTGAGGGAGAAGAGAGAGAAAAAATCGAAAAGCGATAATAGAGGTTTATTACTTCCTTCTCCATAAATATATCCTGAGGAACTTTTTGATATTTCAAAACGGGTGAAGGAAAGCACTGCATTTCATAGATACCTTTAAAAACGTTCTTTCCAATATTTTCTTTTAACATTTATCCTTACATTTTCTCCTTCACATAAAGACGCATACTTTTTCTCGTTTGCTTTGAGGGCAATCTCAGAAATAATAATGATATTTCGAAAGCATCGATGTTAAAATTATCTAATAAAAGAAATTATAATTTCTTGTAAAAGGAGTGCATTTTTTACCTGCTTTTTTCAATAAAAGAAACACTGCTCGAATAACTGTATTGAAGAAAGTCTTCATAAACCAGCTGCCAACCGGGTGGCTTCTCGGAGGAAAACAGACTTTTCGGTTGCTGACACAGCAGCTATCCTCAGGGTGGAGCAAACGAATTTGCGATGGCTTGAAATAGCATATATAGTACTACCACCTCTGTTATGCCAACCCCACCATTTCTGGAAGGATGGACTCTCCGCATAAGAAATCGGGGAAACGGTCATAGGCATCTTTAAAGTGCGGTCACATAAATATTTTGACTTCTGACTTAAGTGAAACGCAATTTTCATGGTTAAGCAATTCAGCCATCAAATGGGCTTCGAAGTATTTTTAACCTTTCTCGAACAATGCTGGAGGTTTGATGAAGATTTTCCTGCTTCTCTGCATTTTATAAAGTGCTGGTTTGAATTTCAGTTATTCCTTCAGCATTAAAACCTTTTCGATGAATACAAATCATCAAATCACACCAAAGACGATGAAAGCGATCGATGTAATTTCGCGTTAGTCAGGCATGGGTATGCATGCCGTGTATGGAATTCTGCTTTTAAGTGCTGTAGTCGCGACCAAAAATGGTAAAACAGAAGGTGATACTTTTTGTATGGATTTGCTATGCCAAATCCGTGAGCGATACTCAGATACTTCAGGAGGCAGGTTAGAAATCCTTAGAAGAAGGAAGGTTCAATCAAAGACTTAATTTACTCAATAAATTCATAGAGATTACGTCCGTAAAAGAAGTAGCCGATATTTTGGGCTCTCCTTGTTACATAGACGGTTCTGATGAAGATCAGAGAAGCATATTCTAGAGCCAGTCGATTCAAGAATTCATTGTTTGCGTAAAAGTAATCGATTAGGAAAGTAGAGTCATGGCGCATGCAGCCCCTACCACACACCGAAAACGACTCTCAGGGTAAATATATATATGTAGGAAAGAATAGAAAAATATTAAACAATACGTAAGTATTAGTAGTACGTGAGTACTCCATACTTACTATACTAAGTATGTAATTACTCTTACTACAAGGAAGTACTAAGTACTCTTAATACGTAATTACTTACTACAAGCAAGTAATTTCGTACTAAGCAATCGCTCAAAGAAAAACAGGGGCTCTTTAAGTAATGCTTAACATGTCCTTCATTAAATTACAGAAAGAATTAAATAACCTTAGTGGCAATGAAACACAAGCTGATAAATCATCAAATGTTGGAGTAGAGAAATATCCCGCCATATGAATGTACTTAATTCATCGCGGAGTGATTCCCTTCCATTTTTCGGAAGGGTCAAAAGGTCGTGGTTTAGGGCATATTTGCTACCCAGCGAAGCATATTTCCTTCCTAATATCCCTTTCATACAATCGACCACGTTCCTGCCTCTAGCGAAATACTCACCTTTCCCTTCCAATCTTAATTTTCTCCTCAAACTTTAATAACTCAACCCTTCCTTCCCCACAATAACGCTACCGGAAGCCTCCTTCATATGCGGATCACGTGACCACTTTTTCCGGGAACGGTGTTTCACCGGAGGTATGCCTCCGTCATACTTCGAATCTCTACAATCTATTCTCTTTCGAGAGAACTGTCGCTTTCCATCGATCCTCGCATTTGATTTTTTTTCTATGGATATCGGAATCATTTCTTGGATCCTGGAGAGTAACTTTACCGATTTCAATTCATGACGCAAAAAAAATATAAAGAGCTATCAGCATCTTGAGAAAATAAACGGAAATCTAACGTAAAATTTACATAATATGGAGATTACTTTTATTTTCCGAAAGCGATAAATAAAAAAATACGCTGATAAACAACTGATACGCTTCCGAAAAATTCCATTCTTTATTTTTAAAATAAAAAATGAAGGTAATTTTTTTTTTTGTAAAAACCATCTTCATATTAAGATGAAATTCCAGTAAGCTAAGCTTGAACTCATTTTTATTCAATTCATTTAAAATTGAATTAAAATTGTTACAGTTATGAAATATAAATAGAATCAAATATTACAGTTGTAATTATGGTTTTTATAAATATCTCACTTCCAAAATTTAAAATGAAATTATGAGAAATATAATCAATGAAAAAATGCCTGAGTAATTTTGAAACTATGCTGAGCGGTACAAAAATTTAATGAAAATGATGATGAAAACCGATCTTTCTTCCCTTTTCCTGGACATACTACATTTTGTTGTATTAATAACATCTGAATTCTTTATGACAAGGGTCAAATAGATGATGGGACTATCTAGTCCCATTTTCGCCCGAAAATAAAGACGTTTGTACGTATATATGTATCTAGATTCGAAAGCCCTTTCAGTCGCTAATTTGTTACAAGAATCAGACAGCAACTGACATGAGAACAAGGTTAAGACAGTATTTCACTTATTATCGATTCAAGAAGCCTTTACCCCTTCGATTTCCCAAAATGGACTTGTGTCGGCATCCCTACCTCACAATCCCTTTCTTTGACCCTTTCTCATTTCCCCTGGGAGAGAGGCTCTGTTGTTCTTTGGAGGATATATAGCGCCCCAGAGGAATGTTAATATCCAGTCGTTTCGGTCATAGTTCTTCCCGAGATTAAAGATGGGAGTGAGGTCGGGATAACATTACAGGTTTGCGGACCCAAAGAGTTGGAGAGAAACAGCCGCAGTAAACACGTCGAGGAATGCGAACGAGGGTTTCCTTTTCTTGAGAAGTTTCGTAATTAATTCTGAGCGTCTTTCACCGATTTTTCCATTCCGCGAAGAGAGAAAGGAGTACTTTTTATCGCTACCAAACGGGTTCCACGAGTGGGAACCTTGTTTTTATTCATATTGAAATATAACTCGGGTTTTCCCATAGAGATGAGACGCGAGGATGAATAATATTGGGGTTACGAAATAATTCCTGATTCCCTCCATCCTTTTTTTGCTGAAACCGATGAGTCACCCAAATTTTATCATAGCGAAGATAATTAAAAGAAAGCTTACCACTGGGTTCCATCATAACGCATATTTATCTAGCCGAATCAGTGGCCATTTTCTCTGTTAATGATAAGAAAGAACTGTGTAATGATAACCATTATTAAGAACAGGATTGAGACTGATTAAATTCTCCTTATGACACAAAATATGACACACAATACGGGCTGCTATGACTCATTCTGCGCTCCAAATTTTGAGTTTTGAAAATCACTCTTATTCTTGAAAATGATTGATTGATCATTATATTATAAAGTATGGGACCAGACTTTGGAGGATTCGATTTTTTCAAATTAATAGGCTTTCCATAAAGACAGCACTGACTTTCAACCGAGGTAGACGAAAATTTATCAAATATTCAGATATGAATTTCGAAATAAATGCCATGCAATCTATTGATTTCGTCTTGAGTCGTAAATTCTTTAAAACACGTTTAAGATGCTTTCTCGCTTAATTTTCTCACCGTTATAGTCCCTTTCACTCGAAACTCGTGGAGATTTTTCCGCTCAAGACGCTCTGCTAACCGCTTAAGAGACGGATGCAGTGTAACCCGTTTTAATAGATCGTCCGCTTCATTGGACAGGCCAAGATGTCTTTTTATTATAAATAATGCCATTCTCCGTCCTCATTTCACCTTGTTTTTAAGGGGGCTCCTGAGCGTAGACATGGAGAGATTGTGCACTGAGATGGCCTCTCACCACTGTTAAAATAATTCTTCTCTAATTGTCCACCTAGTAAAACTTGCTTAATTGTACAGCGAAAATTACCAAGATGAAGGAACAAACGAAGGAGCTCTCTTTGAAAAGGTGGCTATTTTTAAAATATACGACAATAAGCAAACCAGTAATACACAAAAATAGTTCGTGGGCTCTCTAAATACCATATCTACAGCTGTTCCTAATACAGCAAACTAAAGAAGTATCAGTTCTTTTTTAAAGTGGAAATGGCACATTTAAAAATTTAAGTTACAAAAAAACTTCCATTTCGTGTATCAAAGAGCAATAAATAAGAAGCTCACATTCCGATTATAACGTTTTCCCGCTTATCAAACGGTTTCTTCTCTCCCCTGAAAAGCCTCTTATTAGAAACACATAGAAATAAAGAATATTTATATGAAAAATAAGCAGAGAAATAACATCATGAAATTCGAGTAATTAGTTTACAAGTTAGTCTATTACAGAATAAAAAAACGAAATATAACTCACATGTACTATCCAGCTTCTTCAATATCAACTGATACAAACAAATTATTTTTATTAACGCTAAGGCAAAAGCAGGATATACTGAATATTCATTTCGGATTCGGAGAAGATGATAATCAGAAAAGTGAGAACGAAAACGGAAAGAAAATGAAGAAAAGGCACTTCCAAGAAAGGAAAGATAGATGGGTAGTCCCTTTCACCACCACAGGCAATCACCTCGGACACTAATCCTAAGGATCGATTGGAAAGAGATAGTGGAGAATGGACGGGATGAAAGGTCGCCGCCACTATTTTTTCACTTGCCAAAACCACCGAAAAATAGCATTTGGAAGTGTCGAGTCATCGACCCTTTCGGTCGGCCCTTATTCTACGCACACGTGATTTCATACATTCCGAAAAAAGCGATTTATTATACGTTCTATTCCGAACAGTTTAAAGGGGAAATTGCCATATGGATTTTCATTGAATGTTTAATAGTAATTATTGGCTGAGTAACTCATGTAATGAGCATCATGAAGCACCTGCATAATTAAAACGGAGCAATTATGTCATTTAAGTTGAGATAACAATATTTTCTTCACCGGGATATGTTGGTTGGCAAAAATGTTTGAGGGAACAATAGTGAAAATGTTCACATAACTGGGACTCGAACTCAGGTCTCCGGTATTCTAATATAAGCAGGTTTTCTAACCAAATTTTTAAACTAGATACTGTCTCTTACACACGATCGTAACGTTTGGTTAGAATACCTGCCCGGAAAGCGGGAGACTCGGGTTCGATGACCAGTTATATTCAACATTTTTTAACTTTGGTTGTCATTGGGTTTTTCAGCTTCGCGGATTTCTCTAGAAAAATATTTCCGATACTTAGACACTGGAAAACTTTGTACACGAATAATTATTTTTCTTTTTCCTGGACAGTATAATTGATACAAATGTGAAAGAAATTTTTCACTCTATACAGTCCGAACGTTACGTTTATAAAAGGAAAAATATAGTCAACGTTTGGATGTCACACTGGATAAATGAGGTAAAGAATCGTTTTTGGCTGATTAATAATGATAATTATAACTTTTACAGTAAGACAGAACTTTAAAAAAAACTTAGGTACAAAAAAAGTTGCATTATCATTAAATGATGGAAACACTTATTAATGCCGTATATACAAAGTAAGATTTTATAAGGGATGTAAAGTCCTAAAAAGTTCCAAAATTCAAATAAAAATGCATAAATTATGACTGATTTTATATACTTTTCAAGAAAGGTATCTTTTAGAGTTAATATTTAAAATTAAATTCAGAGGAATGAAGAATGCACGCGAGTATACGATGGGAAAATATCCTTGATCTCTCTCAAGAGATAAATTCTTTAAAAACAGAAAATTTTACTCAATATTTTTCGAAGACGCAATCATCACGATGCATCTTACCTCATTTATAGTTTGCAGAACTCAGAATCCTTCTTCTATATATGTGACGCAAGGGGAAAGAGAAGGGAAAAACTCGAATGGCAGAGAAAGTTTTATATCACAAGCAGAGATGACCCGAGTTTAAAATATTTCGAGAGGAGCAATTCAGATGCGAGTGCTGGCAAACAGACGAAGAGGGAAAGGCAGTGAAAGGTGTCCATGTGCACTTGTTAGAAGCTGTGGCATCGTGTCAAGGTTCTTCCAAGCGGAATCTCATAACCGTTATGCATACGTGCGGAAACGTATGGAGCTGCATAAAATTTCGATGCCCCGCGTTACATAGGCGATGTCTTGGAAATTTCGGAGGATTTTTTTTATGTTTTTGGGACTTCACCCAAGATTTATAAGCCTAGAACGCGAAATTATTCTATGCTCAGAAAGATGACGCAGAAAATGTCTCGAAAGCACCATCGTCTTGGGACTTAGGACATTTTTATTCGTCCAATTCTCAAGTCATGCTCTTTGGTATTTCTCGAGAATTGCAACGGCAAGGAAGCGAAATAGTTTTGATATTTACGAAACAAGCCAGAGACAAGTATGGCAAAGAGTTGACGGTTTCTTTTTATTAATGACAGGTGATCGAATATTCTAAATGTGATTAAACGATCACATACACCTCCGTAAAGAACTGTATATATTTAATTTGTAACTCTGTATTATAAAAATCTACTCGCATAGGGTCTGATAATTCACACTCCTATATTTTATAATATTTTGCTTTTTCTCCATATACAGGGTGTCCGGATGAAATACATCCAATATAAACTATATACTGGAAAGTTTTTATTACAAGTACTTCCTGTATAGACTATTTGAAAAGGAATCTCTCAATATTTTTTCCACATCCCGTTCAGGCGAATACCCTAATATCTATCCTTGGTGGGCTCACGATAACTAAATCAGAGATGCCTGGAAGTTGGATCGGCCGAAGAGGGTCAATTGCTTGGGCTCTTACGTCGCCAGAATAGATTAGAGAATTAGATTTTTTCCCCGAGGGATTATGCGAAGAATACAGTGTACAAGATAAAGATCAAAAACATTGAACAGCTATTGATTGAATAACAAAACCTTCTATACATTCTACTGTTATACGTAAACCAGAAATACGTATGATAAATATCTTCCAAGATATATTATATTTTACAAATCCTTCATCTGGATATCCTATACGTATCTATAACTAGACAGATAGCATATTTATGAGGTCATCTTTAATTTTAATTTCTTAACATTTAAACTCTCAGCAAAAGAAGTGATCAATAAATAAACTGAATCCGAGACCATGTGGACAGTCGCACAGGTAAGTTCAGAAAAGAGAAAGAAATATCGATAATTTGAGACAGATATGGTGAATTCATGATAAAATCGGCTGATACATAACTAGAAAACTATGATATTGAGTAAATATCACGAATTTTATCAAGCAATATCCGTTGATAATTCATTTTAAATTTTTATTAGACAAGCAATGGACGATCGTATAATACCACATAAATAAATCAATAAATAAAACGAGCAACCGGTTTCAACGCCACAACATCATCATCAGGCTGAAGAAGTGGCTGATTATAAAGGAGAAGGGAAAAAGAAATGAGTTATCGAAAATGTAGATGTAATTGGAGAACGTAAAATTCGATTACGAAGGCGGGCACCTACACACCACCCTTGAATAAGCAGCAATGCCAAATATATAAATGATGTATTAGAAGACAGTTTATCCATCACTATACAAAGAGAAACATACGGTATAAGTTAAACAGAATCGCAAGTAATCGTCAATACTCATATTAAGTGATTGTTTATCGTCTAAAAAGAATCCGTGATACGAAGGCACAAATGCAAGTACGAATATTCAAAATCATGCATAGAAGAGATTTATCGGGCCAATTAATGAAAAGAATTTGTTTTCCGATGATTTAAGAGGAGAAGACTTCCCAAATATGGATAGTGGTAATAATAACCGGGAAGAAAATGCTCCTACTTTTCTCACATAGGAAAAATGTGCAATCTCCAATAAAAAAATCATTTTCATCGAAGAAATATCATTAAAGAAATCCTTCCTAAGATCCATTTAAAACTAATTTGTAAACTCTCCCTGTATTGCTATCAGTGCCTTACTGTTATCTTTCCTAGATTCTAACATCGAGGTCAACAGAAGAGACGCTAAACGATAGCAGTCATGTTTTTACATTGCACGCTATATAAATTGTACCGCGCAACCAGAGGACGCCATACTCGTGCGCTCTTTAAACTACTTTTTTATAAACAGGATCCGCGTGTCTGCTTTTATTCTCCCGTCGCCACTTGAAAAGCGTTCTTTTTTTCGTCTCTCGTAATTTCCGCACGGAGTCACTAATGGCTTCGTGCTGCAATTCCTCCCTCAGGAAGATGAACTCGTACGCATTATTATGGGGTTCAAAGGGCCGACCTTTCCCAATGACCAGGATAGAGTTGTCCCTTATAGATTACTTTTAATCTCACATCCTTACGTGGAAAATGGCAAGCCGAAACTCAGTTATGTATCAATGATTGGACATTTTAAAACCAGAGATTTAAAATATTTTATAAGTAATTATGCAAGTGAAAAAGTATGTGTGTTACGTATGCACATATTTCTTCAACTAAAATTTATTTTGTTTTTCATAACCTTTAAAAAATTTATTTCATGATTATTGAATATAAAAGATTTAAGTGTTCTATTTTTATCCTCATTTTAAAATAGAGAATAACCTAGTTCCCTGAAAAATATACAGAAACCTAGTTCAGAATGATAATGATCCCTATTCCATCTTCCTGTAGAAGTTTAGTATTTCACACATGTCGGGGGATATAGCCTAGATCTCGAGAGAGCCTCGGACTCCGGAAGCGCCGATCATTCGAATGCCAATCGTGTCTCCTGCGTCGGCCGCAGAAGGTCCGCAGGCGGCCTCAGCCCTTCGGCCGGACGCGATATTACCTGGTCGGACGGCGTTCGCGACTAGTCCGCGCGTGGGCCCTCCGGGAGGGCCGTGAAGTCTGACGGCTGACTTAAGGGTTTCTTAGCAGCACCCGCCATGGAGCACTCCGTCGGCCACGGAGCGTCGCGCGGCAAAGGGGCACCACAACGGAGTTACCTCAAACCATCGGGCATCTAACGCGGAACTCGGAGTATCGAAGTCATCTTTAATTTTAATTTCTTAACATTTTAAGTTTCAGAAAAAGAATTGATCAACAAAAAAATTTAATGCTGAGAGAGAGAGAATCACTATATTATTATACAGAATAATATATATCATATTTTAAAATTTAATTCTTAACATAAACGTCTTTTAATAAATCATAGAAGCTATAATTTTATAATAGTACTGCATTCCGTAATTATAGAGCATATTACTTAAGTAGAATTATTCTGAAATCACGCCTGAATCCTTTCACTCACTTTCACTCCTTGACAAAAGGCAGTAATGTCCACACTGAACTTAAACATGTCAAAACAATGAAACATCATTATTACGCAAGCAATGAATCGGAGCCGTGATTAAATAAAATTGACATTTAATGAGCAGCTTTCTGCTTTAGAATGATAAGTCAGCACATTGTACATAACATACTTTCCCTAGCAATTATTTAAGATCGTAATCTTCTCATTTATAAACGATGATAGCTCTGAATTATCTTCCGACGCAAATTGCCCGAACGTGTCCGTAATTTTCCTATCCCTAAAAAAAGGATACTAATGCCCTGTAGGCGTCTTTGAGAGGCGTGAGCAAGGAGAAAGCGCACGTGTTGGTTACCTAACTCTTCTGCTAAGGAAGATTATTCCATTCCTTTCTCTATCTTCTATTATCAAATACATTGAAGCATTTCATCTCTCAGCTATTTTCCTAAATCTTTCATAAGTTGAATATTATAACTGAATCATAGCTGAATACCCCTTCTCTTAATTCTTTATCGATCTGAATGTTTGGATTCATTTGAAGAGTGTTTAAAATGCTCATTGCTCGTTATTTCTATTGCTTTCTATTTATGAATGAATGATTGCAATGTGCCCACTTATTGATTGGCTAGATAAAAGAAGAAACATTTCACTCTTAATAACCCCTAACTATAGACCTTTAAGTCGTATATTTTTCACTTATCAATAATTAAATGTGTTCCCTGAAGAGCAATTTATATGATTTTTAAAAGTGATCGATAAGATATTGATGGTATACCATAAGCCTTTATTCATGTTGACTCATTCGATTAATTTAATTTATATTTACGGGGTCAAATATTTGAAAATTATTCGGAATAATTTTGGAAGTCTTTTATCAATCCATCATAGGACGAGAATTATAAAAACTTTGTCCGAGTTTTCTTCGTCAAATGCACTTCTGGCGGTAGTCTTTGGCCCGAGAAACCGTCTGCTAATCAATTAAATTATTTCTGTAATCATTTCTGTGAAATTTAAAATTACGAGTATCTCTGGAAGTGACTTCTCTGAAATGCGTATTTACTGGATGCAAATCATTATCCTCTCAAATGAGGGCATCTTTAAAACTTAAACGATTTTAAATTTTTAATAAATAATAATAATAATAAAACGACTAATAATAGGTTTATTATAATAATAAATAAATTATAAGTCTCTTCTTAAATCTTACTCTTCGTAATATAAAACGTAATAGGAAGAGATAGTAATAAAAGGTACACGGAAGAAACTACTTTGTGAGTTTAAAAACCTAAGTTTGCACTCAATACCTCACAACAAGATAAACCCGCAAAAGAGCGTAACCTCCTGATGATTAACTGAATTTCAAAAGAGAGCAGAAAGACAAACAAACAATACAATACTCTATCACATAGAAAAAAATCAACATAAAATTAAGCTAACGTAAAAATAATCATACCGTAGAAAGAAAATCTTGAAATACAAATGATTAGGTTACAAGTTAGTCTATTTGGTCGATATAATTTGGTCATATGAAAACAGCAATAAAAAAATAATGGCAATCAAAGAATTTACTTATAATAAATGTCAATGTTAACAGGTAAAACAAATGATATTTCTTGACATTGAGGTAAAATGTCAAAAATACACGGAAATACGGTATTGTGACGGTACGGTATACGTTAAGTTTTACCCATACAGATAAAGAGTCAGAAATGGCAATTTAAGCGGCAATTCAATTAACTATAATGGATAAATAATATAATAGATATTAATAATGAAATAATAGATAATAAAAAATATGCTAATAAATAATAAAAAATAGATATTGCTAATAATGCTAATAGATAATAAAAAATAGATATTGCTAGACACGGTGGACCAAATCGGATACCGATGGATTTTTTTAAGGGTTTACTTAAGCAGGCTAAGACTTGGTACAGTAACAGTGAGCTAAAGAAGATCGGTTGCAATTTTGAGCATTCAAGTTCACGTCAAAAGGAGAACATTAAGAAAGATCTAATATCGAGTGCCAAACATGTCTCCCATTATACATTGAAAAGCTCTCCTCATACGTATAATGTATGATACATTCGCTATACCTGTAAGGAGAGTTTCTTACATTTGTTCACCTGCATTTAAAAAGAAAATATGGAGCAACCGGAGGAATTCGGCAAAACGTTTTCTAAGAACTGAAATATGGATAGATGTAGCTAAAATAAGGCTTTCAAGTGGTGGGAAGTCGAACGTAAGGAATCATGTGAGACAGAGTGTAAGGCGGGGTACAGGAGTTTGCTTTTGCGCGATAGTGACACACGATTCACAAGAGATATACAACTGTAAAGCAAATGCAGTTGAAATAGTTTATGTGAATTGGAGGAAGGATCACAACTGTTTTGATGTAGACTGAAAGGTGGCAGCTCGACGAGGATGTTCTGCATTGATTTAGAGAGTAGAAGGTTGGAGAAATCAGAGTTTCTTACGTAAGACCCGGTAGAAAAGGGATGAGTAAGGGGAGGGTGACGCAGAAATATCAAATAATAGCTACTCACAGGAAAGAGAATGCCTTGGAAACGAAACGCAAAGTAAAGGAAGTCATTTGGTGCGTCGTAAAAGAAGAAAGTAATGAATTAAGAAATGTGCGTCGTACATGAAAAGGTTAAAAGCATGCCTTGCGCTAATGGCGAACATGTTTATTTGCTTAGAAAGTAAAGCAATTTTCATCATCAAAGACGTTAGAAAATCAAAGAATTTTCTGTGGTGAAATGAGATTTCGGAACTAAAGTTCCTCGCGGCAAAATCAGGTAAATTGTGAGGAAAACTTAAACTTAACCTTCACCTAACCTCCTTCGCAGTACTGAATACAGATTTTCACTTTTCCACAAATATAGAAAGAACATCTTGATTAGGTTACAAGTAATTCTATTTGGTCGGTATAATTTGGTCATATGAATATTTTTGTGGAAAAGTAAAAATCTGTATTCAGTTATGTATTTCCACCACATCTCGACCGAGGCTATAGATTATACTCCTTTGAAATAGTTTTGCGACAGAAAGATGTCGAGGAAGAAATGACTAAATCATCTGACTCATCTTCAGGAAATACCCCGAATCTCCTCGTTATTTGAATGAAAGATTAACTTTTCTTCAGATCGCCTCAAAACCTTTAATCCTTGAACCCACATGAGCCGTCTGATTTTCTTTTCATCTCTGCCATCCTTCTTTTTCGTCACGCCTTTCGAAAACTTTCCGGACGGAGGGATAAAATGACGAAGCGCACGTCTTATGAAAGCCATTTCGCTTTGCATGGCCCATAAGTCTCACTACGAAAGAGAACAGTTCAATCTCTGGATGCTAAGAGGTCTCAAGACCTAAGGAAATGTACGGAGGGATAAAGGCTTGAATTATGCGACAGAATTTGGAAAGAATAAATTAAAATGAAATTCTGAATGCGAAGATGATAAGAGCGGTAAATTTTCCTTTGGGAAATCAACTCAAGTGAAGTTTTAGCTCAATTATTATACATACATACAGACGGTTTTATTTCATGCGAATTCGGTACTAATAGACTTACATTTAACCGTTAATTATAAGTAAAAATAATAAGTAAAACAGTACGTTTAGAAGGGTCAATGCCCACTGATCTTTTTTCTTATTTATGTTTGGCAAGCGAAATAGAGCCGCTATTTGCAAATGAAATTTCAGGTTGTGTTTCTTTTTTCCGGGATGATTAGTTACAGTAGCACATTCAAATCAGACTCAACAGGAAGCCCTATGAATTTGGTATATTTAAATCCTACGCCTCCGTCGTATATGATGAAGAAATATTGGTCACTTTCATCATCTCGAGGGCCTTGTCAAACTTAACTGAGGCTGCGTTTCGTTAGAGATTAAAAAAGAGGGATAAAATATTTTGCGACTGAAGTGCAAAAAAATCTAAGCTGATCACTCTTCTGACAGATTGTTCTATTTTGCAAATCTAGACCTTCAGTTGGGAAACTTCGCAGGTACCCACTCTTTGATATTTAATTGTATTTATATCTAGCTTGAAACAATGCTTTTAATTCATGTATAAGTTGATATATATTATATTTTACTTTTTAATATATATATTTTTTATTATTATAATTTTTATACCTTTTGTTCATTTTCTTTCTTTTAGATTTTTCTCTCTAGAGGTAAGTTGATTGTAAATACGAGTTTTGTATCAATTTTGTATTTTTTATGGAATATCTGTAAAGTTTGGGTGAAAGAGCTGGCATTTCGGCCTAACCTCGCCAAAATAGTTAGAAACTGTTAATAATATATATAAAATCCAAGCAATGAAGATTTGTGACATTCCAGATGTTTTCAGAATCATTATTCACATAATCTCGAAATACAAAATTCTCTAGAAATTACAAAAAGTATGGTTTTATTATTGAAAAAATTCCTTTAGGAAATTCACTTTCCGCTCAGTTGTATTTATCGATTAAGAACTTAATAATAAATGGGATATTTCTGAGTTGTGAGCGAGTGAATTTCGTAAGTTCCCTCGCTCGGTATGTCCTGATTCACCTTCTCATCCAAAGCCTTCCTTAGGTTTCTATTACGATGACTAACGATGTCACGTAATCGCTTTATATCATTAAAATTGCGCAAAATGAAACGATCTTTCTTTCAAAAGAAGACTTCTGGAAACCGATGGGAATTTTTAAGCGAAAGGGTTTTGATAGGTAGAGCAAAAACTTCACTTTCTCCACTGTGAAAGGATGGACATGAAAGCAGCAATACCGCAAGCCCATGGATCAGATCTCACCTCAATCTTATTGAATCCTCAGATATAAAAGGGGATAATTTCTCACTTTCTATTTTAGCGTGATATTCATGTCTATCCATGGAGAAGAGGCGCGTTATACTTCCGGTTCTCAATGCCGTTCTGCACCTATGACCCCAATTATAAGCTATAATCCCTATTCAAATTTCGGCATGATAAATGAAAGTTGTGTTATTTAGTTATCAATTTTCTGATATTTACATTACGGAGCTTTCAATAAACGAGTTAACAATTTCGAAAACAAAATAATCTATAAAAACAAAAACACTGTGCACAAATATAAAAAGGTAACCAGAAAAAAGGCAGGTAAAGAAATACCTTTATAAATACATTTAGATGGTTGCCTCGATTCTTTACAAAATCATTGAATTTTAAATTTAACAAAAATTTAAGTCAATAATATTCACTCTGAATTTTAATACAATAATGTAAATGATAGCTGACAGTGAGTAATGAAAAATTATTTCGAAGTTCTGGTGATAATTATAAATCAATTACCGAATTGAATCAAATCAAAAAACGCCCATTTGAAAAAATAACGTATTACCCCCTCTCAGCTGATTTTAAAGGGTGTTTTTTAATCCCCTTGGTTATATTTTAAAGGTGAGTTTGGACTCTGGGTATTATGCTGACGATTCTGTCTCCAAATACAGAAAATTATTATTATTTGCATTTCCCTAAAGTCTTTAAAATACGTAATTTCTATTGATGGAATTTGAAATCAGATCTACCTTTTACATTATTTTTAATGATGAGAGCAAATCTTCGGCGAAATGGAACTTAAAAAGGTTTTAAAAGGGAAACGAAGGGATTTCATATTCCTTGTCTACAAAAATGATGGGAATTACTCTCTACGCTCTAAATAATATCCTATACCTGGGAGTATTTTGGAGAAAAAGAGCTCACGTACGAAATCCTACGTAACAATTACATTCATTATTGAGTATAATTATCAATGTTCATTGCATATATTTATTGACCCGATATCAGAAACTCCCATAAGAAATACATGGAAGCAATATTTGAGAACTAATTTCACCTTCACGTCTTTTATTAAAAACAAGATATTTATCGGAGTAGAAAGAAAAGAGGAAGCCTTTGAAAGATTTTGAGCGATATATATTTTAATATTAATTATAGAAAATAAATTCGATAAAATATTTCATTTAATATCTTGGCAACAGAGCGCAATTTTCACAGGGAACCAACTACAAATCCACAAGCGTTAATAAGGTAGCGGAAAAAAGTAAAAAAAAATGCATATCAAAGCACAGAAAAGGAAACCAGTTCTGAAAATTTAATTTAACCTTCCTTTGGAGAGAAAACAATTAACCTCTATTCGATTCTGCATGAAACAGAGGTGGAAGATTTATTTCCAGAGTCGTCAGTGGATGAATTCCAAATTTCCGTAGATAAAATCAAAGACGAAATAGTAATTCGAACCAATTTCTTTCGGCGAATTCCGAGAAAAAAGAACTTTCTTCGGACCCGATTATTTCGATATGAGTGGGCATTAATTTAATCTAGCACTCAAAACCACTGATGGGCGTCGGCCTTCAACGGATGCAACCCGTCCTCAGCAAAGGGAAAGACCGACATCAAAGAGTTTTCCAATTACAAAGTTTCTGGGCAAGAAAAATGGGTAGGGATCCTTTATGGAGCTTTCCGTAGGATATAGGTCGATACCAGAGATTGGAATCGCTTCCATTTTTCCTTCAACGCCAATCTCTTCGGAAATTAAACAATTAGCCCCTCTCCGGAAAACTGCTTCCGGTAAAACTCCTTCCTCGCGGCATCGATTTAACCATCTCTGTTCATAGACATCCTTCGCATAAATGGAATTATCGAGATTTTTACTTCCTTGAAAGAGGTCGACATGAAGTGTACACGTACACTAGAGGTTTACTTTGACCTACAATCAGGACGACGGAAAAATCTAAACATAGCTTAAGAAAACTCAAAATATGTCTGCACCCGAATTTACTTAGAAGGCAGAAAAAAAATCTTGAATCGAAAATTGCTCACAGGATTATGCATCACCGAACCGAATCTAATCCATACATTCTAACGTGCTATCCACTTTTAGGCGTGTGGCAGGTGGTGCTTATACCATTTCCTATATTTTCCAAGTTGGTTACAGTCTCATATTGTGCGTGGAATGATACTTTTTTCAACTGATTAGTCCTAGCATCTATTTCTCAAATTTTCACACGGAATCAGACCTTCCCATGTAGAATAGTGAGCGCATATAATCTACTACTTCAACGATAAACCAAAAATGTAAAACGAATGTTAGCTCAATTACACAAACAGGACATGTACTCCTAATTTGAATTACATTTTCGTTCTAAAACATTGGATAAGGTACAAAGATAGACCGAAGAGGAAAACAGCTACCTGACAGGGACTCGAACCCACGTCTTCCAATTTCAGGGCAGGTGTTCTAACCACTAAACCACCACCGCAGTTACGGTTATTGGTCAGAACACCTTCCCGGAAACCGGAAGACCTGGGTTCGAGTCACTTCCGCGTCGATATTTTTCATTTCCGTTCTTTGGCTTTTATGACACACTCAAACACGTGTAATGCACTTTTCAATATACTTCCCTCACCAAAATATAAATAATAGAGAATTTTATAAAAAGGTAAACGCTTTCTAGCAAAATTATAAAAAATCTGATATTGATCACTAGGGAATTTTCAATGAGAAACTGTAAAATCCTTTTCATTTGGCTGGTTTAGTATTTGAAGCCCAAGAAAATGTAACCACTAAAGCCATTCCTTAAATTTGATTTAAATTCATACGAACAGAGAATAAGCGAACTTCGCTCACAAACGATCACTCGAAATAGTTTCCTCCTTCGGCACAGAATGACGTTTATGAGAAAGAAAAAATAAAAAACGTATTTCCGACGATCGAGAGCAAGTTGAAAAAGCTTTGCACTGAAATGGAATCCTGACGTGGGGAAGCCGTTATCGTGTCGCTTTGGTGACCACGTCACGTACTAAAAGGACAGTAAAGAGAGAAAGCAACATTGTGCTCTATTTCTATTTCCAAACGTACAAATCACCTCTGCTCCAAAGAGTGAGCATAAGCTCTCCAATCTCTTACGGTTCATCCGAAAACTTTTACCATTTATTTCTTTGTGCGAAACCAAGGAAGGGGTCGCTTTAACATCGAATGGCGCACGTGTGCTGTCTTATGGCTTCCCCGAGTTGATCTCTCTTATAAAATGCATTCAATGCTCGAGCACTTCCTCCGTAAGGCTGACAATTACATGACAATGTATTTCATTTACGAGATTAAATAGGTTATACTTAGAAGTTAATGGATGAGCGCGTTTTCGATGAAAGCACAAATTAATTTGCTTTAAGTCTTTCAGAAAATGGAGTATATGTGAATGTTTTAATTTGAATATATAAAGAGGAAGGATTAAAATGGTGAACAATTTTCCTTAATTACCGTATCTACCAAAGGAATATTTTATCTCCATTAATAAAGACTATACTTTTGATAAATTCAACCACTCAATTAGTAGTCAGAAAATCCAGAATGTTTCACGTAGCTCTAATAAAAGACGACCCTAGACATTAATGTATCTTAACATATACACAGCCAATTATAGTTCCGCTCGTATTTGCTTTTTAATTTTATTAGTGGGAGCGAAAATTACGGGAAAGAACTTTATACTATGAGTATATACATCGGCTGTGAAAGAGCAATTATAAATATTTGCAAGAGCAAATCGGTCACGGAAACGATAATTCGTCAGCAGGAGATTCTTACAAGGGTGTGTGTCTTAATGTAAAGAGTCATTCGTAAATCAGCAACAATCTTCGCATTTTTTTATATCCAAATAGTAATAAATAATATATTTCCAAAAAATAATTGACTGTTAATTAAAATTTCGACCCGTTTTGGATAGTAATTAACTAAAAACATAAGAGATAAAAAGACTCAACTATCAATTGGGTACGTTCATATTTTTTATGAAGGAGAAGATTCATGGAAAGGTTGTGAAGGCAGGCAGAGGTATTATCAAAGATTGTGGTAAGGCGGTGTAATAAGTAGATTATAAGTCTAAAAGGAGTGACAGATAATAAGACAGAGCACGCTGATAACGACGACAGAAATTTCGAAATAGAGAGACGTACAGACTTTTAGAATTTAAAAGCGTATGAATGAAAACATAAAGGAATGTTTTTGGAGCTAAAGATGTCTTCAAAAATAACTGAAAAAATAGTCAGGTATAACAGATTATTCTAAATAATGCTATCATTAGCGTTCTTACCCAGAAAGTACGAGATTATCATTTAATATCATCCTCACGTTTGTTGAAAATCGATAATTCGATCTCATTACCGAACTGTTTCCAAAAGTTAACTTTATAAATCAGTGCCGTCTGAAACTTACATAGTCCAACAAAATGCTGAATTTTGGCTCATTTTAGGTTTCATTAGCAGGGTGATTGGTGGATTTTCCTTTTTCACATACCTGAAATTGAAAGGAAAATTAATTAATTACAATTTCATAAATTGAAAAACTTCATACAAAACACCACTGGTAATTTTATTTCATTTTATGCATAAATTATTGTCCTGATTGCAGCAAAATGTGCTCTATATATCGTAAATTTGGAAAAAGTTTCATTAAAGATCAAAATGGAAAATTAAGATTTGATAAACTAGATAACAAGTTGATGATAAGTTAATTACTTAATGCGCTTGATGAGTACAACAATTAGATAACAAATAGATAAGTGTGATTAGAAATCTACTTCAAAAGTGAAAGAGAAAGAACTAATTACTCGAAGAACCCGCAAGAATCTTAAGAATAATCTTGAACGTCCTTTTAATTTACAAATTATGCTTAAATACCCTTGCAATTGATATTTCTAGTTACAATGTAAAATAAATATTACAAAAGGAAATAAAAAAAACTATTATAGTTCCACTACGCTGAACCGGTTTCCGCCAACTAAGGCTTAATCTAACTTAATTTACAAATAAATGTGTTCATTTTCAAGGAGTTTCACTAAGCACTCATCTGTTATACACATATACTTCCCTACAAATAATGCCAAATAACACATATGATTCATAAAACAGGAATCAAGACCGTAAAACCAGCTGCAATACAGTAATGGAAATATCAACCTATTTTATTTTAAAGGCCAAGTACAAACATAAACTACGATTCAATCACAGTTACCTTTTACTATTTGCGCGGTGGTCTAGACATATAAAAAGGCCTCAATTCCTAGCTGAATACTTTACACCACGAAACAACTTTGACTTATCTGCAACTATGCAACGAGGGGAAGTTGATATGTTGGAAGAGTGTTCAAACGTAATAGCGATCAGCTTATCTCTCTGTCTGAGACTTCCGCTGGCAGCATCAAACACACTCCCAACTTAGGAACGCTTCCGTTTGCATGGCATACGTGACCAGCCCTCCAAACAACCTGCTTATCCATCGAAATTGACTGCTTAAAAGAATACCAGTAAACAACAAACCAAAGTGACCTACACCAAGGAATGGCTGTTAATTTTTTTGTCATAAATAATCTAAAAAAATTCCAATAGAAAGCTTCTAGAAAGAATAAGACTCCACCATTTGCTAGGATAATTAAGATTACCCTTGGTCTGGATATAAGCATACTAGTGAATTCCCCCGTCAAAAATGATGAGAATTAATTGAATTTTTTTAAATGAACTACTATTATCGCATACACCTGATGTATGTCAAAATATCCCGTCAAAAATGTCAAGAATTAACGTAAATGTATCTGTCATATTATCTGTCAATATCTGGCAAGCAGTAGACTACTTTACCGACATTTTTCTTATTTTATAACCAATAACATTCGTCATCACCAAAATGGCCGAGTGGTTAGTGTCTGTTTCTTAATTCCGAAAGTTCCAAAATTTCCAAAGACTAAACCATAAGTTTATCCTCAGTGGTTCGGATCCTGCTCAGGGAAAAATTAAGTTTCAGGTTTGCTATGAAGCTTTATAAGAAAGTAAGAACTTTCCATAGCTTGCTTGTTTCAAGAAAGAAATTCTTTACTTGGTTATGCAAATATTTATTTTAATGACGCACAATTTCATAAACGTATAAGTATTAATAACAACTTTATAATTTTCATATGTTTCTTACCCTAAAATGCATATCTCGTTTACTTTAGCTCTCATTTAGCATCATTTCTTCATACGCGCTGCCACGGCTTATTTCAACAAAACAATCCTCTTCAAACTAAATGGAGTACTTTTATCTTATTTAAATATCCGTATATCTCAACACGTTACCCTTTTGGTCATGTGGAAGCGGGTGCGCACACTCTTTTCATTAACAGACTTTAAAAATTAAATACTAAAACCAACTTGATTTAGCATCGATTTCCCTTTACTCACTATATCATTTCGGCCTAAGTAACATGGATTTTTCTATGTAAATATTCTATGAATGCATAAGCTCGGATTCAACAATCGCACTGTTTGTTAAGGGGACTGGCTACGTACGTATAGTATATAAAACGGCAGATTCTCGCGAAATTTCCGTTTATTTTGTCAAAATTCTCACAATTTGTAATCGGAAGCAATAATGCACGGCAAAAATAAGGATCATAATTCAATTTCCTTTCCTTTGATACTCATCTCGATATTGTAGGGCAATAAATTTTAATTTGATCCTGCAAAAGAAAAAAATCCTGCAATCGATCAAAATTTACTTTACGTGTATTTCTTATGAGAGCATTTTCGAGTCGTCCAAAGTCGAAAGAAGGATACTTTTGATAGAAAAATATAGATATGTGTTAGGTCACTGACCCTCTCATGAATCTTTAGATTTCATAATTCTATCTCGTCGGAAAAAGCGTGAAATCAATGTTCCAATATTTCTACCCTGTTTTTCTCACGGGAGTTTCTGACATCGGAGAGATAAATATACGCACATCGGTGATTATTATATAAGGTAATGTTATGAGTAACTAATGATGGCACTCTATGAGATGTACTTCAACCCTTTTATTCCAATATGTTCGCGAAGCACTCTAGAAATAAAAAGCTGTTTTGTTTTGTTGTAGATAAAAATAGTTTTCATTATTATCAATTTAACAGCCCAACCCAACTCCTTATATGATAGTAGGTTACTTTTTTGTAGTAATATATGAGAGCAATAAAACATATACCAGCCAATAAATAACATATCGAAAAAGTCTGACTTTTTTGGGAAAATCTTTTTCGATTACACATCCTTTCCTTCTCATATGCTTCCTATCCGACCTCTTGAATGAATTAATTACTTTTAATTCATTAATGATTGCTTAATTTCTCTTCAAAACTTCAAATACTTGGAATATAATCTTTAGTTTTATGAGTAATGGGTATTGAGTATACTATAAGTATGAGTAAATTGTAGGTTTAGGAATAATGAGTCTTTGAAGAGTGATAATTCAAGAAACACTTATATCAGACCGTCACCCTTTGAACAGAAATATTGTTAATATATCATGTTTACATTTATCTTTTTCGGCATTAAGGATCCTAGTTCCAGACAAGGTAATCTACTTTCCATTCGCGAATTTGGAATGAGTTGAGAAAATTTATCGAGCAATTCTCCTTTGAATACATAATAAACGCCTGAGGGAGAAATAATTTCTATCTTCGGCGCGAATTACACATTAAAAATATCGTAGCAAGCTCGTCCATCTATCCATTGAGATACTTTAACTAATTGCTGGCCAAGGATCGACAAAAATATACACCTGTCCAGAAGAAAGTGATTTATCATTTAAATTTTACAGTTTTACTTGCTTATGCCTCCTAAAACATTACGATTGATTACTTTATAAATGAATACAGTAGTTTAGCTTTATCTCATTAACATATTGCCAATGCATTCCTGGTGTAGTTGCATATTAAGAGATTTTATCGCTGGATTTAGCGACTTCTTCCATCTTTTAGCCACTTCGGTTTTAATGATTTGTTGCACTTGATCATCCACTATAAACATTTGATTCAAATAAACTTTGAGTCTGCATAAATAATAAGTTCGATTTGTTTTAAAATTAAGATATCAGTATATTTGAGACTTAATATTCATACTATAGACTTAATTTGTGCTTTCTCATCAGAGATTTTTATATATGCATATTTAAGAAATAATATGTTTCAACTGCTTTTTAGCGATGTTTATTACAAAAAGCGACATTTTCGAAATTAAATTGACATCTCTCCTCATCGGGGCCTCAGGTATGCATAGGCCACTGTGAATAGTCGTTCATGCTACCATTAGTTTGTGAGTACCTTATCTTACAGAGACAGCGGACTGACCGCTAAGCTCCGGCATTTAAGTCGTAAAGATAGCATAATTATAATCTTTTTGCTGTTAAAATAATCTCTTTGACGTGTCACGATACATCGAGGATCCTTTTATAATCGATACATTCATCATCATCGATCTCTTTGCCAATAAAATTCAGTCATAAAAAACCTGGATTCAAACACCCGATAAAATCCTTAGGAATAAAGCCCCAAAATATCGTGAGATATGACGCTGCGGCGAAAATAGCAGGATCACTTTCAGAGTATTTTTTGGCAGGAGCAGTATGAAGGAAATGAATCCATCTTAATGCTAGCCAATAGGCTATTTACAGGGCACGAGCGTCGATTCCGTTGTTACCGAAGTGAAGACTTGATTACGCGAAAAATATACGAAAACATTAGTATTTCAAGCTTCCTTTCGCACTCATCTTGAAGAGAAGAAATTGGCGATAAACGTCGAGGCAGAGCTCCCGAACACCCCGCTCGACCACGCCCCTTTTTACAGTTGTGCCATACATCATTCCCACAAAAAATCGTTTTCACAAGCACCCTAACCAAACGTCCAGAGCCATCCATTCCGTTAAATCATCGCAGCAATAAAAGCCCCCTACCGGTAGATCCAAACAATAAATATAATACGATCTCCAACATATCGATCCATTCACCTCTGAGCAGTGTTACTGCGGACTATGAGGACACTACATTCAGGAATGAAGATAATAACGAATTAAATCCATCCCATTTAATCCTTTGATCTTATAACTTAATTGAAGTTTGATTACCAATTAGCGGCTTTTCTTCCGCAAAATTAACCAAAGCGTAAGCTATACTACTAGTAGGTTTTCGATGTTCCTGTCAGTTTTTTATTGAAATGATAGATCAAAAAAGTACTACAAAAACATAAATGGATAAATGACAGCGGAAAAAATACCACTCTAATTACGAGATAAAAGCATCCTTAGCAGCAGGTTTGCATTGGTCGTTTGCAAATAAACGTGTTTAAAAAGTACTTGTCTGTCTTCTTCAGGGTAAAAATACTTGGGCGTTAGCTGAGGGTCTTATCTATTTGAAGGCCTGGATAAAACTAGGATTATAAACTCTCCACACTTTACAACAGTTCTTTTCAAATATTTAGAGGCACGACTAGTTCACGGTTACTTGTTTTCCGCTTCAGGAAAATGTTTAAAGAGACTAAGGCCCGGTATTAAAATCTCTAATTTAACGCGGACTTTAACCGTAAAATTCACATTAACTCGAACAAACAAAATATAATCGATATTTAAGCCTAAAGTGGTATTTAAAGTGATGTTTAACTTATATTCTGGATTGACTGGGCATAAATCAGATATTTAAGTTAAAAATTACATTAAAGTTGTTTATAATCAATGTGTGCCATCTTGTCTGTTTACATTGGGATGAAATTTCACTTTAAATGCAACTTAATGCAAAAATATCCATTACAAAATGGTTTTCCAAGTTAAATATTATACAATTAAAGACTTTAAAGAGAGATAATATGCCGAGCCTAAGTCTACATAACAAGTTTATAGAAAATACTACATAGTTATATTACATATAACGTCTATTCATGCTTCACAATAGTTTATGGAAATAATACTTATAATTTATTATTTGTTATTCTCGCCGGATTGAACAATTGAATTTTCTATGGCCCGTTTTTTATTAACAATATCAAATTTTAACTCTTGCAATTCATAGAGAGGGCCTCTGATAGCTTAAAATCCCAGACTTCGACTCTATTCTTCTTCGCAAGACAACTTACTTACTCCTTGTAGATAATGTAGCGATACATTCAATATTCTAAAGCTGTGCGAGAAATCAACAATAATGTCGATGACCTTGCTTTTAACTTTTGCGCTGAAGTCCTAACACTTGCCATTTAATTTTCCACCTTCTGCCTTTTTATAGATTTATTTCTATTTCTCGGTCTGAAGGCGCGTATTCTGGTATTTCTTCTGCATTGTCTTCAAAAAGCATCCCAATTTTTTTTTAATTTAACAGTACAATGTAATAGAAACACTTCTCAACTGCCATCCGTATGGCTGAGGTTGATTATAGCCTCATGTTTATAGCTTGCGATCATCTCTTTTCCTTCATCGGATGAGCGAATTATCTCTTCCCCATTGAAAATAGATATTTTCTGTTTTCGCTGCAGATGTTTTGATTATCATTCACCTTATCCCAAGCGTGCTTTATTGATGACGAAAATTGTCCTCAGCGTTATTCGAGCATCGAAGGCGAATAAATAAATTCATCAATAGATCTTTTAGTATGTGTGCGATAAATTTTACAAAACAACGCATTGAGTCAAATTAAATGGCTTTAACAAAAAGTGAAGTTAACAAAGACACATTTTTAAGTCCGAGTAAGCTGATATGTTGACGTTAGTCGAGATCGTCTGTAATCGCCCCTCCAGCTGGAGTGCACCGTCAGACAAAATAAGCTGTAACTTCAAACTAAATTTTCGATTTTTTGAAATTGGTGGCCTACCCCCTTAATTCCGCACGGCTTTATTCTTAGCTGCGAAGGAATATCCGCAAAAATACACTCTCCTCTGGTCTGGCCGCTTAGTTATAATAATTCTTGTCGAAGTGAGACTAATTTATTTTCCTTCTTTTTTTCATTAAACTCCATTTATTAACAGCTACATCAAGAGAAAATAGCGAGCTCCAGTTTGGGAAATTTATGAGAAAAAAACGTATAAAGCATCGTAAACCGAATCGAATATCTATTTGATTCGATTCTAAATTAGAATAATTAGGTCAGTTCAATTCAAAATGAAAATTCAAAACCCGCACAGCACAAGAAAAATAACAAATTCATCTGTAAGGATATAATTTGACTTCTTAACGGCTACTTATGATACTGCAGTGCCTTCAGCGACCTTCACGAACAATGCGACGGTTCAATGCTAATCGTACAAATGGCGATGCATTTTCTTCCAAATGTCAAATGAAAGCAAGTACACAATTCTCGCGGGAAAAGAGCAAAATAGATAAAGGGAGGCTCCAAGTGAAAGGAGGGTCAACAAAAGGGAGAGAATGGACTTCATTTCGGCCGGAATGGATTCTCTTCCCCAAATAGGCCTTCTTCTTTTTATCAACTCGTTTTACGATTCCAATGGCTTAAAGTGGTCCACCGAAATGAACTCGGACTAGCGAATAGTTTATCCATTAGCCATCTTTGCGGGAATGGGCTCATCTTCCGTCTAACACTCCTTCAATTCCATCGCCGCATTTTATTCCCTATCTCGAAACTTTTCCAAGTCTTCTGTGAGGCAATACCAACCTTGTCAAGACTCCCTTTTACTCTTCGTAACCACCCCAAAGCGCAGCAATGAAAGGGCGGTCATATTAAAGTCAAGGCAGCAAATTAGTGGTCAAGTATTTTTAGGGAATATAAATGCAATAATTAAGTATTTCGTCATGTTGCATTTAAGTATCAAGGATTAAAAATCTTCTCAATACTTTTTCCTTGATTCTCGTGTGAAGCGAGTTGGTACTTAACTTTTAAAAAATTAAAATCCAGAAAGGAAGCAACCCTAAATTTCTACAGAATATGTTTATACGAACAGTTTTCCTAATAAGAAATTGCTACCTACTTGTTTATCCGGGGACCTTGGACTTATCTATTGATGGATAAATTTTTTAAACAAAGATTATCATAAGAATTATTTTTACTGACGCGGATTGGAATTATTATTTTTTATTGTTAAACCTCAAGAGCAGACATAGCTAAATACTCAGTTTTGAATAGATATATAGGGCAAAGGAACGCTCTTCCTGCAAATATATTCTAGCCATTTCCTCCCATAGTGTGTACCTTCAAGCCGAAGTTGAGTAAACTGTATTAATTGGGCAAAACTCGGATAGGATTGGGAGATTTGTGGGGTGGCGGTGATTTGACGACGGTGTTGAACAGTGTTTGTGGTCTCTGTATCGCCTTGTCTTCTGTCGGAGGCAGAAGGGCACACCTCCCTCCTTGGGCATACACCTCACAGACATTGTACTCTATTCAGAACATATAAATTGAACCTACATTATCTATCCAAATTAATGCATCGTACTCAGTACAAATTTCACGCTAACATATTTAACAGGTTTACTAAGTACGAACTAATGCGTATAGTTTGATGTGTATTCACTGAAACCTGACTCTGTATGTACTACCAATGAAATGTATTGAATAATGAAATGGTCTGAAACTAAACAGGTTCGCAATACTTTTCCATTACTAACGAACTTCGAGGCAAAACCTTACTATTTGCCCAATTTTCAAAACCTACTTTAGTTCGAGAAATGAGAACTAAAAGAGATTGAGAGAGGAAAAGTAAAACGAGAGAGTGAAAGAAACGGTAACGGACTGAGTAAATGAGAAAAGCACGATCCGGAGAAGGTAATTTGCGATGGAGAAAGCAGCCAAGAAATGACGGAATCATCCCCGGTCTCAAGATGCATTGTCAGTGGAAAGGGAATTCATTCCAATCAAAATGGAATTACGCTCTCGAATCGTTACCGGACTGAAAGAAGACGACTCTTCACTTTCACTTGTTTTTGTTAATCCTTCGGTTCAATCGGCCACTGTCAGTGACCTCTCGGAATAAGGAAGTCGATAATAAGACCTTTCTCATGGAACTATAACGTGTATTTTCACTGCTAATGATTCTTCAATCCTCCGTCGATTGGTGAGACTTTTAAGTCTGAGTAATTACTTTCAAAAGGCCGTCAGGAAGCTGAATTCTCGTATGCTGAAGTTCAAAACATCGATCGAAAAAATCGATGGTTACTAAAGGTGATTACTTTCTGCTACAAAAATACATTTTAATTTAACCAAAGTAGGGCTCCTAATGAAAGTCATTTCATCCACCAAATATGACTCTTTCCAGTCCACTTTATTTCCTTCACTACTCAGTCTCAATTAATGTTACTACGATACAGATCTTCCAAGGAAGAGACAACTGTGTCGACTGAAGTCTATAACAAACCTCATCCGCAGCTAATTCATGCATATATTTTACTATTTAATTTTTCTTAATTGTTTTATCATTGTCTGCTTTATATTTTAAATATAAAAAATTAATTTTTCCCTTACTGCGTTTTTGGGGATTTCTTTCACCCCCATTCTTGTTCTCCCGCTACGTTGGTTTTTTCCATATCAAACATCAGTTGCGGAGATTTTTCCACAGATCAAATCTTTCCTATTTTCCCTTCCTTTAAATACATTATTGTGCATTTTCCTCTCTCTTTGATCTTAATGTAATAGAACTATACGAGGTCAGGTGGAAGTAAAGATCACTCGGGCATAACCTAGCCTAATGAACGGTCAAATAATAATATAATATACCCAAACGATTTGGGTATATATATTTTTGATGAGTTTTCAGGTTCCCTTATTCAATTGTTGAATCTATCATTAAATTTAGATGCATTCACTTTAATACAAAAAATCTCAAACAAACAAAAAGGCCAAGAAAAAATGCAAACCTATTTATGTTACTAGCGAAATTTGTATCCGATTTTACGAAACATTCCTAACGAATGCAACACAACCACTCGAGAGAACCGAAACAAGGCCAAGCGTTACATAATTAAGGTCTTAGTTATCCGCTAAGGATCCGTTTAGCCCCTCCCGCCAACATGTAGACGTCGGGGTCAATCCTTCCGAAGGCCTTCATATGTCACCGGGGAGATGTCACCTGGCGGCCAAGTCGCAAATTACTCCCGTCTTCGAGATAACCCAACGCTAATAAACCTCATCGGATTATCTGAGGACGGCTAACACTGTTAGTCGACCCTCCGACGTCAAAAAGAGCTTTGATCTCATTGTCTCCGAGACAATCAAGACTTACAAGTCATCGAACGGATTTTTATTTCCTAGAAACGAACGGAATTGGGAGTTAACGAGCGAAAAATTGCTAAATTAGATTTGAAGAAACTAGGCTAAGTGCGATTTTAAAGGGAGTTCGAATGGCATGAGAGCAAACCTCTTCGATTGAAGATCGTGGGAAACCTTGAGAGAGGGAAGAGAAATCAGGGGACTATTTCCGTCTTTGAAGGCAGTGGCTGAATCATCGTCTCTGAATACATCGCTGTTTTCAAATCTGCTCAATTTCATGAGGCGGAAGAATATACTTTCGATTTCGTAAAAATAACATTCATTTACACCACGGGGATACGGATCGATTCCTTGCATAAAAGAGAATGATTCCGAGATGATCACTGAGGATTTTACTGATCGAAAAAATTCAGGTATGCTAAATAAGTATTGTTTTTTCATTAATAAATTTTTTCCCTGAAATACTGTTAATAAAACCTTCAAAGTTTGTTCCTTAGATACTAGATCCAAAATGACGTGTCGACATAGCAGTTGATTTTCGAAGAAAATTCAAGTATAAAAAACACTATGAGTATGAATAGGATTCGCCTCAAATATTTCGCTGACAGAATAAACCCGTTCATCGCAATCTTAAATTAATTGCGGAAGGTTTTCGGGAATTTATTCCCAACTATGGGCAAATTCAGGTATAGTTACTCAATATTTAATCCCCATAACAGTACAAACAAAGGGGTTGTTATAAACATTGTGTTTGAGAAAATAACATAGAATTACCACCACGTGGTGAGATCCAGTGCATATTATAGATAAGCCTCAAAAGCTTCGATTTTATACTATGTGTTCACATACGTACATATTATATCTTTGGTGAAATGAGATACATAAATTAAAAATACACTAAAAAAGAATTTAAAAACAAATTTTTAAAATTCATTCCAAAAATCCTAACTATACCAAAACAATTGAATACTCTCTATAAGTATATTTAATACAAATATCAAAAAAGAAGATATGTTATATACAATTGCAATAACACATTGATGTAAATCACCTCGTTTTGGTGAGTTCATTCGTAGTTATCACGAAGTTTACTTCGAGCTTTCAAAGTTCATCAGACAGCCTCATGATGCCCAAATGCGATACGTACCTCAACATTATTTTCTTATGCTTTGCAATTTCTAAAAAAAACTGGGGGATTTTTCGCGCACCTCCGGTAAATCTCATAGCGATACCTGCCTTTATACGTCCGATTCTCACCTGCAAATTTCAATTCGTTTTACTTTTAAATCATGAATCGGCGTTCTTTCTGAAGCCGATTTAAGCGTCTTTCGTTATCCGTGCGTACAATGGATGAGGATTCTTTGTCTACTTACACAGTGCAAAAATGAATCGTCGTGACTAAAATGCGTATGCATATGTTAACGCATCAGGGCATTGCAGAGTCGATCACTCGCAAGTTTCGCCGTTGCTCCGAGAGGTTTACCGGAGGGAAAAAAATACGGTGGGAAAGAGGTGAACAAGGGTCCATTCCGCAGAACATCCCCTCGTTTAGAATCTCGCGAAAGTGAATTTCTTCTCCGAGAGAAGAGCTTCGCGCTCAGCGCGCCGGTCACTTCTCCCAGAGTACAATAATAATTGGTAAAAAAAATTCTAATGAAAAAGGGGGCGAGCGATAGCGTCGCCCGCCCCCGGCTAGATATTCATGTGTTTTTATTATAATTTATATTTTCTAGTTTTTATACTTTTTCGCCCTTGTACTACACGCGAGGTTTCTTTCCTCGCTAATCTAGCCTTATGACACCTGCGTTATCCCAGACAGGCGTTTCATATAATGTATTAAAAGTGATTTATTTTGATTTCAGTTTTATCTTATTTGACAATTATAGTTTAGATATAAGTATTTATTAATCATGATTTTATTTCAGTTTTAGTTGCCAAATTATTCCGTATCCGTCTGCTTCGGATTTCACCTTGGTCTTAGTATGACAGGATTCGAGTGCATTTCATACGAATCCCTTCTCCACATCAGTCCTCAATGGACTCTCTCCAGTATTTGCTACTATTTTTCTCTTTAAACCACCAAGATCTGCACCGGCGGCGGCTCCAGGCAGGCTGAAGACCAGACCAGCCGTTTACTCCATACCCTCTCCTTTCAAATTTCTTTTCAACTTTCCCTCACGGTACTCGTTCGCCATCGGTCTCGTGGCCGTATTCATTCTTAGGTGGAGTTTACCACCGCCTTTGGATTGCACTTTCAAGCAACCCGACTCTGAGGATAGTCCCTCCCGGGAAAGGAGGCGCTCCCAAACGGCACAGCACTCAGACCCCCTATGGGCCGCGAGCTTCGGCGCTGGAATTCCTCCCTGTTCGCTCGCCGTTACTAAGGGAATCCTGGTTAGTTTCTTTTCCTCCGCTTATGCTTAAATTCAGCGGGTGATAACGTCTGGGCTGAGGTAGGCGCATTAAGAGATTCGAGCGTCCGCCCCGCCTCTAGTGCGGAATGGGCGACAGCCAACGCATCCCCGAAGTCCTCCGTCGAAAGAATGATCGAATAGCGAAAGGGGATAAGAGACACGCCCGTCACCGACGCGATTGACGGGGCGACAGCTCTCTGTCCGACTCATCGGACTCATTGGGGAGCCCGGCACCCTTCGCCGGGACTCCCAACGCCCGAAGATCGCGGATCTAATAACCTGCCTCAGCCAGGCGTGGGCCGGGAGTTGAATCCTCGGGCCGCATCGTGCGTTTCAAATGTTCATGATCATGTGTCCTGCAGTAACACAGTTCGAAGCGCAGTTTGCCTCGTTACTCATCAATCCAGGAGGCGAGTGATCCACCACATAATATAGTATTTCCTCTTTCATGATCTTTTTCATGTATAATTCATTTGCATTGGGCCTTTTGGTTCAATCGACCGGAATCGAAATCCCTTTCTCGCAAAGACGAGGGCCCAAGGCTTTTAAAAGCGGATGGATCCGCTGCTCTCGTCCACTCTTCCCTCTCTTTCTCTCTGCCATGTTAAAATACTTAAAGAGCCATAATTGAAATAATGGGCCATTCACCTGAACGGCACCATCACTGAGACGAGCATTGGACTACTGGTAGGATTTACAAGGACGTGCTATGCGAGCCACGCTCCGAAGAGGTCTCCACCGGCAAAACGCACAGAGACACTCTAGTTGGCATCTACGCTGGGCGTAGCGCACAATCTCACTCTGCAATCTGTTTACCGCATTTGTGTCCGACACCTTCATGGACTGACACGCGGCCGGCTGAGGAAAGGGCTCTCGCCCTGGGAGCTGAGCGCCGGAGCGCCCCGCTCTTATAAAAGTAGAACCGCAAAAGTATCACTAGGCGAAGAACGAGGGCTTTTCACCGTCCGATCAGAATTTCTTCCGCCGGCACCTCCGCCCGCCCTAAAAGATAAGCTCGAAATCGACGTTTTTCGGAACTATTTTACGTTTCAGAACCCACTCATTAATGTCTTAGGGGAGACGGGGAAAGCCTCGGGCGCCGGGTCGCCTTTACGCGGAGCTACAGATTCGGACGGGTATAATTAAGATTCGTAGTTTTCATTGACCGATTCAAACTTAAGTTCTGATGAAATTTGAAAGTAAATAACTTTTTCAACACAACAGTGAAAATTTTACGCTCTTATAGCAAGAACAACAAAGTTAAAAGCGAAAATTGAATGAATTGCCGAGTTTTCACCCGAGAAAATTTTTGAAACTGCCATTACTCTCTTACAATCCAACATAAAATGCTGATTTTTTCTTCCGTTGCTTATTGTATCATTTGAATGCATAAAAGTCACATGAGATTAATTTTAGAGCAACCAAATCTTAGTAAAAAATTATTTAGTTGGAACGTAACTCGAGAAAAATTTCGTCGTGTAGTCCAATTTATAGGTCGCCTAAAACTTTTTGGTTTCTCACGTGATGAAAAACTTGTCTCGAGAGAAATCGAGATAAATGTTGTAATTTTCATTTGCAGTTTGTTTCGATGCGATATCTTGAATAGAACTTTAGTTTTTGACTTTTATATCTAACAGCGTAATCCGCATCGCGCTCCCGCTCGATTACTTCATGCAGAGAGGTGATAGGTTCAGTCCCTTTCTCTTGCATCTATGACATACTGCATATGATCCGTTTATATAAGAAAAGTTTTCTTCATTAACGTTATAATGAAGGCGACTGTCTGTCCCTGGATTCTAATTGTTGATAAAGTTACGTTTCCTCTTACGGATGCTAACATACCAACTTCTGCGGCCGACGCAGGAGACACGATTGGCATTAGAAATTCGGCGCTTCTGGAGTCCGAGGCTCTCTCATCTGTCCCCGCCCGAGTCCGCCGGAACAGGCGGGACTGCCGACTTATGCATATCAGCCCTCTCGAAAAAGAATAGCCAAAGCCCTGGACCCCGGTGACGAGCGAGGATCGGTCCCGGCGATCAAGGCGTCATCCCCGGACATGCCTCCGGGTTAATAACTTTACTTTTCCTCTTATGGATGCAAACATACCAACGTTCTTTATAAACATTTGACTTGCGATGTGAAATATGTCAATTAATAACAAATGCAATAGTAAACGAATTGATTAGCGGGACGATCATTAATTGCATTTATTACGCCTTCAATCGTAATATCAAGGTATTGTTGGTGTTATAGTTTTCTTACGTCTTTGTTTTTGCAGGATATTTTTCCGCCTCTCCTTGTGTATTATTTTATTATTAAGAAGTAATTTATAATAATCTATTATTTTAATATTATATAATACATTTATATAATCATTCATTATATAAATAGGGTATGTTCTCGAACCGCGGGTTTTACTCCGAAAAGCTTCAGTGAAGGACAAATCAAAAACCAACAACTCAAAAAGGTATGGTTATTCTTTATGATTTGTTATTATTTTGGCAGATATTTGTTAAGGTGGTATTCCACACTGAAAATGAAACGTTGCCACTGGTCAGTTGCCTACTTTTGAGGGATCTCTTCTAAACACTCACATCATGTAATTCTTTTGATCGGGACATTATGAAACTGTCAATTAGGAGGGGTGTCCATTGTAAAGTCGTGTCCGTTAAGAGGGATCTTACTGGAATAATAATTCCCTATAAAACTCGCTAAGATCACCGAACCTGAAATCGCAAGTGAATGGTTATTTACTAATGACATTACCTTGTTCAAAGAGCAACATCATTACTCAAAATTTTCCTCCACAGTTAGGCATTCGCTTGGTCATAACATGGGATTCGAACTGAAAACGAACTAGTGTAGTACGCGGCAGAGTTTGAGTCAATAAAATTCACCCATCACTCCAAAAAACAGCCGAATATAAAAACAGCGTGAACCACAAAAACAAATAGGAAGGTGACGTACAAAGAGGATGGTCATCGTTTAGAGAGCAAATGCAAGATAGTCTTAAATACGCTCCGAATGAACTGCAGACAATGCGATCCCTTTCTTCACATGAATGAAGATGTGCGAGCGAGATGATGCGGAGTGACGATTTTTTCCCAGAATAGCAGCGCCCTCTCCTGCTGTAAAAATGAACCATCCATCCACGTCCTTGCTCCGAGACGAAAAAAAAATCCCATGAGTCAGATAACAGTTTCTCTCTTTTTCGTTGCCTTTTTTCGATCCGTCTGAATCTGAATGGAGTCTTCTCCAAGGACGAATGATGTTTTCGACGCACGCAAGCGGAAAGAATAAAGGGTGAAATAGGAGAGGCGAATTTAAATCCTCTCTTAGAATAGAAACCCTTTCCAGGGAAGATACGAACGGTTGTCTTCCAAAAATAAGCGCCGATTTCCCAGAAGCAGCAGTCCCTTTTATAAGAGTCTTCAGGCATAGTATTAGTAGCGGTAGTTTATTTAGAAATAATTATAATATTTTATATGGTCTATTTCACACAAAATCCATACCAAGTGGTCCAACACTGGTTGCTCGACCATCTTAGAAAAAATTGATATTTGATATGTAGATACCCTTAACTTTAGAGAGCTCAAAAGTATTTTTTAAATATTTTTAATGTTTACTGTTTGGAGATGGCGACCATTTTTGTACATGGCCGCACGCGGATAATGAGGAGGTGGTAATTGCTGTAATGAAGGTAAACATTTAATAAATCTTTCCAGATTTTATACTTTATACGTCCCTTAACCTTTTCAATTTCCTCATTGCAAAATTAGTACCTAATTTAAAAAAAGGAAAAGGTTACTGAGATATTTCTCTCTTTCTAAAATTATCCCATTTAAATTATAAGAAAGCGTAAACAGCTATTTCTATTCACCTGAGAACATGTTGAAGATCGTTGAAGATATAATACGATAGAGGATGCAAATATTTATGCATCCTTGAGGAAGTATGCGATAAATATTCCTCAATCTAGTTCCATTAGAAGAAATGAGGAAATTTATCAAGAGAGAAAAGATCGTTTCGCATAAATCATCAGACATCTTCCAAGAGTCCAAGAGGATATTTAATAGAATACCAAGTTATCAAGATAATGTTTAATAGATTAATGTTTAATAGATTCTCACAGATCAAATTGATGAGAGCTTTCTGAATTAATTGCTTTGCATCTCCGCGATTATACTCAAATCCATAGTTTAGTATCGAAAAATGTATTCTATATACGCTGTAAATGATTTAACGTTTGATTATAACACCCACAACTAAAAATTAACGTTGATAGAAAATATGTCACCTAACATTTACTTCAGAGTTTTGGAAGTTTCATAAAGTATATGCAAATATTCGAATTTTTTGCTCGACAAAATCTGGAACCCAATCGACATCTGCAAAGGTTTAAAACAAATAAAAATTTTTTAAATTGTGTTTTGATTACTTAATATTTTCGTTCCGTTTTTTTAATTTTCCATGAGGAATTTGTTTGGCACGATTTAGATAAGTGCACTTCTAACCAAAAATAAATGACTAATCAAACCTGCTACAGTTACGAGATTATATTCGATCTACGAATCTTTTATTTTAAATTTGCAATGCTATTTTAGAAGATAAATATTTTCTCCCTTTCCAAAAATAAAAGTAAATCTTCCTGTAAACCCGTCAAAGTGATACTGAGAACTTGCTGTAATCAGTTTAAATCGGAAAGTATCCTCTTCTCGTTTTCTCATCTTAATTTTTAATTGTTTTGTAAACCTTTAATGTAACTTGAGAGTAGTATTGCGCATTTTCTGGTTCCATTTTCCTAGTTCCGCTCCATGTTTCTCATGTTCTCTTCTGTACATTACCTCACTCTACTGAGATTGACTTTTCCTTTATGGCATAGTACTGATAGCGTAACTTAGAACCACAAATTGAATATGGTTTAATGAACGTTTTCTTGAATAATGTGATCTTTGTGCTGAGCTTTATATCCTTGAGAAGAAGGTTTTAAAACTACATTTGCGTTGAGTAAATGAATACGGAAAGGACGTTCCCGAAAAGTTCATCGAATTTATTGATGTACTTGTTAGTTAATCTTAAAGAAAGTGTTTGTTGAACTCTTACTATCAGAACTGTGTTCTACTTGCAAGGTCTATTTCAAAAATAATGAATAGCAAATTGAAAATATTACATGATATCATAACGGTGACTTTTAATTTATGAAAAAAGGAATTCCAAATAAAATCCATCCAAACATAGATTCTAACCCGAGCTATTCCGATATCTGCTTATTTTTTATGATTTACCAAATTTTGGAGAGCTGAAAATTTTTGTGAACCTCTCTTCTAGAAAGCTCTTCTAAATACATTTTAATCTAAAATAAAATGTAGGTCACGGAAACTGGACTTAAATCGGAGGTATCTTAGAGACTGGATATTAATATTCAGGGATAAAACAAGGGAAAAATAGAGAGCGACCAGAAAAAAGCTGCACCTTTTTTTCTAGAACGCGATAGAAAAATATCTGACTCTCAAAACCTCAAATTAATTTGAATACCTCCGGGAATACACAGAAAAGAAGTTTAAACTCTTCTGAAATATATCTTCCGATGGCAATGTCCTGAAGACATACTGGATAAAAATAATATTAACCAATTATAAATAATAATTTTAGATTGATGATAGTTATAGGTCAAATAATCACAAAATACTACGTTCATCGGTACTAAAGAAAGAATAAAATAAACATATAAGTTAAGGAATATTACAATAATGTACACTTCATGTACGCCATAACTGGAATATCAGGTATATCCTGAATGTATAAATTTGTATGATATAATAATAGTAAATTTGATCCAAAGGAAAAGCAGAGCTCACCTCTTCCAGATGACACGGAGCGGAGAAAGTAAAACCAGACCATTAGCGAGTCCACTTTCGAGGTTTTTACGGTCTACTTCTGGAAAGTTAATTTCGTAAGAGCGGCGCATCTTCCGCCTTTCAAAGGAGATTCCTAATGCATCTGCGCTCCCACATTCATTTATTCTTCCGACCCTACAAACTCATCTCTTAATTCATCTCTCCACCTGCATCTAACCTCCTGCAACATCCTCTGACAGGAATTTTTAATCTTCATTTTAATGAAGCATCAGTCTGTCTGTCTCCATGCATTAAGTAAGCGATATTTAATATTTAATAGGTGGAGTTATCATCATTCCAACTTTTAACTTTCGGGGGCCGACATCTTTTAACCTCATGTTCCAACTAAATATCAAGAATATCCATCAAAAGTTGTAAGTAAGAATTATATAAGTATTTGAAGGTAGTAAATAAAACAACTAAATGAAACCATAATTTACATGCTTTTCCAACTTATTTAAAATTTATTACATCACAAATAGGCAGGTAGATGAACGAAAATTCTCCCTGATATATATTAAATTTTCTCTTCATTTTTTGTTTCTACGAAAATCAAGAAATTGGCGAATGACTCAGTGATATTCCATGAAATTGGAAGAAATAAAAAAGGTAACAACTTTTTACGAGGGAAAATAGATCCTAATTTATTGAGATTAAAAGATGGTAATTGGCAGTTTTATTTTTAATAAATCAGGGAACTAGTTTCCTTCTTGAAATGTGCTCCCTAATTTATTCCTTCCTTAATTATTTGTAAATTTGATAATGTTTTTTCCCTTCTCCCTTATCCTCATTTAAGAATATTATACACATATACATTTTAACCCTGCAAACCGCCACTGGCGCATGGCAGGGGGTGTCAAACACCGAAAACTATCTATCATACGAGGTTAGTTGGAAGAGAGACCCATACTGACCTAACCTTGCCTAACAATGGTCAAATAATAATAAAACTGAAGTAACTGATAATTAGTATTAATTTCTTCGAGGCCTCTTCGTATGTATGAGTACTTCCATCAGGGAACTGAAACCGGGAAAGCTTTCATCAAAGGCGAACGCACTACCCACTTGGATATCAGAGAGTCAAATTCCAAACTTATTTAGATGACAATAAACATTATCCTGAACATGCAACTACGAACAGAATCCGGCTATACTAATGTTAGTATAGTAAATAGAGGGGGATAGAGAAATTTGATAGTTGTGCAATTGCATTCTTTAAAAAACCTCAAATATTATTATATCAAAACCTACTTTACAAAAATATAGGCCACATTCTATCAATTTAAGCTTCCAATACTGTTTTATAATTCTTGACGTGAAGGAACCTTGTCCGTGAATTAGTAGTGCTGTTAGAAGCGCTTCGACATGCAGATCATTTCGTACACATAGGCGGGAATCGAATGATAGACGGCTTTCATCAAACGGCTACCCGGTTATTTGGTAGCTCCTTTCTTCGAATTCTTTTTACGCGTTGAGAAACGAGTTAGGAAAAAAAACCTTAACCCATCACATTTTGCGATCCTTTAAAAAAAACTCGTTTTGCAATAAATAAAAGATATAAGGTAAATCAAAATCATCTCCAGTACAAAATATGTTTTAAAGGTAAAAACTGAAAGTAACCTCAGAAAAGCTTAAAATCTTTACATGAAAGTAACCCCCTTACCTTTCAGGTTTTACTAGTTTGGAAAGTGAAATGCATATTTAAATATTATTTTGGATTGCAGGATCTTATCTGAACCGTTGACTTTTCGATGTCTGCCTATCCCTCAAAAACTGGTCCTGCTTGCAGCAAAATATGAAACAATTATATAAAAGGTTTCTTGCGTAATCGGTGAAATGTGCTGTGACGTCACCAAAGTATCATCCACTCTGCCATCGAAATGTAACCCATGGACCAAATGCGACCCGTGAACACGGTGGATAGCTATCCTTAATAACTTTTCTATTTCATTACTATGCCGTGTAAACTGCAGTCAATGAATAATTTCGGAAGAATAAAATGAATTCTCAATCAAAATCGGCCTGGAGGTCTCCAAATGGTTTTATGGCGATTCTTAATTAGGTTAACTCTACTCTATGCAATGGGAAACTTACTATCGTCAGGTACGATCTACTTAGAGGCTATTCGAGCCACCGCGAAGGAAAAAGAAACAAAATTTGGCATAGGCTGAAACGAAAAGGACTAACAGTGTTATTACAAAACGTATTTTGCATTTAATCAAACCCATGGAACTGTCAATTTAATTCTATGTGGATTAATTTTAAATTTAAATATAACATATACCCGTGTATAAGACGCAGCGTTTTCACCAAAAATGATGGTTAAAAGCAGAGTGTAGGGGAGTATATATTTTCAATGATATTCCTTGTGATAAATGAAGAATAGAGCCCCGAAATCCTAACGGGTGCTTTTATACACGGATATGTACGGTACTTGAGGAAGTTATTCGAATTGTCTTGATGGTTAGTCCGATCGATCGAATATTCCCGAAGATCGATAGATCGAAAACGATCGAACTATTTGACATCACTGCTCTTTGCTATCGATTCGATAATCCCTTTCCGATATTTAGCATCTGCTCTAAGCTTGAAAATCTCCAAATTTTCACTGGCGGCAGTTACTCGATGATGGTTCAGGTACCTCGAAAATATTTTCCTCCTCGCAGCTCTCCTATTTAAAATGACATGGAAACCTATCTCAATTCCATTAAGGCAGTAAATATCATTAAATCCGTGTGGAAGAACTAGTCGGATTGTATTTTCTTCAATTATTAAGCATCATCATCATCTACTCAAGTCTTATATTTTGCTGATTTAATATTCTAAAAAATAAGCTAATGATGAATACAAGTTCTTATTAGCAGAGAATACAGTTTACGGATAAGAGTCGAGGAACAGCATGTGAAAAATCAGCCACTCAGCTAGTCTGGAGTAAAATATTCCAAGACGATACACATCTTTAAAAATTATGCCCATCGCAGTTTTGCATTCAAATGTTTGTTCGAGCCTCGATATGTCGATGTAGTTTCCCTCTGAAGCAAGTTCTGTAACCGAAACAAGGCTTACGAGGATAAAAACTTAAGGTCCCAATTCTCGTGAAATATTGATAAAGTCGCTCTTCTGCGCATTGTAATTAAATAGAGTACTTAGGCGTAGACTTTGTGTTATATTGCATTAACGACGAGTTAAAAACATCGATTTACTGTCGGAGCCAAATTTATCAAGATTGGGTCATTAGATTCATTAGATGGGGTCCATTATCATCACGAGTAATCACGAGCTTAGGCTATTATTTTTCGAGAGGGTCCATGAGCATCCATCGGCATCCCCGCAATGCCGGATGGCTCGGCCGGGTACTCGTGCGAGAGAGCCTCGGACTCCGGAAGCGCAGATCTTTCGAATGCCAATCGTGTCTTCTGCGTCGGCCGCAGAAGGTCCGCAGGCGGCCTCAGCCCTTCGACCGGACGCGATGCTACATGGTCGGACGACGTTCGCGGCTAATCCGCGCGTAGGCCCTCCGGGAGGGCCGCGAAGTCGGACGGCTGACTTAAGGGTATCTTAGCAGCAGCAGCATAGTCCCATGTTATAAAGGCGATGTCTTAGAAATTTAGGAGCATATTTTATATATTTGGTACTTCACCCAGGATATGTAATATTAGAACGCGATATTATTCTATGCTCAAAAAAGATGAGGCAGAAAATGTCTCGAAAACACCATTGTTTTGAGAGGCACGACTTTGGACAATTTTATTCATCCAATTCTCAAATCATGTTGTTTGGTATTTCTCGAGAATTGCAACGGCAAGGAAGCGAAATAGTTTTGGTATTTACGAAACAAACCAGAAACAAGTATGGCAAAGAGTTGACGGTTTTTTTATTAATGACAGGTGATCAAATATTCTAAATTTGATTAAACGATCATATACACCTCCGTAAATATCTATATATATATATTTAATTTGCAAGTCTGTATTATAAAAAATCTACTCGCATAGGGTCTTATAATTCACACTCCTTATATATAATTATAATATTTTGCTTGTTCTCCATATCCAGGGTGTCCGGATGAAATACATCCAAAATAAAATATTCCTTGAAAATTGTTTATTACAAATACGTTCTGTATAGACTGTTTAAAAAGAAATCTCTCAATATTTTCTCCACATCCCGCTCAGGCGAATACCCTAATATCTATCCTTGGTGGGCTCACGATAACTAATTCAGAGATGCCCGGAAAGTGGATCGGCCGATGAGGGCCAATCGCTTGGGCTCTTAGGTCGCCAGAATTAACTCATTAGATTTTTTCCCCGAGGAATTATGCAAAGAATAAAGTGTACAAGATAAAGATCAAAAATATTGAACAGCTATTGATTGAAAAACAAAACCTATATATATTCTACTGTGATACGTAAACCAGAAATACGTAAGATAAAAACCTTCCAAGATATTTTACAAATCTTTCGTCTCGATATCCTATACATAACTATCTAATACTAGATAGATAATACTAAATATCATAAATACTACCCCATAAAGTGATATGCATCGCATGCTATAAATATGAATGTTACAGCAAATGATGATACGTCATAAGATAAACCGTGGTTAAAATATCTTAGCCTTCTCAAAACAACAGCCATTACCGATAGCTCAAAAAACCCAGATTAGAAAGGGGACAAAACAGTTAACACAAGAATCTATCTCTTTATTCTCATCGATACGTAAATCCTTCGTTTCAATAGAAACCTCCCATTTCCAATTACCTCTCCGCGACACACCAAAATCACAATCCACGGAAAACCATTCGACAACCGCTCCTTTAATAACCACCCACAATTTCCCGCGTAAAATTTAATTTCGAGCTTCCCCTCTTTCCTCGGGAACACCTCATTACCTCCGCAATATCGCGCGGTCATAACCATCGGGAATTGCGTCTTCTAGAGGCGGAGATCGAACGAGGGCGCAGCGAAATTGATTCTAGAGGAGGATTAAGTTTGGTCTGGAAAGCCTTCAAATGACCCCGCGTTTCCAGCTAATTTCCACTTTTTTTCGACCCCATCGCAATGGAAGCCAACTTCTCCAATAGACGGAATCCCGTTGAGACCGCCAAACTGCGCGTATCGAAAAGAAAATGAAAAATAGAACGGATATCCTAACGAGAGGATAGGCAATAGAGTCGAATGGGATGTGAATAAAATAGGGCATCAAATTCAGCGTCCTTTGTGAATCCTAAATTCGGCTTTGCTCTTTGGCATCCATTCTAGCTGCGGTCTTTTCAATAGGCACTGCGAAACTGCGGCAGCGATGCTGTAGGATTTCATTAAATCCTTAAATTAGGAAAGAAAAATATGTGATGATAGTGTTATAAACAATGAATTCAGACATTAAGGTGTGGAATCGCATTTCAAATAGAGATACATAACTCAAAAATAAAAATAAAAATAGATAAAAACTTCTATACGTTCACAATTTTAAAACCCAATCGTATGACTCTTTTGGACCATTCGGCCATCCTCAGGAGCTTACAGATTTCGTCTCGTAAAATACTCCTGCATGAAATAGTTTCCATTTCGTGTTCATTTGCTATTAAAGTTTAATTTTTTTGTTTCGAGCAGGACACGGAACGCATACTAGGCCTAGAGCTTTTCTAAATGTGTAATTAAGTCAATCACGGCACAAGATATTTTGTAGACCCAAGAGAGGTTTGTTAGAGGTGCTTCTGTCGGTAATATTTTGAATTGAAATTTGAACTAAATTATGATCGAAAAGAAATGTATTAGGGTGGCGTATTTGCTAATTTAGTGATTCTTAGAGCCAGCGAACGTTTCTTTCTATTTGCGACCTTTTTTTCTTTATTTGCGATTTCTAGTACTCTATAGTGCAAGTACTACTGCGTCGACCCTCCTCTAGGTACTCTTGACATGATATATTTCACTCATTTTAAGATTCAAATAGCATTAATTTCAGCAAATGAAGGCAGAATATTCTTTTATTCAATTAATTTGTGTAATTTTGGACTGATATTTTATCTATATTAGCGAATTTAAGCTGTTTTATGTTTAACTACTTTTAGCCGTATCTTTTTCTTCCTCTTTTTATCTCCTTTTAGGTTGCACCTTCTGACATTTTCAAAAAGCAATCTGGAAGGTGGGGATCATCAGTCACGTCGAACGCGACTTCAATTTTATTTCCACCCATATTCTGTTACGTGGCAACTGAAAGACGGGTTCGCAAGTTCGAGGCTGAATTTTCCTATTAGCTCTTTTCCGTGTTCTGTGATCGGAGTAATATGGGATTGGCATTGAAAAAAAAAGGGATGCACTGAAACCCGACATTTTCACGGGCGGCAAAGGGAAGGTGAAAGGAAGGCCACAACACGGAAATGTGTAACCTCGTTTTATTAACTCTCGCCCTCCGCTAGAGGTAATGGAGTAATAACATCCTCTCCTTAACCAGACTTTCCTTAATTCCACCGCGAAACTTTCTAAGTGTTCATTTAATCTCTTCTCCAATTGCTACTCATGTTCTTCGACGTTAACTTTTCGCCCTCCTCTTCCGATTTCTCCAAGAATGCCTGTTTTCTTGGCTCCTCTTTCTACTTTTTCTTTTCGAGAAAAACATAAAAAGAAATGAAGCCTGCAAAATCATACGTGATATGTAATCTTGGAAAGAGATTTTACTTTTAAGGTCATGTATAAGGTGTAATTATTTAACACGTTTTCTTAAATTTAATGAATGTATATACATTTATATTCCGTTTTGTACATTAAAGATTTCTGGGGAATTCTTCTAGTTAAATGATACATTCAAATGGTGTTTAACGTTGTAGATTTATTTCTTATTATTTATTTTAGTGTATTATATCTTCTTAAATTGTAAGTTAGTGTAGCTTATATAATGTCGTACTTGATGGACGGGGATTTTAAATAGAGATGTTCTCTCATTGAATAAGTATAAATTTGTAGTATGTTTTGTGCTGTTTTAGTGTAAATTGACGTCACCAACTGCCCTACTGACTAACTAGCGGCGGCATTGTATATAATAGAGTAATAATATCAAATTTTGATAGAAATAAGAGAAAGAATAACATTTCTACAAAGAATACAATCCAGAAAAAATCCTACACCTACATTAGTCACACGATAACACGTTAAGAATTCCATAAAGTCAGAGATATATAAAGGCACTAACTCATTCCATTGAATATATTTTGGTTTCGTTCATTCGAAACGTTCGAAGTGGAATTGTGCAAACGTCACCTTATATTAATGCATTTTAAAAAAGTATCGCTCGAAAAGATTGATTGAATTCCTTAAAAACACAATGGAAAAAAGAAATTTGTGGAAGTAGACGAGAATATAGACCTAGAAATTCAAAGTGTGAATCACGAAATACAACTTCTATTGGGAAATGAGAACAGAATCTTCCAAAGGATAACAATAGCTACGACAGTAGTAAGGCTCGGCTTTTTGTGAAATTACAACTTCCGGTTCAACCTAAGCCTCATTATGCATTCAATAACTTAATCGTAAAATTTATAAAAGAATCTTTGCCCTTTTCGAACTGACAATTAAAAGTTTCGTGTAAGTATATAAAAAACAATCAAAGCGCGGAACAAATTCAAAATACAATAATTTCCCTTAGAATTACGTTTTCACTAAACCTAAGCTCATTCAACAAACTTCTCATCGTTAATTCGGAGGAAACTCACCCGATATCAGTGAATCCCTTTCACTCCTCCTAGAACCTCTTCCTCATCATCACCTCAGTATATTTACATGTCCATATTTACTGCGTATTTCTGTTCTTGTTATTTGTTTCCTTTCTTATATCTAAAAATTTCTTTTTTTAGCTCTCTTTAAAGCGAAAACTTTTTTCAATCAGATCAAAATTATGAAAAATATAAGGGAATGGTACTTTATAAAATGGTTAAATTAATTTTATATATAATGGAGGTGGTCGAGTGAATGAGAAACAATTATAAAAAAACAATTTTGATAAAATGACAGGAAACGAAAATAATCTAAAGTAACCAAGCCAATTCAAAAGAAAGGAAATATACACATTTCCTATTCCCAAGTATGATTAAAACTAGTATTACTACCACGTTGCCAAACAGTTTATGAAAAGATACTTTGTAATCTATTTCCTTACGAAAAATAATACACTCTAATTTGATTCTTTAAAACTCACAGTAAACCTTGTATATAGAACGGCTGCTAGGTCTGGTTCCTTAAGCACGTACCTGAAAAAAGAAAAGATAAATTAATTTCAGTTTTCAAACGAAGCAAAATATAATCAATTAATAAGTAACACCAATGCACGTTTGATAAATAACATACACAATAATGATTGATATAACAACAATTAATTCTCGATTATCCGCGCTTACATTGGGGAAAGGATGCACGAGTAATCAGAAAACAGGAGAATCGAAACTTTCACTTATTAGAAAATTAATCATCGACGTAAATAAACGATTCATTTATCCCTTTTCTTTCGACTGTTTTATGGACTCAATAAGAGTTACCTGACCACGGATCTCTGTGGTAGCGATAATGTCATTGTAATCGTATTCTTACTGCTTCATAGAACAGGTCTTACGTAAGTTCTGTTTGTGTTAGAATGCCTAAATACTAGCGGTTTTTGTGTTTTAATTTTTCTTAATACAGCAGGAAACATCCACCAAGAGTAAATAATCGCGAAAGGACAATCCACCGACAAATAATCGCGAGTTCACTTTACAATGAAGAAATCCTAATGTGTTTTGAACGCCGAGAATTCAAGCATGAGAAACAAAAGCTGAGGAACTGAAATATATTATTTAATATAATAAAATTTAATCTATAAATTAATATAATAAAATATATTATTTAATTTTCAGAATGAGTACACTTCTCAAACATGAATTTGAAATATCAACATAAGTACATTAGCATATAAAAGAGTTGCTACGGTTGTCCGCTAACCACCTTCTTCCGATGAATAATCTGCGGTTTATTATTTGAAAAAAGTCTCCTCAACTCAATGAAAAATGCTTGTCATCCCAGGATCCTGGAGATAAACTAACTTCCTGTTTCCGGGATTTCCCGGAAAGTCATGGTATATCCAGGGTAATCTCTGGTTTTCATAACTTAAGATAGCGATTAAGAAATTGCCTCAACGTTTGGAGGGACTATTTAAAGGAATCTAGTCACTCTCCTTAGAACCCTCCAGATTTGAGATGCGAGTATATTTCATTCTCCTTTTGACCTCCAACAGTCCATCCAACACTTTTCCTGCGACAATATAGAAAGTGCATCCTTTAATGTTTTCCGGATACAGATAACGATGCCTTTCCAACACTTTCTTTTTCTTTAAAATTCACCGAAGGAAATTTAATAATAAATAAGTATTTTCACAATGAAGTCTTTTTTAGATTTCCTACTTTTAGGAAAATGACAGATGACCTGCTAGGTTTTTTACGTATTTAATTATCACTCTATTTTATACATAGTATTTTTCAAATTCTTGCCATAAAAAATCACAGCATTAAAGATTTTTTATCAAAATAACTTTTTATTTGCGAGATACTTAAAGATAATTGAATTTATTAGGTTATAGATCAATCAATTACCCGAGATGGAAAGAATTTGTACCAATTCACCGTCGAATGGCTCAAATCTTTAATTCTAGGATTTTTGATATTTTTTAACCCGGGTCCCTAGATTGCAAAAAAGTAGGAAACAACAAGCACTACTACCGAATAATGGTAACTTATTATCTCCCAAGACAGTACAAAATACATATTCCATCAAGAATATATAATCCAATTATATAGCTATACTTTGTCCAACGTCATGAAGAGACCACATAAATCCTATGGCCCCGTGGATTACTTACGGAGAGTGACACGAGCTGTTGCGACTTTTGCATGGAAAGTTGGCGATAAAAGATAGTAAAATTGATTTCTGATAGAACATTATGAACATCGCACATCATTCCCACATAAGGAATACACGGCGCCATAAGACATACGTGGTCTCTTCAATACATTGGACGGAGTATATAAAAGCGTGGAAAGAGATGAGTGTATATCCGAAGCGACGCAGGTCCTTAAAAAGTGATCGCTCGAAATACGTGGCCCTATTCGATAAGCCTCGGATAATGATGTTCCACACCTTCCCTTCGCTCGACGGGAGAATCATAGCAAAGGGGAAGCGAAGCGAAAAGTGAAATCTTGAAGAAATATACATATATAGCGACATTTGACGAAGGCAATAATGTTAATATATCGAAGCACAAAAAATATATCACATGGAAGCTGATAAAGTAGCACATTAAAAAGGGTGATCCATACTTACAGATTGAGAGATTAACTAGAAACTACACCGAACTATAGACTATACGTTGAGGGATTATCCAATGACTACGTGGGGGGACCCAAAAATAAGAGAAATTTCATTAAAACTTTTTTATTTCTCAATATTTTTACACTAAATTTTTATCACCTTCAAAGTACTCTCCATTAACCAATATACATTTGTCTAAACGTTTTTCCCATTGATCAAAACAGCTCTGGAACTCACATAATGGGATGTCTTTTAACCCCTCCAGCGATTTTTGTTTCACTTCTTCCACAGTCCCAAAAAGTTTTCCTTTCATGTTCTTTTTGAGCCTAGGGAACAAAAAGAAGTCACAGGGGGCCAAGGTCAGGTGAGTACGGCGGGTGAGTAATCGGTGTCATTCCGTTTTTACTCAAAAACTGCCTCACAGACAACGCAGTGTGAGCCAAATTTGGCTGCAACTCTTCTCATGCGCAAATCCTCTGATAAATCCTCTGAATTGAACTCCATGACATGCCAGAAATATTAGAGAGCTCATCAATTGTTCGGCGACGATCTTCACGGACTAGGGTGTTGATTTTTTCAACGTTGTCGTCAGTTCTTGAAGTTGAGGGGCGCCCGGAACGAGGTTGGTCTTCAATCGTCATTTCGCCCCTTTTAAACCGCGAAAACCAGTCGTAGACCCGAGCTTGACTCAAAGCATTAACCTTGTAAGCTGTTTGAAGCATTACAAGAGTTTCTGCAGCCGTTTTCCCCAACAGAAAACAAAATTTTACCGCCGCGCGTTGCTCTCGAGCGTCAGCCATCTCACGTTTTCGCCACATGGGAAAAAGTTACTTTGATAAAAGAAATGCTGCGCACAAACAGTTGCTCTCACGGCGACGAAACGTTGCATACTGACTCATGAGAGTTCCCGCCAAAATACCCTACCAACCATAACTCGGTCCCCTGACGTTCCTCCCCTCCACAGCCCGGTTCTCGTTACTTTTGGGTCCCCCCTCGTATAAGGACAAGTAAAATTATTCTATGGTAAAACTTTCGTTTTTCAAAGAAGAAACTCATAATATCAATAAATCTCAATAGATCAATCGCAGAGAAAGCATTTGAATATTTAATTAGTTATTTATCTGCTGATACCCTCGAAAATATCCCTGATCTGGAGGATCACAGAAGGAACTTAGGATGTTACAATGGAACCATGGCCTAACCAGGAAAACCCAATGAGTTTGGACTTGATACCATGGCATAGTTAGGCTGACATGTAGTAGCATTCCACTACTTTCGTCGACAAATATCCGTACATCTACCGGAAAACTGTTGTGCATTATAAAATTTTATAAGAGATATCAGCGGTTACAGCAGCTAATAACTGAATAACTGCATGAGTATTATTATATGTATCAAGAGTAATGTATATGTATAATAAGTTTCTATTGACTCAAAATGCTTCCGCGGAATCGAAATCGGTCGTCAAAATCAAACTCTTGGTGGAAAATTATCAAGTTTCTCATTTCATACTACAATTACTACTATCTTGGGTTAAAGGCTGAAGTTTGGAAGAAATATTTTCTTCTATGAATTTGAGAAATAATCATCATTAAAGAGAACGTGCGCATCTCTCGTATCACTATCACAGATTTAAGTTACAAATTTTCAGATCAACGACAAGAATAAAAACAAGAGTAACCTTTACCCGATGCAACCACCGATAAGATGCGAAGATTAACGAGAAAAGAGCGAATTGAAGATCGTAGCCGGATAAAATTGGATGGAAAAAATTCGAGCAGAGAAAGTAAAAACGTGAAGCAATATGAGAAGTGAGTCGAGAGCAACGAGAACTTTCACGAATCGAAATTAGAGAGGGAAGAGTCGGACGTATAGCACGGAGACAGAAAACGAGAAATACCTGGAAAAAACAGGAGATGTGCAAAGGGAGAAAGAAATTAGGCCGCCAGAGAGGAATCCGAAAGGAATATAAAAAAGACGAGGGAAAAGCCGTCGCGTGTTGAGATGAGGAGTAAAGATTTGGAGGATGACGTAAGGATGGATCCCCTTGCAATCTGGCCCTCAGAATTTGAGCCTTGGCAGCATTAGAAAGGGATTTCAGAGGCCACTGGGGGATGATCACCTTTTATTGGACCTTTTCTGTTATGCGAAGAAGAGGGAATGGTGAGGATATTGCAGAAATGAAAGTGTGTGTTTGAAAAAGTAAGCCGAATATAGCACTGATGAAATAAGTAAATGTTAAGATTATAGATTAATTAATGCTTTTCTGATTCAAAAGAGAAAGAGAAATACTTATTACAATGTGAATGAGTATAATTATTATAATGGTATTTAATTATAATACTGCAAGAGTAATGGTTAAAATTATACTGTAAATGATGTATGGCGACGATAACTGATTACAAGTTAATAAGTTGGTGATATTTTTGCTTGGGAAGCAATTTTCAATTCTTACTCTGGAAATTATTCTAAAGATGTATGTAATAATTGATTATAATTGATATAAAGGGTAATAAGTATTGTATATTTAAATATAGTTTATTCTGCAAATGTGATGCAAAAGGTAAGGTATGGGGTTTAAATATTATCTAATATTTGACAATTGTTGTTATGGGGGTTAGGCTTCCACCAGACATTTAACAAACTGCAGCAATGTTTAAATAAATCAATCAGTAGTTTTTAGCGTTAGAGAAATAAATGATTCGTCGCTAACGAGATAATAACTCAGACAGCTTTGTCAGCTGAAGAGAGCTTTGAAAATAGATAAAAGTTAATAATATATCTTTCCAAAAGGAATGAGTACGACAGAGTACGAGAGTAAATAATTCCGTTTTCTTATAAATTTCCTAAGAATATTATTTATCATCAGAAAATATTTTAGCTGTTGTCATTCCTATCTCCAAAGCATTCAAAATTGCCTTGTGTGTAAAACGTGTATTCATCTTAAAATAAGAAACGATTATCACACTAAAGATAAACAAGTGAAAAGTATCGAAATGAGTGGAGCTCGAACCTTGATCTTCCATTTTCCGGGTGTCTCACCGAAGTAACTAATTATCAGTTTCTTATTTGCCTGAATATGTGTCCACATTCACTGAGATTCGGGAACTTCTCAAAGCACTAAATATCATGAAGTCAATATGAAAAGATGTTGCTTGGTGGAAAGCACAGGATGAGATTATCCTAAGATCAATAGACTGTACTGAAACTTTACATTTAAACTCGTGCTATTACAAAGTGTTTAAAAATTTAAGTCAGAAAATGAAGTGCGACCAGGGGTTTCCGGTTATCCAAATTGTCAGTGCGTTCAACTTTGGTGATTGTTTTCCCAAGTATGATTACCGGTTTGTGCCAAATGACCTATAGCGTCGAAGCACTTTCAAAAATACTGTTGAAGTTCTTCCTCACTCTAAATAATAAACCGACAGCTCTATGCAACTTTCCAAAATATCTGCATACAAGTCACATTTTATTTCGCCAAAATTTAAAGCTAAAAAGCAGGGTGTGTCTTATAGGAGGGTATGGATTTTCCGTAGTATTTATTATTACAGATCAAGAATACAGTCCTATAAACCTTGCTGCTTCTTATACACGGGTATATCGTTAGATAGATGATAGTATCCGAAAATCTACATATATTGAAAACATCCCTGAATTTTCTTAGAAAAGAAATAAAACTGGAAGAGACACGTCGAAACGAAACTCGGAGGAAATCAACGATACAATTATCCGTATTACAGAGAATCACAGACACAGAAAAGCTAATAAGCAATGCATTGTAAGAAATCAAGAGCAGAAACTTGATTCACTTTAGAGTACGGAGATTCTGCACATTTATTAGAAGCCCACTTCAATTTAACCGGACGGAAATCAAGATAGCGTTGAATTTGAAAAGACTAACTAAAACTCTCATCTCACCCCTTTGTATGTACCTCTCGCATAATTACGCCTCACAATTAACTGAAATTAACGTACAATGCCTACTCGAGTCATACCTTTCCTCGCAGTTCAAAAAAGCAAGAAAAAAAAAACGAAAAATTTTCAGCGCCGACAAAGAGGAAAACTTTATTATACTTTTTTTGCTCCGCCCTGACAACTCGCTAAAAAACTAATAAACGCCGAATAAAAAAAAGAATGGAAAACTTTCGTTTGCACTCTGCCATGGCGGTAAATTACCAACTGAAGCCCTAATTAGAAGTCTCAGGGGCGAGAAAGGGACTCCGAAAGAAAGGACGGGGAAGCGATAAAAAAGGAGACATTAAAGAGAATTTCAAAGGAAGAAAGAGTGGAGAATAAGAAGAGAGGGAGGGGCAGCGAAGAGATAAAAAGAAAATCAAAAGAAAACAGGGAGACGCAAGAATAATTAATGGCTCCTCCAATAAGGAGAGAAGATAAACATGCACACAAGTTAGTTGATTTAAACTCATCGAAGAGAAAGATTATAAGAAAGAAATTTGAAATAAAGGAGATGAAAGAGTTGCGAAGGATAAATATTGTCAATAGCAAGGGTTAAATAAAATGTTAAGTAATTAGGAAAACCTTCATGAAAAAGCTTCAACCCTTTTAAAGGCAAATGCACGCAAAACCACATAATAAAGCATTATGAACAGTCAGCGTTTGAAAAACCCGAAAACATGATGTAAAAATAACAGAAAAGAAGATAAATAAGAAAAGGATACTTTGATGTGATAAAAGATGATCATAAGACGCAAGAATATAATATGGTCTTCCAAAAGGCAGTGCCTTAACATGGAGACTTCAATACAAAAGAAATCGCAGTTCTATTGGAGAGGAAAATAAAAATAGATTAAATCCATTTACACAGAGAAAAATATATCTACTGAAGGAAATCATCCACGAGTAGAAGGGTGTTTAAAAAATCTGCGAAATTTTTAGGAAAGAGTGCAGAAGAAAGAGGGGAAACATAATGAACATAAAAATTACAAAATAAATAAAATATGCAATAACCACATCAGAACATAGATAAACATTAGCAAAACGAAAATTTTCATATCGATCGTTCACCGAAAAGGGATAAATCACATAACAGGACGTAATAACCGATTGGATATCATAGATACAAATTTAGCGTTAATTAACAAAAAACAAGGCGTTACGGGAAACATGCGAGAAACCTACATGCATTTATAAAGGAGCAACGATTGAAAAAGTAAAAGAGAAATAAGGGAGGAAAGTTGAAAGAAGACCAAAAGTGAAAGTACACCATGTCCGCGACTCTTGGCGTGGAGTTTTACCTGAAAATAATTACCGAAGGAGATTTAAGGGAAGAGCCTAAGAGGGGATTTATACAGGCCCTTCTCTTCTGCGTCATTTGAGAAAAAAGAAGGCGCTTAGAAGAGGGTCAAGTATTTTTTTAATGGCCGAGAGAGAAGATCGATGGGTTTAAGGAAATAAAAAAGGAAGCGCTAGCGATTCTCCCTCTGAATTGCATCTAAAATTTAAGAAAAAGTTCCGGAGTTGGGATGAGAACAGAAATCGAAGACTCTTGGTAGGAAAATTAGTCCGGAGTTGATTGAGAAAACTCATTCGGGAGATTTAGGTTATTTCCACAATTTTTATCAAGATATGAACAGCGATAATCTTATGCTTTTCTTAAAAAAAACAAGGAAAATCTATTTAATATAATAAATTATGTAATTATAAAATTGATAAACTGGAATATCTCCTTAAAATTTGTTATTGTTGAGTATTAATAGTTAATAAAATATACATGCTTCCCATGATATTACTTTATACTATAATAAATTATTTATAGTATATTAAATATATTTGTTTCTGTATACTGAAAGTGTAATCTCATTTCCAAAATTTAAAATAAATGTTAAATTGAAATCAGATAAGATACTCGACAAATTGTAGCTCTTGTTGATTGATATACATAAACTAGTACATACACGAAAGAATCTTAACTTACTTCTTAATAAATTAATTACCATTCAAAACAGAGAGAGAGTCCATCAAACCTAAACATCACTTGTGAAGGTATTTTTGCAGAAATTATTGCGGAATGCTTCATGCAAGTACTGATACAACTCAAATATATTATAACAATCAAAATCAACGGGAAAACCGCATTGAATTATATTGTAAACGTAAAATACTTTAAGTATTCCGCGCACATATTGAATTTGCAAAAACCATTGAAAAGAAAAGTTATTTCATAATAAATGAATTAATGTAAATGAATTTTCAGGTTCAAAATATTAACTGTGAAATAAATCCCTAATTATATTAAAATTATGATGAAATATTTCAAGATATGGAGACATGAGCCTAGGAGATACCTTCGCAGCTCACCGTGTCAAAAATGACTCAGAAAATATAATACCACGAAATGGATATCAACATTAAAAGCAAATGATCTCCCAGTAAATATTAGACGTAGGTGATAACTCTCAATTCCTGATTTACAGATGAAGGTGTGACTTCCTATGAGTACAAAACAAGATAAGCTTGGTGTCGACACTACGCAATGACTCAATTCGAAGACTTGACACAACAATAATTCATTTATTACCTCGCAAGAGAAAGAAGTCAGAGGAAATATTTATCAATTAGACGCGCCGACAGATGATATCTGCCCACATATCAGATACATTACTCTTGTGCGAAATTTGCGACGGGGCCTTCAAAATATCACACCAACAAATATATATCGCGCGCGTGTAAAATAAACTTATTTCCCGGAATTTCTCCGTAGGAATCAAATTTTTCTTTTGAGCCTTTTTCTTTCCCTCGGCGATGGACCCTCATTAAGTAAATCCAAAGATTTATATTGACAAAGTAAAAGGATGCGATGGGGCTACTGCATAATTCAATAGCTAATGGGAGGACTTAATCTGAAAAAATATGCGCCTTTAAATTACTTAAGTATCTGATCACTTTCTTCAGTTGTTAGCCTGGTGATTATTAAGATCCTCTCCCCTTTCAAATGCAAATTTTTCCGAAGATGGAAGGCTTCATGAATAAAACTGGGACCGGAATCAGGAAAGTTGTAGTTTATCAACGTTAATGAATGAATTTAAAATATGAGGGTATATTCAACAAAGCAAATCGTATGCCGAGAGGGAACTGGCCACGAATTCTAAGGCAAATTGAGAATCATTTCCAAAATAGAGGTCCAGAAGAGAAATTGAAAATTCATGAAGGAGTTTTCAATTCCACTTCTTAATTCCTCTATTAATTTGTAATTCCTTCGATTGCGCCTTAAAATGCTTTAACAAAAATTTTTGAATAAGAAAGTTTTATTAAAATAATGTCTTAATAGGGGTAGGGATAAGAAAACTTAATTTTAGAATATAAGCAATTTACGATTAACCTCACTTAAAATATTCCAGGTTTAGACTCTATCTCGTTCCGTACGTGGTTTTTCCTCGGTCCCTTCTCAGGAAACGCTATTTAAAAATACAGCTTAAGACGCTGCTTGCATGGTTTTTCCCGTCCCCAGATGCACTGCAACCCGCTCTAACCAATTCCGTCTCATTTGTTTTTAGACATTGTTTACATCTTCTGTATTTCCGCCCTCTGTTCTCCTCTTGAATTAGCTTGCCTTTAAGGGAGTTCTTAATTCTTTTGTTTGAAATGACTAATTTTGTGAGAATAAAATGAATGTATCGCGAAACAGAGCAATCTTCATCCCACTGTCAAATCCGATTCTAACCCTGAGGTAGTGTGAGCACTTGTTAAAAAAATAAAAGAGTTAAAAAAGGCATTTTTGTTCCAACGTCCAAAACTTGCATAATCCTGTTAAAAGGCTATACCACTTATTTTGCAGTTTACACCCGATTCCCTGAAAAGTGCCTTAATGCCTTAAAAGAGTTTGACTAGACGTATAAATATATACTACAGTTTACAATTGCAAGATATATAATAACTATAAGAACTTTAATAACTTTTTCTCTTGAATAATTTATAAGACAAACTGATTCTAAGATTTGAATTGTTTCGCAATGCAGTTTCTCCAATAAAAAATGCATTTTGTGACAGCGAAGAACACCAAAATACATGCCATAAACAGCGCATTTAGATTTTAGAATCTCAAGGTTTGCACGTCAACATGCATATACTATTCTTAATAGACGCAGCTTAATGTAACTTGTTTGAATGTGTGTACCTAGGTTAGCAGATTCAGTCAGTATTAGTTCTTCGAAAGGTATTATTAAATTGATTTCATACTATCGCCATAAATGAACGGACAAATACGTCTGACATGCAGCGATATGTAAGCTAAAGAATTTGCAGAATCTAGCTTAATTGAAACACTTATAAAAGAAATGGCTCAGACATTTAAATGGAAAAGAATTGCTGGAGAAAAAAACCCGAAGGTAGAACGTAAGGGAAAAGGTAGGGATTAAGGCAACATTTTGTTACATAGTGGGTTACTTAAGGATAGGTGGTACTAGGTAGAGGATTTTAGTATATATAAACCAACCCAAAGAATAATAATGTATATGTCATTTGTATCATAAGAAGAATGAAAAAATAATAATGCTATAAATAATAATGAGCATAATAACAGTTAAGGTGACAGAGAGGGATAATAATACTAGTATCCTATTAATTGAATTATGTCACATTGTTGAACATAAACCAATGTATTTCTGAAAGAATCGATTCACTTGAAAAAACACCGAGATGACAATCTTGCACGTTTCAATGATCACCTCTTCTAAAAAAAGCTGCGTTCAGGACTCCATTCTGTAACTTAAATTTATCTCCCATTGCTCCAGATCGGATATCACCGATGGAGGAAATTTATTTCTCTTTGATTCAGTCACCAAGGAAGTATTACTGCGTTTGTGACTCTTCAACACCTGAATGTCCCATCTCTAGGGCCTTAATACATCAGCCAAAGGACATTAATTCGGCAAATGGGAAAATCCAGCTCCGATTCTCTCTCTCCAGAATTGAAGATTTACGGCCTACTCTTACACTGAATTTATAGTCAATTATGCTTCTTCTGCTGATAAATTTAATCTTCGACTTGGGAGAAAATAGATTACCAATTGATCTACTACCTGAATTTTTAAGTTCTTAGCGATCCGGTTCAAGAGCCGTTGAAAATCACCAGCGTCTGAATTATCCTCAGTAATTGGAGAATGGAATACTAAAAAAACTTTTTGACAACTTTAAGATACAAAACTAGAAGAGAAATCAATGTAATCTAATGCATAACTTACTAAAATGTATTTTCAAATGAAAATCGTCAGTGATGCAGATTAGGATATAGAAAAATCAAGTTTAATATTACAGCACTTCCGTAAAGTCCTACTGACATGATCACTGCATCTTCTTTGTTCAAAATTGTTCTTACGCTAATCATAAGGAAAGCGACGTATGAAATGGTAGGGTCACTAACAAGTTTAGAATTCCAAACAGACAAGGACGTGGAAAACATAAAGACAATAAACAACACGTAACCATTATAATAAAATTTAATAGAAGCTACAATACATATCACATAAGATTATAAGAGAGGTGACTGAAGGAGAAAGGAAGGGATTTCAGTGTAACCAATAAAACTAAATGAACTGGCTAGAGGTGAGATGGAAGATATTAATACGAGAGAGATTTATGTACAAATTATCCTGATGATAGAAGCATAAAAGGTTATGTCTATGAGTAGATAACATCGGTATCATTTTTTCATTATGAGATATTGAAATTTTCCATCCATTAATACAAAGTCTCTTCTATTATGAATACTTTTATGTTCCAATTTTCCTTGAACCCTATCATTTTATCTTGACTAGCATCTCATTTCTATCCATTTTCTTGCAATTCTTTCTTCTTTCTTATATAGTCATTACAACATTTAAATTCATTCATTTCTTCAAGTCACCGATGCTGACTCGTAACCACTTCTTCCCAGAAACTAAAAAGTAAGAGAACATTTTGACTGAAGCACGTTGCCTTGTCTAGATTCACGCAGCAATATTTTGAGTTCGTGGGATAATATATGTTTAACATGAGCCATAACAAAATGAAATACACATCGCGGTCGCAAACATGAAAATATTTATATAACTATCATTGACATGGCAATGTGGCATTTCTGTTATTTGGATAGTACTTAATTTATTGGATAAAAATAACGCGAGAGAACTAAAAATTCGGGTTATCAAACTTCTTTCCCGGTGAATCCAAAGATTTTATCTTGCAGATTAATATATGACTCAAATAATAAATAAAATTAAATAAATATGAGAAATTCTATTAAACGAATAAATGATAAATAAGATCCTTGCCTCAAATGCAGCAAAAATTTTACATCTTGCTAATTTCGTAATCTTAAAAGCAGCAGAGCTTGTCTTTTCCCTGTTCAGGAATATTTCACAAAGCAACACTCTATATGGTTTTGTAAGACATCCTTTTCAGAGAATAACAAGTGATAAATAGCTCACTAAAAGAGAGGACGTGAAAAGGATACAATGTGTTCCACAAAGTAAGTACATTCTTCGTGAATGGTGTTTAGATGGCTACGTGAGGACAATTACTGAGGGAACGTGGTGCCAGCGCCTCATTGTTGAATGTGAGAAATTATGAGTCGATCAGCGTCGACTTCTCCATTTCCTCCCACGTAATACCCAAATACTTCATCGAACCCATTGAATCCTTTACATTCATCATTTCAGTTGACTTCCGCACCCATCGATTCATCATTTCAATTCCGCCCTCTCTTCCTTAATGTTCCTCTGATTTGTATCTCACATTACATCCAATGGATTTCAGTAAATAATTTGCTTATAACAAAATAAATTATTGATTCTGATATCATATATTAATGAGAGGAATATTTTTCATTCTCTCGGTACGGGATAGGGGAAAATATATTTGTCTCAGAATTCATTCATAACTATTGTCATGTTATGACTGAGGTATGAGCGACGCTGACTAATTGTATCAAACCTAGTTCTTATTAAATGACATGAAAAGGGAAATAAATAGGTTTGTCAGAGATTGCATGTTAGGATATTTCTATGAAATTATAGATACTATAAAGATTAAAGTACGGATAAGGCAGGACAATCATAAGTAAAAAAACACAAAATTATAATTTAAAATAATTAACTATTTATTTATTTGCCAATTTATCAAGTACAGCTTTACAGCCAATTTGGAGTGACAATATAACACAATATAATTTTAAGCCTATTGATATAATCAATAATGTAATAATCAATACTAATAAATAATAAATAATTATTATTTAAAAATCAATTACATCATATACTTCTCCATTACAATGAATTTCTGAGGAAATCTGAGAACATTTAAGTTAACAGTTTTAGAAAATCGTCGTGAATGGAATACAACAAATCTTTCTTGCTGGAATTTTGATCTTCTATTTTCAAAAATATTACCACGGCATTCATAGATAAAATAATGCAAAATTCTCTGATACTCAAAAGTTTTCCTTTATCTAAAAGTTTTTCTCCAACATTTGAGAATAGTAATTGATTTTTGTCGTATTAGTGAGTATGCTGGATGCTTCCATATAGCTAATTTTTACATCATGCGCTGTTAGTATTTTGAAAGGTGCGATATTTAACACCGTGAAATGCAAATAGTAAGTCGAGACGCTGGAAACTGTCAAATCGGTAAAATCCCGCGAAAATCGGGACGTTTGGAAACCCTAGTTATTCATGGGCTGAATTTACGTGGGCTACTTCAACTCATCCTAGCTCATTGTCACCTAACTACCTCATCCCTCACCTAACCTGGTAAGCCTCATTCCTGCTATTCCAACTCATCCCGATCTTGGTGCTGATGAATATACAAAAAAGGGAATCCGTTAATCATATGACAAATCATATTGTTATCTTTTCTGAATAGAACTGTAATTTAATCAATTTATTAAAAGCAGTTATATCATCACTTCATTCTCAAGCTATCCTAAAACCGGGAAAGCGTCAAGTCATATGCATCCAAAAGTAGTTGATAGTTAGTTCAGTAAAATGTTCTACTGCTGATTCTGATAAATACACGTTTACCATGACTTAATCATGACCATGAAAGAAGTTGTATAATGTAATAAAGAATAAAGCTACTTTCGGTTGCGGGTCATTCATGCACTGCCGAGCATAAAATGGCTATCTTAAAGTTTTGAATATTCAGCAGTTACGGCAATTTTGAATGTCCGTCGAACTTCATCCGATGCTTTAATAATTCTCAAACTTCAATAAATATTGAGTGGCATTTTAGAAGTACCTTAGTGAAGGAGTTGAGAATGTGACTTGATTTATATGAGGAGTTTGAAGTTTAAATAGCACTCAGTAGACGAATAAATGCCTTATTCGAATAAAACTACTTCGGAATTTAAAAGGTGAGATAGACCTTTGAGTACTATTCATTCCGTACAGCTTGAAGTGTGCGGCTGGCGGGAGTTTAATTAATATTTCGCCAGAAATCATAAGTGAATTCCATTACGACTTTTCTAAGGATAAGTCTTTCTTTAGGAGGTTACTTCTACGCAGATTTCTCTCTGCGTCAAACATGTATAAATGTGAAGTATACCCACAGAATTATTTGAGAGAAATACGAAAAACGTAAAAAAAACGTTTCTGCAGTTTATAGAGTCACCAGGTGATGATTCATAACTCTATCTAATTACTGATTTTCTTTATATTGAACCTTATAGCACCTGTGAATTGAATTACTCTTTCGAAACAAACGAACAAAAAAGCGATGTGGTGACACTTTTTACGATTCCTACACATAAATTGCGCACAAAAACTGTATAGAGAGTTAAGCAAAGGTCTCATACAGATGAAAAAATTTTCAAGTTGAACTCAGAATATTCAAATAGAAAAAATGTAACAGAGACAGAAGGAATACAGTAACATGTAAAAAAACACTACTCAGTATGAAAATAGAATAATCTTGGTAGAAAAACTTCAAAAATTTACCGCGCTAATAAAACAACATTTTTTATTGCTTTTAAAGAAACATTTTTGAGCTCTTGAAAAGCTCTTGAAACTCAATTGTACAAAGTTAGTCGGCCGTGAACAGGGTACGGAAATCAATTTCCGAAGTGAGACCGAAAGAGCGGGTCATCTCAGCTACATAAGAATGAATATTAAACCACTTTTAAAGATAACGGAATCCCAGCTTATCCCGGTCATTTATGGTCCATCAAGTCAAGGTGGGTAACCGCATCTCCTGCAACCAAAAATACTTTGTCCGTTCCTATTATTGGTACATACCTATTTTCCTCGTCCTACACGTTTTCCTTCTCAACCCTTTCATCTAACCGTTCCGCCTCCTTTCCAAACCCTTTTGGAACTATCGCATGCAACCCTATCATCCCAATGCCATTCATCTGCCCAGTAAAAGGGGATGATTCTTTATGTCTGTGGTCGCTTTGAGTGCCGTAATTCAAAATGCAATCAAGAGGTTAACGATGATTTACAGATGCGTCAGTCAAAAAAAAAAAAAACAAGAATATAAAAAATCGAACGGAATGAGATCAAAGAATTGACCCAGATGATATGTTTGAAGCGGTCCGAATGCCATCGGAAGTAAAATTATGAGGAAAATAATCCTGGGAGATTCACCGATAATTGATCGAATGACCATACGAGTATCTTTTTTAATGAATGACTGAGTCTATGCAGTTTGGGCAATTAACTCCATAAAAGGCATATTCCGACTATTGGAACTATGAAGTGGAGATAATTATGAACCAGAACGATATTATGATGGATGAAGATGAAAAACAGTGTTTACGTCGATTGGAGACAGTACATTGGAGATAACATTTCAATAATTTTAATTTTTAAGCCCACACCTATGCATATCCTCTATATTTCGCTACCTCTAATGAAGTAAAATTGCTAATCAGAAGAGGAATTCCAAGAATTTAACGCTGGAAGTTATAAGAAAACGCACTCCGTATAAACTTCGAATTCTCAATTGAAATAGACTTGAGTTTGGAAAAGTTGAAGGAAATGAGATTAACAGTGAATACCTAAGGCAGAAGCAAAACAAGAAAGAGTTTCAAAACAAGTTCACAACAGAAGAATATTAGATAAGCTTGAGTTGACGAATATATTCTGAGAAAGGTATCGACTTGAATCCGATGTAATAATTCTCAGTCATCAATATATATATATTACAAAAAACGTTGAAACATCCGATAGGCCTCTCATCAGCTGTCTGTGCCTTCGTACTATGATATAGTGATGAACGAGCATTTTCCATTCATTCTGCTAAGACGGTTCGGTGTAAGTCGAGCAATCCGTTTATTCCTTACGCACAGGGATCTGAAATCTCTTTCCAACCCCTTTGCTAGCGCACGGGAGTAAATATAAATTCTCTTCCTTCTGCCCCAAAAATAGGAAGGCCGAAACGGCATTCACGGCATAGACCGCAATCCAGCACTGTTCGCAGAATGGGCAGCACTGCCAAAAGGACTGCATCGCCGCAGTATGAGGAGCTTATCCGAGTGGATACGCTCAACCAGATTCGAACGTAAAGGAGGATTAAGATCTGGAAATCAATACGACGACTGCGACGAAAATTTAATGAAAAATAGCTATCTGCAAAATAAATACTACAATTCAAGGGACGGAATGGTGCTTTTATCACAAATTTATTTTCATACGACCGGCGAATGATCGCCATCATTAGATGCGAACTCCTGATAACTTTTTCTTCGATCAAAGCTCACCATTCACGAAGATGGATGAATGGAAGAGAATTTTTGTTAAAATTTTAATATATTCGGTGGAATAGCTTTCGTTTTGCGTGATATCTACGTCATCTCGTGAACATCCACCGAATCGTCTTTTCAATATTTTTTTAAATATTATAATGTTTATATTATTCAATTAAATTAGAGAAGCTCCGAAATGTCTTCAAAAGCTATCACAACCATTTGAAATCAAATATATACGTGGCTTGGAACGAATTACCAGTAATCAGAATGTTACTTGGTTCACAATACGATATTTTCATAATACGATGGAGTATGTGGGCTTAATATCTCAAAGCGAGCATCCACTGTATTTTAATCGATTGCAAAACTCCATTTCCGGAAGTTGCGTAAGGATGAAGATAGATGGTCTCTTAAGGGAAGATAAAAGCTACAGAAATTTACTCTTAAATCCATCCTTAGTTAGACCTAAAGTAGCCTAAGGGCAGAGAACATCAAAACCATCGACTGGGGGAAAACTATGCCTTCTTACATTCATCACAGCGTAACCTTGAACTGCCACAGATAAGAGCAGGAAAGGATGCTATCTTCAAAATAACATTACTTTGCCATTTTTCCTCTAAAAGTGATCGCAGACTTGCATAGAGCGTTTCAGCTTTTTTTCTTTTCACATGACGAAATAGACCAAGGCTTCAAAGAAACATTGATCGTAAAAACCAGCCGTTGGTAAAGGGCAGAAAATAATGCACTGCATAGAATATTAGCAATACTATGGCATTCTATAAAAACGGTGATACGTATTTCATAAGGAAATGGTTTAATAATTACGCTTTTCGTACAAAGGGAGTGTATTCCTTTTTTTCTCGATTTTGGTAATTTTTCACTGCACGATCGAGCAATTTCACCAGATATACAGATAGGAAGAAATTAACCTTAAATGTAGCCTTGGACTGGTAATATATTGCAATAATGTATTTTGGTTCTTCACCACGTTATTAAGGTAAGTTTTCCTCTCCTTCGATAGCCAAAAATCTCACGAACTGCATCCTCATTCCTTATCAAATAAAACTCCGAGTCCCCAAGTCTTTCACAGATGGCAGCAATCTCTCGATGAGTACAAATTCCGTCCAATTGAACGAGAGGACGGCTTTAAATCAAAGTTCGCATACGATTTCCTATCTCTACAACTGTTTCCGTTGATATCTGAACAGTTGTGCACTCGCCTACTCTCGAAGAGGAAAGACGACACTTGGATCAAACAGAGTTCAAAACAGGACGAATATTGGAAACGCAATGAAATAAGTTGTCCTTTTTAGTATCAGAACCACTGCGTGACTCAAGATTATTCTTCATTTTAGAAGTAAGGAAGATATGTAATGTTGTTCTTCTTAAATGTTCCAATGATTTATTGTCAATCTTTAAGATCAAATTATCTCCTATGATCATAATAGAAACTTGTTTTCCCCGTAACCAAATAAGGTCAGTGAGATCAATTAAGATTTGATGAGGTCATATTTAAACTGTAACGACGAACGTAAAATAAAATGTCAAACGAAAGAAAAAAAGGTTCAAAAATGTTAATCGCGATGATACATTCTAGTGTCACCGAAAAAGTGATTATCAAATACCAAAAAGGAATTTTTGTGTAGTCATTTATCAATGTCATGGGTCTAATAAAATAAGTAAACAAAGTTTAAATGGAATGGGACTATCTAATACCGATTTCGCCGGATATTAAAGATGTTCAGTATTGTACAGAATTGTAAAAGGATCTTTCGCCGATGATGATGGCCTTACTTTCATCATTGGTACCATTTTTATCAAAGATTTTAACTCTATTTTTGCATATAAGCTATCTTAAGGGATAGATTATCATGCGCCCCAGAAAAGTTAAAGGAGTTGATGACCTGGTTGATCTGAACGAAGTTTCCGCAAGACGGATTTACGTAGTAAATTTCTAATTGTAATTTCTAAATAAAATTATAAACTGAACGCTAAACCAGAGAGATATAAATAGCATTAGGAATATATTCGTTAACCTCGGTTAAGGCTCGAGCGTGTGTAGAACCGATATTTTCCGTTTGAAAAGGTTTTAAAGGGCTGTGCATGTACGAGTGGGATACGAGTAATCCGATGACGTAGGAACACTTCATCCGAGCCTTATCTCCGTCGTACAGCCCCTTAACGCGAAATATGCGAAAATGCAATCTCTCTTCCCACAATACGTACTTCTCAGCTGAAGTCTCTCGCGTCCACTGTTATTCTTTGATTTTTCATATATTATTCATATTAACTCTTTGGATGGAGTATATTGAATTAAACTTTGTAAAAGGCAGAACATGCGAAATATTTTCAATCAGAAATACTAATGTACATATACATATCTACAGTATAGATGTATGTATATAAGTATTTCTGTATTATTGGTAAACACTTCTGGATGGTTTATATTGTAAGATAATATTGCTAGCTGGCTTCCAAAAGATTGCAAATTATAAATAATAAAACTAATAATAATAAAGGTTATATGGAAAAGAGGCAAACTTAGACCTAACCTCGCCTTAATAAAGATGCTTTTAATTCATCAATTCATACAATATTATCATTCTGTTATACATTATTATTTAATTATTATTATTTCATTATTATTATTTCATTATTATTTATCAAAGGGAGATGAGTGTTGCAATTGTTGTACCTCCGCATATCCCTCACTACTACCATCGCCAGCTTAAATTGGACGGATAAATTTTTTTAAGGAAAAGACGAAGAAATATTGACTATCATACAGATAAACTTACATCGTCCAAGTGATTTATTGTAGCTTTTTAATTTAGTTATGAAACATTCGTAAAAACTGCTAGGTGAGTAAAGACGTTATTTCTTTGGATTAAAAAAATCTCTCCCCTAGTTCCGCGAGGTTAGCGACGATGCATTAGTGCGCGGAGAATGAAAAAAGATAAGAAAGCAGCGCTTTAAATAAAATAAGTCTCAGCCAATCTTTAATCCTTTTTAAAGCGCGACCTCTCCGAGCACCAACTGCAGAATAAATTGCTGAGGGACGAAACGGAGGTCGGCAAGAATTATTGAACACTCTTGCGCAAAGTAGCGTCGGCGTGTGTTCATGCGTGTGTTTCGCGTGTGTGCGTTACATCACTTTGGATAAGGATTCCAGCGCCTGATGCGCATACGCTAAACTCGGTATTATTCCGAAAGGAATTGTTTCCTCGCAGTGTACGGTATTTCGGCTGAATCCACGGAAGAAAGTGATTCCCCAAAATAAACACCGATCTTCTTCGTTATATTTATGAATATGAACATCCGCAATCACTCATAACCTCTTCATAGGAGACGAATAATAAAGTTCTTTTGCTATTTAGGTTTGGCAGTCTGCTTCTCTTCACTTGTGCTAACGAGGAAATTCACCACGTCCACTGTAATGGGATTCTAATTCAAGTAGATAAATTAACAATTCGTATACATATCGTGTTTTAATGATAAAACGTCTGAGATAGGCTGGAAATACTCAGAATCTTGCGCCGTGAGTTGCCGAGCAAGCTTAATTAATCGAAAACAGGAATCGTTAGGTTAATCGACAAAATACACCGGCATTTTCTTCAACTTAAGATCTCCGCTGGATGAATCACAGCCATTGGATACGAGTATACTAACCTATAGAGGACTTAAAGAATGGAACATGTTGCCGGAAGAGGTCTTCAAACCCTTAAGGAAAACAAAAACGAGTTTAGAAGTAGATTTCGGATTTTGTTGCAAATAGTTGTGTGAATGGGAAAGGTTTTGTAATTATTTGTACATTTGTAACTGTTATGACTGTCAAACTGATGAAGTGTTATGTGGCAAGGAACGATGTGAATTGTAACTATTTAGTCTCTGTAATTATGGGATATAGGTGGTACAAATACATTAAAAGGGGTAACAGGGCAATGATCTGTAAAATGAGTGTTGTTGTTATTTTGCAGTATTCAATAGAACAAATAGAGTGACGTTATTTCGGAATGGTAATCGGTATGAGAATTGAAGCGTACGGGATTGTGAAGTAAATTTTTGCTTTAACTTGATGATGTTAAGGCTGCTATCTGATGAAAGTCAAGCTGCAGCGAATAATAAATAAATAAATTAGAATTAGCCCCTGAATTTGCATTTGCTGCTTAAAGTAACTACAGACGTTTCGACGATATTCTTTTAAGAAATTTGGTAGATGAGGCAAATATCTGGTAAAAAGGTATTTTAATCAAAGATATCAAGTTGCTTATGATCGTGAGATAAACAGAAATTAAACATACGATTGCGTTGCTCAAGAATTATCAATTCCATCTGTTTACCGCTGCCGTGGATACATCAGCGTGTTTAATACCTCATTTCACGGATCGTTGGATACTGAATTTATCTTCAACGAGACGAATATCTAAAAGCGATATATTAATGACTTTTCAAGAGATAAACACTACGTTAGCAGATGAGATTTTAAACATAAAATATTCCCTTCTGGTGCCTGAACTACTAATTATCCAATGAAAAGGGAATAAATAAACTAGAGGGCTAAAATGTAGCATTGAATCTTATTCTTGTATTTTTCCGATGACCTTGAATGGTGAATCACCGATCACGTGGTTTGGAAATCAAGGCTAAATTTTTTACGTGAAAGAAAACGAGAAAAAGAACATATTAAATAATTATCGGAAAATCTATTCCTCAAATAATCTCGTAAACGTCAGTTGAGAATCCCTTCTCCTCATTTTACAAATCGAAGTTCATCTCAATACCGTTGAGAATACTATTGAGGGGCAAGTTAATTAAAATTACTAATATGCCTATGAGTGTCTTAAGAGATAGAAAATCCAAAAATAAATTATTTCAAAATGTTTGTTTTAAAATTCAATTCACGAGTCTTCTCGATCTGCAATGGAACGGATACGAGATCCTGGAGAGAGAACATCCTGGAAAACATCCAATAAGAAAAAGAAGAAAGTGGAGAATCGCTGCATTTACGTAATGTCAATTACGGTTTAAAGATCTTCAGCTGAGCATGACATCATTTGACAGATCTTGATTTACGCCCAATTTATTTTATAAAAAACAATAATTACTTAATAATTCTGTGCTTCAACGAGTTCCCGTCATCTCCAGTAATGCATAATGCATCAAAGTTTACGATGTTCGGTGAAGAAGTTAGAAAGTAATGCCTTTAATGAACTTCATGTCCATCTTTCACTGCATAAACAATCTATTGTTTCTCTTAATGCAGGTTTTCGAATCGCTGAGCCATACTGAGTAAGATAATTGAGTTCCCCATAATTGGATTTCCAACAGTTTCTAATCTTATACTTATATCTTACACATCAATCTAAGAACCTCTGACATTGAATTCCACTCAGCCTCAAATGCATACGGTGAGTTTAAAACGGATTAGGCAAAGAAGAAATTTACAACGCGTACTATAAATTCAGTTTAACTAGTGCCAAAGGTGCTCTTTACTCGTTAGAAAGGAAATTCTTAGAGATTTAATTCAGATTTCAATGTCTGAGTACTTAGGAAGGTTTCGGTGAGCGTTAAACGAATGAATGTCTGAGATTTAGAAGAAGGAGCCAATGAGACAATCTCAGCTATCAATAATAATATTTATGCTTAGCATTAATCCAACCTATTATAACATTAGGCGGACCTGAAGGAAAACATCACGAAGTCTATCAAGAGAATACCTAATCAACACTTGATCAGTTTCAATTAATCACTTGATTCCGGAATCGATTACTAATTAAGATGAACAAATAGAGAGTTAATTTAACAACAGCTAATAATTGGAAAAAACAGTAATTAACTCTGAATTAATCTTGTCAGGAGTTCTGAGAAAGAGTAACGGGATAATTTGCATGTAACACTTAATTCTGATAAAATTAACGAGCATATGAACTGAAATAGAAGACTGCATCACATTTACATGTCAATTCAATTACTTTTTCTTTCTGAGAAAAGTATTTTCAGCAATGGATATGCGCACAATGTATTCATCGGCCGCTAATATTACAGACAGCTATTTCATGCGTGCCAAACATTCGCGTGGCACTTAAGATTTTTATCGCATTTCATAAAAAGAGGTGTAATTAGACGTAAAGTATAAATCGTTGGGTCATTGAGAAGAAAAATAATTTAAAGGTGTATCAAATTTTGCCGAGCTAAAACGCGGCAATCCGTCTTCCTTAGTGCGAAATACACAAATAATAGGCGTCATAAAGTCAGCTTCCGTTAGTTAATGAGGACAGAAAAAAACCTTCATACGATAACAACCTGGTTCAACGAGCCATTTCCAGAAGCAATTCCTATAAGTTATATCGCAGATAACGGTTAATTAGAGGACATCGTTTTTAGCCGGAACAAAATATGGTTAATCTGGAGTGGCGTGCTAATGGAACATAAATACACTCGTGCTCATGAATCAGAAATAGCAGCAGAACAAACATCAATAAGACGAAAAAGACGGTTAAAGAATTGGCTGAAGGGGACAGAATGACGGTTGCAGTGAGAAAAAGAACCAAGATGGTGCAAGGACTGCATGCGCGAAGACAAAGCTGAAACGGAAAAAATACTGTCTGTCATGCAAGAATTCAAAAATTGTAATTTAATGATGAAATGGAAATTCATGTACATACAAATGCAGCTATATTAATGTTCCTTCATCTTGACTTGATCTTACTCCGAAAAAGTTTTTCCTGTAATTTCAAACCTTCACGTAAGTGGTATTGTTAATTGCTTCGTGAGGTGACTTTGGGCTTCCACCGGGAATCGAACCCAGGACCGCTTTCATCGAAGACGAACGCGCCACCACATCGTCTATTCAAGAGCAATCCTTCAATGAGATACTTTTGCCTAAAAGCAGTTGTGGAATTCGAAAAGTTTTGGAACAGTTTTTTTATCCCCAAGGAGCATGCGAAAATACAATGCAGCCTTAATTAGTACAATTTTCGATCTGTGAATTTAAAAATTGAATGAGAATTAAGTATTTCATGATATCATATTGAAAATATATTCTCGTAGTAAAGAGCGGATTGCAATACCTCTACACATATTACTATCGTAAAGCATAGATAAAGATAACGGCGCTAGTAGTCTGAATCCTTTTTTCCTTTAAGTATATTTTACTTACAATATATTTTAACTATAATATAATTTACCTTCAAGTAGTAAAAAGTACTTCAGTTAGGTAAACTATAATATTATTTTGCCTTTAATCATATTTTACCTATAGGAATATTTATCTGCAAGTATTCTCCTTTACCATCCGTGTGCATTCATATCTTCTATTGTCTCCATCTGAATTGAATCCCACCGAACAGAAAATGTTCAATACTATTTGTAATCATTAATAGCGATAATAATGAAAAGGATGCAAAGGGGAGCACCAAAAGAGGTGAATTAGTATATGAGAGTAGTCGCTACGATTCCTCCTAACAAATTTCTTTTTAAAATCGATTTCCATTTGACGGTTACTGGTTTATGACAGTAATATATCTTACAATAAAAGGTAGCTGCACGATTTATATTCGAAAAATATTTAAAAATCGTAAAATCCGCAACGCTGAGGTCGAGTTTGATACTAACGCTTTTTGTGGCAAAATTCGATAAACAAAATCTGGGAACTGCATGACGTAATCGATTACTTGCTTCATTTACATGTATGCATTTTTATTTCTTTGATTAAAATTCTTTGCTCTTTCAGTTACCGAATCGTACATGTTCATAATCATTTTACGAATTTAAGTCCAAATTGATTTTTGGTTTAATATTTTAAGTTAATTACATGTAGAGGTTTTAACGCAACCAAATGAACGTTACAGATCAATGGAATATAATTAATCTCTCGATTGGCTGATCGGACTATTGAGGTCATATTTTCTATCTTTTGAAAAATTTCAATGCATAATCGAGCGTAAAATTCAAAGGGCGGAATAAATGCACGATAGTAATGCACTAATAGATCATTATGGGATTGCTGAAAATCCTTTTAAAACAGGGTAAAATATTTGAAAACATAACGAATGAAATAATCAAATATATGATCAAATAGAAATTCTTGTGTGGTTTCTTATTCCTCTTGAAAAAAATATTATTTATGGTTGAGAAATTTATTTATTTTTGAAAAATGATGCCCGTGCTTTGAAGAACGCATACGCCGCTTTTTCATAAAGGCAATGATTGTAATTACGGTAAGCAAATGCATTTATACTTTGAAAAATGATCCTTAAATTTTGAATTATGCATACGCCTGCACCATTGGTCAGTTAGTGGAGAACTTATACGGGAGCTCACATATCATCTATTGACGCAAATAAGTATCATACGTACGTACTTTACCGTAGAATTTTATTTGATAGATAATTGTGGTTGTATAACAGCACTTCAACCGTTATCTTCCTCAAGATAAGGTTGCCAAATTACCAAGAGATAACAAGAAGAGGCGTAATGGGAGCTACTCAGGCCATTGAGAATATTCTGAAGGATAGATCTTTGAAGAGTAGAAAGAGGAATAAGAAAATAGGAGGCCCACAGGTGCGCTTTGGTGCGGTCTTAGAGGATTGAAAGACACGCCTCAAGAGATGCTCCAAAGAAGAGAGCTGAAGGGGAGTGCTTTCGGTGAAATTGAACGGGTGCATGATGGGAAGAGAGACTGTCCCTTACGATTGTTTTCTCCCTTCCTCTTAAAAAATACATCAGCTTCCATTACGGCACCTTTGCGATGCTCTGCACAGTCGAACATTGCCTTTTATCTCAACGCTAGCCATCTCTGACACAGAGACTGAATATCGCACATCTAGAAAGCATCTCTAATGCAAAAGCACAAAGGAAGAATTTTAAGGGTATCATTTCGACAAAAAATGAAGTCAGGATGATCAAAGTATCGTTCTTTCTCGAATCAATTCTGTTTCTGAGCTAGAAAATTTTTATATAGCCAAAGGAAAGAAAAGACCACTTCTTTTTACAACTTTATAAATTATTATACTAGCGTCAAAGATTCTTTGTTAATTTAGATTGTTGGACTTAATTAGTTTGATAAATTAAGAGTGAGTACGTTCGTAGAAGATGAAGCCGAAGTTGCGCGCCTTTCTTATTATATAGGCCGTTCAGATACTGCGAGGAATATCAGAGGATGAGCCAGAACCAGAATTAATTATTTCCGAAAATAATCCGCGAAAGTAATCGATTAGGAAAGTAGAGTCATGGAGCCCCTGACCCATGCCAAAAGGCGGCTTGCAAGGTACTAGATATGTTATTATGCTTAACTGAGGAGTAGGATTGATTTGAAAGTTACAGAGTAGAGCTAACATTCCAGATGAACCTCTCATGTTCAAAAGAAAATAATTGATATTGTATGGAATAAGGTATCGTATTTGTCACCATCTCACCCATGATCAAGTAATACTAGATAAAATTAATATGATCAATTGCGATCCTCATGGAAATCCACTGCAACCGTCTTGAAAAGTAAAGCACTTGGTAACTCACACAGCAGATTTTTAATTTGAGGATGTCAAAGCGTTGATAAAACATATCAAATTAAAAATCTGCTGTGGGAGTTGTAAAGAGTTTTTCTCTTCGAGGTGGTTTAAGTAATATTCTATCAACCATGCAAACAAGCCTCTCTATTTCACCATTAAAACTGAATCAATATTTTCATAGCTGTCATGTTTGACTTGACTCTTTGGCTCAGAAAAAGTATTAACGCTGGTAAGCAAATATCAATCGAAAAGGAAATTCAGGTGACATAGGAGATGAACAAAATCATAGACTCTGTGAGGAAATAAATAAGGAAATAAACGAATCATCTCTTTTCATTCACAGAAAAGTTTTCGGAAAACGTGGAAGTGAGCGGTATTTCCACCTGAACTCGTTATCGAAAGTGGCTTCATTAATCGATAACATTTTGGGAAAACAACCGAAGCACTCCCAATTGCCTTTTGACGTCATAGGAAATTTTATGCACTAATCGCTCAATCTGAGATGCGTTTTTTTGGAATTTAGAAAGGGAAATATAAATACTGAAGCTATAAATGAGGATGTTAGAATGTAATACTCCTATTCTTTGAAACTACCCCGTGTCTATCCCAGATGTACCTATTTTTTTAAAATCGATCACTTAAACAAACTGATGTGTATTAATGTTTTTCATGTTTAAAACGTGCTGCAAGTGTGCAACAATTTTTTGTATGTACAAGTTTTCCCTATTTTATTTTTTTACTCATTTTCAGAACATTAAAATAACTAATATAGAAAAAAAGATATTTGTTGCGATAGTCCGTATTAGAAAATTGAATGAAAATTTTCAAAGAAGATTTGATAAAAGTACAGACAGCGATTCTTGAATATATTTAAAAGATTTGAATCCGTACAGGGCAAAGTAGGAAGAAGACGACGACCAAGCAAAGACACTAACAAAACCAACCAAACCAACCAACCGACGCGGTGCGACGTGACCAATACAACAGTCTTGCATTTAACACTTAAGTAAAGCCTTATCAAATTCAATTACTGCATCCCCTTCACGAAGAAGATTATCCCATTACTTCTTATCTTATATGTATCACGTATTTTGAATATCATAATAGTTAATATACTTGACTTTCTATAAAAATTGATCGATTTCATAAAAATAGTTTCTACTTACTTTTAGAACATCCTGTCTATATGACGTTCACATATACTTTATGAAACGATTTTTATTCTTAGAAATAAAAAATAGCGGTAAATGCCAATGAGATTCTTAATGATGTTTTCATTACATAATAAGTTACATGCTCGTTATGTTTAAAGATATCAATGATTCTACATATGCGTAGTCGTTTGGTAAATCTTAATTAAACGTTTTTAAGACTAAAATAAATGAGATTAAAGCTCGTGAGATAAGATAACGCTGAAGTCCATATCTTAATGGATTTTTTTATTTTATCAATTTTCCTCTACAATTTTCTGTTTCCACGTTAAATTTAATAGTCCCAAACATGGACATTTTCATATTCAATCTTAAACATAATGATGACAACCAGTTGAGACTAATTCCAATGTTTTTTTCGAATAAAAATTAAATTAGGTACCTACTCATTAAAATCTTCGAAAAGATAAATTATGCGAAAACAAAATTTTAATCTTTTGGGTTAAAACTTTTTCTGATTTAATTCCAACCTGTCCTAAAAAGAACGTATGCTTTTGGAAACCTTCCTGTAATATGTTCGAAGGCATTAATGATGGATTACATTGGAATGAAATCCTATGCATTTTCCTCCATATCGCAGGAGTAGCCTCATTCCAGGGTGTCTCTGAGCAGTGTTCCTCAAAAGTGTTAAAAGATTTTAACTTAAGTTTTCAGCTACCAAACTGAGTAGAAAACTGGAACGCAGTGTAGACATCATATTTTGATTGTAAATGGAAACTCATTTCTTTCAATTCTTCTTATTTGATTACTGCAACAAGTTCATAATGTATTTATGTATCACCGAACCCATAGAATCGGGATACGGTATTTAGACCTTCTTCAGAACAAGAAGCAACTAAAAATTTAAAGCAGGCGAGAGAACGGGAAAGGAAGCTTAAATTCCTCCACGCATTCACCGAGAAACAAAAGAGTGAAGCTTCCTCCACGAAACAATCACGGTCGCGTTCTTATTTTTTCTCTCCCCAACATACGAAGACCTACTTCCACGGATTTATCCCACACAAACGGACGACAATTACCCAATGGCGCGAACGGTTGGGAGAAAACGGTTTTTTACTTTCCCCGCCGCTAACTGCATTCACTCGCCTCCCTTCGAGAAAATTAGCGCAACAGCAGGAAATAAGGTCCGGCCCGGATCTGAGCAAGGTCGGATGTTAAACTGTACTGGTTAGCTGTCAACTCTTTATGTGCCGCAAGTGTAACAAACTCAAATTCTTCATGAAATGTACGCTTCATTTTGCTACTTAGTCGTTTGATTCATAACGATTCTATCTTTGATAAATTCTAGTTGTTTAACTGTTATAAAACCGTAAGCTGCTTTCGGTCCTCATAACGGATCGTAAACAATAAACTGATTTAACGAAGCAGTAAACGTATCAACAAAAGAACAAGTGAAATGTGAATAAATAAACAAAGTTAGAAAAGCGTAAGTTTAAATGCAGAAACGAATTAAAAATGGGAAACATATGATGCACTATTATATAAATATAATTGATTTGGTGGACGGACTAATTTGTTCTTATAAGTGCTTATTTCTGTGTATACTTGTGTACATATTTATTAGTAATTAGATAACGGAGATTACTTGTGTGCCCATTTATTATTGTTTGGTAGATTACTTGTGGGCATATTTAATAGTGTTCGGTATATTTTCACTTAATATATCCATTTTTGATGCAAATTTAAATAGAGTAACAAACCTATGGTTTAGTGTGCCCCTAAGTTTGAGTTTATATGTAAGTGTACCGAGGAAGACAAGAAATTGAGAATAACTTACACGAATTAAGAAAAGAGAAAAGAATGACTTAGCCGGAAACTAAATCTGGATCCCCTACTTACCGGGCGACCGCACTAACCAATTGATATCCATCACCGAAAGTTCACCCCGACTCTGGAGCTGTTGATGAATTTGGTGTGTTGCGGAGAATTAATAATTAGAGCAACCATAGGGTTGAGATACGGGTTCGAGTCCCAGTTACGCCAAGATCTTTCGTCAATATAAATTACGTGTACTCATCGCCTATTCATAGAGCTACCTGTTTATAGGGAAATGAATGCTCGACGGTAGCGACATTCGGGAGTGGCGGTAGTAATGTGCATATGCACTCGGTTTAAATGAGGAGCACGTGTTATGAAAAAGAAGGACAGCGTCGGTAATGAATGAATGAATGCGGACTGTAAGTCGGCGCAACTGGATTGGAGGGGAAGGAAGTTATACATATGGAAACGATGGATGGAACCAGAATTACTAACATAGTGTATGATGAGAATTTGAGAGATATTTAGAAGGGAGAGAAAAAGACATCTGAATTAGGAGAATGAGAGACCTTCAAGGAAGGTGTGCACGAACTTTGAATTTATTAAAGGAAATGCGGCAAAAGAAGCATTGAAGTGTAGATTAAATTTGCTTTTTGTACGGAAAAAGTCAATTCTATGAATATTTCAGCAGGAGAAAAAATGATTTCTATACGGCATCCTACATTTTAGCCTATAGTTATACATCATTTAACTCTTTCGGGTTACTTTATCAATGCGTAGAATAAAATACTGACAGCGAATGGCGATGTACTGATGCAAAAATGAAAAATTATTAATATTATAGACAATAGCGTCGTAGTTAGTGTCTAGGACAGACAGCAAAGTCAACACACAACAAAAATATTCGAAATTTCTATGTATACAATTACATAACACAACAATGCAAAAACCTTGTCCAGTGATAAGAATATTCCACAAGCTACAGCATTTTACAATTTAAGCAGCTATAATTGACAAAGAATAAAAAATAATAGAAAATATAATAAATCGACAACAAAAACACAATTACTATTTGAATTTAACAATCAGCTAGAAACCCTAAGGGTACAAATATAGAATATAAGTAATGAGTTCATGAACTGCCATTCTATATAAAAACACACAAGCTGAATGTTTTCGGGTAAAGAATCCAAGCTCAATAAATAGACTCCATAAATCATATTTCAGGGAATATAATATAATGATTTTAATCAAGAACTTGACTGGCGACAAAAACATTTTAGATAAAAAATTCCACAGTTTAATGAAACACCCGGCGGTATTTCGGGACGGCGTTATTTTTGCACTTTTCCATCCTATTCATTCATTATTCCCTAATTTACATGGCGCTATGAATGAGGACTAGACTAGGCGGCATCCTGACTTAATTAAAACTCTCGCTTCCTTTCCATAAATTGTCTCAGAGTTAAATATTCTCAGAAGATGACACTTGGTCGAATCTAGCTGTTGGTAATGGAGTACCAAGAAATTTCGTATCATTTTTACTCTCCGAAATTATTTCATGAGAGAAATTTTTCCGTCTATGATGTAATTATTTTTACTCAATTTCTAACACGGCATTCATACGATGCATCTTTGCGTCTTTCCGAATATTCCTATTTTGAAAATATTCTGAAAAATGCCTGATATCTTTGGTGCTTGGATCAATCATAGCTAAAGTGCCTGATTACTTTGAATCAAATAGATGAGAAAATTATTCCAATGGAAAGGTAAGAAACTTTTTAATGATGACTAATGCAAATCCTTGCCTGAATACCAACTTAATAAAACGAACAATATGCGAAACAAGATTTTTATATAAACAGCTGATAACAATTTTTAAAATTTTTCGATAAAATTGAAACTTTGAATTAAATTCTAATTTTCGCTTTGCTTTAAATTTAACATTGCACTAACATTCTTTCGCAATGTCACTATCAACTTTAAAAAATTTAAATACAATTATACCTATGTATACAATAAAATGGCCGTAAAGATTTAACGATTGTTAATGCTAGGATTATTAATTATACCAATTGAGTCATGAAAAAAATAATGTATTATTATTGTAATTTCATTTCACCGACTTGGTGATTGGTATAAGCTCACCTTGTAGGAAACTAACGAATGAAAAATAATCATCCTCTACTTATCTTAATTGAAGATATGACAGAAATAAATTGCCCGAGAGATATTACCGAGATATTATCTCAATCCGATGGAAAAGATAAATCGTGAAGGCATTTTCACGCAAAAAAAACTATAGAAAAACGAAACGGACTTTCACAACATACAGCGATGAAAAAATCACGACCTAGTTGATGAGACTAAAATTAAGCGAAGGGTATAATCACGTAGAAGTGACGGACTTCATGCATGGACAAATTAACAGTGAATAGCAGCGTGCATTATTGGATTGAAAGGAATCAATTAGCGTCAAAGGCGTCTGGGATATCACCGTATGTCACTATCTCATCGTGTCACTACTTGCCAACAAAAGCTACTTAATTACCACTGATGCCGCTAATTATTAACAAGGGCTACATTATATGCACGGATGCAAATTAAGTGGAATTTGTTAATAATGAATTGGTAACATAACTAATGCCGGATCACGAATGTGTTTGAATTGTTTGTGCTTCAGAAAGTTTGAGCAGCACCGTGGTGACGAAATAAGTGATTTTAACAGAAATAGCTGTTATTATTATTAATATTACAAACACTACACTATAATTAGGTTCAGGACCTGATGGCAGTGGGTGCAATTTAAAAAATTTTTACATTATGCACATAGCCAAAATTACATACAATTTCAAAAATATAGTTATATGTTTTGAGGGGAACATTCGTCTGCCTGGCATTAGTTCAACAGAGGAGGGAAACCCCTCGGAAAACCTCCCTTAGGCAGTGGTCATTATAAGCATCGTCATTTTTAAAAAGTCACTAACTTTTCCATCAATTTATCAGCCGATTCTTCCACCGAATCAATTTAGCAAAAGAAATATTTAACTATTTAATAGCCGAAACTATTTTCCTTGTCCTGAAAAATAGTTTTGGCTATTGCAAATTAGGGTTGAAATCATGGATATTTAACTTTATTGAACGTCACCGACTTTTGCACAAGTATAGTTAAACAAGAACTTCCCTACATATTGAAATTTTACTAAAAACCGGCACCATTTCAAGCTATTAAATTTACTAATTTCTTTATTTTGACCTCATAATAAAATTGACATGATTAATCGAGTAGACATTTTCAGGCGAAGATGTCAACATGTCGACAAAACATGTCGAATTAAGTATCTGCTGTTGAAGTTACGAAATGCTTTTCAAGATGGTTGTCTTCATAAAATGACAAATATCTTTAAAATCCTTTTCGCATGCCAAATAATTCTGACAAATTCTACCTTTAAAACGAGAAGCAATAAAAATACTACGTGTGCAATACACTTTTAAGGCTGAAAGACAGGATAGCTCTAATACACAAACGGAAATGCTATTCACTCAGCAGTAACTTCACATTAAAAAAAACGACTGCTCCGTGCGTTGTTGTAGGAAAGAAAATTCCAAACTGCAAGCCGATCAAAGTTTTAGGACACGATTTGGAATCGTGCTCATCCGATTCGAGGCCCGCACTATTCCCAGCGGCGACCACCAGATGTTCTACTAACACCCATTGTAGTACAGAACCCAAAGCATCGCCGTGAAAAAGGGAATTTCCCGAGGCAAATTCAAAGGCACGAACCTCTGTATCTAAAGCAGCCCAGATTAAATCACAGATCTAATATCTTGTACGAATGAAAACCCACGAAATCGAGTTTTCCAAAATAAATCGGATTCGAAGCAAAGGAATGAGGCACAGTTACTATTCTGTTGTATTATTATATATTATAAAATTCTTACGAATATCTTAGAGCTTTGAAAATACGGTATGTTGTAAAAGAATCCATCACCAACATACTTACTGAATATTGGAAAACGTGACTAAAATTTTTTTCGAATAGAAATTGCCTGCCTTGATGAGCACAAAGGAACATGAATATAAAGCTAAGAGGCGCCCTTGTCCTAAAATAACGCCATACTCCGCGAAACCAATTTTAAGTACACAAAATGATGAAAAATTTGTGTGCGATTAAGCGGAAATCTTTAAAGGCGAAATGCTCATAAATAATTGCTTCGTTTTGCTGTTAAATTTCCGAAAGTTTAATATATTATTTAAAAATGTTTAATTTTTCCTAAAACATGTCTTAGATAGAGAAGAGTTTAAAAAATTTCAAGGAAGTTGATTCCCAGATTTTAGAAACTATTATAACATCTTGCATCACAATATCTATTATGATCTTTGATTATGATCTTTTCTTACTTATGGCACTACGCAGAACATCCAAAACTTCCGTAAAAACAGTTATATTCACAAATTCTCAAAAAGAAACCAATTTGATATAACCTGAACTCAAAAATCGCACCGCTTTAAGACGTCTACAATATAATAAAAGTAAACTCCCTATTACTTTGACATTACAATGGCGATTCCCAAGATCATTCAAAGTTACCTTAGTATACATGAAAGTTTGATTTAATCGGAACTTTAAAGTAACACCACTTTCAAACTTTTGTATAATTCAAAAAGTACATTCCATTTTCTAGTACATTATGAGTGTTACTCCAAAAAGACTTTCAAAGTCACAACAGATAAAACCGATAGATACCTGTAATATGAACATGTATGTCTGCAAATATGGCATATCTCACCCACCCTTTCAAAACATACCTTTCCTTTCCCTTCGAATAGAAGGAGATACATTTTTATGCTCTAACTCAGCCGTATGAAAGTATACCAAAGAAAAAAGAGAACCACGCGCACTCGACTTAGATGGAAAAGATACACCGAAAGTTTATAGTTTTCAGATACTGCGATATACTCTTGGCTGTCCATCATCGAAATGGAAAGCATCAATAGAGGAAAGTATCAGCTCAAGAGAGAGCTTAGGAGAGATACCAAAAGTTTAGATAACAGCTGGATAACACGCCTAAAAATGAGATAATCATCGAGAGCAAAATTTCCCAAATGTCACGGGTCAAAGAGGACGCTTCAGTTGTGACCTCAATAGATAGAGGAGCGAAATTCCAGCACAAAAGTGACATCTCTAAGCTAAGCTGGAGAAGGGCAATGTTTATGGAGGCGCCTTTAGCAGCTTAAGAAGATTAAACGCTTTGATATCAGTGATAGCGGCCTAACTTAAAAAGGATGAAACTTCATAATTCTAACTTTAATAAAGAGGACTCGTCATAGCACATTTTGATGTCACCTCATATAAGGAAGATGAAGTACGAAATAAGGTCTTCAATTTTATGAAACATAACAATCTTGTGAAGTTGAAGCTTGCCTGAATCTAAAGCGATTATAATAACGTTGTTTCTCATCCAACTATCAAAATACATTAAAAATACATTTTTCTTTAAAAATAATATTGTTACCTCATAGATGATTTATTTCATGATTTGACGAATTTTCATTATATTTAATGAAAAATAAAGAAAGAAAAATAATGACGCGAATGCAACAGAGGCGACGTGTTTAGTAAAATATATAAAAGAATGCACACAAATGATATGCATCTAATTTAAACACCGGCAACCCTTATCAATGATTTTTTAATAAAATTTCGATATTCAATGGCAAACTTTTCCTGATAATGACTTCTGATGATCTTTTTGATTAATAACATAATTAATCATTTGACATAAATTAAATTGCAACATCACTAAATAAGGAATTAATATCATGAATTAAAAACAAATGTATGTAAAAAAAGAATTTACTCCTTTAAAGTTGAAAATTTCATGTTATAATGAAGATACACCTTTTTTTAAGGCCATCTTGCTCCTACAAGAAATTGACTGACATCATATATTTTTATGTTAAGAACTACAAAGAAATTTAAACCAGAGTGCAAACAAACTTATCTTAAAAAATTTCAAAAATTAACACTGATTATTGCTGTGATTTTAAAATTTAAAATGAGATAAAATTTGGCCGAAGGCGAACATATTTCGTATTTAATAACTACACTGCCAATGCAAGCACTCCAAATTTTTCACAATTCGTAAAAATAATTACAATCGACTCTGGCAAAAAAAGGCACGCATGTTTAAACGAAAAAATCATGAAAATTCATGGAAATTTCACAAATAAATTATACCTTTCAGAGACAAAAATTTGCAGAAAATCGAGCGGATGTTTTTTTTACTGCTCAGCTGAATTCTCCATGAAATAAATTCACGATCGACTAATTCGAAACTCATTTTAATTCGTTTTCATTCAATCGATCATACACGCCCGTCACTCTCTCATTATTAATAATTTATGTAAATAAACTCATTATATCACAAAGGTATGTCAGTTGTCAGTGTACCTGAAATGAATGTTCTACGCACCATCATGCTTTTAAGTTTACCGAAACACAAACTTTTTAATGTACAATTTTTTGTCATAAGTTCATCCGATATTGCATTATTGAGATACTGGCTTGGTTCCTGGAGGATACACGGTGAGCTACGAACCTTAAGGCCACATTGTTTTGGAAGAGTGGAAAATCGTACGTATGAGTACGTAAGAAAAACGCCATTCATCGTTTCGATGAATAGATATAAAACCTAACCTAAGGTAAACTCACTATAGTAGCGGCATTCAAATAGTAAAATCGCAGCAGTATAAATGCCTACGGAAGCTGTGTGACATACCTAAAATAAAGTCAGTCAGTGAATGAAGAGGCTGACCTGCATTATTCATAGCAAAAAGTGATCGCTTGAACTCATTCGAATTTACATGACAATGCACAATGGGGTTGAAGAATTAAATACAATGAGCTATGAACCAATTCACTCTTTATCACAAACTATTATTTCCAGCTTCGTTCTCACATCAGCCTTTCTTTCTACATATGAACCCATCATTCTCATATTTCAAATTCTAGTATTAGTATTATCATTACTTTTAAAAGTGCTTCGACAGCTAACTCATTTCCCATATTTCCACCCGGAATCGTAAACGGAACCAATTTCACCAAATGCGAACGCGCTACCAACTTGGCTACCCGGTAGCCCCATTTCAAATCGATGTCGAGCGTTACAAAACAGTAGGAAACGTAGAAATAAAGAAAACTTCCGGAATTTTGATAAAAAAAACTACAATAGTAATTCAATGAAATAATATATTATCACCCCATCTCGAGAGAGAATAATGAACGAGGAAAAAGAGTTACCATTAAAGGAGAAAAAAAACGGGAAATTTCCTCTACGATAAAAAATAACACTCTCGATAGAGGAAATCAGTGGGATAAGACGTTGAATGAATGGGCCTTGAAAGTTGAACGCACTTCGTTTCCTGGATGACGTCATAAGCTAATGAGCGAATTTAACGCGGAGAACCTGATTATGAGAAAGTGCACCAATTGCCTCTCAATGCGGGCCGAAATTTCCAATCGCATTCACATTCTATGAAATCGGAAACGAAGTAGAACGAAAAACAAGCCTAATCGTCTAATTTGCACACATTCCTTTTACAAATAGGGCACCATATTCTAGTGGTAAAAACCGGGTCTTATCAAATCTAAAGCGATCTTATTTCGCTCGTGATTTTCTGAGATTTACGACTATCATAATGAGTTGTCAAAAAGAGGAACTAAATGGAATATTCCAACTTTAATCTTATGTATAAACGAGACTAGGCATTTGTTTGCAACATACGTTTCTGTATAGTCTAGGCCAGAAGTTGTAGAGTTTTCAGTTAAGTAGAAAGTAAAGTAAGAAGTAAAGCAGTTTCCAGAAAATCGTACATTAAAATATAAAAAGTGCCATGAAAAACTGAGGTGGGCACTAAATATTATGGGTTCGACACTAAATATTTAAAATGATTAATTTACCATAAAAATACGTTTTTCTCAGTAATTAATTTAATGCATTTTCCATCAAGTCAGTAATAGAAACAAATAATAATAAAATAAAAATAATAATAATTAAATACAAAACATAATAATAATAAAATAAAAGGTATCGAAAGGGACCTGCATTCCTATCAAACAGCATCACTGATTCATCCAAAGGTGTCCTCGGTTCGACTCCAAATGACACAGAAACCATTCCATAAGAAATGCACATAAATTTCTTTTAATCAGCTGAAGCATGTTTATCAATTTTATATTCAAAGAAGATTTTCGTACGACCTTGTGACTATCCTGTTTTTACTACAGTACCTAAAATCCTGAAGATATCATACTCTGTATGAATAAAAGAAATTATTCGATTCGACAATTTTTAAACATAAATGCGCCTCGTTAATAAAAATAGTTCCCAGAATTCGGCTTCACACATTTTTTTCAAATTAAAGAGAACTTTCGCAGTTTTGATTGCGCAGTGAATAAAAAATAAGGAAAATTTGCGAAAAATTATTCCATCGGAAAAACTCAGCAATATTTTATGAGAATGGCTGAACGTACCGGCAACTGAGCAGAACTTTAACTAGAACAACTAACCGAAACGTTACGGCGTAACTAAATACGCCGAAGGAATGAAGCCACGGAATGGAAATTAAATTATCAAATATTAATACGTTCATATCGTTAATTAATTATTTAATATACGAGGAAATTATTCTACGCTGTTTGAATTCATACAATTAGACTCTCAATCATTCGATGCGAATTTATGTTATAGCCGCAAAACTCGTCTTAATTAACTTTTTTTGTAACTATACACGAACAAAAGTGACGAGAGATTAGAGGTACCGAGGTTTTCTTTGAAAATTAATGGTCCAGTGAAAGTGGCACATATGCGTACACTTTCAATACGGGTGAGATATTAATTACTGTGAGGAATACTTCAAAAGCAGCGAAATTTATGACAAAACACTATCCACACTTATTTTCACTCTCGATATTACGGACGTTTATCGCTGTTTACACTAATCCCTCGCTTTGTTTCTACTTTTCTCGTGTCTCGTAGTATCCTACGTGTATGGGTTGTACGTGATATTTTATTTGACATTATTTTATTTGATCCATCGATCCATTGTGAACTTTTAGCGAGTCTTTTTTCTAAAAAAGAGTGTTACTAATCATTCTTACATTTCATGCAGAATATTGTACAGTACAGTATATTTATATTGCTGTTGTATTTCTTTTCTGCATTTGCTTAAAATTTCATAGAAATTTACAAGTGCTTTAACTGAGATATTTAGTGTATATTTTATCTCTATTGTATGTACATATACTATTTCTAGTATACATTCTTGAAGTGTTTATTATCAGTACCATGCCTTTATGTCTAGGTCGTGATAAGTGTGTGCACTTTTATGTTTCAATTAATACTCTCCTCAGCTTTGTACTGATATTTCATAACAGAATTATTGGCGGATATTTTCCTGTTATGCTTCATTTTCTTCTGTTTTCCTGCGGATACTTTTCCTAATCTTCACTCGGGTAAAAGGTAGAGAAAAAGATTTTCTGTCGTTCCACGATGTCGGCCAAAGATGATTTACTAAATTAATTAAGGTTTTTATAGATCCGCAACTGAAGATTTCCTAATCGCTACTAATTTAAATCGCCTTTATAAATACGAGGGTGGTCTGAAAAGTTTCCGACCCCAGATTTTTCAGAAATCTTCAGAAAATATTCAGAAAACATGTCGAGAAATTGCGAAATGTCGGAAACTGTTCAGACCACCCATGTATGTACACGGGTGTACATACATGTGATGTACTTATTCGATATATTTTAATTGACGATAATTGGAAAAGGACAAGTAAAATTCTAAATTTAGCCCAAAATAAATCCGTTGTTATAAATAAGTTCCCTAAATAATCCTCTACTCGACCTCTAAAGGTAAAAAAAAATCTCAAAAGACATTCACCTAAGACAGCATACATTCACCTATTAAAGCACCATGAAATTTAGAGACCGTTTTCCGAGAATCATTTCAATGGCCATTCATTTAAAATTTCCCTTCATTTTATTCAGCAATTCATTAGTTAAACCGTAAAGATTAACCTCGTTTTAACATTTAAGCATTGTTCTCCCTCCGCATCCATTTAAATGCATTAAAAGTCCATAACCGTTAAGCTCACTAATTAATTTTAAGTAGCGACCACTTTGACCCAAATAAGTTTAGAAACACTTCCCTCCATGCAAAAAAAGGAGGAAATAGAAACGCGAGATTAACGTCATGAATATGCATAGAAAAAATGCAAAAACCCTCGAGGAACAAAATTATCGTTTCCTTAATGTTTATAATGGGCCAATACTACTTTATCGAATGGCTTGGCCGGATTACACTGACGATAACGATCAAACTCTTCCAATTAGCAGAAATTTAAAGGGGAAAAAATTAATCCGCACAAAAAATGGCTATCTCCAACTTCTGATCGCCTTTTTTGCTCACGAATAATATCGACGGATGTTTTGCTGGCAATACAACTCCTACGATCTACTTAGATTGAATTAATTAGGAATCGAAGAGCATTCGAAAGGATTTCGAAAACTTTTCTAGGGCTAACTTTAACTGAGAACGAATGTAAATGAAATACAATATGAGGATTATTCGATGACCCGAGAACCAGTACGGCACACTATAAAGATAATTGGAATAGCTACCTAGCCTTTATTTAAACGTATACATCAACGCGTTGTAAATTTATTTTACAATTATTTAGAAGATCGCATTTACTTTAATAGATAATTGAAAATGCTCGGGACGGATTGAGCTCTACTATTATAATATTTCCATTTAAAGGTCATTAAAATTTATCTTATATGCGATTCGAGGGAAGTCACTTACTTTATTCATACAGTTCTCAACATAGGATCTTGTTCATTGTCAATAGTGATTTTACTGTATTGCGCGGTCTAAGATCCTCATGAAGAGTTGTGGTCTCTCTAATGAATAAGATAGTTTTAGCTAGAATAAGAGAACTACCTAGACTGAGGCTGGCTTCAGTGAGTATGCTGAGAATACAGCGTCGACAGAAGTGTTTCGATAGTAATAAAACTCTTCGAATTAGTTTCGTTCCAAGTGAGGACATCAGTCTATAAAAAAACATTCGAAAATATCTTAAAGAAGTCAGAAACAGCTCGATTAAGCTTTCTGAGAAATAAACGGCCGAAAAAGATGGTTATTTCTGATCTTTTTTCTGAATATTAAAGATGGTATCGGATTATAGAACAAAGCCAAAATATTACGGCTTGAGGGCCATATTTCACACATTATTACTTTAGTGGATCGTATGAAGGACTTCTTCAACGGACAAATATGAATAAAGAGCTTTGATAATTCTACTGTTTCTCAGTGTGGATTAGCCCACCTGCCGATGTGTATCAAAGCAAAGTAATTACATAAAGACGTGCAATCGAGGTATTGTATTGAAAGTTCACATCTTTGTGATCGTACTTAATTTGTATTTACGATGTAATTATTGGCTAAATGTTGGATGTACAAACTATTTATTTAAATTAGGAGATTCTTGCTATTTGCAGTTATTTTTTACGAAAATTGGGAAAATTAATTTGTAAATATACGAGGTGCGCCATATCGTATCTTGCAGCATAATGCCTTGGCACAGCCCTTGCTTATTCCACTCATAGCGTTCTGGCTCTGTGAGGAAAGCAAGGACTAACTATCCTAACCCTGGCTAGTAAGCTAGCTAAGCCCTCTCCTAGTTAATGGTAGAGGGGACGAGGTTCCGATCAGCCTTCGAGGTGAATATCTTACAGACAGATGAATGATTATTATTCCATCAGAAATATCTACAACACATAGATCACCTCACAGTTGATCCTTTTGATAAAATACTTCCCTCTAAGACTGCGAAATTCCATCTCTCGAACCGCCGAACAAAATAGCGGAGGTAAACATAGGAGACCTTAACGGGGTCTCGAGGATTATCCTCAGATAACCTTTTCAAGTCGTCCTCTCAAGCAGGGATAAAAATGAAGACGCGGAAGATTATCTCCGGCTTTCCATGAAAAGCATCTCCGATGCAGGGCACAGCGGGAGGTCCGGCAAAAGGGTTTCTATCTCGCTCCCTTGGAGTTCTCCTGAGAAGCAAAAAAAGCAGAGGACCTTGTTCTGGATGCGAATGAAAAGACCTCGCTCTTTTGCCGCCGTTTCAATCCCTGTGCATCCGTCATGCCTCTGTGGCGATGAAATTTCGCGTGGACATACTCTCTCAAAGGGAAGATGAGTGAATTGCTCTGCGCTGGTCATTCGGATCCGACAAGTTAAAGATTTCGGTTCAATGCCCTATTCTTAAATTAAATCTCTATTAATTATATCTTTTATTTATTCTCATACCTTTAATTTTTCACTCTCAGTGGGTTTATGCAGGTTTATCACTCCCCCTTTTCTGTGGGTGTTTTTCTGCTCTGGAATCTTTATCCTAAGCTTAACTCAAGTTATTAAGATCCAAAATTAAATGTATCTTCTTCTATGTTAATAAAAGTAAGCTTTAATTACTATTTTAGATGTATTTTACATTGATAATGGATTAAAAGGAAGGGGGGTTTTTAAGTCTCACTTTCAACCAAAATGAAGATCCCCCTTCTTTTCACCGCCTTCTGATTGTCTCTTCCATTAATTAAAATAGCGGAAAACAGTTAAATATTAAATCATTCGAGAAATTAAACAACGACTGAAGTACTCCATAAAATTTATTAACGCTTAAAAATACAATTTAAACTTCTCACTCTTATTAAAATCAAATACATATGAATTACACGATAACACTGGAAATATTTTCCTTGTTTGTAACCAATGTATACCATTGCCTGATAAACTGTTCATAACCACTGGGGATATATATGAAACTGTTACAGTAATGATAAATGGCACGCGTAAAAGATAACACAGGAAAGAGTAAAACTATAAGTTTTATAAACCTGACTTCTGCCTTAGCCAATGGAATCTTCTTGATTATCTTCTTGATTGAGGACCTTAAAGCAGCTTACACAATATACATTTTTTACTAAACCTGTAACCATGCGCAACCGAAATAAATCTATCATTTGTATCCTTGGTATTTACAAATAATGAGAGAGTATGAAATTTAAAACTGCACCTTTTGAATTCAATAATTTAAAAGTTGGGCCGAGCTTGTTAGCAGGACAACATAGAAACATACCTCCGTGGAGTAGAATGAGGAAACCTAGGGCATTCTTAAGAAATACGATTCTTGATAAGGTTGATGAAAAGCTTGCACATGAAACATCAGCGAGAAAGTTCTTACCTGCAAAGGATGTGGAAAGGTATAATTAGCTTTCCATTAATTATATAGGAAATTTCAAATTCCTGTTTGAGATCAAGGGTGCAATATGCATTATGCATTTTAAAATACCCGATCGTTACACTAGAGAAAAATCATAAAAGACGAGAAACTTGGAGAAACCTTAGAAAATTTCTACAAAACTTGAGAAACTCTTCCTCAATCGATAAATCTATCAATTTCTCCTCCATCTCTAACTTACGTGTGCATCAGATGATGCATGTAATTCTAATGAATGATCGCGGCATATATTACTATCCCCATTCTTAATTCATTTCTTTCCAATAATCAACATTTCATTTGAGCTATTCACTAAAAAGAAAACATGATTTAATCGCACGCTTTTAAGAAATATTCCGCAATTATCAATCGAGGATCTTAAGTGGTAATCGTTTTCTGTTGCTAAGCCGACTTAACACAAAATCGAACGTCTGAAGTTGAGAAAATCCGAAGTTCATGAATATTAATATAGAAGGAAACTCGGTGATTAAATCCCTTTGAAATAATACAAAAAATGGAAAATTGATCAAATGGGCGAATAATGTAGCTCAGAAATCTTTATGCTTACAAATCGTGTAATCCTTTCAGGGGCAATTAAGAATGGGATTTTTTCTGAGAAAATAAAAAGAATGTATTGAAAAACCGCTATCGAAAATTTGTTCACTGGATCTATCGATGCAGGATATTTTCCTTGTTCCTCTTGAAATTAACATGCAATTATCGAATCAATGAAACTAGGTGGCAAGAGAAACTTGATGGGTGATCACTGCAAAAATATGAGGAGATAATCACTGCAAAAATAGGAATACCTACACAAAGAATAAAGAGAGCGTAAGGGTCACGAAAGCTGCACAAAATATGACTCACCTAAACGAACTCAAAATTGCACATATTTCAACAAACATAACATGCTGACCTGTTTACAACTTGTTCTTCGGAGATAATTTTTTCTATGAATACGTACTTAAATATATAAAAATAGAAAATGGTTAAATTCCCATAATAAAATAAGCTAGTAAATTCCCCCGTAGAAAAATAAGGCACTAAATTTAACTTATGAATTGTGCAAAAATATCTTTTCCTTCTTTATTTTCAAAAATAAACATAATCACCCTCAAACTTTAAATAATAATCGTGATAGAAACTTAAGCTATATATATGAACGTAACGCCTAAAAACAACTTGATAAATTATATTAAACCTTATATATGAGAATTACCTAAAAATTAAAGTATCAGGTGACCTAAAAATTGTATTGCTCTTTAGTACATTTACAATTAAGTAATAAAAACTTTAAAGCATCTAGAGCATAGGTTATACTACATGTAAATATATATATATATATACATAAAGTATATACATATTTTATAGACACGCAAATACTTTATTATACTTATTTCACAATTATTAATATACTACACTATTATAGATATATTGTATAAATTTATAAGTATTAATTCCACATTTACTATGGAAACTACCAAGTTTTACTTATTCTTTCAAATGGAAAACTATTTCAAATAAAAATACTTCGCTTTTATTGTGAACAAAGCAGTGGATACATTTCTCATTTAAAAGGTATACTATACAACGTATCTAATAAATTTGGGCATAAAGAAAAATCTTGCCTCATTTCCTCACTTATAACACAAGATCTTTTCCATTAAAAAATTCACCTTCCAAATCAATTTTTCCTATTTTTACTGAATCTTCACTGAAATATATCCCTAAATCTTCTTCAGTTAGGCAAATATTTTCAAAACTAACTCAGCAAAATATTGATGTAAACATCACGGCCTCAAATGTCGTAGCATTTTCCCCTCGTATTCTGAAAATACGTGTATAAAGGAGATGCACGTCAAAAGCGGGTGACGCACTGTGTTGAGAAGAAGAATATATGGCATAAATGCAAGAAAAGTGGACTAAAAGGTGAAGTAAAAGAAGCCACGGCTTAAGTGGGAAAGAAAAATGGGAGTTGAGGTGGCAGGTGGAATACGCTACGATGGCTATACGTTTCAAAGGCACTGTCTTTACTGGCCTAGATAAATAAGGTCTGAGTCGATACATCGGCCAAGCCATATTTCATCCTTCAGCAAAGGAGGCAAAAACCTTAAGAACGGGATAATGCGGGCGAAAAGTGGTACAGCGGAAGCTGAGTCGAAATGTACAAGTTTGCATGTAACTGCGGAGAGAGAGAGACGGAACTATTTTTTCACATACATGGATTGGAAACTCTCTCAGATGTACATCGAACTTTTCGTTCGCTTTTTTGCGATGAAAGGTTAGAAATGACATAAATTCTTTGTGCGATTCATTTCGATCAGTACTTCGATAAAATGCTTTGTGTCTTCGAAGTGTAAATGTGTCACTTTTTCAATGAAACATTTTCGTCATTTAAACGTATTAATGTGAAGGCCTACGAAATTTAGTTTTAAATTCAAAATGACTTCCCATACAACGATGACGCCCTTTTTACATCAATGGAAAGGTTAAATACTAAAATTTAATTCTACTCATGGAAACAGAATAATTGAAAGAGATGAAAGCCAAGAAAAAGAATAGAGAAAATGTTTCTTACGAGCAGTAAATGAGGCAAAGTATATTTATGCCATCCTTAAGCGAATGTCACGTCGAGATATTTTTCGCAGTATGTGAACATAAATTTAATTTTCATTGTAAATTAAGCTAAAAATATAAAACATTATAATATTTGGAATTCCTAAGCCTATGAAAATTTGAGCTTCCAGGTCGAAATAAATGCATCAACCATCGCAATTGCTTTATATGACATCCTTACTCAGCCGTTACTTTTAATAAAGTAATGGAAATCCTATATCCTATTATGGTAAAGGAGCCCTGACATTGTACTAATTAGTCTTCAATCATTTCCATTTAGCTTAAAATTTTAAGCCTATGAGGCTTTGTGGAGAATCGTAACATAATAGATTCGAATCGGCAGCGTAGAAGACCTATACACTTAAAGACAGGAATGGAAAATCGAAACAATAAATTCAAAATGAAAAGGTATCAAGTAACTTGATTTTGAAAGCAATTATAGAAATGCAAAAGACTGAGTTTAAGTCAACATTCAAGTTTAGTACCCACAGTAAAAATGGAAATAGAAAGATCCAAAATTTTCCTATAGTTAAACAAGGTTTCTCTTTTCATATGCTCAATGAATAAGTTAAGGTAAATGCCTAAGAATAGAAACTCTGTGTGCTAAACAGCGAGATTAGAACCAAAGTACGACCCATGATTTTGAAGGTATCATCAGACAATGAATCTTATCAAGCGATTTGTGGAGTTAATCCATTTTACATTTTAATAAAACAAGCAACGGTTATTCCCAGGGTTTGTAAACGAAATCCCTCAAAAGAAACAGGAGAATCGGGAAATTTTCTCCTCCTCCGTCTCGACCGGAAGTCAACCACGGTGGATTAATATAAACGCCACCAACGATCTTTGTTATACAATTCTTAAAGTCTTCCCCATTATTCATTTTCCTCTGCCTTTTACATCAAAGAAAGCCTTTGTTCTTTTTTATGGGAAAAACACCATTGATCCCATCAAAATATCAGGAGTCAACCGAAAGAATGTACAATCAACCACTCCTTGTTTTGTTTGTTTATCATCATAAATTTCAAATATTTAGCTCTTCGGTATATTTTATTTAAGAGCTTTGTCTACAGTTACTTTACGTACGCATACCTTATTGTGGAATTAATCCATTCAAGATTAAGAAAAAGTACGTAAGACGCTATTAAAATATTATAATAACAGATTGGAAACAATGCGAACTTAACAACCAATGAAAACGCACGGTTCACATGTTAGATTTCAGAGAAAAAGGAAAGAGATAAGTCTAACGTAACCGGGATTCGAACCCGGTCTCGCTGATAAGAGCAACCGCCCAACAACTAGGAGATCTTGATTCATAGCAACGTCAGAAGTTTTCCCTTTCGTATCTCAATGCAAGCTGTCATTAAAACGCATCTTTCTGAGAGTAACCAATTAAAAATACTGAATATCAAATAACTTAACGTTCAATAATTCTCCGAAACTCATATTCCGACACGGAAAATACGTTGGAACAGGAAGACCTCCTCTTCAGCCATTCCCTCCGGTTGATTTTAATTTTCCCTATATTTCCTCCATTCACTTCACTATTAGGCAGCACATCATCAAAAGTGTTTTCATTTTCTCATTTCCCCAATACATTTCGACCTCTAAAATGGGTAATAAGAGGAAGGAAACGGCTCTCTTCCGCCTCTCACGTTCTTCTCCCACATAAATTTCCCTCTTCGCTCCCTTCTTTCAAAATAACCTCCTGAATTATAGCTCTCCTTTCCTGTTTTAGAAATCTCACCAATCCGCGCGGAACTTATCGGAAATCTGAAAATTAGACGAAACCTTTAAAGCATCTAGTCGTGAGGAGATTAGTCGTAGAGATGTTTGCAGACGGTTTAACGAATTCGATTCGCGAATGTTTGCACTCGGATTTTCTCCACTTCGCTCGGGTGGCCACGGCGAGCGACAAGCATTCGATGGCTAATTAACGCGAAATAATGCAATGACATCAGATGCGATTTCAAAACGGACTTAGTCAATCATTGCACATGAAATGTGAAAACAAGACGAAAATTTCAACACTCGATTCCACGAAACAATTCTACCCCAGGTTAAAGATTAATCTCTCGTTAAAGTCGCGAATAATCAACGTGCTAATTTCGGGTCAATATCTCCGAGAACAAATCACTAATAGAATCATCATCATAGAATCAGCGGAACAAATATCGAAATTTTAATAAGATGGAGAAATTCCTCTCCTTTTGAATGTCGCATGGAAGATTAGATTTTACCATTAATGATGCTGGGTAAAAAATGTGAACTGAATCAATCGCTGGATATACATTGAGCTCTTGATTGTTCGGGTTAATGATGCACTTTTTTGTTTATAATTAGTCACTTTGAAACACTGCCGTTTCACCACCAATGCGGATGTGGAAATCCTTGCAATGTCTTCTTTATATTATTTACTCTCACTTCTAAGTGCTTCTACCGTGAGCACGGTAGGATAGGCACATGAGGAAATGATGGAATGAAAATTTGACAGTTACATTTTGCTTACTATATTGCATATACTAACATTTAACCTTTGGTTCAATCAAATAAAAAGGCTAAATGAAAGATATTCTATCTCTGTTGATGCAAGCTTGGGTATCGCATAAAAATGTCCTCTGTGAATTAAATGTCCCTTTACACCTTCACTTCACAGATAACGACTTATCGACAACAAAATATATTGAATTAACCCTCACGAATAACTTAGCATGGGGTACCCACATCCCTAATACATGGAGGGATACTTGAAAAACTCGGCTTCGTCAAGAGAATAGTCGTTAGGAGGGAAAAAAGACTACGATCTTTGCGTTAGTAAGGCCTTTTCTTGAGTATGTATAAAGTGTCTGCCGAGAAGAGTTGCATTTGCAAGTTATAAACGATACTAGGATGGATAATAGGTTTTGGAACCAGAAATCATTGAGCGTTTCTAGAATGCTTCAAGACGCAGGATGGGAATATTCAGAAGGAAGAAGATCTTAAAGAAGGCCTGATTTATTTCATAAATCAAGAGAAAGTGTTCTTGGAAAATTTACCCGATAATACGCGTCTCCTTGTTTGTATAGGTTGTTTTGATACCGCGAGGAATATCAGGGTAATAGATACCAGAACAAGTCGATTCAAGAAATCATTTTTTATGATACATCAAAGTTATCGATTAAATAAGTAGAGCCATGATGCCGTCACACGCTCAAAGGATGCTTTCAGGCTACATATGTAAGCACCCTGGTTGAGCGGAGCACTCAAAGGGTTTACATCCATTTCACAATACAAAATCATTCCCTCCGATGGATTCTAGTTTTTTGAGTTTCCTTGGAAGGTATTTCAAAAAGACACGATTTCTTCACAAAAGACTTCACCTAGCTCCACGAATTCTTCCAAAATTTACGAAAATTCTTGGGAAAATGTAGTAAAACCGAGAAAAAATAACCGCACGTTTCACTTGGCGAAACTTTCTTCATCCAATTCTTTTCTGAAAAAGCTTTACGAAAAACCGATTGCAAGAACCGCCTCCGAGAAACTTGATGGAAAGAATTACGATACCCTCACGTTTTTAATACTTTGTTTTTGGTAGAATTCCAACCAGAAAGACCTGAGTTTACAAGATATTTAACTCGAATTTTCTATCTTGAACATCATTCGTTGACATTCAGATCACCCTTTATGATGCATTGAAGATTACTCGTGTGTATGCGTGTGTGTACGTTGATTTGAAATCATATGTTTGTTTTTTGTATGCACGTGTATGTACACATATGCATATGTATGTACACATATCGTATCACATTTAAACTACAAAAAATTTAAATGGATAACGATTATTTCTCTACAATCCACACCTTTTACTGCCAGTTTCCGACAGTATATCGTCCTTTTTATATGTATATATGTTTATAGTTTTGTAACTAATTCAAAGCTAAAACTTGTTGTAGAATTTTATAGATAAATAAGTTCTAAAATTTACTCCACTTTCCCCTTCATGTGTCACTACCATTAAAAGTGGACTGAATTTTGTCATAGGAATAAAGGATGGGCTATTGAATCATGGAGTAGTCGAATTTTTGTTAAAAAATATGTTTTAATGAGTTCAATTTATTTCCCAGTAAGTTCGTCTTTTTGTATTCTTGTACAGACGCATGGTCATTCTTTAATTATACGATTAGTGTTAATAAAAACCAGTTTTCTTTCAGAGACCAGAAAGAATTAATTTGAAGGGTCGGTAACCCCAAAACAAGTGATTGGAAGCCTATAATCTTTAGTTTAATTTTTAAAATGATATAAATTCTGTTTTCTGACAAAAAATAAATATTATTATTAGCTCCTACTGTTTCATAAGTGTCCAAGACTGCTTATTTTACGCAGGACCAGGTAATGTACTTTTAATTCGATAATTAGTTAATTTTGGTGAGTAAAAGAATAGAGGTAGATTTATTTATACATAAGAACCCAATTGAAATATTACGCACAAATCAACTATGAAAATGTCAAATTTCAAGAAGTAGTGTTAAGTTAAAATAAGGGTTTCTAATGATGAGACGGGAATGCTCATGTTTCGTTTGACCCACCTTCGGCCATGCCATCATTAGATCAATCGCCAAGGGAAGAAATACAGCCATGACCTGCACCTAAGCTCAGATCTCTGCCATTGCGTGAGACCGTTACCATCATTAATCTTCTCCTAATTGACTAACTTCCTACCTCTTCTGCTCCTGACGTTAAATTAACGCCTCAACGTGATTCTAGCTCAGATTCTCATTTTCCTCGCCGATTTATAGACTAAAAATTTAATGTAGAGTTTTATAGGAAATTAATAGATATAATTTTTACTGAAAGCTCCTCGAGTAAATTGTGTAAATGTATGATGTTTTTTGTCTTTCCGGTTTAAACTACATGTTTCATAGGATAACGGTGCCGACATATTTCATTAATAATCAGGCGTTATCGTCTACGAATGCTTTCGTACGGAGACTAACTAAAATCTCTTTTGAAATGGAAAATGAGACGATTTCCTGGTACATGCACAATTTCTAGTCGACGAATATATTAATAGTTTGAGAAGATCATAGAATGACTGAACATTTTTCGTTAAGTTTGACAGATTACTAAGTAAATATTATTATACAAATAAATTTAATGTGAACCGAAAATCTCTTCCTAATTTCTGAAAAACATCGCCTCTGACTGTTACTCTCACTAAAACTGAAAAATGCGTAGAAAAACACATTTCCTCTCCAAAAATTAAATTAAATAATTTTTCTGTTTGACATCGTGGGAGGAAAAATGTTTACTCTGAAAGTCCCTAGCTACGATGAGTTGTAAATAAGAGAAGATTAAACAAATGAGCATATGTACGTCGAAGATGAATGTCGCATTTAATTTAACCTTTAAAGTGAGGCCGCCTTTTTCTCAAACGTATCATCTGTGCGAATGAGCGATTTGGGAATTCTCGAGTCAAGCAACGCATCTTTCACCTCACATTTTTCATCTCTCCGACAAGTCCCATGGCGAAGACGTAATTGAGAGATCGTCGGAGATGAGGAAGTGACGTCAGATGAATACAAAGAGAGCGCACGAGTGAGAAAAGAAAGCGAAACGTGAATGTTACGGAAGAAGACTCTAGTCACGATTGATGAGCGAACCATTTGGTGCGAAAAAGAGGAGCTGATGGTGGATTATGGAATGACGAATCGTGTGCCCGTCGGATTTCTCAACAATCATTTCGTAACAATCGCGACAATCTGTTGATTCCTTCGATATCTGGCCATTTCGGAAGACATTGTTATCGAACATATCTTTCGATTTTTGTTTGATTTCGTTTGTTTGAACATTTGTTTTTCGTTTTACCTTTTCTGATAAGCGAAACACACAAACTATCCGGCTCATACATTACATGTATACTCGAGGTGAATACATTACATCCATACCCGATCCTTTAAACTGATTCGTCAAAAGAAATCACATATTCAATGGAAAACGAAACAAGCTATAGGAGCTGCAATTAGAAAATGTTGTTGGTTTCAAAATCAAGCACTCGATGGCATGATCCAAAATATATGGAGGAGGAGGAGTAATCTACTGGAGAGCACTATCGAGAAAGAAGGGAAAAAAAGGCGAAGAAAAGCAATAAAAATAAATCAGGCGATAAAAGTGAAACGAGGGAGCGATCGGAACAAGAAGGGAAAAGAAAGAGAACAAGGGAAGGAAAAAGTTGTGAGAGTTTATGGGAAGGAGAGATTGGGGAATAGAGTGGAAGAGGAAGGAAGGAAGTGTGAGACCTTTTGGAAAGAAAAAATGCGTGAATGTGTGTGGGTGGGGTGCGTGTACATGAGTGATAGTGATGGCAAGGTAGAAAGATATATAGAAAAGGGAAAAGTAAAGACGGGAAGTGCTCCCATGTTTGATGGCACGAGGAGGTTTGGGTCGATAAGATAGTATGAAAGAAAGAGATTGTGGAAGGAAATATTACGCGAACGATCGAGTTATCGTAAAATGAATGCGTCAAGCTGCGGAAGATAGACGAAGTTCGATCATCAAAAAAGTAACGATTATTTCCGTGGAAACATTATTTATTTTTAAGGATTGATGCGACATGACACTCGCTCAAGGCTACAAAGATTTTAAACTGCATTATCACCTGACTTGTAAGATTTCAAATGCAAAAGAAAACATCTTTCAAGGAAAAACTTCGAGACTCAAGGAAACGATTTTAAAATATAATGAAATAGATAATAAATAGTGCAGAGAAAAAATTCATTTACTTGAATTTACCTAGATATCTCCGAAGCTTACAATTTGTTTATTTTTACTTTTAATATAGAGAAAGACCAGTTTAAAAAGCTTCCTTTTAAGACGCAGTTAAGACCCTTTAATATGCAGCTTTTCTCGGACCGGGTTTCACGATAAACACATTGCAGAGATACAGCTCAAGACGCTCTGTTTCTCACTCATATGGTGGATTTTTTCCGTCTCCAGATGCAATGCAACCCGCAATCCTCCATCTCAGTCCGTAGACAGGAAATCGTTCACGTCGTTCTTCTCTAACCATTCATCTGGTAAAAATTGCTTCGTCGTAGAGCAGCAATATACCAAAGTTGTACGAATGTAAAAAGGGAAACGACCCCTTTGTAAAAAAAAGCAGACCATTCTTAAAAATATGACGAGAGCCCAGTATTACGTAACAATACTTCGCTGACTCTCTATATAGCAACTGTGGTGACAAGTAAAGCAAAACAAAGAAGATTCGTTTTCGATATATTTTGCACTAATTTAAAAAGTTGAGGGACAAAATACCTTTCCTCTTCATTTTTTATGTAAAAGAAATAAAATTGCAATACCTTGGTTATGATGCAGGTTTCACTTCGTTCTCTGTAAAGCGTTTTAGCCGGGTTTTTATGTATTTTATTTTGCGTTTCCATAGACATAGACATTGTTACACTATTTTTAAACAATATATTGAGGGATTCTTTCAGAATACTCCCGTAAATACATATTACCAAAACCGGATGCAAACAATCCGTTTGATTCTATACGAGAGTTATAAATGATTGCTTACTTCATTAGTCATTGCATCATCTTGATTATTGATGCGCATTTATTACGGTAATTCCTCTCTAACTACGGACGTCGACTCTCAGAATAACGAAGATCTTCATGAAGGACGTATACCATCTCAAGAGAAGAGAAAATTTCTTTCTCTGCAGAAGCTTAAATAAATAACGAACATGCAATCTTTGCCGAAACTTTCACTGAATTTAGGCTAGAATAGAATTTTCAAAATCGATTAGAAATTATTTATATTTTACATCAGGAGAATGTGCAGAACCAAGACGCAACTCGTAAATTAAGTTGATTTACTCATTCTCTATCACATATAAGAATAATTTAATCCCACTTAAATTATATTACACATAATAAGCGAAAATTAAAGACTGCAAATTGAAGTGAACTTTTCAATAAACATTCTCATATACCCGAAAAATACACGTAAATAATGTAAACTAATGCGTCGAAGGTGTCAAATTCATCAAAATTTCCTAAATCAAACATGATTTTCTAATTGACACTTTCTTAAGGCAGGTGGAATGTGAAAACATGGAAAAAAAAGTAGCCCTAATTGCGCTAACGAAAAGAAGCATTCTTCTTAATTTATCCTTGTTACCTAGAAATAAACTCTTTCATTGCAATATTTACTCACACCAATCAAAGATAAACACTTGATAACTGTAATATGCTATCGTCACACACACAGACTGAATTTTCAATAATCTCAAAAACCTACTTATGGATTCAACACTGCTGAATAAGATGCTGAAAGAAAGGGATCATGCATGGATGCAAATCTCCCATCAGTTATATGCAAGTATACGAGGAAAGATAATTTTTCAACATACATTCACACAAGACATTTATACCGTTTTCGTAGAAAGTAAGCTAGAAAACAGCCTCTCTCGACGAAAAATCTTTTACTTATACCTTTCATACTCATCTTTCAGACACAATAGCCCACATTCAAACAGCTTTAACTCGGGTCATCTCTCCCTTTTCAAACCCTTTCCACGACCATCATCAGCGAGTCAAAAGTCACCTTCACTCTGTCCACACAGCCTCTCTTTCAACCTTCATTCACTCATCATTCAGTCATAGTTGATCCTCTGATGATTGATTACTTTTCAATGGCTTTAATTGATAACTCCTCTCCACCATATCTCACCCACACAATTTATTCTATGGAGATGAAGATAAAAATATAGAGCAGTAATCAGCTTAGAATTAATTCATGCATTTACTCACAACGGGAATTGAATGAGACTTCCGTCATATAGATGGTAATTCAGGTAGTCGGACCGGGAGGAAACCACATTACTCACCTGCAAAAGAAAGAAACATTTGTTATAATCTTTGAAAGAGTAAAATATCAATATAAAGTTAAAATAAAGTACACCCCCGATAGTTTGGAAGCCGGTTTGACCGTAATCCACATGAGCATGCTATTTGTGCGTGCAAGTTCCATTAACTAAATGAAAACCTTCCTCATCCTTCCCTTCTTTTGTACGTTTCTACCCTTAGATAACTCTTTTACATATGTTTATTTAATATTTTGCAGTTTTCTTTTTCCTTTTTCCCTTATTTCACGGTATTCTTTCACCCCCTTCTGTGTGGTGGTTTTCCCACAATGCGGATTCCGTCAACAGTACGTTGCCAAGATTCTTCTCAGGCCATACTTTTCTCTTTTCCCTAATTATTGTAAAATTTTGACTTAAGGATTTATGAAATCACATCATCAAACATAATAAATCAATTTTTGAAATATTTATGTGGAATGAGATATTGCCCGGAGCGCCAAAATACCGTAGGCTTTTAAGACTGAACCATTACGCTGTAGAGGTGTTTACATTTGAACAAGATTTCGCTAAATCTTTGCCTATAAAATTATAAAACTTGATCAAAGATGATATTGTTCATCGGCGGGATTTTAGACAGAAGTCCTTTTAATCAGCGCCTAATAAAAGACAGCGGAAAGAGCGCTACTAAATCCCCTTTCCGCTCTCCGTGCCTCTCTTGTCTATCTCGCGAACTAATGAAGAACTCAAAGCGCATTGTCACTAAATTAAACGAGAAAGAGGCATTCGCTTCTCACCGAGTTTACCTATTCCGCGCTCTATCACTGCGAAACACGTTCTCTCTCTATACTCTCTCGACTGATTCTCTCTACAAAGGTAAAGTTTAAAAATAGAAATGGGTATTAGGATAAAAAGGGTTTCGCTGTGTTCGGGAAGCTCTCGTTTTTATTCCGAACGCATGAGATCGCTCCGAGATAATTCCGCGTCTCATTTTTCCGCGTCTGCTTCCACTCGCCCTTCATAAACGCTTTCTGCTTCAAAAGCCGTTTTTTCTATTTTGAAAAAGACACGCGTATCTTTTGATGCGAATTGAAATCTAATTTTTTCTTAAAATGTCTATATGAGAGGAATATTCGATCAATTGGCGTATTTACGATCTTCGGTTATTTTCGTATTCGCTAAAATTACGCTCAACTTGGAAATATGATTAACGTGCAAAGACTCCGATTTTATCCCACTTCTGCTTCAGAAAGTAAGTTCGTAAAGCAACCACCTCGATAAGTTTTCGATACGAGCAAAAGCTTTAGAATTTTTCAATAAATTACTTGGTCGGCATTTAAAAATGTACAGACTCTTAAGGGAATTCGATACCTCGATACGGGATTTAAATCAACGGTCGGCCAAAATAGTTCGTGAAACCTCCGGAGGGAGAGGTTTCCCCTTGCAGAGGTGGAATGGGAAGGACTATAAGAGAGGGGTCAATACATTGTAAGATAAGATAACTGCTGTTCGTTTTGAGGTGTAGAGTGACAAGACAATGCGCAGACACTCTGGCATTTAAAGGAAATCAATCCATCTATTGGTGAGTTGAAATGAGTTAAACAGAATTCACTGCGTTTCTTTAGATTCGGATGAAGCTGCAGAGAGTATGCTGAAGAACGAAGAAAAATGTTTATATAACCTGTGCAAAGTTGGGATTATAGTAATTAATTTTCTCTCAGTTGAGAAATAAGAACGCTTTCTCAGAAAGGACGCTTTGCTCCTATAAACTTAATTATGCATGCTCACGCTCTTGATTGTTCTGCTGGATCAAACCGTTCCCAATGTATCACATAATCTCTTGAGCGCCTCTGCTGAGGGCCAAGAATTTCCTTCTCACCAAATAAATGGAGCATTTACCTTTACATTTGCTCCTACAAATATGCTATTCACTGACGACCAATTTGAACTAAGATGATTTGATGAATCGATGATGAGATTTCATAAAATTGCAACGATAGCATCCCTGTCTCCATTTGGTTTTTCAAAAATACTTTTGAGTAATTCATCAAATTTTGTTGACTCCATGTGTCTACATTTACATTATCCCTTGAACAGCCTTCTCTACAGTCTTACAAACCTTCTGAACTCCCTCAATAGCTCATTTCAGACTGTTGTTGGACTCATTCGTAAATGAATTTTGTATCAATTTTCATGTAAATAATTTTGTACTCAAACCATATTTTGTAGATACTTCTCTGATATAGTTTTATTACTTGTTTTTAGGTAATGTATTTATGAATATTTTCTGAAAATATCTTATATTTTGTATGTTATTCACAATAAAATAGCGGCATTGCTGCATGTGAATCTATTAAATAAATAGATAAAAATAGAATTTCGAATAATGAATCTGCTAATGCAAAAAACTCTAAAGAGGCGCGTGGACCCTAATGAATTACTCTTCGTTGTAAAGAGTTGTCGAAACATGCAGAAGAACCTATGTTAATCACTGGGTCTAGCTTCAGAACAGTCATCTAAACACTTTGGTCTACTATAAGACATTGCTTTCCAATGATGTTCACCATTTCTTGAGGTGCTATGATACTACGTAATAGGACACCGAACATCTCCTTCCCATCTCTCTAATTTCGAAGACTTAATTTACACAATGCATTTGTGTGCTGAATCCCTCCTTCCGGTAAGCGATTCGCCGTGCAGTAGCCGTGCCTAAGCCCACGCGCACTTCCCGTCATTCATAGTGTTTTGGCACGCGCTCTCGCGTCCTTGAGGAGAATTTGCGAAACGGGATTTGTGGGAAGCGTTGGCAAATGTGAGATGGGAAGGATTCGTGAAAGCCCAGAAGCACGGAAAGACAAGCCGTTGCTCAACCAAGGAAGGAACTCCTACTTAAGTCTACCTATGATACCACTATACCATAAAAACAAAGGGAATGTCATTCAGTAAATCGTCCAATAATTTGGCTTAATTCTATGGAAACCATAAGTGATAATATCATTTAAAGGGTGACAATCAACGGAACCAATTTCTAAGCCAACATTTATCCCGTGAATTTATAGAAATAACAGATGGATTATCATGTTGAGTTAACACCGTATGCTTTTTAACCTTTAAACTTTAAACGGACAAGTGGGGTAAATTTTGACTCCTTGATTTCCTTTGTTATCTTTCTAAAAGATTTCTCCATCTGTTACACGTAGCACGTAATTGCCTGTTGTGTCTCACTACATGTTGTGTAGGAAATTTTCTTTAATCTTTAAAAACTCGATGTTTATTAATTTTTGTTAGGAAAATGTCTCTGTAAATGATAATTTTTACCTAAAACATAAATTTCATCTATGCAAGATAAAAATCATAACACAATTTGAATCATGTTTATATTTGAATTGAAGGTGATTTATAAATAATTAAGCATCATAATTCCGAGAGATAACTTCCTTTCTTTCCTCAATAAAACTGAAGATATTTCGCTATATACAAAACAAATAAAGGAGAAATCCTGATCCTATTATTGATAACTATGTTTTCTGTGAACATTCGCATATATATTTGAGTCAGGAAATTTTGCAACCACTAACAATAGTAATTCTTGAGCTGTCAGCCTTTCCTTCGAATCGAAAACAGCACTGAATTTATTTCACTAATGAACAGGCTTCCCTTTCGGCTGTTTGGTTGTTTATTTTTTGACACAACTAAGTGAACTCATATATGAAACTTTGTAAGTACGCTGAAATTACTACATCAAGTATCGCGGAAAAAATGTTAATTTCGAAAAAAATCGCAATTAAGGTAATTTGAAAAAAAAATAAATGACATATCGTTTTGGACATTGATAACTTTAAATTCAAATTAATTCGTTAAATTTCTTTGAGAAATGATGCGTCCAAGGTTAATGGTTAATGATTTTCTATCGTACACACGTACATGATACAATGATGACGACATGTCAAAGGTATAAACACGTAAAAGTTATACAATGAATTAACAAATAATTCAAACAAAAAACAACAAAGTTTATAATCAAGCTGTCACAAAATGAAAACGCATCCCTTTCATCCTGGTCCATTGGCAACGAGAAACTAAGACTGCAAACATCTTACGTCAGCTATACAATAACAGTTTTTCCCAAAAAGAAAACAAGGCGAAAAAAGAACGGTCCCGAGAGAGAACACCCGCAACTTACTCTGTGAGCTCACATAATAGCGTGACTGACGTTTGGAAATTACATTTCAGATAAGCAGAGTTGCTTTAAAAACCTCTTCCCCACTCCTGCTCTGTGTGCATTATCCTTTTCCACGTCCATTACCGCCTGCTTCACCTACGCGAGATAAAATCGTGCTGCCCCGACCTGGAATAGCGAAATAAAGAAAAACCGTCTTAAAGGTATCCCTAAAACTTATGGCACTTGCGCGGAGGTCGATGTGGAAGAGTCCACTTTGGAGAAAGAGTAGGGGTTTAGGGTACTGCTAGGATTACCACCTTTCGAATTCTTCAATACAGGAGATTTTTACCCTGGAAGCATCACACAGTGATTTAGCCTGGATTGCGAGTGTTGCAATTCTTATTCCCTATAATAGAGGGGAAATGGGGGTGTGAAATATGTGACACTTTCCATCAGGAAGACCCTTAAGACACTTTTTTTAGAGAGAAGAGTCACGAAAAAAGTTTTCACATGTGAGAATAAACACTTTGAATACAAACGGTCAATACGCATACATATACTTTAGCTAAGTTCGAAATAGAGGGAAATTCTATAACGTCTGTTATTCTCATTGTCGATGTAAGATTTAGCCTCCAAATTATGTGAAATTTAAAAAGGTTCGAACATTCATTGTGTTCATTCAATACATTAAATATAACCCGTCCTATTGGATTAAGCTAATGTGAGAGGTGTTAGATTCTCTTAAAACTTCTATTAAAATTCTCATAAAACGATTACAGCCTACTTCTATTTTCCCAATTGAGAAACGGGTATTTGAATGTAATGGACGAAAAGTAAACACGACGTCTGAAACCCTGAAGAGAAGGGAAATATGTGGACTGAGAAATAAATGGAAAATTGTATTACTAGTAAAGTAACTGAAAAGAAAATGCGAGGAACAGAAAATCCTAGACCTTGATTTTGCCATAAATACGTGTGAAGCATCAACCTTGGAGGAAGATGAAGGAGATTTGAGTCAAGGAATTAGAGCTTAACCATAGGAATGCTTAGGGAAATTAAATATCGGATTTTATCTCGCCACATGACGAAACGATGCCGACTTGAATATCCTAATACATTCCTGGTGCTCGTGTCACATGACATGCGAATAATTATTTTTTAAAGGAAATAAATATGGATGAGGATATTTTTCAACCTTGAATATAGGAATGAGATATATTACTCCGTCCAGATTGTCCGCGGAAGCTCTTTCTGAGGTGAAAATGATAACCACTGCATTCCTATCTAGCTAAACCGAACTCATGCTCGGTTTCTGTCCTGGAAAATCCTTTTTCATCGGAAAATAACGTGAATTACTATCGTTTCATTTCTTTCTATAATCTCTTAGAATTAAATATACGTTTAAATTTACAAGAGCTCTCACAAACACACTATGGGTATATTAGTTTTTTAACTAGTTTCTTGATTCAATTCTTACGGATGGTTTACTTTGTTTACTTTCGTATTTATATGTATAGATAAAACTGTCTTGTTGCTTTGCTCATAAACATTAAATTAGTACAAATCTGTTACTAAGCTAACCTAACGGCGAAAGACAACAAATCGATGGTACAATGGATAAAAATACGTTTTCCTTCCCTGAAGTGAATTAATTCCCTTATGCATACACTGTATAAATCCGAAACCGCAACTACATATGAATTAAATGAATAATTTATCGAATAATAACTCATCGATGATGGATGAGGAGAGGTATTTGCACGAAATAAATGTTTTCCGGCGAATAAATGAGTTTGTGGACGAATAAAAGCATTAGTGATGTATTCACGAAGGACATTTTTCCTCACTGAAGCGTTCATACTTTAGTCGTCGTCAAAACAAATTGGATACATTTTCATCGAGAGGATATTATTTCCAAAAATAACACAGACTGCATGAGTTATTTCACAATATGATCCACATCGGAAACTCTGATTACCTTTCGACATCAGGTGAGAAACCCATTTTGAGTATTTCAATATTAGTAGTGTTCTCCTCTTCTTTGAAAGTTGACTATTAGATGGTGATACTATAATACATTGGAATTAACAATAAACACTCTCCGATTAAATCCACCTTAATGGAATTAACAATAACAATCTCGTATTTGCCAATCACAATCACTCGGCAGAGGAGGAAAAGTTTACAGCGAATTCTGCAACAAAACTTCGCAAATTACACAAAATTTAATCATTCGATTGGACCAAGATGCCGCGCGATCACAGATTTTCTATAAGTTCGTAAATCTGAATCATATAGTCTAGCTAGTCGATTGATATATGAGAAATATTTCAGTTCTAGCAGCATAATCCAAGGCTTAAACTTTCCGCTGAGTGTTCTCATTGATAAAGCAACTTTGATTCTTAAGTATTGAAGAGAAAGAGAAATGTGACACAAATTTATAAGTTTAAATCAGCGTCGTCTAAACTTTTTTATCCAAATAAGCAGCGGGGAAAGGGGTTATGCATGTTATTTAATTGCGGTATACTAACTATCTCTCGTTATACGCCAGGTTTCTGCAACACACAGTTTGGAATTCAATGGTTTAAATTTAAATGGGGAAAATGTTGAAAAGAACTGAATTAGATATACTACCGAATACTCGGAACGATTAATTTAAGCAGGGTTTTTCTGCAAGGGAAGAGAAAATGTTGGCTATGAATTGCGAACAAAAAATAATAAATTTAGAAAATAAATTAACATAATAAAAGTAGAAAGAACTAACTAAATCGAAATTATTTGTAGATTAGAGAATATTCATGCACATAAAGACATGCATGTATACATACTAAAATTACGTGTGACAATTACGTAGAGGTCGAGAAATATTACTTAATTACTTAACGAATGTCGTAATAGAGAAAAGGCAGAGAAAAACAAGATGGAATCCGTGGAAATTTAAATAACTAGATGAGAAACACGCTCCAAAAAATCGCGGTCCAAATTTCATAGAAATCCCTCGAGGGATCATCACCTAACCAACTTCCAAAACAGCTAAATTGGTCGACCAATTTGGGGGCCATTTTGGGACCCGTTAATAACCTGCCGTTTCATGACGTCATAGAAATCAAAAGGGTACCCTGAGGAATAAAAACGATCTGTCCGCCCTTACGTCACACCTTTTAAAATCCCTCAATCCGAACGGCCTAATCCGAGAGAAAGAAAGCGTTGTGGCGTTTCGTTAATAAGAGTGTTCCGGTGGTCTGAGCAAGCAGGGCTCATGAGGTGCGAATCCCAGTGAGAGGAGTGGTGTGAAGAGATAAGGTAATGAGAGTCGTTAGGGCATTACTCAAATGGCGGTGACGAGAGGAAACACGGAAGAAGACGGAAAAGAGAAAAACTCCAATTGATTAAAACGTTGGATGGGTATTCACATCGAAGAATAATTATCATAAAGAACACACTTGCATATTTCACGAGAGAAACATTTTTAAAAAACATGACAGTTAAAGACATACGTTTTGTAAGCTCCGCAAAATTATTTACAAAATTGCACGACCGGTTTCGTTATCTAGAAACATCATCGGGTGTCGCAGTAAAATCATCATACCTGATCACGTTACTATGTAACGAAAGCGGTCGATTTATTTTATTATTATATTTATTAATTGCGTGACCCGTTTAGTTACATAGTGATATCATCATTAAGAAGTAAAACTGTATTGCCTCTAACCAACGTATTACTCATGTTATCACTATACAGGTGCATATCATATACATACAATATCATCTGCAGTCACGTTGAAATCAACTCACCTTGTAGGAGACAACAAAAAGCTATCTTGAAGTTTATTTTTCAGTCGAATCTATCAGATTTTTTAATGAAAGAAAATAACTATCAGTATATCTATAAGGGCAATCCAGTGCAAAGGGGAAAATCGGTAAAGGGGAGAGAGCAACCGCGACCGATTTAAGGAAGAAAAGAACGTTTCCATTTGGCGAGATTAAGCAAAAAAGGCGGCGAAGGGAGTTGCACAACTCGGATGAAAAAGGAAGAATGAGGGGGCAAAACGACACTTGCATAAAAAATAATGGGGAGGGGGCGTCAGTGCGTGTGCTCGCGATGTCACTATCCCCACTCCTTCGCAAATACCCGTCTTCCCAACATACACTGCTCCTTGATGCTATGTTTCCCTCTTCTTCAATCTCATACACGCCTTATACTGCTTCCTTCCCTTCCTAGGAATAATTACTGATGAGCGAATCTAATTGGCCAAATATTCGTTTCGATTCAATATGCATATTCAGTTTGCTTATTGTGAATTTCCCAAAATGAAACTCGCATTTTCTTCGTCTCCTGCTTATCGTCGTCATTCGATAAAACAGCATCGCGAGTTCATTATAACGAAATTTCTTAGATTAGATATTCGTAATTATAATCATTTCGCAATTATAATCATTACTAAATTAGTTTTAGTTAGAAACGTAAGTATAGAAAATGAGCCATAGATATTTCACGTATAAACTGAAAAACGAAGAAAAAGAGAAGCGAATACATGATTTTCTGTTACTTAAATTATAATTCGATCTTTTTTGATTCGATTCGAGTCTTGCTGATTTCGAATTGGTTCGAATTTTTCCTCCAACTCTCGAGTATTCATTTAAAATTCGAAACATATCGTTACCTTTCACTTTTTGATTAGAAAGAATTCAATCCAATATTCAGGAAATTTTTGGTAAAAATAGCAACACAAAATTGGTTTTCCGGAGTACTAACCAAAATCAGCAGAACGACTGCGAGATGTGCCTGGTACGAATATTCCATCATGGAAATTTTGTAACAAAAAACTCCATGCTTTCTACTCTTAAGCTTTTTCTATGGGGCAATAAAGAGAAAACGGATAAAAGGATTAATAGCAGCAGTTTTTGAGGCAGAGTTGAGATATAAAGTTCAGATAGGATAGATTAACCTAAAAGAAGCATTAATTATCCTTAAGCATATTCTCAAAAAGCCGATATCTTGAAAATACGCTAAATTTCAGAAATTTACCATTCTATCTAAGCCCTCAATTGTCTGTTATAGCCTTTTCTTTTCACCTCAATTTATCACATACAAATATGCACTGGAGTGAAACACATTCCAACGTTGAAGATAAAATATATGGGTTCTCAATTTTAAAACTAATATTTTTTTAACATAAAAATATTTAATATCCTATTTGACCTAACATATAAAATTTTCAATAAGTGCCACCTGCATTACTCATCTATTAAAGCCAGTATTACTGCCATCAAGACAACTACTCAAAATTAAACTAGCAATTAAATTAGTCAAAATCCAATTATGTGATACGCGAAGTCGATCCTTTCTAATCCGAAGGACAATTAAATCATAACAGGAAATAGATTTTGATGGACAAATATGATATCACTAAAGAGGAATTGCTGTGGAATTCCTAATAGTAATCTCTTGCTCCCTTCTGAATAATTTACACCGTACTCAATACAATTCAACCGTATCAAATTAAATAACATTCCACATTAGTGCATATAATAAAGCAGAAATATAATGATGCCATAATAAATTAGATGTAACTGCTTCTTGTAATGTTACAAGCGTATAATTCCACGAAAATATCTATTCATTCTCTAAGAGTATTTAGCGAATTAATTCTTCGAAAACAAGTAATTGACTCTCAATATAAGTGTTATTATTATTACACTATTATAGCGAATGTAGACCAAAATTGCTGCTCTTCTACCAAGCCCCTGAAGTCACAATTTACATATTTAAAAATGTTACATCAAAAGCAACCGAAGAAATGAAAGCTTACATCTAGAAAAATAGATCAACACTTCAAAACAAACAGAAAACTTTAGATACTTAATACAGATACTAAAGAAAGAAAGATTTTAATTTTGGAGAAAAACTCCACTCTTGAATGCTCACGGAGAAAAAACCAAGATGAGAAAAAGCGCCAACTTATCAGGAAGTCTGTCAAAATCTGTTCCTTGATTAGTTGCGTGGGGTTAATATGACCCCAAATTTCTATATATAAATATATTTATAGTTAATATATTAGTTAAGGTTAATATTATTATGATCGTAAAAACGACCTTCAATAATAAAACGATATTGATACAACATTTTATTATTAAAAATATATTAAGTTCGATCAAGTAAGCTTTCAGAGAAGTTAATGCGATCCCATGAAGATGAATCTTTGGACAACCATGATCTATACAGGCATTATTGTTGGCCTAATCTAACCTCGCCTGTTTGACTGAGACGAATTAAGACCGTCAACCACAGCATTTACGACAGATTCATCCAGTTGCGGTTTACACTATGCAGTAAGTAATCGAAATTTCATAAGCGCATTGTGTCATTCGGTGTTTCTTTTTTCGTCTCAAGATTAGGATTTCCTCGCGACCTACTTCCATCGGCTCCATTACGGGGGCATTAATAGCTGTCGAGTGACTAAACACTGCTAATCCGTCGCCTTCATTTTTTCGCAAAGTGCTCGCTGCTCTAGATTGCGTGGGGCGAAAATTACATGGGTAAACCGCCACCGGATATTTTACTGGGAGGCGACAGTGCATAAAGATCAATGGATCACAGAGATTGCCACACGTATATCTAATACACGGCTTCGTTTTCTTTTCATTTTCTCCCAAAGAACTTCCTCTACGTTAATTGGTCACATGAAAGAAGAGAGTTTTAAATCATTATAATACCCTATTAAGGAATTTATTTCTTATGACGTTCCTAGAGTTTCCAGATATTAATACAGGATGAGAATCTCTAACCAGATACGTTTGGGAGCATATTGTTTCGGAAATTGGAATTTCTGTAATGCATTCTTTGGTGGAGTTTTACGAAGTATAGACAAAAAAGGACTTTCAGAAACATTACTTTTTATATGGCATAAAAACATGGATAAAATACCTACAGCAAAGAATGCAACGTATATTTTTATCTATCGAATCTATATCTATCCATCCAGAATATATTTATCTATAGAAAATATATCTATCTATCGAGATTTATGAACCAAGAATGGAATCTTCCGGGAATCGCACATCGTATCGAATGAACTATTTAAATAATTCCTGTATCAACACTTGCTTTATTCCGTAATGTTTACGTGTGTTAAGTCCTTCTATTACCTTATATACATTGCTATTATTTCTATGCAATAGCAGCTGGTCATAAAATCCAAAGATATTAAAAACCTTGTACTGAAGAGTGATGTGTCCGAATCCGATGTTCCGAAATATTACGATCCTTCGGATTTCGTAATATTTCGGAATTTCGGATTGGAGATACTCAAACTCTATTTCTAGATCAGGGATGAGAATATTTTTAGATCGGAATAAGGTTGAGAGGAGGAAGAAGAATTTTCAAAGTCGTAGCTTTATTATCCATTTAATATGGCTCGATCATTTCTCCATTTTCGAAAGCATTTCATTTCCATTCCTCATCGTTCTAACATTTTATCGATGTTTGCAGAGGAATTTCATCTCCATTGCTGAACATTTGCTGCAAATTCATCAACCTTAAAGTTTAATCCCAATCAACTTCATCCATAGGTTTGATTTTTCCAAATAGGCGCAACCGTGATCATAGAAGAATTGAGTGATTCCTTTCATTACATTACGTCGGAGTATCCCGGTGCCAGAGTTGGTCAACTGCTTATTTCGATTTAAACTATTTGCAGTGGACTCATTCATCAAAGTCGGATGAAAAGTGGACGGCCGCACAAAAGCACAGCGAAAATTTGCATCTGACCTCGAGATTAATTAAAAGTTTAATCAGGGGAGGCTTCAGAGTTGCTAGCCGAACGAAATTCCTTGATTTTTAATTAATAAAATCCCACTTTCCTAACAGTTGATTTAGCATTCTCATTAACGAAAATTACGTACGCGCGGAGAATTTTTCCGGTCGACAAAATGCTCTCTCCTCATAATAACTTCATTTAGCTTTCATTGGCGAATATGCTTTGTAAAGAGGGAAATCCCAATTTAACAAAATTGTGGGCAAATCAGATTGAATATAAAACACACGCGTCCTCTACCTAGGTATCATCATATACTCAATAATTCTGTGCAATATTTCAGCATGTTATTTGATAAAAAAACATTCGCCGTCCTTAATAGGAATAGATGGTAACATTCCAACACTTAGGTCCGAGGATTCGAGAACCGGTTGATCAGTTTCCTCTGGATAGGGTGATTATTTTCATCTTGTGTATTATGTAAGTTTAATTTATATGTTATTGGGTTATGTGTATTCCTGAAAAAGTGATAATGAGAATTTAATGAGTGCCATCTAATACCAATTTGCATATTTCAACTGTAGTGGTATAATCAGCCTGATTTTGTACATAAAGTTAAATGAACTCAAAGATGAGAATAAAATGAACCTAAAAAAATTATTCTTTTCTAGTGAGATTTCCTTACGGATTGAATTACAGAGAGTATACCTGAGGTACAAGTACCCTATATAAGCTCCTATAGAAAGCTTTTCAATAGCTAACACATGGTTCAAATAAATTCGAATTCTAATAATTATAATTGTATTATATTATAATACGATTATCAATTATATTATAATAAGAAATGTATCGTAAGAAATTAAATTGACTCTAAATGTCACATTTTGTCTATTGTATTCAAAATAAATAAATCTTAAAATCCCTGACCTGTGAAACTCTCCTACAACTGTATGAAATTGAGAATTCTGTAGGATGCGTTCTAACATAACTATCAGAAAGTTTCGAAATCAGACCGCCGATCAATAAAAGTCTTCCAAAAAAGTTGCATACGTTAATTAGCACATCAAATTAGCACATCAAATTAGCACTCACTCTTTCGAGCCAAGATCCCCGATTTCCGTCTCAACTACTGGGAGACGAATCTACTGAGTGGATTCCTGGAAATAACGAAACGAAAAAAACGTAATGTTATTAGCGGCGGTTGTGAAATTTTAACAGAAAAACCATTGCGGCGCCAATCTGAAGGGGAGTTCGGATTGAAAAATCTCAAAATTCGGATTAGAGGGCGTAATGAAGGAAAGCGAGATTTCTGTGGGAACCCGAGGGAATCGGGCGTAATCCAGAGGATTTATGAAGTAATTACGAGACTTCGGGAAAAAGAGAGAATGTGGGAAATGGATTACGTCAAATATTCAGGAGAGTATTAGATTGCGGGCGGAACTGCTGAAGGACGACTAAAAAGACGCGAAAAATTAATGTCACACTTCCCTCAAGTTGATCTCCTCTATTTTTAACGGAGATATTTTCGAATAAAAAAACTACGTCTTACATGAAACCAACGAACAATTATACCGCTTAGCTAAATGTGTATACATGTAAATACGAACTTTTTGTTTTTAATTTCTTATTATACGTTAAAATATAAGTAATATGTAATTATTTACTTTCACACAAGCACACTTCGGAATTTGAAGAATAAAGATCAACTTATAGTTCAGATCTCTCGTCTCCTAATATCCAGGTAAATCCACGATTTGTTCGTTGACTCATTTTCATTTCCGTATTCAACCAGTTTATCACCCAGTTTATCAATTTCTCACTGTATCATTCACCAGTTTTATGCTTATGAATCTCAATCATATATCAAAAGTAATTAATTAAATGGTGTGGAACAATTAGCATGATAATAATTATTTAATTAACATTATATATGACCCAGCAAACAATACGTTACATTCTCTCAAACATCTAATTTTGGAAAAAATAATCAATTCTGCAATACAAATTACATATTCCGAAATTTAAATTTCCGATAAGATTCTGTTTTTACTTGATACAATATTTGTAACAGAACTGAATAAATAATAAACAACTTATTACTGCAAAACGAGATTTCATACTGATGCAACTGAGTACTTCATTCTCGAACTTCCTTTGATGAAATTCCTGAAAAAGCTTATTATCTAAAAACGTGTTTCAGAAACACAAATATCTATTTCTGGAACGTCGTTCATAAAGACATTAAATAGAAAAACGATCGACGTAAACAAGTCCTTCTTCGGGAGGCAATTCAGCTCAAAGTGAAGCAAATACGTTGCACCAACGAAAACTACTTGATAAAATTCCAGATATTTCGCAAAAACAGCTTTAAAAGAAAATCCTTTCCGATACCTTTGTACTCCCATTTCTGAGTACCAATACTGTCGAGTGTTCCCAACTCAATGACAATGCTTTACTGCGAAGATAAAACCGTAAAATACTTCAAATAAATCTTTTCCGAAGCTCCTCTCTTCGTGTTTGAGCGCGCGATGTAACAGAAACGTAGTAACTTGATTTTTGGTCCCTTCAGAAGGCAATGTATCCCGTTTCCGATGGAATCCGCAATGCAAAGGGACTACGAAGGGTAAGACGGCAGCTCTTCGTTGGAAAAGGAAATGCGAGAGATTTCCGGGAGCAGAGAGATGAAATAGTGCTCGAAGTCGATGGAGGAAATTGAGGCTGCAACACCGAAGACGAATTAAAAGGAGAAACACATTGCGGGAATAGCAGGGCATGCCAGCGACGAAGGGCAAAGCAATGCGAATTCCGAGCTATAATGAAACATCGAATACTTAACAAGTATAATAGCTGCGTACAGATCACGGGTGAGGGACCTGAAGCTATTACATTACAAGACCAGACGTCTCTGAGGTTATCTGTAAAGCACCGACCTAAGGAATAATTCAGGAAACCGCATATTTAGCATGAAACATGCACCTTATTTAATAACGTGATAGAAATATATAATGTAGACGAAACGCGAGACGAATATTACGGAGATATTTCAAATAATGAAAGATATTTCAGTGTTTCTTCGGCTAAATACTTGAGATTAATGTTAAGATATCTTCCTCGAGTAAAATCTGACTGCTCAAACGACATTTAGTGTGATTCCAACATACAAACAATTCAGTCGTTTGTATATTTACCAATTTTTCTAAGCGCGGTCCGCAAGCATAAAAACTAGAAGCTTTTGTGCGGCGCATTGGGGGGTAGAGGTTGTGTACCACTGTTTTAGAGCAAACTTCATTTTCGTACGATACGATACTGTTGCAGTGAATGAAGCTAACATTCCGCAGAGGCAAAACAGAGGGGTGATATTAAAGGCAGCACGCGTATATACATTTCCGTTACCGTGACACATACGAGGAGAGAAAGCATTGGAATCTGGTGAGAAGATCAAATGAGAAAAGGGCTGAAGGAAATGAAAGAGATGATGAAAAGCAATTGTTTCTCGGAGGGACGACCTAGATCATAAGAGAAGCTCGAAAACCTCAAACTGAATTACGACGCACCAAATATGCCAGGGGTGACCAACCTTTTATAGTCCACTACCCTATAATAACAATAATGAGGTACAATAAACCACAATACAATGATAAAATATAATGAAAACTAATAGAGTAAGCAGTAATATTAAAGAAAAACTATAAAACCAATACAATAAAAACATAATAATAGCAATATAACTTAAGATAACACTAAAAATAAATTGAAATAAATTCACTCTCGAGAATTTGTTGGTAAGTTACGCTACATGTGTAAGTATTTGCGTGTAAAAAAAAGTGTAAATGAGATATCTTTAAAAATGAATGGGGACTAAACCCCACACTGAGGGAACTCCACAGAGGTAAACGCTCATACGTCAAATTTTAAATGTGAGAGATTACATTACGAAATAAAATGTCATTGTTGCTAACCCAAGTATTCATGTTATCACAACCTATTGCCATCATAGATATAATTCTATCGTATAGAATACACCGTATCTCGTTAATAGCTACTATTAATGGTTTTGAAAATTTCATTAAGCTCTTATAATAATCCTAATTCTAATTTCTCTTTCCCAATATTAATCATATGTGGATTTCATCAGAGAGATTTTGAAAAAGGCTCTAACGCGTTGAATTGATGCGGAACGTAGAGGATAAAACAGGATGAGAAAAGGAGGTTAAATTCTTTTGAACTATGGTAATATAGGAGGAGGCTTAGAATCAGTTTGAGGGATAAAATAATAAATAGGTATATAGAGTAGTATGGGGGATAGCAATCCTATCTGAAAAAGCATAAGAAACAAGAGGACAATACTAATATGCCATATTCCACGCCACTACCGGTAGATTAAGAATATTAGAAGAATGACGGGGGATTGAGTTGAAGAGGAAGATCATATCTTCGTATCTACAACAGATAATGGAAGATACTGACTAAATCAACTACTAATAAAAAAGGGAAAAAGAGCAAACGGGAAGTTTGCTGCATCTAAGGATTGAACACTAAAGGAGAACGTAGAGTAAAGAAAAATGATTTCCCTGATTTTCTACGACATTGCCGTGAACAAATGCGGAATTTTAGGGAACAAATTAAATGAATGAAAATGAATTAATCTTTACTGTCATTTCAACTTTGCGCCTTTGAAGAAACATTGAATGAATATTACTACAAAGAAATACATTTCCAGCCACAATCGTACAAGTTTAATGTTTTAATTGCTGCCTAAGAATTTGACGCCTTTGGTCGTCCGTAAATCAGCATAGTGCGTATTTCGAAGGCCGCCATTGGTTTACGCATTAAAAACAAAAGCCACACACCGGGACAACTTAATTCTCAGTTTTTTACGCGGGAGCTTTAATCAAATTTTCCTTTCGGGCGTGGGAAACCATTTTTCTCCCCGTTTGAATTAAAAGCGAAAAATTAAAACAAATAAACATCCCGTTTCCCTAATTCTCTCTTATTTCATCCGGGGGCTTCTATGCGAACCAGCCGCGGATGCACACACGGCAACATCAATTAAAAACGCTTTGATCGCAAGGAAAAAATGCGAATCTGGTGGCTAATTATGGAAAATAATAATTCAGACGGCGTGGGAACAAAGTAAAAAGCTCGGATTGAGAATGAAAAGAACTCTAGCAAACGCATAAAATGCCGCACGCGATACGCACGGAAAAAAATCGTTTTCTTCCTCTTGAAATCCCACGGAGAGAAGCGGGTTTTTTCAATTCTGCGAGAAGGGAACAAAAGGAGCAGGAGATGAACAAAAAAGAGCAAGAAGGAAAAGGCGAAGAGAAAAAGAGGAGAAAGGAAAATCTCGTGGAAAAAATAACAGGAAAGAAGGGAGAGAGAGTAAAATGATTCTCCACAGTCTACCTCAGATTAGGGGCCTCCCTGATGCAACAAATGCCGGCCTAGGAAGCTGGGATGACTATCTAGGCAGGAAAGACTGCTGACATAATCTTTAAAGTCTTAAAGGTAATGCTGCACATACAAATGCTGAACTTGATACAAATACTTTAACAAGTAATACATTCTTGTTTGTAACTTAGAAGGCTCAGAAACCTGAATTAAAGAGACCATAGCAGTAGATTCCTACGACCAAACTTAAGATATTATCGCCTAAAAGCGGAAGACGGTTTCGCGACGAATTCTGTCTCCCTGCGAAATTTCATAAGCTTAGAAAAATGAATTTGCATTAATTTTCCGCCTGAGAAAGCAGCGGAGGCACACGTGATGCGTATAATTCAGTTGAGACGGCGTCCAGCGCCCTTAAAAATTACGCTTGATAACCTTCCTTCCACAAATAAATGCAGAGATCTCATCGAAGTAAGAGAATCGACCAAGTTCACATGAGTATCGCTTCCCAAGGACGAGGAGTTCAGACACCGGAAAAACGTCGACGTTTAATGCAAGTTTTTTCTGGAAACATGGGTAATTAACTGGAGAAAGGAAAGAAAAAAAACTAAAAAAATTTGGGTACATATAATTTAAAGAGCACGCATGAATGAATGTTTGCGTAAAACTCCAGATCTAGACGAAGGATAACTTTGAAACTTTTCGAGTTATCAAACCTCAATTCTTGACATTATTAAATTAGTTTTTATAGGCCGAATCTTCACAAGTTAGATAACAGGTCATCGGAGGGCTTTATAAAACAATATTTAAAATTCCCGTCTATTCTTGGTTTTTTATACATTGAAGTATTGATTTAAAGTAATCATACTGGGAAATTACGAATAGTATCATTAAAAACTATAAAATTTTTATTTTACAGCCAACAATTTTTTAGGCCTCAAATCTTTCTTTTCAACTTTTGATTAAATAGGTTAAATAGATTTTGTGACTTACATTATATTCCTTTACCTACTTTCATTCTATTAATTAATCACACGCACCATCATTGTTAGCTGAAAACTTTTTGGCTTTTGAAGATGTATACTTAAGCATCGGAAAAAAATTTCCCAAGGTAAGAATTTAATTTACACCGAGGAAAATAGATAATTATTAAATTTAAAATATCATTACTTACTAACCTCAAGCAGATAGTTAATTACATAGTTTGAAATATCGTGATTTCTTCCTTGGTAAAAGTTACAACCGCTGAGTTAAGGTAATGAAACAGAGCGCATTTTCGGTTCGTTAACTAAAGAAGTACACAAATATCACCGCAAACATACTAAAATGTTGCGCTTGTACCTAACTTAATGCTGTTAGGTTCACCCATCCACTGAATTCAGATACCTCAGAAGAAAACTATGGAAAAAAATTGCGATGGGAGTGATAATATGAGGTGCAAAAGCTTATAAAATAGTGACAGGTAATGAATGAAAATCTATTGAGAGAAATCATACCTCCGCATCCATTACGAAGGAGATATTTTCTATACGAATAATTTTCTATCACCATTTTAGATCAATCATGTTGGTTTGGGCAGTGAGGAATCTGCGGCCTCCAGGACAAATCTGACCTTTTTGGACGGTCATTTACATCGGTTAGACCCGCGATCAGTCCGATTTGGAAGATTTCTGAGAATTATGTAAGAACGCATCTTACGGAATTCACGATTCCTTTGAGTTGGTGCAAAGTGTTAGGGCAGGGATGGAGAACCTAAGGCACGCGTGTTCAAAGTGACGCGCGAGAGTATTTTTTGGCACGCACAACTCCGAGGGCATTATCCTTGTTATGTATTCTTCGCTTACAGAACGAAGCTCCAGAGTTAATAAACGTGGATTATAATCATTATCGATGATGAATAACGACTATTAAAACATTTTAGCCTCATAGTTTAAGTAATATAATAGATATTACCAGCATCTCACCCTATGGATTATCACCACAATAGTACATTTATAATTCATTTTGCTACGGCAGTTTATATTAATCAAATATGACACACTTGACGCCAAAGTTTCGCCATCTCTGGTTGAAGCATTCAAAAACTGTGAAACCAACCAAAATGCAATTTTCTGCAATAGTGAACTAATAATCTTGAATAAATCATAAAATACTGCCATCCATTGTCTAACTTTGGAAGCAAAAATTTTATGTCCTCAAAAATGCTTCATTCGATCTTATTCTATTTCACAGATTAGATACATATACTTGACCTCTACGGTACACATGCATACTTATGAGTAAAATTCATCCTAATTATTTATCAATCGAGAAGAAAACTCTGTCCCTTCAAATAAAGCAACAGCTTTCTCTTAGAAAAGATGCATTTCCATTACACAATAGAAAATTATCTTTCACAGGAATATCTTGAAAGGTATGCCGGCATTTCTGATTTGATATCAAAATATCCTTCATCGTGAGACATTTTATGATACAGATTTGATGAAATTAACGACAAAAGTCCATAACACTGAGAAAAGGTGAGTAATACTATATCTCAGAATTTTGATGTTAATAAAGCAATTCGCGTGAAGACTAAGATATAAAATCAATCTTCTCGAGCAAAACTTTGTAAAAAATGTAGATATAAATTGAGAAAATTCTACCGTTCCATTCAATATATTCAGTGGTATTGTACAAGTGTCTCCGCTCATCAATGACATGTTTCATGGCTCTAGTACCTTATCTACGATTCTAAGGAGAAACTTCAAAATATAATTCGTTATTGTCTTTTTCAATTCAAAATGTTTCCAACTTATTCTACAATTTACAAATTCAATGTTCCCAACTTTCTCTACACTTTCTTATATTTCAAGACCAAGAGCTAAATAAATTACCATAAGTTATACTTTTTCACATAATAAAACAGAACGCATAGACAATTCCATGTGATTTTCCTGGGAATAATTATGACTTAACAGTAGGAAATTTTATTTTAAACCTAAAGAAAAACAAAGAGACATTCACACCCATGGAAAAACTTCGAATTTCTCATCGATTCATAGTAGCCCAATTGTTCTCCTTTCACATTTCTATATGACTGCTAAGTGGTTAACTACTCCTTTGCTACTTCGATAATAATAAATTTGTTTTATGCATTTTTAACGAAATTTCCAACTTCCTGAAGAAGATAGCAATTAAGGGTATTTTCATTTTCACTTGCAGGAAAATCGTTCCTAATTCAATAATAGTCATTTCTTACCACGAATTCCTTCAAATGAAAGAATCCAGAAAAGTGTGTTTAAATGGATTCGTATGAAGTATTTTTACAAATTAGCGAGGTCATAGGCGTGTTTAACACGAATCGTAACAGTATAATTAACAATTATTTTGAATTGATGAACAATTCGTCAAGAAAAATTAAACTAATCGCTTTACCATGATTATTTTAGGAATGTTGCGAATCTAAGAAGCAGAACAAAAGTACGGAATCTTCCTACGTAAGATCCTATTAACTGTTTCTACGAAACTGTCAGAGTTCTTCGAAATTAATCTACCGAACTCCTACAAATTAGAAAAGAAAAAGAATTAGAGCTTAAATTCTAAGTCCTCTTCCCATATACGAGGTTTCAGCCTAATTAACCATCTTGTAACCCAAATTCACATAACAGTTCATTCTTCATAAATCTCTCGATTCTATATTCTCCGATATGAAGTGTAGTCTTCATTCTTCTTCATTCTTCATCACACAATTAAAATTTCTTTTTAATTCATCCAGAATAAATGAAATGAATTACTACAAAATGAGTCATCTCATTTTATAGCAATTCATTCTGGACAAAAATCTTCAATCAAGAGATAGAAAGTTAGCGTTCCAAAACTGGTTCGCAGCCCTTCTCTGGGCATCTAAACGTGAATGGATGCATTCTACGATAAATACCCTTCGCTGTATTCCATGACGGGGAAAGCAAGGACTAAGTTATGTGCAGCGTTTACTACTTCAACATATTTGCATATTATTTTCGATAAAGACAAATCAGTACATATTTTTACACCCTGCCTTTAATTCCCAAATCAAACAGTGTATGTTTCAGATTGGTCCCTTATATATAAAATGAAACGTTCCCTCGTCAACCAGACATTCATTCGGCAATCGATGATAAGACCTAACTGTCAAACAGCACTGAAAGGCCTTCATTCTACCCCATGAAAACCTAAGAATTTTAATCAAGCATCCCTTCCCGTTTCAGTACCCAATTATTCGAGATTTATCATTAAATTCATCCTTATTTAAACGAATATGATAAATTTAAGGTTTCCGCAATTACTCATTGTATTTGGTGTTATTTACGCCGTATTGCAGTGGTTCCTAACCTTTTCTCTGTCCCACATTTCATTTCCAATTAAAAATTCAGTCCCAGACTAATATAAGGAAGGAAATCATACAAACTACGACACTAATTGAATACTCTAGTCACAACGTCTAGGCTTTCAATTTCCATTAACGGGGATTCAAAAGGTTTGAAACATGAAAAGATTTCATGATCAGTAATATTTAAGGAATATTTCGTTTGACAGGGTTTTTTGGATAACCACGGACGAACGGATGAATGTTTTGAATAGGTGACTAAAATCATCTACTATATTTTTAAAACAAGAATCACGTTTTTTATAGTTTGGAAAAATAAAACGTTAAAGGATATGAAGTATTCATATATTTCGGTGAAGTAGCAGCTTTGGATAAATGCAGCATCTTGACATGTCAGCTACGATCTTGTTTTCCGAACAGTCACACGTTTTTAACTTGGAATTCAACATTTAATCTTTATCCACTCTGTTGAGATACTTCTCAATTTGTCACGTTGACCAATAGAATACATTTCTGTAGCTTTATGTGCTCATTCCGTACTACTTTGTCTTCCATTCCTTAACATTCCAACACCCAAGCATCCTCATTTGGATACTCAAGAACTAAAGGTAAAAGAAAACATCGAATATCTCGCAATCGATATTGAAAAACTACGCTTAAGAACAGAATGTTTTCTGCGAGACCCGAAAAAAGCCTTCACCTCCACCGATCGACATGTGTGTTTCCCAAACAATTTAACATAGCGGCATTGGGAGCCTACGGACGAATATTCAGGGCACCTAATTTAATAAAATCTGTCTGTTATGAGTCCGGCATTCAAAGTGGACAGTTGATAAAGAGTGGCATACGTTTCCTGATTTGTTCCACTGAGTGACGGCCAATAACAGGAAATTACCTCGAATAAGAGGCAACACATGTCGCGCAGTAAGGACACGCGAATGGAGATCATTCACCCCTCGCATTAACCACACTTCTTCCTCTCTTATTGCTATTTGATTCACATCAGTTGGCTATGACGGAATCCCCGCCTTTTGGGAAATGCGTCCGAATTGTCGTGAGTAAATTTATCGCCAACGTAAAATTTGTAAGTATATGTTTGCTGATAATTTTTGTGAACGGCCAAAGAAAATTATTCACTTAATTTTTCATTTTATTTATTTTATCACTGAAACATAAAAATATTGAAATATTGATTTCAATGAAAAAGGTTTAGATTAAATAAATTCTTATGAATGAAATTAATAAAAATGAAACTTGAACGAAGTAATATAACACCCGAGATAACGATAATAAAAATAAATAACTTTCGCGTAAAATGAAATGAAACTTCATATTATATGATATTTCATTGAAATTCCATAGGATTGTACTGATATTAAAATATTTTAAATTTTATAAATAATATTTTAATTTAAAATATCACTAACATATACACAGGTCCTGCTACTACATCTTCATGAACGGAATATTTTTGATTTGCGTTCTGGTACAAAATATGGAGAAATATATCTTTCACTTACTCTTATAACATTCTTGTTTATGATATAAAAGCTACTGAGTTATTAGTGATACTGAATAATGGCATTGATTAACTCCTTATAGAATAAAATTAAAGGTGTAACTCGTCGAGTCATTCTGCTTTACTTACTAGGAATTGCTCCGCTCATAACACCCTGGCTTGGTGAGCAAAGAAAAATCACTCCTAATTTTGACTATTAAGTCTCATTCCCCACTTCTAGTTCTTGCTAGCTACTAGTAGAGGGGATAATATTCCAACAAGCCTTCTACCTGAATACTTTACAACAGACATATAGAGAAATGTATGAATGAAGACCTCTTGGGTTTCCAACCGGGGTTATTTCTCCCGTGAGAGTCGAGGCTTTAATCAAATTTAACCCGAAGAACCACAGGCTAATTAGATGGACAACGAGGACGCCGACAAACACAATGGAAAACATCTGAATACATACTCCTTCATCGAACAATAAACGACCCGAAACTATTGCGTTTCCGCTTGAATCGAGAATTGAAAGCAAACGCTCGAAGGAGACGAGCGTCGGAGAATGAAAATCCCCATAGATGGCGTACGAAAAGCCTACATTCAGACTAATGAGATCCATTGGAGGTGGTCGAAATTTCATTACTATAATAATACACTAATAATAATAGGCTAAGAATACGGAGGTGGCCGAGATACTGTGAAAATCCGATTATTCCTGACGATGGCAATGTAAAGTCGAAACTGGTCTTAAATAATACACATATTTAGAAATAGTAAACATTAATATTCATCTGATTAGCTTAAAGTTACCATATTTATTTAAGAGAAAATAGAAAAATACCCGAGGGACAAACTTGGACAGTTTTAAAAAAGAGGTCATTTTTACACTTTTTGTTACAAAAGTTATGAATTTCATATGAATTATAAATAAAATAGAAATATCTTCTGATGACATAAATAGGGATTCTTTTAAAAATACATTTATTATAATTATTCGACCGTCTATTTGGCTGTATCCGAAAGGGCCTCTTATGATATGCTTACATGAGGATAAAAGAGAGAAAAACACGCAAAAAAATTATTAAAAGAGAAGCGGAAAAGGGAAGAAAAATAGGAGAGATTTGATTTGATACTTAGAAAGATAATATTCTATTGACTACATGGATGCAGAGGGTTAATAAACGTAAAGTGAACCTTCTGTTTCAAAATTGAAAAACTAGGAAAAATTATAAAATACAGATGACGTCAGCGAACACCTCGAAAAAGAGGACATGTCCTCAGAAACCCGGACATATGGTCACCCTAACTCCTTAATGAGCTGTTCTGGAAATTGATAAAGGGCGGAGGCTGAAAATAAAAGATTGGATCGCAACTCAGAGAAGAGACTGAGAAATCCGCAAAGGCGTTGGACCAGGTGAGTGAGTGAGGGCGAGTTACATAGCTCTTGAGACTCACTTTCCAAATGTCAGTTAAGCGTTCGAGGGTTCCATCTTCTCCGAGATAATGCGGAACTCCCGCATCCAAAAGAGATATCGATTCATGGCTTACGTTCAGCAGAGAGGAGATTTTGAAGCTGTTGCAATCCTAGGATGAAAACGTAGGAATCTGCAGCAGCCCAAAATCCCATAATTCCCCTTTATCCCTCTACTTAAGGATGGGGGGTCCAAACCTTTTGCCTCCGGCGGTTCGCATTCTCTCCTATGAAGACATAACGCACTTCCGTGAATTTCTAAATGCTTTTAACATATCTAAAATCGATGGTTCCATTACACATTGTAATTACACTTAAAGCGATCAAGGTTTTTTCTTTTGTATAGAATATTACTTCAATCTACTTTCTATTTCGGTTAAAGAGCTGCAGGACAGAATGATTAAAAAATAACTTTCAGGAAAGAAAGGAAAATGACGACTGTACAGCATACTTTCTGTTCTATGAGATTTTGAAATTTGAATGATTTAAATGGAAAACCCTGAATCGATTTGAAACTAAATGTTTCGAATACATTTTACTCCCCTTGCAGCCAGACTTATTCCCTGTTTTGGTCGGGAGCTTCAGAACTAACTCTTCTTCTTGGAGTTCAGAGTGAGTAGCTTTTAAACTTATCAGCTTTACTTTATCGGCGTACGTTTATCTTGGTCCTCTTATCAAACCTTATTCCTAAATATAGGATGCCGCAGCAGTTGAATTTAAAGTTCGCATTTCTCTGAAAATAATAGCGGAACATCAAACCAAGGTAGGATGATTAAGGCAGGCAAAAACTGAGATCTATCTAAGATATATCAAAGACACGAACACATGCAAAAACTACGTTACTGAGATTAAAGCTTAGATATTGACTTCTTGTTAGGAGTAAATTTAATATTCACTGTAAATCTTTTTTAAGAATGTTTCTTTAATATCATACATGTTGTTGTACAACGTATTATATTATTTTATAATACAAATTATGTAAAAAGTACGTACAATGTACAAGATGATACAATATACAAGATTGTACAATACGTAAAAGATTATAAAGAAGATATCTTATGTCTACCAATTCCTTTCGTAAGTCAATATTCAAAGTCCTTTTACATTATCAACCTTACATATTATAGAGGCAAACGTACCACAGTTGCAAAGCCATAACAATCTTTCCTTTATGCTTGAAACTTGAAGAGTTCTCCAAAATAATTTCACATTCATGGGGATACATTCAAAGATATACTAGTCAACTCAAATTCTTTTGTTCACTTGAATTGATTAATAACCGAACTAACAGAAAAACTTGAAGTTTTTATTTCAGAGAAAATACTGTTTTTCTGGTGGTAACATTTAAAAAATGGTGTCACACTATACTACTTATACTTGAAGTTTATCGATGGTTACCCTGAGGTTTCTCTTCCGCCGCAATCCTTCGACAGTGGACAAGAGAGCATTTTGCAACGTCTTCTCTTTTCCTTGCGTCTGCAGATTCTTACAAATTTTCCCCCGTGAATCGTCCCGTGGGAGGATTATCCAGATGCGTCCCACAGGATAACGAGGGATTGCGCGCCTCGGGAGCTCTTAATTAAGAGAATACCTGTGATTTGTGACCACAGACACTTTTAAACGACGCCCCAGTGAAAGGACGCTCCGAATGTATGTCGATCACTGACGAGATATGCGGAATCAGCGGTTTCTGGGGCGGTATCTGCACTGAGATATCGTTGCAAATCTTTAAGAAAGATGTACATAGAAATTAAAAATAAAAACGTAGTATTCCATAAGAACAAACGACCTGTTTTGGCGAATAACGGAAGATCGCACTCATTAAGACCACCTTCTCGGTGTGCTTGAATGGAAGGGTTAATGGTAGGACCAGTAAAGCGTATGTGACTCCGAGTAATCCTCACAGGGAGTGGCGCGCGCTGTTGAGACTTCTGCATACAAAAATAAAGCAGGGAAACATTGATTTGGAAGACACTCAGTAAAAAGTAAAATCCTGACAAAATACAATTTAAACAAGGTTTGTATCATTATCGAAGGAAAAATAAGAAAGAGATACTTTCAAGATGATTGGGAACATTTTACGATTTTCCTTGAGTCGATGTGTTTGAGTACGTATAAGCTTTTGAAACTGCAAGTCGAGATATTTCAATAGAAGGTTATATAAAAATTAACGGCGGACAACTAGGGGTAAAAAATAACTATAAATCATAACTAGTATTGATAAGCATTTAATCATTTTAACTTTTTGATTTTACCTTTTCCAGAATATTCCTACGGTAAATATAGTTCGCACAGACGTGGATTACTCTGCGATTTTTAAGGCTTTTCTTCTAAATTTGAGAGCAGATTAGTGTCATTAACGTCCGCTTCTTATGATTATACTGCAATTTTAACTAGAAGCGGCATTAACTTCGACCGAGAGTTAATTTCCCCACGCTACTTGAGAATAATTGAAAGATCAATCTCACGAATCTTATAACTAAATTTAAACAAGGTTATGTTGGAAAAGGATGTAAGAAACGAGGATAAAAGCTCCAGCAGAAGTACTCTGCTAATCCAGAAGATTCAGTAACTACCACGAAGGCACGCCTCAGAACAAAATAACTCCACAGCAAAAATAAAAGCGTTCCACAGTCAATCAATCACGAGAACGTGAAAGTCGACAACCATTCATCTCATTCCCTACAAAATTCATACAGGTCGCGTCATTGCGGTGACGTCAGAATGAGGATGTGACCTCAGCTAAATCAACAAAAAAGAGGAGGAAAGAATTAAAACCATCCATTCTGGGTCAAAAAAGTTCCATTCCTTTTCTGGACTTAATGCCTGGTTTTTCCCTCTTGCTCTCCTTTTATAGAACGATCTAATAAACGCCTAAATGAGACGCGGATACATATAGTTTACCCTGGAGAGGGAGGACCCTAACTACAGGAATCTGGTGGGGCCCCAAAGCAGCTCTGACAAAAACGCAAGACAGTGACGAATTACCGCAAAAACTCACAGAATACAGGACATTTGGGACCAATGATAATCGTAGGAAAAGTTGCTGAGACCTCGTGACTTACGATCCATACTCTTCAAATTAGAAGAGATAAGGGAAGTGGGCGGTGCTGTAATTGACTGATGGAGCAGCAGGCAATCAACGCAATCCCGCCGCCACTTATTTAAGGGTGTTAACGAAATGTTTCCGCGTTTAGTTTTCCAGCGCGTGACTCCAAATCCCTACCATTTTTCCTTTTCTGTTTTCCAGACAGTGTGTTGGTTACTAGTGAAGTGCGATTGAATAATTCGAATGTCGAGTCGAATTGACTGAAGATTCGACTCAATACACGATGAATTGTCAGTTTCTCTCTCGCAGATTTCCCAAACTGAAGCTCTCACTTTCTTCCTCCGCTGCTCATCGCAGTTATTAATTTAGTCTGAGGATAACCGACGTCGCTCACGCACCACTAAGAATACAACGATCTTCGTAAAATGAAATGTCCTTCAGTCGAAAAGTCGATCAAGTGGGCTTTGGTCAGAAGATGGAATCCCTATAATAATAATTTCTTCATCTTATTATCGATACTTATGTTAGATTGAGACGTATATCAAGAATTAGTTGACAATTTTTAATGTAGCATAAAAAGTGAAGGACCTTTCAGCAAAGAAGAACACTGCGAATTTAAAAGTACTTAAACTATCAGATGTAAAAATGTGTAAAAATTATTAAAACCCTTTTAAAACGCTCCCGCTAAATACGCGGTTCTCCCAGTCCCTTTCGCACTAAACACATAGTAAAAAATACCGGTTAAGACACTCTACTACCCACTTACGAATTTTCCTGTTCCCAGATGTATGTACTTCAACTTGCTATAGCCAATCTTCCGCCTCATTGGATAGACCGAAATTCGTTTGCATTATTCTTCCCTCATTGTCTCTCTAATAAAAATTGCATCGTTGTGAACGATCACCAAATGAATTAATTAAGAAATAAAAGCAGACAATTCTTAAAAAAATGAGTAGAAGGTAACCAGTATCATTCAACAATAGTTCTCTAGATATCTAAAGCTGTGGCAAGTATAGCAAACTAAAGACGATTCCTTTCACTTTTTACGAAATAAAGCACTTATTTAAAATTATAGAGCCAAAATCCTTTTTCTTTTGTTTTCTGATGTAAAATTAAAATAAAAGTAAATCCCGCTAATAATGCATTTTCACCAGAGCAAGGTAGTAGTAGGGTAGTACATACCTTCAGCGTAGTGCCTTTACCCTGAAAGGCGTTTTAACCGGGTTTTACTGAATTTACACAAATATTAAATTAAACCTGGCATTTTTACGTGGACCCACTTTCCTGAAAAATCAGAAACGCAATTAAAAGACGGAAACAGCGATTCCGGTCTATTAAGCGCAGAAAGGTGAACGAAACTTGGAGACGTCTCCGATGTCAAAAACCAAAGCCGGAAATAATTGCAAATTCGCGTTTTTGTCCCCATCTGTAGTTGGGGAAAGGAGGTGATATGGATTCGGAAGAGATGAGCGGAGGTTTAACATTGTACGAACGAAAAAATTCTGATGAATGCGCTTCTGCCCGTGAAAGGGAACAAGACAAGCCCAGGAAATTTATAACACTGCGCTTAGTATTTTCAAAGGAATTATTCCCTCGTCGCTTTCATAAATCAGTTTAACGGCGGGATGCTCTAATTTCTCCATTTGCATTTCCGCTGAATCAACGAAATGTACGCGAAACTGAAAACGACTCACTTTTCGCATATGCTCATACCTCCAGCCATTATGCAAAGTTGCTTCTCTCTCAAATCATCGGATCGGAGATGGAATACTAAAGAAACTTCGTCGATCTTAGTGAAATAAAATGCATAAAAAGGAAAGGGGAAAAATAGAAAACAAATCTTTCCTATTTTTTTACTCCTCTCTTTTTTACGTTAATATCGTTTTAGTTGATCACTTTTTTGCGAAATTTATTAAGACCGATTGAAAACAGTGATAATTGATTAATTTATAGGATAGAGAAGGATTGCAGATTCGAAAACCTGGTTGTCATCTTTGGAATCCCATGAAACATTCTTCCACTTTGTTTAAGGGTTTATATAATCCAAGTACTTCAATAAACCTCAAGAGATACCTTGAATTTCATTTTCTTTAATTATGCAACTGAGAAAACGCGGAATTGGCTCCAAAGATAATTATCATTTTTTTATTAAAAATACTTGAACGTACCACGTAGTTCATTACTTGTCAAAAGAGTTTTTGGATCAAAACAAAAATTATCTCTGAAGACGGTTTTTAAAGATATTCTTGGTAACGAGGCGGCAATAGACTCCGTTCCTGAAATGAATTGCTTATCTTTAGTAAAAGATACTTTGATTTACTCAAGAACAGATAATTAGTAGTGTTGCCATAAAACCTGATCACTAGAATACTTCGTACTAAGAAAATCTGAAGACCTAAATTCTATTCCTGTAATGTTACAAATGTTAGAGTAAAGTATATGTGATAGGTCTACAACGTATATCAATACAAACGTGTTTTCGTCACATATTTATAAGAAGATATTGCACAGATTTAAGCAGAACATCAGGGTTCCTACTCTCAACTAATATTGAATGCTAAATTATGAAAACAAAAAGATAGATTAAAAATAAAATAAATATTTCTGGTTGTTCTCAACAAAGATATACTTCATGCATTCTGGTTTAATTTTATTTTAATTAATATTACATATAGTATTATTAACATATAATATTACATATAGGATTTTACTCTATATAATATTTACATATAGTGTGAAATAAAAATTTGTTGATTCGACGATCATGATATTTTTAGTCACGCTTCATCTGATTCTCAAACGGAGCGGAAATCTGCGCTGAATTATTCTCATTCCTGGATCCATAAAACCTCTAGAATTTAAACGAAAATAAATCACATTTCCATGCACTTGTTTCTTGGCCAACGTTCCAAAGAGTGAAAATATCTGCTGGAAAAAATAATTCTGGGATTAATTGTAATTTAATTTAAATTAATAGTAATAATAAACTGTCTTTATTTGGGCGAGATTGAGATTATACAGTCCTTTTTACGTCTAATCCTTAGAAGAAATCATCTCAAAAATAGATATATAAGAAATCAAATTATTTCGGGGGATAGAATAGAAAAGAACGGAAAGATGCCTAGAATTTTCTTCGGGCTTTTATCTTTATAAGGGTTGCATAAGTCAAAGAATTGCTCAAAACCAGCTTTTGGTGAAATGCCTTTAAACTAGAAAGACGTAGGTTGATCCAGATTCTGGCGAATACCAATTTATAACGTAAAGCGAGATTAAGTTTGCCTGACAGGTGAGGCTAATGCGAGGACTTTATACATGGTGATCTCCTTACATGATTGATGAACCTCTTATGTTTTGACCCCTATGATGCGAATGAGACCTTACTTATCGCTTTTCCACACTTCTTTAGAACGTCGTCAAATTTTCTGCAGTGCCTGCAAAGGTCGGTTCTCGATACATAAATTTTGTTTCCGAGATGCTAAAAGTGCCTCCTATCTTCTCCACACCTTATGGGATCAAATTTCTCGTTTAATAAAACTTCCATCGAGTATGAACTACTTTTTAACCTTTGAGAAATTCTTCAGCTATCGCGAGTATACTTTCGACGGAATGGAAATTGCGGTAAGTTATGGAGAAACGTATCTTCGATCAAAGAATTTTCGCAGCAAGTGTAGTAGACACGTGATTCCAACGCCGAAATATTTTTCTGCTCTCCTTCATCCAATCCTAAGGAGAGGTAGTAATAAAATGAATAAATTAATATTTATTAAATAAAATCACGAAGCCAGTTACATCTTACGATAAATAAGCAAATAAATAAGATCAACGATAAAACAATTATATCACGTATAAAAAACAAACAAAAATCACAGAATTGATAGCATGGATTATGCAAACAATGCAGATTATACAAATAACATGGATTATCCTCTTTCAACCATACCTAGGATTGATTTATGAGGGAGATAAAAAGTTTACTGTTACTGGAAGATAAGGAGTTGAAAATTAAAGATATTCTAAAAAAGTGACCGTTTTATTACTGATAAAAGTGGAGTATTCAAAGAAAAGATATCAGACGGGTGAGTTGTTTTTGAAAGAACCCGATAATTAGAAATAGAAAGGAATGGGGAATCAACCTTGTTGTTGACACTATTATGTTGGAAAGTAATGTTGGAGAAATTAGGAGAGTTTTTAATAGAATGAAGACAAAGATGATAAAGAATATTTGTCTTTGACATATTCCTAAAGGACGGAACTCGAAGGCAGAAAATCTGAGCCTCACAAGAGGACGACGGGTAATGTAATTATTATCGATGAATACCGAAAGCTGCGCTTTAAACTGTCCGTCATAATACATACATCTGGTGAAGCTCTCAATCATTTGAGCTTTATTGGGTTGAAATAAGGTTATTCGATCGGATTTTGGGTACGAGAATGAAAATGCTATCCTTAAGTCCATCAGTGAGCAATAAAGAAGAAGAGACGGAAAGAAAAATAAGATTGAGAAACATACTAACAAACGGCGGGTTATTCTTTACATATTCGGGCGTGTATTGCTGGGATGCCTATATTTTATTCATTAAATTCATTTTCGCTGCAATTTGTCCTTCTGGTCAGGTGACAACGCATTTCTTACGTTTCCCAATTTTAAATTAATTTTTACGTCGAAATTGAGGCCAATTTAGACATACCATGTTTCAATTTTGTTAAATTTCATTTCCTCTACGATAAAATTATATTTCGTTGTATTCGTCGGAGCAATTTTCATAGTCTCTGCTTGTCAGTGATTTCATGAATCAAATATGAAACATTCCTTCTTTGCATGGTAAGTTTTATTGATTGCATGTTTCTAAGATATAATACTCTGTAGAAAAGGCTGATGTTTTGCTTCAGTTTTGATGAGTAATAATAGACATGTATGATTTTCATATTCTAAACTTCATTGAATTTATTACTTCTATATGAAACAACTCATCTTAAAAACACTTTTTCTACAGCTAAGTTTTTATGTAATTTGTCATAGTAAACACTGACCACTTCAAAAACATAAAAATGCAACCTTTTAACAAAAATTAACAGTTTCAAAAGAGAGAACACAGCAAATTCAATGGTGAAATTTTCGTAATTCCTAAATTACGCAACCGAATATTCATTTCATCAAAAACATAAAGATGTCGTGCTCAGACCTAGAAACGAATGAGAGCCAATTTTTCACTCCATTGAATATTTTGTCGCTAAAGGATGAAGATTTATTCAGCAAATTCGGAAAAGTGAATAATTAACATACTAAATCTCGTAACTTTTTTCAATTATCGATACAGAAGATAGCGGAAATGGAATCGATTTGCCTTAACGATGACATTTCCTTTAAGACCGGAAACGCATTCTTAAAGAGAAATAAGAGCACTTCCAATGACGTCACAGACATGCCGAGCAAAATGCTATCTCAAGTGGCCATTGCAAGGGCAGAAGTAAATTTCAATTACGGAGGGCTTCTCTCTGTTTCGGCAACTTAAGATCCGAACTACTTCCTCACCGACCTAAAATGACCGCTATTTCGCAAATACCTTCGTAGATTACATTCAGAGGCAATGAAAGCAAATAGAACGACGTACTTGTAGCCCAGCGAGTTAATTCGCTTTCGAACGAACGATCCCAACTTGTTCATTACTTTCTGTTCTTACAATCACCCTTTCACTGTACATCTATTCTCTCCATGTATATTCTCATCTAATTAGATTTTAAATTAAATAGATCAATCTCGACTTCGTGGAATTCCACAGCAAATATTTTGAAGAGAAAGTATGAAGTGTTCTTTTCAAGATGGTTGCTAATAAAAACACTCAACAATGTATTATTTGCTTGTATAATTATGAAAATAAGTCAGTCCAAAACTAAACAATAGTAGGTCGTACATCTTTAGAAAAACACTAAAAGATCGACTCCAGCCAATTTCAGAAATGTCTCTTCCTGTAAATTAAGTAAACACAATGTAATTATTATTATACTGCGGGTAGGAAGTATGCCTGGTGGTAGTTTTATACCTACATACTTCCATTTACGCATTAAGTACATGATACATACATAAAATACACATAAAACCCTCATGATAATTGTACAATTAACTACATAAGTAATAGATAAATTATGACTCCTGACATGCAGTGGCGGGATTAAAAATATTTAGAAAAATGTTCCCATCCCTAAAGAATATGCAACCACGCTTTGCAGTCTTAAGTATTACATTTTTCGATTTTATTCTGATTTTAAAATGTTTACACTTCAAGATGAAATGAAAATGAAGTATTTCATGACCCAGAATTGAAACTATATCCTCGTTGTAACGAGCGGATTGGGGTAGAATCTACATATATTGTTCAAATACTATCGTAGCAGATATATGTATAACAGGGAAATCGGACTAGGACAGGACTATAATAAAATTAAATAAACTTAAATCAATATGTGGGTACATAGCAATCATTCACTTAGAAAGAGAAAACTAGATAAATCACGAGGAAATTAGTACTTAAAACATACTACAAAAACATCTGAAAATTCAGATCGTTGAAACGCTCAAGAAAAAATGGACCAACGATTTCAGTAATAGAACAATGGTCAATATTCCAGATAACACCACCAAGTGCTACTACTTTTGTAGTGATGCAAAATCTCTATTCCTATTTTCATCCAATATAACAACACTAAGAACAACTTACAGGTCCCTTTCCACGTCCAACTTAGACGTTAGCTTTGAAAATTAGCCAACGGCATAATAAATGGCCTCTAATACTACCGCACCATTGACGATATGACACACAATGATAAGAGAATCTTGGAATTCTGCAATGGAATTGCCGCGGAATCTGGTACGATTTCGTCTGGGGAGAAAGGAAGCCAAGTGATTCTCACGCCAATTAGAATGGGTTATTCAACGAAATGATAATGTAACTGAAACGGATATGTGGGTGTGAACCAGACTTCAACCGAGGAATGGTTGGGCAAACATCTGAAAAATTGTCAGCCTCCAGGAATGAGGCAATTTCGCGTCCAGTGAGACCACTCTCACTGTGAGAAAAATGTTACGCCTTCTGAGAGACCGAAAAATAGCAAAGACACTGCCGAAATAAACACTTCAACGCTTATACTATATGAGTCTCATTTATGTGAACAGGAATCAACTAGGCATTTTGTAACCTGTAGTAAAATTGAAACATGTTAGAATCCACACGTGGTATTGTAAGTTATGTAGGATTTATATAGTAAATTACCTATTTGTAATTAAAGAATGTAATGTTTAATGTAAATGATTGTAAGGTAACTTCAAATGATATATTATGTAATATTATCATCATCAACTACGCTACGTGTTTCACTCTGAGAACTTACCTACAAGAATAGGGATCCTTTTAATTAAACCAAGTTCGTTAATGTAAATTGCCCAATAAAATTGATACGTAGAGGAAAGAAATTGCTCGCCAGCCAGATTAGTCCTCACCAGTTACTCGCAGACAGCACACAGCTACATAGGGTTTTTTGCAACAGCATAGATTAAATTTTGAAAACTAAGAAAGGGTTATCGTAGCTTTGTTACAGGACTCTAGGAGCATTTATCTCGTTGTACTTGAGCTTTTCTGGCGTTCTCCTTGAGGAGGGATTTGGAGTGTTTTTCTTCCCAATTAGAGGGAATTCTGGGGATACAACTGCCTATCCCTTTCCTCCACTATCCCAAGGGGTTGCTATTATCTTTATTTTACTTTCTAGCTCCCGTGTATTGCAAGAGATTTGCCACAGGACAAGCAGCATTATTATAACCTATTCTAAAGTCTAATAACTAGAAAGTGAAACATTCTAAATCCCGCAGCTATTATACAGTTACAATTGAGTAGCCCGATTTCGTCCCCACTTAAGGGAGAATAATGTGAACTAAATTGTGACTAAAATTAGCTTATTTCAATGTTACGCGAAAAGGACTGCGAACTCAATGGTAACGGATAGGTGTAGAGAGGATGGTTAGAAACAAGTGATGCAACATGGTCCAACTCTCTTAGAACCTAAGCCTAAACCGATCGCAGAGGGAAGGGAATTCGCGATAAAAAGGGGGAGAATGCGCCATCCGTATGGCTGGGCCGGCTGCTATTGATCTCCCTCACGACCCTCGGGCCCTTCTGGCCCCCACCCACGCTGCACTTATTCCCCCTCCTTCACTCTCTACGTCGCGAGACTTGGTGTATTGCGCCCCCCACCACCACTCCCAGCCGTTCAGACAAACAATGCTTCTGAAAATCCCGACTGGGAGTTGTACTCGGGAAATTTCAAGGACCGGGGAGTTTTCTCTCCTTCCATGATGGTACTCGAGAAAGATTGGGAAGGGTACTTCTCCACAACGAATCCATTATGCACGTGGAGCATTCATTATATATATATATATATATATATATATATATATATATATATATATATATATATATAATGAATATATATGAATATTATATATAATGCATAAATTAACCATGTATATTATACTTATATACTCAGGCGTATGCAAAATACACGTATATTTTTCCAAAAATAATTTTTTAGCGAAGTTACAAACAATTTTTTAAAAAATAAAGACTAAATATAAATTTCTATTTAATTATTTAGTTTAATCGTTAATTTCTGGCTGTTTCGCTAACATTTTAGTTTGTTTAACAGGTTCTTCAACTAATAAACATATTCCTTTGCAATCCGTTTGGATTAAAGATTGAACCATGGCTATCCAAATTTAATTCAACTGGGATTGGAAAGGCCAATTAAACGACTTAAAAACGTAAATATGCTCAGTTAAAACTTTTCCTGAGGACATTATCACAAATAAACACCGATTCCTAATGTATTATATTTGAACTGAGTTAAGTTAATACCATGAATTTAATTAATATTGATCATACTTCAAGGCTTGAAAAGATTCAGAACGTATTAATAAACTGTGATTATAAATTACAAAATTTGAGCCAAGAGTATGTGCTATTACTATCAAGTGTCAAGTGTAAAAGTGTACATAAAATACATGTGCAATATCCTTTATACAAATAAACCAATACAATGTGTTTGAGTGTGTTTGTATATTTATATTAACACAAATATCTCAGCGTAGGAAATCATAAATATACCATTTCCTACCCTCGAGAATAAATTCACCGCAGGTATTATATCCCTTTTGCATCGGTCCCCATAAAGAGTGACGTAAGAGTAAAATGGTAGATGGAAAATCGAAAAAGATTTATATGCATGACGGGTGAAAGTCGGGAAATATTTTACGAGGACAAAAACGACTCCTGGATTAAAAATATGAAAATCCCAGGGAAAGGCAGGCAGATATATTTATTTGGAAGCACACACAAATATGCATATGTATATAACAATGTCGACACATAAAAACAGTGCTCTTTTTATACATTTAGGAATGAAAATGCTTCGCACATTACAATAAGTTTAACATAACCTCATACATTTAATATACCTAAAAACATGAAAATATGCTAACGCAGTAAAGCTTAAAATTTGTCGGGAAACGTTTTAGGCTAGCACGTCAATTCAATCAACTCGGTCATTAAGGAAGAAAAATTTTGCTTGGCTTTGATCTCAGATATCGCGTCCTTTAAGGAACATTTTCTGGTGAAATTTATCCGTATTTTCGATTGAAGAAATTAATAAGATATAAATGAAGAAGTATTTATGAGTGGATTAAGTCAATTTTGGATTTTCGATTGAATTTAAAAGGAGTTAAATTTTAAAATTAACCTTAACATGATAATGCTCAGAGCTATGCACTTTGGTATATCGAGCTTATCGTATGAATTGTTCCCAACTATTCATTGAAAATGTACTTCAACGAGCACAACTGATTTGGCATATTAAAATACTTTTACGTCTGCTGTTTGAGCTGCTAGTGCAAATCTATGAGAATCGTTTAGCCCTAAAATCCATCAAATGAGGTATAATGTACCTCTGGATCCTCAGATCCGCCTCAGCCACTACCATATTAGGTAGCGCATCCTACAAAGCACCTGCGGTTAAGATAAACAAGGATTCCTCGTCACACCAACTCGTAAACTCAGGAAAGCATTCGTAAACTTCGAAGTCTATGATGCGAACCCTTCCGGATAGAGGTTTTTCTATCTTATGACCGGATACACAATCCTCATGACTGAGTAAAAACAATGGTAGCACATCCAGAAAAGAAGTGTCTTCGAAGAGAAATCTTATGTGCATTTGGTTTTTAATACTAGAAATCAGCGGTTAGAAGCAATTGAAACATGGATTTGAAGATGAATGACAAAGAGAGACTGGGAAAATGATGTCAATAGAAGGAAGTCGAAGATATGAAGTATTTTCAAAGTAAGATAATATTAAACCACTTCTACTTGGGAAATTTCCCAAACTACTTGATACATATGAGACTCTCTACCTCTAAACCCTCGTCATAAGGAATTTTAAAAGAAAGAGTTATATATTATCGAAAGATAAAGTGAAAAAGGAGAAACTACCAGTGCATAAAACTGCACTACATGAAAATCACCACCGTAAGAAATCTTCCCCATAAAATAATCAAAAGAGAAATGAATTTTCCAGGAGATTCACTCAGCTGTAACAATTCCTGGTAAATATAGAGGGAGAAATTCTTAGAACGACATAGATGATTCAAAAAATGACTGGTTAACAAAAGAATTACGAGGTATTGCAATACAGCACCTATTGAATAAGAGAGCAATGGAGAGACTTTTATGCCTGAATAGACAATTCTTTAGAACATTTATTCATCTCTACAACCGCTGGCACTCGTTGAACACTCATAGTGAGGTCTCGCACCCTTTCGAAAACCAAATCACTAAATAAAACTCATGGAAGATAGAGTCGTATTTTGGAAATCCATCACAATGAGAGAAGAAAGACAGACTAGCACTTAAAAACTGTGGAAAAAGTACTAATTTGTCTCTATCCTTTTGTTCAAATCACTTTATTCTCAATAAAATAAGGCCTTTGAGGATATAAATCCAAATTCTACAGCAACTGTGTTTCGTCAAAAGAAACATAATTCTCTTAACACATTTCATTGAATAGTTTAGTCTTTTGAAATAATAAAATTTGGCATGACTGCTTGTAAGTATATCGAAATTATATTTCCGCAATATAAATCAACTAAAATTCCCAAAACCATCATAAGAAAACAATATTAAGATTTTTTCATTATTCACGTAAAAATTAAAATAAATAAAAACTTCCGCGTTTCCACAAATTTAAAAAAACAAGCACACGACCGGTTTTAGCTCGTACGGCTATCTTCATATTTTAGTTTTACTTCCGAGTTATAAAAATAATTATCATTTTAAAACTTATATCACGCGTAATAAAACCTAAAATTATTGATATTATTACAAAGCTAACCTAATCTTCTCTTTTACTATTAATCCTTGTGTAAAAAAAATATGCGAAAACAGATGGAGAAGAGGCTAATTCGGGCCTAAGCTCATCTTATACAGGGCCGAATAATAATAACAAATAATCGTTTCGTTGATTTCTGAACCACATAAGAAACTATGCATTTTTATGAACTCGCATCCCTGATGGAGAACTTAAGTTACAGGAGCCGACTGAAATATCTGCACGATGCAATGTTGGCAACCTTCAACCACTGAAGAGGTCCGATAGGCGACTGGAATGCATGTCACGCCCAATGGACCTCATCTACCGGCGGCCGTAATCTGAGCCCGCTCTTTTCACGTCTCCCACGTCGTGAAAGTAATAAAAGGCACTTGAAACGTCTTTTTTACGTTGCAGTCACGGGTGAGACAACCCTCGTCGCGCGCCGAGAAACAGCTGAGCGAGCAGCTACCTCGTGAATCAAACGGGACTTAATTCGCGGCTGAGATGCGATACAAAAAGGAGCAGGAAGGAGAGTCTCTTCCGTTGGAATTGAATGGAAGGCCTCGACGACGAGGAATCTTTCGCACCTTTGTTTAGAAGCGAAAAAACTTGCAGTTTCAGGGTCGGCCAGCGAAAAGGCTGACTAACCACCGCTACTGGTCTCCACGGGCGGTATACAAATGACCGTAACGAAGCTACTGAAAGTGATTACATTCCCTCCGTTGTTGGATGATTTGGTGAAAAATATTACTTTCGTTGAATGGAAACTTAGACAGTGAGATTCCGCGGACATACCAATCTTCTATACTTGGTCAAACGTCATGAAGAGACCACGTAAATCTTATGGCCACATATATTACTTACGGGGGAATAGCGCCTGTTGTTGGGACTATTGCACAGTAGGCGATGATTGTTTTGAAGGCATTCAGCATAGAGTAAAACTGATATACCATTCTCCCGTAAGGCATGCACGGTGCCATAAGATTTACGTTGTCTCTTCACGACGTTGGACGAAGTATTGGACTCTAGTTAAGTAGAAGAGAAACGAAAGAATAATGGGGAAAGACGTCAATTTTAACACATGAATGTGTGTGACGAGTTTTTTGATCGAGCAAAAGACCGCATGGAAGAACGAGATCCCTTTCGGTTTCCAAAAAAGGATGATCCACATTTTAAATGGGAAAGGCGGCATTTTCATTCATCAAACGCCTTAGGAAGACCGAGCTGTCATCATCATGCTATTTTTCGCTACGTAAAAGAAAACGTTTTCAGAATCAAAGGAAACAAGGGTGCTTAATTCACATTTCTTTATCAAAATCTTAACATCAAGAGATAGGCTATAAATATTCCCAAACTGAGTGATAAGGTTGTTACCGCAACATTCCTGTGATATAATTAAATGAATAAATTTTACGAATGGAGGTTTTTACCAAACGCTACGATAAACTAGCTCTTCGAGCCTATCGTTCGGTCTCCGACAATGTTTGCATTTTGTACAGTTCCGAATAATTTACTTTATTTCAACAGGAGTAGGCACTGTAGGGTTGCTGGATAACATAGAACCATTATCCAACTGTCGTTAAATTGATCACGTTTCATTTATTTACGTTTTTCAACTTTAAATTTCATCATAGGTATAACACCATCATGGCCAACATGTCTACCATCGGGACCATGCTTTTTATTCATCGCTAAAAACTACAAAGTAATTTTATTCAAAATTTAATTCTCAAAGACTAATAAGGAAAGATAAACATTTCATGAAATTTGAAATTTTATCCCGATCGCTAAATTTCCGAATCGTTATTTCCGGTTTGATAGCAATTCGACCAATGGTGATATATTTATCGATAAGAAAACTTGTGCACTGTATTATGATGTGATCAGATACTGAAAGCCTTACATGGACGATTCACAAGCAAAATTTATGTAAAATTTAATGCTTCGAATTTTCTAATCTTTTCCGGCATGACGATCATCCTAATTAGAGTACTAATTATAGTTAAAATAAATTTTGGAAATAAGTATGAACTTTCATGCATATGCGAATTGAGAAAATGGAAAAGTACTATATAAAAATTTTAAATAATACCACGGAATTCCGGATTTTTCTGAAGCGATTACGTAAACTTAAAAATCAGAATTAATCTGATTTTCTGTTTTGGTATTCTACAATAAAAACCAAACGTCCCAAACGTGACGATGATTACAATCCATTAATTATTCAGAGCCAAAGGACTCAATTAACGCCACGCTAGATTATTAACACTTTCATATGAACAATCATACATGCATACAGAATGGATTCGATGACACCAAGAGATAAATTTTTAATCGGCCGATAATTCGAAAAAAGTAGAGTAGATACATTTTCACCATGTTTTTCACTCTGTAAGGGACCGAGAGAAAACTACGCAATAAGCGGGATAGCTTCTTAAGCGAGAGCGTTTTAAACGGGTTTTAATGCAATTTCAAAATTGTACACGTTCCTCTGACGTGATAGCAAAACTTCAGTCATGCAATTTAGGAAGATATTTTCGCAACCATAGGATGGATATACACGGAAACTGAATAAAATTAGCACCATCAATAATATGGAAATCAATTTATGAATTACAAGTACGAATAAACTGCTGTATTCATACACCTAAAATCGTATCCTGTAATGTAGATAAACACTAATTCCTATCTTAACACACGTCCGTGCTGCGAAGTGCATACTTCGATGCAAATGTGCTGTAATAACCGGCTCACTAGCATCAAATGCGATCTTCGCTGGATCACAGTGCACGTGCAGCAAATCTCGGTAATTGAATGATATCAACCCCTTTGCCGGAATCGCTTGCAGACGCCTATCGACAAACTTGTGCACACTATACTCAACGTGCCATTAAGCTCGGATAGCGCCCCTCAATTTATCAGTCAGTAAAAGACTTGAAGCGTTTGGCCTCCTTAACCCAGTTTCGAATCTGACCACACCCTACCCATGGAAGATGGCGAGGTAAAGAGAGGTTTTAAATGGACGAAAATGAAGTCTCGATAAGAAGTTTTACGTATCTGGTATTTAACGCAGTCCTCGTTACTTTCATACTTGTCGGCAAACGGCGAATCTGATGGCTCCTGGAGAAAGTGGGAGGGTAAATGAAGTCTTACTGACGGAGCATGACTTCATAGAACCCGATCCACTGACATTTACGCTCTGCAAAGTCCTACATTGCGAATACAGCACAAAATCACTCCCTTGGCCTTAAGGACAAAGAAAGATCTGTCCGGCACAATAATTGCGGTTCCGTGTTGGGTCGGTAACCGGTGTCAACCCTTAACAAGTGAGAAATTTATGGCTCTATTTTACCGCTTGCCTAATCAGTGAAGGAACTCTTCCGACCTTGAAAAACTTAATTTTTCCGTCACTAAGAGAGCTTGTTTTGACAGCATTTGCTTGATATATTCCTGAAGTTCAAGTTAATTTCACAAGCGTAAAATGGTACTTGGACGTATTGAAAATGTAAATTGCGAATGAATACCAAAAGATGACAGCGACCAAATTTAGCGCCAGATATTTCGCGAAGACGTCCTTCTAAAGTTAAGATTCAATATTATAATATATCTACATATAACTTTCAATAAAAATTTACAACGAGTAATCGAAAATATAAACAAAATATATTGCAAATTTCGTCAAGATTTCTTAAGAAGCGAGCTCCTTAGAGATGCTGAGTAGACCAAAATATACACAGAGAAAAGGTAGAGTTATAACAAATGGAATGGAAACTTAATCCAAACGACACTTCCCACAAATTTTACAATTAATGTCTATTTTCAACTCCAATAAACTATTACATAAACTATTCTCCGGCGAAGTTTTCCCAGTATTTAATCAAATTAAAGCCTTCGGAACTCCGAAATATTCATCACAAACGAAATACATCCTCATCACAGTCCAATAAAAACGACTTAAACTAACACAAACGGCACTTGCTACGAATAAAGTTCTCTTCTATAACTTAGAAGTGGAAATCTATGAAATCTCAGATTCAAACGTGATCGAACCAAAGCGTTCCAAAAGAGAAATAACTGTTTTCCATTAAGAGCATCACGATCGACGGGGAGGTACTCGGATGACGTGCGCTGGGGCTGTCAACACCGCCTCTGCTCCGCGTGATTTGAATCAGCTGTTTGCAACTCGCTATGTCAAACCTCGATGATAACACCAATCAGCTTCCCACAAGCGCCGGATGTTACTACTCTCAATCTCTGCTTCACTCGAGAGCAGACAATAAAACTAAAACGACGATGGAATCATAAGCTCAAAAAGGCTTTTTAATCCTTCTCCATAAATGAAAGTCCTTTCGTATCGATCGGACGAGTCTCATCCTTGGAACTGGAGCGAGAGTTCGAGTTGTAGAAATGCAATTTAAAAACACTGTTTAACAATCGACGTGCTGGTGCAAATCGATAGATGCAGACGACTAAAGGGGGCGATCGAAGATCATGAAGTGAAAACACCGGATTGCCGCCCACCGTGAGATTCACATCTCGGATCCTATGTTTTCATTCACACGCACGTCCTTTTTCCACTATGCATTGCCGAATCTTCTGAAGCGGCATTAATGAAAGTACTGTCACTTACCTTTCCATCCTTAGAAGCCTGAAGATAGTAGACTATGGCGAACATCCAAGCCATGGAGAACAGGAGCAGCAGCTTCACGTTACGTCTCATGGTGCGGGGAAGAATGGTGACGGTTTAGGATGACACGGTCAGGAAAACAAAAGCCCTAACTAGAGCACCGCGCACTTGCGAGACTCCGATCGCTACCACTACCTCCGCTCTCCTCGAGAGGTTCCTTCTAACTGGCAGCTACTCTTATAACAAGCTACCACCAGTCGGAGCCAGCTTCCAGATACCGGCGGATGCACGGTCTTCATTCCCCCATACATGTGATTCGACCACGCGAACGATGGGGGAGGAAGCCTCCAAGATGGCCGCCAGAACGACCAATGAAATGCAACTACGTTCTAAGCGGGTCTTTTGATCGAGCTTTCAAATGCGTTTTCATTTATAATACATACAATTCCACAATTTTAAGGAAAATTGATATGGAAATTAAAAACGCAATATTTCAATAATTTTATTGGGAGAAAAATCGAACAATACATGTGAAAAATTAGCATGGAATATTATGCAAGTAGCTATTAATTACTTTAGAATTTGCACTCGGAAAAGTAATGAGTGCTGAAGAAAAGCAATTGAATCAGCTGGTAAAGATCATGATGATTAATGCAAAGCACCAAAGCAAAACAGAACTAGACCAGATTTAAAAGAAGAAACGAGTTCATCAGGTACTATAATTTTAAGAAAAAATATTAAATTTTCTTCACAACATATTAATTTGCACACATACCAGAGTTGAAAGCATCGTAGGTTTACAGTACTCATGCATTCACATCAGATTTTATCGTTCTGAACAAGGAAAGCTTCAAAACATTTTTCCAGAAGACTGTGGTATAGGAAAGGAAAAAATGCTGTTAATTAAAAAAGTACAAAGAACTAAACCCGACCAAATTTGGAAGGAAATCAAGCACATCATGCATTATGGAACTATTAGAAACATAAAATTCCTTTACCTCACCTCTATCTATATACAATGGTTAACAGCTATGCAAATTTACAATTGACAACAAAATTATTTTAACCCATTGAAGTAGAATAATTTCCTTTTGAACAGAGGAAATTAAAACATGCCTTGTGGAATAGCAAAAACATCCTGTTGATCAAGACTTTTCTCGAGTACATTTAAAATACATTTGATTACAGGAATGAAAATCTGAAGATTTTGATTTCCATGTTTAATCTGCTAAATTCATTGTAATCATCGAATCAAGCTATGCAATCATGGGTTGAAATAAAACAATAACTTTTTATTCTAGCTACAACAGATGCGTGACTGAAAAACACTTCCAAAAGATGATCTGATTTCACACAAAAACTGCTGCATATAATCTACTACTAACATTACAGTTTAAGAAATGATGAAACTGGTCTTAGTAAAAACATACTCTCCTGCAAAAACCCTCCAAGGACTGGTTGAGAAGACATAGATTCCAAGCAAATTTCACCCACTCAAGGCACCTACAATAAGTAAAGGTATTCATTAAATAATAATTGGAAAGATAACATTAACTTATAGAAATATTTAAATTGCTACATAAAATCTAGCAAGGTTTGCCAATAGAAATTTCTAGAAATCAGTAATTCTGAGATACATGTAAATCAACTTTGATAATGATCAAACTCCTTGATAAGAATTAAACATTTAATTTTTCTCTAACAGTTATAGTGTTTACTATTTAATAACCTTATCGCCATCATTTGAGCAATATGAAAATGCATATTTATAGCAGCTACTTTTTATCATATCTTACATGCTATTTCAATCTAATCTCAAATTAATTGCTCAGATTGAGAAACAATAGTTGAAAATTTTGTAAATGTAATTTTCATGAAAATCATTTACTCAATTATGGCTTTTTTAGACATTTTGGGTCTGTGGGGAAATTGTGAGGTTGCCTCAGACCCTGAACATTTCTTGATATTGCAGTTAAGGGCATAAGATGATCTTGTGCAACACTTGAAAAGAATTAAAAATTACATTTAAAATTTATGCAGACGACATACAAGATTGATTCATGAGGTCAGGAAGTAAACAGATACTCTTACTCAAGCAACTTCTTCTAAAATGCATGCTCTTAAAGATAAACTCACCTTTGGCAACCCTTAAACTCTAAAAGATATGGTATATTCACTCAGGAAGTGTGAAAGTTGAACAAATTGCAAAAATTCAGGGCAAAACATATATCATGTAATTCAACACATTCAAACATATTTCATGTAATTCTGATACTGCATTAGAGAAATTAAACTTCTCCTAAACTTCCACAGCAGATTTAATGTGGTGACATGTTTCAATAGTTAGCTAGAATTATCAGGTAATTTTTCTAATTCATCTATGTGTATAAGTAAAAAAAAATAGGGGATGAGTAATAGGGAAGATCAGGGTGAAAGGAGTTTGTTGGGAAGGGAAAGTTGGATGATTGGTTCAAGAAAAAATGCTCATTAGTCAAGACTTAATTCATTGGGAAGCAAGCAATTTCCAATTCCTCACTGTCTAAGCGGTGGCTTTGACGTTCACAAGGGAGACATATCTCGGTAGTGCAGTAGAAGTTTAACTCCTTTATTATCGCCTTCCTTGTGGATAACGCCTTCGCAAATTGTGTTTATTCTGTATTACTTGTAAATTTAGCAAAATGGTTAAATATGTGCATCAACGTAAAAATTGCACGAAATTATGAGAATTCAGAGAAAATAGAATGCACTCACCAACGACGTTATTCTCACGACTTTACGGGACGCAATATCTTCGTAAACGCTTAATCTTAAGCGTTACTTTCGGGTATATTCCAATTATTTCGTTAAATCTCGAATGTAATGGATTAATATAACATACTGTAAAGAGAGCAGACTTACCTTTATAATGCATAAATGCTCACCATCTTTATCTGACATCCGTTTCATAAGAAACTCGAGAATTCATAGTTGACGACTGGGCGCCAAAACATTAATAAGAGGAAAGGCGGGGAGGGAGTGACGTAACAGCGTTTTAAACGACTTTAAAGTAGTGGTGCTCGCCTCCGACCCTCCCCTCCGTCGAGCAGACGATTCCCACGCCTTTATGTTGAAATAACCTGCTGGATGCTTGGACTCCGCGCATGCGTACATCGTTCGGCGGCTTTCGTAAATTTCAGTAGTTCAACTTCTACTGCTTTGATCGAATTATACTGAATATATCATGTAGCATAAAATTTAATACTATTAAAAATATTAATAAAAGGATGATTTAACTATCCGTATTATCGTACTGATGAATTTTTTACACAAACGCTTCAGAAATGTGTTCAATACTTAATGAGAACTCTGGTTTAACACTTACGTCACTAATACCTTCAATGATAAACACATCCGCTTACACTTTCCCAAACGCGGCTCTCGCTTTTACACCATTATAAACTAAAACCACTCAAAACAAGAATATCTGTTTGATTTTTTTATAATTTATGGAAATTTACACTTTCACAATTGCTTTCTGCCATTTCAAATAAACTACTGTAGGCCTCAATAAATAATTGAATGTAAATATTTTGGTTGGGTCATATTTTTTAAAAGTGGCTCCATCTAAGAGACTGATGAAAAATGTAGAATTACAATTATAATGAGTAAAAAGCGCTTTACATTTATAACCAAAATAAAATTTAAAGTAACAAATTTCACATTATTTGTATCCTACCAAAAAAGGCTTTACATGCAAAAAATTTACAAAAGTGATAACAAGGAACAATTCTATGCCTTAATATTTTGAAATTGTTGGTTGCTATAGAAAAAAAGTTTGGTATCCAAGTTCACTTCAGGAATAACAAATTACCCAGTATATTGACAACCCCATTCTTGGTAACATTTCTTCCTCATTCCATTGCACAGTTTTACCACAATTGCAGTTCACATAATGTTATCGATCATGATGTGCCAATGATTTTACTTCATGAGTCCTAATACCAGAATTTAGAATCCCATCTCCTAAAGAAGGTGCTGAACTATGTGATGTCAGTGGAACTCCAGGGGAGAATGAATTCACTCTCACTTGTCTTGATAATGAAGGTTCTTTGTTCAAAGCTCCACCTAAAGGTTTAAACTCCCTTACACTATTTGGATTAGACACATTATCAACAAACACTGCATTTGGATGATGCATATTTTGTGGGATGTTTGTTGTAGATATATCAGCTAAAGAGGGCAACGACACTGGTATTCCTCTTGACCAATCATCCTTAAACACTTGCACAGTTAGGACAGGAACAAGATGAGAAAGGCATGTCACAACCTGAGCTAATACCAACTGTTCATTAGCCTCACGACGAATTCGTACGTGCAATGAGCCAGCCTGAAAACCATGAAGCCATATTTTAGTTAATATCAATGCATGGATTTGGAAATAAGCAGAAAGAATTATAAAGCTCCCCTTACCAGTTTTCCAAAGGAGAGAGTCCAGAAATGCTCATTTCTGAATTCTAAAACTCCATCGATTGTTAAAGTCTCCCTCAGACACTTATCTAACTGTCCAACAACATGTGAAGGAGTGGTCTGCAAAAATATTTGAAAATATTTTAAACAAAATCTCTTTTGTTAATGATTAGGAGGATATAAGAATAAACTAACATAATTGAAAATGAATAGACTTTTCACATCAGCTCTTTAACTTCCTTGATACACAGACAATTTCTGACTTACTTATGTTTGGCATGAGTTAACCCAAGATTACGCAGCAAATTCTGATGGCTGAAAAATGTAAGTATGATGATAGCTTGAAAACAAGCGACATTCTATTCATGCAAATTTACTACAGCCAAGAGCTTGGGTAATTTCTTTCTCAGTAATTGTGTATTCTGAATGTGTTTATCTCCGTCCTCAGTGAAATGGTTAATTTTAAGTTAATATACTTTTTGTAATGTTACTATATAGGTGTTGTTCAACTTTAATCCTAGTTACATAGTATGTCTAGGAATGGTCTATATGCATAAGCTGAGAACTGTTTGTACTAGGAAGGGATGATCATAACTTGTATAAAAGTACCCAGAAAATAATTGAAGTGGAACTTAGATGTACATGTACAAGGCTGGACTAAAATAATTCATTATTTAATGTGGAGTGTAAGTTCAAAATTCTCTGAAAAACTCCCTACATAAATTATCAAATGTAAACAAAACTATTTCATGAGATTTCTCTAAATTTAAGTAATTAAATAATTATTACATTCATAGTTATTGGCACCACTAACTGGTAATTTACTTTCTTCTTAGAATGATAGAGATTATTAGATAAACTAATTAATTAAGTAAAGAATTTATTCATAAATTAGATAAGAAGATGGAGATAAGAATGAAAGAAAGAGATGAAGATAACTTATTAAAAAATACTTCAGAGCATTTCTAAATTTCAGCAATTTAAATATTTTAGGATACAGGAAATTACAAAAAGAATGTCTGGTATAGTTTTCAAAAATACTGAAGGTGAGGAAGAAATTATTTTCTTTTTAAAATTTCAATTACTTTCACATAAAGTACTAAGGGCATATAGTCAATCAGTTCTTTTGCATTTTGATGCATCACATAGGGAAAATTATTTTTGGAATAAAAAGACAGGTGCAATACAAGAGATATTAAATAGTACTTTATTAAAATAGAATTCACTAACCTGTAACAACACCTTTCCACTGTACACACTCATTGGAAATAAAGTGGCACAGGTCATGGATGCTATTGCCATTGAAGCTAGGGAATCCATCACATGGTAATTCCTGAAGATGAGAGATAACAAGCTAGTACAATAAAAAATTAAGAGGCATTTTTTGGTATATTTCATCAATTAATCTTTAAAATTACAGCTAGATACATTACAGATTAAACAGTAAATTGGTGTATAATTAGTAAATGTAGCACAGATATATTTTTAGAGTTATAGGTTAGATGGAAGAGGAGGCTTTAGAAAAAGAAAAGAGACTAAAGACTCAATTTTACCCTAAATTTAATGCTATTTATTTATTTAATTATAACACTAACTTCTCAAAAAAAGCTTTTCATGGAGATACATAGAGGGACCTTGGAAATTAAACCTTACAATATAAGTTATCTGTTACAAAACATTTCAGCCATCATTCAGTGAAAATATTAAATAACTACACTAAAAATTTTTATCAAAATAATTCCTATTTAAATTTGAACATAACTTAATGAATTCCAGCTTTAGAGTTTAATTCTTTGAACAATGTACATATGTAAAGAAAAGTATATCCGAATCATAAATTAAACTATACGATGATGTGAACCTCTTGATTTATTCTGATGAAATAAAATATCTAGTTCATAGACAGAGAATTAAAGTGCAGCAGAAGAATGAAATAATATGTAATGAATCGAGACTTTTACAAGACAGCCCATGCAAGTGCATGGGAAATACTATATGAAGGAGCATTTATACAATTTCCATGAAATTATTTATACCTTACTAAGGAGGAATAACTGAAGGTTTTTACATAAAATAATGTAATAAATTTAAATATCTTCTATGATGTATATACGCTTCTCCAGACAGGATATATACATGGGTATATAGGATAATAATGAAAAGCCTAAACTAAGAAATCCATAATACAAATAAATTCAGTATTCCTATGCAGATGTGTTCCATATTCTTTCATTTAAGAGATCAAATAAAATCACTGAATTCCTACATGATGAGATGTCTAAAACGAACAACCAAAATTTTGTTGACAAGTCAATAAGAAAGATATACATATTGTTTAGTTTTAATTGTCTTAATTCTAAGATATTTGTCACAAGATTCCAATGTCATACATATTTATATGCATTATACTGCAATCTTACATTCACTCTTAACAGAAACCCTATCTTCAAAGTATAAGTTCAGAAATGAAGAAACTATTTTTAGTAGGAGTATCTTGCAACAATGTGCAATATGCAATGTATCAATAAAATACCGACATCAGTATTGAGAATCACAATTAACATTAGTCTCGGTCATCATTAGTCTCATAACTCATACCACTTAAGATACTATGCTAACTGCTTCTAACATAGATTTATCGTGTTTCTATGTTATCTACTTCATCCAACTCATTAGTTAAATCAAATATTGTCTCCATCACCAACCTCAGCTCTCCTCTTTTACTTCCTATTGTCTATAATGGAATACCTTTTGATTCCCATATTTGCAATGTTTAATTGAGTAGAAAGAAAATGAAGATATTTTAAAGCAGATTCTCCATCTCTCTGACAGAGCTGATTTTAATGGACTTCCTGATAGCCAAATGGGCACCCTGTTCAACTATGGTGAAAGCAGTCCAAGGTTTGATACCCATTTGGGACCCATATAAGCAATATATTAGATATCGAGGCACTGGCTGAGTCTAGCTCTGATAGTGATCTTTGCCATCAGTTTCATCTCAGGGTAGAAAATAAATATTTAAAATTTACTTGGCGAGTTTTATTTCATAGTGACCTCAAGTAGTAAACACATGGAACTAACCAGAGTGGGTAATTAAGTTTGGGGGATTTTAAGCGAAGGCTTGAAGAAATCATGATTCATGATGGCCACTCAATGCTGGTAGTAGTATTGTTAAAAGTCCTTTGACACCTGAGGTCATTTTGCACATATGGATTCCAACCGGGAAATTCACTTAGGAATGCCTCCAACAAAATTGGACGCATTGCCTAATTGGCTATTGGGGAGCCCCTTTCAGCTTTTCCTTGTTGCACATGCTAGTCAATTGCCAATCCTAACCCTGCTAAGTCACCTTCTTTCCTTGTAATGATTTCTTGACAAAGACACAAGTTAGGAATCTCTCTTGCAACATGACTTGAAAATTTATTCAATTTTCACTCATTCAAATAAAGAAAATATTCTGAAATACAAAGATTTTAAATTCGCGAAAATCCATGTGAACTGCAGTAAAGTTAATCTGGCATGGCTGCACTTTGTGAAACACCATTTTGAACAAGTAAGAAGAGCAAGACTTTGTATGTTTCGCAATTACTATTTTATTGAAAGACCTTAAAAAGGGCTGTCAGGGCCAAAACTGGTCGGTAATAAAAATGTAATTGTGAAACACACAAAGTCTTGCTCTTCTTACTTGTTCTGAACTGCAGTAATTTATTTTCAATTGAACTTCAATTATGTTATCTACTAATTATTATTTAATTGTTTTACATGATAATTTATATGCTCTTTTCTCATCAGTTATGTTAAATGATTGATTCTAAAATATATTTAGAAAATTTGAATAAATTCTCATTAACATAACCTAAATTTGTTCAATAAACTATGTAAATTATCTTACTAACTAAATGGTCACCCTTTGGTGCAGAGTTAAACTTTAATACTCAATATCATATTATGATTTAAGGTCAAAAATAAAATGTGTATACAAACAATGCTCCCGTTTGTCATCCCACTTATTTGCTATTGAGTGCAACTCTCATTTTCAGTTTTAATCCTTAAATGTTTACTCTAGGTGAGGTTAAAAGACAAGAGTAATTGTGTATTTTATTTCCTCCCAGTCATGCAGTTCACATAAACTACCCACTGGACAATCCAGAAGACCATGCCTCAAAACTGCTATTAAATAATCTTTTATTCATCCCGATTGTCTGGTAAAAACTGCTTCACTGTACAGTGAAAGAAGATCAAAATGAAGTAACAAGGAAAGACATTCTCTCAGCACCTTCTACACAGAAATAGTAGCAGATATCCCTTTTGCAAATGTGGAAAAATAAAGAAACTATTATTTATTTCTCTGGTACTAAGTACTTATTTAGGGCTTCTGGAAAGCCAAGCTAGTAGCATGTTTAGCATTGGTGAGTAGCAAGTAGTGTGGCGTTAATTTCCAGTGGTACCCGTACACCTAATATGACCTAGGCTAGCAAAACACTTTTTACTGTACAACTTCTAGTACTTATTTAAAAATCAAAGAAACGACAGCCCTTCCATGTTGTTTTCCAACATGCAAGAAATGAAAATTCTACATATTCTTGTGAAAACATTTGCCCCTTTATAACTTGATTTTCATTGAGTAATTTTAAAGCATGTAAAAAGGTATTACATTATTAGATTTAAATAATGATGAATTACTATACTATGTACTTTCCTATTTTGTTCTGAGGTATTCATTCCGGTATTACATTTGCTTCATATCCTATCGCATTACAATTACATATAATAATACAAAACTGGGATCACATCTCACTAAGAAACCTTTCAAGGGGTGATACAATGAAAATTAAAGAAAAACGTAAAGAAATTATACATACTTCATTTCCACCAATAAATTTGTTAGAAATAATGCTCCTGCTCCAGCGCATGCTATTAGCAGCATTGGATTGACTCTCGGAAGAAGAATACCGCTAAGTGCAGGAATGATAGAGCATAAACTGCAAAGAAAGCAGCGATATTGCATACATTTAAAATTTTAATTTGATTAATTTAAATTTGAATAGAAAATTAAAGCAATATTAAGACCAGAAACCAACCTTTGACTTATATCAGTGACCTGCTCTTGCAGCCAACTGGAAGAGGCTGTAGCTATGATGTGATCAAGAGCAGAGTTACTATTTCCATAAATTACTAATAGATGACTTATGAATGCTATTCCAGTACCAATAAGGAGACGCCCTCTGAAAACATAACAAAGGTGAGCAATAATTCTTTCATGAAGTCAAAATTCAAAGATTAAAAGTAAATGAGCAACTTAAGAGAAATATAATTGGCTAAAAGAGAAAGGAATAACAATTAATGCATTCATACTAAAAAAAACACAAAATATGAAAAGAGGAATTTAACATAAATTCATTTTTATATGATATCTTTAATATTTAAAGTAGACTTCAGAAGTAACATGCCAAACTTCTTTTTTATATTGAAAGAGTTCGTTAACAAAATTAAAATATGAAATGCTGATATAAAAGATAAACCTGGTTAGTACACACTGTTTGAATCAAATTTAATGATTATAATGATTTTCTCACAAATTTAATAATATTATAATAACTAAAATAAAAATATTTTTTTCTACAATGATTAATCATTAATTAAACTGAAATTAATCTAAATATGCATAAAAGAAATCAAAGTATATTCAAATAGATGTACTATTTTATTTTTGTGACATTTTACTTATGTATGATATCACATTTTGTTATATACGCCTTTCAAGTTTATATCATTTTCAGACCCCCCTTAAAAGTATAACATCTATTATGGATACCCCAAAACATTATTACCAGCATATCTCATGGCAATCATTGAAGGTAAGCGCGATTCTTTTACTAATTGATTTATCAATACTCTCCCAATATGTGATATACTAGCCATTGCATGATCCACAGCCATGATTTCATTTGCAACAACCCATAATGATCAGCAATCATATCATGAGATAGGTTGCTCTGTCTAGGTTAATAAAAAAATCAGAGACAATTCAGATTATTCACTTACGTAAATTACAGCAATTTCCATGCTGTTTGATATCCTAATTAGAAAATATGCATGGTTAAGGAAAGGGAAAACAGTTTCAAAACTTAGTAATTTCTACTTATTGTTATAAACCAAGTTAAGTCACAATAATACTCTAAAGCAATGAAAAGTTCTGTAGCTTTTCACTGGAGGGGTGAGGGAGGTAGAACATATACTGTACAAGAAAGTGATGGATTATATCACATATTGGAAGTGTATTAAATTATAAGCTTTGGAAAAGAAATAAATACTCATCTAATGTAACACTAGGGAATTAAAAAGGAAATTACCTAGTGCTTATATAATGATTATCAAAACTAATGAAATAAATGAAACAAACATTTTTACATGAAAACTAATTGAAAATTTCCATATAAAAGTCTTACAAATGCTTATTTAAAATTAGAAAGGCTAAAAGAAATATAAATACCACAGTAAAAGTGTTTCTATTTTTAATTTTATTTGGAATTACAGCATCCTTAATAAAAAGCAGTAGCTAATTCAATTAAGATAAGAACTTACGTGTGGATTTCTGGCTGATCTAGCAGCCTTTCCAGACTCTCTTTAGTGATAAATAATGATGCTAACTGAGCTAAAACAGTACTGGAAAAAATGGCCACTACTTCAAACCTCTCATAACCAAAGGTAAATATAGAAGTTGGCCTTTGCTTTTCAACCCATATGGATAACAAACATGTCAACAAACTGCAAGAAAAGAGATTTAAAATTAAAATAGTCCACATATGCCAAACTAAGAGTTCAAAAATGGAAACAGCATTCTTTACCTTAATATATTGAACCACACAGTGTAAGTATAAGCTCTTAAAGCTGGAATGGTAAAAAGAGATATGGATTAGAAACCATTTTACTTCAAAGAATGTAATATTTTATGTCAGAATTCACAGCAATGTATATACGAGGAAAGAAAAATAGGAGTGCTTAGCAAACAAATTATGAACTCGTTGCTTCTTCACTTTAATAAATAATAATTCAAAATAAATATAATTCTGATGTCATAAATGCTGTATACTTTGGTGAATATAAGATTATTCTGCTATAAAATGGTAACGTAATAAACCCATTCAATTTTCATAAGTAATGAAGTGATAATAGCATAGTCCATATACTATTTTTGGTAAATTAACTCACCCAAACTCTGAGTACTGGCGCACCATGTTAACAGTACCAAGCAGCATATAAAATTTACTAATATAAGGAGACCAATTCTTTTGACTCGGCTTTCTCTAAATAAAACCTGAAGCTCAGTTATCAATGATGGCATCCCTGAAGTTCGAAATATTTCTGAAAAGGATGCAAGGTAGTTTGAAATTTCACTAAAAGATGGTAAAGATTCCAAATTCACAATGAAACGTAAGATGATAACAATAATAAAAGAATTTCTGAGGATTTCAAAAAGTCTTTTCCGGCTGGAAATGAGCATATAGAATCCTTTCACTTGAAATCATCAAATTAAAATATTTGGAATATAAAATGTTTTATAGAGTGATTTAATGAAAACCAATTACACGATGAACTATCAAGTGCAATATCAACGTTCTGAATCACCTCCTCATCAAATGTTTACATATATTTCAATGATAATAATGGAGGGATTTGCAACAAACTACAACATTTTAAATCAAACGAGTGGTGACTGCGGGTGAAATGTTTTCAAAATGCTTCCTAGCCAGACAATAAATACCCAAAAGGATCTATTTATGAACAAAACATGATCTTGAATACCAGCAGTCTTAAAAAGTTTGATACTGGTATATCATAAGAATATTACGAAATAAGTGCATTACACAGCAAAGGAAAAAAAGGTGTTATACCACATTTGAATTCTTAAAAGCCAAAATAAACCCTCCGTCCGAAACGTACACATTACCAAATTATTCTTATGTACAAGTAATATTAAGATCATAGACATACTGAAAATGGCTCTTACCTCAATGTTGTAACAATAAACTATTATGATCTTCTACCAGTCTTTATCTTCAAAAATAAAATTATTTCTTCTATTTTATCATATCGCATACACTCAATTTTAATATTTAATGAAATTGTTATGATAGAAATGGAATTACTTAACCACACTGCGGAAAACACCATCAGTTTCGGATTTTAAAAAATTTGGAAACAGGGCTAAGACGATGATGAATCGTCAAAAAAATGAAAACTAAGTGATCCTCTCATTATGAAAACTGTATTCGTGGAAATTCTTCAACAGACATGATTTCACGTGAATGTGTCAAACACAGATACCGCATTCCGGCTCTTCTCTGTCAAACGGCATGACATATTAATATTGGTTTTGTCCGTAGAGCTCGTTGCAGTCAAGTACATGTGCGTTGAAAACGTAGGAAATTATCTTTTTATTTGGGTAATGACATTCTTTATTCTAGTATTCTGATGTTTACTCTTGAATTAGTCACTAAGGTACTGTAATTTACTTAATGATTACGTAAAGAGGCCTCGGTGATTTTTAATGTTCAGGTGTTAATGAAGTTCTTTTATTGCAGCAATCTAGTGTGCTTAAAACTATATCTGGTGTATATAGTGTGGTGTATCATCTCTTCGATTCGGCTCAATTCGTTCAGATTAAAGAATTCGGAACGGCGAAGTTTTTCTCCCAGATATATTTGAGAGTATGATTACAGAATAAATATTTACTTGTTACTTAAAAGCTGTTATTCACTATCGAAACCATTCTGCTCCACTAGATCCGATTATACAATGCTGATGATTAGTAATGCTGAATTAGAGTCGCTCCATGTAAATCAATTGGTTATATGAGATCAAAGAAATGTGAGGCTAATACTTTTAGTTTTTCTAAATTAGGATAGTAGTTGTGTATAACTTTGTTTGACGGACACTTGGGCTCCAAAACACTCGGTGGTTATTATCTGAGCTCTACATACTTAGCCTGTTTATTTTTCTCGTAACGTTTATGTTTATGAATTAATGGTCATTTCATTTTATAGAAACAAGTTTAGTTTTTAAAAAAGCAGGAAAGTAAGATTCTTCCTGAATAAGCTTCCAATTTCCCAAGTAAAGATGTGAATCATAGTGACAATTGAAGACAGTTTAAAGGTATAATACTCTGACAATTTAAACCTCTCTGAGAGAAAAGGCAATGGTTGGCGGTAGTGTATTGGCTTTAGTAAAAGATGAGTTAACATTTTTCTAACGATGGAATATCTTCCCCTCTAATTCCCTGGATATTTCAATGATCACAAGCAAGCTTTAAGTTCAGCTCAGTAGTTGCCAAGCTGATCTTTACTATCCCAGGATGATACGAGATGTCAGGGTGATGGTTGAATGATAAGGATATTTATGTAGCAATGTGAAAAATTTTCCAATATTGTATCAGTAAACAATATTTTTAATAAATGTACTAAAATTATTTCCCTGTGCACTAAAATAAATTATTAAGATGGTAGCAAAATTATACTGTCAGCAAGACCATAACAGTGGTGTTAGGTAAAAAAATGTTGGCAATCTATTAGAGAATATGAAATGCTACATGACTTAGCAGACTGTATTTATTGCCATAGCAATAATTATGAATCTAGAAATCATCAAAGCATGACATCATGTAATAAAAATAAATAATGTAAAAGTAAAGAATATACTTAAGATGTGATTTACCTTCCAACATTTGAATTTAGCTTCTGTGTAGTTTTTTGGGGAGGAAAAATTGCAAAAGAAGTACACAATGTTCAAATGTTATGACATTCTTATTGCTGGATGTTTCAGAAAAGGCTGAACATGGTTTTTGTCTTATCATAAACAGATTCACATCTAGAAATTATGAAAATCAAGTAAAGTATCACCTCTTATGTGAAACTGATCATTACTGGAGCAGCTTCAATTTCAGATTTGCTCAAAAGCAGTTACATTTTCTGTGTTCTATATGGTGAAAATATACTCTAATCTGATACTATGAAAAATCCATTCTTCAAAACTTAAATGGCATATTCACGCCATGTAAGAAATGAGTAAAACAAATCAAAATTATTGAAAACCAGAATTGAAATGCATAAATGGTGCTGGCCTCAGAAGCATGGGGGGTTAGAGTGCTAGACTAGCAACACCAAGGTTCAAATCCTGGTCATGGTATGGAAGTTTGAGTTTATCTTTTGAGAAGCTTAATTGTATGTGTAGTCTTTATAGACAAATATTTGGCTGGTAAAAACATGACCACTGCAATAAACAAACCAATCAATCAGCAACCAAATATTTTCTATGAGAATCAATTTGAATACAAGAATATTTGATTGAATTATTAATTGAAAGAGATTACATTCCTCAGGTATATTTAAAGTTCAAGTATTTTGAGCTTCAGGGAATCACTATACTTTGAGAATTACTCATGAAATTTACCAACTGAAGAGAGATGGCCACAAAACAAAAAAGTTTAATCACAAGGACTTGTTGAAATGTAAATAACATGTAAAATATGTATAAGGCACATTATATTGCCTCTGTATGTATAAAATGTCCAATCCTTTCCAAAATTCTAAGTGATAATGCAGCATTCAGACCACTAAACTCGGGCTTTTGAACCCCATTGACCACTAACATTAATGTTAATTAAAGATACAAACATATCAAAATAATTTGCATTGAAGTTCCACACTATTAATATGAAATTCGCAATTTTGCTTAACCCTATGTTGATACCCACAAAGAAAATTGAGAATACATATAATGATCATAATAGACTGCTAATAAAACCAAAATTTCCTCTTGAACCACCAAAAGTTTCTCATGGACCATTAGTGACTGGGGACCATCACTTTGCAATAGCTGATTTAAAGGATGATTAAGATGCTCCAAGAGATTAAATGTCATAGTATAATTAAATACCACCACTGATGGCCATGTAATTATTCAAGAGAAGAAAACTCCAAAAAGCTCTCAAAATGTGAGTCACCCTAAGTGAATTTCTCTTTATACGAGGGCTAAAGATGAATTATTAAATGCATCTGGTATTTATGATATTCCTACCCAGAATGTGGCCTAACCAGGAGGAAAGCCACAATAGGTTCCAAGAATAAATTGCTCATTTTAAACTGGGATGATAATCATTTGAATCCGTCTCAATCAATGATTTGAAACTGATCTGTTTCAGCAGAGGTTTAGATGCATTAGATAAATCACATATTTTCAAAGACAGACTGATGAATACTGATCTTGATTGTTTTTCACTCTTTTCCTTCTTTAATTTCAGGTTGTGTGTCACTTTCTCCTTATTTTAGCACCATGGATAGCCTTCTTAGAAGGTGACATATATATATAGCATGTCACATGTATTTGATGGCTTATTGGAGTTTTCTTCTCTCTAATAAATAACACATCAAAAGAAAACAGTCTTTCACTGCACATTTTCTTCACATCAAATTTCTTAAACATTGATATAGATTAAACAGAATAGATTAAGTTATCAATTTTTTAAGGAAAAGACTACCTCAAGTTATTTAGCTAAATTTTATTGAATTTTTATGATAGTAGAACTTTGAAGAAAGTGCAAGTTACTTTAATTACACTAAAAGCAACCACCAATAAATGACACCTGTGATTTTAGCACACCCCTGAGATCATAACACCATTTTCTGCATTTTAAAGTCTTAGCACATTCACTTACTGTTTTATTTTGGAAGAAAGATGCCAACAACAGTCAATATTAAAATGCATTTTTGATTAAGAATCGTAACTATTTCTTTTCATATCATAGAAAGGAAAATATTTCATTGCTTGATGAAAATATCTTAGAAAAGTAAAAAAAAAACTCTGAATTAACAACACTATAACAGAAACATATACTGCCAATTCACAGCAGTCCAAAAATTGTACTTCAAAAAGTCAATCTTATAAAATTATTTACATATTTATAAATTTCATACGTAATGGAATGGGATTAAAATAATCTTACGCAGATCAACTGGCAAATGCCAATTCGCACAGCCTACAGATGTAAAAGATAATCTAAACTATTTGTACAAGCCTACAATGTAGAGAGCGACACTGTCACAGGAAAAGAGAATAGGTTGTCAATAGACAACAAAAGATATATAAAGAGTTTAAACTACTATTGCACTTGGATATTATCCAGCTGATAACTTTATTTACACTCAGGCTTTTTTCTCCTTAGTCTTTGAGTGGAATCAGTTTCTCTCCACACCTCCATTGCTAGTCCCCTTGTATAAACTGTTAAGTGTGCAAAGTTCTTGTATAGTAGTAGTTGTAAGCCGAGTAAAGCTGTCTGTCATATTCTCCTGCGACTGCATCATCCCTCCATGTGCAGACCCACCACCTTCATCCTCAACATTAGTTCTCCTTTCCTTTTGCATCAGATGGGTAACCGATTGAACCATTCTCTCCTGATGCTGCACCTGTACTCCACAAGCCTGATTGGTCCTTTGTGCCGAGTCAGGATCTGACAGCGTGAGGTGACTTGAGAGATTTTCCGAAAGATTTGAGTCAAAGATTGACATGTTGGTCTCACTTAGGGGTAAAGCCATCCCTGCCAGATCTGCAGAGTCTAACTGGCCAAAACCTAACTCCAAATTAAAATTTTGTTGGTCCATGTCCATCACATTGCCTTGAGGAGGCATTTGATTCATGTTAGGCTGCTGCGCAATCTCAGCAGGTTGCACAAACATTGGAGCAGTGTTAGGCTCTCTTCTCACAACACCAGATGGGTTGTAAGCATTTGGATCACCAGCTACCATCAGGGACATGGGGTACGGGTTTGGTGAACTCTGAGGGACATGTCCAACAGAAGGGGTTCTCTGAGGTAATGAGTACGAGGGAGATGGGGAGGGGACCATCACACTTTGTTGAGACATTGGGGAAACAGGAGCAAGACTTGATGGGGATGGTGAGCTTTGAGGTTTCACTGGGTAATCCACAACCTTAGGGCTTGCAATTCCTTGGTACATAGGGGAGACACCACCTTGTGGATACATATATGCAGCATCTGAAAGTAAGAAGTAATACCAAGATAACATTTCTTCTTGTGGAAAAAGATTTTAGCTATTCCAAACTTAAGTTTACTTGAGATTGAGAAATATGTTCCCTCTAGAAAAATGACTAGTGTTACTTTAATTAAATTACTGAAACTCCACTTCAGAATTTTGCAAGGCAAGTTTTTAATCTCTGATGCTGAAAAATTAGCCATGGGATAATAGTGAACTTCAACGCATCCATTCTATTAACAGAAATTATTTATCTTTGGGTGGAGAGAATTTCAATAGAAACTACCTAAGAAAATAATACCTAGCTGTCATCATGATTTGAAAACTGCAAAGCATATCAACAGTGTCATACCTTGATAATATTTTGGTAAATATAAAAAACCAATATTTCAAGAGAGAAATTAAAATTTAGATAGCATTTTCTTTCAATTGGTGCATTTCTGTAGATTGAGTTTTTATCCCTTTTTGCTTAAGGATAGGCTTTCATAAAATATAAGTAAAATACAGAATTTTTTCAAGCAACTTGTATACAAGCATATAAAATTCTATTGAAGAATGTTTTGCTGATCAATTACTAAGTAGCAATGTTATTTCCGAAGGCTTTCTATTTGCTTTAGCTAAGATACAAATAAAATTAAGGAAGAAGTCATAGACAATACTGAAACATTGAGCTGGAATATTTTCAATGAAAATTAAAATGAAATTGATTTCATGTTAATAAAAAATGCTGAAAAATTTGGACATCATTCTTTCTTTAATAGCAAGGTATAGAGGAAAGGAAAAATGACTTCATTTTAGTTTTTCCTACAGTGTAAAATTATGTATATTTATAGACAAAAAGTTTCCACTGCTGAGAATGTAATAACTGTTATCATATATGAGAATCTTTTCTCTTACTAAAAGTATCACATTTTAATCAACTGTGCATGAAAGTAAGATAAAATTTAACTCTTAGCTTTTACAACAGTTTCACACTTACCAACAGGTTCACATTTGACAGGATTCATTTGGAATGATGGATCTACATTTAAACTTCCTACTGGAAAGCTTGTACTTGGATGAACCCCATGCCCTAATGAAGTGGAAATAAAACATTAAGTCAAAATAAATCAAAATAATCCAAATGCAAGTAATGAAAACTAAAACAACAATTTTTAAGGAGGTAAAAACAAACATCTAAAAGCTACCTGATAAGCTAAAATTAATTAAATTTTTTAAATGCTTCGAGCAGTAAAATCAAAAGACATGCTTAAGTTCAGAAGCTTGTATATTTCAAAAACCAGTCAACTACTGTCAAGTACCATGTGATCAAGTTTTAATTTCAATGATTTATCAAACTTTTTTGTAAACCTCATATAAATGGGTAAATAAAAATTATTTTAAGCAAGCTAAAACTAGAGAAGTTGTAACATTTAGAAAGGGATGGTTTTTATGACAAATGAAAATAATAAACATGAAAACATTCCTCCAATCTTTTCCTATGATCAAATCCCAAGCTATGAAGACATTGTTTATTTGTATGTAAAATGAGTATTGCTTAATCAGAACTATTAAAATCACCACAATTCCACATCATGGTGCAAATAAATCAAAACTTTATTTAATGAGGAGGTAAACAAAATAAGAATTAAAAAATGAAAGAGAATCATTGTGATGATGCTTCGACAGCTTTGTTGATAGATGAAAAGAAAAAAGATTCATATCTTTAGTAAGTAATTCTTAAGAAAAAGAGGACACTTATAAGGAAGAACTAGAAGTGCTATATTCCCAGAATTAAGCAAAGAAGATCTCAAGTAATCAGCAATTCATGCTGACATTGGAACATTTACCAGAAATTATGCAATCAAAAAAACTCTCACCTTTCATGTGAAACTTAACTCTATAATTGTATTATTCCAAAAATTAGACAAAATAAAGCAATTAGTAAACAAAATTTGAAGAAACATTTACAGATTGAATTATAGCAACTACTGAAGATAATTAACAACAAATCAAAGTGAGGGTTAGTGAAGCTCAAACACAAATCTAATGCAAACTTTGGAAAATCCAAGGGGGTGTTTCATTCACCTTCAGTGAAAGTAAGAGGGAAAATGACAAAACAGATATGTAAAAGCATTCCAAAACAATAAACTTTTTGTGTCATTCAAAAAAACCCAACACATTCTACTTAAATAAGTAGTCAAATAAACAAAATATACAGAAATCACAAAAAATTTCATCAAGCTAATTTTCAGCAATTTATTGTAACCTCTATCAGAACAAGTGAAAAAGATTAAAAATAAGAAAAATAAGTAATGCATGACATTGATTTTATTGATTGTCTAGCAAATTTTAACATTTTACTCATTTTTGCAACTAGTAAAAAGAAAAGATAACAAGAGACTAATAATAAAGTACTCATAATAAAATATTGAAGAATCAATAATCTAAGTGATAGATGCATCATAGTCTAATTATATAACAGATCAAGGACATACATTGCACAAAATGAATGAACTGTTAGACAAAAGAAAAAAATAGACAATGATTAATAGGCAGCACTCAACAATTGCAACATGCTTTCAATATCTAAACTCAAATGCAAAACAAATCAATACTTAAAAAGCAGCTTCTACCCAAACTACTCTGCATGGCCACAATTCCTACATAACATCAAACATACTCACCTAATAATACAGACCATATTTAGCATTAATCTCTAAACAGATGCAAATCTTCATTTCATAATTACTTCCATATTTACCTAACAAATTTTTCTCATGGAATTACACCGAATAAACATACGTTTCTAAATCCAGGGTCTTATTACAAACGAATCAGTGAATCAGAAATCAAACTTCAAGAGAATTAGACTTTGTGTTGCATACAATGATGAAACCAATCAATGTACGGCTCATTGTTAAGCAGCAGTAGCAAAAATACTAAAAAGAGAGGAGTAACTTATAAAATATCACCAATCAATTGTTGAATTTTCACCCAGCATTTGACTTTGCCCATGAATTCTATGTAGAGATCAGTTACTATTATACACACACACATACATACACACACAAGCAAGACTCGATTTCTCGAAAAACCAGGTGTAAATTATTTATTTAGAATGTATTATGGAAGTCATTTTGTTTAGGTCAACTTCATATAATGTAGTCTTATTCCTTCCTTCCTTTCATTCCTTATCTCTCCTGACAAATTATTCTCTTAGAGGTAACTTAAGTAAAAAGTAAAATCTGAAGAATAGCACATAAAAAGGTCAGAGCTAACAATCATAAAACCATTTCAGTTTATACGTAAATAATTCAATAAACTTACTAGTAAAAACATTAGTTTTATTTCCATCGATAAACTCTTCCATAGTAGCTTTCAAAAATCTACTTACATAACATATATCAATAACAAAGTACAAAATTTTCAATAAACAAGAAAATAAAGGAAAGCCCTTAACAATAGAGATAATTTCAATTAAGGCTACGTACATGTATAATACTAATACGAAGCGATAACCACTCAACAATCCAAACAATTTGATGAAAAATCTCTCACACTCAGCATAAATAAACAACTCTGTATAATAAAATTTAAGGTCAATAAAAGCTTTCTCTTCTTTGCATATATTTAACAGTTAACTTATCATACACTTTGAATCTTGCACACACTTCCTCATATTCAATACATCCTAGAATACAAAATCCACATTTGACACCAAAAAGCCCAGAATGCTGTCCACCATTATTACAGAAGGCAGGTGAAGAGGAGAGCATCTCCAGAGAGAGGGAAATGGCTTCATGACACAGCCATTACAAATCATAGAGAAAGGTTTAGATAATTCCATACAAAAATACCCAAATTGAGAAGGAGCGCAAGATTGCTTGATAAAGAGAGATATTAATTAAGACTGATGATCCACACAATTAGAGAAAGCCTGGAATATGAAGAGTTGGACCAATGCCTATAACGTATGGTGAGATGAACTTTGGGAGAGAAAAAGATAGAAAGCAAATAACTTATAGCCACAGAGAATGACAGAGTATTCCACCACCAATTATGCCATGGAAGGAACATTCAAAAGCACCTTGAGAAGTTAAATGACATGTTAACATTTTATACAATATACTCACGCATCATTGGAGGTGGTTCATGCAATTGCCTCATAATTTGAGGACTGCCTTCTCCAAATTTCTGTCTCTTTCTCTTTAAAACAATTGGATCTAAAATGGCCATAAAATAAAAATGGATGAGAAAACTGCACACAAAGATGTCAATAAAAAATAAAAATATAAAGGAACAAAATCCATCTCAAATAAAAACTTCATCCTTCAAGTAAGTATAAGTCATACAAAAATAAAAAAATTACTTTCAATATTCCAAGACTAAAACTGAATTCCTAAACTTGGACTAAAACCACAAAGTGATGGAGTTAGGAGATATTAAATAAATCATTATTGCAATTACTAGGAAACTTAAACTAATTACTTGTCAAATATTTCTTAAGACTGGCAATAGCTGACTTAGACTCAGAGACTTTTAAAAAAGCTCTAATTGAAATTCCATAAAAAAAATCTGATAGTTATTCACATGACTAGCACACAAGTTCACTCTCAGGTTGATATAAATACATCAACAATAATACATTGTGAGTAGTTGCACCATTACAGTAGATTGCACTGATTTAGAACACAAAAGCAGAATTTCAACACAAAGATAGCAATTAACTCACTTTTGCAGCATAAATAAATATAAATAATACTGAACAACAGTTTTTCAACTTTCTTAGATACCATTGCTTCCATGCATCAAATTTTTCCCTTCCTCAAGATCACAAAATATTTCATATTCAGTGATTTATAGAAAAAGAGGTTAAATATCCTTTAACCATTTTAACAAAGTACATTATTTTACTTTTGTTGGCATTTAAAATGCTCAAATATACTCCATTAGCTAAATATATTTATAGGTGTATAAATAGATTGCTAATAAAATTATCATTTAAAACTGCTTTATGCAAAATACTGAAGCATATAAATTTTTCAATATATCTTTTCTGTGCGAGTGAAACCTTCATTTTTCTGCAAAGAACACTTCAAACATTATATATATCTGATCATTAAAGCTAGCCATAACTAGCAAAACACCACTCCACAAGCATCTCTCGAAAAGGCTAATACAAAAAATGTCAATGTCATACCAATATAGAAAATTAACATCATGGATATCAAACTGTATGTAAAGTGAGTTGATCAAATCCATTCAAAAGATTACATTTCAAAATGAGCTCACCACAATTAATTACAAAAATACCAAAAACTCTTATGACAGCCATTTCAAATGACTAGGTTGTTGCCAAGTATTTAAATAGTGATGGATACCTGCAGAATTTTAGCTGCAAAACTTTAAAACTTGCTCCTTGAGCATTTCCTGTTGACAGGAATAAAGCTTAACTCCTGATTATTGACTAGTACAGAAAACAACGACTTTACAGGTGAAAATGGTTCTAGTAATGACATGAAAGTTACCAAATAAGTGACAACTGAAGAAATTTTTCAACTAAACAATATATACTTAACTCCTTGGTAGAAGGGTATAAGGGAAATGTACAAATAAAACCTTGAGAAAGCCATTTTAAGACCACATCTCAATCATTCTTGGAAACAGGTAATATGAAACACATTAAAAATTGGGGTAAAAGTAGATATTTTGTAAAATTTAAATGAAGATATATTAAATCGTTATTTTGAAGTAATTTGTTTCTTGCTTTTACCATTACCCTCTTCATCCCTATAAAATCTTTAAGGTTTCATTCATCAATTTCACTTGTATTGCTAGTGTATTCTGATCTAATGATATACTATACAAAAATAATGCAAAAACCTTCTCATCTTTCTCAGATTATATTCTTGATAAATCCTCAGAGTTAGAAAATTGCTTCTCATTCACACAAATATTAATCAAACTGATGTAAAAAAATCTTGCATTTGTAGAACAAGAATTTGAGCTTTAGCAGCACTTTTCTTCAATAAATCAAGGCAAATATTTAAAGCTTTTCATCTACACACTAAGAAGAGGAAACCTTTCAATTTTCGTATAACTTAAAGACTTTCTAAAACAATCGTTAAAAATTGCCACAAGTCAAATTCAAAACACAATAACATTCTTTTCATGCTGAAACACATGAAATTCATCTTTTATACAAAACTAGATGCTCAAAGCATCATCTTTGGTGCAATCAATGCTAGAAAAATCATTTCTGCAAAATAAAGACAAAAGGAAGCTATTCCATTTCATTAAATCATAATATGATTGTTCCAAGCTGGATCCGCAAGTTATTACTGGAGGTATTGCAGTATAACAATATTTTAAAAGCACCATGAATTTTAGGGAACATTTCAAGCAGTTCCATCAATTTAATGGTGAATCCCATGGCATGCTGCTTGTGATATATTAGAATCTTACAGATCTGCCAAGAGAAAATTATGTTTCATCCAATTATCAATCTATCCTTTTCAATGAGACCTCCATAGGAGTTTGTATGCTATCTGGTCTTCCTTCTACAGGACTGTAATAACAAGATGTTTCATCAAACTCAGACGCAGTTGCTCTAGGAGCCATATCTGTATAGAGCGCATAATGTTCTGCCTCTGTCAGCTCCTCATGGGAGTCTATTATTTCAGGATCGTCCTTATATTGCAGAGACTGAGTTAAACTGGCATGTGACCCAGAATTTACACTGAAAGGTCCCACAGTGTTAGTGTTTGGCAAAGAGGGTCTCTTGTCCGTTTTCTTTGATTTAGGAGATTGGGGAGGAGTGTGTGATGATTTTCTCGAAAACAGCTTCTGAAACAAACTAGGCTTGCTTCCTTTTGAAGACTGTTTTGGTGGAGGGGGTAATGGCTGTGTGGGAGCCTTTGGAGGTAACTCAGGTGCCTGCTCACTGCCCAAGTCTTCTATTGATCCATCTTCTGGTTTTGTCTTACGAATTCTTTTAGGTGGAAGGGGAGGCAACTTTCCATCTGCTAATGAGTTCTCTCTCTTACTTGGGTTGATCTCTGGATGTGGAGGAACTGGAGGGGGTACAGGTGGAGGTGGTGGGGGAGGAATGGATATGCAGGTAGTTAACATTTTATCATCTCCAAAATCAATGTCTACTGGGTTCTTCATGGCCATCTGTAAACTAGAATATGTTTGCGTTTCATACAGATCATCCACATAATCCATAGGTGTCACCTCACCTTCGGGGGAATGACTTGAAGGCAAATTATTTCCTTCACCTAAAATATCCCTCTCAACATGCAACTGAGTGGCACGACTTAGCGTGCTTGCAAATGCATTGCTCTGAGTTTCTGAATAAATCTCGTCCAACTCTGCAACCTGTGACAGAAGATCATTCAAGGACTTGCATGTTTCGGATTGCATGTCTTCTACATTTTCCCTGACTTCATGGCCATTCTCAAGCCTACTGGGCTTCAATTTCAAACTTTCATCTTCATTCATCTTCTGCACCAAAGAGAAATCAGGCGCAATACTATCACCACCTAAATCCACCATGTCTTTATTAGATATCACCACATTTGCATTCTCATCCGCTGCCACTTTCTTTGGTTCCTCTTCTACATCGAGCTTCCTGCTTCCATTTAAAATGTTTTCTGTCGGCTCCGTCATGTTGTGCACTTGTGAGGGCAATGCGTTATTGTTTGTCACGTCACGACCTACCGAAGTCATTAGAGCTGTGTTTGCAGCCAAAATGCTTGAAAACATGCTGTAGTTGCCCTTCAACTTCTTGAGCGACCAGAAAGGCCTACCTGAATCCAAGGGGATGTACTCAAAAGGAAGGGGTTCACTGGTGGCACCGTCCGATGGTCTCCTCAGCTGAATGCAGACCTTCACTGGAGCATCCACCTGGAAGGGGTAACAAAGTTAATCCATGAGAAACGAGGATAGCATCACATATAATACACAATGTAAGTAAAAATTCTGCAAAAGATGTGTAAAATCTTGAGAACACAACCGGTTTCAACAAACTTTGCCTTCTTCATAACATTCTCCACACAGCAGACCTCAGTATGGTATAATGGGCTGAATGTTTTATATAAATTTATAATTTTGAAACGTGTGTGTGTATATATATATATAAATACACATTGTTTTTTATATGGTTTGTATACTCTGTTCTGCCATCTTAATACCACTGTTAATTAATCAGAATGATACATCAAAAAAGTAATAATTTTCATTTGCCATTCTATAGGAATTGTAAATATCATAGCACTGAAATTATATGTTAAAGAAGTGTAAGTAATGATTATCTCTTCCCATTTGTATCAGGTTACTTTTGCTTGCACAAGTTGAAAGATCTGAGGTTTATTACACTATTGAGGTGTGTTAAAAAAATAGTGCTGCCTACCTTGAACAGAAGATACATTTTATAACTGTAATCATGATGAATCACACATCAAAATAGAAATAAAAGAAAACTATCTTTACCAAAATGTTTTCCTTTTTCTTTTCAAAGCAAAAGAGTTGATAGCATGGAATCATCATTCTGAAGTCAACTCTAACTCCTTTTATATTACACAATAATAATCACTCTTTGGATTATGTATGAAAATATATAACTATATTTCAGTTACAATTTTAAAAAATTACATGATGATTTAGAAATGACAACCATCAAAATACTCTTTATGATACTACTATAGATAAGTTGGCAAAGACAAAAGGGGAAAATTAAACATTCAAAGTCCAAGAATATCAACTCAAAAAAATTGAAACCACTAACTCTTTTGTGTTCAAGAATGTTTTTCATGATGAAAAATAAATACACCCAGGGAGCAAATATAACAACAGCAGGAGAGCTGAGCTCTATCATTGGGAAGTATCTGTTGGGTTTTCCATTCCTTAAATAGAACATACTCCTTGGAACTACTTCAAGTTGACAAAAAGAAACCACACCAACAATAACCAAAATAATGATCATTACCTTTAAATCACTGATGTCAAAAGTGTTAATTATATTTATTTATACATTTATTACTTAGTAATTCAACACATCTGAATGATGATCCCAACTAGAACTTATATTTGGGATAAGGCTTGTATTTAAAAAAAATGTGTTCAGGTGTTTAAAGTAAAAAAGTTGTAATAATAATGCACTGCCATAAGCTTGAAAGTATTCTGTCAACCATAGTATAGGTTTATACAATAATTCCCCAGCTAAGGGGTTTCAGTTAACTCCAACTCCACTTACCTCCAACTTCTTGTAACGAGGTGTTCTAAATGATATGGCAACTTGTTTATGTACATGTGTAGGCTGGAAATCTCCAAATCCTTCCCAAACAATCTGTCCATCTTTCTCCTCATAGAAACGGACTTGAATATCCTCTGAAAATCCATCAAAGATAAGAAATACAAAATAATATCTGAATTGAGATGAATATATGCAGTACCATTATCAAATACAGGGCTTCCTTGATTCAGCATTCACTTCCTCTAGTAACTTTGGACTTTGACTCAAATTATAACCATATAGGCACATGACTTCTTACGTGGGACCTTACTCAGTAAACAACATTTATTTTATTAATCTCAAGCACAAAATTCTAGATGAAAATAATCTAAAATATCTTTATAACTTAATTATCTACTCATTGTTTTGTGCAATAAACTCTTTGTTTCACTGAGATCTTTCCTTTTTCAAATTATTAGTAAGGGGTCAAAAGTATCTTTCCTCGGTTTCTAAGATAGATGAAATGAATAGAAAGTCAATAAAACTAAAGAAATTAGTAATGTATGGTAATATGAAAAGGATATAGAAAGAAGGACTACTTAAATTACATTAGAGTGAAGAAAGAGCCAAGAAAGTGGTTACTACACAATGAAGAGATGCTGTTGAAGAATTATAGCTTTCATTGCACAGATGAGTGGATACAAATAATTTTACCTACTTCCCTAAGTATAATTCCTCAAACATGCAATCATAAGCACAATGTAAGGATGAGATCAGAATATAAGAGTTGAATCCTCCATCACAACTCATTTCTCATCAGAAGTTACTAAAAAACTGCAGTACAATCAAATGAGTAATTGTACAGCAGTTGGTTAGAAAATACAACTGGCAAGTGGAGGGCAGAGATTAGGGTTCCAGATACATCACATTTTCATGATTCTTTCATTGACATCAAGAATATGCTACTTGTTGCAAACTGAAATTTCAAATAATAAAAAAAGTTCATCTAAAAAAAATCCAAAAATATTGAAACAGGGAGAGAAAACAATCTAAACCAAGAGAAAAAGAAATGACAGAAATATGAATTGAAAGCGCCTCTATTGATTATGTCAGTTGAAAGAGAGAAGATGGATTTTACAGTTGCACAGAGGTTCATTTTTTATTGGAGAACTACTGCTAACAGTATTGTTGATTTATGAAGGCACAGAAATATAATTTTTCAGTTATCTAAATAAATGTATAAATAGGTTAAAATTCAATTGATTTGATGTATCATATTAGATTCTACAGATGTAAATTCACAGGTGTAATTTAATATGGTTATGATGAGCTAATGAATAAGACTAAAATATTTCCATTATGTTCTGCATATGTTTCTATGAAGGATGGAAATATTAGTTGGGATTCTTACTAAGGTATCATGAATGTGAACATTGAAGTTAAGAATGTAATGAGCCATTATCTGATACTGACCAGCCTAAAATGTTATCATTTTTACATTTATATTCCAAAAACTACAAATTGCTAAACAACTGCTTATAAAATTAGCAATTTTAATAAATGTCTCTCACCCATTGAACTGCAGTAACTTAAGCCCCTCTGTAGCTGAGGGGTCAAAATTTTCAAAATCATGTAAACTTTTATTATTTCATAATGTATTTCTCATTATCACCTTATTTAAACAGCATCTTATTTTAAAAAATACACTTACCTTTGGCAACTTTCTCACAAAGAAGTATGATTTCTTTTCCTCCAGCTACTGAACAGGTACAATCACTTAATTTACAAATAACCAAATCAGACATGGCCTCTGTAATTGGAAAATTTTGATATCATTCATTAAAAGCAAATTGAAAAGAAAAAATCAGATATCATACACACATCAAAATATGCTGCCCATACATACTTTTATCATAAATTGGATCAGAAACAACTGGTGTTAATGGCTGATTAAATTTTCCTTTTTCTGAGCCTTCCAGGAAAACTTGAAAACATAATCTCACAGCATTTAGATCAATACTTGATGGTTGGTTTCTGTGAGCAAATCCAGCTGAAAAAATTCAAAATTATTAGAATTGCATTGAATAAAAGTAACCAAGACATTAACTTTACACGTAAATGTTGCTCACATACTGCAAGCTAATCAGTGAATATTTAAAAAATACCCGATCACATTTTGGATATGCTTACAATAACATTCCCTAGTTAACCATACTGCATAACAAACAGGATCATGTAATTTGGAATTGTAAGATATTTTCAGAAATTCCTGAATACAAAATCATAACCACATGCAGAAAAATCATAAAATAATAATAATTACAAAAATATATTGCATTTCTGAATAGTTAAGAGGCTTAAATGCCAAAAATACACTTCAAAAATGAAAATTTTTAGTTGTAGTGTTGTCTACATCAACATTAATACCCTGATTAATATCATTCTGCTTATGGCTGAGGATGACTCACACAGACAGAACACCCCAAAAAATATAAAAGGCGATAAACAATAGAAAGACCATCACAATCATTGTATTGAGGATGTGAAACAAAAGAATTTGTTAATAATGGTTTCTCAAATTCCTAAAATAAGGGTAAAGTCTGAAGGAAACAGTACCAGCGAATTAAACGAAAATGATACAAGTAAATTTAATCATGGGAAGCAATTTCTGGCATAAAAAATAACTCCATAGGAACAAAGCAACACTGGTCAACTCAGAGAGTCATTTCTATGCAGACAGGAAGTATATGGTTGATTTATAGTTTTACATGAAGGGGTTAATGTGATGAGAAGTAAAGCTAAATATTTAAAAATTGAGTTTATAATTAAAATTTTTGACCAATTTTTACTGATAACTTGTTTTAAATCTGATCAGATCTTCAGATATCTACAAGAGAAAGAAAAATTACATACCACTAAATAGGAAAGTGAAATGAAGACCTAATGAAGAAACCTTCAGAAAAGATTTACCCCACAAAAAAGAAGTTCAATTGACTTGGCACATAAATAAATGCACCTATGAAAAATCTAAAGGAGAAATGGACATGAGAAGAATCATAAGAACCAGACTAGAGAGCAACCAACCAGCAGTTGGCAGACCCAGGTTCCATTCCCAGTCCCATCAGACTATTTTTAAGTCCATTTCTCCATGGGATTTTCTTCCACAAATATTCAAGAGTTTTTTATAAAAAGATGCAGTTCCGACAAATAAAGCTGTGTACAAAAGACGCAAAATGCAGAAGGAAGGGAAATGTATGTGACAGAAAATGCAATTCATAAGGAGTGAAGGGTCAAAATACAAATAACATTATAAACAAACCACACTATAAGAGGTTTGAAATCAATTATATTTTAAATATCCATCCAAGCTGAAATACTAGTACAATCCTATGGAAAGGGGTAAAAGTTCAGGTCCAAATGATTTACCTAAATATCGAAAAATAAATAGTACAGTGTAGATTTAAGAAAAAATATCAAAATTTAAATTGAATGACATTATCATATGCAAAATTGCAACATAACCAATAAAATCTCCATTAGAAATCTAAATCCAAAATGAGTATATGTCACTGACATAATTAATCCACAAAGGTGGAACTAATTCCAAGGTCAATTTACATTTTAGAGGGAAAGGTAACTAATTTGAAAATGAACTTTATTGGATTGAATTGGTATTGAACAGATATTTTTTAAATTGTTTGTAAAGCAACATTTTGAGCAGAGAAATTGAGACCTTATGAAAAATTAGAAGCATAAACAAGATGTTCAAAGGAGAATAATATGAATTAATACACAATTATTTTACACACCATGGCATATAGATTTTTTTGAAAGTAACACCGTAAAAGAAAATTGATGAAGTAGTCTAAGAGTTGAAAATTTTTAATGATAGTGTTTTAGGTATTTGTCTATTACCATTCCATGTTTAGCGAAAGGAAAATGTAAATTTTCAGTTTAACTGGAAGAGAAATATCCAATCATGATGATTTTTACACTAAAATGCCTGGGGATTGAATTGAAACCTTAACTTCCAAAGATCCTTAATTACTTATCCTGTGACGACAAATGTTTATAAAGGGTGGTGAGATTTTATCATAGGGAGAAACAATGTAAAATTTGATAATTCTGAATTGACCACACACATGAACACTCGGGTATATAACAAGCATCAAAAATATTCTTAATTATAGAATGAGAAACATCTTGGACTCACTTCTGTAGGGATCAACCCTGATCTCCTCCCTCACTTTCAATGCTTCTTCAATGTCTTTCTTTTTCACACACTGAATTCCAAGGTTGGAAAAAGTACACACCATGTTTTCATTGTTCATCTCCACAGTGCAAACACCTTTCTTACAACCTTCTTTCCCTACCAAATTATGGGGATGGGGACGGTATGGGGGGTCCTTCGTGACACACGACACTACCACTACTGCTCTTCCTTTGTAACCAACCACCTAAAATAGAAAAGACAACATTAATCAAACCTATTTATCTCAGCAACTTATGGAGTCACAGATTAAGTAGAAAAAAGGTCCATATTTGGAGGTGGCGAACCTTTGGAATGGGAGAAAATTTATCTGGACTATCAAACTTTGACGGCACTATCCTTGTTATATGATCTAAAGTTAGTACATTAATAAATGTGGAAGACACAAATTAAAAATGGTTTTTATCAACAGTGACTTCTTAAGCCCATCACTGACCTGATGACTCATCCATATGTTTGCATGAAAATCATTTTCTGGGAATAAAACTTGGCTAAACTAACCAAAAGCACCCAAAGTCTTCCAAACTTAAACAGGAGCTACAAAAATATAACTAGCTAGTTAAGGTCATACTCAAATATGAGTATATCTATATTTGGGGGATCACTTTTAAAATTTCTATTCTTGATTGAGTAATCATCCTTGCTCACAGTAAATTCTTACATTAAATTTCTAAACTACTTTAAATCTTTATAAAATTCTTGCTTTACACAAAATATTTTGAAAATTAACTTTATCATTTACTTAATTTACTGACAAAAATATTTTATTGCTAATAAAATTTAATTTGATCACTTTCAGAAGGATACCAAACCATAAGGAGACTATAAAATGCACAAGAAAGAACGATGATACAAAAAACTGCTCTCAGAGCTCCATTTTGAAAAGGAGGCAAATGTACCTCAGTAGCAAACATAACATAAAACTTATGAAAGAGCATTACTTAGGTGAGACAGACTAAAAACAGAGATTCATCAAAAAGTTTAGATTACCTGAATTGCTGGGAAGGTTTTATTCTCTGGCGTACTATTCACTCCTGGAATACTACCAGCAGATCTCCCTTCACATTCATAGCGAAACCTTAAAGCTTTAGAAGCAGGTTGTTCTAAAATGCATATGTAAGCTCTTCTCCTGACACCCCCTTGAGGCACTGGGGAAGCACCAACATTACTAGCTCCTGCACTGTGATCCATTCCTGTATACATATTAGCACCAGATCCAATTATTCTTGAAGAAACAGATCCTGCTGGGTGTGGCACCAGGTTTGACTCCACAAAATCCGGATCAGTTGTTTGGATAACCTCAACTAGAACGTACAAAATCGAATTCTTAGATCAGATGCTATGTGATAGGTACAAATAGTAAATCAACATCATCATTCGAAAAATCTGGCATTGGGACAAAAATGAACAAATCCTTACGATCACCAAGTCAAACTCGTTGGGCTGTTGGAAGTCATAAATTGGTAATTTACTTACTGACATCACTAATATTTAAATTTCCATCAGCATCCGGCCGGTAGGCTTCTCCCATTCCTTCTACATTCGATAAGTGTAAAGATCCATCTGAAAATAGCCATGGAGTTAGTTCTCAGTTTTGGATGATAAACTTAATTAAAATTAGTAGCTGAGACTAAATGTGACACTAACATACAAAGCATGCTGATAATTCTCAAACTATAAAGAATCGAAGACGGATACTTTGTCTATAGTAAAAATAAAGCCCACAACCCATTCAAAAACAACGTCGAGGTCTCAAAAACCAAAATCAAATACGAAAATAAAACAACTATAATGGCAAAGCAGTGGGGCCAAATTAATGCATGGCCATGCATACTGAAATGTAAAAATTAGTAATACACTAGAAAACCATTCCACTGAGGGCATGCAATGTTTGAGCTTAAGAAATATCATTATAAAATGACAACTGCCGATTAACACACCTAATTGCTCCATTTTTTTCTTGATATCACTCGTTTTCATCACTGACTACCTATCAAGGTTCCTTTTACTATAGCGACGACAGTGGCCTTGACAAAAGAATACATACGAACAAATAAGTACAATTAAGTCACACAGCGCCTTACCAAAGGTAAACATTTGAGTGAATTGATGAGCGTTACACTAATCTTTCCTTCTTCAATATACATAGAAACGAGGCGTTTTTCAAATTTCTTCTTTTTACGAATCTAAAGAACCCAACACTGATCCCATAAATATCTTGATGATACTTAACTAGTTACTTCATAAAATCCTTCTTTGAATTAAAAATTACAAAACTTAACTACTAAATGCTGTAAGTATGCCAGATAGTGATACAAGGAAATTGTGTACAAACTATAACAAGGTAATTCTCTAAAAATATGATAATCGTATCAAGCATATCTTACCTTTACTGAAGTTCACAACACAAATGAGTATCACATGTAGAGCAGTACCACACAGATTATCAGTCGCACGACGACAAATTCTCTGAGATACATCGTGAAATCTCCACTACACTTGTTCGCAATATGTGCCCACAACACGATTAAATTGTCAAGGTCTCACACTGGATACATTTCTCTTATTGCGCGCAAAATAGTATAAACGTAACTTGTATAACTGAAATGTTGAATATTACTAACTGCAGATACTAGGGATTTTAATACTTCCTAGTACCATGTAACAGAATTTGTGAACCACACTTCTCCACAGCCTTCACCCTACTATACGCCTGTCTCCGCTGAAGATATTTTGAGAAACGATGACCACTACTTTTCGGAGAAGCAAGAAATATCACTCCTCCGATTGGTCGTCGTGGTCACATGATACGTAATCGTTTTCTTACCACAGTGCCTTGCGCGTTTAGAGGAGACAGCTACGTTGCGTTACGAGTTTCTTTTTTATCTTGAAAATTATTTCTAAACTACGGCTAGAGGTGAAAAATTAGTTCGCTTGTAAACAAAAAGGTATTCATGAAATTAAAATGGAATATTATATTACTCTATTAAATTATTGTTTATGAATTATCCTCTATATTAGAGAAAATAGTCTTTATTAAAAGTAACAAACAAATTGCTATGATTTACCCAAAGTAGCTAACGTAAAATCTGTAAGTAAAATTATATTTATAAACTGTGATATTAATTTTACAATTTTTAAATAATTTTAAATTACTTAATCAACAAACATGTTGCTAGGACATTGTAACTATACTTTTAAGGATATATGGAAAGCTAAAAATGTCCTTACATCCAGGCATTAAATCTCTTTCATCGCCTAATAATTCCTTAGGAGCAGGAGATTCATTATTTCAAGCCATTGTAGGTTTTAATACTCACAAACTATCACCTCCCACCAGCCCTGTACAAATTATCAGACAAAGATATTGGTGTAAACCACCCCAACGAAAACCGTTGAACTTTTTCAAAGAAACCGATAATGAAAAAATCAGCAATATAAAGAAAAGAAAGGACAGTATTCATGCATCGTTGGAAGATCTCAGAAATGAATCCTTACTCGCTACAGCTATTGTTCGGTAAGTTCTTAATTCAGAATTTAAAATAATACAACGATGTGGATTGTTGAAACATGGCATAAGTGCCGCCACGGCTGATGTAGGATTACGGCATTGTTATTTAAGGATTAATTAATGTCTAAATTATCTACTTAAAAGACAGAAATCCATCCCCAATGAGTTAAATGTGATGGAGAGCTGCCATTCGGAAACTTCCCCTCGGCGGGAAAAATCTCTTGCAGCGCGTCGTGTATATGAACTTTTAATGTTAAACGCTTGGCGTAAGCGGAAAGAGGATTCCGCAGGACTAACTAAAATGGTTCACTATTTAACAGCAGAGGTAATCTAAAACCAATACTTAAACTGTTGCTCATCAGTAATAGAATATTTAAACGGATATGTTTTTCGACCTCTGTTTCTTGAGTGGCTTAAAATATACTGTGCTTTATTTCTTTCTTCAGCTAGACAAACACAGAATGCAACTCAACGTGGCTAAAAGTTTCGTAAAGCAAGAAACCAAAAGAAATCAAAGTATCAATATCCAAATCTCTATTTTGAGCAGAAGATTGGAAGAACAAATTCGAATAAAACAGGCACTTGCTGAGGTATCCTTGCTGTTGCTCTAATCTATTTATTGAGATCACATCACTAGAAATGATAGTGGCAATGATTATAATGTGGATTTTTTGGAATTATTTAAGTACACTTCTATATTTTATAGTATACTTATATATTTACATAACGGTATTTTTTGCGATGTCAGCCTAGTTAAAAAGTATGCTCAGATTTTCATCATCCATGAAACGCAATCTCATTGGGACCTAGCAACACGCAGAAAATTTATCTCGCGTTTTTGATAAATGATAACAACAATTTTCAAGATTTGAAAATTGTAAATAATGCTTTCCCTAACTGCTGTTTAAAAAATATTTAAAACTAAGAAATAATACCAATAAGCTCAGAAACATATTAGGAGGGATTTTTATATAAAATATAATTCTTTTTGTCAAATTAAGATCAATTATAAACAATCATTTTCCTTTATACAACATGAAAAATTAATAATCAGAGCTTTAGACTCAAAATCCTAAGGTACACCCTACCATTTGAAATTAAGATCTCAGAATGTATGAGTGTAAATGAGAGTATAGATACGTTTTAAATATATAACAGATAATTTCTAAAAATGTAGGAATTTTCGAGGCGCCTGCAGATTTAAGCCTTAAGCTGAAGCTTATTTTGCTTATTCGTAAATATGTCTCTATTAATAATGAATGCTTCTAGTATACTCTGTAAGTTTTAATATTCTGTGAGCTTACCTGATGGCGTATTGAATTAAGAAACCACATTTTCTAAATGTCAATATTAATGACTTACGTACCTTATACCATAAATAATCACCTTAATAGGAGAGATGGTTTAATCTGGAATTTGAAATAGGAAAGATTGAAAATAATTTGAAATCTGAAAATAAACTGAGAAAATGCTCTTGCAATTGACTTGTCGAATTTGCAAGATGAAATATTCACACAAGAGCTCCTCAAGTGATTTCACTCTTTGTTGCTTAAGGATAAAGAGGCGTTGCAACAAGTGATTTCCGAGTTAGAGGACAAGCTGTCACATGAAGCGACCCTCAGATCTAACGTTGTGAACGATCTAATTGAAGCCAAAAACGAGAAAACGGCTTTGGAGACGCAGCTTGAAAAGGAGAGGGAGAAGCTGGGTAAACTGCGAGAAGACATGGCATCTACAACAGCTAAAGTAAGACAACTAGGAGTGGCTCTTAGAGCTCTGCACATACTCTAGTTTCACAAAGCTTAAATTTTCTTCTTTCGCTAGTTTAGTAAAGCTTTTAAAGGAATATCAATATATATTTGCTAACATTCAATGGAATATCAACCAATATCATACCATTTTCTGCAACTTACATCGGAATTTGAAGTGTGCAAGTATATCTCATTCCAATCTATCGCATTTCGCGCATCCCAAATCTACTTTTATGAGCTGTAGATAAAAGTTTGGTGGATAGTAACCCCCAATTAACTCCCAGAATTGATCAGGAAAGAGTGCAGTGGACGAACAGAAAGGAGTCATACTTTTTCCACGACTGTAAACACATAAGTACAAATCCTTTATGTTCATATCCTGTATATGATGAATTTCAACAAAATTATGCCTTCTTCTATGGATTATATAATGAGAATTGAATGTGTTTCGAAAGAATAATAAAGATGGCAAAATTCTAAAGGGTTATAACTATATAATTCTAACGGTTATAGTATCGCTGTTATACAAAAATATTGTATCCTTAATCGAAGTGCAGTAGTATTATATACATATTTTATATAAATTATACCTTAGTTTACGGAAGCTTTCGTGGTAATCAAGCTTCTAAAAGGCTTTCTTGTACTGTAACCACATTTCCGAATTATTTAGTTCATAACATGAACATCATTATCTCTGTTCCTAGATTTAGAAGAATAGACATAACTAGTTAAGAATGTTTCGTTGTCGAAGGAGGAAACTGGGCAACTATCTGGGATCTAAATGATATCAATTAAAAATTTGCGAGCTAGTAACGAGTCAAATTCAAGTATCCTCACTCTTTCAAGGGAGTCTAAAGCTATCCGAGTTCATCAGCACAACTTTGCCCTTGGTTTTCATAGGGTTAGCTCTACTAACCAATGAGAAAGTCCAACTAAGTAATAGCAATGGATTCCAAAGTTGCAATATAACAACGAGCCTAAAAAATCTTTTAGACAAGTTATGCACCCTTGCGTTTTTCGAGTTAGATCCATTAAATACTTTAAGGAAAGAGATCAGTAAGGTGATAATGGTAGCATTTTCATATTTCTGGAGTAGTAGTAAATTTTTATGTGATGGATCAACAGGAAGTGCTTAGCATTTTGCGATTCATTTGGAGGTAAATCAAGATCATCAGGTTCTAATGGAGTCTTTCGACCATATCTCAATTTGAAAGATCTAAATATAATCGAAAAAATGATGAGTATGGGTTTCATGGAAAGTACCACGTACATCTTTTATGTACATACGTCTTCGATATAACTGCAGGAAGGGTCCTCGTCCAATAATGACCATAGTATAGTAAATATGTAAACACAGCAGCCATGTTTACAGTCGATCTGCCCTCCTCAGATAAAAGCCATTCTCGTGGCGAAATCTCCCACTCGACGTTCTGCTGGGAAGGGGAGTCGAAAAATTTTGCGAGCACCGAGCTAAATCGTCTCTCACCAAGACTGCTTTCTCGGTGTGGGTACGCAGCAACTGCCCGTCTAAGCTTGGGCGGCAAGGTCTATTCTTAGTCAAATGACAGAATCGCCTCCTTCCTCCTCACCACGTTCTGCCTTTGGCTACCAAAACGCACCTCTCTCCCCTCGTACGGTTTATAAACTTGCCCAGATTCCAGAGTGAAGGGAAAGAAGGGAGCAGAGCCATTGACGTAATAAGACAGTATTTAAAACCGCTCGGTGAACTATTAGTTTTCCGAGAATGTGTTCAATGGAACATCTTGTGTTCATTAAACATCTTGATCGCTCGGTAGTAATTAAATTAATTTGACAAGCTTCCAGAGACAAGTGATACATATAGACTCAATAATTAAGTTCTAATCTATCAAGAAACGTATCGGCGATATAACTGTATGCTTTCAGCAAATCTTGAAACCTAGTTAGCGTCCACAAAGGTCTTCACCAATCATGCAGCCGATCACGTGGGATCTTGGATCGCGCTGCCAGGGTGCATAAGATGACAGTAACTAATGATAGGTTCCGCATTTATTCACATTCCGGCAGTCTATCCATCCTATTAGTCCTCCCTAGGAGATATGACAGCGGCCTAGTTAAAGGATGACATCTCTACGACAGGTGCCACCATGGTAGAGGGCAACGAGTTCGATAGATGTTCTGTAAGGTTAAGCGATATTGATTTAAGGCTGTATTTTATTTAAACTCTACCGCTTAGTTTTCATTCCACCCTTTTGATCCTGTGTGAAAGCATGCTATTAGCCATTTGAGGACAATACTGTTCATGCCTGAAAGGGCTTCGATTGACAACGAAACATTCAGCTTATTTGAAGGTAAATAAAATATGATTCTCATAAATATTTCTCAAAATTCAACAGCAGTGGCCTCTCCTGACACGAATTAAAATCATCCAAAGTGATGAGTACATATAATAAAGCCTAGTAGGGTAGCAGAACTAAATTAGACGAGTAATAGAAGAAAAGACAATGAACCAAGGGTGGTTCGAAAAAAGATTTGATTAGATAAACTCCCTTACATGAAATAGACAAATTCTTCATTCCAAAGTTCCTGCGATTTGTCTTTTAAAGTCATTTTCTCCGCATGTTAAACTATTACGTTTAGAAGAGGAAAAAGCTGTTTAGAGTTATTCGGGATTTAATCCAAATTTTCATGTGATATAGTTTTAGCATAATTATTCTACGGACGAAATTCTTGGATGTTTACATTTTTCTTAAATTGATATTTTTCCATTTCTATGTATAGCTAAACTTTTCAATTTTCAATGATCATTTACTATGATAATGATTACCTACCCAGATAGAATCAAAATCGTATAACAGCTTAAAAATCCTTTCATCGAAATTTTTATTTATTCATACACCCAATAGTTTCAAGATGATTCCAAAAATCTCTCGGCTGTCTTACTACGAGAAGGGGTTCGATTAACTCAGTCAATCAATAATTTTAGGATAGATAAGCAGTTATGAATTGCGTTTTCATGTTTTTCTTTTCCCATTCCTGGATTGATTTATTTGTTGTGGTTCGAGGATCGCATGCTGGCGAAATCTACACTTTGTGATGTCCATGTCAGAGAGGTGAAATGCCCCGCAAATCGATTCGTCATTTCGCTTTATCGTTCGGGAAGTTTTCGAAAATTTGAAAATTCTGAAGAATCGATTCGTGCTCCTTATCACCACGTAACGAGGGCGCCGCACGACATTTCCCTTACTTTGAGATTTTCTTTTCCCTCCAAAAAGACACGAAAGTGGTTCCTCTCGCAACTATTTGCGATTAATTCCGAGCCGCCTGAACTTCGTCGGCCATAACCCCGGATTCACTTTTCAACGAGGTATTCGAGAGGTATTTTTACTACCCGCTTGCACCGAGCCAACGCCCAGTTTAGGGATTTATTTTGCCGTCAAACATTGCCGCGGAAATAGCACGTGGGATCACAAAAAAGGGTTCCGGTCAATTAAAGCTGCGTTAAATCCTTCCGGATGGTTTTTGGAGAATCATAAGAGCAAAGCATTAGCGGATAGCTCGCCACTCGGCTAACAAGGCCAGATAAGAGGGTGGAGCTAAATATACGTGCATTCGATTCAGCGGAAACTGGGGTTAATCCGCTTTGCAGCATTCCCTCCTCTCATTTTGACAACCCTATTCTGCTAGAAAGGATCTTAAATAAACCCATAGCAGACCTATAGGAATTTCTTTACGTTAGCAAAACTCTCTGGAAAGTTAAAGTGCAAGCAATTATCTCTAACACGCATTAAATATGTCCATAAATAAATTCTCTTCTTAAATCAATGGTAATACAAACATTATTTAACACAGTGGCTGGGGGTTAAAATCTACTATTAAATGAAAATTTATATAAAAACCTCAAATATAAATTTTTAATGGAATCATAATTGAAGCTAATGATAATAGTTATAATGACTTGAAAAGTCTCATTTACGCCATGGCATACAATATTGAAGGTAGGCCAGGAGAATCCAGTAATTTTATCACGATTTCAAAAAATACATACTTAAGGAACAAAGTTCAATTATGGGGTAAATGGAACTCTCTCTTTTGATTTAAAACTCATAAAGATTGGATAACATTTAAATAAATCAGCTCTTGGCTGAATTATATGCTACGGAACATTGATTAATATGATAACTCTAAACAACATAATATGATATCATAAGATTTATAAATGGATCAGAAGGTCTATTTACAAATCCTATGATATCATGCGTTGCAAACATTTTGATTAAGCTATGTAATAACTCATTGACTCGTTAATTAGTTACGTTAAGCTGCCAATGGAAAAATTTATAAATAAAAAAGCTACTTACAATTCAAGGTTGAGTGTTAAAGAGAAATCTACTTGTAAAATATCATTGGAATGCATATTCAAATGATTTTTGGCCGGGAATGCAGAAATAAATCAAACAAAAAATTCGATTTCGTTCCGTGACTAAGATAAGGCGTTAATCATACGAGATCAACCGTTTCAGTTCCTCTGACATTGCTGCGCGATAAAACTAATTAAATGTAGAGAGTAATTAGCTGGATCTCCGCTTTTATTATCTTCTCAGTATAGAGCTATATCTGCAAATTTTATCGCTGTACCCATCCAGGATAATACAAATAGTTTCCATTTATCAAAAGGAATTAAATTTTCTTTCTTGATATTAAGGTTATGATTTGATAAATTACTTACTCGTTGGTCTTGTGAATTTTATAAGTAATAATTTTTTGGGATATTATTTTGGAGAAACATGAATATTTCTATTTAGAAAGGAAAGACTTTTTCTATTTTAAGTTAACTTTGTCCACTACAAATTTTAATTAGAGTCCTGTTAACTTCCAACAATGCTTGTCGCCTAAAATAACCCGTCTTTTATTGATATTAGCAATGTGAGAGGTGCGCCGGTAGGTACTCTGCAGAAACACGGAAACGATTCCCAGAGCGAAATTCAGGCGCCGAATGTAAATTGATCGGGAAATTTTCGAGGTCGATATAGTGTACAGTGACCTAACTCACTCCTTTGAAGCTGATTGTGAGTCATACGATTGCGGATTAAAGCAGACCTTCTCGAAATAATATAGAAAACAAAACACTATCGTAAAGTTATCAAGTTAATTACTCAGATTATGAATTAGCGAAAGAGGGACGGTTATTTTGAATTTTTGCATGATTTTTTAGGCTATCGATAAACTAATTTATGGTAAAGGGAGTAGAATACATGACCATTGCACAAGGAAAATAAGATATCAACGATATTTTAAGAAAATATGAAGAAATAATTTCAGTTTTCCATAAAATTAACTTTTGCAATCGTAATCAACTTTTTGTGTAAAATCTCTGGTAAGCAAACGAAGAAAAGAGTATTTATAATAATATAATAACTTATATTGATAAGCATGTACATACAAAATAATTCCTTTTATTCAAGTAATATTTCGGAATCATTTTACAAATAAGTTACATGTATGAGTTTTATTTCATAATCTGTTACATAAATCTCTCTGGAAAAAATATTATCTCAATGAAATTTCTTAGAAGAAAGATAGGTAAATGTCATTGAACTTTAGTGGAATAAAAACAAATATTCACATATATATTTAAAAACAGCAAATTTCGAGGTAATATAAATATTGAGGTCAACAATAAGATTACAGATCTTAAATTTTAATTCTGCTCCAGTTTGGATTGAGAATTACTTTTATGGAAAAAATATTACATTATTATTTGCCATCTTAATAATTAACTTAACAAAGGGTCATCGTCGCATTGCTCTTATATTTATCGGTAAATAATTCCATTCACGGCGTATCTCCTTTATCAGAAGATCCCGAATGTAGATAAGGAATTGTTTAAACGTAAAACTGGGGGTAAAAACATGGAAACGACAATCAGCTATCGCGAAACAACAGGGAAGATGTTCGAGTAGGTCCCAAGAACCCTAGAGAGGAATAAAATAAGAAAACTCTCTCCCTTTCTCCTTGTGACCCCGCCAACCCGACTGCAGGTCGTGAGTCAATCTCTCCCTCATATTGATCCCGTAAACGCTACGATGACGCACCCTTTCCCCCAAAATGTGTGACTCAGAGGCTGCCGTGGAGCCTGAAATGTTACCCCGAATCCACTATATTTTTCTCATCTCTCGTTAGGAGAAACATGCAACAGAGGGAGGGGGCGTGGGAGCTGGAAGGCGCCAACAGAATTCGCGTGATACACACTCCTCTGGTGACCGCTTACGATCTTCGCTTTTTTCTCCCCATTGCGGACTATCTCTCCAATTTCATCTCTTATCCTTTACGACACGCATATCGCGTTTTTTCTACCCCTCCACCGTTCGCGTTGTGTTCGAGAAAGCGATTGCATAACGCTGAAAAAGAATGAAGATAGGAGGAGCGGTTCAAGGTTGACCGCTGAGGAAATAAAATGCATTTCATTTACATTTATCGCGGATATGTCGTTTTGTCGTTCAGGTGAGTGAGCTGCAGGAGCTTCTCGCCGCCAAGAGCGACTCGATCGCTCGTCTGAAGAAAATGAACCAGAATCAGAAAGGAATATTGCTCACGATGGAGCGGCAGATGGCCATGGAGAAAGAGGCGACGAAGGGTCAACACGAGCAACTTATGGAAGAAAAGACGAACCTAATGAGGTAATATTCTACGATTAACTTTGCAACTATTCTGAAAATTTACCTGTAAAATACTCAAATTTTCATTTTCTCGATAAACAATTGCAGGGATTTAAATACTTCGCAGTATAAACGAACAGCAATAAGTAAATGCAAGGGTTGACGTGATTGACCCTGATCCTAAATAAATTTCGGGTTATTTTACTTTTTGTCAAATTCTTTTTCACTTTTATAATTCATTTATTACTTTTATTTATATTAATACATTTTATTATCATTTTTATCACTTTTAAGAAAAAATCGTCATTTCTATAATGGAAATAATATAGAAAAGTTACGAATAAATAGTAATTTTTCAACTTCTTTCCTTATAAAAATAATGACAATAATTATACTAAACGCACTATTGGGCCTCTTTTGACCCATTCCAATTATATTCTATTCTACCATTTATCAAAAATAACACGAGGAGAAAATACGTAAAATATTTCTAAGCATTATATGCAGAGGACCGGCCAAGATTCGGAAAAAATTTCTTTAAAAGATATATTCAAATAAAAGGAAAATTCGCCAGCAGATGGTTGTACCAGAAGTTGTACAAGAAGATTTTATAACTCTAATTATTTGGAATCTTCGTCGTGTGAAAATCGCGTGAAATCGCTTCTAGGTTAAGCCTGGAGGAAAACCGCACATGCAAAGGATAATTTTAAAGTTTAACTATAAAAATTTCGTAGGAACAAGAAAAAGGACATGTTGATTCAGTTTTTTTTGGGATAAATTTTCTTTTTTAGGACGATAAATTAATTTTGCGTTATGCAAATCGCCGATTCTCCACCGTTTTTTCATGTACTTCTCGGAATTATTAAGTATCATTTATTTAAAATCGTGGAAAAATAGGAAAGTTAGAATCGGCGAATGTGACACTGAAGCAAAATTTTTGTTACTCTTGCATTTGTTTAAAGGTTCACTAAAACATTCGAAGAATGTCACATCAGAATGGCGCGTTACCAAGATTTGCGCAAAACGCTTCCATTTAGAATGTGACGCTCTACTGGACTTAAGGTATTCGTCTCAATACGGTTGTTTATTTACCAGCGATGTGAGGTACTTTACCAGTTCGCTCATTCTGCTTATGTAAAAAAATCGTAAAAGCATTTCCTCGATGGAATTATTATGGCATAACAAGCAGAGGCGGATTTAAGATATCGAAAAAGCACAAAGATCAGATTGAGACCCCCACCAGAAGTCACGATAGTAAGAATTTGAATTAATCATAAAAATATATAAAAACATGCCATCGTAAACTCAATGTTTCACTAAGTCAAGAATAAAAAAGACTAAATTTTCAGTAGTCTATAATTACAGTGAATGATGGATAGACGTTGAATTATATAGTGATATGAATTATATAATACATTCTATAAAAATATTATGTAAGCATTTACCAGCATGTATAAAAATTTCCCGAAGTTAGAAAATAACCCTTGAAGTGTTCGTATCTCTAAAAATATTGAAACCTTTTACTGTTTTCCTTTTTATTAAAAGTTCATATTGAGCGTATAATTGAGGACCCCATTTGGTTGATGCCTTAAGCTGGGGCCTATAGCGCCTGATTATTATTCCACTACATATAACAAGTAATGATTACAATGAATCATTGTGTTTTTTTTATATTTGCTCCTTACTGAATATAGCACGTGGGAAAATATATGGCATTTTTCTAATATTTATCTGCTAATAGAAGTATTACTTTACGATGTAATGTAAATAGTGCTGAATATATCTAATAAAAAATATAATTAACTCATCAAATAGCTACTTAATAGGATTCGATAACTTTACTAACAACGAGTATTGGTTAGAAGTACTTAAAGTAATGCCAGTTGTTGTGGAAGTAAAATGACTAGCACAACAGAAATTGGTTGAGAGAAATATTAATCGATTATTACCTAAAATATCGTAACAACCATGTGTATTTATTCTACCAAAAATAACAAGCATTAAAATGCATCCCTCATCTGATAGTTGATGGTAGAAACATTTCTCTCTATATGAATTATCAGCAGAGATAAGTCAGTGAAATCAGTGCTGTATAAGTCCATATGATTCTCTTCCAATATTTTTATCGGTCGATTCTTACCTATTAACCGAGAGAAAACTTGTGTAATAATGAATCAGCGCGTGTTGTATGCTTTTCCTCGTCGGTTCGGTGCCTTTCTAAATGCCGAAGCAACTGTGTGCTTAGATGTTAGTGCACTAGACGCATGCTTATCGTTCCTAATGGGCAATCAGATTCTCGGTGAGATAATACATGTTTATCTTATTGAGTCGTTAGGAAGACGCTCTCGGCAGCAGATGGAAGGCGTCATAAATTAGAACGAAAACGAGTTCCGCAGCCAAATCTTGGGAGTTGTATTTTTTCATCCCGTGGTTTCCAAGAAAGTGAGCGATAAAAAATTTCATTTTACGAGAAATTTAACTTCCTCGCGGTATAAATAAACAGGGCGAAGGAGATGTAAGCGTTGACTTTGCTAACTCTGATCACAGGTATAGCAAACATAAATTTCGTTGCTTTGAAAATTAACGATTTTAACTCGTTTATTCTTTGGGTTTAAGAGGCATGCCTCCTCGTGCAAAATTCCTTCCCTTCTTCCTTGATTGACATTTTTCATGGTAAACGTCATTTATATCATGGAAACAGGTACGGTAGATCTAGTAAATCTAATTTGATTACTTCCGGACAAAGCACAAACACAAAAGATCAATCCCTCAGTGAGGATTCCATTCCACCAAACTCAAATACCGCTATTTCAGCACCCTATTCCTATATTAGCCTTCTACCAAGGCCGGAAATTTATCGAAGGATTTTTCAATTTCAGTGTTGTTTGACTTTTCTGAGTAGATGCGCACTCATTATATTTGTTGAGTTGCAGTGATAACAGAAAAGAAACAAGGTAAAAGTTTCATTCTAAATCTTTTATGTATCCAATTTCAACTTACAGTCACCATCCGGTCAAGAAGCTTAAATGTCTCGAATTGTTTCCTAACTTAAGAATTGAGTCTTGCGATTTGGATTTTAATATTCATTATTTTAAAAATGGCACGTTTACTCAAAAGAGATGTGTTATCGATAACTTAAGACCTTTCACTAAGCAATAGGCAGGAGTTCGACCATATGCCAAAAGGTAACTTGCAAGGATCACCATAAGGCTATCACCGTAGATGTAGGTAGTATTATTTTTAAAAGGGCAGCTAAGGTCATTTCACACGTACAGACCCCACTGGGAATGCAACCCATCAAAGTTGAACACCTGGCTATCCGCTAGTCCTTAACTAGGATATTGATCAGTATGCACTAGTATAGTTTGGTAAGCGTGCATCGCAAAATTGTTTTCTTTGCAAAGATGTTTTTTTCTTCGTGCTCGATGATGAGTTTATAATTTGAAATAAATAAACTTTTTGCGCAAAAATTTTACCAAAGCATTTCCTTCATAATATTAGAAGTAATCTTAAAAGTGCTTTGGCAGCTGAGGTTATTTCGCACGTGAACCCCCACCGGGAATCGATCCCGGGATCGCTTTTACTAAAGTCGAATGCGTTGCCCACTTTTCAACCCGGAGGTCCTCCTCCATAATTAATATGGGGTTTCCCAATCAGTAGATGTCGTCAATAGATTATATCGTTCAGATTCAGTAAAACTCTCTTTCTATTGAGCACCAAGAAGACTGGAAACTTACGTTAGTAGCGCGTCATAAAGAGACTTTTTATAAATCAATTTCTTAATCTAACAATTCTTCATCCTCCAAACAAAGTAAATACAGCCTCCCGATAAAAATTCACCACATTATATAGATGGCTTGTGCGGTGATATCTGAGAGTAAATGTTTACTCCCGCTATCGTAGTGATGTATCATAAGGAGATGTTATCTCGGAAAGGCGCTCATTTCAATTGTGGACGCATTCGGACGAGATGAGCTCCTAGAATTCCCTCTCGCTTCGCTGGAACAATTCTCCCGAGAGCAGAAAAAAAGAGATCTCCAAGAGGTCCAGCGTGAGTCATAGTCGTGGGAACTCCAGCGAGATTGCGCGTGGGATGCTGTAACGTTCGTAATATACGGCATCCGAGAATTTGATCTGATTTCAGCGACTAAGGGAGGGGGTCGCATATTTTTACTTGTGATGGCATTTACAACTATCTGTTCTTTGTTTCTTAACTATTTATCTGGAATATTTCGCAGTAACTGTATGGATTAACATGGAAATGTATAAATGGGTTGTTTTCGAGCCTAACTCCCCAAAACCAGCGTGATACTAGTTATTACTAAATTTAGACTCATTATTTCAGACTGAACTAAATAGACATATTCATCAAAGGTCTTAACTGAATTTTATGACATCAAAACCCATCCGCAATGATCTTATTTAATCTAAAATTACTAGCTTCGGTGATTTATGAGCAAAATAAATTCAATAATACTATACTCACTGGAATGCAACTTCAATGAAGCATGATTTTTATGCGTTGAAAAAGTGAGAATTATTTTTCATTTTGTCGAAAACATTAAAGCTTCAAAGTAACTTTAAAAGAAGCTACCAACAGTTTTGTGATATCATATGGTCTTTAATGTTAAAGACGATAAAATTGAACGTCCATTCGTTTGAACTATGATAGGAGAAACCGATTTACTGTGTAAAATTGATCGAGCCGAACTTAACGTAACTAAGCACAGTGTAAATAACAATGAAAAATGAGATCGAATGAATTGGTAGAAAGCTGTGTGAACTGCATGACTGGGAGGAAATAAGGTACACAAATACACGTATTATTACCTGACTCATAGTAAGCAACTCGAACTTTTGGAGATTGAAACTGAAAATGAGAGTTGCACACAATAGCAAACATTTGAAAAGAGAAACGGGAGCGTTGTTTTTTATACACATATTACTTTTTGAACTTAAAATTATAATTTGACTTTAATTATTAAGTTTTAACACTGCACCAAAGGGACACCGTTCAGTAAGTAAGATTATTTCCGAAGTTTATAGAACTAAGTCAGGTTATATTAGTTAGAATTTATAGTTGATGCTTTCAGACGATATTTGGTGGAACATTTCCATAATCAATAAGAAGGAAACAATATGTCTTCGTCCACAAATTTGTGGACGAAGACATATTGTTTCCTTCTTATTGATGATGATTGAGTTAGAATTTATTTGAATTTTTAAATTATATTTCAAAATCAATCATTTAACTTAACTTGTATGAAAAAAGCATAAATTATCATTTACGAAAATCAGATAATGAGATGTAGGTGAAGCAATTGAAATTCAATTGATAATGAAGTACTACAGCTCGTGCGGAGTTTCGTGAAATTTAAACATTTATATTTCAGAATATTAATTTTATTTGAATGCGCGAAAATTGAACGAATTTTCAAGTCATGTTGCAAAAGTAATTCTTAACTTGTTTCTATGTCGAGAAAGCGTTACAAGGAAAGGATATAAGGTGACTTAGCAGGATTAGCACGTGCAACAAGGAATAGGGGCTCCCCAATAGCCAAGTGGGCAAGGCGTTCAACTTTAGTAAAAGCGGTCCCGTGTTCGATTCCCGATGGGAGCCTATGAATTCGAAATCGCCTTATCTCATGTTAACTGATAACCGTCCTTCACCATCGGTGTCTTCCCTCGGAAGCCTTGGTAAATTGTGCTTGCATGTTTTCCTCAGGCAATGTGCTGAGCATTGAGAGGGGAATATTTTTTATATTATAGAATACATTACAAAAATTGAAACTCTTCGCTGGAAGTTTGAACGCACAAATATCTCTCATTATCTTTTATATATATATATATATATATATATATATATATATATATATATATATATATATATATATATATATATATATATATATAAGATAATGAGAGATTTCATTTTGATCGATTGCAGATATTTTTTGTAGAATTAAATTAGCAATGATCTCCTACAATATCATCGAAATCATTCTCGGTACACTTACCATCGGATTTAACAATAGGATTTTCATCTTGCCTGCAATGAAAATTGTGCCATTTCGCTTAAGAGAGATGTACTTTCCATAAATATATTAACTACATGTAATGTAAATAAATTTTCTTGCTCAATTAACTTAAGGTTTTCATCAAGGAAGTCAAAGTAAGGACGAATTTTCTTCCTCACATCTGTCAAAAAAGACGTTGTAAGATCCATAAAATATTGTTCTATCAAACGTGCAGATCGTTACCGACAGCCGAAAAATTCTGTCGACATTAAAATGTTTAATTTTTTGAAATTTTAAATGTTGTTTAAAATTGCGATTTATTCGACACACCGAATAAATCGCAGCTAATGTTTCATCCCGCGATTAAGCCTTTTCACTGACTTTGTGACTTTATGAATAATTTGTGGCGGCAAAATAATAACTTCATCTATTACCATGGAAATAAGAATATAAAAAGTCTTGAAAGAATGAATGCAAATTTAGATATAAATTTCTATATACGGCGCCTAAATGTCAAAATAATTAAAACTGTCATTGACTATCGCTCGATAAAATTTCAGAACTGTATTTTATATGACCGCTCTAAACTTCTTATTTACGTTAATATATTGATATGTTACCTTGCTTTTTTAATTTCGTAATTATTCCTCTACGTCGCTTTCTCTTCGCTGACAAACGGAGAATTTTGGAGCCTTTGGTAGAATATCTCGAGCTAATTACCGAAAATTCTTCTAAGATTAGGTTAGGTGGTCGAAAACGTGATAAGCATATGCTTTCAGAAACCTCTGATTAGTTTTCGCGTACAAGTTCATATTATCCTCGTGGGAGATACCTATTCATGGGGTTTAGGAGAGGCGCGTGCTCCCGTCAAATGCACTTCCAGACGCAGCGTAGAGTTGTTTTCTAGTACTTCTTTAAAACACTCTCCTGAAAAAACGATATATTATTTTATAAATATAAAAATTGCAATGTGTTTAAAAAAAACTGCTATACACTTTGACTACCGCTAATTTTTTAAAGAAGTTTTTATAAGAAAAATATTTTTGATAAAAATCGCAATTTCAAAAGAATAAATTTCTTCTTGGGTATGCTCAATTTCTATGGTTATTTACAGTTAAAATCCACTTTTTGATTAAAAATTGAACGAATCATTCACGAATAAGAAGGAAAATAAATTTGGCTTATTTTGGTGCTGCCACGTGGGAGATTTTCATGGAACTAATTCAGGCACGATTCGCCTTAAGAAAAATACTGAAAAGTCTTCCGAGATATTCGATATTCGGATTTTTGGTCGAAGGAACTCTGCAGATCATTCACATCGCAAGTGGAAGATCCAGGCACGAATCAACGTGTAATAATACTTTTTATGTCTATTGTTCTTTTAGAGAAAATGTATTGTAGTTGATTTTACTATGAAGACTTTATTAGGCCTAAATTAGCCATCCCTTTCACAAGTTATTTGCTTTTATAATTAATATTTGGAAACATACTCAAAGAAATTAGGAATACCGCTAGTTCTGATAGCACTAATACATATTATTATATACATATACAAATATTATCGCGAAAGCATTCCAAACAATTCTTAAAAATCCCAAAAATACATTTTAAAAGAAAGAATTTAGCATCCACATGGCATCTAAAAAATACTCATTTAATAAAATTTCTTCCTTTGTTACTATGGAAGACCACCTCATCTGCAAACACCGTGATTTCGATTGCTCTATCGCAGCGAGAAAGGACACAAAACAATTTTCAAAATATCGCGCAAAAGACCGTCTGGCGTCGAACTGGGGAAACCAAAATTCCCATGTTGCACTTCGAGCACCTTCGGATTTGTTTCGCTTCTGAAGACTACACGTGATCTCTTCCTCGCCTTTCATTCTTGTCACTCTACACCTCAAAACGAACAGCAGTTATCTTATCTTACAATGTATTGACCCCTCTCTAATAGTCCTTCCCATTCCACCTCTGCAAGGGGAAACCTCTCCCTCCAGAGGATTCACGAACTATTTTGGCCGACCGTTGATTTAAATCCCATCTCGAGGTATCCAATCCCCTTAATTATTATCGCTTTCCTGGAGTTAATCGCGACACATTACATCACATTTGACGATTCAAAGATTCAACACACGTTCACTATTAGCCATCGTTAAGCAAAGCCGTAGAACCGGAAGGAATTCGAGTGTTAAATGCTCGCGGCTATTTTCCTTTAATGACCTCTGCCATTGTTTACTCCGTTTGCCCTTTCCGTATTGTTCCACAATTACCGAACATAAGTGGTTTGCCATTAAGAGACTTGAAAGTCTCCGTTATGTAAGTCACACAGGCGTTTGTAGGCTACAGAAATAAAGCTCACGCTTTTATTATTATTATTGCCTTCTGTTTAATACATGAAAATTTATAACCATAAAAATCGCTGTATATTTTTTACGATAGGATGGATACAGTTGGATTTTCAAAAATATACACTTGCTACAGAATGAAACCTATATTCAAAGTAACAATGTGGTGTTAAATGTTAAGAATGTATGTTCACAAATGCTTCATAGCGATCAAATACACAAATAAAACCAGCTTTAAAATTTTCATACAAAAAGATAAAGTCGTAAGAATCAATTACAATGATAGTAATGAGCCTGATATGACTAAGCTCAACCTTGTGGAAGGAAGACATACTAAATGAAATAAAATACTTCTTAATTTTTCCACAGAATGTATTTTTCGAAACTAGTTGCCAATTTCGAAAAATACATTCTCAGGGAGTTATGAGGTGTTTTATTTCATTTAGTATGATAGTAATGTGTACGCCGAAGTACAAAATGAAGTAGATACTTCGCATAAAGGTGGTAAAAAATCTTTTCTTTTCCCTTATTTTTCTTTCAGGTTCATTTTCAAAAAGTAATTGATGAAGAGATTTTTATCGAAAGATTGTTTCGTTGTTTTTGAAGAGCATCTCCTGTTAATCTGGAGTTAGATATGCAATTTGTATCAGGTGGATATTTCAGATCAATAGTCTGCTTAAGGCATACGAGCTTTTAGATCAATTTCTTCTCTTTTTCCTGAAGAAAGATTTCCTCGTGTTGCATAACAGCTTGTCATTCTTGGCATTATTCCGGGCGTAGAAAATCATATCCTCCGTACTGTACTTTACATAGTATATCTCCAAGTGTTACTTTGTATCCGGTATTATTTCGATTCATATTATCTAGTATTTAAGTTCCTAGGGAGATTTAATTATTTCGTTGATTCTTGATTTTATATACGCATATACTACCAACATTGGCAACATAGATAGCAACACTACAAAATATACGATATATCTGCAATAATATGATAAATATAATCTTCTTATCCTGTTGAACAAATAAAATTCCAACTCCAAATCACAAGAAAAGCTTACTTAGTGTGATTAAAGTCAGATGATGGGGCAAAATTGCTCCCAAGAAACGTCTTGAAAGAAGAAGAGAATCATAATTTTTGGCCTCGGAAATCGGAAATTAACCTATAAACTCAATAATGTTGACAAAAGTATAGAAAAGAAATGCGAAAAATCAAAAGAACTATAAAGCCAAATAAATTAGGTTTAAGGGGCCAAGAATTATTGGAAAACTACATATAAGCAAAAATATTAATACCTTATGAGGATAAATCGAATTATTATTGAAACATAGATCCATTGATGACTTTATAGTAATAATTTACGATTTCTCGTAGTATCTTCCTAGTGTCTCCTTTAACCTGCATTTGTTGACCTAGATAGAATTGAATAATTTAAAATAAGACCGTCACTTTGAAGTCAATCATGCTTGAGGGAATATAAGTCTAGATGAAGCAGTACATAATAATGTAGCATAATTTACCAACTTGAAAAACGTGGACATTTAAAAAGAATGAAGTTCATATCGATAGGATTATGAAACTTGTCAAGCGAAGGAGAGCGAACTTGCTAAATAGGGGAAGGCGGTTAAAGAGAGTTTCGTGGTGAAATTATCTCAAATTTACTTTTAAAATGTCATTTTGGTGTGATTTATGCAGTAGACGTGTAGTGCTCACGATAAGATTTTAATCCAACCACTCGTCACATCCTAGGCAAACAACTAGACTACAGAATCGCCACGGGGTGGGAAACCTCCAACTGGATTCTCCAATGATCGTTTGAAAATTATTTTGTGAAGATGAATCAATCTCGCTTCAGTATTTGGAATATTTTAGTTGGTGAAGTTTGAACAAAAGTTAATTGCAGAACTAGATGTGTGCTCAAAGTTTTGTTGCATCAACTTTCTGTTGAAAGGAATCATATACATCACACGTTTGATATTTCCATCATTTGATGGAATCATATCAAACGTGTGGTAAGTTATAGTATATAAGGAAACTAAACGCTACATTACAAGCGAATGATTCACTTATTAAATTTTATGACTAGTTACCACGATAAATCTCACAATAATGCGTGAGAAAATTTTAACTTGGAATAATCTTGGGGCTATTTGAGATCAAGGGACGTGTTCAAAATTTCAGTCAGCTATTGCTTAGCGGTCTTAATTGGTTCCAAGAAAAGACTATTAAGCGAAAGAGCGGTTGATGGCTCCTAATCGCTCTCATGGACCAGCGTAAATAGGTTTGATTCCACACTGAGAGTACTACGAACTCGTGGCTCCAAGATCTAAATCTACGTAGAGGACAAAGCAAACTGTTTCATTACAGCAGAAATATCATAAAATTAACTGATAATCATTTGCCCTGAAGGAGCTGAACTGAGATTTTGTCAACCGAATTTACTTATACTTATAACTTCTTTGATGGAAGTAGAAAGATGATCTCGATTACATTCAGTTCAATAATAGTAATGGATGAAAACGCACTACCAGAATCAGAATCTGTCTTGTCTGGGAAATTCTGTCTTAATCAGAAAAATCCGATTACTCGAACCCGGGACCTTAGGGTCGTAACGCTACCACTCCGCCGTTGAGACCAATTTAAATTGATATGATAATGTGGTACATTTATTATCGCTATCTATAACTTTATATTTACCTTCTAAATAGATAATAGTTCATTTGAAGAGTGAATTTACGTTGGGTCCGCTCTCTAAAAACTAAGCATCTTTTACAGAAAACAAGGTTCTTCATAAGCATACGTTATATAATGGTTCATCGTGAATTGAAATAAACAATAATAATCACCAAAAATTCGACAATCATTTTCACTGAAAATTTAAATACTATTGATAATATTAATTCAATAATTTAATTATGATTATATATCATAATTAAATTACGATTATAATATATTAACAAATATTCGTATCTTACTTATGCGAAGTCTGTTTAACTTCTATGTATAGAAAAACTTGCTTAGTTATAAGAAACGTTGCATTTTTTGCTATAATCAGCTGAAAGAACAACTATTTAAAATGAGAAATCGTTACATGATGGCCAAATTAGAATTATCACTTTTATTTCACAGCAGAGTTTAAGAAAATGTAGCTGTTTTCAGATGCAGAAGGTTGGCATTTTCTTCATTTTATGTTATATCAACTTTTAATGTAACTTCGAAAATTATAAATCCAACAACGAATTTTATCGACGGCTTTAGGAATTAATTACGGTCTAACTTAAAAATGTATCAAAGATGTTTATAGCATCTATTGCGGAGACTTGGAATGACTACGCTGAAATTTAGATATGGATTTCTTCACTTGATTATACTTCTAGATTTCTCTCGCACAATATTCCAATAGTCAGCGAAAACTACGAAATTTTGATACAAGGTGAAGTTCTTCCACTTTATCTGTCTCATACTCAGAATGACTTAGCAAATATGTCTTATAAAAGCTCGAGGCAATTATAAAAAATGTTCTATAAAGTAGGTTATCCCCCGAGGCCTATAGAGCGGCTCATTGTGGTCTATGTAAACCTGCTTTGTATTGAATTGGTTTGCATCGGTTGTTTCTCTTTAACTCTGGCACTCATCCAAATGGATGCGCCAGAGACTCACAATTAAATCTCATCGTGAACTTATCTTGACCGCCAAAAGCAGCAGATATCTTTCATATTATTACATCGAGTATTGTCTTTGTTTCCAAGATGTGGGAAAGAATTTTCGAGGAGTTATGATGGAGTTAATTTTGCCAGAGGTAAATGAAAAGAAAAAATATTTTTCGTCATTTTTTCTGCGAGAAATTTTTGTTTTCGAGCGTGATCGTCGACGTCAATTCATATCTGTCAACAATTACATCGAATTTATTACATCCGCTGCGTAACGATCTAGTTATGCAATAAAGAAACAAAAAAGAATCGCGAGCCTTTTTTCATTTCTAACTTTCGAATCGGTGCAACGTTCGTAAGAAGATAATAGCATGCGCACTGCCGAATAGTCACTAGGAAGAAATGTTACAAAAATTAAAAGACCGTAAGGATTTTAAATGTTTCTATACCAATTCGTTTTATATCGATTTATTTTGAATATTCGACCTTTTCGCTCGCCTAATAACCTGGAATCAATGGAAAACTTTTACCAAATACTCTTGGCTGATGTGGAATGTATTGATTTTGAATGAATATGCTACTAATTAATTCTGATGTTAATTATAGAGTAAGGGCAAATTTAATAAGCAGGTGCTAGCAATAATAAGAGATAATATTAGAGGAAATCCTTCGACTGATTGTAAGTAGGCAGTATTCTGCCAAATATCATATTTATCTGAATCTGGTAGGCCTACATCCTAGAACCATTTTGACTTCTATAATACCAAGTCCTGCAAGCAATATCGCAAGGATTCTCCGGGGCTTCTCAAACAAACAGTTTAAATGAATAAAAACTTCGGTATAAATAAGTATCTACTTCTAAATAGCCTTTTAAGGCATTCCTCCGCTACTGATTTTCCTTTGGAATGCCTTGCGTGCTAACTTTGCTTAATTTTAAAACTATCCGTTTATTAGTTTCAGCCAAAAATTTTATATATAGAACAAAAAACTTGTATTAAAAATATGTACTACCACTGGTGGGATACAACATCATACAATACATTCTTATATACCAAAATGAATTTAAAGTAACAACTTTATCTTAGTTTTGGACACTATGTAGCACATCAAGAGCTTCCTTTCTGCCCGCCTGTAGGGGTTGAGTTTCACCATACCAGCCTCTGAACAGACGGTTTTTCATTCCATTCATTCAGATACTTAATATAATAATTCACTCGCTGTGGACCATTGTAACGAAAACGCAAAGATGTTTCCCATTCTTGAATTATTCGAATAGCTTGAAATTGTGATAGACAGTAAGTGGAATCTGGATTCATTTCTCTTCCCTTTACGGTAGCTTGATTTCTAAACCTGTAAAATGGTATGCAGCACGTTCGCTATCTGTTTTATCGAAGAGGAAAAGCTTCCATAATTTCTGCTCGTTAATCGGCAGTAACATGAAATGATGGAATAAATTGGACGACCAACAACACGCAAAGCTTTAGAGCAGCATTTAACGCAACTCTGAAACGGGACTGTCTAAGGCATTTATAGGTGATATTTTATAGCTAAACAGACAATTTCTATTCGTTAGTTCGTTATTTGTTTGTATAACATAAATTAGGTCATCATTCAACATGTATGGATTACATTAGTTCCTATATATTACCACCTATCACAGCTCACATCTTGTCTCCGATGTTCAATCACGATATTTTTGCTTCTCTTTTAGGCTTTATGAATCACGAGGAAAAATAATCCATTAGATAAGATAGAAGCAAATCCCCTACGAAATTCTATTCCTTACAATCGGGGTGAAAATTATCGTATATAAAAATACTGGAATAGCTGCTATTGTATCTTAATAAGTTCATTCCCAATTTTTTTTAGTAAAATAAGTGAGATATGTTTAATGAAATAGTAATACAAATTATTTTAGTAAAATTTCGTATTTCAATCTATTACAGTTACATACTATTTTATCGGTTAATTACTTCTAAAAGGAAATGATTGCCATGTTCAGAGCGGAATGGAGAAGGAACGACTTTGTTACTCATTTCCTTATGATCATCACAAATAAAGTCATTTGCGAAAGGCGTCATCGTCGATGTGCTCATTGATATAGCTGAGAAATTCCTGGCTTCTAAAAGCACCCATTTTTATATTTAAATGCCTAAAAGCATTAAAGGTTCACAACTTTAATTTAGAACTCAGTGGGATATTTTCTCAAAGTAAATATTATGAGCCAGCTTTTAAATATACTCAATACTAATCTATAATTGTAATTTACCATATAAATAAAGCAAAATGGCATTTACAAACATGCGATTTCAGAATTCAATCCTCAGCAGTAACGAAGTACGCAGTTGAATTATGATCATGTTCGTGATCCACTCTTCGAAATTAGAAAAAGCAAGTACTTTCTTTTGGCTCCCGCACCGAATATGTTATGGGTGTTAATGAATCAGACAATGGCACTTACCCCGAGTACGGAAATACAAGACGGATTCACGCATGCCGAGCAGGTGGCCGTTTTCTCTGCAGTACAACGTGCACTCCTTAACGACACGACACTGATTGAATGCGGAGTCCTTCGAATTTCACACACTTGCGTATTTCGCAAGATTAGCCGAAGAAATATTTGAGGCAACCCAAAACTTACTACGTCCGTTCCGAAGGTTGATGACTATAATCATTTAGTTGGATTTTTTTCTCGTATTTTCGAAAGAATTGAAATATTTTCCACATTTGATCTTTCATAGGACGCTTTCTTCAATGGAAACAACAAAGCTTAAGCATATAGGAAAACACATTTGAATATTTCGTTCCTTATTAGCATGTTTTTGTATGGTATACTTAGTTTAGAACCGATATTTATCGTTTGATTTTCCTTAGCTTCTTCTTACCTATAAATATAATTTGAAAATTGGGTAAAAAGTTACTCAATTTGAAGCTAAGGAATGGAAATTTCAGATACTCTTTTATTGATGGACAAGAGTTACGGATTGAAAAGAATTAACCAATCAGAAATCGGTGCATATACTATAATCAGTATTACTGACTACTTAAAAACAGAACATCCTGAAAGGTGTGCCACAACACAGTGGCAAGTATCGTCGACTGGTATATGAGGGTTGAGTTCAGAATGGTAGATATGCGATTTATATGTTTAGATTCGTATATGCTGAGACATTTTCTCTTATAGTGGTATTGCTATATGAATACACTAATTTTATTTTATTTCGCGCGTGGTATTTTCCTCTCTTTTCCTTTACACAGAAATAAACAGATGGTTTACCTTTGTTTGCGTATGTGACGAATATCGAGCGGATGCTTAAATAAGTTTACCAAAAAGACGAGTGAGGAGTACAGGAAAGCCAGAGGAAGAGGTAGATTAAGGATTTACTGGTACGCTAAGCAATATTGGTGGTCCTTTCCAAACTGACCTAGTCTATTACCTGTCTGACGTGTTATACTACGCAGGTTGCAGTAGTACAAAAATTTATTCATATGATAACACGATCTACTGTGTAAACGAAGCCTAAATCTTGGGCTACATAAAATTCTAAAAAGATTTAGTACAAAATCTATTTTACGTGTTCAATACTTGAAAGACATTGTTCTACATAAAGTTAATATTTACTTTTCCAGTAAATATATTAAGGCATTTTTAATATTTAAACTCCAGAGTGATATTTAAACTCAGAGCGCTATTCACCAGAGATACACCTGGGAAGATAACCCCTATGGGTTCGATTCTCGGTGGTGGCTCATATTTGCAAAATGACATTCGCTATTGAAGCACTTTTAGTAAAACTCTCTCTTTTAGTCCAACTCTCAGAGAAAATAATCTTGCGGTGAGTTCGTTTCTCATATCTTCAGAATGAAATACACAGTAGCATGATTAACTTCTCTGTCGGTTCTTGGGTGAGTTATTTATTTGACAATGAATATAAATCACTGCATTTGTTCTAATTTAATTCGCTGTTAGCTTAGCTAACACGCTTTTGTTTTTTTTCCAAACCAGAGCAGACAACGAATTTTTTAATGCCGAGAACGATTGTTTACCCAAACGCTCTTAGTTGTATAAACATAAAATAAGAGTGGATGGTTATTATTTTTGGGATAATCGCTGCATTTGATAGATTCTTTCCATTACTTTGCGTCTTTTTCTGGTCTTGGAATTGCGTACCCTAATGTAGATAAGAAATATTTGTTCTTCACTCCATATGTATTTTGTTTACTATTAAACTGATCAGTTACAATTAATAAATTTGGGTTGGTAAAGAAACGATTCTTCTAAATTCCATTACCTTCGTATTATTAACCAGATGAATCTCATTAATAGCCAATGAAATACGGAAAATATTTCGTTGTTGAAATATGAAAGAGCCAATGAAGCCCGAGGTTATAGTTACGGTTGAAATAGTATAAACTGTTTGAGAGTATAGAAAGGCTTGTAGCCTAAGATGAACTATATTACGGAGCCAAGTACCGGAGAGCCACAACCCAAGCCAGTATAGACTTCTAATACTTAAGCCCTGCAGTTTAAGGTGATAAATCAATTTTTTATGGATACACAAAGTTTCCATTTACAATGCCATAACTTTCAAGATAGCGCGTCAAAAATGTGAGAGCTAACGACCTGAGACCTGAACGTAACAGCATTTTTATAAATTAGCATTTTATTAATTTATTTTCTTTTTTCAGAACCATCAGTTCTCTGGAGGGTGAAAAACTCGTCCTCGAAGGCGAACTTCGGTTGCGAACGGAAAAAGAGAAAGAAAGCGAATCTCGAATCGAATCCTTGGAGAAAGATATCGCGGCCACGGAAAAAAAGCGCACGATGGAGAGAGAAAAAGCCGTGGAAATGCTGTAAGTAAACAGTCTAATTAAATATTAGATAAGTACCAATTGTGAGAATCGATGTGGCGAATCATATTACAACGCACCAAATAATTTCAAATACAGATGTTTGCAAACTAAGATCCGTGAAAAAACCGACTTTATTACTACTATACTATAAGATGGACTACTGTTTCCTAGGATTTCTATTATGAATTTTTAAAAATTTAGCTAAAAATTTCTGATATATGCATAGCATCAATCATACATAATAAATAATATAAAAAAGACCCTTGGTGATCGTAAGGGATGAATACAATGGATGATTCATAGAGTAAGATTTCGTATCTCTTTTTAAAAAATCCCGTTAATTGACTTGTGTCCCACAAAAGTAAGCTACTATACTATATAGTGTGCGAGATGTTAAATTTTCTAAGCTCTTACATACATAAAAATTCATGGCATTTTCTTCATGAATGATTCCTAACGGAGGATGGAAACTAATGTATAGAGAAGCATCGAAGATCTTCAACAGTCACAGTTTAGTCGATGATATTGAGTTTTAGATTTTGAAATATCTCCTTGTAATTTTAGTTCCTTTTATCGTTTCTTATAGTTTCCCAATTATCTATTTTTCTTATCATTTTCCTTTGAATTCCTCTTTATTGAACCCAATTATTTTCTTGCTCACGTATACTCTATCTCTTTAAGACAAAATAATTCTAGGTATGTATAAACTTTCAGCTAGAGCAGGGATAACAAATTATTACAAAAATTAGTCCAAACTCCACAGATATCCGTTGATGTTACTTAAATAAATTGCCCTGCCGATTATACGAAAGCTAAAACGTATCGCCAAATTTAAAATCCATATCCCATGAGATATTGAGGTAATTTGCTAAGGGTACTTGTTGGGATGGGTCCAAGGAGGAAGCAATCGCTCTCTTTCGTCTCTTGGATTCACTCGCCGACTTCTCAGAATTCACTCTCCAAGTAAATATGGTATCAATTTCTGTACTAAGAAATGAAAAACTTTCTCCATCGGAAGAGCAATAAATAACTTTTCGGTTAAAAATATTAAATCAATTTGATTTTATTATTCCATCGACCAAATAATTCCAACAAAATTAACATAGCTACCATTGTACAAACTTAAAAGACGGAATTACCTGTACATCGTAAAAGTGTTCCTAAATCCTTCTCCATTTAAATTTCTCTATAATATTCGTTGCCAATCTGATTTCGTTTAACAAATTTAGCATTATTTCGTCTAGGATACAACAGTCGGGTCCTGGGATAATTGTTTGCATATTTTAGGAATAGCTTGTCTCCCTGAGGAACTTTAAATAAAAAAGACGTTTGAAATGGTAATCGGAAAATCCGCGGCTCTTCTTAACGTCATCCTCTTATGTATTTTAACTATAGAATATAAAAACTCTGGAGCGTACAAATTTAGATTGAATAGATAGCAAATTTTGAAAGCAAGCAATTTAACTACAAAAATTATGGAAAATCAGCTGTTTATGATCAATACTTCATTTAAGTTCTCATATCTATTTTAAATTATTAACAAAAATATGCCGTGCTTTATATTGGGACTATGAAGTCATGGGCGGAAAGTGATGAAATCGGCTCGAAATACATAACGGAATATGATACTCTTCCTGAAAACAAACATTTGCGAGAGGCTATCATAAAATATTCCCAGTATAATTTAAAATATTTCCTGCTTTCGTTTCTCCCATATAATTCTGAAGTAAACGAGCAAATCTTTAAATCTGACGTTACCTTTTGACAATAATTACGAAGGTATATTTATAAATTCCACTATAATCAGTAATAGAACTATAACGATTTCCTTGTTTTCAAATATTTATTAAATGATTACTTTTAGATGCATATGTTAGCAATTATTTCTTAACTGACTATGGTAGTTAATAATTATTTTCCCTCCTGTTCCGATACACACGTGGGCCATTTGCCAATCGGAAAAATTTGGAGAAGAATACGGTAGCGACAGCTTCTAGCACCTGCGGGAACTAACTTCTTCATTCCCGCCGGAATCCTTTACGTCATGTGACAGCAATTTAAAAAATAAATCGGGTTGGCCGTTCTAGGTAAAAGAAATATCAATAGCAGTGTACGAAGCAATGTCTTCATCCCCTCTTGCGTTGACAGATTTAGTGAGCCTACATCAATCTACGAGAAATGTTTGTGATGTCGGAACTAAATTATTGTTCGCTAGAGATGCATTAAGCCAAGTAGCAGTAAACTGACAGACTTCCCCATGAAAATAAGTAGATTCTTTAACCATCTTTCTCCGAACATCTAATCAACCATAAAATTTTATACCTGGGCCACCTTTGGTGGATGGCTACTCTTTGCAGAAGATTAAAAGTATAAAAATACATAAAAGTGCATTGGCAGTAATTACCGAGTTAATGAATGCTAATGGTGACTGACATGGAACAATGTTTCATAATAAAAACTCAGTAATACAGAAATCTATGAAAGAGAAGAAATTACAGAAAAAGAAACATTCATGAAACTTGGTAGCTTGTCTATAGCTTTGGTTGAGTCTATGGTCATAATACTTAAAACTTATGGTTATTACTGGCAAATGGTGTGTAAGTAATAAAAATAGACACGTTGGTTAAAATGACCTTACTGTACCGTGAATTACGAAAAATGAAGATAAATCCCAGTTGAAAATTTTAACAAAATTGTGCTCTGAATACCAATGAAAATGTATTTACATATTTAAAATCAGCTGATGAATTATTATTGTTCGCATTAGTTCAGTTAACCACATAGGGCAAAAAATGAATACTTTGAATGATAAAAAACCTTAACCAGGACTCAGATAGTTGAGACCAACTGAATGGTTTTGAGTGATTGAAATGAACAGGCCATTTTGGACTTCACAATGATGTTACCAGGGGTTAATACTTTGCCTTTACAGAGTTATTCCTTGCCAAGTAGAATGAGTATTTAAGAAATTTGGGAGTAAATGAAATTATGGGATTGCCAAAGAAACACAAAGCAAAGGCAAAAAAGAAATACCTTTCATGAATCTCCTCTGATCAAGAGCAAAATTAATGGAAAACAAAGAAAATTTCTATCAAAATTTACCTTAATATTAAGAAATCTTATTCCAATAATTCAAAATTTATGCCACAAAGCTTCATTAGCATTCTAAAAATGGATAAAGAAATATTAAGTTGGTGATTTATCAGGGAACTATGTGAACATGAATCTTGAAAACTTTTCTACAAAGAGTTAACAACATAAGATTGGTTCTCCATTAACATGAGGATTATTGTATTTATAGGAGATACCATGCATCAGATTAAAGTAAGCAGTGTATATAGAATAGCGAATACAGAGGTGGTAGAGATGGTTGGGGAGGAGAGGGTTTAAGAGAAATAATTAAGTGATGGGTGAGTCAAACAATGAGAGAAGTAGGTTAACTTGAGAGAGTATTTGAGGGTAGAATTCAAGGAAAAAGGGTAAATGGAAAGACAAAAGAGGTCAAATTATATAAATGGTGAGGTAATTTAGCAAAAGGTGAAGAGGAGGGCATTGAATGGGGAACCTTAGGGCAGATAAATCTACTGAAAGGTACACTATTGATCGTGTATTGGTATTGTCGCACATGCCATACTTTTAAAAATGAAATTTTGGTAAAAATAAAGTAATTTTAATATAAAACGATTGTAACTCTAAACTTTTTTAGTCAGTTCAATACTCATTAATGCTTGCTATATAGCATTCATATAGCTTTTAAAAAGTACATTTACTTAAAAATATCAAAAAATATGAAATGATAGATGAAATAAATTTTTTATTCAAATTATGTTTAAATAATAAGTGGTATATGAGTAAAACATGATGCTAGTATCTCATCCACAAATAAAGTGTGGGTTATGTGCATATAAAAATGATAATTTAATGTATCTAGAATTGGCACAATAATAAAATAAGCAATGGTCCTGTTTTTCTGTAATTCTAAATCATTAAAAAGAATAATATACAATAAAATTTTACCTTAGGTGTACAATTCTGGATGAAAGAAGGACAATGGAACTAAAAATCATATCTAGAGAACAAGAGAAGAAGTTCACAGCCACAAAATTTTTATGTAGATTGATAAAATTTCCTATAAATTTATTTAGTAGTATAACTTATATATTCCTGCCAACAAAAAGTTATTGTAGAACACACCGAAATTCATCCAAAAGATGAACTCAGTCTGCATTTATTAGCATGTAAATAACTGTAAATTTTTAAAACAAATTCATAATTTTTTAATGACCAAATTAAATATTTAAAAAATATTTTGTGAAATCTGTGAACTGAGAACAAACATGAAATTTAAAGATTAAATACAAAGTATTACTACAGTTTTATTTATTTGCTCAACAAGGAATAGCATAAAATACTTCATTTGAAGACATATAAGATGCACCCTCATTTCAGTAAGGAAAACTTGTGAACAATTTTTAATGCCACTGTAGAAACTAAGGTTATAGCTCCATTAAATTTTTAAATCTATGTTTTCAAGTTTTAAGGTCATATGTTCAATTTTCACATTTTAAAAGCATACATTTCAATCATTCAATATCTTGATCACACCTCCTTCAAATTTGTGCATCTCTGCAGAGATGTACAAATTGGTTGAGAAGGCTGTCTTTGCATATAAGATGAAGATCAGTTTTTACCCATTACTTTGAAAAAGTGCATCTTATATCCAATCAAGTATGGTAATTTTGAAAAAAATATTGTTTTACTTCAGCAAACTTATTAGCAAGAATTAAATACAATTCTAGGAGTTCATGAGGGTTAATTGAAACCAAAGAAAATTCAATGTTAGTATATCAGAATATAGTTTCTCTGTAGTAATCCCATCTTCTGGTATTTTTGAAACAGAATAACATTACGTGAAGGTGAAACAAAAACTAAAATAGGATTAAAAACAAGAATAATTCAAATTTAAAATGCAATTAATTACTAATTTAGATAGAATATTGGCACTTTAAAATAATTTCTACAGACTTGGTAAATTCATGTATATTTATAAATACTTTATTACATATTATTAAAGCATGATGAACTCTAATTAGTTCAATTGATTATCAACAAAATAATTCAGAAGCATGCAGTTTATGGTTAGATTTTACAAACTTTCCATTAACTGAAACACTTTATAAGACTGTGTGCATTGGTCCTCCAGCATTTACTTAATGACATAATTACAAATAGAATTTATTATTTACTCCATTATTTGTAGCATATTTTGACCAATCACATCAGTTTCTGGTCCCAAGCACACAGATGCCCTGAGTCAAATGTAATTTTGTCCTATACTCAATCTTCAGTATATTCTCCCAAACAGAGGCAATAATTGAACAATAGATACTTTGAATTCTAGAACTATCAATGACTGATCATTAAAACTCAAGACTCAATGAAAATTTTATACAAAAGGCTCAAACTGAAGAAAGGTAAAATTAGTATGTGAGAAGCTGTTGATAAGTTAAGAAACTACATCTGTGAGGAGAAGCAAAAATGATATTGACCATAATTTACAGCGTCTAGTGTATACATCAATAGCTTCCAAAGAATGGTCAATGTCTCTAAATATGCCTTTCAATAAAATTCCTTTCTAATAGCAAGAAAGATTTTAAGGATATAGCAATAAATTACAACTAAAGAGAGCATCAAAAATAAAATCCAAAAGGTTTATATTCAAGAATTTTTCTTATATTCCTCAATCAACATAGTAACTTATTAAGTTACAAAGAGTCACATTGCAGGTTGTTACATTTTCTGGCACAGATAACTGAGCCATTTTTATTACTATTCAAATATTAGCAAGGATTGTAAGAATACTGAGTTTCTAAGAAGTAAATAAAATACCAGTTGGATATAGACTGCATTGCAAATCCATAGCATGGTCATTGGAACAAAAGAATTTTAAAATTTTAATATCAATATACTAATAATACAATAGTAAAGAGATGCACTTTAATTGGAAGAATTGATACAAATTTTATTTCAAAGGTTTTTTCGGTTGACAAGAGAATAGAAGAGCATACTAAAACAAGAGTCTATTGATGGGAAACCAGAGAGGGGAATATCTGAATTACTTAAAAATTCTTGTTCTTAATATCCTTACTAGTGATCAATACAGCCATAGGGCTATATATTCAACAAGACATATTAGTCCTTTAAATTACAGGCATTCATTAACCAATTTCTTCCCCACGCCATATTCAAAAGTGAGTATTTTCAATTTGGCAAACCTTTCCCACATTATTGGACATTCCAGTCTCCAGCTCAAGTATTTGGTACTTATTGAGCAACTTGCAAAAAAAAAACATTCTATGAGAGTTAAGTACATCTGTTTAAAGAAAAACTAAAACATTTTTCTTAAAATTAAACCTAAAACAATGAAAGTTGGAATGATGAGAAAATAAATAACATTTGATTCAGATATGTTTACAATACTGAAATAAAATGCCATAGCTAAAAATTCTAAATATCGGACGTAACATTATTTGGAGAATGTATACACTTCGTCAAGTCAACAAAAGAGATAAAATGAGAAATTCATAAACTTTTTTCTATCGTAACATTTCTAAATTGGCAAACGAATTCCTAACTTTAAAATTCTCTCTATTAGCCTCACCATATTATAAATGTCAATAATTATTCTCTTATTCACCAAGAATTCAGCACAAATTGAATTCTTGGACACTGGATCATTGCATGGAATTAGCATTCCTTAGCGGTGACCAAGTTGAAGGTCATCTTTAAAGAGATGCTTGGAGGGATAAGTTAGGAACATGACACTCTGCTCCCTAAAACCCTCTTTGCTCTCTTCAGCAAGTTTCTTCTTTATTCATTCGCATTTTTCCAGTTTAAAACAAAATCATATCATTCCAAAACCTTCTGTTCCTTCATTGATGGCAAGCAGCAAAGCTTTCTCAAACTGTTCATAGCTTTCATAATCTGGTAGACACAACTGGTTAAAACTGAAACAAAAAATTAAAAATTAGAAGGCAATTAAATTATTGTACAGAGTGTCCATGAAAGATCTTTACCACTTTCTTGAATTTGGTTAGACTATAGTTAGAACATAGTGCAGGTTTCGCCTGCTTAGTTCAGTTAACATGATATTTGCATTAACCCAAGAGGCCATCTGTGAACACATTTGCATAGCACAAACAAATTTCCTAATTTAAAACATTTTTATATTACTATCCAATGACAGGATATATAAAGACTTCAAATATTCATTTAACACTATTTTGTTGGGCACCGTATTTTTTCAGAACATATTTTTTGAACAAAGAAGGGAAATTACGATTAGATCTTTTATGGGCAGAGTAAACATATTAAAACTATGCCAAAACTAATTTTAGATTGCATGCTATGCTTTGAATAAATTGGGAGTGTATTTATTGATAAAATATTTAATTAAAATGAAATGAGATGAAATGAACTAAGAGTGGCATCACTTGGACTATTTAGGTCTCATAAAATAACTATTGATAGGTTGACAGTAAGATGGAGGAAGTGAATCACTTAAAAATGAGATAGGTTTAGCATTTAGTACATATAATTTAGTTTCATAGATATTAATTATTATTATAAATAAGGTAAAGTTAGAATCCTTTATTTAAAACATAGAAATATAGGCTCTTAAAATCTTTTGCCATGATCTTGATATTATATTGTGATACCTTATACATAAGGGAAGGGTTCAATAATTATTCTAGATGTAAACTACATTAAATTTGATTTGTATATTTTCTCTTTGAATAATAAGTTTCATAAGACCCATTTACCTAGAGTAATAGTGCAAGACAACTGTGAAATCCTCAAAGACTATGAAAACACTCAAGGAGACCAAAACTTCAAATTGGCTTCATCATTTACAAACACAGCATTTCATAACCTAGAATATCTTTCAGCAATTTCAAACATCTGTCATAAGTCTATAATCAAATGCACTAATGACTACCTATGATTAAATCTGTCCACTTCAAAAAAACATTGCAGTAACGCTTTGGTCTATTTTCATACCACCAATAATTAAGGCAATTCCGAAAGCATGAATTCATATACTTTTCTATAATGGAAAATGTCTATTTAACTATCTACCAATTGTAAATGTTTACCAGCTAAATTAAAAGATACCTTGTATATTTCTAAGTCGAAATGGGACAAATAGTGGTAATATAATCTCTAAATACCTGTAATTAGAAATGTAATTACCAAGTGTGAGCAGTTGGTAAGTTTCCAAACGTTGGAGTTGCTGTTATTTGGAAACGAGGGCTTAACTGAGCAAACCCTCCAGGAGGCAATTGTGAACATCCAGTGGTGAACTGCAGCAGTCTTGCCATTTCCTCCTGAGTGAAGTTGCCCACAGCTGTCCAAAACCAGTCTAGAATTCTCCTAAATTCTGGTGATCCACCATTGACTACATGATTAGCACGGAAATCTGCTATGCTATATTCTCCAGTACCACATAGTAGCAGCTATTGATTCAAAGAGATGACAAAAATTATTATGAAGTATTTCTTGTTTCTTTATGCATATTTTAAATTTATAACAAATGTATTTCTCAATGCATAGTATTATAATTCAAAATATAGTGTGTGGGAAAGAAGGTGTTGTATTTTCTCTTTCCTTAAATCAATTAAGGTCCTATAAGGACAACATTCAGAAATTGAAGTGAAAAGTATCATCAGTAAGGAATCCAAAATAAACCAGTTATAATCTGCTGGGTAATCAATAAATCATTTATGGAATGCCCAGGTAGGAATATGGAATGGAATGCCCTCAAGCTTTCTAAGAAATAATTGTTAATTTTCAAGTATTCCATAGAGAATTTTCACAATTATATACAAGCCAAAAAAAGACAACCAATTTATAACATCAACTACTTCTACTAAATGAAATGATCTAACAACAAATAATATCATACAACAAATAATGCCAAAAACACTAATAAATTATACTATTTTAGCAATTAAAATCAATTATGGTTACATATTTATGGTATTTCAGTGAAAACTAGCTTCCAAATTTTAAGATTATCTCCATCAGTCTCTTCAAAGTTTAAAATTATCCCCTATCTTTCACCTGATACCCATAGAGTGAATAAATTTTTCACTAGGTCATATGATCTTCTGTACTTGATACTTTGCCCAGCATCCCAAGTAGTTGAGATGATGTCAAATATTGTTAAATTTTGTCTTTCACTGCTTGATGTAAAAATCAACCCTACAAGTGACATGTGAAAGCTATCCAACTAACCTCTAATTCATTTTCATCAAATATGCTGAGAAGATTATCTGGGATGAGCTCATTAAGACCTTTCAAGAAGTGCTCCATCTCTTCTCTAACGCTATTAGCCAGTCGATATTGTGCCAATGCATCTAGATACTGCAGCTTTGTTTGGTTGGTAACCCGAATTTTAGTGCCTCCAGGTACTAATTCCACTGCCTGAAAGTACATCACAAACATTTCAAAATTTCAAGCTCAATTTCCCCTAGGTAGATGGCTGAAAACAAACAAAAAACATTTCAACAATACCTTCAACAGCTGCCCATACTGGTCATATTCTTCTTCCACAAAATACAATTCCATGTCATCAACATCATGCTCCAAAATGTACTTAACTTTTGTTAGATAGAGATCTGGGTCATCTTGCTCAAAGTACTGAAAGCCAAGAATATAGATAAATTAGAAACAAAAAGTAAATGGAAATCTAAAAGGACTAAAATTACAAACTATTCATCTAATTATTCTCTTAAGCTTAATCCTGAGAAGTGGAAACATGGAACTGAAAACAAGACAGAAAAAATAATGAAGTAATCAACATATATTTTAGTAAAATAGGAATCTTAGACTTATTTTTTAATGAGAGTAAATTAGAGACTTAGTTTCTAACATGTTACTCTATGGGTTTTTATTGTTAATGAATCAATGATTGGTATTAATGTTTTTCTCTTTTCATTTTATAGATGCATGAAACATTTCTGTACTTCTGTTAATAAATATTTTTGGCTCCAATAAAATTCAGTGAAAGAGCAATAAAGAAAACCATGATAAATTTTGGGTGATGAGGTTTTACATTTACATTTACATTTACATAAGGACCCTGCTAACCGCCACTGGCGCATGGCAGGGGGTGTGAAACACCGAAAACCTATCTACCTTTGACTGCTGTTGGCTTCTCTAATACTTCGCGGAAAAAATGACCAGAAATAACTATCTGTCCTGGCAACTATTTCCCTGTAACGCTTCGTCGTTTTGTCTCGAAGATCACGTATGCTACAAACTGGTATGACAATATCAACTACCTCCTCCCTGAGATCCGTAGTGATAAATTTATGAAAAAGCTTCCTACGGTAATCAAGTCTTCTATCACTAAGCGAATCCCAACCGAGGGATTCTATCATAGCTGAAACACTGCTGTCAAAACTGAAATCTCCCTTAACAAATCTAGCTGCCCTACGTTGAACCATCTCAAGGCTGGAAGTTAATCCCACTTCGTGCGGATCCCAAATCGCGCAGCAGTACTCAAGGAGAGGTCGAATTAGGGAGAAGTACGCTATTTCTTTTACTCTCCATGAGCAACCCCTAAGGATTCTACCAGCTAAACTTTGCATCCTATTCGCTTTACCTACTACGTTTTGAATATGCTCTTTAAAGGAAAAATTACTACTGAGCGTAATACCAAGATATTTATGATGCTTCACGAACTGCAACGGATATCCTGAAATATTATACGGTATGCGAGAAACATTAGCGGAACGTGTAAAATTCATGGCTACGCACTTCTTTACATTCAAATCTAACTGCCAATCCCTGCACCAACCAGAAATAAGATTCAGATCGTTCTGTAAGCAAACAATGTCATCTGCGCTTGTAATATCTCTATAAATAACAGTATCATCTGCAAATACCCTAACCTTACATCGAACATTATCCACCATATCGTTGATATAAATTAGGAACAGAAGAGGACCTAATACACTACCCTGCGGAACACCGGATGTGACGTAAACCTCATCAGAAAAAATTCCGTCCAACGCAACTCGCTGCGATCTGTTTCCTAGAAAACATTTTATCCACTCAATAACTTGCTGATTAATCCCATAAGCCATCAATTTATGAATTATTTTTACATGTGAAACTCTATCAAAAGCTTTTCTAAAATCTAAAAATATGGCATCCGTGCTAATACCCTTATCAGCAGCCTTAACTAAATCGTTCACAAAAAGGGCTAACTGGGTATCGCATGACCTACCCTTACGAAAACCGTGTTGACAATGTAGGTTTAGACAATGTAGATGTTTACAGATTTTTTTGAATGAAATGGAATGAAGGAATGTAAAAAATAAAATTATAATAGAAAAAAGAGGAAGAGGAGAAAAGAAAGATGAAGTATCAGACTAAAAAAATTTCAGAAGAAAAATATAAGAAGAGGAGTGGAAATGAGTGGAAATGGTAAAGAGAATTTTATATGCAGATTACACCAAATAAATAATCTCCAGGATATTTAAGCATCTATTTTTCAAAAGAAACAATAAATTAAACAATAACATTCATTTGACATTTATTAGATAAAATTAATGTGACATGAATTATATGCATCTACTTTCATAGCATATCATAACTTTGATTTCATTAGCTGTTGAAATATTAACATAAATAATGAATCAGCAGGGAAAAGAGCGATGAAGGAGAAGAATTAGATTCACATTTGATAAGATAATAAGACATATTTTATTAAAAAAAAGAAGTTTATATAAATTGAAACAATACAATATCACCTTAAGAAGATCATAAACCTTGAATCAGAGTAATTTTAGATAAACTAAACATAACATAGCTTAGTAAAAAACCCAAATTAATTCATGCATGGCATTACATCACAATAAACAGAAAGCCCTATAGAGATTGAATACTCAAGAAATGAGCATTAATATGAGAACAAAAACTAATGTGACTGAATACCAAAAAGACAAAAAATCCACAGAGCTAGAAAAAAGTGATCACAATATGACAGATACACGAAACTTGCCTTTTGATTTTTTCAAAAGAGGTTTGGCTGCAATAACTCTAGGATCTTGCTGGTCTTTTCTAATTAAACTCTAACATAATCTTTCATAATACATACCTTATAATGGACTCGAAGTCCAATTAGCTGTGCCAAGAAGGAGCGAGTGAATCTCGCCCTCACTAGCTGGCGGTAGGAGCCACCCAGAGCCGATTCATAAAGACATTTTCCAACTATACGACCCGCAAATTCATAGTGTTTAAGTTTTAGGTTTGGGGGTCTTCTTGGGTTAGGATGGACTAGTGCTTGTTGGTTTTCCGAAAAACCAGCAAATAAACCATTTCTGGCATCAAAGAGAGCTGCACAAGTTAACTCAAACCATTCACGTCTTACTCCTCCCCAATCTAGACCTTTAAAAGATAATTTTCATGAAATGAGTTACTGTTGAGTGTTTGCTGAAACCAATTTTTATTAGCTCTCACAGTATTTTTTGGAATTTGCAATTGATGTATTATTTAATGGAATTGATACCTACTATTAACAATGTGGCTTTAAAATGAGCTAGGTAAGGCAGGAAAAAAAATTAATGGAGATGGATCCTCCAGTGATTGTAAAATGCAAAAAGTGGTTAAATTTGACTTTAACAATGAAAAACACAGATAAGAGATCAAAACTGTACATTGTGAATATGAATATAAGATTTGTCAAAAGAGAGTGGACTACAATTCATTCATAAAGTGAAATATTGTAATGAGCTACAAACCATTCATAAATCAATGAAATAGTATTAAAGATGAGAATTACACTAAAAAAACACCAAAAATTAATTCAGAAATTGTCATACAGATTTTAAAAAACAACATCGGTGGAAAACATGCAATTACCTCAAACAAGATATTGATTTCTATTGTGCAAAGATTACATCGTATCTTCTATACAAAAGCACATATCATCCATTAGTAGAAGATTGTCTGAACAGTGATTACCAAGTAAATGTAAATGAATTTTTAAAAATTTTAATAATATTTTACTGTAAATTTTAAATAATAATTTTAAAACCATTGTAAGTATGCAATTTATATCAGTTGATTTGTTAAAAATAAATGGTAATCTGAAGATATTATAAGAACTTCAGAATATACAACTTTTCTTTTCTTAGAGAGGATGAAAGAGGAGAGAGACACAATCAAATACCAGAAGAGATAAATTGATAATGAATACCTTGCTCCCCATGGAATGTAACTTCAAAATTACGACACCAATCACTCACTGAGAAGCCCTTGGTTGATTTAATGGACTGAAAGGAGGAATATAAGAATGATTAAGACAATCAAGGCATGGATTTACATGAAAATACAGCAAGAAAATACTTACAGACTCAAGAAGGCGATCGCGATGTACTTTTAAGGGCAACTTGTCATGATAATGCTTTTGATGGTACTTCCGAACCTCATGATAGAAAAAATCTTGCTTATCCTTGAATGTTTCAGAACCACCTGCAAGGATTAGGAACACAAATCAACTCTGACCAAGTTCTGCTAAAATAAGAGGTTAAATATGAGCATTCATTTAAATCCTTTTAATGCTTAATGACCCCTTCAGAAGATTGAATTAAAGTAATTAGATCTATCTTTTAAATTAATTTTATTTCAATACTACCATTAACATTAAAATAATATATAATCATATGTTAAAACTTTAAGAAATGCGCACCTTCAAATTGAAAATGAATAATCACATAAATTATGTACAGGATTGAGCAAGCAATTTTGGAAATGCCAAGAAAACTAAAAGATATGCTAATACTGTTGTTTTTACAAATATCCTGACAATTCTTTAATTTTTATTTCATCATTTAGAATACCAGAAATTAAAATTAGAGTACTTAAAATAGGGATTGTCGTATCTGAATTTGGAACAACTGTTTGATTACTAGTAATTGATAGTATACAAAACATTAACCTCAGACAATGAACATCAAGGTAAATTGTCAAAACAAAGTTTTTATTTTTAAGAATGATCAAGTCAATGAGTAAACTTGAGTGAAAATGGTAGGGTCACTGGAACGATGGATGATAACATGTGCAAGGGAAATGTTTTATAAAAATGGTAGAATGGTTGGAGGGTTAGAAAGTTGTGTGAATGCAGGCTGAAGAGTGGAGGGTAGTGATATTGTCATAAAAGGCACAAATGGAGATAAAAAGAAGGTAGGTTGAGCATACCTTATTTAATCTTTGTGAAAGTTAAGCATGGCAGGAGAACCATATGAGTAATCTAAGGGTATTTGGAATAGATTACACAAAGGCCATTTGCAACAATTACAGACATGATAGCCTGCCATAATGATACTACTACTACCACCACAGAGTTAATTGTGATTAAATAATGAATGAATGTAAACTTTAAAAAATGCAGGATCATAACTGAAATATTTTCTGTTTGTTTGAATGTACAGAAAATATAGACTGAAGAAGAGCAAGGTTTACTATCTACAAAAGGAGACCTGGATACAGATTTTTGATTCAATGTAGAATTAGACTAATTATTAATTAACAAGGAATGCTATTTAAAATGGAAAATTTTCTTGCAAGCATACTGTTTAGCATCTACAATATAAGAAAGTTACTTTCTAAAATTGGAGCCTCCTTAAACTGAGAACCTGGATGTTAGGCATCCACAGAACCTGCTCTTAGTCAAATTAGATGAGATCATTTGAAAAACCAAACAGGAATAGGAAAACAGAAAAAGCTAGTTGAATATTTCAAATGACATGCTAAAGAAAAGTCATATCTGGTGTAAATGAATAAAATGAATGAAGGAATAGATAATAACGAATAAACAATATTTATCTGAACAAATTTAGATTAACTAGCTGAACTGCCCATTGATTCTCAAGAGGGAAAATAGATTTAGGATTAAATTAGTAATGCTATTTGTGTAGAAGTGAAATTATCCTCTCCAAAGATTTTAGAAGCAAATGTAAGGGTTCAAGACCCTTCCTCTGTTTGTATATAGGTATGCATTTATGCTTTCATTCTATGAAAAGGAACCAGGAACAATATTAATAATGTTTGGACAGTAAATACTAATAAAGATAACTCTAGGATTATTTTTGTATGCATTTAATGTTATTGATAATATGATTTAAGTTGCTTTTATACGAATGCAGAAGATAAAGGAGCTTTAAAGACCCAAATAGGTCCCAAGCAAGCCTTTACTGAAAGATTCCAAAATAACCATTTTCTAATAATTCCATTTCACAAATACTATACATTACTTATTGGGCATTATTTAAATCCAGTGGGGTTTAAATCTCCTGGAGGAGAACTTCATATCATTTTGGAAGCTGGAAAATGCTGAGATGTACATAATTCGCATATGCTATCTTCATACCAGGAATCGATAATCAATTATTTGGAAATTGTCATAAGAAAACACCATCGAGTTCGACTCCATATCTTGAGAAGATATATCTTAAGAGAGATGCAATATATTCAAATTTCGCTAGATATCATTTCATGTTACGGGAGCGTCTCCAATAACTTTCTAGTGCAGAAAAAGAATAGGGAAGATTATCGAAAAAAGTTCAGTGTATACCGTTCATTTCACAAAGAAGAGTGATTATAGTTACACCGAATATCAAGGAAAAATCAAATAAAACTCGCAACAAATGTATGTGATAGTTGTATTTAATTGCTCAAAGAAGGAGGTATGAGAATCCACACAGCAGGATCCACTAAAATATCCTACCTGATTCACAAATAGCAACCAGGTAAAAAAATCGTCAGTTTTCCTTTGAATTCTGGGCAATAATAGAGGAACATCAGCTAATTAACGAAAATAAGACACTGTTCAATAAAATAATACCCCCTTACGGTATTTTGTGCGTGTGCTTTTATTCGTTGGTACTTGAACAGGAGAAAAGGAATGCATACAGCAATATACCTTCGAATTTTCTTCCATACTTAAAATCTTCAACCGAGTAACAATATAGCTGTATTCATCAACGAAATTGCTATGATTTGGTGTAGGAACAAAAAGTAAGGCACAAAAGCAATGCGTTATCAAAGAAAACATTGCGCACTTACTGACTTTCGTAGGTGTTTTATGTATTCGATGTTTCTTCAGCAAAAAGAGTTCATAAGTACTTATTGAATGATTAATAATAGCCAGAACTCAAACAATATCAATGATGGACCCAAAAACAGTCGCAATTATTAATATTTGCAATCACTGTTTGTATTCAATAGCTCAGGGAAGTAGGAATGAGAATCGAGAAAGCGACCGAGGAACGAAACCGCTGGTTTTTCTTTAAATTTCTCGGCAATATTAAAGGAATATCGAGTAAGGAACAAAAACAACAAATATTCCAATGAAATCATGCCTACTTACGGTCTATCGTAAGTGTGTTTGCATTCGTTCAACAGGAGAAAAAGGGATGCACGCGGCAATGTATGTACCTTCGAATATTCTTCTTGTCCCTCTAAAACAATCCTATTCCTCGACGTAATATTTCTTCGTCATCTTGATCACCACAAACGAACGTATAAATGTCCTTTTGACAATTCGGTTTGAGAAAGAAAAACTCCAAAATAATTTTGTTCCTGCTATTTAAATATCATAGTTTACATTCACTGAAATCTCAATAAATTGCCTCCTCTTCATAAATTCTGACATTAGTTCCTACCATTAATTCGATATGGATTTAAAATCCATGTGTATTCTTGTGGGAAAATCGATGAATCGGATTCAACGATCACCTTGGTCGTCAGGGGGACTGGTTGTTTACTACAGCGAAATTTTTACAAAATTTTCGTTTATTTTGTCATATTTCTCGTAATTTTGATTCAAAAAGTGTATTTTAGGATAATAATAAGATTCTTCATTCAATTTACTTTCGTTTGGTACTTTTCTTGACTTCGTAGGACCATCATTTCCAATTGAATTCTGTAAAAGTAACTAGGCCTGCAGGGTACAAAAACGAACTTTACGTGCATTCCTTATGGGAACGTATTATGGAGTCCTGGGTACGAACCCTAGCCTTCATAAAGATGAGAGTAGTTTTTGTGTGGCTTTCAGCATATTAGAAATACAATGCAGTTTGTCCCATGGCTCTACGACAAATAGTTTCCAAAATAAAAGACACACGGACACACCGCTAATTATATATAAGATATTAGCACAAATGAAATCTTATAACTTATTTTCTCGAGTTCTGGATGCACAAAACAGATATCAGTATTCCCAAGATAGCAAAATCCTCTGAGAACAGCCTAATTATATATACTGAAATTGTAAATGAATTTTTATGTAGAGCATACCGATATTTTTCAGCAAAAAGTGAGTGAAAGTGGCTGCTATCACATTTCTATCTTTAGTAACCAATTCTACTTTTGGTTGGCAGCCATCATCCACAATAAACGATGGTTGGTTGTATTGGTTATTATTGCTTGAGAAGTGGAACTGAAATTCAGGAAAAAAATTAAATTAGCATATTCCTTTCTGCTAGATAAAAACTACAAAAGGTACTCTAAAATTTTTGAATACTTACCTTAGTGGAAGGACAAAGCCTAAAAGTTACTAATCTCTTTGGAATGAATTTAAGTAAGAACTCTTTAATGGTTAATTGCTTAGGAGAAACATAACAAAAAACTTTCTTAGGTTTGGGTAGTTTTTCCCCATGTATGCTAATGAGTCTTGCCTCATACCATATATTATGGTTCTTTGTGGCAACGTTTTTATGCACTAAAGAAGCATCACTATCTGAAATGCAAATTTTAAAAATTTCATGATAGATAATTTTATAATAGAAGAATTCATTTGGAGAAGAATTGTCTCTTCTTTAGAAACATAAAAACACATTTCAAGAATAAAAGGAACTTACTGCTAAGTACAATAATATCAAAATCTCCATTATTGAGTATTAGGCCATGATACGACACTGTGGCATGGTAGCAGCCCTCTGTTGGTAATTGAACCTGAAGGCTGATCCTGTGAGTCATTTCATCATACTCTAAGTTAACTTTGGATGGCACAGGTTTCACTGATCCAATCTGCAAATGAAAGATTATTAAGACTTTCAACTGAAGAGTTTTTAATTTCACTTGTATTGATCAAGGATAGCGCTTCATAGTATTCTACCAAGACCATTAAAAATATACTACCCCAATTAATAACTCATTTTTGCTATACCATTCACACTGGCTATATAAAAATTTGATCAAATAATTCAATTCACAATAAAGTCAAAACAAATATGTTTTAGAGAGTTGTTATTTACTTTCACACATATGAAATATATTAATTTAAAATTTTTGATGATGATAAAAATAGTAAAAAAGCTAATCTAATCAAAATAATAATTGAAATAGCAGGAAAATAATTAAGAGTAAAATTAATTTACATGTAAAGTACACATAAATCTACATAATTGTAATATCAAATGTCTCCTCTTATGAAAAGTATTTTCTGTACTTATTGCTACAGAATAAATTTGCCTAAGCCACATCAGATATTACCATACTCAGCTGGAAAAAAGAAGCAATTTATGCAGTGTGACACAGCTTGAAGTGAAACACAATTTTGATCAAAGATTAGATGCTCATATTAAGTGTGAAATAGAAAGGAATCATGCAAAGGCAAGAAAGATTAAATAATGCCAATACCTGAAATATTTTGCAAAGAGAAATACAAATATTCATAGATACTTTCATTAATTTTTGTCATTAAATTAAATTATACCATCATGGCCACGGTCACACTTGTGCTGAGTTTTAATGATTTTTGAAGATGTCACCTAGGCATGAGCATCTTTTGGATATTATGACATTATTGATACATTCTGATTAGTTCATGATGCAACTTAATAGAAAACAAACATCTTTAAGGAACTTACTTTTAAAAGGACAGTTTACGAGTTACTTTATTAGTCAGAAGCTAATTTATTTATTAATATAAAATTAAAGATTTAGAATATTAAGACTACCTGCATGATACAGAAATATCCAATTTCTGTAATGTAAGTTTGCAGGAAAAACTATATATTCAAGACAAAAAAGTCTAATATTCACTAATATCTTGAATTCTTCTCATATTCAGTAACATTACTAGTTTTGTTACACAATATTTACATCACATTTTTTATGTGCAGCCTGAACTAATTCTTTTACTTCTCGAATAAAGAAAATTGAATAAATATGCATGAACTTATGATCAAGACTGAATCATTCAAGTTCTGCTATCAAAATAACTTAGAAATTTTAAGATTTGATACTGACACATATGTATAATTATGTAGTACAAACAAATGCTGCTTGAATAAATCATAATTCTTTTGATTGCTTCACAATATAAATATCTCTAAAGTATATTCTGATTTAAACTTGCTATACAAATATGAGAGAGATTACTTGATTTAAAACCTTCACATTGATTCTTAAAGAGAGATTTATAGAGGAATATTCATTAGCACTTCTGCACCTTACACCAATCAATCTATTAACTGCATTAATTTTACAGATATTGAAGAGGTACTATTAATTGGTTCAAATTAATAAAAAAATTAACTAACTAGAATGATGTACATAGAGGATAAATAGTTGCAATAAATCCCCCTAATATTCTTAATTAAACATTAAATTTTAAAAGTCAGAAGAGATTCACATTACCAACCATCTTTGAAAAAGCAAAAAAGAAATATCTATGGTCATGTTTCTCTATACTTTAACTCTGTTTTGAGAGATTATTCTCAACAAAAACACTTTATGGTTAAGGTCTTGGGGAAGTTATTAAAATTTAATATGTAATGAAAATAATAAATTGTTAACTCATCTAATTGGAATATTTTATTGACTAGCTTACAAGGGTGTCCTTCACTGTTATATTTGAAAAGCTGAGAAACCCTTTAATCAGATAAAGAAATGCAATGAAAACATAAAATCAAAGACTCATATTTACTAGAAATGTTTAGCTAAGCACAAAAACTTGAATAGTATGGAAGGCTAATGTTCCTGGCATTATGCTGAATTAGGTTTTAACAATATTTGTACAGAGGATGTTTTAACCATGCTAAGCATGCATTTACTAGTTTTTCAATACAATTTTATTTCTCAGTAATAATAATTTATACAAAAAGGAAAATGAGAATAAGTTTTTAAATTTATGAAATCTTATCTGTCTTTAATTATTTAACATTGTTCACCTGCTTTAATACATCAGTATTTGATATCAATTCATACTATTATTTTCCAATATAGTTTCCAATTAAGAAGGAGAGACATTTAAGTAGTTAAACATCAACATTAAAGATTTGCATATGAGTTAGTAATGGAAGAGAGTGAAGTGCTATTGAAGAAAAGGCTTTTTATACATTTTAGGGAGATTCAAAGCAGTTTGTGTTTAGAGAGAGTCCTTTGAGAACTAGATAGGAAACACTCTGTGTTCTACAAATAGTGTTTATCGCAGATGATACAATCTTAACAGGTAAGATATAGAATGAAATACATAAACATTGATGCTTAACATGAAAAGAAAAAGGCTCCTCTGCAAAGAATATCTAAACTTTTCCGTAAATAAAAGGAAAATTTTCTATCTTTTTTTCTAAAAACATGACCTGGTTTATTTTCTTTGGAAATGAATGAAATAGATTTCTTTTGTCTCAAGAAGTGCCAGGACTCCCTGTAACATATAATGTTCCCACTAAAAGGACTGAAATTTTTTAGTGGAAAAATTAATATTCTATAATACACCATATACAGCTGAAGTTACAATTATTAGCAATGATTTTGAATATCATAAGCTTACAATTTGCCGCAAATAAAATTAAATTATCAACAACATATCAACTAAAATAAACTATCAAACAATGATGAAAATTAAAAGAAACATTTTTCCAGCCATCAAAAATCAACTCAGTAATATTTCTCAGTCTTCTAACATTTCAACATAAATTAAATACAGTTTTTCGAGATGTCTTTTTGATGCCTTATGATAAATTCTTGATAATTAAATCTATTTAATAACTCATAATAGTAGAGATTTTAAAAAATTAAATTAAAGTCAGGGTGTGATGCTGGGCATCAATTAAATTAACAAAACCATGATTAATTATTTTACAATGATTAATTATCCAAATAATCCAGAATTCTAACATTTTTCCAATAGATAGTATACCTCTTTTGGTACATTAATAGAAATTGAAAAGTCAATGTTATGCTTTTTAAATTACTTATGTTTGGTTCAATCATCTCAGCTTTCACTTAATAAAATATATATTTAAAGGTTTTTGCAGTGCACTTATTGGTAAATATATATTGCTAATGAAATGATTAAGCTGTAAGATATATTTTTTTAATGAAATAATCAAAATTATTTTTGAAAAATGGGCCAAATTCTTGAACTGATTTCAACTTCCAAAAGAGTAATCATTAGTAAAAAAGTAAGAATGATCCATGAACTCCTATAAAATGCAAAAGTGTGACTGTGACCTGTAACCAATTAATTTCCTACCTTAGTGAAACATCAAGGTTTACAGCACCACCAGAAACAATTACCAAAAATCAGACAAAATGTATTTCCAACAATAAAACATTTTCTTTTCGCATAATATTTAAGATTCAGAACAAAATTTAAAATAAATTTGAAAAAAGAAAAATTCCTATATTTCTTATGCAGAATATGTATTTCTAATGGTCCAATGAAATAAAACATACTTAAATGAAAAAATACTTTTACCTCCAATGTAATTGCATGGGACTTATTTTGGACATGTCTTCCCTCCGAATATTTTCTAATAACTGTTGGACTGAATCGTCTCTGGCACTGCAAAAACATATAACCAAATCTTGGTTGAGATCAAATAAATTTTACTATTCTTTTTTCACGAATTCTATGGCAGAGGGACCAGCAAAGCATTGATGCTGTCTCAGATCCACAACATATTGTCATAAACATATCTTCTGTAACATGCACTGCTGTACTGCACATCAAAAGCTACATTGCCTCACTTTCACATCAAAATCACACTCAAGAAAGGCAACAGAATTTCAAATTTATTAAAAACACACAGGAGCAAGTCATGTTTACCTATTTCCACTAACTAAATGAATAAGTGTGGTTCATGCGGGTACATGATGTTTCTTTAAAAAATTACACCACTTAGAGCTTGCATCTACCATTTAAAAACAAAGGAGGACAAATTCCATTGAAGAATAATAACACTCTAAATAGATTTTCTTAATCTTAAGACTGACCTCTGTAATTTTTATTGAATACCCTTCTGTAGGATCCTCGAATGGTGCAAAGATGCAAAGATTATTAAACTCATCTCTTGGTTCTATCGACAGAGAATGAGGTATTCCTGCAGTACATATGACAGTTGAACAGTGTCTTACAAATATTGTTTTGTTGGCATCAGGAGGCCCTGAAGTAAAAAACAAATGTATCATGTTATTGATCAACTTTATTCTAGAAGAATTCTACTTTGCAAGAAGAGGCCTATTTCATCTATAAATATGTGCTACATTTACAGAAAATAATACAATGCCCTTGGTACTTCACATGAAAAGAAAAAGGCTCCTCTGCAAAGAATACCTAAACTATATACTCATAACAAAATACTAAAAGCTTATTTTGGAAGATTATACTGAAAAATGAAATTCATTGGTCTATTGGCTTGCTTTTACTTAGCAGAAGATAAAAACTTCACAGTTTCTTAATCAGTCACTATTATCATAGAGCAAATGAGAATTAACATTCAATTTCTCATATATGTATCATACCAACTTAATTAAGTAAAAACTACTAAGGCAGAAATATCACCAAGAACTACATGCAATTACTATTTTTTTATCCATGTAATATCAATGATTTAGTATAAATTTTATGATAATACTGTACTGTTTAGAAGAATTAGCAGATAGGGAAGGAAAAGTTCAAGAGTTGAAAATTCTCTACAGAGAATATTTAAGTTTGAGAATTATCAGCAACAAATTTTTCAAAGTAATTTGCTATGTATTCCTAAAAGTACTAAGAATTCTATGAAATGGTAGGTGAAAAATGACTATTAACCCAATGGAGCTTGATGTCTTCTACAGGCAATGGAGATTTTCCTATACAAAAGACTGAGTGATGTCTATAGACCACTCAGGTATAAGTGGAGGCTAGATCATAAAGTGAGCTTTCAGTTATAAAATTTTACCCTTTATGACACTTAACTGCAGGATGCCAGGCCCTTCCCTCAGCAATAAACCCATTCTAGGGCAAATTCATAGCCCATATTGCATATAACTATGTGGTGCGGCATTCCTTTTAATAAAGAATTATTTGATGCATACATCCTCAATATTACCTTGGAAACAAAAATATTGTGTCTTTCTGATGATATAAAACTTTTACATGAAACTCTATGGTAAATATCAAATTAAAATTAAAGTAGAAAAACTCATCATACATCCATACACTCCAACAGTAGTGGACTAAAATGGTTAATATTTTAGTATTTTCATTTAAAAGTTTTAAATTATTAGCAAAACACATTTTTATTTCATAGGTAGCATTGACAATTAATGCAACAAATAATTTTTTAGAAAATGACTAGAATAACATATTGTATGATGCGGGCCCATGCCTTTTAGAATTTAGTTGACCCCTGGAGTAGGGTCTTGAGCCCTGCCAAGAAAGGCCCAAAAGGGTATCTTACATTTACTAAAGAGTGCCTTCAAACTTGGTAGCATTTCTATGAGCATTCAGCTGGTGCATAAATGTTAAGAAATCATGGCTTCCTTAACACTATAAATTTACTACAAGGTAAAAATTAAATTATACTAAGGCAAATACTCAAGATGTATCACTCATCAAAGAACTCAATAATTCCATAGCAAAATTTAATCTGACACCAAATTGGCTGATTGAATAATTGCAAAATTACTCACCAGGAATGAAGTATTTGATGAAAGGACTGCCTTTGACATGACTATTTCCTATAAGAACAGAAATTCTGTAGCGGCCTGAATGACGAACTGAGAATTTAACAACTGCTACATTTGCATGGCTGGGATCAGTGCCTCCAAGTTCTGTCAGCGTTGCTACTCTCCGACTTCCTTCTTCACTAACTTCTACAAAAAGGTTGTCAGTGTCACATATTGGATAAGGCTGTCCATTCCGCTGGTAGAACTGAAAATGAATAGCAGAACTTTGAGATAAAGGTACAGAGGAAATAAGACATTCAGACAATGGGACATATACGACATTACATTCAACTAAAATATTCATGCATGAAAGATCACTCTCCTATGAATAAATCAGCATATTGAGCATTTAAAATGCTTTGAATACTGATTCAGAGATAGTACACTGAAGAAGGAAACTTATAGGATTCATTGATAATACACCTTAATATTTTGCAGATTTTTCTTCCTTGACAACAAATAACTGAATAAATATTCATTTCAAATGCAAATAATAAGAATGGAAGTATCTGGAGTTAATATAGAATCAAATTATATTTCATACAATTAAAAAAGATATATTTTTACCTCTTCTAGCAATCATGATACCAGAAAGGTAAAGAAAAATCTTATAACAAAATAACTAACGCAGCATAATTTTAAAGTAGCTGAACATGTTCCTTAACATAAAATTACAATTTATTCCTTCTTAATTGAAAGAAAATATTATATATAATTCACAGAGAGCTTAGCCACATTTTTAATGGCAAGATGATCTTATTTGAATGGAAACACAAACATATGCACACTTTTCTCCTAAACTCACTTTTAATATCTTGTTATTTTTGTAAAGCAAGCAGCTTTTTCCCTCATGAATGTGATTTCTTCATAAAATATTTACTGTGTTTCATTTAATTAACCACCAATACAATTAAAGAATTGGGAAGATGAGGTTGAACCATCACTATGGTTCTATTACTTGGTACTTGAAAATCCTTTCTTGAGATTAAAAGATAGATTAGATCACATCTATATAATAAATATTACTGGTTAAGACAGGTTTTTTCAACAAAGTACATTAAAAATTATAGTATTTGATTTAGCACATGGATTTTAGTTTATTTTATGCATTCTTATTCTAGTACAAGACATGGAGAAATTCACAATCCTCTACTTACATAATTTACTTTTGGACAGATTAATTAAATTAAGTCCTCAAAAACAATGAAATGATCAGTAAGGACCATCAGCTAAAGATGTTAATAATAAGTAGAAGTAACTTTCAAAGCATAGATTACAAACAAACATGATGAACCTGTCCAACAACTTCAAATACCTCCTAAATAATTATCACTCGAACCCTACTGGAGTCCATTCATATTTGTACACAAAATAAATGAAGGACTATGCTAGATCACAAACATTTGTAAGGATTAGAATTAGGTTTGCTATCATCACAAAATTATATTAAAATGCATCTTAATTTCAAAGAAAAAGTATGTTCATGTCATAAATATCTTAGAATTCACAAGAAAAAAGTTGAATGGAGAAATTCTTGTGATATTCCAGAAGAATGCTGGTTTTGCTGAATCTTTTGAATTCAGAGAAGAACCATAGGATTATAACATTCAATCAAATTTCTATAAAAGTTTAAGTAGATGACAAGGAAAATACATACCTTAACAGTGAAGGTGACTGTCTCCCCAACAACTTGGGGCTCATCCCATTCAAAATGCACTTTACAATTTCCAGGCAAGAGGTACTTCCCTGTCACATATTGAAGTAACGTATGCTTAGCTTCGGGGGCAAGCGCTGGCTGAGTCATGGCAGCTAGCGTAACCAACCCTGCTACACTTACAGATACTACTAACATTCCACCTGTAAATGAAACCAGATCAACTTCAATATATTGGAAAAACAATGAACTTTTTAAACAAATATGGTAATTTATGCTCAAAGCACAGAACACAATAATTAAAATTTGCTTAAACCAAAGTTAATCTTAGAGAGGTAAATAAAATGAGGGCTGGATTTAAAGAGTATGCAAGAGAGACCTAAGGATTTTATGAGTATTAACTCTTGAACTTTAAGCAGAGTAAAAGTAAACTCACCCAAATACTATCTTTGAAGACTGAGAACTATAAAATGATCTGAATATTTAAAATAAATCAGGTTATGCTAGGGAAATATTTCAGACATTCATTAATTATGTTGAATTCGAGTTTTCAGAAATTTCATGCATAAAATGATCACTGAAAACAAATATGTCAATGTACATTTATACCTATGGTGGGGCTGAAGAAATGAAAGATAAAAAGTCAACATGGAATTGATGGTTTTTCAGGGGGATAAAACCCTTGAAGGAATTCACAAATATATGGAAATATAAAAGAAATAGAGTCATAATTTCAACAACAGAATAATAGCCATAATGAAAACAAGGCTTGATTTTAGGCAAATTACATTAATTGAGGAGGATGGATTGAGTTTCATAGAATTATATTTTTTATTGTTGAGTTAGGCAAATTGATTACATATGAATCCAAGCAACCACAAAATAAAATAATGATAAATAAAAACAAATTCTAAGCCACAGTCATTTTTTGACCATCCAAAGACCTGAAAATATCTGAACACCAAAGAATGCTCACATGTAAAAGCAATGTCAGTGATAATATATCAATTAAATAAGCTTTTTATAACCAATGTTTAAAAATCCCAAGAATGGAAAGAAATTTCAAAGACTGAACCTAATAAATTTAATGGACTCAAGTTCTTTTACATACATGTATCTGATTTTATAATACTGTAATTTTAAAGATTTATTTACATTTATGATGTCATTATTTTAAGATTTCTTAATAACCAACCTTGAATGGGTGGGACACTTAAAAATACACTGGTTTGGGCAAAATTTAATAGCTCAATCATTATGTATGAAGCTTACATTATTTGCAATAATTTCAAATTCAATATTGATTTAAAATATAAAAGTATTGGAAATATAGCAAAAAGCAATTTTAATTGTAGTTTTGCTAACTTTTCTCCTTTAATACTTGATGTGTCTCCTAAATCAAGTTCTATTCTTTTTAAGAAAAACAATCTCAACACATCATCAAGAAGGAAGACAAAGTTGCAATGGACATTCGTATACAGAACAATGGAAACTGTGAAAACAGAATGTAGCAAACAAAGCTTTGGTTATCAGCTAAAGGTAAAAACATTGAAATAATTTGAATAGCTTATAATATTGATTGTAAAAGTATAAGATTAGAACAATGCTACCAATTGTCAGTCATGACATTTCCTCTGCAATTTCATGTAAAAACTATTGCCTTCTAGCTCATTTTAATAAATTATGGTTAATTTTATTTGAAGACTACAAGTGGCACTGTCCTCAATCGATTCCGTTAATTTTTTTCTTTTAAAAAATGTAAGGAAATCTAAGACATTTTTCAAATGCTGGAGATATTCAAGGTCTTATCATCATATGGGAAAAAATAATAAAATCCAGAACTGTCCCTTCTAATCCAGGATACTTAGTTGATTTCTTTGTTTCTTTTTTAGATTTATGTTTAAGAGGTATAATGTATATATTGATTTAGAAATTGATAAAGTAAAAGGGAGAGAATCGCAGAGGGCTCTTGTGGAGCATGTTGCAGATGAACTGTTTTTTAAGTGAAATGAGAGTAGTGGAGGATAGTGGTGAAGTTTGTGTTAAAGTAAATAGTAAGCAAAATGAGTTTTGAATACTAAAGAAAGACATAAGGATGTGCAATACCTCTGTATTTATTCAAACTCTATATGAACATATGTGTGGGTGCTGGTGCGTGCTAAAAATGAATTATTGATCAAGGAAATGCTAATATTTTGGTTAGTATGACTATGATTGAGGTGAGAATAGATATGAGAATGTGAGAGTTTCCAAGAAAAAATGGACATGAATATTTTATCCTTATTACTTCCTTAATGAATATTGCCTAAGTAAAGGCTGCTTTTTGGGATACATTAGATGAATTGAATGATACTTAAGAATAAGAAATAATAATTGCAGGATAGGTATTTGAATGTCACAGGAGAGAATGCTGAAATGGAAGATAGTTTAGTTTAATTGCATAGAAAGATGGATTAGAACAGAAAGAAAGATTAAGGGAAGAATGACAAAAAGGAAGGTAGAAAAGTTGGCATGTTGGTAGTGATTGAATGTGAGAAATTGTCCACAGAACCAAGAGTTGCTAAATGCAGAAGTGTGCTTGAGTACAGTAGGAAAAGTTTGGTTTTTCAGGAGAAACATTTAAGTAATCTGACTGTAGTTGGAATGGATTATATGATATACATGTTCAGCAATGAAAGGATTGACAGTCTACTATGAATGAATAATAACTAATATGGTGTGAAAGGAAAATGTTATCAAAGGGAGAAGAAGCCAGAAAAAAAAGTTGGTAGAATATGGGAAAGAAGGTTCCAAATAACATTTCTACACATATATAAGTACAAGATAAATTACCCCATGTCCATGCTCCTTGATTTTGACTGCCTTTCAGAACTACTGTCCATAGGGTACTCTTCAACTGGTCTAAGTCTTCCTTTGAAGTAGGGAGAGCTTGGCGAGCTGCTGCCCAACTAGTGAAATCTTTTCCTAACATTCTACGAGCCTGGCTGTCTTCTAACCAATACACATCATCCAATGAGGCCACTTCTGCTTGTACCAGTCTGTTCAATGAATAAGAAATTACATGAATATGAAATATATACAGGGGGTAAAAGAGGAATATATCCTGCTTTGAAATTAATAGACATGGCATTGATATCTCCTTTTATGCTACAGACAGAAAGTTATCTGTTTTAGTTCTGTTCAAACATACAATAATTTTCTTAGATCAGATTCTTAATTTTGTAAACAGAAAAACAAAGGAAACACATTTTACATTAGGTTAATGCTTTTTTATCCTATTTGAATTTTATAGACCCTCCTAAAGAAACAAATTTCTAAAGAGTCCCTCAATATGGCCATAATGTATATACACACCACTAGTATATAATATGACACTTGTAAGTAAATGGTATAAAAACTAATTCTTTTCTTAAAGGAGGTTTGACTTACATTTAAAAACAAGAGAGAAATGAATTTTGAAGATTTTATTAGATGGTCGCAATATTCCTTATGTAAGCAAGATCTGATTATAATAGTTCAAATTAATGTTATAGAATAGGTAATTCTATACCCAACAAGGAATGTAACACTATACCCAAGGAACAAGTATAATAAAATAAAAAAATAAAAAAAAACAAAAGTTAAATTAATATGTAAATAAATGAATGGAATACAATTATCGTCAAATTATTAAGTTCAACTTCTGATATTTTTGCAATTTGCTGATAATGAAATTGAATAGAAATGGTTTTCAGAATATATGCAAAGAAATCTTTGATAGGAAAACAACAGAACTATTACAAGGAAGCCATGTCAAATCTCTTGAAGGAAGAAAACTTATAATTAACAAATATTTTTCAGGTAATAATTTTCAATTTAACAGATGAAATGAATTAGCAAGAGAAACAACACGGTAAAAATTAAAACTATTGAATTGAGTATTTTGTCTCACCTGTGATAGTGATGAGCAAGGCCATGTTGTGTTAGCCACTGCCTCAGTATCAATCTCTGTTGGAGAAGGTGTGCTGCTCTCTGCAAGCGACCTCTGTCCTCCTCTTCTAAGAGAGGCAGTTCCAAACCTTCCTCTACAGCCTCAGCACATCTTACCAGGCTAGATATACCTGATAACAGAGAAAAATATGCATTGTAAGAAGAAAATAGATGAATGTAGGAAAACTGTTAATGATAAACTGTTACCATACATAAGAAGAGAAACTGTACACATGAATATGCTGGAAGCATATCAGTAGTTGTACACCTAATTAAATGTCGATTATTTAATCAGTAGTTGATAAACAGCAGTCGACTTTCTCTGAACATACTGAAGCAAAAAGAGATAATAACTTACTTTCTCAAACTAAGAATGTATCAATTTTTTCAGTGTATCATTAGTATATCTACAGATATACTAAAGATACACCGAAAAAGGTTATATTATTATAAGTGGATTGTTGATGCACTTAACTCATCCCAACGAGCCTGATATAAATGCGTGGGTCATGAGAACAATAAGTATTAAGATAAAGTAATTAAGTTTTAAATATCTACATACCATCTTGGCTGAATCCAGATTTATTTTCAAAATCAACAATAGCATGACAACGTATTACAATTAAAGTTGGTAGAATGCAGATCAAATTAAAAAAGTGGTCTTCACTCGATCTTAAATATCTACATCGAATTTTCGGGAAATGTATGTTATGTATCTTAAAAGAAGCTAAACATGATGCTGGCAAAGTACCTTTAAGAGTATGTACCTTCTGATGTCAAAAGACTGTTACGAAAGCCATTAACACGCTTCAGTATGAACGTGCTCATCGCTGCGCTGTTATCTTGCGTCGTAGATTCGTTGAAAATTTCGGACACATTTAAAAACACATAAACCGCCGAGGGCGGATGTTTTGCAGACGACTCACAAAACTTTTCATCAATCCTAAAATACAACGCTGACTACGGGGCAGCAGGCACGCGATTCCAATAGCATCGAAAAATCCTCGTTTAATTTTCTAAACGAATGGTTCTATGCGTTAGACAGTAGGGTACGTCCTCAACACTCCGCGCACTTGACTAACCAAAAGAAGGCTTTGAGAGGCTGAGAGCGCTTTAAAATCGGCAATGCCTCGTTTTGATCGATAAAATTTAAATGCAGTAACTGCAGGAAGTCGTCAAGGATTGGCTCTTTTCCTCCGATTGCAATAACGCTCCACCGAAGCTGCAGTCACGTTTCTCGGGCGACGAAAAAAAAACACCAACAAAATAAAATTATAAATCTGGATAAGCCGGGAAGGATCTGATTTTTTTTTACTTTCTTCCCCTCTCTCAATTTGCGAGTGCTCCACAGGTTAGGGAGAACATTCGATCCGATAACAAACACAAGAAAATGTAAAAAAACGAAAGCGCGGAGCCCCGCTCGCCGCGATCAAGAGATTATTAGCCATTCCGGAGAAGGATTTTTTCCACGTTTATTCCTACGTATTCCAAAAAGAGGTGAAAATAAACAAACGACAGACGCAAAACAAACATTTTCTTCTCTGTTTCATCAGTTACTCGGCACCCTCTCTCTCGCCGACACACACGTGCACATTTCTTCATCGTTTAAAGAACAGCACTTATACTTTCGATGAATATAAAACACGTTTTGGAAAATAGTGTGAGCAAAGGGGGCTTTTTGAGAGGAAAGGGATGCATTTGCGCCAGTTCTTAAGAGCGGAGAAGGCCACGGAATCAAAGCGGAAGACAGATAAAGGGGAGGAGGAAAGAAGTTTGGGAAGCTTTCATGTCACCGCGCTATGAACCCCCGGTGATTTATGCGATAAAGAGCCTGCGGACTGTATGCAACCGTTTCGCTAGGCTGCCGCTGCCGAGAGCAGAGCGCCTCGACTCCGCCATAAACAAGCGAGAGGCGAGTGGATCTTGCGGAAGTGGGAAAAGCGCGGGAAAGGATGCAGAGGGATACGAATGTGGGATGAAACACGTGAAAGGTGGCTTATGAAAGCCACATATGGAAGAGATAAAGACAAATCAGAGATGGGGAAAAGAGGGAGGGGGATGATGAAATAGATGTAAGAAGTAGATGAATTAAACTAATAGAAAGGTTAGATAGGAGAGAGGGAACCAATCAGGAAGGGATGCGAGTAGGAAGAAAGTTAGAAAAAGAGGGGAAGTGTGCAGTTATCGTAAGAAGAATAAGATACCAGCATCTGTCAGCACAATATTTATCCTGGGCTGCTTTAAACTGCAAAACCTTTACCATTAGTTAACGAAAGCCATAGAGAGGGAGTGAAGCTTACTGGGCAGGGTGAGCAATGAGGCAGTTTGCTTTTGCTTGAGATTTACATGTGTAAATACGATGTACAAAATTTTGAAACTGAGATAAAAGACGAGGTAATTGAGGTGTTAAGGTCTTTATCGAGGCGAGATTGAGACTGAAAAGTCAATCTCATTTATGATCATGATATTAATAAAGAAACATGATGAATAATTAGAGAGAAATAGAGAAGACACCTTAGAAGGAGTTTTGAATGGAAAAAAATCTAAGGTAATATCTCAGGGGAAAAGATCCATTGCAGGAAAACATCCAAAAGGGGATGTGAATGTCTTTGGGAAATGAAACATGGGCAAGAAGAGAAAATAGGAGAAAAAAATGAAAACAGAATAAAACATAGTGCATAAAGGAGGTTAGATCATTCACTAATTCAGAAATCTGAGTGACAGCTCACAGGGACGAGGAAAAGAACACTTGCATCTCGATAAAAATACAGATTAGGAGACGGACGCATGGTATAGATCAGAAAACAGAGGGTCTGGAGAATCAATAAGAGAAAAATAGGGAAACACGAAAGAGAATCAGGGGCAAAGAGATAAAGAGGTTTCAATCTAATAGAACAGCAAAACAGTATAGAAAGAAGAGAGAAGGAATAAATGAGAAAACAGGAAATTGCGATTCGAAAACCCACAACAAGAGGAAAGAGGATGCAGGATACTGCGGATGAGAGTCCGTCGAGATTAAATATAAATGCGATGCCCGAGAATAAACAACACGAGAGAGCAAACGTTAGATGTTTAAACGTTCGATGAGGCAATGAAAAGAAAAAGGCGTAGGGTAAATGAGAGATGCAGTAAGGAAACGAAGAGAGGAGAAAATGCACTAGAAAGGTGTCCGTAGGTGAAAGGAAGAGGGAGTGACCTAGAGCAGTGTTGGCGCATGGCGTGACCCACGAGATCGAATGTCCGTGTATATGCGGAAAGGCAATCACGCATCGAAGGCGCATTACCAAACTCCGTTTACAGGAGGAATTCTTTTTCCTCTCCTAAAGATTTGACAAGAAGAGCCGTCAAAAAACTGCCTATCATCTGGGATGTTTCCCTTTTTTCCGCAGGTTCGAATTAAAACGGCGCCACCGTCGGAAAGGGAAAAAATCAGCACACGCCAACTTCATCGAGACATTCAAAACGCCTTCAAAAATCCATTATAAAGTATAAACAGGCGATGTCAGGGTCGTTTATTATTCGCCTTCCAAACATTTGCCCTACATAAGCAAAGAAACGGAATCTGGAAGTAGAGAAACAGTGAGTAGAATGGCATGCAATCCGAGAATTTCTTATAAAAAGGGATGAGTAATTCCGAAAGTGAATTGGAAGAAACGGAGGCGGCCAACTTTAAATTGAAATGATTGGAAGAATGTCGGAGAAAATTTTCGGGATGCGCAAGGCTTAAAGTTAGCGAACATCTGTAAGAAGATTGAAAAGAAGGAAGTTGGCGCCATCAAAATAAGATTTCCGATTAATAGAGTCTTCATTCTGCAGGTATAAGGGTGTAGTGACCGTCTTAATCCTGACACAGCTTAATAAGCGACAAGACTCCTCGCAGCAGGAGGGGACCAACTGACCTATACGATTAAAAAGTTACAAACTATTCAAGTGGTCAACAATTTGTTATATCCGTCGTGTCACTCATCCACAGAGAGGTATCTGCGTTTATTGATCGATATTCTACGATGAGGATTAAGATTTAAAGGTTTTTCGAAAATTAAAGTGATGAAAATATGATATAACGTAGCTATTTTTCAATATGTTACTTATTCGGTTTTAAGTAGAACGCCTCTTTATGGTAAATCATTCTCCTTTCCCAAAAATTATAATGTTTATATTATAGTTTTAGGTGTGACTTGATGGAACTCCTTCATAATGACAGAGAAATAAAACTCACTTTGTAGAGTCCACAAATACTTTTAGAAAAAAACGACCTAAGTTTCGTTATAGCGTAACATCTTCAGGTGTGATTGTTCTATGGAGCAATGAGACCTCGGTCGCTTTCATTAAAAGTATTTGTGAACTCTACAAAGTGATTTTTATTTCTCTGTGATTATAATGTTTACAACTAAAAGAGAAATCCCAGGACGTAAAAGCTATAGTAGAGTTCTATTTATTCTAAACTGTCTCAAAAGTAAATCATTGAATTTTAAAGATCGGAATAGTAAGGACAGAAAATATAATTTCTTGTCAGGTTAAGTATCAAGGCATTAACTGCCGATAAGATGTAATAACAGTGTCCATAGCGCCTTTGGGATTTAGGAGATGAAGACTGCTAATACTTATCGTAACGGTACGAAACGAAAGAAGTGTGACCGACAATACGTTTCGATTATCACCCAAAGTTCATTTTAAGAGTCGACCTGTAGCCGAAAAACACAGGAAAATACCGATAGATGAAATGCAGCAGCAGGAATTTGAACCTCAGACTTCTCCGCAGCAGGCAAGCGCCTTAACCGCAACGCCACTGAGGTTCAAATAAGATACGATAATGTTAACTTACAAAGAGCGCAAAATTTATAAAATTCCATAGAAAATTTATAAAATTCCATAATAAATCTAACCATCCACGTGGGATATATACGCAGCCACCTGACGAAATCAAGAAGATGAATTTTTTGTGATTTAAATAAATGGTTGTCAATATTTATACTTCTGTGTTTTCGCGGGTTTTTTACGCTCCCCTTCTTGTGTGGGCGTTTTCCCGCATCGTGGGTTTTTCTCCAAAGACCTTCAGTTGAGGAGTTTTTCCCCCACAACCACAAATCTTTATATTTTATCTACTAGTATTTAGTCTAAAACTTTGTGAATTGTTTTTTTTTTTGTCCCTTGATGCATTTTAGATTTATATCTTCTTATATTTACCTGATTTGTTCCTTAATTAGTCTGTAGTTTTGTACATTTAAGCTTAATATAGTTAACTGTATTTTCTTATATGAATTGTAAAGGTTGGGTGGAAGAGAGGCCATACCGGCCTAACCCCGCCAAAAGTGTATAATAATAATAATAATAATAATAATATTAGTAAAGCAATAAATTTAGACAAACATGTAAACAAGTCATTTTTATAGCCAACAGACAATCGTCATCTCAGTGCAAAAAGATATCCATGTTCTGCAAGTGATAGTTTTACATAAAAGCCAAATTTATAGAATCTCTATTTCCAGTGGTCATATTTTTGATCTTTATCAATCTGTGTTTCTTAGCTAGCTTTATTTTTACGCGATTTTCCAATAATTCCAAGTTATAACTGCTTGCAATCAGGCAGAGCAACATATCCTGACATGGTTTTCGCTTATCTCTTTTTAGTTTATCCTTTTTACCACGATAAAAATTATGCGGTTAAGATATGGCTGAATACGCAATTTTCATTGAGAATTATATCAAGGTTTTTATTTTATAGCGTACAAAATCAGTTACACGTACTTACACAGTCACGCAAACTTCCGTCACGAACTCAACTTTGCGCGTACATTTGTATACACGAATTCAAGGTCGTAGCTTTTCAACGATTGGTCTTCACTAAAATAAAAACAGGCAAAAAGAAAATGAAGACCGTTCTGTATACAATGAATGTATACTTCCAGAGACACAGATTAGATTCGGAAGAGTGGAGAAATACACCATGATCTCATTTTATTAATTATCAGGAAACCAATCACAAGTCAACAACAAGTAAATATATTACTTGTTTAATATTCATGAGTTTTAATAAATATCGTGAGAAAATTTAAGCAAAATATTACGGAATGCTAACAAATATTGTGCGCCATAAATACTTTACATCTTACTCATCCCTCCGAACGATCTGGAAGCATACCCAGAGCATAAAAATGAAACTAGCACATCGTTTTTTTCGAGTTACTGTGTTGTGAAAGTCGAGTATACGAAATGTATGTGAAATTGATGGAATAGCGTAGCGGGAGTTGTGTAAAATATATTCAGATTGATGGAAAGAAAGAAGAACAAAGAATCTACAGAAACTATATCAATAATTCGTTCGCCAATAGTGCTATCAAATTAGAACATGACTTATGATATTAAGGGATTCAAAATAAATAAAATTACTAGAATGCAAAGAAGCGCAGCGTGTGGAGTGGCTGAAGAATTTTAAATTGCTTAAAGCAAGGAAAAGCATGCGATTGATAGTTTATCAAAAAATAAAAACAAGTAAAACTTATAACTTGCATGTAGATACTTGACCTTAAGACAGGATAAATTATCAAATATGAGGTCAGAAGACTATAGAAAGTCATATGTTCTTAAAACCTTCTTTTTTTTAAGTATTTGTAAGAAGACATTCTTCAAACCAATTAAATTGTTAATTTTTCTGAATTTTTATCACTCTATCGAATTAATTAATGGGTATAAATTTAAAAATAATAAAGCATTTGATTTGAGGTACTTGAGAATGAATGCCTTTATGAGGCATAATCCTGTCAGAAAATGCCTAAAGAACAATAACGCGAGAGGCAAGATAAAAGTAATTCAAAGTTGGAGAGAAAAGGAGACCGATGGGAAAGATGTATAACTATAAAATCAAAGAATCGATGAAAGATAAAGACTACTTAAGAAAGGCTTCCAATTTATAGTTTCCACGTCTAACAAAGCGGAATAAATCAGGTTAATGCGATGTTTTTTATGTTCTGTAATGATATTCAGTATTTGCATGCGTAAGATTGTGTTGTGGTGTTAAGGTTCGAGCCAATTGTTAAATCCACATATTGTATGTAGTAGACGTTGAAAATTTAGTTAAATATATTGCTTTTTATGGTAAATTAGCGTAATTTATATAGTGCAGCAGTTCATACGGGGTTGTTAAACATTAATGTAAAGAAGATGGATTCTAACATAACATTCCACACGAGAGAGAAAAGTGAAAATGTTAGGAATTAAATGACAGAAGAGATCATGGAGTTATTTAAAAAATCAGAAAATAATGACTGCGCATTCGCAGCCGTTCATGTCAAAGGACAATGTAAAGGGCGTTCTGCAATGGTGACTCGCTAATGAACCAAGATGCGGCGTTCATATCGAGAGCCATCAAACCGATCGGCTGTTTACGAAAGAAAACTCATGACGTCATCCTCGCTATTCTAGCTCATGCTTAATTTATGCGCCCTGAAATTCCTTACATATCGCTTTTTCCTATAAATTCTGGCAGATAGCCCTTCCTTTAAATAATATTCACCGAGGAATTAGACTTGGGATGAATTCTGCAGGGAAATGCGGGTGTCTGGAGAATCCCAATAGTGAAAATCTCCCTTTGCCAACTTAATTTTCTTAAAGTGAAATATGATTGCTCTTTGCGATGACTCAATTGGTTTATAGCGCTGTATGACGAACTCTTTTACTTCAAGGTACGCCGGGGGTCGGGAATTAATTTTTCGGCACACCGACAACGTTTAATTTTAGGCTTTCTGTTAAACATGGAATGTGTAATTCAGATATTAAATTTTAAAATTTAATAATGTTAAAACGTTTTTTTCTTAGAATTTCGACATTTATGAGGTTATGGGAATGCGTTCCTTGCAAATGGGAAGGCGATTCGAACAAATATCCCAGTGAACGAAATACCAGCGTAAAGATGTCCTACTAAATCATAAATAATTAATTATTCTATATATTACTTAAAATGGCTCTCTGAACGATCAATAATCATACAAAACGGTCTCAGTCTCAATCTCATAGGATCTTATCACTTCCGATTCTTACTTGAATATCCACCAACTTGGACTCATTCTTCTCTATTGCCTTTTTCGTGAGAATTACCTGCTATAGCATTCCGCTGCAAACCCTTTCGATATCTGCCACACCCACTTTTGATTCCATTTTGTCTCTTCAACCAACGCCCTTTTATATTATCTCCAATACCACAAACAATTTTATCCACAAACCTTCCTTTTTTGGACTAAGAAATTCCCACTTTCTAAAGCATCCTATCATTCAGAGTTCTTTTTTCTCATGTCAGGACTTTAACGATCATTCCACAACACACCTCAAAAGAGGCTTCTACCATTTAATTCCTCATATTTTTCTATTGCCTCTTCGTCAATAGTTCTCTTTGCCTAGTAAAATCTTCCTAGTTCACTGCCACTTTGCTCCTAATTACATTTGCGCATCTTCCACTACCAAAAACTGTTGCACCTGAAAGAGATTCTTCTTCATCTGGATGTTTACTCTGACTTTCCTTTCCTTGGTGAATCATTTGATTGTGATGATTCTGCTCTATAGAGAGAATAGCATGAAAAACTATAACATTAAGATTGATTACAAAACCTAAGCGATGGCTAGTAGCCGAAAAAATACAAAGAGTAACGCCTTAATAACAATAAAGATATATAAAAAATTCTAAATTACCCAATTTCATCTTTACTATACTACTGAACGTCTTTTATTATCTGAATATTTTGTAGATGAGTAATGTCTACTCATCAATGAGAAAAATGATAACATCTTATAAACAAAATAAAGTAATGAATAACTTAAATAAATAAAAAAATAATGAAATAAATAAGATAAAATAAATGAAATAGAACAAAAATAAGGCAAATAAAATAAAAATGTGAAAAATTGAATTAAATAAAAATCAAACAAAAATAACAATAAAAATATCGCAGAAAACTAAGGAGAGAACCTCTACAAATTAGTATAAAAACACTGCCCATTGGAAAGAATATAAAAAGATTTTTAAATAATAAAAAGATATAAGAGAAAATAACAACTTGATTGAATAATGGGTACCGCTCGGAAAAGGAAACCGAACGGTTTGCAGCTGATTCAGCGATCTCAGCTTCAGATGAAATGAAAGAAGAGTTTAACTAGAACTACCTATTTCCTCTGTGGATTGGAGCTTGAGGAAGCAGGAGCTCAAATCAAATTAAAAAACAAAAGCCTCAGCCAAAGAGGGAGAAAAAAAGGAACGGGTACAATCGAAAAAATCGTAGTATTCCGCTATTTTGGAAGTAAGATCGTCAGCAATGGAATTAGTAACAGAGAAACAGTGTATTGAATAGAAGAAGGAAATTTTACTAGAAAACATTGTTGACAGCATCAAATATGAGCTTGCGTGTGGGGAAACAGTTTATAAAAATTTAAATATGAAATTACGATAAACACATGTGAATCTTGGATGAGAATGAAGTGAAGACTTACAACAGACTTATAATGCTTTAATGGAGAAAGAATGATTACAAATTTGGAAATGGTGCTGCAGAAGAATGTTGAAAACAGAATGGACGGACAGATTGACTAATGAAGTCAACACGAATGGTGGAAAATATGATGAGAAAGTAGAGAATTAATCGGCCACACATTGTCTCAACAGAGTTCTGAATTTAATATATGGAGGAAGGGAGGAAGACCTAGAGGAAGGTGGTGCGAATTTATGAAGGGATTTACAAGATGGCTTGGAGACAAACCAATCCGCTTAATGATGGCCCTTGTTTATCTACGAGAATATTTGCTTATCAGCATAACAGGGCAAAAGGTGACACTATTCTAAGGGTCATTAGCTCGAGCGATATTTTACGAACGTAAATTAAGTTTACATCGAAAGCTGACCAGTATTTCATTATATTTCGTAACATGGGCATTCTACGTAAATAAATGACATATGATAAATAATATTCTGATACATGAATTATATTCACATACAGTAAAACCCGTTTAAAACGCTTCTGCTTAAGACAGTATCCCGTTTAATATGCTATTTTGTCCTGGTCACTTTCATAACTAACACATAGTAAAAATACGAGTTAAGACTGCTAGCTTATAAACCAGATTTTTCCTCTCTTCTGTTACAATGCAACCCGTTGTAGCCAATCCGCCTCTCGGTCTATCGACTATGGCGGACCGCTTACATTATTCTTTCCTATTTGTCTATCTGGTAAAAATTGCTTCATTTATTAGCGATAAATGAAAAAAATAGTTAAAAATAAAAACTCTCTCTTTGTGTGAAAAGCAGATCTTTCTTAAAAAATAGGACGAGAAGACAACCTGTATTACACAATACTAGTTCCTGGACACTAGTACTGCGAAAGTAAAGCAAACTAAAGAAGATTCCTTTTCGGGTGTAACTAAAGAAGATTCCTTTTCGGGATTCCTTAACGGCCCAACCATTTTTTGTTGAAGGGAAATAAAAATTTGTAATATCCCGGTTATAACTCTATCTCACTTATAATTATTATTTGGTCCTCTGCAAAGCGACTTAAGTGGCTTTTTTGTATTGAAATGAAACCTATCAAACAAACAATATGATAATAAATGAAATACGGTAAAGAAAGGAGGAATAATGAAAATAAACAATTATTAGAATTATCCGTATACTGCAGAAATTAGGAAGCATTCCAGAGCGATTTCAAGACAAAATGCACACCGAACATTAGAGGCATTTACCGAAAATTGCCCTTTCAAACGACGCGACCGCATTCGGAATCTCGGTGCACATTTTATCGGCGCCAAACGTTCGATGTAACCGAAAGCAATTGGAAAGTAGGCCCAAAAAAGAAGACTTTTTCACAGAGGGAATTGGAATAGGATGAAAGAGATGGTCTAATTTCTCACTTCCCGCACTTGCTTTCGAACTTGACTAGAAACAGAATGAAACAACAACCGCAGCGTAAAAGTTGTAAGTTTCACTCTGCGGGGATGTCCCGGGATCCCGGATTCCCGTTTCCGAAGTCAAACTAAATCCTGATAATTCACAGTTTGTCATATGTTGAGATTGAGCTTAAGAAATTGCCACAATGATAGGAGTTACCATTTAACTAGTATTAGTCCAGCATTTTTTTGCTCTCATCTATATTTAAGAAAGTGCATCTTTTTATGTTTTCCAGATACAGATGAGAGACAATGTACATTTTCATGCAGGTTCAACGAAAGAAATGTTACAATTACATTTAAGGATACGGCTAAAAGTTGTTACTTCTTCATTTCTTCACGTGAAACAAAGGTAATAAGATATACCGATTTAAGAATGACTTCTTTTAAGGTTTAGTAAATTTTGGGAACATGAGTGATTCTGCCATAGCTGCTTTTTACCCCTTTTATTTTTTCCTCAACTTCATGTGAAAGGTTTTTTTTACGAGGTGTTGTGACTAAATATCAGAGGGTTAAAGATTGCTATCCTTCAACGAAATACTATTCTTAACCTTTTTATAAGTTAGAGATTTCAACAAAATAAGATCAATTTATCTGGTTAAGGGTAAAAAATTTTCAAGTCAAAAATCAAAAATCTGTAAGTTATAAGGATCATTTACTAGTGGAGAATTTAAAAAGAAAGAGCAAATTTAAAACGGAGTTACGGAGTAAATAAATAAAATTAATAGATATTAGTTGGAATATCTATAGTTACAAACTGTAAATAATACTTATAGACATAAGAAGTGGTCGAATGATGGATTAAGATTTGCGGAAAACAAAATGTATGTTGATGGAAAATATTCAGATACTATTTGGAGCCACGACAGTAATTAAAATGAAAACTCACCCCTGGGATACATGAGATGCATAGCGTTACTATTTCATTGTAATCTTTAAACGACGTCGCATTGTGTAAGCATAGTATTGTGCTCCATGGATTTATTCTCCGCTGGAGCTTTTCTCAAAGTGTGATCCACCGCTATTGAGAGAAAATACCGGACTAATAATAATTCACACAGATCAATCTCATTCTGTTTTTAGGGAAACTGTGGCTCCAGCCGACCACCACCTAATGTAGGCAATTTGCCAATAAAGCGGTGGCCATCCACTCCTTTATGGAGACAGAAGGATAACGGAATTCCAGGACATCGAACCGAGGGCAGCGCGTTCGACTTTGGTGAAAGAGATCTCGGGTTCGATTCCCGGTGGGGGGCCCACGTGCGAAATGACCTCATCTGTCGAAGCACTTTTTAAACATCTACAACTACGAATTGAAAAATTTTACAGAACCGAAACCGAAAACAGATTCTGATTTCGTTCCTATTTTCGGTTCGCATTCATTCACATTTTATTTAAGTATAATTAGAGGAAGGTTTACTAAGCATGTATAAATACGACTTGTAAATAACTATTAATAATGAAGAAACAGCTGAAAATAAAAGAAGAAACTTCCTGAATATAATATCACAATAGTGGAAACGAATAAAACCGATTCGACGTTATTAGGGGCGAAAGTAGAACTGAACCGATATTTCTTTTTTTCGTCGAACCGGAGCAAAACCGGAATGAAAATATTCGGTGCTCAGAGGGATTCGGAGAATGAAAGGTCTGATTCTCAGTCGTGTTTGATTTTTCACTTTCTATTATCTCTTGGGTATTTTCGGGCTCACGGTTTATCTTGCAAATCTACTCCTAAATCCCTTCAACTGTAGCATTGGAACAATAGTAATAATAATATTCCAAGCCGATGCTTACCTCCATACATTTCCACGCGTATCCTTATGATTAGCTTGCCTTTCCACAACATCCCAACAGCTGGAGACATAAAAACGCGCGAAACGGACGAATGTCATCACCGTACGAAACACCTCAGTCCAGATGGACGCGACAAAAACATTCCAGCGGAGGTCTCACAAAAGCGACGAATTAAATGCACTATGGAGAGTCCTTCACTCGGTTGGTTTCGCCGTCACGAAGCCGAAAATTGCACGGAATCCTCTTCGGCGAATCGCGCATGAGAGAACCCGAAACAGAGCATTCGATCATCACCAGCGGCGCATTTTACCTCTCGAAAAAAAACGACAATGGCCGCTCCCGCCACAGTAAGAAAAGGAACTGCCATGACGAATTCGCGTGCAGACGGAACTAAAGGATTAGGGAGGGGGAGGGAGGGATTGCCATGGCAGCGGTAATAAACGGATGCATTTTCTGGCTTCATTAGCGCGAGTATTAGGCTATTTCCAAGGTTAACGATTTCCGAGCTTTCAGGAGAAGATACGGAGCTTCCTCCGAAATAGGACTTCGTCAGGGGAGATTTTTTTATGAATAAAGATGCGCGAAATTTGGTGCTATTAAAGGTAATGATTTAATAGAGCTGAAGGGAAACGTGGACACACTATGCTTGACTGGGAGAGCTTTTTTGGAACGAGACTAATGGTGGAATATTTAGAATATATACTAGAGCGGAACCTATTTTCAACGTAAGGATAGATGTACCATTAGTCCGCATATGAGAGAAATAGGTCACATTTGAAGAAAAGTTTTTAAATTTATCTAAATATTTCTGCCGTATGACAAAATCCAGACGGTAGCCTTATCATTATCTCTTTAAAATTTTATAAGCAATTTTTTATAAATCGTAACTTATATACAGCCAACGTATTTACAGCACATATAAAATGCAAGTTTTCAGTACGTATTGCCCCCATCCTGTCAAGCATGACCTAAATGGTTATGCATGACAGGATCTTTAGAAACAGTTCCATATTAAAAAATTAACATTTCTTCCTAAACAAAAAAATTGTGATCTTAACACCTTAAAACCAGTTATAACTGCGTTAAAATCAATCTTCTCGAGCGATACTTAGATTTGAAGATCTCACGTAACTGAGACTAGCAATCATTCAAACGGTCAACGTTAAAATTATGAGTTGGAAAATGAATTCATTCACTAAGTGAAGTAAAAGAAATTACTTCCATTCTATTTTCGCTAATTGTGATTAACGACACTGAGAGAGGAAAAAATAAAGTTGCTTTCAAGAAAAAGGAAAACTTTTTTCCCCACTTTTGCACTAGGGCAAATTAGACTGATGAAAATAATTGAGCGCCTTTCCATTTCTGAAATCATCATCAGTGATAGTGACCTTTCTTCTCAGAGAAACGCCTAAAACTTAAGCTTAAGAGTGAGAGACTTCAACATCATTTCTCCTATAACTTAGACAAAAGAATCAACTTAGATTATTACGAAAAAAGTATAATACTTAGGAAGAAAATTGTGAGAAAATGAGATAAGAATTTTCGTAATAATTTCGTGGATGGACACATCGAAAATCAATGCTTGATAAATTGGGAAAAAGACATTCGTTACAAAATATATCGATGAAATCTAAACTTCGACATATTTCAGTTCAACAAATTAAAATATCCTTGAAAATATAATAAATACATAATTTAATAATTTCATGAAGATAAGAATATAAGTTAAAGTATAAGTAATAAGTTACCGATTAGTGATACCCAAAGACATACTCTGTAAAATATAGACAATTAAGGCAAATTTATCCATCCAATTACCCACAGGAAATCAAGCCTGGAATACATTACATCAAAGAAAGAAGAGTCGATACCCCTGTGCAACCTAGAAACCACATTTATGGCAAGTAATCGACAGATAATGAACAAAAAGAGCAAATAATATATTTTAGAGATTTGTCCTTCATTTGCAATAAAAAAGAGAGCTGCTCGAATCAGAGCAGTGTATTTGCAAAATATTTAATGCTGTAAATCATTACTCAATCCCTGTGATCATATAATTAATTACTAAAAAATTCATATTTTTAAAATAACAAAATAGTATTCTTCTGTGCATTTAGAAATAAGAATATAGAAATTAGCTCAACAGATAAAGCAAATTTTTAAATAAAAATAATAAGTACATATTCCGAGGTAATTTACTATATATATTTTTTAAATTATACCAAGAATATTCAGATTTTCCGCTAAATTACTCTCGCAGGCATGCGAGAAAAATACCAATCACTTCATTACTTTGACAGCATGCGATAAGGAATTAAAAATTATGGTAAGTAGACGAAGCGTGTCTACGGTAAACAGGAAAAATAGATTTCCATTTCATTTAGTTTTTGAAATCGCCAGCACGAAAGAGTGCCTTTACAATAATCCGATGTTTATAGCCTTTGTGGATGTCCGGTTTTTCTCAATGATATACATTAGGATTCTGTGTCAACATCTCACGGAAATACGTACTTAGCTTCCACGCCAACATGCAAGGGTGGAGTTTGGAATGGAATATTAAGCAGAGTTTAAAAAAAGATGCAATTAACTCGTCACTTGGATTCATTGCTTGATTTTCCTCATAAGAACACTTAAAGTCCCATCAATCTTAGCATTAAAGATCATAATGCAAACCTTAATTTCAGAAACAAATATTTACACAGGGATAAAACAAAATCATAGAGATTTCATTGAGCTATGAAAATGGCAATATAATGCAGAAAAGTCACGCGATAAAAGTGTACGTCAAGCTGAGAAGGGGAAAAGCGGCTGAATTCAACTGTTGGAGTCGAAATTTAATTCAGGTTCCCTGTTGATTTCCATGTTCTATAGATTAAGATAAGCGTTAACAAAAAGGAAGCAAAATATCAATCATTCAGGAGCCCCGTAGATGACCAAGGAAAGAGCAACGATACGATAATGTCTTCACTTCGAAATAATTTGATTTTCAATCAAGAAAAAATGAGAAACAGAGACAAACGATCCTTTTAGCTAAATATTAGCTGCTGTCAGACGAAACGATGATGAATTTCAGGGAAACTCCAGTTTCCATTCGAGGAAATTTGAGAAGGTAAAATAAAATTCTTAAGAATTCAATAACATAGGCTTCATAGGACAACGCAAAATATTTTAGATAAAAAGTTCTTCCTTCTCATTCCATAAAGTAAGAGCCGTCTTATTCCACTAATTACAAGTGATTTATTTCTGATAAACTTAATTGGTTGATTTTAAGTCCGTTTCTCATTGTGAATTTACTTTGCATGCCTTTACGAGTTACCTTAAACCGTCTTTCTAGATTAATTTTCGCTTTTCTTTGGAAACAATCGACTCAAATGGAGGATATGATAGCCAATCTATCAAGAATATGTAAAATTAAAACTTAAATCTTATACCTGGTACGAAATGCAAAAATTACCAAAGGAATATCCAAAACATATTATTTCTATCTGATAACAAATAAATATTGAAATTTTCAAAGCAAACGATAGAAAAATTATTACAAAACATAAATTTATATTTTGGTATCGTAATACAATTCAACATAAGGGTATTAAAATAAGGATATTAAGAAATATCAAAGGGATCAAACCCTACGTGATAGAGGAGTACGAATAGGAAAAAATAATACGACAAAATTTACAATGAAAGACTATCAGACCGTGGATGCTAACGACAGCATGGGAATGGAATAAACAATTTGATATACTTTATTGAACATTATAGGCAAAATCAGGGTAATTCCACAAATATAAATCTAAGTTGATGACGGTTTCGAGGGACAACCTCGCAGGTAGCCTGGAGGTACTTCATGCGCAATTTCGCAATAATTAGAAGACGTTTGTTTACTTGACATTGCTTTCTCATTTTATTTTATACTGCAATAAGTATATATTTGACATAAATGCAAAGACACTGTAACGCACGCGATAGGTGTTAATTTAAAAACGAAATCCATTTCTTCTTAATTCTTTGAGATTGTTGTAATACTGCATAAGAGGCGATATTCATGCAATAAAAATAAAATTTAGCCTCTTTTCGCGATACCGGTCGCGAAAATAGTATCGTGACTTGAATCTCACATTATCAAAAAGTCATGCTTGAGAAAACTGATAAATGAAGTTGATAGCGTTTCTTTGAATTTATAATCCTCGAAAGGAATTGTATTATCAACGAAAGCCATTAGAATGTGGAAACTCCATAAAATGGAATAACTGACAACCATTTTTTCTTACGTGATATCAATAAAAATATGTCACAAGGACGCTTTTACGTTTATTTGTGATGAAAATACTTTAAAATTTAGGGTGATAGGTAATTATCGAGGAATAGCCAATGGCAATTAAATAAAGTAAGATTACGGCAGAGAAAGAGAAACATTGCACGATAATTCTCAGAGGAAATGCTATCTCAAGATCTATGAATTTTAAAGAACATTTCTCTGAAGAAAAGCAGTCAGAGTGAAACGTCAATTACGACAATTTTGACGAAAAATAACAACAACTTGAGGTTTAATTTATGAAAATAATCGTGACCAAAAGAATCCGCTTTAAGTACCCGAAATATATTCTCAAAGAGAATCGGGAAGCATGGGCAATATTTCCGCGGGAATTTTCGAAGGAAAGTTTTTCGCAATATGTGTGCAGTAAATCGATTGGTTTTATTTTCCATGCGGTACTGAATACGTAATCGGCATGTGATGCATTAAATAGCGTCGGATGTGGGTCACATCGACAGTCTTTTCTCTCGGTGTGCCGCCTCGCGTGGAATATGTCTGCAACTGACAGATCTGAACCCAGCGGACATGTTATTTCGTTCCCTAAGTCAGTTTTCAGTATGATTCTTAAAATATTGCACTTTGCATATAAAGTAAGTGGATATGTATCTACGTAAGAACGCATGTAAATATTGATATTTTAGATTAATATACGTAGGAATGAACATTGAGTTTTGATATATTACACTATACATATACACTATACAAACAACATCATATAGTAATGCAGTATGAGCGATTATAGATTTCGATTCTTTTCGCTGCATTTTAAAATTATTAATATAAGATTATGAAGTAGTATACAATTAAATACATTAATTCATGGTAATCAATCAGTGTTAGAATGTGAAGATATTTGCTATATTATTATTACTCTCTATACTTACTCCATAACGGCGGAACCTAACACTCAAATAGCTTAAAACTGAGCCTAACCTAAAACTTGAGAGTTCTTATACTCTCCACTAGACACACTAGACCTCTCAAGTTTTCCGATAATAATTTTAAATTATTACCCCAAAAACAACTGCATACAGTTAACTTACACCTACAAAAATGAATATGTATAAAAACAAATAAATAAAAGATAATACATAGATGAAAACAGATATAAAATATATAGATATTACAAATAAGATTTGGGTTTTACCAAAACATCCTCCACTGAAGTTTTACGGAGAAAAATCGACGCTGCGGGAAAATAACCACAATGGAATGTGGGGGAAAATACACAAAAAAGAGTAAAAGATGAATTTAGGATTACAAATGTAATTCAATCATCAAATTTTGGGTTAAATAGAATTTAAGTTATGATAACAATAGTTTGAACTATGTGAGATTTATTATTTAATTGTAATTACGTAGTGTATCGGTATCTACTATATATCAACATAAGTATGGTAAACGCAGTCGCAGAGAGTTGGTTCACATAGCAGCAAAGGTAAAATTATAATAATTTGTATAATGAAATATAATAGTGCACTGTAATAATGTAGTGCACAAAGGAGTTGATATAGATACTGATGTAAACGTGACGCGATCACTGTATGTTCAGTTAAACATTCTTAGAGTAAATAAGATGAAAATTATATGAAAAGTACAAATACTGCTTAATAAGTAGGGAACTCATTTCTCTGCTAAGTGTCAATCATTTTCGCCGATCCATATCAAAAAGACAAGGAAATATACAAAACCCGGCGTTAAAAGGTCAAAGGAAATAAATAATCCTTTGGTTGGAATAATTACCCCTTTGATTAGCGCGTTTTAAATAGCGGTGGAAGGCGAGATTTCCCTCGGAGATGAGTTGAAGGAATGAGCGCAACTCCCTTCGGTAAATCAACCTTTGCCTCGATAAGGGTTCCGAAAATAGCGAAGGAGACGATTCGCGTGACACGAAAGGATTAATAGGCGTGGCATAGCAGTCACGCAAACCTTCCTTTTTTTCTCCCTAAAAACATTAATTGTTCGCGAATCTGGACTTGAGGAAAATGGAAGACGGAGATGAAAGTTGGAGTGGAAGGTCGTCAAGAGTCGGGTAAAGTAACGCTGTGTGCAGAATTACGATCGACCAAGGTGAGGTAATAAACGGCGCGAAAATGATAAAAGTGGCCCTTGACATTTTGCGTCAAGTGACAGCTTGACCCTCACTTACACGAACCCTGAAATGGAATTCTCTTGTTTCGAAAGCGATTATGAATTTTTTATTTTATTTAAGCAATTACACATTTAACTATAAAGTTATACTTGAGTTATAAATATTACTTGCGGATTTCTCCATGGAAAATGAAGGGACTAAGTTTAACTTATAAAAATGTACACCTATTATGGCATACATCTGATTTCCCGATCTTTATTTGTTGCATATCTCGATATTCATTCCATTATATTTATACATGTTTTAATGCATTCATATTACATAAGTTTGCAATCGGTCAAAATTATCTTTACGTGCACTGCTTAAGAGAGAAATTTCGATTCTTCTGTAGTCATTCTAAGGATACTTTCGGAAAAAAAGTATCGAAATCTCTTCGTCTAAGTTTGTAGGCATTTGTTGATTACTAACAATTGTGAATTTGATACATTTCGAAACACTTAAAGCATCCACTGAGGCATGGGAATCCGTCCTCAGTCGCCGAACTTAAATGTACTAGATCATGAGATTGTAGGACAGGGCTTCCAACCAGGAGTATCACGGGGGCACAGACATTTTCCCCACAGGGGTACTGTTAAGAGAGACAAAATAAGTTTACTACAAGTTTACTAGGATAAACAGCATCATGGGGCTATTCCACGTCGGAATAGGCTGTCTGTCACATTCGTCTTCGAGATTGTCTATATTCTATAGCTTTATTTCTCATCATAAAGAATAGATATTGCGGGATAATTTTACCACGAAGTTCGGGACAAATCTGTCCTAGATCGCTGTTGATGAACTGATGAACGCTGATGATTCCAAAATTCCTTGCTCTGAATCTGATAATTTGCAGATGAAGAATAGAAGAAAGAGAAAAATATTTTCATAGCAGACAAAACCGAATGACCGACCCATCTCGTCAAATATTACATTCCGTTAATCAAATCGTGACCATTATTTTTAGGCAATCAATTTACTTATACAAACTTTGAAAGATTCTCCGATAGCCGAACGTACAAAGAAATATATTAAAACAAAGGGGGACTTAAGAATAGCGATCATGAGCTCATTTCAATGTTGGCATTATAATCTCCCCTAGATTTCTTTCCGAAAAGCAGATAATCCTTGGAAATTTCACTTCTCCGTCCTCCTCCCTTGTGTCACACCAAAGAAACACATCTTCATCCCCTTTTTCCACGTGGAACAGCGAAAATCCCACCCTTTTCATTCTGCATAGAACCCCTGAGGATGATAGCATGGCTATCAAAATGTGCATTGGGTGATTCATAAGAGGTCAGTAATCCGGAACTTCCCTTTCCATCTTTTGAAACTGGTCCGTACACCAACATTCGGCCATCGGAGAGTTTTCAAGCTTCTTTATCATTAAGAGCCGAGTTTCATCTTTTCCCTTCTGTCAATTTATTTACTAAGTATTTTCGAGCACTACCACTCACAAAAACTTCCGAATATCAAAAAGTAGAAACGACTGAATCTCAAAGCAATGAAGTTTTACAATAAAGTCTTTCAGATTAAGGAAAAAACGAAGGTAGAAGTCAATCAAGCGATGCGGTGCCAATTCAAAGATCGAGGGAAACCAATTTAAACGAAACTATAAAACTCCTAAAGTTTTCAAATTCACGAAGCCAATTGGTGTGATCTTTGTTCATCTGAAATGTAATGGATTTCGGAAACGAAACAAAAGCGTTATTTTGGGAACTCGTGACCTAAACCACTAATACAAACGCTATCGTTGGTATCAAAGAATGTGAGATGTGCTTGGTTCGAATCCATATCGGACAATTAAAGTAAAAAATGATACTATTATACTCCATGGTGTACATAAAATTTTCCACAAAGATTTAATCTTAACAATATTCTATGAGTTACATTGAATGACCGATCATTCTACATATAAATGTAAAAACAGCTATGACTTCTAAATTGAGAAAGATGAGGCTACAGTTAGAATCCTCTGCTGAATATATTTATTTAAACTTCTGAGAGTTATAAAAATCCTTGAAAATCTATGGGGGAAAACTGTGCCCGATAACTAACCCTAACTGTTTCAATTTCTATTATATTTCCAAATCTTAGAAAGGCATTTAAAGATCCCAGATAAAATAAAGCCGATGCCTACATTTCTACTCACAAATGCATAATAACTCACTGTCGATTCCAAAAATCATTATACAATTACTTCATAGATTATCCCCTCATTTCACCTATGGTAGGCACAGCCCTGGATATTTAATAGTATTTCTTATCATTTCTTTAAATCTTAAAATAAAACTATCGGTTAATAGACGAGAATTCATTTTCATTTAATACTTAATCTAATAATAATAACTGCAATAGGGTCAGAGAAAGGGGCTAGAAAGTGAGTTTTGTGATGCTTAGGAAGACCAGTTTCGAAATGGTTTCTGTCGTCACACCTGTTTACCTCACCAAGGAAACCTGGTGTGATGATCGAAGGAGATCATTTTTATACATTAGATGCACGATTCTCGGAATAGGCCCATGGCTGAGATGAGCCAAAGACAATTTTAGCATTGGGGTGGGCGTGGACTCACGAGATTCTCCGAAGGCTAGGTACGTGATTCATTCGTATTCCCACTAAGAGTATGGTTGAGTAAGTAATCACGCTAATGCGATATGATTGAAACGAACTTTTCTGCGTTTTCAGCCCCACAGGCTTTCCAGTCTCTTGGGTTGAAAACGCAGAAAAAGATAAGACCTTGCGGTCCGGAAATAGTACCTTAAGAGACATCACGATAGCATTACATTGGCGCTGGTCGGAACAGATGAGAAATGATAGCGCTGCCACACCCGGTATGAATTGATAAGGAGGGATTTATATGGCAAAAATATATAGAGTTGCTACGAATATCAAAGGACAACTATTCTGTTAATTACTCGCTGTATCCTTATTATCTCCATGGAGATCATACTCTCTTTCAGTTCACAATTACGCATTGAAAATATTTAATGGAATAAGTCTTAAATATCACGCATTGTCAACATTTAAAATACAACTCAGCCTTAAGTGTTAGGTATAAAAAATGCTGACTATTTTCGCGGTATCTGTGACATAACGTAGAAAAATTGGCAAGGATATGTGAGGATATGTTACTTGGATACTTTTATGCGACTTATGATAGCTTAAGACTTTCCGAAAACGTTTTTCATTAAGGCTTCCAGGATGGAATGGATATTTTTTAAAACATCAGTATAATATAATAACATATAATCATATAATAACATATAATATCACATTATCAGTATCAATATAATAATATATGATCAGACAGTATATTCAATTAGAAGGCTTAGACGAAGAAAATATTTTTGTAGTAGCTTGCGTTCATATACCAACCCGTTACAGCGAAAATCTTTTAAATAAATTTAGTGAATAAAGAGCCGCGAAAGGAATAGCGAACATACAGAAATAATTCCCTACAAATATCAGTCACATCCGCAAAATAAAAATTTATAGAAAAAGATTAATAACACTATTTTAAGAAAAATCAAAACCATAAAATATCATGAATGTATGAAATAGGATATTTCTGCAATAATTTTGCAGTATCTTTTATTTGTTGCATCACCTTTACTGAAAAATCAAAACATATTTGAAGATCTGAGCCAATTCAATTTAACGACCGAATAAATAAAACAGACAAGAAATTAAATTGATTTTGCTCCGTGGATATCACCGATCTATAAAAGTACGAGCAAAAGATGACAGGAAGGAAATATCAACAACTTCTCCTTAGACCCAATCTAGGGTGTACTTGAATATGCTTACTCTGTGAACATCAGATCAATTATGCAATCACCTAGAATCCTCGAACAGCTTTTTAAATTATGCACATATGAACAAAGTCTAGGTAACCTGAGAGTTTTGTAAACTTAGACGGCAGTACTTTCTTCAAATATTTCTATACAAATATTATAAAAAGCACATCACTAACGAATCATCCAACGTATGTGATACTAGACTAATTCTTTTTGATAAAATTCAATTAATTTCTCAAACATAAATTCCTTTCAGTTATACTATCAACTATGAACCATTCCGTTACATATTTACCGTGAGATTCTCAAACAGAATGTTTCTCCAGTGTCACAGAAACAGTGGAGAGTAACGATTTCCGGTGAATCGAATTTAAGATTTAGACATTGACTATGCTTGCATGTATGCACACGGCCATAATGAAGCAAAGAGTACGTGCAGCTTATCGTAGAGCCTTGAAAATTAACCAGCGAGCCTTATAAGCCTATCTTGCAATAGAGTCATATCTTGGGAACAACTAAGAAACCACTTCCAATGAAGGTCGAGAAAATTAACGTGACTTATCTTAACCTTTGCATGTAATGCCGATTTCATATCCCTGAACGCGGCAAATATAAATTTCATCCTCGAATGAGTTGGATACAACGAAATAAAAACAGGATAAAATATGAAATAAATAATTACGACTTTATAAAACACGACATCTTTGTCTTTCAATATGAATTATTTACGTTATTGTACTGATAACCGTAACTAGTCTAAGTTTGGTTATTTTTACTCTTGTTAATTTGGCAATTCAACAATTTATGGTTACTGAGGATGTTTGTTTTACAAGGTTTGTGAAATTAATAATCATTAATACTTCTACAAAATAAAATAATACATAATTTTTTTAAAAACAAATGAATGAAAATAAGTAGCAGAATGTTATGCAAAAGACCGTTTCATTTTTCGCTAATTGGTAATTGTTAAAGCAGGTTTTTCTATATTTCTAAAATCACAAAAATAATATACTAATTTCATTATCTTGCATAAATGTAACTATCGTGAATTCCGTACAAATTCATTTCATCGTAAAAGGCCGAATGGTCTTAAAGTATAATCCCCAAATAAGAAGTGTTTCACGATAGATCATTTAACTAATGAACTGAAACAACGTTTAAGTGAGGCAGGAAACCTATGGAAAACGTAAAGTTTACTTCACGATCAATTAGGACAAATGACCATCGATCTGTTAACAATCATATCGTGGCGAAGCCAGAAAATAGAATTTTTCCCTCCGAGGAAAGAATGTAGCACTCCGTCGATCCGACAAACCATTGTAAACGAGAGATGACACATTTGAAGGATTTCCTCAATACAAAACGAAGCCATTTTAGGCATGCGGGAAAAAGAGCGAGCATAACGGAGGTACACGATGGAAAACATGAGCGCAGGGGAGAGAATAACACGCAAGTGCGACAAACACAGCGGCAGTCAGACGATTTGAACCGAGGCCAAAACGATAGAAAATAAAAAAGGATTCCGAAAGCAATTAATGTGAATGCCTCCATCGCCAGAATGATTCACACCCTTTCGCGCCATTGTGTTCCTGAAAAGCGAGCGGATAAGGATTGATGATCTTCCAAACGAATCCTGTATCTACGCGACGGAAAAAATGAAACGCCTTCTCCGAAATGACAGCGCGTATTTTCGAGCTGAAAAATGTTACAGCCAGTACGGAAAACGGACATATTTTTGCAGGCCGTTGGAAATTTTATAGATAAAAACAGCACATGAAATGAGGTAGGATAAATAAATAGAACTTATTATCATAGCTTTGGACTATGTTTAACTATCGGCTGAATAGTTAAACAGAGTTTTTCCATTGGATTTAACGGTACTTTGATGGATTATTACTTCAACTACATTAACGTGTATTGTAGTTTTAAAATCATTAAGTTGATATGCTTTTTTCACATTATATATTCTGTGTTTTTGGGTGTTTTGTCACTCCTCTTCTAGAGGGTGTTTTCCCGCTTTTATCTTCTCCAACCTTCAGTTGAGAACAATTTTCCTCGCAAACCCAACTTGTTTCTTTTTCTTACATATTTCCTTCTTAAATAATACATTTAATTAAACTTATGTACTTACAATGTCAGTTGGCAGAGAGGCCAACTTTGGCCTTACGTTCGATTAATAAAGAGTTTATTCATTCTTCCGAAGAAGGGCGAACAAACGGCTTAGGGCGGAGGATTTTCTCCAATGAATCACGCATAAATCACGATAGATCATGGCTAGAGATGAAGCAGAAGAAAGAGCTTCTCGAGAAACAAACAAGGTTTGGCAAAAAAAAAGTTAAATCGACCTGTGGAAATGAGATTTGCATTATCCACTAGAAAAACTCTCGTATGCTCAAATCTTGACATAAATACGGCATTACGAAAATACCCAAATGAATTATTGTGGTGACAATGAAGTAAGGAAAATAATATGTTAATAAGTTGCAGTTGAAGTAAGTAAAAATATTAAGCGAAAGAGAGAAAATAAAAGAAATTTAGTGTTTTTTGGAAGTGAGATACCTTCAATTTAACGAATTTTCTCCACAGATTTTAAGTCAAACAGATTACTGCAAAAATATTTCTGCAAATACATTTTGAAAATAGAACTGTTCGCGAAAAGGAAAAGTATAAATCCTAGATTATTCTAAATATATATAAATTATACAATTCACCAACTTAAAAAAAGTATTAGCTCCTACATTTACTGTGATGATGTAAAAAATTAAGAAATATATTGCTTCGATACAAAAATGAGAACACCATTTGCAATCAATTGGTAATATGGAGTGAGCTCAATTAACGGTATAGGATTAGCGTCATATTACGTATGACTTGATTCCCAAATTTACTCTACGAGAATTCAACATCTTGCAAAGTAGTATCCACGATGTCAATTATTAGTCTGTACATAACCAATCTACAAATGGACGCAACTCAGATATGATTGTTACTTTATCTTTCATATTTGTTGACTTGGAAGTGGGCGAAGCGATTGCTTCGTCTGAATGACAACGAAGAGGCCACAGATATGATGAATCCGTTTATTTTTCATGAAATTGAATGTTTGCTGGATGGAGGAGGAGCAACAAAGCACTTGAAAGTTTCAACAACCAACTCGTGAGCGACCTATATCTGGCACAAGAAAAGTCGATGACCTCTCTTGGATCATTAATATTGGGAATGACACTGGAAAAATCGATTGTCTAGCATTTATCTGCTGCATATGAAGAGACAATTTTTGTACTTAAACAAGAAGGTAGAGAAAGACAAAAATATGGTTAAATATATCGGTGAAATAACGTTACACAAACAAACTATGTTTTGTGAAAAAAATCCGTGGGGTTTTGGATTATTGCTGAGAAACTCATCGTAAAATTTCCGTAAAATATAGCATACATTTCATTAATAATGACTCAATGAAATCAACTATTTTTTCATACTAACAAATATCGTATACGGAAAGTTGTTTTTGCATCAGAAAATATAAATTCTTACATATTTTCTAATTTTCGCGTAAATATGCGATTGTAACTTATAAAAGCTACATCGCAACAAGGATTTCCGATTACAATCTCATTAAACTTTATTTGAAGTCAACTAATCCACAAAAAAGTGTTGTGAGCCGAAAATCTTCAAAGAAATAAAATATTAAAGAAAAAGAATGAGTCGATTCGAAACCGGACGGAATATTCGTTCAGTGGAAACTGCTAAGTATTTTATTTATTTCTTTATGGCGTTCTGCCGAGTGAAGCTGAACAAGGTCGATTATCTGAAATAATAAGTTACCCCGAAATACTTCAATAACATTATAAAACATATGGATATAACACATCCACTTGAAGTAACAGTAAATGAAGATAACAATTCTTTATCAGTTACGACTTGAATATTCTTTGGGATGGGGGACAATAATGTTATTTTTCCAAGTAAAGCATGATGGGCACTTCATTACATTCAAACCGTAAGTGAGATAATGATATAGTAAATGGAGTGAGATGGTTTTTAGAACTCCCACAGATGAAAATAGAGGTGCGTATTGAATTTCGAAAACTATCGGCGGTTACGCTTCTTTATTGGCTATTTATGTTGAAAACTGATAATTGAAATAAAAACAATGAAAATATAATTTTAAGATACCAAAATTTATGCCCGATTTGAAGTTTTGTAGATTTTGATTCCAGTCGAAATTTTTGCTTGACAAAACAAATTATTTGATTTCTTTTGTGGTTACTTCCACCAGTGATGAATCAATTCATGGGAACATTTGCGGGCGGAAGGGAAATTATGCAGTACAACAGTGGGCGGTAGTTAAAAAAAAGGTTGGCGACAACTGGTCTAAACACCTCTTGCGATGTAATAATCCGTAACATGCGACGCTCGGTAAACAATAATTCTCCCTTGCATGCAATGAATTACTTACGAGAATCCTCGAGAAAGTACATTTAAGAATATCAAGATGCGGGGGAGAACGAATCGAAGAAAATCAAAGACTCAAAAAGTTCACGAATCAAAAGAAAACCTAGCCTTCGATTCGGGTTAACTTTTCAACAGATCTACACGGAATCATTTCCTTTGATCGTCACCCAGATCTTTAAAGATATCATACCCAGAGATAACTCAAGCGACAACATAATCTCCATCTGTTTGATGATTTTGAAAAAAAAGAAAGAAAGAACACGTGACGTCAGTGAGCGAGAGTAAGCCGATTACGAAACAGCGGATTAATAAGGACGCGGGCATCTTAAGCACTCCGACGTAATGTGCGAGAGGGTCATAAAAGCACATTAGGACGTAAAATTGGTTGGCGCCAGGCGGAGTTATAAAGTGAATCAAGAGCGTCCAACGCTATCGAAACTTTCTCAGCGATGAGGTCTTAAAAGTGCGATTTCTATCTTCGCGGGAAATGCTGCACAACACGCGAATCTCGCGTTAACCACTTGACTAAGGAAAATATTCAAGGCGGGCCAAGAATAGACACTGGAGGTACTTAGCAACTCTTTTCTTTCCATTACCTCTAATTTATTGCGAACAACAAGTCCGCGCAGTCAAAATTGATGGCAGCGGAAGCACTGAAAGTTGTGCCTGTTTCTTCGTAGGAAATTCACCAGTCGCTAAGTGTGAGAGGCTGAACCTGTTTTCAATCCATTACTTGTCTCTTATTAGAGTAGCAGAACATATATCATCGTCTAAAATATTGTTATTTTACGCGAGATATTCCATTGATGAAGAGAAACTGGTAGACGACAATTACTTCGAATCACCGGCATCTCAAGACTATACATGTATAAAGTTGATGTGCGCTAAGCATTTCAATGGGGATATAGTTATAAATCTCACAGTTTCAATAAACAATCAGCGTTGACAAATATGAAGGTTTTTTTCAACAATAAAAGAAGAATAGTACGCGAAGAGGATTAATTACGGTGCTTGCCGCGAGTGCATAGTTTACTCTGGTAGACCAAAAGTCTGCAGAAATGAAATTAATAATCATATGCGTGTCATATGGCTAGGTTCGACTCGTAAGAGTACATACAAACGTCTTTATTATCGGGCGCAATTTGGACTAGATGGTCTCTTATTCCATTTATGCCTTTTCTCAAAGTGCATAAATATATGAATTCGGAGTTTAAGTAATAATTACTAAATCTTAAGAATAGTATATGCAGGAAAAGGAAAGAGAGATTGGATTTATGAAGAGAAAGAAACCGATAGTTTATAGCAAAGAAAAAATAAATTCAGTGTAGGAAAACTCTCAGGAAAAGAAGGGGCGGAATTATGAGAGGCGTGAAAGGAAAAGAGAGAGAGAAATTGAAACATATTTAACATTAAAAATTAAAAAGTAATTAATATATTCAATAACCAAATCAGAAATTAAGTATTCTTTGCTATAAAACTGGCTATAATAGAATGCTCTTAAGTTAGTGTATAGTATGAACCTTTGATTCATAGATATTTGAACGAATTCGATAGGCTGAACTTAAGGAATATGGATAGTAACAGTATTTTAGGGATTTTTGCGGCTACCTAAAAATCACAATTTTTTGGATAATTACTTTCAACTACAGTCAATTTACTTAGGACAGTTTCGGAAACTTGATGAATAAATAAGCTGTCATTATCATGAGTTAAATTTTTTGTAAACACGGTCTAGGTAAATGCGTATCTACGTAACAAGGACGTATTTATGCCTCTAAATACTGCTTCAAACGTACATATTTACACCATTCATGGCCTTACCACGGCATCACCATTAATTTATTTGAAGAGTAATCTCAGATGAACTCTCATTTTAGAGATTTCACCCCTAAATGTAATTGAACCACTTACGTCTCGGGCGGCTATAATTCCAAGTAAATAGACATCGAACTAAATAAAGTTTCCCATTCACGTAAGCTACCAACACAGATCTTTCATTCTCATTCCACATGAGATAATTCAGCCATTCGAGAAGCTTACATTCTTTCACAACCGAGGGAATGGGGTGTGCGCAATAACGTTTCTCTTTTGTTATCCAAACGAGAGAAAACATAACCTCTCCCCTTTTCGCTTCCAATTTCGGTCAATTCGGAGCGGAGTGAATTAGATGACGGTGGCGTAATCTGTCTTCTCTTGACACAAGATCGATACGACCACAGAGGGCGTGATTCACACACATGTATGGCCAAACTCGTGGCTGCACGCTCACAAGTAACAACAAGTCTCATCTTGCCAATGCATGATAGATCACTTAATTATTTCAGAAGTGATGTGACTCGAGAGATATTTATTTATTCTTCTTCCTCGAGAAAGAGAATAAAAGATGAATGTGTATGTGTTAAAATTTCGCGTCCATAATGAGCTGCAATATAATTGCAAACGAGACAATGGGTAAACGGTAATATCTTTAATGAAGAATTCCATAACAAGCATTCCATACAAGATATCCAAACTGTTTCCTTTAAGGGTAAAGAGGTTTATGTTTGCTTTCGTTCACAAAAGTTCTCCAGATTTAAAAAAAATAGAAAGATTTTATATTTTTGTGTATTTACCTACAACTAAAGAATCAAACGTTGGAACGCTTATCCACTGTATTATCTGTGGAGATAATAAGCTTTTTTATCAACGAAATCCTCTCTGATTCCACCCAAGCCGAGTAAAAGCGTTTCCATAAGAAATATATGTGTAATATTGCTATCGATTAAAAAGACTTTTGATAAAATGAACGAAAATCTTTTAATATTTTGCAGTAATAAATAACCCGTCCCCTTGACAGCAATTCTTGAATCCGGGCTCCTGCTTTTTCCTCATAAGAGTACATGGGTAATTAATGCCCATTAATAAGTAACAGTAAGAATTTGATAGAATTTTTAAAGAGAATGAAGTGTACAAAGAATTTTAGTTGCGTATTTATCGTTTGGGTTACTTGGTGGATTTTTATGTGTATTCAAGTGATACTTTTATTTGGTCAATTTCAGTCTTTATTTTTTAAACTTGAATCCTTCGCAAGTTCATTCCAAAAATACCTTTGGAACCGCCACCGTGATTTCAAAATAATGAAGCTACTCAATGCCCTTTTGTTTCTGCTTCCAATTAGTTACACTGATTTCCTAGTTTTCTCGACTGTCAAGTGTGTCCCAATTAGTATTTATGAATCATTATTTCCCCGTTGAGAATTAATGGGCACTTCAGACAGTACTTAATAAACGCTTTGAGATGAAGATTCACAGGAATTCCGTAGTTAAATGGAAATCGAATTTTAATTTTACAACAAATAAAAAAATACAATCTAGATAAACTCCAACGAATTGAATAACAGACAATCGGCTTAAAGGCGCAGGCCATCCCAGACTCTGTTATTCGATTTGGAGAAGTTGATGAATCTGCAGCGTATTTTTACTTACTTTGAAATTAAAAAATATTAAGAAGTCATTCACTCGTGTTTCTTTCCATACAGTTGTTTGTCTTTTCATTAGCTGAGCTTTCAAAATTCATTGTATCTTCTCTTCGATTTCAAATCACACATCCAACCAGCCTTATCTATTCTTACTATTTCTTTTGGTCAATTCATACTCCCATAATGTCATCTATTCTCCTCATAATAACAAAAAAGCAATCCATAACTTTCATAATGTAAATTTTACTTTACAGTTCTCGTTTTTTTAATTCCCAGTCATCAATGATACTGAATCTTCAGCTTTTTCTACCGAGTCAATTCATTAAAAAAAAATCCTCAAATGATAAGATGAGAAAAAATAATTTTTTTTCTCACCTAATCACGAACAAGTTCCACCAAATATCGCCTGAATTAATTAATCATCCATAAATTATTTCTCTCACAAACCTACATTTTACCAGCAAATAATAAAGTGATCGCGGGTGCAAATATATTTACGGCAATTGCTGCATCTTTTGATAGTTTCTCATACTCAACTACTGACCACATTCTGACTTTAATTTCCACAAACGCTTTTGCTCTATATTTTAAACCTCTAGACATTCCACTATGTTAAAAAATGACGGATTAGGAAAAAATCTGAAAATTCTTCGAATGGAACTAAGGAATAGATGTAGCACCTTTAAGTAATCTATCGTACTAATAATTAGATATTGATTTTTGTAACTACATTTATTTATATACTACATATTTATATTACTATATTCAATTATTAATTAAATAGACATATACTTTTAAGCACTATCGCCGTGTGAACTTTATTTTACCTTTCAATCTCGCAAAGTTAAGTCTTCATCTATAGATATTAAACGTAGATTTAAAGTGTTTTGACAGCTGAGGTCTGTCCGTACATGAGTTCCCCACCGGGGATCGAACCTGGCACCGCTTTCACCAAAGTCGAACGCGTTGCCCACTTGGCTATCTATTGATGCTGTTATATTTTATAAGCTATTATATATTTATAGAACGTTCTATGGTGTGTAGTATATTGTACATAAGTATTTGAATATTGTTAATTTATATGTTTGTACATAGTACTGCAATGTTTCCACCATCGTACATATGCAACAAAATACATAACATAGTGGAGAAACCATGCTAAAAAGAAACTCCACATCTTCTTCCTTATGAACTGGTGTATGCGTTGATCCGACTACCTCCACTTTCCTCCGACTTTTCAGAGCAGATCTTCGATGGCCAAATCTAATTCATCTCTATAACTCCTCTCTTCTCTTTCTATTGGTATCTTCAACTTTCTAACGCTACCTTTAAAGAATTAATGGGCAGAAAATAATTACGTCATTATGAAAATCAAGGGGAAATACCTCCCGCAGTATTATACTGATTCCGAAAGCTTTCTACAACAGTTAAAACAATCCAAAAATTTAATAGAAAAGAGAGGAAATTTCAGGTATAGCAAAAAAGGAAGGAAATTCCTTCCATCCAATCGAAAAACATATAATCTCCGCCTTTCCTCAACCACACGTAAAGAGGCTTTCAATTTAATTAAAAGAGGGCGTAAATAAGTTTGGCCCTTTCGTGTTAAACAGGACGTTCACTTTCAAAATATTTTCATAACTTAATTCTTTTTACGAATAAGAGGTGAGATAAACAACTGAAACTATAGCAACAGAAAACTGATGCTGATTCTAGGAGATTAAAAGCCGAATTGGGTCTCCTACAGATCGCGTTCGAATCTTATTTGAAGTACAAATATTTATATTAGATGCCAAAAGGTTTAAAGGAGCAAGGATTTCAAAATATGCACGCGTTTATATTCGTGTTAAACAATAAACGTTTGTAGAATTACCCAGCATCTCTTGGTTGGGCTCCCGGTTAACAAAAAAGTGAAGAAAACATTATTTTCTGCCACTTAAATTTGTATACGATTTTTGATTCGAGCAGTTTAGCAAAGGTCGATTCGGTTCGAAATTGTATTAGAAAAAATAAAATGATTAGATTCGGAATTTCGAAAATCCTCTAATAATGATGATTCCAGCCTAGCCTAGTGAACCAATTCACTGTCACAATGCTCAGACTTTTTCTCAACTTCAAATAGAAAATATTTTCTCTTCACATTGGAATGAGAAGAAATAAAAACTCGAGGGCAAGTTTTTGACAAAACTTTCCCCTCTCCAAAACTCCGATGTTACTTTTACAAAATGGCGGCGATGAAAACAAAAAACAGACGCATCAACGCCTCGTAAATCCGCAGCGTAGCGTTCTTTTGCGTCTCGCATGCAGATACATGTTTATGGCGCAAAAAGGACCTACTTAATGCAAAAATAATACACGAAAACATTAAAAGAGTTCGGATGGATGATTAGGGACGCTTTTTATCGCCTTTCCTAACGTTTTTACTTACGCATCGACCTACGCTAATGGTTTAAGTTTGAGTCGAAAACTTGACGCTAGAGCTATGGAATAATGTGGCTTATTAAATGGAGACCCTCGACTTCTAAAGTGATATCGATCTGACGACGCCGAAAGGGTATCAAGTCATTTAGGGATAAAATATGGTCTCGGAGATTTCGAATATCGGTGAGAAGGGACGATATAAAGGCAATTGAATTTAGGTAACCATGGTATATGAGAGGAAACAACATTAGCTCCGGATTAACAAAAAGGAAAATACACCCTTTAAAACCAGTACTTTAAAACTCTCAATTCAATAAATTAGAGCTGAGTTTTTAGTCTTTATTGTTAGTGGTATACATCCAAACGATAAGTCTCTCTAAAATTTTGTCATACGAAAGTATCTTCGAATACATATTCATAAATCCTTTTTAACCGTCTGCACTTGAAAATAGAAGGGAATAATATATAAATAAACACGTATTGAAAGCAAAATTAGAAGTTTTTCTTTGCAGTTGAATTGATGGATACTTGAAGGGCCCCTGATAGTTAAGGAGAACATGTTAGCTTCAGTAATACTACTACTACTTTATCAGGAAAAGTTAAAGGAGTTCCTTAAGTGCTATTGGCTACACAGACTCAACGATTTCTTAGACAAAACTATTCACATTCATTATTCAGCATACGTTAAGTTATGAATACTACCGTTAATTTATTTCATTATTAAAAGCAAGAAATTTACAAAAATGTGAGTCGATAATGCTGTCAATTTTAATGATGAGCCTCAAAAGAATTTTGAAAATTTTCGACTTGAAATCCTTAAGTTTATCCTCACAGCTCAATTCATGAACTAAAGAACGCACCATGAGATAATTTTCGTATACTAGCTGAGTGTACGACGGTGTTCCAGAGATACTTCCTAAGGAAAGAACTACATCGTAGTCGATAAAGAAGAGTTAGAATAATTAAGAAAAACGACGTCACCGCTTTAGGAATTTCATATCCAGACAAACAGCATATACTATCGTAAACTTCAGGTAGAAGTTTCAGTGGGAAATTAGAGAAGAAACAACTAATATTATGACAAGAAGTTTCCTAAATTTTTACGTTTTCTTCCACAAAGTACACAAAAGAATGGAAATTATGAACTTCGCTATATGCTTAAGGTTTTCGCTGTTCTGAAAGCATCAAAGTTTCTGAAAAGTTAACTAAGATCGAAAATTCTGCGACATATATTATTAACTTCTCTTTAAACACAGTTTAGCTCGAAAGCAACGACTTGGTAGTCAGAATACTTTAAAATGAGAATTTCAGAATCTCTGAATAAGCTTTCCGTGGGTTTTCTCAGGCATTAGAAATGGATGCATACGTAATTATCAGAACGCCGATTAAACGAATTGAAGCACCGTTACATTTTCAAGGGAATTTTCTTTGTTTCATTAAAAACAAACTTTATCGCTTCAGTTAAATACAAAGGTTTCTCAGAAAGTCTAAATAACTCCTGGCTCGATTCTAATCCCTCTCTTTCCCTACGGATTAAATGAAAACGAACGATTTTTAAGCTTCTCTGAGTAAATTTTCGTAACTATTTATCTGATAATGCAATTTTATTGCAATTACATGTTAAACTTCCCTTCTGCATACACTCAAAATTTATAGATTAAGACAAGCACAAGATCTCGAATTTAATAGCACTCTAGGGGTTAAGGGTTTTGGAAGTATCTAGAGATAAAGTCACGCTAGTTGTAAGTTGAAAAACAAGTTGGAAAAACTACAGAAAACAAGAGAATGTAAAATACATGCTTCTACGTAGGGAAAAAAGTGAACAAATGATTGGACTGATATGAGAGAGGTCAGGAGACCTTATAGAAATAAATTCTTATAAAATGTATATTATATATACTCAAACATCTTCGTATGTAAATTCTTACGCGGGGGTGTGTCTCAAATACACGAACAATTTTTCAAAAAAATGAGAAATTTGTCTAACTTAGTTACATTGTTTTCTTTAAAAAAATTCAGATTAATTTCTATTTCATTATTTACTTTATTGATTACTTTTCGGCTATTTCGCCAATATTTTTAAGGTGTTCACAAGCTTTCCCGATTCTCTACGATAAAATCACAGGAGAGGCTCTCTAAACGGAATTTGGATTCAATTACTAAGATAAAATTAAAAATTAGAGATCAATCACGCATCAGAATTTTAAAGACGTAATTTTATCTTTAAAAACAAGATATAATGGTATTGAATACTTATTATAAAACACGATGGATTAATACGCTTTCACCTCAAGTTTATCTCGTGAAAAAAACGCCAAGATTTAACAAGTCTTAATCCTCTAAGGAATCCCTCGTAACCCCAATTAGGGTTGCTCTAATTAGGATAGAGGCAGTCATTGGGATGCATACTTTTTCGGATGAGAGGGATAACGTACATTGGGGTGCTTCTTTACATTGTTTATAACCCTGTTATACACCTTTTAGTCGAGACCAGCGCTTCGATAAGCCAATATACTAAAAGCAGGAGAATTACCGTATCCTTGGAAATTTAACAGCAGGATATAAATCCGATAATCACATGTTTAAGAGCGTATAAAATGTCACGACGAAGAATCAAATATCCTTATGATGAAGCATGTATCAGCATCTATATTACCGTTCATTATCGAGATTTAAATATCATAAATTGAAGTAATCACAGCAAAATATTTAGATAAAATTTTGGGACTCGAATACATCTTTAAAATATTACATCAGATTTTTAATGACATGAAAAGAAAGTAAAATATATTATTTCTTCAAAGGAACACAGAAAGAAAAAAATAGTATACACATGAAAAGTGAAAGTTCCAGGGAAATCTTCCAGCAAAAAAACGAAGTAAATAAAAGGATGGGGTCCAACGTGACCCCAATTGCCTGCTAAAAGGTTAACAACAGCGAAATAGTTCCGAAAGAATAGGGAAAAATCCGCGTGTTTCACTACGTTCCTAAAAATATTAAAGCTTGGTTTTTACAGAGAATCCAAATGTTTTTATATTTCTTCTTAGGATATCTTTAAAGGCTATTAACATAGTGTAGAAGAAATATATCTGACTTTTAACCCTAGGAGCATTTTTCCCGAGTATCGTTCAAGTGAAAGGGGTAGAAAATTTGATCTGCTAATCTAATGTTAACAACCATGGGCTCTTATTCCCATTAAGGCCTCATGCATTAACTCGCGAATGAGACCATACATCCTTTATCACGCCCATGTCTTCTCCCTTGATATACATCCCCCGAATGCGCTCAACCCCTGAATAAGTCAAGTGGGCGTGGCGAAAATATTCTGCAATTTAAATTTAAGAGGAGAGGAAATCTGATACAGGATTGTTAGAATGGACGACTTCATATAAGGAGATAGGGAGTTTAAAGGAAGATTAAACTACAACTTTGCAAAGATAATATTTTTGAGGCCTTTCCAAGGTCGAATAGCTAATAAAGTGAATGCCTCTAAGGAATTTCAGGGTTAATGCATTCGTCCTCGAGCCCAGGGTTTTATTGTAATTTTGTCCTGCTTTAAGGAATGTCATGATAATTACCAGCGATTCAAGCCAAAATGGTGTGAAAAGAGTTTATTCTCCTCTTTTTGCGTGAAATATAGATTTTCTTTAACGTCCAAAATATCGACTGATGGGACGAACAACTAGGCATTAAAACAAGTGTGGCAGAACATAGCATTATTATACATTTATAAATTTATTTATGAAAATGACGGCATCGAATTAGCTAATTACAATTTAATGAATAAACGGTGCTACACCGCTGCATTTATGAGAAATTCAACATCGCCACAATATTTAAAGTTTTTAAATATTTAGGATATAGAAATGTCGGTAATATGCCAAGTACAATACTTCAGACACTTTTCAAGGGACAGGGAATTATGATTATATACATCGATAACCGCGTTCTAAGCGGGATAAGTTTACTTCGCTAATTTTGGTCATTTATTAGATAGAACGATTTAGAATAGAGCAATTTATTAGATAGAAAATTAAGGGAGAACAATGAGTGATGAGAGGTCGTCACAATCTCTCCAAGACTACGCTAAAACAAAACAATACCCTGTAACCATGGTTAATTTGATTTGTTTATAAAATGAGATTTCAACGAGGGAAACATCGCCGGTACTTTTTAATCTGCTGCTCTCTCCTAAGACATCTCAGTATAGCTCAGAGTTTGAATTAGATTCAAATATTAATGAATTTAATTTAATAATATTAATGACATTTGTATTTCAAATATTATTACTTATAGAATTCAGAAATCGGTCAAAAGGTAGCCAGAAATTCTGTGATTTATTACATGCAAAGAGCATCAAGTATTTGTTTTTGTTGCAATATGTCTGCAATCAATTCAAGCTTATCTCAACTAACAGGCATCAACAAATGACAGGTCACAGATTAGCGTTATCTGTTGAAGGTTTTAGCTCTAGGATCGAACTTCTTCAAATATGCACTGAAAAATTCGACTCTAAATTCCAAATTTCTCTATTTTGGGAAATAAAATATCATTAATATTGCTAAGCAAAATTGAGAATAGAATTTTTCTATGAATCAAGTAAAAGGCAATGAACTATCGATATCTATGAAATTTAGTTATAAATACGGCACTAAATTTCTACGAATATGAAGAGGCAGAAATTAAAGTTTTATTTAATCCTTATATTACATAGTATTTCATTAGTGTAGCAAAATCATTGAATTTTTCACTGATATTAAATGTTTTGAGAGGATAAATGTTTAAAATTAGTTATAAAATATTAATTTTCCATTTACTGCGGCGATCAAATCGACTTCGTCCTCAGACTGCATACGCCGGTTTCTGAAATTTCCACAGCAGTATGATTAACATTAATAAGAGCGCAGAACATAAAACCGGATCACATAAATGAGTGATGAAAACAGTATGAACATCTTACGTGACGGAGACAGATTTGAAACAGATTAAATTTAAATTAATAAACATTCACGTAGCGTAGGCACTCTTTTTCCTACCGTGTTATATAAAATAAGATGAAGTATATTCATGACCTCGATTTGAGCAGTAATGTAAACTGACTGAATAATTACCTTCAGGATTAAATGATTCGCATGAACGTGCAATCACAGCGTATCTACTTCCGTTAATTATCTGGGACGTTCCTTAATGAAAGAGAACGCGAGCAGCTCATTAAATACATAAGCGTACTGGTTATGGTTCAATTGAGTTGATTGGTCCTTCTTATTTTTCCTCAGCGGACAGTAATTTAACCTCGCAATTACTTAGGGAAATCACTTCCATGCGTCTCTCCATCCATAACGACGGAATCGAATTCACTATTAACCTAATTACATTTAAATTAAGGAACTGTGTTACAGCGGTAAGAGCTTTTTCATTTCCAATCAGCAAATATTATTTGCGAAAGAAGTGACGATATAATTTGCAAACACATGACACTGGAATATTAAGTGAAGCAATGACTACAGAATTTATCCATGGACATAAGAGCCTAAAGTAAGCGAATACAAATCCAGTTGATATTGGTTTTGGCGAATGTGATACTATTACTCCGATCAACAAAATCTATTTACGCCATTCAATAAGGATCAAATTCTTAAAAATAAATTATTTTATACGTATTAATGAATGATTAAAAAGATAAAATATAGATTTTTAGATATTTCGATAGCTAAACTGTTTATTATGGCGTACAAAACAATCTTTTAAAGCCCAGTTTCAGTAAAACACATTTCAATTTTCACGAGCAAAACAATAATGCTACCCATCCTGAGTGTGAAACTCACAAGAGAAAAAACTTCTCTGAATTATTTAAACATTGGAATGAAAATAAAACGAACATTTATGAATCACTACATAATAGTTAAGTATACGTTACAATCATACTATATACTGCAACGAAATCCAAAGAAAGGCAATGTTCTGTGGAACTTCACCATGAAGAACACAAATTTTGTAGAAGTTCTGAAGTAAATGTAACTTATGTAGAAAATGTTCTATGAATTCTATTTTGTTGTGATTTCACTTGACGTACATAGATATAAAACCACTTTCAGTGGGGGGAAATGGATATTTGAGATCAGTGTTAACCCTCCCCAAAGTATGTCGAGCTACAAAATGGACAATACAAAACGGTATAGAAATGAGTAAATGAATAAAGGTTAGAAAAGAACAGATCAAAAGAGGCAACTAAACAGTTGCTGCTTTTGCTTCAGACTAAAAATCCTAATTATAATATAACTCACGAAAAATTGAAGGCATGAAAGACCTTGAAAAAATAAAAGACCAAATTCCGGATCGATTTCGTGACGCCAATTGGCAAGCAAAACAGAAAACAAAAGAAACAAAAAAATAACTAAAATGAGCCATTAGAATAGCACAAGTAAATTAGACGAAAAGTTTCTTATAAAAGTAGATAATCGTACAACTCATTCTTTTATGCTCAGTTACTTTAAAACTCATTTTTCGAAAATACTAATAATTACAGCCTTCTTCTTTTGTTAACCCTTAAGTAGACGCGTGGTATTTTCGTGGTTAGGGAAAGTCACGTCGGGTCATATTAACCCGAAATTTACAATGCCTTTTAGACGAGATTCTCGTCATGAATATTATAAAAATATCTATTTTTGATACCTTAAAATTATAATGAGACAAAATATTGCGTGGGGCCAATACGTTTTAAGATAAGCTTTAGTCATTGTATTCAGTTTCGAATTTAGGGAATGGTAGATAGAAATAGATAAAAAGATAACGTTGATTTCTTGTTTTCGCACTCAACATCCAAATATAAAATTTTCGCTAGTAAAATTTCATTCAGGTCATATAGACCAGACGCGACTACTTAAGGGTTAAATAAACGTACTTAGGAAAGGCAAATTAAAGACTGTGCTCTCGTGAGATATCCAAATCTATCATATTGACCTCTTTTAATAGCCTTCGCCGTTTAATGGAACGCCATTACGTGACTGCGCTTTTTCTTCCGCAAGAACTACTCTGAGTAAAGGGAGAGTTAATAAAAAGGGAGAGCGGACTTCGCCATCATAACTTCACAATTCCCTCGAAAAAAAGCAACGCGACTGTGGATTTAACGAATCCGACTTCAACCGCATGCTGCGGCGCTACAAAAACGGCGCTAAATCTCGTAATTACGTGCCCATAATATCGACCGACTAACCATGAATTTCCCATAATTCTTAGTTCAATTAGGTTTCGTAGATTTTTCAGGGTGGAACGAGTGCGACTGCAATGCTAAAACTAGGAGCAGATACGGACGTATCTATGGCTATGAGCTTTATTTGAATATTTTCGTATCTCTAAACAAGAACGTTATGGTTATGGTTTTGTGGAATATGAATTTTGTAACTACTTTTACGCATTGTAACTGCAATGACCAACCTATCATCCTATCATCATAGCCAGCTGGACCAGTAACAGTGGAATCCGCTTAACAGTAAATATAGTGGACAAATTTATACATTTCGCGCTAACCGGATCCATTGTTAATGGAAACCGCTGCTTTGAGTTCCATACATAGAAGTAATTATTATCTCTCATATCGAAAAGGATTATAAGTTAATATTTAATAAATGAGTAAAAGTTTAACCAGTGAACTCAAAAATCTTGATACTCAAACTCAGATGTTTATATAATAATTGTTAAATATATGAACAAAATTAAAACGCCGGTAAAAGTAGAACGAGCATATTAATGTTCATTGAAATCGGACCATCGATTTCGCATCTATTTACAAAGACTCTTGTAGGGATACAATTCTTTACGAAAAATAACATTTTTCATGATAAGCGTTTTGCGTTAAACCAATAAATATACATTGTAAGTTGTAAGAGATGGGACATACTAAGGCTGCACTACGAGTTAAACAAACTAAATCCAAAATCAAAGACTTAAGGGCTGATTATATTAAGCAAAAAGTCCAGCATATCGAGAAACGAAAAAGGTAATCTAAAATTATGTACTCTACTACTGTTTTAATATGCTTGAAAATTGTTTAAAGATTTTCATGATTATGATGAAATTCTGAATCAATAAAATGACCCCCGCATAGCCAAGTGGGTAACTCGTTCATCTTTGTTGAAAGCTGTTTTGGGTTCGACTCCTTTCGTTGTCTTTAATTGAAATTAAGTTGTCGAAGAACTTCATAACACTACTATCACAATAAAATAACAGAATCAAAAGATTTCAACTGTAGACTGTTCCACTTCTACATAATTCCATAGAGAAAAGCCGTTTCAAGCCTCATTCAAAATCTTTAAAACTCGATTGCTGCAATTTCAGCTCGCCTCACTTTCGTTTAACCGTGCGAGGAGAGGACTTTAAATCAAGATTTTCAGCGCAAATAAAAGAAACGAGAAAAATGGTGAGATACGAGGCCATTATCACGAGAAAAGTGAGAACACTTGGACCAGAAACGATTCGTGTGAGCAAAAAAAAGTCACATCTCCACATCGGGAGGAAGGGATAGAAAGGGGCGAAAAGGGTTAGGAAAAAATAAGGGTTTCGGGAGGAAAGGGGTGGACGTGGGCCAAGAAGGATCCCTGGCGAACCCGCACAAACATATCTGCATGTATAGCACCGCCCGTAAACGCATGCATTACTTTTTATTCCGCTCGGTATATGCATGAGTTTGCCCTGGGAATGAAGAATTATTCCCGCTGTAAAAAGACTAAAAAGATACGAAGAAACTGTATAAGTTGGGTGAAGTTATTTACAAGAAATTAGAGGAGAATAGGGAAAATTATGAAAATATGCGTTGGTTCAAAAAGTTGCTCCGAAAAAGAAAAAGTGCTGCTTGTAACAAGGAAAGATTGTTTAGTCTAGGAGAGATTGTTTAGTCTAGGAGAGATTGTTTAGTCTAGGAGAGATTGTCTAGTCTAGGAGAGTATATCCAAGTCTAGCGTGGAAACAGGTCGATCCCATCGAGTCATGCCGATTAAATTTATATATTATTTCATGAATAAAATAGAATTTTGAGTCGAATAGGATAGAAATTCGAATTGAATCCAAGGTTCCAATTATGTTAATCTATGCGATTTTCTTTGATTTGTAATTTTGTAGTAATTTTTAGGTAAAGCCGGACAAGATTATCCATATATTTCTCCAATCACTAGGATTTTATTTATTTAATCTTGTATCCATTTTATACTTCTTATCATTGATTTTTATTTAAGGATACAGTATTATTTAAAATAAATACTAATTAATCCATTATTTAAAAAGGAGAACATAATTATTTGAAAATAAAATATAATAATATAAAATAATTATTTAATTTGTAATTGTTGTACTGAATTTATATATAACATTTATGAATGAAGTTATAATTGAAATCCAAACAAATTAAGAGAGAGTCAATGACATTTATGATGGTGATACGTAAAATGTTTTGGTGTCAATATTTCCTCTGCCCTCTTTAATGTACGAATAAAATGAATCAGTGGGAGGAGATGATAAAAGCGGGGGTGTATATCATCCATATTTCCGCCCTTTAACACCAGCGCCACGACGGCAACCGAAAGAGATAACAACGCTTCCCCTTATCCCTCTGATCGGGGTTATTTCACTGGACTAAAAAACATGTTAAAATCCTGAAAAGGGTTCCTTATTATTTTTTCTAGGAGTGAGCGTCGAGCATAACTTGGTTCGGAGCAGATACGGGTCAAAAATAAGGCATTTCAGTGCTTTCCCCTAAAAGAATGGGGAAATGTTTACTCCCGGATGATCGCGATACGCCGCGTTCTGCCCTCCTCGCTCATTTATTCGTCGAATATCAGTAGATCATAATCGCGGCCTTTTTAATATATGCGAACGGAGGAAGAAAGCGGTAAATAAAGATGAGAATAAATTAAGCGATCCGGCCAAGTTCGGGAGGCAGAATATGGAGTTGCATTGGAAAATAGTGCAAGAGGGGATACATTCGCGGCAATGATTGTAAAAAGCTGCGCTCTCCTGCCAAATGACGGCAAAAACATCGTGAATAAAAGTTGGAGCTGGATCCTGTTCAAACAATGCATACGAATGACCTCCTGAATAACGAATTATGTGATCTGAGTATTTTACTCTAAATAAATGAAGCATTTGCATTGCATTTGAAGTCCATTAAGCGAGATATAAAAGCTTAGAGGACCAGTTTATGCATGCTAAAAGCAATTCCTTAATCACATTAAAAAGGAAATGTGATAATGAATTGAAAGGAATAATACTATTGTAATCGATAAGATATAAAAGTAATACGAAGCGAATAACGAGCAACCATTTCCTGCAATTGTAGTAATGAAAGTGTTATTAGCAACAACAAAAAGGATGAATTTCCGATATCCTTCAAAAAATGTTTACTGACATTTGAAATTGATGATGGTTAAATTGTCCGAGTAATAATTTCAACGCTTAATAAATCATCTGATAATAAATGTAGGTAAATATTTCAACGACATAATGATGATTTCTTACATGTTTTTTGTTTAGATTTTCAATTACACTCAGTAGACTATAAAAATCCAATGAAAGAGCAATAGACTCTAAAAGGAAAATTACAAAATAAACATGCCATCACATGACAGTTAAAACGATATAAGAACAGGAGATGACAATGTTTTGCCTTTTTCAATTGTATTTCAAGGCAAAATCCCAAGACTCTAGACTCATAATCGGACTGTTCCATAATACAAAAAAGGAATAAGATAAGAACGCATGCGTCCCTTCCAAATAGTCCCACATCAAATGGAATAGGAAAAGAGAGAGACAAAGGAAATGAATTGCTATTAAAAACCATTTAGATAGATAACATCGTTCGCTACAGAGAGAACAAGATACAAAAAGGAGATAAAATTAAAGTCGAGAGTAAGCGACAGAAGCACGAAGATTCCAAAAGAGGGTCGCTGACCGATAAGAATATCAGCGATGAATACAACACGCAAGAAAACAGAAATAGAAACGTGAATCAGAGATCAGATTCTGCCGATTAGAGAGCATGAAATCTGTAACAAATTACCCGCAGATCTTTTTGCTTTAAGATCAACTATCGCCAACAAAAAAATAAAACAACAAAAAAAGCGCTCGGCAAGTAATGCTTTTCTTCAATCTTTTTCTTGAAAGTTCTATCTAAAGAATGGAGAGTTGAATTAAGAATTGAAATAGATACAATGAATCATAACTACTACAGAGGATGAGACTATAAGTTGTTACTCCTTTGCGAAAAACAAATACATAATGGATACTCAAGCCTCTACTAGTAAGATAAATTTCGTGGACTAGTACACGTATTCTGATGAAGGAATTAGAAGTATAAAAAATAGGTAGGCCTACAGACCAAGAAGGTGCCCAAGTATCAAAACGTTTGAATAGAAGACGTAGTAGAGAGTTATGATCTTATACACTTGTCTTGGATTAGAATATGAATTTAATAGCTAAATACTCACTATTATTTAAGTATCATCTAGGAATCCAACGTCTTTAATCTGATTCAAAGTAATCAGATAGACCTGTATTCAACAAGAAATTCTGAGTTGCGTAATAGATAGCAGCGAAGCTTTATTAAATTGCAGGAAAACAACTATTCTCAGTATTTCTTACAATTTAAATGTTCATAAATAAAGGAAAAAGAAAAAGAAGGAAGAATTTAATTACTATAAGCATAATACCGTACCTGATCGTCTATGCATGAGGTAGACAAATTAATACATAGACAACATTATATCATTAATACATGTATTATCTCTCGTATTTAAATAATTTTAATATCATAATATTCTAATTAATAAGAATCTCACCAAAATTGCAATTAAAGCTTTCAAATTGAATATGGGATTACATTTTCGCTGTTTTAAATGAGAAAAGGGTGTTACGTAATCCGAGAGCATAAATCACCGCCTGCATCTTAGGCAAGAACAATGCAGCAGTGTATCGCGGGTTGCATCATCCAAGGCTCTAAGTAATTTCAGTTCTAGGCTCGCAAGGGAATGCAAACGTCTGGTGTTTACCGTTATGATCTAAGGTACACAATGAAATTTCACATTCAAGATTTCTCAGCTATCATTATACTTAACGTTCGTTTAGTTGGTGAACAGCTAGGATACTCTTGAGTGAAACGTGTTTTGGTAAATTGTCAAAAATTATATAAGAGCATGATGGCGAACTTTTAAGAGTGAAACACCACCGGATGAATATTCTCGAGTGCAACGATTATCTCGAGTACAATTACTATTACTCGAGATGATCGCATATGTAATGTTCCAACGGAAAATGCTCTGACGCGTAACTCTTCTGGACGTACTAGTAATAATGAAAGAGAGAAGTGAAAAGAGTAAATCTGTTCGTAACATGATAATCTATAATGGAAATTAAGAGAGGACAGTCAGAATTGAAATTTAGCAACGAATAACAAAAGGATAGGTCATGTTTAGTACGACCGGCAGCAAGAAGGTCCAAGGATAGAGAAGATATTATAGTACTACTGGAAGCTTGGATGAATAAAGACTCCGGTTTTCACAATTTTGAGAGAAAATTCGAAATGTCGTCTAAGAACGAAAGATGAGTTATATACACTCAAAAATGTTTTCGTGAAATAAGAATTCGATGGTACAAAGGCAAAGGGCTTTCACCTCCTAGTCAGCACTTTCATCTCCATAAGAAAAAAACAGAATGGAACTAATAAAAGCATTTTTAAGTGCAGAGTTAAGATTAAGTTAAAAGGAGCCGGCGAACAGTAAAGATATAGAATGATTTAGAGATTTTTAGATTGAAAGAAAAAGTCTAGAAATTCACACTCTTGCGTTTTTTTACTGGTTCTGCAAAATTAAAGTATTGAAGAGTTTAATCAAATTAACTGAGTTTGTAGTAGGAAATGAATTAAAATGGATGCATTAATTAATTTTATATTACATTAGTCGAATAATCCTTCATATTATGCAATGATATATGAGCAGTATTACTTCAAAGCTGGGAGCATTCGAAAGCAATATTCATTCAAACATTGCCTAACATTTTTTATTTTGAGTGTGGGATTATTTTTGAAGAATTCATTACTTTTTTGATACCTTAGAAACATTTTTCGTGAAATTTTTCAGGAATAATTCTAACGACGTTTGTTCGGTCTGGGGAAGACTTTGAGAAACTCGATGCCAAAATCTACACCTAAGATAACTTTATAACATTTATCGTCATAAAGAAGGTTATTTTGACGATGAAGGATTACGAAGTGAAAGCTGAGGTAGTCAATGAAATCACTACAACCTGAAAATCACTACGCATATTCAGATAAGAAAAGAAAGAAAGAACTTTTCGTACACTTCACGCCTTCCCATGTTGAGCATATTCAGATACATTGTTTAATACAGCAAAGATGTATGATTGTAACGCAACATAGACCTTGATCGCGTGACGTCACGGAACTTCATAATATTTTTGCTTTTTCAAAGTGGAATAATAACGGTTTGCCGCTCAGAGAAACTGGTTTTCCTCGAGATCGCGTAGGCGTAAGGTGTTGTGTGGGATATCGTCTGACGGAATCTTTCCTGACAAGTGCTACAGGACAATAAACCAACAGTAACCAGTAAAGAAAGGAATCGATGAAATATACTCTGATAAAGAGTTAAGCATGGACTAATTCTGTATTAAACTTTTAAAAGGTTCGAATTTCATCAAAGAGGGTAATTAAGGATCGTCAAATATTACTAAGAGAAAAAAGAATAAACGTGGAATCCAAAAAAGCCAAAGCAGCTGAACGAATGCGGAGAATGAGGCAGCGTCGACAAGTTGAGAAGCCGCAACGCCTTTTGCAGGTTTCCAGGCATTGATGCTGACAGCGAGACGGTAACGATAGAGTTCGGCGAAATACATGAAGATGTAGCGATAGAGTCTGGCTTAAATAATGCAAACAATACGATTGAAAAGTCAAAGAATCACGGAGTAAATTATATCTGGATGATCGTTGCGGAACATCACAATCCAGGAACCAATACTAATTAACATCACATCTACCCAAAGAAGAAACGAATAACCGGGAATCGTAGGCGCAATATCAGCGATAAGCGATAATTTCCTCCTCATAGAAATCGCCTTTCACTGCAGAAAATTTCGCGATGGATATAAATTCGCGGAGAGCGTCCTCCTTCCGATTTGGTCCCGTAATAACCCGCGGCGACGCTGCTGCAGTTGTCCTAACAAAGGAGATACCGCATTATCTCCCACCCATTCCAATCTTGCTTTCCAATGCGACCTTTCCTTGTGTGATATCGCTTCGCTCTTAATTAACCCTTTTCCGCGTCACACACAGCTCCCGTCCATTGCGTACAATCACATATTTCTTACGATAGGAAAAATAAAACCACGAACTTGTCAACAGAATAATAGACGTGAAATATCACTGATTAATTAAAAGAAAACGTTCCTTTACATCATCATATTTTAATAATATGATCGATGAGAGGAAAAAGAAGTATGAATTTCATAGACTATTTAAGGACAGGAACATATTACCCTACAAAACTTATCCTCCCATTTCCACAACGGCCATTATATCTCGGTTAAATATGTTTAAACATGCATTATGTATTTTAACGATGCAAACTTTGACGATCTCAAACTTAAGTCTCATTCATTATCAATGATACGAGTGAATACAAAGATTACCCTTTTGTTATGTTGTAATAGGTAATAAGACGACTCAAGCTCTGTATGGTATAAAAAACTCTGTATGTAAAATAAATTGTAAAGAATAAGTGTATCCTTTCATCTTATTTACTGCTATATGTGATGTCATTTGTCGTGAATTTTTCATATCTACTGTAGCCAGTTTAAGCCATATGTAAGTCGGAAAGTCTGAGCTGTCTTGTATTGGATGTATTGTTTCTTTCTCACTAGATGAATTATTTACTAATTATAAAGAGGATGTAAAAATATTAATACAATGAGTGGTTATCACTCAGTTATCCACAACAGTAAAGGAACATTAACAAGTACTGTTCTCCAGTCTGAGTTTTTATTTTATTTATGCATCATTTAGCAGAATTATATCATCTACATTTGAATTTTAATAACAATAAGCGCATACATACATGCGATATTATCTTCTAGAGAAGGGCCATCGGTATCTTACAGCAATGAACTCATAACAAATAATAAGTCCGTAAAGTCATTCAAACAATAAAAGATATACGATAAGAAGAAAAATAGACGAAGATTCCATTAAAGAGAAAAAGGAAATTAGATTTTTCCAAGAATTGTAAAACGACATTTTAAATCAGAAGTCCACTGCAGAAAATCACCAACAAAACGAACAGGGGAGAGCCTGAATGTGGCGGCTGAATGTATAACGATAAAAAGAAACATGGAGACAAACTGTAACCTATATTTCTGCAAAAGTAAAATTTTAATTAAATATGTAAAAAAATTACTCAGTGTTATTCCACAACTCGGGACATCATATAAAAAAGGGATGACATTCGCTCTCCGTATGATTTGTCTGAATTTGGCTTCAAAACCTGTTCATCGACAGGAAATAAAGTTTTCTAGAGATTTATCAATGGTTCAAGAGAACATTCTGAACAGTTGTGCAAAACTGGAAAACACGAAATTCGCTAATCTGGTAAATTACACGAAAATTATAAGTACACGGTGCAACAGGGCATCGTGTCAATGTCAACATATTATTAAAAGGGTCAAAAACATAATTTCTTATCAAATTTCAAAATCCTTATCATAAATCCAGGCCTTCAATAAATGTTACAATGGTACAATACCAATATCAGCTCTCAAAATCATCTATTGTATATAGGTTCCAGTACTTTACACATAGACTCTACTTATTGAGGGTCCACATTAGAGGTTTCACAATCGAAGGAAACGCTATTGCATGACACTTAATGATTGGTTATATTCGAATATCATGCGTCTTCCTTTACATTCAGCATATTTTTAAAATTACCTTAAGTTAAAGATATTTTCCCACATTCTACTCATTCTTTTTTTTAATTAATCCTTGTAAACATTAAATATCAGTCACGATACGTGGTTAGGTGGAAGAGAGGTCCAAGAAGAGGTGGAGAGAGAGAGAGAGAGAGAGAGGTATCGGTTAAGCTCACTAATTAAAGTCTTAAATCAAATCTGTTAATGTAGCACTCATTGCTAGATATATTTTCGGAGTACGTTTTTTCAGAAATTATTGTTTAAATGTGAGAATGACAATAAAATTTAACACATTAAATAATGATGTGTGGCTGAGAAGAGGACTGAAATTATTTCTTCTCATCTTAACCGAATAATGAGAGGACAATGAACAGGTGTGATAATTAAAAAAATACATGAGCTTCCAGATTCATCCAGTTGTTTCTTTCTCAGAGCTTTGATTCAGGTGAAATCGAGTCGTTGTGGGAATTTGAAAGGACACTTCCATTAACTCTGGCGGAGGAGTAATTAAGGGCTTGTCGCACTCGTCAACTGAAAAATGTCAAACGATAAAACACAAAAGAGGACTACACACGAAGGGCAAAGGTTAAAACGAAATGAAAGATTAACACGAGTATTCTCTCCTAACGTCACACATCATTTAATTATGGTTCACAAGGAAAGGACATTTGCAGATTTTTCTCACGCATTATGAAACATATTAAATGCACTCTCGTATGTGATGTTAGCTTAATTTAAGCTTATACCATAATCATTTTAAATTTAATAAATATTATCCGGCAACTATTTAGATTCAAGAGCGTAGCTAATTAATCGCAATGAAGAAACTATTTTCGAGGTCCCCGGATGGCCATGTGGGTAAACTTTGGTCAAAGCGGCCGCGAGTTCTATTCCCGGTGAAAGCCAATATACCAGAAACTATTTTCGCACTTTGATTCACTCCTTAATTATCTCCGATTTCCTTACAATGACTTACAATAAAAACTAAAGATCATACTATATAGGGTAAGAGTACCACAAATGGAATACTTTAAGGTCTTTATTAAGGCGATATTGAGACTGAAAAGTCTCTTCTTCCATCTAACCTTTCTTCAATGATATTATATACATAAAAACCTACTCATAGTATAAGCTAAAAGATATAAAAGAAAACTGTGTATGGCTTGGAAATTATAAAAGGAGAACTGTACGGAATTACGGACACAATTATAATAAAAAATCAGAGAAAGGAAAAATTGCAATGGTAAACAATGAGGAAATAATAAATATGAGATAACATACAACAATATGAGAAACATAAGATAAAACATTCAAGCTAAATTGAAAAATACTAAAATCAAATCAAAAAAGAGGAAGTTCTGTGAACATCCCTTATTTCCCATTTTATTTACTTAAATATCTATCTCGAAAATATTCTCTTAATGTCTAGTCTCTCGGACATCGAACAACGAAGGAAATTCATAAATTATTTAATTATATTTTAAGCTTTTAAAAAATATTAGATGTCCCCCTAATTCCATATTAAAGGAGGCCCTTATATGGAATGCTTTAACACTTCCTAAATCATACGAATAACTTAGAAATGATGTCAATTAAGTTGCAATGAGCAAGGAAAATCACTTCAGAATACGTTGTTGTATAAATTAATCACAGACAGTATGTAAATAAAAATAATACACCAAAAATCATGGAATGCACGAATATTTAAAAACTTCAAGGACTAATGCATAAAGTGCCAATGATTTAGAAGAAAATAATGAAATTTTGATATCTTTCCATTTTTTCGTGCATAAAAATTGAGCAATTAAACACAAATAAGTAAGAAAATGTAATAAATTAAAGAAATAAAATGTTGAAATTCCTTCATTTCATTAAAAAACATTTAAGTTAAGAACACCGCAGATAGAACGATATTTCCTATGATTATCCTCGCAGGTTCATGCCATTGTTTCTTAGACTTAACGAAAGAAATTTTTTAAAATATGCCTGGGCAGTAACACACAACCTTTTCTTTTAAACTCATACAAAAGTAAAAAAAATTATAAAATTAATTTTAAACACAGAATAATCAATTTACTGTCCAAATATGGAATATCCTTCATTAGGAACATAACGTCATTATTACGAATTAGACTAGATTTAGCCAAATTGTTTCCTGCGATACAGTTCCCATAGTCTTAGTAACGAGTAAAAGTTGTTTGCATACAGCAAGCTATCAGTTGAATGCAATACCGTACCAAGTAAGGCCACAAAACAATTTCGAAAACTTCGCTCAAAAGACCGCCTGGCGTCGAACTAAGGACCCAATCGAGCAAATCAATTGCATATTAATATTAGATAAGTGCTATTCTGACCAGAACCGTAGTTTCAATTCTATATCATATCGGGAAGGAACTAAAAAAAAGATTACGCTATCCCCCTTTGAAATACATGGTAGAATAGAAAATACGCTCAGGCATCGAACCAAAAACCGTAAGAGGAACGGCGAACAACGTATATGAAACATATGAATTGCATATATGTATATTCTATTTTATATCATTCCCGGTTAGCGTAAAAGGATTAAATAGAATGGAGAAAAATTGACCGCCATTCATATTATACCGAACAAATTTATAATGTATAAAAAGAAAGAAGAAGAAAAACGCTTTTAAAAACGTCTTTTTTCTCATAGTATTAGATATATGAAACAAATGAAGCCGAAATGAGCTACTAATAATGTCATTTCCCCTATAGTATTCATAATACGAAACAAATGAAGCCGAAATGCGTTACTGATATCGTCATTTCCGCTATAGTATTTCTAATATCAAACAAAAGAAGAATAAATGCGCTTTTAAAAACGCCTTTTTTCTAAAAGTATTAGTAATACGAAACAAATGAAGCCGAAATGCGTTACTGATATCGTCATTTCCGCTATAGTATTTCTAATATCAAACAAAAGAAGAATAAATGCGCTTTTAAAAACGCCTTTTTTCTAAAAGTATTAGTAATACGAAACAAATGAAGCCGAAATGCGTTACTGATATCGTCATTTCCGCTATAGTATTTCTAATATCAAACAAAACAGAAAATAAATGCGCTTTTAAAAACGCCTTTTTTCGCAAAGTATTAGTAATACGAAACAAATGAAGCCGAAATGCGTTACTGATATCGTCATTTCCGCTATAGTATTTCTAATATCAAACAAAAGAAGAATAAATGCGCTTTTAAAAACGCCTTTTTTCTAAAAGTATTAGTAATACGAAACAAATGAAGCCGAAATGCGTTACTGATATCGTCATTTCCGCTATAGTATTTCTAATATCAAACAAAAGAAGAATAAATGCGCTTTTAAAAACGCCTTTTTTCGCAAAGTATTTTTAATACGAAACAAATGAAGCCGAAATGCGCTTCTAACAACGTCATTTCCGCTTTAGTATTTCTAATATCAAACAAAAGAAAAATAATTGCGCTTTTAAGAACGCCTTTTTTCTCAAAGTATTTTAACACGAAACAAATGAAGCCGAAATGCGTTACTGATATCGTCATTTCCGCTATAGCATTTCTAATATCAAACAAAAGAAGAATAAATGCGCTTTTAAAAACGCCTTTTTTCTCAAAGTATTAGTAATACGAAACAAATGAAGCCGAAATGCGTTACTGATATCGTCATTTCCGCTATAGTATTTCTAATATCAAACAAAAGAAGAATAAATGCGCTTTTAAAAACGCCTTTTTTCGCAAAGTATTAGTAATGCGAAACAAATGAAGCCGAAATGCGTTACTGATATCGTCATTTCCGCTATAGTATTTCTTATATCAAACAAAAGAAGAATAAATGCGCATTTAAAAACGCCTTTTTTCGCAAAGTATTAGTAATACGAAACAAATGAAGCCGAAATGCGTTACTGATATCGTCATTTCCGCTATAGTATTTCTTATATCAAACAAAAGAAGAATAAATGCGCATTTAAAAACGCCTTTTTACGCAAATTATTAGTAATACGAAACAAATGCGCTACTAATAACGTCATTTCCGCCCCAGTATTCCTAATTACAAACAAAGGAAGAATAAATGCGCTTTTAAAAACGCCTATTTTCTCAAAGTATTAGTAATACGAAAAAAATGAAGCCGAAATACGCTACTAATAACGACATTTCCGCTACAGTATTCCTAATATCAAACAAAAGAAGAATAATTGCGCTTTTAAAAACGTCTTCTTTTTAAAGTATTAGTGATATAAACAAATGAAGCCGAAATGCGCTACTGATAACGTCATTTCCGCTATAGTATTTCTAATATCAAACAAATGAAGAATAAATGCGCTTCTAAAAACGCCTTTTTCGCAAAGTATTAGTGATACGAAACAAATGAAGCCGAAATGCGCTACTGACAACGTCAGTTCCGCTATAGTATTTCTAATATCAAACAAATGAAGAATAAATGCGCTTTTAAAAACGCCTTTTTTCACAAAGTATTAGTGATATGAAACAAATGAAGCCGAAATGCGCTACTAATAACGTCATTTCCGCTATAGTATTTCTAATATCAAACAAATGAAGAATAAATGCTCTTTTAAAAACACCTTTTTTCTCAAAGTATTAGTGATATGAAACAAATGAAGCCGAAATGCGTTACTGATATCGTCATTTCCGCTATAGTATTTCTAATATCAAACAAAAGAGAAAATAAATGCGCTTTTAAAAACGCCTTTTTTGTCAAAGTATTAGTAATACGAAACAAATGAAGCCGAAATGCGCTACTAATAACGTCATTTCCGCTATAGTATTTCTAATATCAAACAAAAGAAGAATAAATGCGCTTTTAAAAACTTTTTTTTTCGCAAAGAATTTGTAATATGAAACAAATGAAGCCGAAATGCGTTTCTGATATCGTCATTTCCGCTTTAGTATTTCTAAAATCAAACAAAAGAAGAATAAATGCGCTTTTAAAAACGCCATTTTTCGCAAAGTATTTTTAATACGAAACAAATGTAGCCGAAATGCCTTACTAACAACTTCCTTTCCGCTTTAGTATTTCTAATATCAAACAAAAGAAGAATATATGCGCTTTTAAAAACGCCTTTTTTCGCAAAGTATTTTTTATACGAAACAAATGTAGCCGAAATGCCTTACTAACAACGTCCTTTCCGCTTTAGTAATTCTAATATCAAACAAAAGAAGAATATATGCGCTTTTAAAAACGCCTTTTTTCGCAAAGTATTAGTAATATGAAACAAATGAAGCCGAAATGCGCTACTAATAACGTCATTTCCGCTTTAGTATTCCTAATATCAAACAAAAGAAGAAAATATGCGCTGTTAAAAACGCCTTTCTTCTCAATGTATTAGTAATACGAAACAAATGAAGACGAAATGCGCTACTAATAACGTCATTTACGCTATAGTATTCCTAATATCAAACAAAAGAAGAAAAAATGCGCTTTTAAAAACGCCTTTCTACTCAAAGTATTAGTGATATGAAACAAATGAAGCCGAAATGCGTTACTGATATCGTCGTTTCCGCTATAGTATTTCTAATATCAAACAAAAGAAGAATAAATTCGCTTTAAAAACGCCTTTTTTCTCAAAGTATTAGTAATACGAAAGAAATGAAGCCGAAATGCGCTACTAATAACGTTATTTCCGCTATAGTATTCCTAATATCAAACAAAAGAAGAATAAATGCGATTTAAAAAACGCCTTTTTTCGCAAAGTATTAGTAATACGAAACAAATGAAGCCGAAATGCGTTACCAATAATGTCATTTCCGCTATAGTATTCCTAATATCAAAAAAAAGAAGAATAAATACGCTTTTATTAACTGTTTTTTCTCAAAGTATTAGTGATATGAAACAAATGAGGCCGAAATGCGCTATTGATAACATCATAACCCATATAGTATTCTAATATCAAACAAAAGAAGAAAAAATGCGCTTTTAAAAACGTCTTTTTTTAATGTTTTAGTAATACGAAACAAATGAAGCCGAAATGCGCTACTACTAACGTCATTTCCGCTATAGTATTACTAATATCAAACAAAAGAAGAATAAATGCGCTTTAAAAACGCCTTTTTTCGCAAAGTGTTTTTAATTTGAAACAAATGTAGCCGAAATGCGCTACTACTAACGTCCTTTCCGCTTTAGTATTTCTAATATGAAACAAAAGAAGAATAAATGCGCTTTCAAAACGCCTTTTTTGTCAAAGTATTAGTAATACGAAACAAATGAAGCCGAAATGCGTTACTGATATCGTTATTTACGCTATAGTATTTCTAATATCAAACAAAAGAAGAATAAATGCGCTTTTAAAAACGCCATTTTTCTCAAAGTATTAGTAATACGAAACATGTGAAGCCGAAATGCGTTACTGTTATCGTCATTTCCGCTATAGTATTTCTGATATCAAACAAAAGAAGAATAAATGCGCTTTTAAAACCTTTTTTTTTCGCAAAGTATTAGTAATATGAAACAAATGAAGCCGAAATGCGTTTCTGATATCGTCATTTTCGCTATAGTGTTTCTAATATCAAACAAAAGAATAATAAATGCGCTTTTAAAAACGCCTTTTTACGCAAATTATTAGTAATACGAAACAAATGCGCTACTAATAACGTCATTTCCGCCCCAGTATTCCTAATTACAAACAAAGGAAGAATAAATGCGCTTTTAAAAACGCTTTTTTTCTCAAAGTATTAGTAATACGAAAAAAATGAGGCCGAAATACGCTACTAATAACGTCATTTCCGCTATAGTATTCTCAATATCAAACAAAAGAAGAATAATTGCGCTTTAAAAAAACGTCTTCTTTTTAAAGTATTAGTGATATAAACAAATGAAGTCGAAATGCGCTACTGATAACGTCATTTCCGCTATAGTATTTCTAATATCAAAGAAAAGAAGAATAAATGCGCTTTTAAAAACGCCATTTTTCTCAAAGTATTAGTAATACGAAACAAATGAAGCCGAAATGCGCTACTGAAAACGTCATTTCCGCTATATTATTTCTAATATCAAACAAATGAAGAATAAATGCGCTTTTAAAAACTTTTTTTTTCGCAAAGAATTAGTAATATGAAACAAATGAAGCCGAAATGCGTTTCTGATATCGTCATTTCCGCTTTAGTATTTCTAATATCAAACAAAAGAAGAATAAATGCGCTTTTAAAAACGCCTTTTTTCGCAAAGTATTTTTTATACGAAACAAATGTAGCCGAAATGCCTTACTAACAACGTCCTTTCCTCTTTAGTAATTCTAATATCAAACAAAATAAGAATATATGCGCTTTTAAAAAAGGCCTTTTATCAAAGTATTAGTAATACGAAACAAATGAAGCCGAAATGCGCTACTAATAACGTCATTTCCGCTATAGTATTCCTAATATCAAACAAAAGAAGAAAAAATGCGCTTTTAAAAACGCCTTTCTTCTCAATGAATTAGTGATATGAAACAAATGAAGCCGAAATGCGTTACTGATATCGTCGTTTCCGCTATAGTATTTCTAATATCAAACAAAAGAAGAATAAATTCGCTTTAAAAACGCCTTTTTTCTCAAAGTTTTAGTAATACGAAAGAAATGAAGCCGATATACGCTACTAATAACGTCATTTCCGTAATAATATTCCAAAATATCTAACATAAGAAGAATAAATGCGCTTTTAAAACCTCTTTTTCGCAAAGTATTAGTAATACGAAACAAAGAAATCGAAATGCGCTACTAATAACGTTATTTCCGCTATAGTATTCCTAATATCAAACAAAAGAAGAATAAATGCGCTTTTAAAAACGCCTTTTTTCGCAAAGTATTAGTAATACGAAACAAATGAAGCCGAAATGCGCTACTAATAACGTCATTTCCGCTATAGTATTACTAATATCAAACAAAAGAAGAATAAATGCGCTTTAAAAACGCCTTTTTTCGCAAAGTGTTTTTAATAAGAAACAAATGTTGCCGAAATGCGCTACTAACAACGTCCTTTCCGCTTTAGTATTTCTAATATGAAACAAAAGAAGAATAAATGCGCTTTTAAAAACGCCTTTTTTGTCAAAGTATTAGTAATACGAAACAAATGAAGCCGAAATGCGTTACTGATATCGTCATTTCCGCTTTAGTATTTCTAAAATCAAACAAAAGAAGAATGAATGCGCTTTTAAAAACGCCATTTTTCGCAAAGTATTTTTAATACGAAACAAATGTAGCCGAAATGCCTTACTAACAACGTCCTTTCCGCTATAGTATTCCTAAATCAAACAAAAGAAGAATAATTGCGCTTTAAAAAAACGTCTTCTTTTTAAAGTATTAGTGATATAAACAAATGAAGTCGAAATGTGCTACTGATAACGTCATTTCCGCTATAGTAATCCTAATATCAAACCCAAGAAGAATAAATGCGCTTCTAAAAACGCCTTTTTTCGCAAAGTATTAGTAATACGAAACAAATGAAGCCGAAATGCGCTACTGACAACGTCATTTCCGCTATATTATTTCTAATATCAAACAAATGAAGAATAAATGTGCTTTTAAAAACGCCTTTTTTCGCAAAGTATTAGTAATACGAAACAAATGAAGGCGAAATGCGTTACTGATATCGTCATTTCCGCTATAGTATTTCTAATATCAAACAATGGAAGAATAAAGGCGCTTTCAAAAACGCCTTTATTCGCAAAGTATTAGTAATACGAAACAAATGAAGCCGAAATGCGTTACCAATAATGTCATTTCCGCTATTGTATTTCTAATATCAAACAAAAGAGAAAATAAAAGCGCTTTTAAAAACGCCTTTTTTCTCAAAGTATTAGTAATACGAAACAAATGAAGCCGAAATGCGCTACTAATAACGTCATTTCCGCTATAGTATTACTAATAGCAAACAAAAGAAGAATAAATGCGCTTTTAAAAACGCCTTTTTTCTAAAAGTATTAGTAATACGAAACAAATGAAGCCGAAATGCGTTACTGATATCGTCATTTCCGCTATAGTATTTCTAATATCAAACAAAAGAAGAATAAATGCGCATTTAAAAACGCCTTTTTTCGCAAAGGATTTTTAATACGAAACAAATGAAGCCGAAATGCGTTACTGATATCGTCATTTCCGCTATAGTATTTCTAATATCAAACAAAAGAAGAATAAATGCGCTTTTAAAAACGCCTTTTTTCTCAAAGTATTAGTAATACGAAACAAATGAAGCCGAAATGCGTTACTGATATCGTCATTTCCGCTATAGTACTTCTAATATCAAACAAAAGAAGAATAAATGCGCTTTTAAAAACGCCTTTTTTCTAAAAGTATTAGTAATACGAAACAAATGAAGCCGAAATGCGTTACTGATATCGTCATTTCCGCTTAAGTATTTCTAATATCAAACAAAAGAAAAATAATTGCGCTTTTAAGAACGCCTTTTTTCTCAAAGTATTTTTAACACGAAACATATGACGACGAAAAGCGCTACTGATATCGTCATTTCCGCTATAGTATTTCTAATATCAAACAAAAGAAGAATAAATGCGCTTTTAAAAACGCCTTTTTTCTCAAAGTATTAGTAATACGAAACAAATGAAGCCGAAATGCGTTACTGATATCGTCATTTCCGCTATAGTATTTCTAATATCAAACAAAAGAAGAATAAATGCGCTTTTAAAAACGCCTTTTTTCTCAAAGTATTAGTAATACGAAAAAAATGAAGGCGAAATGCGTTACTGATATCGTCATTTCCGCTATAGTATTTCCAATGTAAAACAAAAGAAGAATAAATGCGCTTTTAAAAACGCCTTTTTTCTCAAAGTATTAGTAATACGAAAAAAATGAAGGCGAAATGCGTTACTGATATCGTCATTTCCGCTATAGTTTTCTTAATATCAAACAAAAGAAGAATAAATGCGCTTTTAAAAACGCCATTTTTCTCAAAGTATTAGTAATACGAAACAAATGAAGCCGAAATACGTTACTGATATCGTCATTTCCGCTATAGTATTTCCAATATCAAACAAAAGAAGAATTAATGCGCTTTTAAAAACGCCTTTTTTGTCAAAGTATTAGTGATATGAAACAAGTGAAGCGGAAATGCGTTACTGATATCGTCATTTACGCTATAGTATTCCTAATATCAAACAAAAGAAGAATAAATGCGCTTTTTAAAACGCCTTTTTTGTCAAAGTATTAGTAATACGAAAAAAATAAAGGCGAAATGCGTTACTGATATCGTCATTTCCGCTATAGTATTTCCAATGTCAAACAAAAGAAGAATAAATGCGCTTTTAAAAACGCCTTTTTTCTCAAAGTATTAGTGATATATAACATGTGAAGCCGAAATGCGCTACTAATAACGTCATTTCCGCTACAGTATTCCTAATATCAAACAAAAGAAGAATAAATGCGCTTTTAATAACTCTTTTTTCTCAAAGTATTAGTGATATATAACATGTGAAGCCGAAATGCGTTACTGATATCGTCATTTCCGCTATAGTATTTCTAATATCAAACAAAAGAAGAATAAATGCGCTTTTAAAAACGCCTTTTTTCGCAAAGTATTAGTAATACGAAACAAATGAAGCCGAAATGCGTTACTGATATCGTCATTTCCGCTATAGTACTTCTGATATCAAACAAAAGAATAACAAATACGCTTTTAAAAACGCCTTTTTTCGCAAAGTATTAGTAATACGAAACAAATGAGGCCGAAATGCGTTACTGATATCGTCATTTCCGCTATAGTATTTCTAATATCAAACAAAAGAAGAATAAATGCGCTTTTAAAAACGCCTTTTTTCTCAAAGTATTAGTAATACGAAACAAATGAAGGCGAAATGCGTTACTGATATCGTCATTTCCGCTTTAGTATTTCTAAAATCAAACAAAAGAAGAAATAATGCGCTTTTAAAAACGCCTTTTTTCGCTAAGTATTTTTAATACGAAACAAATGAAGCTAAATGCGCTACTAACAACGTCATTTCCGCTTTAGTATTTCTAATATCAAACAAAAGAAAAATAATTGGGCTTTCAAGAATGCCTTTTTTCTCAAAGTATTTTTAACACGAAACAAATGAAGACGAAAAGCGTTACTGATATCGTCATTTCCGCTATAGTACTTCTAATATCAAAGAAAAGAAGAATAAATGCGCTTTTAAAAACGCCTTTTTTCGCAAAGTATTAGTAATACGAAACACATGAAGCCGAAATGCGTTACTGATATCGTCATTTCCGCTATAGTACTTCTAATATCAAAGAAAAGAAGAATAAATGCGCTTTTAAAAACGCCTTTTTTCACAATGTATTAGTGATATGAAACAAATGAAGCCGAAATGCGCTACTAATAACGTCATTTCCGCTACAGTATTCCTAATATCAAACAAAAGAAGAATAAATGCGCTTTTAATAACTTTTTTTTCTCAAAGTATTAGTGATATGAAACAAGTGAAGCCGAAATGCGCTACTAATAACGACATTTCCGCTATAGTATTTCGAATATCAAACAAAAGAAGAATAAATGCGCTTTTAAGAGCGCCTCTTTTCTCAAAGAATTTTTAATACGAAACAAATGAAGGCGAAATGCGTTACTGATATCGTCATTTCCGCTATAGTATTTCTAATATCAAACAAAAGAAGAATAAATGCGCTTTTAAAAACGTCTTTTTTTTAAAATTATCAGTGATATGAAACAAATGAAGCCTAAATGCGCTAGGAATAACGTCATTTCCGCTATAGTATTCCTAATATCAAACGAAAGAAGAATAAATGCGCTTTAAAAAAATGGATACAGGGAAATATGTCAGCTTTCTGTACCATCTGCTCAATATCTGGTTTATTATGATTAGAGAGAGGTTAAAAATATTCCTCGAAAAACATTTCTCGTAAATGCACAAGAACACGACAGCGTCACCAAAGCTTATGTATTCCTTATGCACAAGTAAAATATCCGCACGAAGACAGGAGCATGTTCATCGATATCCAAAACTCGAAGTGTGTCAGTAGGACTTGTCTGACTGGATACTTTGGTATTCCATATAAAGAACATATTCCATATAAGGCACATGTACCATATAACGTATGTTATTCCAATATATAATGTTATATAAATAAATATATAAATCGTATTTTCTCTAAAATGCACCTTCTTCTGTTTTTAAACCCTCAAAAAATGTAATACGTCTTATGAACTAGGACATGCGGCATAAATGTATCTGCACAAATATCTACTTATATTAAAGATATTTGAAGAAAAACGACTAGAAAGAATTGAATTTAGTAGGCATGAGGCATATATTTTAAGTGCATTGATGAGAATTTTTCATTTTTTGACATAAAATGACAAATACGTGATTTGAAAAAATAAATAAAAGTAAGAACGAACTTCAAGTCTTAAAATTTCCCAGGGAAAACTTCTCGAATTTTGGCATTATGAAACTCCCTCATAGTTTTGGAACTTGATTCCTCTGCGAAAAATCCAATGCGGGGGAAGAAAAGAATTTCCGCTCACTGAAACCTTCCATTCAAGTTTCAGCCATTCTCTAATACTTCCGCTCTTTAAGAATTTTTTTCCTCGTTTAACTTGCGATTCCTTGGAAACCATGAAGAAGAAAAACGAGAAGAAACAGGGAAGAAATCACGTTCGGAGAACTAATAGAAAAAAGCATGGAAAACCCTCAAAAATCATGAAATCGCTGTATAGAAGAAAATAAAATACGTTGCATCGGTTTAATTGGCAATAACTTAACTCGAGATTATCTCTAAAAGTCATTTTAACCCACCTTGCCTATTTCAGAGTAATTTTCAGTCGGTATTAAAGTTCTTGAAAAATAGAAAATAAAAAAACTACAACTACTCAAAGGCTAATAAAAACTAAATTCTCCGAAACCTCATCCAAATTCTTATCTTACCGCAAGAGAAGGCCAGATTGTTTTCAATCCACAGTAATTGTATACAAGAGTATAATACTACTCTCTCCCGACGGTAGATCTGCTACAGCCTCACTTATAACAAAGCAAAGTGAAGCAATCAACTCACCTGAAAGGAAGAAAAAGAATATTAAGCAATGATTTCATCGTCATTTCATATTATTAACAATATCCACACCGTTTAAATATTATAGATATATCTAAATAGTCATAAACTAAGTGAAGGAAAACTGCTACGGAATCATACTTTCAGCGCCAAAAGAATGAAAATTGAAAAGAAAATTTGAGAGTGAAGGAAAGTCATTGAATCATTTATGTTAAATTAAGGGCGAAAAGCTGAATAATCATACTGATATTTTCTCCTTATAACAAACATAAGTATCGCAATATTTAGATTTAGAACTGTGCAAAGTTCCCAAGTTGAAGCAGTTTATCAAAAATTCGAGAATAACAAAATCAATCAAATTCTCTGCTGCGGTATTCAGATACCAAAGTTCGAAAATGAAAGGGAAATAAGTTTCGATATGGTTATATTCTGGACCGCTATAATGGGTTCCACATTTTCTAATCAGTTTGGTAGCCTAAGACTGTTGCTAAAATCCTCTAATGTAAGCTATGAATAGTATTTGTAATCGCTGAATCGAAGAAAATCGTAAAGAAACACGTAGAATTACTGCAATTTGGAGAAAGAAATAGATGGGATTTCAGTGCCATATTATCAATAATTACAGACTCGAAAAATTGGAACGAACTGTAGATCATCGGAGACCAAGGCTTTATTTCAAAAGATGATTGAGTGATGCCGAAAAACCTTATGCAAATCTTCGGCACCGAAGGAGTTAATCAGATATGTCTAACATCAGAAACATACTCTGAGAGCGAACAGTCGAATTGATGCTGAAAAACTAAAGCCCAACTCCGCTGAGTTCCACAGCAGAAATAATCTGATGTGATGTATGAGAAATGGATCTTGCAATTTCATTTTTTATGAATTTATTGGATGCAATGACCATTGTTGAAAATTAAATATTTTATGCTGTATAAAAGTAATTGAGTATTGGGGTGGTAACATCAAAATATAACAAAAAATCAAAGAAATGGAAGATAAAACCTATAGACAACTCCCTTTGTCTTCTTTTGAATTTAGAGTTAATAAGATATAAAATATTATCATAAGTGGACCCATCGGGACAAACGCAACAAAACTTTAACGCGGTTGGAGTGGCATTAATATTCGGCATATAGTAGATTATCATTCGTAGAAAGAAATACTGTTAGCATCACGACACTCAAAATCTCTACCGTCCCCACAGAAATTACAAATTCCTTTATCAAGATCATAATCCTCTCTTTTTCAACGACGCCCAACCAGAATCCTTGACCATTTCAGTTCCTCTTCTTCACACAACTTTTTAAACAAGAAGTATGTCCTTCCGCAGGATTTTCTCCACTACTCAAATGTTCATACGGGTGAGAAGCATACGCGTACTAAATCTGAAGGCCGACTAAAGCCAAGAGAGTGAACTATGAAGAATAGAATCGTTAGTCATCCTTCAAGAGACGAGGATTCAGAGGGTCCAATTCAGAGCGGGGTATCAAAATCTCGGTTCCAGCGAGACGTTGAATGGGAAGGGCCGCGATTTATGCTCAGTTTATTACTATGCGCTCTAGCACTCAACCATAAAACTCTTCCAGATAGAGCCTTATATACGACCCCTCGTCACATTTTCCGGAGATCAAATCTCGAACCTTTCCTGACCCGCTCTGGATAAGAAAACTATCACGGCCGTAAACGGTTTTCCCTAAGGCGGGAAAAACAGAAAATGCTCTCCCAAACTGCGGATCAATTTTTCTCCAGTGATGCTCCAATGTGTATAAATCAAGTTGTCTAGGATTCGCATACACATCTAGGCAAACCCCATGTCATGGCGACTATCACTGCTTACATGGTGAATGTAAATATACTCTCTTATATTTACATACTTTTTTATATTTAAATACGTATTTTATATTTAATTATCAACTTTTACATTAAATGTATTTAATTTTACGTTTAATTTATATTTTATTTTATTTAAATTTGTTTGCTTTTACGTTTTATAGCGTAATTTCAACACATTCGATTTAAAACTACAAATTGATATAATGAACAAGAAATATAATATCACTTGTTTAATTTAAGATGTATGTAAAAGTATTAACGGAGGATCCTTATTTAATCAGACTTATTTTGTCGGCGTAACCATAATTAATCAGGATAAACCGACTTGAGCGGATCTTTCTTAACTTTTGTTCTCCACGTCTTAATTCAAATTTACGGAACAAACCTGAATTGCTTATATTCTAAATTCAAACAGAAAAATAATTAAAAGCATCCCCTATGAACTCTAGTTAAACCAAATGTATCTCCAAAGTAAAACACATTGGTAATGTAAAGTTTAAAGTAGCTGTTATGTACTTTAACATTAATGACACAGTAGGTTACGCATGGTCTTCCGATTGAGAAGTACTGAGATAGAGTCCATTATTTTCAGAATTTCTGATTGAATGAGAACTGAATAAGAAATATAGTGATATTTATAGCATATACTAAGCCACATAAATACATATGCACAAAATAAGGAGAACGATATCACAATTGCCAAAACCACGACGTACTGCATAGCATAATAATTAGAATAGGTATACTTCACCAGATTTTCGTTGAAAGAAAACTGCTCATAGATACGCAATCGTAATCTCATTTTATAATATTAACTCAGAAGATCTCCCTCAGTGTAACTAATTTTAATTTCTTTTCGGTTTTGGAACAACAAAATACCCTTTTCTTTCATTTAGAATTTCAAATATTTCAGAGAAACCTACCTGAAATACTGTGTTTCTTTTCCGAAATGGAAAGTATTTATATAATCGGAACTTTGAAAAGGATTTCAGCGCAATTAGAAAATTTTTAAGTTAAAAAAAATATTCTAGCTGCGACAACTATATCAGGAAAGGCAAATAATAGCCAGATGACGAAAATGATAAAAGAAGCATTTCACCCTAAGAAATTCGGACTTACATAAGAAAATAATGAATATTTTAAGGGAAGAGGAGATAGAAAAGAAGGAATAAAAAGACAACTATAAAACGATTTTACGAGGTCTCCGTGTAAAAAGGTGTTGCGACTCAGATCGCAACCATGTAAATTCAGAACAGACACGCATCTTTTTAAACATAAAAGTAAATTATGGATGATCTAGTCAGAGAAAGTAACTTTAGGACGAAACTGACTGAGAACTTAAAAAAACCGTCGATTTAAAAAATTTCCTTGAAAATAAATCGTAAATACGTAATAAAGTATTAAAAGGGTAATGTAAATATGGAAAACCAAAGTGAAGCTTAAAAGAAGTAACCATAGCAAGAAAACACAAAGAGTTAGGGAGTAAAAACGTAATACACTCGATATTTTTGAATATAAGACAACCATTTTGCGTTTTCAGAACTTCTAAAAATCTAATGCATCTTAATTCGAGTGCTTCTAAAATGATTAAATCTATCTAAAATGGATTAATGTATAGCAGCTATGGCACAGAAAATTTACTTTAACAATAATTTTTAAACTTATGAGTCATTTTGAGAAATCTTTTATTTTCGCTGATATAATTACATTCAGATTCGAAATCAATGAAAATTATTCCTACCGTTAATTTCAAAAATAGATAGCGTTGAAACTCTATGTACGTAATTGGCAAGAAAATACGGTGTTAAACACATATCTGGATTTGTAATGCGAGTGTCCTTCCACACTCTGACTGATTTGTGGAGGGCGAAGAAAATCTTCTCGAAAGGGGAAAAAGAGAAATATTATTTGCACGATGAATCTCAATTGGTGTTTTATCTGCGATCCCCAATGTATTTTTGCACTTAACTATAATACAAAGTCTGAAAAATATCCCTTTCTCTTCAACGAAAATGCTTCAAATTTGCACGTAAATTTAACTGAAAAAAAATGATTTTTCATGATTTCAAATGCCTTTTGCGAGATTGCTGCGACTTACTTTCAAATTTGAAAGAACAGCGGAAATCTTTTGTATTTTTACTTAAAATAAAGAAAACTGCCAAACTCTCCGACGGCATTTAATGTCTAAAACTTGTCGAAATAAAATTGGCTGGCGTCGGCAGTTTTGAGCAAGTGTTACAGTCGTAGTAACTTAGAAACATTATTGTACGAATATTTCTAGATTAAGGATAAGAAAATTTGGCAGAAAAGGTTAGCTTACGTTACGTAAAAGAGCTCTTATCAGAGAATAAGGCACCATTGGTACGGAAATAATATTTTCCTGTACGTGATTTATAGTCCGACTAGAAAGACAGAATAATAGATATTTTTGGATACCGTTTCACCAACGGCGAGGAAATGTTTATTCAGAGAAGATAATTGGAAGAGAATAATGACAGCACAAGTTGAAAATTCTTTTTTACAGCTTCGGTGGTCTGAAAAATGTTACCGCGTTTCAGAAATGTATCAGATAATTTTTAAAGGCGAGAGCAATAGCCCTTTCTTTATCGAAGCAAATAGATGTTCACATCGCGTGCCTCATCACTTCTAAGGTGGCCATCTGTATGCAAATTATTCATAAGTTGGAGGAAGAGAGATAGCATCTGAACCTATCAACTGTTGACTTTCTTTCAACGGATTAGATAGGACAGTGCGCTTTGTAAACAATGTCACGATCAAAGGTTGTTCCTAGTCGTACCAGGAAGAGAGTCATTTTTCTTCGTCAAGGAAGATTGATAGCGAGTATAACAACGCATTTTTGTACGTGGAATTCTTTTTCGGAACGTTAATTCAGAGGCGCAGAAATTGTTGAGCGATTGAAGGATTCCAACGGAAAATAATTATGCAGGAAGCGTGAAGGGATTCGTTCACAATCTCGTGGAATAAATTTGCATAAATAACATTTCAATTATTTCAGAATAAATCAATTTAGATTTTCGGAGAGCTAATAAAATAATTCCCTATCCGTAAATTAAGCTATTAAGGAGATGATTCACAAAAAATTGACCGATTTCAATAGTTTAAAATATTGTTTCGCTCGTAAATTTTAATTTATTTTTATAATCTCAGTTTTTAAGGAGAAACAGATGTGAAAACTTATCTACATGACTGCAACTCTAACTCAGGACCTTTACTTTTCGGGCAGGTATACTAAATTAACCAACCTACTCTAACCAACCTGCTTGGTATACAAACTATACCGTTAACAGTGTGGTCTAGAGTGGTAGTTTCATGGTTAGAAGACTTATCCGGTTAGCGGGGAAATTGGTTTCGGGTTCCAGTGATATCGATGACATTCGGCTTCGAACAAAGTTTAGCCTTCGCCTCATCCATCTCATTTTTTGCTCAGCATAAAATATATTTGTTAATATAAAATTAAACGCTATAATAGGCAGTAAAATATCGGAAGGAATTATTAATTAATCCATTAAACAAGTTATAGATACCCGTTGGATTAACCGGCCAAAAAGGCAACCGGCAAGATGTGCAATCCAGACATGGCCGGTTAATAGAGATTATAATTTGGATATGTGATCGAATTATCTGATTATAAAACTGAATATTCATAATTGAATATAATTGTTAAGAGCTTAAAAAATAGCCAACGTCACTTTATAACTTATCCTAAATTTGTATTATTACTCGGAATTGACGGTCACATTTTACCAACAGACCAATGGTCTATACGTAAGTTCCTCCTATTCAATCAAAACAATAAAAAAGTTGATGGAGAGCCGATAAAAAGAGTAGCTTAAAAATATATCTTGGACAGAACTTAAAGTATTAAAAACATCCGTATGTTAAAAATGCTCTAAAGAATTACAGTGACACATATTACTTCTTTTCTCCCGAAAACTTGATCTAGCTCCAATCACGCAGTACTTGAGAGAAAAGCACTCAAGTACTACTTAAGCCCCAAACCGAAGGTCGGCTTTGAACAGCTCTCATAAGATCTTCACGAAAAGAAGAATAGGTCAAGGGCTAACGTATCCATGAAGGAGTCCGCAATAGTAGGACTTTTCACCAAAACGAAGGCCAGGTACTGCCCGAAATGACCCACTTCTAAATTGCTACAAATCGTACCTCTTTTCCCAGTTCCTAACCATTTCAAAAGACTAAATTATAATTATGACAGTAATAACAGTATAGTTGAAAGAAATTTATGCGCATATCTTTTCGAATTATTTGATAACACACGCATTGAGGTTTTGGTCGCAAACGTAATTATTTAACGTGTTGTAGAATTATTTATTATTATTATTATTACTCACAGGATAAATAATTTTGCATGTGATGGAAACAAAACGGATCATAATGCTGTCCTCGAGACTACAGCACTTTTAGTTGTACCTTTGCAAGAACTATTGCCTCTCGAATTTGACATTACGTATTATAATATCACTTACACTCCAATATTATATAGATCAATGAAACGGCGCCAGAACAGTCGGGAGAAGGAATGACAAAAATGTCACAATTGGGAAAAGAGTGTTTTTAGGATATCAAGAATAATATACAATGATTACATTGAACATGTAAAATGATGAGCAGTAGTTTATAGCAAAATAATGAAATAATAAAATACATTTGGATAGGAAACATAGCTTAAGAACAATTCATAACGATGAGCAATTACTTAAATACGAAATTCCCGCAAAATGCTACACTTTATTTTTTATATAAATTTAATTTTTTCAATGGTATTCACCTCATTTACCTATTATTATACCTGTTCTATTAAGATATTGCATATTACTAATTAAAATTCCGTTGCTTTTTTCCACTCTCTTACTTTTCTTTCATATATCATATTTGTATTAGTGTTATTTTATTATTTTTAACTCATCCTTCGTGAAATGGGCATGTTCCGTAAAGTAAAAATAGAAAATTTATGTCAAATGAGATAATCTGAGTCGTGAAAGACAAGCCTAAGCGGTAGTACGAGTAAAATAAATTATTCTAACAACCTACTATTATTCACAGTAAATCAGGATCTCTGTTAAAGAAATCACAGAAAAAAACGGTAACAAAGAAGGCATATGATAGATATAATAATAATTTAATAATAAATAGTAAAATATTCAATTTGAAGATTGATAGGTACGTTTATTATTTGAGATATTTTACGATTGCGCTTCTCCAATGCTAATAACTTCAGAACATAACTTTTGATGTATTCAAGTATTTAAACCCTTAATCTCAAGTAAAATGTATTGGTTTAAGGTCACTGCGAGCAAGTTCGGTTGGAACAATTCTATAACCATCCTCCAGTCTCTTAAGTCTTATCCTCTAATTCATTCCACAAAAATATGCAAAAAAGATTCATCGCCACGTGTCAAATGAGCTATCGGAAATCAGAGGAAAAATCGAGGAAAAAAAACAAAAGACAATGGGGAGCGCTATAGATGACGATTGGAAGAAGTAGAGCGTCAGGAGATGTCATTAATTAAGCGAAAATCTTTTCCTCTCTCACCGCACGGCGCTCCTAAAAATATTTTTGACGAAAGACTCCGTTGCATGACTGCCGGAGGGATTTCTTCTCCCAAAGGAATGACAGGTCCGCGGGAGAAAAATGTATCGGACTATTTATTAATGAATAAAACTATAACGTGCACTTCGCATGGCTGAAATATATTCCAGGTGCACCCTGACGTTCTTTCTTATTTCCTTCCGAGGTATTAACTTCAGACGCTCTGAAAAATGATCCTAATACATATAATAATGCCTGAGATATATGCTTTGAGATAAAGTAGGTGAAATTGAGAAATTGGACGTAATGGCCTTAAGATATTACCAAAGTAAAACGAAGTTCATTAACATTAAGGACACCCTATGGAGTAAATGTGAAGTATCCAAAAAAGCAACGAAATGTGATGGATGGAATGAAGAATAGATACTTCTATTTATGATTCGTGAATAAAATTAAAAACGAAGAAACATCAAAATAGTAACTATGAGAAATTGAAATAAATATGATTGTCCTGACAAGGACAATCATATTTAATCTATTGATTTCGTGATTTCTCACAAAATTACCATGTATATCTATAAATAACGTAGCTCCTAATGCTTGCTAAGTGCAGAAAGTAGTCGTATCCCACGAGAGAACATTTTGAGGCGACTAACTTAGGGTCAATCATTTAAACTAATACCTTTCAAGCCGAAAAAAGAATTGGAACGCACTATATAAGCATTGTAACTCTGAACTAAACAATCGAAGGGAAAAGAATTCTTAAAGAATTCACTAGAAGGCATACTGCGGATAGCAACCTCTTGAAAGAGACGTGCAGAAATCGGTGAGTATGCATTTTTCAAATTCTGGATACGACATTCAAACGCGAGCTATAAATTCACCTACGGATGTCTGCTTTCTTCTCCGGATGCGCTGTTATTAATTTCAAAGGGAATCGCAAAGAAAACATATCGCCTGTCTAACAATAAAGCCTTAAAACTACAAAGATTCCTTTAAGGCTTGAAATGCTCTCTTATCTTTTTCTCAAAAGAATGCCTTCGCTACCATAAAGCAAAGGTTTGAGGAGAGAAAAAAAAAATTAAAACCCGAGCATACACGTTTTGTGCACAAAGTTAAGGGGTTATTATTTTTCGCATCTGAATACATTTCTGGTGCTCCGAAATATTGTGATATCTCCGTTATTCTTTATTTTGCGGAAGAAGTAAAGAAAAACAAAGGGGAAACAGATTCAGGGATGGACGATTGGTCTGAATGGAGAAATGGAAATATCGGAACTTCTTTGGATATCGGAATCGGAAACTTTTTAACTTAATTTCATATTCTAAAAACGGACCTTTGGAAGTTATTTTTCATTCAAAATTTCGTTAAAAATAACTCCTTTGGTTTCTGATTATGATTTATGAATAGATAAATTATTATCATCATTTGAAATATCTGTAAAACTGAAATCTATAGATCTTAATAACGCATAAACATGGTGTAAAACGTATTCTTGTGAAAATAAGGAATCATTGAGATTATATACATCTCTCAAACTTCCCAAAAGGCCTGTAAATTATACGTTGCTTCAGTTCCAAATAAAATTACCCTCCAATATTGCTTTTATAATATTGTTGACTCATTCATTTGAATCACCCGGATGGACAAGTGGGCACGCCTTTTGTGAAAGCGGTCCGTGGTTCGATTCCCGGTGGGAGTCCATTTGTGCAAACGGACCTCAGCTGTCGAAGCACTTTTAACAATAACACTATTATTTTAGTCATTGAATAATTAATTTTAAAATTATAGTTGAAATTTTGTGATACAAAAATCAATTGAACTTAAGGGGATTGGATATCTCGATACGGGATTTAAATCAACGGTCGGCCAAAATAGTTCGTGAAACCTCCGGAGGGAGAGGTTTCCCCTTTCAGAGGTGGAATGGGAGAGAGGGGTGGAGGTGGGGTAGCCTCAATACATTGTAATATAAGATAATTGCTGTTCGTTTTGAGGTGTAGAGTGACAAGAAGGGAAGGCGAGGAAGAGATCACGTGGTGTCTTCAGAAGCAAAACAAATCCGAAGGTGCTCGAAGTGCATCATGGGAATTCACCAGACGAATTTTGGTTCCGCCAGTTCGACGCCAGACGGTCTTTTGCGCGATATTTTGAAAATTGCCTTGAGGTCGTTCTCGGTGCGATAGTCGAAATAGCAAATCGAAAATTCTATTGTGCCAATTGAAGAAATGTTACCAACCGACCGCGAGTTCGACGCCAAGGTGCAAAATTTTCCGATATATAATGCATGGCGGTAAATTTTGACGATTATTATGAATGCTTTCCCGATAACCGGGAATGATATAAAACGGTAAGTACATAGAGGTGATTCGTTAGTTACGCCATTTCCCGTTCCTCTGACGGGTTTTGGTTCGATGCCAGAGCGTCACTTCTATTCTACCATGTATTTCAAAGGGGGATAACGGAATCATATATTGGGACCTTTCCGATAAGATATCGAATCGAAACTTTGGAATGGCAGAATGGCAGGTCAGAATGGCACTTATCTAATATTAATATGCACTTGTCTATCACAAACGGGTCCTGAGTTCGACACCAGGCGGTCTTTCACGCGAATATTTGAAAATATTTTAGAGGCGTTTCTCCGTAAGATAGAGGATACAAAATCACGGACTTAGCATACGCAGTGGTCTTCTACACCAACAATGAATGAAACGTCACCAAATAAGCTTTCATATGCGCTGTTTACAGTTTCCCAGATGAGCCTTGGTTCGACGCCAGGGCATCATTTCGATTCTACCGTAGACTTAAAACGGGGAATGTTCTTGAAATTTTAGAAACGGACGGGGTTGCATCTAGTGAACAGTCATGTTAAATCTTATTTTCCGAGAAGGTCCTGGGTTCGGCTCCAGGCGGTCCTAAATCTCCCATATGATATGTGTTGCGGGGTACAGAAATTTCTTGATGAGACATTTCCAAAGAAGATAGAAGTCCGTAATCCTGTATGTGAGTAGCAGTCAAAAGTAGGTTTTACAAAAGCATTTTACCGTTTCCCTGATGATCCTTGGTTCGTCGCCAGGGTATTAATTGCATTCTACCATACAATAAAATGGGAAATTTGGAATGTTACTAAATCGTTCCGAAATTCAGCATACAGTAAGAAGGGTCTTTACCGAAACTTAATCGGCGATTTAAGAAACAATGGTCCAAAAACGCATTTTCGGGCGATGTATAGTATCCAATCCCCTTAAGTTTTTGTTGTGAATATTAGGACGAAAATGTGATGGCTATGATGTGTTTCAATTTCTCTAGTAAATAGTGATGAACTGAATAGGAATTCTGTGTATTTCCCTCCATACTTCGAGAATAGCCTTATTTCAGGTTGTCTCTCTGCGACGTTCCTCAAACCGTCTCCAAAGATTACTTTTCGTAGCTTACAAGAGAAGACTTCAACTACACTCTTCAGCTATCTAGACTCTAACTAGAAAAACGGGAACGCAGTATAGACGGTTTAAATAAGGAAAATTTTCCTTTTATTTATAAATCTTTTCCACAAGTTTATGAATAGAAATTATATCTCACTCTGTTTTATGGGCTTTTGCAATAATTATTTTATTCATAGCTTCGTACGTAATTTACTTTGTCCATCAAGCATTTTCCTCAAACTAACAGTAACTAAAAAAAAGGGAAAACATCGCAGAAATTGGAAATCGTACCAGAATCGGAATTTTGGAGAAGTATGGGGAATTATATCGGAATCCGTAAAATGTCGCAATCGTCGAATCACTAATTAATTTATATTTTACCCATGTATTTATGTATAGGAAAATTTACTTTTACCAGGCGGGAACTGACCATTCCAATTATGGCAAGCTTGGGGCTGATGAGTCTCTTCTTACATCTACATCTTATCTTTGTGTTATTTTACATGAAAGGTTAAAATTAAGTTCAACTTTAACCCTGGTTATCATGAAATATTATTGGAAAGGATTTAGTATTATATGTTTTTCGGAGAATCGGACCTCAAAATATTTATAGTCACTAGATTTAGATAAGACAAAATTTCAGGCAAAAAAATCATGGAAGGGAAGCGGTTAAAAAATTGATCTCAAGTTTTAAAAACTCCGATGAAACAATCGCTGAAAATAGAATAAAAATACATAATCTTGGCGCACCAAAAAGAGAAGTAGAGTTCTGGTATGAGGGCGTTTCTCATATTCCAGCAAAATTATATGATTAAATCTAACTCAATAAACAGTGGGTAAAGCCCCGCAATTAGAATGAACTTCACAATCCTCGCACTTCAATTCGTGTCGAACTTTAGAGGATCTACGGCAGACTCTCTCATGGGACTCTGAAAAAAATATCGAATAACAGTCATTACTGCCTCATCACATTCAGTCATTATGGTATGAAATGCATGACGAATTTTAAACACCGCAGATTCTTCTTCGCTGAAGAACGAGCATTTGCGGCTGAGGCGAAACGGCCCACTAATCAGAATGAGGTGATTCCGCTTTAATCCCGACGCCATGAATGGAAAAATACATTTAATGTAACGATGTCTGCATCGTGAGGATGGATTCTCAATCAATGTTATAATCGAAATAACCTCTTCAACATTTGTCAGATTTTCAAAATGAAAGAAGAAAGAAAAAATTTGAGATTTATTGGTGTCATTATTTATGCTGTGTGAGTTTGATTTTTAATCACTAGAAATACCTTGGACAATTTATCTGTAAGAAGAAGCATACTTAAAATGAATTAGGTGCAAGATTTGAGATTCTTGAAAATGGTTTTGAGTCAATAACTGTCCAAAACCAGAGGTAGCTATGAGGATTGGCTGACGACTTTCGTATATCATACAAAATTACCCCTACTTGTGCTCAAATATTGATTTAACATATAATATAATGAAAGCTTTCACTCATAATTTTGACATATTTTTCAATTAATAACGTCGAACCTTGTTAAACTTAGCTGTATCGTATTTGAGAATGAGAAAGAAATTCAAACGATGAGAATGGTGACGAAATTTCACAATTCTCAGAGAGAAAAATTAGACACTGAAAAACTACAAGAAAATACAATGTCAGATTAAGGAATGTGTCATTCAGTTAGAATAATGAAAACACTAAATTTAAACATGGAGAGAATACGCACACTAACCAGAGAAATATGTGACAGCTGAGTGATTGTCAATTAAAAGGACGGTCAGAACTCCATGGTTTCTTTCATATGAACATTGCTCAGATATTCAAATTTAATACGAAATAAAGCAAACAAAAAAGAAACTGTAAAGTCTCTTAGGACTCTTAGGAATATTTAATTATTTTTATAAGGTACGTTGCTATGAAACACCAACAGTAGTAGTATTGGCAAAAAATTGTGAAATTTATGGCATATATTAAATGTTGTGAAATTTTAATATGTTGGGTTTCTTACATTTAATTAGATAATGGGGTAATGTTTCGCATCAATATTTGCCTTGTTTTATTTATTTTGTTTTATTGTTTGTTATAATTCGGTTTTTCTGATGATTTATATTCAACATCTGCTCTTGTCGGTATTTCTAAATGAATGTGCATTTATGTTGTTTTCTTGTCGCTTTTCGCGTTGCTTGCCATAATTTTCTTTTCGGTCATTTTTTCAATGCAAACATATTCCCAATCGCATATTTCAAGCATTTATCTGCGATAGTGTAACCGCATTATTTATTTGCCTTTCAGATGTGCGGTTTTCTCCCTAAATTAGTTAGCTATCTTTAAGTTGCACAGGCATTCCAATTCCCTCCTCTTGCGTTTATTTTCCTGCTATGGTGTATTTTTCCAAACAGCTATCTTAGTTTTTAAACTTTTTATGTGGTTTTCTTCTGTGCATCTGTTTCTTTTAAGTTTTACAAGACGAAGTGGTAGATTTAATAGGAGACTTATAAGTCTCAATTTCGCCCAAAAAAGTTGTTTTATTGACAATAATAATAATAATGATAATAATTACGACGGGGCTAGGCGATGGTTTCCAGTTTTTTAGTGGAAAGTGGAATGAAATAATAATGATGATAATTACATTTGCATAACAAGCAAAGCTGAACTCAAACTGTGCGTCTTTTAACCTAATCGCAAAGCATTTTTTATTGCGAAAATATGTCTCGAATATTCCTGACAGAAGGAAAAATGCAAGCTAGTGCGCTTAAAAATAAATAAATCCGATAAGGTACTGAATGCGGTACACACATGCATTATTATGAATTATCGCTATCATTATTGCATGAATTCAGTGCGAAAGTAGGTGAAATGATGGTAGTTTTAAATAGCTTCTTCATTTCGCTGGAAATATTTCACCTCGCGAACCTTCTCTTTTCAAATTTACTGTCATATTTTTCCTCCCTCAGCTGATTCCTACATTTGCCACCAGGTGGATCTGGCAGGCAGGGCATTTGTTCCGCCTCGTAGGTACTCTTTTATAAGTCTTTTGAAGTCGTAATACCGGATTGTTTACTCTGTCTTCGCCTTTCTGTCCGCCTTCTTGAATTTCCTAAGTCAAGGGAAGGTCATCCTGTCCGCCAACACGTCACTCTAAGCATTCGTCACTTCTCAAGGATTTACGTAGACTCGACTTTAATTAATACGTAGCATTAAATAAAACGAGTCTTAAAGGCTGATTTGACCTTTCCTTTAATTCCTTTGGAAGCGATTCAAATCTTAAAGAGATACGCATCAGTCACAAACAATCTATGTTCTTATTATGAAAGAGATGTGTAAACAGCTTCAAGGATAATATAAAAGAAAACGTATGAAAAGATCTAAGGATTTGTTTTTAGTGAACGTTGTACGCAAGAGCTGGAAATTAAGAAAGAAATTAAAAGTTATAGTGTGAATAAGTCAGAGTTTTAAAAAACGCTGATAACCGTGTGTCAGTTTACGGAATAGCGTCGATCACAGTCTGGAAGCAAGTTCGGGATTTCTGACTTTTTGGGAATCGCCCCAAACCTGTAATTCATAAACAGCCAATTCCATTTTCTTAAATCTAATCCTGACATCGCCCACGATAGTAGCATGTAAATGGTATGGAAGAATCATAGGCGAGGTGGTACATCAAAGAAGCTTAAAATCCAACTGGATTGATATAATAGGTTATAAATGAAGTTAGTGGTAATACAGAGAATCAGGTTCTCTAGAGAGGAGCATAAAGTTCATGAGACTGGATAACTCGGTGTTCACCCTCGATGAAGATATTTATTGTTGTGCAATGCATAGTAAGTACACTTACTATCATACTTCTATCTTCAATTCATTCGTCATCGGGTGTCATTCAGGAAGAGGGAATTCTTAAGGAAACTAAAATCTAAATGTTAAGTCAAGAGTTAAGTTTCGAATATTTAAGTTAAAAAGTTTTACTTTCAGGTAAAAATGACTTATCCACAAACTCTGAGAAAGAAAAATTAACAATGACTAAACGGTTATTTACCCTTCACGAGGTACGAAAGCATAATAATTACACAAAAGTTAAAATATATGTAGGGAAATCTGTGTTCACGTTTAAATAAATCTGTTTCCTACTTCAGATAAATACATAAATAGAAATATTCAAAAATACGAATAGGAAAAATTCCATCTATGCTTAACCAGCGATTAAATTCGATTTCTTTATAATTTCGAAGTTAAGCTATTTGTATGTAGGAAATACGCCACAAAAGCGTACTCTATGAGCGACCAAATTAATTATTCTTCCGATATAATTATAGAAGCTAATCTAAATTTCCGATTTCTACAATGAGTATAATTCATTGTTTAACAAATGTTATTTGGAGAAACGAATACTTTATGAACGAAGCATATTTATTTATAATACTATTAGCAAAATAGATTAATTAACTTTATGAATAGAGAATACTATTTTTACTGAAAAACTTGGGCAATAGTCAGAACATTCAGTGATAGAATTTCTTCATTAAATCATCTAGCTATCATACTTAAGTCCTAAAATTCAGAACAATTTGAAGTCCGTTCATTTTTATGTTACACAATTTTAAGGGTAACTATTAAATTAATGAGTGAATTAACAATATTTAAAAGAGATGAAAAATTACATTTTATTTGTCACTGAAACTGAAAATTTTTCATACATACCTAAGAATAAGTAAAACAAAATTACATTTAATACAATATGTTGACGGTAAAATGATCTACAGCACTAATCCAAAAGAGAAACGGACGTGAAGAATGTCAGATAGGACAGGGGCTTTCAGGGAGGATGCTTTAACCAACTAAGTACCCGGCCATTACATGCCTTTGGGATACTTTGAAGGGCGTGTGAGTTCGTATGACTCTGCGGAAACTGCCAAAGACTCACAGAGGCACCAACCGTCCAAAATGAAGTTAAATTTAAAGTTAAGTGATACTATGTGCCAAAAATCCTAAAACCTATTCCTACAGCACTCAATTAACGGATACTTCAAATAATAATTATTAATCTAATGAATGTATCCATCAATTATTTATCAATTAATTACCAAATCAATCATATTAACAACGCGGAAGTAAAAGAACTATCTATAAAGCAAAGTAGTATTTTAAACAAAGAATTCACTTGGAATTCTAAATTTCCATATTTACGCAAGAATAGGTAAAATAGATTCACATTCAACGCTATATTTATAGGCGTAATTAATATTTGTAGATATTACTATTATAGATGGATAAATTAATAAGTATTTATATATTTGTCATTAATCATCAGATGTGAAAAGAATCTTCAGTAACAGGAGACTGAGTTTTAGAAATAATTCCAAAGAATTGTTTTGGGAATCTGAAATCAGGTTTAAAATTCTCTGATTCCGATATCCTAAAAAGTTCCGATATTTCCGATTTGGATTAATCATCCCACTGCCATGTTTCACATTCATTACGATGGAGAAAGGTTTCCCATTGGCGAGCTTTTTCAGTTAAGGAATCAAAATTTCAAGGATTCGAAGAAGATATAAAACCCTAAGAGATGACGTTTGTGTCCCACAAAACTTGGGAAAGTCAAAAAGACTGTGGAAAGAGATTCCCCTAGTCCAAGGAGGTAAGTGAAGATGACCTCTCGGAGAAGTTAACACCTCCACAACTCGATAGAAAGGAGCCAACTCCTTATCAGCAATCAAACCGTTTGATAAAGAAGACCAGCGGAGAAAGAGTCCTCAAAAACAAAAAAGGAATGCTTCGTGGAATGTGTTTTTCAGAGAAACCCGTCGTCCGTTATAATTGGCGTCTGCCACCACCTAATTACATCGAGGATTTCCAGCGGTCGTTAAAGCGAATTCCGTCTTGTTTCACGAAAAAGAAGAGGAAATAAAAGTGGTGGGTGTGCCGTAATTGTGGATAAATTTCATGGGTCCTTCGGCATCTGAGGGACACGTCCTTGGCCGGTCCTTTCACCCTCCGGCGCTAGTGAGGACCGTTTTACGCGTTTTAAAAAAGAAAAGCTGCAGTCCAACGTCCTCTTCCAATCCTTTATACTCTCGGACTTATTCCGAGAACACCGAATTGAAAAGTATTTCCGAAGCCGAGAAAGGTAACCCCGATGTTCGAAATCTGCCATTTCGGCATGCGAATATTCAGACGATCGAAGATCTCTTTCAACCATTGTCAATGACATATTATGCATACGAAATTCTTCTACTCAGTGACTTCATATCCTATAAAATGCTTAAGAATTGTCTTTGATTTCCTGAAAAACCCTCTCCTTTATTCGTTCCATATTTTTGTCTCTGTTTTCCGTTGTCTTTTTTCCTTTATTTTGCCTTCAATTTCTACTGATATCTATTGGATTCTACGTTTTCAACAATAAATACATGTTAATATTCAAAAGTTTAGATAACTTAATGATAAAATTTTGTCTAGAATACATTACTGTATGGAAGTGAGTGTTAAAAAATTTGTAAAAGAGAAATAAAATGAAGCGATAGGGACGTTGAACAGGGAAGATTATCGGAAACTATTGAAAGAAGGAAGCTCACATTTGTTGATCAAACGATAATACACTACGTATTTTTAACTGGCATTTTATAAGGGAAGATTCTAGGTAAGAAAGGAAAAAGATGAAATATATAGAAGAAATAAAAAGCAAATGGGTTTCCGAAGTTATGTAAGGGAAAAGGGCAGAAACAGCAGCGACAAGGCAGAATCTTTAAAAATAGATAGATTAGATAAATTATTTTTATTGTAAAATATATAATGAGGCTACAAAAGTCTTAAAATAAAATCTCTCAAAAATCTTTAAGAATTCAATCATTAGCATAACTGTAAAAGAATTAGATACATGCTTATTCTTAATCCTCAATCTCTTACCCAGAATGCATAAATCGATAAGAATGTTTCATTTTCTAGTCAATACATATTTACTGAAAATTTTTTCTTTTATCTTTTATTGTAGATAGTTTTTATAATAATGATTCGTCCTGAATGTGTGAGTATATTTAGTAATATGTATCGACACTGCTTTATGACTGCTGGTTCATTTGTACGGCAATTCATTCATAAAATTAATAATTTATTTCCTCAGAGATTCTCCCACCCGCTAAATGTGTCCCCCAATTCTTTCTATCTCCGCTTCATTTCCTCAATCAAAACCTCTTCCTCTGCCGCCATATCCAACACTCCCTCTTTTGTTTTTATGTCTACTCAACTCACAACTGTCAGATTACGCCATACTCACATCTTGACGCAATCCAAATTTAAATAAGTCATTAAAAACTACATACAATCCATCATTAACTAAATACATAAGACGGTTATCGACTTAGATCAAGAAATTTTCGGTTTTAATGATAATAATATATTTCACAACATAAAATACGGTTAACTAATTTTGGGAGGTTATATTTTAGAGTTTTATCGAATTTGGAAAGAGATAATCACGGAGCTTTTTATAAGGAATGGGGTATTTTGGAAATTCCTTCAGTATATACATCTGTGCTATTTCTTTCATTCAGCATAGTACAAAAATGAGAACGAATTTCCATTTCATTTGCTTCATTCTGAAGCTAAAATGGTACCCCATATTGATCTTGCGAAGCGCTTAATTTCTCATTTACTTTTAAATGTATACGATATTCCTCACTCTTTCCATCATAAACAGAGGCGACAGTCACTGTATCTGCCAACTCGGTGACGGCATAGATGAAATCTGATATAGCTTAGGAGTTAGAAAACTATTGTAGCAACAAAACATTAATTGATAGCAACGTAAAAGTGCTACGTAGGTTTCACAAAAGATTGTGTATTTTGTCAAGGTTTTTGCGATTTTGGATAAAAAATATTCGATGATAAAAATAAGAATTTCTGTAAAATTTTATTTCTTCTGGTACTCTTTCGGATTTTGTACAACCATTATTTCTAATAAAATTTTGCCAAAGAAGTAAAACCTGCTGCTAATCGAAAAATAAACTTTAAGTGTGCACTTCAGATAGGCTGACCATGTGTCCCATGTTTACCGGGACAGTCCCGCTAAAGGCAATTACGTCCCGTCAATGCCGCCAAAAACTACTCTTTGTCCTGTGAAAGCCGTCGCCAAGAATTATGATATTCAATACAGAAACAGAGAATAAAGATATTCAACTAAAGATATACTGAAAAAGTTCATAAAAGTTCATTCGTATAGTAAAACGAAAATCTAGCAAATGATCAAAAAATTTCACCCTAAATCTTGTTATTACGGGAACTGTTAACTTATAAAAAAAATCAATTTCGAGGTTGCGGTGAAAATTACCTTCCAAAAATGATACTGTTTCACCTTTGAAATCTGTTAATCCCCTGGGCCTTACATTTTGTAATAGTTTCTGATTGAGGTAAAATTTACAACTATAAAATGGCCAAGAATTCCTTCAAATAAGTATCTCCATTAAGTAATGGAAATTTCTCAACATTAAAATCGAGCAAATAATTCGCCCAGTTTTATGGATTAGAAACGTCACGTTTTAAAATACACGGGATAATGTCAACTTATCCTTAGGGAAGTTAATGGCATCGGATTAATAAATAAATTCACGACTGCGATTATCACAATTGATGATACCGATTTAGACACCTTCATAGAATGAATAGAAGTCTTTTGATGATCAGAGATTTCTTCCTGCAAATCCTGTAAAGAAAGCGAAAAGACAGCCAACTCACCAACATCGAGATATAAGTACTCTTTCGTCAGCGAGAGAAAAAAGCGAGATTTATCTAATTTCATACAAGGGCTCCGAATTCATTTTTAGTTCACTTTTTCAGTCTCGCCTCTAGACGTAATCATTACGGTCACGAGACTGACTTCCGGGAGGCATTCTAAGCACTCTTTTCGGGTAAAACGGGTTAGTTTGCGAAAAAAGATGGACGCGCTACAGTTTTATTTCGCTCTTTTTGCCCGTCGGAATCCGAAAGGAGGGTATAAGAAAATTAAAGAAAAACAGGAAAAAACGGGTGTCCGTGGAAGGGTTGAGGAATTTTCAGCCCTTTACACGTTAGTCTGAGCGGGTTTTGCAATGCAATCAAGGAGAGAGCGTAGAGGCAGATGGCACCGGCATTAATCTTCCTACATTGATTACGTCTTTTGAGACGGATATCTCTTTTCTTTCCCGGGATAAGAAAGAGTGGTGCCCCCTTGCGAGAGAAAAATGGGGCTCGGAAAAGAGAGTAGAGAAGAAAGGGTCATCTGACGAATGTCCTTAGGAAAAAGGGAATTCCGATCGAGGATGTCCGGCGCAGAGACCGGAATTCACGAGTAATTAATAACGGGGATTTTATTATTCAAACGTCCGAAGATCAAAGGCGTGAAATCGGGTCACGGAAAGTAGAAAGGGTATCAGAATTAGAGAATGAAAAACTATTTAATGTTAATTCCATGAATAAATGAAATAAAAAATAGCGATATGACTAAAACCACTTCTCCCACTTTCAATGCAGGTATTCTAACCACTATAAATTCTATTCTAACCACTATTTCCCTCATCTTTGTTTGTTTCTTTTGGAACGAATACCTCGTTTTGTGAGTTGAATCGAGGAGCGATATTTGGTGCCACTATGGACTTGTTTAACAGATAGTTTGATTTAAGTGTTAGTTTCAATAAATACTGTTTTTCAGCAGTAATAAGTAATTTGAGGAGTCAGTGAGCCCAAAGAAAGTTATTTTCACTTATGAGGTAATCATATTCCATAAATTAATTTCTAATATATGTATTCTGCTTTTGGACAAGAAATAAATATTATTATTAATATGTGGAGCACAATTTGTTTTACACGGTTAATATCATTGAAGCAATACTATTGAAGCGATGGAAATAACAAAACTTAAGTAGCCCTCATAGTATACAAAAATATCGATTAACATTATGATGGTGAGGATCTTGCTTTGAACAACGACGGAAGCTATATTTTCTATGAGTGATTTGGACTCGAATATAGAAATGGCATTGGCTGTAGCACTCAAAAAGATAAAGTATAGAACAAGAAATGCTGAAAATCAATAATTATTAATATTTTCATTAGACGTGCTGAATAAAAGGAGAAAAGTAAGAATTTACGAAGAATATTTTACTTTCTTCGAACTTTAAAGATATGTATTGAACGGTAAAACTCGCGCTTTATATGCGGAGTAAAAACACAAAAACAATAGTTAAAAACGTGTCCATAGGTTACGAAAGGTATGCAATTTTTCTCAATAATGGAATTTGTGATATAAGAAAGCTGAAAATACTTTTCAACAAAAATAACTGTTTTCGAAGTTGGATGCGAACTATTCAGGTGATTGTAGTACTAATACAGAATCAACAAGGATTGCGAAAAGATGCAATTAGAGAAAGAAATCGAGGAAAAAGAAGCTACCTGATCTGAAGAATAATATGCCGCTAATTTAACAAGTGGAAGTGCTACAATTCATGAAAGTTGGAAGAATTGATATAAAAGAGGTCATTAGAAAATTTAGAACACTGATTGCGATCTTGAATCATACCAATGATAAAAAGTATGATGATGTGCGATGAAAACGTGGATTCTCATTTTCAGGAAAAAAACTACTTCAGCAACATGTAAAAAAATTTGAATTAAATGGAAGGATAACGGCATGATTTCTGATTCTCGTGCGCTATTAGCCTTAACTGAAAATTAAATGAGCCAATATGCTTGAGAGCATAAAAGAGAATCGATATAACCTTGCCAAAGGATATCGAATATCCCTCAAACTGCATTTTACTGTCAGACAAAATCGATCTACGTTCCGAGAACTAACACCAAAAATGGATTCTTCATAACTTCCCCGATAAACCAACCTCTCCAATTTCAATAATACCTCCCAGGATGTCAGAATGCATAAAGGAATATTGCTCTGCCAGATGCGTCTTAAATTTCTCTAGCGATTTCAACGGAAGCATTCTCTGAATTCCAGCATTTCACGCTCCAAAGTAATTCTTTGAAGAGGTTTTAGGAGATATATTTTTGCCGAAGGTCGACTCGAAGAATCAATGAATTTTTTCGTAAAATGACAAGCGTAAATCAGGACAAATCTTTACCTATATTCAGTAATAATTCCAAAATAAATGACAGCATCACAGGAATAGCCTTCCTAAGATGTTTTATCTACTATCTAACATGACGGTCGCATGTACGTACGTATGGTTCAGATGTGCGTCAATAGATGGTAGAATTATCAATACGAGGTCTTCCACTAACGATTAATGCACACACTTCGATTGGCTATTTCGTCTCTCTCTACAGGCTCTTCAACTATTTTGATTACTTTAAAAAATGAATTATCTTACAAGAACAGCAATTTTTAGTTAAAATGATACGAAGGCCTTATCATTATACTAATTAGACAGGTAATTTCATAAGCATAGTCAAAAATTTATAAATCTTTTGTGAAAATAACTGCAATCGAACCCGGAACCTCTCCGATACTGTTCATACGAGTTTATACCTAAGATTATTCTTAAATAAGAAAAAGCCCTCAAAATCAAAGTTTCACAATGAGTTCCACTTTAAAAGTCCTCTCTCCAATCAAAGGTCGACCGCTTCCAAAGCCACGTCACGAGAGATAAAGCGGTCCTCCGACGGCGAATCCTCAATCCGTTTGCCTACCACAAATACTCGGCCGTCATTTCCTTACGATGCCATAAACAGAACAAACGGAGAGAAACTGCGAGCCAATGAAAAGGCCGCCGATAAAACGGAGATTTTCTGTGCGCGATTAACTTGACCTTTCTGTCGGTGGTCACGAGAAAAAAGCACGATGGATAAATACGCCGAGAAATGTTGAGAAGTAAGCAAGAGTGGCGATAAGACATTTAATAATAACTAAAAAAGGAAACATTCTCGAGACGAATTCCCTTGAAGCACTCGGGCGTTTTTGGTATCACTAATGCACAAAATGTGTCGAAATGCTTATCTGATGTGAGAGCCATTTCAGAGCTTATGGTGTTCTTTTATAATTAATACATTAAGTAAGTATTTTTCTCTTTATGGATGTAAATACAAACCGTTGTAGGCTATAATAATACATTGACAAATACCTTGCGGACAGAGGCATCCAAAACACCGTCAATTTAGAAAAAAGAGTCTTAAGGTATTATTAATATAAGTAATCGGTTAACTAAGAAGAAATTCTTCTTATATCGGAACGCAAACATATTTTATTGTTATATACTATTGACATTGCTACCTAATCTGGTGACTACGGCGGTATTTACAATAAAAATTGTAATTTAAGTAAGCTTTGCATTCAGCTTTCATCTACGCGTTTACGTTTTCAGAAGTATTATAGGTCTTTTTCCGTTCAAAACATGTAGAATTTCGATCCTCGTTTAGTATAAAAGCAGCACACATACCAAGATTACAGCAGAATAGACAAAGAATACATAAAAATGAAAATTATACGTAATTATTAAAATCCAAAAACAGAAAAGAGTAAAGATCCTATTAGTGGAAGCGCTAAAGATGAAATTATACCTAAAATCATTTGACTGCCCTAGATAGGGTCTAAGCGTAACCTATATAAAAAGATATGTGAAAACTATCGACAAAAAGAAAAATAAGATAATACAAATCAAATTAAATGAAAATATCGCAACATTGGAAACTATAAAAAGAAGAGGATATGTGCATACAAAACTCAAAAGGGAAAGGATTTATAGATATTTATAATTTACCTTCTTTTAACAAGTTTAGGATGCTTTATTGCGAAATACTTTAACGTAAACAATAAAAAATTGAAATTTTTACAAGATATATGAATGTATTTGTCTTTAAAAATTCCAAATATTTTCTATATCCTTGTTCGCCGTTAAAACAGCTTAATATTATAATGAAACGAATTCCATGCGTTAAATACATAATATACATAAAAAAATAAGATAATTTCAAAGAGATTCGAGAGTTTGGGTAGAAAAGTTTTCCTTATAAGAGAAAAGTTAGAGGAAATACATCGAAGATATGAAGAGAGGGTAGCCTTGAACGACATTCACGCAAGCTATTTGCGTGACGTTCGGTTTTACGTTTGCATACACAAGCCGAGTTTTTTTGCATAAATGAGTGTTTAATTATACCAAGAAGCAGTCCCGGGTGCTCGAGTACCGACGGAGAGAAATCTTAAAGCAAAATCTTACTCGAACACGAGAGGTCGGTGTAAACAACGTCAACACGTATCTTTAGCATGATTCCTGGTAATTTGATCTCAAGAGTTAAGCAAATTTCAAAGGCTAAAATTTTATCTTTAAAAGAGATATCTTTTAGAACGTTTTTCCTCAAATCTACATCAAGAGGCAACAAATATTTAAGGAAGGTTTTCGGGCAGTTTCTACCGCCTCTGAGAGAAACTGTACACTTTTATCGCACTTATCTTAACTATCGGTTCATTTACTGTCTTACATCCGCCTTCGTTACTATCTGTACCTTGTTGCTCCGTTTTAATTTACTTCCTTATGATAGATAGGGAATGGACTTAAAATTCACGGATTAAATTTAAAGGGTGATGCTACGTTAAGATTGGGACGATTAATCTGAATCGGGAACTGGAAATATAGGAGATTTTTGGGATATCGGAATCGGGAAATTCTCAATTCTATTTCCGATTCCAAAGTGATTCCTTGGAATCTTTTGTTTAAATCTCAATCTTCTATTTCTGTTCTTATTGATAATCGATAAATGCCTAGTAATTTTAGAGATTAGTAAAACTAAAATTTTAAAACATTAATAAGGCCCAGATATTACATTTAATGTGATGCTTATTCCCAAGCCTGACTGGGTTCTTCATGTCCAGAAACTCTTCTTACATTTTATTTTCCTATTTTTAATTAAATTAATTACTCGTTAATTAATTTAGATTAACGATGAGAGTACTAAAAGGCAGCTCTTCAATCCCAGTCATTCAAAGGAATTTAGGCATTTGTTTACGAGTTTTCGGGGAAAAACTTTGTTGCTCTATCCTTAAGTCCGTGAGATCCGTGACATCGGCTAAATATACCTCTTGTATCTATGCATCTAGTGTAGAGGCCATAGTCCGAATTTTCCTAAAAATTCTCCGTTCTACTTTCTATGACTTTTCCTACTTTACAAATTACGAACGTCAAAAAGCTGCACGTGAACATTATTTATTTTGATATGACATTCATTTCAATACATCGACGGTTATAGATTTGTAGAAGTTTTACTAACACTTTAAAAACATGTTATTTCATTTACTCACAACATTTCTCTCGTGTACGGGTCGTCGATAATGTATTAACGACGTGGATATTTTATATTTCTAACTTACATTCAAGCAAACGGTACTCTAGCAACTAGAGAATTCTTTAAAGATAATTCAGAAATCACCTTCAAATCTCATACGCAGAATAATTTTCTTTCTAAACAATTAGAGATTTAACAGGACGCAAACCATCACATTTCCCCTCATCTTTGTCATTTCCTTCCGGAGGTCGGCTTTCTTCCTACGCAACTGTTTTGTTTACTGCGTTCACAATCAAAGGGCTCTTTATCATTCTCTTTGAGCGGCGGTATGATGAAAAGGCTTTTTCTATTTGTTCTCCTTCGAAGTAAGCAAAATTAAATACAACTCTTTCCGCCTTCCGAGCTTAATAAATAGAAAGATATATGAACGCTGCTGTTTGAGGATTGTTTGGGAGGGTATGATTTGTGATTAAACTTGAGGTACTGTTGAATGAAGAGAGAATGGAAAATGAATGCGGAAGTTTCTTTGCGCACTACATGTTCGCTAGCAAATGCTGAGTGGGTCAGGAAGGGCATATGAGAAAAGTGAACGCAATTTGAGAAGATGGTGAGAAAAATAGGAGAATGTATGAATGACGAAAATAATACGTCTTTCAGTGAGATTGAAAGTAAGTAGTCTTCTCTTATATACAACCCTTGGTCATCAGGTATTAAAGATGGAGAAATAATAAACAATGAAAAGATAAGAGAAGGAAAGCTACTACTAGACTTTGAAAAGATCCAATGCAGATTCTCTAATCTAAATTCTAATACATAAAAAATATTTCAAGTTCAGGACAGAATTCACAAAATGGGGACTTTTAAAATCCATGAAAACCCTATTCATAAGAATATCTAAATTATAAATTTCAATTTAACCATTCTCTAATTTTTTTATTATATAACATTGCGCCTATTTTTTATAATCTCGTGGTGACTTTGGTGGCTCCGACTCTTGTTCACTATTTATACCGTGAGGTGCACGAATACAAGAAAATTCTACGTGCACTTTTTGAACTGACGGACCTACAGCTGGTATAGTAGACAATAGGCTCGACCGCCAGCCCTGAAGCTCAGCACTCCCCTCAGAGGCCCGACGGCGAGTTTGAGTGCGAGTCCCACATAGTCACGTGATGGTGTGCCGACCGCCGAAAGGGAATGACAGACAAATGATTGTATTATTATGACGAGAATTTGGGTCTTGCCGTACAGACGTGCTAGGTTACTTATGCCAACTTTTCAATGAGCAGTTCAATATTCCTTTGGTGATGTATTTGTTATATCATATTTTGTGTTTCATGAACAATATTAGTTGTTATGCCTATTTTTGAGAGTTATTTTGTAATTGTACTTCGTTGTCGATATCCTGAGCTATTTGCTGTTCAGAGGGGCTTTTAAGTCGGCGAATGGTTTCCAATATCTGTTTAAGTTTTGGGGCCTCAAGTTCGGCTTCAAGTCAAGTTCGGTTCAAAATTCAATTAAAAAAAGGAGATAACGTTATGGAAAAATGCAGATCGGACCAGAAAACGCTGAACTTTAATATACCTTCAATAGATACAACACAATAAATGTACTGAAATACCATGAATACTCCGATGATGGGTAATAAACGAGTAATGAGTGATTGTGGAATTAGGGAGGCTATGTAAAAAGGTGGGATTAATACTGGTTTGGACATATGAAAAGAATATTTGGAGGCAGAATGGGTACCGAATAAACCTTTCTAAATGTACATAAAGACGTATGATAGGAATCTGACTTCCTAAGAGAATATCAAGAATCAAGAAGAGACTAACTCTTTGACTTATCGGTTTCGATTCTAAATTGTGAGAAACTTGATAACATAAACGAAAATATTATTGTTCTAAACTTCCCGTCTCATTGACGACGAGGTCATTTTAAAGCCGAACTCATGTTTTCCCCAAATAAAAATACCCTTGGAATACAACTGAGTTTTTAAAAGTCAGTTGTATTGCCGCCTCTTGGTCTGTTTCTATTCTTCATCTACGACGTTCTTTCTCGTCATCCGACTTCAGTTACACTGAGTGAAGTTCCCTTTTAAGATAATGTTTCAGTAGAATGTGAAAAAATGACAGAGCTATCGATAAAAAAGAAGGCAAAATCCAGCGGATTAAATGTTGAATACGTAGCTCACAGTATGAACAAGATGTTACGAAAATAGGTAAGGGTGATTCTAATGTGAAAGATGTATGCAAGGATCTATAAAAGATATGAAGTACATGGAATCCTTCATTTTCATTAAAAGTCCTTTATAGGGTTGAATAAAATCAGCTTACTAACCCAAAAAGAGGCTATCGGATTTCCAAAGACAACGGTTGACTTATTTATTAAAAACATTCACATACAGTGATGCCAGCATTTCAGAGTGATTTTGAAACAATGATATACAACAGAAGATACGCAAGAAAACATGAGCCACAAACAAATCAACAAAACTAAATCAAACAAATATTTATAAAATACATTTTAGGGACAAAATCACCAATATGAGATTTTAATGACACGAATATTGATGCAGGAATTTTTTAAAGAACGAGTGATGTAACAATCTGATAGAATTTATAGACAGGTAAGGAGTTCATAAGTTTAGGAAATCGATATAATAGGGTAAGTTGGTTAAAAGACAATCTAAGCGTACTAGGACCACGGAGAAAGGGAGTATCTCTGATTACCTTTGGTGGGACATGACATTTAATTAGTGAAAATAATTCGAGAGAATCAATACGGGAGTTTATTATAATGTAGAAAAGGAAAGATTATATTTTGCCAATATTTCTCTTTGGAAAGTATTTTAAAGCTGTGGAAAAACTCTCTAGAACGGATACAAGAGATTTTACAATAATAACAAAAAAATTGAAGATTGATGTTTATGTTCATGTTTACAACCGGAGTTTGAATTTCTTAAATTTAATTAAACCTTATAGGAGAGTTCTGAGTTCTTGAGCTGCAAGATATTCGTCATTACGAGGTAAGATTCCTCTCATCTGTAGAAATCGAAATGTCGAAGCGATGGCGAACTCCCCTTTATTCGTAGTGGAACGCCCCAAAAACGATAAAAACCGAGAAAAAACCTCAGAATGGCAAAGATTACTCCAGTGACCCATTCGACCTTGGAAGATACAACGGAATCCGTAGGGAGCATTTGGAAGATTATCTTCCGACTTACCTAAGCCGCTTCAAAGTTTTTATTCCAAGCTTTCGCGCTCCGCAAAAAATATTTTAGAGTGCGGACGTTTTCGAAAAGCTACGTATAATCCCCCGAGACGAACCATAGGCACGGAAAAGCCCGCCAAAGGAGGAAAACAAATGAATCCGCGGTTTGCGTGCACAAACTAAGTCAAATGCGAACGACTTAAGAATTTTTCGCGGGAAAACCGAGGTCGTTTCATAAATTTTTCGCCAGTGAAAAACGCAAATAATTAACGAAGGCGGTGAGAGATAAAATACCTCTACTAATAGAGGAAGGCTTTAATTAAGACAAAACTCCCATCTCCGTCGTGTTGAATGTGTTTGCACGTGTGGAACTGAGCGGCGAATGGTAAATCCGACCTTTGAGAGGGGATTTAGTAATTAAAACGGAATAGTTAGAGCATAAAGCATACAGGACATAAATTGTTATTGCCTATGCGATGCAGTATAATTAGAAAGTTGGAGGTTCGCGATTGTCGGCAAGACAAACAATCATATGTGGTGTATTACTTTCCCTTTACAAACTGCTTTCATTACGAGTCTCAAAAACAACCTAGAAATTCTGCAGAGTGCGATAAAAATTAATTAACAGTTGTAAGTATTCGGTTTTTTTCTGACATTTTGTTATTTCGACAGATAAAGATAGCTCCAAATTGTAAATCGGATCTTTAAATTTATTAACAGAAATTTATAAATTTCGTGAGGTCCTGAAGGCTTTTTTTGATAATGCTTAATATTGGGAATTAATTTTGTTTTATTTCTTTATGATCTGTGCCTTCTTGCAGTCTTTACATATGAACGGATTAATGAGATGAACTGACTAGAGTGATTTTTGTGCCAATGTGGATACAAATTTAATTTCAATCTTCTCTATGATTATAATTTTTATCCTACATCGATTACTTATATGCTAAAAAGAGTATGCTAAAATGAATGTAAAACTAGATGAATCATTTAGAAAAAATTTTCTTTATAATCCTATTTAGCAAAATCTAAATAAAAAATTGACGTCAAAATAAATCTCCTTGCATCTTAGTAAAATTCTACAATCGTTAAAATTTCCGTAAATATGATCGAAATTAAATACATACCAGATAAAATCTTAAGTTAATACAGAAATCTAATTACATCAAAATTAAGTCTAAAATCCCAACCACTTCAATGAAATCGTACTACCGTCTGGATGATTAACAATTAAAAGAATTATTTCACAGGAAAATAGCAGACAGAAAAATGAAATGATGATTTACTTTTGATCAAAGGATGCAAAAGAAAAATACGAAAGGAAAGTAAAAGGGGAGAGAGCGTGACAAATTATAATATTATAATCCATAATATCTCATTTAGTAATGCCGTTGATGACTCGTCTGATACGTCCTTCTCTCGGATTCAATTCAGCAATCCCATCAGACAGAGCAAAATCGAACAAATACAGGTCCAAGTGGTAGAAGATTTCCCTTGGATAGAATCGATCCATTAGGGATTCGATGTATCGGAATGAAGCAATTCCACGAGTTGGAATACTATAGGATAGAGAATCCTTCACCGATTCCCAAATATATTTTCGGTAGCGTTGGATGCATAACCCTGAGGATTGGAAAAATTTCAATCTTCTATACAAATTACTCGAGCACGGATCCAAAGCTTCTTGAAAGCTTCGAATATGTGAGGGAGATGCATGCAAATCCCAACGATGGGATGCATAGTCCCTTTCATTAATGGAATTAATCACTGAGCGAATGTTTTTTAAATCTCATGGATGATGCAACGGGCTCAGAATTTCATCTGGGAAGTGAAGTAATCTCGCTGTTAGAGTCGAAAATTGGTTCGAAAGAAGCGTGATATCCACGAGGGATTTGACGAAATGCATTTCGGAGGATGAGAAGGGAAATCAAGGCTAGAAACATTCAGATGCACTTCATGAGATGTACTCCTTGCGAATGATAAGGTTTTTGGGAATTTAAACAGAAACCAGTCTTATACCTGTTCGTATATTTGTAAGGATGATGAACACGCAAAACAAATTACTGTTTGAATACATAAATTTAATTTCATTGCAATTAGTACCTTTGGCGGGCTTTTCCGTGCCTATGGTTCGTCTCGGGGGATTATATGTAGAGTACAGAGAGAACGGATAATTTCAGATCCGATAACATACTTGACTTTTATTGAAATGCATTGTGTTTTCGTGTTTAAAATGTAGTCCTTTGAATCTTCTGGGACTATATATAATACATGAAGAAAATCTATATAATCTTAGACCCGAATAAAGACACTTGTTTCTTCCAATTAAATAATAAAATTATGCCATGTAACTGCTGATTATATTTTAAATTTACCCCAGTAAAGAGGTCGGATTGGACCTTGAAACCTTCAGAATATCAAGGAGAGGTACAATAAAAAGAAAATCTTGGCAGTTTGTCCATGATTTTAATAAATACAAAGATGATCGGTTTTGGCTAAAGATGAAGGTGATTTAGTCCACATTATATCGTGTGAAAAATACTAAGTTTTTTTATTTATCTATGATGCCCGGCCTACGATGAGATTATATCAAGGGGAGGTTTTAACGTTATGGTTCAGCATAGTTACTTTCCTAATTTACCCATTCTGAGCGTCACCTGACGGATAATGTATTCTCCGTGATGGAAAAATCATGCAAATCGGCGGCCGATAATTTTTCCAATTTTGTCTTCAAACTTCCGATGCACGGGTTTCCGGTAATGCAAAATCGATTGCGTAACCTTCAATATCTGGGCACCAATGCTTACCACGGAAAAATTATATTTTACGCCTATTTCTTGGGAAATAGGATTTGAAATTATTTAACGATTAAGAAATTGAAGGTGAAAGATACTATTTAAAGGAGTTCGTTTTCTACGAATAAATTTAGCAAAACGGTTAATCCCCTAATGCATCCAAACACATCATAATTAATCGACATCTCATTAAGTGTTGAAGACAAAGTCGTGAGAGATTTATTCGGTTCTGACAATTTATTCAATTAAAGCATCCAGAATACTTCAAACGTTTAGTTGATATCAGAGAGTCAAAGAGGGAAAGAGAAGCGGGAAGAATATTTTTAAATCAACCGCCTTCCTCATTAAACATATGGGAGAAGTCGTACCGTGAAGTTAATTTTCTAGTAAATTGTGCCCTAGTTGAAATTACTTTCACGTGCGACAGAGCCATAGAGTTTTCCTCTTCCCGGAGTCACGTCGAATAAAACGAGAAAAATAATCTGGATGACACAGTTCGCGATCAATGAAGCAATAAAGCTTTCCGATTCTGAATATGAAATCTTCCGAATGCGGCTACGTTACGTAATCCTGCGAAAGACTCCACCGATATATCGAAGTAGACGACGAACTAATAAGACGTAGATTACCGTTGGCTCAACCTGAATATGAGAAACCTCTCGCCATATTTAAAAATCAACCTTCCGAAAGGGACATTTACAAATGCGGATGTTTGACTGCAATCCTTGTTTTTGGCTTCTCCACAAAGTGATTTGGATCTGGCTTACACTGCATACAGCGCTGTAACTGGCGCACATGATAAATCTCATAATGAACACGCGAACTGCCTCGACTCAACTAGGACATCCGCAGTGAGGATGGATTTTTTGGTGCGTAAGTCTCGAAACTTTTGAAGAATTTTGGCTTCTGTACTTTTCCAAACTTGGCACCGAAATGTGTACCCGCGCTCAACAGAAAATACTCGGTGGAATCTCTCTACTTAACTGAGATTTCTACATTAACGGTTACTGTTGTCACTGAGTGCAGCACTTCTCGCTTGTCACTTGGCAGAAAAGCTACTTTTAGGAATGAAATTCTCTTCAGATTTTATGATAGGTAGCTAATTACTTAACAATATTATAGATCAGTATTTTCGCCCGTGTCAAAGAGGTGATTTAATCCTTTGAGATACACAGATTTTAAAACTTTTAACGAAATACAAACCAAAACACAAGACCACAAAATTAGAAAAAGTATTAAAGATTTCCACGAAGTAGAAGAGTTAAAACCTATGATAAGCTACACAATCAGTTTCGGAGAAAATGTAAATTATATCATATATCTAGATATATAAATCGCTAGATAGACAAGTGGGTAACTCGCTCGCCTTTGAAACCGGATTCGATATCCGGCGGGAATCCAAGCAAAAATGACTTCAGCTGTCAAAAAACACGTATTAAGTACTACGTATCAAATATATTTAAAATATACCTTGTCTATCTAATATATCTATCTAAAAATATATCTTGTGGTATAAATACTCATACCTACAATGGTGACCTGATGTTCTGTAATATTACTATAACATTCATGCCTGGACCATTTGGGCATAAAATATAAATCATAACGTATAGAGGTTAAGCTGCTTTATTTTTAATAACAGAGGAATAATTCCAGATAATGTAGCGCGAATACGTAATAAAGTTCAGGTAGGAGTGCCCTAAATTGTACGAAGACACCTACAAATTTAAAATTGTCGAACTCAAATAGAGAATCCATAATATTTTCAAACGTGTCAAATGAACGTATCAATGTTTGGCAATGCAAAATATTCCCAAACTCTACAGAAATATGAAAAATCAAAAATTATATTCCAACACCTATATATTGCTATGAAAATAATGAAACGCTTAAAAGAAAATCGTAAAGGTGAGAAGACTAAAACATACCAAAGCTGTACTGGATTTTGCGTTGAACTAAAGATCATTTTTCTATATAAAATGAATATTATGTATGTAGCGATATAAAGTAGCTAAAGCGCTGACATTATGAGTGAAATTCACGCTTACAAGAAAACAGCTTTTTAGAGCACTCTCAGCCTTTTCTGTGCGTGCAAATATAACGTTCAATTTCCAAAGACGAGTACAATTAAGGGGATTGGATACATCGCCCGAAAATGAGTTTTTGGACCGTTGTTTCTCAAATTGCAACGTAGACATTAATAAAAATAAAATATCTACGCTTTCGCTATTCGACACTTAAAGGATGAAGCTAGACCTTGAGAGTTTGTTCATGTAGACAACTCTAAGCATGTCGTAGAAAAAAATTAGTAAACATTATGAAAAATCAATCATTTTCGTTCACGTGGTACTCTGCTGTGAAAGGCAATACAAAAATGGACCTTGACTCTGGGTGTTGCTCAATTCTTTAACTTTGAATGGAAATATTTTATGAGAACGTAAGTGTAACACAATCACTGTAATCGTGCAAAATCACAAAGATGTTAAGCGCATTCTGCGAAAGAAGCAGCTCTGGAGGAATGGCGCTGAGCCACGGCAGGCCCTCACCCCACTTCTTCCCCTCCATTCCCATCCTACGCACAACCTATTCTAATGTAATCGAATCTAATCGTTGGAACCTCAGAAACACTAAGGTCTTCACTCGAGATTTAGATGAATTGCAATCCCACATTTCACTTGGTGGAACACACAAGTTGAGAGCAGATATACTCGAGTTAAATATACATCTATTATATATAGCTACTTCTCCGGATATACCTATAAATTCATACGAGTAAAAGTTGCTTTCATACTGCAAGCTAATCTTTGCATATTTATCAAAGCATCCAATACGCTCGGAACTGCTTGCAAAAGCATTCCTAAATTCTGCTAAGCGATGATTAAAACGAGGAAATATACCCGGTCTGGAGTCGAACCAGGTTCTATTTCCATAAACGTTTCCGCCGATTTAGTTTCGGTAAAGACCCTTCTTACTGTATGTTGAATTTCGAAACGATAAAGTATCGTGAAGGTACTAACATTCCGAATTTCCCATTTAATTGTACGGTAGAATGCAATTAGTACCTTGGGGACGAACCAAGTATCATCAGGGAAACGGTAAATTGCTTTTGTAAAACGTACTCTTGACTGCTGCTCACATACAGGATTATGGACTTCTATCTTCTTTGGAAATGTCTCATTAAGAAATTTTAGTACCCCGCAACACATATCATATGGGAGATTTAGGACCGCCTGGAGCCGAACCCAGGACCTTCTCGGAAAATAAGATTTAACATGACTGTTCACTAGATGCAACCCCGTCCGTTTCTAAAATTACAAGTCCATTAGATATCGAGAAGTTCCTAAGCCGTAATTCGGGATTCCCAGTTTGAAGTCTACGGTAGAATCGAAATGATGCCCTGGCGTCGAACCAAGGCTCATCTGGGAAACTGTAAACAGCGCATATGAAAGCATATTATAACCACTATCCACATTCTGGGTTGTATCTTTAAAGGTTATCGAAATGGTATTCAAAATAATCATTATCGAAAGAATCGCCGCAATGTATTTTTGGGGGTAGACGTTCACATCCACCTGGCGTCGAAGCCACGCTCATTTGGTGACGTTTCATTCATTGTTGGTGTAGAAGACCACTACATATACAAAGACCGTGATTCGTGATGGTAAGATATTGAATTGAAACTTTTAGACAGGTAAAAATGGCACTTATCTAATATTAATGTGAAATTCTCTCTTATGAAAGTGTCCTGAGTTCGACGCCAGGGCATTTGCGCGATATTTTGAAAATTTTTTTGTGTCCTTTCTCGGTGCGATAGAGCGTTCAAAATCACGGTTTTTGCAGATGAGATGGTCTTCCATTGTACCAAAGGAAGAAATGCTACCAAATGACCCTGTGTTCGCCAAGTGGGCGCGAAATTCTCCCGAATAAGATGCATTGAGGTAATTTTTGACAATTTTTTGAATGCTTTTCCGATAAGTTAGGAAGATAAAACTCGGAACGGGAACGGAGGCGTCTGAAAACATTCCTTCACGCAGTTCATTGTTTCTCTAATGGTCCTTGGTTCGATGCAAGAGCGTCATTTCTATTCCACCATGTATTTCAAACGGAGATATCGGAACCTTATTTTAGGACATTCAAGATAAGATATTGAACTGAAAGGGTAGGTCAGTAAGAGGTCAGAATTGCATTTATCTATCATTAGTATGCAATTATTTCTCACGGACGGGTCCTGAGTTCGACACTAGCCGATCTTTTGGGCGAATTTTTTAACTGTATTGGGGCCTTTCTCGGTACGATAGAGCAGCGTTTGCGTTTGAAGTGGTTTCCTATAGAACCAGTGGAAGAAAGGTTACGAATGACCATGAGTTCGATGCCAGATGGATGCAAAATTCTCCCGTAAGAAACGCATTTTTTAAGAAGCGCTTGGGGAGGCCTACATCCGATTGCAAATGGCTGATGATGATGATGATATACATATATATTATCGTGAAAGCATTGCAAACAATTCTTAAAATCCCGAAAATACATTTTAAAAGGAAGAATTTAGCATCCACATGGCGTCTAAACAACACTCATTTAGTAAAATTTCCTCCTTTGTTACCATAGAAGATCACCTCATCTGTAAACACCGTGATTTAGATTGCTCTATCACACCGAGAACGGCCTCAAAACTATTTTTAAAATATCGCGCAAAAGACTGTCTGGTGTCGAACTGGCAGAACCGAAATTCCCATGAGCAGCTTCGGATTTGTTTTGCTTCTGAAGACAACACGTGATCTATTCCTCGCCTTTCCCACTTGTCATTCTACACCTCAAAACGAACAGCAGCTATCTTATCTTACAATGTATTGAGACTACCCCACCTCCACCCCTCTCTAATAGTCCTTCCCATTCCACCTCTGCACCTCTCCCTCCGGAGGTTTCACGAACTATTTTCGCCGACCATGGATTTAAATCCCGTCTCGAGATATCCAATCCCCTTAAAAAAAGATATAGAATCTGACCAAAGATATTTCAAAAAATACTGATATAAACCCATATGGAAACTACAGCTCTGAACACACAACAAAGCTAGCCTTGTACACTTTCAGTCTAAGTCTCTCAAAGAAGCCTTAAGGTTATTAACATTAGCAAGGTTATTAAGTTACAGGAAAATGCATATGATAAGTTGAAATTCCGTCTCGTACGTCCATTGGTATTTATATATATATTTATATATTTATAACCTCGATATTACACAAAAGTTTCGCGTATTTTATTAAAGGTTTTGCAATTACGGATCGATGAAAACTAGGTAGTACTTAGGACTTAAAGGGCCTACATAACCAATCTTTTTTTCAATCATAACCTACTTTAAAAAAAAAACGCGTCAACATCAAAATGGTCGAGTGGTTACATTTTCTGGTTCAGTTTCCAAAAGTATCCAAAGTTTATCCTCAGTGGTTCAAATCCAATTCAAAGAAATTTTTTCCTGGAAATGAAGTTTTCAGTTCCTGTGATGTCGATGATCAAAATGGCTGCTACCCACCTCCACTTCAATGGCTAGTCAGTTTATATTATCTAAACCCCACCCCAATGGTGAATCAGTTACTCTGATCAATCTTTTCTTGTTATACTTGTCGTCTCGTATGTTTTTAATCAGAGATATGATAAGAGTGTTTGTTTTGCTATTATATACACGGCTTACTATTTGCTCTAGCACGATAACCACACAGCCCCAACAGCCAGCAAAACGTTCAAGAAAACAGTCCAAACTCCCGGCATCCCTGTCTGTTATGACAGTCAAACTAATAGCATATGCGGTGGGTTATATGTGCGGAGCATTAAGAAAAGGCAAATATATTCGTTAAAAATATCTTAAACAAAGATAAAAATAATCCTCCACGATCGCCCGAGCACTGAACTGCGAGTTCCCGCGACGTTATCTCTGCCATTATTAGCTGCTAAGAAACTTAAGAGCATGTATCTAAAACGCTACTTTTGAAGGTATATTTAAACAACCATATCTTGCGAACCAGTGGAGAGGGAAACCTTGGAACAAAAACTTCTCAAAACAGAAATAAAATTCTCAGGTGTAATCGCTATTCCACCTGACAACCTCTCCTTGTATATGCGATAAATCGTTGGATTAACTTGGTTGAATAACAACTTTAGAAGAATTTTGAGGAGAAACAGAAGCATGTCAAAGCACTCGAACCCGAGCCTCCCACTTTCCGGGCAGATATTCTAATTAATGATATATCCTTTTTCCAAATTCCTCATTCACAATGTTTGCAGCTGTAAATTTTTCTTCCGCTAATCCTTTCAATATAGCAGAAAAAGAATTTTATAAATCTTGCACCCCACATCGCTCCTTTTTCTGAGAGTTAATCCAATAAAGTTCGTTATAAGCAATATTAGAAAAATATCTGTTTCAGGAAGAGACTAAATGGCAAGAATGAACACCCAAAAGGGCCACATTTGGCCCGAGGTACTCTTGTCTTATATCGTTCATGTAACGGAGTTACCGGAGGGCTTCTTTGACTAAGTATTGTTTGTTACTTAATGCTCTGCATGTATAATTGTGCTCTAATAATCATTTGATAGTAAGTTAAAAGGAATGTGTTCCTTATTTACCGTAACCTATCGGCGAACCAACGACGTGAGCGTCAATCATTGCTAATATAAAGGACATTTACTGCGCTGAAAACTTAATCAAATCTTCAAATGTTACACTAAAAGCAAATTTTCTATTCGATATCTATCTGCCTCACGAGAATGAATTTTCAATAGAGTATCTAAGACGCACCCGATTATTTGAAGCTCTAACGGAAATTAAATAAGGGGCGTATATATTGGAGCGTATATTGCAGGAGGAAGTTTCTTGGCATTAAAAACCCTGCTTTTGGGGAAATAATAAAATCGTGAAGTAAAACGCTCAAAAGCTAAGATATGAAAACCCACAATACTTAAGGACAGTTGCGACTAAATTTCAAAAGAATTTATCGAAACCTAAGAACCAAATATAAACTATATGACGGAACATTGTAAAATAAGAAAAATACATATAGGAGCAAAATTCAAATTGATGAACAAAAGCTACGAAACAAATAGATTAATTCAGCAAATTGCGTCACTGTTGAATTGATATTATGATCCAAATGAATAATATCACCAAAAAGAAGCAATATAAAAAAATATTCACACAGATGTTTAAATTCTAGATATAATTGAAAGAGGAATAATTTACCCTGTATTTGTGAGTGATTAACCTAAGGTAATTCTATGCGAAACATATTTTGACTTAAGCGGTTATGCTTCATGATTCGAATCGTTAAATAGCGAAAAAAAACATCAGTTGTCATCTTTCAGTTATAAAAGCAGTTTGTAGATCCCTGAAGACAATCCGCGAATAAGAAAAAGTGTATCGAAAGGTCATTTATATTCAAGGAATTGCTTGGATTAATCGGTATCATACTACATCTATGTACATAAATACCCTACAAGCCGCCTTTCGGCGTGTGGCAGGGGGTGTAAACATTGAATGATTGAGTTACCTTTTTAGCCTATTATTATTGTTTGCGGAAAGAATGAGTCCTTAAAACGACTTGTTCTAGCGTCTATTTCTCTTATTTTTTTCATTATCAGATCGGCCGAAATAACAGGGGGGTCGCATAATATCAACTACGTCATGGGAAAACGTTCCTTCTCTAAATTTGTTAAGAAGTCGCAACCTAGCTTCTAACCTCCTTTCCTCAATGATTCCCAACCTGCATCTGAGAGCATCGTCGTGACGCTTACCTTTTTCTCGTAGCATTTTTTAACGAAACGTATCGCTTTGCACTGAACTTACTCGAGTTCGCGGGTACCCGTTACACATGTAGGTGACATAGATGTACTTACGCACTGGTTGTTATTTTGATCGAAGACAGAAAAAATACCAGATTTCACATACCTGAAAATAGAAAATGATGCTTGTTTTACTACAATTCGAAGGTTTATATTAACACTTATTATCTTAATAGATATCAAATTATTTTTATATATATATTAACATATTTCTACGGTAATATGTCTAATTTTTATGTGCCACACAAAACTAAATGCGAAGTTTGCCAATTCTATACGGGGAATCATCCAATAATTTTTTATATAACTTATATTTATTTATATTTTATATATTTATATTTTTCTATAACATTTATGTTTATTTATTCATTCGACTGTGTCTTATTAACACTCATTCCATTATGAAATCATTTTAAAGAAAAATATACATTTGCATTTTATTTATCAATTAGCTTGTATGTAATATATTTTACAAATTATATATCTTTATTTTCTTTGTATATAAATCTTTCCTCTCTCGTTGTAAGTTTATTGTAGAAATTACCTCTGAATTACTTAAGTATATTTTTATAGAATATCATAGAATTTTCATAGAATAGAATATAGTAAATGTTAGGTGAAAATGATGGTATGTGGTGATGATGGTGGCTTAACCTCGAAAAGATTTCAGTAGTAATAATAATAAAGGAGGAAAAGTATTCCTAAATACACATGTTTAAAATGGTGCAAATGTTAACAAAGACTCACGTATTCCACAAAGGAATTTCTGGCGTAATTTGGCCGTCTTTCCCATGAGAATCACATGCTACTTCGATGTATCACGAAACAAGGAAAAGAAGCATTCAAAGAATAATTTTGTCGTGTTGTATAAGAGAACTTGAGTCTATGCCTTGGATAGTTTACCGCAAGCTCTATCGCTGCCAAAAATGAACTCCCGTCCAATCGTTCTCTTCCCTCCTCTAAAAGCACATAACTAACCTCGAGGAAAAAATATCTGGAACAAATCACTGGTGATTGTTACCACGGATTTGGTTGGAGGAAATGGGTCAGCAAAAATTAAATGCACCCATGTTTTTTCCAGTCTTAAATCACGACGTAAGTGTCACAATTCCTCCCTTTGGGTTTCTACAGGCAGAATTTCATCACGGTGTAGGAGATATTTATAAACTAAAGCGTAAATCAATGAATAGTAATTAATGCAGTACCAGTGTGTCTTTTCGAAAAAATCAAATCTTCAGAACGATTTGAATAATACTACTTCATCGAAATTCGTAAATAGCTGAAAATAAAGCATAGAGTACATTTTTGTCACATTGCTTCACTCAATATTGCAAAGCTCAACTCAGCTATTACAACTGGGTATTTTTAAATGATTTATTTTAAATGATTAAATGATGATTTTAGATGATTTAATTTTCTAACCATGTTGGAGTAACTTTCTCTACGCAGATTTGGCTTCTATGTGAACTCACGCGAAAATAAAATATAGTAACTATGAATAAACGGACAGCAGCGCTAAACAGAAAAATGACATTTCACCAAAATTAAAACACAAGCTACAAAAATCGCATTTTCTTCTATAAATAGCGATAACTTTGTTCCTTAGTCTACTTACAAAGTCAGCTTTACCAGGGGGTAATATAAATTAGAAGGTATTACATGTCTGCCTTCGACAATTTATAAGTACATGTGTATAAATCTGTTGCCTTCAAAACTGTATTTGTCAAAACAATTAGTATCAGTCAGTGAGGAGGTATGATTTTTGTGTGACTGTGTAGCAATATAAATACTTTTTAAAAAATATAATGGAAGTTGTGCATTTTCGTATATAGACTTGTATACGGATGTCTTTTTTTATCTTTGTGATGTTGCCACCGAAAAGTTGTAAATTTGTGACGTATTTCTATAGTATAATAATTCCACTGTTATGTTATAAAAGTTACATGGCAATATTAAATTAAAAAACAAAATACCTATCAAATAACAAAATTGACAGCTATCTTGTGTAAATAACCATTGTTTTTCATGCATTTATCCGATGACTTTGAAACTCTTTAAGAAATGCATGGAAAAAATTTCGGTAAATTAATTTTAAGCACTCCCCGATGAAATAGAAATAAGAAATGAATTAATTCAATAGAGGGCCAAGACCAATAACATATCGATATTTTTTACCAATAGCATCCTTGGTTCGACTCCAGATGAATCGATAATGCTGTCATAAGAAATACACGTTTCGATATATTTTTATTGCAAAATTAAATTACAAATAATGGTAGTACAAATTCGATACGGTCAGAATAAGATGAATTGAACAAATATTCTTATTTCGATCAAGGGAAATCGTTTGCACTTGCATTGCTAGATTTTTAAAGCAAAATTTTAAAGTTAACAAAAATTTAAATTGAAAGAAAAGTTTGAGGTTTTAAGCAACCTGTCGCCTTGACGACTAATGCGATTGATTTATCCACGATCATGCATTTTCTTGTAAGGATACGAGTGAAATTTACTATAACTATATAGAATTAATAGTAAACAGATTTAAAGATTTAGAAGAGGAAGCAATTTTCTGTAATTCTACCTTTTATAAATAAGATTCCTCTCTAATGAATTGATTCGCAGCAAATTTTATACGTGGGAGTTCACCAATGACAAAATAATGGGCTGAAAGAGCGATAAGGACCACACTCTTAAGTGTCTAAAAAGTCACTTTTGAAAGGGAATGAACTGATGATATGAAAATACTGTGAAATACGATTCAGCAAAAGATTGATGGAAATGTAGCGAAAGTGGGAATATATCACGGATAAGAGGATAGAGATGGCAGAAAGAAAAGAGAAGCTTACTCAACCACGAAGGGTTAAATAGAAGTGAAGATTACTTCTGCCAATAAGATCCTATATAATACATAGAGTCTACAACTCCAATCCAACCTGAAAGCTCAATTCCCGCTCCAGATAAAAATCTGCTAATGCTTCCCCATAAGATCCCTCGGAATTAAGGAGTGTTAATTCTAAGAACCGCTGATGGCTTCTCCTAGAGTAATGCGAGATGAAAAAAGAAGAGACTGGCCGAAGAATAGGACAACTGAAAATTGGGTCAGAAGAAAAAGAAACGTTCTCATCTTTTCCAGCCCAGCGATCCCACGGAAGGCAATAGAGCTCAGTGTATGCATTTTTCCTTCTCATCTTCCTATTGCAGAGGACTGGCCGCAGTGCTTCCTTTCGACAGTCGTAAGGAAAAAGAGAGTTCATCTCCGACTTTTTTTCCCATTTCAGCAGCGGTTCCACGCCCGACGGGGAACAGATTAATAATTCGTTAAGACGGTTCTTTTTTTGTAATCAAGGTATCTCTGTAACAGCAGCCATCTTGGAGTATCACGCCGGTGTGACGGATGGAGGACGACGCTCATTTGATTGTAGAATCTTTTTAAGACGCCGGTCTGTCTCTCCCCGACTCTCTCAGACCTCTAAGTAGGTCGAGAATTCGTCTCCTTTTTTGTCACTTTCCCGAGTGACTTTAGGTGAAAGCATGGCGAACAAGAGATGGATTTCACGGGTGCATTCGTATTCGTGCGAAAGGTCGAGCGCGTGTCCAGCACAAACAAGCGTGCTTGCAAAGAGATTATTAATAATTTTTGATTAGCAGATTAGAGTTTTCTCCAACTGTCGTAATGCGAAATTCCGCTGAATGTTTTTCTTTCGGAATGCATTAGCTTCATAATATACTTCGTTTCTAAAGGAGACTTCCAATCTGCTTCCTATCCCGAGGCACAAAGCTCAGCCAAGGAAAATTCCTTGCGACACATTCTGTATAAATAATAATAAAAAACGTCTTTATTTGGGCGAAGTTGAGACTAAAGGTCTCCTCTTCCATCTAACCCAATATAAATACAACATATAAAGAAATAAATTTCATATTGTTATGTTGACATGCATTAACAAACACCTGTTTATATATTTACGAACATAGATACTAAATATTACTCATAATAAACTTACTTTAAATATCTGAAATTGTAATTCGCATTGCAGAAATGTTGATACCGTGAAAAAAGCCAGGAAAACACCAATTTGTAGTCATGAAATATAAGTAAATTAATAAACACTGTACAAGTAATTTATGGATTGGAAAAATGCCGATGTCTATGTTTCTGTGCATAAAAAATTCCCTTGCCTTATAATTTATAACTGTACTCAATTTTTTCGGGTATTCCCTCAAGATCAGAGCTTTCTTTGGTTTATTAAAGTGAAAACATTTTAAAGATTCAACGGTGTAAAAATGACAAAAATTGTCAGAAATGGGAAATCGCCTCCAACAGTTCATCGATAGAATATTCGATTGCGATGACGGCTGTTCAATTGTGACGAAATAAATTAATATTTTATTTGAAAAATGCGTATTATGAAAAAATGATGCATTAACAAGAAAAGTTTATTATAAAACTTGCTCATAAACAGCACAAATTTGTATCTTCACTACGATTACAATTTTCGAAACATTTATATTCAGTCTTATTGAGGCCCCTCCATGTTGATGAGGCCGAATGACTGGATTTATAAATCCATCCATTTGGAGAATACGAGCTTCTTATCAACACAAAAGAATACGATATAGTATTTATAATAAAATGGAGTTAACTTTTCTAGCAAAACAAGTAGATTAACTAATTAATACATTCAACGAGAAAGCTCTATGAGTGATGAACTATAATAATTTAGATCTTCCGTAATCATGCGATAGGATGGCGAAACTTTTCTTGTTAAAGTGCCATATTCGATAAATATGAAGGACTAGCGGGCGAATGTGATGCCACACAATAGTGAGAGATGGTTTTATTACGTCAACAATAGAAATAAGATATTTTATCAAACGTAAATAATAGTTGATTATCATTAATGTTAAAAATAACATTTATTTACTGAGAGAGTTAACTTTGCAGTGAAGAATACACGATAAAGTTAGTGATGTCAGAGTTCCGCGTGCCAAAAAATATTCTCTTCCGTCCCACTTTGGGCACACGTGCCGAGGGTTCGCCATCCCCTGCAAGTTATTGCGGAAGCACACACTCATGCGCGATATATATTTTATAAGATAGAAACAAACTCATTTGAATACGATTCCTCTCGATGTTATGAAGGCCATCTCGGAATCCAATTAAGCGAAAGAGGCGAAAAAAATTAAGGCAGTTCGTTTCATTTCGATAGCGGAAGTTTGAAACGTAAGGGCGGTTAGTAATATAATGACCAACAGTATTTCCACTGGAGCAGCGTTTTTTCATCTCGTTTGAGGCTTTTAAAGTCCCATTAAAATTTCCCTCGAATCCTAGAGCACCAGAGAGAGAGATTATTTTCCTTCCAGTTTCGAATAATAACGCCGCCGAAAGAAAATAATTATTTGATTTTTGTATGCGTCGGCAAAACAGATAAAGATGCTCATTCGAAACGGGGGAATTAAAACAAAATCCCTTCAAAGATTAAATTGGCTGGATTTCGCAAAGGATTGCAGAAAATGTCAAAGACTGAGTATAATTGGAAATGGCAATTATAAAGCTAAATTATTATATAACGAAAGATGATACTAATCAAATTAATCTCATTACTTTCTATCTGCTATTGAGATAATTTGAAATAAAATCCTTTAAGTAGAAAGAACCGTTTACTCTTCAATTATATATATGGAGGTCTTTCCACGATCATATGATTTTTATTTCCCTGTTTTATACATTTCGTTATATTCTTTTAAATGTCAAACATTAAAATTGGGTAAATTTCACTCATGCTCTAATGAACTTCTGAGAGAATAATTTCCAAAGTAGAGTTATACTCTCCCCCTCCAGAACAGGTATCATTTTCAAAATTGTAATAATTTGTCTAAAAGTACAGAAAAATAATAAGAGAAGAGGAATTTAGGAAATCAATATGAATATATCCTACATTATTACATAGTTATCCTTCTAAACCACTGTTTCCCTAACAATTTTATATAATGATATAAACGCTCCTTCAATCAATTCAAGTTATATATTATTATAATAATATCTATCATATAATTAGTCTAGTTATATAATTAATAACACAAATTCGCTAGCACTTTGTATTATTCCACGACAGGAAAATAATGAAACTAATCAGGAAATATTTATATGAGAAAACAATACCCTATTTAATAAATTTGCGAAATATTTCAGAATAAGAATTCACCACACGACTAATTTAGATCTTTTGGCATCATTTTGAAGGGAATTTCTTAAACAATTGAATGTTATTACACTTCTTGACTTGAATATGATGCTTAAGCATCTAAACTAATCGTGTGGTAATTTCTTATTCTGAAATATTTCGCAAAGTTATTCAACAGGATTTTAGATCCCTCTTGCAAATTTTTCCTGAAATGTTTTTTCTATAATCCTAAAATTCGCTAAGACGTAAAATTCGCGCCTGATTTAAAAATTTTGCAACATCTAAAGAAGTGTCGGCCCGGGAATGAGTCCTTGATTTAAGGAGTATAACCCCAGAAATAATAAAAAGGTCAATGTCGCCACGAAACATGCACGGTGGCGCCTAGAAGCTAATTTGGGACTCTCTGCGGAATGATATAGGATTCATCCAGCATAAAGTATTACATTACTGAAACGGAATTTGAAAGATATTATAACAGGTAATGATTTTTAACGATGGTGACCTGAATTCGGTGATATGAGTATAATAAATTTATCGGCCATCATCCGGAGCTGAGTCAACCGGGTTATGGATCAACCGCTTCCGTATGAAACGGAATTCCGTAAAAATACATATGTATAGTGCGTTCCAGTTCTTCTAGTCAGTGTGACAGTAGAAAAAGGTAGTTGAAACCTTCTAACTTAAGATACAAATCGTTATTTTAATCTTCAGATCCAGGAACACCGTACAGATATGAATCTATAATTGTAATACAGAGATATATGCGTAGGATTTAAGCACAAAGGATATCAACGGAAGTCAGCCATTTTTGTCTGTCTTTATACATATTATCTTAAATTATTCAAGTATTCTTGAAAGTTTAACTCCTAAAAATTGAATTATGTGAATTCAAAGCCTAGAATAATTCGCCGCCGCCGTTTTGCCGCATCATTACATATTATATTAGCTATATATAATAGATATATTTAATTAAGAAAAGATTTAATTTTAAATTAATTTACTACACAATGTTTCCTTACATTGAAAGAATTCCTCGCCCCAACATAGCTATTATGCGTTGGTAATAAAATCTGACTGACAGAATTAACTGCATTATATGCTGCATTATGCATTAACTGCATAATAATAGTATTTACTTAATGTGTGAGCCATTTTGATGATGACGCATGTTTCCTTATATCCTTTGCTGGCCATTACCACCATTATTATAAAAATTATGATTTTTTTCTGTGAATATGTTCCAGTGAGTTTTTACCGGTCACCGGAATAATCCCTCTCATTCTGAAAAGAAAGATATTCCGCATTCACAGTATCATCAAGTAGTAATCTTCTTCTAAACTGAAAGATTAATCAAGAATTGCTTCATGACAAAACTTTCACTAAATCACACAATAAAATAATTCGTGACCATCACGTCTAAAGAATGGAGCTTCGCTACGAAAATGTGTCGTGTATTACTTTCCTGTGCGGTTTTTTGTGAATGAATACCACGAAGTTAAACCTGAATCTGAGTTGTTTGGTATTTTATTTATTGAAAAACATCGTTGCAGCGAAACAGCCGCGGAGAATCGTTCAAATCTCTGAATTCGAAGATAAGCAATTCTTTTACACCTCCTTCGCTCGAAAACTCAATTTTCAGGGCTAATAAATAAAAATTATTGATGTTTTTGTTATCTCCGAAGCAGCCGTGGTTTCTTAATGTACTCCGCCATTCAGATAATACATAAATGCGGAAGGGAACGTGAGGGAAAGAAAGTTATCGAACAGGAAGGGCCCCATGATGAATATGGGTATTAAAGGCATTAAGGTGAAGAGGTTGAAAATTTAAGGGTCGTTCTTTAAAGGCACTACGTGCTTAGGGTGCGTGCCTAACCCACAGATCCAGGTCACATAATCGCTTTCACTTATCATGACCATCACATATCGCTATAAAAATCTTTTCAAGATGTTTGGCTGAAGAGATGAGATTTCCTACAGGCGGCGCCATTCCACGGAAAGATATTAAAAGAGAGATTAAGAGTCTGATGAGAAATAGAAGGGAATCTATTTAAGGATGAGAGCAAAGCTCGGTATCTTATACTTACACGGATGTTTTAATATGTATACAGAGAGTAAAAGTATAAAAACGGATAACAATTATGCATATAAGAAGTAACAGTGCAAAGCAACGTTCAAATACAAAAAATATCGATATAGAAAAATATAAATCTAGAAATAAATATATTCAATAACTAATAAATATTCAAAACTTAACAATAATTTAGAAATATGTTAAATAAAAGTTAAATTCTATCAATCGCTTTTAATCAAACTCATACTTTTTGACAGTATCAATTCAAAAAGATGTCATTCACATGAGGTAGGTTCACATGTGCAAGAAGAAACGAAAAAGAAAATTATCGGAATGACTGGTCTCCCACTTTATGGGCAGGTTTTCTAACCACTTAAGTTCCTTGCCGATTCAATTTGACCCTTTGAACGGAATTCTAAGCTCGATTAACAATCCCATCCCCAATCAAGTCGACCAACAGATACAAACTTGCAGGATTTCGCATTTTAAAGATTAAGTCTATGTCGACCCTAAAGGTCAATTTACGTCCATACGCCGCAAGATTTATCGCTATACTTTTCGGAGGAACAGAATATTCCGTGACGTAACGACAAAGGCTCCCGAGGCATTACGAACACCCAAACGACCATTCTTCACGACACAAAAGATTTCGAAGAGAATAAAAATAACCCGAAAAGTCGGGAAAAAAGGAGTCGATGAAGGTTTTGGTCGCAAGAGTTCAAAACAAGATCCGAAAGCAGAAAAAGAAGAAAGCGCTCGAAATAAAGCACCTCTCGACCCAAAAAAGAAGAGAATCATGTGATTTGGGAGTCATGTCGCGCTAACCGAAACTTTTGCGAAGGAATTGGGCCGCTCTTGAGAAATCGCCCTTGACGCGGGGGCGGCGAGAAATGAAGAGTTGGTGGGGAAAGAAAGTTTTTAAAATGAAAAGCGATTGGCGCTACGCCTACTCGGCGCCAAACCAAAAGGTGAGGGGAGCAAAAAAGAAGAGATAAAAGAAGATGTAACTGCTTGGGAAGGGAGTAAGAAATGGGAGGGAATGAGATTATGGAGAGGTTATAAAAAAGGAATTAGAAAGGAAAGAGGGATGGGGTTCCAGGGATGATTTGTTAACAGATTAGACCCAACAAATGGCCTTATTTACGATTTGATCTTGCGCCGAACAAAGAAATTTCAATCCGACGCAGAGTTTAAAAGATGTTGGCTTCATTGTCCGCGATAAGAATCTAATTGATTACAGTGGTGAAAACGTAGGCGGGGAAGTTATCGATCTTTGAAGGCAGGGACCTCAAACGGCTTAGACGGAAAACGTTAGAAGAAAGCACCATGGGAAAATTTGCTACTTCGATCGAGCCAAATATCAGCATGCATTCCTGAAGTTATCGAACTCTACTAATTAAATCTAACTAATAACAACAATATTACAGTAAACGTTCTCCTAAACATTTAAAAGCAACTTATTACTGGATAATGATGAAAACTCACGGTCGAACTTAACTGCTGCACTGCTTCAAATACGAACGTTTATTACGTAATAAATTCGCCTGTAAAATATTAGACTCTAGACTGGATTGGAACCTCTTAAATATGGAAATATACTTACAACAAGAAAGGATATGAAGTGTACTAGGCTACCTGAGGAGTGAGGTAGCTTGTCCTTAGATTTCTCACGGAGACAGAAAACCCTACGTGTTATAAGGCCAAGTAAATGAAGCATACTATGAAACATACTTGTCATGGCATTCAATGAGGAAAGACATTAATGACTGCTATAATTCAGCATCCCATCTCAGTAACTTTCATTATACTAGAGTCATGACGAAGCCAGAATCAAAAAATGATATGATTACTGCGGGATTTATCCTATTTACGGTTTAAAAATCATCAAATATGTTAGTACATAAACATTGAAAAAAGACTATAAATCAATTAATACAATACAATTTTACAACTTATAATTGAAAAATAAAATTAACAGATGTTAAGAGAAATAAAAAATACATTTTCTTTCTCCTGTACCGAAAGATTAATGAAAAATATTATATTCATCGAGAACAATCAATGAGCAGGAAATAGTATGAGAAAAACTTGACCCCTAACTTACCTTGCTGAGTGACTCTAGAAATTCTGAGGAGAGATTAAGAGTCCTCGTGAATAATAATCACGTCTTCATTAGGCAAATTTTACTCTCACGAGAACTCTCTTACAATTAAGCTGAACACAAATAAGCATACCCTATCCGGGATTCAAACCATAACCTCGGCGTTGCTATGTTAACACGGAAAAACACCTGGTGAATGGATAACGACACTAATCGATTGCAAAACTCCTTTTTTTACGAAGAAGAATAGAAAAAGTGTAAACTGCATCAAATGTCACACGCAGAGAGGTTTAGGGCATGTTACAAAAGTAGAGGAAGTAGGAAAAAAATATAATCGACTACATCAGCCTTCACTTTGTAGATGCAGGCTACATCAATCATCATGAAAGTTTTGTGCAATTCTTTCACGATTACACTTTCTTTAAATATAATAATATGCCATTTACTCACGATTACATTCAAAACGATATCTGATTTGAACTGATGACATGTCCAAATCCAGAGCATTTTGTTTTTAATGCATCTTACAACACCAAGTTTGGCATTGTATTGTATTTCATACACATATATTACTTCAGTTTAGTATGGTCTATAGCTAAATCCAGGTGGGTAGATCACTACCCTATTGGAATTCACGCATAAATGACACTCGTTTAAATTATTCATACAAAATACAAAAATATTTTTTGTGGAAAAGTATACATCTTTTTACTTCATTATAAAGTTCAATTTCCACAACATCTCGGCCGCCTCCGTGGATTTTATTATTCATACACTTTCGAAATCTTAGCTCGTTATGACTGTACTTCTGCAACCCATGTTCAGGAATTTTATCATACTATTTTATTCCCATTTAATGTTTCTATCAAACATACTTAGGCGATATATTGGGTATGATAATTCATTTTTTCTCTAGTGTAGTCAACCAAACCTCTTCATAGGAATTGCGGTATTTACGAGTATTCTAGCGGATTGTCAAGGCGAGAAACTAGTGCAATAGAAGTGTATAGGAGTGCAAGAGAGCTGGAAAATAATGAATGGATGAAAAGATGATCGAGAAAGGAGAGATGTGTGTGCGTGAGTGATGGATAGAGAGAGTACAAGATGGATGTGGAGCGGGGTGAGATGAATAGCGGCGCCTTCCCAAGGCGGGCAGAGGTCACAGCACAATGGGCGACCTTCCGCATGTGGACGGGAAACACGTTCGGAAAAAAGAGCCTCTTTGTCGATCCCACAAAGAGGCGACTTTCGCGACTATTTGCATAAACATCGGCGAACGTGCCGTTCTTTGAAGAGGCTTTATTTTCCATCGCGAAATGATCTCTAATTATCTCCGATTGCAACACGGGATCCAATACCCGTCCGTTTTTGTTTCCGGACGACGCGATCGTTTGTCCGATGATATTTCAATCTTTGAAACCGTTGGAGCGACGCATTTCATAAGCCATTTTCTCACTTTTGCATCTTTGAAATGTCTCATTTCTTTGTTTGGTGGACGCGTTTACCCCACGGAGTTTACAAATGTGTAAAGAATTAAAAAGGTGAGAGTAAAATTAGAAGATCTGCCCGAAGCAATGACATACAGCGGTGATGAAGAAACGAAATTATTTTCTTTCAAATGACTCTCGTTATTAAATTTTCGTTTCAATCCGCAAAGCGAAAGAAGAGCGGGATTAAAGTTTTCGACACCGAATGAAAATGACCGAGATTTTTCCGCAAAGAAGCGTTTCCTAGAGGACTACGGTTAGTGCCCAAATTAGAGCACTCCAGATTTCTTTGTGAAAAACATCCAAGTATAATTGTGGAATGTATCTAATTAAGATACATTTCCACTGAATAAGCCATAATAATAAGGAATCTTCTGTTATGAAGATAATTCCTTCAATCCTATTTATCTGCTGATGACAGAGACCTTAAAGCAACTGACCAAAAAGTTTCCAAAAATCATTTTAATGAGGAGCTACATAACGAGCGGTGGGACTGAAATATTTTAAGAACATATTTTTGTAAGCTACTTTTTCTACGGAGTATGCAATAACACACTAAAGAAATACGTAAATTTTCTATTCTATCTACTCTAATTTAAAATTATTATAGGATAACCTAAGATCAAATAAGAAAAAATATTTCAAGAATGACACACTAAAATTATAATTCCGTTCTGACGAATAGTAGTATCTCTACGGGCAAAGATTGCTAAGTATATTCAAAGTGTAGGAACATGTTCGGCGGACTCTGCATATTCTATAGACTCTCCATTCGGTCTCCATAGACGCTCCATTCGAAGCGGTTCACACAAACCGAAGCGAAATGTATAACCTATCAATACATGATACCAAGACGAATCAAATATTTTTTATTGATTAATTGGTACAGAATAGAGAAAAAGTTCTGACATTTGTTGCTCTTGTCTTAGTCTTTCACGAGGAAGTGATAATATGAAAATTGTAGAGGAATGGATAATATTAAATAACGGCAGTCTCCCTGGCAACTCCTTGTTGAATCCTCAGTTAAGCATTACAACAGAGTGGCTGTGGATTTTTTACAGTTACAGAGTCTGGTTCAGAGAGTATGTCAGTTTATCTCACTCCTCAACTAGCTCAAAGGCTTTGGTAAGCCATTTAGTCGAGGATAGCCCACATTCATGCTTATGAATTTCCAGACAGACTTTACCGACTTTTACTTCCTGATAACTCACGAGCCCAAAATTTTTCTAGCAAGAATTGCGTCTGGGTAATGCTGTTTTCCGAGCGTTTTTATGGTGAAAACACCTAGATATTATAGTTTGTTCTTATATATTACACATAAAGTCCAGTATGTGATACCTTCCACTTCCAGAACTATCCAAGAGGGTGGTAAGAATCTTTTAAAAATTAACATTGATTCTTCAAATGGAGAGTCTATAATATAAATGGCAAATACACGTTAGGAGAAAGAACATGGAGAAGTTGGAGATGTGGACCCTTAAAAATATACGGGTGCCCTGAGAAAAGTTCATGAGCTCCCAATGGTAACGAGAACCGCAGTTTGAAGACCGCTGTCTAAGTGAACATGTTTTCTTTAAATTACAGCGCTTTGAGATATACCATAAACATCACAAGTATACTTTCCTCGCTTCCCTATTACTCCCATGTCTTGAGTGAACGCCGAGATATTCTACGGGCTTTAAGTCTTTGCTTTAATATCTTTATCGCGAGATTTCTTGGGTTTTTTTCTAGAACTGGCAAAGATAAAAATGAATTTAAGTCTGCGACGTAAAGGAATGAACTTTTCCGGAGTGTTTCCGCGTCTCTTGACGAAGTAACTGGGACATCAAACGGTTCTGAGTTCCTGAGTAAAATAACTTACTTCGACATACTTTCAAAAAAAAATAAATAAATAAACGGGTCAAAAGGTTCCAAAAATGTTTGCATTCTTTCTTTCTTAAATATAATTCTTGATTTACAGCAAGAAGCTGTTTCTTGTCGCCTTGTATAATAATTTAAAGGGAAGTCAAAATATTTAATATCTATACGAGATTTTATTATAAACTAACTCAGTGAAGGCGTATCATGGAACATATGAAGCATGTATATATGTGAGTAGCATCTATAAAAGCTATACATGGTGAAGAACGTAGTCAAATTCTATGAAATGCCTACTAAATGCAGATAAAAATTAAAACCAGCAGTATAAAATGTATATTATATATGAATAATTGGTTTATGACACTTTTAATAATAAATAACATTCAAAACAGTTTATAAATAATCGAGACTTCAAATGAAAAACACCAGAATGAAATACAAGTAAAATGATAACTATAAAAATAAAGAACGTATAAAATTCAACCGAAGCGGTCTTGACGGTTTTTATAGAAATCAATCTCCACAACAAATAATAAGGATATCGTACTTCTTCCTCAGTACATTTTGAATCATGTCGGGTATCAGTAGCATTATTAAAAGTGTTTCGACAGCTGAGATCATTACACTCGTGACTTCCCATTGGGAATCGAACCCGAGACCCTCTTTAGCCGTCCTTTAGCACAGACAACTCATAAAAATCCCAAAACCGTATCTCCTTCGCTACAAAGGGGATCCCCTGCATTCAAATATAAACTTCTCATGGAAGAAGTGCGATATCCGTGTTATTTGTTGACATAAAACCATAAGCAACACAATGTAAAGAAAACGCAGCACCCGCCTTACCATCCAAAAGAAGTAAAAGGAGCATTCTTGGATAGAAGGGCATCGGCCTCTAGGAAGCATTCTATTTAACGGAAGCTATAGATAAACCGAAAGAAGAGGACATGGATTGCTAGGATAATGGTGCAGACAAAGAAGATGGGAAAATCCAAGATCTGATATAAACGGATGCGATGAGATGAGGCATCGATTCAGAGGATCAAACGAGGAGTGGAGGAATGATTAATAATAAGTGAGTGTGGTCCATGCGAGAGAGACAAATGCGACACTCCGGCTTATAAATGACCCTTGAGAAAATGAGCCTAACTTATGTTTACCCTTCCTTATGGGATGCTCTTTTGTCCTCATGCATAGCGATGGAAGGTTACCTATATGCATGGAATGCATTTTCATACGGAGCAATGTATTCCAAACTATGTGCCGCGATACACCATAGACGAGAGCATAACAATAGGCGCTTCAGGGTCACCGAAGGGTGGGAGACTCACCACCGACCTCAATTTAACTTCTCCCCATACACACCACCGATATAGACTGCCAAGTATCACTTTAATATTGTTTCCAACGGTGGTGTTAAAAAACTAAGTTACACTTTCCGCTTAAAAGATGGTAACTTTGCCCAACAAAAGAGGAGCTGGTGCATAACATTTCTGAAACCTTTGAACCATGTTGCAGTAACATTTTCATTCGATTATCAGCAATCATTGTTATTTCATTTAAAAAGTAAATGACACGTCACTCGTTAACGTACTCCAACCTTTAAGTACTACAGAAGAGTGCCATTTTCGTATGCACAACATAGGGGTAGACAGACAGACTGGTAGACATATTAGACGGACAATAAATATAAACAGATTTTTACAACAAATAATGTAGAAATAGAAGGGGGATAAGGACAGAAAGAATGGTTTCGTTGAAAAAATAAAAACTGCGATATTTTCTACGACAGAAAAGATAATCCAAATCACAAAAATACCCACGAAGAAAAGGGGGTGTGAAAATACCATCGATAGTGGTGCTTTTAACTTGGTGGGATTCTATAACAAGCGAGGAAGGTGACTAAATAAATATATCTATACAATACCACAAAAACAAAGAGTGAAAGAAAGTGAGCGATGGATTAGAACATAAAGGATGATAAATAATGCTTTATGTACGTCGTAACAATATGATATTAAATCCAATAGAAAAGATTGGAAATAAACTTCATGCCTGACGATGGTTGAAATTCACTTTTGGTCGCACTTGAGAAACTCTGGCTTCGAGATTACCTGTGATTTCGGCGACGACTTGAATGACTAACTATCCCTTATTGTATCCCGCTAATGACATTTCGGATCATAAAATCGCCATGTTTCCTTACACCATACCGTAAATATTATTTTTTTTAGTTTACGGTTAAGAAAATCGAAAAATGATAAAAGGATAATTTTTTGAAATATTATGCCGTAACTGAACTGCTTAAAATATGCCCGAAAGTCTTATAATCCGGAAAATTCGGTAACTGAGACTGAGAAGCACGTCGTTGTTGTCCTCATTCCAAAGAGTAAATCGAGAAGAGAGAAAGCGTGGAAATTCGATGGGGGAAAATGAAAGCGTATCGGAAAAATTAAACAACACAAAGAAATGAATTTGGATGAGAGCAAATGAAGAGGCGGATCAAGTCTGAATTGGATCGGTTGACCTTCCCGATAACCCGATGATGCATCCGAATTTACATGCTATCCTATCGATCGATGTTCCGCACACCAAACGATGGCATAAACTGGATTACCCTCCTATCATAGAATTCCCCATCCATCCGCGACGGCAGTAAACAAGAATTGCCATAGCGATATGAAAACAAAATACAATGCAATCGCGTATAATAGACGACATCTTGAAAACACGCGATTCTAGATGAATATTTGGCATGCAGACGCTTCGCCTAAGGGATATTTCACTCAAAGACTTTTCACCTAAAAGACGATTCACCCAGTGGACGTCTAACAAAGGATTTTTCACCCGAAAACCGGTTCATCCCAAAAATATTTCACCCAAAGGATATTTGATCCAAGGGAGATTTCACCAAATGGCATTTAAAAAGTGTGTTAATCATAAAAAAGGTAATTCCGCAGAAAAGAATGATAATTGCATCTATTTTGCCTAAATACTATTGCTATCAAATAAGAACATAATTATCTTAATTATGTTGTTGTCTTTGAAAGTACTACACGCTCATATTTCTTCGGGTCATAATGAACCACTATATTTGGATGTAGAAAATTGTTGCAAGAAACGCGAAATGTATTTTTTACTGTTAAACATAGCATAGTTAGTGAGCACAAACACATCACTGTTCACAAATTATTTCTGTGGTTAAACAAATGTTGATAAGAATTTTACTTATCACTATACATGCAATCAGAGGTTTACAGCTGAACATAAAACTCAGATACTGCACATAACATGTGTGAAAGAGAAAAGAAGAAAACTAAAATACAGGATTAAATATCACACTACTTTCTTTTTTACGGTTTTGCCATCACCTGCGCTCATAAACATTACCGGAGTTACTATAATTTTTTGTAAAAAATCACATTTTTTGGAGTCAGTTAATTGATATTTTAATAAAGGGGTAATTATCATCCTTTTTACGAATTTCTTGATCTTTATAATTTACTCTGTTTTCAAAATACCATTTGGCAAAGTCGTTGAGTAAAATATCTATGAGTGAAATGTACTTTGAAATCAATATCTCTTGATTATATCTAGATACAGTTGTATATCATTTGAAGCAGATGTAAGAACGGATGACATTCCTTAAAATGATTCCCACAGTTATCTTGTCACGGCTCCTTTTACATTACAACATTATTCAACGCTGAATCTACTGCGGAAACTCACCTCTAAAAGCCACACTCCTTCTATCACATAGAGCACTTAACGATTACAAATGCCCATGTCTTCAGTGCAGAACGCTAGGACAAAATAGATGTTCCTAGTGAAGTAATCCTAGATAACATTCAAGTGTAGCTTAGCTAAGAAATTGTCATGTTGAACTTTCCGGAGAAAAACGAACATGAGAAGTCAGTTTGCATAAATCCTTCTCAATATATTATGACATTATAATTAAATCACATAATAGCTACGTGAGTAGTTCGTCAAAATTGCATGAAGAAATTAAATAAAATGATGATAAATCTTGAATATATAAGCAGAATTGAAGATAATCTATTTCAGTAACGGTTTGGTCTATCCCGCAGTGAACGTGTTAAATAATCATAAACATCTTTATTACGGCGAGAATGAGACTAAAAGTCTCCTAATTCACCTAACCCAAAGTCTATTTTTAATATGTAAGTTTAAAAAGAAAGAGAAAATGAGAAATGTGGACGTAAAACATATAAGATATTTTTCGGAAAAAATTATCCATTGCAGGAAAATATGTTATGCTAAGAGAGATATAGAGAATAATAGTCTCTTACTGCACCTATCCCACCTGTCACTGAAGATTTAAAAGAAGAGATAGATTTTGTAAGTTAAACATAATAAAAAGTAAAAAGAGGGAAATATTTTGCGGGCTATAAAAAAACCGATGTCCAACCTACCCATTACAGAAACACCACTGAGAATCAGCTATTCCGATAAAAAAAAGAAGCTCGAATTTTTACATCACCGCCCCACTTTCCTTTGCGGCAATATTTCTAACCGAATAGCGAGGTTAGCCTACAATCACATGGGGCGCACTCCGTAAACACATCCATCCCAACCCTTCCTTATTCGACTCTCGCTAATGATATCAAAGGAGGAGAAGAGGCGTTAATTATTGAGGTACACCGCCGAGTTGTTTAAGGAGATTAGGCACGGCGTTCCGTCTTCTCCTTGTCCGCTGTTTACCACTTCCAAGAGTTATGTGAAAGAGCGACGCCGGATTCTCTGCGATACGATGAGAAGTCGATAAGGCTTCATTTCGATAGGAAAAAAAGGAATATTTCGATGACTATATATACATGCACACATAAATAGCCTTGACGGTGAGCAAGCTAGCAGATTTAGCAAATCATGATGCTTTCTTAACTTTTCTCATCGCTAGAAAATTAATTCCGTTCAGATGCACCCAAAAATCCTTGCGCGGATTCTGTTCGTATTGAGACTAGTTACTGCAAAAATCGATCAACACGAAAACGAATAGAAAGAAACATCTGTTAACTCGAAGAGTATCATTGTTCCGTTCAGACTCCCGGAACTATATTCGTTTAACGGTTAATACGATAGAACGGTTAACACGGAAACATTTTATGGTCCAGAGAGAAAATCCTCACGAAACTATCACTATCATGAAACGGAATTTACGGTAGAATAGAAAAGAACATAAATATTATCGATTTTTATTTTAATTTCGTTTCCATTTTGCTTATAAATTTTATATTTATTTCATAAAAAAGCTTAGTATACGTAATTAAATTGTTTGAGTTAACTGGTTTAAAGTTCATTCCAAGACAAACCCGTTTTCCACGTCGTTTTTGCCTCTTTTAAAATCCTTTATTTTTATATTTAACAACACAAGAAAGAAAGTGTAGAGTTTATCTAGAATAGAATCTCTTTTTCGATCTGAAAACAGTATTATATTGATCATTCCAAAATTGAAACTTACATTCTATTAAATAACTTTCGTTATTTGGGCTGAATAAATCATCTTTGTTTCCTTTCTTACTTCATTATTTACCGACGAATTTGATTAAACCAAGGCCAAAGCATCAAAATATGAGCACTCTTTAAATGATCAGTCTAACTATAAATAACAAAATTCCCCTTCCGTGCGGATCACACTGCCTCTCACCTACTGATTCTGTAACTCTTATCACCTCCACATGTACTTCTAACATATTCAATTCCACTCATACGGTTCTCATGTCACACCCAAGTTGCTCTACGACCAAGTGGATGCAAGAACACTTCATTCTCTAAATGATACGTCTTGTCGCTGCAGCCATGTGCTTCGCTCAACTCTTCATTTCCCCAAAACTTCGGATATCCATTTTTCTCCTCATATTTTATAGGCCAGGGGTAGATCAATCGCGATGGACTTATCGATAATTGAGGGACATTCGGTCAATCGCGACTGATAATCGAAAACCTTATTATCTTTCGAATAATTTAGATTGCTTCAAGTATAATACATCTACGATAAATTCAATTAACTATTAAATTCCAAAGCTTTGATTAGATGCAAAATAAGTCTCGAAGACACAAAAATATGAGTATTAACCCAATCCCGATGAGTATAGTCGTCCTAATAGGTTGTGCCTTCTCTGATACGGCGGTATAGATTTACAGTTAAAAATAAATTCAAAACAAAAAGTGAGGAAAAATATGGAAAAAAATTTTAAAAATTGATTAGATAATAATTTTTAGATTCATTGAGAGATTTAAAAAATAAAATAGCAAATACGTTTTTTGAACGCAGTGCCTTAAAAATACTCGTCAGGGAGATGGTTGATTTTTTTGTTCCAATAAGCGCCAAATTTTATAATTCTTAGTCAATCGCGGTCGAAGAGTTAGCAACAAAGTCGATCCCAGCAGGAGATACGTTGGCCACCCTATAAATATCTGCACCGGTCTCTCCCTTCCTTCTTTCCTGAATTGTACTTTCCAAAATACCTATCAGAAGTGGATTAAGTTTTACAACGCGACACACAAGATTAACTTTCCTCTTTGTACTGTTAATAGCAATCTTCTCGATTTTCTAACCTTCATTACTTTTTACAGTTCGTTTTCCGCTTACTCCATTTCGTTGAAGTGTTCCATACCTACAGTTTCTAGTTGCACTCTTTCTTTCACTTTCTCTGATATTTTAACACTCGCTTCCACATAGCAACGTACTCTAATCGAAAGTTTTCGCAAATATTTCCCGTGCATCTTTTCTGTTTCAATGCTCACGTCATATTTGCTGATAAAAAAATTTCAGCTTATTTATTAATTTCAGACTTCACCAATTTCAAAATTGTATGTATGATAATCATATTCTGAGTGATCATGCTTTCAAGATAACAACATTCCCCCTGGCAGAATGAAATTGAATAAATGAATAAAAACATGTAGCATTCAAGGAGGATCCCAAATAGCGTCACTTTTAATTGAAGTGTACTCGGGTTCGATATCCGGTGGAATCCCATATCTGCGAAATGACCTCAGCTGTCGAAAATCTTCTGAAAATGCTACTACATGCAATTAAGTCATTACATTCGCGGAATTCTTAACGCACCCTCAATCTTATACAACCCGCAATACACGTATGCGTGCACGTGTAGCTTACTTCGATGGAGTCGCCGATGAAACTGATATTCGGCGCTTTGAGAATTCCTGTGTTATTTATCTCTAGTGTCGCTTAGAATGTGATCTTTAAAGGACATTAATTCCCACGGGACGCTTGTAAATTAAACCCTATTTGTAGTTTTACTTAAATATTACCAAGTCGTGATTTCGAAAAACACATTATAAGTAATATACTCGTATAATGTTTTTTAAGGAATTTTCCCCAATGAACGTAAACTGGGCGAATTCGGTTTGAAGAACACATAATCCCATCTCTTACGGGTCATGATTTGCAGCTGAGGAATCCGATTTGGAAGTAACAAACATTAAAAATTTTACAGAATAACAATAATGAGTTAATTATCCTAAAAAAGCGGAATCACAGGCTTAGGACATTGCTTCCCATACTTTGATAGCTTTCGAAGACCTTTCTTTCTGGATTCGTCTGCAAGATCGTGGCTTCCACCGAGTACCGAAATCAAACCAAAATTCACCAAATGCAATCAAGTTAACAACTTGAATATCTGGGAACCAATTTAATTTACACAAAATCTGATTGTTTTTACTGATAAAAATAGATCAGTAAATGAAGATGTTAGAAGTGATTTAGTTGAACAGATGAAATACTTAAACTGTCTCATTTCCTATTAACAAATAATACGATAAGTCAGACGTTTAAATTTCTGACGGCTACTACTATTAAATAGTCGGCGGTATAGAACATTATATACTGTTACATAGTCGACCGAATTCTAAACCTATGTCAATATATTTGAATTAAATTTGATTAAACAGTATTAAAACTATTTCAACAGTAATTTATTCATTCTTTTCTCTCTTCATTGCTTTGCATTCCTATAACCTTACTTCATCGGAAAGACTAAGGGTTAGATGCAAGAGCACAGTTCAATGCCTCGAACTCGCCCTCGAGACAGTCGTATTCCATTCTATAGGATCGCATGCTTGCATTAACGATCAAAACTAGAATGCACAATAATAATAAGAACATAACACGAGAACAGCTTCGATGGAATAAGGGTTAGCAGTAAATGGGTTATCCCTTAAAGTGAACACGCGAGCGATGGGAGGAAAGGTTGAAAAGCCGAGGTTAGAGGAAAGGTAGAGAATCTTCTCCAAGATAGAGCGGCCTCATGAAAAAGTCAAGCACCTCTCCTATGGGATTGAGGGAGCGAAAGAGAGTGAAAACTAGCCTGCAGATACCAAAAATGTTTAGCTCAGCTCCCAGATGGTATAGCCTTAATTTTTCAGACCCGATAAAACACTATCGCAGATGAGAAAAAGGAAACAATTATTCATTCTTGTTCCGCGGATCCTCCTCACTTACAGAAAAGGTTACCCCGTATTTGAATCGAGATTTTTTCAAACGAGCTCATTTTCTGCCGTAGCAGAGCGATAGAAAAACTGCCACCCAATTTCTAAGAGGGAGATGAAATTAAAATCGAAATCTTTCTTAGAATACTGAGTCAGATACGCCCCATGATGTAATGAATTTAGTCATTTCTAGCGGATTACTTTGCTTAATGATCCAGTACCGCGCAGGCACCTAGAGAAACTTTAAAATATGAAAATCCAAATGACAGGACTATATGTTTTTATGACAAGTAAGATACGTACAGATTGCCAAGTGAGCAATACATTCGACTTCGCTGTCCCGAGCTCAATTCGTGGTGGCGGCCCACGTGTGAAATGACCATATCTGTCGGACACTTTAAAAGTACTACTGCTATTGTGACAAATAAAACTTATTTTTAAGCTATTTTTTCCCAATTTCGCCCTTTCATTAAAACGTTTTTATGTGTGTATGTAGAGAGAGGCGGCTTAATGCTGATCGTGATCAGATGCGCTATTTTAAATTTGATAATCTCAATAGAGGCAGCCGGAAATATAGTTACGAAGTCTCTAAACAGTAGTTAAAAATTGAATGGCTTGCACTAGATTTTATATTCATTACACCAGTAAAAATAGTAAATTAATAAAACAGATAATATGAACTTGCGGCCTCTGAAAAAGTGTAAGTAAAGCTATCTTAATTTAGAAATTAGTCAAACATATCATGCCGATAACACAGAGGAACAAAAGATGCTGGATGGAGTGAGAGATGTCATTGTAATAGAGAAAATGTCGCTGAAGAGGGAAAGAGACTAGTGACGAAATCTCTTCATTGACATCAAAGTTGACACGACACACCGATTTCAATCTCACAGCAAATGAATCACTTACAATGATTTATTCGAGAGAAAAGGAATGTCAATGTCAAAGCAGTTCAATAATCGTCGAACTAAAGAGGTAATATTTTTCAAGTCCTATCTTTTGGAAGGAATTAAAAATGATGTTTTTGAGATATGCTAGGTGATATTCCCCGTTTTTTTATCGGTGCCATCTCAGAATATACCATATTTTTCATTTTTATATACAAGTTAAAACAAGTAATTAACGGAGGAAAATGAATTATTAAAAAGTAAATTATTAAGTAAAAATGTATTGACGATAGGTATTTAGTGATTCTTTTAAATTTGAATGGCCAAGGAAAAAGTTAACCTCTGGCCTTCAGGGAGCGTAAGTGATGAAGATGCGACCAGAAACCTCCCGCCTCAGGGCGGCGGCAGCCTCAAGTCTGAACCGGCCCTGGGTGGGGGAGAAAGAGAGGTCGGGCTGGGAAGCAAGGATGTAATGTAAGGTGGAGAACGATGTTAAGGGACTCCAGAGGGATTATGGAACTCCCAATCATCCGAAGACGTTTAATGTAAATGTTGCATTCCCAACAGCTAAGGAACGTCGACAGGAACGTTCGGCTCTTGGAGAAGAAATCGCTTCAACTCAAAGCTATGGCTTTCCATGAAGATAACCAGGTTTATTTCATTTTAAGAAAATCCTTGTCTACGGCCATTCATATTGTACGTTCGTTACTTTGCATAATCAAAATATTTTGTAGTTATGCTTTGATTATTAAATGATTAAACTGATCAAGGTCAAAATGTTAATGTTATTTAATAAAGCATATGGGTTTAAGTTTATGACATTGCCTGAGCACACGATTCCTTTTATGGAACTTCTTTGGCCAAAAATATTAGGTTTTATATCTAGAATACTATTGTAGGAAATGAGGCAATCATTTTCAAACCTCCAAACTTCTATGCATATGCCAATTTTCCAAGACCACTTTTTAAATAAAATTCATTTCAACACAAACCTCTACCTTACCCTACGGATACTTATGTTGAAGAAATTCAAAAGGGAGAGAAGAATTTTTGCAGGTATATTTATAAAGAGAGGAAATAATCGGAGAGCCAATAGATTTCATTTTCATTGGGTAATGAAATTCTTGGATAGCACTAAAGAGAGAATGATTCTAAACCATGCTTTAATCCCGTATTCTTGTGTCTGAAGCAGATGCTAACTTCAAAAGCTTAATCCGAAGAGGATATCGAAGCATTCGTTGGTCAATTCACTCGTATTAATTCAGAGTTGAACTGGAATTTATTGGGTAAATTTCCAGAAACTGGTTCATTCGCGAGGAAATTGGGCAAACACCGACAAAGATGTAGAGCTCAACGTTAAATCTCTGAAATTTTCCTGTAGTAAATCAGATGAAGGTGGTACAAAATTACACTGCAGAGAACGCATGACCTACATATCTAAGATAACTATGTATCGTCACTAAGCAAGCACTAGCGATTAAATGGGAAGATTATCTAATGATTGAAATAGCACAATTTCTTATTTATATACTAATAATGGTTCTACTGGTTTAAATATGGGAATTAAGTAGCAACTGAAAGCAGAAAATCTCCATCTACAAAGCCCTGAGTAAGGTAACTTGATCTAATATTTGTATCACAATTTTGTGAAGAGGGTAAATTATTAAAATATGGCAATAAGACTAAGTTGTTTTAAAAAAGTAAGGAAGAGAGCAGAGCTTAAAAGTATAGCAAACATGAATATCCATCGCTCTTATGCTAAGAATCTTCAGGTGGTATGAGGCAATAGGCGCGCAGTATTCTACCCGACTCGACACAGCACTAATTTCTGGGAAAATAAAAAATCGCAATTTTTTGGTTTCCATACATCGTATTCTGATAGCTGTGTTGTCAGGAAATCGATTCTCTACATTAACTCTTTCAAAAAGAGCAAAAATTTGAAATTATTTTACAAAATAACATTGCTTCGAATTTGTTTTTCATGTTCTGGTTCGTTTCCGGTTCGATGTATTGGTGTTGAAGGTGTCCATAACACGAGTGGTGTCAACAATGAACATTCTTAAGGCAGTCAATAAAACTTGATTACGTATGCTAAAATTGGTTTGGAAACAAGTTTTCCTTGACAATGCATTTTTTCAATCAGTACATTCTTTTCGAATAGCCACCTATAACGAGGAGAAAGAAACGTCCATCGCTTTTGTGCGTATAAAAAAGGAGATACACTCAAAGGGAGGGTACGATCTTCATGTATCCCCAACCAAGTATCTCACTGTTTCCTCCAAATCTCTATCGACCACGTGGTAATTTAAAATCGATGAGTCTTTCTGAACGGTTTCGCACTGCGTGCCTGAATAATTCAACGCGTGAGAGAGAGGGGGTAAAAAGGGAGATAGGAAAGGAACGGAGGCATACAAAGGGAAAGGCCTTGTGTGTGAATATTACGAAGGGATGCAATATAGGTGAGCTAGCATATGTGGATAGGTAGAGAAAAGGAAATTGCCATTTCCTGACGTGTAAGGAATTCTGCGCTCCTTCTTCCGATCCAAAGATATCCGCAGCGTACTAATTAGCGTGAGAAACCAAAATTGAAATTACGCAATGCCTCCGATAGAAGCACACTTTACCTAGAATAGGACGGAATATGAAATAACGAATCCCATTGACAGTTAGTGCGTCAAATAGTTCATTTCTAAAATTTGAAAGTGAAAAAGATTTGACTACGATTATTGGATTTCGTAGTAATTCATACATAATTTCACAGTTTGGGAACCCAAAATGTCCACTTGCGAAGGGAAAAAAACTTAGGAACTTTTAAAAGAATTTAACTATAAATCTGATCAAGGAAAGTACTCAAGTCACACTTTATCTAACTTTTTTATTAAATGTTTTATTAGATGAGTTTTAAAGGACACAATGAAATAAATAATGAGACAAACCTTATTGATTTCGTTCTGAAAACTTGAGTATGAAATCGAGAGATTAGGAAATATTTTTCAAAGCTAAGAACCATTAGCTAGAGGTTAGAGATTAGAAAGAGTTAAGTAGAGAGCAAAGAGTAGTAGACAAAGATCTCTTACAAAATTTATACCTCCCTCCGTTTGAGAAAGGCAGGGAGATTGCTGAAAGTGGCAAATCAATTGGTTACGGCGGAGGTAAGGAACCTGCGCCCTTCCAGCCATATGTGGCCTTCTCCTAAAATTTTTAACAGACTCAGATTTCTAAATTACTTAGTTTTCAGTGTCGTTTATTACGTAAAGTGAAATTAACACCGAAAAATATTCTCCTCTAGATACACTTAGATTTTAAGTTCGTTTTTCTGTTCATAGCTTCGATGATGGATTACTAAATACTACTTGCCCATGTATTTATTGACCGATGTAAATAAAGTATGGAATAGCGTCACTGTTGTAGCAAACAAAATGTTATCGATATTAGTGTAAAGAGATACTAAATTCACTTCGTAAATTTTACGAGAGATCGATGTATTTCTCGATGTCGGATCTAAATCAAATGCAGATGATAAATATAACAATCCTACATCTCCCGGTATAGTGCGACAATTACAATTAAATTTTACCAAAGATGGAAGGTCTGCAGCTAAATTTCGATGTAACTCCTTCCGATAAGATAAAGATTGTCCCTCCTGAGATGGAGTAAAATATCTAAAAAGAAAGATTCCAAGTCACGCGAGACTTATTCATTTCCGTTCATTCCAAGGATCTGTAAGTCAACTGAAGATTTACGCAACCATTACCACGCTGGATCGTAACAAAAATTAAAATACTCTTATTTGGGGAAGGCCCTTGCTTCAAATGCGCAATGTGAGCGATGATTTAAGAAGGTTAGATAAGGCGGAGAGAATTGAAGATGGGAAACTTAGATAAAAACACGGAAAAAATGTAAAAACATTTCCTTTACTATTAGATGTGTGACGATTGTGGATTCCATGGAATCAGAGTATTCTATGGTTAAAAACTTACGAGATAATGGCACCACGAACAATGAAAAAAATAAAGAAATTAGAGGAATAAATTTGCATGATGACAGATGGAGATGATAGACTTTTGATAACATTTTAATGAGATACAAAAAGAAATAAAATTGCCGAACTTAACCCGTAGCTATTTTTGATGACTTGGGATAAGTTCTTGCAGGATAAGCAACGTCTGAAGAGTTCTATGAACATATACCAGAAGTGGATAACGTGTGTGTGTTCAGGTATTCCGAGGAAAATAGGCTCTCGCGACGATTCATAATGCAGCTATCAATCGTCACTTAAGGCAGAAAAACCATAACTTCGCAGTGACGACACCGTAGTAGTCAGACTTGGCAGCGGCGAACTGACTTTTGTTTCCTATAATAAATTTGTACCGAAAAGGACGGCGATTCGAAGACGATTCGAAGTTACGTAACGTTATAGCTTGGAGGATTTCTGGCACAGGATAGTGAGAACACTCCGGAGAGGCAGATAACGCTTAACGATATACATTTCACGAGGGATTCGTGTAGAAAGAATAGAATACTGTTTGATTTATGGGATTATCAGAAAGAAACTCAGAGCTTTTAGCTCGGCTATGGATTGAGATGTGAAATTTAAGAAGTACGATGGGCGCTTATTTTACGGATACTTAAAAGGGTGGTCTGCAAAGTTTCCGAAATTTCGCCAATTCTCGAAATGTTTTCTGAAAATCTTCTGAAGATTTCTAAAAAATCTGGGGTAGGAAACTTTTCAGACCACCCTCGTATTTTACTATTTTGAAGGATGACTTTTGAGTGGCAATTTTACTATGTACTTCATTTGAATGAAGAAACGAACGGTGTTATCTCACTACGTAGTTGAGCAATATGAAAAACCACTAATATAAGAATACATTTGAGAAAACTTGAGTAAAAGGCTTTCTGAGTTTGCAATAAATATTGGACTCTCCAAGAATACTTCTCGGACTTTGGCTAGGAGATTTGGTTATAAGTGTGCTGCTATCGGTGAAAGATTAGAATCAAATGGAATTTTATTTCCTATTATCATTGATGAACTGTTGTAACACAACATCACAAAAAATCAGTCGGAGTGAAAATAGTTTGCACAGTAATGAAAACAAGTGAGACATTGCTGAAATTATGTATAAATTTCATTAATGATAGAAAACTTTAGCCATTTCAACTGCTGAACTATAAGTCTGCTGGAATTAACAGGTCGGAAGGTGGTGATAGTGACCTTAAGTGCCATCGATTAAGTGAAATCCTAGAATGTAAAATAAATATAAACCCAAAACAGAATTTTTTCATAAACGATCTTAAACAATGAATACTTGATATTAATGACCAAAAGCTCAAATTTCGCACTATGTCAAACGTCGGTAATCCGAAGTGGAGGTTGACTTTTCCGAACTTCAACCGACTGAGTTTCGACTACAGATCAATCAAATCAGTTCCAAATCAGAATCAAATAAATATAAACATCAAATGCATCATCTATAGGCTTCACTTCTTTTGCAAATTTAAATTAGAAAGAACGGTCGTACGAAGTACAGCTTTCATGAAAGAAAAATTTATTCACTCCTCTTTCTTCTTTTAGACCTTAAACTTTTTTTTAGAAAACGTGACAGCTATTACAAAACATTCCAAGATTTCCAAAAATGCAACGCAATGTGGTTGAGGAAGTTTTGGAATCGTAAAAGGAAAAGGAGTCTTGGTTTCGTTTCCGCTCTCCTGCAAGTGCAACATTTCCCCCACTTGCAGAACTCAGGATGCATACTTGGAAAACTATGAGTTCTGCAATGGACACACTTTAAGACTTCGCATGCAGGAATTGGGAATGTAAATGGGTGAAATATAAGAGGGAAATTCGGGGAAAGGAGTTCGGCGAGTGGTATGGGATAGAGAGAAATAAAGGAGTTGGTTGAAGCCAATAGAAATCTTCTGATTTTGCCCAAACATACGTAGATTGCCTAAGTACGGCTCGCGGAATTTACTTGGCTTTACAGAATTTAAGCTGTTAGAAATGAGTCTCCATAGAAGCCTATTCCATTTTCGAAGAAGAAGAACGTATAAATGGAAAACGCCCAAAAGTAATCGATTTAGAAATCAATTTTATTGTCTTTATTTGAAATAGAACTTATTTTGTCTCTATTACCATGACTGTTGGCGGAGCGAAATAAGTCAGGGTACTAAGAGGCTACTTCAACCAGCAAAGTGGCATAGACTTTTGGATAGCACATAAAATTCATATAACAATTTTTCACTATATAGAGGGATTCATAGTTATCTCCGGTATTTAAAGGATTTTATTTATAACCATAGCAACAAACATATCGGTGCATTAAGAGACAATCCATGTTTCTGTTCGTGATTATTAACTTGATTGGAATGATCGTGCTTCTGGAGATGAATATCCTCCACTTTCACCTGATGTAATCCTATGTTTAAATTTCATTTACCCCATTTGCCACTCTAATTAGCTTAAGCGAGGGAAATCATTGAGCATGCAGAGGCTGTCATCAATCCAGATGTGATGGATCGAGCAAATTGAATTCAGCCATTTACCCCCTGAGGATATTCGCCGAAACACGCATTCAATGATTCTTAGATGGTCAGTAATTCGACGATTCTTCTTCCTCTATTTGAGGGAGAGGACCGACGTTTCATTGACAAAGTCGGCTTACGTAGTTCATTTTTAATATTTTGACCTCTTATTCATTAACAGCTGAGTTCCAATTTCCTTTTTTACAGGCTCGAGGTGCAATGTAATGATATGCTGCTAACAAATATGCTGTAGTTATTAAGTAAAACACAGAAACCCGGTAGGTAACTACAATAACAATTATCATAAAATGGGGGCCACTAGATAGCCATGTGAGTACATCTACATCTAAATATGTACCCTGCAAGCCGCCTTTCGGCGTGTGGCAGGGGGTGCAAGCACCATGACTCTATTTTCCAGTAGTGCGTCCAGTGGTGAGTAGTGCGTTCACCTAAGACCTTAGCTGTAGACATACTCTAAACTATATAACAAAAGGTTTAAAAGAATAGATGTACTTTTGGAGTTAAACATAAGTCAGCAAAGGAGCAAGATTTGGGAATGTAAGAAATCCGGAATTTCCTCTCGGAGAAGAAAAAGTAGAATTTCTACAAGTATGGATAATATATATGCACAGCATACAATACAAATACAAATGAGAGCAATGGGCGAATCTAGAAACTTAGGAGCGATGCGTAGGGGTGGTCGATTTAGACTATTTCCTTATGAATTCATCTCCAATCTACTTTTTTAACGACATTTTGTCGATTGAAATACTGTAAATGTATATTGATCGTGGAAAATTTCACAAACTGAAAGTACCGCAGTTTGTACGATCACAACGAAACATCAATAAATCAATAAAATCAAAGTATCATTTTACGTCTGTGCCTCAGAAAAACAGTTGGTACTTTTTAAAATATAAATTATATTCTTTGTTAAGATATATGTGAAAAGATATTGTTTAATAAAAAAGTAAAAGAGCCCTTGCTTTTTCGTCTATTAAAAATAGGGGAAATTTAGTTTCTCAAAAAAATATTTGGTCACCCAATAATAGAAAAAAATGAAAAAAGAATAACAGATTAGAGACGGATGCAGAAACAGAAAAAGGGAAAGAAAAGAAAATCAGAGAAAAATTGCGAAAAAAGTGAGGCGGAGGGAAAAACTCAAATGAATGGCGACGTCGCAGAAGAATATTAAAGCGAAGAAACTTTCCTTTTTTCCAACTACAGCGCTCTAATTATTAGCGGATCGTAAACCCTCGGCCGAGAAGGGTACAATCGAAGTCCAAGAGTAAAATATAAAACGGTTTCCAAGGCAATATTCGATACTTTTGGCGCGGAAAGGGGCGAAATAAAAGAAAAACGAGTCGCGTAGGTCTTCCATATTTATTGGTGCGGTGAACGCGGTTTGCGAGCGGTGCAATATATCATTCGAGCATCATGCGGTACAAAAACAAAGGAAGATCTAAATTGGCGCTCCCTCCTCTCTGAGTAACATATTAATAAATGCCGCAATGAAAATCATGCGCTAACCGTCCTCAGCATTAATGCCGTGAAATATTAAGTGAACTTGTGTAGCTGTAATTCTCCTCTAAACAGTCTTCCTCTAATCAAAAGATTCATAACAAATCTCTTAAACGACTGACCAAACTAAAGGAAAGATTATCACTGATAAAGAAAGATTTCTTCGTTCATATTTTAATTTATAACGTCCCCTAAATATTGGAAACATATTCGGAATTGGAAAATGGCGTAATCATAATAATCAAGAAAACATTTTTGGAAAAACAGATATTAGTTGCGTAATATTCGTACATCCTACTTATCGCCACTACACTGACCAGATAAAGGGAATAACAACGCATAAACGGATAAAAATCATCAACATGGAAATGCTAAAATGAAGATATCTTTGATTATCGTGTAAAAAGAAACAGAAAATTAGATTCTTCCTTATGAATGCGATACATCTAAAATTATGGAAAAACGAGCTGAACTGCCCATTGAATCTCAATGGGGAAAAACAGTGATATGGAAAATGAGATTAACTCTTCATAATGAATTCTCTATTGTATCTAATGCTAGGCATACATATGATGCATACGGGCGCCAAATGCTATATTTTCCTGTATATGTATTCCTGATTACTGACGGATGATCGGTGCGGGGGTATTCATTTTTTCAAAACATACCAATTATTTTTAATAATAAGCAAATTTGTTATCCACAGTTATATATATTTATCATTAAAAATCGAGCTTGTTCATTCTTAAAATTTTTCAAAAACACCAATAAATTTGAAGAAAAACTCGGTTGTAAATCTCGAGTTGTCAGTCTGATGATGGCCAGCGGCGGAAATGACGGTCATCCATGAACTTACCGTGAAAAATCCGTTATGATTTTATCCATATAATTCACCGGGAGGAGTTCTATAAATAACTGTTTACATTTGATGGTGACACATATTGTTTTCATTGAAAACAAAAATAAATTAATGCCTGACGGCTGATTCACGGTCTCAAAAGGGTTAAAACATGGCGGAGCAGAGGATCTTAAAAAAGCGGAAATACTGATATAAACAAGGATACATGAAGGTAGTAGGTCCATCCTTCCGGAGAAGTGTTACTAAAGAAGACGTAGAGAAGTTGTTTACGAGATTACTTATTGAAAGTGCCGTAATAGGGCTAGCTTAGGATGGAGTTTCACATGAATTACGCACAGTGACCTCGCGCAGCCAGATGAGGCCAGTTGCTAACAGCCAGGAAAAAATTTAGAAAACATGCCAAAAAGAACAACTTTTTTGGAATTAGACCTTTTATATCCCATTCTAACATTCCCTAAAAGAAAAAACTGAAATTCCGCGAATGATGAAGCTTGTTTTAATTAATTAAGTTAGTATGGAAAGTACAATAAAATCAGAGAAGAAAGAAACTCACTTAAGAGTCCTAAAAGGCAGTCATTTCTTGTCCAGCTCCATAGATCACATCGTCCTTTGAGACATTGGCCCGACTTTTTTCAAATCAGTCCACATTTGGCTCGACTGGTAGATTTATATATGTTATATCTTTTTGCCTTCATTGATTTATAATATAATCAAGTGTTGAAGCGGGCTTGATTAGCTTCTAGTTAAAGTAACCACATTAATTTCGCTAAGGGAACCCAAAAATAGGCAATATTTTAAATCGTCGAAGACTTCACTTGGTGCAAACCTGTGCTAGGGAGCATAGTCTTAGTATAGTTCCACAGAAGAATAATTGAAAGGAGACAAGTCTCAAACATACATGTTCATCATGTTCACCCCTGATAGGGATTGCTATAGGTTCTGATAAAGAATATATACGAGAGCCAAAGAATGCTTATACCTTAACAATTAACATAAATTACATTTCGCAAACAGTTACTAGAAAACAAGTATAACTCTGACTTTTCATTCACCTTGTTACACTGTCAACGTAAGGCCGAACGTATGCAGATAACGCAACATAGAGAACGTAATTAATCAATCTCCTCTTCCCAGCTAATCCCCCTGTTGCCGATTGTCAACCTTCTGCCTCCCCCACATAAATTCCCCAACAACTGAACCTTGTTCTCCGCTTGTTTATTTGGCTGCTCACTTGTTCTTCCTTAACGACTTTTCCTCTTTCTATATAAGTAGTTTTATACAAGGGGTATATTGTACCTACGAAGGGTATATTGTACTTGTACTGCCTAGCGAAGAACGAGTAATGTTTAAGACCGATCGACATTAAAGTATTCTTCCCGCGGAACTAACTCATAGTCATTCTACTCTTAATTCCATCTACCAATCATCCGAGTAACAGTTTGCTTTTGAAAGATGAAGAAGACCTGACGATGCCTTTGATTATGAATTTTCAGTAATGCATAGTATGACCCTATTAGAAGTTGGATAATGGAGCAAACCCGAACCCCAAGAAGATTTTGTCCTCCCCGTCGGGACCCGAGAGCCGCTCCCGAGCCTTCGCAGACTTTTACTACACTTTGTCAACGTATACAATCAAACATGCACCATTACATGCTTATCTTGTCCCTTTAGACTGAGAAATCAAATGCACTAAGGGGACGATTTCAGTTGAAGCGGTCCAGGGTTCGAATCCCGCTGGAGGCAGAGATTTAAAATTGGTACAAAATGTTATCAGATTTTGAAAACATTCATAAGAAAACAGCCTTATAAAAATGTGTTGCCTTGAGTAACTTAATAAATCTGCATAAATAGTTAACTTAATTAAAATACCGAAATTTTAAAGCTCAAATTTCCACATTACAGAATTTTTTCTCTTTTATACATATCAATAGCGCTATTCAAGGCTCTGAAAAGACTTCGCAGAATAGAATACTAAAATCATAGCCATCGAATCATTATCAAAGCTTAAAATTATTTAATTACGTTATTTATTTTAATTTCACAGTATGAACAGTTTACTTTCATTCATGGAATAAATCAACCAATTATAAACGTTAAAAAATCATGCATAATGCCCATCAATCCTCCAGAATGACTGAACAAAAACAAATGTGTCAACAACACGACCTCACCTTCGATAAAGGGTAAATTTAACAGTTCAAACCTGGGTGAGATTTACATTGCATTCTAAAAGTCTAACGTCGACGTTAAACCCGATATGTTAAATTAGTGAAAAATTTTACCCAGTGTATGTAAAACATTGGAAACACTGTGTAAAATGGAAGAGTACAACCCTCGCTCGATAAGGGAGGTTAACGAATTACGTAGAAAGTGGAAGTGGGTGAGACGTAAAATAGGTCGGAACGACGGATGATGTCGATGAATAATTTGGGGAGTGCCTGGAGCATTCACCCTCCCCAGGCAAATGAGTTGGATTACAAGCAGGAGATATTAGACCCTTCAACACCTATACTACATTCACACCTATACTTTCCCGGTCAAGAAGCGAAGCCTTCAAAGACGCCTTTTATGTACTCTCAGTGCTAAGATAAAAGGAGACTGCTATGCCATCGCATCTATAATTTTAATATTTATGAATTATGGTATTCAAAATACTATTGACGAGTTGATCCCACTTTGTGAGTATTCTAACTAATATAAAAATCATTAAATAGTTACATCATTCACAAATAAAGCATTAAAAATTTGTATTAATCGAATGAATCTTAGATAAAAAAGTGTATCCTTAAAAATCTAACAAGGACAGAAATTTGTAGAATAAATTCTGCTCTTATTTGATTTTAATTATACTAAACCGTGTGATTTTTGATTCCCCTTTAGAAAAATGTTTCAAATGAAATATAGTAAGGTTCGGCGATAACGCTCTTCCATTTAGCGCGGCTTTGGATACACCGCGGGTCTGTCCATTTCTCCCAAAACGATTAAACTGGCTATTTTCTTTGTTAGGAGAGTTGTAAATTTAATCTAGACGTGCCTATCGACGCGTCTACAAGCCATTGTGATACATTGTGATAAAAGTCTATAATATACGTACAAGACATCGTCTTCTACAAACCATCGTGATAGCATATGAAAAAGAGGCAACCGGAAAAATGTAACTTTTACATTTGCAAAACATCAAGACTTCGTGTTATAAAAAACATCAATTATATCGCCAAAAATTATTCAGGAGTATTTCAGTAACTCCCCTCAAAGTAGGGCCTGTCTGTAAATCAGAAAACACCAAATTCAATTGTATTCTGCAGATAAAATTAATAAAATTTAGTTTCGCAGTTTTTCATTGTTTCCCGAAGCAATGCGAGTTGCCGATAACGCGGTTGTAAACTTCGTACCCCGAAACCCGCTTCATGACCGAATTTTACTGTATTTATGTATTCAATTACGTACATGTGATTATTGGAGGATACAAAAATCATTAAGGATCGATCGATACTGAGATCGGCCTAATTTGAGTGGTCCAAGCAGACCAGTTAGTCGACCAGCAGTTCGTAATTGGCCATCGAGAAGGTTGGGGAAACCAAATACAGAATGAAAGTGGTTTCTGAAAGAAAAGAATTCAATAGAAAGTTTCCGTTACGAGCAATAACCGCAGCAGCGGTGTGGGGGACACGCGTGCGGATGAACAGCTGTGCCGTAGCATGTGGAGGAACTCCCTCAATATGCGTGGGACGCCGGCGTGACACAATGTATATATATATATAAAAGAATACAACAGAGAGTTCCCGCCGTGCACACTTCTTTGAAAGAAAGCGATCCGAAAGGAAAGAAGCTCTGCGAAAACCTTTAATAGGAGAAATTGAATGGAGAACGTGCCTGTACACAGCGTTTACAAGTGTTTATACTATGCAACACGGACCTCCTAAGGCAAGAGACTGATTTTCAAACAAGGGGCAAAAATTAGTGCAAGAAATCTGACCTTAAAATTGAAAGAAAACAGAGTGAAAAGACCACAATACTTGACTTAAGGGAAGAAGATCGATTTCTGAAAAGGACCTAATTTTGGAAAATTTATTCAAGGACCTAGGTTTCGTCGTTAAGCAACATCTATGGGTTTACTTCATGGTGATCCTCAACAAATGAGGCTGTCCTTGAATAAATTTGGTAATAAAATTCTACAAAATCACTTCCTTAGTTGAATTTAAGAATAAAAATATAATTTTAAAAATAACAGTATCGATTCTTACGGTCGTGACTTTGTGTTATCACTCCATGAAAGCAGAAAACACTGATTCTGCCATTTAATGAGATTACAAATGACACAATTACCAATATATTTTACTGATAATGGTATTTCAGGTCGAAACATTGTTTAATATGCATATAAGTACATTAAATGTCGCACTGTATCTTTCTCCACAAGCGATGTAAATAGAAACGTGATGTAAAATAAGAATAAAACGTAAATACAAATCGTTAAAACATAAACCATTTCTCCTACATAAAAGGTGTGAATTTTAACGGGATGAATCGAGATTCTGAGATTGATATATGGAAAATAATTGGTAAATATAAAAGAAGATATTTAAGGGATCATACGAATGAAAGGAAAAAAATTGATAGAAAAGCTTCTGATGAAAGGCCATAAATAGACTTCGCCTGATGGAAAACATCGTAGCCTCATTTAATCAATAAAATCATGCCTTATTTATACAAGAATAATCAAATACAACGTCTATGAATTTTATGAAAATTACAACTACATTACCGAAACATACTAACTTAACAGAAACGAAGAAATTTTCTCGACAGAAAACTAAGAACTAATCTTATGTGGAGAAGGTATAAAATCTAAAATTTAGTTCAGCTGGGGAAGATAATCTACTCAAGAGATGCAAAGATTGAACCGGAAAGCAAAAAGAGAGCCACAGCAGTATATTGGCACCGATTTCACCCATTTAACATGGAGAAAACCGAGGAATTCCGCAAAGGAAAAGAACGGGTTGCCGCAAAACCAAACGGCGAAAGATGTGCGAAATCCTCCACAAAGGCATCAAAGGGAGATAAACTAATTTCGGGCGGACGAAACGGATAGATATTTCCAACGCTGGCAAAAACATTAACAAACGCGCATCGCCCGCTTTGGCGCTTTGCAAAGCGACGGATGCGCGCTAGCAACAGACAGAACTCCACGGAAACAGTGCAGAAACGAAATACATAAATGTTTGAGCGGTGCCAACGGACAAAAGTGAAGAAGACTGGAGAGAGCCGAAAGACGAAAACAATGTTGTATTGCTTGAGATTTGTGAGAAAAAACGAGAAAAAGGTGGAAATCAGGATTGATAAATCCGCCCAAGATTCACGCCACCAGAAGATGTGGAATTGGAAACCAAGTGAAAAATTTCCTCGAGATTACCCGCTGCTTAGATAGGAACCCTCGAGTTGGAAAAGAAGCGACCGCAAAGAAATCTCGACTCACCTGAAGTGGAGGTGGAAGCGTGCATCCTCGCTGGATCCTCGCAACAAATCAGGATCACCGGACAACAATCCCCCCTCGAAAAAACTATCAAGAGGACTCCCTCTTCCTCTCCACCCTCCCCTCTAAAACAATAGCAACAACAATGGTAATAGCAGCGGTAAAAGCGATAGCGGTCCTCCCTCCTCCTCTTCTTCCTTCGAGAGCCTCCTTTTTTACCACACACTCGCCCGGAGACTCCGGCGTCTCGAAGCCATCCCAGGACGCCGCTGACGCCAGCCGCGGTGTCCGCCGCTGACGCCGTCGGGAGATAGGCCGCCCCAGAAGGAGGACGGCTGTCCCCGTTGGGCTTCTGAGAGGCAGAGCGAAAGGGGGCGGTGCCGCCCTGGGGAGGGGGCAGAGAAAGTGGGGGAGCCTGCAGAAGGATAATTCTCTTCCCTCTTCTCCCGCGCAGTCGCTGGACGCTCTCTATCGATTCTACCCCCCCCCCCCCTGCGCGAGAGCAACCATACATTCCGCCGCACGATAGCGTAGAGGACCACGGATGGACGTGAGGTAAAGATGGCAATCACCCGTGAACTTACTATCGGTGTGTTACGTAACCAAGAGAACGCAAGTTAACGTAGAGACGGAAAGAAACGGAAAGTATAACGAAAGCCTAAAAATATGATTTCTCTATTTCGTTTGGGATGAATCTGCTTCCTCCAGCCAAGCGAACAAACAAATTTGGCGCATTGGTAATCACATTCTACAGTAATACTGGATGAGCATTTTATAATACCTAATGCGATCTCTTAGCACAGTATTCGTCCCGAGGCCGGCTGAACCTCAATGTCTCCACCACTAGGAACCAAGAGCTTTGAAGATGGAATGAAGTATACTAAGCAGGATGAGGAAAAGGGGAATTTTGCCCTATCTTTCCTCTCTGAGCCAAAAATAAGAGAAGTAAGGCACTTGATGCGATATTTTAATTTCGTTCGGAATCCACAAACTTATACAGATACTTAAATTTTGGATAGTTCCTAATCTATGGTCAAAAAATTAATTATTAAGAATCTATAGGAAATAAATATTATTTGGTTTGGAAAAGAATTTTCTGAGACACACGCTCGTTAAATTTCATAGATTAGGATTTCTAAATCATAAAGAATCCAAAGAGGATACATAAAAGTAATTTTATTTTTACTGTTTCGTTGTGAAATCGAACGAAATCTTTTGTCGTAAAAGGGAAAGTTACGAAAAAAGAAATTCACATCTTTGTTATTCGTAATTTGTGTGATTTTTCATCGGTAAGTGATACATTTCAATGAATGTTTAATATGAATAAATTAAGAATATAGAACTGCGAGTTCATAACTACTTTTACCGGGCCTTGCATTATAATAGTCCATAATACTCTTAAAAGTGCTTCGACAGCTGTGATCATTTCAAACACATGGGAAGCCGCCTGAAGTCGAACCCAGGAACGCTTTCAACAAAAGCAACCGCGCAGCCCACATGGCTATCCTGGAGCCCGCCTCACAATATAGATGCAAAAAAAATGTAGATTTTTAGATACGGAGGCCATGTCCTGAAAAGACACGACTCCACCCTGATAAGCATCTGGGAAGCAAGGACTGAAAAACAAAGTTCATGGAGATGTCCCATACGTAGAAAGAGCAAATTAGGAAAGGATCTTCCGATACTGAGCGCGGTGTAAAAAGACTCAGGCGGCCTAAATCTTTCGACTAAAATGGAAAAAGTCGGACCTCAAAATCGAAACGGACTGGACTCGGGTTCACTTATGATCAGGACAAACAGGACACGGGCAAGAAATTTCGACCCATACTGACCTGTGTGGATTCAAAAGGATGTTTTTTTTAATACATTATATCCCAGCATTTCCTTAAACCTTTGCTTTATTTCAATTTCCATAACGCAATGGTGAATCATACTGAACCTCGAATAACCGTTATTTAAAAGTAAAATGCCGATTTTGAAGTTTTTGGAAAGTAGTAGTAGTATTATCAAAAGCGCTTCGACAGCCGAGGTCATTTCGCGCGTGGGCTCCCACCGGGAATCGAACCCGGGACCGCTTTCATTGAAGTCGAACGCGCTGCCCACACGGCTATCCGGGAGCGTTTTTGGAATGTTTAAGAGATTAAGCAAAATGAAAAACAGCCGGATATGCGAGAATGGTTGAAAACAAAAATAAAATGTGTAATTAACGTGAGATTTAGATAGCTTTAATTCCGGCAGCCTTCAGTCTAAGAGGCATGTGGGTAAGCAAGTTTGCCTGGAAAATGAGAAGTCCCGAGTTTGAAATCCTGATAAGGACATAGCCAATCTTGTTCGTGGAGTACAGTAGTCGCGCTGTAAAGATGCGCATGACCGTTTTCGTTGACGACGAGTCCATTATTCCCAAGAATGCAGAAATAGGGGAATGAGTAGAATGGAAGGGATAAACTTCCTTTTTTTCATACAGTGATCCTCAACCGAGAGGATCTCCTTACCTTCTCCTCCCACTTTCCCCTAACTTCTTCAAATTTGGGCACATCCTTAGAGCGCAACCATTGTAAGTGATAACAGTGGGTGGACTTATTTCCTCAACTGAGGCAGAATTAGTATTATCAAATCATCAATCATTTATAAGAGGGAGAAAATAGGGAACGATTAAAAATGTGGATGAAAACGAAAAGCTCGCATATGATCGATAAAACCACAAGAAGGATCTCTTAGAGAAAGAATGGAAATCTATGAACCAAAACAAAACAACGCATGGGGGGAGAAGGATGAGTTAATACTAGGCTGGACTATTTAAGTCTCGATTTCTTCAGTAACTAGTGACAGGAAGCCAACCGGTCCCTTTATGTATGTCAGAAAATACTTCTTTATAGTCATGTATAAATGGTGCATTTATCCTTCGAATAGAATTCAATATATCTTCCAGGGATACAATTTTCTCCTGTTGCGATTGACTTTGCATCTACATCTACATATGTACCCTGCAAGCCGCCTTTCGGCGTATGGCAGGACTTTGCTGTTAATATTTCGACCGCGATCGACTGAGAGAAACAAAGTTCGGCTTATTTTGAAACAAAAATTATTAATAATTGTATTTTTACGTCTCCGTTACTATTTTTTTGCATTTTATTCGTTTACTGCATGTTGTCGGTACCCACTGAAGTAGCACTGCAAATTTATAACAGGGAACTTTTGATTAGATATAATTATGTAATTAAAGTCATTTTAACTATTACATTACTTTTGGTTAGAATCGTACTTTTTTGAAATCTGTCATACCAATTTAATGCATATTATCGATAAAGGAAACAAAAATAAGTAATGAAAACATATTCGCCGTTACTTAAATTTGTATTCGAATTTTGATACGATTTGGTTTAATGTGTGTTTCGCAGATGTAGATTCGATTCAAAATGTTGTCGAAAAAAATAAGTTAATTACATTCAAAATTCCGAATATTTGTACATCTTTACCAGTTCATTTGAACATTTCTTGTTGTGAGATAGGAGAGGTTTTTATCTATACAAGATACTAGAAGTGTATAAAGGAGACTTGGGCGTCATTCGTAGCATTCACTACTACAAACAGAAACGCATTAAATCCGTGCCGTATTAGGGAAAGGAGTTTCAGAGAAAAGATACACATTCGATTTCCGTTAGCGGTTATTTGTTTTCGAAGTGCTATTGAGAACGTGGGATGAAAAGATTGAAAATGAAGCGATAATGAAAACTGAGATCCGGTTAAAGGGTATAAAATCAGAGCCAAATCACGTTCACATAATCGCGAATCGTATTTAATTAATCTTCGAAAAAAAGCGAAAACGGACACCAAATCCAAAGATGAATGGAATCGAAATGACTGGGACCCAGATCTTCCACTGTCTGTGCGGATGATCTAACCACTGAAATTTGGCATTATTTAAAACAAAAATTATTAATAGTCGTATTTTCAAGTGCTCGAAACTTATTTTGTATTTTATGAAAGCAATGGAACTTTATGGTCAATTCAAATGAACTTAGATCAAATGTCCCTCATTGATCAATTATAATAAGTTACATAAAATAATAGCCACTGGGCACAATACGCTTATTATTATTACCAATTGGTCGATTGCAATCGACCTGTTGGCCATCTCTGGTAAGTATTATATTTCTGCATATGAAATTCCGATCCACCACAGGTCGGAAGCGGAGAAGTCGTTTCTCCTGGTTACTCTATCTCTTCTTTATGGACTGCGATTTAGTACTTTCCCAAGGAAGTATTTATGTTACGCCGCCCTACAGTCTGCTAGTATGCAACAATTATCTCATAGAGTATGCTCTAGTTCATGAATTGAGCTGGGAGAATAAACCTAAGAAGGAATTCAAGGAGAATATTTTCAAAATTCCTTTGGGGCGCATTCTAAAGACTGGTGGCATAATCAACTCATATTTTGGTATATTCTCTTGCACCACTGTATGGTGTGACGAAATATTGAAATAAACTAAATATATTCATGACTTCACGTATAGCAGAATAAGAACATTTTTGTTTAAGAAATCCTTGAGTCGGTGCAACCCTCGAAGGAACTCCTTTAATTCTTCGAGATTGAGTAATGGTAGAATTGCTATTGCAGACAGCTGAACTTATTTCAAACATATGGGACATCATCGGGAATCAAATCCAGGACTGCTTTTACCAAAGGAGATTGCGCAACCCACTTGGCTATCCTCGAGCCCTCAAGTCGATATTTTTCACTTCTCTTTATGTCTGCGATTTTAAGGTACACGAGTAAACAGAAAAGTTATTAACTTTACTTGATCCTTGGAGAAACGTTTTAAATACAGACATACTATATGCAGTGAGTAAAATGAAAGGTGATTGCTCCCACATTATTTCCGAGGTTGTCGGAAACGATTTCGAAACAACGTGGATTATATCATTTCCTCATAAGCAAAAGAAACCGAGGATCGATGGAAATAATTTTTACATTTACATACACGCCGCAAATGGCTTTGGGAAGAGGATGTAAAAAGACAGATATCTCCATCTAACTCTAACGGCTATTATAATCTTTATTGTACACAGGAAAACACCAGAAGTAGCTATCTTTCCTGGATTATTCCCAGGTAACGCTTTTTCAATTTCATGGAGTAATAAAATCAATCTATAAAGATGTATTAATCGAATAACTTCCGTCGGAAATCAAATCTCATGTTTTTCAGCGAATCCCACCCTATGGACTCTATCATAGCCGAAATACTGCAGTCAAATCTCAAATCTCCTTTAAAAATCTAGCTGCTCTACGTTTAACCATCTTTAGATCGGAGGCTGCTTCATGAGGATTCCAATCCGCAGTAGTTCTAGGAGAGGTCGAATTAGGGAAATATAGGCTTTTTCTTTTAATTTCGATGAGCATCCTCTCAGAATCCTACAGGCAAATCTTTTCATCTCACTCGCCTTTCTCATGACGCTTCGAATATTCATATGTGATCGTGCATTGAGAGATAAGTTTAGGCAGAATATTTTTAGGAACAATTTATAAATGCTACACGTTTAAGATATGCAATATCTCTCTTCCTTTCTAAATTAGAGCACCAGATAAAAAATGAGAAGAAAATCAATTGACGCTATCTTCCTGAAGAAAAAATGGTTTCGGAAGAATGAGAATTACGGAAGCAACTCCGTGAAAAGTAGAGTATCTCTTAACCCTCAGAATTCAATCCAATCTCGAATGTCTCTTGATAGATCCTCTTACTCGCTAGAGAGCCTGCGACCCCATTGCATGACCTCAAAAAGAGAGACACTAGTCATCAAAATCCGGTCATCTCTCCATTCCAATTCGGTGTCCCTTTTTATTCCTATACCTTGTAAAACTGCTGTGTTTGCCATCTTCACAACTATTGATAAACGTACAGGTATGCAAGGTGATCTTGCGGTAAAACGCGCACACGTACGAGATTTTTCCCGATTATTTCGGGAATAAAATCTTTCTGGACACATCCCACATTCCCCTCTACTTCCAGGTATACTTGTTCGTTCCAGTTTGCATATCTTCAATCGCCTCTTTGGTCGGACCTTATCTTACTTCAAACTCCTTTCATTTGAATTTACTTTAACATTTAGAAAGGAATTCACAGCAACCCGAGGAAGATACTTTTCAGGGAACAGAGCGAAAACAGCTTTAAAAGCGGGACATAGTAAAAATATTGTAAAAATTGCTTCGACATCATTTCGTACGGTGGGAATCGAACCCAGGATAACATAGGTATTTGCGCTACCTCCTATGCTGTCAGGTGCGTTACAAGCGGGATAATATGATTTTTAAAATTTTATTTTATTAAATTGGAAAAGAATATTAAAGGTTTTTCTGGCTCTATAATTATTTAATGTTGTTTTCCTACTCAAAAATGAAAAGAATTCTTCAGTTTTTTTTATTCGCCACACCTATAGATATATAGAGAGTCTGCGAACTATTTTTGAGTAATACTGGTAGCCTTATCGTCATATTTAAAAAAAATTGTCCGCTTTTCGTCCAAAAAGAGCGTCTTTCTCTGTTACATAATTTAAGTCATTTTTCATTCTGAAATGAAGCAATTTTTACGAAATAGACAGGGAAGAATAATAGTATTCTCGACTAATACGGAGGATTGGCCATGGAAGGTAGCACTGAATCTGCAGACGGAAAAAATCCGCGTTATAAGAGGGTGTCACAGCGTCTGGAGCGGTATTACGATCATGTGTTTATCGTGAAAGGCACCAGGACGGAGAGAAAAGTGGATCTTAAGCAGAAGAGTTTTCAACGAGTTTTACTGTACTTCTTCGATCACATTCTCACCCTTTTCCTATTATTATTTACTTTCCTTCTTTGTCACATTCAAGTACTTAGTAAATATAAAGATATAGATAGATAAAGAGTCATACTTCATAATGTTCTTCTCTTTGCTGAGTAAATCAAAAATATCTGATGAATTATTTAGTTCGATGTACCGTTATACGATGAAAATATTTCTCTCTAATTATGATTATTTCTCCTCGTTATGATTTTCCTCCAAATGAAACACCAAAGTATGGAAGTAATAATCCATAAGTTGATAACATTATGATTTAAGAAGTAAATAGTCCAGAAAGGTGGAACAACTTGAAAGATTGAACGGGAAGTTCATATTATAATGATGGAGAATAGAAATCAGAGTTTAATCGCGAATCTCAACATTCGTGAGATGATCAGCAATCATCCATTGGTAAAGTTCAGGGACAAGTAAAAACAATCTGCATCGACGTCTATAAGCTGCCCTTGGGCGAGTGGCAGTGGAGTGCATGGATTTACTTCCCTTAGCGATTAAGATTCATACGAAGGCCTAATTTCGCTATGACAATTCGTAGTTACTTTTGTAAAAATATACTTGGTTCAACTCTAAAGGGCTTTCAGATACGTAAGAAACGCAATAAAATTTCGTTTATTCCGTTGCACACCTTAGGTTAATTTAGAAAATTTAAAAATATATGTACTACGAAATCGAGATAGGCATCAAAAGGGGAAAAAGTAATGAAGATTCCTATTTTTGCCGTGGAATATCGTTTTCGATTCTAATTTGCGTGAATTGTGATGAAACAGAATAAAATTTTGTAGTTGTAAAAAACCCACCCCCGTGACGACTAAGATGCTCGCTGAATTCGATTTCGTGCATTTTTCCATAAGAATACACTGAGAATTCTGGCGCATACAAGAAAGATAATAAAGTATTATAGGCGTACAACTCACATATTCTAGCTAAGAAGGATCGTACATATGCCAAAATAGAGGTACATTCTTAAATAAGTTATATTAAGTTTCGTGATTTCTGTCAAGGGAGTTTATTTCTAATCTCTCTTTCCTCATTTGCCCATACATCAGAGTCGTACAGTAAAAGATACCCTCATTTTCTGGGTGTCCCCCTTCCACGGATATATCGGATTGGCTCGAAGAGGTGAGTGCTCTGCAAGGAAGTTGGACCCTTTCAGTGGGGGAAAACGATTCCGAGGGCGCATTAGGGATGAGACGTAAGAAGAATGCATAAATACCCTTCATTAAAGGAGACTTTTTTGAGGTTGGGACAAAAAGAACCCATTCCGATGCATGCCTTCGAAAAAATCAATCGCAGAGTCTGAGACAAAAGAGGATGTGCCCCAAGTTCGATCCCAGGGTCGTTACGTGGTTTGCGGGACTAAAAGCATGAATTAGACCAATCAAACTTCGTCCCACTGCGAGATATTACATCATACAGATATTTTCTAGTCTTTTATAATCGAGAACTGTATCGCGTATCGTCATTGGTATTCTCTTAGACGATAACTTCATTACACTCAGCTTGCCAATGCTGCCTATTTATGCATCTCCCTAGAGATACTTAAAACTAGGCCAGACATACGTCCTGTTTTTGCCGAGTCCCGTTGCTGGACCTCCCGTCCCGTTTATATCGTCAATAAATGTACTTTGTCCCGTGAAAGCCTTCGCCAAAAATTGTGATTAATTGCGATATTCAGCAATAAAATATAGAGTTGAAATTTTCAGCTTCACAGAAAATGAAAAATGCAAATAAAATTGGAAACACATTAAGAAACGTTGGAATTTTTACTGATTTGTTTTATTTCCAGACTTTAATTTATTATTAGTCAGAAGGATTTTAATTTATTATTAATCAGGAAATTTACAAAAACTCTACGTCGAGGTTGCAGTGAACGTTGGCTTCCAAAAATTACGCTATTTCAACTTTTAAAGTTTATCAATTCCCTGTGCTTTCTAGTCCATTTTTCACGCAGGGGCAAGATATTTTATCACTGGTTAATATGAAATTTCCATCAAAAAAACGGGCATGAATTCTTTTAAATAACATCTGCATTTAAGCAATGAACACATCTCTCGAAAAAGATTGAGTGAAAATATTTGTCCCGCTTTAAGTACTGACAGAAATGTACTGTTTTCAACTGGACGATATATGTTCATCCGAGTTTAAACTGAAGTTTTCTAAGCTGACGACATTTCTACACATTATTTTCTTATCGTCTCACTCCCCTTGAATCTCTTATTACATCATCCATTTCCTTTGGCTTTTTTCCTCCGCGTCATTCACATGTGACATGTAAAATATTCGCTCGTAAATAAAGCAATAAAATAATGGAATTCATCACCTGATAACTGTCTTAATTCCTTCCAAGCAAAAATGTGTGTTGTATATGAGGAATGTACCATTATAGATGAGGAATAGACCATTTCCTCACATGAGTAATAAACGAATGACGATATATACTTATATTTATGGGGTTATAAATGATTGTCATCCTCTCCAATGTTACAATTTATGTTGTTTATACATTAGCGTAATTAAATACTAAAAGGACTTCATAACTTTAAAAATGCTTTTTGTAAGTTATCTTTCCTTTTTTATTAATTTCCTAGGTTTAGCTTAAGTTTTGTTTGTTTCTATTTGATGATTCCATGTTTGAGAAGTTTTGTATCCAAGTAGCAAATGCTGGGAGATCTATTTACAATTTTAAAAGTTCTCTCGACATACATCTACGAAAGACGCGTGTCTGTGTGTATTTACACATTTTTACTATAAATTATTACATTTTATACTTAGATATGGAAACGACAAAGTTGTCATTCCTTGTTGAATCGAAATTATCCTATGGAGATATTAATTCAGTTATGTGTATCAACTATAATTTAGAGGGGTTTTTATCTGATGGATAAATTATTTATTGTATTGGGATATATTGACTTTGTGTGAATTTCGACTATTACATAGACTTCGAGGAATATATGATATTATTCATTTATATAATAGTTTAATAAATAATAATAATTGTTCTTTATTAAATAATGCAGCATAAGGAGGTTTAATACTCATAAGAAAGCCAACAGTTCACAATATTACCGCTTCGGGACATTCCCATGAATTTTAAACATTAACTTCTCCTTTAGAAGGTATTTTTATATACGATATATGTAAAGCTATATCTTGATACAGAGAAGGATAAACACGAAAATATTGGTTTTCATTCATACCGACGTTGCTCTGCACGTTTGTTCCATTCCTTATGTAAATTTTAATTATAGGAGTAACAATAATTAAGCACCTCAACCCACTGAGGTAATGATATATTTCTAAATAACCACAAAATGCATCTTAAGTAAAAAAAAAACAATTTATTTCTCCATTATTGATAAAATTTGATTCATAGAGATGCAACATCTCTGATTCAGAACATAATTTCAGTTCAAAATTTGAATTTCATTTTAATATCAAACTTTGGGTATTTCAGTCGTTAAGGGTTCGCAATCAACAGCTGATCTCTCCCAAAAATGTGGTAATCGGAATGACTCCATCCAATTCTCTCGCTGTAGAGAAACAAATGAGTAAATAAATACGTCTCCCGAAACGGCAGGTATTCTCGTCGGGACACGACCAAACCGCAACATCTAAGAGAAACTTGGAATTCTCAAACTAGGCTTCCCGAAGTTGCTCTCCGCTATTGTGAGGGCAAACACACAACTTTGAAGCACTGGTGCCCATTTCGAAACGGCACCGTTTAAGACCCGTTAAAGGTTAAATCCTTACGAAAAACATTCGCACTCAAAAGACCCGATTTCATAGTTTCCAGAAAATTAGCGAAAAATGCGTCGAATCTTTTATAGCTAAACATTTCACTCGATTAAATTTGGGAGGGCAAAGACTTGTAATTAAGAATAAAAAACTTAATATTCTAAGCTACTCAATTGATTCTTAGCTCCTGGATACATAAAACAATTATAGTACATTTTTATATTCGAGGCATACGATAGATACATTACCAAGAATTTAAAATTAATACGTAAAATACTTATGGTATTGCTGATTTTCATAGAGAAATTAGAATATAGATGAGTAAGAAACGCATCATACCTTGTAATACAATATTGACAACGAATCATCCATGACAGTACAACAAGGAGAAGTTTATCTCTGTCGCATACACAATACATAATTAATTGGATTACATCATAATAAAATTATATGATTAGTAGTCTAAAATATAAAGTAATAAAATATATGAATTAGGGAAACTAATAATACATATTTATACGTGTAACTCTTAAATTTAGCCTGAAAAGCGGTTTAACTTCAAACCTTTCATTATTAACTACCAAAAATCATTCCAAATTTTTCTGTTTTGTTCTTATGCCTTGATATTATTTCGCTATATGTGAGGTAATTGTATTCAGCTGCTGAATAATGGAGTTTACAGATGATATAATTTACATCTCATAGCGTAAGTTATTTCAGAGTTTAGGCATGAGAAATAATTTGAGGCATAACCTCGACAAAAAGTTCAATGATAATAAAAAGCCTGGAGGCTTATTAGGGAAATAATAATCATAATAATATGTTATTGTGTCCTAGGGAATGCCCATAAAAGCAAAAGTCATTACAGTAATGTTTGGCTCAAACAAAAGCAATTATTACAGAACAGTATAATGAGCAGAAAAAGAACAATAATTCCGTGCCAGATACAAATTAAATTAATTTACAAAATATATAAAAAAGAGAAGTTAGAAAAATGAAGATACAGAAAACAATAATCGAACATGAAAAACAAGTAACTGAATAACTTATCTTTAGAAGATCGTACAGAGTTGGAGTTTTTAATATGAGCGGGTAGTGAATTCGAAAAATGCGAGGCACTTGCTGAGAAAGATCTGAGGTATTTGTGCGCGGGACAAGATAGTTAGTGAGGGCCGGGACGAGTAGATGAGGAGTGAGGTATTTTGCCCTCTCTGCATTCATTCAGCCAGGGTGTTATCACTGGAAAAGTCCACCTAAGTGAAGCACAAAAATCATGGCATTCGATAAGGAGTGACCTGGCATTAATCAGCATCGTTCAGTAGGTTTTACATCTTCACAACTATGAAAAAGATAACACAAAATAGTATGAAATTCCCCATCTTGTAGCAAAACACAATTGAAAAATCTTCCATCTATCGAGGTCCGGTAGTAGAAACATACATATATGTATACATATTTATACCTCGAATATATTCGATTCCCTTTTTCACTTGAGCCCCTCTCTGAATAGAGAGATGTTAGGGTCGCATGGCAACAAGGGAATGGAGGCAATACGGAAGAAATAACATGTAGAACATCAACGGGAAAGAGGGCATTTGAAAAAGAGAAAGGGATGTTAACTGCTAAAAGGTTAAGAGGAGAAGAGGTTTGCTAAGTATTTCGCATCCAGACTTTCTACACGAAAGATAAATTTAGACAATTAGAAAGAAAGAAGTTAAAAGAAAGTTTGGAGATGTGAGTGCGGATCATAGAAGTTTAATAGACCGAAAAATAATGGAATGAAACAGGAGAAAAGAGGATGCTGTTAAAGGGGATGAAAATGCATCTTGGAGGGGATATATCTTTTAATATTATTATATTATTTAATCATAAACTTGCGAATAATAGGTTTAAAAAGATAACTGTGATTCACGTTTTAATTGGAACAAAATGAAACTATTTCTTATTCTTCGGATAGTGTTTTTAAATTGGAATATATATTTATAAACGATTGCGTTGCTATAGTTTTGCAAATAATACCAAGATGATTATTATTGTAGCGATAAAAAATTATCTTCATCAGTGGCGCACTGACTTCTTAATATTGTATAAATATTAAATAATAATATTGTATAAATATATTTCATTAGTACGCGTCGCTATTTTCTGAAAAACATATGCGCAGTTTATTTCAGCAATAATGGTAAAATAGAAAGCGAGTTAAACTCAGATACATTAACTAACCTTGCGTTTTTAAGTATTTTTAAATCAGTTAAGAAATCCATGCCTAAAAGAATACAGCATAAATTAATCATCTTGTAATGAGTTTAAATTCGAGATTCTACAAGAGGTTGTTGAGTTATAAAAAGAATTGCATGGAAAAATCGAGGGCCCCGGTATTTGAAAGATGATTAGTCGGGTTGCTGAAAACCCGAGTGTCTTGGATTTCCTAATAGTAATATGAACAGGCGAAAGAGCAGCCAAAAGTAACGCTGGAATGAAGTCATTGGCTTAGTACAGGTAAAAACTGCACCTGAAGCCTATTCCGAGGGCTTGGCGTTCCTTACATTTCATTTCAAGATACTTACTTACTCTTTCCTAATTTGTTAGCGTAGGTCAGCGTAGGCAAATAAGAATTTGGCGAGGTTAAAGTCAAATGACGAACGAAATATGTCAAATAGATGGTGCAAATATATTGTGAAAAAATTTAAATTCAGAAGCCGAAGCCGAAGAACTCAGTAGATTTTTAGAATTGTTTGACTCTTATGTTACGTTACATCTTATTGTATTACTTCTAATTTTCACTCGTCATTTGACTTTAACATCATTAAATTTTTCCTTGGGTAAATTGACCCTGACAGGATAAAAATATCAGCTAGGAGAGAGGTTTTATATTGATATTCATAACAATCATATTAATAACCGCTTAAATAGGTATTATTTGATTGACTTAAATTTCTAATAAAAGATAATTTTTCTCGAAAGTAAGAGTTTTTCGCAACAAATCCCACAACTAAAATTTTGCACAATGTTCAATTTTGCACAAAATTTTACTTGTGGTTACTCCAAAAGTAACTTCATTCAGATATTTTACCCGAATTGTTACAACGAAAACATGGAGGACTTAATTGCCAGAACAGATACAAATCACACTACACATACCTCGTAATTATAGTTTAATGAACAATCTCTTATTTACCCCTCAGTCCTCGTTGTTGCCCTTCTTGTCTCCCCTTCCTCCTGCTTCCGCACCAACAATCAACCCTTACTCTTGGTTACTACTTATTTTTGTTTTTGATGATGACTCTATAAGTCAAAATTAACCCTTCCAATAATTTTTTAGTGGCTCTTTAAAAAGCAATTTTGTTTCAATCACTGCCAATTTTTCTCGCTCGATAAAAAAATCCACTTCCTTTATAGGCCTCCTTGGGTTACTTAATGAAGGTAAATAAAGAAGTGGGGCGATAAATTAAGTAAAACTCACCTTTTACTTCGATAATTTTAATTAAAAGGCAGTAGAATAGCGATTCGAACGATTTATTTTCCTAGATTAAATTTTTCTAGAGAAGCTGGGAACGATAAACGAAATAAAACAGTTTAACTTCGTACTTTCACATAATACGGAAGCGTTGATTCTTTTAGAGAAAGGAAAATGATCTTCTCCATCGTATCCTGGTTACCCCAAATGAGTCAACTGACATCTAAGCACAAATGAGGGGAAATGAAAATGGACTAATCACTACATAAATGGAACAAAACTTCGTCTGCGCGTAATTTATTCCTCATCTATCCTTAAGGGTTACTGCCGTGCACTAAAAAGAAAAGAACTCAAATGGGCCACGAGAGCATTAGCGGAATTAAAATATAATGAAAATAATTCTCGGGAAAGAGGTCGAGAACTGAGATACTTCTCGTAATATTTATACATGTTCTACAGATTTTATAGACGCTTCTATACCTCAAGAACGTAAATACTGAACTATATGTAACTTTATAAAATTCCTTTCTACAGATTCCTTTCCACGATATATTTTTAAAACTTAACGCTATTTCATAACTGAGTTTCCTGTATCTTTCGATGTAAACGGGCAATGAAAACGTTCCTCAATAAAACCGAAATAGTCAAAGAGGAATCAGAAAGCCTCCTATTTTAATTTGAAGGATGATCTCGAGTGAAGCTGTAAATCGGAGTCATAAGAATGGTCATCCTTAATCCCGTTTCCAGATGACCTTTATATACATTCTACAAGAGGATTCCTTCCTCTAACTAATAAAAAACCAAAAATCTGATTCTATCAACTATACTTATCTTTTCAGAGCTAATTTACTCACAACCTCGAAGCAATTTTGTCATTTCAAATATGCTCAAATAACTTTAAAATCAAGTTATTGTATTAAACGTAATTTCGAAAAAGAAACATGTTGAAAACGTATACGAAATTATATAAAATTGTTAATATTCGTGATTTTGGTGGATACGTAATTTTGTTAATCACATTTTAATTGAAATAATATCATTTTCTCAAAACTCACCCTCAAGTTGCATACAATTCGTCGATGACGTTTTTCTACAAATTGCCTAAAATATTTCAATGTATAATAGTTATCAAATAAATCATCATTTTCATGCTCGAAAATTACCGCTTTTGCCCATTAAAAATATAAACTTAAATATTCAAAATGCAGCATGATATCCATCGAAAAAATTACACAACACCGCAACATTCCTTTCCTGATTTACACCTGAGGATGTCTATGCATTCGACGAAGCCGGGCGCAACTTCAATGAAATTGGGGTATTTTAGATAGTCGTTTTATTTACAAGGCAGGGAATTCCGCAGAAAAAAAAAGATTCGCCAACAAGTAAAGAAATCCTAACAAACAATACATTGAGATATATCACAAAATTGCATGAAAGTTGTAATATGGCTATTTTTAAACTCCAAGCTCGTTGTTATGCTTGTCTAAATATTTATCCCGATTCAAATTCGAATTTATCCAAGAAACTTTGCTTCGTTCTGATATTATTAGACACGTTCTGATGTGTTTTAGAGCAAAAATCTAAAATCCAAAGAAATCAATGTCTTTATTTCATGCATTCTCATAAGATAATACATTCCCATTCGATTTTTCATTTTAGAAACTTGGGAGCTTCTTTTGGCTCACGAGCTTCATTCACAATTTATTCTCAAACGCTAAGCATGGAGTAGGACGGATATTAAGGTCGGGCAGATCAAACGTTCATTTCAATATTCGCTGAGCATAATGAACCCATCGCCAGCAAATATTTTGTCTGGGGTAATCTTAGGAATATTAACGCAAAGGCAAACTTAAGACGGAGAGCGGCACATGACGATATAAGGAATAAAATCAGCACAAGGTTACTGGGTGGTCGAGTACGGCGGTACTCACACGTTGCATTGGAGATGTATAGTGACAATGCTATTACCACGATAATTATTGCCCCTTGGGTAACGTCCACCGCACATTTCAAGGTCTTTGGCACAGCATCATCGTCTGAGCTTGCCTCTGTGACCACACGATATATCCTGGCGTACACTTCATAAGTAGAACAATCCGTGCCTGCCTATCAACCGCATATCGTTCCATTGCTACACTTCCTTGTCGCTTTCAATGATAAGAAAGAAAAAACAAGGGTTTTTGATGTATCAAAACCGGAAATTTGAACATTAGGAGCACCTCAAACAGGAGATGATTATCTTGGCCGGATTGCGAAAGATGGAGCAATCAAAATTCATCTACATCAACATTAATACCTCGCAAGCCACCTTTGGGCGTGTGGCAGGGGTTGACGCGCATCGTTCATGGAAATAATGATTCCTTAAAATCACTGGTCTTATCGTCTTTTTCTCCAACTTTACGCTCATTAACGGATCGGCCGAAGTAACGGAGGGTTCGCAACATCGATTACGTCGTCTAAAGAACACTTTCTCTGATTTTAAGAAGCAATCGCAACCGAAATTCTAATCTCCCTAATTTCGAGGATTCCCAAGCTGCGCTTGAGAGCATTTTTCGTAATGCTTGCTTTTTATTCGCTCTTGAGATTGCGGATATGAGTTTTATCATTTATATGAGCCGGATTCCATATACTTGCCGCATATTCTAGACGACTGAGGGGAAATAACATCGCTCCCTAACCTTTTCATAAAATCTATCAACAATACCCTTTTTAATTGCTTTACAGAAGATTTTTCGGATATGCGTGCACGAGTTTAATTTATTTAAAAGATTTAACTGGAGATAAAAAGCTGACGAGTCTACATTTATATTTATTACATGTTCTTATGAGCGGGTAATTCTGAAGCAATTGTTTCATTTCAAACATATTAACTACTATTAACTATACATCAAATTCACCCCCAAATATTCTCCCATTGGAAAACATTACCATGTAATGTATGGCTGAAACGATGTATTGGATTGAGGAATAAGTAGTATAAGTAAGAGCAGTAAAAATAAACTTTATTTTAAATTTTAATGTTTCGGCCGAAACAGAATGTTTAAGCAAATGTTACATGAAATTCAAAAGCGCAATTTTCCATCTAACCGCTGGTGTTTTTTTATCTTAAGTTTCAATCAAATATAAAATTTTTTCATAGAACGTAATGTCAGATGAAAATGAACATTTCTGACTAGGTTAAATTCATTTTCAATGACGACGGGAAAGGTGTGCAGATGCCAGGTGATGTGTTTGTAAAGCAGGGAAAAGAATTTCAAAATCCTAATAAACAAGCAACACTGCTAGGGAACGAGAACTTCATCATCGCGAGACTGTAGATGCTGTATGTGGCGATGGATGGGATTATGTCATTCTCTATGAATGCCATACGAAATAGCACATCTCTGCGTCCCATAAATGCATAGACGAAGCGATTCATCGCAAGCGACCTTCTGCAACACAACGATCCTCCATTCACAGCCAATAAGACTAAATGGACTGCCCAAAAGCGAAGTCCTGCAGAATTCGCTATATTCTCCGGAATTAACTCCATCGGATTTTCATCGATTTCTCAGGAGCAGGTTGTATTATAATGTAATTTTCATGTAATTCATTAACTTATTTTTAGTCTTATTAAGTCAAACCTTAAAACATCCAGCCGTTAAAAATGGACGCAAAACTATGATTACCTCGGTAAGACCTTAAAAGCAAATGATGGCTATCGACAGAACAATCACATTTTGGATTACGATTCGCAATCGATTGGGAGAGAACACAAGGTTTTTATAATGTTCCGACACCTTTTCAACCAGAATTTAGGTCGAGCGAAACCGGAGTAAATAAACAAAATGTCTGCCATATTTGGCTGTTTTTCATGTTATTTATTTAAAATAGGAATAAGTTATGTTTTGATTAATTAACTACATTGGTGAAATCCTGAACACAAGTCAGAGAGAAGTTAAACGATTGGGAGCTTCAAAAGCAAAGGAGAGAGATTAAATAAGGACGTTGGCTCAGTAGGAATACGATCGAAGAAATGTAGGAGATAATGTAGAAATGGTTCTGATAGAGGAAATTAATGGAGGGCAGTGAGCTGGATTAGATATTAAGAGGGGATGGGTTGAATGAGAAGGGATCGAAGAGACTGAGAAAATCATTAATTGGAAGGCAAAGATAATGAAAGCTGCATTCAGTTCAGATGGAAAAAGGCTTTCAGAGAAAACACTTTCCGAAATATGGAGCTGTTCAATAACCATCGCTAACTATCCATTCGATACTTACTTTCCAATTGATACTTAGCCATGGTGAGGCAAGAATGATTCGCTATTTTAATTAGTAACTTCAATTTAACTTTATTATCAACAATATCAGCGTTAGTTACTGTAATGTAAATCTACATTGTGTGAAACAATAACTTGTATTTCATTATTTTATTATTTGTTGATAGCTATAGGTACTTCATTCAGCCATTCATCAAAATACGCAAATGGGAATGGATTTCCATTGTTTTGAATTTTTGACGGGTACAACGACGGGTAATCTATCACACCATTATAATCTGCCAAATATTATCAAGAGATAATTTGCATTTTTAGTCAATAATGACGGTAATTTGTCTTTTTTTGGAATTTTCAGACATTTGCTACCTTTCTAGGTAATGAAACGACCGTAACTAATGCAGTTTCAGCGGTCGTTGTAAATAAACTCGGGAATAGTTTAAGTGCCCAATTTGACCTTTAGTAACCAAAATTTTATTGATAGCAAAGTAAATATTTACTAAATTTTCTCGGTACACTTCATGAAAGATCGATGCACTTATCGAATTCTATGCGATTTGGGATCGAATACTCAATTGTTTTGTGAAAATAAGAATCTCCATTTAATTTTCTTTCTTACTGTAATACATCAAATTTCACACGATCATCAATTTTATAAATATTTACGAAAGACAAAAGATTTCCAGCGAAACGAAAAATTGTTGTGTATTTCTTCCGGAATAGACTGGCATTAGATAAATAAATGCATAAATGAAAACAAGATGGCAATCATTATTATACAATTTTACATAAATATTTTAAATACTTTCATTTTACACCTTAATTTAGCACTTCTCAAAGGAGCAGCTCTACATGATCGATTTTGTAAGATGTAAAAACATATTCCTGGATGCAAATAATGCCAACAATAAGTACGATCAGCTACTATCAGATAAGTGATAGGCCGTTACGTCAAACTGCGTATACATAATAAAGATAAAATAATAAACAAATAAGTGTGACTTGATAAAGGATAGTATTTGATTTATTTTCTGAAACTGGCTTATTTCTAAATCGTTAATTTACTTGTGAGATCTTGGCGTAACCTGAGAATTTTATGAATAGCAGAATGGCACAGATTGCGACAAATGCTTCACCTACTTGTACCTTACGAGGGCCGTTCGATGAGTAATGCCCAATATTTTTTCTCCACAATGAGCAAAAACTGAAAGTTGTACTTCTATAGTCCATTCACCATCATGAAGACACAGATTTTTCCCATTTAAAATGCATAGGCCCGTGTATTTCAAATGGGAGAAATTAGTGCGCCGCACAGTGGGCTAGAATCGAAAAAAGCTGGCCAAGAGGCCAAAAATGGTTTTTTTTTTGTGCGCGGGTTTTGAAACTTCGCATATATATTAAGAAAATATTGAATTTTATGTTCCCGTTAGTTGTTTTTCGATATCTTTACGCGTTTAAAAGATACATGGCATCAAACTTGAACCATTTTCACAGAAATGGGCAGTCGCGAATTTTTCGGATAAACGTTCAAGTTTGCGTTTTTATGGAGGGTTTAAATAGATGCTTTTGGAAGAAATAACGATGCAATGACCTACAACGATTCTTTATCTTTAGACTGGTTGCTATTACCGCTCACAAAAATGAGTTTTTGCTCATTTAAAGCAACAAAATGGCGGACACCTTTTTCGGACAATTTTCGAGATAAACTAAGGAATATAAATAGGAAAACGGCCCTAATGCATCGAGTCTCTTATACCACGTCATAGTCAGAAGTGTCTATATGTGGAATCCGAAGAAACTGTTTCAATTCAGGTGCTATTTTGGGAGTTAAGTCGATTTTTCGTAAGCGCGGCGCGTTCCGACTCACCGCCGTGGAATCCCCGAACGCAGTTTCGCTGTCTTTTTGGTGATACGAAGTCTAACGATTGGTCTCTTTCATGTTAAATTCTGGCTAATTATCCTTACGTGAATTATCATACGTGAAGACAGTTTAAGAGAGGAATTAGATACCTCTACTTTACACAACAGACGTGGAATTAAGGAAAGTTTAACATTCAGGTGAAATGCGTCTGCATTTTAATTTTAACCGTAAAAATACTTAGGTTTTCACCCTCGATGTTGGTGGAAAAAATGGTTGGCAGAATTTACTTTGAGAAATCTTCACATCTGGAAATTTTTACCGACCCTTGCGTCACGGGTTTGGAGTTAAGTACGCTTTATGGCACTCCCGCGCTACGCAAACACACTTGCGTATCCGCTCATTGGCTAGGGTTATTCCGCACGTGTCTTTTGGATTCTTAGGAAAAGAGAAATATTTTTGTAGTTTCAGTTTTAGTCCATCTATGAAGACCGAAACTTTTTTCTTTCTTTCTGTGCTCTCGTACTGTGCTCTTTCTCGTGTGCTATAGCTGCAGCAGTATTTTTCGTCGTTCAACGAGATATAACGCCAGTTTGGGAAGTCTTTCTTATATCTTGAGCTGATATACCACTTAAGGTAGTGATATATTATCATAATAAGGAATATATATCTCTAAAAGAGTGTAAATAATATTTTTAGAGGTGCTGTAAAATTTGAAGTCAATTGGTTGCAATCTTATATGCTCAGATTTCATATTGCTTTACCGAATTAGTGAATTAGATACATAATTTAACATACGATATTCTTTATTTTAATTTTTTCAATACAGAGCCCTTCCAACAAGATTTTATATAACGTTTGTCTAAACGCAGATTCGTCTTTTGTATAATGGATATATCTGAAATTAGTCGATTGGTGCTGTATCAAGAAATTAGGAAAGTAAAAGAAACTAAATCAGTTATAGATCGAAAGGATTACCTGCTAAATTTTTTGATACGAAGCTTGAACTTGGAAGGTTATCCTGATGTGAGAGATCCTCTTAGATGTTGCCTTGATAAATTTTTCTTTAAACGATACTTCAGAAAATGGAGAGAAAGTAGGCGAATTAACGAGAATGTTAGAGTAAATTTAATAGAACACCGTAAAATAAATCGCCAAAATGATTTCTGTTGGCGCTTATTATGCATGTAACCGGTTTCAGAGTTTGTTTGGATAATCAAAATAACTCAATACCATATATTTTCTAGAAATTGACGAAGAACTAATAAAAAATTCGGAAATATACTGAAGGCACTTTCGAGTTGTTTACCCCTTAATGATGAGGCATTCGGAAACTACTGCTGGGATGCTGCCTCTCTATATGTAAGTTTGTATCCATGGTACTACATGCCTCCGACAGTACATAAGGTACTTGTTCATGGAACACAAATTGCAAAAAATTCAGTTCTTCCGTTAAGAGAACTCTCGGAAGAGGCTATGGAGGCAAGAAACAAAGATATTAGGAGGTTTCGTGAAAGATTCACGAGAAAACACTCGAGAGTTGCCACAAACGACGATCTCTCCCTAAAAAGCTTCTGCCTACATCGGATCCAAAAATTTCCATAACTGCAGTATTCAGATACAAGAAACAATGGATGATATCGAAGGAATTAAGAAACGATTATTAAGGACGAGGAATTAAGGACGATTCATCTTCTGACGAATAAGACTAAAACTACAATAAGGTAACATACAATAAGGTAAGATATATATTAATTAGCATAAATATTTATGTTGAAAATAGATATTTTTGTCGTAGAGGTAATATACGTGTAATTTAAATTCGCATTAACATTTGGATTAATTATTTTACTTAAAATGAGACGCATTTTACGAGACGTAACGATATCTTATAAAATGATAGAAACGGGGAAAACTGAATACCCCGCAAAAGCCGCACGAACGATCGCGGCCGGCGCCGTGTAATGCGCTGCCGCAGTAAGAAAAATTGTCTTTCTTAAATTGTTTATGAACTTAAAGGGTTCGGACTTGCACAGAAAATAAATTCACTATTTTGTAAGAAACTTTCTCGCTGGATGTTTTTACGTGGGCGAATTGGACGAAAAGTGGCAGGCGACTACTTTTTTCAATGCATTTTGCGAGAAATTCTCGACCTTTTCATTAATTTCTGTTGAAAGTTTCCCTAAAATATTTTCACCCGTCTTAGTATTAACGCTAAAGGAAACAGAAAGGTTTGAAGCTGATATTGATGTAAAAAAATCCATTTTTCTTGAATCTGAGAATTAATGGCATCCGTTCCAAAGGAAACGGAACAAAACGCCGGATTTCTTTTAGATGTGATATTTTTGTTGTTTTTTGAGATTATGTTGTAAATAAACAAAAAATAATCACGGTGTTATGTGTGGTATCACTGATACTAAACAATAAAAAAATTGAAACAATTTTGACCAACTCCAGAATTTTACGCAAATTTTGCAACGGCGCACTAATTTCTCCCATTTGAAATACACGGGCCTATGCATTTTAAATAGGATAAATCTGTGCCTCCGATGGTGAATGGACAATAGGTACTTCAAGTTCAGTGTTTCTCCTCCAGGTGGACGAGGTTTCAAATCATTCCAACAGATGGCAGAGCTGTAGTGAATTTGTAAAATGGCGTCTGTTAGTGATCCACATCACGAGGGTCGTTCAGTAAGTAATGCCCCATATTTTTTCTCGGAAACTATTTATTTAAAAGTGTTAAATTTTGGTGCCAATATAGCTACATTGATTCCCCCTCAGTATCAAACCTCTCCAACAAATCAGATGACATGGTTGTTCTTTGCATCCTATGTTTTGCTGTGAGACCCATTTTGCGCAAACTTTTGAATTTCCGAGAGTCTCGATCATTGCACACACACATCCACTGCTGACTGACAGCTGTGAGGCCAATTGTTGCATTGTGATCCGCACGAATAATGACATCCACGCGCCTCATCATGTCTGAAGTGGTGGTACTGACAGGACGCCCGGAACGTGGCAGATCTTGGAGTTGAGTTGTTGGATTTTCTGATGCCTTAACTCCCTTTGCCCACCTCCCGACAGAGCTCTTATCGACAGCGCACAAACGTTTATGGATATTTCCCACAGTTTCTTTCTCTGCAATCAAGAACTCTATCACTGCTCGCTGTTTGTAACGTGGATCACTAACAGACGCCAGTTTACAAATTAACTACAGCTCTGCCATCTGTTGGAATGATTTTAAACTACGTCAACCTGGAGGAGAAACACTGAACTTGAAGTACAGTGCTGGACAAAACATTTGCAAATCTCGATGGCGCTTCAGTGCGGCCGCCGGTAGAACTACGACGAGCGAAAAGAAAGGCAACATTGGTTTTGAAAGACGAAGATTTGGTGGAAGAAGTCTCTCTTGTTTGGGTTTGTGCCGCACCAAAAGGGTCTCCGCGAGAATTCGCGGTCGAGGTTTCTGTATCCTGACTTCGAGTTTACTGCTTCAGCGAAATGAAAGTCTTAAAATTTGCGAATTTTTATTATATATGGTAGTTAATCAGTGTAAAGCTTCTCAGCAGGGCATGGTTAATTTTCATGTTTATCTTCTAAATGCGATCTCCGTTTCCGTCAGTTTTTTACGGCACTTCAAGCGTCTGTATTCACGTATAGCCTATGGTAATACATAAAGCTCAAATATGAGGGGCAGGCAGGAGAGGGAAAACAATGGAAGAAATATTGCTCGTTTTCAAAACATGAACTGCATTCTATCATTAAAACGTCTTTTTCTAATGACCACGTCTTGCATAATAGCTTTGTTATGAAAATTTTACATATTCGATCGGTGCCGCAGCCATAATCCTCACCCTCGCATCGTATACTTACTAGTATTTGAAACTCTTTGATTCAAAGATGCCCATCATGCGAAACTGTGAGGATTCTCTCTACGCCTGGGTGGATCATCTACCGACCGATTCTTGCCGAGACTCTTTTCGTACGCCTCATGGTGGAGAGACTAAACATACAATGCCAAACATTTAGTCGCCATCGTCCTTTCAGGCCGACGTTGTAATTCTTTCTTTCTGGTCGTAGTTCTACCGGCGCACAGTGGGCTAGAATCGAAAAAAGCTGGCCAAAAATACGAAAACGCTTTTTTTGAGTGAGGACTACGAAACTTCGCATGATTGATTTAGAATAAATTCTGCATAGAACTATGGAGGTCATTTAAGTAGGATCCTCCCCATTAAAATTATACAGGGGGTCAAAGTTGACCAATTTTTGCGAAAATTTCCAGTTTTAGATTTTTCACGAAATTCTTCAACTTCAAGTCAATTGTGAACACAAACTAGGAAAATCATCGAGTAAAATATGATGCCATTTTATAAATATGTTCTTTGTCCTTCATAAGACTTGGTTTCAATGAGCTCTGGTGAATATTTATGTACTTTACATGACAAAATGGCGGACCCTGATTTTGGAACAAATTTTTACCTAAAGCGAGAAAAAAAGTTGATTGAGACACCGTGTGACACGGAGTTATTTACACCACGATAAACAACAAACCTTCCTTAATGGGAATCTGAAATAAAATCTTGCCCCAATTTGCCCCAATAATATATAAGTCGACTTTTCCACAACGCTGCAAGGGCCAAATCCGCGCGGCGGAGCACCGTCCTCCGCTACGCTCTCGTGTTTTGGGAGGAACAACGAGCAAATACGATTCTAATTCGTTCTTTTTGTATATTTTGAGCATTATTATACTTGGTACATATCTTAGATAACTATGTTTGTGATTTTGATACTGAATGCTTCTTCACTCTCACTCTCAACTATACTGAAAATTTTCTTACAAAATCGATACAAAAAGCCACCACTTTGTGTAATTTCATAACAGTAATGAAATATAATTGTGATATTATGAAAATGGTGGCATATAGCGTAGCATTTTCTTCAAATACAAAAATTGGCCACATCTGGAGTTGTTTTGGTGACCGTCGCAGTGCTCTGGAAAAGTTCGGCAAAGGGCTCGTTTTATGACAGGCAGCTGCGCTTTTTCCGGATTAAAAGTACCCTAAGAATTGCATGTCCGTAATTTTTCCTTACAAGCTTAGGAATAGTTCAGTTCTATTTGAACATTGGATAAGAAGGTGTTGTGTTTTGTAGCTACGACAATTCTGTGAAACAAGAAGTCTTCGACAATCTCCTGGTAGCATTCCTCGAGTGAATTTTTAGATATTTCATAGGAATTATATGTCGTGAGGTATGTTTTTTCATTATATATTCCCTTTTATTTAATGTATCAGAATACGGTGGTAAATATGATGTATTTTCTGATCGTTTTAAAATGTGCTCACATTATTTGAGTGTTCTCTACTCCCTTTGTCCTGCATGTATTATAAAATGCTACATTTGCGGTGAGAAATTTTCGAATGTGAACAATCTATCGGCGATTAGTAATCGAAAATTGGACGCAGTAAATTTGTACTATAGCATTTCTACGCTGCATGGTTGAATTAGAATTTTTTGAGTGTTTATTACATATCTTTCCTACTTACCTTTAAGCAACTGTAGGTGAGAGTACCATATTGATGAGTATGATGTTATGTCATAAGACGTACCCATGGAACTTATCTTAATATTCTTAAGTAGGCTCGTGGTAATCACAAATTACTGTTTGAGGAGAGAAAATATCATATTCAGGAGAGAAAATATCATATTCAGAAAGAGTTTAGAAAAAAGATGGGACTGATTGTAGATGTACCTAAACCAGGATATGGCTCCACAAATTATGGAAATACATCAAAGCGTTTCTTTAAAAGTCCGCTAGTTAAATCTAGCAGCTGAAATAACAGGTGCGAGGTTGAATTTATTTTTATTAATGCGTAATCTTTTATTAAATGTAAAAAACAGGACACTGAAAATGATAAAGAAGAAATTTTCACTCACAAAGATAAGAGTTCTGTATATGGTTTGTTTTATATTATCAATTTTTTTCCTAAACTACCGTCTCCCAAATTTAATTATACATTTCCTAAAAACAATTGACTAAGATCTCATAAAAAGATTCGCCAATATCTTGAAGGTAATTTCAAGTGGTTTTCCACTAAATGAAAAAGCGTTCAAAGATTATTGCTGTGCTACAGCATAGATGTATGTCCGACTATATCCGTGGTACTATATGCCACCAACAGTACATAAAGTACTTATACACGGGGCTGAAATAGCAAAACAGGCAATCCTTCCGTTAGGGCAACTGACAGAAGAGGCAATGGAGGCCCGGAATAAAGACGCAAGGAAATACCGGGAGAGATACACAAGGAAACACTCCAGAGTGGCCACGAACGAAGATTTGTTCCGAAGATTACTTCTAACTTCTGATCCGCTAATTTCAATATCGGCACCAGTTAGAACAACGAAAGGATCGAGGAATATGAGCAAAGCGATTAAGGGGCTCCTAGTCATGAACAATGAGGAGGAATTGGCTTATGGGGATGAAGATTCTTCAGACGAGGAATGCATTTAATAGAAAAGGTAATTTATAAAAACACCGTATACTTCATTATAAACACACTTAAAACTTTGACAGCATGATTAAGTAGAAATTTAGCATTATCGCACAAAAGTAAACTAATATATGATATTAATATCGCTTACGTGGTCCCATACTTTAAAGCATTACCCATTTCATTTTTTACAATCATCACCCTACAAGAAATGGTGACTTTGTAATAAATATTGATGTCTAAGATATGTACAAAGTATAATAATTCTCAAAATATACAAAAAGAACGAATTAGAATCGTATTTGCTCGTTGTTCCTCCCAAAACACGAGAGCGTAGCGGAGGACGGTGCTCCGCCGCGCGGATTTGGCCCTTGCAGCGTTGTGGAAAAGTCGACTTATATATTATTGGGGCAAATTGGGGCAAGATTTTATTTCAGATTCCCATTAAGGAAGGTTTGTAGTTTATCGTGGTGTAAATAACTCCGTGTCACACGGTGTCTCAATCAACTTTTTTTCTCGCTTTAGGTAAAAATTTGTTCCAAAATCAGGGTCCGCCATTTTGTCATGTAAAGTACATAAATATTCACCAGAGCTCATTGAAACCAAGTCTTATGAAGGACAAAGAACATATTTATAAAATGGCATCATATTTTACTCGATGATTTTCCTAGTTTGTGTTCACAATTGACTTGAAGTTGAAGAATTTCGTGAAAAATCGAAAACTGGAAATTTTCGCAAAAATTGGTCAACTTTGACCCCCTGTATAATTTTAATGGGGAGGATCCTACTTAAATGACCTCCATAGTTCTATGCAGAATTTATTCTAAATCAATCATGCGAAGTTTCGTAGTCCTCACTCAAAAAAAGCGTTTTCGTATTTTTGGCCAGCTTTTTTCGATTCTAGCCCACTGTGCGGCGGCCGCACTAGGCGCTATTAAAAATTTGCAAATGTTTTGTCCAGCACTGTACAACTTACAGTTTTTGCTCATTGTGGAGAAAAAAATATGGGGTATTACTTATTGAACGACCCTCGTAATAGCGAAGAAACCGCGAATAAATGCGCTCACTTTTTAATTCGCCCAAGATATTTCTAGAAATTTTCCTCTAATCAAGAAAATATTTATTGAGAAACCGGAAGAGAGTTGAACAAACAAGGTTAAATGGCAGTATCACCAGCTTTACTCTGCGAAGTAAGAAATAGGTAACTCGAAACTCCTGGGTGAGGCTCGTTGCTTATAATCCGGATTCTCATTGTCTCCACAGCTAAATATTGCATTTGCATCAAGGCCTCGTATCAAAGTAATTACAAGCTAAAGTAAACATGAAATAAACAAAATTCCATTGTGAATGAGATGAATCGATATTATTCACATCCTTTCGTTAAGCGTACTCCAAACTGTCATTGCTGTGTCGTAGAATATTAGAAAAATGTAAGTTTTTTATTCATATGTGATGAAATCCTACGAAAATGTTACATATTAAATAATAGATTGCGTATACATGCACAATATATACTCAATTTTTACTCGCAGTAATATAAAAGATATTATTTATGTATCATACGCCGCCTTTCCTTCCCCAGAGTAACCTTGGGGCAGCAAAGTTTGGCAGACACTGCTCTCCTTCATCTTTTGCTTATGCCGCAATATCTATCAAAAAGAGTATAATACATAGTTTAAGTGGACTGTTGAAGTAAAATTAGATTCTCAAGCACAGCTTCCAGAAATCACGAGACTCTCAAAGCGACACGATGGTGAAGTAAATAGCCTTCATAGAGGCACTTGAGCACAAGAATCTCTCTAAAATGAAACATTCCACAGATTCGCGAATAAGTTATTCCACGACAGGAAAAATAAATAAATCACGAAAAAATTTAACGAGGAAATCCTACCCTGTTTGATAACTTTGAAAAGTGAGATGAACCTCATAGTTTGCAGATAACATTATTTTCGTATTTAGCAAAGCTATTAAACAGGGTATAATTTCCTCGTGAAAAATTTTCCTGATTTCTTTGTTTTTCCTGTGAAACACTCCCCTGAAGGAGAAATACTTGACACAGGTAAATATCTTGGAAGTCTGGAATATTGACGTGGGATTGGGAAGAGATATAAAAAATATAATACTCCGTAATTGTTAAGTAAATAAAATACAAGAGAGCTCAAATGGGTATTTTCTTCTTAGTTATGTAACCAGCTAACGTTACAAGGGCTTCCAAGTTCATCCCAAAACCAGTTCTACGGATGTCATTTTCCATTGAATTTACCTTGTTTTGTCTCACAATTGCTTGATACAAATCCCTCCCTAAAGTTTCTAATTTGACCGCACATGGCAGACTAGATTGCGAACTCAGCCGCCGGAAATAACTAGACTTTTAATGATAGCTACGAAGGCCATACAATAGCATTCATAGTGCTACATAGCACAATAGACTTCGTCATAGTACATTTGCATAGTGTACCACAAAAACACTAGTATAGCCCGATTTACGTTACTGAATGAGACCAAATATAATAATGATAATAATAATCGTCCAGTATTTCAGGTCGAGATTCAGACTTATTAGTCTCTTCTCACATCTAACCCTAATATTGGTTATGAGGTATTCAAATAAAAATAGTAAGTTGGTTGGGTTTGGTGGTTACACGTACAATGTACAATAATACTTCCGGCGAAACGGCCGCGGCGAATTGTCCTAAACCCCACTTAAGGTGAGTCTTGTTGGAATGAACTTCACCACGGACGACGAGATAAAAACGGCGGTACATACACAGACAACCAAATGACTTCTTTTCTCGCGGAATCAAGATACCATAGTAAAATAAATAAAAATAAATGTAGTCTTTATTTTGAGTGAAATTGAGGCAATCAAGTTTGTTCCTCCATTTCAACCATAGAAATAATATAATAAGTACTAATTAAATGTGAATTCAAATACATAAAGAAAAAGATGAATTTAGCTGTGGATTAAAATAACCCTTAGTAAAGATTAGGAAAATATAATCCGCGGAAAGAAAACATCCACAGAGAAGAGGGAAGTGAAAAATCAGCGTAAACCAACTGAGAGTTAATTAAAAGATAGCAAAACCCTTGCCACAATTAAATATCAGGTACAATTATTATGCAGTAGTAGTGGTGGTGTGCATATAAGTGGTGCATATGCATTAAACGTTTTCATTTGTATACAATAAAATTTTGGTAATTATTAAAGTTTAAGGTTAATATTGATTCACCCTTGTATTTTGGTCAATCACCCAGTCTCTCTATATTTTCTCAAAAAAATTCTATTGCTAAGCGAACAAATTTTTAACGTGCTTTACAATTCAGTTGTTAATACTAACTCTCACTGGTTCTGGCCCGCTTTTCTCTTTATGAAAGGGAATTCATTCCGAAACTAATGAGATTTTCACAGAGTGGGTAAGCGCTCCTTGCAAGGGTCGAGAAGCACTGAACTGCGCCCTCTTACGTAAGAAACAAAGCGATGGCCGTTTATTTTGCCCATTTTTTAAACGCGCTGATTTCGTGATAAACGTGAGCTGCCATACGAGAACTTTGATTTTGTTTGGGAGTATTCTTTATGGAGCCAAATGCGACGAAAGTTATTGATATGGGATTATTTTAGACCCAAGTAAAGTAGTATTTGAAACGAGCCTTTCTGGTCAGGAGATCTCATTAGAATATACAAATATGAGGGCCAATGAGAACTCCTTATATTAGGCAACTATTCTCTCGTGCATATACAATGCTACCTCGGCTAAAGAAGATAATTCATTCCGGAATCACATTCGTCATCCGAAAAGTTATTTCACACAAGGTTTCGATAGAAAATCTGTAAATTCGTTCTGGATGCCTTTAGTTGAAGATACGTAGAGTACAAGAGAGAAATATCGAATGGTTCACTTGATGAGTAAATTACCGAATAGAATCATTCGTTTGTTGGGCGAGCTGAGGATCTGGTGAAAAATTGAAGCTTCGATTGAAAATTATTCGATTGAAGCTAACGAATGAATTGTGCGATCGCCTTTCCGAATAGAAATCCCTCCTTTCATTCTTTTTTATTTAAGAAAAATTACTCTGACATTGAAAAATTTGCCACACAATTTCTACCCAAATAGAGGTACATGCTTCTCCAAATAATGGTTTTCTTTTATAAAACTTTGCGAAAAATGTTAAAGGTCAAATCTACAAGGTGAAAATCTTTCCGTTGTTAAAATAGTTCATAATCATTAGTTTCGAATCATGAGAAGCTAAGTGAAGGCAAAATATTGCACGTTTCTGGCTATAAAGTATAAAGAAGCAATACCGTACATAGTAAAAAGTTAGTTATGACTATCATTGATTCTGTTTTAGTCAATTAATCTACGTCTACATTAGTCAATGTATCTACATCGTAGTCAATGTATCTACATCTACACGTCCACAAGTCAATTAATCTAGTCTACATTTAGTCAATTAATCTACATCTATTATTAAATATAAGTACATTATCAACTCAGTATATTTTCTTTGCATTAAATATTATTATACAAACATACTGATACATATATTTTATTAATTTCAATTATATTTTCTCGATAAGGGATCAAAAAACAGATATCATTTTTAAACTTCTCCATAGATTTTAAGTGTTTTAAATACTATGAAAATTCGCTGTAGCACTGAGAAACAGAATTTGTATTAAGTGCGGCCGAATGAATTCATCCTGATTGTAAATGGCCCAAATGCAATGATGAGCTTCTCTTACACATAGTTTTCGACACTCACTTCATTTAAGCATACAAAAGATTCTGAGATAGAAATTCAATTACCAAAGTTGGAAAAGATTGGGGGCCGGTTCCAATCCTTAAGCAGACCGTATGTTCGAAAACCCTGATTTACAATTCTTCCGAGTAAACCATTAGATTTCGACACACTGCACACTAAAAATACCTTAAATTTATGTAAAATAATTCGAATTTAAATATGGAAGTTTCTCATCTCCATCAGGGATTATTTCATCACTGAAGGTTGCAGCGGTGATGCATAGTTCACTCAAACCTTAAGCGTTCCACGTGAAACCGTGAGATACTTTCTTAATGGGTTTTAATGTAATTCGTTCCAGGAAAACAGCGTTCCGCTATACAAAAGACAATGTTCAGCGGATTGAAAGGCGAATGCCTGGATTCCTTGGAAAATCGAAAGATGTAGAGTCCGGCACAAAAAATATCAGATCGCCCGATGTCATGAAACTGCGACAGCTGACAGTTTACTAAGAATCTTTCCAGCTTTTTTACACGCCAGACTTTCTCGGAACTGAAGTTCGCAGATTGGGGGAGATTTCCAGAGGAAATCTATCGAGCAAAATGAAGAAAAAGAATCGTACTTTTTCACCACTTCGATGAACACACGACTAGTTTCTATAAAGGAAGAAAGGAAATACGGTTTTGTTAACACATTAGAGTTATAAAAGTATAATAAAGCGTAGATTCTGTTTCCAGTATTAGTTTCACAACGTCAACCACAAGATTTGTTTTCCTCTGATCGGGAGCTGATTTATCGTTAAAACGAACCAATAAATTTTCTATTAGTAAACCAAAATGGGAATATTTTCTAAATGTCATGAACAAGAATACAATGAAACTGAGCAAATATTATAAAATAAATAATTACAGACAATAAACCTAATCAAAGATCGATAATGGTAATAAAATCAAGTATTTATTGGATGAAATGTAGACTTACAACTGACTCTTGACGAAATTATCACGCAAACAACCGTTCCCTAACCAGGATTCGAACCCGGGACTTGTAGTGTTACAACACCAGTGCTTCCCAGCCTTCCATGGCACACTTACTCAACTCAACTTTCGCTTAGCACTCAACCGAGCTCTTGTTAATTCCAGCGTAAATCGAAAACGAAGAAAGCAACGACTGAAGAGTAAAATATTTAGGCACACTTATGTGCGGGGGGCATCGATAAGGAAGCAATGCTCTAAGACCGCCATTGATTCCGCATAGACAGTTAGATTCGCATGATTATCATTTTAGACAAGTTCATCTTAAAAGGCGAAATGTGGCAACAGCGCTTCAACAGGATCGAGTAGGCGTGGCAGAAAACACAACTCAGCGGCTCAACTATACTCCTGCTAATTAATTATTACAACATATGCGTGATCCCCTTTCTTAGGTCTCATTTTCTTTGGCTTGCGGCGGCGCACCTCTCATTGTCTATAGCAACGCGGGCCATTGTTGAGTTGTTTACTTAGCAACAAAGGAGCACTATTTTAAAAACGACGCTCGGTCGGGCGATAGAAAAGCTAAAGAAAGTGAAGGGAGAGCAAACGAAGGAAGACGCAAATGTTCCTTAGAAGTGTCTTCTAGGACATCCCATCTGTTTGGTTTCCGGTGTGAGTATACACGGATGCATTATCGACCTCACCACATGATGTGTCGCCGAGGGAATTCCCAATACGACGTAGGGGAGGGTGACGCCTCTAGGCGCCAACCTTTCCTTCTCTCCCTTCGTTTACCGCGGAAATGTGAAACGTTCCGCTGGGAGAGGTGCAGGCGGACGTGAAAATTACAGTCACGACAGCCACCGAGGCCATTACACTAGACCTATATGAAAGCTTAACTATGACAGTGCATAACTATCGAATACAGAAAGGGTTTATCTCTTCCCTCTCTAGCCTAAGAGATGTCGTTAGGGTAATGGAAGTACGGTGGTAATTACGAACCGATCATCATCTTTTTTAGCACTTTATGATGACCTCGAGACCTGAATCTATCTTATGTTCCACACGAAACGTGCTTTTATGATCCCAAGTAGTAAAAATGAGTTGGTAAAAATCATGAGGTTGTTCTGACCATTTAAGAACTACAGGAGTTATGAGGAGAGATAGAAATGGATGAGGATAAAAACAAATAACGTCTGAGGCCGAAAAAGATATAAACCGAAAATGAACCATTAAATCAAATTACACATAAAAGGTCTTGCAACTCTGGAGTGAACTGTAAATTCGCTGGAGTGAATTAAAAGATGTGGTAAGAAAGAGACATCATTACAATGACGTCATACGTAGAGCTACTAATATTTTGAAATGTCATTAATCTCTTCAGATGACAGAGCGACAGACTGTCAACCCTGGACAGTTTCCTCCACCGAAGAGGAAAAAATCAATCAGTATAAAATTTTATTAATCAATATTTCCAAAATATTTCTTTTAAACCGAGTAAAACTACATGACGAAGAGAAAATAATTACATTATTGCATACAAGCGTTATTTTCTTCTAAATAAACAAATAAAACAGACTGATCGATTTCTATCGATTTAAGATGCAAAGTAAAACCGTGTTTCAGGGTACGAATAATTGAGATAAGAACTCGGGTCAGGAACGGATCAAGTTCGTAAATCGAGGTATATGACGAGGCAAAATACAGCAGAAACTTGTCCATTATGGAAAAATTCTTGTGCCTGGGCTGCGGGATTTGCATATAAGTGAGCCTGGACTTATGGAACCTGCCTAACGCGGCAACGGAGAGATTTTCGATCAAAAAACTAGTTAGTTACCTCCGTACTACGGATTTTTAAATTTCAAAGAAAATGTGCATACACATGACCCTACAAAACTCGTTGACACACTAAGTATCACCAAAAATGATCTGTTCTGGTATGAGCTGAAGGAGGACTTTTTGTAAAAGAAATTACTCCAAAATTTTTTGGAAATTACGTTTGTGGTCCGTTGATACGTTTTTGATCGCTTTAAATTTTCCATGAAGATGCATGAATTCTAATAGCAATTTTATATATGGGGGAAATGTAAAGTGAAATGTCAAAGTAAGAATACATCTCATAGCATGTATATTTCAGCTTTAAGTGTAGTGTGGAAACTCGTTGCTGTTGTTAAGAAAAAATCCTTTGACTATGCTTCTTATTACAGAATTTCATAAATTTAAGGCTTTTACCATTGAATTTATTTAAAGGATCAAATCTATTGACATGGGAATATTTAGTTCAGATGAGAGCTAAAAGAATTTCTATATAGAGTTTGATGTGTTATGTTTTCCCATAAAACTACTTATTATAAATTTGTGCCATCAAATTTCAACTGGTTTATTATAAAGCTGTGTATTGATGCGTCAAAGAAGCACTAGAAATGTCTAATTACACCAGTTGCTTAGTTAAATTTCACTCATCATGATGTTTCCTTTCCTGTTTTTTCTATACCAAAATAATTCTAGTTATTTTATCTTAGCAATGATATATGTATCTGTAATGTTTGTTTGCCTATCAGATGCGCCTTAGCATGCTTAAAATTTATTTATCTATATGTAGGTTTCGCAGGTTCCTTACTTGCGAGTGTTTTCCAGATATGGAATTTTTTCTTACAGCTAACTTAGTTTATAAGCCCATAGTTTCAACTTAAATGCTGAACATAACCGTCTTCTTGGACATGGTTACAAACGATTCAATAAATCTTGCAGCGACTATATCGAATTTATTAAGTAATCGGTGATTTGTATTTACTAACATGTTTTGAACAATCTCTAGCCGTACTTGACGAAACCTGAATGACAAAAATGTTTTTTCGTGAAAAAAACATTTACTATAATAAGCTGAGGTTAAAAACATAGGGTTCGCCTTTCATAATAATAATAATAATATAATAATGTAATAATAAAATAAAATATAATAATAATATCATTATAATATAATAATGATAAGATAATAATAAAATGTCTTTATTGTGGGGCAAGATTTAGACAAGGTTGTCTCTTCTTCCATCTAACCCTTAAAACTTAAGCCTATTCCGTGTAGATGTTATACAGGACAGGAAATATAGAGAAAAAATACCGATTTTTCCTAAATATTGAATCCAGGAGTTGCGCGTGGCAAAGCCGGAATGTATGCTCCCAACAAAACACGCCCCTCCTAAGTAACAATTAATAGATATTGAAAATTCTAAAGGACTTGGAGAGGAATTTATGATTCAAAATCAACACTGGGAATATTAAATTAAACAAACCATTATTGATATTACTCTGTCTGTAATTTAGTGTTATTCTTAGGCATGTTGTCCTCGTTGTTATAGTACCCATTCACGACCCAGATTAATGCGATTGTTGATACGTAACAGTGCATTACTCGCAACAATCATGCGAGACGCGGTTACTGCGGAACTCAAATCGATTTATTTGCATTGCTTGGCCTATTCTTCCAACTTCCACATCTCCAACTAATAAATGAACTGTGAATACCTTCGCGATTTATTTCAGTAAACCAGCAACGAATAAACAAAGTACTTTTTGGGAGAGCTCCTGAAATGGTAATGTGTTAGTGTACCTCTGAATAAAGTGAAGAGTTGCACATTCTCTGCCAATGGTAATCGAACACATTAATGAGGTGGCTTCAAGGGTGAAGTAGGCATGTTTGTGCTCCTATGATTATATGCTCCTGTCGGTTTACCAGGTAGGCCATGTGTTGGTACAGTGAAGTGCGTAGAAACAATTATTTGTAAGCAAAAATCTAATTAAGAAGCCAAGACAATAGGAAAACACAACTCAACTAGTGGAGATACAGCTAATTTTTAAAATTAAATTACATAAGCTTTAAATATGCATCACATCATTAAGCTAATAAAGAAATTAAGATAAATCTTCTAAATAAATAATGCATAAGTAAAGGGACTGCCAGTTCTTGTATCCATTAGGTTATCATGGACAATTTCAATTGTGAAGGCATTATACACATCCAGAGCATAATGCTGTGTGTTATGCTTAGATTACGTACTAAATTTGCATACATGAAAGTTTACGATACTTGATGAATTAGATATTGCACTACATTTTCATCTTCTTTAATATGGAACTTTCTCTTAAAAGTTTTCTACTATGACCTTCGTTTGAGAAAACTTATATCTCATACATAATAATCCTTTCATTTGATAACTTTAGGTCGTGTTAAAAATTACAACGGAAGTAAAACATATATTTAGATTTAAGCTACACAAAGATATATTTTGATAATAGGCCAAGTTGATCCCAATATCGTCTAAATTGAGTCTATACATTCATACATTTCGGTATTACAATATTTTTCGTTCCGGTTTTCTATCCGGTTCAATGAAAAGCCAATTTTCGTTTCTCTCTTTCTTCCAATGTCAAACCGATTAGAACCAATTTTTCTCGCTCAGACAATTATATCCCTTTGATGGTTAGTTTTTTTATTTTCATTTACATTAAATTAATTAAATTATAGAATAGAACTTTGGAGTGGTTATTTTCAAGTCAAACACATATTTGGCAAACTTTCCTTCAAATACAATTAAGTAAAATGTACATTTTGAGGAAGCGAAAATCGGAATGAAATAAATAATAGATTTCGATTTCGGTTTGGACTCAAAATATTAACTTTTTGGGTTCGATGCCCTGGTTTCAATATGGACATATTACGTCTTCTCAATTTATTTCGAAATAAAATGGTAGTTTTAAAAATCGAAACGGAGTAAATAACGGTTTTTACTCCGGCAAAAATAAACTAAATAATAGCAAAAATAAACTAATTAAAAATAAAATGAATGTTTTTTATTCGGTTCGATGTCTTGATCCATTTCATCCGCAATTCGAGCATTGATTTCACCTAGAATCCTATTGCCACGGTGGATGAAAAAGTAATTATGCTAAATAAAACGGTATCGGATAAAAGGAGAGAGGAGTAGGGCAAGGGATGGGGAAAAACAGGTCGGCGTGTGGGTAAAACAAACAGCGACCCCCTTTGGCAAAACCTCACACTAAGCATCAGGCTTGGATTCTTCATCAAGCAACCGCCATTTTCTCGGTGACATACTCTTTCAGACCAGAGGGGAGGGCTGGAGCAGAAAGGATGGAGAGAAAAGGAAAGAAGAGGACGTGAGAATCGTGTTAACATCCCAATGCAAAAGGAAATAAAGAATTCGTTAGAGGTTTATAAAAAATCCAATGGTATTTACTTCGATCGAAGCACGGAGTAAATTTCCTGTTTTCATAAATTACAAACATATGTACTGTCAACAAAGAGCGGGAAGAGGATCAACAATGGTGTCACCAGACACAATTGCAAATCGCCCAAAACAAACATTTTCCTAATTGTTGAATACAACGAATTACGATTCAGCAATCTTGGAATTGATCATTGTTATGTAGCGCTACATTAGCCGCAACAATCATCTGTTATTAATAATTCCATTCGTCTAATATTGATTTTTAAATCAGATACTTCACTCTTATTACAACTTATGATTATCACTGTATTGTTTTTCAAACTTATTAGAACTTTAATTACTGTTCCGCCATTTCTATGTAAAAATAAACGTTCTTTTTCTAGTTTTTGGTTTCTCTGGGTAAATAAAAAGTAGCCGATTGTCTGCGCAGAGAGGGCATTTGACAATATCTTAAAGAGTTGTGCGTTTCTCGATTTTCAGGGGAGCATACACATATGCTCCCAGAAATTCTATACTGACGACAGAAGACTGAAATACTATCAAGCGCAATATACGATAGATTTTGATGTTTAACTTGATTTGAATGTAGGTAACACGTAACACGAGAGTTGCCTGAGGGTCTCACACATGGTTTTTGAGACCGAAAGGTAAAAGTGGCCTATCTATGGGAAAAAAATTTCCAACCCTGTCATAGAGCCATGAGAAAATAACCATGTACATACCAGATGCTCTATAGAAAAATTTCTGGCTCCTATGATTGATTATTAAGGAAAGAAACATTTTACAATTATAACAATAACTTAAGTACGTGTAAGATGGAAAATGAAAATCACAGATGAGCAGAAGATACTGGTATTAGAGACTTATTTGGTAAAATTTTGAACGAGGCAGGCCGATACAGAAAACGACGACTAAGCCAGAGAAGTAACACATAAAATAATAGTGATATGCTTTCTCACTTTGAATCGAATACATTAAATTATTCAAAAAGAGTAAATATTCGAATCGATACCAAGATACATTGTTTGTTTGTTTCTCGTAAATATCCCACACTCGTGATCGCGTTTTCGCTTCGATTTCTTCTATTATCTGTGACATCTCAAAGTTAACATTAAAGTAATTATTTCGGCCACTTTTGTAACCGAATATACCTATTACATAAGAGAGCAAAGAAAAAGTTACGTTTATTTTTTAGAGTACATGCAGGAGTATAGTCGTTTAAGGAATTATCAAAGGAAATGAAAGCAGCATTGTGTGGTAGAAAAGGCCATAGACAAGAAGTTAAATAGATTAAGCAACTAATATAAGTAGATTCTCGTTATTAAATCGAACTCTTATGGAATGGATTAATTTACTAGCAGGAGTGTTTGAGTCCCTCCCTAAAATTTATAAGGTTTTTTGGGCAGGTTATGTAGATTGCTCAATGTTATTAGTTTATAGAAGCAGTCACTGGACTTATGCTCCAACTGCAATTAATTTATTATTAATAATAATACACATTCCGATTATAAACGGGCATTTCAATAAAACGACAATTGGTTGCAAAGGTTTCAAATCAGAACAAAGTATGTTTTCGAGGATTCTTTTAACTACATTGGAATACCTCGCGAAAAACCTGAGAAGAGAGTGGATGATGAATGGATAAGAAATGAAAGACTAGCTTGAAAGGGATGCGTTACGGAGGTTTGGCCAAGCGGAGAAAACAGAATAGTGACATACCATAAGGGCGTTGAGAGGAAAGACCCAGATAACCGGGAGCGATAGAGAATACCCAGAATCAAGGGTGTACAGAGAAATCTGTGGGGTACAGGACGGAAAGTAAGAATACAATGTAATTGAGGTTCTCATTGAATGTGTATTCGCACCCCTAAATCTGGAGGGCGTCCATACTATTGGAGAGTTAATAGATTATAACATTAGTAACTCCAGCTGCGATCGACGTTGATAAAAATACTTCGGCAAAGATCTACGAACATAAACAAAATTAGGCACTTTCTGAGACAGAAATTATTACTATTTAAACTCAATAATTTCAGGCTTTAGTGTGTGGAATATCAGTTTAAAATGAAGATATTTTATTGCTTACAAGCAAAAGTGAAAACAGATGAAAACATTCACTTTACTTTCGTAAATTTAAAAGCACATTCACAAGACTAATTTAGGATAGTTCAGCACCTGAGGATGGCCGAACGAGCCGAAACCGGTCGTGTGATTATGTTTTCAAATTTGTAGAAGAGTGGAAGTTTCTATCTATTTTATTTGTGTATAGTAAAAATAATCTTCATTTTATAATAATTTATTACTCAAATTAAAAATCTGTGTCTTAGAGACGCGAAAATAAGTTGGTGTTTTATCAAAGCCTTTTTTAATGATAAATATGATTGTGTTTTATCAAAAACTGCTCCATGATCATCAATAAATATTGTATTTTTTATTTCGATATAAAAACCTACCTCATATCCAGGTCTACCTTTCAAGTTTTCAACAGAATTTTGTTTCAAAGAGAGTGTCTAAGCTTTTACTTTTAGTGTATCGCATTTCCAATATGAAGCACCGCACACACGAAGACTTGGCTGCAGACGATATATTTCACTGTAATATGAAATAAATAATAATCCACGAAAGTCTTTTGTTTTGTTGCCCTATCACAAGGATGAATGAGTAAATATTCGCTATTATGGTAGAGAACGACCAAAAGTTATTTTTTCCACTTAATTTATCAATCATTAGAATACAAATTGTGTAAAACCTTCCGGAAAGAGGTATCCACGCAGAGAAGGGCTTTCAGAGGGTCTTGGCCGCTTTAAAGGTGGACAGAAACGGGTATGCATGGTAGTTTGACAAACGTTGCCCTGGAAACTCGCAACGGATTCACAATCCCAGGCAAAATGTAAGCAGGGAATACCTTCGGCTCTAAAATAATCATATAGTCCGAGGAGGACATCCTGCGGACAATTTCAAACGAGAGGGAAAAAAAGTGAAGCAACGATAACGCGTCGTCTGCGGCCCGTATCGTGACGTCTTATTCGAACGTGAATAGACCTTTTTTTTCCTCGAGAGGGCTACTTTGTGAAGGTGCGGAGTCCATAAAGTATGCAAATTGAAGGACTTGGGTGTTACACGTGAGGCAACGTGTCACGAGGTGGAAGAGGTCTAGGCCGAGTTTATCACGCCCGAGAGGGGAGTTCCAATGGGACACGGACGTTCCATCTCCCGTAGGGGAGGACGGTTGAGCTCCTTGCTTTTGCGCATTCCCTCTCCTGCCTTTTTTTACCCCCTTTTTATTTCTTTTATACCGCCAACAAAGACACGCTTATTTTTTCTCTGCTTTATCAGCCGTCCGTTTACTTCCGAAACAGGGGTGTGCGGATGATTAGTTGATCATTAAAGGCTTCGACCATGATAGTAACATCTCCTTAACCCTGCAGGGCTCGCATGGGGTGTATGACTCCCCCCCCCCCCCCACCGTTTTATTCCGAGCAAAAATACCCTTTTCCTTTTATTTCGTATTTTTACCACTTTAGAGTCTGGAGATGGATATGTTTTCCAACTTTCCTCAAACTTTCAACTATTTTATGTGAAATCTCGTTGATTCATAAATTATTTTCGTAAAGCTTATTCTGCCTCTAATCGCGGGATGGATCCTTCCTATCCGTCTCCATATTGCCCACTTTGAGCTTTTTAGAACATATTATAATGTATTAGGTAAGGGAATGATTTGGACATGCATGGCAAGATTTTTTTCTCTTTACTGATGTATTGGTTTGGGTTTAGGGGCTTCATGTGAGCTCGAGGGTAAGTTTTTGGAAAATAACTTATGAATGTTTGAGGAAGTTTGGAAAACTTATCCATTTCCAGACGTTGAAAATCAAAATTTTCTAAATGTTAAGAAAAGGGTATTTTCCTAAAATAGCGCGTGGGATGTACCATACAGCACTCACGTTACAAAAATTAACGCGAGCACTATAGGGTTAAGCAAGAAATACAGTATAACCCGGTTAAGACACTTTTAAAGGAACCAAGTGAAAGCCACGTTATAAGCGGGAAAGCATTATAACCGGGATATTACAAATGTGTAATTCTGTAACATCGGAAAACGAAAGGGAATGGTTATTAGCACTTTAATTTTTAAATTAGTGCTTTACACTTAAAAAAATAAATTTTCGTTAATCTGCTTTAATTGGCATAGCTGTAGTTATCTAGAACCAGCGAACTATTACAGTGTAATACTGGTTGCCTTCTCGTAACATTCTGGGACGTCTCGTCATGTATATAACTATGTAGAATATGTTTGTATTTTAGAGTAATGCTTTATGAAAATTTTTGTACGAAATTATTATTTTATTTATTGTATAATTTATGTCTTGCCTATGGGAGGTTTTTGGAGGGGTTTTCCTCCCAACTTTGGGTGAATGCCAGGCAATTTTAAAATGAAATTGATATACTCCTCTGCAGCGTTGCCACTTGGTCAGAAGGCTAAATTGCAACAGATATTCAAAATAATATTTTTTAAAGTTGGTCTGCTTTTCGTAAAGACCGTATCCCTTTGTTGCTTAATGTTGGTCATTTTTCACTCAACAATGAAGCATTTTTACTATATAGAAAATTACCGAAGAATAGTGTGAACAATTTTGGGTCCATTGATTGGAACAGTGGATTTACCATAGCGAATTGCAATGCAATAGGGGTAGCAGAGTGTTTTAAACGGTATTTGACTGTTTTCTATTTTGTAAGAGACCGAGAACGAGAAATGCGCGTACTGAGCAGGATCTTCTTAAGCGGGAAAATTTTAAACGAATTAAACTGTACTTTGGCCTCATATTAAGGGGCGAATTTAAGCAACTGGAGGCCCTAGACGCAAGGACTATTTGAGGCCCCAACAAGAGACTTTTCAACATGTTTACGAAAACAAGTCTCTCTTTTGATACCCTTGACGGCGAGGCCCTCAGATAGAGCCTAATGGTAAACTGTCCCTGTTCATACTGCAATAATTATGTGAGAGAGTAGGATCAATCTCTTTATTCCAGGGCTTCGGACAGGAATCCGAACTCGAAAATGTATACACCAAGTAATGTTTGCCGGAGTGAAAATCAAATCCGAACTGAAAACCATAATTTATTCCATTCCGATATTCGGTTTTACATTTTTACCTACGGGTAATTGGAGAAGGGTTTACTAAACATGTACATATGACTTGCAACTAACTACTGCCAAGTTTTATTAAAAAATTTAGAGTAATGTAATATATATGATAAAAGATTAGATATTAAGGCACAAACATTCGAAATGATATTACATTAAAATGGTCGGAGCGTAAAAGAAAAACGGTTTGAACCGGCAGTTGACGTTGGCAGAAGGAGCGAAGTGAACCGAACTTTGATTTCTACGTTGATTCGGGAGCGAAAATATCAATTGTAAATCGACAATTAGGGTTGGGTTATGATAATAATAAATTTGAATTCTGAATACCGAATTCTTTAACAGCAGTGATGAGATGCAAACATAGAACAAGATCTCACCAAGAATACCGTCCACAGCCCACCTAACACTACACCCCCGTTCTGGAAAACTCGATACATTTACAACTTGAGTTTCAAACGAAAGAAAGCAGAACCAAGCGACTTCTTAACCAACGTGCAACCTTGAGTCGAGACTGATCTCATATTAACTTGTAAGAATAAATATGAGATTCAATTATCTTCATTCCCTTCTAGTAAACTTACCTATCGCGAAGTCAATTGAAACTCTCTTTTAAAGAATTTTTGGTGTATCAAATGAAGCGGAATATTGACAAAATCGAGTCGCATTTCAGCTGGGGACCAAAAATTCTCCTTATAAGCAGTTAACAGAGCGTCTAAAGTGGTAATTTTACCATATATTTTGTGTAAAAGGGACTGGAAGAAAAGCGCGTATTAAGCCATAGCTTTTCAAATAGGTTTTACTTCATTTGTTTCAGCGATTATCTTAGTGATGTTCCGTCGATTTCTCTCGGAATTAGTATCTCGTAAACTTCTTCACAAAGAACGATTTATGAAAACAACAAAGTTTAAAAACAAACAGTGATTCGAAATTCAAAACCCAATATTTACTATACTAAAATATACTATTCATGCATTAGTAAATATTCACAATTTTGTCATTCTTTTTTTTATTTGGAATCCAAAAGTGTCGATGCCGACACATCCAATACAACTGATTTCTATATAAAGCAGATACAATTCTCATCTCAAACCGAAAGCGACACACGGTCATAAGAATATAAATTCAAATTCAATCTTTTTATACAACTTATTTTCAGCAGGAAATACTTATTTTGTTATTTACAATCACTTTCAATTCATTATTGCTAAATACTTGCTTCCAGCGTCAAAATTAACATAAATATTTTTGAGAAATGGTCTTCTTTCCACACATAGAGAGCCTCTAGTTACTTCTGGTCGTTTTCACTCTAAAAAGAAGCAGTTTTTACCAGATAGACAATTAGGGAAGAATTTTTCAACATCACAGAGCTCGATCTCTCCAGAACAACGTTAACAGAAAAGTTCGACGATGAGAAATTGGAATTCTTGCCTAGCAGTTCTATCTGTAATTCACCCAATTTTCAAGATAAATCAGCTATATAAAATACGCGAGTTCTTTACTTAGCTATAAGTTTAGATCCTTAAAGAACTCTTGAGTATGCAAAAGTAAGCTCCGCGAGCTTTTTGTATTTCTTTTACATAAAACGGTGTTTTCATTTCGGCTATTTATTTATTAGCCTTTTTACTACGTCAATAAGCTATAAAAATTAATTCTGCCGTTAGGTAGCATAACTGTAACACTCTTATTGTGTTTTATAAACTACTAACATCACCAAAAAAGCAATTAATTAAAAGTGTGAGTTTTTTTACGGAAAAGTCAACGAAAACTTGAATCTTTCCAGACACAACCAGATTTCTTATAAATGTAAAGAACTTCATGCTAGACTCTACAGTAATATTCCTTATTATAACCTTAAGAATACATCGAGTTTCTTAAATAAAATAATCTTTCGATATTTATATGCTTTATCACACTGTAAACTGTGTCTTATGTGTAAAATAACAAAGGTGACTTTGCAGGTAATGGTGGTCTCTTAAAAAAAATTTCCCAGTAAAAACGGACACGAATAATGACTGACAATTCCGGGGCTTCAACCCTAAGAAGGATAACATAAAGTTGAAGATGTTCTCCAGTACTTGAAAAGTGGGCCCTCAACAATACAAGAAAATAATAAGGGGTCCTAAATGTCAAAAATTTTGAGGAAAAGCTCAGGAAATCAGTTTTTACAATTATGATTAAAACAATTAAGTACAATAGTAAGTATATTAAAGTAGTTAACTCAACACATATACTTACAATAGTCTAATCAAGCCCAACTTTTCTATTTTGTCTGCCACAGTTTGGTCATATTCAGGCTCCTCAGAATAGGCTCTTAGGAATGGTGTCAAGATCAGGTTGAACTTTACATATTTATAAGAATGATGATGGGACAGATATCTTCTGAAATACCAAGTACTCAAGCATGTTCTTAAAGTTAGAAAACTATATGATCACCATTAGATAATCAAATATATTCCTCTGATAAAAATGTTTAAATACTCAGATATCCTAAATGCATTTCAGTTTTGAATAAGAAATTTTGTTGATTGAATTCCATTAAAAGGTTTAAAATTACGTTAAAATGTAATTTGTGTTCACTCATTTTGTATAAGTATAATCTATGCTATGAAGTAATCTCAGTACTGTGGAGTATCACCTTCCAGTTATTGTTAAAGAATCTTCTAGAAATGTACATACAAGGTCATCTTGGTAAATGAAATCAGATTTGACAAAAATATAGTTAAATTAGATGAAGTATACCAGTGCCAAATAATTCTACTTCAATTCTCAATCCAATTTGAAAGCTGTTTTTCCTTGATAAGTAATACTAGTTTTTCACTACTTTCACTTTAAATGGTATGTTATTTATATGTTTAGATGGAAGGTGAAGGAAGAAAAGCACTGGTCACAGAAAATGGATGTTTAGAAATAATATATAGAGGATAGTCACACAATTAATTAATGAATGCTGATAAAAAGACTAAAGCATCAGGAATTTAGTAATTTTCAACTAACCAATGATAGGGTTTTCCTGAAAGATCTCAGATTTATTTTCTTCTTTGTAATGTGAACTATGAATTATTTTTGACAAATCAGTTAGATTTTTGCATGCAGTGATAGAAAATCTAGCTAATGACTTTATATAGATTGGTAATATAATATAATTGGTATTATAGCATGTTAGATGAAGAAACTATCAAGTAAACAAAAGAAAGGTATGAAAGTTTAACTGGATATTTAGGTGTGACAATGGAGATTAAAAAATCAAAACTGACAATTGAAGAATCTTTGTAAATTTTCTTCTTTCAATTAGAAAGGAAAATAATAAGAAACAGGAATGGTGAGTAAGTCTAATGAAGCATATTCTTCAAAAGCTGATAGATTAAAATGAAGATGCAGATTATAATGGACATAACACAAACCAGCAATTACTTTAAGATTTAGAGTTAGGGAATTATATTAGGAATAAACTTCTCATTTAAATTAATCAGTACAAGCATAAACATTCTTGGATAAATTATAATAATCATCCTCCGATTCAAATGTTAAGGGTTAAAAGTATAATGATTTCGAAATTATAATGAGTCAATGATAGATAATGTTTCATACGAATATTAGCCTAAGTATTCATTTTCATCTTGATTCTTTGCTTAACAATCTGCATTTACAATTGGCAAAGGTTAAGAAAGTTATGCAATTAAACATCATTGCTCTGGAAAATGATATTCTCATTAAATTTTTCTAAGAAAAAACTTCAGAGATGTATGAATTCCAGATAAATAAATCATTCAAACATTCTAATATAATTAAAATTTCATTAATGATAAGAGTAAGAAATAATAAATTTGAAGTAAAAGAAAATTATAAAAAACAAATTCTTTGATAGATATTCTACATAGTCCACGATAAATTTGGAGAACGATTGGTAGAAATTTGCATTTTAAAATCTGCCATCCTACTTTTTTATGTTTACTTACTGCCACCGAAAGATATGTGCCTATAGATAGCAGGAAATGTTTAGGGTACAAAATGCGTAATTGATTAAAATAGAAAATGTCACCATTCCTTGGTTTATTTCAATTTTTTCCTTTATATCTAAATTGAATATAACTACCTACTACTATATTTCTAAATTGAACAAAACTACCTGCTATTATAATCCTAAATTGAATATACTACAATATTGCCACATATCATGAGAAAGTATCAATTTAGGAGAAAACAAGAGCAGTAAAGATGGCTTACCTTGTTGCTGGAAGTAGTACTTATGACGATCGAGATCATTCTCCTCAAGCCATTGATCCACCTCAGATTTCTCACTTCCTTCTGCACCCACCCAAGCACTGATGAGAAGCTTGAAGAGGGAAATGCAGGCAAGACACAGAATCCCTACAGCCAACGGAGGCAAATGCCATTGCCCTCTCAATGCCATATTGTCTTAAATTTATCTCTATCTTATCTGTGATTTCCCAAAGAGATATCCCTTTCCCAAAGATTCTTCCCTACTATCCCTGAGAACAATATCCTAAAATATAAAATTAAAGAAAAATGCATTAGCTAATGAAAACTCAACTACTTGAGCATTGAATTAGAAGTCCTATGAGATATTTTGATTGCAGTCAATATACTTTTGTGCAATAGAGTTTAGATTAGCAAAATAGAAGTCACTCCTGAGCAGCACTTATTCACAAGTTAGCTACAATTGATCAATTGTTGTAATGTAGAAATTGCACTGCAAAATTATATTTGAAATTACAATGAAAAATTGATCATGAAATTGAAAAATTATAAATTGATCAAATTACTATCACAATCTGAATTCTTTAATCATTAATAAAATAACGTGCCAAAGTCTTTCTTAAGCACTTGTTTTAAAAGAACTGAAAATTATTCCAAAACAGTTTTTCTGTTACAAAAGGAGAATCTCAACTCAGAGGCCAGAAATGAATATGGGTGTCATTTCAGAAGTGCTAATTCATGTTACAGACAGGGGTACAGTTGCATAATGGCATGGAAGATTTTAGATGAATAACTGATGATCTTAGACAGAAAATAACACAAAGGAATATATTTTGTGGCCCACTTTGTTATGAATGCACCAATACATCCTGAACTATGGTTTTCACTATGTTGCAGAGCTAATTTTCATAATCATATGGTCCAATGATTAGAAAACAATTAAAATAACAGTAAGTCCTAGTAAGACTGTTTCTGTTACAGAGAAGAAACTGCTTTTGAAGCCATTTTCATTTCTGTCAGAAAATTTTGTATCCTCCCTGCAAAATATTATGCATGCACTCCTGAGTTCCCCTAGTTCAGTATTTCATATGTCACCTCTGCCTACATGCAACAGATCAGGAAATCAGTGGTATACATACATCTTAGCATAAATTCTGACAGAACTTTTAACATATGATTGAAAGGTCAAGGGTAGAGAATATATTGCAATTCTAACCTTAGATCTACTTTTGAATAATACATAATGATATGTACTAATGATTTTTCCTTAAAAAACTATCATTTCACTAGATAAGATATAAAATTTGGAAAAACTGTTATGTATAAACATTTTTCAGAGAACAAACTGATTTACAAGAACCATAGATACTCCGTGAAAACTGAAAGATGTCAAATGGAAACCTACACTTCAAACAATTCACTGTGACAGTGGACAATGATAGCACTGATAGCTCATTAATACTTTTATCAATCAAACATTTCATGTTTGTTATATGTCATCAAGTCTCAGAAAGAAAATTAATCTCATATATACATAGAAATCCTGATATAATCAAATCTCATGCTTTTGATATTGTTTTAAAGAGGCCCTTACTGTTACCTCTAAAACAGAATGAATTAACGATTATTAAATAAATCTTCCCTTTGGCTATTTCCTCTAAAACAAAGCATTAAATGTGGCAAACGTAGCTTTAACTTGTAACATAAACTAAAGTACGTGAGGTAAGTTATTATTCCCTTTGAAGTTAGATCTTTTATTAATGAAATGTCAACTCAAAGCTCAAAGTTTAAAAAATAAACGTAAGTGATGAATCTAGAGGAATTTATAGGAAATGCTACAGCTGACCTCATATTCCTGTTTTGGCTATTTCTTCAAAAAATATATGAGTGATACTACTTCAAAGCTCCCCTATAATTAACTCTGAGTCATTTAGATTTGAATTGTGTATATTTCCTCTCATTGTACAATAAAACATCAAACCAAATCATGACAAAAACATCTTTTACAGATCCTAATTACTGGTTTGAATAAGATCATACTTAAATCGACCCTACATCAGCACAAATATACAAATGAAAACAAACAATTCTTTACATAAACTATGATTATAATGAAAAAAATCAGAAATAAAATGCACAATAATAGTGAGTGTGCAACTTAATAATCTATTTCATTTAGGTTTGGTACTTTCTATGAAAATGAATGTACATAGAATAACATTGAATGTACATAGAATAACATGTTCTACCTAAAAAGGAACACTATTAAGTTCCATATAATGAACATTAAACATTTAACTTGGAAAATTCATAAGTTGCAAGGTGATATTCAATCAACAAGTTGTTTGGACAATTCCTACAACTCAGTTTTGAATAAATTGGACTTACAAAGATCTCCGGCAAACATTTTCCTTCTAACTTTAAAGTGTGCATTGAAATAATAATGTTTGAGAGGAATGTCTCAAATTTTAAATTTCTAATTCTCTATTCACTAATAATTGCAGATCATAATAAACCTCAAGAAAGAATATTTATAGTGACTATGTAATTCTGCGACAAAGGTGTTGAACTGCAGCAAACATTGCAATCAATTATTTAAATATACCAATCTAATGTTACAGATGGGCATCCGGATAACCAAGTGGGCAGCACATTCAACTTCGGTGAAAGTGGTCCGGTGTTCGAGTCCAGATGAAGACCCATTTGCGAATTTTTAAATTTTCAAAAATTATTCATCACTATAATGTATCAATTATAGTAAAAATGCGATGAGAGCTTCTTAATTTATAATTCATCACTTACAACGCAGTGATCAATGCTTGAATGAAATTAAATTCAAGTTGATCGTGCAGAGGATCAACATCAGTCGTTATATACAACAAAGATAAGTAATGAAATTAAAGTGATTAAGAGTACCACTGACAATGAATTCTAAGAACACAAAAATTTAAATAAAAGTAGAGAAATTTCTCTTCTCTATTATATTAGAAAGAAATTCAGCGACATATAATATTCAAATCATCCTTGCTTCCATTGCAACAGTTAAAAACAATTTATTCTCACGATAACATAAAAACTGAGAAAACATCGACAGATCGAACTAGAAAAGTCACTTTTTATGCAAACAGACTCACCGGGTTGATTGTTCCATTGTAAATAGACGCCTTTTGCACGATTTACACTCAGAATTTAAGATGATAAGACATTGGCAAGCATTCTATCCCCACTATGTAGTATACAATTGACGAAAACTGAAGAAGACAATAAAAATCATGACTTTAATAGTTAAACAAACGATTTCAACATACACAATCCGCAGCAGATGATCTGCGGATTCCCATTTCAGCTGTTCCGCAGGCGCTACTGGCGTAACGATGTAAAGGGCGCTCAAGTTCAGCGAGGGTGACACGCTCTGTGCTCTTACACAAAGATTTTGCCAAGAACTTTCCGTTTCTTGCTTAATAAATGACTAAAATTTAATGCCGTGATTGAATAAATATATTTTATTTTGACTTCCATTTTATTTTCTTCTGTTTTGAGAAGTTGGTTTGTTCGATATCTCTTTATACCTAAAATGAGAACGAGTTTTATCTCAAAATAATGTTAATAACTTTAATACCTACCTTTTATATACGAAACCTTGATTAAGAGGCAAATCTTACTTTACCGATATTTCGGTAAACTAGTAAGGTTGCAAGCAATGACTTCCTTCAATGATTTAAATATTGTAATATGATAATAGTCCTCATCTTAAATTACGATTTTCGAATTACGTTAAAAATAATCAAAGTAAATGCAAATACTGTCGTGCGAACATAGTTTTACATTCCTTTGAGAAAGTTCTTGGTATTTAATTGTTATGACATTTGTGTTAATTTCGTCATAAATGAAAAATAATATTTAGAAAATACTGAAATATCACTTCAAGATCAATGGGAGAAGTTTCAGTATGAATGTTATCTTATATTGAAATATACTGGGATTATAATCGTCGTATGGTTATTTTTAACTAATAGTAGTTTGAAATTGCTCGATGGTTTTATTATAACTACAGTATTGTAACCTATGTATGTTTTTATTTAATTGGTGACTATTAAATGGCACTATTATTTTCTATTACTTTTATTCATGTAAATATCTTCTTAAATATGAAATCTAAGAAAACTCTCTCAATTACAGTTAAATATCCTGGAATAATATACATTATAAAGATAACATTAGACATTTTCCCCTTCATAAACTCTTGTTTATTTATTTTTTATTGAAACGTCTGTTCGTAATTATTTCTATTCAGTTTCAATGGTTATTTAGCTCAATATGCCAAAATTTTCAGAGGAATAAATGCTGACAGCTGATATTGTAGGATGTTTATATTTTGTTCAAATTCAATACACCAGTTAATATGTATGAGTGAGAAGGTTGCCTCAGCGAAAGAAAGATTTGTACCAATTAATTAACTTTCTAGCCTCTATTTTAATGGTATTGTGTAGTTTATCCTAAGCACTAAGATCTTTTTCTTTTATTCTGTAGCATTTATGTTAGTTATTTCTCATAGCTAGATTTAATATAGTTTTTAGATAACTAAATAGAAAGCAGGTATTGCAAAAATAATATGTGCTACTGAAAGAGAAAAAATTTTAACTGCATCAATGGCATTTTTGGTAAAGTTCTGTTTCCACCTCTTCCAACAATCAGTTGTATCGGATACGGAAACAACCTAATGAAAGGTTAGATGTCTTCTCAGATTTTGCAGTTTTGCTTGTCAAACATGTTTTCAGTTTTGAGTATAGAAAACCACTAACCTAGTCATGTTTTCATGGAAAACAGAACAGAATGGTTTCCTTATTGCAGTGGATCAAACACCTTTTAGACCTTTTATTTAATTAAAATTTTGAGTTTGTAGAAGGTTAATATGGAGAGAATGCTCAGATATGATAAAATTGGCATTCTGTAATTCAAGTTTTTTTTCCGTATTCCTCATAAAAAGCCATGAATCTACTAAAGGTTTTTAAGTTGCCTTTCTTTACTTTTAAAGTCCTCCTTTTGAGGCTGATGAATTACCTTAGGTCACAATATGAATAATATTGGTTCATTTTATGAATTAAATTTACCCTATTTTTTATCTTTAATCCAGGATTAGTTCTAGGCAGGTACCAATGCAAGCAATTATTGTAGGGATTTTCACTCAAAAACACATTTAGCATACATTGACTTTTGATATTTATTAGAAAACATGGAATTTTGCATCTGAATGGCTGAATGATTTCATAAGGAGTATGTGAACATCCCAAAAGACTAATGGGAGATGGCCTATGTTCTTTATACATAGTTATATCATCAGAAAAATTCTTACGCAGATTTTATGTTAAACTACCCTGACTGGTGAATAAGCAACATACTAATTTTAAAATAAATAAGCTTTAAAGGAAATTCTGAGTCCCATCAATTTTGATACCAACTATTTATGCACTTCTTATTCCCAATCGATATGAAATGGTTTGAAAATAGTGCTTAATCTTTTAGATTAAATTTTTTTACAGATTAAAAATCTTTCTACAAATACCTTAGTATTTAGAGTTGCCTATTTAGAATGGGGAACAAATGACATCCTCATCCAAATCTCTCTTGGCCAGTTCTGGTTGAATGCCGGTGGCATACTCCAAAAAAGTATTAGATACCACACAAATTGAGGGATAAAATAATCATCTGAGAAGTGGAAGAGGTAGTCAAGTACCAACTGTGGCAGATGTAGCAAGGTTAACATCAAGGAAAGATATTTATCATATAAAAGTTACAAACTATATTTGGGAATTAAAGCAGTAATTTTCTATCCAACCCTTATGTTTACACACCATCTGAATGTGGAGGCAGGTCTAGAAAGTTGCTTAAGTGGGAGGGGGGATTTTAATACAAGTTCCTTATGAACTCATCTACAATTAACTTTTGCAATGTTGTTTGGGATAGGGTTTTGTACGGTGATAGTTGAGAAATTACATTCATTCATTAACTCAAGCTCCTTGTCATATCCAGTATTATCACAATGTCATCAGACAGGTATACTGGGGTAATTGCAATCTTATTTGTATTTGCCAATTTCTAAATGTTGAGAACTTTTAACATTCCATTGTTTCTATTTGTCAGAATTACTGTGCAGTTTTGACAATGAAAACATTTATGATCAGCAGCTGGAATTTTTTGCAGTAATATTTACCCATTACACATTATCAGGAAATATCAAACTTTGGTTCATTGAGGAAAATAATAATGAGATTGATTATTTGTATATTTATTATTTATAAAATGGACAATTCATAATATCACATTAGTGGTGTGCACCATCAAATCATTACAGACAAATTTTAATTTCTGGTCCCTTGTTGAATTGAGTTACTATACAAATTTATAAAATTTTATCCAATCTGCTTGGAATCACAAGTCGAAACTTTAAAATACCTACATCCTGAATTAAACTATCTTTCTGGCATAATTTGATTATAAACATATACAGCAAAAAACCTTTATGAACACTTTCTTAGATATAAAAATGAAATAAAATATCACTGTAAAAAATCATCTTGCTAAAACTCATCACCTCCATTTCTAAAATCGGTGGTGTGATATTTACTTTTCATTTCATTCAATATATATAGTCATCATTTTCTTTGACAAAGCAATAACCTTACATCAAAGGTTGTTATATACATTGGACATTCTTTCAAAGAACCATTGTATAACTTACAATATAATTACTAAAAATAATCTTTGGATTTTCAAAGAGAAGCATCACATTCATTAGTATTGCAAACAGCTTTGCTGGAATGAGCAGTCATTATGGAAGCATGTTTTTGTTATTTTAACATACAAAACATTTAAAAAACTATAATGACATTCATACTTGAACACAGATATAAAAATATAAAAATAAGAGATCAGTCTTTAAAATAAGATCAATTTAGACATAAATTTAGTTACCTACTAATGCTTCCTATGTTAGTATCTATAACATCAATTTCAAATGCAGAGTTGTCATAATTAATGCCATTATCTATATTCTTGGAGTCGCTCATCTCCAGTGCATCTTTTGGCATTGCAGGTCCCCAATCCTTTGTTGGTTGGAACAATTCTGCACCCTTCTGTTGTAAAGCAAGAAGAAAAGTGAATGGAGAGCAATTTAACAAGAAGGAATAAAAAGAGTAATGAAAATAATGACAAACCTCTTTTCCCTTGTATACCCTGTATATTGCGAATGCTACCAATGGAATTACAGAGACAATACCAAGCAGCCATCCTAGACCATCAACCCAACCTGGGAATATGTAATCACCATAATATGCTGGCACCATGTCATAGAAACTGAAAACCAAGACACCCTGAAATAGAAAGAAAAATCAGTTAATTTATGAATGGTTAATTAAGATTTCTTTGTCATATGTTTTTTATTTCAGTTAGACCTTTATTTTTTAATTCAGTCATAGTTTTGTATACAAGTTGTGTTTTATGCATATTCTATATTAATGTAAGCTTTCCAAATCAAATTTACTTGCTCCTTCATTATCCTCTTGAAAATATCCCTAAAATGTAACTGTCAGCGATAGAGTACCAAATAAAGAAGATACACCGATTGCTTTAGGCAAGACTAGATATCTAATACAGGGAATCTGGATGCAGAAATTCTATATGGATCACTTTTACACTTTCTATACCCATGTGATATGTAATGGTTTATAAAAAAGCATGATATGTGATGTATTAAAATGTGGTATAGATATATCGCTTCAATTCATCAAAATTAGGAAGTTGCCTTTCTAGAATGGGGCCCCTTGAAAATGGGATCCCAAGAGCTAGACATCCACCATAACCCCCTTGATCAGCCCTGGTTTTAGTTCTTAAATATGTTTGTTATGCAAAATATAATATATTTGAAGTGCTATACAATGTTTAATATTTCTCTATTATGTATTCAGTGTCATCATCATCATGGGTTAAAAATTCATATATTGCTTTGCTTCAGCTCTCCAGGTCATCCTGCTCCCTGCAAATTGCTTCATTCCCTTATGATTTCTAACCATAATTCTAACAATTCTGATGTAAAACCTTTTTGTATTTCTCTCAGGAATTTTATTTCTGGTAGAATGTCTCCATCTTTGAATAAATTCTACCTAAATCCTAAGGTATTTGAAGACAAGAAATATTGGCATTGGTCAATATTTCTTTTGAATAGGTTTTTAATTTAAATGAATTTTGTGGTGTGAATTAATTATCTAAGTTTAATCTTTGTGCCAAAGATAATTAGTTTAACATCCTTGGAATCATAAGTAAATAATTGGCGTTCATAGCTATCTATATTTGGTATACTCACCAAAAGCATTATTGGAGATACTACAATCCAACATCCTTGCCAGTACCATTTCACAACCTTTGGAATTTTCATTCCCATTTCAGAAATATTTTCCATGAATTTCTCTGAGCCTGAAAAATATAATGAAATGTTATGATAACTAATTTTTCATATTGCATCAATATATATCCTACTAACAAATTCCACATTCTAACTTTCTCTACTTAGATTTCCTGCTTAAAAATTAAAATCCCCATACATCACTCAAACCAATATTGGATTTTTCTATTCAGACTAAAAACCAATTCATCTTTTCACCAATAAGAAAATTTCATTTCTGTCAATTCATCAAAGTAATTTCACTTTCTGTTGTGGAATGAGATATTATAAATCACAATTTAATAAAAAATTGTAGATTAATTTAATAGAATGATACATCAGATATAGGTCCCATACTATGAAGAGCACCATATTTTCTTTATAATAAATCTAATTCAAATATGTCTACTTACCATAAACCCATCCTACAAGAACAGTTTCAGCCAAACCAATAATAAGAATTGACCATGCAGCAGTGTTCCAATCAAGAAGAGTAAACAAATAAACTCCTCCATCAAAGCACATTGGAATTCCTGCCACAAAGCAAGCAGCACAAGTTCCCATTGCCACTAAAGCCTTATGAGCCCTCAGCTTAGGCCATTTATCCATTACTGCAGTAGTTATTGACTCTAAACCAGCAATCTGTAGAATAGAGAGTCAACAAATTATTCTATGGCTTATTTAATTTAACAACATACAATTTGACCAATATTCATGCATTTTGATTATACATAAATAAAGTCTACAAGCAAATATCTACAAATTATTCCTTCTTAGTATATTTATTTCATTGCTTCTCTATCTGACTTTAAAACAATTAAATTCATGAGAAATAGAACAAATAAAATTCAATCTTGAGGTAACTAATTGAACATTTAATAGCTTCACTATGATTGATAATTTCAAATGAAGTAAAGAAGTGGAATGGAATTCTATACTGCAATAAGTAGCATGAAAATGGATGGTAAGTTTAATGGAATACTCTATTAATATTACACAATTACTGAATTACTTACCTGGCTTCCAAGGCCAAGACAGAACAGCATAAAGAAGAACAAAAATGCCCATAATTGGGGCAGAGGCATGTGTAGCACAGCCTCAGGATATGCAACAAATGCAAGACCTGGTCCAGAATTCACTACATCAGGAACAGTAACACCCATGCGATTGGCAAGAAAACCAAGAATTGCAAATATAGAAAATCCAGCAAGAACAGATGTAAAACAATTTACCACTGTCACAATGAGAGCATCCCTGAAAAAAAAGGCATGAAAATAAATATAACAGCAAAATCTTTGGTAGACTTTACAACATATTTATTTTTTCATTTATAATGAAAGAAATGCATATATTGAACATCCAATAATAACACATTTATAGAATTTTACAACTGTTGCAATGGTTATATTCCAAACAAATGAACAGAATAATAAATTTAGTTATATAGTTTAATATGTCAATACTCCTGAACATTAGAAATTCTTCCAGTCTTCTCTTCCAAGCTCTGCTTTCAATATTAAAATGGAATTTTAAGGTCTTTTAAGTCTATTTTAACTCTTTGACATTCAAATTTGGCATTATTTACTCATAGCTAAGTATCTGGATTGCAGTCGATAATCTGATATTATTGTATATTTGCACCACCACAATTTTAATTCAGATAAACAGGCTATGAATTCAAAGAAGCTTTTAGAGAGCTTATGGAGCTGGATGAAGGTTTTTATTTGCCAATATTCATACAGAGATATCTTTTTGGAAAGGCATTTCCAAAGATAAAATTATGAAGATTATAATGAAAAGGATTTTTTATTGAATTTGACAAAAATATTTGAATAATGACAAGTGTAATTGATAATTTTGTATATATTCCTCAGAAGTTTATACCTATGACTATGCTTTTATGGATTTGAAATCAAATTACCAGCTCACCTATGACAGTTGTTGCGAAAATCATTGTAGGATGAAAGGGTAACAAGAGATCCACATCCCAGTCCAAGAGCATAGAAGACTTGTGAAGAAGCATCTCCCCATACTGCAGCAGTTGTCAAGATCTCCCATTTTGGGTTTATGTAATAGTAAATGCCATCAGCTGCACCATCTAATGTGGCTCCTAAGTAAATATAAATTAATAAAAATTGATTTTATAAAAAAATTCTATATAAATTGTTACTACTTCACAAAAGCAAGGTTTCTATAGAATATTCCAGTATTCCTGATGTTTGATTTTTGGAAAGTTCGGTTGAAATCTTCTGATATAAGCTACAAATTGTAAATTTAATTGTCAGACCAATGAATACAGCATAGATGCGACATGAAATAAGGCTATTCTTGCAATATGGAGGGTTATATATAAGATATGGTTCCTTTAGAATTCATCATCACTGACTAGAAAAACTGGAATGCACTATATGTGACTTAAACCAATTAACTGCTAGAAGTGTCATACCAACCTCGAATGAGTAAGGCAAAAAGAACAACGTAGGGGAAAAGAGCAGTGAAGTACATGACTTTTCCTGCTGATGCAACCCCCTTAATGAGACAAACAGCTGCAATGACCCAAGCAATTCCAAGGCTGAGGAGCACACGCCACTGAAGACCACCCCAGTTCTCCCAGTCTGCACCAAGACCCGCTCCAAGTACATAGCGACTGTTTCAAAGAAAATTAAATGTAGGATTAAAATATCTAACATGTGACATTCATTTAAAATAAATTAGTACATTAACTAAATTTTAAATTAATTCTGCTATGAAAAGAAATTTTTATCTTTCAGAAAAAGATCTCTACAGGAATGCTAAGGTGTGTTTTATTTCCTTATTTATATCTTAAACAGCGTAATTTTATAAATTAAACTGCTAAAGGATTTTGGCTCTTAAAATGAAAATAAGTATTACTCCAAATGTATGAAGATTATTAACCCTAAATCTAGGATACATACATACATATGGAATGAAACTCATAAAATGAGGAATCTTTGAAAAGAGACAAAGACTTGAATTTTCTTTTATATATATTTTGTAACTGATTTCATAACTTTATGATGAATTGATGAATTTTAAAGAGTAAAGAATACCCATTTCACAGTTAGAAAATATTAAATAAGGATTTGGTCTTGGATATTTTTATTGATGTAAGCAATATATTGATTTGAAATATGAGGGTGGTCTGAAAAGTTTCCAACGCCAGATTTTTCAGAAATCTTCAGAAAATTTTCAGAAATTTTCAGAAAACATGACGAGTAATGGTGAAATGTTGGAAACTTTTCAGACCACCAATGTATTTTGAGAAATATTAAATTTTCTGCAGCTTAAGTGAGTATATAAAGATTTGAATGAAGAGATTTTCATTTTAAATTATTATAATGAAAGCTTTGCAGTAACAAGAGAAAGAAAATTCATTACTTCCAAATTTTACTTAAGTCAGTTTCAGGTATGTTTTTAGCTGACAAGCAGTATAACAAAGATTTTGATATATGAGAGTGTAAAAATTTTGGCAGAGATAAATTTGAAAAAGATTGAATTGGTGAAGAACAAGTTGATTTTCAAATAAAGAAGCTTCCCACAAGAAATGTTGTGCCCTTAAAATAGTTCGGTGAATACTAATTAGTTATTCAGAAGTCCATTCCAAAATTTTACACTCTTGAAACTTATTTTAATAGTAAGTTATTATAAAAAACATTCTCACATTCTATTCTTACATAGGTTTAAAGAACCTCGTTATTTTAGTAAATTAGAAATCTGATATTCAATTAATTATTATTCATAAGTATGTACTTCATCAATAATTGCTACTTATATGCCTATGATTATGCACATCTGTTTCCAGCTTAAAAGTGTTAATAAAAACAATTCCTTTTATATCTTACCTGTAGAATTCCTCAGAACTTAACACCCTATTTAGAAGTTTGTGTAGTGTTATAGCAGTTCCATTCACAGGATCAAAGCAATGGGTGTTGTTGTTCGCCAATGCTATATAGCCTCTTGATTCACAAATAGATGACACATAATGACAACTCTGATTCCAAAATGTCATCATACCATAATTTTTTGTCTCAAATAGAGTCTCATCACTGGTATTTGAGGCCAAAACAAGTGACTCAGAGGCTACAATACCACTTTCATAACCGTACCAATCTTTGTTCAAGTGACTTCCTTGAAGGCAATTTCGATCCAACAACTCGCTGAAGCAACCTGTAATATTTAAGAATTTAAATAATGAAAACATACAATTATGTATCCACTTATATAAGTGAATTCAAAACTTAACCTTATTTATGCACAAAAAGATTGTATATTAAAAATATATTAGGCTGAAAACCTTTTGAGTTCTGTTATGTTGAAGATACATACTCAAAATACTATCTTCAACAAAAGCTGCAACATTACAACAAAGGCCACTCAACATAAATGAGTTCAGCCATTGAGAATATATTACCTTAATTAATCATAAGGGAAATGGTGTTAGATGAATTCCATGTATAAAAGCATACACCTATGATAATCTCCAAGGAAAATAGACATGAAAAAAGTCTGATATGACTAGGGGTCAAAACCAGGTCTTCCACTTACTGAATAGTTGATCTAACTGATTGAGCAATTTTTCTGAACATTCAGATATACAATTATGGGAAAATTTTCCTTTCAATCTTTTTTACACATGTTTTGCAAAATAAAGAAGAGATATTTCATAACAAGATTTGATTCCATGTCTATATGAATTCACAACACATAATAAGTGCTACACATTGCCAATTGTCATGTTCCCTCACAAAGAAAAAACAAAGCAGAGCAATCCTTATAATCATCTTTTCATTATTTTAAAATAATATTTTAATTTTGTTATATTCTACATTCACTCAGCATCTGTTAGTCCAGGGATATGCATGTATTTTGTTTTTGTTGATGTTATCATACATAACATTTCTCCAAGTTAGGTTTGGACTCTCACCTCCTGAGACCTCAGTCATAAAGACCCCATCCATTCTGAACATCCATCTAACATTGACAGGTTCTGCCAAAAGGAGGTTTTCTGGATGCCTGGATCCCCAGTTTGAAGGGGGCAGATTTCAAAAGGGTAATGTTTTTATCTTGGGGAATGCAAACAATGTGTTGGTAAGAAGTTCCAGGAGCTATAGTAGACATTTTCAATCGGCTCCTTTTTGTAGAATGGAGATAACATATATTCATAACTTAGAAATTCTTTCAAAGCACTGTTTTCCACCCATTTGTCCGACAACATATCCATAAGATGAGGAGGTTCAATTTTCATACATTATATTTTGCTTCTTCTATATTGTCTGAAAGTGGAATGTATAAATGTATTCCTTCAGAAGTGTAGTTTTGAATACTCCGAGCATAGAATGGTTGATCACTGTTTGTGACTAAGATTTTCTCAATGGATATTAAGGAAAATTTGGGCTCCCAGAATGCTTAGTGGGAATGTTCGACTTTGGTGAAAGCGGTCCTGGGTGCGATTTCTGGTGGGTGATCACACGTGGAATGGCCTTAGCTGTCATTTTTAAAATTACTGCTACTGTGGAGGAAGGCGCAGTTCTGAGCAAATCATCATATCAGAGTCACAATTAATTATATTTTGTTAATATCTTGCCTAGGTTCTCCATAATAGAATAGAAATATTTGACTTATGTGATGCGAGGTAATGTTCGAAAGAAAATAATTACGAACCTTTTCTGAGGCATAGAGATACGCTGGATCACTCAAGAATAAGCGAATACAAAAGCCCATTAGGGAGAGATTTGCGGAAGGCTTTGTGGCCAAGGCAGAAAGTTCGTCTGACCAAAACAGCGGCATTGACTTTTGCTGTGATCCTAATAGAGGAAGTCAACCCACAAAGCGGCGTAAGAGATAATACTAAGGGAAATATACAGGAAGGCGATGTGGAGACTATTCGAGAAGATATGTCAATGGATAGAGTAACCACTTCGGAAAGATCCGAGTCCCGGTCCCGTCGAATTTTTTCGTATTTGCTAAATGCATAATTTCCGAAATGATATTCCTTTCCTTTACACGATGGATTTATTAAAGTTTCAAGCAACAAACTATAACTCTAAAACAGATCAACAATACTTACTTAAATTCAAAGAAGATGTATTAATGTGCATATTTAATGGCGGTATATATTGAAAATGCCTTTCGCAATCCATTCAAAAGTATCTTGGCTAAAATTAAGAATAATTTTTAAAACGATACATAAGAACACCTTTGAGAAGAGAGACGATTTTCGACAAAATGTTGATGACCGGATCTTCCTTTTACTAAATGGATATTCCCAAACCAAAGCCTTAGTTCCTGTTTTCCTTGTTTACGTTCATGGAAAGAAAATAGGTTACGGAATTACACAAGTTTAGAATCGTATCCGAAACCTGTAGACGAGAAATAAACAGGAAACTGTAAGGCTATCCAAGGGACGGATAACTGAAGGTTGTAATTAGAACTAGAAAGGAATTCTTTATGATAATATGCGAGCGAAAAAACGGATTACAAGACATCGTTTCCCTAAATGTAAATAAATTTTCTATGACCCGGTTATTGGTTCCCTTGGCACTTCTTGAAAACAATGATGTTTCTAAGTTGCCGATTCCAGTTAAAGTAAGCATTAAAAGCTGTGGTGGAGGTTTATCATTCTTCATACATAGGGTTGTCAGATTTTTGTTGCTTGGAAAAACTTGGAATGATCATAAAAATATAATCACAAGGAGGGAAGTAACAGAGAACATGCATAGGATAGAGCAATTAAAGGACGGTTATTACAAGAAAAACTGAATAGATACGACAAGTAGCTATAAAGAGCCACAAATGAAGATTTATAGGCTATTCATCGCCATTTATAAATAATATTCGTTTACAAATAAGAACGAATGAGTCATTGATGTGATACATTAAATTTCTTTTGCAAAATTGCAAGATTTTCGTGATTTTTAATTATGTGAGTGAGATCTTTATTCTCAAAAAGGCCTCTGAATTGGTGCTTTAATTTCTCAACTCTTAAATAATTAAAAATTTTTCCGCATAAGTATACATTCCTATATTCATTGCGGGCCTCAGGATGACCACTAGTGGTCCACATGTTGTGTAAGCCTTCGGATATAATAGATTTAGGAATCATTAAACAGGTGGATTTATAATTTGATGTAACCATCGGCCATCGCCGCCCCACGTCTCTTTTAACTGGTGCGATTTAAGTCAGAGAGACAGGACTATGGCTTTGATTTTAGACTATCGTTCTTCTTTCCATGGTATAGTATAATGGAGGAAGAGAAGGTTGGAGAAACAGAAAAAAGATTGATGATAAATGGGCCCACGAGGATATTAAATATGCACGATAAATACTTTGTTCTTCATGTGAAAGTTATGAACCAAAAAAGCCAAAAAATTTAAAGTACAACTTTAGCATGATTGTGAAAATAAAATATGATTTCAGAAAGAGCAGCAAATGTTTCTCATATTCGTTGATAAATTGTAATTCTTAATACATGTTTAAAAAGGAGACGCGATTTGGGAAATTGGTGCAGTTTAAGCAACCTTCCGCTCTCCTATCTACATTTACTCGAAAATAAACAATTTATAGGGATAGTACGCCTACAGAATGCTATCACATAGAAAAAACGATGACATAATAACGTTTGATAGTACCGAATGTAAAGATTAAATTTTCACATGAAAGAATTTTTATATTAGACTGGCCGGCAGTGGGTTTTGCCCATCTCTTGGGCCGGCACTTAGTATAGAACCTAGCTAAAACTAATATTTGTTATGGCGCTCAGATTGTTTACGCCATACGAGTTACCTAATCCCAATGACATGGTTTCCTTTCCCAATTTCCCACAGAATTTCCCGAACAATATTTTACTATCATTTTTATGGAATCTTAAGGTACTCAAATCCGAAATCTCGGTCATCCTTATCTCAAACAGTTCCCGTTTTATACATTTTCCTAAAATCTTCCGCATAGAAGTTGTATCATCGATTTTCTGTTCCAATATTTACTTCTGTCTGAATGTTACATTCTAGATCACCAATGCCGTCTTTAACTTCTTCCGTCGTCAACACAAAAAATTAAGCCTGATACGAAGATAAGTTTTTAAAAGCGCTTTATTCATCGCAAAATTTTATATCTTTCTCTGTAGGAGATACAATGATTTAGAGATTTCCAAACACTCCCTTTGAAGTTTTACATAAAGTGCGAGCTCGATTCTACGATATATAACTATCGTTGGTTACTGAACCAGTTACTACATGCACTAAAGGCTGAGAATTTTATTTCAAACAGTATATTTTCCTCTTTAAAATTTAAAATAATACTGAAATAGATTAACGCCTCGTTCCGTTGGAATGAGTTTCTTTTAAGCTAAACTCAGATTTAAACTACAAAAAAGGACTACTATTATGTACTTAAAGAGATTGTGGTTGTTTAGATTCATGATGCACTTCTATAAATAGTCTGCTTAACGAAGAAGTTCTCGAAAATTCTTCTGAATTTATAATTAAACCAGACAAAATAGTTTTTCCTCAATCAGTAGTTGAAAAATAAAGCATTACGTGAATAACAGGGTTCCATTAGGGAGTCCAATTTTAAGTTCTCTGCTAAATCTTCAAATATTATCAGGTTGATCCTGCCATGGCCTAGAGGAATAGAATTACAATTGGATAGCTAGCATATAGCCATTCTTATTTTGATATTTTAAGCATGGATACTAAAAATATGTAAATTAATCGGTTTTCCTTTATCCCTAGTTACGCATTGAAACTTTTTTCATAGCAGTTGTTAGCTAGAGGTACGTATATTAGAGGTACGTATATCAGAGCACGTAGCAACGTAACCCGCCACAGTGGCTCCCAGATCGAACTCATTTTACTGACAGCAATGGAGTACACCTGTATTATTGTAGTATATGTTGCTGCTGATAGTATAGAATAAAAAATATGTAATTTAACGATGAAGTATAATCTCGGAAACCGATGTCTAGAGTACTTTTTGTATAAGTCAAAATAAAACGATTGAATGAAACGTAAAAACGAATTATTTCACGATGAAGAAATGAAAACAAACATGCTGCGATTACAGTCGCATTTTTGCAGGAGACATACTTTCATAGATATATCACAGTTAATTCGTAGTTAAATTACCCATTATGACCTTCTAAAGAGCATTCCACTGAAACTATTCGCATTAAAAGCTTTTTGATGGGAATATGTTAAGAAAAAAGGCCTTTTTCATTGTATTAGGTCAGAGAAAGAGGTCATGCACCGATGACGACCATTCGTCAGACCAAAAAAGCCTAACGGTGCTTCCTGGGCGGAGGCAAAATTGTTATTTTTTCTCTTTACGACGATTTAGGCACAATGGGAATTCGGGCTGCCATTTAATTTAATGCATTCATGCATGCGGTTCAAATAGAATTCCTAAAAGTGGTTTTGAACTTCCGGAAATCGTGTGGCTTATGAGAGTTTCTCCTCCATGCATTCTCATAAAAATCAGCAACCAAAATATCAACAAAATAACAAAAATCAGTCCATTTTTAATATTAGCGAATAGAATATAACATATAACGTGGCCACAAGTACTCTGAATCAAAACTAGAAGAGTTAAAAGTATTTCGAACCAATGGAATGAGATACCCCAGTGAATAAGTAGGGAAATTATGAATAATTTACGTTATTGAAATGAATAATCTACATTATATTTTCAAAAAATTATTTACTCAATAGTCTGTGCGAACCTGACGATGGTTTAACACCGAAACCGGTAGTTTGCAAATAAAAGAACATGTGGAAAAGTACACATCAGCTTTCAAACAATTATTGATTTCATAGAAAAACCGACCGACCGACCGAAATCATTGACAATCGCTGGTTAATATTTTTTTCTTTTTGATTCGATTTGACATGGCTGGTATGCTTGAGGGAATGATAGCTTATGTTAAGAAGCTGTTAGTGTTTATTTTATAACTTTGAAATAACGAAATAGGATAATTAGCCAGTTTTATTTCTAAGACATATAGTATTTTTCAAGCAAGATTTGTGCAAATCTGCCCTTTGGCATGAATTATATGGAATCGACTGATTTCTAATGAAGTCGGCAGCATAGCCGGCGAAAGATTATTACCGATGAGGCTGCGAGACCTACAAATTCAGCACCATTTCTTTCGAATAGTTCTGTTATATTCTGTAGACTTGCTCTAAATATGGTCCGCGGGACACATGCGGCCCGCAGTGGATTTTGGAAATTTCACTTATTCGCAAAAGAGATAATTATTTAAAATTTTAGAATGAAACGCAGCCTTGAAAAACAGGTTCTAAAGAATGATTACTAGAATCTACCTATTTAATTTTATTTATTTATAGGATATCTACCTCCTTAATTCCAATTTACAATAATCTTATCACTGCAAAATTATATGTAACATATCAATGATTCCTTCGTGTACTTATGTTTAAATTCATATTCTTTTAATTATTGCTTTTATCATAGGTGACTTTAACATCCGCTTTATTTGTTAAGCACAAATAACTTGATTTCCACAGAATTCTTCTTTACCGTTCCGCAATCAGTGTCTTTAATATCCATGTTCCCTCCTTTGTAGTTGAGCAAGCCTGCTCTATTGTATTCTTTCAGCAGTATTGTGTTGTACAAGTCAGAGAGGTGTGTGATAGTGATATGTATGACGTTAGGATGTGATGTTTTGTAAGCAGGTAAAACCTGTTACTATCGCATTGAATGTTTGTATCTAGAACAGCGATATTATTCTGAGAAATGGAATTCCACCACGTCACTTGATGATGCCTATCATTCGCTGAAACCGGTCGTCTGTTCTCAACAAACATTTGCGGGAAAAGTCATTCCATATAAAGAGATAATGTTGTCATATGACAGATGGCCTACTCGCGATTTCGTATTTAAGGAATAACCGAACACGATTACATATCACAATGTCGGCGGCATAACAAACAACGTTTATTGCTACAGGAAATATTTAGCCTTTTATGAAAGCAGTCTATTGATTAATATGATCAGATCTAAAAGGCTATGACGGAGACGAGGAACCTGCATTCAACCCATTAGGCATACAAAGTAGTCTTTTAGTCACTTACTGAGCAATTGATAGTAAGCATTTAAATAATATTCATTCCTACTTTTGCGAATGACGCAAATTGAAATTAAAATAGAAAATAATTTTAGTTCTTATAGCGAGTGAATTTCATTTTTTACATTCAATTTCGACATTAAACTATTCGAACATGGGCACTTAGCAACTTAAGAGCTGCCTTTTCCTTTCTTGCAATCGAATGGCATATGCAGCCTTCCGATGGAAATCCTCTTCTATGCTAGGATCTCGAATAGTAGAAGCTATTGGCAAGCTTTCTTTGACAACGGCAATATTTTCCGAGGTCGCATCCAAGTGCTTCCTCATCGTGCATAATGTAGAGGATTGCCATTCAAAACAGGGATTTTCCTGGGTCATGAACGTTGCTTGCAAGGCCCAAACCAAGGGCTATGAGAAGAGCATCTGCTCGAAATTGACGACGGGAAATGCGGGCGAACCTCTGTATTCTATGAATTGTATGGGAACCATGACCTGGATAATATTCATAGCAAATGGCCACCGAGGGAATACGCAGCTTATCAACCAACGGGACCTATTATTCACTTGCAAATTTCCCATTGGCATTGCTGCAAACGAGTAGCGATTGAGGATAATCTTCCATAGAAGGGTAAACAAATGAGCGATAAAAAGCGCACTAACATTATCGAAAGTGCGCCTGACGGAGGATCTTCAGCTAGAGCTGCCAGATGATTGATTTAGGAAGTTCAATACTGATTTTCTATTGCTTTCCTCAATATGCATTTTTTTCACAAGATGCAAAAAAGTATCAAAATGCTTTTTGATTTAGCGAACAAAACTAAGTGAAAAGTATACAAATAAAATTGTTGGTTGGATCTTTCTCAACGAGATGTCAAATTAGGTTTGTTTTTAGTTTTGACATGTATTTATTGTTAGTAATATATTTGGCCAAATGTGGTTGATTTGAACATTGAATGTTTAATGATACAAATTACACTTTTCACTCTCTCATTTTTAACGATACAGTTACAGAAAGATACAGTTATAAAGTCAGAATGTCGACAACAGATAACCTTTCCATGAATAGTACTTATAATCACTCGTTATAATTTAAATTATATAAATAGTTATACAGGTTTACCGTTGACGCTAGTTTAAATGATGACATTTCTTTGTTGTGTAAGTACCCTCTTATATCCTTTAGCTAAAAATAAATCTAAATTAAGCTGTATTAATTCATATTAACAAAACCATATGCTTCATACACATGTTTTTAAAATTGCATGATAAAAATTATAATCTCTTATATTATTATAAAAAAATAATACCTCTTGTGGATTGATTTTCAAAAATTTGCGTCTGGCAGCCTTATCTTCAGAAAAATGAAAAAGGTGACTAATTCAGCCTATAGTTTAAGTATATAGTCATTCAAATTCTTGCCAGTAGATAACGATGTGAAATAATGCATAATATTAATTTGTTTGGCAATTCTGAGGCGCCTTTAGTTCGCTTAACTGATGTCAATTGCTAAATTTTCTACTTCAAATCGAATTTAAACAACGTTGGCGTCGATCATTATCAATTTATTGTTAATTCATTGTTTATTTATTAATTTATCGTTAATTGCGAATTTTATACACCTCAAACCAACTTCATAGCAAAGCTTACCACTGTCTCTCCGATTTGAATTAAAATTTAAAAGAAAAGACTGAGTTGAAGATAATAATTATTAGAGTAATAATTACAAATCGAAATTAAAAAGGTGAGTATCACCCACAATTAACCTCGTTTACAATGCTCAATTACTTGTAAATAAACGGTTTTGGAAGTTTTCGGATAACGCACCGGTCGAGAACTTCATACCATACGTGCGATTTAATGATATTTTAAGTCCATTCAATTTCCAAATAAGTCTTTTTCGTATTTTTAACGAATTTAATTGATGATACTGATAGAATAAATTCAAAATATTTCTGAAAGAAATGAAAAAACAATCCTCATTTGCATCATACTAAAGGTGAATGAAAGATGTTCTGTTGAATTAACACTTGGAAAAAAGCTTAAAATAATTGATTTCCAGAACTCTATTATCTCAGCTAAGCATACATACAGACACACGAACTTAAATATATGAATAAAATTTACTTTCTAAAATGGTGATCATAAAAAAGCATTTACTTGCAGTGTTGAACTCATTGGAACACGATCCCCAAGGCAACTCTGAGTAGATGATGGAATAAATCATGTAAAGGATGGTCCATGCAATGATGACGTGATAGTATATGGTCACTAGCACTATCACCACCAACGTAGAGAATCCGAGACCTGTAACGGAAAACAGAATATTCAAATAATTGAAAATTAATTAAATAACTAGTTTAACTGCATAATTTACAATACATAATAGATCGAACACATAGGGGTAATTATACATGTATGTCTCATTGGCAACTAACTCAATTGGAGAAAATTTTTCTCTGTGGTACTCCGAATACACATAACTTTTCCGATCAGAACCCAGAAATGACATTCATAAAACAACGCTTCATTTATTGGGTATTGAAAAGCAATTTGTGAAGTTTTTTTCGCTTCTTCGTTTTTAAAGAACTGCTTTAACGTAAAAGGAAACGAATCATTTTTCCTTAATCTTCCTTAATTTTCAATTTAGTAAAAATTTTTTCACTGTAGAGTGAATGTTCAAAATTACGTAACCAAGGAATACGCTCTCTTTGTACGATAAACAAACTACTTTTAAAACAGTACGACAAAACGGCGACCAATATTGCACAACCAGGCTATTACTATTATTAATAAAATTACAATTATTAATAAAATTAGAAAAATACGTTACAAGTGGGTAGCCGTCAGGTGGTTACAGAATTAAAGCAAACACTCCATACATAACACTCCAGTCCATACATAAAATTCCACAACTCCCTTCATATGTAACAAAACCACACATTATTTTGCTAATTCATACCAAAAACCAGTCCTCCTCATTAATTAATGCAAGCTATTGGATAATAATCATTATTATGTCTGGTGGAAACCCCCACGGTAGACTTATATAATAATAACTGACTTCTAAAGTAGACTTAATAACATGTCACTATCTCCTTATCCTGTTAAGAAACACCTTATGATTTTTAGGAAATAGTTCAAGCACTCCTGCAGGTAAATTATTCCATTCTATAGGAGTCCCATTTTAGATCGAGAATTTAATTTTAATGGTTCGTTGCCTAATCAATTTAACGCCCTTCTGTTTACAACTCCATTCCCTGAAAAGCGCCATAAACGGATATTACTTTATATACCTGAGGCCTTCGTTCAATGTTATCCCCAACCCGCATAGCAAAGGCGGAAGGTCAAGTGAGAAGGGAAAACAAGAGGATGAGCGAGGGCATTGATACAATTGCACCACTTCCCTCACCATCTGACTCATCTCTTTGAAGGATTATTCAAATATTTCCAGTGATGCATCAGTGCCGCACGTTGGCCGTGACCCGATTCGAGCTGAATCCAAATATTTCGACAAGGTCGTGACTTTCGATCACAAGATAATAATGGAGAAATATACCTGTTGATTTTCGAGAGAATGGATGCTTCTCCCCAATTCATGTGCCTCACTTATGAGAGAGGATTATAATTGATAAATAATTCAGTCGATATTCGCGAGTGGTCTTACAATTTATCCTCGTCCCAATGCTAGATGTCTTACTCACCCGAGAACACTATAATGGATGTAGTAATGTCAGTCTTTGTTCGAGAGTGATAATGTAATTGCTACCGTTGTCATATCTCATTTATGGAGTGTTAACCCTCTCCATCAGGTGGTAGACGCGAAAATTGCCTGTGCTTCGGAGGGCTGAGGAATATTAAGTTATTTTATTTTTAATATTTCCAAAACCAAAACCTAAGTAAGGTTGCTTATGAATGAATACTGAAGTTCAAGAGCATTTAAAGCCTCGAGTAATCGAGCTACCCGAGGTTATCAAAAAATTTCTAGGGGTGAACATATTAAAATTTATAGTTTTAGTGTCAAAAATCAAAATTGGATATTTTAATGGACACTTAACAACAAAAATTCCACGATTTAACAATTCATTTTAGCAAAACCTTGTACGATAATAATAAACTATATTGCAATAAACAAATAGTACTGTTAAAATGCGAGATTTATTAACCGTTCTTTAAAATATTTCAGATACTAATAGCATTACCATTCAGAATTTCTCCTTGAACTGTAAGTAAATTACTCGTTAAAGGAAAAATTCCAAATTTTTCTGTTGAAGCTGGTTGGGTGACATTAATGCAATCAGGATTTTCTTTCAGTTGACTTGAAAACAAACCTATGTTTCATATTTATTTATTTTCCTTTTGACGTGTGTATTTATCAACTGGCATGTTTTCCTTGATGGACAAATCCTTTGCCTCAGTCAATGCATCGAAAATTCTTTAAATTATTCTTCCCTGTCTAACAAGTAACATTGTAGAGTGAAAGTTAACAAGTTTAGTAACAAAGGACAACGCTCTTTTTGTACGTAGAAAAAGCTGACCATTCTTAAGCATATGAAAAGAAGGCAACCAATATCACGCAACAATAGTTCGCGGACTCTATATATCTAAAGCTGTTTCAAGTAAATGAAAATCAAGAAGGATCCTTTTCGTTTAATGGTGTAAAGTACTTGTTTAAAAATTAAAAAGATAAAAAACAGGTTTTTGCTGTACTTTTAGAATACCATATGTTGTAATTAGCCGCTATTGAGAGAGAGTTTACCATCTCTTAGTAATGTCCATAAAAATGAGCTAGTAATTTAATGGAATCAATACCTTGCCTTGCAAAATAATGAAAGTACTCATACATTTTCATTGCCATATAATAAAATAGATATTCTTCTAAATTGAGGGCTTTGAAACCTCTCTACAGATACATATATCTGCTGAGAGTATATTATCCATTTTATTTATTTATTCAGAGACTGGCAATTATTGCATGAAACTATAGTGATATATTATTGGCCAAAATTGAATTAAACCGCAAAGGCATAAATAACTTTAGTCTTCTCTTTCTAATTTCGTAATCCGAAATCTTCGATTCATGTAAACTCTTGTTTAATGTCTAACTAACAATACACGGCTATTTGTAACCTCAGGTGCACTCAAAAATATCCGAAATTGACCACGTATCAGGAAATGCACTTCTAACTCGATTGGAGCCAAAAAAAGAAGCCTTCGATAGAGGGACATCCAAAATATCCGCAGATAAAGATAACCTTGAACTCAATGCAAGCCCTCTCTGAACATCGCATACGCCCAAACGGTATAATCATTGCCAATTCTTCAAAGTAACCGGTTTCTCTGGATTCTCCAGCAAATAATTTAGGACAATCCGTTTTCCCAAATAATGAGATCAATTCTAGGAACCGGTCTACTTTCATCTAATTAACTGCTTTTGCAATAAAATAGAGCGATGGGTTGGGGTTGCGTGTAAATTAAGATTTGCAAAATTTAGCACGTCAATCAGCTAAGAATGTTATTTACGTCAGTTTTTATTATACGGGATACTAAAATCAGCCCATACAAAATAAGTATAATTTTGATAAGTCATAATACAAATGATATTATAAAAAGTCTTAAATATCATCTTAGAGGTAAGAAGTTGGCCATCGAAATGTAGTTAATGTGCTTAGTTTATGATGAATTGAGTAAGAATTCGTTGGAAATACGACAATGATTTGAAGGGCAAAGAAATTTAAATCCTGTTATAAAAGCTTTTCAGTTTTGTAATACTTCGGAACTCGTTCTGTGATCGAATCAAATCAAGATTTTTTTTATAAAACTGTTCTAAACTTCGGTTAGAAAAACGTGATAGTCTCCTCTCATCAAAGTTTCAATTTTTATCGGATTCTAGCGAATGTCGTTGAAAAGATGATCATACGAAAAATTTTCATTTTTATGTAACCAATGATGTTTTCAAGATTTCTCTTAAAGTACTTTCCAGTACAAACTACTAATATGCAATGATTCTTGGATATTAAATACCGCAATAGCCATGTCGAAATCTTTAGCTTTTATGAGGTATTATTTGCTTCAAGCAAAGGTTTCCTTCCTGCAGACAACCCGAAATCATATTGACAATATAAATGCGTTTAATTAAATTTCCCAAAGAATGAAGGAATATTATAATGCAAGAGAAATATGAGAATAAATTCTTATTTTTTCCGTCTTACATCGTCCATTATTTACATCATTATTTTTAGTTACTTATAAATTAAGAGGAAAATTCAGCACTAAGAAAATGCAACAGGAAAACTCCTAATTTCCTTTCTTAGGAAAGACTAAGGAATTGATTAATTTCTTCAGAAGAATGTTTCATTATGATTATCATCTATCAGACGGAGTAATTGACCCTAATTCTTCAAATATAATTAGCGTAAACAATTATGAGCTTATTACTAACATAATAAAGGGCATTTTTAATGATTTTTACATCGCAAGGAAATTTATATCTTTCATTCAAGATTTCTATTAAAGTTAATTGCCTTAGGAGTTCGAAACTAGTATCAAAGTTGACATTCTTATCTTTGAATATTTTCGTCTAAAATGTTTAATGTAGAAATATAGACCTTTATTGGCGAGGTTAGGCCAATGAAAGCTCTAACCTCGCGTAAAGTAATTCTAATATTTTCTGAATTCCGTGTAATGGAACCTTATCTAGGAAGACAAGAGACTTGCAATTTCCACAGGAATGTATTTATAACTATGGCCAGTCGCGCCGAATGTATCCTGTCGAAATTACTAGGTTTCTTTTATTATCTAAGTCTTGTGTACAGCTGTAAAATAATGTTTGCTATAGTTACTGAAAGGTGAGGGTAAAGTACGGAAAAATATCTTGGCAGTTTGAGATTCATGAGGAAGAAACCGTATTGCTGGAGAAAATCCACAGAGAAGTGGTGAGAGGGAAAAAGAAGGAAAACACAACCGCACCCAACATATAAAACATACTGTCTCCTTGTTTTTAGGGATAGTCAAAGATTTAAAATCAAAACGTCGGGTCGTAGAAAAGGTGAGGGTAAATTTTCATATACAAACAGATATTCATATATAACAGCTGTTAATTGGAATGTTTTATCTAAGATAAAAGCCAAAACGCCCACAAAGAAGAGGATGTGAAAAACCTGCGCAAATCTATTGATTGTAAAAGGTAAACTGAGAACAGAATGGACATCACAAAATAGGAATTAATAAAAAATGTACATAAAATTAAATCAATAACTGTAGAACTGTGAAAAATGACTCACAAATAAAAACCGACATAAATCATCATGAAATTAGCATTTTAAACAAACTACTAAAACATCCGAAGATTAAAATCTTTCGAGAGAAATAAAAAGTATGAATATTCCATATAGTTATAAAAAATATCGGAAATATTAAATATATAAAATTTTAGAATAAAAAGGTGATGAAATTTTGGTAGTATGATAAACATAAGTAATCCTGCAGCATTTGTTTGTTTACAATACGATAATGCTGTCACGTAGATTTAATCTTATGTGACATGTATCACTCCAGGATATTTCCCCAACATCCCGATGGCCATCCACGTGGATGGTCATCGGTTTGTCAAGCATTAAAATGAGTCCCGCATATACCCGTTTGCCCAATTGGTACCAATCGCAACGGCCGTTGTTGCATCCAGACTGTTTCCGCCATCGAATTACACTCCGATTGGGTTATGCAAGAGATAGTTGCAAAATATATTCCGCAACCTGTCTCGACGCGATGTTTATTTCTTTTGGTTTCTTTCTCTTCCCATTGTTGCGCGATAGTTTGGCGTACGCCCGTCGAGGGCGGGCGTGTCGCAGAAGTTACGACCCTGGCCATGGAGCCGAACTCACTGACCGTGGAAGATTGGGGCCATCTTCTGAAAGGCCTCGCTGGGACCCAAACTGGAGTACTGCCCCACCACCAGTTCCAGGAAAAAGAGTGGTAATCCAGCGGCGAAGATCATGATTGTGTGAGGAACGAGGAAGGCACCTGAAAAGAAACAGAAGTTGAGGAGATTAGAAAAACAGATTCGGTGATGAGAGTTCAGTGATCATATATTCTCAAAACCCATCAATTATGAAAACCAACTGTATTTGCCGATGTGGAAAATTGGAGGACAGTGATCCCTTGGATACCCCGATAACGAGTGTATGGCCAAATGAAGATTTTCCCCCATTTACAGCAAATGAATGCGAATTCGGACAATTTTGGTGATTGGGTGCACACCTATGTACAAAAATTATTAAGGTGAGCAAAACGGAACTAATATTGCTCATTCTTGTCTTCTTGTGAACCTTTCGAGGTTTACTGTTCCGATTCAAATTTCAACAATAAGAGCGCCGATCATTGTTTCGTAACGCTAGAATTGTTGCATCAAACTTTTGTAGTTTGATTACGAATTCATCGCATGTATTTTTTCATACTCAGTTCTACTGAAATTAACTTAATCTCGTAGATCTTAAGTACAACTAACAACCCAGAGTATGTTAACATAAAAATATAGTATAAAGTAATGAAAAAAAAATTAAGCAAATTTTTTATAAATCAAATAATATTTTTTTATGCATGGGAAGTTTGGTGAGCTTGAATTGGCTCGTGTACTTGTAATTATCAAATATTCTCATATCTAAGTCGCATTAAAGTCTTGGAAGTGGTGTAAAGAGGAGAATAATCATAACACGATTGAGAGACGCACGCAATTCGCTGTGTTACGCTTCTCAACACTCCCGGACAAACTTTCAACAGTTATTAATTACTAAATAGTATGGAAGTCTTTCGATTATTAAATCACTGCTTTAAATCAAGGTGTCATAAGAAGCGTGTTTTTATTTATCGTAACCTACCGGCATACCGATTGCAATCTTTAATGATTGCTTACTAAAAGATCGTTAACTGGCAATGAGGAAATATATCAGAGAACGTTATGGTAACTTTTCTCTGCGATACCTATAATGCGATAATGTATTTTGATCGCGAATTTAAGACGCACCCGATTTTTGAAGTTCTAGATATGCAAAGAAAAGTGCTTCTTAGATAAGAATATAAGTTGGCTTAGTAGAGTTGTTGTTAAAAGTGCTTCGACTGCTGAGTTCATTTAAGTTGGATTAAACGGATATTCGTAACAAATAAAGATAATCGCAATCGCTCTAATGAAATAAATCATTTAAATAATTTTAACCATCTTTTGGTGGATCTATTTATTTTTAAGATATTTTGGAAACGGTAGGTATCCTATGAACATAATATTTCACTGCTTTAAACATCGTCGAGGACTCCCGGCTGTGGGCAGCGCGTTCGAACTCGATGTAAGGAGATACTCGGTAAAATACCCCGATTAGTCAGAAAACGAAGCTAAACTTCGATAGCTTGATACCCGAACTTTATTTCTCAACTCCGATTGATTACTGCAGCGGTTGCCTCATTTGTACACTTGGCCAACTCTATTGGCCCGGTATTTCATTCAGGAAGACTCTAAAGAAAAGGATTCTCGTTCTTTAGAAAAGAGATTGGTAAACTAATAGTTGAGCCAAAAAAACACACCCCAAAAAGAATTATTTCCTGCAATCCACCAGTACACTTGGTTATCGGAGATTGAAGTTTATTTTGGTTATCACGGAGGTCATGCGGAATGTGTTTTCTCTATCTGATAAACGAACCTTTTCATGAACCTGTTTTATTAAGTCGTTTTCTGATAATTTTGGCATATATTGATAAGAAGGCATTTTCCGATACTTAAGTGAGTACACTGCTGTTCGTTATAGTTTCCCATGGCACAGATACATGTAGAGAACAATTTTCCTTCCACCTTTATCTGGATTAAAATTATTGGTGCAATCAAAAATTCAAAAGGAAAATGTAAGAATGCATAAGCTAATCTCCCTGGAAATATGAGGGAAACTTCTCTAACTAAACATTTCAGGTGAGGTAACACGCTATGACATATTATACGCTTCTCACAGCTATTCATCCTGAAAGTCATTTACTTTCATTCCTTGAGAATGTTCCTTAAAGTATTTGAATAGCTAACTTTCAAAATTTTACGCCAATGAAAATCAATTGAAAAATTTTTGATATTATAAAAGACAGCCGAAACGGTTTACCTGCGAATCAGGATATATAATTATGCTGCCGTATGGGTGAACATTGCTTCTAAATGCACTTCAAATTATTTCAAGTTACATTTGATGCAATTCTCATTTAACAATAGATCAATCTCTTATCATTCACTCAACTAAATAAAAATACGACATTAATATCAAATTCTTTTGATCTTTAAAACAGTCATAACTGCTCTTTTTAACTAATAAATTCTAAGGGTCTATAATTTTCAATCAAATACTACTTTATAACAATTAAAGTCACGAAGCAAATTCATTATATATTTACGTTGCTGTCAGTAAAATTCTGGTTTCTACAACAGTTTTTCCGACGCTTTCTCAAATCCACAGCTTATTTATATCAATAACTGAGTCGGTGGTCACCTTAGTGATTACCCAAATAGTGAGACATGTCCGATGAATTTCGATATGAAGTACAGATTATAGACATTTTCACCACAAAATACAAAAAATGCGAGAATAAGATAGATTTAGCCGTATAGTAAACTACATGTGATGGAAATCAGTTTCTATTAACATATTTTTATTAAAAAATGAACATAGCACGAATGAAGCATCGCGTTTAATTTTACGGAAACTTATCATCAACTTCGATTAGAACTCCCATCTTCCCAGAGATTTCTACCATGGTAAAATCTAATCCAGTACACAGTACAGGAAATGTTACTATCATTTTCGACGGTTGAGGGCGTCGTACCAATGAGATGCGGCACACCATACTAGCTTAATGAAGCTCTGTCGAATTGAAAATGAGCTACTATTGATTTAATGAAATGACACTTCAATCAGGCCACATGTAATATGTCAGTAGAGTGATGTGTTGGCCAAGGCCTTCTACGTTCCAACGGGCACGTAGCGTCCTCGAAAACTTTCACGAACATTTTCCTCATTCTCTGAAGCTGAATTCCGACGGATTCAGACTTCACAGCTGTGTTCTGCATCTAAGGAAATAAATAAACTGAGGGAACAAACTAATCTTTATTTATCTCTCGGTATAAATTTCAATTTCGGATATGTCTCCAGGTTACTATAATAGCAAAGCCCTAAAGTAAAAAGGATGATGAAATCCCGATTATTTTGCGAATGCTCGAAATTTCGAATCGAGTTTATTTTGCAAGACAAAAATTTGGAATCGAAGAAACATCTGCAAAACTTGAATCTAATCCAATCAAATCAAATACAAATATAAATGGAGAAAATAATGTTTCCCTTTTTTTGTTTTGATTTCAATTTTGTACATAACATTTGTATGGCACATTTTATCTTAGTTTGCCTTTAACCAAAATAAATTTACTAAAGAAAACGACTTTAATTACCAAATAATATCTAATTGAAAAAATCCCTATCATAAATTTACAATACTAATTCATAATTTATGCAGAAGATCGACAAATAAAATGCGAGCTCCAGATTGAAAAATTTACAAGAAACATGGACAAAGCATCGCGTATCGAATCGAATATTTAGTAAATTCGATTTAAAATTTGAATAATTTAATCACTTGCATTGTAATTGAAAAAACAAGATTCTTATATAAATAGTCTGAACTAAAGTTACAAAATTGATCCATGATAAAGCCAAAATACAGAGCTTAATACTTCAGACTGTGTGAAAAAATTTGGTGAAATTAACGAAAAGCCTTGAAAAAAAGGAGAAAGGCAGGGATGCGGTATATCACAGCTGATTTTCAATGCATACATGAAGACGGCCATAAATTACGTCAAACAGAATACATCGGGAGGTGTACAAATGCAAAGAAATTTCCCAAGAACAAATATAAGCGAAAGGAGAAACCGCATGTTGTTCTTTGTAAATATGGTTATACTCATTACAGAATACGAGAATTCCGCTTTTTATAGCTACCAAAATGTTATCGATAGCTACGTAAATATATGCAAAATTTTTCTAGCGAATTTTCCGAAAATCGATCCAATTTTACCAAAGTTTTGGATGTTTTAAATCGAGAAGAACATCGGACTGTAAAAATAAAAAAATCTAAAATGACCCCTTCCGATATCATATGATCATTTTTGCGATTATATTTCACTGAAGAAAACCCATCCGCAAGGAAACGAAAAATGGACTTGAGGGATATTTCTAACGATAGCTACTGAAATCGGATCGGAAATATATACACTAAGGTAATTATTATTAATGTGCGAATCGTGTGTTTCATTTATAATCGAACTCAAATCTAAGAGAATTGATTTGATATTCCATGCGAATGCTTTGCTCATTTGTTTCTCGTAAAATAGCATAGTAAATGTATACTATTACATGTAATTTAGTAACTATAGTGATTTTGTTAGAAGCATACTTTTGCAAAAAAAGGCCATGTGAATTTCTTGTAAAAAATATAAAAAAGGAGACAAAAATAATAATTAACGAAAACATTTCACTACCTAAACTTCTATTCGATTTGGTTCGAACTTTTATCTATCTAAAAATAGTTCGATTTGATTTGAATTTTCGAATATTCACGAACTTCTAGTGATTATTGCAGTAGATAACTGAAATATTTTCTCATATTTTTGGTCACACCAGTTCCCATATATTTCATTTCATTTTAGTATCCCTCAACTTCTTCTTCATGATCAACTTTCGCTATTACACTATAATAGTAGGCGTAATGACGCATCTGAACACAGCAATTTTCAGTTCTCTCTAGTATTTATGTAGTTGAGTAACTTACATTAATCTTTCTATGACAGAAGTAAGCATCCTTAAAGGAATGATAGAAGGCGGAAGTGAAAGGGGAATGCTAAGATTACAATTCATTGGACAAAAAGAAGTTGATATGGGCGCACAGACATTTAAAGGTATCAAAATATTACCAGGAAATAGAGAGTAATGGAGGAGAGTTGCTGCCAACCAATTTACTGATTCGGAAGAGAAGGGATGCTTATTTTCCTTGGAGTTTCTGTACTTTTTAGTTGGCTGCATACACACTGATATCTGGTAGGGGGCAGGTACCGTTCTGCGTTTGAGCATGCTAAGCACACTCGCTTACCTTTGCTGACAAAGGCTATTTTTTCATAATGAGAGAGAATCTATCAAATGTCATCCGCAGCCTACGTTGGTTTTGTGACGTCATATGTGAGGAAAGAGAGTTGTTCTGCGAAAGCAAGAGGTCATCCCCTGTTTCGTCCAATCCCAGCACGTGGAAAAGCCGTTTTCCTCATTCACTCACTCTCCCTCTTTCTCTGGCGAATTCTTGGCCTCCTTAAGCTAAATCTCTCTCGACCTCTACGTTTTATTCGCTCTGCAACATGCGCCAGTATTTGCATAGTGTTTTCTTGGGGAATACAGAAATCGCTAAATGTAACAGTCTCTAACAATATCAACACTTGCTATCAGATTACTGTAACCAAGCCGAGGACGACAGTTATTTCATTACTGCATAAGAGACGCTCATTTGTTATGTAATCGCCGTGTTTAAAATTCACCTATTTGCTTACTTGATGACAGTATTCATAATAAGTGCATGATGAATTCATTTTCTGATCCGTTGCAAACATTTTACTCTTGTGAAATATAATTATAATAATAGTAAATCGGAAGATGAAACATAGGAGAGAATATTCAATCGAGATTTTTACTTTTTTGGTTGAATATTGTTTTTGAACTGAAAAAACGAAGTATTTATGTAAAACATAGCAATTTTTGTGGAAATAATGAAGTCAAATCAGTAACTGTTTACGTTGGCTTGTTCCTATGACTATTGCTACGACCCTTTTTCTATTTCGACGTTATTTACATCGGTGGCAAAAATCGCTTCGTAATTAAAGAGCATACAAACACCAGATAAACATTGAAATAAATGAAAACTTAATGATAGTTTCTACCACATAGTACAAGAACATTAGAAAAGTAAGAGAGTTGTAACAGAAACCAGGTGTGTTCTATTTACATATTTTAATGATATAACCTATTTATCGTTGCCATTGCCATTTGATGGTGTGAGTTGCTAGTTATCTATAAATAACTTAATTGTCATAAAATTGCGTGGATATGAAGGCTAATAGTTTCGAATTATCTACTAAATACTCCATTAGAGTGAGGTAGAAAGCATTTCTTTGGATTTCTTTAGCAAGCATCCAAGCTGTCTTGTTTTTGCTCATTTGGCGTCGCAGAACCAGCAGAAGTTGCCGTGTCATTGTGTAACATTCCATGTGCCATTACAAGAGAAGCTTTATTTTCCCACTGCTGCTTCATCATACTCCCAAAATATGTTTCAGACTTTAAAGGATGAAAATAAGTTATTTATTTTAAAAATCAACTTAATAATGTTATATGAATCTTGATTTTTAGTTTAGATCTTAGAAATATCTCATTGCAAGGCCAATTTCCTTTTAAACTGCGATCAAAACTAACGGTGTATATATCTCAAAAGAAACGGTCGTATTGATGCTTGTTACTTTCTTTTGCACTACGGCATAGATGTTTTATATATGTGAACTACTCACAAAATTATATGAATGATTTACTGTGAAGTGTTTGAATCCAAGACCTTGAAATTAAATGTAAACTATCGGACATAATCTCGAAGTTTTTAGTGGGTAAACCACTCTACTAATCAATAAAATTATATGAATGCGTTTGAATCCAAGAATTCGCAATGACTTGAGAACTATCTGAGATAATAATGAGAAAAAAATGTTTATAATGATTGGAGTCAGAGTGGAAGCTTTAGGAATAAAGGAGCTTGGTTTTTCGGCAACTAATTAAAAACCTGGCTCATTTTGGGGTTCATTATATTTGTCATTTAAAATACACAAACTAAAATGCAATAAATAAACAATAACATAGCAACTTTGATAACTCGGGCGACTCAACTAAGGTAATCCAACCAATTTCAACAGACAATCCAAAAATATACTTTTGTGTTTTTTTCACCTTCACACGCTTTCTTGTTAGATATAAATTTTTGTTACCCTACTTTACTGGACATCGAGCAATCATTCATTATACTGCAATCGAGTATTGGGTGATAGCATACTTTCCGCCGAAATCTGATACTTCATATAACATCTAAGAGATTTCCTTCTGCTTGAAATTCTGTGATCATGACAATAATATGAAAAGCATAGAAGAATAGCGAATCAATGAGTCAACTCTAGATGGAGGAGGAAAAATTAAACTGTGCAAAATTAAGGGACGCAGACGCAAAGGAAGAAAAGACGCTTTGTCATTCCATTAAGGAAAAAGGTTAATGATTAAACATTCCAGTTCGACATGAGGATAAGGATCTGCCTTTTCCATGTTTGCTTAAATACGATATTTTTTCATCATTGATAAATAAGCCTTTCGCACTAATAAGTGGCTCTAATAACTATCGCTTAGACCTTAAAACGTTCTTCATAGTTTCGCTTTGCTCTAAAGTCAATACGCTGATAGAAATCGTTGACATAGCCCAAAGAGGCAATGCTTATCACTTTGGCCACAATTACTCGGTAGACCAAACGCCATAGTAACTGAAAATCCGTTAATTCAGTGTGGCAATTTCCCAGAGAAGATAGCGAAGTTCCTGCGAATTTCTCAAGACAATCCTTCCTGCGTGCGTTCTTGAAATGTTAGGGAATGACGGGAAGAGTGCAATTGTGAGGAAAAACAAACAGAGACACAAAAGGATTTCCTATAACTCACTGCAAACAGAATGTACTCCTCACATCCTGAACTAAGAATATCCATGAATCATTTTCATTTACGACCTTTAACCAACCATTAGAATCGTCGGGGTGTTTGCAGACAAGGTATTCAACTGAATTTCCCGAAAAGAGGTTGTGACTAATGATTTTGAGTAGTTCGGATACAATAATAATCAAAAAATCATAGCACATAAATAGTTCTAAAAAACATATTCAGACAGTCATAAGTAATAATAGAAGTTTATTAGAAGTTCCTGAGACAATAATTCGAATTAGGAGTGACATTACCAAAAGTGATGTAGTGTGCTGCGAGGTTCAGTTCAGCATTAACTCGATACTCAGAAAATATTGGTAGAGGAACGAAGGGTTACAGTTGTTAGTTCATTTTAGAAAATATCTAGATACACCCAGAAAAATAACTAAAAAGTCGCGTAGTACCAACCTCGCTGAAAAGAATTTAATAAAAAATAAGAATTAAGTTAACTCTTAACGTTAGAAGAAAGACGGAAAGTAAATCGACTTGTAGGTATCTTTCAGGTCTGAAACGGAGGAGAGGCATGGATGGAGCTAAATATCAGAATAATGGAACCACACTATATAGCGAGAGGGGATCATTTACAGAAGTTAAAACAGAGGAAACAAAGAACTGATATCGCCAAGTATCCTTTTATAAGGAGAGGAATGGAATGTTACTTGAAGAAGACTTCAAACCCTTACCTAAAGAGAGAACAGAGTTCAAAAATAGATGTTGAAGTCTAATTAAATAAGTGGAGTGAATATTGTTTTTTTTGTATTATTTGGATTTTTGTAAACGTGACGATGCATCGCGATGTGAAAACGATTAAGTGACAATTTGGACTGAAAATTAACATTATAAACAGTGACAGTGAACTTTAGTTTTCATGATTAGAGGATATGTGGTGTAAATGTTTTGGTGGGGTGCAAAGGAGGTGTGTGTAAAGTAGGTCTTCATGTAGTGTTGTGATGTTCGAATACTGTACTGTGTGGGTAGAAACGTTAATTGCGGAACATTTATCTGTGTAACGTCTGGTGTAGGGATTGGAATTTGAATTATGTTGCTTAAAGACAATGGTTGGGGCTGCCTCCAGAAGTAATTCTACTCGCAGCATATTTACTAATAAATAAATAAATTAGAACTAAATATTCGCTTAAAAAGAAATCGTTTTTCACTACAATTTCTCAGCAGTATCTCTCGCAGGAAAAAAATGTATAAGATTTGGGCATTGCATCAATTATATTTAACACTATTTTGATATAACATTATCATTATCCTTTGCACTATTTACTCGACACTGTTACGGAAGGTGCCTTTTCGATTCATATACATAAGACATATACATAAGACAAGACTGTTACGTTCACGACTTGGGACTGTTGAGTCTATGTAATAGAATATATGTTGCTGAGAAAATAAAGTATGTTAAAAGATGAAAAAAGTCGAAAGGGTATAGTGACAGAAACCACAAAATGGTAATTTTGTTCTCAGAATTTCTTACTGTTTCATATTTTCTGAATGATGCAAATTTCTAATACAAGCACTTAGGCATCCTTCTACTAATGGCATCCAAAGTAACCTAAATGTATGCTCAGATAACATCTGCTCCGTACTCTTAAGTACAGTTCTCTCCTATTTCACAATACTCCATTACTTTCCCTTCCATGAATATTTCTGCATTTGCATGCTTTTACTAAGGCCCAACTGAGACCGAGATAATGTACTATTACAAATCCTCCAGTGTGTTCTTTGCTACATAAAAACAAAATTTTATTATCTAATTAAAATCAAATTAATAGTATTTAATGAATCTTGTTTATTAATTTGTATTTATTTTCGGCCACATATAAACCGAAAGACTATACAGTAAAACTAAAATCAAGCAAATATCAAAACATTTTTAAGTTAAATTTTATTATCTGAAGAAATGCCAATTTCAAACGATAATCTATTCCAAGTTTGTGGTGAAAAATGTTAGCTTCCAAAACTGAGGATATTTCATGCTTAAAGTTTTGAAATCTTTGGGCTTCATAATATGAGAGAATAATTAACTTTGTTCTTGAAAGCGATTGGTTTAGATAGACTATGCATCTGCAAATTGCCAAGGATTCTCTCAAATAATACCTGCAATGAAGTAATGAAAATCACACTAGAAAATGTTCAAAGAAAAAATTTGATAGTCAAAGTACCCTAAAATTAATCTCTACAAAATAGAGTATTTTATGGCAGTACGTTTCATAACTATTATCACATAAATGTGATGAATCAATTCATTATTCTTTCATTGCATTTTTATATTACCGTGAATTGGTTTAAAGGAAAATGCATATGAAATGTACTCGTGAGGCGTTTTTGTTGCCCTTTTGAGGCTCGCATTGCATTGCTTCAGAAGTAAGAAACTCTTTTAAAAATCTTTTCGATACAAGTGCAGGGCCATGGAACAGACAATCAGCAAGACTTCTGATTTGTGGATCACATTTATTCGCCGATTTTATCGTTAACTTCAGCGACTTACATTTCGGAATACATTTTGATTAGGGCAAAAAGTAATAACAAGTAGTTTCAGCCTTGAGAGTACTGATAAAAATTGATGTAAGAAAAGTCGAAAATTATGTTGCTAGATTGTAAAGAAAATACAACAAATATAACTGAGTTGAAATCTACTGAAACTCACTCATCTGAAGATTGCACCGAATGGCACAGAAATCTGCTTTCTAAATATCAAACTTTCGATTTACGAACTGCAAGTAGGAGCGAGTTAGGACAGTGAAATATTTACATTTACATTTACATATAGACCCTGCAAACCGCCACTGGCGCATGGCAGGGGGTTTAACCTTACTGCAGACGAGCTTTTACATTAATTTGTCATTAGTTTTGAAGTATATTTTATATTTGTTACCCTTTTCGACAAATACTGAGCCAAATTACATTGCTGCCACCAATTCAGCAAGCGATGAAAAATAAAGTAGAAAAGTTACTTCGGAGCGACCGTTAAGGGAACCAAAACTTTATCGATAGCAAAGTAAAAATTTGTCTTATTTTTCATTTTATAATGCCGGCATATTAAAGCCGAGATCTTTCATCGTTTACGTGCTTTCAGATTATGAACCACGCGATTCCACGCTGACAACTTCCAGAGAGGATATCGCCTTGACAGCAGTTCAGCAGGAACTATCGCGCCAAGTTCACAGCTGTTGAATTAATGGATAACGGACAACCTAAATTTACCTGAGAGTTATATTGAGATGTGGGCCACGGAGAAAGTCTGCTGATATGAGGGACACAAAGAATCGCATTGACGATTGACTTTTTTTTAAGGCCTCGACAGATAGCTGCGCTCTTTTCTAAAAGCAACAATTAAGCGAAATCTACTCATTATAACTGAAAGCAAAGTCAACTAAGGATTCGAAATTATTGGCATGATGACAAGCACAGTGGTCTTAATGATTATCCGTAATATTACAATTTGATTTCGACAACCCTTCTGACATTTTTAGGTTCCTTTCTCCATTTCCACATGACCAAACTCATCAAATGTGATGACTTTGCTGCCATTGGGCCTTTTCATATGTCTAAGCCAATTTAAAATGCCGCTTTCACACAGCCTCTCTTTCAATTCAATTCATGACCAATTGAATTAAATATAAAATTTAGAAAGTTATAAGGTAAATTTGGTAAATGAAAGTCCTTTCAAAATATGTACGTGCCTCATTTTTTATCCATAATTTATAGAATATCAAATTTTTTGATAGTTTGTTAATCTAAGCGTTAATGCGAAACTGAAATACCATAAGCACGATCACACTTTTCGAGAATGGCTGCAATGAAATCAATGAGATGACTAATAAATACACAAATATATACCAAATTTTTCCTTGAAACAAGATAGGTAAAAACTTTTGTAATTAAAAAATCATCAATTACGATCTCAAAAATTTATGAGAAGCTTTTCTCTACATTTTCTGCAACTTTAATTTTAATTCTGAGGCGAATTTTGGAAGGAAATCAATCCCACCAATTAAGTCGGAGTTGGCCAAAACTGATAGAGAGGCAGTCCAAAGAAATACTACACGAGTGTCTTTATTGGGTGAAAGTCTCATCCTTCACATTAAAACTTGAAATAAGATCATGTCGTAATTTTAACATAAATAATAGTTTAATACACGAGGGATTTCAGCTAAAATATTTTTCGAACGATCTCATTATCCAGAGGTCACTAAATATCACTCTACTATTGAAAAAGTTGCGAAGATGAACCTTGGCTCACATTTTCCACACATAACTCTGAGGTATATTTCTGAAATAATGTCACCCTTCGTAGAATCGGGTATATTCTGTCAATCTCTTTGTTTTCGATCGAAAATAGATTCAAAATATTGAAGTTAGATAACTCTTCGGCAAAGTAGGTTAAGTAATTGGCGTTCGAAATGGAGCGATTCCGATGCCCTTTTTCTATAATTTGATAATTATCCTCCACATTTCCTTCCTTCAACTACCCAAAAGTAGTGAAAGAGACAACTTTTTCCGCTTTCTTTTTTTCCAATTTTCTTTCCAATCCCTTATTCCATATCATCGTTTGCCTCTTCCCCTCTCTCTCCACTCTTTTCAATTGTCCTTGCAACTCTATTCTATTCTATGGCTAACTTTGCATACCTGTTTCATTTCTTCCGACCTGTCTCTCTAATGTAATTTTGACTCTTTAAAGAAATTTCGCATCTCCAAAGTTATGAGAAATGTCATTTGTGTAGTCTGTATTTTGCAGACATATCCGCCCTAAAAATTACCCACCACTCAGATTAGACATTTAATACACTAAAACCCAGTTAAGAAACTTTTTAGGGAACAGAGTGAAAACCGTTTTATAAGCGGGATATTACAAGTTTCCATTTATTTTCCATTGAGAAGCAAAAAGAATGGGATTTTGGCCCTTTGATTATTAAATAAGTGCTTAAAACCTTAATGAAGAAAATGAACCATCTTTAATTTGATTTACTTATCACAGCTGACAAAATAGAGATTCCGCAAACTATGTTTCGTAATATTGGTTGCCTTCTCGTTATATTTTGTAAGAATGGACTGCTTTTCTCACAGGGTGAGAGCGTCTTAGTTACTTAATTTTGGTCATTTTTCAATCTATAATGAAGCAAGTTTTACCAGATAGACAATCAGGGCAGAATAATGTAAACAATAACCGGTTTGTCGAATGTGGCGGAGGATTGGCTATAGTGAATCGCAGTGCATCTAGGGATGGAAAAAATCCGCCTTTTAAGCGGGTAGCAGCACGTCTAAAACAGTATTTTTACTGTTGAAGGGACGTACCGAAAGTAAACAGCGAATTAAGGGGGATAACGCCTTTAGCGGAAGCGTTTTAAACGGGTTTTGCAGTAGTTTAATTTATAATGCATTTACAAGCTTCTGTGGACATTCAGAACCTCTTCACTTGAGATTATATTCCTCCCTGATACAGATGACGCGTATTACTTTCGTATTCTCGCCATTTCCCTACTCACTATTTCACTTCTCACTTTACTTTCATCTTCGGAATCTTTATTACGTAAATTATTAATATCGTATAATAGTTGTATAATATACCCTTGTGGTCTTAGAGTGGCAAAATCCGCCTCATAAAAACTCCAATTCAGGCATATATAAAGTTTAATGGGAGCGTTTCTTAGTGGAAAAAGTGATGATTGAAGTGTATCAACCCATTCTATTAAAATTATATTTCTTGTATATCAATCTATGGTCGCCTTTTCGGAAACCAGCCCGGCGTTGGCCCTGTGTCCTGAAATTTCTCTAGGCTTCTTCTTATAATTCATCTACAAAAAAATGCACACAATAAGGTTTACAACTCTACGAAAGCATCAATAAAAATAAAAGAATAAAGTTTTCGTTGTTATTCGTTGAAAAATGGAGTTACTATGAGTCAATACGTAGCAAAGAATTGAAGAACCACTTTTGGCATGACTGAGATAAATGCAGTAAGTTCTAGATCTAATAGAGTTGAAAAAGAGAATTAAAAAGGTCTAATGATGGACAGTTTAAGGAAAGATGTCGGATTTCTTTCTTCCGGAATTCTTAGCATGTGATAAGGAGAATATTTAGAGAGATCTTTTGGATGAGATATAGATTTCGTTTGGAAAGAGATAATTGGGTTAGTAAGAAAGAAGATGAGGAAATGCAGAAGAAAATACACGGGGAATATGTTTTTATAACTCTAAAACATTATAACTCTACGAAATGAATGGTTAAAAAAATGATTTGGACTAGAGTACGTATGTCCAGTTTTGAATTTGCTTCTACAAAAACTACACCAGCTGCATACAGAGGGTTTACCTTTCTTATATTGATAATTATTTTGAAATTGCTACAGCAATATTTTTTGTATTTGAGATTTAAAATGAGTATTAATGTCTCTGGATGAATTAAAACCAAGATAAACTAATTTTCTTTTTCAATTATCATGCTTTATGAAACAAAATCTTATGGACCTTTTAAGGAAGAATTAGCTTCTGGGCGGCGCGAGATTGTTGAAAGGGACCCGCGTTGTACATCCCCGGTTTAGAGGGATGAAATGGATTGCTGAGGAAAAAGAAATCAAGTAAATACTGGATTTGATGGAAAACCTAGAGGAGGGAAGGCAAAGGGATAAATTTTTAAATAATCAAAAGGAGGGGTGAAAGTAATCTATAGAGAAGTTATGCAAAAGTAATATGCTAGGAATTTTTGTCACATTGATGTTCTAAAAGGTAGAACACTAGCAAATATATTTTTGTTTAATTAAATCAATTTTGATTAACTGGTTTCCTGAGTAATATAAAGTAATATAATATGGTTTCAACTATGAATATCGCTGCGACAAAGTCTTACTTTGTTCAGATGTTCTCATCAGCATTTCTGTCTTCGTAGCATACCCATTTCTGTTAAAATCAGTTTTCATGTTCGCAATTTTTTGCGACCATGAATGAGATTTTTCATGTATCTATAATTCATTCTAATATTTCCTAATAACTTTTATCGCTATAATATTTTGTTTCTTTGTTGATCTCTTTTCTGTTTCCCTTCTCTTCACCATTTTTAATATAATCAAATTCTGTTTCCTTTCCTTTTTCCAGAATCCATATGTTGTACATCTTATAAATGTATTTTGAAATTTTATTTCTGTTATGTCAGTATATTTGTATGGAATTTTTCACATACTCTTATTTCCTGTCTGCTTCTATATTTTTTGTTAACTGTCATGTTTTCCAGTTCCTTAATAACCGATTAAATGTAAGATCGTTGAATTGGAGACATATATATGCATTCATGAATGTAATAGTTGAAAAGTCTGTTAAAAAGGGATGAAATATTGGCAAAATAGCTAAAAATTAATAATTGAACTTAATAATTAAATATATATTGTGTGATTTTTAGTTAAAAATATATGTAACTATGGTAAACAAGTTTATATGTGTTTTTGGAAATTGATTCAAGTGTTTCGAAAGATGCATATTCCCAGGCTAATAATTTAGCGGAGAACGTATATCAGCAATTCCTGACGCACATCTGAATCATAAGCACGCACGTAGCATTTTCAGCATAGTGGATAAGTAATATCTTTCATGTGACGTGGACATCCTGGAGCTGCACCACTCAAATACTTAGCTTACTTAAACTTAACTTGCTCTCCTCCCAATTTATTCCCTTTCATCTTATCAATTTCCATTTATTTGTAAATAAAAACAAACGAGAAGAAGGGTCCAATTGGACCTCTCCGAATAAAGTGTCAATGTAATCTTCTTATTAAAGTTTGAACCGCGTTTTGGTACACCCACTTTTTATCTGCCCGCTCACTCGTCGACGTGTCGCAAAGGAAATGAGTCCAAGATCAAACTTCATTTCGACATCGTCTTGGCAACGTAACTGAGGTCTGCCATTGTTAAAACCGGGTTGGCGGGAAAAAATAAATCGAAATGACGAGAGGCTGCGAACGCAAGAATATTCTTCAAATGGTATCAATTTACGCCAAATGTTGAAAGGAAGAGGATAACCTACTTCCTCCCGGTAGACTGTGGTAGACTTTCGGTTTCCCACAAAGATACTCCATGGATTATCGAATTCTCAGATGATCTTCAAATGTAGGGCACATCACAAATGGATGTTTATCGTAATTTTAGCACAATCAGCCACAAAAAAAATCCAAAATGCAAATGATTTATTTGGGAAAAAGAAATACCCAAAATTCACTTTCGAGCAACCGCGTTTAAATTGTGTCGACCACTCAGAGAAGGCGTTGAAATAGGACTTGACGAAAGCGATCGTACACACAAAGAATTAATTAATATTAATTAACGATTTTAAACGCGGAAAATTTATTTCCTAAAGATGCTTTTCTTATAATGAAAGACGCATGTTCCTTAGTGCCATCCGGATTTCTCTGATATTAAATACACGCAAATAAACAAAAAACTCCCATGCAGAATCCGGTTAATCAGAAGATCGGATAATCCATCGGATTATTGGGTTCTATTGGACTTAAATCGCTCGGGGAAGAATTTGAAACTATTTTATTCGTATTCATATCCTAAGCAATAAGTGTTGTTTACATTTTACAAAAATACGTAATAATAAGATGGAATACTTTAACTGAAATATATCTTATGAACACCATGATTTTTACATTTAAGTTTACATTTATGATATACCTGTACAGGTAAATTAATAATTGATAATATAAACGCAGAAAAATATTTTGAAAATAAGGCAGCAAAAGAGCCAATCCTTCCTTCCAAAGAAATCAATTCTCTGTAATTATTGTATAGATCGTAATATTCCCCGTATGCAGCACTCAACATGATTAACTTTCAGCGTATCGAATTTCATCAATTAACTCAATACTACCTGTACAACTAACTTCGTACATTTCTTTTCTTATTATTATGGTGTACGGAAAGTAGTCCGCAGTGCGTACGACTGCGCCGCAGGACGAATAATCCGATATATGACATAATAAAGGGAAAATGCAACTTCCATTGATTTATGTACTTCATCAATCTGAGGATTGGTTTGTTGCAGCTTTCAGATAAATCCCACCCAATCGCTTAATTCTCTCTTGCGAATCTTACCCTTGACCATTACCTACCTCTCATGGTCTACCTTCATCTAAAATTCATCTCTTGCACAATTCCCTCCATTACTATCTTGTCTATCACGCCTCAAAGCGATCCCGCGCCTTCGATGATTGTCTTAGTCAGAGGTTTATTTATATACGACGTGCCAATCGCACATACGAGTATATACAAAGTTTCACGTGCACATGCGTATATATATACAAAGGAATATCTAGTGATTGAATTATAGCTAAATTTCCTCTTACTTTCGATGCAAGACAACTCACAGTATCGCCTGGCAGATATTAGAGTTAAAACATTCTCTCCGTCGTCATTAATGGCTGCGGTGGAGCGACCGCCCTGAGAAAATATTTACCAGCTGTCTTCGCTCTTCACTTTTGCGACTTACATTTCAACAATCTTGGCGTAGATTACTGTTGCGTAAGAAGATCACTTTGTTGTCATATGATAAATGTTAACCAAAAGAGTTTGCGCTATCCAAGATGGCAGGGTGTTCACCTCTAATCATAAAAATGTCTTTAATGGAAACAGAAATATAATCCAAATTGATTACATTTCGATAATTATTATAGCTGACGAAAACAAAAATTTACGAAAAAATAACTCCGCAGCTTAAGTATGTATGCGATTGGATTCAATTCTTGTTTTGCTGATATTGATTCGATTAGAATTTTTCGTCGAGAGAAGTAATATAATTCGAATCGATTCTATTTGATATTTCGAATATTCGAGTGCCTTAATATTTCTAATCTGAGGCATCCATACCACTTCCAGAAATCTCAGAGTAAAATGCAGCGAACTAGGCTGATTTTGGAATGCGATGGGGAAAGAGTGAAAGGTTTCTGAGAAAGTGAATGAAAGAGGAAATCCTAAAGTGAAAGGGGAAATTATTGTATAGAAAGGAGAAAAGAAAGCGAACTGGAATTTCTTAGGACACAGTGAAACGCATTAATAGGTAAATCTAAACTAAACTAAGCAACGCAGATATGAAAATATCTAATGCTTTCCCAGTATACCTTATATTAGGATGTTAAAACATTCAGGCCCTTAGATAAATACCCCGCGAGTCGACAGTGGCGTATGGCAGGGGGTGTATTAGCCAAAACATCCTTACCTAATCTACCCTATTAGCCGCTATGATACTTTAGAGACACGAGGAAAACTATGCATTTCAAAGATTAATTTCCTGTAAAACTTGTTCGATAGATCTAGGCGTTCGCTTCCTTTGTTTACTAGAATTATGCTGTCATCTACTTCACTAAGAAGTTCTGAACCGTTGAATTCCTAGGAACAGTTCAGTTGGTAATCTTAATTCCTCACCTAGAGTTAATTTAATACGAAGTATTTATCATAGCCGTAACACTACTGTTGAACCAGAAATCTCTACTAACGATACGACCTGCTCTTACCCGACGTTAGACCATCTCTACTGAGCCTACTTCGCGAGGATCCCAAATCGCGCAGTACTCGAGATTGGGTCGAATAAGGGGAAAATAAGCAATTTCTTTCACTATCCCCTTAGAGTTATACTTGTTAATCTTTGCATTCTATTTACCTTTGCTATTGAAATTCGAGTACGTTCTTTACAAGATTAACTACTGCTAAGTGTACCTCCTAGGTATTTCATTTTAAAAATTTAACCGTTCGTTTAAAACTTGAAGATCTGTAAACGTTTCGATTAATCATAGTAAAAGTAATATATCGTAGGAATATTTGAACCATATTTTCATTCATATTTATTCTACGCACTTCCTGACCAGATGGAAATACAGAATTTAGGAATTCATTAATGGATTATTAACATCGCAATATTTTTTGCTCAAAGTATTGTGGGTTCGACTCTGTACGACTCGAAAATACTCTCATAAGAAACGCACGTACAGTTCTGATCGATTTCAGGTTGTTTTGTTTTCAATAATTGCATTAAAAATAATATAATGATAAAAATCGAGAGAAGATACAAAAATCCCAAGATATTCTTAGTGAATAGTTGTCCACTTCAGGACAAACCCACAAAGAGAATGGCAGGGGAGGTTGCGACTGAAACGTCCTAGCATCCTACAGAACCCAGTTGAAAACCCAAGAGGAGTTCTTCGATATGTCCATGGCGCCTCTACGGAAGCTATCACAAAAGCACTGTTCAGCGACGCTATTGGCGTCGACTAAGAAGTTAATTGCGGAGGAAGGAAAGCGCATGATTTGCTTCTCCGATTTGGTCATGTGCTTAAGATTAATTGCCAAGAGATTCTAACACGTGCGATAGAGGAAAGTCAATTTACAAACTCAACCTAACTACTCAGAGCTCCCTTCTACACATTTGAAAATAAAACGTTTCGTAGGATCACGAGTGGGTACAAAAATAGTTTCATTGCACCGTAATCTTCTTTTGCGCGTGAGGATAACCTTTACGTCGCATACCTGCATTTACTAGTCATTAACTCGAAGGTGACTTGGAGTAATTCTAGTCTCGTATACCTTATCAATTTTGAGAATCGGAAATCTACATTCAGCGGTTCACTTCAGTTTCAGGAAATGGTACGACTGCAGATAAAGCCCCTATTTAGAATTCTTTCTATCAACTCCTGCTGTTTTGAAACTTTGAAGTCACCCTGAATCCAACTACCAATTTTTAAAGTTATGTTTGACCTTTCTTCCTAATTTTTTCCACACCAAAAATACATTACTCTCATTTCCATTCGTATTACCTCAGGCAATTCCCTTACGTGAAAGTCTAACTATCACATATAAAAGCGTGATAAAAAGACTGAATTCAGTTTGCAATAGAAACTGAGATACGATGAAAAACGTGAATGAATCGAAGTAGGAAATAAAATTATGTATCTAATAATATACGGTTAATGATTATATAAAGAAAGGTCTGCGATTAGGAGAGTAATAGTTAGGAAAATGTTAAAGGTGTTAGTTAAAATTAGGAATAAGTTCTATCAGCGTCTTAAGTGAAAATAAAGCGTTATCATTTTATTTAGTTATATATATTTGTATTTATATTTTATATAGTAGAATTTTCTGGTTGGATGGATTGGACAACGCAAATTTGACAGAGTTTGATGGAGGTAGGATTGGACGTTTTAAGTGGAAACGATTTCTTTTCCAAGAACTGAAACGATTGGAATGCGTAAACCAGATAGATCCAATTTATAGTTCAACTTTCAATTTGCACCAGAGGTGCCTTCGGCCTTCAGATGACATTTGGCCTTTTTGGGTGTTCATTGTGGATTTATAGTCTCTTCCTGAAACAAATATTTCTAATTAAATAACCTACCAATCTTTCACGTGAAGCCTAGTGGAAATTGTTCTGCTACAGTTTACTCAGCGAATGAATTCGTTTCCTTAGGTAAAATTTTGATGCTTCATTTTACTACTACTATTTTTACTTTTATCGTGATTTCTGTATTATACACAGTCTTTCATCTCATCTTTTAGCTTGCACTATCACTAAGTTTGCGCAGGATTTCCATACCACCTTTTTCGTAGGTGTTTTCCTGCTGTGTATCTTTTTTCCTAAGATAATTTCATGGGTTTTCTAGATCCACAACTCCTTCTATAGTATTCTTCTCTATTTATATTACCTATAAATGATTTATGCCTTGACTAATATCATTGACGACAGGTTAGATCGAAGAAGAGACTTTAAGTCTCAATCTCGATTCAATAAAGATCTCAATATAACCTTGCCTTACGCGAGACCTACTTACACCTTAATGTACAAGTTAGTGAATCAAGAAAGAAGCAATTTCTCGATGCCGATGGAGTGGTCAACTGTATCGAATTGTAAGATATATCGAACAAGTGGATGTGCGTAGACATCTTCAGGAGAGAAATATTTGTTGGAAAGATATACGTAACCAATTAGACTGCACGATTGGGTGTAAATCCTGCTTTAAATCCTTCGGAAGCATTGTATATATAGTTTCATTATTTATAATTACAAAAAGTATATGAGAGACGTTTCCTTTATTGATTGTTATGCAATTTTTATGCACATTTAATTGTTATACAATTTAATTTAAATTGAAATTAAAAAGCCTCTTCATTAATAGGCTTAAAAGGCATAAAATGTTGGGATAAAAGTTATTTACTCAGTTTAAATATTACTCTTTTGCACTTAAAACTATTATATTCACTAAAACAGCGCTTATTACATGAATCCCGATTATCAAAATCGTAAATATCCTTACTTGGCAATCGAAAACATTACTTAATCCATACAACTAAAGTTCGACAAGCAAATAAAAACAAACAAAACTCTCATGAACCGTATTCGAGATAACTCTAGAGTGATCTGTTTAATAGGTCTGTAATATGATGACTTCCGTTTGATTCAACGGCAGGAAGTAAGAGTTGCTTCTCCCAACTTCCCTTGTTAGTAAATACAGAGAGACTCCGAATTCCGTAGTGCAAACGTACAGTCATATCCACTTTCCCCACTCCGTCACAAAAGGAAAGAGATGAACTGGTTTCGGAATTTCCCGAGAGGAAAAGAATCTCGCCCTCGAACATTTAATTAGCAATTCCGATGAAAAAATGGCTCATAAAATCAGTCATCGCACTGGCGATTAAGCAATTGGTCGCCTTCAGACTGCTTGCCAATTTTTTTGCGCTGAGGAATTTGTTTTGTGTCTAACCAGCAGGGGCGTAAGAAAACCGGAACGGTGTTCAAGGAGGACCGTAGAATATCAAGGGAAAGGAAATCTGGTTCATTGGCATATTGAAGATTTCTTTCATTATAATAAATTTTCAATTATGAATTCTTTCTGTTCCTTCCGTAAGCTTAAGAATTTTCCCGATGCATTCAATATACTACTTAAGGATATCAAGGGCTTCCAGACCTGATGGAAAACCAAAGCGAAGAAATGGAGATATGTTACGACCATTTTAGTCCTAAACTCTTAATTATTCTACATTAACTTGTAGCAACGAAGTGTAAAATGCATTGAATATTTGAATTATTGTAATTTTGGTTCATAGATTTTCCAAACCTTTTTCCGAAATATTTTAAGCATATGTTCCAATTTTAAGTGTAAGAAAATTCTAAGTATGGGCTATTTTACTTTTCTATTTTATTTCCTCAACATATCCCCTATATTAAAATAACTTCCGCAGCATTTACCTTTGCCTACTTTTAATTCAAATTTCCATGGTCTTTGTTTAGCTCATTCCTATCCTATGTCGTCTTTTATACTGCCCTCAAAATTTTTACGTTACTATTCCTTACACTATTATTGTAGGGGCAAATAATTGGAGCTTTTAATCTCAATTTCGCTAGAAATAAAGAAAAATAATTTATTTTTATTCTACGAGAACCGTCTGTTAATCGAAGTTAGGGGTCTGATAGTTTTTATGAGCGCCGCGTCATAAATTTCTGACCAATTCACAGTAAATATTTTTCATAAGTACTTAACTGAAAATTTTCCGGAAAATACCTTGTTAATTTATTTTTGCAAGATTAGAAACTCTTCGATAGAGATGGATTTTGAGCATCATGATTATGTTAATGTAAATGAACATTGACGTTAATGTCAATGCATAAGAATGTGAAGCTGATTCGATCTGGACTCCATAAAAATATATGAATCGATGCATCAATAATGCATTTCTTGTTCTCAAAATACTTCTCTCAATTCCTCTAGAGCCGATAATTACTTTCCGCCTTGAAAATAAATTTCCGCATATTCAAGGAGCCCAATGTATGTTTACATGAACGATAAATATTTTCTCTGACGAAAGCATTGCAAGCCAATAATACTTTAAGGCGCCAAGGATTCACTGTTCCCGATACCGTTAATACCTTCTCTCTTCCTGTTGTAGTTACAAATCAATTGTAAAATTTAATTACAAAAAGTTTAATAATTTCTTCGAAACTGGAGTTGAAGTCATTCTTGCTCTGGTACATACAAGATTTGTGCTGCTAATTCCGTGATGCTTAAGGAATAAAATTACATCCGAACTTGTTGGAAGCAAGCTAAGATATAAAAAACTATTGTCATATTTTTTTGTTTTCGAGCACTAATGCTTGCCGAAGGAAAAATTCGTAATTTCAACAAAAAAAATCGATTCACGACCGTTTTGGCGGCTTACTTATCGTTAGATCTGATAGAAAAATAGAGAAGAGAAATATTTTTTTGTGAATATACTTTTCTTCACTTCTTTTTAGTATGTCGTGCCACAAAGTGCGGTCTATCATGATGGATCATATTAAAATTTTATACGTATTGCTATATATCAAACCTATCTCAATACTTACTTTTTAAGCACGATACCTTATATATTTGAATACTCGTAAATTGAAGATACCTTAAATCCGCTCTTAAATAGCTCTTTCTGTGAATGGGATAAATTCTCCATAATTTTGGAGACATGATCAGAGATAGCAAATTATACTTGATAATGTCGCTAGTTAAATCCTAAGAAGCCGCTAAACTCAGACAATAATGTCCCTAAAATATGAACTTTAAGACTGTCAAGTACCGATATTACTATTTCGATTCATGAACGAATCAAACATGTAACTCCGCGGGAACGTAGATTAGTGTATACATTACAGAATATGCCGGATGGAGAGCGAAAGGTCGCTAAAATAGGATAAAATTCGCTAAAAGAAGGAAATGTCTCTAGATTTTGCCACAAAATCGACAAATCGGTATTTATCCCCCTGATACAAAGGAATTCCTCCAGTCTTATAATGAAGTCTTCAAGATAACTCGAGTAAACAAACGAGAGCGATGAGAGAAAACGAAAGAGGAAATAATCGCAAGGACGGATAAATTACTTCAGGTCGAGTTAGTCCACTAGAGAAGTTAATAGACTTACATAAGGATATCAATGTTTACGCTCTGCCAAACGACACTGGCAGCTTAAAGGGTGAATGAAGTCTTACCTCCACCGTTTCTGTAGCACAAGTAAGGGAATCTCCAAACATTGCCCAGTCCAACAGCATAGCTCAAACACGAGAGGATGAACTCGAGGGGAGAGCTCCAGTTGCCTCTCTCTGCACCCTCTTGCTTCTGCGGCGCGGCTTTGGCCGACCACGGCGCCGCGCGCCACAACTTCCCTATGTCCAACACGACCATCGCGGACTGCTTCGTATGACCTCTCCACTCTCCTGCAGAGTGGTGAATGAATAACCAGGTGAGGAGAGTGGCCACGTTAAAGGATTCGGAGGGCGCGCTTTGAGGGCGCTGGCGGGGAAGAGGGGAAGTGGGCAGTGCTACCAATTCTACCGCTCTCTGCCGCACTATTTCAAACGGAAGCAAAAGTGGAAGTGTTACGTATTATGCACTTAGACGAGTGGGTGTATCCATATATAAATGACAAAGTTCGCAGGAAATGGCTATGTATTGTAGAATTCGATCATGTAAGATGAAGAGATCACTTTCTATTCCACGACAGTTCTCGATAAACACGCGACTAGTTTCATCGTATAATGAATAACTATCTTTCTCCTTATTTCACTTTTTCACCGCTAGTACTCATGTTATAATAAACTCCTATTTTAAATCTGTTAACCGGTAATATTATGTCACTCGATGATGGCAATTGTTCGCCAAAACTAAAATTACATAAACATTAATAAACCAATATTATCATCATTTTATTACAAATGGTTGCTAACATTACATAAAGGGCATTAGGAAATATGCTTTCCATAGTGGAAATAATGAAAATGATTGCAATCCTTAAAGTTAAGCTGCCTAAGACATGCAATGTAATTTTCATTTAATTACCTTTTTAATCGATATTATAATCTCTTTAATGAGTTGTTATCTACGGGCTTAAATGTTGGGTTAATCGAAGTTATTTACTCCGTTGAAATATCTTTCTTATCCATCTAAAATTAATACAATTAAAATAAAATAAACTAGCTCTTAATTTCAACGAACAATTGTAATTATCTTGAAAATACAAGTAATCACTTTGATACATAGTTATATATAAGTATATGTACATTTACATTTACATATAGACCCTGCAAACCGCCACTGGCGCATGGCAGGTGGTATGAAACACCGAAAATAATTCAATTAAACTAGTCGTAGGGTCATTATTTATAATTTAATTTTTCAAATGAAATATTATGGAAGTATTGTCTAATCATCTGAATTTTAACCAGGAATGCCTTTGATAAAATTAATTTTGATATGTAATATATAACATAATAGTCCATTGGCTCACATAATAAACCTCTACGATCTCGTCAGGAAGTTCGTGAATCAATTTGCAAAAATCACGTCTTGTGGAGAGTTACAGACATTGGATTTATATCTTATATTTATAAATATGTACACAACGGTAATTATTATAGTAGATTATTGTCGCAGTCAATCCTCCGGAGCAAGTACGGGTCTGTGAGATCCATATTTGTCCCACTTGAAAAGTAATAATTTAGGGCGCCAGCTACCGTAGGAATATCATTTTTAAGAAAACTTTACTGACGCCTAAACTTCTAAAACTCTCACAGTGAAAACAGAAAACCGTGAATGGCCTGTCAACTACGACAATTGTTTACACAAATATGTGTTTAAACAGATTTAACATTAATAAACAGATTTCAATTTGTGACATTTTCAATGTGCTTAACCGTACATGTCAAGTTTACAATACATACTAACTCGCTTAAGACGCCCCAACTTAAACCACGGATTTCTTTCGGTCCCAGTCCCTTTCACACAAAACGCATGATAAATATATCGCTTAAGACGCTCTTCTATCCGCTTATAGCGCGGATTTTTCCCGTCCCTAGATGCAACCGGTTGTCTACAGCAATCTATCGAAGCAATCAATCCTAAGCCACAATTGATGCACCTAAAATTTTTTACATTGTCTATGTCGCCGTTCTCCTCCCCTTGTCTAGAAAAAGGTTTGTGACTCTTTTGTTTGGATTAACTATTTTCTGTGAAAATATGAACACATCGCAGAGCAATTTATATCCCGGAGCGGATACGAACTCAGAGATAAAGTGATTATCTAAACGAAAGAGAAACAACGGGGAAAGTCCGAAAGGCTATTCATTCTTCAAACAAGGATAAGGAGGCAACCAATAATACGCAAGGATAGTTCGCAGATTTTCTAGATATTTACAGTAGGCAAATAAAACAAACTAAAGAATCACCCTTTTCATTCTAAAGTGTGAAGAATTTATTTACAAATTGTAGAGTTAAAAAAATCATTCGCTTTGTTTTTATCGTAAACGAGATATAAATATATCGTAACCTGGTTATAACACTACACTGCTTATAACGCGATTTCCTTTTGGTCCTCTGAAGAGCGTCTTAACCGGGTATTACTGTATAAAATGAACAAGTCAACTGATTTAATCAGTGCAATTTTGACTTTAGGGATTCCTTCCTCTTTTCTAGTATGTAATCAATTCCAAACATGCTTTAAATATGATTAAATATATGTCAGTTTTACCCAGGAAAGGCAGGCGCATGGTAGAAGGTGAAATTTGAAGAAATATGCAAACTACATTATCATGAAACGCAAACGAGGACAATGGCAGAGTCAGCCATCGAATTCGACGATTCGCCTGACCTGGTAGAGAAACTGAGAGGATCCAAAGTGAATGTCAGACACGAAATCCATCAACAAATTAACTAAATTAAGATATAGGAAGTCGCTTTATATACCTAACTGCTAAGCCGCCGTGTTGCAGAAGCCTGTTTCGGACGTGTGGCCTCCCTGAGACAATATCAATTCGCCGAAGGATTCGTCATTGTTTCCCCATTGTTAATTCTTCTTCAACATCCACTGCTTTGTGAGGAAATCTCACTCGGTTGGTGTGACTAAAGTCGGATTATACGACAAATATCTTCTGAAACGACGCCGCGACGTCTTCAAAGAAGAAGGAAACCACAATTTTTAATTTTGTAATCAACTTATCCTGGAAATATCCTGGATCCTGGAAATTAGAAATTAAATGTGAAAAATTTGATTCTTTTGACAAAAATGCAATAAATAGGCCATAATAGAAAGGTTCGACATAAAATGATAAAAAAATCATTTTTGAATCAATACTACTTCTCTGTTTGATTGGAAAGATCCACCTATTCTTTAAGAAATTATTCTTACTTAGAAATATATTTTTGAAACTTTATAGCCCAAAAGGCTAACTTGTTGTTTTATCGCTTTATAGATTTTCGAAGGATATTTCTACAGTGGAAAATATTAAAAAATAAGGTGATTTTTTTAATTTAAAAAACTTATTTGTCGAAACTTATCTTTATTTCTTGAATCTTTTTAATCGAATGTAGAATCAATTATGGTAATGGCAATAATTATTTATGATTTTATGTTGGACCTTTCTATTACACATATGGCCTATTTGTTACATTTTGTTTTGTGAGAACTGAGTTGGTAATTTCTTATTTGAACATTGTCTCCTCTTCCAAGACGTTGTCTAACTTTAATTTTTGTCACCTAATTCGACTTTAGTCATACTAATTGTGAGGTTTCCTTGTTAGATTAGGGTTACACAAGTGAATTTCCCCGTCGAAAATAACGGAATTAAAATTATTTCACTAAATATATATGACATATGTATGATAGTATGGGTAACCCCTAGAAAGTCGGAAATCCCGTTACTTCCAGACTCTGGCCGACCCTAGTCCACAGACGTCTTTTGGAGCGTTTTCAAACATAAGCATAGAGTAAGTATATCGAGGGCCAGCCCAGTTTATTAGTTCGATAAGGAATTTAACGATGTTTCTAATATGTCATTAAGATACTATCAAGGGAAACACCAGGTTTGTGAGGAACGGATTCACGAAACCTTCAGGGCATGTTCCTTGCTTAACAATTTTGGACACGTGTCCGACCGTTCAACTCAGTGGGCTTTTGTTTATAAAAAATTAGCAACTTAAAATTGGAGTTAGTCAACCATACCAGATACGTACATTACCGTGTAAATGTCGAGATTTTCCACTTAGGAAATGAATTTCTTCCATATTCTTACTGATAATGTATCTTTTTGTGATTCAATTTCATCTTCTAACCTTCCAGAGATTCTTTACTTTTTATTTAGAATTAATTCTATATAGAAAATGTAATTATTATAAAATTCTTAGTCAAGACCACAAGCTTCATTTACTTAGCCTTCGTTGTTTGGGTTGCCTAAATATTGAGTCTAAATACCACTGGTTCGATTCTCGAAGACCTTGAATATCCGATTTTGCACGCATTTCTGGAAATATATTTTGCATACTTTCCGAGAATTTGCGTATTGAGAATCGGGATATTTTATAATAGCAGATGGGCATCGGTAGCGTAAGAAGGTAGAGTGTTCATATATGGCCTTAGATTCGACGTCAGACTACTACGTAATTCAGAATCCTCCCGTAATAATTTGCTCACGGATTTTAATAGAGCTATCTTATAAATTTTTAAAGTTATAAATATACACGAATATGGGTATGAGTGCCTTTATTCCTTTGCGGACAGGATGGAAAGACCGAAGCTCATTGATACGAGTACTACTTTGCCTATTAAAAATTTTCGATATAATATGTAATTTAATCTGCTGAATAATGGTTTCTATATCTATCAATGACACCTGAGAGAATTTTCAAAGAAATCGCTCTCATTATAATGATTTTCTGCCGCGCCTTTTTGAGTGATGCCTCCCACAGTATATAGTGCTTATAGTATTTTCAGGGTGTACAGTCCTGGACAAAACATTTGCAAAGCTCGATGGCGCTTCAGTGCGGCCGCCGGTAGAACTACGACGAGAGAAAAGAAAGGCAACATTGGTTTTGAAACACGAAGATTTGGTGGAAGAAGTCTCTCTTGTTTTTTTTTTTCTTTTTAAGGGTTAGATGTAAGAAGAGACTATTCAGTCTCAATCTCGCCCGAAAAAAGACGTTTTATTACTATTATTGTTTGGATTTGTACCGCACCAAAAGGGTCTCCACGAGAATTCGAGGTCGAGGTTTCTGTATCCTTACTTCGAATTTACTCCTTCAGCGAAATGAAAGTCTTAAAATTTGCGAATTTTTATTTTATATAGTAGTTAATCAGCGTAAAGCTTAAAACCTATGAATTCCTAGAATTTTCGTCTGATACCTTATAGAAAAGGTGGTGAAAGCGTGGAGGTGTGCAGTTTTTACAGAGGACTGTCGTTAATCAAATCAAACGGTTATGGCATTATTTTCACTGAATGTATCTTTCTACAGTTTATAATGATCCTTGAAACCGCTTTCTGGTTAGGTTCCCCACCATTATTCGAATGTTTTGCGTTTTTATGAACTCAAATTTGAAAGGTTACGTTAATAACGAACATTCCTACAGAAAAAATTCTTTTTCTGAACTAACTCTTGCCTCAGAAATATGGTTATAAAAACAAGATCATTCATTGAACTATTTTTATACTCCTATTCTCTCATGATGTTTTATAGGATATTATTAGAAACATAAAACTACCCTTTCTCACAACAGTGATGGTTAGGAAAGTAATCAGACCCGACATGAAACTAAACACGTTTGGCTAGTCTTCCTCTAAGAGTAGAGAATATTTTAATATCAGCTAATTTGAAGATCATGCTAGAGAACTTAAGAATAAACCTACCCCAAGGTGAACGACTACGAAGAGCACCGTATTACTTTATTTGTTTAAAGTTAAATGGCTTTTACAAAAGTCATATTTTCCAGCGGAAAAAGGGGAATTATAGTAAACTCGTCTCATTAGCTGCTTCTTGTTTCACTACCAGATCCGTTAATTCGCCGCGACTTTTCTAGGGGATTCGATGTTGGGATATATTGAATCCAATAGAAAAACATCACACAAGGAAGGAATGGGTGATCCATATATAGACAACACACACACCCATATCTTATAAAAGGTTCTCCTTCAAGCAGAACGAGGAATGAGATGCGTGAAATTTGCAAATGCAGAGGGAAAGCTTTATTTATTCACTGGATAGTTTTCCTCGCTTGAATTTCATCGAAGGGGTTCTTCCACTTAAGTTTCTTAAGGACTGGTGAGTTAGAAGTTATGTGACGAAATTCGTTCGGGCATCGGTTCGCCGATGTGATATTTTTCTTTGCTTTGAGCATGTTGTGTAAAGCTCGATATTATTTTCTCTTATCTCCACAGCGTATCTGGAGAAATATTAGTCAGTTTCTATAGCATATCAATGAGTTAATTAACCGAAATTAATATCAGCACAAACGCTTCAAGAACACCTCTGAAAACACCTTATCTCTTAGTTATCGTGGGATAATATTTTTGTGACTATTTTGTTCAGCCTGTAGCTATGGAGTCAATGACGGAATGATAATATTACATGTGGTTGATAATGACTCTCCATTTGAAAAGCACAATACTATTCGTTTCGCTCAAGACATTTGCAGCTGCAGTTACCTTCAACCCGCTTGGATCAGTATTAAAGTCGTGCTCTCTGATCATTATTTGGCTTTAATAATAAGACTTTAGGCCCACTATAAAATGTGTTCTCATCGCTGCACACCAAAATGAAAGACCGAATCTAAAGTTCAAGATAAAGAGAAGGATGCCTCTTTATTGCCTTAAAATTATTCTCCCGTAAGACGAGCAGAGCATCTGTGACATTATAATAAGGATGTGCCACACGGTAGGCTTACTCAATAAACTGCGTGACGCCGGCGTACCGCATGATATTCAAAGGTTAAATATTCTAAAAGTAAAAATAGATTAAATAAAATTTTGTTTATTTTTAGTATTCGCTCTCAAAGAATTCCCGCCATTCAAAACTCAAATTTTCTTCTCATCCCATTCTAATATCTAATTTTCCGCGGTTAATTTAATTATACCAACAGCAAATCCAGATTTTATTGTGATCTGCATATCTTTTTCATTGGATTGTTTTAGTTATTCGTTATATCTCCTCCCCACGTATTGTTGCCGCAGAGGGGGATGAATCGCGCGTTCTGACGGGTTAATTGTAGAAAAAATAGCTGTATCTTGTCGCAAGATAAATGTATAGCATGAACTTATCGTTTTTCATGGAGTGAATGGAAAAATCCAAAGTTATAGCCAGGTCTTCGAAACTTCGAGAAAGTGATTCCATCTCGTAGAATCTTGGATTGCATCCATGTGGTAAAGGAATATTATTTTTGACTTTGCCTCTACATATTAAGAAACGTTTTCGAAACGTACGAACTGTTTTTTCTCGCTTCATAATCTTAATAAACATGCCATAATGTGACAATAGCTGCAGATTTTGCGAAATGCTCATTCACCGAGGTATAATTAATGAAAAGTAATTATGTTAATGTTTACATAAATACAGTTTCACATGCCGGTGAAAACTCACAGGAAGTTTACGGAAATGCTAATATTTAGATAAATATACATAAATATGACATTAAAACTATCATCGTAATTAAAATATCCCATTATATATAAAATTTCACTGCACGATACTCCACTTTCAATGAATCCCACTCCCATGCTTCTCTTCCGTGGGGTTAGTTGAGGCATTGTAACACCAAGTAAACAACAACACTAGTAGAGCACAGTCAGAAGACGAGTGATTTGAAAATGTGAGAATGAGACAGGGAGAGTGAAATTTTACTTTAAAGACATTCTCAGAATTATCAAAATACAGAAATCTCTGTAACCCTACCGGGCGGTAATCCGCCACGTCCAGCAATCCGGCGTACAGGGATTCAAAAGAACATTTTAAGGAGCCACGGGAGGTGCGATTAAGAAAGGTCGCCGTACAACCGCATATTCCGATACTGGCCACAGGGAAACTCTGGGATTCCCTATTTAATTGTGTGCTTCCAAGAACTTTATACCTCCATTTTCTTCTCGGAGAAGAAGAAAGCAAAGGTTCACTCATTTTTCACCTTAGTGAGCTTGGCTCTTGCACGCATTAAACCCCGAATCGCCTTCACCAAAAGGAGACGTGCTACCAGCTACAAGAGCCCAATATCAAAATTACTTAATATTTATCATTAATTGCATATAGTTTCAAACTAGAGAGAAAGGCTGCATATGGACTAAAAATCACCTTTAATGCTGGGATTTAATTATGAGCGATTTAAAATTGAAAGTATTTTATTATTGTATTAGAATCATGGTTTTTGGTTTCTTTACGTTCAGTTATGCTAGTAAGCATATTATTGGATAATTTTTGATGTCGAATCTGAGGATAATTCTATGAAGACTTCACCAAGGGCTTTTCCTTCACCATTACTCCTCTCTTTATGTTTCTTCTTAAAGGCCGATTGCATGGGAAATGAAATTATGGTAAGGAGTAGAAGTTAGTGTTCAGATTTCTCTGAAGGAGCTTTGCCACGAAGTCTAAGCATGGTATTTCAATAATTTCCGACTAAATACACAGTAAACATTACGTTCTAATCAAACTCACTTGGCTAGCATTAATCACAATACGAAAAACTTTAAACAAGACTTCAGAGTTTCCTGGTGGATGAAGCGACCTGGTTAGCATCCTGTCAAGCTTTTCTTTGAAAAACCTTTGTTTTAGCATTTACGAAATCTTATTATTACCTCACAACCATATATCCTTAGTAAATCTTAATATAAGAATATTAACCTTAATATAATATATTGATGAATATTTCAATTTTACATAAAATTTTACGAAATTACGCCCATCAATATCACCCAAGTTTGAACGCTGAATTTTATCGATTCCAACTTCAGTTCTGATGAAACCTGAATGAAAATAACTTTATCAACCCAACAGTGAAAATTTTATGCTTTCATAGCAAAAACAACAAAGTTAAAAGCGAAAATTGAATGAATTGCCGAGTTTTCACCCGTGAACATTTTTGAAACTGCCATTACTCTCTTACCATCCAACATAAAATGCTGATTTTGTCTTCAATTGGTCATTGTATCATCTGAATGCATAAAAGGTATATGAGATTAATTTTAGAGCAACCACTTCTTAGTAAAAATTATTTAGTAACGTAACTCAAGAAAAAATTCGTCGTATAGTCCAATTTATAGGTCGCCTAAAACATTTTGGTTTCTCACGTGAGGAAGAACTTGTCTCAAGAGAAATCGAGATAAATGTTGTAATTTTCATTTGCAGTTTGTTTCGATGCGATATCTTGAATAGCACTTTAAGTTTCGACTTCTACATCAAAGAGCGTAATCCGCTTTGCGCTTCGAGTCATAGATCTCATCAATTAATTCCCTAGTAAATATGAATTTCGAAGGTAAATGATAAACGTATGTTTCATGCATCGCGTTACTTGAGTAATTTTTGTAAATAAAATCTTTAGGAGAGGATAATAGCAAGGTCATGTCAACCTCAGTTAACGTTAAATTCATAATTATAATTAATTATAATTAATCATTGACGTCATTAAGCAGCTCCTGAGCGATGCTCATGCGACGATTCTTCTGGTCAAAATTAAGCAGTTTCGGAACAAACTTCGTTGACACACGTCTCATGCCCAAAATATTCGATTTTCCAAAACAATTTTCTTCACTGCTTCAATGTTTTCATCTGTTGTTGACGTGCTGGGGCGTCCAGAGCGAGATTCGTCATTGGCATCTTCTCGGCCATCTTGGAAGAGCTTGTACCACTTATAAAGGTTTTTTTACTCAGAGTAGACTCACCGTATACCACTGTCAACATTTTAAGTGTTTTGGAGCACTTTATTCCATTTTTACGCAAAATTTGATGCAAATTCTTTGATCCATTTTTTTTGAGAGCAGAAAATCGCCGAGCACACCAAAATACGTCTAACCTTTATATCTGTCAAAAACAAACTAAAAATGCTATACATTTGAAAATTTGTACAGATTTTCGGGACAGGTGCACCAACATGACATAAAAAAATAGAAAATCGAACGGACGTAGCCCACGAAATTTGAAAAGTCACCTTACTTTTTGAACACACTTCGTATATTATGTATTATTTGCAGTAATTGCTGTGTAGCTTTTCCCATCAATATAATTATTTTCAGTATGTGCTGCTTAGCTTCTCACATCTGTATATATTATTCACTATTCGCAATAAATGTTGCGCAGCTTTTCCCATCACTATGTATTATGTGTTATTGCAGCAACTGATGTGCATTTTTTCCCATCACTCCATATTAAACATTATTTGTAGCTATGACGAGCAGCATTTCCTATCACTATATAATGTTGAGCATGCAACATTGGCAGCTTTTATTGCTAAACATCATATGTGCTAATGCTTATACGTGCTAATCATTCAATTTATGCTAAATCGCAACTTTTTGCTGTGTAGCTTCTTTGCTGCCGGCAGCTTTTATCTGCCCGCAGCTTTTTACTGCCTACAGCTCTTTGGTCCCCGCAGCATCTTTGGTGCATGAAGTTTTTTTGCTGCGTGAGTAATTAGAATATATTGAATGTACAGATTAGCATTTGATGCGCGGTATTTCCCATCACTATATATGCAAATTCTGTGAAGCGTATCACAACACTGTATTTCATGTATTATTTTCAACAAATGTTGTGCAGCTTTTCATGGAACAATATTTTATGTATTAATTGTCGCATGGCTGCACCGTTTTTTCCATCGCAATGTCTTCTGTGGCATTTAATGCAAAAAATCATAGACAATTCAAAAATTTCCTTGAAGAATTAAAAGACGAAAAACTTCCAAATGACATTAATTTCTTTTGCATTGTTAGATGGTTATCTAGCCACAATGTATTAAATCGATTTGTACATTTGTTTGATACGATAACTGCATTTCTAAAAGAAAACGAAATAATCTATTCAGAATTGATGATGACGAGTGATTACAAGACTTAATGATTTTGACAGATGTCATGGAACATTTGCAAACACTGAATTTACAATTGCAGGGGAAAGACAAAATAATCTCTGACCTCTCACAGTGTATCTTAACTTTTTTAAAACGAGCAGATACCATGCCACTGCGCCAAGCGTTCGAGTGATGAAGAATGCTACGCTTAGCATAAATTTGTGGAAATTACAAAGTACTTAACGGTTTCCATTTACAATGGCTTTTCAACAGTGTTAGGCCTGAGCACCTTGATTTTTTCAAAAGGACATTAAAAATAAAACATTTTGTTATTTTCTCGAATTAAAGAAATTTGTTCCAAAATTAAACAAGAAAAACTCAAAGAGTATATAAAAAAAGCTAGATGGAATATTGACGGAATACCATAATAGATATCAAGACTTGAAATATTTCAATACTGCTCTTGATTTTTTTCTGAATCCATTTGAAATTAACATAATTCAGCCTGAGTTTTCCATTTCCAATATAATTTTGACCCAAGAGAGAAATTAGAATTAATGCAGATGCAAGAAGATCAAGCTTAAAATATAAGTCAACGGCGATTACTGAATTTTGGAAATCAATACTAGAATTGAAGTATACTGAATTAAAATGAATGCTTGTCGAATTATTTCAATATTCTGAACAAGGTACTTATGTGAATCATTTTATTCCACCATAAAATTCGTGAAATCCAAACACCGATCAGTAATAACTAAGCAGCATTTAAAATAATCACTGAGAAGTTCTTACGCCTATATATAAATATAATTTCTATAAAAAAAATTTAGTACCTTTTTGCATTCCCTTCTTATAACGAATTTAATTGCGGCTCGCGAAAATTTTCAAATTTTGAAAAATTGCTCTGACTATCAAGGAGCTCGGCCACTCCTGATATATTATATATTTTGATTTGAAAAGTTGTCAGGTATTTTGGATGTCAAAATACCCGACAGCAAATTTCCTGCTGCGCAGTTAGGCAGATTTTTCCTCCACAGCTGGTAAGCTTCTTGCTGCGCTGCTTGGCGGCACTTTTATTACGCAGCTGGGCAGCTTTTCGCTTCGCAGTTGGGCAGCATTTTCTGCTTTGTCGGGCAGCTTTTTTCTGCCTAGTTTGGCAGTTGGGCCAGCCTAGTTAGGCAGCATTTTGTTGCGGAGTCGGGTAGCTTTTTGCTGCCTAGTTGGGCAGCTTTTTGCTGCCTGGTTGGGCAGCTTTTTGCTGCGCAGCCGGGCAGTTTTTTTTGCTGCCTAGATGGGCAGCTTTTTTGCTGCCTAGATGGGCAGCTTTTTTGCTGCCTAGTTGAGCAGCTTTTTTGCTGCCTAGACGGGCAGCTTTTTGCTGCGCAGCCGGGCAGCTTTTTGCTGCGCAGCCGGGCAGCTTTTTGCTGCCTAGTTGGGCAGCTTTCTTGCTGCCTAGTTGAGCAGCTTTTTTGCTGCCTAGACGGGCAGCTTTTTGCTGCGCAGCCGGGCAGCTTTTTGCTGCCTAGTTGGGCAGCTTTTTTGCTGCCTAGTTGAGCAGCTTTTTTGCTGCCTAGACGGGCAGCTTTTTGCTGCGCAGCCGGGCAGCTTTTTGCTGCCTAGTTGGGCAGCTTTCTTGCTGCCTAGTTGGGCAGCTTTCTTGCTGCCTAGTTGAGCAGCTTTTTTGCTGCCTAGACGGGCAGCTTTTTGCTGCCTAGTTGGGCAGCTTTTTTGCTGCCTAGTTGCTGCCTTGCCCTGTTTGCTGCCTAGTTTGCTTCCTAGCCCTTCACAGCCGGGCAGCTTCTTTCCTGTTACCTTTTTATCAGTTACCTTTTTTGCTTCTTTGGCAGCTTTACCTACTTAATTGGAAACCTTTTTGCTGCACTGCTGGCCTTTTTTATGCTAAGCAGCTAATGTATTTGCTGCATGAATGATGAGTGTTATGTAAATATGTGCATTCATTATATGCTAATTATTCTCACAGAATAAAAGCTGCATGCTGCAGTAAACCTGCGGGGAGCAAAAATACTGCAGGCAGTAATGAAGCTTCATAGCAAAATGCTACATAGCAAGAGAGCTGTGAATTTGCATATATCGAATGATTAGCTCGTATTAGCATTGGCACATATGTGCGTGGCAATGAAAGCTGCCAGTAATGCATGCTCAGTATTATATAGTGATAGGATAAGCTGTGCAACATTACTGCATGTAATACATAATTAATAGTGATAGAAAAATCTGCCCAGTATTGCTACATATAATTGATAATTAATAGATAAGCTAGACATACTCTGAATGATACATAACATAAATATTATGAAACGCTGCACAGCAAATGCTTTTCCTGTGCAGCATTCGCATATTTAGTGATTAGGAAAGCTGCACAGCATTTGCTGAGAATAACGTATATCAAATAGGGATGGGAAAAGATGTGCAGCAATTCTGAAAATAATACATAATATATCCTATTGGAAAAGCTGTACAGCCTTTGCTGAAAATAATACATAATAATTAGTTATGTCAAAAGCTGAGGAGCATTTGCAGGAAAAAATACACAATATATAGTGATCGGAAAAGCTGCACAGCATTGCTCAGATAATGCATAATATATAGTGATTTCAAGGGCTGAGTGGCAATGCAACAAATAAGGCAAAGTATATAGTGATATGAAATGCTGCGTAGCATTTACTGCTAATGATATGTATGATATAGTCAATGGAAAAGCTGCTCAGCATATTTCACGAATAGTAAATAATATATAGTGATGGCAATAGTTGCGCAGCAATTCGTAGGAATGATACATTTCACATAATGCTGCTCAGCATCGTTGTATATTATGTAATATTTGTAGCAATGCTGCACAGCTATACCTGTCACCATATATTATGTATTATTTTCATCAAACAGGAAGCTTTTTGCTGCGTAGTTGGGCAGCTTCATTGCTGCAAAAGTCTTTTACTGCACGGCTGGGAAGCTTTTCTGCTGCGTTTATGCTTTGCTCAGCTTATGCATTTGCTGCATAAATAGTTAGCATATGCTGCACAGCTTTTTCCATCACTATATATGCAAATGCTGTGCAGCAAAAACATTTTCAGAGCAGCTATTCATATTGCTGAAAAATGGATTCTGTGCAGCTTTTTCCATCACAATGTATTATGAATTATTTTCATCAAACAGGAAGCTTTTTGCTGTGTAGTCGGGCAGCTTCATTGCTGCGAAAGTTTTTTACTGCACAGCTGGGAAGCTTTTCTGCTGCACTTATTCTTTGCTCAGCTTATGCATTAGCTACATGAATAGTTAGCATTTGCTGCACAGCTTTTTCCATCACTATATATGCAAATGCTGCGCAGCAAAAGCAGCTATTCATATTGCTGAATATTATGTATTATTTAAAACGGATTCTGTGCAGCTTTTTCCATCATAATGTATTATGAATTATTTATTGCAATGTTGCTCAGCTTTTCGTATCGCGATATATTATGTTATTTTCAGCAAAAGCTACATCAAATTTTCTGAAAGTGAGAGGAAAACCTGTGCAGCATTTTCAGAAAATAATACATTCTTTGTGACTTGAAATATTTTAAATCATCTCTTGATTCTTTTCTGAATCCATTTTAAATTAACATAATTCAAGGTGAGGTTTCCATTTCCAATATAATTTTACCTAAGAGAGAATTAGAATTACTGGAGATAAGAGAAGATCAAGCTCTACAATTAATATAAGTTGATACCAATTACTGAATTTTGGAAATGAGCACCAGAATCGAAGTATCATGAATTAAAAAAGGCTGCTTGTCGAATTATTCCTATATTCGGAACAACATACATATGTGAATCATTTTATTCCACTTTAAAATCCCTGAAATCCAAACACCGATCAATATTAACTAACCAGCAACTGAAATAATTACTGAGATGTGCTGTCACCAATTATTCACCAAATTTTAAAGAATTATCAAAAGTAAAATAAATGTGCTTAATTTTTAATATTTGAATTAAATACACATATTTTGTACTTCCATTTATGTTTTCAATGAATATAAATTCTATGGAAAAATTTGAATACCTTTTTTGCATACTTTTTAGTACGTATTTAATTCCTGCTCATGAAAGATTTCAAATTTTGAAATTTTTGCTGCCTTGACATGCAGCTTTCAGCTGCGCAGTAGGGCATCTTTGTACTGCCTAGTTGGGCATCTTTGTGCTGCCTAGTTGGGCAGCTTATTCTGCGCAATGGGGCAGCCATTTTTACTGCCTAGTTGGGCCGGTTTTTGCTGCCCAAATGGGGCAGAATTTTGTTGCGCAGTGGTGAAGCTTTTTGCTGAGCAGTTCGATAGCTTTTCTCCCGATATATTACATATTTTGATTTAAAAACCTGTGGGGTATTCTGACTATCAGGTATTTTGGTAGTCAAAATTCAGCAAATTCAGCGACAGCAAATATCCTGCTGCTCAGTTATGCAATTTTTTCCCCCACAGCTTGGCAGTTACTTGCTGCGCTGTTTGGCGGCTCTTTTGTTGTGCAGCTGGGCAGCTTTTCGCTTCTTAGTAGGGCAGCTTCTCTGCTAACCTGCAGCTTTTTGCTGAGCAGCCGGAGAGCATTTGTCGGGCAGCTGTCAGATGTGCAGTCGAGTAGTTTTTTGCTGCCTAGCTGGGCGACGCACAGTGGGCTAGAATCGAAAATAGCTGGCCAAAAATACGAAAACGCTTTTCTTGAGTGCGGACCTCGAAACTTCGCATGATTGATTATTAATAAATCCTGCATACAACTATGGAGGTCATTTACGTTGGATCCTTTGCATTAAAATTATACAGGAGGTCAAAGTTGACCAATATTTGCGAAAATTTCCCGTTTCCGATTTTTCGCGAAATTCTTCATCTTCGAGTCGATTGTGAACCCAAAATAGGAAAATCATCGGGTAAAATATGATGCCATGTTATAAATATGTTCTTTGTCCTTCGTGAGACTTAGTATCAATGAGTGCTGTTTAATATTTATATACTTTACATTACAAAATGGCCGACCCTTATTTTGGAACAAATTTTTACATAAAGCGAGGAAAATAGTAGATTGAGACACCGTGTGACACGGAGTTATTTACACCTCGATAAGCTACAAACCTTCCTTAATGGGAATATGAAATAAAATCTTGCCCCAATTTGCCCCAATAATATATAAGTCGACTTTTCGACAACGCTGCAAGGGCCAAATCCGCGCGGCGGAGCACCGTCCTCCGTTACGCTCTCGTGTTTTGAGAGGAACAACGAACAAATACGATTCTGATTCCTTCTTTTTGTATATTTTAAGCATTATTATACTTCGTACACATGTTAGATAACTATGTTTGTGATTTTGATACTGAATGCTTCTTCACTCTTACTTTCAACTATACTGAAAATTTTCGTACAAAATCGGTACAAAAAGCCATCACTTTGTGTAATTTCATAACAGTAATGAAATATAAGTTGTGATATTATGAAAATGGTGGCATATAGCGTAGCATTTTCTTAAAATACAAAAATTGCCCACATCTGGAGTTGTTTTGGTGACCGTCGCAGTGCTCTGGAAAAGTTCGGCAAAGGGCTCGTTTTATGACAGGCAGCTGCGCTTTTTCCGGATTAAAGGTACCCTAAGGCCCTTTTCACACACAACGGTTTTTGCCGTACGGTCGATAATCCCTACAGCTTATCAACCGTATCACGGCGCAATTCCTTAAGAAGTATATGGAGCCTTTCACACTAGCGACCGTACGGTTTTTTGCCGTCCATCGCCGTGTAGCAGCCGTGTCATCCACTGCCATTATTTTCTTACAATCCAACTTATAATGCTGATTTTTCAGCCAGATTACTACTTCACTAGCTTCGTAAATGTTCGACTGATCATTTGAATTGAGTTCATTCAATTTTCGCTTTAAACTTTGTTGTTCCTGCTATTGCTAAGTGTTTCACCGTCCAACATTTTTGAAACTGCCATTACATTCTTAAAATCCAACACAAAAGGCTAATTTTTCTTCAATTGCTCATTGTATCATCTGGATGCATAAAAGTCACATGAGATTAATTTTCGAGTAACCATATCTTAGTAAAATATTATTTAATTAGAACGTAATTTTAAAAATTTCGTCGTGCAGTATAATTTACACGTCGCCTAAAACTTTTTGATTTTTCACGTGAGGAAGAACTTGTCGCGAGACAAATCGAGATAAATGTTGTAATTTTCATTTACAGTTTGTTTCGTGATGATATCTTGAAGTGAACTTTACTTTTCTGTATTGTTCCCTCTCATGTAGTTTCCTGGTTTCTTTTGACTTTTTCAGCACATCTTTTGCCTATATTAACTATGTTTTTATCATTCGCTGTTGAAAGTAACCAGTCATCTCTCTCATCATTCCATTTTATCGCCACAATGTTCTTTGTTTGACAAGTTCCCTACTTTTCTGGTAATGAAAACAAATATTTTTATTCCCAATTTTTCATTTCGATGGTATATTGACTAAATGTCAGACGCCTTTTTACTAAAAACAATGATTCATCAAATATTAAATAATGGTAAGTTTGAAATCAATCACTGAATCCTCCTGACTCTCATTCTCTTTTTATTTCGAGAAAACAACAAATTCACTGATAGCAGAGAAGACTGCAATAAAATTCAATATTCTATATCCTTGTCACGGGTCAACAATTATATCAATGGATGAATTTTCTTTTAAATTCGCGTTGAGGTGCAGGTTATTTCATCTTCTTTTCCCATATCCTGCCTTTTCAAGGATATTTTTCTCTTTTTCGATCTTCAGGCACGTCCTACAATACTTTTTCCACCTTTTTTATTAACTGCAGCACGATTCATACTTTCCACTGTTTTAGCGGTATAGTACACAAGATGCACTCAACTGCCTTTCTTATGGTTAATATTGATACTAACCACGTGATTTGTAAGTCGCTTTCCTGCATGGGATGATCGATGAATCTCTTTCTCATTGAAAAGTGATACTTCTTATCTCTTCGATCGTTATCTGTCACGGCACCGTTCTTTGCAGTCTATGATACGGCTGCTACACGGCGACCGTGTACTGTCTCTTTAAAAGGCAAGAAGTAAAATTCTCTTCAAGATATCATCACGAAACAAACATTTATCTCGATTTGTCTCGCGACAAGTTCTTCCTCACGTGAAAAATCAGAAAGTTTTAGGAATGGAATGATTGAATGGAATGATGAGAGAGATGACTGGTTACGTTCAACAGCGAATGATAAAAACATAGTTAATATAGGCAAAAGATGTGTTGAAAAAGTCAAAAGAAACCAGGAAACTACATAAGAATGTAATGGCAGTTTCAAAAATGTTGGACGGTGAAACACTTAGCAATAGCAGGAACAACAAAGTTTAAAGCGAAAATTGAATGAACACAATTCAAATGATCAGTCGAACATTTACGAAGCTAGTGAAGTAGTAATCTGGCTGAAAAATAAGCATTATAAGTTGGATTGTAAGAAAATAATGGCAGTGGATGACACGGCTGCTACACGGCGATGGACGGCAAAAAACCGTACGGTCGCTAGTGTGAAAGGCTCCATATACTTCTTAAGGAATTGCGCCGTGATACGGTTGATAAGCTGTGGGGATTACCGACCGTACGGCAAAAACCGTTGTGTGTGAAAAGGGCCTAAGAGTTGCATCTCCGTGATTTTTCCTTAAAAGCTTAGGAATAGTTCAGTTCTATTTGAACATTGGATAAGAAGAGGTTGTGTTTTGTAGCTGCGACAGTTCTACAAGGAAATTTTCGCAAAAATTGGTCAACTTTGACCTCCTGTATAAATTTAATGCTAAGGATCGAGCGTAAATGACCTCCATAGTTGTATGCAGGATTTATTCTAAATCAATCATGCGAAGTTTCGAGGTCCGCACTCAAGAAAAGCGTTTTCGTATTTTTGGCCAGCTTTTTTCGATTCTAGCCCACTGTGCGACGTTGATAATAGCTTTTGCGTTTTATTACCTTTTATTTGGGCTCATTATTCCGCACAATCAACTAGGCATATATTCATTGGTTCCAAGTACTGAATTCCGGTCTTAAAATCAAGAATCGCCTTATACATTGAGAAAAAAATTACATCGCAGATGGATATTGTCCTATCCAAGCCGCCAATTCGCTTAATTCACTCGCACACGTAAAAACATTGCAATCACGCGCAGTAAACACGAATCCCATAAGGGTCGCTTCTGTGGAAGTCAGATAGCTCTCCTTTTCGTGACGTAATGCAAGCAGCCGATGAAGATTTTAGGTCTGATGCTGCATTTTAGGATTTTAGAAAAACATTTGACATAGTGCCACATGCAAAGTTACTTCCGAGTCTTATACAATCGACGATCAAATTATTTTGTGGATTAAGTCGTTTCTGACGCTTAGAATTCAACGGCGGTTACCTTAACATCTTTTGCTTAAACACGGAAGAATCTCTTTTCACTACTGTTTAAAGCGACACAATGCTTATTGATGGCACCGTAAATATACATGGAATTGTTATTTGCCTGGAGAGAGAGGAAAGTAATGTGTGTATGTGATTACGAAAGACACTTTCAAATATATCTAATATGTACTGGTATACTGATAATAATAAATGTATGAATAAATAATTTAGCGATAAGGATAAACACTTATCATATTGTCGGAATTAAAACCATAAAATACGCATACAGTTAAGCGAAATAAAACATGAAGCGTGACGATAGTTATTGCAAATATTATTTAATTAATTCGTACTATCTTAGTTGAATCGTCTTTCGTTACTGTTATGAATTATCTTCGAATTAAAAATTCTTACTTACTTGCGATTAGAAAATTGTGAATTGTTGTGAGTAAAACTTATCTACAGATTGCCTCGTGTAATAAAGTATTGTAATGGATTCACGTTCTAATAGCCTAAGTAAATCCATTAGTTGAATTATTAGAAGTTATGCCCTACGAAAACGGATGTGAAAAAAACATCAACTACCTGAACTCGATCCCGGGTCTTCAGCTTTCTGGCCTTTTTCGCCAATAGCCATGTGTGGATCATGAGGAAGATCTTGGTTCTAGCCGCTGTAAGCTTTTTCACCCTCATTTCGGCAAAGTTTGAAGATTTTGGGTTAAAGTTTTCTAATATGCGATAATTGCAATAGATAATTCACATCTTAGTACGAGAAAAAATGAAGTATACTCTACGATACATCTTACATACACTGTTAATTTTAATGAATATCAATTATGATAAAATTTAATGTAAGAAATATCAGTAATCGTTAAAATCGCTAAAAACTAGCTTATCTATTAAACTCTTTATTTAAAAATATTTTATCGAATCTTACGCAATAAATTGAAATTATCTTAACTCAAAACAGAATTTTTTTGCTAATGGCTGATTTTTGCTATGAATCTCTGAAAATGATTCCTTAATTTCACTCTACGCTGAGAAATATCTTGATATCTCTTCGCCTTCTTGATTTTAACAAATTATTGGAAAATGGTGCTGGTTAAGAAATACTCACACCATGTCATAAGCCTATACCGAAGTTTTCTTTATCATTAACGTAAATATCGGTATCTGCCTGAATTAAGGCAGAAGGTAATTAAGTATTCTTCGTATATTTTTACGAGTGAATGCGTGAGCTCGGATTCAACAATCACACTGATCATTTCGGCCATTTTTCATGATTATCGCAATTTTAAATGGAAACCGATATTTCATGACCAAAATAAGAATCTATATTCGATTCCCTTTCCTTAGGTACTGATCTCGATTTCGTAAGACTATTATTTTTAATGCTTTATTATTTATTATTATTATAACTCTGCATTAGAAAGAAGTCTACAATCGATGAAAATTAACTTTACTCGCGTTTTTTATGAGAGAATTTCCTTGTCTTCTTGAGTCGAACGGAGAATACTTTTGGAAAAAATACAGACATGCAATAGGTCTACTCATTAAGGAATCCTTAAATTTAATATTTCCATCCCATAGGGAAGATGGGAAAACTACTTTTCAAAAATTGCCTCCATGAGTTGCTTACAGAAGTTACAGACATCAGATAAATTAGTATATACAGAATGGTAATTATATGAGATTACGTTTGATCAGATGGCTCAATCAATTGCTTCGTGATTAATAATTTCTGGAATTTAACATGATTACCAATGCATTATTGTAAATAAAGATAGTCTACAGCATATCAGCAATAGATGTGTTAACTGTATCAATGAATACGGCTTAATCTATCCCTAATCTTCATTTCATTGCAGGGCATAAGATGTTTGCAAGCGTTTACACTGTCCTCTGATTACATGTAATTCGCAATTGCCGAATTCGGGCATCGCCTGAAGTTCTTACTCTCCCCGGGGTGTAGGTTTTTTCATTTTCGTAATTCCCGAATGGTTTTAGATTTACAATTAGTTTTTTGGAATCACTTTGGGTTAGGTTGAATCCTGTTGGGTGGGAGACTGGGTATTAGGTTTTTTATTTTATTTCAAATAAATTACACAAATGCTGATTTGACGCTGTATTAATAACCTCGAAGGCGATTTCAATTATAATTTGCTTGAGTTTATCTTAAATAAAATCCAAAATGCAAAATCCCTCCCCACCCAACCGAACTCAACCCAACGCAGTCATACTTCTTCCAAATGCTAATTGTAAGTCGAAAACTACAATTTCATTTGCCCAATGACCAAAATGAATGTTTCCTTACGGTATTGAGAAAATGGAAACACCGACTCCGCGGAGTGAGTTGAAATTTCGGACAATTCTGCAACTGAGAAAGACATGCTCAGTTGCTCTCAGGTAGTCGAAGGGGAAGGACGTGGGTTTTTGTTGCTCCGTAGTGAAAGTTATCAGCGGGATGGCCAGTAAGGGTGCTCCGGAACTAAAGTGCAAGGCGTGCAGTAGGAAGTTGAGGCATGGGTGTCAGTGCATTAAGTGTGAACTTTGGTATCATGTGAGTTGTACTAAGAATAAAATAGAGGACAGTGTTAAAGACAATTATGTGTGCAGTGCTTGTAATAAGAGTTCAGGAAGAAGAAAATCAATTTCTGAAAAGGACGAACTAATAGAAAGGCTGAAGGAAGAGTTAAAAGAAGCGCACAGTAAGATAGAGAGTTTAACTGAAGAAAACGAAAAACTGAGGGAGAATATAAGGAATATGGAAGAAGTAGCAGAGAAAGAGAAAGAAAAGGAGAAAGAAGAGACGAAGCAAAAGAAGAAGAACATTCGAGTGATGGGGGACTCCATGATCCGGTATGCTGGGAACATCCCGAGGACTGAAGGAGCTGTGGTGGAGTGTTTTCCGGGAATGAAGACAGAGGAGATGGAAAAGAGGATCGAAAGACTTGATGATAAGAGGGAAGAAGAAGTGGTTCTGATACATGTTGGAACTAATGACATAAAGAGTGCAAGGAGCAAAGATCACGTGTATGGGCTAGTTTGGGATATGTGTGCAGCGGCAAAGAGGAAATTTAAGAAGGCGAAGATAATCATAAGTGGCATTTTGAGACGGAGGGATGTTCCTGCAAGAAAGATAGACTATATAAACGAGGGAATTGAGTGGGTGTGCCAAAGACAAAATTTATGTTTTGTAGATCCGAATTGCTGGTTAGGGGAAGAAGATCTAGCCAGAGATGGACTCCATCTAAATAGGAGAGGGAGCAACAAACTTGGGAGGCTAATGTTAAATGCTATCAGAGCCAAGTGTTCGGAAAACTAGAGCGGGGATCGGAAGGTGGAAAGGTGCTGGCGACGGAGGAAAATGGAGCGGTGGAAGATGGTCCAGTTGGGTTATGCGGTGCGGCGGCTCACAGGAAGGCGGAATTAAAATTGCAGTGTGACAGTAAGTTGGGTGGGGCTCTCAAGCTTTTGCAGGTAAACTGCCGTAGTATTGTTAATAAAATTCATCAGTTCATTACATTAATAGACTCTTGCGATGCAGATGTAGTTGTAGGCACGGAATCATGGCTTAGAGATGAAATTTCTTCTGCAGAAATATTTCCTTCAAAACTTGAGGTTTACAGGCGAGATAGAGATGGAAAAGGGGGTGGTGTTTTCATCTGCGTGTCTAAAAAATTCTCTAGTACGGTCATATTGAAGGACAGCGATTTTGAAATTTTAACGGTAGAAATACAGGAGAAAACAAGCGGGCGAAAATTGCAGGTAGTCGCAGCGTACAGACCCCCCGAGGGAGAGTTAAATACGATAGAGAGGTTAGTGGAAATGACGTGCGAAACAAAGAACATTGGTAAGGCATGTATAATAGCGGGTGACTTAAACCTACCTCATGCTGACTGGTCAGGGAAGAAAGGGTCAGGGGGAAGGGCACAGCAACTGGTAAATACATTAGTGGGAGAGGGTAGCTTTCAGCAGGTGGTAAACGAAGCAACACGGAACTCTAACACAATAGATATATTTCTAGTTAGATCTCAGATCTTAGTCAAATCTTGTGAGACTTTACCTGGCATCAGTGACCATAAGGCAGTACATTTAGAACTTTTCTGGGGCTATAGAAAAATAGAAAACTCAAAGGATAAGGTCACATTTAGTTTTCAGAGGGCAAACGTCGATGGTTATCGAGACTACTTGACAAAAGAGTTTCATGATTGGGTAGAATATGGCACGGACATTGAGGAGATATGGAGTAGCTTTAAAGATATTTTGAGCAAAGGATTAAAAAAATTTGTTCCTACTAAAAAACTAAAGGGTAACGCGGACCCAGAATTTTACAACAAGGAAATACGATCCTTGAAGCGTAAATCAAGAATTTTACATAAAAGAAAGAGGAATAACCAAGAAAGTATGACTAAATATGGCGAAGTTATTAAATTGTTAAATCGCAAGAAAAAGGATGCGGAGAACAAATTCTTGTACGAAATTTTAAGCGTAAATGGAAGCAGTTCCTTTTATAAATATATGAAGCGTAGGAAGAAAAGCGATTGCGGGGTAGATGTGATAGAAAATACCGATGGTAGGATAATAAATGACAGTACTGAAATAGCCAACGAATTTGGAAAGTACTTCTCAAGTACATATAAAGTAGCGGATCCTTCATCTAAACATTTCGATTTAAGCAGTAATCCTTCTATATCACATTCTTTTACAATAGGTTACAATGATATCCTCAAGAGAGTGAGAAAGTTATAAAACAATAAAAGTCAGGGACCGGACGGAATAAGAAATGAAATCATTAAACTGGGAGATCGGGAAATCGTCCCTTACCTTAGAAGAATTTTCCACGTATGCATAAATAATAACCAAATTCCCAAGGATTGGAAAACTGCCGTAGTAGTACCCATACTCAAGGGAGGGAATAAAAAATCAGTTAAGAATTATAGACCCATTAGTTTAACAAGTGTTGTTTGCAAAATGTTTGAAAGAATGATTTCGGATTACTTAAAAGATTTTTGGGAAACGAAAGGTTGGCTTAACGAATTCCAACACGGTTTTAGGAAGGGATACTCATGTGTGTCTCAGATGTTAAGTTTACATCAGGATCTAGTAGAAGCTCAGGATAAAGGAGAGCAGGTCGATGCCATAGTGATAGATTTAGCCAAAGCGTTCGACGTTGTAGATCATGACCTTCTTATGAAAAAAATTAACGTTATGGGGCTAGACAGTAGAATAGTAAAATGGATAGAATCATTTATTAAAGGCAGACATCAAAAAGTAAAAATTGGCGAATCACAATCCACTGAAATAGAGGTAACGTCAGGAGTTCCGCAAGGAAGTGTGTTAGGACCGTTATTGTTTCTTATATTCATAAATGACATGCCAAATGCAGTTAAATCTAGAATCAGATTATTCGCCGATGATTGTATTATATATACAAAAATTATTAATGAAGTTGATAGCAAAGAACTGCAAAAGGATCTGAATTCCATGCTTAACTGGTTAAGAGCAAACAGGTTAGATATCAATTCGAGTAAATGTAGAGCCATTAGTTTTAACAAAAATAAAACAGAATATTCATATAGTATAGGTGATTATGAAATACCGAAGGAAAACGAGATTAAATATCTAGGGATAACTTTCAGTTGTAATCTAAAATGGAATGCGCATATAGAAAAGGTAGTAATGAAAGCAAATAAGGCGCTAAATTATGTCATACGAACACTTAGAAAATCGAGCAAGAAAGTAAAAGACATAGCGTATAAATCGCTAGTTAGGCCGCTTTTAGAATATGGAGAGTGCTTGCGGGATCCGCATGAAATAGGGCTCAAAAAAAATTCTTGAAAAAGTACAGAGAAGGGCAGCTAGGTTCGTCTTAGGAAGATATGACAGGAAAGAAAGTGTAACGAGGATGTTGAAAGAATTAGGATGGAATAGTTTAGAGTCCCGAAGAACAGACAAAAGACTAGCGATCTTCTTTAAAATGTTTACAGGACATCCTTCATATAAGGAACTAAGGGATAGAGTGAGTAAATCAGAGTTCTTAGGCAGACGCGGTCATAACTATAAAGTTAACTATATGAAACAAAAAACTAATACAAGTAAATTTTGCTTCTTGAACCGAACAATTGAAAATTGGAATAGTTTACCTGCAGAGGCTCTAGAGCCTTTCCCAAAGTCATTGAGGGGATTTAAGAAAAATTTAATAAAGATTTGTGAGCCTGCCGAGGACGAAAAGTAAGATGAGTAGGGGATTGCCTGGTAGGGTGAAGTACGGCGGGGACTTCGTGCGCCCCGGGACCGCTTCGGTAGCCGTGAAGGCCTATCAGGAACCCTGAAAAACCTTACTTGAAAACTCATTTCTATATTTACTTTATGTTGGCTTGTATGGGTGAGGGTATCAAGGTAGTTTTAATATATATGTGATGTAATGATGTGTATGTGATCTTAATATGTGTGTTCATAAATAACATTTGTCTTGTATTGTGTAAATAGTTCTTACTTGTACTATGTAAATAGTTCACTGTTGTATTGTAAAAATGTTTTGTATATTATGACAATGTAAGATGCTGCCACCTGGCGAAAGTCAACTCGCAGCGTGAAATAATAATAATAATAATAATAATAATAACATGCACGCCGACTGCTCCGCCCTGAGGCGTGTACCTCACTTGCATACTGCATGAAGCCAGCCCTGGGCAGAGGGCATAATAACTAAGAAAGAGATCTAGATGGGAAGGAAACTACACTTAATGCTACTAAGCAAGATCAATGAATCACGCCTGGAGGTGAATGGAACGTCTTTCTGACCCCCACTGACGCACGAGAGAGATCCGGTTGGAACCCGGAAATTCGCACGAAATGATACTCGCTGGCAGATCGAGTTGTTACGTCATCTTCGGGAAGTACGTCTGATTGTGAGACGTTTTCCCAGTCTCATCATAAACATCAAGGGGAAGCTTCCTTTTCTCTCTTCACAATCCTACCAATGATATTTTGCAGTCTTCCATTTTTATTGAACTCGACCAGTCTCTTTTCTTCTTCATATGATTGGCAGTCAAAATCCAAAGTAGTCCCATATTGTCCAGTCTAGGCCTGCCTCTCGATTCTTATTAATGTATACAATCCCTTCAATCAACCACGCAAATCGTGAAGAATTCATACATACTTAAGTTATGGCGAGATTGAGACTGAAAAGTCTATTCTTCCTACAAATCCATCGTTAATGATGCAACATGTAATCTCACGAGAAGATAGAAAGAGCAAACAGAAAGAGAAAGAATAAATTTAGTTGTGGATATGAAAACCTCAGAGTGCACGAAAAATATTCAATAATTTTCAATACTTTAAAATTAAAAGCAAAGAACGTAAAAAATGGTATTAATCAAATTCAAATACAGCAGAGTAGAACAAAATTTATTGCTTTACATACTCCAGGACATTAAACATAATAGTTGGAGTTCCATTGAGAATTTGATGTTGGGAATCGGAAATGCACCCAACTCATGTCGGTTTTAGTTGTAACATTAACTCGCTTAACAGCCCTCTATCGTAAAGTTTTGTACTGAGATTTTCATTTCATTGAAAAATATAGGATCTATCGCTTTCTGACGTTGTATCTGCGGCAGCTGAATTCAATCTTCATCAATAGATATTAAGCGATTCCTCGACGATAAATTTAGAACATACATACCACAAGATAGAGATTAATCCAACATTATTTCCACCCTTGAGTATAACTAGGAGTATATTATAACATTCGCTGTTATAGTACAAAGCATTTGTAATTTTTATCGATGCTCTAACACTGATATTCTCTTGGTTACGTTGCCTCACCTGATACAACGGGTACAAAGTATAAAATGATGAGGAATGAAGATGAGAGATGTTGACGCTCCACGGCGTAGTAAATAAGGGGAAAACCGGTTCGAGTATTTTGCCAAGTTTTCCTTGTTCCATCTCGCTGAAGTAGCCGAGTAAAAACAATCCGAAACAGTCATCTAGTTCGAAAAGGCCAAGTTAGCGTTAAGTTGGTGTATTAACTATTCACATTTACATTAATACACTGCGATCCGCCACATAGCTTACGGCAGAGGGTGTAAAAACACCTAACTCCCTAATTAGCCATTTTCTTTGTGTACCTTGTACTGAAAGACTATACTGCAATAGCTATCCGTTTTCGCTATAATCTCGTGATACCTCTTAGATCTTTATCTTAGAAGATTGCATTCGCCGAGTGAAAATAATAGATCGGAAAATTCGATATTTCCGATAAAAATAATGTTAGCAATATTTTTATTCCCTAAACTTACCCAAATAACCGATTCTTGACGTGAGGTCTCTTCATTCATCGAGTTTTGGTCATTGACGTTTCTGAACAGCAATTCCACCTCTTCCGCCTAGAATAATTGCAAAACAACACGAACTTACCTCGGTAGATTTTCCAGCACTCCTTACAAGCGCGTGTAACTTTGCACTTTCTTTTTACGCCCCTATTCCTCTTATCTCAGGTAATTTTGAAGCGAAATGTATCCCCTGAGACTTTGACTTAGCTGTGTATGTGAAAGGGGAGAACGCACCACAGCGACAAAAATAACGGTAACATGTCCTTTGCTCGACCACGGTTCTTATAGAAGTCCGCTAAGGTCGTGGCTCCACGGGCAGTGTTTTGCCGTCGCTAGAGGCAGCGAATAACTGACCGAAAGTAAGAACCATAGGATTGAATGAGGGTGGCTCCACACGCCGCATTTTGCTGTCGATAGGTCGCATTTATGTGCTATAAAGCGACCGCCGGCAATCTGCTGCTCCTAGGGACAGTAATTTACTGTCCGACACCGACCGACGACAATCCTAGGGACAGTAAATTACTGTCCCTAGGATTGTCGTCGGTCGCTGTTAGCAGCTGTGAAAAATAGACCCTAATCCATGCTGCGCGGCATGACCTTGAAGCCGCCGTAGAAACGCGACCTATCGACAGCAAAATGCGGCGTGTGGAGCCACCCTCATTCAATCCTATGGTTCTTACTTTCGGTCAGTAATTCGCTGCCTCTAGCGATGGCAATTCGCTGCCCATGGAGCCACGGCCTAACACCATAGAGATCCGTATTTTTCTTCAATGGAGGGCAGTGAAGGCGATTTACATTTTAAATTCGGTTCACCTTAAATTAAAGCTCAGAATACATAGTTCCCCTATATGAATCGACGCTATCCGGACAACGCTCATTGACAACAAGACAAAATATTTTGGGCCTACAGTCACAATCAGCAACTACTATACATACACTTTCGGAGCGTAACTTTTCCCGTAAGAAAACTACATATTTACCATGCAAGTCGCCAGCAGATTGTGGCAAGGGACATAATACCTCCGTGTAGTCCTACGCTTTGTGAGTCTCTGAAACTCTCTTCAGGAAAATGACCATCATATGTTATGCTATTGAAAAACATGGAGGTAATCGGACAGATGACTTGCAGCTGCTCAGGATTAAACAAAAGGACATCCCTATATCAATTCAGATGTGGCATTTCTTAATTTTCTTACGCACATCTCACTTGATTATCAGTATATATTGCCATATTGGTTTGCAAGTAAATGTTAAAGATAGTCTTTTGATTCTTCAGATTAAAATTCAGCACATATTGTGCTGTTATATTCATTGGTATTTGCTCATGATTCATAACAAAAAATAGAGACACAACCTTTATATATTCGTTTCACCAGAACATCATAACTATTAGGACAAAACGTTTATCTTTAGTGACTATCCTTGACATTTACTTTATTGTAGAATATTTAGCTGTTACGCCTTGTCGATTTTAAGCGGTAATCGCATTCAATTCGCTGTTTGGAGGCATCAACTTCATCGATAAGTTGATGACTTTCTCGAGGAGTTTCCGTTGACAATTTGATCTCACCTTAAGCCAGGGCTAACTTCAGACGCACGCAAAGGCAGACTCCAGGGGTGACTCAAAGGTTTTCAAGAAATATTGATTTAAATATTGTTATTTGATGAAGATATACAACAACTTTTATATCAATATTTCTGGTGTTTTTGCTAATAAAATAAAATTGACTAAACAGGCAGATTTAAAAAAAGTCAAAATCCAGAATCGAAAAATATATACACCCAGAAGGAATTTATTGAGTAACTAATTGGAAAAATATTTAAACTAATTAAAATGTTAATTGTTGCAATTCCTTTTAAGATAAAAGGATTCCTACGAAGGCCTAAAAGGCGATGAGAATTCGCCATTGCATTTATAAAGTACCATGCGTTCGAATACAGACGATTTGCAAATACTCCCTTATGAAATTCAGGTAAAGTTCGTTTTTATCTCTTGCAGACTACAGATCTTTCACAAAACTGCATAAGAAATTTTGGTCCTACGAAATCGAGACGAGTACCAAAAGAAAGAAAATCGAATGAAGATCCTTCTTTTATCGTATATTAAGAGAATTTTGATAAAATGAACGAAAATTTGTAAAATTTCGTGGTTATATACTATCCGTCACGTTGACAACCGAGTTGTTGAATCCAAGCCAATGAACTATATAAGATTATATTGGTAATTTAGGCCCACATAGAATGAAACGATGGGAAATTTCTCATATTCCAGCATTTGAAATTACCATCTACAAGTCGCACACAATTGAAAAAAAAGCATGTAAAATTTTTGTGAATATTAGTTTCATGTTCATAACAGAGTTTTTTTCATAACAGAAATTTTTTTCGGAAATAATTCAGAATTAATGTAGAACTATATATCGGTTAGAAGTACAGTAATTTATTTGAACTTGCAAATTACACCCTTTGGCTTATGTATAAAATAACAGATATGTGCTTAAAATGAGTTACCTTAAATTCCGCCATACTTTACGGGTCAAAATTGACGAGCCTGGTGATGATTTCAATTGTCTATTGTCCACAAAAATTAGTCATTAGACTATTATGGACTATGGATGGCAAGGGACGCTTGAAAGGCTTGCCCTTCCCATCATGTAGTAGTTTGAGGGAAAAAGGTAAGCCATAGATTCCTCGAGATAGCCTCACTTGTTTTTCACCTAATTATGGATTGACTTAGAAAAAATAAAATAATAGGAGGAAAGTTCACTTCTTTGGCGTACGTGCAATGTAAAATCTGTCGAAACTAAAAAGAACCACCCATGAATTCCATCCATTATATACTTCGAAAATAATGTGCAAACCATTCATTCAGCTGCACCATTACATCAACTGCAACGAATCCTATAATGCATTGCATAATGAACCCATGAAATATACATTGAGGAGAAATTTCTACTTCATCGAATTTCTAAAGCCAATGCTTCTAGACCACTATGCCGCAACAAAGCGGGATAAAGCTCTCGATGCTCGCATAATGAGGATTAAACACTCCTCAAATCTAGGCATATGCTTTCTTTATGGACGTATTTTATGGTATAATGGGAGTTCCTAAAGAGGGATTTGAAATATCCTAATCCACATCGATTCTTACTCTTCAATTTAAAACAGAACTAAAAAAACTTTATATTTAGTGCGCAGCATTATTTGTGTGAGCATCATTCACTGTTGAATGGTTCATAAAGAAAAGTAAAATAACCTTGAATATTCGATGGTAAAAGGCATTAAATCAACAATGACCAAAAAAATATTGATGCACTCTGGAAGACTGCAGCAACGTGAAGGCCAATCAGGCCTCTCAAACGGTGTCACACATCAAACAATTGTTTCTTTCAGTTTATTCTTTCTCGTCCTGAGATATCCATACTTATTTCAGCTGTATACAGAGTTACAGCCGAAACAAGGTTCATCAATTAGGTCCATGTTTCTGCAAGGATGTGGGAAGGGTGTCCCAGCCCAGGTACGTCAATTGCCAGATAAGAAAAAGGCACAATTGGTTCCAGAAACACAAGTCTATCGAAGAAGGGGACCTTTGTATCACCCCAACTCTTTCCTGAGGAAAAAAGGTCAAAATCCCATTAAACAATAATTTCTAGTCCCAATGTCATTCTTTGCCTCACGTAATGCCATGCACTTCACCTTAAAGAATCAGTAGTATTTATGGTCCTCTTAAATGCTGCCGCAAACAGTTTGGCAGAGATAGGTACAATGATATTTATTTTTATGCATATAAATTTTAGTTCGACGGACATTGATCAAAAACTAAAAATTCAAGCGTTCGAGCGAACTCCCAAGTTAACACAAACATAAATAGACGCCCGTTAATTACTACGAAACCCGCAATGATATGATAAATTCAAACGGAATCCCTCAAAAAAAATTCAGTTACATGCGGCGCGACTCTTTCCGGATGATCCATCAACACTTCATGACTTCCATCCACCGTGACGAAGTGAAAATATGAACACGATTGTTTGAAAGCCTCTATTGCTCCAGGACCACCACCTAATTCAAAGAGAGCCGCAGACTCCTTGGCTTGAATCATTAAAAGCTCACACTGTATATCGCGCAATACTTCACATACTTGTTCATTTGTTAAAGGAGAGTACAACATATTTTTCATCCTTAGATCTGTACTAAGAGTAAATTTCCCATCACCTTGGGGACGAAGAGAACGAGATAGAATCATTTTGGCGCTTTCTCTGCTCATTTCACTGTATCTTTTAGAAACCAAAGCATTAACTATCTCATCTTCCGTGTAAACAGGAGGCTTCGACCTCTTTACTCTCCTTTCAATTTCAACGACCCTCTCACAACTAGCCCTTAGAGCTTCTGCATGGACGTTTGTTGGATAAGTAAGAGGTTTAGGAGCATCTATCATGACTAGCTTTTTCACTAATTCGGGATACATGGTAGCAAAAAATGAGCCGATGATAGCTCCGAGACTATGACCAAGGTAAAACAAAGATTCCCACTTAAAATGATCCACAATGCGCTTGATGGAAAGGACAAAGTCCATGAACTGATAAGAAAAACCATCAGGAAAGTAAGAAGAATACCCATGCCCCGGCAAATCAATGGACACGATCAAAAATTTTGCGGGCAGAAGCGGAGCCAAATTATCAAAGCTTGCAGCACTGTCCATCCTACCATGCACCGCAAGGACTGGATAGCCATGTGGGTTACCCCAGGCCTTAGCTGTCAAATTACAGAATTAAGCCATTTTAGATGAGCTTAAATTTCACTTTGAGTCATCGCATTAAAATATCTGAGCGCGAATCAAACAGTCCTTGCCTTCACACAATTCGTTTTCATTAAAATCTCACCTGCAATGAAGCCCCATGGCACTGGAATTCGTATTTCTTTCGCATCAATCTGCGTGGCCATTGCGCGATGACTGTAAGCGTATATTATACAATGCGTACAGACTCTTATCTCGCCATCCTTGAATCAAACTAATGTTTTTATCAAGGTTTCGCAACGTTCGGAAACCTCAAGTGAACCAAAACAAATATACCAAATGTATACATCTACAACTTTAAGATAGTTCGCAGACAAAGGAGCTACCTGTTGCGCGATTATGATACCATCTAGCGGCCCAGTATCCTACCATTTGTCTTTCCTTCGGAAGTGATAAAATTTTCGAATTTGATTGTGAAAATCACCGTTTGAGCACGAAATATCACCACACTTTGAGCAAAAAAACTATGACGAATCAAATGATAATGAATAAGACCAGAATACTACATCATAGTTTGTAATTAACTTACTGTACTGTATTGTAATTAACTTTACAAGTTAATTACAATACAGATGCCTCGAAACATCCGAAAATATCCTTTCCTTAGAAAATTGTCCACGTTTGACATCCTTCATCTGTTAATGTCTTCAAATTACGAAAATAACGAACAGAAACAAAGAATACATTCTTTTCTGAATAACTATGCCAAGTTTCAAGTATCGTCCTTAGAAAAACCTTCAGTCTCTCGATCGGCTTTTTCAATGGTAGCCGACTGCGCGTCGGTTATGAAAACGTAGTTAACACCGTCTTTAGCGAATTTCATACTTTTTATAGATTAAATAATATTAGGGCGAACTAGCCATAGATCATACAACGAGTATGAGTCTTTATACATTAATGTCATTTGTTTAGTTTAATGAGGACCAACGGAGAGTTGCTGCATTTCATTGTTCAGAATAATTTTCTAATTCTATATTTTATTTCTCGTCAGAATACTTGATGGTTGTCAAAAATAAGCGCATAATTCTAAACGGGGCATATCGGGCCGTAATATTTCAAATGCAAATTTCTCGACCCGTGCGACCACGCGGGTTACTCACGCTCTTCAAAACCAAAGCATTTCACTACCGCTTATAGCACCGTTATCGTTGCCGCACGCTGCTCTGTTCGTGGTGGTTTGAACTCACTTCCTCACACTATTAGGATAAAATTGATACAATAGTAAAATTAGTGTCATTATTCTATCTGTGAGTAATTTTTGAGTTTATCTGAGTTTATAATCCGTATATGCTTTAAATAACCATACTCTTCGATCGTATTACACCAAGACCATTATGGCTTTTTTGCAGTATTGAGTTGATGCGGAGACTTATTCAGAAGCAAAATTTCCTTATGCACTCTTTTACCGTTACTTTCGCAAAGAATTCAGTTAAATTAAAGTCGAATATTGCATCAATTACGAAGTGAAAACAAATGATAAGACGTATGGCCGCTAGATGGTAGATTGATCGTGCAACAGGTAGCTCCCTTATTTGCTAATATAGCGAACTACATCGTAAATGTACATTTGGACGTTGTGTGATTATTATATGGGTTCATGGTAAAGATATAGAATGTTGTGAAACATTGACAAAACGGATAAAAGTTGGTATCATTCAAGGATGGCGAGATAAGAGACTGTAAGCACTGCATGGTATACGTTTACAGTCCACAATGGCCACGCAGATTGAGGCGAAAGAAATACGAATACCAGTGCCATGGGGCTTCATTGCTGGTGAGATTTTAATGAAAACGATTATGTTGCAGCATAGTCTATTTCATCCACGCACAAATTATTTTTATGCGATGACTCAAAGTGAAATGTAAGGTCATTTAAAATGGCTTAATTCTGTACTTTGACAGCTAAGGCCTGGGGTAACCCACATGGCTATCCAATCCTTGCGGTGCATGGTAGAATGGACAATGCTGCAAGCTTTGATAATTTGGTTCCGCTACTGCCCGGAAAATTTTTGATCGTGGCCATTGATTTGCCAGGGCATGGGTATTCTTCTTACTTTCCTGATGGTTTTTCTTATCAGTTCATGGATTTGGTCCTCTCCATCAAGCGAGTTGTAGATCATTTTAAATGGGAATCTTTGTTTTACCTTGGTCATAGCCTCGGAGCTATGATCGGCTCATTTTTTGCCACCATGTATCCCGAATTAGTGAAAAAGCTAGTCATGATAGATGTTTTAAAACCTTATACTTTACCAATAAACGTTCATTCAGACCTACTAAGGGCTGGTATTGAGAGGGTCGTTGAAATTGAAGGGAGAATACAGAGGTCAAACCCTCCTGTTTACACAGAAGATGAGATAGTTAATGCTTTGATTTCTAAAAGATCTAATGAAATGAGCAGAAAAAGTGCCAAGATGCTTCTGTCCCGTTCTCTTCGACCCCAAGGCGATGGGAAGTTTACCCTTGGTACAGATCAAAGAATGAAGAATATGTTTTATACTCCTTTAACACACGAACAATTACGCGAAATATTGAGCGGTATACAATGTGAGCTTTTATTACTTCAATCAAAGGAATCTCTGGCCCTCTTTGAATTAGACGAGGGCCCTGCTCTCATAGGTGTCTTCAAGGAATCTTGCTCATATTTCCTCTACGTCACGGTTGATGGGAATCATGAAGTACACATGGACTTTCCAGAAAGAGTTGCGCCGTTGGTAACTGATTTTTTTTCAAGGAGCTCCTTGTGAATTTATGATACTATTACGGGTCACTTGGTAAATAGGGAGGTCAATTTATATTTTTGTTTACCTAGTAGCTTGCTCGAACGTTGGAATTTTATTTATATAGATTTACAACCATATAAAACAGTGAAAAAAATAAGTATAGATATTTATTTGCCCATCTCTGGCTCTGAAAGTGGCTGCGGTAGGCCGTAAGAGAACCGAAAATATTAGTGATTTTTAAGGTAAAGTGCTTGAATTATGTGAAGTGAAGGAGTGAGAGATTGCAAATTATTGTTTAATGAAATCTTTTTTAACCCTCAGGGAAGATTTGGGGTGATCCGAAGTCAACTACCATCCTAGGAGTGCATGGCCTACAGGATAATTGTTCATCTTTTGATAAACTTGCACCTATGCTTCTGCAACCAAATGTGCCCTTTTCATTTTTGGCAATTGATCTTCCTGGGCATGGACTCTCTTCCCACTTTCCTCCTGGTAGACTTCTCTACTTAATGGACCTTGTTTCAGCTGTGTACAGAGTTATAGAGTGGATCTCTCACACAAATGGAAAAAAACAATTGTTTTATGTGGGACACAGTTTGGGTGGTCAGATTGGTTTACATGTTGCTGCGCTGTTTCCAGAGTGCATCGAAAAACTTGTGATCATTGATGCTCTAATGCCCCGTCCAATTGAAACTTCAAAGTTCTTTGATTATTTTAAAAAGAACCATTCCAAATTGGAAAAGATGGAAAAGAAGTTGGAAGGTAAATATGTTTAAAAGTACTATTTTTCCTTTTCATAGGATTTGTAATTTATAACTTTTATTGGATTTTGAAATTCTATTGAAACATTCATTTTAGCTGTAGGAAAAATATTTTTTCTTACGATTCAAATAATTTTTTAATGATATCCTAATCTCATGGATGGAGTGGGTAGACCTTATACTACAAGTATTTTCATGGGGTTAAAGATGAAACTATATTAATGGATTGACAATCTAACGAATGTGCAATTTTGGTCAATGATAAGTTAGGCAACTACCAAGATTAGCCCTGTTTGGTTTTATCCTTCTTCCAAAAAGTAACATAAACACAATATATACTTGGTATATGAGCAAAGAGGCTTCTTATTATCAACTGTGGACTCATTTGTCGTAAGAAGCCCTTTATTATACATGATGTGATGTGATTGATGTTTAAGCTCACTTGGGATAAAATTGTCCTCCTCTTCCCCACCATCATATTTTTTAAAGTTATTAATGTTTAAGAGAAAGAAAAAGTCTGGGTATTGAAATCCAAAGCGATTCTTAGGGGAAAATTATCCAAAGCAGGAAAGCCCTGACTAAGAAGGGGTGTACAAAACCTAAATATAATGCTCTCCATTCATAATCCCACTTTTTGTCATTTCAGCTTCTGCATCTCCAGTGTACACTTATGAAGAAGCTCTGGAAAAAATTAGAGCTCGTTTTCATGGAGATCTATCAGAGGAAGTGGGGAGAGTGATACTAGCCAGGAATTCCAAACCACTAGGTGACAAGATATGTTTTACAATGGACCAACGTCTGAAGTTTATAGTTTACCCTCCTCTGAATGAATTACAGCAAATGACTCTGTTCTCAAAAATATCTTGTCCAGTGCTTATGATCATCGCAGAAGAGACAGTGAGAATTGGGAGGCGATTATATGCTCAGCATACCAAATTGTTTAGGTATTGTTCTACATCTTGTGATGTTTATCCTGTTGAAGGTCACCACGACGTTCACTTGGAACATCCTGATAGAGTCTGCCCTTTGTTGAGTCAGTTTTTGTTCTCTCCTAAAAGTTCTTTGTAAAGTTTTAGCATGGTTATGGCTAAAAATTTATTTTATCTGGTGTTTTTTATATTACATCACACTTTTGCTGTATGATATATCTTTAATCATGGTACTACATGAACATAAACAATTTTATTATATACGAGTATATAACAATGTTATTATTGTTGAATATTTTTAAGTGATGTTGTTGATTGGGTAAAAATTTCCTTATTTTACCTGAAAGAGGAAATGTTTCATCTTGAGCCTAGGAATGAATAACTATTTTTGCAGTAAAAATTAAAATGAAGCAATTCATCAAAAACATCTTTTCATTTTCCTTACTATACACCTAAGTAATCTATATACTATTTTTAAGTTTGAATCATTACCATCGTAGACTGCCTTATAGCTCAATCCAATTTTGGTTTCAATATCTAATACTTTTATCTTACTATAGATTTCTGTTACTTGAACATTTGAATTCATCATGTTGCTAAGCAGACCCGGAATAAGCAGATTAAAATCTCTAGTATTGTATTATCGCTATTGTGTGAACTGCTGAGACTAGATATCATTGTTGGCTGTTTTTCTACATTGAAGTAATAACTAGAAACATTGAAGATGTTTCCTTCTACAATGTTGAAAAGTCAAATCCAAGTTTACATTTACCCCATGAGTTGCCTTGAGGCATGGGGCAAATACTCCTGTAGTATATTTTAAAAATCATTTACAATGTTCTATTGTGCATCAAATTAAATGTCAAATTGGTCAAATTAAAACTTTGATGGTCTCATTTTACTTCTTATTGATGAGGTAATTCATCTCTGCTTGAAACCTTTATTTTAGAGGGATTTATATAAAGTTTATCAGTGCCAGGCATTCATCTGAAATCAGTCTATTCAAAAATAAGATGGCATTTTTTTTATATTGTTTCTTACAAAATGCTATACTTAATAACTAAAACTGTCTAAAATATTTCTTTTGTTTTACATGTTTGTTCTGATTGTATATTTATATAAATATGCTAATACTTTAAATTTTAGGTTCATAATTGAGCTTCCACTGAACATATATTAATGGAATAACATGATTGTCATAGTTATTGCTAAATGATTAAGCATCACTATATAATCATATGCCTTCATAGAGCCTCTTTGACTATTGATTTTCAAAGTATGCAGCTTGACTTGGATCAAGATCATTAATAAAGCTAAAGAAATTCTCATACTAATAAGCTTTTCCAAGGAAACCTACATCCCTGTTGGTGTTGAGCTCTCAATTGGTTGACTGACAAAGGAATTCTTTTTTTCTCCAGTTTACTTTACAAAATATATTATGTATTATGATTATTAGATAAGAGATTGAAATTTTTCAACCTCCACTACCACGAGCCACCATATCAAATTCATATAAATGCAGATGCAGTGAAGCAAAGTTTCTGCAAGAACTTCTGTGCTACTCAACAACTGAGAACACATGTTAGGTGGAAACAAATAGATGTTTTTCTCATAAACCATTAGTTCCTTTGCTTGCATTCTTTATTTGAATTGCTGGAAGTAGTATCATGAAACAGCTTAAACTGCTAATCACCAATAACCTATTTCTTCTTTGTTAATTTATGTTTGCTTTCATTTTCATAATAGTAGAAGGCTTGATAAAATAATTGAGATGTAGGTTGTAAGTTATTTGGTCTTTTTCCTGCATTTAGCTGTTCGATAATTAGCAAGAGAATTTAGCTATTAAGTAAAATTGTACCTATGCAATAGGGTGTTAATGAACCGAGGAATATATTGTATGGTATATTGATGAACCAAGGTATATATTATATGCAAATTTTCAGCAGAAAGATGACAAAATACAGCAAATTATATTTATTTTACTGATTTTCTTGGTTTTTATAAGAAAAAACAGTGTAAAATTTCGTCAATTGTTTCACAGGGGAAAGTTTAACTGCATTTCTCAAAAGATTCCATTCATTCTACAATCTCATTCTGGTTTTCATCATTATATTCTTCTTCGAACTCCACATCTTCCTCTGCAGAGGCCTCCTAGAAAATAAAGATGTTTCATTAGTTTATTTTTCTCTTGAAATGTACCATTTGAGTTCAAAAAACAAAATAAATTACCTTTATTTTACAATTAGATATTCAAGACACCATTCAAAATAATTCTTAGTTTTCAATAAACCTTGAAACTATTTTAACTTTTCTGACCTAATATAGACATTTCTTAAGCACCTAGATAGGACTATTACAGTTTCAGATTTAATCAAGTTACATAAGTGCTGTCCTTTACACTAAGATTATATATATGAGATAAATCATCACTTTTCAAAGAGCAAACCTTAAAGAATAAAAATGTTAGTTGTCAATAATGACAAGCATTTGCCATTGATATGGAGGGATAAAAAGGCCTAATGAAAACTTTCTCCAAGCATGAGCCATCTTAAATAGTTGCATCTCTATATAACATAATGAAAAAGGATTCCTACTTGTTAACAAGAAAATATCATTCAGGAATAAGTACCTCCAAAAACTCTAAATCATACATCTATTTTTCAAACATTGAGCCTATGAATTAAGACAAGTGTGGTAGTTTTTAACACATAACTTTTGAAGAAGAAATGATCTTTTTTAAAGGTAAACATAGTACAAGTATATCAAACATTATATAAACACGTACATCAAACAAACTGCTTAATTGAGACCAATGTGTTCTAATATCAATTGGATAATAGATAAAAATGGTACTGCATCAGTATATACTGTCTCTAACATAAGAAAATAGAGAATTTATTTTGATTAACTCAGTACTGCAAAGGTCCATGGCTTTTACTGACTTTCCACAATTCAATGAAATAAAGAATACCTTGCTAATTTGCACAGAATATATTTCAGGACGACTAGTTTCGACAACTTTCCACAACTACTCCATAAATTAAATTTTCATCTTACATTTTAGAAAAGATATAAAAAGAAAGTTTAGGTGGAATATGCCATTGGCAGATCCAGGGGGAGGTGAAGGTGGTTATCCTCTTGTGAAGATTTTGTAATACTAGCAATTTGCTTTGGATCCCATTTGGAAGTTTAATTGAAATCAGATTGTGAAGTATTTCCACAATCACCATACATCTACTACATTTATCATGACAAAAGAGAAATTTAACAGATAAATGAAAACAAGTTCATAAGGAAAAAGCCTTGAATTCCCCTTTGGCAAAATTATAGATATGCCCTTGAGATAAGATAAGAAGAAAAATGGCTGTTCATTTTGAATGGGGCAATTTCGTTTTATCTCAAAATTATAAGAAGTAAATATTTGAACATATGGCCCATTCTAGTTAATTGGATGCTTAAAAAGATACCTGATATTGTTGATATTCAGAAACTAGATCATTCATATTTGATTCAGCTTCAGTGAATTCCATCTCATCCATTCCCTCTCCGGTGTACCAGTGTAGGAAAGCTTTACGGCGGAACATTGCCGTAAACTGTTCAGATATTCGTTTGAATATTTCCTGAATGGCAGTTGTATTGCCGATAAATGTGGCAGACATCTTGAGACCACGAGGTGGAATGTCACAAACTGCCACTTTCACATTATTTGGGATCCATTCCACAAAGTAGCTGTGAATATAATGACAGGAAAATTAATGAAATCATCATACTTTTTTAGCATTAGGATCACATCATAATATTAAATTTTCAGAAACAATTAACAGCTGGTAATAAAAGAGCAGAAAATTTTAATTTATTTCTCTCTTGTAATTTCATGATATTTACAGAATTTTACCAAGGATTATGAAAGTATACAATTGATTCTACTGAACATATTCCAAAAATTCAGAATTATATCAAAACATACTGTGACTTAATCAATAGCTATTATTCCATCCCTAGCCAGTCTGTATGTGTTTGATCATGTACCACAGTCAAAATCACAATCATATTATTTATCCCTCATACATGACTTTATTATATTAAAATTATTAGGTATGAGGAAATACCATGACTTAAGTGGTAACATTGTAGAGCTGGAAGTTATTTAAGAGAAAAAATAGCAGAAATGAGACCTATCTGGTAAATAATAAGAGAACATGCATTGATAGATTATTTTATTAAGTTTAATATAGAAATATAAACATACAAATAAAAATTATCTTTCTTGGAAAAAAAAATAAAATAATTCAAGTGTTCTCCAAATAAAATGGAATTCAAATTTCACAGAAGAATGAATGCTGATGAAGACTAGGGACAGCATCAGTATATTACTGATGCTTATTATTATTACGAACTCTTCTTACCTTGAATTTTTGTTTTGAACATTTAACATTTGCTCATCCACCTCTTTCATTGACATCATACCACGGAATATAGCAGCACAAGTTAAGTACCTTCCATGCCTTGGGTCACATGCAGCCATCATATTTTTTGAATCAAACATCTGTCAAAAAGATATTTATTTTTATTAGTATTTAAGGCAAAGATTCAGAAAGAATTTTTTGTTTCGTGCATTTAAAGTGTCAGAAATTACTATCTAAAACAACTAGATATTGTAAGAGATGTATCTTGATATTATCACATACTATTTTTATACATCTAAAAATAACTTCACATTCATACAGAAAATAAGGTGGGGACTCAAAATCAATGAAGCCAAAGAAGCTTCAGGGATATTGCAAGTGTTGCAATCATATCATCTCTGGAAAGGCCAAATGTATTCAGAAAAATTTAATTGCTATCCATATTTCAAATTATCTGCTAAGTAAAAAATCCAGTTGGAATTTTTCTAAGAGCAACTGAATTATTTCTAAATATTCTTATCCTCTATCAAAATTTACTATTCTATTTGCAAAGAATCTACCCTAACTTATGAAGGTAACATATACCCTGGCTTACACAGCAATGATTTTAAGCAGCCAATACACTACAGAGAAGCCAATCCACATATTATTCTTAAAGACCGGTTGATTTTCAACCAGGATTTATAGATCTAAATTAAATTAAAATATCTGTAAGTAAATATTTTTTAATTTAAAATACTGTTCAACCCTAACTCACTAAAACATTCCTACATCACTTAAGATGCACTTCAACATCCTTGAAGAAATTAATGTTAATATGATTTGTTAGCTATATTGGCAGCTTTGAAATATATTTGTGAAAGAAAATTTCAATTTAAAATATTTTGATCTATCAATATTTTCCAAACCCCGAGTATTTCCACACTGAATGGAAATTTTTGGGATTTCAATTTAAAGAATTAAATGATAAGATTATTCATTGCTAAATTCACAAAAGAAAGCAAACAAATAAATGTTACCTGCTGAGTTAATTCTGGAACTGTAAGAGCTCTGTATTGCTGGCTTCCTCTTGCTGTTAGTGGTGCAAAACCAGGCATGAAGAAGTGGAGTCTGGGAAAAGGAACCATGTTTACTGCCAGCTTCCTTAAATCTGCATTCAACTGACCTGGAAACCTTAGACAGGTTGTGACACCAGACATGGTAATCTTTAAAAAAATAAGACATTTGACAGTTATGACAGTTATTCATTTAGTAAAGTTTTTTAGTTTTCTGATATTAATTATTGTGATATAACAATTCTTTAGACTTAATTTAGCTTAAGACAGAGCACAATTGGATTAAACTTGAGAATAAGGAAATTTATTCAGGATAAAAATAAGAAAAATGAATTAATGTAGACTGTTAAAGTAGATGCTAATAGAAGAAAGCATATATGAATCTGAAAGATTACTACAGATTTTATAAGAATTGTGAATAAAAATGAGAAAAGGGGACACATAAATGAAGTTTCTCTTCTCTAGAATTCTTTGATTTCATTTTCAATTATGTTTTATTGTGCTAATCTAAAATATAGAATACCTATGATAAATAATTACAGGATATCACCACATACAAGTGTGAAGTCCACTGAAATGGATGCTTCCTGACGGAATTCAGAGACGTCTCATTCAGGAAAAAATTTTCACTCAAAGACTTACAATAAAATTATCTCAATATTTGACCCACCCATTTCTTTTGTCTATTTTTAATTACTTCAATCATTACTCTTTTCTCCCCAACCATCTCTAGAACCTCCTTATTCATTTTTCTATCCACCCAACTTATTCATTATGGCATTATGTGAATTTTATAACTTAGGTCATATCTATTGAATCCCAAGGTTCTATTCAAAATCAAGCAAAATAATAAATATCTTACAGAAACTAGATGATTAAGATCTCCATATGATGGTGAGGTCAACCTCAAGGTCCTGAAGCATATATCGTAGAGGGCTTCGTTGTCTATACAAAAGGTTTCATCAGTATTCTCCACTAATTGGTGAACAGACAAGGTGGCATTGTATGGCTCCACTACTGTATCAGAAACCTGTTTCAAATTAGGAGAAATATTATTTCTGTTATTGTTCAAAATTAAATGAAATCATAGCTTTAAGGTAACTTTTGTTCACCTTTTATCTATCAGAAGTTCAAAACATTCCATCAAAAACTAAACTAAATATATAATCTACAATGAATTTGTAATTTCCAAAGCATATTTTATTCAGAGACCAATTTCAGCTACAACACCATCATCAGCAATATGGTACTGGAAATGCAAATACTTATAGAATGAAACTTTAGTTAGATATCAAAAAGATTAAATTCTAAAAATTATATATGTTTTTATTTCCATGTATCTGCCATGGTTTGTCATAATTTCATTACCAATATTTTAACAAACATTCTATTCAACAATTTGAGAAAACCAAGAAGCAGTTCCTTGGATTTATGTTGCCTCTTTAAATCCTTTAGAAAGAAATACTACATCAAACTATGTAATAAATGAAAACATCATGTTCTAACATAAATATATACAAAATAAGATAGGTACCTTAGGAGATGGCAAAACAGAAAATGTGTTCATGATTCTGTCTGGATATTCTTCTCTGATTTTTGAAATCAGTAACGTGCCCATTCCAGAGCCTGTCCCTCCACCAAGAGAGTGGGTGAGTTGGAAACCTTGCAAGCAACCACATCCCTCAGCTTCTCTGCGAATTACCTCCAGAACACTGTCAACCAGTTCTGCTCCTTCTGTGTAATGGCCTTTAGCCCAGTTGTTTCCTACGAGGAAAGTAATTAAATAAATCCTTATTGCTTCATTATTGCATTCTCATAGTTACCTAACAATCAAGTATCCTAAAGCACACTCATGATTTACATCCCTTATTGACAATACATCTATGGCTGCCACCTTTATTACAGTGTCATTGCAAAGCAAGGGATATAGTCTTCTCCCCATTACAGTTCCAATAATTCTTTAGGAAACCAAAATTCCTAATTTCCATGTGTATAAAATAATGTAATTGTAAATTATATGTTTTCTAACTACCTCTATTCCATAATACATATTAAACTGAGTTGTATTTAGTAAACATAAGATAAATTGTTTAGTTCACACTAAATCTACATTTTCTATCTCAAGTATAAGCAAACAATTCAAGGGAAAAACTATCAACCCAAATACCAAATACCTATATATAACATGATAAAGTATTGCAGAGCATAGAGGTTCTGAACTGAGAAGCTATCAAAGGTGAAGCTACTTTTGGAAAGACTATTTCACTTAAAAAGTAAGAATTAAAAGACTTCATTTCAAACAGTTATTAAAAGTAAACACTATTTATACTTTCTCCTTTAGGGACTTTCTTAATCATTTTATTTCCAAATACTTTATACATATATGTGCGATCAACATGTTGTGATCTTATTACAGTCCCTTACAAAAAAAAGGTTACAACTTCCAAGGGGCAACTCGTCCAACAGACCCCACGTTTTGGGTGAGCGAGCCTCCAGAAGAGAGAGAGAGAAAATAAAGATGAGGGACATTGTCTGCTATGCAGGTCTACGTTCAGTGTTTGGAAGAATTTGTTTTCGTTATTGTTATTAAAATCACTTCATTACTTCGATTTTTAATAGCATTAACATGGCAGAATAATATTATAGCGAAACGGAGGTCGGAATGCATTAATTCGGTGGTTTAAAAGTGGTTTCCTAGATATAGTTTTACATTAGATTTTTCTCCCTCTAGTATGGCAATTATGGACCGATTCTAAGCTAACAAATTCAGAAAAGACATGTTCCGCAGTTTGTGCTCGCGATTCGCTGAAAGCTGGCGTTAGAACATGAATTCTTTGACGATTTTCGAGTTAAATCCAAGATATTTTCTTAAATGTATCGGAAATATGGTCATACCTTTTCAAGTTAAATATAAACCAAACAGACGCATTCTGGGCACGTTGCATATTAGTAGCTAGTTCTCGCGATAAATCATGGATTGAATTTACCAATTGCATTTTAATATAAGGCGTTAGGAAACTTCCTAAGCATCTGAGGGAATGGACTAATTAATGGAACTACTGAACTTTAGTGAAACCTTCGATTCTGTTGACGCGGATATATATTGAAAATTAAATTATATCAAATTCTGTAAACATCATTTATACGCTGATGACCTGCAGATATATCTCGATTCTACTGCTGCCTGCTTCCCTGAATGTGTTCAGTATGTGAACCATGACTTCCAAAAAAGTCACAAATATAGCATGGACAATTTTTTTAAGATAAATCTATTAAAATTACAAGCCATTGTCATAGGATATCCCAAGTTATTAAAACAAATCATTGGAAATATTAATGCAGACCTCTTGAACAATTTTGAGATCCCATTCTGTAACGCTCTTAATATTAATAATTATAATAACTTAATAACTCTCTCGATGTTTGCATAAACATCTGAGGGGATGGATGGAAGAATAAACGTTTTCACAAATTTTCACGACCGTGCTCGACGCTGTACCAAGCATTTCAGGAAAAAATGGAGTGGGTAGAGAAGGATGGGAAAGGACCTCCTCCCCCACATCTGGGTAAGAAAAGAGCAATAAAATTGAGGGCTGGTATGACCTCCAGAAATTTTCGAAGTCTTTCCTTTTTCTTCACAAACGTTGGAAATGAATTTTAACTTAGCACAGTAAGTTGTGCGACCAAACCCAAGCTTAAACAAGAAGTGAAAAATTGTGACTTGGCTGGGACTCTAAACCAGGTCTCCCACATTCCGGGCAGGTATTCTATCCATTGAACTACCGAGCCACTCAGTCTCATTTCTGTAATCGGGAGCTTATATGGGGAAGGTAGTGGTGCTCCACTTAGTGGCACCAACCACCACCAGAGTCCTCGCTGAGGCAGCCACAATTTTTCACTTCTTGTATAACCTTTCCTTTTCTTGTATGAAATTCTCTGGTAGAATCGCTTACACATCTGAGCATAGCCAAGAGACACTGCGAGTCGGGCGGTGGCCCAGGGCAATGATGATAAGGGCAAAAGTGCGGAAAGTAAGTCGAACATTTACTGGAAAGCGGCAAGCTTCGAGAATCTATTTATTAGCAAACCCATTGAAAAGCACTTGCGAAGATAATCAGCGATATAAACGAGTCTCAGGATAACCCACATGCACACACCCACAAGTGTATAATGTTTTAAAATCTCATTGCTAATGATATGTCGTAGAATCACAGAAAATGATATTTTCAGTAGTGATAAGTGAAAATCTTGCATCAACTATGATTAGTGCACTTATTGAATCACAACAAGTAGTCCTTGCCACTTCAGTGCAAAGGCAATCTAATTCATTAGATTTTAATACCACATTCATAGTAATATGAGTAATGATAACGATTACAACTTGTTACATGTTATTTGGATCGAAAAGGAATTTTGTAAAGGTTATTCTTCGAAAATGAAAATCCGAGGAATGGCGCGCAAAGAAACCTACTTGAATTCGCGCATTGTAAGGAAGCTATTAGAAAATGATCTGGAATAGAGCTGGACAGAAATTGAGCGATAAGGAAGAACCCCGAAGTGTCTTATGCCCTCAATAACACCGTAAGAAGAGGCATTTACAAGTAATCTATATTGATGAGAATAAGAGAGAGAAATTGACATAAATAAGTGTGGTATACAAACAAAATATGTTTTAGTATAAGTGAAATGTGGTTGCAATGCACCTCTCGAGTGAAGAACTCAGCGTTTGTGAGATTCCATCAATTAGAATAGACAAAATGAATGGAGTGGAAAACCCAGATGCTTTTGGGAGAGGGTTCTCTAGAAGAGAGAAAAAGGAACTTGGCGGTCAATGAACTAAGAGAAAAGGGTTCTCCAAGTGCCGAACGCGGCTCTCATTCAGCATTGGACCCCCTGTGATCATGAAAGCTTTGCTTTCGAAATGCGCATTAGGGATTCTGAATAACTGGGACCGCTAAACGATTATCCATTTCCCGGGAATCGCCCTTAGATGGTCGCCGCGTTCGGCACTTGGAGAACCCTTGTCTCTTAGAGGGTTCTCGACAATTCATATTCATTGATTATTTCCTAGAAATACTACGTTCTAAAATGCAATTTCACGACTGGCATCCGTCGTATCCCATTGACCACATCTCTTCTCCTGTTTGCTGTTTATAGTACTTAGACCTCACTATTCTTTCCGAGATCAGCATACGCGGAATTCAGTGAGCCCCCTTTGCCTACCTACTACTCCCTAACATTCCTGTATATTTTTCTCCTCTTAGTCCCACACGTGATTCCGGGCGCAATTTCTAGGAAAATATTTTCACCAAAACTACCGCTAACAACTTCAGCGCCAGCGCTCACCCTCATCTCACTCACTATATACACGAAATAATTAAAAATATATAAATCATGGTTTGACTAATCTAACTTAGAAATATTAGCCAGCGGAGAAATTACGCATTGAACGTCTTATTCATCCGATGTGTTCGCTATTACGCATATTCCAAACGAGATCATCCCCATAAGTAAAGGCGGATTTTGAAGGGTTGACATACACATATTCTTTCATTGTTACTCCATTTCTATTTTCGTTACTTTTTCTCTAATTTCCCCTTCTTTTGACTTTATTCATAGTACTGCATTTTTTCTTATTTGTCATAAATTTAAGCTCTATTATTTATTATGTTTTACGGAGAAGTTTGTCCTGCGAGCATGTGGAGCATGCAGCAAGATAACGAAGTCCTTTCCAGACATTGATGGGAATTTATACGTAAGGAGAAAATATGGGCAACCTAAGTATTTCTTTTCTGATCTTTTCGAAGAAGAATGAATTACGCAGAGATATGAGCGGATTTAAGAAAAATCTGAATTTACTTCCTTTATAATACAATATTACTTAAATAGCATCCAAATGAATGTATTTTAGCTGTTATTTAAAAAAATAACGTCAAAGCATCAAAACATAAGGAGGAAGACAAAATGCACGCTAAAAGCAGAGACGCTCATAGACTCGCTCCTCATCTGTTAAGTCGGTTGCATTCTTAGTGGTGACTTTTTTTTGTAAGTGACTGTACATATTAAAATACAACTGTCTTTCAGAACCATTATAAATTGTATTTCCTACAAGAAATGAACATGAAGATATTTTCTTGGTTCTATCAAAATGATTCTACCATTCATTCATCCAAAGTAAGGTTATAGCTCTTTCTTTATATGCTTATATACCACATTTTTCAGACTTTTGCTGTTCAAGAATCATATTGAAGCTAATTTATCCATTTTTTCTTAATACATGAGATATAAATATTTCTTTGTGAGAATACTTTTATATTTCTGTAAATTCTAGGGCTTGAACATTGTCATATCAATAACTATAAATCTATAATCATGAAAAAACAATACTCATGATAAGAACCAATTGAAGACTGAGAGTGATTCTCAACAATTTAATATATCTTTTTAGCACTTCATTGATACCAGAGGTAAATTAGTTTCTGATCATAATTTGTATTTCATTAGATAGATTTTAGAAATCTTAAAAAGGATTATCTCATTTGATGGGCAATATAAAATTGAAAATAAACTCTCTTACCTGCTCCACTCTGACCAAAAACATAGTTGTCTGGACGGAATAATTGTCCAAATGGTCCTGATCTCACAGAGTCCATTGTTCCAGGCTCAAGATCCACCAACACTGCTCGAGGCACATACTTCCCTCCTGGATGGTAAAAAAATCTTTTATTTATAAACGGAAGAAATATATCACGGCGTGCAGCAAGGTTTGGACATTGGCTATACCCAATCCTCTTACATCTAGAGGGTCTGTGAGCACCCCGGCAGGCCTCAGGATGAAGCCACCAGCTGCCAAGCAAATTCTAGCAATCTAAGCTACAGAGATCAGTCTCCAAACTGCTTTAGTAGCATTTTTGCCTCATTTCGACCCTACTTGAGGACCTCTTGTCCTCTAATCTCTAATTTTACTTACAGAGACATTTAACAATTATGAGGATATGATTCTCAATACTTATCCTCCTTTGGAATTACAGCTTAAACTGCCTTCTCATTCATGAATTCCTGCCTACTATTCAACTTTTGCTAAATGATTGGATCATTTTGTTCATCCCATTTATTTCAAATGCAAATTGACACATCACTTTCCTTACATATCTAAATAATATGAAAGATTTCTTCAACTAAATTAATTTCTTTGAGTCCTGAAAATATGCTAGTGCACTCCCATTGGATTAAAACCTGTTATTTAATTAATAATAACTGTTATTTAATTATATCAAATAAGAAGAAAAAATTTACCTTGAGCTTCATTGTAGTAAACATCAATTCTTTCCAACTGCAACTCATTATCTCCATGGTAAATGCCATTTGGATCTATTCCGTGCTCATCAGAAATTATCTCCCAGAACTGTAAATAAATTTCATTGTAATCAGAATTTCATACTCATATACAAGATGATTTCTATAAAATTTTATAATATAAAATATTTGTTAAACTAGAATTTCTCCTAAATTCTCTCTAGTAAGAATCAGAGAGGATGAACTGCAGAAGATACAATGTTAAGCACACCAAGAAAGCCAAAAGATGGAAAGTTTAAATGAGAACACTAGGCAAAAAATGAAATGCTATAAGTAACTAAAGGAATCAGACAAACCAAGAGATGACCTAGAATATTCTGAGCTTTCTTAATACATCAGAAGTGCAATGAAGGAATGCATCAGAGAATTCAATTAACGAGTTGTTCTTGATCCTATAAAGAGCACGCAGAAACCCAGAAAATGTGTGGCAATGGGAAAGAAGCTGAGTTAATTTCTAGAGAAATTATACGGCATAACAAACAACAATTTACACAATACTAAAAATAGAAAATGTAGAGAAAACTAAAACTGATGAGATCTCCCTCTATTGTCTCAAAAGAAGTGAAATCAGTTATTGAAGAGATAAATAATGGAAAAGTGGATAGAATATTGGTATAAACCTGAAGCTTGGTATGGGGGATAGCAGCAATTGGTGCAATTATTCAATAATCATCTAAAACAGAGGTGACTTCCCAAGGAGTGGAACATTCCTTTGTATACAAGAAAGAAAGCAAATAAATTCTGAAGAATGACTTCCCAATAAGCTACCTGCTCTCATTTGCAAAGCGTTCATGAATAGAATGACCTTAGCTTGTGCATAACCTAGAAAGCAAGATTCTATGAGGACTCAAGCACAATAGAATACTTCCACACACTGCAAGAAATTATCAGCAGAATAAACAAAGATGATATACCAATTATACTCAGCTCCATACACATTGCAAAAATTTCACCTAGTGAAGCACTCCTTTTACAGTAGATACTCTAAAAATGGAGTATCCTGAGAAGGAAGGCAACAATCTAGCATCAACCTTATTAAGAATAGTCACACAAAAAGTTTTTTTAAACCCAAACAGATGGAGAGCTACAGATGAATGAAAACACCATATCATATGCATTTTGATACACAGAAGATATATCAAGACTTTAGGAAGTTAACACAAAAAGATATGATAAACTGATCAAAACAAATATTGTGCATAATTCTTGTAGCACAAGCTTCCAAGCAACTTTAAGGGATGACTGCTCAGAATACACATGCTTAAGATAACTGGTAACAGCAGAAGAAAAGAATAATATTAATGAAGTTAATGGAAGAATAAAACTTGTTTGGAAACCCAGAAATAGACATGTTCTTAGGTAAAATATGCCAATGGTCTAGAATGGTGGCCACCAACCTTATGGATATCACAGATGATAAAACTCACAATTTTAAAACTAGCAAACCACTAAATCAAAGTTTTTTGAAAGATACATTAATACATAAAATAGTAATGCTAGAATTGTTGTAATGTAACCAGCCCTGCATTGGAGAATTTGATATAATGCAAGGATATGGTAAACATAGATATTGCAAATAATCTGCACAGACCTCAAAAAGTTTTTTTTCATCAGAGGCCAATGGAACGCTGACTAAAACAAGTCAAGAAGAGGAAATTCTTCCAACTAATTCAGTAAACCAGTGTTGACCTACGGTAATAAAACATTATATATACAGAAATTTAACATGAAATGGGCTTAATTTTGTTTAAATAAACATGGTGGTCTTCGTAGGTGATTTTACCTAGAGTGGACATAACAAAGAACTCAACAAAGAAGTGTGTAAATTATATTTATATCTCATATTATACTATATATATATAAACTATAATAAAGTAGCCATAGAGTTAATCACAGGTGTTCTGGGAACAATAATATGTACTATTAGAAGGGCAGTAAGAGAAGCAAAGAATCAGGGGGCTCACAAGCTGGGACCCCCTTATTATATGCTTACCAGATTTAAAAAAACCAAAAACTAGGAGAAAACAGAGCAAAACTATAGCATTTTCAGTTTAAAAAGAGCACATTAAAGATATATGTATAATTAAAAACTACCAAAAATATCATTGTCATCTACCATCTTCAGAATGTAAATCATTTAATCACACACTGCATATGGATATTGTACTGTAATGAAAAGCTCTTTAATAAAGATATGATTTTTACTATCATAGAAGAAAGTGAAAATTCCTAGGAAATGTCCTCGAAAACAAGAGCATCTGGTAGTCCACCTTAGAATTTTTTCTACTATTTGTATGGACCTTTGTATGACTTTACACTACCTTATGACCAATAACCAACTCTGATAACTACCAATAATTACAAATTTTTAAGCTAAATCTTTTCCAATGTACAATGTTTAAACATCTGGTATTGGTATTGATAATTCTAAAGTTTTTCCACATGAAGCTCTCTCTTTGTCATTCTTTATGTTTCCACAGTTGCAAATGACAGTTTCATATTTCATAAATGTTTCAAGTCTTGAAATAATAGAAGGAGAAAAAAGGAACTCGGCGGTCAATGAACTAAGAGATAAAGGTTCTCCAAGCGCCGAAATAGCGGCGACCGTCTAAGGGCGATTACCGGGAAACGGATAATCGTTTAGCGGTCCCAGTTCTTCAGAATCCCGATGTACATTTCGGAAACAATGCTTCCATCTCATTCAGCATTGGACCCCCTATGAAGATGGAAGCATTGTTTCCGAAATGTACATCGGGATTCTGAAGAACTGGGACCGCTAAACGATTATCCGTTTCCCGGTAATCGCCCTTAGACGGTCGCCGCTATTTCGGCGCTTGGAGAACCTTTATCTCTTAGTTCTTGAAATAATCTATAATCGTTTTATCTTCTTTACCTAAAGATAAATCACATGATTGTAAAAAAATATATATAGAATAAACATAGGCGAGGCAAACATAAAAGGTAGGGAGGGATCACATAATATTTGAAAATATATCTCACATGAGAGATAAAGAGTTGATAAGAGCTATATATTGAAAGGTGAGCTTCCAATGAGTCATCCTTGTGTTAGTTTCTTAAGAAAATCTATCTATCTTAGAGAATTTTCAATCTATTTTATCAATAGGGGCAATCTCGTTGTCAGCTATGAGCTGGGCTATGTACTGGAAGTCGTGGAGTAGAATTCGATTTTTTATGTAGTCAGATAAAATATACAGTTCTTTTGACTAGGTTTACCAAATGCCTCTTTCCGAGGATATGTCCTTGTTTTTAGAGCGTTCTCGGACGTCCTCCAGGATACTTTACTTCTTAATTCCAAGAAAGAAAAATCATATCATAATGAAAAAGCTTTTAATTGCATTTTTTATGCAATGCAAGTTTTCTTAATAAAATACAATAAATAAATGCACGTATTGCTGGCATACAAATACAATTAAATACCTTTACATTCCGAAAATAATCGGTAGCCATGATAAATATGTTTTGTAGTTTATAGTAAAAAAAATTTTAGGTCCTTATTATGTTCAAGTTTTGACAACCAAAACCGAATACGCCTGAGTTATATGCTACATATTGCCTTATTGTTTAGTTAACTTTCTTTTCTTTTATACTTTTGTCTTTGTAAGACGAAATTGAACACTCGTGAAGACGTCTGAGCACATTTTTCGGAGTTAGAGATGGCTTAGGCAACCCGATTCTATAATTCTAGTAATTACACTCTACCTGAATCTACTTCTTGTTGATACCACTGGCTTCAACACTACCGAACTTCGCAGGAAGTCGTATGCGACATGTTTACAGGAGTACGAGTACTTTTTAGCGCTATCGCAAATTTGCACTGGAGCTGCAGATTGGGTCGAAGTTTGAGAGTTTTGAGAACCACGCTAGTTGTCACTGGAAGTCCACGCCGTGTCCAGAGGATGGATCACTTTAGGCGGTCAAGGGTTACAGAGGCATCTATTAGGGCACCTGGGAATACGTACAGGCTTGGGGAGTCATTTCCATGACTGACCTCGCTCGTGATGCCTTAAAGTACATGAACTCAGTGTTGAGATCAGTGTGCGAATCAACGGGGGGAAGGGGGAGAATTCCCCGGCTCATATCGCTGTTTCCCTGGCTGATGATAGAAATATTTTTCCCTGCCAAGGAAAATTGTTTCCGCCTCTCTTGCTTTTAGCGACTACTAGTTGTACAGTATACATCAAGCGGCATGCGTGGGAACTGTGCGCTCGGTCAACTGGATCTGCGCTGGAACGCAGGGACGTAACTAGACTTTTACTCCAAGGAAAGGCCAAGGAGGGCAAATGAAAATCGAGGGGGGACACTGGCGTAAACCTTCACTCGAATTACACCAGACATTTTCTCACGGAAGAATTCTTAAGACTGAGACCTAAAGGCTCTAACGAGCTGCTATCGCTGCACATAAGCTAACTCAGGTTTCATAAAGAGGAACACAAAACAGATGGGAAAGAATCTAAACATCACGAGTCAAAATATTAATTTTGCTTTGGCTCTCACAACTCTCACTACAGACCCACATACAACCAAGCGAAAGCAGTTCAAGTGAAAAGCGAAGAATGACATCCTCTGGTCGCCGTAACACTCTGCCATTTATTTGAGAAGTATCAGTTGTGGAGATAGAAACATGTATACTGGGTTACTCACCTCTTAAATTTATCTGAGATAGCCGCTCCCAATGATCGTTCGTCAGTTTGCAACGCATACCTATGAATTCAATATAAGCTAGCATGCCGAGGAGGGGGCTAACAAAATTTGGGGTCGGGGCATGTTTTGGGGTATAATGTTATTTTGTGTCGGCTATCAGCCACAAGTTGCACACGTCATACTATGTATGTCAAAGTGGGAGCCAGTCGAGCGAGAGCTGTAAGAGAGTGCAGTTCATTAAAGTTTGTTCTCCCATGGGTTGCATAGTTATTAAATCAATTAACTCCCAGAAGTTAACCGACACCATGGCCCCCCTTAGTTACGTCCCTGCTGGAGCGAAACATGCATCAAGTCGGCCGTGCTTCAACAAGAGTGGTTAACACTGCATTATTTAGTAACGATTATGAAGCAGTGAGTTCGTTTTCACGTGTTTGTCATCGCGATTCCACATAATTGTTAGTTTCGTTTATTGGCATTTAAGTTAGTATACAAGGTACAAGCAACTAAACTTAAAAATGAAACGTCAAATCGTTTTATCTAATCTATTTATAAAACAGAAAAATGCTAAGGAATCAGTGAGTGATAGTTTGTCTGCCAAAATTTCATCAAAAACAGTCGAACAGAATACCAGCAATTCATGTTCACCTTCATTCGAAAAAGCAAGTGGTGATTTAAGGAAATCTGTGCCGATTCAGTCAGAAAATACTGATCAATATCATAGCGATGAAGACGTTGTGTAGTTGTGTGTATATGTGTATGTGTTTAGTTTTTCCACGAACACGAAAATTGATTGAAAAACAAAAAAATTATTCAGCATTTTTGAAAATACTGCAAAGTATCCAAGAATTTGAGACATTGTAGTCAATCTATTTAAAATTTCTTTAACATAGATCATCTAATTAGTTTTATACAAAGGTATAAATATATTTTAAAATTGGAATTTTATTTATAAAAAAATTGTAGCAAAGCGGGCGAATCCCCTTAATTTGCAATCTTTCGCGCGACCATTCATTATCGCAACTGAGGAAATGTTGTTTATTTTGACGTAGGTGCGAGAAGCAGATTGGCTAAATATTCCCTCTCAACAAGAAGCTTGATTCGCACTCTGGTTGAGATGCAGAAAAAAGAGTTTCCGTATGATATGCTACCTCTCCTTGCTCTATTCTAATTGAATTAAGATTTATTATTTTTACTACAAAACCACGTATCAAATTTTTGGTGCTTTTGCCTCCAGGAGCTCCGATTCAGGCGTTTGGGATTTAACCTTTGCGTCCGGTAAACAACAATACGAATAGCAACGATCTTCCATTTAAAGGTAAAATAGAAAAATTGGCACATAATTGGCTCAATACAGTAAAACCAGTTCAGAGTTGATTCCGAGAGTTGTACATTACAAAAGTTATGGAATCCGGGAGACTTTTGAAAGCATGACCTCAACTACTTAAGAATACGTATTCATATTATCAGACGAGTAAAAGTTGCTTGCATACTGCAAGATAATCGGTGAAAATTTACCATTTAATTATCCAATTACTCTCCGATACGTATATATGTCCCTGTTCACATTCCAGATTTCATCTTTCCATACTATCGCGAAAGCATTTCTTAAAAGTCCCAAAAATACATTTCAAAAGAAGGAATATTGCATCCACATGGCGTCTAAACAGTACTCATTCGGTAACATTTCTTCCTTTGTTACTATAGAAGACCACCTTATCTGCAAACCTAATTTTCATTGCTCTATCGCACCGAGAACGGCCTAAAAACATCGCGCAAAAGATCGCCTGGCGTCGAACTCCCTCTCGTAAGAGAGAATAGCATATTAATATTAGATAAGTAATATTCTGACCTGGCTAAAAGTTTCCATCCAATATCTTATCGGGAAGGTCCCAAAATAAGCTTCCGTTATCCTCGTATGAAATGCATCGTAGAATCGAAATGACGCTCTTGCATCGAACCAAGGGCCATTAGACAAACGGTGATCCGCATGAAAGAATTGTTTAAAAACGCCTCTGTTACCATTCTGGGTTTTATCATTCCAGATTATCGGTAAGGCATTTAAAAAAATATTCAAAAATTGCAGCAATGCATTTCTTACGGAAGAATTTCGCACCCACCTGGCGCCGAACTTACATTGGTAACATTACTACCATTGGTATCATAGAAGACTACCTCAACTTTAACCTCCGAGATTTTGGTTCCTCTATCTTACCGATTAAGTATCTCAAGATAATTTTCAAAAATCCACGCAATGCATTCTTATGGGAATATTCCGAGTTTGGGACCTTCTGGTATCGAACCCATGATAGCTAGCGTCGAAGTCTGAATTTTTCTGGTATCTACAGGGTGGGGCCAGTACGTTGTAAAAATTTCACGTCGACGGCACTTGTGGAACATGGTCAGAATTCGTATCCCCTATATATAGGTATGTCCGGAGAGTTAGCTATATATAATAGATAATATATAATAGATATATATAATAGATATACAAAGTTACAAGCATGTAACAACCAAGTGGTAATTAGTCATATCACTTCCGACACAATACGAATTTTTATCCTATATACAATAACAACCTCGCATGTAAATAACGTCTCAGTATAAATATATCATACATTTATCACTTTCGTAACAATCACACTCAAAACCTAATCCATTCACACATTTTCAAGGTATTATTTAAGGCAATTTTTTAAAAAATAGATTCGTTTTGCGGGAAGGGGCTGAAAATTTCCTTTGATAAGCTATTCCAGTCGACTGCCGTTCTATGAATAAACGAATATAAATACGAATACTCGTATTTACCAACATCATTCTGTGACCCTCTGTCCTTATTTAATAATCATGGTAATTTTTTCCTATGAAACATGGAGGCATTAATCTCTCCAGCAGATTTTCCCAGGGTGGCTCAGTAGTGAATTCTCGGTACATGTACATAAGTCTACTTACCATTCTTCTCTCAATAAGCGCTTCTTATTCAAGTTCTTTCAGCATTTCCTTTACACTTTTCCTTTATAAATCGTTCCAACACAAACTTCGCTGCTTTTCTCTGAACTTTTTCCAGTTTATGCATACCGTTTTTATGGAAAGGATCCCATACTGACAATGCGTATGGGAAAAGAGTAAGAAGAGACTTTATAGTCTCAATATCCCTAAATAAAGTCCATTATTATTAATTATTACTACTACTCAAAAACCGGCCTGACCAACGTTTGATGTGCTAAGTTTTTTTTGTGTTTATTGATGCTCCGTTTACATTTCTCACTATAAAATGTAGGTTTCTGTAACCTTTAGAAACGACGTCATCTGTTAAGCCCCAGTCTAATTCTTTAGTGATCATCATCATAGATAATTCAATCCGTAGATTGGTTGACTGCAGCCCTCCATTCCTCTCTCTCCAGAGCTAACTTTACTACATCCTGATATCTCTTCTTTCCTATATCTCTCTTTATTTGGCTAACATATTCATCCCTTGGTCTTCCTCTTGCTGCTTTTCCTTCCATTTTGCCCTCAAGTACGTTCCTAACAAATCCATTGTGTCTCAAGATATGTCCGATCCATCTGGTTCTTCTTTTCCGGATGATGCTCCACATTGTTTTAACCTCTTCTATTCTTCTGTATACTTCTGGTTACGCCTAAATATCTCAATTGATCAACCTGTGGAATTAGTTTCTTATCAAGTAGGAACGGGGAAGTTATTATGGCTACCTTTTTAGAGAAGACAATCTGTTTACATTTGTCCACGTTGATTTTCATTTTGTTTCCTTTTATCCATTGAGAGGATGCTTCTAAATCGTTTTGAAGCGCATCTCATCATTAATAACATAAATTTGCAACGTAATCGTATTAATCTATCTTTACCCATAGATCTCATTTTGAATGATTTAACGCGACTGCAAACAATAAAAGAAATTAACTGATAGCGTCTCAAGGCTGCCAAATATCTCTAGAGGAAGATGAAACATAATTTCGATACGCAGGACTACTGACGCTAAACAATAAATGTTGCGAAAAGCTGCCGATAATTGGGTACGAGCAGTAAGACACGTTTAATTTAGCATGATAGAAACTCTTAAATCCGAGAGCCAAGAGATCTTGAAAAGTGTTATCCAATTTCGAGTCTCCCAGAGAATCCGGGAGAAATGGCTACTCATTGTTGCCAATCGTCCGCCTCATTTCAAGACCAATATTGTTTACCGCCATAATACGTTTGGGATGGCTATCTTGTGAGAAGAAAATGAATTAATCGCGAAACAGTATCATTATAGTCGGAGCCGATTCTAGCTCTGACAATGAAATAGAGTGAGATCTTCCCCATCTATCAGTTCTCACGGCAGAACCTTCGATAAAAAGCCGCTTGGCTGTTTTTCCTATCGTCACAACTCAAGTCATAAACGAGTTGAATAAACTATTTTTATAGACTGAAGTGCAGTCTTAGGTGAGCTGTTGAGCGGAATATTGAGGAGATCGTGGTCTCTCAATAATGCTGTAAAAAAAATCTTTATTCTACTAATTGTAACCTGGTAAAAATCGTGTCACTTTATAGTGGAAAATGTGGCAACAAAAGAAGAAGCATGCTCCTTGTTCGAAACATTCGTAAACAATATGACGTGAAGGCAGCCAACCTTCACAAATGTAAGTCGCGTACACTCTTAGGTATCTTCAGGTGCGGCAAAAAAGTAAACTAAAGAAGATCTTTTTTCGTTTTCCAGTGAAAGTTACGTCCGTAAACATTAAAGAGCAAATACCTTACCCTTACTCCAGCGTGCAAGAGATAAAAAGTCATGCATCGATTATAACGCTATTCTGCGTGGTTCTCAGTCGGTCTTCTGAAAATTAATATTTCATACCTATGAGACCTCGTATGGAGCAAATCATAGGACGAAATATGCAACGCGGAAAGAAGTAGATGGCTCGTCTGATTCAATTAATTTTTATCGTGGAATAATCCAGGAAGTAAACGGGAAGTGGAATGAGGAGAGTTGGATAATCTTACACCACGAGAGAAAACTGTCTCTTGAATCCCAAAGGAGATTCTACGCTCGTCATTGAGAGGAAAAATGGTTCAATCGCATCGCCACTGGGAAATAAATGGGCAACATTATGAAGAATATTTCCGGTGAATACCATTCAGGCTTCCAGAAATTTCTACTTTAGTTCTTGAATATGCCTTTCATCACAAAATGCTAGAACCACGCACAAAAGTTCCACCGTTAATTGGAAAAATGTTCGGATTATCGATTGGCTTATAGAGGGACGCATTGAGCCTCTTGTGCAAGATGGTACTCAAGATAGTTACGATTCGCCGACCAAAGCTGAGTTAACACCATAAAAGGAAATTTAAGTGGTGAAGCACCTTCTACATAAAATAATTGAAGATAATAGTAAGAAAGTTAATCTTCTTGTTGCGCGATGTTATATCAATGTCATCGAACGGATTTGGACAAACGTTAAAAAAGCTAGGTAACGAAGAATAATAAAACGTATTAAGTGAAAGACATACAGCTTTGTGTGAAGAGCTTTTGGGTACGTATAGGACCGGAAAAAGAGTCTAGCATGTTATTAAAATCGATGATAGTTATTGGATTAAGGACTATAGTGGATGATTTAATTTAACACTTAATAATAAACTTAGATGATTTAAGTAGCGCTGGTGGTGGAAACGAGGACAAGCAACAGCTTCGTTGTTGCATTCTAATTCCAACGCAATATTGTGAAGAATTCGGCGTATGGAATCACCCCCCCCCCCCCCGATCCCGCCATAAGGACAAAAAGAGTGGGGAAGACGAACACGCTGTGGCGGGAGAAAAACACTTGGCAACGTCGCATTGTTAAATTTATGCAAAATCCGAGATGAGACTAATTACAAAAAATTTGATCGGAGAGAAATTTTTAATAACGTTCAAAACACCATGGTGCGGTAAAATTTTCCCAGGACGAAAACTGTAGGGCCGGATAGCTTTTAAACTTTTACGTCGATTAATTACATTCACATGTTTATTCGGAAGTTTAAAAGAACTCATCACACAGCCCACATACATTTCAGATGTAATTGCGCCGTTTCCTAGCAACTGAATTTTACAAATCGCGAAAACACCGCGAATTAATAAGAATGACATTTTTTGGAACCTTGGTTTAAATATTTCTTCACGGTAAATTTAGCTCTCCTGCTACACCAACGAAAAAAGTATCTCGAAAAGAATGTAGAATAGCTTTAATTTGGCGTAAGAGGCATTCCTAGGCGTCGCACTAATCTTACAATAAATTCATGAAGTCCAGGGAAATATAATTAAAAATCTGACTAGTAAGGAAGTAAGCAATTCTCCATGATTAGGGATGGCCAGCCAACGGCGTATCCGCCAAAAGTGAGGCATTAAATCCACACAAAATTTAAAAAAGACATTCATAACATCCTGTTATGAGACAAATTCTGCGGTCCACCGCGGCATTCAAGACAGTCATTTCAAAACTTATTAGTACGTTTTCTGAAGCATTATTGTTGTTTGCAACTTAACACTAAATAATTGACAGAGGGGGGTTGGAAATTTGGCCACCCCTTATTCTAGATCAGTGGTCGACAATCGGTAGTCCGCATTCCCCTTATGGTCTAGTGAAACTTTCGGTGGTCCGTGGAAAAATTTGGGCATTATTTGCATTTTTATCCTTATTTTACTCGATCATATTCCTATTCGTAAAATATTCAGGGTGGAAAAGTGACAATAATAGCATTAAAAAAATTATTTATGATTGTGCCTTTTAAAAACTTCATTTTAATTGTCTGCGGGATTCAAAACTGTTAGTTTACTGTTCCGTGAAGTCGAAAAGGTAGGCGACCATTTTCATAGATGATGCGTGTCTTCATGCGGCCTTCGAAGCCCATTGTAAGTTTAAGACCATAACCGGAATACAAATGAACGGCTGCTCAACCGATTCTTCGAATAAGATAGTAGAGAGGAAGTATCATATTCCTCAGCTTGAAAATTTTGTCAATTTATTTCCCAAAATGTAAATTTTGGCCGGTTTCTTTTCGATTTCATCCCAAAAGGAAGCACCAAACTCAATCTTTCCGCATAGGCCGCTATCAAATACAAAGATAAGACGAAAAGCTGTAGTATTCAGATGATAAATTTCATGCTGTCCTTTTTGATATATCAACGTGGTTACACAGTGCGCATTTGTATTCCGGTTACTTGCAGTTGTATTATTTTTTCTCCTGAGATTTTTTATATTTATTTGAACCACGTTTTGAGGAATATGGTATAAAAAATTACAATGTTTCACTTAACTTTCATGATTTAATGCTTACATTAAGTAGGCATTAAAACCTCCACTTTAGATGTGTTTGAAATTAAATCTCCACTGCTAACTCTGGTAGTTACTACCGTTCATTAAAGATCAAACAGAAACAACCAAAGAAACGATTTAAATATATATTAATGTCAGAAACATTGAAAATAAATTGCTTGCACATTTGGAAAAGCTAACATTTTCTTGAAAAATCACAAGTAAACGAATACAACGAAAAATATGACGGGTTATTTATTTATTCTTTCCTTAGTACTCATATGAGACAGTTTACATTTCGGTGACATTTCCAAAGAATCCTTCTATATTTATAGATTAGCCCTAAACTTATTTTAAGCATTGGAACTGTTTGTTTTGAATTCTGAAATATATATAGAATAATTATCAATGGTGTTTATAAATACTTTTTCGTTGATACCATTTTCTAGAATTCATGTCATGTTCAAATATTTATTATTATAACTATGAATATTTATTCCTCTTCCGAGTGAAGGAAAGAAGCTCTTAAACATCGAGTGATATCTCCGAGTATTAGCATACATTCTGCAACATATCTCGTTTGAAAGATACTCCAAACGAATTAGGGTAAAAAATGAAAGGGCGCGAAAGGATAATTGATAAATGAACAACATAACGAGCAAAGGTCGGTGGTATATATATGGGGCACAGCAACAACCGTATTTGGCTATGCCCATATTAGTGTCTGTTGTGAGAGAGAGAAAAAGAGAGAATGGGAATGAAAATTATTTCAGGTTCCGGTTCACCGAATCGCAAGAAGTCCGTCATGATCTTATTCATTTGGGAAGAGAAAGTGGCGGAGCGAATTCTGAACTTACGTAACTTTGGATGAAAAAGTTGAAGGATGAGGCCGATTGCTGTAAAAGAAATCGGCTTCTACTTGCCCTCCAAAGATAAACAAGAAATAATCGTGCGAAATATGTGTCATCTCTCCTAATCAGAAGGTTAACATCTGGCATTGCTTGTGAAAACCATTTGCAGCCAAAATGCAAACGTCTTGCTGTCAAACTTTGGCGCCAACAATATGCAAGATTTTCCCGCTACATTTCGATTGTGATTGAGGCACATTATTCAACAATAAATTACTGGTTACTTATATAGTCTGACCCCATGAAAGCCAGTGTCTTATAAAAGAGTTATGAGGAGAAAATAGAGCAACAAGGGTCGTGGAAGTATTTAAATGACAATGGGAAAATGAAATGAGCACGTGACTGAGCAAAAAAAGTATTTGGTGAGCTTCACGAGGACGTTTCCCGCTCAGAGAGGAAAAAATGTGAACTAACTCACCCCACATTTTAACAAGTATCATTCCTCTTCAGGACTTTTGGCGAATAATGATGGAAGATTTTAGGTTCAAACTTGCCATCAGATACTTCGCAGATTTGGTGAGAAGTATTTAGAAATGCCTATAGAGTAACAAAGGCGAAGGAAATTCAGGGCGCCAAAAGCGCGGCCGGAGATGGCCTACTTCATTAAAACCGAGGTTCCTTACCAATTACGAAGGAAAAATATTTGCCACTTCGTGAGAGCAAACTCGCACGCTCACTAGCGAACTTCCGAATAGCTAAAGTACCGCTAATAAAATCACTCCCGTTTCGCCCGGCGTCGGCTTTCTCACAGGTGCGCGGGAATCCACGTCGCAGAGCACGACTGCGTAGAAGAAAAACGACTAGCGATAAGACTTCCACATCGAAGCCAAAGAACGGAAAAGGTCACCCTCGATGTACAAAATGATTCAATGACACACAAAAAAAATGGACATTGCTCTTGTGGGAATAATAAACTTGGGAACACTCCAAAGGCACAAGAGGAAATTGTGGCTGTCGGAAGAAGTTCCGAATATCCTCACGCAACACCAAAGCACATTTCCGTCGTAAGAAGCCGAAAAAATACATTACTAGCAGCGTCCCTTAAACCTAAGGAGAAGAATGTAACTAATACTATGCCCGCCAAAACCCCTTGTAGAATTGATTGACGCTCACCTTGGATCCAATCTGATTGCCGCACTGGCCGACTTGGACGTGGATAATCTCCCTCATGGCTCTGGCTGCAGCAACTCTCTCGTCCCGAGTGCTGAGATAAAAAAGGATCCGAGGGAGGGGCTCGTGAGGACCTCGGCCGAACTCACCGTTTCCAAATCTGTGCTCCAGAACTGATCGCAGCGCCGCCCCTCTTCATTAACTGCTTCTCTCGCGATAATTGTCACGCTTTCAAAGAAAGTCTTCGTTTCAACGAGGGATATGCGTCTTAAGGCACAGGATGATATTAAATTTTATGCGGATATTTTTGGACTGTCTTTCCGGTTGTCTGCATACGAATCTGAAATAACTGAGCGCAGAAAAAGTTGTCAGCGATGCGCGTTGTAATGACGTTTAAGATTAAATCAGGGCCGGTTTTGCCAATTAACGAATCTAGGCAATAGCTTGGGGTCATCATTTGGTAATTGCTCATTTGATAATTGTTCAAATAATAAACTTAGAGCATAAAACTGTATTCAAAATAGGTGTAAAAATTAGTAATTTTGGAAATAAGCTTGAGTCAAGTACTTATGTTAAATTTTCATTAATTGGTACTTCAGATATAAAAATGTTTCCTCATATTGATATTAGAAGCATATTGTTCGAAAATTTTAGCGCGTAAATTTTTATGCTTACGGGCGACATAAACCTCTCATGCCCTTGTTAGATCCGCTCTTTTTCGATGACTGAGGTTACATTCATGCAACCACAAGAGCAAACGCGGGGCTTGAGGCCGTTAACTGCAGGCGGGCACCACTCTTGGGGGGGCGCCGATTCTCGATATATATTTCTTACCCGTACAAAAATGTTTCGGGCGGCGATTTCGGGTTAGCAGGCGGACGACGCTCAGCCTGCGGAGAGGGGTTCGGCGACCTCCTCAGTCAGCAAACAGGTGGGGGAGGCATTTTTCGGAGAGTGAGAAACGCCGCTAAGATCTGCCGCTTTCCGAACATGCTGGATGCCGTTATTTATCGTGCTCTGGTAAATTAGAGCGTAATGTAGTAGCTCGCGCAAACTTTTGTTTGAAGTAAGAGGAAAACAATATCAACGACAATGGGAAAAAACCAAAGAGCAAATTTCTTTCTTTTGCTTTTCCTTAAAATTTGGGCAGGATAACTAATGTGAAGCTTGTTGCCATGGAGTGGATAGCAGTAAGATAAGAAAGCGATTGTAAACTCGGCAAGATAAGAGGAATTTGGAAAGCACCTGTAATGTGAATTAAGCCATCAGATCGAATGCTGATTGGATCCCCAACCCCTTCATCATAATTACCAATGAGACTTATTCAGCCTCAAGATGAGGAGCGAATTAGTTTGCTCTTGCTTTCCTCTCCGAAACAGAACACCGTAAGTGGAACGATTTCTCAAAGGTGCAGCCAGGACCGGCCATTTAGTAAAGGAGGCCCGGGTGCAACATTTTCGCATGGCCCCCTCTTCCGCTTCCTATGCGTATTTGATAAGTAACTGCTCAAGAAAGCATGATGTTTTGCGTGAAAATATTACATATGTATCATATTCCCTCTGAAAAATTGGCATATTTGAAAGGGGCTCTAAAAATTTGGGCCCAGATGCTAGGTAACCCCCCTTACCGACCCTGGAAGCACACAATGACCTTATTGATAACACTTTTCATGGAACTCAATGAGGAATGAACCAGGTAAATTCCGTTAGTCAGCATCATCCATACCTCAGTAACTTTCTTATTATCGAAGCCATTAACAAGGCTGAGATTATTATTTTCATCTTCACGGACTATTTGGCCATGAGCAGCTCCTACTTTTCTCTTTTTTTCTTGGTAGTCTACCTCCTTCATGATATTTTATCGTTCATTTCCAAGCTTTCATGATTACTTCCAGCAAACCTTAGTCAGTTAAAAATGAAAACATTTCTTGAGCTATGTAATTGTTTCAGTTTTATATAATCCTCTAAAATCTAACATTTTTCAACCCTTAATATTTTCTCCGACAAATCCGTATTTGGAAATTTTCCAGCCTTTTCGTCTGTGCCCATGTTTCCGACCCAAAGAGTAAGCGCTCCACACTACACAGAATCATGCTCCACAAATATTTTCTTTCTCTTCTTATTTTTACGTACATTGCGTTATACTGACTCAGCACAGCATAGCGTACTCAGAAGCAGTGTTAATGGTAGGGCAAGAATACTTTTTCAACGACAGATGTCCTGAATATGGACTAGTATCCTTCCTTATAAGAGTATATAATATACTCTTATAAGGAAGACTAAGAAATGTTTGATTAATTTCTCTGGGTACTAATTTCAGGACATTTTCTAAAGACATGTTATTCATCCATTCACAAGCTAAAGGCAATTCTTTGTCGGTGCAACCATTCTTCTCTTCTTTCAGCTTCTTTTTTAATACTCTTTTAGATGGAAAATTCCATTCTCGTTCCAACGTCCTCGAAATAGTTCTTCCTTGGTCTACCCTATCCTTTCTTTCCCAGGAATTTCCCTTTCCAATATGTTGGTTGTAAATTCACAATACCTTATATAGTGCCCGTCAAGTTAAATTTTCAATTCATTGAATAATTTTCTTTCCTCATCCACTTCTTTTAATATCTCTACATATGTTCTTTCTGAGCATTGTTCTTACCATCTTCCTCCAAATCCACATTAATTTTGCTTGATCCTTGCCATTTCCTTTTCCTTCAGTGTTCAACTCTTACATCCAAAAAATAAAACGATTTTGCAAAGGTTTTTCTCGTAGCTATGTCCATGTGTTTCTTTATTAATAGAATTCTTGTGTTGTTCATCAAGTATTTGTAATAACAGAGCCAAAATAGATAGATAGTCGTGTAAAACTTGAAAGGAAAAGCTATCCTAAAGAGGTTTTTAAAATAGGGGACTTACACCCCTTTTGCTTCCACATAAATAAGACACTGTCTCGGAAAATGCGAACAAAATATCGCAAGAGCTCGAATCTCATTTCTCTGATCTCCGATATGCCGGAACTTCATGAAAGGAACGCGATGCTGCTCTTTTTCTTGCATTTCTTTCCGCAATATTTTTATAATAGTAACTCACCTGTTCTTGTGAGAATTTTCCTGCATTGGAAATTTTTCGTGTTTATTTTCTATATGATTTGAATGCATGCAGTAGTTTCTTCATTATTTTCCCTTTCAAGTGCTTAATTTTCTAACCTTACTAGCTGAAGCTTAAATAACAAAGGGTTAGCTGAAAGAAGAGAGTCATATAATCATAATATCGTCCTAATGAAATCGAATTCGTATTAGTACATGTCGTAAATTTTCCATTCCGTTTCCGGAAAATAGCAAAATGAGTTCGCGCTTGGGAGAGGCGTCCACCCTTATCCTAGAGAATCTGAATGTCAATTTTTGTCGATCTTCCCTAAAGTCACCGCAGAGGTATCACAGACTGCGCGTGATTGTGAAGAGGAGCATCTAAGCAAAGAATCGTGGGAACTATTTACGTCTCTTCTTCCATCGAAGGGGTAGACGCTGACTCACCGAAGAAAGATGAACGAGGCGCATATCTCTTCTAATTTAAAACAGAAGAGAAGCTGGAAGAGACTCTTACCGGTCGCATCAAATGATTCGAGTTTTCTTCCGGCGCGGTTCCAGCCGTACGATCTCGTTTACCTTCGAAACTAAATAATGCAGCATAGTATGGAACAAGAATAGATCGATTTTATAGCCAAGATAAATTGAATAAATGAAATATTAGAGGGATGAACAGACCCCAATTTTGGTTTAATGGGGCCCTAAGCTATTGAAAGTATTGGAGCCCTTTATGAGTTCCGCTGGTCATTTTCAATGACAAGCTATCACAGTTTATGTGTTAATAAACGGTATATGGTTATTTATGGATATAGTAGGTATCTAAGGCCATGACTAACATCCAGTTATTTTTCCCTTTCATTTTTTGCCTTCCGAGTGAGTGGGGCCCTAAACTATAGTTTGTTTGGCTTATACGTAAATCCCGCACTGAGAGTAACTCGTCCAATGTTTTGGTTTTCCTTCCGAAAGAAATTCAGTTCATGAAAACATTTTTAGCAGGAATCGAGTCTAATAAGACAGTTTAGTATGTCGATGGAAGCGAAATTTTATCAAATAATCTAATAAAATTAAATATAACGAATCAAAACTTACGAGATTTAATTGAAAATAGGGTTGACTGACGATAAAAAAAATAATTACGAATAAAACGAGAATATAAATCAACTGATCTATACTCTCCACCATTCTCTCGATATTTTACCGAATAATAACATAAAAAATCAGACGTCCACCATTCACTAAAGCATGCGTGAAAATCTTTACCGGATCAACCGGCTATACTGGTCAAATGAATATACAAGCGGATCTGAAGACTGTAACCGGACCGAAGTGGTCCAGAAAATTTTCATCCTTCCATTACGTTATAATTTCTTCTAATTTTCCACGAACTCTTTCATGAAATTAAAGCTGTTCTGAAAATGACGACGGGTTTGATGGAAAAGTTGACTCACCTTAAATCTTGCCCAAATAAAGCCTTATTATTATTATCATTAAGAAATTAACTCTCCTTTCAATGGCTCTCATAGGTATTTTTCGTCAATCAATCCATTGGCTCCAGCGGCAAACTTTAAATGTTATTTCATAGCAGTAGCAATATGAGTATTAAGTTCATAATACTGAATTATGTACATGAGAAAATTAAACATGTTATCCAATACAGGTACTCATAGCTATTTTTCTTTCAGTCCCACAATTATTTGCCTTCAAATCAAAAAGCATGTCATGGACGTGGGATATTAACTCGTGATTCCCAAGCTTATTTTACTATTTTGATTGGGCTAATATTGAAATTTGCAGAGCGTGTTAAAAACAGATATGACTAACCCAACCAAGCCAATTCTAATTCTATATCAATTATTCAAACTCATAAAATTTAATTTTTGTATCCATTGCTTCTCCTTCTATCCAATCTAATATTTTTAATGTCCATTAGCATAGGTAGTTTTATATAATCAATAGCATTTTTTAAATCAGGAAAAGTCTCATACATTTCACTTCATATCATCTCTACCGGATCCCAAACATTTCCTTTGCTGAAAACTAAATTGAATATTAAATTACTTTCTTAATGAATTATTAAACTAATTTCAAATCACCTTGGTATTCTGTTGCATCACTCTATTTGTTTAATGTGATCAGAGTAGATTTTGAAATAACCATAGGTTTCTTCCTCTTCTCATACGGTTTCCTATACTCTAATTAGTATGGTCATCAACCTGAAGGCTGGTTGAACCCTCATCCCATTCACTAACAGCCTCTTATATCTTTTGAGGGGGATATAATCTATGGAGGAGGCCAAGATTATGTAGAATTATTTAATATACCTATTTAAATTTTAATGTGTAAAGAATAGTTTAAATTTGAAAATTGGAGATTTTTTAAATTTGAATTTGGAGAGGGGATGAGGTGACTAGGCAAAATGAGAAACGTGAGTTTGCTATTGCTTTTCTCACTCAGCCAAAATGATACAAGTGGAACAAGTCTATGTTAGTGTAGCACGATGACCAAATGAGTAACGCTTGATTTGGAATTCAATGTGCAGCGACCAAAATTAAAGCCATTATCACATTCAACAACTCACACCTCAGAAACTATTTTAGTATGAAAGCCATGAACAAGATAAAAGCAAATAAATGGGGAATCATATACAGCTGAGTGGGCAGCGTGTACAACTTTTGTCCCCGATTAGATTGCCAGGGCAGGTCCACATGCAAAATGACCTCAGCTGTCAAAGCACTTTTAAAGAGTACTATTGCTAAGTAAATGAATTATAATTCTTCCTCTATTCTGTTTCAAAGGACAAATGGAAAATAAGTCATTCATCAAGTTATGGTGGTAGGAAAAATGTATCCTATAAAGTGTTTAAAAAATAAATTTTAACCTGTTTCCTAAGATTTTAGGAAACCCTGTACTCTCACAGCTTCTTTCCCTTTCATATCATGCATTGCTCTACCCCTTACTTATATTTCTGACTAAACATTTTTTTGTCAACTAATTCCTGTACTGGTGTTTGCAGGCTCTATTTAGAACCCATACAAGAAATTCACAACTCATTCCACTGTTCCTTTTCTTGTTGTAGTAAAATTTTTCCTAAATATATTTTATAGTGGCCATTGCATTCTAATTTTATTTCTGGAAGTTTAGTCTTTTTATACAACTGATCCTTCCTCTCATTTTCATTTTACTCTAAGTCATTGCAAAAGCCCTTCCATAATGGTTTCCTTTCTTTTAATACTTTAACATTCCCTTCTCAGTTCGTCATATTTTCGGGCCTTCCCCCAGTAAACACCAATTTCCTCTGTGATCATGGTTTACCATCTTCCATTTTCTTTATTTATTTAATAGAATTTTTATTGTTTTCCATGGATTTTTCTACAATTATTTGGGGACTTTCACTGAATATTCTTAACATTTCCCCTTCATCCTAGATGGTTAATAACTATAGGTAGATTTAGATATAGATAAGCTAAATAACCTTAGAGCCTCACAATCTACTGGGAACTCAAAAAATTCTTATCCATTGAAAAATGCTAATTTCTTTTGATATATTTAAAAATTCATCCATATTTGTATTCATAAATTTATAAGGTTCACACATTATAAAGTTTTTAAATTTTGAAGATAGGGCTGAGCATAGTCTTAAGGGTTTTTGGAATGTAAAGGATCAATGAAATTTTAGTAAGAATAGACGGATGCAGGATACTCTAGCATGTACAAACAACAATTTTTAGGGAAAGTTTAATTATTATTAATTCTTCTACTATCTAGATCATAGAAGATAATAGATCACCAAGAAAAGATTATTTATGACATATTAACTCAATGGTTTCTGGAATACCTTAACTCAAAATTTAAAACATAAAAATAGTTAAAGTAGTAGATATGAACAAATTAATAGGGTCCATGCACAAGCAAGCAAAAGTGATTTTTAAGAAGCTAAAACTGCAGAATTTGGTTCCCTAAATGGGCTGTACTGCCACCTGAGAAGCTGTGAGTTGATCTAGGAGGGGGTACTGGAGACTGGGCCCTGACCATATGAGAGTGTCCTTTTCACAATCTTTCAATTTCTTCCCTTATAAATTGTGGTTGTGGGACACTGGGTTCAAATTTATCAAACCAGAAACCCAAAAGAACCAAAAAGATGACGGCTCAAAAAATTTGGGAATCAATGCTGTAGAAGAACAAATGACTTAAGGTGGAATTGCTGATTTATGTATCCATGCATTGAGACACATCAGAAAGTTGCTATACAAATAATTTAGCTGTAATCAACCTTCACATTATTACAACTGCCACATTATCAATTCCATTTCAGCTATTCTGGAATGGTAAGGGCACCAGTAAAATAGCTAAAAATTTAAAGCTTTAAAGACAGGGGTTGCTGAAAAATTAATCATGAGGATATAGATGACTACATAGAGATGTGCTGACATATTGAGGTGTTTGTTGAAGTGAACAAGAGTGAAGGAATTCTCAGAGAATACATTGCTGAAGCATCAGTTAGATTCCAGCCATCCATTAGCCCCACCCATGTATCCTCCTTAATTCTTGATCCGGACGAGTGCTTCCATTCCTATCCTAATGTCTTTCTCAATCATCGCTCCAGGATGCAGTTCCATCTGTACCTTTTCATGACTATTCCTATAATATAACCTTGCATCCATCTCTCCCAGCATTCTTTCTTTGATCTTTTCTCTGGAATTTCAAACAACCCAACCTTACTATGAATATTCCCAATTATTTCCTTTTGTCCATCTGCTTCACTCCTTCTCCTGACCTCAATTTGCCACCTTTCTCCCTTCTCTATACTAAAGCATTCACCAATGAGATCCCACTGAATCTCAATACAAAGGAAGCAATGTCAACAATGTTAGGAGGATGCAGTCTTAAGACAAGTGTCTCATTCCTCATCTCAGCCACCCATGGTGTGGACACACTGCCTCCCCAGCACCCTCCTTCATCCATTCCATTGGCTGTACTTATACCTGCTTTGATGTGGCACCTTATGTGGCTGGACCCCATCCTGACAATGGACTTTCAAAGTGGTCACTCTTACAATTCTAAGTTGAGAAATAAAAGTTTAAACGTACTTTGTCTTTCATTCAGTTAAACCCTACATCAGTCCATCAAACCTATGTTGCATCTTGATAACATGAAGCAAATGATGAGAGTGGAAGTGAAGCCAAAAGCCAGGAAGAGGGTACCTATAAAAGATAGACCACAAAAAATAAGAAGGAATGAGTAGTTATTCAACTCCTTATTATTACCTTTGTTATCTCACATTTATTACATCACATATTTTATTTTTGGTGAATATAGTGTAAAATATTTTCTGGGGTAACTGCATAAAGATTTTTCTACTTCAAATGATGTTGTTGATGATGATTTAAGAGTCTCATGTTTGTGATATCAATGCTTTTATGGTGTAATAAATTAGCGCACCATTTTAATTCATTCCAAATGTTGACTAAATGCATAACAATAACAAAAGTTGAAGTTTATATAGCTTTTCTAGTAAACAATTAATTGCATTTATCAATATTAAGTGTAGGATGTAAGTTCTGCTCATATAATCAAAAGACTAGGTTCACTGAAATATATTTTTAACTACATGCCTCCTGTATAATACCATATTGTCAATGTAACTTTAAAACAAACTGTATTACGTTATATTCAAATTGCATTCGATTATTCTAGCATATGACAATACTAAATGTAATTCTGAAGGCCTAGGCTAAATATGCATTTAACATTCTTATTAATAACTATAACTCAAGCTGAAGAGGATAAAAGATTGAAACTTTCCTTTAAAGCACACTTCATTTGACTTAAAAATACAAAAACTACACAGTAATAAATAAAAAATAGAGGGCAATTTAAGTAGGGACATCTTTTTTCAATATTATTATTTCTACATTGCATTGATGAAAAAAGCCAAGACTATGTGGAGCTCCATTTTAGGATGGACAGAAAATGAATAAAAATACTTTGTTTTTTGTTTTACAAAAATATTTGGAACAGAAAATAGTTTTTCTCATTTGTTATATCCACTCTATTATCCTATAATTTAGTTCTGGACTAACATATATTTAGCTCTCAAATGAGGCTATTTAATAATTTAGTTAATGAGGAATATTTCTGCTTTAGATATATATTTCATTTTAATAAATTTTCAGTTATCTAACATGGTGAATAGTGATAACAGTGTTCTCCTTGTACTTGCAGTTGACATGCAGGGCTGAGCACATAAGTCAGTGACTAAACAATAATATAACAATTATTAGCCAAGGGTTTTGAAGCAACTTAAGCATTTGCATCAAGTGGAGAAAAATATCTTTTCAACTGTAACCTTGTATCTGTTTCTATGAGTTCTTACAGAGATGAAACATTTTGAGAGTCAATTATAGGTCAAAGCTGTATGCAGTTGGATGGGGGTATGGCAAAATTGTTGAGATTAATCTCATAAATAAAAGAAAAGTAAATAGAATTTTAGAACTAAATATTCCACATATGACTGTTGTAATGCAATGCATAGGTTAGTCCAATTCACTTCAGAGCACGATAAAATGTAAACAGTATTCGGTAGGAGTGAAAGGATAGGAAGTTGAAATGCATTACCCATATACTTCAGAAACTGCACACAAACAATCTTGCAGCAAGGTAACATGCATTCCCATAATGCTGTATTCCTACAAAACTGAAATTTAGGCTAAAAGAACAGTGACTTAACTATATCAAGACCACCCTAGATGATATTACAAAGGGGCTACAAAGAATTCAACTAGAGGTCCAAGATTAAGAGTATTTTGTGCTATCTTGTGTTAAGCTTCATAAAGTTTCTCTAAAAGTTTATTTACCTTTTTTTACATGATTAGTAATTAAAATTATTCACTGTACTTCCTGTTTAGTCCCTTAATGATAAAATATTTTTTTACCCAAAATGTGCATCATGTTCATTATTGTAGCAATGTTTAAATAACACATCCTACAAGCAACAGCTTGGAGATTATTTGATGATAAGACCTTAATATGACTGAATTTTCATTATTTTCAAGGATACTCGGTCAATTTTACATAAACATAATCAAATATATAAAGAGTTATCATAGTGGAGTCCAAGTATTTGTATGGAACTCAAAATTTTTGTCTTTCATCATAACTTGAATTCTTTGACATTTTTCAAAAGCTACACTAAACAAATACTAAATCTGTAAAACTGCTTCAAAGCATCAACAAGCACCACTTTTACAAACTTACCCCTTAATTGGAGAATTTCGAAGAATACAAATAATTGATACAGTTAAACGCAAACATTTATTGCTGTAACAAGTAATATTATCACAGATAAATGAATAAAATTATGAAAATTTAAGAGTAAAATGTTTTCAACAAAAGTGAGAGTTCAACCTCATAACTAGTGCCTGAGCAAAATACAGAAACAATACCTTATCTTTTCATATATTTCTATGAACTTTCATAATATTTAAATCAAATTCTTATAGATCATATTAAAGTCATAGACTAGCATTTTTCAGTGTCACACTATTTTCACAAGCAAATTTTAGTTTGGTGGAAAAAGAGGTTGGAATACTTCCCTGATATAAGAAAGAGTCCAACATACCGTATTTACTCGAAATTTACGCGCCATCGAATGTAATGCGCATCCCAAAATTCGAACGACGAAATCGGATGAATCATTTGCCCGCGAATCTAATGCGCATCAAGACGTGATCAAGTCATTTGCAGTACATAAACGTGTTTACGGAACACCGGTAGTCATCCATGAGGAAGCTTGCATGGGGAAGTTATAGAAATGAATTAAATGCTTATATTAATTAAAATTTAAATTAATTATAAATGCTCACTTAAGTGCGCAGTTTACCAATTACTGATTAACTAATATTTACGTCCGCGCATTACATTAGTATTTATAATAATCATTACATCTTTGTGATTGCTTACATGCGCACATTCACCAATTTAAAATAATTTGTTGGGCATGCCGATTCCCTCTCAATTAAAAATTATCGGCCAACTGTTCAGTCTGGAGTTTACAGGGTTTCTTACAGACAAAACATAAATAGCGCATAGGTGGAACGTTTGGCAAGTTACATGGAGCCAGGGGTGAATAAAGGATCCGACTGGCCGTTCGTTGTGGGACATGTGCACGAGTAGATTTGTGCCTGATATGGTACGCCATCGATTCTGACGCGCACCCCGATTTTGAGCCGAAAAAGTATCGAAAAAGAGTACGCATTATTTTCGGGTAAATACGGCACATACAATAACAGTCATTCACAATAAAATATCACAAAATTTTATCCTTTTATACTCATATTATGAGGATCATAGCAACAAAAATATATTCCTCATAGATCTTTTATGGTCAAATAACATTTATCTTATTTCTTACAGATTCAAAACTTATTCATAAAAATATGTCATAATTTACATCAATAGATAGTAATATATTTCCCATCAGAAAGTAAACAATAAAAATTAAAATTGACTGCATACAAATATTATCTTTAAAATTGTAATATATATATATATATATATATATATATATATATATATATATATATATATATATATATATATATATATATATATATATATGTATATATATATCTTTAAAATTGCAGAACATAAAATAATGTTTAAAAATCAATACAAGCTGAAGAACATTTTAAGATGTCCTTTGACAGTGATCATTGAAATTTTATTACCAGTAGTTAATCTTGAAAGACCATGATAATTTTTTTCAAGAATATTTACATATTATAAAGATTTGTTTGGAAAAGAAAATTGACTGACTGATTCTTCACGATATGAAATTAGGAAATACAGGTGTTTCTCAACTTGGGACTGGGTTATGTTCTCAGTGACCAGCCAATAAGTTGATTTTTGATATCAGTAATTTGGAAGTGAACAATTAAGCTATAATTTGTGTATACTTGGTTCATGTGTCCATTTTATAGGTTATAAAATAAACTGATGATATTGCACCATTAAACAACATAAATTTCCCAGTTGTGGGGATTTTGTTCCGCATGTGTGTCTGATGTGACAAGAAAGAAGAAATTAAAGTGGTCACTAGCATTAGTGATCATAATTTGCATAGGTCATAAGTTTGAAACCACCTGTAGCATGTATAAGTTTTCAACCAATTACATAACAGGGTTTAATTTTAATATATTATTAATGAGGCATGAAAATTCTTTAAAGCATTAGGGGTCCTTGGCATTTTCAAAGGTTGGAGGTATGCTTCTTATGCTTATCTTCGGATGTCACTGCCCTGCATTGGAGACTAAATGCCAATGCTAAACGACTTAGTAAAAATCTAGTTATTACATATTTTTTAGGCTTTAGAACCAATCCCAATAACCTATCTACAGCACTAAACAGGTTCAATTTCAGAATTGCATCTGCATAGCAAGTTTGTCAGCAATCATCTTTGCAATTGAAAGAGAAGAGGTGGCTCCTGGTGAAGGAGCATTTCGGCAGTGAAGGACTCTTTTACCCAGAGCCCCTTTCCCTGCTGAATCAAATACAAAATCATCCACCAGGCTGCCATCTCTAGCTACAGCTTGGGCCCGCACTCCTGCTGGTCCCCTAAAATAATAACTCCCAATATAGTAGATAGTAACATATAGAAGAAATAGATTGACTGCTCAGTGCTTAAATTCTGCTATATGCAAATAGACTTTTTGCAGAGTACCAATGTAAGCATAAAATATAACAAAGAAGTGGGAACTGCTCAGAACTGTTTCTTGGAGCAATTTCTATAGTTATAGATTTGGGTTACCTAATATGAGTTGATAATGCATAGCTCTAAAGCATCATAAAGGAATCAGCAGATCTACTTATATAGCAATTATTTCTTTTTGATAACAGGATATCTATTCCTTCCAATATTGTAATGAGTTTATGCATTTTCTGAAATATATGCTGCTTCTTCTGACACTTATGGAAAACAGGATCTTATATAATAATTTTTTATATCAAGATAATTTGTTTAATCTTTCTAGGTAGGTCTGTGAGCAAATGATTAACCATTTTTTCTTGTGAAAGAAATGACTTTCCCAAAATAAAGTAGATTCTGCAATGATATCACCATAAAATGGAAGTATTATGGTGATTAAGAGGTTTGAGAAACTCTCAGTTAGCCAAATACATCAGAGAATCTTTGGGCCTCTTCCTCAAATGGGATGGATTGCCGATCTTTGAAGAATCATCCAATGGGTTGGCAATCCATCCAATTTTCTCTTTCAGATGTATGGTGATATTATTTCAGGTTGATTCCCAATATACTGCTGGTTGAATTTATATCAAGTCTTCTCAAGTTCAATAGGATTCTTTAATACCAATAAATACCTTTTGTTTTTTCATTAAGCATAGTAATATATTGGAGAGAAATCTGTTTACTTTTATTAATGAATGAGTCTTTAAAGTCATCATTCCAAAGACAAGGTTTGTCTTTGCTTTAATCACTGAGCTAGAAATCTATAAGCCAAAAGAGTCAAAGTAAAAGCAGTACAATTATTCTATGAATAACATGATTGTAACATTATATAAAGAGAGACCAAAATAAATACCATTACAAAGCATCCATAAATCTCAGTAAATTGTATAATATCATAGCCATGAAAGAGAAAGAGACAAAATAAATTAAAGGAACATTTTCTTCCATTCTGTACCAAAATAAAAATGAGAGAAATTCTATTTACAAGGATCGAATTACGTAGAGGCAATATTTTCCTTGTGAAAGATGTTATTCATGGTTGTACAAAAATATTTAAAAATTACCTTTTAATGTCCTGAGCACTGATTTGAGGTATGTATTTCCTAAGTTCCTTCAACTGCAGGCTAATGAATGCAGATCTAATCATTTCCTTCATTCCAAAAGAAGCATATTTAAGTGCCAACTTCTGGAATCCTGGATACTTCAAAGCATCCAATAAATCTGGAACATCAACATCACCCCACCTGAAGATGAAGAAAGATGAGCTTATGATATAGAAGAAGGAGATGGTTGAAGTATTTGTTATATATACATTTTTTACATCAGAAAAGACCACCTCTTCTTTTTAATTGAGTTTAAATTAAACAATTTAACATTTTTGTATGCCCATTAACACATGCCCATTACACAATTTGGTCACGGGAAGGCTCTCAATTATCCAATATGAAATAGAGAATGTAAAAGTAGTACTGCATTATGATGTGAGAGACAAAGCATGCTAAGCAAACTTGATGCTATTGTGTAGAGATTCATTGCACACACGGATATTTGCATGCTCATTATAAATTAAGAAACATTGAACTTGTGATTCTTAAAGCAGTTTGTAGCGTACGTGATCTTCGAGACAAAACGATGAAGCATTACAGGGAAATAGTTGCCAGGACAGATAGTTATTTATAGTAATTTTTTCCGTGAAGTATTAGAGAAGCCAACAGCAGTCAAAGGTAGATAGGGTTTTCAGTGTTTCACACCCCCTGCCATGCGCCAGTGGCAGTTAGCAGGGTCTATATGTAAATGTAAAGCAAAGCTTGTTAATGTTTGCAAATTATCAATCAAAGTTATGATAAATTAAATGCATAACATGCATTAAATTTAATGATTCAACCATTTGGACTATTAGTTTACGTATTAAAATACAACAAATAGAAAAATCTTATCAGTGAAAATAATACGTTAGTAAATCTCATTGAACTGAAATAACAAAACTCTTTTCAAAACCATCAAAAAACGGAGGTTTTGAAATGTTTTATGGTGTTCTAAAGGAGTAATGTTGCCTTACAGACAAAACCCAATGCTTCTAAGAACCCTGAATGCTCCATATAAATGTAACCCTGTAAACTCATAGATGCCCTATTTACAAAGTATTGCAATACAGCGAAAACTGTGTCTAACTTTCCATTAGTGTAAGTTCTTTGAAATATTCATTCCAGATAGTGAAATAGAAAAAAACATGTTCAAGGAGTAAACCAGCTTTTAGACATTTAGAAAAATATATGTGAATCTTAAGTTTGCTTAGCCTAGATAATAATATAGAAGAATTACTAAACTGTAGGTTAATGCTTTTTTCACATGAGCTGTGGACTGATAAGCTGAGAAGATTTCAAAGGATGGCTATTGGGATGCAGTACTTGATTCTTGCCTTTATCAGGATGATTGATGATATTATTGACTATATGAAAATTATTGTGAAGGTAAACAACTGGAACAAGTGAAAACATGAAAGTATCTTGGAACAGAAGTAACTGAGCACTGGAGATGTAAAACTGGGATCAGAGCAAGGCTTGGGGTGGCAAAAGAAGCTTTTAGAAAGAATGCTACAAAGTGAGTTGGAGTTGAAAAAGGAGGTATATATTGTATTTGTATATGAACAAGAGGCGTGGAGATAAATAAGAGATAGGGAAAGGATAGAGAAGTTTGAAATAAGGGCATTATCACTTTCATAAATACTATCATACATTCAATACTACATCATTAGAGAAAACATTACACAAGTTGCAATGTTTTCTCCAATCCCTGAATTTTCATGAAAGAATCAGAACTGCATAACTGTCACCTATTCTCTTTCCCTATAGAAAGATTTCTCCCTTTAAATCCCTTTTCATCCTTTCTTCTTAACAAATAATTACTAAGTCCATTTTTAAATACAACATTTCAATGAAAAATATTAATTTGGGCTCTACATGAGAGATTAAGCCTTGTGAAAAAATATGTGATGTTTTATATTCTAACTATTTTCATGAATATTTTTTTATAGATTACAGCAAATAACATCTTAAAATAATCTGGGTAAATATTATACAGATGAATCTTCAATGTTTAATCCGCAATATCTGTTGGTTATCTATTCTAAAACTTAATAAAACAAGCTACAGATGATTTTTACATATTTGAGCCATTGTATAAACCATCCATTATTTGTTTTATTAAACTTTGATTATACAAAGATTATTATACAAGCATTAATAGAAATGGCTGTATGTATTCCTTAGTAACATAATGAGAACAATGTATTTGTGAAATTTTATATGTTGTACAATTGACTATTTGAAAACAAGAATAGCCAATATAGATCAAACAAGAATATTGCCAATGACTGCACATCTTGTGGTAATCAATGTGCATCTCAGAGGATTACCAAATTGCATATTTGGAGGGAATGATTTCATTCTTAATTTGAATAGAAAGATCTGATCCAAGTTTCTAGTCTTTGGGAGGAGCATTAAATCATCTTTTTGTCCACAGTGACTAGATATCAAGGGCCAGCCCAATATAGGAGTAAGCCAAATTATGAAGTGAATGATGATGCTACAATAAAAGAAAGCCAAATACAAAAATCAGAAGATATTATAAATTGAGATTAGGTAAGGCTTTCCTTTAAGTTATGCCTAATAATGATCAATGTTGCAAAAATTACAAATGAAAAACTAACAAAAGATACTCATAAGCATAGGTGTGATAGTTACACTTATACATATGGGATATTCCTGAAAAACATTTCATCTTAATGAACCCTTTGGAAAACAGAAAAATTGGTCATTGCAAAAGAGTATAAATCAGTTGAAGGTAATCCTCTCGGGCAGCTAACTGTATCTAATCGGTTAGCAGCCCGAGAGGATTACCTTCAACAAACTTTTCACTGGGAAAGCATCAAGTCATATATAGTATAAATCAATTTTCCAAACCTTAACACTCGATGGATCAAGTTAATCACATAAAAACATCAAGAAAGTAATTTTTTATGTTTCCTCCATCATGTTGTTGCATGGAAAAAGGGTTATTTTGTATCGGTGTATCATTTTAAGAATACTTAAGATTGTAAGAATTCAGTTTCAGAAATTCTTAAGAGGAAACCTGTAAAAACTAGCGTATTTTATAAATGAATTACATAACTCCAGAATTCATTATTTAAAGTAACTGAATATTTAAATAGGAAATGAATTTTTAATATGATGCATTTACAATTACAGGTTTACATAAGCTTTGGTGGTCAGAACTAGTAGAAATATCTACCCTGTTTTATTGGATACATTGAATTTGCTTGGTCTTGATTACAGAACTGAATGAAATTTTTTAAATTAAATGAAATTTATAGAGTTTACTATCCAATCTCATATTTCAGGAAAAAGCCATCATTACCAAAATATGTAAATGCATTTTTCAAAGGTGTCTTAGGGAAACATGAACGACAAGAGCTTCACAGTATTTATGTTCCCTCATAAAAAGTTAATTTTTCCTATTTGCTAAGTTTTTTGAGTGAAATTTCCCACCTGTAGCCTTCTCTTTTAAAGGCAAGAATAGCATTTGGGCCCAGCCAAACACTTCCATCCATTCTGGGAGTGAAATGCACACCAAGGAAGGGAAATCTGGGGTCTGGAACCTGTCACCAATTCATAAATTAGTGGAAGGATATGGTCCAAGAATGGAATAAGAATGTAAAAAATAAACTGACAGGATATATATTGCCTTTGATGAGGTGACACTTGTTTGGATTCAGCAACAGGTACTCTCCCCGAAATGGAATGATTCTAGGCTCTTTGCTGCAACCACTTTTCTCTGCCAGTCGATCAGAATGAAGCCCTCCACATGTCAGGACATATTTTGCTTTGACAGACTATAAAATCAAAGGAAAAACTTAAACATTTCAAATATGAGAATTATTAACTCTTTGTTGATATTTATCTGGCCAACTCTTTTGCATACAAATACCTTGTCCACTCCTTTTATGTATACTGGGTACTCGCTATCTTCTGATTCTTTAAAATCAGTCACAAAAAATTCGTTGAATATTTTTCCACCATTCGCTTCAAAGTCTTTGCCGTAATACTGTGTTACAAGACCCCAATCTACTATGCCTGTATGAGGAGACCATAATGCTTTCATTCCCTGCGAGGAATGAGGTTGGCAATTCAGTTCCAAACCATTAATGAAATAAAAATGAAAAAGAATTATTGTTGTACCTCGCAATAAGGCTCGTACTTCTTAATTTCCTTTCCATCGATAAGTTTAATATCAGGGCAGTTATTTTTCTGAGCACGCTCATAAAGATCCATAAGTCTTTCGACTTCAGTTCTGTCGGTGGCCACGATCAGTTTGCCACATTTTTTGTAAGGAATCTGTTTCTTGTCAAAGTATTCATAAGCAAGGTTCATTCCCTCAACACAAAGCCGAGCTTTTACAGTTCCTGGCTTATAATATATACCTGCATGAAGAACTCCGCTGTTGTGTCCGCTTTGGTGGACTCCTGAGGTTATAGAGCATACCCATTAGATGTTATAGAACTTATGGAAGTTCAATTATTTGCGACTGACATTTATTATTTTTATATGATAACACTTGCCTAGTTTATTTTCTTTCTCAAGAACTGCAGATTTAAAGTTGGGGTACCGTAGCTGGAGTTCCCTAGCAGTGGCCATACCAACTATTCCTCCACCGACAACGACTAAATCATAATTTTCAACACTTTTCCTAAATAATAATTGATAAAATTTGGTTTTCATGTAACAGAGACTGTGAAGGGAGTGTAATTAAAAGTTCCGAGTGTCATTCACCTGCACCAATAATTTTACTTACCCAGTCGTTATACATCTCACCAACTTAAATGATTTGCTGAATGCAACACAACTAATTTTATGTAAAAATCCATAACATCCGTAAGTGTGGCTCAAAGCTCGAGGATTACATTTGAAAAAGAACATTGTTAGAGTGTCTGAGTAAATAAAGAGTTTTATTTTATCGCTTTGCTTTGAGTTTACACTTAAGGACCATAAGCGCTCGTGTGCCTGGAGTGATTAGACACCTATTCCATGCACAAAATGTTTTACTATCATTCCACTCATGCGATAAATGATTAACCAATAAAGTTAATTTAAATCGAAGTCAAAAGTCTTTCCGATCAAATTTCGTATACCTAAAGATCATCACTATATTATTTTAATCAGATTATCAAGCAAAATTTTTTTATATTTCATCAAAGAAAGTTAATAATTACTATGCATATAACCCAATATACTGATTTCAAATCATGCATGAAGTTAAAAGTGATCCGTAGTGATTTTAAAATGATACTCGACTACAGAAAAAAGTAAACAAAGATCAAGCGGTTCCGATGTAGGCTCGCATGAAAATAGAGAATGTCATATGTCTAGTTTTCTTATGTTTAAGCAATGACCGAGCACATGAAAATGTGATATTGATATATAATAAAAATCTAAGATAGAATAACTAACTTTCATTGAATAGTTTTGCTAAAATGAATTCCTAGAGCGGATACTGAATAAACCTTATGTATCATCTTTGGAGCGAGTTTCACCCCCTTCGATTCCTTGCGCCACTGACCGAAGTGTTTCCAGCGACAGTCAACTTCGAAAAGTAGGGGACGATGGAGGAAGAGTTACGGTGCCCTGCGTGTAAGCAGTTTTATAATAATCCAGTGTTATTACCTTGTTATCATGCTCTGTGTCTGAATTGTGCGGTGCAACTGCAGCAGCCAGCCTCCACTCAACCACCGCCCCCTCCTCCACCCCCGCCTCCACCCCCAACACCCGCCGCACCTTCTAGCTCATCCTGCTCTTCCTCAGAAGCGGCGGCTGGAGATTCCTTAGGCGAAGCATCAGCGGATTTTCCAGACGTCGATAAATTGTCCATTCTATCAGAGACAGATTCCGGCGTGGTTTGCAACAGTAGGCCAAACAGTTATGTGGGCACTCCTAATATGCAGGGCCTTCTGGCTTTTCCTCCGCCTCTGCTGCAACCCGGAGGCGGTGTGGTCCTTTCACTGGCTTGTCCCACATGTTTAAAAGTTGTTTATTTCGACGAGGGAGGGGCGAGATCCAACCTCCCTAAGTATCGTGCAATGCAAGTTATTGTGGAAAAATATGTTGAAGGGAGAAGGTTACCCCATCGATGTCAGCTTTGTGAGGGCGATGCTCCTCCGAGGCCGGCTGTCGTGATGTGCGAGCAGTGTGAGGTGTTCTACTGTGAATCATGTCGTGAGAGGTGGCATCCGGCGAGAGGTCCTTTGGCTCAACACGCTCTAGTCGACCCGAGGCAATCAGCCGCTAGGGGTAAACCTCGTAATGGCGGGGGAAGCCCTTCTGCCGGAGGCGGAACCTCAGCGGGTGCGAGCACTTCTCCTAAGGAGCCACGGTGTTCTGAGCATGCCGATGAGCTCTTGTCGCTCTATTGCATGGTTTGCAAGACGGCAGTTTGTCCCCTTTGCCAACATGAAAGCCGACATACAAGTCATGATGTCCAAGCTATCACCGCCATGTGCAAAGCTCAAAAGGTAATGTTTTTCGTAATGTACGTAATTTGTTATGCGCATGAATCTCCCTCGTATCCTATTTTAGATGAGCGTTGGCACCTTGCCGTTTCTCGAGGACGATGTGTTTGGGAGCAGTTTACTTATGTTAGATTTTTAGTTTAATTTCCGTAGATTATCATACGAATTAAGACATCATTTGGCGATCCCTTCATATTTCTGTGATAAAATATGTAGATCAGATTGTGATTTTAGTTTTAAAGTTATTACATTTCAGGTCCTTTGTCCTTAAATCAGGATAAATTTACAGGTTAACCTTAAAGTGTAAAAATTATCAGAAAAAGGGTGTGCAGGTCATTTTTATCATTCTATCAATCTAGTTATGGCAGCAATTCGTGCAAATTATAGCTGGCCCAATCTCGCCTAAGTAACTTTTTTGTCATTTTCAAACTTTGATCTTCATTATTGATCAGTATTTCACTCATAAAGGTATCGTATGAGTAAGTAATTTTCAGGTGAAGTTTCCTTTCATTTACAGTCACAGCAGCAACGCCTCTCTCGCCAAGGTAATGAACCCTTTATAGAGCTGCCATTTGTATTTGTGACGTAATAAGCAAGTAGAATGTAAACAAGGAAACCATTTATGATACACCGCTTGCAAAATTATTTGAGATGGCTAAAATATTTAGAGGATCTTCTTATAATACTGTTTGCTGGTTCCGGTGGTTGGATTTATTATTCTAGTCTAACCCTAGGTATATTTTCTTTTGAATATGATTCCTTATATACTATTGTAGAAATCGTCCACGCATCCCCATCTTGGAAATCCTGTATAAGGGTACCCGGAATCGATTTTTGTGTTGGTAAAATTTTAATACTAAAACTCAAGGTATCCTACAGAGTGACAAGAGAAAATACGGATGGCAAAAAAAGGATATATCGAGATTTTCCCTGATACAGGAACCCTTATATCTTGGGTATTAATTTTCGCAAGGGATGAAGAATCGTCAATCGGTGCGCCAATCCAAAAACTGTAATAATGTTTCTATTGGTCTTAAATGGATTCCTCAAATTTCATACAAGTAATCGTCCAGAAGCATATAAGTATATGTTCATCTTCTTGGATACAGCAGGAAGCATAACTTTGCCTCTTATGAAAATTGTCATTTACTTTGCGACGGTAACGTAATTGAACCGATTTATCATCATCACTTCAAAGAGTCCATATTTTAAATTTGAAAAATTTCTTGAAACTTTTCGTCACTTAACATTTACGTTTGTGGATTATTAAAGCCACAGGCTTATTTAATGTCAGCTGTATTTCGACAATTCAAACTATTCTTTTCGAGAAATATATTCATATTCCGTTTCTGTTGTACCTAAGACTTGCTGTTCCGATGGAAGGTGAAAAAGAGATAATGATCGTGAGTAGTATCGTCCTTTACATGTCTTCATAGTAACATGTAGTTATATAACTATAGTATAACTATTTTCTTTGAAGAATATCTACCCATTGTCATTTAGACATGGAATTCTAAGTATTCAGATAAATATTGCTTGGCACTATTCCCCATGTTTAAAATCATCGGACTCCCCCGAGTAAATTTAATGATTTTCATCGATGAATAATTCCTCCCGCCCCTGATCCAAATACATTTTTACATAGCTCTGATTGTCCGAGAACTTTTGTCTGCAGTACATTTCGAGTATGAAAACACCTTTTTGCTCTAATTAATTCAGCTTTTATGACTTGTATGTTAGACTATATGCAGTCGAGTTCCTTTACGCCTCGAGCTTCTGCGTACTATAGAACTTCAACCGAGATCGTAGTGCATACTTCGATATAGTATGTTAATTTATATTCTATTTACCATTCAGCGCAGGTAACAAATCAGATGCTGTGTTTAAATATCCGATAAATATGACTTCAAGATAAGTTCTCTTCGTTGTTTCCGCTTTCCCCCTTCGTTTCCCGCACGCAGCAAGCTCAGGTCGATGAGAGCCTTTTATTTTTGCGTGGTCTCGCCCTACGTGAGTACCTTCTGAACACCAATCAATCCGTAGGACTTGCGGTGTTACCCTTGCTTATCTACATCTACATCTACATCTACATCTGTACCCTGCAAGCCGCCTTTCGGCGTGTGGCAGGGGGTGCAAGCACCAGGACTCTATTTGCCCAGTCGATTATTTTCGCGTATTGTTCTGGGAAAAAAAGAATTCTTGTATCGACTGGTTTTAGCATCTATTTCTCTGATCTTTCTCGCTGGATCAGAACGGCCTATAAAGCAAGGAGGGCGCATAATCTCGGCTACATCTTCTATGAACGTGCTCTGTCTGAATTTATCAAGTAATTTAAATCTCTGATTGAGCCTTCTTTCTTCTAAAGATTCCCATCCTGCCTCCTGAAGCATCCGAGTAACACTTACCGATTTATCATAGCAATTTTTTACGAAGCGTATTGCCTTTCTTTGTACCTTTTCTATCTCGCGAATACAACACTTTTCAGCAGGGTCCCATACACTGCATGCGTACTCGAGGTGAGGCCTCACTAGCGCAAAGTAACATCGCTCGCGGACTTTTTCTTCGCTTTTACCGACTATTCTTTTGACGAAGCCTAGTTTCTTAAGAGCTCGCCCACATATGTTATGGATGTGGGTACCCCAAGTTAAGTTATTCGTGAGGGTTATTCCGAGATATTTTACCGAATCGACAGTTGATAATGTTTTCCCTCGAAGGCTATATGAATTATGATTGGCAAAGGATTTTCTTTCGAAAAAATTAACTACTGAACATTTATCTACGTTGAGCTCCAATTGCCAGTCGTCGCACCATTTTACTATTTTATCTAAGTCATTCGACAGGCTTAATCTATCGTCATTACTTTTTATTTCTCTGTAAATAACCGTGTCGTCCGCAAATATTCTAACGTTACTGTCGATGTGTTCATTAAGATCGTTAATGTATATTAAGAATAATAATGGCCCGATTACGCTTCCTTGTGGGACGCCTGAGGTCACCTTGACTAGGTTGGAACTAATACCATCTAATACTACTCGTTGTTCTCTATCGGACAGGAAATCTTTTATCCAACTTATTACTTGTTCGTTGATGCCCGCAAGTTTTAATTTGTACAACAATTTACGATGTGGGACTTTATCGAACGCTTTCCGAAAATCCAAAAATATTGCATCGACTTGTCTTTTACTTTCGGCCGATTTCAAGATATCGTGAATTAATAACGCTAACTGTGACTCGCAGGAACGTGTCTTACGAAAACCATGTTGATTCTTAACAATGAATTTAGAGGTTTCGAGAAAACCCATTAAGGAACTAGTAATTATATGTTCCATTATTTTACCACTCAATGAAGTTAACGAAATGGGCCTATAATTCGATGGATCATCTTTTACGCCGCTTTTAAAAATTGGGGTGACATTTGCAATTTTCCAATCTTTTGGGACCTTACCTTCGCTTATAGATTTTTCAAATATTACTTTAAGAAAGGGGCCTATGCTCTCTGCTAATTCTTTAAATACTCGAGCTGGTATATCCTCAGGACCAGGAGCTTTATTTGGCTTAATCTGCCGTAAAAGTTTAATAATTCCGTCTTCCCTGAATGTGATAATCGACATTGTTTCTGCTTTATTAACTACTGGTAGGGCGCCTAATGTAATATCGGACGTAAATACGCTATGGAAATATTCATTTAAGATGTTCGCTTTTTCCTTAGAATCGTTAATTACATTGCCGCTGTTATCTTTTAACGAACTTACGGTTTGAACTTTACCTTGGACCTCACGCACGTACGACCAAAAAGCTTTTGGGTCCTCGTCTAAGTATTCGTATAAAACTTTCCTTTTAAATTGACGGAGGGCATCACGCATTATTCGTTTTGTTTCTGATTTTACTCGTTTATATTCGGCCTTTACCTGATCCGTTATTATGTTGTTAGGAAGCCTCATAACGGTTTTTAATTTCAAATGCAATCGTCTTTGTTTCTTTAACGCTTTCCTAGTATCTCTATTATACCATCTAGGCTCATTATTTTGGTTAGAGTATTTGGAGGGAACATATTTATCCATATTATTACGCATTATCTGTACAAAAAGGTTCCAAGTTTCTTCGGTATTTAAATGCATCGCGCGCGTTTCGTAAAACGTAAAATCGGAATTGAGTTTATTACGAAATCCTCCAAAATCGGCTTTAGAGTAGAGATAAATTTTGCGCTTGGGTTTTTGGTGCCTTGTCAAGTTAATATCGATATCTATAATCACAGCTCTATGGTCGGATAACCCATCGCATACTGATGCGCACCTTACACGCTCGGGGCTCGGGGCTGTTTGCTTATGCTCAATGTGAGGCTGTAATAGTAGTCTTAGTATCGATAAATTGGCTCAATTAGTTTAATGATAGCAAATATTTGATCCATTCACATTTTGCCGTTTAAATCACGGCGAAAGAAAGCCATGTGAACTTAAGTGAACAATAGATAGTTTGCACCAAGGTTAATTAAAAATCGACAGATGAAAAATAGACATAGAGACAGCAGTTGATTATTCTTTACTTTACGGCCCTAAATTGTCTCGCGTATTGAATTCTAAGATCTTTTATTGTGTTAACTTATTTTCTATCCTTTACCAGTTACTGTGGTGTGTAATTTATTTTTATTCGGATATTATAATCTATGCAGAGATTTTGTCGGAGTAGTACTTCTTCCTGCCTCTCGAATGACATTTTATAAAACTGCCCGGAAATGTCTCTCTCGTGTATAGGTCGACTTCGTTTTCTTTATCCATCTTTTGCGTTTAAAGGTCGACACCCACGTTGTCTGCCCACCGTAAGTCTCTGGTTCTCTAGTATCACTCAGTACAACTCTCGTAGGAATTTAATAAGCGATGAGTAATGCATGGTGCACATGCGTGTTGTTAGAGAAAGAGCTACCACCTGGCGCTGAGATCCGATCCTGAGATTTTGGACCCAAACCTGGAGGTTTAAAAAATGATCAGATGTTAAGTTAGAATATACGATCGTTAAGACTCAATAAAGATGGTATACAACTTAAAATGCTAACATAGCCATTCCATACCGACAGTTGTTATAACGGCAGGTCTTTCTAATGCTTTAGCTCTCACTTTCACCTTTCTGACAGACTGCAGAGAAACGCGGGGCTAGCGATAACGTTAGAAAAGATAACGTAAGAACTGCCGTTTGCTTACTGCGTGTAATCTTCAAATTTAATCTGTTTTCAATGGTTGCATAAGCTTTGCGGCACAGTTAACATTTATCTCAACTGCAAAGCATTTTTCTTGCATCGAATGTTTAAATAATTTAAAACCTACTTCTGCGGACGAATAATAACTGCCCCCGGTGACTCTGGGTAGAATCCGGAGATGTGGCAACTCTAGAAAGAACTGAAAAAGATAACATCTGAAATAGTTGAGACTCGAACCCGGAGCTCCGTCTTGCTGACGGTTGTTCTTGCCAGTTAAGCTGTCTTCTCTGATCTTTTTGACCAGAGTAATTTGAGTATCAGCTGCATCAAACTTTTTCTCTTGGTTTTTCTCTTCAATTAGAATTTTATTCATTATACAGCTCCTTTTTATAGCCTTAAGGCTTTAATTCGTTTGCTAAATTAAACTGGAAATGATAAATTAGATGATATCTCTTATTTTTCTCATCAAAACTAGTTTTTACTTAGGACTACTAGAGGTTAAAAAAATATAAAATTTCCGAAATTCCTCTTTGACAAGTGTCCGTTAGCATCATTGGTGGTGTAGCAAGGGCAGTTGGTTGATCATAGGCATCCAGGTGTCCTCTAGTATATATGCATTGGCCAGCCAGCATTCCATCGGAGTCCTCACCTTAAGGATTTTGTCAGACCAAAGATTTGCTTAGTATAGAGGTTCCTGTCTTGTATGGCTCACTTACATATTAATTAATATTTTACAACGTACTGAAAAACATAACAATAATTATCACTTTTTATAAAATGAAGGAAAAATATCAAGTGCAGAATTGGTTATAATTTTTTTGAGCTCTGATTCAAAGACTAAATATATGGCAAAACAGAGAGCATATGTAATGTTGAATTCAAAGAATATATCATTCGCAATAATTGCATAACACACTGAGCTTATGACACATTTCTGTTCTGAGACACAGAGATTATAGTTACTATAGGGTTGGTATACACACAAGGAAACTAATTTGTAGCTGCTCGAGAGGCAAGTCTGCAAAGATAGTCTATTTACAGATGACCACATTTGTTTCCAACTAACTGGTTGTAAGTTGATTTGGATGTAAGTTGGATATGCATTGCTTTCGATCATTTACAATAAATGTACTACCAAAAAGGATATAACAGAAAGACTCATAATGTAGTTACTGAAAAATATGCTTTGAAAATTCATGCAGGTACAACTGATGCTGATAATTAGCTGGCGTGTGTTCTGCTTGGGTAAGGAATGAGTTGTGACCATCTAGAGGGAGAGTTAGAGTGGTTGTAAATGCAGTTGGTTATAAATTGATGACTACCTGAAAATTTACAGGGACATAAAGAGGACAGAGCTAGTCCTCCCCGTTCAGGAAGTATGAAGTGAAAGTTAATCATGTGTTTCAATGTCAATAAATTATATTTCCTCATCTTTTGGTTTTTACCAATTTTTTAATATCAGTTTGAATTTAAAGCTCCTGCTTTGTTATGTATGAAAGAAGACTAAATTATTGGATTCACTATAGAACATGATAACAATGAATGATGTGAATAAACGTATAGAAGATATAACTGAAAATTTTCACATTTCAATATGAGTTCCCTATGTTTGATTAAAATTATGAGTGAAAGTGGCTTTTCTCAGGTAAGCCTTGTCTCTCTTGCTTGCAAATTATGAAATTTTGTCTCAAAAATTATAGATTCTCCTATTTTAAATATCTTTTCAAACCCCAAGCTTGTGTAGTATTCAATCACCTCAAGAATTAGCCTAAAGTGACTGAAACTCCTCAACACATGGGTGACAAAGAATGAAGTAGTAATAAGTGATTATTAACAAGCTGAGTTGAGTTGACAATTTTGTGCAAGGAATTGCAGAACCATTGATATCAAGGAATGGAGTTGTGTTGTTTTGGTTGACTGATTGCTATTGAAAGTTTAAGGATTTAGATCTTACGCTATCCTAAATTTTAATATTCTTAAATAATTTTTGTCTTTTTATTATTCTCGTTCATTCAGTTTACGATTGCACACACATATTTGGTGTTAATACAGCTGGATACAGTAAAATCTATAATTGTGTCATCAGATACAACTTATCATTTAGTCATAAATAAATTATTTTCAGAAACAAATTGTTTATGCTTTGGTCACTAAGACTTCCTCGTTTCATTATTTTTAAATTATTGGCTGAGAAAAGATGCATTTCTGTTGAGGTTATTTGAATACTTAAAAGTCAGCTTTAGATGTTTCTATTTGATTGAAATGAAGCCGAGGTTTTTATTTATTTCGTTTTCTATTGATGTGGATATTACAGTTGTATTGACTCTCATTGTTTGTGATATCTTTTCCTTATTACTTGAAATTTATCTTAATTATTAAATGAAATATTCAGAAAACTACTACACAAATAAAGTGTTTTATTTTTCACTATACCAACTGCTTCAAGTTCATCATCCAGCAAATTTTTGGAATTAGAAGAATCTATCTGTCCAAGAAAAAAATTCTTTTGCTACTTTTCATTATTTTTAAGAAATTAACGAGAAATGGATATAGTGAATGAAAATGAATTTTGTGGGAACCTTATGATGGAGAAAACAGTATTATTATTTCTTTGGTTAATGAAGTCATTCATTCAGTCATTGAAAGTGATTGGAGAAGTATATTGTACAAAATCACTCAAGTTGACATGTGAAACTGTTGTTCATCATAATGTAGCCCATAGACAGATCCACAGAATATTTCAATCAAATTTATCACTAAATTAGACTGAAATTGACATTTGTCACAGCAAAAAAAGTTGCTCCAATCTAGAATATCTCTAAAAATTGTTCATTTTCTTAAACTCTATGTGATAATTTATGCATCAAAAGAAATTAATTGATTAAGAGAGGTTTAAATTTGAGTTGATTTGATATCATGTTACTATTCTGGTATAGGGCAATTTTTTCACCTAGTAAATTATCAATACAATCTTTACAAAGTTAAAACTATAAATTCTGATTCTGATTGAGACAATATTTCTATTTAATTTCTTGAGACATTAATTACAAGAAACTCTCATACTAATATATGCTCATTATATATTATGATAGAAGAGTTTCTGTAATCCTAGTTGATTTTAAATGGCATAAATTGAAACTTAAGTATATTGATTTAAAATAAAATGAAAATTTTCAGATTTTATGGCTTTGAAATAATAAATAAATTCCTGTTCTTAATTTTTTCCATTTATTTTATTTATTGATTTTATTTTTCAATTTTTTCCAAGACAACTGTGAAAATGTGAATTTCCTCTATTAACTAAATCATTAGATTTGCTTTTTTCGTGCTCATCATCATGTTACATATATGCTAGCAAATTTTACAGTAGAATCAATAATAACTTTTTCATATTGTTCGTCACATATAACTTCAAAAAAGAAATTTACAATCTGAGAGTATCCAAAAGACTTAAATATGTATGGTGGATTTTGGTAAATGTAAATTCATTGAATGCTTTCAAATAATATAAATACTGGATAAATGCCCCTGTAATCACTATCTGTATACACATAAAAATGCATACAAATAAAAATCTGTGTAAAGTGGAGAGTTAAGATCTTTTCAAGAGAGTATGATGGATGAAGAGAATTTAGATGCAAACCTAGGACAGAATAGGATTAGATGTTGCACAAGGTGTTAGCGGTAGCAGTGTATTTTGACTTTGAAAAGAGTGATGAAAAAGATGTATTGTATAGTATTAGTATTGTTAAAAGAGCATTGACAGCTGAGGTCACCTTGCATGTGAGCTCTTACCAGGAATTGAACCAGAGACTGCTTCTACCAAGTCCCATGCGCTGCCCACAGGGCTATCCGGGAGCCCATCAATTGTGTTTGCGTGGAGTACTTAAAGAGAATGAATCAGGGATAGGTGAAAACTATGAGGATTGGAGGAGAGGAAATTAAGCATGCTGAATATGTTTCAGTTCTGAATATTTGGGATCTCGGTAACTTGTATCATTTACTGTGAATTTGCTGTAAATATCAAATTTCTAGATATACGTTGCCCATACTTGATGTCAAAAATTGAATTTTATATTACGAAATTGCATCATTTAGAAATTTAGAATGGAATTGTTAATGTTCTATATGAATCGGCGTCTTTTATCTTCTCATCATCATCCTCATGTTCTGTAAAAAATCTGTCGGGTGCGGTTGCGTGCTGTCATTACGGTTGCAGTTTAAACCAACCACGCATTGCAATTGCAAATACCATGTAAAGTGTTACAAAAAGAATTTTGTTTAAACTTGAGAATCGGCGCAAGTTATAAATTATAGATCCAATTCAATGTTGACTCATTCTCTTCGATAAATCCGTAATGATTATACTATATGGAAGCTATAACGGAACATGAATGGAAGCTAGCGTGAATCGAGGGAAATTTTTGAAGATAGAGTTAATAGCTGTCGAATAATATACACTCCGCATTTCATCAACAGTGTCCCCAGTGCTAGGGAGTAGGTCAGGGCAGCTAGTTTTCACTCAAACGTTGCCCTCTCTTAGATTCCTCGTAGTCATCATCCATTTGATAAAATCCCGATTAACATGATATATAAAGTTTTATACCCGAAAGGTAATGATTCGCTTGATATCCTTCGCACCTAGAAAAAAGAACGGATTGGTTTTAATAATTTTTTGTCATCTAAGTTACGGTAATGGAAGGTAATTCGTTTCCAAATCCTGAAATATTCCCATATCTACAAACATAAACAGCAGCTACGCATAGCTTAAGATGCTAATAAAACGACTTAATGTAAAAATTATTTCGTAATTTGAAAACTACTGAAATACTGTAAAATAAATTGAAGATTAAATTTGTCGTTTCTTTGTGAGGAGTTCTGATGTTGTGTGTGGCTGGTGGGTAGAAAAGCTTTAGTAGGGAGGAGTCATCCTCGATAAATTTTCCAAGTAACTGCACTTCTGAAGTGCTTGATGTTGGAAGGGGAGAGAGCTGTTAGTTTACCCATCATTTTTGAGGACTCTGGTGGAGACGCTTATAATTCCAGTTCCGTCAAGGAAATGGCTCTTCTCGGGTAAGCCTTGTCTCTCTTGCTTACAAGTACTGTTACTACGTACTTAAGAGAGTGATGAATATCCGCCAATGAAGTAAATGAGCGATTCACAAGAGATGGTTTCACAGAGAGAGAGAGAGAGAGTACAACGGATGGCATTTGAACATCAAGCACATATTTTCACAGTTCGAACATAGAAGCCTCATTCGAACTACGAATCGAAGTCCTCCCGAATCGAACGTTCGATGTTTGAGGTACAAAAAAAAACACAACTTTCGAAAACGCTGCCCTTGAGTGAGGGCGGTTGGAAAAGGATTCGCTGTAGTCTGGGTCGACGTCCATGTGGTCGCTGTCATTCGTGGAAATCCACATTTTTTTGCTTCGAGATTACGAAATCGTAAATCAGTACAACCCTTCGAAAAAGTAAGCACGCCATGGTGCCTGTTATAGAAACAAACCTGAAGTTTCTACATTTAGTGAAATGGGTCGTTATGCGGTGTCTGTCATGTTTTTTGTCCTATTAATAGCTAAAACGCTGGAGATAATTTGAATAGTCCTATGCGCCGAGAAACTCTAATGGTAGGCGAGCAAATTGTTATACAGTAGATAATTATCTGATTTTACGAATTAGGATTCCAGAAGTCAGAAATGTCTCACGTTCTCACTTTATCGGATTCCTGGTTTTCGATCCGCTATTTTTATATTCGGGTTGCGTGTATAGAGATATAGATAACGTATTTGAACCTGCCATGAAGGCAGCCGAAAACAATTAGCCAACATGTATACTACCTTAAGTATCGTGTTTGTGCCCCACTGCTAGAATTTCTCATCATTTCTCACTGCTCATTTCTCATCACCTTAACTGGTGCCATTGCTGACTTGTATTAATTTTATTTCTAAATATGAATGACCAGTTATAATTACAACATTGGGATGGGGTGGTGGTCGGATTTCTAGAATCTATGTTGGCTCTAAAGCCGAGGGACCTAGTGGATGGCAATTGCTATGTTGGCCGAGAGACGCTCCCCCCTTTTCGGGGGCGTCGCGTCCACGGATCGATACCAGTCACGTGACCCTTCATTCCCCCGTCTCTTCCGCGGCGTTTCCTTCAAGAACATCGCTATTAAAGAAGTTCGTCGTTGCACATTTACCAAAATTGACCGTCCTTACTTTATGCCTTTGATTTCTTTTCGCGTACAGTCTGTCCATTGATGTTTTTACTATGAATAAATCCCATAAGATTAGAAATGCCCCAACTTTTAATCACTTTTGGTATTTATGCATGTATGCATTGATACCTCGTGTGAAAATATCCTTTATCCTATGATCTCTTTTATTCATTCTCCAAGGGTCATGTGGATGCATTTTCAGCGTTTCACTTCCGCCACGGTCTGGCGTCGCCAACCCTCGCGCACGACCCGGAAATTTCAACCGGAAAGCTGGAAAATTATTCTTAAAGGCATACTTAGGAGCGTTCTTGAATAGTATGTAACTTCTTGCGATTTTATTCTGTTGGAAAAATCATGGTAATGATTTCTATTTGTGCTCCTCTGGAAGTAACTAGCAATGATGGAAGAAACGCTATGATGCTCGTACTTATGATATGATATTATTTACAGCATTGAAAAGGTATTGCTATTCTATGATTTGCCTAGAACTATCGCTTCGACCTACTCATATTTCTTCTTACTTTGAGGCTGTTAATCTTCAGAATGCCTGTGATTTATTGTGAGTACTGCAGCGTTCGTAATCTTATTTACGTTAGGTCTTGATCAAGGGAGAGGTTGAAATGGATTCATTTCCCGTATCGTTTCATTTTACCGAACCTGCATTTATATTTCATAACGTGAAAAAGATGCATGTAGTTTTTTTCTGAATTTTTCGAATTCCTCACTTAGTTATTGTACAGTAGTCCTTTTTAACAGACGTATCCACTAATCATCAAAAATTAAGGGCCAAAAAGAGGAAAATATTCTTTTGCCGTCGTTTTCATATTCATGAACTATTATTCGTATCGACGGATGTGACTTTACTTGGAATTAAGTTCTAAAGAAGGGATGACTTTCATGGATTAAGGATTTGCACACTCAAACTTAGCCTTAACTCGAGGGACGCACTTAATGATTCTCTGTAGCCTACGTAATCCGTGTGGTCAATGATCGAATGTAAATGACCGTAAGGAGCTTTTTGGGTATAGCCCGACCTACCCTTATAGAAACTTAGTTGGTGTGAGTGCTCCTGGAAACCCTTGATTTAGGCCATTTTCCCATGGATGATATGATGATCTTTAGAGACGGATTCCCATGATGATCTTTAGAGACGGATTTATTCTCGTAAGCTTAAGCTGAAATTAGATGTGCCTACTGAGTTATTATTCGTGGCCGTGGAGCATAGTGTCCGTCGTAGACGCTGATCATTGATTTTCCACGTTTGTGAAGCAAGGAAGGTGCATAGCGGACTACGAGTAGAGGAAACCAGAGAAGATGGTCTTGTGGTTGTAAATGCTTTTGGATGCCAAGAGAGGCAAACAATGGCCGCCTTCGCCTCTGGAACCGGTTTCTCTCTCGTAGATCCCTCACTTGTCAGTGTAGGAATCCCGCTGCATCCAAAGGAGGAGGATACGCGCCAAAGGAACGCGCATCCCTTCAGAAGGCGTGTTTTCGCTCTCGGGCTCACCTTGTTATCCTTGCCGTTTTATGCCTTGGTGCAGATGGCGGGAATGGAATTCTTCCTAAGGCTGAAGATTTCTTTTCGAATTGGCAATTTTATGCTTGTAACTCTGCCGTAGAAAAAAATCTAACGAAGTTGTAGGATGGAAACATTTTCTTGCTGGGAACATGAATCGAGTATTTCACGATTCAGCATTTAACCGAATTCTCTAACTACGATTCAGGACAATCGAGTTTCTCTGATGGTTCTGAATTAAGAATCAGAAATATTTGAGTCGCAAGGTAGGAATATTGTTATCGACTATTGAGGCATTGTAAAAGTAGGGTTTTAGAGCTTATTAGTTTGAATTTGCGGAGACCACTCAAATGTATTGGCCAGCTGTAGAAGATATCAAAAAGGAAATAACTTGGCACAAACATGAGAGCTTTGCTATCTTTTTGATATTTGAATTCTCTAACTCCAGTGTTAATCTTTTAAAGGGCGTTCTTTATATTTTTAAGTATTTCATGCTTTAAATTCAGTGGTAGTTTACGCATATATATTTCACACCATGAACTTATTAAACATCAACAATAACCAGAAATATTGTGCTTCTTTGATAGATTTCTATTATCATCCTTGTCTATCATAACAAAGATTATCTGAATCATGAAACATGCTGATTACAAGTGATGGGTATCTATTTATAATTAGCATGGAAGATTTGCCATTCATTACTAAAGGTTTTTGATCAAAAATATCTTCCTAAAGAACAATCTTAGAGCAAATATAGGGAACAAATTTGGTAAACTTTGCATGTCAGCCCTGAAAAATCCTGGGAAGAAATGGAAGAGAAGAAGTTGAAGTGATTGTAAACCTAGTTCTTCCACTCTCTGGGCAGTTGTTGATGAGTTGAGCTGAATTGAATGAGTTGCAAATCTGCATTGATATAATAAATTAAACAAATATAACAATAAAAATTGATATTGTTTGGCATGATTGTTCCATGGTTTAGAGCTATGTTCCCATGCTGTGTTCCAAGGAGTGCTGATGTTTTGCAAGAAGTCACTAATTGTTCCATAAAAGATATGAAACTTGATGTCTCGATGATTTCAAATGATTCATCAAGTTGAGATAGTTTTGAAACTCAGGAATTCCTCTCTTTGGAAGTAGTATTTGGAATCACTGGACAGGGTGAGATTGGGTTGGGTTCATGTATATTTGATAGACTGATAGACACTCTATTGGTATGGTTAGACTCATATGAGACAAATCTTTCCTTCCTAACCTTGTATATTGTTATAATATTTACTACATATATTTTAGTAAGAGTACAGTGCAGGAAATTCTTTTCAGCTAAGATTGACAAAGAGAAAACTCACATTGTGTATTTACTCCTATCTCATCTTACATTCAGGACCTCAATGAACCACTGTTTTGTTAATTCAGGTGGCTTACTGACTTTTCTATGATTTTTTTTTACTTTCATTTTCCCTCCAAAGCCATCCCGTGGACTATTTGATTGGCTCTCTGACAATTTTGGCTCTATCTTACTTATTGCATCCAATATATATCAATTAAATCTAACAATACTACAAGGTTCTTGGAATCATGATTCACAAATTTAATATTCTCCAGATGGCTGTTTTTCATCCTAAATGTTCATTAACCAAAACAGTTTTTGCCACTGGAATCTACGTGAAATAGATTATGTATACTCTGTTCCTGGACCTCAAATAAATGTTTATTAAACTTTTACAATGCTCATTGTGAATATGTTTCATTCTAAATTCTACCACATTAATATGCATCCTTCTGACCAATACCCCACTCCTCTGCAAATGGCATATAAAGCAATGCTACTTCAGTACTCTGCAACTTGGCTATGCATTTGCCTTTGATGAAAGGTCTTGGGTTTAATTCCTGGTGGAAGCAAAAATTTATTTGTGTGTGATCAGTAGTTACATTTACATTTAGACCCTGCAAACCGCCACTGGCACATGGCAGGGGGTGTAAAACACTGAAAACCCTATCTACCCTTGACTGCTGTTGGCTTCTCTAATACTTCATGGAAAAAATGACCAGAAATAATTATCTGTCCTGGCAACTAATTCCCTGTTAAGCTTCATTGTTTTGTCTTGAAAATAACGTATGCTACTAACTGGTATAACAATATCAAGTACTATATCTCCTCCCAGAGATCCGTAGTGATAAATTTATTAAAAAGCTTCCCAGGGTAATCAAGTCTTCTATCACTAAGCAAATCCCAACCGAGGGATTCTATCATAGCTGAAACACTGCTGTCAAATCTGAAATCTTACTTAACAAAATTATTTAAATTATTTAATTAAATCTAGCTGCCCTACGTTGAACCATCTCAAGGTTGGAAGTTATTCCCACTTTGTGCGGATCTCAATTCGCACAGCAGTACTCAAGGAGTGGTCGAATCAGGGAGAAGTACGCTATTTTTTTTACTCTCCATGAGCAACCCCTTAGGATTCTACTGGTGAACCTTTGCATCCTATTTGCTTTACCTACTACGTTTCGAATATGCTCTTTGAATGAAAAACTACTACTGAGCGTAATACCTAGATATTTATGATGCTTCAAGAACTGCAACGGATATCCTGAAATATTATAGGGTATGCGGGTAAATTTAGTGGAATGTGTAAAATTCATGGCTATGCACTTCTTTACGTTCAAATCTAACTGCCAATCACTGCACCAACCCGAAATAAGGTTCAGATTGTTCTGTAAGCAAACAATGTCATCTGCGCTTGCAATCTCTTTATAAATAATAGTATCATCTGCGAATAGCCTAACATTACATCAAACATTATCCACTATATCAATGATATAAATTAGCAACAGAATAGGACCTAATACACTACCCTGCGGAACACTGGACGTGACGCAAACCTCATCAGATAAAATTCCATCCAATGCAACTCGCTGCAATCTGTTTTCTAGAAAACATTTTATCCATGAAATAACTTGCTTATTAATCCCATAAGCCATCAATTTATGGATTATTTTTATATGTGACACTCTATCAAAAGCTTTTCTAAAATCTAGAAGTACGGCATCTGTGCTAATACCCTTATCATCTGCCTTAACTAAGTCGTTCACAAAAAGGGCTAACTGGATATCGCATGACCTATCCTTACGAAAACCGTGTTGATACTCACTAATTGCCCCCTTATCACCTAGAAAACGCATCATTGAACTGGCAATAATTTTTTCAATTATCTTACAAAAAATTGACACTAAGGATATGGGATGATAGTCTTCCGGTTTTGAGGAACGCCCTTTCTTAGGAATTGGGGTGATATGCGCTCTTCTCCATGATATTGGTACAATGCCTTCATCCAAAGTTTTCCTATGAAATACGAAAAGAAAGAGAGAAAGCTTATCTGCCAGTGTTGTAATAACAAGCGATGGTATACCTTCTGGTCCAGGAGCTTTCTTCTTGTCAACCAGTTGCAACAGCTTTCCTATTCCATCCACTGACAACTCGATCAGCCCCATCTTTGAATCAACCCTCAAAGCCCCCCATTAGCCCCTGTACAGGCAGTTAACTTAACCAGCTCTGCCCCCTTAGAGTGTAATCATGCACCTTTAACATGAGTAGTCTTACCTACAATTGAAAACACTGTGCGTCAGAACAGGTACATTTAGTGTAATGAATCTCTAACTTGATTCACAAAGCATTTCTCAATAACTGACCAACACATTTCCCCTTAACTACCTACCACCAAAGTCAAACAACACTCTTAAGGAGCCACTTTTTTCTTTTTGCTTGTGTTCTTTTACTCTCATAAAACAATCATCACTAAGTTGTTCTGTTGCTTATTACAACATAGACCTTAATTTTCCTTGAGTGATGAATAATACAAAAACACCCAAAATTTTGCATTCAACTTGGTAGGCCCATTTCAGGATTTAATACTCCATACACTGGATTGAATTCATGAAGTAATATATAATTTGTTTGTTGTGGTTAATGTAAGAAGAGAAAGCTGTGAAAATGGGGAAAGTATCTATTATTTTTCATGTCAACCAGGTTTTCCTTAGTTAGACAGGTAGTATAGTTATATATAGGACAATAGTTACCCTATATTTTTTGCTTGCTGCTCCATTGATTTTTGATTTATCAATGTTTATGGAGAGAATGAATTATTTTTCTAATTCAGGTAAATATAATTGGCATTAGGAAAAGGGTTCAGGTGACTTTGCACATAAGTATGTACACCAATAAAAATCCCGAGGAGAAAAGACTTTTTTATGTTTCTTCTTGGAAAAATCAGTGTTCTCAAATCTGCTTCAAAGTAGTAGCCCCAAAGTAGAACCATCTGGATAGAAATATGAGTCATTTTAGTTATCACTTTCTTTTCTTTATCTTTCTGAATTGAAACTCTTTTTAGGAAATATAACACTTAACCAGAAGCACAAAGATGAAAAGTTGATCAATGGTTGAAATCAGGGCTGTGGAGTCGGTGCACAAGCCTCCGACTCCGATTCCGACTCCTCTTATTTTCTACTGTCCGACTCCAACTTCGACTCCTCAACTTTTGTACTATCTTACTCCTTGAAAGTGGAGTCAGGGTGATTAATTACAGAATAGTATGATATATTAAAAAATGATAAACTAAAGAAACAGGATAATTCTTTAATAAAAATGTTTACAAAATTAAGAATAAATAGACCACAAAATATATGTTCTTTCCCTTTAGTCAGCTGCTTATCATCTAATAGAATTTGGTGCATAGGGTCTAGTTAAACAGCTGCCAATCTGATATTAATGTCTCTCTTCGTTCCTTGAAGCAGCAATACCATCTGTAACTAACCCTCCCTTTTGGTCAAACAAAATATCAAGTTCCTCCTCTCCACAATAATAGTATAATACTTATAAATATGAATATGAGTTTCCACGAAAATAATTGTTTGCGACGTAGTTTGGTACGTAGTTTCTCTTTCCGCCCAGGAGCAGCACTAGTAGTGTGGGCCAGCTCAATAAGTATTACGTTTATAATAAAACAATTAAATAAAAGTTTTTATTCTTAAGCAACAGGAGTCGGTGAATTTCTGCCGACTCCGACTCCATGACTCCGACTCCACAGCCCTGGTTGAAATATACACCAGTATAAATTTAAAAGACTGATATCTTGTTATTTGTGTATCTCTAAGTACAAGATACCATATATGAGCTCAGATTTTTAAAAAAATTTCCCTGATAGCTGAACAATGTCTCCCAAGAGTCCCCAAATTACCGCCATGCATACCATATAATCATTCACAATATACAAACCAATGCTCACAAGCATTAAGAATCACTGTATGACTCCACACAGGAGTGAAGTATCTTAGTCAGGTTCACTGGAGTTTTCTCATGGGAAGGCTTGAGATTCACATCACTTGGCTCACTTCTGCATGTATTTTCATATCGGTGAGATTAAAATGTCCTTTCTTGTGGTGTTAGGGTTCAAGTTTGTACATTTCCACCTATGTCACATTCTGTTGTGAAGGACAATGTGTTAAAAAAGATCAGTTTTCTAAAAGAGTATTAATGTATGGCCTGGAATGCATCAGTGAATTTTCCATCATTTCTTTCATTTGTTATGAATTTTTTTTGACAATTTCAAGTAACTAGTTGAGTCATGGAATGCATTATACACACACTGTGGGTTATCCTTGTATTCTGAAATATGAAGTTTACAGTCCTATTGCATACAACTTAGGAAATTATACTGTGATGCTGCATTTCTATAGGAAAAAAGCCTAGATTTTCTAAGCTAATAACTTTTTTTTGTAATTCTGTCATATTGTGCATTCATAATAGTAATTGCATCCTATGCTGCATTGAATATAATTCTATAAATATTGGAAATAACTAATTTAACCAATAAAATCTTTTTTCTAGAGAGTATTTACAAGCAAGAAACCTGCATGCTGTCTATTCATTTATATATTCATAGTTATAATACCAGGCTATTTTTAGGTTCATGATGTTTTCTTGTTAACCTTAATCATGTTTTGATTATACTTCCATATTCAAATCGAAAACATACAAGATGTAATAATCAATATTTGGCTTGACATTTTTCTTCTTCTCTTTCATTCAGACGGAACTCTCACAGAATCTTCAGCAGTTATCAGAAAAGGCAAAATCAACAACAGAATTCATTCAGAGGTTAAAAGGAATGACAGAAAAAGTAAATGTAAGTAATTTTCCTTGTTTTGATTGCTAATTATAATTTCTTCTTATTTTTACATTTATGTTATCCTTTATTTAACCTCTTTTGAAATTTTGATTATTAATATTTACCATCATGAAGGCAATTTGTAAATAGTGCAAGCAATATTGCTTTATTCTTTTAAGTTATTGTATTTCATTTTTTAATTTTGTCATCCTAACTTAATAAGTTGGAGATTTTATTTATTATAATGTAGTAGAGGCAGTTTTAACATATTGCATTGCCTGAATGTTTACATAGTTTCAGTGTGAAATAAATCAGCTATTAAATTTTATCAAATGCTTTTCCTTTCACAGGAGAACTGTTCAGAGTTTGAGCTAGCATTGATTGCACAGTGTGATGCATTGGTGGCAGCCATAGAGGCTCGTAAAAGACAGTTATTGGAGTTCCTCAGATTGGAAAGGGAGGCAAAGCAACGTGTACTGCGTGATCAGGTTTCAACCGTTACATGTAGACTCCAGCACACCACAGGACTCATTCAGTTTTGTATAGAAGCACTCAAAGAGACTGACTCAGCTGCTTTTCTTCAGGTATTTTTCTTATGATATATTTATGTTTTATCACCAAGGAAAGTCTTTTTTTTAATCTATTTTTAGTGTATCTTTGTTTATCAAGGAATTTCTGTTTTCTTGGTAGATTCATTTATTGTTCGTATCTTGTTTTCCAAGTATCTTATGAAGTTAACGGGTATCCTAGTACATCCTGTTTGCTTTGCTGAAGCTGCTTATTTCTTAAACTAATTTCCAAAGATGATTTTTAAGCTTAGGTCACTTTCTCTCTCTCATTGGTTTGCTGCTCATGTCCTAGGAAGAACACAGGATATTTTATATTGCATATACTGAAAAAATGGCAAGATAATTTTTTAAGGAATGTTCTCATTACTTTAATGCAGATGTTATTTGTAAAATTTCTGGACTATTTTGCTGATGGAAATTTCTATTTTGACCAGAGATAAGGGGCTCTGAATTACTATAGGCTTATTATTTACAGAGCTGAAGGAAATCTGAATGAGAAATAGCTTCATTTTGGAAGCTAATTATATTCATCACAACTTCAGTGTACAGTATCTTAATGTTAAGTATTCTGATGTTAATGAAATTTACAATAAGAAATAATTTGTTTTATCTCAATGTTACTGCATCATTGAACTAGTTCTGTTCAAGTTGTTATCAGTTCGGCTGTGGTAATATATTCTGCCAATGTGCATCATCAAGAATCACAATTTTCTTAGGGAAGCTATAAAGGAACAGAGTACAGTTTTTAAAAATGATAATGGGATAGAAAAAGCAGTCTAAGTGATTGAAATATTTCTCATTAATTTCTTGATACAGGATAGAAGAAAATGAAATTCCCTTTACTTTTGACTAACAATCAGTCTTCATTCATTTCTATGGTCTCTATAGCAAGACTTGCATTTATTTTTGATCTTATACCTAATTAGTTACCTGATATCAACCATATTATTATTCTGCTATGGAATTTCTGTATGAAAATTAAACATACATGAAACATCCACTAATAGCTAATGTTTTATGAGTGTATTGTCTTTATTTACAAGAATTTTGTAAATAGTTTTCCATGAATAATTTTTTTGTATTCTTCTCATACTCTATCTTGTGTCTCCGTAGATTGGCTCAATGCTGATAAACAGAGTGGCCAATGTTGACATTACGTGGCACAAGGAAATGGCCAACAAACCAAGGGTATCTCATGAATTTGATCTCACATTAGATGATAAGTCCGTCCTTAGAGCCATTGAGCAGCTCAACTTCATTCAGATGAAACGTAAGTATAGCATATAATCCTCCGTGTTTTCTTTCACTTTTCCCTACTATGAAGTGGTATTATCAGTGTGTTCTGTAAATCCTCATTTATTATCTGTCTCGTTTATTTCACTAACAACTAACATAATATTTAAGATATGCTCTTTCTCAATTTATATATTTAATATTAATATCCTTAAAAACAATGTTAACAATTGAAAGAAGTGATGTAAATGTTTATTGAGATTGAATATCATAAGAATATCGTGCCAATTAATCCAAGACTGAGTGAAAAAATTTCTCATGATTAATGTAAGATTTTGTTGGAAAAAATTTATGAATAATTTACTTAAGGACAACTTATCACCTAAGTAAACATCTTCAGAGTCTACAGGCAATTTGAGAGGACAACTATGGCAATGTGGAATGACTAAATAGAGGGAGTACCTAACTGTGGATGAATGAAGCATCTTGTATCATCTTATCTTCTGCTTAAGTCTTCATTTCTGTTTTTCTTAATTTGTAGTTTTTCTTATTGATTAACAGAGCATTAAGCTGTCCTTATTAATATCAGTTTCTTAACAAATAGAAAATTCCTTAAAGTTTTTGTCTTATAGAACATTTGAAAATTATGATGATCAAAATGAAAAATAGCATTATTCTAGTAAAAATTCTACTGAGATTTTTCTCTGCCATTAAGTAGAATTTTTATGTGATAAATGTTCATCTTTTGCCTGTTGAGGAGAATTATGTTCCCGAAAAATATTGGTGAACCTGAATTTTGGATCATAGTTGCCTGTGACCTGCCTATGACCTCCAAAGTGGTCCATTGCACACCCTCTGCCACATGCCAAAAGATGGCTTGCAGGGTATTAATGTAGATGTAGATTGCTAATACATCTCTTTTGTGATGAAATTTATATTTGCTGTTATACAGGATTGTGGATTTAAAAACGTTGATTGATGCATGCAGATATTTTGATTTAGGATGAAATTATATAATATCTTATATGTGGGTAGCTTTTATCATTGAGGGATAGCCTGTTCTGTGAAATTCAACCACCAATAGCTAGTGTTGGAAAGTGCTTGTCATGTGTCATTACATAAATGCTGTTAGACTATCATGGTCTTAGTTTGCATAAATATAGCATTTATCTTGTTATCAATGTCTAGAAATTATCTTTTATGGATAGAGTTTTGCATTTTTATGCAAACCTTCAACCCCTTGAATTAAAAACTCTGGCAATATGAATCATGTGGAATGATCATAAAATTACGTTGTGTCTTTATTAAAGAATATAACAGATAAGGGTAGTAAAGTTTCATCAATAAATCTGCTAATAGGACTTTAGCAAGGATTTATTTGTGAGCATTTTAAAAAAGAAAATCCCATGATAAAAAACAATTTGTTACTAGGATAGAGGAAACACTTAGTCTCTAGATTTAGAGTTAATGGTTGGAAATTTTGCTACGAATTAAGTATTATATTGAATCCTAAGGAAAATATAAGGAAAATAAGCAAAGGTAAAGAAATGTATGAAGTGTATGTTGTGTAATATAGTGTATGCATTTTCTTGTAATTCTCATTGGTTACTGGGTGAGTAAAAATTCTATTTGTAGCTATTGTAAACAAGTATCTAAATAAGATAGTAACTATGATTAGAAAGAAGAAGAGCCCACTTATCTCTTGAACTCTTGGAATTTTAATTTGGAGTATTAATCTTGGCTTAGGTCATTGGCTAGAGCATTATTTTTTTCTTGGGAAATGGTATCATTAATGTTTTTAGGAAATCCTCAGGACTTGCCCCGGTATCATGTATTTTGTTAGTAAAATTAGTAAGCGTACTAATTGCATTTTCCCCTAAGGCCTTCAACGCCTCAGCTGGGATTCCATCAGAGCCCTCTGACTTCTTATCCCTCAGGTCTATAATGGCTCTCTCAACTTTATCTTTAAAATCTTCTTCACATGTTCCCTCTTCCTCTATTTCTATTCCATCGAATTCATGTACTATATACAGTTCAGCTCTTCTATGTAATCCCTCCACAGAATCTTAACCTCTTCCTCATCTGTAGTTATTTTTCCATTTTCATATATCATTCCTTTCTTACTTATATTTCTATGGTCTCTCTTAATCAGACATCTTGCAGTTTTATAAATTTCCTCTATTTTACCAGCCCTCGCCAATTCCTCTATCATATGGCACTGACTTTTCATCCAGTCCTCTTTTGCTTTATCTGTCTACCTTCTCAGCTCATTATTTAGCTTCTTGTATTTTCTTCTCCCACATTCTGTATTAATGTATTAACATGCACTCAAACTTTCTTCTTCCTTCCATCTTGTCTATCATTTCCTGAGTGATCCATTCTTTTTTATTTCTTTGGTTTCCCACCCTCCCCACTTCCTGTTCTAGAACCTCTATTATACCAGACTTAATAACATTCCACTCTTTTTTAACACTTTCTTTCCTTGTGTTTGAAATTTTTCCTCTTGAGTTGTAGTGAATGTTGTTCCTTCTGATTTCAGCTTCTTTACATCCCATTTCTTTTCTTCAGTTCTTTTCCTTTTCATGTGCTTCAATTTTATTTTTAGGTCTACAATTAACAGGTTGTGGTCCGAGTCTATATCAGCACCTGGAAGTGTTTTGGTATTCTTATCACTATTCTTAAATCTTTGGTTAACTAAAATAAAGTCTATTTGATACCTATTTATGTCTCCCAGTTTTTTCCAGGTGTACAACCTCCTTTCATGATTCCTAAACCATGTGTTTGCCACCCACAGGTTATTCTCTTCACAGATTATAAAATTTTCTCTCTCCTATGATTCCTGTTTCCCAGACTCTATTTCCCTACCACATTATCTTTTCTACCTTTACCCTATGACACTATTCCAGTTCCCCATTATCACAACTCTCACCTGTCCCTTTCCATTATCTTCATACACCTGTGATAATTGTTCATGCACTACCTCCTCTTCCTCGTCCTTTGCATCTTATGTTGGCATGCACACTTGGATGACTTGATCACTTCTTATTTTGACTGCTATTACCCATTCACTAACTGCAATCACTTTAGTACTCTTCATAATTATTGCAACTCCTCCAGTTCTTCTACTCTCCCTTTTGTACACCATTTTGTATCCATCTAATATTACTTGTCCTTCTCCCTCCCATCTCACCTCTCCCAATCCAATGATATACATTTTGTTTTTCTCCATTTCTTGCTTTATATTTTTTAATTTTCCCTTTCTGTTCAGTGTCCTTATATTCCACGTACCAATTCTTATTTTGTTATTTGTCATCTTTTTGGCCCTACCTTTCCGTTAAGTTTCCTGGAATGTTACTCACCTGGAGATCTGACTGTGGATAAGTATTACCTCCTGAAAAATCTTTCATTACGGGAGCCTTGTCTGTTTGCACATAGTTCCATGTAACCAGGAATATCCAAACGGATCTTTAATGCAATGGTTTTCCATTGCCTTTCACATCCTATACCTGGCTCATTTGCCTTTGGAGGGGATTTCTTCCCTCAGGGACTAGAGAGTGCCCCTTACCCATCTTTCCATTGGAGTGAATACTTATCCCTTAAAATAATGCTCTAGCCTTCAAAGATTTCCGCACTATTAGTCTGATAGAATATGTGTCCAAGATGATAACTAGAATTATAATGAAGAGGATTGAGACTAAGATAGAAGAAAACTTGGGGGAAGACCAGTTTGGATTTCGAAGAGGAAAAAATTCAAAGGATGCAATAGGGTGCTAAAGAATACTAAGCAAAAGGGTACTAGAGGTAAACAGGGAGAAGTTCATCTGCTTTATTGACTCTTTGATATGGCGAAACGGGATAAACTACTGAAGATTCTAAAGGAAATAGGAGTGGATTTGAAAGATAGAAGAGCAATAAAGCAACTGTATATAGGACAAGGAGTAGTGATGAGGATAGGAGGAGATGAGACAAAGGAGACATCAGTAGGCAGAGGCATGAGACAGGGTTGTTGCTTGTTTTATATGATTTTAAATGTATATATATGACAAAATGATGGATGAAGCCTTGGAAGGGGTTGGAGGGATAGTGGTAGGAGGAGAAAGTGTGAAAACGATTGAATATGCAAACGATCAAGATGTGTTAGCAGAAAGTGAAGAAATGTAACAAGAAATAAAATAGTAGAGAAAATCAGTATTAAAGGAGACAAATATGGAATGAAAATTAACATTGAAAAATAAGAGGTGATGAAGGTGTAAAAGAAGGCTGGGACAGTTAAAATAAAGTTGAAGGGAAAGGAGCTGGAGCAAGTTCAAAATTTTAAATGTCTAGGAAGCACCATATCATGCAATAGCTGCTGTGTAGTGGAAATAAGAAGTAAAATCGCTCAGGAAAAGGCAACTTTCCAGAATATAAAGGAACTTTTGGTGGCTAGCAATATCAATCTAGATTTGAGGAAAAAATTTGCAAAATGTTTTATGTGGAGTGTTGTCCTATATGGATTGGAAACATGGACATTAAGGAGGAAAGAAGAGAATTACTTGGAAGTTTTAAGATGTGGTTATGGCAAAGGATGGAGAGAATAAATTTGAAAGAAAAGATTGGAAATGAAGAGGTATTAAATAGGGCTAAAGAGGAATAAGTCATTTTAAAAACTATAAGGAAAAGAAAAGCTAGATGGATAGGTCACATATTGAGATCAGAATGCTTACAGAGGAAGATAATTGAGGGAAAGATTGATGGGAGAAGAAGATTTGGAATGTTGACAGATGTGAAAAGAGGAGGAGATTATAAAGCAATGATGGAGTATGCGCAGGATAGAGATGTTTGGAAAATGAAGTTCCATTGAGACCTGTCCACGGACAGATTCACTATGATGATGAGGTTATTGGCTGGAGCAGAATTAATGGATTATTCTGAAAACAACTTTGATACTTTAAGCATGAACCTTAATAGTTTAAAGCCATGTTTTGTTTTGAACTTAAATGAAGTAGAAGTGACAGGTAAAGATGGAAAAGGATTGCTTTCTAAACATTAAGAATTTTGGAGTGTTGCTCTGTTTGTTATTATTGTATTTGATGTTATATAAGATGCATATTTTTCAGAAATTATAACTAAAAAAATCACCCCATGTCTTAAACACAACCCTTTGTTTCTGCAATATAAAAGGGGGCATGAATGAGAAAACAGACTACCTTGATTGATTATAGTATATAATGTTAACAAATCTCTACTTAGAAACTGAAACTTAAATTTTAAACTACTATACTTTAATTTTTTAATAGTACCTTCAAAATATTTTTTCTTTAGTTTTTACTATGAAATGGGAGTGCATCTTATATATTGTCAAATATGGCAATCAAGATTATGCCCTTCCTAATAGTATGGTTGACTGTGCCTGTGGAAAAATTACTGATGCTACCTTAAGCTGAAAGATTAAGTCTTCCCCTTAATTTAGATGTTTATGATCCAAGGTTAAACAAAAGTAAGAAATGTGACATGACTGAGACTCAAAATGGTCTGCCACTAAGTGGGCAGATGCAGCATTATCATTCTGCTTGAGTAAACTACCATGGGTTAGAATCCCAGGCAAGTAAATGTTTTTCACTTCTGTTTATCTTTGGGTCTTAAAGCACATTAATATACAAACAAAGTTTTTGCCATTTCCTAATCCTTGAAAGACATCATTATAATTATCAATTCTCGCAAGAACTCTGAGTGCCTATATGAGGGTAAGTCAAGAAGTATTCACTCTCTTTTAAAATTTTTCATGGAGTATTAGCTCTGCCTGCATTTGAGCATCATCTCTCTGTTTAACTTTTACTGGGATACAATGAAGTAGCTGCATCACTCTCCATTGGAACCTATAAGAAATATTATGTTCTCATTTGCTTTTTAATCATCTGAAGGTTTACTTAAAGCAATGCAAGCATAGGTTCTTGTTATTGTGGATTGTAAAAGAATGAATTAAGAAATTCCAACATTTTTGAGTAAGCATGAAGTATAGGGATACAATGAACTCCTTTTTAATTTATAACATCTGAGCCATGACTTGTTGAGTGGCTTTGAAGAACAAAACAAGCTAAGAGTTGGTCATGCTAATGCACATGACATCTTTCTTAACAGGCTTCTGTTAATTACTAGTAAGAAAGCTTCAAGTAAAGTTCTTCGTGTGTGCGTGTGTTGCTTTTTGTCAATAATAGCTGAAAAATGCATAAATTTACTAACATTCTTTGTAAGGCCAAAATATGTAGTGTTATGAAAAGGGATGCTATCAAAATCTAAACTAGGAAATTATCACATTGCACTACTATCTCAATGACAGCTCAATACAATGTCAATCATATGGAACCACAATTTTTAAATATATGTGAATATAAGCAACAAACTTTCTTCACTTCCAGTGCAGTGTTTGAAAAATTTAGGGCATATCAATTTTCTTCATGCAACATCACCCTGAAATATCAGTAGTATGTATTGTGAATACCCTGTAAACATTATCAATCTCTTTCCTCTACACTCATTTTTTCCATAAAAAATGTGATTTTAGATTCACCTCAGGTGAAGAAGTGACAGTGCAGCCCATTCAAAAACTTTCCTCTGGACACCTATAATCTTTCAGAATTCTCGGACAGGTTTATAGAAAAGCATGGAGACCATGTTGACAAACAATGTAATTATGAGTTGCTATTGTAAAAATAAATTAAAATAAAGTTTGTGAATACTTTTTGACCTGCTCTTGTGTTATATGTTAATTTCTATCAATGTATTGCTGTTTTTCTTACCTTAAGCTGTGGGTGATGGGCCTTCTCTGTATTAGAAGCTTCCATGATGGAGTGAAGTGCACCTGTTGTGATTAATGATAACGTAGAGTAATTTTATGTTTCATGTTTTTTTTGAGCTTTGTAACATGCCGTAAACATCCTCATATAAACTCTTCTCACATGTCTCCCTTTTCTCTCCATAACCATCTGATTAATAGCTGCCAAAGAGGGTGAGGAGAGATTGCCGGCAGGTAGGTTATATACTTCGTGTTGTATTTAACTCCTCTCTGCCTGTTGCTGAGTGTAGAATGAGCTTGTTTTTGTTCTCATCACAGTTTCCACTAATATTAATCATAGAGGAATATTCTTCATATGATTGCTTCTATATTCATTCTTAAGCCTGGTAAGAAATTTTCTCACAAATCTTCGTAAAGAAGTGCACTTTTATCTCCCTTAAAACTATCAATTTAAAATCTTTTTCAGATTTAAGTCTACTTATTGTAGAAATTATTGGCATATTTCAGTGCATCTTTTCATAAGAAAATTTTATGTATAATTAGATAACTTCATTTGTATTTCTGCAAAAATATTTCCTAGGACATTTGGAGTTGGTAAATATTTTTATGTTATCAACTTTGTAAATAGAGCAGTTGCATATCCATGGTTATTTAAAGTAAAAATCCATTGTGTATGAACAAAGTGTTTAGAAATGCAGCTTTTCTTGCATGAAAAATATTGACTAGTTCCACAAAATGTATGCATGTATTCCCATAATAGAAACTTGGATTCATCGGTCCTTCCGATACTAGATTTTTGTAATAAAATATTAAAATTGCTGTGGAATGAATTTAATGATTGTAAGATGATATTGCTATATTCTCCTAGTCAAAAAACTGAAATTCCAACTATGCCATTAGAAGGGAATGCTATACATGGCTTCGGTATAATTAGGATAGTGAGCTAATGAACTTCATCGCTTACTATAAATGTTATTAGGAATACTTCAAGATGATCAAACCTATAGTGGATTGCAGCAGTCAAATGTGGTTGTCCCATCATTGTACAACATATTCTCAGCATGGAAAATTGGTACTTGGAATGTGAGAAGAGAGCAAGATTAAGCACTGGTGACTTAAGTGAATGTGGTAGGATTGTACAGATTGTACATGCAAGTGTGTGTGCTCTTGACAAAAGGATGTGGCTAATGCTCTAGTAATATGTGATGGCTGTCTAGCCCAGTGGTCTTTATGGATGAAGGTGCTCATTGTTGAAATTGAATTCTATGAATTTAATATGTGTCAGAAATTACTGTTGCTTTTCCCTTAAATTCCTGTGAATCTGACAAAAGGGGATGTGCAAAATAATTTTGTTAAATTTTATGCTTTTTCATATGGAGAGAGTGAATCTGTTAGGAATAAAAAGTAAGTAGAGATGTACATATGAACATATGCTTGATTTTAGAGAAAGAAATGAAAAAGTCTGATATAGACTCACTCTGAGATCTCCCACTTTCTGGACAATTTATCTTACCATCTGATATCCTCTTCAATTTTGAGATGATAAGAATTAATTTTGGGAGGGTATGGGACTTTTGTTGATGGTGAGAGATAATTGGTATTGAGGTGGAGACAAATATGATAAGAGATCTATCTATAGCTATCTCTAGAGTAGACATTGGAGAAAATGGCTTTGGAAGAGGAGTAAAAGCGAAAGTATAAAATTTGCATGTGAATGTAAGTGAATGACCAACAAGAGTTGTTGGAGCGAGAATATAAAGAATAAAATGTTCAGAGTAAAATGGAATGGAAAGAATTTTTAATTAGGAATCTTTGTAATAAATATGGGAAAATTTATGAAGAAGGATTTCTGGTGAAAATATCGTAAATCAGATGAGATAAAGCATAGATTGTGCTTGATGGCATATAAGATGCAACTCCATTTTAACAGGCCAGACTCTGAAAAAGAAATTCAGAGAATATCTTCTATTATTTTCAGTTATTAAGTTTCATATTTTCCAATTAGGGTAATTCAATATCTCAATCAAATCTCTTTTGTTATTGCAGAAACAAGCAAAAGGATGATTTATGAGTCAACAAAAATCATGAGTCTAATAAATTCTTATTGGAAACATTAATTTGTTCCTGAAACAAGTTTGAATAATTTATATATAAAGTGAAATCCATTGTGGCAGTTAAACTATCATTTTATGAAAAAATGCCTACTTATCTTATGGACATAGGAAATATCTTCAATCTTCCTTAATGGATTACTTAGGTGACCTGACAATGGTGCTTTGTATTTTACAAATTGTTTCTTCAAAATGATTCATTTTTATACTTATAAATTATTCTGTTAAGCTATTTAGAAAAACTTGAACTATGCTATGGTAAAATTCCTAATGAATATTTACATTGCTAAGGTTACAGTTGTTTTTAATTTAAATGGCAATAATAATTAATTATATATATTCATAAAATCTTTGATATTTTTCCTTCAAATTGGTTTATATTTATGTACAGTAAGTCCCTGGCACATGGGTAATACTGTTAACTATCTTATTCTCTAAGTTTTTGTCTAAACACCTTTTTACTTTAGCTAACAAGCTACTTTTTTGTATTCTGATTGCTGCATTTTGGTATGTTGAATGCATTGTTCAACCTATTTTCCTAATCTGTTTATGTTGCATATTGTTTGCAGCAAACACAAATCTTTGAATCTAATGATCCAAAAACTTTATATCTCTCTTGGTATCTGATAACTTATTTAGTACATCTTATGCATTTAATTCACCATGTCTTTTCTTTAATTTATTGAGCAAGTTGAGTTCAAGTTTCATCTCTCTCACATGCAATGAATCCTATCCCAAATGAAAAGCATCATATTCTGACAAAACATATTATCCTTGCAATTCTGAACAAAATGCACCCACCACTCATTTGCTACCTTTTAATGCACTTTGAAGTTTTTGTGACCTTGAATGTATTATAGCAGGGTTGGTCAACTTTTCACTTGTTGCAATCATCTTTGATACTAATTGTTCAACTGCAATCAACTTAGAGAAACAAAATTTTGCATTTACAGAAACCAGAATAATTAATAGTCATACTTCTGAGAAATTTTCTGTATTTTGTTGTTCCTTATTCACTAACAATGTAATTGTAAATATGAAGTTGTTAAGTAATTGATGTGATAAATTTTATACAAAAATGAAGTATCCATCTTCATGACAAGTAGCAATCAACCAAATATCCTCTAACAGTTGATCACAGTTGTCCTATTGGCCTCATCTTAGCATCAAGATGATGGTCATTTAGATTTATGCTAAGCACTAGAACAAATTAAGGTTGTTGATCAGGACTCCACTGCTATCCTCTTGGTTTTATGCTCTTTTTTTAAGATATATAGCCATGAACATTTTGTTTTTGCTCTTTTACTAGCTCAAATTATGATAGGTGCAAATCACTCTTCTGTATTGCTGAGAATGAAAAACATTTTACTTATCCTCTCATCCTTACGAAAAATACCTATTATTTCTATTTTCTGAAGGCAGGTTTATATGAAATACTTATGATTAAATTTTCATCAAGTTAAGTGTTATGTATTAGTATATAATCATAAATTTTATTATCATTGTGAAATGATCATTGACGTTTATTGTTTTGCATGGTTGCATTCAGACTTAGGAATGAATGCTGTGGCATAATTATCATGCATGTTGAAGATAGCAAGTTTTTTTAAATAGAGTTAGTAGGTTTATCTGGTGCCTGAAATTTCAGAAGAGATAATCAGATTTAAAGTTTGTCGATATTTTTTTTGTAGCTCCTGCTGCTCCAACAATCATCCCAGAAGAGTGTAGTGCAGAAAATAACAGTGTGACTATTGCATGGCAGCCTCCACCAACATCATTTGTTGAGGGGTATCTCCTGGAAATGGATGATGGCAGTGGTGGTGAATTCAGAGTAAGTGCTTTTTTTATCAATCAAATTGTATGGTATCTTCTTTCTGTGTATGCAGCATTGTCCTATTGCTAAAATTGTGACATTTTGCTGGTTTTGATGCCATCATTTCCAGGCAAAGTGAAATATTGCCTAAATCTTGTGAATTTTGTCTATGTTTATTCTTACTATTACTTACTGTCCGTATTGATTCGATTTCAGTATATCAGATTTCCAAAATCTTTCTGCTGTATTTGCCAAGGGCAGAATATCACTGATATAAGTTATAAAAATATAAGCTATAAGTTTTGAAATATATCTAATGTTGTATTTTTTCCATTTGGGAGATAATTATGAGGAGCAATTTAAGAAATTTAGTATGGCAAAAGTTTATTATATTGAATCTTATTGTATTATTATAGGAGGTGTATTGCGGTAAGGAAACCATCTGTACAGTGGATGGGCTTCACTTCAACTCTGTATACAACGCACGTGTTAAGGCATTCAACAGCACTGGTGAAGGTGAATACAGTGAATGCATTGGTCTACAGACTGCTGAAGGTTAGTTGAAATGGTCATGTTTTGTCTCATCTTCATTCAAATAGATTCAAGGTCTTATGTAGGCATTGAATACCACCAGTGTCCGTGGGAAACAATTTCCTCTGAAATTGCTACCATTGTTGCGAATTGATCATGTACTGTCAAGCAGAAAAGGGTGGTGAGAAAAATGACTGAGTTTCCATGAGATGAAACCTCTAAGCTCTTGTTTCGTGAATGGCAGTTTTAAATGCACTTTCACTTCACACATGTGATTTTGGGTTCTCATTGCATTATTAAATGAAACTGAAATTAAATATAAAGAGATACTATAGGCATAAGGACCATGATGATTTCATATCAAGAGGAAGATATAAATCTATTATCATCTTTTCTGTTTATTGAAAGAGATGACAAAATTATTTAAAAAATCTATTGTAGTTTTAATTTAATTTAAATTTAGTTGAAAGTCGGGCTTTGAGGAGAAACTTTTTATAGATTTTCAGGCATGGGTGATACGACAGAGTAATGGTAACATAGAGTAAGAGTACTTACTCTATGGTGATACTGAGTAATGGCTTTCATCTTGGTCTCTCCTTATTGAATGCTAGGTTAGTATTATTCATCTACATCTACATTAATACCCTGCAAGCCATCTTCTAGCATGTAGTAGAGGGTCATAGGGTTATTGTGTTGTATTTTAGTGGAATTTTTGTGCTAATGGTATTTGAACTCCCCATCTTGTGTAATTAGTGTCATTCCATCTCATTGTCGGTGTCTTTTGGCTGTTAATTGTGGAAGAGTTGAGGTTCTTATTAGTAATCTGGCTGTTTAATTTATGAACAGATATGAACAGTAACACATTGCTTTATCCTTCTTTCAGTTGCCTGGTTTTCCTTCGATCCTTGCCTTTGCCCACCTGAACTTCAGTTTTCTGGTGATGACAGTGCCACTGTCACTTGTGATGGTTATGAGCACAGGGTTGCCTTAGCTGCTGTTGGTTTCTCTAGAGGAGTTCATTATTGGGAATTTTCTGTTGATCGTTATGATGCAGATGCAGATCCTAGTTTTGGAGTTGCACGTTTGGATGTCAACAAGGAGCAGATGCTAGGTTATTTGAATGTTTTTTATAACCTTAGTCTGAGTGACATGTTAAGATGTTTATTTTTATAGAAAATATCTATTTGTGGGAAAATGTGGGTTACCTCCCTTAGAATTTTAACAATGATGCAAAAAATAGCTTCGTTTTATGAAGGAATAGATATTAATATTTTGACCAAAGCATGTTTCCTTCTTTAAGTTTTGAAGATTGTTATGCATTGGCAGATATGACTCCTCTTGATTAAACCTCAAGCTAAATATTTTTATTAGTAACAGAGTTTACTTTTATGTTTACTAATCCTCATCACCTTTTAACTCCAAGCGAGGAGTTCAGAACAGATTCCATGGCCATTAAATTAAGTAAAAGTGCCAATGGGGTGGTACCCCAATTACATTGGGGTACCACTCCCTCTGCACCACATTTGTGATTTTAGTGGCTCTGCATTGCAGTTGGCCTTTATTTTATCTCCACCAGTAGATATGCAAACTATTTAAGGGCATGTTGTACCTTTTTCTAAGCTGCATTTGAATAATTTGTATACTGAAAATCTCATTCCTTATAAATTGCAATAGCATTATATAGTAAAGATAAAATAATTCTGGAATTATGTGAAGTTAGAATCATGAACATTAAGCACTTTAAAGGAGGAAAATGAAATTTCTCATGAAAAAATGCGATATGAATAGCTGATATTCTTATTTTAAAAGTAATTATTTAAATGCTATTTCCTTTTCAACAGGAAAGGATGACAAAGGATGGAGCATGTACATTGATAGGCAGCGTTCATGGTTCATGCATGGAAATATACATGAGCAGAGGACAGATGGAGGGATAGTCACTGGATCTACTGTTGGTGTGCTGCTAGACCTTGAACGTCACACTCTTTCCTTTTATGTGAATGAGGAGCCACAGGTTAGAGTTGCTTTTACATTGATAGGATATTTTGGAAGGTTTGTTTTAAGAAAATCATCCTCTAATGCTTCAGTTTTTGCTTTTTTTTGATTTTAATCAGTGATAATACTTAACAATTAGCATTCCTCTTCTTTTCTCTGGATTTCCCAGGATTTCTTGTTTGCATTATTCCGTTTAATGAACCATGTTATCATCAAATCAACCATTCATTTTATCATCATCATTTTCTCATAGCAATGTTGTCTTTCTCTCTTTAGTTTGATCTTTCCTTTCACACTCTGATCTGATCATACTCTTACTACTAAATTACTCGTTCAAAGAAATTTTAGTACCATGATGATTGAGTGAACTTATCTCAAAAATTCCTGTGACTATTTTATCAGATGTTCCTAAAATAAATTTGTTTCAGTGTTTAAATTGAACAAATTGAAATTCATCTCTTAAATACTGAAAAATACTTCTTTTACCTTCATCCAATTTTTCTTTCTATCCACCTATTCTATAAAGCCCCCTCTTTCACACCAGACCACCATTGGCAGCTATTTTGCTGATGGGGCCATAGAGGTATCACTTGAGGCAATGAAACAACATGTTAATGCTGCCAAATCTGGTATTATGTAAAGAACAGTATTCCACTACAAAAATTCTGGCAGCTATGGCCAATAATACCCTAGTACCACTATAAGCATGGCTGCCATTATGCATGAAAGGTCCCATTGACACGGCCAACAATTTTTGTGACAAGGTTGCTAGTAATCTTGTGTGAATGGGGCCTGAATGAGGAAACTCCTATTTAAACCAAGATACTTCAGTTGTTGGTATCGTTTCAGTGTTATTCTTTTCATTTGTCATTTATGTACCAGAATTCTGGTATAATTGATATAAAACTTATACTTCATGGACTTTTTGTTTTTTCTTTTTTAATTTGTAATGTCTATAAAATTATGTTTGAAAGTGATAGGTTTAACCAAAAATTATTTACTGCAATCTTATTTATTCAGATATTAAGAATATAATTTAATAGTATTACACTGGTATTTCAAAATCCATGAACTCGGCGCTCACAAGTTTGGGTATTCAACAAGTATCCTAATTATTGAATATCCATGTATTGAAGGATTCATTTTCATTGATTAATATTACTGAATATTTTCGATTGTTGCTGTAATTGAAATAATAAACCCTTTTTTTTTGTTTGGGATTTTTGGTTGATCCTTACTTGTCATTGAGAAGATTCTGTTTGAATAACATTTATTACTTTAATTATTTAACTTAACTGTACATGTGTGTATTATTAAATTGACTATAGAGTTCCTTAGTTTGTAAATGCCAAATTTGGTTTCTCTAAATCAATTGTGGTTGAATGATTAGAATCAAAGCCGATTGTAGCAGGCGATTGTTGACCAACCATGCTATATAAAATTTGGATATATCTTTGAGTACTAATTACATGATATGTATCCAAATAAGACTGACAAATTAAGTAAGCACATGTTATGAAGTTGGGAACTGTTATGAGAGTGAAATACTCATTGGCCAATTTCATCATTTTACTGATGATTAACTCCTTAATTGTGGTAAGCATCTTCAGGCATGCTACTGAGATAGTCAGGAGAGGGTTTTTAACTTTTACAAGATATTGCTCTAATTGTGAGAAATATCCCTCCCAACCACAATCAGTTAAGAAAAATATAATCCCCAGTTATAGGGATAACAACGGATATTATATGAATTTGAAGCTCAGAGTTATGTATTGTATGGAATTGTTAATAAAGAAAATGTTTTTTACAGGGTCCAATTGCATTCAGGGATCTCTATGGTGTGTTTTACCCAGCTGTTAGCCTGAATCGAGGAGTGACAGTTACTCTGCACACAGCCTTGGATCCACCATCAGACAGTGATGAAAGCTGAATTTGTTAAGAGAGAGAAGGAATTGTAGTTTTGGGGGAAAAATGAATAACTGCCTAAAATAGTCAAACTATTCCTCTGAAACATAAATTCATTATAAACTGAAGTTGAAAAAACTTTAACCTGTACATATCTGTTTCTTTTTATGTACCTTAAGAAAGACATTTTCATTGAAATCTTGAGAGCCTAACCTCATGAAAGTCCCTTTTGTAATCACCATGAGCTTATTTAGAAGTTTCACTAAGTCATTGCTGAAGTTAAGACACAATTCTTATCCAAAAATACTTTTAATATGATGTGTGTACTTGTAAGCAATTTGTACATACTCAAGTACATACCAAAAATATGTGTTTTGTTGTATGACCTATAAATGTAATATATCAAAACTGAGAATCACAATATGTTTCTTTATTTCAGTCAGTAAGGCATCAATCGTACTATTTTTAGTGACAGTTTTTTTTTATTTTTATTGACTAGGGAATCATTATTAGTAATCTATCTCAATGTTTCCTTCTGCAGTAAATACTCCTTTTTAAAAACACTACATCTAAGGGGCTTGCTTCATTGCAATTTTCCTTCTCAAACATCTTCATATTGTAAATTTGTACATCTCATTCTGTGGTTAATAAATAAACATTTAAAATCCATTATATTTGCTTCATATATAAAAAAATTCAAAACTGGATCAAAATAACTTAGTAGCTCATGTAAGCTCTGTTCTGATAAAATCCCTGAAATAGCTCCATCATAATATATTCTGCTGTATTCTTTTTAATATTTATTTTACACATTATGGGTTATTTTATATGGTCTGTTAGTATTATTTAATTGTTGCAGAATCAAATGACAGAAACTTGGATGTTCATTTTGGTAAAAATCAACTTATTTAATGCAAAATATTTTTACTTATTGAAAAATTATTTGTTTTTATTGATCTCACTCCTTTAATTGATATCGTTATGTTAAACAGTCAGTAAACAGTAAGATATTTTACTCTTGTGAACATAAATTATATCTTCCTTTTGTCTAAATTTGGTATCCTGTTAGGAATGTCAGATTATAAATCAACTCTTGTTATGTTTCTATTTTTCATTCCTCTTTAGTTCAATCTTTTATGCAGACTTACCACAATCAACTAAAGAAGTAGATAGTGTGATACATGCACACTCTGGAAAGCAGACTGTTTTTAGTTGTAGATTAGTTGAAAGGTATTTTGTTTCCTATTATCTAAGCAAGTTCTGACTTGTTAGGTTGAACATTTTTGTTGGAACAGTTTTAATTGTTGAGTCTGCACAGTTCTCACCCAACATCAGTGGAGGCATTTGAATAAGTGCAATTGCATGGAATATATTTCTATTACTTAGATGAGTTTAAAAAGTCTCATATTTGTATCTGTCTTTCTAAGATATTTTACCCTCCTGAACAATAACTATCTGATTATTCTGAGACAAATACAATCAAAGGTTAGTTGATGATTGGGCCTCTAGTAATCAAGTAACATTTCTAAGTACTGAAGAGAAAATTCTGCCTGGACTCCAAGCAACATTCAAAATTGTCAACAACTATTTTCAATAAGCTATGAGAATGGATGGAAGCAAAGGAACCAAAAGAGAAAATCCTTGATATGCCTGAAACTTGGACCCAGATTTGCTACACTTGAGCTCTCACTGATTCAGCCACCATAGCACAACAATAAGGCTCTGACATGTGGCCTCTCCAGTAAACAGAAGATCTTGGCATATCAGACTTTCTATTAGTACGTTCAAGTTAGGGACTTTTTATTCCTAATAGATATCTCATGCTTTCTATTGACAAGCAAAGCTTATGTTTATAGAATGATGCAAATAAATATCGTTTGTATAATATACATATGTGGACTGTGTGGTAATCACTTAGAAATAATTTCTAGTCCTAGGTATTTGAATGAAAATGCCAGTCTTCTTGTATATCCATGAAGTTTCAGCTATCCTGAGTGTCATGGATTGTAATTGCACAGAAATACTCAATTACATGAGCTTATGGTATTCATGCATAATTTTTTTGGTATATTTGAAGTCCAAAATGCATGTGCAGGCCACACAGAGCCTACATAGCCATTCAATTCCTTGAGTCCTCTGATTCATGTTTGTTCTTTCAAATCCCTTGTTAATAAAATAATATTTCATTTTGTTCATCTACTGAAATCACAAACAATTTCTCCTGTGATGGAGAAGAAATTCAGTCCGTTGAATCATCATCATTCCTAGCATTGGGTATGGAATTCATGCCACTCCCTGGAGTAGTGATTATCAGTAAAAGTGATTAACTTCATGAAAGGCAGATTTCTCTAATCTGGAGGATGTAGGAATAAGTCTATTTATATAATTCTTGAGAATGTATGTACTTAACACCTCCTTTTAGCGATAATTTCATTATTATTTCATTCGCATATGTCAATCCTTCCTCACCATTTATTGTATTGATATAAAAATAATATATGGTTGAGGGCTTTGGTCTTTCTTTTCGGTAAATCACTGATTATTGCAGAGGGGTTTTAGAATTGCTACTGCAGTAAAAATTAATCATGAGTTACTGAGTTTTTCTAAAAACATTATAAGATAGGATTTTCTAAAAGAACATATAATATATCCTTTCAAATTATTTTGCTGAATCTTGTTTGTGAAAGTTTTTTAAATTCTAAATTTCCAAGGGATGATAGGGCTGACAGAGAAACTCTGTTAGGTTAATTGAATCAATCAGTTTGTGCTAAAGTCATGTTACCCTTCGTATGTAAAAGAAATTTTTTCTACTGAACATTTAATGACAGCTATTATCTTTAGTTTTCATTATTTAACATAAAATATGGTTTTCATTAAGAAATTTAGTGAAAAGTATGTTTCTCAGAAATTATTTTTTATTTGAATGTCCTACCAAAAGTATTTATGCTAAAGCCAAGTAAAGCTCTTTACTTTTATGGCAACCTATTTCCTATGTACTTTTGACTATAGTATATTACTTTAAGTTCCATGTCTCTTAGGGTTTTTATATGCTAAGCCAAAAATGCTTCGCAGTAATTTCCTTAAATGTAATAAAACAATCCAAAATTTTCCCCTCATAAATAGTCTTTTTAAAGTAGCAAGCAAATTCATGGTTAATATAGGAAGTATGGATTGACTGTTGATGCATAATCTCATTGTTATCACTTTTATGGTGCATAATGCCCTTACACATTTACGACATTTCATGACTTGAAAACACTCTAACATTATACCATGGGAATAACATAAGAATGGAACTGATCTTTAGAGGTATTTCAGGGCATATTAGATTCAATACCTAAACTAGTATTAATTAGAACTGGAGTATTTATAGAAGATTTTGACAGTTGCATTTCCTTTTGTTCAGTTACTTCTAAGGATTTTCCATTTTGTGGAAGAAATTTAGTATTGGAACTGTTGGAGAAACTTTAAGAGTATTATGAAACAAATAATCGAATCTTAGATTTTTTCTAACATAACTGAAGACATTGTAAAAATGCTGTTTCCAAATATCTACAAGGAATTTATGAAGTCAGTGGATTTTGATGGTCTTGATAAATTCCCATGGATACATAGGGACCAAACTGAAGAGTAGAGGAATTAAATCAGTGATACCATTATGCACATTTAAAAAAATATTTTTGGCTACTTCAATATGTGTAGTTTTTCTTTAAACACAATAATGAAACATACTAATTAAGTTTTCCAAGAAAGATACCGTTTGCCCATTTGAGCAAAATATTCTTTTCGTAAGAATGTAGTTGTGCAGTAAAACATGCTTCGACAGCTTAAGTAATTTCGCTCATATGGGCTCCCAATAGCAACAGAAACTGAGATTGCTTTCACTTAAGAACGTCCTAAGAATCCTCTTGGCATTTGGACAGCCCTTTCTCACAGGATTTACCGGGATCCACTCTGTTACGAGAACAAGAAAATTAAATTTTTTCCTCACCACACATGGAAATATTAAATTGGGATATGAGAGAGGTATTTGTCCCTAACAATGCGTAGGACGAACTTAAATATTCTAAGGGTGGATTTGGTTTTCTAGTTCACATAAAGGTGATATTTGACGTCCTACAATCTAAAAAAATGATAGCATTTAATTTGCCCTTCAAGATATTTCTCTAGCCAACAATATATTTAGTGGGCATTTACCAGTTATAGGAATTTTGAGAGACGACGAAAGATTCAGTGATGAAATCTTAATCAGTCTACGCCACTGGTGTCACCATCGGTAGATTCGCTAAATAAGTAGCAATGTCTTGTTTCCTCGAAATCGCCTTAGACAGTCGCATCAGCTGTTCGGTTAAAGTGAAGCAAATGATTAATTTTAGTGAATTTACTCTCTGCTCTTTGATAATTACGGGTTACTTTGTTTTCCTATGTTAAACTTGTGTTCTTAGGAGGCAGGATCGTCGACGTCACCTGCCTTGTAAGTATTAAGCCTAATATTAAATAGCTATAATAACTCCAACTTGGTGAATTGAACAACTTACCATCTATGTCAGAACTTCAATTTATCTAACTTCTTCTACCTATAAGTCATTTAATTAATGATTGTCTTATTTGTTTTATTTCACTTATCGTGCACAGTTTGAATTCCACTATTTTTGCTTATCTTATAGTTGATAAACATAAAATAGAATTTTCGGGATGTAAATTTTAGGAATAGGGTATATAATTTGTTTGGCAGTAGTATTTTGGAGTGGTGAATGTTTACTTAATTTTCTGAAATCACTGTATTTTTCAAATCTGTTGTGAAATGCCAGAAGAAATAGTAGTTCGAAAAGGGGGTTTGTTTTCGAAAGTGAGATACGGCAAGAAATCAGGAGTTTAAAATAAGAGAAATATGTTGCAAAATATAACTTTATTATTGCTTGTATCTTAAGGCTATCTTGGTACCTATAACAAACGCTTAAATGATCGATAAAAATTATTCAACTATGAAAAATAGTTTTCAAAGTAAAACCCAAAAACCCTTTAGTATGGTTTCATGAATGTATTTAAAGGGATTATTACCATTTGATTCTGCAAATTTAATCCTCTGTGATTTTTTCATGGAAATACTACGTGATCTTGTTTTATTATTTTTTCGCAATCTTTAATTTTGCTGGAAGATCATTTATATGGAATACATTTCAGGTTGTTTTAAAAAGGTATTTATCTTCTAGTTAGTTGACTTCAAACGAGAAAAGATGTTGCTTCTTATTAAAGTTAGTATTTATCTCATATTTTGTTTCGTAATAAACACCATTTCCTTTACTTGACACAATTCGCATGCTTTTAGGGTTAGTAATTGTGCTACTTCCGTTGTTGATATCTATCATATGAAATTCTGTGTTTGGTAAATATTTTCTTTTTGGTTTTTAGAATGAAGATATCCTATGAAAAATATCGCGATGTATGAAATTTAGTAGCCTCGATGTATCAGAAATTTCGAGAAAGTCGATGAGAAAATGGGAAGAGGAGTATGTAATGCAAAATCCGTTTTAGGTCTCTTTACATGAAAACAATAACAAATATGGCATAGGCTTGAATTAAAATACAAGCATAAATGGAAATTTATCCGGGAAATATGTAATTATCTACCTCAAGGGTTAAAGTGGATGAGATGAAATTCTAATCGTCTAAAACATCTAGAAAGCCATGAAGGAAGTTACTTTATCGATAGTTATTATATGGAAGAACTGTTAACACAATGTCAGCGATGATTGTTTTAATGAAGGTTTATTCGATTCGATTTACGATTAAACTGCTCCGTATTAAAACTTAACGCTACATATAAAATTCACTATTCACGCTTTTAAAACTATGTCCATTAATGGTGAGAGGACTTTTATAAAATATTTTAGATAACTTGTTATTAGGCGACGTTGGTTTTACATTTGGCAAGTGCTAGCTTCACGTTTATCTTTTTAAATCGATTTTAATTATTGAAATTCACCGTTTGCTGAGCTAAAACAACTATTATTATGCTATTCTATTTTTATGTAGAGAAATTTAGAAAGTTGGAAATTTTCTAATTTTAAAATCGCCATTTGTCCAATCAGAAAATCTTATTAATGTACCAACTATCATAAGTGTGGAGCAATCTAAGATCTAGTAACCTTACATCACAAATTTATTTCATTAACTAATATTCCTATATTTAGCAATTGGTGTAGTTTTTCAACAAAATTTTTCTAAAATCACAGGTTTTATTTGCGCTATTTCTAAAATTATTATTCTGCTGCTATTTAAAACCTTTTTAAATTAAATTCAACGATATTATTCTGAATTAGGTTTATTTTATAAAATAACCTTATTTTTTGTTAGTATTGTAGTATTGTTAATATTTTTTCTTTAGTTTGAAAATTATTGATATTACACTGATAAACGGGGCATATAAGTAATTGATTAGTTATAATTTCTTACAATTTACCTGAAATAACATATATCAGAAATGTTTCTGTCAATGTATTCATACGTTTTCTTTTTTTAGAACCAATTGTCTGACTAAGTCTGTAATTATGAAATTGATAGTTATGCAGGGTGAATGTCACCATTAAAGTCAGAACTAGTGATTATATCAAGAAACTTATTTAATGGAATGTAATATTCAAGATATAATTTATCATAATAGTCAATTTAGTAATTGAATGAGCATTTGAGTAACTAGAGTAACTTTGTTCATAATATACTAAGGTTCTGTTTATTTTATCTTTGTATATCAAGGTGTGATACACAGCTCAGAAAGAAAGAGCAGAATGTTTAGTTTTGAAGGTGACTTTAGACGAAGGCCTCAGCAGGATTTGTCTGGTTCAACTAGGAAAGAAAAAAGGGAAGCACTTTTACAAAGAGCACAGAATGAACGGTTAAAAAGAGAGGTATGGTGATTTTTGTAATTAAAGTGAAGCATTTATGTTTAGAATGTCATCTTGAGGAATATTATATGTCCAAATTTTAAATTACTGATTCTCTTTTCTAAACAGTCATTTTTTCTTATTTTCTATAAATTATTTGCAGTAACATTATAAGGTATAAAAATATATATTCATCTATTCAAAGCAAGATACAATTTTTATTGCACAGGTTTTTTTTATGCACTTTTTCTTTACAGTCATTTGTTTCAATTGAATGTTTACTGAGATTTCTATGTTGCTTAGTCTCTACTGAAGTCATGCAAATCTATTTTGGTAGCAATAAAAATGAGCTATTACATTACTTAATTTTTGTAGTAATTCCATAAGTAATTTATTCCAAGATATAAGGTTTTAGCTACACAAGAAAGAAGTCTCAGAACAATTGCTAGTGTAGATAAATTCTATAGACCAAGAAAATCCATATTTTGCCTTTATCATGTCTCTTTATAAGACTCATTTCCTAACTTTTCTCCTATCCTTAGGTTACAGGATAAAAGTTTTTCTTTGTCAGAGTTCCTTAGAAATCCCAGGATATATTGAATTCTATTAATACTATTTCTATTTACGAACCAATTTAATGCAGAATAGAGTGGATATAATGAATACTTATTTTATAGTCTTGTAATGAGTTCCTCAATCTCCATAATGGGCAAATTCAAAGTATTTTTGCTAAAAATGCACATTCAAAATACTTTGAATTCTATAGAAAGCTTTTTTCACAATTGAAACAAATATATAAAAAAATTATGAATTGCTTATAAAATATATGCAAGAAATAAAAGTTAAACTCAAATGAAGAGCATAAATAAATTTAAACAAAAAATTAATACTGTGAATAATAGCTTCACCCTTCATAACACAAGCTAATAGGTATGTTTTTATAGATTATATATAGAATATTAAATTACTGGTGATTGTTGAATGATTCATTAATTCATTCATCATGTATTAATCTAAGAACAAACAAATGCTCTAATTTGGCTTTCAATTTCTTGAACTAACCATTTCAAACCCGTATTATTACTTGAATGAAATTTAGGAACAATTCTGTTTCCTTGGAAAGGAACATTTGCCAGCAAATCTGAATGAACTAAAATTCTGCTGGGATCCTAGGATCCCAGTAAATGGACATGTTTCATAAACAGATAGAATATTACACTATCAGCAATTATTAACTGAGCTCAAATTTATCATTCAAAAGCTTAATCAGTTCATGGATATGCTTTGAAACAACAATTTCATTGGATGAATAGTAAATTAAAGTTGTTACAAAATGCTCTTTTCTATTAAAGGGTTTTATCCCTGTTATTTCTCATTCCAATAATAATTATTATTTAATTCACTGCAGGTATCATAAGGATAGTTTCATGAAATACATTTATATGCAAAGTTTAAATTTCAATATAAAAATTAAATCAGATATTCAAATATTAACACAATATCTGTTTTTAATAGGAGGAAATTCCTTCTATGGAATAAAAATGATATAATAAAATTAATTTTCTTTCACACTATTATAATAGAGAAGTGAGCAACTTAGGTTCTTTACCATCAATGTTTAATTTTGATATTCTAAATAGCTCATACATTTCTGATGATTTAGTTTTACTTAAAATCATTTTTAGGAGCCTTAACTTTGTGGAATTCCATTACAGGAAGCATTTTAAATTACTCTCTAATAGATAGTTGTTTCTCATGGAATATTTGCTAAGTTACTCAAAATGTTTCCTTATTGTTATATCGAAATAGTGGCAGTAATCTAACCCAGTACATGCAGGCATAGTTTATGCTTATGTCTAGTTGCCATCATTACACCTAGCATGGATTCAGTACTATTACAATTAATTTTATTTTGATTGCTGAGGAATAAAATAGTAAACTCCTTTTTCAATGTAACTTTCTATTTCACAGGAGTCCCGCCGTCAACATAATAGTGCCATACTTATTCAAGCATTTTATAGAGGGCATAGGGTAAGATGTATCCTCCGCAATAAACTGAGGGAAGAATTTGACCGTAAGATCAGAGAGAGCAACATATCTCAATGGACAGTGGAAGACCTTGTGCAGCCTCTAAGTTATTTATTGGCATTTTATAGTGAAACAGTTGATGCCCAAAGATTGGTAATTTGCAATAATTATTGATATCCTAGTAATTGGAAAGTATAAATGATGAAACAACATATTAATTATGAAATTATATGTTTTGATTGCCTCAAGTTTCAACTATCATTCAATTTTGATGGCTTCTTTGAATCAGGAAACTGTTCAATTAATAGCTGTACATAATTGAAATAAATTTTCTGCCTAATTGGAAAGCAAGGTTTGTCCTGCATAAGAAATATGAGAAAACAATGTCATGTAGTGATTCTTATAGCTTTTAGCTCTTAAACTCTTAATTGTTAGCTCTAATGCATTGCCAAAGCATTTTGAAATGTCATTAAGTCTTAGATAAAGATAGTGATGAAAACATATAAAAAATGTCTTGTTTGAGAATAACTTAGTGTTATGACATGAGTGTGTATTAATTATTTATGTTAATAGATCACATTTACTTGTATGACCATATGTTCTTAATTCAAGACAATAAAAATGTTATATTGACGTGTGTTAATGTAGATTGAATTACCAGTGTTAAATAATTTACTTGTTGGTTCTCAGTATGGATACCAGAATTTGCTGAACTGTCTTTCACAAGAAGAACATTTGCACTTTTTTAAATCTATGTTCAAGGTACAGTTAATTTGTTTCCTCAAAGAAGGCAACTTCAGATGGAAAATGTAACTTTTGCAGGCTTGCATGTCACAGATCCTGGTTCGGCTGTCAAGTCCAGTGATAAATGTCTGCATCTCTGGCATTCATTCCAATGGTGCAAGCACTCCCAGTGCAGGGACACATCAAAACAGTTCGTCTGAGAGCACAATGTGGGCGTGGAAGTTGAGAAAATTGCTCCATATCTGCCTGTGCCATGTTGTTTCAATAGCAGCTGCTTCCAGCTCTCACATGGATGAAGAAAGCAGTGCCAGTGGTGCAGCAGCTGGAATGGCTCTACCGCTCCGAATGCTTGAGATATTCACATTTCAGGAGGGATTGGAACAGATTGTTGGGCAAGGAAACTCTCTATTGGTTGTTCGCCATTTGTTTCTCACCTATCAGTATCTCATTAGAAAAGGTAAGTCAACTTTTTTGCAATATTGTCTTTTTCTTACCCAGATCTCTAAAAACCATAACTATAATCTCGGTCTTCTCATGTTGCTTCCCTATCTGATCCATATAAGCCAATTCTAATATCACCTCCCTGAACCACATGTTTCAATATTTTGCTAATATAGTAAAATCTTGAGTACCACACTTATGAAATTCTTCCACAGCTTATGTGTTAAAATAACTTTCCTTAAGATCTCTAAAATAAAAGAAATAGTTAAATATCAAAAGAAATCTTAGTAAAATCAGATCTATTGTTCACCTACAACATAATAAACTCCCATATTGATTAACAAATCAGTTTGGCTGTTTAAATATTATGTTCTTTCTAAGGAAACTATGGTGACTCCTCCATATCTGTACATTTAGATTATCCCTTGGACAGAAATCTCAACTATATAGACTATCTAACCTTCTGTACTCCAAACCTCTCTCCATAGACCCTATCAGACTGTCGCATGACTCATTCTTGAAAGAATACATACTTGTGTAACTAATTTTCTTCTTAGATCATATTTTGTATATATTTGTCTGATTTGGTTTTTGTCTGATTTGGTTTTTGTTCATGCATTCATGCAAAGTTTCTATAAATTTGTCGTATTTCATTGTTTAGTATTCACCATAAAATGGTGAGATCACTTTATGGAGATTTATTAATAAATAAGTAAATGTAAGGTTGTGTAGAAAAGTCATTCTAAATTTTCAATAGTTAACATGTTTGTATAAAATTGTATGTGTACGAATTTATTATTAGCAAATTGAGAAAATCTAAAACTTTTAAATTTTAGCTGTTATATAATAGAAGCCATTATCATATATTGCTCCAAAGGCATGTGAATCTAATAAAATGAATGATAATAGAAAATTGAAAGGTTGAAATAATTATAAAAATCTAAATTTAAGTGAATCCTTTCTCGGAATTCAAGGGGTACCTTGTGTTAGTTAGTTGTGCTACCTAGTGTACCTTTCATGTTAGCAGATTAAATTCAATTTAGTAACCATTAAGATAATACCACTCTTTCATTGATCATAAAATCTAAAGACATTGCTGCTCAGAGAAATGCATAAGATGGTCAACTTTTATGATTTTTGTGCTATTTTGATGTAACGTATGGATTACTTCCTGTTCATGTAATTTATTTTGAGTACTTCTTGTCCCTTTTCTAGGCTATTTCCAGCAACTGAGATGGTTGTTAGAGCAGAGGACTCCTCCTCTTTTAGGTGTTACTCCTCGTCCACCAACTCCTTTGGCTGCATGTCTTGTTGACCTCTTAGCCAGACCTCTCCTCCTCCTCTCTTCCTCTAAAGAACCAAGCCATGTAAGGTGAGAAATACCTTACCTTTTTACTTCATCACATTTAGACAGCTAGGCCTGTCTGTTGTAAGCTAGACAAGATTTTATAATTAAATACTTAAAATTTTCATAGATATTTTAATATTGGAGATTCATTTCCAGGATTTCAGATAGGTGATTGCAAACATAGGAATTAAACTATAATAAAACAGATTATGATGTTTAGAATTAACTATTGAAATATGAAAATTTTAGGTATTTTTCATTACTTAAAGGTGAATTTTTACATAAATGTATGGAAATAATCACATAAGCCACTGTTTGGAAGTAAGTAAAATTAATCAAATTAAGTTTGGGATTGCTGTGTCTGTTGCTATTTTATCTAGCTTTATTTTATCTACTCTTTTTTCCCAGAAGTTTAAAATAAATTTACTTATTGTGGCTAGAATTATATCCACTTGTAAACAAATCTTGTACTTTAGAGTCTCCAATTGTTTTGATAGAATTTTATGCATTGTCTTTAAAACAAGTCAACTATGACTAGATTTCTTGAACCATTACTTCAGTCAGTTTTTGTTATTTTTCAGAGATTTCATCCTCCGGATATTTACACGTTATCTTCTTAGTCCACATCCTTCAGAAGCTATTAGATTATTTGCTATTCCATATTTGGCATCATTGCCTGTGTTTCCGTACATTGAACTCCTTGAGGCTCTACAGCCCAGTGCATGGCCAGAGGAGGATGAGTTCATGGATGTAGATGAGGAAGATTCAGAAGAAGATATTTGCCAGTGTGATGGTAAAAGTACAGGAGCAGTGCCAAAGATGTCAAAGCATTACCTGTGTTTACATCTAAAAGGAGGATTGAATAGGGTCCGTGTTCCTCAAACCACATGGCTTCTTTATTCTCTACTTACTCTAGAAGGAAGGCAGTATGGTGAGTTTAATTTATTTTCATGATTTGTATCAGGAGTATCTTAAAAGAAATCTTTCTGTGCTGTTTTTTATATGAAGTTGTATTCATTTAGATTTTATTGAAAACCAGAGTAAATGCCCACTTGCTTCCAATTAGTAGGTCATAGGAGCTAGAAGTCACTATCTCCTCAACTTGGTGGAATATAGCAATACAAGACTTCAAATACAATCTCAAATACAAACAAAGTTTATTTTATGGATTTTGTGAATATAATAAAATCTGTGGAATACATTAAAAATTTGTTTTTGAAGTCTTATCTAAAAATGTTGCTAGCTTAGACTTTTAGATTGACTTTGTTGGGTCATCTTATATTTTATGTATAAAGTGCTCTCGGGTCTCCAACCGGGTTGCCTCCTGCCAAAGGGTCGACGTTTCGGGTGCGTACTCTGCACCCATCTTCAGGAACTGATTTCTGATGAAGGAAAAGGGGGGGTTCTTTATATAGCGAGGGGGGGGTTCTTTATATAGGAACCCCCCTCGCTATATATAATTTTTGACAAGTGGTGTTCCATGCAAAATAATTTTTAGATGAAGTCTTCAAAACCTGACATGGTAGAGAAAAACAGTTTCCAGATTCGAAGTCAGCATGAAAAACTACTTTAGAAAATATTAATGGCATGCCAGATATTTACTACTATCTATTTACTACATAACTAGCTATATTTTCTTTCATTGTATAATCAATTGTTACTCCACACTAAAATGTCAACATATGGACAGACAAGCAATAGCCAAATAGAATGTATACTCATTTTAGTTAGGGAATATACATCTTATTCACCGGGAAAAATCTACTTCTTTCTGAGATATTTTATGTTCAAGTGTCTTGTCTAAAACTCCAGTGGAATCATTCTTTGCAATTGATTTATGTTTACGCCAAGATAATTTGGAAATCAAACCTCTTCACAGCAATCCCTCACATAACAAGGGTAACATTTCTTGAAATTGTTGTGTCTTGTGTAGTCATACTATATGAAAAATATACTGAGAATACATTAAGAATATACATGGAATACAGAGTTTCACTCCTAAATCTTAACACCTCATGATTTATTCAACTCAGATTTTTGTGATATTGCATTTTGGGAAATAATTATATAATTGTATGTTTTTAAGCATAGTTTCTTTTGCATATTTGCTTTTTAGGTAAGGTGTACATTTTAATCAAAATATTAGTTTTAAATAAGAAATTTTCACATCAAATAAATAATTTCATTATTATAGATATCATTTCATTATTATATATAACATGTTGGAGTATCTATAAGACTAACAGGCTTGGCTTCTACTAAAGTAAACACAAACTAAAAGTTTAAAATTTGATATGTCTTTTGCTGAGATTAAAGGTCACAATTAGTTGATGCTTCTAGCCTTGCCCTCTCTTTGTTGTAGTAAAAATTAAATCCAAGCTAATTTGAGAATAAGTTTCTGGAGTTGAGCCATATGAATGTGAAAGAAGGATTGTTCATAAGTCCACATATAAGAAAGATCATTGCTGAAAGCCAGTTCCAAGACTCACTAGGTGTTACTGAAAGAGATGCATAGGTGACATTCAAGTTAGTTGCAGTCAGATCCTTGGAAATTATAAATCTGATGGATGTGTGAGTGTTATTCATTAGTGTGTACTGTCTGGGTTCCAATGTATCTCTCAAAATTCATCTCGTAGACTTGCATTGTGATCTCTTCCCTTAAAACCTAGGTTTAGTAAATGACAAACAAGGTAAGTGATTTCATCAGGATATCTTGGTGATGGAATCAAGCTATCAGGGTTGATGGATTGAAGCTATATTGGCTGACTATTGCTGGTCTTTCAGTATGATATTCCATAAGCCCAGTACAAACAAAAGTCAAATACATAGATAATAAAACCAAACAAGCCTTAAATTAAGGAATTATATTGCTTGTATAGATGCTTAATTGCATACAATAAATAAAGACTAGTGAAACTTTGGTTTATGAGTTTTGCCTCAATGTAATGCTAAACATAGATAAAAGATTAATATCAAAAATGTTGAGTATGATGGGTGATGGAGACAAATAATTTGAAAATTATGAATTAGCATAAATTAATTATCTAAATAAACTTGTTGGGTAACATTCACCAAAAGGGTAGAGCAGATATCTACCAAAAGTTTATTTTTGTTTATCTGTATAATCAAGGACAATGAATTGGATTTATTTTTTGATTTTTACTAGATGTTTTTATTTGCTGTTGCTCCTTTATCTTTGTCTGCTTTATTCTTAATACAGCAATCATTTGATCAGCGTATCTGCTCAGCATAATCTTAAAACACTTTCAGTATGTAGTTACGGAATACCTCCTCAAATAAGCCAATGCCATAAATGTTAAGCTAATAAATCTTTCACAAGTTTTGTATAACTTAATATTTTATATTTAATTTGGATGAACTGCTTTTCCAAACTTGCCTTGTGAACACATTTCTGCAAGTATATTCAAAATCAGAAATTTCAGCTGCTTCTGATATGATATAGTAATGATACTTTTTATTGTTTTAGATGTTTAGCATTTTCACTTCATGAGCATGAGTGATAAATTACTTCCTGTTGGAGCATTTTCCCTCATTTTAAATCATTATCTGTTTATACTTGAAGCATTCTGTTTTTTGCCAAAATCTCATGAAAATGATCTTAGTTTATAACTTTCATGAAAGTGTAAGATAATTAGTAATTTTGAAAGCATATGGTTGTGTTAATTTTTTAGGTTTAAATAGAGATGCTATGGGAGTAGCTACTTTGAACTATTTGAGAATATTGGCATGTCTGACGACATGGATAAGCAAATGGTGTCGAGGGAAAGGTAGAGTACGAGATGGAGGAAGCAACTCTGGGCAGTCCTCTTCTTCACTTTGTTCGGGATCAAACAGTGAACTTGAGGAGGATGAAGAGGAAGAGATTGAAGAGGAAGAAAATACAAGGTCTCCTAGGGGAAGAAGAGAAGAGAGACAGGTAGGTGTCTTAATAAGTTGCATAGTTCAGATCCAAATGTAGTAAGATTTCAAAGAGAGTCCAATGGCTCCACTAAATTTTCTGTATAAATTGAATGTAATCACATGTGTGGTTATTCAAATTTTTATGGATCATTCAAGAGGTATAAATAAAGACATTGCTTCTAAAGGAAAATAAAAGTGTTTTTGGATATAAAACTGCTAAAGGAAGCATTATGCTTCAGAACTGTTCGTGGAGTTTCTTGAAAATGAAGGAGGAATGATGGAGACTACGAGACTCGTAACTTTAATGCCTCATATATATTTATATATATATATATATATATATATATATATATATATATATATATATATATATATATATATATGTGTGTGTGTATTAGTTGAACTTTAAATTTTGATGGATTAAATGTAAGTAAATTTAATAAGTACTATAAAAGTATATAGCAGGATTTATAGGAGATCTTAAATAAAATTTGAGTAAACATTCTGTAACATCTATTTTTTTTTTAATTTTTCAGAATATCAGTAAATTGAGATAATCCAAATAATAATTTTATTTGTCCAGCTTGATGGCCAGAATTTTTAAAAGACTAAAAATAAACTAACAGAGGCTAAGACTAAACTAAACTAAAAAAGCAGTAGGCTAAATTTTAGGGTCAAACTGTAAGATCAACTTATTCATCTCTACACTGTGTATATGTTGTCTGAATGTTGCATTTAATATATGGTCAGTCTGGTCTTAATGATCTTTAACTTATATATTTCTTCATTTGAGTTCCCCATTAGACTTGCTAGTTTAACTTTTTTAGCTTAAACAGTCAAACGTTGTAGTGTTTCAGGTGAAAAAAATAGTTACACATAGTATACATTAGAGGTCTGCAACTCTTCTATAATTTTATTAATAGTGAGGATCTCCTCTCTCCTCAGCTGGTTATGCTATCAATATTTATATTACCTCAGGCTTGATGTACATTTTTTGTTTTTCAGGTGATAGAAGAGTGTGTGATGATGCTCAATGATCCAGGTCGTGTAAATAGTCTCCTTGCTGCTGTGGATCAGAGCAAAGACCCCAGTGTAATGAATGCTCTTTGTAGACTTTGCCACAACCTCCTACTCTCAAGACATTTAGCAGTTCATCAATTCAGGTATTACATATATCTTTAGGCTTTTCACATGTGGATTTTGCCTGTACATGTTTGGTTTTCATTTCCAAATTAAAGCCAATTGACCATACTGTGAGAAGTATTGAAGTACATATTGTGAAAAGCACTTTATTTCTGAGTTTCTTCTTAGCAACTGAATTTTTACTTTCATTCCTCTAAATACTTAAGTTTATGATGTGTATCTGCAAAGCCCCAGAGATGAATTTATCTATCACAGGATAACTTTTTCCCTCATCTTTTCTTTTGCAAAGGATGCTGGTAAATGAATGCTCAAGATTTCTCTCATGTGTTTCCGTCTCCTGATTATAAAAGTCTTCAGCTAAAAAAGTGCTGCTGATCTTTCAAATTCCTGGCACAGACCAAAAGTACAGAAATACATTTGATTGCTGTCATATGCCAATAAGTAATAGAACTGTTTTTCCTCAAGAATAAGACTGGGTCTATATTAATGTTTGATCCTAATGATGGCTTAGGGCTTTTTGTTAGCCGCTCTTATTTTCATATATCTAAATCTACATTTACTCTAATACAAAAACATAAAGCACTTAATGTCAGTAAAATTATTTATATTTTCTTACGAATTAATTACTTAATTATTCAATACATATGTAGTGTTCATCAAAAGACAAATGAAATCCATCCTTCTGGCTGACAATCTCAACTAGGGCTTATATGTAAGGTAGGACTTATATTTTTGGTATGACTTGTACAGAAAATTAATTTCTTTTATTAAATTAAATATATAATCAGAATTGTTTGTTTAGACTACTTTATAAATTCATTTTCAATACTTTGATCATGCTGAGATTGAACTACTAACAAATTTCAATTTCAGTCATTATCGATCACCACTCACACTTGCCAGTTGAATTACTACAAGAATTTAATTTACTTGAAACTTGAATAGCTCAATCTGTATATTGGTTAAAATGCAAGAATAATCATGAATTTTTCTTTTTTTGTGTTAACTAGGTAAAAATTTTCATGGATTAATTTATACTAATTTAAGGATTCCTCACTGGTTGATGTAATTTCTTATGTTGCCCTTGGCAGAAAATGTTTGATAACTTCATTAAATTTTAAAGAAGCTATTCATTGGTTGAAAATCTGCTGCTCTAGTAAATTTCCAACTTGAAACAAGCTATGTTGACAGAGTTAATTTATTTCTTTTCATTTTCTACTTCAAAATATATTTTGAATTAAAGGAAATCTGTATAAGTATTTATTGTGCCTTTATTTCCAAACTGCTCATCAGTTCACGATTGAATTGAATTATAGGTTACTTTACATGCTGGCCTTCAAGCCCTCATTTCTGAGGAGATTGTGGTCTGCAATTCTGACTGCGTCGCAGATCTCACCTCTCTTTGGACCCTCTGCAACATCAAAAGGAACTTCATCTTCTCCATTTTCACCCTCGAATTCCCGACTTAATCTCCTTCGCCTCATATCGGGAGGGGTGGAAACGTCACCCGAGGAAGCTGGCCGAATTGTGCCATTGCTAGCTGTCTTTTGTGCCCTCTTTACCCTTCTCATTGTCACTCTTCATGATGGAGAATTTTATGGGGATGGAAGCTTGCCTGGTAAGTTTTCAAGTTACTTGATCATTTATACATTTTCCTATAACGTTGCATAATTACCAGATCTTAGGAAATGATTTTTATTTGAAACTGTCACAAAATACGGGCAGTAGTTGCATGTGAGAAATTGGAGAGAATGAGAAGTATTGCCAGAGTAACAGACCACTGATTAGTTCTAGCTGCTCTGTAGTCCAGGTACTTAGTTCTTGTATGGGAAAATATAGAGTTGAGTCTACAATATTTCTTTACACTATTGTTATGAATGTATGAAGCCCTTAGAATATCTATACATTTTCAGGTTAAGGAAAAATTGTAAAAAAATCATAATACATACTAACTTTATGGAAATGATATGAGTTAAATGTAATTTGTAAGTATAGTTCCTTCTGATCTGTTTTATCTTAAGTTGGCAAGAAAATTTATAAGAGTCTAAAACTTCCTTGGAAATCCTGGCTGCAAGTCAAGGAGATTAAGTAACTACTCATATAGCTCTTCACAGATCAGGTAATTGATATTAAGTGTATTTACTCTAAAGTTCAGTGAATTCTGTATTCACAATTTAACATTAAATAGTATACTGTATAACATGTTAAACTTGACAGAATCCTATGTAAAAATGCAGTTTTGTTTTTTCATATCATGAGATTACATTGTTATGTGGTTTTCTTTCAACATATATTTATATTTTGGACAATTTATGCCATAAAATAAATTTTGGAAGGTGAGAGAGAGTGATATTTTTCTCATATCTTTCTGTACTCTGGTTATCTTACCCTCTCTCTCTAAATATATTTACTTTTTTCTTTCATACATAGTTGTAGAGATAATTTTGAATTCAATTAGACTTAGTGCCCTTATCTAGTGTCAAGTGCAAACATTTCTCAGTCTAGCAAAACTGCTTTTGTTTGAAATTTTATTTTTGAATATGTGTATTGAATCAGCTGTAGAATTTATTGAGAGGAGTTAATGCTTCTAAGGACAAAACTGTTAGGTTCATATTGTATGACACACAACTTATGTAAAAGTTTTTTATTTCTAACTTTTTATAATTGTATTGGGGTTACAAATTGAAATGTGCATTAATTGTTGCTTAACTATTGCTATCGATTAACTGGAAAATCATGATTTACCTAACAATTGCTGTCAGAAAAATGTATTATTTGTTTATGTTATATTTAGGTAAAATCAAAATTTTTCAAGTTTTGCATTTAATTTTAAGTTGGTGACTTGAAATTTTAACACGATAATTTGCTTAGCTTGAAAATTAATATACTGATAATGCAATGACTGAGAATTTCTAGAATTGACATGAAATAAGCTAATATGGTAATGTAGTGATGATTTGGGAATTATTGTTTGATTGAGGTCTTAATTTAGTCAACAGAATGATGAGTTTCGAAATTAATCTCACAGATAAGTCTGAATTCAGTGATTCTATGTGAAAGCAAAAAAAACCACAAATGATGCCTTCATTATTATTGAGCACTTCATAAATAATTCTGTATTTAGGATTAATTTGACACACACTGATGTTTTAGTAACTACAGAGACATCAGTGAATGATCCTCTATATAAAGACAATCCAAAATTGCTGTGCAATTTTTATGAGTTGATATTCATTTATGTATTCCAGATCTTCCTGAAGACATCTTTTTAAATTAATATAGAATCTATTTTGATATTTGAAGGGCAATACTTTCTTAATCAGTATCCTAATTTACTTTCTCCGTAGGAGGGGAGTCAAATTCTATATCACATACACAGTGCCAAGAAAACGATGCAGAAATGTCAAAATCAGGGCAGCATTCTCACCAGAAAGTCCATCAGTCCTCTAATCTTACAAACTCCAATTCTCCTCCTGTCATGCCCTTTACTCTTCCGGAGTTAGCATCTTTGAGCCTTTCTTTGAAAGTAAGTAACTCCTAAAATTATAATAATTTGTTTCTCTTTTATATTTGTAAATTTCACTGCTACATCTTTGCAATTATTTATTTATTAATCATTCAATATGGGCAGAGTCCAGTTACAAGAAGTATTTGTTTGTTAGCTGTATAAATCAAAACATGTCATTTACATGTAATATGTTAACTGTTATAAATTTAAGCATATACAATTAAATTATAGATTTTTAAATCAGATTTAAATTTGTACATCAATAAAATGTTTATTAGTATTATAAAAAAGAAAAACTTTATGTATTACATTAAATATATATATATATATATATATATATATATATATATATATATATATATATATATATATATATATATATATATATATATATATATATATATATATATATACACACACACACATACATACATACATACAGTGGTACCTCGAGATAAGAGTGCCCTAACATGCGAGATTTTTGAGATACAAGCCGTCGAGCGAGCGAAGTTTTGCTTTGAAATGCAAGCAAAATTTGAGATACGAGGAACGGCCGGCTACACACGACCCACCACTTTACTGTGCCTCGTGCGTCTCGCATTATCCCACACATCCCCCCAGTATACTTGTTTACCTCGCTGTCGAAGCATCTTTGATAAGTTTTTCTAGGGCTTTGTGCTTTTTGTGCAATTAAATACTTTATACATTACTTTTTATAACCTTGGGTCCGAAGAAAGTGAGTGGAAAGGTCAATGCTCAAAAGAAGATGACGTCTATTGAATTAAAGCGTGAAATCATAGAAAAAATGAGCGAGATATGTGAGTAGCTTACTTGGCGAGGTAGTACGGGCATAGTACTTCAATGATATGTACTGTGCTTAAACAGAAGGAGTCAATAAAGGGTATGATGCCAGCTAAGGGCGTTACAATAATTTCTAAGCTCCCGAGCTCTCTCCATGAAAAGATGGAGGAACTGCTGATTGTTTGAGTTGCGGAAAAGCAGCTTAAAGGCGTTATTTTAACACAGGGCATCATGTGCAAGAAAGCACGAGCAATTTATGGTGATTTTCTGAATCAGACCCCGCGCACTTCCACGGACGAGGCATCATAAGACTCGTTTAAAGTCAGTCGAGGCTGATTTGACAACTTTAGGAAAAGGACCGGCATTTACTCCGTTGTCAGGCATGGTGAGGCTGCAAGTTCGGATCTGAAGGCAGCTGAGGATTATCTCAAAACTTTTTCCGAACCGATAGAAGCCAAAGGACACATCCCCCTGCAAGTCTTCAACTGTAACAAGGCGGAGCTTTTCTGGAAGAAGATGCCGAATAGGACTTACATTAACGACAGAGGAGAAGATTAATTGCCTAACTCATTTCCTCAACATTCTGAAAGGGAAGAAGGAACAAACCTCCTTGGACATGTTTTCTTTTTTAATCCGGCGAAAAAAGGCAAAGACCAGAGAGGAAAAAAGCGGTAACTAAAATTAAGCATAAAGCAGCATTTAGGTTGTGTGTAAGTTGCATTTTAGTGACCAATATACAAATACACTTTATAAAGCCAGTTTATTTCTTTACGTTATCTTTTATTATGTTTTTACACAATATTTGTCATTTATAAATACATTTTTCCTATTCAAAAACACGTAACAAGAACAACTAGGGTGGCATTTTGGGGCCTGGAACTAAATAATGTCATTTCAATTAATTTCAATGGAGAAAATTGCTTTGAGATACGAGGAATTTGATATACGAGCAAGGTTACGGAACGAATGAAACTCGTATCTCGAGGTATCACTGTGTGTGTGTATATATATATATATTTATACACACACACATACTTACTTATATACTTACTACAATAAACCTAAAAACTACATTTTGTAATACAACTGTTGCCATGTCATTAAATATTATGTAAGACACTCATTCTTTATTATGATATATGTTTCTCTTTCATTATTTGAAACAAGGATGCTTGTTTAGGTTTGGTGGAACTTGCTTTTCCTGAGTCTCGTCCTGGTGTCAGAGATGACTACAGGACAGCATTAAGAGGCCAGCCTCAGTCAGTATGGACATATGGACCAGAAGGTGTGAGCCAACAGGGTGGTCAGAGCCAAAGGAGGAGGTTAGATAGGCAGAGAAATAAATGGAGGAAAAAACGTTCTCGACATGTTTGGTCTCACCTTTTTAAGGTAAGAAAGCTGTTAATTGTTTTGTGTAAGGGTTTTGAATGTTCGTGGTGGAGGGTAGTTATATATAAAAAATATGTAGCATTATTTTTGTGAAATCTATGCATATATAAAGCAGAAATTCTGTTTGTTTGTGCCTTCGTATTAGATTGGCATCCTCACTGTTATCCCAATTCCTACCAAACTTTGTTTATGCATCCTCTGAGACCAGGATGGAATTATTGCTGCATTTTTATTTGCTGATTTTCTGGATTCAAACTAAGATTGACCAGATATATTCCCATAAAGAATACATGTAAACTTCACTTTTATCAGTTGCAGGCTTTAAATATTTTGGAAAATTAAATTAGAAAATACATACAGTTCTATGAAATCGAGCCAAGCACCAAAAGATGGGGAAAAAAATATCTTATTTTGGTCATGGAATATCCTTATTATTCAAAATGACAAGAATTTTCATAAAAAATATAAACATTTTGTGAAATTTGAAGGCTGTAAACAGTTGGTTCCCTTGGTAACAAATTTGATTTTTGAAGGAAAGCATAGACATTTTCCCATAAGAATATATGAGAATTTAAGCCCATTTGAAAGTAATGGTTATGAGTGAATGGCTGACTATATGAACAGGAGTCAGTTTTCATAAATTTTAGCAATTTCAGTTACAATATGCAATGTCATTTCTTAGGAAACAATGTATGACCATTTAGGGAAAGTTCTTAATCAGCTCAACATTGCTAATCTTATTATAATATGATGAAATTACTAAGTGTGCTATATGTTGAAAAAATTTATAATTATGAATGTATCCTGTAAGCCACCTCTTACGATGTTGGAGGGGGTTCATGAATCTCAACTCTACATCCCTAATTGGCTAATACTGCATTACATAGTTGCATTTCATGTAAAGAGGAACATAATTCAATGTCTCATTTTTTACACTGACTGTCTTGTTTTCATGGGAATTGAATAAGTTGCAATTAGAACTGTATCCATCAAATTCTGCCTCCCAATAGAAAATCAACAGGCAGTTCAGCCATTCCATGTTGTGTGACTGTCTATGTTTACTTAAAACTCAAAAAGCATGAGTTTCAAAACTTACATGATATTGAAAGTTGACAGCTCACCTTTATGTATTCATTTTATCTCCATTTTGGCCACAGATCAGGCAAAGGATTCCCCAAACATGCATGTAAAGTTGTTTTTTTGCCTAATCCTTTGTAGGTTCTATTTCTATCACAAAATTAAGTGGGAAACAATATTTGGGTGAAATTGAGCCAAGTTCAAAATAGAAGGAAATTCTATTCTTATTGTCACTTTTTAGATTTCAGTTCCAAATTTGGAAAGATTCGAATTGTTATTTTGGATAACCACTCCCATTGAATTCAGCTACTGAGGGAGATGTTAGATTTTGTATAAAAATATTGTTAAAATATTACTAGCACTTCTATTTTCCTCCCTGAGGATCAACAGGCTCTTCAGCTTTTGTATACTTTAAACCAAGACAATAAGTGGCCTACAGTTTTGCTATTCCTTTATTCTTAGTCAGAGTCAGATATGATAACCATATGTCTGTGTTTCAGTAGACATTCTTTTGTTTAATCTTGGGACATCCTTGAGGCATTTTAAATTTTTCCACCTTTGTCCTTGTTTCTCTATTTATGATACAATTTGTACTCCATAATTAAAATTTTTAATGTATCATATTTAACAGAAGAAATTTCTATTTTAATTATAAACCATATAAGGTATATTTTTTGTTAATAAAAAAGATTAAAATGTTCTGGTTTTGTCCTTTTTTAAACATAGTGAATGTCCTAGTTTGTCCCTCCAACACCCTAGCTTTTTTAAAAAAAGTTTTGTGAACCTAATCTTAGAAAGAATACACAAAAGTAAATTTATGACAAATAAACCATGAAAGAAGACTATTCTTCATTTGCCTTTTGACAGAGGTTTGACATGTTTGGCATATAATATACAATTCATTCACATTTGCATCTTTTTTGTATATGACTGAGTTAGTATAATAGCTAATGAGTTAGGGAAATTTAAGTAATGCTTATTTTTTGTTGAATTCTATGAAAAATGTAATTCATAAGGTGATTGAGATGGAATATTGCAGAATCATTCCTAATACAGTGCTTTGATTTAGCAAGAAAACCAAGGGAAAACTTACTGACCTTTTATCTCAGCTAGTGAATTTCTTTCCCTTCTTAGGATTTCCCTAAGCAAAAAATGGTGGACCTCAGGCTTAAACTGGCATTAACTGAATACTTTACATGCCATTAGAATGTGCAAATATTTAGCTTACAAAATGATGCCATCTCAATTACCTGAAGTTGGAATTATAGATATTGGTGCACAAGCGGGTTATTAAAAATCTGACACTGAATACTTTCTTCTTTTCATTGAATAAAACAGTTTTTGATATTAGAAATTATATTCCTCAAAGTAGTTTTCAATCTGTTCTAGGCTTGTGTCAGCTTGTTGAGACAGCTCCATACAAGGGATGCAAGGAGGCCATTTTGTCCTGAGGGTCATTGGATTTCACGTCAGGTGGCCATACTCCAGACAGATAGTGGTGTTTCTAAAGGTTCCTCTAATTCTGCCATGGCTATGGTTGCCTATGATCTTGCATTCAGGCGTAGAGGTCGTCCATATCGACCTTTCCAGGGTCTGAGGGCGCTGACTCAAGAAGAGATGGGTATATACCCTTTTCATTATCTAAGCAAGGAAACTATCAAAAGTTCTAAAATACTTACAATTAATCATTTGAAATTCTGGAGTAATTACTAATAGTTATTACATGTGGTGACTTTTAAATAATAAATTTCAATGAAGAAATTTAGATTTGATCTATGTATGAAGAATTTTTGTTCCTTATCAGCATTACCACTTTCTTAATATCATACTCAATATGTGATTTAATGCTTTATTGTTTGTCATAATGAAATGCAGTGGTATGCCTACTTTTAGTTTAAGTTTGTATCTTGAAACCAAAGTTTTTATTACATGCTTTTCTGTTTTCTTAGTTTGTTGCTGAAAATTAAGTTCATATATAAAGATCAATATGAAGTGAGAAAAAAGTTTATGTGGAAAAGTTAGTTTGTATTGAAGGTCATAACTTAAGGTACATACTACTGTATATACATTATCTATGAGTAATCTGGCTTACATCCTAGTGTATGTAGCTTTCAAAGATGTTTATTGGTTTAATAATCATCAGAAAATAGAATCATACATATTACAAACCATCTGAGAATTTATTCTTATTTTCTTTTCTATTGAAGAAATTCTATATGAAATTGAATTCTATTTTATAATAAGCAATATTTAAGTTAGCTCCACTTCGTAAAAAGAATTTTTAAAGTTGATTCAGGATGGTGGGGATAGTTTTGGGTAGGCTTCAGTAATTCCAGAATTACCATAGGTTTAATTAGCTACTTTTTATTTATATTTCTCATCTAGTTCATCCGCCTTATCAAATATTTGTGTAAATTTTCATTTTAATTAACCTCCTCCTTGGATTAAAGAGGGAATTTTGAAACTGGGTTTTTTGGGTTGTATTTGTATTAAATACACTAATATGTTTTATTTTTCTACCATTTAGAGGATGGGCCACCTCTGTCAACTCGTGAAGTACGCACTGCTACTATACTCCGAGAAGTGCCGTTTGTGGTTGCATTTCAGGAGCGTGTCTTAGCCTTCCAAGGGCTTGTCTTGCGAGACAAGATGGAGAGGCAGGGTGAAGCTGCTTACTTTTTGCAGGGACCATCTATTCACATCTCTGTGAGGCGGACATATCTGTATGAAGATGCATACGAAAAACTGTCTCCTGAAAATGGTAAGACCATCATTAATCTTTTGATCTTGAGAGAGTATTTACAAAAGTGTTTAAATAGCTTACTTCCCTCTGGTAATCATGCCTACACTGCTTTCATCAGTGCTGAACATGCTGTCCACTACGTTGTCTGTGAGCCCTTTGATTAGAAGAATACCATTGATGTAGTAGAGCATCTATCCCCAGTTTACATTGTTTTATTCCTTTCAGAGATAACTCTCTATTATGAGGGTAGATCAATAAGTACCTTTATTAGGAATGAAAACTCAGTATTTTCATCAAGTCTTATTTCTGTTAAGATAACATACTTTTCCCTGAAATTTATTTGGCTCCTCTGAAATGCTCTTTGTCATGTACATAAAGTTCCTGATTTACCTAAGTTTATGAGTTAAAGCTATTCATAGACTTATAATTGAAACTTGTCTTTTATTAAAGTCAGATATATATGCTACTCTCTATGTTAAAGCTACATTAACATAATGTCACTTGCTTCTGATTTGGTGTTTTCTGCTCACTTTTTGGGCCAGTAGAATTAGCTTTGAAAGTCTAGGTTTACACATGCTGAGCTTGCAATGAGTTGGGGAAACTGTGCAGTACTGCTATTTGGATAGTTATTTGATTAATCTGATGTGAAACTAGCAGGATTTAATTGGCACCATCCATGAGCTTTCTAAATTGAGGTTATCTTTCAGAGCCTGATTTACGGCTAAAAATGAGGGTTCAGATGGTGAATGCTGTTGGAATGGGAGAAGCAGGCGTTGATGGTGGTGGTGTTTTCAGGGAGTTCCTATCCGAGTTGATCAAAACTACCTTTGATCCAAATCGAGGATTCTTTCGGCTGACTCGTGACAATACTCTATATCCTTCTCCTGGAGCCCCTTTGATTCTGGGTCAGGACTTTCCTAGACACTACTATTTTGCTGGGCGCATCTTAGGAAAGGTAAAATGCCATTCATACATTTAGTTTGATTGTAATGTTAATTCTCTGAAAAGATTGTGTACCCTTCATTATATTGCTCTATTGAGTTAATGGAGTATATACAGTAAAACCTGTTTAAGGCTCTCCTGTTTGAGGCACTATCTTGCTTAGGATCTGGTTTTCCCATGGTCTTGGTCCCTTTTATACAAATAGTAAAATTACTGATTACTGCTAATCATTTTCAATAGACCAAATGTTTTTTTTTACATAATCTGTGTCATCCTCTTTTGCTTTGCTTCATCTCTAGAATGATTTCTTGTGAATTTCTCCTTTTAAATTACTAGCTTTGTGAGATAAAAGCAGATCCATCTAAATCCCACCATTGGAGCCATACAAACTCTGAGATAGAATAAGATCTTTTATATCACTTTTTTCTCACTGCAGAATGTAGATTAAAAATACACTTATCAGTGTTTCCTTGCGTCACTATCTTAATAAATAAACCTATTGAAAAAACTAGAAAATGAGTGTTTTGTGGACTGTAGAGCATAGTCTCTGAGGGATTGTGATGCCCACCATGATCGCTAAAAAAATTGTTACTTTTCCCTAATTGTCTACATGGTAAAAACTACTTCATTGTAGAGTGAAATTCAGCAAAACTAAGTAAATTAGATGCTTTCTTTTTGCAGAAAGCAGACAATTCTTCAAAAATATGCTGTATGCAACTATAATCACACAACCAGGTTGTGACACTATCCCACTTAAGAGGCTGTTTTTGCTAAGTAAAAATGTCTTAATCAGGTTTTACTGTATTTCAATTTCAGAAAATTACCAATTATGTTGCTTCTGCTTTTCTGGAAATGAAAAAATGTGGTATAATATTTAGCTTTAATGTTTCAGGCCTTGTATGAAAACCTCCTGGTGGAATTGCCTCTTGCAGATTTTTTTCTTTCAAAGTTGGTGGGAAGGCATTCAGATGTTGATGTCCACCATTTAGCATCACTTGATCCACAGTTGCATCGAAACCTTATTTATCTAAAAAGTTATGATGGTGATATTGCAGACCTCAATTTGGATTTTACAGTTATCAATGAGGAGCTTGGGGAAACCAGGGTAAGAGTATAAATTACGTTATTTTAAGTAAGTGTGCACTACTCCTGGGTAATGATTTTGTATAGAAACTTGGTAGTTATATTTTCATTCCTTGAAATAAATGTAATTTTACAAAAATAGTCAATTAGAGAAGAATCTATGCAAAGGTGTTGATTCCTTTATTTGATGATTTTGAACTCTTGGTTACGTTATGGTGATACTTTATAATGCTGTTATTTTTTCTTTTTAAGGTGGATGAGTTAAAGCCTGGTGGAGCAAACATTCCTGTCACAGCAACCAACAGAATAGAATATATTCATTTAATGGCTGATTATAAATTGAATAGACAAATAAGAGCTCAGTGCAATGCCTTCAAACAGGTTTGTATTATATTGCAATGAGGTTTAGTTGTTTAAATTAAGTCTAATTAAAATTCAGTGTTTATTTTTAGTTTTTAATTGCTCAGTCTTTCCACATCTCTATATTTACTGAGAATTAAATGAAATTATTACAAATCAATTTAAATTTTAGGCTATGATTAGCGTCAATTCTTTTTGCTAGAGTGTAAATTCCTTCTTCATTCATTGGCATTTGTGAAGCATTTTGCGTATTTCAGACCTTATATATTTCTTTTCCTGATTTTTTTTGGTTTAATTTAAGGTACAAGTGAGTTTATAGATTTTATGATGCTATTTCTGCTCAAAATTTCTTTTTCTTTGAAACTTTAAGTTCACATTACCCCTCTATCTAGCTGTTCTTTAGCATTGAAGAAAACTATGAAAATTGCAGATATTTTAAAGACTTTTTCCATCCCTAGTACTTATATATCCTATGAATACCATATTTGATGATATATAAGATTCTTCCTCATATTAGTAGGGTACACGCAAGTAGAAAACTTGAGCAGCCCATATAAAAAACTGAAGAATGATGAAATAACAATAACAGTATGTTTCGTTTTGTATACAGGGTCTCACAAATGTAATTCCTCTAGAATGGCTTCAAATGTTTGACACACGAGAGCTGCAAGTCTTGATATCTGGTGCACCCATTCCTGTTGATGTGGAAGATCTTAAAAGAAACACAGCATATGCTGGAGGCTATTCTCCAGAGCACCCTACTATACGTGCTTTCTGGGCTGTTGTGGAAAGTTTTGATGATCTTCAAAGGCGTCTTCTGCTCAAGTTTGTTACAAGCTGTTCCAGACCTCCTCTTCTAGGCTTTAAGGCAAGCAAATGTGATGTAAAGGCTTTTGAAATGTGTTCTGATGGATCTTAATGGTGTCTGAGATCCTAAGACCCTAGAGCCTAAGGATCAACCATCAGAAGGTTACATGTTGTCTGATGGATGCCATATATTACATTTTTCTTTGTACACAAAATACTTCAATTCATAGGGACTTCAAAATTTATTTTACTTATAAATTTGATATTATATATCTACTATGTAATTTCTGTTTAAAAAATTATCTATTCATTGTTTAAATACAGTTATTTTTACAATCTGAGAGTCTCCAAAATGACATGCAACCATCTGTGTTAAGCTGGAAAAATTTCTGGAAATTTTCTTATCATATTTGTAGTTAACTTATCTGATTTTTTAATTATCAATTAAAGTAGTATTATCATACTTTGAATGTTCTTTAATACACAAGACTCTCTACATACTCTCTATCTACATAGCAAAATATACTTTCATGTGCACATAGAAATATCTTGTTGTATATTTATGTTTGAAAATATGTATACCCAGCAAAATAATTTTTATTGGGCTTTAGTGAACAATTAATATCAATGGAAGACATTTTTTTTAACTTTATTAATTTTATAAAGAATTAAGCTAATGACATCTATTAGTCACTTCATGACCTCCCTTGTTCCTAAAAGCAGCGCAACTTTTGGAGGGGTAAGAGATTATTTTTTGTTGACAGAGACTTTAATTGCCATATTTTCCAGCTTAAAAGATTATTGGGTGCATAAGATATAATTTAGTTTTTGCTATTTATTTTAGTAAAAAATATCCATTTTATTTTCCCACTATGCTGTATATGGTGAAACTGAAAAGCTATCTTTTACCAAATGGTATTAACAAAAGGAGAAACTTCATGTGTGATCTGGGACATTTCTATCTGTACAATTTTCTGCAAACAAACAGGTTTGGAACTTAATTCCTGCTTTAGAAACGCTTTCCATCATTACTTTGAAATTTATAAAAAAACCATCCAATAAAAAGATTTTGAAAACAGTTGGAATGATTTTAATTTTACTCAATTAAATTTTTATTATGATATTATCAGTTTTACTGCAATCGAAAGTAAATTTTTTTATAAATTCCATTAGCCTTCTATTATAAATCCTCTTATAATTTGCTGTTTCTTGGCCATGTTTTCACATTTTCAAATATCTGCTTCACATATTTTTGTTTTTTATGTTTTTATAATACTGAAAAAATCAACTTCCAGGAACTTGATCCTCCATTTTGTGTACAACATGCTGGAGTAGCCAGGGATCGCTTACCAACTGCAAGCACATGTATGAACCTTCTCAAACTTCCTGAGTTCCCTGATCAAGAGACCCTCCAAAGTAGGCTATTGTATGCCATTCAATCTGGTGCAGGATTTGAGCTGAGCTAGTCTTCTGTAAACTGTGCTTTGGACCTTTTGTATCAGGCCAGGATGAGAGTTCAAGTTGGAGAAGTGTGGTGAGTTACACAGTAGAGAACCTTGTCAATGGAAAATAACAAATGTGAATAATTGGTTGGTATACCATAGTGCCAATTGGAATGAAGGTCCTTTTCTAGTTTTGTAAATTTAACATTTATTTTAGGAATGATTTTCTGGATATTATAATATTGTTTATTTTAGCATTCCTTAGTATACATTCCTTTTGGAACATTATATTTGTATAATTTTAGGGTTTGGCAATTATGAGATCACTTCTCTGTATTGGGATAGTAAAAATTGCTATTGATGTCATATTATTGAACACATTTGATGTTAAAGGAATTGTGGGATTTAAATTATTTTTTTGTGGAAAGAGGATTAGCTCTTTTTCCTTTCCAACTAATCCAACAAAGCTATGTTTTTTGTATGATCTGGTTTATAATTTGCTTCGTTTAAGTTTTACTTTTCCTTCTCATTCGAATGAAATATGTTCTGTTATGCTCTTCTAGTCATCCAGGGTAATGGAGGTTTGGGAGATCCTGGCATATATTGCATCACGGTAGTGTTAATATCTTGCTATGATGTACAAAATAATTGTTGTTACTACATATATATTTTTCCTTCCCTGAAAATTATACCATTTTAATCCAATTATTCTGATTTGATAGAAACAAATTTTGAGACTCATGACTAGATTTTAAAGCTGCATATACAGCTTATTTCCTTTTGTTTTGATTAATTTATTGTGTTTTTTAATTCTATTTCAATTATTTTTCAATATTTTAACTGTTGACTGTATTTTAATTCCTTCAATGGCTGTTCTCTGTTAAATTTAAAAACATGTTCTTGGTATGCTTACACACATTAGTATTCAATGATTGAATCTATTATCATTGGTTTGAGGAAGTATTTTTGTCAGTTATAATTCGAAACTGAATAGAATATATTTAAACAAATTATCTGCTATATGTTTGTAAGTATTTTTTGTAATACTTATTCTTGTTCCTTAATATTACTAAATGCTTGTCATTAAAATTGTAGCTTATATGCTGCAGAAAAGTTATTTAAATATTGGTTAATAAGTTATACTGGGATTCAATCATTTAACTATAGATTCAAAAGTATCTTATATTGCAAATTTTTATGAAAAGATTTTCCTCAAGAGTGAGGGCATGGAAGCTTAACATAGTACATGAAAGGTACTGGAAAATATGGAAAAGCTATTCATGCTGTTGTTCAGGGTTTATTTTTAATCTTATTTAGATAACAGTTATGTAAATCTTTGATTATTTATGAAAGAAAGACATTTTATTACAAATTCTTGCTCTTATTATTTTGTTTGGGAGTAGCAAAATTTTAGTCAATTCTTTTATTTATCAGAGTGAAATTCTCATTTTTCTGATTTGGTAGAAAGAAAATAATTTACTTTCTCTTTACAGAGAAGTTCAGGAATTAAATTTTTGTTGACTTACAATAAGTAATTGGATATCTATGTACAGGTATGGAAAGTTACATTTTCTTTAACTATCCATCTCACAACTAAAATATTTTTTTCTTAAATCAAAAGGTAATTGTGGAGAAAAATCTTACATGTCTAGTTATTAAACCTAGATTCTTGGGTTTCTTGGCAGAGATTGATCTATAATGACACTACTTTTCCTTCCAAACTTACCTTATTATTTATATATCCATCGATAAGTATTAGAATGTTTCTTATAGCTTCATTTGCTGCTGAGTATATTTAATTGAAGCAGAGATAAATGGTGAATTATTATTCTACATTTTTTGAAGTGAAAGTGGTGGAGAACAAGTGATGCATCAAGTTGAAATTCACTATATGGAGTGTACTCTTTTTGTCATCTTGAATTTATCATATGTTAGGCATATAATAAGTATGCACAAATTTGGGAAGAACTAGCTCAGCTGTTTTGAAAAGTCTATGTTACTTTTAACCTGTTCAACCTGGAATAGGTAATTTGTGAGTCGGAAGTTCATTAATGCACTTTGGTGTATTATGTGCCAAGTTGAACATGTTAATAATAGGCTTAGCCTGTAGAGGAAGGAAGTAAGAGATGACAATGCCTTTTCACCACTTGAATCTGTCTTTCAATTCTGGTATATTTTATTTCTTCTTCTCATTTGGTGCATCAAGAAGAAGAAAATCACAGTATATTCCATTAATTATTCATCAAATTTCCTTTCCTTGGTAAAAATATACATTTTGGAATGCTTGAGTGTTTCTGTAGGGCATTAAAGTTTGGATTTATATTCTTTCTTTCTGATGAATAAAGATATTAATTTCTTTGTATGGAGAGTAAGTGCCTCATTGATCTATGTCTATATATTACAAAAGATTGACATCCAGGAGTTTCTCCTTGTGCAGAAAGAAAAAGTTCATTTAAAATAACTTAGCTATGAATATGTTGAAGATAAATACTCTCTTTGAACTCTGCTCCTGAAAAATGCATATATTTCTCTTTGAAAGCACTTTTTGATGAAACTTGATATCTTAAAGCTTTATTCCTTGATTATACAATTCAGTATCTGAATTGCATTTATTCTTCCTTGGAGAAGGTGATGGTAAGGATTTAGGAATGCCTTTATATTTTATTATCCAGTTATATTTGTTCTATTTTCTAGTTATATCATCTTAAATTTGTTCATTTAAAAAATGTTCTCAATCTTTAGAGGCTGAGAAAACCTTTCAGAATTTTTCTTCTATATGTTTTCTTAGTTGTGAGTTTGTTTTTATCAACCTGAACATTGTATTTTACCATCTGAATTGATAAAGCAACACTCATTGATGCCAATTAAGTTTTGTTGAAATTGTGTTTAGTATTTTATATGCAGAAGTTTAGATACTTCAGATATAGGTTCTGTCCCCTAATATCATCAGAATAGCTTAGTTAGCTAGGCTAAGTAAGAAGCATAACTGAAAATTAGCAATTACTACTCTTACATAGATTGTAAATTTACTGAAAGAAAATCAACTGAATGCTCAGAAGATGGAATTAAACCGGAGTTCTATACAATGAATAAATATCTATTATACATTATTGTTCTTTCAAGTTTTGAGCTAGGGAGTTACATTTCTCTTCCATATCTTGCTCTTTAATGCCAAATTTTCAACTGTAACTTAATGCTCCCACATTGAACATGGCAATAAGTTTTGAATACATTTTGGTTGCCTGGTATACATTAAAATTTCAATCTATTTCTTGAGATGCTGATAGTGGTAGGAATTCATAGTACAATGAAATCTTGAAATGCTTTCTAAAAAATTTCACTTTTCAGTACAGTTTTAGCTTTTATTCCATATATGGAATAGGATTTATGTGCTCTAAGCTCAAAAGATACAATCTAATTCTCTATGCGGATCAGATTCTATTCTTCTAAACTATTTTCTCCAAGGATTTGTTTTTCCCATGTCTTCTTTCATTCAGGTATGACTTGTTTTTCTTCTCTGTGATTTTTAGATTTAAACCTGCTGAAAATATATCATAAAACTCTGATAACTACTCGCTTAAATACTCAAGTGAAAAGAGTGAAATTTTAAATCTAAAATTAATAATATAAAAATTATCAAATCTGTTGGGAAGATGTGTTTGAATCAACTGGAAAGATGTGTCTTAGTCTTAAACCTGGGATATATCATTTCAAATGTAGTCTTCTCAGGAGTGCCTTCTCATTGATCCATGAAATAATCACTCTCTAATAGGAAAATAAATTACCCATTTTAGCCACCAGTCATGTTACATTTCACTTCTCCAAACTCCATTTCATTCCATAAATAAAAAGTACTCAAGCCATTGGGATTAGTGTTTCCATGCATTTGTATAGGTAAGGTATTTTTCAGGCATAATTGTTCTTTTCTAAAGTTATAAAATAGCTTCCAATTGGATAGGTTTACTCATTACATACAGTCACCATATTTTGTCTCTAAGATCTATTTAAACTATCTCAGGTAAAGAATTTCAATTTGTTCTGTTTGTGCAAATCGGTGGCAGAGCAAAGAAGCAGTCATAAATGTGGTTATTTTTACTCTGCTTTATGTATGGAAACAGTCTATATTCACTATCATGTATGCATTGTAACTGATTTTTTGGACTATTAAAAGCTGAGTATGAAGTTTGGTAAAGTAAAAAAAATGCATAATAAAAGATCAACGTGTTACAAATTAAAGTCAAAGTTTCATGAAAATCATGATGGCTTTTTCTACATATGAGACTTTTATGAACTATTTAATCAAATTTAAGTTTTATCCTAAAACAATTTCTAATTAAGAGATTTTGGATGAGTTATTGATTCAAGTTTACTTGATATCTTCAATATTCAACCAAGTTTTACAGTGATCTTATAAATTTTGCATTGATTAGAATTAAATTTAAAATGTGTTCAAAGGAATAAAACAAATAATCTCTCTCACGAGTGAAAATCTCATTTGCCAAACTCGCTGATTCCTTATTGATGCAATACTTTATTTTAGCATGTCAAAAATACTGCATTAGAGTAACTTTCATAAACTCCCTTATCATCAAATTGAACAGAGGCTACTTGAAGCAGTAGTACCTAATTTACTATTCAAAGCAAGTCATATTATATTAAAAGGATTTGGTGCCTTTGGCAATAGAGATACTTGAGCTCCAATATGAAAATTAGAGCCATTTCATTCTTTTTTCCTCAGGTTATCAAGTGATGCTGTAAAAATGGTCCACGAAAACCATAATGAACCAAAAGTAGCCGTTTCATGAGGTTTAAAGTTTTTAATACATTTTGTATATAAGGAAGGGAGTCAAATTTATAGCAATTTCTTACATTCATGTAAGTGAAATTCCTTCACCTCTGGATTGGAAAATGTTTGGATCATGGTCGATGGTAAAGCATATTAAGCTTTCTATGAAACATATATCTGCTTGTTGGTTCATATTCTTTTGTTATTCATGTATGAATGAGAAAGTTTATGATGGAATTAATAAATATATATGAAATGGAATCAATTATTAAAACTCTGAAATGAAGTACATATTATTCAAAAGTTTCCTATGAGTTTAAGGATGTGATTTGTGTTGGATTTTGATTTTCTGTCCTGCAAAGTCAAAGAGGTTGCTAAAAACTAAAAGAATTATCCCAGAAATACAGCGGCTTCTTCAAATTAGTGCCAATTTTCAGACAAACAATCTTTACTTCTTTTTGTATTTCTGATTTTTTTGTTGAAGTTGCTGATATCTTTAAAAGAAAGTCTTGAGTATGTCCAACTACACCACTCTGCTCACATTCATAGTTTCTTAATATGTATAGTTTAATAGTAGTTTATTATTATCAATATTCTTAGATAATTTCTTAATATAACTTAAACCACATTATTATATTGTAGTTTGAAAATTTGACATACAGGATAAGTTAATTGCTGCCAAAATTATAATGCTAATGACATATAGAATATTTTGTACTCTTCAGTTACATCTGGGTTATGTCAAGAGTTTTACACTAATTTTTTTATTTTTACTGCCATAGCGTATGTTTGGAACTTAAAAAAATTGAATATTATGTATCCATATGAATTGCTAGATTCTCATCTGACATGCAAAATTGTTGGCAGAAATCAGGTGAAATTTTAATTATTATGTGCATTTTATTCTTTTATACATTTCGGTAAAATTTAAGTTGATCTAAACAAATTTCTTGTATACAGGATGTTGACCTATATGATAAAAATACTTTTACTGTGTCATCACATTAATTCTCACTTGCTTAGTGATACTATTTCATGCTTCATCTTACATTAAGATAATTTGTAAGAAACTATAAAATTATTTTTGTAAGGGTTATCTGAAAATTGGGTTATTCTGAGGACTGATTTGGAAATACAGACATCAGCATTCTTTATGCCTCACAACCTCTTCATGTTTAAATAGTCATAAATATATTAATCCAAACACATGAATGTGAGCTATTTTACTGTGTAATATTCATGAGGTTGTTTCTTTCTCATCACCTTTTCATAATTCAACCAAATATACTAGAGGTTTTATTCAATGACTGTGTTTGTGATTTATTGGTCTGTTTTCTACAATAACACTGTTTATTATGCATTTCTTTTGTTCCTATGAGCATGTCAGTTCACAAATTTCAAGCCTTTGATTAGTCAGCCTTCTTCTCCTTGTATATTTAATCAAGCATTTCTTAATGAAACATACTCTCTAAAACCTTTGTTGGAACATAGTGTGAGTGGAGAATAAGTTATAAGTTGAGAATAGATAAAGATCTTTATGCTAAGATTTTTTTGTTATGAATAATATTTGTCAATCAACGAATATATCACTCATTCTTGATTCTAAGATGTACCCTTTTTGCATTTTTAGAGCTTTCAAAAATCTGTTATGTCTTAGATTTGAGTTTGTCTTAAAATTAGATTTGTGATGTAAAAGTAAATTGTATTGCAGTATTGTAAAGCAGAGAAAAGTCACTTTAACTATAATGCCATTTCTGGGTTAGTTTAAGTCCTTCCTGTTTGTTAACTATGATTAATCCTATCTGGACATTTTGGTTTATGTACCACAGCAAATAGCATGTTTCTTACAATCATGTTATTAAATTTCCCTCTTTATGAATTCCTAAACTTGGGTGTATCTTAGATTCAAGAATATACAGTAATCTGAAAGGAGATGAGTTCACTTAGCAATTTTTGGGTTGGATTGGAAGTTTTGGGTACATAGACTAATTTTACATAGGATAAATAATAGTTGAAGACAAAACTATGGTCAGGAGCAAGTGAAATTTCAGGTTCATGTCTGAGTTATGAAGTTCAAATATTGGCATATATACTCATATGTATGAATTAACCTCTAAACCACAAAATGTTGATTTGAAAATGTAAGTTTGACCTTTGCAAAAGTGAGCTCTTTATAGTCTGTTAAAAATGCTTATTTGATTTGTGTAAAACTTTTATCTTGATGATGGGTTGAAACAGCTGATGTATTGAAATAATGAATATTAGTTATTCATAAAATATGGAGATTAACATTTAATTTGGATAAGAGGGAAAAATAATTGCACTAAATATCTCTAAGTAAAAATCAGGGTAGGCCTAGATTGATCAATACATGAGCATATATGGCATTTCAAGGCTCTTCTGAGGATGAAGTGGTTCAACTCTGGATAGTCATTCCTAGATATTTCTGTCCTTTTGCATTTTGCTAAAGATTTAGAAGTAAAAATTATTATTTCTATAAATTTATTTTCCACTGTTGGAAAGGATACATTGTGTAACAAAATAATTCTACATCTATCAAAACAAGTCAGATTAAATGGTAAAACCGTAGTCTTAGATTCAGTTACATTCCTCAAAAATTTAGGACATTTTATCTTTTATGCAGAGAGAATATTCAAGTAATGCTATTTATCCATGAGATAAAAGATTTGTGAAATTCCTTGAAATTCTGAAATGATATGTGGATGCTGGACATTAGAATTAAGTCATTTTCACTATGGATTCGTGACTCTTCCCATAAACAATGGAATTCCTGGGTTATTTTGTACGAGGAAGACTAGGAATGGCTGATTTGCATAAAATATCAGGTCTTCTGATGTACTCAGGCTTAGAGTGTTCACTAAAACAGCTGCAAGGAAATAATGCACAAATTAATGGATTTGCTTTGATTCAAGTAAATTCATCTCCGAAAACTGGACTGCACAAACCTGAAGCAGCAGCAGCAGTGCTTCCTTCTTCATTCACTTCTATCTCTGCCTTATGGAGGATGTTGTTGACAAAAAGTTTATTTTTTGTCATTATCCTTAAATCAGCTGCTGGACCAAAGATGTCTTGTACACCCAGCTAAGAAAGGATAACCATATATGCCAAATTATATATTAAGTTTCTCTATTTTTATACATACATATTATGCAAAATTATATATATAATTAAAAGAATAGAAAAAATGAGGAATTGATCCCCGATATCATGCATCCAATACCAGGAGGTCACAAAAATCTGATTTTTCCTTGAGGATACATTGCACATGTTTTGGAAAAATATTTTGAGGAACTTCCTACTGAGCTTGAGAATTCAAAATCACAACAGTACTAGAAGATGCAGTCTTCTATAGTAAGAGCAGTTCATCTATCAATCCTTGGTTTTGATTGTTGACCTGAGTGCCATTTACATTACATCATAGATTTAAAATGGTGCTTATGGTATTTTATTTTAAGATCTTACCAAAATTAAATACTTGAAACTTCGTGAATGGTTAAAGTTACCCATGCCAAATAGTAACATGCAATCTCATCTTATAAATTAGTTAACACCAGGTAGTCTTAATTCTCCTACTTGAAATGTATGGTAGAGATTTCAAATATTTTTATGAAGCATTTCCTGAGGAGATAGAGATTTATAATCTGGGATTTAACAGTCCTTGGTCTAATGCCAGAGCACCATTTGCACTCTTCCATACAATTAAAAGGGAAATACTACAGAATTGTGTTCGAGGACATTCTTGATATCATATCAACTTGAAATTCTGGATATGGTTGGAGGGAAACTCTCTGCAACTTAATGTGCAATGACATTTTCTGAAATAGTTCTGGGTTCGAGACCAGAATGGTTACATTATCCTATTCTTTTATATACTGAGATGAACTGTGGAAGTGTTTTTGTAAGCACTTATGGAAGTAATCTGGTATATCTTTAACTTATTCACTAATTAACTTACAGTATGGTAGCAACTTTTACTCATATGTTAACATTATATTATAAGCTTTTTTTGCAAGCAGCATTCAGGATTGCTTAGTTAACATTTTACTTATAATATGAGATTGATTTTAAGGCAAAAGCATGATTGGTTGCAAACGTGAGATTCATAAACTCAGGCATATATTTTTGCTCTCTATCATTCTGATTTTTTTAATTTGCAGAAATATTCAAAGCATTCTGTCAACTGTAGGAAGCTGATTTTGCAACTTCTTAATGAATTATCATTTATTCAGAAGTAATGAAGGATATGACATGTATAAAAATTATATTTCCATTAAGGATTCTCATTGAATTATAACAATCTTATTGTGATAATTATACAAAACTTAATGAGATCTTTGTGCAACAAGATGATATTGAATGTAGAATTTGTTTGAAATGTAGTGAATCTAAAGGAAACATTTTCTACAGATAAACCAGTGTCAACTTACCCTCTGTAGTGAGTTAACCAATGAAAGCTGGCTTGAAATCTTGAATCTTGGCACCCTGAGTACTACAGAATGTGTACTTCTAGTCCTGATAATTCTATTGAGACTTTCTTTGGTGAGACGCTTAACCAGTTCATTTATTCCAGTGTCATCAGTAGGCAGTACCAGGACCATGGAAAATTCTTTGTTCTGTGGGCATATTTATTAATCAAGTTATGCATTGTTTATCTTTTAAGCTAACAGTCAGCATATTTTTTGTGATAAAATATATTTAGGTAACTTTACTTACATCAAATGGAAGATGAACCCATTTTGCACGCAATTCTGAATCTAATCCTGAAATATAAGAACCAGCTTGTTGCATCATAGAAACCTGGACAACTTGATTTTGCTTGACTGTTTGGATTGCTCTTCCTGAAACTGTAGGATCTGTGACAAAGCTCTCAACAGTAGTGCGATTTCTATCAAACTGTCTCTCCCATATTCCATGGAAATAAATTGCATTTGCCAGAACTAAGCGAGTATCTTGTGTGATAGCACCTTAAGATAAAAGAAAATATCAGATTATTTTTCATTCATTCATTCATTAATTCTTGAAATGAAGTTGTGAGAGGAAATTAATTATGCTTGAGCTCAACATTTCACCTTCCCAGTTTGTATCTACAGTTAAGTTTATCTTCTAATATCTCAATGCTTCTCCACGAAGATGAATGGTTCATCACGTAATCTTAAAGCACAAATGTTACATTCAAAGTTAATAAAAATAATCTGTTCCTTACCTGGATCAATTATGCTGGAGATTTTGCCTCTAGTTGCTGTCCTAATCCAATCATTAATTGTGTTAGCAGCAAGATTTACATCTTGAAAATTCAGCTTCCTGATTTCAGTAAAGTAATTAGAGCTAATTGCATTCATATAGTTGGGATTCAAATACTCTTGGTATGACATGTATGCCTGAGTAGCAAATTCAAGAATGGAGCGAGAGTTGCTTTTCTGTAAAAATGAAAACTAGTTAAACATGACTGATTTTTTTTATCAGTAAAATAGACATTTTACATCAGAGTAATTCTATGAATGTACAGTCAAACTCATCAAAAGTGTAACTGCCTGAAATGCGATTTCTCCTACTTAAACATTCTTATTGAACACACTGTAGAAACACCAACCTAAGATGCTCTTCTGACAACTTAGAATGCATATTTCTTTATTTACCAAGATCCACTGCAACTAATGTTAGATGATCATCCACTTAATTTCATAGCTCAGATATTGTTTACTTAAACTTTAAAAAAATAAACAGCAAAACAAAAGGGTTCTTATCACCTCTCTCTGAAGTGACTAATTGTATGAGAAACAAATGAAATCTCAAGGTTGAGAATAAATATAATAAGAGTAATGAATACAATATGATAGCCAACTCTAGCTCTGGGTTTTCCATAACAATCTTGCCTAAGGGCAGAAATTACATGAAAATTCTCAGGGCAGTGTATTCTCTCTTCTCAATCTCAAGTTGTAAACATATTGAATAACCAAGAATCATATTTAAGAAATGGAAACTGAAGACAATCTCATTTCATTTAAGAATTCATAAAACTAAATAATATTTGTGTTCCATAAAATATGAAGTATTTCCAGATTCCATCAAAAAATACAAACAATCCAATTTTAGTTGGTCCCTGAAGATTATTGTAAGAGGGTTTAACAGGATTGATTTTTATTTCCATAAAGATTGTGTTTAATTGTATAAATTTCTTAAAGTCTTCCATATGCTTTCGTGTTAGGTTTTGGAATGTAATGATAATGAAATGCAATGCATAATGAGAATGAAATTTTCCTCAGTATTTTATTGTTATCTTTTTATATTACTTATATTTTTAACTACTGTTTTTTCAGGTGTAATTCATTTCATAGCAGTATTTATTTCTTGATGAGAAGACTTTTCAAAATATTCCATCTGCGGAGACTGACCAAAACTATGTCTTTTAGCTGTTTAGCATTGGTATTATGTTCTTACCCTGTGCACTAGTCCTTCTAAAATTCCTTTGTAAGCATTGACTCCAAAGTTGGGATTCTGAAGAGGATAGTGGAGTGCTTGCCTCAGCTGCTCTTTAGAATCGCCTCTTGCACCTACTTCCACCATCCCAAGAAGGGTGCTTACTGACAAAGGAGACATGATTATATTTCCATGACCATTTTCCACGGTATCCTGTGGAACAGATGTAAACAAGCTGTAAATATTTTAAGACTGAGAATATAAACCAATAAGGATGTAATTAGCTGCTTTCAGATTCGTTCATTTAACTAGTTGATTGCTGGATGCTATCATAAAACCAGGACTTCATCTGAATTTTTTTTAAGGTTTATTTTCAAACTATATATTGATGCACTAACAATGCTCAGATAGTGCTACATAGTGACTTTGTTAATATTTAAGGACAAAGAAAGGTAACTCCCTCTATGGTTTAAATTATCGATGCAATTTGTACAGTAGTTTGATTTAGTTACCAATCTTTGATTTTAGACTTTTTTCTTTCTAAAGAAATCTCTCTTGCAGTAGTATTGAATAATACTATTAAAAGATGAATTATTAGAGAGAAATTCTTGGAAGTGACTATTTCTCAATGAGTCTTCTTTAAAAGTGACTTTGATATAACTCACCTTCAGCAAGTCCACAGAAAACTCATCAATGGACTCCAATACTGCTTGTGACAAAGCTCTTCCACTTAGGCTAATTAAAGCCAGTAATATGTAAACTGCAAAGTAATATTTACACAAGTTAGAGTTATTTTCTTTTGTATTATCAACATGATAAAAATGAACTAAAACGAATTATGGAAGATTTAGCTTATGAAATTTCTTATCTAAGGCCTATAGTAAGACTAACTTTGTCTAAGTTCAAAAATTTAATTCTGTTCCACAATTTCTGATTCTAGGAGCTATCACAAGACAAATCTCTTTGAATTAAAACCAGTGATCTTGAGGAATAAACAGACATAAGAGTATTTAGACCAGAAATCAAACCCCAGCCCTCCCGCCTTCTATGCAAATGTTCTTACAAATTGAGTTATCTTGCATAATAATCTGTATTTTGTTAGGAAATGTAATAATGTTCAATAAATGTTTAAACTTTACGAGACAAAGTTTTGCTTTTGTCATTATGTACAAGAAGTTGCTGATAATTTTATAATGGTAGCAGTATGCATGGTTGTTTGAGATTAAAGTAAACCTTATAATGGAAAGAAGTTGAATTATTCTTTGTTTCCTTAATATTTAAAAATACCATTTTCAATGGTCAATAATAAAAAGTAAACTTAATTAATGCGACATATTCGTTCAATGATAGCCATGGCATCAACATAATCATTCTTATTTATATGATGGTTCCCAAACAATACAGAAAAAACCATGAAAATTTTGAAATTGCTTGAACATTTATTTCACCAGTCATAAGCTCCATGTTATTTAAACTATTCATAATCTGCTTGATTGCTTCTTCAGGTTTTAAAGTTGAAAATTTATATTGGCGCGAAAGTGACTATTTTACGTTAAAATACTAATTCTATTTTGAGGTTTAAAATTTTGTAAAATCAGAATTTCCTCGAAAAAGTGACAATATTGATGTTTTAATTTAATATTCTTAGCTAGTAACGGAAATCTCAAGAAATGGTGTTATTTGAACATCCAAATTATTGAATGTATGAAATTTCTAAATAATGAAATTTTCCAACAGAGAGTTCTGGTTACCAATCAAGCATTTCTGGGAAAAAAATTGTACCTTATACCTTTCTGCCACAATAGAGAGGTCTTAAGAAAGAAGAATCCAAGTTAATGATTGTATGAGATGTACTCTTGTTTTCTTTAGCCGCCTCTGTTTACAAAGTCATTAACTCATCCATAGGAATTCTAATTGTAAGCTTAGCGAATCCTGCATAGTCTTTCCGGGGGGTTTTCCCACCGTTGCTATGATGACGACGTTAAGCCTGCGTTCCAGTGGTCTTCAGATTGAAGTACTCATCCTCGACCAGGAGAAACCTGCTGGAACGCACGCGAACCAAAAAACAACGACCGCGGTGGAAAAACCCGAAAGACCATGCAGAGGTCAAACGCGGAAATCTACAAACCAAAATCTAACGAATGGTGTTTTATCGAAAAATTTGCGGTAAATGATCCATAATTATTATGATAAATAATTATCCAAAATTATTACTACTACCCGACATGGCCGTGAGACAAGAATTATATCCATCGTTCACATGTGTTGTCTCATGCCTATTCGGACAGAATTTTTACCATTTCCGAAAAGAGAGCACACCTGTTAAATTTGGGGAGCTTTCAATGGCAGCGCATCATACGTATGCATAACCCTCTAGACTTGTTTAAATAATTGCAAACAAAATCGCTCACTTATACTTGCGTTCACACTTATTATTTTCTCGTTCAGTGATTTTTTCTGATTGCAGCCTTAGGTCGCTAATTTTAATTTTATTCCCAGCGTTTTCATTGTCTCACATTGAATTGTTGCGGTAACAGCAACAGATGTGAGGAGGATATTCTATTTCCTAATTTCTGACATCTTAAGAGAAAACAGGAAATGAAGTCTCCCTTCTTACAACTAAGAATTTTCCAATTTCTATCTCTCCAGAAGCAGAACGAACATTTGTCGAAAACTGACTAATCCCTGAGAGGTTGCAAATGGTTTTTATCGATAGAAAGACGTCCGTGTACCCTTAGAAGGAGAATTCAACTTCCAGATGATTTAATTTAATTTACCTCAGTCTTGAAATATTTTAAAAATTAAAAATGTAAGTTATGCTTGCTTTTGCGATTATGCCTGAGCTCAGGCTTATCTTTTAATATTAATTCAGCACTGCTATCTTTAGAGGTCTTTAGTTTTACGAATGCGAATTATGTTTCACAATCAGTACTGAATTTTTGCGAGATGACCTTGGGCGAACTACACAGTCGATTCTATTTTTATGACCGAGGTTCCGCCGTTTGAGTGTTATCTAATTATTTACACACGGATGCATATATCTGTGCGATGGTGTAAAGGAGGAAGACAGAATGGACTGCTTATTCAATATGGGCTGTTAGGATTTTAATACAAAGTAACTATCTCAAGAGCATCATTTCTCTAAAACCTCTAGAGCTCTTTAAATTACGAGATTCGCACCTGAGCATGTGATTATATATACCTCTCCATATCTAATGCATTTTAATTCCGATTATAATTTTTCTTTTATAGTTATGTGGTTTTTAGAGAAATTATATCGCAAGACATTTTTTCTCGGAAATCGGAGCATAATGGAAAAAAATATATGCAAAATCAGTACAATCTTTAAAGTGGGAAAATAACGATGAAAAACTTTGAAGCTAGATAAGCGGAGATCATTTAATTTTTATTTATGCCTTTATTGCGGATATGTTTGTGAAATAAAACACTGTTTACAATCATGGGAAACTCGTAGCCTACGTTTTACAATAATAAAATTACAAAAATAAAATGTACAGCTGAGGGATTAACGGCAGAAATATACGAAGTGGCCAAATACACGTATTATACTCGTATATCGTAAAAACATTTTATTTTACTAGAGACTATTTTATTTTACTTCAAGTTAGGAAAATGAAATGATTTTTCCACATGCTCTTTTGAGAAGATGAGATGAAAATTTACTAAATGTAAATGTTCCAACGTTGCCACAGTTTTAATTGTTAAGGACTTTTCATGACTAACATAGGTTGGAAGTAACTGACAGGATGAAAGATGCTGTCAGCAACTTTCACCAAATTATTTCAATCTTTTCAAGGAAAACAGCTGCCGTTATGCTTTTATAGAAGCTCCTTGAGGAAAACATGTCATTTTCGAAAGAGTTTCAACAGTTCTCCATTATTCCTCTTTCTGAACATTCAATTGTATGCTTTGTCTTATGATATTAAATTATAGATCTAATTGTCTGAGCTATGGAATTACAGATCGTAAAAACAATTAGTTGTCGCGGACTGAATTTTTCTTATCAACGAATTCAACTTCAGAATCCTATGCAGTTAACAAATTAGTTTGAGTTTCTAAGAAAATCTCAAATATCGAAAAGTCAATTTCAATTAAATGTGTCTCATTTAAGATGATCAATTTCTTATATGCTCTCATTATTCGATTTTTCATTATTAGATTTCTTTTTAATAGTTAGCAGGCCTCTGGTTATCGCTTGCTGTGTCTAGAAATGGAAATACATTTGCAACTAAAATAATTTAATTTGCAGTTTTCAGGGTTACCTTATCAATAATTATCGGTAGAGCGTCAATTTGCGCTTTTTGCGTTTTATAAGAGAGAAAAATGAGACCCCGCATAGCATTCAACTGAGCGTCTCCAAGGTTACCAGTAAATTTACGAACAATTTTTCAACCTCATATTTCCTTTAGTTCATACGCTGATTTTTCTAAACAAGGGGGGAGGGGGAAACATCCCAGATGTCACCAAAGCTAAGCAAGATACCTAATTTTCTTGATATGTGGACAGATAATTAGAAAGAAAAGATACTTTTGTCAAGGTTCCTTCGAAGCTGGGTGCGAAGGTAGTCGCCCACTTTTTAAAATGTCAAAATAGCATCCAACTAATTTTCCTTGTTCCCATCAATTTTCGAGAAGTGAAATCAGCTTTATTTTTACAGATGTCGTCGTGGCATTGCTCAGTATGAATAGTTTTGTGGAATTACACAGTTCATTTAGCTTCTAAATCAATAAAAACTAATACATCATGTTGCAAAGAAAAAACACTGTAAATTCCACAGAAATGGCTACCCAAGCGATTTCTGTGGAATTTACAGTGTTTTTTTTCTTTGCATGATGGCGCCATTCCACAAAATTAGGCTGGAACATATCAATTTTATAAATACCAATACTTTTAATTTTTACTTTTAACTATCAACCATATCTATTTTTCCGTGGCAGACATGGCGCAACTTCTTCAAGTAAGCGCCCGTTCTTACTTTATTTGGTAAGGGAAAATTTGAGAGAGCTATTACTAGTATATTTGTCCAAAAATGCTGTAGCGATAATAAACAGTCTACTTTTCCATTTTATTTTGTTCTTAATATCCGTATTGTAGTCTTTATTCTCCCTCAGATTTACGCGTTCCATATTTTAAACTCCTAAGCAGTTAAGTTGTAATGTATTCTTATGAAATACGATTCTAATTAGCCGAAGATAAACCTGGAAAATTTTCCTCGGGCCAAGTATTTTCCATTCATCCTCAGGACGATTCGAGCGCTTTGTGGAAGCGATCGTATTCAAAGTTCAAGGTCCCTTTGCCTGCAACTCTTCGAATCTTCCTTAGAGTTATTATTTCCAACCTCTCGCGGCGTCGCGGAATTCAGATAATGAAAGTAATCAGTTAAGATGCTACACGTGGTATAGGTAATCAATTTCTTCGAAATGTATCATGAAACGATCTTTACTACTACGTTAGGACATTATTTAGATCAATGAATGGAATTATCTACTGAAATCCTTTCTTTGATTACCGGAAGAATATTTTTAAATTACCATAATGTGCGGGCATCTATTAAATTCAGTCATTGGGCTACCTTGATATTGAAATTCCTCGAAGCGGTCAACGAAGTCCACGAAACACCGCTTAAGCTACCTCTGAGAATGACTCTGGTACCTGTTCGCTTATTGGCAGGACAAAAATATCTTTCAAAATAGCTGTCATTAAGGGATAATTACGGGTCCCTCATTATATAGGTTCTCTGAGCACTTAACTATTGTTTTCCTGATGTACGTTAGAGCCAGTGAAAAGTGACTATTACTATTGTAATCCGAATTGAAAACAATTGTGAAGGCTCCAAATTTTGAAATCAGTCAACCGAAAGCTGACAGTGAAACTTGGAGTGCATTGAAAGTTTGCCGATATTTCAGTAAAAACTAAGAAACCTGATGATATAAAAAAACTTCTACTTTAATAGATTGAAAATCAGCTAAAAATGCACAAACTTTTGTTCGAGAAATCCTTCAACAGCGCAATGTTTTATCCACCTCAAAGGAATTTCCTCAAATTGGGTCTAAAATGCATATATTAATTTACATTACTTTTACCTCTTAAACAATTTTTGCTCTTCGTATTAAGAGTTTAAAAGTAACTTTCTCTAAATTTAAAACTGGAAAACTTGCAAATAGGAACTCTATAACAAAGGTCGTCCAAGAGGTGGATGTGGAGAGCCCGGATGCTAGGCACCCAGCTCTCATTAAGAAAAAATACCTTCATTTATTCTTACAGACATATTGTAGGTAAAGCGCAAATATATCTGAAAGAAATATTGTTGTTAAATTTCATTATTCATTAAATATTATTTATCATATGAATAAAGGAAGCTGAGAAGACTGCCCATGAAAATTTTGCACGTGGGCCCCCTTTGGTTGTTCGGTAGCCGGTCCTGTCTATCGATAGGAAAATTTTTCGAAAATGGAAACACTTGGCCTTCGAGCTGGCTTTTAAACTGGCTAAAATAAGCGGCAGAATGTTTTCCTTTAAAATTTTTATTTCTACTTGGAAATATTTACGATTACTCTACTACTCTTCAGCGATTTCGCATTCTTCTCTTTTCACCATTTAAGGCTTCGCATTTTCTTATTTTCGCCATCCTTCGTTCGAACACAAGTTGGAAATATAAATAACTTTGCTCATAATATTCTTCAACCATCAGATTCTATTAATAGTTAAGGACTTCTTTTTTCTTTCGTCAATTACAGTGATTCTACCAAGCGCAACGATCGTAACATTTAGTTAACTTATAAACAGGGGAAAATCGAAGAATGGGAGGATCAAAGCTAATTACTTATGATATCACGTAGTACAACTGAAGTGCTTCTCGCACGGAGTAAACATCCGATACAGCCAGGGAATTTATAGAAGGCTATGGTAGAAGATTGTTTGGAGATTTCAACGCACGCGGTACATATTTTCAGGTATTACTTAGAAATGAAGAAAAAACTTACCGGAAATCATTTCTAGGCTGAAGCCTTGTCGAAAAGAAGTACCGAGCCGCTTAGTTGTTCTTACTCCGTCGAGGAAGTCACTGCCTCATTATCCTCCTTGCGCTCGAGAAGAAACCTCCGCACTTGTTCACTCTTCGTTCATCAGACCATTACCACCAGGAAACTTTAACTTGTAGGTGGGGTTAAGGCTGGTCACAGCGTCAAACGTCACGTGACCGTACTTTCTCGTTTCCCCCTCCTCTTAGATCCACTCGCTTCCCTCATCTTAGAACATTCAGTGATACTTTCTTGAGAGTCTCTTCACCATAATTGTTTCTTTCTAGTAACTGCTCTTGCTGAATCGATTGGAATCTTGAAATACATCGAAAACGTTATTTACTTAGAATTGCTCGGCTTTCATCGGCATCTGCGAGGAACGACCTTGGGATTTTCTCAAGGATAGTGGACTAACTAATGATCCGCACGATAACGGCTCAAAGTTTTGCCTTTCACAATTTTCAGGTATATTTCATTTGCTAAAAAGATATAAGTAAAAATCATAAAAGTACCAATAAAGCTGGGATAAAACAGGAAATTTTTTCCTGACGATGACAAAAATCTTAATTTTGCCGAATGAAATAAAAGACGATTTAGTCTAGGGGTGTATGTTTTTATGTGTGTCATTGCTTTCCATAAAAAAGCAATGAAATCATTTCCGAGATCGTAGAGACTGTCTCAGGCTCAACGTGAATTCCTTCATTATAATATGAAATAAAAATCTGCAATAAATTTCTTATCAAGTTGTTTTGAAATTACGACAGCTTTAAAAAAAATTCTTTATATAATCTCCATAGTCTGAGGATACTTTTCTTTAAACATCAATGATTAAGAAGACTAACTACCGTTATCCGTTGAGAGAAAATTCTTTCATCAGTAGTTAAGATCATTAAACCACTATGCAACTAAGAAAAGCATTTTCAAGTATTCAGTGTTTCTTTAGAAACCAACTGCTGTTCCTTTACTAGGTGCTACTACCGAAATTTTGGATCTTACTTCTATTTGCCAAGATGGTTATGTGAGAAAACTGCAAAAGTTGGAAGCCTTCACAGTAGTGTATTATTCATACCCATTTCCTCAAGCTACTCCATTGAATCAAAAGAAAAGATAATCAAATTTATAGAAATTTTGACTGCATAAAATTCCTGTTTTGTACTTTAGTTCCTACAGGTGATAGAAGAACCTGAAGTGTTATATGCAAACAAATTACTGATACTGCTACTTTCAAGAACTTTTATTGTCTTTTTTTTACATTAACTAAGATTTTTAAAAAATACTTCTCTAGGAAGTTGTAAGGACTGGAAAATCTTCTTGGGCAAATTATTTTACAACATAATACAGTTTTACCTCACTGTAGATATTAATTTGAACCAAAGAGATCCATGAGACTTAAAGAAGTTTGTCAATATTAGAAATAAAGGGAGAGCTCCTCAAATGATGAATGTTTTTTATACTGTTGTGTAGTAAAAATGTATCAACAATGAGTCTCGATGAATGTTTCTCAAAAGAAAGTTCCTTTGATATTGTCGCAGTTCCAAAGGACCAATTTTTTCTTTAGCTTTTAATGTCACATCTGGCTGACTCACTTCTTTGATTATGGTACATTTACCCATAATTGATATCTCTTATACTTTTATAAGTGCCTATTAACAATATTGTTAGCATCTTGATAATACTCATGAAAGTTTGAAAGTTATTTTCTAGAAATTATTCATTAATACAATACTAATCCTCTTTAGCCGTTTAATGAAACTGAGATGGACTGAAATCATTATTAAGGAACAACAAGAGGGTTACAAGATGATTTTAACTCTCAATATTTCCTTATTTCTCTAATCTTTCTTTTTAGCTCCTTACTTTGGTCTAGAAACATTTTCAATCATCTGACTGCGTGAATTTAACAAAGTAGTTCAATATTTCACTACAGATAATATATCTGTATACATAACTAATTCACAATATAAACTTATATAAATAATGTTAAAACTATGGAAATATGCAAAGGATCTGTAAAATTATTTCGGAAAATTTTATTGATTACTATACAATATATGAGAATAATTTGGCTTTGTAACACGAAACATCATTTTGGTTTGTATTTTTCCTTTTCCTCTCACTTTACTGATAAATATCTTGATGATATCAGTCTGATTAAGAAACGCCTCAACATGGGCATGAATTTCATCCCTTACATTTATTGTTATAGCAAGTACTGAAGTTGCTGCATCAAAATAAATAGTTTTTCCAGACAGTTATATATGTATATAATAAGGACTACATATAATTGAAATTTTATGAACAAAACATTTTCAATGTGAGCCCCAGGCATGGTAACTCTAATTTTTTAAAATAAGACTTATAAATAGAAAAAACAATGCAACAAGGAATGTTGTACTAAGAAACTGAACCACTTTAAGCAAAAAACTCAGGATTTACTCTTTTAATAAGTTAATAAGCAAGTTATGAAATTTCCAATGAATTTTTCTACACCCAACAATGAGACTGAGACAAAAATGTAATGATAGAGAAGGAAAAATTCTTAATTGTGTTTATTTTGTTTCACAGAATGTTGCAAGAAATGAGGTACTAAAATTCACAGAAATTAATTTTATACAATCCAAAGCTGTCTATTATTTGAGATTGGTCTGGATTCAAGAGAAAAATAATGTCAGTGCAATTCTCTGGATGGGCCAGGGCAGTGCTTAGCAATATCTGATTTTCCTTTGTATGTGGCTCCACACCAAACACAGTAATAATATGAGTTTCTTAGGTATTCTGTTAACTCAGCAAGTTTTTCCTCGGTCTGCAAAAAAGGGATCAAACATTTTATGCTAAATCAGCAAAGCATAAACATTAACCTTCATAAGTCAAATGAGAAATAAGAGATTCCTTGAGGCATACTATGAATATGATGAGTGAAAACTAAATACTTGAGAATTTATTTTAAAATATCATTGAGTACCAGGGTGGTTTATATAAGAGCATAGTCAGATAAAATGATGCTTTAAGTTGGTTTTAATAATTAAATTCCAATAAAAAAGTTGAAGAACTTATTCACATCCTCTCAGCAAACTTGATATTTCATTTTCACATGCTCATTCAACTCTGATTACAATTGGTATCTACAATGCAATTTAACTTTACCATTATGTATGTATTGCTTAAAAAATGCAATCTAGAACAAAAACAAACCCCTATCTCCTCCTCCACTTCAGGCTCTGGTGGTTTCTTTTTTCTCCATCCTGGTAATTTAGAACCATACACTTGATCTGCATAATCTTTCATAGCCTCATTAACTTTCTCCATAACTTCATCTGGCCAATACCAACTTTTAAATGGTTTTTCATAACCCTATAAAAATATAATAGATCTGAAAATAATTTCTTCTTAAACATGGCGGCAGCAATTATGCTCAAAAGAAGTTTAACACTGAGAAGTAAAGAGGTAAATGATACATTAAATATACTCATGTCATTTTGAAATAAATTTTTCTGTTATACATTTTATGATGCAAATGAAATTTATTGCATGATTCTCTTTCTTATGGCTGATATTCTGAATTTGCAGTTTAAAAAAAGATTCATGAAAAGAAAATAAAACTGCAAGCCTAACTGAATTACAAATCTAATAGCACAGAAAAATATAAAACTTATTCAACTCAAACCTAAACCTTATTAGGAGAATAACTTAATGCTTTCAGATGGCTTTAAGAGATTAGTGAAGTCTGACAACTCTACAGATTACTGTTTTACAGGGAATATCAATGATGGCTAACAAACAATTCTTTTCTCCAAATGCATGCTTATATAACAATCGAAAAGATATTTTATTCATTCACCTTAATTTCAGTACTTACATTCTCCAAATCTAGATTATAGTTGGCTCTTTGACTAGCAGCTAAATCCATCTCAGCATATCTCCTCTTTGCATCAGATGTTATTCTCTTCCTGAAGTCCTCAGTTGTTACTTCACTTTCAATATTAGCAATATCTGATGCTGCTTTCTCTTCTGCTGGCTTCTTTGGTGCCATTATAAGCTTTGTAGAAGACTTTCTCCCTAATCCAGATCTGTCTCCTTTTACTTCTATTTTTACAGGATTTAGCGGTCCCTTTGCTGCAGAGCATAACAGATGGATAAAGAATTACATCAATTATTCCTATGCTACAGTAATCCTAGGTCTGATAGAGATTTTGATGATAATTTTGGTCATGGATTTTCATGAAAATGTAACATTGATACAATATATGCAATTCCTAACAATTTGCCCTCTCAAAATTTTTTCAAGAAGTCAAAAGTCGAATAATACACAGAATCTGTTAGCATTTAGTTGGTCAACAAAACCTTCAAGTGCATAAGATTTGCTTCAATTGTGGCATCAGTGCTTTTGAACTTTAAAGAAAACATACAAAATTTCATTCTCTAATTAAGGAGAGCCTTGGTAACAAAGTGGGTTCTAATCACTAATCTGCTTCTGTGGCAAGGAAAGTTATTTACTTTCATAATAATCACAGTATTCTCAAAATGAATTCTTTTATATTAATTAATGTTTCCAGAATAACAAAATATCAAACATTTTCTAAATTCTCAAATGATTACAATTGATTCTTCCACAATGAAACAGAATTAAAAAATACTCACAAAATTATCACAAGAGTAAAATTCCAGTCCAATAAACCATCAAATTGGATGCTTGTTGATGGTTTATTGAAGTGGTGTTTTATCATTACACTTTGCAATAAGTTTGCTCTTCTCGACAGTCTTCCAAAGGAAACTTCATACATAATGGAATGACATGAAAGGGTGGAGTTTATGTATAAAGATGGAATTGGTAAATATATTTTTCTACAGACCAAGAAATCAAAAATTTAATAAGACATTTTACTCACCAAATAAATCACAATCTTGTGTATGTGTGATGAATTTTAGTATTTTCAATACTGAGCATGTTAGAGAATTTTTTGGGAAATGAATTTTTTGAGAATTGAAAGTTTCAAGTTCAGATCTGATCCTTTTTCTATTAAATACTTAAATATGGAATTAATATTTACAGTGGATTGTACCTATATTGTATATTTTATTTTTTTTAGCAGTGGAATTCTACCATAGGCTTAACTAAGCCCAATGATAGAGCAAAATAATAGCTGCTTGCAAAAGTAAATGGAAGATCGATGGTTATTAGGTGGTCATTATTGAGAGAAATTGTTCAAAGGAGTGAAAATAGCTGAGTATAGAATTATGCTTGAACTCTACTTGCCATAAGGCAGGATGTGTCTGTATTAGCAAAAGAATAAACTTAATGTGGTGCGTTGAAATGATTTATATTAAGAGAATTTGGGGCAAAGATACTTAAGAAAAGATAGATACAACACAACTGAGTTAATAATAATGAGGAATAACTGACTGGTAGAATGTGGACTAATAGGAGATGGGTAAAACCCTCATAAAAGGGATACATTGCAATTGATTGGACCTAATATGTGGAAGGAAGTAGAAAATAACAAGGATAGTACATGATACAAATTCATGCAGTTTGAGAGGGAGAGAATGGATTAAATGAAGCTACCTTAATGCTCTGTATTGTTTCTTAAAGATAAGGAACTTAAGGACTAGAAAGAGATGTATAATGAAATTCATATTCACATAATGTAATTCAAGTCTGCAGTGAAATTAGTACATGTGAATGAAAACAAAACAGCAATAATAATTACTCTTTGTACCCTCTATTTAAGATGATATAATAGCATATATTAAATCGCTGCAATTATATTAAGTGGTAGCACTCTTGATGTATATGCAGCATCTACAGGGAAATATGTAATTTTGATTATATCATCAGAGGAAGATAACCAATACTAGATACTGTAACTTCAGCAGAATGAATTACTGATTTTTCTGCTGCTAAGAGAATGTTAGTAGAGGATTTGTACTGATTGAGAGACTATTTATTATTTGATCATAGATTGACATGCTATGATGTAAAGCAGAGGAGTTGAGGTGGATTACTGTTTATATAAAATAATGTGTGAATAAAATTTAAGTTGCACCTGGTTAGAAAGAAAACTATTTTTAGGGGCTGGCTGAAGCATATGGAGATGCAACAAGCCATATTGCGTAGTGTGATGTTTTTGAGGAGACTTTGATATCTTGTTCAGATCCTCTTTGCTCAGGATGAACTCACACCAAAAACAACATGATGCAGCTCCATGTTACCCTGATGAGTATGGAACATTAATGGGCTGCATATAACTTAGGAACAGAAAGGAGCCTCAAAACAGTGATCCACATTATGCATGACATCTGATATTACAAAACAGCAGTGAGCTCCCGTGAAATTATTAAGTTGCAACAACACTATTGATATATTGCAAGGTATCTTCTTCTAGTATATTCAAAGTAGTCATATAGTTAATAATTGCAATGTTTAATATGATGAATAGTGAATCTCTTCGCCAGAAGAAGCTGGCAGAAAAACTAACAAAATGGCTTTATTATTAATAATATAACTTTACTGCTTGTAATGGGAAAGATACGATGCAATCAACCCACAGAACAAGACTTAGCATTGGCATATATTTACACAAAAATAGCTGAATTACTTCTTCTTCACAAGAAGTAAGGGGAAGAATCTTCCTACAAAGATTCATCACTAAGAATGAAATCTATGCTCTTTGGTATAAAAAGTACTGCAGAGAGCACTGAAATACAATGGACGCTGTTTTGTAAGGTTGAAAATGAGGGAGATCAACAAACATGAACACATTCATGAGATTCCAAAAGTGAAAGACATTGATAATAATTAAATTAAATGGGTATAGCTTTATCCAACACTTGTTTTAGTATTATTCATGAATATAACAGAAAAGTATTGAAACATATGCCAAAGAATATGAACAATAAACTCAAAAATACATGTAGGAATAATATATATAGGAATAACAATAATAATTATATTTGAGAGAGGTAAAATAATCTATGTATTGATTTTTCTGTAAGTACCAATCTTTCCTGAAACAAACAGGTTATCTTTTTCTGATATTAGAACTACCTGAAGATACACATAATAGGCCAGTAGGATAAATGGATATATAGTCATTAGCCTAAAAACCCTGCTTATGCAGATTTCCACTTTTATCTTTAACTGCCAGTTATTTACATTCAATGTTTGACTCTTAATATTGAAACAGGATATACTTATCACTCTGTAAAAGATGGAAATAAAAACCGGTTAAAAATTCTTGAGGATTGTAAGTAATCACTTTAAATATCAAGGATATAAAAGAGATCACAAAATCCCAATTATTACATGGTATACGTTGTACTTGGATTTCAAGTAAATCGTAGTAGCATTTTTAAAAGTGTTTTTAAGTAAAAGAGAGCTGAGGTCATTTCGCAAATATGAACTCCTGGAAATCAAACCTGGGACTGCTTTTACCAAAATGAATTTTCTTTGGAGTTGCTAAGAATGAGTATGCTAATGAGTTTCTTAATATGAAGGTATACTATTATTGTTTGTTTTATCTTGCAATATATTTCACAGAGGTAGTATAGTTTCAGTGAGACTAGAAGATTTACAAATAAGATAAATTTTATCTGCAAGAGAAAATCTTACCTACCCTTGATTTAAATCTTGATTCACTCCTTTGCATTAAAACTTGCACTTCCTTAATGATTCTCTGTAATAAGTTCTAAGTTGACTCTCTTGATGTATTCTTATTCTAATCACATGTTCACACTTGTTACAATCAAAGTTACTTTAGGCTAAAAATTTCCTTGCTTTTCATAGAACATTACTCAAAGATATACGATATACTCATACACAACCCTTGAATCGTACAGTTTTAGTTTAGTGTGGTCAATAAATTGTAGCTATGTTTTGCACAATAATCAAGTTTCAGTCTTTACAGTTCATATAAATACATTGGAATGAAATATAGAAAGCATATCAATTATTGCTTATTCTTAGAATTTCTCAGTATTATTGGAATTGAAGAAGAGGTCTGATTGTCTTTTGGAGCCTTTCCAAACACAAATGATAATATCAACATATCAGTTCCATGTGTGACTGCATTTGAATATGGAATATCAGATTTCAATATGTTTTCCTTTTATTTTTTTTATGAGGATTCAGGAGAAAATACTGGAAAGGCAGAGCCCCATAGCCAAATCATATTCTATAATTTTCAGCAAAGCTGAAGGGTCTCCCCATTTCCTCCCAAATTTTCATATTCTTATTTTGATCTGGTGTAAAATAAATACTTCATTAAAGTTCACTATCTTTTATTTAAATATGGAAAAGTTCCAGAAAGATACAGACGCTGCAGCTTACAATGCAAATAATACATTTTTCAATAGCTTATCCATCATTTACCCAATCAAGTTGGGTTATTTTGATTTTTCTTAAATACCATTATTTTTCCAAGAAATAAAGACCATTTAGAGCCAGTGAGGAATTAAATTATCTCTATGAGATATCATGCCTTTTAGATACAAACTGTGATTAAGAGCAATTTAAATTTATATTTCAAGGTACTACTGTATATATTAGCCTTTCATTGGCAAACATATCTTATTTTGACTAAATCAAGATAATTCCAGTTATGTTTAAAATATTTAATGATTTAAATATCATTATAATACACTTTGCATCATACAGTTTATTCTCTAAATTCAATTAAAGGACCTTTTAAGTTTATAAAATGATATATTAGATGCTTTTTCTTGGGGAAGTATTTTTACATTAAATTAATGCTTTACAGCATCCTAACTCGGTTCTTTGTTAATAAAAACGATGATTTTAGTTTTCATGACGATAACCTGATGATCAATCAAAAAATATTAATTGAGGAGAAGAAGTATACCAGTAATTTGTAAACCAAAAACATGGAAGCAGAGAAAAATTAAGACAAAAGAAATTTCAAAGACATATTCAGAGAGAATTGAGGTATATTAAAAATAAAATTATTGAATCAAGCAAAAAGATATTTTATGAGATCAGTCTGAGGGCTATGATGAATTGTGTTCTTGTGAGGATTGATTCTGGAAAAGAAAGACATTCCAGTAATAAGCAGGAAGATAGTAACAATCTTAAATATGTTTGATAAGATAACAAAGATGAGAAAGAGATACAACTTCATCCCATTATATCTACAAAAATATATAATAACAAGAGCACAAAAGGTATGTAGGTTTATCAAAGAAACATCAAAATGTTAATTTGTGCATAAAAATTCTACTCCTTAAGCATAAAGTAAGAACTGAGGCCATACAACCACAGTGAATTTTTCCTAGGCAGTGAATATTCTTTCCATATTGAATAGAGAAAAACAAGATGCAAATGCTTTCGTATAAAAATTAGCATAAAAATATTTCCTTAAAACTATTTCGTGCAACCTGCTTGAACATTACATCTTCGACGATTGGAATTTTTTCTTGCACGACAACATGTTGTAGGTTGTAGTAGTAGTTGGGGTGTACGATAAATGAGGGTCTGAGAATCAAAAACTTCTTCTAAAACTTCAAATACACCTTTCACGCTTTGGATACTTATATCATAGATGTTCCAAAGTCCTCCTCGGACTGCTTCTATATTCAGGCCAAGTCCTGTGTTTAAGGAATGCAGACTGTATTTAATGTCCTTATAACTTATTTTTTAACACACTCGATTTAATGAAAAAAAAAGCTGAAAGTGAATGGTTCAGATCAATGACTGAGGCAAATTAATTGATATGTTCACAAAAAATAAATAATGTGCACCTGATGTGAATTTGGAATCACCGAAAAAAGAGATCGGCTGTTTTCTTCTAGATTCTGGATATTTGGAAAGATTGACCTTTAATGTTTGTGATAAAAGTTGATTCTTCAAAAGCTACTTACTTATGAAAAGGTGAACTTAGTTCTAGGGTTTCTGAACTTAGTTTCAGGCATGGAAATTGTTTTTCTAGGATTTTTAATTTTTACATTCGGTAAAATGGTCACAAGATTATTGCATTTGACCAGCTTGAATCATATGTACGCAAATCATAGAACCATGATTTAATATACAAATTTAAACAAAATAACGAAGATTTGGATGAGTAGTTTACCTAATTTTACATTTAAAAGTCTACATACTGATGTAAATTCAATAGAGTTTGGAATCAGTGAGCTTCTGACAACATTTATACATTTAAATGTCCTTGAAAATGGTAAGATAATTAAATATTTTAAGATATCGAAATATAATCCCTAATATATGAAAACACCAAATACTTAGAAGTTATACTTAAAGTAGTGACGATGCCGCGATATGGAATTGAATCTTATAATAATAAGATGACTGGAACGTTCATTATTACCAGTTTTGCCGAGAGCTTCCCCAGGCTTGTATCCCATTTTCTGCAAAATTTCAAAGCCCTTATTGTCCGCCGGAATTGCTTCCTGTAGACCCTTCTCCCTCGTCTCTGCCTCTAAGGATGCTTGAGATTTGTGACGTTTCTTATTTGCTTCATCACTTGCAGATTTCCTCTTTTCAATCTCTACCAGTCTTTGTTTCGATCGATCTTGAATTAATCCAGGGCGAACATCTTTGGAGCTAGAATTCAGAATAAACATTTACAAGTTGAGGTCTCTATGAGAATGAGATTAAAGAATCTAGATCAATAGGTATCAAAAAGACCCATTTCTCTTGTAAAAGGTAGGATAAAACCCGACAGAAAGATACAAATAAGGAAATTTTACTATGACAACGTACCCTTGACCCAATATTTCATCTGACATATAATCATATTCATTATCTGACATCGTTGCCTTCAATTATACTAATTTATAACTCATAACGAAATACAAAACGAATTTTCAATCTAAATGATTGCCTTAACTACCAAAAGTAAACAGAGGTTGCTGCTCGTTACGATTGTTTGCAAGCGCCTCATATATATCGTCCTTCATTTTACTTTTCTCTGTTTTACCCGTTTTACCGCTCAGTTTTATAAATAAGTGTCGGGTTGTATTCTCATCTGATTCATTCCTCAAATAAAAAGGTGATAGGGTAAAAATGCCCATTAATGTATAACTTTTAAATGAAACAACTGATATTTGCGTGTTTAATTTCCTTACATACATTTAAGAACGCCTTTAATGTATTATGTGTAATTTAGTAATCACTTCAGAAAGCAGAATTTTTTTAAGAATTGCATCATAAGAGGTGTCAAAGTCTTCAAGTCTTACCTACAGCTTATGATCTTTATTTTATTATCAACGATTTAAAGAAAGCTACATGTTCTTCGAAGAACGAGGGTTTAATCAAAACGATTTTCCTGAATATCTCATGTAAACAATTTTAACTGTTGGCTATGATTGCTAGTTAGAGACTCAAATATGTCGTCCTCTACCATTTCTTTCAGAGAGGTTTTCGACACCAATTTTGGGAGAGGAAATGCCTAGATACTCTCGGAAACTCAGCTTTTCACCATCCACAGCAGAAAACTGAACTTCCTTTCCTTCTTTAGATCCAAAGGATCTTCAAGTGTAGATCATGGTACATATGCATATGTTGTATTTAAAATGAAATTTCGTTGGATTACTGAGAAGCTCCGCTAATAATTCTCTATCTTAAAACAACAACATTTTATTTATATCGCAGTCAGGAACAAAGGTGACTGGTCTAAAATTTTATGTAAGATATTATTTCATTTATCTTTATTATGTAGCTATTTATTATTTGTATGATGGCTTTCGCTGCATCACAAAGAGTTATTTCGCGATTTTCAGAGGTATCTAGCGAAACTTGACTTAAGCCGCGAAATATGCACATTTACCATGATCTAGAATTTAGTTATTTTCATGAGCTTACATGGGAGTCGTGGTAGTTCAGTTTTTTACTGCTTATGGTGAAATTTCAATATCCTAAGGTTACCTAAGCATTTCCTGCTCTAAAAGGGCCGTCGACACCATCTTCGAGAGTTTTTGAGAACTTCTATCTCCAAAGGAGAGGTATGTTCTGATTCGATGTACTTATTTTTGCATTTGTGGGTCACCTCAGTTCCTTAGAAGGATTTGGTGTACTTGATTTCGGAGGTGTGGGGCTCTTTTCTTCAACAGAAGGTGCAGGAAACTCTGCTTCCAGTGGAGGTGTGGGATTCCCGAGTTCCTTAGAAGGATTTGGTGTATTTGATTTCGGTGTGGGACTCTTTTCTTCAACAGATGGTACGGGAAACTCTGCTTCCAGAGGAGGTGTGGGATTCCCGAGTTCCTTAGAAGGATTTGGTGTCCTTGAGTTCGAAGGAGGCGTGGGGCTCTTTTCTTCAATAGAAGGTGCGGGAAACTCCGCTTCCAAAGGTGTAGGATTCCCTAGTTCCTTAGATGGATTTGGTGTCCTTGAGTTCGAAGGAGGAGTGGGGCTCTTTTCTTCAACAGAAGGTGTGGGCAACTCCACTTCCAAAGGAAATGTGGCACTTCCGACTTCTTGAGATGGATTTGGCGTACTGGACTTTGAAAGTGCGATGCCTTTCTCTTCAAGAGAAGGTGTAGGCAGCTCCAAAGGGGGTGTAGGTCTTCTCTCTTCTAAAGTGGGAGTGGGCACCTTTACTTCCAATGGTGGTGTTGGGACATCAAGGCAAGGCGGAGGTTCTGAAACGGGCATTTCGCCTTCCAAATGGGAAGGCGTCGTGATTTTTGTATCGAGTGGCGCTGTTTTGGGTTCCGAAGGGGGTAATGGCTTTTTGCCATGAGCAGTGATATTGGTCTTGGAAGAAGATGCAGCTCTCTTACTGATTGGTGCTTTGTCATCAACACATCCACACGGGTTCCCTACAACTCCGAATAGCTGCAGAAATGTGGCGATGAGATCGAGAACAACATCGTTGGACGTAGGTCCTAAGATCCAACTATAACTTTTTTCTCTACCGTATTCCATATCATATCCTAAACCTTGGAACCACCATTTGTGCATAGTCATTTTTCGTATTCTGCGCATTGCCCTCTCTCTTCCCTTGGACCGTGATTGTGCTTTTCGCGATGAACTTGGTTTTTGTTTTGACTTCGATCGTGATTCACGCTTTGGTTGTCCTCTTTTATCTATTTGTGGCTCATTCCGTGATTCCTGTGGAGGTTCTGATAGTGATACTCCTGATTTTTGCGGAGGTACTTCCTGTGATGCTGGTCGTGCTCCCACTTGTACGCGAAGAGGGGATTCTCGTCGCAGCTTTTGCGGTGGTCCTTCTCTCAGTCGAGATCCTTTACGTGAACCGGAAACCGATTTTACCCGCGACTCATGCAGTGGTTGTGGTTGTACTCCTGATCGTTGATCCCTGCGCGAACTTGTAGATGTTTCTAGTCGCCTTTCTCTCAATTGAGATCCACTAAGTAAACCTGAAGCTGATTTATATTGAGCCTCTAGAGGTTTATAGGATCCACTTCCAGCGTATTGAGGTCCATCTTGTGGCTCGATATCCTCCCTCTCGCCGCCTTTCTCTCTCGCTCTCGCTCTCGCCTCTTCAGCTTTATTCTGCATTTCTATTTCGCGGGTAAGTTTCGCGAACTTCCATATCTCTTCGTCGAATTCTCCGTGGGAGCTGGGTTCTTCGCTTGATTCACTTTCTGACTCTTCTTCCTCTTCATCTTCGTCCTCAAAGTATATGAATTCTGCATCTTCGCTTGAACTTGACCTTCTTTTTGAACTGTACCAAAGTGGTCTATTTACTTTGTACCTCTTTTTTTCCTCCACTTTAACTTCCTCCTCTTTAGCATCTGTTTCTTGATCGGTACTTTTTTGCATTTCTGAAGCACTACTTAATTTACCTTCGACGTCTACATCATCCCCAAAATCACCTTCGGAAAAGCCTTCGGGAAAGCCTCCGGAGAAGCCTTCGGAAAAGTGGTCTGACTGGCTCACGTTCTCATTCGTGTCTATTGGCGGAGGTTCTTCAACCTCCTTCTTTCTGGCCTTGGGTTTCCGATAGTTACACTCTGCATCATCCGATGTTGTTTCCGTGGAAGAACTTTCTTGCGGTTTCGAAGCGATCCTTCCTCTCTTAGTGTAGCGAAAATCTCCGAACACGTATTTATCTAAGGCAATTGTTTTGTCTCTTTTGGACGGTTTTGGAGGTAGACTAATCGTTGCTTGTTCATAGTGGTCACATGTCCCATGCTTTTTCGGATTCCTTCTCATTGTCCTGACTTCTCCTTCCATTTCTGTTATATTTTTCTATCAAAATGAACCGGAGTGCTGTGAATTTTGCATACGGTGAGCTAGAAAATTATGCTCCCATGTCAAAATATGTTCCCTCAGTCCATCGAATTTTCTTGAGTATTTATGTTGACGAAAAAATTAACTATGAAAAGTAAAATAGTTGCCGTTTGGATAGTACATATTGAACTTGGACCATAGCAACTTGTGGAATATTAATTGTTGCTGTAAATAAATAAGTCCTTTATAAACATATTAGGAAAGGCAGTTTTTATGAAAATTAGTGCAAATACAAACACCAAAGAGGATCGTTAGGAAATGAGTGTTACAGAATAGGAACTACAAGATAAAACATAGATAGGAACAAGGTAAACGGATTTCAGGAGTTTCAGAATCCAGGAAACAACACGAAGAAAGTATAAGAAACTGGACGGAAGAGAAGAAAGAAGTAGTAAGTAAGAGAATCTAAGAACATTGACACCAAAGAATTTTGTAATCAAGGAGATTTGTTTGCATGGCCGATAGCAAGGCCAAGATCTAAAAAATAAGCCGATCAAACGACATCGCATGTCAAAGATAACTTATTAAGTAATATAATTTAAAGCTTGCTTCCCACAAAGAATTAATTTTTTATTTTTCAGAGACTGAGCAAAGGCAAGACCGCATATTTATCTTATTTTAGCTAATGTTAAAGTAAAGGAAAAGTGACAAAGATACTATTATAACTTAATTTACAGAGATAATTTAGCCTATAAGATTGTGACATCAATCAACCGAAAACTGAAAGTGCATCTTATATAATTTGAAAAATTTCCCGGTATTTTGATGAAATTTTTGACTCTGAGCTACGAAAGGAAACAATTAAAGCAGATATAGATAAATAATATGCAAGAGTGAACATAAAATTTTTCTTCGTCCGAAATATGGTATGCAACCCAATTTCAGAGTACTTAACTGACATTGACCACAAAGCGCTCACGCTAATTAACTTTACTTTTATTTCGAGCGTAAATGACAATTTTCTCTGATTATATGAGAAATGGAATTCGGAAATGCGAATACTGTGACAGAGAAATGGTAGATATTTTCGAAGGCGAAAATGCCTGAACTAAAATAAGCCGCAGAATGTTTTTCTATAGAATTTTATGTTTTCTACATTGATCACGCAGAAAGAAAACTCACTATGTAGAGTCCAAAAAACTATTATAAAACGACCTAGGTTTCGTTACGGTCGTAGGACGTTTAATAAAAGTTATTGTGGACTTTACATAGTGAGTTTTCTTTGTGTGTGATCATGAAGGAGTTCCACCATGTCTCACCGAAATCTGTCATATGCTACCTAGAAATATTGACCACATCACTACTACGTTCGGCGTTCTTATCTTTTCACCATTTCAGGTTTCTCATTTTCTTATTTTCGCCCTTCTTTGTTCGGACATACTTTTGAAGTATAAATAATGTCACCCGAAAGAATCTTAAACTATGGGATTCTTTTGATAGTAAAGGTCTTATGTTTATTCTCGTCAATTACAGTGATGCCTCGAGATACGAGTTTAATTCGTTCCGTAACCTTGCTCGTATGTCAAATTGCTCGTATCTCAAAGCAATTTTCCCCATTGAAATTAATTGAAATGCCATTAATTCGTTCCAGGCCCCAAAATGCCACCCCAGTTGTTCTTGTTACGTGTTTTTGAATAGGAAAAATGTATTTATAAATAACAAATATTGTATAAAAACATAATAAAAGATAACGTAAAGAAATAAACTGGTTTTATAAAGTGTATTTGTATTTTGGTCACTAAAATGCAACTTACACACAACTTAAATGCTGCTGTATGCTTAATAAGTTAGCCCTTTTTGTGAACGATTTAGTTAAGGCTGCTGATAAGGGTATTAGCACGGATGCCGTATTTTTAGATTTTAGAAAAGCTTTTGATAGAGTTTCACATGTAAAAATAATTCATACATTGATGGCTTATGGGATTAATCAGCAAGTTATTCAATGGATAAAATGTTTTCTAGGAAACAGATCGCACCGAGTTGCGTTGGACGGAATTTTTTCTGATGAGGTTTACGTCACATCCGGTGTTCCGCAGGGTAGTGTATTAGGTCTTCTCCTGTTCCTAATTTATATCAACGATATGGTGGATAATGTTCGATGTAAGGTTAGGCTATTTACAGATGATACTGTTATTTATAGAGATATTGCAAGCGCAGATGACATTGTTTGCTTACAGAACGATCTGAATCTTATTTCAGGTTGGTGCAGGGATTGGCAGTTAGATTTGAACGTAAAGAAGTGCGTAGCCATGAATTTTACACGTTCCACTAATGTTTCTCGCATACCGTATAATATTTCAGGATATCCGTTGCAGTTCGTGAAGCATCATGAATATCTTGGTATTACGCTCAGTAGTAATTTTTCCTTTAAAGAGCATATTCAAAATGTAGTAGGTAAGGCGAATAGGATGCAAAGTTTAGCTAGTAGAATCCTAAGGGGTTGCTCATGGAGAGTAAAAGAAATAGCGTACTTCTCCCTGATTCGACCTCTCCTTGAGTACTGCTGCGCGATTTGGGATCCGCACGAAGTGGGATTAACTTCCAGCCCTGAAATGGTTCAACGTAGGGCAGCTAGATTTGTTAAGGGAGATTTCAGATTTGACAGCAGTGTTTCAGCTATGATAGAATCCCTCGGTTGGGATTCGCTTAGTGATAGAAGACTTGATTACCGTAGGAAGCTTTTTCATAAATTTATCGATACGGATCTCGGGGAGGAGATAGTTGATATTGTTATAACAGTTAGTAGCATACGTGATCTTCGAGACAAAACGACGAAGCGTTACAGGGAAATAGTTGCCAGGACAGATAGTTATTTCTGGTAATTTTTTCCGCGAAGTATTAGAGAAGCCAACAGCAGTCAAAGGTAGATAGGGTTTTCGGTGTTTCACACCCCCTGCCATGCGCCAGTGGCGGTTAGCAGGGTCTATATGTAAATGTAAATTATAGTTACTGCTTTTTTCTTTACTGCTCTTTGCCGGATTAAAAAAAACATGCCCAAGGAGGTTTGTTCCCTCTTCCCTTTCAGAATGTTGCGGAAATGAGTTAGGCGATTTATCTTCTCCTCTGTCGTTATGTAAGTCCTATTCGGCAACTTCTTCCAGAAAAGCTCCGTCTCGTCACAGTTGAAGACTTGCTGCGGGATGTGTCCTTTGGCTTCTATCGGTTCGGAAAAAGTTTTGAGATAATCCTCAGCTGCCTTCAGATCCGAACTTGCAGCCTCACCATGCCTGACAACGGAGTAAATGCCGGTCCTTTTCCTAAAGTTGTCAAATCAGCCTCGACTGGCTTTAAACGAGTCTTACGATGCCTCGTCCGTGGAAGTGCGCGGGGTCTGATTCAGAAAATCACCGTAAATTGCTCGTGCTTTCTCGCATATGATGCCCTGTGTTAAAATATCGCCTTTAAGCTGCTTTTCCGCAACTCAAACAATCAACAGTTTCTCCATCTTTTCATAGAGAGAGCTCCGGAGCATATAAATTATTGTAACGCCCTTAGCTGGCGTTATACCCTTTATTGACTCCTTCTGTTTAAGAACAGTACATATCGTTGAAGTACTACGCCCGTACTACCTCGCCAAGTAAGCTACTCGCATATCTCGCTCATTTTTTCTATGATTTCACGCTTTAATTCAATAGACGTCATCTTCTTTTGAGCATTGACCTTTCCACTCACTTTCTTCGGACCCAAGGTTATTAAAAGAAATGTGATAAAGTATTTAATTGCACAAAAAGCACAAAGCCCTAGAAAAAAATTTCAAAGATGCTTCGACAAATGACAAATGACAAATGCAAGAGAACACCCTTTCGCATTAATTTTGAATTTAAAATTAATATCTCTTTGGTGTCATTGAAATGTGAATGGAATAAACGGGTTTTCTTCTGAGGATTCCCTTGAGATAGTTGCATTTACAAACCATTACGTTTTTGAAACGTTCTTCTCACACATTTATCACAAAAGTTCTAAGATAGGGCGAATGACGTTTGGTCATATTGCTCATTGAATTCGGATGACATTAGCTAAGAATGTGAAATTTTCAATTAATGTACTTTTGAATCAAAATTAGTCCCAACTGGGTCCTTATATTTTATTTGATAACCTATTCACTTACGTTAGTAAAACTTAAATATTTGTATTTCTGACTGAATAAAGATACATCTTTCTCTGAAACTGTTGTCTTCGGCTGAAACATTTCTTTTTATTTTATATGTTTTTATTCTTTTAGAGGATTAAATTATGCATTTTGATACGCTTAAAATGTTATTCAGAGAAATATTCGAATAACTAATTCTGTGTAATCACCGTTTAGTCACCGTAACGATATTCTGCGAAATCGGATACAACGGATTAGTGCCCTTCCAGGCTGCCATAACTCCTACTTTTGCAAGTACTCATACCTCATACTTGTTTAATACTCAAAGGAGAAGATATTTTAAATTTGCTGAAACTTTACAGTAAAATACTCCTCGTTTATAATACTCGTGTTTAATTTTAAATACTCATGTGTAAAATACTCCTGCTTTTTGTCTTTCTAGTCGCTTTAATAGAACTGAACTTAAGAGTTGTATAAGAAATGTTTACATAAGGGCTTGGATAAAAATTTACTAGTTAACAAACGAAATTGATGATAATAATCTTCTTTAAAACAAGAATGTGATACTATAGTTGGTTTTATGGTAATCTTTCGAAAATTCGTCGAAACCTTACATAATATTTGAATCTCTTTTCTATAATTACAGCTGAAAAGTACGAATATAGTGTGATTGTGAAATATAATTACTACATTTGGCAGGGGTATATGTTTGTTCCATGATGGCTGTTAAGGATTTTCTTTTAGTGGCTAAGGTAATTTTGTGTTAATTTGTTAATTTACCTCCTCCGTCTTATGCTCAAAATTATTTAGAGAATTTAAAATATATTCCGTTTTGAAGTTTGTGTTGAATGATATGGCTCACATTCAAAGAACCTTTATGCATCAGATGAATGTTTTTACGAATTCAAAGTAATGATTCCCAGGTTAATCTTGTGGGGACAATTACTTGCGAAAATTTGCTATCGACGGATGATTCCTAATCGGACAATTCCTCTATAAAATTCTACCATTCTAGAATAGTAAGAGAGCTCCTAGTCCAAAGGAGATTGTGAATAAAAAAATTTAAAATAAATTAGGCGACTGAGCGCGGTAATCTTCCATATAACAACGCATTCAAAATAGGTATTATTTTCATGAAGTTGTCGTGGTATAAAAGTAAATCAGGCTAATCTTTAATGCATGATAACATTTCCAAAACGTTTCCGCGATCAACTTTAAAATTATGTCAACAGCAGCGTTTAAAGTTTTGCACGATTAATAATTCATAAGATGGAGACTGGTATTCCGAAAAATTTCATAAGACATCTTTATCGTGCATATTGCACATCTCCCTTTTACATGAAACATATAGTAAGAAGACCGCTTAAAACACCCTACTTCTTGCTTAAGACGCGGAGTTTTCCCTTTCCGGATGTACTACAACCAACTCAAACCAATCTTTCGACTCTTTCGATAGACCACTCTATTCCACCATCAGTTCATCACAATCTTAAGAAGAAAACATATTGTAAAAACCAGAAAAGAAGTGTTTCATGTGATGTTGAGCGTAGTCTCGGAGGGTTCGTGATGCACTCACACCGCTGCTGTTTAGAAAATGGTCATTTGTACCTAATTGTCTTTATGATAAACACTGCCTGGTTTCAAATGACAATGGCCAAAATTAAGTAACTTAGACTCTCTATTTGTGCGAAAAGCTGGCCATTGTTCAAAAATATCATGTAAGGCAAACAGCTTTATACAACCTTATTGTTATTACTCTTATAACACGGTATTCCCTTAGTTTCCTGAAAAGCCTCTTAACCGGGTTATACTGTATTTAGATATAGATTATTATAGCTGCTGTGTCCGTTGAGTATCAACGGGGAGATAAGCAGTAAAAGTGGAACAATATTTTTAACTAAGAGAATCCAACATCTCACACGTTCTCTTCATTTTGTGTGACAGGTTATAGAAATGGCAATTTGGATCTTTTCAATTTCTCATAATTTTGCATGGAAGCCAGACATCGACAATAAGAATATGAAACTGTATAGAATTTCCGTCTACTTAGAACTCGGCTCAAGTTCGTCCAATTTATGTTTTTCTTTTAATTTTGTAATAAAAATAGAACTTTCAAAGGATAAAAATTCACTTTATTTATATTTATTTTTAGGGAACGCTTTTCCTCATCTGTGGCCGAATCTGAGATTAAATATACACATTACAGTAGGCGAGTCCTCGGATTTCAATAACGTGCAATTTTTCAACTAATCCTTCTCCAGTTTTACGAACATAAATAGCTACACTCAATCTTTTAATATGGAATAGCTGAACTGCCTGTTGACTTCTCATTTCTTATTGCGACTCACTCGGTTCCCTCGAAAACAAAGGATAGCCCGTAAATGAGAAAAAATGAGACCTTAAATTACGTTTACATTTACTCGAATTACTGCTACGACACGCTGAATTAGCCAATTAGGGAAGTAGAGTTGTGATTCGTGCACCCTCTGCCAGAAGCCGAAAAGAGGCACTTGGATATTTTTGTAAAATTAAATATTTTCATGTAGAGTACTACGTAGCTTCATTATATTGAAATAACATTGGCAAAGTCGAGCGCATTAAGAAACTTTACCTTAATGGACGTATGTTGTTTCCTGCGAATCGACGCTGCAAATTGTTCATGACTGCAAATGCAAAAATTTCTGAATGTTCCCTTCGATTCATATATCCTATCATTCATTCGTACCAATACATTTAAATAAGCCTATATCCCCCCAGTATTCTTACGGGAAAATGCATAAGCTCGGCTTTAACAATCGCATTGGTCAGTAAGGGGACCGATTGTTCATAGCCTCAAAATTTCTCTAAACTTCCGTTTATTTCATGAAGGTTCTCAATATTTCGACCCGATAACGGTATTTAGTGACCGAAACAAGAATACTCATTCAGTGCCCTGTCTTTTGGTGCTTGTCTCGATTTCATACGATCATTCTTTCTAATTTAATCATGCACAAGAATGAAAGCCTGCAACCGGTAAAGTGAAATTTACATGTAATTCTTATGAGAAGTGTTTTCCTCGTCTGGGATCGAACCGGGGTCTCATATCGGGATGTCATGTAACAGCTGACCTTTTTATATATGAGATTGATAAGTGCTGCATATGATGAGGCAGACCAGGACAATGAGCCATTGCTAGTTGAGATGAAACTATTCGAATAGAAAAGCTTTTATTCATTTTGCTTCTAATTTAAGAACTCATAAAAGCGTGCAGGTTTTCTCTATCTTATGATTTTTCCATAGTCCTTGTTCGAGGCCCTATCTACTCCTTATCTCTCTACTTTTATCAATTAAAATATTCTTCTGAGTCGTTGAAAGAAAATAACCTATGTCGTAAATCGACAGCATTAAAAATCGTAACGAAGATTATTCAATAGCAACTTTTTTAGTTTTGAGAATTATAAGAAAATTATTTCTTCTGGGTATTATTTAAACTTAATACTTTATTCAAATAGATTTTCCATACTTCCCGGGGACAAAAATGTTATTCTATTGTACTCATTTTCTATAAAATATTTCGGAAATGTAACTGTAATTGTGAAATGGAATGGTTAGATTTTGCGGTATCTCTTGACTTTATTACTAGTTATGGCCTGGAATAATATTGATGTAATAAAGGTGTTGGTTGAAAAATATTTTAAAATTCTTTTAGCAGTAACAAGAAAAAAGCGAATCAATTTTAAACTTGGGATCCTGCGAAAACGCATGAGATGAGAAAATAATAACAAGCAAAATGGAAAGAAACGCAAATACCGTACCGTAAGTAGGTCTTCTCCTGAAGATGGCCGAGATCATCGGTCGTACAATAAAAAGTTTAGTGGTACGGAATAAGTGTTTTTTCCATTTCGCTCCTTATTATGTAGGAATACCACAAAGTCGAGGCCAGATTAGTAGATTCTCCGAAAATATTTGAAAACAAAAGAGCAAAAGAATTATCAACTTCCCTGTTGCATATTTTATTGGTGCCTAATGATGAGAAGTTGAGGGAAAATATTGCGTGGGTATGCACGAATAGATATGTAATATGTATGAGTAAATGCTATTTTAATATAATAGTGTACGAAAGAGTTTGACATGCAGACTGAAGGTCTACCCATTCTTTATCATCAATTCATATGCACTCCCTCTCACGCGCAGAAAGGCGGCTTACAGGGTATTATGTAGATGTATTTAGAGTGAACCGTAACGTTTTATTTGTATCTATTAAGAGTGTTATTATCTTTTATATACACTAACATTGTCGAGAAATAAACGTGATTCATAATAATAATAACACGTAAAATTAAGTTCATTCTCGGGCAAATATTAACTTCATGAGGTTCCATTCCTCTAGATTCTTGTTGTCACATATTATTAAATTTATCAGACAATTTTCGTTCACATCTTTTTCTTTCTATCCGACTGTGCTACGTATTTCTCGTGTCGTTTATCGAACATAGACGGGCAACATGATCCCTTGGATACTTACGTAATATTTAGGGCAAGCCTTTCATGAATGTATTTATTCGGTTACATTAAACAATTTAAGAAAAATCTACGTGAATGGCCTAATAATGCAGTCAAAGAGATGCATCAGTCTATTTTTTCCTCTCATTTTTGACGATACCTCAAGACGATTGAACTAATTCTGATGAAGCCGTTAAAAAATGTATAAGATTTATTTCTCAATACAAATAATTTTCGCTTCATCACTAGATTTCAGCGACTAAATTAAAGGATGACAATGAAATGATTTCCTTATGACTTGGTAATTTTTATGCAAATTTCGGTTTACTGATTCGATGATAAAGGGTATGAAATTGAATAAGATGTACGACTTGATGTCGGATTGTTCTAATATCTATAAACTTCCTCTATGTTCCTTCCTCCACTGGATATCGTAGTAGAAGTGAGAATTGCAATTGATTTGAATAATAGATCGTTGAGGAAATCTATGGGACTAATTAAAGGAAAAATAATAGGAGAAAATATGACGGGAAATACATGGGTGGTCTGAAAAGTTTCCGACATTTCGCCATTCCTCGACATGTTTTCTGAAAAATTCTGAAAATTTTCTGAAGATTTCTGAAAAATCTGGGGTCGGAAACTTTTCAGATCATCCTCGAATTGAGAGAATTGGTATTGTTTGAGAAACAAACAGAAAGCTTTCACTTGCGGTTCTTCCCTCAGTTGGTATTTTCAATGATCGGCTACAATCGGTACTATCTAGTATCGAAGGTGAGCCTGAGGTAAATTATTACCAGGAAAAACGTCAGTATTGTGGGAAAATCAAAATTTACCATTTGAGTTGTCAGAAATACTTTAATAGGTACATTTTTTTACCATAAGTAGTTATAATTTGGGTTCCCTCTTTTATAAAATATAGAAGCATGAAAATCGTTTGTTCTGGAAAGGTAAACATTCCTAATTTTCATTTGGGAAAGTGAGCGTGTGGAAAACAGAAATCCTGCTAATTAATTGCTCTTTGGTTTCTCGTGAATTCTCTTCCCAGGACAGTGGTAGGTTTGAACTGGTAGGAGAACTGGACATTTCCGAGACATGAAGGATGGTATTGATTGGCATGGTAATAGCATTTCCGCAGACAATCTTAAGAAAGAATGCGAATCTTCCCCCTCCCATGATTTATCCATTGTTCTTGTCCCAGGTCCTCCCTGCTCCTTATCTTTCTAATTTTATCCACAGAAATACTCCTCCGAGTCGTTAAAAAAATATCATCGCCATCATTCAATGGCATTAAAATTAAATACGAAGTTTATTCAGTAGCCACTTTCTCAGTCTCCAGAATTATAAGAAAATGACATCTTATGGCCATCATTTAAACTTAATACAGAGTTCGTATCGCTAACCCATACTTTTAGTTATTCAGTTATTTAATTATCCCATTTCATTTGACGTATCTTCTGTCAAATAATTTGGAAATGGCGTCCATTCAATTTCTTAGAAGGCATAATAAAATATTTCTTAAAGTATATGATTTACTTTTGACTACATGAGTATCACTGACAAGGAGAGACCACCAGACTTGCTCTGGGGATTAGAACGAAGTATTTTTTATGGTAGAGGAGATTGAATATAACAATCGCCGTAAGGACAATACTGTCAACTAAACGTGGAATGCTCTATAGTATCGTTAGCAAGTTTGTCAACTTACGAATTAGGAGCTTACGACGATACAATTATCGTGATCATCCGAAGTATTCGGAAATGTGAAATCTTGAGAGGTACAATTCATTTATGTAAAAGTTTCATCGATTAATATTCTTCTCATGAAATTTGTAATTGAAGGTAATATTCTAAGCATTTTTGTGGATGAATTTGAAGATATTTTTATGTGTGTCATTGGGTCTAAATTTACTTGCCAAGATATATGATGTATTTGTTTGTAATGTTATCAGTTTGGCTTTATGAGAGTAGGTAAGTAATTATTGTCGGATGTGATGTCTACCTTTCTCTTGTTTTACTTTCAGTGCAGTACGTAAAGAATGATTATGTAGTCAACAAATACATTATACAACAAATATACAACATTATACAACAAATCCGTAGAAAATGGCCAATTTCGATCAGCTCGCTAATGTTCAAAACAAGCTTGTTTCGGGTGAACAAGTTACTGCAGTATCCTTTTCATTTATCTCTAACCGCCGTTTGATTAATATATTGCTTTTATTTGAAATATGTTATTAATTTGAGGCTTAATATCAATATCTCCGAAGTTTTTTTTTTAACATTTTGGGTCCATGAAGCAAGCTTGCTCCAGGAATTCGTTCGAGCTTCTCGAGTTTTGGCTTTGGCTGAACACCAGGGCAATGATGCCTTCTTTGTGTTCATCAGCTCTCGCTTTCCTGCTCAGTTGTTCTCTGACTTGACCCTGGAGAGAGTGATTCCTATAGATTCAGATTTCAGGTGTGAATTAGGTAAGTTTCTTGCCTTTCTATAGCATCTTGAAAGAAAATTCATCAAAAACATTATCTATCATGTGAGTAATAGCGTATATTAACATTCACGTTTGAACTAATTGATCTTGAACCAATTTTCCCATTATTTTATTAAACCAAATGTCAGTATGTTTTCTACATTGATGTTACAACAATTTTTTTGTAAATACGGGAGCACAACATCAAGTTGCCGCAGATGTTTTTGTTAACATTTCCTCCAGAAAATTGAAGTTACTTTTTGAAATGCCCTCTGGAAGCCGTACTGGAGAATTTGTCAGTGAAGTATTTCGGGCAATTGAAGGTACACTACCTGGAGTTTGAGAGTTTCTTGATTTTCATTATTAGTCCAACAAAATTCATGATTACCTATACCAGGAAGTAATTTAATTTCATAAACTTATTTTTAAGATTGGTTTCTCTTATTTTTCATGGATTATTCCGAAAGTATCAACAAAAAGACGTGGTCCTCCTCCAGAATTCAAATGGTTCCAGAAATACATTCCTCCAAGCAATCGTAACAGTGGAAACTTCAAAATGGATGGTTCAGTTGATAGTGTTGCTAAAAGTCCAAGTGGACAACCTGGTGATTCTGATGACTTCATAACAAAAGTTTATGGCATTGAAACAGTGAGTTGACTGTATTATATTTTATAATTAGCTGCTGTACATAAAATATTTCTAAAGATGTAATTTAAATGTCATAGAAATGAATATAGGAAAACCTCTGAATTAAAGGAACTGTGATAACTCTGTTTTCCCTTACTGCCATTTTTACAGGAAGCATTGTGTCTAGTTCTAAAAAGTAAATAATACTTAGCTAATTTAATTGCTTTTAATTGTACTTTTCTGATCTGATTGTCTTTTTTGTTCAGGGGTATTTATATGCAGTAGTAATTAGCAATATCTGATTGTTTTTCTCCTTCACTCCTATCTAGTTCTAAAACTATTCCCTGCAAGCCACGTTTTGACTGTTGGCCATTACCTACAGAGTTATAAACTTTCCTTGCCATTACTTATATTAAGTTTAATGTGTTTATCGGTAATGGAGGCTTAAAATCATTCTGAAAAATCATGTAAAATTAATTATTATAATTTCAACATGTCGTTGTTACTCTTGATAAATTTTTCCCCAAACTTGCCTCTTCATACTTTTGATTCAAATCTGATTTTTAACTGTAACTTCCATATCATCCGGCAACTTCAGTGTTCAATTTCTCTTGTTGTCATTCCTCTTTGTTGTTTTCCTTCAATCACCTTCAATCACCCAACCATTTCTTCAATCAAATCTCTCATTTCTCCAGTTACCTAAATATTTTCCTTGTATGTTTGTCTATCAACCCAAAGTTGATTTTCAGTTCAGAAGTTGGTTTCCAAAGCCCTATCTTAAGCTTCACATTTCACACCTGTACAGTAAAAAACCCAAGACCAAAGGACCAAGATTTTTACATCTTTAGCAAGGGGATCTGTTCCTGCTTCCTTACATTTGGAAAATTGGTTATGAACATCATTTTTCTTCCCTTATTCCCTTCCTACCCTTGAATCTATTGAGTTGTTTCCAGACATTTTTCTTTATCCCACAATCCCTTTCAGTATCATTTAGAGCCCTTCCTAGAAGTTCCAAACCCTTCCAAACTGCTGCACAACTTTTTCATATCTGTATTTGATCTGTCTCCATTGTATTTAATTTTTTCCTTTTTAATATTTGACTTGGACCTAACCCCCTGAAATATTTCAAAAACTTAAGTAATTAATCTGAATACCACATGAAGGTTTCTAAAATAGTGCTATGTACATAATGTCATTACGAACCTATTAAAGATTTGCTCTGAGAAAATCTGTCAAAGGGAGTATGTTTTATTAGCTCTTGACTTCATATAAAATCAAATCCAGCATCACAGTCCTAGATTTAACTACATTTCCGGATACTAAATTATCATCACATTAAATTAAACTGTAACACGAGTCAATTTACCATTCAATGAAGTAATTCTAGCTGGAAAATTTTTGATTGTAAAGTGTATTTGATGATTAAATGTATGTTTTTATGAATATATAAAAATTTGATGATAAAAGTGAAAAAGTGTAACATAAACTTAGTTATTTTTGTAAACAAATAGTTGAATTCCTAATAAAGGAACTATAAAGATTATAGGATCAATTCTTTTCTCTCTTGACCCTCTTCTTATATTCCCTGTTGCAATAGCAGTTATCTCTATACAAAGGAATGAAAGATTTTCTGAAGTTGTTTACTCAATTTCTGCTCTTCTCTTAGCTCTTATTTCAAGCTGCCTGCATCTTAACAAAGAGCTACCAAATGAATGAATGAGATACTGTGTTTGCACCAATACAAGATGAAAAAAGTTTACAATGTTTTTATCTCATCAGAAAGCATACACTTGATATTTATTTAGATAATTTGTTTATCATATATGCTCGATCAAGCTACAACTGTTAATTGGTCTCTTTCGATAAAACTAACTCTGTGCTAGTTAACGAGGTGGGAAATATTTTTATCAGTAGCTTCAATATAGATGAGAATTAGAGATTCTCTTTTAGGGGATGTAGTATTCCTTCAATGGGGAATGATCATAATCCCTTTTACCTTTGATTTATATGAAAGTGACTTTCTATAGCTTGATTTGCTTGTCACCCAAATCCATAGGTTCTTAAAAATCTTTCTTATTGTTAATTGACTGCTCATAGTAAGGAATCCAGATTTAATAATGAATCCTTTTTTCCTATTATTAAACATAAACAATTTATCTGTTAATATTTTTGTACTTGTATTCTCAATATGGGATTTTGATGTTCAAACTTACATAGAAAACAATCATTAGAAAGAATTTCAGCTTGTTTTATCTCATTGCTTGCTGAATTGCCTGCTGATTCTCATTAGGAAATAAAGATTTATAAATTACAATGATGATTGGAACTTCCTGGGCTCAAGAAAACAATCAATATTTTAAATTTAAAGAATGAAAGGTGGAAACAAAAGATAATTAAAATGAGTCATTTTGAAGCACATTGCTGGTTCACTTCCAAATGTATGCACGAAGTTTTATCAAAATTCCAACAATTCTGAATCAAAAATGATAATCCACAACCATAATAATAATCTATTCAATTTCCCTTTTTTGGTACTTGCCTTATTTTATTTGACAATTCTTTGTAACTTAAGTTTGCATTTGAAATAAAGTGCAACTAATATTCAAAGTTCGTGAATATTCTACATGGAAATCTAACTGAGCCTTTTTGGCAAAATTAGTGAATGAAAAGGTGATAGTTCTTCTTTCCTGGTCTCAGAGGACATATGTGCAACGTTTGACATAAATCAGACAAACAGTGTACTCTAATCTAAGACAAACATACCCACCAAATTTCTACTTCATGTGACTAGAAGATTTTGATTTCAACTTTTCTTGAGGTTAATTTTGGACAGTTTATTTTCCATGATTATTTTTATTCTGGTTGTCACTCTGATTCAAGAAAAATACAAATTTTAGTTCAGTTACTATCTTCCCTAACAGCAACCATCAAATGGCTATTTACTTGATATTTTCTTTCTAATAATGACCTTGTGCAAAGATTATATTTTTCCCTTATACTGATATTTTACAAATTTTCGATGAACATATTGAGACAAAAGAAATAATCAAAGAATAACTTCAGTTACTAGAATGTAAATTTCAATATGTGAGTTGCTTGTCACTATTGCGTACATTTATTAAATAAAAGTACTGTTCCACTTGATGAGAATGCAAACAGATAATTGGAAAAAGAATGGTTTCCAGTTTTGGTGCAGGTTCAAGGATTATTATTTTTTTGTTAGAATTCAGTTATCACTCTGACAAAAGATATGGATTTTTGTTGTGATTCATTGCTAGTTTGATGATCTGTTTCAGACTAATTATTGATATACTTACTTTTTTCAATACTAGCATTTTCTCCAATAAAGCAGATTATTTTTGTGTAATCAGCTAAATTTTGTAATTTATTATAATTTTATGTCCTCTTACATTGTATTTCAAGAAATTTGTTCTATTTTTTATTTTTGATTCTTGCATCTTCCATGAAAATTAATTTCTGGCCTATTTAATTTTTCTTTTCTTCTACAAATCCTCATTAATGTATCTTTTTGGTTTACTTAGGAAATTAATCTTATTTACCAATAAAGGCCTGTAGCATTTGTCCAACTTGAATGCAGAAATAACAATGGATTTTATTCTAGTAGTCTTGTTTTGAAATTATGATGTTACATTCCCTTTCAATTAGAACATTGTGCTTGGCAGATGAAGCCTATGAGAACTCTAAATATAAAAAAACTGTACCATATTGGTGTTCTGAAACTAGTTTTATAGAAACTTTGTTGTCCAAACAAACTTCTCACCACTACGTAATGAAGAAGGAATTTAGATGAACCATTAATTAACATTTGTTGAGGGGTCCTGAAAAAATGAACCATCCTCATTACATAATTTGAAAAGGAAATCCCCAGGACACATGAAGATGTTGTATTGAAGGATGAAGATAGAAAAATTTGCTTGAGATTTTTTTGTTGAATTTGAAATTAAGTTTGGTGAAACTTTTGTAGAATCTTAGACTGCATATAATCAATTATTGTAGTTTTATATGACTCATTTTAGTTGTTTTTAATCCTTTCCTTTATTTGAGTTATGCATAGTGAGATTCATTGTACAGTCCTGGTCGGAACATTTGCAAAGCTCGATGGCGCTTCAGTGCGGCCGCCGGTAGAACTACGACGAGAGAAAAAGAATGGCAACATTGGTTTTGAAGGACGAAGATTTAGTGGAAAAGGTTTCTCTTGTTTGGGTTTGGGCCATACCAAAGGGTCTCCACAAGAATTCGCAGTCGAGGTTTCTGTATCCTGACTTCGAGTTTATTGGTTCTACAAAATTTTTCTTTGCTTTGAGCATGTTGTATAAAGCTCGATATTATTTTCTTTTATCTCCACAGCATATCTGGAGAAATATTAGTCAGTTTATATAGCATATCAATGAGTTAATTAACCGAAATTAATATCAGCACAAACGCTTCAAGAACACCTCTGAAAACACCATATCTCTTAGTTATCGTGGGATAATATTTTTGTGACTATTTTGTTCAGCCTGTAGCTATGGAGTCAATGACGGAATGATAATATTACATGTGGTTGATAATGACTCTCCATTTGAAAAGCACAATACTATTCGTTTCGCTCAAGACATTTGTACCTTCATTGCAACAATAACCTAGCAGAACCTTATAATTAAATTATTGGGATTATTTAGAGGCACAAAACTTTGTTTGCCTTAATACCTTAACCCCTTTCCTAGTTTGAGTGTTATGTTCTATGTAACCTCTGATTACTGTTTTCTTTCTTAATGTACTCCTATCATAGTTTTATATCTATTCAAATATTCATTATATTGTTTATTGTTATTCATTTTGTTACTCATTTGATGTGTATAAAAGAAGAGAAACAGTCTGTTATATTTGTCTTTGTTACTGAGAGGTAAGGTTGAGGTAGAAAAAGGACTTCTTGTAGGGTGAGGAAGAGAGGACCAATCAGAAATAAGCCACTCATCTCAAGTTCCACAAGAAATCAGTCTTGACGTGTAATATGCAGCTAGAATGTACTCCTTGTGCCATGATTTTGTTGTAGAACTTGATGAAGGAACAAGGAAAAGGGAAAATTTTCATTGAAAGTTTGCCATGTATTCAAATCAAAACCATGGTCATTTTCACACACAAAGAAAACTCACTATGTAGGGTCCACAAAAACTTTTATCATACGACGTATGTTTTGTTACGGTGTGGTGGTAATGTTACATGTGGACTCTACATAGTGAGCTTTCTTTGTGTGTGATCATGAAGGAGTTCCACCTTGTCTCACCGAAATCTGTCATGTCCATGGTCATTTGTAATAATGATATATGTGATAAAAGTTAAAGTTTTCCATTTTCCCAATATGCTGCTTTTCTTACTTTATCAATTTAAATCTCATAGGTCTAAATTAGGGGTCAATTCAAGCTTGGGGTTGATGGAAACATATATGAACTACATAGCTTATTGAATGTAGCAACACAGAGTTGACAGGGACAGAATTCTTATGGAACTCTAAGGAGATAATGAGTGTCTAGCGAGGCACTTTAATTCACTCAAATATGATCAGTATTTTCCTTCCCCTAAAAGGCTCTATTGCTCCACCTCTCTGCCACAGAGATAAATTTAGACAATAGCTGCTGATAGACTATTAAATGGAAAATTATTGCAATGTTAAATATCATTATGTTTTACATAATCTACTGTTTCAGCTTCCACTTAGTGGTAGCTCTCATCTCATCATAAATTGCTACATATGATAAATTCTAATTTGTGTTTTTGACTAGAATGTAGAATTTTTAGTGTGATAATATTATGCATGTTTTATTGCTAATGTGACATTTGGGAATTCAGTTCAATGGGAAGTTGGATATCAAACTCCACTTCCTGTCCAAACAAAAATTGGCACATCCTCTAGAATTAATGTGTGAGATTTATTTATAGGCTCTTCTCTATTGCCAGCAGTTGCCAACCTGTTTATGGAAGATTTTGAGGAGAAAGCTCTCAACAACTTCCCTTTGAAACCAAAATGTTTTTTCAGATATATGGATGATACGTTTTTCATCTGGCCCCATGGAAGGAGATGGCTGAATGACTTCTTACATCACTTGAACAGCCTGCATCCAGTTTACAATGGAAGTGGAGAAAGATGATTGCATCCCCTTCTTAGATGTCCTAGTGAAACGGAAGCCAGATGGCTCCCTAGGGCATGGTGTCTTTCGGAAGCCAAATCACATGGATCACTATCTGAATCTTGACAGCCATCACCATCTGGTGCAGATTAAAGGAGTACTGAATACCCTAACCCACTGTGCCTTTTCCATAGTGGACTATGCAAAGAAAAACAACACCTGAGGAGGACACTAATGAAGAATGGCTTCAAGAAGAAGGATGTGAACGTGGCCCTTAAGTTTAGAAGTCATCACCACCAAAAGAAGAAAAACCACTTGCCACAGCCATATTACCCTACATTGCTGGAGTTTCAGGCAAAATTAGCCGAATATTAGGCCGTCACAACATAAGGATGGTACACAAACCCCACAGGAAGATTGGAACTATGATTTCCAAACCCAAGGAACCCCTTGGACTTAGAACATCTGGTGTGTATGGTGTACCTTGTGAGTGCATTCTGCAATTCCTACTAAGGAGAGACAGCACAAGCCTTTGATAGGCATTTAAATGAACACTTACAGTGTATATGCCTACAGTACCCATCAAAATCGGTGGTGATAGAACACTCATTGAATGAAAATCAATAAAGTCAATCAGGATGCAGCCGTCACCTGAGAAAGTGAAAAGCAGCTATAGGCGACATATATGCAAAGGACCATTTTGGCAAACTTGACAGCCTTGAAGATGGCCATAGGTAAGGTGGCCGAAATGGCAGTAGAAATTGACTCAACGACCTGGCTGAGCACCCTAGAAACTTTCCTAAGATGAAGATACTGTTTATGACAAATGTAAAAATCAAGTTTTAATTTCCATTCAATTAACATTTATGTAAGCATTTTACAATTTTTCTAATTTAACAATTCATTTGCAATGTATCCTGCAATTGATAAAAGTAATGTTTCTGTATATTTATCATGGGATTGCTTTCTCTAGTCAGAGGTGGAGAAAAAGATAGAAAGTTGTATTTATTGGAAACTGGAGCTATTATCTTGGCATGGTGGTCATTTAATATTCTATAAGGATTGGTAGTCATTCATCATTTGGTTCTCGAGTCATAAGCAAATATATACACCCACACTCTACTTAATTGTTTATATGGGTTCCTTTTCATCTATCAAGTGAATATTAGAAATAATATCAAAAGTTTGCATTCTTTAAAGGTTGTTATTATGGCAAGATTGAGACTAAAAAGTCTCTTCTTCCATCTAACCTCTTGTCAAGGATATTAATTAAAATGTCATTAATGTAGGTGTAAATGGAAATAGAGTGGGAAAGCTTTAGGAGAGGATTTAAAAAAACTTAAGGTTTTATCTTAGGAAAAAAGATACACAATAGGAAAACTCCTACAAAAAAGGGGATAAAACCTGTACAAACCTACCGATAGTACAAGCTGAAAGATTGAATGGAAAGCAGTGTATCACAATGAAAATGACAAAAGCAAATAATATGACATGAGTTATAAAATGAGACCAATAAATAGACATATTGCAATCATTCACCCATAAGAAGAAAAAAATAGAAATAGTGAACAAGTTAGCAATAGATTATATGAAATAAAATGAAATGAAAGCAAATAAATTAACATTCTTGGCGTAGGCCTGGATATGGATTACTTATAAACAGTATTTTACATCATTTCAATTTCTCAAACTGTGAGATTTCACTAATCATATAATGCTGTGACTATTACATAAGTAATGATGGAATATGTTTCAGGGGCTACACTGGATGGCCTTGGGGGATCTATGCAGTTGTGACAACCTCCACAGGAGTGAGAAGAAGAGGACCACCAGGAGGGAACCAAAGAAAGAAGATAAGCCCATACCCATCTCCACACTAGGTAGGTTCTAATATACTTAGCTGTTGAAAGCCTCTTTTTCTTGAAGAATATACTGCTATTCTTGCAACAAAGAGATGGGAAAGTATTGCACTAAAAGGTATTAATTTATTAGGCAGTAAAATAAGCAGGCTTTTTAAAATTCAAATTTTGGAAACTGGGATTGGTTATTAATTCTATAATGCCTTGATCTAAACATAAGGGAACCTGATAATTAAAGAATTGGAATTCAATACAGATTGCAACACATTAAAAGGAATATAATAAAGATACCTTTCAGAATATGTATCGGCAGTAATGCAAAGCAAAGGATGTCTACCCATAATTTAAGGTTAGAAATTCAGGATTTGATGTAATACTTACAACTTTAACAACATATTACTGGAAAATAACCATAGCTTATTATAGGCATAGATATTTTTATTATCCATATCTTTAATAATAATATTCATACTAAAGGTCTTTTGTATGAATTTTAACTCATGGGCTAATGTTTTCCCAATTCAAGCTAACACTTTTCCAAATTTGAGAATATTGTTTTCGTTCAGAAAATTTTTTAATATATTTATAATTACTGATAGGTGTTGTTCCATATATACAAGGGTGGTCTGAAAAGTTTCTGACCCCAGATTTTTCAGAAATCTTCAGAAAATTTTCAGAAAACATGTCGAGAAATGGCAAAATGTCGGAAACTTTTCAGACCACCCATGTATACTAAATGATCTAGATCAATGTTAAATAATCTTAAAGTAATTTTTTAATGATTTTAATCATCCTATAACTTTCCAGAATTAGGAACCAGTTCTGACTTCACCACTTTAGTCTCTGTCTGTCAACACTTCTTCCCCATTCAAGGTTTATATTTCAACACCTTTTTGAGAATTCTCTCTGTTGTCATACAGCTAATATGTTTTTTCTAGCTTTTTTGTAATATGTTGCTATATATCTTATTGATTTTAATTTTAAGTACTGTGTCATTTCTTCAGTAAGTTGTCTAGGCATGTGCTTTACCAACGTGAGGAATATGTGAGGAAAGGCCCCACAGGAAACAAAAACTTGCAGAATTTTTAGAGCACCTGAACTCCCAATATCCTTCCATCCAATTCACCATGGAGCTCAAGAAGCAAGTCGAATTTAAAGGAACATATTAGTTACTACAGGTATGTATGTATGTATATATATATATATTTGCTTGAGCTCCATGGTGAATTGGATGGAAGGATGTTGGGAGTTCAGGTGCTCTAAAAATCATGCAAGTTTTTGTTTCCCATGGGGCCAGATTAGGAGGGTGTCATCGATGTATCTGACCCAGAGAAAGAGTGTAAGGCTCGCCGACTCCAGTGCTTACTTCTCAAATTCTTCCATGTATAAGTTGGCTATGACAAGGGGCATCCCATTGATGCTCCCATATTAGAAGAGTCCATCTCAAAGAAAATAGGAAGTCCATAGGCAGAATTCTATTTAAAGAGCATTGTCTTTTGGCAGTCCGCGTTTTGTTAATTTATTCACAATCTCCAATGAATCATCAATTGGAACACATGTGAATAAAGATTTCATGTCAAAGCTTACAAAAATGTCAGTCCTTTTTAGTCTAACTGCCCTCACGATCTCGATGAAGTGGCTAGAGTTTTTAACATAAGAGGGTGTGTGACCCACGTGGGGCTGGAGTGCACGTGCAAGGAATTGCGGCAGGTTGTATGTTGGGCTGCCTATGGTGCTGACAATTGGGACGTCTTCTTTATGAATTTTAGGTAGTCTGTAAATGCATGGGGGTCTGGTTTCAGAGGGGATCAACCAATTCTCGCATAATACGAGAGTCGGTTGAAATAGCTAAACGACCACAAAATTTCAACAAAGAGGACTGTTACCCCCTGTCATCCACATGGAAATGACTACTACATCTGACGGCCAATCAGGAGAGCACACATCATGAAAAAATAAATGGGAGCAACATATGTATAGCGGACGAGATGAGGACAGCATCACTTCCGACCTGAAGAAGCCAGCAGTACCTCCGGCAAAACGTCATCTTCTGAAATGACCACAGCTGCGTTCCTGAGAACCACTATGGAATATACTATGTGCAGCAAAACATTCGCACCAGCTATTAAAGTTATAGTAAAATTTACATGATAAGTATATCAGTTTTGAATTACTTTCCATTAATCAGTATTTTTTGACCATAAAATGTTTCTATGGATGATCTGGGCTTATTTTGGCAATTAATCTCCTCTTTGGTGGTATCATGTGATCTTTGGTGGGCAATATTGCTCGCTCCTAGTCTCTTCTTTGCCAGTGGTTGCTGGTGTTTTCAGCCACTTTAACTTTTATTTAGTTCATAACACTTTTAAAATGATGTGGGCGTGATTGGATTACTATACAATGAATCTCCTAGAAGCTAAAATTTGTGCTATTTTAGTCCCAATGAATGTGCTTCTTAGCCATTCCTCAGATTACTGAAATTATTATTGAAATTTTCAAAACCATAAGTTTCCTGTGCTAAGGCTTCTTCTCTACTATAGATAGTTAAGAATAGAACTGTTCACTAGGGAAAGTTTCGTGATCATATTGTAAAAAGGAAATGCTGTATTCTTCCATAAATATCGTGCATTTTATCTACAAAAAGGTTGAGCCGTCAAAAAAGGTCTGGTGAACCTAATCAAAAGACTGAAAAGCTTAGTTACCTCATCTTCATCACGATTTATTTTTTAATGTCTTTCTTTATCTACTATGCACAACTTTTCTTTATTTGTGACAAATAAAGAAAATCTGTGGAGGGAGGATAACATAATAACATAGATATATTCATTAAGTGTATTATTTCCTCAAAACATGACAATCATTATTTCAACATCATAATAAATACCTACATGTTACTTTGAGGAAAGAAAGCTTTAGGAGAAGGAAATATACCCCTATATGATTGACTCCACAAGCTTATGACCGTGACTTTCGGCTCATTGAGTGCTCTGCTTTGATCAAGAAAAATTGCTGTAGCTCAGCTAATATCATAATATGAAAATACTACCTCGCCTGAATATTCTTTAAGCTTCATTTTCTAAATTTTTGGTTGAAGCGGACAATTAATTTTTCTGAGGTTGAGAAAGATATGTAACCCATTAAACAACCTTCGTAAGTGATATGATTCCATTTAAAATAATTTACGACCATCCAAGAACGAAAAAAGAACTTGCATTCGTATTACTTAGGATTTTCCAACCATATGTAGTGATTTTGTTCCAACTTATAAGCATATACTGACAAGTTGGTTAGAACCGACTGTGAGAAATTTGCTAAGAAGTTCACTGGATGACATTCATTGGAGAACTAACTGGTTAGAAGCATTTCACTTTTAGAAACCAAAGAGGATGCAGAAAAACACTCATAGCCATAGAGTTTGAAATAAGTGAGGAATTATTGCATCCTTGCGGTCAGTTGTTTGTCATTGGCATGTGACTGCGCGGTTCTCAGTTTTAAGTTTCTGCCCAGATGCTCACCAGTGTCCCCACTTCTCAAGGGTTTCCTTTTGCAGTATGTTTTGGAAAAAGTGAGACGCTGACAATGTTTTGTTATGTTGAACGGATTAACTTTTTCTGATCGGCAATGAATGATGGGAATCAAGCTCCTCTATCCTGTAATTGAGCTCCCGTCCAAGTCAAAAGTTGCCATTTTCATAAAATCCGTTAACCAAAAAAATGAATTTTTAGTCTGTAGATAACTTATTGCATATGCCAACATGAAAACAGGATGTTACGTGAAAAGAATAAGAGTGAAAAAAAGTGTTACGAACCGGACTCGAACCTCAGCTGTCCCCGTGGCGGGCTAGCATTCTAAACGCTACGGCAACCCACTCTGGGAGGGGCCCCAAAAGGGTGGAAATTAGGAAAAGTTAATAATTTATTACTAAAAAACTAAGGCCTATTTACACGAACGCCATTTCACTTTTGTTAAATTCAATCTCCTCTACCATAAAAAAATATTTCGTTCAAATCCTCAGAGCAAGTCTGGTCATCTCTCCTCTCCTTGTTAGAATTTTCCAACCATATGTAGTGATTTCCTTCCAAAGTTTTATAAAGTAATCACCATGGTTTATATATTTACTTATCTGATTTTAACATCTCTCGTAAAAAAAATTGATGTAAACAGCAGAATCAGAATCATTCAGGATCCGGAACAGTGGAATTCATTTGGAATCTAACCAAGGATATGATGGGCAAAAATTTCAATATTTAATACACTATTAGGCTTATAATGATTTTCTAAATTTCATTATTCTATCTCATTGGAGACTGTGAGATAAAATTTCCAAAAATTACTTCCATGCATTTCTTTCGAGAGATGCTAAAATTAGATTATTAAATATATTACTAAGTAGACAATGGTGATTCTCATAAAAATTTTAGTAAGTAATTGCTATTTATGATTAGGAATCTTAAATAATTTGAACACAAGTTCTATTTATATACTTAGAATAGTCGCTAACTAGCTTTAGTAGAAAAATATCGCTTACAAAGGTTATTTAATGAATAATCCCGATTGAGCATTCTATTTTTTATTTATAATAAGTCAGTTAGTAAGTAACAGAAAAAATTAGAAAATGTAATTGAAAATAAGATAATAGATATATCAGAGAGCAATGCATTACTCCTACATACTTGGATATCATGGATGTGCATTGCTGGGTTGCCTATACCCAATTATCGATTTTCAATTAATTACTACAGTGAAACTAAGGCCCATTCAGGCAAACGCAGTTACACTTTTTCATTACTCTATTTTCTGCACTACCACAAAAAATTTCATCACTTGAGACAAACTGAGACTTGGGCAAAACTGAGAGTCTCTCCTTGTAAGTACGAGATTGCTGAAAGACTTATTTCAATCAGAGCATCATCTATCCCCTTAGCCTTCCTCCTCTTCTGCTGTTAAGCACATTTAATTCCAGTGTATGGACAATCTTAATCCCTTGACACTCTTCCTTCTATCATATATATCAGTAGTTATGAATATATCTCATCTACCATTTTTTGTTTTTCTTTCTATTTTTACAGGCATTCTTCAATGACTGAAATATGATTGACTGGATGAAAGACAATGACTACAATTTCCTATGTTATTTTCAACTTATGCTTGTACTTATTTAATGAATGCCTCTGGCTGATATTATATCAGTGTTGTCTAATGTGAGGTGATCACTTGTTCCAAAATTGTATTAATTTCCTTTGTTATTTTATATTATTATTGTTATAATAAAATTACTAAGTTTATACTGATTGTAGCTTACCCAACTTAACTTTATCTACAACTTATATTAAGTCATTTGTATCTCTGTAATTGAATTTCCTTTTTTGTTTTCCTTAGTATTGTTTTACTATTTTTCTTACTGTGATTTTGTGGACTATTTGATTCTTGTGGCAAATTTCCTTCAGAAATTGTTTGGGTTGATCTCCTCTGTGTCACAAATCATTAGATTGACTCGTTTCTCTTAATTTTCTTTTAATCTTGTTAATTCCCAAATTGCCTTTAAATTTGAGGAACTTTTGGCTCTATCCAAAAAGAGTCGTATGGGCAAAGATTGTTCATCAGCTTTGGGATGATCTTCTCACTACTCTTGAGTTAGATTGTTTGATTCATAGCAAAATAAACGATTACAGCTGCCTCATGAAAGGCCCCTCAATTTCTTATCATCTATTCTCAATGCAATTAATGTGTTAAACCTCACTTATTCCAATGACGAGGTCATATCATTAATACTCAATGGTCTCAATCCTCTGACCTGCAGTACATTTATTTTTCATTCTAAACCTCAAACTCTTGAAGAGCTAAGGAATCTCTTAAACCATGCTGTCAAAGAATTGTTGAATGCCACTGATTACCCTTGATTATTTTTTTATCAGCCAGCCGCAAGGTACAGAAAATTTCCAAAGGATGCATGGCTAGCATGGCCACATTACTCTCATTAATTTTAATGTTTCCTCTTTAAACTTGCTGCTGATCATTTCCATATCTATCTATAATTTTTTTGCTGATGCCTTGGTAGACACCGGCTCTTCCTTTCCACTGTTAGATATTAAATTTTTTGATAAACTTCACATTGATGCTATTGTTTCCAGAACTGCACTGGTTAACGTTGTTGGTATTGGGGATTTTAGGGTGAAATTATATGATAAAATGAAGATTAAAATTGAAATTAGTTCAATGTCTTGGTTTCACGAGTTTTTGGTGCCTGTGCCCACGTTGCTGGGAAGAGATTTCATGTTAAAAACTAAGATGACGTTAGGATCTGACTATTTTGCCTTCAACTGTTGTCCTGGACAACGTTTGGTGTACAGCAGCAATATTGATAATCACTCAGCCATGGGGGCAAGATTGGATGTTAATTGTCCCACAGACACATTTTCTGATGAAGCTGATCGTCTTTCCCAGGTGAACATCGGTGGAATTTGTTCGAAAAGGTCAGACAAGAGTAATATACCTCCAGTTAATGCTACTTTTCCATCAGGTATTGTTGAATTACTCAATAAATTTGGCGATGTTATTATTTCAAAATTAGGTCTCACTGGTCTAATGCCTTATAATATTGAGCTCACTGATTCAACTCCTTTATGCTCCCATCCTTTTCCTTTGTCACCACCCAAGAGTCGTATTATGCATGAGTATATTAAGTGTCTTCTCCAGCAGGGTGTGATTGAAACATCCACCTTTCAGTGGACATCGCCAGCATTTTTGGTTCCCAAGAAGAATAACAAATTTGGGCTAGTTGTTGATTACCGCAAATTGAATCAAAGGGCTAAAGTGGATGTGTACTTGACACCTTCCGTTGATAATGCCTTTCAATATTTATCTGGTGCTAAGCTTTTTCCTACTTTGGACTTAAATTCCACTTAAAATCAAATACCGTCATCTGATTGCGCTAAAAAAATACACTGCTTTTGTGACACCTTATGGATTGTATCAGTATACTAGATTGCCTTTTGGTTTTGTTTATTCTCCACCGGTTTTTACATGGCTTATTGATATGGTACTCGGAGAATTAAAATTTAATTGCGTTTATCATTATATTAATGATATTTGTATTTTCTCCAAGGACCTTGACTCACATTTGAACCTCTTGGCAGCGCTCACTAGGCTAAGAGATATAGGGCTTACTGTTCATCCAGAGAAAATTAAACTCTGTCAGACTTCAATCCCATTCCTAGGGCATGTATTATATGATGGCATCCTTTGTGTTGATCCAGAAAGGATTCATCTGATCGTCAATTTTCCTGTTCCTCAGAATGTAAAGCATGTCTCCAGGTTTCTTGGCATGGCAGTTTTTTATTCTAAATTTATCCCTCGTTTTGCTGAAATTGCTTACCCTTTGAATCAGTTGAAGAAGAAGAACTGTCGATTTTTCTGGTCTTCTGCCCAATCTTCTTTTCAAGAGCTAAGGAATGCATTATCTTCATCTCATGTGTTGTGCATGCCTCAGTTTGATCAAGAATTTCTTTTATTTGTGGATGCCAGTCAATTAGCTTTGGGAGCTGTTTTAAACCATAAAATTGAAGATATATTCTGTCCAGTTTTTTATGCTAGTAAGACACTGGACACTGAATCCCCATCAGCAAAAACTTACTACATATGAACTAGAGTGTATGGGGTATACCTGGGCTGTTGAGAAATTTAAGGATTATCTACAAGTAAGGCCTTTCCACTTGTACACTGACAATGATGCACTTACTTGGCTCTTTTTGGACCTCAAACAATTGGGACAAATAGGGTGCATGAACTTTCAAATTTTCAATCCTTTGTGTGAGAAAAAAATAATCAACCGGCTTTGTTGGTTGGTTGTTGGTCCATTGCCTTGTTCTAAGAAAGGGAATGGTTACATTTTTTAGTCATAGATGGCTTTTCTAAATATACCTTCTTAGAGCCAGTGAAATATGCCTCATCTTCCTGTGTGATTAATGTATTATTTTCTAATTTGTTTTTCAAAGTTGGATATCCAAAGATTTTTATGTCTGATAATGCCTCTGCTTTCAGATCTGATGTTTTTAGAAACACCTGTTTTAAGTTCATCAGTCACCCTACTTACCCTCTCCAAACCTTGCTAAACGAATTCATCAGAATCTCAAGTTTGCTTTGTCAGCATTTACTCATGAAAATCATAGTTCATGGGACCAATACTTCATAGAATTATCATATTCTTTTAATACTGCCACTCATGAAGCTACCACAAGCACTCCCTCTAAGTTATCTTTAGGATGAGAAGTACCACATCCTTTGGGATCTTCTCCATTCATTGTTTGGCTCTTCTGATGATGAGGGTAATTTAAGGCAACTATGGGAAAAGGCAGTTTTTAACTTAAACAGGGCTTTTAACTTAAACATCAGCGTTATGCTTCTTATTACAATAAACAACATAGGGTACACAATTGTAAAATTGGTGATCTTATTCTTTGTCAGAATCATCCAGTCAGTTCGAAAATTAAAGGGAGAAGTGCAAAGATGGACCCTCTTTGGCGTAGTCGGTTTGAAATTATAAAATTTTTGTTTAAAAAGTTGCCCATTTTATAAGTTGTCCTTTTAGAACTCGTATCAAGATACAAGTGTGCAAGATTCATACAGGTGTGCAGGCTTGACCCTAGAGGTACATTACTTTTATAGTCCCAAGTGTATGAATCACCTGTTATTAGGGAACTAATTGTGAATGTGGAACAATCAGTAGCAATTACATAGGTTGATTGGCCCTGGTCTTAAAATAAATGGAATTTTAGAACTGCCGACTCATGTCATTACCTTATGGGATATGTGACTCATTATTATTTGGCAAGAGACCGTGATTGCGGAGGAACCTCAGCTGGCACAGTGGCTTTGGCAGACTTTCACAGAACCCAACCTTGTGTTACATGTGTGATAGAATTTTGTAGATTGGCTTCTTTTCAGCCTTTTTTGGTGGATCTGGAAGGACCTTTTTTGATTTGATCCCAGTGTGGTGGTATAATTTGTTTAATTTTTTGATGTTATTCAAAGGGTAATTGTATTAAAAGCTTGGTTGTACATTTATTCTTACTGTAATTTGTTCAATCTTTTGTCTTGGTTAATTACATGCTGTTTTTCAATAAACCAGTGTGTGTTTAGTTCAATCTGTGATGTTCACGCTGCTATTTTCTCAAAGAATTTCAATGCAGGGTGTTTAATGCTCATATTCAAGTACAGTTTGCTGTAAAACGAATACATCCAGACAGTATGTTGCACCCTCCTCTGTGGGTGTTTCCCATAATTTGGTTATTTTTTTTTTAACCTCTCGGTTGCAAAGATTTTTGCCCCACCTTGCTCTTTCTTTTTGGATTCCTTTACATTTGTACATATTAATAAATATTCTATTCTGAAATAAGAATCTCTCTTACATATCATATCATCATATTCTTTGCTCCTTTTGACCTTACTTTCTAATTAACTTATACAAAAGAAGGAAAGTACAGCAACAAAATCAAATGACTTCCCTTATTGGATCTTTTATTCAAGCTAGCGACTTGAGAGAAATGTATAATTTATTATGATGTTACTTTAAATTTATTAGCAACTTAAGTACTACTTCAAAATGAATGAAAGATATGTATTAGTTACAGGATTTTTTAAAAATGATTACTAATTACCTTTAATTATTGTTATGAATAGAAATTTAAAAAATGAAAAGAACCTTAGAGACCCTGATCCCACTGCAGTTACTATAAAGTGAAATTGAAAATTAATACTACTGAAAACAATGAATTAAAATAATAAATCCTATTGTTTACTGTAATAAATTTCCAGCAAAGAAAATACTACTACCAAATGATGAGGAAGTTAATTACATCCTACATATTCCTTAAAATTTTCAACTGCTCTTCCAATGTCACATTCACACCCTTGATTCTTGCATTTGTGCTAAGATAGACAATATCAGTCTATCATAATCCCACCTCTCTGAATACAGACTAGTTAAGCTGGCTTGATTGGTCTTAACTTAGCTTGTACTGTCTTCTCTCTGAATATGGCTGATAATTTTTAAGAGTATGTTGCTGTATTTCAATTTACTATGTTCACTAATACTTATTATGAAATGCTGACTTTTCCTCCTCTTGCATCATATATGGGCCTATCTGATAGTAATATTAATAATTTTTCATGGACAGAGCCCTTTAGCATATAAAAATACGAGAATTAAATTGTCATGTATATAATTCCTGAAATGTATAGAAAGTCTCTGATAGATTCTTATGTTTAATATGAAAAGAATTAAAAAGAAAAAACTATCTATTATAATAAATACCTAATTACGGATATATCACTGCGAAATAACGAAAAAATTTAATAAATCGTATTTATTCCTAATAGCGGAAACACAGATGTTGATATCGCAATTTACCAAGAATAACATTTGTGATCTTAAAAAGGTCTGGGAAGACAGTATGCTCCAGGGATTTGTTAAATAAAATAAATAAGGTGTATAAGAAAAAGCTTAACGACTTCCGGCTATTTGCATTAGAGTCGACTTCAGCAATTTCTTCAAGCGCCAGGAAGATTGGTTGTTAACAACCACAAAACTATGCATATTCCGCATATCTTATGTCCTATTTCTGGCAATTTCGAATCCAAAGGGATATTACTTGACCAAAAGAAGAATCTTTCTTTCATTTCTTCAGAAACTGGTCTCGATTTCGTAATACTGAAATTTATAATTCAATCCTTCAAAAGAAGAAAGGTATTTAATCAATCGAAATAAACTTCAGGTGCATTTCCTCTGAGAGCGCTTTCGAATAATCCTGAGTCGAAACAAGCACAATTTTCCTAGAAAGATATTAACATGTCTTGTGTCATTGGACCTCTAACAAATTTATAAATTTCAGCTTTCTATCTCCTCGGGAAGTTAGTAATTATCATAAATACTTCCATAGTCGACACTTGGACTATCGACGGTCAGAGAGGGAAAAACAGAATATGAGCTAGCCACATAAAATATCATGATAGATTATGTATTATTAAAAGTAAAAGAGGTGATAAAATTAAGAAGAAATTAAAATTATCTTGCATAATATTCACCATTGTGTACACATTAATTATCTGATGTCAGTAACTCTCGCAAGTATCCGATAGATGGACCTTTAAAGTTAAAAAAGGCGCGAAAAGCCATCGAAGCAAGCTTCATATTGCTTTCTTGCGCAGTCGTTGATCAACTTCAGGAGAGGAAACATTTTAGTAGCGTGGGAGCGTACGTGTACGCCGGCTAGAGATTCTCCGGTAAGTAAGGATCGTGGATGAATTTGAAATAATTTACATAAATGTAAACCATAATTCATACTGGTGAAGCTCTTTTATTGATATTTTGTGAATTAAGTGTGATTTATAATTTAAGTTATGAATTATTTTATAGAAACGTCGTGTGCAACTTGGAGCGTATCGTCGTAATGAAGAGGATGGCAGTGCATGTTCAAGTTTACAGAAAGTATTATCTCCGTAAGCAGAGGCCCACGGTGAATTAACCATCAACGTAAGTCTATTTTTATTCAGTCATCCTTTGAGTTTCATGACATCAAATCTTTTAAGTGAATGTATCAAATTTGGATTTTCAGCTCGAATTTCGTTTGGTGAGAACGATAACTTTATTTCACCGAAAATTGTTCGAGTGGGTCGAAAATTCTTACCGTAATTATACGTTGTATAACGTAATTGAGACACTTAAGGCCGTTTTGCCCTTTGTGAGTGAAAGGCATGAAATTTTATGAAAATGCGTGATACTTTAAATTCCTTTACGGCGACAAGAAATGACATTAGAAAAAGTTTATCATCACGTTAATTGCTTCTCATTAATACTTTCCTGCTTTTTCGTAATTTTTCATTCCTTTCGTAGGATTTTAACGTTCTGTCCACTTGCATTGTCCACATTTTCACGCAAGTTTTCACATAAGAAGTCTTCATAAAATTCTGTGCGACCATAGCAGTCAATTTAATGATATTTTTAATGAAAATGATTGAAATCATACGGTAAGCAAATCTCTTTAATAAATTATCATTTCAACCTCAAGTGGAATTCTTAATCCCTCTTGCAAAATATTTATTCCTAATATATTATTATGTGATATGGAATTCTGGGGTGCGGTACGTTTTGGCGCAGCCGATTTGGCGCGAACACCTGTTTTGGCGCGAACACCTGTTTTGGCGCGAAAACCTTTTTTGTGTGGGCTTAGGTACATACGTTAGACTGAATGAAGTGAAATATATTTTTTATAATATTTATAATGCTTTTATTAAAATAGAGTAATATTTTTTGCTTCGAATGTAGCTGCAAATTTTACATACACATTAGGAGATTGAAAATCTGATTGATTATGAATTACCGATACTCGAGTTAGGAGTTGCATGAAATTAAACAAGGCATTTCAAAAGATATAGGTTTTAAATCTTTCATACTGCATTTAATTTTATAATGCAATTTTAGCTAGTTGATGTTTATGTATTGCTTGAATGGGAAGTGTCAGTTTTTCAAGCTTTGTTTATTGGAGAGCTTACTATGAAATGTGATTTCTCAAAAAGTATTTTCAACTCAAAACAGTGTTTTAGTAATATAATAATTATTCTTGATTGAAATGAAATAAATATTTTTGTGGCAGGATAAAAATTTGTTATCGATTTCGCAAGACAGCTTCTTCAGAAATGTGTGGACATGGAGTGAACTTGGTCTCTTCTCAATAGAAATATGCAGGGTCTGGCTTAAATTAACTAGTAATTATTTATTGTATATGAATTATAATTATTAGGGCACTTGGGAACAAGTAGGTAGAGAAGTAACTGCAAAATATGTTAGCAGAATGCATGCAGTGGTTGCCTTGTTTAGGCACCTTGGCATTATTTTAGTAAGACTATTTACGAACATAGTAATGAAATAATTTCTAAAGAGTAGTAAATTTTTAAAGAAATATGGGTCCTATTTATCTCAATAACAATTTAGCAACTTCTATAATACAAATAGCTAAGGGCTACTTATTATTAAAAAATAAATATAAAGTGCAGAATGTAAGAATTTCTCTCTTGTTTCGTTTGACTCAATGAGTTTATTCCAGTTTTTATTTTATGTTGTAATATAGGTATCTATCTATATATTATTTTAAAACATGCTTTTTTGGTGATCGGGACTTTTCTCCCTTATTACTCCATCAATATATATAAATGAATGACCGTTTGATGGCAAATGTTGTCAGGTTCATGCGAAAAATAGTCAGAAAAATCAAAAATGCACCATTTGTTAAACAAATTGAAATAATATTTTAATCATCCCATTTTTTACTGGACGAAAAAAGGCCCGGGTTGCTATATACAGATTCAATTTGTTTACTTAGTGACGAGTGTAAACAAATTTTTAAATCGGATAATGCATCTCTTCTCGGGCATAAAATGATTCGCAATTAACATTACAGTCTCCATGAACGAAAACTTCGACGTCGTACGCAACCATAACAGTTGAATAAGCAAGCCACATTGCATCTTGCGGGAGCAGAACGACAGCCAAAGAAACATGAACATTGCCGAATATGAAAGTTTGCGTCACGGTTTTATCATGTGGTATGTTTGAATAATTTTGCATCATATTACTTCCCGGTTTCGTGTGTTGCAAATTTTATATATATCTAAACCTGATATCAAATGATTTTTATTGTTTATATTTCACTCATTGAATAGATAATATTCAACATTTAATCATATTTCTGAGTAAAGAAAAGGATGTCCTGCGAGTTCAGGAAACTCACCAGCATGTAGTACAAGCTTAACGAAAGCCTTTTATTCCCAATCGCTATCTCCAAAGCACAAAAATGTATTATTTTGTCACATTAACGATGTTAGAGACTTTCAATGCGGGGAGAATGCTATGCGCTTTGACAATGTAACACAATGCATTCCTATGAAAGTGTGACATTCAGCTTCCCCTCTAGCTCTCCTCTCCCAGATCAGATCACTGCAGACGAGTAGTAATTATTTCAGGTATGAAGAAAAGAACATAGAAAATAAATATGTAACATGGATGCAGAAGGTATGTTTCGTTGTTTTATCTTGATTTTTTAAGTGATACATCATTGCCGGTATAAAAGGAAGTGGTTTTTATAACGACAGAGTTTAGCTAAAGCTCGCAGTGATATTTTGTATCTTTACCATAATTCATTTAGTCATAAATGCATTGAGTGAATTTAGGTATTCGGTATAGGATAAGATACATGTATCGTTATAGTGATGGCGTGCACTATTCGTGATTATACTGCTAAAAGTAAATTTTTAAAACATTCGACAACATTGATACTCTCACGTTCTCTGATGTAATAGGGATTTTGTTTGGGTTCATATGGCAAGGAATTAGAAAACGCAAGGCATTTTATTTGGCCATTGAGTTTCGTTACTGGATGTGTAGATACCGATACCTATCGCTACAAACGAGGTATATCAAAACAGACACTGATAAAGAATATTAAGGTGTGTATTTTTAGGTATGTTTTAGTTCAAAGAAATGGTGGATTAAAAATCCACCATTTGTTAAACAAATTGAATTAACATTTTAATCATCGCGTTGTTTACTGGACGAAACAATGCCCGGGTTGCTATATACAGATTAAATTTGTTTACTTAGTGACGAGTGTAAACAATTTCAAAAATGAGAAAGTGATTTTAATACTTGGTCTTATAATGATAACGAAGAACTTAAGATTGCACGCAACTATAACAGATTAATAAACTGGCTACTTCACATCTTTTGGGAGCAGAACGTCAACTACAGAAACATGAGAATTGCCGGATTGTTAATGTTTGTGTCACAGGAGTATCGCTTGGTATGTTTGAATAACGTTGCATCGTATTACTTCTTGGTCATTTAAATTTAAGATCGACCATAGTAGAATATTCGATTTTTAGTATCATGATTAGATTTTGGAGTATTCATAGAAAAAATGTAAGGTTCTAATTATGAGTCATACCCCATACCGATCAAAACAATTAGGTCGTTCAATTCAAATTAATTTTGGTGAAACTTTCGTGTTGCAAATTTTCTATATACCTAAACCTGGTATCAAATGATTTTTAGTGTTTATATTTTACTCACTGAATAGATAGTATTCTATATTTATTCATACCTTGGAGTAAAGAATAGGATATCATACCTGCGATTCAAGAAAACTCACCTCTATGGAATACAAGCGTAACGAAAGCCCAAGCCTCCATTCCCTTTCGCTATGCCCGTAGTACAAAATTATGCTCAACCAATTTAATAGTATGTGTAGTAGTAGACGTAAGAGTAGTATTTTAAAAACTAAGTTTTGTGAATGGATTAAAATACCATGATTGACTACTATATTTGTGTGAGAGACATTCAAATAATGCGGGGCAATGGGTTTGCTACATTTGCGATACTTTACTTTGCACTTCGACAATAAATCACAATTTATGTTCTTCTGAAAGTGAGACACACCGCAGATGCTTCCCCCTCATGCTTCCTTCTCCCAAATTAGTAACATTTTCTCTCATTCTACACCAGCAGGACAACAAGCTTTCAACTGATAATTGCTGACTGTATATCTTTCAGTACTTGAATAAATCTGATTCATTGAATTTATGAGATGCAATTTCACTGCAGACGAGCAGTAATTATTTTTATATTTTGTGTATGAAGAGAAAAAATAGAAAATAAATAAGTAACGTGGATGCAGGAAGTATTTTTGTTGTTTTATCTTGGTTATATATGTTAAACACGAAGCCTTTAGTGACACATCATAAAAGGAAGTGGCATTTTGAAGAACAGAGTTTACCAAAATGTGGTAGTGATGTTTTGTATTTTTGTCTAAATTAATGATGTAATAAATGCATCAAGTGAATTGGGGTATTCGGTATAGGATAAAATGCATATACGTCGTTATATAAATGACGCGTACTATTCATGATTATAGTGCTAAAAGAAAATTCTCTCTACAATCTATCGCCACAAACGACGTATGTCGAAACTGACACTGACATGGAATATCAAGGTACGATTTTTTTGGCATGTCTTATTGTTTGTGTATTCGTCTGTAGTGATTAGAGTAGTTGCTGTAATGTATTTGGTTGGGGAAATTGAGTATTACTGATCGTCTGCGAAATTTTCGCACGGGGCAACTAGTTTGTTCATAAAATGTTTCTTGTGTATAATCATAATATATGGTCTTAAATATTAATGATATCGTAGATACTATTTGGTGTGCCTTTCTTTGATATTTTTAAATTTAGATGTTAAGTGCTAGTGCAAAGTTTTTACTTTGCTATGGTGGTATAGGTTCTGATTGGATATTCATCTTCCTATGGTAGAACCCATCGGTAACATTAACTGATCTGTGATCTTTGGTTTGGGAATGGAACATTCAGTGTTGCTCCCAGTTTCTTTTCTCAGATGTATGCAATTCTGCCATAGAACATGGAGTTCACCCAATGGTGCATGCAATATTTTTCAAATAATTAGCGAATCATATATCTTAAAATGGTTCATCCCTTTTGAGAATATAAACAAAAGTTGAAGCCAATTTCAATCATGTGTGACATTGGGCAAGCTATGCAAAATTCAATGATGGAGTTGGCAACCGGTGATTAGACACTCTTATCCAAAATTTTTAACAGCAAAGTGATTAACATACTTAACATGCCATAAAGAGTTAACTTTCGTATGTGCTGAATCCCTTCCAAGATAGTTCTTGTCGACTCTTTTTTCTGTGCAAATGTATCAACAGTGCACGCTGTTCTCCCGTAAGAAATACATGGGCCCATATGATTTACGTGGTGTCTTCATGATGTTGGACAGAGTATACATGCCTACCCGAAGAGAAGCCCAACTAGCACACATTAACATCGCTCTCTGACGTTTTATTTGCTCTTCTGACTATTTTCTTGAAGTCGAGTTTCTAATGACCCTCTCTTACTCACCCAAATAATTTATAGACATGGGTACCACAATTTAGGTTATATGTGAGGGTTTTCCAAAAATATATTACCGAATATAGTAAACCTTTGCGATAACGAAATTGAGAGGATTGAAAAATTGTCAGTTCGTTATTGAAAATTTTGTTATTGCTTTTTCTATCAAAGGAGGTTCAGATATAGGCAGATTACAACACTCCAAAAAGTAATTAAATAACTGTTCTTCTAATTCTGCTTGCTGCGGTTTTGAAATTTTTTTCCTTTAGATCCAAAATCTGCAGGAGCATTTAATACTTTGGCTCTATCACGGATGATATTACTTAAAGTTGGAGCAGGTATGTTAAACTTTGCAGCAATACTGACTTACTACTTACTGACTGATACTAATACTAGGAAAGCTCAGTATTTATTACCAAAATATCAGGGGCATTAAATCAAAGATTAAAGAACTTAAATCTGCCACTGCTGATGAAAACCATGATATTCTAATTCTAACTGAGACTTGGTTAAATCCCGACATTTCGTCTTCAGAGCTTGGTCTGTACAACTATGATATTTATAGAACAGATAGAAATGTGTTAAATTCTACTAAAAAACAGGTGGTGGTGTATTAATTGCTGTTAAAAATTATTTAAAATCTTATGTTATTCCTAGTTACCATTCCAATGTAGAGGAACTTTTTATTTGTATAAGTGGAGAAACAATTAAATTATTAGTTGGCTCTGTCTATTTACCACCAGCTTCAAATTATGAGAAATTCGAATCTCATGCAAATTCAATAGAATATATAACCAATGTGCAAAACTTTAGTAACATTATCATTGCAGGAGACTATAACTTACCTGGTATTGGCTGGAATAATATTTTAAATTCTACCTTTAATTCTCAAGCTAAAGCTATCATTGATACTATCACCTTTCTTGGTCTCTCCCAAGTAAATAGCATTCTAAATAACAATAACCATATTCTTGATTTGGTATTTACATCTTTATCAGACACTTCATGCGTTGCTTCAGAACCAATATTACCTTGTGACAGTCATTACCCAGCAATTCACTGTGAAATCAATCTAAAAGATAAAATACAATTGATAAACTATTCAATGGAAATATTTGATTTTAAGTCTTGTGATTATCCTTCTTTGATTGATCATCTATATTGTATAAACTGGGCTGGCTTACTTTGTAATGCTAATGTGAATGATGACCTAGAGATATTTTATAAAGTCTTGAATGATGCTATTACTTCATTTACACCTAAAATAAAGATATATAATGGAAGCTACCCTAGATGGTTTTCAACTGAATTAAAACAACTTACAAGCTTAAAAAAATCTGCACATAAGGCCTACAAAATTTCATCTAACCCTAGGGATTACAACCATTTTCAATACTGGAGAAAAAAATGCAAGGCAATTGCCAGACGGTGCTACAAGGATTACCTGGATAATGTCCAATATTCCATATCATTGAATTTGAAGTATTTCTGGACTTTTGTGAAAAATCAGAACTCACTTGATAAATTACCACATAGAATGTTCCTAGAGGATAAAATTGCTGACAACTATACAAATATTGCCAATTTATTTGCAGATTACTTCTCTCAGGTATATACTGAACCTGAGTATATTGATATACCTGAGATTACCTCAAATGGAAATGTAAATATCAACAAAATCCATGTGTCCTGCAAAGACATAGAAAATAAGCTATTATCTCTTGACTTAACCAAGAGCCCTGGGCCTGACTGTATTCCTGCCACTGTATTGAAAAATTGCCATTGTCCATTAGTATATCCGCTCTTTATATTATATAACAAGTCTTTGTGCAGTGGAACATATCCATCACTATTTAAACTCAGTCACATAACACCAATTTATAAAAATGGGGACAAATCAAGTATCACTAACTATAGACCAGTCACGATTCAATCATCACAAGCCAAAATACTGGAAAGCCTAGTGGTTGACAAAATCACTATAGATGTTAAGTCACAAATTATTAAAGAACAGCATGGTTTCCTCCAAGGAAGGTCAACAACAACCAATTTACTCTGTTACCAAGATTTCATTATCAAAGCCTTTGCCAGTAACTACCAAATAGATTCTATATATACAGATTTCTCCAAGGCATTTGATAAAGTTAATCATACTTTATTGATAGCGAAACTGCAGGAATATGGATTTGGAGGACGAATGTTAGAATGGTTTACCAGTTACCTCAAAGAGAGAAAATTGAGGGTGCATGTGAATGGATGCAAGTCCTATATCTTTGAGGCTCATACTGGAGTTCCACAAGGGTCCCATCTCGGACCACTCTTATTTAATCTATTTATTAATGATGTAGGTAAAGATTTATATCCATTGCCTTTTTCTCTATATGCGGATGACCTCAAGATTTATAATATAATTAAATCTACTGAGGATTGTCATGTCCTGCAATCAGGCTTGGAAAGACTGTCCACATGGTGTACTAAAAACCAGATGATCCTCAATCAATCCAAATGTAAAGTTATATCTTTTTATAGGATAAACAGTGCAATCAATTTTGATTACCAAATTGAAAAAAATATATTAAATAGGGTAAATAGGCACTATTAATGACCTAGGGGTGATCTTCGATAGAAATTTAAGTTTCCATCATCATATTGAAAACGTTATCTCGAAAGCTAACAAATAACTTGGTTTTGTATACAGGATTACCAAAGATTTCAACAATTTAAATACCATCAAATATCTATTCTGTTCATTGGTCCGCCCATTATTGGAATATTGCTCCATGGTCTGGTCTCCTTATTATAATAATCAGAAGATAAGAATTGAAAGAGTACAGCATCGACTCTTTCGGCTAATCTCCTATAAATTTAAAATAAATGCAGACTATACATATTTCTACTCAACGCTAAATGTATTACCCTTAGAGACTAGAAGAGATCATATAGGTATTATATTTCTTTACAAACTACTACACAACGAGGTGGACTCTAACGACATTATGGAGATGCTAAGCTTTCGTGTTCCACAAAGGAATACTAGGCTAAACATGCCATTTATAGCTAAACAAACAAATAGGAACTACTACTATCACTCTCCAATACTGCATTTAATGAGAACTTGCAATATGATATGCGATGGTATCGATCTCTATAATGTTAGCTTAACAACTTTAAGAAATAAACTTATAATACCTTGACTTGTTTTTTATTATATTATTATGTAAATTATAATTGGTTTGTTGAATGAATTTTCTTTGATTTGAAATACTGGAATTCTAACTTTGAATTGTATTTTTTTATATATATATTATTCTTCTACATCTATTGTGATCGAAATTTTTTTTATATAATGTATTTATGTTTTATGAATTTTATTTCTTAGAATGTAATCTTGCACTATTTTATTATTATACTTATTTTATGTATCTTATGTTTTTCTTCTTCGCACTTTCTATTGTGACAAAAATTTTACTTATGTATTTATCTTATGTATTATTCATACGTTTTAAAGAATAATTTTTGATTATATTTCATTACTGTACTTTTTTTTACATAATTTTTTAAAATTTTTATATTTATATTTTCATAACATTATTATGTTGTATTATAATATTCTACTGTATTTTCTAATTATAATTTGTATTGTAAAATTTCATTGTAATCGACATTTATATGTAAAATGTTAATGGGATAACTCCCGTAATAAACATATTATATATAATACTCAGCTTGGATTCTCCACTTGTTTTTCTCGTCTCGAGAGCATCAAGAATTTCTTTTTCCTTTCCCAAAGAAAGACGATTTCTATTATTTTTCCAGAATCCATTTTACTTATTACAGTCTCAATTTCCTCCTGATTTTTAAGGATTTTTTGTCTTTGGATTTGCACAAGAAATGAAACATGCACAGATGAAAATGTTTTTCACGTTATTCGCTGCGAGGCATAAACTCTTCGTGATTTTATTTTAATATGCTGTAACTTAGGTAAGCCCGTTTCAGATGGTCATATTTTTGGGAACACCCGAGGACGTCACATTTTACTAAAAGCTAGCGATGCTAGCTGAACATGGACAAAGGGGATAGACTCACTCTGAACTTCTTTGTTTTGAATAGACAATCAAGACGAACGGCATAAAATACCTAACTCAAACCCTGCTTTTCTTCACGTGGTTGTACATTCGCTTTATAATACAAGTACTTAGGTTCACTTGGTATATTATGAATATCTCTTTCTGATAACGTATGATAACATAATGATTCCGCAAAATTCATAAGCATAGCGCTGGGTTAAGCATAGCCCCTTCTCCCTTTGATTTTGTTGTGCTTCTTATAAATAAAAACATCTTAAATTCCTAACAGGTTCATAGTGAGCGGCAGATCATGGACCTACTCAACCGTTACTTTTAAGAAAATTTACGACTGGTTGTAGAAAAACATCAGGAAAATTAGAAAATTTGACATCGAAGCATCTATGAAGAGGATAAAAATTACAATTCATTATTGAAAAATCTCGTTATTGACAAAAGTGGCAGGTCCAAAATCTGTTTTGTTATTGAGTTAATTTCGTTATCTCTGAGTTAGCAATTGCAAAGTTCTACTGTAGCCTGTTGATAATGTTTTCCTTATAACTTATACAAACTGTCATTGACGATAGAATTTCATTCGAAAAAGAAAACTACTAAACACCATTCATGACTCCTTTATTCCCCTATTTACGAAAGAATACTTAGCTACATCTGTCCTTTGTTTCCTTAATTTTAATTTTAGTTCGTGATCCCCTTTAGCTATGTAACATGGCCCTTGCATTCTTGATTTAAGTTCTTCCCAAGCATCACCCCCTGTTCTAACCTGGAATATACCTATCAATCTGTTTATTTTTCTTCTATTTTCTAATGATTCCCACCCGAGTATTTTTAGCATTTCATTTACGCTGTCCCTCTTCTTTTGCCTACCCAATACATATCTTGCAGCCTTTCTTTGTACTTTTTCAATCTTATAAATATTTGACTTGTCGTGCGGATCCTAGACATTGGTTGCATACTCTAACATTGGCCTAACTATTGCTTTATACCCTAATTCCTTTGCCTCTTTGCTGCTTCCCTTCAAATTTCTCATGACGTAATGTAAAGTTTTCAGCGCTTCGGACGAAATTTTATCTACGTGAGGTCCCCAGTCTAAGTCTTTTGTCAGTATTATACCTAAGTATTTACATTCCTCCACCCTTGGAATAAGTTCTCCATCGAGCATATAGTTAATCTGCCTTTTAATCCTCTTGTTTGTAAAAGTAATATGTTTGCTTTTCTTTGTGTTTATTTTCATTCCATTACATTTAGCCCACTTCTCAACCATATCTAAATCTCTTTGAAGTGCAATTGAGTCTTCCTCAGTTTTTATTTCCCTATAAACAATGCAATCATCTGCAAAAAGCCGAATACTGGACGAAATATTTTTTGGTAAGTCATTAACGTAAATTAAGAAGAGTAGTGGCCCAATTACACTTCCCTGTGGTACGCCGGAAGTAATATTGACATCTTCGGAGAAGCTCTCGCCAATTTTAACCCGCTGAGTTCTTCCTATTAAAAAATTTTTTAACCACCTTTTGACCCTGTCATCTATATTTAATTTTTCTATTTTTGTAAACAACCGATCATGTGGAACTGTGTCAAAGGCTTTATAAAAATCGATGACTATACCATCAACCTCTCTTCTCTCATCTAGCGAATCCGCTATATCCTGGCATAACCCTAGAAGTTGTGTCTCGCATGAATACTTTCGGTTTCCCTCCAATAATTTCTTAAATAATCTGCTATTATTTTCTCCATTATTTTGCATACCGCCGACGTTAAGCTGACTGGTCTGTAATTTCCCACATCTGTCTTGACTCCGTCTTTGTAAATAGGGACAACTGTAGCTTTCTTCCAATCCTGCGGAATCATTTTGTTATTTAGAATCGCATGAAACAATACTCTTAAATAGGAAACCATGTTCACCGAACCCATTTTTAATAATTCTCCGGATATACTGTCTGGCCTGCGCGATTTATTACTTTTTATTCTTTCTAACTTTCTTCTAATATCGGCACTATTAAGTATGAAGTAATTCCATTGTGGTAACGTTTCTGCCGATGCTTCATCTGTATTTGACTTATTTTTTGTCGACTCCTTTGTGCGTTCTATATCCATCCCATTTCTTTGAGCACAGCTATACACCCAGGAGTACCAGTTATTTAAAATATTTGCCTTTACCTTGTCATCTGTTATTACTTTCCCATGATTGTCCTTGATTGCGATAATCTTCTGCTTATTGTCTCTTCTTCTCCCAAGGTATTTAAAGAAATTTCTCTTCCCATCTGTTCCTAATATATTTATGAGATATTTTTCCTTTGCCTCCTTTTTTTTTCTTGTTCAATATTTTTGAAAGCTTTTTATAATTTGCGCTGCTATATTCGCTGCATTTTCTATTTTTATACGTTTTTCTAAGTTTTCTTTTCAGTATCCTAATTTCTTTATTGTAATATTCCGGATCAGTATTACTCTTGAGATATTTCTTTGGAACATATCTTCTTAACCCTTCTGATAAAATGTCTTTAAAGCCTATCCACATTTCTTCGACGCTCTCTCCTTTGCCTGCCCAACTCGGATATTTTTCTTTAAGAAACTGTTGAAAACCTAAACGATCACCTTTGCTGTACTGCCATATCTCTGCTTTTGATAGACATCTTAATGATTTGTAGTTCACTGTTTGTAGCTCAAGTGTCACTGCTTTATGATCACTTATACCCTCCGTAACATTGGTATCTAACAATAGAGAATAAGGTCTAAGCTGGAAAACATCCAGCACATTTACCCTCCTCGTTGCTTTTTCTACTACCTGCCTGAAACCTCCTTCGTTAATTATTCTGTTTACCAATTCCTGCGCCTTTCCACCCCCTGCTGTCGATCCGTCCCACGCTACTACAGGTAGGTTAAGGTCCCCTGCGATGACTAATTCTTTCCGTATGGGCATCTCCAAAAGTAAATTTTCCAAAATTTCTAACGAGTTATAATCTTCTCCCGGTTTACGATATATTGCAATGACTTCTAATGCTTTCGCATCAGTGCTTTTTAGTTTTACACACATCATTTCTGTATCTTCCCTTACTCATTCTAAGGTACCCGCTATACCCTCTCTAACCTCTATAAAGATCCCTCCTCCCCTCGTGTCACGATCTCTTCTGAATATCGTAAAACCCTGTGGAAATATTTCATTTGAATATATACTGGGATTTAACCATGTTTCGGTTCCTACGATTACGTCCGGGCTACTTGTTTCTATCAAAGTTTGAAATTCTTCCTTCTTATTTAGCATACTTCTGCAATTTACCTGAAGGAGTCTTAAACCCTTACCTTCGTCTGCTGTATTTTCTTTATGATGCTGCATGCTTCCCCCTTTTATTTCTCGGCAGAATTCTTCTTCCTCCTTACTACACATCCATTCCAGTCCACTCTTCTTTCTTCCGCGCACATCTTCATCGGCACAGCTTAAGTCACTCATATTTTCAAATTCATCATCGTAATCCCCCTTTGATAAGCAAAGAGAGCCATTTTCACAAACATCTCCTTTACCTTCGTTTGTTTTTTCCAATTTTGATTTCCCCCTTAGCCTTGATCCAACCATATTATCCCTCTGAAATACTACTGTATTTTTCATATTAATCCCCGAAACCCCCCTATTAGATAAGCCACTGTGGTAGATTGATGATTCTCTGCCATATCCCCGGTTTGAAGGAAGCGTTTTGCATCCTTCTCTTTAAATGTTTACATGTTTTATGATAATTTAAAGTAATGAATCTTTTCTTATCATTTTTCAAACCAAGTGTCTCTCTTCTGTCATCCTTACATGGTTTTTAGAAAGGTACTAGCTGAGGCGCCCATTGATTATCAACGGAGATATATAAATAAGCTGTAGATAATATATTATAACTTGTGCAGAGGAGAATCTAATACCTCTCACTTAGCTTGCATTAATGAAAATGTTATCCTAAATGGAAATGTTTTATATTTTCTAACTTCTTATAATTTGAATCCAAATCTATAATCCACGATAAGAAAAGGAATCGTCTTAGATTTTCTTTCTTTAGGAGTTTCCTCAACTGTGTAAGATGATTCTTTCTTGGGATTTTTCCTGGGTGCACGTCATCTCATGTAATAATTACCCATTTCCTTATGTTTCATTTAAATTTACTTATTAAGATAGTATTGCTTAGCTTCACATTGAATTCTATAAGGGAGAAAATTTTGATGGAGACAATACTACATTCGGTTTGCTCACGAATACAAAATATCGCCCGTGTAAAAAATGAGGAGTTTCATTAAGTTATCATTTACTCGAAATGCTAATGTAATACGCGGTATTAGATGATTAGGTAAGAAGAGTCATGGTTCAAGCACCTACTGCCACACGCTAAGAGGCTGCACGCAGTATACATTAATCAATTTAAAGTTTTTCCAGTGTAAATCACACGTAGTACCTTCATTATTTTCAAATAGAGTTAGCAAAGTCGAGGTGATAAAGAAATTTTACCTCAATTATCATACGTTGCCTCTTGTGAATGAAGACTGCAAATTGTTTGTAAATGCAAATGCTGAAATTTCAGAATATTGCATGCTAAGTACACATACAATCATTAATTTTTAATCATTGCTTTCATATGGACCTAAAATCATCGTGTATTCTTATAGACAAACGCAATACCTCGGTTTCAACAATCGCATTCGTCGTCAAGTGGACTCGTTGTATATAGCCTCGAAATTTCATAAAATTTCCGCTTATTATAACCAAATTCTCGCTATTTCGACCCGATAACGATATTTTGCGACCATATTAAAAATGTTTAAACATTCTCTTTCTTTTGTTGCTTGTCTCGATTTCGTAAACCTATTATGTCTTACATAATTTAGCAAAAGAAATGTGGCCTGCAACCGATAAAACTGAGGTTTACGTGCATTTCTTATAAGAACGTTTTTTCTTGTCTGGGTTGAACTGGGGACATATAAGTAAATTAAAAATAGTCTCTTATCTAAAAAGGAAATACACTTAAAACAGTAAAACTTTAAAAGTTGTGCCATAAATGGTTCACAAGTTTTAGGCGAACATACATACACACACACATAAACACACCTTATTTTATTATATTAGTTAAATAATTCACTATTATATATACTTTTTGTGGGAGGAAATGTCTTTTGGAATTGGGAGGAAATGACTTTGGAAAAGTGAGGAATTGGTCCTCTAAACCTGATATCATGTAGTGTCAGGAATTTTTATTCCGCTTTTTGTCCTCTTGAGTATTTGAGGGTTTTAGGAAAAGCCGTAAACCCGGTCTTAAAACCCGAGGACGATACAGTCCTTACCCAACACCTCCCCGCGGTAGAGGACGGCCAACGTATACAAGTGGTATACGACTAAGTTTGGGAAGGGGCCGAATGGGTACCGGCATACGTATCCAAACTCCATGTCTTCTAATGGAGAAAATGGGCATTCTGTTGTCCTGGGGTTGAGAAATCGATCCCGAATGCGCTAGGGCCATAGGCAGGTGGGGAGATTTAGGAAGGGCGTTAGAGCAGATTCCTTAGCAGTGAGGAGGGTGGGAACCGCTTCTTTAGTGCTTCCAGTGTGTTTAGCTAGTCTTTTTGTTTCGTTTGATTGTTTCGTTCCTCCTCTTCAGAGGGTGTTCCCGAGGTTCCTGTTCATCATGGGCACATACAATTCAGTGCCTTCACACTCATCAGATCACGGCACCATATATTAAACACCTAACACACCACAAGAAACATCAATTCCTCGGTCATTGCTCACACCATTTTTCTCCACACTGTTCACATTAATGTATTTCATGATGTATTTTTACTGTTATGTAGAGTGTTTATGTCATCGTGTGTATCTAGCGTGTAATGTATGTTTTTCATTCCTATGTGTAAGTGTACTGTTTTTTCAAATTCCCATGAATGTTTTTTCTTCAGGCTCTATAATTTGAATCTTTTTTCCGCAGGTAGGGAAGCGCTGCTGTATACATAGGATAGATTTAGCTTAGAACGCACGAGAAATATTTCAGCTGGCAGATAATTAGTTAGCTCGATTTTCTCGATAATGCATGAGCCGTCATGTTTGACGTAGTCGAATTTTGTTTTGTGCGCTAGGTAATTTTTCGTGAAGCGGTGTTTTCTCTTGCTCATATTCTTAGGGCAAATCGTCAAACGTTTCCGTTAGGGTAGAGTTTACCGTAGTATAGATGCGATTTTAGGGATTCATTAACTCATGTGATGGAAATTATTGGGATCCGATTCTACCTACGGTGTGCCTAATGAGTGAATGATTGTGGCAAGTGCACTTGCATGAATGTCTGCTAGTTGATGATTTTTAGATTGACACCTTTCCTGGTTGATAGTCCTTATGTGTAGTTAGGTCTTTTGGAACTAACACTGTGGTGGTGGGAGAGTGTGTGCAAGGTAAAAGCGGATTCCCAATCCCATTTCCATCCAAAAAAAATTTTAAGTGTAATTAATAGCGCAGGGGAGGGGAATTATAATCTCTCAGTGATTTAAGACCAGACAGAGCTGATCTTTGCGAGTTCTCAATCTTCGAATCGCTATGCATCTTAGGTCACGAAGGTCGTAAATTACGCTAGAATTCTATGGTAGATACGATAGGTTAATTTCGAAACCTTTTGTTCTCTGCGATTTACCACCGAATCATTACTTAGTATTTATGTCGCCTAAGTTACAATATTTTCTTAAGTAAGAGCGCTCGGACTTTTATTATATAAGCGACTATGGTAGATTGATAATTCTCTTTCATATCCCGTTTTTAAGGTTGCATTTTGCATCCTTCTCTTTAAATGTTTACGTGTCTTATGATAATTTAAGGAATGAATGTTTTCTCATCATTTTCCAAAGCAAGTGTCTATCTTCTGTCATCCTTACGTGGTTGTTAGAAAGTTATATTGCTTAATGTGAGAGTTGGTGTTTAATCTTAGCATAAGATTTAATTTATGATTTAGTGTAAGTTTTTGTTTAGTTTATTTTGTTGTATATCATTGAATGAATACTTGTTGGGTATTTTATTTAGTATTCGAAAGATATTGTTTTCTTGTCCATGATGTTGGGTTGCATTTAAAATGCAGGAGGAATGGGTCCTCTATACCTAATATCATGTAGTGTCAGGAATTTTTATTCCGCTTTTTGTCCTCTTGAGTATTTGAGGGTTTTAGGAAAAGCCGTAAACCCGGTCTTAAAACCCGAGGACGATACAGTCCTTACCCAACACCTCCCCGCGGTAGAGGACGGCCAACGTATACAAGTGGTATACGACTAAGTTTGGGAAGGGGCCGAATGGGTACCGGCATACGTATCCAAAGTCCATGTCTTCTAATGGAGAAAATGGGCATTCTGTTGTCCTGGGGTTGAGAAATCGATCCCGAATGCGCTAGGGCCATAGGCAGGTGGGGAGATTTAGGAAGGGCGTTAGAGCAGATTCCTTAGCAGTGAGGAGGGTGGGAACCGCTTCTTTAGTGCTTCCAGTGTGTTTAGCTAGTCTTTTTGTTTCGTTTGATTGTTTCGTTCCTCCTCTTCAGAGGGTGTTCCCGAGGTTCCTGTTCATCATGGGCACATACAATTCAGTGCCTTCACACTCATCAGATCACGGCACCATATATTAAACACCTAACACACCACAAGAAACATCAATTCCTCGGTCATTGCTCACACCATTTTTCTCCACACTGTTCACATTAATGTATTTCATGATGTATTTTTACTGTTATGTAGAGTGTTTATGTCATCGTGTGTATCTAGCGTGTAATGTATGTTTTTCATTCCTATGTGTAAGTGTACTGTTTTTTCAAATTCCGATGAATGTTTTTTTTTCAGGCTCTATAATTTGAATCTTTTTTCCGCAGGTAGGGAAGCGCTGCTGTATACATAGGATAGATTTAGCTTAGAACGCACGAGAAATATTTCAGCTGGCAGATAATTAGTTAGCTCGATTTTCTCGATAATGCATGAGCCGTCATGTTTGACGTAGTCGAATTTTGTTTTGTGCGCTAGGTAATTTTTCGTGAAGCGGTGTTTTCTCTTGCTCATATTCTTAGGGCAAATCGTCTTACGTTTCCGTTAGGGTAGAGTTTACCGTAGTATAGATGCGATTTTAGGGATTCATTAACTCATGTGATGGAAATTATTGGGATCCGATTCTACCTACGGTGTGCCTAATGAGTGAATGATTGTGGCAAGTGCACTTGCATGAATGTCTGCTAGTTGATGATTTTTAGATTGACACCTTTCCTGGTTGATAGTCCTTATGTGTAGTTAGGTCTTTTGGAACTAACACTGTGGTGGTGGGAGAGTGTGTGCAAGGTAAAAGCGGATTCCCAATCCCATTTCCATCCAAAAAAAATTTTAAGTGTAATTAATAGCGCAGGGGAGGGGAATTATAATCTCTCAGTGATTTAAGACCAGACAGAGCTGATCTTTGCGAGTTCTCAATCTTCGAATCGCTATGCATCTTAGGTCACGAAGGTCGTAAATTACGCTAGAATTCTATGGTAGATACGATAGGTTAATTTCGAAACCTTTTGTTCTCTGCGATTTACCACCGAATCATTACTTAGTATTTATGTCGCCTAAGTTACAATATTTTCTTAAGTAAGAGCGCTCGGACTTTTATTATAGAAGCGACTATGGTAGATTGAAGATTCTCTTTCATATCCCGTTTTTCAAGGTTGCATTTTGCATCCTTCTCTTTAAATTTTTACGTGTCTTATGATAATTTAAGGAATGAATGTTTTCTCATCATTTTCCAAAGCAAGTGTCTATCTTCTGTCATCCTTACGTGGTTGTTAGAAAGTTATATTGCTTAATGTGAGAGTTGGTGTTTAATCTTAGCATAAGATTTAATTTATGATTTAGTGTAAGTTTTTGTTTAGTTTATTTTGTTGTATATCATTGAATGAATACTTGTTGGGTATTTTATTTAGTATTCGAAAGATATTGTTTTCTTGTCCATGATGTTGGGTTGCATTTAAAATGCAGGAGGAATGGGTCCTCTATACCTAATATCATGTAGTGTCAGGAATTTTTATTCCGCTTTTTGTCCTCTTGAGTATTTGAGGGTTTTAGGAAAAGCCGTAAACCCGGTCTTAAAACCCGAGGACGATACAGTCCTTACCCAACACCTCCCCGCGGTAGAGGACGGCCAACGTATACAAGTGGTATACGACTAAGTTTGGGAAGGGGCCGAATGGGTACCGGCATACGTATCCAAACTCCATGTCTTCTAATGGAGAAAATGGGCATTCTGTTGTCCTGGGGTTGAGAAATCGATCCCGAATGCGCTAGGGCCATAGGCAGGTGGGGAGATTTAGGAAGGGCGTTAGAGCAGATTCCTTAGCAGTGAGGAGGGTGGGAACCGCTTCTTTAGTGCTTCCAGTGTGTTTAGCTAGTCTTTTTGTTTCGTTTGATTGTTTCGTTCCTCCTCTTCAGAGGGTGTTCCCGAGGTTCCTGTTCATCATGGGCACATACAATTCAGTGCCTTCACACTCATCAGATCACGGCACCATATATTAAACACCTAACACACCACAAGAAACATCAATTCCTCGGTCATTGCTCACACCATTTTTCTCCACACTGTTCACATTAATGTATTTCATGATGTATTTTTACTGTTATGTAGAGTGTTTATGTCATCGTGTGTATCTAGCGTGTAATGTATGTTTTTCATTCCTATGTGTAAGTGTACTGTTTTTTCAAATTCCCATGAATGTTTTTTTTTCAGGCTCTATAATTTGAATCTTTTTCCGTAGGTAGGGAAGCGCTGCTGTATACATAGGATAGATTTAGCTTAGTTCGCACGAGAAATATTTCAGCCGGCAGTTAATTAGTTAGCTCCTTTTTTTCGATAATGCATGAGCCGTCATGTTTGACGTAGGCGAATTTTGTTTTATGCGCTAGGTAATTTTTCGTGAAACGGTGTTTTCTCTTGCTCATATTCTTAGGGCAAATCGTCTTACGTTTCCGTTAGGGTAGAGTTTACCGTAGCATAGATGCGATTTTAGGGATTCATTAACTCATGTGATGGAAATTATTGGGATCCGATTCTACCTACGGTGTGCCTAATGAGTGAATGATTGTGGCAAGTGCACTTGCATGAATGTCTGCTAGTTAATGATTTTTAGATTGACACCTTTCCTGGTTGATAGTCCTTATGTGTAGTTAGGTCTTTTGGAACTAACACTGTGGTGGTGGGAGAGTGTGTGCAAGGTAAAAGCGGATTCCCAATCCCATTTCCATCCAAAAAAAAATTTTAAGTGTAATTAATAGCGCAGGGGAGGGGAATTATAATCTCTCAGTGATTTAAGACCAGACAGAGCTGATCTTTGCGAGTTCTCAATCTTCGAATCGCTATGCATCTTAGGTCACGAAGGTCGTAAATTACGCTAGAATTCTATGGTAGATACGATAGGTTAATTTCGAAACCTTTTGTTCTCTGCGATTTACCACCGAATCATTACTTAGTATTTATGTCGCCTAAGTTACAATATTTTCTTAAGTAAGAGCGCTCGGACTTTTATTATATAAGCGACTATGGTAGATTGATGATTCTCTTTCATATCCCGTTTTTAAGGTTGCATTTTGCATCCTTCTCTTTAAATGTTTACGTGTCTTATGATAAATTAAGGAATGAATGTTTTCTCATCATTTTCCAAAGCAAGTGTCTATCTTCTGTCATCCTTACGTGATTGTTAGAAAGTTATATTGCTTAATGTGAGAGTTGGTGTTTAATCTTAGCATAAGATTTAATTTATGATTTAGTGTAAGTTTTTGTTTAGTTTATTTTGTTCTATATCATTGAATGAACACTTGTTGGGTATTTTATTTAGTATTCGAAAGATATTGTTTTCTTGTCCATGATGTTGGGTTGCATTTAAAATGCAGGAGGAATGGGTCCTCTATACCTAATATCATGTAGTGTCAGGAATTTTTATTCCGCTTTTTGTCCTCTTGAGTATTTGAGGGTTTTAGGAAAAGCCGTAAACCCGGTCTTAAAACCCGAGGACGATACAGTCCTTACCCAACACCTCCCCGCGGTAGAGGACGGCCAACGTATACAAGTGGTATACGACTAAGTTTGGGAAGGGGCCGAATGGGTACCGGCATACGTATCCAAACTCCATGTCTTCTAATGGAGAAAATGGGCATTCTGTTGTCCTGGGGTTGAGAAATCGATCCCGAATGCGCTAGGGCCATAGGCAGGTGGGGAGATTTAGGAAGGGCGTTAGAGCAGATTCCTTAGCAGTGAGGAGGGTGGGAACCGCTTCTTTAGTGCTTCCAGTGTGTTTAGCTAGTCTTTTTGTTTCGTTTGATTGTTTCGTTCCTCCTCTTCAGAGGGTGTTCCCGAGGTTCCTGTTCATCATGGGCACATACAATTCAGTGCCTTCACACTCATCAGATCACGGCACCATATATTAAACACCTAACACACCACAAGAAACATCAATTCCTCGGTCATTGCTCACACCATTTTTCTCCACACTGTTCACATTAATGTATTTCATGATGTATTTTTACTGTTATGTAGAGTGTTTATGTCATCGTGTGTATCTAGCGTGTAATGTATGTTTTTCATTCCTATGTGTAAGTGTACTGTTTTTTAAAATTCCCATGAATGTTTTTTTTTCAGGCTCTATAATTTGAATCTTTTTTCCGCAGGTAGGGAAGCGCTGCTGTATACATAGGATAGATTTAGCTTAGAACGCACGAGAAATATTTCAGCCGGCAGTTAATTAGTTAGCTCCTTTTTTTCGATAATGCATGAGCCGTCATGTTTGACGTAGGCGAATTTTGTTTTATGCGCTAGGTAATTTTTCGTGAAGCGGTGTTTTCTCTTGCTCATATTCTTAGGGCAAATCGTCAAACGTTTCCGTTAGGGTAGAGTTTACCGTAGCATAGATGCGATTTTAGGGATTCATTAACTCATGTGATGGAAATTATTGGGATCCGATTCTACCTACGGTGTGCCTAATGAGTGAATGATTGTGGCAAGTGCACTTGCATGAATGTCTGCTAGTTGATGATTTTTAGATTGACACCTTTCCTGGTTGATAGTCCTTATGTGTAGTTAGGTCTTTTGGAACTAACACTGTGGTGGTGGGAGAGTGTGTGCAAGGTAAAAGCGGATTCCCAATCCCATTTCCATCCAAAAAAAATTTTAAGTGTAATTAATAGCGCAGGGGAGGGGAATTATAATCTCTCAGTGATTTAAGACCAGACAGAGCTGATCTTTGCGAGTTCTCAATCTTCGAATCGCTATGCATCTTAGGTCACGAAGGTCGTAAATTACGCTAGAATTCTATGGTAGATACGATAGGTTAATTTCGAAACCTTTTGTTCTCTGCGATTTACCACCGAATCATTACTTAGTATTTATGTCGCCTAAGTTACAATATTTTCTTAAGTAAGAGCGCTCGGACTTTTATTATAGAAGCGACTATGGTAGATTGAAGATTCTCTTTCATATCCCGTTTTTCAAGGTTGCATTTTGCATCCTTCTCTTTAAATTTTTACGTGTCTTATGATAATTTAAGGAATGAATGTTTTCTCATCATTTTCCAAAGCAAGTGTCTATCTTCTGTCATCCTTACGTGGTTGTTAGAAAGTTATATTGCTTAATGTGAGAGTTGGTGTTTAATCTTAGCATAAGATTTAATTTATGATTTAGTGTAAGTTTTTGTTTAGTTTATTTTGTTCTATATCATTGAATGAACACTTGTTGGGTATTTTATTTAGTATTCGAAAGATATTGTTTTCTTGTCCATGATGTTGGGTTGCATTTAAAATGCAGGAGGAATGGGTCCTCTATACCTAATATCATGTAGTGTCAGGAATTTTTATTCCGCTTTTTGTCCTCTTGAGTATTTGAGGGTTTTAGGAAAAGCCGTAAACCCGGTCTTAAAACCCGAGGACGATACAGTCCTTACCCAACACCTCCCCGCGGTAGAGGACGGCCAACGTATACAAGTGGTATACGACTAAGTTTGGGAAGGGGCCGAATGGGTACCGGCATACGTATCCAAACTCCATGTCTTCTAATGGAGAAAATGGGCATTCTGTTGTCCTGGGGTTGAGAAATCGATCCCGAATGCGCTAGGGCCATAGGCAGGTGGGGAGATTTAGGAAGGGCGTTAGAGCAGATTCCTTAGCAGTGAGGAGGGTGGGAACCGCTTCTTTAGTGCTTCCAGTGTGTTTAGCTAGTCTTTTTGTTTCGTTTGATTGTTTCGTTCCTCCTCTTCAGAGGGTGTTCCCGAGGTTCCTGTTCATCATGGGCACATACAATTCAGTGCCTTCACACTCATCAGATCACGGCACCATATATTAAACACCTAACACACCACAAGAAACATCAATTCCTCGGTCATTGCTCACACCATTTTTCTCCACACTGTTCACATTAATGTATTTCATGATGTATTTTTACTGTTATGTAGAGTGTTTATGTCATCGTGTGTATCTAGCGTGTAATGTATGTTTTTCATTCCTATGTGTAAGTGTACTGTTTTTTCAAATTCCCATGAATGTTTTTTTTTCAGGCTCTATAATTTGAATCTTTTTTCCGCAGGTAGGGAAGCGCTGCTGTATACATAGGATAGATTTAGCTTAGAACGCACGAGAAATATTTCAGCCGGCAGTTAATTAGTTAGCTCCTTTTTTTCGATAATGCATGAGCCGTCATGTTTGACGTAGGCGAATTTTGTTTTATGCGCTAGGTAATTTTTCGTGAAGCGGTGTTTTCTCTTGCTCATATTCTTAGGGCAAATCGTCAAACGTTTCCGTTAGGGTAGAGTTTACCGTAGCATAGATGCGATTTTAGGGATTCATTAACTCATGTGATGGAAATTATTGGGATCCGATTCTACCTACGGTGTGCCTAATGAGTGAATGATTGTGGCAAGTGCACTTGCATGAATGTCTGCTAGTTGATGATTTTTAGATTGACACCTTTCCTGGTTGATAGTCCTTATGTGTAGTTAGGTCTTTTGGAACTAACACTGTGGTGGTGGGAGAGTGTGTGCAAGGTAAAAGCGGATTCCCAATCCCATTTCAATCCAAAAAAATTTTTAAGTGTAATTAATAGCGCAGGGGAGGGGAATTATAATCTCTCAGTGATTTAAGACCAGACAGAGCTGATCTTTGTGAGTTCTCAATCTTCGAATCGCTATGCATCTTAGGTCACGAAGGTCGTAAATTACGCTAGAATTCTATGGTAGATACGATAGGTTAATTTCGAAACCTTTTGTTCTCTGCGATTTACCACCGAATCATTACTTAGTATTTATGTCGCCTAAGTTACAATATTTTCTTAAGTAAGAGCGCTCGGACTTTTATTATAGAAGCGACTATGGTAGATTGATGATTCTCTTTCATATCCCGTTTTTAAGGTTGCATTTTGCATCCTTCTCTTTAAATGTTTACGTGTCTTATGATAAATTAAGGAATGAATGTTTTCTCATCATTTTCCAAAGCAAGTGTCTATCTTCTGTCATCCTTACGTGGTTGTTAGAAAGTTATATTGCTTAATGTGAGAGTTGGTGTTTAATCTTAGCATAAGATTTAATTTATGATTTAGTGTAAGTTTTTGTTTAGTTTATTTTGTTGTATATTATTGAATGAATACTTGTTGGGTATTTTATTTAGTATTCGAAAGATATTGTTTTCTTGTCCATGATGTTGGGTTGCATTTAAAATGCAGGAGGAATGGGTCCTCTATACCTAATATCATGTAGTGTCAGGAATTTTTATTCCGCTTTTTGTCCTCTTGAGTATTTGAGGGTTTTAGGAAAAGCCGTAAACCCGGTCTTAAAACCCGAGGACGATACAGTCCTTACCCAACACCTCCCCGCGGTAGAGGACGGCCAACGTATACAAGTGGTATACGACTAAGTTTGGGAAGGGGCCGAATGGGTACCGGCATACGTATCCAAAGTCCATGTCTTCTAATGGAGAAAATGGGCATTCTGTTGTCCTGGGGTTGAGAAATCGATCCCGAATGCGCTAGGGCCATAGGCAGGTAAGGGGGATTTAGGAAGGGCGTTAGAGCAGATTCCTTAGCAGTGAGGAGGGTGGGAACCGCTTCTTTAGTGCTTCCAGTGTGTTTAGCTAGTCTTTTTGTTTCGTTTGATTGTTTCGTTCCTCCTCTTCAGAGGGTGTTCCCGAGGTTCCTGTTCATCATGGGCACATACAATTCAGTGCCTTCACACTCATCAGATCACGGCACCATATATTAAACACCTAACACACCACAAGAAACATCAATTCCTCGGTCATTGCTCACACCATTTTTCTCCACACTGTTCACATTAATGTATTTCATGATGTATTTTTACTGTTATGTAGAGTGTTTATGTCATCGTGTGTATCTAGCGTGTAATGTATGTTTTTCATTCCTATGTGTAAGTGTACTGTTTTTTCAAATTCCCATGAATGTTTTTTTTTCAGGCTCTATAATTTGAATCTTTTTTCCGCAGGTAGGGAAGCGCTGCTGTATACATAGGATAGATTTAGCTTAGAACGCACGAGAAATATTTCAGCTGGCAGATAATTAGTTAGCTCGATTTTCTCGATAATGCATTAGCCGTCATGTTTGACCTAGGCGAATTTTGTTTTATGCGCTAGGTAATTTTTCGTGAAGCGGTGTTTTCTCTTGCTCATATTCTTAGGGCAAATCGTCAAACGTTTCCGTTAGGGTAGAGTTTACCGTAGCATAGATGCGATTTTAGGGATTCATTAACTCATGTGATGGAAATTATTGGGATCCGATTCTACCTACGGTGTGCCTAATGAGTGAATGATTGTGGCAAGTGCACTTGCATGAATGTCTGCTAGTTGATGATTTTTAGATTGACACCTTTCCTGGTTGATAGTCCTTATGTGTAGTTAGGTCTTTTGGAACTAACACTGTGGTGGTGGGAGAGTGTGTGCAAGGTAAAAGCGGATTCCCAATCCCATTTCCATCCAAAAAAATTTTAAGTGTAATTAATAGCGCAGGGGAGGGGAATTATAATCTCTCAGTGATTTAAGACCAGACAGAGCTGATCTTTGCGAGTTCTCAATCTTCGAATCGCTATGCATCTTAGGTCACGAAGGTCGTAAATTACGCTAGAATTCTATGGTAGATACGATAGGTTAATTTCGAAACCTTTTGTTCTCTGCGATTTACCACCGAATCATTACTTAGTATTTATGTCGCCTAAGTTACAATATTTTCTTAAGTAAGAGCGCTCGGACTTTTATTATATAAGCGACTATGGTAGATTGATGATTCTCTTTCATATCCCGTTTTTAAGGTTGCATTTTGCATCCTTCTCTTTAAATGTTTACGTGTCTTATGATAATTTAAGGAATGAATGTTTTCTCATCATTTTCCAAAGCAAGTGTCTATCTTCTGTCATCCTTACGTGGTTGTTAGAAAGTTATATTGCTTAATGTGAGAGTTGGTGTTTAATCTTAGCATAAGATTTAATTTATGATTTAGTGTAAGTTTTTGTTTAGTTTATTTTGTTGTATATCATTGAATGAATACTTGTTGGGTATTTTATTTAGTATTCGAAAGATATTGTTTTCTTGTCCATGATGTTGGGTTGCATTTAAAATGCAGGAGGAATGGGTCCTCTATACCTAATATCATGTAGTGTCAGGAATTTTTATTCCGCTTTTTGTCCTCTTGAGTATTTGAGGGTTTTAGGAAAAGCCGTAAACCCGGTCTTAAAACCCGAGGACGATACAGTCCTTACCCAACACCTCCCCGCGGTAGAGGACGGCCAACGTATACAAGTGGTATACGACTAAGTTTGGGAAGGGGCCGAATGGGTACCGGCATACGTATCCAAACTCCTTGTCTTCTAATGGAGAAAATGGGCATTCTGTTGTCCTGGGGTTGAGAAATCGATCCCGAATGCGCTAGGGCCATAGGCAGGTGGGGAGATTTAGGAAGGGCGTTAGAGCAGATTCCTTAGCAGTGAGGAGGGTGGGAACCGCTTCTTTAGTGCTTCCAGTGTGTTTAGCTAGTCTTTTTGTTTCGTTTGATTGTTTCGTTCCTCCTCTTCAGAGGGTGTTCCCGAGGTTCCTGTTCATCATGGGCACATACAATTCAGTGCCTTCACACTCATCAGATCACGGCACCATATATTAAACACCTAACACACCACAAGAAACATCAATTCCTCGGTCATTGCTCACACCATTTTTCTCCACACTGTTCACATTAATGTATTTCATGATGTATTTTTACTGTTATGTAGAGTGTTTATGTCATCGTGTGTATCTAGCGTGTAATGTATGTTTTTCATTCCTATGTGTAAGTGTACTGTTTTTTCAAATTCCCATGAATGTTTTTTTTTCAGGCTCTATAATTTGAATCTTTTTTCCGCAGGTAGGGAAGCGCTGCTGTATACATAGGATAGATTTAGCTTAGAACGCACGAGAAATATTTCAGCTGGCAGATAATTAGTTAGCTCGATTTTCTCGATAATGCATGAGCCGTCATGTTTGACGTAGGCGAATTTTGTTTTATGCGCTAGGTAATTTTTCGTGAAGCGGTGTTTTCTCTTGCTCATATTCTTAGGGCAAATCGTCAAACGTTTCCGTTAGGGTAGAGTTTACCGTAGCATAGATGCGATTTTAGGGATTCATTAACTCATGTGATGGAAATTATTGGGATCCGATTCTACCTACGGTGTGCCTAATGAGTGAATGATTGTGGCAAGTGCACTTGCATGAATGTCTGCTAGTTGATGATTTTTAGATTGACACCTTTCCTGGTTGATAGTCCTTATGTGTAGTTAGGTCTTTTGGAACTAACACTGTGGTGGTGGGAGAGTGTGTGCAAGGTAAAAGCGGATTCCCAATCCCATTTCCATCCAAAAAAAATTTTAAGTGTAATTAATAGCGCAGGGGAGGGGAATTATAATCTCTCAGTGATTTAAGACCAGACAGAGCTGATCTTTGCGAGTTCTCAATCTTCGAATCGCTATGCATCTTAGGTCACGAAGGTCGTAAATTACGCTAGAATTCTATGGTAGATACGATAGGTTAATTTCGAAACCTTTTGTTCTCTGCGATTTACCACCGAATCATTACTTAGTATTTATGTCGCCTAAGTTACAATATTTTCTTAAGTAAGAGCGCTCGGACTTTTATTATAGAAGCGACTATGGTAGATTGATGATTCTCTTTCATATCCCGTTTTTAAGGTTGCATTTTGCATCCTTCTCTTTAAATGTTTACGTGTCTTATGATAAATTAAGGAATGAATGTTTTCTCATCATTTTCCAAAGCAAGTGTCTATCTTCTGTCATCCTTACGTGGTTGTTAGAAAGTTATATTGCTTAATGTGAGAGTTGGTGTTTAATCTTAGCATAAGATTTAATTTATGATTTAGTGTAAGTTTTTGTTTAGTTTATTTTGTTGTATATTATTGAATGAATACTTGTTGGGTATTTTATTTAGTATTCGAAAGATATTGTTTTCTTGTCCATGATGTTGGGTTGCATTTAAAATGCAGGAGAAATGGGTCCTCTATACCTAATATCATGTAGTGTCAGGAATTTTTATTCCGCTTTTTGTCCTCTTGAGTATTTGAGGGTTTTAGGAAAAGCCGTAAACCCGGTCTTAAAACCCGAGGACGATACAGTCCTTACCCAACACCTCCCCGCGGTAGAGGACGGCCAACGTATACAAGTGGTATACGACTAAGTTTGGGAAGGGGCCGAATGGGTACCGGCATACGTATCCAAACTCCATGTCTTCTAATGGAGAAAATGGGCATTCTGTTGTCCTGGGGTTGAGAAATCGATCCCGAATGCGCTAGGGCCATAGGCAGGTGGGGAGATTTAGGAAGGGCGTTAGAGCAGATTCCTTAGCAGTGAGGAGGGTGGGAACCGCTTCTTTAGTGCTTCCAGTGTGTTTAGCTAGTCTTTTTGTTTCGTTTGATTGTTTCGTTCCTCCTCTTCAGAGGGTGTTCCCGAGGTTCCTGTTCATCATGGGCACATACAATTCAGTGCCTTCACACTCATCAGATCACGGCACCATATATTAAACACCTAACACACCACAAGAAACATCAATTCCTCGGTCATTGCTCACACCATTTTTCTCCACACTGTTCACATTAATGTATTTCATGATGTATTTTTACTGTTATGTAGAGTGTTTATGTCATCGTGTGTATCTAGCGTGTAATGTATGTTTTTCATTCCTATGTGTAAGTGTACTGTTTTTTCAAATTCCCATGAATGTTTTTTCTTCAGGCTCTATAATTTGAATCTTTTTTCCGCAGGTAGGGAAGCGCTGCTGTATACATAGGATAGATTTAGCTTAGAACGCACGAGAAATATTTCAGCTGGCAGATAATTAGTTAGCTCGATTTTCTCGATAATGCATGAGCCGTCATGTTTGACGTAGGCGAATTTTGTTTTATGCGATAGGTAATTTTTCGTGAAGCGGTGTTTTCTCTTGCTCATATTCTTAGGGCAAATCGTCAAACGTTTCCGTTAGGGTAGAGTTTACCGTAGTATAGATGCGATTTTAGGGATTCATTAACTCATGTGATGGAAATTATTGGGATCCGATTCTACCTACGGTGTGCCTAATGATTGAATGATTGTGGCAAGTGCACTTGCATGAATGTCTGCTAGCTGATGATTTTTAGATTGACACCTTTCCTGGTTGATAGTCCTTATGTGTAGTTAGGTCTTTTGGAACTAACACTGTGGTGGTGGGAGAGTGTGTGCAAGGTAAAAGCGGATTCCCAATCCCATTTCCATCCAAAAAAATTTTTAAGTGTAATTAATAGCGCAGGGGAGGGGAATTATAATCTCTCAGTGATTTAAGACCAGACAGAGCTGATCTTTGCGAGTTCTCAATCTTCGAATCGCTATGCATCTTAGGTCACGAAGGTCGTAAATTACGCTAGAATTCTATGGTAGATACGATAGGTTAATTTCGAAACCTTTTGTTCTCTGCGATTTACCACCGAATCATTACTTAGTATTTATGTCGCCTAAGTTACAATATTTTCTTAAGTAAGAGCGCTCGGACTTTTATTATATAAGCGACTATGGTAGATTGATGATTCTCTTTCATATCCCGTTTTTAAGGTTGCATTTTGCATCCTTCTCTTTAAATGTTTACGTGTCTTATGATAATTTAAGGAATGAATGTTTTCTCATCATTTTCCAAAGCAAGTGTCTATCTTCTGTCATCCTTACGTGGTTGTTAGAAAGTTATATTGCTTAATGTGAGAGTTGGTGTTTAATCTTAGCATAAGATTTAATTTATGATTTAGTGTAAGTTTTTGTTTAGTTTATTTTGTTGTATATCATTGAATGAATACTTGTTGGGTATTTTATTTAGTATTCGAAAGATATTGTTTTCTTGTCCATGATGTTGGGTTGCATTTAAAATGCAGGAGGAATGGGTCCTCTATACCTAATATCATGTAGTGTCAGGAATTTTTATTCCGCTTTTTGTCCTCTTGAGTATTTGAGGGTTTTAGGAAAAGCCGTAAACCCGGTCTTAAAACCCGAGGACGATACAGTCCTTACCCAACACCTCCCCGCGGTAGAGGACGGCCAACGTATACAAGTGGTATACGACTAAGTTTGGGAAGGGGCCGAATGGGTACCGGCATACGTATCCAAACTCCATGTCTTCTAATGGAGAAAATGGGCATTCTGTTGTCCTGGGGTTGAGAAATCGATCCCGAATGCGCTAGGGCCATAGGCAGGTGGGGAGATTTAGGAAGGGCGTTAGAGCAGATTCCTTAGCAGTGAGGAGGGTGGGAACCGCTTCTTTAGTGCTTCCAGTGTGTTTAGCTAGTCTTTTTGTTTCGTTTGATTGTTTCGTTCCTCCTCTTCAGAGGGTGTTCCCGAGGTTCCTGTTCATCATGGGCACATACAATTCAGTGCCTTCACACTCATCAGATCACGGCACCATATATTAAACACCTAACACACCACAAGAAACATCAATTCCTCGGTCATTGCTCACACCATTTTTCTCCACACTGTTCACATTAATGTATTTCATGATGTATTTTTACTGTTATGTAGAGTGTTTATGTCATCGTGTGTATCTAGCGTGTAATGTATGTTTTTCATTCCTATGTGTAAGTGTACTGTTTTTTCAAATTCCCATGAATGTTTTTTTTTCAGGCTCTATAATTTGAATCTTTTTTCCGCAGGTAGGGAAGCGCTGCTGTATACATAGGATAGATTTAGCTTAGAACGCACGAGAAATATTTCAGCTGGCAGATAATTAGTTAGCTCCTTTTTCTCGATAATGCATGAGCCGTCATGTTTGACGTAGGCGAATTTTGTTTTATGCGCTAGGTAATTTTTCGTGAAGCGGTGTTTTCTCTTGCTCATATTCTTAGGGCAAATCGTCAAACGTTTCCGTTAGGGTAGAGTTTACCGTAGTATAGATGCGATTTTAGGGATTCATTAACTCATGTGATGGAAATTATTGGGATCCGATTCTACCTACGGTGTGCCTAATGATTGAATGATTGTGGCAAGTGCACTTGCATGAATGTCTGCTAGCTGATGATTTTTAGATTGACACCTTTCCTGGTTGATAGTCCTTATGTGTAGTTAGGTCTTTTGGAACTAACACTGTGGTGGTGGGAGAGTGTGTGCAAGGTAAAAGCGGATTCCCAATCCCATTTCCATCCAAAAAAATTTTTAAGTGTAATTAATAGCGCAGGGGAGGGGAATTATAATCTCTCAGTGATTTAAGACCAGACAGAGCTGATCTTTGCGAGTTCTCAATCTTCGAATCGCTATGCATCTTAGGTCACGAAGGTCGTAAATTACGCTAGAATTCTATGGTAGATACGATAGGTTAATTTCGAAACCTTTTGTTCTCTGCGATTTACCACCGAATCATTACTTAGTATTTATGTCGCCTAAGTTACAATATTTTCTTAAGTAAGAGCGCTCGGACTTTTATTATATAAGCGACTATGGTAGATTGATGATTCTCTTTCATATCCCGTTTTTAAGGTTGCATTTTGCATCCTTCTCTTTAAATGTTTACGTGTCTTATGATAAATTAAGGAATGAATGTTTTCTCATCATTTTCCAAAGCAAGTGTCTATCTTCTGTCATCCTTACGTGGTTGTTAGAAAGTTATATTGCTTAATGTGAGAGTTGGTGTTTAATCTTAGCATAAGATTTAATTTATGATTTAGTGTAAGTTTTTGTTTAGTTTATTTTGTTGTATATCATTGCATGAATACTTGTTGGGTATTTTATTTAGTATTCGAAAGATATTGTTTTCTTGTCCATGATGTTGGGTTGCATTTAAAATGCAGGAGGAATGGGTCCTCTATACCTAATATCATGTAGTGTCAGGAATTTTTATTCCGCTTTTTGTCCTCTTGAGTATTTGAGGGTTTTAGGAAAAGCCGTAAACCCGGTCTTAAAACCCGAGGACGATACAGTCCTTACCCAACACCTCCCCGCGGTAGAGGACGGCCAAAGTATACAAGTGGTATACGACTAAGTTTGGGAAGGGGCCGAATGGGTACCGGCATACGTATCCAAACTCCATGTCTTCTAATGGAGAAAATGGGCATTCTGTTGTCCTGGGGTTGAGAAATCGATCCCGAATGCGCTAGGGCCATAGGCAGGTGGGGAGATTTAGGAAGGGCGTTAGAGCAGATTCCTTAGCAGTGAGGAGGGTGGGAACCGCTTCTTTAGTGCTTCCAGTGTGTTTAGCTAGTCTTTTTGTTTCGTTTGATTGTTTCGTTCCTCCTCTTCAGAGGGTGTTCCCGAGGTTCCTGTTCATCATGGGCACATACAATTCAGTGCCTTCACACTCATCAGATCACGGCACCATATATTAAACACCTAACACACCACAAGAAACATCAATTCCTCGGTCATTGCTCACACCATTTTTCTCCACACTGTTCACATTAATGTATTTCATGATGTATTTTTACTGTTATGTAGAGTGTTTATGTCATCGTGTGTATCTAGCGTGTAATGTATGTTTTTCATTCCTATGTGTAAGTGTACTGTTTTTTCAAATTCCCATGAATGTTTTTTTTTCAGGCTCTATAATTTGAATCTTTTTTCCGCAGGTAGGGAAGCGCTGCTGTATACATAGGATAGATTTAGCTTAGAACGCACGAGAAATATTTCAGCCGGCAGTTAATTAGTTAGCTCCTTTTTTTCGATAATGCATGAGCCGTCATGTTTGACGTAGTCGAATTTTGTTTTGTGCGCTAGGTAATTTTTCGTGAAGCGGTGTTTTCTCTTGCTCATATTCTTAGGGCAAATCGTCAAACGTTTCCGTTAGGGTAGAGTTTACCGTAGCATAGATGCGATTTTAGGGATTCATTAACTCATGTGATGGAAATTATTGGGATCCGATTCTACCTACGGTGTGCCTAATGAGTGAATGATTGTGGCAAGTGCACTTGCATGAATGTCTGCTAGTTGATGATTTTTAGATTGACACCTTTCCTGGTTGATAGTCCTTATGTGTAGTTAGGTCTTTTGGAACTAACACTGTGGTGGTGGGAGAGTGTGTGCAAGGTAAAAGCGGATTCCCAATCCCATTTCCATCCAAAAAAAATTTTAAGTGTAATTAATAGCGCAGGGGAGGGGAATTATAATCTCTCAGTGATTTAAGACCAGACAGAGCTGATCTTTGCGAGTTCTCAATCTTCGAATCGCTATGCATCTTAGGTCACGAAGGTCGTAAATTACGCTAGAATTCTATGGTAGATACGATAGGTTAATTTCGAAACCTTTTGTTCTCTGCGATTTACCACCGAATCATTACTTAGTATTTATGTCGCCTAAGTTACAATATTTTCTTAAGTAAGAGCGCTCGGACTTTTATTATATAAGCGACTATGGTAGATTGATGATTCTCTTTCATATCCCGTTTTTAAGGTTGCATTTTGCATCCTTCTCTTTAAATGTTTACGTGTCTTATGATAAATTAAGGAATGAATGTTTTCTCATCATTTTCCAAAGCAAGTGTCTATCTTCTGTCATCCTTACGTGGTTGTTAGAAAGTTATATTGCTTAATGTGAGAGTTGGTGTTTAATCTTAGCATAAGATTTAATTTATGATTTAGTGTAAGTTTTTGTTTAGTTTATTTTGTTCTATATCATTGAATGAACACTTGTTGGGTATTTTATTTAGTATTCGAAAGATATTGTTTTCTTGTCCATGATGTTGGGTTGCATTTAAAATGCAGGAGGAATGGGTCCTCTATACCTAATATCATGTAGTGTCAGGAATTTTTATTCCGCTTTTTGTCCTCTTGAGTATTTGAGGGTTTTAGGAAAAGCCGTAAACCCGGTCTTAAAACCCGAGGACGATACAGTCCTTACCCAACACCTCCCCGCGGTAGAGGACGGCCAACGTATACAAGTGGTATACGACTAAGTTTGGGAAGGGGCCGAATGGGTACCGGCATACGTATCCAAACTCCATGTCTTCTAATGGAGAAAATGGGCATTCTGTTGTCCTGGGGTTGAGAAATCGATCCCGAATGCGCTAGGGCCATAGGCAGGTGGGGAGATTTAGGAAGGGCGTTAGAGCAGATTCCTTAGCAGTGAGGAGGGTGGGAACCGCTTCTTTAGTGCTTCCAGTGTGTTTAGCTAGTCTTTTTGTTTCGTTTGATTGTTTCGTTCCTCCTCTTCAGAGGGTGTTCCCGAGGTTCCTGTTCATCATGGGCACATACAATTCAGTGCCTTCACACTCATCAGATCACGGCACCATATATTAAACACCTAACACACCACAAGAAACATCAATTCCTCGGTCATTGCTCACACCATTTTTCTCCACACTGTTCACATTAATGTATTTCATGATGTATTTTTACTGTTATGTAGAGTGTTTATGTCATCGTGTGTATCTAGCGTGTAATGTATGTTTTTCATTCCTATGTGTAAGTGTACTGTTTTTTCAAATTCCCATGAATGTTTTTTTTTCAGGCTCTATAATTTGAATCTTTTTTCCGCAGGTAGGGAAGCGCTGCTGTATACATAGGATAGATTTAGCTTAGAACGCACGAGAAATATTTCAGCCGGCAGTTAATTAGTTAGCTCCTTTTTTTCGATAATGCATGAGCCGTCATGTTTGACGTAGGCGAATTTTGTTTTATGCGCTAGGTAATTTTTCGTGAAGCGGTGTTTTCTCTTGCTCATATTCTTAGGGCAAATCGTCAAACGTTTCCGTTAGGGTAGAGTTTACCGTAGCATAGATGCGATTTTAGGGATTCATTAACTCATGTGATGGAAATTATTGGGATCCGATTCTACCTACGGTGTGCCTAATGAGTGAATGATTGTGGCAAGTGCACTTGCATGAATGTCTGCTAGTTGATGATTTTTAGATTGACACCTTTCCTGGTTGATAGACCTTATGTGTAGTTAGGTCTTTTGGAACTAACACTGTGGTGGTGGGAGAGTGTGTGCAAGGTAAAAGCGGATTCCCAATCCCATTTCAATCCAAAAAAATTTTTAAGTGTAATTAATAGCGCAGGGGAGGGGAATTATAATCTCTCAGTGATTTAAGACCAGACAGAGCTGATCTTTGTGAGTTCTCAATCTTCGAATCGCTATGCATCTTAGGTCACGAAGGTCGTAAATTACGCAAGAATTCTATGGTAGATACGATAGGTTAATTTCGAAACCTTTTGTTCTCTGCGATTTACCACCGAATCATTACTTAGTATTTATGTCGCCTAAGTTACAATATTTTCTTAAGTAAGAGCGCTCGGACTTTTATTATATAAGCGACTATGGTAGATTGATGATTCTCTTTCATATCCCGTTTTTAAGGTTGCATTTTGCATCCTTCTCTTTAAATGTTTACGTGTCTTATGATAAATTAAGGAATGAATGTTTTCTCATCATTTTCCAAAGCAAGTGTCTATCTTCTGTCATCCTTACGTGGTTGTTAGAAAGTTATATTGCTTAATGTGAGAGTTGGTGTTTAATCTTAGCATAAGATTTAATTTATGATTTAGTGTAAGTTTTTGTTTAGTTTATTTTGTTCTATATCATTGAATGAACACTTGTTGGGTATTTTATTTAGTATTCGAAAGATATTGTTTTCTTGTCCATGATGTTGGGTTGCATTTAAAATGCAGGAGGAATGGGTCCTCTATACCTAATATCATGTAGTGTCAGGAATTTTTATTCCGCTTTTTGTCCTCTTGAGTATTTGAGGGTTTTAGGAAAAGCCGTAAACCCGGTCTTAAAACCCGAGGACGATACAGTCCTTACCCAACACCTCCCCGCGGTAGAGGACGGCCAACGTATACAAGTGGTATACGACTAAGTTTGGGAAGGGGCCGAATGGGTACCGGCATACGTATCCAAACTCCATGTCTTCTAATGGAGAAAATGGGCATTCTGTTGTCCTGGGGTTGAGAAATCGATCCCGAATGCGCTAGGGCCATAGGCAGGTGGGGAGATTTAGGAAGGGCGTTAGAGCAGATTCCTTAGCAGTGAGGAGGGTGGGAACCGCTTCTTTAGTGCTTCCAGTGTGTTTAGCTAGTCTTTTTGTTTCGTTTGATTGTTTCGTTCCTCCTCTTCAGAGGGTGTTCCCGAGGTTCCTGTTCATCATGGGCACATACAATTCAGTGCCTTCACACTCATCAGATCACGGCACCATATATTAAACACCTAACACACCACAAGAAACATCAATTCCTCGGTCATTGCTCACACCATTTTTCTCCACACTGTTCACATTAATGTATTTCATGATGTATTTTTACTGTTATGTAGAGTGTTTATGTCATCGTGTGTATCTAGCGTGTAATGTATGTTTTTCATTCCTATGTGTAAGTGTACTGTTTTTTCAAATTCCCATGAATGTTTTTTTTTCAGGCTCTATAATTTGAATCTTTTTTCCGCAGGTAGGGAAGCGCTGCTGTATACATAGGATAGATTTAGCTTAGAACGCACGAGAAATATTTCAGCCGGCAGTTAATTAGTTAGCTCCTTTTTTTCGATAATGCATGAGCCGTCATGTTTGACGTAGGCGAATTTTGTTTTATGCGCTAGGTAATTTTTCGTGAAGCGGTGTTTTCTCTTGCTCATATTCTTAGGGCAAATCGTCAAACGTTTCCGTTAGGGTAGAGTTTACCGTAGCATAGATGCGATTTTAGGGATTCATTAACTCATGTGATGGAAATTATTGGGATCCGATTCTACCTACGGTGTGCCTAATGAGTGAATGATTGTGGCAAGTGCACTTGCATGAATGTCTGCTAGTTGATGATTTTTAGATTGACACCTTTCCTGGTTGATAGACCTTATGTGTAGTTAGGTCTTTTGGAACTAACACTGTGGTGGTGGGAGAGTGTGTGCAAGGTAAAAGCGGATTCCCAATCCCATTTCAATCCAAAAAAATTTTTAAGTGTAATTAATAGCGCAGGGGAGGGGAATTATAATCTCTCAGTGATTTAAGACCAGACAGAGCTGATCTTTGTGAGTTCTCAATCTTCGAATCGCTATGCATCTTAGGTCACGAAGGTCGTAAATTACGCTAGAATTCTATGGTAGATACGATAGGTTAATTTCGAAACCTTTTGTTCTCTGCGATTTACCACCGAATCATTACTTAGTATTTATGTCGCCTAAGTTACAATATTTTCTTAAGTAAGAGCGCTCGGACTTTTATTATATAAGCGACTATGGTAGATTGATGATTCTCTTTCATATCCCGTTTTTAAGGTTGCATTTTGCATCCTTCTCTTTAAATGTTTACGTGTCTTATGATAAATTAAGGAATGAATGTTTTCTCATCATTTTCCAAAGCAAGTGTCTATCTTCTGTCATCCTTACGTGGTTGTTAGAAAGTTATATTGCTTAATGTGAGAGTTGGTGTTTAATCTTAGCATAAGATTTAATTTATGATTTAGTGTAAGTTTTTGTTTAGTTTATTTTGTTCTATATCATTGAATGAACACTTGTTGGGTATTTTATTTAGTATTCGAAAGATATTGTTTTCTTGTCCATGATGTTGGGTTGCATTTAAAATGCAGGAGGAATGGGTCCTCTATACCTAATATCATGTAGTGTCAGGAATTTTTATTCCGCTTTTTGTCCTCTTGAGTATTTGAGGGTTTTAGGAAAAGCCGTAAACCCGGTCTTAAAACCCGAGGACGATACAGTCCTTACCCAACACCTCCCCGCGGTAGAGGACGGCCAACGTATACAAGTGGTATACGACTAAGTTTGGGAAGGGGCCGAATGGGTACCGGCATACGTATCCAAACTCCATGTCTTCTAATGGAGAAAATGGGCATTCTGTTGTCCTGGGGTTGAGAAATCGATCCCGAATGCGCTAGGGCCATAGGCAGGTGGGGAGATTTAGGAAGGGCGTTAGAGCAGATTCCTTAGCAGTGAGGAGGGTGGGAACCGCTTCTTTAGTGCTTCCAGTGTGTTTAGCTAGTCTTTTTGTTTCGTTTGATTGTTTCGTTCCTCCTCTTCAGAGGGTGTTCCCGAGGTTCCTGTTCATCATGGGCACATACAATTCAGTGCCTTCACACTCATCAGATCACGGCACCATATATTAAACACCTAACACACCACAAGAAACATCAATTCCTCGGTCATTGCTCACACCATTTTTCTCCACACTGTTCACATTAATGTATTTCATGATGTATTTTTACTGTTATGTAGAGTGTTTATGTCATCGTGTGTATCTAGCGTGTAATGTATGTTTTTCATTCCTATGTGTAAGTGTACTGTTTTTTCAAATTCCCATGAATGTTTTTTTTTCAGGCTCTATAATTTGAATCTTTTTTCCGCAGGTAGGGAAGCGCTGCTGTATACATAGGATAGATTTAGCTTAGAACGCACGAGAAATATTTCAGCCGGCAGTTAATTAGTTAGCTCCTTTTTTTCGATAATGCATGAGCCGTCATGTTTGACGTAGGCGAATTTTGTTTTATGCGCTAGGTAATTTTTCGTGAAGCGGTGTTTTCTCTTGCTCATATTCTTAGGGCAAATCGTCAAACGTTTCCGTTAGGGTAGAGTTTACCGTAGCATAGATGCGATTTTAGGGATTCATTAACTCATGTGATGGAAATTATTGGGATCCGATTCTACCTACGGTGTGCCTAATGAGTGAATGATTGTGGCAAGTGCACTTGCATGAATGTCTGCTAGTTGATGATTTTTAGATTGACACCTTTCCTGGTTGATAGACCTTATGTGTAGTTAGGTCTTTTGGAACTAACACTGTGGTGGTGGGAGAGTGTGTGCAAGGTAAAAGCGGATTCCCAATCCCATTTCAATCCAAAAAAATTTTTAAGTGTAATTAATAGCGCAGGGGAGGGGAATTATAATCTCTCAGTGATTTAAGACCAGACAGAGCTGATCTTTGTGAGTTCTCAATCTTCGAATCGCTATGCATCTTAGGTCACGAAGGTCGTAAATTACGCTAGAATTCTATGGTAGATACGATAGGTTAATTTCGAAACCTTTTGTTCTCTGCGATTTACCACCGAATCATTACTTAGTATTTATGTCGCCTAAGTTACAATATTTTCTTAAGTAAGAGCGCTCGGACTTTTATTATATAAGCGACTATGGTAGATTGATGATTCTCTTTCATATCCCGTTTTTAAGGTTGCATTTTGCATCCTTCTCTTTAAATGTTTACGTGTCTTATGATAAATTAAGGAATGAATGTTTTCTCATCATTTTCCAAAGCAAGTGTCTATCTTCTGTCATCCTTACGTGGTTGTTAGAAAGTTATATTGCTTAATGTGAGAGTTGGTGTTTAATCTTAGCATAAGATTTAATTTATGATTTAGTGTAAGTTTTTGTTTAGTTTATTTTGTTCTATATCATTGAATGAACACTTGTTGGGTATTTTATTTAGTATTCGAAAGATATTGTTTTCTTGTCCATGATGTTGGGTTGCATTTAAAATGCAGGAGGAATGGGTCCTCTATACCTAATATCATGTAGTGTCAGGAATTTTTATTCCGCTTTTTGTCCTCTTGAGTATTTGAGGGTTTTAGGAAAAGCCGTAAACCCGGTCTTAAAACCCGAGGACGATACAGTCCTTACCCAACACCTCCCCGCGGTAGAGGACGGCCAACGTATACAAGTGGTATACGACTAAGTTTGGGAAGGGGCCGAATGGGTACCGGCATACGTATCCAAACTCCATGTCTTCTAATGGAGAAAATGGGCATTCTGTTGTCCTGGGGTTGAGAAATCGATCCCGAATGCGCTAGGGCCATAGGCAGGTGGGGAGATTTAGGAAGGGCGTTAGAGCAGATTCCTTAGCAGTGAGGAGGGTGGGAACCGCTTCTTTAGTGCTTCCAGTGTGTTTAGCTAGTCTTTTTGTTTCGTTTGATTGTTTCGTTCCTCCTCTTCAGAGGGTGTTCCCGAGGTTCCTGTTCATCATGGGCACATACAATTCAGTGCCTTCACACTCATCAGATCACGGCACCATATATTAAACACCTAACACACCACAAGAAACATCAATTCCTCGGTCATTGCTCACACCATTTTTCTCCACACTGTTCACATTAATGTATTTCATGATGTATTTTTACTGTTATGTAGAGTGTTTATGTCATCGTGTGTATCTAGCGTGTAATGTATGTTTTTCATTCCTATGTGTAAGTGTACTGTTTTTTCAAATTCCCATGAATGTTTTTTTTTCAGGCTCTATAATTTGAATCTTTTTTCCGCAGGTAGGGAAGCGCTGCTGTATACATAGGATAGATTTAGCTTAGAACGCACGAGAAATATTTCAGCCGGCAGTTAATTAGTTAGCTCCTTTTTTTCGATAATGCATGAGCCGTCATGTTTGACGTAGGCGAATTTTGTTTTATGCGCTAGGTAATTTTTCGTGAAGCGGTGTTTTCTCTTGCTCATATTCTTAGGGCAAATCGTCAAACGTTTCCGTTAGGGTAGAGTTTACCGTAGCATAGATGCGATTTTAGGGATTCATTAACTCATGTGATGGAAATTATTGGGATCCGATTCTACCTACGGTGTGCCTAATGAGTGAATGATTGTGGCAAGTGCACTTGCATGAATGTCTGCTAGTTGATGATTTTTAGATTGACACCTTTCCTGGTTGATAGACCTTATGTGTAGTTAGGTCTTTTGGAACTAACACTGTGGTGGTGGGAGAGTGTGTGCAAGGTAAAAGCGGATTCCCAATCCCATTTCAATCCAAAAAAATTTTTAAGTGTAATTAATAGCGCAGGGGAGGGGAATTATAATCTCTCAGTGATTTAAGACCAGACAGAGCTGATCTTTGTGAGTTCTCAATCTTCGAATCGCTATGCATCTTAGGTCACGAAGGTCGTAAATTACGCTAGAATTCTATGGTAGATACGATAGGTTAATTTCGAAACCTTTTGTTCTCTGCGATTTACCACCGAATCATTACTTAGTATTTATGTCGCCTAAGTTACAATATTTTCTTAAGTAAGAGCGCTCGGACTTTTATTATATAAGCGACTATGGTAGATTGATGATTCTCTTTCATATCCCGTTTTTAAGGTTGCATTTTGCATCCTTCTCTTTAAATGTTTACGTGTCTTATGATAAATTAAGGAATGAATGTTTTCTCATCATTTTCCAAAGCAAGTGTCTATCTTCTGTCATCCTTACGTGGTTGTTAGAAAGTTATATTGCTTAATGTGAGAGTTGGTGTTTAATCTTAGCATAAGATTTAATTTATGATTTAGTGTAAGTTTTTGTTTAGTTTATTTTGTTCTATATCATTGAATGAACACTTGTTGGGTATTTTATTTAGTATTCGAAAGATATTGTTTTCTTGTCCATGATGTTGGGTTGCATTTAAAATGCAGGAGGAATGGGTCCTCTATACCTAATATCATGTAGTGTCAGGAATTTTTATTCCGCTTTTTGTCCTCTTGAGTATTTGAGGGTTTTAGGAAAAGCCGTAAACCCGGTCTTAAAACCCGAGGACGATACAGTCCTTACCCAACACCTCCCCGCGGTAGAGGACGGCCAACGTATACAAGTGGTATACGACTAAGTTTGGGAAGGGGCCGAATGGGTACCGGCATACGTATCCAAACTCCATGTCTTCTAATGGAGAAAATGGGCATTCTGTTGTCCTGGGGTTGAGAAATCGATCCCGAATGCGCTAGGGCCATAGGCAGGTGGGGAGATTTAGGAAGGGCGTTAGAGCAGATTCCTTAGCAGTGAGGAGGGTGGGAACCGCTTCTTTAGTGCTTCCAGTGTGTTTAGCTAGTCTTTTTGTTTCGTTTGATTGTTTCGTTCCTCCTCTTCAGAGGGTGTTCCCGAGGTTCCTGTTCATCATGGGCACATACAATTCAGTGCCTTCACACTCATCAGATCACGGCACCATATATTAAACACCTAACACACCACAAGAAACATCAATTCCTCGGTCATTGCTCACACCATTTTTCTCCACACTGTTCACATTAATGTATTTCATGATGTATTTTTACTGTTATGTAGAGTGTTTATGTCATCGTGTGTATCTAGCGTGTAATGTATGTTTTTCATTCCTATGTGTAAGTGTACTGTTTTTTCAAATTCCCATGAATGTTTTTTTTTCAGGCTCTATAATTTGAATCTTTTTTCCGCAGGTAGGGAAGCGCTGCTGTATACATAGGATAGATTTAGCTTAGAACGCACGAGAAATATTTCAGCCGGCAGTTAATTAGTTAGCTCCTTTTTTTCGATAATGCATGAGCCGTCATGTTTGACGTAGGCGAATTTTGTTTTATGCGCTAGGTAATTTTTCGTGAAGCGGTGTTTTCTCTTGCTCATATTCTTAGGGCAAATCGTCAAACGTTTCCGTTAGGGTAGAGTTTACCGTAGCATAGATGCGATTTTAGGGATTCATTAACTCATGTGATGGAAATTATTGGGATCCGATTCTACCTACGGTGTGCCTAATGAGTGAATGATTGTGGCAAGTGCACTTGCATGAATGTCTGCTAGTTGATGATTTTTAGATTGACACCTTTCCTGGTTGATAGACCTTATGTGTAGTTAGGTCTTTTGGAACTAACACTGTGGTGGTGGGAGAGTGTGTGCAAGGTAAAAGCGGATTCCCAATCCCATTTCAATCCAAAAAAATTTTTAAGTGTAATTAATAGCGCAGGGGAGGGGAATTATAATCTCTCAGTGATTTAAGACCAGACAGAGCTGATCTTTGTGAGTTCTCAATCTTCGAATCGCTATGCATCTTAGGTCACGAAGGTCGTAAATTACGCTAGAATTCTATGGTAGATACGATAGGTTAATTTCGAAACCTTTTGTTCTCTGCGATTTACCACCGAATCATTACTTAGTATTTATGTCGCCTAAGTTACAATATTTTCTTAAGTAAGAGCGCTCGGACTTTTATTATATAAGCGACTATGGTAGATTGATGATTCTCTTTCATATCCCGTTTTTAAGGTTGCATTTTGCATCCTTCTCTTTAAATGTTTACGTGTCTTATGATAAATTAAGGAATGAATGTTTTCTCATCATTTTCCAAAGCAAGTGTCTATCTTCTGTCATCCTTACGTGGTTGTTAGAAAGTTATATTGCTTAATGTGAGAGTTGGTGTTTAATCTTAGCATAAGATTTAATTTATGATTTAGTGTAAGTTTTTGTTTAGTTTATTTTGTTCTATATCATTGAATGAACACTTGTTGGGTATTTTATTTAGTATTCGAAAGATATTGTTTTCTTGTCCATGATGTTGGGTTGCATTTAAAATGCAGGAGGAATGGGTCCTCTATACCTAATATCATGTAGTGTCAGGAATTTTTATTCCGCTTTTTGTCCTCTTGAGTATTTGAGGGTTTTAGGAAAAGCCGTAAACCCGGTCTTAAAACCCGAGGACGATACAGTCCTTACCCAACACCTCCCCGCGGTAGAGGACGGCCAACGTATACAAGTGGTATACGACTAAGTTTGGGAAGGGGCCGAATGGGTACCGGCATACGTATCCAAACTCCATGTCTTCTAATGGAGAAAATGGGCATTCTGTTGTCCTGGGGTTGAGAAATCGATCCCGAATGCGCTAGGGCCATAGGCAGGTGGGGAGATTTAGGAAGGGCGTTAGAGCAGATTCCTTAGCAGTGAGGAGGGTGGGAACCGCTTCTTTAGTGCTTCCAGTGTGTTTAGCTAGTCTTTTTGTTTCGTTTGATTGTTTCGTTCCTCCTCTTCAGAGGGTGTTCCCGAGGTTCCTGTTCATCATGGGCACATACAATTCAGTGCCTTCACACTCATCAGATCACGGCACCATATATTAAACACCTAACACACCACAAGAAACATCAATTCCTCGGTCATTGCTCACACCATTTTTCTCCACACTGTTCACATTAATGTATTTCATGATGTATTTTTACTGTTATGTAGAGTGTTTATGTCATCGTGTGTATCTAGCGTGTAATGTATGTTTTTCATTCCTATGTGTAAGTGTACTGTTTTTTCAAATTCCCATGAATGTTTTTTTTTCAGGCTCTATAATTTGAATCTTTTTTCCGCAGGTAGGGAAGCGCTGCTGTATACATAGGATAGATTTAGCTTAGAACGCACGAGAAATATTTCAGCCGGCAGTTAATTAGTTAGCTCCTTTTTTTCGATAATGCATGAGCCGTCATGTTTGACGTAGGCGAATTTTGTTTTATGCGCTAGGTAATTTTTCGTGAAGCGGTGTTTTCTCTTGCTCATATTCTTAGGGCAAATCGTCAAACGTTTCCGTTAGGGTAGAGTTTACCGTAGCATAGATGCGATTTTAGGGATTCATTAACTCATGTGATGGAAATTATTGGGATCCGATTCTACCTACGGTGTGCCTAATGAGTGAATGATTGTGGCAAGTGCACTTGCATGAATGTCTGCTAGTTGATGATTTTTAGATTGACACCTTTCCTGGTTGATAGACCTTATGTGTAGTTAGGTCTTTTGGAACTAACACTGTGGTGGTGGGAGAGTGTGTGCAAGGTAAAAGCGGATTCCCAATCCCATTTCAATCCAAAAAAATTTTTAAGTGTAATTAATAGCGCAGGGGAGGGGAATTATAATCTCTCAGTGATTTAAGACCAGACAGAGCTGATCTTTGTGAGTTCTCAATCTTCGAATCGCTATGCATCTTAGGTCACGAAGGTCGTAAATTACGCTAGAATTCTATGGTAGATACGATAGGTTAATTTCGAAACCTTTTGTTCTCTGCGATTTACCACCGAATCATTACTTAGTATTTATGTCGCCTAAGTTACAATATTTTCTTAAGTAAGAGCGCTCGGACTTTTATTATATAAGCGACTATGGTAGATTGATGATTCTCTTTCATATCCCGTTTTTAAGGTTGCATTTTGCATCCTTCTCTTTAAATGTTTACGTGTCTTATGATAAATTAAGGAATGAATGTTTTCTCATCATTTTCCAAAGCAAGTGTCTATCTTCTGTCATCCTTACGTGGTTGTTAGAAAGTTATATTGCTTAATGTGAGAGTTGGTGTTTAATCTTAGCATAAGATTTAATTTATGATTTGGTGTAAGTTTTTGTTTAGTTTATTTTGTTCTATATCATTGAATGAACACTTGTTGGGTATTTTATTTAGTATTCGAAAGATATTGTTTTCTTGTCCATGATGTTGGGTTGCATTTAAAATGCAGGAGGAATGGGTCCTCTATACCTAATATCATGTAGTGTCAGGAATTTTTATTCCGCTTTTTGTCCTCTTGAGTATTTGAGGGTTTTAGGAAAAGCCGTAAACCCGGTCTTAAAACCCGAGGACGATACAGTCCTTACCCAACACCTCCCCGCGGTAGAGGACGGCCAACGTATACAAGTGGTATACGACTAAGTTTGGGAAGGGGCCGAATGGGTACCGGCATACGTATCCAAACTCCATGTCTTCTAATGGAGAAAATGGGCATTCTGTTGTCCTGGGGTTGAGAAATCGATCCCGAATGCGCTAGGGCCATAGGCAGGTGGGGAGATTTAGGAAGGGCGTTAGAGCAGATTCCTTGGCAGTGAGGAGGGTGGGAACCGCTTCTTTAGTGCTTCCAGTGTGTTTAGCTAGTCTTTTTGTTTCGTTTGATTGTTTCGTTCCTCCTCTTCAGAGGGTGTTCCCGAGGTTCCTGTTCATCATGGGCACATACAATTCAGTGCCTTCACACTCATCAGATCACGGCACCATATATTAAACACCTAACACACCACAAGAAACATCAATTCCTCGGTCATTGCTCACACCATTTTTCTCCACACTGTTCACATTAATGTATTTCATGATGTATTTTTACTGTTATGTAGAGTGTTTATGTCATCGTGTGTATCTAGCGTGTAATGTATGTTTTTCATTCCTATGTGTAAGTGTACTGTTTTTTCAAATTCCCATGAATGTTTTTTTTTCAGGCTCTATAATTTGAATCTTTTTTCCGCAGGTAGGGAAGCGCTGCTGTATACATAGGATAGATTTAGCTTAGAACGCACGAGAAATATTTCAGCCGGCAGTTAATTAGTTAGCTCCTTTTTTTCGATAATGCATGAGCCGTCATGTTTGACGTAGGCGAATTTTGTTTTATGCGCTAGGTAATTTTTCGTGAAGCGGTGTTTTCTCTTGCTCATATTCTTAGGGCAAATCGTCAAACGTTTCCGTTAGGGTAGAGTTTACCGTAGCATAGATGCGATTTTAGGGATTCATTAACTCATGTGATGGAAATTATTGGGATCCGATTCTACCTACGGTGTGCCTAATGAGTGAATGATTGTGGCAAGTGCACTTGCATGAATGTCTGCTAGTTGATGATTTTTAGATTGACACCTTTCCTGGTTGATAGACCTTATGTGTAGTTAGGTCTTTTGGAACTAACACTGTGGTGGTGGGAGAGTGTGTGCAAGGTAAAAGCGGATTCCCAATCCCATTTCAATCCAAAAAAATTTTTAAGTGTAATTAATAGCGCAGGGGAGGGGAATTATAATCTCTCAGTGATTTAAGACCAGACAGAGCTGATCTTTGCGAGTTCTCAATCTTCGAATCGCTATGCATCTTAGGTCACGAAGGTCGTAAATTACGCTAGAATTCTATGGTAGATACGATAGGTTAATTTCGAAACCTTTTGTTCTCTGCGATTTACCACCGAATCATTACTTAGTATTTATGTCGCCTAAGTTACAATATTTTCTTAAGTAAGAGCGCTCGGACTTTTATTATATAAGCGACTATGGTAGATTGATGATTCTCTTTCATATCCCGTTTTTAAGGTTGCATTTTGCATCCTTCTCTTTAAATGTTTACGTGTCTTATGATAAATTAAGGAATGAATGTTTTCTCATCATTTTCCAAAGCAAGTGTCTATCTTCTGTCATCCTTACGTGGTTGTTAGAAAGTTATATTGCTTAATGTGAGAGTTGGTGTTTAATCTTAGCATAAGATTTAATTTATGATTTAGTGTAAGTTTTTGTTTAGTTTATTTTGTTGTATATCATTGAATGAATACTTGTTGGGTATTTTATTTAGTATTCGAAAGATATTGTTTTCTTGTCCATGATGTTGGGTTGCATTTAAAATGCAGGAGGAATGGGTCCTCTATACTTAATATCATGTAGTGTCAGGAATTTTTATTCCGCTTTTTGTCCTCTTGAGTATTTGAGGGTTTTAGGAAAAGCCGTAAACCCGGTCTTAAAACCCGAAGACGATACAGTCCTTACCCAACACCTCCCCGCGGTAGAGGACGGCCAACGTATACAAGTGGTATACGACTAAGTTTGGGAAGGGGCCGAATGGGTACCGGCATACGTATCCAAACTCCATGTCTTCTAATGGAGAAAATGGGCATTCTGTTGTCCTGGGGTTGAGAAATCGATCCCGAATGCGCTAGGGCCATAGGCAGGTGGGGAGATTTAGGAAGGGCGTTAGAGCAGATTCCTTAGCAGTGAGGAGGGTGGGAACCGCTTCTTTAGTGCTTCCAGTGTGTTTAGCTAGTCTTTTTGTTTCGTTTGATTGTTTCGTTCCTCCTCTTCAGAGGGTGTTCCCGAGGTTCCTGTTCATCATGGGCACATACAATTCAGTGCCTTCACACTCATCAGATCACGGCACCATATATTAAACACCTAACACACCACAAGAAACATCAATTCCTCGGTCATTGCTCACACCATTTTTCTCCACACTGTTCACATTAATGTATTTCATGATGTATTTTTACTGTTATGTAGAGTGTTTATGTCATCGTGTGTATCTAGCGTGTAATGTATGTTTTTCATTCCTATGTGTAAGTGTACTGTTTTTTCAAATTCCCATGAATGTTTTTTTTTCAGGCTCTATAATTTGAATCTTTTTTCCGCAGGTAGGGAAGCGCTGCTGTATACATAGGATAGATTTAGCTTAGAACGCACGAGAAATATTTCAGCCGGCAGTTAATTAGTTAGCTCCTTTTTTTCGATAATGCATGAGCCGTCATGTTTGACGTAGGCGAATTTTGTTTTATGCGCTAGGTAATTTTTCGTGAAGCGGTGTTTTCTCTTGCTCATATTCTTAGGGCAAATCGTCAAACGTTTCCGTTAGGGTAGAGTTTACCGTAGCATAGATGCGATTTTAGGGATTCATTAACTCATGTGATGGAAATTATTGGGATCCGATTCTACCTACGGTGTGCCTAATGAGTGAATGATTGTGGCAAGTGCACTTGCATGAATGTCTGCTAGTTGATGATTTTTAGATTGACACCTTTCCTGGTTGATAGACCTTATGTGTAGTTAGGTCTTTTGGAACTAACACTGTGGTGGTGGGAGAGTGTGTGCAAGGTAAAAGCGGATTCCCAATCCCATTTCAATCCAAAAAAATTTTTAAGTGTAATTAATAGCGCAGGGGAGGGGAATTATAATCTCTCAGTGATTTAAGACCAGACAGAGCTGATCTTTGTGAGTTCTCAATCTTCGAATCGCTATGCATCTTAGGTCACGAAGGTCGTAAATTACGCTAGAATTCTATGGTAGATACGATAGGTTAATTTCGAAACCTTTTGTTCTCTGCGATTTACCACCGAATCATTACTTAGTATTTATGTCGCCTAAGTTACAATATTTTCTTAAGTAAGAGCGCTCGGACTTTTATTATATAAGCGACTATGGTAGATTGATGATTCTCTTTCATATCCCGTTTTTAAGGTTGCATTTTGCATCCTTCTCTTTAAATGTTTACGTGTCTTATGATAAATTAAGGAATGAATGTTTTCTCATCATTTTCCAAAGCAAGTGTCTATCTTCTGTCATCCTTACGTGGTTGTTAGAAAGTTATATTGCTTAATGTGAGAGTTGGTGTTTAATCTTAGCATAAGATTTAATTTATGATTTAGTGTAAGTTTTTGTTTAGTTTATTTTGTTCTATATCATTGAATGAACACTTGTTGGGTATTTTATTTAGTATTCGAAAGATATTGTTTTCTTGTCCATGATGTTGGGTTGCATTTAAAATGCAGGAGGAATGGGTCCTCTATACCTAATATCATGTAGTGTCAGGAATTTTTATTCCGCTTTTTGTCCTCTTGAGTATTTGAGGGTTTTAGGAAAAGCCGTAAACCCGGTCTTAAAACCCGAGGACGATACAGTCCTTACCCAACACCTCCCCGCGGTAGAGGACGGCCAACGTATACAAGTGGTATACGACTAAGTTTGGGAAGGGGCCGAATGGGTACCGGCATACGTATCCAAACTCCATGTCTTCTAATGGAGAAAATGGGCATTCTGTTGTCCTGGGGTTGAGAAATCGATCCCGAATGCGCTAGGGCCATAGGCAGGTGGGGAGATTTAGGAAGGGCGTTAGAGCAGATTCCTTAGCAGTGAGGAGGGTGGGAACCGCTTCTTTAGTGCTTCCAGTGTGTTTAGCTAGTCTTTTTGTTTCGTTTGATTGTTTCGTTCCTCCTCTTCAGAGGGTGTTCCCGAGGTTCCTGTTCATCATGGGCACATACAATTCAGTGCCTTCACACTCATCAGATCACGGCACCATATATTAAACACCTAACACACCACAAGAAACATCAATTCCTCGGTCATTGCTCACACCATTTTTCTCCACACTGTTCACATTAATGTATTTCATGATGTATTTTTACTGTTATGTAGAGTGTTTATGTCATCGTGTGTATCTAGCGTGTAATGTATGTTTTTCATTCCTATGTGTAAGTGTACTGTTTTTTCAAATTCCCATGAATGTTTTTTTTTCAGGCTCTATAATTTGAATCTTTTTTCCGCAGGTAGGGAAGCGCTGCTGTATACATAGGATAGATTTAGCTTAGAACGCACGAGAAATATTTCAGCCGGCAGTTAATTAGTTAGCTCCTTTTTTTCGATAATGCATGAGCCGTCATGTTTGACGTAGGCGAATTTTGTTTTATGCGCTAGGTAATTTTTCGTGAAGCGGTGTTTTCTCTTGCTCATATTCTTAGGGCAAATCGTCAAACGTTTCCGTTAGGGTAGAGTTTACCGTAGCATAGATGCGATTTTAGGGATTCATTAACTCATGTGATGGAAATTATTGGGATCCGATTCTACCTACGGTGTGCCTAATGAGTGAATGATTGTGGCAAGTGCACTTGCATGAATGTCTGCTAGTTGATGATTTTTAGATTGACACCTTTCCTGGTTGATAGACCTTATGTGTAGTTAGGTCTTTTGGAACTAACACTGTGGTGGTGGGAGAGTGTGTGCAAGGTAAAAGCGGATTCCCAATCCCATTTCAATCCAAAAAAATTTTTAAGTGTAATTAATAGCGCAGGGGAGGGGAATTATAATCTCTCAGTGATTTAAGACCAGACAGAGCTGATCTTTGTGAGTTCTCAATCTTCGAATCGCTATGCATCTTAGGTCACGAAGGTCGTAAATTACGCTAGAATTCTATGGTAGATACGATAGGTTAATTTCGAAACCTTTTGTTCTCTGCGATTTACCACCGAATCATTACTTAGTATTTATGTCGCCTAAGTTACAATATTTTCTTAAGTAAGAGCGCTCGGACTTTTATTATATAAGCGACTATGGTAGATTGATGATTCTCTTTCATATCCCGTTTTTAAGGTTGCATTTTGCATCCTTCTCTTTAAATGTTTACGTGTCTTATGATAAATTAAGGAATGAATGTTTTCTCATCATTTTCCAAAGCAAGTGTCTATCTTCTGTCATCCTTACGTGGTTGTTAGAAAGTTATATTGCTTAATGTGAGAGTTGGTGTTTAATCTTAGCATAAGATTTAATTTATGATTTAGTGTAAGTTTTTGTTTAGTTTATTTTGTTCTATATCATTGAATGAACACTTGTTGGGTATTTTATTTAGTATTCGAAAGATATTGTTTTCTTGTCCATGATGTTGGGTTGCATTTAAAATGCAGGAGGAATGGGTCCTCTATACCTAATATCATGTAGTGTCAGGAATTTTTATTCCGCTTTTTGTCCTCTTGAGTATTTGAGGGTTTTAGGAAAAGCCGTAAACCCGGTCTTAAAACCCGAGGACGATACAGTCCTTACCCAACACCTCCCCGCGGTAGAGGACGGCCAACGTATACAAGTGGTATACGACTAAGTTTGGGAAGGGGCCGAATGGGTACCGGCATACGTATCCAAACTCCATGTCTTCTAATGGAGAAAATGGGCATTCTGTTGTCCTGGGGTTGAGAAATCGATCCCGAATGCGCTAGGGCCATAGGCAGGTGGGGAGATTTAGGAAGGGCGTTAGAGCAGATTCCTTAGCAGTGAGGAGGGTGGGAACCGCTTCTTTAGTGCTTCCAGTGTGTTTAGCTAGTCTTTTTGTTTCGTTTGATTGTTTCGTTCCTCCTCTTCAGAGGGTGTTCCCGAGGTTCCTGTTCATCATGGGCACATACAATTCAGTGCCTTCACACTCATCAGATCACGGCACCATATATTAAACACCTAACACACCACAAGAAACATCAATTCCTCGGTCATTGCTCACACCATTTTTCTCCACACTGTTCACATTAATGTATTTCATGATGTATTTTTACTGTTATGTAGAGTGTTTATGTCATCGTGTGTATCTAGCGTGTAATGTATGTTTTTCATTCCTATGTGTAAGTGTACTGTTTTTTCAAATTCCCATGAATGTTTTTTTTTCAGGCTCTATAATTTGAATCTTTTTTCCGCAGGTAGGGAAGCGCTGCTGTATACATAGGATAGATTTAGCTTAGAACGCACGAGAAATATTTCAGCCGGCAGTTAATTAGTTAGCTCCTTTTTTTCGATAATGCATGAGCCGTCATGTTTGACGTAGGCGAATTTTGTTTTATGCGCTAGGTAATTTTTCGTGAAGCGGTGTTTTCTCTTGCTCATATTCTTAGGGCAAATCGTCAAACGTTTCCGTTAGGGTAGAGTTTACCGTAGCATAGATGCGATTTTAGGGATTCATTAACTCATGTGATGGAAATTATTGGGATCCGATTCTACCTACGGTGTGCCTAATGAGTGAATGATTGTGGCAAGTGCACTTGCATGAATGTCTGCTAGTTGATGATTTTTAGATTGACACCTTTCCTGGTTGATAGACCTTATGTGTAGTTAGGTCTTTTGGAACTAACACTGTGGTGGTGGGAGAGTGTGTGCAAGGTAAAAGCGGATTCCCAATCCCATTTCAATCCAAAAAAATTTTTAAGTGTAATTAATAGCGCAGGGGAGGGGAATTATAATCTCTCAGTGATTTAAGACCAGACAGAGCTGATCTTTGTGAGTTCTCAATCTTCGAATCGCTATGCATCTTAGGTCACGAAGGTCGTAAATTACGCTAGAATTCTATGGTAGATACGATAGGTTAATTTCGAAACCTTTTGTTCTCTGCGATTTACCACCGAATCATTACTTAGTATTTATGTCGCCTAAGTTACAATATTTTCTTAAGTAAGAGCGCTCGGACTTTTATTATATAAGCGACTATGGTAGATTGATGATTCTCTTTCATATCCCGTTTTTAAGGTTGCATTTTGCATCCTTCTCTTTAAATGTTTACGTGTCTTATGATAAATTAAGGAATGAATGTTTTCTCATCATTTTCCAAAGCAAGTGTCTATCTTCTGTCATCCTTACGTGGTTGTTAGAAAGTTATATTGCTTAATGTGAGAGTTGGTGTTTAATCTTAGCATAAGATTTAATTTATGATTTAGTGTAAGTTTTTGTTTAGTTTATTTTGTTCTATATCATTGAATGAACACTTGTTGGGTATTTTATTTAGTATTCGAAAGATATTGTTTTCTTGTCCATGATGTTGGGTTGCATTTAAAATGCAGGAGGAATGGGTCCTCTATACCTAATATCATGTAGTGTCAGGAATTTTTATTCCGCTTTTTGTCCTCTTGAGTATTTGAGGGTTTTAGGAAAAGCCGTAAACCCGGTCTTAAAACCCGAGGACGATACAGTCCTTACCCAACACCTCCCCGCGGTAGAGGACGGCCAACGTATACAAGTGGTATACGACTAAGTTTGGGAAGGGGCCGAATGGGTACCGGCATACGTATCCAAACTCCATGTCTTCTAATGGAGAAAATGGGCATTCTGTTGTCCTGGGGTTGAGAAATCGATCCCGAATGCGCTAGGGCCATAGGCAGGTGGGGAGATTTAGGAAGGGCGTTAGAGCAGATTCCTTAGCAGTGAGGAGGGTGGGAACCGCTTCTTTAGTGCTTCCAGTGTGTTTAGCTAGTCTTTTTGTTTCGTTTGATTGTTTCGTTCCTCCTCTTCAGAGGGTGTTCCCGAGGTTCCTGTTCATCATGGGCACATACAATTCAGTGCCTTCACACTCATCAGATCACGGCACCATATATTAAACACCTAACACACCACAAGAAACATCAATTCCTCGGTCATTGCTCACACCATTTTTCTCCACACTGTTCACATTAATGTATTTCATGATGTATTTTTACTGTTATGTAGAGTGTTTATGTCATCGTGTGTATCTAGCGTGTAATGTATGTTTTTCATTCCTATGTGTAAGTGTACTGTTTTTTCAAATTCCCATGAATGTTTTTTTTTCAGGCTCTATAATTTGAATCTTTTTTCCGCAGGTAGGGAAGCGCTGCTGTATACATAGGATAGATTTAGCTTAGAACGCACGAGAAATATTTCAGCCGGCAGTTAATTAGTTAGCTCCTTTTTTTCGATAATGCATGAGCCGTCATGTTTGACGTAGGCGAATTTTGTTTTATGCGCTAGGTAATTTTTCGTGAAGCGGTGTTTTCTCTTGCTCATATTCTTAGGGCAAATCGTCAAACGTTTCCGTTAGGGTAGAGTTTACCGTAGCATAGATGCGATTTTAGGGATTCATTAACTCATGTGATGGAAATTATTGGGATCCGATTCTACCTACGGTGTGCCTAATGAGTGAATGATTGTGGCAAGTGCACTTGCATGAATGTCTGCTAGTTGATGATTTTTAGATTGACACCTTTCCTGGTTGATAGACCTTATGTGTAGTTAGGTCTTTTGGAACTAACACTGTGGTGGTGGGAGAGTGTGTGCAAGGTAAAAGCGGATTCCCAATCCCATTTCAATCCAAAAAAATTTTTAAGTGTAATTAATAGCGCAGGGGAGGGGAATTATAATCTCTCAGTGATTTAAGACCAGACAGAGCTGATCTTTGTGAGTTCTCAATCTTCGAATCGCTATGCATCTTAGGTCACGAAGGTCGTAAATTACGCTAGAATTCTATGGTAGATACGATAGGTTAATTTCGAAACCTTTTGTTCTCTGCGATTTACCACCGAATCATTACTTAGTATTTATGTCGCCTAAGTTACAATATTTTCTTAAGTAAGAGCGCTCGGACTTTTATTATATAAGCGACTATGGTAGATTGATGATTCTCTTTCATATCCCGTTTTTAAGGTTGCATTTTGCATCCTTCTCTTTAAATGTTTACGTGTCTTATGATAAATTAAGGAATGAATGTTTTCTCATCATTTTCCAAAGCAAGTGTCTATCTTCTGTCATCCTTACGTGGTTGTTAGAAAGTTATATTGCTTAATGTGAGAGTTGGTGTTTAATCTTAGCATAAGATTTAATTTATGATTTAGTGTAAGTTTTTGTTTAGTTTATTTTGTTCTATATCATTGAATGAACACTTGTTGGGTATTTTATTTAGTATTCGAAAGATATTGTTTTCTTGTCCATGATGTTGGGTTGCATTTAAAATGCAGGAGGAATGGGTCCTCTATACCTAATATCATGTAGTGTCAGGAATTTTTATTCCGCTTTTTGTCCTCTTGAGTATTTGAGGGTTTTAGGAAAAGCCGTAAACCCGGTCTTAAAACCCGAGGACGATACAGTCCTTACCCAACACCTCCCCGCGGTAGAGGACGGCCAACGTATACAAGTGGTATACGACTAAGTTTGGGAAGGGGCCGAATGGGTACCGGCATACGTATCCAAACTCCATGTCTTCTAATGGAGAAAATGGGCATTCTGTTGTCCTGGGGTTGAGAAATCGATCCCGAATGCGCTAGGGCCATAGGCAGGTGGGGAGATTTAGGAAGGGCGTTAGAGCAGATTCCTTGGCAGTGAGGAGGGTGGGAACCGCTTCTTTAGTGCTTCCAGTGTGTTTAGCTAGTCTTTTTGTTTCGTTTGATTGTTTCGTTCCTCCTCTTCAGAGGGTGTTCCCGAGGTTCCTGTTCATCATGGGCACATACAATTCAGTGCCTTCACACTCATCAGATCACGGCACCATATATTAAACACCTAACACACCACAAGAAACATCAATTCCTCGGTCATTGCTCACACCATTTTTCTCCACACTGTTCACATTAATGTATTTCATGATGTATTTTTACTGTTATGTAGAGTGTTTATGTCATCGTGTGTATCTAGCGTGTAATGTATGTTTTTCATTCCTATGTGTAAGTGTACTGTTTTTTCAAATTCCCATGAATGTTTTTTTTTCAGGCTCTATAATTTGAATCTTTTTTCCGCAGGTAGGGAAGCGCTGCTGTATACATAGGATAGATTTAGCTTAGAACGCACGAGAAATATTTCAGCCGGCAGTTAATTAGTTAGCTCCTTTTTTTCGATAATGCATGAGCCGTCATGTTTGACGTAGGCGAATTTTGTTTTATGCGCTAGGTAATTTTTCGTGAAGCGGTGTTTTCTCTTGCTCATATTCTTAGGGCAAATCGTCAAACGTTTCCGTTAGGGTAGAGTTTACCGTAGCATAGATGCGATTTTAGGGATTCATTAACTCATGTGATGGAAATTATTGGGATCCGATTCTACCTACGGTGTGCCTAATGAGTGAATGATTGTGGCAAGTGCACTTGCATGAATGTCTGCTAGTTGATGATTTTTAGATTGACACCTTTCCTGGTTGATAGACCTTATGTGTAGTTAGGTCTTTTGGAACTAACACTGTGGTGGTGGGAGAGTGTGTGCAAGGTAAAAGCGGATTCCCAATCCCATTTCAATCCAAAAAAATTTTTAAGTGTAATTAATAGCGCAGGGGAGGGGAATTATAATCTCTCAGTGATTTAAGACCAGACAGAGCTGATCTTTGCGAGTTCTCAATCTTCGAATCGCTATGCATCTTAGGTCACGAAGGTCGTAAATTACGCTAGAATTCTATGGTAGATACGATAGGTTAATTTCGAAACCTTTTGTTCTCTGCGATTTACCACCGAATCATTACTTAGTATTTATGTCGCCTAAGTTACAATATTTTCTTAAGTAAGAGCGCTCGGACTTTTATTATATAAGCGACTATGGTAGATTGATGATTCTCTTTCATATCCCGTTTTTAAGGTTGCATTTTGCATCCTTCTCTTTAAATGTTTACGTGTCTTATGATAAATTAAGGAATGAATGTTTTCTCATCATTTTCCAAAGCAAGTGTCTATCTTCTGTCATCCTTACGTGGTTGTTAGAAAGTTATATTGCTTAATGTGAGAGTTGGTGTTTAATCTTAGCATAAGATTTAATTTATGATTTAGTGTAAGTTTTTGTTTAGTTTATTTTGTTGTATATCATTGAATGAATACTTGTTGGGTATTTTATTTAGTATTCGAAAGATATTGTTTTCTTGTCCATGATGTTGGGTTGCATTTAAAATGCAGGAGGAATGGGTCCTCTATACTTAATATCATGTAGTGTCAGGAATTTTTATTCCGCTTTTTGTCCTCTTGAGTATTTGAGGGTTTTAGGAAAAGCCGTAAACCCGGTCTTAAAACCCGAAGACGATACAGTCCTTACCCAACACCTCCCCGCGGTAGAGGACGGCCAACGTATACAAGTGGTATACGACTAAGTTTGGGAAGGGGCCGAATGGGTACCGGCATACGTATCCAAACTCCATGTCTTCTAATGGAGAAAATGGGCATTCTGTTGTCCTGGGGTTGAGAAATCGATCCCGAATGCGCTAGGGCCATAGGCAGGTGGGGAGATTTAGGAAGGGCGTTAGAGCAGATTCCTTAGCAGTGAGGAGGGTGGGAACCGCTTCTTTAGTGCTTCCAGTGTGTTTAGCTAGTCTTTTTGTTTCGTTTGATTGTTTCGTTCCTCCTCTTCAGAGGGTGTTCCCGAGGTTCCTGTTCATCATGGGCACATACAATTCAGTGCCTTCACACTCATCAGATCACGGCACCATATATTAAACACCTAACACACCACAAGAAACATCAATTCCTCGGTCATTGCTCACACCATTTTTCTCCACACTGTTCACATTAATGTATTTCATGATGTATTTTTACTGTTATGTAGAGTGTTTATGTCATCGTGTGTATCTAGCGTGTAATGTATGTTTTTCATTCCTATGTGTAAGTGTACTGTTTTTTCAAATTCCCATGAATGTTTTTTTTTCAGGCTCTATAATTTGAATCTTTTTTCCGCAGGTAGGGAAGCGCTGCTGTATACATAGGATAGATTTAGCTTAGAACGCACGAGAAATATTTCAGCCGGCAGTTAATTAGTTAGCTCCTTTTTTTCGATAATGCATGAGCCGTCATGTTTGACGTAGGCGAATTTTGTTTTATGCGCTAGGTAATTTTTCGTGAAGCGGTGTTTTCTCTTGCTCATATTCTTAGGGCAAATCGTCAAACGTTTCCGTTAGGGTAGAGTTTACCGTAGCATAGATGCGATTTTAGGGATTCATTAACTCATGTGATGGAAATTATTGGGATCCGATTCTACCTACGGTGTGCCTAATGAGTGAATGATTGTGGCAAGTGCACTTGCATGAATGTCTGCTAGTTGATGATTTTTAGATTGACACCTTTCCTGGTTGATAGTCCTTATGTGTAGTTAGGTCTTTTGGAACTAACACTGTGGTGGTGGGAGAGTGTGTGCAAGGTAAAAGCGGATTCCCAATCCCATTTCCATCCAAAAAAATTTTTAAGTGTAATTAATAGCGCAGGGGAGGGGAATTATAATCTTTCAGTGATTTAAGACCAGACAGAGCTGATCTTTGCGAGTTCTCAATCTTCGAATCGCTATGCATCTTAGGTCACGAAGGTCGTAAATTACGCTAGAATTCTATGGTAGATACGATAGGTTAATTTCGAAACCTTTTGTTCTCTGCGATTTACCACCGAATCATTACTTAGTATTTATGTCGCCTAAGTTACAATATTTTCTTAAGTAAGAGCGCTCGGACTTTTATTATAGAAGCGACTATGGTAGATTGATGATTCTCTTTCATATCCCGTTTTTAAGGTTGCATTTTGCATCCTTCTCTTTAAATGTTTACGTGTCTTATGATAAATTAAGGAATGAATGTTTTCTCATCATTTTCCAAAGCAAGTGTCTATCTTCTGTCATCCTTACGTGGTTGTTAGAAAGTTATATTGCTTAATGTGAGAGTTGGTGTTTAATCTTAGCATAAGATTTAATTTATGATTTAGTGTAAGTTTTTGTTTAGTTTATTTTGTTGTATATTATTGAATGAATACTTGTTGGGTATTTTATTTAGTATTCGAAAGATATTGTTTTCTTGTCCATGATGTTGGGTTGCATTTAAAATGCAGGAGGAATGGGTCCTCTATACCTAATATCATGTAGTGTCAGGAATTTTTATTCCGCTTTTTGTCCTCTTGAGTATTTGAGGGTTTTAGGAAAAGCCGTAAACCCGGTCTTAAAACCCGAGGACGATACAGTCCTTACCCAACACCTCCCCGCGGTAGAGGACGGCCAACGTATACAAGTGGTATACGACTAAGTTTGGGAAGGGGCCGAATGGGTACCGGCATACGTATCCAAACTCCATGTCTTCTAATGGAGAAAATGGGCATTCTGTTGTCCTGGGGTTGAGAAATCGATCCCGAATGCGCTAGGGCCATAGGCAGGTGGGGAGATTTAGGAAGGGCGTTAGAGCAGATTCCTTAGCAGTGAGGAGGGTGGGAACCGCTTCTTTAGTGCTTCCAGTGTGTTTAGCTAGTCTTTTTGTTTCGTTTGATTGTTTCGTTCCTCCTCTTCAGAGGGTGTTCCCGAGGTTCCTGTTCATCATGGGCACATACAATTCAGTGCCTTCACACTCATCAGATCACGGCACCATATATTAAACACCTAACACACCACAAGAAACATCAATTCCTCGGTCATTGCTCACACCATTTTTCTCCACACTGTTCACATTAATGTATTTCATGATGTATTTTTACTGTTATGTAGAGTGTTTATGTCATCGTGTGTATCTAGCGTGTAATGTATGTTTTTCATTCCTATGTGTAAGTGTACTGTTTTTTCAAATTCCCATGAATGTTTTTTTTTCAGGCTCTATAATTTGAATCTTTTTTCCGCAGGTAGGGAAGCGCTGCTGTATACATAGGATAGATTTAGCTTAGAACGCACGAGAAATATTTCAGCCGGCAGTTAATTAGTTAGCTCCTTTTTTTCGATAATGCATGAGCCGTCATGTTTGACGTAGGCGAATTTTGTTTTATGCGCTAGGTAATTTTTCGTGAAACGGTGTTTTCTCTTGCTCATATTCTTAGGGCAAATCGTCAAAAGTTTCCGTTAGGGTAGAGTTTACCATAGCATAGATGCGATTTTAGGGATTCATTAACTCATGTGATGGAAATTATTGGGATCCGATTCTACCTACGGTGTGCCTAATGAGTGAATGATTGTGGCAAGTGCACTTGCATGAATGTCTGCTAGTTGATGATTTTTAGATTGACACCTTTCCTGGTTGATAGTCCTTATGTGTAGTTAGGTCTTTTGGAACTAACACTGTGGTGGTGGGAGAGTGTGTGCAAGGTAAAAGCGGATTCCCAATCCCATTTCAATCCAAAAAAATTTTTAAGTGTAATTAATAGCGCAGGGGAGGGGAATTATAATCTCTCAGTGATTTAAGACCAGACAGAGCTGATCTTTGTGAGTTCTCAATCTTCGAATCGCTATGCATCTTAGGTCACGAAGGTCGTAAATTACGCTAGAATTCTATGGTAGATACGATAGGTTAATTTCGAAACCTTTTGTTCTCTGCGATTTACCACCGAATCATTACTTAGTATTTATGTCGCCTAAGTTACAATATTTTCTTAAGTAAGAGCGCTCGGACTTTTATTATATAAGCGACTATGGTAGATTGATGATTCTCTTTCATATCCCGTTTTTAAGGTTGCATTTTGCATCCTTCTCTTTAAATGTTTACGTGTCTTATGATAAATTAAGGAATGAATGTTTTCTCATCATTTTCCAAAGCAAGTGTCTATCTTCTGTCATCCTTACGTGGTTGTTAGAAAGTTATATTGCTTAATGTGAGAGTTGGTGTTTAATCTTAGCATAAGATTTAATTTATGATTTAGTGTAAGTTTTTGTTTAGTTTATTTTGTTCTATATCATTGAATGAACACTTGTTGGGTATTTTATTTAGTATTCGAAAGATATTGTTTTCTTGTCCATGATGTTGGGTTGCATTTAAAATGCAGGAGGAATGGGTCCTCTATACCTAATATCATGTAGTGTCAGGAATTTTTATTCCGCTTTTTGTCCTCTTGAGTATTTGAGGGTTTTAGGAAAAGCCGTAAACCCGGTCTTAAAACCCGAGGACGATACAGTCCTTACCCAACACCTCCCCGCGGTAGAGGACGGCCAACGTATACAAGTGGTATACGACTAAGTTTGGGAAGGGGCCGAATGGGTACCGGCATACGTATCCAAACTCCATGTCTTCTAATGGAGAAAATGGGCATTCTGTTGTCCTGGGGTTGAGAAATCGATCCCGAATGCGCTAGGGCCATAGGCAGGTGGGGAGATTTAGGAAGGGCGTTAGAGCAGATTCCTTAGCAGTGAGGAGGGTGGGAACCGCTTCTTTAGTGCTTCCAGTGTGTTTAGCTAGTCTTTTTGTTTCGTTTGATTGTTTCGTTCCTCCTCTTCAGAGGGTGTTCCCGAGGTTCCTGTTCATCATGGGCACATACAATTCAGTGCCTTCACACTCATCAGATCACGGCACCATATATTAAACACCTAACACACCACAAGAAACATCAATTCCTCGGTCATTGCTCACACCATTTTTCTCCACACTGTTCACATTAATGTATTTCATGATGTATTTTTACTGTTATGTAGAGTGTTTATGTCATCGTGTGTATCTAGCGTGTAATGTATGTTTTTCATTCCTATGTGTAAGTGTACTGTTTTTTCAAATTCCCATGAATGTTTTTTTTTCAGGCTCTATAATTTGAATCTTTTTTCCGCAGGTAGGGAAGCGCTGCTGTATACATAGGATAGATTTAGCTTAGAACGCACGAGAAATATTTCAGCCGGCAGTTAATTAGTTAGCTCCTTTTTTTCGATAATGCATGAGCCGTCATGTTTGACGTAGGCGAATTTTGTTTTATGCGCTAGGTAATTTTTCGTGAAGCGGTGTTTTCTCTTGCTCATATTCTTAGGGCAAATCGTCAAACGTTTCCGTTAGGGTAGAGTTTACCGTAGCATAGATGCGATTTTAGGGATTCATTAACTCATGTGATGGAAATTATTGGGATCCGATTCTACCTACGGTGTGCCTAATGAGTGAATGATTGTGGCAAGTGCACTTGCATGAATGTCTGCTAGTTGATGATTTTTAGATTGACACCTTTCCTGGTTGATAGACCTTATGTGTAGTTAGGTCTTTTGGAACTAACACTGTGGTGGTGGGAGAGTGTGTGCAAGGTAAAAGCGGATTCCCAATCCCATTTCAATCCAAAAAAATTTTTAAGTGTAATTAATAGCGCAGGGGAGGGGAATTATAATCTCTCAGTGATTTAAGACCAGACAGAGCTGATCTTTGTGAGTTCTCAATCTTCGAATCGCTATGCATCTTAGGTCACGAAGGTCGTAAATTACGCTAGAATTCTATGGTAGATACGATAGGTTAATTTCGAAACCTTTTGTTCTCTGCGATTTACCACCGAATCATTACTTAGTATTTATGTCGCCTAAGTTACAATATTTTCTTAAGTAAGAGCGCTCGGACTTTTATTATATAAGCGACTATGGTAGATTGATGATTCTCTTTCATATCCCGTTTTTAAGGTTGCATTTTGCATCCTTCTCTTTAAATGTTTACGTGTCTTATGATAAATTAAGGAATGAATGTTTTCTCATCATTTTCCAAAGCAAGTGTCTATCTTCTGTCATCCTTACGTGGTTGTTAGAAAGTTATATTGCTTAATGTGAGAGTTGGTGTTTAATCTTAGCATAAGATTTAATTTATGATTTAGTGTAAGTTTTTGTTTAGTTTATTTTGTTCTATATCATTGAATGAACACTTGTTGGGTATTTTATTTAGTATTCGAAAGATATTGTTTTCTTGTCCATGATGTTGGGTTGCATTTAAAATGCAGGAGGAATGGGTCCTCTATACCTAATATCATGTAGTGTCAGGAATTTTTATTCCGCTTTTTGTCCTCTTGAGTATTTGAGGGTTTTAGGAAAAGCCGTAAACCCGGTCTTAAAACCCGAGGACGATACAGTCCTTACCCAACACCTCCCCGCGGTAGAGGACGGCCAACGTATACAAGTGGTATACGACTAAGTTTGGGAAGGGGCCGAATGGGTACCGGCATACGTATCCAAACTCCATGTCTTCTAATGGAGAAAATGGGCATTCTGTTGTCCTGGGGTTGAGAAATCGATCCCGAATGCGCTAGGGCCATAGGCAGGTGGGGAGATTTAGGAAGGGCGTTAGAGCAGATTCCTTAGCAGTGAGGAGGGTGGGAACCGCTTCTTTAGTGCTTCCAGTGTGTTTAGCTAGTCTTTTTGTTTCGTTTGATTGTTTCGTTCCTCCTCTTCAGAGGGTGTTCCCGAGGTTCCTGTTCATCATGGGCACATACAATTCAGTGCCTTCACACTCATCAGATCACGGCACCATATATTAAACACCTAACACACCACAAGAAACATCAATTCCTCGGTCATTGCTCACACCATTTTTCTCCACACTGTTCACATTAATGTATTTCATGATGTATTTTTACTGTTATGTAGAGTGTTTATGTCATCGTGTGTATCTAGCGTGTAATGTATGTTTTTCATTCCTATGTGTAAGTGTACTGTTTTTTCAAATTCCCATGAATGTTTTTTTTTCAGGCTCTATAATTTGAATCTTTTTTCCGCAGGTAGGGAAGCGCTGCTGTATACATAGGATAGATTTAGCTTAGAACGCACGAGAAATATTTCAGCCGGCAGTTAATTAGTTAGCTCCTTTTTTTCGATAATGCATGAGCCGTCATGTTTGACGTAGGCGAATTTTGTTTTATGCGCTAGGTAATTTTTCGTGAAGCGGTGTTTTCTCTTGCTCATATTCTTAGGGCAAATCGTCAAACGTTTCCGTTAGGGTAGAGTTTACCGTAGCATAGATGCGATTTTAGGGATTCATTAACTCATGTGATGGAAATTATTGGGATCCGATTCTACCTACGGTGTGCCTAATGAGTGAATGATTGTGGCAAGTGCACTTGCATGAATGTCTGCTAGTTGATGATTTTTAGATTGACACCTTTCCTGGTTGATAGACCTTATGTGTAGTTAGGTCTTTTGGAACTAACACTGTGGTGGTGGGAGAGTGTGTGCAAGGTAAAAGCGGATTCCCAATCCCATTTCAATCCAAAAAAATTTTTAAGTGTAATTAATAGCGCAGGGGAGGGGAATTATAATCTCTCAGTGATTTAAGACCAGACAGAGCTGATCTTTGTGAGTTCTCAATCTTCGAATCGCTATGCATCTTAGGTCACGAAGGTCGTAAATTACGCTAGAATTCTATGGTAGATACGATAGGTTAATTTCGAAACCTTTTGTTCTCTGCGATTTACCACCGAATCATTACTTAGTATTTATGTCGCCTAAGTTACAATATTTTCTTAAGTAAGAGCGCTCGGACTTTTATTATATAAGCGACTATGGTAGATTGATGATTCTCTTTCATATCCCGTTTTTAAGGTTGCATTTTGCATCCTTCTCTTTAAATGTTTACGTGTCTTATGATAAATTAAGGAATGAATGTTTTCTCATCATTTTCCAAAGCAAGTGTCTATCTTCTGTCATCCTTACGTGGTTGTTAGAAAGTTATATTGCTTAATGTGAGAGTTGGTGTTTAATCTTAGCATAAGATTTAATTTATGATTTAGTGTAAGTTTTTGTTTAGTTTATTTTGTTCTATATCATTGAATGAACACTTGTTGGGTATTTTATTTAGTATTCGAAAGATATTGTTTTCTTGTCCATGATGTTGGGTTGCATTTAAAATGCAGGAGGAATGGGTCCTCTATACCTAATATCATGTAGTGTCAGGAATTTTTATTCCGCTTTTTGTCCTCTTGAGTATTTGAGGGTTTTAGGAAAAGCCGTAAACCCGGTCTTAAAACCCGAGGACGATACAGTCCTTACCCAACACCTCCCCGCGGTAGAGGACGGCCAACGTATACAAGTGGTATACGACTAAGTTTGGGAAGGGGCCGAATGGGTACCGGCATACGTATCCAAACTCCATGTCTTCTAATGGAGAAAATGGGCATTCTGTTGTCCTGGGGTTGAGAAATCGATCCCGAATGCGCTAGGGCCATAGGCAGGTGGGGAGATTTAGGAAGGGCGTTAGAGCAGATTCCTTGGCAGTGAGGAGGGTGGGAACCGCTTCTTTAGTGCTTCCAGTGTGTTTAGCTAGTCTTTTTGTTTCGTTTGATTGTTTCGTTCCTCCTCTTCAGAGGGTGTTCCCGAGGTTCCTGTTCATCATGGGCACATACAATTCAGTGCCTTCACACTCATCAGATCACGGCACCATATATTAAACACCTAACACACCACAAGAAACATCAATTCCTCGGTCATTGCTCACACCATTTTTCTCCACACTGTTCACATTAATGTATTTCATGATGTATTTTTACTGTTATGTAGAGTGTTTATGTCATCGTGTGTATCTAGCGTGTAATGTATGTTTTTCATTCCTATGTGTAAGTGTACTGTTTTTTCAAATTCCCATGAATGTTTTTTTTTCAGGCTCTATAATTTGAATCTTTTTTCCGCAGGTAGGGAAGCGCTGCTGTATACATAGGATAGATTTAGCTTAGAACGCACGAGAAATATTTCAGCCGGCAGTTAATTAGTTAGCTCCTTTTTTTCGATAATGCATGAGCCGTCATGTTTGACGTAGGCGAATTTTGTTTTATGCGCTAGGTAATTTTTCGTGAAGCGGTGTTTTCTCTTGCTCATATTCTTAGGGCAAATCGTCAAACGTTTCCGTTAGGGTAGAGTTTACCGTAGCATAGATGCGATTTTAGGGATTCATTAACTCATGTGATGGAAATTATTGGGATCCGATTCTACCTACGGTGTGCCTAATGAGTGAATGATTGTGGCAAGTGCACTTGCATGAATGTCTGCTAGTTGATGATTTTTAGATTGACACCTTTCCTGGTTGATAGACCTTATGTGTAGTTAGGTCTTTTGGAACTAACACTGTGGTGGTGGGAGAGTGTGTGCAAGGTAAAAGCGGATTCCCAATCCCATTTCAATCCAAAAAAATTTTTAAGTGTAATTAATAGCGCAGGGGAGGGGAATTATAATCTCTCAGTGATTTAAGACCAGACAGAGCTGATCTTTGCGAGTTCTCAATCTTCGAATCGCTATGCATCTTAGGTCACGAAGGTCGTAAATTACGCTAGAATTCTATGGTAGATACGATAGGTTAATTTCGAAACCTTTTGTTCTCTGCGATTTACCACCGAATCATTACTTAGTATTTATGTCGCCTAAGTTACAATATTTTCTTAAGTAAGAGCGCTCGGACTTTTATTATATAAGCGACTATGGTAGATTGATGATTCTCTTTCATATCCCGTTTTTAAGGTTGCATTTTGCATCCTTCTCTTTAAATGTTTACGTGTCTTATGATAAATTAAGGAATGAATGTTTTCTCATCATTTTCCAAAGCAAGTGTCTATCTTCTGTCATCCTTACGTGGTTGTTAGAAAGTTATATTGCTTAATGTGAGAGTTGGTGTTTAATCTTAGCATAAGATTTAATTTATGATTTAGTGTAAGTTTTTGTTTAGTTTATTTTGTTGTATATCATTGAATGAATACTTGTTGGGTATTTTATTTAGTATTCGAAAGATATTGTTTTCTTGTCCATGATGTTGGGTTGCATTTAAAATGCAGGAGGAATGGGTCCTCTATACTTAATATCATGTAGTGTCAGGAATTTTTATTCCGCTTTTTGTCCTCTTGAGTATTTGAGGGTTTTAGGAAAAGCCGTAAACCCGGTCTTAAAACCCGAAGACGATACAGTCCTTACCCAACACCTCCCCGCGGTAGAGGACGGCCAACGTATACAAGTGGTATACGACTAAGTTTGGGAAGGGGCCGAATGGGTACCGGCATACGTATCCAAACTCCATGTCTTCTAATGGAGAAAATGGGCATTCTGTTGTCCTGGGGTTGAGAAATCGATCCCGAATGCGCTAGGGCCATAGGCAGGTGGGGAGATTTAGGAAGGGCGTTAGAGCAGATTCCTTAGCAGTGAGGAGGGTGGGAACCGCTTCTTTAGTGCTTCCAGTGTGTTTAGCTAGTCTTTTTGTTTCGTTTGATTGTTTCGTTCCTCCTCTTCAGAGGGTGTTCCCGAGGTTCCTGTTCATCATGGGCACATACAATTCAGTGCCTTCACACTCATCAGATCACGGCACCATATATTAAACACCTAACACACCACAAGAAACATCAATTCCTCGGTCATTGCTCACACCATTTTTCTCCACACTGTTCACATTAATGTATTTCATGATGTATTTTTACTGTTATGTAGAGTGTTTATGTCATCGTGTGTATCTAGCGTGTAATGTATGTTTTTCATTCCTATGTGTAAGTGTACTGTTTTTTCAAATTCCCATGAATGTTTTTTTTTCAGGCTCTATAATTTGAATCTTTTTTCCGCAGGTAGGGAAGCGCTGCTGTATACATAGGATAGATTTAGCTTAGAACGCACGAGAAATATTTCAGCCGGCAGTTAATTAGTTAGCTCCTTTTTTTCGATAATGCATGAGCCGTCATGTTTGACGTAGGCGAATTTTGTTTTATGCGCTAGGTAATTTTTCGTGAAGCGGTGTTTTCTCTTGCTCATATTCTTAGGGCAAATCGTCAAACGTTTCCGTTAGGGTAGAGTTTACCGTAGCATAGATGCGATTTTAGGGATTCATTAACTCATGTGATGGAAATTATTGGGATCCGATTCTACCTACGGTGTGCCTAATGAGTGAATGATTGTGGCAAGTGCACTTGCATGAATGTCTGCTAGTTGATGATTTTTAGATTGACACCTTTCCTGGTTGATAGTCCTTATGTGTAGTTAGGTCTTTTGGAACTAACACTGTGGTGGTGGGAGAGTGTGTGCAAGGTAAAAGCGGATTCCCAATCCCATTTCCATCCAAAAAAATTTTTAAGTGTAATTAATAGCGCAGGGGAGGGGAATTATAATCTTTCAGTGATTTAAGACCAGACAGAGCTGATCTTTGCGAGTTCTCAATCTTCGAATCGCTATGCATCTTAGGTCACGAAGGTCGTAAATTACGCTAGAATTCTATGGTAGATACGATAGGTTAATTTCGAAACCTTTTGTTCTCTGCGATTTACCACCGAATCATTACTTAGTATTTATGTCGCCTAAGTTACAATATTTTCTTAAGTAAGAGCGCTCGGACTTTTATTATAGAAGCGACTATGGTAGATTGATGATTCTCTTTCATATCCCGTTTTTAAGGTTGCATTTTGCATCCTTCTCTTTAAATGTTTACGTGTCTTATGATAAATTAAGGAATGAATGTTTTCTCATCATTTTCCAAAGCAAGTGTCTATCTTCTGTCATCCTTACGTGGTTGTTAGAAAGTTATATTGCTTAATGTGAGAGTTGGTGTTTAATCTTAGCATAAGATTTAATTTATGATTTAGTGTAAGTTTTTGTTTAGTTTATTTTGTTGTATATTATTGAATGAATACTTGTTGGGTATTTTATTTAGTATTCGAAAGATATTGTTTTCTTGTCCATGATGTTGGGTTGCATTTAAAATGCAGGAGGAATGGGTCCTCTATACCTAATATCATGTAGTGTCAGGAATTTTTATTCCGCTTTTTGTCCTCTTGAGTATTTGAGGGTTTTAGGAAAAGCCGTAAACCCGGTCTTAAAACCCGAGGACGATACAGTCCTTACCCAACACCTCCCCGCGGTAGAGGACGGCCAACGTATACAAGTGGTATACGACTAAGTTTGGGAAGGGGCCGAATGGGTACCGGCATACGTATCCAAACTCCATGTCTTCTAATGGAGAAAATGGGCATTCTGTTGTCCTGGGGTTGAGAAATCGATCCCGAATGCGCTAGGGCCATAGGCAGGTGGGGAGATTTAGGAAGGGCGTTAGAGCAGATTCCTTAGCAGTGAGGAGGGTGGGAACCGCTTCTTTAGTGCTTCCAGTGTGTTTAGCTAGTCTTTTTGTTTCGTTTGATTGTTTCGTTCCTCCTCTTCAGAGGGTGTTCCCGAGGTTCCTGTTCATCATGGGCACATACAATTCAGTGCCTTCACACTCATCAGATCACGGCACCATATATTAAACACCTAACACACCACAAGAAACATCAATTCCTCGGTCATTGCTCACACCATTTTTCTCCACACTGTTCACATTAATGTATTTCATGATGTATTTTTACTGTTATGTAGAGTGTTTATGTCATCGTGTGTATCTAGCGTGTAATGTATGTTTTTCATTCCTATGTGTAAGTGTACTGTTTTTTCAAATTCCCATGAATGTTTTTTTTTCAGGCTCTATAATTTGAATCTTTTTTCCGCAGGTAGGGAAGCGCTGCTGTATACATAGGATAGATTTAGCTTAGAACGCACGAGAAATATTTCAGCCGGCAGTTAATTAGTTAGCTCCTTTTTTTCGATAATGCATGAGCCGTCATGTTTGACGTAGGCGAATTTTGTTTTATGCGCTAGGTAATTTTTCGTGAAACGGTGTTTTCTCTTGCTCATATTCTTAGGGCAAATCGTCAAAAGTTTCCGTTAGGGTAGAGTTTACCATAGCATAGATGCGATTTTAGGGATTCATTAACTCATGTGATGGAAATTATTGGGATCCGATTCTACCTACGGTGTGCCTAATGAGTGAATGATTGTGGCAAGTGCACTTGCATGAATGTCTGCTAGTTGATGATTTTTAGATTGACACCTTTCCTGGTTGATAGTCCTTATGTGTAGTTAGGTCTTTTGGAACTAACACTGTGGTGGTGGGAGAGTGTGTGCAAGGTAAAAGCGGATTCCCAATCCCATTTCAATCCAAAAAAATTTTTAAGTGTAATTAATAGCGCAGGGGAGGGGAATTATAATCTCTCAGTGATTTAAGACCAGACAGAGCTGATCTTTGTGAGTTCTCAATCTTCGAATCGCTATGCATCTTAGGTCACGAAGGTCGTAAATTACGCTAGAATTCTATGGTAGATACGATAGGTTAATTTCGAAACCTTTTGTTCTCTGCGATTTACCACCGAATCATTACTTAGTATTTATGTCGCCTAAGTTACAATATTTTCTTAAGTAAGAGCGCTCGGACTTTTATTATATAAGCGACTATGGTAGATTGATGATTCTCTTTCATATCCCGTTTTTAAGGTTGCATTTTGCATCCTTCTCTTTAAATGTTTACGTGTCTTATGATAAATTAAGGAATGAATGTTTTCTCATCATTTTCCAAAGCAAGTGTCTATCTTCTGTCATCCTTACGTGGTTGTTAGAAAGTTATATTGCTTAATGTGAGAGTTGGTGTTTAATCTTAGCATAAGATTTAATTTATGATTTAGTGTAAGTTTTTGTTTAGTTTATTTTGTTCTATATCATTGAATGAACACTTGTTGGGTATTTTATTTAGTATTCGAAAGATATTGTTTTCTTGTCCATGATGTTGGGTTGCATTTAAAATGCAGGAGGAATGGGTCCTCTATACCTAATATCATGTAGTGTCAGGAATTTTTATTCCGCTTTTTGTCCTCTTGAGTATTTGAGGGTTTTAGGAAAAGCCGTAAACCCGGTCTTAAAACCCGAGGACGATACAGTCCTTACCCAACACCTCCCCGCGGTAGAGGACGGCCAACGTATACAAGTGGTATACGACTAAGTTTGGGAAGGGGCCGAATGGGTACCGGCATACGTATCCAAACTCCATGTCTTCTAATGGAGAAAATGGGCATTCTGTTGTCCTGGGGTTGAGAAATCGATCCCGAATGCGCTAGGGCCATAGGCAGGTGGGGAGATTTAGGAAGGGCGTTAGAGCAGATTCCTTAGCAGTGAGGAGGGTGGGAACCGCTTCTTTAGTGCTTCCAGTGTGTTTAGCTAGTCTTTTTGTTTCGTTTGATTGTTTCGTTCCTCCTCTTCAGAGGGTGTTCCCGAGGTTCCTGTTCATCATGGGCACATACAATTCAGTGCCTTCACACTCATCAGATCACGGCACCATATATTAAACACCTAACACACCACAAGAAACATCAATTCCTCGGTCATTGCTCACACCATTTTTCTCCACACTGTTCACATTAATGTATTTCATGATGTATTTTTACTGTTATGTAGAGTGTTTATGTCATCGTGTGTATCTAGCGTGTAATGTATGTTTTTCATTCCTATGTGTAAGTGTACTGTTTTTTCAAATTCCCATGAATGTTTTTTTTTCAGGCTCTATAATTTGAATCTTTTTTCCGCAGGTAGGGAAGCGCTGCTGTATACATAGGATAGATTTAGCTTAGAACGCACGAGAAATATTTCAGCCGGCAGTTAATTAGTTAGCTCCTTTTTTTCGATAATGCATGAGCCGTCATGTTTGACGTAGGCGAATTTTGTTTTATGCGCTAGGTAATTTTTCGTGAAGCGGTGTTTTCTCTTGCTCATATTCTTAGGGCAAATCGTCAAACGTTTCCGTTAGGGTAGAGTTTACCGTAGCATAGATGCGATTTTAGGGATTCATTAACTCATGTGATGGAAATTATTGGGATCCGATTCTACCTACGGTGTGCCTAATGAGTGAATGATTGTGGCAAGTGCACTTGCATGAATGTCTGCTAGTTGATGATTTTTAGATTGACACCTTTCCTGGTTGATAGTCCTTATGTGTAGTTAGGTCTTTTGGAACTAACACTGTGGTGGTGGGAGAGTGTGTGCAAGGTAAAAGCGGATTCCCAATCCCATTTCAATCCAAAAAAATTTTTAAGTGTAATTAATAGCGCAGGGGAGGGGAATTATAATCTCTCAGTGATTTAAGACCAGACAGAGCTGATCTTTGTGAGTTCTCAATCTTCGAATCGCTATGCATCTTAGGTCACGAAGGTCGTAAATTACGCTAGAATTCTATGGTAGATACGATAGGTTAATTTCGAAACCTTTTGTTCTCTGCGATTTACCACCGAATCATTACTTAGTATTTATGTCGCCTAAGTTACAATATTTTCTTAAGTAAGAGCGCTCGGACTTTTATTATATAAGCGACTATGGTAGATTGATGATTCTCTTTCATATCCCGTTTTTAAGGTTGCATTTTGCATCCTTCTCTTTAAATGTTTACGTGTCTTATGATAAATTAAGGAATGAATGTTTTCTCATCATTTTCCAAAGCAAGTGTCTATCTTCTGTCATCCTTACGTGGTTGTTAGAAAGTTATATTGCTTAATGTGAGAGTTGGTGTTTAATCTTAGCATAAGATTTAATTTATGATTTAGTGTAAGTTTTTGTTTAGTTTATTTTGTTCTATATCATTGAATGAACACTTGTTGGGTATTTTATTTAGTATTCGAAAGATATTGTTTTCTTGTCCATGATGTTGGGTTGCATTTAAAATGCAGGAGGAATGGGTCCTCTATACCTAATATCATGTAGTGTCAGGAATTTTTATTCCGCTTTTTGTCCTCTTGAGTATTTGAGGGTTTTAGGAAAAGCCGTAAACCCGGTCTTAAAACCCGAGGACGATACAGTCCTTACCCAACACCTCCCCGCGGTAGAGGACGGCCAACGTATACAAGTGGTATACGACTAAGTTTGGGAAGGGGCCGAATGGGTACCGGCATACGTATCCAAACTCCATGTCTTCTAATGGAGAAAATGGGCATTCTGTTGTCCTGGGGTTGAGAAATCGATCCCGAATGCGCTAGGGCCATAGGCAGGTGGGGAGATTTAGGAAGGGCGTTAGAGCAGATTCCTTAGCAGTGAGGAGGGTGGGAACCGCTTCTTTAGTGCTTCCAGTGTGTTTAGCTAGTCTTTTTGTTTCGTTTGATTGTTTCGTTCCTCCTCTTCAGAGGGTGTTCCCGAGGTTCCTGTTCATCATGGGCACATACAATTCAGTGCCTTCACACTCATCAGATCACGGCACCATATATTAAACACCTAACACACCACAAGAAACATCAATTCCTCGGTCATTGCTCACACCATTTTTCTCCACACTGTTCACATTAATGTATTTCATGATGTATTTTTACTGTTATGTAGAGTGTTTATGTCATCGTGTGTATCTAGCGTGTAATGTATGTTTTTCATTCCTATGTGTAAGTGTACTGTTTTTTCAAATTCCCATGAATGTTTTTTTTTCAGGCTCTATAATTTGAATCTTTTTTCCGCAGGTAGGGAAGCGCTGCTGTATACATAGGATAGATTTAGCTTAGAACGCACGAGAAATATTTCAGCCGGCAGTTAATTAGTTAGCTCCTTTTTTTCGATAATGCATGAGCCGTCATGTTTGACGTAGGCGAATTTTGTTTTATGCGCTAGGTAATTTTTCGTGAAGCGGTGTTTTCTCTTGCTCATATTCTTAGGGCAAATCGTCAAACGTTTCCGTTAGGGTAGAGTTTACCGTAGCATAGATGCGATTTTAGGGATTCATTAACTCATGTGATGGAAATTATTGGGATCCGATTCTACCTACGGTGTGCCTAATGAGTGAATGATTGTGGCAAGTGCACTTGCATGAATGTCTGCTAGTTGATGATTTTTAGATTGACACCTTTCCTGGTTGATAGACCTTATGTGTAGTTAGGTCTTTTGGAACTAACACTGTGGTGGTGGGAGAGTGTGTGCAAGGTAAAAGCGGATTCCCAATCCCATTTCAATCCAAAAAAATTTTTAAGTGTAATTAATAGCGCAGGGGAGGGGAATTATAATCTCTCAGTGATTTAAGACCAGACAGAGCTGATCTTTGTGAGTTCTCAATCTTCGAATCGCTATGCATCTTAGGTCACGAAGGTCGTAAATTACGCTAGAATTCTATGGTAGATACGATAGGTTAATTTCGAAACCTTTTGTTCTCTGCGATTTACCACCGAATCATTACTTAGTATTTATGTCGCCTAAGTTACAATATTTTCTTAAGTAAGAGCGCTCGGACTTTTATTATATAAGCGACTATGGTAGATTGATGATTCTCTTTCATATCCCGTTTTTAAGGTTGCATTTTGCATCCTTCTCTTTAAATGTTTACGTGTCTTATGATAAATTAAGGAATGAATGTTTTCTCATCATTTTCCAAAGCAAGTGTCTATCTTCTGTCATCCTTACGTGGTTGTTAGAAAGTTATATTGCTTAATGTGAGAGTTGGTGTTTAATCTTAGCATAAGATTTAATTTATGATTTAGTGTAAGTTTTTGTTTAGTTTATTTTGTTCTATATCATTGAATGAACACTTGTTGGGTATTTTATTTAGTATTCGAAAGATATTGTTTTCTTGTCCATGATGTTGGGTTGCATTTAAAATGCAGGAGGAATGGGTCCTCTATACCTAATATCATGTAGTGTCAGGAATTTTTATTCCGCTTTTTGTCCTCTTGAGTATTTGAGGGTTTTAGGAAAAGCCGTAAACCCGGTCTTAAAACCCGAGGACGATACAGTCCTTACCCAACACCTCCCCGCGGTAGAGGACGGCCAACGTATACAAGTGGTATACGACTAAGTTTGGGAAGGGGCCGAATGGGTACCGGCATACGTATCCAAACTCCATGTCTTCTAATGGAGAAAATGGGCATTCTGTTGTCCTGGGGTTGAGAAATCGATCCCGAATGCGCTAGGGCCATAGGCAGGTGGGGAGATTTAGGAAGGGCGTTAGAGCAGATTCCTTGGCAGTGAGGAGGGTGGGAACCGCTTCTTTAGTGCTTCCAGTGTGTTTAGCTAGTCTTTTTGTTTCGTTTGATTGTTTCGTTCCTCCTCTTCAGAGGGTGTTCCCGAGGTTCCTGTTCATCATGGGCACATACAATTCAGTGCCTTCACACTCATCAGATCACGGCACCATATATTAAACACCTAACACACCACAAGAAACATCAATTCCTCGGTCATTGCTCACACCATTTTTCTCCACACTGTTCACATTAATGTATTTCATGATGTATTTTTACTGTTATGTAGAGTGTTTATGTCATCGTGTGTATCTAGCGTGTAATGTATGTTTTTCATTCCTATGTGTAAGTGTACTGTTTTTTCAAATTCCCATGAATGTTTTTTTTTCAGGCTCTATAATTTGAATCTTTTTTCCGCAGGTAGGGAAGCGCTGCTGTATACATAGGATAGATTTAGCTTAGAACGCACGAGAAATATTTCAGCCGGCAGTTAATTAGTTAGCTCCTTTTTTTCGATAATGCATGAGCCGTCATGTTTGACGTAGGCGAATTTTGTTTTATGCGCTAGGTAATTTTTCGTGAAGCGGTGTTTTCTCTTGCTCATATTCTTAGGGCAAATCGTCAAACGTTTCCGTTAGGGTAGAGTTTACCGTAGCATAGATGCGATTTTAGGGATTCATTAACTCATGTGATGGAAATTATTGGGATCCGATTCTACCTACGGTGTGCCTAATGAGTGAATGATTGTGGCAAGTGCACTTGCATGAATGTCTGCTAGTTGATGATTTTTAGATTGACACCTTTCCTGGTTGATAGACCTTATGTGTAGTTAGGTCTTTTGGAACTAACACTGTGGTGGTGGGAGAGTGTGTGCAAGGTAAAAGCGGATTCCCAATCCCATTTCAATCCAAAAAAATTTTTAAGTGTAATTAATAGCGCAGGGGAGGGGAATTATAATCTCTCAGTGATTTAAGACCAGACAGAGCTGATCTTTGCGAGTTCTCAATCTTCGAATCGCTATGCATCTTAGGTCACGAAGGTCGTAAATTACGCTAGAATTCTATGGTAGATACGATAGGTTAATTTCGAAACCTTTTGTTCTCTGCGATTTACCACCGAATCATTACTTAGTATTTATGTCGCCTAAGTTACAATATTTTCTTAAGTAAGAGCGCTCGGACTTTTATTATATAAGCGACTATGGTAGATTGATGATTCTCTTTCATATCCCGTTTTTAAGGTTGCATTTTGCATCCTTCTCTTTAAATGTTTACGTGTCTTATGATAAATTAAGGAATGAATGTTTTCTCATCATTTTCCAAAGCAAGTGTCTATCTTCTGTCATCCTTACGTGGTTGTTAGAAAGTTATATTGCTTAATGTGAGAGTTGGTGTTTAATCTTAGCATAAGATTTAATTTATGATTTAGTGTAAGTTTTTGTTTAGTTTATTTTGTTGTATATCATTGAATGAATACTTGTTGGGTATTTTATTTAGTATTCGAAAGATATTGTTTTCTTGTCCATGATGTTGGGTTGCATTTAAAATGCAGGAGGAATGGGTCCTCTATACTTAATATCATGTAGTGTCAGGAATTTTTATTCCGCTTTTTGTCCTCTTGAGTATTTGAGGGTTTTAGGAAAAGCCGTAAACCCGGTCTTAAAACCCGAAGACGATACAGTCCTTACCCAACACCTCCCCGCGGTAGAGGACGGCCAACGTATACAAGTGGTATACGACTAAGTTTGGGAAGGGGCCGAATGGGTACCGGCATACGTATCCAAACTCCATGTCTTCTAATGGAGAAAATGGGCATTCTGTTGTCCTGGGGTTGAGAAATCGATCCCGAATGCGCTAGGGCCATAGGCAGGTGGGGAGATTTAGGAAGGGCGTTAGAGCAGATTCCTTAGCAGTGAGGAGGGTGGGAACCGCTTCTTTAGTGCTTCCAGTGTGTTTAGCTAGTCTTTTTGTTTCGTTTGATTGTTTCGTTCCTCCTCTTCAGAGGGTGTTCCCGAGGTTCCTGTTCATCATGGGCACATACAATTCAGTGCCTTCACACTCATCAGATCACGGCACCATATATTAAACACCTAACACACCACAAGAAACATCAATTCCTCGGTCATTGCTCACACCATTTTTCTCCACACTGTTCACATTAATGTATTTCATGATGTATTTTTACTGTTATGTAGAGTGTTTATGTCATCGTGTGTATCTAGCGTGTAATGTATGTTTTTCATTCCTATGTGTAAGTGTACTGTTTTTTCAAATTCCCATGAATGTTTTTTTTTCAGGCTCTATAATTTGAATCTTTTTTCCGCAGGTAGGGAAGCGCTGCTGTATACATAGGATAGATTTAGCTTAGAACGCACGAGAAATATTTCAGCCGGCAGTTAATTAGTTAGCTCCTTTTTTTCGATAATGCATGAGCCGTCATGTTTGACGTAGGCGAATTTTGTTTTATGCGCTAGGTAATTTTTCGTGAAGCGGTGTTTTCTCTTGCTCATATTCTTAGGGCAAATCGTCAAACGTTTCCGTTAGGGTAGAGTTTACCGTAGCATAGATGCGATTTTAGGGATTCATTAACTCATGTGATGGAAATTATTGGGATCCGATTCTACCTACGGTGTGCCTAATGAGTGAATGATTGTGGCAAGTGCACTTGCATGAATGTCTGCTAGTTGATGATTTTTAGATTGACACCTTTCCTGTTTGATAGTCCTTATGTGTAGTTAGGTCTTTTGGAACTAACACTGTGGTGGTGGGAGAGTGTGTGCAAGGTAAAAGCGGATTCCCAATCCCATTTCCATCCAAAAAAATTTTTAAGTGTAATTAATAGCGCAGGGGAGGGGAATTATAATCTTTCAGTGATTTAAGACCAGACAGAGCTGATCTTTGCGAGTTCTCAATCTTCGAATCGCTATGCATCTTAGGTCACGAAGGTCGTAAATTACGCTAGAATTCTATGGTAGATACGATAGGTTAATTTCGAAACCTTTTGTTCTCTGCGATTTACCACCGAATCATTACTTAGTATTTATGTCGCCTAAGTTACAATATTTTCTTAAGTAAGAGCGCTCGGACTTTTATTATAGAAGCGACTATGGTAGATTGATGATTCTCTTTCATATCCCGTTTTTAAGGTTGCATTTTGCATCCTTCTCTTTAAATGTTTACGTGTCTTATGATAAATTAAGGAATGAATGTTTTCTCATCATTTTCCAAAGCAAGTGTCTATCTTCTGTCATCCTTACGTGGTTGTTAGAAAGTTATATTGCTTAATGTGAGAGTTGGTGTTTAATCTTAGCATAAGATTTAATTTATGATTTAGTGTAAGTTTTTGTTTAGTTTATTTTGTTGTATATCATTGCATGAATACTTGTTGGGTATTTTATTTAGTATTCGAAAGATATTGTTTTCTTGTCCATGATGTTGGGTTGCATTTAAAATGCAGGAGGAATGGGTCCTCTATACCTAATATCATGTAGTGTCAGGAATTTTTATTCCGCTTTTTGTCCTCTTGAGTATTTGAGGGTTTTAGGAAAAGCCGTAAACCCGGTCTTAAAACCCGAGGACGATACAGTCCTTACCCAACACCTCCCCGCGGTAGAGGACGGCCAACGTATACAAGTGGTATACGACTAAGTTTGGGAAGGGGCCGAATGGGTACCGGCATACGTATCCAAACTCCATGTCTTCTAATGGAGAAAATGGGCATTCTGTTGTCCTGGGGTTGAGAAATCGATCCCGAATGCGCTAGGGCCATAGGCAGGTGGGGAGATTTAGGAAGGGCGTTAGAGCAGATTCCTTAGCAGTGAGGAGGGTGGGAACCGCTTCTTTAGTGCTTCCAGTGTGTTTAGCTAGTCTTTTTGTTTCGTTTGATTGTTTCGTTCCTCCTCTTCAGAGGGTGTTCCCGAGGTTCCTGTTCATCATGGGCACATACAATTCAGTGCCTTCACACTCATCAGATCACGGCACCATATATTAAACACCTAACACACCACAAGAAACATCAATTCCTCGGTCATTGCTCACACCATTTTTCTCCACACTGTTCACATTAATGTATTTCATGATGTATTTTTACTGTTATGTAGAGTGTTTATGTCATCGTGTGTATCTAGCGTGTAATGTATGTTTTTCATTCCTATGTGTAAGTGTACTGTTTTTTCAAATTCCCATGAATGTTTTTTTTTCAGGCTCTATAATTTGAATCTTTTTTCCGCAGGTAGGGAAGCGCTGCTGTATACATAGGATAGATTTAGCTTAGAACGCACGAGAAATATTTCAGCCGGCAGTTAATTAGTTAGCTCCTTTTTTTCGATAATGCATGAGCCGTCATGTTTGACGTAGGCGAATTTTGTTTTATGCGCTAGGTAATTTTTCGTGAAACGGTGTTTTCTCTTGCTCATATTCTTAGGGCAAATCGTCAAAAGTTTCCGTTAGGGTAGAGTTTACCATAGCATAGATGCGATTTTAGGGATTCATTAACTCATGTGATGGAAATTATTGGGATCCGATTCTACCTACGGTGTGCCTAATGAGTGAATGATTGTGGCAAGTGCACTTGCATGAATGTCTGCTAGTTGATGATTTTTAGATTGACACCTTTCCTGGTTGATAGTCCTTATGTGTAGTTAGGTCTTTTGGAACTAACACTGTGGTGGTGGGAGAGTGTGTGCAAGGTAAAAGCGGATTCCCAATCCCATTTCCATCCAAAAAAATTTTTAAGTGTAATTAATAGCGCAGGGGAGGGGAATTATAATCTTTCAGTGATTTAAGACCAGACAGAGCTGATCTTTGCGAGTTCTCAATCTTCGAATCGCTATGCATCTTAGGTCACGAAGGTCGTAAATTACGCTAGAATTCTATGGTAGATACGATAGGTTAATTTCGAAACCTTTTGTTCTCTGCGATTTACCACCGAATCATTACTTAGTATTTATGTCGCCTAAGTTACAATATTTTCTTAAGTAAGAGCGCTCGGACTTTTATTATAGAAGCGACTATGGTAGATTGATGATTCTCTTTCATATCCCGTTTTTAAGGTTGCATTTTGCATCCTTCTCTTTAAATGTTTACGTGTCTTATGATAAATTAAGGAATGAATGTTTTCTCATCATTTTCCAAAGCAAGTGTCTATCTTCTGTCATCCTTACGTGGTTGTTAGAAAGTTATATTGCTTAATGTGAGAGTTGGTGTTTAATCTTAGCATAAGATTTAATTTATGATTTAGTGTAAGTTTTTGTTTAGTTTATTTTGTTGTATATCATTGCATGAATACTTGTTGGGTATTTTATTTAGTATTCGAAAGATATTGTTTTCTTGTCCATGATGTTGGGTTGCATTTAAAATGCAGGAGGAATGGGTCCTCTATACCTAATATCATGTAGTGTCAGGAATTTTTATTCCGCTTTTTGTCCTCTTGAGTATTTGAGGGTTTTAGGAAAAGCCGTAAACCCGGTCTTAAAACCCGAGGACGATACAGTCCTTACCCAACACCTCCCCGCGGTAGAGGACGGCCAACGTATACAAGTGGTATACGACTAAGTTTGGGAAGGGGCCGAATGGGTACCGGCATACGTATCCAAACTCCATGTCTTCTAATGGAGAAAATGGGCATTCTGTTGTCCTGGGGTTGAGAAATCGATCCCGAATGCGCTAGGGCCATAGGCAGGTGGGGAGATTTAGGAAGGGCGTTAGAGCAGATTCCTTAGCAGTGAGGAGGGTGGGAACCGCTTCTTTAGTGCTTCCAGTGTGTTTAGCTAGTCTTTTTGTTTCGTTTGATTGTTTCGTTCCTCCTCTTCAGAGGGTGTTCCCGAGGTTCCTGTTCATCATGGGCACATACAATTCAGTGCCTTCACACTCATCAGATCACGGCACCATATATTAAACACCTAACACACCACAAGAAACATCAATTCCTCGGTCATTGCTCACACCATTTTTCTCCACACTGTTCACATTAATGTATTTCATGATGTATTTTTACTGTTATGTAGAGTGTTTATGTCATCGTGTGTATCTAGCGTGTAATGTATGTTTTTCATTCCTATGTGTAAGTGTACTGTTTTTTCAAATTCCCATGAATGTTTTTTTTTCAGGCTCTATAATTTGAATCTTTTTTCCGCAGGTAGGGAAGCGCTGCTGTATACATAGGATAGATTTAGCTTAGAACGCACGAGAAATATTTCAGCCGGCAGTTAATTAGTTAGCTCCTTTTTTTCGATAATGCATGAGCCGTCATGTTTGACGTAGGCGAATTTTGTTTTATGCGCTAGGTAATTTTTCGTGAAACGGTGTTTTCTCTTGCTCATATTCTTAGGGCAAATCGTCAAAAGTTTCCGTTAGGGTAGAGTTTACCATAGCATAGATGCGATTTTAGGGATTCATTAACTCATGTGATGGAAATTATTGGGATCCGATTCTACCTACGGTGTGCCTAATGAGTGAATGATTGTGGCAAGTGCACTTGCATGAATGTCTGCTAGTTGATGATTTTTAGATTGACACCTTTCCTGGTTGATAGTCCTTATGTGTAGTTAGGTCTTTTGGAACTAACACTGTGGTGGTGGGAGAGTGTGTGCAAGGTAAAAGCGGATTCCCAATCCCATTTCAATCCAAAAAAATTTTTAAGTGTAATTAATAGCGCAGGGGAGGGGAATTATAATCTCTCAGTGATTTAAGACCAGACAGAGCTGATCTTTGTGAGTTCTCAATCTTCGAATCGCTATGCATCTTAGGTCACGAAGGTCGTAAATTACGCTAGAATTCTATGGTAGATACGATAGGTTAATTTCGAAACCTTTTGTTCTCTGCGATTTACCACCGAATCATTACTTAGTATTTATGTCGCCTAAGTTACAATATTTTCTTAAGTAAGAGCGCTCGGACTTTTATTATAGAAGCGACTATGGTAGATTGATGATTCTCTTTCATATCCCGTTTTTAAGGTTGCATTTTGCATCCTTCTCTTTAAATGTTTACGTGTCTTATGATAAATTAAGGAATGAATGTTTTCTCATCATTTTCCAAAGCAAGTGTCTATCTTCTGTCATCCTTACGTGGTTGTTGGAAAGTTATATTGCTTAATGTGAGAGTTGGTGTTTAATCTTAGCATAAGATTTAATTTATGATTTAGTGTAAGTTTTTGCTTAGTTTATTTTGTTGTATATCATTGAATGAACACTTGTTGGGTATTTTATTTAGTATTCGAAAGATATTGTTTTCTTGTCCATTATGTTGGGTTGCATTTAAAATGCAGGAGGAATGGGTCCTCTATACCTAATATCATGTAGTGTCAGGAATTTTTATTCCGCTTTTTGTCCTCTTGAGTATTTGAGGGTTTTAGGGAAAGCCGTAAACCCGGTCTTAAAACCCGAGGACGATACAGTCCTTACCCAACACCTCCCCGCGGTAGAGGACGGCCAACGTATACAAGTGGTATACGACTAAGTTTGGGAAGGGGCCGAATGGGTACCGGCATACGTATCCAAACTCCATGTCTTCTAATGGAGAAAATGGGCATTCTGTTGTCCTGGGGTTGAGAAATCGATCCCGAATGCGCTAGGGCCATAGGCAGGTGGGGAGATTTAGGAAGGGCGTTAGAGCAGATTCCTTAGCAGTGAGGAGGGTGGGAACCGCTTCTTTAGTGCTTCCAGTGTGTTTAGCTAGTCTTTTTGTTTCGTTTGATTGTTTCGTTCCTCCTCTTCAGAGGGTGTTCCCGAGGTTCCTGTTCATCATGGGCACATACAATTCAGTGCCTTCACACTCATCAGATCACGGCACCATATATTAAACACCTAACACACCACAAGAAACATCAATTCCTCGGTCATTGCTCACACCATTTTTCTCCACACTGTTCACATTAATGTATTTCATGATGTATTTTTACTGTTATGTAGAGTGTTTATGTCATCGTGTGTATCTAGCGTGTAATGTATGTTTTTCATTCCTATGTGTAAGTGTACTGTTTTTCAAATTCCCATGAATGTTTTTTTTTCAGGCTCTATAATTTGAATCTTTTTTCCGCAGGTAGGGAAGCGCTGCTGTATACATAGGATAGATTTAGCTTAGAACGCACGAGAAATATTTCAGCCGGCAGTTAATTAGTTAGCTCCTTTTTTTCGATAATGCATGAGCCGTCATGTTTGACGTAGGCGAATTTTGTTTTATGCGCTAGGTAATTTTTCGTGAAGCGGTGTTTTCTCTTGCTCATATTCTTAGGGCAAATCGTCAAAAGTTTCCGTTAGGGTAGAGTTTACCGTAGCATAGATGCGATTTTAGGGATTCATTAACTCATGTGATGGAAATTATTGGGATCCGATTCTACCTACGGTGTGCCTAATGAGTGAATGATTGTGGCAAGTGCACTTGCATGAATGTCTGCTAGTTGATGATTTTTAGATTGACACCTTTCCTGGTTGATAGTCCTTATGTGTAGTTAGGTCTTTTGGAACTAACACTGTGGTGGTGGGAGAGTGTGTGCAAGGTAAAAGCGGATTCCCAATCCCATTTCCATCCAAAAAAAAATTTTAAGTGTAATTAATAGCGCAGGGGAGGGGAATTATAATCTCTCAGTGATTTAAGACCAGACAGAGCTGATCTTTGCGAGTTCTCAATCTTCGAATCGCTATGCATCTTAGGTCACGAAGGTCGTAAATTACGCTAGAATTCTATGGTAGATACGATAGGTTAATTTCGAAACCTTTTGTTCTCTGCGATTTACCACCGAATCATTACTTAGTATTTATGTCGCCTAAGTTACAATATTTTCTTAAGTAAGAGCGCTCGGACTTTCATTATATAAGCGACTATGGTAGATTGATGATTCTCTTTCATATCCCGTTTTTAAGGTTGCATTTTGCATCCTTCTCTTTAAATGTTTACGTGTCTTATGATAATTTAAGGAATGAATGTTTTCTCATCATTTTCCAAAGCAAGTGTCTATCTTCTGTCATCCTTACGTGGTTGTTAGAAAGTTATATTGCTTAATGTGAGAGTTGGTGTTTAATCTTAGCATAAGATTTAATTTATGATTTAGTGTAAGTTTTTGTTTAGTTTATTTTGTTGTATATCATTGAATGAATACTTGTTGGGTATTTTATTTAGTATTCGAAAGATATTGTTTTCTTGTCCATGATGTTGGGTTGCATTTAAAATGCAGGAGGAATGGGTCCTCTATACCTAATATCATGTAGTGTCAGGAATTTTTATTCCGCTTTTTGTCCTCTTGAGTATTTGAGGGTTTTAGGAAAAGCCGTAAACCCGGTCTTAAAACCCGAGGACGATACAGTCCTTACCCAACACCTCCCCGCGGTAGAGGACGGCCAACGTATACAAGTGGTATACGACTAAGTTTGGGAAGGGGCCGAATGGGTACCGGCATACGTATCCAAACTCCATGTCTTCTAATGGAGAAAATGGGCATTCTGTTGTCCTGGGGTTGAGAAATCGATCCCGAATGCGCTAGGGCCATAGGCAGGTGGGGAGATTTAGGAAGGGCGTTAGAGCAGATTCCTTAGCAGTGAGGAGGGTGGGAACCGCTTCTTTAGTGCTTCCAGTGTGTTTAGCTAGTCTTTTTGTTTCGTTTGATTGTTTCGTTCCTCCTCTTCAGAGGGTGTTCCCGAGGTTCCTGTTCATCATGGGCACATACAATTCAGTGCCTTCACACTCATCAGATCACGGCACCATATATTAAACACCTAACACACCACAAGAAACATCAATTCCTCGGTCATTGCTCACACCATTTTTCTCCACACTGTTCACATTAATGTATTTCATGATGTATTTTTACTGTTATGTAGAGTGTTTATGTCATCGTGTGTATCTAGCGTGTAATGTATGTTTTTCATTCCTATGTGTAAGTGTACTGTTTTTTCAAATTCCCATGAATGTTTTTTTTTCAGGCTCTATAATTTGAATCTTTTTTCCGCAGGTAGGGAAGCGCTGCTGTATACATAGGATAGATTTAGCTGAGAATGCACGAGAAATATTTCAGCCGGCAGTTAATTAGTTAGCTCCTTTTTTTCGATAATGCATGAGCCGTCATGTTTGACGTAGGCTAATTTTGTTTTATGCGCTAGGTAATTTTTCGTGAAACGGTGTTTTCTCTTGCTCATATTCTTAGGGCAAATCGTCAAAAGTTTCCGTTAGGGTAGAGTTTACCATAGCATAGATGCGATTTTAGGGATTCATTAACTCATGTGATGGAAATTATTGGGATCCGATTCTACCTACGGTGTGCCTAATGAGTGAATGATTGTGGCAAGTGCACTTGCATGAATGTCTGCTAGTTGATGATTTTTAGATTGACACCTTTCCTGGTTGATGGTCCTTATGTGTAGTTAGGTCTTTTGGAACTAACACTGTGGTGGTGGGAGAGTGTGTGCAAGGTAAAAGCGGATTCCCAATCCCATTTCCATCCAAAAAAAATTTTAAGTGTAATTAATAGCGCAGGGGAGGGGAATTATAATCTCTCAGTGATTTAAGACCAGACAGAGCTGATCTTTGCGAGTTCTCAATCTTCGAATCGCTATGCATCTTAGGTCACGAAGGTCGTAAATTACGCTAGAATTCTATGGTAGATACGATAGGTTAATTTCGAAACCTTTTGTTCTCTGCGATTTACCACCGAATCATTACTTAGTATTTATGTCGCCTAAGTTACAATATTTTCTTAAGTAAGAGCGCTCGGACTTTTATTATATAAGCGACTATGGTAGATTGATGATTCTCTTTCATATCCCGTTTTTAAGGTTGCATTTTGCATCCTTCTCTTTAAATGTTTACGTGTCTTATGATAATTTAAGGAATGAATGTTTTCTCATCATTTTCCAAAGCAAGTGTCTATCTTCTGTCATCCTTACGTGGTTGTTAGAAAGTTATATTGCTTAATGTGAGTGTTGGTGTTTAATCTTAGCATAAGATTTAATTTATGATTTAGTGTAAGTTTTTGTTTAGTTTATTTTGTTGTATATCATTGCATGAATACTTGTTGGGTATTTTATTTAGTATTCGAAAGATATTGTTTTCTTGTCCATGATGTTGGGTTGCATTTAAAATGCAGGAGGAATGGGTCCTCTATACCTAATATCATGTAGTGTCAGGAATTTTTATTCCGCTTTTTGTCCTCTTGAGTATTTGAGGGTTTTAGGAAAAGCCGTAAACCCGGTCTTAAAACCCGAGGACGATACAGTCCTTACCCAACACCTCCCCGCGGTAGAGGACGGCCAACGTATACAAGTGGTATACGACTAAGTTTGGGAAGGGGCCGAATGGGTACCGGCATACGTATCCAAACTCCATGTCTTCTAATGGAGAAAATGGGCATTCTGTTGTCCTGGGGTTGAGAAATCGATCCCGAATGCGCTAGGGCCATAGGCAGGTGGGGAGATTTAGGAAGGGCGTTAGAGCAGATTCCTTAGCAGTGAGGAGGGTGGGAACCGCTTCTTTAGTGCTTCCAGTGTGTTTAGCTAGTCTTTTTGTTTCGTTTGATTGTTTCGTTCCTCCTCTTCAGAGGGTGTTCCCGAGGTTCCTGTTCATCATGGGCACATACAATTCAGTGCCTTCACACTCATCAGATCACGGCACCATATATTAAACACCTAACACACCACAAGAAACATCAATTCCTCGGTCATTGCTCACACCATTTTTCTCCACACTGTTCACATTAATGTATTTCATGATGTATTTTTACTGTTATGTAGAGTGTTTATGCCATCGTGTGTATCTAGCGTGTAATGTATGTTTTTCATTCCTATGTGTAAGTGTACTGTTTTTTCAAATTCCGATGAATGTTTTTTTTTCAGGCTCTATAATTTGAATCTTTTTTCCGCAGGTAGGGAAGCGCTGCTGTATACATAGGATAGATTTAGCTTAGAACGCACGAGAAATATTTCAGCTGGCAGATAATTAGTTAGCTCGATTTTCTCGATAATGCATGAGCCGTCATGTTTGACGTAGTCGAATTTTGTTTTGTGCGCTAGGTAATTTTTCGTGAAGCGGTGTTTTCTCTTGCTCATATTCTTAGGGCAAATCGTCAAAATTTTCCGTTAGGGTAGAGTTTACCGTAGCATAGATGCGATTTTAGGGATTCATTAACTCATGTGATGGAAATTATTGGGATCCGATTCTACCTACGGTGTGCCTAATGAGTGAATGATTGTGGCAAGTGCACTTGCATGAATGTCTGCTAGTTGATGATTTTTAGATTGACACCTTTCCTGGTTGATAGTCCTTATGTGTAGTTAGGTCTTTTGGAACTAACACTGTGGTGGTGGGAGAGTGTGTGCAAGGTAAAAGCGGATTCCCAATCCCATTTCAATCCAAAAAAATTTTTAAGTGTAATTAATAGCGCAGGGGAGGGGAATTATAATCTCTCAGTGATTTAAGACCAGACAGAGCTGATCTTTGCGAGTTCTCAATCTTCGAATCGCTATGCATCTTAGGTCACGAAGGTCGTAAATTACGCTAGAATTCTATGGTAGATACGATAGGTTAATTTCGAAACCTTTTGTTCTCTGCGATTTACCACCGAATCATTACTTAGTATTTATGTCGCCTAAGTTACAATATTTTCTTAAGTAAGAGCGCTCGGACTTTTATTATATAAGCGACTATGGTAGATTGATGATTCTCTTTCATATCCCGTTTTTAAGGTTGCATTTTGCATCCTTCTCTTTAAATGTTTACGTGTCTTATGATAATTTAAGGAATGAATGTTTTCTCATCATTTTCCAAAGCAAGTGTCTATCTTCTGTCATCCTTACGTGGTTGTTAGAAAGTTATATTGCTTAATGTGAGAGTTGGTGTTTAATCTTAGCATAAGATTTAATTTATGATTTAGTGTAAGTTTTTGTTTAGTTTATTTTGTTCTATATCATTGAATGAACACTTGTTGGGTATTTTATTTAGTATTCGAAAGATATTGTTTTCTTGTCCATGATGTTGGGTTGCATTTAAAATGCAGGAGGAATGGGTCCTCTATACCTAATATCATGTAGTGTCAGGAATTTTTATTCCGCTTTTTGTCCTCTTGAGTATTTGAGGGTTTTAGGAAAAGCCGTAAACCCGGTCTTAAAACCCGAGGACGATACAGTCCTTACCCAACACCTCCCCGCGGTAGAGGACGGCCAACGTATACAAGTGGTATACGACTAAGTTTGGGAAGGGGCCGAATGGGTACCGGCATACGTATCCAAACTCCATGTCTTCTAATGGAGAAAATGGGCATTCTGTTGTCCTGGGGTTGAGAAATCGATCCCGAATGCGCTAGGGCCATAGGCAGGTGGGGAGATTTAGGAAGGGCGTTAGAGCAGATTCCTTAGCAGTGAGGAGGGTGGGAACCGCTTCTTTAGTGCTTCCAGTGTGTTTAGCTAGTCTTTTTGTTTCGTTTGATTGTTTCGTTCCTCCTCTTCAGAGGGTGTTCCCGAGGTTCCTGTTCATCATGGGCACATACAATTCAGTGCCTTCACACTCATCAGATCACGGCACCATATATTAAACACCTAACACACCACAAGAAACATCAATTCCTCGGTCATTGCTCACACCATTTTTCTCCACACTGTTCACATTAATGTATTTCATGATGTATTTTTACTGTTATGTAGAGTGTTTATGTCATCGTGTGTATCTAGCGTGTAATGTATGTTTTTCATTCCTATGTGTAAGTGTACTGTTTTTTCAAATTCCCATGAATGTTTTTTTTTCAGGCTCTATAATTTGAATCTTTTTTCCGCAGGTAGGGAAGCGCTGCTGTATACATAGGATAGATTTAGCTTAGAACGCACGAGAAATATTTCAGCCGGCAGTTAATTAGTTAGCTCCTTTTTTTCGATAATGCATGAGCCGTCATGTTTGACGTAGGCGAATTTTGTTTTATGCGCTAGGTAATTTTTCGTGAAGCGGTGTTTTCTCTTGCTCATATTCTTAGGGCAAATCGTCAAAATTTTCCGTTAGGGTAGAGTTTACCGTAGCATAGATGCGATTTTAGGGATTCATTAACTCATGTGATGGAAATTATTGGGATCCGATTCTACCTACGGTGTGCCTAATGAGTGAATGATTGTGGCAAGTGCACTTGCATGAATGTCTGCTAGTTGATGATTTTTAGATTGACACCTTTCCTGGTTGATAGTCCTTATGTGTAGTTAGGTCTTTTGGAACTAACACTGTGGTGGTGGGAGAGTGTGTGCAAGGTAAAAGCGGATTCCCAATCCCATTTCAATCCAAAAAAATTTTTAAGTGTAATTAATAGCGCAGGGGAGGGGAATTATAATCTCTCAGTGATTTAAGACCAGACAGAGCTGATCTTTGCGAGTTCTCAATCTTCGAATCGCTATGCATCTTAGGTCACGAAGGTCGTAAATTACGCTAGAATTCTATGGTAGATACGATAGGTTAATTTCGAAACCTTTTGTTCTCTGCGATTTACCACCGAATCATTACTTAGTATTTATGTCGCCTAAGTTACAATATTTTCTTAAGTAAGAGCGCTCGGACTTTTATTATATAAGCGACTATGGTAGATTGATGATTCTCTTTCATATCCCGTTTTTAAGGTTGCATTTTGCATCCTTCTCTTTAAATGTTTACGTGTCTTATGATAATTTAAGGAATGAATGTTTTCTCATCATTTTCCAAAGCAAGTGTCTATCTTCTGTCATCCTTACGTGGTTGTTAGAAAGTTATATTGCTTAATGTGAGAGTTGGTGTTTAATCTTAGCATAAGATTTAATTTATGATTTAGTGTAAGTTTTTGTTTAGTTTATTTTGTTCTATATCATTGAATGAACACTTGTTGGGTATTTTATTTAGTATTCGAAAGATATTGTTTTCTTGTCCATGATGTTGGGTTGCATTTAAAATGCAGGAGGAATGGGTCCTCTATACCTAATATCATGTAGTGTCAGGAATTTTTATTCCGCTTTTTGTCCTCTTGAGTATTTGAGGGTTTTAGGAAAAGCCGTAAACCCGGTCTTAAAACCCGAGGACGATACAGTCCTTACCCAACACCTCCCCGCGGTAGAGGACGGCCAACGTATACAAGTGGTATACGACTAAGTTTGGGAAGGGGCCGAATGGGTACCGGCATACGTATCCAAACTCCATGTCTTCTAATGGAGAAAATGGGCATTCTGTTGTCCTGGGGTTGAGAAATCGATCCCGAATGCGCTAGGGCCATAGGCAGGTGGGGAGATTTAGGAAGGGCGTTAGAGCAGATTCCTTAGCAGTGAGGAGGGTGGGAACCGCTTCTTTAGTGCTTCCAGTGTGTTTAGCTAGTCTTTTTGTTTCGTTTGATTGTTTCGTTCCTCCTCTTCAGAGGGTGTTCCCGAGGTTCCTGTTCATCATGGGCACATACAATTCAGTGCCTTCACACTCATCAGATCACGGCACCATATATTAAACACCTAACACACCACAAGAAACATCAATTCCTCGGTCATTGCTCACACCATTTTTCTCCACACTGTTCACATTAATGTATTTCATGATGTATTTTTACTGTTATGTAGAGTGTTTATGTCATCGTGTGTATCTAGCGTGTAATGTATGTTTTTCATTCCTATGTGTAAGTGTACTGTTTTTTCAAATTCCCATGAATGTTTTTTTTTCAGGCTCTATAATTTGAATCTTTTTTCCGCAGGTAGGGAAGCGCTGCTGTATACATAGGATAGATTTAGCTTAGAACGCACGAGAAATATTTCAGCCGGCAGTTAATTAGTTAGCTCCTTTTTTTCGATAATGCATGAGCCGTCATGTTTGACGTAGGCGAATTTTGTTTTATGCGCTAGGTAATTTTTCGTGAAGCGGTGTTTTCTCTTGCTCATATTCTTAGGGCAAATCGTCAAAATTTTCCGTTAGGGTAGAGTTTACCGTAGCATAGATGCGATTTTAGGGATTCATTAACTCATGTGATGGAAATTATTGGGATCCGATTCTACCTACGGTGTGCCTAATGAGTGAATGATTGTGGCAAGTGCACTTGCATGAATGTCTGCTAGTTGATGATTTTTAGATTGACACCTTTCCTGGTTGATAGTCCTTATGTGTAGTTAGGTCTTTTGGAACTAACACTGTGGTGGTGGGAGAGTGTGTGCAAGGTAAAAGCGGATTCCCAATCCCATTTCAATCCAAAAAAATTTTTAAGTGTAATTAATAGCGCAGGGGAGGGGAATTATAATCTCTCAGTGATTTAAGACCAGACAGAGCTGATCTTTGTGAGTTCTCAATCTTCGAATCGCTATGCATCTTAGGTCACGAAGGTCGTAAATTACGCTAGAATTCTATGGTAGATACGATAGGTTAATTTCGAAACCTTTTGTTCTCTGCGATTTACCACCGAATCATTACTTAGTATTTATGTCGCCTAAGTTACAATATTTTCTTAAGTAAGAGCGCTCGGACTTTTATTATATAAGCGACTATGGTAGATTGATGATTCTCTTTCATATCCCGTTTTTAAGGTTGCATTTTGCATCCTTCTCTTTAAATGTTTACGTGTCTTATGATAAATTAAGGAATGAATGTTTTCTCATCATTTTCCAAAGCAAGTGTCTATCTTCTGTCATCCTTACGTGGTTGTTAGAAAGTTATATTGCTTAATGTGAGAGTTGGTGTTTAATCTTAGCATAAGATTTAATTTATGATTTAGTGTAAGTTTTTGTTTAGTTTATTTTGTTCTATATCATTGAATGAACACTTGTTGGGTATTTTATTTAGTATTCGAAAGATATTGTTTTCTTGTCCATGATGTTGGGTTGCATTTAAAATGCAGGAGGAATGGGTCCTCTATACCTAATATCATGTAGTGTCAGGAATTTTTATTCCGCTTTTTGTCCTCTTGAGTATTTGAGGGTTTTAGGAAAAGCCGTAAACCCGGTCTTAAAACCCGAGGACGATACAGTCCTTACCCAACACCTCCCCGCGGTAGAGGACGGCCAACGTATACAAGTGGTATACGACTAAGTTTGGGAAGGGGCCGAATGGGTACCGGCATACGTATCCAAACTCCATGTCTTCTAATGGAGAAAATGGGCATTCTGTTGTCCTGGGGTTGAGAAATCGATCCCGAATGCGCTAGGGCCATAGGCAGGTGGGGAGATTTAGGAAGGGCGTTAGAGCAGATTCCTTAGCAGTGAGGAGGGTGGGAACCGCTTCTTTAGTGCTTCCAGTGTGTTTAGCTAGTCTTTTTGTTTCGTTTGATTGTTTCGTTCCTCCTCTTCAGAGGGTGTTCCCGAGGTTCCTGTTCATCATGGGCACATACAATTCAGTGCCTTCACACTCATCAGATCACGGCACCATATATTAAACACCTAACACACCACAAGAAACATCAATTCCTCGGTCATTGCTCACACCATTTTTCTCCACACTGTTCACATTAATGTATTTCATGATGTATTTTTACTGTTATGTAGAGTGTTTATGCCATCGTGTGTATCTAGCGTGTAATGTATGTTTTTCATTCCTATGTGTAAGTGTACTGTTTTTTCAAATTCCGATGAATGTTTTTTTTTCAGGCTCTATAATTTGAATCTTTTTTCCGCAGGTAGGGAAGCGCTGCTGTATACATAGGATAGATTTAGCTTAGAACGCACGAGAAATATTTCAGCTGGCAGATAATTAGTTAGCTCGATTTTCTCGATAATGCATGAGCCGTCATGTTTGACGTAGGCGAATTTTGTTTTATGCGCTAGGTAATTTTTCGTGAAGCGGTGTTTTCTCTTGCTCATATTCTTAGGGCAAATCGTCAAACGTTTCCGTTAGGGTAGAGTTTACCGTAGCATAGATGCGATTTTAGGGATTCATTAACTCATGTGATGGAAATTATTGGGATCCGATTCTACCTACGGTGTGCCTAATGAGTGAATGATTGTGGCAAGTGCACTTGCATGAATGTCTGCTAGTTGATGATTTTTAGATTGACACCTTTCCTGGTTGATAGTCCTTATGTGTAGTTAGGTCTTTTGGAACTAACACTGTGGTGGTGGGAGAGTGTGTGCAAGGTAAAAGCGGATTCCCAATCCCATTTCCATCCAAAAAAAATTTTAAGTGTAATTAATAGCGCAGGGGAGGGGAATTATAATCTCTCAGTGATTTAAGACCAGACAGAGCTGATCTTTGCGAGTTCTCAATCTTCGAATCGCTATGCATCTTAGGTCACGAAGGTCGTAAATTACGCTAGAATTCTATGGTAGATACGATAGGTTAATTTCGAAACCTTTTGTTCTCTGCGATTTACCACCGAATCATTACTTAGTATTTATGTCGCCTAAGTTACAATATTTTCTTAAGTAAGAGCGCTCGGACTTTTATTATATAAGCGACTATGGTAGATTGATGATTCTCTTTCATATCCCGTTTTTAAGGTTGCATTTTGCATCCTTCTCTTTAAATGTTTACGTGTCTTATGATAATTTAAGGAATGAATGTTTTCTCATCATTTTCCAAAGCAAGTGTCTATCTTCTGTCATCCTTACGTGGTTGTTAGAAAGTTATATTGCTTAATGTGAGAGTTGGTGTTTAATCTTAGCATAAGATTTAATTTATGATTTAGTGTAAGTTTTTGTTTAGTTTATTTTGTTGTATATCATTGAATGAATACTTGTTGGGTATTTTATTTAGTATTCGAAAGATATTGTTTTCTTGTCCATGATGTTGGGTTGCATTTAAAATGCAGGAGGAATGGGTCCTCTATACTTAATATCATGTAGTGTTAGGAATTTTTATTCCGCTTTTTGTCCTCTTGAGTATTTGAGGGTTTTAGGAAAAGCCGTATACCCGGTCTTAAAACCCGAAGACGATACAGTCCTTACCCAACACCTCCCCGCGGTAGAGGACGGCCAACGTATACAAGTGGTATACGACTAAGTTTGGGAAGGGGCCGAATGGGTACCGGCATACGTATCCAAACTCCATGTCTTCTAATGGAGAAAATGGGCATTCTGTTGTCCTGGGGTTGAGAAATCGATCCCGAATGCGCTAGGGCCATAGGCAGGTGGGGAGATTTAGGAAGGGCGTTAGAGCAGATTCCTTAGCAGTGAGGAGGGTGGGAACCGCTTCTTTAGTGCTTCCAGTGTGTTTAGCTAGTCTTTTTGTTTCGTTTGATTGTTTCGTTCCTCCTCTTCAGAGGGTGTTCCCGAGGTTCCTGTTCATCATGGGCACATACAATTCAGTGCCTTCACACTCATCAGATCACGGCACCATATATTAAACACCTAACACACCACAAGAAACATCAATTCCTCGGTCATTGCTCACACCATTTTTCTCCACACTGTTCACATTAATGTATTTCATGATGTATTTTTACTGTTATGTAGAGTGTTTATGTCATCGTGTGTATCTAGCGTGTAATGTATGTTTTTCATTCCTATGTGTAAGTGTACTGTTTTTTCAAATTCCCATGAATGTTTTTTTTTCAGGCTCTATAATTTTAATCTTTTTTCCGCAGGTAGGGAAGCGCTGCTGTATACATAGGATAGATTTAGCTTAGAACGCACGAGAAATATTTCAGCCGGCAGTTAATTAGTTAGCTCCTTTTTTTCGATAATGCATGAGCCGTCATGTTTGACGTAGGCGAATTTTGTTTTATGCGCTAGGTAATTTTTCGTGAAACGGTGTTTTCTCTTGCTCATATTCTTAGGGCAAATCGTCAAAAGTTTCCGTTAGGGTAGAGTTTACCATAGCATAGATGCGATTTTAGGGATTCATTAACTCATGTGATGGAAATTATTGGGATCCGATTCTACCTACGGTGTGCCTAATGAGTGAATGATTGTGGCAAGTGCACTTGCATGAATGTCTGCTAGTTGATGATTTTTAGATTGACACCTTTCCTGGTTGATGGTCCTTATGTGTAGTTAGGTCTTTTGGAACTAACACTGTGGTGGTGGGAGAGTGTGTGCAAGGTAAAAGCGGATTCCCAATCCCATTTCCATCCAAAAAAATTTTTAAGTGTAATTAATAGCGCAGGGGAGGGGAATTATAATCTCTCAGTGATTTAAGACCAGACAGAGCTGATCTTTGCGAGTTCTCAATCTTCGAATCGCTATGCATCTTAGGTCACGAAGGTCGTAAATTACGCTAGAATTCTATGGTAGATACGATAGGTTAATTTCGAAACCTTTTGTTCTCTGCGATTTACCACCGAATCATTACTTAGTATTTATGTCGCCTAAGTTACAATATTTTCTTAAGTAAGAGCGCTCGGACTTTTATTATATAAGCGACTATGGTAGATTGATGATTCTCTTTCATATCCCGTTTTTAAGGTTGCATTTTGCATCCTTCTCTTTAAATGTTTACGTGTCTTATGATAATTTAAGGAATGAATGTTTTCTCATCATTTTCCAAAGCAAGTGTCTATCTTCTGTCATCCTTACGTGGTTGTTAGAAAGTTATATTGCTTAATGTGAGAGTTGGTGTTTAATCTTAGCATAAGATTTAATTTATGATTTAGTGTAAGTTTTTGTTTAGTTTATTTTGTTGTATATCATTGCATGAATACTTGTTGGGTATTTTATTTAGTATTCGAAAGATATTGTTTTCTTGTCCATGATGTTGGGTTGCATTTAAAATGCAGGAGGAATGGGTCCTCTATACCTAATATCATGTAGTGTCAGGAATTTTTATTCCGCTTTTTGTCCTCTTGAGTATTTGAGGGTTTTAGGAAAAGCCGTAAACCCGGTCTTAAAACCCGAAGACGATACAGTCCTTACCCAACACCTCCCCGCGGTAGAGGACGGCCAACGTATACAAGTGGTATACGACTAAGTTTGGGAAGGGGCCGAATGGGTACCGGCATACGTATCCAAACTCCATGTCTTCTAATGGAGAAAATGGGCATTCTGTTGTCCTGGGGTTGAGAAATCGATCCCGAATGCGCTAGGGCCATAGGCAGGTGGGGAGATTTAGGAAGGGCGTTAGAGCAGATTCCTTAGCAGTGAGGAGGGTGGGAACCGCTTCTTTAGTGCTTCCAGTGTGTTTAGCTAGTCTTTTTGTTTCGTTTGATTGTTTCGTTCCTCCTCTTCAGAGGGTGTTCCCGAGGTTCCTGTTCATCATGGGCACATACAATTCAGTGCCTTCACACTCATCAGATCACGGCACCATATATTAAACACCTAACACACCACAAGAAACATCAATTCCTCGGTCATTGCTCACACCATTTTTCTCCACACTGTTCACATTAATGTATTTCATGATGTATTTTTACTGTTATGTAGAGTGTTTATGTCATCGTGTGTATCTAGCGTGTAATGTATGTTTTTCATTCCTATGTGTAAGTGTACTGTTTTTTCAAATTCCCATGAATGTTTTTTTTTCAGGCTCTATAATTTTAATCTTTTTTCCGCAGGTAGGGAAGCGCTGCTGTATACATAGGATAGATTTAGCTTAGAACGCACGAGAAATATTTCAGCCGGCAGTTAATTAGTTAGCTCCTTTTTTTCGATAATGCATGAGCCGTCATGTTTGACGTAGGCGAATTTTGTTTTATGCGCTAGGTAATTTTTCGTGAAACGGTGTTTTCTCTTGCTCATATTCTTAGGGCAAATCGTCAAAAGTTTCCGTTAGGGTAGAGTTTACCATAGCATAGATGCGATTTTAGGGATTCATTAACTCATGTGATGGAAATTATTGGGATCCGATTCTACCTACGGTGTGCCTAATGAGTGAATGATTGTGGCAAGTGCACTTGCATGAATGTCTGCTAGTTGATGATTTTTAGATTGACACCTTTCCTGGTTGATGGTCCTTATGTGTAGTTAGGTCTTTTGGAACTAACACTGTGGTGGTGGGAGAGTGTGTGCAAGGTAAAAGCGGATTCCCAATCCCATTTCCATCCAAAAAAATTTTTAAGTGTAATTAATAGCGCAGGGGAGGGGAATTATAATCTCTCAGTGATTTAAGACCAGACAGAGCTGATCTTTGCGAGTTCTCAATCTTCGAATCGCTATGCATCTTAGGTCACGAAGGTCGTAAATTACGCTAGAATTCTATGGTAGATACGATAGGTTAATTTCGAAACCTATTGTTCTCTGCGATTTACCACCGAATCATTACTTAGTATTTATGTCGCCTAAGTTACAATATTTTCTTAAGTAAGAGCGCTCGGACTTTTATTATATAAGCGACTATGGTAGATTGATGATTCTCTTTCATATCCCGTTTTTAAGGTTGCATTTTGCATCCTTCTCTTTAAATGTTTACGTGTCTTATGATAAATTAAGGAATGAATGTTTTCTCATCATTTTCCAAAGCAAGTGTCTATCTTCTGTCATCCTTACGTGGTTGTTAGAAAGTTATATTGCTTAATGTGAGAGTTGGTGTTTAATCTTAGCATAAGATTTAATTTATGATTTAGTGTAAGTTTTTGTTTAGTTTATTTTGTTGTATATCATTGAATGAATACTTGTTGGGTATTTTATTTAGTATTCGAAAGATATTGTTTTCTTGTCCATGATGTTGGGTTGCATTTAAAATGCAGGAGGAATGGGTCCTCTATACCTAATATCATGTAGTGTCAGGAATTTTTATTCCGCTTTTTGTCCTCTTGAGTATTTGAGGGTTTTAGGGAAAGCCGTAAACCCGGTCTTAAAACCCGAGGACGATACAGTCCTTACCCAACACCTCCCCGCGGTAGAGGACGGCCAACGTATACAAGTGGTATACGACTAAGTTTGGGAAGGGGCCGAATGGGTACCGGCATACGTATCCAAACTCCATGTCTTCTAATGGAGAAAATGGGCATTCTGTTGTCCTGGGATTGAGAAATCGATCCCGAATGCGCTAGGGCCATAGGCAGGTGGGGAGATATAGGAAGGGCGTTAGAGCAGATTCCTTAGCAGTGAGGAGGGTGGGAACCGCTTCTTTAGTGCTTCCAGTGTGTTTAGCTAGTCTTTTTGTTTCGTTTGATTGTTTCGTTCCTCCTCTTCAGAGGGTGTTCCCGAGGTTCCTGTTCATCATGGGCACATACAATTCAGTGCCTTCACACTCATCAGATCACGGCACCATATATTAAACACCTAACACACCACAAGAAACATCAATTCCTCGGTCATTGCTCACACCATTTTTCTCCACACTGTTCACATTAATGTATTTCATGATGTATTTTTACTGTTATGTAGAGTGTTTATGTCATCGTGTGTATCTAGCGTGTAATGTATGTTTTTCATTCCTATGTGTAAGTGTACTGTTTTTTCAAATTCCCATGAATGTTTTTTTTTCAGGCTCTATAATTTTAATCTTTTTTCCGCAGGTAGGGAAGCGCTGCTGTATACATAGGATAGATTTAGCTTAGAACGCACGAGAAATATTTCAGCCGGCAGTTAATTAGTTAGCTCCTTTTTTTCGATAATGCATGAGCCGTCATGTTTGACGTAGGCGAATTTTGTTTTATGCGCTAGGTAATTTTTCGTGAAACGGTGTTTTCTCTTGCTCATATTCTTAGGGCAAATCGTCAAAAGTTTCCGTTAGGGTAGAGTTTACCGTAGCATAGATGCGATTTTAGGGATTCATTAACTCATGTGATGGAAATTATTGGGATCCGATTCTACCTACGGTGTGCCTAATGAGTGAATGATTGTGGCAAGTGCACTTGCATGAATGTCTGCTAGTTGATGATTTTTAGATTGACACCTTTCCTGGTTGATGGTCCTTATGTGTAGTTAGGTCTTTTGGAACTAACACTGTGGTGGTGGGAGAGTGTGTGCAAGGTAAAAGCGGATTCCCAATCCCATTTCCATCCAAAAAAATTTTTAAGTGTAATTAATAGCGCAGGGGAGGGGAATTATAATCTCTCAGTGATTTAAGACCAGACAGAGCTGATCTTTGCGAGTTCTCAATCTTCGAATCGCTATGCATCTTAGGTCACGAAGGTCGTAAATTACGCTAGAATTCTATGGTAGATACGATAGGTTAATTTCGAAACCTTTTGTTCTCTGCGATTTACCACCGAATCATTACTTAGTATTTATGTCGCCTAAGTTACAATATTTTCTTAAGTAAGAGCGCTCGGACTTTTATTATATAAGCGACTATGGTAGATTGATGATTCTCTTTATATCCCGTTTTTAAGGTTGCATTTTGCATCCTTCTCTTTAAATGTTTACGTGTCTTATGATAATTTAAGGAATGAATGTTTTCTCATCATTTTCCAAAGCAAGTGTCTATCTTCTGTCATCCTTACGTGGTTGTTAGAAAGTTATATTGCTTAATGTGAGAGTTGGTGTTTAATCTTAGCATAAGATTTAATTTATGATTTAGTGTAAGTTTTTGTTTAGTTTATTTTGTTGTATATCATTGCATGAATACTTGTTGGGTATTTTATTTAGTATTCGAAAGATATTGTTTTCTTGTCCATGATGTTGGGTTGCATTTAAAATGCAGGAGGAATGGGTCCTCTATACCTAATATCATGTAGTGTCAGGAATTTTTATTCCGCTTTTTGTCCTCTTGAGTATTTGAGGGTTTTAGGAAAAGCCGTAAACCCGGTCTTAAAACCCGAAGACGATACAGTCCTTACCCAACACCTCCCCGCGGTAGAGGACGGCCAACGTATACAAGTGGTATACGACTAAGTTTGGGAAGGGGCCGAATGGGTACCGGCATACGTATCCAAACTCCATGTCTTCTAATGGAGAAAATGGGCATTCTGTTGTCCTGGGGTTGAGAAATCGATCCCGAATGCGCTAGGGCCATAGGCAGGTGGGGAGATTTAGGAAGGGCGTTAGAGCAGATTCCTTAGCAGTGAGGAGGGTGGGAACCGCTTCTTTAGTGCTTCCAGTGTGTTTAGCTAGTCTTTTTGTTTCGTTTGATTGTTTCGTTCCTCCTCTTCAGAGGGTGTTCCCGAGGTTCCTGTTCATCATGGGCACATACAATTCAGTGCCTTCACACTCATCAGATCACGGCACCATATATTAAACACCTAACACACCACAAGAAACATCAATTCCTCGGTCATTGCTCACACCATTTTTCTCCACACTGTTCACATTAATGTATTTCATGATGTATTTTTACTGTTATGTAGAGTGTTTATGTCATCGTGTGTATCTAGCGTGTAATGTATGTTTTTCATTCCTATGTGTAAGTGTACTGTTTTTTCAAATTCCCATGAATGTTTTTTTTTCAGGCTCTATAATTTGAATCTTTTTTCCGCAGGTAGGGAAGCGCTGCTGTATACATAGGATAGATTTAGCTTAGAACGCACGAGAAATATTTCAGCCGGCAGTTAATTAGTTAGCTCCTTTTTTTCGATAATGCATGAGCCGTCATGTTTGACGTAGGCGAATTTTGTTTTATGCGCTAGGTAATTTTTCGTGAAGCGGTGTTTTCTCTTGCTCATATTCTTAGGGCAAATCGTCAAAATTTTCCGTTAGGGTAGAGTTTACCGTAGCATAGATGCGATTTTAGGGATTCATTAACTCATGTGATGGAAATTATTGGGATCCGATTCTACCTACGGTGTGCCTAATGAGTGAATGATTGTGGCAAGTGCACTTGCATGAATGTCTGCTAGTTGATGATTTTTAGATTGACACCTTTCCTGGTTGATAGTCCTTATGTGTAGTTAGGTCTTTTGGAACTAACACTGTGGTGGTGGGAGAGTGTGTGCAAGGTAAAAGCGGATTCCCAATCCCATTTCCATCCAAAAAAATTTTAAGTGTAATTAATAGCGCAGGGGAGGGGAATTATAATCTCTCAGTGATTTAAGACCAGACAGAGCTGATCTTTGCGAGTTCTCAATCTTCGAATCGCTATGCATCTTAGGTCACGAAGGTCGTAAATTACGCTAGAATTCTATGGTAGATACGATAGGTTAATTTCGAAACCTTTTGTTCTCTGCGATTTACCACCGAATCATTACTTAGTATTTATGTCGCCTAAGTTACAATATTTTCTTAAGTAAGAGCGCTCGGACTTTTATTATATAAGCGACTATGGTAGATTGATGATTCTCTTTCATATCCCGTTTTTAAGGTTGCATTTTGCATCCTTCTCTTTAAATGTTTACGTGTCTTATGATAAATTAAGGAATGAATGTTTTCTCATCATTTTCCAAAGCAAGTGTCTATCTTCTGTCATCCTTACGTGGTTGTTAGAAAGTTATATTGCTTAATGTGAGAGTTGGTGTTTAATCTTAGCATAAGATTTAATTTATGATTTAGTGTAAGTTTTTGTTTAGTTTATTTTGTTGTATATCATTGAATGAATACTTGTTGGGTATTTTATTTAGTATTCGAAAGATATTGTTTTCTTGTCCATGATGTCGGGTTGCATTTAAAATGCAGGAGGAATGGGTCCTCTATACCTAATATCATGTAGTGTCAGGAATTTTTATTCCGCTTTTTGTCCTCTTGAGTATTTGAGGGTTTTAGGAAAAGCCGTAAACCCGGTCTTAAAACCCGAGGACGATACAGTCCTTACCCAACACCTCCCCGCGGTAGAGGACGGCCAACGTATACAAGTGGTATACGACTAAGTTTGGGAAGGGGCCGAATGGGTACCGGCATACGTATCCAAACTCCATGTCTTCTAATGGAGAAAATGGGCATTCTGTTGTCCTGGGGTTGAGAAATCGATCCCGAATGCGCTAGGGCCATAGGCAGGTGGGGAGATTTAGGAAGGGCGTTAGAGCAGATTCCTTAGCAGTGAGGAGGGTGGGAACCGCTTCTTTAGTGCTTCCAGTGTGTTTAGCTAGTCTTTTTGTTTCGTTTGATTGTTTCGTTCCTCCTCTTCAGAGGGTGTTCCCGAGGTTCCTGTTTATCATGGGCACATACAATTCAGTGCCTTCACACTCATCAGATCACGGCACCATATATTAAACACCTAACACACCACAAGAAACATCAATTCCTCGGTCATTGCTCACACCATTTTTCTCCACACTGTTCACATTAATGTATTTCATGATGTATTTTTACTGTTATGTAGAGTGTTTATGTCATCGTGTGTATCTAGCGTGTAATGTATGTTTTTCATTCCTATGTGTAAGTGTACTGTTTTTTCAAATTCCCATGAATGTTTTTTTTTCAGGCTCTATAATTTGAATCTTTTTTCCGCAGGTAGGGAAGCGCTGCTGTATACATAGGATAGATTTAGCTTAGAACGCACGAGAAATATTTCAGCCGGCAGTTAATTAGTTAGCTCCTTTTTTTCGATAATGCATGAGCCGTCATGTTTGACGTAGGCGAATTTTGTTTTATGCGCTAGGTAATTTTTCGTGAAGCGGTGTTTTCTCTTGCTCATATTCTTAGGGCAAATCGTCAAAATTTTCCGTTAGGGTAGAGTTTACCGTAGCATAGATGCGATTTTAGGGATTCATTAACTCATGTGATGGAAATTATTGGGATCCGATTCTACCTACGGTGTGCCTAATGAGTGAATGATTGTGGCAAGTGCACTTGCATGAATGTCTGCTAGTTGATGATTTTTAGATTGACACCTTTCCTGGTTGATAGTCCTTATGTGTAGTTAGGTCTTTTGGAACTAACACTGTGGTGGTGGGAGAGTGTGTGCAAGGTAAAAGCGGATTCCCAATCCCATTTCCATCCAAAAAAATTTTAAGTGTAATTAATAGCGCAGGGGAGGGGAATTATAATCTCTCAGTGATTTAAGACCAGACAGAGCTGATCTTTGCGAGTTCTCAATCTTCGAATCGCTATGCATCTTAGGTCACGAAGGTCGTAAATTACGCTAGAATTCTATGGTAGATACGATAGGTTAATTTCGAAACCTTTTGTTCTCTGCGATTTACCACCGAATCATTACTTAGTATTTATGTCGCCTAAGTTACAATATTTTCTTAAGTAAGAGCGCTCGGACTTTTATTATATAAGCGACTATGGTAGATTGATGATTCTCTTTCATATCCCGTTTTTAAGGTTGCATTTTGCATCCTTCTCTTTAAATGTTTACGTGTCTTATGATAAATTAAGGAATGAATGTTTTCTCATCATTTTCCAAAGCAAGTGTCTATCTTCTGTCATCCTTACGTGGTTGTTAGAAAGTTATATTGCTTAATGTGAGAGTTGGTGTTTAATCTTAGCATAAGATTTAATTTATGATTTAGTGTAAGTTTTTGTTTAGTTTATTTTGTTCTATATCATTGAATGAATACTTGTTGGGTATTTTATTTAGTATTCGAAAGATATTGTTTTCTTGTCCATGATGTTGGGTTGCATTTAAAATGCAGGAGGAATGGGTCCTCTATACCTAATATCATGTAGTGTCAGGAATTTTTATTCCGCTTTTTGTCCTCTTGAGTATTTGAGGGTTTTAGGAAAAGCCGTAAACCCGGTCTTAAAACCCGAGGACGATACAGTCCTTACCCAACACCTCCCCGCGGTAGAGGACGGCCAACGTATACAAGTGGTATACGACTAAGTTTGGGAAGGGGCCGAATGGGTACCGGCATACGTATCCAAACTCCATGTCTTCTAATGGAGAAAATGGGCATTCTGTTGTCCTGGGGTTGAGAAATCGATCCCGAATGCGCTAGGGCCATAGGCGGGTGGGGAGATTTAGGAAGGGCGTTAGAGCAGATTCCTTAGCAGTGAGGAGGGTGGGAACCGCTTCTTTAGTGCTTCCAGTGTGTTTAGCTAGTCTTTTTGTTTCGTTTGATTGTTTCGTTCCTCCTCTTCAGAGGGTGTTCCCGAGGTTCCTGTTCATCATGGGCACATACAATTCAGTGCCTTCACACTCATCAGATCACGGCACCATATATTAAACACCTAACACACCACAAGAAACATCAATTCCTCGGTCATTGCTCACACCATTTTTCTCCACACTGTTCACATTAATGTATTTCATGATGTATTTTTACTGTTATGTAGAGTGTTTATGTCATCGTGTGTATCTAGCGTGTAATGTATGTTTTTCATTCCTATGTGTAAGTGTACTGTTTTTTCAAATTCCCATGAATGTTTTTTTTTCAGGCTCTATAATTTGAATCTTTTTTCCGCAGGTAGGGAAGCGCTGCTGTATACATAGGATAGATTTAGCTTAGAACGCACGAGAAATATTTCAGCCGGCAGTTAATTAGTTAGCTCCTTTTTTTCGATAATGGATGAGCCGTCATGTTTGACGTAGGCGAATTTTGTTTTATGCGCTAGGTAATTTTTCGTGAAGCGGTGTTTTCTCTTGCTCATATTCTTAGGGCAAATCGTCAAACGTTTCCGTTAGGGTAGAGTTTACCGTAGCATAGATGCGATTTTAGGGATTCATTAACTCATGTGATGGAAATTATTGGGATCCGATTCTACCTACGGTGTGCCTAATGAGTGAATGATTGTGGCAAGTGCACTTGCATGAATGTCTGCTAGTTGATGATTTTTAGATTGACACCTTTCCTGGTTGATAGACCTTATGTGTAGTTAGGTCTTTTGGAACTAACACTGTGGTGGTGGGAGAGTGTGTGCAAGGTAAAAGCGGATTCCCAATCCCATTTCAATCCAAAAAAATTTTTAAGTGTAATTAATAGCGCAGGGGAGGGGAATTATAATCTCTCAGTGATTTAAGACCAGACAGAGCTGATCTTTGTGAGTTCTCAATCTTCGAATCGCTATGCATCTTAGGTCACGAAGGTCGTAAATTACGCTAGAATTCTATGGTAGATACGATAGGTTAATTTCGAAACCTTTTGTTCTCTGCGATTTACCACCGAATCATTACTTAGTATTTATGTCGCCTAAGTTACAATATTTTCTTAAGTAAGAGCGCTCGGACTTTTATTATATAAGCGACTATGGTAGATTGATGATTCTCTTTCATATCCCGTTTTTAAGGTTGCATTTTGCATCCTTCTCTTTAAATGTTTACGTGTCTTATGATAAATTAAGGAATGAATGTTTTCTCATCATTTTCCAAAGCAAGTGTCTATCTTCTGTCATCCTTACGTGGTTGTTAGAAAGTTATATTGCTTAATGTGAGAGTTGGTGTTTAATCTTAGCATAAGATTTAATTTATGATTTAGTGTAAGTTTTTGTTTAGTTTATTTTGTTCTATATCATTGAATGAACACTTGTTGGGTATTTTATTTAGTATTCGAAAGATATTGTTTTCTTGTCCATGATGTTGGGTTGCATTTAAAATGCAGGAGGAATGGGTCCTCTATACCTAATATCATGTAGTGTCAGGAATTTTTATTCCGCTTTTTGTCCTCTTGAGTATTTGAGGGTTTTAGGAAAAGCCGTAAACCCGGTCTTAAAACCCGAGGACGATACAGTCCTTACCCAACACCTCCCCGCGGTAGAGGACGGCCAACGTATACAAGTGGTATACGACTAAGTTTGGGAAGGGGCCGAATGGGTACCGGCATACGTATCCAAACTCCATGTCTTCTAATGGAGAAAATGGGCATTCTGTTGTCCTGGGGTTGAGAAATCGATCCCGAATGCGCTAGGGCCATAGGCAGGTGGGGAGATTTAGGAAGGGCGTTAGAGCAGATTCCTTAGCAGTGAGGAGGGTGGGAACCGCTTCTTTAGTGCTTCCAGTGTGTTTAGCTAGTCTTTTTGTTTCGTTTGATTGTTTCGTTCCTCCTCTTCAGAGGGTGTTCCCGAGGTTCCTGTTTATCATGGGCACATACAATTCAGTGCCTTCACACTCATCAGATCACGGCACCATATATTAAACACCTAACACACCACAAGAAACATCAATTCCTCGGTCATTGCTCACACCATTTTTCTCCACACTGTTCACATTAATGTATTTCATGATGTATTTTTACTGTTATGTAGAGTGTTTATGTCATCGTGTGTATCTAGCGTGTAATGTATGTTTTTCATTCCTATGTGTAAGTGTACTGTTTTTTCAAATTCCCATGAATGTTTTTTTTTCAGGCTCTATAATTTGAATCTTTTTTCCGCAGGTAGGGAAGCGCTGCTGTATACATAGGATAGATTTAGCTTAGAACGCACGAGAAATATTTCAGCCGGCAGTTAATTAGTTAGCTCCTTTTTTTCGATAATGCATGAGCCGTCATGTTTGACGTAGGCGAATTTTGTTTTATGCGCTAGGTAATTTTTCGTGAAGCGGTGTTTTCTCTTGCTCATATTCTTAGGGCAAATCGTCAAAATTTTCCGTTAGGGTAGAGTTTACCGTAGCATAGATGCGATTTTAGGGATTCATTAACTCATGTGATGGAAATTATTGGGATCCGATTCTACCTACGGTGTGCCTAATGAGTGAATGATTGTGGCAAGTGCACTTGCATGAATGTCTGCTAGTTGATGATTTTTAGATTGACACCTTTCCTGGTTGATAGTCCTTATGTGTAGTTAGGTCTTTTGGAACTAACACTGTGGTGGTGGGAGAGTGTGTGCAAGGTAAAAGCGGATTCCCAATCCCATTTCCATCCAAAAAAATTTTAAGTGTAATTAATAGCGCAGGGGAGGGGAATTATAATCTCTCAGTGATTTAAGACCAGACAGAGCTGATCTTTGCGAGTTCTCAATCTTCGAATCGCTATGCATCTTAGGTCACGAAGGTCGTAAATTACGCTAGAATTCTATGGTAGATACGATAGGTTAATTTCGAAACCTTTTGTTCTCTGCGATTTACCACCGAATCATTACTTAGTATTTATGTCGCCTAAGTTACAATATTTTCTTAAGTAAGAGCGCTCGGACTTTTATTATATAAGCGACTATGGTAGATTGATGATTCTCTTTCATATCCCGTTTTTAAGGTTGCATTTTGCATCCTTCTCTTTAAATGTTTACGTGTCTTATGATAAATTAAGGAATGAATGTTTTCTCATCATTTTCCAAAGCAAGTGTCTATCTTCTGTCATCCTTACGTGGTTGTTAGAAAGTTATATTGCTTAATGTGAGAGTTGGTGTTTAATCTTAGCATAAGATTTAATTTATGATTTAGTGTAAGTTTTTGTTTAGTTTATTTTGTTCTATATCATTGAATGAATACTTGTTGGGTATTTTATTTAGTATTCGAAAGATATTGTTTTCTTGTCCATGATGTTGGGTTGCATTTAAAATGCAGGAGGAATGGGTCCTCTATACCTAATATCATGTAGTGTCAGGAATTTTTATTCCGCTTTTTGTCCTCTTGAGTATTTGAGGGTTTTAGGAAAAGCCGTAAACCCGGTCTTAAAACCCGAGGACGATACAGTCCTTACCCAACACCTCCCCGCGGTAGAGGACGGCCAACGTATACAAGTGGTATACGACTAAGTTTGGGAAGGGGCCGAATGGGTACCGGCATACGTATCCAAACTCCATGTCTTCTAATGGAGAAAATGGGCATTCTGTTGTCCTGGGGTTGAGAAATCGATCCCGAATGCGCTAGGGCCATAGGCGGGTGGGGAGATTTAGGAAGGGCGTTAGAGCAGATTCCTTAGCAGTGAGGAGGGTGGGAACCGCTTCTTTAGTGCTTCCAGTGTGTTTAGCTAGTCTTTTTGTTTCGTTTGATTGTTTCGTTCCTCCTCTTCAGAGGGTGTTCCCGAGGTTCCTGTTCATCATGGGCACATACAATTCAGTGCCTTCACACTCATCAGATCACGGCACCATATATTAAACACCTAACACACCACAAGAAACATCAATTCCTCGGTCATTGCTCACACCATTTTTCTCCACACTGTTCACATTAATGTATTTCATGATGTATTTTTACTGTTATGTAGAGTGTTTATGTCATCGTGTGTATCTAGCGTGTAATGTATGTTTTTCATTCCTATGTGTAAGTGTACTGTTTTTTCAAATTCCCATGAATGTTTTTTTTTCAGGCTCTATAATTTGAATCTTTTTTCCGCAGGTAGGGAAGCGCTGCTGTATACATAGGATAGATTTAGCTTAGAACGCACGAGAAATATTTCAGCCGGCAGTTAATTAGTTAGCTCCTTTTTTTCGATAATGGATGAGCCGTCATGTTTGACGTAGGCGAATTTTGTTTTATGCGCTAGGTAATTTTTCGTGAAGCGGTGTTTTCTCTTGCTCATATTCTTAGGGCAAATCGTCAAACGTTTCCGTTAGGGTAGAGTTTACCGTAGCATAGATGCGATTTTAGGGATTCATTAACTCATGTGATGGAAATTATTGGGATCCGATTCTACCTACGGTGTGCCTAATGAGTGAATGATTGTGGCAAGTGCACTTGCATGAATGTCTGCTAGTTGATGATTTTTAGATTGACACCTTTCCTGGTTGATAGACCTTATGTGTAGTTAGGTCTTTTGGAACTAACACTGTGGTGGTGGGAGAGTGTGTGCAAGGTAAAAGCGGATTCCCAATCCCATTTCAATCCAAAAAAATTTTTAAGTGTAATTAATAGCGCAGGGGAGGGGAATTATAATCTCTCAGTGATTTAAGACCAGACAGAGCTGATCTTTGTGAGTTCTCAATCTTCGAATCGCTATGCATCTTAGGTCACGAAGGTCGTAAATTACGCTAGAATTCTATGGTAGATACGATAGGTTAATTTCGAAACCTTTTGTTCTCTGCGATTTACCACCGAATCATTACTTAGTATTTATGTCGCCTAAGTTACAATATTTTCTTAAGTAAGAGCGCTCGGACTTTTATTATATAAGCGACTATGGTAGATTGATGATTCTCTTTCATATCCCGTTTTTAAGGTTGCATTTTGCATCCTTCTCTTTAAATGTTTACGTGTCTTATGATAAATTAAGGAATGAATGTTTTCTCATCATTTTCCAAAGCAAGTGTCTATCTTCTGTCATCCTTACGTGGTTGTTAGAAAGTTATATTGCTTAATGTGAGAGTTGGTGTTTAATCTTAGCATAAGATTTAATTTATGATTTAGTGTAAGTTTTTGTTTAGTTTATTTTGTTCTATATCATTGAATGAACACTTGTTGGGTATTTTATTTAGTATTCGAAAGATATTGTTTTCTTGTCCATGATGTTGGGTTGCATTTAAAATGCAGGAGGAATGGGTCCTCTATACCTAATATCATGTAGTGTCAGGAATTTTTATTCCGCTTTTTGTCCTCTTGAGTATTTGAGGGTTTTAGGAAAAGCCGTAAACCCGGTCTTAAAACCCGAGGACGATACAGTCCTTACCCAACACCTCCCCGCGGTAGAGGACGGCCAACGTATACAAGTGGTATACGACTAAGTTTGGGAAGGGGCCGAATGGGTACCGGCATACGTATCCAAACTCCATGTCTTCTAATGGAGAAAATGGGCATTCTGTTGTCCTGGGGTTGAGAAATCGATCCCGAATGCGCTAGGGCCATAGGCAGGTGGGGAGATTTAGGAAGGGCGTTAGAGCAGATTCCTTAGCAGTGAGGAGGGTGGGAACCGCTTCTTTAGTGCTTCCAGTGTGTTTAGCTAGTCTTTTTGTTTCGTTTGATTGTTTCGTTCCTCCTCTTCAGAGGGTGTTCCCGAGGTTCCTGTTCATCATGGGCACATACAATTCAGTGCCTTCACACTCATCAGATCACGGCACCATATATTAAACACCTAACACACCACAAGAAACATCAATTCCTCGGTCATTGCTCACACCATTTTTCTCCACACTGTTCACATTAATGTATTTCATGATGTATTTTTACTGTTATGTAGAGTGTTTATGTCATCGTGTGTATCTAGCGTGTAATGTATGTTTTTCATTCCTATGTGTAAGTGTACTGTTTTTTCAAATTCCCATGAATGTTTTTTTTTCAGGCTCTATAATTTGAATCTTTTTTCCGCAGGTAGGGAAGCGCTGCTGTATACATAGGATAGATTTAGCTTAGAACGCACGAGAAATATTTCAGCCGGCAGTTAATTAGTTAGCTCCTTTTTTTCGATAATGCATGAGCCGTCATGTTTGACGTAGGCGAATTTTGTTTTATGCGCTAGGTAATTTTTCGTGAAGCGGTGTTTTCTCTTGCTCATATTCTTAGGGCAAATCGTCAAACGTTTCCGTTAGGGTAGAGTTTACCGTAGCATAGATGCGATTTTAGGGATTCATTAACTCATGTGATGGAAATTATTGGGATCCGATTCTACCTACGGTGTGCCTAATGAGTGAATGATTGTGGCAAGTGCACTTGCATGAATGTCTGCTAGTTGATGATTTTTAGATTGACACCTTTCCTGGTTGATAGACCTTATGTGTAGTTAGGTCTTTTGGAACTAACACTGTGGTGGTGGGAGAGTGTGTGCAAGGTAAAAGCGGATTCCCAATCCCATTTCAATCCAAAAAAATTTTTAAGTGTAATTAATAGCGCAGGGGAGGGGAATTATAATCTCTCAGTGATTTAAGACCAGACAGAGCTGATCTTTGTGAGTTCTCAATCTTCGAATCGCTATGCATCTTAGGTCACGAAGGTCGTAAATTACGCTAGAATTCTATGGTAGATACGATAGGTTAATTTCGAAACCTTTTGTTCTCTGCGATTTACCACCGAATCATTACTTAGTATTTATGTCGCCTAAGTTACAATATTTTCTTAAGTAAGAGCGCTCGGACTTTTATTATATAAGCGACTATGGTAGATTGATGATTCTCTTTCATATCCCGTTTTTAAGGTTGCATTTTGCATCCTTCTCTTTAAATGTTTACGTGTCTTATGATAAATTAAGGAATGAATGTTTTCTCATCATTTTCCAAAGCAAGTGTCTATCTTCTGTCATCCTTACGTGGTTGTTAGAAAGTTATATTGCTTAATGTGAGAGTTGGTGTTTAATCTTAGCATAAGATTTAATTTATGATTTAGTGTAAGTTTTTGTTTAGTTTATTTTGTTCTATATCATTGAATGAACACTTGTTGGGTATTTTATTTAGTATTCGAAAGATATTGTTTTCTTGTCCATGATGTTGGGTTGCATTTAAAATGCAGGAGGAATGGGTCCTCTATACCTAATATCATGTAGTGTCAGGAATTTTTATTCCGCTTTTTGTCCTCTTGAGTATTTGAGGGTTTTAGGAAAAGCCGTAAACCCGGTCTTAAAACCCGAGGACGATACAGTCCTTACCCAACACCTCCCCGCGGTAGAGGACGGCCAACGTATACAAGTGGTATACGACTAAGTTTGGGAAGGGGCCGAATGGGTACCGGCATACGTATCCAAACTCCATGTCTTCTAATGGAGAAAATGGGCATTCTGTTGTCCTGGGGTTGAGAAATCGATCCCGAATGCGCTAGGGCCATAGGCAGGTGGGGAGATTTAGGAAGGGCGTTAGAGCAGATTCCTTGGCAGTGAGGAGGGTGGGAACCGCTTCTTTAGTGCTTCCAGTGTGTTTAGCTAGTCTTTTTGTTTCGTTTGATTGTTTCGTTCCTCCTCTTCAGAGGGTGTTCCCGAGGTTCCTGTTCATCATGGGCACATACAATTCAGTGCCTTCACACTCATCAGATCACGGCACCATATATTAAACACCTAACACACCACAAGAAACATCAATTCCTCGGTCATTGCTCACACCATTTTTCTCCACACTGTTCACATTAATGTATTTCATGATGTATTTTTACTGTTATGTAGAGTGTTTATGTCATCGTGTGTATCTAGCGTGTAATGTATGTTTTTCATTCCTATGTGTAAGTGTACTGTTTTTTCAAATTCCCATGAATGTTTTTTTTTCAGGCTCTATAATTTGAATCTTTTTTCCGCAGGTAGGGAAGCGCTGCTGTATACATAGGATAGATTTAGCTTAGAACGCACGAGAAATATTTCAGCCGGCAGTTAATTAGTTAGCTCCTTTTTTTCGATAATGCATGAGCCGTCATGTTTGACGTAGGCGAATTTTGTTTTATGCGCTAGGTAATTTTTCGTGAAGCGGTGTTTTCTCTTGCTCATATTCTTAGGGCAAATCGTCAAACGTTTCCGTTAGGGTAGAGTTTACCGTAGCATAGATGCGATTTTAGGGATTCATTAACTCATGTGATGGAAATTATTGGGATCCGATTCTACCTACGGTGTGCCTAATGAGTGAATGATTGTGGCAAGTGCACTTGCATGAATGTCTGCTAGTTGATGATTTTTAGATTGACACCTTTCCTGGTTGATAGACCTTATGTGTAGTTAGGTCTTTTGGAACTAACACTGTGGTGGTGGGAGAGTGTGTGCAAGGTAAAAGCGGATTCCCAATCCCATTTCAATCCAAAAAAATTTTTAAGTGTAATTAATAGCGCAGGGGAGGGGAATTATAATCTCTCAGTGATTTAAGACCAGACAGAGCTGATCTTTGCGAGTTCTCAATCTTCGAATCGCTATGCATCTTAGGTCACGAAGGTCGTAAATTACGCTAGAATTCTATGGTAGATACGATAGGTTAATTTCGAAACCTTTTGTTCTCTGCGATTTACCACCGAATCATTACTTAGTATTTATGTCGCCTAAGTTACAATATTTTCTTAAGTAAGAGCGCTCGGACTTTTATTATATAAGCGACTATGGTAGATTGATGATTCTCTTTCATATCCCGTTTTTAAGGTTGCATTTTGCATCCTTCTCTTTAAATGTTTACGTGTCTTATGATAAATTAAGGAATGAATGTTTTCTCATCATTTTCCAAAGCAAGTGTCTATCTTCTGTCATCCTTACGTGGTTGTTAGAAAGTTATATTGCTTAATGTGAGAGTTGGTGTTTAATCTTAGCATAAGATTTAATTTATGATTTAGTGTAAGTTTTTGTTTAGTTTATTTTGTTGTATATCATTGAATGAATACTTGTTGGGTATTTTATTTAGTATTCGAAAGATATTGTTTTCTTGTCCATGATGTTGGGTTGCATTTAAAATGCAGGAGGAATGGGTCCTCTATACTTAATATCATGTAGTGTCAGGAATTTTTATTCCGCTTTTTGTCCTCTTGAGTATTTGAGGGTTTTAGGAAAAGCCGTAAACCCGGTCTTAAAACCCGAAGACGATACAGTCCTTACCCAACACCTCCCCGCGGTAGAGGACGGCCAACGTATACAAGTGGTATACGACTAAGTTTGGGAAGGGGCCGAATGGGTACCGGCATACGTATCCAAACTCCATGTCTTCTAATGGAGAAAATGGGCATTCTGTTGTCCTGGGGTTGAGAAATCGATCCCGAATGCGCTAGGGCCATAGGCAGGTGGGGAGATTTAGGAAGGGCGTTAGAGCAGATTCCTTAGCAGTGAGGAGGGTGGGAACCGCTTCTTTAGTGCTTCCAGTGTGTTTAGCTAGTCTTTTTGTTTCGTTTGATTGTTTCGTTCCTCCTCTTCAGAGGGTGTTCCCGAGGTTCCTGTTCATCATGGGCACATACAATTCAGTGCCTTCACACTCATCAGATCACGGCACCATATATTAAACACCTAACACACCACAAGAAACATCAATTCCTCGGTCATTGCTCACACCATTTTTCTCCACACTGTTCACATTAATGTATTTCATGATGTATTTTTACTGTTATGTAGAGTGTTTATGTCATCGTGTGTATCTAGCGTGTAATGTATGTTTTTCATTCCTATGTGTAAGTGTACTGTTTTTTCAAATTCCCATGAATGTTTTTTTTTCAGGCTCTATAATTTGAATCTTTTTTCCGCAGGTAGGGAAGCGCTGCTGTATACATAGGATAGATTTAGCTTAGAACGCACGAGAAATATTTCAGCCGGCAGTTAATTAGTTAGCTCCTTTTTTTCGATAATGCATGAGCCGTCATGTTTGACGTAGGCGAATTTTGTTTTATGCGCTAGGTAATTTTTCGTGAAGCGGTGTTTTCTCTTGCTCATATTCTTAGGGCAAATCGTCAAACGTTTCCGTTAGGGTAGAGTTTACCGTAGCATAGATGCGATTTTAGGGATTCATTAACTCATGTGATGGAAATTATTGGGATCCGATTCTACCTACGGTGTGCCTAATGAGTGAATGATTGTGGCAAGTGCACTTGCATGAATGTCTGCTAGTTGATGATTTTTAGATTGACACCTTTCCTGGTTGATAGTCCTTATGTGTAGTTAGGTCTTTTGGAACTAACACTGTGGTGGTGGGAGAGTGTGTGCAAGGTAAAAGCGGATTCCCAATCCCATTTCCATCCAAAAAAATTTTTAAGTGTAATTAATAGCGCAGGGGAGGGGAATTATAATCTTTCAGTGATTTAAGACCAGACAGAGCTGATCTTTGCGAGTTCTCAATCTTCGAATCGCTATGCATCTTAGGTCACGAAGGTCGTAAATTACGCTAGAATTCTATGGTAGATACGATAGGTTAATTTCGAAACCTTTTGTTCTCTGCGATTTACCACCGAATCATTACTTAGTATTTATGTCGCCTAAGTTACAATATTTTCTTAAGTAAGAGCGCTCGGACTTTTATTATAGAAGCGACTATGGTAGATTGATGATTCTCTTTCATATCCCGTTTTTAAGGTTGCATTTTGCATCCTTCTCTTTAAATGTTTACGTGTCTTATGATAAATTAAGGAATGAATGTTTTCTCATCATTTTCCAAAGCAAGTGTCTATCTTCTGTCATCCTTACGTGGTTGTTAGAAAGTTATATTGCTTAATGTGAGAGTTGGTGTTTAATCTTAGCATAAGATTTAATTTATGATTTAGTGTAAGTTTTTGTTTAGTTTATTTTGTTGTATATCATTGCATGAATACTTGTTGGGTATTTTATTTAGTATTCGAAAGATATTGTTTTCTTGTCCATGATGTTGGGTTGCATTTAAAATGCAGGAGGAATGGGTCCTCTATACCTAATATCATGTAGTGTCAGGAATTTTTATTCCGCTTTTTGTCCTCTTGAGTATTTGAGGGTTTTAGGAAAAGCCGTAAACCCGGTCTTAAAACCCGAGGACGATACAGTCCTTACCCAACACCTCCCCGCGGTAGAGGACGGCCAACGTATACAAGTGGTATACGACTAAGTTTGGGAAGGGGCCGAATGGGTACCGGCATACGTATCCAAACTCCATGTCTTCTAATGGAGAAAATGGGCATTCTGTTGTCCTGGGGTTGAGAAATCGATCCCGAATGCGCTAGGGCCATAGGCAGGTGGGGAGATTTAGGAAGGGCGTTAGAGCAGATTCCTTAGCAGTGAGGAGGGTGGGAACCGCTTCTTTAGTGCTTCCAGTGTGTTTAGCTAGTCTTTTTGTTTCGTTTGATTGTTTCGTTCCTCCTCTTCAGAGGGTGTTCCCGAGGTTCCTGTTCATCATGGGCACATACAATTCAGTGCCTTCACACTCATCAGATCACGGCACCATATATTAAACACCTAACACACCACAAGAAACATCAATTCCTCGGTCATTGCTCACACCATTTTTCTCCACACTGTTCACATTAATGTATTTCATGATGTATTTTTACTGTTATGTAGAGTGTTTATGTCATCGTGTGTATCTAGCGTGTAATGTATGTTTTTCATTCCTATGTGTAAGTGTACTGTTTTTTCAAATTCCCATGAATGTTTTTTTTTCAGGCTCTATAATTTGAATCTTTTTTCCGCAGGTAGGGAAGCGCTGCTGTATACATAGGATAGATTTAGCTTAGAACGCACGAGAAATATTTCAGCCGGCAGTTAATTAGTTAGCTCCTTTTTTTCGATAATGCATGAGCCGTCATGTTTGACGTAGGCGAATTTTGTTTTATGCGCTAGGTAATTTTTCGTGAAACGGTGTTTTCTCTTGCTCATATTCTTAGGGCAAATCGTCAAAAGTTTCCGTTAGGGTAGAGTTTACCATAGCATAGATGCGATTTTAGGGATTCATTAACTCATGTGATGGAAATTATTGGGATCCGATTCTACCTACGGTGTGCCTAATGAGTGAATGATTGTGGCAAGTGCACTTGCATGAATGTCTGCTAGTTGATGATTTTTAGATTGACACCTTTCCTGGTTGATAGTCCTTATGTGTAGTTAGGTCTTTTGGAACTAACACTGTGGTGGTGGGAGAGTGTGTGCAAGGTAAAAGCGGATTCCCAATCCCATTTCCATCCAAAAAAATTTTTAAGTGTAATTAATAGCGCAGGGGAGGGGAATTATAATCTTTCAGTGATTTAAGACCAGACAGAGCTGATCTTTGCGAGTTCTCAATCTTCGAATCGCTATGCATCTTAGGTCACGAAGGTCGTAAATTACGCTAGAATTCTATGGTAGATACGATAGGTTAATTTCGAAACCTTTTGTTCTCTGCGATTTACCACCGAATCATTACTTAGTATTTATGTCGCCTAAGTTACAATATTTTCTTAAGTAAGAGCGCTCGGACTTTTATTATAGAAGCGACTATGGTAGATTGATGATTCTCTTTCATATCCCGTTTTTAAGGTTGCATTTTGCATCCTTCTCTTTAAATGTTTACGTGTCTTATGATAAATTAAGGAATGAATGTTTTCTCATCATTTTCCAAAGCAAGTGTCTATCTTCTGTCATCCTTACGTGGTTGTTAGAAAGTTATATTGCTTAATGTGAGAGTTGGTGTTTAATCTTAGCATAAGATTTAATTTATGATTTAGTGTAAGTTTTTGTTTAGTTTATTTTGTTGTATATCATTGCATGAATACTTGTTGGGTATTTTATTTAGTATTCGAAAGATATTGTTTTCTTGTCCATGATGTTGGGTTGCATTTAAAATGCAGGAGGAATGGGTCCTCTATACCTAATATCATGTAGTGTCAGGAATTTTTATTCCGCTTTTTGTCCTCTTGAGTATTTGAGGGTTTTAGGAAAAGCCGTAAACCCGGTCTTAAAACCCGAGGACGATACAGTCCTTACCCAACACCTCCCCGCGGTAGAGGACGGCCAACGTATACAAGTGGTATACGACTAAGTTTGGGAAGGGGCCGAATGGGTACCGGCATACGTATCCAAACTCCATGTCTTCTAATGGAGAAAATGGGCATTCTGTTGTCCTGGGGTTGAGAAATCGATCCCGAATGCGCTAGGGCCATAGGCAGGTGGGGAGATTTAGGAAGGGCGTTAGAGCAGATTCCTTAGCAGTGAGGAGGGTGGGAACCGCTTCTTTAGTGCTTCCAGTGTGTTTAGCTAGTCTTTTTGTTTCGTTTGATTGTTTCGTTCCTCCTCTTCAGAGGGTGTTCCCGAGGTTCCTGTTCATCATGGGCACATACAATTCAGTGCCTTCACACTCATCAGATCACGGCACCATATATTAAACACCTAACACACCACAAGAAACATCAATTCCTCGGTCATTGCTCACACCATTTTTCTCCACACTGTTCACATTAATGTATTTCATGATGTATTTTTACTGTTATGTAGAGTGTTTATGTCATCGTGTGTATCTAGCGTGTAATGTATGTTTTTCATTCCTATGTGTAAGTGTACTGTTTTTTCAAATTCCCATGAATGTTTTTTTTTCAGGCTCTATAATTTGAATCTTTTTTCCGCAGGTAGGGAAGCGCTGCTGTATACATAGGATAGATTTAGCTTAGAACGCACGAGAAATATTTCAGCCGGCAGTTAATTAGTTAGCTCCTTTTTTTCGATAATGCATGAGCCGTCATGTTTGACGTAGGCGAATTTTGTTTTATGCGCTAGGTAATTTTTCGTGAAACGGTGTTTTCTCTTGCTCATATTCTTAGGGCAAATCGTCAAAAGTTTCCGTTAGGGTAGAGTTTACCATAGCATAGATGCGATTTTAGGGATTCATTAACTCATGTGATGGAAATTATTGGGATCCGATTCTACCTACGGTGTGCCTAATGAGTGAATGATTGTGGCAAGTGCACTTGCATGAATGTCTGCTAGTTGATGATTTTTAGATTGACACCTTTCCTGGTTGATAGTCCTTATGTGTAGTTAGGTCTTTTGGAACTAACACTGTGGTGGTGGGAGAGTGTGTGCAAGGTAAAAGCGGATTCCCAATCCCATTTCAATCCAAAAAAATTTTTAAGTGTAATTAATAGCGCAGGGGAGGGGAATTATAATCTCTCAGTGATTTAAGACCAGACAGAGCTGATCTTTGTGAGTTCTCAATCTTCGAATCGCTATGCATCTTAGGTCACGAAGGTCGTAAATTACGCTAGAATTCTATGGTAGATACGATAGGTTAATTTCGAAACCTTTTGTTCTCTGCGATTTACCACCGAATCATTACTTAGTATTTATGTCGCCTAAGTTACAATATTTTCTTAAGTAAGAGCGCTCGGACTTTTATTATAGAAGCGACTATGGTAGATTGATGATTCTCTTTCATATCCCGTTTTTAAGGTTGCATTTTGCATCCTTCTCTTTAAATGTTTACGTGTCTTATGATAAATTAAGGAATGAATGTTTTCTCATCATTTTCCAAAGCAAGTGTCTATCTTCTGTCATCCTTACGTGGTTGTTGGAAAGTTATATTGCTTAATGTGAGAGTTGGTGTTTAATCTTAGCATAAGATTTAATTTATGATTTAGTGTAAGTTTTTGCTTAGTTTATTTTGTTGTATATCATTGAATGAACACTTGTTGGGTATTTTATTTAGTATTCGAAAGATATTGTTTTCTTGTCCATTATGTTGGGTTGCATTTAAAATGCAGGAGGAATGGGTCCTCTATACCTAATATCATGTAGTGTCAGGAATTTTTATTCCGCTTTTTGTCCTCTTGAGTATTTGAGGGTTTTAGGGAAAGCCGTAAACCCGGTCTTAAAACCCGAGGACGATACAGTCCTTACCCAACACCTCCCCGCGGTAGAGGACGGCCAACGTATACAAGTGGTATACGACTAAGTTTGGGAAGGGGCCGAATGGGTACCGGCATACGTATCCAAACTCCATGTCTTCTAATGGAGAAAATGGGCATTCTGTTGTCCTGGGGTTGAGAAATCGATCCCGAATGCGCTAGGGCCATAGGCAGGTGGGGAGATTTAGGAAGGGCGTTAGAGCAGATTCCTTAGCAGTGAGGAGGGTGGGAACCGCTTCTTTAGTGCTTCCAGTGTGTTTAGCTAGTCTTTTTGTTTCGTTTGATTGTTTCGTTCCTCCTCTTCAGAGGGTGTTCCCGAGGTTCCTGTTCATCATGGGCACATACAATTCAGTGCCTTCACACTCATCAGATCACGGCACCATATATTAAACACCTAACACACCACAAGAAACATCAATTCCTCGGTCATTGCTCACACCATTTTTCTCCACACTGTTCACATTAATGTATTTCATGATGTATTTTTACTGTTATGTAGAGTGTTTATGTCATCGTGTGTATCTAGCGTGTAATGTATGTTTTTCATTCCTATGTGTAAGTGTACTGTTTTTCAAATTCCCATGAATGTTTTTTTTTCAGGCTCTATAATTTGAATCTTTTTTCCGCAGGTAGGGAAGCGCTGCTGTATACATAGGATAGATTTAGCTTAGAACGCACGAGAAATATTTCAGCCGGCAGTTAATTAGTTAGCTCCTTTTTTTCGATAATGCATGAGCCGTCATGTTTGACGTAGGCGAATTTTGTTTTATGCGCTAGGTAATTTTTCGTGAAGCGGTGTTTTCTCTTGCTCATATTCTTAGGGCAAATCGTCAAAAGTTTCCGTTAGGGTAGAGTTTACCGTAGCATAGATGCGATTTTAGGGATTCATTAACTCATGTGATGGAAATTATTGGGATCCGATTCTACCTACGGTGTGCCTAATGAGTGAATGATTGTGGCAAGTGCACTTGCATGAATGTCTGCTAGTTGATGATTTTTAGATTGACACCTTTCCTGGTTGATAGTCCTTATGTGTAGTTAGGTCTTTTGGAACTAACACTGTGGTGGTGGGAGAGTGTGTGCAAGGTAAAAGCGGATTCCCAATCCCATTTCCATCCAAAAAAAAATTTTAAGTGTAATTAATAGCGCAGGGGAGGGGAATTATAATCTCTCAGTGATTTAAGACCAGACAGAGCTGATCTTTGCGAGTTCTCAATCTTCGAATCGCTATGCATCTTAGGTCACGAAGGTCGTAAATTACGCTAGAATTCTATGGTAGATACGATAGGTTAATTTCGAAACCTTTTGTTCTCTGCGATTTACCACCGAATCATTACTTAGTATTTATGTCGCCTAAGTTACAATATTTTCTTAAGTAAGAGCGCTCGGACTTTCATTATATAAGCGACTATGGTAGATTGATGATTCTCTTTCATATCCCGTTTTTAAGGTTGCATTTTGCATCCTTCTCTTTAAATGTTTACGTGTCTTATGATAATTTAAGGAATGAATGTTTTCTCATCATTTTCCAAAGCAAGTGTCTATCTTCTGTCATCCTTACGTGGTTGTTAGAAAGTTATATTGCTTAATGTGAGAGTTGGTGTTTAATCTTAGCATAAGATTTAATTTATGATTTAGTGTAAGTTTTTGTTTAGTTTATTTTGTTGTATATCATTGAATGAATACTTGTTGGGTATTTTATTTAGTATTCGAAAGATATTGTTTTCTTGTCCATGATGTTGGGTTGCATTTAAAATGCAGGAGGAATGGGTCCTCTATACCTAATATCATGTAGTGTCAGGAATTTTTATTCCGCTTTTTGTCCTCTTGAGTATTTGAGGGTTTTAGGAAAAGCCGTAAACCCGGTCTTAAAACCCGAGGACGATACAGTCCTTACCCAACACCTCCCCGCGGTAGAGGACGGCCAACGTATACAAGTGGTATACGACTAAGTTTGGGAAGGGGCCGAATGGGTACCGGCATACGTATCCAAACTCCATGTCTTCTAATGGAGAAAATGGGCATTCTGTTGTCCTGGGGTTGAGAAATCGATCCCGAATGCGCTAGGGCCATAGGCAGGTGGGGAGATTTAGGAAGGGCGTTAGAGCAGATTCCTTAGCAGTGAGGAGGGTGGGAACCGCTTCTTTAGTGCTTCCAGTGTGTTTAGCTAGTCTTTTTGTTTCGTTTGATTGTTTCGTTCCTCCTCTTCAGAGGGTGTTCCCGAGGTTCCTGTTCATCATGGGCACATACAATTCAGTGCCTTCACACTCATCAGATCACGGCACCATATATTAAACACCTAACACACCACAAGAAACATCAATTCCTCGGTCATTGCTCACACCATTTTTCTCCACACTGTTCACATTAATGTATTTCATGATGTATTTTTACTGTTATGTAGAGTGTTTATGTCATCGTGTGTATCTAGCGTGTAATGTATGTTTTTCATTCCTATGTGTAAGTGTACTGTTTTTTCAAATTCCCATGAATGTTTTTTTTTCAGGCTCTATAATTTGAATCTTTTTTCCGCAGGTAGGGAAGCGCTGCTGTATACATAGGATAGATTTAGCTGAGAATGCACGAGAAATATTTCAGCCGGCAGTTAATTAGTTAGCTCCTTTTTTTCGATAATGCATGAGCCGTCATGTTTGACGTAGGCTAATTTTGTTTTATGCGCTAGGTAATTTTTCGTGAAACGGTGTTTTCTCTTGCTCATATTCTTAGGGCAAATCGTCAAAAGTTTCCGTTAGGGTAGAGTTTACCATAGCATAGATGCGATTTTAGGGATTCATTAACTCATGTGATGGAAATTATTGGGATCCGATTCTACCTACGGTGTGCCTAATGAGTGAATGATTGTGGCAAGTGCACTTGCATGAATGTCTGCTAGTTGATGATTTTTAGATTGACACCTTTCCTGGTTGATGGTCCTTATGTGTAGTTAGGTCTTTTGGAACTAACACTGTGGTGGTGGGAGAGTGTGTGCAAGGTAAAAGCGGATTCCCAATCCCATTTCCATCCAAAAAAAATTTTAAGTGTAATTAATAGCGCAGGGGAGGGGAATTATAATCTCTCAGTGATTTAAGACCAGACAGAGCTGATCTTTGCGAGTTCTCAATCTTCGAATCGCTATGCATCTTAGGTCACGAAGGTCGTAAATTACGCTAGAATTCTATGGTAGATACGATAGGTTAATTTCGAAACCTTTTGTTCTCTGCGATTTACCACCGAATCATTACTTAGTATTTATGTCGCCTAAGTTACAATATTTTCTTAAGTAAGAGCGCTCGGACTTTTATTATATAAGCGACTATGGTAGATTGATGATTCTCTTTCATATCCCGTTTTTAAGGTTGCATTTTGCATCCTTCTCTTTAAATGTTTACGTGTCTTATGATAATTTAAGGAATGAATGTTTTCTCATCATTTTCCAAAGCAAGTGTCTATCTTCTGTCATCCTTACGTGGTTGTTAGAAAGTTATATTGCTTAATGTGAGTGTTGGTGTTTAATCTTAGCATAAGATTTAATTTATGATTTAGTGTAAGTTTTTGTTTAGTTTATTTTGTTGTATATCATTGCATGAATACTTGTTGGGTATTTTATTTAGTATTCGAAAGATATTGTTTTCTTGTCCATGATGTTGGGTTGCATTTAAAATGCAGGAGGAATGGGTCCTCTATACCTAATATCATGTAGTGTCAGGAATTTTTATTCCGCTTTTTGTCCTCTTGAGTATTTGAGGGTTTTAGGAAAAGCCGTAAACCCGGTCTTAAAACCCGAGGACGATACAGTCCTTACCCAACACCTCCCCGCGGTAGAGGACGGCCAACGTATACAAGTGGTATACGACTAAGTTTGGGAAGGGGCCGAATGGGTACCGGCATACGTATCCAAACTCCATGTCTTCTAATGGAGAAAATGGGCATTCTGTTGTCCTGGGGTTGAGAAATCGATCCCGAATGCGCTAGGGCCATAGGCAGGTGGGGAGATTTAGGAAGGGCGTTAGAGCAGATTCCTTAGCAGTGAGGAGGGTGGGAACCGCTTCTTTAGTGCTTCCAGTGTGTTTAGCTAGTCTTTTTGTTTCGTTTGATTGTTTCGTTCCTCCTCTTCAGAGGGTGTTCCCGAGGTTCCTGTTCATCATGGGCACATACAATTCAGTGCCTTCACACTCATCAGATCACGGCACCATATATTAAACACCTAACACACCACAAGAAACATCAATTCCTCGGTCATTGCTCACACCATTTTTCTCCACACTGTTCACATTAATGTATTTCATGATGTATTTTTACTGTTATGTAGAGTGTTTATGCCATCGTGTGTATCTAGCGTGTAATGTATGTTTTTCATTCCTATGTGTAAGTGTACTGTTTTTTCAAATTCCGATGAATGTTTTTTTTTCAGGCTCTATAATTTGAATCTTTTTTCCGCAGGTAGGGAAGCGCTGCTGTATACATAGGATAGATTTAGCTTAGAACGCACGAGAAATATTTCAGCTGGCAGATAATTAGTTAGCTCGATTTTCTCGATAATGCATGAGCCGTCATGTTTGACGTAGTCGAATTTTGTTTTGTGCGCTAGGTAATTTTTCGTGAAGCGGTGTTTTCTCTTGCTCATATTCTTAGGGCAAATCGTCAAAATTTTCCGTTAGGGTAGAGTTTACCGTAGCATAGATGCGATTTTAGGGATTCATTAACTCATGTGATGGAAATTATTGGGATCCGATTCTACCTACGGTGTGCCTAATGAGTGAATGATTGTGGCAAGTGCACTTGCATGAATGTCTGCTAGTTGATGATTTTTAGATTGACACCTTTCCTGGTTGATAGTCCTTATGTGTAGTTAGGTCTTTTGGAACTAACACTGTGGTGGTGGGAGAGTGTGTGCAAGGTAAAAGCGGATTCCCAATCCCATTTCAATCCAAAAAAATTTTTAAGTGTAATTAATAGCGCAGGGGAGGGGAATTATAATCTCTCAGTGATTTAAGACCAGACAGAGCTGATCTTTGCGAGTTCTCAATCTTCGAATCGCTATGCATCTTAGGTCACGAAGGTCGTAAATTACGCTAGAATTCTATGGTAGATACGATAGGTTAATTTCGAAACCTTTTGTTCTCTGCGATTTACCACCGAATCATTACTTAGTATTTATGTCGCCTAAGTTACAATATTTTCTTAAGTAAGAGCGCTCGGACTTTTATTATATAAGCGACTATGGTAGATTGATGATTCTCTTTCATATCCCGTTTTTAAGGTTGCATTTTGCATCCTTCTCTTTAAATGTTTACGTGTCTTATGATAATTTAAGGAATGAATGTTTTCTCATCATTTTCCAAAGCAAGTGTCTATCTTCTGTCATCCTTACGTGGTTGTTAGAAAGTTATATTGCTTAATGTGAGAGTTGGTGTTTAATCTTAGCATAAGATTTAATTTATGATTTAGTGTAAGTTTTTGTTTAGTTTATTTTGTTCTATATCATTGAATGAACACTTGTTGGGTATTTTATTTAGTATTCGAAAGATATTGTTTTCTTGTCCATGATGTTGGGTTGCATTTAAAATGCAGGAGGAATGGGTCCTCTATACCTAATATCATGTAGTGTCAGGAATTTTTATTCCGCTTTTTGTCCTCTTGAGTATTTGAGGGTTTTAGGAAAAGCCGTAAACCCGGTCTTAAAACCCGAGGACGATACAGTCCTTACCCAACACCTCCCCGCGGTAGAGGACGGCCAACGTATACAAGTGGTATACGACTAAGTTTGGGAAGGGGCCGAATGGGTACCGGCATACGTATCCAAACTCCATGTCTTCTAATGGAGAAAATGGGCATTCTGTTGTCCTGGGGTTGAGAAATCGATCCCGAATGCGCTAGGGCCATAGGCAGGTGGGGAGATTTAGGAAGGGCGTTAGAGCAGATTCCTTAGCAGTGAGGAGGGTGGGAACCGCTTCTTTAGTGCTTCCAGTGTGTTTAGCTAGTCTTTTTGTTTCGTTTGATTGTTTCGTTCCTCCTCTTCAGAGGGTGTTCCCGAGGTTCCTGTTCATCATGGGCACATACAATTCAGTGCCTTCACACTCATCAGATCACGGCACCATATATTAAACACCTAACACACCACAAGAAACATCAATTCCTCGGTCATTGCTCACACCATTTTTCTCCACACTGTTCACATTAATGTATTTCATGATGTATTTTTACTGTTATGTAGAGTGTTTATGTCATCGTGTGTATCTAGCGTGTAATGTATGTTTTTCATTCCTATGTGTAAGTGTACTGTTTTTTCAAATTCCCATGAATGTTTTTTTTTCAGGCTCTATAATTTGAATCTTTTTTCCGCAGGTAGGGAAGCGCTGCTGTATACATAGGATAGATTTAGCTTAGAACGCACGAGAAATATTTCAGCCGGCAGTTAATTAGTTAGCTCCTTTTTTTCGATAATGCATGAGCCGTCATGTTTGACGTAGGCGAATTTTGTTTTATGCGCTAGGTAATTTTTCGTGAAGCGGTGTTTTCTCTTGCTCATATTCTTAGGGCAAATCGTCAAAATTTTCCGTTAGGGTAGAGTTTACCGTAGCATAGATGCGATTTTAGGGATTCATTAACTCATGTGATGGAAATTATTGGGATCCGATTCTACCTACGGTGTGCCTAATGAGTGAATGATTGTGGCAAGTGCACTTGCATGAATGTCTGCTAGTTGATGATTTTTAGATTGACACCTTTCCTGGTTGATAGTCCTTATGTGTAGTTAGGTCTTTTGGAACTAACACTGTGGTGGTGGGAGAGTGTGTGCAAGGTAAAAGCGGATTCCCAATCCCATTTCAATCCAAAAAAATTTTTAAGTGTAATTAATAGCGCAGGGGAGGGGAATTATAATCTCTCAGTGATTTAAGACCAGACAGAGCTGATCTTTGCGAGTTCTCAATCTTCGAATCGCTATGCATCTTAGGTCACGAAGGTCGTAAATTACGCTAGAATTCTATGGTAGATACGATAGGTTAATTTCGAAACCTTTTGTTCTCTGCGATTTACCACCGAATCATTACTTAGTATTTATGTCGCCTAAGTTACAATATTTTCTTAAGTAAGAGCGCTCGGACTTTTATTATATAAGCGACTATGGTAGATTGATGATTCTCTTTCATATCCCGTTTTTAAGGTTGCATTTTGCATCCTTCTCTTTAAATGTTTACGTGTCTTATGATAATTTAAGGAATGAATGTTTTCTCATCATTTTCCAAAGCAAGTGTCTATCTTCTGTCATCCTTACGTGGTTGTTAGAAAGTTATATTGCTTAATGTGAGAGTTGGTGTTTAATCTTAGCATAAGATTTAATTTATGATTTAGTGTAAGTTTTTGTTTAGTTTATTTTGTTGTATATCATTGAATGAACACTTGTTGGGTATTTTATTTAGTATTCGAAAGATATTGTTTTCTTGTCCATGATGTTGGGTTGCATTTAAAATGCAGGAGGAATGGGTCCTCTATACCTAATATCATGTAGTGTCAGGAATTTTTATTCCGCTTTTTGTCCTCTTGAGTATTTGAGGGTTTTAGGAAAAGCCGTAAACCCGGTCTTAAAACCCGAGGACGATACAGTCCTTACCCAACACCTCCCCGCGGTAGAGGACGGCCAACGTATACAAGTGGTATACGACTAAGTTTGGGAAGGGGCCGAATGGGTACCGGCATACGTATCCAAACTCCATGTCTTCTAATGGAGAAAATGGGCATTCTGTTGTCCTGGGGTTGAGAAATCGATCCCGAATGCGCTAGGGCCATAGGCAGGTGGGGAGATTTAGGAAGGGCGTTAGAGCAGATTCCTTAGCAGTGAGGAGGGTGGGAACCGCTTCTTTAGTGCTTCCAGTGTGTTTAGCTAGTCTTTTTGTTTCGTTTGATTGTTTCGTTCCTCCTCTTCAGAGGGTGTTCCCGAGGTTCCTGTTCATCATGGGCACATACAATTCAGTGCCTTCACACTCATCAGATCACGGCACCATATATTAAACACCTAACACACCACAAGAAACATCAATTCCTCGGTCATTGCTCACACCATTTTTCTCCACACTGTTCACATTAATGTATTTCATGATGTATTTTTACTGTTATGTAGAGTGTTTATGTCATCGTGTGTATCTAGCGTGTAATGTATGTTTTTCATTCCTATGTGTAAGTGTACTGTTTTTTCAAATTCCCATGAATGTTTTTTTTTCAGGCTCTATAATTTGAATCTTTTTTCCGCAGGTAGGGAAGCGCTGCTGTATACATAGGATAGATTTAGCTTAGAACGCACGAGAAATATTTCAGCCGGCAGTTAATTAGTTAGCTCCTTTTTTTCGATAATGCATGAGCCGTCATGTTTGACGTAGGCGAATTTTGTTTTATGCGCTAGGTAATTTTTCGTGAAGCGGTGTTTTCTCTTGCTCATATTCTTAGGGCAAATCGTCAAAATTTTCCGTTAGGGTAGAGTTTACCGTAGCATAGATGCGATTTTAGGGATTCATTAACTCATGTGATGGAAATTATTGGGATCCGATTCTACCTACGGTGTGCCTAATGAGTGAATGATTGTGGCAAGTGCACTTGCATGAATGTCTGCTAGTTGATGATTTTTAGATTGACACCTTTCCTGGTTGATAGTCCTTATGTGTAGTTAGGTCTTTTGGAACTAACACTGTGGTGGTGGGAGAGTGTGTGCAAGGTAAAAGCGGATTCCCAATCCCATTTCAATCCAAAAAAATTTTTAAGTGTAATTAATAGCGCAGGGGAGGGGAATTATAATCTCTCAGTGATTTAAGACCAGACAGAGCTGATCTTTGTGAGTTCTCAATCTTCGAATCGCTATGCATCTTAGGTCACGAAGGTCGTAAATTACGCTAGAATTCTATGGTAGATACGATAGGTTAATTTCGAAACCTTTTGTTCTCTGCGATTTACCACCGAATCATTACTTAGTATTTATGTCGCCTAAGTTACAATATTTTCTTAAGTAAGAGCGCTCGGACTTTTATTATAGAAGCGACTATGGTAGATTGATGATTCTCTTTCATATCCCGTTTTTAAGGTTGCATTTTGCATCCTTCTCTTTAAATGTTTACGTGTCTTATGATAAATTAAGGAATGAATGTTTTCTCATCATTTTCCAAAGCAAGTGTCTATCTTCTGTCATCCTTACGTGGTTGTTAGAAAGTTATATTGCTTAATGTGAGAGTTGGTGTTTAATCTTAGCATAAGATTTAATTTATGATTTAGTGTAAGTTTTTGTTTAGTTTATTTTGTTGTATATCATTGAATGAACACTTGTTGGGTATTTTATTTAGTATTCGAAAGATATTGTTTTCTTGTCCATGATGTTGGGTTGCATTTAAAATGCAGGAGGAATGGGTCCTCTATACCTAATATCATGTAGTGTCAGGAATTTTTATTCCGCTTTTTGTCCTCTTGAGTATTTGAGGGTTTTAGGAAAAGCCGTAAACCCGGTCTTAAAACCCGAGGACGATACAGTCCTTACCCAACACCTCCCCGCGGTAGAGGACGGCCAACGTATACAAGTGGTATACGACTAAGTTTGGGAAGGGGCCGAATGGGTACCGGCATACGTATCCAAACTCCATGTCTTCTAATGGAGAAAATGGGCATTCTGTTGTCCTGGGGTTGAGAAATCGATCCCGAATGCGCTAGGGCCATAGGCAGGTGGGGAGATTTAGGAAGGGCGTTAGAGCAGATTCCTTAGCAGTGAGGAGGGTGGGAACCGCTTCTTTAGTGCTTCCAGTGTGTTTAGCTAGTCTTTTTGTTTCGTTTGATTGTTTCGTTCCTCCTCTTCAGAGGGTGTTCCCGAGGTTCCTGTTCATCATGGGCACATACAATTCAGTGCCTTCACACTCATCAGATCACGGCACCATATATTAAACACCTAACACACCACAAGAAACATCAATTCCTCGGTCATTGCTCACACCATTTTTCTCCACACTGTTCACATTAATGTATTTCATGATGTATTTTTACTGTTATGTAGAGTGTTTATGCCATCGTGTGTATCTAGCGTGTAATGTATGTTTTTCATTCCTATGTGTAAGTGTACTGTTTTTTCAAATTCCGATGAATGTTTTTTTTTCAGGCTCTATAATTTGAATCTTTTTTCCGCAGGTAGGGAAGCGCTGCTGTATACATAGGATAGATTTAGCTTAGAACGCACGAGAAATATTTCAGCTGGCAGATAATTAGTTAGCTCGATTTTCTCGATAATGCATGAGCCGTCATGTTTGACGTAGGCGAATTTTGTTTTATGCGCTAGGTAATTTTTCGTGAAGCGGTGTTTTCTCTTGCTCATATTCTTAGGGCAAATCGTCAAACGTTTCCGTTAGGGTAGAGTTTACCGTAGCATAGATGCGATTTTAGGGATTCATTAACTCATGTGATGGAAATTATTGGGATCCGATTCTACCTACGGTGTGCCTAATGAGTGAATGATTGTGGCAAGTGCACTTGCATGAATGTCTGCTAGTTGATGATTTTTAGATTGACACCTTTCCTGGTTGATAGTCCTTATGTGTAGTTAGGTCTTTTGGAACTAACACTGTGGTGGTGGGAGAGTGTGTGCAAGGTAAAAGCGGATTCCCAATCCCATTTCCATCCAAAAAAAATTTTAAGTGTAATTAATAGCGCAGGGGAGGGGAATTATAATCTCTCAGTGATTTAAGACCAGACAGAGCTGATCTTTGCGAGTTCTCAATCTTCGAATCGCTATGCATCTTAGGTCACGAAGGTCGTAAATTACGCTAGAATTCTATGGTAGATACGATAGGTTAATTTCGAAACCTTTTGTTCTCTGCGATTTACCACCGAATCATTACTTAGTATTTATGTCGCCTAAGTTACAATATTTTCTTAAGTAAGAGCGCTCGGACTTTTATTATATAAGCGACTATGGTAGATTGATGATTCTCTTTCATATCCCGTTTTTAAGGTTGCATTTTGCATCCTTCTCTTTAAATGTTTACGTGTCTTATGATAATTTAAGGAATGAATGTTTTCTCATCATTTTCCAAAGCAAGTGTCTATCTTCTGTCATCCTTACGTGGTTGTAAGAAAGTTATATTGCTTAATGTGAGAGTTGGTGTTTAATCTTAGCATAAGATTTAATTTATGATTTAGTGTAAGTTTTTGTTTAGTTTATTTTGTTGTATATCATTGAATGAATACTTGTTGGGTATTTTATTTAGTATTCGAAAGATATTGTTTTCTTGTCCATGATGTTGGGTTGCATTTAAAATGCAGGAGGAATGGGTCCTCTATACTTAATATCATGTAGTGTTAGGAATTTTTATTCCGCTTTTTGTCCTCTTGAGTATTTGAGGGTTTTAGGAAAAGCCGTAAACCCGGTCTTAAAACCCGAAGACGATACAGTCCTTACCCAACACCTCCCCGCGGTAGAGGACGGCCAACGTATACAAGTGGTATACGACTAAGTTTGGGAAGGGGCCGAATGGGTACCGGCATACGTATCCAAACTCCATGTCTTCTAATGGAGAAAATGGGCATTCTGTTGTCCTGGGGTTGAGAAATCGATCCCGAATGCGCTAGGGCCATAGGCAGGTGGGGAGATTTAGGAAGGGCGTTAGAGCAGATTCCTTAGCAGTGAGGAGGGTGGGAACCGCTTCTTTAGTGCTTCCAGTGTGTTTAGCTAGTCTTTTTGTTTCGTTTGATTGTTTCGTTCCTCCTCTTCAGAGGGTGTTCCCGAGGTTCCTGTTCATCATGGGCACATACAATTCAGTGCCTTCACACTCATCAGATCACGGCACCATATATTAAACACCTAACACACCACAAGAAACATCAATTCCTCGGTCATTGCTCACACCATTTTTCTCCACACTGTTCACATTAATGTATTTCATGATGTATTTTTACTGTTATGTAGAGTGTTTATGTCATCGTGTGTATCTAGCGTGTAATGTATGTTTTTCATTCCTATGTGTAAGTGTACTGTTTTTTCAAATTCCCATGAATGTTTTTTTTTCAGGCTCTATAATTTTAATCTTTTTTCCGCAGGTAGGGAAGCGCTGCTGTATACATAGGATAGATTTAGCTTAGAACGCACGAGAAATATTTCAGCCGGCAGTTAATTAGTTAGCTCCTTTTTTTCGATAATGCATGAGCCGTCATGTTTGACGTAGGCGAATTTTGTTTTATGCGCTAGGTAATTTTTCGTGAAACGGTGTTTTCTCTTGCTCATATTCTTAGGGCAAATCGTCAAAAGTTTCCGTTAGGGTAGAGTTTACCATAGCATAGATGCGATTTTAGGGATTCATTAACTCATGTGATGGAAATTATTGGGATCCGATTCTACCTACGGTGTGCCTAATGAGTGAATGATTGTGGCAAGTGCACTTGCATGAATGTCTGCTAGTTGATGATTTTTAGATTGACACCTTTCCTGGTTGATGGTCCTTATGTGTAGTTAGGTCTTTTGGAACTAACACTGTGGTGGTGGGAGAGTGTGTGCAAGGTAAAAGCGGATTCCCAATCCCATTTCCATCCAAAAAAATTTTTAAGTGTAATTAATAGCGCAGGGGAGGGGAATTATAATCTCTCAGTGATTTAAGACCAGACAGAGCTGATCTTTGCGAGTTCTCAATCTTCGAATCGCTATGCATCTTAGGTCACGAAGGTCGTAAATTACGCTAGAATTCTATGGTAGATACGATAGGTTAATTTCGAAACCTTTTGTTCTCTGCGATTTACCACCGAATCATTACTTAGTATTTATGTCGCCTAAGTTACAATATTTTCTTAAGTAAGAGCGCTCGGACTTTTATTATATAAGCGACTATGGTAGATTGATGATTCTCTTTCATATCCCGTTTTTAAGGTTGCATTTTGCATCCTTCTCTTTAAATGTTTACGTGTCTTATGATAATTTAAGGAATGAATGTTTTCTCATCATTTTCCAAAGCAAGTGTCTATCTTCTGTCATCCTTACGTGGTTGTTAGAAAGTTATATTGCTTAATGTGAGAGTTGGTGTTTAATCTTAGCATAAGATTTAATTTATGATTTAGTGTAAGTTTTTGTTTAGTTTATTTTGTTGTATATCATTGCATGAATACTTGTTGGGTATTTTATTTAGTATTCGAAAGATATTGTTTTCTTGTCCATGATGTTGGGTTGCATTTAAAATGCAGGAGGAATGGGTCCTCTATACCTAATATCATGTAGTGTCAGGAATTTTTATTCCGCTTTTTGTCCTCTTGAGTATTTGAGGGTTTTAGGAAAAGCCGTAAACCCGGTCTTAAAACCCGAAGACGATACAGTCCTTACCCAACACCTCCCCGCGGTAGAGGACGGCCAACGTATACAAGTGGTATACGACTAAGTTTGGGAAGGGGCCGAATGGGTACCGGCATACGTATCCAAACTCCATGTCTTCTAATGGAGAAAATGGGCATTCTGTTGTCCTGGGGTTGAGAAATCGATCCCGAATGCGCTAGGGCCATAGGCAGGTGGGGAGATTTAGGAAGGGCGTTAGAGCAGATTCCTTAGCAGTGAGGAGGGTGGGAACCGCTTCTTTAGTGCTTCCAGTGTGTTTAGCTAGTCTTTTTGTTTCGTTTGATTGTTTCGTTCCTCCTCTTCAGAGGGTGTTCCCGAGGTTCCTGTTCATCATGGGCACATACAATTCAGTGCCTTCACACTCATCAGATCACGGCACCATATATTAAACACCTAACACACCACAAGAAACATCAATTCCTCGGTCATTGCTCACACCATTTTTCTCCACACTGTTCACATTAATGTATTTCATGATGTATTTTTACTGTTATGTAGAGTGTTTATGTCATCGTGTGTATCTAGCGTGTAATGTATGTTTTTCATTCCTATGTGTAAGTGTACTGTTTTTTCAAATTCCCATGAATGTTTTTTTTTCAGGCTCTATAATTTTAATCTTTTTTCCGCAGGTAGGGAAGCGCTGCTGTATACATAGGATAGATTTAGCTTAGAACGCACGAGAAATATTTCAGCCGGCAGTTAATTAGTTAGCTCCTTTTTTTCGATAATGCATGAGCCGTCATGTTTGACGTAGGCGAATTTTGTTTTATGCGCTAGGTAATTTTTCGTGAAACGGTGTTTTCTCTTGCTCATATTCTTAGGGCAAATCGTCAAAAGTTTCCGTTAGGGTAGAGTTTACCATAGCATAGATGCGATTTTAGGGATTCATTAACTCATGTGATGGAAATTATTGGGATCCGATTCTACCTACGGTGTGCCTAATGAGTGAATGATTGTGGCAAGTGCACTTGCATGAATGTCTGCTAGTTGATGATTTTTAGATTGACACCTTTCCTGGTTGATGGTCCTTATGTGTAGTTAGGTCTTTTGGAACTAACACTGTGGTGGTGGGAGAGTGTGTGCAAGGTAAAAGCGGATTCCCAATCCCATTTCCATCCAAAAAAATTTTTAAGTGTAATTAATAGCGCAGGGGAGGGGAATTATAATCTCTCAGTGATTTAAGACCAGACAGAGCTGATCTTTGCGAGTTCTCAATCTTCGAATCGCTATGCATCTTAGGTCACGAAGGTCGTAAATTACGCTAGAATTCTATGGTAGATACGATAGGTTAATTTCGAAACCTATTGTTCTCTGCGATTTACCACCGAATCATTACTTAGTATTTATGTCGCCTAAGTTACAATATTTTCTTAAGTAAGAGCGCTCGGACTTTTATTATATAAGCGACTATGGTAGATTGATGATTCTCTTTCATATCCCGTTTTTAAGGTTGCATTTTGCATCCTTCTCTTTAAATGTTTACGTGTCTTATGATAAATTAAGGAATGAATGTTTTCTCATCATTTTCCAAAGCAAGTGTCTATCTTCTGTCATCCTTACGTGGTTGTTAGAAAGTTATATTGCTTAATGTGAGAGTTGGTGTTTAATCTTAGCATAAGATTTAATTTATGATTTAGTGTAAGTTTTTGTTTAGTTTATTTTGTTGTATATCATTGAATGAATACTTGTTGGGTATTTTATTTAGTATTCGAAAGATATTGTTTTCTTGTCCATGATGTTGGGTTGCATTTAAAATGCAGGAGGAATGGGTCCTCTATACCTAATATCATGTAGTGTCAGGAATTTTTATTCCGCTTTTTGTCCTCTTGAGTATTTGAGGGTTTTAGGGAAAGCCGTAAACCCGGTCTTAAAACCCGAGGACGATACAGTCCTTACCCAACACCTCCCCGCGGTAGAGGACGGCCAACGTATACAAGTGGTATACGACTAAGTTTGGGAAGGGGCCGAATGGGTACCGGCATACGTATCCAAACTCCATGTCTTCTAATGGAGAAAATGGGCATTCTGTTGTCCTGGGGTTGAGAAATCGATCCCGAATGCGCTAGGGCCATAGGCAGGTGGGGAGATTTAGGAAGGGCGTTAGAGCAGATTCCTTAGCAGTGAGGAGGGTGGGAACCGCTTCTTTAGTGCTTCCAGTGTGTTTAGCTAGTCTTTTTGTTTCGTTTGATTGTTTCGTTCCTCCTCTTCAGAGGGTGTTCCCGAGGTTCCTGTTCATCATGGGCACATACAATTCAGTGCCTTCACACTCATCAGATCACGGCACCATATATTAAACACCTAACACACCACAAGAAACATCAATTCCTCGGTCATTGCTCACACCATTTTTCTCCACACTGTTCACATTAATGTATTTCATGATGTATTTTTACTGTTATGTAGAGTGTTTATGTCATCGTGTGTATCTAGCGTGTAATGTATGTTTTTCATTCCTATGTGTAAGTGTACTGTTTTTTCAAATTCCCATGAATGTTTTTTTTTCAGGCTCTATAATTTTAATCTTTTTTCCGCAGGTAGGGAAGCGCTGCTGTATACATAGGATAGATTTAGCTTAGAACGCACGAGAAATATTTCAGCCGGCAGTTAATTAGTTAGCTCCTTTTTTTCGATAATGCATGAGCCGTCATGTTTGACGTAGGCGAATTTTGTTTTATGCGCTAGGTAATTTTTCGTGAAACGGTGTTTTCTCTTGCTCATATTCTTAGGGCAAATCGTCAAAAGTTTCCGTTAGGGTAGAGTTTACCGTAGCATAGATGCGATTTTAGGGATTCATTAACTCATGTGATGGAAATTATTGGGATCCGATTCTACCTACGGTGTGCCTAATGAGTGAATGATTGTGGCAAGTGCACTTGCATGAATGTCTGCTAGTTGATGATTTTTAGATTGACACCTTTCCTGGTTGATGGTCCTTATGTGTAGTTAGGTCTTTTGGAACTAACACTGTGGTGGTGGGAGAGTGTGTGCAAGGTAAAAGCGGATTCCCAATCCCATTTCCATCCAAAAAAATTTTTAAGTGTAATTAATAGCGCAGGGGAGGGGAATTATAATCTCTCAGTGATTTAAGACCAGACAGAGCTGATCTTTGCGAGTTCTCAATCTTCGAATCGCTATGCATCTTAGGTCACGAAGGTCGTAAATTACGCTAGAATTCTATGGTAGATACGATAGGTTAATTTCGAAACCTTTTGTTCTCTGCGATTTACCACCGAATCATTACTTAGTATTTATGTCGCCTAAGTTACAATATTTTCTTAAGTAAGAGCGCTCGGACTTTTATTATATAAGCGACTATGGTAGATTGATGATTCTCTTTCATATCCCGTTTTTAAGGTTGCATTTTGCATCCTTCTCTTTAAATGTTTACGTGTCTTATGATAATTTAAGGAATGAATGTTTTCTCATCATTTTCCAAAGCAAGTGTCTATCTTCTGTCATCCTTACGTGGTTGTTAGAAAGTTATATTGCTTAATGTGAGAGTTGGTGTTTAATCTTAGCATAAGATTTAATTTATGATTTAGTGTAAGTTTTTGTTTAGTTTATTTTGTTGTATATCATTGCATGAATACTTGTTGGGTATTTTATTTAGTATTCGAAAGATATTGTTTTCTTGTCCATGATGTTGGGTTGCATTTAAAATGCAGGAGGAATGGGTCCTCTATACCTAATATCATGTAGTGTCAGGAATTTTTATTCCGCTTTTTGTCCTCTTGAGTATTTGAGGGTTTTAGGAAAAGCCGTAAACCCGGTCTTAAAACCCGAAGACGATACAGTCCTTACCCAACACCTCCCCGCGGTAGAGGACGGCCAACGTATACAAGTGGTATACGACTAAGTTTGGGAAGGGGCCGAATGGGTACCGGCATACGTATCCAAACTCCATGTCTTCTAATGGAGAAAATGGGCATTCTGTTGTCCTGGGGTTGAGAAATCGATCCCGAATGCGCTAGGGCCATAGGCAGGTGGGGAGATTTAGGAAGGGCGTTAGAGCAGATTCCTTAGCAGTGAGGAGGGTGGGAACCGCTTCTTTAGTGCTTCCAGTGTGTTTAGCTAGTCTTTTTGTTTCGTTTGATTGTTTCGTTCCTCCTCTTCAGAGGGTGTTCCCGAGGTTCCTGTTCATCATGGGCACATACAATTCAGTGCCTTCACACTCATCAGATCACGGCACCATATATTAAACACCTAACACACCACAAGAAACATCAATTCCTCGGTCATTGCTCACACCATTTTTCTCCACACTGTTCACATTAATGTATTTCATGATGTATTTTTACTGTTATGTAGAGTGTTTATGTCATCGTGTGTATCTAGCGTGTAATGTATGTTTTTCATTCCTATGTGTAAGTGTACTGTTTTTTCAAATTCCCATGAATGTTTTTTTTTCAGGCTCTATAATTTGAATCTTTTTTCCGCAGGTAGGGAAGCGCTGCTGTATACATAGGATAGATTTAGCTTAGAACGCACGAGAAATATTTCAGCCGGCAGTTAATTAGTTAGCTCCTTTTTTTCGATAATGCATGAGCCGTCATGTTTGACGTAGGCGAATTTTGTTTTATGCGCTAGGTAATTTTTCGTGAAGCGGTGTTTTCTCTTGCTCATATTCTTAGGGCAAATCGTCAAAATTTTCCGTTAGGGTAGAGTTTACCGTAGCATAGATGCGATTTTAGGGATTCATTAACTCATGTGATGGAAATTATTGGGATCCGATTCTACCTACGGTGTGCCTAATGAGTGAATGATTGTGGCAAGTGCACTTGCATGAATGTCTGCTAGTTGATGATTTTTAGATTGACACCTTTCCTGGTTGATAGTCCTTATGTGTAGTTAGGTCTTTTGGAACTAACACTGTGGTGGTGGGAGAGTGTGTGCAAGGTAAAAGCGGATTCCCAATCCCATTTCCATCCAAAAAAATTTTAAGTGTAATTAATAGCGCAGGGGAGGGGAATTATAATCTCTCAGTGATTTAAGACCAGACAGAGCTGATCTTTGCGAGTTCTCAATCTTCGAATCGCTATGCATCTTAGGTCACGAAGGTCGTAAATTACGCTAGAATTCTATGGTAGATACGATAGGTTAATTTCGAAACCTTTTGTTCTCTGCGATTTACCACCGAATCATTACTTAGTATTTATGTCGCCTAAGTTACAATATTTTCTTAAGTAAGAGCGCTCGGACTTTTATTATATAAGCGACTATGGTAGATTGATGATTCTCTTTCATATCCCGTTTTTAAGGTTGCATTTTGCATCCTTCTCTTTAAATGTTTACGTGTCTTATGATAAATTAAGGAATGAATGTTTTCTCATCATTTTCCAAAGCAAGTGTCTATCTTCTGTCATCCTTACGTGGTTGTTAGAAAGTTATATTGCTTAATGTGAGAGTTGGTGTTTAATCTTAGCATAAGATTTAATTTATGATTTAGTGTAAGTTTTTGTTTAGTTTATTTTGTTGTATATCATTGAATGAATACTTGTTGGGTATTTTATTTAGTATTCGAAAGATATTGTTTTCTTGTCCATGATGTCGGGTTGCATTTAAAATGCAGGAGGAATGGGTCCTCTATACCTAATATCATGTAGTGTCAGGAATTTTTATTCCGCTTTTTGTCCTCTTGAGTATTTGAGGGTTTTAGGAAAAGCCGTAAACCCGGTCTTAAAACCCGAGGACGATACAGTCCTTACCCAACACCTCCCCGCGGTAGAGGACGGCCAACGTATACAAGTGGTATACGACTAAGTTTGGGAAGGGGCCGAATGGGTACCGGCATACGTATCCAAACTCCATGTCTTCTAATGGAGAAAATGGGCATTCTGTTGTCCTGGGGTTGAGAAATCGATCCCGAATGCGCTAGGGCCATAGGCAGGTGGGGAGATTTAGGAAGGGCGTTAGAGCAGATTCCTTAGCAGTGAGGAGGGTGGGAACCGCTTCTTTAGTGCTTCCAGTGTGTTTAGCTAGTCTTTTTGTTTCGTTTGATTGTTTCGTTCCTCCTCTTCAGAGGGTGTTCCCGAGGTTCCTGTTTATCATGGGCACATACAATTCAGTGCCTTCACACTCATCAGATCACGGCACCATATATTAAACACCTAACACACCACAAGAAACATCAATTCCTCGGTCATTGCTCACACCATTTTTCTCCACACTGTTCACATTAATGTATTTCATGATGTATTTTTACTGTTATGTAGAGTGTTTATGTCATCGTGTGTATCTAGCGTGTAATGTATGTTTTTCATTCCTATGTGTAAGTGTACTGTTTTTTCAAATTCCCATGAATGTTTTTTTTTCAGGCTCTATAATTTGAATCTTTTTTCCGCAGGTAGGGAAGCGCTGCTGTATACATAGGATAGATTTAGCTTAGAACGCACGAGAAATATTTCAGCCGGCAGTTAATTAGTTAGCTCCTTTTTTTCGATAATGCATGAGCCGTCATGTTTGACGTAGGCGAATTTTGTTTTATGCGCTAGGTAATTTTTCGTGAAGCGGTGTTTTCTCTTGCTCATATTCTTAGGGCAAATCGTCAAAATTTTCCGTTAGGGTAGAGTTTACCGTAGCATAGATGCGATTTTAGGGATTCATTAACTCATGTGATGGAAATTATTGGGATCCGATTCTACCTACGGTGTGCCTAATGAGTGAATGATTGTGGCAAGTGCACTTGCATGAATGTCTGCTAGTTGATGATTTTTAGATTGACACCTTTCCTGGTTGATAGTCCTTATGTGTAGTTAGGTCTTTTGGAACTAACACTGTGGTGGTGGGAGAGTGTGTGCAAGGTAAAAGCGGATTCCCAATCCCATTTCCATCCAAAAAAATTTTAAGTGTAATTAATAGCGCAGGGGAGGGGAATTATAATCTCTCAGTGATTTAAGACCAGACAGAGCTGATCTTTGCGAGTTCTCAATCTTCGAATCGCTATGCATCTTAGGTCACGAAGGTCGTAAATTACGCTAGAATTCTATGGTAGATACGATAGGTTAATTTCGAAACCTTTTGTTCTCTGCGATTTACCACCGAATCATTACTTAGTATTTATGTCGCCTAAGTTACAATATTTTCTTAAGTAAGAGCGCTCGGACTTTTATTATATAAGCGACTATGGTAGATTGATGATTCTCTTTCATATCCCGTTTTTAAGGTTGCATTTTGCATCCTTCTCTTTAAATGTTTACGTGTCTTATGATAAATTAAGGAATGAATGTTTTCTCATCATTTTCCAAAGCAAGTGTCTATCTTCTGTCATCCTTACGTGGTTGTTAGAAAGTTATATTGCTTAATGTGAGAGTTGGTGTTTAATCTTAGCATAAGATTTAATTTATGATTTAGTGTAAGTTTTTGTTTAGTTTATTTTGTTGTATATAATTGAATGAATACTTGTTGGGTATTTTATTTAGTATTCGAAAGATATTGTTTTCTTGTCCATGATGTTGGGTTGCATTTAAAATGCAGGAGGAATGGGTCCTCTATACCTAATATCATGTAGTGTCAGGAATTTTTATTCCGCTTTTTGTCCTCTTGAGTATTTGAGGGTTTTAGGAAAAGCCGTAAACCCGGTCTTAAAACCCGAGGACGATACAGTCCTTACCCAACACCTCCCCGCGGTAGAGGACGGCCAACGTATACAAGTGGTATACGACTAAGTTTGGGAAGGGGCCGAATGGGTACCGGCATACGTATCCAAACTCCATGTCTTCTAATGGAGAAAATGGGCATTCTGTTGTCCTGGGGTTGAGAAATCGATCCCGAATGCGCTAGGGCCATAGGCGGGTGGGGAGATTTAGGAAGGGCGTTAGAGCAGATTCCTTAGCAGTGAGGAGGGTGGGAACCGCTTCTTTAGTGCTTCCAGTGTGTTTAGCTAGTCTTTTTGTTTCGTTTGATTGTTTCGTTCCTCCTCTTCAGAGGGTGTTCCCGAGGTTCCTGTTCATCATGGGCACATACAATTCAGTGCCTTCACACTCATCAGATCACGGCACCATATATTAAACACCTAACACACCACAAGAAACATCAATTCCTCGGTCATTGCTCACACCATTTTTCTCCACACTGTTCACATTAATGTATTTCATGATGTATTTTTACTGTTATGTAGAGTGTTTATGTCATCGTGTGTATCTAGCGTGTAATGTATGTTTTTCATTCCTATGTGTAAGTGTACTGTTTTTTCAAATTCCCATGAATGTTTTTTTTTCAGGCTCTATAATTTGAATCTTTTTTCCGCAGGTAGGGAAGCGCTGCTGTATACATAGGATAGATTTAGCTTAGAACGCACGAGAAATATTTCAGCCGGCAGTTAATTAGTTAGCTCCTTTTTTTCGATAATGGATGAGCCGTCATGTTTGACGTAGGCGAATTTTGTTTTATGCGCTAGGTAATTTTTCGTGAAGCGGTGTTTTCTCTTGCTCATATTCTTAGGGCAAATCGTCAAACGTTTCCGTTAGGGTAGAGTTTACCGTAGCATAGATGCGATTTTAGGGATTCATTAACTCATGTGATGGAAATTATTGGGATCCGATTCTACCTACGGTGTGCCTAATGAGTGAATGATTGTGGCAAGTGCACTTGCATGAATGTCTGCTAGTTGATGATTTTTAGATTGACACCTTTCCTGGTTGATAGTCCTTATGTGTAGTTAGGTCTTTTGGAACTAACACTGTGGTGGTGGGAGAGTGTGTGCAAGGTAAAAGCGGATTCCCAATCCCATTTCCATCCAAAAAAATTTTTAAGTGTAATTAATAGCGCAGGGGAGGGGAATTATAATCTCTCAGTGATTTAAGACCAGACAGAGCTGATCTTTGCGAGTTCTCAATCTTCGAATCGCTATGCATCTTAGGTCACGAAGGTCGTAAATTACGCTAGAATTCTATGGTAGATACGATAGGTTAATTTCGAAACCTTTTGTTCTCTGCGATTTACCACCGAATCATTACTTAGTATTTATGTCGCCTAAGTTACAATATTTTCTTAAGTAAGAGCGCTCGGACTTTTATTATATAAGCGACTATGGTAGATTGATGATTCTCTTTCATATCCCGTTTTTAAGGTTGCATTTTGCATCCTTCTCTTTAAATGTTTACTTGTCTTATGATAATTTAAGGAATGAATGTTTTCTCATCATTTTCCAAAGCAAGTGTCTATCTTCTGTCATCCTTACGTGGTTGTTAGAAAGTTATATTGCTTAATGTGAGAGTTGGTGTTTAATCTTAGCATAAGATTTAATTTATGATTTAGTGTAAGTTTTTGTTTAGTTTATTTTGTTGTATATCATTGAATGAATACTTGTTGGGTATTTTATTTAGTATTCGAAAGATATTGTTTTCTTGTCCATGATGTTGGGTTGCATTTAAAATGCAGGAGGAATGGGTCCTCTATACCTAATATCATGTAGTGTCAGGAATTTTTATTCCGCTTTTTGTCCTCTTGAGTATTTGAGGGTTTTAGGAAAAGCCGTAAACCCGGTCTTAAAACCCGAGGACGATACAGTCCTTACCCAACACCTCCCCGCGGTAGAGGACGGCCAACGTATACAAGTGGTATACGACTAAGTTTGGGAAGGGGCCGAATGGGTACCGGCATACGTATCCAAACTCCATGTCTTCTAATGGAGAAAATGGGCATTCTGTTGTCCTGGGGTTGAGAAATCGATCCCGAATGCGCTAGGGCCATAGGCAGGTGGGGAGATTTAGGAAGGGCGTTAGAGCAGATTCCTTAGCAGTGAGGAGGGTGGGAACCGCTTCTTTAGTGCTTCCAGTGTGTTTAGCTAGTCTTTTTGTTTCGTTTGATTGTTTCGTTCCTCCTCTTCAGAGGGTGTTCCCGAGGTTCCTGTTCATCATGGGCACATACAATTCAGTGCCTTCACACTCATCAGATCACGGCACCATATATTAAACACCTAACACACCACAAGAAACATCAATTCCTCGGTCATTGCTCACACCATTTTTCTCCACACTGTTCACATTAATGTATTTCATGATGTATTTTTACTGTTATGTAGAGTGTTTATGTCATCGTGTGTATCTAGCGTGTAATGTATGTTTTTCATTCCTATGTGTAAGTGTACTGTTTTTTCAAATTCCCATGAATGTTTTTTTTTCAGGCTCTATAATTTGAATCTTTTTTCCGCAGGTAGGGAAGCGCTGCTGTATACATAGGATAGATTTAGCTTAGAACGCACGAGAAATATTTCAGCTGGCAGTTAATTAGTTAGCTCCTTTTTCTCGATAATGCATGAGCCGTCATGTTTGACGTAGGCGAATTTTGTTTTATGCGCTAGGTAATTTTTCGTGAAGCGGTGTTTTCTCTTGCTCATATTCTTAGGGCAAATCGTCAAACGTTTCCGTTAGGGTAGAGTTTACCGTAGCATAGATGCGATTTTAGGGATTCATTAACTCATGTGATGGAAATTATTGGGATCCGATTCTACCTACGGTGTGCCTAATGAGTGAATGATTGTGGCAAGTGCACTTGCATGATTGTCTGCTAGTTGATGATTTTTAGATCGACACCTTTCCTAGTTGATAGTCCTGCAAGATATGTTATTTCATTAGCTCATATTGTTTGAATTCAGTGTTCACATAAACCAATGTCTGAATTAAGACATTGATGGCCTTTGTCTGTAATAGTAATCTCAATTTGTATGGTATGTTTAATTTATGAGCTCATAATGGTTTTAAACTTAAGGGAATGTCAGTGATTACCATGGAGATTGTTTGTCATTTTCTTCCTCATATAAATTTTTATTAATGTTGTATTTTGTATAAGCTATGGTGCTCTGCCCCTGGAAAAAAGGAAAAAAGAATGCCTAAAAAAAACAAAAAATATTTTAATATTATAAAATAAAAAGAAAAGAGAGAAAAATATGAAAAACAAGAAAAAAAGAAAAAAAGCAACAAAAACCAGAAGAATAATCAAGAAAAAATAATGAAAACTAGTTTCCCCGTGCGAAAATTTCGCAGACGATCAGTAAAACTCAATTTCCCCAACCAAATACATTACAGCAACTACTCTAATCACTATAGACGAATACACAAACAATAAGACATGCCAAAAAAGTCGTACCTTGATATTCCATGTCAGTGTCAGTTTCGACATACGTCGTTTGTGGCGATAGATTTGTAGAGAGAATTTTCTTTTAGCACTATAATCACGAATAGTACGCGTCATTTATATAACGACGTATATACATTTTATCCTATACCGAATACCCCAATTCACTTAATGCATTTATTACATCATGAATTTAGACAAACTCTGTTCTTCAAAATGCCACTTCCTTTCATGATGTGTCACTAAAGGCTTCGTGTTTAACATATATAACCAAGATAAAACAACAAAAATACTTCCTGCGTCCACGTTACTTATTTATTTTCTATTTTTTCTCTTCATACACGAAATATAAAAATAATTACTGCTCGTCTGCAGTGAAATTGCATCTCATAAATTCAGTGAATCAGATTTATTCAAGTACTGAAAGATATATAGTCAGCAATAATGAGTTGAAAGCTTGTTGTCCTGCTGGTGTAGAATGATAGAAAATGTTACTAATTTGGGAGAAGGAAGCATGAGGGGGAAGCATCTGCGGTGTGTCTCACTTTCAGAAGAACATAAATTGTGATTTATTGTCGAAGTGCAAAGGAAAGTATCGCAAATGTAGCAAACCCATTGCCCCGCATTATTTGAATGTCTCTCACACAAATATAGTAGTCAATCATGGTATTTTAATCCATTCACAAAACTTAGTTTTTAAAATACTACTCTTACGTCTACTACTACACATACTATTAAATTGGTTGAGCATAATTTTGTACTACGGGCATAGCGAAAGGGAATGGAGGCTTGGGCTTTCGTTACGCTTGTATTCCATAGAGGTGAGTTTTCTTGAATCGCAGGTATGATATCCTATTCTTTACTCCAAGGTATGAATAAATATAGAATACTATCTATTCAGTGAGTAAAATATAAACACTAAAAATCATTTGATACCAGGTTTAGGTATATAGAAAATTTGCAACACGAAAGTTTCACCAAAATTAATTTGAATTGAACGACCTAATTGTTTTGATCGGTATGGGGTATGACTCATAATTAGAACCTTACATTTTTTCTATGAATACTCCAAAATCTAATCATGATACTAAAAATCGAATATTCTACTATGGTCGATCTTAAATTTAAATGACCAAGAAGCAATACGATGCAACGTTATTCAAACATACCAAGCGATACTCCTGTGACACAAACATTAACAATCCGGCAATTCTCATGTTTCTGTAGTTGACGTTCTGCTCCCAAAAGATGTGAAGTAGCCAGTTTATTAATCTGTTATAGTTGCGTGCAATCTTAAGTTCTTCGTTATCATTATAAGACCAAGTATTAAAATCACTTTCTCATTTTTGAAATTGTTTACACTCGTCACTAAGTAAACAAATTTAATCTGTATATAGCAACCCGGGCATTGTTTCGTCCAGTAAACAACGCGATGATTAAAATGTTAATTCAATTTGTTTAACAAATGGTGGATTTTTAATCCACCATTTCTTTGAACTAAAACATACCTAAAAATACACACCTTAATATTCTTTATCAGTGTCTGTTTCGATATATCTCGTTTGTAGCGATAGGTATCGGTATCTACACATCCAGTAACGAAACTCAATGGCCAAATAAAATGCCTTGCGTTTTCTAATTCCTTGCCATATGAACCCAAACAAAATCCCTATTATATTAGAGAACGTGAGAGTATAAATGTTGTCGAATGTTTTAAAAATTTACTTTTAGCAGTATAATCACGAATAGTGCACGCCATCACTATAACGATACATGTATCTTATCCTATACCGAATACCTAAATTCACTCAATGCATTTATGACTAAATGAATTATGGTAAAGATACAAAATATCACTGCGAGCTTTAGCTAAACTCTGTCGTTATAAAAACCACTTCCTTTTATACCGGCAATGATGTATCACTTAAAAGATCAAGATAAAACAACGAAACATACCTTCTGCATCCATGTTACATATTTATTTTCTATGTTCTTTTCTTCATACCTGAAATAATTACTACTCGTCTGCAGTGATCTGATCTGGGAGAGGAGAGCTAGAGGGGAAGCTAAATGTCACACTTTCATACGAATAAATTGTGTTACATTCTCAAAGCGCATAGCATTCTCCCCGCATTGAAAGTCTCTAACATCGTTAATGTGGCAAAATAATACTTTTTTGTGCTTCGGAGATAGCGATTGGGAATAAAAGCTTGGGCTTTCGTTAAGCTTGTACTACATGCTGGTGAGTTTTCTGAAATCGCAGGACATCCTTTTCTTTACTCAGAAATATGATTAAATGTTGAATATTATCTATTCAATGAGTGAAATATGAACAATAAAAATCTTTTGATATCAGGTTTAGATATATAGAAAATTTGCAACATACGAAACCGGGAAGTAATATGATGCAAAATTATTCAAACATACCACATGATAAAACCGTGACGCAAACTTTCATATTCGGCAATGTTCATGTTTCTTTGGCTGTCGTTCTGCTCCCGCAAGATGCAATGTTATTCAACTGTTATTTAGATTTTAGATTTAGATGAGTACCCCGCAAGCCGCCAGTGGCGTATGGCAGGGGGTGTAATGACACCATCTTAGTATTCTAATCGACCCTATTAGCTTCTCTAATAGCTCGCGGGAAGAACGACCAGAAATAACTATCTGTCCTTGCTATTTCCTCCTTATAACGCTTGGTTGATGCCTCTCGGAGATCGCGCTCACTACTAACCGGAATCAAAGTTTCATTCACCTCGTCCCTAAATTCGGAACCGAGGAACTTTTCGAAAAGTTTCCTTCGGTAATCGTTTCTTCTCTCCTGAAGTGAATTCCAACCGAGGGATTCTATCATGGACGTAACGCTATTGTCGAACCTGAAATCTCCTGTAACGAAACGAGCTGCTCTACGTTGGGCCGTTTCTAAGTCTGAGACCAAATCTACCTCGTGTGGATCCCAAATCGCGCAGCAATATTCGAGATTAGGTCGAATGAGTGAAAAATAAGCTATTTCTTTTACTCTTGATGAGCATCCCTTCAGCGTTCTACCTGTTAGTCTCTGTATTTTGTTCGCCTTACCTATTAAATCTCGAATGTGTTCTTTAAAAGATAAACTACTACTGAACGTGACTCCTAGATATTTATTATGACGCACGAACGCTAAGGGATGTCCTGAAATTTTGTACAGTGCGGGAATAACGTTTGTAGAACGCGTGAAACTCATAGCAACGCATTTCTTAAGATTCAGATCAAGCTGCCAATCCTTACACCATCCTGCTATAACGTCCAAGTCATTCTGTAGTATATGTATATCATTTTCTGACGAAATCTCTCTGTATATGAGGGTATCATCGGCGAACAATCTAACTTTGCTCTTTACTTTATCCGCTAGGTCGTTAATGTATATGAGGAATAAAATCGGCCCTAGGACACTTCCCTGCGGAACACCTGATGTGATACTAATTTCGTTGGATAATATTCCGTCTAACGCAACTCTCTGAGATCTGTTTTCTAGAAATGATTTTGTCCACCTTACCACCTTTCCGTCAATCGCGTAGGAACTTAACTTTTGTATAAGCTTTACATGGGACACCGTGTCGAAGGCTTTCTTAAAATCTAGAAAAATGGCGTCTGATCTAACTCCCTTATCTGCTGCCTTAGATACGTCATTCATAAAGAGGGCTAACTGGGTATCGCAAGACCTACCCTTACGAAATCCATGCTGGCTCTGACTGATTGCTCCATTTTCAGCTAGAAAGCGCATAATTGAGCTGGCTATAATATGTTCCATAATTTTGCAAAATATAGAAGTTAGTGATATGGGCCTATAGTCGTCTGGTTTTACAGTACGCCCTTTCTTAGGCACCGGAGTGATGTGTGCTTTCTTCCAAGACATTGGGACAGTACCCTCATCCAGTGATTTCTTATAGAATATCTGAAGAAGGGGGGCAATATTGTCGGCTAAAGTTTTTATGACAACAGCAGGAATACCTTCAGGTCCTGGCGCCTTTTTCCTTTCAATCTCTCGCAATAACTTAGCAATTCCATCAGCTGATATCTCTATGGGACTCATCTCTGAATCAATGCGCACAGGAAAGTCATTAACTTGGCCATTGTCTGCTGTAAAGCATTTCCTGTAGTGCTGGTTTAGCAAATTAGCTTTTTCTGTTGGTTCATTCACGGTGACTCCCTCTTCGCTTATTAGGTTAGGCACAGAAGACTGACCTCCTCGAGTCTCACGGACATACGACCAAAACTCTTTCTGATCTCCCCCTAGTGATTCTAACAAGGTTCTAGATCTGTATTCCTGATATTCTTTCTGTGCTTCTTCTTTAACCACTTTACGTATTTCTCTATAATTATGCTGTTCGCGCTCAAAATTATCTCCAGAAGCTTTGAGTTTTCGTAATCGCGAATGAATGACTCTCTGTTTCCTATGCAACGCTTGTAACTTAGGTTTCGTCCAACGCGGCTCTTGACGTTCACGCACGTTTTTAATCGGAACGTATTTAACGTTATGGTTGCATCGAAGTTTTCGTTCATGGAGACTAATGTTAATTGCGAATCATTTTATGCCCGAGAATAGATGCATTATCCGATTTAAAAACTTGTTTACACTCGTCACTAAGTAAACAAATTGAATCTGTATATAGCAACCCGGGCCTTTTTTCGTCCAGTACACATCGGGATGATTAAAATATTATTTCAATTTGTTTAACAAATGGTGCATTTTTGATTTGTCTGACTATTTTTCGCAGAAACCTGACAACTTTCGCCTTCAAACGGTCATTCATTTATATGTATTGATGGAGTAATAAGGGAGAAAAGTCCCGATCACCAAAAAAGCATGTTTTAAAATAATATATAGATAGATAGATGGCAAAATAGGTGGCATCACCAATGTAGTTTGTAAGACTAGAATTAGGTTAAATAAAAGTTAATAAAAAATGTTATAAAGGAAAAAAAATGTAGTAGTATGTAATTAGAAATTCATAAGGAATCATTCCTGGTGTTTAACTTAAGGTATTGGTAGTGATTTCCATGGTGAATCGTTTCTTATGTTCATCACTATAAATTCTTTTTAATGTTAAACAATGGCGTTGAGTTTGGGACCTTATCGCCCAGAGGAATGTTACCTCTGCAACCACCACCTGGCATTCTAGAATTCGCCAGAATTAGTAGTCAGCAATTGGTTGTAATTTTTTGTTGGCTCATTGGTAAAAAATCCAGATCAAGCAAATGTGGCCTTATTTCAGACAATAACGTTGGCCGTGCTACAACTGGGTTTTAAGATGGTATAATTGAAATTTGGTTGATTTTTGTAGATTCATTTTTTATGGCTTTCATGCCTTTCAAATATTCACATGATTGCCCTTCCATGGTATTTACATCCATTCCTATTAATAGAAAATCTCTTAGGAAATGGAATGTAAAATCTCTTATATATGAAAGCAATTGCTATATATATATGGTTTTTCAGTGAATCTCAAATTTGGAAATTATTATTCATCACTATTAATAATGTGTATTTTTTAAAGTCGTTTTTTATTTTGTTTTCGGTATGGTTGTCCTAATTGGTTTTCTGAATTGTTACAGAACTGTTTAAGTATTAAATATGATGTTATATTTCTGTATAACCTATGGTGCTCTGCCCCTGGAAAAAAAGGAAAAAAGAACGCCTAAAAAATCAAAAAATATTTTAATATTATAAAAATGAAAAGAAAAGAGAAAATATATGATAAACAAGATAAAAGACATGAAATGCAACAAAAACCAGAATAATAAACAAGAAAAAAATAGTAAAAAAGGCACAAGAGGTGGCATCACCAATTTATTATGTAAGACTAGAATTAGGTTAAACATAAGTTTAAAAAAATGTTAAAAAGAAAAAATATGTAATAGTATGTAATTAGAAATTAGTACCACTAAAGCTGTTCCTGGCTTGGACACAAGTACTGCCAAGCAAGATCTCAGTGAGCAAGACAGCAAAACCATCAGGCTTATGCTAGAACCTGTAATACTTAGGCACTGTTTGGTGTGTGAATATCCTGCTATCCTGAACTAATTGTGCTAGCAGAACAAATGGAAGCAATTGCGAAATGACACTGGCTTAACTTCAAGCTTCCTGTGTCATAGAGTGACACAGGATCATGTGATGAGAGAAGCCCCAACAGGCACAGAGAGACAGTGGTGAGACACAATATGGTGCAGGCACCGAGTTTCTTCTCTGTGATCTAGGAAAACTACAAGACCTAGGCATAGAATTCCATGCTTTATATACCATTCATGGATATCGTATTTAACCAAAGTGGTTTCCTTTCTGTTGTGCTATGCTGAGAACTGAGTACAAGAACTTTCATTTATTGATATTATATACATTCACCTGAATATGGTGCCTTAATATTTTGGCATTCAGTTCTATCTTTAATTTCATCAAATTTATATCAAAATGTTTTAAGTCAGTCTATGCTAATCTTTGTTCTGAATTCAACATGTTTTCTGATATGCAAATCAGGAGTGTTATTACCCTTGCAAAAGCGATACAATCCTGAGAGTATACTGTTTTGTATGGGTACTTGATGGATCTTGTGGAGTCTTTCTTTCTGAGTGACTTTATTGTTTCTGAAGTGTGAAGTTGAACTTTTTGTGTGGGTGTGTGGGTGTGTGAATGTGTATCTTTAAAGGAAAATGTGTGTGTGTGTGTTATTAATGAAAATGTATGAGTGTGTGTGTGAATGTGTATATTCTTTATCGTCATTGTTTATCTTGTTTTTGGTTTGGTTGTCCTAATTTTTGGTCTCTGAATTGTAACAGAACTTTTATGGTATTAAATATGATGTTATATTTCTGTATTTACGATTGATGTGCATTAAAAGTTGTGAACTGCCTTTGGGAGGTTTTAGAGGGGTTTCCCTCTCAGCATAGGGCAAATGCCAGGCAGATTGGCCATGTGGCCCCCCTCTTAAAATTAAATAAAGATATTAACAATAATTTATATGTTTTTATTTAACCTTGATACAATACCTAGTACAGCTAAAGAAAAAGCTATGTTTGGTACCAAACATTCCCATTTTGCTTATCATGCTTGATCTTGTTAACAAGTATTGCTTTTGTCAGAGAATCATTAATTTTGCCAGAAAATTTTATATTAAAATTGAGACAAACTTGAGAAAAATGTATATCAAGATATATCTCTGTAAGTACATTTTAGTTTGGATGGTTTAGATACAAGTTTTAATTTTTTTTATTCCTGAATTCAAATAATTTTGGTACAATTTTATGTTGCTACTATTTATCATATAATTAAATTAATTTAACTTAGGAGAGTTAAAGACATATATTACTTACAAAATGGAAAAATATTCCTTATGAAGGTTACTTAACGTGATTACAAATTGAGCATACTATTTATTATTATTAATAAGTCAATAGTAAGTATCAAGGAAAGAATTTAACAAACGAAAAGAAAAATTTAATGACAAATATACCAGAGAACATTGTGTTCTTTCATGCATACTCGGCTAGATTGGACGTGTATTGAGGGGTTGCCTATACTCCGGTTATCAATTTTCAATTATTTATTGCAGTGAAACTAAGGTCCATTCAGACAAACTTCGTTACGCTTTTTCATTACTCTACTTCCTACACCACTGCAAAAAGTTTCATCAAAATCCCCAGACAAAAGTGAGAGTCTCTCCTTGTTAGATATTTACTTCCTCATTTCACCTTCCAGTATATCAGAATGAAGTATGAGGATAGATTTTAGTAAATATTCTAAAAATAAAGCAGATACATAATATAAACTTAATATATTTATAGTGGTACCCAGTTAAGAGGCTTTTCAGGGGAGCAAGTGTTACAAAAATTGTCGTTAAGAATGCATGAAGTGCACTTAAAACAATGTGGATGAGGATCGATGTAAATAACGTCCGAACTGCTTAAGTGTTGATAGCAAACTGCCGTCTTTATTGATGCCAACATGACCGCTGCGTACACATAAAAAAAAGAACATTACCAACCAAACCAAAAACAATTTATGGTCGCATAACGCCATATTCTGACACCTCTCCTCGTTATAGACCATCAACCAAACAAAAATTATAAAAAAAAACTCTATAGGTCAAACTATTTACATTTCTCATAACTACCTTACTGGAAAGGTCTCAACCCCAACAACTGAGACAATGCTCGGGTCTTGGGTCCACATAATGGCTTAGTTAAAAGATCAGCACAATTATCATTTGAAGAAACATATTGAAACTCAATTTCACCCTTCTCAACAAGTTCTCTTATATAGTGAAACTTAACATTGATATGTTTACTTCTGTCAGAAACAGAGTTGTTATTAGCAATACTCATTGCACCTCTATTATCAACATTAATAATGCAGGGTGTTGATAAAAATTTACATTGCTCAATTTCAAATAGGAGTTCTTTTAGCCAAACTGTCTCTGTCACTGATTCATACATGCTCATGTACTCCGCATGAGTGGTTGATGTTGCTACACAACCTTGTTTCCTACTTCTCCATGACACTGCTGCTCCAGCTAAACTCACAACATAACCCGAAATTGACTTTGCGTCACTCCTGTCATTAGCCCAATCTGAGTCAGCAAATACCTCTATTGGCTTATCCCTCCTTGAATAACACAGTTCAAAGTCCATTGTATTCTTGAGATACCTGAATACATGCTTTACACACTTCCAGTCTTTGACAGTTGGTCTCTCACAGTGCTGGCTTAGCCTACAGATAGCATTAGAGATATCAAATCTAGTTCCAGAAGCCAAGTACAGTAAACACCCAATGGCCTTGCGGTAAAGGTGGCAATCAAACTGATCTTCAGAGTTATTGTGCCCCCTCTCAGGTTCTTTTGCCTCCATAGGAGAGACAACACCCCTGCACTCTAGCATATTAAACATGCCCAAGACACTCAGAATGTAGTCCTTCTGGTTCACAAATAATTCTCCCCTTGTAGGCCTCCTTATTCTGAGAGATAATAAGTTAGATACCTCTCCAAGGTCTTTTATTGTCATATGCTTAGCCAGTCCACATTTTAATTCCAAGATTCTCTTTCTCTCACCAATGGCCAACAAGTCATCAACATAAACACCTAAGATTAAATCATCTCCCTTATATACACATGGATCACTCACACACCTTATCAGTCCTAACTGTAACAACTTTTCATTGAGGAATCCATTCCAGTTCCTCCCAGATTGTTTGAGACCATATACACTCTTATTTAATCTGCAAACATAATACTTAGGATCTTCTTCATGAAAGCATTGGGGTTGTTCCATAAAAACAGTGACATCAAGTGGACAATTTATATATGCCCCAACGACATCCAAGTGTTCCATTTCCCAATCATTTTCTATTGCAATTGCCATTAAAATCCTCAAAGTTTTCCTCTGTATCACAGGACTGAAAGTATCAAAATAATCAATTCCCTCAATTTGTCCAAACCCCTGAGCTACTAATCTTGCCTTAAATTTTGCAATTTCCCCCTTGTCATTTCTTTTCACTGTAAATACCCACTTGCATCCAACAACATTCATTTCCTTTGGTCTCTTAACAACTTCCCATGTCTGTTGCTCCCTCATATTTCTCACCTCTTCCTCCATTGCGGCTCTCCATTCAGATGCAAACATACCATTGAGAGCCTCCTTTGCAGTCTCTGGTATAGACACATCACCCTTGCTCATGGTATTTACCAGATTGCAGCATGGACATGTTCGTGGAATTCTTTGTCTAGAGGATCTCCTCAATCCCACAATATCCTCTCCTACTGGAATAGGCTGCTGTTCTCCCTCCTCTCCTGGCATTGGCAGCTCCTCCTCTCCTGGAACTGGTTGCTCCTCTTCTCCTTCACTTTCCTCTCTTGGTGGGGACCATTCAGATGTCTGTACTCTCAGGTGTTCCTTCAACAATTGTCTCTCTGGGTCACTCCTGATCTTGTAAGGGAAAACATCCTCTCGGAAGACAACATCCCTGCTGATTACTACCCTCTGCTCCTTCAGACACCATAAGCGGTATCCCTTAATGCCTTGTTGGTATCCAAGCATCACACATTCCTTAGCACGAGGACTAAGTTTCCCCTCCCTAAGAGGGACCCATGCCCATGCTTGACAGCCAAACACTCTTATGTGCTCAAAATCAACAGTATTCAGCTCTCTCTCATTCCAAACCTCAAGTGGAATTTTGTCTCCAATGGCTGATGATGGACACATATTATGGATATGGCAAGCATTCCTTAATGCTTCTCCCCAGAAATGATATGGCATACCTGAGTAAATCAGTAGACACCTGGTTGTGTTCATTAATGTCTGGTTCAAACGCTCTGCCATGCCATTCTGCTGTGGTGTATAAGGGACAGAGCGACGGTGAAGAATCCCATTTCTCCTGAGATGGTCCAGGAATTCATGTCCTGTATATTCTCCTCCATTATCAGACTGGAACTCTTTAATCCTTTTTCCCTTTTCTAGCTCCACCTTAGCTTGGAAGCTTTTGAAGGCATCAAACACCTCCCCTTTCCTCTTTATTGGTGTTATTTCCACAAAGTGAGAATACTCATCAAGAAATGTAAGGAAATATTTACATCCACCAATGGTAGCTGGAGAGATGGGACCCACAACATCAGAATGAATTCTGTCAAGAACCCCATTCACCCTTTCTCCACAACTCTTGGGAAACTTCGCACGCTTCATTTTCCCCTGGATACAGGCATCACAGTTTCCTTGCATCACTCCCCTGGCATTGATGTAGGGTATCTTTTTCAAGGTTTCATCATTGTAGTGTCCAAGACGTGCATGCCACATTGAGAAAGTCACCCTTGAAGCCATTGTGCGTCCCTTGAATTCTGATTTTAAGAGTCTTATTCCCATTCCACCTTCAGTTGTGAGGTAGTAAAGCCTACCTACTCGGTGGGCTTTAAATAGCTGTTTCTCTCCCTCCAGTATCTTTGCTTCCCCATTGAACGACACAATTTTTAATCCTTTTTCTTCCAAAACCCCTTGGGATATCAAATTGTCCTGCAGATTAGGGACATATAGAACCTCACTAAAATCTATGTCCCATCCCCCACATTCTTGTGAAATGTGCAACAGCACCCTACCTTTTCCCTCAATTTTCAGTGGTGTTCCATCACCCACCGTGACCTCTCCATCCATAGCTTCAAAGTCCCTGATGAGGTCCCTTCTGTATGTCATGTGGTCTGAGGCCCCACAGTCTAACAGCCAAACACTCTGGTCCTCGTTGGTCTCCTTTTTCCGCAGACACAGGGCTTTGTACTCTCTTGTAACCACAGATGCTGTTGCCTGCCTCATCTCATGGTTTGCTTCGTCCTTTTCCTTACAAACCTTCGGGCACTTTCGGGAAATGTGGCCTTTCTCCCCACAGGCATAGCACCAAAAATCTTTGTGGCGTCTTGGCTCAGGCTTCCTCCGTTCTGGCTCCGGGTTTCTCCGCTCTGGCTCCGGTTTCCTCCGCTCCGGCTCCTCCTTTAAGCTTCTGGGTCTCCTTGAGGCTTTTAAGGCATGGTGGTCCAATCCGTTCTGCTCGTCCGCCAGCCTAATCCTCTTCTCTTCCAGCATAAGCTTCGCCTTAACTTTGTGTGTGGTGAGGCCGCCTTCAATTTCCCTCTCCAAACTACGGATTAGCCCCTCATATTTATCCATCGGCAATCCCATTAAGAAAAATGCGGCCAAAATCGAATCGGAAAAAATTAAGCCACACTTCTTAATTTTCTTGTTCAAGTCTTGCATTTTATTAATATACTCCTGTACACTAATGTCGTCTGTTTTCCGCAAGTTCACCAATTCCCTCAAAAACAACGTTTGCTGTAGAAGGCCGTAGTCTGTGCACATACTCTCCAAGGTCTCCCACATTTCCTTGGCGGTATCACAGTCTGCAATGTCATCGAGAAAGGAGTCATTCACATAGGAGATTAGAATTCCCTTGGCCACGTTGTCCATCTTGGATCGTTTTCTGAGCTCGTTCGTGTCGGCTTCCGATGAATCCCAACCACTGATCGACTCCCAGCATCCCGATCGAAGACACAACGCCTTAATTCTAATCGCCCATTTATAATAATTTTCGCCGTTCAATAACGGACATTTCACGACTTCCTCCCGTCCCACGTGCTCGAACGACGCTTCCATGCTTAACTCCACGAGTCCGCAACAACGAATATAAACAGTTATTCTCCACTGGCGTTATTACTCCCTATCGAACTTAAACCTCAACGTAACCTGGGCCCATAACCTGTTACAAAAATTGTCGTTAAGAATGCATGAAGTGCACTTAAAACAACGTGGATGAGGATCGATTTAAATAACGTCCGAACTGCTTAAGTGTTGATAGCGAACTGCCGTCTTTATTGATGCCAACATGACCGCTGCGTACACATAAAAAAAAGAACATTACCAACCAAACCAAAAACAATTTATGGTCGCATAACGCCATATTCTGACAGCAAGTAATTGACTATTTATGAATTTTGTGATTGAGACATGAGATATTGTGCTACAGAGCAATTTATACAGAAGATATCAAGATTGATTATTTATTTCCTTTACAAATAAAAACTAAAGGGGGAAGGTGTTTCAACTCTTACTATGAAATAAGTGTTTACATCCTAATAATGAAGTACCTGTTTATTATGCTTTATATGCCACATCAGAAGATTTATATGGAATCTTTGGGGACTCTAAACATTTTTGATATATTGATTGTGTTATTTGTTACTTTTTTCTATTTTCACAAAAGGGTTTTCTCATATTTTTCAATAATTTTCATCTTTTTGCATGAAGACTTGTTAATAACTAAATTTTCATTGTTTTTACTCTAAAATGAAGCAATTGGCACCAGATACTCTAACAAGAAAAAATATTAATCTTATAGCAGTAGCAAGAGGGTAATCAGTACAATCTGCACTATCTAGTTAATACGTCAAAAATTCTCGAACAATGCAGTAACTTTATGCTTAGAAAGCATTAATTTTATGGAATGTCTGCATTTAGTAAAGAATCAGTAAGACCCTTTATTGCATAATTATAGTAAAAGTTTACACTACAGTGAAACAATTTCTACCACAGGCTATACAAGGAAAGAATAATGTAAACAATTTTTGGTCATCTAATTGAGGTGGAGCCTTAAGTACAGCAGATTGTGGTCATCTCGGCTCAGGAAAACATTATACTTTAAATTTCAGAAGGCCCAAGCTTAGAAAAACTGCTATCCACAGAAGTAAAACGGAGTTGAAAATAATTCTAATGGTAGCAGGAATCGAACCCTTGATGTTTATCTTATCGGCAGATTCCTCCATCTGACCAGGCCATCAGGCTAGAGAAATCAAGGCTATTTATAGAATCTTCACTCAGATATATTTGATGTATAGTACAACCTGCCAGCATGAAAAAGATGGAAGGCTTGATTCCTAATTCAGTCTTATTTCTTTCTATCCTGTTTTTCCATGGAATTTACGCTGAGTAAATGACCTAATTTGAAAAATGACATAACACTTTCCCTAGTTATTAGATTTTTGCCGAAAAACATGACAATGGATAGATACAGAATGGAAAACATTATAATCTTGAAGATAATATGAGAAGGCTTTAAATTTCAGAAGGCCGTAGCATAGCTGGATAATACCTACCTACCAGCATGAAGAAGATTGCAGGTTTGATTCCAGATCCTGTAATATTTTTTTTCTATTCCATTTTTCCTCTTGATCTATCCTCTATAAAAGTGCTCATGGAAAATACCTTAATCTTTTCTCTAGTCGTTAGATTTTCACCAAACATGGTGACAGATCTTGTATTCGAATGGATGGATACAAAATGGAAAAATTGTTAGGTTTTCTCAATATTCAGCATAAAAATTATAGGCTTAAAGTCAATCTGAGAAGGCTTTAAGTATCGGAATACCCTAGCTCAGAATAAATGCCATCCAATGAAGTAAAAGGAAGTTGAAGAATTTCTGACAGTAGCAGGGATGGAATCCGCAATATTTCTCTTATTGAATGCTTGCTTTATCCAATTTTTTAAAAGTATGTTTTCCCTTTCCATCTTTCTTTATTTCCTTCTTTCCAAAAATAGGTTTTGCCTTTACAAAAAGATTATAATGTAGATAACAAAATGCAATTGTTTATATAAAAGCAAAGAACGATACTCAGAGATTAAGTTACTGTAGCTCAACTTACATTTGTAGCTCAATAGATAATTTACATTTCATGTCTGATAGCATTTCTCAATCTAACTTTATACCTTACATTTTGCTTTTCTAACCTTCTTCGAACTTTTTGTCTAAAATCATTCCATTATGCATTTTTATTTTTTCTAGCCCATGTAATATACTTCCTTATCAGCCATGCTATGATATCATGATTTACTTTTGGAAAGAGCCTAAAGTCTGTGAGCAATAACTTTTCATCTCTGAAAATTTTCTCCCCAAATGTGTTTATACTCTCATAAATGTTTTTGAGATGTTTCCACTTGCCATTACAGTAAACAAATCTTTGAAAATCTGTGTCAATTTTACCACAAATTTATCGCTTTGCCTCCCTATTTTGTATAGTTTTTCATTTTTTTGGGTATAAATTGTTGATTGTACAAAATAATTCAGTCTTTTCTTTTAATGAAATCGATTTTTCAATCAAATTTGCTAACACTTGGGATAAATTATAATCTCGTGGAGAAGTTGGATATGTATCTTTTTCAGCTTCTGCATTATTTTTAATCAGAATCTTCCTCTTCTAAGAAATCCTCTTACTTGTTGCTTGAGTATTTTCTGGTAGTCTGTCCACAACTAGGAGGAACATTTATATGAAGTTTCTATAATCTCCTTTATCTTCAATCCTGTTAATCGCCGATTTGCATCTTGACTTAGTTGTAACATCTTGCCTATTGAGGCCCCCCTTTATGTACTGTCTTATCAGTTGCATTTTCGCCTTATTTCCCATATCTAGCAGTCCTATTATCCATTCCACATTAAGTTGACAGTACAGCGTTCTTATGGAGAATCATTTCCCTGTAAGGAGCAAGGCAAACATTGCAGAAATTCTTTTTTGATTTAAAATTTTTTAACTGATGCAGAAATAAAGAATGCATAGTGTGGTGGAATTTATTTCTCAATATTTAAGAAATAAAATTGATACAAATTAATTCTCTACATTTTCGCATAGAAAGACGAATTTTTTATTTTATCTTTATCACACTGTTGTGAGCATAACGTTCTTCATTCGACACAAAATTAACACAGAAATATCTTCATACCTTACTTTTTGTATCGTTAAACTTATAGTTTTACATTACTTTGTTTTAATGCCTCTTATGTGTAAGATTCTTTGAATCAAAATTTTCGAATTATGCAAGCCGAAAAGCCAGCAAAATCTCATTCTGTAAGAGCTACTCACTAACATTCTGCATATGAAATTTGAAGAAAAGTGTAAACATAATTTTTGTGAAGGAATGAGGACTTTATCTTGATAACAAAGTGGTTTATGAATTTTTCAGTTTGTTGATTTTTTCTGCACACCAAAATTTTGCAGTACCACCTGTAGATGCCTGCTTTCAGTTATAGGTTTGAAGGAGATATAGGCCATATCATGGAGAATCGAAAAGAAAACCTATCTTTTAATTTTAAAATGTGAACACTTCAATCAAGCCGCCTTTCGGGCAACTATGTAGCCCAGAAACAACTTTTGTTTAGTTATTAATTCTCCAACTATCATAATTTTCACAAAATACAGCAAACATGGATTATTTTGAAGTGTCATAACTTATGATCATAGTAAGAATTCTGCTTCTTTCAGTTATTGATATAGATAGAATTTATCATATCATATGTATTCATTAAAGCTCTGAATATTCCTAAAAATTTTCAATTAATTGTTTAATACAGCAGAAAATTTTGTGTGCTTAGAAGATGTAACACTTCATCTCATGTGGTACGCAGCTTCTTAGGATAGCTTGTGAGAGAAGGGCTACAAAACGTATAGGACGGCCCTTGAACCATGAGACATCTGAGCAAACGTAGTGGCTCTTCAATTTTGGGAATTCAGGAGTAGAGTTCTTATTTAGTTTGTCTTCAGATTCTCAGAGTATAGAAGTGGAGTAGCGTTGTAACTTACCAAACGGTGTTGTGGAGTATTTTCCCAAGTGGTTTAAAATCACTAGAGAATGAAAGATGCACAGTGAGGCACGTTATTAATTTAATTCCTCAACGAGAAACTAAAAAGGTTACACAACCACATAATTATGCGATGTACTTTATTTACTTGTGATGAGCTTGGCCTTTTGCCCTGCAAAAAAGGATTTTTAGTTTAATGAGATATTTATTTCCAGCCAAAAATTCACACAACTTTGTGTAAATATGATCAGTATGAATGCATTGTAAGGAAAGATTAATAAAATTGTTCTTGTCCCCATTGTAAATGAGATCATTGAAGATATCTCTGTAAAGCAGTTTGCAATTCTGATAATTTCTGATTTGTCAAACTTTACCTCCTAACATTTCCAAAATTTTATTTTCATTTTCCTTTTAGAAAGTTTTTTAAGATATGGCAAACTGCCAAGCGCCTGCCAGTAATCCATTATTATACTTTGAAATACCTAGTTTTGAGAAATCTACATGTTATTTATAACTTTGATCTTTTGCAAACTAAATATATTGCATATGAATACCATTCTTTTCTTAAACATTACCTTAGGAAATTTTTAATGTGCTTTCTCTTATTACATTCGGTGGCCAATTCAAATTTGGCGCAGGAATCGCGAGACGAGTAGACTGAGAGTACGTTTGGCAACAGCGTTCGCCATAAGGACAATATGGTCAACTAAACATGGAATGATCTATAGCTCTATTGTATCGTTAGCAAGTTTGTCAACTTACGAGTTAGGAGCTTACGACGATACAATTATCGTGATCATCTGAAGTATACGGAAACGTGAAATCTTGAGAGGTACCATTCATTTATGGGAAAGTTTCATCGATAAATATTCTTCTCATGAAATTTGTAATTGGAGGTAATATTCTATGCATTTTTGTGGATGAATTTGAAGATATTTTTATGTGCGTCATTGGGTCTAAATTTACTTGCCAAGATATATGATGTATTTGTTTGTAATGTTGACAGTTATGGTTTTATGAGAGCAGGTAAGTAATTATTGTCGGCTGATGTGATGTCTACCTTTCTCTTGTTTTACTTTCAGTGCAGTACGTAAAGAATGATTATGTAGTCAACAAATACATTATACAACAAATATACAACATTATACTACAAATCCGTAGAAAATGGCCAATTTCGATCAGCTCGCTATTGTTCAAAACAAGCTTGTTTCGGGTGAACAAGTTACTGCAGTATCCTGCGTAATACTGCATTTATTTCTAACCGCTGTTTGATTAATATATTGTTTTTATTTGAAATATGTTATTAATTTGAGGCTTAATATCAATATCTCCGAAGTTTTTTTTCTTAACATTTTGGGTCCATGAAGCAAGCTTGCTCCAGAAATTCGTTCGAGCTTCTCGAGTTTTGGCTTTGGCTGAACACCAGGGCAATGATGCCTTCTTTGTGTTCATCAGCTCTCGCTTTCCTGCTCAGTTGTTCTCTGACTTGACCCTGGAGAGAGTGATTCCTATAGATTCAGATTTCAGGTGTGAATTAGGTAAGTTTCTTGCCTTTCTATAGCATCTTGAAAGAAAATTCATCAAAAACATTATCTATCATGTGAGTAATAGCGTATATTAACATTCACTTTTGAACTAATTGATCTTGAATCAATTTCCCCATTTATTTTATTAAACCAAATCAGTGCGTCTCACATGGATGTTTGCTTTTAGATCTGGTAAGTTGATCGCTATCAAGCAACTGTCTTTTGTAGACGATATTGTCACAGGAAACCTATTTTTCATTGTCTGTCATGATCATGTCTAAAAAAGGCTCTATCTTCACCTGTGATAACTGACTTGTGGCAATTGAAATGGGATTTCCCCTGTTCTGTTTACTGAGATTGTGAGGTACCCATACTCCTTACTTGTTCTTGACTGCCTAATCTCTTGGTTGGTGATGGTGGAAAATAGTTGAGCTATATTTATTGTCGATTTTGCTCCAATATTGCCCTTAAAATGTTGTCATAAAAGTCGGAAGGTTGCTCCCCACCCTTGATTTGTCTTTTAAGATCATATCTCTTGAATGAAATATCAGAAATCCATTTCTAACCGCCTGGATGGTTATTAGTCCTTCATCATACACACAGCATATTCTTTAGCTGTTGCTTTAGTGCTGTTGCCTTGTTTGAATTCCCTAAGCATCACATGAAAATATTTTCTTTTTCCATTTCAAGGTTTAGGGACAACAGTTTAATATAATTCACCCCATAAAACAGTTTCCAGAAGACTGACTGAGCCCTTACCTATTTAGTGAAAGCAAAATTTCATTTGTTCCAATGAATCAAAAAGGGTAGATACAAACAATAGATTCTATCTTGCTGCATTGGAAGTTATTTATGACTTGACCATATATTTAGATCATTTTGAATATTTCTTATTTTTCAGCTTTATTTTTTCTATTTTACATACGTTTATTATATTGCTTATGTTTTATTCATATCAATATTTGCTCTAAGTCAGTATAGATAAGTTTTCTATTTTAGTTTGCAGGCTTTTTCTGCACATAAATTCTATGATATTTTTGGGTACAAATTGTGGCGGTGTTAGTTAGGTTAGCTGTTGTGATTGTGATGATTAATCATTCAACTCAAAGGATTCCCTTGTATCATTTAACTTTTCATCCTAAAAACAGTTATTTTCTATTGCAGAAGCTACTGTATTGATCTAATTTCCATCTAGTCTTAAGAATATATGTTTCCCTTTCTTAACACAAGGTATAAGCTCTTAGTAAGCTGTTGTGCAAAAAATAGTCATGGTAAACAAATATTCAAAATCTTTACATATCCTGTCTGGATAGTAATATTAATTCATCTTAAATCTAGAAATTTGTCCATGTGATGTGCATACATTCACAAATGGGTTCTCATTTTAATGCTAATTTATGTTAATGGAAATGGTGTTGATCAGAGGCTGCCTGTATAGTTTAAGTAGTACTGCAAGAGTTGATTTCTATTATTAAATGAAGCTGACATTTTTTCACAGCCATGCTGTTTGGAGGGATTTTTCTGCGGGATCCTCCTCATAGACGTGGTGACAAGATGAACGGTGGGAAAACCAGTGACCCTGTTATAGATAGAAACAAAGCCCATTTTGTGCACCACTTCTTAGTTAATGACAAGAGTGAGAGATGACAGCATCATTGTCCATTTTTCTGATAATTTTACCCCTCTTTACTGGTACAAGATTAATGAGTGACAATGAAAAGTATTAGAATGCATTCATGCTCATCTTACTTAAGATGAAAGAGTTGATAAGCATAATTTGTAAATTGTACTGTACAAAACCACACAAATTTTAATTTATTTGTATATGAGGATTTTAATTTTAAGTAGATGTAGAACTATCTCCAAGATATGTAGATAAAGCATCAAAGACTGTTGGAGGTTTCACAAATCCGACAGGATATTATAATTAAATAACTTTTAAAGAAAAATGATTCACATAAAACTTTTGCATAAAAATCACATCCCTCAAATATGAAGCATTCACAATGAATAAAAATATGATGAAACAGATGGTAAATTATTATTTCCTTAATTTGCAAAGGATCATTTGTTTTAATCATTGATGCAACATATCTTCTATGGTGTTATTTACTGAGTATCAGTAAAATTGTGGAGACTGGAAATATGTTACAAAGTAATTATTTTAGTCTGAAACCTTGTTTAGATAAAACACAAATAGAGATACTTGGGTATTACTATGGCTAAATGCATTTTCTTTAAACTAACTCAGTTACTTTTAATACTAGCTATTTAAATTAATGATGAGATTCTCAGGTAAAACTGCATGTCAGCTATTCAGTTGTTGGACATATTTATTTGCGCTAGTTTTATGTGGTATATTTGAGTCAATTGACATTGTGGAAAAACATTGACTTTGGCTCTCTTTCTCTTTATTTCTACAATAGCTACATATTCTACCAATGAATTCTAAATACAGAATAAGTGATTGTTCATCACAGTAAATTGGCTGCTATCTCCATTGTATCTCATGAAAATTTATTTTGAAAACTCATAGTTGATCCCTCAGTGTGAAGGGTGTGGGAAAGGAGTGATGCAGATCACAAAAATTCTCTATGACTAAGGCTGTGTTTACTCTTCAAATGAATACCTATCAGAGTATGGTAGTGAGTGTAATCTTGCTTAGACCATTAACCCCAGGGCATTTTTCTTTACTTTTTCCTTATTATGTTATCCTAGAGAAAGTGGATCAAGGGTGGATCCCATTAGGTAATATAATATTGAAATGTGCCTGGTTTTTTCTTCATATGATTAGCTTATTAAAGGTAACAAGGTAATCTAGCAATATAAATAATCTTAATGGACCACAGAAAGAACAGTCTCTTGATTGCTAGTATGATTTCAATTAAAAATGATTAAGGCAGAAAGTACTAGAACTGCCTTTGCATGCAATATCAATTTGAAACTACTGATATGTATAAAAGCAAGTTTATGTGATGGTGTTACGTATGGGACTATTTCTAGTTTCTTTCATTTTTTTCTGAAATTTTTATGCAAAACATTTAACTAAGAAGAAAATTTTGGACGGCTGTATGTTTTTAGAGTAAATGCAAAATTAAGCTTATTTTGAGTTTTCTTACTTACCCTTTCTATTTGTGATGGAATATGTCTTTAGCTTAGAGAGCAGACTTCATTAATCTCCTTAGAGAATGTCAAAGAATTTGCATTTCATTCTGAAAATTACTTGATTCCTCATCCATACTTTTAGAAAGTATGCTTCGCATTCCAGTTTTATGAAATGGGGATTAAATAAAAGATCTTATAGAGGTAGTTGGCTTATTTAAGAAATTTTCCCTGTAAACTTTATTATTATTATTATTATCCCTGTAATGTCATTCTTCTATCTGAATTAGTCTTCTCTGTTTGCATAAGTTTCAATCACTTCTGTTCCAGTGAAACCTTGGTTAACATGCTTTTCAGACTAAACTTCACCTGCATAATTGTCTGTTCTACCTTCTGAGTTTTTTTTTGAGGAAAAATGACATTTTGAATCAACCGGTCTGATTTTTCAAGCTGAAATGAAGCCCATAAATCAGGGTAGATGGATGCTGTCTACTCTTCCTTTCAAGAAAATTTTTTAAGTCACTGTATTCTTTTTTTATCAAAGCTGCTTCATTAAATTTCCAATTTAACCTAATGATTAGTTACAAAAGTACCTTTTTAGCTTCTTTTTTTAATGTTCTATACATTTTTAGTTTCTAATTGCAGCATCTTCCATTATCAATAGACATTCAATAGTATCTTCAAATAACTCTCAATTTAGGAACAAAGGAAGGCCATTAACCAATGTTCTACTGTATTTTGTTTGTATACAAAAAGTTGAGAAAATCTTCTTGTACATACATTCTGTTGTGAGTAAAATAATTTAGTCGGGTAATCTGACACCAAAAAATTTTACATAGGAATAGCGTTATCTTCAGCCTCAGGTAATTCCGCTACTTTCAAAATTTCAATCCTGAGAAATTCTACTTTAATTTTTCACAATACAAAGAGAGATTTTGTGAAGGTGAAGATCTGCCCTTTCTGTTGTTTGTAAGTAATAATTGGTTGTTATTTTTTAGTTATAACCCAGAATCCCTAGTCACTGTAATAAGGTATTGTTATATATGTTAAATTCTTAATTGGCCAGTTAGGCATTCTCATGTACAATGAAAGTGAAGAGGAATTGTATCCATTCAGCAGAATTCTTTGTCTTTCATATGCATAAGTGTGTCTGATTATTCTTTCTGGAATGTCTTTGCCTTTTCCTTCAGCAGTGTATATTTACTGTTAAATAATTTTCTGAATTACAGTAAAGAGGAATTGTACATTTTTCTCTCCCCTTATAAATTTATTTTAAAATTTATTATTTGGCAATATACTGCTGTAGATTTTTGTTTCTAACAACCCAGTCATTATTCTTAAGTGATAAAATGGCTGCTCAATTTCTTTGCTTAAATTTAACATTTCTTAACTGTTCCATTTCTCACAAGAACATTTGAAAGTTGTGGAGAAATCAATTTTTGTGACTGAGTGGCTGCTTAATTATATTCTGTTTTTCATATATAGGATATGTTATATCAAAATATCATCATTATATTGTTATTCAATCAGTTGTTGCATTTTTCTAAAGAAATGTTAAATGGATGTATCTTATTACGGGAAGGTCCTAAAATAAGATTACGCTATCCCTCATTGAAATACATGGTAGAATAGAAATGACTCTCAGTCATCAAACCAAGAACCGTCAAAGGAACGGCGAGCAGCGTATATGAAACATATGAATTGCCTCTATGTACAGTGGGGGAATAAATTATCGCAACTCTTTGCGAGCGCTTGAGTCGGAATTCTCAGAAACTACTTGCAAAACTACTTACTACGACTGACTGGCAACACTGAGAAAAGCCTCGAAAAGCGGTAATATTTGAGTTGGAGGCTATAACGTACTCAAAATTTCTCTCTTTCGATCTCTTCTTAAATCCTTCGCGCGATCTTTCCTTGAGTTCGTCGTGTTTATATCGGCATTTCTCTTTCACAGATAGTTATCATATTTATAGCATTAGAGTTTAAAGATATATTAATTACTATTGCAATCTAAGATGCATAAAAATATTTGGATAATAATTGGGACTTTATTTGTAAATAATGTTCGGTTGAAACGTAGAAATAAGGACGAATTAGGTTAGAGAGGGAATACGCTACGTCGTGATTCTTATCTTTACCGAACGCGATGTTTTCGGTCTGGAGACCGAATTTTCGGGATTTTAAGGTCTGGAGAATAAAATATATATTTTACCAGATTATAGCGAGAACAGATGGCCTGTATTAGTCTCTTTTTCTGGATAAATTAAGGTGCGCTAATAACACAATTATCTAGGTAGTTTGGTTTTTACACACGGCCACACGTCTTACTGCTACTCGCTGTATATTAATGTTCATAAGTCCAGTTCAAACATTGGATATTCATTTACTGCGATCGACTTTCCGAGGGCTTTAATTACACGTCTAAAGTTTTTCATTCAGCGATTTGAAATCAAAAATTCGTCAAGAGTAATTACTAAGATGGCACAATGCCACAAAGTAAAATTTGTATTTTGTCTACGGAATATAATTTTTCCATAATTTAGTCTTGCACTCGAAGGAAATTCTTAATAGAAATTTATTTACACCATTCGTATCCTAGAATACGTGAAATCTTTGTATGTCCGGAATTAAGAGGAAAAATACCAATTCCATAGTTAATACAAACAGGATTGCATAAAAACCGAATACATTTTGCGCATATATCGGACTTTTCTTACATTTTGCATCAGTGAGCTCGGTGCCCTCAGTCATTGCGTCATTTGATTTCACCTAGAAATGCATTCAGTTTTCGATGTTTCGCGAGGAAAGTCTTTAACCATATATTGAGCACCTCAAAGCATTGCAGGCGCGAAGAATCGTTTTCCCTTTCGTGCTTCTATCAGCTGGACTAAGGACCCTCCCCTTTACAGCCACCCAGTGGAAACTATCCTCTGCCTTAATTCAAAGCTCCTTCCTAACCAAGGGGCTAATAGATGTATTTGCACTCGTGAAAAATATTCCCAAATAATATTATGATTCTAGCGTATTTTAGTCAGTGAGGACTTTCTAACAGACGACCCAATTTTTTAATACAGAAACGTATTTTATGAACGTCTGACTTTATAAAGTTCATAAGTCGTATTATACTACCATAATAAAATTGTTAATAAGCTGCTAAAATGGACTTCTCAGTTTATTGGGAAATGTCATAATTACAACCAATTTCCAATTAAGAGTTGATTGTGCAAATCCAAATTCCCAATTTTTGCAGACCTTGGTAAAGGTGACGGGAAATTCCTCGAAATGCACCCTTATACTTCTTAATATTCTGGATAGAATACGCATTTGATTCGGACTCGCTTGTACAATTTGCTTGTCCTTTAAAGCCCCTGTTTACCCATTTCCTGAGGCGACTCAATGAACCCCCCGCGTTTTTTGGAAGATGTAAGTTATTCGTGGTCATTTCCAAAGCATGACGTACACTACTGATAGTGAAATGAGAATGGAAATTTCTAGAACGTGTAAGTTGGGACTTTCAACGAGGAACTTTATGAACCAAAGAGGGCTTCCTTCTCTTCAGTCCTACTCTCCTATTTCATACTCTTCTCAACCTTAATTTTGAGGATATTTTGGAAGACGAATTATTCCATCCGACAGTTCATAAACATGTGAGAGGAAAATCGTAGTAATTAATCATTGTGAAACTGCATCACTTCTCAATGGGTAAATATGTTTTAATCGACGAATCATAAAGAAAGCAATGCCAATCCCCTGGATTTTGATGAAACCACTGACAACAAGCTATACTATGTCTCAAAATATTGTTTATTATAATGTAAATACATACATACAATGTAAAAATAAATGTATTGTATGTTAAATGACATAAACGGTCTCCGAAATGGCCCAGTGTGCAGCACGTTCACATTTGGATTCGAGGTCGCGTGCGATCTCAGCTATCGAAGTTCTTTTAACATTATTTATACTACTGATGCATCACGATAAACAGGTTGCACCGATCGATAGGCTCACGTATTCTCCAACAAATCACTGCTTCATCCAAAATATTTCAGCTTATGAAAAATAATATAATTTAAAAATTTCTCTTGAATATCCCACATCGCTACAATGCAATACTACAAAGTTGATTCAATTTATATTATTATTTTAATTCAGAAGCACCCAAGAATTTGAATTTCAGAGATCATGTCATTATTAAATTAACGTACCAAAATATTTATTCCTTCGAAATCAAAGCGTTTCTTCGAATTAAATTTAAAATTTCTTGTTTGTTTATTTAAGACTTTCATTAGTAGGCGATCGTGTAGTATTGAAATCTCTAACATAGTATCGAGATTTGCATTGAACTCTAAGAATAACAACGGAACGTAAGACCGTAGGTTAATATTCGAAATTGAAGGTGAAATAATACAAATACTCTTAGCCCAATTTCATCAAGTAATTTTGCTCTGTTTGATACTTACGTCTATATGAATTATGTCTTATGAATTTATTGAATACTAATTTATTTCCTTTCAACTGAGTAACTTGCCAGGGAGAAAAGGAAACGAAGGTCCTACAAAGATATACTAAAGATATTAGAATAATAGCACCATGGGTTATTTTTCTAAAATATTAAATTAGCAATTTGAATTTTAAACATTTACTTTAAATATTAGCATGATAGCCCACCAATTAATATTTTACTTTATACCAATTGATTTGGTGTTATTTAAAATGTTTATATTATTTATATAATTATCTCATGTAGTTAATTCTAATTTACTGGGTCTACTCTATTGTAATATTTTTTGGATCTAATTTTCGGAGTTCTTTTCCAGATTAACTTAGAACGATTTTTTTCAGAGTATTCGTTCAGATAACGTCTCTTTTCATCTTAGCTTTCCTTAGTAGGTTCGCAGTTTTTTCATGCTCCACTTCTCAATAGAATTTTGGGTAATATAGGGATAGAAATGAGCGATTTATAAACAAAGAACCTCAAATACTGCTGAAAAAGCAGCGATATCGTTCTTCCTTAAAGGTTCGGTGAAATTACGATAAAATTCCCTTTCAGGGAGTTGATGTTTGGTTTCAAAAAATACTAAAGGTATGAGCATCTTAAGGTCTTTTCGAGATGGCGAAGGAGTTATTCCATTCGTCAAATAAAGTCTTTTTGAAAGTGTTTGCATTCAACTTCACTGTGCATTGAGTGATTCACAGAATGCCCGGGAGGCCTGAACCCCTCAGTGAGTTGGGATTCGTAAGCGACTGTGGACTGCTTTTTTTCTCGATCTCTTTAGCTTAGTTTCTATGTTTTAGTGTGAAAGTGCAGTGTGACGTTAGCCAAGGATTACTCTGAAGCAGGTAAGTAAGATGCAATGTGAATCAGTGGAATTACGAAATAGAAAAATGAAGATGTCGTAAATACTAAAATAATGGTGCAGAATAGGCGAATGGACACGGGGGTATCTTTCCAACACCGGAGACTCAGTAATTATATAATGAACGGAATACGTTGATCTCTTTCTCACACTTGTCACTAAACAAATCCAAATTTTCGCTTAGTTTAGTTGTTTTATGGCAGTTAAATTTTCTGGAGGTTGTGTTATATTTCAAATGTAACTTTTGGACTTTTGGAATGATCGGACCAAGATTAGATTTACGTTTACTGTAGATCATTATGTCATGAATTGTGTAATAGAATTATCAAGTTTATTTTAAACCCTTAGGATATTCCATTATATAATGGTAAAACCAGTGCAGTTTTCGAAAAAGTCGATTTTTATTCTTGGAATAACGCATATTTATCGAGAAGGATTACTGGCAGCATTCGATCCCAGAACAGAATGCATCTTTTGTTTTATTAAAAATACAAATTTAATATCAAAATTTTGTATTCTCTTTTAAGAAAACCGTCATACCCGTTGTCCTTCTATTTTTACGAAGTATTCTTAGCAATCAATCAAATTCAATAGATTATACTCTGCGATATGCCTGAGCAAGTCAGTTACATGAAATATTTAGGCTTTAACATTGACCAACGTTTTAATTGGAAAAGCCTCATAAATAAATAAAAATAAGAATCGAACTTCGTCATTAGAAAACTATCTATTTGAAATATATTTGCCCATTATCAGTGATCACGATCGTTTATGGTGCTCGAGGTTAAAGTAAGGATGCAAGGGAGGTGCTTATTCCACTCATATTAATCCACTAATGGTACCCAAAAAAGGAGTTAACGGAAATGACACTTTCGTAAAGCTCAGTGGATTCCTTTTTGACATTTAAAAAGGTGAATAATCTACCTTCTTCGAATCCTAAGGCATTTTTTCGTTTGCAAAGCTATGCAAATTTTTTCTAACCGTGATGAAAAGCATGAAAAACACAGAGCCTATACTCTAAGAGCATATTATAACATTTTTATAACCTAAACCTAAATGAAATTTTCACCAATCCATTCTTTATTCTGGCCTTAAACCTGTTTTCTTCCCTGCCTTTGAATGTAACTGACGTTAGTGACGATAAAAACTTTTCAAAACTTGTCAAGGATTGGTTAAACGAGAGTAAAGAGGAGGAATATTTGTTTAAAAGAATTTTATTCGAAATTTTTTTGTTCGTATTGAGTGATAATACTTGCGTTGTTTTATTTTGTATTGTTCCGGCAGTATAATGATAACTCAACATTGAGTTTATTTTGCTGTAAAATGAAGACTCAATTACTCCAAGCAGGATATCATCCTAAAGGAAACCTACGTCTCTAGTTTCAAACTTTTGTAATATTTACTATTTATGAGCTTATACGAGGAATAAATAAATAAATACTGTGCGAATTACTGTTAAATACAGGACGGGATTTAACTCCAAAACGTTATGGTATCGACGAATTAACTGGATTGGCTCTTTTTGGACGGTTTCTGTCTCAATTCTCGTCGATTTACTTATCTTTGCTTTTCTGACCTTCGAATAGCGTCTAGTCAATTCAATCGTGTGTTCATACGCTGTCCTTCGGGACACCGTACAAATTTCCCTCTCATTCCTTTTGGTACGATTTCTTTGCTTCAAATTATTTGTTTTGCCCCTCTGATCAGGGCAACTTACTCGGATGAATGGAGTGCACATGCTTCAAGGAAAGAACCTCCCTATACACAGAGGCGTCGTTCCTTGAATACTTGGTTATTATTTCCTCTCATGCCTTTAGTTCTGGCACTGTCGAAAGATCGCCCGAATAAAAGAACGCGCTCAACTCTCAACTCAATCCTTGTTTTCGAGATAATTTTTCTCTTTCTAAAACGTTATAAATACGTATTTGCAGACGCTTTTGGAGGAAATTCACACTTCAGATGGCTCAGTTCAAGTGAAAATTCTTAGAAATATTGACTGTAAGAATGCTGAAAATATCTGTATGTTTTAGATTTATCTGTTGAAAAATTTCCGAAGCACATTTCACCAATAACTAATTATTTGAAATTGTCTCTTTCCATTGAAAGATCTTATTGTGGTAAAGAACCGTACTTAGTTTGGAATTAAAGCAGTTTTAACCAATCTGCGCACCATCAATGGTGCTTAAGATAATGGCGATGTATGCATATTAAGAGGGCCATGAAATGTAAAACTTGCAATATTCAGATTTATAGATTGTTGATTATTGATTTCGACTTGTTTAATAAATAATTTTGCTCATTTTAATTAATTTTTGAAAGTTATCTCTAGGAAATCTTTCTCTCTTTTCCTCTTATCTTTTTATACGTTTTTTTGATATCTTCATGTAAGAATATTATTATACTTGACTAGGTGGGATAGAGGCCACCTCGGGTCTAACTTCCTTTAGTAAAGGGTCGAATAATAATAATGATAAGAACGGGAAACCTGATCCAAAATATCTTGAAAACGTCGTCATTCTCCTACTTAAGGGACATTAATGCTCGTAAAACATGCTCCTTTGATAATTACTGATCCATTTTTGAATCATACGAGATTCCTGTTTTTTTCGAATGTATGTCGCGAAGAATTTCCTCTGAAGTTTAGGTGAATGAGAAAGAGGAACGCGATTCCAGCCGCAAATAGAATTTGAGCTTTTTTGGGGGGCGCCCTGAGGTGATTGCTCTTGGTTAACATCCTTTCCGAGTTTAAAAAAATGAAAATTTCCCATTTAGGAACGTAATTTGACGGCGTAAAAGGCGGAACGGCTTCACACTTTTGTCTGCCATTCCATCAACACGTAACTATTATAATAAAAGAAGTCTTAGCGTCTAAAAAATGACAATAAAATCTCGCTAAAGGACGGAGACTCCTTGTAAAAGCATTTTATGCTGTTTCTAGCGGTGGCAGATTTTAGCATAACCATTAACATAGTCAGCACATTTTGGAATCTTCTGTTGCTGAGCAGAAATCACAAACCAGAGTTTTCTAAAATTGAATACTTTTAAACTCATGGAATTTCGCATAGTAAATAAGTATAACGGTTCGATATACACCCTATATTTTGTAAGAAATCCCTCATATTTTTAGATTTTGATCTCACAGAAGTCTACTCCTTTGAGAATTACTTCGATCGTAATAGATATTGATACCACTTTCATGCATACATGGTATGAGCATGGTAGTTACAAGTTAAAATTTTGTGGAAATTCTAATTGAATTCACCATTCCTTTCCCGTAGCTTGGAAAATAAAAACGTAGTCAGAGAAATAAGAATGCATGTCTTCAATGTGTTTCCTTATTCTGCCACTAGTTGCAGTTTACGTATTTAACTTTCCTTCATTATCTGCTGTTTTTACTCTTCTACCTCTTTTACATGTATGCTATTACGTTCTTACTTCCTGTTACCAATTCTTGGTTGTATTCAAACGATTTTAATTTTTTTGGTACAAAATAAGGTCTCCTTTACTTTAGACTCATTCTTGTTCTTGGCTTGAGCAATGTGAAAGATTTTGTCCCTGTAACATTGACTAATGGAATACGTAAAATTACTGTATACTTTGCAAGGCGTTACTCAGAAGGCCATGTCATTTGACTATTTCCACCGATAGCATTCTGGCTCAGTGAGAAAATCAATGGTAAACTACTTAATTCCTCATCTTGCATAATACACTTCATTCCAACCATAAGGCTTTTCGCGGCAAATGATTGGATAGTTGAGGATTCAACCAATTTTCGGAGTGAATACTCATTCATAATGACAAAGAAAGAAGATTCATAGTAGACTTTATGTATAGATCGTGACAAAAACACTAAATAGAAATATTTTTGAAGCGCAGCAAAACTACATCTACATATGAACCCTGCAGTCCACCTTCTGGTGTGTGTCATGGTGTGCATGCACAGTGACTGCTTCTCTAATCGGTTATTTTCACGTATCGTTCGCAGTAAAATGAATTCTTGAATCGATTTTCTTGAATGAATTCTTGAATTCTTTTTCTTGTATCAATTTCTCTGATCTTCCTCGTAGTATATAAAGGTTTATGTAACAGGGAGAATGCATAATATCCGCTATATCTGCTAAGATTGAATTCTCTCTGACATTATTTAGTAAAATAAGCCATTTTTTGAATCTTTTCTTCTAATGATTCCTATCCTACGCCCTGAAGCATTCGAGTAACGCCGAAATGTCCTAGAAAATGTGATTAAAGATGAAGAAAAATTCAAGTTAGTGGTAATTTTCATGTTGAATTTCTGTCTCCTCCTCCTTTTTAATATTAGACTCCTTTTTGACGAGGTACCTCCACCATAATAGCAGTTTATTGGGAATTCTTGTTTTCTGTTGGAATTGCAACCTAACTTTCAGCTTGCGATGGACGAAGATTCTTCTGTTTTATTTGGACGCTGTATTTTTTAATGGATAATTAACATTTTTCTTTCTCGACGTTTGGTCGATGCCCACGCATGCGTTAAGGGTTCTTTCAAGCGGAAAGGCACACATCCTCGGGCGCTTTCCGTGGTCACCCTTGCCTTCCGGCGGGTCGAGATCTTAAGGAGAGAACATTTTTCTTCTCTTATGCCCATCAAGTATTTTTTGCTTGAATTTACCTCCGTGGCTTATCAAACATGAAAAATGATGAGAAATTGGTCTCCAGAGTGTGCTTTTTCTGACCTTTGGTCAAGCGAACTGCGTTTCTTTTCTTTGATCGAAATCGGTGATTCCCCAATCTCACGGGAGTTCTTCTTTTCATGGGGGCAGATAGGCTTCTTTGAGTAACTGACAACCATCTGATGGATTTCCTCCTGGTTTTATCCCCTTATTATTATTTGCCAATAGGATAAAAGTTTTAACGAAGTTACGTACCTCCTTATGTGGAAAGATACCATTCCATATGTTGTTCTTATAGCTGCGGGATTCAATCATATTTCCAATAGTTACAATTCAGATTTGTCGTTATTTATGAAAAGTTATTGTCATAGAATACCATCAAAATTACTTAAACTTGCTATAACTTGCTTGCTAACGTTCAGAGTTAAACCTGTCTGCGAAGCTAACAGTAGGTTTGAGCCCGTAACCGTAAAAAGCTTGGGGCTGAGGTGCACGTGCGATGAGGACCGCTCATTAATGTTCAATTTTATATTTCGAGGAATAAGAAAATAATAGTAATATGTGTATATATATATATATATATATATATATATATATATATATATATATATATATATATATATATATTACTATTATTTTCAATATATATATTACTATTATTGTCAATATATATATATCATCCTCTTTTTAGCTTCAGGCTCCCCAATTAATGGGCTTTAAACTCCGTTATTCTCTATTGCTATCTCATCCTCCACATTCAGTTAACTTTTTAAAATTCTTCCTTTCATTTTAGTACCTGTCACATTTTTATCATTCTCTATTTTTGTTTTACTACCTCCCTTTTTTCCACCCTTTCACGTGCCCTGATCAACACAAATTGCTCTTTTTTCCCGGTTTCAATTCAGATTTGATAAACTCTCTACCATTTTTCCTAATTTCATTTAAATAGTGTGCAGTTTAAGTACGCGTTTCTCCTGATGCACCCAACCTCAAAACAAGGGTTTGCCAGCTTATTTTAATCTCTTTCAACAATTCTTCAGATTACCCTGAATTCTCACAAGAGAAATATTGATTATTTTCTCTTCCACATTTTCATATTGGATTTCAGCTAACTCCTCTTTAAGCTGTTGCAAAGACTGCTTCTCGTCCTGGAAAACAAACAGCCCGTTATCTGGGAATTCAAATTCTTAATCATTCTTAGAAATTCAAATGACTTAATTCGCTAAATTTCTTCAGTTAATCCTTAAACTACACTTTCAAATGTTCTCTCCATTACCCGAGGCGTTCGCAGCAAAATATTTAAGGGGGATATTTTCGTTATTTCTATTTAATTGCAATAGTTCAATTAGAGAACGATCAAAGAGGCTGGATCAAAAAGTGAGTTTTACGAAAGAGTTGCGGTATATGTAAGTCTGAGAGTATATGGAGAGTCTGATAACATCATATACACATTATCAGTGCATTATAGTCAATAATAATCATGCACATGGAGTACAGTAAGTTAAATTTACAAAGTTAATGTTTTATTTGTTTACTTTATTATTTTTATTTTATTAATTGCTACATATGTATGCTTTATTGATTTTATGATTATTTTGAACGAGATAAATTATAACTTTATCTTATTTATACTCATAGAAAAGAAATTAATTTTGAAATGCGCTAATTGTCATTTAAGTTCTCAATTTTCGGGAGGAAATTTATTCTTCTAATCTCCTTGCATATGTCATTGCCTATTGCCGTATTTTCCAATCTAAACCTGCTTATAATCTTTACAAAAAAGTTCAGTACCCGCTTTTTACGTTTTACGGCATTCCAAACTATGTGCCGCTTGAGATAAATAGAGTGCCACAAAAAATAAGAACATAGTGTGTATAATAAGAACGTAAGATGTGTATATGATGCGAAGCTGCTGCGTTTACGAAGTTTTTTTTTTAATTTTTCCGTGTTTTAGACCCGACTTCAATATCCTCAATTAGACACCCCTGCCATAAAATTAAATTAAATATCTGTTGCCAATTAGACAATCTAGTCTTCGCGATTTTAGGTTTCTGGCTAGGCAACAGAATATATTATTATTCTTATTTGTAACTTCTTGAACTTTTTGGCATGAGAAATCATTTCTAGAGTGATGGTTTTCAAATATGAATTACAGGTGTCTCTGAAACACTCTCATTACAGTCGTAATAATGAAGAAGGATCTGTGTAATCATACCTTAATTTTTAATGGATATTTGTAGCCTATAACAATTTTCACTCCATCATAAACCATAATTATGTACTGTTTTGATTCTCTTTTCGACTATTATTTCCAAATACTAAATCTTGTTATATGTAAGTTTAATAATTTGGGGTTAATTAAAATGGCAGTTGTGATAGTTGATAGTTCAGATAGTTATTAGCAATTTATGCATCTAAATTACTTCAAATTAACACTCCTAACCAAAAGATTTCAAATTTTCATATCCTCAGGCAAATATGGCATCATCACTGGAACCTGCTTCCCCTCAGCCTTCATCTGGCCATTCCAATTCTTCATCATCCACTCCAACAGCTCTGACAGAATGGGCATTTCCAAGTCATGGTCAACATTCTTCATCAGCACCATCAACGCCTGAAACAGATAGGAAAGGTATCTTCATGGATGATGAATTAGAAGGTGTTATTACCCCACCTCATACTGGTACCAAAAGCAAGAGATACCAGAAATTGCTGAAAAAATCATTGGATGATGTTTGCCTGGTTGATGAGGGATCTCCTAAAGAGAATTACATGCAATCACCAAAGACTAGCTCTCACAAGGACATGAGAAGCAGTTATAGGTAATTTCATTTAATGTATTATTAGATTAGTACTAATGTTTAGAAGAATGCGATGAAGTTAATTCAGGTGTGCTATTCATAATTATGACTTGGCTTCCTTAAATGTATGTTCGCAAGTAATAATGGCAAAGAGAGATATTATTTAACATGTTTTACTCACAGTTTTCGAAGTGAACAGTGCTTTCACATATATACTAACTGAGGTGCCCATTGATTCTCAACAAGGAAAATAGAAAGGAAAGGTAGTGAATAATGTTTTAATCAGAGAAACTAACATTTTTCATTTTAACTTTATTTTTTTGGATGGATTATCCAACTTGGTGGTGTTTCCTATTATCCCAATCTCAAGTTGTAACTTACTGTGTACATTATAATAATGTATATTATATATCTCTGTGTAAAATTTAAGTGGCCTGATATTGAACATAAAACATTTTCTGGATATTTCTGGATGCAAACTTCTTACCATCTTCTGAATTTCAACTCGATCATGGCCTGAAGGTCTTCAAATGTAGCACCATGTAGCTACTCTGGTAATTTTAAGGTATAATTGCTATGATGCAAATGATGTCCTGGTGTTGAATCAAGGACCATTAGGAAAAGGGTAAACTGTATTTATAAAGCATTTTCATGACTTCTGTTCAGATGCTGGGCTATGGATTTCTATCTTCTTGGAATACGTTTCATAAAAATATTTGAATATCCAAAGTTTCAAGTCAATTTTATTTATTAATATATCCAAAAACAGACATGACTGGCAACTTACATTGGATACAATAAATTGTGGTATAATAAATTAAAACAAAACAAAATAAGCACAACAAATAACAATACAAGGGGGAAATTTAAAGAATCAAGCTATGGGTGTTAGTTACGATAGAAATGAAAGTTGACTTGCACTTGAAAAGATCAATGGAAGGTGATTTTGAGGAAAAGTTGTTAAAAGTGTGAAGCAAGCAGAAAAATAGGGATCCTTTGGAAATAGAGAGGCGGAATTGAGGTATGTGAGAGTATTGAGTAGGATCTATAAAGAGAAACAGGAGAGAATTTTTGGAGATCTGAGACAGCCGTTAAAGATGGAATGAAGGAATTTAAAATCCAGTACTTTCCTCTCGTGAGGAAGGGGAGAAAACATTTGATATGTGGACAAGTTACGTAGTTTAGGATTGCAATGGCAAAGAAACTTAGAGGATGGTTGAATGAGGTTAGAGTTGAGGGGGATGCTGCAGACCAGGTGGCAGCACAGTACTACAGAATTTTATATCATTAAGGCCCTATAGTTAGATTCTGCAATCCCTGTTTGAAATGTGTAGTGTAGTGGTAAAGATTGTTAGGGAATCATTAAACTTTGTGTATAAAATGTATTCATGACTTCTGTTCACCTTCCAGGTTGTACATTTTCATGTTTCTGGGAAAGGCTTCAAAAAATATTTAAAATCGCCTCAATTAATTTTAAATGGCAGACTTTTGCACCCTTCTGGCATCAAATCCATTCTCGTTTGAAGACATTTCTTTGATGAGGATTCTGCCTAAACTGAGTTACTAAATTTCCCTGTAAACATTGAAACTAAAGAAGTTAGATTACCAGTAGTAATTTCCTATATTGATGATATAAACCTACATTTTCTCTCCTTTCAAGGCATGCTCTGACTACATGCCATTCATTGAAAGTCAGATTTGATACCTTATACTTGCTTAGATGATCAGTATATTTCATCCTATATGTCTCAATTGAGAAGTTGTCTACACTCACTCCTTCATTCCTTTTCATATAATGGAGTACTCTCTCAATTTCTCTATCTAATATCTCACAATATTAGGTATCCTGATAAGTGGTCTGATTTTAGAGGCCTATCATGAAATATATGAATATCTACTTTTTCTAATAACAATTATGCTTATGTTGATAAGATTCACTACAAAATTGCTATAATAATATTCTTATATAATTCCTTTTTGACCTCTTCCTTATCATGGCTGTATTACATAAAATATTTTTCCAGCTCTCTTTTATAGTAACCACAACATTGTTAATTTTATTCCCAATTAAATCTTTAGCATACCTCTGTGTTATCATAACCAACTAATTTTCATTACACTCTTTTATTTTATTGCATTGTTCCTTCCAACACAGCACCCTTGAGCAAATTATTTCCCTTCTCATCTTACTGTTTAATACCTAGTGCATTCTTCTCCCATACTCAGAGTTGAATGCTTTTCATCTCCTCATTTCATCAAATTTATTGTTAATATATGCCACAGTCCATTATTTCTAAGCTATTTTTTACTATATCTATTTTGAAGTTCCTGTTGCACCACATTAGATATTTTTCCAATCTTTCTCTCTGGTAAATTCTCCATTTTTACTGGACACCTGTTAACAATCTCTCAAAACAGTATCCCTATGTTTTTGCTCTGTTATGGTGCTGAAATACTGTGTTTGCAATAAAACACTATCCCTCTAGTTTAAATCTATTTCATACACTGTATTTTGTTATTTTTAGTCCTTAATCCGATTGCTCCCATTTCTTCTCATCTCAATTTTGTATAGTAACTAAAATTCAGTCTTACACAGAAATTAAGTTTCCTCTTCCTTTTATTTTACCAATCACTCTTGCTGTTTATGCTGATGTTAATTTATCCTTGCTGTAATAACTTGTGGATATTTTCAGCTGAATGATCATAATATTTACTGACAGAGCCTTTACTCGTACTTCCATTACTTGGTTGCTTACTAGATTGTTAAGTCGTTTTGTTTTTTTTTTTACCCCTCCTATGAATGCCATTTATTTATCTTGTTTCATCTCAATAATTTGAAACTCATCAATTGAGAAATTTCCTTGTATTTTCACAATATTACATTCTAAATTTCAAAATTATGGTTTTCTTCATTCACTTTTCAAATAGTTCACTTGCATTGTTCTTACACTACATGTGTCTGTCTTAGTTACCTTGTCCATTCTCTCTCTACATAATAATGTTCACGGGAGAAATGTTACTTAAAATGAATTCTCATAATATTTTGTATAAACTGGGGTTGGAAAGTTAATTACTTCTTTAAATACTGATAGCAGACTATTCATTGAAATACCTTGGATTTTTCTGTTTCTTAAATTAGTAAAGTTTCTTATATTAGTAAAGGTATTATGTTGGATGAAGCAATACTTGACTGGTTACTATGTTTTGGCTGCCATCCAGAAAATAGATTTTAGTTTGAGTCTGAATAAGATATTTTAGTGGGATGACTTCATTCTCATATTGAATAGATGAATAATTGTAACCAGCTGGTTAATTCTAAACAATGTTAAATTTGTTTTACCTGTTGCATTGAAAAATGTTTGAACCACATACATTCTTATTTTGGGTATGTTTTCTTCTGTTTAAGATAATATGATTGTATTTATCTTTTAAAAAAGATATCGTATTCTGTGGAATCATCATCATATATACTCATGTACAGGACAGCGTTAATATAAACAATCAATAAAATAACCTAATCAGTAACAAAGATCTAATAATATACGAGAGAGGCATTTTGAGTTCAATATTATTATGAATACTTTAACAATTCATATTGATTAAAGATGATGCAGTGTTCCACAGATTGTGAATATGAAATGTACTTAGCAAAGTAAATCATGATAGATTATCATCACTAATTAAATCATATTATTCAATCATATTGAATCTGGTCAAATTTCTAGTATTTGCTGCTTGCGGAAGGTATTTCTTATAGTATATGGCACTGATTATCTCCACTTACAGGGTATTATTTTCATGTACAACCCAAAGGTTTATATTGTTGATGTTAGATTATATCTTCTTCAGCCCTTATTATTTAAGGAAATGTATTTAAAAATATCTAATACCAATTAACACTTATTCAACTGCAGTCTTTATTCAATTGTAAAGGAAGATCTTATAATCAAATAATAGTCAAGATTTGTAGAAACAAAATTTCTACTGAAAAATTGCTAATATCAAATCATGTAATTCTGTGATGTTACTTTACTATGTTGAAAGTATACTATATTACTGTATTTTAGTATTCGGCAGAAAAAATTTGAATTTCAAATCAAGTCAGAATGGAATATATGCCTGAATTGGTGAATATCTCAACTTTTGATAAAGTAATTTCCTTGATTGTAGTTAAAATTATGAAAGATACAACCCTTAAGATATGAACAGCATTCTAAAATAGGAATAGAGAAACAATGGTTTATCTTAAAATGTAAGATATTAGACTCCCAATTCTGTAAAATGTAATTGAAACTCATTTTGTTGCAATGGGAGTTTGATATAATTTGTAGAAAAGCTTTTGGAATATTAAAGCTTAACCAGATGGTATTCGATTTCATGTGGTTGGTTAACTGACACCTACAATGTCTTATTAGGTTTTAGAGGTCACAATTGATCATTAATTTACTGCAAATTAATCTAGTTTGCTCTGTTTTTCTTGTGACACTGAAAAATAACTGTGAAGTACTGTTTGCATAGGCTAATGAATTACCCTCTTAGGCATCTTGAAGCCTGTTGGAAATATTTTATCAAGAATGGGTTCCATGGATTTTAGATTCAAATTAAAATGTAAATTCAAATTTAGACAAAGACTGCTAATGATGGCAACAAATTACATCACCTGCATTACAAATTTCTTTAAAAGCAATATCCCTAATTTCTAATCAAAGTAAAGCTTTAAAGTATATTTATAGAAAAATCTTTTATTAAAATCAATGGCTCATAAGTATTTATCTCTAAACTTTCACTACAGTGAGAATAGTTAAGTATTTTTATATTGTTAGTTCAGGTATTATATAGTTAGTTAATTACGTATAGTTAAATTTGCCACCATACATAAGTATCACTATGAATATTTTGATATTTTATTTAATAAAATTTTAGAAGTAAAACAAATATATCAGTCACTGCTTCCCAAGGTAACTGGGAAAATTTTCCACATTTTTCAAGGTATAAGCAAATCTATTACAGGCGACTTGCTATTCTGCAGATGAGTAAAGTTATTTAATGATTGAAATTATATTTTAATTTACCAGATCAAGTCAACAGGATGGCAGTCACTCTTCAAGACATCCTCTTAAGTTTGAAAGGACAGTAGCTACACAAACTCCACCTATGAACACCTACTTCACTTGTAGAAACTGCCGTCGCACAAGAAGAGCTGGATCTGAATACAATGGGTCACCGCAGAGGACTTCAAACATCAGAAGAGGTAAATCAGTCCAAATCTCTTTTAATAATATAATTTCATAATGATCAGGGATATTTTCAACTTTATATCATCAGATTTTTCAGACACCATAAATATAGTATGAAAGACTGAACTTATGTATAACAAGGTCTTGAGGTAGACATATGAGGTAGCAAGGCCAAGGGATGCCAAGTTATATGTTAAGGTCTTCATATTATTCATATTGAAGTTTTATTTAGAAATTTAAAAATGTGAAGAGATGCTTAGCAATATATTTACTTTCTTAATTGACTTAAATGACGGAAATCAAACAAAATGAATCAAGAATAAAATGAATGTTACTGTATGACATCTTGCCTCAGGTGACAAAATGGCTAGGCACAAATCTGTATGCATAGATTTATCTAAAACGTCAATGAATATAGCATGTGAAGCATCAAATACAACCTGTTTTAACTTACATAATAATACCATTCTATTCAGATGTTGTGTATCCAGTGCATTTAAAAAGTTTCTTGTAGAAATTCCCATGAAAAATCAGTTTTAGTTCTTTTTCGGAATGATGAAAGATCAGTAGATCATTCATTAAGATATATATTTATGCACAAAAGCAGTTTCACGTCAGACCCTTAGCTATAATCAATTTCTACTTTGAAACTGACTCCATCAGCCAATAATTCTTTAGGTTCTGATGGACAGCAATAAGCTACAACACTTTTGGAAGCCAAACTTCCATTTAAATCTCCATTGGGGAACTAACAGTTGTTGTACTATAGACGTTATCATTAGCAGATTCTTTGGTCTCTGTAAAACTTATAGTTGAAGAAGATTTTTTTTGACTTGTTTAGGCTTGCTTTCATTCTTACTTGGGCTGGCAAGGTTGAGTTGACTGTTTGACTTGGTTTTGAAATTCTTCCAATAATCACAGTTTTTTTTTATTTAGGCTTAGTTGATTCTAAGGAAGCTTTTGAGGCTGTTAAGGATAGTTTTGCTGATGTTTCTGCTAGACTTACAGTTGACTTAGATGTGTGGTGTAGTGTGTGCATGTGATGTGGTGTATGCATGTGAATATCGAGAGAGTGAGTGAGGTGAAGAGCTATTCTGGGACAATAGATATATCTTCATCGACAATTTGATTTACTTCAGTGACTTCTGACTGACTGACATTCAGACTTCAGAGTGTGAAGGTCTAGATGCAGCAGCAAGCTTAGTTGTGCCAGTATGAGATTCATGCTTTGATGGTGTACTAAAGTACTTTGATGGTGTAATAAAAGAGATGGTAATTTAATTAATGGCAGAGGTAAAGGCTTTGTTGTTCTAGTCTTGGAAGACAGTGGAGCTAATTTACTTTTCAAAACATTTCTACTCTGAAAATTTATCTACTTCTGGAATACAGAACATTATTCAATTAATGTAATGAATTTGAAGCTTTCATTCTCTTTCCAAAGATATTCATTTGATAAGAATGAAATTGGGTTAATGTTTACTAGCATTAACTAGGTGGCATGTATGCGAAATATGTTCACAACATCTATAATCTTTATTTGATGGAAAATTTATTAGTTGTTCATTGCTCTTGTAGCTTCTTTATGTTATTTTTGTTGTGACAATAAGTCACAATTTATGCTTTTACTTCTTCTTACAGATAGATGTTTAAATGATATGGGCAATATACTTGAAGATCCTAATGTCTTGTTTTATATAACATCTTAATTGTTAAAAAACATGAAATATAATTTACTACTGTGGAATGGTCATTATTACTTAAAATGCTCAATATACTAAGTATATAGCTGAAACTTTTTTTACAACCAATGTTTCAAGAGTATGGTAAATTCATATTTACACCATTGTTCTGGCTTAATTTTATCAGAAAGTTAGTTGTATGGAATGGTTTTCAAAGTATGGGAAATTTATCTTTTTAACAATTCTAAGGACTGAGAATAGCATTTAACTTTGCACAATTTGTTTACGGAAAAACTGGATGGACAAAAATGAAAATGTGACTGGGGCTATTGATATTTTTCTTTTTGTTTATCCTTTGATTTTGTAAGTCTTTTTAAATGACTCTAGAAAAAATATGAAGGGACATCTCCCATCATCATTTATGTTGGGTTTCTTAGGAAATTATTTAAAATTGCAGTTGTGATTCCTTTCTTTTGTGTCTGTGGAAGCTTTTACCCAAAACTTACATTGATTAAGTAGCTATTTAAACTTGAGGTTGACATGAGAGCATTATTGATAGAGAATAACATTTATATCCAAAGTATATGATATTGGCTGACTTCTTCCATGTGCAGATAATTATATTCTCTCTTGCTGATGTAAATGGAACCCAAAATTGAATCCCTTGTTACATAGAATATTTTCATATATTTATGAGTGAAACCTTTACTTAGAGTTAAGTTAAGCATAGACACACTTTAAGGCTCATTTTCTCTTGGACAGTCTCTTTTAAGTATTTTCCTCTCCATTGATATTGCCAGAGAACACACTTTTTTCTTTAAAGCATTGCCCATTATCACTGATATTTTCCTACTTTCTAAATATTTATAATTCTTTCTTTCTAATATTATGATTAAGGGGGCAAATTTCAGCCAAAGAAAATGAAGTATGCTGAATAATCACTGAAAAGGAGACATGAACACAGCTGATATATAAAATGAAATCAATCACGGAAGGCTTTACTGGGTGGACTTCCATCTCAGGGGAAAGTAGGACTATAATTTTATTTAAATATTTCCACATATATTATCTAATAACTACTAGTTTTGGCACAGCTCAGCTATCTTCATGCAAGGAGGATGCTAAAACATAAGATGAGGTAGGGAGCCATGATGGACCAAGGGGAAAAGTCAAAATTGCCTCATTTGCTTCATGAGATAATTTGAAAAAGAAAAAAATTCAAATTCAAATATATAAGAACTCCACTAATGCTGTTGCACTATTTTCTATCAATCAACATGCATAGCAACCTTCTATGAAGGGATATTAGTGTAAGTAGTAGTTGTCCATAATGACATGTTTTCTCGCCCTGAAGGTAATCTGGGAGAGTGGAATTCACTTCATCAGAATGATAATTTCCTCTAAATATTCAATTTGTATCTATTTGGGATATGGTAATGCACAATTGTCAGGCTAGTTCATTCACCACAGTCAATTGTTTATAATACAATCTTTGCAATTTTAGAAAGCTTAGATTTAACCTACTTCAAAAGTATTTTGCTGTTGTATTCTAGAAGGGAAAAATACTTACATTAAATCCTTAATACTTAATCCATCATCAATCTTTAGATTCTTTGGTTAGATTTTTGATGATTAACTTTTGCCTCAACTAATACCTGTTTTCTTTAGCTGTAAATATCTCCTTTTTTATAATCTTATATAAATATATCGATATAATTTTTTCATTGACATTTTGTATCCATAGTTAAGCTAAACATATTCTTTCTGTCTGTATTTCCTTCTTGATCTCTCTGTCTTTCTCTTAAAAAATTTTTCCCTCTAATTTCACCCCAGTTTTTTTTATGACCCATACCTTTTAGGTCTCAGTTCACAACCCAATGGCATAATTTTCATTTTTTATCATATACAGCATTTCCCTCTCATCATTAAGTTTGTTTCAAACTTCAGCATTTATTTTTTTTACAGTATGTAATTTTTAACATACTTCTCTGTCTTAGTAGCACCTTTTCGAACAGGCAAGCATGGTTTCATCATTATCACGAGGGACCTTGGATTTTGAAGGGCACATGTTAATTTGGGAAGAAAATATTATGATGAAAATTTCATGAAATTTGCTCATTGTTAACACCATACTTGGGTTATATCTATTCATAATTTTTCAATAGAAAAGCAGTGTAAAAATAATGAGAATGCCAGTATGACAATATTTTCTTTTACATATTTTTTTGTAATATGGATGTGAAATATGTTATACTTATCAACTGAAACTAAATTATTTGCAGAATGCAAAAATATTCCAGCATTATATCTCTCATTATTAGAATCAGCATTGTTGGGAATTTATCTCTCCCAATTCATTTCTTCCAATCAACATTTGACCCTGGCACAAAATATTGCGGCCCTGATCTGTCCATTATTGATTGCCATAAAGTGAGGTATTCCATAGGAAGGTTTTAGCATGTAAAATGTAAAGAATAACTTTATACTTTCTCTTTACATTTTATAATATCGTTCCACAAAGCCTCAACTACTATGATTGGTTTTTACATATACCTCCTTCCATCCAGATAATCATGTATAATGGCCAGAAGATATTTTTTACTTGAAATATTAATATTTTGTTAAATTTCCTCTGTATACTTCTATTAAACATATGCATCATGGATGATAATTTATCATAGTCAAGATTACCGTCTAAGTTATTCAAATTTCAAGTAGTTTACTTTGTATTTTTTTTCATGTCTTAAGTGTTTTTACTAAAAATTATACTTTTGTTTTATTCACATTTATGCTTTATTTTCATTTTCTCAATCCATCCCAAAGAAATCAAAATATTCTTGGATTCTTTTGAGGCTTAGCTAATATTACAATTTTGTTGGCAAAATTAAAGCACTATTTCCACTAATGTTGAGATCCTTTCTATGTTGGTTCTTAAAGCTTATGTTTTAATGATGAAATCATAAATTGATAGAGGGTTACCATTTTTTGACTATGTTTAGAATCTTACTCACCTTTTCAGCTTTTTTAGATTTACTATCAAAATCATTCATTCTAATCCATTCCTTGTTTTCTTAGTCCATAATAGAGGTCCACTACATTGAGATTTTCAGATTAATTTCTTTTTCATTGCCATGCATTTCTTGCAATTGGAATTGATTGGTTTATTGGGCACCTTGAGTTTCTTCACTTAAGTAAATAAATTACAAGTTATTCTAATTATGACTGCCAATATTAGGATATGTGATGACATTTAGGTTCATTGAGAAATGTAGATCAACTGGAATACATTTCTTATTACAAATCCGTTTAAAAATTTTCTTCTCTCTTAAGATGGCCTATAAAAAATGAAGTGAATATGCAGCATATAGTATGGGATGCAGGCATTGCTGAATACAGTCAATAGTTCTTACAATTCATTCAAAGATAGCTTGATGAAAAGGCATGTTTTGACAATTACCTGTCAATTTATATGTATAATATGAAGTATTAAATCTCCTCATAATCCTCAAATGATTTTGAACCTTTGTTGATGTCTCTTTAATTAGTAAATTTGGTGTTCATTTCATCTAATATATCTTTTAAGAAATGTTCAGAAGAAAATTTTATTTTAACTTTCAGTTTAGGCTTCCTAAAATTCATCAAAGACATTAGTATCATTTTCAATGTTTGTGTCATAACTAACTATAAATTCCATGATTTAATTAAATGAAAAGCTAATCTAAACGATTTAATCATGAAAATAATTTTTTGAATGAAACAACCTTTCTACATGTTTTCCATTAACTTAATGAGTTTCAGCTATCATTTGAGCTTTTACAGGATGTAAAGGATTTATCTAACATTGCTTGTGATATATTCTCATGTGATGTGCCTAAATTATGTCTGTTTGGTCATTTTCATAAAGAGGTTTGAATGATGAAGGCCAAGGGTGATGAAATAAAGGATAATAAAAGTTTGCATGAAATTTTTCATGAAAGAGATTGACTTAATTTTATGACATTGAATTAAGCTTACAATTTTCCTAAGAGATATATAATATAATCGTTTTCTTTGTTCAGTTCAAGTTTCTTTGAAAATTTTTCTTAATCCAATGTAAAAGAAAAAATTCTGAAATAATAAAACAATCTCAATGATATAATGTTGTAATTGTCGGAACGAAAGGAAAACCAATTTGAACCGATTTGCTGCTCACAAAAGGAGCGAAGCAGAATTGAACCAGGTTTCTAGGTAGCCAAGTGCAAGTGGTAGTGGTACAGGTACATATATGCATACATACACTTGTATGTAGTACATACCAAGTGGTATGCAGCGCATTCGTTGTCAGACAAAGTGGTCCCGTGGTCGATTTCCAGTGGGGGCCCATATTTGTGAAATGACCTTAGCTGTTGAAGCATTTTTACCAATAGTACTTACTACTTCGAAACTGAACAGAAGATTTTTTTCAATTGAAAAGGAGCATAAACCGCAACGAAAAATATTACTTTTCCAAGCCCTGAAAAATGTATTCTGTCTTAAGAGATTCCCATAGACTCGGCAGGGGACGTAATCCCAAATGAAAGGAAATGATATCTTGGTTTGAGGGAAGGATTTCAGAGGTAACGGAGGCGCTGTTTATGCTCGACTTGTGGGAAGGCCCAGAAACAATAACAAGTGCAACTCGAAGAGAGAGGGAGCGCACAAATCGAGTTGTATCATTGGCACGCGGATGGCATGTGAGAGTATGAAGGGGAGACGCTGATCCCATCGCATAAAAATACATATCGACATGAGAAGGGTCTATCGCAATCGACGTTGAACATCTTCCTTTTAAGGGTGGGTGGAAAGACGGAATGGACATTCGCTCGAGGATAATCTGATGGTTTTCTTTGCCGAATTCACCTCTCCTTCGAAAGGGCGGACGGAGTTATGGGACATTTCAGAAATAGCGCTCGGGGAAGACATTCTAACATTTTTGGAATATGCTTGATAGTCTAGAACTCCACGTTGCAACACTCCTTACCGCGCATAAGATTAATCTACAATACAGTATTAAAAAGGATATACAAACTTACAAAGGATTTATTTATTCATGTTTTGCGGAAGAAAATAGTCATCTAGCCTTATAGCGGTCATTATTATTATTATTATTGGAGGATTTACTGGGCGAGGTTAGGCCCGAGTGGACCTCTCTTCCACGTAACCTCGTATGATGTTCTTACATGGTAATTAGTAAAGGAAAAACATTAAATAAAACTAAGAAAAGAGAGGAGAAAAAACGAAAAAGGAAAGATTTTGTCATTTTAGGGACAGATAGAAAAACAAAATCTCTCTGGTAATTATCATAGTCGGGAGGAAAACCCCTCCAAAAACCTTTCCAAGGCAGAACCTTATACAAGTTATTTAACAAATATTACTAATCTATTACAATAATATCAACAATCCTACAAAGACACAATTTCAAATACTTTACATAACAACATAATTATAAGTAAATTCAGCCATACAATTATTAATATACCTACAGCATACAATAACACTTTTCCTCAGCTGGTAAAACACTCTTAATTATATGAAATAAAAAATAAAACAATCATAAAAATAAAATTATTTTAATAAAAGAATACTATATAAACATATACTATATAAACATACAAATTATGTTTCAGAACTTTTGAGCTTCTTTTCTTGAGCACTTTTCCTAGTTACCGACAGAATGCAGACATTTCGTAATAATAAAGCGGACCACTTATTTGCCAAACTATTTCTAATTCTCGAAACCAACACATTACAGTAGGGTCCAATATATTGCAAACATACTCAAGAGATCCCGGAAGCCAATTGGCTCGACTTTGGCGAAAGCGGACTCGAGTTCTATTCCCGGTGGCAGCGCAAATGGCCTCAGCTGTCGAAGCACTTTTAACAACACTTTTACGGTGCAGTCTAAATACGCCGAGTTAATTACATACACGGACTTCCATCCGCCCATTTGGTCCGAAAGGTGACATGAGGCACTAAAACTCCAAACAGGATACAATTGTTTTTTACCACTGTTAATTTAAAACATCGTCCGTACGCGAAAATATCATCGAAATCGTGGAATTATTTAAACTTTTTCGGGGGGTAACGAATTAAGTTTCACGGACGTCTCATGATGAACCGATATTTCTTCAGCGAATATTATGGAGCAAATCTGGCACTCCATGAAATCACAGATATGATTCGGAACGAATAACTGGGACATTCGTCCAACAGAATTCTTTCGTAGAATATGAAAAGGGTCGCGGGGATTTTATTTCATAGTTTTATAGTCAATCGACGACAAAAATGCGAAAAGAGCTCTGGGGAAAGAGAGATGGAATGGCGCTTTGAGAAATAAAGAAGATAGAAGGTTAGGATAAGAAGGGATTCGGAGAGTCAGTGAGCTGAGAACAGAAGTCCACTTTATTGAATCGCCTTCGTTGCCATAAAAGAGGCCGAAGAGAATTTTATGTCCCAAAACTTCCAACCCAGTGGACCTTCTATTGAAATGCAACAATCGCTCTCGCATCAACACTTGAGCGTCTCCGCAGCCGCGTAAATCAAATCGGACGACCACCGCTCCCTTGGACAATTCAATCTTCGGGAGTTGATTCGTTCCAGTCGCCGTTTTAGAATGCTCTCCATGCTCGAGACCCTCGTTTTAGATGTGGAAACTCGTCATCTCAAATTAGAGGACTACGTAATTAAGGTTTAGTAAGAGGCGTGGACTTGCTTAGTTAATGTATTCTAGTCGATATCACTGGTAATATTTTAATTATTTTTGTATCACCAATGATTCTGTTGTACAGGAAACCCCCGATTAATACGATTCCAGTTAACCCGAAATTCGCATTAACACGACTAGCTGTTTGTCAATGTATTCGCTCGAAATGAACACGTTTCCCCCTTTAGCACGAATTCATTTTATTATCCAATTAAAGGATATGTGATTAAGGATTTTAAATATTCGTTTAAACATTTATTTAGTTCGACAGTTTTTCAGGACTTATCTCTCTTGATAAGAGGGGGACACCTGAAATTTGTTTTAATATTTCGATAAAATAAATCAATTTTGTCATGTATATTTTATCTCACTTCTATATTGGTGCAATATTTTATATAATCTTGTGTATCATTCCTATCTTATCTTACATCACTATTCTTTTCGCGCGTGTTATTAAGTTTGATAGATATTTTGCAAAATATTCACAGTATTTACCTAAATTACTTATTTTTCCTTCCCAATTTTTCAAATAAATTTTTGTATATTTCTAATTTCTTTTGTATTCCATCGTATTTTTGTAAATACCTCACCCGTATATTGGTTAAAGTAAAGTTAAAAAAGCATAAAGCTTTTTTAACCTTCAGAATTTATTGTATTACTCATCTATCAAGTGATCGACATAACACAGGATAGAGTTATCAATATAAAAAAGACGAAATATTTATCTTTTCTAAAACCTGGAGAATTTCATCCCTGAATTTTTAAATACTTCTTGAAAAGAATTGTTTTCCCAGTAAGATTGCAGTAAAATTGTTCTTCTCCAAATCAAATACCTATATTCTAGCGTTTATATTGATTTCCGAAATTAATATTTAATTCATAAAAATGCCCTTAATTTTTCATAAACTCGTTCTATAAGCTGCATATTCATGAAGAAACTAAATTGTCTTAACTATCGCCATTCCGTTTGCTCATTACCAAAAAATTCGCAATACGAAATTGATAAACGAAAAAATGAAGCAGATTACATAATTAATGCAGAAGCAGAGAGGGGAATATCATTTACATGATGAATGGTCTATTGTTCGCAATTCAAATATTATCAAAAACTATAATAGATATCGTGATTTCAAATTTGTACGTATAAAGTTTATTTTCATACGTGTACGTGTAAAGTTTATTTTCATCCATAAATGGACCAATTTTATAGTTACTTATGTAATTCTACATAGCAGGAAACGCAGCGCTCCAGAAGTGCTATGTATTGTCTATATTTTTCTATGATACTTTTAGCAAGGGCGTCATAAGATTAAGAATTTTCCCATACAGTGAAAATGAAGTTGCTGAGAATTCTTATCGAGATCGATGACCCATAATTTAATATTGTTTTAAATAATCTAATATAATTATTAATAATAAAGATACCAAAGAAGTCTTTATCCCCAAACAAAAGCTGCTTAAAAGCTTACTAGACATCTGCTGAATCCACCTTCGTTCTTTTCTTCCTTTATAATTCTAGATTTATCCTCGGACAAGGTGATGTAGCATAAACTTTAAAAAATCTATGAATGACCCTAATATGATCATTTACAAAAGTTTACATAATGGATATTTAAAACGATAAAATTTTGATAACACAGGAAAAATTGTTAAATTTGCAAATACCTACATCTGACTCTATTCTATTTGTTGTGTTTTTGTATTTCCATTCTTGTTTTATTTTGTTTACGATGCAAAGAAGAATTCGTTGCTTTGTAGTTTCCAAGTTTACTGCGAACTCCGTTTGAAATATTTAAGTGAGAGAATAAAGTTTCCTCTAAGAAACCAGGATACTGACCCTCCCAAAACATGGGGATCGTTTGGTCACAGCTTCCGAAAGGGTGTCCACTTTGCTCTCCCCGATGATTCTCCACGCAGCTCAAGTACTCCGTGGAAAGAATAGATTTATTTGGGATGAAGGGGATCTCCTCGGAATCATATCACATCTATTCCCTTAAAATATTCGGGGTTTTCTTCTGCTCCCTATTTTTCGTTTACTCCCCTCCAAAATGTTTCCAGGAAATATTCACTTTCAATGGAAATTTCTCTTTAAGGAAAATTTGTCTGTTTTATGAAGCTGTGTTAACTTCTCATCTTCATCGCGCGCAATATTTCGCTAACTCTTGTATGTGTACAGATTAGCCATTTTCGAGGAAATCTCTTTGAAAATTTTGAACGTCTGCCCTTTTTCACTGCATTTAATTGCCACTTACTATTGTGATTTTGTTTTTTGAAAGTTTGATATATATATATATATATATATATATATATATATATATATATATATATACACATATATATTCTTTTCTGTAATATAAATTATTATAAAGTGTCATTAACTGTAATAATAAAATTGTAAAACATTGATAATAATGAATTATTATGATAAATTATAATAAATATGATAACAATGTATAATTATAAATCATGAGAGAATACTATGATTAATGCAATATCAAGGGTTCAGTAGCATGGAATGTAAACCAAAAAAGGAGTTAAATTAATTGTGGTTTCCAACCTAAGCAACCTTTCCTATTACTGGTAGAGCGCTTGGCAAAAGATAGATTTATTCCTTTAGATAGCTATTCCTTTATAAGAATATAATACTTATCAAAGAATGACATTGTAGAATACTAAGGCTAAACTTACTGAAGATGACTACTAAGTGGGCTTTACTGTTAGCAGATACTATCTTCGGGGTTGATTATCATGTAACTCCATTAACATATAACTAAAACACTATCATTGCAAAGTTACTCATCCGTGAGTGAGCCTTTCATTTCACGGACAGAGTAAAACATGCAGAATCCAAACGAGCGGAGATTTTGAATATTGAGGAACCTTGGGAAATATCAATGGGGTAGTAAATGATCGATAGATGACAAAGTATCAAACTTACGGAAGGTCGATAATAGGAGACCTCAGTCTGCCTCCGCCACTTGAAATTTTTCGAATGTGTGTGATGTATTAAAATTGCTACCGAAAAGGGTTGTCCAACGTAAGGACAACTGAAATCTTCGGAGCAAGATTTCAGATTTCAGAAAAGCAATCTTTTCGAAGCTTGTGTAAATAGATTTCAAAAACAGGAACGTCAATATTTAGTTAGACATGTGTGTATCGAAAACTTTTCGTAATCATTCGTTAAATTTATCTTCATTTTGGCTTAAATTGTACGCGGTCTATGGCGTAAGTAATCTATGCAATAGGCGAAGATACGAAACATTGGGCTCCCTGATAATCATGTGGGCATCGCATTCAGCCTTGGCGAAAGCGGTCCCGAGTTCGATTTCCGGTGGGAGTGCATATGCGAAATGATCTCAACCGTCGAAGCTTTTTTTAACAGTGATACTAATACTTCTCTACGAAACACTTGAGTTAGAGTGTGTACTTTAAGAGGTCCTCATTGGCCAGCAAGTTAGAATAGTTTTGTATCCCGGAAAAAAGATAACCTTGCTCAATAAGAGTCTCCATTTCCAGTGAGCTAAAAGCGATGTTGGTGAAATTTTCTTCGATTTTTTTCTAAATGTCTTAAATATATCTTTGGATTGGGGATTTTAGATGTCATCATCACCAGAGGGTTTCTCAGATGGGATATGATTTTTGTGTGACCATTCACATAGCTGTGGAGTTTTATTTTTTATGGGAGTTTCCTTTTTGCATTGTTCAGCAAAAAGGCAGATGCACAAGCGATGTCCTGCACACGTCTCTACGCAATTCTTCTTTTATCTGTGGAGGTTATAAACCCCATGGCCACTATTTGTGCGTCTTATAATGGTGGTTTAATGCGCGAGGTGTGAATCGTTCGAAGCAAAAAATGATGACCGTCATCGGAATGGGGAATGGTCTTCATCCTTGCGTTCTTTCCTATTTAATAGAATTCTATATCTATGGGAAGTAACTGCTTTCTGCGATGGATTCCGGATTTGGAACAGCTCATCTTGGGAAACTCGACCAAATCTGCGGTTTGTTTAAAGTTTTGGGTAGAAAATATTTTATCGGCTTTCGGCAAGTTACACCTTTTACTTTCCTCGCGCATCGATCGAACTTTTATTTGTTCCTAGTTGTTAGTCATCGATCAATATAATTTCGATTTGCCATTGAATTGTCAGAGCCATCATTGAAAATTTTGTAATTCTCATCACTTTTCAGTTGTTTGTACGTATAAATACCATTCACTTAAAAATTTACGAGATAATAAAGGAAAATAAATACTGATTCAATAACATCTTTTATCCGAAGAAAAAGTAAGGAAACCAATAGGATTAACAGAGTTTGAAAAGTCTGATAAGGCGATAATCAGCTATCTCTATGTAGCTCAATATATTCTATGGATAATAATACTCTACTTGCTCAGTTGGTTGGGGCTTCTGTCCCTAAAATCTTAGTTTAGTTCCTTCAGACCTTCAAATTCCTTTCGGATAAAAGTCTAAGATATCCGGTATTTACAAAAAAAATCTATTTTTTCAAATCTTGCCTTCGAATTTTACAAATAAATTTCCACGATATTATGGAATTATAAAATGTTGATTTTTAAATTTTTAGGGTTTATTAATTGAAATTATATATTCAGAAAAGTGTGCAAGTTGTAATAGATGCTGATCTACAGCAATTACTTAAGCGGATTTTAGTAAATGCGTACACAACTAGGATAAGCTAATGTGCGATATAAGTAAGAAATGAGATATTTATTTGTAAACTCAGTAACAGTAATACAGTAAGTTTGTGAGATCGACCTATGCATTGGCAAATATGATATTTCCTTGTATAGCAAAAGTGACTTAATTAACAAGTCCCGTATGGACTTCTTATACTCAGACGCCAATAACATCATCTCTTGAGTTGTACTTCTACTTCGTAACTACATCTCTTGAGCTCCTTAGTCCCCTCGAGCTAGGTAATTCTGAATACCAGCTGGCTCATAAGAAAACTTATGACATGGATCATCCCCATTCATCCCACAGCCGGAATCAACGCTTTAAATTTATCCCGCCAACTATTTCCTGCACCCTTTGCTTACTCAACCTTACTTTTGCTTAATATTTTCCTCTGCTTCAAGAAATCTATAAAGTTGACTAAAAATCTCGCTGGTCCTCCCATAAAGATTTTACTTTGTTAAATCCGGATTCAGCAGTCCGTTGGTAGATTGAACCTAAATGGAGGGAATTTGCTTCGAATTATTTAAAATCTTTTAAACGAAATCTATCGCATTTACGTCCTCCTTTTCTAGAGAGTTTTAGTGAGCCATTTTTCACCCGCGAATTTTAATGCGTAATGCTTTTTATGCCGTTTCCCTCCTAAGGGTTGGTGGTCGGCTTAGAAAGGAATATCGTAAAATTCTATGCATAGAATGGTTTCCGCTGCACCGTAAAATGTTTATTAGAAAGGTTTCTTCTGTTGTGACAGCAGTTTTATTTTCTGGATAGGGCTGTAAATTGGACAATGCTTCTGGCCTTCCTTTGTGACCGCTAGATTGCGGTGTCGAGTCCTCTTTCCAGTTTGGTCCACGAACAGCTAATTTCGAATAAGAGAAGGCTCAGATGTCCAAGATCGACTAAGTTCGCTGATTTTGGTTCGCCTGATCACTGTCAAAAGTAATGCTCTTGATGGGTATGCTATTTAGAGATGCAAACATTCAGTTTGCAATATTAGCTTCGAGATTCACTTTTCTGTAATACCGATACAGATTAATATGGCTGGAGTCTGGACTGTCATAAACTGGACATTAATATGACATATTTCGTACTGGAGGTTAGAAAGTAACAAAATTTATTTCGTGCATTTTGATATACAACTACATAAGATATCATTTGATGGCAAGGCATCTGATATTCATGTTTAATGGTGTTGACATTCAATGTTGTAGGAGGATGTTAATGTTTCTAAAGGGAGAGAATAAGGAAGACAGAGCTGTTGTGATGTGAGGAACGAGATGTTGGAAAGAACAATCGTTAAGAATGAATGGTTTAATGTATGGAAGGTGTGCAGAAGCGTGTGCAAAGAATAGAGAGTATTGCGCCTAAACGATGTCAGTTTATACTGAAAAGAAATTGCGAGCGTGATATATGTGTAGCTAAGCCTTTCATTTTAAAAATGCAATACTTATAAAATACATTTCAGAGGAAGTAGTACGGCAAATACTAGCATAATAGTAGATATATTCTTTTGAGGGCTTCCAGATTTATTAGTGAGTAGCGTGGTCACCTCCGGTGAAAGCAGTCACGGGTTCGATTCCCGCTGGAGGCACATACATACGAAATGATCTGAGCCATCGAGAGACTTCTAAAAATATTACTAGATCTCTTCATGCCCAGTTTTAAATCTTTGGATATAATGTAATTTTCTTCCTTAGATCTACTGTCGAAAGATTCAATTTTGAATCACGACACTTCTGTCTTCTTGTAGTATCATATTTAAATAACCAATGTTTTCGGTCGTTTCTTAAATATTTTGCATAATCGTTGCAATTTTGTTGCTATAAACATGGGTTTGATATTTCCTTCAAGCCAAATTGTCTCCAAAGATACAAATGAGCATGAAGTAAATTTCGGTATCAATGTGTTACAGATAAAATATAAGTGGTGTCACTGAATAATTGTTGCTTAATATTAATTCAGTAACTGGGTGAACGAATTAAATTCTTCATCTATTACGAAATATATTGACGAATCTGCCAATGAAACATTACATAATTAACGCAGCATAATTATCGGGATTTCTATGCAAGTGAGGTTAGAGAAGCTCAAGAATGAGATATGTATATTTAGTAGCACGCTGGAGAACATAATCATGGTATGCAACTGTATCGAACAGAACACAAAAGAATTGTTCTGAGTGACGAAAGGGCAGGAAAATTGAAAATCTTGAACCTTAATGGAAATCGGGACCGTTGTTATTCAGCTCCGGATTTCAGGTCGCTCTTTAATTAAATGAAACAGTATTTACTCATTCATTATTACTTACTCATACAGTGTAAAAGTATATAACTCTCATGTATCATAACGGTGATTTCAAAGTCACTAATTAACATCTACAATTAAATGCAAAACTAACACTTAGATACTATTACGAAACCACGAGTTTCATGGTAAGATTAGGTTAAATTTCATATAATTAAAATTTTACTCATTGCTATAGAATAATTATGATATCTAATTACGAAGAGAAAGATTCTGGTCGACAATGGATGCCGGAATGAAATCGAAATTTGACATTTTCATTGAAATGGAGCAGCAACAATAATGGTCTCATACCCTGAACTTTTCTATTAGTAGTAGACAAATTAGGCATTAAATAGTTATGTGCGAAGCTTGCTTTTCGATTTCGAATCGAAATCGAAGCAATTAAAAATTATTCAAATTTTTAATCGAACTACCAAAATATTCGATTCGATACTATGTCCGTTTGTTTCTCGTCAATTTCCCAAACTTGAGCTCACTTTTTTCGTTCCTGCTTATCGTCGTCATCCTCTAAAATGGCATTGCAAATTAATAATAAGGAAATTTAAAATGAAATGTTTTTCATTTTCATTCATAAGTTATTTTTGGTTAGAAGCGTGCTTATATAAAATGTAGTGTATTAATTCCATGTAGAAAATTGAAACGCGAAGCAAGAAAAGAGTAATGAGAACTATATTCATCAAAATTTAAATTATTTTCCGCTTAAATAAATATTCGATATATGATTTGATTCGTTTAAAATTTTTCAGATGTCGATTCGATTCGAAACTTCGAAATTCGCTCAACAATTATGATTTACTTTCTCAAGAACCGAAAAGGTTTTCCTCAGGTAATTTTTAATCTTCCTTTTTGAAAGTGATTTTTTTACTCCAAGAGCAGATGGGTGTAACTAAGAGATCGAAGAGCGAGTTTAAGTTGTGGAGAGGGTTGAAAATGCTTTCATTTGGATGAAAACCGCGGCAATCCAAATATCGATGGAAAAGAGCGTCCCCTCGGAGACGGCGGTTGAAAGGTCAAATGTTTCAAGTTTTTCGGATCATTGCCTCGGATCGGAAAAGGCCAAAAAGAATATGGAAACCCAAATGAAATATTTCTTCCCCACCCTTTGTCCCGAAAAGGGTGCGGCGGTCCCGCGACATAGCGATTTCCGTCGAATAGTTTCACACTACACTGACTCCATATCGGGGCGTGGGTTGGTTCCACATTTATTCTCGGCTTGTCGAACCTTCATCGCAGACAGTTTTAAAGAAAAGTTACGACATTTTAACGGAACCGGAACTTGTCTTTATTTATTTATATTTTACGGGACGGTGTACGAGGGAAGAACGGCGAAGGCCTTGGATCTGAGGATAGCAAAGAAGAGCAAATGTGCAACAAAAGGGAATTCGAAGGATGAATCATTGATTCGAAGGAAGTTAAGCGGAGATTTTAACCATAGTTGCCAGTTTAGCTATTATTTGTAATATTCCAGTTTACCAAATGATACTTAGTTAATTTATTTACCAATTGATTCTAGGGTCTTATTCCCAATCAGGTGCCATGCAAGACAAGAGAAATAATCTCATAATTTTCTCAGAACACATTCCTCTTTGGACGGAGACATCTTTTAAAAACTTATAAGGTTCTTCCTTTCGTCTAGTACTCTTCAAGGTCTAGTGTTGACATCTTACTCAACTTTATTGCAGTTGTTGAAATATTCAATTAAGAAATAAGAATTTGAAATATTGAAATGTTGGAACTTTTTAATTAAAAAATAAGGGGTTGTAATCTTTCTATTTAACAACTTTCTTCATATGTGTGCTGGTTCAGGGTTCGAATCCTGTCAGGCGTGTTTGTGTTCATACCTTAAAAAATTTTTAATTTTGATACAGGTCTCTTAAGAATAAAGTTCGCGTAATCAAGTCATCATTTTTATTATTACTTCTCTTATTAAATTTTATCTCTTCCTCAGTTTCTTAAATTCTTCGTTTTTCTGAAAGGCGAATCCCGCCAAATAAATCGAGCAAGAATTCTAATTTTTGGTCAATCTCTCACTTGGATAAAGTAATTCGAGGGTTTATGTTCTTGCGTGCAATTGATGTCCTATCACGAGCGTCAGATAGTGCAGTATGTGGGGAGGATGAGTTAAGAGCGTTTTTTTGCGGTGCACCCAACCCTTTACGAGAGGGTAAAATGCTCAGTGGATGCTTTTGAAAGGAAATCGAGGGATGTACGAGTCCGATTTTTTCACCATATTTTATTACCGCCGGATTTTTTGTCACGAGTTTTTTTTTTGCCCCCACCGTAAACTTCTAAAGTCCTCTTGAGGACCTGAAATGGACAGAAGGGGGGTCATCCGGCCGACCCCTTTGGCGAAAAGGCCTCAGAAATCAGTTTTTATTCCTCTTATACTCGTACCTGCATTTCTTTAGAAATGATTCCTGGATATGATATTTCTTCTTCAGAGAACCCTTTATAAAATCTTTCGCGATTTTATTATTTAATTTCAAAGAAAATGTACAATAATATTCAAGTAAATGAACGATTGGTAATTACTTAATTATCAATGCTATTCTACAGATTAAAATTAAAGTATTAATTATTATTGTAATGATCATTGATATATATATATATATATTCATAAAATTCAACCCATTTAAAACTAATTAAGATACATTATTCAAACCCACTGAATATTTTTACGAAAACAACTTTTAGTGCGTATACTAGTTCTTCAGATATTATATCTTCTTTGTTTTCATTTGAAGAGATGTAGGCAGAGGTTGTCTGCCGATAACAATCATTGCGGTTGGAATACAGGCTACCATTGCCCTTGACTAACATTTCTGCCAAAAAATGGTAAGATATTTACCCTCCCAGAGCGCAATTTTAATATTAAAATTACTTGACGTTGACAGTGTTCTTCTCCGTATTAACAAATTGAACAGAAGAAAAGACTTTTATGTATCATATGCAATTTTTACCCTTCTGATTTGATTGGGAAATGAATCAGGAATATGAGGAGAAATGAATCAGTTTTCTTCTCATAATAATAATAATTATTATTATTATATAGTTCTGAAAAATTCTCCTTTTTGATTCTTTTCATTTTAAAAATGTTCCTCTCGCAAAAATCTTCTCTTGCTGTTAAGTTTTGGTTTCGAAATCACGAAAATGTTATCTAGGTATTCATTCATTACGGTAGAGAATGCTATTGAAACTTCACGATCGGTTTTGCTTTAGTACTTTCTTCACGCTTCGTTGGTTCGTTTATAAGGAAACTCAATGAAACGGAACTTGAAATAACAAACAAACTTAAATTCATTGTGGACAAATTTTTCTTATTTGAGACACGTGCGGTAGATGCTAGGAAGCGTGTCGCATGTTTTCGTTTTTCTTTAGCTTCGCTCGACAAAAGGGATCTCCTATCAGCCAATTATTAACATAATTTCGCCTTAAACGAGCCTTTGGAAGAGGAGTCCAAAGGAAACTGCATCTGCGTCTCGGAAGTGGCGCACACCGGCTGCGCACGGATCCCGAACTAATACGGCTTAAAAACTCGTAAAATTTTACCGCCGGGCGCATTTCAGCCTCTCTTTAATCCGTCCTTTCGGCGGAATGGTATGAAAAATGGCGGAAGGGTTGTGCACCGACCCCTCTGCATTCCCAATATTCACTCTCCATCGCCTCGAAAAGCCGATTAAATCTTTTAAACTTCCGCTCAAATCGTCGATTCGGTTTTTTTCGACTGTGGATTTTTTCAGCCGCGTCTGTCTCTCGTCTCCCTGGACAAAAGAATGACGAAACCCGTCATCACCGTGATGTGTGGTCGTAACATTTACACCGCCGTCTTTTAGTGATTCTCTTGTTTTCTCTTCTGATGCCCACACGTGCTTGTTTACCGGTGACTTCTCGTCCGTGAAACCAATTTCTGCACCGCAATTGAATGCCTTTTTTCGAAGACTTCAAATAGAGAGGCTTTCACCGGTGTCGTCTCACATTCTGTCATTTATTAGTTTTTGTCAGATGACTTCTTTGGGATGAATTCTCTACACTACTGGTTTCTTGTCGATTAAGTTTCGCCTGGAAAACTGGAACTAATATAACGCAGGAGTACGATTTTATTCTAGGGCAGATGTGAACTAGTTGTGACTCTAGAGTAATTATTATGGTTATTTGTGAAAGTTGGGTGTGTTAAGAGAAGGATGCGAATAACGTGAGTTGCATTTGGTCATATGAGAAGTGTACAGAACCAGAATTCGGCATTGGCTGAACGAGTATAAGTTACTTCGATACTGCATGCCAATGGGTGATAAATTTCCTGCAGTCCCCAAATTACTTCACACATGTGGGCTTACGAAGATTTCTTTGCCGGGGTACTTTCGGGCAAAGAAATATTACCTCAAGTTAGAGGCTAATTTAAATATTACTTATGCCTGGCAACTTTGGGGTCTTGGAAATGGGTCCCCAGAGCTAATTAACAGATTGTCTCTGTGGGACCTAAAACCGTATTCAAAACAATCGCCCCCACATGGTCAATCTTCCCTTCATTCATTCAATACTTAACAAGATAATCCTAATATTACCACAAAGGCCCTGAGAGTGCCCAAAACACGAATCCAAGAAGACCCATTTTACAGATCGCCACAGAAACTTCATAACGCTGGACTTTCACACTTTCATATCCCCATTGATATCTTACGGAAGAACATTTCTAGACACCTGGAGTCGAACCCAGGTTCAATATGGAATCGGTTGATTGCTTTCATAATTGCGATCTCCATATGACTGTCCATCCTTTTGGGAAGGGACCCAAAATAAGTATTGGAAATCGCGTTCTAATATGAACATTTTTCCTCTAGCTAGAATTTGTAAAATACCATGGGAAATATCGAAGAAGATTGAAAACTATCCACGGATCATCCGGAAAACGAGTCCACTAGAAGTCCCGGAAAAATCCACTATTTGTTGTTATGGTAATAAATATCCTTTTGGGATTATTGATGTAATTAATTAAGTGTAATTTGGATATTCGTTGTATTCATCAAACAGCTTCACTTGCCTTCGTAAACAAATTTGTTATCAATTATATAGTATTACAGAAAATCCTAAAATGAAGTGCGAATCGGTGTAAGTATTTAAGTACACCAAGAATGTCAACAACCTTTATGCCCTAAAAAAGTAAAAATTTGGTGAATTTTTCGTAGTGCGTTTAACTAATCTCGGCTAGCTGACGAATAGTCGGCTGAAGGTCTCAATGAATTTACTAGTCTGTCCCAAATTCAATTTCCGGAGTATAAGTGGCTCTTAAAGTTCTTAGAAGATTCCTTCTACAGAAAAAAAGTTCGTAGCCATCAATTACTTTGACTGTTGACCTGCGAATACACACATTCTCACCAAATAAACACAGCTTCGCCAAATCAAACATTTTGGGCTAATTTAGGGCCTTCGTTCTAGAATATTACGTCTCACATTAAGCTAAACAGGATTTTGATTAAAAGGACAAAGAGAAGTTGTACTTTTCCCGATTTTAAGAACGCTAGTGAAAGTCAGTCTTGCAGTAGTGCATTATCAGATATCATTGAAATTATCATACGGACGAAGACGATAAGTAACTGATTCGTGTAATAAAAATGTGAAAATTGCTATAGCTCTTCATAATTTGTCTTATTTAAGAATACAGTACATTATTTTGTGCAAACAAATCATTTTACTGATTCATTCATGTAATCCCATCGCATATATATCTTAATTATAAATTATTCTTAAGAAAATGTTTTACTATGCTCTGAAGAATATGCCGAAATAACTTACTTGAGTGGAAACAGAAATTTGTGCGAAATCATGGATTCAAGCATCACTCATTTGTTTCCAAGTTTGCATTAGAGAGTATTATCATTTCTGTATAGGAACTTCCTACAATTTGGTGGTATCTGTTGCAAAGCCTCTATGAAGTTAAGCAGCAGGTATCTAATCTGATACTTTCGAAGGTATATTTAAACGACCATATCTCGCGGACTAGTGGAGGGAAACACTTGGGACAAAAACGATTATTTTCATATTTATTTCTCTGTTTATCTCTGCTCAAAACGCGATTCCACTTGGAAACCTATCCTTGTTAGTCCTTTTAGACTTCGAATAGGAATTTCTATTTTATTACATCCCCTATCCCTTAAAAATCAACTCCTCTGTTAAAATATTTCTTCTAAGTTTTTAGAAGCACCATTACTTAGCATATGCATGCTTTATATTACAGTGCCTCATTTTTCAGGGCACGTATTTCTTTCTGAAGATTTGAAAGTACCAATTGAGTTACAGCCAGAGACGTTCGATCAAAGTTTTGAAGCACTTTTGGAGAGAGGGATGAAATGGCAAATTCGTCACCCTTAGATTTAGACTGAATGGTGTTTGCTTTGACGAAAGATGTGTGTTTTTTGCTTTTTATCCAATCAGTTTAAGCGAGAGGTGATGGAGAGGGTCGTTTTGCCCGCTTAAACACCTCTCTTTTGAAATCTCTTCTCTAAATCACTGAAATGGCCGAAAAAACATTTTCGCTTTTCTTTGGAGGGAGGCTATCGAGGCAGACTAATGCCGTCAAAGTAAAACAAAACATATTTCTCCCTCCAAAAAACCCAATAATAGTAAGTGCATCGCCTTACAAATCCCCTTGCGACGCATTATTTCCACTTGATGGTCCTCTCACCCTATAATCCCTTCCATTTCGCACTTCCGCTAACAAAGGGTACACTTTGAAATTTCAGTCTACATTAGGCGCACTGTTGCTTGTTACATTATTTCATAAATATATGACGCGGCGATATTGCGCGTGAATAGGAAACGTCGGTTAGTCAATTTGCGAGTGGAACCAGAAAGAACTGAAAAGTCTGCAATATCAAAGCCTTCGTTGCTCAATTTTTCTCTCGAGGAATTCCATTCCGTTTGATTCTTTTATATATCTATACATAACTGGAAGAAATTTCTCTGGGGCTGTGTTCTGCTATCCTTCCATCATGTGTTCCTCTATCGTTTCTTGTCTTATCGCCTTTATTAGAAAAATTGGCAAACAAGAAATCAAGCAAATTTACCAAAATTCAGCTCGTCTTCATTAGTATTAATGCAAAACAGGGCGGAGGGTATATAATAGAGCAATAGCATTCCTATTCACGGAATTTTATTTCTACCATTATTAAATAATTTCAGCATAACAATATTTAAAGTTTTGTATATTTTAGCATGGATTTCAATGTTAATATTTCGATTGGAAAATTCTTTAATCATTCACAAAAGACGACACGGAATCAGGCGTAACTTTGTGGTCATTATTAATTCTAACAAAATCCATATTGAGGAATCTTTTACGAATTTTTTTCTAAACTTTTTCTGTGGTTTAGTAAAAGATTCTTCAATATGGATTTTGTCATTCACAAAAGCTTCATTTTTATGATAGGAAAGTAACTCCCCTCACTTAGCTTAGCGAAATGATACAAGCGCAGTATTCTGAGAAAATGCTGTCATCTAATCTTTAGATTCGTTTTGAATGTATGTTGTATGTACATGACTGTAGTTTTTATATAAAACACGGGAATCAGAATTTAGTATCAGTATTTAGAAGTTTAGTCGATTCGTCGAAACAAGCGATGCTTTATGTGTCTTTCGATAGAGTCGGATAACTTGATAAGATTAGGACTTAATTTTCATCCTTTTGCTTGACGATGACGTATGGATGTCGATAAATGGACACACTTGCACTATTCCATTGAATATATATTCATATTCAACTTAGGTTTCGGTCGATTCTTTCATCGTCAGTAAATGCTTTCATTTATTTTTGCATCGATATAACGGAATTCCACAAAGAATCGAGCGAATCGAATATTTATTTTACCCCTATAGATATGTGAAATTAAACGTTGAAATAGCGGAATTAGTCGGAAAATACTCTAAAGAGTTAAGTTTGTAACTGTATTAGAGATGCCATCCCTCGGATGCAATCCCTCCGTCTAACCGCGAGAGCACCCAAGTGGAATAAAAGCTGTCGCGAAAGCGGGAATTTATTTAACGAAATCAAAACGACGGCGTCCATTATGTGATGGGGGCAGATGGTTGACAAGATGGAAGTTATTGCAGTCGGATATGGGGGGGCTGTCATTCAGAGGGGAGTTTAAAGCGGGTGGGGCCAACGCGTGGGTCAACTCATAAATACAATTCATAGTTTACAATTTTGGCAGCACTTATGCTTACTTTCGCATTCTATGATGCAGTTTGATGGTTTCCTGTCTGCTAAGATTCCTGAGTGCATAGATCTAGGTTCGCGTCTATTTCATAGTTCATTGTAGTATTTTGAGGAAATAACTAGTGGACAAAGTTGACGTTTTTCTTGCTACGGAATACTGTTCTTAATAAATTGATTCTATATGTGTATTCCATTAACTGTTTGTATCTACTACGGATTTCCATGGGATTCCAGTTATCTTTAAAATATTAACGCATCCTTTTCCAAATCGGTTCTAGCTAATTTTCGACTTATTGAGATCTTCATGAGCCAAAAATAATTCGAATTTATGATTAAATAACTTTTCTCGTATTTATTAGGGTCTCTTCTTAGGCTTATTATCTCCATCATTTATGGGTTTGTTTAGTTAATATTACTAACGACGAGGATGAATTTGTTTTTGAAATACTTAATTTATCGGACAGATTCTTTTTCTGCTACAGACTCTTATCGGGAAAATCAGGCTCCCTCCGGTTTCGAACCTGGTACCGCCTCAGAAGAGCGCCGTCTACAAAGCTAAACGAAATCTCTGCATATTTGTAATTTTCTTATAATTCTTATATTATTATCACTTAATACAATTTGCAATATGTTGAAACTTATGAAATTTCTTCATTTCGTATGTTCTTGATATCGAAGAATGTGAGCCACCCACGAAGCTACTTCGGGCGAAGGGATGTATTCAATATTTCGTGGATAAATGTGGAGATGAAATTGGCAAATCGTGCGGTTGGATGAGTTTGGATGCTTTCTTTAAAGGGGGCTGTAAAGAGTGCTTGAGATGAGGTCATAATGAGATCAGGGGAATCCTTTTTAAGCTTCTCGATGTATGTGACGTGTAATAGCGGAAAGCGGACGAATGTGACAGGTTGAAAGCAGCTTAAGGGTGGCAAGTGCTGAATCGGATCAACCGATCTCCCGACACCTCCTCCACACAAAAGGAGTCAAAGAGAAACGGGTGTGAGTGATTAGCAAGTCAAGGGCGGAGCATTCGAGATTAAGATAATAAATCCCTCAGAATATTCTCCAAGTATCTATAGAAATAATTAATTCACCTCTCAAACTATTCATTATGTTGTTATTGTTGCTATCTCCGTATCTATGACCGACTTTGTTTCGTTTTTGGATGCTTATTGATACCATGCTCCTTTTATGACAGTTGATATATTTCTATCATAATATCGTATTTTCATAGATGCTAAGGAGAAATATATGTAAGCGTTGAATCAAAGTAGGGCAACTCCTTCCGAGTTCGTCATTTTGTATCGTTATTTTGCATCTTTCATTGATAATGTGCCGTTAACAATGCATTCATTAGATGCAATGTTTCAAGATCACTCTCTGGGATAATTCGTTGCTTGTTTCGGTCACATAGATGTACATACTAATATCATTTCTTAAAAGAGAGATATTAACCTTTTTGTGTCAGATTTCTATTTTTATTTCCCATTTTTAATAAGATTCTATATAAGTTTCATTTTGGAGTAATTCAGTACATTATGTATTCCTTCTTATTTTCCGGGAAGACCCATTTCTACCATCTTATCTACCACACGCAGCTTGCTTTCTCGTTGTCTACCTATGCTATTTTTTATAAATTCTTTATGGCTCTTGCGGGACTGTCCTACAGCACAGTAAATTAATTAATTATTATATTGTCCCTTACAGACTACTTACACGTTCTTCCGTCCTCACCAAGATTTCAAACAATCCTAAAAGACCTCATTTGTCACGGAAGTCGTCATTTAAACCATATTTGTTCTTTATCCGTTCTTTGCTGTGTTAGTTTCTACCTTTTAAACTTATTTAATTTTTGTCAATTGGATATTGCATCAGAAGAGTAATGGAATATTTTTGACCCAAAAAATGAAACATTTTAAATGAGGAGGTGGCAAAAATACTGGCGATTGAAAATGATAAAACGGTCGAAAATGTTATGAATACAGAACGCTTGTTTTGAGAAAGATGTGGTTTAGGATAGAAAGAAGTTGATTGTTTATAATCTACGTAGGTGAATTTCCAAAACATCTCCCATGCTGAGATGTTGTGGAAATCTATTAGTAAAATATTTAGATGTAAAACGACGTGTACTACTCGTATTTCCACTCTTACGTATATTATTTGACGAGAGGTTTTGGCCTTATACAACCATCGTCATTTAATATTCATTTAAATTAATAAAATTAAGCGTCTACTTGAATTTAAAACTTAATAGCGACCTGACGATGGCTCTGTATTGCCGAAATCGATCGTCAATGAATAAACACGAGCAAATAGTATATGCCGTTTTTCATCTAAACCTTTTAGAGCTAATAGTTGTTGTATACTGTTGATCTTGTGAAATGCCGGGAAAATGATACAAGAATTCGTAGTTCTGGAATCCGATAGGCTCCAGCGACTATTTTTAAAGAGAAGTTATAATTTTTGTGCTGCAATAGAATTTGCATTCAATGACTTAATTTGAATTTAAAACATTTATTAGGGAAAATGATAATGCAAATGAAAAGACTCACCCTTAGACATCCCGAAGCTCAGTTTCAAACGACAAATGTTGGGGAGATCAGGTGTTGGAAGCAGTGCCACCATCTGTCCTCTCGGACAGCAATTCGATTAGACCTGTCGGTATGGAATCGGATTGACAATTAGCGGGGGAAGGAATGTGACGACTTAAAAAGCACCATCTCGCGTTTGAGAGGGTCTTTGGTTGAAGTGCGACCGAGTGAGATGACGAGACAACGCTTTTCAATTACATTAAACTCTCTTCTCCCCCTTTCTTGCTGTCTCTATGGGGGTCAATGCCTAAAAGCACGATTCCTTGAATACTTCCATCAACTAATCTCTATATATATTATATATATTGTTATTCTTAAATATATTAATCGCAGTTGGAGTATCATTCCGGTGGCAACATTCTACGATAGTGTTTTAAGCTTATAACATGGCACAATACTGCGTACTATACTACAATATTCATAATACAACACAACCTACAATTACAAAAGATACATCAACTACCTACAAAACTACATTATTATGAAACATACCTCCTTGCAACAATGTTACAACATATACGAGGGTGATCTGAAAAGTTTTCGACCCCAGATTTTTCAGAAATCTTCAGAAAACATGTCGAGAAATGGCAAAATGTCGGAAACTTTTAGACCACCAATTTACAACGATATAATAACACAGTTGACACCTAGCTATATCTATAAAGTATTTCCTAATAGTAATGCTTGATGCACTTACAAGTCATACACACTCACCTGAAGCTAACTAAATACAGATTTATATCAACTAATTTTCCTTGCTAAACATCCCTTATTAATCACAAGTTTTTCTAGGTTTCATGGTAGGCCTTCGCGAAAAAAAATGGACGCAATTTTTTTCTATTCCTTTTAGTGTTTTATTTTTTCTCTACATTTGTTTTGGTGACTATATAAACACTTATTAAATTCCTGTAAGAGTAATTGCATCGCATTGCAATCATACTATATCGCAAAGAACTTTAATGTACAACTGCTTGTTTCTTAATGAAAGTATTGCTGTTAAACACGTCATTTTTTATAATTGATTGCGCGTATTCCTCTCGACTACTCAATTTGAAAACAGCAATCGCAGATAGGTTTAGGCCGAATGAAACACATAGAGCTGTTTAGTATTGCCAATGGAAGTAATACTAATACAATGTGACATACTTTTCCGCTATCGTAGGAGAAAATGTACTTTTCCCTTACTTCCATTGAATCGCCACTCTCAAAACCTTTTCACTCCAATCGAAATTTCACGTCAATCCAAATCCCTTCTGTGAAACATTTTCACTCACAAATTGAATTTCTCATCTGTCACACGGCCTCTGCTCCCCCCGACCGATACATGTGGTTTTCCCTTCCCTAAAAATGAGAGAACAAATCACACTATGCAATACTCGAAGCGGAAACCTAACCGAATTAAATTGAAAGATCTAGGTTCGACTCCCTATCAGGTATGGCCTTTTCTCTTTATCCCTTGAGTTTTTAACACGACATATGTCTATCTTCAATTCCGCTCCTCATTGTAACCCTTAAATCGGGTTCTTCTCAACACCACTTAGGAGGTGTTTGAACACCCATGAGGACGGTGGCGGTCATCCCTCGCATAGCATAGCCAAGATATCATTCATTTCTGATTTAAACAGGGTTTAAATAGCTGTATAACCTTTCGCTGCACCTAAACGGTAGATACACTCGTAATTCAAAAAGTTTCAAACAAATAAGTAGACTATGCATATAAATTGAAGTGATTCTATATTCGACTAACTGATCTGTGGATTATGGGCTCTCATAGGTAAAAATGTTTCTTTGAGGATACGGCAATTGAAAACGTTCAATCTCTGTTTTGAGGATAGTTTGATTAATTAAGATGTACAAATATAATTAAAGAAGTGTCAGTTTAGGGACCTCGAACTCCTGAAAAATGAAGATTCCTCGCAGCGAGTACTTGACGCATATGAAGGCAGTTTGAATAGATAATTTATTGAGGATTTATACCGTTTAAAAAGCGTCCTTCCTAATAGCGAACGTTGGTGAGAGTCGTTTAAAACAATTGCCAATGGGAGACGTTGGTCGTGCAGGCGGAATGCAAAGCGGCGGCAGCGGTAATGGTGCGGAACGGAGGAAAAAAACAAACGCCGCCCTAGATGCGCTCATTTCGCTAAATAGCCGCCACGTGATAATTCCGCGTGGGCAATTGAGAGCCAATGAGCGGAACGATATCGCTTGAAATGTATCGTCGCTTTTGTGCGATTATAGTCCATTCTGAATGAGAGGCTTTTGGTAATTTACATATAATTTACCGTTGGTTTCAATTGATTTCAGAAGGCTTCAAACAGTATTCGAGAAAGTGAGTTTGTTTTTCGTGATTAGTTCTTAATCTCAGAGGATTGGTATAGCTCTTAGTTACATCAAGAGATCTTCCTTAATCAAGCAGAATGAATTTTCGTCTTTGTTATTATGATTGCCTTACTTATTGTCTTACGTACCGTAATGATTGGAACTATCACGGTTTTAACGCATCGTTCCGGTCAATTTTTCTGTCATGGTTTTATGGAAAAACTCAGAGAAAGAGCATAATGTAAGATAAAGAAATTTAAATGATATTTGTCATTTAAATACCATTTTTATGAGTTATTAACGCTGCACACTGATCCAAGCTGATTTTGTGTGTTTTTACACACAAAATCAGCTTGGAGTAGGTTTTTAGGCAAGGTCTTAGTTTTAGACTATTCAAATTCAATATTTTCCGGTTTCTTACCAACAAAATATGGTTAGTATTATGTAAATATTTTCCTCTGAGTTGTTTAGTTACGCTTAATCAATAATTTAACTATACCAATAGCATGTCTACTATAGTCTGGCACAGAGTTTGGTTGATGTATATGTGGGAGACAATTAAAGTTAGTCTAATTGATATTCTATATTGTTAATAGTTTTCTGGGGCGCTAGTTACTAAATATCTGCACGTTGATTGGAGATTTCATTAAGTTGATTCTTCTTAATGCTGTTTCTCAAGCTATCTTGTGGGAGTTTTATAATAGCGGGAGTTGAATAATAGCGGTCGACCGCTATTATTCAACAATAGATGACAGACTCTGTAAATATCTATAGCTGTGGCAGGCATAGCGAAGTAAAGAAGATTCATTATCGTTTTTAAAATATAAAGCCTTTGATTAAACATTAAAACCCTTCCATTTAGTTTTCTGATATGGAAGGAAATAAAACTTTGTAATAATCCCTCTTATAACGTGCTTTTCACTAGGTTCTCTGGATTGCGTCTTAAACAAGTAGTACTGTAGTTTCAGCAATTTTATACACCTACCAAATATTATTCATCTTTAGATCTAATCGTGGAATTTGAGCCTAACAATTGTGTGAGCGCTGAAACTATCTTTCCAGGGAAGTTGCATTTGCTCTATAAAAAGATTATTTTTCTCGTTTTCCTCAACAAAGAAACTATCCTTTATCTAAATGTGTTTGCTTACAAATTTCTTCCACTTTAAGTTTCATCTAATAACAAGCCATTGATCACGTAACTGTGGTTATCCGTAATTACATTCCTCTCTTTCCTAAGGCTATTCTCTTAGGCGAATGTGGCTCCGCCAAACGGGACCCATATACAATTATTTGAGCGGTAAACATGGGGTCGCCCTGATAATCGCTTTGCCAATGGCTCTCGCTGTTTGCCGTCTATGATTGACCCCGAAACTCAGTCACCCGCTGGCTATGAATATGCATTGATCGGGAATTAAATATTTGTTTGCCGAGGAGAGAGCGGTCACTTTCTGGTGGTCAGTCGAAGGTGAAATTGAATGGAGTACCATGCAAAAAATGGAGGATTCGCGCACCGTATTTCCATACCTTTTTCCGATTGTTTTCTTTCAATCCCTCAGAGGAATCTCGTGTAAGCGCTTTCCGAAGGGAGATAAATCTCCGCTCGTCCCGTCAAATATTTGTTTAGAACGTGCTTTTGTTTTACTTTTGTGGGATCGAGCCGAAGTAATCGCACGATGTGTAAATCTTTGTTTTTATTTAACAACTCAATATTTTTGATGTTTCGTTAGGATTTCTTCGAGTCGAAAAACTCGTTCTCATAACTAGAGACGTGTCAAAGGATAAATAGGACTCTAATGACACACAAATTGAGATATATCTTCATGTTATATTCAGAAAGAGATAAAAATTACAATTAAATCCCAATTAGTTTTAGTAAATTAGTTCTAGTCAGCCTTATATAAAATGTACAAAATCGTGTCAAGGATTGAAAAACAACAAAGGGCAATGAAAGCATATTTTTCCGTCACTTCGTATACGATTTTCTTTATTTAATTTGAATGATTTTGATTTTTCCTGATGTGGATTTCGTTCGAAGATTTTGACATTTTTTAACCAAAAATAATTCAATTTGATTCGAATTTACGTATGCTGACACACCTTAATCTCTTTTTATTATAGAATGAAGGATTAAGAATGATAGATAACTATAAATCCTCTTGGAGCATGATTAAATTAAAAGTATAGATCTAGACTGGATAAACTTGGAACGAGATTCAAACTATATTAAGTTGGAAATTAAATTATATTCAAACTATATCCTCTCCTGTAATAAATAAATGGTTTCTAAAGAACATGACCGGTTTTAGAAAGAAGTCAAGGTTCATTTTTACATATGCATCGTATCCGATTGGTATTCATATATTCAACGCACATTTATTTCTCATGATTGGTCAAGTACAAATGCCTGCAGATTCGCATTTTCATCGCCAGAAATATATTCGGCTAAATTGCTGATGAGTGCTAAAGCTGCCAGAATCTCCCCCTAACGGTGAATCAATGAACTTTCGATACCGCGAAGGGGGTTCGCAGCAGTAATCAATGTATCAATCGCCTTGATTACTCCACAGATTGAAAAGTCACCTTTAAAATCAACAAAATATTTACCCTTCTGAGCTGAATGATTTTCTCTATTGTTTGTCGGTGGACTCGAGGGACTTTCACATCATCGCAGTCCTAACTAAGCGAGTCTTTCGGGAGAATGAATATATTGATTCCTTCTTTCCTTTGCAATAGATAATTCATTCAATTTGATAGCAGTTTGTACATTTTGATTACTATTTTTGTCTATTTGGATTTAATTTTTGAGTTTAAATGGTAATGAGAAAATATCGTAATAATTAAATTTGTTATTAAACGCAATCGAAAGTATTAATAGAAAGATGTTCAGTGAAATTAATTAATTAATGCTCATTCTTTCTTTTATTTCACGATCGAAACTACTTATTATTAATGGTCGTCCTTCATACAATGAATGTTCGAAATTACACCGATTCTGGAATACAATGTAGTGCTTTAAGGAAGGTTATAAATAACCGTTCACAATAACTACCAAATCAGTCACCTCAGGTTCGAATAAAAATTCTGAGGTAGAATGTTGATTTGTTGGATTTATGATTCATATTAAAATCCATGGGATGTCTCATTTTGCTCGCCTCATCGTGTCCTGCTCAGTTATACTCCTTAAAAACATTTCTCCTATCAATTCTTTTAATTATACTTGTATATATTTCCATATTTTTATTTGTATGCTTTCGTATGGATTACTAAATATTGGATGGGACTTCTCATTTTATTATGTATATTTTATTTATATTCTCACTTTCTCCAAATAACGTCCTCTGACTGTCAGTAAGTGAATCTTGTTTATAAAATATCACGTGTTACTCATCGTGTTTATAAGTTAATCAAATTTGTGCCAAAACGTACGTCTTGCTGACATAAGCATACACATGCAGATACAAGTAGAGAGGTCTTGCAAGAAGTGACAATGTCGCTGGCACACACCCCTCAGGGGGTCCGAAACCGCTGCTTCCCACGACGGAGACCTGCCTCAGGCCATCAGGGATGACCCCCGCCTACGCTACAGATTGTCCCTTTTTTATATTCTCCCCACCAAAAAAGCCTCCGTAATACCTGTTATTTTGCGACTCTCAACCCTCGATTTACCCTCCCTCCCTTCCTCATTATCTCCGTTCGAATAATGCGCATGTGTTTTGAGTCTGGCCAATGGGAGCGACCGACCGATTTTCCTCGTACGATTCCGACGAATTTTGGAGGACTTCTTAGTGTTGGAGGAAATTCAAGTCACGTACTCGATGAGGAAGTGATTCTCAAAGGAGTCATTTTTGGAGGAGCTGGAGGGAGCAACAGGATCGGGTGTTTTTTTTTACTTCTGTAACCGGAGGGCTGATATTGTGCTGCGGAATATATTATTTTTGGTTTTGATGTAAACAGGGGCGTCGAGAGCTGATGTGGGTCCGGTGGATGAAGTTTAATACTACTTTCGAGATATACGTTTGTTCTCTGTTGGATTTTGATAAAAATTGAAGATCTGAGAGACAAGTATACAGCAAAACTCCATTAAAACAAAATTAAGGGGATCGGTCATTTATTTAGTTATATTTATTCGTTATATGATTTATCTGTAACGTATGTAGCGAATATATAATTATATTCAGTATATCCAAACAGCTACATTTTTTGACGTTGCGATGATAGATTTTTTTGTCGTTAATCGTCAATATTAACGCAAACTGATCTTCAACAGTTTACCATCCTCCCAGAGCACAAAATTTTTAAATTGATCCTAATATTACTTTAAAATATGTAATTGCTTTATTAATTCAATATTTCTAAGCATCGTATAAGTCTCTTCTTAAGTCACGAATCTTAATGAATAGAAATCAAAAATATCGCCTTCTTCCGATGATATAACGCTCTGCTATGATCCATTTATTAGAAGATATTCACACAAAATGTTACCTATCATCCTGAGAAACTCCGGTTAACAGTTGAACTTTTCTGTTAAAATTAAAGTTCGATGAAAAAGATAAATGGAGATGCTTGATGAATTTTATATTTTACAGTGCAGAAATATAAAAGACATGAAACAAATATAGTATGTGTAACATCCAGGACATCTAGCCGACATTTATGTCGTTCCAGTTTCCGTTCAACGGAAAGAAATATTGGTAAATACAACTTTTCATATTTTTCCAAATATCTGTTTATCAAAAATCTTCCGTAATGTAGCTTAGCTCCCGAAGATTTACTGTTTCTTGAAAGAAATGAATGGTTTTTGCTTAGAACACTATCTTCATTCTCCATTCCAAATTCAAGAATTTTTCGCACAAAGGCCTTTGGGAATAAATGCACGCTATCTCAAGCAGTCTTATCGCTTTTTACAAGTTGCCTTTTTCTAGTAATGGATGCTGCATGTGGAATTCAGATGAGGGAGCCAATATTCATTTCAAATGCGACATTCCGAATACTCAACTCGACCATTCCTGACCTAATTCCAAGTTTCCACCAAGTTGATGCAGCATAATGTGATCTCTTTGAAGAGCAATGTTTTTTATAGTTTTTGAATTCGAAAATAGAAGAATACATTTGCCTAGGAAACATTTGCGTTGTTGAAATCAAAACCTTGAGTCTTAAGTATACTTTTATTATTAAAGAATAAGCCGATAGCTAATTAGTGGGATATAAATTCTTCAACAAAGATTTAAAACTTCAATATAAAATGAGAGCTATATCTTTATGCAAAAGAAATAAACTGTAACGGTAAAATAATTAGTACTATTAAAAAAGTGAAATCCTATTTACACACGAGCTATGCATTTGACAGCTATAGAACAGTATCTGCTTTCCTCATTTCGAAGTTGCCAACTATGTAAGGTATCTGCATTTTAGGCTTATAAGTTCTTGAGGGCACTCTTATTTGCCATTCCTCTTTCATTATTTTCTTTTGTCTACACTTATTCATATATCTGTCGTTTCGACACTTTCTGTTAAGATGTAAATGTAAATGTACTATAGGAATATTGAAAATTTCAAAATCTTGCGTGTCGACCATACTTTATTATGTGTTAAAACCATAGAGCTAACTGATATTGCCGGGCTTCAACATTGTATTGGGTTGTATTAGTATGCTTTTCGCGGAAGAATACTAGTACAATATCCAACATTCATTGACTACTTATAATTTATTTCAAATAATCCTATGAAAAATGTAGACATTTAAAAACAAAAAATCTAAGAGTCTGCTTTGGATTGGTGTTCGTGAATCCTATACAGATTAGAGAAGTTCTTCCAGAATTTATCCTTTAGACATAGAAACTAACCAATTTTCCTCTAAATTAAGTTGTAAAAGTTACGATTACCTCTGTATTTATATAAATCCGAGAGAGTGTCATCAGAAGAAAAATTGTGGACTTAAATATTTAAGAAATAGCGAGTCGTGATTTAGATTATCCTTAAAACAGTACCTACCGTCATACTCTTATATATATATATATATATATATATATATATATATATATATATATATATATATATATATATATATATATAGTAATTTGAGGATGATGAGACATTTCAAATTAAAAATCTGCTCTGGCAGTTATGATGTGTTTTTATTTTCAACATTAATGAATTCCTTTATCCTTTCATCATCTTTTTTTATCATTTAACGGACCACTCGAATATTCAAGTCGCCCAATTGTGGCAGTAGGGACTAGGTTTGAGACCCCAATAAAATAGCACTAAAATTACCCCTCTGGATTAACATTTTATTCTCAAAGCTTTTTCCCTATATATTCAAGATCATTTACGTTATATCAATTTTCCACTCAGAAATATACTCCTAATAATTCAAATTTGTGGGCATGTTGATGGACTCTCCATCTATTTGCAGTCTGTCGGGTCTGTGGAAAGGATTAATATGTATTTATATGTAGGTAATATCTGGCTTTTTTCGCAAATGACGCCATGGTACGTTTAATCTTTCCTTAGGGGTCGCCCTATGAAAATGCATCGTAGTGGTCCCCAATGCATAAGCATAATAGGGTTCAGTTCTAAAGATTGTATCCCTTATTTATTTCACCGATCTCTGATTTGTGATGTATTCATACGATCCTCGTGAAGTGTCTTGCCTCAATGAACATCGGCCTGCCTAAGTACGTTTCGCCATAAAATCCGTCAACTACGCGTGCAATCCCGCGCCCCCTACGCATTTATACGAGACCTTAAAATTTCACGGCCCGTGACGGGTGGCGTCTTCTGTTGGACGGACTGCGGTCGCTTCTCCCGCTGCCCAAAATGTCATCCGGACTTCATAAAGCCAAATTTTGTGTCCATTCAGTCTGCATCATTTCCAACATTTGGGTCCACGACTGTCAAACATCCGATATCACGCCAGACCAGGGTTTTGATCCGATTTTGGCGGCTTTCTCCCATTCGACAGACTGTATGTTGTTACAGCGATTGTTTCTTTCTATTGCTAATCATGTTGATAATGTTCCTTTTCTGTTGATTAACTTTAATATGCAAACATGTTTTATCTTTGGGGTGGTGTATCTATATAATACCTCATTTCTTTGTTGGTGTTTTCCTGCCGTGGATGCTTTATTTCGCTTTATATTGAATCCTCAAATTCAACTTGTCTTTGCTTGCTTTCGACTCTGCCTTAATTTGCTTTCCACTTAGTTATGAGTGAGTTTTTCATACCCTTAATTATGGAGGGCTACAGAATAGCCATGTGGGAAGCGCGTTCTACTCCAATGAAAGCGGTCCCGGGTTCGATTCCCGGTGGGAGCTCACGTGCGAAATGACCTCGGCTGTCGAAGCACTTTTCACAATACTACTACTACTTAATTATGGGTGCTCTCCAACTTAAGTGTATTTTTTCCCAAAAAAAATAAATTAATAACTAATTTTTTAAAACTCATAAGTAGTTTTTATACAATATCGAAATGTATTTTAACGAAAATTTCTTTTCATAATTTGATTATTTTGAATTTGAGTAAGTAATTAAAATTTAAAGTTTTTTCCCTCGTCATTGTCCCGACTTCAATTTTTATAGAATATATTATTCCGTAGAAATGCCACACACCCCTTGTATCTAAACGATTCTCCCCTTGCTCGATTGGCTGACAGCTCTGTTCTTTTCTAACACCATATTCAAGGGGTTATTTATGTCAAAAAATAACCAGTATCAGTAAAATGGTTCAATATTATGTATCGTGAGTTGGATAGTTTCCGCATAATACCAATATAGGAGAGAGATGTTACATCCTTAGCTAATTTCATAGGATTATTTCAACAGCGGGCGTTTTCACACAATAATAATGGAAGAACAAAAATGTTAACTTTTATCCAGCAAAACTAACTTATCGAAAAGCGATAACAAAAGAAAAAAACACGTTATGTTAAATTTTCAATGAAACATGAGACTGCATTTAGAGGCTAATTGGTGAGAGTGAATACAAGTATATAGTCATTGTAAATTTCGATGAGCTACCCCCTTCTAAATTATCTTTAGTAATTTTTGTACTACTTTACTATTAAAAATGTTAATTTGGATTCATATTTTTTGCGTTTAAGAACTGGCGAACGAAAATTCGCCTGTTATCTAATCGAAAATCGTTACTACATTTCTAAATATCACTGTTACAAAAGCAAATTTTTTGGGTAATAATTCATGTTTTATAGTTTTTAGTAATGAGCAATTGAGGAAATAGCACCTACTATCGAGGAACAAAATTAATGTTTTGTATTATTCGTCTTTTACAATAGCAGAAATGTCTTCTATAATTTTACTCCAACATGAACATTTAAATCGTAATATGCGAATTTTGCTTAGCTTTCTCAATAGAAGGAAAGAGTAGCGTTTTTATCAAATCACCCTGAAACGTGGGCGGTAAAGAATCTTAGTTTTCGTCGTCGAAATATTCACGAAAAGAAGACGGAATTATTGCTCAAACGCTCGTGAGAATGTCTCTTCTCCACCTCATAAAGCGATTACGATATTTGAGCGCGTTTGCTACAACGCTCGAGAGATCTTGTGACTGACATCGCTACTTTTTAAGGATCACTTACTTTTAAGAATTTTTCTTCCTTTCCTTAATGACCTTTTCTCCTCATTCCCTTTTCCACATCCCTTCTTTTTGATTTTTTATCTCTACGTCCTCGACAAAGAGACTTACTTGGAAAAATGTAAGTATAAAAGAGGGCAGATATACTTGACGTCCTCAGGGATTTCCTAATATTGATAGAGACTCGGCTGCTATACACAACAAATTTTAGGATATTTCAATGAAATAAAACGAAACAAGAAATCCCTCTTTCGGTTTTAGTACATAGTCACCAATATTATCAATATTATTAACCTCTGTTAAAAATGTTATGTTTGATTCATTATTTTTATTTATAATCTTCAGTTTCCTTGTTGTTTCCTTCAGTTTCCTTGTCTTTCTTGTTTCCTTGGGTTGTTTGTTTTCTAAATCAGAATCTTTCGTTTGTATATTGCATTTGCACCCTCCTAAATAAACAATTTACGTTATCTTAAATTAATTAAGGGGCTGAATGTGTTTTTTGATGAGTGAATAGTTATTTTCTGGATCCATATCATTCTTTCACCCTTTAGGTCTACGAGTACATTGACACGCTTTCTTATTGAAATTTAACTTAACTATTCGTAGGATTTTCAGGTTATTTTTACAACTTGTTGCGTTTGTTTTCTGCTGTGGTGTATTTTTTCTAACAAAAGTGTAAGTGCAACCTCAGGTTTTTAGACCCTTAAGGTATTTTTTTTTCTGTCCACTTTTTTCATTCCATATATATGTCCCTTTATTTTAAATTTCATATATATTATTATACGAGTATAACTTTTTTAGTCTTCTTTCCTTAATAAAGTTGATTAATTGCCTTCTTCCGAGCTAGTCGCATTCGTCGTCAAGGGGACGGGTTGTTCACGACGTAGAAACTTTACAAAATTTTCGTGCATTTGATCAAAAGTTTAGAAAATTCGCAAACGATATTATATGACCAAAAGAACAATATTTATTCAATTTTCATTCTTTTGGCGCTTGTCTAGATTTCTTACGATGTCTAGAATGTTCTTTCTAAATTAATGTTAGAAAAGAAATAAGGCCTGCAGTCGATAAAAATGAATTTCTCGTGCATTTATACTTTGATTCGATTGTGGTCGAACTGAGGACATTTACATAAACATAAAGTAGCTCATTGGCTATGTGACTTCGACATTTAATGCGAATGTACATGCAAGAACACACACACACGCCGCCCGCCTACCCAAGTCTCTTTTACCTACTATCTAATAGATTATAAAGCATTATAATTTACCGTATCTTGCAAATATACAATTCAGGGAAATGTCTCCTTCGTACAAATAAGATACCGTGGAGTGTGAAGTTGACATAAGTTCTACGATTGGTGATACTGGTTTATTGCGTAAAATGCTAAGAAAAATGCTTTCTGTGGAGCATGGTGAGAATTTCCATGGCCGAGTCTCCATTTTGTTGAGTGTCATCAATGGATCTCATTTATTTCTTGGCGACAGGAAAGCGGATTCCTTCCATTTGCACCGCTCCCTTCTTGTGGGCCATTCTCCAAACTCATTCCACGATTCCAGTCCGCAAAGCGTCTCTCATAAAAGAATCCTCTTCTTCCCTTATGTCCTTTGGCCCCTCCCCTCGTCACTGATGCTGGTGCGGATTTTTTAACCGGTCCACGTGTCGTTTCTCTCTCTTCCGACGCATCACATGGGACGGAATTAATTTGCTCTCACTTCGATCTTAAGAAAAAATAGAGTCCGTGGAAGCCTCTGTTTTCTGCGATATGCGTCTGTGGAAATCTTTTTCTGCTGACGAGGAGAATATAGTCATGCGATTGGGAGGCTATCCAAAAATTGATATTAAAAATATCCGCGCCTTCAGAATGGATGATTGTCATTTACATAAGTATTAGAAACTGTTTCTGACACAATGTCGGACACAACCTTTTCACGTCCCTTTTCTGCAAAGTAAAAAGGTGCAAAAGTTAATGCTTTCCTAAACCAACCCATCTTGAGTTCCGGCCAACTCAATATTTTGTATTTAATTTATTTGGCGTCTGCTATGAGGAAAAGATCAAACTACTAATGGAACACACTTCGATAATTGATGAGACTTTTGTTGTTATTCCAAAGTCGGACAGATTGAAAATAACGAAATAAGGGTTCAAAATAATAAAGGCGGCAATTTCTTCTTATCATTGTGGATCTGATATAATAGTGTATTATAGCATCCTTTGGAAGTTTTGATACACCAAAATGTTTAAAACCTTCTATGAAAGTCCTCGCCATAATTTTGATAATTTTGTAGAAGTCTATTCTAGACAATCAGCACTGTTCAACTTTAGATTTCATAACCACCAACAATTCTAATGGTTTTTCTTCTAGAACTTCGTTAAGATATAGGTATGTTTACAGGAATAGTCTGTATGAATACTAGACTAAGGAAATTATGCATTCTGTTGTAAATGGTCTTCTAACAAGTCTAGTTTATAGGTTTAGAATTTATGTTATAAAGAGATCATAAAGGCACATAAATATGAATGACATAATTGATATGTCTTAGAAACTAACAATGATATGCGAAGCTGTGCGTCACATCTCCTGTGATTAGGAAATCAGATTAAAGAAGGATATTCACTATTTCTAGGAATAGTTTTTTTTTCTTGGTTCGGTTTCCATGACTCATTCTTCTCATTCGGTTGCTGAGAATATCCTTCCGCACGACCTCCATATTCTCTTTCCCTCAACGTGATCTACAACTCCAAGAGATCTCCCTCAACCCCACTATAATTCGATTTCACTTCCATAGAATACTGCAATTCCTGTCTCTCCCCATTCCAATCCTTCCTCAGTTTGCGTGCTCTGTTTCAACCCGTCAATATTTTCATAAATAAAAGTAACGCAAAAAGTTTTTAAGGGGCAACTTTGTCAAAATATATCAAAAATCAAAAGTGTCAAAATATTGAATTTTGTTGTGACAACTATAATACTGATTTTTGATATCGAATATGACATTTTTGATATATTTTGACTAGGGCTTAACATTCTATGCCTAGTTTTCCCTTACTGCTATATTAATAAATTTTCTCGACCGATTTTGCTAATATAATCTATTCTGCCCACTTAAAGATGCATCTCCTGCGATTTTAATTTAAATTCTACAGTTCATACTAGCAGATCATTCACATTATATTGCTTAAATACACAATTTAATTCATTTTTTGTAGTAAGCAGTAAATTTTCTACAATTAGTAAATTTTCGAAATTAATGGTAAATATTTCATGCGATGTTAAATTGAAGACATTTCACTAGTACTTTAGCTATCGAGTTGGAGAACATGTCTAAATATCACTTGACGTCAAACGTTGAAAATAACTTACATATGAACGCTGAAGAAATGAAATGTTATGACTGGAATAAAAAGTTAAGCATAAGTTGTTCGAGCTTAGTAAATTCGTATCTGGTAAATCTATTTTCACTCTTGGCATCCTTCATTGAATTCGCTCCTGATGACATTTTCCCCTTCAATTCCACCCTTCTTACGCCACTCCCCTTACCACCTCGCTCTTCCCCAAAGCTCTTCATTCTCTTCCTCACATGATTATTGTTATTACGTCGATAACCGGAGGCCCCCTCCATCAATGCACTCCTCCTTGATGGCCACTTGGGATGTGATACATAAACTGCGGCCCAAGAAAGAGGACATGCGTAGAGAGACGATCGAATGCCCCATTTTACTTTTTTATATCGAATCCCTTTTTCTCTCGCTTTCATTTGGCGACGTTTATTTCGCTTTTATTTTTCGGGCGGTGTTTCTTTAAACCCGATGGCGGAACCAATATGGGCATCATTAAATAGATTTGATTAAAAGAGGCGGTTAATGTTCGATTTAATCGCATTTTTTATCGTCGCTCGTTAAAGTCTCTAGCAATTAGACCATCAATTTTTTTAACGCCCCTAATCAAAGCTATTTCTCGTTGGGGCGATTTAGATTGCTCTCTTTTCATCGCGTGGCGGTGGCACGAGGTTAAATCCATTCTGAGCACATATTGGAGCTTTTAACACACATACAGTATTTCTTTAAAATTTGGATGAAATGTTAACGCTAGAAATCATCCAAATAGTACCCATGATGTCTTTTGGATTCCGCCGCGATGACTGAAGCGACGTTACTTCTTCAGATCGAAGATGAGTTGACTGTACTTCGGCCGTCCTTATATAGTGCCCTCCGTGATTGATCGGATCACTCCTGCTGAGTCTATCACTTAAGCGGGAGTAATCAGTATACTCTAATAATGATTATTTCTGAGAGCAAATGTTATCCGTTGAAACGTTTTCACTTACGAAATGAAATTTAACTTATTAATATAAATACTTATATGATAAATTAAACTTATTAATACGTACACAAATGATAGTATTGAACTATATAAATAATAGTTTTATTTAATCCTATGAAATCGTTCATATTTACTTTATAAGCTTGTTATTATTGTTAATGTAATATTTTTTGTTGCTTGCAAGGAATTACCGCTATTACTTGCTACGCCTGTTTCTTGACGTTTATTTTATACTTTTACTTTAGCGTTCCGTTTTCTTTCTGAAATTTAACCTTTAAATTATTTCAATTATCTCAATGATCTGATTATATTAAAGGAGAATGTAATTGTGAACGGAAAGATTATTAGTTAATCCTTGTCGCGATCCTCCATTTTGTTTACGCACAGATAGAAATACGTGTTTACGGACTTAATGATCGTTCATTAAAATTGGGTGAAGCATCTGTTCAAAATGTATGAATTCGCACGATTAGGTTCGGAATATCTTACCGTGAATTTAATCGCTCTCATAGGGCTTGCATTCTAGAAAGGCTCTCCTTAGCTTCGGTATGTAAGAAATTAGTAGGATTTTTTTTATAACATATTCGCCTCTGAATAACATAAATTTAAATTTTTAATCTAAACCAGCGGCGCTTCCTTTGTTCGGATAAAATAATTTCATTGCCGTCTTTTGCGATTTACGCATACCCCGTATGACTTTTTCCACCTCTTTGTTTGTTGCTTCTCCGGCACACCCATTCGCGAGCATATTCTCTCCCCTTCTCACATATATGTCTCGTAAATTGCCGAGCGGAAGCCGAGGAGGGCGCCCGATGAAAAGGTTTTTCCTCGCGAAGCCGCGTTTTTCGTGCATCGTAAAGCATGCCACGCGCTCAACGACGCCCTCCCATTTTGTTGCGACTCGTTGCCCATAAGATGGTCGTGGATGACGCCATCGAAATCGATTTTTTTCGCTCGTCATTTCTTTGGCGTTCATTCGGTCCTTTCATCGGATGGCATCGGTGGGAACGCATCTCCGGCTGTTGCTCTCTTTCGGGAAGGTTTTACGACAAGTCGATCACGTGCACCAAGTCTATGATTTCCGCTTTTGGTTCACGCAGTAGTTCTTCATTGACATCCGAAATTTGGTGGGTATTCATAAATAGCATGTCCTATTTACCGGAACACCTTAACTCACTCTGTTGGCTAGAAGAGGAAAAAAAAGCCGATGCAGTCACAGATACCCGCTAAAAGCATCTTTGTTTTATTTCTTCCGTAGTATAGTCATTATTGAAATTCTTACTTGAGATAGATAGCTAAGCGAAAATTATATTTTGTCTTCTTCATACTCGGCCAACGCAATTATTATTCATCACGGCCTTAAAACAACAGTTTTATACGGTGCTGGCCAAAATTAACTAACACCCCGTATTTAGCCAGAGGCTAAATTAGAAACTACCCGCGCTGACGAAATTGCAGTGTTTTGTGGAACAGTATTATTGTTAAAAGCGCTAAGACAGCTGAGGTCATTTCTCACATGGACTCCCACCGGGAATCGAACCCGGGGCCGCTTTCATCCAAGTCGAACGCGCTGTCAACATGTCTATCCTGCACCCCTCCGTGACAACACTGTGATCTGCACGGGGATTGGGTTCACCCTCTTTACAAAGGCGAGGCCTAGCTGTACTTCGTGCCGCATGGAAGTAAGTGTTTCTGCGTAAAAGCATCCCTATGAACGAATGTTGAGAGGGGCAACGTATACTGAAATCCATAGTTTAGTGTAGCCTCTTCATATTTCGATAAAAATGAAAGATTTATAGAAATGTTAACAAAAATCACTGAGTTAAGTATGGTTTTCGTTACGGTTGTGAGGATGGACCTTCGAGAGCTTTCATAAACAGATACATTGGCTTTGCAACTATTTGAAGGACGGATTTGAACCAAGCTGTGATTTAGGAAGTTTAAGTATATTATGTTGGAGACTTTCATGGTGCCTTATCATCAAACCAATTTTCAATTCAAGCCTAATTTAAAGGGGTTGTTTCGTATCTTGTCAGATGGGCTGTATAAGATGAAGGAGTTGGCATTGCTCTCGTCTTATCAGCATTCGCAGGGATTAAGATGACCTGAAACCTAGTGAAAGAAATTCATTTAAGACATAAAACAATTGTTGAGCGTATATATCGGCGTAGCCTCCTGCAGAAATTTCATATAGGAGAATTTTAAGAAGTTCCCTGATTAAGTACTAATATATAATTCAGTGTAGACAATATATATAACATGGAATAAATAGGTTTATTATAAATGCATTCAATAATTTTCCTTATTACTCTTTATTGTAGCCGTACTTTTACAGTTGAGATCATTTCGTGCTTGGACTCCCGCCTGGGTAATCTCCAGGCGGAACAGATTTTCAATTATTTGGCGAAGATTTTCATATTTTGAAATCGGTCGCTTGAATTTTCTATAATTAAAATGGTAAATCTCTGAAAGTGAAATTTCCAATCTGAAGGGCCTGGACGCGTGACCAGTAAATCTTGCACCTTTAATTTACAGGTTTGTTATGCGAATTAAACTTAAGCTGTCATTGTTCTAAAGCAGTGTTTCTCCAAACATTGTCACGCTGCCCCACCATCAGACAGGGAAAATTATTATCTGTAAGACCAAATCTGGAAATAATAAAAAGAAGATTAAAATTAAAATGAAAAAATTTATGCTGAGATCCAGTTTCTTAAACAGTTTCATAACTGAAAAATTTGATCGAAATCTTCAAATGTTAGCTAAGAATCGTAATTTTATTCGACAAATCAAAGAACGCTGCATACAGACGACCCGATCTATCCTTATAGTAGATAAAAAACACTCAGGATTTAATACCTATATAATCTGTCATTAATAATAAAATTAAGAAAAAGTGGAACTTACTGTAGAAAATCTTTATATGGTGTTTTAACGCTTCCTAGAATCCACTAAAATTGCACACTTTAGGAATCACTGCTGTAAAGCAGAAGTATATAAGGACAAAATAAAGATAATATATTTGGCGAATGTTTTTTGTGTTTTGAAATTGATCGCTTGAATTTTCCATGATTAATATGGCGAATGCCCGAAAGTGGAGTTGCCAATCTGGAATGTCCCGAGGGAGTTGCATTTCCCGTGTGTTGCATTTCCCCACGTGCATTCGGCGGCAAACAAGGGCGCGAATTCGCAGCAGAACGTGAGGTTAATTGCTGTCATGTAAAGTGACGACAAAAGGGTTCAAGTGGAGGAGGGCTACGCTCTTTTCTGCCGAGTTTATGTTGCGGTAATCCACACCGTGTCAACTGTTGTTACTCCCTCTCTTTGGTACTCTCTCGAAAGGGGATTGGCAGACGGGCGAATGGACGCTCACCGCCTCTTTTTTGTTTCATTTCGTGTCATTTTTACCTCTCTTCGTGGCGATACATATTTGATGCGATGAAGGAGACGCGTTAGGCTGAGGCAATTCTATCTTCTGTTTGGAAGATTTAGCCCCAAAGCTTTCTATCGAATGCCTCTTTTGTAAGGGTGTAAACACCGAATGTTCGAGCTAATTCTTTAGCTTGTTGTCATCACTAATCGTTTATGGAAAAAATGTGTCCTTGAAAAGACTTTTCATAGCATCCATTTTCCTAGTTTTACGCTCATTGTCGGATCGGCCGAAGTAAGAGGGGGTCGCATAATACAGATTACATCTTCTGCAAGTGTGATTTCTCTGAATGTATCAAAACTTCTAATCTCCTCAATTCATAGGATTCCCAACCTGCGTCTGAGTGCATCTTCGTAGCACCTGACTTTTTATTGTGGCATCTTTAACAAAACGTATTGCTTTGAACTTCACTTTCTCGAGTTCGCGGGTTCATTTTTCATCCTCTGGATCTCACATACTCGCATAGATATCTAAGGCTAAATATCATCATAATATAACATCGCTCTAGTAACATTTTCATCGCATCCATCGACAATATTCTTTTTGAAGCCGTGATTTTTAGTTGCTTTGCCACAGATTTTTTGGATATGAGTTACCCAAGTAAGTAATTTGTAAGAGTGATCCCAATTTTTTCAAATTACTTCATTACCTTTATATTTGTTTCATTTATTATGTACGGGTAATTCTGACGCATTTTATTTCTTAAAAAAATAACATTTACTCATATTAAGCCCTAGTTGCCATTTTCTGCACCTCCTTTGAATACTTTGCACCAACAACTACATAACGGAATATATAAAAACCATTCTCTCATTGTAATATACCCTTAAGAGCTAACCTCTGATCTCCTTTTAACAATAAAACCATGAAACCAACGATATTTGATGCATTAATATCACAAAATGAAGCAAGTTTTGGTAGGTGAGGTATTTTCTGTTGGAGGAAGAGTATTCTGAAGATAATGAATCCCAGTGAGGTTATAAGCTTCCACACCTCTGATATAAGAGGTTGCTAAAGACCCCGGTTCGAAATCAATGTGAAACCAACAAGTTCCGCAATTGTAGAGGATAACATAAGACACAAGTGCAATAGAGCCGATGGTGTGCAAATATAACTATACAAGTTGAATAGGTAACAGTTTTTCTTGACATAATAATGATGACTGCTGTGTACTTAATTTCATCAGCGTATCTTTTTAGATAGCTCACATGAGACACTCACAAACGTGCTCTTAAAAGGCATACTTGTTCCTGTCATCGCTCGGACGATTTATTTCACATTGCGTGCTGTTCCAAGTATCTGTCCTAAGGGATTGCTCTCATCTTCGGTTGTTTTTGACGCACCCCTGGACATACTTTCTTATTGGTTGATGCCGTGACTCCTCATCGCGTGACATTGTTTCTACGCCAGCCGATGAGTTGGGAAACGGCTTGTCAATCCTTGTGTCACTCTACTAAACTGATGGAACTGGGACAGAAAGCTCTCTCTTTGATTAACTTTGCATTTCCTATGGATTTATTTGGATAGAATTGTAGCAGAGTCTACTGATGGAAAAGTTAGGTAAAGTCGACGATGAGGATTATAGTGTGAATCCTTATCTATTGATTCGTCTTAGCATAGTCTTCTTCGCGGTAAAAGTATAGTCTGCTTATTTCACGAAAAAAATGGTGGACACGTTTTTGGCCAATTTTTGAGATAAGGAAAATAAATATGAATAATGTGCCGGATACAAGTCCTCTTATATCACATCTTCCTACGGTTTCTGAGTGTGAGACAAGAAGAAACTGTTGAGGTGCCATTCTGCGATGAATGGGAATTCGATGAATTTTCCTGCAGCGTGGCAAAGCTCGGCTGAGCGAATTCAGTTCATCTTCGGCAGTCTTATACTGGATTTTACTTTTACTAAACGTTTCCATCGAAAGCCTATAATTAACAGCCAACTTGAATTTTTCTCCTAAAAATCCATTCTACTCTTACCTATATAAATTAGTCAAGTTAGACGCCATGGATCTTTTTAACTCATACATGTAATGAAAAACGGGAAACGAATACGTAATATTCAATCTTTTCTGAATTACTATGCGAATTCTCAAGTCCCACCATTGAATAAAACCTTTTTGTCCTCTTGGCCACTTTTTTCAATTCTAGTTCAATATGCGTTGGTTTCCCGAGAACTCACTCGGCTGACAACCCGATAGGATCTTTACCAAATTATTCGGTGTGAAGAAGCTGTCTTCCATAAATCTCATTTTAATTTTTGAGTACATGCTTTTTAAGTATAGTTAATTGTGAATCCGTTCCGTGAATTTGAATCGCGAATTTGATTTAATTTCCCATTTGATCTTCCGGTGAAAAGGTTAGAAAATCTATTATATAATCATATAATAAATTATTATAATCTGGGACTCTATTCCAGAAAGATGGAAAATCTTTCTGGAATAGAGTCCCAGTCACGTTTAATAATTATACTGTTAAGGTTTAATTTAAAAATCTTAAAAAGTAGAGTTTTTGGGCTCCTGATAATCAAGTGGATAGCACGTTCAACTTTGAAAGTGATCTCTGTTTCGATTCCCGGTAGGGATATATATGTGCGACATGGCCTTAGTTATCAAAGCAATTTTAATAAAACTTATACTAATAATTAGTGTTGTTTTCTTTAACTTGTCTATTGATTTAATTTAATGCTTCTTTTGTTCTGGATTTTCCGAGAATTCTCCCATTATTTATGCAAGTGATCCTCCCCAAAATTCTCTCTCGGTGGACTTCATTGTCTTACTTATTCTTTCAGAAGCCTCCCTTCAACACGTTGAAATTCTTCACTTCTTTTCAAATCAGTTGAGTTTCTCCAGTCCACCCTAAACAAGTTCATCCATAGTCTTTTTGCGTCCTCTCCGTAAGCCCTTCCATATCTTTAATGAGGCACTTCACATCGTATGCTCCATTCTTTTGGCAATGCTATTATTTCACGTTTGAGTTTCAAATGAATTCCGAGTAGCCGTCGTGAAAATTAACCCATTCCGTTGGACGCAACCTACGCTAAACGCCCTCATTTAATTCCCTTTCTATTCACGGCATTTATGCGACCTAAGTCTCAATTCTTTCCGCAGATACGGAATCGCTCGAGTTAACTCGAGATTCCGGTGGAATGAACTGATCCGAATGTCGTTCGTTGGGCGAATCATAACGAGCCAAACGGCGATAACGGAAATCGGGGAACGCCCTTCCTTCCCGAGAAAAATTATGAATTTTTACAGGTGCGCGATTCTTATGGAGAGCCGAGGAATATGACGAGCTCTTCAAATCGGGAGACCATTAAAAATAATTGACTTTAAAAGATCGCCGTGAATGCCCGTGCCGAGAATGTCGCGGAGATTTTTTCCATAAAGAAGGGAATAATTAATCTGGCCGAGAATATTTTATGCCTCCCTCTCGATGGGTATTGAATGGCGCACGCGACTCCCCTTCGAATAAACGCCGTAATTGAGGGGTTGATAAGAAGATGCACATTAACCATTCATCTGTGGATCCTCAATTCTAGCTTCGTTACTCCCGAGAAAATGCGGTTAACGAATGAACGTTCTATCTCTGATATAGAATAGCTATGTTCGGTTATTGCAGTTTTCCTAAAAACCAGAAAAAAGTTGAACAATTCTCAAATTATTCCTCCTTTTTCACCACCTTAGTTTCGGCAAGCTTTAGCAATGATGATGTCCATAGATGACGTTTATCCCGGAAATAATGTGCATGCACAACGCATTATGTTTCATAATCTTTATCTTCTGTTATGTATTTTCTTTCATTAATCTACTGGTCAGCATTTAAAAAAAGAAGCAATATTTTTGAAGTTGCCAGAAAAACCATTATGATATACATTGATTCCAAATTTATTTAAAAATTTTCTGCGAAATACATGTACATCTGATTAATTTTTAAAGTAGTTTTTAATCGGAAGAAAGCACTTATTTCGCCAATAACAGCTTTTTTCTATGATCAGCAATTCTATGATTAATCTTCTACACTGCAGGAAGTTCGCGTTCGAAAAATTTCCGTTTAATACCCTTTCAGTTCTTGATTTGTCATCCCGCCCTTTATTTCATCAAACCTCCCCTCTTTTCTTTTCATCTTATCTTCGACCACTTAATTCATCCATTTTTCTCCTCACAACACTCGTCCCAACCATTTCTCCTTCTTTCATCTTATTTCTCAAGACTAAATCGTCACTGTTTACGAGCAATGCGTTCTTTGAAAGAAAAGAAATTGGAGCTTTTAATGAATACGAGGTCGAAAGAATCTCCGTAAGCTGACTACGTCTGAATGAAGCGTCTGTCTAATTCCTCGAAGAGAAAGAAAGAACCGGCGGATAGCTAAAAATAATTAGGCTTTAAGAATCACCCAATGCGCATTTTGGAGACTATGCCGCCATCCTCAGAGATGAACATACTCATGAATATGCATTTACCTTCTGAGGATGGTCGTCGAGATGCTCATTGGGTGATTCATAGATGGTCCGCCGGTTCTTCCTTTTTCTTCCAGGAGGAGGACCGACGATTCATTAACGAAGTTGGCTTACGGATAATTTTTCGGCCTCTTATAACGTGTTTCTCTTTCAACCAAACTGTAAATACCAAATCGTAAGATAAAGGCGTTTCATCGCTACTGCTAGAGGCGAGAAACATTTTCATCCGGTTGCATATCCATCGAAGGACGACTAAATCATAAGGTAGCCGAATAAAACGAATAATACTTGTTTGCTCACTGCCGAATTCGACCTATTCAAGATCATTGCGGAAGAGTGGTCCGTCCCCAGCACTCGTCCATGACCTGCGGTTGATGAGTAAATGCATCGGAGGGGAGCGATGTTCGCCTGAGGCTCACTCTCAAATCATAGGATGCTTTGGTGTCTCACAATTGGGGAGCGTCAACTATACCTACGATTTCGGCGGCCGAGGGGAGAGCTTAATTTCACGTTGTCCTAAAGATCGAACGAAACGCTTTTCAGACTTCTTTTTACTCACTAGACAGCACCGACAAATTTCACAGTGACTAATAACAATAATTGCAATACTTTTCCAGTGGACGTGCGTTCCTTTACAGAGAATTGAATATAAAAAATAAATATAGATATAAAACAGATATAATTGTTGTCCTATAGTTTCTCCCCAGTAGTTTGCTAGATATGATCGTACACCTTCATAAGTAGCATATTAGATACCTACTGCTAAGCTTCTCTAATAATATAAATAGAGATAGTATAAACTGACTAGCCATAAAAGCGGAGGTGGGTGGCAGCCATTTTGATCATCGTCGTCACAGGACCTGAAAACTTCATTTTCCGGAAAAAATCTTCTTTGAAGAGTATTTAGACCACTGAGAATAAACTTTGGATACTTCTGGACTAGACACTCCTACCACTCGGCCATTTTGATGTTTTGACGCGATCTTAAGAAATGTTGGCTATGATTCAACAAAAGGCTGGTTAAGTAGACTGCTGAATGCGCACGCTACATTACGGCAGATTATATGACGGATAAATTAACATTAATACTCCGCAATATGGCAGGGGGTGTGAACATTGAGAGATAAAACTCCGATTCCTATTTGGTGCATTTATAAAAGGTAAATATATTCATTAAAATATCACAAACGAAGAGAAAAAATAATGCTTTGATTGTGACTCAGTGATGCGTCCTTATTTTATCTATTGTCCTGCAAATCTGCTTTTGATCGATCATTTGGCAATCTTCTCCTCCCATTTGAGTGAAATCAAGTGACGCGCTCTTAATTAGCAACTGCTGAGATGGAAGTCGGTGTTTTAAGAGAAGGGGAAAATAAATGCTGAAAATGGATGTGTGGAGAAGATTGTTTCTGCTGAAAAGGCCCTCGAGCGCTTCATTAAGGACTCCTTTTCTTTGAAGATCTCTTTTTTCTGCTTCCCGTCCGCGATTTAACTTCCTTAATCCTTTCTTGGAATACAGAGATTTGCTTTCTTGCGTTGGACAAGATCCTCACACGTGAATGACTTTCCTTATTTTGGGCAAGTATTAGTCCAAGTTTCAAAGTTACTCTTACCGTGGGTAAATAAGTGACGGAAGGAGTAAAAAGGTTAGATTATCTCCACTCTTCTTTCACGTTTGTTCCCTTTGATCACCTCTTAGTATCTCCCCATTAATTCTTCAGCCATTAGTATTACAAAATATTTTAAATATATTTAATTGCAAGGTCTATATGGAGCATTATAATAACAATAAGGTAAACGTAAAATTAAAAGAAATGTTTCGTCTCTAATCGACTATAAAATGCTGTAGATATATGGTATTTACTCTATTAGATGTAATGTATATTATATTAAATAATTAGATAAGATAAGGAAAAAGACTAAAGATAAGATGGAAAAGATAAGTTAAAAAATTACATGAAAAAATATTAGCATAATCTTTTGTTAACCTAGTTAAACCTTTTAACCGTCTACTCCTGAGAAAAGTCACCCTGATTGATATAAATAACCCCTTATCAAATAATTAGCGCAGCATTCGAATTCCTAGTTCCATACATATATTTAGGTGTACTTTTCAGTAGTAATCTATATATTAAGAAATTCGAGAAACTCTCCAATCGTCGAAAATGCCGGTGAACGTGGGGACAATTCCTCGAAAGAAGGAAGCCACAGATAACCGAAACGTTCTAGGAAATTATATTCTACGAAAAACCCTTTTCTTTCAGTAATTTATCGCTTATTAGCATTTTCAAAATGTAGTAGGTCAGGCTATGTAGCCGCGTTCTTAGGGGTACCCAACTGAGTGTCAAAGAGGTGGCTTACTTTCGTTAGTTTGGCCGTTGCTAGAGTACTGTCGCGAGGTGTGGAATCCACAAGAGAATGGTCTGATCTTGAAGCTAGATCGTAAAGCGGAACATTCCTTTAAAAAACTATAGTTTCGATAGCAGCGTAGATCAAAACCCTCGTCTGGGAATCTATTTGGGATAAAAGAACCGAGTATAGGTACATGGAAACTATTTGAGAAATTTTTAAGTGGTGACTTACAGGATGAAAACGAGACATCGTATTTCCTGTACTTAGCGAACGCGATTTTCAAGGGCAGACCTCAGAAAAATATAATCGCACAGATATTATAATGAGAACGGGTAGCTATTGCTGGTCCCTATTTCCTGATAATATAAGGTACAAAAATCAGATAGTTGAGTAGGGATTTCGGTGTTTGCATACCTGCTGCCATTTGCGGCTTGCGGAATATAGATGTAAATGTAAGTAACACCAGTTGGAAAAATATGAATTGGCTTGCGCATGTTATCCACATCATCTTTAATAAACGATCCCGTATCAATAGAAGAAATCGGTAGATTGTTAATAAGTAGATTTCTTACAAACACTGAATAGATCCATCACAAAATCAAAGCGAAGTGTTCGATTTCTTACTCGGAATAAATTCAGTTTCAGGAAGAACAAAAAAACACAACCTATTGGTTGCATTCTGCACCATGTCGGACCAATATTCAGAATGATCTGAATATAATTGGGATGGAGTAGCAGTGGAGGTTAGAGTGTGAAGTGATTAGGGGCAATTCGAAGAGAGCGTGGGATAGGGCCCAACCGTGGCTTCGGAGTGTGGCATCTTTTTAAAGGCTTATGAGGTGGGCGTGGAACTCTCCTTTTGTGTTCTTTGGCGGATTTGCATATTCCTTCCTTTTCATTCTCACTACGTAAAGATCACGCCCACTTGGTCCATTGTGCCTTGTTTATGCGGATTGCCCTCTAATGATAAGACTCTAATTTGCGTGCATAGACAACTCCGCCTCCCGAGGAAAACAATTCTCATCGCTTTTTACTCCGCTTTACACGAGTTCACTTAACACGGAATTGAGATGGAATGTAGATGTACAAGTAAAAAAAGTGAATTCTCAAAATAATTACGGAGACCTAAGTAGCTTTTGGACCAAAGTTTTACCCGATTATAAAGACCAACTTTTCTTGATGTTTATGCCCTCTGTAAACGTATTTGCGTAACTCGATAGAATTATCGCTTTTACAAAAAATCATCTAATGATAGGATATATAATCATTTTAAATATTCCTTCAACACGATTTCATTTTGTGTGATATTTTTTTTTCAAAATGTATATTTTGTGTTAAGCGGAGGAAATCATCCAAAGCGGGGAACAATCGTCCAAAAACCGATCTTTGAATGTATAAGTTTCAGTGAAACCAAACAAGTGGATATGATTACGAGAGAGCTTAAATCCTAATCCATCGGATTGATGCACTGTAAACAGTGAATAATTAAATAAAAATTCGGAGGATCGACCTGTTAAAGCGATTTACCTGAAATCACTTTTATTCGTTCATCATAATCGATGCCATTGTTTGCTTTTGAAAATTCTTTAATACCCAACGAATGCACAATATATTTTTCGGTCAAGCAAAGTTTTTTAATGTTGCGAATTGGCTAAAGAATTTATTTTCACACAATTTTTATAAAAAACTATTTTTAATAATTAGATAAATAATATAACAGACATTAATTACATTACTATTGGATTCTGATCATTCTCGTCTTAGTGAAGGAAATGTTTCATCAGTAATGGCTTTACAATCTATAAAACGAAATCCTATAGATATAATTTTAGGTTTTTGATATGAAATTGTAATCGATGCATTCAACGAAAAAATATTAATATATTTTCTTCAGAATGACTTTAACCTCATCAACATTCTGGAATATACATGATCTTAGGTTTTTAAACCCACAATATAATTTTCTTCCGTGCACTTTTTATGCTATCTCTTTCATACAAATTCACGAAGGGTTAGATGCAAGAAGAGACTTTCTAGTCTTAATCACTACCGAATAAATACGATTATCATTATTAATATACTCCGACCGTTGCTTTAGTAAGCGTTGGTCATTCTCTCTGGGTCATAACATTTCACTCACTATTAAAAATATTATAATAATAATCTGATTGAACGTTCATGTTTTGCTTCCTTAGCATTGGTGGTCCTAACGTACATACATTTTTAAGATAGCTCACTTGTAGGCTTGTAACGAATCTAGGTATTATGTTTTCAAGAAAGAACCTATGTATTTGCTAAAAAATCCATCAATGAAAGAGATTATTAATCTGGAGGAAATATTTTACTAAAGAATACTCATTTCATTTTTAGGAAATAGATTATTCATAACAGTTATCACTACTTATTTTAATTTTTCTCGATCAAGATGGTAAAATATTCGCACACAATAGGAGAAAAATTTTGCAAAAATTCGCCGTGCTATTCCCAGAAACTTCGTTCCCTTTCTTTCCCCTTGGCCTCCCGGGTTCGATCCCCTTCGCCACGCCCTCGCAGCAAGGCATTATATTGGGATCCCACGGGGGTCCCGATAGCTGGGGGCACTAATTAAAGGGATCCTCAAGGGATGAACTGCAGTGGATGAATGCGATTAGGAAGTGAATTACCCGTCTTAGAGTCCTCATCTGATTCATCCGATTTCCTCATTTTGCGGAGATTCTTTCACTGCATATCATTTGCAGTAGAATAATGTCGTTTTACGCTTGGGTGAGTCAACATCAGCGATTGTTTAAAGCAAGAGTTTTTCCAACTAATCCTATGATAGAAAACTTAGCCAATTCTAAGATTTCAATGATGCGCCCACGTAACCACGCCCACCTTTTGGTGTTTTTAAATATTCTTAACGAATAATTGATGTAAGTATTAGTCAGAATTAGAAGATGAAAACACTCCGTTAGTCGTATTTTAGGTCCTTATCTTCTAGGTAACGAAGGAACCGGGGAAGATAGGATCACCGACTTTTCAGAATCACCCAATTCGATAAATTTCGATTAATAGCCAGGAGTTCAGTCATCGAATAATCGATCCATTTAGTTAGAATACACATTTCTAAAATTCGCTTTTAACTTAATTAGCTTAAACAAAATTCAAAATCATTCGAGACTTATCAACTTCGATAACTTTACGCGGAAGATTCCGCAAATAACGCGGGATTAAAGATAACTGTAGCTGATCTTTCTTTTTAATCAATTTTTAATATCGTCTGATCCACAATTAATTTCATTTAGGGATCTTCATCGGATTCTGTATAGTTCTCCATAGTCTTTTTTTTATCAAGGATGACTATCTTGTAACTCTTTCTCTTTTCCAGCTAGTATCGCTATATTTAGGCAAACTGTTGCTTGTGGTTTGATTATTCTTGTATTTTTACTGTCAAATTTTTTCTGATCCTAACTTCATCGATTGCCATTCAAATATCCGTCTGAAATGCTACAGAAATTGAAAAAAAAACAGACAAGCGTATTTACTAAATTACGAGGGAACTTTCACGGCGGCAGAAACTTCATTTCTCCTTCACATATAATCAAAATATTGAATGTCTTCCATTTTAATTCTTTTGGTGAACCACATGGCTCATTTTTCGGAATTTTCCGAAATCAACATCCGTTGATGGATGTTGTTAAGGCAGAACGTGGCATTAATTGGATAAAGGACGTCAAATGGGGAATCTCTCCGTGTTTAATGCGAACGGTCGAAACGAATTTCACGTGTCATTTGTTTTAGGAGAATGCGCTCGGGATCGACCTATGGCTTTCCCATGTCAACGAGATTCCCTCCCGCCAATGTGTTCCCATGTTGATATACATTAGCGGAAGAGAAGCATACTGACGCGACCACTGAAAATTGACTGCGGATTTTCAATTAATTTCGTACAGTTTTGTTTTTTTTTCTTTTGGATGTTATTTCTGGGACTTTCCTCCAACAGTGTGAGTGTTCAGTAGTCAATTTCCTCTCTATATCGTTTACAGGGTGATTTTATTATTCGAGTTAATGCAAAAAATGTAAAATATTCCTAAAAACAGCGGCACCAGTTGTAAATTCAGAGAGAGGATATATCCTATTGGTTTCTAAGTGTCAAATTGCATATCAATCACGATAAATAAAATAAACACATAAATAAATAAATAAAATTGCCTTAAGAAATAAACTTAGTGAGCTTATACAATAAATAACTGCAGAAGTTTAACAATAACTTTCTTTCATCTGTACCCTTTCACAAGATACCTCCTGAGCATATCGAGTTTATTCAAAAATGTGTTATTTGAAAGAAATGGAGACATTAAAGTCCCTTCTTTCATTTAAACTAACGTGAAAGTGAAATAGATTTAATGGGTAAATAATAATAAAAGGTAATTTTAATTTCTTTGAGTAAATTTAAATGTCTATAATTCACAGTCACTTTGTCAGCTGTAACAATGGCGATTCATAACTCATGTCCTTTTAGGATTGTTAGCCTGCATTAAGGTAAAAAGGTTGTTTAGCCTTTAAGATTGAGTTGGCATTGATTGGTGCGGAAGAATGATTATTGACACGAAGTCGTGTAGAATTCTGAGATTTAATCAGGAAAATGGGCATTGACGATTATTGTATGTGGACTAGACTCCTGCGGATGTTTTTATCCATATAACCGTGCCCCTGGGGGGTTGTTCACTTTCTACGAGGTTTTGTATTAAATAAATAAATTCATAAACAACTAAATAAGAATTCTATTTATTATTGCATCAAAGGATTCAGATACATCAGTATAAAAAAATCCAATTCTATATACAGCCTTTTTCATCTCTTTGAGAAAGAGTTTTCTCAAGATTTCATACTACTCAGACAAACCTGTACTGTGTGTTGTGTCTGTGACGAATACAGCAGGATTACGCTTCCACATCGTGTCTTGAAAGTATTCCGAAAAGCTATAATCTTAATAAAAAAGGTTGAATCGATGACAGAGAATTTGGACGTCGAGCTGTGATGGGCGAAAATAATATTCCACTGGGATCATACGAAGGTACAATAAATCTAAAAAATGCAGAAAAAACAAATGTATAACATAATGTACAAATATAAAAGATTTGATACTAAATTATACTTTTTACCATATGATATTATCAAGCAAAATAACAATAATATAATTCATATTTAATCAATTATTATAATATTATCTTTTTTAGTATTAACTACACATGATGACGGGAAATGCATACATTCTTTATAAATAGTTTCTTTCCTCCCTTTCATTTTGAATTTCTAACAAAAATTTCATTTGTATAGCAGTATTTTACTTCTGCTAATTTATTAATTATATCTCAAAAATAAATATAATCTAGTGTGTATTAATTTATTATTAATATGAATAATAAAAATATTAAAATTACTAAGCATATGAAGTCTAAGTTTCACCCATAGTCAGAAAATCACAGAGAATCGAATAAGAAATAAAAAATGGAGTAGCGTTAATTATACACTATTATTTAAAGGTTTATTCGTCTGACATACTGTTGTAATATTTCAAGTTTTATCACAATACCAGTAATCTTTCTCTATGGTATTATCGATAAAATGCTAAATATTTATCAAAGGTTATTTCTAGAAATGTGTACGAAATAAGATATGATTAAAAAGGTGAAAATTTTTATTTGCGTGGAAAGAAGGATTGATGTATTAAATAGGGCGTTTAGATCATCGGTGTTAATTGGTGTACATGGTCGGCCGATCTTCACACCTCGCGTATCTCTAAGATGATTAATTGAGCTCACTCACTTTATTATTCGCACACAAATGGAAGAGATGAATTGGTTCAGAGGGGTTGGTTGCTCAGCTTTAATCAATGAAATACAATGTACAATAAATTACAAATTACAATAAATAAATTTGATATATCTTGATCAAAGAGTAAAATGTGATTTTCACTGAAGAATTTACTTGGCCATTCGCGATTAAAAATCTATTTTTCTCTGGCCCAGTCTCTTTCAACTCTCCATTTAATTAGATATTTACCGGTGATACAATGGTTTACTATGTACAGCCATACGGTACATTCCCACAACACATCCCTGAGCTTAAGGGTTCAGTTAATTTGAAACCTGAAAGCGGCTATTTAAGAAGCGTATATATTTCACCGGTACCTCAAATCGTGGTTTTTCTAAAAGTAAAATATTCTGATATTAAACTATTTACATGAGATGCGGTGTTTCCACCAGTTTCGGTTTTACATAGTCAGATCACTAATAATTTTAAAATTCATACACATCAAAATGAAACATATCTATAATAAGTAAAACATAAACATAACAATCTTTTATCTCAATGTTAATGAAATTTACTTCGAGATTGCTTGATTTTTTAGATTTCAGTTATAACAAATTCGTGAATTTTTAACCGATATAATGACTAAATATGATTCCAGGAACCTTATTCAAAATTTCATTCCAATATTCAAATTCAAAATTATGTTGTTCTTTCTCTTTAAATTGGTCTTCATTCCAAATCCCCTTCTTCTCATAAATCTTTCATTCCATGATTCTTTTCTCTTCTCTTAGTATTTGGTCTATCTCGCCTTTCTTTTCCTTAAACTTTTCATAATATGTATTTCGTTTTTCTCTAGTTCTCCTCAGTAACTCCTCATTTGCCACCTCTTCTATCCATCTTATCCTCTGTATTCTTCGCCTTATCCATATTCCAAAAATTTCAAAGTATTTCTCTTCTTTCTTCTTCAACGCAATATTTCTGAACCGCATAGAAAAATGTTCTATATGAACTTGGCAAATTTTTTCCTCAATTTTATCTTGATATTTAGATGTATATCGAAGTAAGAAAACATCTCTGTATCAGAAAAAATCGAGCAAAAAATTATCCCATTTTAGTGCGGAAAATGTCTTGTTTTGAACTCTAAAGGATGTGGTAACTTATTTAGCCCATATATGAAGAAATTACTTAACCCTTGCCAATTGATGAGCGATACCTTACTCAAAAAAATCTTACCCGACATTATCACTGCTATGTATTTAATACTCGATTCTCCCCTCATTGAATCCGTGTTTGTGTGTCCTCTCACCGCAGTCACCACTGGATCATGTCGTGAGAAAACCCGATGAATTTCCGTTGTATGGACAGTCCACCTGTCCCCATCCCACCGCACCCCCCACCCCCAGAGGCGTCTAGGGAAAGCGCTTGCGGCGTCGCACCCAAACACAACATTTTTTATCGACTCCATGGACGCGTTCGAAACTTAGTCACGAGAGAGCTCCTGTGTTTGAGGACAAACAAGACTGCTCTCCTTCACACGATGCAAATATCGTCTTTTAGAACTCTTTTGCGCGGAAATCGAGTGGTCACGTATGGTTGTGAAGTTTCTTATTAGAGGTCTGATGCCTCAAAGGAAAGATGAATCGGGCGGAGAAGAGTGAGGACTATTTGGCGTGAATGACGGATCAAAAAGTATGCAGGAAGTCAAATCGGTTATCCTTATAACGATTGTGTAAAAAAAATACTTCGTAACTTACACAGCTGATTTTCAATTTGGCATTTTGAAGTTTTGACAACAGGGGAAGATTCCCTGAAAATGTCAATTCGTTGACAAATGTCAATGTCATTATGTGGTATTCAAAATTTGCTTTGGGACTAACGAGATGTTTTTCATTTTTGATTCTATCAGTCGTAGAGGAGTAAATATTAATTTCATCTTTTCCCTTCGTATAAAATCTATGGCTTATTGGCTATAAAGAATGCTTTATTTATGTATACAAACGTGCAGTACTGCACCAGCTATATAATAGTTAGTTGCAGTTTTATGCGAGTTACACTTTATGGTATAAAATTAGTGTTTACTCTGTAATTTCTGAGCTAGAAGATACTCTGAGTATGATTAATCAGTAATATTATGAACTGGATTGTCTCTGCCTTAAATAGGTGTTGATTAGAGATTAACGGTGTGCTAATATTCCAATTTTCGGATTGAATCGACATCTGAAATACTTCAAATCAAATATAAATTTGAGTTTTCGAAAATCTAATCCTAAATTTTCCAAATTATAAATTTGCAATGGTATTTTAGCAGATGAGGACCATCAGCAGGAGACGAAGGAAATGTAAGTTTCAGATTGGAAATTTTACGCGAAAGAAGCACAAAAAGTTTTGCTTATGAATCGATTATTCAGTCAATTTGATTAGAAGTGAAAAAGCACGATTACCTAATCCATAGTGGTTATTCATATTAATGAATAAAATACAACTAAAAAACACGACAGTCCAAAGGACACAGTCCTTTTCCAAAGAAAAAAGGAAATGTGCTTTTAAACCTTTTTTTTAGTAATAATGATTATTACAGGTTTAAACTCATTTTTAGTTTAAAGATAATTGAGTGTATCAGCTTATGAAAATAAAAAAGACTAAATTGGGAAAATTAAATTACAATTTATTATATGAAGATACAATTACATAAATACTCTATGTATGTAACCGTAAATAAAAAAGTGAAATCCGATAAATATTTAATCAGTTGTTTTGGTGTAATGCATAGTTTTATAAATACATTATCCTTTAGACTGTTGAATTTTTCGTTTTTATTCAAAAATAATATTATGTTAATAGTGAAATAGCATTTCTTATGCAAAAATGGAGAATACCATGCGAACATTCTGCTTGGTTTCCTTTCATAATGTTGATAAATGCATTCATTCGAGCATTCTTGGAAAGGTCACGATTCTTAAATATCCTTTCTCACAATCCGAGAACAGAGCAAAATTCAGCCGTTAATTGGACGTGGTTTTGAGGAATAAGTAGGGTCGAGAGTGAATGAATGGACGTGAAAGAGAAGCTTTGTTTGATTTTTTAGCTTGCGACAGGGGTAATAAGGGGTTGATTTCAGGGAGCATGTGACTTGATCAAACATGTATTGCCCGTCGATGACCGATGCAGAAGGACACCTTCAGGCGACCCACCTTCAGCATCAGCTGTTTGCTTTTTACCTAAATTTACGCTTAAGTTGATGTATTATTTAGCCTAAGCCTCGTTGAACGGAAACTGTGTACGGTGAAACCCCATCTAAAGCGGAATCCATTTGGACCGCGATTTTTATCGGATAAGGCAGTTTTTCGCTCAATTCAGGGTTAGTCAGCAATGGAGGCACACAGGAATTATTTTCCAAATAGGATAGGTTCCGCTTAAGACAGATTTTGCAGTAATAAGAGTCGAAAATTAGCTTGGAAAAAAATTCAAAGGCCCACATTGAGATCAGAGGGTGTTTGAAACTGAAACGTAGTGCAATGGAAACAAATTTCATGAGAATATCCCGATATTTTAGCTGAAATGGTAAAAATCGTGACATTGGGGCCTTCTGGGATCGAACCTTTGTAATAGAAGAAATAAAAACGAAACCATTTTCACAAAGGAAAATAGTTTTTTCTTTCTTAACTGTCTTGCTGTAAGTAAATTATGGAAAAAACAAGGAAAGGATTGTTTTTTGGAGATCTAGCACCTCGGTGACCTCTCATCTCTGTTGTTAAAACAATCCCACATTGTCTATCTGGTGGAAACTGCTTCATTATAAGTGAAAAATGACCAAAATTAAGTAACTTAGACGCTCTTTTGGTGCAAAAACAGGTCATTCTTAAAAAAATATGACGAAAAGGCAACCAGAATTGCAAAACCTGGTCATAACACTTCTCCTTTCAAAACGCTGTTTTCACTTGGTTTTCTGAAAGCGTCATCGTCGTCGCTGGGTTTTACTGTAATTGTAAAGAATGTAGATATTGTAGGTGACGAATCCACTGTAAGCCGTGAGTAATAATTTTACTTTAACAAAGGAATAAAGATTTGAGTAGGGTTTGTCAGGAAAGGAGGTCAAGAAAATGTAGGGAGGGAAGGAAAAATGCAATCATCGTAGTACAAAGGGACTTTGGAAGGGATTCAGACAGAAATTAATGGCGGCGTATTAATGCATTTAAAAATCTCACTTAATTTGCTCTTAATTGACGTACTTAGGGTGAGAGGTATCCTCGACCTTCCGCTGGTTCTTTAAAGACAAAGGTTTGGCCATCCGCCACATTTCGAAAGATTTACCTCGGAAGGCATGCAGTGTCCTCGAGGCCTCTTTTGCTATCAGACGGCGCTTATAATCATAACGGAAATATACACAATTTTCCACTGAAGGAACACTTATTGGGCACATACCAAGGCAGTCAGACTTATTTTCTATTCCTGAAACACTCTTATTATTAGAAAAAATCGAGGTAAGCACAGCATTTGAGGAAGTTTATCTTATACTAGTTGAAAACCGAAATGATTGTTAAAATCTGCTAAAAATAGTGATGAAATAGCAAAAACTAATGATTAAAGAAATTTAGCGAGTTTACTTTAAATTGTGATTTTTATTTTTAACGAAAACAATATACGTAACTATGATAGGCATATTAACTTTTTTAATTATAGCTGTATTTTGAAAAATACATATTACCCATTTTCAATGAAAGCAATAAATGCAACTATGGTAAATAAATAAATAAACTTTTCGAAAAGTGGAACTTGTAATTTGAAAAATGCATACGCTCGTGCCACCCGTCACTTAGTGGAGAACGTATCATAACTTAGTATATAGTATATTATTACTTAGTATTACATATCTTGCTTGCCATCTATTGGTACACATCTGAATCATACGTACTTATGCATTCTATGATGGATGGACTCTAATAAGATGTCATAGCGCTCAAATTATCATTTTTCAAGTACAGTAAATACAATGAGTTAAGTATCATTGTTATGCGATTGGTATTCTTTCAGACTTGTTTAAATTAGCGATGATTCCAAAATTTTGAGGAGTAAATTATTTATTTGAGCAACTTAACGACGTTTTAAAATTCGCATTAATTATTCGAATATAATAATAATTCGCATAATATACGAATATAAATTTAATATAAATGATAGCCTTTTTCGAGGTATTTATTAATTGCAACACCTTAATTTTCTTTGATGTATTGAAGCGCCCGGCTAATGTATGAGTATTTGGAAATCTGATGTTTTTTGAGCTCTACTATATCTTAGGGAAATTATCTCCGCAATCTGGATTTGTGAAACATGAAAATGTGCTTGGAAAGGGAAGTAATCACATTCGTATAATTTTGAATACCGTAGATTTTCTTACCTTTATGAAAACATTGAATGATTCAGGTTTCCCAAATAATCAGTATATTTCTCCAAAAGATGGCTCAGATTACATCTCCTTAATTTGCAAAACCTGAAATGTTGCTAAAATTTGCGAGGAATAACCGCGTTTTAGAATTAGAATGTAGGACAAGATTTGAACTACAAATAATTTCTCACTGCTGAGAAAAATCACAAAGGGATTTAACTTTCGTCAGAAATGTCTCCGCGTAGCTGTTATTCTCACTGAGGATTGTTTCCGAGAAGCGGTGTTTTCGACATTTCTGTGGAGCAAAACTTGCTGTCATCACTCTTCAGTGCAACTTTTCTTTTTTATCTGAGATAGCTCAATTTGCTTCACAAATGCTGAGAGATACGCCTAGTATTGTAAAGTAGCGAAAGCTTCCTATAGAAATCAATTCAAGATTAGTCTCTATTGAATTATTAAGAGATGATTCACTACTTTTCATTGTGATTCATCATCGAATTTTTAGTTGTCTTTCAGTTGGTGTGTGAAGGATATTATTTTCCCTGCGAATCGGCTGAAGTGGTTCAGTCTTAAACATTACGTACACATTGTAAACAGGAAGGATGAATATCTTTCTGTATCCACCTCCATCTACTTCTATTTCAACTGGAAAGTTTCTTTGCTTCCATCACTACGATTTGGCACTCTGGAACAAAGTAAACAACAAAATTTTACTGGCATTCACGTTTCACGAAGTCACAGCCCAAGCAGTTGATTCTACTATTTGGTTACTTACAAGTACACCTTGGAGAAATGTATAGTTTTAAAAACATCTTTCTCACACCTCCCGAACGCATTTGAAAACTTAACACTAATTTGACGTAGTGTATTCTGGGCGGATCTGTAAATTTGCCAAGCTTGGGGGGGGGGGGACATTTGCCAGAGGGGGGGGGGGACGATTTAAGAGAATTTTCTTATGAACTCATCTCCTATTTACATTTTAAAATGACATTTTGTCGTGATGTATACAGTAAAAATATTGTGATTGTGGAAAAACATCACTATCTAATTTGAATTCAATTTATTTGTCAGATCTTAGGCAAATTGCTAGCGGTGCAAAGTCATCAAGGAGGAATATCGCCCCCTTCTCTGGACCCGCCAAAGCGGATATACATATACTAACATATGAAATATACATCTCTGAGTAATCAAAAATGGGAAAGGAAGATGCTGTAGGATTTATTTAAATCATTAACTTTTCGTACCTTTTCCATCTCCTGCGTCAGGAAGATAACCTTCACATTCAAGATAACTCACGCGGTTTCTACGCATAAATACGCACACTGTTATCTTGTATTGTATTAGTACTTCTATTTTGGTAGATATTATTATTTGATACGAATAAAAAATCAAAAATTTAGAAACAGGTTACATACTACCACGATATAGAAATTTTCTAGATTAATAATTACGAATTATCTTTAAAATACGTAATTTAGAATATGCTATAATACGCTAAAATAAAAATATGAGACTTCTATTGGTTTATACTTAACAAACCCCCTTTTTATGTTTATAATTAACAGAATCATACTTTGCATACGGTTTTCGTTGCTCATACGGAAATGTTTGAATTTATGAAGGCAAAGCGTTCTCTCAAATGCTTTAGAAGGAAGTAGAAAAATCATTCTCTATCATTATCATTATCTCCTATTTTTATCTTAAATCGATTTTATATCGATGCTCTATTGTAATTAAATTCTAAGATTTATTATTCAGCGACATTTAATGGATGGAAGATGTTTTTCTCCTCTCACACATTTTGTACAACCGTTTTTGCATATCTTCTCGTTTTTGCGATTTCCCAAATACAGTGCTTTCGAAAAGGAGTCTAGTGCCACATTATGTGCCTCACTGCAATATGCGAGTGACTTGTACTTCTAATTTCGTATTTATACGAGTTGTATCTTGCCTTTTGTTTTTATAATAGGAGATCGTTATGACGATGATATAGTATTTTACTTCTCTTTCATTGTTTTCTCCTTTTCAATTTTGATTTCACACCAAAATATACATTCCTTTGGTTTAGTTTAATGCAAAATTTGAGTAGATCTATAAAAGAGAGGCGTGAATGACAAAAGTTTGGGAATCACCGCAGTATCGCACCTCAGAAGATAAGTTTGCTAATCGAAAAGATATCCCGTAAATTAAAAGAAGCTCAAGAGTCCTTGTGCTTTCCCAGATCCAAGATTCTTCGCGACTTTTCCCCCTTTTTTTCTCACAAGACGATCTTAATTTTCCGTATTTTTCTGAAGTTTAAGATTAAATCCGAGTTAGAGATTCCGACGCAGCCTTTGGTAAAGGCATCCATAAGATTGAGAGTGCATCTCGTGAGGGAAAATGCGTTTTCTCCACTTTTAAACCCTTTTATGAAGAGAGCGAACCTCTTTCGTTTGCGTTAAAGGCGTCCTCAGCAGGAAGCGAAACTCTTTTGTTATTTCCCGGCGGCAACAATCTTTCCCTTTGATGAATGCCTCTTCCCCCGCTTTGGGTTAACCCTCTAGTGGTGGAGGTGGAAAGGTCACGGGAATAATGAAGCGAATTCTTCTTTTGTTTCGGTGCATTCTCGTTTTTCTTGACGAATTTCATCGTTCGACCTAATCCCTCTTTGAAGTATTTGCCCCCGCTCGAGGGGCAACTCCTCTCAAGCGAAAATAAAGGGTTGGAGATGTCTAAGGGTGAATTCTAGGCCTTTAACACTAGACACATGTCTCTAGTCTATGGCCGTCTTGTATCCGTGGCGGCCTCACTTAACGTTGATTTCACCATTGAATCACCTTGTATGCTCGACATGTATCTTTCTTGTGGTGAACTTTCTTGTGGTTTAGTATATTACAATGGTTTTCGTGTTTTATTACGCAAAATATGAAATAAGTGCAATTTTCGCGAGCACAAGATATGCACTGCTGCAGTTTGGAGCAGTTGATGATCTTTCATTAAGAGATTTGAAAATTACTGCTATTGCAGAAAAGTTATTAGAGCTGCAGTCTATCTGCGTATTTAACTAACTTAACAGCAGGGTTGTTCCAAGAAGAAAATTTGCTCTGGGCAAATTTGGACTCTGGACTTATCTTTAGTTATATAGCAAAGGTTAGTGCCAGAAAATAGATTTAGATATCTGTTATTAATTATAACTGTTATATTTCATAATGCGGAATTTGAGAAAATATATATGGGTTTCATTCATGATCTCATTCCCTTTATTCCACTCTTTCTATTTCCTTTCGAATTATTTATCTGACTCTGAAGATTATTGCTCCATAATTGTTTAAGTTGATGCATAACTGAATCAAATCAGACGAAGCATCTCTTTTGCCCATCTGATGTTTCGCTGTTTTATATTTAGGATTTTTACTAGTTTCCATACCTTATTTTCGTGTTAGGTTAGAGCTCCTCTTTTTCCCGAGCCTTTTCCGCTCCAAAATTAAGTTTCTTTTTCTTGACTCTGACTTTATATATTAGACTTCAAGAACGAGATCGAGTTATCTACCAAATTTCAGTTTCTTTCTCTAAGAGATTCATCGATACCATTAAGTGCGGTGTTGGCGAATCCAGAGAAGGGGGCGAATGGAGTGATCGCTCTTCCCCCAGTTGATGACATGGCAGTGCTAGTAATTTGCATATAATCAAACAAAAAATTTGAATTAAAATCAGATTGTGAATCTTTCTCTCAACAACTGTACATCTACTACATCGCCAAAAAATATCTTTTTAATAGTTAACTGGAAATGAATTCATTAGGGAATTTTCTTTAACCCTATTGATAACTTTGGACGCCCTTTAGAAAATTTCTTAATGAATTCACTAGCTTTTAAAAAAATAATCATAAAATAAGATTTCATGATTTTCTTACATTTGAATTTCAATGTGAATTTTCTAATTTTCCCTTAATATCGATCACTTCTCTATGTTTTGGAATTGAAAACCGATCTTTTAGAATATTGCTTCCATATTTCCTCGATAAGTTGTCTGTAATTTTTTATTCTTATCTTCACAAATCAATTTAGTACGTGTTAACTTTTTCAAGTAAATTCATTTTACGATTTAATGAATGGAAAACATACCGTGAAAACGAGAACATAGGAGAAATTTTATTTGAGATAATATTTTTAGAGCGCTTAGGGAGAGGCTAATGGAATCTTCCGCAAAATATTTTTAGATAATTACGACGAATCAAGCGAATTTGAGATGTCGCTGACGACCATCATCAATATTAAGTGTAAGCTCACTTCATTCCTTATGTTGCTTTAAAAAAGAAACGAGGATGGATCTGCTATTACTAAGGTACCATTTGCTTTATACGAAACTAATTTTTCATAGTAATTTATTAAGTTTTCTACGAATAAAATTCCCGCCGTGTATCATCTCAAACATTTTTCGTACTAATTCTCGTGAGGTTTACGTGTATACCCTTTCGAACGTTGGAAACTCACGAATGTTTGGGTCATTATCCGAAAAGGATTTTGAAAACGAAAAATATATTTATTGATAGTAGGGGTTGCAGCACAATGGAGGATACCTAATTTAACTTTAATTTTTTTTAATATAAGAAGCTTTTGACAGAAATATTCACTGTTTCTGCTCATTTTGATACGTTTTCTAATTGTTCTCTGTAAAAAACGCAATAATGATAGTGGATGATGATTGTAGAATTTTCCGCATCGAATTCCTTAAGAAGAGTCCATATGATTGATAACTCGAATCCATCTAAAAACAAATGTGGAATAAAAGTCTTCGCGCTGGAATGGATTTAAGTACAAAAGGATTGTATTAGGGAAAAGAGCAATGGGTCCCCTCTGTGTTTTTCCGATAGAAGACGAAGTCAAAGGTTCAGTCGAATTCTATGAAAAGAGTTACCGGGAGGGGAGGGAGAGGGCAGCACAAGTGAGACAATGGAAGGATAATGAGCGCGGAAAAATAAAAGACGGAGGAAGGATTCGAGATCAAAGGATCACGTAAACCACTCGAGCGCCTCAAAGTGGTCGTGGCCGAAAGGGAAACCAATGGCACTCATAACGTAACAGTGACCATTATCGAGTCCTTCTTTCAACTATTTACGGATTAATCGATGACGTCGGGAAAGAAGAAAGGGTTATTTGTGTGCGCGCATTCACGCAGCCATGCCTTTGTTTCGTGCCGTATTTAGTCTCTTAAGGGTGGTCTCTCGATAAAGGACTCCTGATATCTGCAAGGGAGACAGCATTTTCCATTTTGTATTTATGGAAGAATACAAGATGGCGATTGCGACAATGGGACGCCACTTGTGCTTTGTGTTTCTATATATACATGAGTGATCTACCCTTAGATCATGTCCCCCAGTGGCTCACCCAGAAATTTTTATGGGGGCATCTTCCCGATCTTTTACATAAAACGGTAACCAAAATGTTATTTAATAAGTGTTTTCTCAATTTCATACTAGGCCGCATTTATTTTGTTTACTGTACCTCTCTCCATTCCGCTATGATTTCTTGTTTTAATCAGAATTTTCTTGGCAATTAAACCAGTAATTGGAAGGAAATAACAGAGGAGACAGCAGAGATATCTTCAAACATAGTTTAGGGACGATCTGATGGAAAAGAGCGAAATGGAAATGAGAAATACGTAACCTAAGAAGTTTAATTAACTACAGCACCATTCAAATCCCTATGTAGATTTGTCTATTCAACTCAAAGGTGACAATACCACTTCCATAAGAAATGTTGCTTTCTTTCGTTTATCAACTTCAAAACTTCTGCTAGAAAGAGGGAAATTGAAGGTCTCTCCTTTAAAATTGTGGAATTTTAGGATAAATTTACTCAATTAATCTAAATCTGGTTGAGGTAATCATCACAATTAAAATTGATTGTTGGGATGCAAACATTTAATTACATTTGCTTCGCAAATATGTCTTCAATGAAATAATTCAAATTACAATGTTGCGGGGAGGTAGAGGAAGATTTTATATCGTAACATGCTAAATGGATTATGACACGTCGTGAGGACAGATAAAGTTAAAAGAAAGAAAACTTTGCTATAAAATGTAGTAATAAAATCGCTAAATTGACGAACATGGTTATACCTTATTCTAATGATTGCTTCAGTTTAATCATACCTGTCTATGTTAAATTAAAGTATCATATCCACCCTTTTCTCGAATAATATTCCTGATATTTTCATATTTCTTTCCCGTCGCCGTCTTCTGGTTAACCGTATGCATATACAAGTAAACTGCTCAAGTTGGACTTCTTTCCCTCCATTTCACTTAATTTCAATGTGTAAAAAAATAAGCCCAATAAAAATGTAAATTAAGAAAAAGGTCTTTAATCACTGATCAGCGTATTTATCTGCTTAGCTATTAGAGAATATTGGTATCTGAGGATAATCTATTTTAGTTTGCGTAAGGTTTGGTTTCTCATAACTTCCTCGAGGGATTTCCGTTGATTTATTTCAGGGTCAGAAGTCATAGCAGGAATTTTTCCTCCCATATATCTTATTTTTTTGTTCGGCGTCTCGATAAAAGGCCTTTGTCGTTTATTTGAGAGAAGACGACATCGGTGCAAACGCTTTGTTTACGTTGTCGTGAAGGCGGCGATCTGCCAATAGACGCCTCGCTAATCGAGATTTAAAAGAGAAGCGGCGCCACCCGCACAAACCAACATATACTCCGAAGATATTTCTGAACTCACCCAAGGATTCTTAAACTCGGTTGTAAATGAGCAATCCTTCTCAACGACGAGGTTTTTATTATTATTATAATTACATGTTAGCTACAGTGAGAGATCTAGTGACTCCGTTGAGTGTTGATTTATAAATTATCTGTAATATATCGACTAATGTAACCACAACGATTAATCATAATGACCATGATTTTTTTTACAAACGAATCATCATTATTATTATCAAGAGCTAATAACTCGATGATTGGTTTGCATCTACTTTCCAGGATGAGCTGTTTCGCTTCATTTCTTATTCTAAGTGCTAAGCACATCCATAGTGTTCGTACGTATAAACAGGATGGAAACTCTACTACACGTTCTCCACTAACTGGCGAATGGCGCTAGCGTATGCATTATTCAAAATTCACTTATAATTTTTCAAGATAATATATGAAATTATAACCAAAGAAACGTATATATTGTTTTCATTGAAAAGGAAACTCATTAATTTCTCTTTAATTATCTACTTAATTCTAACTATACTGACATTGTATGGTTTAATAGGCTTTTCAAGTTTTCACATTATTCTTAGTCGTAGTTCTGAACATAAATAAATACCTAATAACGTCATCTTTTCAAGTACATCATTCATGAATAGATTCAGTAAAGCCGTGCATTAGATATTTAAGTTACTTACGGTATTAGTATGCAAATTTTTGTTGTTTAATCCTCCAATCCTCTTTATATAGAAGTTATTTTTCTTCTGTAACTGGTCTTCACAACGAATTAAACCAATGCCGTGAGGTCCATTGCTTTCTCGAAGTTAAATTTTTTGATCCTTTCCATAAACTATTTCTCAGTTTCGTCAGGTAGCTGGAATAGGAGAATATCGAGATGTAGCAGCAGTAAGTGACACAATGTTCGGTATAAAAAAGAAGAATTGTGATATTTGTTTGGGTAAACTGGAAGAGATCACCTCTAATATTTTACTAATATAGCTCGTAGCAGATATAGCATTATCTGTTAACTTCACAGGATAACGGTTTTTGGATTTCATAGATGAATGCGGATATTTGTTTGGAGATGCATCAGTTAAGTTCGCTTCTCGAGAGCAAAAACGTTTTCTACGGCAATATATTTGTTTTGTTGACCCGCAGTTAGTGTACTCGCATTCAATGCGAGATTACTATATATACATTAAATTTTGAGAACATAATAATTCTCATCTATTTATACCTTTTTGCATCACTTTTAAGTTAAAACTTCAAAGTGTTAAACTAAGTAACATTAACGAATGCTATTAGTCCATTTCATTACATAGTTAGAACATGGAGATTTTGTTTTTTAAACAGATACTTAATATTTTGCATAAAATTAACGAGATGCAGATTTATTTCAAATTTTTATGGGACCATGTTAATATAAATCAAATGAAAGAATAGATATCCTGACGGTTTTTACAATTTATAATAATTATGATCTGATTTTACTACATCTTGCTGACTTGGAGTCGAATAATCTGAATCTTTAATTTGAATTGATTAATTCTGAAGCGCTTGAAATCTCTACATTGTGTCAGCATATAAAAGTTTATAACTTAATTAACTAATTCGTCAAAAGATAAGTAAATATATTCTCATCAATTATTTGGACATATTTTATTCGTGAATGCCTTAAAATCCTTATATTCTCATTAACGATTTAGACATTTTATACTCTGTTTGAAAGAAATGAAGGAAATTGCACTAATAACAGGTTAGAGAGGAAAGCTAAGAAGAATAAAAGTTGTAACGCTTTATCTTGAAGTGATATTTATTATTTTGGTATATTTGGTGAAAGTATATCCGCAAATAGTAGTGTTGCTATATTATATATAAAAAGCCATGGGGTGAACTTTACATAATTGAAGATTTGCATTTGTTTTCGTTTTCGAGGTTCGGTTATCGAATATTCGATGGCTCCTTTTTTTATATTTCTGATAATCCTTCAAATTAAGCAAAAAGATATTCGTGAGCATTAGAGTATTGCAGTTTGCTCATTTTACAAAAGTATCGAAGTACGCTACAATACCAAGTACGATCCTTCAACAAATGACTTCGCTACAATTGAATCATTTCAACATTTCAAAACGGAATTAATACTAGTTTGTTCTAGAGCAGTTCTATTGTTCCAGTGGAAACTGGGTTAGTGTAAAATTGTAAAGACTACGAAATTCTGAAACCTGAAAATATGGTCAAAAATTGCGGAAGATATCCTAATCTTCAATTGGTAACTTATTTCTTTTACCGTATCTTGAACAACAAGCATATCTTAACCCAAATAAGAATGAGGTTTGTCTTTATTTTTAGCGTTCTTTGCGAAAGAGTTGATGTAAGCATTTCCCTTAGTTTCTCAATTCGGAAATCGGAAACTCAGGCTTGTCTCTTTGAAAACGGACTTCGCAGCGCTGATTCCTATTCCGTCTTGACTTCCTTTTCTATATTTGGAAAGATTTTATACACATTTCAGAATGGGAAATTTAAATCCGAATAGCGGCTTATTCGCACACCGAAATATCATTGTAAGAATACTTACGGTTTTTAAACACTCCAAGTAGTTTTCTCCTGTGATATCCCTCTTTCAAATTTTATGAAAAGAAAGGTTAGATGTAGGCAGAGACTAATTAGAATCAATGCCACTCTAAAATTCGTTTTATTATCATAAAGTATTGCATCAATAATCGAGCAACATCAATATCTAAACCGATAATACATTCCAATCAGACGACCCATCTTCAGATATGAATCTTCTTATCGTAGGAGGTCTTCACGGGTCGTCTGGCGGATTATCTCCAACTTTTCGGACGCAAACTTCGCAGCCATCCTCAGGGGGATCCTCACCCTCATCACAAGTTATACATAGGAATCGAACCCATCAAATGAAAATCCGAGCTAAAGGAAACTTATTTTTAATTTCTACCCGCAAATAACAAAAATATGGAATGCTTGATGGATAATTTATTGTTAAAATTAGCGTACTTTAATCAAGAAAATTGAATAAATTTATTTCTTGGAAAATGTTACACATTTGATTGAAATTCACTTGATGCATCTAAAATATGAGGTCGATCTCTGCAGGCTTTTGAGTCGGGAGTACCGAAGCGAATTTACTTGAAAGAAATCGCTATGAAACTATGGAAGATGTAACGTCTTCTATAGTTACTATTGATGACATTTACTATTGTATGTAGGGGAAAGTAAACACCAAGTAAAGAGACTGTACTAATGAAATAAGATTTTAATTGTAGCTCACGAATGATCTGTCCAAAAAGCAAGTCTGAAGTAACTTTGAATCGGGTATTGGAAAGCACGTCCTTGATATAAAAACATTTATTACGTTTACGCATAAACTAAGAAGTACGAAGGAGTATTTGATGATATAAACGACCAATATGAATTAATTGTGACGAAGCACTGACCCACTCCCTCGTTTTTTATCAGGCCAAAACTTTTCTTGTTCTTATTTCATATCTAAGATTCATAACATTCAATATTCATTCCTCAGCTCTTACATTTCCTCGCATTAAAATAACTATTGGACGTGAGTTTTCGTATAGAAAAATTAAGTAAGAAAAAGTATGAAATACTTCTATGGTTTATACTTTCTTAATGTTATTAATTAAATTATGTATAATGTTTTTATATATTAATATATTCTTATAAATTAATTAAAAAAGAGACAGAGACGGATATGTTATCGAATATTATAGAATATTTTATTTTGAAATCGATTTCGGACTTTTAATTAAGAAATCCGCTTTTTTGAAATAATAAAAATAGATCATCTTCTCTAGTTCGAGACTGGGACTATAAGTCTTCCATCTTACCCATTTAATGACTAATATAGCGAATAAATATTTTTATAATGAATTCCAATCCCCAATAATTACGTTTTCAGAATTAAAAGGCCGAAACAGAAGGAGTCAGAATTTATGTATCATCTCTGGCGCCACCAAGGAAACTCACAGTGAATATGCTTCTCCTTGGAGATCAACATACATATTTTATCACTTCAATCGTTTTCTCTTATTTGCCTTATTTATCTCATTTTGGCGCCAATGAGAATAGTGAAGTGGAAATGTCGTCGTTTTGGAAGTTTTCTGAGGTTTCGTCTAGTCTTCTCCGCACTTTTCGACCTCAATTTCCCCTCCTTTCCACTTTACTCCACCCTCCCCTTTTGCTCCTCCTCCGGAATTCCCCGAAACTCAACAAGGGCGCTTTAAAAGTCGCCATTAATTATCCTCGATTTGAAAGCAATTCTGTTTTATCTCCAATAACGAGTCTCTGCTCTTGAGTGCTTCATCATTCCCGCTCTTCCTCATCGCCTGCTTATCTTAATACAGAACTCACTCAACCCATATCGAAATTGATTATCTCAACCGCGGTTGTCACGAAACCCAATTTGAACGGCTAAACAGGGCAGCAGTTCTTCTTCCTCAACGTGTATGATTCTTCGTTTAAGATCAATTTGCCCTCACTTATATACTCTCCTTAGCATACACATATATGCTTAGTTCTAATGATGTTTTTCTTATTTTTATGGTATCACATTCACTGCAATTTGAAGATCCCGCTATTAGTAAAACTCTGATTTCTATTATAATTTGGATATAATGAATAGGACTGGTGTAAGAAACTAATACATTAATTAAAAAAACTAATAATCAATATCTTCGTTATAAATTGAGATTGCGATACCTTTTTCTGGAAACACCGTCGATTTGAATATAAGGCTATTATAAACTTTATTACGTATTCTTTTTTAAATACTAAGGACTCTGTCGAACTTCTCATCGTTATTATTCATATTGAGATCAACTGATGGAAGTCATTGACAACTGTAATTAATTTTGGTTTCCATCTTTAAGCGAGATTCTCGTTCATTTTTTTCACACAGGGTCGATTTACTGGATCGACTAGGAAGGAAATTAAACTCACGCACTCTTCAGAAGCCATCTCAAATTAACAGAGATCTTTATTGAGCAACAAGTCATAAAGATCAAATAAAAAAAAGGATTTGTAATTCGATTTCGGGCTCAACAAGTGTCTCTGTTCGTTGTTTACTGCCTTGATGTTGTCTTCCTTCTTCTTGTTTCTTCTAAGGAAGTTTGGCTTTAAGGAGATGGTACACAAACTGTATTCGTGAGTAATGAGGTGGGTTGATGAACGACCTAATAGATTGCCTTATACTGTGGGAATAATTTATTTCCGGATATACGTTGAATAGTTTGTTTGAGGGAATCTTTTTCGTCTAGTGGTTGGATCGGATCTTTGAATGAGAACTACGCTTATCGCGAAATGAAGTGTAATAAATTGTGTCCAGAAATCTATTACACGAATGGTATCATCCGAGAAATAACGCGTCCATTTATGACGACGATGAATGACGTATTTATCTTTTCAACGGTGACCTCCTTTTCTTGTAAACAATCTTTGAATGAAGAAGAGACGAAGAGGATGTCTTTATCCATGTTTTTTGTTTTAAGAAAGTATATTTCACAAAATATCCTCAAAATCTCCGCGTAGAATCTTTAAATATCCGCGAAAACACCGGCAGCAATATCTAAAGTTGCAATATTCCGTAAAATTAAGAAATTCATAACACCGATAGTAACTAAGATGCTACTCAAATATCTTTCAGTAGGATTGCGTCCATAATCCTATCATCGGCCATGAAAATAGAGACCAAATCAATTAAGAAATTTGTAACGGTTAGTTTCTATGCCGAAGAAGATTTTGCGATAACTGCTTTTCCTTCACCAAATTCTTTTCTGTGGAACATTTTTGGATTACAATTTTTAAATAGATAATTTAATAAAGGAACTAAATTGATAAGTTAACTTACCATGTGGAGTAATTTAAACTGGAAAATTGTGCGCAACTTTCTTGTATGGAGCCTTTAAATCGAAAGCTTACAAACAAATTAGTAGTAAACTGTTATTAGAAACACATCTTTTCGAACATCCTTGGGATTATTTCTTTTTAGGTAACACTCTCAACATATTCTTAAGCATTCAACCTATTTTTAAACATAATTCATTCATTTTTGATTTTTATTAAATCATACGGCATGCATCGGAATCAAAATTTCTCTTCAACTTTTGTAACCTCTCATTATAGATATTGCTTCACTTTTAAACTATGTGTGTGTCATAAACTAGGATTATCTGTAATCAATATTCTATTTTTGGATGCTTCTTCTCTGTTAGTTTATTATTACAATGGTATTAAGAAAATAAATTAGTTTTAATAATGAGTTTATCACAACAAATGTATTTCTACATTTCCGTTTTTTATTAATTTTTGTTTCATATAGCTACTCGATTTTTACTCTGACATATATTGTAACCTATATTTTTGTACATAATTCATAATGTACATCGTCTTTTTTTTCAAACGTCTTTATATTTTTATTAGCTATGTAAAGTTTATAAGCATGCTTTTTTGCTTTCAGATGTCTTAACATCTCTTTCCTTAAAATTTAGTTCACTATCTTTCCTTAGGTTTTGTACTTTTCGAAGGTTATCTTGCATGTGTTTTCCTGCTGCGTCTATTTCCCAAGCGCAAACATAGGGCTTTAAAGCTTGTAAAGTAATTTCCTTTGTGAATTATTTTCGAGCTCTCTTTTTTCTTCAATTTTTTTACGAAGAAGGGTTAGATGTAAAAGGAAATCTCAATCTTATCCAAATAGAGTAGCTGAGTATTAATGGTAATTATTATATTAATAATGTATACTTTAAAATTAAAATGATGATAATAAATGGTTAATTTCCCGCTGTGTAGTTTTGATTAATTAATAGATAATTAATCGATAATTTCTTTCTTCTTTGCAGGTGAGTGTGAGCTATATTCTTCCTTTTTAAAAGTAAGTACGCTTGCAATTTCCAATTTTGTCGCTCCATCGCCATCGTGTTTGTCTCTTCTTTCTCTCACGCGGAGATGCCAAAGTAAATAAGTCTTCTGTTGAAGAGACGTTTGGGTTGCGTAAATGGATTGGAATCGCCTTTCCACACCACGTCAGATCACAATGATGGACACGACGTGCTCTCTTTCCAGTCTCTAAGCTTTTGAACAACTGGCAATGAAACCGTTACGTCTTCCTTATACTATAGTGTTTCTCAATATCTCATAATTGACAGTGCTTCCTTATCTTATTCAGTTGCTGCATTAATTCCATAGGCCTGAATAAGGACACCACAAATATTTTTAGTTCTTCGCGTCATCTATGTATCTATTTTACCCTTAAATGTCACTTGCGGGATGTTTTTTTCGTTACTATAGGTATTTTTAGTTTATGGAATAAAATTAAGATAAAGTAGAATTTGGCGATTTGAGGATTATTTATACGCACTACGTAATGATATCAATTGAAAAATCTTACATAATTCAAGGCAATGGCGATTGAAATTTAAAATTTACCAATTTGATACTGTTATCTATCTTCGGATCCGAAATTGATCGTGCGATATCTTATCTAGGCATAGATTCATGTACGTACGAGGTAGTTACTGTACAGCTCCATCAAGATCCCATCCTCGATTGGGAAAAGTTTGTTAAGAGCATATTATAAGGTATTTGCCTCTTTATCTGCTTTGATTCTGAATTGCTCGGGGAAATACGACTGTTATTTGTGAAGTCCACCAAGGACAAAAAGTGATTGCGTGACTAAAAAATTAAATTTAAAGCTAGTTAATGAAGTTGATTTTCGAGCCTATATTTGACTCTCCTTTTGAATCCTTCTGTAAGATTACTTAAAAGACATTTACTGGTATTTTACTTGAATGTTTCACTTGCCATACGAGAGACCGCGCTACTCTTAGCGATATAAGTCTCCCACATCCTCTGAAGCATAGAGATATAAAGCTGCGAAATTAAACGCAATTTTTGTAGTTTATCTTTCATTGAATTTATCACTTGTTTTAATGCATTATCTTCCATTGAAATTCCAAGAAAACTATGTCTTGGTTACAAGGATTTAGTTCCTAAAAACCATATTTTTATGAAATTATAAATTCTTGACGAAAATGCTCGTGTTGCCCTATGGTGACAAGTCATTAGTACTAAGTTTTTGGCTGATTTTTGTTACTGATACTTACTACCATCAGTATTAAGCATGTATTAAATTCCACACTGGTTTTATAAAGTTTTATATTTACATAGAACGGATTGTTCCGATATTTTAAAATGTCCAATCTTATAATATTTTTCTAAATATTTTACATACGCTTACTAATTAATGAATAGGAAAAGTTTTTATTTACTTATAATATTATAGAAACATTTCTGTTTCTCTGTCAATGACGTATGAAGGATGCGTTAAAGAGTCAAGAGAAATCTCACTCTCGGGTTTCCCTTATGTTAGTCTTCAATTAATAATTTGAAGAGTTGCTTTATAAAAAACGGTGCATTACATATCGATAATAACTATTAATAATCGTTCATTCTTTTTCATTTACGCTTTTACTGAATTCTGGGGACTATAAATATGTTAAATCAAAAACTAAAGTTAGTTTAAATCTCCAATTAAAAGAGAATCTATCTGCCGGAATACTTAGCAAGTAAATTTGTTCCGAATAACTGTGTCTTTCCGTTTTTATGATTAATGTCGTTCATCAATAAATTGTACAAATGTTATAGTTTCAGATTTATTAAAATTTTGAGTTTTTATTAATCCTGATAGAGTTCGTTCAGTGAATTAATTCGGATTGAAACCTATTTCGTATTACTTGTCATGATGTTTTTCTTTTAATTCTTCCAATATACCCTATTAACTGCAGAATTATGCAGGTTTTTCGTCTTCTTCGCCCGAAGCCTCGCAATTACGAAAGTAAAAGGATATTTGAAATATGAAAATAAGAATCTGAATTAAAATTTAATCGATTAAAGCAGAATTTTGATTATTATAGTATAAACAATTTTTTTTATTTGAAATCGTAAAGGGAATAAGGAAAATTCTTTGAAACTTATATCAAACATGTGAGATCAAACGAAAGTTCCAAAGAGGATAAAGTGTAGCAAATGCCCATAATCGCCTCGGAGGAATGAGATGTTAAAAGAGAACATGTACCAAATGTCTCTCGTCAGCTTATTCAAGAGGAATTTCCCGGAGATTTCATTTTCCCTCCACATGTGTATTGTTTTTTTCTCACTTGGTATTTTTAGTCCGGCGCATCCGAAGCTTTCTTTTTTTCGATCGTCTTTGCAGCTCACGTATTCTCCATCTTGTTTACACGAGAGCGTGCTCCCTCCTCTTTTATAAACTCGATTTTTTGCTTCGCGCCTTCGTTTCTTCCTTGTTTTTTGCTCCCTTGGGATTGGTTCGTTTTCTCTCTACCACGCTGTTTACCTCCGCCTGTCACCCAAACCCAATGGCTTATTTATAGTCCGTCTCCCCTTTGCGACCACTTCTTCCCTAAACATTCTCCATCTTAAATTAATTCATCGTAAATACCCAAATTTTCTCTTTGCGATCGTATGTGCTTTCCCATGCTATGCATCTTAATCCTTATAAGTGAGGGGCAGATTTATAATTAGGCGTAATAGGTGCTAGCTAGATGATGACGGCATACACCACTACACTCAATAAGACTTTGTTTAAATTTCAATATTTTTTAAAACTCTCCACTAATTACAGCATTTAAAAAAAAAATTTTAGAGGCACGACTTGTTCTCGGGTACTCGATTTTCGCTACAGGTACTAATTTTATATAATAATAATAATAATAAAAGACTGTAAGTTTAATTAACATTATTATAGAATATACATTATAATTCATCGCACTATTATTTAATATTATCAGTATATTAAAAAATAATATTATAAGGATAAAGAAATTACAATTTGCAAATGAGAAATAAAAAGTAAAGAAAAAACAGTTGTAAACTTATTAAATAATCTTTCCAGGAAATGGCTTACAAAAAAAAATGAAACAAGCAAACACTGTACACTGAATGTAATTAAGAAATTAAGATTTATTAATAGGTTAAGGTTTAAAAACAAGTAAGAAGTAAAGAAAGTTGACAGAATGAAAATATACATCAAAAGGGTTCTGACAAACCTTAGATTCGTCAGCAGGTTCCCAAATTGAAAACTACCGGTGGCATAGAAAGTTTTCTTTTTAATTAATTAATCTTTTGAAATTTTAAGCGATCAAAGCACAAAAATGCAGTGCTCAATAATATTTATTATATTCAGTTTTTGTTTCACTTTGAGATCATTTTTAACCTTTTCAAATTATTAGCAATGTTATTCATTATTATAGGAATATTCACTGATCTATTTACTCCATAACTATTATATACCTAGGTGCAAAAATCTCAGTTTGATAATTTGATAAAAATATAAATGATAACAATATTATTATCTTGGTCTATGATTCATATTAATTTATAGATATAATACTTATAATACAATATTATAATATTATATTTCTTCTTTCCCTAGTGAAGTAATTGAATTTTATATGGCCTGATTTTTCTAAAACTGAGTTTCAACTCTCATAATTCATAATGAGGTAGAATGGATATGATCTTCAGGCCCCTGATAGTAAAACCCCTACCTGATTTCAATTCGTACATGACTGCTAACACATGGCAGAGGTGGCATCTATAGGTAATGGCCATGTTTTTCTCCCCGCATGTCTTTTAAATAGCCAAATATATTCGTAATCGAGCGATTTCCAACGAAAGCCATTGCAGACTTCGACACGTGATCTATAACTGCACCCAATGAATTTATATTCTCCCCTCCATCGATTGCCCGCATTCATCTTCCTACGGTCACTTCACTATGACGTCTGTTTCTTCGCCACGCGCCTGCTATTTGCTCTCATTATTCGCTGTCATGGATTCCCTTCGCTACCACTCGAACACGACTTTCCAACGGCTCTTTTCCTTCAATCCGAGGATTTCCTCATTAAATCCTGACGTTGGTAATTATTTCTCCAGTTAAACTCCCTTAACTTTCCATCTTTTCCATTCGTTCCCTTGAAAGCCCTTTATGAAACCGTAAATGCTCTGAAGTAGGAATTTAACTGTCCCAGAGCAGTCCTCATTGTGTCGGAAACATATTATGTCTCTCAATCATGTCTATTATAATGTCTCTGAAATGATTAAAAACACGGAAAAAGGTTAACAAACCACCCTATTACACAACCAGAATTCAAACTTAGTCTCAGCTTTATCTGTGCAAACCGAAGCTCTGATTTCCAAACCATAAAAGTCTTATTTATTAGCCTGTTATCTGCTTTAATGAACAAGCACCTCAGCTCTTAAAGAACATTTGAAAATACTACTACTCTAAGAGATAATCGTAAGAATAATTATTTCAGACATGCATTGTTACAATCCTGTGTTACTATTTTTTGTTAGTAATATAAAATTTAAGTGCAGATTACTATGAAATTAGCAGGATAACAAAAATACAGAATTAGTTCGAAATAGAACTGCAGGAGAATACTTAATAACCATAAAAGTATTTAGCAAAGAAAATTAAGACGAATTATTTAAGGTAGCGCTATTTCTATTGTTTATCCTGTCACCAATCAATTCCGTACCTGAGCGTAATCATTTAAATGTATGTACGCATCTCATTGCAAATATGTATAACACACTTCTTAAACCTATCCATACATATTCATGCTTGATGAGGGATGGAAATGATATGAGAAATACAGCACACAGAAAATTATGCGCTTCAAACGAATTTTAGGGGGGGACGACGTTTCGACGAGATAATTGATTTAGTTACTCCAGTTAATAAAGTTCGTGAGTTCTGAGAGAAAACTAAGAAGTGTTTCCAGTAAATGGTCATGAGAACAGATAGCTGGTTCTGGTCGTTTTCTCCGTGGAGCATTAGAGAATATAACAGCAGCTTAAGTTATATAGCGATATCTGTGTTTTTGCACAACCTAACTCATGCCTCTGGCGAAATGCAGGGCTTTATGCAATCATGAAAAATATAAATGCGGAAATCTGACAGTAAGTGATGAATTGTGTCGTAAAAATTGGACAAGTATTTCCAACGCAAAATGCATGGAAGAAATGAAAGAATACGAAGTTCGATTTATCAGGTGACGGAACAGGGTCAGATCAGGTGGCGAAAATTTCGTTATAAAAGAGGTTTAATTGGCAAAGGGTTAGTTCGCTATATTAGGGAGTTCACATAATCCATATTCGTTGTAAGCGGGATAATTAACATGTGCGACCAAAGGAAAGGGGTCGAGGACTCTCCTTGTTTTCGATCTGTGTGTGATCTTTATGTTTTGCTACATTTATATTCTGCTAAGGTAACTCTCACTGCTCATGAGTGAACTTATTTCGTAAATCCGACCTAAGGAATAACAATATCGACAAGTATTACGTTGACGATGATCTTGAAATAAATTAATTCGAAATCATTTTCCGTTACTTCGTGTTCCACCTTTCAGTAGCTGCCGCAGCACTTTCGAAGTACAGAGAAAACGAGGTTTAAAAAACCTTATCCAAAGTCCGTCGAGCGAACCTCGGTTGTCCAGTTCAGAAAATGGACATATAAAAGGTCCGTCATTGAATCTGCCATCCCTAAAAGATCTTTCCTTTGATCAGTGGCTTTGAAAGGAGAATTCAGGATAAAATTGGGTTCTCCCGCAATACATCCAAAAATAAAAGACGATCGAATATAGGAAAAGAATGAAATCCGAACTGACAGAGCCCACTTAAGCGTCCCTCCGAAGCACTCTCTTCTAGAGGCCGATACCCCATTGTTGTCGGTTATTATTTGGAATCAGTATGGGTGACCACGCTCTGGGGGCCCTCGAGATGTGGACCTCGTAACAAGAAGGCATTGTTTGTGCCGTCGCGGAGTCATTACTGCTGCCATCTGGGAAGGGGAATGCCTCTTCAAGTCTCGGAGGAGAGGTCTTCCTCATTTTCTCTCCTCCTCAGTTACAGCTCTTTAAGTGGATTTCGGAGGACAAGCAATTTGCCTTCTCAACGAAATTCGGATCAATTTCCTTGGCGGATTTCTCAGCCAAGTGTATCTCGAGGAATGAATGCATTCATCTTATTCAAGAGGTAGAACCGTCTTAAGATATCTCAAACCACTCATCGCGATGTATAGTACTCGAACGACTATCAGCTGTTCGGTGTCCTTTCGTTAAGGCGTTTTAAACATTGAGTGGAATCACGAAGTACTGAAGTAAATACTCTTCTTGACTAAAACCGTTCAGTAATTCAGTTGTAAAAACACGTATATAAAAGTAGCCGTGGAAATGTGGAAATTCAAATTAAACAAATCAGATGAGAAGCGATGTGTACTATTTCCTCGTACATTATTTAAGGACCGATTTCGCTCTTAAATAGCCATCATCAGGGCACTAATTAGAATTGATTATACTATATTAAATTATTAATTAATATTAAAAACATTAATAACATAAGAAATGGATAATGTAAAGTAAACGTACATTACCCATTCCTTATTTTATTAAAACTTTTTGCGATTAATTGCCCCTGGATTCGCCTGATAAGAATCATTTTATAAAATATTAGTTGTATTCAATTCAACTATCAAGATGCAAACTTGTTAGAGACTTGACTATGGTCCCATAGAGGCGATATTGGTCGTCAAGTAATATACAAAAAAAAACTATCCATCGCTTTTCATTTGCTGTAGTTTATTCCATTTTTACTCTGCTGAGTTTTCATCGGTCGTTTTCCTGTTTCAGCAAAATTCTCGAATGGAAAATTGAAAGGCGATTGTTCTTCGGATCAGTCACAGATATTGTCAATTAATGAGCGGAAAGTTAATCACGTATTGCGAATGCTTTCGCTGCAATTTTATTGTTAATTGAAATAAATTCGTTCACTTGGCCCTCTCTTGATATGCTTTCACAGAAATATTGCCCTCTTATTTCAGAAATAAATCACTAACGCTATTCCATAGGATATGACGGAGGAATGGTTAGCATGACGAAATTAGGAATCCTCTCGTTCGAATACAGACAATGTGTGTTTGTCCTGAGCTAAAGGAAAGACAAAAAGGTAAACCAAACTAAAAGAAAATACAACCCCATTTTTCTTTCGTTTCACTTTGCATTTGGCCCTAATAAAAACCAAAATATTTGTTTAAATAAATTCATGTCATCTTAGATATCCTCTGATACCCTAGGGGGGAAATTGAAGTAAAAATAATAGAAGTCAGGAAGTAATGAGAATGTAGAAAGAGCGCGCACCATTCTCCCGTAAGGAATACACGAGCCCATATGATTTACGTGGTGTCTTCATAACGTTGGAGATAGTATAGGATGCGATGCGATGTATGGAGGGGAAAAATGGAGAAACACAAAGCTTAATTTTACTTATTTATTGGTCTAATAAAACAGGAAAACGAAATTTCAATGATAATTTAACACGTGCGAACAATAAAACAGTTACAAAGACAAATAACATCGAGTGAAAAGAAAAAACAATACAAGATATTGGAAATCTTAGAGGATATTTACCCCTATTCACAGGTATGAATTAAATCTATTTTTATGGATTTGGAAAGAAGGATCGATGGAAGGTGGAAAGGAATTCAGAAAAGGCGGAAGGAAACGTTTGATGAATGTAGGCATTGGTGTAGAATGAGGTAAAGTTATGGCATGAAAATAAAGAGATTCCAGATGTAGATGGTATTCAACTCGAAGTGGTTCAATCGACAATGGTCACTTCCATTGCGTTGTACAACAGTTCGACGAGTCCGTAAACTGGAGAAGAAATGTTGGAAACCGAAGGACCAAGATCTTCTCCATTGACGAAGAAATGCAGCGTTCCTAAATTATTTCGCATCACTCCTACTCTGTCACCAACCTGTGTATAGAAAATAATATATAGTAAGGCATAGGAACCGTCTGAGAAACACTGAATCATTATTTCAGTAGGAAACATAACGATAAGCGTAAGGGCGTACCTTTAGGTAGTCTATGCTTTTGCTGTAAGTATGTTTAGCTGCGCCGTCCGAGTAGATACGTGTGTTATAGTAAACGAAGGCGTCTGGCCTGGAAAAGAACATATTTGGCGTAATTTTCCGCTATGGAAATATAATAGAAAATCTATGACTTCATTTATAATAATATTTTCAAAAATTTCTCCCGATGAGCATTTCAAAACTTCGGGAATTATCTTATTACTCTTATGAAAATCATCAAGAACTTCAATCCTGATTTGAGAATGTAAGTATTATTCAATTTTATAGTTCCAGGATTTAAAAGATATATAAATGAGATTGAAATTAAAGAGATGAAAGGATTGAGAATGCATTGGAAAAGATTAATTAAGGTGAAAAGTAAAAATCTCTATAGCGATTTCTGGGAGAATTGCAGGTTAGTTGTTTTGACCAACTTACGATTTGTACATCTTGGGTATTATATTCACAGATTCGGGAGAACGTGTGATGATTCCTATAGAAACTAAGCAATAGGTGTATGCAGTGTTCTTTTCCTCTAATTTCACTTCGAATAATTCATTGTCCCTCAGAGGCCGATGAGTAAAAAGCCCCGAGTTATAGTAGTCTTCTTTCCTGGATTTCAAAAGAAAACAAGAAATATTATGAAATAGATTATCTTTATGATACAATTATATGTGATTTCTGCCAGGTGTTCTCAGTTCAAGTAAAGAGAATTAACATTGTTTCTTCCTTATAAGATTGATTTTCAATAAGGTATATATATATATACAAGAAGAAATATTATGGAATGGTTCATTTTCATATAGCAATTATAGGTAGTTTTTTCGTGTTTTACTATCTTTGACTAAAGTGTGCAGATTATTTTTATTATTCACGAGGTTGATTATAAAAGTGGTAAATATATATGAAAGTAAACGGAACTTACTTAATTTTCTTCGCGGAGCGTCCATTTTCCAGGATAACTGCATTTTTTCCACACCTTGCGTGAAAACGCAGTTTGTCTTCAGTAGCAGCTTCAGTGACAGTAAAAAAAGCAGCTTCAGTAATAGATTCAGTTACAGCTTCAGTAGCATCTTCATTAACATCTTCAGTAACAGCTACAATAGCAGATTCAGTAATAGATTCAGTCACAGCTTCAGTAGCATCTTCATTAACATCTTCAGTGACAGCTACAATAGCAGCTTCAGTTACGGAAGTAGATTTCGGCGCTGTTAAAAATCCAAAGAAGAAAAGATGCAACAAATATATCCGGGGAAATAGCGTTAAAATTCTATGGATTCCCCTGTATTTTCCATATCTTGATTACTCTTTTACTGGATTTGGGATAGGCATAGCAAATGTTCTTAAGGGGAATAATCTGTTTCGTAATTATATCTATCACCTGTCTTGGGAAGCTAGCTAGCAATATCTTACTTCTCACTCTTCTAATGATACTCTTTTTTGTATGTGACTTATGCTTAATACAAGTAATAGATAGCTTATATGTTTTGGTAGCTATGAATATGGAATATAATAGTTCAACTTAGTAATAGTAATGCAATGGTTCAACGAATGGCACCTAAATTTTTTTAGAATAGATTTCGGAATCGGCAGTATTTCGTTTCGTTTCCTATAAAGGACTGGGATTCGCTTAATGAGACTTCGTATTTTTCACAAGATATTTCGAAATTGTATGAATGTAAACAAATTAAATATTCACCTTTGGAAACCGCTTGTATGAAGATGGATTTCTTGCCGTCACACTGTAACACTTTGTGAGTGAGATCGACGTCCTCTAAAGCCGAAGCATGGCTGGATTCCGCCAAAGCGGTGATGGTGTCTTCCCACTCGATGCTCTCATTCTTTCTGCTCTTCGCGGATACTTTGAGGCTGCGGCTGCTGACAATACTTTTGTCGCAAACTTGCTCTGAGGACAACTCGGAGGGAACGCAATCATACAGACAGAATGTAAGAAGTAAAAGAAACCAAAACTTACTCATTTTGAGTATATCTCTTCGTGTAAATAATCTTTTCTGGATGAATATGATCGGGGATTAGTTACCGCTGTTTCAGGAACTGTTAGTAAGGAGATCGGGTTAAGTATACGTATATATATATTGGAATCTGGACTATGTTATTGTCACGTGGATACGAGGAAAAATGCCATTGACCAATCTTCGGGCTTATTTTTCCGGAAGAAATGTTATGACGCGGGTCATGAGCGAAAAATTTATTCTGGGGTTAAGAAGTTCTTAACCCCAGATATCCCTTACCCCTGACTATTATCCAATGGTCAATTTTAATGAGATCTCAAACCAAAGTTTGTTTCACATAAATACCCATACATTTCCTAACGTCTTTTTTTAATTGAATTAAGTTTAACGCTGACTATCGTATCCATATTTAAAACTGATAATAACGCTATATAAAGAATCTTTAATCGTTGTTTACTTGTGTGAGAGCTGCAGTTAAACATATGACTTTTCATATCTGACAGCATGCACTTTTCATTAAATGCAGTTTAACGGTTACAGGAAGCAAATACACAAGTATTGTATACTCAAGGATCCACGTTTTTAAGTAGAATTGCTCCTCGGCCCTTTGTAGCCCACAGATAAATAATTATGATATAGTCTAGAACTTCTCATTATGATTTAATCTAGATGCCCCGTTACAGTTGAAAGTAAATTCATCAGCCAATAAATGGTTGAAGTTTTAGTCAACGCTTTTTAATTTTTATGCTGCTTTAAAGTACATACATACATTTCGAAAAATTATTATAAATACCTCTGGTTACCCGTTTGGCAATCATATTGACCCAAATTTCATGTTACTGTGTAACGTGCAAGGTAACACGTTTTTATGATTTTTTATATTATTTAAATTGGAAAACTATGATTCAACCTAAGTTTGGCTTTTGCCGACAATAAATAAGTAAATGCTTTCTGAATTGATATTTAAATGACTTAACCATTCCTTTCGCACACGCCATCATAAGCAGACTACTTCAAAACATCAAGCTCTGGCCAAATTCATGCGCTTTGTCACTTTGAGGCTGGAAATACCCAGTTATGACGTTTTCCAATGGACAAGGGAAGACTATGTCTTCGGTGGGATTTTGTCATAATTAGGGTGTGTAATTTTGTGATCTCACATCATTTTTGATGAATTCTACTCTTTTGGCAAAAGAGAAGATTTTAAAATTAATCTTTTTTTCACTCTAAAGAGAAGCAGATTTTACCAGATAGGCAACTTGGGAAGAATAACAAATTTGTTTAGCAGGAGTGTTAAGATGGTATCAGAGAGCGCAGTATCTCCAAAATTACTTTCAACTGTCGCCAATTTCGTTCTATTCAATCTATAAAATAGAGTGAGATCTTTTTAAGGAAATACTTAATGTACATTCGAGTCATGTTACGATATCAGTGAACATTTCCTGAAACTCGATTTTATTCAAAAATCCTTACAGTAACATTATAGCTGCTTAGAGATGCAAGAAAGATTTATTTATAAAAGTGTCTTGAAGACTTCAAGGAAAGAAGGTTTTCGTATTTTTGGTTGAATAAAGCAACACTTTTTATATATACACGTACATCGAAGAGGTATGAGGATATATGTAAGTGTAGTTTATTTTTTCCGCGGAGTTTTCATTTTTCTAGCTTTTAACATAAAACAAATGAGAAATATTCATTATTTTTGACGTTATTAAGCTAAGGAAAAGACCTGTTATCTCTGTCGAAAGCCTCTCATCCGAAGTATTGGCTGTAATCTTCGGGAGAAGGAACTTAAGGGAACGATAATATACGAGGAAGCAGGCGACAATTGCTGTTCTGAAAGAACCATTAGCGATTGCTTAGGATGATATATGGAGGGGAAAAAACGGAGAAGAAAAAATTGTCGGAATGGACAAGAGATGGAAGACAAAGGGAAGGGGTTGCGTTAATGAAATCCGGTGATAAGACCGCTGTAATGAATGATCTCGAAGACGACCCTCGTCACTGCTCTTATCTGAGCGCCTCCCGCTATTCATTTGTCATGTGCGCACCTCTTTCAGACGAAGTTGCTCTCCACTAAAGGGATCGTGGTGATACCGATCTGAAGCTATGTCTATCGCAAGAAATAAGAGTAACGTAAGAGTTTACTGCTGTTCTATGTTGGACAGCTAATAAAGGCTATACGAATATTATGATACTAGTTGCCCCGTGCGAAAATTTCGCAGACGATTAGTAATACTCAATTTCCCCAACCAAATACATTACAGCAACTACTCTAATCACTACAGACGAATACACAAACAATAAGACATGCCAAAAAAATCGTACCTTGATATTCCATGTCAGTGTCAGTTTCGACATACGTCGTTTTTGGCGATAGATCTGTAGAGAGAATTTTCTTTTAGCACTATAATCACGAATAGTACGCGTCATTTATATAACGACGTATATGCATTTTATCCTATACCGAATACCCCAATTCACTTAATGCATTTATTACATCATGAATTTAGACAAAAATAAATCGAATATTCTACTATGGTCGATCTTAAATTTAAATGACCGAGAAGTAATACGATGCAACGTTATTCAAACATACCAAGCGATACTCCTGTGACACAAACATTAACGATCCGGCAATTCTCATATTTCTGTAGTTGACGTTCTGCTCCCAAAAGATGTAAAGCAGCCGGTTTATTAAACTGTTATAGTTGCGTGCAATCTTGATTTCTTCGTTTATGGAGTCGATATGTTACTTCCGAGTACTTTTTCAATCATTATAAGACTAAGTATTAAAATCACTTTCTCATTTTTGAAATTGTTTACACTCGTCACTAAGTAAACAAATTTAATCTGTATATAGCAACCCGGGCATTGTTTCGTCCAGTAAACAACGCGATGATTAAAATGTTAATTTGTTTAACAAATGGTGGATTAAAAATCAACGAAACTCAATGGCCAAATAAAATGCCTTGCGTTTTCATATGAACATATGAACCCAGACAAAATCCCTATTATATTAGAGAACGTGAGAGTATAAATGTTATCGAATGTTTTAAAAATTTTCTTTTAGCAGTATAATCACGAATAGTGCACGTCATCACTATAACGATACATGTATCTTATCCTATACCGAATACCTAAATTCACTCAATGCATTTATGACTAAATGAATAAGGTAAAGATACAAAATATCACTGCGAGCTTTAGCTAAACTCTGTCGTTATAAAAACCACTTCCTTTTATACCGGCAATGAAGTGTCACTTAAATAACCAAGATAAAAGAACGAAACATACCTTCTGCATCCACGTTATTTATTTATTTTCTATGTTCTTCTCTTCATACATGAAATACAAAAATAACTACTACTCGTCTGCAGTGATCTGGTCTGGGAGAGGAGAGATAGAGGGGAAGCTAAATGTCACACTTTCATACGAATACATTGTGTTACATTGTCAAAGCGCATAGCATTCTCCCCGCATTGAAAGTCTCTAACATCGTTAATGTGACAAAATAATACATTTTTGTGCTTCGGAGATAGCGATTGGGAATAAAAGCTTGGGCTTTCGTTAAGCTTGTACTACATGCTGGTGAGTTTTCTGAAATCGCAGGACATCCTTTTCTTTACTCAGAAATATGATTAAATGTTGAATATTATCTATTCAATGAGTGAAATATAAACAATAAAAATCATTTGATATCAGGTTTAGATATATAGAAAATTTGCAACATACGAAACCGGGAAGTAATATGATGCAAAATTATTCAAACATACCACATGATAAAACCGTGACGCAAACTTTCATATTCGGCAATGTTCATGTTTCTTTGGCTGTCGTTCTGCTCCCGCAAGATGCATTGTGGCTTGCTTATTCAACTGTTATGGTTGCGTACGACGTTGAAGTTTTCGTTCATGGAGACTGTAATGTTAATTGCGAATCATTTTATGTCCGAGAATAGATGCATTATCCGATTTAAAAATTTGTTTACACTCGTCACTAAGTAAACAAATTGAATCTGTATATAGCAACCCGGGCCTTTTTTCGTCCAGTAAAAAATGAGATGATTAAAATATCATTTCAATTTGTTTAACAAATGGTGCATTTTTGATTTGTCTGACTATTTTTCGCAGGAACCTGGCAACTTTTGCCATCAAACGGTTATTCATTTATATATATTGTGGAGTAATAAGGGAGAAAATTCCCGATCACCAAAAAAGCATGTTTTAAAATAATATATAGATAGATAGATAGATTTGCGAATCCAGGGGGAGGAAGGATGGTCACACCCTTCTCCCTCACCGTGATGAATATTTATTTCTACATAGCAATATGTTTAGGATCTCTGCAACTGAAAATCTGAATTTAAGTTTTTTTAGCTCGCTATAAATCTATCCATTATTTATCTCGAAGAAGAAATGTGTACATAGATTGGAGATGAATTTATAATGAAATTATCTTAAATGGTCCTCTTCCTTGGCCCACTTGGGAAGATCAACTTCCTTTTGGCAACTTCATAGATATGCTATTACAGCAAAATCAAATTTCACTTATGGTAGAATCAAACTTGAGGCGGAAAATAATGAAAGATGGAGAGAGGTTTCAAGATAGAGGATAAGTAAATTACAAAAGATATGCAACGATACATTATGTATATCACGATCCGCATGGTTCGGGCATGGTAAAATCACCCGAACTCTTGTTTCATAAAGATTAAATATCTTATATTGCTCTTGTCACATAAGCCTCCAAGTATGTACACTTTGAACAGCATCGCCTTTCGTTCTCTTTCTTTTCATTCGATTTTGAAAAACTCCAGTTAGCATTCGAATAAGCTTCACTTCATAAACATAAGCTTTACTTAATTACACTACTTAAACATCCATCCATCATATACTCCACCGAAAACTTCAAAATTCATCATTATTTTACTCCTTCCCAAAATAAAAAATCGCAGTTACACTTTCTTCCTTATATTCATGCGCTTTTCCATGACTTATGATTTACGTCTAAGCAAAACATACACTTTCACGGACAAAACGCATTCAAGATTATTATAGGTAATAATTTAGATTATCATCTTGTCTTATATGTAACATCCCTTTCGCGATGAATGACCAACTCATGATGTACTTCCAGTCCCGTCGCCGTGATTTCGGGTGACCCCGACGTGAAAACGCAGCCTTCTGAATAAATCTCTAATTTCAGTTCAGGTACAAGAATTACAGTTTTTCGGTCCTGCTTCTGTATTCACTTCGGAGAAATAACGATTTTTCGTTTTCGGCCATAGTTACTGTTCTGTTCGATTCCTACATTCAAATATACCAGATGTCTGTTGAAACAAAGTTTAAATAATCCTCGGAACCCCTTACGAGTCTGCAGCCTGGTAATTACCCCTCTTTTTCGGATTATAATCGTGTATTTTCAGAGGGCATGGGTTTTATACTATTCTTAGCTCTTATGGAACCATTCAGTGGATAATTCAATTCATAACTCGGTTGCGTCTCGAATGCAACCAAGGGAACAAATCGACACCATCACCTCCTCTTCCCAATGCCACCCTCCACTATTTCCCCCCTCATTTATTTTCTCTCTCCCGCCCCTCTCTCTCTCCTTACAATCTCTTTAATGTTATCGAATGTGGCGACCTTCGCAGTCGACATCGGAAAAGAGGGGGAAAAGTGGAGGGGATTATTAATCGTTTCGCATAATAAGTAATGAATCCATCGGAGGGCCTAATGACACTTCTCTTTGAATATAGGCGAGCGGAGAAAGCGATTTTTTTTGAGGCACATGTGCGGTTGGCAGAAAAAAATTATCAAGCGTTTGTTTCGGCCATCCTTTGCGTTCGGTGGAATTTGGAGAATTAATTTTTTGTGGCCATTAATCTTTGGATCGATCGGTTGGCGCGAAGGGTTCGGAAGTTGACCTCCGCATTCATCACATGAGATGCGCAAGTATTACCCCTTAACATGATAATAATTACCGTTTTCGTTGGGATTGAAATTTCGATCAATTTTCCGTTCCTCGTTACATCTCCCATAAGAAAGTAATTACATAGAGGAAATATTATGCCTGGAAAAACCGCATTCCTCCCAAGTGGAGATATTTTCACCCGTACAGCATCTCATTTCAAGATTACCGAGCTGGATACTCAAATTTGAAGGGAGATCCCAGTCTGGTATATTTTCTTGCCTTTGGTATGATTTTTAAAATTTCTTAGGGACTTAATTTCTTACGTAATTTAAGAAAATTTCAGTTAATCTGCAATTAATTTCAAATCGAAAGTATTGTTAACGTGCATATATTTTTCGGTCAAAGATGTACTTGCATTATACTTGGCTTTGTTTGTAAACATTCGAGTACCAAACATTCGAAAGTTTGGTACTAATTTAACTTTTGAATTCATAATCGCAGGAATCATAATTTTCAAAAACACTTATTTTATCAAATATTTAAAAGAAACTTCCCTCCGAGATTTTCATTTGAAAAATGAAATTATCTATTAAATGCTAAGAATCATGTATAGTAGTGATGGAAAAACTAGGTAAAATTGATCATCCTGGTTTCAATAAACAAGAGGTATTCGACAAGTTCCTGGAATTACACTTTTTCCGCGTCAGCTTAAAATTAACCGAACGATATGGTTTAGCAGCATGTAGTGATTACCTAAATAACAGTGCAGAAGTTTGGCACATTTGCCATATTGAGGTTATCCTTACTTTTATTACATTCATACACTCTTACTTGCTGCCTAACCTTCGTGACAGTATACTACGCTTAATGCCGACCAAAATGGTTATTAAAAACATTGTTTATCAAGTGACAATTGTTGAAACAAACAGCTGCTACTATGGACGCGTCCACAGATTAAACTTATTTTTCCTCGAACATGAATGATTTCTTATGAATCACTACACACAAGCACGGGACTGAAGATAGCACATTTACAGAAAGAAATACGAAGTGAATAAGTCAGTGATACACGCGTTTCGCCCGGAAAAACTTTTTTTAATTAATATGTCTATATATGTGGAATGAAGAAGGCTCTCTGGTGTGAATTTCATTACCTACCGAACTTTAGAATTCCGCGTTTAAGTCGCACCACCAAAATTTTCACTAAAATTGAAAGCTAAAAAGCAGGGTGCTCCTTATAGTAGGGTATTGATTTTCCATGGCATTTACTATGACTGATCAGGAATAGAGTCCCGTAAACCTTGTTGAGTCTTATACACGGGTGCGTTTGTAATATGGGTATATACGGTATTTACTTCGACAAACGTTTTTGAGTAAACAATTTCGATAGCAGCCAAACGGTTCAACATATACATAAATACCCTAAAAGCCGCCTTTCGGCGTGTGGCAGGGGGTGTAAACACCGAACGAACGAACGAAACACTTACTTTCTTAGCCTGTTATTATCGCGTGTTGTTCGCGGAAAGAATGAGTCCTTAAAACCACTTGTTCTAGCGTCCATTTCTCTGAGTTTTTTCACATTATCGGATCGGCCGAAGTACTCGTAACAGTGGGTCGCATAATATCAATTACATCCTCGGAAAACGTGCTTTCTCTAAATTTGTTAAGAAGTCGCAAACCTAGCTTCTAACCTCCTTTCCTTCAATGATTCGCAACCAGCATCTGAGAACATCTTTGTGACGCTTACCTTTTTCTCGTAACATTTTTTAACGAAACGTTTCGCTTTGCGCTGAACTTTCTCGAATCCACGAGTACCCGTTTCACCCGCTGGTTCCCATATACTTGCCGCGTATTCAAGATGGGGCCAGATCAAGGAGAAATAACATCGCTCTCTAACTTTCTCATCGCATCTACCGATAATACGCTTAATAAAGCCGAGCTCTTTACTTGCTTTATCGCAGATTTTATGGAGTGAGTGCTCCAATTTAAATTATTGGTAAGAGTTATTCCAAGATATTCAACTTTTTTGACTTCATTTATGATTAATCCATTTATTAAGTATGGGTTATTATGACGCAATTCTTTCTTTACGAAGAAATTAACTACGGAGCATTTATTCACATTGAGATCTATTATATTCTAATAGTTCCCATTTTTCGCACCACTTTTGGATCGTAACTCGGTTCGTAGTCATAAGATTGACATGGGAATAAGTATGGAATTAGAAATTTAACTAAGTGAGAAGGAATGACTGTCAGCCTTCCCGCTGCTTGTCTTCATTACCGATCAGGGCTCAGCGCAAAATTATCGTAATATTTTTGTGCATAGAGCTCGTGGTCGCAACGAATTCTCCGTTTCCCCAACAGATGGAATTACATTTTCGTAACTGATTGTCTCTCCCCTTTTGCGGTGACAGAATCTCCTAACCAAACGCAAATGCATTCGCATTTCTCACTCTCAATCCTATATATTATAATATATAATGTTTAATATTTGTTTAAATAAATTCATGTCATCTTAGATATCCTCTGATACCCTAGGGGGGAAATTGAAGTAAAAATAATAGAAGTCTTAAAGTAATGAAAATGTAGCAAGAGCGCGCGCCATTCTCCCATAAGGAATACACGAGCCCATATGATATACGTGGTGTCTTCATAACGTTGAACATAGTATAGGATGCGATGCGATGTATGGAGGGGAAAAATGGATAAACACAAAGATCCAGTTTACTAATTTATTGGTCTAATAAAACAGGAAAACGAAATTTCAATGATAATTTAACACGTGCGAACAATAAAACAGTTACAAAGACAAATAACATCGAGTGAAAAGAAAAAACAATACAAGATATTGGAAATCTTAGATGATATTTACCCCTATTCACAGGTATGAATTAAATCTATTTTTATGGATTTGGAAAGAAGGATCAATGGAAGGTGGAAAGGAATTCAGAAAAGGCGGAAGGAAACGTTTGATGAATGTAGGCATTGGTGTAGAATGAGGTAAAGTTATGGCATGAAAATAAAGAGATTCCAGATGTAGATGGTATTCAACACGAAGTGGTTCAATCGACAATGGTCACTTTCATTGCGTTGTACAACAGTTCGACGAGTCCGTAAACTGGAGAAGAAATATTGGAAACCGAAGGACCAAGATCTTCTCCATTGACGAAGAAATGCAGCGTTCCTAAATTATTTCGCATCACTCCTACTCTGTCACCAACCTGTGTATAGAAAATAATATATAGTAAGGCATAGGAACCGTCTGAGAATCCCTGAAGCATAATTTCAGAAGAAAACATAACGATAAGCGTAAGGGCGTACCTTTAGGTAGTCTATGCTTTTGCTGTAAGTATGTTTAGCTGCGCCGTCCGAGTGGATACGTGTGTTATAGTAAACGAAGGCGTCTGGCCTAGAAAAGAACATATTTGGCGTAATTTTCCGCTATGGAAATATAATAGAAAATCTATAATTCATTTATAATAATATTTTCAAAAATTTCACCCGATAAGCATTTCAAACTTTCAGTAACTACGGGAATTATCTTATTACTCTAATGAAAATCATCGAGAACTTCAGCCCTGATTTGAGAATGTAAATAATATTCAATTCTATGCTTTCAGAATTTAAAAGATATATAAATGAGATTGAAATTAAAGTGATGAAAGGATTGCGGGTGCATTGAAAAAGATTAATTAAGGTGAAAAGTAAAAATCTCTATAGCAATTTCTGGGAGAATTTCAGGTTAGTTATTTTGTCCAACTTACGATTTGTACATCTTGGGTATTATATTCACAGATTCGGGAGAACGTGTGATGATTCCTATAGAAACTAAACAAAAGGTATTTGCAGTGTTCTTTTCCTCTAATTTCACTTCGAATAATTCATTGTCCCTCAGAGGCCGATGAGTAAAAAGCTCAGAGTTATAATAGTCTTCTTTCCTGGATTTCAAAAGAAAACAAGAAATATTATGAAATAGATTATCTTTATGATACAATTATATGTGATTTCTGCCAGGTGTTCTCAGTTCAAGTAAAGAGAATTAACATTGTTTCTTCCTTATAAGATTGATTTTCAATAAGGTAAATATATATGAAAGTAAACGGAACTTACTTAATTTTCTTCGCGGAGCGTCCATTTTCCAGGATAACTGCATTTTTTCCACACCTTGCGTGAAAACGCAATTTGTCTTCAGTAGCAGCTTCAGTAACAGCTACAATAGCAGCTTCGGTAATAGATTCAGTCACAGCTTCAGTAGCATCTTCATTAACATCTTCAGTAACAGCTACAATAGCAGCTTCAGTAATAGATTCAGTTACAGCTTCAGTAGCATCTTCATTAACATCTTCAGTAACAGCTTCAGTATCATCTTCATTAACAGCTTCGATAACAGCTTCAGTAACGAATTCGGTAGCAGCTTCAGTAACGGAAGTAGATTTCGTCGCTGTTAAAAATCCAAAGAAGAAAAGATGCAACAAATATATCCGGGGAAACAGCGTTAAATTCTAGGGATTCCCCTGTATTTTCTTTATCTTGATTACTCTTTTACTGGATTTGGGATAGGCATAGCAAATGTTCTTAAGGGGAATAATCTGTTTCGTAATTATATCTATCACCTGTCTTGGGAAGCTAGCTAGCAATATCTTACTTCTCACTCTTCTAATGATACTCTTTTTTGTATCTGATTTAAATATTATTATTTATGCTTAATACAATTAATGGATAGCTTCTATATTTTGATAGCTATGATCGTCGAAAATAATAGTTCAACCTAGTAGTAGTAATATACTGGTTGAAAATATGACACTTAAGTTTTTTTAGAATAAATTTCGGAATCGGCAGTAATTCCTTTCGTGTTCTGTAAAGGGTTTCCTTAGCCGAAGTTCGCTTAAGGAAACTTCGTATTTTTTACAAGATATTTTTATTGGCAGACCGATTACGACGTAGCGCCATTCTTAGGTCATCCTCAGAAGATTGTTGTGTTCCGAAAAAGGCAACCAATATTAATGTATTTTTTTATTGGAAAAACGACAGTCCATCTTTTCAATTATTAAATTACGCTCAAGGAAGTAAACTCTTCTGGCTTTTTCCACAAGAGAAGACTAGATTATTCACGGAAGTTCTTCGAATAATTATCAGCACATATTTTATCAACGAGATAGTTGATTTTGTTCCTCGAGTTAAGGAAATATCGAGCCCGAAGGAAAAAGAAAAAAACGTTACAAGAAAAGCGCCGGTACAGTTAGCAATTTCTGGTCGTTTATTCCCGATTACGTCATATAATGTAATATCAGTTAGTGCTTGATAGGGGTATCGTAACTCCTGCAACTTCTGCTACGCGGAATTGGTGGCTTATAGGTATGTGAATCGATAGTAAATATTCACCTTTGGAAACCGCTTGTATGAAGATGGATTTCTTGCCGTCACACTGTATCACTTTGTGAGTGAGATCGACGTCCTCTAAAGCCGAAGCATGGCTGGATTCTGCCAAAGCGGTGATGGTGTCTTCCCACTGGATGCTCTCATTCTTTCTGCTCTTCGCGGATACTTTGAGGCTGCGGCTGCTGACAATACTTTTGTCGCAAACTTGCTCTGAGGACAACTCGGAGGGAACGCAATCATACAGACAGAATGTAAGAAGTAAAAGAAACCAAAACTTACTCATTTTGAGTATATCTCTTCGTGTAAATAATCTTTTCTGGATGAATATGATCGGGGATTAGTTACCGCTGTTTCAGGAACTGTTAGTAAGGAGATCGGGTTAAGTATACGTATATATATATTGGAATCTGGACTATGTTATTGTCACGTGGATACGAGGAAAAATGCCATTGACCAATCTTCGGGCTTATTTTTCCGGAAGAAATGTTATGACGCGGGTCATGAGCGAAAAATTTATTCTGGGGTTAAGAAGTTCTTAACCCCAGATATCCCTTACCCCTGACTATTATCCAATGGTCAATTTTAATGAGATCTCAAACCAAAGTTTGTTTCACATAAATACCCATACATTTCCTAACGTCTTTTTTTAATTGAATTAAGTTTAACGCTGACTATCGTATCCATATTTAAAACTGATAATAACGCTATATAAAGAATCTTTAATCGTTGTTTACTTGTGTGAGAGCTGCAGTTAAACATATGACTTTTCATATCTAACAGCATGCACTTTTCATTAAATGCAGTTTAACGGTTACAGGAAGCAAATACACAAGTATTGTATACTCAAGGATCCACGTTTATAAGTAGAATTGCTCCTCGGCCCTTTGTAGCCCACAGATAAATAATTATGATTTAATTTAGATGCCCAGTTACAGTTGAAATGAGCTGCTTTATTCAACGCTTTTTAATTTTTATGCTTCTTTAAAGTACATACATACATTCTGATACATTAAAATAAATATTTCTGGTTTCTGGACATCTAATGTCGTGAGGAAAACGAAAAATTAATTAAAAATTATGGCACATTATCTGGTTTTCATTAAATCTAGTTTAAATAAATTCTTTTTAGAAAGAAGAATTAAAGAAAAAAAGAAAGGCCACCAGTTATTCTGAATAATTGGACAGCCACCAAGTTATTTAGAATAACTGGAGGCCGCCTGGGCGATAATCTTTTACCTAGGACTTACTCTCGACGGTTGCCGCTGTCGGCGCTTGGAGAACCTTTGTCTCTTACTCTTAAAGATGGATTAATTGAAGTTGTAAAGGAATTCAGAAAAGGCGGATGGTTTGATGAGTTAACGTCTTGGTTTAGAATTATGAATAAAATTTATGGATATAGTTCTTTAATTATAAATATGTGTGAATATAATGGGAATACAGATGTAGGTGGCATTCTACTCGAAGTGGCTCAATCGACAATGGTCACTTCCATTGCGTTGTACAACAGTTTGAGGAGTCCGTAAAACTGGAGAATAAATGTTGGAAACCGAAGTACCTAGATCTTCTCCATTGACGAAGAAATGCAGCGTTCCTAAATCATTTTGCATCACTCCTACTCTGTCACCAACCTGTGAAATAGAATAGAGAATAATAAGAAATACATAGTAATTGTCTGAGAAATCTTGAATCATAATTTCATAGTAAGCGATAGACGTAAGGGCGTACTTCTAGGTAGTCCATGCTTTTGCTGTAAATGTGTTTAGTTGCGCCGTCCGAGTGGATACGTATGTTATAGTAAACGAAGGCGTCTGGCCTAGAAAAGAACGAATTTGGCGTAGAGTTACTTTGTTCACGTATCGGAAACACATCAGTAGTTCATATCTTAGCATGGGAAGCTTCCTTTAAATCCCTTAACTGAAAGGGCCAGCGAGTCACCAGACTGAACGATAAAATTAAGGATAAAATTCACAGTTTCAGGCGTTGTTTTGTGGAAATATTCCATGATTAGTAAGAAAACTTTGTACTTTTTCCACAAATTAATTTTATTATAAACAAAAGACTGTAAAGCACGACTAGTTTCGGAGAATGATCTCACTTGATGATGGAGATCATTCTCCGAAACTAGTCGTGCTTTACAGTCTTTTGTTTATAATAAAATTAATTTGTGGAAAAAGTACAAAGTTTTCTTAGTAATAATAAAATTAAGGATAGTTTCATGCACCCTTAATACACGAATATATCAGGTTAATGCATAATTTTTATTTTGAGTGATTTCTCTTCATTGTTGGAAGTAATATCAAAATGTTTGTAGTTAAATTATCAGTTTCCTCCTTGATATAGTAGTACTGATATTTAAATTTAGTTAATAATTAAAGGATGTATCTATTAATCTCTGGATTAATTTTTAAGTAATTTAAAAATAATGAAGATTGATACCATCGTAGAAGCATTTATATAATTATAATAAGCTTTTCCCCTATGGATAGGCTTAACAATTTTTTTATAGTAGGGATATATAAAAATTCACTCCTTCTTCGCGGTTCAAAGTAATTCTTTTCCTACCATCATCACCTGTAGTTTCCGTTTTTCTCAGTCGGTTTCTCAGTTTGTCATTGCATGCCAACATTTTCTGTTTCCCTCTTCTGCATTTACGAGTATCGTACTCTTCGAATACGAGATCCGCGATGGTGAATTACGAAATTCGATGCTTCGGCGGTGCAGCGTTTAAGGAAAATGTACGCGTTTTCTCTAGCTGTTCTCTCATTGGTTCATTCCTCACTCTTTTTTTATTTCCAATGCCATTTAGGAATCTGCTTGACCATCCATTTATCATCAAACTGAGTTATGACTTCTGTTTACAATCTTTATCACAACAATTTAGTGCAAAATGTGAAGGATTTACGTTGCTGTCGTAACAAAAACATAAAGGATGATCTAAATTTTAAATAATTGTTGGGCTCAAGCAAGCCCAAGGCTGAAACTTGTTGAAGTTTAGAGGAAGCGGTCCCGGATTCAATTCCCGGTGGGACTCCATATGCTTTAGCTGTCGAAACATTTATGAAAAAAGGAATACTATCACCATTAATTAATTACGGCATACTTACTTTATGCAATTACTAGTTAAAAATAAGACAAACTTAATAGAGAGAGTTATTAATAAAAACATATGAAATACTACGTATATTACTTAAATGAACGGTATCAAAGAGGTTCAAATTTTGCTTTCGGAAGATTACACAGTAATTATAATCGTGATTCTTCGGGAGATAAAATTCGGAATGGATCTCTTTATGCAAAGCTGCCATTCTTAGAGTATCATTTCAAAGTTTCATCATTACAATCCATTTTGGCCATTCGTGAACCACGTTAAATAAACGATAAAGAACGATATTTGTAATGTTTGGATAGAAAATACTAGTAAAGATAACTCTAGAATTATATTTGTTTGCATTAAATATTATTGATAATATGATTTAAGTTGCTTTTATACGATTGCAGAAGATAAAGGAGCGTTGAACACGCAAGGAAAACTTAACTGACAGATCAGAACGTAACTGTTTCCTAATACTTCCATTCCATAAATTCTGTATATTACTTATTAGACATTATTTAAATCCAATGGGGTTTAAATCTCCCGGAGGAAAACTTCATATCATTTTGGAAGCTGGAAAATGCTGAGATGTACATAATTCACATATGCTATCATCATACCAAGATACGATAATCAATTATTTAAGAATCGTAGCAAGAAAACATTATTGAGTTCGACTCTATGTCTTGAGAAGATATATCTTAAGAGAGATGCAATACATGATCTGTAGTCGAACCTATACAAATTTCGATAGATATCATTGCATGTTACCGGAGCGTCTCTAACTTCCTGGTGCAGAAAAAGAATAGGGAAGAGTATCGAAGAAAGTTCAGTGTATCCCGTTCATTTCACAGAGAAGAGTGATTATAGTTACACCGAATATCAAGGAAAAATCAAATAAAACTCGCAACACATGTAATGGACAGTTGTATTCAATTGCTCAGAGAAGGAGGTATGAGAATCCACACAGCAGGATCCACTAAAATATCCTACCAGATTCACAAAAAGCAAGGAAGAAAAGAGGAAGCGTAGCGCAACCAAGGATATGTCTCGTGATAAATTTGGCAAAACGCTATCATCATCATACCAAATTTTTGCGAATATTATATGTTGGAAATGTAATAATAGTAACTGAAGTGCAATATTCCATGAACGTATTACCACAGTAAGAGAAAACCTTGAGTAGTTTTACTACTCACACATACTAAGACTTAAGTACATTAAAAAAAATTAAAGAAATTTCGGGGACATTTTGTACCCTGGAACTAATTAAGGAGCTATTTTTGTTGCAATTTATTACATGTTGAATGCATTTAATTCCTTTAAAAAATTATATTATGTGGGCCCATTGCAAAAATAATCTATCAAATTTTTTTGGGACAAAATAACTGCTACAAAAAATCTCATAATAGAAGATTATATAGCGATCAGTCATATGCATGACCAAGACTTATTCCTTTCGCAAACTCAAACTTATTATATATCTCTTCTTTACTCGATCTGTTTCCACTCCTTAGCTCACATAAATGCAAGGAAGCTGCGGAGGCTGCTAATATATCTATCAATATCACTGCAGAGGAACATAGAATCATTCCTTGGACCTGACACTTTACGCACACTTATGTAGCAAATGTTATTGATATGAGACAAAATTTGCTTGCTAGGGATATATAATTTCGTAGTTATCGTCCCACAAATACGCGCTTTCCTTAGAAAAGGTCAGCTCCATCCTCCCTGCACACTCTCTGGTCTTCAGACTTTCCCGCAATATTCAAAACTATTTGGAAGAAGATTTGAACTATAACCAGTATTCTCTAGGGTGCGCAAGATGTCGCTACATCTGCCGCATCATCGGCCGCTCGATTTTAACATGCTTTTCTGAAGGATATTTGGCCAAAATCATCCAACTTGCAAAACGATTAGGCTGTAGTCGTCGATTTGCAACATTTCTTAGCGCGGAAGCATAGTTGCGTCCTGAAGAAACGGGCACTGTTGAATCACATACCTACCTCCCCCACTAGTTTTTCTTATGCCACACTGGCGTTGTCGCGTTCGGGTGAGCGAAGGATCCGGCACAACCAGAAAAGAAAAGAAAGTGAAATCAAAGAAAAGAAAAGGAAATTTTATTCCTTTCAGTATGTTTGGTCGGTCGTGCTGCCCGACCGACTACAGAATTTTTAAATTCCAAATCTTATCCTGATGATCGGAAATGAAATGTTTGATAAATCTGAAAGTTATACCCTGTAAAACCCTGAGAATGCCTTCATCGCTGGTGAAATACAAAGATAAATAAGAGGTAAGTGTCCGTAGGAGAATTCACTGCGTCGAATCTGGGTGGGACAGTGATTGCTAAAGGAAGTAATACAAAGGAAACTACCGGGAACGACAGAGGAGAATTTTGATGTAAGCAAAAGATTTTAAATTTTATAAGGACTGTTAGGAACCTTAAAACGAAGTGAAAGGTTTCAATTAAGAAATAATGACCACAATTTGTATTTGGCACCAAGCGCAACCATTTGCGTATATTATTCTGAGTGTGCTGACGAAATTCGCTCTGATTTAATTAAGTGATTGAAAAGTTCTCCTTGTCAACCTCAAATACGAGATGTACGATTTCCCTACCATCTACTTTTTCCGTAAGAAAATTGAGTCGGCGCTTACAGAGCTAGTAACACGAAAGGTATATTTAAGATTGCTTTTGGAAAAATTCTTTTCATAATACAGTAAATATACATACGTAAGTTGTTGTCTTTGTACGAACGAAATGTGCACGAACTCATATGAATATGCGCGAATATATCAGAATAAGCGACCTGATGCCATCGATAAGTACATGACAATAAAAAATGCCTATAGTAGGGTCCTATCATACGTAATTTCCATTAGCCTTAGTCCTCGTTAGTTAATGTCATTCGTTTCGTTCTTAGGTGACCACTCGTCGATCCCTTAAGAAGCTAATGTTTTTTGTGTACATCAGTATTCTCCACAGCCATTTCTCTTGGAGCCACCTATGGTTATTTACTTTAACAAGCCCTGTCCTCTACATATTGGACCCATCCAATATTCCTACGGACCTCTTTTAATTACAGGGCGTCCGCTACACAGCGATGTCGACATTCTCAGAGTTTTCCAGGATATAACTTTTTTATTTATCAAAAATTTCATTTCCGTCATCGAGATAAGATTTGGAATTTAAAAATTCTGTAGTCGGTCGGGCAGCACGACCGACCAAACATACTGAAAGGAATAAAATTTCCTTTTCTTTTCTTTGATTTCACTTTCTTTTCTTTTCTGGTTGTGCCGGATCCTTCGCTCACCCGAACGCGACAACGCCAGTGTGGCATAAGAAAAACTAGTGGGGGAGGTAGGTATGTGATTCAACAGTGCCCGTTTCTTCAGGACGCAACTATGCTTCCGCGCTAAGAAATGTTGCAAATCGACGACTACAGCCTAATCGTTTTGCAAGTTGGATGATTTTGGCCAAATATCCTTCAGTAAATAATGTTAAAATCGAGCGGCCGATGATGCGGCAGATGTAGCGACATCTTGCGCACCCTTGAAATACTGGTTATTGTTTCAGATATTCCGCCAAATACTTTGAATATTGCGGGAAAGTTGAAGTACCAGAGAGTGTGCAGGGAGGATGGAGATGACCTTTTCCAAATGAAGCGCGTATTGGCTACACGACAGAATATTAACGAATTATATGTTACTAGCTGAATTGCCCGCTGCTTCTCAGCGGGGAAAATAGATGATGGATTAAAGTAGAAATGCTATTTTTGAAGATGTGAAATTATACTCTCCGAAGATTTTAGAAGCGAATATAAGGGTTGAAGACCCTTCGACCCTCCCTCCGTTTGTACATAGGTATGTATTTAAGCTTTCATTCAATGAAAATGAACCAAGAACGATATTTGTAATGTTTGGATAGAAAATACTAGTAAAGATAACTCTAGAATTATATTTGTTTGCATTAAATATTATTGATAATATGATTTAAGTTGCTTTTATACGATTGCAGAAGATAAAGGAGCGTTGAACACGCAAGGAAAACTTAACTGACAGATCAGAACGTAACTGTTTCCTAATACTTCCATTCCATAAATTCTGTATATTACTTATTAGACATTATTTAGATCCAGTGGGGTTTATATCTCCTGGAAGAGAACTTTGTATTATTTTGGAAACTGGAAAGTCCTGAGATTTACATAAATCACATATGCTATCATCGTACCAGGATACGATAATCAATTATTTGAGAATCGTAGCAAGACAACATTATTGAGTTCGACTCTATGTCTTGAGAAGATATATCTTATGAGAGATGCAATACATGATCTGTAGTCGAACCTATACAAATTTCGATAGATATCATTGCATGTTACGGGAGCGTCTCTAACTTTCTGGTGCAGAAAAAGAATAGGGAAGAGTATCGAAGAAAGTTCAGTGTATCATTTCACAAAGAAGAGTGATTATAGTTACACCGAATATCAAGGAAAAATCAAATAAAACTCGCAACACATGTAATGGACAGTTGTATTCAATTGCTCAGAGAAGGAGGTATGAGAATCCACACAGCAGGATCCACTAAAATACCCTACCTGATTCACAAATATCAACCGTGTGAAAAAATCGTAACGAAATCTTCATTTTCCCTTTACATTTCTCGTCCATAATAGAGGAACATCAACTAATTAACGAAAATAAGACACCAATAAAATAATGCCCGCGTATGGTCTACGGGGGGGGGGGGATGCACCTTCGAATATTCTTCCTGTCCCTCTTAAATAATCCCCTTCCTAGACGTAATATTTCTTCGTCATCTTGATCATCACAAAAGAACGTATAAATGTACTTTTGCAATTATGTTAGATAAAGAAAAAACTCGAAAATGGCTGTAATTTTGTTCCTGCTATTTAAATGTCATAGTTTACATTCGCTGAAATCTCAGTTAATTGCCTCCTCTTCATATATTCTGACGTTAGTTCCTACCCGAAATTCGGTATGGATTTAAAGTTCACGTGTATTCGTATGGGAGAATGAAAGTATCGGATTCAACAATCACCTTGGTCGTCAGAGGGACTGGTTGTTTACAACGGCGAAATCTTTACAAAATTTCGGTTTATTTTGTCATAGTTCTCGTAATTTAGATTCGAAAATTACTTTTTACGATAATAATAAGATTCTTCATTCAATTTACCTTCGTTTGGTACTTTTCTTGACCTCTTAGGACCATTATTTCCAATTTAATTCTGTAAAAGTAACAAAGCCTGCAGGGTGAAAAAACGAGCATTACGTGCATTCCTTATGGAAACGTATTATGGAGTCCTGGGTTCGAACCCGAGCCTTCATAAAGATGAGAATAGTTTTCGTGGGGCTTTCAATATATATGAATTACTATGCAGTTTGTTCCATAGTTCTACGACAAATAGTTTCCATAATAATACGGGAGACGGACAGACGGACACTCCGTTGTCCGGATGCGATAAAATATCTTATAAGATCAAATATCATTATTGCAAAAAATTATTTCTGTGCATAAAACCTCGTTAAACAGGTCTCAGCTCAAGTCTGACCGATGAAAGCTTTCCGTCATCAAGTTTGATCAAAATTATTATCTTCGCCTAAAGAGACTTAGCTTAATGCATAGCTAATACAATGCCATTGATGTTTTCGTAAATTATGGCACATTTAGAGGTAATTTTCTACATTACCTTTCTGAATTTGTGTTATTCTACTTAGCTTGGTAAGAGTCCGACGATTTTTAATATTAGAAAAACATTAATTCAACCTAGCAATGAACAACGAATGATTGACGATTTGTATCTATTCTACTGACTGCATAATAACAAAAACGTTCATCTTATTATCTTTTATATATTGATTATATATTTATATTGACTCTGTTTATAACTTCATGCATATTTGCTTATTATATATTCACGCGTGTATTATCCTAAAGCTTAAGATATAAAATGCCTCACATTATTCCTAATTAAATGCGATAACTACTGAAGTATTTATATTATAATACTCTCGCCATATGGAAAGCTTTGTGCTGCTGAAGTGCCTGTAGATTCTCAACCATGAAAATTGAATGCCATTATATGAATAAGTATCATTACAAGAGAAGAACATCCGATTTCTGACCTCTTGTCTTAGTTCAGTGGGACAAATTACCCAAAATCCAATATGACATAAAAGTTTTCATACGTCTACATTTATTATACGCTGTAAGCCGCATCTCTGTGTGTTGTAGGAAATGTAAACAGTGGGCGTTCGGACTCATAATTTGTAACCGAGATCTATAAGGGATGGTAATAATAAAATCTTTTTTATTTCAATTATGTATGAATAATTTGTGGAGAAAATAGGTATCGCACGAAACATTTATTTCTATTGAAATCATCAATGGTTGGAAAATAAGTAATATGCGCTCGAACAACATTATAATATCAGTTAATATTTACTAAAACTTGATTTAAAGACAATAGAATAAAAATTACAGAAACTTAAATGGAATAAATAAAAGGCTCAGGTTTATTTATTTATTTATTACATTTATTCATTACAGCAGAAAAAAGCTATAAGTAGTGAAAATTCAACTGATACTAATAATAAAGCAGTTACAAAAATGTGTTGACCGAAAAAATAAAACAAGAAATGAAAATGTAGATGCATCATTTAATTTATCTGCTGTGAGATAATCCTATTTTAATGAATGTCCCTTTAGAGAAAAGGAAGGAGGAAAGGAATACGATAAGGGGGAAAGAGAGGGAACGTTTGATAAGTTATGCATTGAATCATGAAGCAAAGTTATCTCAATCTAAAAGAAAAGATGTGAAAGAGGTATTCAACTCGGAGAGACGATAGACACCTTGTTCGGGCTTCCCCACATTTCAACTACACCGTAAACTGAAGAAGGGATGCTGGAAATCGCGGGACCTTGATCTTCTCCATTGACGAAGAAATGCAGCGTTCCAAACTTATTTCGCATCACTCCCACTCTGTCGCCAACCTGTGAAATAGAATAGAAAATAATAAGAAATACATAGGAGCCGTCTGAGAAATCCTGAATCATAATTGCAGAAGAAAATATAACGATAGGCAGACGAGCGTACCTTAAGGTAGTCTATGTTTTTTCCATAATTATCATGTCGTGTCGTGCCGTTCCGGTTGACATCCGTGTTCATGTAAATGAAAGCGTCGGGACTAGAAGGAAAAAAAATGGAGTAGAGTTATGCACAGAATCAGAAATATATTAGCAGTTACTCTTAGTAAAAAGTTCTTCCGCAAAAATCGTTTAAGTGAAAGGGAAAGCGAGTCATTTGGATATTATTTAGGGTGCGCATATAATTTTAATTTTAGTGGTTCCCCGTGAAGATTGAAATTATTCCGATTTTGAACAGGCTAGTGGTTATATTGAGATATTAAGTTTCCTCCTTTGCATTGCTGTACTGTACTCTGATAGAAATTTACTAGAAATTCCGTGAATTTGTGCATAAAAATAGTAAGGTAGAGATCCCCAAATAAGCGTTTGCAAAATTAAAGTGTTAGCTGATAGCGGTCAGCAACTACCTTGTTTATGCTTATATAAGTATCAAGAAACTAACTGTCAATTCGATTCTGAATCGAGAATTAATATAAACTTCAATCCTATGTTTAGAAGATGTAAACATTTTATAATTATTAGGATTTGATGGTTTAAGGAATACGGAAGTGGAGATATAAAATGTCTAAGGAAGAAAGAATGGACAATAATTTGGGCATACTTACGATTTATACATTTGAGGTATTATCTCCACAGATTCGGGAGAACGTGTGATTATTCCAATCGCAACTAAGCAGAAGGTGTTCTTTTCGTTCTTTTCGTCCAACTTCACTTCGAACAATTCATTATCTCTCAGAGGCCGATGAGTAAAAAGCTGAGAGTTATAATAGTCGTCTTTGCTGAATTTCAGGAGAAGAAATGACATATTATAGAATGGATGATTCTTATATCGCAGTTATGGTTGATTTTTGCCATATGTTTACTTTAATAGCTGAAGAGCGTCGATGTATATTCTTTATAATATTGAGTATAAATTAGGTTTATTATTATTACAGTAATTTATAATAATAAGGAGATTCATCAAAGTAAAATAAACTTACTTAATTTTCTTCGCAGAGCGTCCATTTTCCATAATAACAGCATTTTTACCACATCGTGCGTGGAAATGCAATTTTTCTTCAGTAACACCTTCAGTAACACCTTCAGTAACAGAAGTATATTTAGGCGCTGTAAAGGAAATCGAATAAAAAATGCAACAAATATAGTGCATCCTGGTATGCGTGAGAATTTGCTACATTTCCGTAACTTTTCTTTACCTGAATTCCTCTTTCATTGGACATCTGATAAGGAAAAAAGGTACTATTAGGTAAGGTATGATAATCCCTAAAGGGGATTATCACCAAACGAAGTATTCCCCGATTACAACTTTTCGCCAGCAAGCTAATATTTTCCGTTTCGTTATTCTAATACTTCTTTCCGTGTGTTTTAAATATTACTGATGCAAAATACAAGAACAGCATAGCTATAATATTTCGATCGCAGGAACTAGATGAAGATAGTCTAGTCAAGTAGTAATAGTAATCTATTGGTTTATTGTAGAGCAGCTATGCTTGTTATAATAAATTTCAGATTAGACAGTAGTGTTTTGGCTATGATTTAGTCAGTCGAGTGTGATTCGCGTAAGTATAGAAGACTTGATTACCTTCGGAAGGAATTCATAAAATTTATAGATTTCATCGACGAGATATTTGATTTATAAGAACTTTCGCGAACTCCGAAAGAAAACGAGTAAGCATAACAAGGAAAAACGAAAGAAAGGCAGATAGGTAGTTCTGGAAGGTTAATACGCGAAGATTTAGGGAATATGTAATGGTAGTTACTTTTGGACAGGGATATTGGTGTTTTTGCAACTCCTACCACACACCGTTGGTGGCTTGTAGATATTTAAATTGAAAAACACACCTTGCACACAATTGCACCTTGTTCATTTCTTAATCGTCATCCTCCCTCGATCTGAAACGTTCAAATACTACATGAATGTAAATAAAGTAGATATTCACCTTTGGAAACCGCTTGTATGAAGATGGATTTCTTGCCGTCACACTGTAACACTTTGTGAGTGAGATCGACGTCCTCTAAAGCCGAAGCATGGCTGGATTCTGCCAAAGCGGTGATGGTGTCTTCCCACTGGATGCTCTCATTCTTTCTGCTCTTCGCGGATACTTTGAGGCTGCGGCTGCTGACAATACTTTTGTCGCAAACTTGCTCTGAGGACAACTCGGAGGGAACGCAATCATACAGACAGAATGTAAGAAGTAGAAGAAACCAAAACTTACTCATTTTGAGTATATCTCTTCGGGTAAATAATCTTTTCTGGAAGAATATGATCGGGGATTAGTTACCGCTGTTTCAGGAACTGTTAGTAAGGAGATTGGGTTAAGTATATATATATATTGGAATCTGGACTATGTAATTGTCACGTGGATACGAGGAAAAATGCCATTGACCAATCTTCGGGCTTATTTTTCCGGAAGAAATGTTATGACGCAGGTCATGTGCGAAAAATTTATTCTGGGGTTAAGAAGTTCTTAACCCCAGATATCCCTTACCCCTGACTATTATACAATAGTCAGTTTTAATAAGGTCTTAACTCAGGGTATCTCTGTTATAAACACAAAAACACTTCTTAATATCTTATGGTAAATTAACTTTATCGCCGCTCATAGTAGCTAATGTCGAAGCTTATAGATTAGTTTTATAAGGAATCGTAAATCCTCGTTTATTTGTGCGAGAATTCAGTTTAGCATGTGACTTTTTATAGCAGGAAGTATGTATATTTCATCAAAGGGGACAGGACGCCAAGCCTTTATTTCATACTTATCTCTAAAATCCAGATTTTTAATTAAATTTTCCTCTTCAACACAATTTTCCTCTCTTAGAAAAAAAATCGATTAAATCTAGGTCATCATGTTCCGGCATAATTGGAAGTAATTGCATTAGTTTTTGAGTGTTTGGGCACATATTCAACGTTTGAAAGGTTTTCATGCTTCCTTAATGTGTATACATTCATCCTGTAAATTATAATAAATAATTGTGGTCTTCCGTTCGGTAATTATGCTGACACACAGCACCCTCTCTATATTGTGCTCTAAGAATTAAAGTTGCATTGATTTTAAAAATTTTATTTCATGTAACATACATTAGAAAGCATACGTATCTACCTATGTTTGGGTGGGACGGATAACTAAACAACAAATGCTTTTCGAAATGACATTGAAATATCTTAACGTTTTCTTTTACACACGCCGTCGTAAGCAGATCACCTAAACATCAATATCTTGTTTACATTCGCCTCTTAACGATGGAATATGTATGTTTTCTAAAATTCACCGAAAACCCTTTACTACTGAGTGATAAACAGAATTATCTTTTTGGAGTTTTTAATCCCACAATTTTGTTCAGTAAAGGGATACGTAGATTTTTAGATTTCATCAAAAATAGTGGTGAATATAAAAATGACTAAAATAGTCTGCGGGTAAACTGGATATTAAGAGGGGTGCATTAAGATTTGTTCTCATTGGTTCATTTTGGTATTTTATAGTAAATAATAGTAAAATCTATCGGTAAATCAGTTCAACCGTAGAGGAAAAGTTGCTTTCTGTTGCTCATTTTAGGTATTATGCTTTTTTCGCTTATGAAGTCAAGTGAAATAAAATCAGGTTAAAGTTTAGAAAAACTACCACATTTCCGTTTTACTGATTAACATTATATTTTCCTCTTAGATTCAAACCTTAGTCCAGCTAAAGCAAACAGCCTTAAACATCACTTATGAGAGACAAAAATATTGTAATATTACAGAAGGAAGACTGCACAAAAAATCCAGTACGTTCCCTTCGTCTTTAAGAAGAGAAAGGAGTTTGTAATAATAATTACAGATTCAAATAATGCGCGGTTATTCACTCTAATGCAGACAATAAGCAGCTTCTTATTTATGAAAGTCACTATAATTTACCACGTTATAAATGATTAGGCCTCCATATGTGTCAAGAATTACTTTCCTCCGAAGGGAAACGATAAATGTATAAGAGAAGTTAAAGAATTACGTAAGGAATTCTTCATAATTTACTCGGAATTAAAAGATTTCTTTTTCCTTTTCTTTCCTTAGATAAAAAGTAGTTTCAAACTTTATATGTGAAAGGTCATTTAAATCTTTGGATTTCCTTCAGTTTGTAATCAGGGTGAGTTATGATGCTCATCATGCGGAGAAATTTGAAAGTGAACTACCGAATAAGCAGAGATTACCAAGCAGAGAGAATTCATCCTGATTTACTCGTAACTTTAAATTTTTCTATTTTGTCAATTTAAATGTAATCGTTAAGAACACGGTCATCAAAGTCAGACAAGATTTTAGATTCTCCCATTATCCCCCAGATTACTGTAATTTCCGTTGACTCAATCTGCAAATGGCTAACTCAAAACTGAATAGCTGCATTTAAAAATATACAATTTATATAATTGTGTTGTCTAATTTAATCGACTTCCCTATCAGTTCACCCCTGTCATTGCATGCCAACATTTTCTGTTTCCCTCTTCTGCATTTACGAGTATCGTACTCTGCAAATACGAGATCCGCGATGGTGAATTACGAAATTCGATGCTTCGGCGGTGCAGCCTTTAAGGAAAATGTAAGCGTTTTCTCTAGCTGTTCTCTCATTGGTTCATTCCTCACCCTTTTTTATTTCAAACGCCATTTAGGAATCTGCTTGAACATCCATTTATCATCAAACTGAGTTATGGCTTCTTTTTTACAATCTTTGAACCGGTTTCAATACCCGGTGAGGGCCTGTGCGTGCGATATACACTTTAGATGTGGAAGAACTTACGAAATACGGAATACTATTGCTAGATAATGTAATGCATACTTAAGAGCTATTGATAAAAACACGTGAACTACTATAATTTACTTAAAGAAGAGCTTACTTTTAGTAGACTATACAATGATCATAATTGTGATCTTTCGAAAGATAAATTTCGGGATTGACCTCTTGCTCAAAACCGTGATCTTTGGAATATTATTTCACGCTTTCATCTCGCTACTTCGATATGGAAATCCGTGAACCACATAAGAATATGATTTTCATTCTTTCTCCTGAATATTCTTCGTCTAATATTTCAGTCGAATCCTCTATCATAGTTGCCTTACTTCTTATATCCTGCATATATTCACCTTTTCTTAGGAGTACTAAAATTTTTGAATCCTTTTCTCTGATATTAGATTTCCTTTAATCCTGTTTTACTCCTTTGACCCGGTTAATATTTAGTTGTATGACATGGCAAAGTAAGTCACATGTTCTTTAGTCAATAATATCCAATCTTTTTCTTGAAGAGGTCATTAAGGATCCTCCTCTGCATTTTGTGTTTAGTTATCGAGCTGAAACCGAAAAGGAAACAAAAAAAAATTCATTTTTGTCGGAATGAATATCAAATATGGACCAAAAGATTAAGATTCTCGAACGTGAGCTGAAATCAGAAACCGTTAATCATTCTGTTAATACTTTCTGTTTGCATTTTAATAAATTTGAAGTGTAGTTATATATAGAAATCATACGCATGGCTTCATGATCTCATCAGTATTACAAGATAAATTTTATTCTTTTGAATTTACAGATAATAAAAACATTTCAGGGGTAGATACTATTCGATTCGCGTGATTTTTGTGTGTTTGATACGGTAAATAGTATTTTATTCGCGTGATTTTTGTGTATTTCATATGGTCAAAAAAGTCACATTTTCTTAAACTTTCTCATCCAGTACCTATCTCACGATCGAGGTGTCTCAGAGCAAAGGCGGCCCTCCACGAAATTTTGTTATTAAATGTCGAGTGAGAATCACTGCTTCAGCTTAAAACGTCTCAGTCATCCTTATTAGAACATATGTTTCGAGATTAAAGTTCATTATGAAAGAGAAAGACGAGGTCAAGATAAACGATAGCTGGAAGTCAAAGGTCAAGACTAACCGAAGAAAGCTAATGGACACGACTTTGTATGCAGTTATTCTTCCACAACGTCTCAGTCATCAATATTTATGAAAAACATCTCGAGATTAAGTATTTTTCATACAATTTCTTTGCTAGTTCGTGCAGCGGCAAAAGAAATGAAAGCAAAATTTTCGTGCGCCTGATGCGACAATCACGGGAACTATAAGGGAAAGGGCAGAATTGCAACGCTGAAAAAAACATCGCCAACCGGTATATTTGAAATGAAGAGCAGAGATCTTACTTTATTTAAAGCTCGAATTTCGTCTTCATTCCGAAATATCCTTTACACCGGTAGTTATCATAATTATAAAGCAAGTAGTTAAATACATTTTAATTCTTAACTAATTCAGTTATGCCCAAATAGGCGACGCTTTAATGTCCTTGTAAGGTGGTATATATATATATATATATATATATATATATATATATATATATATATATATATATATATATATATATATGCCACCTTACAAGTATGTAAAAGCGTCGTTCAACAAATTCAATTGACGGACTATCAAAGAGGGCGTGATACTCATTATTAATGTTTCCATAGAGACGTAGCAAATCTTTTGTTTTATTTCTATTCACACATCATAAGACATATCTTTTCCGGTTAGGCTGGTAGACACTTGCAGTTTATGTTAAGAAAAAGTTTGAAAGAATAAGCCCGCGCCCCCGGATATTCACGAAAGCGACTTTTTTAAATCGTAACCAAAGCTCTCCTGGAATCGATAGTTAGTGGGTTCTTTTTGTACCAGAAGAAAAAGACTTAATAGAAATATATCTACGCTATGAATGATTAAAATATATTACAGTCACGTTTATTTTAGAATGCTTTTGTAAAGTGTCTTCTAGAATCAATTCTCGGTGGGTTATTTTGTGCGATAAAGACCAGTGGAAGCACGGTCAAAATATAAAACTTAGAATAGGAAAACTCATGACTTTGGTAGAAGGAAGGAATAATGAAAGACCAAAAGCGGTTTATGAAGGCCTAGATTTTTACAAAATCCTCTAGATAAAAGATTTATTTGCTTTTCTTTTATTTATCCGTCATTTCTTTCTCGCATGTTTCATCCTTTGCTACGCCGTACGGTAGGAAGGCAATGGCAGAAAAATGAGGAGAAGAGGATTAATGATTAAAATAGGGGGAATCTCAGAGTGGAAATGATTTTTATCTCAATGGAATAATGAAAAAAGGCGGCGTGAGTCTTGCTGTTCTGACGCGGGATTTTCTACTTTGAGAATCTAATGTCAAAACCCAATGGCCGATTTTGTGGCTATACAGATGTTTAATTTTCGTTTGTTAATAGGGATTTGAACTTTGACTCTTCCGCCAATCTAAAATTGCAGAGAAGGCATGCCATTATTACGAATCCCATCAACATTCCGCCTTTTTGACATTATGAGATATTCAGACACATCATACAGCGCATCGCAATGAATTGTGGTACTTAAATGTACCAAAACAACCTACTCAAACCCATCTTTGACACCTTCGAGTGATCGGTAGGTTGACTAGGTTTTCGCATTGCATGGAATTGCAACTTATAATACGATCATAATACATCTACGATCCTTTTTTCCAATCATTCCCAACCTGCGTCTTAGAACGTTTTTAACACTTTTTATCGTATTTATTGATCGTATCGTAGTTTTTAACGAATCACTTTGCGATGCATTTTTTCAAGTTCGCGGATGCACGTTTCATGCTCTGAATCCCATATACTTGCCGCATATTCCTGTTTGGTGAAAGGAATTGCTCTCTGACCTTCTCATCGCCTCCATTTATAATGGAGGCGATGCAGTCTTCATAAAGCCAAGCGTTTTTGTCTTCGAATACAGTTATATTTATTCCATTAATTTTGTAATATATATTTTACATTTATATATTAATTTTAGGCAATTCTGATTTAGCTGTTTCTTTATGAAGAAGTTATTTACGGGGTATAATCTTGCATTATTACGGGATATTTTCTTAAAAGCTCTCATTTGCGCAGATTTAAATAAGAATAATTTCTTTTGATCGGGAATAACTCTCTTATTTAATAATTTTGTTTATTTAACCGAGCTATCTCTCAATATCCTTGCGTTGCCATAATTTTTTCAAGATATAATTCGTTATTACTTCATAGGATTTATAATTGCCATATCGTAATCAAAAATGGAAGACGCGGACGGTGAAAGGGTTTGATTACTTCACTTTAAATTAAGATCGCTTTACACGAACCTCGAAGGAATGTTTCCAAAATTCTGATTACTTGGAAAAGTCGTAATTGTATTGTAGTAGTGAATTTCTTCTCTGTTCCATATCACAGGGCTTCAGTTGAGGTAAAGGGTGAAAGGTGAACTTCCCAGGGAAAAAGTTCAGAGGAGCGATCAGAGTTGCTTCGAGTGCCGCTTCGTCAGCATAAATTACATCACAAAAACCGTCGAATGAAGTGACTCTCGAAATAAACTGCTATAGAAGATGAAGGAAGTTGGCTCGAGAAGTGACAGTTGACGAATTTGATCGATTTCCCACTCGAGAAGAGATGCAAAGCAGTTCACTTAACAGCGCAAGGATAATTTGTTATCGCTCTACGAGAAAATGACGCTACACATTTTCATCGGCGAAAAAAAAATGATGATTGTTGGGATGTGTTACGTATGTGTTCTCGTTAAGGGATCGTTACTCAATCAGTGTCTCCTCTCTTTATCACGCCTTGTAAGTGCTCCGACCGCCGGGAGATGTCACTCCCCTCGCTTCCGAAGCGCATGCTTGATGAATGACGAGAGGATAAGAAGGGCGTTACTCGAAAAATGTCCCCCTTTTGTGAGAGCCTTAATAAGCTGTTTCGTTACGCGTGTTCCTTTTCGTGATTATTCATCATTCTGTGCTGCATCGTTAAGTGATATGGGCTGTCATCCGACTCTGTGGTAACCAAGGCAAGCATTTATACAAATGTCAGGTTAAACTATACGGTTATAAGAGTCACAAGTTTACAAATGGAGGGTAAATGAAAACTAACCTCAGAGACGCGATTGCATTGAGTTCTTTATGCCGAAATATTCCGTTAAAAAGGCTTTTGATTCCTACTTGGCTTTGTATGAATGCATGATATCAAACCGGCACTGATCTGAGAAGAAAATCGAGCCGAACATAGAGACCGAAAAGCCTTAACTGCGGTGAAAACCGAACCGAAAAATTAAAGATGTCGAACCGGAATACAAACAGAAAACCGATATTTATTCCGATTTTAGGCTTCAAAAAGTGCAATTTTACTTCGGCGTAATTGGGGGGGGTACCAAACATACGTAACTATGACTTCAAACTAATTATTAATAAATTTCCGTCTAAAACTTAGTATAATTTAATGCAAAGGATGACAACCAGAAATAATAAAACAAACTTAAATAAATTAATCTTTCATATTACAATGATAGCAGCTAATAATTCGATTCAAATTAGTTTCGATTTTGGAGGACTGAATGATACCGGAACTGATTCGAAGTTAGGTTATATGTTGAACTGAAACAAATAGGAAAGAAAAATATCACGGTTCAATGCTCTGTTTGCGCTTGCAACTTTGGTGATAAGGAGAAATAAATAAAATCTAATAATCTAACTTGAAGTGAATGGATCTTCATTAAATTTGGAGGAATTTATGCTAAATACGAAACCTGTACCCATTCTCAAATAATATCCCCTGATATTTCACCGTTTATTTCCAGTCGGATACTACGAATTTCGAATAGTCATGAATATTGTCTGCAGTTTTTATGTATTTTTATTTAAAATGTATTTTCAATTTTATTATAAGGTAATTTGCATCTATTTCATACCATATTTCACGAAATTGTCTTTAATTATGGACGTAAACTCAAATATCCATCTAGATGGACTACTTAATTATACTTAACCACTGTGTATTTATATTTTTTGTCATCTCCTCTCATATTTTAACTATTACAATTGGTGAGTTTTCACAGGTTTTTCACACACACAATCTTGGTGGGTGTATTCTGCGGTGGATAATTTTTCCTATATTTTTAATTTTTTGCTTCGAAGTATTTACTGAAAGCTTTTTTCTTCACATTTAAAATATTATAAAACACTAACTATTGTCAAATACTAACTATTATAATATTAATTGTACTGTAATATCTTTTTTATTCTTGGGCTCTCATTCGAACTAACATAACCATATGTTCGTGGTCAAAATCCTTTTCTGATTCTTCTCTCTTAATTATCCTTTTAAATTATTTTGTTCCCTACTCGATTGATATCTCATCATTCAAGACTTTCCTTTTCTTCCTTCTTCGCTAAACTGTCTCCCTCCTTATTCTTAACGTAAGCGACATTTATAAAGTTAGGTTTAACCCATGCCAAGTCGTTTTAATACTGTCCCTGCATAAAAATATGGTTTTTAATTCTTCTATGATTTTGCTGCTTCTGTTGTAATACCTATCATATGTGATGTGTTAAAAAAAACAGACATTGTTTTCTTCAAATTCAGTGGTGTAGTACATTATGGTTATGCTCACAGTTCACTGCCTGTTCGTGATATTTTGGTAAAAACAAAATCGCCATTTTGCCTCGGCCACCATATTCGCTGTGACTTCTATCTATTCCCAAAGCTAAAGAGAACCAATAAAAGACAAGTCTGGATGAGATAAAGACAGAATCACCAAAGGAGCTGAATACTCCAATGAAATGATTTAGTATAGTAAAGTTGTGCTTCCAAGATTGGTAAATGTGTTATACTCCAAGGGGATTACTTTGAAAGGGACAAATTGATTTTGGTTAATAAATAGAGTTGTTTAGGATAATCGAAAATACTGTTATTTTTAGCTCACAAAAGGTATATAAACTGGTTTTTTTCTCGCTGTATGCGGTAGATAAATTAATTGTTAAAATTATGGAATGTCACTAATGTAGGGTTACAAAGGTTGGGCTAACTTCGTGGTGTTGGGATGGAAGAGGGAGAGGTTAAAATGCGAGATTAGATCAAGTATTCCTTTGGCTTCATTTCTCTGCATCCGCCCCTTTTGTAAAATCCCCGATAGCCGGCCCTTTCCATCCATCAACGCCCCTTTTGTCTCCTCTCTTACGCCCTCCATTGCTCTCTTTCTAACTTCTTAATAAACTATTGATTTTTTACATTTTCTTATGGCTTAAATATGAGAAAATATTGCATCAATTTCTTCTGCACTGAATATCCTTCATCAGCTGGAGAAGACGGCTGTTTGCAACGGAAACTCCTTAAATCGTTATTTGCAAGTTTTGACGATTAGGAGAATTTAAGTTAGCTCGAAAGGATCCTTTTCAGGTTTCTTCAGATCTTCAGAAATATACGTTTGACACGAATACTTCATCCTAATGAGGAGTAATCTGAGACAGTGTGTTGTGTTTTAGATTTGAATCATCGGATAGTTTTCCGGTATATAAGAAATAAGGATTTAATAGCCAATTTGAGGAAGATAAACATAAATTGAATGTTGACAAGCGTAACAGTGGGGCTTCGAAAAGATAACAAAGTATCATTTTGAGTAATTCTTCTAATGATGTTTGTATTCCGAAATCCCCTCATTTCGTTGTCTCCATAGAATACTCTGAGGTAGTGTACGAAACGATTTATTCCCATTATCATAGTTTTATAATTTCATATTCTTTAGAGTAACAAAAATGTATGAAAATCAATATTGTTTAAAACACGAATATCGCTCTAAAGTAGGCTAAACATTTTAATGTGTTTTACAACATATCAATAGAGAAGGTCAGTTAGCGATATTTCATTTTCTCAATACTTAATTCTTTGACAAAAGAGAGGAAGCAGAGGAATGAAAATGTGAGGGTTTTAAGTAATGTGTGTAACTTTGAATGGCTATTTACAATTAATTAAGTAATGGAATACTTCAATCTATTTCCCAAATTTTCTGAGGATATATTAGACATTAAATATTGTTATTTTCATGAGTGACCATCATTTTAAGATTCAAATGGTATGTTTGAGAATAGGGCATTTTTTCGATGTAATCCTACTCATCGTCGGATTTGATTTTTTAATATATTTTACATTCTAATATATTTTACATTCTAATATATTTTACATTCTCTTTTTCCAAAGTACATAATTTCTTTTACGTTTTCTTCAATGTCTTGATTCCATCAATATCGTAACTGAGCCTGAAATGAATATCGAAGAAATTGATTTGATCATAAATTGGTTGGCGTTAGTTACCGTATATATTCGTGTGAACATGGGTGAAACAGCCAGAGGCCCTAAGTGCAAGGACCATTTTCAGGCCCCAACAGGAGATTATTCACCATAAAAAACCACGATGTCCTTTCTTGGGCCCCCTTAATGGTGAGACATAACATATCCGTCACTCCGTGTTCAACTTGTCCCTTAAGAGCAAACTGTCGATAAAGTGTAGGCTAAATTGAATGCTATTATATTGTTATACTTAAGGGATATGCTCATTTTATAAGAGCTAAAGGATATATTAAAGAAAAAATAACAGCGATGCAAAGAGAATTAAGCATAAAGGGAATGAGAGTGATGGGAAAACAAACTTGTACAAATAATTTAATTAAGTAAGATACAATATCATAATAGAACAGGTACAAATCATTGAAGAAATTCAAATTATGTAAGAAATAAAGCAACTGTAACAACTATGGATTAAAAGTTGGAAAGATAAAAATAAATACTGATTATTGAATGGTGCGAAGGGTGCTTTTAATTTTCTACTTATAGAAAAACAAGTTTCACGGAAAAATCGATATTGCTATCTACGAGTCATTCTAGAAGAGAGGGCAATAAGTTGATAATGTTGTAAGAGGGAAAAAGGATTATTGCTATCAAAAGACTTCGTCGAGGTTTAAGTAAAACTTGTACAGTATTCCGTCGAAATTCTAGCACTAGAATCCACTTATTCATAGTAAAGTACATTCTTTTAATATATATTATAGAAGATATATTCTTTTCGGCTGTTTTCAGGATGTTTTCTTTTTCGATATCCCCGCAAAATAGTAGTGACACTCGTTATTCTTTCCGTGGAAATTCGATGCCCTCTATCGACCAAAATATCCGCTCCCTTATTTTTGAATCCCCTTGTGCACTTGCACAGATGCCTCCTGGCGGCCGGAGGGTGAAATACGACTCGTCATAAATGGAAATTCCTCCTTGGTAATTCGCTTACGTCCCTCACTGACCGCCGTCTCTTTCAATAAGTTCGTTTCCATCGCTTAAATTCTCCGCTTTCCCGCGCTCCACGCATTTGATGCCTCCCTAATAAAATTGCACACTCTGGAATTCCAAAAGAGTTAACCCTTTTGAAAACGGTATGAGTAATTGTGTTTCCCTTCTTCCTTTCTCGATATGAAGGCGCAAAATGTTGGAGGCCCTTTCAAAAGTGCTAATTTTTTCTCGATCCCGCCAACATTTGCATGAATTTGCATGAAATATGAGTGCGGATATTTTTGGAATTGTTTCCGTCTGAGGGAAAGAATCCTCTCTCTTGGTAGCCAAAAAGCTGCAAATATTTTGATAATCCGCATTTACATTTCTCGATGACTTTTTTCCGATTTTTTTTAATGACAAAGAAGCGACAGCGAAGTTTCTATCCAACAGCGGTTCAGCGGCTTTTGAAAAGTCGTTCCAACTACAGTAAAACCCGTTTCCCGCTTAAGACGCTGCCCAGCGAAATATGCGGTTTTCTCCCTTTCAAACGAAGCACATGGTAATCCCCCGCAGAAATCCTTTCTACATTATCCTCCTCTCTTCTCTACTGCTTCGCCATGTCTCTAAAAGGATTTCTTGTCTCTTCTTTGGAATGACTAGTTTCCAGATGAATAAATCTCCCTGATATAGAATGAGATGTCATAGGTCTTATCTCAGAGGAGAACGTTAATTTAAATTTGTTAAAACCGAATAGTATCGACATTTTAAGTTGGATGTAGTTCTGCCGTTTTAGACTGAGGAATTCTTTACTTTCCTTGTAAAATAGATAATAATCGACCGAGGGACCAAAGAATAGTTTGCTACAGCGGGGATTTTTACCATCCATACTTATCATATATGTTATACTAATTAAGGTCATGAGAAATTCCAAGGGACAGAGAACTCACTTTGTTTTAACCGTTATTTCGTTTGATGCGTGATCTTTATAAACGAGTTTTACTGTGTATATTACATCCGCTTCATTTGATCCAGAGATTAAACACCGGATTTCTGTCACTTCTCCGTATTCCAAAGCCAAATATTAGGTTGCTTCTTTCTCTTTTAGTAAATACACCTGCTTACATGTTTTAATCACATTAACAAATCTATCTTGGAAGGTATCGTACCAACAGCCGTAAATTACAAAATACCTTTCCGGTCACATTTCAACGAAGAGGAAGTCTTTGGCTGCATTAAGGGATCCGAAAGAATGCAAATAAGAAAAACCATTCCGAGTCATAACTCATGGAAATGGAGAAAAGATATTCCTCGAGAATAATTCGGATGCCCTTGGTTTGCTGAGCGGATGTTGATTTGATCTCAGCGGAAGGAAAAAGGGATCGGTGTGCGACGACGGAGTCTGCGCTAATTCCACGGAAGAACATAAATCGCAGAAAGAAGAGGTGCTGTACACATTCCTAACGATTGCTTAAAATGAGACTCGAATTGAACGACTATTCAAGCCCAAAGAATACATATTTCATGAATTACCGTATATGAGAAAGTGCATCGCAAAGCGATACGTTTAGTTAAAATAAAAGAGACTTGAAAAAGTTAAGCGTTAAAAAGACGCACGTTGGGAATCCTTGAGATAAAGGCGATTAGTTGCGATTCTTTGACAAGTTCAGATAAAATACGTTTACAGAGGACGTAATCCGTATTATGCGACTCACATATGAAGGTATAGATGTAAATTTGGTCTATGCAGAGGAAAAATATATAATCGGATGAATAAAAGATGTTTTTTATAGGTATAGCTAAAATTTATGCAAACATTATTTTAATTTTGGATTCTGAAATTGGCAATTCTATGGAATACACGTAATATTTAGAGACATTTGCAGAAAAGGCTTTGCAGGCGTTAGTAATTAAAACGCTAATAAGACGTTAGTAATTTCGAAAGCGAAGGAATGCACCCTTATTGAAATAGTACAACTTGGAAAAGCCTGTTAAATAAAATATTGGCATAGCGAAAATTTATCGAATAAATAAATAATTAAGTAAAAATAAATGTTTTTACTTTTAAAGAAAACAATGTATGTGCAGTAAAATCTGCTTCGGAAGATTTAAGGTTATCGAGTGAAATCCGCGTTAAAAGCGGGATAACATTATAACCGGCTTATGGCAACTTTATATCTTTTACTTTGGAAAAAAACGGAAGGGTATTTTGACTCTTTAATTTTCAAGTAAGTGGCTTATATCTCAGAAACGAAAACAAATCATCCGTAGTTTGTTTTACTTACCAAGGCTGTAGAAATCATGTGAATCAGCTAATTAATGCTGTGTAATAGGAATGGCCTGCTTTTCGTATAAAAAGAGCATTTTATTTAGCTTCCTTAGCAATTTTTACGAGTATGCTGAATAATGCACTCGCCCGCATCATCCTGCAGTTAGACAAGAACGTATATGGGAGCTCGCTGACCATCAATCGGTGAATTGAATTATGCGTACGTATGTACGCGTATCATATTATAAATTAGATGAATATCAGCGTATTATGCCATTTTTATCCATTTCATTCTCGGAAACCAAGAGTCGTGCTCATCATTGGCCCGAATCGTACTTTTTCCTAATTCCAAAACTTGGTGGATATCTCTCGCATACGATAGCTGACCTTAGATTTATCCTAACGGCAAATGTCTGCAGAGGAACTTCGCAGACTGCACGAGTGATCGGAGAGCCGTTTAATCCAACAAAAACACAACACGGCGCCTTAAAGTCTCGAGAATAAGAGAGATTTTTCAAAAGGGCGCGTAATTTAAGGACTTCTTATCCTCGAGACAAATAAAAAGGATCGCACACGGATGAGAGGCAAAATTTGTGGGAGAAAAAAAAGAAACTCCGCACCCTAATTCCTTACCCGTCTCAGATTCCCTTAATATATTGTCCTCCGAAGGGAGAGATATTTTCGTTTCCCCTTTCGCTAATAATTGACGAGCTTTATTGATCTATAACCAGCACGAGTCCTGGGAATTCGCGCTTGATAGAATCGCTTGGTCAATTCGTTACCCCTGACAACTCGGCTGACAAATGGATCCGTGTTTACGTGAAAGAGGGATTTTTCCTTCGCAACAGTCTTTCCCTATGAGATGTTTTCCAGATAACCTCTGAACCCTCGGCTCGCTTTCATTTTTGACATTTTGGCGATGGCGGATGAAGTCACGCTTATTTGTGGGAAAATATCGACTCAAACATTGTATGGCTAACTGTAGGTGGCGTCACAATAACGAATATCAGGAATTAAAATATCTTATTTCAATGGGGTCATTTTAGTGATATTTATATCAGTAAATGTAATTAATTTTGGTATCAATTCGATAAATATAATTTGTGGTAAGAATATTGATAGAGAATTTTTCTCTTCAGATATCTGTAGTTTATTGGATATAGAATGAGACTTTTTAAGCTCGATGAAGTTTACGCTGATTTACCCTCACTGAGTTATTATTGGAATAAGTGTAAGTGAAATACCATATTCTTATACATTTTTTCATAGCATTCGATAAGGAGTGACCAAGATGAATTTCACGATCCATCAATACCCATACCATTTTATTTTGTCACCAGAAGGACAGAAGTGAGAAAAATAGATTAAAGATACGGTTTTGTTTTCCATTGAAAACTTGGACGTTATATAAAGGATGTCCATGAAGCCACTTTGCAATTTCAAAAAAGAATATTAAAAAGGCAATTGAAAAACAGATAAGTGAAAATTATCACATAATGAGAGGTAAATATTTAAGTATTTTTGCCTCGATTCATCTCTGCCTGGATACTATTAGTTGCAAGAAACACATCGAAACGGTAGATGATACAGACCGTGCCTCCTCTTCAATAGCAGCCATTTTGTAAGGGGCTCATTCAACATTACCTCCTTCATCAACAGGGAACCTCAAATACGCATATTCAATGTGATTAAGAACTTTTATGAGTGAAGAACAAATCTGATGAAGATTTCTCATCACTCGCCTTTGTATAATAATTTTTGAATTGTTAAAGAGGCTATGGAGTAAGCCGGTGGAAGATGCCTTTTTGTTTACGTCACTATAACTCCGGAATCTAAGAAGGGATCACAATGTCAATAATGGCAAAGATAGAAAGGATATAAAGAGAGAGATAAGATGTATTTCGTATAATTCAGATTATCAAATGTTCCAAAAAACAATTTTTCGTGAAAGCTTACACTCAGGTATCTTCCACCAATGCTAGTAGGAGTAAGATTTCAAGGCTTGCAGAAGATAATTAGCAAGAAAAATTTTGTACTTTTTCCACAAATTAATTTTATTATAAACAAAAGACTGTAAAGCACACACGACTAGTTTCGGAGATTGATCTCCATAAAATTAATTTGTGGAAAAGGTACAAAAGTTTTCTTGCTAATTATGGAATATTTCCACAAGACAACGCCTGAAACTGTGAATTTTACTTTCAGAAGATGTTAAGATATTGACATTCATGATTCTTAACTGGATTTATGAGTGATGACGGTATTTGAAAATGAACCAAATGATCAACCGTTACGTCTGGCATCTTACCCCAATACGTGCGGGATGATTCAAAATCACTGTATTCCAGTTCACAGCAATATAGCTCACCAATTATATATAGTAACTCACCAAGCAAAACAGACAACGACGAGGTACCAAATTAAAATCTGAAACTCATGTTGCTGTTACTGATTCACTAAAACTTGAATGAATGGTCGACTGAAATAACACTGAAAAAGTTGAATAGCAAACATCGAGGTACTGACGGATATATTCTCTTATAAAAAGTGTTTATCCCTCAGAGCGAATCAAAACCTTTTTAGCCGGACAGACATCCTTACAACGATAGATGACTGAATACTATTGTCCTTAAATGTCAAAAACGCGAATTAAAACTATTATGCCCATTTGGCATCTTCCCTCGACTTACCCTATTGCAAAATCTGTCCCGTATAAACTACATTTCCTACGTCTTCTGCAACCAGTTAACATTTTGATCGATTAAAAAACATACCTCAGAGAGGAACTCCGCCGTAGTTGACTTATTTTACGCATTGGTTATTTCCACAGCCAAATAATGCTTGAAATGTTTCCCAGCGACGATGACACAGGAAACCATTTTCCGCTGCCCTCCAAATAATCACTTATGTTCAATTACCGGAACTCGAAAATTTGCTATCTTCCCTTTCGCGACGTCGAGAAACGCGTGCACTCCGGCGACCCAAAAGCGGGTCGCAGGAGCATGCGACACGTGCACGGGCCGTGCAGTGGGCGTGCACTCCCGCGACTGTTTTTACAACGTGTCGTTAAGAGGCGATCGTAAAAGCGATTGGCGGGTTTTATTTCGAGGGATTCACGGAAGTGCGCGTCGTTAAATTGTGATTCACGAAAAACATTGGACGACGCGTGCGATGCACTCACTGAATTCATTCTAATGGCCAATCTATTGATTAGAATTGGGTCTTAACTGATTGGACTTTGCCATCGCTCTGCATAATTTATATGCGTGGAATGGAAAGGATATGAAACCCTGTATATGTTAAGTAATTACGATAGTGCTTTGTGTATATTCAGGTTCGTAATGCTGTTTAACATGCTTCCTTGGTCAGTAGATAAATTTCATTGGAAATTTATTTCACTACAGTGAATCTTTTACCCCAACTGTCTATTTCTATTTCTAAATTTATTTACTTTCTATATATTACTTAAGTTATCTATTATATCAACCAACTATAGAGAAAAACGCTCCACAACTCCCTCTGCAGATTTTTAATAAGAAATCTTTAGTCAAAGTGTTGACAACTTCAGAATGATCTTCTTCATCTGCAGATGTTAATATGTTGAAGAAACATATCAAATTAAAAATCTGCTGCGGGAGTTAAGACGCGTTTTTCTGTTTCAACATGGTTGCTGTGAAATTCCATGAAGTCAAAAGTAATTTTATCTCCTGTATTAAAAAATCTTCACCTTCAAGTAGATGCATCAGGTTTATTATTGGTATTTGAAAGAATATTTCTATTCGGAGTACATTTCAATGTGCAATACAACGGTAATAAACGACATTCGATCCCTCTAATTTCCTCTTTTCCATAGGAAAATCTTATATATAACTAGCGGAGTGTCCGTCTGTCCGTCCCCCCTTTTATTTTGGAAACTATTTCTCGTAGAGCTATGGGACGAACTGCATTGTATTTCTAATATTCTAAAAGCCCAACGAAAACAATTCTCATCTTTATGAAGGCTCGGGTTCGAACCCAGGACTCCATAATACGTTTCCATAAGGAATGCACGTAAAGTTCGTTTTTGCACCCTGCAGGGTTTATACATTTACAGAATTAAATTAGAAATAATGGTCCTACGAAGTAAAAAAAAGTACCAAACGAAGGTAAATTAAATAAAGAATCTTAATATTGTCGTAAAATACACATTTTGAATCTAAATTACGAGCACTATGACAAAATAAACCGAAATTTTGTAAAATTTCGCCGTAGTAAACAACCAGTCCCTCTGACGACCAAGGTGATCGTTGAATCCGATACTTTCATTTTCCCATACGAATAAATGTGGACTTTAAATCCATACCGAATTTCGGGTAGGAACTAACGTCAGAATATATTAAGAGGAGGCAATTAACTGAGATTTCAGCGAATGTAAACTATGATATTTAAATAGGGGGTACAAAATTAATGCCATTTTGAAGTTTTTCTTTATCAAACCGAATTGCAAAAGTACATTTATACGTTCGTTTGTGGTGATCAAGATGACGAAGAATTATTGCGGCGAGGAAGATTTTTGAGGGATAGAATTTTAATACAAAATTGATTTTATAGCTGTGATTTTAAAGCAGTGCGTTGGTGTGATTCTCACGAAGTGCATAATGTTCAATGCATGCAATAAGCATGCAATGATATCTATCGAAATTTGTATAGGTTCGACTACATTCCATAAACTACATCTCTATTAAGATAAATCTTCTCAAGATATGGAGTCGAACTCAATAATGCTTTCTTGCAACGATTTTCAAATAATTGATTATCGTATCATGGAACGATGATTGCATATGTGATTTATGTAAATCTCAGGAATTTCCAGTTTCCAAAATAATACAAAGTTCTCTTCCAAGAGATTTAAACCCCACTAGATTTAAATAATGTCTAATAAGTAATATACAGGAAACATAGGAAACAGTTACATTGTAATCTGTCAGTAAAGGTTTGCTTGGGAGTTCAAAGATCCTTTATCTTCTGCATTCTTATAAAAGCAACGTAAATAATATTATCAATAACGTTAAATGCATACAACTATAATCCTAGAGGTACCTTTACTAGTAGAGTCGAAGGGTCTTGAACCCTTATATTTGCTTCTAAAATCGTCGGAGAATATAATTTCATATCCTCACAAATATCATTACTTTAATTAATCCTACTTATACTAATCATTACGTTAATTAAACCTACCTTAATTTAATCCTACATCTATTTTCCCCTTTGAGAAGCAGCGGGCAATTCAGCTCGCAATATATAATTCGTAAATATTTCGTCGGGTAGTCAATACGCGCCTCCCTTTGAAAAGGTCACCTCTATCCTCCTGCAAATTCTCTGATACTTCAATTTTCCCGCAATATTCACAGTATTTGGCGGAATATTTGAAACAATAACCAGTATTTCAAGGGTGCGCTAGATGTCGCTACATCTGCCGCATCATCGGCCGCTGGATTTTAACATATATTTTTCTGATGGATCTTCGGGCAAAATGCTTTTATACGAATGCTCAAGATAAAGGAGCTTTGAACACCCAAGCAAAGCTTTACTGAAGTATTATAATATAGTATAACTGTTTCCTAATACTTCCATTCCACAAATAATGTATATTACTAATTACACATTATCTTATCCAATGTTTTCTAGCAACAATTTTCATATATTGATCATCGTATCCTGGTATGATGATAGCATATGTGAATTATGTACATCTTAGCACTTTCAAGTTTCCGAAATAATACGAAGTTCTTCTCCAGGAGATTTAAACCCCATTGGATTTAAATAATGTCTAATAAGTAATGTAAAATGTTAGTGGAATGGGAGTAATAGGAAACAGTTGCATTGGAATCTATCAGTTAAGGTTTGCTTGGGACCTATTTGGGTCTTTAAAGCACATTTGTCTTCTCCATTCGTATAAAGGCAACTTAAATCATGTAATCAATAATATTAAATGAATACAAATAAAATCCTCGAGTTATATTTATAAGTATTTACTATCCAAACATTATAAATATTGCTCCTGATTCATTATCGTAGAATGAAAGCTTAAATGCATACCTATATGCAAACGGAGGAAGGGTCGGAGGGTCTTGATCGCCTACATTTTTCATCTGAAATCTTTGGAGAGGATATTTTCACTTTTACGCAAATATCATTACTTATTAAATCCTACATCTATTTTCCCCGTTGAGAATCAGCGGGCAATTTTGCTAGTCTAAAATAAATTCCTTAAATTTTGTCCAAAATATTTAGTATTTTATAAATCAACGCGGATTCGAACTCCATCCATTACCATATGTCCGTCCCCAGTGTTTTTTTGGACAGTTAAAACTCTTAGTGTTAGTATATTCTTAGTAACTGAAAGAGCCGAAATCAATTTCTTAAATAAATAAAATTTGTATTATATTTGGCATGAATTGATTGACTTTTTCTTATATATCTTATCTTCCATTTTCCTTATTTTTTAAGGACAGGAATTTTTCGTAATCTTGGAAAAAGTTCTTCAAACAATTATCAGTAATATTTTTGTATAATTTTGTTTTTAATTTTGGTATGAGCAAATTTTTATAACATTTACTTTCACTAGCGCTAGTGATCATTCCTAGAGCTTTATAAATTCAATTGATTATTCCTTCATTCGTATTGATTCAAATTCTTATTGCTCATAATTGATTCCCTTAGGAAGCGACTCTAAGCCCTTCATTTCGACCAAAATACAATTTTTCCGTATTCAATGCATGCATTATGTGCAGAACACAATTGCTATTATTCTAATCGTAGAAGTAAAATGGTCGAAATCCGGAAACAGCTAGTGTAGTTAATCTTGAATGAAATAATTTCGCAGTTGAACCTTATAAGTACGGAATTTCGCTACAGTTTGTGGAGGATGCCCACTAAAATTAATTTCTACCGTCACATATCGTTTGCGGTTGAAGTTCGCACGAAATTCCTCATAAAGAGCACAATTCATCCGTAATTCCTTTTCAAAGCGCCCATTTAATTTGAACTGCATTCTCACGAACAAGATTTAATGCTTCCTCTTGTACTTACACCGGCAGCTGTGATTGAAAGAGTGGTTTATGAATGGCGACAGGTCGCTTGGCTCTGAAGATTCGCTCTCTTACGTCGTTTTCAAGCTTGCCACAGGATAATCGGTACAGCTCAGGTAACTATCCTCACGTTGTGCATCGGCCCCAGAGGAAAACGTATTATGGATGACCTCAATAAAGCCAAAGTCGTTAAGAAGGAACGACCAACCTTATCTATCTATTCCAGATGCAAACTTCACTCTGCTTGAAATTCAGATTATCTGGAAGTATTGTTTATGAATCCATTGCGTCGCCATTCGAATTTCGTATGAATCAGTTTTTCTCAGTCTTAAAACACAAAAGATCCTCTTTGGACCAACGAATGGAATGATCGAGGAATCTCGTAGAAAAGACTAGAAAAGTCTGAAAGAAATTCATCGCAATGGGCTTGAACTAGACCGAGAGAATTAAGGAGAGATGAAGGATTTATTCTTACGTGGTTCCTAATCAGCGACTACTCAGCGAATAATAAGCGAACTCAAAGTGATTACAAGGTAACATTACCTCTGCCCGTCTCTTAATTTTCGTTCTCAAATTCGCGTTTCAGGGCATTTACTATCAATGTGACCTGATTGAATAATACGGGATATCTATTCATTTATGAGAATGCGGTTTTTTGTCTCATTTATTCTGTAATTGATTTCAGCCTTTAACACGTATCTCTTTTTATTCAGTGTATAGATGTGAGTCAGCTCTCAGCTGTAACCCAGTTAAATTATTCATGAGCGCATTCCGAAAATTTGCATGTAATTTCCGCCAGGATTCGCAGAATCTAGAAGATTCGTGGTTCTTTTAGAGTGCTAATTTTATTCTTACACTGTAAACATGTGAGGTGATGTTTTGGGATAATATGAACATGTAAGCAAGGCAATTACGTATTGTGTTACATGCTTAACGCTAATTAATTATTTTGTACATTGTGATCGTATCGTTGCTCTGTATTAGAGAAAAACGCTTCGCAATTTTGAATAACGATTTATTTATGAATGTGATCTCAGAGGAATCTGCTATGAATCTGAATCTTTTATGGTATCAACACTTTTTTACTGTGTCTTTTTTACGGAGTGATTATCCATGTCTTCAATCATTTATTTATAAAATGCGAACAATATAAAACAATAGTTTTATTTCTTTAAAGCCTCACAAATGCCATATAATAAATTCAAAAATTGGAATATTCACTATTTATGTTTTAAGTCTGAATTCGTAGATTGTATTTAATTATTTTATTCCTAGCAGAAATAATTCTGCGTAACATCGTACGTAACTGCTGCATACTCCCCTTTGCTCTTGATTTTTTATGGTTTCGAATATCAAATTCCACTAAATTATTTAATTCATAAAAATGAGAATAAATAGGAAGAAATAGTCTGATGTAGCCGGCGAGTGTACTCGTTAATACCACCCCGATGTTAACCACTGAATCAGCTTTATTTACGTTTAATCTTTGAAGATTTATGGTGATGCTGACACTTTTAATCCTTATCTAAGGTTTATCCTTTGGAGCTGAGCAATTTACTTCGAATGCTTTCCGTGTAAAATCTTAATACTTAGACAAAGACATTTTGTGTTCTTCGTTTGAAATTTCTTGATATTTCTCTTAGACATCTATTAGTACCTAATATAATGATCAGTCTCACGGTGAAGAGTTTTCATCAGCAAGACTAGGCATCCCAGTACGCTACTCTGTGATATACCTGAAGTCATCTTAACTATATCCGAACTAGCATTATGTCTCAGTACATATTTCTCTGAGTCAATTTCTGTGCATTAACTGAAATTAGTGCCAGCTTCGAATGAAATGGTCATCGCTGCTTTCTTTCGGTTTTACAATCGCCCGCTTAAAGGAAATCGGAAGATTGATGAGCAATACTTCATCCGTTTATGCTCTCTTACATCCCGCACACTCTCCTCGCAAATAAATGCCTTTCTTCTCTTTATTAGGCCATCAAAAGCTTTTCCCATTTCGTTTCTCCTTTTCCTTTCAGACCCCTCATCGTATATTTCTCCTCCGCACTTAATTTTACCTTCGCCTCACCATTGTCTCCTTTTTATTTCTCTCACTGCGTATCGCCCTCTTCTTCGCCCATCAAAACCCATTTTCTAGCCATCGCTAGGGCAGTGGGCGAAAGAGTGAACTGAGACAACTCCTGCGAATGTTCCTTTTGCCATGTTCATCGCCAATACACAATGATTACGAGAAACAAAATCAACAAGACTGTCTTTTCAGCGAGGTTAGAATTTTAAATATTTCTGTTTAGCGTTTTTAAACGAAGACTTTAAAAGAGTAATTTTTTCGGTACATTCCATGTGCAGGTAAACGTAAACTCCAGATAGTAGAGCAGCCCTGGACAAAATGAATACGTCTCTGCTGCATAGCAACTATCCATAACATAGTTTCATTGCAATTATCTAAGGATCTAGTTGCAGAGTTATTTTTATGGTTATTTTAGATTTTCAGCGTGAAGCAACTAAAGGGGTGGCTTTGGCACAGTAAAAAACTAGTACTGTAAAATTATTAGTCTAATGAAAACTTCTAAACAGTTCTAGTTTTATTGTAACGACTCATTTTCGCTTGAGTCTTTGAATAACAGCTACTTTTTTGATCCTCAGGAATACATCTCAGATACTTATATAACCAAAAGTGTATTCCCTAATCTTTAGTGTGTGATGAGAAGTTTCATATTTATGAGGTGAGGAATTTAATTTCTATTAAATTTCGAAAGCATAAAACGTATTATTTCAGTTCATTGATTTGAATTAAATTTTAAATGTATTAATTTTCTAAATGTAAAATATACTTTTTCGCAAAAAACAGTTATAATTATAAATTTATGGCTGATTCTCAGAAACAGATAATTTTAGTTTAAAGCGAAATTAGAATTTTTGTATTCTAAACATAAAAGTGTACAGACTTAATTTAATGTCTTTTTGATAATGCGATATCATAGATAAATCTTATTCATTATGATTTATCACTTTGCAGTAAAAGTAGTAATTTTAAGGTTCTTGACAACTGTAGTTATTTCGACTCTCACCGGGGAAACGAACCCGGGACCGCTCTTATCAAAGGCAAAGGAATACGCTACTCACTTGACTATCTCTGGGCTAAGATAGAAGTCTTTGCAATCAATAAGTAAAAACCATACTTTAGACGCACTAAATTTTAGGAGTTTTGTTTAGTTTGGCCTTTCAGTTTTAGACGGATCAATTCATTTCTAATTCTTTAGTTCAACAGAATAGCTCTTGCTGACTGTCTACCTCCTCGCTGTGAATAATTATAAAAGCGGTCCACGGTACGATTCCCGGCAGGGGCCTACGTGCCCACGAAATGAACTCAGCTATAGAATTATTTTTAACGACACTACCAGTACCACAATAATTATCCTTAGGTTCCATCTCTCTTGGTGAGAAGACGTTTAGATTTTTGGCGATGGGATACATTCTGAAATGAAGTCGGCGTCTTCCTTACACAATAACACACATCACGAACAATAGAGATATTAAAACTCCCAACGATAAAGATTCAGGGATCTATATTCTTCGATATGGAAGCTAGTTCGTCTTATTGCATCTGCGTAATGTATTTCCGGCGGTCGCAGCTGCCATTGGCTCAATAAATACATCTTTCATGCGACGCATAAAGTTGCAGAATTGGCCCGTTCCTCCGATCGTCTTACGATGCAAACCCCCCTTTCATCTATTTAACAATAAACCATAACTCTTAATAATCCCATAAGTCGCAGTTCTCAGGAAGATCGTGAAAAAACATGCGCCTCCCGCTCTAAAGTCTCTTATTAATTTTTAACCCCGTTTCCTTGTTTTCCTCCAAATAGTTGAATAAATAAAAATCGCGCATTAACTCTCGTGTCGTATTCGTCATATCGTCGAATGCCATGTAAAACGAAACGAATGAGCGCTGTGTCGCCCCCAACGACTAATAAATGCAACCGGTACGATCGCCCGTTTCTTCCTTTGATTGCGACACTTAAACAAGTTCTTCCGCCCTCACTAAGGCACGCCTCGCTCGTGCTTTATTGCTCGCACAACCCTTTCTCTCCCGTCTGTAATTCTACATTTTTGCTCCCCATGTAATTTTTAACTCTTTCCTAACGTTTGGATTGTCATGGATTTAGTCTCGATGAAGCTCCTTTAATGCTTTTAACCCTCCCCCTTATTTTCCGTTAGTCTCCTCCCCAACTCACCAGCGCTCGGTATGTTTTACATTTATGTTTATAATTCATAAAGAACGTTCCCTGGCATATAACTCGCTGTATCCTAACTGGATGGGAGCGACGAATGTTGTTCTACGAGATGGCTGTCGTACAGATTATATTCTCGCATTCAGCGGCAGTTGAGGGAAATCCCGCCAGTGGGCGAACAAAAGTTTTCCGATGCCTTCCATTTATGTAAATGGAGAAGCGAAGGCTTCTTCCGAATTAAATCCGCTACTTTATTTTTAATTTACAGGGAAAACCTTGACACAATTCGAATTCTTTCTATGCATTAATATGGGGTATTCATTTCCATTCACATCGTCATTTCCGTTGAAGATTCTCTCGAAAATTTAAACTCGTCGAGATTTAGAATGACTCATTCTGAGCGTATATTGTGATTATGAACTTACGTCATTCATCTTAAGTTAAACTATATCCTCTATTAATTTCCTTTCCAGTCTCTATATTTTTATGATTCTCAAGTGTGTCTGTGTGACAATATCTCAAGTCGTATCGATTCGATCTTTACCGTTAATTTCCCAATGGATTTAAAAAGAAAACAAATATCGCTAGACTACGATTTTAACGATATTTCTTGTTCTCACGATTAAAAAAAACATTCGCTTCATAATTTCATAATTTCCAATATTGGTCAGTCTCGACAACTACGAGTAATACTTATTGTATAAAAAACTGTAATAAAAATATATTCCATATGAAAAGTAATTGATACACTGAGGCAAGACAATCGAAAGATTGAATTGTAAATTATATTAAAATTAATTGCATTTAGCTACGGTTTTTTATAATCACATACAAACATCTTAGCTTTGTTTGACTTATACAAAATATTGAGCGTAATCTTCATCGTCTTCTTCCAGCAATGTTATCCGCTAGCGTCTGATTGCAAATATCCCGAGATTATGTGAGATATTTAAGATAAGAGTGTAAATTTGGAAATAAGACAGCAATTTTAATTTGAATTTGATAGGAAGAGAGAGAACAAAAGTGGATCTCTGAGACAAATATTAGTTTTGTTTTTCAGCATTCATTTTCAATTTCGGAAAACTTTTATCCGTCGAATTTGCTGTAATTTGACAATCAACCTAATAGTTACTTAAAGTTTGAGTAGACGTGAATTGAAATGAATTTACAAATCACGTTGGAGTATTTTGATGATAATTAACAATAAGACAATCATTCGTTGATATCGTATAGATGTTTTTAATTGCATTGCTCTTTTACTCGATTACAGTACTTTATTTTCATATCCCATCCGTTTTGTTAATGAAAGCACATTTTATAGGAATTACTTATTAAGCTTTTAATTGGCGCATAACGTCTTATCATTCATTTGTGCTATAAATGATGCGTACTTTAATATGCTAAGATAAGAAGCTTTATTTCAGATTCAAAATGTTTCCGCATAACTCGGTCTTTGTCATCATCGTGATATTTTCTCATATTTTCATTATTTTTTAATTAATTTCCCCTACATTCCTGGAGACGAGGAGGAGTTTCAGAATCGGATATTCTTCTTTTTTCACCAACACGAACGAAGAGAAACCTTTGTGAAGCAACATTTCTCACCGTAGAGATTACGATTCCACTTCATTTCTTCGGAATAGATTTAAAATTTCGAGCATTCTCATTCATTTTATGTCTCGAATTGACACTAAAATCTTCGGAAACGACAGCGAATGTGGCGTTATCCGGTACTTTAACGAATCCGATCCTTATCACCAAAAAGACATCAAGTGAGTTTCTTCGGAGTTGCTACTAGCGACATTTGGCGGCGGCGGACTCCATGCAAAACATCCTCTAGAAGGGCCGTTGTCAATAAACATCGCGACTGTAAAATGGTCCAGGAACGATTCCATATCTCATCTTCCGCTCTCATAAAAACTTACGATTCCCAACTAACCGAAGCTGTTCCGATACCGCGTTATTGCGTACGTAACGACCGAAATTCCATCTCGACCAAATAGCGTAACAACGTAAAAAATTCCAGATTCGTTCACAGATTATTCGGAATCAAAATTTGACTCCAATACTTCCGAGGATTGTTTTGAAACGCATCGGAAAGAGATTCGATTCAATAACGAATGGGTTTTTTTGTTTTGGTTAGTTCTCTCGTTGGATGTTTGGACTCGTCGTCGGAGTTCTGCCGTCTAGTTTGGTCTCCTCCATCGAGAGATCCCATCTCTGGCTTTTATTTCGACTTAGGGAAATCGCTTCCCTAAACGAAAAAAGGGGAAATAGAACCCTTTTTATTGTTTTCTCGTTTTTTCCCGCACTTTCCGGGAAGGGTGTGCGTGAATGGGCATTATTTTTTTAACGGTGGACGGTAATAAATACGGAGCCTGTTATTCCGCCACGCTGAGTTAACGTGCAAAAGGAGGGATTATGCTTTTTGATACAATTCGTCGTTCCGCTTTAACTTCCTTTTTTTAAGTGCTCTGCCTATCTCTTGATATCTTCCTCCCTTTCCCACATCATACACTCCATTATATCGGTTCTTCATCTGCCGCTCTTCCGAACTACGCTTTCCTTTCTAAGAAGCGTCCTCTAATGCCTCTCTTCCTTCCTCTTATTTCTTCCCAATCTGTTTCTTCGTTGCTACTCTATATTTCAACATTTCTATAATTATTCCCCATGTGTGCTATTATCTATGTGTTGTAATCTGAGGAAACCGAAGTAATTGAGTGTATCACTTATTCCACATTTTTCTTAAACGTAATCAGAAACAATTTTCGCCTGAAGTTGAATCAGAAGGTTCAGTTGGTGGTTGTGACGTCAAACGAAATTCCGTTGGTGATATAAAGATTCCGTTCTGATATAAAGCCAAGGCATTTTCTCTTGCTAATTTCGTTATAGAGGAAGTCGTTATTAAGTATTGATGCTAATAGTTAAGAAATGTTTAACGAAAACAGAAAAAAACTTTAACGGTAATAAAAATATTTAACTTCAAATAGTATATAAATGAGAAACAATTGTATCATTGAGATTATAATGAGATTGAAGACTCAGTAGAATTTTTTCAAAAAATTAAATGCCTCGAAATTAAAAATCCACAACTTAAGCTTTGTTTGATAAGCGATGCCATATATTTTTCCCAAATATTAACTTATAATATTTCAATAATGTATTGACTTTGGAGCTATTTTTACCCCATATATGAATGTATTTTTTGATGTGTCTTATTTACATAATGTAACATTTACGAAATTTGCATAGTTTTTGATAGAAATATGTTAGAATAGAAATTGTTGAAAAAAATTATATTTCCGATACTTACAGTTTGTTTAAATATTTATATATTTTTGCAATTGTGCTTCTATTTGAAATAGTTTCATTCGATGTACTTCGCGATTGTGTCATAACAGAATGGTTTTCATTCCATGTTCACAAAGAATAAAGATTTCTCATACGATCATTTTATTATAGCGTGAGAATCGTCATGGTTTATAATACGACCTATCAATTAAAAATTGTTGCTCAACTGTTTTTCAGTCCATTCCTGTCATAGATGTCACCTACGCCGGTCATTTATACCATACCGGTGTAGTAAATACAACATACATGTCCCTCTCCAAAGTCACTTTCAATGAATTTCATCAGCGGCCGTTCCTTCACAAATTCTCAGCGAGTTTCAACTCTTGATCTCCGAAGTCTTTAGCAACAGTATTTCCGTAGGAATCATTCTCCATCTGCAAATTACCTTCACAAACTCCCCCTCTCTATTTGTAACTTTAATTGCGATACGGCCTGTATTCCGAATGATTGCGTCCCGAAATTTATGTCTCATTCGCCGTGAAAACATCCTCCGTTTATGAAACGACTTTTACTCGTTCGCATTCGTCGCTCCTGATTTACGCCCGCGGACGGACGATTGTGTGATATGGATTAAAAAGACGAGTGTGTGTCTCCCAACGCGTTAAACTGGCGCGTGGTCAAATTAACGAGCGGATGACCCTAAGTTGCTATTAAACGCGGGGGGCAGTAAAAAGCGTGCGTCCGTATCAAAGCGAAGCACGCAAATGCCCGCGGTGTTATCTCCCCTTCCTTGCAATCCTATGTTTGCCGTCCGAATTTAAGTTCACTCGTATGATTCAACGCCTAAGTACGCCTAAGTACGCATGGATCTGTGATTGGCTTCGAGAACAGTTCCCACGGATTTAAATTGGGAAGAAAGCGCGATATTTCACAGTGAGGGGGATTAAATGAAGGTGTGACACCGAGAGAAGGTTGCAGTGACGACTGTATCATTCATCATAAATTATGTCCATAAATAATGCTTTCCGGATTTCGCAGTCCTTTGGACCGGTTATTGATCATTCAGCATTCTATTTAACCCTCAAAGAGCGACTTGGAGCCACTAGGGAAACGACGCCTTTCCACAGTTCAAAAAAATGTTCATATATTAGAGAGCAGAACATGTATTCCATTTAATAATTATTCCTGTGTATTTACTACTGATTGAGACAGAAATGAACATGAAGAAATGCAATGTCGAAGACTTCTAAATGAACACCGAGTATTAAATGAGTGCCTCTTACATGAATCATTATTATTAGTTATTTTGTAATATTTAGGCTTATAAATTTTAATTTTTATGTAGCTTAATTTTACGCTATTATAATAATTTTTAAGTCACGTAGTGTTACATGCTTTGTGATTGCCCTTTTTTAGGCAATTTTCCCATATTTTAAATTTTCCTTTGCGTGTTTAGAGCTTTCCTCATTCTTTTAGATATCCCTTAATTTTTGCATTCTAATTTTCACATTGTGTAATAACTCAAAATAATGTATTTTTACTGTGTTTTCGTGGAATTTTTTTGCCCGCAACGTGTGTTTTTATGTCTACTTTCTGAATGAAGATTCGCGGATTCTTGGAATCCAACACATGATCGTGATAGAAGTGGCGGAAGTATAGTCTGTCCAACACCATGAAGACACCACGTAAATCATTCCCGTGTATTCCTTACGGGAGAACGGCGCGCGCTGTTGCTATTTCCACAGAAAAAGGAAGTCGATAAGAACTTATTTGGAAGGCATTCAGCATATACAAAAATAATTTCTTTATGGCATGGTGTAATTAAATCAAGGTTAAATATTGTCAAAATCGAAGGAAAAAAAAGAAAGAAAATTGGGTGCAGATTATTATTTTTTTGAATCGATGAATTTGGGTCTATAATTTAAGAAACAAGGTCTTTTCTTGTATCAAAATCTTCCTTGTAAAATCTACTTTCCACGTATGTTAATCAATTTGCTGTTAAAAATTTTGGATAAGAGTGTCTTGGGAAAATCTATAAGTATACGCGAGTTTTCGGGAAAATGCAGGGAGAAATGTAGTCGGCTGCTACTTCTCGTCCTATTTCCGTAAGAAAAAAATTCCAGCGGGAGAGTTACTGAGGAAATACTGAAATAATTTTTTGTGCATATCAAAATCCTTGAAGTCCATAAATAACGTCAAAAAACGAACATATATTTTGACGCGAAACTCGGCCCGCACGGCTGTTATGCTGCCGATCCTATTTTCGCAAGGCTCTCATCGATTCGATCAACAACAGCAGTTTTTATGATTAGTTAGAGTGATCAGCGAAGTGAGTGAGCAAAGGGAGAAGTAATCTATTTTATAAATAGCGAAGTATTTTTCATAAACAAGAAGCAAATGGCATAAAAGAGTAGTAAATATCTGCACGAAAACGATACATATAAATAATACATATATATAAATTATATTTTACATATTGCACCGAATGTAATATTTGCTGTGGCCACAATGTGGCCGTAATCTATAAATTTAAGATCATGAGTAAAAGAAGGGTGCTTAATTTAGAAGATCTCGGTAGTGATTTAACACTGTTTACATCAGTGCTTTCAATAAAAATCTTATCCGATATCAGATTATCATTTCACTTTCTTCGATGTGAAGACCGTGATGTGATATACACTCTTTTAAATACATTGTACTTGTATGTATACTTTGACTATGAATGTCGTGTTTCAGGCCTGTGATATTTATTGCTCATTTCATCTGTGCAATTTTATGCAAGTTTGTATTTAGTCTACTTTTTTCTATCGCTCTAAACTGATATACTGTTAATCTCCTTTATGTTTATCCTCACTGGATACATTTTGTTTCGAAACATGTCAGTTCTTATTATATTTTCTTCCCTAACCAATGATATACGTATTTTATAGCACTTGTTCTTATGTTCTACTTTGTTGTCTTATGCTACCTTATACAATGGTATTTATGACCGTATAGCGATTAGACGGGCCTCCTTAGCTCTCCAATTCGGCCAAAACAAAGTGGTTCGTGTGTAATTACAATGTACATGAACCAAAATAGTACTAATTGACGAAACATTAAGAAATGTAGTTAAAAATAAGTAATCAGATCAAGCGATTTAATTCTGTTCTTCCTGCGTTAATCGTCGTCCTAAATTCAGTACCTTTAATTTCGTAAGCTCTCGAATAATAAAGTCCACCAACTTAAGAGAGAGAAACCGCGTAAATCATATCCAAGGGATCATAAAGCGAATGCAATAAATCCGCCATTTCCTTGTGCGATCCCTTCTTATCCCCACTCCTCTGCTCCCCCCCATAATCCTCTCCTCAAACACTTGTTCCATTCAGACCCTTTGTCTAGCTCGCATTCATATTGTGCTGAATTATGGAATTAAGTTGACTCGGATTTCGGTGCGGGGTTCACGGTTGGTTGCGCGAGGTGAGACCCTCTTCTCTACTGGTCTTATAGCTTACGTCTTTTTTTCTCCTACGCCGAAGTTTCCGGACGGGAAAGCTTCAAGGGCTTAATTTGTATTCCTCTGCCATTAGGTTATTAGGTACTTCCCGATCTCAGGTGCGGTTTTATATCCGCATTTCCTCTCGAAGTAAAAGCTCGAATTTCCTTCCTCGATTTCGCATTGCACCGTAATTGCAAGCGATATCGGATGATCCTTCGTAAATACTTCCTTTGTGTTTGCGTTTTTGAGATGGCTGATGAGTGGTACAGTAGGGTGATCTTGCATCAATGTAGCAGATGCCAACTGTGGATGCTGGTGCATATTTTGATATTGTTTGATCGATATCATTTTCAGCACTGTTTTACATCAGTTCTTTCCTATTTGTGTGCTGTTTGCAGGGCATAGAAATAAAACCGAACCGAAAACCGAAGCAGAAATACCTTTATTTTTGCTTGAAAACGAACCCGAACAAAACAAATTGGATTTCTTGTATTCGAATTAAAGCAAAAAACCGACATTTATTCCTTACCGATCTTCGGTTCCCAGTAATGCACATTTTATTTCAGCATAGTTGAAAGAAAAAATGTTCTAATTATGTGTAACTACGACTTTCAGGTAACTGTCATTGAGTTTTTTTCTTGGAAATATATGCTAAGACTTATCGCTTAAACCATTCATTTTTCTTTGCGAACGATATAAATTAATCCATTATAGAAGTACTTAAAGTAAAAACAGTTTCCATCGATCCCTGAATAGAAATTTGAATTAGGATACATTTACATATTTACAATAAAAAATCTACATATGAGGTCTAAACCATAAGTAAAGAGATTGATTGATTTATTAAAGAACTTATTAACGAGATGATGTATCCCACCAACTTAATCAGTCAACTCACAATCACTTGAACTGCACTGGAATTTCAACCTAGACTGAAAGGCTTTCAAAGATTTTCTACGAAAAACGAATTTTAATGGAAATGATTTCTATGATTGAGTTAATAACTTGAATATTTGGCAAATTTTCTTACATTGCCGTTAAAGAAGACTTAATTAAATGACATTGAATAAGAAGGATATAATACATAAGTATTCCAATGAACTGATTGTTTCTAAGTTGGAATACCAGATCTGTAATTCCAACTTACAAGGAGAGACTCTCACTTTTGTCAGGGGATTTTGATGAAACTTTTTGCAGTGTTGCAGTGAGTAGAGTAATGAAAAAGTGTGACTGCATTCGTCTGAATGGGCCTTAGTTTCGCTGCAATAAATAATTGAAAATTGATTGTACTTACTCTTGACTTCTTAATAATAATAAATAGTATGCTCAATTTGTATTCCTGTAAAGTAACCTTCGTAAGCGATATTTTTCCATCGAAGGTAGTTAACGACTATCCTAAGAACATAAAAGGAGCTTGCATTCAAGTAATTTAGGATTTCGCAATCATAAATAGCGATTGCTTTCTAAAATTTTATATAATAAACACCATTGTCTTTTTGCATGTTTTGTTTGTTATATTGCATAAACATGCAAGTCTTTGGCGATATTCCTTCTCCCGGAGTTTACAACGTACTTTACTCGATTGGCTAGCAGGATGATTAGCATGATGTTAGCGTGTTCAATCCCTTACCGTCAAATAAGCGTATCGTATGTTAGTCAACATTCGATAATGCTCTCCCAAAATCTATTCCCCGTAGGTTCTATTGGTGCGAAACGGTCTTACTTGTGAAACAATCGACACCTACGTTTGGTCTAAAGTGCTTTTATAAGCGAAAGAATGCCGGTAGTCTAGTGATGGCTTACTTATGTTTGTACCATCATAGTTTTCCGTCATCTGACTTACTATCGTTACCTCAAATAAGCATTCTACCCTGCCTTTACCTTAGTTTTCCTTTAGGTATTATCTTTAGCAATCCCAGTCACTGGGTGTAGGATATCCTGGTATGAAGAAATCCTCAAGCTCTACCAAAGCGATGTTTAGTATTATCCAAAAGTCCATCTCTCGCTTTCAGCGATGGCAATTTTAAAAATTCTGTAGCCCGTCGGGCTGCACGACCTGCAAAACACCCAGAAGGAACCAATTATTCCCTTCTTTTCTTTTCTTTTCTGGTTGTGCCAGATACTTCACTGACCAAAACGCGACAACGCCAGCGCGGCTCCTGAAAAATCTGGTGGGGGAGGTACATGCGTAATTAAAATATAGTCGTTTCCTTAGGACGCAACTAAATTTCCGCGCAAAGGATCGTTGCGGATGGAGGACATTTGTCTAATTGTTAAACAAATTAGATGTTTTTCCCATAGCTCATCCACAAACTTGTTTTAATAACAGACGGCCGAGAAGGCGGCGTCAGGAGAGACATCTTGCGCACGCTTGCCCATACTGATACCAGTTTTAAATATACGGCCAAATAGTTGGAATATTGCGCGAGGTTTCCTTCCGAGATTTTTTAATATGTCGTATCACTTCATGAAAAATTGATTTATACTCGGTCGAGATCAGGAAGTGTAACAGAGAGGTCATGACATGTGGTAATATTGCGCGAGGTTTCCGTCCCAATACATCTTGTTCTCTTGTCGCAAACACACCATAGGTTATTATTCCAATACATGAGGCTGCTTCTACGGTGGTCATATTAGGGTAAAAGATTTCTGTATATTACATGGACGTAATTCGAGGTATATCTTTCTTAATTTTCCTTGAAAAAAGAACTGATTGTCAATTATGTCAAAGGAAGAATGGAGTGCCAACCTTAGAACTACCCGCTTGGGAATGGTTGATTCCATTAAAAATTGCAAGCGTCAGCCGATTGAAACATGCGACGTTTACTGAATTACGCTCGGAAGTAGATAATATTCAAGCATATCCATTAATAATCCTAATCTCTGGTGCCTACCTGAGGGGAGAATGCTAAATCTCTAAACAATTCAATTCCCATAACCAAAGCAAGAGACATTTGTTCGTTGGCGTTCATAATTAACCCTAAAAAACCGCGCAATACAAATAAATACTCAAGAGGTACAAATAATACGAATAATACCCGACAACAATGTACTCAAAACAATTTTCATAAACGCTTTGGCTAAACAGAGTATACTTTACACTATAAATTCTAAATTTGACTATATTTTTCATTTTTTATTACTGATAACTTATATGTAGATCTTAATTAACAAGTATTAGATTACTAACGGCAGCACTCTTACTAATCATTCCAGTAATATTTTGTACATATTACAGCATTTTCCAATATTATTCTGAGTATGTCGACGCAATCCGGCGTGTTTCAATTAAGCCGTCGCAAAATTTTCTTTCCTTACCGCGCACATTCGAGCAGTATAATTTCTCCATCGTTCACTGAAGCCCTAAGATAATTTACTCGGTATTTAAGGAATTACTAATACGAAAGGGGATATGAAAGACTATGTTTAGGGAAGAAGAACATTTATATAATACAACAAATATGCATGTGTAACCTGTTGACTTCGTCACGTTTACTACACAGTTGAAATATATTTTTCTGGAACACTTAAGTCCTCCTTTAGGTATTATCGTAATCAATCTCTGTCAGTAGGTGTTCGATATCCCGCGATGAAGTAATTCTCAGCCTCTACCAGAGTAATATATGTTGGTATCAGAAAATCTATCTTCCGCTGCTAGCGGTGGCATTTTGAAATTTAAAAATTCTGTAGCCCGTCGGGCTGCACGACCTGCAAAACACCCAGAAGGAACCAATTATTCCCTTCTTTTCTTTGATTTCTTTTTCTTTTCTTTTCTGGTTGTCCCAGATCCTTCACTGACCAAAACGCGACAACGCCAGTGCGGCTCCTGAAAAATCTGGTGGGGGAGGTAAATCCGTGATTCAGCTGTAGCCCTTAATTCAGGACGCAACTAAGTTTTCGCGCAAAGGATCGTTGCGGATGGACGACATTGGCCTAATCGTTTCACGAAACTGTTGTTTTTTCCCATAGCTTCTTCAGAAAATTATGTAAAATCCAGCGGCCTATCTTGCGGCAAGAGGAGCGACATCTTGCCTACACTTGAGCAAACCGGTTCGAATTTGAATTCTTCCGCCAAAATATTGGAATTCTACGGGAAAGTTGAAGTAGCATATAGTGTGCAGCGAGGCGACGCGACGTTTTCAGGAGGGAGGCGAGTAATTCTCGGAAGATAAATACAACATTCGAATTCGAAACGTTAGGAAATTCACAAATCATGAAATTCAAATGAACTCCAAAGTTATCAAAATGTAAGCCGTTTCTGGCAGAGAAGTTATCTTGACATTTAGGATATTTACGAAAAGGATAAATATAATCCTGTTATCATGCGCGCACATATATGTTTTGATCAGTTAGTAAACGACAATACATTTAAGCTATGATTCGATTGTAGATGAGAAAATAAATACAGGTACGCCTTTCTTCTTAAGGCAGCGACATCCTACTTATATAGTATTCTTCGTGATAATAATGGAATCCTACGACCAATAATTGCACCATTACGTAGATTAGCAATATTTGAGCTGATTTCCGAGTAAGAATGCTAATCGTCTACTTCCTAGCAATCCTCGGACACAATAATTTTATTGCAGTTAAAGGACTTCTTTACGAAGACGAGAGATTTTAACGTGTGTCCGCCAAATACATTTTTTAGCTGGAACGCAATGGTTTTCTAAGCCATTATCATGTCTTATTGAATTTTTTCTCACGAAACCCTGTAACAGTTTAATGTATCGGTTTCATTTATATTTGAAATATCATGAATTTGCCATACTCGTGTGGTTTAAAAGCCATTAAAATTTTCATCAATCTTTTCTTTTTAATGCTGGTAGGTTTGGATGCGGTGGTTCTTGTGGTGTTTCTGATAGTTTTTTTTTAATGTGTCAAACGTCTTAAACTCCACTATTAAATCATATATTTTCGTAAGTTTATTCCTAATTCAGTATCGAAAATCGCTGTATCTATTCTAATATTCTTTAATCATAATAAAATCGACGGAGCGGCGATTCACATTGTAGTATTCCATTGATAGGAAATGAAAAAATAACCACTTTCTAGAGAAGAACTGGTGTATTTATTCAGAATTGACTTTGTAATTTTCACAATATACTTTATTCAGACAACTGGGACATCTTGGATATGGCATTGTAACCGAAATATGTCGAGTGAATCAAAAATGAAGTGAAAATTACAAATTAAACAACACTAAATCTAGTTTCACTTCGCGGTGCTCCCTAAGGATTCATCGACTTGCGTGTATTTGGTGCTTTAGTTTTGGTTTCTCAGCTGATCATGTAGTTTCGGTGCGAAACCAAGGTCACTTTGTGTATATTTTTTTGAAACACTTCTGTCATTGAGTCAATCATGGATATTAAAGGGATATTTCCTCATATTTTGTATGCCTCCGTATGTTACACAATCATATTGTAAATTTAGGCGATAATTGAATTCTTTTCACCTAAGTTTTATATAAATCCGATTCGAGAATCGGTAAGTAGCTTTTAGTACATGTTTGTAAGCGCTTTACGAGCACCGTTGAAGCCGAAGTCCCTCTTGAGCAGGGCCTCCAAATGTCTGCTTAGAGAGTCGCTGAGGAATCTCAAGTAGGAGCGATTATTCGTGCCGCCTTCCACTCTGGAGACAATGGGTTCGAAATTGGTTTCCCTTGACACTCGTCGACCCGCATCCTGGAACCGGTTCCTTTTCACCTCTTTTTACACCTATCGCACTCTCTACAGGACACTTCTTAAGCGATATATGCCTCACTGTCACCATCATTTCATTCCTAAGCCGCGAGAGGTCGTAGCCCCCGAGAAAAAATGAGCGGCTCTTTCTCTCAAAGGACTATGGATCATCGGTAGGGAACAACATTCAGGAGCGAACCGCTTATTCCCAAATACGTCACGTAAACCATGAAAATTCCAATTTCGTCACGAAGAGAAGATGTGAAAGTGGTTGATTCAGTTGAATGTGTTGGTCACCCTCACAGGATGAATCAGTGTGAACAGAATTCGGTTTTTAATATCGATTCATGTGATGAAGAAATAATTTTCACGTAACGTATTCAGAGTAACGCAATTGAATCTCTGATTTTTAAGTACTCATCAATATCAACTCAACGATTGAAGGTTTATAATATTATATCGAGTTTAATTATCGACGTGCAGATAAATTAAAAATGAGAAACGCATTTGTTTATCTAAAAATTATCATATGCTTCGAATTCGTGCTAAAAATATTCATCCAACATTAATTGTAACAGCCTCAAACAATGAATCAGTGGTACTGCTATAACAGAATTCGGTTTTCAATACCGATGTTCGGTAAATATGATGATAAATTCATTACATTTGCCGTCAGACATCCCCCAGAATAACGTAACTGGACTTCTAATTTTGTGAGTACTCATTAATGAGAACTCCAAAGTTAGGATTTATTATTAAAATTTTTTATGCATCGAAGTCATGCTTAAAATAATTGTTTGCGTCCTATAAAAGTAAATGAACCTTAGAATAACTCTTACATAAGATTCAAATGTATCGGCGTAGTTCGTGAAACTTAGAGTCCGAGGTGGAACTGGAAACTTAACTGGTGTTCCTACAACTCATCTTAACTTTTAGAGGGCTATTTTGAAAATTATAATATATAATGGGAAAAGAGCAGAATAATCACTGTCGAAAAACTTCATAATCAGATTTATTCCATGTTCCTTCCTATGCAAGTCGCTGGTGCTATAACAGCACAAACTTGGCTGTACGTTAACTTTGGAGTTACATACCTTTTCCCTGATTACAGTCCCCACAAATATGTCAAATTTAAGAAACGTTCGGTCGTATATCAGTCGCCTCTTTGATTGCGCTCTTAAACGCTCTCTTTGAGAAGATCAACTGTCGCCTTCAAATTGTGAAACGGAGCCCAGTTTTACAATTGCACTTTTACGACTGCACTTGCCGACGGCTTTTTTGCATTCCGCCTGTGATTGACGCCGCCAACTACCGGTGAACGTAAAAAGTGTTAAATGATGAAAAGCGACCTCCGTCCTGGAGATCATCGACTTCATGCCGCATATTTCTCCATCGACATGAACGAGCTATGGGTGAAATGTCACGTACTACTTCTCTTTCTTTTATGACGATCGCGAAGAAAAACAGATTATTCATTTTTCTTTAGTTTAAGAAGAATAATTTCATTGATTTTTGATATTATTAGAGTCACTATTTATATTATTATTTAGTAATGTATATTCAGTTGTATCCTAAGTAAAAGATACACTTTAGCAGAAATTCAATTGTATAAATCTACTATTTCCGTGCTCGGTGATAATATTAATTAATTTTTCCTTATTCTAGAGTAAAAATGCCCTAGAAATTCGGAAATGCAATATTTCATTCAATAGTGTCACTTTCTCCAGCGTTCCATGTGGCCTTTTTTGAAACTACTGAATAAAATTCTCCGTATTATAAATAAGAGGACAGACTTTTGTAATACAATTAACATGTTCTAAAGTATAAACATAGTTTATGGCCTAGCATTCAGTCGGACTGCGTATCTCAACATCATTTCGCGTCTGACGAAACAAGGAGAGAGAGAGCAACAGGATGATCAGGTGCAGCGTAAACAGCATCCGACTGGAGCGCCACCTGCACTGCTTTAAAACGATCGCTGTTGCGTCATAATCGCCTTAGAGTTCGCCATTCATACGATCGATAGCAACTTGTATTTCGATTAAAATCGGACGAGACACCTATTCACTGCGGATTATATCCTGCGGCGGATGAATACGGGGCAGATGTGCCGCAGCATCCGTTTCATAACTTAGTCGCAGATCCGCGGGAGATTTTTCCATAAGCAGATTATCGTGTGGAAGGGATGGCCCGCTTTTCGGTCCCGATGTGTTCCACTTCGAAACTTTTCAAATTTTACTTTCGGAAGATTCTACAGTGGTTATAATTGTGATCTTTCCGAAGATAAGTTTCGGAATTGATCTCTTACGCAAAGCTGGGATCCTTGGAACATTAGTTCACTCTTTCATCTTCTTCCATTTGGCCATCTGTGAACCAATTAAAATATGTAGCTTCTTCGTGATTCTCGCTCTTTTTGCTGCATATTCTTCATTTATTCTTTCAGTCTTCCCCTTTCTCGCAATTACCATTCTTCTAATCATACCCAACGTCTTTCTCCAAGATTTTAAAGATGGTTTACCTGCAAGTGGCGTCTTCGGTTGTTTGAATAACTAAGATAAAGTATATTTATTTAAATTGAGTACCCTTTACTGTCTTTTCAAGATTTCATCTATTTGTTAAGGTGTATGCATTCTGTATTACAATGAATTTTAATTTTAAAGGTAACAATTTACCATTTTCCTATATTATATTCTATTCTATATAATAATATCTTATTGATTTAAATACTAATACATGTTATTCGTTTGCTCTATTAATTTGATTTTTCTAATATTTACATTATATACTATGTTTCTGCGTGTTTTTTTATTCACTCCCCTTCTTGTGGTTGTTTTCCCACACAAAGGAGTTTTTGTCTTTCCCAACCTTCAGTTGAAAAGATTTTTCCCACACAGCATAATTCTTTTTATGATTTTCCTTTATAATTTTAAAACTAAATTTCAATAATTAACAAAATATGAGGTTAAGTGGAAAAGAGGCCAACTTGGACCTAACCTCAACTAGACAAAGAATTTATTTAATCATATTTTTCACCTTTTCTAAGAATTCTTGAAAGTCCTGGATCCTTTTCAGTTCCTCATATCTTAAGCTAATCTTTTGATAACTTTTAATTTTGTTTTTATGTTTATTCATTTACGTAATTTTTGTTTGTGGGATATGGTAAAAGAAGTCACATTTTAACTGTCACATTAAACATTATCAACTGTCGATTCGGTTAAATATCTCGGAATAACCCTCACGAATAAGTTAACTTGGGGTACCCACATCCATAACATATGTGGGGGAGCTCTTAAGAAATAAGGCTTCGTCAAAAGAATAGTCGGTAAAAGCGAAGAAAAAGTCCGCGAGCGATGTTACTTTGCGGTAGTTAGGCCTCACCTCGAGTATGCATGCAGTGTATGGGACCCTGCAGGAAAGTGTTGTATTCGCGAGATAGAAAAGATACAGCGAAAGGCTATACGCTTTGTAAAAAATTGCTATGATAAATCGGTAAGTGTTACTCAAATGCTTCAGGAGGCTGCATGGGAATCTTTAGAAGAAAGAAGGTTCAATCAGAGATTTAAATTACTAGATAAATTCAGACAGAGTACGTTCATAGAAGATGTAGCCGATATTATGCGCCCTCCTTGTTATATAGGCCGTTCTGATACAGCGAGAAAGATCAGAGAAATAGATTTTAAAACCAATCGATTCAAGAATTCATTTTTTTCGAGAACAATACGCGAAAATAATCGACTAGGAAAATAAAGTCATGGTGCTTGCACCCCCTGCCACACGCCGAAAGGCGGCTTGCAGGGTAGATATGTAGATGTATATATTCTCTTTAGTCAGTCCTTCCTTATCCTAGGGGAAAATTATTAGGGGGAATGTCTTTCTCCTTAACATAATGTATATTCATGGTGTCGGACTGTAATCGAGAAAAAATCGAAAATCATTAGTTTTGCCGGAATGAAGACACAAACGGGGCCGAAAATTAAAACCCTCTGATCTGAACCTGAATCAGAGATCGTTATGTATTTTGTTCAGACTTTCCGTTCGATTTCTAATAACCTGCTGGAGTTGAAGTGCGAATAGGAGTTACAGTGTGAAGTTATATATGTGAATCTCATGAGATGATACTTGTCTGGTTGGTCTTAACGGTACATACTAAATACCATTTATATTTTCATAACAGGCCATATAATCTCATTAGTATTACATGCCAAGTTTAATTCTGTTAAAGCTACGCAATATACAACCATAACTAAAGCAATTTTAAAAAACTTTTCAGTAGGAAATATCATACTATTTAATTTCGGTCGGAGAGTAGCTTATGTGGCAATATTAAAACTGAATATAAATTTGGTGTCTCTTTCCAAAGGTGGTGAAAACTAGAACGAAAAGTAATTTGGTTTAACGCCCTGTTTTTTGTCAGTTTTGATTATTCTTCTTATTAATAGCAAAAATTGATACTTTCTTAAGTTCTACTTTAAATTCTCAAACTTTGACTCTTATATTTGGGCTAATCGGAAAAATATTTTAGAAAACACGTTTATGAATGTGTTCTTTTAGCCTTTACTTCCCCTGCTTTTTCAGCCTAACTGAAAATCAAAACGCAAAATAAAATTAGGATGTTCTTTTTATAATATTGATATGAGGAGTGAACCTGTATTTATATATTTATTGAGCATGTCATTGGAATGCGACTAGAGAAATCCTGCATTGATAAATTCAATATTTTAAATATTTAAATTAAAATTCATATAATCAAATATTTGCCATTTCTTAGAAGCGAAGACAAGTATATATCGAAGATACGGCGATTGTAGGAATCCCATTTGGCATTAACGTCCTTAAGGTATGTTAATTGACATGCATACTTGATATTCACGGTATTCTCTTTTTTTAGGGCCAGGGAGCGTGTAATCTCCACTCTTCACAGTACGTTTCTTAGAAAATTAAATTGGAGATAGTACAACAATGGACACTTGTAACGTATTTAGCGGTTATGTGTCAGTCAAATTCTCGTCGAGCAGTTTTTCCAAATCAAAACAAGTCTGCGTAACGGGTATTTTGAAGGGGTGAGCGCATATTGCGTTTCACTTGTTAATATATTCCCGCTCATGAAATGCGAGGGCGCCGCTCTGAATATCTGTCGCCCTTAATAACTTGAGCGAACCACTGACCCAAAATGGCCACTACTGCACGTGGACCAAGAATTCCAAGACGGAATCATCAAATAGAACTCAAAGAAATATAAAAAACACCGCTAATTATGGTGTACATAATTAAAAAGCTACGTTCAGAGAGGAACTGAAGGATGTACTTCGAAATACAATTCTGAAATCGCAATCACGAAATAATTGCAATTGAGAAAGTAAATGTGTTCCTATTAAAACCTCCGAACTTATGTAGTAATGAGTAGTGTTAGCGAGACCTTTTTTTTAACCATATTGAGTGACCATATTTGTTAAGAAAATGAATTCCTTCGGCTTAATTTTTCACAAATGCAGGAATGATTTTACATATTATTTATTATTCATGTGATTTAACGGCTCATTTCGTCATTAAATTAAGAGTAATTGCTACCTAAAACTCTTCCTTGGTAACAGCGGTGCCCAATTTTCCTTACGCTCAAAGAAGGAAAAAAAGAGAGATATAACGCTGAGATTTGAAGAGGAATGAATCGGATCTCTCTATCGGCATGTATTCGTTACGATACAGAATGTTCCTTTCCCTTCTATCTTCACTTGGTTTCTCTAGTGTTAAACGTAATTACTTGGGATTCATGTGAGTTTCCATGGCAACTTGACGGCAGCAAAGACATCTCTTTCTGATGGGCTGTGTGAGTCATGGGAAGCTCTTAAGAAGGGCAACGAGAGATGTTCGAAGGCGTTATTTTCGACCTGTGAGGAGAGAGAGGGAGGATTGAAGGCATTTCCGGACGGAATCACTTCTTCCCTCTCTCGCCATCAGATGGCTCGCGGGCGCTTATGGCGATCATGAACGAGCCCTAGTAAAAAACAAAAGTCATTACCACTCACTTCTGTTTATTTCTCGCAATTTATTTTCGGCCGATCGCTTAGTCGTCTGTACGGCGTCTGAGAACGCACTCAATCTGGGCGCCATTTTATCGACGTTTTGCTTTTTATTTTTGTTTTACGCGCGCTTATATTTTCTACTTTGTCCGATTTCTGCTCGGTCAGCGTCTGTAAAGTTCTAGCAGATATATATATTCGAGGATATTTGGGGAATTAACGGTTATTTCGATCCTTTTTTAGTGGTTGAGTAACGTGGTACGTAGTTTCCGTGCTAGCCTGTTATGCCTTGACAAAAATGAGGAGACTTCTCAATGGATGTAACTTTTTTCAATTTTGTCAAAAAATAAAAACAGTCGCTTGTACTTTTGCATTTTGATCTTACATTTCTTTTGGTGAAAAATCCTAAATTTTGTTATTCCTATGTACAGAATACGATTAGCAATGGGATCATCAGAAAACAAACAAACTTCTCAGTTTATCTTAGATAATAAAAGGAAATACTGATTCCTGTAATTCTACTAGTATATTGTTTCATCTTAAAATTTAAAATCGTAAGCGCACTTAAGGGAAAAGGATCATTTGGGTTCGATTCTCTGTCGAAATCCACTCTTTCGTTAATTCCTAGAATCATCTCTTAAATCAGGACACCAGTAAACTCAGTTTAAATCTCTCCCGGTTAAGACGCTATTCCAATCATTACGCGATTTGATTTCGGTTCCTGTTTTTTTCAAACGAAAGATAAAAATGCAGTTTAAGACGTTCTGCTACCCGTTTATTTAGCGGATCTTTCCCCTCCTCAGATGGACTGCAACCGACTATTGCCAATACTCTGCCTCATTCAATTGACCAAAGACTTAAAAGTTGCATAGTTTTATCTTTCGTCGCAATGCTATGTCGAAACAATCGGAGTGGTATTGCAGCTTTTAGTGATGTAGTGTGATATTGGAGAGATCGTGCTTTGTGAAGACCCTTGCTGTTATAAAATTCGTTACTCTTCCTTAATTATCTATGTGGTAAAAATTGCATTATTGCAAAGTGAAAACCAAAGAAATCAAATTACAAAGGAAGGCTCTCTCACTATCCGAAAATCTGACCGTTATCAAAAATTATACATACGTCACCCAATCTACAGCTGTGGCAAGACAATCAAACATTTCCCATTTCGTTTTAAGGTGCATTTATTAAGTACTCATTTAAAAATTAAAGAGCCAAGAATGCCTTCCTTTTTTTTGCATAATGTGAAATTATTTAAAAGTTGTTATAACCTGCTTAAAACGATGTCTCCTTCTAAAAGACGGTCTACACCCACTTTCTTAAAAAGCGAAAGTTTTTCTGTAATTTATGTGATAAAAAATCGTTACTGCTATCACGACAAGCAAACCTAAAGAATCCGTTTGGTGCAATTTTCAATTACATCGGCTCAGTCATTTTGAAAGCAAAAACGACATCTGTCAGCGGTCCGAAACGAAGACAAAGGAAAAGCAGTTTGTATGAGAGAGAGATCCTGATGATAAAAGACGTACACGGTAAAAAGGATGAAAGGAAGTGTATGAAAAGACGTTTGGATATGTCTGAAAGATGTATGCAAGAATAGGGAAGTTCGGAGGAGCGTAAAAGCGACGCTATTAGAGTGGGGATGTCTTGAAAGTATCTCTGTACATAGGCTCAGTATAGACTAGAAAGGGTGGGAAACCTTCATCAACGAAAGTCCGCATTAGGCAGTGTATAAAAATCAGCACTTCAATGGCGTATTTCACACATTGTAATATTTTAACATCGAAAAAGTTTGAAGTGAAAGGAATTTAAGCTAAAAAGGAATTAAAGGCTAAGCTAATCTTTGTAGGATATTTGTAAAATTACAAGATTAAAGAATGAGGATGACAATGTTATAGTTAGCTCATGGTGTTGTAAATGAAACCCAGATGAAAACAGTGAAAAGTTTTACATGTATTTTTTCTTTAACTTTTCCTTGAGTTATAATATTTTGGAAAGTGAAAATCGGGTAATTTATATGGAATTGTAGCTCGATAAAATTTAGTCTGGACTAAAAGTTACATCTGATTCTAATTCTAATCTAGTGCAATTTTCAAATTTAAATTAATTATGATGAATTATTATTCAAAGAAATAGGTAATGACTAAGAGTTCTCCATCAATAAAAATTTAGATATAGTTTGAGAACATTTAGGTTTCTTTGCTTGTAAAAGCGTCTTCAATAGAATAAAACTCATTAACTTTACTTGCTTTTTCATCTTACCTTTTCCATAATATTCTTACGGCATTCATACTCCTTATAGAGAATAGAATAAGAGCCATAACCAGGCAAAAGTAAACCAAGAATTCAGGATTTTTCGCTCGGGGAGGCTCAACTTAAGGATTGTCACTAATAATAAATTCAACGTCTTATAATTTCAGTTGACGAACGAATTTAATAATTCTCAAGTTAAAAAATGAAGAAAAGGCAAACTTCTACTATATCTAAGAGTACGAATGTACAACGTAGACTTACTGTATACGTTAGGGATATCAAAATAATGTTGTATATGTAGAATGGTATGGGACGGGCTAAAATCCGTTTGCTCCCCACAGAGTAAATCTCTATGAATGTTGCAAGTGTCGCTTTAACTAAGAGTTTTGCTTCAAAATTCGAAAGCTTATTTATCATCGCTGAATAGCTAAAGCTAGATATTCTTGGCCTCACTGGAATAATGTTTTGAATGGTACGAAATTCAGCAGTAGGAAATTCAAAGTAAAAGTCGGGACGCTGGAAATGCTTCGTCAAGTCAAAATTGGAATGTCAGGCAAATTCCATTTCCATTTCATTTTCAATAGAAGTTGAATGCGAGATTGGATTTCCATTTAAAAGTGTGCGCTTGCTTCAGGAAGTAAATGAAAGGCCGCGAAAAACTCTTAATTTACTAATCAATAAATAATAAAAAACACCTTTAGGTTATCCTCTTTTGTTATAGGCTATTTGTAATTGAAACGAAGTTCTTACTTGAGTAATTCTAACTCAAACGTATTTCTAAGTCTGCATCTCCCTACGCTTTCGATCCCTTTCAGTTCCTTTTATCCCGACAAAGTGTTTTCAATGCGACCACCGCTTTCATCTCCCACCTTCACACGGAGGAATTCTGCCTCTTCAGATTAAGCTCTCTCAGGTGAAAGGCTTTCATCTCATGTTATTCGGGTCACACTCCCATGAGAGGCCCTCTGATCATTCGGGATTAATGGCTGTCTGGCCATCGGGTCGCCGGTTCATTTCCGCCTCTAAGAAAGGGAATCCGAAGAGACGATTTTTCAGTCGGGGTCGAGAGAGAATTCTCGCTTATTGATGAATTTCTACGCACATCTTTGATGATCCATTCTGCTCAAATGCTACCGCTAAATTCTCCTGTTGATGAGAATGGGAAAATATTGGCACAGCGCTTTTATTTTCCTTCTTATTTTCTCAAAGATATATTTGGACTGATAGCTGATTAAAAATCTTATCACTTTATCATGAAGCTTAAAACTCTTGCGCAACTCATACAAAATGAACATATTTCCTGCTGCCCTTTATATGGTATCAGTATTTTAAATTTTATGTCTAGGAAGTAGATAAATTAGTATATCTGAATTATAGTTTGAAAACTACAGGTTCAATTTTAGCCTTGATTTTATACATACCCAATCAACCATAATTTTAATGCAGAATTTACGAATCAACTCATTATCCTTTGCGCTTTGAATGTATGAATCCTTCACGTTATCATATTAAAATCTTTCAAAGTTTCTATCTAAAACAATTTTTCTTCAGAATGTGGTGATCTGATAACATACTTAATCTTATGGGCTGAATTACTCGCATTGAATTCGCTAGCTAAATATCGTAACTATTCTTCATTTCCGAAGCACATGTTTATCGCCACTGTCCATTAATTTGTTTCTTGGAGTAACTCCATCAAAACTCAATTATTCTTGAAATAACGTACTCTTCAATTACGTGAGTAGATATTGGAGGATTGTATGCCTCAGTCGTGAAAGTATAAATGACAATCCCTTCGTAAAAGTAGAAACGTTGCTCACACAAGTCGTGAAAAAATCTCAATTTCGATTGGAGTGCATCTGAGAAATATCGCTAATGAAGATTGGAAATGCGCATCCATCCCGTGGGAACCAATCTGTCTGTTTGAGCATCGCTCTTTGATATTCCTTTCCCTTTTTGCACTGCATCCCTTCCTTCTTCTTTATGCAGGCGGCATTTCAAAATGAACCTTATGCTCATCGATTGAAATAGCAAATATAAACATAGCAACAAAGGCGTGATTAAATAATAAATACCATCCATCTTCGAAATTAAATGTGAAAGGTGATGTCTTGTGGAAATCGACCATGTAGAATGAAGGAGAGACTTTTCCATACAACAGCTTACTACTTTCTATCACTTCTACTAACTACCACAATTATATTTTTATCACAACTGTTTTAATAAACACACATTCAACTCGCGACTAGTTTCAACGAATAATTGTCCTGAGGATAACAACATATTCTCTTCATTTTACCTTTATACATTCCGCTTGTTTATGATGAATATTGGTTGAAAATAGTTGCTTATTTATTTTGTGTTTATTAAAAACCGTTGTAGAAAACGTACAGCGTCTTCTATTCCTTCTAAATTCCCATAATATTTGGATCACTCTATTTTTGCTGTTATAAGGTATACGTATGATGTGAAAATATAGACGTGAATGGGAAACGAACCAAGATCTTCCACATTCCGCTTTGTTAACGGGGTGCTAGTTAGTTGCTCAGTGGTTATAATATATGCTCAGAAAGTAGGTGACCTGGGTTCGAGTCCCTGTCATCAGTTTCTTATTTTCAATGCGGACTTTAAGCTGCAGGGTTTGCAAGGTTATTCCTTATCCTTATTCTCAACATGCTAAGGATTTATTTACTTACGACTTGAAATGTCTTTTTTGAAAAACCAAGTAAAACCAAATCTGGCTCTGGTCACAAAAATATATATGTTTAACAAGACCAGTGTCGAGGATATTACCTCATCGTCAGGTCTACAGTTTTTGCTTTATTAGGATCAATGAATAAGTTCCAGCAAATATCGCATAGATTATTTAATCTTTTCTGATACGTTTCCAAATTTCCTCTTTGATAGGTCATTGCGCTTCTCGAGAGGTGATAAAATACAACCTGCGATTGTAATGCAAGGACCTCATTAATAGGAGACCTTTTCTTGACTCCCCTAGAGAGGGAGGGGCCAATTGAATCCCCTCTCTGCTCCGATGGACGTTGTTAAATGTCTGCGATTTGACTCCCGTTTCCCTGACACTTCTCCCGAAAAAGCGGAAATAAAAAAAAGAGAGAATGGACGAGAGAGGTTCCCTTTTTATATACTGACATCGTTCTCTCGCTCTGGGCATTCGCTTTTGTTGTCTTCTGCTCTTGTCATGCCGATGTCTGTCGCATTTGCCGCTCCACTTGAGGCTTATCCATGAGGAAATTCTTATGCAGGCTTTGTTTGAGGATCTCAGTTCTTCAATACATCATATCTTTCTATTAAATACCCTTATCTCGATTTAGGTCTTCTGTAGACCATTTGAAACAGCCTTCCATCTTTTCTTTTCTTCGTATCAGTCTATTGGATTTTTAAGGTTTCCCTTCGTTGATAGCTGATTTAATTTTTTCATGTCCTCTGTTTTCTTTATCTCCCTCAGGAAAATCTTAAGCAAGAATTTTTCCTTTCCATTTATGCTTCGAACTTCTTCCCGTTGCGCTTTCACATATTGTATCTCAGTTCCACATAATTTGTTCTTGGGTCATAATATTATTTCAATCTTTTTTATCACTCATTCCTTACTGAGCACCTTGGGATAGGATTCAGTTTTAGTTCAACGAAATATTTTTAAGCCTTGTCATTTATTCTCATAAGATATCTTAGAGATGATTACTTTTAGAAAAGCAAAATTGCTTCGATTTATACTACGAAGTCAATTCTACTATGAACAGAAATTATGCGATCATATAGTTAATTAACTGATACATATAGTAATGTACTTATATAATACTCATATTTGGGATTGGTTATTTCGATTAATAAGGTATAAAATATGAAGTGTATTCGTCACTATAATATTACGCGATATTTTGTATTAGGACTCCGTAAGGCTAAGTGGGTTGCGCGTTCACCTTTGGTGAGAAGGTTCCCGGGTTCGATTCCCGGTGGGGGCTCATATCTGCGAAACGAAGCACATAGTGAAGAACACAGCAACTGAAGTACATTTGAAATTACTTCTTATATTTTAATTTGCACCATTCCTCAGAGATAATTCCCCTTTCGAAAGAATCAACTTTCCTGTTAAAGAATCATTCGTCATGAACTCAACTAAAGGTCAGGCACAATCGCTTTATGATAATACGAGTGAGATGAGGAAGAAATTCGGCCGAGGATCTTTCTCTCATAGTTTTTTATTCTCTCGATCGCAAGCACCCTCGCCCGTTGGATATCCTTTTATGGATACTTTCATTTTAAGTGTACCCCCAGGGAGCAAAGATGCGTTTTGCATGCATCGCTTCACATCCGAAGGGTCGACTATTTCCAATAAACCTCGTTTTCAAATCTCGATGTTTGCTTTCCTTTATACACTCTCTTCCACTTTCTTTGCTCCCTCTGAGTAGCTGACCATATTTATACACATTAAAAATATTTGAACTTCTTTCCATCTCGTAAACCACTACATTTTATTGCGAAATCCAAACTTTATGTAGTCCCCCGCTCGAAATTGACACAAACTGTATTTAACGATATATGCTGAATAGGCTTCTGGCAAAAATGATAGCGCGTTCTTTATATTCTTCTTTTCAATATTTGAGCGATAAGAAAATAAGACATTTTTAAACATTTTTCGCTTTAATTCTTAAAAAAAGGAGAACAAACATAGTACTTAACAGCTCGTTGGACCTATCATGTCATTTTTTAACTCTGATGCTTGCATTTAGTAAAAAATTAATGCACTTCATTTATTTTGTCATATCGATTCCAATCTCATTTGAATCTATCTATATTTCCATTTTAAGCAATTGGTAGCATCCAACCTTATAAATGAATACATCCAAAGATTCACAGCTCTCAGAATCAGTGGAGACATGGCCACAATGATTAGGATTATCATGACTCAGTTAATGGGTCCATGTGATGTTTCAGAAATAGTACACTTCATGAAAATCTTTAAATACCTAAAATGGGGATTTTAGTTTTCCCTCGTTCTAAATGTCTCCTTTTCACTATTATTTATTTAAATTATAAACATTAATATATTTCATCCTTTAATCTTTTTTAAATCACCTCATATTTTATAAATATAATGTATATTTATTTTATGCACTCTGGAAAATACGCCCAATTGATAATTTCGTAACTAATATTTGCCACAGAGATGCATCAAAGAAGTGATAAATCAGTAAATGGCTCAAAAGACTAGATCCTCAGTACATCCTTAAAAGCCAATACTATCATATCAAAAAATTCATGTTTTGTCATAGTGCATTTGTAGAAGTGCATTGTAACAACAAAATTATAAATGGATATACGACATTCTTATTATATTCTTGTTATATATAAACCCTACGAATTAGTGAATCTTTAATAGCAAATATATTTTATCATGTTTTATCCATTGAATATTTCGGACTATTAAACCTTGATGGCTACTGTATGTAGGTAAAGTAGAGAATTAATAGTGGAAATCACCAAGCTAAAGACGATGACATCAAAGTTGGTTTTAGCCACGCATCCTGAGGCCGTTATAAAATTATATTGTATTTGATTCACATTATTCATGAGCTCCGTTTTATATTGTCGCTCGGAGCGACTATCAAAGGCATAAAATTTGACCGATATGTAGCAAAGAGGACTCCAATGTTTATGGCGCATTTGTAATGCAAATAAATTTACGAGACTATCTTTTTTACGCGCTCGAAATCGAATTTTTCTTTTAAGTACCTCATTATGGAAATAATATGCACGCTGAAGAGGCGGACTGATTTCACCTCTGTCAGGGCGACGGAAGGCTGACAGTAAAATAAAGTTATGGAATTTTTATATCCGATGCAAGTATATTGCTCTCTACTATTTATCATATTACATTATGCTCGCGACATTTGCAATGAACTCTACTTTAACACTCATTCCCCGAAGGAAACGAGCGTTTTAGCAAATAGAGAAATCGTCAGCTGAGAATCTCTAATCATAAGGATAAACAGAAGTGAAAGATAGCGTTATGACTGAAACTCGAAGCCAGGTCTTCCTCTTATCGGGAAGATATTCTAATCAGAATACCTGCTGAGAATGTAGAAGACCTGGGTTCGAGTCCCAGTCTTGACGTTATTTGTTTTACTTCTGTTCATCTTTCGGTCTTACAGGTCGCACACTTATATTTGCTAAGGTTTTCACCTCTCACCTTTCTTTTAAATCTCTAATTTTCTATTGAATCAAGTTAAAAAGAATGGATTTTTGCAGCGGGTTCCATTCCTGGAATGAGGAGTTGGAGGATACTGGAGGAGTTATAGCGAGCGTTCATTCTTTAGTCATTAAACAAATTCAGTTGATTTACCTGTTATTTCAAACTTTCTCAATTACTTTTAACTACTTAAATATTCATTCCCACTCGAGTTGAACCCGGTTTTTCTTCGTCTCCCCTATTAGTACATCCACGCAGATGTATATTGCAAAAATGACCTTTTTCGTCCATTTTCATAAAAGTGTTTCCCTCGGAATTTACGACGGGTGGGCGGTAGCGATTCATCGAATGATTGTGAGGAAGTGATTCGCCTCCGAACAGGATGAAGGAGCGTTATCTCCTCCGTTATTGCAGATTTTTCGTCTCCTTAACTCATCGAGGGCGTTTAGTGCACCTTTCCTGGAAGCGGCCGTTTAATGGCTGCGGGGTGCATATGGGTCCCTTTCACTCGCACCCATTTCATCCGACCGCCTTAACCTAGTTAGCGATAAGATTTTACGATTAATGCCGCGAGGGAGGATTAACGCCACCCGCACATACACCGCTTCCTTTACGATCTCGTAACTTACAGTTCTCCCCCTTTCGTTATTCCCCACTCATTGTCCCTCCGTGTCAATCTCCAAGGAAGTTGGCCCTTTTTCCGCCAGAGGATGCTGCGAGCGCAAAAACACTTCCATCTGCTCTCTTCCGCCGTCTTACGTCACAGCAACACAAAATACGGCAGAGTAACTAAAAAAGAAATAACGTAGGAAAGAAACTTGTATGATATAAGGATAAATAAGTAAGAAAATACTTTTGATAAACGTAAGGCAAGGTTTTATGTGAAAGTGTATTATCTGAAAGATCTGTTTCTATTCGTGTATTTTGTAGCTAGGAAACTTATGTACTGTAATATAGTAGTGTATTGCTGTAGCTAGAAGATATGTGTGCGATACCACTGTAATATTGTGTCTATGTAATATCAGTATTGAAATGGTATACTACTGTAATAGTATCATATGATGAAATTCTTATCACCAAACTAAGTAATAGACACCGAACTTAATAACTAAATGAGATAATTTGCGTCAAATAAAGAATGAAAAATAAAATGACGATAGGAAAATTAATGACGTGAATAACGAAAATTTCGAAAAGTAAAATTACGTGAAAGGTAAAATATCAATCTTATAAATAAAATAATAAAGGAAACGAATTATTAACCAACATCATTTCAAAAAGTGTGCATACTTTGGGAAAGAAATTATTGGAAATTCAGAGAATGATAATATATATCAATTTTTCAGTGTTTCTTTTCGGTTTTCAAGCCGCACAGCATTCCGTGCACAAATATTTCCTAACCTTATGATTGCATGTTGCTTCTCGAAAGAGGGTTATTTCTAAACACAGCTCTTATAAACCATTCTCAAAACTACGATATAGATCAAAATTCTTTGTTCGAGTGCTAGTGTTGTATGTGTTTTCAATAGATGATGATGATTGTTTCTTAGGTAATAGCCAACTGATCAATGAATTTAATGAAGTGAAATTCCCCATTTAATATGAATTTTTCTTTTGAGTATTCCATGAACCATTTTATTATTATATTTTGATATCTTCATATAATTACTATATATTACTACATATAATCACTATGCTTAACCTGTGCTCATCGCCTCTACATTTCTGTTTTTCTAAATTAGAATATTTATCAGATGTTTATGACCTATATAAAATGTTTTCCAAGACATGTGGAAACCACGATAAATTCGTAATTCAGTTTTGATAATTTTTCCTTTATATGAAAATAAAATCGTACCTCAATATAACGCCTTTCCATGGATAAGTGGAAACATCGAAACAGTATTTTGTCCAAAGTGCTGCAAACAAATTTTCTCCATTGGCATTTAGAAGTTAGTGAGTATTTATTGTATCATCATTTGTCATATTTTTCAAACGCAATGATGAAGCAAATATCCATTTCTCTTTCCCAAAAGAGTTAACTTTACAAACACGAAATGATAACTACACATAATTCTTATTCATTGAACTTGCTTGTCTCTTTCGCTTATTGCCTGAGTCGCTCAAACGGCGACGCTCAATCGACTGCAATTTCTCCTTATCTCTTTACTGTTATACGTCTTTTCTAGTTCAGCTCCTTGATCCTAATTTCCCTCCTCAAATCCCCGTTGTTTTCCGAAGTGTATTGCGCCCAAAAAGGATTAACCGTGTCTCGTAATTCGTTCTTCCGAAACGATGCGCATCTGGCGAATGGTTACTGCTGAACACTCCTTCGCTACTTTCAAAATTCCACCGAAAGAGTAATTAGAGGAAATGTTGAAAAATGCTATTGCAAGCAGTCAAAGTATAATACGTGAGGGAAGTCTTGTACGGGAATCCAGTGGATTAGAATTTGAGCAGTAAATTTAATGGCTTCGTCAAAGTGGAACCGTTGGTTTACTTATTGGTTTATTGGTTATTATGAGCTTATAAAAATAGATATGGAAAGAGTCTACCGTCCAATACTACCTCCATATATTCACCCATTCCTCTTTAATAGACGGTGTTTCTGCTCAAGTCGTATATGCAAATATTACAGAACTTCTGTATAATAGTTTTGGTTAACTGTTTGACACTGAGATTCAGTTCTACCATAAAGATTCCCTGAATGCAAAAGAAAACGATTGCTTAAAACATCGAACTTTCTTGATTTGGAAAATGATGGTGATTTCCAGTGCATGAATGTCCGTTTGGTTTTTGGAACGTATAAATATATTCAAGTATTATCTTCTGTAATAAAAGTATTAAAAAAAACTATTTAGGTTTCACACTGAAATCAACTGACACAAACTCACACACTGAATATCAATGAGCTGTTCAGTTTTCCTTTCTAACATTTCCCACGGAACATAACAAGACGTCTATATATTTACCCAGTGTTCCTGGATAGCTATGCGAGCAGCGCGTTCGACATTAATGAAAGATGTCCCGGGTTCGATTCCCGCTGGGAGACGAGGTGCGAAATGACCTCAGCTGTCGAAGCACTTTTAGCAATACTACTGCTACTACATGTTAACTCTGCAAGCCGCTTTTCGGCGTACGGCAGGGTAAATATGTAGATGTAGTACAGATGTCATGCACCATGACTCTACCTCTCCAATAGATAAATTTTGCATATTCTTCACCAAAAAATGAATTCTTAAGTCGACTTGCTCCAGCATCTGTTTCCCTGATCCTTTCTGATTAGGTCCGCAGTGACAAGCCACGCAAATTCTTTCTTTCAGAATATATTGCAAAGGAATCAGAGAGGATTTAAAATGTCGATTTTACAGCAGAGGGATTGAGGACCTTCATTTTTAACGTTTGAATGATGAATAATTGTTCTTTTTCGCGAATATTGCCCTCTTTGAGAGATTATTCAGAATTACCTTATGACAGTTTGGGTAACATCTTTCCAAATTTCTATAAATATTAATTCTGATTTAACATTCGCAATACTCGTTTTACTTTCAATCCATTAATGCGGAGATGAAGAGTTTGATACTCAATTTGAAAACATGTCCAATTCCTCTTGAAAAATTCTACTTTCATTAGACATATTTCGTAAAAATTGTCAACCAATTGGGAATTGAAAGTAATAGTGGCATTACGCCAAGAGCATCACTTTCATTAGATGACGTGAATTTTCGTGTAGTCCTTTCCTGGATTATGATTGTCTATTTCTTTGACGCTGAAAAGTTTTCCCCGACGTTAGTTAACGAGAAATTGCTCCGAGCATTACGAAGGCACATCATTGTATAAACCGCCGTTGGTAAATATAGAGGGATTTCTGCGCCATTTGCCTGTACCAATTGAAACTCGTAATGCGAGTGGAGCCTCGTTAACCTGTTTTTGCTAACCGCCACTGTCTCATGATGGCGCTCCAGAAGCGATATCGTCCGCAGCTAACTCGATTAGCCTTTCAGACGAATGGCACCGCAGCGCTTCGATGGGATATGCGAATGTGAGCGATAATGCAATTATTGCGGTGGTCTAAGTTGAACGCCGTTTAAGTTGTCCTCAGCTATGGGACTCGATTGTTTTCAGACGAGAGTCCTTTTTCCACTGTATTCCTAACACCCTCGTACTGTTTCTATTTCCTTAAAGAGCATTATACTGCTACAAATAGATGCGCAGTCTCATCACTTTGCCAAGTTCTCCGTTAGGCTTCGGAAATTACTGGGAAACATTACAGCTTTCACATTGGATTCAAGCGACTAACTTTTTTCTATTTTACCATATCGTCCATTTTTGAATTCATCAGCCCGAAAGGTATATGGATACTCAACCATCCCATCATTAGCAAACAATAATATTTGAGAGGGAATGAGGCATACCAGACAAGCAGAGATGCCATATAATTTTGATAACGTCTCTGGATGTACCATAAAAAGTATCTAAGAAGGAGATGAATTCATTAAAAATATTCTCTAAAAGTAATTAAAAATTATAATAGCTTGGAATCGCTTTAGTAAATATTAAATCAATACAGATCCTTAATTAAGTTAAGCAGATAATACAAACTCTTAATCTTACTTGTTAGGCTTAAAAAAAGACACTTTTCTAGTAAAGTGATGATATTATGAGTTTTAGAAGAGTCAAATATATATTATGCTATGAAATCTATTCTATTAGATCAAAATCGACCCAATCTTCATGGATGATACCAGTTGTTAGAAATGTGCTTCCTTTCCATTCAGTTGTTTTTATTTATTCTTATTTAGTTTCGAAATGTAAAAGTTGTCTTAATTCCATGAAATTAAGATTTGATACGTACACATACGCAATATAATACCAGGATTGGATAGAACTAGGTTGACGCCCTCATGTGAAAGCAGCCTTCTTTTTCCCGTTCTTTCCTTTTGTGTCCCCTCTTTCTTCAGCATAATCTCCAACAGCACCTGCATCTTTAACAGATAGAGCACGTCTCAGCCTCGCCTCCGTGGGTCAGCTATTATTCCGCTTTAGAACGGTTCTTATTCCTTATCGCTCAACCATCAAGGGGACAGTCGTTAGGTTGCAATTGCTATGGAAATAGCCATTATTGATCTCTGAGTATTCATACAGAGATCTCACTAGGAAAGCTGTGACCAAAGTCGGATGATGGCACAGAAAGTTTCCGGAAGAACGAATGAAGAAGGGAATCGCGATTTTTAATCCAGGAAAATAGAAATTGACGGTAAAAAATCAATTTATTTCTCAAAATGCGATAAATATGCCTTGCTCGTTAGTTTCAAATACCCATTCATTATTTCATGACAAAAAAAGCCATTGGAAAAATGTGCCTTTAGTTTCTCGCGAGAGCATTTTTCTACGACGTTACATATTAGGCTAAACTCAAGGAATCGATTTATTACCTCTTTAAACAGACACAGTTTGTGCTTTCATTATATATTACGTACATTTTCCATAGTTACCTTAGCGAAACTGAAAGCATTTTAGTTTGAAACAACGTTAATGTAATGATTTACAAATTACTTGGTGTTTTGGCTTTTATCGATAAGAAACCTCAGTGCATGAAATGTTGTTTTCTCGCAGTGAATGAAAATTCATTTTCTTGAAATTCGACTGAAAGCGGGAGCTGATGCGATATTCGTATGCGATGGGTATTTTTGTGAATACGATACATCTTATAAAATCTCTATTTCCAAAATATGAATTCAAATTTAAAAGGAAGAAAACTATTTTCCTTACTTTTCTTCTTGTTTTGTTTTTTATTTCTCTATATGAAATTTGCGTAGCACATTCTATGTATGCATTTTATGTAAAATCACATTAAGTTGTTTACAAGTAAGACAGAGTTAAGTACAATTAATGAGTAGTCATATTAAAAACCAAAATGCAAGCATAAAAATCAAGAAGTAAAATAATATCACAGTTTATATGATAACTAAATACATATTTCCACTTTTCGTTGACTTATTTGAATGAACATATTAGGTGTTTAGTCCGGTGGCAACGTCTTATAAGACGATAATGAAAATTATTTAGACAGTACGACATGAATTCTATTCGAAGTTATAAAGCAAAATATGTACATCATACTAGACATAATTCTGAAGCCGAAAGAGCGATTTCAATACCAGACTGAACTAATGCAGTTTATACCCTGGTTCAAGATTTCAGGTTTATAGCTCATTTCTCCCGCTTAAGTATAGTATGAATTTAGTTCTGATCCGAAGTTTACTTAAGCCCAGACACTTCCCGTTTTACGTCCATAAGCAATAAAGCTTCGTAATTTGAATAATTTAGCGAAATAACTGCTCGGAGTTTGGTGGTGAGGATACCAACATTAAGATAACGCACGGACGAACTGATCCCATGAAAATAAGCCGTTATTATTTGTTAAAAAGATGACCGTCGGCCATTACATAAAATATTTAACAGGCGATGTAACTCGACTACAATCCATCAAGCGGATCCACTTAAAACACTCAAGCTCCACCTTTACTTATCTGCCGTCCAGATTAGACCACCATAAAGTGAGTCCCTCAGGGTCTCAAGCCTTTGTCCATCAAATGCAAAAACCCCCGTGCGCTGCCAACACTCTCGCTAAATTAAGTCCGATCTCGTAATCACGCTATCTTTCACCGTCACGTTACGACGTCCTCGAAATGGGGACTGCATTGTGGGTGAGGATATTACTGGAATCGGAGGGGGCGCTTTATTCTCTAATCACACTCATTGCTCATCTCTCGCTTTAGATTCTCCCCTTTTACTCCAATCTACGCGATCTCTTCCTTCGCATTGTTTTGATGGTAAGACGAGCGTGAGAAAAGGGAAAGGATGCTACTTCCCGTCGATTCAGTTGATTAATGAATTCCATTGACTGATCTAAGAGTTAAGGTATATTCGCAGCTATCAGTGTATCGGGCAGTGTCTTACTTCCCCTAGATAGTGTCACTGGCTTACCTGTCTATTAGCAAGACCGGCTTGGTTATATAAACAAACCAAACAACGATTGCGGTGGCAAAAGTTTGGGGATTCTCAAGATAACATGCAATAATGACTACAAAGGAATTACGTCAAATTAAGAAAGACTTAATGTTATAAGTTTCAAAGATAACGGTCTAAAATGTTGTAAAGGGGGATAGGAATAGTTTTGAATCCAATTTATTTCATAATAAACCCTCCATCAAAAATAATGTTGCCAAAAATTTTATTATTTCAATTTTATCAAAAAATACTGTTCTGTCAGTTATTATGGTCGCTTATCTTATTATCAATAAGATAAGTACCGACGGGGGCGCTATAATAGTAAGGCGCTTGGAGTTCCAAAATACCTTGATAAATATTGGTAGATCTGAACATTGGGACTGCAGAAATTATTTTTTCTGCGAAGGCTGAGGTTTGAAAGCACTCGCTGTAAGTGACATGGTTTATTCGGTAGATGTGGATGAAAATCATGGATTAATTTATATCTTACGTCATTTTGCATGAAAAAACTATCGAACCATTCTTTTGCTTTATTATTCTGTGTCCTGACCATATTGATTTAAATTAATAGTTTATGCTGACGTAATGGTTTTTTTCTGTATATGCATATTCACGCTTTTTGTGGTAATTAAAATTGAGAAATTGTTTTGAAACGGATATTTAATTCCTTAGAATATGAACCGCTAGCCTCATTAGAGGACGGTTATGAAGGAGCTGCATTTCTGGATTGTGAAATATGGATGTAATTTATAATAGTCCGTTGGCTTTCAGCTCGGCTCTGATTGTCGAAGGACCTCGACTTTCGGCTTCATTCCATTATCCTATTGTTCGCAGTGTGTCTTTCTTTGCCGCTATTTGTCCACGCTTTCTCTCTCCGTTATTTCCATTAGTTGCTCTCCCTCTGACGGACCTTATCTATTCCGAGCCCTTATTTGATATATCGCCCTCCTCCTTACACTCCTACATTTACTCCGAAACTGACTCACCTTGTAGTCAATTCCCTTTCTGGAGTCCGATAGTAACCCCTTCCGCTTAATTTAGAGGATACATTCCTTATTTATAATTTTATGGCGTTCCTAATCAATCCTTCAGATATTATTATAATTAAGTCTACTTCTTTCATTTGTGAGTGTAACGATTGCAACGTAATCAACATTTTATCGCTTTTTATATTTCCAAATATCTAATTGTTTGGAAAAATAAACATAATTAATTGAGGTATAACTTTCAATATAGCGTTAAAAATAATAACGGAAAGCATTTACTCGAAATTCTTTAAATGCTCACCGAAAAAATTTTTGTGTAAAATTTACGGAAGAATATAGGATTCGTAGCTGAGATATTGCTATGATTTTATGAGGTTATTTACAATCTAATACAATTACTCGTGATCCTTTTTCTACCTTTTCAATTACCAAATGAGATTGAATGTAAACTTGTAATTAATTTTAAATCGTGGCAGAGAATAAATCAACCTCTAAAAGTAATTAGCCGTTATTTATGGAGAAGGAACGATAAATTATTTCTCAGAAGTTTTTAAGAGAAACATCGGTCAGCAGCCCTTTTTCCTGCATAGCTGCACAAGATTAACTGAACTTTTCTTCTATCTTAGATACTCCTTTTTCTATTCAGAGGATGATTTCATCTTCTTCAGTGGCTTAATCAAATTCTTCCCCTAAGCTTATCCCTTCGCAATAAGAACACAGAATTCTTCTAACCTTATTTATTTCTGTATCTGGTGTAACTTTAAATGTATAAATAAAGAGTGCATTGATTTTCACACTTTTTTCTCTTGATGAGAAAACGTTGTTATCAAATTTTTAAATGGAGCAATTATTGTGAACTTTTGAATTCATCGCGAAGCATAACTTAAAAATCGGATTTTCATCCGGATTGAACGGAAGCGTTGTTATGAACGTGATATCTTTTACGTTCCGGATAATTTTTCCTTGCTCTCACGGTTCACCGCTAATTCCAGGGCTTAATAATCTCTCCACTCATCTTTGCTAAGATAGCGGATTCATAACTGTCTCGACATCGCGGGCAACTGATTGTGAGAGTGGTAATCCAATTATGAGGGAGCGGAGCGATTGCTGCCTTCACCTCCTTAAGATCCGTAATTAATAAACGCCGAGAGCGTAACAACTCGTCTGATTGAATTATCCGAGTAGAAAGTTTTGATCGAGTGGCGCTGTCATCCACCGCAAATGAGGCACGAAGACCGCTCTTAATGTGAGTATTAATGCAAACGTTGGGATATCTCTACTTGTTCGCGACCATTCCTTAACTAAATGATCCGTACTAAGAAGAAATCATCTCTCCGTTCCACTCCATTTGATCTAATTTCATCTTTACAAGATTATTTCACGTCTCTTCTACAAATGTACTCCGATATCCGCCTATCGGCGTGTGGAAGAGTATGTGTGCACCGTTCAGTTTAGTTTCTGCGTGTTTCTAAACCATCCATCGTGATCTCGAGGAAATAAGTTTCTGGATGGGCTGAGACCAACATCTGTTTCACTTATCATTCTCACGCTGTCTGAATATCCAGTATTTTAAGAGAGTTAATGACATCTTGTAAGTCTAATCGCTGCGTATTACATGGTGACACAACTAGCATATATCACGCAGTAAAAAGTATCTGGCAATATTTTTCCAGATTATATTACTCAGGTATAGGCTTACCTAATGTTCCGTTTTGGCCGCGAATGTCCCGGTAACGACCATCTAGTCCCGATTTTGATGAAAACCCGGATAAAGTTAATTTTAGGACGTGTTAGAAGGAGTATGCAATACCATGACATTGGGATCTTTAGTTGCAGAAAAATTATCGAACAACTAAATTTAATTAAAATTATGATGATGCATAGCTTCGATAATTTCTCATAAAATTTGCTTACGTAAAGACCATCCCGGCTTCTTTCTGGTTTCAATCACTTCATAACTTGGACCTGGTTTGTTGCTCTTGGTATATAGAAACCTAAGCAGGAATAAGGCTTCCCATCTTAACATCTATTATTTTGAAAACCGATTGTGCTTACAGGGACTTCTTCTCGAAATTATTTGTCTTAAGGGTTGATATTACTTATTGGTAAGTATCCATTAGTCTTGCCATGAGAAAAGAGATCTGGTGGAAAAACTGCAAAAATTACATTATAATGAAGTGAATGATTGTGGTTTAAAGATGGGCTAGGAGACCTGAATGAAAGGGATGTTTTTTGTTGCTTTGGATTAATGGAAGCTGAAGTTATGTTATGAAGGTTTCCTGCTGACCATGATTTTATAACCTAAAACCAACCCCCTAAATTTCTATCAAATTTTACTTGATATATATTCTAATTTGAGCAATCTATGATATCTTAGTTTAAGAATCGTAAAATTCCTATACCATCCGCACGAATTTCCTTTTCATCCGACTCAAATATCTCCAAGGGCAACGCCTTGTTCCCTGGGCACCTCTGCATCATTTTGGAGCAATATTCTTTTCCCCCGTTTCCTCTTACTTACTCATAGTGCTTTTCGTTGGATTCTCAGTGCGCATGCGCGAGTGAGCACAATAATTTCAATGGAGATTCGAATGAGCGTCAGGACAAGTGATGGTTCCTCGGGGCTATTCTCGGCTTAAATCCTCCGAAAGATGCAATCCGTTAATGAGAGGCAGCCGGCGTCTTCAAAGGACGCGCGATACCTTTTTTATTCTAAACCTCTTCAACTTGGAAGGAATGAGAAATTGAAGAGACAGTACAGTGGGTTTTTTCCTCCTGCAGAGCTTAAAATTACGGGGATATCCATTTAATCCCGCGCTATTCCCGAGGGAAAGTGGTGCTCCATTGTGTTTGGTGCTCGCGTAAGACCATCTCCAGAGGGATCGCAGGTCCAACTTTGTCTTTGCGATTTGGCGCAAATGGATGATGCTTTGATGTACTTTTTCCTCGCTTTTCGAGAGATTCCTATGATTAAGAGGGGGGAAATCCTACGCTAACAAATCTCCTGTGAGGAAATTCCTCTAGGAAATAGGTTTATTCGCGCCATTTTCTGAGGGTTGATTCAGAGAAATCTCTAGATTCATTCATGTGGGAAGATCTTTTCATTCATTGCGTTGCCATCAGCTATTTCTTGGGTGTATAAAATATAATGTCGGATGAAACAGTGCAAGAAGTTCCTCTGCGGCGCTACTTTCGCTAATAACCGGCAGAATGTTTCTTTCTTACGTTTGTGCATTTCCATGAATTCGTTCAGAGATTTTATGGAAGTGGAAGCAGTCTGGAAATACCGGAATTTTGAAGGGTCTCCGGGGACATTGGACTGGGATTTTAGACTGCGCGGATGCTTTAAACTATTGGAAACAACTCGAGAAAAAATATCTCTAGGAATCTCTATCGAGCTTAGAGTAAAATAACACTAGAGAACAAGTAAATATAAAACAGTGGTGGCAGAAACTAGGAGTCATTTTATTTGTAAGAATAATACTCCTGCTAATAAATTGAAATCCCCAAAATACCGAAAATATTTCAACCGAAGAAGAAGACTATCATCCACGTGGATACAGTTCCTCTAATTAAAAAGAAAAATGTACGATCAAGAAATAACCATCAGTGACGGTGATTAACAGAATTATCATGAATGGTATAAAAAAATCGAAATATTGCTCATATCAATATTTTTGATTTAAAATTTAGTTCATAAGGTTAAATTCCACTTGATAGCTCTATTTGAAAAACTAAGGCAGTTTGAAACCGGTTGTAAAATAATTCCATCAAGTGGAATATAGGGAATTTTATATTCAAGTAAAGGAAATCCACCGATTGAAGGCTTCATCCACAGATTGAAATTTTTTGAGGAATTTTTCACATTTGTTCCAAAATATAGAGCAGAAATATTTACAAACAGTTCGCAAATACGTTTTCGCATTGACACCAGCATCTCTTTTTTGCGATACGGTTACTACTGGCAGCACAGTTTGGGATACATTGGAGTAGAAAGCATCCTATTTCTCCTACATCAATCTATAAAGGCCTGGTACATAGATAGTATTCCTTTTTTCTAAACTCCCGTTCATTTAATCCTTTATGATTCCACATTTTCCTCTCCTCTGATTTCCCTTCCACTCCACTCCCCTTCAGATTATAGCAGATTTTTCGTCCGAATGCACGTTCTGATCCCATGGAAATCGTGTGAATGAACCTCTTCAGTGATTGATCCGTGGCACTAGGGCCGTGACTCGAGTGCCCTCTTCTCTTCTTTTCGCTGATTTCTGCCAATTTGCGATCTTTTGTCGGCGTTCACTCCTTTGAAATCTCCCGTCATTATTCTTGGGGACCTCTTCCTTTTCAACCGTTGCCCTTTGTCCGAAAAATGCCGTTTTAATGGATGCCGAGTTGCGCAGATCGGTGCCAATCCACCATGCACTCCATTTCATACCATGTCGGGTTTGCTTTGTCTTGCGTCGCACTCGGAAACTTCGTTTTACTTTGAAAATACATGTAACGCGATGTATTCTTGGTGACCAAAATCATCGATTCTTATTGACTTAAGATACAAAAGTTTCGCATTAGTTTTACATGGTTGGTCTGAAAAGTTTCCGACATTTCGCCATTTCTCGACATGTTTTCTGAAAATTTTGTGAAGATTTCTGAAAAGTCTTGGGTTGGAAAAATTTCAGACCATCCTCGTAGGTGTAAACGTAAATTACAGCGATGAATGAAATTTGATGATTTAAGCTTTAAATTTTAATTAATCAATTTTATTTTATCACTATCTTTAACATACAATCACAACGAAATTTTTTGCTATTAAGGAGTTAAAGGAGTAAAAATCGGTACATTTTTCTACTAAAAAAATAAATATTAATTTAATCATATAGTAAAATTTTTAAAGAAAAATAAAGGAAATTATTTTTGTTTAAATCTAACAGATTAATACGCGGAAATTCGAAATTGTATGAGAAATATTAACAAAATTTAAGCATAATCAGAGATTAATTCTTCAATCATTGATCATTTTTAACTCTGAAATACTGATTAGCTTTATTTTAACGGTAATCACTGATTAATTAATTAGTCATTGATTAGTTTTAACTGTTGTTCAATGTACGAGTATGATTAATGTATAATCTGATTAACATCCAGGTAAATTGAGATGATAATGGTCTTGGGTGTTGTTAACTCGAGAACAGTTTATACCAGCTATTAACCAGGGAAGCATCAAATCTCCAAATTAATGTTCATTACCTTAAATTTTAGGGGGTAATGTAATGTAATTTTTACGCCTTTAACTTCTAAATGCTATAAATTTTCTTTCCGATTGACAGCTTCGGCCTTTAAAATCTACTATAACCACTTACACATTGATTAATTAGTCAATTAATTTCTTATCGTAAATGGAGATGCATTAATATCCATAACTTCCTAAAGGAAGCAACTCGCTCGTTTAGGTAGTCAATGTGAAACAATGCAGTGTTTGGAGTATACTTTTCAAGTAAAAATTGATTATCCCTGACTCTCTCGAGAGAGAATGACATTGCATTGGATTGGATGACTGCATTGGATGGAGAATTGAATGATTATTTCATAGTTAATGATTACACTTTAGAGTTATCTTTTAAGTAGAATATAAATAGTGATTTGGGTGAATGTAATATATGATTGAAAGGAAAACACGGGGGAGAGAGAGGGAAATGGGAAGACAGCTCTCACGTGAGCTCACGCACTGACACGTCACCACTTATAGTATGACAGGCAAATGATATTCGAAACACTTGAATCACGTCACCTGACTTGGTTTGACGTACTGAATGGATAATTTAGTCAATTATTAATGAATATTATTTATCTAATAAGCTGAGATTCACGATAGATGTGGGATCTTTCACGATAAATATAAAATAAGCGCTAAGTGTACAGCTAGTTCCAAAAAAAACTTACCACCTAAGCCGCAACCCGCATAACAGACGTGAAGCTCGATGAGAGCGAGTCTAGAGTTTTCCACGCATTCTATTGGCTCTTGGAAGGAGGAGCATTCTGACGGCGCCTTTTTAAACCGTTGTGAAACGCGTTGAACGTATTTGTACCGTCTTTATTAGCATGAAATCTAGTTTAAATTTAGTGTTAATTTTTACTATGTCAGCAGCATAGTATTAAAAAATGAATGGAAATCGGATCTCCTTATTTCGGCCTGAAATTTCTGCGTAATTCACCTTTTTCTGTAGGCATCGGGTAAACTTAATTTAGCTGCTTCAATTATCCAATAAAAAATTATGTCATTGCAAGATTAAAAAGGATTATATTATTACGTTTTTTATGCTCTTGACGCCTACAGGAAGAACTTTTAAATTTATTTAGAGGAAATTCACGACTATGACTTAAATAGAAAGATGAACGAAAACTCTGCAAGGAGATAAAGAATAATTAGGAATAAGAAAACAATCAACTGTATGTAAACTAATTTATGTTGCAGAAAAATGCTATCGAAAAGGGGAGTATGAAAAAACTTCGATACCTACTGAGGAAAGCAAAGATGAAAAGAAACTTTATCTGGACGAATACACTGAGAAAGAATCATTTTAAGTCAACCTGGTAGAGAGCTCTGAAAATTAGACCCAAAACATATTACAATAAAGTAAACCAAGTAAATTACGGTCAACTACATCAGATAATTACATCAAATATTACAAAAATTTTAAATACCACCAAATCAATTGATAGAAAGTAAAATATTAATTGGTGTGCTATCATCATTTTCTAAGGTAATTGTTTAAAATTCAAATTGCTGATTTAATATTTTAGAAAATAATATAGATATTAGAATAGTAGCACAATTTAAATACTGAAGGCTACAAATTTTTTTCACGTATCGAATTAAAAATTAATTTACCACGAAATTAACGCCAGCATCTCGTAACATTTTTCCGAAAATATTGTTCATTGCCAGTCCCAGAAAAACTATCCCTTTAATTAAATCAAGTTCATGTTACTTGCAAAATTATGCTGTCCCAACTTTTATCTGATGCTAAATCTCTTTCTTGCCCCGTGGTGCAAATTTTGACTCGATTTCTTCGCAGTTGAATTATTCTGCAATACAGAGAGGTATAAAATTTGCTTGATACTACAATTAACAGAGCATTAGGTAATTCAGAATATATGCATCAACATGCCATTCTGTTCTTACTTCCATCAGGCATTCGTGATGATTGTATCAGATGAAGCATTATGATTTTGAGATGAGATTTGGCTGTTTCTGACAAATTCCCGTCTGAAGTTTTACTGAGTCTTTCAGAGAGAGCGGAGGACCTCCACTCTGGCTCTAGGAGTATCCCCTATTCATTCCTTTGTTGTTTCTTTTTCTTTTGTTTCGTCCATCGAAAGGTATTATCTATTTTCTCAAAGGAACCATAAAACGGCCGATGGATGAAGGTGAACTCCTCTCTGAGAAAGAAAACCCCCTTTTCGGCATATTGTGGATGGTCGTATGTATCCGGGGTAGCGAATTTGAAAGCGCTAATGAGGATTACCGACCGCACCCCTGCTGAGCAGGTATCCAAGGTTAGGGTATGGTGGCGGCGACCGATCACAAGTAAGGTGGGAAATGGTGGATCCGCGATTTGTAATCTTCGCCGCGGGTATTCCCTTAGGGAATGAAGATATTCAACTCTATTTTTGAGGTAGACGACCTTTCAGGACTTCTTGCAAGGAATCCAGATAGTTAAGAAACAACAGTTAGTATGGCAAATCAGAACCTTAAGACTGATTTGCATATTGCAGATAAATACCAGGTTTTTGTATACTTGCATATTGCAGGTTTACATGTTGACATTTGGTTTATTTATATTTACATTAATACCCCGCGATCCGCCGGATGACGTATGTCAGGGGGTGTGAAAACACCCACAACACGATTTCCATTGTTATACTGAAATGATTTTCAGAACTATGCGCTAGGTGAAAGTGAGACTAATGATTAATGATCGCTGCTTCGGTTTCTGAATGCCTCAAGTAAACTATATAACCCGAATTGTTTGAATGGTGTATAATATGTATAATAATTAAAAGAAAAATCACTATCAATAATTATGAATGATGGGTAAAAGGAGTCATGGAAGAACACGTTAAAAATAGAAACCAACGGATGGTAACCGTACTTACATGAGAATATTCCTCTAATTCTCATGATTCATACGTTAGCTGTTAAAATATTCTTGGTTCTATATGTAATCCATTACTCCAATATTCACTTCAAGGACCTTCGTAACAACCTCATCCTAGGCACATCATAATTCTCTACGAACTCTGCGAAGAAGTTTTTTAAATTTTTTTATAGTATTTTTAAATAGTAATGCAAGGAAGATCATTCCAGTTAAAATAGGACCTTCGGAAAATCTGAACGATAACATAAAGTTGACAATGTTTGGGTGCATCATATCAGAATTAGTATCTCTATATTCTGCTTTTAAAGTGAATGGTATAAACTGTATTAGATTATACTAAATAACTAATGCAATAACAAAAATGAAAAAATAAGTAATGCTGCCTATCGTCAACTTATATCAATCAAGCTCTTCGTCAATGATTGTTTACTTTATTTATATAAATTGTTTTTTATGCTTTATTTTGTCCCTACATTGAGCTAAATATTTCGCAGTTTGAAATAACTTGAGAAATGAACAATGAACTAGAGAAACGCCATCTAATATTTATTCCTTACGCTTACGAGAACCAAATCGTTTCACTTCTCTTATAACATCTATGATACAAAATAGAAAGAGCGTTGAAGATGATCTTACTACATCGACTAAAGTTTCTATTATCATGTCACTAAAATATGACTTGCAACGTAAATATGGAATTTTAGATACTCCGCATATTCAGTGTCGCAGAAACTTGAAGTTTATACGCCGATTGCAGATAAATTACATCTCTAAAGTTAGGTAAGATTTAGAATAAACCATTGGCTTGCATAGATAGTAATACCAATGTTAGCAATTTTTATCGGTTTGAAAAAACCGAACTCTCTTTCCAAAATAAATTGCTGATAAGAAGATGGTTTAGGTTCTGGCTTATTAAACTACTCGAACTTTCTTATAGAATTAAAATATTGGTACGATACATTGAACATCGCTATTGTATACAATTTCCGAGATCCTGGGAATTACTAATGCATCAGAAGGAAATTTCTGAAAGTATGATAAGCCATGGGCGTTATATCCTGTATATTTGAATGTTAACCATGTTTGACTAAGATATTACTTAAATTGGATAAATGAGTAGTTTCTCTGGAGGCTGTCATAAACGGAAAAAATATATGTTGGATGAGAAAATTGAGAAGGTGAGTGAGTGGGTTATACTTTTAAAAGAGGTCGTTGCTCCTACTCAAAGTAACCAATTGGTCAACGAGGAACGCAAGAAATGTGCCATTATCTATTGTGATTTATCAAAAAATCTGGAATTAACATACCTCTTACACTTTCGGTTGTTAAATTCAGTGTATGTATTACTGTTGCCGTCGTTTCTCACTTCCCTATCTCTATCAAAGCAGGCCCCCTTTTGAAGTCCTGGTGAACTCATTGCTTTAACCACTTCTTCCAATCACTCCTCTATCTTGCTTTTCAAATTTGTCATGGAATGTGGAGAGATGAAAAGTTTCTCATAGCCATACATTTTAAATACGAAGGAATATTTTCAATATCACCGAGCGATAAATATGTAGATAGACTATTCATACCAAACCACCGCCCATTCATCTCAATCATTAAAATTCTGTCGAAAAATATGAGAGTTACGTAGGGCCAGCCATCAACCGAGGGGAGCAAAATTTCAACATGAGCCTTATATGTGCTTCTATCCCCGTGTGATACTTATAGGGTTGGAATTACAGGTAAAAAGGCCCTAAAACTATTTCACTAAGTCCCTATTATTTCGCGTATTTTTAACGTTTTCTACATTATAATAATTGTAAACGTGATAATAATAAACAGTTGAAATATAAACAATGCAAGTAGTTTTGTATGCATTCAAAATTAATTGAAAATTTTACATTCATAGCTTACAGTAGCATTCAATGAGCATTATGACAAAACCTCATTCGCCCTATCTTTTTGTGTATTTTAGAACTTGATAAATACGAGAGAAGAACGTTTAAGAACGTAATGGTTTGTGACTGCAACCATTTCAAGAGGAATCCACAGAAGAAATCACGTTTATTCGATTCACACTTCAATGACACCAAAAAAATTCATTTTGGATTCAAAATTAATGTGAAAGATGGTTGTCTCGTATCCGTCATCTTTATTAATTCAGGAAAATCGATCCTAGCACATTTTCTAACAATTGATTTGGACGGTGTATTAAAAATAACAACTGCATAGATGATAAAATCTACTGATTTTTTACCGATCGAGTTTTAATTTTGATGCTTATCAAATGAAACAAAATTTATTTAAAATACGCAGAGAATGCCTCAAGACTTCATACTACATATTTACTTATAGATTTTTTATGTATTTAAAGTAATAGCATAGATATGGCCATGAGTTGGCCTTACTTTACTTGTGTAGATTGCATTCACACAGGCTGTGATAAAACAGGTGATCGATATGGACTCCTTAGGTATATAATTTTAAAGGCTAATAACTCTTCTCTTGAACGATGTATAATATTATCTACTATTATAATATATAATAAGACCCATTATAACCGCAGAGTTTTGCAAACGAAGGCGTCGAATTCGAGGTCTATACATTTTGGGTCCGACACTGATTCAAACTGCGCGGAAATTTTCCTCCTCCCATCTCAGTCCTAAAAGCTCAGAGCGGCTCAGAGGCAGATTTTGCAAAAATTTCCTTCGTCCTGCTTGTGCCTTTCGTCTCAGACTCGAATTTTATGAGGGGAAGGGGGTTTGCCTCGGTTTCCTAGGAATAACGGGACCTCGTGTGCGATGGTTCCCTCGGTGCGAGAAGCAAAGCTAGAATATGTACTGATTTGTAATAACCATTTTATAATAACTGAATTCTTGCATTACGACATCCGTATTGTTATAATACTATTCTGCTAGGCCAATGCCACCAAACTAAGGATACTAATAAATCTTTGCAATATCAATAATGCAAATAAATCCATTTCAACTCTGCAAGCGGAGCCAGGACAGAAGCAGACTATCTCCTCCATGTTTTTCCTCTCTCTCTCTCTCTCACTTCTTAAGGCTCGCACGGAGGAAATTCACTGCCTGTTATGCGGGTTGCGGCTTAGGTGGTAAGTTTTTTTTGGAACTAGCTGTACATTGTAGTGAATTTTGTAATCCATCTTGTCATTGAAAACGAGAAGTTGCTATAAAATCTGCTTCATCGTTTTAATCGACTCTTCGCGAAACTGAAAAACGGCTACTTTTTCCAATCCTTTTCATACCATTATGTAAATGAACTAATTCGTGGTGAATCATAAATTTATGAGTTCAGCATTTTTTTAAACATTACTAATTTATATGTTGTTTTATATTTTGCATCTTTTGCTTACGCCATATTTTTATCATCTTTTTTTATTAATAAACTAACATTTGAAATATTTTATGAACATCAAAAAGGTAAACTAAATATGTATATGTATTTCATGTATATATAGTGAAGTATATACATTTTATCTATTTCAGAATATCGATCTTCTTATCGATCGACGTAAGGACGTCGTAATCCATTCTCTTAATTCCGATGAGCTACAGTTTAATTATTATCAGTATTTCTTCGCTTCCGTTTTTAGCTATGATAGAGTTCCTGGGGTGAGAAGGAGAGGAGATTTGATTACCGATGGAAGTTATTCGATAAACTTATCAGTACTGATCTCATCGCGTCGCCTACTTATCGCAGTACTGATCTAGCGATCATCTTCAGGATAAAGTCCTGATGAAGCAGCTATATACAGATGGGGCTATAGAGGAAATGTAGATGAATCAGTGACGCGGCTGATCGCCCGAAAAGAATTCCTGCGTGAGATAGTTCTCAGCACTGCCGTTTGAAACTACTTTATTTAAGATCAGTTTTGGAATCTAATAGAATATTTTATTATAGGCTGAATTAGGGCTACTCAATTTTTTCCCAATCTCTAAATTTTCAAAAGAAAGAAGAGTGATTTAAAGACGACTGCGTCGCATGGTTAACACCTGGCAAGATTCGATGGTTTGTGTATTCTGTTCTAATCCGGTTATAGTTTGATGCGATATATGCTACAGGAACTTGATATTTTTGTGTCAGCTGGAGGTTGCATTTACTATTCTAAATGAAGTCCACGTCTCTCATGCCTGATCAATTTCATAGAAATGTCCGCAAAAATTAGTTCCAGAAATGTGATTCACAAAATATCCGAGAAAAATATGTCAAGTTCATTAAGTGAAAAGAAAGGGCACACTTGGTGATGCGTTTTCTGTTTTCGTTTTAGCGGAGAATAATTGTCTCGAACGGCACGAGTCAGGTCGCGTGCGATCCCAAAAAGCAGCGGTTTTTTTTCCTTCCAAAAAGGGCTTCATTTCGATGTTTTCGTTCGAATCCCCTTTCGCCCATTTCTTAATTTCGCCATTCAACTGTTCTTCAGGCGAAAGCCTTTCTCCCTCTCGCCGCCCTTCTGATTTTCAATTGTTCTCTTGCCCTCTTTTCGCACCCCTCTGCTCTTTTGTCTTTGCGGGCGACGTTCCTCTGTTTTCGTGGGATTTTGTGTCCGATTCTGCGGTTGTTTGGCTCTTTTATCTCGTGCATTGTTTCTCCATTAAAGGGAGGCTCCTATTGATTCACTATTTCCCACGTTAATACCTGACTCTGCAGGGGATGCCTTTTTTGCCTCGCTGGGGGAGGACAAGACATTTGACTCACCGATTTTGAAAAAAATTGTAGAATTATAGTACTCAAAATACCTTTCACGATTCGCCCCTCTTAATGGCGTAGAAACTCAATAATTTAAGCGTAAATAATATTTTAATTCTTGGAAATGACTGGTTGAAAACGCTTTCTGACGGTCGAAAGCAGCACTAATGTGAACGGAAGTTATGAAAAAACGGTAAACGCAATCACGTATGGAAACAAACGTTTTACGTTCTTTCTTTCTATGAAAATTCTCTTTTGATACTGAACACTCGGCCATTCTCTCACCCCATATTAATTCATATCATTATAAAGTAATTTTCGCAGCTGTTCCATTTAATCTTATTTCTAATAGCAAGACAAAAGGTTACTTACCAATGTGCAAAAGCAACCGTTAAGATATATCATTTTCAAAAGAGATCCGTATAAGCGTCGTTTGGTTTAAAAAAATAAATGCAGTGAACGAAAACCCTCATCCATGCTTACTATACCATGGAAGCAATCAACTGGGACTAGGTGAATTCATACAGAAAAGATCCGGTACGCTGTAAATTTGTAAATCTCATAAAAATACCTCACGCAAAGATTTCAAATGAGGCGTTCTTTTAAATCTTTCCGCAAGTCATTTTTATGGGAATTTTTTTAAACACTGGCAATCAGTTTACATCGTCAAAATGGAATTCACTTTAATCGTTGAATATCTTTCACAGAGTGCAAATTAATTTTCTTAAAATCATTGCGTGTATACAACATATTTCAGTGAATTGATTGAATTATCACGCCAGTTTCACCGTTATTTGTAATAAAAATACGCTGTGATTAAGCGTCCTAAATATCATGCGTTCTCTTGAAACTTAATATATTCAGACAGCGACGGCGTATAATTAAGATATTTATAACATATTTTTTAATTAGAAAGATGAATAAAGTCGGACGGGACCAATTGAGTCTCCCCACTCGGCATGTCTGAATGGAAAGATAAAGCTGACTAAAGCAATGGCTAAAGCAGTCGCCCGGAAAGCTCAAGAATTGGGTTCGAGTCAGATGTTTCCACCTTTCAGACCTTTCTTCATATAAGTTTCAACTTATGATACTATACACGGAAAAGAAAGCAAAAAACAGGACATATATTAGGTTTAGAGTTACTTCCCTAAATAGATATTCATTACTAAGATGCCTCTCAGGAAAGAATAGATCAGTAGATTCCTTAGAAGAAAGTGCATACTTTAAAACATCATAAAAATCTCAGAAAAAGAAAATTATTCCTTAACAGGACAGCAGCTATGGCCGAGTCACGTCTTTCACTTTCCGTTTCCATATGTGATTTTAACTCATAAAACATATTGAATTGGTAATAGTTACTTAAATATTTACACCCTTAGTTGATTTCGGTGGTGAGTTTTTCTAAGGGTTCTGTCATTGTGTGCACTTGAGGAATGGACTGTTTTGGGGAGACAGCTTTCCTTCCCTCTTCACAGAGACCTAATCGATCACTCGGCTCCCTCTCTCCTCTTAATTCATTTTGTTTTCTTTTTTTTTCCTCTTCGGACGTTGTTGTCCCCCATTTGTTCGGACGCATTTTCTTAATTCCGTTTCTTCTCTGAAGAGTGACCCTTCTTTCCGAAGATGGATGGATCTTGCTCGTGGAAACTCCTTAGCCTTCGATGCAAAACGATTCTGTATTTGAGGAAGCGATTCTAAGTTTGGAACATAATGTGCTGTGTCGATATTTTAGAGTGAAGTACCTATAAAAGGGTTTTTCCCGTCTGCTTTTGGCAGTCTATCATCATAGGATTGAATCGTAGAAATACGTTAACGGAGGAAAAATTCTCTATTCCGCGATCTCTTTTGAATTTTAGTCAATCCATCAGTGAGCAAAACAAGATAGTGAAAAGTAAATTTTATATAAAAGTATTCTTTCCGCAGAAAATCCTCATAATAAATAAATACTTGATGTATGTAAATTTAGTGAGTTAGCTTTATGTAAATATGTTTGAATTGTGAGTGTATTAGGATTGAATTACTATGTAATTAGCTATGTGCCAGTTGTGCTGCGTCATTGCTGTAATATTGCAGCAAGGATGTATTTGTTTCGTAATAGTTTATTTTGTAAGCGGATGATAAATCTTCTGCAATTATCAACAAAGTTGTATTATGTATAATGATAGACATTTTATTCTTTAAAACCCGACTATAAAAGTTATCTTCTCCATCCATCTCGAATAAATGTATTCCTAACAATAATAAAAAGAGGATTCTCGCTTGCTGTTCACTCTACTTTCCCAATCGCAAATAGATGGCTTGCAGAGAAGCAATGACGATTTCGTCGTTTCAACTTATACTCAATATACGCTTACGCATAATGAATTAAAAATCTATAGCTTTGATTATTTTGAGCAGTTATTTCAGGATAGCATTGTTTTTTAGTTCCATTATTTCGATTTTACAGAAAGGGTTCATAAAATGGAAATCATTATTGTAGTACTACGATTGATGATATCAGCTTCAGTTCTGTGGTCGTCCAGAATACACAAAAATGGAATAATTCGATTACCTTATATCATATCGGAAAGGAAATGAGTTTGGCGGGCACAAGTAGTATAGAATTGGGGATTTCAGTACACTAAAATTAACAAATGACGGTTTCAGCAAAGTGCTCAAATTTGCTTAAGTTCCAGGCAACCAAATAGACAAAGCACACACAGCAATTCCTAATTACCCTTACAACTCACTACGATGGAAGTTTTTTACACAGAAGTGACTTCATCACCATTAATGATATGCTACTAACGTTTACTTAAGCGGAACAGAACAATATCCGCCTCCCCCTGAAAAGGTAAACGGCACGTCACATTCCCCTCAGAGTCTACCTTAAGTATTCTCCTTTAGCAAATCTTGTATTCTCAACATTCGATCCAGTCAATTCTCCTACGGACGCAACTTTGTTCCCATGAGAGAGTGTCCGCCATTCAGCGATGAAGAAATCGTCAGTTTTGAAGTGGATATATACACTGTTATCGTACAATTATTTTCCGCTTATCATCCCAACGTAAAGAAACTTCAAAATTCTGGCTGAAATCGGGCAGCACGACCCGCCGAACATACTGAAGGAACTATCTATTCCTTTCTTTTCTCTGTTCTCACTCTCTTTTCTTTCGGTCTTGTGCCGGATCCTCCGCTGATCACAACGCGACAGCTACAATCTGCGATTCAAGATCAGCCACTTCTTCGGTACGGAACTAAGTTTCGGCGCATAGTATTGTTGCAAATAAACGGCTTTTGCAATATCCCTATAAAAACGCGATGTTTTCCGCATGGCTCCTTCAGAAACTTATGTCAAAGTCGAACGGCCCATACCGGCTTGGTTAGCGACACCTGACGCCTAACTTCTTAACTTTCACAGAGCTCCACAGCACTGCGGCGGTCGCCTAAGCAACTCCAGATGTGGGCTAATTTTGAATTTCAAGAAAATGCTAAGCTATATTCCACCATTATCATAATATTTTTTCTATTACTGTAATGAAATTACGCAAAGTGACGGATGAAGAGACGTTCAGTATTGTTGGATAAAAATGTTACTGGACTCGTAAGATCTCAAATTTCGAAGCGCAACAGTCTGATATATCTATGTAAACGAAGTTTGACGGACTAAAGAGACGGGAGTAAGTTAGAGGAACATAAAGAACTGTGCAGGTTGACGGATGAACCGAGTAAATTTAGGCTGCCGGATGAGACGAATAAAACTTTTAAATTTACATTCGTAAATTACTCTTTTCAAGTACCATTCGTAATATACGCGGTGCCCTGAATGCCTTCTCGAAAGTATCAGCACTTGCAAGCCATCGCCTAATGCGTCGTACATGAACGCTTTTCAGAAACACGAGCCGTTCAGCTTTTGCTACGTTCTCATATCTCTCTACACACAGTGGGCTAGAATCGAAAAAAGCTGGCCAAAAAATACGAAAATGATTTTCTTGAGTGCGGGTACTCCTCTTCTTCTTCTTGAGTACGCAACTTCGCATGATTGATTTAGAATAAATCCTGCATACAACTATGGTGGTCATTTACGTTGGATCCATCACATTTAAATTATACAGGGGGTCAAAGTTGACCAAGTTTTTGCGAAAATTTCCAGTTTCCGATTTTCGCGGAAATCTTCAACTTCAAGTCGATCGTGAACCCAAACTAGGTAAGTCATCGTGTGAAATATGACGCCATACTATTATTACTATATACTTATATTTCTTTTTGTCTTTCATAAGTATGGGTTTCAATGAGCTCTGTCGAATATATATATATACTTTACATTACAAATGGCGGACCCTTATTTTGGAACAAATTTTACCTAAAGCGAGGAAAATAGTAGATTGGGACACCGTGTGACACGGGATTACTTACACCACGATAAGCTATAAACCTTCCTAAAATAAAATCTTGCCCCAATTTGCCCCAATAATATATAAATCGACTTTTCGATAACGAATCCGCGTGGCGGAGCACCGTTCTCCGTTACACTCCGTTACAATACTGAAAATTTTCTTACAAGCCGTCACTTTGCGTAATTTCATTACAGTAATAGAAAAATATTATGATAATGGTGGAATATAGCTTAGCATTTTCTTGAAATTCAAAATTAGCCCACATCTGGAGTTGCTTAGGCGACCGCCGCAGTGCTGTGGAGCTCTGTGAAAGTTAAGAAGTTAGGCGTCAGGTGTCGCTAACCAAGCCGGTATGGGCCGTTCGACTTTGACATAAGTTTCTGAAGGAGCCATGCGGAAAACATCGCGTTTTTATAGGGATATTGCAAAAGCCGTTTATTTGCAACAATACTATGCGCCGAAACTTAGTTCCGTACCGAAGAAGTGGCTGATCTTGAATCGCAGATTGTAGCTGTCGCGTTGTGATCAGCGGAGGATCCGGCACAAGACCGAAAGAAAAGAGAGTGAGAACAGAGAAAAGAAAGGAATAGATAGTTCCTTCAGTATGTTCGGCGGGTCGTGCTGCCCGATTTCAGCCAGAATTTTGAAGTTTCTTTACGTTGGGATGATAAGCGGAAAATAATTGTACGATAACAGTGTATATATCCACTTCAAAACTGACGATTTCTTCATCGCTGAATGGCGGACACTCTCTCATGGGAACAAAGTTGCGTCCGTAGGAGAATTGACTGGATCGAATGTTGAGAATACAAGATTTGCTAAAGGAGAATACTTAAGGTAGACTCTGAGGGGAATGTGACGTGCCGTTTACCTTTTCAGGGGGAGGCGGATATTGTTCTGTTCCGCTTAAGTAAACGTTAGTAGCATATCATTAATGGTGATGAAGTCACTTCTGTGAAAAAAAACTTCCATCGTAGTGAGTTGTAAGGGTAAGTAGTATTGCGAGGAAGATCAGAGAAATAGATACTAGAATAAGTCGATGGAAGAATTCATTTTTTCGTCAGCTTCCATACATCAATATTTTAATCCTATATAGATAAAAACATCATTGACATTCAAGAATTGAAGTGATAATACATTTAATCGTAATCTATACATGTATGTGCACATCGCGCATAAAATTCAATGCATTTCTACATATATTCCCAGCCTCCTTTCGGCAGTTGTTGCATCTTATATGATTTTAACAACGGGAATACGAATGTAAATACTTAATTATTATCGATATTAAATTTTATTCGATTACCCTTGGGGCACATCCGCTAGTATGCTTAGAATGTGGAGCGCACCGTTGAATTTGCTAATCTTCATTGCAGTTTAAAAACTCTCCTCTTATTCCCCAATTTACCCAAAGATGTCCATTTTAGACGGTGAATGTCCGCCTGTTGATCGACACATTCTGCCGCTTAGGGCCCCACAGCGACCCCTCGGTTTCGACCTCCGATGGCCCTCGAGGGGGCAGTAGAGACGGATGAATTCCTGAGGGATGGACAGAAGGTGTTTTTTCGGCCGAATTGATCTGCCCTGGCTTAGTGGGAGAGGTGATGGAATCCACGCCGCTCTAATCCCGTCGAATTCGCCTCGTCTAATACAAAAGCGCATTTGTCAGCACTCTCCCCCTCTCCAATCCGCACTGACAACAAGAATTCCATTTCTATCCATGTTTTATTTAAGTGGAACGAGGATAATTGAGTTCAGCCGAAGAGGCTCTTTCAATAAATTCGTCTTTGGCTAACTTTTGTTTCAACTCAAAGTTCTGCCTCATCCTAGAATATACAGTAAAACCCGTTTTAAACGAACCCGCTTAAGACGCTATCCCGATCGTTACGCGGTTATCTTACGGTTCCGGTCTATTTAACAAAAGGTAAAATTCCAACTAAAGACCTCTTGTTATCTACTGACAACGCGGATTTTTCGCTTTTTCAGGGGATAAACTTGTAAAATTAAAATGCTGAGCGAAAAAGCCTACTGTTGAGGTCATGTGTGAGCAATGGAGGATTGCGACTACATGGTTACTATGACGTGTGTCCAGGAAGGACTAACAAATACCAATATTTATCATGCATTTTCTCTTTAATGACGAAATTAGACATTTGATAATGTCAATTTAATTTTATATATTTAATCTTTTATCTATCACGTTCATTATGTTCATAACTTATATCTCTACTTTATTTATTATCACTTATCCTAATTTACTAATTACTTTCTTAATAATGAAAATCCCGACTATTAATGAACTATAGATTCGATAAACTCGAGCTGCCGTCTTCTAAGTACTGTAGGAACCGAGGAAGGCCGAGATTACTAACTTCTGGGGATCCCAAGGTCAAAATACTTTGTCAATTACGTAATAGAAGGAAGTGATTTTAATTTTGGAATATTTATCTGTGTAACATCTGGTGTGAAAGATAGGGGTTAGAATTATAATGCTTGTAATCAGCAGTAGGGGCTGCCACCGGAAGAAATTCTACTTGCTGTATATATAATAATAAATAAATAATATATAACTTGCACATTATTTGCTTAATCGTTTTACGCTCCTGAATCCTAATTTGCAATTATTATTTCTACTTACTTTCATAGTAAAGTCGTGTTAAAAATATTTCCCCCATCGAAAATGATAATGAGTAGTCGAGAAAGTTTACCTTCGTTTCTGTTGGTTTCAAAGCTAGAATTGTGTGGAATATGTTTTTACTTTAGTGTTACTACGCACGGAGAGATGCATACGTAGAGCCATTTTCACAGCAAGTGTAGAAAAAGATAACTCTTTCAGAATAAATACAAAAGAATCAAAGGATTCGCATAATGCTACGGCTATGGAACGGATATGCATTTCAGAAGTCTATTAGAGAGAGCGAATTTAATTGGAAATTCTTTTAGGCGGGTCCATTCGGTTCACACGCATTCTCTTTTGATCGCACGTTATGGACAGTCGATTTTTCACACCTCCATTCGTTAAAGCCACATTTCCCCCCTCTGCACGCAATCCCGCTTTTTTTTAAAACCACTCCGGTCGGACGCAACAATGCCCCGAGTCTCGATTGTTTCACAAGGGATCCACCTAATGATCCACCTCATTTCTCTTCCGCTTATCCCTTTCTGCCTCTTCCTCCATTGACCGTCCCTCTCTCCCATCATCGCATAAACCCACGCATCTCTCTCTCCGCAACTTCTCATACGTTGATTGAATTGTCCCTCGTTTTAACAGTTGTCAAAGATGCATATGCATATCTTTCAACACAAGGAAAGGCTTTATGCTCACAGAGATGTGCATATAGGAAAAAAAACTCAGGGGACATGAAAATTGTCTATTTGTTAAATATGTTTTTATCGTCCATTTCCCTTTTGGTTTTATCCTAGGTATACATTTCTCTGTGCCAAATGAACTACAACCCTATTCCTTGTTTTCATTGAAGGGGGGTTCAGCTTACCATTACTTTAGATGGCTAGTGTCTCTATGAGGCCGTAGTCAGTGAACGATGCCGCATAGTCAGACGAACTAACACGCCCTTATCTACAGAATATCCTAAACGGACAGCTCACTGATTAGAGCACCCGACCAGCAACTTGGAGACCCGAATTCGTGTTCCGGTTCCGTTTCTCCACGAGTATCTTTTAACACATTAAATTTGAGATAATTCTAAAAAGAAGAGCAGTAAAAGACAAGGATTTTAGACAGTCCGAGTTGTCGAACATGTTAATCTCGAGAATACTAAAGTCCTCGCCTAAAAATAAGTTTATATTCTCAGCATTATCCGCGGCAATTGAAATCGCAAAATACCTAAACAACTTAAATCCTGAGGACCCCTCTCTTACACGTGGAAATGACTATTGCGACCCGAACAACAAAGGTCTGGTGATAAAAGTGAAAGAACGGACAACGAGTGAACGGACAACGAGTGAAAGGGGACGTGTCCCCAGTTTTCTTCCCCTTATTAATTTTTTTCATGGCTTTATAGACGTTTCATGGTCTGTATTTGCTCGATCTTTCAAGAAAGTATTCCAGAAGAAATCCATCCAGTGTGATCGTTTGAAACTGGTTTTGCCTGGTTCATTTATATCCAACATTTCTCTGATCCTTTTCCTTCTCCCCAAAGTGCTCCCTTTGTCTTTTCACTGCCCATTTACTCTCCCTTTCACAGTAATCGTTCAAAGGCTTATCAGTTGTCGTCCGTTTTTGACGCCTCCATTTTGTACGGCTATGCCATTATCGCCTTTAATAATGGATTATGACGTCACGGCCGCCATATTGCTCGGACGCACTATATGTAACTGCTCAGTGTTACTGCCGGACATGTTCCTGTCAATGTCCAAGTACTTCATGTTTACGTTATGCGTCGTATGAATGCAAGACTTACATTTTATGCGGGATCATTTCGGGAGAGTGAATTTAATCAGCGTGCTACTGTTTTGGTTTGTTGCACTGATGTCCCATTATTACTTTGAGAAAGAATTCATTTACACTCATTTGAAATGCTTTCAAATATTAATTTCGTGTGATGGGTTAGTTTCGTATATTTTTCTATATATTTGGAGTTAAATTATCTTAATTAACTATCTTTCAAAGGCTATATTTGACACTTATGTTAGTAAAGCATAAAAAGGACACACATTGTGCTAATCTGTTATCAGAGACGCGGAAAGTCTGTTTATGGATATCAAACATGATTTGAATATATAACAGAATTCTTAGTCTTAAGTCACCTACAAATTATCTCCTTGTGATTTTTGCACGAATCGAACCGGTTATGATATAAATACCAAGGAGAGGGTTTATTTAAAAGATAGGTGTCGCTTAAATAGAAAAAAAGTAGCTGAAAGTGGAAAAAGTAGCAAGATATAGTAATGAAATCACTAAATTGACAACGGCTGCCGATCATTGTAGCTTAGATTCAGTAAATGCCGTTTTCGGATAATAATAATATAATAGTTATAATAAATGACTTTTATAGGAGCTTTGATTTTATATTTATTAATGCTTATTTTATTAATTATAAGTCTCCTCTTACATTCAACCATTCTTCATATGAAATTTAACTTAAGGAGTACTAAGTATTTTGTAATTATAAAAACCTAATTTATATAACCTAAGTTATGTCTAAGGATAGTATAACAAACTGGATTTCCAAGCGGTACCGTTGAAATGGCCATCTCTCCCAATATTAGGCCTGGGGCGACTGTTTTACACCACCGCACACCATCGAGTGACACCGACTTTTTTTCGTCGGTAGCACTTTGTCGCTTTTTAATTCCCTCCCCACTCGCAGAGGGCAGGGAGAGTTGTTTGGCCGCGGAGAGAGAATCAAATGAAAAAGGGTTGGAAATGAAAAAAGAGATCGACGGCGGAGAATAAAATTCGGTGGGATTTGGACGGCGGCGAACGTTATTTAGTCATCCTAAAAGATCGAACGCGCCAGTTAATACTTTCGTTCCCCACGTCTTTATTTACGCTTAAATCTCCGCTCCAACGCGTTAGCCGTAATTAAAACAAGATGGAAAATTCACGCTTGGAAAGAGACTGCCCAACGGCGGACTGAAAACCTAGGGAAATTTAAAGTCGTTGATTGTCCGGCCAAAATTGGTAGTCGCTGCTTCGCATAGTTTTAATGTTACTAAAAAATGTTTCAGGGAAATTTGAGTTCAAATCAGAACTGTTATAATGGAATCTGGAACCTTCTGCATGAAGAAGTCCCCGATGCTGGGAGTAACTCTAATATATTTCCTGATATCTCTTTTCCTTGTTTCGTTTCTTTTAGTATACCTTGTAATACTGGTAATGCATTCTATCTTATATTCGGTTTATGTATTTGTATGTATTTTTTGTGTCAATGTTCACTTATTTATTTTATTTTTCTATTGCCAGGTATTTGGTTTATCATTATGTGTCCTTTTCTGTTGATCCTCTCTTATAAAAGCGTCGTTATATTTGTATTAGCGTTGTAAAGTGTGCTCGTATTATTTTTTTGTTTTCTTATGTCTTAACCTGCCTTCTCTTAAAATCTAGTAATAATGTAATCATTGCTGTGTGTGATATTGAAAGGCAACATACCTAATTATGACCTCAATAAACAAATAATAACAATAACTAAATACTTACGCAACTTTACTGCTACAATATGGAATATTAACAAAGTTAAAGTATGGAATATTAATAAATTAATTAGTTCTCATACCGTTAATAGGTCTACAATTGCTACCGCATTCCCGTTGGTGAGGTATTCAGAATACCTATAATATAGCATCCCGAATTTCTGACGTTACGGTCACAAATTAGAATATTTTGTTTGAATTTCGGTCTTCACGATGTATTGCATACAAATGGGCCTTTTAACATTTAAAAATCAAGCGTTGACCCTTTCTTTTACACGTTAAGCGCATCTGTTTTTCGCTCTTTTTCACTCCATCCCGCACTCTTTCGCCCGTGCAAATCAATTAACCCAATTAATTCGCAATAAATTTCCTCTTTTGAGCCGCGTCCATAGATCGGTCCAAGCGGAGAGAATCAGCTGCAAAGCGCTTCGGCTTTGTCTGCGCACTCAATGGTCAGCGGTCCGCACTCGACGTGGTTCTTAAAGGCGGCATTTGCATGTGATTTTGAATGAGAGGGGAGTCCAAATCCTCCGGAATGATTTAGCGCCGATGACCGGAGGGGGACACCGCTGCCAACTGCACACACTCACTCCATGAAGCCGTGAAATTATATAAAAGTGATATCTGGGGTTGAAGCGCTCTTTGATAATGGAGTAGCGGCGGTTATTGCTTTCACGAGTTGTAAATGTTTGATATAGGAAAAGGTTTCCTCTTATTTATATCAAGACAGTCTTAATAATGCCTTAACTCTTGATTTAATCAGTCTATAGTACTCGCATATTCAAGTGAAACTTGCTATTTTTCTGTTACCTATTCAAAAAGTAGCTCTTGAAATTCCGGATAATATCTATATTTATACATAATATTATCAATATTTGTTTACAGTTAAAGTTAAATAGATCTTTTGTGAAGCTTTGATGTAGCGCTATCGTTTTCTCGTCTTCAATATTTTCCACGAAATTGAAGAAGAAAATTCAAGACATGAAGATGTTTATATATTCAATTAAACAGCTATTAAATTTACAGTAATAATTACTTCGAACAGTAATGCAAAAGCATTAAGGAAAGGAAAGAATTACGCTCTGTCTCTTTTTTTTAAAATATATCGAAGTATGAAATCGACAGAGAACATGAAAACCGACTAAAATTGGAAATAGCCTCAAGACCTAAGGTAAAATAACAGAATCAAAATAACCATTCAGTTCTAATAATTACATTATCTAATAATGGCTAAGCCTTACTAAATAGTTAAGCTGATAAATAGTATTTCCTTAGAAAAGAGAAATTAAATGAAAGAACAAAGATTATTAACTAAAAAGATCAGTAAAATATTTGTAGCACCTGATTATACGGAAACATCTACTTTTCTCATAAATAAAACATAGACGTTGAAGGTCCGAAAACAGCATCCATGCGCGTGAAATATCTCGATGCTTTGGTCGGAATGTGCGTGGGGAAGGAAGGGGTGGAGATTTCCATTTTCAGGAGCGAGCGAAAGAGCGTACAATAGAAATGGAGATGTGCTAAAGTGAGAGGAATTTGAGAAGGAATGTCTCTACCGATTTGAACACGTGAATGGAAGGAGATATATTGGAGTGAAATGAGATGGAAACAGGAAAGAATACTTGGTAATGAAGATTCACTATTGCTCCTTTGAAGGAAAGATTTATCTTTTTTGGAAACTTTATTATCATTCGCATCTCATCTTAGTTTTCATCATTTTGCTATCTATGGTCACAGAATTATTCTATCATTCATCCATCCATTCTGCCTATCAAATCAATGTTTATTAAATTTTTTAATACCTTCTTAATTACTTACAGATTTCCATTTTGATAGTTTTTCTTTTTAAATTATTAATCAATTAATTTAATCCGATTTTCGATTATTACGCACACGATACTTTTACATGTAATGGAAGGTTTTTTGATTATAAAAAACATAAAATATTTTGTCCTGCTTTCTAGTGTTAAAGATCTTCATTTTATTTCCATTGTCATCAGTAATGCATCATATGCTACAGATAGCTTCACGATTTGAAGACAGTTTACCTGAAAATGAAACTTAAATAAAACAAACAATGAACAACGGAAACATTAAAATTGGTAGTTAGCAATATAGAAATAGGAAAAACTCTCCTCTCCTTTCTCTATCTTCCTTGAACAAAGGAGTAGTATAAATGAACAAAAATTGTAGATGGAATCGTAAAACTAGACAATCAGTTTGTACGCAATTACTAATATTATTTACTAATATTACTTATATAATTACATAAATAGTGCTACAGCGTATTTATTTTCTGAAACTGTCAAGGAACTGAAATCCAAGACTATACGTTCTGTTATAATGTTTCTAATGTTCAGTAATGAGTGATCGTAGTACTTTGCTAGATAAGTTTATTTCCCAGAGAACTTCCATGTTATCTTACTTATTTATAGTCTTTTATTTATTCATTTATTATTTTCTTTAGTTTGACTATCGTCAGGTGGCAGCCCCAAACATTGTCCAGTAAAACTATTAAAACTACATCACTATGATTACATCAATAATACATCACTATAATTAAAAACTGTTATCCCCTTCTTATACAATTACACCACATGTATCCCATGATAACAGCTACTACAGAGTCAGATCTTACATTATTCCTTTGCCAAGCCACATTTAACTTCATCAGTTTTAAATCATCACATTTATAAATGTGAAATTTTACACATTTACTTTCCTATTTTACTACAATCTCCAACATACATCGATTTAAATCGACTGATATACGTCTGTAATAAACATTTTATAATCTCCATTCATGGTGATAATCCTTTCATAGCACACGTTCGTCATCGTAAAACATCCCGAGGGCATATCGCCAAACGGTATCGCGAGTTGCATTCTCACGTCGCAGAGAGAATGAAAGGATGGCTCTAACACAAAGGTGTGACTCCGGCTGTGCAACTAGGCAGATAGATAGGGGAGGAAGACGTTGATTGACGAAGAACAGGGCGCGGTTACTGTCGTCAATGGACACGAAGGGTAGCTGTGCGGATGTTCCCCGGGGGGCGGCGCCAATAAGTGAGGGGAACCTCATTTCCCTTGATTTGCGGATTAGCGCGCGACACATGTGCTCCCGAGCTACGCACTTTGCGCACTTCATTCCGATCGCCTCTTTTTCAAAACTGATTACTTACGAATATTACATCTCTGCTTCGTATAATCTCTTTCCACTGTGGAAGTGTTGTTCGATTCGTTTATGGCATTCCACTAGGTGACGCCTTCCCATATTGAGTTCATTTTATTATCTCTTTCGTTTAATCTGAACGCGATAAAGATGTCTTATTTAATTTATGAGAAAAAACATATTCTCTACATTCAAGAAAACAAATTTTTTTATTCAAATTGTTCGTTAATTGTGATATTTCCGTTTTGTCACGCATTATCCGGAATATTCCCTCCGGTAGATTCGTGAGGCGAAAAAGATGTGCGCTACGAATGTCGCATTATACATAATTGTTATCTATGGTCATGAGGTGTTTTAGGACAAATTATCTCGATCGTATATGAACAAGTGAGCTTGTCTTTGTGGAAGTATGTACAGTAAAGAAGTATATAGAGTCGAGAATTAAGTAAGGAGCAGTTCGCTTATCCTAAAATAACTTAAAGTATTCAAGCATTGATCGATTTCTGCGGAAGAGAGACGTTGTTTTGAAACTTTTAACCTTTGTTTTATTACGATAGAAATTAAGAAAAAGCAGTACTATTGATATTTTATTCTTAAACTGTTGCATAAGTCATGAATATCGGCAGAATCACTCACTCCACGTGCTTTATATATGTATATTTACTATGTGAATTTTTATTTTTTAATTACTTTTTTATTTTTACAAACTTTTCACCGTGAATGTCTCTATTGAGTTATTTTACTAAAAATATGGCAAGATGAGAAATAAGCTATGACTTTTATAATTTATAATTGTAAAATACTCATCAAACCAGAACCTTTTCGTCGTAATTTAAGCAATACTATTCGAAAATGCAAATGATTTGAATGTAATTGTCCTCCGTAAAGAGGGAATCCTACTTTTCCTTCATCTCATAGCCCCTGATTACACCCGTCGATAGTTTGACGAAAGAAGCTTTGGTGTCTCTCTTTGTATCCTGCATTTGTATTCCGGGATTCCTTCGAAGCACTGCGGAGATAAGGAAGTTAACGAAGCTCCCAGTAAATGCAGAACGTAAGATAAGCAGCTTTGGAAGTACCTCTCGAGCAATCGATTAGGCGGAAGGGAAGGTTCTCAATGACCGGAAGATAAGCCTTCCCTCGGTCCATTTTCTCCACCAATTTCATCGTTTCCTCGAGAAGAGCGGGTCAGCCCTTCCCTTTGTAATTGCCGAGGCAGTGTTAATGCTGCGGATGTTTCGGGGAATTTGGGAGGTGCCGAGATTCGGGGAGTGACATGGAGATTAAGCGTCTCTTTCGGCAGAGATTGAGACGCCATTCCCGTCACTATTTATCCAACGAAGGGCTGAATTTAAGACGAGATTATTGTGGAATTCTTATGTAAGGATAACTTTAATGAAAGGACTTATTTCGTTTTAGTTTCAAGTATTTTTGTATCGTTTTTCATTTAATTTATTTCCAAATACTATTTATTTAGCTGGTCATATCATTTATTTTCAAATACTATTTATTTAGCTGGTCATTTAATTTTATTTTCGACTATTTTTTAATTCGTTTGTAGCGTTTGCCAAGTTATGCTAACTTCGAATAATTTACTTAACTCTATCAGTGTTTAAGTCTAACTTCAAATCTCTGTATCAGCATGTTCAAACAGATATAAATTCTCATATTTTTATTGAGCACTTAAATTTTTTTTTGTGTATTTATGTCACTCTCTTTGAAAAAAAACTATCAATAAGTTTCGTTTTTTACAATTCTTTTGGTTAGAATTTCCTTTCTAGAGAATGAAATTTGAGAGGACAAAATTTAATATAGTTTCACCGTCAGATGTTGAATGTCTGATTCTAATTACAGCTTATAGTTTAAACATTCCTTTAGAGTTTGATATGAATAGAATAAATTAACTATTACGCTAAGGGGTTTTCGTAAATGATATATTTATGCATGCATTCCATTAACAGAACATCAATTGATCTCAAATGGCTTATCAATATTTCTTTATACATAATTAAATTAGTCTATATAAGTCATGTATAAATATATATAATTGAATGTTAAGAAATGAAAACTAGATAAATATCTAGAAAAATGATAATATAAGAGGAATTTTATATGTTTGTTATGTTAATTTATTTACATGTCAATATGAATAGATGTATTTTTACACTATAGTAGGTTACAAAATAATAATAATAATATTATAATAATACAAATAGTCATTCTTGACATGGTCCTCTGAGTTTTATACTTTGAACTGGTTTTATGAGAAATCGTTCGTTATGCTTTCATATTAATTCGTCATTAGGAAGTTTTAACATGTCAAGTTCCTATAAAAACTCAGGAAAGCATATATCTGACCTCTATTCTCTAGATTTACAAATCCAATACATTGGTGAAAATAAGATAGATAAAAATAAATCCATTAAACACAAATGAATATCAATCGTATATGATATGGTTGAACGCGAGACAGCTTCTCGGTTCATTGGTACTAACATTCCGAAGCCGCTTAAAAATGCAATTCAAACGTGCTCTTTTTATTTCGACAAAACGCAGTCCCCATTCATAGGCAAATCGCCCAATTGCAATCACAAAGCCGTGTCGAAAAATTTGCCGAAAAAGTGTCCGTGAATGAAACCGGATATCCCAGTGGACAGCGTCCGTTTTATTAAACGGTTAATCTTGAATGATTGCCCTCGGCTTTGGGCGCGTTAATCTCCGATCGAATCCGTCTCTCGGAGAGCAATAATAAAACCCCTCACGATGCACGCATTCGTGTTCCTTTCTGCTTAGGGGACATTTTCACTATCCCTTTTCTCTGTTTTAGATCGCCGCACGTGTTGCGCGTTGGATCCATATTTACGGGAGTGAGAAGTTCTCTCGAAGCACACTTTTGTTCTGTGGAGGGATTCGAAAGAGGAGAGGTCCCAAGGGAAGGAATGCTAATGCACACTTATTTGCATAAATACTCGAACACATTCCCTTCACGGCACTCTGATAAATTGACTCAAAATAAAGTATGTATGTACTCTACCCGAGGTTAAGAGAAATATATTTTTGAAAAATATCTAAAATGTTTTAAAAACTGGTGTCTTACGTATTCTGATAACTAAATATAATATAATAAATTTGGAATGCTATTTTAGCGGATGAGAACGATAAGCAGGACACGAAGAAGATGCGAGCTCCAGTCTGGGGAATTTCACGAGAAACAAACGGACAATATTTAACCAATTCGATTCGAAATTTGAATAATTTAGCACGTTAATACGATTTATCTTATCATATTTGGAAATTTTTGTTAAAATTCTTATCGTTATTCAATTGTCATTCATTCATTACTTGGGTAGTAAATATTTTACTGGAAATTCATTTTAAAGATGTGAGGCCTTTTGGAAGAAGTACGTGAAATTACTTAGGTCCGTACTCGAAGTGTTGAAATAAGTTTGTACTTAAAGTGCGTCTCCAAATTGATGAGGATTAGATTTATGATCTAAAATTTACATTAGAGGGAAATAAAATGGTACTCTTGGATGGCTAATGTTTTATTCCAGTTTGCAATTTTCGCGAGATCAGTGTGAAATCGAGAATGAGATAACGCAGCTAAAATGTTTTCTTGATTCTGATAGTTGTTTCCGAAGAGTACTTCGGCAACTAACTGACTTGCTATGTAGTTTGCTTAACTAATTCAGGATCGATTAATTTTGCGAAAATCCTCCGTCGATAGTCTAATCTGCTCACCTGAAGAGAATCTCACCCAAGGGGCTTATTCATAGGCGAGAATTGCTGTGGGTCCTGAAATCCACTTGCTTGCAAACCAAATTGCTCCACGTTGGATCATATCTAATTGTAAGTCTGAGACCATATTCATGTGCATTCCAAACCTCGCGTAGTATTCAAGCAGAAGTCAAATAAAAAAAAATAAGCTGTTTCTTTGGGAATAAGAGATACAACTATAATATTTACATTCTCCATGTCTTTCCTGTACAAGTTTGCGTGTTTTCAATGAAAAATCGACTAATTCCAAGAGTGACTCTTGGGTACTGGTAAGACTTAAGAATTCTAGGCGATATCCTGAAATAATGCTTAGTACGTAATTAAAAATAATCGTAGAAATCCTCACTGCGAAGCTTTTAATATTTTGATTAAGTTGCCAATTCAAGTATTCTAGTGTTGTAATGTTTGATTTTGTTTGTTATCGGTATATGATGCATGGTTATTATTTGTTAATCATCAAAAATGTACTCCTCTGAAATTTTATTTGGTCATTTTTTCTTGTGCCACTGAGAATGTCTCCTTGGGAGACTGAATACGTATTTATTTATTTAATGGGAGTAAGAAATATTCAATATGACCAATTACAAAGAATCAGAACAGGATAAACATCAAGCAGATACCCGTTTTCTAATCGTTTATCGTAGTAAATTTTTAATAATAATGAAGTTAATGATCAGGAAAAAGATATACCAATGACAGATGGAGCAGTATGTACATTGCCATACGTCGAAGGGCTTTACGATAATGCACGTTCTTTGTAACATCGTCTTAATGGTTAATTGATATTTAAAACATTATCGCCAAAAACTATATTATGAAATGTACAATTAAAGTGTGCGTATTTCTATCAGGTTTACCTCTGACGTTAACTTCTGCCTTGAAAATGGTTACCAGCAGATGTATCGATTCTTTGAAAATCATATTTAAAACTTTTTTTGAAGCAAAAAAATTCCTAAATCAGTACGTCTGGTCATTTTGATGATACCTATCTGTGCTATTTATGCTTCAGAGCCTTTTCTTGCGGCGAGCGAAGATATCCCGGTAGTGCTAAGACCCTTTAATCCTAATTAATGATCTTTTCTCCTTCATGAGGGCAATTCTACGGAGGCTTGATTAAAATGCGCACTCGTTCTGCTTTTGTTTGCTAACGAATTTACGTCACTCTTCCTCATATGAAGAGTGAAATCGCGGGAGAAGAATGAAGATGGCAATCGCAGCAACTGGACATTCCCCCTTTTCTCGAATGGTTTCACTTAATATTCAATCCCCCTCCTTTGAAATCCCACCCTTTGGTCATCACGGATTAAGGCCATCGAGCAGGGGATCAAGCCGAGGGTTGGACATTCTGCCGATTGTTGTCCGCTGGTCCGTGCGATATAAATGAAGGAACCCGTTCTTGCTTAGGATGGACATTTGAAAATCCTCCCCATTTCAAATCCTCCCTCTGCATAGTTATCTAACCCTTTCCTGGATACGACAGCCTTTCCGCCGTATTTTGTTTGTTTACTCGCTACATTAACCAAGCGCTTCTCGAGCGGACCCGGAGGAACCATGACAACCGTGGTCAGTTTGAAAGATCCCCAAATTTATTTAAAATATATTTAATGAAATCTATTTACTGATATACATCACTTTGCTCCAGCTATTGTTTACATTATGAAGAATTTTATTGACATATCATACTTTATCAGTTCCTTTGTGAAAATAAATAATGTGAAGAATTGAATAGGGAACAACTTTTATCAATGACACAACATAAATAGTACTGGTATAAGTTGTTACTTTTTCATTTCCTCGCGTAATGGAGTCTTACCACAAAGTCATGCCAGAAGCAATTGATTGCATTAGTAAATAAATAACCGAAACCCTTCCTACAGATAATTAAATTGCATAAAAGATACTTAATGGTTATATTTTATTTCATCTTAATTGAATCGCGGCAGAATGCATCTTCTTCCATAATGTATTCTGCAGCATTAGACTTCGAATAAGACCTGAAAAGAGATTAACTTAATTTTTTAATTAAGCCACAAATTTCATACCTGTTTCGATTATAAGGATATTCCTTATTTTCAATTTCTCACTCTTGCCTAATGAGATTCATTTCCTTATATAAAACTTTGGTAGCTAAGGTAGACGGGTTGAATCAGTACAACTAATTCGAACGGACTAATTTCTCAATATGTGCAAATTAAATACTTTTTGCTAATTACAGAAGTACCTAAGGAAAAAATGCAATAAAAAGGTTAATTACTAAATATTCGATGCATTCTATCTCCCTAAAATGGAACAACATAGCTCTTTTGAATCATTATGATGTTAATCGTTGATAATTTCTTCATTTAAATTGTAATGCGTTCATTTAATTTCTTATTCCTCAGTTATCAAATAGAAATTTTGAATATGACCCTGATTTCTATCTTGAAACACGTGGGGCTCGCAGACAAGCAAGTGAATAGAGCATTCACCTTTAATGGAAGTTGTTTATGGTTAGATTTCCGGTGGGATCCATACGTGTGAATTGACCTTAGTTTTCAAAGCAATTAAAATAAATAAAATAAATAATAATAATTACTCGTCTCAGATGTTTCGTATATAAGCTTTAGTTGAAGCTGTGAGATTTCAATATTTAAGTTTCTCTGCTTACTCAAAATATCTCTTCTTAAGATTATCGGTGCATAATGCATATAATGGAGTTAGAATTGAGTGAGGAAATATTCTAATTATTTGATACACACAGTGAGAGTCCGACTTTAATGCTGGAGAGTTCCTTCCGATGATCGATTTCTGATGAAACAATAATCAATTCGATTTCCTTTAAATCCGAGCTAATCTTGCTAATGGAAGCAATTTATTGGTGAGAGAGGTGGTCCAGCGGGGAAAGACATAACATTCACTTCCTAACGATCGCCGCTTATTTGCGGGACTTGCACATGCAAATATATTCCAGTGAAAGTGCGTACACATCTCTTCTTTTTTCCCCTCTTGTTTTCTCTTCGATGAAATTGGTTATGCAAGGCGTCGCTTGGGAATCAAACTTTCCACTTCCGAATTTCCGATAATCAAAAAGTTTCTCTCGACTCATTATGCTTTCTTTTCATGCAAGTTTCTATTCGCTCTCTTTTATTCTTGAATTGCACACGAAACTGGATTATTCCTTTTACTAATGAATGAAAGAATTTGTAATTTCTTGAATATAGATTTTAATATTTACCATTAGCTTCAAGTTAAAGATTCATTCATTAATACACTTATTACTTTAAATCGTGGATTTACATTCTATGAATGTGTGAGATTAATCGTAATTTGATATATTTATCTTCCTTTTGTCATATTCTGTGCACTCCAAATTCCCTCTCTTCTTTTTCTTTTATCCACTGAGTCTTTAGCTCTCTCCATTTTTTAACAGTTATTCTGCGGTGCTGTTATTATGTGAAATTTTCGTAAAGAAATTAACAGAGATAGTACATAGTATAAATTTGATTAAGTACTAAAACATTATCTAATTACTATCCCTATAAGATTTAGGATACAAGTTGTAGTTTTGGATCTTTTTGAGAACATATTCGGTGGGAAATTTATCTTGTGTAATTTATTTTCTCTGTGCCTGGTTTTATGTTTTCCTCGCTCTAATGGAAGTTTCTTTCAAGCAGTTTGCCTCGTAATATTTGATGAAAATATAATTTTTAATGTATATTTTTAACGTATTTTCAATATTTTGTGAGATTTTTACTTTTATATGGAGTTCGTAATAAGAGCTTTAGTCACTCTAGTGTAGTGGCTTTAGTGTACTCTATTCTATACACACTTCTTCTTCTTTTTCAATTCGAGTTTAGAAAGTATCTAATAAATGCGTGCTTTTGTTTGCCGCGAACCAAGACTCATGTGTTCCGTGAAAGAGGAAATGTGGAAGCACTGACACGTCCTATCGATTGTATTTTTCACTGAGAGTACACTCTTTAGAATACATTCTCGTTAGGTAACATACTCGTTGATTAATACTGTTGCCCATCAATGTTTTGTTTTCCGGATGCAATTATGTAGTCGACATCGCTGCGCCTGATCCTTATACCTTCGGTGTTACACCAAAGTGTGCAATTTTGCATCGAATCACTGAAAGGGGCAATTAACATTAGCAGGGAAGGAAATTAAAGAAAGAAAGATGTATTTGTACAAACAGTTAGTTATTCAAACTATTAATTGAGTAAAAATTTAACATCAATCACCGCTCCCTTTTGTGAAATAATAAAAGCGATATAAAGAATAGTTAATGCGAAAATGTATTTCTAATAGCATGTTTAATTGTTTTAAACCAATAAATTTTCTTCTTTCGTATTCTATTGATTTGAATTGAGAAGGTGAAAACCTCCCATAAAACTCTCAGAAATACTCAATACTCTTATTTATGACCTCAGACCGTATTGATTACTGCTTGCTTATGCTCCAATCCAATACTATTTCTCATTACACTTTTACAGTAAAAATTGACAATTACTCTTTATTCGTATTATAAAGTAAGTCATATTACTGAGTCGCATTTGAGGTAAAAAAAATAATCATAATTTTTCATCACAGTAATGATAATCAGTACACATTTTTCCCCAAGGAAAATTTTATATCTGGCTGTACTCTCTTTAATGCTCTTAGAAGTAACTTCTAGCAACATGTTTTTTCTTCAATCACTTGGATTTGACTATTTATTTTTCAGCATAAATAATTACTAAGCTAAAAATGGAGATAACTAAATGAAATAAGAAGAGATAAATGCGTAGGTAGCTATGATATGGAACGAGCAGATAGTTCATTCGAAATGCGTTCTCTTCCCCGTGAATTCCATCGCTGGTCTACCGGGGATTTCATTTCCGTACTAAAGGTGAGAATTGCTTTCGATGGAATCGGCGAAATGCGCGCGCGTGTGATGGACAGATATCTGCGGACAGGAAAGGCGGGGATGCGATAAAATCGCTTCATAAAAAGGAGTTGGATTGTTTTCATTTGGAAAGGATTCAAACTGGAAAACCCGAGGATGCAAGTTATATACACACTCATCTGCGTCACTAGAAATTGGCTTATTTCAAGCCCTTTTACAGGTATACGAGCGTGCAATTTAAGTATTAAAATGTTAGTTACATTGGATGTAAGAGTATTGGAGGAAATTGTATTGAAAATTGCCAGTTAATAAAATAATCACCGTTGTAAGTCAAATTGTAAATATTTTTAGTTTATAGACTTACACTGATACTTTTTTAAACTATTATTCGATTATTCGAACTCTAAGCATGAAAGTCAGGTATTCTAATGTTCTCATCGGGGGTAATGAGATAGGTAAATATTTTATCACCCTCACACTCACAATTCCCAATTCATATGTTTTGCAACTCTCGTCTGCTCTGTGAATTGGATGTTTTCATGTACTTGATCTTCTCTTACTTTGTGACAACGACTCATAAAAGCGGAATTTGATTTTAGATCATCTAAATACTTCTTAGATTAACATTTTTCGATCAAATTACCTCGAGGCACTGGCTAAGTATTTGAGGGAGATAATCATTAAATTCTCTCAAGATGTGTAGTATGCGTACTACCAAAATCATAAAATACAATATGAATGGGGATAGATGTTCATCTTAGCACTTGTAGGTGTGCCAAACCTGATGGATAAATAGTGATGAAAGGATGAAGTATAGGGACAAGACTGGGACTCGAACCTAGGTCTCCCACTTTCCGGGCAGATAGTTCAGTTGCTAGAATATCTGCCCGGAATCGCGAGGCCTAAATTTGAGTGGGAGTCATTTCGCTATTTACAATTCTGTTTATCCTTCGACTAAACACAATGATTTTTAAAACATCAGATCATCCAAATCAAACATCCAAAGATGGCTGTAAGCATTGTAATTTGCCTTTCCAAGTATTCAGCGAAAGGCAACGGGAAGAAGTAGATGACCGGCTTAGAGAGCGACTGGGCGGAGGAATGTATAGAAAATGCTAGAGAGGCAGAGTGGAAGGAAGGAAATAAATCGGTGGTGTTGTGTTCAAAGGAAGAGTTTGCGATGGCAATGAAATGGATTGCGGTCATCGCCTCCGTTGTCATGCCCTTCTCATTGTTGCACGGCGACGTTGATGGTGCTCTTGACTGATCATTTCGGCTTCCTAATTCTTCTTAACTCAATCGCAAAGGCCTCTTAATTTCGTTGCAGAAGGAAGGGGTGGAAACGGCTCATTGTTCTGCAATGGGCTTTCGAGATTCCCTGAGGAATAAGCGACTAAGGACATCTTATTGACCATTTCAAGGCGATTGAGGTCATTTGGACGCCATTTCAATGACTCCTCCCTCTCTTTAGTTGTCTTCAATGGCATCATCTTTGTAAACAAGACGTATAGTGATGCTCCCTTCAGAGACACCGAAGAAGAACAACTTCCAATGGAATTGGCTCGTTCCTTCCTTAGTTTTGCTCTCTCTTCTCCTCTTTTTAATGAGTAAGTTGATAAATATTATCTGCCGTGCGAATAGCTATTGCTAATTTTTATGTTGTGCACTATCTTAGGTTTTGTTAACATTGCTTCAAAACAAATTTAATTCGAAAAATTATCTAGCTTTTAAATATTTTTTCTCATCAGAAATATTAACTTTTATAATCTTCTGATTACATTTTCGTGTTAGTTACGGTATTGGAAATTTTTTATGACAGTAAACATACCATCTTTCTATGAAAGTGCAATTAAGTTTAGCAATTTGATGTTAATGTTCGTGCATTATTTGTTATTATCCAAGCGGGAAGCGTGTTCAACTTTTGTAAAAAAGGTCCTGGGTTCGATTCCCGGTGATATGTGCCGTAGTTGTCAAAGCACATTTAACAATACTTCTACTAAAAATTTACTGTGGAAATTACTGTTATTCCTTTCAAGATGGTTCCACCGAAACTCCACGAAGTCAAGATGAAGCACATTAACTTAAAATATATAACAAAATATTAGTTTTCGTGGAAAAGAGGCCAAATTGGGCCTAACCTCGACTAATTTATTCGCTCACCCCACATGTACCATTTCCTACGTTGGAACGCTTCCCCAAAGGGTATTCTCGCATTTCAAAATGGAATTCAAGAAGGGATAGTGACTCTGTGACCGGCAATGCATTGCAAATAAAATTCCCCGTGAAATATAACTCGCATCCTGCGAAAGTGGCCAACTTTTTGCGCTTCCCGCATTGTGACTCCTCCTTCCGCACCACGACTCTCATGAAATGGAATTATCCCAATTGCTTCTGCTTCACTCGGAGCATTAGCATACGTGGCGTGATACATTGCTGCCAAAATTACGAGATGAAAGCTGAGAATAAGTCGCAATTTCTCTTCCTTCCCAATGAATTCCATTCCGCTTGGACTGGTGTCCGGCATCGGCCGTTGTCTCTGCGATTGCGGCTTAATGTGCTTCCATCTTGCGCCGATGAATTTACGGAGATGAATCTCCTCTGAGGATGTGTCGGGCATTCCGATGTAGCAACCTCATAACGCAGCCTCTGAACCATCTTTATCCCTTGTAATGGTTGATGGTTTCGCCCTCTTGTGCTTGATTTAAGGGCCAGATTATGATGTTCTATCGCCAAGAAATAGAGCGTTTAATCTCATGAATGAGGTTATCGTTGGTATTCAGTTACATGTGCATACAGTCTGACAGTATTTAACAGGGATGATTATGTTTGCTAATTTAATTTAACTTCTTCAAATTTTAACTGCATGTTAATGTGGACCAAAAGTGTTTGAATCAGTAGACTTTAAAAATTGCCTCGTAAAAGATATTATATCTGGCCAAGTCTTCCTTATAATAAGATGATCTCCTTGAATTATCGAAAATATTGCGTAATGAAGATATTTTTTTTGTTAATTTAATAAAATTATGATTATTATTAACGCAATAAATTTTAATTTTTATTTAATGAATTAATTAAATTGGATTTCATTTACGATCATACAAAATACTCTTAAGAGATTTATCAAATTAATTCATAATCTTAATACTCTAAGGTTCTTTAATTTTATAATTTAATCATTAATTACTCATTATTATTACTACTAATATTAAGGAATCCACATTTATTTACTTAAGAGCTTAATTTTTAATCAAAGAATACACAACAAGGATAGTGCAGTGAGAGTTCTGCGTGCCAAAATATCTCTCATTGGTGTTATTGGACCACCACTCCTGGCGAAGAAACTACTTTTTCAGAAGTTATGGGCTTAGTTTAAATTATCTACCTCACCTCCACTATCTTCCGTTCTTGCTATTCCTTATGTCCATTCTCATTCAGAGGTTCTCTATAACGATCCGGATTGTCTATCCTTTCTTGAGAGCGACATTTTTATTCATAAATGACTGCAATACAATAAAAAGAAGCGTAAATGTATCGAAAACATATCGAAAGCTGGTAACTACGAGGAAAACTTATATTTTGTCTTACGTGTACGGCTTTGAAGTGTTTTTTTTATCGCCTTAATATTTTAGTGAACATCTCGGACAGTGATGCTTAATAAGTTTTTCCATACGAATGAACTGTTTTATCTGAAAATCAATATTTTAGTTCATTCCATTTCTAAGCGGGATTTTCCTCTCCAGTTATTATCGATTGAATCTTATGGGTCACTGCTAGGATTGCCAACTCTACCGGAATATTCATTAGGCTCTTTTGGGAATGATATTGAAATAAGATGGGGAGGAAGATAGGAGCACATTATGAAGTGTGCTCAGGAAAGCCCAAAGGATAGTGAAACGAGACCGGAAATCCAACAAGGAACTTCCAATCACCGATAAGTGCGCTACCTAATGTAGCTTTCTCGCAGAGGAACCTCACTCGATTGACTGTCGCCCTGAAAGTGGGAGACATGGGTTCGAGTCCCAATCTCATTTTTTTCCTCCGGATATTCTTTATATTTTGAGATTCCTCTGCCTTCTGAATTTGGACGTTTTTCTTCCACGTTCATTCAATGTATGAAAATATTGCGTTTAATATATTATATGGTTGACTTACGAATAATGCAAACGTAGATTTTGCTTAATACTTAACGATAAATGATTTATAAATAATCCTATACTTTTTAGCTACTATTCCTCTAAAAATGTATAATTTTTATCTTTAGATTGCCTCGTAAGCTGCAAGCTTTCCTTAGAAAAGGGTTACATTTACCTTTCCTTCAATTTATGAATCTTGACCCATAATTCATCTCAGTATACGCTATATCATTTCGTTCTTATCTTGTGTGCCTTCTACAGCAGTCCAAATGAATAAGTATATTTTTTAACTACTCCATAGCATAAAAGAGTCTCAAGGTATGAACATGGTAAATTTTAATTTTCGTAATTCCTTTTATTAACTCCGAGTCATCCTGTATTCTTAAATAGTTATTCAACGATAAGACATTTAACCCTTCTTTTTTCGCGGACGAGTGTCCGTGGCCTCTTCTAGACAGTTTATTCCTCATCATTTTCTGGAATTTCTCTTTTTTCACAATGCTTAGATACGCTTTAATACCACTCTTAAAGAAATGGAATATCTTACATCTTTGATAGTACATGAAAAATTAATTCTCTTAAAGTAAATGGCTTCGGGAAATAGTAGAATAGCAACTTAGTTTGTTTCACCCGTAATTGTACTCGTGACAGGGGCGTCGGTATAAAGAGTTAGCAACCGTCAGCATGCACAAGAGACGTCCCCATTGTCCTTACTGCAGTTTCACTCCATAATGGCGAAGTGACCGCAAGAGGCGATGGATGCCTGCGGACAAAGAAGGAGCCTTTATTCTGCTCCCCAGCGTACCATCTTCTGCTCCCTCTCACCACACCCTTCCTAACCAATTACACCCATCCTACTTGATGCTGTATAGATCTTCTCTCTATAGATCTTCTCCGATTCTCGCTTCACATGCGTGATCTCCAAACCACAGAATATGTGAAAGTTTTTAACTACAGTTATTTGTAAATTGTCGCAAGCTCTTTTGTTGTTTCTTTGGACAGAAAATTAATAAAGAATCTAAAGAAATGTATTCGGGTTTGTGCGGAAGTAGGATATTGTAATCAGAGGAAAAAGTGCATGAATAATTCACAGTAAGCGGCGAGTTGTTGCGGAAATTCATCATTTAGAATGAAGAGAGGCGTTTTACTTTTCCCACCAAGAAAATATTTTCTTTAATAAATTTCGACCAGAATTTTACAAGTACTCGTCGTCATCAGGTGGTAAGCCTGGTCGTGTTTTATTTAAGAAAACAGTTCTTTTTGTGGAAATAGTGCAATACTTCTCTTCAATTTATATAAAAAGGGAATGCAGTTTCCTTCGATATTCGAGCCTTAATAAGGATATTTTTTTCAAATGATTTAGTGACATGATCATATTTCCGTAAATTAAAATTGAATCTCTCAGTTGCATTTTATGCTCTTTCTAACTCCAGAGCGCTTTATTCAGATGATGTGTTACGCCTCTATAACAAAATGAGTTATAATTAGAGCATATACAATTTTGACATTCAGAGATAAAAAATTCCCTTGACGACTAAAAGAATGAAGAGATGAATATACTCATTTACAAATGTGAACAATTTTCTGGGGCTAGGAGAGATTTTCGTTGATAATAACACGATAAAAATTTTATACTGATTAAAAGTTATTAACTTTGAAGTTTATCTCGCAAACCATGCAAATAATCTTTCTTATCGCTCGGTAGTACTTCTTTATGTGGACGTTACTTTTACCCACGCATACATCAGAGGTAAATAAAAAATTCAGTCTTCCTGAGCATTCAATACCGCATTTTAGTTACTTCCTGAAACAAATATTATAATTTAAATAATTATGTTTCTCAATCTTGCTATTAAACCCAAGTGTGGGTGTTAACTAAAATGGAATCCTCTTATAGTGAGAGATTTATTTTTATGTACGATCAAAATGCTAAACATTTGGAATAGTCAATTCTGCAGTGCCTTTATGCTTTCAAATGTAACCTCATTTTATGCAGAAAAGTGAATATAGCCATCAAATGGAAAAAGGTTCCCAACCCCTGCTCTACGCCATGATGTGCGTTCTCTTCTAACCGCTGTGAATGTCATATGATGTATTGTGCGGTTAAGAGAATATTATGCTTTCAGAACAGACAAATGCGGGTTTAAATTGTAGCAGCATTTTGCCAGCAATGAAGGGATTTATGCATTGGGGAAATGTTTCAATGCGACACAATCCTAATGTGTTTATTCCTTTTCCTTGAAGCACTTTTAAATTCTTCCGTTAAGACATTCTAGAATAGTTTAATATAATGAAATTTACTTTGAGGTGTGTGAAAAGAAATTTGACTCGACATATCCTCGGATAGTTTAACAGTAAATCTTCAATGGAAAGTCATTTTCTATTATTAAGAAACTTTAGTTGTTGGTCAATCGATTACGGGTTCGATTCGGTGGGAGCACACATGCGCGAAATGACCTTAGAAGCTTTCTCAATATTAATGATATTATTTGGGAACCAATTTAAATAAAAACATCGAGACTTCCACAGCAGATATTTAATTTATCATGTTTCGCTAACGTGTTCACATCTTCACCTGAAGATGACAACTCAAGTCATCATTTTCAATATGATTGCTGTGAAATTCTATGGAGTTACAATTGAACATATCAAATTTAGTTATTCGTGATTCGAGATTAATAAAAATTATCCTTAAATATCCTGTGGACCGAACTCATTGGTTTATTCTATTTTAAATCATTTTAATCACTTTACTTTCCGATAATTTTATCTGCCTCATCATGCCGTATCGAAGCAGTTTATTTAATAAAACAGGAATATGATTGCGGTTGTGTGTATCCAATGCGATATTCGTCGTTTGTATGATGAAGAGCGGCGACTGATCTTAGGGGTGATTGATGACCATCTTTCCTCCGAAGGATTTGTTTTGCTTGTCTGCATTAACTGCTCAAGACTCACGCGTCATTTACCTCCCTTAGTCTTCTATACTTTTCTTTAACACATCTTGTTACATTTGGAAATCACTTCATCACACATTCTGCTTCCTTCTAAAACTCTTACTTATCGAAACTATGAAGTTTTAAAACTCTTGACATGTTGTTGTGAATTTTTATATCCACTAAATCACTTACTCACACATTACTCGTTACATCACTTATTCCACATTACACGAACAAGCACTGCTGCTATAAACATGTAAAATTTATAATTTAGATTACTTATCTGTGTGTATCGTGACGCTTGGTCAATCTGAAGTGAATCTTGGTTATCTGAAGTTTCCTTTCGTTAACAGGGAAGAAAGTGAATACCTCTTTGTAGATAATTAAAGGCAGTTTGAATATCTTTCGTTGAATTGATAAGATTCCTGTTTTAAACCACCAGTGAATTCAAAACTCGTCAATGTACGTTCCAATATTTTAGTCTTTATTTTATGAGGAACCCTAAACATACGAAATGAAATCGACATTATCGCCACTAATCCAGTTGCAATTACACGGCACATTTGCTATCGACCCGCGTCCATCAAAGCGTATTTTTTCTTCCCGCCCAAGATTTTTCACGCCACAATTAGACACCGAAGATCCCATCGAGATAATTAGTCCCCTCAAAAAGGAAAAGAATTAGATGAGAATCAGCGACGCTTGTAATCTCCGCCATAAGCCACCGAAGAAAGCGTCGGGTGGAAAACAAATGGATGTGCTGGGGCGTCGGCGTCGTTTTGATTTATAGTCGTCGTGGACGAGAAGAGACGCCATCTAGAGGCTGATTCGCGGAGATTGGAAAGGACGCCCTCTTGTGATAATTTATTCGAAGATGTTTTGCAATTTCATGCTCGTCCTCGAGGGAGTTTGGCGTGCGGATGTCAACTTTCGAATTGCCTTTTCAAAGTTTCATGTTTCGCTCCCCACGCGGCGCTCGCGTCTAAGTACAAAATGAACATCGGAGAGAATCTGGGCTATCTATTCCTTTGGCGTCACAGATTTAATGGTTCTGAGTTTAAATGATCATCGCGCGGGAATCTTTGTTTCCTTGTTCCGGAATATTCGAAAGAGAGATTTAAAAGCCTTGGAAACTCCTTTTTTCCATTTATCGTGCGGTTTTTGCCTCCTACGGTACTTTTTCGTAGGTTTTCCTAGACTTCTCATGAATTGATTGCTCGGAACACGTCGTAAAATCTCTCTTTTCCGTTTAGTTGATTTAATTTTTCTAAATACTTTTATTTATCTTTATTATTTTTAAGCTTAAGCTTCTTTACGCTGTTTAGACCCCATCTAGAGTACTCATGCATTGTATGGGGAAATTAAAAAAAAACATTTCCGTTCATTTTGTTAAATATCTTAAGAAAAACCATAGGAGTTACCATTATGATTTTCAACATAGGATAGTAATTTTTGGAAGAAAGGAGATTAATATTTTAGTCAAACTCAGTACGTATAAGCTTGAAAATATCAGAGATAGCGAAAAACATAGGAGATAATAGAAAAAGTCAGCGTATTAACTTAACTTATTAAATTATATGGTCGTGAATATTGTTAAAAAAAGTTTAAACTATACTTGATGCACATAGGTACTAATTTCTCCTGTTTTAAAGAAATATCGCAGAAATTTAATGCAATCAAATACGGAAATGATCTTAATCCGAAATGGTCTGCATGGGCATTTCGAAATCATCTATTTATTTCCTTTGGATTCGTGAGTGGAATCCTGTTTATCAAAGTCTGCATAACAATAAATGGTTAATTTCGAGTAAAGGCTTCATTTCTCTCTCAACATCATTTTCCTCTCTATCTTCCCTCGGCTTTGTTTACCCCTAAAATTAACTCAGTTTTTGTGAGAGGAATCTTCCGCAGTCCCCTCGCGACCGCATAAGAAATAAAGGGAAAAAACTGTTGCTCTGATGATTAATGGGCTCCTTCCATAACCTCAATCCTTCCCAATGAGAATAGCAGAACACAAATCCCAACACCTCAATCCCCAGCCAAACGCACTTTCTCCATTCGATGTTTTGCAAGTGCACTTGTTCTGTGTTTACATAATTCCGCGGATGATTCATGCGAACGACACCATTTCTAATGCGGCGAGACGCAGTCGTGGCGTTTTAGAAAAACGCCGACGTTTTCTTTTCCTTTGTTTTTGCACACTCTCTTACGTATAAGCATCTGTTACTCGGTGAATATGCAGACTGAAATACTGCCTTTTTATTTTGCTCCGAAGAGACCGAGAAATCTTCGAAGTTGATCACGAGAATGGTCACGTCGACGGCACGTACCAATAATTTTAAGTGTGCATTCGCCGACTGGAAAATGTAAGGAATCCGGAGTTCGGTAGACGCCGATAAATATGGGAACGGATTTTCTGGAATTGACTCATGTTTACTTTTCCGTCGTATTTTAAATGAGACGTCCATTTCATTATCCTCGACTTTATTTAAAGCCGAGGTTACTTGTAATGATTTATTGTGCAATTTGTTTGATAGGACAAAGTAAACATACAGTAAAACACGCTTAAGACGCTTTTCAGGGGATCAAATGAAAAACCACGTGATAAAGAGGATAGCGTTATAACCGATGGTTCACATCTCATTTACATTAGAAAGTAAATTGGAAGGGATTTTCGGTTTAATTTTAAAATAAGTACTTTACACGTTAAAAGCGAAAAGGAATCATCTTTAATTTGATTCACTTATCACAGATGTAGATTTAGAGAATCCGAAAACTATTTCAGTGTAATATAAGATGCCTTATCGTCATACATTTTAAAAATACTCGGCTTTTCGTGGAAAGCCATAACTGAAGTTAAACAATTTTTCCACACTGTTTCTTTATTGCGATCGAGATTGATCAAGAAACCCTGCGGAGTATTCATTTCGACGGTATTTAGGTAAACATATATCTGGTATACTTTATATACTAGAAATTGCTAAATTAACAAACAATCGATTTATTTACCTTTGAGAAGATGAACTTTGTATTTAAAATCCAAAGGTAAAAGTATTTCCAAAAAGTAAGTACTTTTACTGTATAAACATTGTTAACAAGTTCATTGAGTGAAACGGCGTTAACATTACTCAGAATGGAGCACCTATGTTTGTTAAAGGAGATTTCAGATTCTACAGAAGTATTTCGGCCATGACAGAGTCCCTCGGCTGGGATTTGCTTTTAACCCAGTGTCAAAATAACAGAGGACATATTATTAAGGATTAACAAGAGGTAATTTCAGATTAATAGAGAATGATAAATTAAGTTGTAGATTAAATGAGGGAAACTTAGGAATTATAATCCACACAAAGTACACGTATACGTATCCACGTAAAAAGATAAGGAAACCGGTGTTTTTATAGCCTATGGCAGACGTCTTTGACAGCTTTCAGGATCACAATGTAAATGCATAAGAACATACTATATAACTGGTACGCGAGTAAATGTGGGAACTTTCCTCCTTGTAGTACATCATCATTGTCAGAGTTCCCACTCCATCGAATCTTCCTCCTCTCAATTTTCCGTGCTCACTACAAGGTGTTGTTCCTTGGACGTCTGCAGTGGCGTCTGCCCATGTTTAGGCTGTGCGAACACGAGAGCCCCCCCTCAACGGAGAAACAATGCCCACTGACAGTGACGGATTGACTGAGATATCTCTGCGACCGGAATTACGTCACGTGCCTCCTCACCCCTTCTTTTAATAATGTAATTCACTCTCTACACCGATAACATTTCCTTCTCTCTTTCACTTCGCTTCGAAGCGGTTGATGGTTGAGGAAAAACTCCGTCATAATTGGAAATAGATTAATGATGGTCGTTTCTTATACCTTATGATTGCCACTTTCCAAAAAGTCATTTAACTTCCTATTCATCCCAGAAATATTTTAAAAATCGAACGGCTACAATCAGCTTATAAATATGATATTAGTTGAGATTAGTGTATTTCAAACAGTGTGCCGCGCAGAATAGACTGCCGCGATATGTGTGCCGCGAACAATTTGTCGTAGGAAACATAGATTCGATAGGAAACATTATATGGAGAGATATTATATATCAATCTATGGAGTGTTTCCGAAGGGAAAAAGTAAGGTAAAGACAAATTCAAATAGTTGTATGAAGGACGGCTTGGGTTTTCAAGAGGTAAAGAAAATGAAGTATGTTCATATATGTCTGGAATAGGTTACGATTACTATACGTTGAATATTTTATATCTTCTTTCTCCGGTATTTTTCAACGAATATTTTTTATAGCTCATAAATATGAAATATTGCCGTATGAGCAACCGTTGTGTTCTTGCTTACTTCAGAATATAACATTTGCTACTGTAAAATTATTCAATACCCTGCGTAAAAGCAAACAGCAGTTTATCAACATTAACATATAGAACTATAATGATAAATAAGCATAATTCTTCGATTGGGTTATGTATTTGAATGATGAACTCAGCAGATAACTTATCGACGGAAAATATTTTATGTTCGCTGAATGGAATACGTTTAGAATTCTTCATTCCCTCCACAAAACTACTGCCTTTTTAAAATGGAAGAGTTGGATGGAAATAAAAGAAAATGTTGCATTGGCGAGGATAATAATTGATAAGAGGTCAAGTGAATAACAGAAGGAAGGGAAGGAGATACAAAAAGATAGGAATGAGAGTAACTAATCATATACGAAAAGTTGTTTTAAGAAGATAAGAATGAACTGCAATAATGTAGTTTATGAGGAGTTCTTTATTTCGAAAATTATACTTGTCCTATGTTTTTGATTCAGCGAAATGTAATTTAGAGTATTTATTTGCTAAGCAGGTGAAAATTTCACTATCAAAGGTGATGATCATCAACATAATCATAGTTTCTCTCACAATTAGATCGGCGATATATTTCCCCCGTGAAATTCACAAATTACCAATAGTAATTTCAAACCGACGACCAAGCACGTTCTCGAATATCCAATCTCTCAAAAAAGAAACTTATTGGCGAACATAATAAACCAGTTCAATCAGCAGGAGCCGTTTCAATTATTTCAATTACATTAGCTGGAATAACACGCCGTGTAATTAAAATATTGAATGCGAATCAATCCATGGATATCAGGCAAATTAGCGTTTCCGGTGGAAGAAAGAGTTGAAAAAAGCCGCCATTCAGAGAAAGAATCGGAAGTGACGAGTTCGGCGCGAGCTAAAGTCAATCAGTGTCGAATAATCCCAATTGGACATTCTACCGTTTGGAAACACGGACAAACGTTTACCTTCGCTCGCTCCTCGTGCGTGTTTTGTCACCGTTAATTGATGTAATTACGTCAGCCGCCGTCGGATGGCGCTGTGGAATAGTATATGTGGACGACGTTCACGTCGACGCTATTTTCTCTCAACGATCGGAAAATTAGATCAATTAAGGCGTCGCCATTTCAGAGGCACGTACTGTTTGCAGTGCTCAATCCACACTTTCGCTAAATCACACTTTATTAATTAATTGCGGAGTTATGATGTGGAAGTTTCTTTGCTTTCGATGATAACTATTTAAGGCGATGTTAATGTCATGAGCCATATTGTACAAAGGACCAATAAGAACATTTCTATAGTTATTTACTGGTAATCAATGCACGGAATCGAACATTACTTATTCCCTTTCCGGTACAACCAAAATGGTAATTAAAGTTCACTGTCGGTTTCCCAACTACAATCACCAATTCTATCAATTTGTAAATAAAATCCGTGGACTACTCTGTGCTATAATTCACTTGGAAATAATTAATATTCTGAATTCTTTTATCGCAAGGTTCATTACTCAGAATTAATTACGGATGCATAATGCCCGCCGAAGGTAAATAGAAAAAAACACGCTTCGAGGACAGTGTAAATGTCTTCTTTGTTAACAAGATAACAAAATGTTATGAACTGTTTCGTGAGGAATTAATCCGAGGTCCTTACTCTGGGGTCACTTAATGAAGATTTGAAATATGTTAAATTATGAACACGCATTGATGACAAGACGTCACTCAATATCTTTAGCGAGTTGGTAAATATTTCTGAGCTCGTGCTCATCTTTCCGCCAATTAATACATCAATATGTTATCTTTGTTTATCCCATGTCATAAAAGTTACTGAACCTTTTAACACATTGTTAAATTTGACAAGTTCTGTCTTTCCATGAGATTTTCTCGCTCCAGAGAACCTTTTGCAAACATGTCACTCCCACTCTATGCTTTTATCAGGATACGTTTCGATTTCATATCTTTCTTGTGAACTTTTTTCAAGATGAAAGAAATTAATCTAACCCTGAATATTATTTATTGATGCATAAAAACCTGAACACAGTTGATGCGATATCCATGTGAATGGGAATTAGAATATAGTAGTAATAATGGTAAGGATTGGGAAAGAAAACAGGTATTTTGAAAAGCGACGAATCAAGTAAAAGATGGTTTTAATCTTATAAGTGTTGATGGAATTCCCGTTACAGAACTGCGTGTAGTAGAAGATGAAGTGATGTGCGAATTGTGCTTTTTCACTTCCAATCAAACTAAGATTTAATTGAAAAAAATTCAAACCTCGAATCAAATTGACTAAGTGTTCGATTCAATAAACGATGCTTTGTCCGTTTGTATCTCATGAGATTCCCAAAATAGAGCTCTCTTTTTCTTGGTCTCCTGCTTATCGTCGACGCCCACTAAAATAGCATAGCAAATTTATGAAAATGTAAAACGATTCATTGTAAATATAATATTTTTTAGTCATAGTCGTTTGTATTGGTAAATTATTTTTGGCCAAATGCGTGATAATATAAAATGTGTGTATATAAAAGTTTTATCATGACCGAAAAATAAATTTACATTAAGTTATAAAATCTATAATTCTACACATGTAGGAAAAAGTTAAGAAAATTTGAAAGCTCTTATCGCAGAACACTAATACTTGTCAATACGGAAGCTCCAATAGCTTTAGAGGAGATATGTAGAAAACCGAAAAAGAAATATATGGTATCGAATTTATAACATTCCGCTGGTGAAATTTGTAATCGATTTGAAGTTTTGCAGATATCAATTCGGTTCGAAAGCATTGTCGAACAAAAAGATTAATGTGATTCGAAATTTCGAATGTTCACACGCCATTATAAACATGTACCTGATGCGTTCTACAAGAATTATAACGTTCAAATTCGTGCATTTTGATGGTTGATCATCCGAAAAAGGAGTTTAACTATTTTGGAGGAAGAGCTTAATTGAGTGTCAAGCACCCATTCCTTTTTCGTGGCAGTTGGAAGCCATATAGCAAAGGGGTTAAGTTGAAAGCAAGCTCTGAGTCAGAATCTCTAAGATAAGTGTTAGTGGGAGTTCCAAGGCGGAGTCTCGTGCCAAGGCGTTTGACACGTCTGAAAGACAGTTGAGATAGCGTCCAGCTGTAAGTAAATGAGATCGGAACGCGTCAATGGATAATAGATTTTCGCTCTCCGACACTTCTTATCGGCGAAGGGGTTAAAAACACATGGGAGTTGCCTTTTGACTCTATCCAGAGTTGGCTTCTTCAAGTTCAAAAGGTTATTCAGTTTTATCTGAGAGAGAATTTTCACTTCAGCGAGATATGCCTGATTTTATTTGAATATTATGTTTAAAGAAGATGCGATGCGCATGTGGTACACATTGGAGACATTATTGCTCGTTTGCTCTTCGATTTTTCAAAATTTCAATCAAAAAGTGCGGTAGAAAAGCAGAAATTATTGATGAAAAGGCGTTATGTTCTATTACAGCGAATACCCCATTATTTTCATCACCAAGTTTTTCTCGTAGAATATTCTTTGTATGATCATTTAATTTAGTGATTGATATATTACTTGGATGTAAGAAAATGCTATGATTTATTTACTCACATAGTTCGAAAACTGACAGAAAGGATATTTCAATAATCTTAATAAGAGCTTCTTATGATATAATTTGATAATTTTTTCGAAGACAAAGTCGCTACAAGTGTCATGTTTAGGAACTCATTCTCCACGAATGTACGCCATAGAATCGTAATTCTAAGTGTTATCACATAAAAACTAGTGTTATAAGAATTGTGTTTTTTCACTTCGAATCGAATTGACGAAATTATTCAAACTTGCAATCGAAGTCCTTTTGTTAATCGTGAATTTCCCAAATTGGTGCTCTCACTTTCTTAGTCGCCTGCTTATCGTCATCATCGGGTAAAATAGCAACGCAAATTTATGGAAATTTTTAGCATAAGTCGTCATTATTCGTCGACGTCAGTCATTTGGATTAGAAGTGTGCTTATATAATAACTGTCATGGAAATGTAATTTATATAATTGAAAATTGAACAAAAAAGGAGTGAGAAGGAAAATATTTTCCAATAATAAAGTTTGTATTCGATTTGACTCTTTGGAGATTCGGTTACAAATAAATGTCGAAAAATAAAAAAGCAATGCGAAATTTCGAATATTCGCACGTGTCTACAAAAAAAAATCAAACTTGCTCTCTCTTAAACTTATGAAAATTTGATAATGAGTCAGGGAAGCATATAATAATGGATTTTATTTGATTGGATTTGCAAAAGTGTATTTTCTTGATAATGTGGTTCTTTGTGCATAATACCTTTCTAAGAAATTTGCTGAAGCGCCAATTTCGCTCGAACGCCAATGAAGGTACGGAAGAGAGGCATCGTTAAGATGGCGATAAACAATGTTCATTTGACGAATAAAAGAGATTCTTGTGTTCTCTTTGTCTTCTCTAATTTCAAAGGAAACGCAAAGCGGTCTCTTGGATAAGCACACTCTCTTCTTCACTTTTATTTTCCCTTTGTAACGAGAACTTCTTTTGCCGGAGTATTTATCAAAATTTCTCGCAGAGCATTGGACTGCATAAAGCGTTGGCTTGATTCCTTTCTAATTGTCCTTTTGTGTGAAGAAAAGACCTTCGGCGCATTTTATTTGGAATAAGTGGAGAGGAAATCAGTGCTTTGACCCCTCGCGGTGAAGTCTGCGAGCATTTGGCTATAGAAATTGCGTCACTGAAGCATGAAAGCATTCTTTTCAATGTATCAAAGGCATGCTTTCATTCCTTTAACATACCGTAGCCAAATTTTAGTATCTCTCATTCCAACTTCATATCTCGCAAAAACGATACCAGCTAAATATCGTTGTATAACATGAGAAATGAGTGATTCTAAAATTTATGGTTTACACAATTAATTATTTGGATGTTCAGTAGTTACTTTTTCCAGGTTCACCATTTGGTGATGTCTAATTCACCGCTTTAAACGCATATCTTCACTGAGAGATGTGTTGTTGGAAAGATCTTGGAATGTGGAAAGATATAAAATTGCTCTTTTACCGCACATTATTATTAAAATGATTCAGCCGTTATTTCAAAAGCGTTCATACCCTAAGTGAGGGATGAAATTAATATTAAATTTAGTGTATATCATCATAGATTGCGGTTCTATTTTATTCTTCGGATTTATTTGTCATTAAATCTATAGTGAGTGGTATGTTATATTTACAATGACGCAAGAGATTCATTGTCACCAATGCTTTATTTTCCCACTAAAAATTATTATGAAAGATGAAATTATCTCTTTTCTACGTCATGTGGAGAACTGAAATTAAAAATAGCTTTTATTTAAAAAAATTTAATTAATAATATAATGGGTCAGGGAGATTAGAGATAAAATAAGAAAATTTTTGAAATTTTCTATGACAAATTTCAAACTTCAAATTGCGTCATCTATGCATTTGTGTACATTCTTATTCAATAATAGTACTACTACTGCAAGTAGTAGTGTTTATTGCGAGAGTAGTACATACTAATGAATTGCGAGATCATGAATGTTTCAAAGTATCGATTTCACTTAGATATGGATAGCCAAGTGGGTAGCGCGTTCGATTTCAGTGAAAGTTCAATTCTCGGTGGGAGCCCACGTGTGCAATGACTTCAGCTATTGACTTTTTTCTTCTATAGAATGAGAAGATATTCTGTGAAATTTAGATAAAGTCGAGCTAAAATATTGTATTTCATAAGTAATGCTAATGATTAATAAGAAAAAGAACGTTCATAGCCATTGTTACTTCACATTAATGTATGCATTTATATGTTTCATGAAAGAAAGGATGCTTTCACTGTAAAACATAGCGGTCTAAAAGCAGAAACTTTTTCTTACGATCTTCTTGTATGTTCTGCCAATCATCAACCGGAAAGGAACGCCACGAACATTCCGTTCTTATTGCCGAATAAAATAGATGTGAGAAATGCTGGAATTGGTGTTGGGAAGTGCAGTCGGAAGCAAACTGTCACCGATGCCTCTCTCCATTATCAGCTGACGCCCTCCCATGGAATATGCCCACAAAAACTCCTTCGGCGTCACAATGGGCGTCGTCGTGGGGAGTATCTGGCAAGAAGGGTCTCTCCATCCACACCATATGAGCATCAATGCAACATCCTCCGAATACAGCGATATCTACACTCAGGAGAAACCATTGTATTCCAAACCTCGCCACAATAGTGCACCGCGTGAGGTGATAATGTAAACAATAAAAGACTTTTATCGGGGCGAGATTGAGACTAATGAGTCCCTTCTTACATATAACCCTTCGTCATATGAAACTCAAGAGAAAGAGATAGTATGAAAAAATGCACAGAAGAAATCTATCTTGTAGTTTTAAATAACTAAGTTTGCACTTGGAGAATAGCAAATCACTGCAGAAGAACATCTGCAAGAGGAAGGCGTGTGAGAAACATTCGAATATTACAAATAGTTAAATAAATTTTAAAGGAAAGGCAGGTGACATCTGAAAGCAAAAAACAATACAATTATACCTTACATTGCTAATGCAACTGTCAACATGTTAGTATATAAAGATGTATGTATATAAAATGTACATTTCTATGGAAAGGTCTATTGCAATAGACCCGTATATCGCAAATTTTGATAGATCGCTGCTGGTAATCGAAAAAACCTCATCTTGCTAATAATTTTTATTGCTTTCTGTGCCACCTATGTTTACTTAAAATTGAGTGTTAAGTTCCTAAGCTTTGATAGATAGGAAATGAGTTCCTAAAACGCGAAAATACTATTATCAATAATTCTTGTTTTAACGAATTCTATGTTTTGTTTCTCTTAATCGATCGTTGTCGAAAGATGAAGAGGAGTTGCCCACCAATGCTCTACGGCATTGCGTCGATACCCAACGCGTTAATTGCCGCGGAATGATCTGCACATTACGATTTCGACTATCCCTCAGCGAAGTTAATGATCGAACATTAAGTGCTTTTATGATTTCCATCGTGGGAATCGGTCGGTCGTACAAGACACCTGCAGTGCGTATCTATTTTATGCCATAACTCATGGTCATATAAAATTATTCATCCCTAATTACGCACATTTAATGCTCTCTTAATGCCATGGGGAAACAATTGAAGAACTAATCGGAAAGATTCTCTGAAAGCGAACATTAATGACTCGCATTTCTAGATGACTCATGCATCATTCAATGTAAGTTACACTTATCAATGTAACAATATCATCTTTGTTACTTTTAATTCGAGTTTGAATGCATGCATGCATTTCAATGTTTGCTGTTTTAGAACATTTCTACAAAAGAAGATCGAATTAAACTAAATCTTCAATAAGAATAACTTTCAATCCCAGAAAAGAAAATGTACACCTTTCGACAAAGATTTACATTAGTAAAATAAAGATTTATCTGGCACTGCTTTATATAATATCTCAAGATACGGTTCCACTTAATCGTGATATATTCTGATTTTATAAGATATTTGCTTTAAGGAATCTGCCTCTAATTAGTCTCTTTCAGCGGAAAAATTTAGATAGTATCCTAATTCTTCATTTCTTTATCGTGATCTTACCCAGATAAAATATCTTGTAGGAGAATATTTGTTTTCTGATTCACACATGTCTTTCTTCGGTTATGTGCATGCATAAAATACAAATCCGATAGACATTCCTTATTCGTTGTGCTCAGACATCAAGAAGAGAGAATATAGTTACGAGAAATATTTGCTTACCTTGAAGTCTGCTTATGCATTGGAGTGAGAATAGCCCAGTGGTGAAGTAATTTCTTTGATGATCTTCAACTATGAATACCTTTGCTTTCGCTAAACTCATCGCTTTATTGTAAATAAGGTGTGCTCAGGAAAGAGAAAATGATTTTAGCATATTAATGTATCCTCTTAGTATCCTAGTTCCAAAGTTCCACCTTTGTGTACCTGAAAATGTGCAATGTATCTGAGTAGTTTGTCCGAGTTTCATTTTTCTCTTTACTTTCCAAAATAACCACGGTACGTGTCCTTATTCCTATGTAAATAAGGACAAGTTTTATATAGTAAACCTCCTTAAGAGTCATTATCGTTCATATCCAATATTATACTTTAATTTTATTTTCTCAAAGAGTGTTTTTATAGCGGAATAACTTATCCAGTGGATGTGAATAGCAATAAAGCAGCAAGGAAAAGAGCAGCTTGTTGCTAATGTTATAGCAGGTCATATTTCACTGGCTCATTAATCTCCAGCATTCTCATCAGAGGACATCGATTTCTAAGCGCTATTAATGGCTGATGGATTACCATTTTGGAATGCAATTGCGCGGCTTTAAATCATCAATTAGGGCTATTAGAGTAATCGGCCACCAGTTGAAGTGATTTACACCTATTGATCCTGAGGTAATATACGGCAAGCCAAGTGAGTGCTGATCATGGTGATGAAGTGTTTGAGGGGTTATTATAAATGTATGTCTTCATAAGAAATTGGGAAATTAATTTTGAAAATTACTACCCAATGCTTTCAAAATCACAAATAATAAAATGGCAGCAAATGCTCATATATAAAATACGTACTTGCTATAAAACAATTTCGTTCCCCACTCGCTTAACCTCTGTTATGCTAAGCCTCTCTTCTCCTCTTCCCATCTTAACTTAACCCGTAAAGTCTCATAAGAATTCCCAATTCCTTCTTTCACTTGATTACTCAATACGTAAGTGATTAGGAAGTAATTACTGGGCTTGAGTCCCAGCCTTGTCGGAATTTACTCTTAGGCGTTTTTATTTGCTCAATGATGTCGATTCCGGTCGTATTTCATAATAATAGTGTGGAATAAATACTTTCTAATTTTTTTACATTGAGACTAACTTCAAACTGAAGGTGTTCTGGTCTAAATTTGTGGAAAGTCATATAAAACAACTCACGGAAGCAGTACTTTGTATTTTCTTCAGATTAATTTTGTACCAGAAGAAGAACCAGGTTAGTTTTGCTTCAGTACTTTGTATTTCATATTTAATCAGGTCCCACTTGATGATGACCGTCACGGTCGAATCCTGTCTTGTAAAGGAAAGAAAAAGCGAACTACCGAAGTTGGATCTAAATTTCGACATCTTTCCTTTTCATTCTTTCTATAAAGCTTTCGGTCGCTATTTGTGGAAGGACCCTCGCAGGATTGGGGATGACTTAACAGACATATGATTATCTTTTGTTTTGAGGAGAACTTCACTCTCCAGAGCTCATTTCCTCATTTACGCATTAGCGCCACTTAGCCCACGAGAGATGAAATCAGTTCCAATGTATTTGCGAGGACATGTGTTCGTTAACTAGCCATAGGATCCCACGCCCGCCCCACTTCTTCCCATTTGGCATATTAAAGCTATTTTACTTGGCGAACCTCTCTTAATTTCGCGTGTATTTTTAATCACGAAGAAGCACCCATTAAGGAGCAGACATCTCTAATAAACGCGCTTTAATTTCGAATTATTGGTGGCGACCGAATAAGGGTTTGGTTTTGTCGGTGATTACCGTGAGGATTACGTCATTTCCCGTGGAAGTGACGCCCTCTCCATCTTGGGGCCCTAATTTGCATTCCCCTTCGCCCCTCTACGTCATAATCCCTCGCAGTATTACGGCAGAGGAGTTGTTATTAATTAATCGGGTAATTACTCCGGCCCCGGATAAAGTAAGAGGGTGTCTTATTCCGGGGCTCGAGGTCATTATTCAACTCTTTGGCTTCTTCACCCCTCTTATCTTTCAGCTTACGCTATCTTATTCGTTTGACGAAGATGCCGATTTTAACTGAGGTGAGAAAGTCGGTGATTTGAGGAATGTCTCCTGACTTTATAATACATATCATCATGTAATATTATGTATTACATTTCGATTTAATATATATAAAATTATTTTGCTAAATAACAGAAACCTATGTCGGAATACTATTTCTGAGATATGAGAATAAACTTTCGTCATTTACGTAGAAACCCCCAAGGAATGACAGGAAGTTAACAATCATCCGTGTCTGGGACTCGAACCTAGATCTTCCGTTTTTCAGATGTCAGGTATCTGAAATAAAAATATTAGTACGAGTACGAGACTGTGCGTGTCTGAGACCCTGACCGTCCTGAGATCATCTCAGCAGCCCTGAGGAAGATGGCAGAGCCGGCCATCGAAACGTTGGCGACTTGGTCTCCAAAATACACCTGATTGATATCCCGAGAACTTTTCACTCAGTAATCGACACCATTACGTGATGATAACGATAGAAAATTAGCCGTACTTCTTCATTAAAGAAAACAGTCTCATGCGGAAAAAGTATAACACTTCTCTTCATTCTACGTGATGGATAGATACAACACTTCGCCTCTCAATGTGAATTTTGTTTACTTATAAAGTTATTTTCAGAGGCTCAACTCCTCAGATCACAAAATTCCTGTTTCACATCTGTCAGACCTAAGTCATTATGTTCTGTAAGGTTACGTAGAGATTATAACTCAAAGAATACACCTCATATAATTAACCATCTTCAGAGAGCGTAGATTCGGTGTAATAGCCACTCCTCATCACGGCAAATCTGATTATGTGCCTCCCGAATTCCCATCGTAAAATACTCAATTCCTCATCAACGCCGCATAGCAAAATCCCCGCAATTATTCATCTTACATTTTCGCCATCATCAACAACGTACCCTTTCTCCTTCCCTTAATCCCCGAATATTCTTTATCACCCCTCCCTCTTACCTTCCCACTCATTAAAACAAAATTAATCCTTTAGGATTTTGACAGATCCATTTACTCGGACACAAAGGACCCTTGTATGGTGGCCACCGCCCCTTATCACTACCCCTTCTTTTTCCTTCCCGAAACCCTTTCCCGATTTCGGATTCCTCGGATTAGAAACCAGTTGACCAGACGTCTGTATAGCGGGTGGCGGCAGTTTTTTGTTTTCCTCGGAGAATGGGTGAGCGCGTGCTCATTTGCAGCTCACCCTTTGCGTCGAATTCAAAGGGTGAACGTCAGGGAAAGGGTTTTTCTCTGGAAGATTGATGATGTGCGAAACCTTGATTGCAGCGTCTCTTTAAACCCCGTGCTCTCCGAAACATTGGGAATGACTGCGATTGGCTTTCCACGGAGATTCTTCGCTGTCAAGCACTGGGAGATAAGGCCTTCGTTCTTTGTCAACTGTTACATTTTTCATCGAATCTAAAAATACAAGTTTAAGACACGAACATGCTCTGAGTTCTTCCCGAGGAAACGTATATAGAGTATAAATAGTTAGAGTATAAATAATAAACTCCAGCTTGAGTTGAATGCTAAGAGATAAATTTTAATGAATATATTTAGCTATAGTATATATATTAGGGGTGGGCACGTCTGAGATCAATGAGAACCATATCCTGGTTTTTTCCATATTTTATCTGATCCTCATATACCCTCATATTAAAAAATGTATTCAAAAATCATTTTCCTAAGATAAATTGTTACTTCTCTTTCGAAGAAATGCATTCGACAGAGTAAATTATATTAATTAAAAATGAATTTACATAGAATGTTTTCAAATTTAATGTTCTAACCCATATAGTATAGAATATCATAAAGCGTTAGGATGTGAATAATTATAAAAGTGACGTCATCGTTCAATATTAAATCAATCAAGGGCAATAAAATTACAGTTCGGCGTATTTTTCTGGACATGGCTGTGGAGTTTTCAACAGAAAAAATGAACATAAATAAATGACTCTTGGACTCTTAGAACTTTGTTGAAAAGAATTCTTCCCTTTTGAAATGATTTTAGAAACTTCCTCACCACTAATGTGAGGAAATTCACCGAAACTAAAAGGCAGTTTTGTTAATGATATTTCCATTGAATTTTGATTCCATTCAAATTATTCATTCTTGAAATTCCTTTGGTTAATAAGGAAATGAATGGCTGTTTCAATCAATTTCTTGAGAAATCTGTATCGTAAGGATATTTGGAGATGAAAGAGATGAGCTGGCGAAGTGAACACAAATTCTACCAATAGTATCGTAGCTTCCATTATCTCATAACCGATATTGCTTGGATGCGTGGTTCATGGCGCCAAGGAGAAGAATTACATCTGATTGGTGAATTCATTTAATGTTTTATCGGATTTCATAACTCTTCGTGGGCGTCATTCACTCAAAGTTCGAAACTTTCGACGCCAGACATAAAGATTTACAATTTTCTTCATTTGGAGAGAGAGTGCATGAAATATCGTTCTTTTAATTTATGCACACCGAGAGATGCGATGCTTTTACGAAGATTCTCCGTTGCCATGGGGATGTAATATGTTCTCCATTACTTTTAAAAGTTCATCTCCGCCGCGAGATGGGCGTTCGGAATCGTTACTCCCTCTGTTTCGGTATTTTAACGACCATCGCTACGCATACATCAAAAGGTTACGCGATCTTTCTTTTTACTGTCCATTTTCCTCTCTTTAATACCCGTGCGTTAAAACATCGCTCGGGCGGTTATAATCTCTTAACTCGACGTCTTTATAACACCTTTGTCTCTCCCCTTACTGTTTGGCTGAGGAAATAAAAGACTTCCGTAGGGCGCAGATAAGATGGCGATGTGGGAAAGCCAACTTCGATTGCACTTAGAGAATTTTTTCTGTTCACGAAACCACGGAGTTTTGATGGTAAACATATTGGAACTTAGTTGGAAGAGTTAATGGCAATGTCTATATAGTGCAAAATTAATAACGTTGTCTCTAATGTATTACGATTTTGATGCTTTTTAGACCGTATTTAGATCTGTTTCAAGATTAATCCCAATCTAAATCAATTATAAATTCAACGGAATCGGGAGTCAGTTTGCTATATTCCATAATTAAGTAGGAATCAAATTTCTCGAAGAAACTAAATAAATAAATAAGCAAAATTTTACAGTAAAAATTCATAATTGTGGAAATAACTATGCAAAGTCTCATAAAATGATATTATTTAATGCGACCGGATGGGCTTCGACTATTAATAGTTATCATCAGGCCAGGACTCATCTTTCCAATGCAGTTTCACCAAGTAACGGCTCCTACGATTAAAAATCGATAAATACTAAACTGATTTAAGCTTGTTGTTTGTGCTTAGTTATCAAAACGGGATCCACTTTTCTCAAGAGAAAATGATTTTTGCTTGTATTTTTCCAATGTCAGTTCCTATGCAAAACTAGTAGTTGTTTTAGCTGGAATTTCGGCACATACAGTTGTCCATCGTCGTCAGCAACACATTTTGGCCTATAACTCAACCTTTAGTAATTTATAGGCTTGTTATAGGCTTTATTTATACGCTGAACTGTTTTTGAAATCAAAGATAATCTTATTTTACTTCGCTAAGATTCCTGAATAATGTCTTCATTTCTCAATGATATTTTAAAGATATTGACCAAGTATGTTTTCTTTCTCTCTCTGATTGTATTCGACTGCTTCTTTTCTAACTTAGTCTTTCTGCATTTTATTCGTATATTTAATTTATTTGATATTTTGAGTGGTGTATACGGAAGAGTAGCGAGGGTAAAAGTGAGCTACAAAAATGTCAATAGCTTACGTCGAACTAATTTGGATATTCGTAGAAAATTTATTAGTAATTCATCGCATTTCCTGAGAAGATCGATTTAAGAAGAAGATCGAATTTCTCAACGAAGCAGAATTCTCTTATAAGGCCTGCTTTTGGATTCAAATGTGGATAAATATCCATAAAACTCAATTATCCTGAAGAGAAACGCCAGTCAAAGAAATCTAAGAAATTAAAAAACGTAGATGAAGGAGTAGGGAGTTTCCTGGTCGTTGCAGCAGGGACTACGTGTGCCTCAGGATCGCTAAGGTAGCCGTGAAGGCCTGCTAGGAACCCTGAAAAATCCTGCATGATTCACAATGGTTTTACTATATGTAGTCAGTTTAAGTATTATTATTGTTTATTATTATTATCTTATATATAATTAGCGGTGTGCCCGTCTGTCTGTCTGTCCGTCCCCTCTTTTATCTTGGAAAATATTTGTCGTACAGCCATGAGACAAACTGCATTCTATTTCTAATATGCTGAAAGTCCTACGAAAACTATTCTAATCTTTATGAAGGCTCGGGTTCGAACCCAGGACTCCATAATACGTTTCCATAAGGAATGCAAGTAAAGTTCGTTTTTTCACCCTGCAGGCTTTCTTACTTTTACAAAATTAAATTGGAAATAATGGTCTTAAGAAGTCAAGAAAAGTACCAAACGAAGGTAAATTGAATGAAGAATCTTATTATTATCGTAAAATGTAATTTTCGAATCTAAATTACGAGAAATATGACAAAATAAACGAAAATTTTGTAAAATTTCACCGTAGTAAACAACCAGTCCCCCTGACGACCAAGGTGATTGTTGAATCCGATACATTCATTCTCCCACAGGAATACACGTGGATTTTAAATCCATACCGAATTAATTGTATGAAGTAACGTCAGAATTTATGAAGAGGAGGCAATTAACTGAAATTTCAGCGAATGTAAACTATGATATTAAAATAGCAGGAACAAAATTACAGCCATTTTGGAGTATTTCTTTATCAAACCGAATTGCAAAAGGACATTAAGACGTTCGTTTGTGATGATCAAGATGACGAAGAAATATTACGTCGAGGAAGGGGATTATTTTAGAGGGACAGGAAGAATATTTGAAGGTAGTACATTGCCGCGTGCACCCCCCGTAGACCGTAGCAGACATTCTCAGGGTATAACTTTTAGATTTATCAAACATTTCATTTCCGCTCATCAGGGTATGTTTTTGAATTTCAAAATTTTGTCGTCGGTCGGGCAGCACGACCTGCAAAACATACCGAAAGGAATTAAACTTCCTTTTCTTTTCTTTTATTTTACTTTTCTTTTCTTTTCTGGTTGTGCCGGATCCTTCGTTCACCCGAACGCGGCAACGCCAGTGTGGCATAAGTAAAACTTGTAGGGGAGGTCAGTACATGATTCAGCTATGGCCGTTTCTTCAGGACGCAACTATCCTTCCGCGCTAAGTAATGCTGCAAATCGACGACTGCAGCCTAATCGTTTTGCAAGTTGGATGATTTTACCCAAATATCCTTCAGAAAAGTATGTCAAAATCCAGTGGCCGATAATGCGGCAGATGTTGCGACATCTTGCGCACCCTTGAGAATACTGGTCACAGTTCAAATCGTCCGCCGAATACTTTGAATATTGCGGGAAAGTTTGAGGACCAAAGAGTGTGCAGGTATGATTTTATTGGACTGTGTCTTATTTTCGTGAGGTAGTTGATGTTCCTCTCTCATGGACGAGAAATTTAAAGGAAAACTGATGATTTTGTTACGATATTTTTATCCGGTTGCTATTTGTGAATCAGGCAGGATATTTTAGTGGATCCTGCTGTGTGGATTCTCATACCTCCTTCTCTTAATTATTGAATACAACTATCACATGCATGTGTTGCGAGTTTTATTTTATTTTTCCTTTATATACGTTGTAACTCTAATCACTCTTCTTTGTGAAATGAACGGTATACATTGAACTTTATTCGATACTCTTCCCTATTCTTTTTCTGCACTAGAAAGTTAGAGGAGACGCTCCAGTAACATGCAATGATATCTATCGAAATTTGAATAGGTTCGACTACATACCATATATTGCATCTTTCTTAAGATATGTCATCTCTAGATATGGAATCAAACACAATAATGTTTTCTTGCAACGATTTTTAAATAATTAATTATCGTATCCTCGTACGATGATACCATATGTGATTTATGTAAATATCAGGACTTTCCAATTTCCAAAACAATACAAAGTTCTCTTCCAGGAGATTTAAACCCCACTGGATCTAAATAATCTCTAATAAGTAATATGCAGTATTTGTGGAATGGAAGTATTAGGAAACAGTTACATTGTAATATGCCAGTAAATCTACTTCTGTGTGAATTTCCTTGGGTGTTCAAAGCTCCTTTATCTTCTGCATTCGTATACAAGCTACTTAAATCATATTATCAATAACATTGAATGCATAACATATAACAATAGAGTTATCTTTATTAGTATTTACAATCCAAATATTATAAATACCGTTCATGGTTCATTTTCATGGAATGAAAGATTAAATGCATACCTATATACAAACGGAGGGGGGGTTGAAGGATCTTGAACCCTTATATTTATCTAAAATCTTCGGAGAGTATAATTTCACTACTTCGCAAATGGCATTACTAATTTAATCCTACATATATTTTCCCCGTTGAAAATCAATGGGCAATTCTGCTGGTAATATATAATTCGTAAATATTTCGTCGGGTAGCCAATACGCGCCTCCCACCTGAAAAGTTCATCTCCATCCTCACTGCACACTCACTGGTCTTCAAACTTTCCCGCATATTCAAAGTATTCGGCGTAAGATTTGAAAAATAACCAGTATTCTCAAGGGTGCGCAAGATGGCGCTATATCTGCCGCATCATCGGCCGCTGGATTTTGACATAATATTCTGAAGGATCTTTGGATAAAATCATCTAACTTACAAAACGATTAGGCTGCAGTCGTCGATTTGCAACATTTCTTAGCGCGGAAGCATAGTTGCGTCCTGAAGAAACGGCCATAGCTGAATCACATACCGACCTCTCCTACAAGTTTTACTTATGCCACACTGGCGTTGCCGCGTTCGGGTGAACGAAGGATCCGGCACAAGCGAAAAAGAAAAGAATAGTAAAATAAAAGAAAAAAAAAGGAAGTTTAATTCCTTTCAGTATGTTTGACCGTTCGTGCTGCCCGACCGACGACAAAATTTTGAAATTCAAAAACATACCCTGATGAGCGGAAATGAAATGTTAGATAAATCTAAATACCCTGATGAGCGGAAATAAAAGGTTTGATAAATCTAAAAGTTATACCCTATGAAACCCTGAGAATGTCGACATCGCGATTTTTCTATTAATGAAAATATTTTTTATTTATTGTTAATTGAAGGTAATCCTTTAATTATTATGATTAATCAATTATTATCAAAATCAAGAACACGATACTTTTATGCTTTCGAATAACTTTAAAATAAGGCAATTCTACTAAGGAAATCTTCAGTGTGAATATGGGGAAAAATTTACGAAATTCCGCCCATCAATATCATCCATGTTTGAACGCTAAATTCAAGCAAAAAATATAAAAAAGGAAATATGACCACTTTAAATGGAAAGGGACCTTTATCTGATACACTTGTTAGTTTTTTAGTCCTTACGAAAATATTTTGAAAATCGACGTTTGTCCGCAGAAACGGGCTCTTGGGACCACTGTGCGATCCTTTGTGAAATCCGCACGTGTCTATAAAAAAGTCTTCTTATAAGAATGGAAAGCTGCATTATTCCACTGGAGAGGATGAAAAACTGACAGAGAAGATGAGAAGACATCCAGCATATATATGATATGCAACATACAATTCTAGAGATTTCTATTGTATACTGTCCTCTTGATATCTCCTTCAATTAATCTCAGGATAAAATTAAACTGAGAAGGGACCAATCTAAAGAATTCTCGAAACTTTTCAGCATCCTCCCCAAAAATGGTTTTAATCTGCTGCAGTCCGCTACACAGCGATGTCGATATTCTCAGGGTTTTACAGGGTATAACTATTAGATTGATCAAAAATTTCATTTCCGATCATCAGGGTATGTTTTTGAATTTCAAAATTTTGTCGTCGGTCGGGCAGCACGACCTGCAAAACATACCGAAAGGAATTAAACTTCCTTTTCTTTTCTTTTATTTTACTTTTCTTTTCTTTTCTGGTTGTGCCGGATCCTTCGTTCACCCGAACGCGGCAACGCCAGTGTGGCATAAGTAAAACTTGTAGGGGAGGTCAGTACATGATTCAGCTATGGCCGTTTCTTCAGGACGCAACTATCCTTCCGCGCTAAGTAATGCTGCAAATCGACGACTGCAGCCTAATCGTTTTGCAAGTTGGATGATTTTACCCAAATATCCTTCAGAAAAGTATGTCAAAATCAAGCGGCCGATAATGCGGCAGATGTAGCGCCATCTTGCGCACCCTTGAGAATGCTGGTTATAGTTCAAATTGTCCGCCAAATACTTTGAATATTGCGGGAAATTCGAAATACCAGAGAGTGTGCAGGGAGGATGGATATGACCTTTTCAGGTGGGAGGCGCGTATTGGCTACACGACAAAATATTCATGAATTATATATTACTAGCTGAATTGCCCATTGGTTTTCAACGGGGAAAATAGATGTAGGATTAAATTAGTAATGCTATTTGTGAAGAAGTGAAATTATACTCTCCGACGATTTCAGAAGCAGTGGTGGAGTAATACGAAACAGTTTTATTGGAATCTATTAGTAGAGGTTTGCTTGGGATCTCTTTGAGTCATTAAAGCTCCTATATCTTCTCCATTTCCGTAAAGGCATCTTAAGTCATATTACGAATAACATTAAATGAAAACAAATAAAATACTGGAGTTATATTTATATGTATTTACTATCCAAACAATTATAAATATTGTACCTGATTCATTCTCATAGAATGAAAGCCTAAATGCATATCTATATTCAAATAGAGGAAGGGTCGGAGGGTCTTGACCCCCTACATTTTTCATCTGAAATCTTTGGAGAAGATAATTTCACTTCTACACAAATAGCATTACTAATTAAATCCTAAATCTGTTTTCCCCGTTGAGAATCAGCGGGCAATTCCGCTAGTTATATTAATTATTGTATTAATCATTGTATCAATTATTATATTAAGCAATGCATTAATTATTTCATTTTTGTGACTTAACCACGGACAGCTGCCCACTTGTGACGTCTTTAATGATAAATAAATAAATATTGAAAGTGCCACTAAAGAATCAAACTAGCATCCATCTGCATAACCCGTTGGTGTGCAAATTAAATCTCCTTAGCATCCATCGGTTAAAGATACTTGAATGTGAGAAAGAGGAAATTCGAAATCCCATTTAACCGTCTCCCCCTTCGTTTCTTCCTTACCACATTCTCCATCCATCTGCTTTCTCATTCTCTCCATTTTCTTCGGCCTTAATTTGGGGATTAACTCTCTTCGCGCAACCCTTTTGCCGCTTACTTCAATCGAAAGTTTCCGATGAGGGATGTATTCCCCGTCGCCGCTAAGTCCAAATTGCTTTTCTTCTGATCCCTATTCTAATTTACTTTCCGGACGACTTATTGACACTGTGTCCTTAACATGTCATCCTCTCATACCACAACTCAAGACGTCATTCACCAATGTTATTGCAGCGCATTTAAGTTAGTAATGTCGTTATACCATCTCGACACACTGTTCTTGGATGATTTTTAACAACTCTTAATTGTATTTCCAAGTCTCAGTCATCTGTATGTTTAAAGAGAGTTAAAATTTTCGAGAAACCTTTTAACTCCATCAAAAAGATAGGCGATGATTTATCTAATGTTTTTAATTTAGTCATAGATAGAAAATGATGAAAATTTGCTATTTAAATCCTTCCAAAGTTTTCAATATTAAATACGTTCGAACGGAATTATAAAGACTTAATAGAGTGGAAGATAAGTGATATGTAAATATTTCGGTTCCATTTAATCATATCAATGAAATGAACTATAAAATATATTACTTCATGGTATATTTTCATTAAATATCTCTGATGAATCTCTATATTTTGTTAACTAAGCTAATTAATGAGCTAGTTAAGTAATAAGCTAATTCGTCCTTACATGAATATATTGAAAAAATCAAGTGTGCGTTTGCCTTTGATGAAAGCGGTCCCGGGTTCGATTCAGCGGAGGCTTGCATATGCAAAATCACAGCTGTCGAAGCACTTTTTAAAATATTACTTTTAGAGATTTTCTTCTTTTTCCTATAAAGAGATGAGTAATTTCCATAAATAATTAAAGCATGTAGAATATTGAAGCGCGTATGATTTCGGTGTAATTTAAATAAATTTGGCATAAAAAATAAGGATTTTTAACAATATTGAAAACTTAACCCATTCAAGGCAATATATCCGAAATATAATGAGACTTAAAACATTGATACAGCGTACTTTTCATCTTCCTAAAATTTATTACCAGAACTTATCTGTTCTATTCAAATCGATGTACCAGGGCCGAAATGAACTCGAAAAATGAAGGTAAATCATTGTAAAGTAAAAATCGGCGACTCCGCTGATTTGATTATGAGCCTGAATGGTACGAAGGAAACGAAGCGCGATCGTCTTTGCTTTGACTCCCTTCTTAATCTTCTTCATCGCCGTCGGGGATCTTAAACAAGTTGTTTATTCATCGCCCTCCCTTCTCAGCCCCTTTCCATTACATTTCTTCCCAAAGAGTTCTCTTGTTTACGATCTTCCATTTCTCACACCTCAGTGGGTCAGCTGAGGTGCCCTGAGGTGTTAATTAGTGGGGATTAATTGATGTAATAAGGTTTCAAATCCCTCCTCTCCATTCTCGAGAGGTATTTAATGCGTGTACATAATGGGATGCCATGCAATAACATCCTCATGATTTAATACTCTCATCGCTGCGTGATCTTTGGAATGGGCCGATGAAATACGGTTTAATTATTCTTTAAAATGGCAAATGACTTCTTGTTCCGTATCCGAAACGACCTTTTTCAGGTTGAAATGGAAGATGCCACTGTACGCGACACTTCTGAAATTAAAGACATAAACAAAATATATTTACGGGACTAATACTACAGCCTTTAATCCATTAAGTAACGAATACTATAACCAAGCCAAGGGATGCGGAACTTTCTTCATTATAAGGGACGCGTCTATGCAACGTAGATCATCAGTGAGACCATCACTTAATTCTTGAGTTGCGTTTAGTATACGTTCAAATAGTTTAACATCGAAATTTATTGTGAGAAAATGAATTTATTCGCTGAGTGAACTGATCGGGAATAATTTTCATTATGTCTTTTACTTAGCTGAATCAGCAAGACTAGGAAAATTACTTAAATACGGACATTTATTGCGAAAAGTGACTAAAAGGCCTTATAGAACGTCCTAAAAGGACACAGTTGGCCTGAAGGTCACAGGTTCTCCTCCTAAGACAGCCATTATAACATTTAATAACATTTATAATAAGATAGTAAAGTTAAATTTGTTCACAGTAAGAAAATTCTAGGGCTGGATAGCTTTTAAACTTTAACGTCGAATTACAAAAATATACTAAATATTCGGATGTTTTGAAAAGCTTATTACATTGAGACAGCTTGTGCGCAATTCAGAATTAAATCTTGTTGTCATAAGTTGCGCCGTTTCTTCGCAATTGAATTATATATATTGTATGTACAGTACAATACCCTCTACTCCCAATAAAGGCCGTTTTTTTGAGTACCTCGGTTATAATATTTCCTCGTGATGAATTCAGCTCTCCATCTGCGTCAGTGAAGAAAATATCACTATTAGAATATGTATAGAATACCTTTTTTTATTCCAAGTTTCATTGCTATGCGTTGAGTACTAATTTTTCAATACATTAACAAAGCCAGGAGAATATGATTAAAAATCGGATAGTAGTGATAAGCTTAGCATTTTTACACAAACGTTTCGCAAGATAGACGTATGTTTTAATTTTTCTACTTGCCTAAATATAATTGTTTTGGCTTTTTTCAAACATTTCACCTTCAACCGATGCTATATAAATCGATAACTTTGAAGGTATAAGCTGCGTATTATATGATTCTCTTTCAACTTTTTTGGTTTTTAATTTCCACATTCTTTAAGTTCATTAATTTTGTAATTTTAGCTGTCAATTAATTCACTTTGGGTCGGTGTTAATTGAAACATTCTGTTAAGAGAAAACAATTGAAGTAATTAGTTCAGAATGTTTTATGTAATATTCTAACTTAATAATGCATTATTGAAGAGAATGAGTGTCTGAAACATAGTGATATTGCAGAGGCAGAGCAGAGCGGTGCTGTTGCCCGTCGAGGATCTTGGGGTTGCGCATCGTCTGCATGGCAGCAAGTCGGCCGTGAGCTTCTTCTCATCGCAGATGACATCAGTCGATCCTCTGGCTCTTTGGTGAGTGGCTCATCTTTTCTTGAGAAATATCTATGAGATTGAAAATGATATTCTACGGCTACAGATGAGATTTCGTCTTCCCCTATAATGTATATTCCAGCCGTGATTTCTTTGGCCGTGCATTGAAGATGTATGCAAGCGAACGCTTTCATGTTATCAAAAACTTCTGGAATCATTTTCGTATGTTCCATAGGAAGAATGGAAAATCATTATTTTTCCGTGAAAATATAATAATGGACTTTGATCGGCCTCCTTTCTAGGTGTTTGCCTTCGACTAGATTTAACGTTGCTAAGAATTCCAATTTTACGAACAGTGGTGTAATTCTATCGTTTCGCGTATATTTTAGTTGCCTAATTTTAATTATACTCTCTCTAGTACAGGGGAGGAACATATTATTAATAGGTCAAAATTATTCCTATTTTCTAGTTTAGAGTTTCCTGTATCATATATTTTTCTTACTATCTTTCTTTCTTTAGAAGAGTAGCATTTGCCTGTGAGGAATATCGAGTTAGATAACATGGCTGACATTTTGTTGGTTTTATTCCTCTATCCGAGCTGACATGTTTCACAACGAAGGTTTTCTTTTGTATATATGGTTCAAAATTAATTCAATTGCAGAGGCCTTTGCGAATATGAATAATTACGAAAGCCTTTTGTATTAGTTATTACGATGAAAGTTGCAAATTGTTGATTCCGCGTTTATATTATTAAAATAATCAATATATCATAAATTACATTTTTAAAAGAGAAAAATTGGATAAAGAAAGTTTACAAAGTTAAATAAAGTTGAAAGAAGTTTTTGTAAAATAAACAGTTTAAAAGTAACATAATAGAAAGAAATGAATTAATTACAAATTAGACAGATATTCAAAAGATAAAAAATAATCAGTCCTTGAAGATAAATTTCTATGGTTACGAACGCATTTTCATGTATAAATTAATGCGATTTATTTTCATACAATGCAAGATTCATGTGGAAGCCTCATGAGTGATAAAACTGGTTACTTACATTTGGGTCATCCTGAACCTATAATTGACATAGTATGAAGTACCTTGATGCACATACATATGCGATAAGAAGTTTATATCGACATGAATTACAAATTAATTTCGCATGATTTTTTGATTCTCATCCTACCGTTCCATATAGTATATGGAATCTATATGCTTCCCTTACTTACTCATACTGTAAAAATTCCGTTCGTGCATTGATTCGATTAGACAAGTCCTGCAGTACATCGTCGAATTGAAAAAGTGCTCATCGTGCGGAAATAAGTCTGCCCTTGGATTGCTTTCTCTCGACGACAGTATTAAGTTCTCTTTGTTAGCGCTTTTTGAGGGAAACCTCCGCTTTCACCCCAATTGAACCCCCTTCCTACCCCCTCTATGGGCTGACAGGGGTTGCACTCACATCTCTAATCTGCTTGAGTGCTCCCACTGTTCGCTCCCTATTCACCCTTTCCGTCCATCTCTTCTTTCGCGTTGCAACTAATTGGCTGTATCATGCCTCGCAATGATTCGCGGATATTCATCACGTTACGTTACGCCAGATTTCTTATGGTTATCCATTACTTTTTGTTAGGTGTTTCATTTAGAAGAAATGTACATACTTAAAAGATACTTCATATCTTTCACTCTATTCCTATCGGGGTAAGCATTTTATTTGTCTCTTACATTCACAATAACCCTTTATCTATACTTGAATTTTAATGTACGCCCATACCTTTTCCTAGATTCCATTTTATAATAATATAATAATAATAATATAGTAATAATAATATAGTAATAATAATATAATATAAGTAAATAATTATACATTTCTTCATACACTATACATTCACTTGCCTTAATGATGAATTACTTTTCTGATAATGGTTTCCTCGCAATAAAATGATATAGTCTACTTGATGAGACAATTGAATGTGTAAATTGTAAATTTCCTGCGTTAGTGAACCTCGTAGCTTCTTTCTTTTCTGTAATAATTTCAAAGTTATTTTATCCCTGTTTTGCTATATTATACCAGTAAAATGAGGGTGAGACTTTTCAGTTCCGCCGAAATTTCTTTTTGTCGGTTATTTTATTTATTCAGCAGCGTAAATATATTCAGTATTTTATTCACCGTAAATCCAGCTTTTAGCCTGTCTTCTTTTTCCTTTTCTCAATTTGCCTCGTGCTCTATTTTAGTTGTTCTGTTTCCAAGAATCGTTTTATAAAAACTCAATATAGTCAACATAGAAATCAAGGGAAGTAAAATATTTAAATGTGACTTTTACTCGTACCTCTTTCCGTAATGAGGCACCACACTTCAGTCTCACTCCGTTTTTAGGGAACTTTAGGATAATGGTAAATTGATAGTTCAATTGGTATAGCATCCGCCAAGGAAAGTCGTAGATCTAGGGTATATTATTAATATCCGTTTATTTCTTGTTTTCCCTCATTGGTTTGAAAATCCCTTTTCTCATACATACCGTTGCCATTTTTTCTTCGGTAACAGCAGTCTCTCTTGGTTTAACCTTCCTGATGGGATTTCCTTTCGCAGAATGTTCTCTCTTGATCTGTACCAGCAGAAGAAGATAATATAGCATAAGAAATATCGGTGAAGAAAATCCATCTTCGGCAACTTAGGTTTTGCTGGTGTTTGTCTATGATGCTAATAAGTTTTTTCCCTTTCTGCTCTTTTTGTCCATTGGCTGTTATATTTATCTTCTCAAACATACGCCTCTTCTTAATTGCACTCCTCCCACACAATCCATCATCTCGTCCCCTTTCTGCATTCCATTCTCTCCCTCTTTTTTCCGATCCTCTCCAAATGAGGATTTAAACAATTGACTGATGACTTCACCAGATCTCTACACTTGCGTGGATCTCTCCTCACTCCCAAAGATTCCTTTTTTTCTACTTCCGGATTTCAACAAATATAGACTTACGAAATATGTCATGAAATATATGTCACACTTACAGAAATTTATTCAACGACGAATGGTAAATCTATTCTTTCAAACTGATTGTTATATATTCTCTTTTTCTATTCACGCTTGTTAATTTCTTAGCTATTTTTTTTGTTATTCTCTATATTTATATTTTTTTATATTTTCTTTGAGATTAACGGCTGTTCAGCTGTACATGGCGGTATTTCCTATGTTTTTATTATAAAAAGACATAAAATATATGAATGTATTAATCTTAGTTTTGCGGTCGATTAAATTGTTTTAAAATTATGATCAATAATACTCCATATAACATACTGTAGTCATGTATACGGATTTTATTTTTTATGTCGAAAGATTAACTTAGTCTTTTGTGATTTACGCGAATCAAATGTTAGTTAATACAGTTACACCCAGACATAAAAACAGGCTACGTTTTTCAAACTTCTTATATTTCATCAAAATTATATAATTAGAAGTACCACTTGTATTCGTTGTTCATTTTCTCAAATTAATTTGTCAGAGAAATGATTTCAATTACATAAATATTTAAAAGTAAGAGAAAATGGGATATAGGTACACGGGTGCCAAGCAACAAGTAAAATTGACTGTAAACAAGGGTTAAAAAGTATTGGTCGTAATTTCAGATAGTCGCACGTCGGATGTTCGTAAGTTTACCGATATGGTAAACGTATATAAGGATCGGTGTTTTTATATGTTGTACATGTAAGTATGTATGAATTATTATCATTTATTAATATATAATTATGTGTTTAGATATGTACAATGGGTACATAAACAGTGATACTACCGTTTTAGAGTGAATCCAAACAACATAATATACGTAATCCGTTAGGAAAATAAATGAAATCGCAAAAAACCTAAAGAGAAAATTTATACAGGTGCAGTATTATCCATATGATACATTACTTACTTACCAATAGAAATGCACGCTTTCTTTATACTCTCCAATTAATTCTTCTTTAGGAAACCATAGATCATTCGTCCTCAATACCGAACTCCCTTTTGGAAAGCCCAATACAAGGGCTCGCCATCCGTCTTCCGCTGTTTCGATTATATATCACGCTCTTTCCTTACCTTCGCTCTTACGTCCAATAAAATTCTCTGCTCTTCTCCTCTCCCCCTAACTCATCTTGTCACCCTCTTCTAATCCTCCCCTTCTGTCCAACAATTAATTGGATCAGTCCTCCCTCCAAAACTTCTTAATAAGAAAGTTCGCTCTGCCGCAGTCGAAGGTGCGATGTCTTTGATTCAATTTTGTATTATGTTAACATCATAATCGGTTCGGTTGATTATTAAGTTCCATTGAATACGACATCAAAGAGTCCATCTTCCTCTAGGATATCCGGACTCTTATTAACTGCTTGTAGACAGTTACCGAGTGTGGTAACCGCAGAAAGATGCAAAAATCAATGGATTCAGAGTTGGAATACATTAGAAAGGTATTTACTACGTATACATGAATAATTTACATAATTAGATACAGTTTTTGCTGAAGAAGGTGTCGTATTGAGGAAATCCATCACTGCGAGAGCAGGAACATGTCATGTGCATGATATGTGAAATAATAGGTCTGAAGTGAGAACAAATTATTACGTTTACACATTTTAAAACCTGATTTTTATCTTCGGCTAGGGTAATATATTCTACTAATTCAACGAAATGAGGGAGAATATTATTGAGCGCAATGTAGGACTATTACTTTTATACCCAAAATATTTATTATATTTGCTGCTAACGATACCAATTTAGGATCCTAAAAAGTCCTTAAATCCTCTTGTAAATTTCTTTACTTAAAGTTAATGAAGTTAATCTATAAGTACATTTTCATGCCTGTAACGATGAATATATTTTCATTCACCATTTACATCATTTCATTTGTACGTATTCACGAAAAAACAAAGGAAATTTTCATTAAAAAGCTGTGTTTTTTCAACGGCGAGCACTAAAGGACACGGAGATTTTTTTAATGAACTTTTTCTGAATATCATGTTACGTGCTTCTTGCTAACGAGTACATCTCCAAACAGGTTGTTTTCGTGCAGAGTGCTTTTATGTCTTTGTATCCTCTGCCCTTCATCAGAGATTTTTTCGGAGAAACATTTTCGTGAACCAAAATACAACTGTCAGAAAGATAGGGATTGCTATTGTCAAAAAAAATCTCAAAAAATCTTTCCGGGTTTTTTCCCCTCCGATCACGTATTTGGTCGTCCATTCAAACGGCACAGCATACGATCATCCATCGATTTTTTATAGTTCCCAGTATTAATCAGGGACAGGGAGATACCACAGAGAATCACTAAGATTTTACTTTGTCTAATAGGTGTTATGTTCTCAGTTATTGAATATTTACTTTTATTTTCTTTTCTGAAATAAGGCCTCGGGAAATAATTGGGTAAAACAGAAACTCCAATTCACTGGGAAAAACTCTTCGAATGACAACTTTCAATTCGGTGAGTATAGAAATGACTGCGCGAAAGTTCCACTTTATATAATTATAATATAAGAATAATTTAATATGGCGACCGGTTTCGAACAACTTTTGCACAGAAACACAAAAATGCCAGAATATGAACTAAAGTTGTTCGAAACCGGTCACCAAATTAAAATATTCCTTGTGGAACTTTTACGTAGTCATTTCTATACTCACCTAGTATGGAGTTCCACCAAGTCTTCATTAATTATAAAATTTCAATTAGACTGGCGATCAATTGAATACCATTAAAATGCAACTACGGTGTATTACTAACATTTTTTCCTTGAAGTTCTTCAACCAGAACCGAAACCTTTATAACCGAACCCTACATAAACCATTTTCGTTTCTTTACAATGTACAATTGATTCAATATACTTCATTGTAATTGGAAGAATGGTTACTCAACATATATGATACCAATATGCAAAAAATAAGTTTTATATAAAATTTAGTATAACTTAATGTAAATAGAAACAGCTATAAATTATAAAACGAACTTCCAGAATAATATTATATTATGATGTCTGAGCGAAAAATACCGGCTCGGACCAGTTTGCTGAAGAAGCGGAATTTGTCTCTTTCGTTGAAAATCTAAAAATGGAACGGAAAATATTGCGATTAGATGGTTTCTCGTTGGCTAAGAAAAGACAGTGATGGGCGCCGTTGTGAATCCGAGCAAGATCATTTGCATCGTCACCGGTATCCCCTCCTCACCTTCCCCAATCTGCTTTTTTCACCCCGAGCGTGTAATTAGCTGCCTAAAAGGGCTTTCTTATCCCATCAAACGGCCCTTTCTTCATTTACTTTTCGTCAAATGAAGAACGGCGCGAGAAATTAGGTGTCCTCAGCGGCAATGACTTATTATTCTGCATCCCTTCACCTTCTCCTTTTGTTTGACTATCTTTGTGATCCGCTCGCTTCTTTTCCGCTGCCAGACATTCTCATTTTACTCCCGTAAATCTCTTGGGAATTTACTGCATTTAATTTTCCTCCTACAACATGCTCGATGGACCTTTCACGTCCGTCTTTTCTTAAGGGGCGAATTTCCGTTTGTCGGAGATGTTTCTCTTGAGGCAAAGCTTTGGCAATAAGAATCAAAGAAGTAAGCTTTGTTCTTTCATTCGTAACTAATCTTTTAATTAAAATAGAAGGATAGCACTGACAAAAAGTCAATTTACAATTCTTAGGTTCTTTCTGATGATGATTGATTACCAATAAATACTCTAAGATATATATTACAATGCGCATTTAAGTGGTACTAAAAATGTTGATTTTTGTACTCCTAGAGATCTACAACAGTAGATCCATCTGCGGTTCTCGGTGATCACCGCTGCACGGAATAATATTTACAAGAAAGTTTGGCTTAAAAGAGGATAGTAAAACTTTCAGATTCTTCATTTATCGAAGTCATATTGTTCATTTTTTTATACTATTGTATTTTCAACGTTGTCGTAATGTTTATCTTTTTAACTTTATACTGTCGCTTTATCAGCGGTGTTGTAATTTTATACTTTAGTATTGTTAACGTAGTTGTTATTTTTATATTTTTTTTGTACTGTTTATTTTATTTTTATTTTATAATTTTATCAACACTCTACTGAGCGTCAGTCGAGTTGAAAATCGTCCTTTAGAGTGTTTTTCCTAGTAGAGCTACCGCTTCTTACCTTTTCTATTTATTCATCACGACAATTCAAACTATATAGTAATGTTTACTTAAATTCTCAGAGATCACCCGATCCACATAAAAAGGCGTTCTGTTGTTATAAAGCATCATCTGTCGCAGACTGAAAGGTCGGTTTTTAGAGGTCCGAATGAAAGGCCCTCTCAATGCAAACACAGCATTGGTCATTCATCGACGTCCTCTGTTTGCGTCGGACAGCTTCATCTCGACGCCAACGTCGTAAAGAGCGAATTGTGTCTTATGACTCCTTTTCCATCCCAAAAAACGGCACAGACCGTCCGCCGCGCAAATAAATAAAACTGGAGCGCCCTCTGCAGCAAATGCCCAAAGGGTTGTCCTCAGGGGGTGTCCGCCATAACACGTGTTAACTGCTGTCCCGGTCAGGTGAAGTTTACGACGGAGATTCCAACAGGAAGTGACGGACACACTTCAATATTCCGTCATCTCTCGGGGTGCGAAGTAATGGCGGAAAGGGTACAAAGGAAATCCAATGACCTCCTGGTGTTTATCGCCGACCTTTATCTTTCACTTACACTCTGCAAACCCTTTTCCGTCTGCAGAGGAAGAGATGGACTCGCTGCAGGGAACTGCGGCTTAATTGCCAGAATCGCCCTTCGAAAGGCCGCCGCCGTATGTTTATTCCACGACGGGACTGAATGAAATGGTCGCTTTGAATTTCTCCCCATATCTCGAATATTTATGCGCGATATCTCTCCTTTGTATCGGATTAAACCGAAGGGATGAATGGACGCCATTCTCATGTGCACACACCATTTAGATAAATAAACTCCCAAGTGTGTCCAGTAGCGTACCCAGGTATTATCTAAAAGGGTCCATCAGGGGCGATTTTGTCGATAGATGTCGTGGTATTCGCGTTCTCTTTGCTACTTTCTTTCTACTAACTCCGGATGGCCGAGCTTTGTGGAAAGCTATACAGATACAGCTAAAAACAATACGGAATACTTTCTACAATTTTTATTTAAACGGTTTTGATCATAAGGAAATGAGAGAAATACGACTCATTTTCGACTATAATATGCGGATTTCGACTATACTGTCAGGAGGAATAAAATGTTGAAATACTTACTTCAAAAAGAATTAAAAATTGAGCATACACCGGAGAGAGGATCCAGGTTCGAGTACTGGTCTAATCTGTTTTTTTTACTCCCGCTTATCCCTCAGATTAAGCTTTCGTGCCTTTTAACTTTTTAATACGAAAAATAAGCATTAGTAAATACCATTATTTTGGTTACATATCCTTACCTCTTGCAAGAATGGAAAGATAAACAGAAGTGAAAAATAGTAACATGACTTAGACTCGAACCCAGGTCTCCTTTCTGGGCAGGTATTCTGGGAGAGTCGAAGACCTGGGTTCGAGCCACTACTATGTCGCTATATTTCACTTCTGTTTACTAAACTGACCTTTTAAAGATCGCACACCTACATGAGCTAGAATTAAAATCTTTCCCCAATCTTATGAGAATGGACTTCAAAGCTAAAAATATTCGCCTCGTTCAAGATGTTGCGGCCTAGGATTTGTCGCAAGAAAAATTTGAACCGAAATGTGTAACCGAAGAGTGCAGATTAATAGAGTTAGCATTAGGAGAAATCCGATTGACACCAGAATGAGTTTCATTCCCTCGTCTCCCCTTTTCTCATCATAATCTTCCCCTAAATTGGATTCCACCCCTCTCACATTCCATTCATAAGAAGGACCTCTGTCTTATCAAATCATCTCCAACTCCGTGATTTTTCATGACCATATTTTCATTATTGCGATGGTTGCTAATGGATAGACCAATCAATTCAGGTCTAGCATTGCTTATTTCTCTGCGATGAACATATGGTATAAGTGCAATCTATTTGCCATTCTCCAATTGTTTGAAGGTTAAGAACTTATTGCCTCACTGGGCCTTCAATGCGGGATTTTTCTCACTTTCTATAACTAATTCTAACACTTAATTAATTTTATTTTTGATTTTCCGAAATTCCCGTTGATTCTCAACGGGGAAAAAATCGATGAATACAATACTAATTGCGACTTACTCCACTCTCTAGAAAACATTTGATAGTTATCTATCAGACCCAGTGTCCAATTTATTGGACACAATAATCATTAAAATAAATAAGGCCAATCTTGACTTCTTGGAATATTGCAGAAATCATCTTTAAAGGGAAGCACTCAGCAACTTGACAGTAGATTTTTAATTCGATATGTTTCATCTACGAGTGAAGGAACATGAAGAAAATATGTTTGTTATTGGTGTTGTAAGTTTTACGTTCATAAAAAATTAAGGTATGAAATGGTCAATATAGCTAACGAGATGAGGAAATAACTATTTACTCAAAGCATAACATAACCCGAGTATTGAACGCATCACGAAATTTTCTTTGTACGCCTAATTTTGCTAAAAAAATTCCTCAAGTGCACCAAATTTTTTCAATTTTCTGTCATTAAAATGATAAATATATATTATTTTGCTTCGGATTCAATTTCCTCGGTTGTCAGGGAGACGGGTTGTTTACAAGCTCAAAATTTCAAAATATTATGGTATATTTTTAAAAAATACTCGATTTAAAATCGAAAAGAATATTCTACCGCAAAAATAATTCTTTATTCAATTTACTTTTATTTTATTTACTCTTTTGGTGGTTCTTTCTATTTCGTATGAAAATTATTTCTAATTTGATTTTGCTGCAAATGCAAAAGCCTGCAAATGCTGAACATGAATTTTACTTTCATTTCTTATGGGTACCATTAGGTAAATAACAAGTAACCTATTATCTATTATACTACTATTTGAACACATATCTAAACGAATATATTTATTTAGCGAAAAAATATAATTATATTTAATGATTTCTTTAAATTCGTTTTCCACAGTTTGTACAAGTTTGGTGATATTCCACTTTAAAGATAAGTACGTGTTTACTTAAATTAATTTGAAACAATAAAAATGGGAAATTTTTTCCACGTATTTTCCAATACATGGGTAGCATAGAAAACAGAATATTTAGGTTATCAGTAAAAGTATAGGAGATTAAGTTACAACTTTACCCCTTTGATTCCATATTTGCTAGAAATCGAAGAAATTTAATCTCCGATCAGTTTGTGTCGATGATCAGGATGAAAATGAAACATCGAAAAAGGCATTCGTGTGACGAGGAAGTTTTTTGATCACGGCTTAAGTTCGATATATTTCGAGATTATCCTCGAAATATTCATTTATCTTTATAATCGAAATTCCAGTTTGGCGCTAAACATGGATCTAAGCTAAGCATCCAATCAAGCCTATTTAATTTCCATCGCTGATTATTTAAGCGACCATATCAATTTTTATTGGCTCATAAATTAGTTCCTAAAAATATTCCTCATCTCAGAAACAAGCGCCTCTTCTTATGCATTTAACCACAAAGATCCCCTTCTCCCAGCGATATCAAAGAATAGCAGCAAATAGTAAACGTGGCCACCGACAGATGGCAGTGACGAGGATTTACACCCTCATTTCACGCTCCGTTGGAAGCGTTCCCTCGTCACTTCCATTCCTTCTTTGCCCTTTGGCTTTTGCTATTAAAAACTATCAGAAAAGCCGTCGCTTCTCAGCGGGATGCATAGAAATGGCACAATAGTCTTCTATAAGAAGAAGATAATCAAATCAGTTCTTCGCAGCGAGCTAAAAATTAATCCGCTTTATCGCTTTTTGATACACAGAATTCAGCTAATATATTAATTCCTTTACGATACCAAAAAAACTCTTAATAAAGAATCTAATTGCTTATCATAGTAATTATATAAGATATATTCATGTATCATATCTTTAATTAAGGAAAAATGTGATTTAACTACTCAAATGAAATTCGGAACTTATTCCACATTTTGAATAATCCAGTATCTTTTGTCCATCTTTTCCCTTGCATTAATTAGTTTCTTCAGCATTCCATTTTCTCTGAATATTTGACCTATTCAGATTTTTAACCTGCCTATTCGGGAAAAATTTAATTTTTAATTATCTGTAGGCATCGCAGGTAAATCACAAACCCCTTCCAGTCCAGTGTTTTCCAGCTCTGAATAATTTTTTTCTAAACACTAACATATGTATTTAAACTCGAAAAGTAGTTTCTTCAGTGAATTGTTTTCAAACTATCTCTTTCTTTCAAGTGTGAAATAACGAAGGGTTAGATGTAAAAAGTAACTATTTAGCCTCAATCTTGACCGAATAAAGACACTTTATTATTATCATATTGTTTTACAATCACTATCAATAAGTACAATTAATTTTGAAACAGTTGCTATTAAATTGCTTCAGTCGATTTAATTAGCCTGTAAATATATCAATATTACAGTAAATGACGAGGATGAACTTTACCCTAATTAGGACAAACATTAGTACTCTCGGACCCCTTCAGATCATTCCACAGGCTTGAAAGGGTCTCGAACCCTAGTTAGGGAATCGCAATCGCAATCAGTTCCCTTCGCTTCGTGAATGCTTCTTTGGCCTCTCCTTTAGACGTCATGTGAACCCCTTCAATCCCAAAACAGAGTAACGTAGTCGATCCACCTGTTTTAGTTTATTACCATATTCACTGATCTTTCATTATTTCCGTAAATATAGTAAAATTCGATGATTACGCCAGTCTAAGGGGACAAAGTACACACCCGTGCTATTGGGAACCCGCGTTATTGCGTGAAACTGCATAGTAAACGATGAAAAACCTCTGAAGCTAAATTTTATGATTCAAATATAATTTATAGAATTGAAAATAAACTGATATCTTTTATTTGAATGCACGCCCTACTTTAACGGATGTTACCAAAATACTATTATCCTTAAGGCGCGATATGTGATTGCCTTTTTGGCACACGATTCTAAATGTTTTGCAAACGCAAATGTTACATTCTTGCGGTTGCCTCTCTTTTGCATGTATTTACGTATTAACTTGTAGTAGCACAGTTGTGACTCATCATTAGGCACGTCTAGGTTAAATAAAGTTACTATAACAAAGGAATAGTCAATGAAATCATTTCAGGCGACTTAGTGAGATCCACGGTATATCCGAAACCGCGGTGAAGTGAGGCGCTTTGTAACCAGATTTTACTGTAATATAAATTTAGTTTTCGTGCAATGATTTTGAAATTAATTCCCCACACAAATTTTTAGCTTAAAATTCTTTCATTAATCTACACATGACCAATTTGCATCCTCAGCTGTGGACGAGAAATATCGCTAAATATGATTCCGATGATCGATCTGCTTCGCCTTTGTTTTCTTTTCATTTTTGAATTCACTGATGTCATTGCAAAGACGTGTAATCACCTGCGATCGTTCACTTCTCCTGCACGTGACTTATTCCCACTCTATCGAATTCGCGACTGGGAAATCAGCAGATGTATTCGCCATTCGTCTCTGCGATCGCAGATAAAAATCCACGCTCATATTCGTCCCTTTCAACTTTTGCACACCAAAGGATTGAAAGCGCTTTTCAGCAAATTGTCTTTTTGGTATATTCGCTCAGCTGACAATCTCAAAAAGGAACCTACGATTGGATTACTGGAGCTCTTGTTAATTTTGTGAATCATTTAAATTGATTATAAAGCAACTGTCACAGTGTTTTGTCAAAATTATGATGTGAAATTATTTAAAAATTAGTATGAAAAATACTATGGAACACAACATTAGTTCAATTTTAATGGCTAATAAATCTTCCAAATAAATTGATGAACATATAACTCATTAAAACGTAAATCACGGTTTAGTTTCCAGTCAAAAGACTAAACGAATATACATTATTATTTCATGTAAGGTATTCATAAAAACATTTTCATTAACTAATAATGTTACATTATGGCACCTCCCATCCAGAAAAGATGCAGGATGTTATGAAATCTCCAGTTTGAATTGAATAATAACATACCTTGAATTCATTCAAGAAGTGAGGGACAGTTACTTTTATATGTTAATTTAATCGATAGTTAATTGAGGGAATGAGCTAGCAATTATTTTACCCATGAAGAAGTGAATAAATATTTAAATATTTTGCTTTACTTTCTACTGCCTCACACCCAATCGACTGAGATATATATTCTTAACTTTTGCATATCTGTGTTGGTAAATTTTGGCGATGTACAAATGTCACTGCAAGAGAATGATATCGGATTTGATTCTTGTTCAAGCTTTTTTCGTATTTTAAGTTAATGAAATTGATTTAAGCTATCATTTTTTAAATTAAACGAAGCATTAACTACCATTTCATTCCTCTATACACAGCTGAAAGTTATTAATGGAATTCGATTTTTCATTGGAACGATTTGATATTGCCATATAACTGATTTACATGCAAGTATTTATTTTTGAGTTACATTAATAGGATCCTGATGATCCCACGTATCTTCGCTGAAATCGAATTAAAATCGAGTCCAAATCGCCCCACTTCATCTAGAGCTGAATGCACTCCTGTGGTTTGAGTATTAATTGCTCTCGGCATGAAATGCACCGCCGATGCATTTGCAGGGGAAAGCGCAATCCGCCCTGCTAGGGTGCACAGAATCGCTTTCGATCATTTTTGGCTTAATTTCAATAATTATATTTGTTCTGACAGCATCGGCGTTCGTAAATGTACGGTTTAGTGTTATATTGTGTAGTTATCCTGGAAGTTAACTTCAACCCTAAGGTTTACTTTAACCCAACCGTACAGTAATATTCCAATATACGCGAACTCGGAATTTCGTGGCTATTGATTTTCCTCTGCCGGAAACACTGTCTATTTTTTTCAAAAAACGACACGGAAACAATGTCAGTAACTGATCACCACTTTCGGATATATAATCGGAAAGAGCTGTAGGATTTACAAATTCAGGAGATACCCGATTCAACTAGAGAACTTTGGTAAATAGTATCTTGAAAAATGCTCTACCTTCAATTGGGAACGGCTCAAAAAGAGGAAAACATAGACTTCAACGAAGAATGCATCACAGTTACAAAACAAGTAATAAAAATTACTGCATTCCAAAGTTATACTCAAACTTATATAAGCGTATTCAGCGTGCGCGATTTTCTTCTGCCCTGCTTAGTGCCTAACTTATTACCATATTGTAATGGATAATGAAGCCATCTAATGATGGTTAACTCAACTACCAGATTGAGAGAGGCTCAAATGTTAACTTTGCAGTTCATCGTGGATGTAAACAAATCATATAGCGGATATATATCGACGAAAAGCGATGTTAATACTTTTGTAATTCACTCCATGAAGCTAATTAGTATTTAAACATAATCTCAAGTAAATTTAGAAGCAGATTCGGCTAGACTTGACAATGCCGAGCTTTACTGCTATATTTCTATATTTTAATTTTAATTAATTTTATTTATTTAATGGAATAAAATAAAACAGTTACAAGAATATGTAGATATCTGTAGATGTAATGGCGATATCATGATGAATTTTCAAAGGTTTGCCTTAAATATATTATCGTGACTTAAGATACTGGAATCGCTTCTCGAATATAAAATTATTTCCTATTTTATTATCTCCGGAATGAAAAAATCTTTCTCTAATAAACTTCGAACGATAGTTATTGCTAGAAAGTTATGTGAAATGGTTGAATTATTAATTTTTTAATAATAAATTTAGAGAATTATTTGTTTAACATAATTTCAAAAGTTAAATTGAAAGAAATGGATATTTTTTATAGTTCTTGTCACCCTTCGATTTTGAATGAATTATAATAAGACCTTCGATTTTATCGAGATTTTTTTGCTGAAAATATTTCATCTATCGATTCTGTGCTTGAGCCTTTTACTAGAGTACTTTTATCTCTTTGAATATCTTTATTACAAATTCACACCATTTGGAGGGCAGGGCAACGAGATGGCTCGGTATTAATCTTTCTCTCCGAATGTAATTTTGGTTTTCCTTACAAAGACACTACGGCGTAATTCAAAACTCCCTTTTACTCAGAATAAGTACTTGCATGTCTAGGTGGCAAACGCATGCGATTGTACTTGATAAGGAGTTGATTTAGGCGATGGTCATTACTATTTACGAGGGAACGGACCAATGCACTCCTATTGCACATGAAATTGGTCGCCTCGTGTGAAATACTCCATCCACAATGTCACGCAGCAGGAAGAAACGAAGATGACATTTATGCCCAGAATTAATGCTTCGTGATTCATAAACAAATAGATCGAGCGGTAATTTCTGATGCTTGTTTTTGAGAAATATTTATCACTTATAATTGAATATGATTTTTCAAACTTTCTGGGATGCATAAATATTTCAGTAAACAAATTTTACGATGATTATGAATTTTTTTGAATCACGCAACGAAGCTAGCAATGCAGTTCAGCGCTAATACGTTTCTAAATGCAAAATCCTAATCCAGTGTATCGCAATTAGAATATCAACCTGATATAATAGTTTGAAAGTAATTAGCTACATCAAGAAAAATTTTTATCACAGTAAATTTCTAAAGAAATCATGATCTCATTATTTCTCGTTTTTGGATATTGCTGCCAATATACGTAAATTAGTAATGTAACCGAAAACAGTTATTTTTCTGTTCCGATCCTCACTTCATCAAGGATGGATTAATTAAGGATCAAGCATAAGGTTAAATGCATACAACGATGACTTGAATTTATTTAAATTTAAATTTTAAGAACTGAACTTTACTCCTTGATAATTTCTTATATATAAAGTTAGATGTTCTAAAAGAGAGTATGTTTGAGAGTCGTATGCCTTGCTATTGGATAATTTCATTGGAGCGGAAAAAAGCGGTTCGTCGGCTGCTTTCGGAACGAATCAATAACCGAAGCGAAATTTAGCGTTTTCGTTGAACGAAATTAATTACTGCTCGGATCTCTGATTAAAGTTCTAAGGGAATGTTATAAACCGTAATGTTTTATCGTTTTCTTCGTTTCCTCTCCTTTCCAGTTTGTGTAAATGTCCTAGTTTTGCATGTATTTATGAATGTTGTTTCCCATTCTCTTTCTAAATCTGCCGTACTGCATCTTAACCGCCCTGCATTACATTCATTTCCCCGCAGATGATTACTCAGCTAAGCAAGAGTAAAGCGATTAAAGAAAAAAAGAAATTCATCGGTGGTTGATTGCAGAGGGCGTGTCATTAAACGAGAGCGCACGTGAATTGTCGTGAAGAGGCCACGGGGTATGTTACACCCCCCGCAATGCACCACGGGAAATGAGGAGTAACGAGACTTTCAAATCAGCGGAAAAAAAGTGAATCGAAAATTTACCACGCGATTCTGTGGCGCGGTCATGTGTGCGGCGCGGGTGCGGCAGATATTTTTAATTTGCAGAAGGGGTGTGCGGATGTGGGACGCGTAATTCGGTTATACTTAATACGCGACCTGCGCTTAAATGCATTTCTCCCCTTCGTACTTTTTCCACATTTTCATTGTCTTTGCTCGTGGGTTACTCTTTTAATTTCGGGAATCTAACTGGACCACCTGTCGTATTTCATCTTGTCGGCTTGCTAAATTAAATGGTGTTCGTTGAACTGGAATATGTTGCAGTATTTCAAAATTTGAAAGCTTTGACTATGTTCGTTGTAAGGTTTCTCTCAACATAAATTTTCTGTATATATATTCAATATTGTCTTGAGCATAAAATGTAAAATTGATATTATTCAGTTTTTATAATCTATAAATTATTTTTCTATCCTGATAATTAAAACACAATCTTTTGGCAAACTATGCATTATTTAAAATGCAGATTGTAAAAATGCTCCAAAAGGTATACAATAAGTTGCTAGAAAAAGATAAAAAAGGGTTAACACATGAAGTGAACATTAACTTATTATTCTGAAATGTGTGCGAATATTCGAGACCTCGTATCTCATCCTATTAAATATTTTTGTTCGACAAAAGTTTCGAGCCGAATCGATATTTTCAAAATTTCCAATCGATTACAAAATTATGAGGCAAAACATTGTTTTCGTTACAATATTTTTTACGTTTTTTAATTAAATTTGACGTTGTTTAATTAAAATGTATTTTTTGGCTTCTAGCCAGAAATAATTTACTGATCCGAATGGCTATTTTGATGGAATTAAATCTGATAAAATAAACTTTTTAATATAAATTTCTAATGTTACTTCATCGCGGATGACAACGATAAGCTGGAGACGGAGAATATGCGAGATCCGGTTCGGAATCGAATATAATCTAATATTTATTCAATTCGATTCCAAGTGAAATAACACGATTCGCACATCACTTTTACAATAATATTTTATTCATCGAAATATATACGAGCGTTGCTGATGTCCTTTTTGAGTATGTTGAATTGTTCGGAAAGCAGACATTGGATGGAGCGTCCCTTTATCTGACTGCATCAAAGTGAAAATCGAATTTCGGACATTCGTGTGAATGGGGAACGCAAAAAAGCGCGCTTTTGATTCTGAGAACGCGTCTTTTATTTGTGGTCATCCGACACCTGTTCCTGACTCATTCATAAAACGCTGTTCATTGCAAACGAAAGGGAGCTTGCGTTTTATGAAGGCCTTTTTTTGTAAATTTTCAAAATACAAGGACTAAAGAGTGTTTTTAATTAATCATCTTAATATATTTGCACAGTTATTAATTTTGAATATTTTCTTATATTATAATTAAATAATAATTGTTAACTCAAAATTTTTGTAGAAATGTCTTTTATCACTTATTCGCAGTGATTTAATTTTTATTTAAAAGCATATTAAGGAAAATTTCTCATGTTGTTTTTAAGATAATTTAACTTTTACAAAAGAGTTAAATAACTGTGGAATTTCACGTGGATTATATATAATTATTAATACACTTCCAATTCCAGCATTCTCGCTTAGAAAAATCCTATGTTCATGGGCCATTCTCCGGGAATTGGGAGATAAATCGCCCTGTATTTTTCAAAAGCTATCAAAATTGCTATGCTTGCGCACTTCGACGAGAAACCCTCTACGGCAAAGTTTAAGCTCGAAAAATGATATTTGATAACTTGTTAATCTTTAAAATTTCGAAATTTTGCAAAAATCGACGAACGTAGGTAATTTTGAAGATCCGCAACTTTTGAATGAAAAAGTTTAATTTTCTTTTTCTCTTAGAATTGAATACATTTTTAAGACCGTATTATTGAAAATTTCGCATATTACTAATGAGATTGCTTAACTTGTACTGGGTAGAGGTTATTCGTCCATAATTGCCCATACCTTAACTGATGTATACTACTTTTAAATTAAGTCTCGTCATTCAGAAAGAGAACATCATTGCTGAAAAAAATACACAAATGTGCAATATTGTACTTTCATTTCACGTGTCTAGTTTCGTGCATACTATGAGTGAAGATTCGATAGATAACTCTTACAGAGGAAATTGGAAGAGGAGTAGGAAAGTTGTTGCAATCGGGAAGAGGGGTCGTCGTGTGGGAGGGAAAATCGAGTTGGCAGAGGAGCAGCAGACCAATGGACGCCATAATACGCTTCCCTGATATACGCCGATTAAGCCCAAGCTGTAATTTAATCCGAGGTGAGGTAATCAAGTTGATGAGATTGGTGCACGCCAGATATATGCAGGCCGATACTCCAGCACAAGTATTTTTGCAGTCGGGAGCTTCATTTAAAAGGTGGATTCAATTCGGCAGAGGGAAAAGATTTCGATGTACAGATGGGAACCGATGAAATCATTTTATCAATTTTCAACCGGTCAGGTATCGTTTTCATAGATAACGAAAAAACAGAAAGCCATTTGAAACATTGGAATCGATTCAAAAACATTTACACAAATGAACATTGATTCATTATTGAAATTATGAATTTGACTGAAATTTTAAAGATTGTAAACAACAGGCAAAAGAAGTTAGCTCTCATTTTTGACGGAATTGGGCTATTCTTTTGAAATATATTTTGAGACCTACTCTTAGTTCTCTAAACTTCATTTTATGATTTTACTACGCATTCATAGCATTTATTTTACATCTACATAAATACCCTGCCTTTCGGCGTGTGGCAGCGGTGGAAACACCATTTTACGTTCAGTTTGCAATTTAATGCGATTATTTAATGCGACTTAATCATTTATTAGAATAACAGAAAATGACCCGATTAAAATAAGTTTTAAGGATTCCTTATGCTCCAATGTATCAATATTTAGTTCAGTGTTCAGTTTTAGTGTTTTGTTAAAGATAATGTTTAAAAATGTTCTTCGTCATTAATGCCAAAAACAAGTTATGCATACATGTTTTACATTTTAACTCATAATTAAAGTGAATATTTTCAATAATATACCTTATACCTCATACCTAAAGAAATTGGATCCGCCTCAAAGAAGTAAATTTTTAATGATGAAGGAATACTTAGAGCTATTTGATTTCCTGGATGTTATTTGGATGTGGAGTAAAGATTTATTTGGAATTCGATTCTCTTCCCGTTTTCAGATCTCATCGAATCTCCAATGGAATTATTAATCGCTTGTGATATTCCAATCGAGACTGATGCTTTATCATGCGCCAACGCCAGCGTCATTAAATGTGTTCATGTTTTTCATATCTTATTGTTCTAATCAGAAGTGTCACCGGAAGCAAGAAGTTATTCTGCGGAGAACATAATATCTATATATGCAAGAAATAATAAAACATCGAAGGGAATCTCAGATACATTAGGAAAATACAAAAGTAAACGAACTGAAAAGTATAGAATCAACAAGAAATTAACGAAGAAACAGTAAGTGAAGCTAACTTTTTGCTATGAATATAAAATTCATATTTATTTTCTAAACTTATGAAAGCAAATTTTATGCTCAACCAAATTTTCAAGCTTCAATATTATTTCTTAAATGGTTTAAATTTCATTTTCATGTCGCGACGCTGATATAATCAATTGCTATTAAAATACTGTTTTAGCAGTGATTCGAATTAAAATCGCGCATTGAAGCATCACATGTCCCTGTTTTGTCGTTAATAAATAGTTCGTGTATCCATTAAGAAAAATAACTGCCCACCGAAAGATTTCTTCGCCCCAATATCTTTTGATTGTTGCTTTTTCCTCATCCATAGGCCACTCATTTTCAACCCACAATGCTCTCACCCCTATCCTCCCTTCCCTCCCTCCAACCCCTCCCCTCTTCCCCCTCCCCTCCTTCCCCCTCCCCTCTTGTGCATCCCCCTCCTTTTTCCATCCCCTTCGCTATACATAATCAGCGTGTCCTCTATTCTTCTGATGACGCATCGCCTCTCCCCCCCTTTCCATGGTCCCCCCTTTCCATATTCCCCCCTTCCCAGAGACCCCTTCCCATAAGAGCTCCCCCTTTTCAGCTCTGCACACATATTCAACCCTTCCAATCCCCTCTTTCTTCTCCTTCTCTTTCCCTTTGTTTTCTCGGACACGGATTTATTTGTTGCATCTACGGACCTCGGAGGTAATTAGTTCGATATATCTGCATTTAGACCATCTATCTATATATTGTCTATGATTAACTATTAATATCCTCCCTTTTGGAGCCGATTTTGTAAGTCAATTCGACACCTTCATTAGAAATTCATCTTGACACAGAGGAAAATTCAAACGCTTAACTATTTACTACAATTGATTGGCGACAATCCTTAGAGTATTGGATACAATACGATAAAAAACGTTTTTATTATCAGGCAAAATCGGGAATAGGTAGTTCCGTATTCCATTCAACCCTAAAGATGGATGGATATATGAGTATTCGATAGATATGCTTGTGGAATATATTACTTCGTGATTGAACTTTCTTCCGTGCTCTTCACTAAGGGTGTTTCAAAGGTCAGCATAAATTGCAAATCAACCCGTACATCGTATTTCGCGTTCTTGGCGTCTCCACTTGTTTCTTAGGACGACCTGTTAACCCTGGCAGGAATTATCCTTTGGCCGCCCCTTCCGATCGGTCAAACAACAACCTCCGACACTTCAGCAGGGGTTCGGCGTCCCCCTTCACACGCTTCGATGAAAGAGTCGCCGAGAGGGAGCCACTGTATGCTCAAATGGCTCCCAATACTAATGTGGACATACATCTCTGCGATGGACAAGGGTCACTTGATGGAAGCCATGATTGAACCTTTTTCCGTAATGAAGAGTGCGGCTGATATCTGGATCTCTTCTTCTGACACCTTTTCCAAATGACATTTTGTTTGCTTTTGTTGGATTAGCCCTTTTTAATTCGAGATCCCGTTCCTTTTCGCGATTAAATTCGCCCATTATTGTCTCGGTGGGGTCATATTTCGTTAAATCGAATGAATTACTACTTTTAGAGTGTATTTCGCTCGAAGAAAGGGTTGTGGCCACAAGGGAGCGGGTTTTAGAGAGTAGTTTAACTTTTACGTGAGATTTTTCTGTAGTCCAACAATAGTGATTCCTATTAGATGCCATGATTAATCTGATAGGACAAGATGTTAAAGATACACTCGTAAACGTTTTTTTAGTTCAAACTTTGTCTCTAATTTGGTTCGCACCTTGTAAGTTGCTTTGCTCCAATCAAGAATAATTCCTTTTTTAGTATAATTTTCCTTTACTCACTAATTCATTTCGGCCTAATCGCCATAGATTTTTATGTTAATATTCTAGGAATGCATAAGGTCGGATCAAACAATCGCATTGGTCGTCAAGGGGGCTGGTTATGTACAAGGGCAAAATCTCGTAAAATTTTCGTTTATTTTATAAAAATTCTTGCAATTTGGAATCCGAAGCAATATTTTACGACAAAATAAGAATCTTTATTTTATTTCCTTTCTTCGGGCACTTATCGCGATATCGTGGGATCATTATTTCTGATTAGTCTGCAAAAGGAAAAAGTCTGCAATCGATCAAAATGAACTTCACGCTCATTTCTTAGGAGAGCATTTTGGAGTCGTCCAGAGTCGAACCAAGGATACTATTGGTAGAAAAATATGGATATGTCACTGATCCTCTAATGAATCCTTAAATTTACATTCCCTTCTCAACGGGAAGTGCGTAAAATTAATGTTCCAATATTTCTCCCATGTATTTCTTACGGGAGTTAATTATATCGGATGAGTAAATATACACACAACGGTGATGATTATATAAGATTCCATCAAGATTTCCATCGATTTCATGAATACATTTTATCCAATCCTAAAACATTTTAAACGTCGAAATCCTAAATATTCGCAATTACCAATTCCAGTCACACAAATCTGAACATTGAATTATCAAACAAATTAAAACCTTATTTTCAAAGCTGAAATTAATTTAATCAAAATGAGAGAAATACACAAGTATATTTTCAATTGTGAAAACATCTCAGAATCAATTTCACTATTTTCATTTATTCGTACGTTTTGTATCTTGGTCTAGAATGCCGATGGCATTAAAAATATCTTTTTCGCTCAGTTTCGTAGTATTGCTCTAATTTAGAGGTTATTTCTTGTTTGATACTGTGATTGCAGTGAAAAGGCTTCACGCAAGATACGTAACAAATCATTCGCAATTGAAAGTTCTAATAAAGAATAGTAAACCATAAGAAAAGCTTTTCTGATTTCGCACTAAAGTGAACTTTTTGGTGAAATCATTCCCGGGTTACCATGGCATTTTCTAATATACTCCTCCAAATCTACTTTTCTGTATTTCTGATTAATTAATTTGATCTCCCAAAAGTGTTTTATTTAAGTGTTGGCTCTCTTTCGCAATAAACATGTAAAATAACAACTCTAATAATATAACTGTTTACACCACATAGCGACGTGTGTTGGAAATTTTCCACGTTTAAATCAAATAAAAAACAAAACTGACTAATTCACAAAGTATATATAATTCAATGCTACTAGTTTCGGGGTATTACCTCATATTCAGGCAACCAGAAAATAGTGTTATTTATTATTTTAATGAACAATAATGTACTGACTTCCTTAAGATGAGGTGATACCTCTAAATCGGTGGTATTGAATTATATATAATTATTGGAATTAACCAGGTTTTTTTATTTATCTCATTTAAACTCTAAAAATGCTTTGTTGTTGAAATAAAACTAAAAGAAGTTAAGGTCAAGGATAAGGTATATCTTTGCTCTTTTGGCATCTCAAATCAAGGAAAAACTTAAGTGCGTTACAACTTCCCTGATGACAAGTAGTACTCTATATATTAGTACCCACAAAAATCTTACGATTTTCAATAATTATTCTCAAAAATTTCCTAGCCTCCCTTATGATTATTTTAGACACACTTCTGAAATGATACATGATAGAATCCACTCTATTTCATTTCGGATACAAACATTTCTCCGCAACATTCAAACTCAGTGCATTTGTCATGAAATCCATCATCCGCAGCATTGGAAATAACGCCCGTCGGTCTCTTATTTCATAGTCCATTGGCGGATGCAGACGAGAGCAGATTTCGTTTATCCCGACACACGTGTGAAGGGCGAAAATAAACGGACCCAAAACCTGTTTATTCAGTCTCTCACGCTTCTCTCCTTTCTCTTCGTGAGTCGCGTGCCTTTCGCGTTGATTGGTCAACCCTTTCGGACACTGGAAATATCTTTACGTCACTCCCACACACGCCCACTTACGCTCCTGTTTGTGGCGCGGGTGTTTTGCATAATCGGAGAGCAGTTCATGAAGCGACCTCAAGAACCTCTCTCTTCAGATAAGAATGGAAACCGCTGACCGACACACTGTCATCTATGACGTCCGTGACGTTGGTGCTTATTCTGCCCAGTCGTCTTGAGCTGATGTACGCAAACAATAAGAGCAAGAGAGAAAACACGAAAGTGTAAATGGGAGACGTAGACCCGGATCTTCCATTTGCCACTCGGATTTTCAATAATTCCGAAAAGGATATATCCTCTTTATAAGGAAAAGGATAAGGTCTTAAAATCGACAGTTTCGAGTAAAAGAAAGAAAATCCTCGAAAATCCCCGAATATAAAGAATGAACTGCTCAAATTGACATTCAGTTAAAAATTGAGTAAAATTTACAAGTATAAGCAGAAAATTAATACTTTCGAGTTAGAAGTAAGAATGAGCTTCTTATAAGACAGGAAGTGCTTAAGATAGATACTTCTGAATTTTAAAAATTCTCAAATGCTAGGAATGTATAGCCTTTATTAACCGACATTTCTGAGTTTAAAGTAAGCAAAATCTTCAAATATAAGACGTATTTTGGTTGAAAATCTCTCTGAGGCTCTCTGACGAATCTTCCATAACACACTTATCGCTTTGAGATATGTAGAATCGAAGACTGAGAATCAGAGAAAAGATTGTCCTTGCGATGTCTTTCAATTGGTTAGAGCGTTGTTTCTCATTGAATTCCCAAATTAAAACCTTTTTATTCGACTAACACCAATCAAAAACAAGTCAGAAATCCGCTTATATAGTTGCTAAATAAAGCCAAATGTTCTGCCGAAGTAAAAGATAAGTAATTTCAACAGTTTGAATTAATATTTGCCTTCAGTGATCTAAGTTCAGCTATGTAGCAGGACGTTGATTTTTCCAATGTTTCGATTCCGTATATTTCATATTAAACCCTTCATTAAAATATCGCTGTAACAAAATATTCTATTATTTCCATTTATTAAGTAATATTGTTCTATCACTTATTAGGATAGTTGTAGTTTTAAAAAATTACTGATGGGAGCGCTGCAAACACTCCATGCTTTGAGACGTTAAAATCCCTAGGGCTATCTACTGACCATTACATTCTGAATAATTTCTATATTGGTTCAAAATGTATTTTTATGTACATATTTCCCTCAATTCATAAGCATCTTAATATGAGTATCGTCTTTACAAGCTTCATTTCTTTCTACTGTTTTGGTATTATTGTTTCAATCCTTTTCTCCGTCCATTTTTCCTTCCTATGTCCTCTCCTAACCCTTATATTTCTCCCCTAAATTCCTTTCGATCCCTTATTTCTTCCTCTTTCTTGCTCACTTCTCTCTGATCAATCCTGACTTACACGATTATTTGAGTTCCTTGGTGTTCGGTCGAAGAAATAGGACATCTATTCGATTTTTTCTATCCATCCATTTTAATTAGTTCATTTTGCGTCTCTCAAGGAAGTGATCATGTTCTGTGTGAGGTATGAGTGACTCCGTCCACGTTGGAGGTGTCGCATATTCCGATGTTGACATCGGAGTCGTTACCAAGAAACGGCCAGTAAACGGTGTTGACCGTGTAGCATTATTTACCGACACATTACCTTGGCTGACCCATTTCACCATCTCAGCCGTAACCGGAGCTCCCCAATGTGTTTGCTCTCGCCACCATTGTCAGCAATCGCCTTGCAGCGACCAATGGACTGAACCTTCATTTGTTCTCGATGGGCTCCGGAGACAATGCTACTGCTAGGACTGAGGTAAGTCGCTGCAGCGCACGGTTATTCAGGGCTCTTGCATCTTACGCAGGTTCTGTTTCAAATAGTAACTGAAAGAACGAACTATTGAGCCAAAAGGCGCTTTAATTAATTTGCTAACACGAAAAAAACTAGGAAGGAAAGGAAACTATACCCTGTTTAATACCTTTGCAAGATACTAAAGAATAACAATATTTCGCACAATTATCAAACCTAGTTTCTTCGTGAATAATATACCCAATTTATATATTTTCCCGTGATGGAATGCTACAAAGTTACTCGAAAATATGAGCAATTTATTTGTTCACTTTCGAATTGTAACGGGGATGGTCAGATGAAGATAATGCTGTAATCTGAAAGCGCTGCGTTACTCAGATAATCAAACGGCCAAAATCAGTACAAAGTTCGCAAAAGTAAAAAACAGAAAAAAAAACAAAATTTCTATCTATACTTATTTCTTAAACAAGAAATAGACCTTATTAAAGCATGAAGAAATGCCTTTAAACTTAAGGTTTTAAAAACATGTTCTCACGCGAGCTTCATTTCCCGTGTTATATGTTCAATGTATGTATATCTCGTATGTTCAATAAGTTTCATTCCGGAAACTTTTCCACCTCGGTGTTCGCTTTTTACTCTTCTCATTGCCAATGCTTTCTTTTCATCTTAAAAAAATAATTCCCATAAAGTTAATAAAATAATTCCCATAAGGTTTCAAATTTAGCCGTTACTACGGGTGGGTTTCCCTGGTTTTTCATACCACCCTTCTTGTGGGTGTTTTTCTACACTGGAGATTTTTCCAAAAAATAAATAAAGTACTTGCCTTAGGTATATTTAATCTAAATTTAGAGGCGGATTTACCATTAGGAGTACTAGTCCCTATAAGAGGACCTCACCATTAAGGGGGCCCTAGAAGTGTTCAATATGTTCAATTGTTTCTTAACGTGAATTATACGAGGGTGGTCTGAAAAGTTTCCGACCCCAGATTTTTCAGAAACCTTCAGGAAATTTTTAGAAAACATGTCGAGAAATGGCGAAATGTCGGAAACTTTTCAGACCACCCATGTATCTTGGTAGAACCACGCAGTGGTGTTTGGGCCTCTTGATTGCTGAAATTCGTAATTGTCTACACAGTAGTTTATTTTTTTGTTCTGTTTTTCTGTTACTCTGTTTTCCTGTTGTCTTAACTTCTTTCAAATCAACAAAGGATTAGGTCAAAGAAGAGACTCCCAGGTCTCAATCTCCCCAAATAAAGCTATATACTATTCTAATCTAATCCGTAGACATCGGAAACTTTCATAAAGAAGACTTCATAGATGATTTATATGAGGATTATAAAGTATACTTAATATATATCGAAATACTTCTTTGCATGTAGTTATCACAAATCTGTGAAAATCGACAGAGATATGTGAATATGACTGAACGCATGGTGAACCACTTTCTTTCCACGTGAATTGCACCACCGGAGATGTCACTCTCGCTTTGGGGAAGTATTCACAGAGTAGTCCTTTCGGAGATTTCCGACACTTAATAAAGGCACATACCTTTCGTACACATTTCGGACAGTCTTAGACTGGACCTCCGCCAATATTCTCCGCTTGCATCCGTACTAAAATGAGGAATGTCCTATGGAAGCGAGTGATGAAACGAGATGGGGTGGTGCGGAACAATCCAATTTCGGTCTCTAATAAGGGACGTCCTTCTTGGGATCCGTAATGAAGGCGTCCACTGCTGGGGAGGATTATGTCCACTGGTGCCGAAAATATGCCGCTCAAAGGACATTGATTCGCGGTCGCGCCATCAGAACACACGCGCTGCTCGACCCAGCACATGTATTCCAAGTCGGAAATATTTATTAATTTTTGGAGATGTCGCCTAACTCTTTCACCCATGGTCCAGAATTTCATTAACGGAAAACTTCATTAAACATACGATAGTAGTATAATAATAAAACGACTTTATACGTGGCACTAAGACTGGTAAATCTCTTCTTACGTCGTTTTTTAAGTTATAAAAATATATTTATATCATTTAATATAAACATAATATTATATAAATGAAAGACATGACTCGAAAGAGGTGTACAGAAGAGAACTACTTAGTAGACATTAAATGAAAATTATTTTATATAGACTTATAATTGAGGTATGGATAATGCAGTTGTTCGGTATCATCATCAAATACCTCATTTTTCATTTAATAAAACGGAGACAAATTGTAATGCACTTTTCCCTACTCTTTAGTAATAGTAAAATGAAGTTTTCTTTCGATATATAGTTATAGATATTTTTATAAGAGTATGTAGATAAATACTTATTGATTTAAACAATCGATAAAACTAAAATAGAGAGATCTTAATAGCGCCTAAATATTTTCTATAATGTGAATTTATTTTATATTTTCTTGGAAGTTGGAATGAAAATATTTATTGGCATACACTTTGGTGAAAAAGGACGACTATTTAATATTGTAGATTAACGATTACTTACTAAAACGAAATTGGCTGAACTAAGACATAAGAATGATGATGATTTTAGATAATGAATTAAGAAGGTTAAGACGCAGATATACTTATTTATAATTCACAGGTACTTCGATGGTTTAAACAAAGAAATTTTTCTATTAATGTCTTTAATATTTCATAAAAATATGTTCATAACGTACCTATATTTGTAACATTTTCAACGCGTCAAATGGTCAGTAAAGCAATTCTTCTATCTTACTGTCTCGCGTTAGTAAAATATAAGGAGCGACTTTAACAACGGGATCTACTCATGATAATAGAATCTTAAATTATATTTTAGCTGATATACTGATATATTGTAGTCGATTTCAGGTTCTTCTGAATGAATTCCTTAGAATGAGACAATCATTAATAATTATTCTCAGTATCATTTCTCAAACATCTCATTTTCAAAATACTTTTCTCTCTTCGATTCTAACATACCGGTCTGAGCCTAAATTATGAAAACTCGATGTCTTCCGAGGAAAGCTCTCCTGTGTGATGGAATCTAATGTGCTTCCGATGCACGTATCCGATGGGCGAATAGTTATAATGCGAGGAGTCACGGACAGTGAATGTGGTTTACACTCGGGTGATTCGTTTTCACGGATTGTTAACTTCGCTTATCTCTGCGACATGCGCTGCTTACTTCTCTCACTCCACACTTTATATTCATATCTTTTACACCTTTTCGTTCCTCTTTTCTCATTTGTCTTCCTTTCCATGGATTTCTCCTTTTCTATTCATCATATTTCTAAGAAAGCTGAACCAAGTTTGATATTTAGTAGTACTGCCTCCAGATAAGGGTTTTTCATAACGAATGGTATATCACCAGTGTATAATTTTCACGCTGTTTTCTTGAAAGGCCATAATCTCCGTTTTATTCGCCGTGTTACTCCGTACTCTACTGTGTTTACCTTTTCTGCGGTCAGCCTCATCCGAGCGTTCCTCTTGCTTAGACATCGATCAAGCTTGCTTCGGAATATTATTTTTCACCTTAATGTACTAATTTAATACTAATAATACCATATACATTCATAGTAAATGCATGGAAAATCTTTTCATAGAATTGGAATTATAAATTACCCATAAATTCGGCAGAAGAAAATGTATGCTTAAAATGAAAAAAATTATAAAAACTTGTGGAGTGAATGATTACCGAAATGCAACGAAATACAGTTTTATTTTTATAATCAGGGGTGGATCCAGAAATTTTCTGGGAGGGAGGGGGCGATTTTAGAATATTCCTTATGAACGTATCTCCAGATAATCTTTCAAGTTCCATTTTGTCTTGATAAATGTAGTAGGAAACAATTCATAATCACATTTTTATTCAAGTAACTTTCCAGGTCCTAGCCAAATTACAACAAAGTCATCAAGATAGATGCCCCGTTATCCATCCTAACATTGATCCGCCGAAGTTCACGATGAGAACTTTCCTCTAATTGGTTGGGCTACCGATATCGCATGTATCTCCAGTAACATTTAAGTATGGTAGAATAAATGAAGATAGCAGAAATTGCTTCTTTTACTTTAAATATTATAGGATACTAATAGATATCAAAATATATAAGAATACGAATGCATCTAACATACGCACTGCTACAGAAGATACGTAGGTATACATATAAAAATATATAAAATAGTAATATGCAATACTATTTTCTTAACCGCACGGAGCAATAGCGCTTACGGAACAAGCATTGTAAAATATTAACTGTAAAAAGCGAGCTAGTTTCATAATCCGTTCAAATCCAAAGTATTTGAGAGTGCATTGCTCCGCTGTTGGACGTCATAGTTGAAAAAAATCCCTCCGGGAAATTTATTTGGCTTTCGAATTCTTTAATGGGAGCTAATTGTGTTGGAAGGGCATTGATGAGAGAATAAAAGAGCGTCGCTTGAGTGAGGGACGGCTGGTGGACGTGAATCGTGAGGTTTTTGGTTGTGCCAGTGATCCTCATGTGCCACGTGACAGCGGCATTGAATCGTGGTACAATGAGACGCACTCATATAGACGCTTTGGTTCGTTGACCCATCTTGGACTCAATCGGACATCTTCGAATTTATCTCCGCTAACCATGAAAACTATTTCAGTCTTGATTTGCCTTATCTTTCTCCAATCTATTTTATTCTATCCGTTTTGGTATTCGTAGAGAAAGTATTGTGTTAAAGGATAAAGTTCAGAGTCATTTTTATGGACACGCAAAACATGCATTTATATTGGACCCAAAGCAAGACGGAATGTCTTCTCTGTCTGGCCTTGACAATTTATTTGTTTACGTTTTTTCTAGAATTTTGTTTTTTTGCATTTTCATTGAACTAAACACGAAATTCTCCGAAGTTAATAACTTCTTCTGACGTAAATTTTTTGGAGGTATGTTGTGAAAGTACCATTTATTTGGCAAAAATGCGCACCATGCGATTCATTGCACAGATTTCAATTCATGGTATGGTGGTTAATGGTGTTAAAATATCGGCTATGATTTATATTAAATAATTATCCATAAAAATGCTTTTTTGACAATTGAAAGATGGAATTTCATTAACGATTTTCAAGTGAGGTTTGGTTATATTTTGATTTGCACGTCGTCCATTATGAAATGTGCCACATCTTTCTTATAAGTTATTGTATTAAGTAAACATAATGCGCGTGTTTAATATCAGAGAACATCTGTAGCGAAGTATGTAACTTAAGTTTGTGATAGAGGAAACGTAGAGCTAACAAAGAAATTAGTGAACACCTTTCTCAAGTGGATGTTCTTTTAAATTGAAATTTTACCCTCGACCGCGAATGATGACAAATTAGATTCCATTGGCAAGTTAACATATCAAGGCATATCGGAATGGTTTACAGCTGTTTTTCTTCGGATTTGCCCTTATAAATTCAAGAAGTAAATTTTCTTCGCATTTCAGTTAATAAAAATAATGATGTGTAAATAAATTTACTTTCTCTATTTAACACGAATTGCACGGAAAACACTTTAGAAGATATTTTTTAATAAGAGAACGTATTATAGAACAGGAGGGTCGTGCAATTTAGCGTGGCTTGTTTCCTGAAGAGAGGATTGTTCTTTATGAAATTTTCTTTCAATGTTTTTCCTTCGACGCAAGTTTAAGTCTTTCAAAGAATATATTTGAGATGAAGGCAGTATTGCTGAATGAAAAGAATTTAAATTATAAATCTTAATTGGAGATACTACATAAAATTACATCAGGAAAGACTTAAAGGTGAATATGACGAAAAGGTCATGATGTGAAAGGTCTATGCCTACTTTAAGTTGGAAATATCGTTAGCCTAAAGAATGTTTATAAAGACGATTTCTTTTACTCCAATTTCTCTCATTTTACATTGTGGAATGAACCAAAGTAGCAAGGAAGTAGAGAATTCTGTATCGCGTTTTCCTTGAGCGTACTCTCTATTTGCAAACGCAGCGTTGGTGTATATAGCGAAGTGTCGTTTTCTGCGAAAGGATGCTTTCCTCCTTTAAAATTCTGCTCTGTAAATGAAGAGGGGCAAAACTAGGGATAATCATCAAGTTTTTGGTGTGAATAAACGAGAAAAGCACTCATCGGCTCCTTTCCCATCAAACCGAGATATCAATACTTAATTAGGAGAGCATAAACTGGGAGAGGTTTTTAATTCACTCCCTCCAAACAAGTCAATCGAAGCGCATGAATCGATTCTTCCGCCATCTACAAATAAAGAATGGAAGCGTGGGAACGATTATTTCTATAATTGTTTATCCACCAAATAATGGAGTTTTGACAAGCCAGCGGTTCCATTGACAGCGCTAGGTGTCTTTAATAGGGACAAAGGAGAGGGCGTGCTGGCGCTTTATTGACTTTCCCACGGAGGGATCCTCCTTCGAATCCCGCTCACAGCACCGTTCTCCAGAAAGATCCTCAGACGAAGGAAACCAATGCTGGTGCATGTGCATTTCTGTTAATATTGCTTCCGAGCATCGAGTTGGAGCATCGAGCTTCCAAACCGCTATGCTGTTAAACCCTAAGCTTTGTCTGCAATCTGGAATATTTAAGGAAAGAAAACCATATTTACCCATCTGTTTTGTAAAATATTGAGTATCCGTTACTCCTACCGTATGAATTGCTTAGTGCTTTGGATCGTTCATATGGCCATGAGTTTAAAAACGAGGTGAAAGAAATAAAACCTGGTGATTCATCTGTGGTCAGTGTAGTCAAAAAAAGGAATAGAAACACAGCCAACAGGAAGCGTGGATACGAAAAAAACGGATGAGCCAATGATGTGAAGAGGAAAGCACCAGCAGCAGAGAAATTTGGTGCTAAATGTACATATCTGAAGCAAGAGTTCTGTCTTCAGAGACACTTTGTTAATATAGTGCTTCGTGATGTGAGTAGATGAGATATCATAGCATATTGTTCAGTTTATTTTATGATTGCTTTATTCAAGAAACGATTATACCCGAATATTTTCGCGCTTCGCCAAACATCTGACTATCGACCAGTTTTGTGAGCATCCAAAACCCTAGCGCCCCGGGCAATCGCCCGCGTCTCGGTCTGGCTCTGCCCCAGCCTCTCATACGTTCTGTATCTGCTGGTTAAACCAGAAGTAAATGGATGAAGCGTTTTGAAACGCACCACAGTGGGCTAGAATCGAAAAAAGCTGGCCAAAAATACGAAAACGCTTTTTTTGAGTGAGGACTACGAAACTTCGCATGATTGATTTAGAATAAATTCTGCATAGAACTATGGAGGTCATTTAAGTAGGATCCTCCCCATTAAAATTATACAGGGGGTCAAAGTTGACCAATTTTTGCGAAAATTTCCAGTTTTCGATTTTTCACGAAATTCTTCAACTTCAAGTCAATTGTGAACACAAACTAGGAAAATCATCGAGTAAAATATGATGCCATTTTATAAATATGTTCTTTGTCCTTCATAAGACTTGGTTTCAATGAGCTCTGGTGAATATTTACGTACTTTACATGACAAAATGGCGGACCCTGATTTTGGAACAAATTTTTACCTAAAGCGAGAAAAAAAGTTGATTGAGACACCATGTGACACGGAGTTATTTACACCACGATAAACTACAAACCTTCGTTAATGGGAATCTGAAATAAAATCTTGCCCCAATTTGCCCCAATAATATATAAGTCGACTTTTCGACAACGCTGCAAGGGCCAAATCCGCGCGGCGGAGCACCGTCCTCCGCTACGCTCTCGTGTTTTCGGAGGAACAACGAGCAAATACGATTCTAATTCGTTCTTTTTCTTTATTTTGAGCATTATTATACTTCGTACATATCTTAGATAACTATGTTTGTGATTTCGATACTGAATGCTTCTTCACTCTCACTCTCAACTATACTGAAAATTTTCTTACAAAATCGATACAAAAAGCCACCACTTTGTGTAATTTCATAAGAGTAATGAAATATAATTGTGGTATTATGAAAATGGTGGCATATAGCGTAGCATTTTCTTCAAATACAAAAATTGGCCACATCTGGAGTTGTTTTGGTGACCGTCGCAGTGCTCTGGAAAAGTTCGGCAAAGGGCTCGTTTTATGACAGGCAGCTGCGCTTTTTCCGGATTAAAAGTACCCTAAGAATTGCATGTCCGTGATTTTTCCTTACAAGCTTAGGAATAGTTCAGTTCTATTTGAACATTGGATAAGAAGGTGTTGTGTTTTGTAGCTACGACAGTTCTGTGAAACAAGAAGTCTTCGACAATCTTCTGGCAGCATTCCTCGAGTGAGGTTTTAGATATTTCATAGGAATTATATGTGGTGAGGTATGTTTTTTCATTATATATTCCCTTTTATTTAATGTATCAGAATACGGTGGTAAATATGATGTATTTTCTGATCGTTTTAAAATGTGCTCACATTCTTTGAGTGTTCTCTACTCCCTTTGTCCTGCATGTATTATAAAATGCTACATTTGCGGTGAGAAATTTTCGAATGTGAACAATCTATCGGCGATTAGTAATCGAAAAGTGGACGCAGAAAATTTGTACTATAGCATTTCTACGCTGCATGGTTGAATTAGAATTTTTTGAGTGTTTATTGCATATCTTTCCTACTTACCTTTAAGCAACTGTAGGTGAGAGTACCATATTGATGAGTATGATGTTATGTCATAAGACGTACCCATGGAACTTATCTTAATATTCCTAAGTAGGCTCGTGGTAATCACAAATTACTGTTTGAGGAGAGAAAATATCATATTCAGGAGAGAAAATATCATATTCAGAAAGAGTTTAGAAAAAAGATGGGACTGATTGTAGATGTACCTAAACCAGGATATGGCTCCACAAATTATGGAAATACATCAAAGCGTTTCTTTAAAAGTCCGCTAGTTAAATCTAGCAGCTGAAATAACAGGTGCGAGGTTGAATTTATTTTTATTAATGCGTAATCTTTTATTAAATGTAAAAAACAGGACACTGAAAAAGATAAAGAAGAAATTTTCACTCACAAAGATAAGAGTTCTGTATATGGTTTGTTTTGTATTATTAATTTTTTCCTAAACTACCGTCTCCCAAATTTAATTATACATTTCCTAAAAACAATTGACTAAGATCTCATAAAAAGATTCGCCAATATCTTGAAGGTAATTTCAAGTGGTTTTCCACTAAATGAAAAAGCGTTCAAAGATTATTGCTGTGCTACAGCATAGATGTATGTCCGATTATATCCGTGGTACTATATGCCACCAACAGTACATAAAGTACTTATACACGGGGCTGAAATAGCAAAACAGGCAATCCTTCCGTTAGGGCAACTGACAGAAGAGGCAATGGAGGCCCGGAATAAAGACGCAAGGAAATACCGGGAGAGATACACAAGGAAACACTCCAGAGTGGCCACGAACGAAGATTTGTTCCGAAGATTACTTCGAACTTCTGATCCGCTAATTTCAATATCGGCACCAGTTAGAACAACGAAAGGATCGAGGAATATGAGCAAAGAGATTAAGGGGCTCCTAGTCATGAACAATGAGGAGGAATTGGCTTATGGGGATGAAGATTCTTCAGACGAGGAATGCGTTTAATAGAAAAGGTAAATTATAAAAACACCGTATACTTCATTATAAACTCACTTAAAACTTTGACTGCATGATTTAGTAGAAATTTAGCATTATCGCACAAAAGTAAACTAATATATGATATTAATATCGCTTACGTGGTCCCATACTTTAAAGGATAACCCATTTCATTTTTTACAATCATCACCCTGCAAGAAATGGTGACTTTGTAATAAATATTGATGTCTAAGATATGTACAAAGTATAATAATTCTCAAAATATACAAAAAGAACGAATCAGAAACGTATTGGTTCGTTGTTCCTCCCAAAACACAAGAGCGTAGCGGAGGACGGTGCTCCGCCGCGCGGATTTGGCCCTTGCAGCGTTGTCGAAAAGTCGACTTATATATTATTGGGGCAAATTGGGGCAAGATTTTATTTCAGATTCCCATTAACGAAGGTTTGTAGTTTATCGTGGTGTAAATAACTCCGTGTCACACGGTGTCTCAATCAACTTTTTTTCTCGCTTTAGGTAAAAATTTGTTCCAAAATCAGGGTCCGCCATTTTGTCATGTAAAGTACGTAAATATTCACCAGAGCTCATTGAAACCAAGTCTTATGAAGGACAAAGAACATATTTATAAAATGGCATCATATTTTACTCGATGATTTTCCTAGTTTGTGTTCACAATTGACTTGAAGTTGAAGAATTTCGTGAAAAATCGAAAACTGGAAATTTTCGCAAAAATTGGTCAACTTTGACCCCCTGTATAATTTTAATGGGGAGGATCCTACTTAAATGACCTCCATAGTTCTATGCAGAATTTATTCTAAATCAATCATGCGAAGTTTCGTAGTCCTCACTCAAAAAAAGCGTTTTCGTATTTTTGGCCAGCTTTTTTCGATTCTAGCCCACTGTGCGCACATAAATAATGATGCCTTATTTAAATCATCTATTAGAGGATGAAAAATACCAAAATGGGATACCTTATAGACAAAATACTGATCATTATTCCCAACCGTCTTACTGTCGATTAGGGAATAATCTATTTTGAAATCAAATTCATAACAAGCTTCGATTCCAGATACAAATATAGTTATAAATTCATCCAAAGTAAATATTTTCCCTCTCCTTTAACAACTACTAAATTATTAGAAAGAATTAATAATTAAACTCCTGCTATAATCTTAGAAAAAGTATGTTCCAGAGAAGAAACTGGAGTGAGAGCTGGCATAGCAGTATAATTACATCCATATGCCATTATTACAGCATCGCATACTAGCAGAGGCATTCGTGAATCGAGATTAGTTACATTCGTTTGCTTCCCTCTTCGTTCTTCGGAAGAAGATATCAGTTGGCAGATGCGATGGAATCGGAAGTTGGGTCACTCAATTTGATCCGATTATCAGAGCACAAGTCATTTGGGAGACTTTTTCATTCACTTCTTTTCGCCACAATATGTCCCTAAACACGGCTTCCATTATTATGATCCAGATTGATTCGGATGGACCCCACCATTTGTCCACCCGCTTTGTGATCGGATCAGGTCCACGTCTTAGCTCGTTAGCGTGCGGTCGTTAAGGCGAAGAGGAAAGCCGTTGCCTTGGAGACACGCCTAGGAAAGAAGATGAAAGAAACCGGTCGCTGGGATACCTTTGTGGAGATGACGTTTCAGGAAGAATTATTTGATTTTTGTGGTCGTATAAGGCGTATTTGGTAATAATTGAAAGGCATTCTGGTTTCCGGATAACATTCTTCTCGTCTCCATAACAAATATGATCCGGTGCAGGAGACGTTGGTCATTTCCCAGTTTGGTGAGCGGATTTTTGGTTTTTAGGGTATCATACGTAGCTATTACGGTATTTATAACAAGGGTTTGGAGATAGACCATTAAGAAAATATATAGGAACAAACAATAACTATCATAAAATGGTCTCCTTCTTTAAAACTTTAGGGATTTTTCGAATTTCGTTCGCATTTTTTCACGTATACCAATCCAATAAACCATATTTCAACACCATTTTTGACGTATGAGACTCAAAATTATTTACGCAGAATATAAGTATATAATGGAACTGGGATAAACATTAGTTATATTTCGTTGCTGTATGTGCGTTATGAAATCCCAAAAATCTGTACAAAAGATAACCGTGTGCCCTTTTATCGAAACATGTCACAACCCCCGAAAACCCCTCAGGGACTCTAGGGGTTGGTGCATCCCTGTCAAAGAACGTAGAGAATCTTAAGGGCGAATTGATGCAGCGTGATTGCCCAGGGCGGCCCAATAAATCCATCGTCCTCTCGATAAACAAGATCGGTCAAAAGTCCCTCCGATTCGCCGCATAAATAAACGGCAATGAGTAATTGCCAAATGTCGCCGTAAATTTCCACCGGAAGCCTTCAATTCGCAATCGTCCAGGTGTCCTCCACTCCCACCAACAGATCGGCAAATTTGATAAACGGATGGCATGCGTTTAAGTGATCATCTGCAGTTCACTCGGAGGTTTCAACGGGTGGAAGGGAAAGCATAATTTCACAGTTTTTTTCCTTCAGTGAAGACGACTTTATGTTTTCAGCTTCAGTTTGTGGAACCTTGATATTCTATTTTAATGGTGAAGTACCTACAGCATGCATGCCAAAGAAGTTAGTACATACATTAGAAAGATTTTTGTCATACAGAACACCTACGATGATATCATTGTATTTTTCATTGAGCAATTTAATGTCCAAAGTAAATGAATGTGGATTCTTCCATTTAAAAAATAGTTTTTCATCAATAGTAATAATATAATAATAAAGCGTCTTTATTCTAGCTATATTGTGACTAAATAGTTTCTTCTTTCACTTTACCCTTTGTCATATAGTAATTGAAAGAAAGTGATAGTTGGCTGTTTTCGCGATGTATTTCCTTCGATAACGCAAAAACTAATAAATATTTACGATATAAACATTGAAAAATTTACACCATACATGTTTACATAAAATTTTGTGAATTCTGTCACGTTCTGTAATAAATATACCTCTTTTCTATCAAATTCACTGAATTCCCAATGTTTTGCTATTGGGAATGTAGTAACAGTCAGAAATTATCGAAAGGTCTTTATTAGTTTTTATTCAAATTAATAAAACACGTCTCAAAAACGACGTAGATCTGTTTTTTCCAGTTACCGATTATTCCATACCAATTTCCAGGAATATTGAAAATAAATTCATATTAAATTCAATATTAAGGCGACTTTTAATTTTACAGATATTTAAAATGAACTAGTATTTATCAATTTACCATTAGTACCTGACATGTATGATCGATTTTTAAAAAGAATAGTTTTTTTTGGTAACAGAAAAGTAAAATTCTTCTATTCCGATACTTCCGATACCGATTAATCGCCCCATCACAAATGAAATAGTTTATCTTTATTTTTTAAACATTGATGATTCTCATAAAGTAATGAATCTAGCGGGTAAGCAATACCAACTAATTTCATCTTATAAAAGTGGGTAATCACGCCGGAAAATGAAGTAGAGCACGTTCTCTTTCCTGTTTAAAAAAATAAGTCGGCGTTCTTTTGGAAATGCGGGAAATACAGAAAGTATTTCCCGCATTTCCATATAGACATGACCACTAGGGTATAAAGCCCTATGGGTCTTTTATCACTAAATGCGACGGTAAATAATGTACAGTTCAGATTAATCCGGGATATTTATGATTTATGTATTTGTTTTGTTCGTCTGCGCTTTGATTATTATTCGAGTTCTGACCTTGATGCTTTCGTTCGCACTGCAGTTAGTCGTTAAAGATGCAAATGCAATCTCAGTCCTTTGATCACAATCTCTTATTAATTCCATCCATGACTCATCTGATCTTCGTCCTTCTTCCAAACCGCGGCGCTTTAGATCGCGTGACGCCCTCTAACACTTTTTCACGCCACCTTTTGCCGCGTTTAAGAAGTTGACCACTCGTAAAGTGCTTTTATCTCTGACATTCCAGTTGTTATCCGACGGTTTGTTTCGTGAATTATGCGTCTGAGGGCTAATGTAATCGCCGACGATTCTTTAGAGTCATATTCAATTTCCTTTTCGGAACGTGGTTCTGAGAATTGTCTCTATGTTCAGATTCTCGCCTTGGTATGAAGGTTTGCTAAGTCATGTATGAATCATGTTGTATGGATAAAATTAATATGATCAATCTTCTCTTGGTGAAATTCTACTGCAGCCATCTTGAAAGAAAACACCTAAGAGTTATTTTTCTGGAAATTGTTCAATCGAAGTACCTTAAAATGCTAAAATAAATCAACCGCCCGGAGAGTGGGAGATTCGGGTTCGAGTCCCGGCTTTGGCGGACTTTTTTCGTTCATTTCCTCGTCTTACATTAAGTATGTGTATCATACTTTTTTCATCCTTCACATAAAAATAAATAATTGTTAAATTACAATTTGTGAAAATTTTAATCCAAATATTAGTTCCAACATATATTGAAGTTATGCACGATGTTCGTTTCTCGAGGAGAATATGGTAACCCTACTGCTCTACTAATCGCTTATAGGACGGATGTCACATCAGATACAATGCAACCGGCTTCAGCTGTTCAGCAACCTCATTTGATAAATCAAAGACTGTTTACACTATCTGTATCTATCTGTGTTATAATTGTCTATCCTCCAAAAAGTACTTTAAGGTATAGTGAAAAATAAGCAAAATGAAGTAACGCAGGAAGGCGTTCTCTTTGTCCGAAAAGCAGTCCATTCCTTAATTATATGATGAGGAGGCGACCGGTGTTACACGAAAGTAGTTCACAAGGTCTAGAAATCCTTATCTACAACTATGGCTAACAAAGCAAACTGAAAAAAACCTTTTAACCTTTAAAAAAGCAATTATTTAAAATTAAAGAGCCAAAAAACTCTTTCCTTTTGTTTTTTAACTAGCTAATAATAACAAGATGTCAAATATCGATTCAAACACTATCCCGCTAATGACGCATTATTCACTAGATTCCCTGAAAATATTTAACTGAAGAGTAGATTTAACTAAATTTTGTTTGGCATTAAAAATTCTCTCTATAAATGGCTCATGGCTGAAAATGAGTGTATGTAAATCATCGGCCATTTTATTATCTTAAGAACCTAAATTTGAAAGTTTAGTGTTGATATACCCAATACAATTGCCGTGTTCATATAGCCATGGTTGGTGTCAATGAATCGTGAGGGCGGATTTCTCTCATTTACTTCCCTTTTTATGGCTTCGACATTCAGTTAAGCTCAGGGTTCCTCTCTTTTATGCCATTTAAAATATGCATTCGATAATTTACAGCCGTTTAATTGGTAAATAATTGACCAAAGAACCGATTGCAAGAGGATACTTGAGATAGCGTAATCCCCCCATTATCACAATTAACGATCCTCCTCCATATTTCCAATTGATGGGCCGTAATAAATCGCGAGTGAGGACTTTATAGCATCCGGCATTCAGATCGCAGTAGCATATTGTTTAGGAGTATCGTAAAAAACCATCGGAGGCAATGAATTAATGGTCCGTCAGATGACCATTGTCCAAAAGAAGCATCCGTGGCGATCGTGAGAAAGGAGCCAGCATCTCTGCGAGTGACCCTCGGACCCCCGCGGATTTCAGCCAGTTTATGACCTGTGTCCACTTACTGCCTAGACCAACCCTTTTTCCGCTCACATTCAAAGTGTTTCGAGAAAAAATCCACCCCATAAGTGGCCAGTGAATGGGGAAGCTGTGGGGAACAGCTGAATGCGGTGGGCCGCATTTTTGGCGCTATGAGCACGGAAGCTAACTTCCGTACTTCTCTCCCACGAATTGATTTGATCGAATTTCTTTTTTTTATGGTTTAGGAACCTTTGTCGATTTCGTGGTATGATTCCTTCCAATTTAGTCTTGAAATGATGTCAGGAAGCAATGAAAGTGAACTTTACCAAAAATTCTTTTGGGAAAGCCTTAACTAGTCCCAAATCAAGCAAATAAATAGATAGATTTACCATTAGAAGGATGAGGTTAGATTTTGGCCTCTCTTCGACCTAACCTCGTATGTCGTTGTAATATTTAAAAATATTAATAAAAACCTAAAGAAAAGAGGGCGGTGTCGGAAAAAAATCTTTACAGCAAAATAAATTACAAAAGAATACAACAAAGAAGAATTTCATGTTGCGGAAAAGGCTCACGAATAAGAGGAAATACTCACGAAAACACTTTTATAAAAACATACTGGAAGTATATAATAATTAAAAAAGGGAAGAAAGTCAAACAGAATGGAAAAAAATTGACGTACACGAAAGGAAATATACGATTCAGAAAATAAATATGCTTAATAAAAAGACAGAAAATTACAAATCACGTAACATTACACACTTTAAAATGACGCGGAGATCATTAGTCTTTCATTCTCTCTCAGAAGTCACCCCTAAGCGAACACTTATATATTTGATGTTGGCCTAAGTTTGAGTCTCATGAATTAGGTGATTATGAATACATATACTACTGCGGCGATCGCCACCCTTTCCAAGGACCACTAATACTACATTTTTAATCCTGCGGACCACTCATATAAATTTCCTTTGTGGGAATAAACTTGTTTATTATTATTAATTCATTTTTTCAGTCCTGTGGCAACGTAATCACAATATTATACACTAATACAACGGCATTGTGTTGCATACAATTCTCATTATACAATAAAGCCATATTGACAAAAAATATGTCATCTACCAACTGCAATACACTATTAAAATACAAATAATTTCTGCAACACAATAAAACAATACAATATAGCTTACTTCTAAGTACAACAGCGCACTATTTCAATACTGATAACTTTCTTACAAATAATACATATTCACATAAAGGCTATCTTAATCTACGTAAATATATCTATATCAACTTTTGTTCTTTCTTTTACATCCCTCATTTGTCACACCAGTTTTTTCCGGTAATATTTTATGAAAACATGCTATTATTGCTGTAAGGCGACTTGTTGTCGGTAGTCTACCCTTTACTGGAATGCGAAGAGGATGTTGAGAAGGGTATAATAAACATAAAAATTGTAAATAATTTCCGAATTTCTTCACGGAATACCAAAAGCTTCTCTTGGTTCATCTTCTAGTGTGCCATTGGTTGGCGAACACTATATTGAATAAATTAAGATTAAATCACGTTTCTTATAACTGATAACTCTTCTGTGAATTGCAAAAATAATCTTAATTTTCATCAGATTCTCCATCTCTGGCTCGGAATCGTTTTTGTCGCATCCTTGTATCCCATCCCTTATTGTGCAGACCAGTCGTAGCTCAAGAGTGGCTTTTGTCCATCAGAAGGTTGATGTCCGTGGAAGAGCGGTTATGCAGCGACCCACTGCGGCGATGGCGCGTGCTGCCATCGTAAAAATGTCCTCATCGCGTGGCGGTTCATCTGTGGACTGCTTTAATTGAAGAACTGGATGATGGGCAGCTCCATTAGGAAGTCACGCCCTTTGCGTTTCGCTTGGTGGCCGTGAGAAAGCGTGGACACTGGCCACTGAGGGTCATTCTTAATTGCCCCTCTCCACTCTCCGCTGCCTCCATGAGGAAAGAGATTTTTTTAAGATTTCATCACGAAGCATCCCTTCTGTTTCTTTAGTAGGAGATCTCCCTGAAATGCGAACAACGCTTTCCGCATCTATATTCGAAAACGCTGATCATAGAAAAACTTGAACTGATATTTCGTACTGATATTTGATGCTGCTTTTATTGGAAAGGAAAATGTTGCATATTGAGTGCTGAGGAAAAGGCTTTTTCGAGGAACTCTCCTTGAAAGTTTTATTGCCCAAAACGTGTTTGTACGCATTTATTAGCACTTTAAATTTTTAATACAATGATGTCCATTAAAGATAACTTCAAAAGAAAAGAAAGAAACGCATTCAATGCTTATCGATTATGATGCGTTACGTTTCATGTGAAATAAAATTCGTCTTAATTAAGTTAAAGAACATGAATAGTGCAAAATTCGTTGTACTTGTAAACTGGTGATAATCAATTGTTCATTTTATAAATTAGAGTTTTCTATTTCACTGATTCCTACTCTATGGATTGCATATATCTCTTGAAGTAAATTTTATTAGATTTGAAATCAATTTACGCGTTTGAAAGTCTCAAATGATGCCGAATCCTACCGTTATATAAAATATAAAATTCAGTAAGATTATTATACAAATCCATAACATGAAAGTTGATGCTATGGACAGATGTAAACACTCAGTGGAATTGAATATATTCCATATTAATCTTTTAATTATTTAAATATAATTTTTTCGAGTATCGATAGCTTAAATTCGTTTCCTGAAAATCTTTTTAGACATTTTTACGTGATTCGTAACGTGGGAGGTTGGAGTTACTAATAAATTGAAGAGATCAACTGAATAATATTTTTATGTACACACGCCTTGCATTAAAATCATTCCTCTATTGTCCAATTATTCACTATGATTTATACCTCCATAAGGAAAGGAAACGGACGTCCTATTAAATATCAAATGAACTAACGAATGTCTTTAATTAATGCCGAGTATTTGACGCCCCCGTCCTATTGTCTTCTTGTAGATAATCCGACTTAAAAAAAAGCGCTTTAAAATGTCCCGAATGCAAGCAGCCCTTGAATCGCTCCGATTTTAAAAAGGCAATTAGGATCGGCGCATAAAATCCAATGTAAGAGTCTTTAAAACTACTTCGATGCATCTCTAATTGTGAAAGATTCGACGTTTTACGACACTTTTAATGGTCTCCAGCGGCATTACATCGAATCCAAGTCTCTTTTTTTTCGTTCCGATTGTATTCCGCGGGCGGGATGAGGGCGGATTCAAAACAGTCCTAAATTAATGTCCGGAGGTGAGACCTTCATGAGGGCAAGCAGAAAAAACTCAATGGAATTTGTGTCGCGAAGGAGTTCATCCACCTCAATTGAGCAGCTGATCCGTGCTCATGCACACGGCTTTGGCATTATGCGCTGCGGGGTGCCGTGAATTAAACGCTTTAAGAGTCCGTCTCCTCAGCGAGTGCTTGATTGATCGAGTCACGGAAGCTTATTACGGAAGATAATGCGAGTGGTAATGAAAACACTCATTGCGCCCCCGTCGGAAATGAAACAAATGCAATGGGGTGAAATATGGGAGTCCCGGCGGGAGATGGAAGGAAAATTAGAAAGTGATACTAAGTCATATTTATAGTACCAAATGTCAATTAATTCAGTAACAGTATTAAGTTTAAGAATTTTAACAAAGTATTCCTTCCAAAATACGTTTACAAGCAGCCTTAACTGACTACTCCTATTTCTATTTTTTCATTTGCATTGCTATACACTAAATTATAGATTGAAACATAGTAATAGTTAGTTTGAAGATGTAGTTACACATGTTTAGTAAACCTTCCTCTATCTAAAATTAAATAAGATGTGCGTTTTTGGGAACTACGGACAGTAATGGAACATTTAACCGTTTTCAGCTTCGATTCCGATTCACGAACTTCTTTTTTCGGTTCGATTTCTGTTTTCACTCCGCCAAAAGTAACTTTTTTCGGCTTCAGTTGTTGCTTAGATCCCTAGATCTCAACCAACCGACCAGAGAATATATTATAGTAATATATTAATTTTCGTCCAATGTTCTATCATGAGCATCTCCGTTGGATCGGAAGAAAGTGTAACCCCGATTTTCATGTGTGTTTTTGCATACATTGGGACAGCGTCTGACAGGGCTCTCGTGATTGACCTCAGAAGGTTAATTGTCAATTGATTACCAGAAGAGAGAAATCTGATCTTATTCTGGCCAATATGGCGAACATGCGTTCTCAAATCGAATTAGAGTTTCCCCTTCGAACAGCAAATTGCGCTTGAGTTCCAACGCTAAATACACTATTACCGATGGATCACTCTTTGGCTAGTTTAATTCTCTGCCTATAGAATATCCCTTCAGAATGCATCTTTGAATCATATTACTCTTTGAATTACCTCTCGGAGACCTCGGGATATGATGCGGAATCGTTTTACAACGGTTAACGATGATTGATGTGTAGTAATGAGTCAATTACAGATCTATTTACATCCAACCGTTCTCCTTCCCTCACAACATTTATATTTTCTCGTAACGTAATTTTCACTTGGGTGTGTATGCTTTTGGGAGAGGAATTCTAATTTCCTCCTCTAGAAATCTAGTTTAGCTTCCATTTATTTTTAAATTGAGGTTATTTGAAAAATGAAGCCAGTGAAATAGCTAGTGAAACGGTTGATTGACAGTTACATTACATAATATTGTTACATATAAAAAACCCGGTTAAGAAGCCTTTAAGGGATCCAAGTGAAAATCACATTACGGGATAGCATAATTACAGGTATATTACAAATTCTAAATTCTTTTATGTCAAAAAACTTAAGGGAAGACTTATTTTTTAGCTTTTAATTTTTGAATACGTGCTTTCCACTTTAAAAAGGAAGAGGAATGTTCTCTACTTTGATTTACTTGCCACAGCTGTAGATATCTAGCCAGTCAAAGAGTCAGCGAACTATTGTGGTGTGATATTAGTTGCCCTCTCCTCATGTTTCTTTTCAAGAAAGGTCTGCTGTTCGCACAATTAGTGCGTCTTCCTTTATTACTTACTTTGGTTATTTTTATTCCACAATAAAGTAATTTTTACAAGGTGGACAGTTATGGAATGATAATTTTCGGTCTATCGACTGAGGCAAAGGATTGGCTCAAAAGGGTTGCAGTGAACTTGGGAATGGGAAAATCCGGGAAAATGTGAAATGGACCGAGAGAAAATAATTAATCAAGTGGATATCGTCTTTAGCGACATCGTTTTAAACGGCTTTTTGTTGTATTCTCACTGCCCTAACTAGGAGGAATGAACCCTTCCCTTCTAAACTATCTGCTTTATCAACTATGTCTTCCCTATCATAGAACTGCATTTTAATATCTAGGATGTCTATCATCATCTATTGGAACATGATTTCATACTTTATCTCTTTTTTTAATTGGATTAGATTTAATGGATAAAGGAATAAACGTTCAAATAAATAAATGGTTAATAAACTGATGACGCCTTGGACTTAGTAAGAGAAACATATTATTTTTCATTCTCTTTATTAGTTATTTCAACACATTTGATGAGTTCTAACAATTCTTTCAGCGCAATAGTGGTCTGCGCTGTCAGTAAAAAGTTGTCTTAGACACTTGCGTACCGGATCGTTATGTCCCGGAAAGTTGCGTACTCTAAAAATGTGTCGCTATTTTTTTAAATTTCAGTTGGTTCATTTCATCTATTGTTCAATTGGTTTATTTCAAAGAAGCATAGGAATTAGATTATAACTATAAACTTGCTCTAGGACCAGTCTCCGCAACATTTCTTGCGAGTTTTAAGTTTATTACGTATTTTTAATGAATGTTATTTTAAATTATTTGACGTTAGATAACTTTCTTTTTCAATCCTGGGTGCGAATGCTATGCGAATCATTTTCCATCACCAGCGTCGGATCTTAAGAAAGGATCGCAAACAAGTTTGGGTTTCTAGATATTTTTGTTGGGCCATCTTAGAGTAGTCAGAGAAACTCTTACGGCTGCAAAACGCAGTAAATTCGCCGATGGATTCGGTGGTTTGAGTCGGCATTCAAATTTCTAACGGCGCAAGCCCGCATCCTTGTCTCATTAGATCCAACCCCAAGCGCCCTCTGACCTCATTGCTCACCCCTTGGTTTTTTCCATCCCTCTGGGGGCCCACTGGTCATCTCCCTCTTCAACAATGCCCCCCCGTGCCCATTATCCCCCCCAATCGAAACATGATCCAAACCCCCTCTCTTTTCATTCTTTGCGATACTCTGCTGACCCTTTCTGCATGGAAACTGCTCTCCTCTGATTCGAATTGTTACAATGGACGCTTTTCCTAGATTGACCGATAGCTACTTGAATTTCTTTTCGTTGGTGAAGATGTTCTCACGTCCATTTAAGCGCGGGAATGGTAAACATCGCTTCGGTGTGAAAGAGAATTCAATTATGCGAATTCTTTCGAATGGGTCCGTTCCGTAGCACAGGCCTTTGTTGACAGATCGCAATTGAGCCTTCTTCATCTGGAATTGTCTGTCGTTAATATGTTGCCTAAGTATGCATATTAGGAAATGATTCGTAAGAAGATATGGAGTTTCATGAGTGTGGCTATTTATTTGGGTATTGCCAACTCTTCAGGATTCGCCGGGGGACTCTCGGAATTGAACATAGATGTCCTGGTCTATCCAAGCATAGAATACCTGGGAACGAGATTTATCGTTTCAAACTCGATGTAGAAATAAATGGAAACACTCGTACAATTGTCTCCATTTAGGGAGAATTAGTTGGAAAGGGCGCGTGATTTCGTCCAACCAAGCGGCTTCGTTTACAGCCGCGACCTCATACAGGCCAAAAAAGTGAAGGAAAGAAGTGCTCCTTTTTAAGGGTAACTTAGGAAAAGGGTTCCAGGAGATACGGAATATAAAATCGTGCGCCTAGGAAAAATCTCAAAGAAAGAAAAAAGATTGACTGTACCGGGACTCGAACCCCGATCCTCCAGAAGATAAGCCTTGTGCGAGCAGTTAGTCTCTCGGAGGACTCCCTCTCTCTGAGAGCAATTTCCTTAACTTGTTCATCTTTAATGAAAGAAAATCTTATAGGGTTCGCATTATTTTTTCAGTTTTCTTCTAGAGAAAACTAAGGAGGTGCTGATTAATTTTGTCAAATTGTGTAAATTGCTGTAAATTTAGTCAAATCAGACATAAAGTTGCATAAAAGAGAGGTTTTTTGCGTGGTCATGTAAATGCTTTGGTGCATTTATACAACAGCACACAGGATTATAAATTCACCAAGGTTGAAATTAAGTTCGTAATAATAATGGAGTAAGTTCGTATGTTGAGCGGCTAGAAAGTCGAGTTACCACTGCATAGAAATGAAACTCTGCTGCACTTAACCACGTGACAATTGATAATAAAGCCGGAGTTCTGTTGAATCGTGCCATCATCAAACGCATAGTTTTCGGAAAGAGAAAACATGTATAGAAAAGGGTGAGGAGTCGAGGAAAATAGGTTGAAGAACTATGGAGAGTGAGGGCTCTTGAGATTAGAAGGATCAATTTAGAAACGAGTCGATAGCCAATAGGAAATCCTCGAATGGTCTAATGAAACTAATGAAATAGAGTTTGTTTCGTATGAGGCTAATAATGTGAAGGACCATCAGAGAAATTTGGAAATACCTCTCCATTTCGATCCTTCACAGATCGAATGAATCCTACTTTTATCATATTTTCACTTCCTCTTCCACAACTGAGCTTACGATCAGCCCAAAGTATTTAGGCGCCCAAAGCGAGTAGTAGCTCCTGTCGATATTTTTGATTGCATCCATTCTAATAAGTGACATAAAAATAATTTTGATAAATTTTAAATAATATCTTTTCTTGCCTCAGATATTTTCATTTATATAATTTTTGGTAATTCACCCAGTTAGCCACCCACTGGAGTTGACAAAAAGAGCCACCCTAAAATAAGTACGCCCTGGGCGGTCTGCCCCCTCGCCCCACCCACCTTTCTACGCCACTGGGCACAGTTGACCATTATATCGCATCGCATTGACTTGATTTTTCAATCTTTTAGGGATATCCGCAACCTAAGTCGTTTTTGCTATTTCAGCAACTCAATATGTCCTGCAATCGAGATTTGACTCTATTCAACAAGTCCTCCTCTCCTCCTGGAAGGTCGCGTATTCGACCCCCTCTCAGTGCATATGTGGGACAAGTGGACGTGGAGTAAGCCTTAGGGCTTGCTGTCCCTTTAATTTATTCTCTTGTTCTCTCAAGAATCCTTCCGTCGTAATTGGAGAGATACTCATCATCATCTGCCTATAAAATACGCTCGTGTGATCACATACAGACGATGAGGGCAGTGGCGATGGACCTCCTGCTGACCGCGTCTTCGTCTTGAGAGATCGCCCAACCGAAATAGAGTTCAATGTATTAGACAAGAATAGAGAGAGATTAGCGCATGTAAGGGTGTGACCGAAGGACAAAGAGAAATGAAAAATAACGACACGACTCGAACCCAAGTCTCACTCTTTCCGGGCAAGTAATTTAAGCACTACCATGCCACATCCACTTCTGTGAACGGATTCTTATTTGAGCAAGGAGGTGGTGTCTCTCACAGTGGCACCAATTGTCACCAATTTTCCACTCACTGAAAGGTAATTGACGCGGCATGGTAGTGATATTCCATTTTCCGGACGCAGCCCGGAAATGTTAATTTAATGGTTTTTTGTGATGAATTTATTTCAAATATACTATTTGTAAATGCAAATGGATACTAGGAATACTTGCAACAAATATGTTTTATTTTGAATGATTAGTAACCGAAATATTTAGGAAAGAAACAATGGTCCGAAATGAGTAACCTTCCCCTACGTAATTGAATTCACCTCACTCATAATTTTCACCTGTTAAAGCTACAACGAACATTGTAGCCTTATGTTATTCTTCTTCCTAATTAGATTTTGTTTTATTTATTTAAAAATCTGTTGGCTTTGTTTTTTAACATACTTGTACCGTATGTTAAACCACCGTAAAGGACTTGTGCTGGTTATGGATTCATATTTAAATAAATAAATGAATAAAAATCATTAGGCATCGCAACTGTTCGTACAGCTCCAGGATTGTATAGAAGGTTTAGTTAATTTTACTCATTATTTAGTATTTTTTACTATGCAGCGTAGAGAAATTTGCCAAGTAAAAATCCTCTGATATGCTTCGGAGGCATGCCTTTATATTTGTACCCAAATATAAATCGAAAACATTTTACGATCACTCGGGAATCCGCTCCAAATGCATTCAATATCCGATGTCATTGCCGAAGGGATTGAAGGTCCGGAAATTCCATGAATAAGATCGAGAAATCCCAGCTGCCCCTCCAAGTGAAAATAGAAACCTTTTTTCGTATGGTTTCAAACGCAAGTATCCAACTGCCAATCCTTCTTACGGCCGATGTAGTTTGCCGCAAGACGGAGGGTGTTGCTGATCTGTCTAATCTACTGAACTCGCCTCCTATCTTTTAGAGTATAGTGAGATGCATTTCAGAATTTTGGAGGGCATGATTCATCTCAGGTTTAAATCTGTGAGGTTAGGGGTAAAATGAGATGAGCGAGAGTTTATATAAGGAGCCCTGAAAATATCGCGCCCAATGACTTCAATCTGAAGCCAAAATAAGGAAAAATTATAATATATAATATCATAACTACCTTACCTTATATAATTATATAATATTATGACTACTTTACCATGGTAAATTATGTCGCAAACTCCAGTCATCGATTGCGTATGTAATTTCGATAAAAGTTTTCGAAATGCCTTTTGTTGAAACCACAAGGCGGCTTTGCTTGCATTTAGCAGTATATGCAAGTATTAAGAGAACTGTGCTTACCAAACTGCTTTGAGATTAGTAATGAATGAGTAATGCGCAGAGCACATGTTTGATATGAGGGAGCTCAAATGGTTAGAATATCCGCCCGGAATATTATCTCTATAATACACTGAGAGTGAATTCTTAGAACCTAGAGTAGGCCTCGATTTCTCTGTTTCGGAATTATATGATAATGATATTAAGTGGCTTGTTAATCGATGAATTTTTTAGAATTTTTTATTACTATGCGATCAAAAGTTACCTGTATTTGATCTTGAAGTGGTGATTAATCATTTTTGTATTTGATGTGATTGGTCCATCCCTTCTTGTAGTCATGGAAATGACCGAAGAAGTAGAGATGAATGACCCAAGGAGAGGGTGTTTTCTGCTCAGTGTTTTGTTTCCGTGGAGGCATAGCTTGAGAGTGTGTGGGCCCCAAAGGGTTCTCTTGTTATTAGCAGTTGAAGGACGATAAGTGGCAGACCAGCGCTATAGGTGTCACTGTTATGAGTGTATTTAAATAAGCTGAAGTGAGTGCGATATTATGAGGGCGATTCGTTTGAGGGCGTTGGATTTTCATATCCAAGCAATTGTGTGTGTAAAGAGGGCCAATTTTTATTACTCTTCGAGTGTGTTTCCGAAAATGAGACAAAGCGCGCTGAGTACTTCTCGAAAAAAGGTTTTCTTTTCTGAGTGCTTCTGAAAGTGCATCCCCGCTTGCATCAGGGTAAAGCTTTTCCAAACCGATTGAACGGTGAAGGAGATACCAGAATTTGAAACCAATTATGGTCTTGAAAACATTCGTAAAGACACGCTGATGTGATGTTTACTCAGGGGTAGATTTAGGCTATCAGAGGCCCTGAGCGCGAATTTAATATGAAAGGCCCCAATTTGAAAAATATGCTCATTTTGCTTTAAAATAAGTTGATGCACGAAGGACCGAAAATAGCAACCTCGCTGCTGTAATCACAAGCTTATGTGGAATTTTCAGCAATATTTTTTATGGGTTTGTGTTACGGAGGAATTTGGGTTATAGTGGCTAGGAAACCTCACTTGGTGTGACGGAAATCGGATGATGGAGAAAATGTTTTCTGAAAGAATGTTTACAAAGAAGAACCACAATTTTTGACCCCAGAAACACTAAATTAACAATGTAAGTTCCATTCTTTTGTTGAAACACGCAGTAGGCCATGGTAAAGGATCAACATGATGTCATAAATATTATTTTTAATCGTTATTAGTCTTTTCTTCTTGCCATATAGATAGTCTCAATTCCATGGCAAATTTGTAGAGTTACAGTTATAAGGGATCTGCGAATCATTAATTAATTTCAAATTTCCAAACGAAATCAAGGGGAAAATAACAGTTATTTTTTACCCTGACGACCACCAAAGTTATTGTAAATGTAGATGTACATAGATCGTTTCATATCTCTATGTTTAATCGTGATTTAACTGAGTAGTGCCGTGAGCTGAAATTTATGCGTTAATTCATTTTAAAAGAACGCTCCGTATGTATTTTACATATAAGAATGAAGTAAAATGATATAAATCTAAACAGTCCTCTTCAATATACAAAATGTAAATAATATATGGGACACACACAATGACTTTAATAAATAACGGAGAAATTTTTGAGAATATTCGAGCGGCATAATATAGGGTAATATCGGTGCATTGCATCGGCTCGTAAAAAGATGAAGCCTCAGCTGTGTCCGGAAGATGGCATGATCGTCGGAGGGCGCATATTGAATCGGCCGCGAATAGGAATTGTCGGTAAAGAGAAGGGGAGATGAAAGGGAGGGCGTGAAGAAAACGTCTGCTGGAATCGAATGGGGAAAAGTAAAGAACGCTTTTTCCTCCGAGAGAAGAATCGTTAATTATGGTTGTAATTTAAGTTTGTTTGCTTCGTGATTCAATCAATGCCAAATGCTGTATGCTATAATGAATTAAACAAAAAGTAAATAAAATGAGCATCGCCTTGGCTACCCCATCCAAGGGATATAATTTGGATTTATATTTGTCGGGCTAACGAAATGACTCTCCGAATTCTATATTCAATTAGGCATTGTTTAGGCGTTTTCTCATGCTACTTCATTGCCAAGATTCAGAGTTACAGCAATAAAATGTCAAAGGGTGTTAGGTATCATCCTTGTGATCGGTTTTAAGAACGAATTATTTTCTCTTTAAGTTAATTGTGAAATTTTATCGAATCATTTTATTCTGCGAGATAGGTGGCTTTTTAAGAAAACTAACAGTTTAATTCAGGTTGATAAATAACATCTCTGCAATGCGAAGTATACTGGAACATCGAAAGTCAAAAACGAAAACTTAATCGAATTCAATTATAACACTTTAGTTTACTACAATTACAGAAAAATATGAGGAAATTTTCGGAATAACACATTAGAGGAAAATGCAAGAAAAAACTACGAATATAAATCAATATTGTTAATATTCTATTATTTTTAACGTGAAGTTATACGTTGGGAAGCCTTTTCCACATAATGTCCTCTAAAGTCCTAATAAAGACTCGAAAAACAGAATATTTTTAATCGTATTTAGTGTATGCTGAAGGCAAGAAATTATTAGTTGCTTTCGTTCTGGTCTTAAAAATTCGCTTCCCTACTGAGCCTCTGTTTGAGTTTTGACCACGAGGCATGTCGGGAAGGGGCGAATATGACAAATGAAGAGCGCCAAGCGAAGATCTAGGAATAGCTCCGTGCGAAACGCTTCGCTTGGGGAAGTGTCGCCGCGTGTCAATTATGCAGTGAGACGTATTTCACGGAGCTATCCCATCAATCCTAACTCCGCCCACGCAATCCATCTCTTCTCCATGCACTACTGCACCCACGTCTAGCTCTTAATGAACTTGCCGCACCTTTTCCTCAAAGCTGTAAAGGGAGAGACATATCTGGCGTACTATAGAGCAGATAATTACAAAACTTAATTAGAGACGTTATAATAGAACGGTGGAGCTTTTTTAGAATTACAACCAGACCGTGTTCATACCCTTTAATTGAAAATGGGCACTCTTCTAAATGATACGCTTTTCCTTTCTTTTCAAATCATTCTTGCTTCTTCAGCTTCAAGCCAGCATTGATAGTACTCAGATATCTCTCGCGTCATTCTCTTTTGGGACTACAAAATTATTTTTTTATTGACAATATTCCTTATTAACTTTTTCCTATCCTTATCTATAGTTTCACATATGCTGAAAATATAATAACAGAAACTGAAGTGCAATATTCCATGAAAGTATTACCAGGGTAAGACTGATAGTTTTACTGATCAAACATATTCTGAGACTTAAGTACATTTTTAAAAATTAAAGAAATTTCAGAGACATTTTGTACCCTGGAACTAATTAGGGAGCTATTTTTTGCAATTTATTACATGTTGGATACCTTGAATGCCTTTAAATAGAAATATTATGTGGGTCGATTACAAAAATAATATATCAAACATTTTTGAGACAAAATAACTGCTACAAAAAATCTCATAATAGAAGATTATATGGCGATCAGTCTTATGCATGACCAACACTTATTCCTTTCAAAAACTCAAACTTATTATATATCTCTTCTTTACTCGATCTGTTTCCTTCCTTAGCTCACATAAATGCAAGGAAGCTGCGGAGGCTGCTAATATATCTGTCAGTATCACTGCAGAGAAACATAGAATCATTCTTTGAGACCGGACACTTTACGCACAGTTATGTAGCCAATGTTATTGATATGAGACAAAATTTGCTTGCTAGGGATATATAATTTCATAGTTATCGTCTCGCAAATACGCGCTTCCCTTTGAAAAGGTCATCTCCATCCTCCCTGCACACTCTTTGGTACTTCAACTTTCCCACAATATTCAGAGCATGTGGCGGAATATTTGAAACAATAACCAGTATTTCAAGGGTGCGCAAGATGTCGCTACATATGCCGCATCATCGGCCCCTCGATTTTGACAATATTTTCTGAAGGATCTTTGGGCAAAATCATCCAACTTACAAAACGATTAGGCTGCAGTCGTCGATTTGCAATATTTCTTAGCGTGGCAGCATAGTTGCGTCCTGAAGAAACGGCCATTTCTGTATCACATACCGACCTCCCCTACTAGATTTCTTTATGCCACACTGGCGTTGTCGCGTTCGGATGAGCGAAGGATCCGGCACAAGCTGGAAAGAAAAGAAAAGTAAAATAAAAGAAAAGAAACGGAAATTTTATTCCTTTCAGTATGTTTGGTCGGCCGTGCTGCCCGACCGACGACAGAATTTTGAATTCCAAATATTACCCTGTTGATCAGAAATGAAATATTTGATAAATCTGAAAGTTATACATTTTAAAACCCTGAGAATGTCCTCATCTCTGTGTAGCGGACTCCTTCTAATTTAAAGAGTTCCGTAGGAATATTGGATGGGCCCAATGTGGAGAGGACAGGACTTGTTATCCTGTGGAGAATACTGATGTGCGCAAAAAAGATTGTCTCCTTGATGGATCGACGAGTGGTAACCTAAGAACGAAACGAATTACATTAATTAAGAAGTACTAAGGCTAATGGAAATGACGTATGATAGGACCCTACTATAGGCATTTCTTATTGTCTTATCGATGGCATCAGACCGCTTATTATAATATATTCGCGCATATTCATATGAGTTCGTGCACATTTCGTTCGTTCTAAGACAACAACTTACGTATCTATATTAGCTCAATTAGGAAAATAATTTTTTCCAAAAGCAATCTTAAATATACCTTTCGTGTTACTAGCTCTGTAAGCGCCGAATTAATTTTCTTAAGCTAAAAGTAGACGGTAGGGAATTCGTACTTCTCGTATAAGCGGTTGGCAAGGAGAAGTTTTCCATCACTTAATTAAACCATAGCGAATTTCGTCAGAACACTCAGAATTATACAAGCAAATGGTTGCGCTTGGTGCCAAATACAAATTGTAGTTAGTATTTCTTAATTGAAACCTTTCACTTCGTTTTAAGGATCCTAACAGTCCCTATAAAAATTAAAAATATTTTGCTTACATAAAAATTCTCCACTGTCGTTCCCCGTAGTTTCCTTATTATTATTTTTTTAGCAATCACTGTCCCACCCAGATTCGACGCAGTGAATTCTCCTACGGTCACTTACCTCTTATTTATCTTTGTATTTCACCAGCGATGAAGACAATCTCAGGGTTTTACAGTATATAACTTTAAGAGTGATCAAAAATTTAATGTCCGATCATCAGGGTAAGATTTGGAATTTCACAATTCTGTCGTCAGTTGGGCAGCACGACCGACCAAACATACTGAAAGGTATACAATTTCCTTTTCTTTTCTTTTATTTTACTTTTCTTTTCTTTTTCCGTTGTGCCGGATCCTTCGCTCCCCCGAACGCGACAACGCCAGAGTGGCATAAGGAAAACAGGTGGGGAGGTCGGTATGTGATTCAGCAATGGCCGTTTCTTCAGGACGCAACTATGCTTCCGCGCTAAGAAATGTTGCAAATCGACGACTGCAGCCTAATCGTTTTGTAAGTTGGATGAATTTGCCGAAAGATCCTTCAAAAAATGATGTCAAAATCGAGCGTCCGATGATGCGGCAGATGTAGCGACATCTTGCGCACCCTTGAAATACTGGTTATAGTTCAAATCTTACGCCAAATGCTTTGAATATTGCGGGAAAGTTGAAGTACCAGAGAGTGTGCAGGGAGGATGGAGATGACCTTTTCAGGTGGGAGGCGCGTATTGGCTACACGACAGAATATTTACGAATTATATATTACTAGCTGAATTGCCCGCTGCTTCTCAACGGGGAAAATAGATGTAGGATTAAATTAGTAATGATATTTGTGAAGATCTGAAATTATATTCATCCGAAGATTTTAGAAGCATATATAAGGGTTCAAGACCCTTGGACTCTCCCTCCGTTTTTATAGTCGCAACACATGTATGTGATAGTAGTATTTAATTGCTCAGAGAAGGAGGTATAAGAATCCACACAGCAGGATCCACTAAAATATCCTACCTGATTCACAAATAGCAACCGGGTAAAAAAATCATAACCAAATCATCGGTTTTACTTTAAATTTCTCGTCCATGAGAGAGGAACATCTACTAATTAACGAAAATAAGACACAGTCCAATAAAATAATACCGATTATGGTCTACGGGGGGGGGGGGGGGGGTGCACCTTCGAATATTCTTCCTGTCCCTCTAAAATAATCCCCTTCCTCGATGTGATGTTTCTTCGTCATCTTGATCACCACAAAAGAACGAATATATGTCCTTTTGCTATTTGCTTTGATAAAGAAAAACTCCAAAATGGCTGTGATTTCTTTCCTGCTATTTAAATATCATAGTTTACATTCGCTGAAATTTCAGTAAATTGCCTCCTCTTTATAAATTCTGACCGGTTCCTGCAATTTATTCGGTATGGATTTAAAATTCACGTATATTTTTGTGAGAAAATGAAAGTATCGGATTCAACAATCACCTTGGTCGTCAGGGGGACTGGTTGTTTACTACGGCGAAATTTTTACAAAATTTTCGTGTATTTTGTCATAGTTCTCGTAATTTAGGTTAAAAAAGTGTATTTTACGGCAATAATAAGATTCTATATTTAATTTTCCTTCTTTCGGTACTTTTTTGGCTTCGTAGAACCATTATTTCCAATTTAATTTTGTAAAAGTAACAAAGTTTGCAGGGTACAAAAACGAACTTTACGTGCATTCCTTATGGAAACGTATTATGGAGTCCTGGGTTCGAACCCGAGCCTTCATAAAGATGAGAATAGTTTTCGTGGGACTTTCAGCATATTAGGAATGCAATGCAGTTTTTCCCATAGCTCTACGACAAATAGTTTCCAAAATAAAAGGGGGAAGGACAGACGGACGGACACTCTGCTAATTATATATAAGATTCTCGTTTTCCTCGCTCCCTTTCCACATTTAAAACCATTGATATGTGGACGTAGTAATCTTTTAATACTAGTGGCTTTCAACTAATTATTATTGAGATACTTTGAGATTGAGAAGCAACCATTCTGTTTTCTCTTACCCCGACGACACGTACTCAGTCTTTTACAAGCAAGGTTATTCCGATCAGAGGCTATATTTTTCAGTTTGTTCTAACTCTGTGAAACAATTTTGATGAATATGGTCGAATTTGGATGAAGCGAAGAAACATTTAAGAGGAAAAAAGAAATGATAGAAAAGATAAATAAGTGCGTCGGAATTGAAAGAACTAGACAAATAAATATAAACTAATAGAGGAAAATTAGATAACTGATGCAATTAAATACCAATAACAGTGTGTGGGGATGAATTTTTTTAACGGTTTACGGAGAGAAGTTTTTTAGGGGAAATAGATGCTGGAAAACTCTCTCACAAGATGAGGAGTAAATGAAACGCAGAGGATATAAAAGCCACTATTGCTGCTAATGAGAGATGCTGAGGAAATTTTCGTCATATTTGTATTTTCCGGTCTGACATACGTCCCTCGTCGAAACTCAACAGATATAGCTTTGAAACGAAAGAAAGAGATATATACACATAGAGATTTTGTATTTAGAAAGAGAATAAAGTAATTTATGCGTTGAAATGTTATGATTTATTCTTAAAAGTGTCACCTTATTGTAACTTAATTGCAGCGAATATGCCATTGGTAAAAATAATCCTGTTTAACTTAGTTTTCGAGAGTAAGATATAATATCAGTCTATAAAGATACGATGAAAATGCTGACTTTAGTTTACCAAATATTGGTTAAATCCGTTCGTTATTTTTTCTTTGTTCCCATTACTAAATAAATGTAAAGACGGCTTATGTTTGATGTATGGAAGTATTCATTATCGTATTGCAGCCAACATTGTAAGTAATCAATGGCGATTCAAGGAAATAGATGAAAATATTTAAACCAAATATCTTCTTTTCTTTCGATCACTTGACACTTAATTCGGCGGCGATTTCTACAGTTAACATATTAACGGAGGTCATGCATTTTGTTGGTTTATTATTAACTGACCATATATTAATTTACATGTTTCGCTATTATTATGTGTTAGAAGGTTGAAACCAACCTTTACAAAGGAGGGATGTACATTGTACACCCATTTTACTCTGGCTGAAGACTAAATCTCAAATCAGGTGAACTATGAGAAATCACGGCGATTTTCAAATGCGAACACGGAATTTGGTTTAAACCATTCGTAGATCATTTGGAACGTCATATTTTTGCAGAAGGCAGGTGAAAACAGAAAGTTAATAAGTTTGTCTTCGGAAATTGCGGTAGCTTTTTGCCATAATGACTCCCACGGCTCCTCAGTGGAAGCACGGCAATTACGACTTCCATTGTGACTCTCCGACCTTTCTTTTGCCTCACATTGGGTGGGCGACTCGGGCACAACACATCGCTTACTGTTGTCGAACACCGTCTCTTCCTTTTAGGACAAACACAGCGAAATAAAAGAAGAGGGTGCGGCGTCAGGGGAGGAAAAAAAAGGGTGAGTACCTCAGAGTTAGGACCTCCGCGAGGAAGGGGCTTTGAAAAGCGTTTTTGGGGTGGTTTTTGGCGGGAGTCGCAATCCATAGGAGGACAAAAGGTCTGTTGGAGAGTGGAAGGGCAATAAATTTACTTCCCTTTTTCCTTCGCTCCCTTTGGGTGAAATGACGACTGATTTGTGGTCCCCATTCCTGCACCGGCTACTCTTTCCCCTTCGCTACCAATTGCGTTCCTGCCCACACGTGTTTTTCGCTACTCCCCTCAAGTATTCCTGGTTTGTCTGCACCCTTGTGCGGCGGCACGTCTTCCAGTAAAGGATGGCCTCCGTGCTCAATTTTCGAAAAACTTTTTTCGGAGATTTTCGAAAGTGAACAGTTGAGATGTTTCGAGGCAAGTTATTTCTGCCTCTGTTCGACTTCTGCGGCACTCAAAACGGTACCTGAAGATACCCTCTTTTAAACTTGAGGAAGATCCGACTGAACTGAGAAGTATTGAAAATTTTCCACTAATATTTACAACTTCCTCTCCACAGATTAGTGTATGAATGTGAATCACATTGGATGGTTTTCTTTTTACCTCTTCATACAGCATAGTGGTTATATTGCAAATTTCTACAATTAGCATTAGTGGAGGTAATACATTACAAAGTGGTTAAATGATTCAAGCGGTTATCCTTAGGTAGTTTCATATAACAAAACTGCTTCTCTTACATAATGTCATTTTCCATATAGTAATTGTCATCGTAAAAGTTAACCTTTGTTGCTGGGACATTTTACTCTAAGTTGAGCAACGGTTTCAGAGTTTCTGCTTTCATAAAGTGAAATCGCAAGTGTTCAATTTACACCATGAAAGAGTTGTTGAAAGCTGCGCTTTTGAGAACATTGCTACTTTAATCGCAAAAATTATTCTGTAAATTGTATGCGGAAAGACAAATTTTCAGTGCAATTTATTTCACTTTTATCGATTGGTCCTATTGGGGCAGTGAAGAGATCCTTAAATTCTCATTGATTCCGATCAAAAATAATTAAATTTCATGTCTTATGTGAAAGATTATGTCTCTAAGATTTTCAGAATAATTCACAGAACTTCCCGTTTTTATGAAAGAATCTTCTTTTCACTTTTCGTCTCCCAGAGGCTGATCATTTGAACATCTGTGCACTGAGCATAAAGAGCGGCGGAAATTGACCTTTCAAAGTGACCATCTCTTTTTCGGAAGGCTTCTCTTCTTTGCTTCAGAAGCTTCTCACCGCTCTAAGTACATTTTTTTAACCCTATTCATGCCACGTGATCGGCACATTTTCTGGAAACTTTACTTCTCGCCGACGTCCGAAACAAAAGCAAAGCGAGTGAAATTTCTCCTGTTGCAGACCGAATCGAATGTGCAGAAGGCCTTCGGAAGGCCCTTGGTCGATGATGAATAGTTAAGCGGTCTTCTTAGCGAAACAGGCAATTGGGAAGGGCGTTTCGCTTTTGAAGTGCGTCCCATAAACAGGGGCGGAGATTGAAGTGACCCAAGGAAGACCTCCCACCTCGGACATCCCTTCTTTCTTGACCTCTCATTCTTCCGAATTCTCTTTCTTCCGGTCATTTCTCACTCCGGCTGAGATTCGATGTGTTCCGCCGAAGAATGGCGGCGTTTACCCCAAGTGCGGTATTGTACGCGGACCGATGCCGGCGCTTTAGAAGTAATTCCGGTTCTTTTGAAGGAAATTCTGGTCTTTGAAAATATTTAGATCTACGCTATGGTATTACATAAACATCTATATATACGAGTAAGTGGTCTACGGATATGCAAAGGCAGAAATAGTATCACATGTAGAGTTAAAAAATATTTCCACTATTAATTATGAATTTATTTTCTCACTAAGAATCGATTCGAATAAAGAAGAATAAATAAAGAAGCTTAGCAGCAGCATCTAATCTGCTACTTGTGAATATATATTTAAACAATCATATCTTGCGAACCACTGGAGAGAAACTCTTCGGACAAAAAAATTTTATGTTCAATTTTCTACTTCAGAAAGATAATCAGATCTCGTCTCAAAATCGCGACTCCACCTAGGAATCTCACCTTGTGAGACATAGGTAGATGAAAGATTCTTTTCCTTCTGACCTATTCCAAAGGACATGTGAAAAACTTTCATTCAACAAGATGTTGTAATATTAATATCTCATTACGAAAAGTAGAAGAGAGACGTTGGCTAGAGATTAATATCAGAGGAGGGCAGCAACGTGTATATCACCGCAATGGCATGATTAGCTGTCTCTGCAGCCTCCTTTCTTTACCCTCAAATGACCCTCACAGATGAATCGACTCGGTCCGTTCAATAGCCATGGGGCAAAAGAATAAGGGTAAATCTGGGGCCGAAACTTTTTTCATCCCATTTTTCTTCAAATGGTTTCCATATTTTTGCGTATTCAACCCTTGACTAACTCGATCACGTCCACGTCTCATGCTTCTGATATTTTTATAGCCGCTCGAATTGCGTCCGATTCCCCTTCAACTGTTTATTCATGCGTCTTCTCTTTCCGCAGCGTTTCCCCGATTTCTCGAATTTTCTCCAAAATTCATGCGTGATATTTCTTAGCCGCGTTTAAGATTAATAATGAAGGAAATTCATCCCTGGATTTGCTTCCAAGTAAGTCATAAATCATTCCCATTTCTCCTACCGATAAACATCTTTCCAAGCGCACTCGCTCTTTCTCGTTCGAGTAATTGGAGTAAGTGTACCGTGCTCTCGGTACGCCGGGTTTCCGGACTGAAAGCGCTATGAAATTAACTCGGGAGCGAAAGATAAGCGGCAAATTTGAATAAATATTATCAACATGGTTCCGATGGCGTGATGGCATGCGTATTCACGACGGTTTTAATTGGAGAAAGAAAAATTATTTCGCTCCTGTTCGCTGAAACAAGTCTGGCGAAAGGCAATTTTCTTTCCGATTAAAATGCAGGAATCTTTCGAGAACTTTGTGTCTTAAAAAACATGCCTTTGTTTGTTTTGTGGTACCTTGGTTAACGATGTACTTGGTTAGCGTGCAACTGTAATAAGAAAATGTCTTGGATATGGTTAGTAACGCCTCATCGATCCGATAAAACTTTGAAGATAGATAAAACTATGAAAGACTTTATATATATATACTATACTTTACTTTATATATATACTTTATATATGTATACTTTACCGATAAAACTATGAAGACAGATAAGTTTTATCTGCATATTGGCATATACTTTGTTTGTGATGAGTAAAAGGTAGAAATGAAACGATTATTATAGGAAAATCATGCCTTGGATTTAACGGCGTTAACCGAGGTACCACTATGTATCAGACCCTCCAGAATGAGCAATACTCGGGTAATCAGCGCATTCACCTTTAGTCCAATGTTCAATTTCTAGGGAACCATATCCACGCAATGACATCTACTGTCATAGGTCCTTATGGCATATTTTGTCTCACGACTGGAATATTTTCCAAAAGTATTTGAATAAGAAGAAAAAGCACGATATTTTAAAAGAATATTTAGCTCTCACTCAATCCTAAATTATAAAACACTTATTGAAGTATTTATCTGTAGATTTAAATCCTAGTAAATTATAATTATTTTACTATATAATAGTAAAATAATGTAGTTTCTCAGTAGTTTTAGTATGCGATCAACTGCAATTATTTTTTGTAATAATCCCGTTTTAAAATTTAAATTGTGTTTTATGGTCGCCGTTTATCTTTATTATTTCTAGTTTTGTTTTAATTTTTTATTCCATTTAATTTGGAGTATTTTATGAGCTGATAAAATGTGATATTACGTACTGTAGGTCATTAATAATTGTACATACAGTACTTTTACTTTTAATTCTGTTATGTTAAGTACTTCAAATTGTGAAGTAGTTGCATTCGGGAGGTATTTAGAGTGATTTTTCTGCGGTGAATTCCAGGCAGTAATTGTGCTTTTTTGGTTGCCTCTGAAATGACTTATACCAGGCTAAATGCATATTTGTAATCATAAAATATAAATCAGTAGTGAACCTCATCTTTTTGTCCATTTGACAGACACGATGTAGGAGTTTCTGCGAATTATAGATCCTGGTTTATCAACTATTTGTAAGATGCATAAAAAATGAAAAATTTTAAGCCATTAATTTAAAATTTGACCCATTTCATCTCTTTACAACGGTATTTGCAATTTATTTACACATTTATTTTTCATATATTTTACTCTTCGTAGGAAGAAGAAGTGTTGCTTAAGACTTAAACGTAAACAGGTTGAGAATATCTTTACTGAAGTAGTTATAAATGAGAAATGGTAGTTGAAAAGGAAATTTATCATTTTGGTACCGAAAATAATACTGGAATTCGATATGAATATCCTTTGGCGTATTTTTGAAGTTGGCGACAATTTCTCTCTCGTTACCGAGTGAAGAATTACAATTTTCCATAGGATCATTTCGTGAATCCTTTATTCTGTCGTGACCTAAGCATGGAATATTTGTCACAGCACGTGAGTGGTTCCTTTATTTTCTTAGGCCCCAAATTTATTCGCAACTTTAACATCCGTGCACTATCTGGCCTAGCGATCGTTCATTACCCTTGAAACTCATGTCGGGAATTTTTGGGATAAAGGATATTTGGTTTCAAATTTGCATATTGTGGCCGTTAACGCACACAGAAAAAATCCTTTGAGCAGAAAAAAGGCAGACACCGCTTTAGAAGAATAACAGGCGATCATAAAATGCGATAATAAATGGGTAAGTATGTAACACCCTCTACGTAACGTAAAGGTATGTTAACGAAGTGGAGAGACTTTTAATGCACATAACTGATTATATGCAGATAAAGCAAACGGCGATTTCTCAAAGTTTTCTGCGAAATATCTGATTATGTATGAATATTATCCAGATATATCTCGATGTTTATCATTCTGATTTAAAGTTCTGAACGGCATTCTTCAAATTTAAACGCTCATCGGCGTCTTTTAGCACTTATGAAAGTGTGGTAAACTAACATACAGGTTTATTATAAAATAATATCATTAATAAAAATTATTGCAATGTCTGAAAAGTCGCTTTCGTGCATTTAAAAAAAATCGTTTATCTATAAAATGTAAATAAAGAAGATCATTCAATGACCTTTTGCCAGGCGCCAGGTGTCGCTAACCAAGCCGGTATTGGCAGTTCGACTTTGATATAAGTTTCTGAAGGAACCATTGGAAAAACATCGCGTTTTTATAGGGATATTGAAAAATCCATCTATTTGCAACAATACTATACGCGGAAACTTAGTTCCGTACCGAAGAAGTGGCTGATCTTGAATCGCAGATTGTAGTTGTCGCGTTGTGATCAGCGGAGGATCCGGCACAAGATCGAAAGAAAAGAGAGTGAGAATAGAGAAAAGAAAGCAATAGATAGTTCCTTCAGTATGTTTGGCGGGTCGTGCTGCCCGAAAGCTACCAGAATTTTGAAATTTCTTTCACGTTAGGCTGAAAAGCGGAAAGTAATTGCACGATCACAGTAAATACCGACTGCAAAGCTGACGATTACTTCATCGCTGAATGGCAGTCACTCTCTTATGGAAACTAACTTGCGTCCGTAGGAGAATTGGCTGGATCGAATGTTGAGAATAGAAGATTTGCTAAAGAGGAATACTCTGAGGGGAATGGCAGCAGTTCATACTTCACGCTCCGCTGTTATGTATTTGAGTCAATCGAATTCGTTAAAAGTTCCCCGCCGAAAAAAGTTGTGACGACTCGATTACGTGAACTTCCTAAGCATTGCCGTACCCTACTCTTAACACAGGCTACTTGTGCCTTACAGCGAGTTGTTAATAAAGACTTGACAGGTAGGAGGTCCCGTTTACCTTTTTCAGGGGGGAGGCGGATATTGTTCTGTTCCGCTGAAGTAAACGTATGTAGTATAACATTGATGGTGATGAAGTCGCTTCTGTGAAAAAAAACTTCCATCGTAGTGAGTTGTAATGGTAAGAAGAAATTACTGTGTGGGCTTTGTCTCTTTGGTTGCTTGGAAATTTAGCTAATTTGAGCACTTTGCTGAAACCGTCATTTTTTAATTTTAGTGTGCTGAAATACCCAATTCTATACTACTCGTAATTGCTTCGCAAACATTTTCATCCAAATTTTAACCTTTTTGGCTTCCACTGTGTATTGACGTGTTTGGCTGTGGGTCACACAAGGCGTTGGTGCGAATATCAAACGTGGCTGCAAATAAGGGCGCCCGCTATTTGCACAATTTCGCAGACACAAGTAAGAAAGATCGAATCGAAAGGAAATCAAGGTTTACCAAGTCCCTCATCTCTGTCTTTCTATTTAGCCTCAGTCGCTTTACTCTGCCGGAATCGACTCTCATATGTACCTGAGATTTTGCTCTTTTCTTTTTATCCTGCCCGTGTATTTTAGTAGCAGCACACAGTGTGATGGCATTGTAAAATTTTACTTATTAAAAGATAAATTAACTAATTTTTCTATCAAACTAAAAAATCTGCTGTCTTGGAGGGTGATGGATTAATCTAATATTTGCTTATATTCTAATATTTGATAATTATGACATTAATTGTATAGTATTCTTTAAGTAATCGGCTTTAAAATCTGAGAGAGAAAACAATGCGTTTCTCATCACGACCACAGTAGTTTCCATCGATCATTCCGCAGCGGTCTTTGCGTAACAGAAAATGCTTTCCTTTCATATTACTGTATGTATTTAGTGTTACAGCTTGTCGCTCCATTACTAAGGAGTAGTCATACATCACGGCTTCTGTTTATCTCGCTGCCAGTCGAGCCGTGACTTTCTCAGTCAATTACACCGGCATTATAACAGCATTTACCGGTCATTGAACGTACTATTTTTATCGTCACGCTAATTGTGAAGAGGTTAGAATCACGTTTACTATTATAGCATTTTAAATTGAATTTAAAGAAAGGATTAGGAGCGAAACGAGTCGATACAAAAGGAAAGTCGTTTAAAATTTTCTACCTTCGCAATTCAGCAATTGTATTTCCATTGCAAAAGAATGCTACTAGTGGGAAAAGGAAATCTATATGTTCTCTCGTGGTTATTTGGAAACCATAGAAATGCATTTCACAAAAAGGAAACTTGAATGTAAGTAGTGACAAAAAAGTAGTTCAAGCAATATAGTTATTTATTTATAAAATGAATGTTGGTTGTTTTTCGTTATCGCATTGGTAGTAATTTTCGTCGATAGTCCGTTGTTATTGAGACCATGTACAAATAGGAACTATCATTGTGAGCTATCCTATCATAAACCTGAGATAATTTAAAATACTCGTATATCATATAATGAGGTTTATAAATTGATAATGGTGTATTCCCTACTTACTCCATAATTATCTTTTCTGACGTGAATAAACAGAAAACAAGACGCGAATTCGTAGAATGAAGGATCATCTAAAATTGGTACGCGATGAAACGATTTAAGTTCATATTTTAATTTTGTGATGAATTTTCTAAAAAATATTGTGAAGAAATCATTAAAAATTATATTAAAAGTTTAAAAACAAAGTGTGAAAATTCAGACTTGCCAGTTTAAAGATTAGAGGAAAGGACGTACGGTATATTAAATATAAAATGCACTACTTGCTTCAAATTATTCTTACTCTGAGCTTGCTTCAACTTACCAGCAAATAGTTATCTGGAGGGGGAAATTCTATCCAACGTCCTAATTTATATAATCTCATGACGAGAAAAAATAGTTGCCCCTCCTTTTGCATCATTTGATCCGTAAACAGAAAAGTGACATCTTAAAATGTCACAGTCCAAAAGTCAAACGTCCATTAATTTCCGAAAAGATTCAAAGGAAATGACTCGATTGAGATGCTTCGCAGCATAAAACCACATGTTGCGGCTTATTTTTACTGGAAAGGGAGCGTTTAACAAGCAGGCGACTGGAAAATAATTCTCGGTGGAAGCACTTCGGAAATTGATCCGCGGTTCTATAGACGCACCTGAGTCCTTTTGATCTCATTCAGAGATGCACTGTGAAAAGGGCGATCCGAGCGCTGCATGCGGCGCATTGATGAAGTACCTTCAATAGAATCGGCTTCCCACAAAGTGCGTCCATGTCCTGCTATGGCCTCTCCTTCAAAGGCCTATTGACGCTACATTTCATGTGAACAACGTCAAATCCGAACCTTGCTCACCTACGAGGGCTTCTTTCTCTCCTTCGTACGGTTTTCTTTGAGGGCTCACGTGTGCATGCGTTTATGGCACTGAGCGGGAAATTGTGTGCGAAGATTCATGGGCGGAGAATATCTGGTCAAATATGCATCGGAGAAAGATTTGTTTAAATTTGACTCTTTCCGTCGAATTATGGAAGAAATGAAAAAGAAAACACTTTTCGCAAAGGAACTAGTTTCTAATTTATGAAGAATAAATCCTGGAGAATACTACAGAATACAAGATATGGAAATCATTAAATGTCTCAACGCATAAGCATCATTTTCATGTTATCTTGAGTGTCTTTCTCTTTATTTCTACCCTAGTCATGGAATACCACAAAGTCACTCGCCAAACTGTTGAGTTATTTTTCCGCTGTAATGGAAAATGCTATCTCATTTTCATTTTGTTCTATAACATTGAATACTTCACTTGGCCATAATGTCAAGTTTTGCTTCAGATCACACAAGTAGATTTCTATACTTGGTTAAGGCGAAATAAATACATCAATTTTTAGAATTTTAGAATTAAATCTTCTCTCTTTCTAAATCACTGTCTGCCAACCAACTTCTGCCAAACTCTTCTGAGAGTTAAGAATATGATTTGCGGCACTCCAACGAAATTTAATTTTAGGAATACTGTTAAGCGAAAAGAAATATGTATATCGAAAGTTAATTCTGTAACTATAACAGTGTAAAATGATTATTCTCAAAATTCGTGAGGCCCATGGGAACGTGAATCTTGTAACAGTTGAGGTTATGGTGTATTCGCTTAAAAATGCAGCAGATTCCCGAAAACATCCTACTAAATCTACAAATAATCATTAATTCTATACATCTATCACAACAGCTCACCAACCAAATGATTTATAATGGTACAAAACTGTTTAAATTTGCAAGCATCAATAGCTTTTTCACATTTGCTCTAACTTATGGTGCAGAAATACTAACAGACGCTTCGCAAACACAGTTTCGCAGACTCACTACCATTCTGTTCGCGGCTAACTAAACACGATAAATTATCTTGCCGCATCACACTGTTTGCAATAAAATTGTCATGATAATTTACCCGATATGGGTGAATATTTAATTCACCCATAATACCTAGTGGTTTCTGAAAACATAAGAAAGATTCGTTTCCGACGAGTTTAAGTTGCCATTGATTTTCTTTCTGGGAAAGGATGTTTCACGGTCAGTAAATTGATGGTATAATCCTTGAAGTCATAAAAATGAGAGATTTTCAAAGCGAAGAAAGTGGATATTGGAGAGAGGAGTCGTTTTTTGATTGAAAAATGACACGTAAGGATTGCAATGCGAAATTAGTTTTGATTTGAAAGAGATATCAATTTCGGCCAAAGATGCGTAATTGTAATGTATAGGATGATAAAATGATAATTAGGGCTCCTTGTGGTAGTTATATTATTTAAAGTGTTTTCACATATGAAGTCATTTCGTAAGGGCTCCCACTGGGAATCGAACCCGTGACCAACGCGCTACCCCCTTGGCTATCCGTGAGCCCGATTGGGGCTCCTATCGATCTATATCGGGCCCCTGAGTCGTGGGGGTCCCCGTGACGCATCCAGTGCAGTGGCTCCATCCATCATGCTCAGCATTCGGACTTCACAAAAAACTGTTTCCTTCCCTAATCGATTATTAAGAGGCTTTTAAAAACGTGTACATATCTTTAAGCAGCATGATTAAGGGATGTTTAAGTTGGTAATAATTCCACATAATAATCTTCAAAGCATTATCTCGTGTATCTATTTCTTGTAATCTTATAGCGTGAGTACGAGTATATCGAGATAGTAGATCCCTATTTCTCTGAATGCATATGTTTTTATCTTTCATTCATTGACTTTTATTAGAATATATCCCATTTTGGCATGTTAAAGTTTTTTTACATTGGTATGTTTCTATTCTCGCTTAAATATAGAATGAATGGAAGCGAAATGACTGAAATTATGCATTCGAATGAGGAGGACATAAATGTCTCTACGAGAAAAGTACCGTATTTGTAAAGGAAACGTATTTGAGTGAGATGCTGAAGAGAAGAAAGACTCGAAGATTTAACGATGGAAAAGAATAAACGAAAATATGCTTGGATGCTGTGAAAGATGTACAAAAGTATCGAAAGTAATAGAGTAGAATGCTGATCAAACGAAGTGAATGGTATAATTGCCCAAATATAATAGTGCTAATGATGATTAAGTACATCAGTAAAACTCGGTAAATAACAGTTTCTTCAGTGCCTGAAAATAGTTAGCATGTTATTGCGCATGGCTTACTTTTCTCCCATCTATTACGCATCTTTCAATTGTGTATTTCGTCTTAGAATTAATTCTTTTCTCCGGTGAGCGATGTTTTGCTCCGCAGGAGATCTCGATGAAGGATTCCACTCCAATCTTGCCAAGATTTCTCTATTTCCAGAGTAAGCCACGTGAGTCCCATTTCCAGCTTCTTTTTCCCGCTTTTCTATTTTTTTCATTTCTCATTTCGGATTCTAAATGCTCATCGTAAATTTATACGTTTATTTATATATATAAAGAGTTTTATACTCTTTTTTATACTCTGAATCACGGATCTGTTTCTGATTGTTTTTCAAAGATTGCTGTACTTAGAGTGAAAACTTAGTATTCAGTTTATGAAAGTAATCAGTTTTAGTTCAGTAATCCGGCATGTCTGTGAATATTCAGTGAATTAAATCGATACCACCACCAATAAGGCTTAAACATAACCTTAAATGCTGTTTCTTTAATATACTTCGCTATCATTCACATAGCTTTCCATAGAATTATTCTGCATTTTGTACATGATATCCAGCGATTACTTTGGTTCTCTCATCTTTCACAACAGCTGGTAGGATGTCTATCTTAGGTGTAAGTGGTCTCATATTCAATACCAGTAGAAGGTTAATTTTATCGATTAAGGTAGGCGGTAGGAAGGGAATTCGTTCCAATATCAAAATGAATGTCAAAAAAATTCAATGACGATTTATCATCAGTATAATCATTACCGACTACTAAAAGTGTTAAAAGAATGTTTTATCTGTCATTTACATATCAAGTTATGAGAGATAATTGACCTAATTTTTATACCTTCATTACATATGGTTGAATTTATTGTGTGATTTTTTAATGAGCTCTTATCATATATATTAAGATATATATACTTACATACTACTGTGCGTTATGATTTACATATGTGAATGTGTACAAAAATTTTGAATCTAGAGTCTCTTATAGAATTTTTCTAGAAAAGTCTACTAATAATTCTACTAGCATATCTTTATATTTGGTTATGTCTTTCTAAGTGTATGCAGTAACACCTTCCATATATAATTTAATTCCTAAATTCCTTAATATATATTTCATTATTAGTCTTAAATTGGCCCAGAAAACGTAAACTTAAATGGCTCTATGATAGGCGTACGATGAAGTCGCAGAATAAAATTTCTATACATTTGTTGATGGATTAATCGCGTCGTTGTGCTGAGCAAAAGAACCGGAAATATCCGACTGACCATTTTAATACCTTTTTTATTAAAAGAGTTTGCGAACCAAGTATTTTTCTTTGCTTTTTTGATTTTCGTTGTATGAATATGGTAAGAAAATAGATTTCAGTTTTAGGGGTAGCTTTTAGTTTGACTTTTGTCTTGACTTCGTCGATGAATTTTCCGAATCATCTCACGCTCTTCACCTCATTTGTACTTCCAGTCGAAGGAAGAACAAGGAGCACGTCCTTCGCTTGTTGACTTTTACTACTCCTGCGGTGTGTCCTACATTTATTGCACTCTCCAACAAAAAATAGGATCTAAAACATCATCGGCCGTCAATCTCGATTTCTCTCGAAGGAACAATCGATTCGAAAGGCGGCTCACGTGCGCCATTTTATTTATTTACTTTGTCCACTCGGATAAAACACGCGTTTATGCGCCTCCGTTTTGCTAACACGGCCACCCCACGCACGCGTGCGAGTGCTTGAAAAAAAGAGGATCGGGTGCCGCGATTTCCGCATCCATAGTCAAGGACAATGAGGAGGGGAGTGGGCACCCAGTGGACCCTAATGCGGAGCGCGGATCATTGAATTGGGCGACTATTTAAAAGTGCTCTCTGATGCAGCGTGAGAAACACTGAGGTCAGAGGGGATACGCTAATTTAAAAAGACCCTTTCCAGGAGCATTTCCAGGGTTCAAGGCTTCTTAAGAATTTCTCTCTTCTCCGTACTTTTTCTGAGGGTTTCCTTCTTCCGTTTTTTCTTTCGCTTTCAGGGAAGCGAACCGGATTTAGTCGTTCCGGTTTTCGCTCCGGTTCATCAAGACGGAGAATTTCCGGTTTCGCTTTGCCGACGCCGTCCAACCGGTCGAACCGGTGGTTTTCCCTTGTACCAGATTAAAGAGCTGGAGTCAGCGTGGGGATTAAAATATTATTAAATCTCCAAGAGGACTTTATTTTAGTTAAAGTTCAGGATTTACTGGGCTAGAAGACAGTTTGAAAATTTTGGTCTATCAAAATGCTCATACCCTTTCAAGAGTTGATTTTTTTGGTATTCATTATATACTGTCATTTATTATATGGTTCGACAATAATACTTGTTAAGAAAATATCAATGTCCCAAAGAAAATAGATGAATTATTAAATAGCAAATTCATTCTAATAATCGGTGATTATCATTTTTGCGACCGATTGATTCATGGTACTATTTATCAATTATACTGAACTTTTACTAGAACACTAACTGACTTATATGAATTATTTTTAAGATTTCTGGAATATTTCCGGCTCAATTCAAATATTTGTTCTTAATATGCTCAAGAAACTTCTATAAACCGTCAAAAACTGATTTGTTATTATATACTGTACTTGTTTTACATCTGTAGTTGATCTCTTCGTTTCTTCGGCAATCTATTCTTGAAAACTCTTCACTATTTATCTGAACAGTGAGAAATCCCCCCAACCTGTTTTTTTATAAATGGTATGTCCATGAAAAGATCAAAGTATGCGCGTCTTATGAACAACTAACCCCCTTGGCGCCCTTGGCTACTACCCATATCTCAGGACTTGTGTCTGTGATATCATATTATGGCACTATTAAAGTAGAAATGGAGTAAGTTGAAAATAGATTGCGCAAAGTCTGCGCATAATGATAGCAAAAATCTTAAAAGAAATATTTTTCAGAGTAAAAGATGTAAATAAAATAAATGAGCGTAATAGAATTGATGAGAATCAAAAGATTGTCATTGAAAACTCATAATTCTCTGAAATAATTGCAATAAAGAAAAGAAATAGATCGATTACTGTATGCAAGGCGTGTCTTTTTACACGGTCTATGAATGTTAATGCAAATAAATTACGTCTTATATATTTTATTTTCGAGTATCTTTATTTAGATTATCCATTTTCGTTAGAGTGGTATGATTTATTTCATTTCTTTTTTAATTAATTTAAATTCATTTTTTTCGAAAATTATTTACTTCCCGATTTTTTATTTTTAGCCTTTTTATTGAGATATCTTGTTGCATTTTTAATTTCGTGAGATTTTCAAGAGTTTTCGAAGAAATTGAGAACCACTTTGAGAATGATTGACCTCTTATAAAAGTTAAAAAAACTTTTTATTTTTCATTAAAAAACAATATTTTATTAATTGTGACGGAAGCAAGGCATTCATTTGATTAGTTTATGGATTGGACGTTTTCTTCTTCTTCTTTTTCTGCGTCTTTCCAATCTTCTTTTTAATCCATTTGACGTACTTCGACACTTGGACGTGTATATTGGGATATCCACCGCAGTTGAGATCCCAAACCCTCAGTCCCACCACCACGTTATCCTTAAATGCGACATCGGAGGCTCCCCACTGCGTTCAGAAGAAAAAAATGCACTCCTTAAATAAATTCACTAGGTGCGATAGATGAAGATCAAAGAGAATTTCAGAAAGCAGGAAAAGAAATTTAAAAATACATCAGCCGTGAAAAGTGGATTTTTCTTAAATATATTTACGATGTATAAAGTTCATAAAACTATTATGTTGGAAAGGATTTTATTCTTCTGCTTGTATTGCTACATACATAGCTCACGCTATGCTGCTGTTTGTTTTCAAATTTGGGTGTATGTACCGTTAAGAACATATTTTAATGATAATTCATAAGGAATAATGATAACAAGAATATATTACCTGTAGATAATATTCATCATCGCGTTAACGCTTACTATACATAAAACTTGTTACTAATTGAAATTAACGTAATTTCCAATTACCTTTTCAACTTCTCTCAAGCAGAATATCATGCCATTGAGGTATTATCGGATGAAAGTTATGAAATTAAGTTGTGGTAGCCATTATGGTAAAAATCCAAAAACATATTAGGAAAAAATACTGTGGCCTAGTGAATCAGTTTTATGCTTGTAATTTAAATTACCTAGCATGCAGATTTAGTATTTTAAGGATTAATTTGTTAAGCCTCACATTGGATAGGGTAAACTTGAAATTTTTATGATTGAAGTTCAAATGGATGTCGCATTTGAAAGATAGAAATGAGGTTTGAAATATAAATAAATAATCGTGAATAAATGACTGTAATACTTTTGAAAGACCTCACGTACTTATCGGAATACGTAATTGTGATTGCATGTAACTTAAAGAACCCTTTTTCTTCATAAATAAAGACGTCTTTATTTTGGGCCAAATTAGAACTTTAAGATTTCCTTTTCAAATAATCCTTCGTCTATGTATGTAAAATAAATCCAATCATCAAATAAGAATAAAATTAATTTTCATAAAAAGAGAATAGCAAAATTTTATAGATGGATTTAAATGTTAAACCTAAGTAAAGCTTAGGAAAATGTGTCCATAGCAGGAAAACGCTCGTAAAAATTAGTATTAATGTCTAACAATACGAATAATGAATTAAATAAGCCATAATTAAATTCCAAAGTCAAATGCTATGAAATGTCAAGTAAATACCTATGTCGGTCAACTCTACATTGAACGTATCATCAAAAGGACAAAAGGCTTTAAAATCTCTTTTATATGTACGAATCAGCATTAGCCTAACCGATTTGTATGATATCAATGTAAAGGAACATTTGTTACTCACGAGACACAAGCGGTCTTCCTCCACCACTGGTACACGAGAACAGAAACATGTGTCCCCTATTGAGATGTTTATGAATTCGTAATCTTCTTTGCATTCCTCGTAGTCCATAACTTTGGATTCCTTTCTCCTCAGCTCATCACTTTGGGAAATCTCCTCCTGTTGGGAAGCGTTTGACACTAATTAGCCACTCTTTTAGTTCCATCGTTGTATTACCTAAAATACTTACGTTTCGTTGAAATTATGTACATAGAGAATCACCTAAATAGGGATGTATGAAGACTGGCCTGGCTTATCATAGAAGTAGTTACAATCTCAGATGAATGAATTTGTTTGTATGTACCTTGCCATTGGGGGAATATAATTTCAATAATAAATATCAATACCAAATATGCTCTTATCGTTAAGATTTTCTCGATAGTAGTGAAGGATATATATTTTTTCACTAATATGATTATGCATCTTTCTAATTCCATTAAATATATAATAATTCAAACCAAAATGTGGAGGAGAATGGTAGTCTGTCTGGTCTGAAGATGAATATTTCCTCATCTCTTGATATAGCTTTCGTTGGAATTCAAAATACTGCACTGCTAGATATATTACTCGCTGCAAGATATTCCTTTCCATGATTATTCTCCTTGTTTTGCAATCAATAGCAATCATTAATAACGATGTTCCAACATAATTGATCATATTGATGTCTTTTTTTTCAATAGAAAGATCTTCGAAAATTAATCCTTAAGTCATTAGACACATCGAAACAATCTGATGAACGTTATTGTCATCAATGGAGAAATTTGAGTATTTTATGCCATGAATGCTTTATGAATGAATGGCTCATCGAAATTCTGAAGTATTCTGTACGACTGTGAATGAAAAAGAAAACAGTATCTCAGAAATTACGATACTTACGGTACAAAAATAGCAATTTATTTCTGAATATAATATTTCACTTTAGTTATTTTGTGTGCAGTATTCATTTCGGAGACTTTATCGAACCTCTTCCCCTACACCTTTTAGAGCTAAAATTTCTTTTATTACTGGGAAGTGTCAAAAACCCCTTCTAATTTTATAACATAAAAACGATCAGGATGAACAATAGGATAACTTTTGATCATAATTTTGGCTGATAAATAATAAAAGACTTTACCTCGAGGAGTCCTCCGTGACCGACGATGATCAATGCTTCATTAGGCTCCAGAATAAGATCAGCAGATGGCAAAACTGCTTTTTTTATGTAATTCCCTTTCAAGTAAAATGACGGAGTAACCTGTGAAGATAAAATTTTCGAATTCTGATTGCAAAAATTCCTTTGTAAGAAGTTATATCCTCTGATTTATTTTTTCGAATTCACAAATAATTTTTTTTGAAGGCTTCGTTTTTGTAATTCATTGAAAATTTTATTTTTAAATCTTTCCAAACCTACTATATATTTTAAAATTATTTACTCTCTTTCATATTTCTGTAATTTTGAAAAAAACACACACGATGTTTCCAATATTGGAAACGTGGAATTGGAACGCGGAATTCAAAACGTGGTGATATCTTGAAAAAATATTTTCCCGCCATAATCTATTTTCTCCGTATATGGACGGCAAGAAATTTACTTCGGGCACTTAGTTTTCGGAGCTGCGCCACGGTTACTAAAGAAGTTTCAAGTTGTAATTTTTCTGATTATCTCTATTTAACTAAGAAAATGAGCCATGAAATCCCTGTATACAAAATCTTCAATGTATTTTTGAAAAGTAAATCTAAAGGCTTTCAAATTCTTCAATAAACGATGGGTGAACAACAAATTACTTGGTCGGCAATCAGAAATGATTGCGAGACCTTCCAGATACGGAGAACTACTTCCCGAGTAAACTTCAAAGTTCAAAAACAAATTTAAGATGAATGTCCAAAAATAATGACATGCAAAGATGCATCTCCATTCTATGTAAATAGGTGATCTGAATTAAAACTTGGGGAACCTTCTCTTCTTTCGAATCAGTATATAAAATGTTCACAATTTTATATTAAATAGACATTTATTCTCTTATGAAATTGTCTGGGATTCTTGCCTTGATTAGTCCGACTCCTCCGCCGTGGAATGGTGTAGATTTCTTACTTCTGTGCGTCTCCTTCACATAATGCCACGAACCACCACTGCTTAGATAAGTCGATCCAGCCAAAATTCGGGTGTTGTTGAAGCTCATTTCCTCTGCTCCACTGAAATTTTAATTTCTTGTTAGTCCAAATAGACCTTTATTTCCAAATAAATCGCATTTATACCGCTGAAGTGACTACTCGCTCGGTTTAAAACTCGAAATTGCAAGAGTTGAAGAACGCGAATTCAACAGTAAGTGGATTTGTTGTCTGTTTCCCTAAAGGTAGAAAAACAAAGGTTTGATATGTTACAAACCTGGCATAACATGAATTGCTGAAAAACAGCAGATAATAATTTAGCAGGGCTAATTTAATAATATATAAATAATACATCGTTATATGCCTTGATTCCTTTTGAGCCGTATCTACGTTTTTCTTTTCAGATTTAACAGGTGGGAAAATAAGGGAGGTAAAATACTTGACAAGTAAAATATTTTCCGAAGGATTATCTCATGAGGTAGTTGAAAAAAATTATTATTAAGATTTGAAGCCTTCTTTTAATTGCTATTCGAATTTAGCTTCATAGTGAAAATTACGACAAGAAAGAAGCAGCTGAAGACCAAGATCATTCTTTTCTGCCCATATTATGTACGACAGGAAATTATTTAAAATAAAAATTACTGTATAGTAATTAACTCGATTTGAAAGGAAATTTTTTCCAGAGGTTATATCTACACACTAGTTGTGTACTTTCATTCCTCAGCAATAACAGCTGCTAGAGAATTAGTGTCAATACAATGAAAGTGTACTAATATTGATTGAATTAACACGTCAGTAAATATAGTAAATCTTGAGTGACTTACATGAAACAGTTTCCCGCTACCAAAACCCATTCCGAGTCTAAAACCACTCCACCACAATTAGCATTTCCTTCATCAAACATCACCACCTGAAATTAAAATAGAACATTGAGTGAAATGCCTAAAGTGTACTTTATTACTAGCCATGTGCTACAAACATCTTAATACTACTATTGTTTATAATGATAAAAATTCATAATGAAAAAATATAGATTAATAAATATGAAGACCATTATCTTTAAATTTACAACTCATTTCCATTAATGACAAACTTCTGTTGTTTTGAAAGTTTAAATTATTTTATTATTAGATACTATATTGGATTATATTATGATTTGAATGTTTAAATTTCTCAATCAATGCTAATTACACATACCGTGGAGGGGAATTCCGTAATTTTAGCCTTTGGCACAGTGGTTTTGCCATTTTTAGGTTTTGAGATTCCTTGTTGCAATATCCCTGCATGAGAGAAATAATGTTAATCTGGATCATGAAATAGTAAATTATTTAGAAACTAGTGATTTACCCCGTCAAAAATGACGGAAATTCATTTAATTTATTGAACAATGTACTGCTATTGCCGCATCTGATCTATGTCAAAATACTCCGTCAAAAATGCCAGGATTAACCTAAATGTATCTAACTGCCATTATCTCGCATGCAATTTTCTACTTAACCATTCTTTTTCATAAATTATAACTCAGTTTGTCGTCATAAAAATGGCTGAGTGGTTAGTGTGCCTGGTTTAACATTCTAAGAGTTCCCAACATTCCAAAGAATAATCCAGAAGTTTATTTTCAGTGGTTCGATTCCTGCTTAAGGAAAATCTTTTTTCCGGCAAATTAAGTTTCAGGTGTGTAAGAAGCTTCATAAGAAGAAGCTAAGTTTTCATAGCTTGATTGTTTTAATGAAGCAATTGTATTTTTACGGGAATTACTGACCTCGGATAAATAAATATATGACAATGGTGATTATTATATAGGATATTATAGTTATTTAAGCATTTCGTATGGATATGGACATGTAATATAAATTATGACAGTTTTTTCCATTAACGTGATTTCTTACAAATAAAATGTCTCAACTGAAACCTACATTACTTAGTGGCAGGGTTAGGCTAGGGGCTACGGCCCCCTTTTAAAGTAAGCTACTCTTTGCCTCCAAAGTCATCATTTTAAGAAATCAATTTTAAAGTTATCCTTTGTACCACACAGAATCATACGGAGTTGTATAGTAGTTGAGCGACACCAATACGAAATAACAACAATACCTTTTACAGTACTTAAATAGCATGATATCCTTATTCACCTATGACTGTGCGTACCCCAAAGAATAGGCTGCCATACCTTCAAAAGGTATCCCAGGTTGAAAACGGAGGCAATTGAGAGTTTAAGCCAGCGTCAGCCGAACTATTTTATCCTACGGCACACCGAAGGTTTGGGATTCGTTTTGCACCAAACTAACGAAATTCAATTTTAGGTTTCCTGATAAACATGAAACAGTATGTAGGTTGAAGGTTAAATTTCGAAATCATAATCAAACCGAAATTATAATTTTCAAAATTTCAACACTCACGTTATTTGGAATAAGTTGCTTGAGAAGATTAAGATGATGCATTTGCACAAAATTTCAAACGGAAGGAAAACTATCCGAAAATGTTCTAATCAATGAACGAATAGCGATTAATTCTATAAATGTCTTTCAACAGCTCACGAATAGAATGAAAATCCGTAATCGTATGTGCAAAGCTCTTTTGATTTACGAGCATCAATTGTTCTGTGGTAAACCTTTTCACATTTGTGCAAACATACGAGCAAACATAAACATCTCGTAAGGCGGAAAAATTTTACTAAAACTTAAAGTTTCGTATCGACCCTACCGTTAATTTCTTTTGCGGAGCTCTTATTACCTCTCGCGGCACACTTATTACTTCTTGTGTCATTCTTTTGCGCCGCAGCGCACAGTTGAAAAGTACACGGATTTAAACGAGTGGATCCCAAAATTCCGACGCAAGAGCTTGAGTTCATGTCATAAGGAAGAAATTATCATGAGCCATGAGATTCAGAATCAGACGGATCCATATATGTGCAATTGATCAATAGAAATCCCAAATAACGCTATGATTCTACACTTCACTTATTCTCTATTAATGAAAACTTATTCTCTAGAGGTTAAATTTCCATTTTTATCATTTTCTTCAGGCACGAATTTGTAGTAGGGCCCCATAATGTGAAGAAATGAAAAGGAAACAACTTTTGTCCGTACTTAAATCTTTAAGAGGTACGGGTGAAAGTTGTCAACTTCTCATTTCTTCACTCAAATTTTCATTCTTTCTCTTTACGTTTGCAATTTTTCTGAAACGTTTAACATTTTAATCATTTCTTCATTCCTCGAAGAAATAAAAGAAACCTCTACAGCTCGAAACGAAGGATAGCCTAATGATCTCTGTAACTATAGAAAGTAAAGAACTCACCGATTGGTAAAAGAAGAAATACGACGAGGCACTTCCTGACAGACATTTCTATTCCATTGGAGAACAGGACGTTGTCACTTCATTTGGTGTTCTGTTCCTTTTTCGAACGCCAAGAGAAAACTTTGTTATCTTATCTGTGTGGGAGATAAGATACAAAATGTCTTTCACATCACTCATCGCAGTCATTGCAATTCCAGGTGCTGAGGTCAATGGAACTCAATTTTCAATGCTCTGCTAACTATTTTAGGATTAAATCCAATCATTACAAGCCGAACACGTTGAGAATTTATAATATCTTTGATAGTTGATGGAAGATTAAATAAAATTTTTCCACATATTTTGTATCTCTCGGGAGCCAAAACCTTTTTATATATTGATTTTGATTTTTATGTAGCCTTCAATCGTACTTATACTTCATCCCGGCCGTATTTTGGTCATATTTATTTATTTAAAAATATCTGGAGTAAGTCATGTCAGGTGAAGCCTTAATACATCAGCTCTCAAAAATTAGAAAATATTTACATAGGTATTCCCTACACCTACATAGGTATTCCCTACACGTAGACTACATATTTACAGTTTATACGAAACCCCAATTGACCATTTTTTAACCAATTATTATTGCTACACATTATCTAAAATACAAATACTTACACCATTATTACAATATTATTATTGAATACAATATTACTGATTGTGCAAACGAAAATTGTAATAGGATTTCTTTCATATCTTTCCCTTAACTCCGTATTTGTCTTCGGTAAGGGCTTCAAGTCTTCTTCAAGTAACATTCATAATTGGATGCATATATACGACCACGTAAATCTTATGGCATCGGATATTCCGGAGAAGGCGCGCGCTGTTCTATTAGAATCCAATTTTACTTTATGCTGAAAGTCTTCAAAACCAATTTTCGCCGACTTTCTTTTTCTATGTATTACAAAAGTCGCAACAGCTATTCCCATCTTAAGTAATACACGGGGCCACAATACTTGGTCTCTTCATGACGAATTATATGTATCATTGGTATGGTGGAAATCATGAGTCCCAACTTCCAAAAGTTATAATACCATTTATACTGAGAAACATAACAGGAAATTACGATTCGGAAAGGACTATCCTTTTTAGCCTCAGAAATTCCCTGGCAAAGGGCAGTGAACGGATGTGTATTTCCCCAGCAGTCTCTTTTTATTCCTCAATTTCCTTTTTTCTTTTCTCCGCAGCACTTCTTTCTCTCTCTCCTCTCGCCCTCTTTCTCCACTTTGGACGAAGATACTTAACTCATTCTACCTCTCTTATGGATGGGTTATTTCCTACATAACAACCACGGCGATAGATCACGATATTTTACAATATTTATTACCATTTTTGTAATCTGATAAAGATGATGAATTTTCAGTGGATTCTATGTAATCATGGATTATATATTTTCATGTTCAGACATTGTCTTTTTCACTAAATTAGCTTGTTGAATTTATTAACCGTTACACACAAGTCTAGTTACTCTAGGCATAGAAATGTGATATGTTTATCCGAAATTCTGAGAAAGAGATTGCAACGTTTTCTGGATCCATTTCAATAAAGTCACTACGAGACTAAATCATGAGAAGGTCATTGTGAATCATTAAAGTTTTTAGGCAATCAGTGCCTCGAGGGGTAAAGATTTGAATAAGATCCCCGTTAAGAATCTTCAGGGTAACAGAAAAATTACAATTTTGCTGAAAGATATAAGTGTACCAATGAACATACCATAGAAAATTCCATCGCTCTACAAAATAAAATATTGAATTATTGAAGTAAATACTGTATTAACGCCTATTAATTATAATAAGTAATAATGGCAATAGTGATATTAATATTAACAATGAATGAATATCGATCTATATGTTTATACATCCATTTATCAACCTATGGGACTCTGAAACTTGCGAATACACATTTTATGGAGACAAAATTTGTGCCATACTTTCTGTACACAAATTATTTGTAAGTACTTAATTTACTTATCAGCTTCTACCTTGAAACAAAACAAAACTGTGCGAACCAGCGTCGTACCTCTATAAAAAATTGAAACAGTATTTTATTGATTTCTTAATCATAATCTAATTGAGAAGCCTCATTAATATGCATAAATCCGACGTTGCATTCAGGTCCCTCAGATGTAGCAGTCTCATCTGGATGCTTTCATGCTCTATTATTGAATTACTTCTATATTTTAGGATATCGATACAATGTCTTTATAATATATTCATTTCGTGAAATGCGTGAATCTGTCTCAATGTTTTATTCCCATCCGTTATTTCGGGAGAGTGAAAAAAGCATTAAAAATCGAGGAATATAGGACAGACCATTTACCGCGAGGGATGGATGTGTTTCTCTCATTTGAAGGCGGCGTTTGTTTGTTTACGTTCTCCCACTTTTTTCCGATGACGAGTTGGAATTTTCCTGCACTACGTTTTAAAGTATTTTGGTCGATGCGGTGGTGCGTTGCCAAGCCCTGGGAGAGGGCATTCCTCGATGGCACACGTGCCAACGGACGACAAAAAACTTCGCACTTAAACACCACGTGCTTACTATTCCTATTCTATCAATTAAGGCTTCCTTTTTCCGAGCAGCTTGTTTTTCTTCCAATTCCGAGACTGACTTTGTGAAGGAATGATTTTACTCTAGATTATCTATAGGTTGTTTATTCGTTTTGCGGAATATAAACGTATACTTTTACTCTTCGTCGTTATATTTCGTTGCCTTCAAAAAAATTCAGAAACAAAATATGACCAGCATTTTCACGTTCCACTATAATAATTACGTAAGATCTTTTCTCTCCAATCATATTTAAATTATAAAAAGTTACATTAAAGTTACATTATAAAAAGTTACCTTCTTACGTACCACTAAAATTATCGCTGCTTAAAAGAACCACGTGCAGGTGAAGAAAACTCTTAATGAGTCATTGAAACAATGAAAAATAACGGGCCATGTGCGGAAATAATAATAACTTTTTTAAATACTTAAATCATAAGCATTATGAGAGAGAAAAGTGAAATTTTGGATTACGCTTGTTTTCTGATTATCCTCCCATCATTAGTCAGGATAATCATATTTCAATGTATTTTGATTCTGATTGATGATTTTCATTAATTGGCGAGAGCCACAGAAAATTTAAATTCGATTGAAAATTTACATTCTTATATTCTTAACAAATAATAAAGACATAATGCTTAGATTTAAGTCTCGATTGGCCAAAATTTGCCTGATTACAAGTTACTAGCTTCAGAATATACTTAGTTTCATGTGACTATGAAATATGAGTATCGTATACAAAGGATCTGATTTTATCATCAATGTAGTTTTATGGTTCTTTGTGTTTTGAGTAAGAAAGTAATTAATAATTATTTAAAGACAAATAAAATATAAGTTAGATGCGGAATCATCAGTGATCGTAGGTATCGTGACGTTTAACATTCGCTCACGTAGTGTACTAAAATGTAAGTTTAGTAATGAAGTCTGATATGCATTGTTAATTCAGTTCTAAGTTCATAATATATTTTAGTTTTGTTATAGATACGATTAATGATGGGGCATAAACTATGGAATTTTTCGATGAAACCTAATCTGTGAAGCAACTGTATACCGATGTTGGTCGCTTGAATTTGTTAATTTGAAATAATGCATTTTTAGCAACAGCACCGGTTGCGCAATGCAATTTGCTTCTGTTTTCGATGGAAGGCTTAAAAGGGACGGAGCAGGGTACCTAAGTATCGAGTTTCAGGGAAAGAGATGCTAATTGGAAAGGGTTCAATTGATATTTATGGTGTCCGCCGCTATTGCCCTCGAGGATTAGGGTTTTCTCCCCTTAAAAGGGTAATAGGATACCCCAATGGCTGAGGGTCAACTTAGGGCTTTTTTATAACCACAGCGTTCATCAACACACAGTCGAACCCTTTGCTTTCATTTCATACGTTTCATTTAAAAAACAGCCTTCTCAGATGAGAATCCAGTGTCAAACCGAAACCTAATTTTTTGCTGCACCGAACCGAAAATTGAAAACTTTCAACCCTGAAGCTAAACAGTGAACCGTTGAAGATTTATCTCGGTTTGCATTCTAACTATAATATTAACTGTAACATAAGATAGTATTATAAAAGAATCAGTGTGATGTATAATGTCAGACTTGGATGCTGATAAATAAATATATATAAGTTGAACTGGAATATGTAACGAAATTAATTCATAAATGGATATAAATTGATTTGACCTGCCCACCTGGCTTGAATAATTTCTGCAAGGATTTCAAATATATAATAGATAATTATAACAGTAGCTTCATTTATCACAACTCACGACTCACAACTCGTTGGATAATACGCAAACTTGAATCATTGATGTCGTACTTTATTTCTTTAGTAACACGATTTTCGTTCTTAGATTTAATTGAAAGTAGTATTATTTAATTTATACTCGATGAAAACTTTTTGGGACAATGATATATAATTATAGTATAGTAGTGTAGAATAACCAGTTTTAATCGATCGGGCGTTGTCTTCTGAATTGACACCGAAACTGAGCAGAAATTAGTCCTTTTTATAAAACCGGAAGAAAAGTCATTACGGTGCGATGCCCTGTGTTTGATGAATCTCTCGCGAGATGTCGCACCATCTGCGTGAAAATGCGACGAAAATAAAAGCGATTCGCGGAATGACCCTCGTTTGTTTTTCCCCTCTTTTCATTTCCGATCCCCTTTTTTTCTTCAGAGCCGCACTCTAATAGCTCTTCGCGAGCGTCAGTGGAAAGAAATTAAGCAAAAGGTTTCATTTCGGTGGTCCTAATCCGCGTCCGATTGAAAAATCGCCGTTAGAAGGGGTCGAAGGGGAATACCCACTGGGTAGGTGGGCTCATCATGTTCTCGCAATCGAGGCTCTCTTCATTCAATTTCCACGCACTCGTGGTGTAGAGGTAGACCATGTCGAAATCTCTGCACGAAGCCCGAAACCTTTAAATTTGGATATGTTCCACCACACATCGCTAGTATTAGTTAATTTACTTTTCATTTAGTTAGTTACTTTACTTATTTACTAAAATTCGGTAAGATAGCCCTTTTAATCCGATAGTGTAACAAATAAAAAAAAACCAGGAAAATATCACAACGGTAAGGAAAGCTCAAAAGAAAATTAATATCCATTAAAAGCTCAAAAACAATGCAAATACTTTGGAAAAATAAATTCTATATAATAAATTTGTTTTACAACCTGTTTTAAATAGCATTAGTTCGTCTTCAGGTCCTGAAGATTTTTCATCGAAACATTCAATGAATTACAACGGAATATTGATTCATCAAAATTGTGAATAAGGCAATAAGAGAAAAACGTTCAAGAGAGAAACTAAGTTAGAGGCTAATTCTTAATCGCTATAAATTGATTCAGTGGTTATAAATTCGAAGGATTGATAGAGAATTGTATCTTTGGAAGATGGTTAGGCGGTAAGATCTGCCTCTATAAATATTAGATAAGGGCATCATCTAATACTTGTGTGGATGAGAAAGAGAATTACTGAGATAGGAGAATAAACTGACTTCGGGAATATCTTTGGAAGTATAGCGTGCTTTTGGAAACATTGCTAAGATATCCGTGCTCCATCAGGTTTCTGAGAAACTTATTTAACCTCAAATCTCCATGTGAATGTTTACCTAAGTTACGATAGCTGTTTTAGCTCTCGTGGAGACGTCCAAAATATCCGCTATTTCATTTTACATGCTTCATTTTCTCTAATTGAAGATTACCTATATTAATCCTAAAATAGATAAACACTGAAGGAAAAGTAAGTAAAGTTTTTATAAAAACCTCAATAAGAATGTTACAATATAATATGCTTATGGAGATCTGATGTTCTGAATTTTATTGCAGTTGGAAATGTACAAAATAGTACTTTTTTCAACGCTGTATGCAGAGTTTTGTGAACGGTTGAACCTGATCTTTAAATTTATTTTGTATAACAGCTGTCTTCAGTAATATAAGAATTATTGATATATAGCATATAGTCTGGTTTTACATTAATGGAAGCAGGTAAGTCTAGTCGACATGGCCAAATGAAACATTTGGAACTTATACTTAAAATATATATATATCAATTTTAATCGAGGGATCTTAGCAATAATTTTTCGATGCAATATTAACAACCGAAAATGTAATGAACTTTTTAGATCGTATAGAAAATACAAATCTCAAAACATATTTTTAAGAGCATATCGAAATACCCTTCTACTATTTGCTCAATGATTTCTTTATAAATTTTGAAATGCTAGCTTACGTTGTCCTATTGCCATCTCTGAACACATCTCTATGCCCTTACTCGACTTATTTAATTTTCCTATGCTGGTAAGAAATACATAAAACATTCAGTTGCTTAAAATAAATATGATTTACGACTCATCCCGTATCAAATGGCAGAGTCCATATTGTGGACTTCCTCTAATTAAAATTCTCGCCCGGATCGCATTTCTCTTTCTGTCCACCCCGCGGCGCCACCGTTCACTCTCTTCATGCACTTTTCCGAATTGCCATTCGCAGCAATTATTCACTTACTTGGATTGGATCTCTTTTTCTGAATTACATTTCCTGTGGCGCATTTCTGGAATTAATTGTCCGTCCCGGAATTGATGCACTTTTATGTGACCCTTGAGATGCACGGTGCACGCTTTTCAGGAAAAAATACACGTGAAACGGCGGTCTTTTTTGGTAATATTTTCATGGCGAACAGGAAAGCGTTCATTTCGTTGGATTTAATGGCTTTTTGCTCAAATCGAGTTAGTCTTCTTTGGTGGAGAATGAAATATCTCGGCATGTAATTGATGCCGGATTTGTTATAAAACCATGAAAAATGTATTGAGCGGGATGATAATATTTAACAAAATATGCCTCTATAAGTATTCATCAAACGCTTGAGATATTTGCTTATGACACTTGATGAAGTTATATCTAGTAAATAGAAATCGTTCATAATATTCCTCCACGATGTTTGTTAATTGAGCACCAAACCAGTATAATTTAAGTCAATCCTAACGAAATAGTGAGGCAACGGAAAGAATTCTGCGAGTGTGCAAACTTTTATTAAAATCAAGTTCGGCATAAGAAAGGGTTAGCTAAATAATAGAGTGGATTTTACCTGGTAAATCACTCCTATTTTCCGTTTAAAGAGCGATTCATCATAAGGTTTTTCTTACAATTCATTTAATCTCTCTGAATGGTCTAACCGACATGCATAGGGAAAAGATCAAACAGGAAAAAAAACATAAGAAGTTATTTTTGAATCAGTATTTTAACAAGTCATTTAACATGATTCTCACTTATTAAAGATTATCAAATCTATGAAATCTTATAAAACCGTCCTTATCTCTTATAATTCTTCGTAATAATGATCATAATTTAATATCTGCATTCAGACTGGTGGACCATAATTTTGAACCTCAGATTTCCTTGAATTCAACTATAACAGTATTACATTAAATTACATTTATTTTCTTCGGAATTATTCAAGCTCTAACAGTTATTGACCCAATAATAGGGAACTAGTATCTAAAAAAAGTGACGCTGCTTTGAAAGCACCCTTTTACCTTTCATAACTATTCATTCCAGCGATCTTAGTTTAATATGTTTTATGTCATAAAATAGCCAACACTAATTTAAGGCTTCATATAAGTATGGGCCTTCCAATCGCGTTTTACAAATTGTGACAGTTTTCAGAAAGATAACGTGTTCGGTTTTTGAGTGAATTCTGTTTTATCGAACCGTAATATTTCATGCTCTGGTTTTGTTTTTGATTCAATGAAAAAAGCCGTTCAGTTCCGGTCTCGCTCAGCCGGCGTCGAACCATTCTTTTTCCCTCCGATCAATTAAATATTGCACCGTTGCTCGTACTTTTATCAAAAATCAAATGAGATAAAAATAAATTTTAGAATAAAACATGCGAAATCAAGAAAATAAGGACCAGATCACTAGATAAAAAAATGTAAACATTAAATGCTTATTTTATTTAATTGCATGTTGGTATTATATATGTTCAGTAAAGCTTTCTTCATTTACACTAGCATAAAATGAAATGAAAAATCGAATTGTAATACATTAATAGCAACGGTTTCCTGTTTTAGTTCGGCTTTACAAATTTCAGTTTTTCGCTTTTTGATTCTGTTTTCACTATAGCAAATAAACCATTTTCGGTGTTCGGTTCTGCTCCGGTTCGATGCCCGATTGTATATGAAGAGATCACTTTCAGACAGGACTGAAAGGGAGGACACATCTTCATAACAAGACGAAATCGGGGACGAGAGTTTACACAATTGTGGGGAAAGATTTTTGCAATAAAGCGAATCTGTATTCATAGTGATTGGTCGACTATCCCATCAATCATTCCGAAGAAACTGACTGTTCCAATTAAAGAATTGGCGATCAGCTAATCAGAGCGTTGCTTTTCCCCGAATCGAATTAACAAATGGGAGGGACGCTAAGTGGATTATGGCGGAGACAGAAGGAATATTAGATGGAGGAGACATGTCGACCATTAAAGGGGCAGAGGTGTGGGGAGGAATTACCGCGTGAATTTCTCTCTCCACGCCATAAAATAATTATCACAATGAATTAAAAGAGGGGTTCGTCTGAGAGAGTGACGCATTCAATATGTTTCTCTCGACCTGTTCGCATTGCTTACTTCTTTTATCTTTTCGTATGTGCAACTCATGTACTCCACGGATTCGGACCTTCTTTTCCTCGTCCTTTGATATTTCCCAAAGTGTTTCGTCCTCTCCGACTAGATTGAATACAATAACACCCACCCAGGAGAAATTAAGACTAATGATTGAATCGGAATAATAACAATAAAGTTAACGTGCTTACATGACTAGAAGTACCAGCAGAAATAATGAGCACTTCTCAGATATTGCTAGGAGATTTAAATTTACTAGCTGAATTGCCCATTGATTCTCAACGGGAAAAATAGATGTAAGATTGAATTAGTAATGCTATTTATGTAGAAGTGAAATTATCCTCTCTAAAGGTTTTAGAAGCAAGTATCGGTGTTCAAGACCCTCCGAGCCTTTTGGTTGATCACTTAATCGTTTGTATATAGGTATGCATTTAAGCTTTTATTTTATGAAAATGAACCAGGAAAGATATCCATAATGTTTGGAAGCTAAATACTTATAACTATAACTCAAGAATCTTATTTGTATGCATTTAATGATATTGATAATATGATTTAAGTTACTTTTATACGAATGCAGAAGATTAAGGAGCTTTGAAAACCCAAACAGGTCCCAAGCAAACCTTTACTGATAGATACCAATGTAACTGTTTCCTATTACTACCTATTCCACAAATACTGGAATTTGATGCAAGAAAACTATTGAGTCCGACTCCATGTCTTGAGAAGATATCTCTAAAGAGAGATGCGATATATGGTATACAAAATTCGATAGATATCATTGCATGTTACGGGAGCGTATCTTCTAACTTTCTAGTGGAGAAAATGAATAGAGAAGAGTATCGAAGAAAGTTCAGTGTATCCCGTCATTTCTTAGAGTGATTAAAGTTCCCTGGTCCAGATTCAATTAGGAAGCGGACAGCTTCCGGTATAAGACTTAATCAGGACTTCTAATTTAACGCTGCATTGTAAATAACAATTGTCGATTTCACAAAATTATTTTTAAACCATTCAAATATAAACCCTTCAACAGGACATTCATTGCGCTCTATTGTCGGCCCTTAATAATATTTGGAAGTGGCTTTGAAGTTTTAGGCAAGATAAAACACCTCAAATACACCCCTGAGTATTAATTCTCATAATTACTGGAAATTGCTCAATTATTTGAAATGCTTCACAATGACTTTCAACTTGCTGTATTACTTTGCATAAATAACGAAGAGAGGCGTACTCTTTCCTAATGAAAGGTTTTCGCATAGCTCGCAGGTGCTTATGCAAACCGTTTCTTAAGAAGGTAATGGGTTGTGAAAATAAATGTAACTATAAAAATAACTAATTCACTAATATAACAGAAACCAAATAAAATAATTATAAAAACGAAAACAATAAAGTTATTATCAAAGAAGATTATATGGCGATCAGTCATATGCATGACCAACACCTATTCTTTCGCAAACTCAAACTTATTATATATCTCTTCTTTACTCGATCTGTTTCCACTCCTTAGCTCACAGAAATGCAAGGACGATGCGGAGGCTGCTAATATATCTATCAGTATCACTGCTGAGAAACATAGAATCATTCTTTGTGACCGGACACTTTACGCACAGTTATGTAACCAATGTTATTGATATGAGATTAAATTTGCTTGCTAGGGATATATAATTTCATAGTTATCGTCTCGCAAATACCCGCATCCCTTTGAAAAGGTCATCTCCATCCTCCCTGCACACTCTCTGGTACTTCAACTTTACCGCAATATTCAGAGTATGTGGCGGAATATTTGAAACAATAACCAGTATTTCAAGGGTACGCAAGATGTCGCTACATCTGCCGCATCATCGGACGCTCGATTTTGACATCATTTTTTGAAGGATCTTTGGGCAAAATCATCCAACTTACAAAACGATTAGGCTGGAGTCGTCGATTTGCAACATTTCTTAGCGCGGAAGCATAGTTGCGTCCTGAACAAACGGCCATTTCTGAATCACATACCGACCTCCCCTACTAGTTTTCCTTATGCCACACTGGCGTTGCCGCGTTCGGGTGAGCGAAGGATCCGGCACAACCAGAAAAGAAAAGAAAGTGAAATCAAAGAAAAGAAAAGGAAATTTTATTCCTTTCAGTATGTTTGGTCGGTCGTGCTGCCCGACCGACGACAGAATTTTGAAATTCCGATGATCGGAAATGAAATGTTCGATAAATCTAAAAGTTACACCTTTTACATCCCTGTCCTCATCGCTGTGTAGCGGACTCCCTGTAATTAAATGAGTTCCGTAGGAATATTGGATGGGTCCAATTTGGAGAGAACAGGGCTTGTTAAAGTACATAACCGTAGGTGGACTCCAAGAGAAATGGCTGTGATGAATGCTGATGTATGCAAAAAATATAATATAATATATAAATAGCTTAAGGGATCGACGAGTGGTCAAGGTTTCAATTAAAAAATACTAACCACAATTTGTATTTGGCACCAATCGCAACCATTTGCTTATATTATTCTGAGTGTGCTGACGAAATTCGCTCTGATTTAATTAAGTGATTGAAAAGTTCTCCTTGTCAACCGCTTATACGAGATGTACGATTTCCCTACCGTCTACTCTTTCCTAAAGAAAATTAATTCGGCGCTTACAGAGCAAGTAATATAAAAGGTATATTCAAGATTGCTTATGGAAAAAGTTCTTTTCATAATACAGTACATATAGATACGTAAGTTGTTGTCTATGTACGAACGAAATGTGCACGAACTCATTTGAATGTGCTCGAATATATTAGAATAAGCGGTCTGATGCCATCGATAAGTAGATGACAATAAGAGATGCCTATAGTAGGGTCCTATCATTCGTCATTTTCATTAGCATTAGTACTTCTCAATTAATGTCAATCCTTTCGTTCTTAGGTTACACTCTTCGATCCATTAAGGAGCTAATATTTTTTGCGTACATCAGTATTCTCCACAGCCATTTCTCTTGGAGTCCACCTACGGTTATGTACTTTAACAAGCCCTGTCCTCTACATATTGGACCCATCCAATATTCCTACGGACCTCTTTTAATTACAGGGCGTCCACTACACAGCGATGAGGACATTTTCAGGGATGTAAAAGGTATAACTTTTAGATTTATCGAACATTTCATTTCCGATCATCGGAATTTCAAAATTCTGTCGTCGGTCGGGCAGCACGACCGACCAAACATACTGAAAGGAATAAAATTTCCTTTTCTTTTCTTTGATTTCACTTTCTTTTCTTTTCTGGTTGTGCCGGATCCTTCGCTCACCCGAACGCGGCAACGCCAGTGTGGCATAAGAAAAACTAGTGGGGGAGGTCGGTATGTGATTCAGAAATGGCCGTTTCTTCAGGACGCAACTATGCTTCCGCGCTAAGAAATATTGCAAATCGACGACTGCAGCCTAATCGTTTTTAAGTTGGATGATTTTGCCCAAATATCCTTCAGAAAATGATGTCAAAATCGAGCGGCTGATGGTGCGGCAGATGTAGCGACATCTTGCGCACCCTTGAAATACTGGTTATTGTTTCAAATATTCCGCCAAATACTCTGAATCTTGCGGGAAAATTGAAGTACCAGAGAGTGTGCAGGGAGGATGGAGATGACCTTTTCAGGTGGGAGGCGCATATTCGCTACACGACAAAATATTTACGAATTATATATTACTAGCTGATTTGCCCGCTGCTTCTCAACGGGGAAAATAGATGTAGGATTAAATTAGTAATGCTATTTGTGAAGATGTGAAATTATAATCTCCGAAGATTTTAGAAGCAAATATATGGCTTCAAGACCCTTCGACTCTACTAGTAAAGGTACCACTAGGATTATAGTTGTATGCATTTAATGTTATTGATAATATGATTTACGTTGCTTTTATAGGAATGCAGAAGATAAAGGAGCTTTGAACTCACAAGCAAACCTTGACTGACAGATTACAATGTAACTGATTCCTATGTTTGCTGTATATTACTTGTTAGACATTATTTAAATCTAGTGGGGTTTAAATCTCTTGGAAGAGAACTTTGTATTATTTTGGAAACTGGAAAGTCCTGATATTTACATAAATCACATATGCTAACATCGTACCAGGATATGATAATCAATTATTTGAAAATCGTTACAAGAAAACACTCTTGAGTTGACTCCATATCTTGAGAAGTTATATCTTAAGAGAGATGCTATATATAGTATGAAGTCGAACCTATACAAATTTCGATAGATATCATTGCATGTTACGGGAGCGTCTCCTCTAACTATCTAGTGCAATAATAGAATATAATTTTGAACCTAAGAATATTAGCGACATTCCGAAAAATTACGAATTCGATTCCATCGAACATTATGAAGTTTGTGAGAATCACTCAAACGCACTGCTTCAAAAATCAATTTTGCGTTAAAATCCTGTCTCTCAAAAATAGTTCCCTTCCTCGAAGTAACATTTCTTCGTCATCTTGAACATCACAAACGAATGTATTAATGTCCTTTTGCAATTCGGTTTGATAAAGAAAAACTCTAAAATGGCTGTAATTTTGTTCCAGCTCTTTAAATATCGTAGTTTACATTAATTGAAATCTTAGTTAATGTCCTCCTCTTCACAAATTCTGACTTAAGTTCCTACCATTTATTCGGTATGGATTTAAAATCCACGTGTATTCTTATGGAAAAATGAAAGTATCGGATTCAACAATCACCTCGGTCGTCAGGGGGACTGGTTTGTTTACTACGGCAAAATTTTTACAAAATTTTCGTGTATTTTGCCATAGTTCTCGTAATATAGATCCAAAAAGTGTATTTTACGGAAATAATAAGCTTCTTATTTTATTTTCCTTCGTTTGGTACTTTTTTTGACTTCGTAGGACCATTATTTCCAATTTAATTCTGTAAAAGTAACAAAGCCTGCAGGGTGCAAAAACGAACTTTGCGTGCATTTCCTAATGGAAACGTATTATGGAGTCCTGGGTTCAAACCAGAGCCTTCATAAAGATGGGAATAGTTTTTGTGGGGTTTCAGCATATTAGAAATACAATGCAATTTGTCCCATAGCACTACGACAAATAGTTTCCAAAATAAAATGGGGGACGAATAGACAGACAGACAGACAGACAGACGGACACTCCGCTAATTATATATAAGATTGAAATTTCGTCTCAATAGCATAATATAGATACGTTGAGGTCAGATTATTCAGCATAATTTAATGTTACTTAAGTACACATTTATGTTTCATTAAACTTATGTTGCTAAGTACTTGTTAGATTTTAAAAATTGTATACTTTTTATATATTTTTGTATATTTTGCTTGAATTTATATTTTTCTATAGATGTAAGTGAGTTGTAATTATTACTTTTGAATTCATTTTGTATGATTTCATAGAATAACTGTAAAGTATAGGTGGATTAGAGGCCATAATGGCCTAACCTCAACGAAAGAGTTCCTTAATAACAATAATAAATGTTTTTCTATATGAGAACATTTGATCATCATCATAATTTGAAAATTACTATTTTGCAAATATTAATGGCAATATTGTCTTGAAGATTGGAATTTAATTATACTACTGAATAAGGATGAAGTAAATTTATTGTTTATTTTGCGCTATATTTAATTTGAGAGTGTGTACAATTTTTGTTGTAGTCAGCAAATAAAATTATGGACGATGTTGGAGGAATCCTGTACCATTATTTACGAGTGTTAGAATGAAGATATTTCTACTATAGTTATAGGGGATAACCATTTATCAAAAATCACTAAGTTTTCTCCATTTTAATTAATACTAAATGCAAAAGGATAATCATTCATTTAGGACAGTATTTTTAGTTTAAATTCATTTTTAAATAGAATAGAGATAAATTTCACATCTGTGTATTCAAATTCATTTTCCTCGGTCCAGTATGTGCACTAGTTGTAATATGATTCCGCAGCTATGTATCGATCTATCGAGACGCGATATGTATATATCGAACGGAGGCGTGGTCGAATGGAGCAAGAAGTGCTCGGATGAAAGTGAATGGGGCAGAGCGTCGGTGGGGCCCAAACGAGCTGCATTATGGGTGCAGTAGTTTTGCAACAGCGTTACCTAATGGGCCTTCACATCACGGTTACGCACGCTATCACGTCCCTGCTTTCCAGTTGGATGGACATCCCATTGCATCGAATAGCGATCATGAAATTCCTATGGAAGATCTGCGTGCATAATTTGTGCCCATGGAATTTCCATTCACATCATTTGGTTCATGAATTAAATCTGTAGATAAAGAAAGATCGTTCTTTACGCAGAGCATTTAGATCAGCCCTTTATGCGGTTTTGTTAGGTGAAATTAATTATCAAATTCATTAAGAAAACATATTTTCAATGCATACGAAATTTAACCGTAGGTCATTACCTTTTCTAATCATTTTTATACGCATAGAGAGAGAGAGAGAGCGTAGTTCAAACATTTTGTTGCAAAGGTACGTGTTTGTGTTGAATAAATTTACAGGGAATGATGTAATGTGCCGCCACTTTCTATTATGTCCCCAAGCCATGTTAGACTGATTATTGTTCATTATTTATCGATTGTTTGATTGTTGGTGGTTTTTTGATGATTGCTGATTGATCCATTGATTATCATTAATTTTCAAGATTTACTCTAAATCGCTCGGACGCTAAAGAGAGTATATGATTCTCCAATTAATATATTTTTTTTAAACATCTAAAATTAAAACTTAATAAATTGATGTACGCTTTGGCATCCTACTTGAGGGTGCCTTAAGGCGGTTGTCTCACTTTTTTGTATGTATATATTACACATCTCTTTATAATGACACGGTTAACTTAACTGACAACTTTCATTTCATGCATTAAATAATTAATTTTACAGAATATTAAAGGAAAATCCTCTCCTTATATGCTTAATATTTCCTATTAATATACAGTATTAAGTATTTGTTAACTAATTAAATGTATTCTCTTTTAATTTCAGGTGAGTAACCTGTTAACAGTTAACATCTTTGAAAACATTCCTCTGACGAAGCGAAGTCGAGAATTCTGAGTGGAATTACCTGAAAGTGAGTGGAGTCTGAAATTAATTAATTATCTCCAGAAAACCTTCGCATTATCTCGGAACTGAGTTTTTCTATTCTTATACCTTTAAGGAAGGTATATGTTTATTTTAGCTATTTTTAACTACGATCTAAGTGTTGAAACTTTCACTACAGAGTACTTACTCTATCCTTTTATGTACGACTTGAGTAGGTTTTCCAGGAATAATTTCCATTCGATTAGTAATTTTTTGATCAAGCTTTTGATAGATGATTTTAATGAGATTAAGATAAACTTGAGAATGAGATGGAATCAGAACTCGAAGAATAAGTTCTTACTATGCAGCATATTACAGTCGAAACTATTCCACCAGGATGGCACGCATGTTACCTATGATTATGTAGTATTTAAATGAAAGTAGTTTGTCAGCCTGTTTGCGTTAGAAACGTGACCACAAGAAACTAAATGAACCGTTCATGATAACAATGCTGTTCTTTTGGAACATTTAATTCATAGTTTTGTAATTATTTAGGAATTCAACAGCAACATCATGCTTTGCATTATTGGTAATGGAATCAATCGAGTTTCTTCCATTCCGTACTTTTGACAAACTTGCTATCGAGAGAAGTCGGAACTCGGCTGTTAATGAAAAAGACGTCGAAAAACTCTCAGTAAGCCGACTAATCGCTCTATTCGAGCAATAGACCCCGAAGCGTCGGGCCCCTTTCTCGAATAGAGGAAGAAAGAACCGGCGGATTACTGACCTTCTAATATTTTTATTTAATTCGCATTTATCCTCTGCAAAATACGCATGGGGCTATTCTTTGACTTTTATCCGCTTCAACATTTGATTTTCTACTTTCTTGCAGCAAAAATACGGTACCTACATATAATACAAGAGAGATCCCAAAATAGAGCCGAATCTATTCTAAAGGGCAATAGAGTTCCGGGCAGCACAGTGATCAACGTCTTTATCCCCCGATGATTAAACTCCCAAGGAGGAGATCTGTTTGCGTCCGTTAAATTACCGCGCCTTAGAGCGATTCCTCTCCGCCGATGTTTACCGGAGAAGACGTATGGGAATCAATTATGCATTGCCCTAAACAATTCCCTCTACCCTTCTTCTTTTATTCAGCACTTCCTCTCGGGAGACGCACTACATCTTCCCTTCCTACGATGCATCTCTCTCTGTCCACTTTAACCTGCACCCCTCTGTCAACCCTTTTCCCCTTAACTTACTCTTTTCTTTCACTTAATCTTCCATTCGCGTGATTGACCTATCTCCAGGTTCCCATAATGCATTTCAGACTTGCCTTTCCGCGATTCCGAAGTTTTGAAATTTGCGAGAGTAATGAAAATGGTATTTCCCTGTAATTCCTTTAATATTTCTCTTTATGTCAGAGGATACTTTTATTAATATGTTAGAGCCAAGTGGGAGATCCGGGTTCAAGTCCTGGCTACAGCGGACTTTTTCTCCTTCATTCCTCTGTCTTTATTAGAAGGTAATATATAAAAATTGACCATTATTGTAACTATAGATTAACAGTAAAGTGAGCATTAAGTCACCGTTTCATACTTCGAAGGCGCATTATTATATAAGGCACATTATTATATTATAAGGCGAATTATTCCAAAAAAGTAAGAAGTTCCTAAAAAAAGGGGTTGATTCATGAATTAGTGTATCCGTTGCTACTGATATAGTTACATCATTAACTTGGGTATTAACGAAAGGTATCGTTTCCGAAAGAGATTCTGTTACACTTGGGTTTCACTCAAAATGAAGTACGCGTTTTATACGAAAATAATTCGTGGGTTAAGTTATATGTAGTATAACAAATTATTAATTATTACAACTGCCATAGAGATTCATAAGCGGGAGAAAATTTCAAATGCACATCGATGCTACATAAATCGCCAATCAAGACACTTCTTACATAAAATTAATGCTCTTCATTGTTCCTTCTCACTTTTGAAGGAAGTGCTTTTGAACTGTGTTCTATTTTGGCTTTATAGAAATTAATCAAGTCGTTTAAAAACAAGTATAATTCAATTAATTAAAGATACATGGCGAAACTTATAACCATGTATAACGAAATTAAACACAAAAATTGACCTTGTGTGCAAAATTGTGTACAGAGTTAAGTTTTATGTTCAACTCTTTTTAAATAACAACTGTTTGGGTATCTTTCTTCCATATCGATACTCCTCTTAAGGGAAGCTAATGGTGCGTTTTTCCTCCTGCTACCAATTTAGTGGTCCTGTGAGTGACCCAAGGAGGATTACTCTTGGGAGACACGTACGGAAGGGTGAAACATATTGGCTTCAAAGGGTTGGATCATTTATACTCATTTCCTATCCGAGAAACGTATTCTCCGCCCAAACGTCCATTTTTCTTCTCACAATTCCCATTAGAGCGATTAACACAGTTTCCTCCGTCCTTTGCGGCACGCAACGCCGATTGACTCACTGCCAAGTAAAATATGTGTCTGAAATAATAGCTTTTGAGGTTAAGAGGATGGGAAGGCTAATAGAGCTTATCCTCAAACAGTAATTGATCTGTCCAAATTAATTTAATCTATCGAACGTGTATGTCTCCTTTGCCTATCATATTACATTTATTGAAACACTTCTCCTATGATTTCTTGTAAAGGGGTTACTTTTTACGAGTTGAACAAGTATAGGCTTCAGATCCTTAAGCAATCATAACTTTATTCTGCATATAATATAATGTGCATGAAGTCTTTGGTTGAACCTTTTTTCCTCTAAAGATTCCCATTCTGCCTCCTAAAGCATCCGATTAACGCTCACCAATTTATCATAGCAGTTATTTACAAAAGGTATTGGCTTTCGTTGTGTCTTTTCTAATTCACGAATACAACACTTATCAGCAGGATCAACTACGAATATGTGCGCATGGCTCAATATTTATTTATTAAGGATTTCACTACATAAATAGCATTGTTATACAAGGATATATCGAGTTATAACATTTATTAAATTATTATGATTTTAATTATAGAAGAAAGGAGAGAGGTACTTCTTATAGTTAAAGAGATCAATTACCCTTGAACAGTATAATGGCTTACGGTGAGTCGTGCATATAATAACGCTGTCTTAGCGTATCAACCGCATGATACAGAAAAGGTTTAATTCCAGCAAGAAGAGCACTCTGGAAAAGCACAAATACCTTCCCTCTTCCAATAAAACGGAAGGAACCCTATCTGTTGGTCTTTATCGACTTCCCTCCCATATCACTTTATCCGGTGAGGATATCGCCCTGGACACACCGAAGAAGATGAGTGTGCACCACTCACTTCCACTCCACTGAACTCCCCTTTCCTTATCTCTGCGGTTATTCAGGAAATGAGGACCAAATCCCATTGTCAAGAGCATTACTGGAGAGCGCTGATTCGGCGTCGGGAAATTATTTACCAAAATATTACATTAAATTAATACTTTGGAAGAGAGTTCTGATCTTGTAGGTCCGACTTTTCTCGACATCACGTCGTCCAAGTCAAAAGCACGCAACGGATGAGTGGTTCACGGTACGTTGAACTACCAAATCACATCCAAAGTGCTATAAGCTCTTATGTGTGCAGCGTAAATGACGAGAGTAACGAATTATTATACATTTGCGTTGTATATGCTATTTTTCCGAGATACGGCATAATCATTGCTCAGAAGGATTCAGTCTCATGTAGGTCTTTTACATCTTGATATTATTTTATTGAATACGTATAATTATACCGTAACCCTGTATTAAGCGGAACTTGTGAAAAGCGGAGCTTCGAATCAAGACGTAAATGCGTCATCGGATGAGCATGAAATCGTAAAAGTTTTGAGATTTAGCCGATTCTCTTTTACGTAAAGGTAATTTAGATTTATTTAGAATTTTGAAAGAGGCGATGGGAAATGTAGAGAATTACATCAGACAGGAAAATAAGGGAAACGGTAAATAATAACGGAATATGTTCATCTTTTGTAAGAAAGTTGTCATATTACGTGTTTAAAATAAATCAATTTTAGTATCAATAAAACATAATATTTGTTTTTTACCAGAATAACATAAGAAATGCCTGCCAATATCTCACAGACCTATTCAGATCAAATGAATGTGTGGTGATGATCCATCTATCACTAATGGCCGATTCTGTCTTAAGCGGAAAACTGTCTTAATTGTCCAAATGGATTCCGCTGAGGACAGGTTTCACTGTATATATTATAATGAATTATATTAATTGCTCAATCAGTAATCGATTCATGGCTCAATTGACTGGCACTCAGTTGCTATTGGCTCAGTCGTCGATTGAATGGACACGGTGTCTGACGAAGAAGGCGAAGGTTCTTTAAAGATGACGCGGAAATGTCGGTATATCGAGGGAGCTTCACTATGGACCGATGGCAATTCATGAAGTGGCGCCGTGATAAATGACGAACGAAATAAAGACTGCATTAGAGATGAGCGTACCTCAATGTCTTCCAATCAGTGCAGTGCGTCTACACATGTAATCCGCAAATCCCGTTGCCATGGATGAGTTACGGAAAAACAAACACCGCAGTCAGCGGTGCGTTGAATGGAAACCTGTTTGTGTGTGGGAAAATCTCGAATAAGATTTCGATGTCATTAAGAGAAAAGAAACACGCTTCTCGCTTGACTATTTCCAAACCAATCTGTGTTATCATTCGGATGCTGCCTCACGCACCGTTTTTTTCTCCTCTTGTCACGCTCTCACGAGCACATCTCTGTTCCCACGCGGATCCGTGAGTGGCTTTCATCCTTGGACGCCTTCTCCATTCATCCTTTGTGATCTACCCTTATTTTCTTATTGCGGCGATATCCCTATTATTGATTATAAACAAGGCCTTTCGATAATTCGGACTGCTAGCGTCACCTCAAATAATTATTAGCAGTTGTTTTAAAATTTTTATCAATTTTTCAGACTTCCTGCTAAAGTTTGAATGAATCATAAAATTTATAGCTTCAGAGATTATTAGTATTTTAAGCATTTAGATTGTCAATAATAGAACAAGTAGAAATTTATCAGAAGTATATTTCGAATTTTATACGTTGTTTGGATGGTTACCTAGCTTTTCAGGGAATAGAGTGGAAACCATGACATAAACGGGGTAGCCCTTAAAATTAAAATAAATCTTCTTTAGTTTGCTTTACTTTTCACAGCCGTAGATGTATAGAGAATCCTCGAACTATAATTTTCAAAAACTGATAGCCTTCTCGTCATATTTTTATCTGGGGATGGACTGGGTATGGACTGGAAAGGGAGAATTTTCTTTTGTTTCTTATTTTTTGGTCATTTTCGCTCAATAATGAAGCAATTTTCACCTGTTAGAAAATTACACAAGAATAATATGCACTTAAAAAAACTTAAATCGGATACAATAACATCGGATAAATTAAAATACCAAAAACATTTAAAATAACAATACAAGAGAGTGGAATATAAATAACCGAGATATATTTACGAGAAAATTAGCCAAATAAGGCACCTCTGGCCTATTTAAACAGAAGCTAAAGGAAATTAATACAATGCTTATAAAAGAGGGTCTTAAGCGGTATTTTTACCATGCATTTTGTGCGAAAAAGAACGGAATCGAGAGAAAATCGCGGGTTAACCAGGATAGTATCTTAATCCGGAGCGTCTTAAACGGTTTTCACAGTATATTCAACAGATGCAAAATAATTTTTCCCTGCATGGTAAAACTGTCACCTGATAGCATGATTGAGATTTACAACTCTTTCAACTCAGTCCTAGAAACCGATTTTCTCCAACGAACAGCCTCTCTAGGAGTATTCTCCGAGTGCTACTTCTCCGAGATAATGTTTAGTCCTCCTACGAAAGACTCCCACGCCGTAAACCTCGGTCCACTGTGATCCCTTTTTTTTATTCTTTAGGACCCAATTCGATTCCATTCAGTCGTCTCTCATCCACTTCACCACTCTTTTTTTCTGCGCAAAGGTTCGCTTCACACGAGCGAGCACGTTTTCCTAAGCAATAAAAAATACTGCCTTCTTTTAGCCTCCGTTTACAGTGGCTAGAGGAAGATGTGCCTTACCTGGCTGATTTTCTTATATTTCTGAGATTTACTTTGAGAGAAAATGAAGCATACATTTGAACCCCTGCATTAATTCTAATGAATTTCTTCTGCTTCATGGTACGTCTTCACCTCTCGCTAGATTCAGAGTTTCAGTGTAAAGTAATTACTGCTTAATAACTGCTTTGATCATTCAAATGGAATTGACCAAATATCAAATCAATCAATTAAATATTCAATTCCATTCGCGCTGTCCGTGAAATTCCCAAACTGAAGTTCGTATTGCCTTTGTTTATTGATCATCGTCGCCATCCGATTGAATAGCATCACAAATTTGAAATAAGGAATTTTTTATATTAGATAGAATTTTAGGATTATAATCATTTTATTAGTAGATTAGTTTCGGCTAGAAGCGTACTAGTATAAAATATGCCAAACATTTCATGTGGAAAATTGAAAAACGAAACAAAAAACCAGAGTAACGAAAACATTATTTTCCGCCGCTCAATTTTGTATTTGATATTTGATTCGATTTGATTCAACTCGAGTGTTGCAGACGTGTCTGTTTGGTTAGGAAATCTCGAAATAAAAATTGATATTTCACTCAATCTGAAATTTCGAATATTCGCAAACTGTAATTATTGAGTTTCGTTGGCAGCAGAATTTTTTGGTACATAAAACATTTTCTGCATATTCGTATAATGAAACAGAAATCACCAATAATTTCCTAAAATTCATAATAGCCTCGTATATATGTTGATGCTGAATGATTCAGTTTAAATAAGAAATTTTATTTTCATGACCTTCAATTTTCAGTTTTGATCGACTGTATTGCTTTAAGTAAATTGAGAATGGACAAATATATATTTTTAGCAGAAATCATAACTGTAAGAATTATTTTTGAAACCAAATTTTTAAAACCATTTATTCCTGTCTTCATTGTAAAATAAAGGTAAATTTTACGAAGTACAAAATGCTCATATATTTTAAAAATTTTACTCTGAAACAACACTAGTACACCAGAAACGTTCTTCAGCGCTGACGTAGATAAAAATATTACAGCAAATTTATGCGAAAATAAACTTCTGAGATCATTAATATGTGAAAGGTAACTGTAAAAGAAACTAGCAGCAACTGGTTAACTGTGGTTGGCTTTAGATTAACATCTCGAAGACTTAATAGCAATACTTCCTAGTCTGTGTACCGTGACACACACACGCGTTTACCGTGAGTAAGCACTCTTCGGTTAGTTTGCAGTGTATTATTTGAGCGCATGGTCTAGAAACTTGCCGGAGGGGAGAGTTAGGGGTGAGGGGGGGAGAGGGTGCGGTTAAAGCCTATAACCATATGAACTCTCACTGAGTTTTAAAATGCCATTTGTCGTAGAATGCAGTAGACTTGTGGTGGTCTAAGAGAGACTTCATAATCAGATTCAGTTCAGTTCGGAAACAGGGTACCGAACAGGGCACGATATTTTCGTTCCGGTTTTGCGCTCCTGTTCATCGAAAATAACAAATATCGATTCAGTTCCGGTTTCGATCCTTCTGCCAACGTCGAACCGGTTCGAACCATATTTTCGCTTTGACCATTGTAATATTCTGAACTTCTGAAAGTTTGTTTTATGATTTTTCAGTTATTTCCATTGATACTAAATAATAAACTATACTAAATTTTAGAATGAAACATCTAAGAACAAACTAAAACAATACTTCTTATTTTCCATTATTCTTCTATTGACCGGTTTAGATCATGACGATCATCTTCAGGTCGTTATGATCAAAACCGGAATTTTAGATAAAAATTGTGGAAAATTCGAAGTATTGTTTTATTTGGCCGGAACATCTGGACCTCAAAACATTATAACGGTTAGTTTCAAATCGTAGTAATCGTGTTTTTTAAACCTACGTACAACTGAACTTAATTTTAGTAAAATGTAAATTTTTAGGAATCGAAAGAGAGTAAATAACGGTTTTCGGTTCGGTTCGATACCTTGGCTGCAACACCGTAGTTGAAAAGCAAGTAAATGGAGTGAAGCAAATCATCAGGGAGAATATATGTGTATCATAGTGCGAAAAATCCATCGGAAAGTCGATATGTGAGGGTTGGCAACAGGGATGAATGGAAGGCGTTGGTGCATCCGGCAAAGGCCATAAGGGTTAATGCCTTAAGATCGAATGGGGCAGTCGAATGGGGCGTTTCCATCAAGAGAGAGAGAGGACGCAATCATCATTTGAGAGGTGAAAGTGCGTGTGTGTGTGTGATGGGGTGGAGTGAAGAAGAGGCAGACGGTGATGAAATTTCCAACAATTCCTGAGGGAGAAGAAGGGTTTTCATGGTCAAAGGGCGGAGGTGTCAAAATGCGATTTTGCTGCCCCCTATTATGTACATACACTAAGCTGCGGCTACCAATTCCTTCCTTTGACTCGAAATCGAAAAGCGAATATTTCGTTATTTTAATATTACAGATGCGTAAACGCAGAGTCCCTGTGGAATTCTTCGTTAAAAATGAAACACAAAATGTCTACGTTCACCCCTGCTCAGTGATGTTCGTTAAAGTTGCAAGGATTTCTTTTAGTCTCCTGAATCCTAATGACTTAATACTCCTGCATTATTACTCTACGAACTATATATTTGACGGAGAGAAGAGGTACTGATTTAAAAAACACACAGAAAACGTATATTTTATATTTAAGTGACACGGTAAGTTTAACTTACGAGTTAAATAAAAAGCTCCTTGAGGATTTATCATATCTGTGATGTTATCCAAGGACTGATTCCTTTACTATCCTCGGGAAATCAAATTTTAATTTAGGTAAATTGACTGAATCATAACCGTTACTTATGTATAGATGAATGAATGTACTATCGCTTTATTCATCATAGTAAGTGGAATCAGTCTTCCTTCTCGAGAGCCTTAACTTCTTTATTCAGAACCGGCCCGTTATTTATAGAAATAGAATATGGTCCTGGTAAAATAGATGTACCTAATAATACCTGTTTCTGTCGTATTTATCATAAATAAAATCTCGGGATATTAGCAATATGTTGAGACCAAATCATGCAAATTTTACGCTCAGTACGAAGCTTGGCTCAGTCAATATCAGAAATGCGTATTCTGTTCGCTAACTTTAATTCTGTGAGCAAGATTCCTCGATAAAAGATGTGATCTTCTGAGGAATTATCGGATATGAGTATTTGCACCCGAACGTCCTACACAACGCATAAAGAAAAACATTTACTGTAGGATGTGGATCAGGGAATACTTCTGGATGCGAGATTACGTTCGAATAAAACAGCAAAAGTGTCGTGAAATAGAAATGCCGCTTCTGAGACGAAATGGCTTCCAATGTAATTTTTATCGATGGTAAAATATGCGGAAAATATGAATGTAAATAAATTGTGATGCGACAGTAAAATAGTTTTATTAGGCTGTTTTCATAAAGGGCGAGTCCCCCGGGAGTCGGTAAAAAATAATCCCAAATCGAATTTGAAAACGTAGGATCGGATGTTTTTGCTTGGATTATTTTCTTGCTCCATCAAGCGTCTCCATCCATATTTCCCTTCGCCCCTTTATTCTTAACCTTTCGCCTGAATAATGGAATTCATCCTCGATAAGAAAAGCGGAAGTAACATTCCTCGCGGCAATTCCTCCAAACTCCGATTTACTGCTTCACATCGAATATGGAATTATAATATAAGCATAATTTGGAATCGAAGACTGAAGGAATTACTATTATTACATGTGAAGTATGTTTCATTGCGCCTTTGATATGTCTTAACGGGTTTCGAGAGGCCAATTTAAGACTTGCTGGAGGGCTATGAAATAGTGAGCACATTACAGGGTCGTCCCGACATTACAAGTGAAACTTCACACTTAGATCTCTACCTCACAAGCTACCATAGGTGTATGGCAGGGGGTTTATTGACACCACTACCACCCCAATTAGTCCAATGCACAGTCAATTATAATAACGTCAATGTTTGGGTACATTCACAGAAAAACTATAATACCATCTCAATTTTAAGCTAATCTCCATGAACAATAAAAAAATATAGTTCGTTTTTGACGTATAATTTTATTTCTACGACCGGTTTCAGTGGTCAATTAGGTTTGGTCCTTGGTCCTTGTTGAAAGACCTAAATCCTTTTTATAAGTTGTGATGATGAATTCATGCAATATAAAGACCGCATTGGTAGAGCTCATGAATCTTACTTTTCTTGCTCTAATGAGATATGGAAAGATGTATAGATAATTATGGATGTATAGATAATTCTGGTGTGGCCAAGCTCAACTTTGTGGAAGGGAACCAAGGAAGGTAATGAAGAATCAAACATAAAATTTCTAAACACACACAATTGCCACAGGCAATAAAATTTATTCATTGCGGATTGTTTCGGAAATTTTGAAGTTTTTCAAAAGTACTTTAGATTTATAAATAGTTCTGGGTTTATCAACATTATCAACTTTGTTTTAAAATTTTAATGATCCTTTAAATCCTGGGATATTTGCGACCCTATAAAGGATTATTTCTTAATTTCCTCAAGGGAGTCTGCAAGGCTTTAAAACTAGATTCACTATAAATACTTTTAAATGTGATGTATAATTTGTATCTTGGGTACTCGAAGCATCTTTGCTCAAACCCACAAAATAACTTCTCCTCTAATGCAATGATGTTCGAAGGAACATTTCTTACATCGTATGTACTGGTGTAATGTCAACCTCTTCTGCCCAAACTCAAATGATGATTAAAGCGGGAGGCCTTTATCTGGGTTAGGATAAGTGAATACAGCAATCCATCCGCCCTCTCTTCATTGCATTGGAGGAAAGCCTCTTGAGATGGCAGAAAAAGCCGTCCCCTTTATAATTGTCCTCATAACTTTGACTGAGTCACGCGTCAGAAGGAAATCGTAGCGATTTGTGCGTCGCCGGAGGAAGGACTAATGGGCGACCCTTTCATGGCCCGCTATTAGTATTGGTGGATATTCTTTTGTGCGCAGGAAAGGATAATATCTCAGAATAAATGCTGTTCCTATTACTATCGGAAGTCGGGTTATGTGCGAAGGATAGAAACGCAACATCGCCCAGTAGGAGTGCCTTTCAGAGAAATGGCTCCTCGACTTCTTGACGCCCACGCTAAAGTTAACGGTGACGAGAAAATCAAGTTATACCAAAACGTTTGTTATGGATATTTAAGTTGCAGAACTTTTAAGGATATAAAATTCGAATACAGTGACACCTGGAGGTTACGCAATGGATTGAAATTCGCACACGTCGAAACATAGCTTTGCGTATAAATATATAATTTTTAGTTTAATTGGGACCAAATCCTAGCAAACATACTAGTTTAAAAGAAAATGTTTAACATAGAATTAAGCTCCTTTCGTTGCTAATGAAAAATATTTATAATGCTAATCACTACGGAAAACGAAGTTATATCAACGTCGACGGATTCATAAAATCTAAAGTCGTCTGAATACATAAAGTCACCTTTTTCACGCAGGATTTAGCAAGCTGATGATTTTTTATCCCTTTCTTTGTAGCTATTAAAATTGTTGGAATCTATGTTTTCTAATATTTGCAATCATTTTTCATTTAAGCTGAGAGTTTCCGCCAAATTTGCTATTGCCGTGTGCTTTTATAGGGAAAACCAGATCTGAAACGCCAAAAGAGAAATAAATTAATTTTACTCTGCGTATTCGAACACCAGACATATTCTGAAGAAAAGTTACTACCGTTATTATAGAAAGGCGTCTCGTGTTCGCCACTTAATAAGTTTTAAAAACTCACCCTCTGTTTCTGACTACTATTTGGATATAGTTATTTTATCTGATATATTCAACTTTTAAATTTTATTACTTTTTTGAGGCATAGAATACAAATCTATGTTTAACTAAAAAAGTAAAAACTCATTTTTTAAGCTAACATCTCTTATGCGAAAAATCTTCTCTAATATTGAACGATATTAGTCGACATGGAATATTTTCATAGCCATGTAATAACTTAAGCATGAAGTGAAGTACTTTGGGGCCTCTAGTACTTTTGGTAGAGAAGCATAGGACTTACTAACTGTAACTTTTCCATAAATTTTACGACTGTTGTGGAAAAAGCTCAACTTCTTTTCTTCATTGTACATACATAATGGACTTCCCAAAGATATCACCTTTTAATGCGAGATTTATTCATATACTACTCCTTTGTAGAATACAAAGGCAGCATTTTAATCACCGTTTAAGTAATCTACCCGTGCATCAAATTCGACATTCTTTTCCTTGTTTCTAAATCTTACACTTTGGGAGAACATTTCGAAACATCTGAACGTACCTCAGAATGAAGCATCAATTCGTGTTAACACGCCTCGGCAAGGACTCGATCGTGCAAATCCCCAATAGAAGGATAAGAAGGAGCCTTTCTTAATTGTTATCGTTTCTTTAGGCAAATGTGCGGAATGAAGATAGCGGAAGAAGGGATTAAGAACATCGGAAATCTTGATCTGAGCGCCTTTGTAAGGGGAGAAGCAAAAGATTGGTCGTTGGTGTTTATTTTGGGGTCCTTTTTATATTCGGCCGTAATTAGCGTCGGTTTTATTGAAACTGAGGGTCTTTTTTATAAAGGAGGCGGTGTTTACGAGAGCCTTACTTTTTACGACTTCATCTGCTCAGCGAGAAAAAGTGCATGGAGATGTATAAAGAGATGGATTTTAAAGTCTTCCCTTTACGGCTCTGGAACATTATGCCCGAATATGAATCACTCCTTAACGTTTTTTTCTGAGACAAAATTTTAATTTTCCTGTCAGATAATATCAAAAATCGCGGTCGTTAACCGTCGGCTTCTTAATTGGATTGTTAAAAATGTATGGATTGGGGATTTCGTGATTAAGTGAGAGTTTTGTTGCCGTTGACGACCACTCATAGTTGTTGACCGAAATTTTAACTGTCAGAATGGCTTGGGTTGTGTTTATGGGTTTAGATGCATTCCGTTACTTAGTTACCATCGAGGGGAAATTTGGTAGTCATTAGAAACTAGAGAGTTAAAAAGAAGATGTGTGTACGATATATAATAGATTGTGGACTTCTGGACACCCAAGTGGGTAACCCGTTGCCCGTGGTTTTTGGTGCAAGGGGTCCTGGATTCGATTTCTAATGTGGGCCCATATTTTCGAAATTAACAGTTAAATTATCTTTCAAAGAGTACTACTGCTATTACGACGTTAAAACCGTTACATTTTTATATTTTTTAAACAGTTTTTATTGAAATGTAACTGAAGGAGGGTATCTTTGGGTATCCTACCTTATGTCTGAGATGGGGAATCTTTTTCAATCAGAGGGATAAGAAAAAGAATTCATTGGTTAAGTAAACTGAAAGAAACATTTTCAAATCGGCGTCATTAGCAAGACTGATCAAAACTTATTTAAATGAGATTATTTGTTTCAGAAATTGACTAAACACTCGCAATGAGCGCCCATATAGACCAAATTTGATCTAAATACCGCATTATTCTCACCTCTGCCCTATGGGGTACATTTCAACAATATAAGATTTTATGATTTAGGCCATTCGCCATTATAGAAAATAATCCTAATTTTCTTAACTTTAAACCCTAATTTTTTGGTAAGCTACAATTCCGCGGATTAACTTCTACTTGTTCATTGCACTAATACTTAGCTCTCGCGTTTATTTACTTGAAATAATAATTGTTAACATATTCCTAGATTAAGAAATAAACTGATTGATCCCTAAAATCTTAAGCTACGTAATTTGTAAATCCTGGAAATGGTCTATACTAGGCACATATATATTTTGTTTCTGCGAGAAATTTTGTCTTCATACTCGTTTTCCGAGAAATAGTCGAATTAAATGGATCTAAACCTAAGATATTGAATTAATGATGGACATTCTTAAAAATTCTCCCTAGATTTTTATTACATATTCACACTTCATAATGATTTTGAGAAATCCGATTTTGCGAAATGTATCTCTATCTTTCCTGTTTGGAACGTATGAGTTGCTAGTTTTAGGGGCAATAATAAAGTATGTAATACGTTTGTGAGAACTTTAAAAGAGATATCTGTTACGTATGTATGGTAATCTTATGATAGGATATATATACTATAGTAGCGATTAGCATAATTCCTTGAGACTTCATTATTTCATTCATTTCCTAACTGAAATGAAATGCATCTAATCTTATGAATATTTTAAAAAGAAAACTCAAAATCAGAAACGTTCTTATTCATATTGAAATAAACATAGTAGCGACTCAGCGTACTTTAATAATTCTACTTTTTACTTCACGGGATAATAATATTAAGAGAGAGCGGAATTGCGGGTTTAGGAAATCCAGTTCATTCCTGTAGATTCATCTGATTGTTTTGAAATTAATCATTTGAAATTACAAACCAATGCAAAAACACACTATAGTGACGGTGGCACATTCTGAACCCGTCATATCGAGCTCATGTATTCAGCTTTCTCTCGACTGCATCAATGCATTAATCGAACAATAAAAGTCTTGGCGTTCGTCCTTTGGCATTGTCTCCTCGAGATGTGTAGCAGTTTACGAGATGGCACAAGTAGGTCCCCTGTTTTGCATAAGCATAAGTAATGTCCGAAGAGGTTTTTATATTCGTAGGGGCAGAATGAAGTGGGGCGGAGGAAAGGTTAATGAGACAAGGGCGCAGATGCATGCAGGGATTGCTGTACCTCGTTAATCCCAATGAAGCGAAAGATGAAGGGGAAGAGAGCATTGTTGTCGAAGGAGCCAAGGAAACGCCGAAGAGACTTCTAATTGGTGTTGAATTCTCGCTTCGGATACCCGCGATAATAATTCTCGGATTTTTAAATCGTAAGTTTTTTCTTCGGCGCTAATCACCATGGAGATATATTCCTAGGCGTCGCCATGGATTTGTCTAATTAGTCTCACTTCCTCTCTTCCCTCTCTTATTCTGCTTCCTTCCGCTCTCTCTCTCTTTCCATGCAATCGACTCTCTTCTCTGCTCGTTTGTGTGTCACCAACCATCTCGTTTTACTGCCAAACTAGTTAACATTATTCCCCTGATTCACTTCGATGATTGGCCGATTTGAAAGAGGCGTTGGTTTGGATATATTTGTTTAGTTGGGTTGGGTTGGATACATACGACTTTATTTTAGACGAAACTGGGGATAAATAGTTCAATCTTTCATTAGAGCCATTAATTGTAAGTAAAATAATAAGGAAAACAATAAATGTCCATTATTTATTTATATATATTTTCCGCTGCTGTCTGATCTTTCGGTTTGGTGGCTACGATGGAGGAGAGCGCATGATTTTAATTTCAAACATTCCTGGAATTCATCCCCTATGGAGGGGAGAAACATTAAAAAATACATATGATAAACTTAATTTGTCACATAAAATTTTACATTAAGTATTATATGTGAGATTCATATACATAACATATAGTTCAATAATGACTAATAAAGAACACTATAACACCACACGTAAATAGAATTGAGCTCAATTAACCACAAACTTAACATTTTAAAAAGTTATAATGGTCACAAAAATTACATTTGCGTACTGAGAATATAATAGTATCAGTTCACGATGAAAGGAAAATGGAATCACAATGCAAACAATGATTTAACAATAAAGATGGACAAATGAATAAAAATGATAGTAAAAGAATAAAATAAAGGAGAAGGGATAAAATAAAGAAAAAAGGAGAGATGGGGTGAAAAGATATGATATCAAGGAAAAAGAGAGTAATTCCCTCCTTGTAAGATCTAGGTCGAGTTTTGACGTGTCAATAAAGAATTGTTTCAGAAAAGACGCTTTAAGTAGTGGTTCTTAAATACTGGTAGTGAGCAGGAATTACGAATACCCGATGGAAGTGCGTTCCATAGTCTAGAGAGTATGGATGGGAGTAGAATGATTGAAAAGATGTAAAAAGGAGGTATTGCTTCTTTTAAAATGAGTGAAAGACCGAAGAAAATCTATCTGAATGTAATAAATGAGGTGCTGAAGAGATTAGAAGAGGCTGCATGAAAAACAAATGCGTAGAGTAGTTAACCAATCTGCTTACTCTCTTCAACCATATGCTAGCATATACGAACCCTAATATATCTAATGAATAGTTAATTGATTGGCTTTTAATTGTCCCCAAGCAGGACCGGAACAAGCAAACCAAGCATCGCTTAGGCGGAAAAATTTTTGGGGCGAAAACTTTATTTCGCAGGATCTCACAATGTTGCATTGACAGGAACCAGGAGTCGTGTATAATTAATCAAAGATGTACTTAACTTACTGTGCAAGACTTAAGGATATAAGTCTTAAAGATGGCTGTCAAAACGAGGCAAAAAGGGGGATAGAAAGTCTTCTTTCATCTTAGAATCAGAGTAAATTTCATAAGTTCATTTTACTTACAATGTATTAATTCCAGAGATTTGCACTTAATTTAGTATATAAAAGGAACCAAGAATTTTTTCACAAGGAAACTATATGCTTCTTTGAGATGGTCTCCCCGTATCGTGTAGCAAATACCATACTGCGCTCTTTCCACCATTCTCCCTCCTCACCCCTCTTTCCCTCCCCCTCTTCCCCACCCCTCCTTGTCCCTCCCCTCTCCTTGCTTCCCTCCTGTCCTCTCTCCGCCCCGAATAAAATAATACATCCAATTAAAATAAAGCCATTTCGCGCGCACTGGTTTAATTGTTTGTTTTTTCCATGGCAGCCGTCGTTATTTTATTATTGCTCTTACTTACGGACATTTTTCCCCTCTAAGACGGCACTTCCGTTTTCTTAGCTCCTTAAGTACCTTCCATTCATCATAATAAGACCGCTGGATTTTTATTTCCCCTGGCGTTAATGGCTTTTCATCATTGCCTCTTTTACTTTTGTCTGTCGTTTAGTTAAATCCCTTTATTTCTTCTCCTTTTTATTCTGAATGTGCATCTCATATTTCGAAACAAAACGGACATTGTGTCTTAACTCGACTGCTTTTCCAATTTTCTGCGGCTAAGAGTGCTGAATGAGTTGGGAAGGAATTATAATAAACTTAAACAGGGAAAGTCAGTGTTATGTTATTATAATTAAAAATTTAAGGATATCTTCTCTTATTTAGGAACTTTTTTGGTACAAAGACGTTAGGTTTTACTGGGTTTATTATTATTATTAACAGCAGTTTGCCTGTCGTCAGGCGGCAGCCTCATTGCATTGTCAAGTGAAACTTAATATACAAACACATTCCATAACCCTTATACTCTCATTCAGATCAACAATCCGTAATAACGCCACTCTATTTGCAAACTGTATCATTACACACGAAAACAACAAGGACAAGACTTAATTTAGAGAATATTCCCCAGGTATCCCTTCTAATAAATTTACACTATATTTATCCCATAATAACAGTTACTACATAGTCACATAATACATCGTTCCTTTCGCAAGGCGCATTTCTCTTAATTTGATTGTCACACATGTACGGTTAGGATCAATGGTCTACAGCAATGGGGAAGTGTTACCTCGAATAGCGTCACCTCCTTCATCTTCGGTATCCTTTTCTTGGCCTGGAATCCAAAGAGGACCATATTTGGAAAGAATGTCCCACGGCAACTCGCGTATCCAGGATTCGCATTTGCATGGTGATAAATCGCTCATTTCGGTGGAAACGTCGAACGCATGTGTTGCAGAAAAATAGATAGGTGACGCCACCTCCAATATATTAAGTGCATAAAAAACCGCCGTAAAAATAAGAGTCGAGAATAAGTGTCGAATATTTACCATTGGCCTTTTTTATCAGGCACGTAACGGTGGAGGGCGCGGTGACCAATCGGGTGCGGTAAATGCATCTTTTAACGACTCCGAAGCCGCATCTATAATCCCCTCTTTCCTTCCGGAGGAATAAAAAAAGAGCGTCGAAAAGGAATCGATCGCAGCGCCCGAAAACTCCTTTATTTTCTTTCTTTTTACGGCCTTCTCTCCAGAGAGTCGTTGGCCAAAATCATGGGTTAAGTTAATGCGCCGTCAAAAGGAGATCGATCCTGGATTCGCAGTTGTCGCTTTGATCATCCGAGTTAAACAAAAGGCTTTGATTAAACGAGAAACGGGGTTACTGCGCACGAGACCTTGGACGGCGACTGAAGTTTTGTCTTCCGTTTGCTTTACGTTATGGCATCGCGAAATTGAAGCGGACCAAGAGTGGGCGGTTTATCGCTTGTGCTGGAGACGCATATTCCAGCCATAGAATCGCTCTCGTGAGTAATGTTTACAACTCAGCCTTTGGGATAAACCCTCATGAGGTAATCAGAGTTTGGACGACGGAGGTTTATAGTTGTTGCAACATACCTGCATGCGATTGGCTGAAAAGTAGCCTTAAGTTTCATTGGAAATAAGCGGTTGAAAATTTTATTCAATATAGATTTGAATCATTAAAATTATGACCATATGAACAACACTTTTCGTCAGGGGCAAGTCTATGTAATCAGACGCCCAAAGCGCAAAGATCAAATCTCACTTTAAGTTTTGAGAATTAAAATTCATTTTTTCATAAATTACAGGCCATAAAAAACTCATTTGCTTAACTGTGGAAGGAATATACAGAATATTGAATTATTAGCAGCAGTTCCGTGAATAATTATGCATGATATACATCGAGGATAGGCTATATTATATAATGTCATTAACCATGCAATATATTCTTTTGACATGCAATGTAGACTTACTCTAAAATTAAATTCTTCCCTGAAGTGAAAAGTATCCGAGAACAATTCGTACCTCTGAAAATTTTAATAATTTTCGTATATTGTGGACAATTTACAATCATAGTCTGCCAAATTGTTATCTTTGCTGGCTTGATAGCTTCATTGGGTAAGGCATCCGCCCGGAAAGTGGAAGATCTGGGTTCCAGTTCATATCCTGTAAGCCTTTACATGTCTATCTTTCCTTGGGAATTATAATTATAATCTTATTGAGGCCTTCTACTAGCGCCTATTATATCGGGTATTTCATATTGACTTCAGAAGACGCTGTATAATGAATTAATGCAGAATGGTATTTTACTGCAAGAGCGACGATATTTTGCGACTATCTAAAAATCGAACCCTTCGTCGTGGATTTTATCTAGAAAGGTTCGTTTCTCATATTTTCAATTTTCAATTAAATTCAGAATTTGGTATATGATGGTTAGATATTCTATGCGCCTGTACGTCAAAATCCAAACTACTTAAGTCGCGTATATTTTCATACTTTACATTCATTTATAAAAAGAATCGGAGCGTACTAAAGGGGAACTTTTTTCTTTTAAAAACGGATAGAGAAAAAAATCTTTAGCAGACATGCGGAACAAATCCGATTATTTCATTTAGAATAACAATTGAACTCTGCGAATAAGATAAATTCAAATGGAAGCATTAATCACAATGTATTCAGTTCAAGTTCGAAATATCGTTGGAATTCACGTCACTGCTCCACTGAAATATGACCGTGAATTTCAGAGAGGCAAGGTCGCAGTTAAGCCGCACGTCTCCGCGAGTTTGCGGATGTCTTTGGAATCTTCCATAGGAATAGACGCAGTTTCTGGAGATTTATTCACTGGCGAAGTTCTCTAGCGACCTACTTCTCAACTTGAATTGAGTGTAAGCTGAGTCACTCGAAAATAACGTGATTCGGGCGCTTTTTTGTGCAGAGAACAGTCACGTTGTCGTGGAATTCCAGATTAAATTCCGCAGTTATCGAAAACAAGCAGACGGCAGAATTGCTTTTGGAAATTATTGTCCTGCACTTCCAGGGTAGTTCATTCATTTCCTTTTGCCGTTAGGAAAAAATGTCGGAATGCGAACCTTGGCAAAAAATTCCTTGTGACCATGACATTACTACAAATCTTTAAAAAAATTTATTGTGCGATGCTATGATAACAAAGTAAGCCTCATAGAGGCTAGCTTATCAAGGGTAGAAAAAAGAAACGCGCTGTGTATCTATAACAATCTTTGTTGTGTTTTGTATCCTCTCCTGATTAAAGCGTCTAAGTAAACAAAGTAATTTTATCTGTATTGTCCAAAATTTAAAACAGCATAATACAAGATTCTTACTAATCTCATATCATATGATTACATGAGTAGGTACGTTTTTTCAGCAGAAGACCCTTTAGATAAGAATCATTAATTAAAGATTGAGTAAATTGTAACTGATTTAATGAGTATTATAATTCATCTAATTTTATATGGTTTTAGGACCTATCTTCGTTACTCAGTTTGCAAGAATTTTTCATAAAGGGTAGTCGTACCTTTTTATTTCCTAGCCTTAATTGAGATTTCGAGTTTCATTTTATTTTTTTTTTATATCTAGGGATTCCTTGTTATATTGGTAATCCATATTGAAATCAATAAATTGATTTTATTTTTATTTTACATCGCAAGTGATTAAAAATATTAAGTTTATTAATATGATAAATAAGTATAATAATTAAGTCTTTAGTAAATTAATAATTCTATTTTGGTGTATTCATTATTATTTAGATGTTGCGTAAATTTAAATTTAAAGTAATTTGTTTAGTTTATTGTTATAAATATATTTTTCGTTAAGAATCTGTTATAATGGGTTGAGCATTCTTCTCTTAAAATTACAGATATTTTAAACAAAAATGAGTTGGATAAATAATCGCTTCTTATATTAATACATTTACATTTACATAAGGACCCTGCTAACCGCCACTGGCGCATGGCAGGGGGTAGAATTGTTATTCATAATGTGTTTTCTATAAACAAACAGTTGAAGACGACATCCGCAGTAGAAACGAATAAGCTTCAGTTCGTCTACAACTGGATCATAATTGTCGAATATAACAAAATTACGATAAAAACCTCTGAATTAAATCTCTCTTATACTTTTAGTATATTCGTTTCTATTTATAGCCCTTTGGCCTCCATTCAAGAACAGATAGTATTTTTTTTTTCGATTGCGATTCCGCTTATAAATACATTTTTATTTTCTCCTTCATTTGAATAAGTATTAATGTGACGATAGAATCTTCCTTAGCGATTTGAAACCGGGTCGAGAGCAGTGCAGAATTCCAAGGTGAAGTTAGAAAAACAAAGATGGAAATAGTGTTTGTTTGAGAGAGGCAATCAGAAGAAACTGCATTGCATAGTCCGATGGGCGCCTTGCTCTCAAATATACACATTTCGAATTCCATTCCGAAGACACATTTGCTCGCTCAGACATGCTTCGCTTCAAGGCTTCAATCCCTGGTCAAATCAGGATCGTTCTCCGACGTTCAAAGTTTTCTGGTAATTTACATTTGATATGAGTTGAACATTGTTATATCCAAGGCCTTCTGTCTTCAAATTTCCTTAAAATTGCTTACATCTCCGAAGTTGTTCAAACCGTAAGTAAATAAGGGCGTCAGTGGTCTAGATCGATCTTACTTACCTACAATGAAGATTAATTTTATTATTCACTAGCACCCTCACTGTTCACCGGTCGTGTGATTATGGTTTTAAATTTATGGAAAAGTATTGATTTTTATTTATTTTTCTTATTACTGGTGAAAAATAAAAATAATCTTAATTTAAAAATACGATTCAACATGATAAAGCCCTAACTTATTGAGTTTATTTATCTAAAATTTGGGTAGTTTAACACCACAAGCTATTTTTCATCTAAGTCTCTTTGAAGTTCAAAAATTTTATTCATTGATTCGGAGAAGTTTCATTCCCTCAGCGTCTCATATGGGATATAAAAGTAAATAAAAAATTCTGGAATTAAAAGAATCGAGAACCAAATAAAGCATTCATTTTATCTTTATTCTTGGTATATATGCGACCAATACTCTGAGTATTCTCTAAGCTTATGAATGAATATTTTTTGAAATCATAATCCTCCTTGATTTTCTGCGAAGGCAATTAAGTAGATTTGGGTTAGTATCTCGGTATCCATCCCAATGTTCAATTTTTATGTTTACTTCGTTAATTCAGACTTGGTTATCGTGTATAATTCTGTTATCACATCTGTTACAGATATCCTATATCAAATATCTTCATACCTAAAAGTAATAAAAATTTCTAATATCCCGATCACTATGCTATCCCGCTTATAACTCGGCTTTCTCTCGGTACCCTGAGAAGCGTCTTAACCGGGTTTCACTGCATTTAGCAGCTCCATTTGGAAATATCGATAAATTTGGCCCCTATTCACAGTAGATCTGTGGTCCGCTTAAGGGATGCTAATGTTTACCACCCAAAAGAGTCTCCCCCGAAAGAGTCTCAATAAAGAAGAAGAGGGGTGCGCAGAAGGAAGCTGATGAGCCATCGGCGATTAGGACAGACGATATCATATTCGGTTTTTATGGCAACGCATTGAAATGATAATTCGAGAGCTGTGCGTTTACGAGGACGCAGGTGCAATCGCTGCCTGTGTTAATTCGCCACCTCTCATCTCAGATTTTCCTTTTTATTCTCTCGGAAAATTATTCGCTTTAAATAACGAATCCCTTTATTCTGACAGCAACTACACGAAAAGGGCCTAAGGAGAGGTGTCGTGATTGTAATATTACCCTTAACCCTTACTTTTCTCATCCTTTCATAGTTCCATCGTGTCCTAAAATTACGTATCATGTCCCGAAATTAAATACAATAAAACCTGGTTAAGACGCTTTTCAGGGAACAGAATGAAATCCGCATTATAACCGGGATTTTACATTTTTTCGTTTTTGTTTTAATTCAAAAAATAAAAGTAAGGAGTTTTTAGGCTCCTTTACCTTTGAATAGGTAAACGAATAGGAAAGGGTATAATGGTAAGGGAATATAAGGAAGAATGTCGAAGCGCTTCTGTCCATCAACTGAAGACAAGGATTGTCTTAAGCGGATTTCAGTGTATCTGCAGAAAGGAAACATTCCGCCTCTTTTATTGCAATTTATTTGTTCTCATGTTTGTCATGGTATCCCATGTAGGTTACCAAGCATGGCTGTTATTGGAATTAATAAATTAGTTAATTATAGAAACGTATTAAATACAGCTTGGTTCGAAACTCTACTCACTAGACAATAGTAGTATCCATTTGTAAGCTCAATAACATGTTCTTGTATTTGAGAAAATCGGTATTGACATTATACTATTGTTATTTCATACCCCTAAGTTCAGCCAATCTCCGTGAATTTTATTCTACCAACGAAATTTTGCGTTCATATGATTTGATTGTATGTCTCAACTTCCCTACCTTTCCGTCGCGCAACTTCATGAGTCAAACTCGGCGGTACGGACAGCACGTAATTGCAGTAGTTTCTTGAATTTAAACGAATGAAGAAAAAAACAGCGATAAACGAAAAGTTTTGCTATTTGAAGTACAAATCGGAAAGATTAATAATGTTACGATGATTATTTCTTAAATTATTCTAAATTTTATTTTAAAGTTATTTTAATGAAATTTGAATGAAAGAAGAAAAGATAAATTAGTTATCTTATGTTTTTTGTGCCTATATAGTTACTTCTTCGGTATCCCAAGATCTACTTTAATCGAAAACAATTTAAGAATTAGGCAGATCAAAGTCAAGTTAGGAAAGGAGTAAGTGATATCTTCAACGTAGTAAGCCATGCACATAATATTTTGTCACTTGAAGACGATGTTCCATATCCGGTACCGTTGGTTCTCTCCTGAATTTTCAAGATTTTCGTGATCATTGAATCCGCCCTTTAAAAATCGGAGAGGACGCCAACCCAAGTCACGTCTTTGGGAAGTAAAGAAGCAATCCCACGGAAAATTAGATGCGAAATAAAAAGAGGGAGTTATCAGGAAGTCGTATAGAGAGGATTCGATTATCTGCAGGAAATCGGAAGAAGTAAACGAGGAGGGAGTGCAGGTGGAATAAAGCGGTCACAATTTTCATTTGCATCGCGCCGAGAGCAGATTTCGTCGTAAACGTCAGATCGACGGGATTAGGGGAAGGCGGTTTATGGAAGCATCTTGAGGGGGGAACCACTGTCATATTCGACCCCCCGCAAAGCGAGCCAATGCTATTTACATTGGAATAGAAACCATTCTCCAGTGATGCGGGAAAGACACTTTTAGCGGTTAATTGGGTAGCTGCTCTAACGAATTGGAATAAAAGCCATCCACCATTGTACGAGGCGTGCTTTCAGGGCTACGGTTCGAACCCTGACGAGGGCATTTACGCGAATGCTCTCAAGAATGTGTGAAGGATAGAAGAGTTATATTCTAAAAGACGCAAGACGAAACGTAAAAAGTATCTAAAGGCGCTAAATTTAGAAATGGTATCGAAAAGAATTAATTTAAATACATTTTGTCAAATTCGCTTCTTCTATTACAACTAGTAAACTCCCCTCTTGCATATGATGGAAGATAATTTAACTTTTTATGGATGTAGTGCTGGAATATTAGAAAGTTTCCATCTCTTCATTAAGTCTACCATTAATGCTGAATATTCATTTTGTGTGGGCCTAAATTCCCTGTTTATTTTTATGAAAAAACGAGCTCGAATTCGAGAGTTTTCATGGTTTGCGAGGGGACGGAGTGTTCACTATCACTAAATTTAACGAAATTTTCGTTATTTTATCAAGATTCTCGCAATGTAGAATTGAAAAATAGCAGTATAACCAAAATAATCGTTTCCATTCAAATTCCCTTTGTTTGGTGCATAACTTTATATTATAAGACCGCTATTTCTAATTAAATTTTATAAAAGAAGTAAAGCCTGAAAGATATGAAAACAAGCTTAACATGTATTCCATATTCCGAGCGTTCTGGAGTCCGACACCCAGTATTTCTGCACGGAACCTTCTCATCCTTCTCGTGCATGCCTTTGGGTTTGCAAATTGATGAAAAATTTGGTTAAAATTGATGGAATGATTAAGGAGGAATGGTCCATAAATATAGGGCTGTGGACAAACAGTCGGAGAAACTATGGAAACTGTATAGTAAAATATAACTTCAGATTTTCACAAAGTACGAATTAATACTCTTGTGTAAACTAAACGTGTGCATTTTTAAATTTGTTTAACTACTAGATATTGTTTTAAGATGAAGAGGGTCCACGTAACAGAACATGTAAGATAAGAGTTCGAGGTGCCGCCTAGACAGAATATGTTGCTGAATCTAGCAAACAAAACAAAAAGTTGCTAAATCAAGCAAAAAATTCTCTGATTTAGTATCCACGGGGATTAATTCGGTACCGGATTAAATTGGATCATTCGAAAAGAATACCCGAATTTCGGTCGCTTTTCTAGAATGAGCTGGTGAGATCCCATTTAATAGTGAACGTTGGATTTTGCAGAAGAGTCATTTTTGTCTGCGCGTCACGCGGCATTTCTGTAGATATATCTTCGATAAGGCTCAGAGAGTCTTACTGTAATAGCTGACCTTTGCGTTTTTGCAATTACATTCCTTCCTGTAGATGAAAATTTCTCTAAAAATAACTGTCGCCCATTTTTATATAAGAATGCAAATATTCAATCATGATAAATAAAATTACTGAAGATAAAGGGAAAGATGGCACGATAGCATCATGTTAAGCATCCAATAAATTTATTCTTATTGTCTAGACATCGGCATGAATTTCAAAAAAATTGAAGATTGGTATTTTTGGAAAATTGGGCAAGTTTTGATCCCTTATATAATGTCAGTGTGCAGGAATCAATGTATATGACATAGTCGTGTGCAGAAAAGAATCAATGCTTACAAAGTAAGATTTCAAAATGAGCACCATTCTGCTGCATAGTTGTCCCGAGATACGAGCTGGATGTTAAAGAGAATCATGTATCCCGTCGACCATACGCTTTTGTTTTTGTAGAGTCAAAATATTTAAATTCTATATCCCAACTAAAACATATTTATGCGTTCATTAAAATTGGCAATATAATTTTGAAGAAGATGTACGGTCTCAAATACAAATACCGACTCGCTTTGAGGAAGCGTAGCACAACCAAGGATATGCCTCGTGATAAATTTACCAAAACGCTATAATCATCATATCAAATTTTCGCGAATATTATACGTTAAAAATGTAATAAAAGAAACTGAAGTGCAATATTCCATGAACGTATTGCCAGAGTAAGAAGGTATGAAGGTCTTTATTTAAGGCGAGATTGAGACTGAATAGTCTCTTCTTCCATCTAACCTTTCGTCAAAAATAATACACACATAAAAAGTTCTAAGTAGGTGAATAGAGAAATAGAAAGGAAAAATTTAGAAGGAGTATTTAAAAAAACCTAAGGTGATATCTTAAGGAAAAATATTCACTGCAGGAAAACACCCGCAAAGAAGGGGGGTGTGAAAAACCTGCGCAAACCTACTGATAGTACAATCTAAAAGTAATGAAAGAAAAACTGTGTTTAAATAGAAAATTACAAGACTAAACATGAGTAGTTTTACTACTGACACATACTGAGACTTTAGTACATTTAAAAAAATTAAAGAAATTTCAGGGACATTTTGTACCCTGGAACTAATTAAGGAGCTATTTTTGTTGCAATTTATTACATTTTGGATATCTTTAATGCCTTTAAATAGAAATATTATGCGGACCCATTGCAAAATTGATTTATCAAATATTTTTGGTACAAAACAACTGCTACAAAAAATCTCATAATAGAAGATTATATGGCGATCAGTCATATGCATGACCAACACCTATTCCTTTCGCAAACTCAAACTTATTATATATCTCTTCTTTACTCGATCTGTTTCCTTCCTTAGCTCACATAAATGCAAGGACGATGCGGAGTCTGCTAATACATCTGTCAGTATCACTGCAGAAAAACATAGAATCATTCTTTGAGACCTGACACTTTACGCACAGTTATGTAGCCAATGTTATTGAGATGAGACAAAATTTGCTTGCTAGGGATATATAATATCATAGTTATCGTCTCGCAAATACGCGCTTCCCTTTGAAAAGGTCATCTCCATCCTCCCTGCACAAATTCTGGTACTTCAATTTTCCCACAGTATTCAAAGTATTTGGCGGAATATTTGAAACAATAACCAGTATTCCAAGGGTGCGCAAGATGTCGCTACATCTGCCGCATCATCAGCCGCTCGATTTTGACATAATTTTCGGAAGGATATTTGGGCAAAATCATCCAACTTACAAAACGATTAGGCTGCAGTCGTCGATTTGCAATATTTCTTAGCGCCGAAGCATAGTTGCGTCCTGAAGAAACGGCCATTGCTGAATCACATACCGACCTCCCCTACTAGTTTTTCTTATGCCACACTGGCGTTGTCGCGTTCGGTTGAGCGAAGGATCTGGCACAAGCGGGAAAGAAAAGAAAAGTAAGATAAAAGAAAAGAAAAGGAAATTTTATTCCTTTCAGTATGTTCGGTCGGTCGTGCTGCCCGACCGACGACAGAATTTTTAAATTCCAAATCTTATCCTGATGATCGGAAATGAAATGTTTGATAAATCTGAAAGTTATACCCTGTAAAACCCTGAGAATGCCTTCATCGCTGGGGAAATACAAAGATAAATAAGAGGTAAGTGTCCGTAGGAGAATTCACTGCGTCGTATCTGGGTGGGACAGTGATTGCTAAAGGAAGTAATACAAAGGAAACTACGGCGAACGACAGTGGAGAATTTTGATGTAAGCAAAAGATTTTTAATTTTATAAGGACTGTTAGGAACCTTAAAACGAAGTGAAAGGTTTCAATTAAGAAATACTAAACACAATTTGTATTTTTCACCAAGCGCAACCATTTGCTTATATTATTCTGATTGTGCTGACGAAATTCGCTCTGATTTAATTAAGTGATGGAAAAGTTCTCCTTGCCAACCGCTTATACGAGATGTACGATTTCCCTACCGTCTACTGTTTCCTTAAGAGAATTAATTCGGTGCTTACAGAGCTAGTAATATGAAAGGTATATTTAAGATTGCTTATGGAAAAATTCTTTTCATAATACAGTAAATACACATACGTAAGTTGTTGTCTTTGTACGAACGAAATGTGTACTAACTCATGTGAATATGCGCGAATATTTTAGAATAAGCGACCTGATGCCATCGATAAGTATATGACAATAAGAAATGCCTATAGTTGGGTCCTATCATACGTCATTTTCATTAGCCTTAGCACTTCTTAATTAATGTCATTCGTTTCGTTCTTAGGTGACCACTCGTTGATCCCTTAAGAAGCTAATATTTTTTTGCGTACATCAATATTCTCCACAGCCATTTCTCTTGGAGTCCACCTATGTCCACCCAAGTCCACAGTGACTTTATCCCAATCTATCAATTCTTCATAAGAAGGCACGTCGAACTTCTGTTGCTGAATTACATCTTCAACAAGTTTTCTTATTTGCGAAGGAAGGTATGGTGTATCAGCTAAGGAGTTTTACGGCTCTATCATTCACTGTGATTTCTCTTAATGACATACCACATTGGAACGTGGACATGCATGACAAACTTCGGGTTATGATTGCTATGTTTACTGATGAGCGATCTAAAATAAGAACACAGGTAGGACATAGATTCATGAAAGCAGGAAACCATCAAACGAAATAGATTTGTCAGTTCATCATCCCGCAACAGAAGTTCGTCGTGCCTTCTTATGAAGAATTGATAGATTGGGATAAAGTCACTGTCATCTAGCCACCACTTACTGTCAGTCTTTCTCCCGAGGATCTTCAAAGCATTAAAGGTAATGCAAAGGAACCTATAAGGTAGCTTTTTGCATTATTTTCCCTCCCAAATGATTCTCAAGCAGTCGAACGAAACGTAAAAGAAGTCACGGTTAGTATAAGGCCACGATGCAAGAGACGGGTTCATAGGAGATGATCCTCTCGCGAATACCAAAAACTGGAACAAAAGTAACCTTCAAAGACATCAACTAGTTATCTGGTATGCTTCCACGGGTGTGTAGACGGACGGGACTCGATTAGCGGGCTCTACCTCATGATGAGTCCTGGGTAGCTCACCGCAGCTGAACCAGCGATGAGCTGCCACTTTCCATGGTGTTTCCAAAAATTTTAAAAGTATGATATCTCGTCATATTTGGTTTTAATGGCTTAATTTAATCGTTCCTCGATCAAAACGAATTAAAACAGCCATTTAATCAAATGTATGTATGCTCCGTCAAAAATTTAACTTACCTAAAAAACGCAATTTTCACTAAAATTTCGAATTTTCGAGCTCTTTGGTCAGGCCCAAGACGAACTTTGTTAGAGCCCATATTTTGCACATTTCTTATTGAGCCTAAAAGGCAACTTTTCCAACCTATTTCGTTCCCGCTACTAAAAATTTTTGTTTTTCGGTACGCCCTAATGTGCAGGGAGGATGGAGATGACCTTTTCAGGTGGGAGGCGCGTATTGGCTACACGACAAAATAATTACGAATTATATATTACTAGATGAATTGCCCGCTACTTCTCAATGGGGAAAATAGATGTAGGATAAAATTATTATATTATCAATTTAAATTATCAACTATCTTTACTTGAAAATAAAAGAAAAATATATAATCTTCGATAAACGTATGTTCGCACGATCTCATTTCTTAGTAATTTTTGTTCGCCACATCTGCATCTTTGTTCTTGGAAACCCATATTAAGAGAAATGTTTATCTCTCAAAAGGCCAACATCTCCATCTAACCATAAAACTAGAAGGAAAAAAGCTCGAATCGCACACTGTAGCTTCAGACGCCATAATTTCGCTGGAAATGAGTATTTTGTAACGTTTTCGTGGAGAAACCGCTGAGAGTTGCTTATAAAAGAGTATTAAGATTTGCTAAAGCCACACAATTTTGACGGTTAACGTCCACCTAAAATACGGACGACTCCCAGAGTAAAACTCTTTTGCTTTTTCTTCGCATAAACATAATTTATTGCTTCTCATCCAACGCAGCATTCGTTACTTTATTTTCTATTTCGACCCTCTTTCGTCATATTCGAGAAAATACCCATTATCTGCCTCATTTTTACATCTCAGTCATTTACGGCGGCAGTGGCAAGTAACCGTTACAAATTTACAACCCAAAAAGTCCATTAATATCTTTTTATTTGGAGAAGGCGTCCAAACAAAGGCCTTCCAAAGCGGCGGCAGAATACGTTCGGAGGGACAGTTCGCCGAAACAGCTCTTTGAGCGCCCTAGAAATGCCCCATGAAAAGAAAAAAAAACTATACAAAATTTCAGTTAAAAAACTCTGTTGCCTTAGAGAGAAAGAAATCCTATTTGCAGTAAAAAAGGAGAGCGAGCGCGGCGGTCGACTTTTTTATGCTTCTCCGTCCCCTCCCAGCATCATGTAAATGCGGATATTTATGTTTATTTTATATGTGAGAGCCGCGCTTCTGGTTTGTTGAAAACCTTTATCCCGCTAACCTCGAGGGATGGAAAGACGTCCTGATTTTAAGAGAGCATTTTTACATTCGCCGTAATGGGCCTTACTCTCTTATTCCTAATAGGCTTCACGACGCCATTTTGGTAACCTCTCCACTCAGAGGAGATAAATCTCTCGAGTTTATTGAGAGATTCAGTACATACGCTTCTCAGCTCGATCTGCGACAATGTCTGCGTGAATTCGTGTGTTCATTGTTGCCACGCATCCCAAATTTTGGCGGGAAAATCCCGGACTCCTTTGTTAATAACCAACTGTTGTTCATTTTTCACGATTATTTTGATGTTTAATGGCTATTCCACTCGATTACTTATCTCAAATGATTACAGCTCCAATAACACCCATAAAATATGCCTACTGGTATCACTAAATGCATGGGAGCAAGGCTGTTTCAGAATTTGGAATGCATGATTGGAAGTAATTGATGAGAATCGAGAAAAGGAACCTAGAATTTTATGAAAATTAATTTTTACTTTACGTAAAAAGAATGGATAGAAATGAAACAAGAAATAATGTGAACTCGTAGTATTTATCAGATAAAGTTGATGGAGAAAGAATCGAATCCTCTAGGGATGAAGAGAGGACATCTTGTAGGATTGACGTTTTTGGATGGAAGGTTATTCTGAAAAATATTTTTCTTTTTTCTTATAACTTGGCAATCTATAAGATAAAAGGGGCTCCCAGATAGCGATGTTGGTATAGTTTTCAACTTCGGTAAAAGCGGTCCTGAGTTCGATTTCCGGTGGGAGCTCACGTTCGGAAGGCCTTTGCTGCCGAAGCTTTTTTAAAGTTACTCTACGGCTATGAGATGAAAGGAATAATGTAATTAGTCTTATAAACGTTGTTCATATCATCCGAAGATATTAAAAAACCGCTGAAAAATTAGTCTATACAATGTTATAGTTATTATTATCATTAATTTGGAATGAGGATTGTGTATACTCGACCATTAATTTAAGAGATCCTAATAGTAACAACATTGCTTCATCAGTACCCACAATGTTTCGGCATTCGCTTTTGGTATAGCCTTTTTAATACATATTTGAACCAAGAGTCGATACGTGTTTTGCTAAGATAAATATTATTTTAAGTCCTTTATCCGTTTGAGGGATAATGCCCAGCCGTATAAATATTATCTACCGCTATCAAAATACGGCTAAGATTCATCATAATTTAATTTTAATGTAATTAAAGTTAAGTCCTTTTTATGTACATCCTTTTTATTTTATAATTTCAGCAGTTTTATTCTCAACAACCTCTTTTCAAATCCTGTGCTGCGTACGGATGCAAAAAATATCTGAGATTTGACACGATTTTTCGCACTTGCCAAAAAGCGCTCGAGCGATTCCCAAGGTTCCGCGGAGTTCGACCCACTTTTTTGCCTCTTTTACAACAAAACTGCGGAGTTAACCTTCCTGTATAACACCCTTCCAAGGTCGAGTGAATCGATAATTTTAAAGAAACTCTGCTCAGCAACTTTAACTTGGAATGAGGCCGTTTTAAATTTTATCGGTTTTCGCATTTTATTTCCTTTAAAGTATATTCATCCGGCCTAGAGGAAATATCTGGAATCAATATCAAATAATGAAGCTTAAGGACTGAAATGCGAGTAATCAGCATTGATATTTACATTCGGTGCCGGAAATACTTACTGGCTAAATATCTGTAGTTCAGATTTCCGCTCTCTTGGGGACCCCCAAAAATTTAAAGAAATAAATGTCATTGTTATGCGATTTAGAATCATCACGAGGTGTGATAACTATCTCGTATGGAGATGGTTCAACCTAGGACAGCTAGGTTTATTATAAGTTAACAACATTCAGGAGCTCCGAGATAAAAAGAAAAAATGTTACCAGGAAGTAATCTCCAGAACAGAACTTCTGGTCTTTTTTCCGTGTTAGAGAATGTAATAGCACATTGAGGTGGGATATCGGATTTTTGCATCCTCTGCCTTTGGCGGCTTGAAGGATCTGCAGGGTCAGGACCTGTCAAGGTCTTACAGGGCCCCTACTGCTATCCTAAAGGATCCCCTTACCTTCAATAGCTTAGGTCCTCATCAAATTAAAATCCGATCCTTTTACATTTATTGTGTATTTTTTCAGGAGAAGCTTGTCTTTTCACGACTTCAGTCCAGTTCAGTCCGTGCTTTTCAGAAATATTGAAATTTATGGTTCGTTTAAATCGTGTATAATTTCAGCTAGAGGAATAATGCAAATACTCAAAAATGCCTCATACAGTTTCCACCAATTTAACTTGATGTTAAAAACTAACTCAATGAAATGCAGATGAGAATTCTTGAAGGTCGATGAGGCAATAGACAGAGTCCTTGTTGCTAAGGAGTTCACTCAATCGATCCGAAAGAGCAAATCTCCACATAATAGCATCCCACATATTCGCATTGAGTTCCTTTATTCACACTTATACAAGCTCGTGATATGACAATGACGAACTCGAAAAATTAGTGTCATTACACTCTGAAGTAAAATATCGATAATTATGAAATAGCACGAGTAATATTTTGGTGGTGGTTTGAATTGAAATCAGAGTGTTATTTGTCCTGAAAAATTCTTTTTAGTCTTATCTTAACATCCTAGTGTTACGGATGAACGCCGACATTATTCTCATTCTTTCATAAATTTATCATTTTATTTATATATTTTGTGACTTTATTTATAGAAAAGTAGGAAATGTACATGGAAATTATAAAATTCCACATATTCACGGGTCAGCTATAATTTTAATTGTTTACTTGATGCTTACTGATTTATTCATTCAATTTATACTAAGGAAACATATAATAAAACTTTTAATTAAAACCGAAAATTAATAATAGATATCAAAAGAAACTTGAAGAGGCTTTCAAGTCCTTACCTAAGTCAAATATTTTAAACATAGATGCTTTTAGTTATTATAAAAATATATTTGTATGACAGGGGGTTTTGGATGTGTTGTTTATCTATCTAATGTTAAATCTAAATCTATATATCTAATGTTAAATCTATAATACGTAAATGAGATGAGCGAGAAACTTATGTATTGACATATAACGTATCAAAGGAGCAATATAAAATGTAATTATATAGGAACAGTAATTACAATATACTATTAAATTCCCCTAAAAAAAATGACGGGACTAAATTCAACTTATGAAATATGGATAAATATCTTCTTGATTTTCCAAAATAAAGGCAAAAGGAAGAAGAGCAATGAAATTAAGGAATTTTATTTGACTTGTTTCGTCAGCGAGTTGATATCTTCAGAATGAGCGTTTTTCCTCTCACAATGGTTGCTGTGAAATTCAACGAAGTCAATATTGACTATATTAGTATAATTTATTACAATATAATCTGAAGGAATAAAAAATCATAAAAGTAAAAGCTTCATAATAATGAAGGTATTATGTGAAAAATGACTTGATGATACCAATTACCATCAACATACCTTCGAGAAACATATCAAGCAGAGATGCTTCAGGAGATCTTGCGACCAATGGAGGGTTAAAGAGTAAAATTTAAGTGAGCATGTGACGCTTTTGTGATATAATCGGTAATTCCAAAATATCAAAATGATGGCTCCAAAGTCTTAAGAAAGTGCTAAGTACTCAAGTAACTGTATTTTAAGGTTGCTTATGCTAAGATAAATTAGTGCATTATCCGAAACGTCTAATTAGATCTTGGGTTAATTATTCCATTTCCCACAAACTGTTGAATACTTCTGGATGTCCACACAACAACCGAAACACAGTCAAGCGGATTTCGATTCCTTTGTTTCCACTTTAGCATCTCTCGGCATTTCCGCACAATTTGTCGCGAATAATTCGCCACGTTTCTCCGTTTGCGGATCGCGATTTTCCACTCAATTGGCCCCTCACATTAATTCCCGCGTTATTTATCGCTTCCGAATTCCAAAAAGCGAATTTCCCCTTTTGCGGTTCCCGAGGGAACATCGAAGGCCCAGTCAGAAAAGCGGTGCTTTTAAAATAGTCCCTCTTCGCGGAATTTTCCTTCTCCTCGAACAAATACAATGCGATTGGAAGTGGCGGTGGTGGACGAGTGGTCCTCTTCTTTCTTTTGGTTGGAGAGATCGACGCTCGATTCCCACACACGCCTCCGTGTCATTAAAGTCGCATTTTCAAGTCCTCTTCCACTTGCACACTCCCTCTTGCGACCGCTATTCATTTTTGTCCTCATTTTCTACGCATTCCCTAGTCTGTACACCCTTCTGCCCTTTGAAGAAGTCACTCTCGAGATAGAGTTGCCCTCCCAAAATGTCATTTCTTTCTCTAGTGGTTCCGAGTTGCTGATTAGGACACGAAGTTAACTCGTCACATTTCTAAAAGCTAAATTTTGGAGAGGCCCGTTTCATGGGCATCTCTATCCATGTTTTCAACTTTTTATCCGTTTGGCTGAGAGAAAAGATCTAACGAGAAAGAGTAGATGCTAAAATATGTCTCTTGAAGTTCACTTTGTGAGGAAATATTCAAAAGCAGCTTTCATTAATGCGGTGTCTATACTAAAAATCAGCGTGTATACTCCGATCATGAATTAAGTAATTTAGTTATCGGTTAGACAGGGTTTGACGCCATTAGCTTAGTGTCACATTAAAGTTATAAATTATGCAATAAATTTACATGGATTTCCAAACTCCTGTGTATTTTCTCGTATCACTGACATTAGTGAAGTATTCATGATGTCCATTATTGGGGAATTATGGTGAGCAAAGAAAAGGTAATTGACTTGAATTTATTGAAAAAGACCGCACATATCATAAATATGCTTTCCTTAACAAAGGAATGCATCTTTTCACTGCATCGACTACCAACTAGGAATCATTATTGACAACATGAAACCAATTCTGCTGTACTTAATTTTGTGAAAGATAGAGTTGGTCCTAATCTGCTTTTATTTCTAGAATTCAACGTATTTGGATAACGTACCTAATATTATCATAGCTTCTTTTATCTCATTCTCTCTCCGGTAATATTTCTCGGTATAATTGCCTAGGTGGTGTTTCTTTACTATGAGAGTAACTATTTGCGCCTCTTTTTCCAGGTTTAAGCAGAATAGAATTCCGAGAAATGCAAAATTGATGTCCCCGATAAGAATAAACAAACCTGTGGGTATATATGTATTCATCATTAGTATCTCACACTCAATCGTCTAATCTTGAAAACTTTTCAAAGTTTGTACAAGCATCGAAAAATTAAGCGTGATGCATTTATAGCTCAGAAATATTTCAGACATCAACGGAGAAGTTGAAGTAGAAAATTAGTGTATTATTCCTTTCTATGGAACAACCCACTGAATGAAAGCCCACCCACTTCTGCAAATAATTGGTTCGCTAGGTCATTTTTGGCTTCATCGCCTCGTTAGTTTTTCCCTCTGAATCTAGGGGCCCTCGAATTGGTCCCTCGCTCTTTTCGACCGTCGGTTGCCCATTGTTTGGAATACACTCGCGACTATTGCCATGGTTACGTGACAAATCCATATCCCGTGGATCACCACGCGCTCCCCCCTGCAGATGCATCGCATACACTCTTCTCTCTTTTATTCTTCCCTGTTGCGATTCCTCCATTTGACGAGCTACATTTGTTTCCCCCTTGCGCTAGACGATTATTGTTATTCCTTTTTCTCCCGGTGTGCGCGGGTGGTGTCTCCCGCTGTCGATAGATGTCTCCGCAGTCAGGGTCGCGTGGCCCCACCCGAGGAGCCCTCGAAAACGGCGGGAACAAATCGCGCGGCAAAAAAAGCATCGGGAGGCGCGTTTCTATTGTTTTCTGCTCTTTGTCGTGCCTCCTTTTGTTCCCGCAGTCAATTTCGCGTCGCCTTTACTGCTTAATTGAACGAAAAGTAACAGTTGACTGTCACACCGCTGCAGTCCACCGTGGGAGAATTCTGTGGCCAAGAGGAATTGCTTCTTAAGTCCATGGACCACCGTTCCAAATCAGCTGTATCAGTGCTAATGCTTCCCAGCCTTCCTGTAACGAGCGGTGCTTCATTTCTCCCGATTAATTAAATAACTAAGATTTAATATAAGGAAATAACTGAATTCTATCATTATGTAATTCATTATGAATTTAATTGCTGTTAGTTATTATTTCAGATAGCCTGTAAAAATTATTGGTTATTATTTTAGGCGAAATGTATTGACCGATGTAATGATGTAGAGCTACGAATGGAATTGTATTGACGTTGCCACCGGATAGATGTTTAGTATTAGTTTATAACATCGAAACTGTGCTTGCTCGCCATATCTTCCGTAAACCTTTTTTCTTTCTTTGCTTATTGCTTATTTACTAGTTGCTTATTTTTATGAAAGAGTGAATTTGTCTTTGATAATAGAGAGATAAAATTGGGCTCCAGAAGGTGAAAAGCGCGTTCGGGTTGGTAAAAGTTGTCTCGAGTTCGATATCCAGTGGGCGAAACATGTGCGAAATTACCTCAGTATTCACCGTATTCTAATATACATATGTAACTTTTGAGCCGCCTTTCGACTTTGGTATTGGATGCATGTAACATGACTACAACTCTCTGAATTGAATCTTTCTCGCATGATTCTCGCACTAAATTAGTTCTTCATTCCACTCTTTCTTGCATCTGTTTTCCTAATCTTTCTCGCAGTATGAAAACGGCAAAATTAGTTAAAGAATTTAGTGAAAGAAATTAAATATTACCGCAATATTTATTTTATGATAGTAACTTTTATTATAAATTAACTCTCCTAACGATTCCATTCTGCGCCCTGATGTATCTGATAAGCGCTCACTGATTTGCCTTAGTTTTCGAAGTTCTTTTAAAAATATTAGAACAACAAATAAAGTCTCCCATATTCGCCAAAAATAAAACTTCAGATCAATAAAATGAAGTGAATACTTTGTAGCTAAATAAACGAAACACTCAAAACACTTATTCTCGATTCATCTCTGGTATATTTGCGAAAAAAGAGAACAGAAACCAAATTTTCACAGGTCATTGCGGAAAGTTAAGCTACCGATGAAAGGCTTATAACTACTAAAACCGGGGTTTGATTAAGTCTCCGTCGTGGCCGAGGGAAGGATTACTGATTGTGGGGCACAAATGAGTCTTAACGGGGGTCCAGCGAAGGGAAGAGGGGACCATTAGATATTCCCATCTTTGAAAAGGACTGGTATACGTGGTGCGGCTTTTAATTTGCCATAAAATATTTTAAAATATATAATAAGTATACATTATCACTTTCTTTGTTGCAAAACATTTGTCTGGTTCTTTAAACGTGATTTTATTCACATTTACATAAGTTTCCCTATTCTCGAGTTGAAGTGTAAAATGAGGGTCTACGAATAATGTATCACATATTATACATATTAACTACATCAAATTGCATCAATCGAGAGTTTTCAGTGGATATTGAAACTTTATTAGTGAGTAATCAATAGTACTAAATTGACCAAGTGTTACGATGGTGAGGGTTTCAATCAGATTTATATTCAATGATAAGATATGCGTAATTGTATTTGCTCTCCGGTAAGTGATGCACTCTTAAGTTAGTTTTAATATTTTTAAGTGTTCGTCAAATCTTACTTATTTAAATGTGTTTTCTACTTACGACTTTATCTCTATGATTAATACGATTTTCATCGTAATATTATTATCGTATTAACATTACTTATTATCGTAGCAATAATTATTTCTACTGGGAGCATAGCGGGGCCTCCATGGCCAAGTGGATAACACATTAGACATAGGCGATTGCAGCACCGGGATCGATTCTCAGTGGGGATTCATGTGCGAAATTTCCTAAACTGCTTTTTAACCACCTTATCCTATTAATGATGGAAGGATAGCGCCTCCTTACATTAATTGGTGGTAGTAATTTTCAATGTTTGTCGGGATATTATCGACAAATTTGAGAGATTAAATTAATAGAGAATCCCTGCAAAATACAAATTTAATTGTGACATGATATCAGTAGCATTTCCTGCATTCTTTAATTCAGTACATAGATAACATTGGACTTTCACCTTGGGTGAATCGCCCTCCGAAAGGCGTATTAGTTCCGCTATCCCTGGAGTGCCCTTATAAAATATAGCATTTAACATTTCTGCGTCGCGTGAACCAATATTTCCGCCTCTTGTCCACGGACAAAGCGAATCCATCAATAAGGCGCCGAATTCATAAATAACTCGAGAACATTTTAAGGGGCTTTCGGCGGGGGAGAAACCTGCTCGAATATCTTATATTTTTATGGCCGATGCCCATTAAGAGATCCCTCTGTGTACGTTTTCGTGTTAAAAGGAAAGATTTGTTGCTTCTCTCCACGAACTGTACTTCCATCAAAGACCGTAGTTTACGGGCACGAAAGCATATTCTGTCGCTTTATAGAAAGGAATGGTTATTGAATATCAAAGTATGCTTAAAGGGGGCATTTCTCTATCCTTTCCTCGTGATGATATATCATTCAGGTTTAAAATCTCTCCGAAACTTTTCTACCGGTGTTAAAAATGCGATCTCTTTGGTGAGTATAAGAGGCTAAAATTGATACAAACGATAACGATATCCAAATGACCAAATGATATTGACGAAATGAGACTTAGGTCTTGGAAAATATAAAGGCGAATCGTCGTTACTAAAAGCATTAAAAATAGATGGAAAGAGTAACCCCTTCTGTCCCCTCCCTTAAAGTAACTCTAATTTAAAATTAATATTACTAAACTGTTACACGACTATGTTAAACTATAGCCTTTATGCAAATGACTTGGTGACAAATAAGTTCCTCCAAACTCAATTTACTTGAAAAAATCAGTAAATGTATTTCTGAATATATTATTGTAAATCATATTTATAATTGGGATTGGTTACTTCGATTGATATAGTATAAGAAAGGGAATCATTCGATACCATAGATTTGTTCATTGCAATAATGCATGTAGTTAGTAATGTTTTGATAATACAGTATTTCACAGTAATTGCCTACCAGTGGGTAGTACGTTCGCCTTCGGTGAAATCGATCCTTGGTTCAATTCTGGGTGGGGCCCTGTACGATATGTGCGAAATGACCTTAGCTGTGGAAGCATTTTTAGTAATCCCATTATTTACTTTATATAGAGCAGTACTATAATACATACATACATAATGGTATTTATTTACAGTGGAATTATTTATTCGAAATTAAGTGTATTATAATGTATCGTTACAATACAAAGTGGAATAAGTATGTTAACGTGTAGCGTAAAACCACATTGCTTGCCCACTTTGAACTTGAAAAGTAAAGTTATAACATTATTTAGTTGTTAAGCGGCGCATCTAGAGCTACCCAACGATAGCTAAGCACTGCTTCAGCGGGAGAAGCAATGGCATAGGGGAAAGACAGAGTGATCTGCATGTTCAGCCGTGCGTATTGCAAGCGCCCCGTCAAAGGACCCGCTATTCAAAGGTTTCACCCGAAACGACCTTTTTCCATTTCTCCACATCGCGTACATCATCCCCTTGAAAGGGTATCGTCGTTTAATTTTCCATTCTCAAATGGGAATTCCGAAAGAGCTTTCGATAGAGGCGTTTCTGCTTGTTGGAGACGCTTAAGGCTGTAATTCTTTTTCGTATTCTTTTCTTGAATGCGCCACTGGCTGCAGGGAATATGGTTCCCCACATTTGAATGCATTCTATAAATCGCGAGATTCATCGAAGGAGATCTTAAATGCGCTAACTCTTGAGTTGCTTTTTTCAATTCTACGAACGATTCCCCTTCTATTTGGAAGCAGAACTAATAGAATCCACAGTAAGAATGTGAGATGAGGGAGAAAAGAATATAGGAATCACAGAAGACAGCAAATTAAACCTGAAATAGTTAATGAGGGCCGGACTGATGTGTATACATGGGAGTTATGCAGCCCCTTCTTTATTGATAATTTAAAATTGCAAAATTTTAAAGGGTTGTCACTTCTTCGAGAGATAATTTTTAGTACTTTGTCGTTATTATCTATAATATATGAGTAATAAAAAGCAAATTCTGATGATCGGCGATAATTTCGATAATTGGTAGTTTAGTAAATAGAAGTAAATGTTACTTGTATTAGTTCATATTTATTTTCAGCTTCGAATAGATTCTTTTAGCAACCGAATAATTATGGATACTAAAAGATATTCATGGATAAGGAATTATTTTCAGCTAAAATTAGAGAAAATCTTTGGAGAGAATAAATGCAGTTAAATCCCTTAATTCCCCCATTGAATTTCAACGGGCTCCTCTATTATTTGGAATAATTCACCCGGACATATGTTTTAAGGCTTCTTCGGTGTAATTTTCTCTTCCCTCTTCTATCACATGGACTGGAAAATGATCCCAAAGAAAAGAGCGTTTAGTTACTACGCGCCTCTATGTTTTCAGATGAAAAAAGCGTCGACGAGTGGGCGCTCCATGTCGAAGCCCGCATCCTCGAGAAGGGGTTGACTTTAGAGTCGATGGCCCTTTGATATTCAATCGAATCGAAACCAATTGTCCCTTCGACGCTGAAATTGGAAACTCAAAATTCCCACGCGCAGTTCGAAATCCACTCAATTTGCTTCTCTCTTCTAAGTATGTGAACCGCACTGGAACCACAAGTCACAGAGCGTGTTTTCGTGTGTTGGCTTAAATATTTTAGCGCACTAATTGCTCATGCATGCACAGACTTTGTATTTACTTACAGTCATTGCGAGTTTTGGCCTAGGATTGTATCGTAGACCTTCCGATGGCTGCTGAGGAACATTCCAAACCGTATTTATTCTCTCAACGTATATGAATCATTTTAAATCGACAGTTGCGTATTCAGGGTGGGATATTGCTTAAGTTTTGAATTGATGGTGATGGTTTCAATATCCAAAATATTCCAATAATATAGAAAATAAACCAAGGGACTAGACACTGAAAGCGATTTGTAAAAAATAGTTGTGGTTAAACATTACATATTTAGTACATTTGAGTAAATAATGATTGAGTAAAATTGTAAGTAATGATTATTATTAGTATTAAAAATGACATTTTTTTGAACGGAATATTGGAACAGAATGAACGATGGTATTGTGTTCGTGCTCAAGAGCATAATTCTTTCGGTTTTCGGATCGATTCCGGTTCGATTCTCTGTTGCATGTTTGCATGTTTAAGATCGAATTAATGTGCTGTCATGTGTACTCAAGTAGAGAATGTTCGCCAAAATGAAAAATTAATCTCTTAACATGGCGTTCTTGGAAGTATGGATTTGATTGCAGCAGTAAACTTTTTGACAATTACCTGATTAGAAAATAATATCATATTTTGTTCATAAAACCAAACTAATTGAAAAAAGTAGGAATATGTTGAAAATCTAGCACCACAGAACTTTCTAATCTTAAGAAATCCGAGCATATTCTTTCATTTTTGCATATACGTGCGACAAAGACCATTCCTACCGGTTTTCTACTTTATCCCGAAGAATTCAGGAGCATCAATCATTCAAAATACCAAAGTAGCAGTTGAGGATGGCTGTTTATCTTTCAGGAACTCCTTTACAATCAAGGAGACGAAAACTCCCTTCAAAGAGTATCACACAGTTTGTAAACTTGATCTTAAATTCGATCTGAAAGTGATGAACAGAACCGTTTGTAATCTGGAAGGATTTTATTATGCATTAATATTACTTTTATTCTCTCCTACACAGGGTTTCCCTCTTCTTTCCCATTCGTAACGGAATTCAGTTATTTTGATGGTGAAGTCAAACCACATATGATTGAAAATAAATCCTGTTTCGTTCAACCTTATTCCATTTCACAATATAATGACTTTTTAAGTATAAAGTTTATGAAAATTTTAAATTTTGATTGAGTTTACTGCTAGAACGTTCAATCGGACTATATTTTGTATTTATAGTTTTTTCTTCTGAAAACTGAACTTACTGTATTTCCAGATTTAATGACCAAATACTAACATATTTTGATTTTCTTGCGCAACACACGCATTTTGTGGGAAACATTGCCCTTAGGTCAGTAAATAATCCCTATCACTTTTAAGCGTGCCTACAATTTATATAGGTGCCACGAAATGTCTGATTACATTCAAAACCTTCTTGGCATGTTTCACCAGTTTTAAATAAAATTAATCATCATACATTGTTTTACAACCGATGCTCAAAAATCTATGGTAAAATTTGATTTTTACGGATAACTAATTACGTAACTCATATAATCATGTAAATTTATTAAGCAAATTCACTCTGAAACGGTAAATAATATAATTTGAAATAGGGTAATGTTTACAACAACTAGTCTCTTTTACTTTTCGTCCTATAGTCAGGACTAGCCCGATAATACAAGCAAATCTATTACCGCTGAAGGCGCAAAATTATTGGATGCAAAGACATATTTACGGGGATTATTCGTTATTTTATTTTGGATCTTCGTTAACATATCACAGTTGTAACAGAACGAGGATTATAACTTTCTTTAATTCCGTGTAATTTAACAGTAAATTTTATTTACCAATATTTTGTTACCAAAGAATTTAATTAGTTATTTTGATGTGATTTTATCTATCAGTGAGATGATTTCAATGTCAAAAAGAAATCGACTTAAGCTCTCTTTCGCTCTGGGCGTTAGTATACTTCGGGCCGTTGCTGCCTGTACTTAAAATAATTCTGTCTGTTAAAGTCCTAGAAAATGCAAGAACTAGAAAGTTTAGATTCCTACTCATCCCACTTATGCATACTTAGGTCTTCAAATCCAAAATAACGATAACATCAGTACATCATAAAGTAATTTAAAGTCAATTAGATGTAAAGCGCTTTATGATCTGTGAGGATAGTTATAAGATTTCAACGATCGATATATCGAAGTAATTAAGATATTATAATTATACGTTGCGTAATAATAATAATGTACAGGTTGATAACATTCGTAATTTGTGGAAATTGAACTTATCGGATAAATGTGATTAGAATTCAGGGTTCGTGGAGTAATATGGACGGTAAATAGCTCTCCTAATTCTTCATGTTTGTATCAATTTACATAAACATCAAACCGCATACTCGGGTAAAGGACGTATACATGAGATATATTCTCCGCATTCTATCTCGAAAGAAAGCATTATTTATCGATTTATAAACACTCCGATTATGAGAGATCCTCTTGACCTGGTCCATTCGTCATAACATCCCCAAAATCACAATCGGACAATATGGCTCGTGGCTTCTTTTCAAAACTTCCATTGAGTGATCAAATCGAATACCCCTTTGGCGGCCCCGCCGCGTGTCCACCGAATACATATTTTCCCCGCCGTGAGGGAAACCTCTTCGAGTCCACTCCCTATTCAAACTAATGACGCTCTCCTTTTATTAATCGACTCCCAGGGGATCCTTCCAATTGCCCTCCCGTCGATTCCTTTTCATCACTTTCGTTTAACTTGCCATCATCTCGAAAATGTTCGCAAAAACGCCTCTCATTCGAGTAGACCGACCGTATTCATGATATCGGGATGGTGAATCTTCCCTTAAGTTGCATGAAGTCGATTTAATTACGATTTTGAAGTAATAAATTAAGGAAATGGTTAATGTTGAAAGTTTCACCGCGTATTAATATACAGATGGTGAGTAGAAAAACCGGTTGATTAAAAACATTCGTGGAGAAAGTTTTTCCTCTTTATTGTATCAGTTAGGAGTATTCGAAGAGCAAAAGGGAAGCGTTAAGCTAATTTGGTGGACTGTTGCATTTTAATCTGCTTTCGAACGACAGTTATACATGCTTTTGTATCGGCAGTGCTGAGAAAGGAAAAAGGCACGTAAATATTTAATTCAATTACAGAAAAGAGGTCAATGGGAAAAAGCGGTCCTTTTTAATTTGGGGAGCATCCGAAATACATTGGGGAGGACTTGAATGGAAGATAGAAGAATATGGAGAAGTGAGGAAAGCTGATGAAGAATTGATAAGAGGTTAATGGCGGAGGAGGAATAAATAATTAGAGGGAAAGAAGAGGCCGAAGGGGTTTGGTTAGGGATTAAGAGAGAAAATTAGGAGGGTTGGAAGGATGCCCCTGAGGTGAACCCTCAATTAATTGCATTAATGAGGCCAATGGGAAGGGGCTTTGATCTGCAGAGGGACGTTTAAAGGAGTCAAAGGGTTAAAAGGCTGAAAAATAGGGATTGAGGGGAGAACACCCTTAAATAACCAAACCATTGGCTTCCGAAGTTTAGGTGGGAATCCCGTTTCATTTTGGGGCCTTTGGAAATGTATTTTTTCCAAAATAAATGAGACGTGTATAAGGTATCAACTACAAGAAGGATATATCCAAGACGGTTGCCAACTATCAGGACAGAGTCGTTATACCTCTCGCTCCGGATTTCGCTCAGGTTCAAGAGAAAATCAAATTTCATTCAATTTCCGGTTTCGCTCCCTCTGAAAACGTTGAAACAGTTCGAACCGATTTTTTCCCCTAAGATCATTGTAATATTCTCATTATTAATAAATCATATTCTTATAAATATATGTTTTATTACTTTAAATTTCTTATCTTACACTACACAAAAATTTAGAATAAAAATTAACAACAGTAAGATGCAAGTCATTAAACGCTTAGTAAAATTTCATCCTGAGTATAATTTCATTATTTATTTGTATGTCATTTTAACAAAACTGTATATAATTAGTCTTAGTCTTAGGTAATGGAACCTTATATCGCAGCCAACGATGTTCACATCTTATAATTTGATATTTTCTTTTATTTACTCTCGTCTCTCTAATGGTTTTGGTGCCAGTGTAACAGATCCTATTCCCATTAAAAGGTTGTTCCATAGCAATTGCATTTCGAGCATTTCTCCCTTAGCATATGTTCTGGTACACATCCGTCGGATGATACCGCATACTTCAAACGCCTCAAACGGAGAAATGAATTGGCAAAGCGCTGTGATCTTCTATGATGATTAATGTCAACTCCCCTCAGGGCCTCCAAACCCTTTCCAATCCTTGTTTATTCTACTGTTACGGAACCAAACAATCACATGCCTCGCGGGTGCGGGTCTGAGGAGCCGCCGATTCCTGGATTTAAGGGGGGGATCTCTGCCCCCCCCTAAGGGTGGCTTGCATGCTCGTCTGAGTGCGAGGAGAACATATATTTTCTCCCTCCAAGACATCCGAACCCTCTTGGGCATAAAGCACACCCCCACGGAGAAGAGAATTATAAAAAAGTTATGCTCTAAATAGGGCCAATACGTTTATTGCCGGTCTCTTTTTGGCTTTTTATTGCCCCTTCTCAATTTTTTCTAAGGAAATGAAAAAAAGAAAATTACAACTCAGATATAACTAATCTAATGCATTAGAGCACATTCCTGTGTGCCGCTAGATCAAGTGAAAGTGCCGCGAAAAAATTGATGGTAGTCAAATGATGATCGATACAAAACTTTTAATGTTTGCGAAGCGTCTGTAAATGTTTCTGCGCTACATTATGGTAAAATGTAAGTAATTCCACAACATCTCTACATACATTATTCATTATTCTATTTCTAAACTCCAACTTGAAGTCGACATTCTCAATTGGATGCCACTGCAATTAATTCTTAGTTGTATTTAATAATCCGATCATATAGCGCAGCAAGAATCATGTAGTATCATTTATAGAGCCACTCCTTTCAAATATTCATTTTCCGTGAATATTGACTTTTGGTTAAGGATAGAAAATTGGGAAAAGAAGAACGGCATTTACACCATTTGTAATTCGTTATCAGGAGTCTTTTACTCGATGTCTACTTGTTATTTTTAATGTTATTTTCCGTAGAGAGGTGAAATGCTCTTCTTTTCGTTAGATCAACGACTTTACCTTGCTATGCAATGAAATCAAAGTACTTTTCCACACTGAATACTAAGTCTTTGCTTTCATTGTATTATGGCTTTCCACGAAGTCACGCCTACCAATGTCCATTTTATTACCTTGCTGTTTTGAAGTATTAGTATTTTAAAAGACGGCTAAGATCATTTCGCATATATGGGCTCCTGGAGGGAAACGAACTAAGACATTTAGTAAAGATTTAGTAAATAAGAAATCCCGGATAAATAAGAACTGCTTTCAACTAAGGCTGGTTCGTTATCCACTTGGCTAGTTGGGAGCTTGTAGAATGCTGGATTTCGTCCCATAAGCACGTAAGACATTCATAAAGTGATAGGAATTTTTTAACCTTTCACTTGGTATTAAATGATTGAAATAATTTTCACTTGCCTTTTGGTACAGGATATAATAAATATACCTTACATTTACCTTCGTATCAGTCTTGCTTATGGCTGTGATGATATGAAATGGGAATGAGGAATGAGTGATTCTGAATAATGACATTGATTAAAGTATAGCCTTATGAAATGCTATGAAAAGTGTAACTCGTAGAGTCATTCTGCTTCACCTCCGTGGACTCGTTCCGCTTATAGCATTCTGGCTGAGTGAGGAAAGAAGGAAAACTATCTCACTCCTTATTTCCTCGTATTCTCCCATCTCCAAAGCTTTTTATGATAATGATATGGGAATGAGGTTCAAACCAGCCTCCGGGATGAAGACTATTCATCCATATTAAGAGACTATAGGGGATGTGATGTTTAGGAGTAAAACGCCAATCCGTTGCTAAAGCCGATATCATCTTCTAGGTGTACCACTCGCCATCTCATCTTGACTCGCCTTAATAAAGGCTCCATTCTTTCCTTTTTCCATTCTATCCGCGCTCCTTCACCATCCACTCCTGTTTTTTCGCTCCTTTGCCTCGATGCGACCTTTCAGAGTATCATTTTCTTATCTTTTTCAAATTGTCACAGCGCTTCTCCATCTCTTTGTTTTCGGTGCCTCATCTTGAATGTACGCCTCAGCTACGAGTCGAGGCTTTTATCTGTCATCTTCTCTCTTTTCTCAGTTTATTATTACTCGAGGAATAAAAAAACACCGCCACTTGTTCCGTTCTCCGCAAGCGGCTGCAATGACCCACACAGCCAAGTACTTTTCTCCTCACGGATTCTTTTTACCTTTATTCGGCGCATTCATGAAGCGACTTGTTGCTCAGCTTCTTTAATACCGCGCTCAACTGCATGGGGCAAATATTTAATCCATGTCAAATCTCAATTTGTGATTGTTCTGAAGTTCTATAAGAATATCATATTTGATATTAATATCATCACATCATTAATGATATTTGAACTTGCCATTATGATTCGTGAATTTTAAAATTTTAAGTATGTTTTTTGTGTTCATTGTAATTAACTATATTATAATTGAATGTACTTCTAAACTTGTTTTAATTGTAATATCTCTTTCTGTCTTCCAAGAATATGGACATTTGCTCTTTCTTCAAAATCTTTTTAGGTCGTGGAATAAGTTGGACTTTTTAAGTCTTCGGGGAATTTTTCGTCCAAGATTTTTATTATATTGGTTTTTATGTCACCAGTATATCAACATTTGCCTGGACGCATTCCCGATAATCTTGGGAGTATAAGCTATACTTTGATGATTATTCCTTAGTTCTTTAAGTTGAAGCACCTCTGAAGGTATAGTTTGTACCATATTTGAGTCAGGGGCAGATCTAGAAATTTGCCTGCAGATGGTGGTGGAGGATTTCTTATGAGCTCATTTCCAGTTAACTAGTAAAACATCATTCTGTTGTCATAAATTCGGTAGAGGTACAATGATCTTAGAACCACTTCATAATAAGATTTTAATTCAAACTTCACATCATCGAGAAATTACTATTACTACAAACTACTACTACTTCCTTTGGTTCTTTTGTTTTGAGTACTTCAACCCTTTTAATTTGTACTATTTTAGTGCTTCTATGTTTCATAAAAATGTATTAAAGTAGAGTTTATTACTTATCTGGACTTGGATATTGATTACGGAGAGTTCTAAGTGAATATCAGATAAGGTTCCATTTAATACTTAGGATAGCTCATTTATTTACTGGACGAAGAATCATTCTCAACTTACCATTTTTTATAAACAGCGTAATTTCAAAAGTTTGAGTTGTTACACAATATCGCTAATACAGTGGTACTTTGGTTTTCAGCAGTGATCTGTTGGAGGACCTCTTTGTCCAAATACTTGATCACTTTCTTCTTCTTTATCCCCACAGCTATAGTACGAGTCAAATATGCAGATAATACTCATTTTAATGCCATCTTGAAAGATTTTATGAGATCCACTACCCATCGATGAGGCGTGGTAAGCAAAAATTTTTAATTACAGTCGATCATCTTTAATGGAGGCAGTCGTTGACTAAGGCAGTCGTTAACCAAAGTACCGCTACTTGAATACGTGAGTGTTAATTCTAATCAAGTCATTATTAAGGAATAAGCTACGCATCAACAACATCAGAGACGAGGTAATACCGAAAGAATCTGAGGAGAAACCGTTCCCAATTATGCAAATTACGAATCCTTGGAATAGTTAGTTTGATCCGAGCAAGCCAATCCTTCAAAACGTGCTTCTCTTCTTTTTTGGAGACTTTAACGAATCGTTACCTTTAAAAATTCTAAAGATTAACATTACGCTTCTTTTGTAGCGAACGGATCTGCTTGTTAGTGCCTTCCTCTCGACCTTGGCCTCCACCGCTCCATTCCCACAGGGTGTGCTCGAAAAATTCCTTGACACCGTTCTTTTGCGCTTATTTTTTGTGTGCCACCGCTGAGAGCGCCCTTGACCCTTTTGTCATTAGAGGAGCGTCCATTTACCTGCTCCCTTATTAAAACTGCGAGCGCAGATAGCTCAAGTGTGGGCGAATCCCGGAGCAATCACGCAGAGAGAGGCAGAGAGATGTTTACATCCCGACTCATTCCAACTGCCACGAATGGATCCACGCGTTCTTACGCATCGCCTATCTTTTTGTGTCTTTTTGGCCTCGTTTCTGCGTCGACCCTGAGAAGAGCTACTTTTTTTGCCGGGGGCTGAATTAATCAGTTCCCAAGCCATCGCGAGTTGGGCGTGACGTCCTAATAGAAAAAAATAAAATATTTCTCTAGCTGAAATTAATTTTCCTGTCTATTATTGCCTCTTAATGTCTAAATTATTATTAAAGATCTCCTTACGCTTGATCAACCTTCATTTTTGCATTATTTTTATTTAATTTATTTTCATTTCTATATTATAAGCTCTTAGCTTAATTGATGTTATTATTCGAATTTTTCTTATTGTTAGTAATACTGGAAACATTCACCTATCCCGGGTGTATTCACCATTAGACACACGGTATTTTTCTTCTTATGCCTTCATTTATTGTTTCATTTTATAATTTGCATTTTGTTTTAAATTATAGGCATGTTAAGAAATTTTCTAGCTATGCTGTATGACATCAGCCATCAAAGCGTTTTCATACTACTACATGTATAACTATAAATTGATGTTGCTTTTGGTAATTGACAATATTATTGTTACGATTATATCTGTAAATTGACAAATACTAAAATTAAGGGAGATGGACTGAAACTGAGTATAATATCCCATTTATTATAATTATTCAAATTGTGATTAAATCAATGCCTGCTCATAAACTCATCACCCCCAAGGGGTGATGAGTTTATAACATCCTAAACCCCTTAAGCATTCGCAGTCAAATTATTAGGAGAGGGAGAGAGGCGTATTAGGAAAGATGAGGAGTATGCCTTTGCTTTCCTTACTGAGTTACAATACTTTTGGGGAGTAGCCTACACAATCGCAGTACAACGATCCCAAGAATTACACTTTATTCAGCAAAGAGTGACCAAGATAATGCTATTATTCAACATCATAAAATTCTTAATCAATAACTATTCTCTATAAGAATATGGTAGCTTCCATATTGTCCATGAATAAGTTTAAGATAAAATTAAATTAAAGGTACGTTTTACTTATTTATACTTATTTTATATTTGATCCTTTACCAAATGAGGATCTGAGAACTTACTCAGACTGCTCACCTCATTGATTTAAGTTGTCATGGACTAATTTTTGTTTGTTTATATACCCCTCCATGAAAAAGGCTACCGAATTTTTAAGTATCGTAAATCATATGTTTTATGGAAACTGTTTAGGCAGAAAAAAGTATTACTCGAGATTAATCTCACCTATATAAGGTTCCGATTATATTTATATATAGATAAGTACTAAACATGGACTTAATCGTATCGTATTACTGACGGGGGAAAAATTATCCCCCCCACCCCGACAATTGCTCTTTCCAGTAATTGTTATTTAAATCATTCGGCAATTAGTTGTAGGAGTTTGATATATCTCAATACTCATTTCATTCGATTCTATCTTTCTAGAAGTTTAAAAATTTAACACATTTTTACTGAGGAGCTTTCGAATGTGATAATTGGAGCATTTTAATGAACATTTCTCCTTTAAAATTATCGATAAGAGAGACTCCACTCCCAGGTTTTAACGGAGATAACACCATGCCGAATTCTTCTGCTTAAGGGATATTTAAAGTATCCAGCAGTAATTTTAAATAAAATAATTTTGTGATAAACAAATAATTACCTATATCAAGCGAATAATATGCAAAGCAAGATATTAGTAACTTCCTTAACATGCAAAGTATAAGATAAAATTTGACCTAAATGTAAGGATACAAAATTTATCGCGCTTTAGTAGAAATATTTTCATATAATTATTTTACGTTATATATCAGGTATGAAATATTGCTCAGAATTCTCCGTTTCAAAGAGAGATATTAAACGTCTTTATGTCCTTATTCATCCTAGGTCTATCTGTTTCCGATTAATATTTTTAAAGTAATCAATCTGAAACACCTCTTGTAATACCTAAGAGCCCATTCATTCGGCAGTTGATTTAGGTTCGAACTCCGTTGTGTCCGAATCTTTCCCATTCATTCATTTTACTGTTGAATTTAGGAACTGATTTAAAAGTGATTCCCAATCAGTGAACCATTAACATATGATCTTCATAATATTACAGTACCTCTTCGATTAGTAGAGTCATGGCGCAAAACACAACCTTCCACACGGCGAAAAAAGGCTATCAGAGTATATATATAGTTGTATATCAATCATCATTCATTTTCTATTATATTTTGATGCGACATGCCGCTAAATCTTAAACTTAATAACTACCTAATCTTAAGTAATACAATACTATATTCTGTAGTTGATGGAAAATGTGCGCTAATACCTGGGTGTATTTTTCTTTAACATATAAAAACATAATTTAGGATATTTTAAGTGCGTCATATGATTTCTTATATAATAAGAAGTTAGCATTTGACACAGTAATCGGATATGTGTACTCAGAGATGCGCTGACTCGATGGAACTGCATTCGGAGCCTCTTTGAATGGATATAAAAGAAGAGTAAACACGGGGGCGATTCGCCCCGGGCGCCTCTCGAATACCTCAATAGCCTCATTAATTCTTAATCAAAGGAAAGAGCGAATGGAGATTGGTTCGTTTCATCATTCTATGTTTATTCTCTCTCTTGCTTTCAGTTATTCTCTTTTTTATCCGCGCTTTTGCTCCGATTTGAAATTCTTTCGAGGTTTTGAATCGTCTCTTTTTTCTTTTCAAATAATCCCTTTTAAGGGAATCCTCACTCTTCTCTGGATTTCCTCTTCAGCTAATGGTTTCCCAAACGCAATATTTGCTTCAATTTTTTATTGCCTTTTCTTCTGTAACGAAACGACAGCATTTCGTTTCACTGATCCATGTCAATTCTTATTCAACTTTGGTTTCTTTTTTGAAAAGGTTGTCCAACAAGAAGCTCTAACAGAAAGATAAGCCAATTTCCCCTCAAAGCTTTATTATTTCCGTGTTTATCGTGATATGATAGACTTCATTGTAAAGAAGCCAATGATGTTTTCTATCGCAGCTGCCCTATTTGAATTAAGCAATTTTACTAAAGAGCGCTGCGTACATCGTATATACATTTTTCATTCATTTATAATTCAGTCAAACATTATAAACTTTTGTAAATAATTTCAGAAATCGAAAATATATTCAATCATCTAATATTTAATTTACTATATTTCGCATCGCTACCCTGCTTTGACATTTGCGCTTAAAGTTTATTATGGGTTTAGATGGACAATAACATCAAACCTCTTTCGGATTGTCCTATCTGCAAGTTGATGAATCAATTCAATCAAGGAAAGAAATTTAAACGTCCACAAAGTACCAGATTAGCGAACAATAATCCAGCACATGAGTTGATTAATCACTATCTACTGGCAACTCTATTGTGATAGGAAAAAAATATAGCATTGCATGTCTCAAGCATTTTTTATCATAATCCTATCTAAAACTCAACAACTTATTTTGATAATTAATAATATCTGATAAGAAAGAATGTTATTAAAATTAATAATGAATATCAATAAATTGTAATAACTAAAATGCATCTAATATGAATAATATTTAGCATGAATATTTGTGAACATTAAATAAACTCTACAAATTCACGATAAAATGAAGAATCGTATTTCTGTAAGAGCGGATCACGAAGACGCCTCTGTTGATTCTTATCGAAGTTTTCCTCGTAGCAATCCAAAGAAACCGTTTCTTCCTGCAATTCTTCCACGCTCACCGACATTAAGATAATTGAAACGCGCTCTTTTGAGGAAAGTTGCTCCGGGAATCTCAGCGGCGTCTCAAATCCCCTTTGGGCACACGACTTCCACTCAAAGTAATCTCCTTCACCGAACTCGTCCCTCTGTTGTTCTTAGTAAGGACAACTTCGCAACAAGTTCTTGCGAATCAATAACATTGAAAGTGCCTGGACGTGTTGGTAGTCCATACCTTGTTGACTCGACGGAATATGTCTCCTCACGGACTAGGTTCCTTCATTAACAGTAGTGTTTCTCTTGCTCAGGCCAATTAGAATTTCTTCTCCGATTAATTGCTTTGAGGATTTTATGGAACAATATAATATCACTAATATTATTAACTATTTTTACTTCAAAGATCTGTACAATTCTCCAAAAGAATACTTCATTTATTTTTTGATATTATACCAACAATATATTAACTAAAGTAGTAATAAATATATTGTACCAGTATCTTAACTAAAGTAGTGATAATATATAAATAAATATAAATTATGAATTTCCACGAAGTAACGCTTTAACGTTCATTTTACAGGGAGTATAATGAAATATCGTGTCGATATTTGTTATACTTAAGATTTTACTACGACAGCTCCATTAATTGCCTCAGTTTTTTTTCGGAATAAAATGATTTTACGTTTTTAAGGCTTTCAAAACATCACATACATAATATTATGTACAATATTTGTAGTTTACAGGAAATAAATACATATATTTCCAAGAAAATAACGGTTTATTTTTAAATTTTAACGTATTTTACAACGAATAATTAACTTTTTAAGGAATTCAACCAATAGAAATGTTAGAGCAGCATTTTGTGGACTTAGTACTGTACTAAGTAATCGAAAGATCCTCCTTGTACTTTCTATTATTCTCAATATTGGAAGAGTTATGCCACTTCTTTTATGTGTATAAGATGTGGATAAAATTGGGGAATCATATATTTCCTTTTAAAATATTTCCTAAAGAAAAAATATCCCGGTAATGTGTATCTCAGATTGGGGTTCATATTTTCCCATTCTAGCACAAGAACGAAACTTTTATGCATCGTAATAAATTATGTAGTAATTGCTTCAGTCTCATCTCGGCTTTCTTATCGTATGCAGCTAAGATCTTTAAACAACTTTACTCTATTGAAATGAATAGAGTTTCGAAATGTTTGCGATTCATTAGAATGAGTTGTTGAATAGCAATCTGGAATTTTATCGTCATCAACGTGAATATGGCTGTATAATTACGACGAAGAAGGAATATTACGTTTTCCTCAAATTTGATCACGTAGGACCGGCTCATGTGAACGGCTGTCCTTATCACTTCTGAAAGTGTTGTTTTATTTCACAAACATGTACGGGCAGTCTTCTCTTTCTAAAATACAATATAATGTTCAAATTTTCAGTATCAACAAATAGTGAAGTAAAATGGTGTATAAAATAAGGAAACGAGAAATGTCAAATTTAGAGTAAAAAGTTGGAATTACTTGCTAAGCGCATCATCGAAATTTGAGCTAGGCCTCTAGATATTGTGCGTTCGACACCAGGAATCACCAATTGCATTGTTCCAGTAACAATTATGAATTTATTGGTCTTTCAACTATGAAAACGGTATATTAACACACGTATGCATGATATTCAGTACATTGCAAAATGGACCTCTGAAATAAATAATTATGCAATTATTAGGTCAATGGAGGGAACCATTAAGTAAATTTAAGACATAACCTTTAAATGTCTGCGCTGAGACGTATATTTCATATTATCGTAACTTTGCTCTATAACTGAGGGTTAACTAAGATGGATAACATTCCCGATGATTACTCTTTAGTTTAAGTTGCTACTTACTTGAGTAAAGATAGTGTTTTTTGCTTTAAAATTAGTTACCATAACCTCACCTCACCCTTGATGCACTTGTAGATTTTACCTTCTACTTGAAGTAAAAAGGAGTCGTAATAATCCTCTAAAATAAAATTTTAGAAAAAATTGAAAAGCAACTTTTATTCTTTTGGAAAGAGAGGCAATCTTTTCTGAAAGCATTCATTTTTTAAATTTGTGACGTGAATGAGGGAAGTCTCGTTAGAAATGTTGAAATTGCCTGCGAGTGACTACTGAAATCGTTCTTAAAGGTATATCTTAAGAGAATAAAATACACTCCTTATCTGAAATGAATTTCATTCCACATTCTATTCGTCGCATGGAAATGACAGTCTTTCGTCGTCAACGTAATCACATAATCGCTTCTTATCGCTTTTTCAATTCATCAAATACTCATTCGATCGCATTATCTGCACTGCCTTTTCCATCCTTACCTCTGATTTTCACGTGAAAATACTACAAAGGGAACTCTCCTTGTCTCATTCCAATAACATTTTTTTATCTTTTCTTATTCCAAAATCCCTCTGCGAATGCATTATTACGTAATCGTACCTCCCCCTTCCTTCCTTTGATCTCGCAGTCGTAATCGTCATCATTCTTCTTCGGGAGCTTTAAAAAAGATCCTGAGCTTCAATTCATTTGCTGAGAGATGAATTCTTCTTCAAAACGAAGACTTTGAAGATCCACGCGCTGTCATAAGATGCTTAGCTAAATATCAATTTTGAAATCATGAGGACGTATTCCTTATCCCCGAATCTTTGAATAGTTTAAATTATTTCAATTCATAGTATTTAGCAGAATTAATAACGGTTCATACCGTTCTTCCGGCTCTCTATCTTTTTTCACCACGGCTGTTCTTCATTTCTTTCTTTACCTCTTCCATTCTTATTTTCTTCGCCTACCCACCTAATTCTGCACACTCGCTGTGGACCTTTTTTCCTAAGATTTACCTTAGGTTTTTTTACATCCACTCCTTAAGTTTTCTATTCTATTTCTATTTACACGTACATTTTATCGGTATCATTGACGACAGTTTAGATGGAAAATGAGACTCGGTCTAAATCTCGCCTACATAAAGACCTTTAGTATTTCTTTTTTCCTTAGCGTATTGCTCCAGTGTATAGTCTTTTCGATTTTTGTAATAAATTACCTTTCTAAATTCCTCTGAATAATACAGCGGAAGTAATCTTTTCTTTATTTGTTGAATCAAATTTCCTTAGCGTTCGGGGGTGAGCACCTCTGATTATAATGTTTCCAAACCAAACATAACGGCTAATGTAAGCGTTAGCAGATTCGGCATCCGTAAGAATCGGATAATACAGAACCCTTCTTTAAGGATAAGCGGAGCGATTTTCAAGAATTGGATCATAAGATTTGTAAAACCCGAGACGAATGAATAAGGCCTTATTTTGATATGTAGGGGTCTAAAAATCCGCCAATCGGATCGTGTGTCCCGAGGCAAAGAATCTCGCTAATGCATTGCGCTCCCTAATCTCCTCCATATTTCCACCAGATGGAGCTCCATTCGGCCTTTTTCGATGCTTTGGGGTGACACGAAATGGCAATTAAGGCGACGAGTTCCGATTGTGTTTTGGCGAATCCAATTAGCCGGAAGCTAATTCAAGTTGTGCTAAAGCTGTTCAGAGGAGTCAAAGGTAACAAATCCAGGCTTTATTAGGCAGCTATCATTCCTAGGCGTTCGAATTAATGTTATGTCTTTATAAGTCTCTCATCGTTACCGGATTTTCATTCACATGGTTTTTAGAAATTTTTTGCAAGCTAACACAACGCATAAGAATGAATCTTACACCAAATTTAAGATAATTCGACATATACGACGAAGGCAATTCTTCTTTTCGGTATATATTTTTCGTTGGTGTAAGTTGGTGTATATGTTTCGTTGGTGGAGAGATAAATTTACCTTAAAGAAATATTTAAAACAAGGTTCCAAAAACTTTAAGCGCACTTTTTCTGAGTCGCGTCTTTTTCTTAGTGTATAAAATTTAATTGCGAAGAAATGACGTAACTTACTGCCACGCAATTTCATCCTGAGTTGCATGTTAGCCGTCTCAGTCTGATGAGCGTTTTAGAATTTGATCTCTTAAAAATTCATTTAATATTAATTTTATTATTATCATTGATATTTTTTTTCTTAACCTATTCCCGGTAAGCTGTATGCAATAGGAAGTAAAAGACTTTAACGTGAGATACTTAGAGGTCTATATCGACCCCTTTTCAGATACCTGAAAATACCTTTGGTTTGAGATAGATAAACAATACATGCGTTTTACTATATAATAATAAGGAAAAAAATATGAATACATATGAAAATGATAGATAATATTCATAAATATAAAATAATTCGTAGTAGAGTGATACCTCGGCCAGTGGTGAAGGCTCTTTCTTGGCTCTTAAATTTAAAAAAAGCGCTTTTCGCCTAAAATACAAATGGAATATTCTTTAGTTTGATTAACTTACCATGTAAATACTGTATTGTTGTATATATCAAGCGAGTCCGCGAAATATTGATGCGTAATGCTGGTTTACTTCTTTTTGTGAATTTTATAATTATTTGCGTTTCGTACAACCTTCCTTCAGTACTTAGTTTTGTTCATTTTTACCTCTACAACGAAGAAAATTTTAGCTGATAGACAATTAGGTAATATTAATTTAAACAAATTTCAGTCTATCGACTGAGGATTGGCTATAGCGGGTTGGAGTGCAATTTCGGACCGGAAATAACCGTGTTGTAATAGCGATATTCTTACCAATCGCTTATTGTAAAAGAGACTGAGACAAACCGCTTATCAAGCGAGAGCCTTTTAAACGGGTTTTACTGTATTCATATATTAGAAATGTGAATTGGAATGGGAAATCTGAGGGATGATTTACTGCCATCCGACAACAGATGCATGTCAGCGATGATTCTGATGACAAATTCGTAGAAATCGGGAAGCTGATCGAGTTACGCGAATCTGAAAAGACAGCACGTGGGCGGAAACCGTAAGCAGGTCTGTTCGGTGGGAAATGAATGGGATTTTTTAAAACACGCGACTGGTGTCCGATTGCTGAGAGGGGATCTTTTAAGCGAGGCGATGATCCACCGGAAGTGGTGGGGCGATTGATCGATTGCTGCAAACGATGATCGATTGTCGAAGTGACCTCAGAAATGAGGGATTCAATTAAGGAAAGGGTTGCTGAATCAGCGCTCATTGCGGCACTTTCATGAATTATTCATTTACTCCCATTCAGACGCATTTCGCTATATTTGCGTGGATGATGTATTGCTGATTGATCGGGAGCTTCCGGAATGCATTTGTGCTTATATTTGCCATCTAAAATTAATATTTACAAATATTTTTATCAATTTGTGCTAAACGAAACAGCCAGAAACTGAAATTTCTGTTTTTGTATTCACATGGTAAGGATGATGGTGAGAAAACTATTCGTATTCGCATTTCTGGAGGTTCCCTAGAGTTCGTGCGTCATAATAAATACCTGTTTCAATAAGTTTTTTTAATATGGTTTTTTATAATTATAACAGGCAAGATACATACCATGAGTTAGCAATTTAATTGGAAATATATCCGGTACCCTTCACACCCTATAGCGAATCGTATCAAATTAATATTAGAAATAAAAACTATATGTTTTATTGACTCACAATTCATGCATTCAGATTTATAAGGATGAGATCCGACATTTTGACGGAGAGTTCACTAGTTATGACTCCGTGATTTGGCAACCCTAGAAAGAACCCTTTGGGTTATTTTTACACTTGGTTGCTTTTGTCCTCTAGGACTCGTATATGTTATATTCGTATGACAAGAAGGGGAAAAAAACTAAAGCGTAAACTTAGTTAAAAGAAGAACTTAATGATCTTTTTCACGCTCCGCCGAGGTTCATAAACGGATTCAAGTTGAGCCATATTTACTGAGAAAAGACAAATCGCCACGTAGAGCGAAATATTCAAAACATTCCCGTGTAAAGGGATTAAGTAAGCGAATCGGCGTACAAATGGAATGAAAGAAAATGAAAGAGACAAGATATAAAGAGGACGATTTTTCAGATATCTCATTTCCCTGCGCCCCTTTGTGCCGCACCCTCCGCGCCTCATTTACCGCACCCCTTTCCCACAATCCCTTTCTTTCTCTCCCCTAACATCCACTCCGTCTGTGTCCACTGCCCGGAAATGACCGACCAAGTACACTCCTCCCCAACATACAATAACACCATCTTTTCCCTCACGTGTTATCTCTTTCTCAGCGATTTTGCTCCATCGCCCAGACTTCTTTCTTGATGTCCAGATTGATTGGGTGTGTCAGGAGAAGTATACAAGTTAACTGAATGATGTTGAAACGCAATATATGGCAAGTATTTGCCTCCAAAAAGAGACAACCACCTGAAGCTCATGATTGGTAAAAGTTTGGTAAAATTTGGTAAAAGTTCTGAAAGGAGAGAGAAATAAATAATTAGATAGATACATTACGTAGATTAAATTCGAAATATTTTGTTTGCTTTCGTTCACTATATAAAACTTTCAAAAATATTTCACAGTAAAATATACAATTAAATCTTTAGGTCATCTCTGAGGTAAACCAGAGTGGAAGAAACCTTCATAAAGAAATATAATTTTGCGGTTTCCTTGCAAATATTTATAAAATTAACAAAATTTTGTTTAGAATGCAGTAAGTTTCATCAATCCGTATTTACGAGCTCGTAATTAGCCGCTTTGTGTTGGATTGGATGGTCGGGTTGGAATTCTGGAATTCATTTAATTCAATCAAAACTTGTCTAATTGAATGTCGTAGGATAATTACTGCATTCTACACAGCAATAAGCAATAATTGAGAACTTTGTTTTTCATCGTAGGACGTCAATCAAAAGACGCTGGTGAATCTCTTTGGACGAGTGATACGACTAAGATAACAAATTGTTGCTCATTTCAATATTTACAACTTCTTACATATTATACCGCACGTCAGTTGATCTTGGATCCCTCCAGCTGTTAGGGTCTTGTCGCTCATGAGGTCGTAACTAGAGCGAGGTCTCGTCCTAATCCAGGATTAGGAGAGCCCCTCCCAATGACCGATTACCTGAAAAAGAAAACTACCATTAACCAAACGTTTTTATAAACCCATGCATAATTTCTGCTTCTTTAATCTAACTTGGCATCGTTTATTTGCACCAGAAAATAATATATGGTAAATAAAGAAAAACAGTGTTATATATTTTTAATGGAGATGATCATAGATTACCTTGCTTCAGACCTCTTACGGTTGAGGTAGGATTCTTTTGCGGAGCAACAAAATTTTTCCATTATGTATTCGCTGATACATTTCTATTCCTACCAATCTCCCACGGTGATTGAAAGTCAATCACTTAAAGTTCTCTTTCCAATGTAGTTTTGGTCATCCCTTTAATCGATCGTGAATTTTGTTTTCCGAAATTTTTTATAACCAAGATATCAACCCTCATGAGGTGCCACACTCTCTAATAGATGAAACTTCAACGCGTCGCAGAATCCTGTCAAATGCCGTCGTCGTGATTTAATGGGGCGATCAGTCACTATCTCAACAATGCGAGAAGAACAATGGACGGAGTCTAATCGCCACCTGACGAACGCTCTTCATCCTTTTATATTCCAAATTCGCGTCCATTTCCTACTCTGCAAATGCATGTCTCAATTTTTCACTCTCGTTTTGCGGAAATGATGCTTCGAGTCGTCAGGGAAGATGTCAGACAATTACAAATGGCAACGATTTATCCGCCGCACAATTGATAAGGGAAGTCAGCGTTTTCCCTTTTTTTCGGTGGTCATTTAGTGGACGCTGCGATGGGCACCAGAAGGTCCAGCGAGGGTGATGTTGGAGAGCGCATATGTCAACGGAAATTCGAAGGACATTAGTCCCAGTTACAATATGTCCTGGTCATGTTGGAATTTATAATTTTATTTAAATTTTAACTCCAATTCCTTCTCCTATTTTCATCGCAGATTACCATCAAGAATTTTTAATCCGGTGATTTGCCTTTTGCTGCTCTCTAAGGGATCTTATCCTCAGCTAGTCTCTGATTTTCCAATAATTACTATCTTTGTAAATACATATAAACTTTTACTGTATTTTCGTGTTTTTAACTCAATTTTTTCCCGCAGGGTAGATTTATTCTTGTTCAAATTTAACGTTTTAAATATTTTCCCCACGCTATAATATTTTTTGTTATTAAGCTATGTAAATCTTATGACCTACGAAGTCAGCTGGAAGAGAGGCTCACAAGGGTTGCATTATTAAGTTTCTTTTCTTTAAATAATTGTTTTAAATGATTTAATTTGAGCGCAGAATCATAACGGTCTAATATTCTGTATGCGTATTTTGTTTCACCTAATGCGTTTGTTTTACATAAGTTTTGGCTTATATTTATACATAACTCTCCCTTGATTTACGTTGTACTCACTTGAAACGCCCTTCGGTGAACCTTACTTAACATCCTTTGCATCTTCATAAGAGCCACTTTACCTTGAGGTACTCTCGCTCATTTCTTAACTCGTAATTTTATCTTTAGAAGAAACGAAGAAGAAATGAAATCTATGTAAACATATAAACAATAAATACAGCAAATCGTTTATTTTCAAGTTGAGGATGTATCTCTATTAGTTTCTCTCCGCTCTTAGTTGTTATTTTTATTTTGCTCTGTTCGTTTTCTCACCCCTTCATTCCGTGCGAACAAAACCCTTCCTGATTTTGATCGATCACCTCCTTCTTCCTCTTCTCTTCTCTCCCTTCACTTCATTCTTCTCCTTTTGCCGGACGTGACGTCACGGCGCTCCATTTGACGGATCGCCATCTTGCCATCTCAATCGCTGTTGTGTCCTTTGGTGCGTTACTAATCGTCTGTGCGCTTTTGAAGGATTTCCTCACCTTTGAAGAATAGAGATCGCGCTTATAAATCATTCCACTTTGGATGTCTATTATTCGTTATGCAAGAAAAATTCCGTAAGACATCTAAGGACCTGGTGCTTTCCTGGTGAATCAAACTTCTGTGATATGATTTAAGTGTATCCCTGAAATGTGTGCTATCGAAACAAAAATTGAGGAACTAATTTAATGAACACAAACCACAGCGCGAGAATGAACGAAATGCGATCCGGAGCTCCATCTTCTGGTTCAGACTGATAATAAACAGCTTATTGTATGGCTGTTATAGACCAGTGGTTGACTACCAATGTTTGTAAGAAGGTATTGAGGAGCGACGTGATAGACAAGATCAATATTGTACTTACTTACTACTTACGAAAGTAGTACTTTCGAAAGGGAACATTGTGACGGATGCATATACACGTAAAAATCCTGAACCAATTGTTATTTTATTTTTCCAGTTCATCTGAATGGAGTCAATTCTTAATACATCCAGCCAGCAGCGTGAATTATCTCTGTAGATTCAAAATGTCTAGTTGTTTAATAGTTACTAAGAGACGCAAAGATTTAAATACATGTTTAATTAAAAAAATCAAATAAACGCGATTTTCCGGAAAAAATTAATTCCTTAAAGCAGGATCTGAAGCACTGGAGATATTCTTTGAATAATTTAGAAACAGAACAAGACACTCTGACCACTCGGATATTTTGACTTAGGTTAAAACCTATAGATAGTGAAAAATAAATTAATTTTATGGAAAAGGCGGGTTACGACATCTGGAAGTATAAATCATAACATGTGAATTTAACTTAGGTAATGCAAAAAAAATTACGTTTACTTAAAAGTAATCAGAGAATGAAATTATGAAGAACAAATAATATAGGTTACAAGGTATGCCAGAATGAAACATAAAACTATAAGAAAACGAAAATGAAAAACTAATTATAGTAACCAACCTTATCCGTGTTCATTGATAAAATTAATTAATTAATAATATAGAGTATAGGAGACATAACAATAATAACATACACCACAATACTCCTGCGGCGTATTACTATACGAAAATTTCAGCGTGTGATTGCATGAGCTCCAAGGACACAGTACAGGCATTCGAGGCACACTCTAACCTTAAAATGGAGAAACCACTTCTTAGAAATGTCCACAATGGAACTGAACGACATTCTCATCCCTTTTACGAGTTGTTTTATTCGGAAGGAAAAAATACTCGAGTATTGCTCTCGAGAAATCTTCCGTTCCCTGGAAACCCTTCTTCCGCTCCTTGTCCTACTTCATTACGCCCTACAAATGAATCCTCGGAATTCTTCTCATACAAACTTCTTTCGCAATACTTACTAGATACAAACATTTTCTAGGAATATCATATATACGACGAGCACGGATCTTGTAAGTGGATGTCCAGATACGAGAAGTTATGTAGAGACATGTCGATAGAGACAAGATAAGGATCCCATTGCAAAAGTTTAGCCAAATATTTGAAGTGAGAGAAATTTCTGCAAAGGAGAATGAGCCAAGCAATTTTTTATATCATGCACATAAATAAAAATGCTTCTTTTGCACATTCAGTTATAAAATACCTATATTGTCTAAAGATGTAAAGATTTACTGAAGATGTGTGGCTGGATTAAAACACTCGTACCACAATGAATTCAGAATTTTCCCAAGGACTTGTTCCAATGATTTTCCAACAGAAAAGTACCAAAAGTTGGAAGACTAAAACTGAAGGAAAATCGTTGAGATAGATGAAGATAGATGTTTCCGTTTGGCTATTAGAAAGTACATACATGAGATTTTGGATTTTCCTAAAGTTCAGGTAAAACTTCCATTGATTCTTTTATGGTAATCTTGTATTGGATGTTTCGGAGAAATAAATCTTCAGCGTTCAGAAATTCAAATATCGTGCTACAAACAATAAAGAGCGCAAGCTGACTCATCAAAGATTTTAATTTTTACCACATTTGTGATCATCTAAAATGATCCTCAGAAAAATCGTGCCGAATTATCGATGATAACAGCTTAATTCTCGAGAGTCTAGAATCCCTTTGAATTACACTGTATATATCACGCCGAATAAATTAAATTGAGCGTTTGGGAAAACTTGGGCATAAATTAGCACTCGTTTAAAACTCATCTGTAGACTTTGAATTAATTCGCGGCTGATAATTTATATCCGAGAATCCAAGTTGACAGTGCGACCCTTTATTTCCTGAATTTCTTCGTGAGAAATGTTGGCGATGATTCAACTGTCCCGACACTTCTTTCTTCGAAAAGAGAAAAATTCCTCATATATTTATTGGTCTCTGCATTTTTCGGAGCGCATTCTTTAAAATATGGTGGACGAGCGCACGTGTTTCGGTCTGTTGGCAGCGCTCCCAGCGGAGAACACCGAAAGCGCATTTTTCGGTCTGTCGTCCGCTGGTCAATCTTCGCCTATCTAAATAAGTCCAAATGAGAATAATTCTTATTGGAGAATGCGGTATTTAGCACCGAATACATTCATCTCACTCTTCTATTCCTATTCTCAAAGATGAAATCTCGAATACCTTAACAAGAAGTCACTTAACTTGTTTGATTTACCATGTATGATTCTAGTAATTCACTTATGATTCAAAATATTCAATGCATTGACAGAGCCCAGTATCCGTCAAACCTTAAAATCAATTTAAATATCAATTTATTTAAGTTAATATCACTGTCACATCTCAATATACAAAGTAACATTGGTAAAATTCTCGTGGTAGCCGCAATTCTTTTGTTATCTTGTCCGGCTATCTACTGCTGCAATTTCATTTGTTAAATAAAGAAAATAGGAGATATAAAATACTACAAAACTTGCTGAGAGGGAAATTGAATTTTACGGAATCGGTTTTCTGAAAATGTTTACGTAAACTCAACGGTCGGACTCAGTTTCCGGTACACCGTTTGATTTATGTTTCCAAATAGAAAAATGCCACAGAGATGCTTTTGAAGGCAAACACAGCAATTCACTTAAATTGAGAAGGCAAAAGGCGGGGCGAGGAAGAAAAGAAAGCGGTAGAATTTCTTTCGCTTGTTCTTCTTTTGAAGAATGTTTTGCAGAAGACACAGGATTTCGGCTTCTTCAGATGCCCACGCAGACCCTTTTGCCTCTAAACCGTTTCTTCTTTACCTCATCCCTAACTCTCCCTTCCCTTTTCTTTATCTCATCATGTACTCGTGTTTTTTCGACTTTCATCTTCTCAATCATGACTTCCTTTAAAGTCAAAGATTCGATTTATGTGATTTTCTTCCTCTGCAAAAAGTTTAACCTCAATTTAAGAAATTAGTGCTTTAAAGTCATAATTAACTCTCTTACGAATTTCTATCTGCCATGTTCTTTTATTTTCGATTTTGGCCCACTGTGAATCGCGAGAAACAATTTGTTTGCTCATTCTCTTCTCCTTGTTAATTTTTTTCATTCTTTCATCCGACATCCAGGTATGGATGCCACTTTCTTATTATCTGTCTTAATTTACTCCTCTCCAACGGACAACAGAATATAAACACCTCGCCGTAACTGTCATTTCTAACCCATAAGAAGCAGAGGAGAAGAAACGCTGGTTTTACCAATAATTTGACACGTGGGTTTAACACAAAAGATGTTAGATTAGTAAGATCTTTTTACGTAATTTGTTTTAATGTCTTCTTTTCTATAGCTTTTTTTCTCCGCTCTCTGACAATATTTGCTTTTCATCCTCATCTTTTACCGTAGTTCTTCAGAGGTGAGGTCAACCTCATGCTCTTTTACTAACTCATCGATGTGTGCTTCTTAAACTTACAAGCCTATAACGCTAATTCTGTTTGCAATAACATATTGATCCATCGGTTGTTAGTTTTGTTTAGTTTTCTAGTAGAGAAAGATTAAGTTATTGCTGGTTAATTTTGTAATATTGTGAAAATTGTTGTAAATCTTGTCAAATTAGACAAAAAGTTTCATTAAGGAGAGTTTTATTGCGTGATCATCTACATGCGCTTACGCATACATATTTCAGTACTCAGGATAATGAAAGTTTCATATGTCGAAATTAACTCCATATCTTGAGGTCGAAATGGAGCACGAAAAACGTTTGTGTGCTGAACGGTTCGCAAGTCGAGGTACCATATAATGTATATATGTATAATGTATTATGGGGAATAGTTCCTACGGCCAAACAAATGTTGCATTCTTAGCAAAAGGGAATAGTAAAATTGAACATACATGTAAGTAAATACCTTAGACATGGTAAGGGATAAAATAACTAACTACGGTGTAGGAGCAGTGGGTCTTTCGAGTTGGGAGTGCTCTTTGGCAGTACGTGAAAGGCCATTAGTTTGGTGTTTGGACGATGCAAAGGTCTCTTCTTGTCGGGGTCCCCTATAAATCCGCCTTGGCTCCCTCCCAACCAAGGGGAACTTGTGTTTTGCCTATAAACAAATATTATGGACTCTTCTTACGATTCACGCTGATGGAAATTGCAGTAGATGGAACTATTTAACAAAAAGTTGATTTATTATGGAAAAGGGCTCGGTTGAGTGTAAGCCATACTTGTTTTATGAAACAATATAAGCAGAAGTCAAGGATATTATTATGGCCTGCAATTATCGTTAAAAAGTACTCATAATAGAGATAATATATCTAATAGGGACTATCTTAATTAGTGTTTAACGCATTCCCAGAAAAGTCATATGTGTTTAGAATACTGTAGAAGTCCTCAATAGCAAATTTGTGATAAGTATTATTGCATTTATAGCGTGATAATGTTCTTCTATTTTCTCCTATCAGTTTCATACTAAATGAAATCAATTCTTTTTTTAGTAGGTTCCGAATTTTTAAAATAATTCTAATGCTCCTAGTTATAAGTTGACGTGCATCCATTTGTTTTAAAATTTAGAACTTTTATGCTGAGACGATCCTCACGAGAATTTTTACTTACGACATTAATAATTTTTACCTTACGGAAATTAATTCCCATCTATGGCGATTTCATGGACTCGATTCGTCGTTCACTTTCCATTCGAATATTTTTACACTGCAAGAATTACGTTTGCTATCTCGCTGTTATAAAAAGTACATTAACTGCTTTCTACAAACTTATTTCACAAATATCAATTAAACGTTGGTAACGTAAATTATCCATTGAAAATCCATAATACCAAACAAAACTAGATAAAAATGAATTGTTAATATTAGCCATATTGATAAATCTAGATACAGCTACTATGATTATTGACCAAAGCGTTATGTATTCCAAAGAATGGCACGCAACAATACATAAATAAAAGCATCAACAATTAAAGCGTGTCAGCGTCGGTTCAGTAATTCTGGAGCAACGGCTGAATTACGAGCGGCGCTCACGGATGCGTGCGAAAGAGGGAGAAAGAGGAGGGAGAATGAGGAGGGAGAAAGAGGAAGAAAAGAGGGATTTCTCGAGGGGAAATTTATAGCGACAGTTTAATGGCGATATTCTCTTAAAAGTGCGGAAGGGATGCAGAAGTGGAGGAACACCCTGAACATTAAAAATGGGAATATAAAAAGATGAAGATGGTGACGAGCGAAAAGGTGGCGGAGTCATAACAGGCGTGGTTGCGTCCCTTTTTTTTCTAATACTTTTTTAGTGCAGGTATCGGGACGATACGTTTTGAAAAGGAGAGACATTCGCGATGACATAAGGCGAGATCATTCTTCAGAGACGTAAATTTTACGCTCGTAAAGGTAACTCATTTTTAAACGGTCGGAATCGTAATTGGACGAGATTATAATATGGAAAATGCTGCTTTTATGGAAGCGACATTGCGCGTCTCTGACGTGATGAGAACTTATGCTAAATCATTCCATCGAACCGTGATCCCCTTTTTCATATGTTACGATCTGTGGACACGGTGTGCTGCTCTATAAAATATGGCGTCATTCGATCCGCAGGGGCAAAATATATAAATAGGGACATCGAATATAAAAATTGGATTTTTATATTCGTTACGACCTTTTCGAGTTATAGTTGAAAATTTTTTAAACTTTCTTCTCAAAACTTAGTTATACAGTGAAACACAATATAGACGCTTTTCAGAAGCTAGTGTTATAAGCGAAGTAGCCTTATAGCCGGGATGTTTCGAAGTTTTATATCTTTTACATTTGATTAGAAGTGGTCTTTTGGCTGTCTTTGACTTGCAATGCTTTTCACCTACAAATGAAATTCTCCTTGTTTTTTTTTTACTTGCCACAGCTGTAGATGGAGAGAGAATCGGCGAATTATTGTTGCGTAATAATTGTTGCCTTCTTCTCATTTATTTTTGAGAATGGTCTGCTTTTAGAGTAAAGAGAGCGTCATCCTTAATTACTTAATCTTGGTCATTTTCAACCAATAATATGGAGCAATATTTACCAGATAGACAATTAGGGAATATTGCAAACATTTTCCAGTCCATCCACTGAGGAGGAGTATTATTGTCTATAGTGATTGTAGCGCATATGAGGACGGCGAAAATTGACGTTATAAACGGGTTGCAGTGCGTTCAAACTAGTATTTTTACATTTGTTTTTATGTTGTATTCATCGTAAAAAATGTTACGCATAGCGTTTCCCATCAATTTTATTATTATGAGAACCATCATGAGGCCATTTAAGAAATATTTTTTCGCCTTTCTGTTGCTGCTATAGCGTAGAAAACGGTAAATGTTCTGGAAACCGTCATGTTTACCGACTTTATTCTGCGATGAGCAGTTTACTTTTCATATTCGCAAATTTATCGATAGTTCTAAAGCTGATCTTTCATAAACGCACCCGCAGCATATTTCTGTTTTCGAGTAAGATTTTACAGGGTTAATAAGTTTGTTTTGGTGTTGAATGAAATTCGAATACAAAACGCTTTTAGTACTGACCCGAGTAATATTTGAGAATGTGAATTAGGCAGTCGCTGGAAGGTACAAATATTAATAATAGCAACATCGATTGCGCTTATTGGACAAACACAAATTCTCGTTATTGGACGTTAAAGACTTCCGTTTTCTTCCCTTCAGGGAGATAGTTTCGTTTTATCAAAAAATTCTCACTTATATTAATACACCCTCCGATAAAATTTGTTTTTCTCTCATACTCTTAATACCTTTATATCTCGACATTCATTGGAGTATCGTTTATTCCAATAAAGTTTACAGAATTCCTTAATTTTCCTCTTCTTCCCCTCATTTTTTCTCGCTCTACTTCACGCAGTCGATCACTTGAATATAGCTCGTGAATCTGAGTATAAATTGCATCAGTTTACTTCCACTGACTTATCAGCTCGCATAATCTTTTTAATCGCATTTTACCTCGCTCAGAACGAAGTTTATTTTTAAACATCTCACTGGCGGATCGTTCTTTTCCGGCGAAACGTCTTTAACTCCCCTCAGAATGGGGTGTTTCACCATCAATTTACCTTCTCCAACCCTCTTCTCTCTGCTTGCCGATTTTGCATATTTTATCGTTACGAGCCGCCTGTAGCATTTTTACTCCGTTGATGGTTCCAGCGGCCGCTCACAGATGGACTGAGAGTCGCGGAGAGGGAATTCTTGTTCGGAGCTCGAGAAATCATGAGCTTAAGCGAGGCATCCGTTACCAGAGGGTATGCTTGGGTAATAGTAGTAAGTAGTTTTCCAAATTTAACGCCACTCAATTACGTTTGCTCAAAGCTAATTTCTCAACGTAAGAGGTGTTATTTTTTCATTATAGAAACAACTTACTTATGCCCTTAGTTTTGCTGGTGAAGTTCATGCCCTTTTCACTAAGACAGAGCCCTCAAAGTAGGATTGAAACTGCTCTATTTTGTGCAGTATATTTTAAAATTAGTTTCTTCTACAAATAGGTTTATTAACGTGAAAAAATGAAAAGTAACAACTTTTATCCGTTTTCACTCCTTCTCGATACGGAGTCTTACTACCAAGTCGTGCATGAAACAATTGATCTTCATCTACACATTTACCCTGCAAGCCGCCTTTCGGCGTGTGGCAGAGGGTGCATGACTCCACTCTCCTAATCGATTGCGTTTTGTTCCCGGAAAATATGAATTTTTAAGCCCACTGATTCTGAAATCTATTTCTCTCTGATCTTTTTCGCGGTAACAGAACGGCCTATATAACAAGGAGTACTCTTAAAATCGACTACATCTTCTATTAACGTACTCTTTCTGAGTTCACTAAGTAAATTAAATCTCTGATTCTTTCTTCTAAAGAATCCTATCCTGCCTCCAGCAGCATCCGAGTAATGCTCACCGATTTATCATAGCAATTTTACGCAAAACGTATTGCCTTTCATTGTACCTTCTCTAATTCGCGAATATAATATTTTCAGCAGGGTCCCGTACACTGCTTGCATACTCGAGGTGAGGCCTAACTAACAGAGAGCAAAGTAACATCGTTCGTGAACTTTTTCCTCGCTCCTATCGACCATACTATAGTTTATTAACATTTTTTCTTGTTTAATATATGTTTTTTACAGTGTCAAATTGTGAACCCATTTATACTATGTATAGTGAAACATTGTCTAGATCAAATAATTACCCTACTACCAACTATTACATTGTATTGTTTCCGACGAACGGAGGGTTGCTATCCAAATTTGTTGAGCATAAGTCCTAAAATGTTTTCTTTTTAAAATTTTGCCAAAGCAGGTATCTTTTATTTAAATGTATAAATTCTAAAAATAATTATTCATAATAAACTTTCTTTTTTCAGGTAAGCGATTTTGAAGTTTCTAGCCGTACATACATCTTGCTGCCGGAATTTGGTAATGTGTATAAAAATTTCTTTTATCGTAAAATTTAAATATTTGGAAATTTCGGAATAAAATTATGAATATTTTTAAGGTGAAGATAACGTAAGATATAATGCGCCGAGTATTTGGATCTCTCGACGTTATTTAGCTTTATTTTTAAATTCAGAAGTCCCATTTCAACTGCAATAGTCAAGGTCAATGATTGTAATACTATTATTTTATAGCTTCCTTTCTTAATCTCAGCACAGTGTTGAGCTTCGTTTTGTTTTCCATAACTTTTCCAAGGGTGTATATAAATTTCCAAATATCATGTGTATCCCTATCCTTCATTAGATTCTACTCAAAGAAAACATAACACATTGGCGTGTTACAAGAAGGGGCTGATAGGATTCCCAACAAAAAGACATTCTTAACGCAAAATTCTCTTCTTTCCCCCATATAATCTGAATCAGTACCTTTATTTGTTTCTACACTACGGTTGCCACAGTAACGGGCTTATATATTATTATTTACTTGATGTATCTTTAAATATGCCTAAGCGTGATACGGTAATTACTGATAAATATTGTACAGGCACTCCTTTGATCGCTGCAAGAGATCAAAGAATACGAATGTGTGTAATGTAATGCGTACTTCAAGACCTCAGGCACATCTAGAACAGGGCACTTCTTCTTTTTTAGGATAATTAATTTTTTAATTTAATGAAAGGATATCGTATTTCTTTTAGTAAAAGATGCCTTGAAATTCGATCTATTCACTTAATGAAATTTGTATCAAAAATACTTATAATATTTCATTCAAATGCGTATTTTCGGGGAGTGCGTTGTGTTGTCGATAGAATATCTGCATAATTAAATCGTTTTGACCTGACAATGGTCCGGAGAAACTAATTTTGAATCCAGAGAAAGATTGCTTTACCCGTAGTCTTGAGATGTGACCAAAAATGCCCGTTGACAACCATAAGGGTCGGTAGAGAGGGTCCCATCCAGGCCCCCATTTGAGGATCCTCGATTTCATAAGGTAACTTGGTTAGTTCTCAGAGCGCAAACAGAGGATCCTCGTAAGAAAAGTCTACTAGATGAAATTAGATGAAGGTTGATTGATTATTTTAATTAAATTATTAAAAGTCCTTCGATGGAGTAAAAGGTTAATAATTCAGAATTACTTGCGACCCTTTGCTTATTAAGCATCACAATAGTAATGTGAAATACAAAAAGCACAAATTAACCCAACTCTTGTTAATTTAATGATTACTTTAAGAATTAAATCAGTTTATACTTTGCATTCACCTCTCTCTTCTTACGTAATTAAGGCTTTTTAATTGCTCGTCTTCTAACTGTGGCTTTTATCACTGAGTTGTTCCGATGTTGGTCTGAGGAGTACCTCTCATCTTTAGATAACGAACTTCCGGCTCACAGAATATGATTCACACATGAGATGAAATTGATATAAAATGGTTTCTTGCGCTAAAGAAATGCCGGAGAGAAGGATTTTCCTTCTTTTTAAACCTATTGCACTTCCAAAATAATGTAAAATTTTTGCCCACCATATCAGAAGGATAAATCGCTCCATTTTAGCTCCTTGCAAAATTCGTAACTCAATAGGTATCTTTATTTCCAGAAACAGATTCAAGTTGCTTTTCTTTGTAATTAAATTGTTAAAAAGAAGATTTTCTCTGCATCATAATGTCCTGTATTTTAAGCTCTGCTTCTAGATGTTACAATCTCCACGAAATCGTTTGTGTGTTAAGAGAGATACAGCGCGCAACGAAATGTTACGTTCGTAATAAAGGTTTTATATAACATGAAAGCATTACTGTTATCAGAATGTTTCAACTCACGTGAAGGCTATGAATGTTAATCATACTCTTTTGCTTGTAACTCGATCTTTATTCGCTACTTATTGATTAGTCATCCTTCATTCTTGCTACTTATTGTCTTTTCCTTTTCGCAAAATGTTATTAGTCATTCTGAATGGAATGGATTAATTTATGGATACATCGAAATAAACAGTTTTAGCGGTGACACTTTAAGATAGCGGAATAGTAAAGTGGAATGGATTGATTATGGAAAGCTCACGGTTTCTTGTTAACATATTTTGACAAATTACAAGGGATGTGCAATCACTTATATAAATACATCATTCAAAAATTCCCAAAATTATCTCGTCAACGAAAAGGCTGCATTTTATATATAACCTTTTTTGACATTATTGCATGCATTCAAATTGTGAAATAGTTTTCTGCCTATTAAGATTTTTCTACCCGATATTTTATGTCCAATAAAAAGATTATCCTGTTTTTGAAAGATTTTCCCCGATTCATAGTAACTGTTTTTGTAGACTTTTGTGGCCATAAACCTCGGCCAGTTTTCGGATAAATTCCATAAATTATAATGTCCTCATCCCATCGTCAGTGATCGAGTTTTATCTTCTGATGAGTATATTGGTATTGGTCTCTAATTTGTGAGCGATTCTGTGATTAATTGATTTAGAACATCTCGGATGATGCTTTCTCAAATATAACTTCAAATTAAATACATGGAATATTTCGCAATCATATTAAGTTATTTAATTATTAATTAACAACTAGAAAGATTAATTAGTGCTTAAGCAATATTCTATTATCATAAAAGCAATTTTCTATTATTATTTGATTAATATTTTATACTAGGATTTATCTACAGTTAATAACATAAAATAATTATGTTTAAGAGCACGAAATCTTTCACATTTAATATCATGCTTTTGATTACTATCAACGACTTAATTTATTAATTAACTCTTACTATGTTAATCCATTGCTGATGTCATTAATGTTTTATCGTGATATTTTGATTTTCGACTATAGATGAAGGCCTGTTCAATGCATTGCATCCGGAATTAATTTTGGTATTTACTGAGATTGGTCTCCTTCAGTAGACATTGCCTTAGTAAGAATAAAATAAATCCGACTAATAAATGATCGATTTCCCGCATCTTCAGGATTGAGATACGCTTATCCAAGTAAAAATAGCCAAGTTTTATGGTCTCTCGGATCATAAACACTTAACTATGGTAAGTGCGATAGATCTGGAAAGCATCCAAAGAAAATAATTAATAATCTTAGATTTGTGCCTATCTCACCAAATAAAGCAGCTTATCTCAACTATTTCGCAATTCGACTGTTGACAAAGCGTCTTCGCATTCGAATCGATTTGTCCGAATCGCAGATCTGGAACGAGAGCGATATGTATATGGCGTAAAAGAGAGTTTACATACAAAAGAGCGTGCGCATGCGCAGATAAGAGTTGCTCATGACCTCGTCCCGTACGAACAGCTGTTTTCCACGGATTGCGCGATTAACGAGGAAGCGTGCGATTGTTTTTTTTGCTTCGCTTTTGTTTGTGAGCCGCAGGCGATTGCGGAGCGGTCAGGAGCCGCCGTGCGCTTTTCAGCGATCGGAACGCCCTCAACAATTGCCTCGCGATTTTAAAGCAGAGCTCGCGTTTTTACGCGGATTTTAATTTCACTTTGAAATGTTGCGAAAGACGTTGACAAATAGCGCCTCGGGATAGGAAAGATTTACGCCTAAGGAGAGAATGTATCAGATATTTCTTCGCTCTAACACTTGGAGAATTGTTCTTGTAAAGGCACATGATTGCAAAGGCAAACAAAACGAATGTCTTATAAATTGTTGGGTCTTGAAGAATCTTCTCCCTGAAAACCAAATGAACAGCGCAGTCGGTGGAAGCGGTACCGAGTTCGAATCCCGGTGAAAGCCCATATGTGCGAAATCACCTCTGCTGTTGGGGCACAATTAACAATACCCCTGGCACATGGCGTAAGGCGGAATGTGGGGTATTTATGTTTATGTAGATGTACTACCACGAATACATTTCCTTTAAGTTAGTGTTCCTTGTCTTATATCGTATTAAATTTCATAACAAAGGAAAAACAAAAGTTTTACATTTATCCGATGTCTATTGCTCAGAGAAGTTTAAAATGCTAACATAAGTATAATTCAATCCTGGGAAGGCAAAGGCTTTTTATGTGAACGATTAGAGTACATTGAAACAACATTTCTTACAGTGATGATGGCGAATATGAAGGGAAGGTAATCAAATTCGAATGACTGGGATTCAACACCAGGAAATTAACTTGAAGAAATTAGAAAATTCTCGAGTATAACTTCGCGCATAATGATCAAATTGCAATATAATATTACGTTGATATGATACTTGCGGTATGTTTTATTTTGCGCTTAATTGTTACTTAGGTGCGAAATCCTTGAAGTCATGATATAAAGTTAAATGGACTTATGAAGTCATGTCTGATTCATTATCCGTGCCGTAGCTATGATGAAATGGAAAGATAACCTATCCTTTTGTTTCACAAACGAATCAATACGAACTAGTATACTGCTAGTTTTTGTTTGGTCTCCTCCAGTATATTATGTACTACGATAATATTACTCCGCGTCCCGAACTCTACTTTGAATTTTTCACTTCATATCTTTCTAGACATCAATACAACACGTGCTAGAATAGATTTACGGAAACTGAACAAAGATGGCGATTAATTAGCTACTGCTTTCAAATTTCTGAGCAAAACTTATAGCAATCATGGATTCATTTACGTTCATCTTGGTCATAAATGCCATAAGGTTATTATGAAAATAGAAGATCGAAACTCAAGTAAGAAAGATGAAATTAATAATATTTAGGACCCATTTGCAAGAGAACCTAATTAAATGTTCCCAGACTATATCAGAATGCACTTTAGTGAAAATTTTCGTGTTACAATTTCGTATTTTTAACAATTTTTATTAATTAAAATTTGAGATGTTTTATCTTTCCTTATTCTGACATCAGCTTTCATAGAATCTATATTTACACAGAAACTTTCAGTATATGTCTTTTGGCTAATATCTTCATACTCAGCGTCTTCTGGCTTTGAGTTTAAACACTCTGAGAATTGCTAAAAAAATATAGCTGTTTAAAAGGATTCCACGCTAAATTTTCATGTGCAATTTTATATCTCCTCTTCCATATCTGGACTGGCTGTCCCAGGCAGTTTTTCGTCCAAATTACACCCATTATAATATCTCTTAAGATGTGTTTGGCATCCGAAGTATAACTAAGTATTAAAAAACGCAAATCAAGCATCGATGATTAAGATTTGTCAGTTAAAAATTTGCGCAGTACGATTCTCTTTGTGCTTTGCGACTCATCTCTTAATTATGCGATTTAATTAACTACCGTTCTCCTGTCCCTTCGAAGACGTATGCATTTGCAGATAATGTGACTCATCAGAGCAATTTCATCAAGCGAAGCAAAATCCGCATTCTCATATTTCCTCTGCATGTCTTCCGGGTCACTTGCTCAAATCAGATATGAAGCTTGAATTCAAATTCAGGAATTTTTCAGAAATGAGAAGCAGAAACTGCAATTACACTGAATTAGACGAAATGCGATGATCCTGTAATTAGCTGATGGATTGGGCGTAATCATTGCGAAAATGAAACTCCATAACAAAAATAGTCTCTATAAGAGATTACAATGCTCATGACTTTTTATTTTAAAATTTTTAGTAAGACTTAAAAAACTGTGCTTAAAAACCTTATAGACTTAGGAAAAATTACTCGAGAAGTTGAAAATCCATAGAATATTGCGAGCTCCCGTTAATCGAAAATTAAATAATAGTTTGATCATAAAGTGGTTAAATCATAATATTAACTTTCTTAGGCTTATTAATTATAATAAAACAATGAAGCGACCCATAGAATACTCATTACTCCCTAAATTGTACTTCATGAATTAGAATCAAACATGTCTAATCATGCTAAATAACAGTTATTATCTATCTTACATTTGTTATTTTAATAGACCAATTTTCTTTAGGAATCCTGAATGAGTTCGGTTGCTACAAGTTGTTACAAGCCGCATTGAGTCAATATAAAAGAATATCGTCTCTTAAATTGAAGGACAAGGGAAATTTATATTTATATAATTATAACTTTTAATAGGTACGTTCAGAAGGTTAATTTCTTTGCTTTTTATAAATTAATTGTAAAATTTAGAGAGATTTATATTCTAAAAAAGCTTAATGAAAAATATGGAATGTTAATTCTTATTTCCTTGAAATCCTACCATGAAAGTCATTTCGTATCATCCAAATACTATTATGGGATATCCTAAGTCCTTTTATTATTATTATGATTATTATTAGCGGGGAATCTTTTTTCATCGTTTGGTCAGATACGCAATTTAGCCGCATAAAAAAATCAAATAGGTGTATAGGAAGCATAGGCCGCATTGGAGTGAAGTATTTCCCACATTAAAATAATGTAACATCGATAGTCTTCAAGATATCTAGTGTTATCGTTTCGTAAAGTTCAGTTTGATATTTTTCTCTTACAGTAATAAACAAGATTGGGAAATAAAATTTAAAGACGCTAGTGAATGCATTAGGAAGTGAAGAAAACAAAAAAATATCAACAGCCGCATATTCCCTTCTCTGGTCTAGAGGGATGATAGAGTTCATTTCCTTGTTTTGCAGCAGTTTCAACCTGAGATCTCGCCTTCTCAAAGCCACTGCTCCTCATTGTGTGCTTTCAACTCAACAGAGGGAGTTGCAATCGCTCGATCGCGCTCACTTGGTAACAGCCCGCGCGCGCCTTTTTTCCTCTTCCAGCCAACTAAGCGCGACACCTTTCTGCAACACGGCTAGTTCTCTCGTAGGAGTCCATCTTATGTCCATTCTGTTCTGTTTCAGACTCCTCTCATATTGCACCGCCGCAGATTACAATAAAGAGTAATGAATCAAGAGAGATATGGAACGTATGTTATATTCTTGGTGCCTGATACTGTTCTATAACACACCCAATGGTCAGATCAGGCTGAAGTCTGGTTAAGCGTGCGTGTTTTATTTCAAATACGTAAAAATATCAATAAGCAAACATACGGAACTGGAGAACCTCCTAAGTCAAACTACATACTAGCCCTGAGTAGTTTTCAAACATTTCAGGAAATAGTTATTTATTAAAATTATTAAATTAACTAACGGGTCTTAGGCCGCCAAGCTTACGGTAAGACGTTTTAGCACTTACGATTTGTAAGTTGTAGTAAAAGAACACCATTTCTTTATTCTCTATTGAGAGAATTTTGTATTATGCTTACCTGATATTGGAATTGTAAAATATTCAATGTATTATTAGTGACAATAGGTGAGTCCCCTCAAGCGAAAATCCTAAGTGCACACCTGATTGGCTTTCTCCGAAATCGAAGGAATGAGTTACCGAGGGTTCAATAAAAAAGGGATATTTTATTCACCGTTGTTTTGGGCTTCTGTTAACTCAGGGTATATCTAATGCCTTATAGAAAACAATTTTTTCCCAAAATGTGAGTTGTTTACCTACTGAATGTTTACATCTCCTCTGCAACTTTGAAACAGATGAAAATTGCCTCCATGAATCTCTTCCGTGCAAAAAGAAAAGCATTCTATTCTTGGAAGGCTTCCGAAGACACCTTATTCGCCTCAGGACTCTCGTTCGCTTCCAAATGCCCTCTCATTTAAACCGCGCTCCAGGCTCTTTTCCCCTTGTTTACACGGCCATATCTCGTCTTTCGTTAACACAAAGGGAAGGCCTATGAAATAGAAAAACAGTTTCTTACGATGCGCTTCCTTACCCTAGGAAAAGTATGTCTTTGGGTGATGCGGAAAGTTATACCTCTCGAAATTTTATCGTTTGTGTTGATTTGTATAGTGCGTGTACATTGCATGAGGAACACATACACCCACGGCGGAATAAAAGCAATGTTGCTGATTGTACATTGTTGCCAGAATTTCCCATTTTGAGGAATTTAACCGACTTTGTCTTATTACTATTTAATCGATGAAGTTAGGTCCATGCAGGTTTTAAGGTCTTTACATTAATTATGAAATCAAAGTTGCAACAAAGTTTGGAAGAAATAAGATGAAAAAGGATTTTAAAAACAACATATAGAGGATAAAAGACTGAGGTTAGGGGAAAATTTTCTCATCTATAGAAAAAAACCTACAATGCGGAAAAATGACCGTACAAGAATGGTAATGAAAACAACCGCGAAAACACACAGAAATTAATTTAATCAGTTGTAACATAATATATGATTCTCGACGCTCTATTCTAGTCCTCTCTTATTATGGTATGGTATAGAGTATGCATAATCTTCAATTACGCATGAGATATTATATTAGAAAGAGAGATGAGAGTAGGAAAACAAACTAAATTAATGTCGAATGAAAATGTTTATATCTCCAGTCCAGAGACAGAAGGACAGAAGTTGAAGACCTACATCAATCATTAGACTACAATGATATAAATAATTATTGTATGACATAGTTGTAAAATAGTAAATATATTTCTAATTATGCATTCAATATTACAAGAAATAGTAGTTGAATCACACACAGTTAAATGCCATACCTTTCAATATATTAATGCAGCGCGTGTTAGAATATTTAGGTCTATGACAGTTACACAATAATGAGAATGAATTAGCTACTGCCTTCGAATTTATGAATGAAATTTTTAATAATCGCATAGAGTTTTACGTCTATCTAGGTAATGAACGCCGTAAGAACATTATGGAAAAGGAAGATCAAAACTCACGGAATAATGATTTTTCATACTATTCAGAATCCATGTGAAAAATATCAACTTTAATGTTCTCAAAGTTTGTCAGATTGTATCTTGGTGGATTTTTATATAATTTGATAGTTATGAAAAATCGTTATTTATCTTTATTATGATTAATTTCAATTCGGAGATTTTAATTCGTGGTTGCTCTGATCTCCATCGTTCCAGAATCTGAAGTTCCGCAGAAATGTTCCGTCTTAAAAATACCTTACTAATATTTAGTAATGCGTTTAGTATAAATCTTTCATCTGAAGCTATAAGTTTGGTCTTTCTTCTTAATATAAGCAATGAAAAAGTGATTTGGGAGATGTGTAGTAATTTACTTCTCATGATCATCGAAATAAAACAGATTGATCTTTTCTCGATTCAATTTAGCAATCGCCGATCTTTAATAATCGTCATCGATTAGAGTTTCCCTCGTTAAGGATCGAAAACAATCACGAACGCATCAAAGTCTTTTATTTAAATGCAACTGTTTACACAACTCAGTGCACCAGCATCCCTCTCCTTCAAGGCCACTACCGTCTTCTCGTATCACGCCACCTCTCCCTTCTTCTATTTTTAATACTCACTCTCGCAATCGCTTTGAAACGGTAGCAATCGCTAAACTCTCCGTTAAAATACGGCATTTGTGGCGGAGTTTGAAAAATCCCAATCTACGCATAAATCATTGCAACATTTCTTTTGCGCCATTTTTGTTCAATTCTCTATTTTATTTTCCTTAATATTACATTTATATTGAATATTCTTACTTTTAATTCTTTATCTATTTAAATATTTGGCTATTATCATATGTGTAAAATGCTGATCTCCTTTTCATTTCCATTTTTTCTCTTTATTAGTGAATTATTGCAATATGTACAGTTAGTGATTTTATGTCATTTTCCTCGTGGTATTGCTTTTATGATTTCAATTTTATACACAGTTTTCCATTACACCTCGGTTGTTCGAACCATATTTTATGTTGGAATGTAATTTACGGAGAATAGGCTGTTTTAAAGTGTGATCGGACGAAAGCAGAATATATCAAAAGAGTGTGTATCAGACAATATTCGGAAGATTGATCGAAATCGGAAGCATTGAAACTTTTCGGCTCAGCTCTAAAACCTATAGATCTTAATAACGGCTAAATGTGGCATTTAATGTGAATATATTTGACTTTCTTCTGTAAAACATCGAATCTTCCAACATCTATCCAAATCTATAAAGCCTGTCTGTTCGATATGAATCGGCATTCTCCTCCCTCGGAATGTGAACGATTATTTCGCAACATCTACTTCCCAAAAACAAATCAGCTAGGGACATGATGTATTTACATTATGTTTAAGGAAGTTAACATGAATAGCTTTTTCCTTATTTAATTTAAATGAACAAATTTTTCTCTCTGTTATTCAAGCTTTTGCCAAAGAATGTAAATAAAAAAGGGTTTCTCATCAATTGTTCTAGTAAATGATTAATTAATAAATGTAATTTGTTCGTCAGTTATTTGTTTCTCTAACGAATATTAAGTAAAATTAATGAATTTTTAAAATTAATAAAATCTAATAATTGCAGAAATTACGAACCGGAAATTTAGAAAAGTATCGGAGATTGTATCGCAATTGGTGAAATTTCTGGTGTCGTCCCATCAATAGTATCTTATATTTGGACCGATTTGGATTCACACGAGTCATCAGATGGTAGAGCACTAGCTTAGCATATGAGAGGTACCGGGATCGATACCTGGCGCTTCCAACATTTTGAACTCATGGTCGCATAAACCAAAACTAGTCGACAGTATATACCGATTAAACAGCACTGTGGAATATACCAATTGCAAGTTTTTATACTTTTATTCTCTATTTATTTCCAAAAGTTGCATTAAAACTGTAACGGTTACATGTGCATTTCACTACAAGAGTAGGAGAGGCAATAACTTAGAAAAATAATGATAAATAGTTCAGGAGTTAATATGGCTCTATTCCATGCTAACTCGTAGCTCATTGTGATTATCTATAATCTAATAAACTGGTATTTCGTGCAAGTACATGGAAGAAAGTTTCGATTTATATTGCGCTATGTTATGATTGCTCTAATAGAAAGAATATCAGTTTCTAAAATTATAGCCACTTACATTCTGTATTCTGTATTTCATTTCGCAAAAAAATCTTTAAAATTTATCGGAAATTGGTGAGTCAATTGAGTACTTGTTTCATCGCCGACTTTGCTTCAAAAATACGTATTGAAAGCTATGTAGAAGTATCCGAACCATTAAAGGCGTCCTCGGGGGAATTTAATTCCTGAAAATACAATATCTGCATCGCTAAATTTGCTATATTTTTAGCGATGGTCATTTATGTTCCACAGCAGTCTGCCAATAAACTTCTTGGGGCAATACCTACTTTCTCCGTGTAATAATGAGCTAACAGGAGGTTGATTTACTCTGAGGAAAACTTTAGCAAGTATTATGTGAAGATAGTTGCTCCCATCTTACGATTTTCTTCTTTGAAGCAATTTTAATTAATATGTTTCGCGCTTATCAGTTTGTCTTGACAATTCCAAACCGTGGAATTTACGCCACGTTTGTTTTGGATTGATTTTGCAATGCCTTAGAATTAACCAGGCCAAAGCTAAGAGGATTTTAGGCTAACGTGGCAATTAGAAAATTACGCGCATCTACAAAATAGCAGACTTTCCATTACGCAGCATACTCGTTTCTCGATTTTTCCACGTCCTCGGCAACTACTATCGCTTAGTTTCAAAGTGTGTTTATCTTGTGGTTTTGGATTGCCTTTGTTTTCCTCTCCCTACGTAACAGGGATTTCAAATCCCCCTCTAAAAACACGGTAATCTAAATTTCTACTCGTACAAGAGTAGCTTTTCTGCGCCTATTTAACATAAACATTTCCAAATGCTTTATTTTCACAAAATGGAGGAATTCACTTACTCTGAGGCCCTCGGGAAAACCCTTATTTCATCGAATGTAAATTCGTCCACAGATTTTAAAGATATCAAAACAATATAGGAAAATAATTATAATTTACTAATGTCATATCAATAAAATTACCAGAATATTATTGAAAGCCTAATATTTTGAGCATTATATCTCTTATTTTTTGAAATTATTAAACTTGAAAATGTCGTAAATTCGAATTTTCATCATTTATGGGAATAAACATGAATTTGTTATCACAACACTTTCATTTAATTATTGATTAAATTTAGTTGATCATAATATAAAATGATTCAATTATTGTATGTGGTATATTTCTTCTCACAGGCTCTATTCTGAACAAATTTAAAACTACTTTTTACGATTATAGTAGTTGTAATACTAAAAGTGCTTCGACAGCTGAGGTTATTTCTCACTTATGGGCCCAACTGGGAATCGAACCTAGGACCGCTTTTACCGAAGGCAATCGTACTACCTGCTTGGCTATAGCCCTTTTCGAGGTGCTTATGAGTCTGTAAGTAGAATATTCCGAAATTTATTGTAATCATTACAAAAGGGATTAAATGTTGAGCTAAATGGCTCTTTGGTGTAATGAAATCATCTAAATTTGTGAGAAAATGGTCTCAGCCTTGTCAACAGTGCCACAATTTTCCGCACAGTTGTAAATTTTGCAATAAGTTGCGTAACTGAGTGACAGAATACCCAAATTAGCTCAATAGGATAGTTTTTGCAGTAGTTTACCGATGATCACGATATTTACTTCCAGTGCTGGTAAATGTGGCAACGTCGGGAGAAGAAGATAGGGAAATTTAGCAGGAATACATGGAATCGAGAGAGAGGTTAAATTATCGAATGAATTCTTCCTCATAATTTATTGTGGGATAGATTATAGAGCAGCGGATCCTAGAGAAGTAGACTATCACTAGAAAACGCCTACAAAATAGAGATGCGAATTGACTGATAGTAATTTCTGAACATTCATAAAAATGATTTTACTTTGCACAGTTTATGTATACTGAACTGAAATATAAAGTAAGGTAAATGTTTTAATTTGTGCTAAGATAGGAATCTTGCGTCCTCTACTGCATGAAAGAAAGAGGCACATATCCGAATACGTTTCTTTCCGTGTCTCATTTATTGCTTCAAAAATTACATTTTATATTTAGATAAGTACCCAGCGAACTTGTTGTATGGCAGGATATATTTAAAGCAACGTATTTACCTAATCTAGACTATTAGCTTCTCTAATGCTCTACGGAAAGAACGGCCAGAAGTAACCATCTGTTTTAGAGATAAATTTCTCGTGACGCTTTTTAGATGCTTCTCGAAGTTTGCACTCGTCTTTTACTAGAATTCTTATGTCATCTACTTCGTCTGAAAGCTCTGAACCGATGGATTTTTAGAAAGACTTTTGTCGGTTATGTGATTCCCTCACCTGGAGCGAATTACACAAGATGAATTTTTTCATAACCTTAACACTGCTGCCGAATCTGAAATCTCTGAAACGAAATCAGCTGCTCTTCATTGGACCATATACCATTGTTATATATATATATATATATATATATATATATATATATATTTACAATCTGAGAATATTTTGTGAGGATCCCAATTCGCGCAGTATTCTAGTCTGGGTCCAATAAGAGAAAAATAAACAATTTCTTAGACTCCTCAGAAATCTACTTTTTAATCTTTGAATTGTATCTGCCTTTCCTATTATATCTCGAATATTAAAATTGTTAAGTTTGAACTCCAGGTGTTCAGGTCGAACTTTTAGAACACAATGAAACGTGCGGCCTAATGATTCTATGTGCGGCTGAATGGTATTGTACATACATACAAGCTGCTAAAAAAAATCCTAACATATATGACAATCTTCTTCTGCGCCTGCATAGATCATTCAATATCCGTAGAGGGCTTAATCGACAGAAAGCTTAATTTGCGTGGCGATAAAGCATCTTGAAAGGAGGAACTTTTCGTAGGCCCAAAGTTTTCGAAAGCTCTCACATAATCATTGGCTTCCTACCTTCGTCTCTCGTCATGAGATCGCTATTTCCGGTTCGTCTGGACCGCTTCCAAAGTTTTCCTCATTGCCTTTTAAAAGAACCCAAACATTAGGAATCTAACCCCAATTGCGACTTCCGAGTAAATGAAAACGTTGACCAAGTGTTGGCCAATCCAAAGCGACCTTCTTAAATTTTCCCTCTCCGGATTTCTTCATTTTTGGCGTCTTAATTCACTTCGAATGCGTCTTCATTGCTCTTTCTTCTCCCACAAATTACTCCATTCTACCACACGCACCGATTGCTTCAGTAAAACGAGTATTTTCTGTCTGCCACCTAAACTGATAATACGCTGCAGTTTTTGATCATCTTCGTACGCGTATTTTTTTAAGCAGTAATTTAAGGAATTATATTCACTTCCTATATTGATTTCGTCCGTATTTTATATATTTTTTCTTTCGTATTTTTTTATCCTCATCAAATTCGCCAGTCATCAATTTTTTTCAATCCTAATCAACATTAACATAACCCTTCATCACAATACACAGGACACCGGAGGGAGTATGAGCAGTCATAGAGTTTTTTCTCCTAACGCATGCAGAACATGTAGAGTTGCCAGGCGTCCCGGTTTTGGCAGAATTTTTCCGAATTGGCGGAGTGTATCCCGCGTCCCGATACCTCCTTTTAATGCTTTGCTGTTACATTAAATACCTTTCAAAATAGTAAAGTAGCCTTTGATGGAATGTTCATCGTTATGGTAGCTGCAAAAATATGACAGAAATGTATTACTGGTCTCAACTTTAGAAGCAAAACTGCATAATGCAATAATTTCAGAAATCTCCGAAATTTTCAAACCTATCTGGATCGTGAATGCCGTAAGAAGTTTTTGTAAAATATAAGAACAAAACTCAAGTAAGAATGATGATTTATTTTCATCAAATTCAGAACGAATACAATGAAGAATTGATTTTATCCTTATCAAACCATGTTAAATTGTATTTTAATGGAAACTGTAAGATATAATTTAATGTAAGATAAACTTTGATTTTCTTGAATAATTATCAATTAAAATATATCTGTTTTTATGAAAATATGTGAAAGTTTTTTCCGCCGTAACTAACATGTATTGTTCCGACTTCATTTTTTTTTAGAATCTATTATTCCATAGAAGTGTCCTGGTTTGCACTTTCACAAATCTGGAAACTCAACAACTCCATCCTTTAATTTGATCCAGCGTATATCCAGGTCCTTTTTTTAGACTTGCTAAAAAAAATATTAACTTTGCATAGATGCTCATTGACATTGGATGGAAATCTTTAGAAGAAAAAGATTGAATTTCATCGATAAAATTTTATTTTCAATATAAAAATTCATAATATCTAAACGCCCGTAAACATTTGGAGAGATCTAAAAGCAATCAGCTGCTGTTTGTAATATTGTTCAGTAAGAATTTTCTATTGAGAATTCACATTTTCTTTTGCCTCTTATATTATGAAAATCATGATTTTGCCAACTATTTTTTACCTTTACTTGAGCAACTCTTTGTACTAAATACCCATAGTGATTTTCTGTGCGCCCACAGAAGAAAAAACTTGGCGTAGGAGTAGCGAGGACCAGGGCCGAAACTCCTCCTACATCTGAGGACTTTTCTCCTTTTTCAAGGACATATTCTCAGTTTTAGCCACAACTCACATTATCTAGAATCCTCTTAAACGTGGACCTTCAAATACATATTTTTAATATTCAATGTCTTACTCATAAAACAAAATGGCAGGAAGTTCTGGTTTTAATGGACAAACTATTATTAACAAACATATTGAAAATTTAAATTATGGAATTCCTGAACTGATTCCTAACTGTAAAAGCGAATTTGAGGCATATTTCCATACTTCTCCGCGAAAAGAACACTTTGTTCGACTCTAAACGATTCGATACTTGAAAGAAGTGCACGCGAAGTTCAGTGTTTACGATTGCTGACTTTATCCAGTGATCAAGCAATAAATAATTTTCCTACTAAATGTAGACAAAAATCAAAAGAAAGGAAAATGAATAATAATTCTTATTTTGGTTATGGAAGGTCGCTTAAAAGGTGAGCCATGTGGGCAGCGCCTTCGATTCTGTTGAAAGAGAGCCTGAGTTCGATTCCCGGTGGGAATTGACCTCTACCGTGCGAGGTGAAGCACTTTTAACAATACTAATCTACTATACTTTTAGAGCGGAAATCGAAAGAATTAGGATAAAAAGAGGTAGAAATTTAACAATTTGGTGGTTAGAAACAACCATCCTCCATAAGAGAGCAATTTTATTTGTACTCCAGAATAGAATTCCGCTAAGACAAATTTTACTTTCTCACAAATGAAGAATGATACAGAGATTATAAACTTTTGTGCTCATGACAATCGCTCGATTCCCTTTAGAAAGAATCATTTCTGCAATGATTTGAATGCAATTAACCGCAAGCGATCCGTATCGTAAGGAACGGGAGTGTATGCAGCGGAGAGTAATCAGCTGGTAAAACGAGTGAAATTGACGTACGCGCGTGTGCGACGCAGTTGGAAAAAAACACGCGATTGCCGTGGCGTCAAACACCGCTCTCTCTCTCTTTTGCAACATCTCTCCCTTCCCCTCTCTCCCTCCCCCTCCCTTCCCCTCCCCCCCATACGCCTTCCCTGACCTCGCCAACTCCCCTCCCTCAGCTGTTCGCCTCCCGGGGAGGAACGATGGCCGTGAACACCACTATGACATCACTTTTTTCCGGGAGAGAGTTTTATCAGTTCCGCCGCTCTACTGCTGATGCTCATGCAGACTTCAATTGATACGCTGCACAATTGGCTTTACGGTAATAAAGGCAGGCCTCCGCGGGTTCATCTTTCGCGGTTTATACGAATTTACAGAAGTGGGAGCGACCGGATGAAAAGAATCGAAAAATTCGATTGTTCGATTCCATCGAATAATTCGGACGAATAAATCTATTCGATTGTTCGACTCGAATTCGGTTCTTCACTCGTTTCTCCCCTTCGGTTGAATCACTCGCTTCGTACAATCGAATAGATTCACTCGGTTTGAACAGAGTGAAAATCGAAACGGAATCGAAAATGAAAACAATCGAATAAATGCTAAAACAATCGAAAAACAATGTTATCGTTTTTTGTCACTCCATTTTCCCATCTTTGCGGATTTCAGCTACTGGAAGCCCCCAAGGGCAAAGGTCAGACCGCACCCCAATGTGAATGATGAAATCCCGGGTTCGAATCCCTGTAATATCTGGGCTTTTCAAGTCCGCTTTTCTTTGGGATCTTTCCTGAGTGTACATCCTTACGTGCAAAGATATTCTAATCTCTTCTCCTCATGAAATTATTTACTTAGATTTAAAATGTTGCAGTTTGGTTTGTAGGAAGATAAAGGTTGGAGAGGCAACTCCTGGTCTGTAGAGTTCGAGCTGATAATACGGGAATGAGGCAAACAGATACCTCGGTTCTTCATTTTTAAATAAGGAGAAAGTAAACGGAAGATGCTCAACCATTATGAGTGAATTATTTAAGGAAATAATAGGTATAATTATATCCTACACCTAGGCCTATAATACGAATCAATGCAACTCGGAAAATTAGAATAATTACTCAAGATTTTCAGTAAATGTGGTCGCGTATGAAGATGGGTTGTTGGAAGGTATTGCAAGTTAATTAGTTTGATCGATGTAAATGATCGGCATATCTCTTTGAGCTTCAGAATTATTCCACCAATAAAATGAAAAGACTCCGAAGTGTAGTAATCTGATGTATTTCGATGATTTCTATTCCTTATGAATCGAGCGCCAAACCAACTTTATAGCATCAATGTTTGTAAATGAGATATTTATAATCCAGCGATCCATTCAAATATCGTTTTACTGTCGGGATTTTGCATACATTTGCAAACAGTGAGCTACGTTCAGCACAACTTGCTCATTCCTGACTTTCAATGACTTTTTCCGATTGACTCGCTTCCAGTATATGAAGCGTTACTTTTGAATTTGACTGTAAATAGCTTTTAATCAGTGTTTTCACGCCTCTTGGAGGAAGAGAACTCAAGTATAATTCTCTACGAGAAATAAAAACAACTCGGGGCTATGAAATAGACAGAAGAAAACGTCTACGTTATGAATGGGATAATGATTTTACCCGTAGAAGTATTTTTAAAAGTATACTTGGACAGCTGAGGTCATTTTGCGTATATGGGCCACCACCGGAATTCGAACCGGGTATCGCTTTCACCAAAGGCGAGATTTGGTTATTCCAGAGCCCGTGATTTTAAACACGATTTCACACGACGAATAAATAAAGGTACATCTGTTTAATAATTGTAGATGTATCCGGAGAGTAACAAATAATCCTCCAAATTCAGGAGAAATATCGTCGAACGTCAGTTAAAAATGCTTTGTCTTTTGTTTTAACTTCCGTCACTCAAGATTAGCATTTAGATTATTACTAAGTCTAAAATGTTATCCTTATGTTAAATATAGGAGGGTCTTTAAAACAAGGCATTTAAAATACAAAAATATTCAAAAGATTATCCTTCTCTTTCGGTCCACAGGCATTCTTATTTCTACATTTGTCTCAACGCTCATTATAGTTTCTCATAATATTTCTGCGTCTATAAATTATGCCTACTCGGATTTGTTCGATACAATTCATTTTTACCGTCGCAAACAATAATTATTAATATTCAGACTCTCTGAGTGTTTCAGAAACCGATTCTCTGTTAAATGCATTCTCGTCGCAGAATTAGAGTGTCTAACATAAAAAGTAATCATAAATAATTAGAAGGCGGCTCACAAGCGCACGCGACGCGTGAAGCACGCAACGGCTCTCTTCATTGCTCTCTAATTGTCCTTTAAACTATTTAATAACACGTTCACAAGATGGAGACGAAAACCTTTCATCGACCCTGTATCTGCGACGGCAATAAATTTGTCTCGTATTGTATCAAACATCCACATCACATAAAACGGGAACAATTCTGCAGGATTCCTTCTCGGATGGAGGATTCAAAATTCCGGATGGCTAGATTTCTACTCTCGTTAGCTTCGTATAGAGCAAATATTAATCAAATGTAAACATTCAGTTAACTTACTTAGGATACGGTAGAGTAGTAACGGACGGCAAATTATATCGGGAAAAAGTGATGTTTCGGCTCTTTTAAGTGTGCATAAGACCCTTCCGCGTTATTGACTGTTTCGAGAAACTTATGGAAAAACGCAATATTAGATCTCATTGTTCCGGCCTGTGAAAGTAAGAGAGTTACTTTTATTTTGAGAGTGTTTTTATTCTTCACAGCACTGTAAGTTTGGAGTTCTGTATCCTTCTTGAACTAAGATTGATCACTTGCTGTGTGAATTGGTAATAACAAGTGTTCTGTATCTGCATATTTAACGTTTTGATTCTTATCATGCGTAGATAGAAGGTTAGTTTAAGAAAAATATCCATATGGTAAAATACGTTTCATAGGATCGTTGAGGCTTATATCGGACTTATATTATATCATGTCCAATTCAACCCTCCAGCTTGTTGCTGACATCAAAAGTTAGATCTTCATCGAGTGAATCAGGATACTTAAAAATTTCATTGAGGTAAGTGCTCTTTGCCGCACGGTAGATCGTTACATTTTCATAGCAAAATTCGCTGAATCAGTGCAAAATATTTTCGTTTCAGCATGAAATATAAATGATAGCGAACCATAATTACATCAGTCGTCCCTTTATCCGTTGATGATTATAACTATATGATTTATACTGGGGAATGTAAAATTTTATCACCTTTAATCTAAGATTAGTTTGCATGTATATTTTAGTAACATTCACTTCATTAAATTATGAATATCCGCGAGTGTTTGATCAACTCTGGTTGGAAAAAAGAGGCGATCGGTAAATCAAAATGTCTCGATTCTAATGTTTTCTCTTCACTACATTGCTATAATTGTCTCCCTTCCTTTTAAACTCCTTTGTGAAGGTTAGTGGAAGTGTAATTCGCGTTTTATCCTTGACTTTCATATCGAAATCGTGAATTCGCTCTGGGCGTCGTCTTGCACAAGCAGAAGATGCTGCTCCGGTGTAAATGACATTCTCCAAAAGGAAGATCTCTTCCAATGCTAATGAAGGCGTTCTCTGCGTGCATTTCCAAGGACTTGAAGAGGGCAGCCTTGAAAAAATTATATCTATTTAACGAGCTGCTCAAGTTCAAAGAGATTCTTTTTATTTGTTTGAGATGCTGGTGCAGTTTGTGACGCATTCAATCAGAGCGAAAGTAATTTACGGTGACGAAACAAAAAATCGACGCCGCGAAAGGGAAGAGAGTGCGCTTTATATGAGATCGTTTCTTTTTTGTTTTTTATTCTGTATAAAAACGTACCGATAGGGTGCACACTGTGCGGACGCGGTCAAAGAAAATTCTGCGAGTGAGTTTTGATCGACAAGTGGTTTCGCTTGTGCGTGATGGTTGTTCAGGCATCTACGATTATATGTGTAAATGTCTTTTGTCTATCTAAACACTTATCTAATACAACTCACAGTCACTTCTGGATTCTTCGAATAGAGATCGACAACTCTGATGAGAACATGCGGATCGATCAGAGTCTGTTTTTTATCGAATCTGCGATTTCGTATTTCTTGTCGATCTTAATCGACATTTGATCGGTCCTTTAGCCTTGAGATAGGAAATCGAAGCCACTGTCGATAGAAATCGATCTCTCGATCTACATCGAGAACCCAAGTTCACTAAGAACTTAGGAAAGAGTGTTTCCCGCGTCCCGATTTCGGGTCGCCTATCAAATATCAAACCATATGAATCACTATCGCAGAGTGTGATAGAATACTTAGCTTTATACCAGCTTCACAGAAATGACTGAATCAATTATTGCTCTTAAATTTGCAAAACTTATTCCTAACGTAAAATATCAAAAATCAACAAGCATATCATATTTTTGTAGTAATTGCCAAATGTGTCATAAGAAAGCTATGCAAATGGTAATATCACTACTCAACCAACAAAGATGATGCAAGTTTATTCTATTCACGAAGCATTTGAAGAAGAATTAACTTTATCGTTCTCAAAATATATCAGAATGCATTTTAATGAAAATATCTTTGATGTACTTTAATTTAATGAATAATTTAAATTAAAGGTTTTGCTCTTAGCCGTACCGATTTCAATTTTATCCATAATTCTATAGAAATGTTTCCACTTGCACTTTCGAAAAATCATGCCACTCAGTCATAATTGAACTGACAGATGTGTGAAGTTATCTTTGTTTCAGGGGCTGTTACATTCTCCCGTTTTGTCTAATCTGAAACCTGGTCACGCTATTCATATGGCAGCTTTGAATGCGAAGATGTGTTTGTAAACATTCGCGCTCCACTTCTCGTATAACAACAGACAGTTGAGGCACGTCGTCCGATGCACGTGGTCACCATTTCCTCAATCTTCTAACCGCTGTTAGCTTAGGACTTTCGCCACCGAAGCTCGTCATCATAAAGAGAAAACTGCGGAAGAAATTCCCCTTTAATACTCATATAGAAATCCCGACTATGGGAGTAAATCTCGTCACATATGCTCATGTTTCACGTCCATAACAGTACAGCAGGGCATCGAACCGGAATAATATTTGCCCCGGTTTTCGATGAAATCCAGGAAATAAGCCCAATTTAGATTTAATTCCGGTTTTTCTCCAAAAGCCCATTTTCGAACAGTTTTTTCCCCGAGCATGAAATATTCCAAATATTCTCGAAAAACAGCACTATGAAATGTCATGAAATTTTCTCCAAAAGCTAAAGGAAGTAATTCCCATTTTTTATTTAGAGTTATTTTAACTTTAAATATTTTTAGAATTTGACTGAAAGATTCTTAAGGTATCATCATAAGGATAAAAAATAAGAGATATCATAAAGATAGTCTCTTAACTATTCTTGATTTAAGGTAATAAATAAATTACATATCATCTAAATTTATAGGTGATATTATTACCTAATGATTTTAGGTTATCTGTAGTTATATGTATAGTATAATTTTACTCTTTCATGCATGAATATATATTTGAAATATTTATTTTTGTTATCTGTATTTGATTTTAAGCATAATTAAAGAATTCTCCATCTTTCCCTTGTTAAATTGGAAATCAAATATGTAGATGGAATAAATAACCAACGGTGTTTCGCTTTGAGTTGAGGGTCTTTTGTTTGTCATTCGGTTTTCATTCCGACAAAAAGAACGTTTTTTTAGCTTCGGTCTTTGGTTCGATTCCGGTTCGATGCCCCACTCTCTTTTTTCCACTGCATTGTATTTCGAAGCGGTCGCTTCTTCCCTGAGAAAGAGGCGATAGAAAGGAATAAAGAAGTGAGGGAAGAAGAAAAGGATGGATTCGCAATTTTAAAACGAGTTTTCCGCGAGAGATTCGCCGGAATGGAAAAGCGGACTTTTCAGCAACACTTTAATAAATATTCCGCGTTGATGACCTGAGCAAGAGCACGACGCCATTTTCTCATTACGATCGGAGGATTCCAGCTGAGCCCTTATAGTTTTCTCGCACATGCACGCCTCTCCTTGAATTGCCTCCATTTTATGAGCTCTCGGATAAGATCTCGGACGCTTCGGTGATAATTTCTTCCTTTCGTTACGTCACCTCGTGCCACTACTGCTCAAACGATTTCCTTGGCGAACCGTACTTGTCAAAGTTGCGAGGTTTTCCGGTTATCCAGTGATAAATTAGAAATTTACACGTAGTAATTTCAGATTAAAGTGCACTAAAGAAGCTTGGGATCTCATTAATACGATAAATGTTCTTTATAAACCACAAAGGAAAACTGTTTACATACACAAACATTTGGGTTATATTGTCGAGCAAGGTTGCGAAGCCTTGCTTTCGCTTTAGGAATTGTTTTATATGTAATTATATATTTTATTATATGGAATTTCGCTTCATTCCAAATTATTGCATTAATATAATAATAATATAATTAATTAATATTCTTACATCTTGATTTAAACTTTCGATTAATTGTGAACATTTAATAAGCCTAGGTGATATGTGGTGAAAAGAGGCGTAACTAATTATCCATTTATAATAAATGCTTTATGTTGTTATGTTTCACTTTCCTCTGCATTTACTTGAGATTTTATAGAATTTTTACTTAAGTCCAATAACTATATTCTCTATTAAAGGAATTATCTTACATTGCTATGTAATATTTGCATATTTTTTAAATCTTCGATGAATAAAATGAAAGAGGGGACTTAAAAGTCTCAATTTTGTTCAAAATTCTCCATTTCTCCATTTATTTATTATTTATATTCGTAGAGAATGCTTCATTCACCGTTAATATTAATCATATGAGGTTTCTTTAATTAATCGATAAAAACACAAAGCAATAAAAGGGAGTGTCAGCATGTCATTCACCAAGGATTTAATGACTGTTACATTTGTAAGTCTTCAAAGACATTCAAATAAAGACATTCAAATGATGAGCATACTCGAGTGTCAGACCAAAGAGACGACAATGTTCACTCATACGTATTGAGTTTGAGTGCCTTACCATTTTGATTGCTAAACCGAAACTCAAACTATTATGATGAACTAATTTCTTAGTCATTGATATAAATAATTTGTTACTTTCAAAGGCAGATAAAGCTTCAATTAGAGGATGATAAAGAATTGCAAGTTATGTATACTCCAAATTTTGGGCGTACTATATTTTATTATTTCTTGATATAGAAATGAAAAGGTATTAGAAGTTCACTTGGACAACCTAATTTATTATTTTAAGCTAAGGAGAATCTTTCCAAGTTCACTGAGCTTATTGATTGAGTGAATTTATAAGACTCTTCTCCCGTCCTGAGCCTGAATAATGAAGATGATACACAGAAACTTTGAATTTCTAACGAGGAAGGGTTCATGGAATGGCAATACCAATTGAAAAGAATACTTAATTCTCATCTTTAGCCTCCGAGGATCCTTACTAATATTAAATGGATTTGAATTACTTTTGGTTCAGCAGTTATTAAACCATAGCCATGTAAAAGAACAAGTGTGTTACCTTTTCCTGCAAATTATTGGGAAAGTTCCATTTCGATTCTAAGATCTCTCCTGTGTAAGATATCTACATTTCTGTTCGTTTGTGAAATAAAAAATAGAAAAATGATCGGTAGGGTTTTATTCGAATTACAATATCTGGAAAAGTTTGAATAGTGTAAGCCACTCACATAACACTAATATAAAGTAGGGGTTTTCATTGTAAGAGTACGAATTGTTTGTTCAGGGGCACTTTGAATAGTAGTTAAATGATTATATTATGATATGAAAGTTTTTCGAAAATAATTGCTTCAGGAAATTTTAAAACTACTGCATGTTGGAACTCTGGATCAAAATTTTTCATGCTATTCCATTCTGGAATCTTGACTACAGATTGATAATCCCTATTCCGAAATGCTTGGGACCAATATTGTTTCGGAATTTGGAATTTTCCGGATTTTTTTTGCATGATTCTGTGGATTCGTCAGGTGGCAGCTTCAAACATCGTTTAGCAACACTTATAACATACATTCCGTAATCCTTTAAACTAGAAGTCTCGTTCAGATCGATATTCCGTAATAACACCACTCTATTTACTAACAAAATTAGAACCACACAAAAAAGACTTAATTTACAGAACTCACATCACTTCACCTCTTCTAAGACTTTTACGCTTCACACATCCCATAATTACCATTATTACATAGTGACAGTTCACATCGTTCTTTTGGTAGGCCACAAATTACTTCATCAATTGATCAATCATCACACTTATAGCTTTACAAAAAATTTAAAAAATTATAAATTCCCTCAGCATTCATTTCAGCGATCTTCATCATAGCATTTCTTCGATGTCTTTCCTATTTGAAAAGAAAGAAAATTGGAATACGGTCGATTAGATTAACTAATACCAATTCGTAATAAATAAAAGAACAGAACTAAAAGCTCAATTAAGGGAAAGAAGACAGCACAAGATTTAGAATTGGCGCACGGCCCTTAGAAGTCCCAAGGAAAGGGAGCAATGAAATCTAATATTATCTAATCTTCTGTGGACATCACAGTTACAGAACTCAAACTGCGAGGATTCCGCCAGTAAAAGTGAGCACGTTTGTCTCCAAAGCAAAGGACGTTTAAATGAAAGCGTTCTCCGCAAATGGGATCCGCTCCAATTAAATGCATCGCTTAAGTGCAGTTCGATCGCACAGAATCGTTTGAGGATTCGTTTATCTCTTTCGATTCTGCTTGAATTTTAACATCCTCTTCTGGAAGACGATCATTATGAAGAGCAGCAGAGGTTGTTAACCCTCGCAGTCGACGCGCTCTTTTAAACATCTCTGCTAGAAAAAGCGTGCGGATTGAGAATATTCTTCTGAGTTTTATCGTCGTCTTCTTTACTCTCGGAGAGTCGTTAGGAAAGCGTACAATTGTGCTCTTGCGTGTTACATGTTGTACTCGAGTAAACACTCGTCTATTGAAGAGATAATCTAGAGATTTGAATCTCCCTTCTTTGTCAGGGGGCTTTTATAGTTTTACATGATTTGTCGCACCAATAATCAATTAGATACCGAATATTCCGTAAATCACGCAAAGGTTTTTGGGACTGTTTCTTTGATCTGTCATAATAAATAACATTGAAAATGTATTCCTTCCTATTATGTTTTCAACCCAAATTTAGAAAAAAAATACGTCTTAAGCGCGGATATATACGTTACTCTAGGGTGATAAGTAGCAATTTTAACGTCATTGTAAATATCACTGATATATGTGTGCCTATATTGAGAATGAGGTATCAACTCCGTGTTTTGATTTTTTTATACAGCCATACGACTAATGTGGAACTTTTTCGTTTCATTATGTACTGATTAGAGTTGTGCAAACATTTGAAATTTTGGACTCGAATAAAATCGAATAGAATTAAAATTGATTGAAAATTTAAATGCAAAAAATTATGATATTTCTATTTTGGAGTTTCGTTTTGCAATTTTCTATGCGAAATTAGGGTACACATTTTATATAATTACGCTTCTAATAAAAGCTAATTTACTAATCAAAATGACTACAATCATGAAATTCTATCTGTACGTAGTGGAGGTGAGGAAATATGTAAATTCCGAATCTCATCGAACTATATTTCTTTGTTCAGTAAAAATTATGATCCCACCATTTATTCACCAAAATTAATTTACCAATAATAAGGACTGTAATTACGAAATTATGTCTAATAAAAAACTCCTTGTTATAGATTTTAAATTCTATTTTGGTGGATGACGATATTAAGCAGAAGACGAAGAAAATTCGAGCTCCAGTTTGAGAAATTTACGAGATTCAAACGGATAAAGTGCCGTGAATATTTTGACGATTCGATTCGAATAATTTAGTCAATTCGGTTCGAAGTGAAAATTCAATTCAATGTAAAAAATGGCAACTGTAATATTCAATGTAACGTAAAATATTATTTGACAATCGAGTTGATCGGATTAGCTAGACTAGATGAGTATATTGTAAAGGATATACAGTAAAACCCGTCTCCTGCTTAATACGCGAATGTTTCTTGGTCTGGACCCCTTTCACACGAAACACATGGTAAGGATACCGCTTTACACGCTCCACTACTCGCTTATAGAGCGTCTTTTTTCCCTTCCCATGATGCACTACAACCCGCTATACCCAATCCGCCTCAGTCGATATACCGGAAAGTGCTTACATTATTCTTTCCTAATTGTCCTAACGGTAAAAACTGCTTTAAAAAGAATGAAAAATAACCAAAATTAAGTAACAAATGAAAATGATCCATTTTTACGAAAAGAAGACCATTCATAAATAATATGACAGGAAGACAATCTGTACCACACAGTTGTACGCCCATAATACCTAAAATTTGCTACTACTTTTCGGTTTTAATTAAAAATCCTTTAAAATCCTCTATTTTTCGTTTTTTTCCATTTAATATGAGTAATAATTTGCGATCTTGAGACGCCACCTGAGGAGGAACAATTTTTTTCTCTCTTCTTCCACTCTCCTACACAACGATGAGGATTTCCTTTTATCACCGTGAATCAAATTATCTTTATAATCTAATTTATGCTGAACATAAAAATAAATCAAGATTTGTTTTAACTTATTTAGGTTTTCCTAGATGGGTGTTAGGGCACGGCACATTTTTCTATGCTTTCAAAATCAAATATTAAAAGCGAAGAAAATTTTTACTAAGAATTAGAGAAACAAAAACCAAAGCCAAGCATCGTTTATTTCTTCAGCAAGAAATACCCAAAAACATGGATTCAATCGCTTGAAGAAAACTCTTTCTTTCTTAATTATTTATTATTTTATCTCATGTTCATTCCTTGGTGCCTTATTTCAGGATAGCACGTACAAAATTATTGTGAAGTAAAGTACTAAATAAAGAAATTTTGAGCATTACCTTCAGTGTGAAAGCGAGAAAGAAGGAAAATATACACAGTATAACTGATATAATATGAAGCTAAGGTAACTTTATAAGAATTATGTTAGCCGTTCGTAATTGTTACACAAAATACTTTCTAAAGTTTAGCTTCAAAAAAAATTAGCATCCTTTTATCGAATAGGTTACAGAATACCTATTATCCCCGATATTTAAAAACTTTAACCTATCCTTGTTTACTCAAAATTCTCACTTTAAAGAGAAGAAATTGGTACAAGGACATTAATGTATTAGAAGTTATAAAGTATCTTATATCCGTGTTTGTCCGTTTTCGGAATAGCGTTAATACTGGGGTTTAGAAAAAATGATTGATTAACATAATAATGATGTTATTTTTATCCTACTTATGAAAGCTTGGAGCCATGATTTCGTATAAAATAAGCGGGTACAAAGTGCAATTCCATGAACATTTAGAGACCTCTTCGATGATGCAGCAAATTAAACAATTTTCTTCTAGTACGTCAATGGAATAGGCGCTGAAAACAATGCGTTTGTCGTTTGTTGGGGTCAGCGTCTTCTAGATACCGGAGCTCCAGGAAATGCACTTCTGAGAACCACCCAATGCGCATTTCGATAGCCGACATGATGATAGTATGGCTCACGAAATGCGCCTTGGATGGTTCCTAGAAGGTCCTGGGCTTCCCATTGCTTCCAGACTCAACATAATTCTGCTTATAAAAATCCATTAAAATTTGTGTTCAAACACCAAACTTTTAATCTGGTCACGAAAATCATACCAGCCTATTAACTGCTCACATCAAAAGAAAGACAATCACTCTTGCAATTTGTTTCTCATGGTGACGATTTTAACGAAAGGAAATTGAGTCACAATGAATAAGAGTGGACATCCGACGGAATCAAGCGATGGAAAGTTATTTCTCGGTCGGTGCAGTAGAATAACGCGAAGGAGCGATAATTTCGCTTTCCGAATCGAGAGCTCCGATAAACGCTGCGCCTCGTAAAGGTCATTTTAGCGTCCCTTTCACTTTACGCGTCCATTGTCAAACCTTAATTTCCGCACGGATGTCGAAACGCATTTCGTCATTCAATTTCTTAACTCGGCCACTCTCGCCTTTCTCCACCTTATCATTTTCTTTACAATCCTTCGCTTCCCGCCAATTCCAATAAATCTTTTCCATAATATCCTCATAGTAAAGCCTTCATCAGTGATTTTTTCCGTGTGTTCACGGCTATCGCGTGACCCTGATAATGAATTTTCGGCGTCGACGAATTCGGATTCGGCTAAAAAAATTCGGTGGATGCGCGCGCATAAAAATTCAAACAGCGAAACAAAATGGAGGTTAGCCGTTCTTAATTCTGAAAGTGGATGCAAGTTTCTCATATTTGTTACAGGGAAGATTCTAGAAATGCTCCATCGGAGGAGTGAAGTTGCGAAGGAGTGTACTTGCCAGTATGTGCGGCGGTTTAATACAATTAGGAGAAGAAAATACATGGTTTCAAATCTAAGACGCATCCAAGTTTTGTAAGTCTAGTGAAGGGGTAAAATAATAATAGTGCGGTTGTAAGACGTGTGCTATTTTCCGTGGTATAAGACTATGCGGAATCTTTGCTTAAACGTACCGTACATGTGCCGGTAGAGCCGATATGCGTCATTGTCTAAGAATTGTTTTTTACTTAATATCATGCATGACTTCCGATAATCTTTTAATGAACCTAGGTGCTATGTCTTTTTATTAATCTTAATCGACCAGAAGAAATAGATTAAGAACTGTGCGTTAAACGTTTTCTTACGAATAGAACGTTAACTGGTACGGAAAATCTCATTCATAGCTTTAAACGTTATTGCCAAAGTAACTTTTCTCTGTGATATCTTTTCCACAACAATGCATTTTACATCACGAATCTGAGAATCACCCAATGTTTGGGATTTCCACATGTAGAGAAAGAGACATCTTAGATTCGAGAATAAACGATATTCATGTGTGTTGTAGTGTAAAGTTACGTGTACAACGTAGTGTGGTAGTGTAAGGTAAAGGGTATAACGTCACGTTCCTGGGCAGATCTAGAAACTTGCGTTAAATTAATTTCCTTTTGAACTCTCTCCGATAAACTTTTTAAATGCCACTTCGCCGAGATTATTGTGTTTGATAATTAATAGAAAATCTTCATATCTGAATTTTATTTCAATCTCTTTGTCAGATCAAATATATTACAATCACAGCAACCTCAAGGGGGCCCCTCCTTTCCTTGAAGAGTTTGTTTTGTGAATCGCCTTCTTTGGCCTTTGGGAACCTTCAAATAATAATCGGAATTCTTATTGAAAAAATATTAGTTGTCCTATTAATAAAAAGTACTCACATAAAAATCGTTAGCGGCGATCCTTATCGTTTTCTAAGGTGTGAAACATTTATTTAAAAATTAAACAGCCGAATTCCATCCCTTTTGTTTTCTAATGCAAAAGAAATAAAAATTTGTTATATGTGACGCTATTCCGCTTAAAACGCGGTTATAGTTGGCTCCCTGAAAAGAGTTCTAACAGTGTTTTACTTCATTTAAATTCCAATCACCTTACCATTTCTATAAATCTGTATAAGCTTTAAGAAATAGAGCTAAAATTCATTTCCTCGAGTTTTGGAGCAATGATACCGACATTAACTTAAAAATTTGTAATAATATGAAAAGTTCGATTTCTTTATGTGGATCCGCGCGGTAACTCTCTGACCAATGCCTCACGGATTTTAGAGATGGAAGTATAATTCCATAAAACTCTTCTTCACTGCTATAATACCCACAGCACAGAAATTAACTTCGGACACTTGCATATTTCAACATCAAAGTGAATGCCCTGAATCTCGGCTTAAGTGTGAGCATTTAATGTAAACATAGTGTAGGTAATGAAGGGAATATATATTATAAAATTCATGAAGATGAATATTGAGAATAAAAGTACTCAAATAACGAGTCTAATGCTCCATCAAGCCAAGAGGAAAATTTCTTGGCTCTTGCTTTAACTCGTTTATCATCTAAGCTTTCCATTTTCCTTTTATTTGCTGAGATCTTCGCGTAAGTAAAGCAGAGGTAAATAAAGCTCGTTTTCTGTTTAAGCTATTGCCCAAGAATAGGCCGTTATACGCTTCTGTATGTATGTATGCGAGTGTCTCTTTACTTCCTTTAATGCGCTGGCATTTCAATTGTTTTGAAATGCGATTCCGTTGTTTTCAGCGAAAGGTTTTAGAATGAAAGCTGCAAATCATGCGAACTTCCACTTTACTGGGATTTCTTCACTTTGTCTGTCACATTTGAAACCAAATGAAGCGTTTAGTGGCAGAACTGTGCTGCGATTCCTGTTAATCACAAAAATATTGAGTGAAAATATTCTAACGTGAAATTATCCACACATTTCATCGTCATTTTAATATAGACAATCTTTCTACGGAAAAAGTTACTGAAAGCTTTAAATCCGAGCGAATTTCCCAATATAGCATCTGCTAGAATACCTTGATGTTATTACGTAATATAATTAACTATTAGATGGTGATATAATTGATATAAAGATTGATATAAAGATATACTTTCTTAAAATTTAAGAATATTGCCGTCGTTAGCATAGTTTAGTATAAAAAATTAGCACAATACAAGTGTTGCCCTAGTTTTTGGACGCAAATAATTTCATATGAAATTTATTTTGTTTAAGGTTTTCAGTTTTTATTCGTCTTGTAAAGGGTATGGAAAATTAAAGGAAAATTTCAATGAAATTATGTGGAAACTGTGAATATTAGTAATGTAAGAATCGTGCTTTTTCTCTTCGAATCGAATTAAAGTAGAATTGACTAAATATTCGATTCGATACACAATGCTTTTCCGGTTGTCTCTCGTAAATTTGGCAAACATTTCTGACATCTCTTCTTATCGTAATCCTCTGCTGAAATGTAATTGAAATTTAATTGGAGTTTTCCTTAGATTGGATTTAATTTCTTACTTATAGTCGTTTTGATTATTAAACTAGTTTTGGTTAGAAACGTACTTATATAAAATGTGATATGCAAATTTCATATAGAAGATTGAAGTATGGGATGAAAAAATATTAACGAAAAAGCAATTTTCCTCCACTTTGAAAACTTTTCGCCGATTGATTTGACATTTTCATATCTCGATTTGATACAAAATTTTTATAGAACAAAATTATCAATGAATTTCATTCGAAATTTCGAGTATTCGCATACCTCTAGCGAATATACATTTGAAATAAGTAATAGAACATATAGCTTCTTCTGGTCGTTTTATCCACGGAACATTAGAGAATATAATATAAGTTAGACTTAGAAAGGGATTTCGGTGTTTGTGCACCCCCTGCCACACGCCTTTGGTGGCTTGTAGATATATGTTAATGTATTCTCTCGCGTGCCATTGGTCCCCCCAGTCAAGGCTCAAAGTAAAGTTTCAAATTTTTTGATCAAGGAATATCCGTATGATTTTTAATGGAGCAAACATAACATTTAATTCGTTTTCTAATGTATTCAAAAAAGGTTTGAAAAGTGGTTTTCGACTACTACTATATTGTTCTAAATGGTCTAATTAAACCATACCCTCTTGTTATGCACCATAAAGGCGCTAAAACCGCCTATTTAAGTCCGCAATAAGAATCAACGCTTCAATTGGCTGTTGAGCAGCGACGCCAAAGGGTCAAAGACTGCTTCTCCTCTGTTTGTTTGTATTCACTCTCTCAATCCAACATCAACACAACCTCTAAAACCGCAGTAAATTTCCTTATCTTATCTCGGCCAGTTTCTTCAGTATCTGCCTGATAGGAGATGACGAAGGCTGTGAAGAGATTTTCTTCATTTCTGAGTTTTTCTGCTGTCAGAGAGGGTTAATATACGTAGCTGTTCCACCATCATCCTTGTTATCTCCCAATAGTTAAAGGCTTTCTGAACTTCTTGATTTCTTTTAACTCTTCCAGTTGATAATGACTTACGAGATGAGAGTTAAAATTCCACGTGTACGAAGGCAATCAAAGTTGAGTTTTTGAATTCACGTAATTTTATTTGTTGTAACATTACTATGACGGTTCAAGTATTTTTGATTACACTCGGAATCGAACTCGGTTTAGCCCAGGAAGTGACACGTCACCCTTCTACATTTGTCACTATGCCGTTATGATTTTTATGTTGACATCATTAATGATGATCATCAAACTATGTAGGATACAGCGAAACAGAATATCGTAATTCTTTCCGTCTGTGATGATAATTATCGACCATGATAAATAATTTTAATTATTAATAAATGTTATTGCTCAAGATCCGCTCATGAGATGATAATCATTACGATCTGTATGTAAAAAATGCCTTCCGAGTCAGCGAATACGGAGCGTTGTTTCCTCAAGAGCCCGAGCGGATTAGAAATTACGAAATGCTGTAATATGCTTCACCTTTCCAATTGCTCCTGTATGGAAGAGTATCTTTTACCACATTACTTTCATAAATCATTACCTTTTTTTATAGATCATGGAGCAATTTAATCCAGATGAGTGGGAATACAATACAAATGTCTTTATTTGGGCGAAATTTGAACTAAAAAAAAGTGCCTTCTTCCATTTAATCCTTGTCAGAATGTCGATCAAATGTAGAAAATGGATTCAGATTTGAATCAAGAATATAAATGTAAGTTTTTCTTCCTAAGGTTTGTTTCCCAACCATCTTTCTAAAATATAATATTTAGTCTTTTTATCAAGTACGTTAGAAGTAGAGAGGAAAAAGGAAAGAAAAAATGGTTACGTAGAGAAAAAGAAAACATACTTTTGATCATAGAAAGAATATTTCCGCAGCAAGAAAACTCCTGCAAAGAGAATAGTGGTGCGGCAAACACGAGAAAGATGCATGAAAGAAAGAAAAGATAGATTATGTTCTTATTTAAAGCTATAAAAGTTAATAACGGATACAGTATACATCAGAACACAAGTATTCTTTGTCGTTGAAAGTTGAACATGTTTAATAGGTGATTGGTAAATAATTCTGAAGCCATGCATTTGATGATTTTGTAAATGCCTCAGCCATATTTCAATATTTAAAGACAACTTTTCCCCTCACGCAGTCGTACACCAGCTGAAGCTCACAAATATCCTGCTCTTAGTAAGAGAATGCTTGTCTGCCTGGAAATTTTACCCTTTTCAGTCAAAATCTGGGCTCAGAAACAGCGATTTGGGTTGAAAACGTTAGTTATTGGACGGAGCCATGTGTCCAGCCTGTTTTCCAACTGCCGATATTTCTCCTCACAAACGCTTGTTATCTTAGTGGTGCTCGGGTAGTAGTAGTAGCGTGGGGCTCAGAGGGGGCGGGCGGGGGCAGGGATGGGGGCGGAGAAGGGGCAGACGGCAGGGCGACTCCTCGAGATGTTGCAGACGGGATGAGGTCTCCTCCCAAGGCCTCTCTTGAGGCTGCGTTGCCACTCTTACTCTGTTTACATCCCTCATGGAAAGTGCTTCTCCCTATAATCAAAGTAAGGTGTCTCTTCCGATATGCTTTACATTTCTATAGCATCTTTTGGCGAATAGTTTCATTTGTTTAATTCGTTTTTCAGGAAAGAGTGAATTTTAGCTTCTGCTCGGATGTACGTGACAATCGCAATGCTCCATTGCATATACCAACCACGCTGCTCTGCGCAAGATTTTATCTGAGCTTTTCGATTTCAAATACGCAAACACGATGAACGATCAAACGGAATAGGAAAATCATATAACTCAAACAGCTTTACTTAGAATTACAAACAGTAAAACCCAACGATGTTTTCAAAGGACCGAGTGAAAACTTCCATATACATAGTAAGAGATAGTGTTTATATCGGAATATGAGAATACTTCATTTCTCGCGCGTTAAAAGAAAAGAAACAAAATAAAAATTTTATGAACTTTTGAATGCTTGCGATATGAGAAATCATCATCTTCGAACATTATATCTAAATATTCTGTCCTTAGATGAGACTGATAGAGAAAATCTCTATCTCAGAGCTAGAATTGGATCTGTCAAAGAAATGAGGAATGAACAGATTAAGGCAAGACGAATCAGAAAAGAAGAGAGAAAGACGGCGATACTGATAGTCTTATCATTTTATCTTTAACGAGACTGACGATTGTATAAAGCATGTGGAAATGTAATTGGGAACGACAAAACTACACCTCATGAGTGGTTAGCAGAGCGTCACCCGTGTATGGAGAAAACCGTGTATTAAACAGGATAGCATTTTCGTCTGTTTTTCACTGTATTTACGTAACTCGATTAGTTTCCCAACACCATCTCCAATGTAAACACACGCACGTATGCACTCACATATTTAAGAAATGGCCTTTTTAATTTCCGAAATCTTGGTTGTGACTGTGACTTGACTATGAACTGATACTCAGCAATCCCGTGCATAATTAATCTTCCGCATAATTACATAATCACCCATGTGCTGTTACCTCATTACGAGTGTGAGACCTTCTCTGAGCCTCATCTTCTTCCATAGTTTATGTCGTACAATTAGCCGCTCTCCTCGGCCGATTTTTCTTTGAGTTCTAGGATCCGATGAAAACCCTCGCATAAATTTATTGGCGAGTCAAAATATTTGTCTGTATTTTGTCATTCTTTCTCAACATTAACTTATTATGTTATTTTTACGATTATTTTCATTTTTATCTCTACAAATAATTCATACACAATTTATGATTTATAGGTTAAGATTAGTCAAGTTCTTAGACAGAGTTTTACTCCGTGATTTCAGGATGCTGTATGTGTTCGAATAATGTTTCACGGTATCAAATGCTATTCAAGTTGCATTAATATAGGGGCGTATCCAGAAACTTTCTATCGGAGCCGATTAAGAAAATTTTCTCATAAACTCATCTCCAGTTAACTTTTAAATTGATATTCTGTTGACCTAGAGGTGGTAGGTATAACATAATCTTAGAAAAACTTCGCCTTGGTTTTTAAGTTCCTCGTCACATCCTGTGCAAAACAGTGGTCATGCAGAGTCATCAGGGGACTCTCACCCCCATTCCCCCCTCTGGATCTATTAATGCTTTTAAATAAACCTGTTTTATTGTAGACGGTTCATTGCTTGATGAAATGTTACCAGTTATATTACATAAGAAATTGTCGTAAAAATAACAATACTTATTTTCACACTAAGGCTCAGTATTGTGATCGATTTAATATATTTAATAAAATTCATATGATAATGCCTGATTAAAGCACAGGCAATCTGGTATCTAATTTAAACATCGCTTTAAATGCCACTTTTGGCTTAAATTGACATTATAATACCTGAGTAAAAGTATAAACATCTGTTCTCACTTTTGCTATAAAGATGATTTTCCACCAGATTTGACTTCACAAGATTAATTATTAACTTCTTAAGTAAATGTTTTTTCTTCATTGTGGCTGAAAGTGAGAAGACAATTACAAACGCTTTTGCGGTTTCTAATGTTGAAGTAAGTATAAAATGGCTATGCGGAGGGAGAATAGGATGATGAGAAGCGCACATAGAAAAAGCAAAGCACCTTAATGCGTTTGGAGCAAACATGAAAATGTTGCGAAGGAAATTATAGCCAATGGATGTCGCTGTAGATTTATGGCGCTGTGTTTTTCTCGTCGGATATTATGCATCGCTTTTCGTTTGAAAGACGGATGTTTATCGTTCTTCTTTTCTCGATTAAAAATCATTTTTTCTCCCCCAACTTTACTTTCCTTCGATGAGGCTTTTATCTCCTTCCGTTAGCTCCCGTTCCTCGACCACTTTTTCTCCCTCATACATATACATCTCATCCTGACCTCTCCCTCACCCTTCCTCACAAAAAACACCCATAGAATACGCTCACACATTTTGAAGGTTTTTGACTCCAACGTTCTCTGCTACGAACCGACCATTATGCCATCGTAATTTCTATTATCTCGAGTTTTCTTCGCTTCTCATTTTTTTTAATACGGTGCTTAAAAGTTTTTATGTTCGTTGCTCCCGGATAGCCAAATGGGTAGTACGTTCGACTCCGGTGAAAGCGGTCACGGGTTCGATTCCTGAAGGAGGCCTACGTGCGGAATGATCTTAGCTGTCGAAGGACTATTAAAATTACTAATAACAACGCTTGATTGTATCTTCGTTTCACCTTTCTTAGCTCAGAGTTATAATCAATATAAATCTCTATTTTTTACTGTCTTCGGACATTCGATTCGTACTTGACATGTTCACGCTAAATAAGTCCAGTGAATGACATTTTAATATTGACTGCTGCTTGTTTATCTTCTGTATGACTTCTTTTTTCTATATTTATAAAAGTATGAATGAATTGTTTGTACGTTATGTAAATCTGTATTTTGTTATCGAGTGGCATGCCACGAGGCATAAATAAATATTAATATTATTTTGTTGATTTAACTGATGAAAAAATGCATAAATCGTGATTTAAATATTATCAAATAAATATTATAATCGCTGGAAGAACAGGTACCCCTTTCACTCTAGTAATTTGTCATTTTTCGCAATGAATAATAAACGAAGTGGCGAAAAAGTACACATTAGCAATATTTACAATAATATACATGGATAGACTTGATAAGTAAGCTATGATTTCAATATCACAGAATGCACTATTTATGTGCCTTGAATTCCACTTAGTATCGAACTATCCTTCAATTCACTTTAGTTAGCTCAACATTTTAATCACGTGTCATTAGCCCGAGTTCAATCCTTAGATCCTCTTCACCTCGTAATTGATCTCTTCATTAACGACTCTCTTAGCGTCTTCGTCGGGACTCGATTAAAATCGGCGTGTTTTGCAGTTTATCCGATGTGTTTGTGAGTGAGTCCGCAGAGAGGCGCTGGCGTCGCCGTTTCCCTCACTAACCTTATCCAAGGCTGCTGTTTACACCTTCACAAGAGCGTTCACCTCCTCCCCAACGCCTCTTTTTTTCCGACGGACCCCAAAATAAGAATAACACGCTACTTCCCCATATAACCGATCCCTTTTCCCCTAATACCCCTATTCTTCCCTTTCCTTCGCTTTTATGTCCCTCTTTTCTTTACTGTCCGATGAAAATTTTCTTTACGTCAGTCTCTGAAATATTGTTTTCTTTTACCGGTTGGATTGTCGTTCACACGCACGTAGAGACTTCCAAAAGATATAGGAAAGGGGTTAATGTCGTTCTTAAGAAGCTGTAAGACCTCATTGTCGCGGATATGTGATTGTTGAGACTTTTTAAGGTCTGGATGTATGCAACAATGCTATGCAACAATATCACTTTTATTTTTTTATTATCGGTTTTATTTTCGGTCACAATAATGCAAGACGTGGTAATATTTGGATCCGGCAACAATTAATCTCCACTAGTATAAATAATGTAAGGAAATGGCGAAGTGGGCAAAAAGGTACTTACAGATACTTAGGGAAAGTTACTCACTGCAGGAAAACACCAAGTAAGAAGAGAGGTGTAAGATACCTCCGTAAATCAAACGTAAGACCAAAAGTAATCGCTATAAGCAATGAGCAAATGAGAAATTACATGACAAGAAAATATAGATACACAGTCGAGTACATACATATATGAAGTACATCATTAATTAAAGTATATATATCAATGAGCATAATCAATTACCTTAATATACATTTTGGTATGAAATAGATAAAAGGAAACGTAATTTAGCCCGTGTTAGTACCGATAATAAATTGTAAAAACAATAAAAATACATTTTATAGCTCTAGAAAATATTCTGTACTACACAAAATTCTTAATAAATCGCGTAATAAATAATAATTAATGTAGGTAGTCATTTTTTATTGAGTTTGTAAATACATTCATAAATACATATTTTAAATAGAGCAATTAACTCATACATTTGCGATCAATTATTAACTACAATGACAGTGGTCTTAATAAAGTAAACCATTATCCTCCAGAATAGCCAAGTGGGCAACGTGTTCATCTTTACTGAAAGCAGTCCCGGGTTCGATTCCCGGTGGGAGCCAACATTTGCTGAGTGATTCTACCTGTCTTAGCACCATTGAAAATATTACTATGATTTAGGAATAGTGACGTTAGATTGTAGTTGTTGATCTTATGAAAATAGATATGGTTTATTTTAAAGCAATTACATAGATGAGTAAGAGGTATGATATCTAAGTAAAAAGTATTAAATAATGTAGACCAAATGTAAGCTTTCTGATGATCGAATGTTGCTGATAACATTGAGGATCGAATAGCAATGCATTAACACGTAAGTCACCTCTCTGCTTTTGAAGCGTCTATTCTGAAAGCGGTAAATTGTGGTCCCTTCCTCAACTGACAAGTGGCTTTGAAGGGGAGTCTGGACACCTGCAAATGCTGCTGCCTCCACAGCCTGATATTAGGTCAAAAAAGAGGCGTATTTTCCCTCGGAAAGGGTCCCAGATGATTGTAAGGGGAAAATGGTTTTCGGTTGGATTAAGACTGGGTAAATGGGTTTAGCCAAATGTAAACTCGGGGAGATCCAGAGTAAGTTAACAACAGCGATTCTCTGTACGCCTTAAAGGTATTATAACCTATATTTTGCATTTAGATACATTATTTCAGCATCTTTCCTTTAGTAAGCGGATATTATCATTGCAGAAATAGTGTAGAGACCACTTTTTGTAAAGTCATCAACCCGGAAGCTGACTGAATCCTCACCCCTTCACGGGTAACAACCATAAGGAGCGGGTTGTAGTGTATACTATGAGGTATACTATAAACGAATATATAGCATATGCGGCATACAAGGCTGATTGAGGAGTGATATTTTGACCTTGTTTTGCTCACTAAGAAGGAATGTAATAAGTGGAAACATAATCAGTCATTATAATAGCAATATGGTATTAAATGTATCTCTGTAACTTTCATATTGTCAAAGTCATGAACAAGACTGACAATAAGAGGTTCTCAAATGAAATCGCGATTTTGAGACGAAAATCGTTCAGCGTAAAATAGGATCGAATGTAACATAATTTATCGTGCCTTTAAAGTGTTTATTTCCACTTATATAAAGTGATAAAAGTGTTTGCTTTGCTATTATACACATATACTACTCGCGTATCACGAAAACCACACCGCTGCAGCGGCCGGTAAATTCGGTCAGCAAATCAGAAACAGAATAAAGATAAAAGATTTGCATAGAAGGATGCTAGGACGTGCGAAAACTACACATGAATGTCTTAGCGCTCTTGTAATTTGCGAGGAATTTCGTACTTTCTTTTGGAAATAATCGAAATCGTTAGTAATATCAAAAATCTTAACAGGTCGTGACTGCGTCACATATCGAGATTAAATTTTGGTAATTTATTTATTTTTATTCAAATGTCGAGATTAAAAAATAGCTGTAAATAACCACTTGAACTGAAACATAACCGTTAAGAGGTTAAGTTAAGGAAGATAGGAGTGAAATGATTAGAAATAAAAATTCTACAAACAAATAAGAGGGTCGGACTGATTTTTAGATTTTCTGAGTTCATAGGAATCCTTGTAATGTTTACGCCGCGGTTCATCGGTGATATTTCTTCAAAGATATTTCTTAATTCCGAATCATGAAGTTGCTGAAAAATTTATTTATTTGTTCAAACATTTTTTCCGATCATAATTTCTTTTCACGAATCAGCTTGTCATTCAGCTTATTCCGGTTCAAAAGGTTTGCTCCCTCAATCTTCTCCATGGTTTTCCTCTAATTCTTTTTGTTTGGATCGAAGGGATTCTCATGAAAATCTTCTTCCAACCATTTTGTATGGGCATTTAGCCTTTCCTACTGTGTGTGATATTATTTCAATTTCGGCTGAAATTTTCAATTACTTCCTCAATATCTCATTTTCTTAATTTTTAATGTCCAGCACAATCATTTAATGATAAGAGACACTATGACAGATTCCCGTTCTCTACTTTCGTTATTTTTTAAAATCTTAGATACTTCTACACACAGGAGAGTTGGTACCATAGTTTTTTCTCGTTGCTGCAGATAGTTCAACGGTTTCTTCTCTTTTTTTTATCTCGATAATGGAAAATGAAACTGTTCTTTCAAACTCGGTTGGTGTCACAAGTATCTATTATGATACACTTCATTTCGGAGGAGATTAATCGATGTGCATGACAGGCCTTTATCGAGAGTTAATTCAATCGCTTATTTCTCTGGAGAGGAACCAACCCGCGGAGTCGTAACCCACCGAGGATAGCTTAAATTATGGCATCTAATTCCCTCATTGTGTTCATTGTGTATATCACTATATTTCCTCGTAATCTTTCGTCGTATCTCTTTAACTCTTTGGATGAGTACACGTGAAAAGGCGTGTTTTACAGCCTCCGCTATTTCGGTACGGTTCCCATGCAATTCCATGACTCCTAATTCCTTTAAATTGAAAGGGTGTGCCTTCGACAAAAAATAACAGCGCAGGAACAACAGCGGCAAGTCATAGATATGGTTTCCTCGTGAAGTAACCCATTGGTTCGATTAGCGATAGCATCGAATCGCCGTCAAAGTGGCCTTTTTTTACCCTTTCTTTGTCAAAACAAATTCCCCAACCCTTCCCTCCGCGGATTCTGCAGGTGCAGGGGATGTTTCGCATCCCCTATTCTAGACACTGTTTAACCCTCCCATTTTCACACGCACCCCTAAAAAAGGCGTCCTCTCGAGGGTGGGCAAACAACAGCCTCCGGTTCCCATCGCCTTTGACGGATGCGCAGGTGTCTGCACAGAGGTCATCGGAGTCACTGGAGGAACAGATTCGTTGTCTGCGAATACACTGAAAAGGAATCAATGCCGTCCCAAAGTGACATTTTCTTGGGCTGTCTCTCCGATCGGGAAACGATGGGTAACGGCGAGGGTTTGTCAATTGTTCGTGATCATCTCTGATAGGCTATAGTAATAGAGAAATTTCTACTGAGGACTGCTTGTTTATCATAATTTTATGTCGTGTAATATTGTTTTAACGTTGCTAGATAAGATTAGTTCAAGAATCTCTGCGATCGATTTACCAAACTGCTAAATCAGTTTTCTTTTGAATTTTAGATTAAATTTTTATCCTTTTTAAAAATGTTTGGCTTTTGAGAACTTACGAATGTTCTGATTATGAAACAAGGATACATTACCCTCCTTTTATCAAATAAAGATACTTATATCTATCCAGCGCTTTATCTCATTATTTTATTTAGTTTTAAGCTATACTTTCTACACGGCATGTTGCTCACTTCGACTTGAATACGTGGTACTAAAATAGAAAATGGTGCAGAATGACTCCAGCAATCGTCGCATCATAATACTACTGCTACAAGTAAATCTGTTCGGCAGCCAACACGTTATGGAAATCCATGAAAGCTAAAAGAGAAGATATCGATGCTTTTTCCTCAAACTTCTACTCAGAAGACCGGTTTTGGGGTCTGAATCACCATGTCACGCTAGAGAGTTAAAAAAATCTTAATCAGCGCAGAACTTTTTGTGGCGATGGAGACGATGTAATGCTGAAGGCGGTTGTCTAAATATACTTCTAAAAATAGCATTCATCAATTTTCGTGAAGTATTTCTCTCTGAAATTTCAAAATTTTTCAATTAGGAAAGCAATCTGTTGGTTCAATATTCACAAGCAGAACAAATGCCGAAGCAGGGAAGAATTTATAATTATATATTACAATAGGCGATGGCCGAGGGCCTCACTCACGAGAGAGGCCTCAGTAAGATTGTGCTTATGTACTCTTGATAACGTAATACTAATTGGTTCAATTCTTTTGAGATACGACTCGTTCTTGAACCTCAGGGAAGAATTTGATTAATGCTAAGTAAATCCATGTTAGATATTTGTAGTATATATTGTAAACTCTTTTCATCATTCATTGCAATTAATCAAAGAGCTGCTCATAATTCGATATTTTGTTTGATATTACTTTGGTGAAGGGACTCAGAGTTCTATAACATTTATTTTATATTTTGTTTTACCAAAATAATCGAATTTTAACACATAATTCATAATGAGTGCCTGATCTTTGGGCTTCTGATAACTTAAATCCGTCCAATGAATCCTAAAATGAGAGAATGAGGGCAACCATCTCAGTTCTGCTCATCTTAATAAAACGAGTTCGATTCCAGATCTCATTCCTCTTTGCGGAGATCCAATCGCGAATGTCATATGTGATGACCTCCATCTTGCGTTCGATTTCACCTCACTTCGATTGTTCCGGGAATCCGATTTCGCAATACAATGCATCTCTCTCCTCATGCAATTTCTCCATTTGGACCACACGGAAATGCAGTTCGACTTTTGACCCATTCGATTTGGGTGATTGCATTGATGACAGAAAGAGTTGGAAGCGCTCTCTCAAGATTATCTCCGTGCCAACGATAAATAAATAATTACGTCGTTCACTGCGTGAATTATTCTGATAATGAGGTCAATGATTGCGTATTGGGGCGACAACTCTTCTCACTTGAGCTGTAACTTGAGTGAGCGGATGAAAATCTGGTTTTATGGGTATCATATGCAAATATTGTGGTTTTCAAGGTAAATAAAAGCGTCTTTATTTTGGGCTAAATTGATACTATAGTCCTCTACGCCATTCAACGCACCATAACTTTAAACAGTTCTAATTTATAAAATAATAATAATTGAAAGGAGCTTAAATGATAGAGAATAATAAAAATTTAGTTTAAATTTAGTAAACCATAAGAAAAAAGAAGCCATAGCGAGAAAACATCCGCAAAGTATGGGTTCGGAAAAACTTCAGAAACCTTCTCAGAGTGTCAACTATAAAATTTTGAAGAGATATCCCTATCATGACGTGGAAAAAATAATGACAAAGATTTTTGGTACATAAAGTTTTGAATTAAATGTTCATAATTTTAGGTTAGAGCGCATTTCAAAAATGTAATGCGTATATCAGCGCTCTCAAGCGTATGAAAAGTAGCTCGATCACGTGTTCGACCTGATCTGCCAATGAAGCTCTTTATAAAACTGAGAATGACTGATGTAGAATCAGCAATGCATGCATTCCCTTTCTCTCACCAAATGGAGGCTATACCGGGGTGCATTTATATAGGTAGATATTTTAATGTGGTTTTTACGTTCGCAGGCATTAAAATCGATTATCTTTTGACAAGTGGATCTCGAGAGACGGATTTATCATTAAGAGTAACAGGTATTAACCACCCTCAAGAGGGCCACGAAGGGGCATTTCGTAGATTTCTATGTGAAAATATCCCTTGTTGGGGCCTCAAAATGGTCCTTGCGTCTAAGGCCTCCGTTTGCTGAAATTTGACCCCGAGGATTTCTTCTGGAAACTATTTCATTAAACTTGGGGAACGATCGATTGACGTTTAGTGGACATTCCTTCATGGAACGTTTAACATTTTCGAGCGGCAAAAGAAAGAAATCCGTTGAGCATTAGCGTGTCTGCAATGGTAGTCAAGGGTCGGATACGCACCAAGTGCTTCGGAGGACTTATTAGGCGCTCTTAAATGGGAAGGTCGCCATTGAGAAAGGATGCCATTGGAGCTGCTGCTACTGGAGCCACGCTTCACTGCATTTGGGACTCTTCACTTGGATTACCGCTGCTGCCGACATGCATCAACAAGATATCAGATCTACACTTTTTTGCTTCCTTTATCATTTGTGCTCTCTTCCTCCAATGAAAGGATACGGGGGTACTCTAACGCATTTCAAATGTGGAAAAGAACTGAATTAGGTACTAGAAAATCATCAAATGTATTTTGTTGTTACATTAATTTAATTATTTCAATTCGAAATTTCAAATCGAAGAGAATTATTTTTTACAACTTCGAACCGAATCGTGATATGTTAATCTTCAAATAGAATGCAAATTTAAATGGCGGATATTTGTGTTTCCGTCACACCGTACATTTTATTGACTATACTTCCGTAATCAATTACTTTCGAGTATTGTTCGCGGAAAATGATTTTTAATCGAATTCACTTTAATCGAATTGTTCTATCATCTTTTTCTCTGACCTTTCTCGCAGTATTAAAATAGCTTAGGAAGGACTAGCTACATCTTCTAAGGATTTACTCTACTGAATTATAGCTTTGATAGAATCTTCTTTCTTCTAAAGATTCCCATCCTGCGTCCTGAAGTATTTGAGCTACGCTCGTCGAGTTATAATATAATAATCTTTAAAAAACGTATTTCCTTTCGTTTTACTATCCCTAACACGCGTTCGTAATACCTTTTCTATTCTATTTTCTTCAATAGTATTTCCTTAATATTTTTAGAATATAGTTTACTTGAAAATAATCATTATGATCAAAGCAGTGCGTTATTGATATGATTGATATTGAAGTATGGTTCTGAAAAAGTTTCTTAAATCTTTAGTTTATTTTAAGAATTTCCTTGTATCATTATCGTTTAAAATCAAACATTTTGTTAATTTTCTCTGCTCACGATTTCCAATGGGCGATAAGTACACAATAGAGCATTTTTATCGTTGAAAATAACTGATGGAAGATGGAGGATAGAATGGATGGAGAAAATCCCTTTGGAGCTGATCGAAGAGACACAATGGGAGAAGTGGGTTGTGTGTGTGCACCCTCGTAGTAGAGGCTTTGTTTTGGTTGGAGACGTGGCAACAGCGCGTCGAGGAACAGCTGAGGCTGTCCGAGGTGGATGACCACGGATGAAGAGGTCGTGCACACACGTCGTGATTACGGTGTTGAACTCTACTTGCTCCATTTTCGACTTCGTTTTATTAACGATTCATGGCTCTTATTCATTTTCACCATGCACTCGACGACGGATTTTAATTGTACTAATACGATAGATTTTCGTTATTCATTCGGGAATTGTATATATTTGTAGAAATCTTTCCCGCTCCGATTCCCTATTATCATGAAGTTTTATTTAATTTATGCAGTTTTTTAGCGAAAGTATTACGCTTATATATTGGCACTAGATTCCCTCTTTACCGATGATAGAAAGTTAACTCGAATAAGACGAATATATTAATTAACTAATTAATTGTGTGTGACGTCAAGGTTTTCTCTAAATTGTAAACGGAAATGAAAAGTCCGATCAATCCAGCTTGAAGCCAGAAATTCTTTTTGATCTATATACTTTTATTAGAAATAAGTCACCGTTTTGTACACAAAAGCATCATAAACAAACGAATGAATCGCAGCAATATTGTATCGAAAATTTTTGTTACGCTGAAAACCGAAAACCATAAATTTATTTTTATTAAATTAGCTATCTTAATACCAATTGTCTTGGAAAAAAGTCGACCAGCTCGGGCCAAATGATCTAGTATGATGTAGTATAGCCGTGTCGCTTTAAATTATGTTTTAGAGTAACAAAATATTATTTTGCAAATCAAAAGTTACTTATGTCATTGCTAAGAGGACAAGAAATAGAGAGAAGAACGAGTGAAAATGACATCATTCTATGGAAAAAATTATCGAAGTAATACCGGTGGGGTCAATATAACACTACGCCAACTATTGAGAGTAAAAGCAAATTGAAAATCGTAATGATATTTAGATTTTAAAATAGTGAAGCTTTGCGTAAGGAGTTATTACAAGAGGGTGCATGTAATGCAATGCAGCGAAGAAAATGGCAATGAAGCTAGAGAGCGTTAAAAGATTCGTAGCATCATCGCCTGAGCAGAAAGGTATCAGTGCAAGGATGAGAAGAGTGCCCCAGGAGGGCAGCTACTGTAGGCGGTGTCTCGGAGGAGATGTGGGGGGGGGGGTGGGAGGATGGGAAGGGGGGAGGGAGAAGGGTGCCAACGGATGGTGAAGAGGAGGAAAACCTGATTTGGTTGGAGGAAGGGTTGAGGAAATGGTCCGTCTACTTGTTGAGATTGAAAAGGAGAGAAAAATATAAGGTGTCTAACGCAAGGAAGATCTGAATTGGAGACGCAGTGAACTCGAAATCAACTCGATGCCTTCTAATGTTTTGTTGTTATCACTTAGGACTTTTTTAAGGTCGTGACCAGCTACGGGTTTTAACCTTCTTCGAGTGCTAAAGAAATGTTACCTAAGACTATACGTAATTCATAAGTAAGATAATATTTTAATTTTATAATCTCCAAAACTTATTCATCGCACGGCCATTAAACGCGCTTGCATTGTCGTGTAACTTAAATAAAAATTTACATTAAATCAATAACTGATTAATTATATTTATTCAAAATTCAGATTTTTTTCAACTTTTGTAGTTTATTAAATTCATTTAATAATTATTACGAATGCTCTATATTTTGTATTTTTCTTATTTCTCAATGTTATTATGCTATTTCTGAGTTATTGTCCAATTTATTTATGTTTTGATGCAATATTTATCTATTCTATTTTTTTATTCTTTAAAAATCAGTTTGTAAATATTTTTAATTTTATACACTTCTATGATTTTCAATTTGAATTGTTTGTATGGCAATAGGGCGTGCTATGCAGCTAAGATTTATATCGTGATTCTTTTATTGTATTATTGGTGTTTCCTTGTAGAGAATAGAAAGAGACCATTTTTATGCCTGTTTGATAAATCCGCAGTAGTTTTACATGGCATAAATACTCCGCGAATCGCCATATGGCATATGGATGGGGTTACCATGTTGTGTACAAGTGTACAAACAATAACGACTTTCAATCAATGTTTTATCAAGCTTCGTGATTTTTCGGCTATTTGGTGAAAAGTCACTATTAATATTGGAATACATAAATAATCTCAAAATTTCAATTAAATCGACTCTTATTCATTTTTTAAGTTCACTTTACTTGTAAATGAGAAAATTGCATCATAATGATAATGAGAACAGGAATAATTAAGAACAATGTACAATTTAACGAATTAAAATAAAATTTAAGTTGTTATTGAATTTTATTTCGTTTCGCAAAGTTTCGAATTATTTATTATTATCATATTTGTTTCATTCCACAAAGTCATACTTAGATATATTTATTATACTTCATTTTTAACATTATAATCTAAATAAACATACATTTAATTGGCAAACTCATCTACAGAATAAGTTTTTTAGTCAGCAGATATGTTCATACGTATAAAACGAGATTGAAATACTATATAGTAGTAGAGTTTCCTCGTTTACCGCTAAGACTCCTGGTTTCAGTCGTGATTGGTTCGACGGCTGATACGTGCTTGTTTGGTGGTATTGTAGTCTCTCGAGTGCGTGTGTGAGGTTGAAAGTTACGGGAAGCGAGGGGACGTAGAAAAAGTGTGGTTTTTTCCAAAGGTGCTCTCGGCGGGGGTTGGCGTGGGGATTTCGGGGGACACCTGTTGAAATCCCCTGCTTTAATCTTCGTTTTCTTCTCTCTCCGACCTGATTCTACCCTCGCTCTAAAGAACTCACTATACTGCACTATACACAAAGGATTAATTATTTTTTGCCCTCTTAATACTGAATAGTAAATTCTGTGCCTGTGATCCGATTTTCATATTAGGATTTTTTTCAACTTTTCATGCATAAGAACCTTTACTATTAGACGATAGAAGAGTATAAAAGACGTCTTGGAAGGATTTCTTGGGCAAATGCGGGGTTGTAGGTCCTTAATGTCGATAAGTTCTTATTGGTTCTTTCCAAATGACAGAAGTGGCAACAGAGTGACTGACAATCCCATGAGTGGAGTTGATAGAAGATGCATCAGAGATTATTGCCTATTCAACCGATAATCAATCCCTTATAAGAAGCAAATCTTGAATTTCTCTTTCTGTGGTCCTTTCCTTCTCCACCTATCGCCTATCATATTTTTAATCGTTTATTAGCGATCTCTTTTCTGAGTGAAGCAAGTTTTTCACTATATTTTATGGTGTACTTATCCGGCACTTTCAAACATAAAATCTCAAACCAGGGAGGATTTAAGGGCCCAAAGCGCAAAGATTAGACCGAGGCCCATACTATGAATTATGAGAGTCAAAATTTGTTCTTTTTATAATAAAATAGATAAAAACATGCCATTGCAAACCCTGTTGCTTCACTGTGATGAGAACAAAGAAAATATTGAATTACAAGAAATAGATGAAGAAATAATTATAATACTGTAATTATATAGTGTTATTTATTAAATTGTATATACTATAAATATGATTTAAAGAATTATTTATGAAATTATTTTCTAAATCGAAAAAAGATTTTCAAAACAAGTCTTAGCTCTAAAAATATGAAAATTTGCAAATTGCATGCACAAAAGTGCTCATTGCCCTAATTATAAATCCGATCCAATCTCGGATAGATTTCGAACATCATATTGATTGTGAGTGACAAAACAAAGAATCATATTTAAAGTCCCACCCATTTACATTGTAAACGTTTGTGTTTGTAGTAGATGTTGGTTCTTTTGTTTATCGTCTTTTCTTCATTGAACAAACGCAGGATAGGGCAAGTGCAACCTCCCCAAAAGAAGACTCCCCTTTGCGAGTTCACCAACAGGTGTGCGTTTCTCCTTTTACCTGAGACTACCCTTCGACGACGCAAATCCACTGCTTTATTGCCCGTTTCCGGATGCATATTCCTCTGCGGAAACATAATCCCGCATGCATTATGAGGGGCACATGAGTGGGTTTAATTGCTTGGATGAGCATTTCCGTTCTGACGCACTCTCTTTAGCCCAAGATTTCACGAATAATTACATTTAATTCCTAAAATCGTACCCTCTTCCATTCACCCGGGGATATGATTGATTTTATAGAAAATGGCATATGTTAGGTTATGGTTAGAAGTATTCGGTGATTTGAATGCTCTTCCGACGCTTGTGTTTCGTGAACGAGAACAATTATGGACATATTAAAATCAACATATTAGGGCCACATCGAACTAAATTCCTGCTCTGTTTATAATGCATACAATTTTATAGAATTGTAAATATAAGTCCAGGTTATTGTACTGTTTCTCTCTACTTGATCTGAAAAGTAGCATGCCTACATGCAAAACATTTTCCAGGGAAGACTTACCGAAAGAAAACGAATTTAACCTAAGTATGAGTACATGATCCGAAATAAATACAAATATACGTACTTATGGAATATATGGAATAAATGAACCTGTAATCGTGGAGCCAATTTAAGTAGCGAAATTGTCCGAACAGAGTAGAAAAAAAACTTTGTTTACTAAATATTGAGTAGCGGATCTCAACCCAGTTCACTATTCTATTGTGTAACAAGACATAAAAATAGATTTGTTTCCAAGAGGAAATAATAATTGTATCCATTCCCTTCTTTAGCGATTCTGTATTCATGAAAATAGCACTCTATGATGCATTTTCTGGGATTTAACCCTCCCCAACGTACTCATAGCACATGACTTAAATAGAAAAAAGATCATACATTCAATTAACAATAACAGTCCGAAAGCCACTATACATGCGAATGGCAAGGGATGTGAAAGTACCGAATTCCCTAATAAACTGTCTGATTTTTATACCTTAAAGTGGAGTAACTACCAAGTAAACACTGCTTTCCTGAACTTTCTATCATAATAGCTGGCTTTATGTGTTCAGATTTCCGAAAACACACTGGAAAAGGGAGCTATTGGAAGGGTCACATTGGGAAAAGACCCTTGCCTCGATCCCTATTCTGTAATTTTTTGCTTCCAACGGTCGACGTAACGAGGGTATAGCGTGCTGAGGGTCGCTCCACTCTTGAGGATCCGATGGGTCCGTGAAAAAAAGGTCAATCAAATGTTTAACTGCGCTTACACGTCTGCGTTGTGATGATATCGTGGCGATCTCTTCCGCAGCATCAGGAAAATGCAACTAGAACACACTTATTTACACAAATGTCTCGTGGAAGCACGTAAAACACAATCCATGACTCAAGCAACATCATCAGAAACTCTAACTACGACATCGTGTAACTGTTGTTGTTCATTTTGTGCATGGAAATGATGAGTTACGGTCTCTCAGTACCTACTCTCACCAATGCAGTTAAAAAATCGTTATTCTTTGCTAGTTCCTCCGCTATGTTTTTCTGTGTTTAGACGGAAGCATATCCAGGATTTATCATTTATGTATAGGTCTGCAGACTATCCTGATGTTCAATGCGATATTGTCTTCACTTCTTTCATCAAACTGGGATTTATAAAATCGTTGAAGTGTGCTTTTTTTTAATCCTGCTTAATTCTTAATGATTTAGCTTGAAATGTCAGTAAATGCTTCTATTGCATTTAATGCTATTTCGAAGTGATGGTCAATTCTAAGATTAATGAGACTCTTATATAGATTTGTTGAATGCACACGACTCTACAAACGTGTGTGCATTGAGCGTTGCCGTGTGCATTTATTTCTGTTCAAAATTTATCAATTTATCCGGATCTATCCTTAATATTAGAAGGTGTATCCTTAACAGCAATGATCTGTGGTGTGTTAAGTCGATTAAGTGAAAGAAAAGGTATTCCACTCAATAGCAATGGATGGTTGATGAATGTTAACACCTTTTTGAAGGGAGGGGAAGGTGGAAGACAGAAAAAAGGCTGAAAGTAAAGAAAGCACAAGAGAAAAGAAAAATAATGACTCTTTGTTGGGAAAAGAAAACCCAAGCTAACAAATGGAGTCTCCAAGTCGCTATTTTGTGTATAAAACCATTGACTCACTTTTTATTAATCATCTGAAGTTTGAAACTATCAAAAGATATTTACACGTTTGTACAATCAAATAAGTATCATTAAAATCATAGGCAGTAGAAATGGATGCTAGGAAGCTAGGGAAAAAACAGAGGCGAACGCACAGTAAAAAGTCGTCGAATGAAACAACCGTAGGAATTATTTCCAGGAAGTAAATAAACAACGTAAGTAAGAACGAAAATTAAGGCACGCGAACCTATACTTCGTCCAACGTCATCAAGAGACCACTTAAATCTTATGGCACCGTGTATTCCTTACGGGAGAATGGAGTGTTTTGTTCTTATTGTTTTATTCGATTTACTCAATTCTGAAATTCTTCTAAATCAATTATCGCCAACTTTCCTTTTCTATGCAAAAGTGGCAACAGCTCGCACCGTTCCCCCGCAAGTAATACATAAGGTCATAAGATTTACGTGATCTCTTCATGACGAAGTATAGCAAGTGGCAAATGTCTCGTGGTGAAGTCGGGAAAACGGCACGTTACGCAGTAAAAAAAGAGTATTCTTATTCCCTCGCTTCTCTATTCCGTGTTTTTTGGGCAGCAGCGTATTCGTCAGAGCGATAAAAAAGATGGAGTCTGCGAAGAGGCGATTTGTGGTGGGGATAATGTCGGGTTTGAGAATCGGAGGGAAATTGTGGAAGACTGGGAGCCGGGAATTGATGGGTGAAGGTGAAAAGAGCCTCGGGCGAGGGGAAGCCGATGTACTACGGTCTCAAAATACATGCGGTCACTAGGCAAAAGTTTGACGGCGAAAATCTTTATCTACAAAATAAAATCATTACCCTGTCGCATAGTTTCCAATTTAGCGATTTTTCGCCCATTTAAAAGACTTTATTTTCTTTCTCAGAGACATCTCGCATCTTGTCGATGTCGCGTACCAGTTTTGCTTAAAAGTAATGATGGGTTATTTGGGAGTAAAATCCTGTTTTTCGTCAGTATTGCAAGAAAACTTCTTTTTAGCTCGTATCTATTCAGTGTTTCTGGATCTGACGATTTAAATTACGATTCGTAGTTAACATGAGAAGATTTAAACTACAGTTATCAGCTATCGAGCTGACTAAAACGCTGTATAGAATGCTGAGATATGGAGACTACACATTTGTAATATTAAATACAGGACCGTGTCCATGATGAGTACAATGAGTCTACTGCACAAGAGCAGTGATGGAAGTGATGATAAAGATTTGATTCCTATTTTGGGACTCTTCTTCTTCTTTTGGGAACAACTTCTCCGATCAAATTTTGGTAAAGATAAGATTGGGAGGAGGTTTTCAAATATTTAACACAGCAGTATTTTAAATAATGCAAAAAGTAAAACTGTTTGATTAGTTCCACGTACCTGTGTATGTTTTGTTGTAAAATTCCGCAATCGATTTATGTCTAATAACCTTCCTCGCTAAAATTAGTGGCATATAACGGATTAGTGATTAGGGCGTACCGAAAAACAAAAATTTTTAGTAGCGGGAACGTAATAGGTTGGAAAAGTTGCCTTTTAGGCTCAATAAGAAATGTGCAAAATATGGGCTCTAACAAAGTTCGTCTTGGGCCTGACCAAAGAGCTCGAAAATTCGAAATTTTAGTGAAAATTGCGTTTTTTTAGGTAAGTTAAATTTTTGACGGAGCTTGCATACATTTGATTAAATGGTTGTTTTAATTCGTTTTCATCGAGGAACAATAAAAATAAGCCATTAAAACCGAATATGACGAGATATCATACTTTTAAAATTTTTGGAAACACCATGAAAAGTGGCAGCTTCTCGCTGGTTCAGCTGCATTGAGCTACCCAGGACTCGTCATGAGGTAGAGCCTGCTAATCGAGTCCCACCCGCCTAAACACCCGAGGAAGCATACCAGACAACTAGTTGATGTCTTTGAAGGCTGATTTTGATCCAGTTTTTGGTATTCGCGAGAGGATCATCTCTCCTATGAACCCATCTCTTGCATCGTGGCCGTAGACTAAACGTGAGGCCTCTGTGACTTCTTTTACGTTTCGTTCGACTGCTTGAGAATCATTTGGGAGGGCAAATAATGCAGTAAGCTGCTTTATAGGTTCCTTTGCATTACCTTTAATGTTTTGAAGATCCTCGGGAGAAAGACTGACAGTAAGTGGTGACTTGGTGACAGTGACTTTACCCCAATCTATCAATTCTTCATAGGAAGCCACGTCGAACTTTTGTTGCGGGATGATGAACTGAAAAAATCAACTCCGTTTGATGGTTTCTTGTGTTGATGAATCTATGTCCTACCTGTGTTCTTATTTTAGGTTGCTCATCTATAAACATAGCAATCATAACCCGAAGTTTATCATCATGTCTACATTCCTATATGGTATGTCATTAAGAGAAATCACACAGTGAAAAAGCCGTAAAACTCCATAGCTGATACACCATACCTTCCTTTGCAAACATGAAAACTTGTTGAAGATGAAATTCAACATAATGTCTTTTATGCTCGCCCAGAAATCGTTTTTGTTGCCACGATCGCTTATGAGTGTGTATGATAAATTATCGAGATGAATAATGTGATAACTTCGAAGTGGAGTACCATGATCTGTACCGCAATAATATTTTTATGTTTAAAAACGCTTTATAGATGAGCGTATAAGGTGTTATGTTGAATTAAACATCAAACGGAGTAGGTTTGCCAGTTCATCATCCCGCAACAGAAGTTCGACGTGGCTTCCTATGAAGAATTGATAGATTGGGGTAAAGTCACTGTCACCAAGTCACCATTTACTGTCAGTCTTTCTCCCGAGGATCTTCAAAACATTAAAAGTAATGCAAAGGAACCTATAAAGCAGCTTACTGCATTATTTGCCCTCCCAAATGATTCTCAAGCAGTCGAACGAAACGTAAAAGAAGTCACAGAGGCCTCACGTTTAGTCTACGGCCACGATGCAAGAGACGGGTTCATAGGAGAGATGATCCTCTCGCGAATACCAAAAACTGGATCAAAATCAGCCTTCAAAGACATCAACTAGTTGTCTGGTTTGCTTCCGCGGGTGTGTAGGCGGGCGGGACTCGATTAGCAGGCTCTACCTCATGACGAGTCCTGGGTAGCTCAATGCAGCTGAACCAGCGAGAAGCTGCCACTTTTCATGGTGTTTCCAAAAATTTTAAAAGTATGATATCTCGTCATATTCGGTTTTAATGGCTTATTTTTATTGTTCCTCGATCAAAACGAATTAAAACAACCATTTAATCAAATGTATGTAAGCTCCGTCAAAAATTTAACTTACCTAAAAAAACGCAATTTTCACTAAAATTTCGAATTTTCGAGCTCTTTGGTCAGGCCCAAGACGAACTTTGTTAGAGCCCATATTTTGCACATTTCTTATTGAGCCTAAAAGGCAACTTTTCCAACCTATTACGTTCCCGCTACTAAAAATTTTTGTTTTTCGGTACGCCCTATTAGTGATACATCTCATCTGTTGAAGTTTTAAAAATATTTTACTCTAGGTAAAATTACCTCTAATATGCACAACACAACTGCCTAATATTTCTTTTGGGAAGTAAAATAACACCTTAGCAAATAAACTTGTGAATTAAATTGAGTTTGTTTGCGAATCAAGTGAGTGGCAATCAGTTACCGAATTTTGCGTATATTTTTTTAAATACAGTACTACATCTTGGTAAACATAACGAGACCGAACAAAATACACTCTTACTTTACTAATGATAAAATTTAATGTATGAATAAATGTTTTTTCATTTCTACTACGACTGTATTTTTCAGTTCACTGGGGCGGAAATATTAACATCGCACACGCCATCGGCATAGCCGTGGATGCATGCACCCCATTCGTCCCTTTATCATAGCGAACTGAGACTTTGTTTATTCTGGTGGCGCGTCGCTGTAAAAAAGCGGAACTAGACGTTTATTTGACGCTATAACTCTTCAGAAGACTTCCCGTGGCGCCCTAAGAAAGGTTCGAACCGACGCCGGTCACGCTTCTCTTTTCGTTGCTAGGAATAATAATAGCCGTAGAATGCTATTTCCGCGGACTCAATCTCTTGATCATCCGCGAGATACGTTAACGTGATGAATTAATTCATGCAACACAATCCCCTGTCGGCCAGCGGCTGAGGTCACGCTAACACTCGCGAGATAACTTATATATACGAGATCGCAATCGCAGACGAATTGAAAATGTCGCGAAAAGCTTTTATCGAAGGCAGCCTTCGCGTTTTCGGATGCTTAAGCGATACTATTGTCCCTCTGGTCTTTACAAGTCCATATGTTCGTGCGTATTCACAATGAAAGTAAAAAGAAAAAATTCTAGATTAAAATTTATTTCTATACATGTACCAATAACTAAAAGTTATGGATATCGTACTTCTAAAGACTATTTTTATTTAGAACACGATCGGTTGCAGTGGTTAATCGCCATCATCAGGTACAAAATGAAGTAAACCAAGCAATTTAAACAAATCACTGCTAAAATATTTTAAATATTTACTTCGCTTATACCTGATGATGACAATCAACCGCCGAAACCACCTTGTTCTGAATAAAATTTTCTACAGAGAGAGTGCGGAATCCTATTGTTCTATTGTAAAGACTGACTTCTATATCATCAAGGCATCTTCACTTGAATTTATTTACAATTACTTTCCACTACTTATTGCCTCCTTAAAAGTAATTTTTATCGCATCTTTACAGTATGTTTACATATAACATATGCGTAAAATACACAAAAAGGTATGTACTGTTACAAATCTGTTTTGATTTTCATTTATTTGCTCGTTTTTATGAGTTGGGTTTTATTCGAACACGGCTGGGAGTTGGATATAAAAATTTTTATTCACTATTATTATAAGAGAATAATATTCTATTACAGGATTTATCTTTATAGGGTTCTAGTGAGAGATCTATAGCCTGCAGCTCTACGTTGACGTTTAGTGCGATTTTATCTTCACTTCTCTCATCATATTCGATTTGTTATTCCTGTGTTATTGATCTTGTCCAAGTAAATATAAATTTAAATATTGCTGTTTAGTTTTTTGTATGATAAAACCATTTTCTTACATCCTTTCCTTTACTACCGTTTGACTTTACTTATTATTTAAATACAGGATTCATATAAGTTTCTGACAAATTCACTCAGGTGTGGCCTCGATGATATTTTTGTTCGTTTCCATTGAAAAATAGATTTCCTAGATATTTTCCATATTATTAACTTCAGTTTTTTAGTTTTTCAAACATCATCATCCAAAGAAATAAAACAAATACAAATTTATAATAATATATTGTCTAACCATAGGAAAATATTAATCATTTTGTGTCTGTTGGATATGAAATTGATGGTTATTGTTCATTTGGGGAGAATCTTTGAAGTTAGTCTTCGACAGGATTCTTCTCAACAGTCTTTTAACTCTAGGTAGATTCCTACAATTCTCCGCTTCACCACCGTTACATTACATGATGGTCTACTCGTTATATTATAAAACTGCTATATGACCTCTTCTATATCATTTTCCGAATTTTACATTTCCAAATAATTCAGTTCAAAACATCGCATTCAATATTTAACTTACCCATTTTCCTCAGCCTTCTCTTAATTAATTCCACTGAAATTCTTTCTATTCAACCATTTCGCTTTTGCTTGTTTGTTTTCCCTTTTCTAAATTTATTTTTATTACTATTCTGCGTCTTATCCCACATCTGAAAGCTCACCAATATTTTGAAGTCCCTCAATCTCATGCGCTCTGTTTCTCATTTTTACATCAAAACCCTGCGTATTAAGGATTTTAACTGAAGATGCAGTCTCTTATCTTTCTTATGAATGTAATGGGAGCGCACATACACTTTGATTTCATTTGCTCTATTTATGTTTCATTTTTTCTTCGAATGTGCAATGCTCGATTCAGCGATGTTACTCCACACTTGAGATCGTGACCTAAAAAGAAGTAAAATTTTCATTTCCTCCATCCAATTGCTCAATCGATGCAGTGTCAGAAGAATACGGAGATCACGTTTCTTCTACGCTCCACCGTTTTATCTCGGGCGTTTTCCGTCATTTTCTCCACTATCTTCTGAGGGTCAAGGTCTGCAGATAACGGAAGAGCGATTGTAAAAGGGGGAGGAAACCGACTGATGGGCAAATCAAAACATATGAACCGCGTAATTTACTCGTAATAACCGAAGAGATGCAGTTGGTTCGAACTCTCTCTGATTTCCTGTGAGGAACACGAATTCTCTTAGGAGATCTACTTTGCCCCTCTGTCATTTACACTATTGAGTTGCGTTAATCAGATCCCTTTGAAAGTACTCGTGTCATAGTAGATGTGTAGTACTCTATGGACAAGAAAAAAATTGTAAATAATTGTTATGACGAATCAGTGAGCGTTACATGGATGGAGACGGAGGATGTGAATCTTTAGAATAAAGGAAGTTTAAACAAAGACTTAATTTGCTTAAGAAATTCACAGTTAGTACGCAATCCGTTTCACCGCGAATTGACCGTGCTTTTATATGGAATCGATATTGATTTTTACCGACTCATATTTAGCAGGAAATCGATATTCATAAAATATATATTATTTTAAAATTTTAAAGAGTCGAGCTCTCCAACGATTTGCAGCATGTCGCATAAAAACCGGACCGCATATCTGTGTTTATGTCAAACTCCAGAATGCGAGTATCAATTGTAGCAGCGCTTCATGCTGACAATCAAGAGATTTCAATGATCTGAATCACAATATCATCATCACAGGTGTTCTACATTTGGACAGTATCTGGGCTCTCATATTCCCTAATTGAGGCCCTTTTTTGTTTTTAACCAATCCCATCATTTGTATCATTCATCATCTATTTTCTTCACCTTTCTCGCCCTCTCTCTCCTTTTATTTTCTCCTCAATTACTCCCCTTAGCAATCTTTCTCTTCTCAATATTTGATCTCCTCATCCATCGCTTAATTACTTCAATTAAAACCCTCTCCTCATCTCCGTGTTTGTTTTTCCATCAACCTCACTTACTTTTTTCATTCTACGTCGCACCCACATCTCGAGGACCTCCAATCTTTTGCTATCCTCTTTTCCTGAGGTCCACGTTTCACATCCTTACAGCAAAACTCTCCTAACAGATTTTTACAATCTATCCTTCATTTTCTTATCAGAGTTCATCGTTATAAAAGCCCCCATCGCTGCCCAAACACTTCCTCAGCAACTGCTATTCTTCCTCAGCCTCACTTTTCGACCTCCCAGAAAAAAGAAGGCTCCTCGTCAAAGATAATTCATCCACCGGTTTCAATTTTTTCACCAAGTTCGTTAACTTAGCTTTCTTTCCTTTAGTAAATCTCATAACGTTAGCTTCTGTCTTCTATTTTCATCCTAAAATCTATTGATATATTATTTAGCGCATTTACTACAGCCAATTGCGTAAGTAATTATGCATTTATGTAATTCCGTAAGAGGTTAAACGAGCCTCATTAAACGGAATCGCATGCATACACAAATTCATCATATGCATATTTTATTGTCTGTATTTCTTCCCCACCAATAATCCCTCCTGTATCTATTTCCGAAGCTCATTTTACCATGTCATGTGTCACACATTCAAAACGAGGAATAGGGCACAGCCATCGCTTATACTATCCGTCAACAGCTATTCTAATCCGCGATGTTTCACTTCAAATTATCTACCAAAATCTTCTTTAAAACCTTGTTAATTACTGCTATTGCTTTCTATTGAAAGCTTTCTCAAAAACAACCAAATAAATTCAAGGTTCTATAAATAAAAAACATTGTAATTTTCCACAGATTTTTACAAAGTTATTTAATTTACAAAGTTGTTTAATTTATTTTTACATAATTTTATTTTACAAAATTTTACAAAGTTGTTTAATTTATTATGGCTTTCCTCAAAGTTACTCCAGATCATATTGATTTCAAGGTTCTGTGTTCATTGGTTCCAATTTTTAATTTTTGTTTACAAACCGAGCTGACATTTTCCAACAATAATTATCATAATCATAAATCGACTCTGTTGGACAGGGGTGGGGAACCATTATCATCAGAAGGCCATATTTATTATCAGGGTGCATAAGATAGCTCTCTCTCCATCAGGCCGCTCTTGAGTATTTTAAAATTTTGCTTCGACAACTGAGGTCACTTCGAACTTCGAAGACCCGACGGGGAATCGAACCCGAGACCACTTTGACCGAAATCGAACGCATTGCTCACTTGGCTATTTGGAGGCTCTAATAGTTGCTTATAAGAAAATTAATTCATTTTCTAAGTGAACTATTTCTATTCCCTCTTTCGATTGCTGGTGTTAGCAATAGTTGATTTACTATTGATTCTGCATTTAATCCTTGAGGATGGCGGCATAGTCGCCGAAATACGCATTGGGTGACTCTTAAAAAGTCAGTAATCCGCCGGTTCTTCCTTTTACTTTGAGGAACAAGACCGACGCTTCATTGACGCAGACGGCTCACCGAAACTTTTTCGACCTATTACCTCTTAGCAAGAGTGCAAAACGAAATTATTTAATTGGAGGAATTTTTTCAGGAATTGATCAGAAGGCTGTACTGAACGCCCAAAAAGACCGCATTTGGCTTGAAGGTTCCTCACTTCTGCTATAAGAAAGTTTATTGACGCTATACTGTGCGTAGTGAAGTGTTAGGCACTGTACCGAAGTTGGAGCGTAGTTGGAAAGGCGTTCAGAAATCATCTAATACCAGACATGATTTACATATTCCCCATCCGTCAACGACTAACAGCTAATAACAACTTGGGCATTGAAAAATCTGTGATGCACTCGAATCTTAAACGCGGTTGAAGGTGAGGTGGCTGACAAAGGAGAGGACGAAAGGGTTTAACAGAAATCCGAAGGGCGGATTAAAATGAGGAGCAGATAAGGGCGTAATAGAGGGTTGAGAAGGGTTCAAAAGAAGACGTGAGGATGATGGATGCGTGACTAGGAAAGGTCGCCTTGAAAAGAACATTTCTCCAGCTGCGACGCCCACGCTTTCGGATTGCCTCTGTTCAACTTGTTTCCCTATTGCCGTATGCATTCGCGTATGAATTGACTTGTATGTACAAAGCGTCGATGAAAAGAAATCTTAGCATTATTTTAGAAGAATAATAATAATTAGGGAGGGGCTCAAACACTACTGTAGGAAAATGATTGCATTCTACTAGAGTGCGACTTTAAAACGAGAATTAACTTATATCTGTTCCTTGCCTGATCATTTTATTTTAAGCCTAAATGGTCACTCTTACCAAAAAATAATGTTTTGACTTAAACGACATAACTGGCGTGTATACTTAAATGAGTTAGCTTTTTATAAATATGTATGACTTGTATGTGTATTGGGATTGAAATACTGAATAATTCTATCTAAGTGTCAGCTTTGTTATAATATTGGTGTATAAGTTGTAAGATCGTAGCAAGGAGGTATTTGGATCATAATAGTTTATTGTTCTAGGTAGTTGATGTCTTCTCTAATTGTCAATTGTGTTGTGTTATGTATATTGCAGTCTTGTGTCACGTTATTAGTTTCTAACATAATTGCAGAACGTTGCAACCATACTGATAGTCCAATTGAAATTACACCATTAATATTAATAATACATGCGAACTGTACTTTTGAACAGTATTACTAATCAATTATATAAGACGATTATTATTTGAAGTGTAAGTGAAGCCTCTATGAACTTTCTTTCTTTCATTATGAAGGACGGTATATTGAAATAATCGAAATAAATCTCGACTGTGTACAATTTTGTAGCTGCTTAATTTATGAGAAGTGGAAAGTTAACGAACGAAAGAAACCGAAAATTTGTAGCCGATCCTCAAATAAAACAAAATTATTTTTACGATTAGCTTTTAGGTGCAATTCTTACGGTTTTTTCTTAATTTTCTGACACTCCTAATTATCTATATATCTTTTATATTTCACATGAATTCACTATTTACTCTGCAAATACAATTTTTCCATAACTTTGATTTGAATATATACCATCATTTGTGTTCGTCATAACCTAATGATGCTGTAAATCCATATTGAAACCATGATCATTCTGCGTACATAACTTTTCATAAGCAGTGGCAATAAGGGAATACTCATGAAGGCCTTATTTAATCTTAATTTATGCTGATTCTTTATCTTTGATTTCCAGATTGAATTTGGTACACAAGTAAACTCGGCGACCGCAGTGTATTCGTGCTTTCCTTCCTCGAATTTAATCTTTGTTGATTCTCGCATATGCGTTTAGTGATCGGGAGCGGCGATTATGGCCGTAATTGAGGAGGAGATTTGATTTGGATTCGATCCGGAGGGTGAATTTGAGTCGGATGGAGTCCAGAAGCAAATTGTTGGTCCAGTGCGTGCTTTAATAGCGGAAAGGGTTATTGGGAAGCGGAAAATATAGGGTAAAACTTACGCATTGAATAGAACGTGACTTTGCGTTTAATCTCCTCCGCGTCCTATTTGGATTGAGTTTTCAAGGTTCAAATGTAATCAAACGGAATTGCGTACGGAAGACCTCTGGCGCACGGATGCATTCTATGGTCCGTTTCAAGATTCCAGTCAGTATGGAGCGCTTACGGGGGAAAAATTCAATGTAAATTGCCATAAGCGAAGAAGTTAGCCTCGCGCCGGGTCGCCTTTACGCGGGGCTACGGATTCGGACGGGTATAATTAAGATTCATAGTTTACATTGACCGATTCAAACTTAATTTCTGATGAAATTCGACTGAAAGTAACTTTATCAACACAATAGTGAAAATTTTACGCTGTTATAGCAAGAACAACAAAGTTAAAAGCGAAAGTTGAATGAATTGCCGAGTTTTCACCCGTGAACATTTTTGAAACTGCCATTACTCTCTTACAATACAACATAAAATGCTGATTTTTTCTTCCATTGCTCACTGTATCATCTGAATGCATAAAAGTTCCATGAGATTAATTTTAGAGCAACCAAATCTTAGTAAAAAATTATTTAATTGGAACGTAACTCAAGAAAAAATTCGTCGTGCAGTCCAATTTATACGTCGCCTAAAACTTTTTGGTTTCTCACGTGAGGAAGAACTTGTCTCAAGAAAAATCGAGATAAATGTTGTAATTTTCATTTTCAGTTTGTTTCGAGACGATATCTTGAATAGAACTTGAGTTTTTGACTTTCATATCTAAGAGCGTAATTCGCTTCGCGCTTCGAATCGCCGACGCTTCGAAACCTCACAGCTTTACTGCGAACCGAAATCGAGGAAAACCGGCCGCAGTTGATAATAATTTAGTATTCATTATTTAATTTTTAGTAAAATAAATTTTTAGTAAATTATTCAATAATTTATTTTTAAGTGAATATATTTTGACTTTAGACTGGATAAGTAATTTCAGTCACGTCAGAATCCCCTTTGACACGCACCGTTGAATTGTTATGTTTTCGGTCGGTACGTTAGATCGATAAACTTATATTTGTAATTGCAGTAAGTTCATGAGCTTAAGGAAATGTATATTAAGAAGGATGATTTTATCCCAGCATTCTCTTTAAAGATATTCTTTTTACTTATTTGTCAAAGGGGATTCTGACGTGACTGAAATTACTTATCCAGTCTAAAGTCAAAATATATTCACTTAAAAATAAATTATTGAATAATTTACTAAAAATTTATTTTACTAAAAATTAAATAATGAATACTAAATTATTATCAACTGCGGCCGGTTTTCCTCGATTTCGGTTCGCAGTAAAGCTGTGAGGTTTCGAAGCGTCGGCGATTCGAAGCGCGAAGCGAATTACGCTCTTAGATATGAAAGTCAAAAACTCAAGTTCTATTCAAGATATCGTCTCGAAACAAACTGAAAATGAAAATTACAACATTTATCTCGATTTTTCTTGAGACAAGTTCTTCCTCACGTGAGAAACCAAAAAGTTTTAGGCGACGTATAAATTGGACTGCACGACGAATTTTTTCTTGAGTTACGTTCCAATTAAATAATTTTTTACTAAGATTTGGTTGCTCTAAAATTAATCTCATGGAACTTTTATGCATTCAGATGATACAGTGAGCAATGGAAGAAAAAATCAGCATTTTATGTTGTATTGTAAGAGAGTAATGGCAGTTTCAAAAATGTTCACGGGTGAAAACTCGGCAATTCATTCAACTTTCGCTTTTAACTTTGTTGTTCTTGCTATAACAGCGTAAAATTTTCACTATTGTGTTGATAAAGTTACTTTCAGTCGAATTTCATCAGAAATTAAGTTTGAATCGGTCAATGTAAACTATGAATCTTAATTATACCCGTCCGAATCCGTAGCCCCGCGTAAAGGCGACCCGGCGCGCGAGGCTTTGCCTTTCTCCCATAAGACAATACTGACTGGAATCTTGAAACGGACAATAGATCCTGAGTTTCAAGTTATATCTATTATATCATCATATTACTACAATGCGTACATACCTTAATACATTAGTGTGGTACTTATATACAGTACAATTAATTTATTATTAAAAGTTGAGGAAGCATTAATTTTTCCGAAGTCCTGAAAGCTCTTATCTCTCGGTTGCATCGACTTCGTTCCCTTCCACGTAGAAATCTTAACGCCTGCTTCTTTTCTCTCTTTTATCGAATCCCTAGATTGCCCTTTGAACCGCTATGAATAGCCCCCAACTGGTTAGCGTGACATGTTCCCTCTCCGCATTTATTTTTATTTGTGAACCCTTTCCAAGTGAAATTCGAGACTTGGGTCCAGGCGAAGAAGCCCTATTGCCTGCTGGAGAGTTATCTTCCTCTGAAGGGTTCCTTATCTTGACTCAATTTCGTGGTAAATCACTTCTCTTTGAGACACTTAAAAATTTTAATCCCTCGCGTCAAGCGTCTTTCTCTACAACTACATCTTTAGTTCTTTCTCTTGTTTTTATTTTCCTTCAAGATTTTTATCGAATCATTCCGAAACAATTTTGTCTGCTAATTTACCTTCTTTATAAAGTTAACTTCAGTGGCGCAGAGATTCATGACACGAAAAGTTACGCTTTGGATTTCATATAGCAGGTCTTTTTTTGGTTAAATTTCTAAAATAACCTGGACTAATTATAATTTATGAGTACTGAACTTAAGCTTATAACATATGTAATGAACTAACATTAATAATTTATAATTTTAGTACGAAATATTTATTATTTATTATTGGATTATTATATCCGGAGTTGGAGAATATGTTGGAGTTCCTTCGATTTCACCATTGTTAATTCCGTCTTTTCAATTTAAGCCTTATTAGAGAACAAAAATAGAGAATAATTGTATGCTTCAGTTATATAAAAGTGTAGATCAAATCAACGCAATAATAATGAGAGCGGTCGAGATTGTATGTGGTGCAACAGTCGTCACTTCACATGTTTAATCGCTGTCTCAGTCAAAATAAAAGCTGTCAATGCCTTTAAAAGTTGATAAATAGTGTAATAAAGGAATTAACCCGGGTCTGATGTTCATGGGACCATCCCAATAGAAATATAAAATAGAAATATCCCGAAAAACCATCAGCGATGTACTGGGAACAACGGCGCAAGGAAGGTTAAGAACTTGTATAGAATGATATCTCAGCATCTGCATTCCGATAAATGAATACGAAACAATTAAGTGAAATGATCCTCTAGACTCGCATGCCTCCATCCCTTCGTATGTACAAGTAATGCTTGTGACGTAAAAAGTGCTCACTCAGACGTGCGGACGTGAGACATAGCACGTCTCTCATTCAAATCCTAAACCCGTTCTTCGAGAAGATTTTCCTTATGGCTATTTTTGCGTAAGTTACTATCGGAATATAAAGTAAAAGTAAAGTCCATAGCGCATCCCAATATGGGTGATATTTACGGCGGGGTCAGCAATCGACTCCCACGCCTTGACGTTTTTAAACCTTTTCAACATCAATGCCTTTTAATTCTACAGGATGGAGAGAATGTATCTTTCGTCTAATTTTGTCTCAGTCTTGCCCTTGGCTGTGATTATATGAAAGCTACTGAGGTATGAGTGATGCTGGATAATAGTATTGGTTAAAGTGTCTTTCAATGGAATAATATGAAAACCATTACTTCACATAGGTGGGCTTACCGCTCCACTTATATTCCGGTGATGAAAGCAAGGTCACCTCTCTACCTCACTCCTCATCTTGTCTATTAAGCCTCATTTACTATCTCTTAGTAGATAGAAGGATGAGGTTCCAACTAGCATTCGAACTGAATACTTAATAAAGAATTAAGTAATTCAAGCAGCTTCCCAACTTTTTGACTATGTTGAGTCAAGATCATGGTCCCTGTGGAGAATCGAACCCAGGACCCGAGGCGAAAGCTGTTCTGGCTTCCCTCGTGGATATTCTGGAACCTAACTGGAATAATTTTAATAGTTTAATATAAGAAGACCTACAATAGTAAATAACGTGCTCTATTTTCTATTACAGATATTTAGAAATGTTTTGGAATATTCTTGAGAAAATTGTACAATTAGATGATATCTATTTTTCTGGTGCGAAAACAGTATTAAATCATCCAAAGTTATTACTCGGGTTTGATTAAGTTCAATCATGATCCAATCGTTTATGCCGTTCATGTTCATACTCTAAAGTAGTTGAAGTTATGCATCGAATAGTCTCCTGGAATCCCCCTGAATTCACAACTCTTGGAATGGATAACTCCCGGAAATAACTCTTCGAGAGTTGGCAACACTAACCATAATGCGTCCCGACATCTTATGAGTGTCCACCAGATAGAAAGCAAAATTGTTATGTAATTTACACAGTTTTTGCGACAGATCTCGGACTTACGTTTTATCTCTTATGTTATATAAAGTTGTGATGAGTAACGATCCTATCCATGTTATCTTGTAGTCCGTTCCTTGTTCATTCCGCGGAAGAGTGAGAAAAATCTGTAAAACAAATCGTTTTATCTTAAGCCCGACTTGGAATATTCTACATTCTGTCATTGGAGGCCGTTTTTCAGCTTCATCATTTCAAAGCGGAAATCTCGAAAGGAATGGTTTAATTACGCTGCGCGTGTCTTCTGAGAAAAGAGGAAATGAGTGAACTTAGGAAAAACCGTCACTTATTTACTGTTCTTATCCACTTTTTGTCTCGTTTGCGACTTTTCGGCATAAAATTGAACGAAAATGAATTTCACGACTCGTGAGCTACTCTTTAATGGAAAAATAATTACTTTTTTCTACTATCTTTCTTGAGTCTTAAAAGTGTCATGAAATAGTTGCGTAAGTAACTACTGGATGTGCGCCATATGTTAGAGAGCTTATTTAAAGGATTTCTATTCGTTAGTTTTTGCGAAAGATAGAGAAATACTTATATGATTGCAAATGCATAATAATTCTTCTTGATGATCGATATTAGCGGTTCTTAACTTTCGTTAGGACCTTTTCTCATTTTATCATTCTCTGGACCCCGTGAAATTTTGTGTTTTCACTTTTACTCAGATAGAAGTATTTACTTAGATTTCAAGTACTGTTAAGTAGATGCAATGATTTACAAAATGCATGGCGTTAAAATGTTTTAATAGATTTAATTAACGGGAAAATGTAATGGGATTACAGAAAATAGCGAGGTTGAATACAGCATAATGATGATTTTATCAATTACATACATTAGATCCATACATCCTAGACATCAAATAAAACAGATGAAACGGAAGAATTTCTCGAAAATTTTCGATCGGTAATCTGATCTATTGGAGCTCATTATTTTAAGTTAATTTCGAAGAGTTTAGTTCTGATGAGTTAACGTAAGTCTCAGTATTCTCTTTACTTAGTGATTTCTTTCTGAAATTCCTTATAAGAGAAGCTGAAGACGACTGAAACCAAAATGAAGGAAAGATTCCTTTCAAATGTGCCGCCGGAGAAACACTTTACCAGAATCGCATCATTTCCTTTCCAAACTGGTTGAGGATTCTACGATATGTATTTTTTTCAAAAGGGACTCTTTCATAGAAATCCCATTCGTCCTCATCTTGCTTATCTCACAATTCTGGGAATATAAGGCGCCAAAGCCCTTGGTGATCTCAAGTACCGATCACTTTCGTCCTCTTAGTCTCTCATGGAAAGGTCTCCTCAACGGAGGTGGAGAGAAGTAATTGAAAAGTAAATAAAGGAAAATCGAACACAGTTTAAGATGACGGAATGAGACTTAAGACTTAAAGAAAAACTTGAATAGGACGTGGAATATGTTTACTTTCCTTTATTATATGTTGAACTGGCCTTCATTTACGCAAAAGTTCTGAGACCCTCAGAATGCTCACGTAATCATAACACTCTTCAACATTTTTTCTTTTATACTTTAACACATTCCACCGCTTATATTAGTTGAAATGGAAGAAAATACTAATACCAATCGATTATGAGGTATCAATTTATCGATCAATCGATGCTTAAGGGAGATTGGTCGAACTTAGTCATGGTTATGCTTCCTAATCACCGAATCATTTTAAAACTTTCTATATAAACATTCTAAACATTATATATAAACATTATAAACATTCTATAAATATTCTAAAGTATAAAACCCAATTTATCAGCGAGTTCCCTAGGAATATAAGAGGATGCAAATAGCTATTCAAAAACATAATTAAAAATTATTTTCGTCTTTGGAAAAGCCAATTCTTGTCCACAGAGGACAACCATATGCGGAGGATGGAATGGGAATGGATAGCAGAATAAGCTTCGCTAACTGTCTATCATACCATCTTTCAAAAAATTAGACAGCAGTCATTATGACAAACTGCGAAGGATATGACAAATTGGCATGTAGCATTACTCCTTGTGTTAACCACCAATGAGTAATCTCTTATCAATTAATATGGACGGATATGATGCACTAATCGTCTTCCCCTTGCATCTAATGATTAGATGAAATATAGTATTTATATTGAGAAAGGTGATTCGAGTTGTCCCTGCTACAGACTTAATGGCCTCTCGCATCTCAATGCGGCCGTCTCCTTGGAAAAAGATCTAACACTAACAAAAACCTTACGTAATTTATAGCAATACCATCGAGTTGTATATTTCGATCAAAGCTCAAATTCAGTCAAGGATAGTACTGTTCTATTCTGAACAGAATGTCCAGGTTTTGTGTTATCGTCCTTCATCTATGAATATGAATGGTAATTTCCCATTAATTAAGCATGGGGAATTTAAGAGTTATTCAGTGATTATGATTCAAATATTTCTATCAAAGGAACCTGTATTCGTCCAAACACAATTGATAAATGAAATAATGAAATTGGTTTAAAAAGTTTTAGAACTAATCCCAGTTGAATTGTTTTCCATTGGATTGCTCATCTCTTTCTTGTCTTAGGAATATGTTGAGCATATTCAAGGACATCTTGAGTACTTTGGTTGATCCAAATGGGGAGGCGAAAGGTCTACTGCCCCCCGCTTTGATTGCTTTACTAGAATACTTGTACACATACAAATTCATGTAGGATCTGACGAGGAGCTTGAATTAAAGTTTGTCTAAGATGTTTGTGCGTCTACTACATTTATCACTTTAAAATGGCATTTCAAAAGTTAATTGGAGATAAGTTCATAATAAACTTGCCTTAAATCTCCCACAACAAGTTTATAGATCCACCCCTACATCTAGCATTATACAAACTACATAAAATGGATGTTTGTATTAGTATATAAGTATACTAGCCTCGCTCACGTACTTCAGCAAAGAAAACTATCCACGGTCTTAAAAAAGCGCTTTCAAATGGATAAGAGAAATTTCAACGTCAGGTCGCGTAACCCATGGACAGTGAACAAGACAAGCCTCCGATTTCCTCTCGTAAAATACAATAGAGAATGTTGGAAACGCTCAGATGCAACCTGTTCTCGGACAGATTCACTTTGATGATGAAAATACAATAATGTTGCACTTTTCCTGCTATAGAAAGCTTTTCCTTTGGTTGAAGACGCCCTTCCTCTTTTTATGAAGAAGCGTTCGGTGACCTTTCGCTCGGTGCCGAATAAATCAGGCGAGCGTCAGAAGAAAAAAAAGAGAGTCGCGTGGAAGAAGGCGCCGTATTAGCTGCGTTGAGTGGAGTGAGGAGTCTGTCGCCCCAGGAAAGGAGAGTTGGAAAACCGGTCACGTGATCACCCCCACCACCTCCGCCCGTAGTATACTACAAATACTGCTAGTGGTTACTACGTCGTAGTAGAGCCAGGCAGCAGCCTTTTATCGTGCGTGTTTTTTTTGTTGCCTCCTCCTCCTCCTCCCGCGCCGCAGGGGAGAGTGTGCGTGTGTAGAAGGAGGGATTATGGTGGAGGGCAATGCAGAGAGATAATGCGGCGGAGGAATTATGCGAGAGTGGAGATAATTAGAGAGAGAAATGGCTCTCAATTGGAGGAACGAAGAGAAGAGCAGCGGGCTGCATATAAGTATTGGATGAAGAGGTAATGAGGGCAACCTGCTGCTCAAGATGGTGGTCGCTCCATCAAGTATGTTTAGAAACTCATCTTCGGTAGTCACCCTACCAGTAGCTGACTAAAAGCTAAGAGGTTGCGAAAAGTGGTTAGTTGTAGTATTAGAGAAGCATTAGAAGTAAAGGTACCATATTTATTGGTTAGATGCCGGGACTTTTTCCGAAGCGAGAAAAACCGAGATTTTGCCTCAAAAGTTAGTCTGATTGTGAATCACTTTCATTAAAAGGACTTAAAGTTGCATTTACGTAGCGTTAATACTGAACTGCCCTGTATATTCTGCTAGAAACAACAGGTATTGGAGCACTTAATTCTGTTTGACCACGTTTCACATTACCTCCTAAGTTAGAGTACTCTCACGAGTACCTCAGATTAAGGGCCACTCTTAAAGCTACCACTCTGCTATTGTTAAGGAATTTTGGAAAGACTTCTTATGTTCATGCTCTCATAGGTTTATTCTAAGGTATAGTTTATTGGTCCGGATTTGTTAGTAAGAATTCATAACATCTCTCAAGTCTTTCTAATTTCTATTAATTTCTTTCAAATTTACTGTTTCTTCGAATACACTATTCTCAGCTTGGTAAATATGTAAATGTAGGAATACTTAATTACCGGAATGAATACCGAATTTGGACTTGAATTCTTGAACCCAAACTGAAAACCGAAATTTATTCAGATCCGATTTTCGGTTCCCAAAAATCTGCGTTTTATTTTTGTGCAATTGGAGTGACTAAACATATTTAAATTCGATTTGCTACTTCTTATTACCAGGTTTTACTCTAAAATTTAGTGAAATGTAGTGTATATGAAAATAGGAAGAAATAATGAAACAATTATTCTGAAGTAAATACATCGGACCGAGAAAGACCGGTTCGAACCGGTTTGATGTTGCCAGAGGAACCTGAACTCAAACGATATTTGGTATTTTCCTTAAGGAGTGAAAAGTAGAACAGAAAAATATTACAATTCATTGCTTTGTTTAGCATGCAATGGCATGGTGGTTAAGACTGGGTACCTATTGCTCTGATCTCGCGTTCGATTTGAAACAAATTCTCTATTGGATATTCGAAAGGGTTTAGTAAAGAGCCACATACTCTCCTGTAGAATAAGGAATCAACTATTTCAAAAATTGATTCTGCTTTCAGTGAGTTGTTTTCGCTGAATATTTGAAATCATTCTTGTCTCTCTGCAGTTATCGAAGTCATTTATGCAAAACTTATGGGATATTCGCGATTTACGTGTGCGTTCTTGAAAATGACCTCGCAGACGAAACTGGCATCAATTGAATATAGGGAAAGTGTAATGGAAGGCTAATGAATTCCTGCCTCAAACTTGCTTGTTTATATTTTCCAGTCATATCCCGTTAAGAACCTATACATTTTATATGAATTTAAGGCGTTATGTCGAGTTTATGTTGGCATCGTTTTTCACTTATGCTGGATACAGCTCCTTCTATTTTCTGTGCCCGAAAGTAATTTATCGTAAACATTGAAACCGAAATCAATACAATGTAAACTCTGAGTCATATTCTTATTATCACGCGAAATTAGTTTAAGTCGTTTATCCTACAGCATATGCGTTTTCAATAACTACCTTAATATTATCTTTCCCTTCTCAATCTATTAATTAGACTTTTCAATCTATCCAACTTTCTATCTACTGAAAGCGAAAGTATTCATAATTTCAGAATATTCTGACACACTAATTTCCAAGATCAAAGTTATGTAGATTCTCTTTACGCCATGGATTTCGTCATTCAGTAACCCATATAAAATTTTATATTTCTATGCAATCGAGATTTATATTCGTTACAAGTATGACTATTAAAATTAAGCGGATGCACCCGGGTTCTGATATAACTTTTACCATCAATGAAATTATTTTTATAGTCATCCATTGTTAATGAATGTATAGGTTTCCGAGGAGTGTGTTATCGCAAACGTAGTGTTTGTAATCCCTTGGTATTTAAAATACAATGAGTTACATTATACAAATGTTGGATCATACATGTGCTACATAATCCTGTATTTGTTGTGTATCATGTTTTATTATTTAATATCTGAATCCGTAGTTCTCTATTAGAAGTAGTTATACGAAATGCTGCAACCGCTGAGGTCATTTCGGGAATGACCCCAACCGGGAATCAAAACCGGGACCGCTATCAACAAAGGCGATCGCGCTACTTACTTGGCTATCGAGAAATTAGATTTCTATTCTTTTCAATTTGGATTTTCACTGAAATTTACTTAAGTGCAGTTTAGTGTTTCGCAAAACTTGAATTTATATTTAACAGTGTAGTGGGGAAAAGTGATCTTGTAGCACTGAATAGATGCTTATGTACTTGGCTGTACTTTTCCATTACTTGTGTGTACGTAGTTCAATGATAAGTAGAGACCTTATCGTTTCAAGCAGTTAATATATCGTGCTTTAAAGGGAAGATGCATTGAAATCCCAATGTTTAGCGGAAAGAGAAATGAAGTATTGGAAGGGAAAATAAGATGGAAATAAAGTGTGGAGGGTAGGTGGAGCTCCCCTTCACACGTACGGTGATGCCAACTCTCCTCCGCTTTCTATTTACGGATTGAAGAGACGAGACTTCCTCCACTACCAATGTAATAAATATCAAGAAACACATCCATTTTTACAAGTGGCGTTCGTAGTGTCAGTTTGGTTAGGTTAGTTCATTTAATTCTCAATTGTTTTTTTGTTATGTCTCTGTTAATGCCTCCCTGTTAGGTTACTGCAAAGTAAACACAAGATTAACAATCGCTAAATGGCCGAGTTAAAAGTCTGAATTATTCACAAAATTAATTAACTGAATCTATTTCAATATTGTCTGAAAATTTTGCTATCATTACTATTATTACATAGAGCTTCTGTTTGCCTTAACGTCATATGGCGGTAAAACATAAAAATATATATTTAAAGATATAAGTTCGCTATAGTAATATATTGCAAGCATACATATATGCATTTTTCATTTACTTTTTCTCAGTTTTGTTTAAAACTGTGATAATATAAAAGTAACTGAGGTATGAGTGATGCTGCATTTATCCCGGTCACGCCTTGTTGAATGCTATGATATGTGTTATTTATCGGTTCATTGTCCTGCGTTCCGCTTATACTATTCAGTGGAGAAAGCATAGGTCAGCTACCTCACTCCTCATCATCTCTTGTATGCCTCATTTTAAAACTTATGTCAGTTAATTGTTGAGAGTATGAGAATCCAACATGATTTTGGTAGCCATGTACTCACATATGAATCATCAACATTATACTACATCTTAATATTTATTAAAACAAATATTATACCGTAGGATAATGCCTTGATCAATCACATTACCTATCATCCACTGATATCACAAGTATTTGGTTATGAAAATAGACAGCTTATGAAGAATGATTAATACCGACACTTTTAATAGTCACTAATATTCACAAAAAGTTCGCAAATAATAGATGGTTCAGATCAAAATAACAGTAACATATATAAAAATATGATAAATGAAGTTTTTCTATGATAATTGTTTGAAGTGATTAGGAATGCTGAAGTTAAGCAAAATTCGACTGTTAAAATAATGAATGTATTGTGATATCATTTATATGAAAAGAGGGAAATAAACAGGGAGGAAAACATTATAAGGGAAATGATAATTCATAAAAGTTAATGTAAGTGCATGAGAAAAGAATTGGTGAGATAAAGAAAACACGAGAAACTTTATTCCCGAAAAGTAATGACGACGGACAATTTAACTTATTTAAAATCAAAGTAGGAAGGAATTAGCTGGGAAGGACTTTCGGATTTTGGATAAGAAAGAATTACAGACTATATACAGCCTAATTACTACTTTTAAAATTTGCATTTATATGTTCTATGCAACGCATAAATATTTATTTAGGACGCAATTACTAAAACATCAAATACTTATTTCCTCTGTATGTTGCAAAAGAGATGAACGGTTCGCTAACACATGAGATTGTGCAAATCTCATTCAGCTATGAGATACTTCACCGTTCGAGTCTTTGATATTGAATTATAAATGTGCACAATTCATGATGGAAACACTTTAATTGTCCCTTAGCTCATTAAAGAGGTATCTGTTGAATTCTTTCTTTCTGCAAACGTTTGTCAATCGTTACAGGAATAATTGCTCGCTTAGTATGAAAAGCGCTATCAATCATAATCTTTCCTGGAAATTCTATCTAACTCTTTTAACTCTCCGTTATCTAATAAATACGGATCGTTCTGTCAAAGTTTTCTTATCCCAATCGCTGCATTTATTCATTCAGATTCTCATTTACAATTCATGATGAATACAAAGATAAATAAAATAGTCCTTTGTTTGATATTTGGTCTGGATAATGCAAGGCTCTACTCCAACTGTGTTTTTTGCCTTTTCATCTACATATAAGAAGATGCCCTGAAAGCTGCCTTTCGGCGGGTGGCAGTGGGTTTAAACATCGAACTTTTGTGCTACTTTTATAGTTTGGTATTATCGCGTATCGTTCGCGGAAAGAGTGAGTCTTTAAAACGACTTGTTGTAGCATCTATTTCTCTTATTTTATGCTAATTGTCGGATCAGCTGAAGTAGCAAGGAGGTCGATTACATACTGATCACGTCCTGTTTTAGTGTTATCTATAAATTTAGTAAACAATCGCAACCTAAGTTCTATTCTCCTTTCTTTTAAGGAATCCATGAATCCTGCGTTTGAGAGCATGTTTGTAAGGCTTTCTTCGTAGCATTTCTAACAAAGCGTATCATAAGGTATCGCTGCCCTTTTACGAGTTCACGTTTCATCCGCTGGATCTCATATACTTGCCGCATATTCAAAATATAATTTCCTTATAATTATGAAGTAATAGTAATACTCGGAGGAAATACTTGGGTGCAAGCTATTATTTAATCGTTTTCATTATTGTCGTGTAATTGGTTATGTATAGCTGTTTTGAATTTTATTAAATACATAAATATTTTTTTTAATCGAACTTGATATGATTAGAGTAGGTAGAAGAGGGTCGACGTAACAGAACATCCTTATTTGAATGCGAGATAAAACAGTAAAAAGTCGCCAAATCTCGCGACGAAATCAGCAACTGTCACTATTGCAGTAGTGAATTCGGTGCAATTTCTTCTTGTGGCTGATCGCAGGTCTATGACCGCTGAAAGACTCGTCCGCTTTCAGCGGTGACAGAAATTCACATTGTAAACATTGCCTTTTTAATGTAATTGATTTTGGAAGTCTCCACCTTTCGAAAACAACAGATAGTAGCGTTTGTTTACGGAAATGTGTTTCCTGCGTCGAAGTGTCTCTCGTTGCGGAATACAACCTCTTTATCTCGAATAGTATTCTATTTATATTTGATACGCAGAGGTCATGATCTTTGATAATCTGCATTCACCTCTGACCCTTTCGGATCTGCTGACCTTGCCACAATAACCCCATGAACTCTCTCTGATGTTTGTCTTGGGTCGTTCCTCCCGCACGCAATTACCCCTAAATTGTCTCCTTTAATCGAATTTATTCTCATCATTCTTTTTTCTGTCTCCTCAGAGCCGTCCTCAACTCAACGAGCGGTGCGCAAGAGCCTGAATTTATTTATCGTGAGCGAGGGTTTCATTAATGCCACGCTTAATAGCCTATCGCTGCTGAGACGTTGATGTTTCGTCCGTAAATTACTTCACTTCTATTATAATCACATCATTATTTGGCTCGGTTAAGAGTTGACAAAATGTCCAAGAGGTGTAGGATGACGTTTCAAACATGCCTTACAAATTCTCATCTCATTTAATCTAAAACAGGGTTATCCAGACATATTACTCCGCATGAGCTACTACTAAGACTTAGAGTCTGCCGCAGACAAAGAACATCGTTGTATGTCTAACAATAAGTATTAATAGTAAATATGAAAACAGTTGTTATTTTTCTTACTGAATTCTAAGGAAACTTATGTTAATGTTCTCATAATCCATTTTTACCGTCCCTTTTAGCTTATTTGATAGCAACAGTTTGTCATTCAAGTTATCAATCAAATGGTTGCTTGGATAATTATTTTATTTTTCTTTTGATGCCTAATTTCACTTCATTTATTTTATGTGATTTTTATTCACGGTATACATAATACTATTTACAAATACCAACTTGTACATTCTTAGGGCAAAATATTTTTGAATCAAACTAAGTTTACTGTAGGACTGTAGTTTGCTGCGAAAACTAAAATAGATTTGATTCATGGACATACCTCAAACATTGTATACTATAAAGAACACCTATAAATAGAGATAATTGATAGTGTAGTTCATTAAATACCGGAAACCAATATCAATCTTATTAGTTGTCAGTACATACAAAAATTAACAATTCAAATTATCGGCGAGGTTAGTCCCATGCTGTCTCACCACTCACACACAACTGCTGAAGCCAAACTAAATAGCTGAACCAGACGCAGACATTTGAAAATGATATAAATTCCTAAATAAATCAAAAAATATAACTGGAAGAATATGAAATATTTCGTTGTGGAGAAAACTTCTCAGCCAAAGGCTTTTAGAGAAAAACCAAACGGGAAAACGCTCGAACATGGTAGTAATCATTTTTTTCACTATCCATTGCAGATAAAAATTCAATTTTTTATACTTAGAAGACTGTCGCTTGGGCTATAGTTAGTGGCTGCGAATTAGTAATGTAAACGACATTGACCTTAAACGGTCCTGAGTTTGACTTTAGGTATACATTAAATTTAGTCTTTAGTAAGACCGCAAAAAAGAACATTTCCCACCTTTTACATCAAGTGAAAATATTTGTGTTGATCACTGAAGAAAATTCAAGAAAACAGATGAAATATACCTACAATTTTACGCTTAACCTTAAGAACTAACATAAGCAACATACCAAGGCATCAAAAAGTAATATTTCTTACTAGAGACTTCAAATGGTATGCTAGAAAAAATTTTAATATGCAGTATCATTCAGGGGACCTCTGAAAGTGTAGCCGTGAAGCATATCCAGGATTTCTCTTTCTTTATTCCTGTAAAATGTAGTCTTCAATCCTCTCTGAACAGTGTTACTGTAAATTTCATTATTTTTATTTTATCAAGCAATTCTACTCTACCCCTGGGGAGTATTACTCTGCAATTAATAATTTAGTTTAAGTTCTTTTTATGCATTTCAAAGCACAACTTTGGTCTCGCCGAGAGGGATAATAATTTATTTAGCGAGAAATAAGTTAATGGGTAAATTAATTAGCGGTCAAATGTCAATTATACCTACTGCAGATTATCAACACTATAATACGATAATAATGGTAATATGATGTAAAAATATAAAACGAAATATGGGAATAGCCTTTCACATTTCGCAGAATATTCATTTAAAACCAATCTATGAGGGAAAATGACAAGGCTGCAGCATCAGGAATAAAACGAGTATCTTTTACTATTTCAATGGCTTTTAAAGAGATATATCGCTAATGATTATAAGAGATTGAATGACTGCGTTTCAGATTCTCGAAACAGCTGCTTTTCGTTGGAAAACATAATTAGCTCCACTGGATGTTTGTTCGCTCATTTTATGTAATCGAGATCCCGATAATCCGCTGAGGAACAAACGTTTTTTTATAATTTCAAAGCTTTGCGAGGAAATCCGGGAAAATTGCGCTTCTTCACAATTGGGTCACTCAGATGGAAAAACAGATGTGAAGTGCGCTAAAAAAAACTCTCCTTGCGTAATCCAACGCTTTCTGAAACAAATGAGTCGAGCGAGCGCACATTTTGTGTGCTAACTGTGCTGCAACCTATCTTTGAAATATTGAAACCACTGTTTGTCAACAGATGAGATGAATGTGAATCGTGATGCATGGAAACTTCGCTTGTATATTTAATTGAGATTAATAGATCAGGAAAAGGAATATTTAATCTTCATACGTGAACTCATTCTCTTATTTATACAATATAATTCAAAACGTCTATATATTTGGGGAAAATTGGGACTAGATAGTCCCATCTTTAATTTAACCCTTGTAAGAATGTAAAATCTACATACATACATTATTTGAGAATTAAATAAATGATATAAAATATGATATATGCAGGAGAAAGGAAGGAGGGATTGATATTTTGGAGAGAAAAAGGAAATTATAGTAGTAGTATTGTGAGAAGTGCTTCGACAGCTGAGGTCATTTCGCACGTGGGCTCCCACCAGGAATCAAACCCGGGATCGCTTAAAAGAAATAATATATGATCGCAAAACACTCTATACTCGGTCCAGGAAAACACCAACGATGAGAAGAGGGGTGAAATAATTGCGAAATTTTTAAGGAAAGAGTCAAAGAAAAAGAGAGTGATTACAGCTCGGTGAACAATAAGAATTACTAGGTAATTAACATTTACAACATATATTTATCGAGTTACTAACATTCGAACGATAACTTGAGTTTCGTATAGGAAGAAAAGTTTATTTTCCTCTTATTACGTAACATTATTCTGTAAAGCAATATAACTGTAACGAATGCATGGCGTTCAAATGATTCCCGGAAGAAACTCATTGTCTTCCGCAATTAGCTATTGTTACGTCACGCCGTCGTGGAAGTTAATTTGTGAAGAACCACATTGTTATATATTTACAACAATGCTGTACGACCATTATTGCTATTTCTTTTTTTTGGAAAGTTTTCCATACGCTATGTGTTGCCAATCTATGCCAAATTACGTGATTATAAGAAGCGCGTTGAATCTATAAAAATTTAAAAATAAATTCCTTAAAAACTTTACGTGCACACACAAAAATGAGCACATTTAACCGATTAAATTATTATATTTTTGTACGGGGCATCATAAAAATTTTACAGCACGAAACTTCTCACAATCATCGGAATATTCATCTTATTTTATTGATGACTTACGTAACAAAAATGCAACTTGCTACAATATTTTATGTAACACCACACGAATATGCTAACGGTGGATTAGTTATGAATAACTCTTTTGGATTTAGTGCTTGAGTTCGTGCTACTGTATTCCAGTGACACTTAGTTTCGCACTAAGAAAGGTTATTCTTTATATGGTTTAATTTTAAATGTTTTGTTAATTTTAAATGTGTCAAAAAGGGCACCGAAACTTTTTCTCTTCTTGCGGAGGGTTGGAAACCTCTGATTTGGAACTGAGGATAAAGTAGTGCTCGAATTGATAGAAATATGAACATGATGTTAGATAACAAAATATAAAGAAACACATTACGTACTTACCAAAACATCACTTAACAAACAGTAATAGTTCGAATAGACTGGAATTCAGTTAAATTCCGAGATATTATAAATGATTTTCTATTCCCATCCATATTCCTGTCATATAACTCTTATGATATACTATATAGTTAGTGCTGTTTTACATCTCTGTTGAATTTATACTCGTTTTATATGGATCTCGTCGTGAATGATGTCCCAAATATACTTGTTTGATAATGTCACATTGTAAATATCAAACATAACAGTTCGATCAATTAAATTTAGTTGGGTATAAATCAAATGCTCAATCGCCTCAGATCCGTATCGCATGCAATTTAATCCGCATTGGTTTTGAAATTATGCGCGCATGCGTTAAGTGCATGTCTTATTTTGAAAATATTACACGTTTTGCTTCCGAAGGGACTCCTACACCGTGTGTCTCCCATACGGTTTACACTTACAAGTACATATTTACTCTGTAAGCCGCCGTCGGCGTGTTTGGCTGCCTCAGTTACCAACAGTTGTACGCGCGTCCTGAAAGTGGTCATAAAACGTGCAAGACTGCTTGAGTAAGAGTGGGGAACCTTTTTACATCGAAGGGATCGCATTAGGCCGCCATTGAATCGCGTATTATATATATACAGTGGATAGAGCGGTCCAGGATATTTTTTCTCTCCAAGCTAAGATACTATGGGGTAAATATTTCATTTGAGGTTTATACTATTCAGATAGGTATGGAAACAAAAATTTAATAAAAGTAAAGAATATAATAGAATTTTTAGTACTTTCTATAGTAGCACACTAGGTAATAAGTCCTAAGTTTCTTTAACAAATCTTTAATTGATAAAATTATATTAAGTTGTATGTATTTTCATGATTGCTGATTAGCGATTTTATAATAAAATAAATGTGTGCGAAAATGAGATGAAAAAATGAGGATGGACGAATAATCAGAAAACGCGGATAATCCAAACTCACTTTTATTATTTATAAAATTCACAATTTAGGTATGTTCACAATTTTTTATTTCTGTGCGACTTATACTCATTTTCGAACGAGTTTGGGTAGATTCATTAAGAGTATTCATCGTCCGACTACGGAACTTTTTGGAACGATAATATCATAGTAATCGTATTCCCAGTGCTCCTTAGAAAAGGTCTAACTTAAGTCCTGTTTGTATTTGAGCGCTAAATTATTTACCGCTACTAACGCTAATAATTTACATTTTCCGCGAATAGATCGCGGAAAATGTCGACGAAGAAAAAAGATTATGCGTGGATAATCCGCCTGCGGATAATTGGGATTTTTCTCTATTTAAACACGCAGACATCGTACAGAGAAAAGCGAATTTTAACCTTAAACTTAGAAAAAACGAGAATGCATTTCCCTTTCTTTTCAGTCTAAATATAATCTGTAGTTTAATATAGGAGTATGTACTTTTAATACAGGAGTTTATTTGAGGAGACCACATTGAACGCGGCCGAGTGTTCCCCGAAGGCCGCAGACTCCTGCACGCGTACAAATTTATATCTAGATTTATTCATACAAGATTGTTCAAGGTTCTTGATACCTTAGCGATCCCGGGGATTAATCCCCTCCCTATCCCTCTTACGCGATGTCCTCCTCAAGACCACATCGCGATTTTCAATACAACTCTCGTTTGAATTGAAAAGGTTCAATGTCTTCGCAGCCAAACCATCGCTTCGGTAAATGTCAGAGAGAGACTGTTGGGCGTAGGAGAGTTTCGATGCAGACGCTTCTGGTGTGGTTTGTTTTGAAGGAGTGGCAACGTCGCTGAGCTGCAACCTGCCTGGACTTAGCCTTGAGGCGACAACGGGTGGGTGGTGCAAGAAGCCTCTTAGGAAATGTCTGCAACTGAAAGGGAAATCAGACTCCGCAATATCTACACGCTAATTATGCTCGCAAGTGAAGTATATTGGGGTGAATATCGGTGATCGCCCCGAATGATTGACTGGAGATCGACATTAAATCCTCAGCTGTTTTAAGTTTGGATGCAATCGACATGAGCGACACGAGGTGAGATCAGCAACCGGATTTCAAGGAAAGGTATACGGATTGTCACTCGAATAAATTAGAAATGGTACGTTAGAACCTTGGACAGCTGTCGACTGATGAGGAGTAGCGCTCAAGACTATCCTAACGAACTAGTGAACACTAAGTAATGACTTAACTTACTTAAAAATGTATATCTATGGTATAAAGAAGATTCTTCTGAGATAAATTGCATGAATTTTAAGTATATAATAGTTTAATATAATTCTGATTTTGGCCTGAATTCCTCGTGTAATCCCATAAGAAAATGTATCAGATCGGATTCAACACGCGTCTTGGTCGCCAGTTGATCGATCGAAATTATACACGGGATTACTATATTATGGCGATAAGAAACAAGGATTTAATAAATTCTCAAAGCGGATAAAACCGGGACGTCACCATAAAACTTAGTCTGAATTAATTTCATGTGGTTTTAAAACACGCTAAATGAGTCACTACTTTTTGAATCTTTTCGTCTAAATGAATTCTATCATCGAAATCTCCGTATCTCTTGACATCAAATTCTTTCTCCAAATGTTTCTATCAAATTAGGACAACCAAAATCAACTATACTTTAAAACTGAAACAATTTTTGTCTAGATAGGATATATGGTAACCCAAAATATATATCTACTATATTTATCACGAATAAATGGCTTTACAAAAGATAGTTAGGAGAGGTTATCATAAGGAAATAAACTTATTTCTCCTCTTAGAAGATTTCTAGATATGCCCTTTATATGTATGAATTCCCGAGTAAAATATAATATTTGTATATACTTTGTGTTAGACCTCAATCTTTGATATCCCGCGGACTGCATAAATCAGAGGAACGAACCACATTTTGTTCGCAAATTAATATGAACAATATAACAGCTCACAAATGTAAGAGCGTATGTTGTTAAACAAAATTCACAAAGAGCACAAATTAATTGGAAATTAAAGTGCGTTTATGACGGAATGTGATAAAGAATTATCGGCAATCAATTGGCAGTGTTCCTCCGCCTTTGGCGTAGTCTTCAGTTGTTTGTCTGCAGTTGAGCTCAACGACCCAACGGCCGTTCGACTCCCCGCTCTTTCTTCAAAACAAAAGAATGATGCCACTTTGGAAAAACGGTCCTCCAGATATTATTATTTAGATAATGGGAGAGTAGTTGCTGAAATGACGAGGAAGTGGTCGGGAGGGTGCTTTCTAACACACTCAAGGTGACCAGTGATTTTATGACTGATGTCAAAGTACTAATCTAAAGTCAGCGCTGATTTTCAAATGTGAAGCATCCACGTTCAAAGTAAGTGTATGTTATGATAAATAAAGGCTGGTAGGAAAAAGTCCATTAGGAATCAGTAATCCGCAAAATATGCTGGCTTAGGACATGTTTTGAATGCCAATGTTAAAAGTCAAACAGTTTATAAGGATCTTGATTTCCAATAATTACTTGAAATCAAGAATTATATTTCACTATTGTAAACTAATCCTGATTCACTATTTTTACACCAATTTTTACTATTTTTAAACTATCCAATTTTTAAACAATCTTGCGTGTACAGCAAATGGTTTCAGTTGATTTACTATTTTTTCGTGACTTCATTTTATTCCAAGGATAAAATTAAGTAGAAAGGCAGCTGAATTGAATAGAGATTGTATAGCGAAAACACTGGTTAATTTTATACATACAATGGTTATAAAACATTATCATTTACTAGAAAAGAGGACAACCCCTAGCATTTATAATAAAAATGTTAATGATAAATTAAAAACAAGAAATATTTTCTTATTTATTTATTTTTCTTACAGGAATACTACAAATTTACTCGAAGTTCGAATCAGTATCTGCAAAATTTCAATTCGAATATAAACTTACGTGGAAATTGTTTTCTTTGCCTAATCTTATTTTTTTCGTCTTCCAATTTTCTACGTGAAATTTGTATGACACATTAAATGTAAGTACGCTTCTGACCAATATTAATCTACTTATAAATATGCCTATAATTCCGAAATTATGTCTAATCAAAAGAGTCTCCTAATTTTAAAATTTCTATGCTATTTTAGTGGATAACGACTATGAGCGGAAGACGAAGAAAATCCGAGATTCAGTTTGGGAAATTTATGAGAAAACAAAACAGAGAAAGCATTGCGTATCCAATCGAACATTTACTCGATATGATTCGAAGTGAATGTGTACTATTCGTACATCACTAGAAAATATATTGGTTAGAAGAGTTAGGCAGCCATTATCAGTGGTCATCCATTCGAAATTGGCGTGAAGCAGCCCTCCATACCATTGTACCATTCCTTCAGAATTTCCAACTTTAACCACTTGAACTATCTCCCTAATTGCTTCTTTAACAATCCATTTATTTTCAGCATTCCATCCAGATCGTATATAAAAGGCTGAATTTAAGTATAAGATTGGATTATTCCAATTTTGGGGAGAACCTGGTCGCAATTCTGTATAAATTGTAAGTTTTTTCTTCAGTAATATCCGCCTTGTTTTAAATTTTGCAGAGGGATTCGGATGAGTATCCTTTGTGCTATAACTTTTAATGAATAATAGACTTTATTTTACGCTCATTGTCCGACCGGCCAATGTTGCAAGGGGGTCGCATAATACCGATTACGTTCTCAGCAAAAGTGCTTTCTTTGAATTGATCATGTAATCGCAGCCTATTTCCTTCAAGGATTCCCAGCCTGCATCTGAGAGCATCTTCGTTAAGATTGCTTTTTACCGCAGCACTTTATGGAAAAATACATCGCGCTACTCTATCTGCAGTTCGTGGATACTATACACGTTTCATCAGCTGGATCCTATATACTTGCCGTATATTCCAAATAGGGCTTGATGAAGGTCAAATAACATTGCTCTCTAAAATTTTCATTGCAACTACCGTCAACACGCTTCACAAAACCGAGCTTTTTGATTGCTTTCCGGCGGTTTATTCGTATGTGTGGGCTCCAGTTTAAATTATTTTTACAAGAGATCTAGAGAATCGACTACTTTTATATTGATGCCATCAATTTTATACGGATAATTCTGACGCGGTTCTCACCTTTCGTGGAAATTAACTTAATTAATTACAAGGTAAAGCTTTCTCATGTTGCTGGATGTTTCCTCTAATATTCATTTCAAAAGCAAATAAATTAATAGCTTACGTACATGTCACTTAATGAAAATTATGTCTAGACTTAACAAAGCTCTTTTTCCACTGTATGATGTTTCGAGTTACGTGTTCTGGGGATTTGTTTGTTCAGTAGCGAAAGAGTTTGAAAAAGCGACCGTCGCTCTTTTCTTACTTAATTTTTTTCCCTATAAAATCCTTTCCTCAGCACGCTCCAACCGCACGCCTTTATTCCACACGCGATTCATCAGAATTCAGATGCGATCGTGCGAATGATCAAAATAAGAGAAGCAAATTGGCCGCTTTCGATGCGAAAAAAGTGAGCAGAGAAAAAGCGCAAATGACATACGAGGCTGTTTTCCCGCCTTAGCCTTGACGCCAGACTCCATCTTGTTCTTTACCTTTCGCTTTATGGAAAAGAGTCCTCGTTGTATCATTAAAAGTGGAGTGAAATCTCTAATTATGCGCTACCATTTTTGCATAGCTGTTGGATTAGATATTGATTGAAATATGAAAGAAAATTATTGTCATTACTATTATTAATGTTGCTAAAATGGTGCACAATTTGATATCAAGTCCTATGGTAGTTATTAAGAGAGTAAGCAGGAGACGATGAAAATACGGGCTCCAGTTTGGGAAAGTTATCAGAAACAAACGATCAAAGCATGACACCTAGAATAGAATAGTTAGTTAGATTCAAAATTAGAATAATTTAGTCAATTTAATTGGAAATGATAAGGGAAAATTCGCGCATCACTGGAGGTAGAATTATTTTCGTGAGTTCTATCTGTATTAAAAATGGCCTATAGATTATGTTAAGAGTAAATCTGCCACGGAGCATGCTGAAAGAGTCCTTTAAATAGGAGTTGAGAGCAATTAGAGACAATCACTGGCACATTCACCTAAACTGGCGCATCGCATGATCACAAGCGTCACGTTGTATCCACTAAAAAATGGGAAAGATGTCTTCTCGACTGTTTACTTATAGACAAATAAATGCACGCATGATTTAACGCACCGCTGAGATGTAAAAAATGCATTCACTACGGTTTATGATGCATTAGTGTAGTTCGTACGATCGCGAATAAAAATGAAATATTGACCCATGAAGTATAAAAGGTTGGACATTCTTGGATAAATGAGTTTGTTGAAATGTAGAGCAAAGGGTATTTATAGAAAGATGGAAAAGGAAATTGAATTCTGGACACAAGTTCATCTAGGGTAGCTGTTTGTGAATAGAGACACTATTCACGAACAGCTACCCTGTGTGAATAGTGCTAAAGTGTGAAAAGTGCTATTTAATTTCTCATAGCTCTATAAATTCTGGTTCCATTCGCTTTACTGGCAATCCGCATTGCCTCCATCAGACTCGAAAACACGAACCCTTGGATTATGACGTTTTAGAATCAATAACGTATTCAATAGAGCACTGATTATCAATAGAAAAGAGAGCAAACCGAGGACGAATGTGTAACCAAGGTGATGGAGCAGATAGTGAAACGCGAGATTCGAGTTGTGGTTTGAGGTGAAGAAGGAAATCATTATAATGGCAAATCGAAATACCCGCATTGCACTCACTGATCATATGACGTCCTTCACCTGTTTGAGCAAATTGAGAGTAGTGTATGGAAACCTAGTTGGGTTCCATTGATACAAATGCTGACGGCTGAAGGAAGATATTAACAAAAAGACCACATTGATAGGTGAATAATTACAGATATTTTGCCCTAAAATATCTGTAATTCGCTGTATTCGCAAAAAGCGGAATCGAGAAAAGTACTGTTATATGTACTGTTTTCATAATTAATTCGATTTGGTTGGAAAATGAAATGGTATTCATTTTCACGCGACGTTTCAGTACGAATTTATTTATGAATATTTTCGTGATTAAATAGTTTATTTTATAACTCATTCCAATGTCAATTGATGATGATACACGATAATAATACAATATTTACTACTTAAAACGATAAACTATTTGAAAACAGATTAATCTTAATCCCTCTCAATCAGTATAATTTCACATATAAACTAATTAATCGTAATAGTTAATATCATACAACAAAGATTGCCCCTTACTTTAAATCCCTCGTATATCAAGCAAGTTTTTTCAGTTCTATGGGCCCAACTTTACCATTCCATCCAAAAATCACGTCTTTACGGCCTCATTTTGACGCTCTTATTCCGTCGGGTCCATGTTTCACACCAGTATCTGGTTTTAGGGCACACTTGGGATTAGGAATTTGTTTCCGACACACCTAAAAAAATTAAATTTTTGGATCACTATTAAACATAAAGAACTGCGCAAAGTCTAAATGTGGAAATAATTTTCAGAGTAAAATTCTCTTAATTTCGCCATTCCGGAGATTGTTGGAAAAGAGTTCCTTAATGAATTTTACTTTGTATTGTGAGGGTTTATCCGTCAATAATCCGACGATCGATATTAATACAACAGCTCATCAACTGAATTACCATTACTGGTACAATATCTACGGAAATTTACGAGCATCAATTGTTATATAGTAATTCCCGAGCATCAATTGTTCTATGGTAATGCTCTATACTTGGCGTAAACTTGCGGCGCAGAGAAATTACAAAACTTCGAAAAAATTCTAATTTTAGCATCGAAATTTAATTATGCTATTTTTACGGCACACTTACTACATACCGCGGCACACTTACCATCTCAAACATCACATTTTTTTGCCGCGGCATGCAGTTTGGAAACCACTGCTCCAAAGCAATGCAAAGTCGTGTAGTAAAATCACAGGTTCCCGTGTTTGCTTTCTGATTTGCACAAACATTTGTTTCTCCAACCTCTTCTTCCATCAGCGTAATTGTTGGCGCCTCGTGGCGCTCTTCTTCAATTAACGGATTCCAAAGCAAAAAATTACTCGCAAAAGAAGTAACGCCTTCTCAAACTTGTCGTTCCTTTGGTGTGCTTTCCACTTCCGCATTCACTCATTAAAATCTCAGAAAGAAGGAAGTGCTTCTTTCCACTGTTTCCTCTGCCTTGCTTTTATGCTGCTAATTCAACGAATCCCTTTCATAATTGAGATTATAGTCCTCCATTGCGGGATATTTAGATGACCATTTCATGCTCCATTGGACATTCGCTGCAGTGATGTTTTTAAGCAGTCGATGTATATCTGGCCGAACTTTGTTGAACGCCATCTTTAACTAACCAAAACTTCTTCCTTTTTGATTTTGTTGTCGTTTCTGTTGTTTATCCCTTTCATATTATCACTATAAATTAGCGGATTTCCGCTTAATGAGATAAATAAGTAATTAACGCATTAGAAAACCATGAGATAATATTTTTCTCATTTTTTCCATATTATTTCAGTACTGAAATAGAAACGAATTATTTTGATCCTGACTTTCCGCAACTTTCTGACGTCCGCTTTCTTTTGTCTTTTTTCCGACGGAGTTCGGATCCATCCAGACAGTGGATCTCTTTTTCTGACAATCTGAATTCAAAATATTTTTCCATGAAATCAGTGAAAGCGCTGTAAAGTAATTGATGAAATTTTCGTTAGTGAAATTTCCCTACATTCTGTGAATTCAGCGGAAAAGTTGCAGTAATCTAATTTTACGTAAGAAAGAAGGTCATCTTTGAACTCTATTGTAAATTTTAACACTCCTCTTATAATCTTCTTTCTTACTTTCCTCCGCTGCATCTTTCTCAAAGCTTTATTGTTGCATCATGAAGTCTTTCAGGTATAAATATAACAGATCTTATTATGCACTGAAATCTATTACACCATTGCTTTGAAAATTATTCCCTCAGACCCTTTCCCTTAAGTTTTTTATTCGCTTTTAGAATCTAGGAATCCCTAAATTCTGTTTACTTATTTATGATTTCCTTCCTATCGTCTTTTGAAAGTTCAATTCATATTTATTTGAAGGACATTTCTTGTCTTTTTCCAGATTACATAGCAAGGATTCCCTTCATGTTGTTCCACATTTGTTTTTCTCTACCGTGATAACCTTATTAAGTTTTTTGTTGTTGTATTTAATAAGAGCAAGATTCTTTATAAGCCGTTTTCACTGTTTACCAATGGAGCAGAATTGTCAGTAGAGCGCAACGTTATATATTCCTCGTTTCACGCTGAATAACCTCTTTCTTTTTTTAAGTACGATATGACTATCTTATCTCTAAGTTGAGTGTGTAATGGGAAGCAGTCGTAACTTCAGATAGCATTGGTGACTACTGCTGGTTTCGTCATTTTCAGATCAGTGTTTATAATTTTTTTGGATGGATAGATATATGTTATATTCAATATTTAGGGAAGTATAATTATATACGCAGCTGATTTGAGGGGATAATTATCAGAAATGTGATTCTGTTCAATCAGCTCACTTTGGTGTATACTATACTGTTGTAGTCGTCCTGAATCCTTTCATGTCGACGTTGAAAAAAAATTTTGAACTCTCTCTGTGTTTTAATCATGCTGTTTGAAAGAAATTCTGATTTTCTACTATTACAATGCTCGGGATTCGAGTAGTCACTGGAGTTAAATCAGAGAACCGAATGAAATTTATGATTGGAAGAAAGATATGAAAGATGTCAAATTTCAAGTACTACTCACGCAGCTACTCTTTTACTCTTCCGTTCAAATTCCTTTTGGATTTTTTTATTTTTATAATTCCCACTTTACGGTTATCAATGGCTTTGATTCTTCCGTTTCGTGCTTTCATTTATTTATTTTCCGCGGTTATTCAGAAGTTTTTGTTTTCAAGAGTTAGAAGTTATGCTCCTACTCAATCTGTATATTTATGTGTGAAATTGTTAATGCAGAATCTGTATGCCTCAATTATGATCTAATAGATCGTGACAACCAATTTGCTTCAAACAGTTTCGTATGAACGTGGTATGAGTTCCGTCTTGAATTATCAATCAGCCCGAACGAAACAAGTAAAAATCTATTTCTTTTTATTATCATTTGTAATAATTAATGGCATGCTTCTTTGACCAGATTAAGAGATTTTATCAGAAGTAAGGTATGAATTTTTATGTTTCTGAAATCATTGAGCAAATTTAAAAATAACCATTTCTTATCACTTTTGAAATCATTTTGAACACATAACAGATCTCTGCACATTTAACCGATTCCACTTTTTCACAAATTGAATTTGTTCAATTGCGGTCATCTATTTCTTATATACAGTTATTTATGTATTATGTATCATGCTACTTTTATGCATAATTTTTTGTATATTTTCTCATTCCTGAATTTATTATTTAAATTTTAAAATTGTGCTTAATGTAATCATAATTTTTAACACGCAACAAAGGACGACATACCATCTTAGCAACAGACGTTTTCGGCTTTTCTTTTACTATTGCAAGTGTTATATATAAGTAAACTATTCCATACGGCGCTACTAAATACATTATTTCCCTCTGATACAATTGCTACACAGAGAACTAGAATCGAAAATCGCTGGACAAACATTGTTTTATTGAGTGCGGGACTTCACTTAGTTGTTCATAAAAGATTTGGTTTTGTGTTTCCGCGTGTCATTTTTTATACTCGTACGCGTGTAAGAGATACAGGGTGCGAAATTTGGCCAATTTTCGCAGAAAATGATAGCTTCTCGTTTTTCGGAGAAATGTTCAAGTTTGTTGCGGTGTAGATGTTGATGTAGGAAACAGCTTGAAACAGCTGTTTGCAAATATCAATTTGTGACTCAGGGTTTTCTTCATCTAGCGTCTACTTCACCGTTTTTTACTCCTTACCGAACGGCCGCTATCTTCTCTTCTTCTGTTTTCGCCGATTAAAAAGTAATGAATAGGAAGAGTGTGGAGAAAAAGTCGCTGCGTCTTTGTTTCCTTTGCTCAAGGCCTCTTGGGATGGATGTCGTCATGTCAGTGACTCCGTGCGGAATTACCCATCGACGGATGAAGGTGGCTGATCCCAAGAGAGAGCACCGCAAGGAAAGTACTACGGCGTACAAAAAAACAATAGAAAATGTTTTGCTCTCTCATCACCCTATAAATGCCTCTCAAGTTTACGAATGCAGCCGTATTAATTATATTCTCATATTAACGCTGTTTTTGCGTCACAGTACTCATATCGGCATTCAGTTTTCTATTTTCATATTAAAATGCAAAGTTAAAAGAACACATCGACTTCGACCAGCATAGGTTCGCAAAAAAAGTAATAGGTAATTGCTTCGATTGTTCGAATCATATTTCAAGTCAAATCATCAGAGAAATGTTAAATATAGTAGGAATCATTTATGCAGTCAGCTCACACAACTTCACATGTTTCTATTCACATCCATAGAAAGCAATCTCATTTTATGATACTAATTTTCCACCGTGAGCATTTTAAAATATCTCAATATAGTATAACAATATAGCAGCGTTGGCTAACCTTATCTCACGAAGATATTAATCAGTTTACTTGCTACTTCGGACTGAATCAGTCACTGAAATAGAAATTGAGAGAACTATTTTTTATACAGAAAATTCCAATTCTAAACGTTTTGAATCAAAAATTCTCTTTACATTAAACTAATAATCAAAGTAACTCTGAGTTGATCTTCATATTTGAAGATTACTATGATTTGTAAACTAGATGAAACACTAGTGAAAATGAGACTATAATGTGGCCTGGAAAGAACTCTTCAGTGAGCTGCCATTTAAAAACCCTTGCTGTTATGTATTTTGTGTCACAGAAATGATTTTTCTCACTTTGGCTGTCAGACTTTTCCACCCCAATGGTGAAGATAATTTACAAATATATTTTTAAAGCACATTTATTCCTCGTTTCATGTTAATTATCTGGTCTTTGTTCTAAATATTGTTTTCTAGTTAAGGTCCTTGAAAATAATTCAAAGGTAAGGATGGATTCCTTAAGCGGCAAGAGTGCCGTATTTGATAAACATAAAGGCTTGCGTGACAATCTGGTGCTAAACCATAGAATGAGTAGCAGATAATAACTATTTTATTACATCCTCAATGGGATTAAGATGTGGTAATTGACGTATGTAATCTTTAATTATCATTAGTTATGAACAGAACCATCATTTATTTACATTGAGGCTTTATTTATGCAAAGAATACATAAATGGATATTACAGTCAGAGTTTCGTGTGCCAAGAGAATTCTTTCGTGTTCTAATTAGGCACGAGTTCCATAGGTGCATCACTCTTGTTCTAAGGAGTTATGATTAAATAATTGCTATCAATGGTCTTAGGGTATTTTTAAAGGTTTTCGCCCCGAGAATGAGCATACCTTTTTAATTTGGGTTATTATAGATATGAATGTCCTCATTAATTATATTGGCATTTATCGATTATCCATTTTCAATAATTAAAGCAACGTGTTATATTGAATGGAGTGGTGTGAAATCCATTACGGCAGATTTACTGCGGTTGTGGTTGAAACTCCTTCCGTGTGTTTTGCTTAAGTGATTGAGGATGAATATCGATAGCGCATTTGATGAGAGATATCCTACTGCGATTTTCCATTCCTCAGTCACAGATGGCAGTAATTTCGCGCCCCGCACTTCCTCTTTGCAGCCTCAGGTCATTGGTCTAGTTTCGGTCGCCTCGAATTGCTTTTCACAGCCGATTCCATAAAGGAAACGACCATTTTGCGTGAAATATCGCTCCAAGTGGCGCTCTCGGAAAGAACTGTGTTTTCGATCGTGTTTTTTCCTCTTTCGAAGCGGGGGAAATGGTCTCTCTCTCGAGAGCACACACTCACCGATGACGTTCTCTTTTTTATGTCACCGCTTCCGTTTCTGATACCCTTTCCCACTCTTTACTGCGTCGGAATTCATACGCATGGTTTTATGGTTCAGGAGGGCAATGATATGGGATGGCTTACGACCCTCCCTCACGCCAATTTGGGCTTTTTTAAGGGTCATAGAGAAAGGGTTCGAAATGTGTGCTCCCTCTTGAAAATGGATTTGATACTAACGGAAGGCATAATTCATGGCCATTTACCTGCCCCACATTAGGATCAGGTGAGGCCATGTCATGCGATTTAGTAATATACTCGGAGAGAAAGACATTCTTCCCGAATGAGTGTGTTTTTATGAAAGATAGAGAGAGAATGTGTCAGTTCCATTCTGGGTCAATTCATTAATATCCGATGACGATGGTGTAGTCTTATTGTAGTACCTTTTGTAATTTTCCAGAGTTGTTTGTGACTTCTTTAGACCAGAATGTATGTTACTAAATTTGAATCAGAAGGGTAAACTATGTTGCTCCCAGAGATGAATATTTTACGCGTATGATGTCTTCAATTTTTACCATAGTAGTTCTTTTATTAGGTTATTCGTTGAGGATTTAGGAATCGCGTTTTTTCATTCCGAGTAGAATTTAATAAATATTTGATGATTTCTCCGTTTGTTACCCGTAGAACTTCCCAAGCTAGAAATCGCATATTTTTCGTCTCCTGCTTATCGTCGCTTATCCGCTAAAATAGCACTAAAAGTTTATAACAAAGACAGTGATTACGCTGTATAGAAATTTTATTAGTCATTTTTGTTAATAATTACTTTTGGATAGAAGCTTGCAATGCTATGTTAAATATTTTCTTGTATAAAAAATTTTTGATATCATAAAATGGAAGTCTACTTACCTAACAGTTATTTGGTCGAATATTAGGTTCGCAAATTTAAATGAATTAATTGTATATTTTAATTGTAATTGTATAATTTTCCCCTAACACAATAGCTGTTTATGTATATCTAGTGAAATGACAGCAGTTTGCTATACATTCATTAATCTATTATATATAACAAGGTTATTTTATATTGGCGGAATTCCCAGCCCCCTCAAACGACTAAGAAAACCAACTCCACGCAGCTGATAAGGAGCTCGTAAAAAGAGCTGACTCAGCAGTAGAATCTTCTCCTCCAACTAGAATCAGTTGTAGACTCTGCTATTTGTTACTGGGGGTTGATTCTACAATCTCTATTTAAAATATGACTGATTTTTCTTACTTTTGCTCATTAAGGAAAAACGTAGAGTAAGGAACTAAAATAATATGTACAGACTTTAACCAGAAGCAGTTTATTTATTCACAAATACGAGTGGGTGTTGCGGCGTTGCCTATACGTCGTTGTTTTCAATTAATTACGACAGCGAAACAAATGCATATTCAGACCTTCTTATGCTTCTTATTTCACATCCAGCAACACCACAGAAATTTTCATCAAAATGGTGGTGCGAAAGTGGCAGTGTCTCTCTTGCATATCGAGCGCTCTTTGAAACCTGTTGCCATGTTAGAAGACGTAACGCACCTTCAGGATGATGAACTCGCTCTCTTTAATCTCTTCTGTCCATCTCATTGCGGCTGAGGTCTGTTACCTCCCTCTCATCGCTTATTCAATGCATGGATTCTCTCGCAGGTGAAGCAGCCTTGTTTACTAACTGGGTTACGCATGTCTCCAATTCCAGGATTAACATACTCTTTGTGTCAAACAGTGGGCGGATTTTCTATCGACCGAAAGAGACCAACATCAAGCGGATGTCGGAAAATTAAAGCTAAAAATCGCAGTTGGCTGCAGTGAGAAAAGGTTAAAGTCACAGAAGAACTTGAGAGCTGGAAAAGGATATGCAAATGAAAAGATTGTTTTAGTTCTTTTCTTTGAAAATGAATTCTAGTCTCTAGGTAAAAGTAGTAGGTTGAACATTGTTTATGAGCATTGATCTAAGAATCATGGTTTTTCAGTGTGAATCGAACCGACTAAATATTCGATACGTGATGCACGTTTTTATGTCATAAACTTCCAAAACTGGAAATTGTGTTTTATTCGTTTCCTACTTATCGTCGTCATCAGCGAAAATAGCATTGCAAATTTTAATGAGGATTTTTTGATTAGACATATTTAGATATGAACATAAAAGTTTTGGTGAGAAGCGCAATCATATAAAATGAGCAGTACAAATTGCATGTAGAAAACTGAAAAACGAAACAAAAAAGGGTAACGAAAACATCAAATATAAATATACCGTCACTTAAATTTGAATTCGATTTCACGTTTGCAGATATCCATTCGGTTCAAAGGTTTTGTAGAAAATGAGACAGAATTGAATTCGATTAGAAATTTCGTACACACCTCTATTCGAGAAACGCTGAATTTAACTATAAATTTATCTCTTTTACAACGAAGTGGATCTATGTTTACGAACTTTTATATCTACGAAAAATTTTTGATTTAATTCTGTATTTGTAACTATGCTCAGTTCAGGAGTGGATTTATAGTTAGACTCAATACGCGCCTGCTGAATACAATTGGACTCAATAAGACAGCTTTCTTGAAATCGGTATTGTATTTACTGGAGTTCTTCGAATTTTTATAGGCGTATTCAAGGATATTTGTTTTCGCTCCAGGAAAGAATTTTTAATTGTGTATGTTTACTTATTATGTTTAAATTCTACAAAATTATTGTCATTATATAATGTTAAGCCTATCTATCACTCGTGATAAATTTATGGAAATTTACCGTGGTGAAGTAAATGAGTTATCTATTATGTGTATTTTTAAGTATTTCATTTAAAAAATCGGATTTTAATTCTCATAATTCATATCGGGGGCCTTTGTCTGACCCTGAGGGTCTCAGATAGCTTACATTAAATCCACCTCAGGGTGAGTTTATAGCTGATGCGAAAGGAAGACCGAAAAATACACAGCTACGTATTATATACGCTGCATAGGCTTTATACTTTACTAGGTAATGTTGGTGACTAATAATTCAGATGATATCTCACAAAAATGAGAAAACTAGAAAAGCGACGCCAGTGTTAATGAGTCATGGCGAAACAGAGATTCGGTCGCACTTATCTATTCCACAATCACCGAAACCAACCCTAACCATATGCGCCCCTCACCTGCACCCTTAAGGGAAACCCTTAATTTGTGACACCTTTGGAAATTATCCTTTTTCGATACTCCTCGATTGGCTTCATTAGGTGTCGTGCGAATCGGTGCTTAAGTCTCTTCTTGTTCTTTATCCCCCTTCCCCGTACTCCCCCTTCCCCATACTCCCACCCCCGCTTCACTCTCAGTATCCGTTTCCGCGTGATGACGTCACCCAGCGCACGCCACGCACACCCGCTCGTGTTCTCAACTCAAATTATCTCTTTTTCCGCGAAATGTGTCACACGCGTGGAGATCGAGTGCTTACAATGCCAAAGAAGACGCCCTTGATTTACTTAGATTTTTCTCTCCGATTAATTGCTAGCGGTCAATTAAAACCTCCGACGAATCGCCCTCGGTGAAGTTAGCTTATTAATTGAATTGTTGAAAAAAAGGAAAAAAAAATCCTTATGATTTTATATATTACATGCCTCAATACGTCTTTGTCTCGGACATGATGGCTACTTAACTTTAGTTCCGTCTAAAATGTATGCCCTTTATAAAGCGTTCAGTTGATCAATCGATTCTGAGGTTAAGTCATTGATTAAGTTGATATTTGAATACTGCGGTTAACAGAGAGATACAGAAATAAAAAAGGATTTAAACGGAGTAAAGTATAATACACCATATGATGAATAAATAGATAAAATGTATATGTGGTTGAATATCAAAGGAGAAAACATGATAAAAGTAATTTATGAAAATGTTGAACTGAGTACTTTGCACCAAAAAGGAATGTTGAATCCTTAGAAGAGGAAAGACCATAAAGAGTGGATAGTAGTGCAGTGACGAAAAATTCAAGCTCGGGTTAAAATATAGCAATAGTATTAAATTTATTTTTATGAACACGTGGAGAAGTAATCAAAATAATACAAATATTATCGGAAAAACGTCGAATCTCGAAGTGTATCGGATGGAAGCAATGTAAAAGCTGACCATGCTGAATCAATGATTCATGGTAGAAATTTATTCTTAACCGACGAAAATTAAATCATAATATTAACCATAAAAAGTGAGTTGAGTAAGAGAATCACAAGCCCACACAGCGTTACTGTTAATGTCTCCATCAGCAATCGAATATTGCCGTAAATACGGCAATTAAATTTGAAGTTACCTCTAATCCAATTTACGATATGAAGCCTTTCTATTGTTTGGCAACATGTTTAATAAGATTGAAAATATACGCATCAATAATGATTTAAAGAGAATATTTTTGGGAAGAGGGTGAGCTTGTCGAGGGGTACGCTTGTCATACGGGATTTGACAGGCGCAATTTTCTTTCTCTATCGATTAATAATAAATGAATAGTGATCGCTATGACGTCAATATTAGTTAGCAACGACCTTTTTGTCTATTTCCGTGACCTAAGAATAATTTATTCATATCCGGCTAAAACCTTTGACATTGATATTTGGCCTTTGGGAACACGAGGGCAAATGTATATAAGCAGTGTCGTGTATGAATAAGTGATTTGTATAGAGATGATTGCTCGTGTTTTATGAGGTATTTGTCGAAAATATTATCGCGTGTTCTTCAAATCAAACGTGACGTGTGACTCCTGCCGGTACGACTTTCGATAATAAGAGAGGCGGACAAAAGTGTTTTTCGATCCACGATCATATCGATTCAAAGATCGATCGCTCGAATTGCTTCAATGATCGCTTGCCAAATATCGATAGGACTCTTTATTAGAGTAGGTGTAGATCAGTACCAACGTGACAGTGTTTACCGCTCCAAGATTAAATAAATTCGTTAAATTCAAATTTTAGTTCCATTTTTCTGTCTTCCGTTCCGTCTTATAATAAACCCTTTATTTCCTTGTTCTATACCTCGAATTTCCATCAATAAACGATCCTTCATTTACTTCAACTTCACCATAGTGTACTCCTTCTTCAGATCCATTTACGTATTTTGTTTCGGCTATGAATTAAATTTTTCACCCATATTGTTCCTTCATATTGTAGCTGTGTATTTTCCTAACTCTTTTCTTAGAAATACTAGTCTTTTATTTATTTTTATCATCTCTTGGCTTTGTTTGTTTGATATTTTTGCTGTTTGTCAAACAGTTTTAAAGGCAATGTGCTGCTATAGAAATCTTTTGAAATAAATAAATACTCAGTAAATCAATCTTATCCCCGACGAAGTCTCCTGCAGAGGAAAAGAAACTTCGGTATTCTTAGCGTTAAGGCTGACGCGGTTCCAACTCTTGTTTATTCCATCTGAATTCAATTCTTATTTATATCTTTAGATAAAATCTTCTTCAGTCTACCATCAGGCTCCTCTTTGAAGAATTTCAACACCTCTGCGTAAATGTGTCTCTCCGTCACTTTGGTTTAACTGTCAATTATAATTACTAGCTACACTATTGCTGACTATCATTTATAAGTGAACCACGAGATTTACATGAAAAATGTGGTTTTTAAATTACCTTGAATTCTCTAGAAATAAAATTTCCGGAGAGTAAAATTTTATGAAAATTATAAAATTTCTAGAATTTCGAACGGAAATATATAGATAATGCAATCCTACTATGAATTCAAGTCGACGGTGATTGATGCGAATTTTTCTTTGGACAACTTTATCAGATTTTGTTAGAATTGTTGTATTAAGACATAGAGATTTGTATGCACTCTTCCTTTGCTATAGATATCTCAACAGGTACATGCACAAGGCGTCTGTTAGGGGAAAGCGAAGAAAAGCTCACCCCAAAGAAAAGGAATACTCCCCTTGTGTCTGCCCCTTTATTTGCCCTAATGACATTTTGACGAATGAGAAGCTCGATGAAGATCTGGAGTCGTTTGGAAAGTTATCTTCTGAAGGATAAATGGAGGATGATCTTCACACTTGTGAATTTTATGCTTTTTTCTCGCTGAAGAGTGTTGAAATGATAATGGATTGATGTGGATGGATGGAAAAAGGATGCCCTAAGTTTGTGTTTTGAGGAAAGTTCGCCTCCCCTTTCAGAGTGGGTTTATTCAACGAGAAATTCAACTGCACCTAATGCTCTCTCTCGAGAGAGTCATCTCCAGAATTTTAGGGTGATAAAGGTAGGGGAATCGATATGTCTTGAATTCTTAACAGTGAAGATTATTTCATTATCATCTTGGATTATATAGTCAAAAAAGAGGGCAATCATATCTTTCTTACTTGATATCAGAGAAGAAAATGCAGAAACAGTAACCATCTTTCATTACCTTAGTTTATCTAAAACAGGCATATAGCAGATTTCCATGTTTCTTAAAGAAAATATGCTGATTCATGCGGATTGATTATATAAATTTGATGTGAGATAATTCTGCAACTCCACAAAGTATGTATTGATGAGGTGCTTAAAGTGTAGTTACTGAGTAAGCATTCATAATCTGAATTCAAATTTTAATCATCAAAAGCCTAATTTATGTGTAAATCATTAGAGAAAAAATAGGAAGATTATTGGTGATTATCGTATCTATTTAATCATATACATCAACGCTCGTCCTGAAAAAAGACTGAGTGACGAAGGACCATTAGTAAGGCTAATTAGCTCTAGTAAATATTTAGTCATGCTCTTTAATAGTTTCAGCAAATGAAGTGTAGAAGTATTTACAGACCTACACTTTGCCAGTAAGTGCAGCTCAGTTCTAACGTGTAGTAATAGGTTACACTTGGCTGCACATATGTTAAGACACGCGTAAATATCCATAGTGGACTTTTATCGGAGGTCCGAGGGAATTGCGGATCTTCTGATCACAAATTGAAAGGTTGACGTTATCTGAGATCGGACATTACTTCAGTACACACGGCATTTTTACACATTCTGTTTCGACATATTCGAGAATGGTAATAATACCGAATATCATAGCTTTGATTCGGGATATTTAACCATAAAATCCAATAATTTTTGCATCAAAATCCCATTATTGAAATTTTATTATACTATTAAACTTAATTCGAATGAAACTGATCGCGTTTTAAGTGTTGCATGACAGTTTTTACTTATGATTTTCCCTTCGTTGCCGAGAAAATTGACCTTTTTTCATAAGAAATTCATTCGGCGTTCGATGTAATATGACAAACACATTACCTCCCAAATTCGTCCAATCTAGCTGTCAATCACCGAGTGTAGAGAACACGGAATAGAGCGGACTCAGAAAAAAGCCCAAATTAACCCGCTGTTTCCTTCCGTCGCACAAACAAAGAAAAACAAGAGTGTCGCATCGCGTGCGCACTTCCTTATTTCGGAATTTTTTGTCGAGTCGTGGGCGTCACGAAATAGTTCCGTGACGGGACGATGCTAATACTCCGTGACAGTCGTCTGCTCCTCAGGCACCCTGAGAACAAACCCTTTTCAGACGAACCCCTCAGGGTTTCATTCTCACCCTTTAAGTCTCCCTTGACGATTTTTCAGTTGTATTTCTAGAAGGAAAAATGCCAATCGTGGCGTCTGGGATATAAAATACGTTTTCCCAAATCTCTCTTAACCAGCCACCTCGAGACTGCACATATGGTGCATTAATCCGATATTTACCCACATACTTTATTTATATTGAAAAATTCACGACAACAATACACTAATATATTCTTAAATTCAATTAGTTAAGATATAATTTCTGCCATTAGCAGGTCTTGTGGAAAAAATTCATCATCAATTCAAAATAATGAATAGTTATACTTGTGTGACTAAATTATAGGATGTCACGACTAGACAAAATGTTTGATGCGTCAGCGTTTACAACCCTGGTTCGGTGATTAAATTGTGAAGTATTTGGAAAAATATCTTAAATTTTTTTTCTGTTTCTTAAGTAGTTTCTTGAACGGTTTAATAATGTTTTACTATGTATAACCATAGCATAAGGCTCTAAATGTTGTAATGATTGGTTATTTTATCATGAAATAATGTTATCGATATATTGCAGTATTGCATTATAAAATGATGTTATTGGTATATTTCAGTATAGGTTTCTTTTGTTTTTAAATGATTCTTTTTCGTTTCACAATTTTCTATTTGTATTTATTGTACGAAAGTGGGAATAGTGCATGTTGTACAACTGAGATCAATATTATATTACAATCCATTCTTTTAATTCCATTTAATTGGTATTTCCCTGTGAAATAGAAAGAGGGTTTTTTTAATTCCCGTTAAATAAATATAATCTTAATTAATTATGAGGAGACAGCAGACATATATGATTATAATTTACTGAAATATGGATTGAGTGTTAATTCTTTATGCTTTAATAATGTCTGAACCTATGCGTGAACACGGTTAAGAGTAAAAGTTAAAATAGAAGGTAATACGAGAGAATGTGAAATGTAGATCTAAACTTGCGTATTCTTTTATGGGAATGCTGTTGAAGGCTGTTATGTTTAGTTACTCCTTTTGAAACTTTCTTCGACATTTTTCTTAATTTACCTCAAAACCAATAAATATTTCCATCAATTATTGTGTCCCATGTAAATGTATTCCCGCCTTTTTTCCCACGTACGTAAACATTCAATCAAATTAATGAATAGAATAATCCTCGATGTCCATAGGATGGCTTTCCCGCACGCACAAATAAGCCTGAAGACAGTTAAGCATTGCGATGAACTTCTCCGTGCGATTATGTGTCTCCGCTGATAGTCCTTTGTTTCGCACCTGCGTCACGCTGCGTTACTTTTTACGACGCATCGTTTCAACTGCGGAACATGTGTTCGACGGATTAAAAATTCAGACCGCTTTCTAACGATACAGTTCACTCTCAGAATGATTGGCTCGCTGAATGAATTCACGATGATCGACGACAAAAAATAAGTGAGCATCGCATAATGTACTCCGTGCTGCTAATATCGATCGATGTCATAATTAATCTCAAATTTTCACAGAGAAAATAGTATCTTCCAGCTCCTTTGTTAATTTATTCTACCATATTATTGTTAAAGTTTAAAATGTTTCAATAGGGAGAGGAAGATAGAGAGAGCTACTTGAAATGAGTGAATGAGATGCTGAAGAGTAAAATCTCTCTTAACCAGCCACCTCGAGGCTGCACACTTGATCAATTAATCCGATATTTACCCCACATACTTTAATTGTCATTTATTTCTATCATCGTATAAGATCCATTTTCATTGGACGAATTGGCCGCATCCACGATATTTTAGGAAACACGATGGGAATCTTTGGAAGAAAGAAAGCTCAAACAATGACTAAATTTACATGATAAATTCAGAGAGAATAGAAGATGTGGCCAATACGATGCGTCTTCCCTGATATGTAGGACGTGTTAATAACGCGAGAAAAATCAGGATAGATCCTAGATGCTAGAACAAGTCGATCCAAGAATGCTTATTTTACGGGAAAACAACTAATTAGGAAAGTGAGATCATATCGTAAGCTCCCCCTGTAGCACGCCGAAAGGCGGCTTGCAGGATACCTATGATATGGCATGTATGGTATATATGTCTTATGTACCCTGGACAAGCTTCAACTGCCGTATATAATCACTCCAAACGTTCTAAGTCCATTATTTTTCCTATGATAAATACAAAATGTATTTAGAGGGGGATTTCGCAATGAAGTATTGATTTCTAAGTCATTCTAACGATACTCAGGCAACGGCGAGTCTAACATAATGTCTGATTCCCAATTCTCAAGTATTATCTTCGAAAATTGAATTCGTGACGTTTTTAGGACATCGTATTTGACAACACGAACTCTGGCCAAATAACAAGATCTCAAATTCGACTTCCGTCTTTAATCCCCATTACTCCTTGCTTCTTAACAGGAAGTGTTCGTACTGCGCTCATTGCAGGCTCTGGATTGAACCTCTTACCGGAATCATTATCCTCTTTTTCATGCCCTCCAATTATTTGCCATTTGATATTCCCCTTTTTCATTTCACGCGAATTACGAGAGAGAATTTCTTCGAAGAAGGAGTTAATGACTCTTTAAAAGCGCCCGCCAATCTATTTCACGACTCCCAAGATGAGTTTCGCGCGGAAATTCTTTCTCAAAAAAATTTATTCGTTTATTTTGTTCTCCAATTTAAGCAATTACCATTGGATTTATTTTTATGACTGAGTTTAATTATTAAACAGTGAAAGCATATTTATGCAACAGTTGTGAGCTTTGCATTTGGGATATCTTATAAAACCCTTTTATATTTTATGGAAGAGATCGAATATGCTCCAATACAATACGGATGAGGAATGCGTATTATTAAATCAAATTCAGCCGTAGAATCCTTTCTTTGCGTCAATTTTATTAAATGGTCAATACGTAAACAAGCGAAAGATTAAAGGGGATAACAATTAAATGAATAATGATGGAATGAATCATTTTATTGCGTGCGTTAAACAACAGATTAATGTAAACTAAGTCGGTGCAAGTTAAATGTAGAACCCTTAGCTACGAATATAATGAGCCAATATAGAGTGATTTAAATATGTTTATAATAGCTATGGTCAATATAAAAGAGATTACTATAATTAAATAATTCTAATAATACCGGATAAACTTATCAATGTTTATACGAAATAAAACAAATAATTGTGAAAAAAATATTTATTCCACGATTTTTTTTTAATGTGCGTTTATTTGAAAGGGAAGTTACTATAATTTTAAGCGTAAGCGTTTGTATCCTATAAAAATTTTAAACCGGAATTAACTTTTATTCATTATTAATTGACTGTTCTTTCAACTGTTATGAAAAAGTTATTTAATGGTTCATTTAACTGGTATTATTAGTTGATAACTCGAAGCAAATAGTAACTCGGTTTTAAATTTCTGTCCTCCACGTTAATCCTCTATTGAAAATTATGCTCGAGGGTGTTGACAAAAGTAGCTCATATCCATGAACCAATGCTACATCTTGATAATTATCATAACTTGCGATTGATTGCTTCCTTCATAAGTATCGGATATCATTTGTTTGCGGCGGTTCTAAAATACGACAGTGGAGGCTGTTAGAGGGATTTGCCTTAAGAGGATGAGTGAGAGATATGTATAAATGGTCTTGAATATCCGAGGTCTAGAGAACGGAATTTGAGTTGAGGAATCCAGTGCCGAAGCATCTTTTCACATTTCATTCACTCATCTTCCTTTAACAGCTTCCGGTTCAAGAGGATCACTTTAAACCAAATCATCTCTCGAAAGATTAGTCTTTAATATGGACATGTGTAACTCTCATATTTCGTATTCTTTTTGTTGAGGAGAAATTCATATGGTGCAGGAGGACGGATTTAGTTGTCAGTGACAGTTTTAAATCGTAATTGATTTGATAGCATCTTTGCATAATATATCCTAAACCGGTCGTATGAATTTATATTACTCTATATTTTAATCATTTGATCAATCGAGTTTATTTATTATGTCAAGATATTATTTTGTTTTTAGAAAATTCCCCAGTCGAGTCTCTAAAATAAGTTTACAAAGAAAGGAAAGTCATCGTTCATAATAAATTCTAACAAACCATAATTTACCTTAAGTATCATACTAAGAAAAATATATGGATGATAAATACTGCAAAATTAATGTATTTCATGATAAGCAAATTCAAAATACAACAAAAACATGTGGAGACAGTGTTAAAAAATATTTGAATGTAATGGAATATTGAATGAATAATCCTAAAATTTATACCATGTAAAGAGACGCCTCAGGTATAAACAATTATAATATATTTATTGCAATTATTTTCGTGTTATGATTATGTAAATGTATTTAAAATTATTTATAAATTTGGACAAAATTAGAATAAAATTATAAAAATTGTCAGATAACTAACCAAAGTTCATTAAAATGTAATTTTGCGATTTCACTTTCAAGCTTGAGATGTTTACTATCAAGTTTCAAATGCTAGGTTTGGAGGTGATCAGCAATGCTATACATAAAATATTTTATTTATGCTCTGTATAGTCATAAATTTATAATGAAAACAAATGTTGCTGGTAAAGTAATACATATTTTTACCACATTGGTTCTTGTAATTGGGCCCTGCTTTTTCTCGTTCATATAGCCTATTTTGATATTAATAATAAATTAGACTAAATTATATTGCTCCAAAATTTAATCACTAAAATTGTTGAATTTCTTTACACATACGTATCCTAATCACATATTCTTTTCTTTACAGGTGAGTAAGCAGAATTTTCTGTCTTTAATCTTTAGGTCCAAGCAAGATCAGTAAGTAGCTTTTATTTTACCTTTTCTCTTCCTATAAATATTTTTATTTATTCGTATGTTTTCGGACGAAGTGAATAGGTGACTTTTATTGGACTCACCACTCCTCATTCGGGTGAATTGCATCGTCGACAAAAATAACAAGAACATCGTCAATTTTGCGAATATTAAAATCAAATAGAGTGCATCGGATAGCTAAATGTTTATATCATACTTTAAAATAAGAGTATTTATCGACGTGGAAACGGAATCCCCTTAATGAGGAAGTAGAGCTTTACAGTGTTGTTATAAGACTACAATTTAATGCCATAATAGTTATTTTGTGAAGCCTTAAACTATAAAAGGAATTAAATGTGTATTATTTCTGTAGAGTAATGTTAGACTCATTTGTTAGATGAAAAGGGATCGAACTTTTCGTTCCGCATTGAATTTTTCTCCATCTCTCAAGATCACGATGCAGACACTAATGACGCAATTTCTCAGACGGGACGTCTGTCTCCAAAGAAAACCCTTCCTGCCATATTTCCGTTGCAGTTAAGTGCAGCAATGCATTACTCGGAGTCACCGATAGAGCTATTTTTAAACAGCAATACGGCGCTTAATTTACGGCATCCTTAATTTCGACTTCATCCTTAACCCTTCTCACTAATTTTTCCCTTACGTCAACGGTTCGCTCATTTGAGGCCCTAATTAGGAAGGTCGGCTTTTTTTTGCCTCTCTGCTGAGATCCTCAACGAGGGCCTCCCACGCACTCTTTTAATCGACAGCTCTCGCCTTGTTTTCGGGAAAACACTTTCAACCAATTACAACTCAAGTTCACATTCCGCCTGTAAAAATCCAGACTTCGAATCTGCATCGAAACCGAAAGCCGTTATTCTTTTTGGTCCGATTTTCCGTTTTAATAAAGCGTATCAGTAGTTATATTTAATCATCTGTAAACGTGAATAGCTACTTCCCATGTCTATTCAACTATACAAGTGATATTTATGTATGAATAAATAACTTCATAGTTTCATTAGCTCATTAATATTACGAGTACTATTCTAGAATTTATCTCACGTAAGAATATTAAAAATTAAGGAAACAAAGAGGTGAAAAATATCAAATATCAATATGACCGGGATTCGAACCTAGGCCTTCAGGAAGGTAGTGCTATTAATAAATATGATAATAAATGAGAGGCCAAGAAGTATGTAAGGCTGAGATTTGCGATGATATGCATAGTTAGTTGTAAGCGGGACTTTTGACAGAAACATGAGATTTCTATGCTGACATTTGAATGAGACATCCGCAGCAACAAAATTGGATAAAAATACTAAAAGTAGTTCTGTGTTTAGGGTATATGTTCATTTGTTTGGTTTACTTTATTAAAAGCTGAATAACTATCTGTGAATACCGATTAATATACAAATTATAAATCCAGGAAATAATAAAAGAATGATTTAGAAAATTATATTTGAAGAAAATTTACTCGCAATTTTATCATAGAATTTTGGGTTTCAAAATTGTTGATTCTATTACGAGACTTACGACTGCCTAAAAATCATGACAATTTATGCTAAATTGAATTAGCTTTCATTAAAAGTACATTACTTAATGTAAAAATACATTACTTAGTGATAATACCTAATGGAGTAGTTTTAGAGAAGAACTACTAATTCATTAACTGGTAGAGCTCACCAATTACAATTAGGATATTTACATTGTGGATAAGTCAGCAGTGTTCATCAAATATCACATACAAATAACTACTTCATCGGTAATCTGCATGTTACACCTCGAAACCAATTATATGAATCCCTCTTCGAGGTGAGAAATTCGCTGCGCTAAGTGCGGAAGTGTTAGGAAAAGCGCACCTCCGAAGCGATAAAAAAACCGAGTGAAAAGCGTGCTCTTGACGAGAGTCTTTCCGTGAGAGGGAAATAAAAGAAGATCGATGGTAATAAAAAAGGAAAGGCGCGCGGAATGTCTTTTTCTTCTCCTGCTCTCGTAAAAAAGGGAATCTCGGGGTTTGGGGTCGTTTGTATGCGCTTCGGATCTTCCCGAGAGCGGATTTTCATCTTAAAAAGAGGCTGTAAAGAAGAGGCCACCGTGTCGCCTACGTGATTTACAACTTTATTAACAGCTTCTTTGATTGCTTTCTTTTATTTTTCGTGCAGCCATCCGTACATGCGCAGTGCTTGTAATTGGAGTACTTCAAGTTGAGAAGTTGACGATGAATTTATCTTGAGATTTTATTCTGAATATGTTTTCGGTTGTTCGATATAATTCATTAAAAGTTGAGCCTTGAATCATATTGCCTCGTGTTCATTTGTCAAATCAAAAAAATATGATCAACCGAATGCATAGTGGTCCAAATATTGAACGCCGAGTAGCCGCATAAGGGCCGCACTACTCTTAAAGAGGCCGCACTTCAAGAAAGAAGCAATTCCTTTAATTACGTTGCTGAATTTTGTTACTCGGTCTATTTTAGTGGTAATATTCTTTGGTTATTTAAATTGTTTAACGATGAGTGTATATATTATCGCCCTTATAAGATTAAGGAACAAGTTTAAAAATTAAAATATCAGAACCAAAAATCTTAACGATGGATATTATGGGTGAGATATTAGGGAAAATAATTAAAAGGATGATTATCACTTTCAAAATCGATGAACAGGACAAAGAAATCTTATAATTAATAATTCGTATACCAAATTGTAAAAGCAATACCTGTAGAATAAGTATTTCCATTGAGGTTGATTTTTAAAAAAATAATAAATACAAAATAGCAATATTTTATTGTATAGGAGAGATTCAATATAGAACAAAAGCAGCGTAACGGACTTGTACATTTGAAATATTTTCTGTATTTTCACTGAATTAGTTTCATTACATTCAATATGAAATCATATTTTAATTAAAAGAAAACTAAATCACTTTAACGTATTCAGGAGAACAAGCTGAGATATTTGATCAAGGTTTTACACTCAGGAAAGTTATGTGAGGGGTTAAGTCCGCAATGACAACGCAAGTAGCAATTAAAGCAGCATTTTTCTCAGATTAAATCCTAGCAGAGCGACAGAGAAGTATGTGACACACGTCCGGCTTTGTCCGGAATTTCAGCACTCGGTGTCCTCTTTTCTTACCTTATGCATATGGTAACCCTCATCAGGAACTTGTTGGTATTCTTCAGGTCAAAAGGAAGAGAGAAATCTTTTTCCATTCGACCTTTACAACAGTTTGATGTGTCCCGGAGAGATTGAAAAACGCACTCCATTAAATGCCAAGCGAATTGACACTAGTGGTTTTCACGTTGGCCGCAGTTGAAAAAGTGGAGAGAAATGCATGCGATAGAGGGGGTGGCTTTGGGCAGGACCTGGCATATGTTCACCGCAGGGCGCCAGATCACAAGATTATTCGATGCGGTTCGTGCGCTTACGTGCTCGGCGTGGGTGGGGGAGAACACACGTGCGGATGACAGGTCAAACGCGTCCTTTCGATGCCTTGTTTTAAAAGGGGCTTTTTTTATCGTTCCACGACGATTCCGTACGTTTCCCGTTTACCGTTTCGGTGATTTGGAATCTTTTCCGAGGAAAGCCACAAGTCCCAACTCTGACCCTCGGATTTAGGGCAAGGTGAACAAGGCCCTCGTACCTTAAAAAAGCATGTAGATAGATTAGGACATGAAAACTGAGAGTGACATTGTCGAAGGAATCAAATTGAAAAAGCAAAATTTTTACGAAGAAAACGACTATGATGATGACCGAAATGTGCTTGTGACTAACTGAGAGACAAATTGTTTTACTGTCGGGCTGCAGCATTATTTAATGCAGGAAGGTAATGAATGAAGCCCTATATCCGCATTGAATATTTGCACTGAAAATATTGAAAAGTATTTACTAAAGCAAAAGATAGGCAATCCAGTTAGACTATATTTTAAGGTTTTATTATATTTTTCCAGACCTTGAATCATCTACATAAGTCCTCTCCTGCGTCTAGCGGTGTCTAAATTTTTCATCAATATCATTAATATGAGGTGTGCCACTTGTATCTATTTGTAAGCTTATAAAATATAAACTACATCTACATCTACAAACAATCAATACCATGGTATATTAGTTTCCAGACATAAAGTCACGTATTCCTTTTCGGGATAAGAAAAGTAAATAAACTTCCGTATTCCGTAATCCAGGTAGATATTCCTACTTCGTGAATATCTTGCGAGGCTTTCCGTAATCCGCTAAATTTGAATTTTCTCCATAAAGAGATAGCAACTACCGCCAAATCTAGAGAAGAACGAATTCTATTTTGAATTGGATTTATTCATAAAAATCTAATTTAGTATTATTCGATCTTATTGATGAGGCTGGTAAAATTTCTTTACAATGCTTAAGGAAAGCTTTTTTCTTTTTCTTAATTGAACTGAATGTTGTCCATGACCATTTATGGAGGAGGCGCCTTTAGAGAAATCGAGGGGATATTGAGAGTTAAACTAAACAAGGAATAGCAGAAACCCCCCTATTCACATAGTGGACTCTTCCTAACCACAATTGGTTTAAGGCGCATGCGCCGTACAATTACGCGGGATCCTCGTATGGTCTGCGAGCATCGCGTGTGTGTGTTGACGCTTGGATTGCCTTGGCAGTGATAAGTGAAGATAAAAAGGCAATAAATAGGGATCGCCGATTTGCATAGGAGACACCGAATGCCACTTTCTCTCGGCCCATATGCTCTTCTGGATTTGTCATCCTCAGAACACCTGCCAGGACCTGTTCCCTTCTGCTGATTAATGATCTTCATAGATCAGATTTTTGGAAACAAACCAAAAAGACATTGACAGTTGACTGATCGAAAATTTGTCTATTGTTTTCACTCTCGAGGAAAAATATCAATTATGATTAAAAAGGAGGAAAACACCAGATTCCGTCTGTACATATTTTTCAAAGGTCTAAATGCCTTACAGTTGAAAATATGTCATTCATTTTGTATTAAAAGATACTGAAAAAGACAATAATGAAAAATGAGATGATACAGTTCATATCTGAGGTGTGTTCACAGAAAACAAGGGGGCAGGTAGGAAATTATTTCTAATCAAAAAATTTCCTACCTGCCAATATAAATTCTATTTTAGAGGATGACGACGATAAACAGGAGTCGAAGTAAATGAAAGCTTCACTTAGTCGAGTAGAATATTTACGAGAAAAATTTATTTGGACAAATGTCTTGTACAGAGTCGAGTAGAATATTAAGTCCAATCGATACGAAGTTCGAATAATTTAGTCATTTCTATCCGAAGTGAAAAAGAGATACCCGCACATCATTAATGAAAATTATTTAAAATTAATTACCATAGAATAACTGTTTATTAAAGTTATCCCACATCCATCATTGACTTAATGATTTCTCCTTGTCACTTTTGAAACAATCGGCACTCAATGAACCATATATTGACGATCCATAATAAATGCAGCAAAGAGTAATTGGAAGAAAACGGCATCGCATCAATGTCCGCTACTAGCGCCACTGCGGCGGCTTGAAAAAGGGATGTGCATGCGAAGTAAATGGGATTGCACCGCTTTTCTGTGCGTAATGAAAGCCAAGATGGTAATTAGATCCTCGTGCGGCATATGGGCAATGACTCACGGAAGCTCTAATTACTCTCTCTCCGCCCACTTTCATTCTCTCTTTGAGGGAAACCGCTCTTTTCAACTCATCATCAAACCGCAACTAAATACTTTGAATCCGTCCGCTTACATTTCTCAATAAAATTCGCGGAAATTCCTCTTCTTTTCTCTTCTAATCTTTTTCATCAAGTGCGCCTTTGTCGAATGTCCAGTGGTTTACCGATAAAATTTTGAATTTTAGGACGGCAGCTGAATAGGCAGATAGGATATTATCTTTTATTTAGTTACTATAGTGAACTGTCCCGTCAGAATGACGTAACATAACTAAAATAAAGACGTTTACTATTATGGTACACCTATGACCATTTTAAGCAAGAGTGAGCGAATTTAAGCATGAAATACTTAAATATATTTCTGATAAGGGCCTGAATTCTCCATGTATTCCTTTAGGAAAATGCGTGAGATCGGATTCAACAATTGGTCGTCTGAGGGACGGGTTGTTTAAAATCACGAAATTTCCGCACAATTTTTCTCAATATTATCACTATTCTTGTAAATTCGCATTGGAAACAATGGTTTTGGGCCGAAATGAGAATTTTCATTTAATTTCCTTCTTTTGATACATATTTCGATATCGTAGGACCAATATTTATAATTTAATTTTCTAAAAGAACTGAAGACAGTATGATATAAAAACGAATTTGCATTTCTTATGGAAGTTTTTTCAAGTCTGGGGGCGAATTCAGGATAATATAGTTAAATTATAGATGAATTTTCATAGCCAGTTAGGTTTCTTATGAATCTTGTCATTTCATACCATCTTATAAGAAAGTGCGAAAAAATTATTTTCAATTATTTTTTCGATGCATTTCTATTGGCAATTTAATGATTTTAGATAATTATGTGTACAGATTTCATAAGTTTATAGGTGTGGACATAATAATAGCATACATAAGGTTATCCTCATAGATGCTAACGCTGTTTTAACAAGCAACTCGATGATTTTATTAGACGCTTTTCTCTTTAGAATTGCTGCCTCAACTTTCCCTGAATTTCTGTCAAAAATCTTATCAAAATTTTGATTATCATGGTCAATTATGTATTTCATAACTCTGCGGAATGAATTGTATTGCACTATATACATCCCACTGTATATTTTATCTTATTTCCCACATTTTATTCGAAGAAAATTGCCCTGCATTAATTTTTTACTTTCAATGCTCCTGCGGGACTTTGCCTAGAAATTAATAAATCCCTGGAATCATTCTTTCATTGATGGAATATAAAATTTTTCCCGTATATTATTAAAACTCCTTCATACAATATAAAATAAACAGGTGACTGACATGCTGATCATATTCCTTCATCATTATATTTTCTAGTCTAACTTTCAGCACACCAAACAAACCATCCCTAATATATGGTTAACATTGATCTTATCCATATGGAGAATCTTCTACTCTCCGCAGATGTGCTGTGGAATTCCCTTTTAATCCTATTATTTTCTGGAGACCAACCTTTACATTTTTATCGTAAAATAACTTTAACCTTCCCATTCGTCATTTTCTAAGTATCTTTCTGAATGCTTCTTCCCAAGGAAACTAAGCAATCCAATCTTTCTAAATAGCTGAGATCATTTCGTACACATGGGCTTCCACTAGTAATCGAACCCGGGATCGCTTTCATCAAAGGCGAACGCGCTACCCACTATGTTGTCCTGGAGCGTTTATTTTTATAATTTGTATTTGTATCAGAATACTCTCGATAAAAAATTTCTTTTCTATGATAAGGGTTATGAGTCAGAAGCGACTTCTAACATCGCCTGAGATATGTGTTTATATTTTTGTCTATGGAGCACTAATCCAGAGCATTATCTTTTCAAAATATGATTACTCAAATTAAAAGCAATTGGTGCATCGTTTGAAAGGAGGTCCACTCAAATTGAAAGGGTCTTTATAAATGGGCCTCATTTCAAGACATCCGATCCTCCTGCATTGACCTGACCGCTGTGCATGATGGGAAGCGAACAGGTGTGGTCACAGCTCTCCTTATAGGGATAGTGTTTCAGCCGCACGATCTTCTCTTTGATATGCTAATTATCCGCGCATCGATTTTGAGGCTAATTACTCGGCGTACCTGTGGCACGCCACAATAGCCCTTCACTGCATCTCAAGGGACTCGAACCCCGGCCTCTCTCCTTAGACATGATCCTCTCTCTCCACATACTTGTCTCATTCTATTCTATTAGAATCTTTTTAAAGGAATTTTTAAAATAAACTTGACGACGACGTTGTAGAACCATCAATTTTGCTTTCTGTAGTCACAAATGCCACTTCACGATTTTGTCGCTGGATCTAGAGATTTTTCCTTCTTCTGGCGAATTTTTCTGTTGTAGCAACAACTATATATTATGTGTTTTGGCTTATTTTAAGATTACAAGAAGTATATAATTATTAAAAATAAACTGATAATTCATTTAAAGAAGTGAATTTAATGTATTTTTATTTTAACCACCTTATAATAATTTCCCCTGAGTGATGTTTTTCTGAGCCTAGCGACTTCTTAGCTACCTTTCAGGATACATCCTGCGAATTTTTCAAAATTAGATTGGCATCTCTGATTGTAGTCGTATCTTAAATATGTTTCCTCAGCTAAGGTAATTTCGCACTTTTCGACCCTAATATAGAAGCGAACCCGGGACAATTTTTATCGAAGGTGAACGCACTACTAAGTTAGCTATCCGAAATCCTAATATTGGTTATTCCATCTATTTTATACTTATTCTATCCATTGCTCTTTTGCTGATTGAACATTTTCTCCTTACCGTAGATATGTTTAGATATAATACGTTTTGTTGCAATTAACTGCTAGGTTATTTTATAATTAAGAATCAATATAAACTTTAAGTTGAAATGTCACAGTCACGTAATCGCGTATTCGGCAAGAGGAAAATTAATATCTCTTACCCTTGCTTTGTATATATTTCTACTAAGTGGACTTTCTCCTAAAAGAATGAGGATTCCTTCTATTTTTCAAGTAATATTTCCATGCGATCAGTTCCGATATCACATTAAAATTAAAGCATTGAAAAGAGCCTGATGATAGTAAACGTCTTAGCAAGTATAGAACACCATAGTACTTTCGTATTTTGTAGCTAATATTAATTATGTAAAACAGCCTTATCATCTGAAGATCGAGGATAGTTAATGATGTGCGAAATTACCTATAAGTGTAGATTTCCTGCCTAATGTTATATTCTTAAGTAATATAAAAATAAAAAAACTCAATGCAGAAGGCGCCCTCTCGTGTGGAATGCTATGATAATAGGAATAAAAGACCTCGTACACTTGTACGTTTTAAGGTGCTGTTCTGAGTCGTCCGTTATATACATTAGTATAAGAAACGATTTGTTTGCCAATATCCTGTGAGTTAATCTTATGCTGAATTTCGATGTATCGCAGTTTATTACATACCTATTTGTCAGCTAATCGATGCACATCTTGTAGTGATCCTTTCATGATTTCCTGTGGATATGGTAGACCTCGCATAAATCACGCATTATAGTATGCTGCATATCGTATTGGCCATGCTCTATTGATGATTATTGCTTGATGAATGATCGTAATTCTCGATCATCTCGGTCTTCTCTGGATTATTTTACTGAAATTTCATACAAAAGTTCCACCATATACACGAATTTATATAGTATTCTAAATTGGAATTTCACACCATTTGCAAGTTATACATGGTGCAAGGAACCTTATTTTTACTGTTATGTTTTTTCTGGAAATAAATAGATGCATCGGCTCTAACTTTTATTAGCAGACAATTTACCTGATTTCTTTCTAAATGGACTTTATTTTATAACATATTTTAGATGGCCTTTCCGATAAAACACTGAATATATACTAAAAGGAGAAAATATTTTACTTAGGAATATATTCTAATAATGCATCGTAATTGCATCATCTTCATAGTCTTAACATTCTTTCATAGTAAGGAAATTAAAAGATGTTTTACGGAAATGAATCATATTTGTGAGTTGATTGTGCGGTGAATCTGCGGTGCTTTTCCAACGATGAATGTTTTTTTCCACTGCGATTTTTTTCCTGCGTGTCTCGTCCTTATTATCTCTCCAGGGAATGAAGGATGTGGTCCCTTATCGCTCAAGGACTCCGTTGCCAAATCACATTTCTTACACTCTCCGTCTATTTGCGCTGCTTCTACTTACCTTTCCATTGACCATGTTTTTTTTCTTTCTTGACTCATATTACAAGTGACATAGCAGCAGTTGCTTCGTCGACATCCTGTAAGATGACTGTCACTCGAGCGATAGGTAACACTTTATAATAGAGGAATACTAACATAGGAGATAGGGTCGGTCCTAGGTATTAAGGCATCCCGGACTGGTAGTCATGTAGGTGCATACTGAATTAACCTTCCCCAAAAATAGCTTTCAAAATGTCCGTACTTTTAATGATCGAGTATATTTATTGAAAAAAACAAAAAAATCTCTAAAAATGGGATTATTTTGGTTTTTTATAAATGTAAATAACTTTCTAAGGGGTACCTATAAAATATTAAAATTGTTTATTCTTTGGCCTATCCCATTGTGATATCGGAAAATACGTATTTTAAATGATTTCTTGTAAGTATAATCACAGAGCACAAGCTTAATTGATGATGTTGTAATATCTTTCCCTCTTCCTTGTTTTGCATTAGTCTTTGCCTCTTTCTTTAATATTACTTCCCTACATTCAAAAACTTACTGAAGTAATCTCCTCTCAACATGTGACCTTTCCCTCTATATTACTTTGGTCAACCAAGAACTTCTTAGTTTGTACTTTATTAACACAGCTTAATTTCTCCATTCTCGGCAGACGAAATGTGTGCATTCATTAAAATTCACTATGGAGAAGAAAAGAGTTACTTTGATACAAATGATGCAGTAAAGATCCTATGCGAGTATCGCGGAATGCTAGTTTTAGAATTCTGGATACAAAAAGCCATTATAAAAATAGCTCGAGAACTGTGTCTAGATGTAAATGCGGAAGTGAGATCTTAAAGGGAATGCTAATGAGCCGAAAAGGAATCCTAGAAGAGAATGATCAATTTTTAATCCTTAGACAGTGGGGATGCTAATTTCGAAATTCCGTCCCTTTGTCTATCTTCCTAGAGTTCAATCTCTCTTGCCTGCATCTGTATGTATCACTCTAATTACTCTTGCATTCTTGCACACAAATCCGAGAGAGAATAACCCATTGTTTGAGGGCATTTCATAATTCCTTCACTTCCTTGATTATATGTCGCCCCTCTTCTTCTTTCGATTGTTGCGCAATATCTGCCTTCTTCTTTTTCCCGAGCTTCCGAGATGCGCCACTTCCCGCGGAGGCGTTTCCGTCGCTTATCTCGTCATTACTGAGAGTTCGCCCACTTCCGGATCCTGCGTTCAATTATAGATCATGCGATTGGCGGAGGAAATTCGTCATCTTTCATTTCCTACGTAAAAGCCGTTTGTTTATGTTAGATATGCTATTTTAACCATAATCGCTACGACGTATAAAAACAGTTTATGCTATTTTAACATCGAGGCTGAATCTTTATCATTCGCATGGTAACTTTTCTTGACAACATTTCTTTTGGTTATAAAGTTTTACAAGTAAATACAGTTTCGAGGAAATTGGAAGTATGTTCTTAGTAATCACTTTTCGTACCGAAAAAAATGTTGTCTTAATTACGAGAAAAATAATGTATCTGAGGATGTGGTAATCGAAGGATGTGCTGCTGGTTTATATATGAAGAAGCAAAAATTAAAATACGTCTTAAAATATTATTCCTTAAGTAATAAGTGAGTGAAATAATTCAAGTGAAAGCATTCTATGTATTCATTATACTTTTCCTTTGACTTAAGGATAAACAAGAAACAATAGACAGAATTTAAGAAAAACATTATTTTAACATCTGATTTAATCTTATTTTAATAAATTCTTAATTTCCGTTTTACCTAATGATGAAGTTCATTTGCTAAAACTGATTGTGGAATATTAAATTTGAGACCAAAGCTCCCTCTACTTCCAACTTTTGCAATTTTACTTGGAAAATTTTTCTAATTAATTATCTTCAGATAGTTTATTGAGGTACGGGAGAAATTCAGTGAATTTGATATCTTGAAATATTTACAATTTTCTTAATTTTCATTGCTGATGATCTTCCGTCAATAAACTGAATTTTCGTCATAATTTGTGGGACTTAATCAGAGTTGTAATCCTTACTTATTTTAGAATATTAGGAATATAAATAAATCAAGTTTATCGTTTATGTCATAATATAAAGAAATTTAGAAAATATATCTTGTAATTAATTATGCGAGAACTTAATATTTTTTGGGAACGTTAAAAATCTAATTGACTATTACCTCAAGAAACGAACTCTGAGTTACGCATACTTGAACCTAATTTATTTATAATCATTTACCTATTTCTTAAACTCAGCAGAAAACTAAACGTAAGTTTTTTGCCTCAGAAAGTTCATTTTCTGCCACTACATTTATCTATATAATTTCCAGTGAATGATTTTTTATCATCTGCTTCTTTTGAATGCTGTCTTGGAGGTGACTCTGAGGTAAAAAATTGTCCCAATAATTATGTAAAAAAAGCAGTATTGCTTTGCAATCTGTAGCTCATTCCACAAAAATTCATTAATGATTCTAATTCTTTGTTCTTTTAAAGTCATTCCCTGAAAATATTTTCTCAAGTGAAGTTGCAAAGATAGATTTTTCGAAGAATGTATTGGGAAATAGGGTGCTAAAGTAAGCGTTTAGTGGATCACTCATTTAAAGGCACTATCCTGAATCTTATTCCCTCTTTTCTTTGTCACTGAAATCAAAGATGTTTTATATTCTGGACGGCCGAGTAAAAATGCCACCCAACTAATTGTGCCGAGTGCCCACTTCAGCCTTAATATTAATTTTTACATCAATAATATACCTTTAAATATCATGAATTATATAGTGGTATTACATGGTTGTATATAAAATAGGAAAATCAGTAAAATTGCAATTAAAATCTCTTCTTAGGCAATAGTGGTACTTCATCCTCGTGCTAAGCCTCTGCAGTAATTTTCTTGCTTCCCAAAGATGAACAGAGGAATATCGCTGTTGACCCTTGACACGTCTGAGGAAATCGTATCTTTTGGATCTCTAATAATATTTTCTCATTTAGCCAATGATTATTTTCTGATTGTAGTGTCTTTGACCGCCCCATCTTCCAGAAAACTGTCATTCGATTATCATTTTCTCCGAAATCCCATTTCCCTTTCCTCCCTCTTTTTCTTCAACGGCAAATACTCTCCCTTCCGAGTTTCCTCCGTTCGCCACCCCCGTTTCCGTCGCCACTGTCTACTTCCCGCTGCTTTTTCGCGCCACTTTGACACACTCTGTGACGAGTTTCCGGTTATTCTCGAAAGATGTGACGTCATCCGCGGTCTTCCGGTTTCCGACGTCCCCTTTTTTTTCCTCGGGAAGGAGACGACGCGGAAGAGACACGCGTGACACGCCGAGGGCACGGAGTTGCATAAAGTGGTGCATTGTTCATGTAATTCCAAATCAAGCATGCTGCAACCTTACTGCGGCAAACATCCTGTATACATGGATGTTTTTAAGAAAATGAATCCTGCATGCAGCTCATCAGTACAGCAATGCCTTTAAACAATTACATTTTGACACCTCGAAGAAGATTATGATCCGTTAAAGGACATTAACGGTTATATATGACTGTAATGAATGATATTTTTCAAATTCTTAATGACGTCCATCAGCCGAATAAAGAGTTATATTTTTTGGAAGTGACGTGCAAATCTTGCTTTTAACTTCAAAATGAATTCACTCAATTCTAAGTCTAACATTAACGGTTCGATACGCGGTTCTTTGACCGTTTGTTTATCTAACTGATCCACACATTTCTTCGTCTACTGCTTATCGTCGTCATCCACTAAAATTGTACTAATCATTTTCTCATAAGTAAATGTTTTGACCTTATAGAATTTCGTAATGATATTCATGTTGATTATTAAATTAGCTCTGCTTCGAAGCGTTCTTATTTTTAATTTTACGGCTCTTATGGTCAGTCAATTTATCTCATCTTCATCCCCACCCCACTGGTGAACCTGTACATATATTTATGATTCTTTTGTTATACTTGTTTTCTCGTAAATTTAATAAGAGATATGATAAGAGTGTTTATTTTGATGTTATATACACTGCTTGCTACTTGCATTAGCACAATAACCAAACCGCCGCAGCGGCCGGCAGTGGGCATGTGGTTTTACAGTCCTGACTGTTTTTACAGTAAAAATAATAGGCCTACCTTTCATATTTCTATACCTTTGATATGTTTCTTAAATTCAGGGTCAAAATTGGTTCGTCCATATATATTCTACAAGTTATGCCGTGGGTTATATATGCGGTGCATATATAAAAGGCAGATATGTTTAATAAAAATATCTTAAACGTAGAGAATAATAATCCGTTGATAGGCCGCGATCGCAGTGTAACCAGAGCAGACAACTGATTTTGTCTCAATTTTCTTTAATTCCACCAAATGAAACGTATTCTAAAATTCGAAAAATTCCATATTCCAAAACAAGCTCGGTCTCAAGCATTTCGGATTAGGAATACTCAATTAATACTGTACTAATTTATCAAAAATTTATCCCAAGAAGTGGTCATGAATGTGTACAAAAAATCGCAAATAATGGAAAAAGTGGAGAGGTGAGAAGAGCAGATTTATCGTGGTTTCTAAAAGAGGAAGGAATAACGAAAATAAATATTGTGACGAAATAAACCGCAATCTTTCTTTCGGTCACAACTTCAGCTCTGGTTGGAATCATACTCGAAATATTTACGATGCAGTTCCTGATCATATTCTAGGAAAATTATCAAAAAGAGATAAACGATTGAATTCTTTGGATCTTCGGTGACAACACTCATTACATCGCTTTGTTGCCTCCATCCAAGTGACACCCGCTCTAACATTCACCCCTTTCCAATTGAATGCCTTTTTCTATTATCCGTCCATCTCCGATCTGTGACAATCTTATCTATTGGGGCGATCGCTCTTTCCTCCCTTTCAATCATCCACCATTTTTTACATCTCTTCGCAACCGTGTGTCGAGTGCATCACTCCCATGTCACTTCCCTTCTCTCCCAAATAAACATTCTGTCGACGCACACACTTAAGTTTTCGCTGCTCGATTGTTCTCTTTTTCCATACGCTCCGAGTCCTTCTTCAGGAATTCCCTTTTCTTTGCGCTTTTTTATGAGAATTCACTTCGTCCAATTTTTACCATTCAATCTTTCCTCGTCACCATTTGATGGCTTAATGTTTCGATAAACTCCCTCCAGGGGGCTACGTCTCCAAATGACGGAAGATGTACTCATGAAAAGAAGGAATGCACCTATTATGAGGAGGCCTCGAAACTCGATATTTTTAGGATGAAAAAGGTGTTTTCTTTTTGCCATGTCACCTTTTCTTCGTGACTCGTGAGCTCGTTTGCGGTTTCGGCCAAGTGGAAGAGATTTCTAAGGACCGCGTAATGCGATAGGCATATGACATGGCATCACGAGATAAAAATCTAATCGTTCATCCCTTAACACGCTACTCCTTCGTCGGATTATCATTATTAGCAATTCCCTGTTTCCGTTGGTTTTTATCGGTGAATTAGAACGTTAATTTTAAAGGAAAAAATCCTTTTAAGAAGGAAAACCTTTTTGATGAGTAACTAAAATCATTGAGGTATTTAATTTCGAAGTTATTTGAAAATTTAATTTTATTCGTTCGTTACTTTTTAATTTTTCCCATTTGTCTATGGTCTCTCAAATACTAAATCCTGCACCTTTAATTTTTATAAGCGATGAAAACCACATAATACACATTCTCATAATTAGGTGAGGAAATGAAGGAGAAAGACTCCGGGACTCGAACCCAGCTCTCCCACTTTCCGGGCAGTTGCTTTATCCAATTAAGCTACCACGACAGAACAGTCCCTCCTTCAATTTCCGTTGCTGTGATGTACACGGTGTGCTTGGGAGGAATCATTTAAGATGGCATCAACCCCTCGGTACATCTATGCTGCCACTTCATTATCAAAGCGGATACAACGGCGAAGTATGTAAACGATGAAACCTTAGATCGTTATATATATTTATCCTTTGTCATTTCTGAGAAGCTTATGTAATTCCTTAAGCCTCTTAACTCCCGTTTATACTTAAAGAAATGAATATGTAATCTCGTTTAAACTTTTTCAATCTAATTCTTTTACATTTGCGTAAAACCACCGCTTCTTTCATGCCAGCCTCAAACGAATCCTTCTCTATAGTAATGTTTTTAGATGATAACTCTTGCTCTATGAGCAAGTTGATAAGGGAAGCTTCCATTAATAATGAAGCCCTAATCCTTGGAAAATGTTCAGTCACCTTTTATCGTCTAAGAAACGATATTTTTCCTACGAGAAATGCTTTTCTGTGCTAAATCTTACTGTTTAGAGTAAAGAATGAGGGAACGGCATTAATATTCAGCTTATCATTTTCATTAGGAAAAACAAGTGTTTCAAAGGATATATATAGCATTCTTTCAAGATCGGGTACTGCAAAATAGGGTTGTCCGTATTTAGAAAAATATTAATTTACTCGATTATATAATTATAATATACATAGAAATGGAACTATTTTGAAAGGCTTTACCTAGTGGACATCTATTAAAAGGAAAAGTTAAAATAAATAGTTGTGAAAATTAGAAATATATAGGTGTTATTTTATTCCGACCCCTTCAGGAAATGAAGTGTAACGAATGAGTTTTATCAAAGCCTTTTTTCACTCGTTCTCTCTCTCAGTAGCCGTTCTTTGACTCTTCTTTTATGAATGATGAACCCTTGATTACCTTTCTCGAGTTGTCATGAACGACTAAAATGGATCCGAATGTCTTGGGTTCGATCCCCATCTCTGCTAATGACTCCTCCCTCAGAACTTAATTTCCATTCGAGAAACTTTCCTCAGCACTCGTAAGTTTAGTAATGCGTGCTTGAACTTCGATTATTTTTGTGGGAATTTAATTCGTCTTCGGTCTCATCTATCATCCCACGCCATTGTTGCCTCCGTCCGATTGTTGCGCGATTGTTGAGTCGATCGATCTTTCCCCCTTCATTAGTGCCTCTCCTACGATATCGCTCCCTTAGGATATCGCTTTCTGTCACCGCATACACAATCCTCCTTTTGTGTTCCTAGACTCCATGTCTGCGAGAAAAGACTCTATTGCACTCCGCCTTTGGTCTTCGCACCAACTCTACGTCAAGACCATCGCTTTTGGTGACATTCGCTGGCGGGAATACGACTCGGATTGGTTTTTCAGTCCGCTTCAAAAGAAATGCGTCTTTTAAGGATTGCCTTCTTTTCCATACCTGTGTCACTCTAGTGTGCTTTGTCTTCCTATTGTCCTTTGGATAAGGGATGAGGTGATTACTAATTATACTTCTCTCTTTGTTGAGCATAATCCTTTTATTCTTTATTTATTTAATATATTCGCATAAAGTGATACTGCCATTTTATAGCGAATGCCATACAAAAAATATTACAAATTAACAGGAAATATGCATAATTCATAAACTAAAACATCAATAAAAACTAATTCAATTATATGCAATATACATAATTCTATTAAAAATTAATTACATGAATATTTATACAAACATTCTTTTAAGACTTCATCTAGCAACGGAGGGAGTTCAGAGGGTTAAGAATTCTATAATATATGTTGTGTAATGGATAATCTAAATGTAGGAACATGGACAAACGGAATGCGCTTAGTTGCCCTAAGTGGAACATGATATTGAAATAGCCAAACTAATTCGAAAAATCAGTGTGACTTTGTTATGCTGAAGAGAAATGAAAGATCAGATTTTAACTATAAAATCCACATTGATACAATCAACCTAATTGATGTCTACATCAAACGATCTCGTTCGTTCTTAATTACTATTGCAGATCGTTCGCGAAAAGAACGAGTTTCAAAGCAATTTCTCTTTTCTTCACTTTGCGCTTACAGTAAGGAACACCCGATGAGGTTTCCCACCTAATCAAATCCAAGCATCGAATGCAACTGGTTTCCAGAGGAGAAGGGGTGTATAAAAGCAGAACCCGAAAAGAGTAATCTCTGAGTGATATTGAAGTCACTCAACAAACTGTTACAATATCAACCTAAAAGGGTAGAAAGATATTTCCTTTCGAATTAAATTATTTTCTCTAGCTAAAGTTTTCTGTATCCCTATGATCAAAAACTATAGCTAAAGCTTTCTTACAGTGAGTAAAAAAGGAAAGCTTCTGCTTGGAAAGTCTTACTCCGCTTTATCCTCCCTTATCCCTCAATGCTTAAGGACTTTTAATCCTGAAATTCCTAAGCCTAATGTTTTTATTTTTTACAGTTTTATTCATTTATATTAAATATATTGCAAGTTATTCTCGCTATTGCCTAAAGACATTTCTTCTGAATGAAATAACGAAAGTAATGAAAGAAAATTCCTTCGCTGATCGAAAGAATGGCTTTTTACTCAAGCAGATACTGAAGTTTGCACGAAACAAATTTATTTTTTATTATTTACTCTTTTATTTACATTCTATTTGTTCGCACTAAAATTTTTTACACTCTTAGTTACACTGTATAATCTCCAATATACCTTATTGAGTGTTTCCAAAAAAAAGGGTTCATCATAATAAAGTAATGGAAATTCCTTCATAAGGTTTATTCCATGGGTGCCTAATTTCACTATTTGTAATATGCCAATTATTCTATACTTTTTGATGCAAAATAAGTCATGTTATTACTAATAATCTCTCACTTGTGGCCTCTGAGTTTCGTCCAAAAATGAATCTACTAACGTGCGTGCATGCAAATCCAAATTCAGTCCGAAGACCTAGAAATATCACTTATCCTTTCTTTGCAAGACATCTTCATCTCCTTTTCAAATGGTTTAGATTCGATTTCTGACTCAGTTTCAAAGGTCAAAGCGAAGAAAGTGTCAGTTTCTCGCAAGTGACTAATTGATGGATGTCACACAAGTCTACCTCAGATAATAATTCCGTGAAGGCATTAATGTTCCTCATGTTCCGATCCATCCTTCTGAAACCCATTAAAGAGGTAAATCCTTTCAGGTGCGTATCACCAAACTTTAAATAAGACGGAGCCTATTTATCATCTTCCTTTTTGAAAGATGTGTCGGATTTGGTTTAGAGTTGTGTGTAGCCATTAAAGAAAGGGTGAACAAATATGGGAACGGTTTCTTTGGGAAGGGAGATTTGATGGAGAAGAAAACCCTATGGCAGGGCTCTCAACTCTTAGGGAAATGATTAATTAGCCGGAAGTATAAAGCCATAAAGCGAAAGAGGGAATTTGTGGGTAATGTTATAAGTTCGGCAGAAGAAGACTTTTATGTGCCCTTTCCCTTGAAACTCCTTGTCGCTCCTCATGGTTAACAACTTTACGTAAAGTAAAACAAAATCTGAATGCAGTTATTTGGATAATTAAGGTGCAAAATATTAAAAGTTTAAGTGAAAACGTAACTTCTGTGATTCTAGGACAAACCAATGCAAAAATTTACGCATTGTATTTAATGGCGTATTAGATACACCTTTTTTAATACTTTAAGGCACGACCAGTTTCGAACTCGGCCGTTCATTGTCAGGTAAAAGACCACAAGTCAACAGTGGGTGTATACAAAAGGAATCATTTAAATAATGAAATAGTGATATATTCTTAAATATTGTGGAATTTCCCAAAGTGGTTTTCATGTTTGGATTTTATATTAAAGACCGGTGTTGGAGTGGAAGCCATACTTTACCGCAATATACTCATCAACTAACAGACTTCATCGTTGAATGGTACTTTTTGTGTATACTCTTTGTTAACTATTGATTTTTTACCTGAATATTAACATATTAGTTCTTGAAAGTTTTTTTAATTAAAACGTCACATAGTCTTTTTCATTTTTACCACAAGCTCTTGCAACTGCCAATCAAGGATAAGGATGCAACTTTCCTCCTCCGTTTCAATCTATCCTTCGGTTCGTTACCAGCGTATTCATCCCTTTTCTCATACATTTCTTTTGGCTTTAAAGTTGCTTATATGTATTCCTTTAATCATTTTATTCCCGATATTCAATTTTTTTCCTCTTCCTTTCATATTTTTCACATTTTACGCAGTCGCCATTTCAGAAATTCGCTCCCTTTTTCTTTATCGATCAATCTAAGTGAGCATCTTGACTGGAATGGGTTATGTTGTGAGAAGGTATGAAAGGATGTGTTGGCAGCATTCGTTGCATCGGCAAGTGAGAGGACGCCCTCGATAACATACGATTCTTCCTTTTTAGGCAGCTCAAGTATGACAAACAAGCATCGGTACAACTCTCTATGTCAGAGAATCGTTTTATACATCGTCACTTTTCTTTCAGATCTTATCATCTTTAGTTGTATAGTCTCTCCAAAATGAAGAGTCGGCCGATCGCTCTCTATATAATGATCTGACGTAATTGATCATGCAATGAATAAATGTAAACCAAATAAATCAAAATTGTAGACAGAGTCAAGTTTTGTGTTTATTTCGTTCAAACATGAATAAGTTTCACCGGGTATCACTGCATTTAATAAAATTTTAAGCGTGTTTCATACAAGACCTTAAAACTGCTTCTTGAAATTTGCAATTATAATTATCTTTGGTGTACTTACAATATAATGAATTAAAAATATGGTTTACCCGAGAGCTTTTGGTGGTATGAGCGTGACTTATCTCTGTCGAATTTTATTGCTAAACATACTTCTTTTTACTAGAAATAACTGACCATTCCCTGAAAATATTCTTGCGAAATCAGGCTGTATGGAAGGATATTCAGTAAATTAAAGATCGTTTCGTTTCCAAAACATAGCTACAGATTACTTCGGTCGTTAAAAAGGATTTATATTTAGGATAATGGTCAGTAATTTAGGATATGTGGACAGTACTTAAAGATATTTAATCAAGTCTGGTTATTGAGGAGCCAACTCCATGGGCTAAGGAATGACGGACGTGAAATTTTAAAGGGATTGAAAATTCTGTGGAAAATGCGAAAGGCGCGGTCTTTGCATAAGAGCAATTAAAGGAGCGGAAAAACCGAACGGATAAGAATTCCGCGTAAAAAAGAGTTAATTCCCCAGGAAGTGACATGGAAACCAGCCTCTTGCCCTATATTTCTGCCCTTTTCCCAATTTATATCTTCAGAAATGCTCGTATGTAACAATAGCTCGTTGACCCGATTTTGGTTTATTTTCCATAGACTAAACGTTATTCATAGTTGTGAAAAAGTGGTAAGTTTAATGATATGAATAGTTGGTGGTGTGCTCAATTTATGGAAAGAATCTCTATAATAATTTCCAACTGATTATGTGTCGTTACCGTTGGGTTTGTGAGAATAAATCCAATTTAAAAACCGTCAAAGGAAATATTTCATTCCTTCCATAGAGTCATTTTATTTATTGAAAGTCTCCGCATTTTTAATCTCGCTTCTCTTTTGGGTCCTTGCGTATTTTTGTAGGTGTTTTATAACTTAAATTGGCGCTGGATCTATTGTATCACTTCTTACACTATTTACTTCTTACTATTCTTCGTTGTCTGATTCCTGTATAAGTTTCTGAGAAGTACATGTCTACTTTTCAAAACATAAATTTACTACCATCGGCAAATTCAGATGGTGGGGGTGAAGGGGTTTATTGCTACCCCTTTCACCTCTCCAAAGTTGTCAGAAAGGATACACTTAAAAATAATTCTGACCAGCAATAATAGAAACCAATAGAATAGTAAAATAACGATATACCTAGAGGTATTACAATCCACTGGTAACAGAGAGAATATAATTTCGGTTTTGGATCATGAAATAATTCATTCTTATTTCATCTTAAGTTACATAAACATATCTTAAAATCAGAATAACAAAATTAAATGTAGTTCTAAGTATTGCACTGTGTGGCCGTGAGAGAAGAACCTGTTCCTAATATTTTTGAATCCCAACACTGAAAGACATGTGCATGCAGATATACAAGTGGATAGTCGGTGATGGAAAACTGTTGGAAGGGACAAGATTGGCTGTATATTGAAGTGTGCTTCCGGACCAGATTTTCGTTTCGAACCCAAGCTTTCTTCGCCCTTACACGATAACCGTTGTGCATCCATCCATCTCTTCGATCAATGATGCATGCAAATCGCTGGAACAGACCTGTCAATTCCACCACCGTATTTTGGCGGGAAATACCCACACACGGTTTGAATAAACACCTTCGACGAAACACTTTTTCTGAGGGGCAACCCAACTCAATTCATTTGCATTCGCATCTTTTGCATTCGAAGAAGAATAAATGTTGCGATGATCCATCAACAGCGGTCCTCTGAAATGTAAACAAAGTCCTTCGGGTTAACCAGAAGGTAATTACAGCGACCACAGTGAGTCTCAGCCACCGAAGCGGGGAGTGCGGATCTAATTTGACTTAAGCCGGTTCCTCCCTTCTGGTTGCCCATCTTGACAACGGAAGGCCTCCCGTGACGAAACGAGAGCTATAATCAAAAAAGTCGCGATTAATAAGAGGCCTCCTGCGGGTGCGGAAGAGGCTGAGGTGATACCTGCGGTGTGAAAGGCACAATGCCTGGTTTACGCCCCATCGGCTTCTTCCTGTGCAGATTCATATGGAGACGTGCTCATCCTATTGAGGAAGGCCACGGTGCGTGAAAAGGGCATCGAAGAAGGATTACTTAGTAACGGAATATTGAGGGGATTATGTTGAAGTTAATGACTCTGACCGCAATATCGCACCAGTGGTGGGGAAAGTATCACTCTCGTATCTCACACGGGTTTTCATTTAAGGCGAATTCTGCTCTGCATGGTTGGTCTCCAGGATTGATTAAGTTTAAGATATTTAGATTCAGGAAATTCATATTCAGTATAAAACACTTTTTGATATATGTATACTTTCTTCTTCGAAGCAAAAAAGTAAATGAAATGAGGTGTGAGTGTATTCGCGTTTGTTAGGAGGGTTGCCATAGAAATCCCTCAAAACTCTCCTTTCCTCCGAAAGAGGTATTACACAAAGAACTGAAGATTATTTGATAAATATTCCGAATTGTGTGTAAAATAATCGAATTATTTTATAAAATATTTGGTAAGCCATTCAAAATATTCAGTGTAGTTTTCTACAGCAGAATTCGCATTCTGATACTTCATTCTACTTTTCCAAATTCTGTAAATTAACTTAAATTTCTTTTTCTATTTTTTTTAAACTTTTCAAATGATCACTGTAGTATTCGCTTTTATATTTCTGATGTGTGTAAAACATTTCCCCACCGACAGAATTGAGCTGCTAAAGCTCAGTACACAGTATGATACTATTTTATTATTACCACAATCTTTTAGCCCACAATTAATTACAATATTTACCTCGGTAAGCAGCAGTTCCGGAACAGAGATAGACTGCGGAAAATTGTAGAAAAAGATGAATTTCTCTCTTGAATTCTAACCAATTGTAGAATGAACTATAGAGAAATATTTCGCCCATAATATATCAAACGAGCTCCATATTCTACTCTTTCGCGACTCGGGATTTCCCAAAGAAGTAGAATGAAAAACAATTAAAGCAATTATTCTAAATTTAATAAGGTTTCTTCATGTACTGTGGGCCTTCCCAAGAAAATGGGCTGAAGAACGGGATATTGCATAGTTGCTTTTCCTTGACAGTCATTGCGGGAGGATTGTGGGTAGGAAATGAATTGCAAGGCGTAAATCATTGAATATGAGCTGATAAGAGTGAGTCGGCCACCCATGCTGAAAGGAGATAAGAATAAGGAATTAACTCGATTTGTTTTCATTACTTGCGATGCAAATCTAGAGCGATCAGAAAATGATTTTATGGCCCAGGACAGCTATAAATATGAGAGATTTTTCTCAGAAAATATGAGAGAAATACAAATTTCCAACATAATGACTCAGAATTTTGAGGTTATCGTATTCTTTGCTGTTTGAGAAAGCTCTCACACTACAAAAGCAAAGATATGTAATTGATTTCAGTTTCGTTTCTTTTACGAGGTAAGGAATTGTAACTCTTGATATAAATCAATGACGTGTGCATTTTCATTATTTAATTTTCGTAAATTGATAGGTAAAACCGTTTCTACAAAAATCATAGGTCGTGTACACAATTTTACTAATTTAAAATATTGATTGTGGTCCGTTCTTCACTTTCACACGAAATTTAATGACGGAAATGTGCATTATAAAAATAGTTGTATCAATTACAATAGTCCGATAGATCCCAAATATCGTAATTTTCTGATTCTTGATAACACTGTTTATTCAGCATTTATTCTTTTTGGGAGGTTAATAACTGAGCACCCGATCCTGTACTGTTTGCGTTCGTCTATGACTTCAAAGATTGTCAAAGATTCTTCAGATTATAAATTTAATATTTAAATATATATAGAAAAAGAATTATATAGAAAAAGAATTATATAGAAAAAGAATAATATAGAAAAAGAATTATATAGAAAAAGAAAATTATATAGAAAAAGATGCTTTTACGTCTAGAATTACTCAATGGTGGCTAATAATTTTCAATTCAAAGTAGCTTGAATAATTGAAGATTACTTTTTAATGAATTTGTTTAATTTATTAGAATTTTTGATTTAGATAATAATTTCATGAAAATATAAATAAGATAAAGGGGGAATATCCTCGTTCTGCTGCATTGCTACACCAATAGATCGTTATGAAGTGTTTGCGAGGATTCCAAGATGAAAGAAGAATTTTTCCAACCCACTTTTGCCGACTTTTAATTTGCTATCTATAAAACTGATATTCTCAATTGTATGGCATGTTTCCTTAGACATAATTTCATTTTTTAGTCAATGCAGCAGAGATAAGATTTTAACTTGCGAATCAAATTTTTCTCCGCCACAATTTTGCCACCCAAGCAATGGTTGGCTCGCATGTACTGCCTGCCCTGAACTTTTCAGTTTGGTTTACATGGGAAGATTGTGGCGGAAGGAAATCACTTTCAGCCCTCATAAAGAGATCTTCCCTCATTGAAGTGGAATGCCAATGTTACGGCACAGACTAGATCCAGATGCTACCTCCGCTCGAAGGCAATGTTCCGAATCGCGGTTCACTAATCGTTCCCTCTGGGACCAATGATGACGACAAGATGGAGCCTCAAGACGACCGAAAGCCAAATTTAAGACGCTTTTAAGTCTCGGGTGCGGGATTTCCCAGAAGGCCCTCGGGACCAATATCGCTTTCATTTGTTTCTGCGGAAGAGGATTTGTGCTTTACGGCCTCACTTGTTTCTTTCTTCCGGGTTAATTCTCTCAACGGCCACAGAGGTCGCTTCTGCAAGCGTGGGGTTCTCCTAATTAGTCACTTTGGGGCTTTCCCTCGCCCAACTGATCACCCATCCCAATCACGCCATCTGATTACACATCTCGCAACTCTTTTATAAGTGATGCCGATTAATTCGATTTTTCATCAGAATAAATGTTACGCAACATATTCCGGAATTGGGTCGAATCGGTATCTTTTTATGTTTATGAGCGGTAGTAAAACGCATCGATGATAACTTGAAATAGGCCGCGATAATTCGCGATATAATATTATTGCTCCAAAGACAATGAGTCCATATTATATATTAATGAGGACGAATATGTCCATAAAATTCGCTATCCACTACATATCGTAATAAAACTCAGAGTTGTAATATCAATTGTACAGCAAAAACTATGTTATTTGTCAATTATTTGAAGAATTTTATTATGTCGACTATAGAATTTAACTATCTTATTGGGTTGGATTTCGTTCATATATTGCATACATACTACATATCAGTTGTTCTATTCTGCTTCAGAGCCGACAGACAATGCAAGCGAACTAAACATTGTTTAGGATGGCATGATTTTTCTTGTGAAATTCATTATTCTCAAGGAAACATGCTTATTATGCCTTTAATTCTTGATAATTTTATAATTAATCCTCCGTTAATATTTAGTTCATTCTCATAAATTTATATTCATTTTATTATTAATAGTCAAAGCAAAATTCACCGAAAATAAAATATTTTATTACAATATAATGAGTGAACAATTTATTAGAGGGTCACCGGATGGCCAAATGAGCAGCGTGTCCCCTGTGGCGGGAAAGGTGGATTCCCAGTGAGGACCTTATCCTTTGGAGCTCAAATTATCATAATAATATCACGATGTATTTATTTATATTTTATGAAAAAATAGGCATCTAGCCGTGTGGCAGTCTAGGGGCTGCATTGGACGTGTTTAAAAGTAAATTATTCGAATATCACGACCAATTGCGTTTTAAGACGTCGATATTTACATATTATCTGAAGAAGTGAAAGTGTTAATCTGTTCTGGATTAGCAATCCCTCAGAATCAAGTCATCTGATGAGCCGATATCTCATAGACTCAGCAAAGCCAACGTAATCTGCCGAAAAACATCCTCCATTGCACGGAGAGCCAGGTGACCACCTGCGTCCCCGACTAACATCATTAATCACTCCCTCTCTCGATAAATTAATTGCTTCTGACACGTCGACATCATTAACCGCTCCTCCATTCACAACTTTTTCAGGAGGAAACATCGAACTTCATTATTAACTGTTCGCACACCACAAACCCCTGTTCTCCTTAACAATGTTATGCATCTTTTGTCCTTACCCACATCATTACCCACCAAAGAAATGAAGCTCCAATAACACTCTAACCCTTATCCAAGAGAATTTTTATTTTCCATAAATAAGGTTCTATATTATCGAATCATTGAAACACCAATTACTTGCGTAGTACATATTGTTATATAAACATAAATAATGGAACAATGACAATCGCAATTATTAACCATTTTTCACAAAACCTTTCCCTAATGACTCAAAAAATCGCTGAGTTGGAACAAAATATTGACCGCATGCGGCTTTTTGGTCTCATTTCAGGCTCTCATTTTGTAGCAATTAAATCTACGGTGGCCGAGATATTTTGGAAATTAATATTTAGATGAAAAGCACTGTATATAATTTATATGAAAAATATACGTTATATCTCATTTTACATATTCACTTTCTCGGACTTTAAATAAAGAATTATTTTACGGCAATTTAATCATTACAAATATAATGCGGGACTAAATTAAAAAATTAGCTTTATCTCTCCTTCGGTCCCACTAAATGCAAATTAAATAATGTTTTTGTCAATTTTTTTCGGTCTCTTTAATGACTCATTAATAAAAATTGAGCATTTGCATTCCTCTCGTAACAACATACCCATTCTTTTCTGTCGCAAATTTAAGTATCCATTGTGAGTAAACATTTGTGCTAAGAGTATCCACTTATAGTCGGTGTCCTTCCAGTTCATCTCGCCGTCATTACCCACTCCCTTCCGGTTTTAGAGACGCTCTAGAGAAGCTTGGGGACGCCGCCGTTGGTGAGGCGCTGTTGCGTGAATGACGTCATCGTGGACGCAACAATGACATTGGGGGAGTTAGATGCGGGTCCAATTCAATTTGTCTTCACTCTGCCCTTTGTATTCACTTCGTTGACTTGACAATTTTGGCGTCGCCTCTCCTCTGACCCGCCAAATCCCAACTTAAACACGGATTTCACAAATCCAATCGTTCAAATCTCCGAGGATTTTATAATCTAATGATAATCACGAATTAGACTACTCGTTTTCGTTTTTGGGTCAACTTTTTCTTCACACTTCTGCTTTTTATTAACTAGCGGAATATCTAAGTCTGCGCTCTTTTTACCTGTCCTGCAAAAATTCCCTCATTTACAACTTATTTAGACCAAAAGTGGGGAACCTGTAGTTTTGATTCCTGGGGATTAAAAAAGTCACAGTAAAAAGGCCACAGTAAAAAAATCGCAAAAGAAAGGAAACATGATAAAAAGTCACATTAATTTCTTGAAACGACGGCAATATTTTCAAGGAAAGTAGATATTGCTACTGAATATATTTATAAATACCAGGAGAAGGGCCTATTATGAACGCATTTGAAATTGAATAGCAGAAAATGTATAAAGTATTATATTTGATGAGTATTCACATATAGGTTAAATTATTAAAGTAAGATTGCATGTAACATGTACGCGTATGAAGTAAGGAATCCTTTTCGCTATATTTTCTATCTTTTGCCATTTTATTACAATCGTTTTTCTCCTTAATTGTACCCATCGATTCAGGTAGTACATACTCGTAATTGTTTTTAAAAATATTTAAATGCTATGAAAATATCTACGTCATATACGGCAATTCCAATAAAATATAATTGAGGTGTAAGCCATTATGATGATGATATGTATGCTCACTTATACCGTATACTGACATTTGCTAGCCAAAGTTGTAACTTCATTCTATAAAAAAGGTTCGTGGACTTTATTACCGTCAATTAATTGTGCATTTTCCCATGAATTTATTACCGGTCACCTTGGTCCTAAATGGCGTTCAGTGCAGCCTTTTTAAGCTCTTTACACTAGATTTGCTATTTCAATATTTTATTTTCACTCTCTGTATTTTCCACTTGTATATGTAAAACAGGAAATATAGAACTTTAATTTATTATGTGATTAAATTTCATTTACCTTATTGCAGTCACAATGTTGAACGATTTGAATGCATCACTTTAATGCGATCTAATGTTGAGAATGAAAAAAAGATACACTGAAAAGATTCCCCACCTATAACTTAACATTTCTATTTACGAAACAATAAAATTTGATTTTTTTATTTATCTGATAGTTATACAACGAACGATGAAAATACCATCAACACTGCTGTATTCGCATCGTGACGAGTGTGGCTACAAGATGAAAAAAGTATAGGTTTATGCCGATATTTTTAATTGTTAAAATTGTTCACCGTAAAGGTTGTTTTCATGTTTATGCTTTTTCGCTGAGCTTCCACTCTGGTTAAAAGTTGTCTATCCATTTATTAGGTCAAGAAACAATAGTTTTCAACTGCTCACATAGTTTAAGTAGTTGTAAACTTCTGGAAAATATAAAGTTTTGTCTCTTACACCATTATGACTTTCCAGCATTTTCTGTAGTATTAGATTGATTTCAATCAGGTTTCAAATTAAATATGTTATGTTTTTTCATTATAGACAAAAAACAGCTCTGTTTATCGGTATATAGAAAATATATGGAAGACTTGGGTTCGAGCCTGATTCTTACCCACTTCTTTCTATCCTTAGAAATTCATGAAAACCTTGTAACTTCCGCAGACTAAGAATTCATTGTGCGAGAAACACATACAATAAATTCAAATTCTGGAAGTGAAAAGTTTTTATTCAATCCTTAGGCATGGCTTCCTTCCATTGAGTTAAGTTTGGCCACATCAAATTCACTTAGGAATCACTTCCTTTACCTTTTAATTTTAAAATTCTTGAGTGAATATTTTTGGTAATAATTTTGTTGAAAATGAACTGAAATTTTCTTCTACTCTCGTAGGTTTAATTCTCGTGAATGCTGTCGTGATGAGCAATTTTCATCAATCAAAATGAAAAGGAGGCAATTTCCTGTATTTCACGCTTATCATATTCGTCATAATTCGTCAGATGCGATTAATTGTTCCCACTCAATCTCTTATCTCGAATTGGAATTGTGCGGGCATTTAATTTCATTCCATTTCCACTGTTAAACACATTTCACGCTCACACGATCTTCATCTGTCGCCTTTCTGTGGCACGACACACCGATTACTACTCCCTTACACTCCTTTCAACTAATTCATTCCCATTCTCTTTCTCAATTTCCATTAGCCATGATGCACTTACATTCAATTTACATCTAACATATTTCTATATTTTTATTGCATACCCCTTTTATGATGGTTTACGACCCGTGCGTTTATGTGTTCTGAAGAAGTGTTGTATTTTTAGCATGTTATATAAGGGCCCTTCGAAGAATATGGACTCTGTTTTGCTTTTAGACTTCGATCAATTCATAATATTAATAATAATATGTTTGCTGGTGTTTTCATATTTGGCGGTATTTCGCGGTACAGAATTTGTGAAAATAATAATTTCGAGGAATCATTGTATTAGATTACAATTCCTCAATAAAATTTGTCTTTGAAGTCATCAGGTCGAAAGCTGATTGGACCCTTCCTTGGTCAGCAACCAATAGTTCACGAGAGGGAATGAGGCGAAACTGCAAGTGAGGCAGTTTGCCATTACCTTAGTCAATGAGACAGAATTATAAGAGCGAAAAAAATACACACAAATGCATCACAAGGACCCAATGAATAACTGTTTGAATATCATTTAACAAAATGACCAATGAATGCCACTCTTCAGTTCCATTCAAACTTTCGTATCCTACGTATAATAACAGCCATAAGCTAGACTGTGACAGAAGCAAAGCCTTTGGTAAATATTACCATTCAATAGTAACACCAATAGAGATTCGCTTGCGGAACCTATCACCTCTTCTTGGGTAAATGAATACCCAAAGTATTACTTGTAATAATAATAACACTAATACAGTGTTGCACTACCTTTGCAGATCAAACCGCAGAATAGGTATTTTTCGAGCTTGCAGGACTCCGAAAAAAATTAGAAAATAAATTAATTGCTTTGAACGAGATTATCTGAAATATTTATTACATTGACAGATACGTTAAGTAGCTAATAAAAAGAAATTTTCATTAAATTTTTAAAAAATCAAATTTTCATTACTTAATTCAAAAAATATTTGCAAAATCGGTGGAAAAATAGTTCTCGTAGTCCTTTTATTTCCGCTTAAATTGTACTTAGGGCCTGCTAAGATAGCTAACAATTCTTTCGCAGTGATTTAGTTCCCTTATAAGCAGTAGAGTACCGCATAAAATACGGTCAAGATCCTGAATGCGGTCCGCGGATCACTTCCACTGAAACTCTGCCCCCGTGAAAGTGACATTTTGTGCGATATGATAAAAATCGCATTTTTGACTCACAAATTTGTATGACGCGGATGCCTCCGACCGCCACCTTCTGCTGGCCCTGGGCGTCATCAGATCGTCACGGCCCTTGGCCGTCGGCAATTACTCCCTGGACGCCACTTGAAAAAGGGTTAAAGCGACACGATTGTGGAGGCGCTCAGATGAAATGGTTTTAAACCATCAAACGGAAGATAAGACGTAATTAATATCCCTTGGACCATACTTATCCCTCCGTCACGCATTTTCGGATCCTCCCCTTAATTGGCCCAACCCTTTTGCCCCCTCAACCGGTGGATCCCAGGTGGTCGCACGGATACTATTGTTGCTTTCGCCACCTCTATTCCATTCAATTGCTCCAATTTCAACCTATTTCCGCGCACTTACTGGAATTAGCTCTGTTCTCGATTGAATTCATAACCTCTTTCCTGACTGCAATAGTCTCTCCATTTCCTGATATCACCCACACTCAATAAAGTCATTTCCGTGATAAAACAGAGCGAATGCGCTATGACGCAGGCTGAGAGTCATCGGTAAGTCGGTTATTATGAGATAAATCTTTCGACTGCTAAACAAACTAAGGGGAGAACGTTTAACTAAGTCGTAATATGCATTTTGTGAATTCCCTGGTACTTCAGCCGTTCGCTCACAATTAGAGACACTTTCCTGGCGAGATTCTCTCATGTGAATCTCTCACAACTTCGTAAGTTGTTATAACATTTTAAAAATCAATTAAAAATAAAGGGTACGGATTTGGTTTAATTCTTTGCGTCTTGATATTAAGAAAGGAAAGCTCATCTTGCGAGAAAAAAGAAGGGGTTGAAAAATCTGCGAAAGCACAGTTAAAATAATAAAGAGGCAATATACGATACGATGTAGTTACACCGCAAAAATATAGGAAGATAAAGTAAAAGAAATTAAAAGAAATAAGCAAGAAGCAACAAAAATATTATTGTAGAAAGAGACGGAAAATCACAAACCAAATAACATTATAAACCTTAAAATGATATGAGAAACAGAAGTAAAGGTAAATCATCCTAAACGCATTTCAACTGTGAGAGATCCAAGGTTTCGTCTAGTCTAAACTGATTTTAATATCCGTTAACTATTCTTCATTACGCTCAAATCTTACACTTTCAAGTTTTCTTAATCATTTCTATTTTATTTAGCAAAAATCTTTATGCACGGTATAAACTAAAATTTCAGATTTGGTACCATCTTTTATTGTTTTATCATCAAACACGAAAACCGATCTTATCTATGTGTTTAAATTGGCCGAAACTTTGTTAATATGGGCGTGTGCTAGAATTCAGGCACGTGCGCTTAATGATTCACGGTAGTTAGTGCCACAATAGCATATTCATAGTCAATTAGCATATGCTCTACTAGAAACGAGCAGCCGGTGCCATATGGCTCTTCTACACTTAAAGGGGTGAATTATCCAATAGTTGATATCAACGCATATGTCTTCTAAGGGACACATTATGGCTTCTAAAACCTACTTGCGGTCGAATGAATAAAGCTTTTTAGATGATTGCTCCCGTTTGTGCAGGATTCTTCGCCCATTCTTCCATCGCACTATTTCGAGGCTGCTTAAGAGCTTTTTTTGGAGAGTAAAGGATAATCAAATTATGGAAAAACGCTTCTGAAGACTTTGATTAGGAATTTAACGTAGTATTTTATCATCTTCATTCATTAATTATGTGCTCATTTTGTGGATTTAGCAGCTCACAGTGGTTTTAATAGTGGGCAGTTAGTCGGTGTCACAAGAAAATAACTCCCCGGATCGTTCCAATTTTCTATTTACATGTGTTCTAATTGGGACAGTGATGATAACCTTACTGAAAATCAGTCCAGCGGTATATAATTTAAACTTAATAGCTCCTCGTTGTATGTATTTTTATCAAATCTTTTCTTAATTGTTCTCATTATTTCCCCTTATGAAATTCGAACCAAAGCTCATATTTGCTAATTGGACCTGAAGATAATCATTTCCTAATTGAATACCAGACGTTTTATTTCATGTATCTTTGTTAAAATAAAAATGCCGTATGGCCACGTTGATTTTACCTCGTCATAATTTATAATTCCAAAACTTTATTCCTTCCCCAATCTCGAGTTTCCATTGTAAATGATAAACGCCAAGTTCATGAATTCGAATGATGTATGAATGAATCCCTTGTCCTTATTCCTTAAACGAGAATCTTCTTTCTTTTTCCGGAAGCAGATGTTTCGAGCCTCTCTTAAACATTAATCCCCGCGTGATTAAAGAATCGGAATGTTTTTATGAAATTTTAACGAACGTCTATCGCATAGAATTACTGGAATTCCCCTTTAACCTTCTGACTTTTTACCCTCTGATGATTTTTTTCCTTCAACCCTCTCTCTAAGCTTAATTACTTTTCACGCCGCTGTGGGTAATCTCCCATTGCACTGCTTCCTCATCCCTTTGGTAATTAGTCTAATCCTTGGTCCACACCCTTTAAAGAAAAGAGAAATTACTTATGCTTTGAGCTTTACTTTTATTTCTCTCCTCTTTTTGGGGTTTTGTTCCTTATTTTTCCGCTCTGCCACCTTCAATTTAATGCTCGTCCGACATCTTGGGAGTCATTTCGAGGAATTCCGTAATTAGTGGCGCGAAGAGGGGTTATGAAGGAGAGGAAAAAGTGCAATTTGAGCGCTGATTCTTTTACTTTTTACTCTTCCGAAAGGACTTTTTCAGCTCCTCATTTACGAAAGATGAAAAGACTCCAGCGATTTGAAACTGCCGCGGATTTTTTCGAACGTCTTAATTGATAATTTGCGCTTCTTTACCAAAATTCAATTTCTGTCGGTGATGGCCCATGTGTTGAGGTTACTTCTTCCTTATGTTCGTAAGTGAGTCACTATAGTCGATATTATGAATAAATCCTTACGATTTGTAGACCAATAGAGAAGTGCAATAAGTGAGGGTTAATCACTCCTATTAAAAACGTTCTCGAACTGATCACAGCTACAGTTTCATGAATAAAAACAACTAATAAACCCCAGAATACATTAACACTCGTAGATACGGAGCATACCAAATTATTTGAAGTGTGGGTATGTTGAAGTTTTCGAATCGAATCACTTTTTACTGATAGAAATCTAAAACCAAATTGACACTTGCAATACTCGAATTGAATCTAATCGAATACAAATAGAGGTTGCGTGAATTATGTTTTATTTATTCTTCTTTTCAATTTTCTATATGAAATTTGTATAACTAACAATATATATGTGTGCATTTAACTTAAACTAATGTACTAATCAATATGACTCTAATAACGGAATTATATCTAATGTAACCTTCTAATAATTTTAGAGGATGACGACAGTAATCAGGGGATGAAGGAAATTCGATATCCAGTTTGGGAATGGACAAAGCATTGTGTTCCGAATAGAATATTTAGTCGATTCCATTGAGCATGATTCGCACAGCACTAATAACTGTTATTCCGAACTTCAATATTTTTTTCATCGATAAGATAAAATATTTGACAGTAATTTAATAGCTTATGCTGATCGGTTTTTAATGGAATAAAGTGTTTGTAAATGCACCGCTTTAACACAGACGTAACCCATTGCTTAAAGGCTTTGAAATGTTCCTTCAGCCGTTTTGTCTATATCCTGACCTGCGTCAAGAGAAGGCTCCTTATTCTTTGACCCCTGAGGATGATAGCATGGCCATCGAAATACACTTTGGTTGATTCCTCAAAGGTCGGCAATGCAATCCTTTTCAATGTGTCCAGTGCCTGGTCTCGAGGTAGGACTAAAGACCAAAAAACAGCTAAGGGAGGGTTCTCAAACGTAAAATTTATTACTATTCATGTTAAAATTTCTTTCCATACTAACATTATCCTTGGAAATCAAAAGATTTAATTTATTTTCAAAGGCTGTTTTACTTTTAGATTAGTTTTCACTTCACTGTCAGAGAATAAATGCAGTTCGAATTATGTTGATTATCAGATTGAAATTTGAGGCCCAAAATCCTTATATAGTTATTTTCGTATGTAACATCTTTCTCTGTTAGTGAAGTAATGTTACAATTATATTTCTTATATTTTTACATCATATTTTTTCCTTTATTATTAAATAGAACATCCCTTTTTTATTGAAACTTTTCTCCTTTCAATATGGATGTATGAGATTTCATATATTATGTAACTTTATCGATCTCTTTAATTCATATTCTTCAGAGTTGCGTCAAGAGCCTGACAAATTACTGGAATTAATGTAAATTCCCTTCAAAATTTATAAACTAGATGCAAAGCAGTTTCCAAAGATAAGTTGAATAGACACAATGAAGTACTTTTAAAAGGAGGCAAGTCGCTATGAGTAGTTTGTCTATAAATTTAATGTTCCGTAAGATTCTTCTCACGAATTCATCATTTCGGATAGTTTTAAAATAATCGATTTGAAAGCAATAAGAGGTATTAGTTTGGAGATAACGAATGTTATGAGGAAAGTTGCGAAAGATTGAAGGGAAAGGCATTTGGCGGCAGAAGAGACTGATCGCTGAGCAATAAATAATTTCTCTTTAGTTTTCGAGTTTCGAATCTAATAATTCTCAAACATGTCAATTGGAACCCTTTTGCTGCCTTTATAATAGTAGATTCATAAGCTTAGGCATGATCTTTTCTTTAAGGATTTGTTCGGAAGTATTGACTGTATACATCTATTTGTTTTAACGTTTTCTATATTTTGATACGGAGATAACTTCTCTTTTCTTCCGTCCGAGGAGAATGCATCTTAAGTAAGAAACACTTTATGGATTTTACTTCATCATTAAAATAGGAAGTAATTCTGGTTGATGACGAGAGCACGTCGGAACCGGTCGTGATTTTATGAAATAAAGGCGGAATTTGATTCTTGAACTGGCGCACAGTGGGCTAGAATCGAAAAAAGCTGGCCAAAAATACGAAAACGCTTTTTTTGAGTGAGGACTACGAAACTTCGCATGATTGATTTAGAATAAATTCTGCATAGAACTGTGGAGGTAATTTAAGTAGGATCCTCCCCATTAAAATTATACAGGGGGTCAAAGTTGACCAATTTTTGCGAAAATTTCCAGTTTTCGATTTTTCACGAAATTCTTCAACTTCAAGTCAATTGTGAACACAAACTAGGAAAATCATCGAGTAGAATATGATGCCATTTTATAAATATGTTCTTTGTCCTTCATAAGACTTGGTTTCAATGAGCTCTGGTGAATATTTATGTACTTTACATGACAAAATGGCGGACCCTGATTTTGGAACAAATTTTTACCTAAAGCGAGAAAAAAAGTTGATTGAGACACCGTGTGACACGGAGTTATTTACACCACGATAAACTACAAACCTTCGTTAATGAGAATCTGAAATAAAATCTTGCCCCAATTTGCCCCAATAATATATAAGTCGACTTTTCCACAACGCTGCAAGGGCCTAATCCGCGCGGCGGAGCACCGTCCTCAGCTACGCTCTCGTGTTTTGGGAGGAACAACGAGCAAATACGATTCTAATTCGTTCTTTTTGTATATTTTGAGCATTATTATACTTTGTACATATCTTAGACATCAATATTTATTACAAAGTCACCATTTCTTGTAGGGTGATGATTGTAAAAAATGAAATGGGTTATGCTTTAAAGTATGGGACCTCGTAAGCGATATTAATATCATATATTAGTTTACTTTTGTGCGATAATGCTAAATTTCTATTAAATCATGCAGTCAATGTTTTAAGTGAGTTTATAATGAAGTATACGGTGTTTTTATAAATTACCTTTTCTATTAAATGCATTCCTCGTCTGAAGAATCTTCATCCCCATAAGCCAATTCCTCCTCATTGTTCATGACTAGGAGCCTCTTAATCTCTTTGCTCATATTCCTCGATCCTTTCGTTGTTCTAACTGGTGCCGATATTGAAATTAGCGGATCAGAAGTTATAAGTAATCTTCGGAACAAATCTTCGTTCGTGGCCACTCTGGAGTGTTTCCTTGTGTATCTCTCCCGGTATTTCCTTGCGTCTTTATTCCGGGCCTCCATTGCCTCTTCTGTCAGTTGCCCTAACGGAAGGATTGCCTGTTTTGCTATTTCAGCCCCGTGTATAAGTACTTTATGTACTGTTGGTGGCATATAGTACCACGGATATAATCGGACATACATCTATGCTGTAGCACAGCAATAATCTTTGAACGCTTTTTCATTTAGTGGAAAACCACTTGAAATTACCTTCAAGATATTGGCGAATCTTTTTATGAGATCTTAGTCAATTGTTTTTAGGAAATGTATAATTAAATTTGGGAGACGGTAGTTTAGGAAAAAAATTAATAATATAAAACAAACCATATACAGAACTCTTATCTTTGTGAGTGAAAATTTCTTCTTTATCTTTTTCAGTGTCCTGTTTTTTACATTTAATAAAAGATTACGCATTAATAAAAATAAATTCAACCTCGCACCTGTTATTTCAGCTGCTAGATTTAACTAGCGGACTTTTAAAGAAACGCTTTGATGTATTTCCATAATTTGTGGAGCCATATCCTGGTTTAGGTACATCTACAATCAGTCCCATCTTTTTTCTAAACTCTTTCTGAATATGATATTTTCTCTCCTGAATATGATATTTTCTCTCCTCAAACAGTAATTTGTGATTACCACGAGCCTACTTAAAAATATTAAGATAAGTTCCATGGGTACGTCTTATGACATAACATCATACTCATCAATATGGTACTCTCACCTACAGTTGCTTAAAGGTAAGTAGGAAAGATATGTGATAAACACTCAAAAAATTCTAATTCAACCATGCAGCGTAGAAATGCTATAGTACAAATTTTCTGCGTCCACTTTTCGATTACTAATCGCCGATAGATTGTTCACATTCGAAAATTTCTCACCGCAAATGTAGCATTTTATAATACATGCAGGACAAAGGGAGTAGAGAACACTCAAATAATGTGAGCACATTTTAAAACGATCAGAAAATACATCATATTTACCACCGTATTCTGATGCATTAAATAAAAGGGAATATATAATGGAAAAACATACCTCACCACATATAATTCCTATGAAATATCTAAAACCTCACTCGAGGAATGCTACCAGGAGATTGTCGAAGACTTCTTGTTTCACAGAACTGTCGTAGCTACGAAACACAACACCTTCTTATCCAATGTTCAAATAGAACTGAACTATTCCTAAGCTTGTAAGGAAAAATCACGGACATGCAATTCTTAGGGTACTTTTAATCCGGAAAAAGCGCAGCTGCCTGTCATAAAACGAGCCCTTTGCCGAACTTTTCCCGAGCACTGCGACGGTCACCAAAACAACTCCAGATGTGGCCAATTTTTGTATTTGAAGAAAATGCTACGCTATATGCCACCATTTTCATAATATCACAATTATATTTCATTACTGTTATGAAATTACACAAAGTGGTGGCTTTTTGTATCGATTTTGTAAGAAAATTTTCAGTATAGTTGAGAGTGAGAATGAAGAAGCATTCAGTATCAAAATCACAAACATAGTTATCTAAGATATGTACAAAGTATAATAATGCTCAAAATATACAAAAAGAACGAATTAGAATCGTATTTGCTCGTTGTTCCTCCCAAAACACGAGAGCGTAGCTGAGGACGGTGCTCCGCCGCGCGGATTTGGCCCTTGCAGCGTTGTGGAAAAGTCGACTTATATATTATTGGGGCAAATTGGGGCAAGATTTTATTTCAGATTCTCATTAACGAAGGTTTGTAGTTTATCGTGGTGTAAATAACTCCGTGTCACACGGTGTCTCAATCAACTTTTTTTCTCGCTTTAGGTAAAAATTTGTTCCAAAATCAGGGTCCGCCATTTTGTCATGTAAAGTACACAAATATTCACCAGAGCTCATTGAAACCAAGTCTTATGAAGGACAAAGAACATATTTATAAAATGGCATCATATTTTACTCGATGATTTTCCTAGTTTGTGTTCACAATTGACTTGAAGTTGAAGAATTTCGTGAAAAATCGAAAACTGGAAATTTTCGCAAAAATTGGTCAACTTTGACCCCCTGTATATTTTAATGGGGAGGATCCTACTTAAATTACCTCCATAGTTCTATGCAGAATTTATTCTAAATCAATCATGCGAAGTTTCGTAGTCCTCACTCAAAAAAAGCGTTTTCGTATTTTTGGCCAGCTTTTTTCGATTCTAGCCCACTGTGTGGCGTCTAATTAAGTTACCATTTGGTCTGCTTCCTGCATTTTACTTTGGCTACGTTTAATTTACCGTTTAGTGGAACATTATAGAAATTGGATGCTGTTTATAATGCATGCTTGATGTTACGTAAGGGCAGCGGTGTGTAGTCCCCACTATGTATTACATTGTAATTATGAGTAAGGTTGACAGACTTACCGATTGTGGCGAGATTTTCCAGGATTGACGGAGTGTTTCCCGCGTCTCCTATTATTCTTTTAATGCTTCACTGTTAAATATCCTTCCGAAATACTATTGCTGCGAGTAATTAAATACTTAATTTTATGGCTACTGCCGGGAGATATTAACTACTGCTAACATATTAGTCGAAGCAATATTTTCAAAAATCACAGAGAATTTACCATCTATCTGGATTATGAATACTATAATGATATTATGAAAAGGACAAGGTCCAAACTCAAGTAAGAATGATGAATTTTATTCTTCTTACGATATATCTGCAAAAACCTCATTTTATAGTTCCAAAATTATATTGACATAAATATTAATAGGAACTCCTTTGATGCAATTTTATTTTCTTAAGTACCGTACAAACTTGGTATAACACGTATTTATTTCTCCAAAGATTAAATATAAAAAGTAGAGTGCGTATACTAGAGTGTATAAATTTTCCATGTTATTTATTATGTGAGATAAAGACAGCAGTTTCAATAAAAAGCTGCGTCATATACGCGAGTGTAAACGATAATAACCAACTACTATTTGAATTATTTTAGTTGCAGTTGTCCCTATTTCTACTTTTGTGGACTATTATTCCACAGAAATGTCTCGACTTGCGATTTCAAAAATCCGGAAACCATTATAATAATAACAGGGGCTCCCAGATTTCCATACGTTAGACTATAATGAAAGCAGTTCCGGGTTCGATTCCCGGTGGTAGCCCAAGTACGAAGTGATCTCAGCTACATTACGACTGCTACCACCTCCTAATAAACTTTAAACGTGAAAAGATAAGAAGATAAAGATACCGGTCATGATTTACATATCGCTACCAGTTAAGCCTCGCATTTAAATGTGTAAACGGAACCTTCTTTAGCGACTTAAAACGCGTGACAACCATTGAAATTCACCACCAGAGTCGATGCGAATCGAATTCTCTCCGCATGCCAATCTGCTATGACATCGTGGGAATCGGTGACACTCATCAAGGCGATTCGAGCTGACATCTAGCGAGAGAAAATCGGATGAGTTTGAGGAGGAAATTGGGGAATCGAAGAGAGGGAAGGCCCTTTAAAAGATTTTTTGCGACTTTAAAAGGGGTGGATTACGGGGGGTTGTGACGAGAGCTTAAATAAGGGTTGAAAAAAAGCGGTCTTGTCTCCAGGCGCGTGTTTTGCGGCCGTGAAAGATCGCAGAGGCGTGCGGACACTCCAATCCCTCCTCCCTTTCTTCCGATATTCAATCCAACTCAGATTCAAGCGAGATACATTGTTACAACTTCGAACACTTCGATGATACTGTTTCTATTATGTAGAACTAAAATTCATCGAATTCGTTAATACTAGGTCGGGTAGTCGCGAATTGAATATTATCGAATGGAATGCTATCAGTATAATATGAAATATGGCGATGAATTATTTATTATGATGATTGTGTTTTGTATTGGATGAAATGTTAATGGATTTTGCTGAATTGTAATTGTTTTGTAATCGTAAGTTTTTGATAATGATAGATTAAATGATACTATGCAAAGATATATGATGAAATGTATACGTAGATATTGATGATAATGGTTATACTATCGTATTTTGTTTTTTTTTATATTTTTAACGTATAATATGGTAGTATATATGTGTAATGTATTTAGTAAAACATACATTGTAATGTTAGAGGATACCTTTTAATGTTTTTAAATTCTATGATAATGTTTCCACCAATTTTTCGTTTCTGTTCCAGTTTTCGGTTCGTTACCGGATTCTGTTCGTTAAAGTATTTTGAATCCCATAAGAAAGAAATTTGGATATTTTACCTAATTCGCAGTTCATATCTCAAAATAACTTGTTACTCTCGATTTTCGATTTGAAGTTTTTATTCCCAATAGTTTACAAACTCGTGTATTTTCAATATGGTTAATGCGAAACGTTCTTTGCATCGCTCTCATCAATTGAATACCGGAATTAATGGGTAAAAAAAGTCACTTTTCATGCGCTTCGAGCAAAAATTCTCATCACAAAACGTCGCTTCAATCCAAGTGCAGTTAATCCAACCGTAACAATTCAAGAAGACCACCCTTACGATATGCAATATTGCGGAAGTGCATCTTTCAATTGTTTGTTTGTATGCCCCCTTTCTTTGAGCGAAGGAAACGAGAAGCAGGAAATAAACAGCAATTGAATAAAAATGAAAAAAGGAGTCTGACAACAAAAGGCGCGAGGGCGTTGCATCACTCGAAGAGCGCTGAAGAGGGGGCGTATGCAAAATAGAAGAGGGAAACAGGAAGCTGTACGTACATGAAGGAAGGAGAGGGAGACAGTGATTTGGTATACTTGCTTAGATTGGTATGTGCCGGACTAACTTTATCTCTTTTATTTATTCCGTCGAAATATTATTTCGCGTTCAGCATCCCGTAAAGCAAACTTTAGACAGCTTAAGAAACCATCAATTACCCTACATTAAAGAGGTTGTACAATTTACGCAATTTTCTAAGGGTTCTCGAACCCTTTCGCTGTAACCACATGGTAATAACGCCGCTTAAGACGCTCTACTAACCACTTGTAATCCAAAGATGCACTGCGACCCGCTATAGCCAATCCTCCGCCTCATTCGATTGAGTTGTTTACATCATCTTTATCGTCGTTTACTCTATTGGTAGTGGTAATGTGTAAATCGTGCTTTTTAACGTCTAACCAAACTGACAAAAAAATCGATTCATTAAGCGATATTTTGTCCGTTTGTCTCTCGTAAAATTTCCAAACGTGATCTCTGATTTTCTTCTCCTCACCATCTTCGTCCACTAATACAGTGCTTTGGAGACGGAGGTCATGTGACTGTCACGTGGGGGTTTACCCCTCCGAAGACAGAATATGCGCAGATTTCCGCGCAAATTCTGATTTCAGCATCTTCTGTCAATTTCTACGTGGTTGCATTGAAAAAATAAAAACGATATGTATCAGATACGTTATGAACAGGGGCGAAGTTTAGCAATTATAGGTGCAGGGATCATTTTCAGGTCCCCAAAGAAATTATTTATCTTAGAAAAAGACAAAACCCACTCCTTTTGGACCCCTTACTCTGCCAGAACCTAGTATAAGTAATCGTAACTCTGCATCAGATTATCCATTTCTCACGTTCCTTCTTTCGAAAAATTTTGTCTCTGTGTTCTTTGAGTCCTGCGCAAATTGCCGTTATTTTGTTCGGATGGCAGAGAAGAGTTTGGCTCCATTCATCGCATCATCCTTGGAAGGAGCAACGAATCTTCACACCTCAATCTCACAAAACCACCCTTTTTGAAAGGAGATGAAACATTTCTTTAAAATATACACAATGGGAATTGAAGGCGTTGTGTGGCACCCACACACGCGCTGCCTGGCAACCCGAGAGCACCCTCTTTGCACCCCTTATTAATTCCAGCGCCACTCCTTCACCCTTCAATGGAGACCTGAAAGCTGTCACACGCCGACCCTCTTCTACTACACCAAGATGCGATACTTCGCTACGATTCGACCCTTGTCCTAATAATGTAACCTCCGCTTTGCAAAATGCAATACCACTCTCTTCCAATCATAAGAATGCGTTAATCTGAACAAAGTTAGCTCGTTTTTGCCACATTCCTCGGATAAAACTTTAACGTTCCTTATTCCTGCGAGGTTTTTATGTCGCTTTCCCGGAAACGTGCAGTTTTAATTAGAAATTCATCGGAGGTTAAGCACTTTCCGATTGTTGCCATGGAGACACATCTTCCTCTGGAAAACATTGCTCCGAATTAAAGGGGGTGAAAGATAAATTAAGACTGTAGATCAATCCATCAGCTAAAGTTTATGTTAAATATATCTTTTATATATTATACGTATATTACCTTTCTATTTCTCCGAATGAAAATGGGCGATAGTAGACTTAAACATCTATCAGCTAAAATATATATAATTTATATTTTTAAATATTATATACATTTTCATATATTATATAATACCTTTTTCTTTATTTTACTGTGTTTTTTCCGTTTCTTCACCACCTTTTCGGAGGATATTCCCCAGCAACGCGGGTTCTTTCTTCAACAACCCTCATTTGGAAAGAGTTTTTATCACACTTTGCTCTTTCTGTTTGTACTTTATATTTATACATACTATAATTATATACGAGATTAAAGGGTCAATCCATTCATTCCTAAAACCTATATATGGTGTGGTAGATTTTCTTGGACGGTGTAATAATGAACTTATTCGTAAATGAAGCATCTTTAAAACCATGAATTTTAAATAATCTTCCTTAATGTTAGACAATGAAATCATATTTTAAAATTATTTTCAGAATTCAATATTTACTAATCCTATTATTAACTGAGGGGTTATCCATGATTTTCCCGGCAACTTAAGGATCTTTACTAATGATAATATATCACGTCACAACTGCTACAAAGTTCACCTAATGTATAGTGAATAATAAGGCCTTTTGATAATAGTTCTCATTTGAAATTTTTGTAGTTTTCTTTAATAAGAATTCGTAGAACTTTATTTACCTCTCGGGTACGCGTCTGCAACTCATATTTTCATAAAAAAATCTCTATAGCTGCTTATTATATGTGTATGTTTTCTGTCGTATTTAGACAAGTAAAATTCTTCTCTAATCTCTCTCGTCATTCGTTAATTCATTACTATGAATCCCACTGAGGGAATCGCGTTGTCTCTCTTTGAATCTGCATTCTCCTCGTCGCTTAGCAACGCCACTGGTTCGCGTCTTTGGATGTACGCTTCCTTTGAGGGTCAATTGATATCTCCCCATCTCTTTCAGCTTTTACTTTGCTTATTTTAGCATCACTTCACGATGTTGTTCTTAGCTTGCACCCTTATCCTACGTATGTATTAAAAATAATCTTTCTTGGATAGTGCATAACAGGTCTATACAAAATACGGCTCGCAGGGCTAGTTTAATATGAAGTAAATCCTAATGCCATACAATATTTTTGATAATATCCCCACCACTTCACATTCATTTACAGTTGGGAAATTCTAGAAAATATATATATGAATATTAATGTTATACCCGATGCATTGTATGTATAGCTTTAAATTTCAGTCTCCGGAAGATGTTGTTATTTTTATTGACATAGATATTCTTTGCAAATTATAGAAACAGGGTTCATTTTCCCAAAATTATTCATCTGCGATCCGCAACTATCTATCTTAATAACTATGTGGCCTTTCTTTCGTCAGGCTTTATTTAACATTTTATTTGAATACTTTATTTAAAAGAATATTATTCTTTTCTTCTTTTTCTTCGAGTAATATAAGTTGTATCTATCGCTCAGTCTTTCAATAGCAGCAAAAGCAACGTGGATGTTTTCAAAGAAATAACAGACTATAAGTATCGGAGAAATAAGACCAAATTCGAGGACAAAATCTTCCCCATGAGAAATCCGTGGGAAAGCGGGTTCTAAGCGTATGAAATATTGACGTAAAGCATTCGATGAAGCATAACGTTCTTTAGTTTCTGCTTCTTTAGTTTACCTTTTAAAAGATTACTTTGGGTCTTCAGTAAGATAGGGTTCATTGGAGACTTGATCTTTCTCATTTAGAATTCCGAGATATATTGTATAGAAATTCTCCCTCATATATCACAATTTGAATTGCAAATGAAGAGAGAAAGAGAGTTGAACCATAGAGTATTGGTTTAGAGCATCAATCATAATGAAAAGACTGTATGTTTGAAAAGAATTTCACAAAAGTATATTTAATTGAAATAGAGAGTGTACAATACTGAAAAGTTTTTTAATTATTTTAAAATATCATTAGTCATCATTATTAGTTAGTGAATTCATGTAATATTGAATATAAATATTATTATTATTTCTACTGAACCCTTTTCGTGAAGTTATACCAGAATTTCCTCTCTAACACATAACGCTTACAGTTAATATATGAAAATAAACACAATTTATACAAAACTATTGACTATAATTAACTTAACTAAGGAAAAAATTGAATATCAATGGAATGCACAATAGTTATGTAAAAAATTTTTAAAAAACATTTACATAAATAAAAAGATATAAAAAATTTTATATAATTTAATATTTCAAATTGATATATGAATAAAAAGCAAACGTATTGTTACTAATTGTATCTATATAAAATTAAATATAAAAAAATTGGCTCGTGGGAAAATTATATTGTTAAATAATTAGATGGAATATTTAGAGAATGATTTTTTAGTTAAGTAATGGAAATAGATTCGATAATTTCACTTTAATTAGTAGTTCATTGACTTATTACCTCAATCGAATCACTCGGTCGGAGGGAATTCAAAGAGCCTTTTCGAATTTCAATGTTTATGTAAGGTATGACTTTTCCCACGACGGCCGCTCTTGTAGCAACCATTTTAATTTTCCCTAAACAAACTCATAAATATTAAAGATTCGATGGGATTCAGCGGCGATCAAACACGGTTTCGTAACTAATCAGCGGAATGTTCGACAGGAATCAAAGATATCTGTTGACATCATAAGCCAGCCTTTCTTATTCCGTTAACTCCCTCTTTTGCATCCTTTAGCCGACGCATTAAAATTCAAAAACGTGTCTCCCTTTTTTATGCCCTCCCATCTCATTTATATATGTGTATATATATCCAGCGCTGTTTACGTACCCTTTCTCTCCCCTGTCGTACCCTTATAAACGACCCTTTGGAATCAAAAACATCCCTCCGATGCGCCATCTGTCTTTTCACCTCTTCTAGCTATTAATCGCCTGCAATTCCTTCCTGTATTCTCTCATGCGAAATCCAAATTATTCCGACATGATTTAAATACTCCTTCCGTTTCTTTTCGCTTCTACGAATGCGACATTTTCCTTTTCTGGCTTTCCCTTTTTCTTCGGCTTTGCGTTTTTAGCGTCTCACTCCAATATTTTCGTTCTTTCTCACATTTTGAGGACAAATCGCCTCTCTTGCGAAGGAATTCTCTTTGATTCCTAACTACTAGTATATGTACTTTCCAACGATTCTGTCTTTAACTGTATTTTTACTGATTGTGTAGTGTACTATATATATCACATTCTTCAATAAAGAGTGAATATCTATAAGAAATGATAGAAATATCTATAGTTATCTTTAGTAAATAATACTGTTCCACGTATGCATTCGTGTGTGAATAATAAGAAGTTATTGAAAAAGAATACACACACTACACTTTAACTCCAGCTAACAGAGTCATTTGCTTATATACTGATATAAAATGTATGTACGAGTATATTCTGGGTGTATATAATTTATTCATTTCACCTTAATCTTTCTGATTGAATTTCAGTTTCATTGTACTTATATTTTACCTACATTGTATTAACTTAGATTGTAATTTCAATGGAATCTATTTGAATTTTGTACATTATGTGCTCTGAGTTTGCGCGGTCTTTTCACCCTCTGTTTTGTGAGTGGCTCCCAGCACACTGGGGTTTTTATCTTCAACTTTCATTTGAAAAGATTCTTTACCGCAAACCCAATCCTTTTTCATTGTTGTTTTATTCTTTTTTCTAATTCTAAGCATTAAATTTAATTTACGTATTACCAATGGAGGTTAGGTGAAAGTGAGGCTAAGTTTGACCTAGCCTCGCCTTAATGAAGTCTATTCATTTATACTTCATATAAGTCGCTGTATCCGTAGCTCAATACATCGCTGATTCCTTTTGTTACTTCACGCAGATAAAATATTTCTACTACACCTCCCAATTACCGCTGTAATCATAATTTTTATTTTTATATCCTTAATGTCAATGATCAGGATAAATGATATTATACGGAAAAGAAGACTTAATATGTTCACTCAAAACTTTCTTAAAACATTGCTACTTGAAATTATCAATAAATGATAAAGTTACAACGAAACTCGGAATTTTATTGTTTAAAACCACCGTTTTCTGTTTTTATTGAGGGAAAAACAACTTTTATCAGAAATCTTAACGATTATCTAGAATCATCAAATTCATTTTAAGTTTCGAAGCTTCTCCATTTAGTCTGCTGATGTTCCAATGCAACTTGAATATGAGGTTCTTCTTCAATGGAATAGTACTGCACCAAAGAATTTCATAAGTATCCATATACGTTTTCAGAGATCTTAGGTGGGTGATCACCAATATCTCAATAACGGGGTAACGATGTGCCAATATTCCCAGGTCCAAGCTTATCTCTATTCTCAGGTACTCATTTTAAATAACTTAAACCAACATTAAGTCGCCACATTTATATTTTAATTTCAGTAAACACACCAGTTAATTTTTATAATTTATTGCTAAATTAGAGTGTGATTCAAAACCGGGTCAGAGTAAGACAGTTTCCGGTTTACGAATGTCAATAATTAATTTATTAACAAATCACAAAAATCAAACCAGAGAAATATATACAAAGTATGGTTTAAGCATAGAATTATTTACATGAATATTTTTGTATTATGTTCGGTTCGGTGTTTAAGTTAGCTTCCAGTTCGATGCTTTGACTTCAACTCGGTATTTCGCGTAATATGATTATATTCTTATTTACTGAAATCCGTAATTGATACCTTTTGATGCTTAGGTTCTATCAGCCTATCGCTGGATGTATTCCTATGAGAAGAATAACAATATTAATATTCAATTGTATATGCGCTCGGGAATTGTGGCTCGATGTACCGGAAGCGTGACAAACGACTTATAGTCAGTGGATTTGGTCCCCCACACATCAGTGGTGTCTAACATCTTGTTCCCGCCCCCGCCGTACGCGTGGCCGTTTTTAAACTCCGTTCAAAGAGTTTTGGAGGCACGTGTGTTTCATCGGAAAAGGGCTTTGGAGTCGATGATTGAGTTTGTGAACTGCGTGGAAACGGACTCATCCCAAACGGAACTTAATGATCGTCGTCCACTTCTTCATCCTCAATGGGGTCTTACACTTGAGAGAATGGCTTTTGTCCGTTACTTTGGTGAATGTCCCAATGAACTGTTTGCCTAAAATAAAGTTCAAGACGAAAAGGGGAAATTTAGGATAAATTAATCTTCATATTTAAACAGACCGTGCTACTGAGTAGATGCCCATGCTATGCTGTGAAACCTAGAATGTGCGAATTATAGAAAATACCATCTATGCAAGCGACTCATAGCCCGCATCCTTCCTCCAGTAGGTGCATTTACACACGCCAGCATGCTAGTAGATAAATACATGCATACCTGTAAATACATACATGCAAAGCAAATACTGCTACAATCAGGATGCTGTATCTAAAAATTAATTTTATCCATACGACTCTAACAATAATTTACTCTAACCTTGTATAAAAATTGTGTAAGTAATATTATGAAAATTGAGAAATTTTAGCTGTTGTTTTATGTAAGTGCTTGTAAACTTACGTGAATGTGAAGGGACAAAACTGTATTAATAGCCTCGCTGGATGCAAGAGCGTCATTCCGATTCTACCATGCATTTCAAACGGGGAAAACGGAATCTTATTTTGGGACCTTCCCGATACGCTATTGAGTCGAAACTTTGGAAGAAGTCAGAATGGCACTTATCTAATATTATTTTGCTATCTTCTCTCACGGAAGGGTCCTGAGTTCGACGCTAGGCGGTCTTTTGCGCGATTATTTGCAATCTGTTTTGAGGCCGTTCTCGATGCGATACAGGAACAAAATCACGTCGTTTGCAGATGAGATGGTCTTCCATAGTACCAAAGGAAGAAATGTTACCAAATGACCGTATGTTCGACGCCAGGTGGGTGCAAAATTCATACCGTAAGAAACGCATTGCTGAAATCTTTGACGATTTTTTAAAATGCCTTCCCGATAAGCTGGAAAGATAAAACCCGGAATAGTGACATAGGCGTTGCAGAACATTCTTTCACGACGTTTACCGTTTCTCTAGTGGCCCTTGGTTCGATGCAGGAGCGTCGTTCCGATTCTACATTGCATTTCAAAAGGGGAAACCGGAATCTAATTTTATGTCCTTCCCGATAAGATATTGAATTGATACTTTGAAACACGTCAGAGTGGCACTTATCTAAGATTTGCATGCCATTGTCTCTCACAAAAGGGTCCTGAGTTCGACGCTAGGCGGTCTTTTGCGCATTTTTTTGCAAACTGTTTTGAGGCCGTTCTAGGTGCAATAGAGCAATCAAAATCACGGTGTTTGCAGATGAGATGGTTATCTATAGTACTAACTGAAGAAATGTTACCAAATGAACGTGAGATGGACGCCAAGTGGGCGCTAAATTCTCCGGTATAAAATGTATGGTGGGCAATTATGACATTCACTTTTAATGCTTATCCGATGACCGGGAATGATAGATTATGGGATGTACATAGAGGCAATTCATATGTTTCATTTACGCTGTCCGCCGTTCCTCTGACGGTTCTTGGTTCGATGCCTGAGCGTCATTTCTATTCTACCCTGTATTTCAATGGGGGATAGCGTAAACTTATTTTTGGACTTTCCCGATAAGACATTGAATTGAAATTTGGGAACAAATCAGAATGGCCCTTATCTAATATTAATATGCAATTGTGTCGCAAGATCGGGTCCTTAGTTCGATGCCAGGCGGTCTTTCCCGCGAAGTTTTAAAAATTGTTTTGAGGCATTACTTGGTACGATACTGCATTCAACTGATAGCTTGCAGTATGCAAGCAACTTTTATTGGTGTATATATATATATATATATATATATATATATATATATATATATATATATATATATATTCTATGGGATTGTCTCAATTTATTTCTATATAGAAAGTATGGATTTCCAACAAGCGTCGCTAGAGAATATTGATATATTCAGGAATATTTTATCCTGTAATCTATCCCAGATGAGGAGCAGTTGAAGAGAAACCCAGTATCTCTAACCTCGTTGAGATCGATGGATATATAAGTACGTGAAGGAGGAGCTCTTTCATCGCCACGTAATTAAAAATATCGATTGCTCTCGGGGATTGAAGGGGGGATTCCTAGTGGAGGCGTCGTAAGGAGGAAATAGAAGCGCCTCCCCGGCAACAGAATCCGCAAGAGGGTGTATTCGCATGCAAAAACCTCCCCACTAACCCCGTTCTGCAAACCCTTCGCTGAGGGGGAGAAAGAGGGCGTGGCGAGCACATAATATGTGGGCCACGCAATTGACATAGATGAAGTGCACCACTCGCTATGTGCACTAATGCACGCATGTGGGCGTGGTGGGGATCCCGCATCACTACCATCATAGATCAAACGAGTTCCTTCTACCGGTCACTTCTTTCCTCTTTTCCATTTCATCCCGGTGATCGTGAAAAGTCCAGAATAGTTCTTTACGGGATTCAAGGGTCGGATTGTATGCTTTGAGATCTTTATGGTTTATCATACGTATAAATATGTATTTGTAAAAAATATGTTGCTCGTGGCCGGACTGGCCGGATATAACAACTGAAGACTTTTCTCTAAACTCGGCTACTATTAATGAATCGTATACAATCGATGATTAAGTATTCAACTGAGCTCCTGATTTTGAAAAGTTTACGGAAATCATAAATAAACCGACGGAAACGCGTCCAATTGAAGACGGAGAGTTTTAAAATGCTGCGAAAACTACTTCGAGTCTCATCAAATTAAGTAAACGATGCATCTGATTGCTAAGAAAATATGAAAGTTTCGTATGCGTATCTCTTTGTGAACCTTTGGATTTTCAATATCTTTAGAGGAGCTAATGAAAGCGATGCAATTAAATTCAAAGTAAAAATTACCAAATTTATGTATCATTTACGGACTAATCCAGACGTAATAAGAATTATTTTTTCTAGAGTAATTAATACAGATTTTTAACTACCGAGTGAAATTTGTAGCATATTTGAAATTTATAAAATACAGAAATTCAACTGTTATAAATGTTTATGTCATCTAGTAATGTCATCCCTTCTATTAACGCCAACACATATTGACGAACGAAAGTGGCTATGTTGAAAAACAGTGGAACTCTTGAGTTTACTCTGTTGTCAACGAAGGTGTTCCCCAAGAGTTTTTTTTGGGGCCTTCTCTTTTTTAATTGTGATTAAATTATTTATTGACGGATTTTGGCAGTAAGAGCTAGAGCAGAGCTGATCAAGAAAACCCGTAGAAAGCAAGACAAGTAGGCACTTCAAATTATATGATAACGACTCACAATTATAGGATGAGCAAATGCTGAAGATCTAATCGTTGATAAATCGATTTTCAACGGCGGGTAACTTGAACGCCTAGGAAGAAGAGGAGGATAGAAACCCGGAAGAGGAAGGAAGACGTGATGATGATGGAGAGATAAAGAGATACTTGGAGAAAGAGGGGGAGGCAGAAAGGGTAAACAAAGGAGTGTCTCTCAGAGGATTGGATGGTCGTATTAGAATAAAGCCCAATGGAGAGTAGTGCAATAGAGAGTGGATCGGCGGGCTAGAGAGGTGCGCGCGCACCTCTGATGCACTCTTGCGACTGCAGTCCCGCCCGCAGAAATGCATGCATATGCAAGCGGGCTGTTTCCATAGCAACAGGCTGGTTTGAGCGGGAGGACAGCTGTGATGCAGAAATCGGATGGGCGTGTCCCTGAGAAGAAAGGCGGATAGAGAGCCTTTGGAGAAAGCCAAGTTGCAAATTGGATAAGACGCTGTGCCATCCGCGACACGCTTTTTTTTAAGCGATGAAAGGCGTGCTTTTATTCCCCGTCCTCTGCTTTTTTTCCCTCCCTTTCGCTCGCCACGGCCGTGAGGTAATCCTAATGAGCTCCGATTCAGGTGGATTCCCGAGAATAATCACCGGTTGGTGGAGCCCATTGCTCTTTTCCCTTGCGCACTTTAGCGACACGCAAAATCCACGTGGCAGTGTTTTTGTTTTGGTTCCCAAGGAGAGACACTCGGTCGCTATGCGGGCGTCCGCGCCTCTTTTTTTTCGACTTCGCCGATTCTCTCCGACAGATGGACTTAGAGTCACGACATCTGAAGGATGGTGTATGCGGAAAGATGCGCGGATATTAGAGATGACATTATGTTTTCGATCGGCGGAACTACTCACGCTTAAGGCAGAATTTATTCCAATCACTATTACTCCGAGACAATCCTTGATGCAGAATGACTACAATCGGCAAAGGTGGAGCAAAAACGGAAAATCGGACAGCTCACGTATCCGATTGATGGACGTTTAACGGATACTTAACAACAGCTCTGTGGTCGATTAAATCAGCGAATCTTGGATATAAACACTATTTTGCTTTTATCAAAGGGAGCTTTATAGATAAATTAACATATCTTCTAGAACTATTATTTGAATGTGTAAAACGGTAGATCCAGTTGGTAACCGGCTAATGCTCTACGAAATCATTACTATGATTTGCAGACAATTTAAATATTTAAATTCGAAGACAATTTAATATTTACAGTGTAGACTATATCAGAAATGAAGTTGCAATTATTTAAGACATTTGATTAAAGTGGTTAGCGATAGCCACTGTATATTTTATGATAACGTTAGGGAATCTGGTAACTTTTCCGGTATTTACGATGAATCTGCAAGTATATATATATATATATATATATATATATATATATATATATATATGAGTATAAATGTTTTCTTTTAATTTTCCAAAATTCTGTTTAGCAATTTCAACGCATGGAATAATTGAATAGGTGAAGCATTCACTACCACCGCAAAATTAACGGCAATATTTCTCGGTTTCCATGGGAAGAGCCGCATAACAACTCCAAATTCCGTTAATATTTTCTCTACGTCCAAATTCTATGGATTATCCATCCGATCATAGACCAGATTAATGAATGGAGTATATTTTTAGCGTAGAAATAATGTAAATCCGGTGTTAAAAAGAGGTTATAATGCGAGAGGAACGCTGATTGGTCCGTTCAAATGAGCGCCGTGCACAATGTTTACGTTCTGAGAAGGAGGGGAAATGCAGAAGGGAGAAAAAATGAAGAAATAAAAGATCCGCACTTGGCGACAGCGATTTTTTTCGCTCCTAAGTCGGGAAGGAGAGAGAAAAAAAAAGGAGTGGAAAGCGTATTTTCTCGCAATTCCGCAAGAACTCGCGTCACAAAAGATCGGCGAAAAATACAATTTTATGCTCGGTGAATGCGGGGCTAACAGAAAATAAAGAAAAGCGTGTGACGCGTGAATTGAAAACATCACAAACTCGGCATCTCTTCCGCGTTCCGATTCACGCATTTCCGCCCGTGATTTATTCAAAAATAGGTGCACGCGCGTGTTCTTTCGGGTGCCAAACATCTCTCGCGTGCTCATTGTTCATATTGTTTTCTCAATCCTTTATTGGACCTCTCCCTCTACTTTGCTTTGACATGGCAACCACCCTCAATGTTGTCAACTTCCCAAAAGATCTGCCGTTATTTGAAGCTGATTGAGTAGAAATTCCAAAAGAGTTGTAGTGGATTACTCATTGTGAGCCCCGGTATCGTCGATGATTGATCTATTGTCCCCTTTTCCTTTACAATTTTAATTAATTGGCATCGTTTCATGCAAGTTTTTACCCCATCGTGAAAAATGCTTGTAAAGGGTCTGCTGGGGATCAGACTGACTTATGTTGTTTTACAGGAAATCATAGCCACACCCTTGTTGCTGTGAAGTATATGTAGACAACTTGAGGACGCCAAGTTACCACTCTTACTTAGGGCTTTAGAGAGTATCGCTAACAGAGCGATTTCCAAACTCAATATCTGAATTTCGTATATCTTTCCGTAGTGCGAAATATTTCGTCTGTGATCACGAATAAAACGGCCTTTTTCAGCAAAAGAGGGCGCGGTCCAGCCGTTTACCCATTCAGCACCTTCCAGTCTTAATATTCCTTCCTTAACCGAGAGATAGTCAATTTATATATCAATTGATTCAGGCACGACTTTATGGTTTGATCCATATGTAATGAAATATTATATACTTTGACATATTTTATTTCTTGTCCTCAATGTTCTTAAACCAAGGGAACGAATATGCTGGCAAATATGTGGTAGTAAAGGTCCTAGTAGTAATAGAGGATTTTCCAAGGGGTAGAATCACTCCTCTTAGGAATGGATCAGGGAAAATGTTTGCGTTCCTATGCTGTTAAAAATATTTTATTAAGCTCTAAGAACTCTTCATAAAAATGTTAGATATGATATAAATTAAGTACAAATAAAAACAGCCACGACAGAAATGAATCCTGTGGAAGCTGTACGGTCAAAGAAACGGTAATTTCCTTCAGTATGTGATCGTGGTGTAAAGATGCACCCAAATGCGCAGAAGTTAGGGGTTGATGAGGGGAAGCTCACGGTCGCTAGCTGACGAGGGTTTTTCACTGCATGCCAACTGTGAATTCCCCTCCGTTCCACTCAACCCCTTCTTAAGGGAAGGATAGACTCGGTGTAGACGAAACCGCGGACTCGACCACCGTAGATTCCAAAATCTGTCGATCTCAGCTAATGTCAGTGGGAAATATATCCCAAAAGAGAAGGGAATCCACTCGGGACCATCTCAGCAACGGGAAAATTACCGAGAAAAGCGCGGACATGTCGCCGAGGGCGCGAACGGCGGGGGATCTGCGAGGCAGGACTTAATCCCCCGCGGATTAAAAGGCGGATCTGCGAAAATTGGTGGTTGGCTATCCGATGGCGTCCTTGAATGAAAGGGGGCATAGCGCAGGGGTGCGGAGGGAGATGTTGATGCAGGTCATGGGGAGCGGCTGCTATATAGGTAAGGGAATGGATATCAGGGTTAGGAGGGGGTGCAGTTTTGAGAGACGGCTTTATCGGTCCGATAGTCGCTTCGGATCGATTCCACACGCGGCAAAAAGAGGGCGTGGCCGGTCGGAGGAAAAACAAAAGAAGCGAGCGAGGCGGAGTTTTATAAATACCGGAAAGAGAAGTGATTTGTAAACATTTGGAGATGGGAATAAAAAAAGATGGATTAGAGAAGAAAGGGAGAGAAATAAAAGATTGTTCGGAAGAAAAATTCAAAGGGAAGAGAGTAAGTAAGAGGGGATGGAGTGGGAGTGGTGGTGAGAGGGGTTGGAGATGAGAAAGAAATTCGTTGCCAAGGAGAAAACGACGCGTCAGAGATTGTGGATTTTTGAGCGGCGGTGGGAGGGCGGATAATGAGGAAGCAGAGAAAGTGGTTGCCAAGAGAGAGTTTGGAGAAGAAAGTCCGAATGAGGCGTGGCACTGCTGCTACACAATCAAACGCTTTGCCCTTTAATTACTTATTAATTGCTTTCCCAAAAACCCTCAACGTGTTAATTTCCGTGTTATTAACCCTTGGAAAGAAGCTATAAGAGGAATGAGGGAATGTTATTGAGGAAGGAGAATGTAAATAAAACATCAATTGAAGCTATTCTTTTATGTATTATTGATTTTTATTTTAATAGCCATTGTTGCTGTTATTATTATTCTGCTTTTATCATTACTTTCTCTTTTATTATTATTACCATTGTTACTCTTTTAATACCATTGTTATTTTTTTTCAATGTTTATTTATTTCCTTTGTTTTGTGTGCCGCTATTTATTTTTTCATAACTAATTTCTATCAGTCAGTTTTTGGAAAGATGAAAAGCATAAATGTCGATTCGGAATTTTATTGACTTATTTAAAAGATTATCTGCATTTTAAACCCTAGAAAATACCCTTAATATATTATAGATAAATAGTGGTTTTCTTTTATTTGAAGTATCCATCTTTACTCATTCCAGCTTCCTGTATGCTTGTAAACATAACAAAGTCATTCCATAAAATGTATCACTTATAGTATCTTTAGGCTAACAAATTCTAAAACGGGAAATCTGTGATTAACGCCTTCCTTTCCTTACTGCAGAATAATTAAAAATGAGAGTTACTTTTAGGGATTCTGACAACGAGGGAGATTTCCAAATCCCCCCGACGAGATGCATAATAGTGAGGATTTGACTTGAGCGTTAAATACGGCCGTTTATTCCGCACGAAGAGAGATGCATTTCGAAGACGCCTCAACTGACGCTTTGTTGGGCGTCCACTTTTTTTAACCTGTTGCCAAGCGAGATAACAAAGGAAGTTTAAAGGGAATCCAATATCCGTTAGGTGCGCGACAATTGGGCCTCCCAAAGAAAGTCGCGCTTTGAAGAAAAGAGACGCGATAAAAAATGAGCGCCGAATTCTCTTTCATGCGCATGAAATAACGAAAGGGAAGGAAAAGTGGAGAATGAATGACGGGATTAAATGGGACGGAGAATAAAGGAAGGTGGATGACAGAAGGAATTGGAAAAAGAGAAGTATCCTTGGTGATAGACTTCTCCGCATTACCGCCGATTTGATTGGACTCTCAGGACTGCAAGTTGTCTAATTTATGATGGAAAGGAGCAACTTTTAAGGAAGTAGATATTGATTTCTGTTATTATCTAGAGAAGCCGTAGAATAATTTATCCGCGGATTCCAAGACCCTTTCGTATATGAGATAAATATGTGAAAATTAAATAATATTAATGCATACGATTGTGTATGATTGCTTTCATCTCAGACAAAAAATAGAGGATTGTATTTATACATAATTGATACCGTGAAATTATTCTCAAACATTTCCATTTACTGAGACAAAGTTAAAAATATTCCTCCACACCACAATTTACTAGTTCAATAGTTAACAAAATGAAACCAATTCGAACGTAATTTAAACCATTAATAATTTCCATAGAAACAGTTACCTGAAGATGAGAACCGCTCGCATACATACACCCAAATCCCTATCCATTAGCATATTTCGAAAGGAGACTTTCATGGACTGGAAAATAGAATCTGAGCAGGGGTCCAAAAGGCTTTCGATTTCGCTATACCATCCGTTGCGAGACATTCATATATCCATCATAACTAGACGAAATATTACGTCTTCATTAATATATTACATCTTCATATAAATCAGCGTAGCAGCTTCTCTCAATATTTCATCTTTCGTAATACAGGCCTTTTAATTCAAAGTTTGTGCGCAGTTAAAATCTTCCTTGATAAGATCGGAGTTCGAAATTGTGAAGAGAAATCTACTCCTAAGATGGACAATATTTATACATTCCCTTAAAATATGTCGGGAAATGAAGACTTAATGTATCGTAAAATGAGAGCCATTTTGGTATAGACGTGTGCGGCACACCAATGCAGACGAAGAGGGCTTGATAACGGAGACTTCCTCTCTCTTGTAAATGCAGTGCGTACAGAGAGGATTCGATGCTTATCCAAAGAATTGCGTGAAAGTCGTTAATGCCGGAAACGCATCGAGTCGCGGCGAATATTTTTTTCTTATGCGCGCGCAGTTGCGGTGCGGATTCCGAACTGTTGCTGAGGCGCCGATGTAACCCTTTAAAATGCGATTGTGCCGATAACCTATGGACACTCCTCATTATTATCATTTTTATTCCTCTTAGATAAGAGATATGTATTTGATATGCATTGAGAATCACAATTGTGAGGACGTCATCTGATTAAATTTCTTAAAGTGGTTTAGCGATGTTGTAGATATATAATGTTTATTCCTGCTGCTAAATGCTCTTTTCTGGTTTCAGATAGACCAAGCGTATGGTCTATTTTGACTATCGAGCATGTTATTGCATGATGTGGGTATTCTGGCAGGAAAAATCTTATTATAATATATCATAAATTATTTTACTTATGAAAGCGATTATAAGTATAAATTTAGATTAATAAAACCGAATAAACTCAAGAAGTTTAGGAGTTACTAAGTGGGGAGTTAATTCAAATCGCTATGTAAGTAATTTTCCTTCAAATTTGCTTCTATTTAAGGTAATCTAAGCGAGTTTTATTTCACTTCTTCATTCCGTTTCATCTGACTTAGACGGCTTTTTTATTTTTAATGGTGTGTATCTAATATCTAAAATATATCAGAAACTTCTGCCCGAGGGTTACGTCAGAAAAGCGAATTAGTACAAAATGATTCTTTTATTTATTTCGACGCAGTAGAATGATATTCATTACTAAAATAGTTTCCCTCCGTCATCATTTCCCCTCAGAAAAAATCCGCAGCTAATGAAATTAGAGAATAAAGTAATTAAATTATAAATCATAATGGGGAAGCAAAGATATTGCGAAATGATTCTTCTCATATTCTTAATAGAAAGGGGAAAAGAAGAGATGATTAACTTCGCCACCGTTTCAATATGATTGAGAAATTCAGCTTGTTAAAAATAATGCGGAAGTTTAATTTCATTCGGGTTATGAGAATCATTTCCGTTTAGATAGATTTTGGCGAATGTCTAACAAAACCATGACTTAATCATTTACTCGTTTGAGAGTGGACAGAACTTCTATTTTTCTTCTTTTCAGACATGAAACAAATATATTTTTAAATAGTTTTAATTATGTTTTCTAGCAAATAATGTAGATTCGCAGGAGAAAAAGCCGAGAAGATAAATCAGAAAATACGAATGAGTATCAAATTATAGTCAGCTGCAGTTTGCGTGTCTTTGTGGACTCTTCTTTGACTAATAGAGAGAGTTGATTTTTACGAAATATGCTTAGGTGTATTGATTACATATTTGGTTGATGTTCCATTTTTATTATTGAATATCAACTTTTTTATTGAATTAAACAACAAGTAAGTGTGCCTGATATAGTATCTTTCAAATAGTATTTTAGGAAATACAAAACGTTCTTTTCGCTGATAATTGATTCCACTATTTCGCCATTAAGCGAGTAATTTTTTTTTATATCGAGAAGTGCATATTATATAAAAATAGGCACATGCATAGGAATAAATCCCTCTCCCAAGGGTGATTCGTGGTGATATTCGAATTAAGAATATTTCACTCGAAGCACTCATCTTATAATTTGTTTATCTGTCGCGCCTCCTCGCGGATTCCCGGTGAATCATCAGCTCCCATTGAGATGGTCCATTAGCAACAGCCGCTCCTCAAAAGAGAGATGAACTGCGAGAAATAATCCGTGAGGAAAAAGACGGAATAATAAAAAAGGGGAGTAATCAGTGAGGTCCCCTTCCATTTTGCTTGACCCTCTTATTTGGGACAAGCGAGCCTCTCCGCAGCATTTGCATTTTCCTTGGAAACCAGAACCCTCTGGTGGGAAAAAATGCGAAAATTTTCGAGAGAGGAAAAAAAGTGGAGTGGAGAAGGGCGGAACCTAGCAACACGATCCGTGAGTCCGAATTGACGTGCACCACGCGCATCCCTCATTATGCGCACTTTTTTAAACGGAAGTTATAGCGAATTTAGAGGGCGATTCCAACGTATCGATCTTCCGAATCGAATTAATTCTGAGAGAAATTCTTGACTTAATGAGCGATGACAGAGAAGGGATTATCACCGTTTTTCCGCGCGAATGCTACGCGGGGATATTTTCACCCTCTCGGGATTTCGTTTCCCCCGTCATCCAAGAATAGGATATGTGTACTCGTATGACTTTTTTTCATTCTTTGATATCTTAATATCGTGATTTATATTACTATAATCGCTATATTCTGTCTTATTCGTATGTTTTATCATTAACTTGAGAAGTTTAATCAGTAACTTACACAGAAGAGAATCTTGGGATTTGCCAGTGGAAGGGGGTAGCGGTAGAAGCACTATTTCAGACCATTTAAGACCAGTATTTAAGACCATTTTATCGTGAACTCATCTTCAGATAATTTTAAAATACATTTTTGTCGTGATGAGTGTAGTAAATTGATAGTACTGAAAGTCACCAGGGGAGAAATGGTACGTTCGCCCCCTTCGTAACTCAACTGGATATAAATCCTTTGACATCGAAAGCAAATCTTTGGGTTAACTTCAAGTTCGAAGACGAAAATTTTCGAGGTTAATTTTGGTGATATCCTTTACGTGTCTTGACTTAACTCGGCTCAGCAGTAACTAATAAATCCAATAAACAATCGAAGACATGTCATGTCCAAACAGATTCATAAGGATTGTCATCATATCGAAGAAATCTTGTTTATTTTCTATTCTTTCTGAAGAACGGACTAGGTTGACAAACATATACTCTTACTCAAGCTGTTATTATTCATTTTAAACAAAAACCTAGTTCATATAGAAAATATTTGGAATTCATATTTACCAATGTCAAGAAAATGTATCGTTTAAATACATAAATGATAAGTCTGTATTTTTACAGTTTTGATTTTTACGGGACAGTTCAGCCCATTTAATTCAAAATAGTTCATTTCATGAATGAGAAGGCTGTTTCTTAAGCGCGTTTTTTAAATCAGCAATGGAAGGTTGCATTTCAATTAAATCCTGTTTTATCCTCCATATTACAAGAATAGCCTCATCATCGCTATGCATAGTTCCTCGTTCTGATGTCTAAATTTAGGATTCATAGCATAAATTAGAAGGTTTAATATACTGTTCTTAGTTATGATACAGGCAATAAAGTCTAGAAAGAATCAAATTTATATATACCATCGGATTCTTAGACCCGTTGTTACTGCATCGCTCATATCTCTCAACTCATCAACGAGATACTTGACGAAATGAATTTTAAAAACTGTTTTTTCCGGAATATTTCTTAGCAAAGGAAAGCTTTCCATACTTTCCCTTTGGAAGTCGTCGCAGAAGACGATTATGGCGACATCTGTCGGTAGAGGGCACTTCGTATGGACGCTCTTCTATTAAAATGGCGGCCCTCGTTCATTATCTCCTCTTTCATCACACGCATTCATTCTCTCTCAAATAGCGATTTCCCTCCTTACATTGTGGAATATTCATCGCTAACGCAAACAATATTTAATATGCTGTATGATAGTATGACGATAAAAGAGTTTAGACAGAGATACATAAATTCATCGTTAGAATATAATGTAAATAAAATAGTGTAATAATATGTAATTGTATTGCAGTTAATGTAAGCCGGTATTCTGTAAATCAAGCCTTGTTTTAATTCTGTGGTGCTCTAATTCTATTCGTAAATAGAAGGATGTTATTTTCAAACATTTATCTTCCGTATAAAAGATTAGTGCTAATAATTGAATAATTATTTTTCATATATTATTCTTCATTATTAGTTAAATATTAATAAGGCTAAAATAAAATAAATTATCTCTTTCAGTTTACTCAGCGAACGCATTCGTTTTCTAAAATTATTAATTAAAATAAAATTTCTCTGTTTAAACGTTCAAATGAAGGCGACACGCAATACGAGAGTGGAATGAGCACAATAAGAGCGAATGCTAAATGTTATCTCCCGGTGGGAGATGGATGGTTCCCCACCTCTGCTCCTAGTTAATCTGCTTGTCTATTTGCCTATATTTAAGCTGAACTACTGGTAAGCGGTGTGGAGTGTATTACAAAAATGTTTACACGATTGCTTAGTTAGCTTCCGCTTCGACTATAACGTGTTGACTGAGAATGGTGACCTTTTCACGGCTTAACTATAATATAGTCATTATACTGTTATACAGATTATAACACTGTGAAATAGAGTACCTCTGAAGGTTAAAGTTTACCTCCAGGCTAGCTAGACATTATAATACAAAGGCCACTGAGGAAGAAAATTAATCAATACATATTATAGAATCATTGGGGACCAAATATTTAAATTTTGGTCCGAATGATTAAATTAAATCTCCGTTGCTATAATAGGCTGGAATTGGAAAGTAATTCCCTGCTAATTCATTTGTCAATTAATGAAACTGTATGAAGGGTCGGAATTCATCATATGTTTAACCGTTTTTCCGGTGCCTCTAATTTCACGCTAATGAACAGTTGATCCGAATTCCTTGACATTTTTAGACATGATAATTTCGTAAAACAGTTTCGTGATTTATGGTAATTTATTTCTTTCTCTTCCTTGGAAGTGGTATTTGTAGAAATGATGAAAAAACGTGATCTTTGTGTTTATGGAGGAAAGATTTTACGTACTTTCAGATCAAAGCAAGGAAAGATGTTCCAATTGGATCGGAATTTATGCAGATGTCCGAGATAAAACGAATCGAGGTGTTGTTCAACTTGTGATGTTTCCTAGAAAAGGAGAGGCGATTTCTATAGAAGACCTCTTATCTCAAATGCTCAAATTTCTCATGTTTTGAATTGAGATAAATTATTTCATAACAATATTTACATTCGCAAATATAAAACTGAAAAGTTCTTGAAAATAAGTTTCTCAATTAAGTTTGACGAATTATCTACTATATAAAATGGACGTGTGCATGATGCGGACATATGCATTTTTCAAAATACATGTATCGTTTTTCAAAAATGAATAAAAATCGGCCGTATATAATATTCAAAATACTTTTATCACACAAAAATATTCAATACAGTTACATCGATTTTTTTCATTAAAATTAAAAAAACCATACATTTACATAATGTATTTAATCATTTAATTTATTCGTTTGCCTATTTTTCAAGATTGCTCCTGTATTAACAGGCTTTTCAGCCACCATCTTTATATTCTTCACTAGCAATGTATCATCTATATGTACAAATATGTACCCAGCAAGTCGTCTTTCGACTTGTGACGGGGGCTGTATGCACCATGACTCTACTATCTAATCGATTACTTTTGCGTATCGTTCTTAAAAAAATGAATTCTTGAATCGACTTTTTCTAGCATCTATTCCTCCGATAATCCTTGCGGTATCAGAGCGGCCTATGTATCAAGAGGATGCATTAACGTACTCTCTCTGAATTTTTTTTTCAAATTAAAAATTTAATTGAATAAACCTTCTTTCTTCTAAAGATTCACATTCTGTCTCCTGAAGCATCCGAATAACGCTCACCGATTCGTCATAGCAATTCTTAATAAAAATAATATAGTAATTCGCTAATAGTTAGTATTTGGCGAATATGTATCTAATGTGAAGGCTGCATAGTAACCATCAGAGGCTTTAAGTTCCGAGTTTCGCAAATTCTATTCCAATTACAGAGCTTAAGCCTTCCTTGGTTTTCACTGCGAGTCGACCGGAAACCAATTAGTGCCCCAACTCGTAGGGATATTCGAAGGTCATTACCACTCTGATAACCTCCCCAACCCAAACCGTTTATGATTTAGCTCCGTAGAAAATTGATTTAAACGTACTTACAGTTTCAGGAATAGCTCTTCTTTTACGGATATTATTCTCTCTATGAATCTCGTCCTGCATACAAAATCGCGAATCTCGTATCATTACTCTATTGATTTTACTAATCACACCCCTTCCATTAGTCGATCCATCATTGCGTGTCCACATATTGTTCCCCCTCCGGAGTGCATTCACCCCCCCACTCTCTGGGGAACCCAAGCGCTGATGACTGAGGAGGGTTTGTTGGCGTTAGTTCGCCTGCAGCAATGTAGAGGGGGCGTGGGAGGGTGCATCGGATGCCACTGCTAACTTTCTCCGCGAGATGCACCGTCTAGTACGCTCGGATTTAGGCTCTTCCATGTCTATGTGATGGCTACATAGGGGATGCTTGTTCAGCCTAATTTCCTGCTTCGTCACTATCGCACTATTATGCCGTCCTTGCTTCCAAGCAGAATGATATGAGATAGATAGTAGGGGAGGAACTTCGCAATGGTCGTGAAATATGCTTTCTCTTATGTAAATTGCTCTCTCTAAGAGGTAATATCATATACTATTTGAAAACGGCGTCAGAGTGCCCCTCAGAAGGTGCCATCCGTATTCCGTGTTGTGTAAATAAAGATTCGTTTCTCACGTTTTATAAAATCAGAAGCCAAGTTACTGTAATGTTTATTCTTATTTTTGGGTTCTTATTACATCAAATATAAGCGTAAGGTACGCCTAAATGCCAACAGTTGTAATGCTGATGTTTTAGTTCCCTCTTTAAAAAAATAAATCCTTGGAACCGTTCGCATTCTGAAAAAAATTTCCCGTAGAAGAAGTAAGATATCCTCATTTTTTGTTGTTACATTTCTACATAATCAAGGCCGCATCGATTGAGTGTCACTAACGCTGTCACAACTTTTCAAGGTTCTATAATACAGTGTTTCCAAAATAGGTTCCACGGAAGGACAAAGAGCGCTTAGAGAAACGTATATTATAATAAATATAATATGATAAAATTGATTATGTAAGATATAACACTTGTAAATGATTGCAAAATATAAAATTTTTGATTGCATTAATAAAGACAATGCATAGGAAAGATCTGATTTTCCTTGGGATTTGTTTTGGGTTCACGCTCTTATGTGCAAAGATAACCCATTTTCAAGAAGATGCAAGTTTTGTTAGCTGTAATTTTGGACATGAACAGTGAAAGGAATGATTTTGGAGAATATAGAAGGGAAGAAAAGAAAGAAAATCAGTCGTTAATTGGTGAAAAATCATTAAAGAATGAATAAGGATGATCAGGATTATAAGAGAATAGTGCCGATATTTGTACGAGGAAATGCACTAAAAGAAAAGAAGGCGAACATGTCTGAAGAGCATATCGTGGATAGATTTTCGGGTGTATTTGGGACTTCCTTTTCTCTCATTCCTCCGAGCATATTTCAACCCTTCACATTCACCCCTGTCGGTCTCCTTTTCACCCGTCGAGAACTAAATGTGACGGACATTTGCTCCCTTTGCATTCCATTACATCGTCTCTCCTTTTGTCCTATTCGTCTCTCTCACTTCTGCATCTTCTCCCGTCGATCTCCGTTTCTATTTTCCGCATAATTCCACGCTTCTAAATGTAGCTTTTCTCTATCCATCCGTAGTTTCCTTAGCGACGCCGTCTCTTTGTTATCGACCAATGAGACTCGACTTTGAGCGAATTAAATCTATTCATCATAGTGGCGAAACGTGTAAATACTAATGATTACAAATCTTTGATTTAACTGGTTTTCTTATCCAATGAATATGCTTTAGTGGTGTGTAGACGCCTAACGAGTGTTTTCCGTCTTAGGTTTTCAGAATCATAGGTTTATAGTAAACGTAAGCTTTTAAACATACAAATCAGTCTCCCCTGACTTTGAAGTCTCTTCTTACATCTAAACATTCTTCCCGAGCAAAGACGTATTATTGTTATTATCATTTTTTTAAATCTACTTCTATAATGGATTTTAGTTCGCATTATTGCAATTTCATTTTTTCTCTCTTCCTATCATTTTCAACTAATTAGATTACGATTAATACAAATTTTCGATTGCATTTTCGGAGTGAATATCATAATATTTTTAATATTTAAGTTTTAATGTTACGATCGAAGTGATTTTCCCTGTGTTAACCCGACATTCACATTTTACGCGGCCGTGATTTGAATTAACATTGTGATTTTTCGATATTTTGAAGAGCTTATAAGGCTAAAATAAAAAAACGCTTCTCTAAGGATGAGTTCGACATGTGTCAAAACGTAATTCAAATTAATTTGTAACTAAACTTTTTTTAAATATCTCATTCATCACCCGAAACTATTCAATCATTCTGTTGGAGTCATAGCTTAACTGGAGAGAATCGATGTTACTCAGTAGCGGCTGTTATTGTGCGATACCAAAGGATCGAATTTACGTTTAGGTATCTTCTTATCAGAAAAATATTCAAGGTAATTTTTGCGATCTTTGGGTCTTGTGGTAAGGTACAGTTATTGAAGGCTGACTCATTACTAAAGCTTTATGATTAGACCTTAGTCTTAGCAAGCCTTAGCAGTAGTATACCTTATAGGTAAGGCTCATACTTGATCTGCTGAATCCCTCATCTCCCTATGTATTAAAATACTTAACAGATCTTTATGCTTCCCTATCAATTTAGGAACTGTGCCATTTTTACGCCATTAATTACACATACATTTATCAAAATGCATTATTCGAAAAAGGAGAGTGAAAAATTGTTTAGTGCATTCACTTTTTGGAATTAGGAAGAAATATTTTTAGAAATAAAAATAGAGTTCTAATATTAAGATGTCTAATTATACGAGTAAAAGTTGCTTGCATACTGCAAGCTATCAGTAAAATGAAGTATCAAACCAAGTAATGCCTCAAAAGAATTTTGAAAACTTAACGCAAAAGACCACCATGCGTCGAACTAAGGACCCGATCGTGCGACACAATTGCATATTGATATCAGATAAGTGGTAATCTGACCTGTTCTAAAGTTTCAATTCAATATCTTATCGTGAAGGTCCTAAAATAAGATTACGCTATCCCCCTTTGAAATACATGGTAGAATAGCTCAGGCATCGAACCAAGAACCGTCAGAGGATCGGCGAACAGCGTATCTGAAACATATGAATTGCTTCTATGTACATTCCTTATTATACCATTCCCGGTTATCAGGTAAGCATTAAAAGTAAATGTCATAATTGCCCGCCATGCATTTTATACCGGAGAATTTTGCGCCCACTTGGCGTTGAACACACGGTCATTTGCTAACATTTCTTCCTTTGACACTATGGAAGACCATCTCATCTGCAAACACCGTAATTTTGATTGCTCTATCGCATCGAGAACGGTCTCAAAACAGATTGCAAAAATTCGCGCTAATGACCGCCTAGCGTCGAACTCAGGACCCTTCTGTGAGAGAAAATAGCGAATTAATATTAGAAAGGTGTTATTCTGACTTCCTCCAAAGTTTCGATTCAATATCTTATTGGGAAGGTCCTAAAATAAGATTCCGTTTTCCCCGTTTGAAATGCATGGTGGAATCGGAATGACCCTCTTGCATCGAACCAAGGACCACAAGACGAACTGTGAAATTCATGAAAGAATGTTTTCAAACGCCTCCGTCGCCACACGGGGTTTGATATTTCCAGCTTATCGGGAAGGCATTGAAAAAAATTTTCAAAAATTGCAGCAATGCATTTCATATGGAAGAATTTCGGACCCACCTGTAGTCGAACTCACGGTCATTTGGCAACATTTCTTCCATAAGAACCATAGAATACTACCTCAGTTTCAACCTTCGAGATTTTGGTTCCTCTATCTTAACGATAAGTGCCTCAAAATAATTTTCAAAAATCCATGCAATGCATTCTTATGGGAAAATTGCGATTTTTGGGACTTTCTGGCATCGAACCCATGACACCTAGCGTCGATGTCTGCATTATTCTGGCATCTACTGTGTGGGGCCAGTACGTCGTAAAAATCTGACGTCGACGGCGCTTGTGGAACATGGTCAGAATTCGTATCCCCTATATCTATATATATATATATATCCTATACCTATATATCTATATATCTATATAGGTATATCCGGAGAGTTAGCTATATATATAATAGATATGATCCATTTCGAAACTATTTGCATGAATTAAACGTTTTGTAAAAATTGAAATCGTTGCTAGCCATCTACGCGCAAAGAGCAAAAGTATGAACAATAAAAAACATCTTCATGTGGCATTATTGGCCCTGCATTTCCATTATAATCTTTCGATAATTATCATTTCATAAATCATTATTTTGTGAATTATTTATAAGAAAAATGCAAATGATTCTAAAGGGAGAGTGAGATGGATGACGGTGGTGTTTGAGATGTTGATTAAATGTATGCAATTATAAAAGAGAATGAACGAAAATATTGAATAGATATCTCCGAAGGAAAATATGAACACAAGGATGAGAGTATTGTAATGAAAAGTCTAAAACTGAACTTCTTCTCCAGAGGGGAATAGCGTAAGAGATAGATTTTTAAGTAAGCATCAATCCAACCGTAGTGACGATCTCATAAGCGTTCAATTGACGGCGTTAAAACGAGGATCCTTATTTGGTTTCCACGGTAACGGATTCTGTTGACAGACGTAAAAGACACGGCTTAAAATCCCTCTCCATTAATCACGATTTGCCGCCTCTCACCCACATACGCACCTGCGACGGTTCCTGTCCATTACCTATCACAATCCTCCTCACCATGTGCTTACTCTGATAAAACAGCTGCATTCGGATATGCGAAGGGATTTCCACTACGATCGGATGCTTGTTGTCAGTTATTGTTCCTACCATAAGGGGAATCAAGGAACGTGATTTAACATGGTCTTGTCTTCTCATACACATCTAATTCTCTATCATAAATTGTATGAAACTAAGTGGAATATCAACTGTAGTACTGTGAAATTTTCAAATAAAACTCCAGTCACATAGGAATAGTATTTAAGTTATCTGATCCACTACAAAGGCTGGAAAAATACCCAGAAATGTTCTAGAGCGTGAGGGCTTAAAACTTTTCTATCGTGAGATATACCTTTTACAACTATTGAACCTCAATTACAAATATTTTGTAAAATAAAGTTAATTATAAGTCTTTTAATATCCAACATAATTTTCCGCTGTTGTTGATCACATGAAATATGATTTATTTATAATGTCTGCTCATTGAGACAGTATGGGATATCTAAAATTCTGTTGGTATTGATGAAGCAGTTACTAATGCAAACTATTTTATCTCTCAAATTGTTTGCTTTCCACTCTTTCTTCCGAAGTACTACCACAATGACACGGACTAAGCATTCGATTATAGCAGGGTGTTTTCGTGTATATTATTTCAATTTTGGGTTGATTTAGGAAGATAATATAGTGCTATATGTATAAAAAAGGTGCGAATATACGAAAGATAGAATCGAATCAAATTATTATTTTTCTTCGAGAAATATATCGAACCGAAAATCTGCAAACTTCAAGTTTAATACGAATTTAAGAGGCGGAAAATTTCATTTTCCTTACTCTTTTCTTGTTGTTTAGTTTTTCACCTTTTTCCAAACAAAAACTACATTTACAACCAAAAATAATTTACTAATCAGAATTACTCTAACTACGAAATTATATCGAAACTAAAGAATTTCCTTGTTCTATACTTGCAAGGATGACGTCGATCAACAGGAAAATGCGATCTCCATTTTGGAAAATTCACGATAAGTAAACGGAGAATGCATCGGTTATCGAATAGAATATGGAGTCAATATGGTTTGAATTCAATTCGAAAAGAAAAGCACGAATTGCACACCATCACTATCATATGAATAATAATGGTGAGAAACTGTTGTTCATCCATAGTAATAATAGAAAATATCCTTAAAAAACAAAAATCGGATTCAGGCCATTTAGTATGTTTCTATTACTACTCTCCCTTTACACTTTTATTTCACTATGATTAGCATATTTTCGAGACCCTTTTAAAGTACCCCTTGGGATTCGCAAGAACTCCTTACTTCACAAGATCAGTTACGATACTAACCCGTGCGTTATGAGACAAAATTTTCCTCTCTCATAAAAATTATTCCTCCTCTGCAGCGATGTCCGCAATCATTTCCTCTGTTGAACTCATTTCCAGTGTCGCCCTTCAGCCGTTATTTTATTCCCTCACCCGTAGCTCACCCCTATACCGAGAGGGTGGACTTGATTGCAACCGACGTAATGATATGTGTACTCTCTCTCCGGTTTGCATCTCACGTCGCTAATCCCGCACCAACCATTCACATTCTTTTAGACAATTCTTTCTTCGGTCGCTTAGCAACGGCCGCTTCATGAGTTTGCTCTGCCCTCCCATTCGCTGTTTCTCCGTGTCATTGGGATGCAGATTGTCCGGAGGCTATTCGGACGGAGCAACAGGGTGTACCTATGTGTCCCTAATGCCTGTCGACTTTATCGCCCTCCCGACACTTTTCATTTTTGCCGAATTACCATTCTCTCGCCGCTCTACTATTTCACGATCTTCCCGTTTCTGACGATAAGAATGATTCGCTCAGTTATTACGACAACGGCTATCTATAACAACATCTACTGCAAACCCTACTAAACCCCTATCGGCGTGTGGCAGAGGTTGCACCGCTGAGCCTAATTATCTTGTCCGCGCCAGTGGAACATGTTTTCACCGAATGCATCATTATGCCGCATCATTTATTAGTAGCGTTTTGGATGTATTTATATTATTCACAACGCAATGTAATATCAGAAAATGCACTTATATACTGATTAAATTTGAAGATAATATCTTCCATTTTATTTTCACCTGATGTAATCAACCAATTCGAGTGAAATTCATTCAAATAACCGACTTTGGAACCAAGTAAACACAAAAACTGTCATCCACAAAATTATATTTCCTTAATAACAGATTTTGTTCTAAAATGTAAATCAAGAAAGTAATGAAGCCAGAAAACGGTCTGAGGGCCGCAGGTTCATCTGAGGCCTGTTGCGTCTGGCATAGTTTGTCAAAGAAAGTTAGGAATTCGTTTGACTGAATCATCTAATTTGCTATCCTCGAATATAGCATAGGGATTGCGTAACTATACATATGCTATATTCGAGCTAGTGTGGCTACGTTATCCGCCACAGTTATACCGCCTTGCCATGCAGTTCCGAGAAGGCCTATCAGATAGAGGGAAAATAGACAGGAATAACCAAGATAAGAAAAATTTTATAGTATTGCTCCCCTATGTCTATGTAATTTTCATATCTAAATTAGTTAGGAGTAGATTTTCTTGCTATCTACCGGGTGATAATCGTATTCTGACTTTCTAGAAACCCAATTTCGCCGGTCAGATAGTTTAACCTGAAGATAAATTTTAAATGGCGTAGTAGAAACCGACCACTAATCAGTTAAATTTGATCTGTTGAACGATATAATGACGTGTTTACATTATTTATTTAAAAGTTATTTAATAATTATTAATCTATTTGTTATGAACTAAGTAATTGGATGATAGATTGTAAATTGGTCTTACTGTTTCTGTGGCCCCTGGACGTATAACTGCGGGTAAAATATGCAATAGTGTAACTAGTTGTGAGAATAATAGACAAAGTGGCTACGATGAATTTTATTGTAGTAATTTTCAAGTAAATTTAAACAATACGGTGTGCTTTTTGTCAGTCAAGATTAATATATAACTCAGCCAGGTTTGCTAATTCTACAAAGGTACCTCATGCATATATAAAATATCCTTCTTAAAAAAATATTAAATATTTCCAACTATTAACTTTGGAATATTCTTTCAAATATATCGTTTGAGTTCATATATTGGTAATTTGATTTGGAGTTTGTCCACTTTGATACGGAAAAAATAAGTATACTGTTCGATTTATACCTGAGATATTATTATCACGGGTTATGAGAGAATAAAAATATACTTTTTTGAATATATTAAATATATTTTGTCAGCAATTCCGTCGATATCCAATACCTTCCATCAATGAAGTCTATTTAGCTCTCTGTATTCCGTGAATTCCTCTGTCTTTCAGAAAAAAATTCTTTGAAGTTTTAATAATGCAGTGCTTTCGGAGGGCATAATTAATATCTGCTAATTGATTTTGAGTTAATAGGAATTTCGGATTTGATCATTAGATTATATAGAACGATAAAAGCATATTAAATGTTTTGCAATTTCATTTCTGGAAATCCCCTACCATCTGTAATCATATCACGTGCTCGTTTTGGTTTTAGTGCTTCATGTTATCCTTTATTTAACTCGATATTCAGACGAGCGTCCTTTTCATGGAATTTCCCATAAATGACTCCGGCGAAGCACTTCCGTCTGAAACTGAAAAATTGGACAAGTGAAGGACTTTGATTGGCTGTCGAGCCGTTTATTCACTCCATCAATTATCGCGCAATATCAGCGCCAAAACACTTCCCTTTTCACCTCTTTCATCCCATTTCCGGCTCTCTTTCACTCCTCCCCACTTTCACCCCCCAATGACAAGGTCATTAGAAGAGGGAGACATGTAACCGTATTCGAACAAGACGACCGACGTGTTTGCGCGGCCTAAGCGCCCATCCGCTGTCAACTGTTTTCGGTATTTCCCCGTTCCGCCGCTGCGTGGCGTCCGTGCATGTTGACGGCAGATAGGTGTCCTTTCACACCCGGACTGCACACTATTATGGGGATTTGAATGACTGATCCCCGCCCACATCGACCAAACAGGGCACATCGGGTTCGCCGGAATGTTCCAATGAATGGCCGATTGTAAAAGGACGTGTGTGCAGACGTGACACGATGGAGGAATTTCGCACGACGTGTGGGGATCAGCGGCGTCAAAGAATGCGTGTGGATTGAATGGGAATGCAGCGTGTCTTGTGGAATGAATTCGGTCTCCACGTCAAGACAGCAAATTGTCAAGGCAAAGGAGATGCACTCTCAGCATTTCCGAAGATCCTGTTACACTCGATTCAGCAACTTCATCAATTAAACGCAGAGAAATTATCCATTTTGAAGGATGTAATTAATTTCAATCTGTGACAGGAAAGCCATGTCGATAGCAGAAAAAAAATCCAAAGCACCGAAGAAATGATTGAATTAATTTATATGATCTTCCATTAATCTGTATTTTAGTTATGTACGGATCCTCCTTTTTTCCTTCGAATCGAATTGTCTAAATATTCTCTTCGATTCCATAAGCGATGCTTTGTCCATTTGTTTCTCATGAAATTCCCAAATTGGTGCTCACATTTTATTCGTCTCCTGTTTATAGTCGTCATCCACATAAATAGCATTGCAAATTCATAACAAAGAAGTTTTCAGATTGGATGTAATTTCCTAATTACAGTCATTTTGTTAGATTTGTTTAGAAGCGTAATTATACACTAATGTAGAATGTTAATGTAAAATGTGTCATGTAAATTTCACGCAGAGATTTGAAAAACGAAGCAAAAAAAATTTGCATATGTTTATTCAGTTCGAAATTGTTGCCGAACGATAAATAAGTTAAGATACAATTTCCTGACGTATGCAGAGGTCAAAATGTGAATTTGTAAAAGTATGTAGACGTTCCGCTTACCACCTCTACCTCTTTGAACTGTATTAAACAGTTATGTTACCATGTATATTATATGAAAATCTGGTCACTCGTTATCGAACCTTAAGGCGAATCGTGCCTGAATTAGTTCCAAGAAAATCTCCCACGTGGCAGCACCAAAATGAGCCAAATTTATTTTCCTTCTTATTCGTGAATGGTTCGTTCAATTTTTAATCAAAAACTGGATTTTAACTGTAAATAACCATAGAAATCGAGGATACCCTAGAAGAAATTTATTCTTTTGAAATTGCGATTTTTATTAACAATTTTTTTCTTATCAAAACTTTTTTCAAAAATTAGCGGTAGTCAAAGTGTAGAGCATTTTTTAAAAAACACATTGCAATTTTTATATTAATAAATTAATATATCGTTTGTTCAGGAGAGTTTTTTAAAGAAGCACTAGGAAACAATTCTACGTTGCAACGCTGCCTCTGGAAGTGCATTTGACGGGAGCGCGCGCTAAACCCCTCTCATTCGAATTCGTTTCTCCCAAGAGGATAATATGAACTTCTAAACGAAAACAAATCAGAGGTGTCTGGTTTCTGAGAACATATGCTTATCACGTTTTCGACCACCTAACCTAGTCTGAAGAATATTCGGTAATGAGCTCGAGATATTCTACCAAAGGCTCCAAAATTCTCCGTATGTCAGCGAAGAAAAAGCGACGTAGAGGAATAATTACGAAATTAAAAAATGCAAGGTAACATATTAATATATTAATGTAAATAAGAAGTGTAGAGCGGTCATATAATATACAGTTCTGAAATATTATCTAGCGATAATGAATGACAGTTTTAATTATTTTGACATTTAGGCGCCGTAGAAAGAAATTTATATCTAAATTTGCATTCATTCTTTCAAGACCGTGTTCCATAGTTTTTTATATTTTTTGTTTCCAAGTTAACAGATTAAGTTATTATTTAGCTGCCACAAATTATTCATAAAGTCAGTGAAAAGGTTTAATCGAATGAAACATCAGTTGCGAATTCTTCGATTTGTCGCATTTCGTAACACAACATTTAAAATTTCAAGAAATTAAGCATTTTAATTTTTACTTTACATTATTTACTACATTTTAATTTGGCAGAATTTTTCAGCTATCGGTAACGACCTGTACGTTTGATAGAACAATATTTAATGTATCTTACAACTTCTTTTTTGACAGATGTGAGGAGGAAAATCCGTCCTTACTTTGAATTCCTTAATGTTAATTGAGCAAGAAAATTTATTTGCATTACATATAGTTAATATATTTATGGAAAGTACATTTCAATTAAGCGAATTGGCACAATTTTCATTGCAGGCAAGATGAAAATCTTATTGTTAAATCCGACGGTAGGTATACCGAGAAAGATTTCGATGATATTGTAGGAGATCATTACAAATTTAATTCTACAAAAAATATCTGCAATCGATCAAAATGAAATTTACGTGCATTGTGATACGTGATAATGATATATTTGTGCGTTCAAAGTTCCAGCGAAGAGTTTCAATTTCTGTAATTATTCTATAATATAAAAAATATTCCCCTCTCAATACTCAGCACATTTTAGGGTGCCTGAGGAAAACATCCAAGCACAATATACCAAGGCTTCCGAGGGAAGACCCCGGTGGCAAAGGACGGTTATCAGTTAAAATGAGATTACGCAGGTATCGCATGGCATTTAACTCTGCTTACCCTCACATCCAGAGAGTCCGTATTTTTAGGCGGTGTGCTGCGGCATTGCCGTTTTACAATTTTCTTTAATGCATGCTAATGCAAGAACTATACATCCAATTTTAGAAATAAAAGTTGCTACGTGTTTTAAAAAATTTGCTCCTCAGACTGACTACACCAAAAAATTTTATTACATCTTTATAAGAACCTTTCTTGTAAAAAAGATGGTTAAAAAAGGAATGTAAATTTTGATTTTTGGTCTGCGTATATTTTATTATTATTTAGTTTATTTAACTGTTCACTAAACGAAAATCGGGTTAACCGTTATCAAATGAGAAGGAAAACAAATTTGACGCTAGCGGTGCTGCCATCTCTTGAATTTAAATCGTAACTTTTTCTGGGATGATTCGCCTTAATATTTTTCGTCCCGATTTTCCCTCCGCTTCAACCAAAGAATCCACGATGATCCTAATATCGATTTATTTTCCGTTTCGCTACCTATTTATTATATATTATATAAGTATTTGATAATTTTTAAATCTTAATTGATTTATTTTCATTATTTCAGATATCACTATTATTTATATATAAATTTACCATTATTTGACTTTAAAATTAAATTAATATTTTAATAATAATACATAATGGTACCCGGTTCATGTTCGGCCTGAAAGATTTTAATAGTTTGATTCCGGTTCGATATTACGGGAGAATCAGCAGGAAATAGTACAATAATCTCAGACTCCGTTCCAATTCAGTTGTAGTTGTGATGGTCGAGTGAGAAGGCCTTTCCTAAAGAGGGAAATCGGTTGGGGAGGAGCAATTATCCATGCGTTCCCCATTAAGCCCTAGAGAATGGAATCGCCGTTAAAGCAGATCGAGGATTCCTTGAGGGCCACCCTGCGCAGGCGCCTCCACTGGGGCTTATCTTTGATGTGGGTGATTCCTTATCGCTTGAGCCAATCACAGGGCAGTCGACGTCGGAGAGACGACAGCTAATTAAGCGCTCAACCACAGAGATACTTAACATTCATACGATACGGGCTTCTCCGAGGCTTACTTGGAGAAATTCACAGATGAACTCAATACGAAATGTTTTGTTCCGTTCTGAGCAATGCAAAAAAGTCCAGTCGAGTGGACTCTCCCCCTGGATTAAATGATTCGTACTCAGTGGTCAGTATACTAGAATTACTGAAGCCTACGCCGTGAAAGCATGAATTCCTACGAGTTTAAAATTTGTACAGCTGGACATTCATTCTTATCCAACTGAAGTAAAAGTATAAAATTTATAATTTTAAAACAATCAAAAAATACTCATTGTGTCCCTTTAAAGAGATGTTTGCCAATTTACTCAATAAAATATTTCAAATATTTATCAGTTCTTGCCACAAGCAATGAACAGGAGCGTGATATATAATGATGAAATCTATCTTAAATAAAATAACTAATCCTTAGTATTTTAATGCTAAAACGAAATGATAAATATTTTTATTTGAAAATATTTTTCTTATTCTAATATTTTCACATCAATATCTTTATTTTAAAACGCTCGTATTGTTTCTGCTACTTGCTAATATAATATGTTTTGTCTTTTGACACGATATGTAAGAGAATTTATCTACATACTTTTAATTTACTTTTTTCTCATTTATGTGAAAATACGAGTGCCTAACTAGGTATGAAAGATGACCAAATAAAAACAAAAGGCCGAAGGGTAATTCATAACAAAAGATACAAGAAAAGGAATTTCACTTTACAAATTTTCCACGCGATATTTTTTGGCATCTTGTGGAGAATTTTAAAAATAAAATTCCTTTTATTTTCCAGTGATGTGCTTTATTTACTTATTCCGTATTGAAAGCTATGGAGTTTTTTTCGATGGAATAATTGTTCTGCACTTACGTCGACTTGTTCCTCTTATAGCTTTATGACTTATACAAGTGAGGAAAGCGAGGGCAAACTATCTAACTTCTCACCTTGGTTGGTTAAATTTCAATCCCTTTCCAATTCTTTAGGTAGCTCTCGGTAAAAGGAATGAGGAATTAACCAGCCTTCGGACAGATGACAATCTCAGTAGACTCTCATATTCAAATACGATTTGATGATACTACCTTGCAATGTCCCTGATCAAAAATATACTCTCTTTAAGTTCCGAAAATACGTGTTATAGAAAAACGTCTACATTCTTCCGAATTTAATTTCGCCATAGAATACCTCTCAAAAATGCATCACCTCGGGTGAATTTCCACCTCCACCCACCTTTTAACTAATAAAAATAAAGATCTGTTAATATTAACTCTTTGAACTGTAGCGCATGAAATAGAAGTGAAAAAACGTGTTTCCTCTTTTGCAAACCTTTTCACTGCATTTTTCTCTCCTACTATTTCAACCTGTCCGTCCTCTTTTCCCCTCTTTTCTGCCATAACTTTCGCCCCGACACCCATCCACTCGATCGCAGCAGATAAAAGAAGAGCACCCCAACTAATTAACTTGGTGTGTTCGCCAATCTCACGCCTTTACTGCGCAATCCCGAGAGATCTCGCGGAATTGTCCATCCTAATTACTCTTCCTTTTTTACTGCTCCTTTTCGACTCTATTTCCTTCGGCCTCTCACTTGCCGATGATACTCTTACGGAACGATGGCTTCCGTTGAATGGAATTATTTTTCAGCAGTTCGACCGCAGCATTCAAAAGGAACTTAAAACTTAAATAAATAGCGTAATATGGGCGGAATTGAGATTCTCCTCTTCCATTTCACCTATTGTCAATACAAAAGCGATGATATTATAAATCACTAATAAAAGGTGATTTAAAATTAATAGAGGATATAATAAATAGACTAAATTTATGATAAATTATTAGAGGCTTGAAAACATGCCGGATAGCCAAGATGAATGAAAGCGGTTCAGGGTTCAACTCCCGGTAGGGGCAAACGTGCAAACAAAATCAATATATCTAAGTTTGACGATTCCACCGGGCTATTGGTCCTCTTGTCTGTTAATAATATATACCCTGAAACGCTTAAGTATCGATAACATACGTTTAGAACTGGGATGTCCAGGTCTTTAACTGTCATTTTGCCGCCCAGTAGTTTTTAATTAGCGTCCTGAATTTACTTTCAACCTCACTTTAAAAATCAAATAATTAAAAAAGAGGAAAAATGTTGGCTGAAATCCATGCAAATTGAATCAGTGATAAAATAAATAAGTATGCTCTGGCGTAACTTTAATGAAAGCCGTAATAAATTAATAAAATTAGTAATTTTCCACAGATTTTATGAAACTAAATCACTGCGTTCATTCTCGCAGTGAAACAATTACAGCGCTGTTACAATCTGAAGACTTCTCGATATTCAAAATGCAGCGAAATACTTCACCCCTCCCGAAGTCTACAGAAGTCAACGCGCCCACCTTTTCAAACTTTGGAAACCTCTCGTGATATTTTTATTGGATTGATTCTTAGATTTCCCAAGAGTTCTTTTTCTCATACTTTACGATATGTTTTCCTCATCGAATACTTTTATAGCACTCATCTTTCCTGTATAATAGACCTATCTTTTGTGAATTTAGCATATTTCGAATCTATAAGAGCTCTGAATATCGACGCAAATTCATCCCATAAAACAGACATTCGAATAACTAAGAAGTTCGGAAGTTAGAGTGAAGATGCCAATTTTGAGAAAAGGGAAAAAAAGTAAATTTTATGGTCGAAAGAGCATGAAAATTGATTTTTACGACCGACGAAAGACCCCAAACGGAAAGCGGGCGAAGGACAGAATGGTTTGGAATAGTGAATTTGCGGGAAAATAAGTAAAATGCTAGTAAACGCAGTGAAGGTATTTTGACTTCCATTTCTATTTATTTGGCGCATCATTAATTCCTGTCTCAATGCATCTGTCTCACCTCATGGGTGCGCTATTTCGGTCCACAAGGCGATTGCGGCTGTGGAATCCCAAAGGTTTCCCCTTTTATTCTCCCCTTTTTTTGGCTGCGGAGTTGATTAGTTGGTTTATTGCTGCAGACGCCTCTTTTACAGCCTTCACTTCTCATCTGCACTGTGGTCACCGAGTTCTTCTATCTTAAATCGGAACGAGTAGAGAAATGCTGGGAGAAATTAGGTTTCGTCGCATATCACAATCTGATGCCTCTTCAGAATAGATTCATTATTTTCCCCTTTTTCCGAGTCTACATGCGTATTTTATCCCCATAAGGACGTTAAGACGGTCGTAGGACATCTTCCGACTCCTAAGAAACGGTTGTGAAATATCCTCAATAAATTCAGTAGTTCTCTCTTTGTTTTACAACTATCAGCAGACCTAATAGAGTATTTCTGTCCTCAGTTAAATGAGTTTACTCTATAAAAGATTTCGTATTGAAAGATATGTCCTTTGTTAAGAATCTTTCTCAGATTGTCCTTTCATTTTTCCTTAAAATTTTGCTGAGAAAAATTCTTACATTTTAGTTTTGTTTATTAATTCTTGTGAAACGATGAAATAAAATAAGGTAATTAAACATGAAAAGCACATAGAAATTTTCAATTGCCATTCACATGAATCATACATTTCTCGTTTCTTTGGTAAATAAATTAAGAGGATTAATTTTATTGATCGTGCTGTCCTTCTTTACTTACAGGTGAGTGCAGCATCTTAAAATCCTTATTGAGAAGCTGATTTGTGAGTACTCTAGTCTTTTTTGATAAAATTTCTGAACGGATACATTCACTTTCATTATCCAATGTGTCTCATCGGCTACGGACATTGAGATAATCCATTCATCTTAGGCAGATGATATTATTAACTGTTTAGCTTATTGGCGAGACATTATAGTCAAAAAGTTTACTGTATATGTCATTTATCTATTTGATTTCATGCCTGAGAACGAGCAGCTAACCGTAGAAGTAAATTAACTTTTTTCACAACAAATAATAAGCATATCGTACTTCTTCTACGGGAAATCTTTATTAATTAATTTTACTGCTCACCGTTTTGCAATCTTTCTCTCTCTTTCTTTCACTCTTTTGTAAAAATTTTTCACTACCTCTTTCTCTTCTTGTATGTTTTCCTTCATATGGATTTCCTGTTTTCTGGACATATTTTTCTGTTAATATATAATCAAGCGAGGAAGCCGTAACTTTGTGGAACTCCATTACCATGGTTGAGAATAAAATAACTTAGTGTAATTTCCACGGAAGATCAACATCTTCAGTGAAACTTATACTAAGTTATTATCAACCTTATTCTTCTGTTATCAAAGTATCACAGTTGTTTTTCTCTTCGCAAAACAAATCATTATTTCCTTACATTTTATACTATTGCTTAAAATCTGGATTCATTTATGTACAAATCTGGTTATTACAGCAATACTATCGTGTACTACTACTCTCATACTACCATGAATCACATTCTTACAAGCGATAACTGGTTGGAATATTTATTCCCAATATCGCCCGATAATTAAGACCTATGTAATGATATACGATACAGGAATTGTTTTAGAAAAAGTAAGATATCACAATTATTTGTTTTGCCGATATAATTGTATGTTTCGTTTTCTGCAACACAAATGCCGAATCGGTTGAATTTCACTCTTAACTGAGGAGAATTATCTTTGGTTGGACATTTCGTTCTTTAATCACAATAGAATATGAGAAAAAAGATAATAAATTAAGAAATAAATACATAGAAGCTCAGTTTTTTAATCTTCCTCCTCGTTTTAAAGATGCATTTAACGACCAGGCGCGATGACACCCAGCTACTTGAAATTGAAAACGCCTCTTGGGATTAGAGAAGGGATTAGCTTGTGAGAGGAGCGTGGAAAATTCTCTTTTACGCCTCATAAAAACGCTCTCTGCTATAAAAATAGGAACCCTTTCCCCAAGAAAATATAAAAATGTATTTTACGACGGCTGGGTACGCGGTATTGAAATGAATTTTTCGCCCATTGAATGAAGTTTTTAAAATGTTACCCACGAATTTACAGCTTGATATTTTTGAAACCTCGCTGCTGGAAGAAAATGATGATCAGGAACCTTGTTGAAGTGTCCAAAGTCTTGAGTCGTAAATCTAAAACTCCATTCGCAAAACATGGAGTCTCCCTATGTTTTCATGCAGACGGATTACAAAGTATGAGCTTTTTTATATTAGTATTAACTCTGTATTCGGAATGTATTCGGATTTATTAATATTATGTGTGAAATAGTGTTTATTATTTTGGAATCAGATAAACGAAATCGATATTTATATTATTTTTCGTTTTTGGCCAATAATTTCTAAGAAATAGTTGTTTTAAAAATATCATAATAATTAATAATAAATAATTAAGTATTCAAGACTCTCAAAGAGAAAATAAAGAAGACATGGAACTCTGCTCAATTTCTGCTTAATTACTATTTACCGTTTATATAAAACTGCCCAATATGATAAGAGTGGTCAAAATAGGAGTGCGTTAGAAAACGATAGGATAACTTATTTTCTGTTTAAATAGAGTCAATTAATTGTTATGTAAATTTCATTCGATATTATGGGAATTATTCAATTTCATCTCTGTTCGAAAACTAGGAAGAATTATAATAGTATATGATCAGTTTTTCTTTGTCTGTCTTAAATGAATAATTAACGCAATTCACCGCTATTAAATGTGATTCATACTAATAAAGTTAAATTTATGAAGGCTAAAAAAATAAATACCAAATTATGCTTATACAAAAGGAAAATAGCCGCACGTAAATATTTTGTTGAAGTGTATTCTTAATGACTGCCGAATAACTTTTTCCATCGTCGCCAAAGGTATTATTATGATTATTTTACAATGTTCGGCCGGTTAATGAATGCTCAAAAACGTAAATATTGAATTTCTGAAAAACAAAGTTATTGTCTGCAATCCCACGAGTTCGTTTTCACTTTGTTTCGATCCCAGAAGCTCTCTCTTTATATTTTTAATGACAATGTGTAAGATGCAAAAAGAGACTACTAAGTACCCTTTAATGAGAACGTGTTATTATTATATATACTTGAGGGTGACGCTCATCATTTTTAATTCGTATTGGATGAAAGAAATATTGAGATTTCAATGCTCAAACGCACTCGAAATTTATCTCTCACAGAATTTTCTCACCTTTCCATTTAAATGCAGTTAACGGATTTCCAACATGCGCATCCCTCGTTATGATGTTAGATAGATTGTCAATTTCACCAACTTCTCATTAACCTCTATAAATAACGTCCTCTGGTCCGTAACGGAGCTTTTCTTTGCGTTGATTGATGGAAAACACATTTTATGGAAACATAGGAAATAAGCGTTACGCTTTCCGACAACAGAATCCCTCGGAAGGTCGTTAGACGAAAAAAACTCGAATTTCGGAGTCCTTTCGTCACTTTTTTCGTCCGCTATTACGTGGCGTCCATTGTGTGCCTTCGGAGGATTTTACGGCGTGCGATAATACCTAGCAAATCTCATTAGTTTCCTCGGACGTGTCCTTCCCACACGCACGTGCTTCTCGTGTAAGCACGTGGGGAGGACTCTAATGCCCGACCATGACTTTGCGCCACTTTTCCTTCCTTTTTCTACGCTTTTTTGTCTCTCCGCCCGAAATTGTATTTGCGACCCCACGAATGGATGAGCCATCAAAACACTTTTCCCGAATCACGTAATAGATTGATTCGTCACTTTATCGTTGGCGATTCCTTTGAGAGAGTTCGCTCAAGCCTCTCGTTTTCTTTTCGCGTTGAATTCGTTTTTGATTGATTCGCTGCTTCTGCTAAATTCCGTTTTCATCAAAAACATTGATAATCCCTCTCTGTAAGTTCATCGAGCACTCAGAGTAGAGTAAGGACATGTCTTCACCGTTATCCTATGATAATTGGGATTCCTTGCCAAATATATTACAATGTAGCAGAAACCCACTAAACGTCAATGTAATAATTAAAAAAACTATAATTAAAAAATAATAACCTGCGCAACACTTGCATCAATGTATTTCGTCAAATCTCAAGTCCTAGACATGTTCTTTGTATGAGTTTTAAGGTATATTTTTCTTTTCTATGCAATTTACAAATTATATGCGCTTTTTTCGAAGTCAACCGATTAAGCGCCATCTGTTTTAGTGTTTAAGTCGGATCTACCTAGAAGTTCGATATGTCACTCGATTGAAAGACAGCTGGCTAACTCTAGATTGCTGATCTGCTTCATTATTAATACGCTGTAATCAGCCAATAAATATGAGATGGTAGGTAATTAATAATGTTTATTAATATATATTTCATTAAAAACTAATTCTAAAATGTAATCCATGGGTAAATAATTTTACGGAAGACTTCCCGATTGCATCTTCACATTAAAAATAGCAATTTTCTTCCGTCTCACTTGACTTCGACGTGTGGTAATGTACATTAATGATGTCAACAATCTAGGATTTTCGAGATGTCGATCGACTGAGCTGTCGATGAGGTGAGAGTCGACTAAATGAGTGTCTATCAAGTGAGCGTCAAGAAATCAATCAGACGAAGGGATACCGCCGATGTCAGAGGAGAATAAACGGCGGCGCTAAATTCGACTGCATTTCGAATTGACCTAAGAGAATATTATAACAGTAGAATAAGGGAACTTCTTCAATACGAGAGCACCTCTCCTTCCAAAGTACCATTATTCTCCTTTATTCCGTCTAATTCTTCATCCGCCCACTTTCCACGTCGTCGCTTTGCTATCGTTTGTCACACAATCTGCCTTTTCCCTCCATTTCCTTCTCTCAATCGTTCACACCAGCCAATTTACGCTTCATTTGGAGCCTTTTGAATTCGTCGCGGAGAAAGTGCTCCTTTTAACACATTCATTTGTTTCACCTCGTAAATTTGGCTGGTGCGGAAACGGACCTCCGGATCATTGCCTCTTTTCCCACGAGAAACCAATTGCATCAATTAAATTAGGCCCAACGCTCTTTCGTTAATCAATTACGGCGTTATTTTCCATTTGTTGAAATGATACAGAAATATAGCACTTATTCCATTTCTATAAAATGCTCTTGAATGGAGTTCACGTTGCAATTGGTTGGAACATGGGTCTTTCACATCTCCGTTAAATATATGAAATAAATTAGAAACATCGCTCTTTCCTACCCACCTTTTTTCAACTTAAAACTTCCCAACCTATGATTCACTACTTACACTCTTTTTATTATATATTTCTACTTTTCATAACAACAAAATAAAACTACTCTAATGAAAATTACTACTAAGGATAATTTCCGCTTATGGGTATAAAATTTGAACGTTAGTAACTTAAGTTTTTAAAAGGGAAATAAAATAAAAAGGGCCAAAAGTGTGAAAATTTTTTAAAGTTCTTTTTTTCTAGAACACAATGTTATATACATTTACAGTTATTCTTATGGTATATATTAATTTGTGCGAATGACGACTTGAATATCGCAAGTTAGAAAGTCATCCTTGAAAGAAATACAGTTTTTTATCCCATATCTTTATGTTATATATGAAATCATCGCATTCCTAATTATTAAACTTCAGAAGGTGATAATGCTTATATTGGTATGTATGTGATATTCATTATTCTTCGTGTACGGAAGGTATTTCTTTCAGACCTTTACGATAGCTTGACTTTGGTTAAGTTGTTCATCATTCATGCATCACCTTCGTCCAACAGAGGTTTTCACGAGTATAAGAGGATCATAAACGAAATTACGATATTCATTTGTCAATAGTGTGCGTCATGGAATAGATGACGTAGCAGATCGTGGCATATAATGGTGCCCCCTCTAAGTCCCACATTAACCTTCTCCGCCTCTTGATTAGTTCCACTGCCGTCTGTCCCCGGTGCTACTGCTGCTAATGGTTGTCATGGAAATAGGTTGATGCATATACAATACTCTCCTACTTTTCTTCTATACAATTCGTATTCAAAGACAAACGTGGATTGTCTGCCCAAAATCGGATATTACTTCAAATATTCAACTACTTGTCATTTATTCTTATTTTGTACGTAGCGTATCGTATCGTTATTAGTTATTCGTACTCTGAACTTAAATTTTTCGGCGATTTTTATTTGTGTAATTTGAAATTTATTTATTTATTTTCTTTATATGTTGCCTTATAATATTTCACTGTGTTTTCGCGGTTATTTTAACCCCTTTCTCCTTGCGTGTATTCCCCCAACGTGGGTTTTTTCATTGTCAACCTTCACTTGCAAAGTTTTTTTTCCAAACTACTCTTTCTTGCTTCAGTTAATCTTTGTCTGTATCATAATGACGTACGAGGTTAGGTGGAAGAGAGGCCTACATAAACCTACCTTCGTAAATAAAGGGTTGATTTATCTATTCACTTTTATACCCTGCCAAATTTATGTTCTAAAACTTTCACACCTTGCTCAATGGTTCGTTTCCTTTTTATAGGCGCGGATATTTCGAAGAAGGAATCATTTTAAAAATAATTTTTATTTAAATTTATATAAATTATTGCAATTTTATAAATATTGCAATTATTGTACGCTTATTGAATTGACCAGTGCAACAGGGAGTCATGAAAAAGCACGACTTTTGCAAAAATAATTTCTCCGAATGCATTTGATAACCTAGCTTCTAATATTTTTTATTTCGGAGATTCCCAGCGTTAGGGATGAATTTAATTCCGCCATATATTTTAACATATCCATTTTCAACGAAGTGAAGTAATAGAATCTACTGATTCTTCTGCTTTTGCAAAGTACTACATGATTAAATATAATTAGTTGATATGCTCTATTATATAATATACCATTATATATATTTTTGTTCAGGTGGGGTCAAAATATAATATATATATAACGTTAATCACAATTTACGGCGTTTGAAAGGGCAAACACAACTTTTAACCTTCTGCGTATCAGAAATAAAAGATATGATGTTGAGATTATCAGAAATAAATTAGTTAAAAATTGACCTGGACGTTATATTGAATCCAATACTTAAAATGTACTCAAGAGTCTCTGCGTTAATGATAAGGAATGGGTGAATGAACAATGAGAAAACACAGGCAATCCAAACTTTAATTTTTTTGATGCTCATAATTTAGATAAAAATAATTTGTAATATTTGCGCACACATTCCTATCTTTCCAATTGTTCCAAGATTCGTTAAGCGTGTTCTTCATCCTATCTTTTTAGCAGCGATAAAGTCTTTGTAATCGTATTCCTAGTGGTGCTCAGAAAAGTCTTACGTAAGTTGCATTAGTAAATAGTTGTTTTTTGAATATTTTTAAATAAAACTGACCTCAGCAGGGCTGTCTTTCAATGGTATCACTTCGAATGCAGTGATTCGGGATGCTGAAACTGCACCCGATGGACCATCTCAAGTCGATTTATTTCCTCGTGCTGTAAGCGCCTCAAGCGGATGCTTTATGCAACACTTAGCTCTCGAATTAACTAGGATCGCTAGCGAAGCAGCTAGTTTCCAATTAGAGTGGGAATAGTGAATGCAATCCAATTAAGCGCCTCTCCCACACAATGATATTCGATAAACGCTACCATAATTCACGCCCTCCACACTCACGCGGATTATCTGGCAGAAGGAGATTCGGCCTCATCATCGGAAATTGAAAGAATCGCTCTGAGATTCTGGGTTGCTTATGTCAACCACTGAATGCACCGAACCTCTGCCTCGACCCTTCTATATCGTCTCCCAGGTTTTCTAGTTAGCTTTATAGATAAATAACGTGTTTACAATTATAGAACTTGTAATTAAAGAAGTTGAATTTTTCATGTAAGCTATGAATCGCAATTTTAATCGTCTGATCGAATTATATTTTTTACTTTCTTAGTTTTGTGTTAGATCGAGATATATTTTAGTTTGTATTTTCTTTATATAGACACAGGATCTAATAAGTATTCTTATCTGCTTGCAAATATCGTGTAAATGTTGTCATCGTAACAAATCAAATCAATCTTCTCTAATGATATTCGGTAAATTCCATATTTCCGATTTAGAAATAAAGGAGACGCTTGTAAACTTGTATTTTGTAGAGTTTTATATGTGTATCCATTTATTTATCCATCGTATTGTCGGAAGGTTATAATGACCCGCTGCAATTATGTTAACTTCTTGATGAATCGAGTAGTATGCATTTTGAAAGATTTGATTATATACGATTAGATTGCATTATTATTTAATATAATGTTGCTTGATTTGTTTGAGTAGAAATGTAGATGAACGGAATATGAGTTCGAACTGCATCATTTTTAAATTCACTGTTGTATTCTTGTAACGTTTGTTGATATAATCTAAATCGCGATTCCAAGTCTCCTTATTAGTTCTAATACAACATTTAGCGTTTTTCTGTAACCTATTACCCTCCGAAAGCTTTGAAGGAACTCTTTCCGTTGATCGGATCTCTCCCGCTGTGCATTCTGCCATCGCTCAATACACCGCCAACCCCTTGTAAGGGATAGCAACATGTGTTCACTGTATGTATTCATACAGGTTCCTTATTGATTGCATTCGCCAAAGGCTTCCCCAGCAGTTCATGTTTCTCTCATTTGAAATGAGACAGTTTCTCGGCTTCACGTGGATATGAATTCAAGAGAGACGACATGATAATGAAAATACGATTGAAAGCAATGACGATATGAATTCATGAAAGATCACATGATAATGACATTTGCGATAAATTGCAAAGGAATTGTCTCTCTACGCCTGCGGATTTTTTTCTTGAGAAATTCATTTTGTATACTTCATTTTATAAGTTTCGATTTTATTATTGCAGAATTAAATTGATTTGACAGTGAAATTGTCGCAGAGAAATGTTCCATCCAATCACTATTAGTAACGTAATGTTGTCTATTTTGGTTATTATTATGTCTTTTGTAATAGTAACTTGTCCTCAATATACTATGATACAGGTGTGGAAGTCCATTCTGGTTTTCCCAATTTAGAGTGAATTGCAGTTGTTACAACTAAGCGGTAAACTACGGATTTATTAGATACTACAATTTCTTTCTTTGTATTGCACAATAAATAAATAATTATTAGAAACGATAGGCTGCACAACTTCAGAAAACAGAGGGAAAATATAACGGTTAGGAAATCTATATAACACGTATAGTGGAGATCCAGTAGCATGGGCAGTATTGCTTCCATATTGGAAGTAGGATTAGAAGCCCCACTTACTTTAAAAGAGAAAAGATCTTAGTTATAAAATTGAACCTCTCCATCGGAGGACTAACGCGGCTTAATTCTCATTTCTGAACAGAATTATTAATAACTTAACAAAAACGCTCGTAATAACATAATATGGATCAATGAAACGCTCTCTCTGCGGGTATATTTTAGCCAGCCATTTCCTTTCTGAGTGCGTAACTTCAAGATGAAACCAAGAAAACTGTGTTAACTGGAAAAAAATTAGAATAGGTTTGTGTGAGCTTCGGGTTGTACACTTCCGTGGTATATTTCATTGATATATTGATTTAGTTTGTTCTTGGGGTTGTATATTACTTTTGTATTTTGTTGGAATATGTATGTGCTATCTTCTGTCGCATGGAGGTTTTTCGAAGGGTTTCCCCTCAATTAATTAATTGTTTTTATAATCTTTGGATGTAAATGTAACTAACATTTATTTTTATTTATTCAGTGACTATATACATGAGAAAGTATGCCTTCAGGACTCTTTGACAATGTACGAATGTATTTATACAAAGATTGCCAACTGTCACCAGATATGATCTACTTTCTGTGATTTCGACATAATAATAATTATAAAAACAATGAACTTTATTAATTAACTTCAACAATGTTAAATTTTGACTGCTACGGAAAGCAAACCTAAATTTATTTCTGAGGAAAATATTGCTGATTCTATATGATAAAACTGGAATGTGAGTTGAGTTTTTAAATTATTTTTCAACGTTCTTCCTCCAATTTCGATATTATTCAACCGAAAGGAGAATGTCCCCGTCATTTACGACTTCCTCGATTCTACCCCATTCAATTTCTCCGATACGTCTTACGCCATTGTAATCTCCATCTAACAGTCGATCGGATGAGAAGTAAAATCCGGAGAGGATTGCACTGCATCGGATGGCTAATTACTTTTGGTGGCTCTCCACCGACCAATCAGCGCTCTCCTTTCATCCCGCCATTGTTTTATCTCCATGCATCCGTTATGCATATACTGCACACAAATCCAGCGCTAATCTCACTGCATCTCTTGGGATCTCTCAGAAAAAAGGACTCATTTGAGTAGTACATCACGGGAGTGCATCGCGTGCATGTGCTTTCATGTCGGTGCGTGTGTCATTTGCATCGTTCTTCATTTGAATCGGTGCACGTGATAGGTGATGGGGATTCTTGAGATGCCCATCCAGAGGACGCTTTCCGGAGATTAGAATGCTCCGATAAAGGAACTCGGAATGAACAAAAGGAGGGGAAAATGATGAAAAGAAATATACGGGGATATCGTATGCATGTCAGCGACTATGATTTGCGGATGGAAAAATAATTGCACAATTGATGATCGCATTTTAGTGAAGAAGAGGATGCTCATTCAAATGTTTTTACATGATACGGCATATATTCATAATAATTAATCAACTTCAAGACATCATTAAGCCTATTCAATTGTAAAGATCAACTTATATGTAAAGAAAATATAGTAAATCGAAAAATTGCACTTTTAATACGAAAATTGTATTTTTTTCGAGTTTCTTTCAATTACAGATTTCCACAATACATCATCTGATTCTATAAAGTTTATCCAACATAATTAACTTTGTTTTCTACTCTCAAATTGAATCCTTTCATATTCCACCCAGTTAAGACGCACATAAAACCCGGTTAAGACGATTATAAGAGAGCCGAGTAACAACGCTTTATAAGCGGGGTAGCATTATAACCGGGATATTTTAATCTTTATTTCTTTTAGATCAAAAAGCAAAAGGGGAGTTTCGGCTCTCTAATGTTTATACAAGAGCTTTACATGTTAAAAATGAAAGAAATTTTTTTACTTTACATTTCTTGTCACGGCGGCCGTCGATATCAAGTTTGCGCGTAGTATCATTGTGTTATTCAAGTTTCCGTTTAAACATATTTTTAACAATAGTAAAAAACTTAGAATCGAACTTTGTAATTTAGTTGAGTATAACTTACATAGCCGGGGAATCGTAGAAAAATTTATACGAGTTTATCAAAAGTATTTTCTCATCCGATCTATTCTTTTCGAAGACACTTGATAATCGATTTTTTTACATTCTTCTTTTTTTAAAAGTACTTAAGGGAAAGAGAAATGTCATCCAAGGCCAGGAAATCCCTATAAATTAGACAACCCCTCTTTTATTTTAATATTTCGACTTCCAAATATCTATCTCACCCCATCCATCACAGAAAAATCAACCAATCCCAGAATACTGATCGAGAAGACAAGTCATTACATCCGAACTTAACTTCTTTTATTTGGTTTATGGTTGAGAAAATATATCTTTCATTTAGAAGCGTCTGAGTTTTTTTTATGACTATGATAATATGAAAGGCGCTTACGTATGAATGATTTTTATCAATGACATTCATCTGAGTCGCTCCTCACTGTATTCTGAAAAAAAGTGTTATTCAAACCGTCATCGTGCTGCATTTATGTAGATTTTCCACTCACAAAATTGTGACATTATGAGGAAAGCAAGGGCAAAGCATTTAATAATCACTCCTCACACTAGTTAGTGAGCCTCCCCTCAGCTCCAAATAGATCACAAAGCATCAAATATCACAAAGATCAATTTGCACAAAGCTCTATTTCAAAACTTAATTTTTATTATTTTTACACCCATTCAAAATAAGAAGTTCAGTCATTCAGACATGTTTGCATGTGTCAGGGATAACTAGGATTGAAATAATGTATATATGTGGCTAGATATTACCTTTGTTCTAATATTGCTCTATATGTTGTACGATTAATTGATATATCTCGTTCAATTGTCAATAATGCCGTGTTATATGTATTATGTTGTGTTGTATGTAGTATTGTGTCATGTTCTTATAATTGTAGAACAATAGCACCAGACAGATGGTACAACTGCAATTAATGCATTAATAATAAGATTAATAATCACTCTCAACTCAGATCCTTTTTCAAAGATCGAAATAGAAGAAGTCCACATATTCCTCAATAGGACTCGAACTCCTGTCCTTCTACGTTGATGGATCCGATCGCTTTCCAATTCTCATTCTGCAGAGACGTGCATCTCCACCACGTGCGTGTGCGAATGCGTGCGTTTGAAGCCCGAATATGACGTCACTGCCACCGCATCCGGGCTTATTTCGCTGTCTGCTCCCTCCCGCCCTCTAATTAATCCACAGATCAAGAGCAGATCTCTTCCCCCACCTTCCCAATCGCACCTTAAATCAAAGCCGCCTTACCAACCAATCTTATCCATACTTCTTTAAATCTGGTAAAACGATCTTTTCCCGACTTCATATCGTCTCGGTAAAACTACAATTCTGCACATCCCATCTAAATAATGCTATTGACGGTGCCATCTCGATAGAAGACATCAAATTGAACATATTTACGAATATCTTCCTTTCAAAATACAGCGGAATCCTCTGAGAACTCGTAAATAGTGATAATAATCTACATACGATCGATCGAAATAGCTGTAATTACGCGGAGATCCATTAGAGTGATAAGGAAACATGGCCGTTTCAGTTCCACAAGCAGATTTTAATCTGCATAAAATTCTGCATCTGCAGAATAATTTTTATTGTTATTGTTTGTCATGCTAATTTACTGCTGAAAATGTCTCTAAATGCAAACTGAGAAGTAGCTAGAAATAAGTCTCTTAACTCAGGAAAATAATATCGATAAAAAGTAGTTCAGAGTAAAATAGCTTGAATTCGTTTCTATCTATAACAGAAATAATGAAATATTAAGGTCAATAATTCAGTATCAATTTGTTTAACAACTGAGGTAGATGCAATTTTTGATTTATAACATGTGGAACATGTTACGCTAAGAGTACGTAAAAAAAGCAAGATTGAGTGCGAAAAGTCGATAAAACGGAAAATGATGTCGCTATATCTAGCAAGTAGAAGTTGCTGAAATGATTCGTAAAGGTCTATCTAATAACGAAATCAAGTCATGCCATCTTTTGACGATGCTAAGTTTTTCTTTAATAGGATATCTCAAGGAAGGAGAAAAGGATAAGAGGTCGAGGAAAATAAAGAGACAGTTTATAAATCAATCTAGAATTTTCCTACGATAGAACTGGCTCAATACTTGACCACATTTACTATTATTTGCTCAACACTAAATTTAATTTAAATCACATTTTCCATAAAATTCCAAAGTTTTAGATCAGATATTTTCTGTCATTATACCATTTTCTCCACAATTCTCAATATTTTTCTACCCCATTGGCCATTATACCCATTTCCCGTATACCCTGTTCATTATCATAGAAATAGTCTTTAGTTTACCATATCTTCTGTTTGACATTGCATATATTTGTCCACAATGTTATGTAACAGACAGTATCGTGATGGAATTACTTTAAAATTCTAATTACACACGTTTTTGAACTCTTGTATCGTAACATAATTACTTATTTTTAATAATTATTCCCGTACCCTCCGGCGTCTTTGGAAGTACGGTTATCCTAGGTTAAAAGCCCATTTCATAGATATTGATTCTCTAATGGAGGGTTATTTATATGTATTTAAATTATTATTTTATACTGCTTCCACATTTTCGCTAATTATTCACACTAATGCTCTACCATTGCACAATACTAAAGTATTTCCCGAATATTCATTCTCCAATCGCTTTGGGAAATTCTCTACAAGAAAATATTCATCGTAGATTGATTGATTGCGATTTCAAACGCGAGTACTTTTCCATTTGGAAATACAATGAAAGAGAAATAATTCATTCCGTTCATAGATAAGAAGATCGAGAGATTTTTCGCTATTTCATTTTTCAGTCATTGTTTCTTTTCCTTCTCTCTCATCTCGTCTCTCATATTTCTGCTAATGCATTCCGTTTCTCTATGAATGTGTGGAGAGCAATTCAATTCAATATTCTCAACGACTTGCAATTTTTTTCAGCTTAGCATTTCCGGTTTCTATCTCTGTATTTAATTAAGCGGATATTCAAACTTCCGATGGAAAATTCCATTTTATTTACTCAGCTGAACGAAGTATGTCGAAATGTAATTTAACGGATGGAATCTGTTTTACGGCCTCTCGTCTCATTCATTCGAGTAATGATCTCGAAAATCTGCATTTAACTTATGCATTCTCAACCAGTTGAATTCTTCCTGGATTTTCTCGGATTGAAACATGGGTCCTATTCATCGCTGTTCAACGCCTTATTTTTGAAATCCTTTGCTTCCAAAGTTCATCCAGCACTTATTTTGTTCGACATTTAAATCTCTCACTGCGTAGTGATTTTAATGACCAATGTGGATTTGTGTGACTTTTTCGTCTTCTTCGAGTGCCTCTTCTAGACGAGGATTAGTGTCTGCTGCGAAATCACTCCGTCTTTCTGTTGACTTCACGAGAATCTGGACGTTCTCATTTATTTCCTCCACTTCATCTGCCTCTTTTCTTTTCAATTTACCTCTTACTTATTATGGAATTTTACACTACTCGGCATTGAGGGTGGGAAACCCACCCCGGATGGAAAGTACCAAATAGATTATGTCTTGTTTTTATTTACATTTTTAGTATTCTTTTTGTTATTAACCCCTTCTGAAACTCGTTTTGTAGATTAATAAGAAAGTGTTACGAGGATTGTCTAAAAAGTATTTCACAGTCATTCATATCTCGTAAATGAAAGTGAGTACTCATATAAAAAATAAGCACAATAGTTTATAGTTGTGTCACATAGTAAACTGCAGGCTATTTAATTCTTTCAAAACCTCTCTATAATTGCTCCTTCATTCTTAAGATAATAAAGCGGAACCTTTAGAATCTAAATATGATAAATTCTGTCGACAGAAGTTACAACTAGATTCGTCTAGAAGTTAGATATCATCAGCATCTCTACACGGATACTCGGGGTCTTATAAGGGAGGGCGGGTTAGGGAAGGGGAGTATAGGTTTCCTGATAATGTTTAATTTGTAGATGCCAACGAGAAGTATCTTCTGCGGAAGTTAAAAGTTTTTTTTCTGGTATGTCACATTTCCACAGAGTCGAACTTGAGTATATCGGAACGAAATTTTATAAGAGAAAACGAATTCATTTTCTGAAATAACATTTTCCGCTTGGCATCATTAGCAAGAAACCATCTTGAAAACAATACAATTCATCATCTTCAGAAAGATGTCAACACGTAGACGAAACATATTTATTTAGAAGTCTGCTGTGGGAGTTACAAAGTATAATTCTTTCGAGATGGTTGCTGTGAAATCGAATAAGTCACAATCAATCATATTGATTTTAATTTATGATTCTGGAGCAAATATTCGAGAGAGATTACCCATACCTACATATTCTTAATATTAGTCACGATTTATTATATTAATTTTGTCATTACCGTGATTAGAAAAACATTATCGAAATAAGAGTATAAATTTTAGAGAAATGATTAAAAGGCCTCAATGAGCTCCCAGAAGGGCCTCATTTGCCCTAAACGCTGCAGGTTTTTCACCTCAGAATTATGCATATATTTTTTAATTAAGGTCTCATTTTTAACTTCACATTTAGATTGAAAATTTCCCTTTATGTGGAGGTATGATTTTCGTATGCCGGAAGAGTTGTCGTCATCCAAACCGGGATGATATCATCCTTATCTGCCTTTGAATTTTCAATAATACAACTCCCGCAGCTGCATGGAACTTTTCAGGCGTTTTGGAACTTTACGCAATTGTTCTTTGGCGCACCCTTCTTTACCTCCGCCGTTGATTATCGACCTGAAATCTCAATCACTTCTCCGATCATCATTTGGAATTACGCTTACTTCAGCAAAGTGCATCGTGCGTCCGCCATGACAGAGGGAGAAATGGAATGAAAAATTCTCCCGAGAGAGAATCGAAAATGCTAAAAATTACGAGAAATGGTCTCATTTTCCGCCCGTCGTTTGTTTTTCATCGAACCATTGATGCAGTCGCGTCATCAGTTGGGAGTGGCCTCCATGGCAACCAGAAAAAGGAGAGAATCTCTCCCGAAATTATGCATCGTGACACACAGACACACATAGGAGCGCCACACGCGGGAGGGGACAGAAACAGCGATCTTCATCTCTTTCTACATCCCCCTCTCTCTTTTTTCCTTCCTTTTGTTCTTTTCTGACTTTTCTCTGCCTCTTCTCGTCTTTCGCTTCCCCCTGAATCTTGGCGCCTTTGTCACGCGCCTTTTATAATCTCCATGGTTACAGTCCTTCCCGCGCTTTTCCCCGCGCCTCCACCAATGGCTGTGCGTATCCAAGGCCTCGTTCTCTCTCCCTTGAAAACTGCTCTCCTGACCACTCCAAAATGATCCAAACGAACAATTCCTCAAAGTATCGAAACGGACTTCAAACGAAACATTTGCTCTCGTCCAGGAAACGACTGTCTTTTTTAATATCTTTTGCATGCGTTCGACAATGAGCCTTTGTGCGCTTAAATCGCTCGGCGTGCATTTCATTGTTGCTCGATCAGAGCGCGTGCCTGTTTGTGCCAAGGTGTGTGCATTTACGACACTTTTTATCCATTCTTAAAAAAAACGTTTTTCTCGCGTGAATCGAATGCATTTTTGCGTGTCGCTAAAGAAGAGAGAGCAAGTTCAAGGGAAGCGAAAAAGTGTCTTTGATGGATGCATTCGAACGCGCAAATGACGCGTGTTGTTGCCTTCTTAGAGGGAATCATTTGGCGTTACATGTCAAATTTTAAAACATTTTGCTTTCTCTCCATGATGATTTTTTACTTTTAACCCTCCTGAGCATGATGGAATGGCTGCTACTGATTCTTATAAATCGGTAATCCAGGTTTTTGTCTATGTGTCGTTGAATAAAATTTCAGAGGTCCATTATACTTCGTGAAATTTCGTTTGGCACATGTTCCAGTATGAGAAAGTACTGAAATAGGTATGAAAAGTAGTAGTAAGCATCCTCACGGAAATATGTGATGGATTACTTTCTTATCGGTGTATATTTTTAGTCAAATACATATTATTGTAATGAGGAAATTTTACACGTTATTTAGATGTGATTTCTTCCATATAGATTCCCTCTTGGAAGTACATGAGTATACCTATTAAAATAATTCCAGTTAATATCAATTAACATCAGTAACAAGTAAGGACATCATTGAATGTTTCTTGTGCGTCAACTTTAAATTTTGGAAGCGTTCTTAGAATTAATGGTGAAATAAATTCTATTTAAAATTGACCAGGTAATAACTTAATAATAAAATCTTATCGCGAGTTACTCTTTCTGTTCTTAATTTCCCACTTGGGAATGTAAATAATTGGCAGCCGACGTTCCCTTTTCACATTTTCAATGATAATATTATTTCAAAATCAATTTCTTGCTGGATTAATATTCTCCTAATGAAAATCGATGCGAATATTTCAGGAGACTTCTCGAAAAATTCAACCGCGTTTAGTGGGAAGAATTCCATAATGAATCTGAGCTAGGCGTGCCTCTGAATTCCCACAGACCCCACTTGTAAAGTTTTGAACACCGATCACCTGGCAAGGGTATAAAACCCCCTTTCCAAAGCAAACAAATAAATATTCGCCGTGTCTTTGATTCCCTCTGAAAGGGATCGACACTTTTCCCATGATTCCTCGCGGCGTTCGGTCCTCCGCTAATACATCGGCTCGGCTCATTAAACTCTCGGGAGGCGAAAAGGGGAGTCTCGGAGGGATGCCTTCGTCCGTGAGAGGCGCTCTTATCGCTCACCTCCATCGCCACTCCCTTTCCTTCGATTCCCTTTGAAAAAAAGCGCGATTTTAAACAGATGAAATGCGGCTCCCGCAATTTGTTTCTCGCCCGATGAATTAGTTTACATATTCCGCGATTCGGATGCGATCTATGATTAATGATCGACATGCGACGTTGATGAGGTGCTTTTCATTTGGATGAGGGCGCGGTTTCGCCCTTAGCAACTGAGATATCGAATTTTCTTTCAACGGGGCGTCAAATTCGGTTGTTAATATTCTTATTACTTGGCGAGATAAGGCAAGAATGGACCCGTTTTCCAATGAATACCCTATGTATGTGGATAGGATATGGAAGAGTAATATGTCTACTACGAAGATTTAGTCGGAAAGGGGAGAAAATCTCAGCAACTGATGCAGAAAATGTGAAGCTACGAGAGAACGCGGAAACATGGGGTGCATTAATGACAAAGAACGCAAGGATCAACTTGCTTTCAACTACCTGTACTAGATTAAAAGGGAACAAACACTTTCCTTCTATAAAATTATCAATGTTAATAAAGAAATCGTCAATGTTAATACGTGAGTACAGTAGAAAAAATAAGGGTTATCTTTGTTTGCAAGGTGAGATTGTCACATTTCTTCCGATGGTACTGACGCTACTTTTCTTCATAGACTAAAAAATTACTACGAAGTTTCAAAATGCTTCTCTATGCTTACTATACATACGGCCATCATTTGAAAATTTCTCTGATTTAGTTTTTGTCGATTATTTTTTAGTTCATGCATTCGTTCAAATTTTCTGTAATATTCTATTTTATTGTTTGGTATTCACTATAAAATGGTATCAGTGGTATGCGTAATCAATTAAACAAATCAATGATTTTTGTGTGTTATGTGTTCCGCCAAAATCTCATTTGAAGAGATTTTAACACAGGACCACAAGATGGATGCTCAAATTTTCAGCTGTGTTAAATTAAGACTTGATCTAACTGTTTGTGTGGGAAGTTTATTACAACAAACAACTATGTTGTAAGTACGAAACGGAGAAAAGTCGACAGGAGGCAAAGACGTATAGAGAAATTATGGAGTGGAACATAATGATCAAATATGACCATAATGACGAAAGATACGCTTTCCTATATCCTAATTTTTGTAAAAAAAAAACAAATTAAAAATTCCATTCGCGTATCCATTCGCCAAGATATTTTAGCAAAAAGAATCAATTGTACTTTTTATAATAAAAGTCTTGATAATCTTTCATAATGATCATACCTGATTAAAAATCGGAATTCCATTACAATTTTTCCTGTATATCGATGCGAAAAATTTAATTAATTTACTTTTGAGAAGGGATTCCGATGTACCGGGTAGGATTTTAGTTATACAAATGCCTCTGCACCGATTCTCTTGAGAATAAGAAACGTGGAGGAAAGGACCAGAGCTGGTAATGTTTTATATTCATATGCCGTCTTCTTCTGTAATCTGTAATCTGCTCTTGCAGGTCCTTTCATCTATTCCCGTCCTGTGCTTTTCATTTCTGCGTATCCTTTTCTTTCTTTTAAACTATAATTTTCACTTTCCGCTTTTACTCCGTTCCTTTAACACATCTCACAACATGCACGTCCCCTTTATAGTGTGTCTAATTCAGTTCCTTTTCCTTTGATTTTCCTTATGTCATAACATTGGTGAAATGAGAAAATCATTAGGCATTAGAACTGCTACAAGTAAACCAAGAGAATTCAGCTTTCATTACAACTTACTTAATTATCTCTTGTTAAAAGTTACTTTTAATTACACCTTGTCTTGGTGTACTTAAGAAGAACGTTATACCTCGTCCCAATATGCCACAATGAATTCATGATTAATTAAGCGAAATAAACCATCGAATCGTTCCCTGAACATTACCGGTTGTGACTCTTACTAGTCCTCAAGTCTGATTTATATTTTCTATTTCTATTAATCTAAAGTTTTTACGAGGAAAGTAATGTATCTCCAAAAATATGAGAATGACTAAAGAAAGTAGTTAACTCTATATCTACTTCAGATAATTATACAGGCAAATGTATTCTATAAGTTATCAGTCAGTTCTAATAACCCGCAGCGTGGTTGCATAATTGGTAACTTGTAAAGCAAATATCACATTTTAAGGTTTATTTTATTTCTTATTCCGTTCTCTTATTGCGATAGTTATGAATGGTATTTCTATATATCGTCTTTAATTCTTCTCCTTCCCTTGGCAAGGTCCTGCTCCTGCTCCTGATATCGACAGGTATTATTAAACATTATAGATTATAGATCTTATAGATCTGAAACGCCTCAAAGCTTAGTATTACATCCTTATGTCAAACGACCTATCCCAACTGATATCATTTATATATACCGTTAAGTTTGACTACCAGATAACCAAGTGGGCAGCGCGTTCAACTTTATTGAATACGGTCCCTGGTTCGATTTCCAGTGGAGACATATATTTGCAAAATGCCCTTAACAATCGAAGCTCTTTTAAAAATACCTCTACTGTCAAGTTTTTGCTTCAATTACAATCTTCCTTGGATAAATTTCTGGATTGTTTCTGGGATTCAATAACTTTATTAACTTATTTATTTATTCCATTGAGCCGTACCGCATCAATTTTTAGAGAGAAGAATTTTACAAGGTACCGCTGTAACAAAAATTATCAAGCCTCTGTAGCAAGGAATTGAAAATCAAGGGATAGATGGAAAATCCGAAAGGGCGTAAATCTACGACGGAGAGAAAGTTAATGTGTAAGAATGTTCCTTTGCTATTCTTCCGTTTGAATCCGAATAATTTTGCGTACTCTTCTCTACCCTTTCTTCACGGTGCAGTATTCCTGGAATATCTGCTCATTCGCGGTCTTTTAAGATGACGGCGATATATTTAGCGATGGAAACTCGTCTGTTATTTTTAGACCGATGCCTTTCATCCCCATTCTACTTTTAACTCCGTCATTTCCACCAAAAGAATTTTTATCATCTTTCAGCAGTGCGATGCACCTGAAAATCCTTGGAAAGAGAACGTTTTCTCGCTCAGTAACGGCCACAAAGAGTCGGAAGAATCGTGCCTTTGAATAGCGAAACAAATCGGTGGTACGCGTAAGAGACATTATTCCTCAGTGGACAAAACACGCGCTAGGACTTCTCGCTGCATGCATGGCTCTTGAAGCAGATCCTTAAAAAGGTCGCCGAGTGACTAAAAAAACCAGTCTGGGCAGCTCGTTGAATGGACCGTCATAGGAAACTCTCTCCGAATATATATACACATTTATGATGAAGGAGAGGAGGGGAATGCAACAATGCGAATAAAGTGCAGGAAGGAGGGAAAAGCCAGGAGATGGACTTGATATCTTAATGATGATACGCAGCATCTGACAAAGGAAACTCGTGAATGTCCGGTTTATAAAAGAGAAGGTATTATGTGCGGGCTGATAAAGGACTTCTCACCCCTGTCATTGTGTGATCCAACGACCTACATCGGGTGCAGAAAGATCCCCTACCCACCTGCTGATTTTTCCACGCCAGCCCCACCTGGCGTGACGGCGCAAAGGGAAACAAAAGACGTCGAATGGGTCCGTCTCGAGTAACTCATGAGCTTCCGGTGCCCAATTCGACGCCGGAGCCTAATTTATTTCCCCTTTTATTCACTTGTTCTTTAATTTGGTGTTCAGAGTGAGAAGTATGTCCCCCGATCACGCTCGTTCGCATGAGCCACGCTTTCCGCTTCGGAAGTGAGCTTTCCTCTATGGGTGTTCGTCTAATTAACGCTATTCCATCCCCGAATTCCGATCTCTCTACGAATTCGGTATCCCACGATGGGAATCCTACTCATCATAGCGTTGCAACGCCCTCGAGTGATTTACTGTCCATTTCGATTTGAGTGATAACTAAAGCCCTCTCCGGCTGAATTAACCGGCCTCTCTTGCATAGAGGTCGGTTCTCTAACTTTTTATTAAAAATTGAACTTTTTGTATTTCTTATATAAGTAAACATGCCTTGATATGTGAACCTTGCTCCATTTCTCGATCTCCCGCAGAATTTCTCGTCTGAATGAATTTCACATACATTCAGGAAAGAAAAATAAATAAACCAGAAAAATTTTTCACAGGGAGCCTATATCCTGTTTAATAAATTTTCAAAATACTAAAGAACGAGAAGATAGGATAGGTTCTTCGTGAAAATTTTTTCAGACATTTATTTTTCCTGGTATAGAATACTACAAAAGTTATTCCCAAATTTGTGGAATAATTTCACTCAAAATCTCAGAAATGAATACGTTTTTCGGAATAGAGTAGAAATACGACTTTATACTTCAAAATAATTGATAAAAGATCCATTACTAACAGTAATCCAGCATCTTTAATCTTTCGTTATTCTTTGTAACTAATTTGAAAATATACCATAGGGTAGTCATTACTTTTCACGTATTCAACTATCAGAGATTCATACAGTAGTGTAAATTCTGTCTGCTTGGAAAATGGGTAGTAAATACGCTATTATTTTTTAGGGAAGGATGTTACTTAGGAAGATGAATTTGGGATGAAAATTCGTGAAATTTCAAATTGAAAATAATTCTGCGTTGCCTGCTTAGTATAAAGTGTTCAGTTTGATTTTAGTTTTTAAAATTGCTGTAATAAGACTTAGGTCTCGTGTAAATTTTCCCTATGAGAAATACATTAGCACGAATTCAGTGAGAAGGCAAACTTTATGCATGTCCATAGGAATAGGTCTTAGGGAAAAATTCCACTTTATGATACAAGAGGCATTAATTAAGTGGGCCTGAGTTAAGTATTTATTTAATATAAAAAGTGAATGTCTTTTTTTCTTTAATGTTCAAGCTAAAGCAATTGATATTACAATTGAGCATACCCTGACGCTCGATGAATCCTTATACAAAACGCTGACCCAAAAAGAATTTCAATTGCGTTACAAATAAATTAAGTGTCACAACAAAACTTTTATCCGATTGCTAGTCAGAATTAATTCTATTTTCACATTTTTTATTAAATATTGTCACAGTTGTCCGATATTGTTTTCCTCAATTAACCGTATTGTATACTCGTGAGTTTTAATTGAAAATGTTTCAGCTTTTCAACTAAAAAGATTGCTTCATAAAAAATTAAATTTTGTACTCTTATTAGTACATTCCATAAATTACTTTGGTCAGGTCCTGAAATAAACATAACTGGATAAATTCGAAACGTCACAAACCAAATTCATAAAAATATATGTATTTGGCCTTTCAGATTTGATACATAGTGGCGGTATTTATTTACTGAAACCTCTTAATGCAGCATTTTGACCAACTTTAGTGCCATAATATAAAAAAAAATCTGTACGAATCGAGATCTCTCGATAATTTCAAGCGTCTTTTACACTGAATCCCTTGTAACCTCTAATCTGCTTTTTTAATCGATGAACTGCTATCTACCAATCATATCGTTCTAACAATAAGAATCACGAGATAGAGGCGTAACCCGAGTGACCCCGACGAGTTAATCAGAGTATTTTCCTTCTCACAAATAAACAAATACATAGCGTCGTTAAATGAGTGGGGTGTGCAGGTAATGAAGGGTTGCGGGCATAAATATTTGAGAGGAGAAATAAAGGGAACGATAAATAAGGAGGATAAAAAAGGCGAGAAGAGGAGTATCCTTGAATTATTGAGGGAGTCCGCTGATTAGGTCTCTCCCGTGTTTTTCTCTCTAATATCTTCCAAATGGATTGCTGCCTCATTTTATATCGCTTCCCTCTCTCGTGGGAACTGTTCCGACTGCAACTACTGGAAGGGATACCGTATGATTTTTAAATGAACGAAAGGGGTGTGTCTTTTTTTATTACGGCGGTCGTTCAGAAGTCCTTACGACTCTCCATTTCCGTATCGCATGCGTTTTCATATCGTAGGCGTGACCGGAGAATCCCTCCCAATTTCGTCGAGTGCGTGTATTTGTTCTCCTTCCCAGTTATTAGCAACACGAAGCGGAACCGAAATGCTTTGGTCATCCGAAAAAAGAGGATTTCCCGGACGGAAGAGGTGAATCGAATACGCCGCAGGTGTCGACTTTTCGTTTGATATCAACTCTAAGCGGAGATAATCGATTTTCGTCGCCCGCTATTGAATCCGCAAACAATTCTCAATCCCGAATTGAATATGATATTTCAATCGGCGATTCTTCGGCCGAAATCTTCCAATTCCACCAGTTTCATACGCCATCAGTAAAATATTTTCTGTCGTTCAAATCTCCATTTTTAACTGGTAATGTTTTATATTTTTCGGCCAATTACGTCATTCATTACCGGTTTGTTTTCGATTGCAGTTGTATTTTTCACGCTGATCATTATTATTAGGATGACTTATATAAATATTGAGTAATGATACAATATAATAGGAGTTAATAGATTTTTTTCATTTTTAACGTGAGGAAATAATAATTATAGCGAGTACCACTTAAATCTATTTCTTAAAACTTTTTAAGTATTTGGCTGAAAATTGTTACTTTTGCATTTATTCACGTTATGGAGTCCTACCATGAAGTTGTTTCTCATGAATTTTTCATGTTTAATATCCAAATCGATTGAGATGCGCTAAGAGAATGTGGACTCAGCAAAATGAATTTAAGCATTTCTAATTTACACAAGTTGTGGTATATATCAAGAAGGATCATAAATATGTTAATTATGAGCTTTGCAAGTTCCGATTAAACTTAAATATCCCTAAGGAGAATCTAAACTACCCAACAAATCCATTAGTTAGAATAGCAGTCGAAAATTTTTCATTTTTACGAAGGGTTACTCAAGAAGCTTCATATACAGAATAATAATCCGATTGGTCCATCTGAGAAATTGACAAGCGGGTAAATAATATATTTCAACTATTTGTAGATCTACGTATCGCCGGATTCTTAGAACCATCGAGGCATTCCAAGTATCTTCATTTTGCAATCAGGATTTCTCGGATGTTGATTCATCAAATATAAGGTTAAGATATTCTTGCTCATGGCAATAAGTGCAAGATGCCATACGTATTTTAGTAGTATACGTCGAGTACCTTACCATTGCCGTAGTGACGACACAATCTTTTATCTGGAAATTCAGGGTCGCAATTGTCCAACGTAAAAGATCCATAAAAAATCTATGTCCTCCTCTGACAAAGCGACCTTGATTACTTGTCTCAGTGAGTCCTCATCCAGAGGTTGAGAAATACAACAGGACACTGACGTCACCTCTTCCTCATAACCAAAACACCAATGACGGAGCTACAGATTTATTAAATCAAACGTACGTTATATTGTTTTAAAACTTTAACGTCCATCGCGAAAATAACCAGAACCTAAAATCCTAACCGGAAGAGAACTCAACTGCATCCCTCAGCTTTCTCAACAACTCCGGAGTCCTTCCACTATGTTCGGAACGGTAAGGACGCTGTTTACGTGAAATGATCGGCGCACTTTTTCATTTTCCACGTGTGCTTTGAAAGCGCATACAATACATTTCGTCACAAGACTTTCCCCTCATTTCCTACGAATCCAGCGCCTCGGAAAAATTAATGACGACCCCTTCATCTTCAAAGAGACCCTCCGTTCCCCATAGATGGCTCGTTATTCAACGCATCGGGGGAAAGCAGTTTTATTTTTCCCTACGATTTCAATGGCCGACATAACTAGTTACCGCCATTTATTAATTTTTTCCTTCCGATGTCCATGGTGATGAGGATGTCATTGTCGTCCCAAGAAGGGTTGCCGCATTTAATGGTCCGTAACTCCAAATGAGTTTTCACGACCGTTCGCATCTTTACCTTTATTTTCCTTTCTTTTGTTCCTTCCGATGGATCCCGTTTCTTCTCTCCCTTCCTCGTTTCACCTCAACCATACCCTAGACTCTTTTTTTTCTTCAGATTATTAATTTATTCAGCGAGGATGTGAATTAAGTGGACGGTGATAACTAGAGCCTGGAAGAAAAGGAATACTCGGCTATGAATAGAGGGTGAAGACCGTTAGGAAACCCTTACTTCGCCCTTTCTTCTTGAATATTATTTAGTCGGGGCGATCCGATATTTCGACAAGTTTTAATTCTATCAATCGCTACAGGTGTGTGATAGAAAAGACATCACGTGAGTTTTGAATTAATATATTATCACATGTGGATGAAATTCTTTTAAAATTATTTTATGAGATTTATGTCTTCGCGTGTTCTCGAAGGAACAAAATGTTGATCAATCTTACGTTGAAGCTGATACAGATTATCATCTCGGCTCGAGGCGAATTAGTTTGAAGTGATAAGAGATAACTAGATTAATTACAAATCCCTCGGTATAATAATAAATGTGGAAGACTTCCTTATAGTCCTTTCTGTACAAATACTTATTACTTAAGTGTAAATAATTTGTACACGTAAATTATGCGTAAGTTATGTGTATTATCACGATTTGAATAAGTGCTGTTTAATTTCGAGTGCATATACTGTAAAATATAATTTACTGTAAAATACTACTCGAGATTCAAATACTCATTCAAAGGTGGCTGCTACCTGCACAATAATTGTAATTTTGCAAATTATTATCGTCCTGTAACAATTCTCTCACTGTGAAGAAACCATTGTAAATTAAGTATGATCAGGCAGCGGAATTGATAAAATATTTTAAATGCATGCTGCCCTTCTTAAGTTCATAAATTAGATGACTTCGCTATATAATCTAAACCGGTATTAAGGTTAGGAGTACATTTACCCATACATTGTAAAATGTTACGGTATTGAGCACGATAGGTTATACAATTCAAGAAGATGTTGGTAATTTGTTTTTTTAGCTTTGCAACATAATAGAAGGAAGAAAATAAACGGAGGGAAATCACCTATACAAAGTCCCACCTTTTCTATGTATTCATCTTCCTCCCATACACTATGATATGTATTAATTTTCCCTCCCTTGTAAACATGGATCGGCAAATCGTAAATTCAGTGCGATCGCAGCTTCAATTGGCTGGAAAGGCACGTCCGCTCTTTTGAAGCAACCCTTTTCATATGACAATCCCTCCGACTTGCGACACAACACGTAGAAATGCCTTCGCATCCCTTTGACGACGGCAACTGCCGTTTAGCGGAACCGCAATCGCTGACAGAGCTTAGCTTCTTGTTACCGCGCCAAACCCAAATGCATATCCACCACAGATTTACTTATTTAACTTTCTATTGTGGTACTACATATATATTGCTAAACTATTATATTGATATTATTCACTGAGGGTCCACTGGCGTGTTTATAATGAAAATCAATAGGCGTTAGCTCGTCCATGTGGGAATCTCAAGAAGACTGTATTTTTAACTTTCAATACTTCATTTTTTCATATTATTAAAGGTACAACGTGGTCACGTATATTTCGTTTCACGAAAAAAATATGTATAGTCTACATTCATGTTTATAGAATATACTAAATAATTAACGTCTCTATAAAATGTAGAGTCTACCCATTATTCATAATAAATTATTGACAATACTAGATATAATTCAATAATTTGATTATTGTTTCCTTATTGAAGTAACTGAGTTAACTGTGGCAAGGTATTTTTATGTATTGAACCTGCAGTAATTGACTGAACAACAATAATATTTATATAAATTGAGGAAAATGGCTCCTTTTCTCATTGAAGAAGCGTTACATTTCATGGAGCATCGACGGTCATATGTCGCGAGGTAGATCAGTTGAATGGATATGCCGATTCAGTCATTAATATTATTACAAATAATACTGACTGACTAGGATATTGGTTTTGAACGGTATATGCAAACTACCCTACCTGCCTAAGCCTTATTTGCACCTTATTATCCGACCGAAGCGATGGGTGGGATTCCCAGGGTAAACGGAGAGGGAAAAATCGGTTGGGGTCGACGTAGGAGCAACAGGCCCCCTTCTTTAATATACTTTGTTGTGAATCTAATCCTCCAATGTTTTGTTAATGACATTTAATATGATGATTAATGGTATTACAGAAAAAGAAAAATTTCCATTTAAGCTCTTAAGTTTTTAATGAAAATTAACATGTTAACGTTCCAACTCAACATGCAGTTATTCACGAAGTTAAGCCGTCAAGAAAATGTTGTAGATACGCCCCTGGATGCCTCGGATTTTCCAACAATTAGAGCATATAAATCCTGTTTACCCAACAAAATGGTTGTCATGAATAGTGTATGATTAAATTAGATTTATGAGACTCAGTCATTGCATTATGTCGTTAGGAAGTAACTAAAGTTACAAAAAATAGAAGAAAAATAAAATAACTACACATTATTAAACAAATAAATATGCCACAAAAGTTGAAAATGTGTTTTAAAATTACTTCACAATTTGCTTAATAAGCCAGGGTAGACATTCATACATCTTTTTGAATTTTGAGTCTTCATTTGCTTATTTTGATATTAAATAAATCTATCTAGCGCTAAGGTATTCATTACATTCTGGTATCGGCCGAGTTACTAAAGTAATATCTTACTCTTAGCAAAAGTATCATTTTATCTTTTTGTATGTTTTGGTGCTCTTATTATATTATATCACAGTAATTCTGAACATTCAATTGTAATGTACGCCAGTTTATACGAAAAAATTAAGTCTCAGAGATTGAAGCTATCGTAGCACAATTTTTTTCGTTCCGGTTAATGAAAATTTCGGTTCAGTTCCTGTTTCGATCCATCAACCGTTGAACCAGCTGGAACAGTTTTTATTTCTTTCCGCCTATTGTTATACTATATTTCCTTCTGAAAGTTTGTTTTATTATTTCCAGTAAAGTGCACCAAGTTTTAGAACACTTACTAATATTTAACAAAAAGTCATAGTTAAGCATGTGTCGTGAGCCTTCCACCAATTACATTTAAGTAAAATGTTGGGAACGGAAAATCGGGCAATATGAGTTATATAACGGCTTTCGGCTTCAATAAGTTCAATTCTTTCGGTTCGGTTTTCACTCCAGCTAAATTGAACGGTTTCTTCGGGTTTACGGTTCGGTTCCGGTTAAATGCTCTAGATAGATTCCTCCGGTAGCATTTCTAAATCAATACATGTTAGTAAATGAGCGTTAGATTGACTCGCGTCATTACTTGGGCGGTGTTTAGTGGTCAGAAAAAGCGAAGATAACGTGCATTCGATGATATAATCTTCCCTTTTAATCCGTCTATTGCTGTCGTACGCGGTTTGCGGAAAAAACGATTAAACGGTTTGTCCTCGTCTTTCTTCCGCACTCTCAATGGTCGAGTTGCTTTCAATTGAGTCTTTATGCCCGTTTATATTCTGCGGTTATTCATTTTAAGTCTCAACTGCATCGTTTTCCTCCTTCGTGTTAATACGGATCTCCAGAGGGCATTTTCAGCGGTTTATCTGCGTTGTACTCGGACATAATCATCATTCTCCCCTCCATTTGTGTTGCACAACACACTGCGAACACCTGCGAAGATTTTTCATTCTCCTCCATTACTATTTCCTCCCCCACCAACCGCACCCCCTCTGGAACCAATTCCCTCCCCCAATTAACCCTCCGAGGTGTGGATGAGAGTTCGTGACTGCATCACGAATGGTGCACTTCTAGGGAATAGATCAGATATCAATCAGAAGGGGAGCTTTCGCCGTGCGTTTGCTTTTCTTTCTCTTTTCTATTGTGATAGATGTGGGAAGATCGCGCCATGTAAGCAGTTATACTTTGATGCTAAATTTTAAGCCACGGTATACTTTTTTAGCGTCTCAAAAGTTAATGGAGGAGGTGAAAGATCACTCAAAGTAAATATTAAATTAAATAAATTATTGAGGAAATATTAATATGCGGTAAAAGTTTTGTTTCAAGGTAGCTATAAATTTATGTGTAATTCATAGCTATTTAGCAGAGCTTCTTTTAGGTTAATATAGATGATAGGCAATGTAATTTATGAACTGATATTCTGTGTTTGTAACTGTGAGACTTCTGAGTAATTGTTTTGGCGATTGTTAAATGCTTGCTATTTTTAGTGGTTGTATATTAAAATGTAAATCATAGCTGTCTAAAGCGTAAATAATTGTCATTTGTAAACTATTGTTGTTATTAGTCTTACTGCATGTAAAAAAAGCAAGGGAAATTCCGCAAACATCTGTAACCCACCCATTATTGATGTGTTCCTAAAATAGAATACCAAAACCCTTTAATATAACAGTACAAACAGCAGATCTTATCTGGAAGTTACGAGGTGATTTTTCTTTTGTCGCTGTGAAACTCCACCAAGTCACTATTGATCATATTAGTATTATTTTAGAATACTGAAATTCCGATACACCGTCAAGGGTGTGCTTTCGGCTAATAAGCACCCCGAAATGTTTAAACGGATATCAAATCATTGCAAGTTATACACTCGGTTATTTTAATCTGGATGATGGTCTGTTTTCAATTTGCGGTTATATTCAGAGGGAGTGGTTGTTGGTGGAGGTGAAAATGTGACGAGATTCGGTATGGCAGAGGGGAGTTTGAAAGGGATTCGCAGCCGTTTTTCGAAGAGGATCAGTGTATTCAAAAGAGGGCCTTCTACCTGTACCCATTGGGGTTCTTGGGTTAATCACGAAGCAAAACACAAGAGGGGGTCCAAAGGCAGCAGGTGGCTATGCTGACAATGTACGGGACCCATCTTCGTATTAGCCCATTCGAATTCATCCTTCCCATAATCCTCTTTGTGATCGACCCTTAAAAGATCGAGTTCGATGAGAATGACAAATGAAGATGAGGACGCGGCGTCGGTTCTATAAAAAATGTCTTCGTTGGCAGATCGTCGTTAAGGGACGTCAGGTGTCGAAATGTCCAAGTACAGGTATCTTCGGTGGATTATTTAACTCTTGGCTTCCATCCGTCCGTTTGCGGGAATCCATTAGCGTGAATATTTACCTGTGTCTCCGCCACAAAAGAATATTATTTGTCAATATGCGGCGATTCGCTTCGCTTTTCCTTTGGGGCAACCATAACTGCTTCTGCCTCTCACTCACATCAAATATGTTTTCTTCCTCATCTGAGAAGAGTAGGAAATCATTGAACGGTCCTTTTGGAAAAATTACGTCATTACTTTGATTTCTTTAAGGTGTAAGAAAAGAAAATTTGAGCTCCACTGAATATGAATTAGAGGTCAAAACCACTCCGTTAGTCATTTGTTGGTCAAGCGTCTTTTAGGTACAGGAGCGCCTGGAGAAGGCTGTGATTTCCGACTTTTAGGAATCACTCATTTCGATATCCAATGTATCATCATCCTCATGGGCTAAACGTTAAGACTTATCTAAGTTCTATTATATGTCTATGATTATAAATGATTATAAAAAATAAGAAAAACCAGGACTGGGTAAAATTAAAACGTTATCAACGCAGTATACTCATAAAAAAACAACTTTTAGTGAATTTTTTACCACAAAATCGATATCATTACATCACTTTACCATATACTACTTCTTCCAAAGTACAATATTTACTATAATTCCATAGATTAGGTCACCAAGTATACCATATCATATAGTCGATTACTTTAATATTTTAACGCCCTTTCTTTAGTTAGTACATTTCAGTCCATTATGGATCTATCTTAGAATGAATGTCATCTTTACTGTAGTACTATATAGGCGCGAATTTACTTCCGTAATCGTTTTCCCCATTCAAAATGGATCTCTCAATTTAGAATGCTCTGCAGGCTGATTATAGGCCTTTGCAAGGATTAGATATACGTATTTATTGATCTTGAGTGCACCGCAGTGACATTTACAAGTGGCTATATACCCATACTGATATGGAGTCTGTGTCAGATCCTTGCCTAAAAATAGTGGTTCTCTATGTAATTAGGCGGCAAAAGGAAATTGTAGAAATCCGAAAACTGCTGCATTAATAAAAGATCTACTAACTTAAACAGACATGATGGAAATATAATAATTACCAAAATATGTATATATATTTTGGTTTTTGCATGTTCTCTCGATTTTTTGCATTATTTATTTCTGCCTTGCTTTAAAATTAATTCACAATTCGCACCAAGTCCACCGAAATTAGCATAAAAAATGTTAGTACAAATATAATTATTTACATTTTGTTGATGAGAACAGTGGTGGAAAGAGCTTGAAGGAGATAAAAGAACGCGATAACAAGAACTGAAGTTCAACAGATTTGCGAATAACTTTAGTTTTCCATGACAGGGTAAATATATCAGGGAAACTTTTCACCGAAAAAATGTATCCTATCTTATTAATATTTTTCAAGGTTATTAAAACTGGATACAGTTTCTTTGAGAAAATTTTTCCTGATTTATTTCACCAAAGCAGAAGTACCGAGGAAACACTATGGGATATAAATAGCAAATTACTAAGGGAAAAAAACAAATACGTACTCACATGCAGATATCTTAAAATTATTTATTGAAAGCATATCATTTATTATATCGATTCCGGATAATTGTTTCCTGTAAGGAAAAGAAAATGCAATGAGAGAAAACGAGGAAATTGAAGCGTCGATAACATCTGCAATCGCAAAAGTTGGCAAAGAAATGATACTGAAAGTGAGAGAAGAAAGAGTCGCAACTGAAACAAAAAGGCCTTGATGTCAGTTACGATTGTGGACGAGTTCGAGTGAATTATTCCTTAGCGAAGAAGAAACGGTGAAGTACGTTTGCTATCGCTCTGTTTCATCTCTTTTTCTTGATGATTTCAGCGTCCCTCTGAAAGCGTACCGTTAAAATGCAATTCAATGAGAGAGAGAGAGAGAACATCTGAGGCGCCATTGGATAATTCGTATTTAACAAAGGACGAGTGGAATTATTATTATGCGTTGGAGTTGGAAATGTCTCTTTCTTTGTGCATCTTAAAGGAGGATGTAGATTTTCCAAAGTATTTATCATCATAGATCAAGAATAAAGTCCCAAATAATCTACTGTGTATTTCATTCTGATAATTAGCAACATTTATCTCCCACTATGATAGATATTTTAAAAATAAATAAGCTTCTTCTTCAAGTGGTTGGATGAACATCTTGAACACTACAGTTGCAACTATTCAATAGGGTGCAATAGCAGTGGGAATTTCCCCTGTGACCATTAGGGTAGCATTGAAGGCCTGTCGTGAACAGAACCAAGATGACCTTTTGATATTTGAATGCATGTAATTATGCCGTCAGTCGTCTAGATGAATAAGAATATTTATGTTACTGGTGGTGATATATCACAGAATCATCTTGAGATATCTTTGTTCACTCTTAAATGCGAATGCAAAGCAATTTAAAAATGCGAATTAGTGCTAGATGAATTTTCAGAATGCTGAAATGATAAAGATAATTTTTTAATTGGTTTGAAATTTTAATGAATATATGACATATCTAAGGATAAATAGAGGTAAAAAGTTTGGTGTAACTAGAATTCGAATAATCTCTTTGCAATGTGGGCATGTGTCTAACAAGATACTGAATCTATGAAGAGATCAAATTCTACAATTCAAAAATAAAGGAAATAAGAAGGGTTACGCACAAAACTCTCAAAAAGGGGTGTCATAAAAGTCACTGTTACTTGTTTTCGGAGGTACATTTGTGTCCAAGATCTGAGTTTGAGAAACTGCTGCCTTTTGTTTTCCTTATAACTAACTGGGACACTTATATAATTTTCTCTCTCAATCTCGACTGAAGTAAGCTGAAAATGCTTCCTATTAATAATAATAATAATAATAATATTTATTATAGGGATTTCTCTTCTTAAATTTTGACGCGCAAAAGGAAAGGAATAGTTCACAATATTTATATATACTTTATATAGTCAAATCTTAATAAGATATTACCCAATGGATACGTAAAGAATTTATTTATTAATTTAAAAGATTCACATACAATAATGCTACTATTTTATTGTGATAAATTATAAATCAAACAAAAATTTGCAACAAATGTACACAAATATTCTTGAATGCATAAACTACAAACAAATCAACAAAAACTAAATTGGAAAAATATATACCAAACATTATTCAAGTAGAGGATTATTTAAATGATTATCTCAAATAAGAGTAGAATAGATGATACCAAAGTAGATTAAATTTCAAACGTGAGTATTAGTCTACCTTATACATGACAATCGTAGATTTCAAACATGAGTAGAATGCATTTCATAGATAAGTTTAATATGTTTCTCCTTTGATCGAGAATTTCAACGTATCTTAGAAAGTGTTCCTTTCACTTTTTGAATAAACTCGTTTCCATTCGTCCAATTTCGATGTTGGTCTGTTTATGCTCCACTCAGGTGCGGTGTGATGGTCTTATATATGGCCCAATGGGTTTCACATTAGGCCAAATGGTAAAAAAAGCTTACCACCCGTCCTAATTGGTACAAATTTAAATCAGGTAGAATAGCCAAGCGTTCAGTGGTACACGCACGGGTATTTCTTTGAGAATAGACGATTTTGAAACGTGTATTGCCGTGGCTGCCTAATCCCCGCTGGAGCGCATTAGAAAGCTTTCCATTGCAATAAGTGGATCAGAGAGAGACACAGCTGTGGTCCAAGGCTAAGACTTGGCCAATCCGATGATGCTTTCTTCTGCTTTCTCACGCACAACTCGCATTTCCCTTAATGAGCGATCATTTGCATCTCTTTTAACACGCGTACGCTATTTGCTTCATCTCTTTAAGACTTCAGAGCCGTGATTTGAGAGAAATATTTTCTGCACTTTAGAAGTCCCTCTTGCTCACAAATGCATCTTATAGAATCTCAAATCGATTGTCAGTGAAATACAAAGTAAAATGTAATCCTTTATTTGTTAGGTTTTACGTTCACCTGGCGTTTCATTTTTCATTTCTCTCTTTTAAATATATGGGTTCTCTTTGTTTTCATTTTGCTGTTGGAAATGGGCGTAGATTATCATAAGCATAGGGGGAAGTTCAAACTTCATACTTTATTTCTCGGCACTATAATTATTATCATATATTTTATCAGAAAATAACGTTAAATATAAATATATTATAATATTTATATTAAAATAATAAAACATAATGTCAATTATAGAATATATTTATTCCGTGGAAATAGGGTAGTAGGTATGATAAGGTACAGATTATAAAGAGAAAGAATTATTGTTAAGTAAGTTAAGACGGAAAATGAAAGGCCTTTGTATTCGATTATGAATAATTTCAAAATGCTACTTAGTATGAATTACTTAAATATGAAATTTCCTATGAGAAGGTGAAATATGATTATTATCAAGATATACTGGGAGAAGTTTGAGCACTTTCCGTATTTCTAAGTATCCTTCTTTGAGATAGAAGATATCGAAGAGAACTTTGAAGAAAAAGAACTGCAAAAAGGAAGATTTCATGAAGGTGAGAGATGCGATGACGAATTGCCTCACTAACGAATTTATCACACTATGAAAATATATAATGTAGACGTTAATTTAGGTGATGTAAAACAATGTAATTGCATTATAGTTTTCTGCGGGAATTTGTTGTGGATAAAGACACGGATGACTGGTTGTGAAGTGGATATGAATAATGGAATCCGAATGAATATAGGAAAGAAAAGAAATGCGAGGTTAGAAGAGAGCTGATATTAGATTCGGTGTTTGTGGATGCGTGAAACTTATTGCTCCGGAAGATGAGTTTCAAAGGGATTCCCTTCTTTTGGCTTCCTCCCAATTGACCGATGAACATGAGATTTCCACGGAGATTTATACTTTTACAAGAGGCAGTATGCACTCTCATTGAATGATCACGAGGGAATCTTTATCTTAATCTGATTATTTTAGTAAAGGATTGCATTAATGTTTAATTTATGTATCCTATTTCCTTTAAACTCGAAAATTCATCAAGTGGGTCAAGGTTTACAAATGTTTTTATTTATCTTTTTAATCACATCGTTTTATGAAGTTTGTGAAATTTCTGAGGTATTAATTTTGAAGCAATAAGTATTTAGTAAAATATTTATTGAATCGTCAATGAGAGATATTATAACAGTAGGAATGCAATTTACTGGAACTTGAAAAAGCCGTAGCCTTTATACTTCACGACGCTGGAGTAACTGTAGAAACTTACTTTATAATTACAAACAAATTATATCAGCCTGCAAATACAAATTATGGAATATATTCTCACAACTTCATATGTCATCCCTCCTCTTAATTTTGATATTGTTTGTAAGAGCATTATTTTTTAAATTCAAGACAATTTTTCAAGAATTTATGGTCCATTTCAGTGCCAAAATTATGTAACAACATGTACATACAAAAATTCTCTACGGTACGGTATATTCATGTTTCCCAAAATTCCCATTCAATGTATTTTACTTTATTTTGTAAGGACTTAACCCTCCCTTAGCTTTATCCAACTTTTTTTACCCTTATTTTCTCCTCTTTCTCTTGCACCCCACCTTCAGTTTCTTCCTTCAGCAATCCTTTTACTTTTGATTTTTACACAACCGATTCCTCTTCTACCGCTTTATCAAAGGCCTCTCTTCTTCCAACATCTTCAGCACTTCCACATTTGTTTTCCTATCACTCAACTCACTTTTTCAATCCAAAGCCTCATCTACATCTCAAAGTCATACAATCTTTTGATGTTCTTTCACATTGCTCGCATTTCACACCCCAATAGCACTCAAGACTGTGGATCTTACCAATTCTTTCCGCATTACCCTATCAAGGTCCTTTGTCATCACTTCTCTTGCACTTATGAGTGCAAGCTTATTTGTCTTGTTATTCTTCTTTTTTCCTGAACCTTCTTTTCCTCAAATGATCCCTTCCACTTAGGCAAGGCTGTTTACCTGAGAATGAATAATGCAAAGAATCAGTAAAAAGTCATTAAAAATGATGAATATTTGAATTTACTGCGGAAAAACTAGTCAATATATATTAGTGTAATTCCTTCAGGGTAGGGCGTCGTGATGGAGCTCCATATTTTAAAGAAACTAAGCTAAAAAGTAACAACTTTTATCAATACCACTTTAATATAAGTTTAAATGATAGGGGTGCAAGTTGTTAGTTTGTTCCCTAAATGCTCTGAAATTCTCTTAAGAGAATGTTTTGGCCGAATAGCTATATAGGCTAAAGCAACCTTCAGGATAGAAGAAGGCTCGATTCAGACCACTCAATTCCGTTTTTCCTAGTGATTCTTTCTGGTTGTTGTGTCGTGCAGCCCTCTTGTGCTGTCCTTAATTCAAATCCTCTCTTCAAACCCTAAAAGCACATCATTCCTTCTTAAGTAAGGTAAATGAACGTCACAATACGTCCAAACTGTCCCTAACTTCGTCTAAAACTAGATTACTAAGGGTCACCAACCAATTCAAATTGGCAAATGCTCAAGGATACCTAAACCCTATTCCTTTTAGTTGTTACTATAATTTCTTCAAGTCAGAAAAAAATATTTTATTTTACTTCATGACATATTTGTTTCTGTTGCATTTCTGTTATTTATACATGTTCTTTCATTACTATAAATAGACTTTTTATCCGTTTTATGTGATAAATAAATAATTTTTGAGTAGATTCTGCCTCATTTATAGCAGGATTTAAGACGAATGAATAGTAAAAATAAAAAATTCAGAAATAAATAAAACGGATTTCCATACTTTTCTCTGACCTGAGGGAGAAAATTGGTAAAAATTTTGCATTGAGCAATCAAAGAGTACCATTTAGTCTCGGAAGAACTTTTCGTACAACTTCCTGTTCTCTGGTAGTCTTATGGAGTAAAAGTCGAATGTTCGAAGTGAACATACGTAACGTTTCGCTGATAGAAATCCCAGATTTAAATTAAGCAATTGGAAATCGCAAGCAATGGGCTTACAGTAGATATACGATATTCTATGACGACATACAAAGTTTATTATTTGTTTGAGTGAAAGCCACACAGAGTATGATTCAGCTTATTTCTCCGATGCAATAACTTGAGCAAAAACAGTAGTCCTGAGATATTAAAAGGATCGAAAGCGACAAAAAGATTGTGGTACGGCTTTCAAGGACTTCTTATAACGATTGCAATTAGGATTAGAATTGCTGCGAAATGTTTGGTTTTCTCTTTTGATAGAAAATCGCTGCAGTTATAGCGTCTATTTTATCATACAACGCGCGGTTTCCAGCTTTCTACTGCGTCTTACTGTTATTTCGTATTCTTTAACATTTTATTGGGCTATTTTTATTCTGTGACATTTACCAGCATAACTCTTGAGGTGCCGGGGAAAAAGCCTGTGAAGGAAAGGCACCCACGGCGGAAAAATACTGGAGCATAATATATAATATATAAATAACAAAAGATATTTAATAGGATTAATATAACAACGATTCGGAATAGACTTAATTTATTAAAATTTTTAACTTATATAAAACAGTATCAAATGTATGTAGGATAAAGTACATGGGTGGTCTGAAACGTTTCCGACACTTCGCCATTTCTCGAAATGTTTTCTGGAAATTTCTGAAAATTTACTGAAGATTTCTGAAAAATCTAGGTCGGGAACTTTTCGGACCACCCTCGTGTATGCATCAATTCAAAAAGATGCTATCCTTAGTGATAGATCCAATAGAGCGATTTTCAAATATTTGAATATTATCACACATGCTCGACGCTGCTTCTGTGCATTTTCTTTTTTGGCGACTCTTGAGATAAATGAAAAATTTTCGGTATTACGCAAAACTTGTTTCCCCTCTTACAGTAGTTTTTCCTCAGTTTCATTTAACAAATACGTCTGTAAAATTTATGGATGATTTATCATCACGATAAGGATAATATTTCATCGTTATAATTCTCTGACACTACCAGAATCATATTAGTAACATTTTCTTCACGGAATCAAGTTTTCATTAGAAATCGATATTTCTTATTAATTATCGATTGAGATGAAAATTCTTCGTTTCGATTTACCTTTGTCTTTCGTTCGGCTAGAAATACAAGGGCCATCAATAAGTTCCAAAAATCATCTTAAATAATGTCTTTTGGTTTGTTGTAAGGATATATTGCTGATTGACATTGAGTAAGCATATCTTATATCTCTGTGTTTTTGATGAATTCACACTCACTTTAAGCGTAAAAAGATCTTTCCGAATAAAAATGAACGTCTTGGGAAAAGGGCCTAACTGTTGAAATGAATGTTATCTCATTTTTTTGGAAAAATCGACGAAAGTTAATTATTTTCTGGAAAAAATATATTTATGTATTTATAAATTAGCGAAGTCAAAGCTAAAACTTTTTTCCAGTTATTAAACTGGCTCTTGCCGTCTAATCCTCATAATACGGCTTAGATGGATCTTCATGGATAAGTAATAATGAATATATCAAGTCTTTCTTATTATTATTAGCTCTTTGAGTCTACTTACTTTAGAGATTTTTCTTGATTATTTCTGACTTGCGTTTCACGTTTTCTACATAGATGAATGATATTATACTGTTCCACAAATATAAAATTCCATAAAATATTTTATTGCATTTTTCTAACGGAAAAGTTATTATTAAGAATGAGAAGCACTTCAGTAAAGTTATATCGGTATATCATACGTGATAAGAAATAAGCTTTTCATTCCGTCGCAACCAGAGCAGCCCAACGAAGTCTCAAATTTACATACGGACAATATCTTCGTCAGTTGCAGAGGGATATATGGTCGTTGAGATAGATGCAGAATAAGGTCAACGATCGTGCCGTCATTTGTGACGAAATCTCCGATATTCGTAACTTATCCGCAATAAAAGTGTTGGTGAACTTATTCAGGCGAGATGTTAAACACGACGCCTTTGTGTGGATCGCATACGTTTGCTATGAAATTCGAGGCGTACCTTTTGGAAGGAACTGTAGCGGATAGAGTGAGTTGTGAAATTCCCATGTGATGGAGAGATAAATATTGGGTGTCAAATTGAAGGGGTCAGTGGGGAAAATAAAAGGAGGCGGACAAAAGAGGTGAAAAATAAGAGCGATTTAAGAGAGGGTCGATGAAAGGGCACTGATGAAGGCGATGTTCACCTGGAAATCCAACGGATTGCTAAACTCGCCAAGGTTTCAATTCATATTAGTGTCTCAAAGCGATGTCTTTGCAGGGATTTGTAGAAGCAGTAGAAAATCGCTCGGATTTGAAAAGTAAAATCATATGAATAAAGGCATGTAATGATTTTTATAATATTATACAGGAAATACCTCAAATGCCTTCGGACAAGTTTATAACTTCTGTTTCGTCCTCCATGAGGACTGTGACTGAGGCAAGGCAAAGCGCCGAAACCCAACCGAAATAAAAGTCGTTATTTTTGCCGGAGTGAAAATTGAACTCTAACCGGAAAGACCGATATTATTAAACGCCTGCGGAACGGAAAACCGATATTCAAGTGAAAAGAAAATGGAAACAGGCTCTTCGGTTTATTTTGCGCTTAATTTCGTTTTCGTAAGTAAAATATCGATATTCGCCTTTTTTATGTATGTATTATACCTCTCGGATGAAGTATGGTGGTTTCACATGTGTTCTAATGTTACATATATGCAGCCTTCTGGTGAAAAAAATGAGAATGTCTTGGACATAAATACACCGACCCGTTACTTGGGGAGATTAACACAGCACTAGCCTCTCTTTCACCTAACATTGTGGTAATATTTACAGTTATAAATGGATATAATGAAGGGTCCATTTGATGATTACAAGGAAGAGTAGGGAAATTTTCTCTCATTTATCTGTGGGAAATATCATCCCAGAGTAATGCAGACAAAGAAAAGTCTACGCTTTGGAAAAACGCCAGCAAAAGAGGGCAGGGAATAAATAGGGTGAATAACAATAGGAGATAAGACTTTTTGAGCGAAAATATAAAAGCAGCTGTATCCCGTATTCTCATTTAATTCCAAACCCTTATTATTTAAGTCATAAAATTCTGAAAATTCAGTGTGTCCTTTCAAAAACGTTTTAGTGACAAAACTACACATTTATTAGCAGGAAATCACTTCATTGTGATTCTGCCGAATTCTATTTTATCAAAATTGAAGCATTAGTATTTAAGTGAAAATTTTTATCATTTTCCTAACATTTTCCTGTAGAATGTGGAATTACATAAGTCACACATAATTTGAGCCCATCAAAATGAAAATTGCCCTTGAAAATGCGATGGAGCGCCGCAGATAGTGTGTTTCGTCGTGGGATCTACAGATGGCTCCAGCGTAAAATTGGAGGGAAAAGGGGGTTAGGGAAGGCTTTGCAGCCACGCTGTCTGGCCTTCCTTCTCTCACTCCGCTGTCTCCCGCAGGGCTGCGCCACTGGGCTGTGACGTCACTCTGCCAAGCGGAACGGAGGTATCGACAGGGAAGGGATGGTGCACATATTTCAGGTCACTCAAATGCAATCTGCTGGCAAGTCGTAAAGAAGGAGCCTTTATACTAAGCGGGACCTGCTGTCTTGCAGAGAGTATAAAATGGGAAATAATGAAGTTATTTTCGGGTAATAGAGTTATTCGACGCCAGAGAAGGAATCCAGAACAATGCCTTTGTCAGTTCCACAGTCAAAAATGTTTCTTACTGAATTGTTGGTTTGCTATGAATAAACCTCTTGGTCTATTTGAAACCCGCATTCCTGCGCCGGTTGGACGTTCGAACTAGTAGAGGACGTCCTAGTTTTGTTAAACCTCGAGCAATTGTGACAATAAGAGAACTTATTAGAAGTTATATTTCAAGAATAATCGAACTCCGTCCGTCAGGAGTAGTGTCTTGAGAGCTTTTAAAATTTTCTGAGTAGGAATAATCCGAAACTCATTGAACCCTTCCATTTTGAATCCTCTCTAAATCTACAACCGACAAAGTGCCTCGAATAGAAAGCAAAACTTTCTTAAATATGTACTACTAATTAATTCTACTAAGAAACACTCTGAGGTGTTACCCCTAACATAAATTTAAAAAGTTTTGGGACAATTATTTAAGACCGATCTTTGGATTTAACCAAGATATGTTACTGTAAATTATAAAAAAAGAACCCATTGGCAGTTCATATATCAAATTTTGTGTAATATTCATTCATTCATTTTCGATGTTGACCTACTGTGGGCCGCACAAAAGAATTGCTTTGCTCTTTCTCTCCTCAGTTCTTCTTGGCTTTGCTGTTTTGTTTCTCCAGGAACAATTTAAATCCATAAACCTTCCATCGAAAAATCTTTATTCCAGGTATCTTCTAGAATGATGCCAACTTCCTCCATAAATTTGTATTTGCTCAACCAATTTTGTTGTTTTCTTTAATTTGGTAATTTAGCTTTGCTTTGTCAATCTAAAATCCCTCATTTTTACGCCCATAAAAGTTAAAGTCGTATTTTATCAGTAATCTTTCCCATATTCTTTATAGATCTTAATTTTTCCTCCATATTATTTCTACCGTTCCGAGGATCTCTCTCAAGATTTTTCTTTCTTTCTTCTCTCATTCTTTCATTTCACCATTCTTCTCAGTATCAGAAATTCTCAAATATATAAATATATTCCCTCCTTTTGGCTCGACAACTGTGAAGATTGTAAGCAGCATCGGCGTGAATAAACTTATTTACCCACGAAGAATTCAGCCTCGTAACCGCTTAAGGAGCAAACCCATAAATGATTCTGGACGATCTTTATTCAGTGGACACGTAATGCATTCGCTTCAAATTCCGTTTTTATCTGATCCGTAGCACGTGCGTTCGCTTTTTCATTTGAAAGGCGAATGAGCTCCCAAAATCACAAGCACGAGCCATCTGTCCTGCGTGCGATTCTTATCTCTTCCTTACCTGTGCTACTGCATGCCTTTAATGACCTCCCTTTGAGTATGATTGATACGACTGGAAATGTTATGAAATCCCCTTTAACACTGTTTGCTCTTGTGTCCGAGTGATTTTGATGAAAGAGCCTTTCTGAGTTTCGTATAACCAGTTTGACTTCTCGAGAAGTTGTATAGAGAAGAGTATGAAAGCGTAATCTTAAGGGAGGCTCGAGATATTCTTGTGTGTTTAGATTAAGGGTACTAGAGTTAAATTCAACGCAATATAAAGATAATCAAATGCAAAAACTAGGGATTCTGTGAGAGTAGTGGTCAGGGAGGGATTTTCATAAACTTGCTAAGGGGGTGGGGAAGAACCTCTCAAAGGATTTGAGACAATTTCTTTATGAACTCATCTCCAGTTAACTTCTGAAACTTTTAAATCTCCAATTAAAATTTTGGCATTTTGATGCAATAAACGCAGTAGAAGTAGTGTTCGTAGAAACGCCTCATAATCAGAGTTTAATTGTAACTCCTTTTCATATCCCAGGCAAAATGCTAAATATTACTACAAAGTCATCAAGTGGTGGACCCTTCTCCTTACACCAAATTTATAAGTTTGGTTTGATTTATCACTAGGCACTTCCGTAATCTTTATTCCCTTGCTTATTAAGGCACATATTTTCATTTTATTTCAGTAATTTATTAGCGTAAGCACAGAGTGAAATATTAAGTAAAATATTTTTCTTTCTTCTGTTTTATGCAAACTAGAACTCGAACCGCGGAGGGTCATCGGATTCCAACGAATCAATTTGGCGATTTCTAATTCGTTCTGGATTCCGCCTCGGGGCCAGTGTCGTCGCAGCAACCGCCGGTTCTCATGACGACCCACATCTCAGAAGACGCTGCAGTTCCATGGGCGCCCTGGGCGGTCACTACAGGAGGAGGACCTCGCACTAACATTCGGATATGTGCAACTATTTTCTCTATTCGTTAATTAAATCGAAGTGGCTTGTTCGATAGAAATAGATCGTTACTCGTATGTAACTCTCTGTTAGCGTTTCTTTGAATTTGAATTTTCTTGAATTTAATTTACGTATTAATTCGAAACTGATGATGTCTGTTGCGCGTATTTGTTGCCAGCATACATCGATCCTGTTCGAAATTCACAAAATTATTGCTGCATTACAAGAATATCATAATTGTATTGTTATTATCTTGTAATTGTTGATTGCTATTGTATCAGAGTTATTATCATTATGTTATTGATATGCTACAATTATTATTATAGTGTTGTCGCGTTATATTGTTATCGATTGTTATTGTTGAACAATAGTTTAATGGTTCCCTCTCGAATGGATGTTCACATATAAGTTATGAAAGGCTAAATCTCCCGTTATCGTGGTTATGATCCTGAAAATCCAGGCATAAGCTTATGTGTTTGGGAGGATACGGTGTTGTTTGTTCTCTTTTTGTTGTTCTGAATTTAACTTTCTGTAGTTTTCATACGAGATTAAAATGGAATAGTTTGAGGATGCATCTTTTGGGTTTTATTTCAATATTAGTGAATTCCCTCTTCAAAAATGGCGGACATAAATCTAACTTATAAAAGGTGTAGAACGATATATAGCTCCTTCTGCAAAATAAAATTAACTTCTCAAATTTTAAATATCTAACTGAAGCTATAAATATGAACGGAACGTCTACAAATAATTTGATTAAGTTTTATCGAACGCAATGCAATACATGGGAATGGCCTAAAACACTAAAATAACCAAAAAATGTTAGTTCTGTATAGTATGGTTAAAATAAATTAACAAAAGAATTTATTCTGAAATTTTATACCCTTATTTGATTTCTAAGTATGCGTATTCATACATTATGATAATAAAAATTCACTTACTTTTTACACATTATTAGAATAATTAGAGAATAACGTATATATTTCTTTGTGAAATTTATATTTTGTCATTTTTACATGCATTTTCCACAAATACGTAATCTAAAATGTCACAACTCTGCAGATTTCGAAAGAGGCTCGCTGTGAAGGTCTCATCGTGTTTACTATTTGATGAGGAACCTAAGTTCCGTTTGAAGATACATTCTATTTTGTGCACCTTGTGCATTGATCGTGGAGGGGTAATGGTCAATGAAACATCGCATCTCAAGTTGACCATGTTAGCCTATAAAGGAGGAAGGGCTTTTATGAGCTTCTATTCAATTTACTGCTTCCATCGACCATTAGTCGGATTACGATTCACCCGAAGAGTAGACAAAACATTTATTTCCTTTTTTCCTCGACGAACCAATAAAAATCTGCTCTTATTGCCATGTCCTTCCGCCAGAGGGATCCTCATTTGTACGACTTTGATGTCCTCTAAGATTTTATGGCAAACTCCTCTTGCGTTTACGTCTTCATTCGCCCTTTTGTCTCCGACATTCTCATAATTGAAAGCTTCTGCGACTTATCCCTCAAAATGAGTCTTATAGAGTGCGATGTTTATTCATCCATTCATTCGAGGAAATCCAAAAACAGCTCAATGCTGCAAGTTACCAATTTAGCCAATATATTTAGCGAAAATAATTCTTGTGTTTTGTGCAGCAAGAATATTCACTCTCTCGTTGTTTAAAAATAGGTAGGTTCACATCAAAATTGTTCCTCGTTGCCTTCATTAGTACAACGACCTAATTATGTTTATTTCATAGTGTATTCTAATGGAAAATTTCTAAAGGCCACCTTTGATGAAAAATTTGAAAAACTGATAGGAAGAACTTCGGAGAATAAATCATTCATCATAATCGAGGATATAATATTGGACAAAGATATGATGAATAAATGATGTATTTAAGCGAAATCCGATGGACAAAATTCTTTTAAATAAAGCATGGTTGACAATAGCAAAGAAATATATAGGTCCTTCAAAGAAATCCAGGAAATAACAAGAAAATCAATTCTGCGCCTACCACACAGCTTTACATATCTAAAAAATTAAATTTTTTCTGAGATAATAAGGGAAGAATAATTTTATTTTGCATGTTTACGTGCTGAAGTAGTTGTTGAAAAGTTTGAAAGCTTTTATCATCAGTTTTCGCAAGTTAAATAATGATTTTGCATTTTATGAATTGCACAGTGGGATTAAATGGTTAATCTCGTCATTTAAATTAAGAAAATTGGAAAACTGCAATTAAAAACCCCTCAGTAGTGGTGCACCTTAAAAGAAGCGCCCGCAGTAATTTTCTTGCCGCCCAAAGATGGTAAAGAGTATTACTGGGGCATCATATGTTTTACTTCCGTTTATATTTAACTCATTTTATTAGATATTAATAAAAGAATGGTTCATTTGATAAATGCAAGAAAATATAGAATCAATGAAATCTTTGAAAAATCCATGACAATGAATAAAATTGATTTTTCAAGCAAATTAGAAAGCATCGATGTTTAACTTGCTTTTTGCGAAAGAAAGGATTAATATTTCAGTGTAATCGTTGAGTACTTCTTTACAGACATCCGAAATTTTCCTTTCGTCTCATCAGATTAGGTTGTTTTCCCTTAATTTTGGTTATATTACATATAAAGTTTTCAGCACTTGCGCAAATAAACATTTCAATACTTCTGGTCATGTTGATTTAATATTTCGCGATGAAAGTGATTACCTGATTTCTTTTAGCGAGAACGGAAGACACCCGTCTCTGCACACCCGTCTTCTTTTAATGGGCCCCCCGTCAATGGGGCCCCTTTTATCGCCCCCTCGCCTTTCATTCGGATTACTGTGGGAACCTGACCCCCAGTCGGAAGGGTCGCATCCACTCCACAAATACGTCACTATTCCACGTTTTTATATATACCATCATTACTGTGGGCTTGTCTAACTTCATTTAACCGATGTGCAATGTTTCAAAATAAGTTCCTTTCCTTGGGCATTGAATAGAGTGAAAATATTAATTGGAAGGAAGTTCGTATTCTTGTCATCAATTAATGTTCTACTTTCTGAAATTGAGTATACTTAAATATAAAATATATACATTGAATAGTGCATATATTAGATTGTGAATCTGTTGGAAGAATTCGAGTGTGATAAATCGTAGATAAGACATTATAACAATATAAATCTTCCATTACTCCATTAATAGTATTTTGCACAAGAAGAGAGTAATACTAATTTATTATGGAATTTATTTTACGCTTGCAGGATTCCTTAATTAAAAGCGTTGGGCTTAAAGACTATGCTAGTAAATTTAATACTTATGAAATTCATGAATTATGCATTCCATCAGTGAAATTAGGAAATATATAAATTTTTATTGATTTATTTATCCATGCAATGTCACTACAAATGGTCATCTAGCCTGGCGACAGTTATTTGAGGATTTAATAGAAAAACAAAATCCTTTCCTGGAATTCACCTCATTTGGAATGTAAACCCTTTCAAAAAGCTCCCGAAAGCAGCACGCTATACAAAGTCTTTTAATAAACAGTAATATGCTATTAAAAGGTTATCAACAATCCTAAAATACGGCTTATAATTTCAGATGCCTTACGTAACAATACAATGATATGTAAATCCAACTATTCTATTATTAATATGTCTACATCATACAATATCTCATTTTCTCATCTCATTTGATCCTTCTAATTAAGAAAAGAAAAAAATTAAGTCGTTAATGTAAGAACTTCAGTAAGATATCAAGGATTCCTTCAAGAATAAGCAAAGGGTTTCCATAGTTAATGCAATCGAAAATTAAAGTAAAAACGAGCTATCCACCATCGCAGAATGCTCGAACAAAATTGGTTGTGGCTGTAAGGCAAAATTCCGGAGCATAGAAAACGAAGTCGAAGACATTTCGGTGTTAATCAGTTGCCGTTGGCTGAGGCTTATTTGTATTCGAATCTCGATCTATTTCCTTTTAGAATTTCGCTGCGAAGAAACACTGCCGTTATTTCACAATGGCGCAGTTTAATTCCGTCAGGAGTTTATTTCCTTTTCCGAACTGCCATGACCGTTTGGGAAGTAGTAAAAAGAAACTCTGTCAACGGTCACCTCATAATTGTTTCAAAAGGTATTTCCCTGCCTTAAGTGTCGTTCCGCCCCACTTTGTCCATCCTCTATGTCATCTTCCTTTCCCTCTTTAATACCTGTCTCTCTTTCATCCCCACGCTATTCTTGAAATATAAGACACAACCAATAGGGTTATATTCCTTACATAAATTTCTGCCTTCTAAATCCCAAGTTGGTCAGATATGTAACCCACTATATGTTACGGAAACCCCTTGTAACTATATGTTACGGAAACCCCTTGTAACTATATGTTACGGGAAACTTTCGATGGAAGTGATGCTAGTAAGCCTCGAGATGAGGAGTGATGTAGTCACCCTTACTTTCCTAACTGAGCAAGAATTTCTTGAAATAAAAAGTTAATAAGTGTATGTACAAACGTCCAAAAATGTAAATAATGACAGTTTTGTGAGTTCTTGTGAAATTTTGTACATTTCTTGATCACATTATTATTTTAACGTTGTGATTCAACTAAGTATTGCTTGGGAATGTTCAAGAATGCCTTAACCAAGATTACCCCTAAACCAAGATGAATCCACCGAAGTGCAGTGCAATGACCGTATTCTTTCGGTTCGATTCCCCGTGCGAAATAAACCTCAGCTGTCAAAGCTATTTTTAAATTACTATATTTACATTTACTAGTGTTATTGTTAATAGTTAATCATGGTTTTCGTCCTCTGAGTGCCGATAAGCGGCTTAGGAAAACGACCCTGATATTTATAAAAGATATTTGATTCATTTATACTTTGAATTTGCATTTAAATTTGAAATTGAATGAAAATGAATGCCTGCTTCGATATGCTCTCCACCCGTCCTCTATATAGCGATCTTGTGTTAGGTTAATGTCCTGTCAGACTGCTATCCGTGAAATATAACCGAGATTAACACATCGATCTATGTTTCGAAATTTAAAATTTTCAAGAATAAAAAGAATAGGAAAATCAACGTTGAAAATGTAGTGCGAAACATTTATTTACGCGGGACTTTCTTTAGAATGTAAGCAATAAGGATAACCGCCGATGAAAAAGAATGTCTTCCAAAATTTTCTTCCTCAAACTCATTTCTGTGTCTTCCAGTGTGTCCTACACTGTGTCGGCTTTTAACACTTCGACCTAAAATTCAGCAATTTCAATGTCTTGAGACTCAGTCGCTTTATTTGTTTAAGAAGCCTCAGGGCAGGGCTTACATTTCGTGACACGTGTTTTGCATGACTCCGTCGCCCACGCGTGTGCGACTTGAGTGCCCAAAACACCACCGTGACGTGTCCAAGCGAACGAACTTCCAATCCACGTGCACTCGTGACCCAATTCCATTACTATGACATGATGACTCCTTCACATTTTCACACACAGGTTTTGCTTCTTCTCAACGATTAGCTGACATCATCAGAGAAGGCTTCGATGGAAATGAATACACAGGTCGGATTAAAGCTATCCCTAAACGCAAACATCAGACCCCGTTTTAATTATGAAAGTTAAAATTCGATTTTGTTTATAAAATACAGGTCATAGAAAATTCAGGTGCTTAAGTACGTTGAGAATAAAGGAAAACTTGAATTGTGAGTAGTATTTACGTAAATTACCATGAAATGTCAATAGATATATTATATAATGGCATTAATTATGTGTTATATTCGCTTACTCTGTACTAAAATTCTTTCCCATGAGAAAAACAAGTACTTGTAAATAAGCCGTGTTTCTAAAATTTTGAAAAAAATGTTGTACGTTGTGGAGAGTTAAAGAACGCTTATTAAATGGATAGGGCCCTCAGCTATTGCGTCCAATTATAAATCCGCCCATGACTATACAATATATAATTTGGATTTTTAATGTGATAATAAAGCATTAACTACATACTATTCATAACCAAAATTAATGTGATTCTCATACGACCATTATGAGGCCCAGAGAAGCAGGTTCTCTAAAAACATCATCTAAAGCTCTTACCAAAGGAATATATAGCCTGGGTTTATATCGACCCTGAATGAATAATTAATGTTTCGATGATGCATTGAAATTGGTGAAGCAGTTCTGAGAAGACCATCTCAGAGAGCAATTCCTAGAAAGAATATTTTTTAATTGCTCGTCCGCCTAAAATAAAGCGAAAGTTGTTTAGGCGTTCGTTGTCCTTGAATGCACGAGCCACAGATTTCCTCGTCGCCTTCGCTCGTTATCTCTCAATATTGCCTTTGCTGAATAATACATTTTCATCCACGTGGAAGCTGAATATGGCTTTACTTTTACTGTACTTCCCTCTACTCAGGGTCGTACATACATAAAGAGAAGGGATAAAGTATTCACTTCCACACTTTGCAGTTACATTTGATCGAAATATGTAATTCTAATGAATCATCAGCCCGTCGTATTTCTCACTATTAGAAGGGAAAATTCCACCGCGCAACAGTTGATGCATGGCCCGGTTAAGCGGCATTCGTCGTGGGGGTTCTGTGTTCGACCCCCGCGCCGTTACGATATTCCAAAAAAATCATATTTGTGGGAAAAATTCAAATTGCAATGGTATATTAACAATAATTTAGAAAGCACTTTAATAAATCTACTCAAACCAAGAGTTTTGCAATAATTCATGTAACTCGCTAAATAATGCTGAGGGTACCTAACATGGCATCGATTTAATTCTATACATGGCCATTCCAAAGCCTTATAATTTTTACCAAAAACTTACCGCACTTCGCAGCATTGTTATATTAAATTTGAAAGTCGCAAAAAATGCAATTTCAAATTACAGGCGAATCTCCAAAATTGCACAATAAGAGTTTCCCTCGCTGCATTTCGGAGAGGGCGCCCTCAGTGGTCTGCTTGTATTCCGAAGCCCACGTGCAGAATATTGAGGGAACAGCGATCGGCGCTTAAGCGGATGAGCGATTAGCGGAGTGATGTATGAGTCCCTCGGGGTCTCTCTTTTGGGAAAAAAGGAGAGAAACCGAATTTCGTCCTTCAAAGGGATTGGAAGCTATTTTAATGGCAGAGTACTCCATTTGCTGAATCACAACGACCGATGAGCTTATGATTCAGAAAGGAATTATAAACGCGGAAGAATCGCCTTATACAAAAAACGTTATTCAGCCTTCAAATCATAACACTTTAGAGCGGAATTGAGAGGGCAGTGAGCGCACTCTTTGATTTTGATAACTTGCGAGAATATTTTGCTGTCATTGTCACGTATTTACTTATTTTGTCTCACTCTACGCTTTGCAGGAAATTAATTAATTCCATTTCTTTTTAGTTTACCAAAATCTCGATGTTCATGAAAAATCTCATTTTTACCCCGTTTGTCTGGAAATGATAACTTTTACTCACAACGTTTCTTTTATTCACTCTAGACTGATAAAAAACTGATAAAATATTAAATCATATGTTAAGTTATAGGATGTTAGGATAGGATCATATCATAAACGATCCATTCTTAGAAGTTATGTTTGAATTTTAGCGTGCGGCTGTTTTAGGGACTTCTCCAACGATTAGGGTTTATAACTTTAATTAGTTATGACGTATACTTTTAATCGATGGTCTTTATGAGAAGAGAGAGTAAATGTTGACTCAGTGATATCGTAAGAAGAAAATTATTTTGGGGTCATATTTGACTATCCCTGACTCAAAACGTAACATTTTAGTAGTTCCCGTTTAAAAGTTAAAATATTCTGTTAAAAACTCAAATTCAAATGTCTTATCCTGTCAAGCCCAAATTCTCAGTACTGAATGTTAAGAAGATTTGGAAGGCAAAATTTTCCCTTGCTTTCTTCATCCCTCCTTTCTGAATCCATTTTATGTTATTGTAATAAATTCTGACAATGATTCTGACGGGACTTTTTAGTACCGTCTTCGTGCAGCTGTGAAGAATTCGCAGATGCATTGGTATTGTCCAATAAATCCAGTGTCCAACACCCAAACCATCCGTTAATCGTAAGGATGTATGCTGGTATAGCGATGACGGACAACCATTAAAGTTATCCATCAAATTCATCCAATTTGCATAGTAATAAGCAGCTTCTTAAAGAGATGGCATGGATGACCACGAATCCGTCGGGTGGACGCAGATAAGGAGGACCCCTTCTCTTAGTGGACAGACAGATGGACGACGGGGTTGAGTGACGTGGCCTTTATGTATGAGGACCAAGCGGAGGAACGCAGATTTCCCTTCCAGATTCTCAGGCTCTCTCACCCTCTCTCTCCTTAAATCTACGCTATTCGGGCTCTTTTCTCTAGGAAAGGTAGCGATTGTGAAAAGAGTAATGAACCGCAACTATACTTTTGAGTTGGAATTTTCGAGGGTCAATGAGGTTTATTGACGCAGAGTCGAATCAGTACCTCACTGCCACGAGACATATTCTAGGTTCCAAGAGGATTGTTGAATAACTACATTTATGTTCATGAAAAATCTGTTAAAAGCAACGAATATTGCTACAGACTAGATGACAGAGAAGGAAATTTCTCAGAAGGTTCAATAGGAGTATTTCGGAATGGAATAAATTAAGTAGACAATTCATTATATCCATCTTTAAAAAAGCAACAAATTATAGCTTCCATATAATTGTTCACCCAATGATGTCATCAGGTTGACGAGCCGGTCATTAAAAGTCTGTTTTGTAAGTTACAAAGTATTTTCTCTTTTAAAGACGCGTCAATGAAATTCCACGAATACACTCTTGATCACATCATTTTTAATTCCGAAAGCTTTTGTTTGAAAATGTTGAATTATTTCAAAAAGTGTTTGAATATTTTGAAGTAATCCATAGAGGAATATTGGAGTCGTCTCACACATATGAGCACGATTTTGTTAAAGATAACGGTTAGGTTGAGATTTTTTTCTGAGACCGCTAGTCTGGTAGTCCGGTAATCGTGAAAGACTGTTGCGGATCGCGAATTCGAGCATAGTTGACGATTCGGCGATTTTGTCTCTAGATTTAGCGACTTAATCCTCCTTCTGGTGAATATTATTCAGGTTTAGCGACTTCTTGCACTCCATAGAATATTTTTGATACGTTGACTCTCCTGAGAGTACATAACATGACATGTACAACTTGTTTTTAATAAAAATAGGATCACATTCAGTCGATAAAAATCGTAATACTCAGATAATAAATTTAATTTGTGTAATTTATAAACTGATATTCTATTTTTAGAAGAAAATTTAACCTATTATTTTCAATTACCTTTAAAATTTTTCTTAATTTAGGTTTAAATAAACTATTAAATTTTAAATATTAAGTTTTTCGATTAAAACCCTTAAAAGTCAACGAGAGAGATTTTCTCGTATGTCCTGCATGCCAATGAAACTTTATTAGAATAAATTTTCTGAGGCTTCCCATATCGATAACAAGGAAAGTTTGTTCTCTTTGATTATCTCACGTGCATTAGGATTCAAAGTTTACGCTTCACTTACACTCATTTCAATCCAGATGTCATTAGTTAACAGATGTTAGTTATGGTAGATCTTTCATCGACTTTTTAGCAACTTTTCTGTGTGCGGCATTTTCAATGATCTTGAGGGCGCTAATTCTGCATCTCAGTTCGTCTGGGAGAAAGTGACCCGGAGATCATGTCACCATACGTGCCAGCCATGCTGTAAAATTGAGATATCCATGAGTCAGTTATTCTTTTAAACTGTTTTGCGTTGACTGAATTGTATTTCCACCTCCATGTTTATGGAAAACGTGGAACAGAGATGTTTTCTCACAGTGACGTCGCACTCCACTTGCCTTCGAGGCGGTCAACCGAAGGGAATAATATTATTTTAAGCACCATATGGCCGTCAAGGCATTCGCCGTTATACATAAAAACGCTCCAAATACCCCGAGAAAAGGCCCTGTTTGCGTTCGGACCCTTTTTACGGTCACCTCTTCCAGAGACGAATTTTCCAAAAACGAAATTTTACTGCCACCGCCCATTTCGTGGCAATCGTGTGATTGAAATATATATATTTATATAGTTGGATAGGGCACGACACCCAACACCTAGTTTTACGTCCTTTGAGATATCGAAGAGGCGCCCAAGTGGACGCAATTGAATTGGATGGCCGCGGACGTCTAAATCATCTTCCCTCCCATAATTCCACCCCGGCACCACGTGCCCAATGACCCGAATCGAAACAAGAGAAGGTCCCCATCCGCAATAAAAGCGAGTCCTCTGGTTGGAGAGCCCTTGGCTATTGTTGCGAGGCCAGACAATGTCCCCACCTATCAAAATGCTCTCTCTATATATATAAATGCATTTATAACATGTATTTCCTTTCCCTCCTTTTTTACGAGGGTCAAATGCCGAGTCCAGCGACACCATGCACTACTTGACGCGTTCGCCTTCTCTCCGATCGCCTTTATTTCCTCGTCTTTTTCTCTTTCTCATATTATCTCCTCTTCCGGGTTTTCGACGCATCCGGTCGTAACTATGGCGACCATAACGCTGTCCGATTCATGTGTAGATGTAGTTCTGGGCCGATGTAATGGAACAAACGATCACTTCTTATTTCTGTTATCGCCGTGTTTATGAGCGTTCCAATGTTATTGCATGCGTCAGTGCATTTGGAGTTTTTAAGGTTACTCTGCTACGCTTGGGCAAATTACGAATCTGGACGTTGATCTTCAGTTACTGATTATTTCATTCTCCGTGAAAAATCGAAAGAAGTATTTCGGTTTCCAAAAATATTTATTACCAGAGGGCGACCGGTTTCAGCGGCAAAACGCCATCATCGACTCTGACAAACAACCATAAACGCATATACACCCAAAAAAGTTGGCGGAAGGGATGGAATCGGCTAAAAATCTCACCCGAAAAAGAAAAAGGTTCTAAAAGCATTGTATAGTATGAACTTACTCGTGCGGATTTGACAAACCGTAGAACGTTCGGCACGACTCAATACATTTTTCTTCGGAAATAACGGCTTAATTTACATTGTGACACAATCGCACACATTGTTCTATACGATTGCATCACATACATAGGATCATGCCGAACTATTTTGCCGCCTGAGTGAAGATGTCATCTTTCGTTTCATTCCCAAGCCAATAAGTTCAAATAATTAGAAAGTTGAGAAAATAATTAGCGTTCCTTACCTAAATTTTTTCATTTTTATAATTAAAACATCGAGTATCAATTGATTGTACATCAATAACATCTTTTAACAAAACATATCTTACGTGATATGTAATATTGAGTAGTTGTGTTAATGCTAGTTCAAGTAAATTTTAAGCTCATGTGTATATAATTATGTGCATATAATTATTTAACATGCCGTTTCTAAGTAATGTAATGTAATCTATTTGTGTTCTCAGATTCAGTATTTATATGTGTTAAGTTTCTGAGTGTTTGTTCTAGTTAATTGTTTAATTCAAATGGTTCTGCGGTTATTGAAGATTTTTTCATATTTATTTGTTTTTATACTGTTTATCTGCTCAAATAGTAACTTAGACTAGCTTGATAATGAACGGGTTTTTATATGATAATATTTTGTAATTGTATTGGTAGTAATTTGTAATATTTTTGCGTTTTAGTAGCACCTGCCCTAATGACTAACTACAGCATTATTATACAATAATAATAATAAATTGCTATTACTGAGAGCCCCCTGACGCGCTTGACTCGACGCCTCACTCATTTGTTCGGCCCTGGTTGTACCTCATTACTTCCTTATGCATAAATATTGCATATTAATTGTGATGGTAAAATTTATATTTTCAAAGAAAGAACATATCTGTGGAGAGCGAACTACCTTTCGTTTGAATGCTTGTGATGATTTAAGATCGAAGGCCTTTCAGCGGAGAGATTACGGTTTATCATAAAATCATTAATTCACATAGTTGAGGACCCTCCCGTTAAGCCGAATCCAAATTATACAGTTATGAGTCATTCTTGGAGCGACTGTCCATCCGGAGCCATCCCCTTATATCTCGGAATTCACTCCAAATCTGATATAATTACCCCGCAAAGGTATTGTACTGCCGGCAGATGGCTCGCTGCGGACACCGGAAACACTAATGAAAGTAAAAAGATGTGTACAGGCGTTGTATTTTCGCGGGAGTCGTAAATCCATAGCCTCTTCCTGTTGTCGTGTTGCCGAAAAAGCCTTTTATCTCGCCATCGCCTCACTTCCTCCGACTGTAATTGAACGCAACCCATTCCACCCCCAAATACATAGCCCACACCTCCGCCTCCCCCTCTCTCCACTCCATTTCATCGCTTATCTCCATTCTTTTGTCTTTTCCGCGTGATTAAATCCTCGTCTCCATTGTTCGGATTTTAATTCCAATTCTCACGGGCCGAGGAATTCCATTTACGAGCTCATGAAAATGATGCGCAGGTGTACTTTGTTGCGCTTATTTTTTTTATGGAATCGCGCTTTAAATCATCCCGTGTTTGTGTCGATAAGAGACGCTAGCGTGATTAAAAATCCGTCCTATTGTCATTGTCGTGTAAATTCGTCGTGTGTTGTCGTATCAGGTCTTTCTGATGGAAGATTTTCGTTCCCCGGCTCGTCTTCTTCTGACCGATATCAGATTATTTATTCTCTTCGTATTATTATAACTAGTTATCGTCAATATCATCACTTTAAGTTATTTCAACAGTACAGCATCGTTACGTAATACTACTTCTGTTGCAACAATCACTTAATATTCATTTTCCCTGCATCTAATATGTAATTTAATTGGTGGATATTTAGAATACTCCATTTCCATAACTCAACTCACAAGTCAAATTTACCAGTGATTTTTAATCATTCTAGACATAATCATCTATTAAGGAACCGTGCATTACTTAACTCTACACTACTAATACATTATTTACAAAATTTATTTCTTATTTGTAATTTTAAGAATTTTAACCTATAGCGTTGACGGATATTTAATATACTTAACCAATTGTAACTTATTTCGCTTATCTTTACAGTTATATACCGCTTGAAGATTTCAAATTTATAATATTTTAGTTTGTGGTGTTCATAGGACTATCTTGCATTCAAATACCCCTTTGGTTGTTTAATCCTGACGTAATTGTCTTAATTACTCTCTGTCTGGTGTAATCCCTGGTTTGTGCATCACAGAATTCGACTTTGTTAGCAAATTATTTCCACGAGTTGCCAATGAAATGAATGAAGCATTCAACGGAATTTCCTATAAATAATTTTCTTTTGCAAGAAAACAATTTTATCTCTTATCACATAAACTCCCAATCGTAATCTGTGTTCACCATACGAATGCTAAATAGTGTATATAAATCTGCACGAAATTCGTGAAACTTAAGTCAAGAGAGGAAAAAAACTTAAGTATGAGGTATCTGCTATTTTATGCTAAGAATCTCATTTAGCCTTCCATCTTTCACTTGAAAAAGTATTCGAAATTGTTTCGAATCGACGTCTGCAGAACTCGAATTGAAATTTAAATTCAAATCGAATACAAATGTAGTGATGGAAATTATGTTTCCGTAATTCTTTTTTACCAATCTTTTACAGTTTACAACTTTTAGGTGAGAACGCTTCTGGATGAAATAAATATGCTAATCAAAGCGAATGTAATTACGAAATTATATCCGATCTGAAAATTTCCTTATTGTAAATTTACAAAGCTAATTTTAATGGATGACGATGAGCAGGAGACGAAGAAAATGCGAGTTGAGCAACAAATGAACAAAACAGAATGTATCCAAACGAATATTCTAGTTTGATTCTAAATTCAAATGATTTAGTAAGTTAGATTTTGGTTCGATTCTTAGTTCAGAATCACGATTTGCAGATTACTGATTATCACAGATTTTAGATCATGAAACAAAATTACACTGGTCTAAAGAGAGATGTAAAATTTGTCATGGCCTCGCCCAGGAATTAAGTAAATCTCACGAGGAATGAAAATGATTATTTTAATCGCAGAATATCATGGTTGATTACTTTATATTCTTCTTTCCTAAATTTAAGAATCTTTCTTATTTTTCCTCTTATGGGATTTTTGCAAGGTGAAAATACACGAATACTGTTTCCTTGAGGGGTAAGTAATTACCTTCGCAATCAAAGCCTTTCTCAGTGTCCTTCCTCGAGCGTCACCTGCTCCTCAAAATCAGAGCACTTGCTTCTCCTCTCCCGCCAACGATTTAGTCCTTTTTTTCGAGGCTTCCATATTCAAAAGACTGTGATTCCATCAGCAGCAGGTGTTCGGATTCTACCCCACAATTTCCTATTCCCTCCAATCCCATCCTCTGACTTCTACTGCGACTCGGAATTTCACGTCAACGTATCGCCACGATCATCACGCAATAGCTTCCTCAGTTGTAGTTTGTATATTACAATAATGGAAAAGTAAATAAATGATTAAAAGTTGATTTTCGTTTCTTAAAAATTGAGAATACTTAGAGAAAGTTATTGAAAATCAGCTGATGCTCTTCTTGAATGCTAATTCTTGATTTTGATGACATAAAAATATAAGCGCTCTCTGATATCCAATTGATTCGCCTGTGGTGAATTGGTCACGGGCTCACTTAGTATGCCATTATCTGCAAAATAACCTCAACTGCTGAAGCACTTTTAACAGTACTTCTACAGAAATATATTCGAAAAAAGGTTATTTATATTCTCCAAAGGATAGTTTCTCATGTAACATAGGTTTTTATGAAAGATATTATGAATTTTTACGATGAAATATTTATTTTTAGTCGACGGCAAATGTAGCGCCATGCGTCTCCAGGATTAATCATCTCTTTCATATTTCATATTCTCGTTTAGTTATCTGTTGCAAATTCTGAGTTACCGTGGCAATTACAAGATTAAATTACAAAAGTAGACTATAAAGATATTTATATTTTCTCACAATACTTCAAATTATAATTTTTATTTCTGCCGATAATAAAGATCTTGTGCTCTTTATGGTCTAGTATGAAATGAATATATATTACCAGATTAGATTTAATTTTAGTTATGTAACTACCAAATGAATTGTGTACCAAAATAATCATCTAAATATCAAATTGTGTTCGAGATTGCCGAAGAATTATAGTTTGCTGAGTTTGGACCCTCAGTTTGCCGCTGTATATTAACCCAATCTAAAGATTATGCTCAACGGAAAGGTTGAAAGCTAACATGATGAATAGGTGCTATTCATGATGTTATTCATTCTTTCTTACATGTGCATAATTCATTAACGCTATGAAAGGAATGATGCAAAATCCGCCTTTGTACCGGATACTAAGGCAAAGAACAGTAAAGTAGTGCAGTAAGTAGTCATTGTATATGGGTCTAATTACCCTTCATCATAACTGTAGGAACGAGTCACCTTTGAAGGTGCTGTTACTTAATTGTCGCCATGGAGATGATGATGAATACTCTAGAAATATTCTCCCACAGCCAATTTAAGAAAGGAGCAACGGAAGTCGTTAAACGAAGTTTTCGAATGACTATCAGCTCTAATGGAACAGGATATAGGTTCACTTGTTCTGTAAATACTGCCTACATAACTTCCTCTATTCTCTAGGAAGTGTCATCCCCAATGTGATAATATAAAAATACTGCAGCGATATTAGCATATCCATGAAGCGGACGGGTCGCGGATATCGAGTGAAACGGACAATGCAATTAGTTTAAATTAGCACGAAAAAGTACAATACATGCATCCATAACTGTACCACTCTACGTTAAAGGAAGCAGGGTTTCCTAGAATTATTACGTTAATGATGCATTCTTTTGATAGTTTTCAGATCCAAGTAATCATTTAGTTAACTATCTGCAGGTTTTCTACACACCCCTGTTTGCGGGTGTTTTCCTGCTGTGATTTTTTTCCTGATCTCTAACTTAAGTATTTAAACCCAGAAATTATTTTCGAAGGAGCTTATAAACACTACGAGGCTGGACAAAACTACGTGCGACAAAACCCCACTGACATAAATGCCCACACGTAAAAACCGCACAGTTATAAAATCCATGAAAGAATTGTCATATAACAGGACACTGTTATGGATAGGTGTTTCAGCTATGTATTATGCTGGGACTTAGCCTGAGTAGTAGCAATTTCTATTTAAAATACAACTTAATAAATTAATAACCGTATATTAAATTCTTTCCGAGCTTAGCATGGCATCCACGACCTTGTGGAACAAAGGCAGTGCAGGTGTACTCCTTCAACGAGCCACACGCCACTCTGATTTCCCTCATTATTGTTACACTTTTATCTGTGGGAGAAGATCTTCTTCCGCACCCTCTTCTATGCATTGTGGAGATTGCTGTAAGCGAAAGTCCTTAGAAAAATGAGTGCGGACCTCTAATTGCTGCATTATTTCCGCATTTTCAAAAGCGCTAACGCGGATTAGCGTCGCATTCCTTTGCGTGTCCGTTTGGTGATTAGCCGTCGATAATCCAAAGGAAAGTCGACAAAGAAATGCCGTTTTAACGCTTATATCACGACATCCGTGTGAAAAATAACAGTAATATTTCTAAAGACATCGCGAGAAAAATTTCCTTGAAAGAGATGCGGTAAACTTGAGGGTTTTATTTATAGATTGTTGAAGAAGTGGGAGTGGAGTTTAAGGATGGAGTTAAAAGATTCCGCTACAAAAGAGTGGCTTCAGACTTTTTCGCTACGTCTTAATTCTTTAATACTAAGTTAAAACTACTTAGTTAAAAATTATATAGAAATATATATCATTTTATGCGTATATATAATTATACAAATAATAGTTTTGCAAAAATTAACAACTATATACTTAGTCGCTGTAAAATATTTTGCTAGAGAATATTATAGTTTTGTATGTTACAAAATGTTTCGCATCACTATCATCTCACTCCTTGTAAGTGATTTTGTTTTTACTTAACTTGGGCCGCCTATTTTATTTTTGCTGTAATCATTTGCTCTACGCAAATTTATTGTCATTTGTTTCCAATGAATTTTAAATTAATTTTCGTTTTGAATAATTAAAGTATATTTATTCCATAGTATTTTGAGAGAAACGTTCAATCAATATTAACAAGCCACCTAACTAAAACAATCTAGAGAAACTATTGCATTGAATATTCCGTACGTAAATTTTTTTAAGTAATTACTTTAACAAAGTAGCATCTGAGCAGATATTATTGCAGTAAAATATTTCAGTAACAAATTAGAACTATCGACGAAAAGATGAGACATTCATAGAAAGAAAATCTATGTGAAATTCAATTTTAACGAAAATGTAAGTAACGAGTCTTCCAGATTCCGTTGGAAGAAGTCTTTCGCTGTTGGTCGAGAAAATTTTTAATTTGCTTCCGCATAGTATGCATGTAGAATTAGTTTTCCTTTTCTAGTGGTGGATGTGCTTTTACATTTTGATTGTAGTAGTAGTATTTTTAAAAGTGCTTCGAAAGCTTAAGTTATTTCGCACATGAACCTCCACCAGGAATTGAATCTGAGACCACTTTTACGAAAGTCGAAAGCGTTACCCACTTGGCTATCCGGAGGCCGGTATTTTAAGGTAGCATGTTGCATATTTTATGTGGAAGCTGTGTTCGCAATCAGACCTATACACAAAGCTGTGCAACAAATGTTTAACTTACAATTGGGGAGATAAACGATACTAACAATACTTATTAGTGAAAATATTATTAAATATAGGATGCATTTATCGATTTTTACTAGTAGAATACATTTTTGGTTTAAACATTTTGGCCTTTTCTTCTGCTGTCCATGAATTAAATGCTCAACGGTAACGCCACTCTATTCAGGAATAGACAGACTCCTATTTTTAAAAGAAATAGATAAATAAGCGCTTAAGGAAAGCATTAGCATAAGGATGAGTAGCATAAATAGAGTAGGGAATGAATTATTTGCATCTTCGTCCAATTTGGGACGGCTTCGGTTACTCAAGAGGGAGAAGATGCAACGGAGCCCTAATATGATTATGGAATCGCCCATATCGAAAAATATATCCCGTTTAGGCGACCGATGTCGTGGGGATGACATGACCATCTCCCGCATGTTTTGCGGTGTCTGGGTAATCTCCAATCGGCGATTGTCCTTTGAGGGAGAGCCTTAGTCACACATTACCGCGAATCTGTTTCTTTTTTACCCAAATCCCTAATGCATTTTTTATGGTGGACACTGTCCGGCGGGTGCTCTTTCTTCGCAGGAACATAATCTCATTATGCCGTCCCTTCGGTCGTAAAAATCATCGCAGCACATCGGGGAAATGGCAGGGGGTCCCCTCTTAATTACGGTGCAATCAATGGCTTCCCCTCGGATGAATATTAAACGACATCTTGGATGGCATTCATAAACTAAAGCGTAGCGGAAGTAACTGAGAGTGGTTTGCATTATATGTACTGGTTACAAACATTTGCTGGTGTTGTATTCAGTCTTCCATAAAGGTCCTCTATACAATTCTTCCAGCGAAGCAAATTAGAGGACGTGAAAAACCAATGCAAACCGACTGAGAGTAATAACTAAAAGGTGTTATATATCCTTCTTATGTCTTAGAAACTGAAAAATATGGTAGAAAATATGGTACGTAAAAACAAGAAAGACTCAAGAGATAAAAAGACAAAATAGGTAAATACATTACTCGTGTAGGTGATAGAGAATTAGTTGAGGAAGAAAATGAAATTGCGAGATCAAATTTGCCGTAATAAAATCCCGTTCCGAAGAATCTTAGGCGTTAAACGATCGCGAATGCTTTAATAGAATTTTTTAATATTAGTCCGAAGTCCTTTTTTTAAAGAACCGTAAACACTCCTTTGAATCTAAAAAGAACGACGTCTGAATCTCCCTCGGAACATAAAACTTCTCTTGATTAGAGAATGAAGGCCTATCAGCTGATTAAAAATCAATTGGGCAATAGCAGTCGCACCTTAATGGGGGACCTCACGCCGAGACCCTTTCTCTTTTATAGAACCTTAAATCTTCTTTTCTCCTCAACACAACTTGCTTTAATCGGACATTAACTTCACTGCAATTTTATTTACGTCCGCCGGCTCAGGTGGAGACATAAATACTGCTCTTTCGCCAATCGCCTTTTCAACTATAGTTAATTTCTCATTATCTTTCCTTATCGAGGTTTAATCTCCGCTGATTCCTCTTTATCGCTTGTAGAATCACCTGAACCCCCTGAAGACCTTTTAAACTCAAATGCATCAATTCTGCTTATTTTTGTCAGGGAATTGAGGAGAACCGATCAAAGCAACGGAATGTAATATTTCAAATGTAATCTCACGCGAATGAAATCCTTTGAGTTACTTCGCAGGAAGTACCTCTGCAACCCCATTATAGAGAATCCGGGTGTGATATATGACGCTAAAATAAAGATTTCATCAGCTAGTTAGTCAAGAATTTAGTTTTGCTTCATTTACTTTTAGCATTTACTGAATTTTTACAATTGTCTTATGATTCACATGAAAAAGAGTTTCCATTAACACTCTTCGTTGGCCGTTTAAAATTATATTACTTCGAGTAAAATTAAAATGATTTAGATAAGGTGATTAATCGTGAATTCATCGAATTTCACGGAAACCGAATCGAAAAAGGAAAAAAACTATGTAACTTCCAAAGAAGATTTTTAGTTTGACATGTTCGGTCAACGTATTGACAAAATCAACAAAATGTATTTCATCATATTCTTGTTGACATTTTCATCATCACCTGAAGATGTCAACAACTTGATGAAACATATCGAATTAGAAATCTGCTGTGGAAGTTATGGAGCCTTTTTTCTGTTCATGTTGGTTTATATCACTTCAGCTTCGGAAATATATCCGCACTGATTTTAACATAAATTTCGATAAGACGCTAAGTTGACCATGCATCGAGGAACTATCTGATATAAAATCCTAATATATATACCTAATAATAAGCCATCAGTGATTATTCTGAAGAATTAACAATTTTAGTTGAAACCAATGAAATCCCGCAACCATTTTTATGGAAATTGAACAGTGCTCAGTCTCATCCAAAAGAATACCTAGAGAAAATTCCCTTCGAAGAAATTTGAGTATTGAAGTTATTGGCATAGCTGCTGCGCCTTCTCCCACTCTTTCCTCATCCATTCTGAGTGAAATATTCTATCCGGGGAAGTTCCCTCATTACCAGCGATAGCGGAGCGTGACAGCATATTTCTTCGGAAGATCGTAATGTAGCGTCCTAATCTATTTAAGTTGTGTTAGGCAAAAGCATAAATAGAGGTGGAAGTTTGTTCGCACCCAGCAGCAGTTTGGGAACCATTCAAAGGCTAACCATTACAGCGCAGCATTTAACTGGTTGGCAGTGCATAAGAGGAAAGCACCTATTTGAGGAGTCGAGAAGTTAGGGCAGCATTTAGGGAAGAAGTTAGCGTCCCCTGAGTTAGAGCCTTAGGAAATGGGATGGAAATGGCCTTCGTACCCCAGGAGGTTAGTTAAGAGGAGTGGCCGGCAGAGGGTGCGCAAATGGGGATGAATCCTTATTAAGTTATTTTTAAGAAAGGACAGCGCCGCACAGAGGGCTAGAATCGAAAAAAGCTGGCCAAAAATACGAAAACGCTTTTCTTGAGTGCGGACCTCGAAACTTCGCATGATTGATTAAGAATAAATCCTGCAAACAACTATGGAAGTCATTTACGTTCGATCCTTAACCTTAAATTTATACAGGAGGTCAAAGTTGACCAATTTTTGCGAAAATTTCCCTTTTCCGATTTTTCGCGAAATTCTTCAACTTCGAGTCGACCGTGAACCCAAACTAGGAAAATCATCGGGTAAAATATGATGCCATATTATAAATATGTTCTTTGTCCTTCGTAAGACTTAGTTTCAATGAGTGCTGTTGAATATTTATATACTTTACATTACAAAATGGCCGACCCTTATTTTGGAACAAATTTTTACATAAAGCGAGGAAAATAGTAGATTGAGACACCGTGTGACACGGAGTTATTTACACCACGATAAGCAATAAACCTTCTTTAATGGGAATCTGAAATAAAATCTTGCCCCAATTTGCCCCAATAATATATAAGTCGACTTTTCAACATCGCTGCAAGGGCCAAATCCGCGCGGCGGAGCACCGTCCTCCGTTACGCTCTCGTGTTTTGAGAGGAACAACGAACAAATACGATTCTGATTCGTTCTTTTTGTATATTTTAGGCATTATTATTAGCCGCGGCGGTTAGATTACGGACAAAGTTGAGAGAATGCAATAGAATGACAGTGTTCAGACTGGAGCGCTGATTTTCAGGTTTAATAAATAAATACAAAACAAAATGATATTTTCATTCACAAGTCCATAATTTCTCTCTTCTCAGCCTATGCTAAGTGCGTGTGAAAAGTTAATTAGACGAATGTAACCGCCCCCTCTGCTTTTAGAACGAAAAATTCGGAAAAAGGGGTGGTTGTTTTCTAGTAAATACGTTATAATTATTTAATAAATTCGGCCGAGAACATAATGTAACGATTTGAATAAGAAATTTACAAATTCATATTCCAATAGCGTTTATCATTTTTGTCTTTTCCCAATAATTTTATAATCAGTATACCGTTGTGAATATAATTTTAAATGCGTAACTGCGAGCTTGAAAATAGAATGAGGCTTACAAAGCGAAATGAGGAGAGAGGTATTTGTCGTTATTTACTCAACGAACCGGAAAATATCCACGTTGTGACCTTCTGAAATAAGTCTACAAAAATACACCGGAAAACGCCTTTCTGCGTTGGTAGATAGTGAACACTCATTGTGTAAATTCCATACATTGCTCATTTAAAATTCCAAGACAAAAATATGTAATTGGAAAGTGAATAATACACCATTTACCAATATTGCTATTAAATGATAGTTAATAATTAATAGAATAAGACTTAAGTATTACGGTAACAATATGTGACTGAGAAATAAATATTATAACTATATAGAGCTTTGTATGAGTTCTTGGAAGGAGAACGAGTCTTACTAGGACAGTAAAGAATGAGGCCTTTTCTTTCCTCACTGTGCCATAATTTTAGGACTTTCCACATAAAGTGCAACAGTGAAGCTATGAAAAGCACAATTTATATCAGGAGAAAATGGATTCACAATCACTCATGCCTCAGAAGATTTCATTTACCATAGCCTGAGTAAATGCCAATAGATATGTGGGATACATTTTCTTTATGAAACCAGATTGGTAGAAGTTCAAACCTACCCACAAATAAATATTACAAAGGAATCTAAATGCTATTCAATAAGCAATAAGGTGAAAGAAATGTGAAATCTAAAGATTCCCAAATTACTACTCATTCTTACGTTCCTTTAAAATTTGCTTACAATTATATTAATAATGATTCCCAGGCTGGAGTTCAGATTTTGAAGTAAATCAAGTGGTTCACAATTAAACTCGTACACATACATACTCTGCCTTACCTTACATTACCCAACCCAGATAGCAAATGAAATATTCCCTAATAAGAATAATCTTACTTACCTATCTATCATATATGTTACCGGATTAATACGTGAAAATGCACGAAGAACCCCGTCTCCATTAATCCACAGCCAGATCTCCATCCATTCGATGGCATAGTAACACGGTTGAGTTACAGACTTGGAATTTTGCAGAAATAGTGCAGGTTTGCCTACACCTTCGTTTAACATAAGAAATAAAAAAAATATAAGTATCAAATCGAAGACTGTTTCTTTCACTGCCATATTTTGACGAAGGATCACCGATCGTAAACCTTAGTTTCTAATGCACAAACACACTTTTATCATGTTATTCCACAAACACTTACAGCATATGCCAAATATACTGCGATTGATATTCCACCATGTAGCACTACTCCAATATTTCTTAAAAAACTTGCTAATGTCAAATAATGAAAACTTGAAGTTCATGGAAGCCAAGGTAGTCTTTTCTTGAGGATATCAAGAGGTCCTCACGTGTTTCCGCCTTTTCAAAGAGAATTATGGTATAGAAAACTCTGACGAACGAAACTCATTCCTAACGCCACGTCACCTTCGAATATCTCAGTTCTATGTCTCGCTATGTGGATAGTGTTCAAAATGGTGTCATTTACATTTTCCTGAGGATTTCAAATATAACCAAGAGTGGAATGGAGTTTGTGTAGTGTGAATCAAGCGTTACATTCAGCGATTTCTTGGAAAAACGTGTGAGTGGGAATCGAAGAATTACGGCACCTGTAGTGCATTACTTATTCTGAGTATATTCTTGTAATAGTAAAAGAAACAAGAAATTGTTATTCGCCATCTTTGAAGTCCGTTGCACTGTAGAGGCTAAGAAGTCTGAGTCAGGTCTCGAAGAGGTTTGCAGAAGCTTTAAAACAGCATTACTTCGTAGAGGGACAATTAACGACAGCTTTACGAGCGTTTGATGGTGAGTCAGAAAGTATTCGTACATTCAGTCGCAATATTCTGATTATAATGAGAAATAACCAAGATGAGTTCCAATGGTTATTCTTTTATTTCAATATTCCTGGGTAAATTCGATCAAATAGTATCAATATGACGTGTCAATAGTAGGAAGGATATCGATAACAACGTCAGATAGTTATAATTAATCTCAAGTGTCGTTTCCTTTCAATCACCCGTGAACATATTAGGATTAAACAATGTTTAAATCATGTCTTATTGTGAATACTATTTTGTTAGTAAAGCTAACAATCTGAAGTACATACATGATACTTTTATCTTATGAGAAAGAGAATATTATAATAGTACCCCAAATAATATTTGTTTAAATTACACGAATTTATTACATTAATTTTTTGTTAATTTAATCTCGTCGTTTCAAATACCATATATTTCGTTTTCGCATAAAATGGCCGTACGTCACAATGACGTCACACGTATCTATAACATATTTTACGTCAAGTTTTAAATACGACATTTTAGAAGAACGTAATATTTTATACATATTTCAAATTGAAATTAAATTATGTTGAGACCAATAAAATTTTAATTTAATAATAATTAATAATTACGAAAATAGTAACAAATTTCTCCAGTAGGGGGAAAAGAGGGGGGGTAAGAGTAACAGCGATAGAGTGACCAATCAGAACTCACGATTTTGTTTAACCGTAGATTTTTGAAAATAGATCTCTCTTTGATCTGGAAACTTCGTCTGGTAGGACGTATTGGGGAATTTTTCGAGATAAGTGTGAACTTCTTCGATTTATGTAGATTTCAGATTCGATAATCGTGAAGCATAAGTTTAGTTTAACGTAATAAATTGTACTTCTTAAGCCAAGATTATTACAAGATGAAATTATTACTTACAAGATTTAATTAAATTAAGGATAGGGAATTTTCCGACGTCAAGAGGACCGCGGGACGTCTTGAGGATCCTTTTAGTTTTGGTAAGTATAATATATTACTCCAATCTTAATTAGTGACATATTCTGCGCTTCAATGCAATATTTAATACCGTGAGCTGTTATTTTCATATACTTAATTATTTTCCGGTGTAATCATAGTACATATATTTATTCGTGACGCATGATATTTTTCTGAGTAGCTACCAATCATGCTTTTGGATCATTCATTATTTATATGATCACATTTCTTATTGAAGAGCAATGAATCACTGTTACGTAAGTATAATTTTATCCGACTTCTGATATTTGTTGATATTTTATGTACGAAGTAATGAAACTAAAGTTCTGAATGTATAATTTATCCGCGGGATATGCTGTGAAATATACCAGCAACCGGTTTAAAAGCGGTTAAATCTTCAAATATTGGCCGTTTACATACATAAGAGACTTATTTTTCACCTGCAGCCAACCGGTATTTCAACGGAAATTTCCGTTTGAACTTCTAAGTCTAACCTTGCAATTAGTTTTTAATCAAATCAATATCACTATTTCTTTCTTGTGAATGCGATTTCAATTCGAGGTAAACCTGTGTTTTGTATTTATCTTCGATTTTGAACATTTTCATCGAATTTATACTTTTTAGTTAAATATTGCTATCAGACATATGGACCAGGAAGATTTTCTCCAATTAAGATGAAATTGTTACAATTATATTGTATTAGGAGCCATAACTGGAAAAATATCTACTTTCTAGTGGAACTTATTCTACTAATATTTTAGTAAAATTTTTCAGATCAATTTTTGATGCTTAAATCGAATATGTAACGGATTAAGTATTAGAATTTGATATTTGAAATTCAGTTCAGCTTTTAGTATTTGAATTCCTTAATAATCGATTTACACATAAGTTGCATCTGATTTCAGAAACAAAGTATCAGTAATTAAGTCAGTACCTTCTCGTAAGTGATATTCGAGATTAAACCATTAGAAGGTTTTTTTCCCGATGGTTATTTAATATTCACAGTGTAATTCAGTAATTAATGATGCTTTAAATGGAAGTTGGGTACTTAATTTCAAAATTTAAGCATATATTTATTATTTTTCAAAATAATTACTATCTTGATTATCAAACAGTGCTTATTAATCAATCGAATAAAATATTAAAGTTAAAAACATTTATTATACTTTAGGCGATGTTTAAAAGGATATTTTTAATATGGTCGTAACCAAAATCCTTACTTGAATCATTATCGTTGGCAACCTCATGCTTTTATATATGTACCAATTGTATCCACTATTGATTTAATTTGGTGTTTCTATTTATTACAGATTGTGACTTCCTCATCTTCTCAGCACTTTTTCTCGTATGAGTTCCTCCTGTGTGACAGTGGAATGACACTGAAGATGCCAAGGGTAACCGGAGATCAACAAGTGGTAAGATATTCAAATACAATTAATAATAATTAATTTAACAATTAACGATATATATTCTGTGTATCTTGTATTAAATCCAGAAAATCCGAGTACGGTGGATGAAGCTAAAACAAAATAAAACGTAACATAGCATTCGTGACGTCTTCAATCTCCTACAATTTTCAACGTATATTAACTCGTAGAAGGTGATAACATTCAGACGAGAAAACAGTTTATTAGAAAATGGTTTTATGACAAGGAGGGAAATATAAATAAATTATATGTTTGTTAGAATCCGTATTTCAATAACGTTTACTATTTTTATCATTTCCCAATAATTAATAGTCAGGTGACTGATGACCATTTATGATTACAGTTTTCAAATGCATTTAATAAATTTTAAAATATGAAACTCTTTCTTTTGAATTATGATAAAGTATCCAATTAAAGGAACTCCAATCGCGTCATCAACTTATTCACTAAATACAAAATTCTATTGTCGCGACCTCTTTAGATTCTTCCTGTATTGAGTGAATCAATTCCAAAGCCTTTTTTTGTGATTATGTGTGACATTGTTATTGTAAACACTTTATCTGAAATTGCATAAATAAACCCTGAGACACTTAAAGCTTCGGAAAATCTGTTGTGACTATCGAAAGACGAAAGCTATAGTAACATTTACAACGTTTTTGTCTTCTAACTCCTGAACAATCGGTAACTAATATTAAGATCTTAGTATTTTTATTTTTTGGTCTAAAGTGATGATAGACTATATAGATCAGGATTTGCATAAATATCCCGCTCTAATCAATCCTCATCTGATTTCTTCCTGACTTATAATTCCAATTAAATGATGTCAGAAACTAACGTCTGCAGTGATACAAATAATGTGATCTCTTTAGTCAATCATCTCTTGAAATATAAAGACATGCTATGGATGAATCTACAATTCTTAAATGCATATATAACTTCCTATTCTCGCGGGTTTGCACGTAGGTTTTTAAGACTTAATAATTGTTCGGTGTCTTGTGATCTTACCCTTTGTTTCTTTTATCCGCTTTTGGTATCTGCAACCAGTTACTTTTACTCTCATTCACATCCTCAAAAAGCAGAAGCACTATCATTTTTCTCTTTTGTATACATACTTTGAAAATGAGAGGACCGAAAATTATACATTGATAACTTAGAAAAACCCTTCCCTATTATCCCAAGGACAGATGGCTCTCATTAGCTTTCACTGTTAAGAGATTAGCAACCGAATCAGCCTTGTTTTCCTTGACTTTCGATTCTAGACGGAAGTTCAAGTTTCTAGTAAATTTTCGCGAGCAAACAAGGTTAACATACTTATCCTTATTCTTATTTTTCATGCGGCCAATGTATAAGCCATTCATTGTGTTTTAACATGATCCCTATCAATCATCAATTTACAACTCGCTTCAAATGCTTCGGTACTATTTGCAGTGATTTTTCACTTCGCCTACAATTGAATATCTAATTCAAAACGTGATATGCTTTTTCTCTTTGTTTCCATGAAAATACATAGATAGTAGTTTTCACATTCTTCGTCTCTTGCTCATCATCGTTATCTGCTGCATAAATTTTCAAATTTATAATTATAAAATATGTTAGATTAGATTTTCTTTGACTTTGACTTTCGAAACTGCATTCATTTTCATTACTGAAATAAGTTATGTTAGTAGAGTTATCTCATTATACTTCCATTTCCATACATATATATATTCCATTTGTATTTCAAAAAAGGTTCGTGACCTCAATTTAGTTTGATTGACATTTCTTAAGGCTCTATCCCGTACTTTGGTCACACAGGAGCAAATTACCATATTTTGTCACAAATTAGCAACTTTAAATTAAATTAGCATTAGGAAATTTCGGAGCAAAATATTTCTCTTCGTAAAATGTATTTTCACTAACGACTCTTATAAAATTTTCTAATGCTTCCATTCACTTCGAAAACTTTTTCCCGTTCCAAAACAACTCCAGATGTGGCCAATTTTTGTATTTGAAGAAAATGCTACGCTATATGCCACCATTTTAATAATATCACAACTTATATTTCATTACTGTTATGAAATTACACAAAGTGATGGCTTTTTGTACCGATTTTGTAAGAAAATTTTCAGTATAGTTGAAAGTGAGAGTGAAGAAACATTCAGTATCAAAATCATAAACATAGTTATCTAAAATATGTACGAAGTATAATAATGCTTAAAATATACAAAAAGAACGAATCAGAATCGTATTTGTTCGTTGTTCCTCTCAAAACACGAGAGCGTAACGGAGGACGGTGCTCCGCCGCGCGGCTTTGGCCCTTGCGGCGTTGTCGAAAAGTCGACTTATATATTATTGGGGCAAATTGGGGCAAGATTTTATTTCAGATTCCCATTAAAGAAGGTTTATTGCTTATTGTGGTGTAAATAACTCCGTGTCACACGGTGTCTCAATCTACTATTTTCCTCGCTTTATGTAAAAATTTGTTCCAAAATCATTAAACTAAGTCTTACGAAGGACAAAGAACATATTTATAATATGGCATCATATTTTACCCGATGATTTTCCTAGTTTGGGTTCACAATCGACTCGAAGTTGAAGAATTTCGCGAAAAATCGGAAACGGGAAATTTTCGCAAAAATTGGTCAACTTTGACCTCCTGTATAAATTTAATGTTAAGGAACGAACATAAATGACTTCCATATTTGTTTGCAGGATTTATTCTTAATCAATCATGCGAAGTTTCGAGGTCCGCACTCAAGTAAAGCGTTTTCGTATTTTTGGCCAGCTTTTTTCGATTCTAGCCCACTGTGCGCCGAGGCGATTGACAGAATCGATGTGAGATCATTCTAAAAGGAAAGTAAGAAAATAGGAAAAGGAATTAGGAGGGTAAAACATACATTAAAAACGTAATATTCTCATTTATTAATTTGGAATCAATCTAGCGAATTGTGGTATTAATTGTTGGATTTAGCTCTCCTTCACCAAAACAGTTTCAAACCACGTTGTAAGGTTCGACAAAAAATGAAACCGCAATGATTTTTCCTTATGTAATTTATACGACGTCAGCCAATGGCTGTAATTTATCGCAAGCTTTAAATGTTTTAATTTTATTAATTCAACAAATTTTAACTAAAAATTCTTCAAATTTTCTTAGTAAAAAACGATCAGCAGGACATCGAACCAAAACCGAAAAATCAGTATTTTCATCGGAGCGGAAACTAAACCCGAACAGAAGTTATTAAAATTCTTCCAGCCGAAGCGAAGAAAACATTATTTACTACTTTCGATTTATCAGTTCAAATAATACAATTTTATTTATATGTAAATAGAGGAAAGCTTACAATCCACGTGTAACTATGATTTACAACTAACGATTCTCACTTTATTTTAAAATTTATTGCAATGTAATGCGATTGAATATGTCGGAAATAATTAAACAAAATATCAGAATGATATTAAAATGAAAAAATAGCTTCAAACCGGTTCTACGAAATCGTAAATTGGCAGAAGGAGCGGATCCTGAAATTAACCGAAATTTGGTTTTTCGTTTAACCGAAACATAATAAGGTTCGATGATTGGTCATCACTGCACAAAAACACAACTTATTTATTTATTTAATTCTGAGGTATTTTCGGGCATTCATTCCGATGGCCTCAGAAAACCGTATCACTTATAGACAGTGCAGCTGAGCATTTAAATTGTTTGGTTATCCCCTCCGTAAACTACCTCAAGTAAGCAAATCGAACATGACCCTGCCATACACCCTTCAGTAAAAGGGAAACAGGGTCGGGTGCCGCAAGTGGCTGCTTCACGGCGTAATTGCTAAGTGAGACCCCATCTATTTTCCGTGGGGAGCGAAAAGAAAAATAAAGAAAAGGTCACTTGAGTGGAAACAGACCCTAGTCTAGGAGAAGCTCTTACAAAAAATTCCCTTTTACAGCCCTTTTATTTTTGGGGTTTAATTTTTCGTGGCGTCTTTGTTTCTGTGCGCAGCCGGTCTGTTTGGGGGCGCGTGTGCGTCTGTCGAACGCATCTTGTTTTCCTTGGGCGGCGTGCCGCGGGACGAAAAGAACCCTTCCGACTTTATGTAGGTGACACTGAGAAATATGCCCTCCGATGCGTGTCGCCTGCTTACCATTGAAACTTCTTAGCACTCACATTCAATACCCGTCGTGTGAAATTCTTTCATTTAGTTTGAAAAAGAAAAATGTTCAATCGGTAGGCTAAGAGTCGCTGTAAGTTTAGGAAAGACTCCGTCAATGCAGGAGAACATTTACGGGGGAATATATGGAAATTATTTCATGAAGTTAAATTGATAGAACCGGAGGTTAAATCAAGCAATTTCCTCCACAGCAATCTTTGATAGCAGCGACGAAGTATGATTGGATAATGATGAATCTCCACCGCATAAAGATCTACCGCATCCTAAGAGTTTTCAAGTCTCTTTCGTCCTCAAACCCTTCTCTCGAACTATTTCCCCTAATCAATCAATTTCTATCTTCAATAAATTAATCTCTTTGTTCTTAATTTTATATGTGTTATTATATGATGTTTCTTATTATGTTATGATTCATTGTAATTGGCCATTGCTGTTTCTGTATCCTAATAGATAAATTAATAGATATATTTATTGAAATAAGTGGAAATTTGAGGATGTTTGATTTTGATATTGTAAACTTTCCTGAGATACTTCAATTTATATTGTTTGGCCCCGAAAGAAACCAAATCGTTTCAACCTTGCGCCCCGTTCAATCTCATAATTTTTAGAAGCTTCATGTTTCCTAACATAAAAAGAAACAGCCATTACTTAAGCTCTGTTTCAATATTAATATCAAAATAATATTAATTTAATAATTTCATCTTATTAATTGATAAAGAGTGGGAGTGTAACTAGTGCAATATTTTGTGATACACAACACTACATCTCTACTGCGAGAAATATCCAAAAGTTAGTTTTGACACCATTACACCATGGTTATTTCAAATTAGGCTTGAATTTTTATAAAAAATATTGAGAAATTAATCCTTCAAATAAAATAAGTTCTGATTTCGTCATAACCGAAACCAACTCCAATACCTTGTTTGTCCTTTCGACTATAAACAACCTATTGAATAAATAAAATCCCTTGCGCTGGGGAATCATGCTTACTTGAAGCTTCGCTTTCACTTTCTCCTTAATTTTCCTTCCTCTCTTTTTTAGGCTCGTTTTACACCTAAACCTTTGCTTTAAAGGCCCCTCTAAAACCGAACAATCTGCTCCAGAGATTATGTATCCCATCGTGTTAGCATATGGCATCCCTTTAGCCACCCACGCGATCCAAATTTAGCCGTGGGAAACGTGCGATAAGCTCGTCTTCTTGAAGAAACAAGCGGAGAACTATTAAGTGGCGAAGATCCACAACTCGTCAGGAAAAGGGTGCAGATAAGGAAGATTATACGCCTTCACATTTTTCAAATATTTTCAGCGCTCGACTTTGAAATCAATATCACGGATTAGCAGAATTTTTTCTTCCGGATTCGGATTACTAAAGCTATGTGAAGGGATTAGCAGGTGTTCAACTATGTTGGACATTGATCCCTGGATCTTTTCAGTGAAAACAAAGCCATGTATGCTAACATACGGCTTATGTTAAAATATTCATTGCCGACATGTCATCTCCCCTTGCTAGACTTGGTGCAACGAAATTTTTCCCAAATTCTCTGATAATTTGTTGATAGACAGTAAAAACTTGTTTAAGATGCTCCTTGATTATTATAACACATCTCTTCATTCTCAGCATTTTTCATATCTCAGTCTCCTAAAATACTGATCTTTTTAGCACCTTTTGTCTGTAAAAATTAATATTCCTTAGAAACCATAGTCATCTGCCTTTGGATTAAAGAATATTAATATTATTTTGGATTAAAGAAGTAAAAAATAATAACAAAATTTATAGTACGTATTAGATATACGCTTATACGCTTAGATTTAAGTTATTATAGATTTAAACACTTTCTTTTTTGTCCTCTTCGTAAGATTTAGACAGAGAAAAACGTGAAACGGGAGAGAAAATTGAAGTCCATTTTCTCATTCGTCAAAATGCCTCTAAATGAGTCTTTTTGGTCATTTGACGCAATACTTTCTTACGTAATACATGGGATGGCCGTATCTTTGTGGACGGTCTTAGGTGTGTTAATTTCGGACTTTTTACCTATTTGAATTTATTTATGTCAGCATTCCACTGAGTATGGAAATGACTATGGGTAAACGAGTGGCAAGGCCTTGTAATGACGCTTGCTTACATTTTCGTTTAGTCTTTTCCGAAGTTTCGCCTCGCTCGGTGGTCGCTCTGAAAGCTACGTTTGTCCTTAAATGAGAAGTGCGTTTTTAATACTGTAGTGCCGTTCTGCGTTATTATACGTAAAATATCGTAGTTCTACCTCCAGAATTGTGAATTGCGATTGGGATTACTTCAAGAATCGTTCATCATCGTCATCTGAGGGTGAGGAACTACAATGATAACTCCGGAGGGATGGGTGAGCCGCAGTTTCTTCAATTTCATCTTGAAGATCTCCCCAAAGCTGATTGCTGAATATTTTCTGAGGTAAGTAATATAGCAATCACTAAATCTTAGCTCTGTAGAATCACATGTATGACCACGAGTCCACGAATGTTTAACGGATGATTGTCTATTTGTTATTCCGTGGTTTCTTAAGTTGAGCGAATTGGGGATTAGCAATTGGTGCGTCTCATTTCTAAATTCTCAAATGATCTTAGAAGATCGTCACCTATGTTAAGTAAGTTTTTTCCCATCCTCTTATTCCCATTACATTGTCCCTTCGAAAATTAGATAGTTACCACCTCAAACAGTATATGCATTAACAATAAATTTATGAAAATTATGACCAAAAAACCAAATCAGTAGTATTTTAATAGTTTAAGTAGTGAAATCAAATGTGAAGTTCTTAAAATTGGGCGATGCTACTGAGCAAATGAGAAATGCCCCAAGATAAGACCACATGCAGGGCCTCCTGAGCCTCTGAATAGCCAAGTTAGCAACGCGTTCGTCCTTGGTGAAAGCGGTCCCCGATTTGATTCCCGGTGGAAGTTCACATATGAAATGTCCTGAGCTTTGGGAGCATTTTAATAGAACTCCCCTTGGCCCTCCTTAGCGTGACTCAGCGATCACTGTTGGGGTCGACCCTACACCCTTTGAACAAATACATGGTATGATCTTCAAACATTTATTGACAGCAAATTAGCTGACCATTTTAAGAAGTGCGTACAAGTGATCTACAAGAAGAAATACTTCATATATTGTCAGTGTTACGCTTGGGTCATAGCAACAATTCATAAACCTTGTTTATATGAATTTTTATTCATCAATTATGAACGAGCAAAATTTTGCATTTGCTTCGGAATATCTATTTTCAACCTTCTATTAGCTATCAATTTATTTATGAACCTTCCTGAATTGAGGCTTAATTTGGGAAATTCCATTGCCAAATTAGAAAAATCGATTATTTAAGCCAATTGAAAGCCAATTTAAATCAATTATACAAGCAAATAGCCAAATTATTGAATTTGCGATTTCGGCAGAATCACATAAAATGTCTTGAAAATACGTCATGAAGAAATTCACGTTGTAGATTAAACATGAATGTAGGAGAGAATGTATGGATGAGTCTGAAGGATGGATGGGAAAGTCTGTAAGATTCTAATTAATAATTGAAGCAGATAAATTGCTTACCTAGAAACAAAAGAGATATTTCTCATTCTTTACAGGCTTATGCATCCTTAGATTTATTTAATTTCTTATGCTCTATTCATAACTTTGATATCACTAAGTTCTAAAGATGTCATTATGTCGAATGGAACATCGAATTGAATTAAAAATCTACTTCGAGAGTTAGAAAATGTATTTTTGCTTTCTGAGTTGGTTGCTGTAAAATTTCAAGAAGACAGATTTAGATATATATACCACACGAGCCGCCAGTGGCATATAGCAGGGGGTGCATTCACATCCCTAACTAATAAGCATCATTTGCTACCTTAATCCACTGCGGAAAGAACGACTACAACTAACGATCAGTTTTTGCGATTAATTTTTTGTAACGCTTTGTGGATGTCTCTCGGAGATCGCGCTCGTTGATCACTGGAGTCAGTGTCATCATCTGATTCGAAAAAAAGTTTCAGAATCTCGTATAACAGATTAATATGCGATCTGTCTTGTTCTTCAAACAAGAAGAGTTACTTTATTTACTTGATACTCTCTCAAGGAGTCGATGACGACTTAATTACAAGCGAAAGTCCTTGAATTAGAATGCGAAATCCTTTCCATCGTCTAATCAAAAGGAGAGCAGAGTGAGAATGGCAGAGAAGAGGGTGAATGGAAAAGAAGGGGACGGAGCATAAAAATGGGGCAGCAGATGCCTCGATTGAATGAGACACTAAATTCGATTTGAAAAGGGTGTTTGCGTTCTGTGATAATATGCGCCTTCGAATACAAATCGCCCTTTTCTCTTCGGAGGACACTTTTTAGAGATGAATGGGAGGGAAAGTGAGAAAATGCTGAAGAGATTCGGAGAGAATTCGCCGGAAAAGAGTCTGAGAAATGGCAAAGGGGTGGTGTGGTGTGGATTAAATTATTCTAATATTCTTTCAGAACGTTTTTGCGTGGAATATTTGTAGATTCGAATTTATGTGCATGATTTCGTCTAAAACCCGATAAATAAAAATCGGACAGCTTTAATGCACATTGCAATATCTAATATAAGAAGTTAAATAGTAATTAATTTATGAATCGTCTTTCACAAGAAGTGGACTCAATTGTCATTTCTTTCGACTGTGGAATCTGTTGCAGTATAATTTAAAAATAAATGCATTAAGAATACAAATACACTACTCTTTGTACGTGAGATACCTGCGAGGGATACTTTCTGCAATTAAGCATCTCAAGTTTGTATTTTATCTCTAGAAATGGACCTAAATTATGATATGGGCTACGTAAAAAGGGTGATTTTAACATTCGTATTGTAAAGTTTTCAATATTTTTCAAGCTTATATTTCTGCTAAATTTTATTATGCTGAATTCCAGTTTATTCATCTATTTGAATATTATAATATTTTAAAACCTAAAAGAGCAAGTTAGGCGGAAAAAAAGAGCGTTAAAGGAGACCAAATAGAGATCAGATTGATTAGGCAGATCATACACAATCGAGTACAAAACCTGGTATGCAGCAGAACGATGATTTTCTTTAAATTTCAGTTCCTTAAATTTGATAATAAACACTCCATAAATATTGTCTCAATATTGTGTTATTTCATGATATCAAACAATACCGTTTTCTCACTCATTAGAATGGTTGCTATTTTTAATAATTACCAAGGGAAGCCCCAAAAATACATCTCACTGGATGCGCCTAAATACTATGGACTGGTAAGTTGGCAGCGATGACGATTTTCTCAGTTTCTGCGACCAATAAATTATATTTGGTATTTGACAATTTTATTACCTGAAAATTACAAAATCAGAATACATTAATAGTTATTTTTTCAAACAAAATAATCAGAGCGTCTCATGGTTCAGTCATATATGCCGGGAATTACGGCGTTCTTTTCAAATTCTTCACCAAAGTCATTCAATATAGGTCACGAAAACAGTAGAAAAAGCATACGCGACTCAGAGACCGACGTTCTCTAGGACGACTGTAATGTAACGCAAATACCCTAAATTATTTCCAGAACTACTTAGAATTCTACGGCGCCGCCACAATCGTCACATTTAGAACGGAACGGAGATATTTCAACGTAGTGTTTCTGGATTGCAAAAACGTGTTTCCCGATCGTGATATTGTGCTGAGGGACGTGTACAAATGGTGGAGAGAAGACTTGGGCTTTTATAGAATCCGATTGCATAGGGAAGGAATTGACGTCGGAATCATTTGTATACGTGGACACCCTCTTGATATTCTTTCGCTCCATCTTTCACTCCATTTTTTCCACTTCATCGTGGAAGTATCTTATCTGGATACTTTAAAGCCTTTGGGCTGGCTTACAAATAAATGCGCGCCTCCCCGTTTTTATGGCTCTATATTATACAGACAGCACGCGAGTTTAAACTAGACCCTGGTTTTTATTTACGGATGTAAAAAGTTGATGTTAAAAGGCTGTGTTACACTGCTTCCAGTTATTGTGTGGTTAGCCTAAAATACGTACGCCGATAAGAAGTAACGGAGCACTTCAAAATGCTCTTGCTCGACGAGACATAAGTCTCCCTTTATGTCCACAGATATGGTCCTCTCGAGACAGTTACGAAATGTTAAGTTTTTGAATATAAATACGGCGATGCCTCGACTAACCCTGAGGGCGCTCTATCGGGTCACCAATATTTTATCGGTTTTCGGATTCGGCTGACGGATTCAATTGACAACGACTTCAGAGCACTCAAATTCTAAAAAGTATAAAACAAAACGTAACCCTTGCTTCATTCTCTAAAAGCGTGTTGAGAATAAATACTTGATGGTATTTTATGCAGTTTATTTGAAATCACTTTTCAGGTTTTTAACAAATGAATGTGATTTCGAAACGAATTATCTACGGTAGTGAAAGAATCACTGCACGGTGAAATTCCTATTTTTCTCTCTAAAGACAGCTAATCCATATAATTAGGGGATATTTCAACTGATGTGACAATTTTGTTGCATCAAACAAATAGGATATGTTAGTAAGTGGTTATAAATATATTCATAGTAATATTTTGACTGCATTTTCTTGTTTTATTTTTGAGATTTACAAGGTTCTTAATTTATTTTGACTGCTCCAACTATTCTTATTGATGGAAAATTCCTTAGTATTTAATTCAAATTAATTATTAAGATTTCTTGAGTGTTTCGTTTCTTTCAAAGTTATAACATTCGGGGCTCTTACATAGCCAAGTGGGCAGGGCGGGCGTCTTCGGTGAAAGTGATCTCGGTTCGATCCCCGATGGAAGTTGTACTTTGCGGCCTTAGATGTCGAAGCAAATATTAAAATATCAATATTAGTTGCGATATTTCATCGAATTGCGCGAGCATTCGGAATATCGTATCGAGTTATTTTATTCTTTCAAAAGAAAGTTTGAATCGAATCGAGTTCTGCAAAACTTCCAATCGAATACAAATTCAAGTAGCGGAAAGTAGTTTTTATTACTTATTCTATTTTCTACAAGAAATTTCCATGGCACATTTTATGGAAGTACGATTCTATCCTAAACTAACTTATTAGTAAAATGTCTATAATTACGAAATTATATGTAATGTAAAACATTCCGTGTCTTATTATAAAGTCACATTGCTGTTCTAGCTGATGAGGATGACATTTAAGAGACGAAGTAAATGGGAGCTCCGATTTGGGAAATTTACAAAAAAACGGACAAAGCATTGATTGATTGTGGAATTAAATATTTAGTCAATTCGATTGGAGGTTTGAATACGTGAATCGATTCGATTTGAATCCAATTCGAAGTGAAAAATCACTATTCTCATTTGATATCACTTTTGCTCTTATCGGTTGATTGGATACATTGAGCTGCATAGAAGACTCTCTCTTTGTCCGGTGCCACCTTGAATTTATACCTTCAGCTTTCCTTGCATAAATTATAAATCTTTCGTAACATGCGAGAGGTGGTAAGCATCGATCTGAAGGATTTAGTCCTTTCCATTAACTCTTCACTCATTTAACATTAAGTAGTCTTCCACTGGTTTCCCCTCCAATCATCGACGCATCTCCGCTGAGATATTCCAGAGCCACAAAGCCAGATGCAGCTGTTTCTTAACTGCCTCCTCCTCAATTACGCGCGAGCTCAGCTCTACTTTTTCCTCTTCCAGAGATGCGCCTCTGGTAAATATTTACTTTTCTCTTGTCTCCTTGATAGCAAATGCTTCGAGACGGTTATTTATTATTTGAAGCAGCAACAGAGGGCTTAAAATGTTAGGCCATGGATTGACTAAAGGATTTGCTTCATCAATGTGATTATGCTTTCCCTTCTCTATTACCGGTCTTTTTTATTTTATCATTATTAGAATAATTAAATAATTTCCTCATGATTAAAAACTAGGTCTGATCTGGGCGTTTAGTTCGTCGAATTCATAATTTATTATAAGATTCCCGGATTCTATAGAGGGCAATGCCTTCGACTTCGATGGCCCCGAGTTCGATTCGATGCGGGGTTATATGTCCGAAAGGAACGTAGATGTCGATGCACTCTTCAAAACACAAAATATTTATTAATTTATTATCTGATACAACGAACGGCCATAGTTGGCAACGTAGATTGGATAACATGACAAAGGCGAACAAATAAATTACAGTATAAAAAGAAAACAGGTACGTTTAAAATAACAAAAGCAAGGATGGGAGTATTAAACCATCGAACTAATGATGTTTTTTTGTAATAGAAATGAATAGAGACTTAGGCGAAAAAAGTCAATAGAAGGTAAGGAAAAGTTATAAAAGGTAATCGAAATGAAATAGGTCTAGAAAATAGAGACGTATTCAAACTCATTACATAATAAATAACTTTGATATAAATAATGACACCAACTTATTTTTTATCACAAATAAGGCGATAATGAATAAAAATTACATACATAAAAAATAACAATATTAGCATCAATGTGTAATTAAATCTTTACCATTACTCATACGTTGCAATTTTCCTGATATTTAATTCAGTGTTTTGAAATTTGCTCCACACTCGAATTCAAATTTATCGAAGTTAGCATCCTTTTTTTACAAACTATTATTTCACTTTTGGCATTAAAGTTTAGAATAATTTTTATAAATGTGAACGCATTCTAAAAGCTTCTAAGGTTTTTATTAAAAAATGAGAAAATGCCTCATTAGACTGAAGGGTCAACATAATATTCAATCGATTTGATATGTTCGAGATAAATTATCATTTTTGAAATGATTTTTCGATTGGTTTATTTTTTTCAAAATAAATAAATCTGAGAAAATTGTCACAAAGTCAATTTATGTAAAGAGAGGGTATTTGAGAGAACAGTATCAGAAATTTAGTAAGTTTTTTTGTATTATTTGAATCCCAAGCCGTAGTAAATAACCCAGCAAATTACAAATGTCTTCTCCCGTTGTCCTGAGTTTGTTGGCTTTGCATCATCCTGTTTCCTCATGGGGATCACAGACTGTGTTAGCTTTCAGTCCATTCAAAGAAGAATCGAGTTAAGGTACAGCACAGTCATCGTTTCTTCTCCAAATTCATTCCTTGTTTCATCCTCTCGGTCATCTCCATTGCGAAATTTACTCATCACAGCTCCACTCACTCCCTTTATATCCTACATATATATTATATTTCGCTATGCATCCGGAGATTGATGGACGGGTGATGACTTAGGCTTCCTCGTGCTGCTGCTAAAAGGTCTTCGAAGGGACAACCGTGAGTCTCCATTCTTCCTTTCAAATCCTCGCGCGTGTCCAGTCATCTCTGGGCCCACGTATCAACGGGTCCCCCATGAAATGCCCCCTTAAGTCCCTGACAACACTTCGCCTCACGGGTTTTTAACTGGGATTTGCCGCTTCGATACTCTCTCTCAATGATTTATCTTCCGTTTGTTTCATTGCCATGAATCATGCTGCCTTTTCTCGCATTTAAGTTAACTCGACTTTTTGAGGTGAACTTACTGACGTACGCAGAATCTGTTGGTATATGAATATCCCTACGTAAAGGGTTGGAAAGGTGTCGGTTGCATAAGTCTGTTTATGAAATAAGAAAAATTAAAATTAATACTAATTAAATTCCTTACTTGCATTAAAATTTCGGGTTGACGCCAGCAAACGCAACAAATTGATTACACAAGCATACTGTGATAGTACTGTCCTAAAGTTCCTTGATAACCAAGGGAATTGATCAAATAAATTTATTATTCAACGCCACAAAAACGCCTCAACACACTTACGACCCGGGTTTCGATGCATGGCTTCAACATAAGGCATAAAAAAGTATTCAAAATCTCAGAGAATATATGGTGTTGTATAAATAAATTTATTAAGCCAACTTCCTTGGATAGGGAAGTATTATTAAGCAGCGAAAAACCTAAGTATCGACGAATCCAAAGGAGAGAGGGAAGATCGTCTTGATGACTTATTAGGTTACACAATCATACGAGGAAATGATGAGCTACTCGATCCTACATCTCCTGGCAGTTACTGTTTTCCGTAGTATTTTATGTCCAGTTTAAATTCTGTGTAAGTTTTGTTTGACATAATATTCAAGACTATCAGGAAAAACAAAAGCAAATAAATAGCATTCTTCAATCATTTGGCGAGGTCTTCTGAATTCAAAATATGCCTTTGGTACTTCAGCGTCAATTTAAAAGAGACAAAAAAAGAAATAATAATTTATGATAGTAGAATTTGTAATTTTTGTAATATTTAGAAAGAAATATATATTGACATATTGAACATATTAACATTAATAAAGAATAAATTTAAATCAGCATGAATGTAAATGTATGTTTTCTTAAATGTATAAATGATTATCTCGCGATGTCAGTAATTTTAATCTCTTTTTTAATGCAAGGGATGATGTATAGTGATTTGTTTTAACTTATTTAAGGCATCAGGCCTACAGTTTAGTGTCACGAATTCTTTGTCTTTAGTATCTTGATTTCTCTACACATAGAGACGTAGCCCCCTGAAATTGATTTAATAGTTACACACCTTGCAACAATAATATTATAATAAAGGGTTATGTAGTTTATGGGTTAATAATATTACAACATGAGTTACAATTCTTTCTTTATTGTAGCTGATTATTTGGAATCGTCATAAAATAAATAATGTTTTTTAATCGTAATCTGAGTAATAATTTTACTTTCTTAAACATGCAATTCAATGCCGTATAACTCCAAGTTGTGAATTCGCTTCAAAGAGTGAGTGTGGATTTCAGTGTCCGTCTTCTTCTGCCCGACATCGCCGCGTTCGCTTCGTCACACACATTCGTTCTGCACCCGCCGTCCGCATTTATGGACCATTTACACCATGAATCTCTATATGTGGGTCCACTCACACACACACACTTGAGCAAACAAACGGGGAGAATAATCTCACATGTTCAAGAGGAACGAATCACGTCGGAACCATTCACATATACCTGAGGGCATTTTTATTGCATTATCTTAATGATAATCATCATCTCGAGTCCTCACTGCAGCTTCACGCGCCCTAAATGTATCGTTTTTGGTAACTCAACCCGTACTTTATATCAGCCAATAACTTATGCCCTTCCTTCCCTATTATCCCTTGCATTAAAATACTGAAACCAAACATGACAGGATGGGTAAAAATAGAAATTATCTCATATTTATCCAATTACCTTTAAATAAAGAATATACGAGTCTAACACCCGCGTTTCAGTGTCCACCCTACTTCGGCCAATCCGACAACGAGCGTAAAAGTTAAATAGACGCTAAAATAAGTCGTTTTAAAGACTCATTCTTTCCAAGAATGATACACGATAATAACAAGCTAAAAAGTAGTTCAATTGTTCGGCATTTACTCCCCCTGCCACACATCGAAAGGCAGCTTGCAGGGTATGTATGTAGATGTAAATGTAAAACTCGTCTCTCTTCAATATTTCCCGCAACCATTTCCTGTATGTTCGAAAATTGAAATATTTTATTTTCTTATTTTTTCTATTAACCAGGCTTTTATATTCTACACCCATATCTCTAATATACGAGTATACCCATATTTCTAATATATACAATATATATCTACATCTTTCTTTGTCAAGGTCCACGTTTAACACGCATGCAGCAAACACGCTATACCAAGTAGATTACCAATCTTTCCTGATTCCTTTATCAAGGTTTCCCGTCATTAGTTCATCAGTCATTATTCAAGAAAGTTTCCTTAGCTACTGTAACTCTTCTTCTAACCTCGTATGTCCCAACTCTTCCATATCGTTCTGTCTCAAGAACTAAGATTCCCCAAGAAAGAGAACCGATTCTCCTGTTCTATCCTTTCTACTCTGATTGTTAACTCAGTTTCCTTCCACTTTATCAATCTCATAGCTAGTTTTTCATGACACCCATCTTCATCGCGATTAAATTAAGCTGTAAATTGACTGTTATGAGAGAGTGTGAGAGGCCAGGAACTTACATTCATTTAAGTACAAAATAAATTCAACAGATTAGCGAGTAACTTGGTAGTATTTCATATCAGGAGAAATATTTCACGAGGAAACTATATCCCATATAATAACGTTGCAAAATACTACAGAAAACACAAACACCGCACAAGTAGTACGAATACTTAAGCATCATCTTCAATAGTTTCACGTGAAATATTTTCCCGATTTATTTTCCCCAAGTACTGAATGTCCATAAGTTTCAACGGAGTCCAAACACGCCGTGAGATAACCTGAAAGCGACAGTGAATTGTTTTCCCTTAAATCCCCTTTACAGATGTGCAGTATCGTTTGAAATTCGACTTTTCAATCAAATATACTTGCAAATGGAATTTTTCCTTTCGCTTGAGCGCTCACTGCGTCGATTTGTCCCCTCAATCTTTCTCTATTCGGAAATTCTAACTTCATCATTCATTTCCGCCGCCGGATCACAACCATTACTCATCTCCAAAATATTCTCGAATATATTTCATCCACTCTCAATTGTGATCTGTTTTGTCGCAATCGTTTTACCACCACTAGACAAGGACTTGCAAATGTAATTTATTCCCTTATGAAATATATATGTACAATATCCATAAGGATCCGTTTAACATTTTCCATTGTAAAAACATTTTTGTTGATAATTGTTACCTAAGCAGCAGTTTGTTATATCTTAAACCTCTCCACTTCCATAGGTTCGTAAAGTGTTGGAAAGAGAATGAGGCTTAATTAAGAGTGAGTACTCTTAAAGTAAGAGTGAGGTAGTTTCCTAGCTAATCCGGAATTATGTTAGCAGAAAAATCCTGATAATTTCAGCGTAATTACCCTATATTTAACACTTTGTAAAGATTAAATAAAGATTCCCTAAAATAAGTGCCATTTCCAACGTCAATGACGTCAATACATTCAAAGAAATTGAAAAAGTTCTTCTCATATTGACTTCTATGAGCACACGAAGCAACGAATCACAACATTAAAAATTCGTTAAAAAATAGTCTCCGGAAATGCATAGAACCGTTTGATGTTTACATCGAATGAATTATCTTGTAATAACCAGAAGTTTTATCTAATGCACGAAAAGGAAAATGTTATCGCATAAAGCTAACATTTCAACCAGGAATTAAGGTAAAGCAAACATTTTTCTATAAATTTCAAAAATCAGTTTTAAGTTTTAATCTAAATTTAAGAATAATAAAACACTTCAAAATAATATTGCGTGGAGAATATAACCAGGTATTAATAGCTCACACTACATCTAGTTGAGCGTCAATTTTATACAATATTCAATGCACCGTAGTCATAAGATGCATTAATTTTGTTTAGTGGGTGTCTATAGTGTACACACAAATAAGGGGTGTGTAGAAAACCTGCGCAAACCCACAGTTATAGGTACCAAAGTTCATTATTTATGAATTATTAAGTTTCATGAATAGGTTATATCGACTTCATCCAACGTGATTATAACTCCTTCTAACCCATAGAAAAAACCTCCCCCTAAATGAGATAAACTGGGACGTATTTCCGAAGCGTCGTCAGTGAGGGATGGATTTCAAAGGGGCAGTTTACGCTCAATGAAATGAAACGGACACTGACCAGGAGATACAACTCCATGCATATTGGATGCTCTTGTCACTGTGATGGATGGACTATTCATGGCTCGATTTAGAGTGATCTCTCGGAGAATCCGTGATCTTCTTCACCAACGTGAACTGCTGTTCTTTTTCTCTTCCCTGGCGCATGTCTTTTTTTTTGGGGCAGTTTGTCGTGTGACAAATGAGGGGCGGGTGGCGGTTCGAATAACAAATGAATTGTACCCGTGGGGATGAGGCATCCAATCACTCTAACAGCATCCCCTCTCTCCAATCACCTTTACGACTCTTTTCTTCAGCGTCTTTCTTCCGGAAAATATTTGAAAGTGAAATTTCCTCCCCTTAGTATCGAAATGAGACCGAAATAATGCGAGCGATCTTTTTCTTGTCCTGGATTTTCTTTCGATTGCGTCCATAATTAAGGATGCCTCGACATTCCGGAGTTTTCTAATCTCTTTGCCCTTGTATCTTTTCCTCGCATTCTGTGGTTAAGTGAATGGATGGAACGCGCAGTTAATCAGAATATTTCAAGAAAAGCCTGATGTAGATTTTTCAATTTTTGTTATTTTCATGTTAAGTGCAGTTTTTATGATACTATCCTCCGTAAATATCGTGATGATTTAAACTCTGAAATAATTCTACTTTTACCTCTCCCGGCAAGTTGAGGAGATATATCGCATCCATTTCGATAGTACACAGTCATCTTTGGGAGTTAAACGGAGAATGATTCATTCTAGTGTGATAGTATGGCTATCAAAATGTTCATTGGGTGATTCTTAGAAGTCTGTAATCCCCGGTGCTCTGGTATATACCTAGAAGTCGTTGGCCCCGACAGACGACTAGCGAATTGTTTTTAATCTCTAATGTATTAACTGTCGTGTTCCGATTTTATTTTCTTACAGCAATCTCTCAGAATTATATATCATTTTTTTTGGTTGACAATATCGAAATATAATATCAATATATAATATATATTGATCTTGATATATACTTAATACAATATATAATATCCCTTTATCCAGTAGTTTGAAATTATTATTGGCATTCTAGGAATATTTTTCTTATCCAAATCCGCAGAAATATATGACACAAAAACAATAATTTATTGATTTTCGTCGCAATCATTCCAATCCACCCTCCGAAAGATGGAGTTAATATAAACATTTTATTTCTTCTCGTGCAATCAATGACTGGCAAAATAAGAAAATAAACAGCTTCTCTATCTAATATCTAACAATAAGACTAAAGAACTGAATTATGGTGATTAGTTCTTCTCCGAAAAATTAATAGAATTGCAGTAAATAATTTTTCTGAATCTTTAGCAAAGACGAATAGACATTTCGTGATAAAATTATATTTTAAACGTACTTTTCTCGAGGTAGAAAGAATCAGCAAAAACACGAGCAGTTACCAAACACATACAACAACATGAGCTCTAAGAGTGATAGATCAATTTGGAACCGGTAAATGAAATATGAAGTCCGATTGCTAATTGCTTAATTTGGAAATTGATAACCTTAAAATTATCTGCCAAGTTATCATTTTAGCGTTTTGTTGAGTCTTTACCCTTTGATGAAAGTGGAATTGGTTATATTAATTTGAGGTTGAATAAATTTTAGTGTATATCCATCAGCGAACAACCATCCAAGTTTCGCCCAAAGAAAGCAAATCTTTTTAATGTACTTGTCATTGATAAAGAAGAGCTGAAGGCTTTCCATCATCGAGCGGTGATTAGAATCCGTGCGACTGATATACACCAGATGAATACCAAATTCTATGAGTTGTCATGCTGCGTTTTCATTGATGGATGAAAATGGTTTGATTGGTTGGGGTTTTAGGGATTGTTATGAAGCCCTCTTGCGATCCTCACAAGTTTTCTCTTGACACTTTTTCAAAGCTTTGATCGAGTAATTGCATTCCACTATTAATCATCCGCAGCTTGTCACTTCACTCCCATCGTCTCCTATTTCGCCATCCTCTCCCTCAATGAATTTCAGAAAATATTCAACACTTGTGATCTACCGCGCTTTGGAAATAAGAGCAGATTTATTATGAAAGTCACATTTAATTTCAACGTTTATAAATGGGACTAGAAAGCGTATTCTCCATGAGCCGAGTAACATTTACAGAGGGGAAAGAGTAAAAAATTATTGCAGAGTATTTTGATGCTCTTGAAATCACGCTTCATTGAATTTAGATGTTTGAATTAAATGAAGATTATATCATTCCACCCACGGTGGCTAAATATGTTTTTGCCACCCATTTTGAATCATTCATGTCTCTCATATTACGTAATTATCACAATCTTATGGAATTTCATTATTTTATTAAAGTCCTCTTGAGCATAGAGGTGTGCTGTCTTTAACTTTAAGTGTGTTTTTCATTTGATACGAAAATCAAAAAGATATGTTAATCATTATTATTATCCGACAGCAGCAACTTTGTAACCTCTAATTTTAGTTTAAATGTGGTTTCTTTGTTTCGTAGCATTTTGATTATCAAACATAGCACAAGTAGGCACTATTACACACAGTCTTCTGTCACCATATGAATTAGACACCTTAGCATAAACATACAAATCAATAAGCTAAAATTTCATCTACATCCGGTTCAGGTTTTTTTATCAATATGTATGTACTTTCAGCGAAATAATTTTCAGTGAAAATATCAAGTGATAAATGAAGATAATTGAAATGGTACAAAATAAAATTTGAAAGGCTGAAATGTATAGCAAAGGGCATGAGAGACATATAACGTAAGAGGATATTCAAATATTTTATGTGAGAATGAGAACATTTCATAATTGGCGAAAGATTGTTGCGTCAATTAATGTGGACCTCCTGAGGATTCGAAGGAATTCAAGAAGAGAGAACTTCCACTCACATCAGTTTCTTAAGAAAAGCTGTTTAAGTCGTTATTCTATTGGCAATTCCTATGGAGCGTCAGATGAGGAGTAAATCTTCTAATTTCCAAGAAATACATTTTTTCTGAGTTATACGCTTCGATTTTAGTATGAAGAAACTTCGACGAACGAAATGCCGGATTTAAAATAAAATTAACATTCTTATATTTCAATCCTAAGTTTGCTGAAATTTTTATGACGCTCTAATACCTGTTTAATTTCAAATAATTGGGAAATTAGGATAGAAGTAACTACTCATTAATTGGAATACACACACGCAAGACATGTTGTGTAGATTGTAATTTCAATTAATACTCTCTTCAAAATAAGGATACTATAATAATAATCTGATTATTCAATACTTTAATATGGCTTGTTTATTAGTAAGATAATTAATGCTAATTGTGGAGTAAATATTACCGTTTATCGTTTTTATTTAATCAGAATATTGTTTGTATTCAATCAACCTATTTTCACTTTCATATTATGCTAATATTTGATAAGGAGAGGTTTAATTTACTTATTTCACGAAAATTAAATAAATCAACATCAATGTAATGAATAGATAAGAACTAATTATCTCTCTATCAAATCAGGAATATTGTAAGACCACATTATGCTAATAATCGGAATTCCGCTTTAAATTCACGATTGAATGATGAGCCTCAGCTATTGACCCGGAAGTTCGTTTCTTAAGAATCCCTCTGAAAATCAACACAACCGAATGTGATGACTGTAACATATACGTCTTTGTCAAGGCGCATTTCCTCATAATACGTAAGGAAAATGATTTCGCAAGGAATGGAAGAGCTGAAAAATGGGTCGACATTAGCTCAAAGGAAGTTTCTTGTGCATGAGCGATGTGTTTGAAATCGGATGCTCACTTTGGGACGCTTTATTCTGCCTCAGCATTATGTAGATCAGCTGAAACGCCATTGGAAATATCTCGATCGCTCTTACGATTTTTTGCGACGAAAATAAAAGCATTTTTTACTCCAAGATAAAGCATGGTGTCTTCTAGAATGAATAAGTAAACATTTTCCAAGTCTTCTTTACTCACTTTGATACTGATTTCAGTGAATTTTGGTCGCCATGAGAACGTTTCGTCCCACAACAAGTAATATTTTCGCCGCCATTTCTGTACTTTCCTGATTGATTTTTGTCTGTTTTCCGAATGGAATTCGGAACCCGCGGCATTTTATAGCTACCATAAAATTATAAATTAATCATGCAGTGTAAATTAATTAATAGTAATAATTGAATTTTTACTTCAGCTGTAAATTAACTATCATCATAATCATTATAGTTTCAAGACAATTATCATCATTAAAGCGAATATGATCGTTTCTCGTGATCAGAGCCTTTTAAATCTATGAAATAATATTTTAGAATTCTTCAAAGTTAACCTTTGCGAAATAGTTAATCACATGAAATACAATTAATATTAAAGAAGAGTTTGATCTCACCGTAGTGCTTCTTTAGCGCTCCGTAGATGTCACCTGTGCGACTCTAAACTGATTGCCTCTTTCTTTGATAACTCAATCTCTGCGTTCAACGGCAGCTGCTTCCACCTACGCCGAATTAAGAAACTTTTTGCAGCATTCCTAAAACTCCTTCCCGTCTCTTTTCTGCTATAATATCTCGAAATATTTTTCACGCAGGATAGGGAAAAGGTATCTTTCATTCGTTGCTTTTCTCTCAGTGTTTTCATGTCCGTGATAATGTCAGAGTTTTCTATGCGTGTATTTTTCGACCAGTTTTCACATTGACCAAATTTCACGTCAAAATCTCGAAACTTAATATTCTGCTTTTTCCTATATAATGTGGGTAGTTATATTCCCATATCTCTTTCAATAGTTTCTTTTCTTGCTGTTCTACTTCTTGTAGATCTTCAGCATCTTTTGCCAGTTTATTTCCTCAGTGTATAAGTCTAAATTTAATTACTTTATTCATCTCTAATACTTTGGCTTATCCTAATTGGTAGTGTGTCCACTTAAATGAGAGCGAGCTCCATCTTGACGAAGATCCAATGAAATCCACAGCAGATCTTGGATTACATATGTTTCAGTTTGTCGATTAAAAAATCTGCTGTTGAAGTTACGAAGTGTTCTTCTTTCCAAGATGGAATCCCACGAAATGACGATTAATTTGATATTATTCTAATCCTTTTCGACTTACAGACGCTTTAAATTAGTGTATCTCGGTTTGTTTGCGAATATTTCAGTTCGACAGCAATATTTCGGCTACGAAAAAATCCCTCGGTTGGCATTCACTCCAAAAAAAGAAGACTAAATTACCAACTGGCCTTTATTGAAAAACTGGCCGATATTGCGAGTTCGCTCGCAAGCTATTAGAGAAAACGTAAAAGCGTTAGAAAGAAGCGTCGCTGGGGAGGATAGTAAATTTAAATAGTTTCCCCATTGAAAGAAGTCAGCAGACTTAGATACGGATCTTGGTTTGAACGTTCGCCATGGCATACGCCAATGGCGGCTTATACGGTGAATTTAAATGTAAATATAAATCTCGATCGGGCTCAGTTTCAGTTTAGGGAACCAGGCCGTTAGAACTAATGTCGATATAAAAGTAAATTAATGTCAGTATGAAAGTCAATATTCAATATTATATAATAAATAATGCTAAGGAAGATTCATTTATCTCCAATAACTTTCTCTATGCACTCAAAAATATTTATACACTGTCATCTCATTTTGTCTTGTTATCCTTGATTTTATATATCGCACAATATTATTTAATATTTATTTGATACTTTTAGTTTCTGTATTATCGATGATGAAAATGTTTATGCACTACGCTGTCATAGGCTTCAACGAAATTTCAAAATAGGATTTGTTGCTATATTGCATGCTAATCCCATTATAGCTATTCGCATTGGGGGATACGGAATATGAATCCGTTTTGCTCCTCTAAATCTATTACTTCTTCATCGATTTATTTTAAAAGTTAAAAAATAACTAACCTTTTGGTGCGCCGTGTTATTTGTAAGAGTGATATAATTAACTCTGAATTAGCGAATCTCTAGATTTTGGGCTTTATTCACTTATTTGTATTTATGACTAAAAATAGGCATGCAGCCAAGTGGTAGTCATTTGAGGGACAAACAGTAAACCGAAATCCGTCTCGCATTCACCCTAATTGGGGTAAAATCCTTCTGGATGCAGCACATCATATAGAGTCATTTAACAAACAACACTATGAAACAATATCAAAATTTCTGCATGCGACTTACAATCTCAGATGTAATTCAATAACAATATTAAAGTAATTGCAACTATACAATTTTTAATACTTCGGCAATAAGCTTTTGAGCTTTTTTTTTAAATATCTTAGCATTTTTCAGCATTGGAATTAATAGTTCTCCAGCTAAGTCATATTTACCTTATACCTCTATTGATAAATGAGTATTTCGCAACATAGGTTTTCTCTTCTCATTTCTTTATTTTCAATCCACGATCGTCCGATCTTTTTGGATTATTGAGTAGGCTTGTGAGTTGCACTGTAACTTAAAAACGCCTATCATGCCTCTGATAAATTCATGTTCTGTGGAAGACAGTAAAATTGAGTATTAGTTTAATAATGAATAAACATATGTGCGATAATGGGATTACAGAAGTATAGGTTGTGGGCAGATTATTAAGGTTTGCAAATGATGCTGAATTTCTTTCAGTGATGCGGTGTGTTTGCCATTCCCAAGGAGAATCGCAGTATGCAAATGCTCTTTTTATGAGTGTTACGCAGAAGAGAGATATGTTTTGGGATCGGATTATGATTGTGTGGTATCATTGAGACGGTACGAATCGGGCCGAACGGAAGGCCGTGACTTTAATAGGATTATTCGAGATATTCATAAGAAGGAGCGCACAATAGAGAAACACGTTCCGTGAGAACCTCGGAAGATATTCAAAATGGTGGATGCTCTGTTCGCTAAAGATGCTCTCTATTCTGAAAGAAATGAGGGTAAAAAGAAAATGTGCTTAGTAAGGAATATCCATTAAAACTGTATGAACTCTGTATTAGCCTCTTATAGCCTCCTAGCCTCACTATAAAGATGGAAGTTCGGTTGGTAGATCTCGAATGTTTCCAACGCTTCATTAAACAGTGTCTCTCTTGATAAAATTAGTTCGATCGATCGTACCTTTGTGAATTTCAGAGCAACCATCTTTGAAAGAAAAACACTTATTAGTTATAGGTTAGTTTCTTGTTAAGCAGATTCCACTAGAAGAATCTACAGAAGTTACTGAGTTCGTTTCTTTTCAAGATAATATCTTCTCTCTTCGTGGAAAAAAGTAATAAATAATTTTAAAAATTCCATTTGATAAATTATTTCATTGAAGTGGGCGGGAGGTACATTTTTAGTCTATGTTAATTCAGAAGATGTGTACTACATAATAAGAACATCAACTCGATAAATGTATTTTATAGTAATATTTTGGTATTGGGGTAATATTTATTGCTTTCTAAAGAAAGTTATCAAAGAAAATCCGATGCAGGTCACTAAGATCGGGTCACATGAAGTAGTCATAATGTATATGGATATGGAGTATGGATATCTTAAGTAAATTAATGTTTTAGTTCGTTGTTTACATGTTCACCGATTTAAATAACGAACGAGTTAAGTAATGGGGAAATTTTTGTGATTAAATTCCCCAATGCTTGTTTGATAAGCTTCGAAATCTCATTGAGATTGTGCCATTCCTCATTCTTCATTCACGGGTCATGTTCATGATGCACACTTTATTTTGAAACATTCACGGTTGATAAAAAAGATATTTTTAATATCTCTACGAATCACGGTAGATACGTCTTTATATAATTTATGACAGAAATGTGAAAACAAACAAAATCTATCTTGAGTAGAATGAAAATAAAAAACCAAAACTAATCTAATGTTATTTGTACTAAAACTAGAACAATCGCTAATCTCGCAATTGGGAAATTGCAGGAATGAGTCTTCGATATCAAACGATATTTGCGGGAGATAAAGTTGAAAGAGTCATGTGCTTAATCTTGGATAATCCATGAATCACTGCGCAAAGATGAAAAACAGGGTATCCCCTTCACGAACATATTGGTAAATATAATGTAATTTATAGGACTCTGATCTTCAATCCGCGAATTACGTTTGTTCAATGAGTCGTTGAATAGATGGAACGTGTTTTGAAAGACAAAATATATGTTTTAAAGTAATTGTTTGAGAGTAAGGATGTAATTTGCAAAATTACAATTATCGGAGAAAGTCAAGGCTTTTACCAATCGCCGCTTATGTTCCTTTAATAATAATTCGCAAGTTTTTACTTAAACCGTTCCAAGTTGCATTATATATTGAGTGTTCTACATTTTGGTAGGCTCATGTGTCCTCACATTTCGTATACACTGTCCTCTCCTTCAATTCTTGGTTGTCATTTAGCATCTTTTGTCTTTGTCTTCCACTCTGATTTTTCCCCAACATTCTTCCCTCAATTACTCTCTTTAGCAATCTTTCACCTCTCAATATTTGCCCCACCCATTTCCTCTGTCGATGTTTAATTTCTTCGATTAAAACACTCTTCCTCCCAACCATTCCTAGCACCTTGTTAGTTTTTCTATCAACCCAGCTTACTTTCTTCATTAAACCGCATACCCATGTCTCGAGTGCTTCTATTTTATGATATCCTTTTTTCTTAAGGTCCACGTTTCACACCCACATACCCACACCAAGGACTTAACTAGTCTTTACTGATTTTACAATACAAAATGCGAACCAAGAAATGGGTCACTAAATTTCAATTCTTGAAGTGATTCACAATAAAACTGATGAAAAGGGAATGAAGACTGCATATAAGTGAGACATGGCATAAAAAAGTGATATATTTAATTTCATATAAGGAAATTTCTCCGCCAAATTATCGGTAGAGAAATTTCCTCAGATTTATTTATCCAAGTATTTGCTGTAAAAGCGCAATATTTCACTAAAATGCCATTATCAATTGGGAAATTTTCATTTAAATATCCTAAACTTCTTATCAACTCAATCGAGTTTCACTTAATCAAAATCCAGCTAAATTATACAAGCTTATCTGAACTTTTTCAAACTTTTTCCTTGCTTTCAAATTAAGGAAATTCTTTGGCAGACTTATATATAGATTAAATAGGACACTTCTTTTATTCCTCACCACTTAATAATTTGCGCATTTATTTGGAATTCGGTGAGAAATGGCGTGATATATATCTTTTGAGATGAGAACCTACCACAAGGCTGCCAAAAGAGATATTGATAGTAAAATTATAAAAAAATACTATAGAGAACAGTCGGCATAACACAGTTATCGATATTTCATCAATACAATCATCAAAACAAACCAAAACAAAACGTTGGTGATAACATTAAATGTTTCTTATTCTATTTTTGATAGAGAGAATGCCCTCTCATTCTGTAAAGAGATCGGTTAAAAGGTCACGGCCTCGTTCTGTCTCTCACTCATCTCGTTTTACATCAGATCACTTCTCATTAGATAAATGTTTTACAATTAAATGAATTTGACACCCTGAAGCTGTTTTGTCAGAATCTACCGTTAATATTTATGAAATGATAGAAGAGACAATTTTGTAATAATTATGTTACAATTAGCGAATACATCAAATGTCTGTTAGGGCTTTTCATAGATTATGAAAGGATGAACTGCGAACTTAAGGCACGCGTGCTAATGGTCAACTAATGAGAGCATTTTGTTTAGAGAAACGAAACTCATATGGCACTTTCTCTGTTCATTATCATTGTTAATTAATGATTCTTTTTGTTAATTGCACTATCTTAATACCATCGTTGCCGAAAGAAATGAGATAATATCAATATCTTATTCTATGATTCGGCTCCAGATTGGCACTCAACATAAATCCTTTATGTTGATCAAATATGGCATCCTTGCTACGAGAGAATCTCTATCCCTGAATTACTAAATGAATAGAAACGCGGATTAAGGAGAAAATTCGCTTCATATTTTAATTATTAAGTCTCTAGAAAAAGATTTAGCCATTGCATGTATTCTTGAAGAATATTTTTCTTGCTCAAAATCCTGCATCTATTTAGTATGCACTTGAAAGTTACGACCCTCATTTCAGAGATTCCCGTACTCTGGATACCGATTTATCTTTGAGACGCTATCTTCTTAACTTTCGAATCCAATTCTTCCGCATCGTAGAAATCCTTTTATATCCTGAATCCGCAACGCCGTGACAAAAAGGACAGCTTATTCAATGATCTCTTTCTTGTATGAACCAATGGTAGCGTCACAACAAACTTGCCCTGAGGCTTATAAAATGCGCAGTTATGGTACTTTGCTCCGTCTTTTGGCGAACGGAAAGCGTCAGCTGTTGGGCAGATAAGATAGCGGATGACATAGATTCAAGCGGCGGCACCAGGCTGTCTGTCGCCGCTCTTGCGAAATGCATATCGATTGCCGCACTTCTCAATCTTAGGTACTCTTGGAATGCCATCCAAGTAAAGTCCTTAGAGATAGACATACGTGATCTCTTAGCGGGTCCTCTAGTACTTTTGCCCGTCACTGGAAATTTATTACTATGAAAGAGAATTTTTTATGTTTAAAGCGACCAGAAGTACTTATTTAATCAGTAATGCATTGATTTTATGAATTGTTAATTTATAAAAGATACCGAATTCTCTATTCACGGCCGGTTATACCATTATGCTATCCAAGGCTATGTCTAACGGAAGCTGAGTTATATCTTTACCGCGAAAAAAAACTCGTTGATTATGCAAATTTTAAAATGTCGCTTAAGTGAAATTTAAACGAGTAAATATTTTTTAATGCGCTGGAGATTCTAACTATACTCAATTATATATTTATTTGAACAATAAAGAAATGTTACACAAATAATAACAGTAAATAGAATAGTGAAATCTATATGGAATTCCCAAGGAAGATTAACATTCTCGATTGCCTCTAGCATTAATGCTGAAAAGATTTTGCTACACAAGGCTCATTTGTTGATGATCGACGTAGAAAGATTTATTTACTACAGAAAATCAATTATGAACTAAATCTGAATACTTTTTAACCAGTATAATTTAAATAAAGCTTTATAATAAAAGCTGTACCACTACATAAGAGAGGGACGATCTGGGATTTGCAGCAATGTTGCATCATCTGTTGGTTCTGGTGATATATACAGCATTGCTGGGTCCTGATGTTGCTGTATTTCTGATAAACATTGGCAGTCTATGTTCTATATAGTGGTAGAGTTAAATTTTTATTATGGGGTTTTGTGTATCCTGCTTCCTTAAAGTTAAACCTGAGATAATTAGTAGCAAGCTCTCGGCCTAGAAGTGTATGGGTAGATATATGACAACCTAACCAACAAATCATCTAGGAAACTTTGATTAGGAGGAGATTTGGCGAACTTTATTCAGCGTATGAAAATATTCGAAAACTCCGAAAGAACATCGTAATCCTCTTATAGGATCAAATTCCCCTAATCAATCCTCTTACCCTTCTTATCGAAAGGGTTGCTATTTAATTAATGACTTCTTAAGCGTTTCCAGAATTCCCTGGGGAGGGCATCATAACTCGCGAGGAATTTGTAAAAATCCCAAAAAAACAACCGAAAGAGCGAATTATGTGAATATAAGCATAGACGGACGTTGAACATCCAAAATTGAAAACATTGGTATACGAATTTTTAATATTTATTCTCTTTTTCTTCCCTAGGATTTCGAATAATATGCTAAGTTGTCTCAGCCGAAGTACCTCTAAATCGGTATACTTTGCAAGTAGCGGGTTTTCGAGGCCTTTCGAATTCAGTTGCAATGAAGCGGTTCGCATCACGGCAGATAAATTTTATCTTTGTTTGCATGCAGGTTGTCAGAGCGTGATGAGGATTTTCAGATTCCGAATTTTGAATTCCGTCCTTGTTAATAGGCGCCGAAGGGTAAAACCTTTGTCATCCAAGAGAGAGGGTTTTTAGGAAAATTTAACGATTTCCTCGCTCAAAGTTTACTGATCATAGAATCAGAAAATTTAAAATGTTTTTCGAGAATAGCCCGATGGACACTTACTATTGAACCAAATTCAAAATATTAATATTATAGTAGATATAGTATTATAATTAGATAATAATCAACAACAAACAAGCAAAATATTTCCTATTGTAGATTTCTCCCTTTTAAATTTTTATGCTGATTCACAATGAAAAAATGGCATACGAGGTGAAGTGGAAGAGTGGTCATAAGATAATCATTTAAGGTACTAATAGAAATACTATTAAACTCCTTATATATATTTAAGAAGAATATTTTAAGTTGAAATTCATGATAAAATTAGGAAAATATCAAACCAATAATCTCTTCGAAAAAAACCGAATTTGCGTCAGTTAGAGATAAATATGATTCATTTATCGTTCTTAAAGATGATGGAAAGAAAGTTATCTCGGATGAAGTTAGGTTGGACTTCGACACAATGAATTCAGGTAATCTCTTTTATTTGGGGAATCACTTAATTGATTTTCCAAGCGAATTATCTGATGGAAAGAAAGCATGATTTCTGTTCACTTCCGTTTCCACGTTCGATAGCAAAATATAGATACATTCCAGATATGAGACCAAGCAAATAGTGAGCGATGATAAGAACTGTGTGATAATTTTAAATGAGATCCCCGCATCTTTTTTGTGAAAAATATTGCATAGAAACTTCATACATAAAGTCGTATTATTAACTTAACATTACTGATCTCGAAGGGTAAATAAAAGAGTAAATATGAGTATGAGGGAAGAGTATGATCTAGAATCGAACGTAGATCTACCACTGGGATCTTAAATGGTGCTATCGATTCACAAAATCAATTTCTTATGGTCTGAATTCAAGCAATAGTATGCTCAGTGTGCCTGTTAATATTAATGAACTTTTTATGCAAGAATTTAATCAATTATGAGAGATAAAATTTTTCGAAAATGTACTATCTATTGATATGTATTCCCCTATTTGTATATAAAATGGAAGATCTTTAGCTGAATCCAAGAGAATCTATCCAAATCTCGGTTTTGCTCTTTGGATGCACAACGTAATCGTATGAAGAGACAGCCTGCGACCTTAAAAATGTGCATGTGCTAGTGAGACTTATTTTCTACTTGGAATGCTCATACCTTCAAAAGGTGTGACGTTTCTTTAAAAGAATATCTGTAGGCAAGCAAACGATTATAAAACATTTGAAGCGTATGATTGATATTGCGAAATCATATTTCTCACGGTCCAAAGTCTTATGGATGAGACGTTGTCATGATATTTCTGTTTTTAACTTATCTGCTAATTCGATTTGATAAAACACTCCATTTAGTCCTCTGCGTGATTAAACCGCGTATCTCTCAAACAGCGTCATCAGAACATCAATATTTATTTTGATTGCGAAATGTGATATTTAATTGTCCATAATCAAATATATGAGATAGAAAAGTATCATAACATCTTTTAGTAGAGTGACTTACACTGATAAATTTTTAATTTTCCGTTTTTGTGTTCTATTTAGGGCCCACGTATTTAGGACCTTTTCTTACAATTAGTCATAATTCATAATTCATACTCTCCCCAAAAGCTTGAAATTATAATAATTATATACAATGCAGACGCAGTTAGTCACTAGTACAAGTGGAGACGTCAAAGTACACTACGAAAACGCAAACAATACTTCAAATTTCTAAATGTACAATCACACAAAAAAAAATTGTAAATGCTCATGATGATGTTTCCTTTGTTCATTTTTTATTTTACTTCTTTTTTATATTGTATTTTTTGCCTTTTAGATGTCTTCACCGGACTTAATTAAACTCATTAAAATTTAGTTTTGTATAGTTTAAAATTTAGTTTAGTTTACTATATAGTAAGTGTCGTACGATTTTCACACCCCCTTTCTTGCGGTTCTATTTTTGCCGTGGTGTATTATTATTATTATTATTATTATTATTATTATTATTATTATTATTATTATTATTGGTGTAGTACCAGCGGGACTAAAAGTTGCATACGTGAAACCTATTCCAAAAGATAGGATTTCTAGTGATTATCTTAACTATAGACCTATATCTATTCTTTCTTGTATAGACAAAATAATGGAAAAATATGTATCTAAATATTTAATGAGCTTTGCACTAACTTATGATCACATATCTATGCATCAATTTGGTTTTCAACAGAAAAAAGGGACCAAAGACCTATTAGAAGAATTTGCCAACTACATTAATAAGAATCTAGACCGCAATAATAATATAATCACTGTTTTTGTTGACTTCAAAAAAGCTTTTGACCTAATCAATTATGAGATCATACTGGATAGACTAAATAAAATTGGTGTCAGAGGAAACCTCCATAAGTGGTTCAAAAGTTACTTGAGTAACAGACAATTAGCTGTTAAGATTGATAATCAGTTGAGTGGTTTCAAAAAAATTGCTTGTGGAGTTCCTCAGGGCTCAGTTTTAGGGCCTTTACTTTTCATACTATATGTCAACAAAATATTTTCTGTGGTAAAGAATTGTAAAGTCCTCATGTATGCTGATGATGCGGTACTAATTTCCACTCACAAAGATTTTCATGTAGCTTTGGCCTTCATTGAGGAGGACTTAAGCTTAATTACAAAATGGTGTCATGATAATGACTTGATTATTAATGTTACGAAAACTAAGGTAATGCATATAACTGATAGAAGTATTAATAGGAAGAATGTCAAGTTAAAAATTCATAGCCATGAATGCTTACACTTATATCATATTGACAAAGACAAAAATAATATGTGTGATTGCGATTACTTGGAACAAGTGTCTAAACACATATATTTAGGAGTAATAATTGATGAAAACTTTAACTTTAATATGCATATCAAACATGTAACTAGTAAGCTGAAAAAGGTATCCTATCAAATGTACTATCTAAAGGATATTTTACCTGTCAAAACTAAAAGAATTATTTATACAGCTCTTGCTGAATCTGTGATTAGATATGGTTTAACTATTTGGGGAGGAACGGCATCCACGAGGCTATTAAGCATCGTGAGAATTCAGGACAGAATTATAAAATATGTGTATAATGATGGAAATAATCCTAGGACTACTGATTTCAATTATTACAAAGAACTGAACTTACTCCCAATCAAACTACTGCACAAATACATACTTATTATAGATAATTATTATTCTAACAAGTATAAAGTTTTAAAAACATCTGACCATGCAATGAATAAAAGACAAAACATAAGATATAGCATCCCATATTACACAAACAAACATGGAAAACAAAATCTACAAATACTGGTTCCGATTTTGTTCAATGAGTTGCCTAAAGATTTACATAACATAGAAAAAATTTCTGCGGTTAAAATTCAAATAAAACAATGGTTACTTACTTGTTAAACACATGGAACTTGATTGTATATTTGTATTGTATTTTTTTTTTCCTTTTTTTTCAATAATTAATATCCTGCTACTTGTGAATATTATACAAAGGTTGTAATAAAAATTGTTAGCTTGGTTGTTTTTGAAACATATTCTGAATAAATTATAATTTTTATTGTTATTCTTATACTGCTTTCATAGTCGGTGGAGGTGGTTTATACTGTTATTATTTAATACCATGTTTCAAATTGTACCGTTATTATACTGGTTATTTGTAAAGCAACGTCGAACCTAGTTTTGGACAAAAAAGGCACTTGCAGACGAGCCCTAACAGGGCTCTGCAAGACCTAAATTGAAATATTTAAAGAACAAAGAGTTTTATTTTACTAATATGTCATATTTTACAATGTTAATATGTCTTTATCTATTCTCATTTGTCTTAACTATGTATTTGCATATTTGCAATTATTATTATTATTATTATTATTATTATTATTATTATTATTATTATTATTATTATTATTATTATTATTATTATTATTATTATTATTATTATTATTATTATTATTATTATTATTATTATTATTATTATTATTATTATTATTTGGGGAGGAACGGCATCCACGAGGCTATTAAGCATCGTGAGAATTCAGGACAGAATTATAAAATATGTGTATAATGATGGAAATAATCCTAGGACTACTGATTTCAATTATTACAAAGAACTGAACTTACTCCCAATCAAACTACTGCACAAATACATACTTATTATAGATAATTATTATTCTAACAAGTATAAAGTTTTAAAAACATCTGACCATGCAATGAATAAAAGACAAAACATAAGATATAGCATCCCATATTACACAAACAAACATGGAAAACAAAATCTACAAATACTGGTTCCGATTTTGTTCAATGAGTTGCCTAAAGATTTACATAACATAGAAAAAATTTCTGCGGTTAAAATTCAAATAAAACAATGGTTACTTACTTGTTAAACACATGGAACTTGATTGTATATTTGTATTGTATTTTTTTTTTTCCTTTTTTTTCAATAATTAATATCCTGCTACTTGTGAATATTATACAAAGGTTGTAATAAAAATTGTTAGCTTGGTTGTTTTTGAAACATATTCTGAATAAATTATAATTTTTATTGTTATTCTTATACTGCTTTCATAGTCGGTGGAGGTGGTTTATACTGTTATTATTTAATACCATGTTTCAAATTGTACCGTTATTATACTGGTTATTTGTAAAGCAACGTCGAACCTAGTTTTGGACAAAAAAGGCACTTGCAGACGAGCCCTAACAGGGCTCTGCAAGACCTAAATTGAAATATTTAAAGAACAAAGAGTTTTATTTTACTAATATGTCATATTTTACAATGTTAATATGTCTTTATCTATTCTCATTTGTCTTAACTATGTATTTGCATATTTGCAATTAAAATTATTATTAAAAAAAAAAAAAAAAAAAAATTATTATTATTATTATTATTATTATTATTATTATTATTATTATTATTATTATTATTATTATTATTATTATTATTATTATTATTATTATTATTATTATTATTATTATTATTATTATTATTATTATTATTATTATTATTATTATTATTATTATTATTATTATTATTATTATTATTATTATTATTATCATGTAATCTTCCTTAATTTCCGGTAAATTTGCAAATTTTAAATTAGTTACGAATTCCCATTTTTCCCATTTTTTTCTGTATCACATATTAGCAATAATTTTTCACTCATTCTCTCTCCCCTTCCCAACCCTTTTCAACTCCCTTACCAAATGCCCTCTGCCATTACAAGACCCTTCTATCCTATTAGCACATCCCAAGAGACGACCCTTAATCCTTCTTCCACGGCCATGACTGCGAATTAATGCCGATTTTTCAGCTCTCGCTGCCGAAAAGACACGACCGCGCTGCGATTATAGAAAACTTCGGTGATTCCCAGATTCTATGAACTTGGTTAAACTGAATCTATTTCAAGGTTTGACTGGAACGATTTTTAAGATTAAATGGAACATTGTGATCTTTCTGAACGTGTTAAATACATTAATGAATTATTAATTTTAGTACTGTATTCTCCCAATCTAGGAAAACAGGTGTATTTTTTTGTAGGTATAAAGTTGTGTATTCCATACTACGAGCCAAGGAACAATAATGTGCCGGAAAACATTTGCCGGTAGTGTCTATAAGAAACTTTGAGTTTTTGTGAAGCGTTTGTAATTACTTCTGTGCCATTATTTGGTAACTGTAAATTTTTACCACAGAACTATTGATGCAAATTTCAGTACTTTATACTGTTATACCGGTAGGTGAGCTATTGTAATAGATGTATGTATTAAATAGTAATATCCCTCTCAATCGTAGAGTGAGAGGAAAATTTTTGGCTATTCGCTGATTTTTCGTTCGCGATGATTTTTGAGCGAATACGTTAAACCTAGTAAGCCAAGAACATTATTTAACACTGTAGTCCGAGACCTACCACTCTGGAGGAGTGTCGTTGCGCTCCGACCATTTCAACCTGGGATCGAATCCCGATTAATCGGATTTCTTTGTTTAGGGAATGGTTGTTTTGTCCGATTTTCCTAGATTAAGGTCGTGCATTTATATATTGAGCTTTATGAGGAGTATAAACATTATTAATATTTTTACAGATACCATAAGACACATTTTAAAAAGTTAATATAAAAAACGCTAAAAATCGTTAAATTAATCATATTGCTGAAAGAGTTGTCGCCATTATTCATTAGAATATTTTCCTTATATAAAGCTCAATGTAAAATTTTGCGACTTTTTTTACTTCACCGAACTATTTGGATTCTTTCTGCGGCTGCAGATAAGTAGTTGCTCTCAGAAATCGAAATTTTTAGCGTTTGTGAAAATGTTAATAACTTTTTAAAGAGTGCTGGGTAGACCCACAAAAATATTTCTATTATTTATATAATATTCCCTATCCCACTAAGCATATTCCTTCATAATTTCGGAAGACAAGCACAAAACGACTCCGTGTTGGAAGTTGTATCGTTACAACTGTTCTCTTTTCTTTCAACCTTTTGAATGTACATACATTGAATCCTTTTCGCGAGTGTGAATCGCCGTGATTCGTGCACGAAGCCAAAGTAGATGGCAGCCGCGAGCACTTAAAACAGCCTTTATCGCTTCTATTCTCTTAAAACATTTTTGGGGCTTATGCTTATGCCGCTAATGGAAGTTTATGGTCACGGCGAAGGTCTCCTTCCATAAGACACGCTAAATTGTCTTCGTGTCTCTTTGCAGCCTCTCGAGATACGGAGTAAAGCTTCGCAGAAAATCGTTTGGCATATCGGTCTTCCGTTCGGTATTAACCAGTAATGGAAAAAGTTTCGAAAACAGAATGAGATGATGACAAACGTCGACAAACTTTTCAAAGGCGAAGAATATAAAATCGGTATTTTGTTGAGCTTGTTCTTCTTTAAATTGGATATTCGTTGCAATATACGCAGCTTTACATTCGTTACCTGACTCAAATTTGTCTATGAATTACAAAGAAAGAACAATTAACAAGTAATTAAAACAAGTATTGAAGTGAAATATCATTATTTCAATATTTTTTACAAAATCCTTAACTTCGGCCTTCCCTTGAAAGTAGATCTCCATTACAGAGTAATAAAAGCACGCCCGATGATAATTCTAGGCGTCAGGTAGTATGTTAATGAATTCTATAGTATCAATGAAATGTTGCGCTTTTATTCCTCAACAGATATTTTCTGTAACTTAAAACGTAAAAAAAGCAAGATTTCTTTGAAAAATTTAGTACGGACGAAATTTTACTAGCTTCAGCGAAAAACATGTATGGAATTTTTCATTTTCCAGCACTAGTTCCAGCTTACAGTAAAGTTATACTTTAATTATACATTACATTAGTGCCGGTGATAGTTACACGTACTAATTGTTTCCATGCATTTTAGGTACAAAATTACATAACATTTCCTTTTCTTTCCATTGACCAGCATTAATCATAAATGTATTCGACAGCTCTTGGATTCTTTTCCGCCAGATGTAGTGGTATTTACAATAGAACTGCGACGGCTAATGCCATTTCCTTCGTATGCATTTATTCGCGGAATATTTTTATCTATTATTCTCAAACTGGGAATCGAACCCGATACCTCTAAAGTTCTACCCGCTTTACTATCCGGTATCTGACTCATATAAACCCGAATATAATATCAACAATACTAGATAAGGTTCGCTTCAATTGAAATTAAAGCCTTACCATCCTAAGTAAATATATTTCATCAAAGTAAACGAATTTAGAACCATGAAATCTCATTTGTATTATGTAGGTAATCAGGGTGTCCAAGCTGCGTCTCTTTAACCAATTATATGCGACCCTTTTGTCAGTTGCTTCATTAGTTTTATACAATATACTACTCCTTAAATTTGATAGCTGAAGAGGAAATTAGTAAATTTTAGTTGAAATCCATCCTAAGAAGATATAGATATTTAATTTAAGCATCGCTGCAATAAAGCAATTAAAATAAGGATTTTATAATGATTATCAACATTTAAATTGAAGCGTCATATTTTTTGTGCAATCTTCGAATTCTTTATACGAAATTATACGTTCCGTAGAACATAGAAGCTTTGACAGTCCTCACATATACTTAACGTAATTACAAGAATTTTTAATATCCTGAACTCTAATCCTGAACCCCTTCCTCAATTTCAACTTTGCTGCATATCTTTATATGTTGTGTTGCCGCATATATTTCAATCAGTTCATGCAGCGAGTGCAGCAGATCGTTAAATAAAAATATGCACCCTTCAAAGAAAGGGTGTCCCCAGTCGTCCCTTTATCCGAAATGCATTAACTCTTCTCTTATCCTTTCTTTAAGTACTCTTCCGAACTATTCCTCAGACCCATGATAGAGTGCACTTAGCCATTGCAACGCTTTCAATATTCGCCCTTCGATTCCAACCTTTTCCTATTCTTTCTGCAGACGACCTCCCCCTCCTCCTCCTTGGAATGAGTTGTCGTTTCTTCAAAAATTTCTGTTTAAGGAACCAAGGGAGAATTGTTCTATGCCTAAATTTAACAAATGAACATTTAGAGATGGAAAAAGAATGTTCTGCAATTAGCGGGCTTATCCGTGCGCTTGAAAACCCAAGGAAGTGTCAAAAGACGACGTGATTGGGACTCGAACCAAGATCTCCCAGTTAGAGTTTTACGACATCCTCCCGAAAATGGCAAATTATCTGAGAAGATGTATGCTAATTGAATTCTAGGATAATGATTTCCTCCTTTATCAGCCAACACGAATGTTTAATAAGAAATATAACTCTTAAAATTTAATTTCTTGCTAAATCATTCGCACCTTAATTAGTTGGCAGATTGAGATTAAATCAAACATAATGATTTCATTTTTTAAAATAATCGTCTTTCATTAATTTTTTCTTTACCTCATTGGAGAAATGAAGAAGGAATCAAATTTTCTTGTGGAATCTTGATCATGATTACTAAATAAGCAAAATGTCCACTCTACAAAAACACACCTCACGACTGGTTGCGACAGTTAAGCGTCATCTTTAAGTGAAAAAGCAGTCACAGCGCACAAATTATTTTACGTATAATGTGTTTTATACAATTGAGACTGCTCTTTATTAGAAGATGACGCTTAAGCGTCGAATCAAGTCGTGAATTATTCCTTTGATATGCGAACAGGATCTAGTTTCCACAATAAAAATCGATTCCTGCTTTATTTTTCTTGTCATGGAATAAAAAAGTTTCTTCTGATTCCATCGAATTCATCCTTTATCGTTTTACTTTCTCAAATTCAAACCAGCCTTCTTGCCAATCAGATTGAAAACTTTACTTCAAAATCCATTTTAAGTCTTAATATAACATTTAAGCTGTTTGAACTGCTGATTTATGAATTGAGAAAAGGGAAAACATTAATGTTTTGAATTGACAACGAAAATTTTGCTGCAAAAAATTAAAAATACAGAAACGAAAGTAGGAGATAAGATTGAGCATCTCTAGGATGATATTGCAGCGTTAACCATAAATCCAACCAAAGGCGGCTAATTCAGATTTTACAAAAGTTTTGAAGTAATTTAAGCATATTGGGAATCAACAGATCTCATTTGGTTGGTTCACTATTGTTGTTTTTTTTAGGACAGTACAGAATTAGATTTAATGAAAAAGTCGACGGGCGGTGGCTAACACAAAGTACTATAATAATAAATAGCAAAGGAAGTAAACGTAAACGCAATAAAATAGCTGCGAAGTAATACTGCTTCTTTTCATTAAGTTAGATACAAAGCGCAGGACTATGATGGATAATCCGCCAGCATGTATTTCTTGACAAAGGAAGATCGATGAGCGTAACGCAGTGTCTGCAATCGCTACTCCTCAAACGGCCTTTTCTCCATCAATCGAGACTTTATTCCGTTTCATTAAATCGGTAGGACAATAAAAGACTCTTTTCCTTTAACCTTCGACGCCCACGCTTTTATTTCGGCAGTTTTTTTCCCCCCAACAGAGCAATCTGCCCCCCTTTCACAGCTTTTCTCTAGATTCCATCCAATCCTCCGCCTTTTTAATCTTCTCGTCTCCTTTTAACGACATTTCGCTCCAATTGTCTCTCTCAATTCCCTCTCTTCCCAATCCAACCATTAGAGGGAGACACCGGCGGAATTTCTTCTAAATCGCGGATCTCACAATCTTCTACGTTCAAAACACCTTTGAGCCTTTCTTCATATCGAATATCAGCAGCTTATAAGGATTATTGAAACCGATTTTTCAATAAAAGTATGCGAATCTTCCAAATTTCTTATCGAATTCTATGTTTGTCTGGCAAAAATTTCGAGCCGAATCGACAGTTGCAAAACTTGAATTACTTATATTATTTAAGAGTAATTGCGGTTGAACTATAGTTTAGTTTAATCGGCTGTTACCGTTGTTTGTGGTGTAATGTTCTTACAGAAACATTGTTGTTATATATGCTGTTGTTTCTATTCGCAATAATTCATCTCATATAAATAATCATCCTATTGTGTTTCACTGAAGAAAATTCTCATTATACTCATACGTATAGTATTGAAAAATATTTTTTTTCACCCGGTAAAAGCAAGAATGTAAAGCTAAAAAGAGAATGGAAAAACTTCCTAAACTTAAGCACTGTAAGTTCTCTCGTACTGCTGAATACTCTGCCATTGATTACGCCACTCTGTTTCAACTGAATGGCAAAGAGCTGAACTAATGTCTTCGGTAATATATTTTAGTGGAAAATGAGAAACAGTCGCCCATACCTCCCACTCATAATCTTTCTTTTTAATGACGTATTAGCTGTAAAATGAGTTTATATTCTGAGATCTCTTTCAAACTTTAATATGATGAAAATTGTGATAAGGAATTCTACTTAGTATAAAGGCTGTTTTCCTTAACATTTACCTCAAAATAAACAATGGAATAAACATTCTTATCAATAATCAGCCGTGTCAATAAACAACGCATATGAATTGTCCATAATAAATGTTATCAGGAAATATCGAAGACTAATTGTTTCGAATCACTTATGACGTACTGTTCGTCTGTTGAAAAAGCAATAGATATCCTTTAACCTTTGAACGGTCTAAAAATATTACGTATCGAGACATGGGGTCGAATCTGACCCCAAAAGGTTTTACTTCTTGCAATATCGTAGAGTTAATATTTACTTCATGTTCTCCTACATTACATTTTTGAGGCATATATCACCTAGTTAATTGGGATAATAGACCTAATAAACCCTTAAACATTGTAGAAGTTATCAAAATTGTCTCATTCTAAATTCCGAGCAAAAATTTATATGCTATTATATAGATTATAATAATAACAAATATATATCGCCCTTAACGTAACATAAAATTTATATGTATGTCTTGTATTATAATTTTTTACCTACCCTCATGTACATAAAATATATATTGTAGGTAAAATCATCATTGCCATACAAAAATCACCCCATTCCGCAATATCGAGTTTTAAAAGACTAGAATGACGTTGAAATATAAGTTATTTCTTGCAAAAATATAGTGTGATCAGATAGGTAGATAATAAAATTTATTTATAATGCTCTAATTTGAGTCGCTATCCCACTTATCAAGCGGTTTTCACTCGATTCCCGTATAAGCGTCTTAACCGGGTTTAACTGTGACGTGATAGAGAAATTATTTAGCAAGGAATCAAAGAAAATTTCAACTGGAGTTTAAGTTGACAGCTGGCTGCATAAAATCATTTCCTTTATGAAAGCGTAATATTTCCGATTCTTTCCATAGTTTTGACAGAATGCCTTCGGTGAAGCCAATCCTGTAAGAAACAAGACGAAAGGCATTGATATTCCGCTGAGATGATCGCCTGTGACCCTTAAGCGTAGATTTGTAAGGGATAAGAGAAAAGTAAATAGGATTTGTGAGAGGGTCGCTTAGGAAGGGATCGTTAGCGAGGCAGTGCATTGGACAGTTGTGGGGGAAGAGGATTATCAGGGGAATTGAATCAGGAGTGGGAATATACGCCGCAAATACTGAGTGAATCCTTACAAAGCCTCCTTACGTTTTTCTACTGTAGGATCTCTAATTACGGAGCTTCCATAAATGTGATACAAGTGGTTAATGAGAGGAGTAAGTGACGGAATTAATTGCGCTCTTAATTATTCCGTTTACATTATGTTCTCTAAATTGCCGATAAGAAAACATCCTTTAAAATTTCCTAATATATGTATTATTTCGGCTAGTTACGTCCATGTCTATGTTCAGACATTTTCAGGCCAGAAGATGTCTAAACCTTAGAAAAATCTGGTCGCATGTATTTATATGCAGAGGTTCTTCGACTTACGAACCCCTCTAGTAGAACTCTACTTGCGAACTTTCCTACCAACGAACATTTTTCCTACACCATTCTAACATCTATACATAATTTTACATACATCACATAATATCCATACATAATTCCAACTTAATTTTGAGAAACAAATCAGAAAAACAAAAAGATATCCTGAATAATTGGGTTTCTGGACGCGAACTGGAACGAATTAAGTACTTTATTCTGTGGTAATCACAGATTAGTCGTCTCCCTGGATGAGTCAGTCTATTAGATCTATGTTTATTATCGGCTATGAATTATCTATATATAATCTACTGCATGTATCTTTTGCTTAATCGTGGCCTATGTACTCCATCTATTGCATTTACTGTTTGTCTTAGAATATTAGTGACTGTATTACTAATTGTTAGGTATACTATCAATTTCGCATATTCGTAAATTTTTGGTTCAAATTTATTTTCAGAATAATTTTTTAGTAAATAACATTTTTATGTATTTCATAACAAATGTATTTTCAAGTAATTTACTAAACTTATCGATTAACATACTTTACTATGCTTTTTTAGATGTACCCAATATATGTATTGTCACTCTGAATGTTTATGTATCTCGTTATCTTCTTTCTTTGTTCTTCTTTCTTTTAAGTATTCATCGGAAGATTTGCGCAGGTATTTCATACGCCCCTTCTTAGTTATTGTCTTCCTGTAGTGGATAACTTATGCTAAAGACTTTCTTAGATTTTTATAACCACAGCTTTTCTCATTTTTCTCTGTCTCTTTAAGATTAATAAGTATATAGAATGTGACGGTGGATTAGATTAAAGAGGAGACTTTTAGTTTCAATTTTGGCCTGATAAGGACGTTTTATAACTATTTATCAGAGTTAGTGATTTTAACACAAGACTTGGAAAGCAGTTTACAACAGATGTTTATATTGCTATCAGCAGTTTTCGATATTTTCAATAAATTATATATTTCAAACACAAGAACGTTTTATTCCGAAAGATTTCTCAGCTTAAGCCTCCATCTGCCAAAACAGCGTCTCTTGTAAGTACATTTTCTGCCCAAAATATATGAATCGATCGTGTTTATTAACGTGGAATGACATCAATTGTAGAGCAGCTAATGGAGGCCATGAGGATGAATTAGCATTCTGAATGGAGTAACACAGAGGAGAAAGAAAGAAAGGACGTATCGGATGACTTAATTTTATTTCCTTCAACTTAATCAGACTTCCTTCCCATCTCCCAATCCAATCAACTCTCTTCCTTCAATCCGAATCTTCATCCTCTTTCTCGTTTTCTTCTCTTTCATTCCTTCCAAAATGGTCCTCCCAAACATGGAGCTTTTTCCACTCTCTGATACTCACTCTCACAAATCTTATGTACACACCTCTTCAGATCCTTAACCTTTCAATCCTTTTTTGTTACAAGAATACTGTTTTCAAATCTTTATGGAACTACTTCTTCTTTATCGAATAGGCTATTTGATTTTGCTGTATTGTAATATATTGTTGCTGTAGCAGTAAGATATTCGTGTATCATTGTAAGTAGATTATATTTGTATTCTAACAGTCTGTTGTTATAGTGAGATGCTATAAGTATTGTAAAAGTATATAACTATAGATGAATGACATATTACTTGTAAATTTGTATTGTTCTAGGTATATGGTATGCCTATTGTAAAATTGATTTGTTGTGGGAAGTTGATATATGTGTTGTAAAAGTGCACCGCAGTAGGTATACGCAGATAACATATGTACTGTAATAACCAATGGCATTATATTTAGTAAAATCTGTAGTATAGTATCATTGTATATATATTATTGTAATATCTATACCACCATATGTTAGTCCATCTTCAAGGAGTAAATAAATAATAATTTCAAATAATAATTCAAAAGTGTATTGACAGTTGTTTCTGTAAATAGCAAATAATAATTCTGAAATGACTTCAAAGAAGAGAGCTGAATATCGTATGAGAGGCAACGAGTAGATAAGCCCAATCTTCAACTTAAGCAAGATTTTCTAAGGGTATAATAAAAGTTTGCAAAGCAGTTAAACATGGCAAGGGTAAAGTAATATTAAGTTCATTTCAACCGCAATGTGTTACACAGTAAGTCATTTGGATACGAAATTTTATGATGTGTTATATTCTAACTCAGACGTTTAACAAAAGCACTTATACAGTAAGTCTAAGTGTCACAAAGAGTCGTATTCAAAGGACTTACTCAGTAAGTGACTTGGATAAGACTTTTCATACCTCACTGTGCTCACTAACTCTGACTTTTTTGTATGCATCCTTGGAACAAGAATTTCAAGTCTTATTAAAAAAAGCGCTAATTTTATATAACTTTAATTACATGACCACGGTTAAGATGGTGGGACCAAGTGAGAAGAGACATACAAAAGGTTGGAGCAACGGAGAGAGAGGCAGAAGATCGGTCCAGATGGAGGGATATTGTTGATGCGGCCAAATATCACCTGAGATATAGATGGCCCTGGGAGTAAGAGTAAGAGTAAGTTAATTACATGTATGGATAACTCTTCAGACCTTCCTTGTCATTTGAAACGTATAAAAAATTTATTCGTTTTTCGTGTAGGGATGAAGTGTAAAAGTTAAAATTTGTAGTTTGTGGAAGATTTATCATAATATTTATAAGAGCCTACTGATACTGAAATTATTTTCTCGCAAGATTCACAAATAAGCGATCATCAAGAGCCCGCGCCTAAATTCAGGTTCCGCTGCGACTATATCCTTTCAGTTAGGACACCAAAGACTTAATTAGGCGTATTCATCGTGATTGCACGGCTGTGAAACACTGAAACCGAGTGCATCTCTGCGTGAAGATGAGTGAAAAATCGTTATTTCAAGCCCAAGCCCTCTCCCCTACTCCGATCTGTGATTAGCATTTGAAGCTTTGAAATGCTTAGATGCGGTGCGTTAAATAGACTTACGAAAGATAAACGGTTTGAGCTTCTTTTAAAACGTAATTGCTCGGAAAAATTCGCTGATTGAATAATCTTTTAAGCGACAATAAAAATTGTGTACAAAAGGTGTGCAACCCTTAAGTTTAATGTGAGTGAACGAAAAATGTTTCCTTATATGTTAGGCAAACCTTTATATATGAAATCTCCTATATTCAATATGTGCTTTGTGCTACTTGAATCGAGGCAACGCATTCCTTTTAGCTATACTTTAAACTGCATTCCAGACATACAGTGTCATACAGCATACGGCAGTCGTCTTTAAAAGCTGGCCCCTATCTTCGATGGAGGTTAATAGATTTTTTTACTGAATTCATAGCTAAAGCATACATAAACTTTTGATTAAGAATGTTGACTATGCTTTCAGTTAAAACGGATAATAAAATAATCAGAATTTCTGTCGGACTGTAAAGCTATGGATATGTTACGGCCGATTAAATTTATATCTTTAGCTAGAGTGTCCACTTGGGCAGATTGGTAAGCAAGTACATCATAATTTGATGGAACGCACTACCATTTCCTGTTTGCTCAACATTTTTATCCCCTTTTATTTATCCCCAATTTATGATTTGTCAAAATGGTGGCGGCACAGAAAATAAAACGTTTTTCAATTAAAATGCGCGAAGGAAACTGTTATCTCACTCTTAGGGTTAGTCGAGAAACATTAGAAAGCAGCAAAATATCTTCCTGGATGGAAATTTCGGCGCTTAAATGGAGAATTTCCTGAAATGCGTTCTAATTGCAAGTGATGCAATTAAGGGATCGCTTTCGAATGTAATTGGTGTGCGCGCATCGGATCGCCTCTAACGAAGTCCCATTGAAGCGCACACATGATTTGCGCAATTATGAATCGCCCTTGTTTACGAGCTGCAATCTAAATCACGGCGGCATTACAAACTACAAATTGCCATTTCAAACCAATAATTATGATGCAATCCATCGCGGGGAATCAAGTTATTTTTCCGAATCCATAATCTCTTTTTCATCCGATTTCGGAATTCAATTTCCGTTCGAAAAGATTGAAATGGACCTCCGCTATTAATTATCCCTAATCCAATCCGTAAATGCGGTCCGTCGCTGCTAATTTCAACTGCAATTTTCTCCATTGAGAACGTCCTTCGCTCAAGGGTTCGTGGATGCAATGTACAGACCCCTTCCGAACACTTTACCTTTTCAATGCTCAAATACAAAGAGCTACTTTAGCTAGGGGTATTTTATATTCACTAAATTTGAAATAATAATGTTGATATGATATTTACTTCTTAATATTTGGTAATAGAAATCTGCTCAAGGAATAATTTTTCAATTTATGTAGGCTCTGAGCGTTAGTTATGAAAACCTACTCTGTACACATTTTTCTCGATAGGATTGAGGATGAGTGGTAGTTATATAAATTAAATGAAGTACTATAAATATATAAACTACCTTGAATTGAATAAATGAAGGTAAAATTATTCATTTCTGTCTATTTTTGTTGCTATTCGCCTCAAGTATCTTACATTTATATATGATTAATTTCCAAATTTTATGGTCAGTTTTTACTTCATCTGCAATTATCAGTTTAAATTTAATCAATTCAGTTAAGTTAATCTTTTGGAGAGCTTTCAAAATTGTTTTCACTTCCTTTCCACGAATTTTTATTTCTGCTCGTTTCTCAACCAAGAACCAAGGAGAGCTTGAATTCCAAGATTTGTACATCGATGTTATCACCAGCAGATATGCTCTGCTTTCCCATTATCTCGGGGTCCTGAAATTACTTTCATCGAATCTTCTATACAAGGGAAGTTGTTTAAAATCAAATTTGCGAAATAAGTCTTAAAATTTGAAAAAGTCCAGGAATATATGGAAATTTTTCTGCGACTGGAACGCAAACTTTCTGGTGACTGCTTCAACCCGCCGCTTCCCAACCGATATGCCGTGAATAAGCTTTTGGGGTGCTGCGTAATATTTTAGGGAAATATATTCTTTAAATTATGTAAAGCATACTAAAGAGCAGTCATATGTAACAATTATATATTTCAATGATGGATCACGATAGTATATTAAAAATAATTTTGTCACAAACGGCTATGTTGCCGAAAAGACATTTTATCTGGTAAGTTTGAAGGAAAAATGTAATTATAAAGAATATAAATAGCTATATATAAATGAAATATATGTTTAAATTATATATTCTTGTCGATTTATTAATTCATAATTTTATTAGAATTGAATTTATTAAAGTGAAAGCATTTTCTCCTGTCTCTGAGGATGTCTCAATTCGATACCACATAAGCATGAGGCCGTTTTCGATGATTCCTTGGTTTATTCTTCTTAATTAAACAATTAAATTTTTACAGGGAATTTTACATTTTGCAAAATAATTTTTCATTTAATAAGACCTCAACGAAGTACTAAAAATTGCATTCTTCACTTGGCGTTTTCTTCTCTTTCAGTTTGAATTTAGGCTGAACCGGAAAGCGTGTAGTTTAATGTGTCCCGATGTAGTAAAAATGCCTTAAAATTACAAAAAAGGCGGGAAGCAGTAGTCAAAACGAACCATAATCCATAACACAGAGCAGTCTCGTTTCTAAATTGATATCCTATTAAAAGGGTCATCCTGAACATTTCAATGCGACAGAGCATACGCCTAGAAAACCTCATTACTGCCTCGTTTTTCCACTAGAGCCTTCACCATTCAGTAGAGTGATGCTTCAAACTTAAACAAATGAATTCACGACGCTGCCCAGATCGCTCTGTGTTTTCGATCTGTCTGACATCTCGTTGAAGCTGCGTTTAAATTTATTAACTGCAGCCACCGCTTTTACTAAAGGACAAAGTTAAGAACAGGAAGTGTCTTACGTGACAGTGTTCAGTCCTTAAGAAGAGGATTACGTGACAGTGGACGTGAAAAGTGACGCAATCTGCCGTTTTCTGGAAAGATACTGTAGAAGAGCATTTACTACGAGGACGGTCAAAGTGAAAGTTGAGCATCGGATCAACGGCGTAGTTGTTTCCATGGTGATTAATTATATACTGAAGCTGTGCATAAATCATGCGAACCCTCATAAAGCGCTGTTCTAATCCGGTCTTAATGGAGCGTAAGGACAATGAATTGCATCTTGGTCACTTCTTTGTGTATTGAGAAGAAAATGGCTGCGACTTAACTATCGGTGGCATTGCAAACTGTTAAGTATGAATCCCGAATACGGCGGATATTGCATTAATTCGGATTTTGAGATACTCCGAATTAACCGAAAAATAAAAGTATAGATGTAAATATTCCCCATGGAAATATTATTGTCTTCATAAACTTAAGCCAAGTCTAAATAATCAATGATCTTTTCAATTTTCAAATACATTTTACTTTTTCCGCTAGTTTGCTTTATGACAAACGACATTGAACGACTGCAAACCAAATCATCACAAATAACAAAACTGTAGAAATTCGAAAGTTAATCCATGTTTTTCTCAATGTCACGGTGAATTGTATTTATTATTTGGACAAATTTTATACTGAAGCATTTCTTATGCGATGAATCAATATTTCATCATGGTATAATAAAAACGATATCACCATTAAATTCCGTAGATTTGCGAGTAAATTTGGAGTATTCTATTGCAGGAAGATAACTAAATGAAGAAAATGTCTGTACGAGAATACTATACCCTTTTCTATAACTTTGCGAAATACTATAGAATGAATACACGATTATTCTTATTCTGCAGTATTTTGCAAAGGTACTCGCTAAGCTGTAGAGAAAATGTTTATCTTTGCATCAAATCACAATATGACGCACAATTACATTAAATACAGAATGTTCGATGTCATTAAATGATTTCCCTGGCCATATGATTGTGCTGATCTTGAATATTCAATTCTCTCGTCTTATTATGTTTTGTCTCTTTGCTTCCATACCCATAATGGCGGGATAAATCTACAGATGTATTCAGTCTTTATGCGTTTGGCTGGGAAACACGACTCCTCTGAAAAAAATTGGAATTGCGAACATTTTAAAGAAATTGTTTTATTCTTTCAGCTTCATTATCCAGTACGAACAAACTGTAATGGTTTAGAAGTACAGATCTACCGTACCTTTAAATAAAAACATGACCACAAACGAATCCATCCCCTTCTCTCTGTAGTTCAGATCTGTCTTATTTCTCGTCCTTGATATCTTAGTGTGCTAATAATTGATGCTGGCTTCAATTTGAACGCTTTTACTCGGCGAAGGCCAAACTCGGCTAAGAGTGGTAACGAATGCATAATGTAGAAACTACACCCGCGGCGACGCTAGCGCCTTGCACTTGATGTGGCAATCAATGGAAATGCAGGAAGAACAACGTGACAACTCGAGTCACGTGTACAGTTAAAGCACTAAAGATGCAGCGGATATAACATCCGAGCTGGTGTGAATAAGATCGCTATTATTAGTAATGTGAGGAACATATGTGTCCATTGGTGACCCTCAGCTATTATCATCTATTATAAATCTTTTCCCTGGGAAGCTGCAATGTATTCAACAATGATCCCTTTTGCGTGACGTCATATTCAATTTCACTTTTTCGAATAATCAATTTACTATTAGATGTTTTATTCAGCGGCTGATCTAGAAACATTTCAAGAGTGGGAGGGGAAATGCCCGCTAAGGAGTGGGCGGTACCTGCCAAAGGGGGACGATTTCAGACTATTTACTAATTAAGTCGTATCCAATTTACTTTTTTAAATCCATTTTGTCGTGGTAAATCTAGTAAATTTATAACTATCGCGGAAAAAATTCACGATCTGATGAAAATTAAAACTCTTGTTAAATGCTAGGCAAATTGCTGGAACTATAAAGTCACCGAAAGAGGGCGGTTGCCCCCTTCGCATCCCCCATGTATCCGCCAAAAGTGTTATTAAAAATGTATTTTTCAGATCTATCCTATCATTTTTGTAATAAGAAACGAAATTTCTAATTGAGAGCACGTAATGCTACCCTAAATTCGATCATGAAATTCTCTTGTATGTATCATCAACTTTTCGGCACTCTAGGCCATGCGTTTTCTTTAGTTTCAGTGTGTTTTTTAATTTGAAAAGACAAGGTTTCCAGTTTTACTCCACTCATTAAGAAATCATGCCAAATAGCAAAATTCACGGATGTGAAATGTGAAATTCAGACCGCTGGCACAACGGAAACTCTTAGGTTATGATTGCAATTTCAAAAAATGTTGATATAGAAAATGTTGATTCTATAGGCTGGCTTGGAATCACAAAACCATGGCTGAGTCTTATTCAGCGTAATTAAGTTCAATTGTCATGGAAATCTGAGTATTCTAAATATACAATATTATTATTTAGCTTCATTATGTGGACAGCATATTCACTACCTCAGTTAGTAATGTTAAAAACATTCGTCCCATTTTCTGAACATCCTAATCAGTTAACTGGAATGTTATCGCATTAACTGGAACAGACCTGAAAACTTACGATGAAAAAATGTCTTTAATGATCCTGTATGATCGAGTGGGTAGTACCGATATAGTAGTAGTATCGTTCGCTTTTCGTGAAAGATGTCCCGGGTTTGACCCCCGGTGGTGGCTCATATGTGTTAAATTACTTTAGCTATCGAAGAATTTAGAAATACTTTTATGACTAAAAACCCTTTAACTCCAAAGTGATCGCATTCTTGAATGTGAACAGTAAACGAGAACTGTCTTCATTCCGCTTGTAAAGGAGACTCACGGATTACTATCTTTTATTTTGCAATAGTGGAAATCATGCTTTGATTATATACTGTAGAGCTCCAGGATAGCCAAAGAGGCATTGTGTTCGCCTTTGCTGAAAATGGTCTCGGTTCGATTCCCGGTGGGAGTCGGTGGATGCGCGAACTGACCGCAGCTTTTATTGATTATATATATGTAATCAATGAGTATACATATTTTGTAATACTCCGAATATTATACTAATCATATATTGGATATGATGTTATTGAAAAGTTACCCACAAATCCTTTCCGAAGGATAAAATAATTAATGTCCGCAGCGGAAAACCGGCGCAAAACTGTTCTACTGGATCTAAAGCGGAACCGAACAGACTTTAATCGGTTGTGTTGAGACGAAGGGGAAGTCAGAATCATAAATATGATATAGGATATCCTCATACAAACACGCTCAATTTAATGTGTGGTGAAGCTTTGTATCTCTATCAATGTATTTGGGCTCATAGATGATTACTCATAAAGAGAAACCAACAGAAATCACAAGGATATTAAATATAGCATAAACATATCCAAATATAAACCTATACGTCTGGAATATTTTGGACAGAGAATCCTGGACATACTTCAAGACGAGTGCAGAGAAATTTTGCTCAGTACAGCGTGAGTCCTCATTTAAATTGACACTGATTTTCTAGATGATGAAAAGGCATTTTCATTTAGATAGATCATTCACTCGCTAACCACATTCGTTCTTTATCAAGGAATGTAAGCAGTCAATTGCGTGAAAATGCCGCACCCACTAAGAATGTCACAGCGATCAGATGCGATAAGATAATAGTCCGTCTAAATGTTATGATGCCGCCGCTGAAGCCTTCATCCCTCAAACAGTTTTTCTCACCTTGTTGATTACGTCATTTTTACAAAGCGACCCTTGGCGTGGGTCCCCTCCGTCAACGCCCGGAGCAGAACAACCCTTTAGCCACACCGAATTTGAATTGCAAATGACACGAAGGCAAAGGCGCCGACGAATAAGTCATTTCTCCAACTCACACACAAACAGTAGCCGTCCCATCCGAAAGGGTTGAGAGGGGAAAAATGTCATTTTTAAGTGAAGTAATGCTTAGAGCGTTTAGGGGGCATCGGAGAGGGACAAAAGGATCGGTGGGTAGGAAAAAAAGAGATTTAATGTTTGGAGTTGCGGCACTTTGTCATATTCCACGAATATTATTTAAGTTCTGTTGGTGATAACTCACACTTTCAGCCTAATCTAGAAATGTGGAAGTTTCGTTTGAAAATGACTTGTCTCAACAGTTGCATATATTATCACTGGATCCAGAAAATATTTTTCTTCTAACGTTTTTTTGATACACCGATCTCTCGCACTCAAATTTGCAGGTCTTTTCATTTACGTGGGCACTGCTCAGTTAACTGTAACATAACTAGTTACATGTGCAGAAAATTCTACATATTTTATATGCTAAATAAGGAAGATTTTAACTTTGGATGGCTAAGTAGGATCGAAACCGGTCGACATTAAAAATACGAGTATATTGCAATTATTGGAAATTACCAAAGATTTTAAATTTTTGTCCTTTATTAGTTCGTATTATATATAAACTGATACGGAACTTATAAAAGTTAATTGAAACCATTCATTTTAACTGGTCATCGCCGATATTTTTATGACCTTTAGGGCTTATCATCTAATCTTTCAGGATGAATTTGTCTTTGTTTCCAAAAACGAATTTGGATCAATGCTTGTCCTCGACTAATATTTTGAGGAAAGCTATGAAATTTAAGGATAGGCCTTTTGTCTCAATCACGCTTAATGAGAACGATATTCATTTTATTTATTTATTTCAAGATCACGAAACGAGAGGCGTTTGTATATTGAGGATGATTGAATGGGAATCTAAAAATATATCAGAGAAATGATACTTTTGGATCAAAAGGAGATTTTCTAGATTGATATTGGTTTCCATAACGGGAGAAATTAAGGTAAACTTAAATTAATTATAAATCGGCAAAAATTTTCCACTTTTCTGTTCCCTCCAGTTATCGCAGGGGAAAAGTACTCAGAACTGAAAAAATTCCGTGTGTTTTAGCTTGGATATCTTCTTTCAGATTTAAATAAAGATTAAGTAGAAGCGAATATAAAAATAACAGCAACTGCAGGAAAAATAATGATTAGTTATTTACCGCAGCTGTAACTATATAAAGTAATGTAATTTATTAATTAAACCGATGTTAATCCCTTTGGTATGCATACGTTAATAATGCATTATTATTTATTGTGTTATTTAATAGAATGTACGGAGTTACTCATTGATGTAAAAATAAAAATGACACCGACTTAAAGAATAACAATATGTAGTTAAATATATTAGCATATATGGTTAATGTGTTTCCGATCATTCTACCGTTACTGCTTACCTATCTTTGTACATACGATAAAATGTGGAGAGGCAGAAGCGTAGTCTCGCGAAAATATCTCTCGTTGTAGATATGCTCAAATTGTAGGAAAGGGTACCGACTCAGGGTAAGTATTATTCTGTGGTTCCAAAGACAAAAAATCCCAGGGTATGGAAATGGGTAAAGGGAGCATGATTCAGTGCGGCTGTCATTGGAAGGCATCCTCTCCCTTTTTCACACGCTCCTAACTAATTGAGTCCCTCAGAGACATTTTGCGGTTCCCTGCCACCAAAGGGGGTTTCATTCGATTGTTTATTTTTATCGGCCCTTTTGTTGGCCCAAACAAGGAGTCTCTCTTTGCATAATGTCTTCACTTCTGCCTTGGACTTGTTTTATGCGACTCGTTAAATATCATTATTCGTCGTATTGTAAAGTTAAGGGACGAATTGAAAAAGCCATGTCTCGCACGAGTTTTATTGCTCTTCTTTTCGGTTGCTTCAACTTGTTTTCCTTTGTGTTCATTCACCACTCATTGCTAAGGACCTGTCGCAGCGGCTACACTTTGTGGTTATTCTAACGATTTTTCTCGCAGTCCTCATATTTTATGAACAGTGGGATAGTCTTAGCGGTTATAGTGGATAGATAGCGGTTTAAACGCTCCCAAAGACGTTTTCGTTGGCGATCTGCTGCGACTACTTCTCGAAACTACGATAAGCCCTGAATTAACGACCTTTTTTAATCGCCCAATGAGTAATTCAATGGACCTGCATCAGGGTGGAAGAGTACTAAAATGCAGTAGAATTTCAACATTATTAACAATTCAGTCATAAAAGTAATGACTGATTTTTCATCATACATTAATCAGACGATTTTTCTTCGAAGCAGGACTTCTCTTGAATTTTTATAAACAAAAGATACTGTTCTCAAATTGTTTTGAGTGCAAATTTGAAGAAAATCTTCGAAGTGAATTTCGGAGAGCTTTCTCGAATGAATTAGTTCATCCTAAGAACCCCAACTTACGAAAATCTCGGCATACAACATGCCTTCAAAGTAAACGATGGGGATCTGCAGTACCCAATCTCATACTAGTATTTTTAATTTTAACTTATTGCTGTAGTCAGTGATTTTTTTTAATTTTGAAGATTTTTTCAAGGATCATAATACACTTAAGTGGGAAGCCCGGGTTCGAGTCTCGGCTGCGGCGGACTCCCTCGTTTCTTACTCTATATTTAAGCGTGTTTTTCATGCGGTTCTCTTCGTCTACATTAGCATCTTGTCCCCTTATTCTGAGGGTAGTTGTTTAAAACCTAGAACACATTATCTGACAATCGTGCGGCTTTCTTAAACATCCCTAAGTTGCGATGCACCGTTCAATAGCTGCGAAAGTGCTGAGAACGGCTTAAGATGAGCGGGATGAATCGATGCATCGGAACACAGACTCTTAATGGACCCTTATCGACAGTTAAGTGCAGGACGCGCGTTAAAAACCCCTGGCGCCTTTCGCAGCCTCTCATTTCTCAGATAAAAAGAAAAGATCGCACGTGCGAAATATGTCTCCTTGTCTTCGAAGACGTGATGCACGTGCCGACGCCAAGGTCAAAAGGCAGACTCTTCCATCTGCACTACAATACACCTCTGAATCCCTTCTGACCACTGCTTCCATAACTATGAACGCTTTTTCACAGAAAGTAAAGATGACTGAAGAAACAGGAGAGTTAACGTAAGCAGAGCCTGTTCGACATTAAAAGCAAACGCAAGCATTGCTTAAAATGTTTGAAGTTGAGGTAATTTGTCATATTTCCCCAGTAATATTTCAATACATTTTGGTTCTAATTCATACTTTCAGCTTAACCTAGAAATAAGAAAAATTAATTCTATTTACAACATAAAATGAAGACGAACTTATCTCAACATTTGCAAACGCACGGATTTTATCTCTTGATCTAGTAATTTCTCTCAGCGACTGTTTTTACTTCTCGCAATCTATCTAGCATGCCCCTTTACGTATGCAATCCTCTATTTAATGGGAATGCGTTACATATAGGAAGATTTTTATAGTATTCACGGGTGAAATAAGGGAAAGAATAATCTCGTGTTTTTACCTAAGAATGGTTCGGTAGAACTAAAATCGAATTTGACCCGACATTAAAAATATATTGGATTCATTGGAATTAATTTGGTATTTTAAGTATTGGAAAGTATTTTAAATGGTATCCCTCATATCATAAATTAGTTCAACGAGTATACCAAGCAACGCTTGGGGTGGTAAAATTATAGAGATGAAAATATTAATTCGCAAGGCATAATCCTCACTCTGTACTGTTCACAAAAATTAGGAATCAAAGTTCAGAATAAGGGAAAACAAAGTAAGCAAAGTTAAAGAAAAGGAATGTGAGAGAGACTTAACAATATATGTTTATTACAACGATAACAGTTGAAGGCAAGACAAAATGGGGATGGAGAATTATGATTTCATCTCAGAATCCTCGCAAACATTTCATGACGAACGGTGGCCAAAGTGTAGATATGAAGCAGAATTATTTTTTTAATTCTACGAATGAATTTTTTCAATTCTGTATATTTATTGAATTTTCCACAGGAGCATCGTTTTCTAGGTAACGGAGGACCGGGTATTCTCGGTATGAATCCTATAAAGGACTAACGAGAGAATTTTCAACCTCTAGTTCATAAACTGTCGTGTTCCAATTTTCTTTTTTTTTACAAAATGATAAACGGTTTTGAGGTATCTTTAACTTTTTCATCTATTTCCGATGATTGCATGGCTAACAAAGTATCTCCCTAAAGGGCCAGTAATATATTTTATGACAAGAAACTCACCTCAACGAGATGCGGTTGAGTATTGCTATCCTGAAAACCACTACAAATTGCATGGCACATAAAGGAAACCAAGCACAAACCACAATTACCCAATTCTGTTTACCTACGAGTTTATTATGTTTCTCTTTTCTAGATCTCTTCCCAAATAATGTATTCACATTCTTCATCTCCGGAATCCATGTGAAAAAATGCACGCATAATTCCATACGCTGACCGTACACTTCCTGAGAAAGATTCTCCACTAGCAACATCCGTAAATTCATAGGAGAATGCGTACGCACAATAGCGTCCCTCCGAATTTGTACCCCTGCAAGTTGTAAATGCCGAATCGTAAAGAATAAAACGAAGGGAGAGTCACGGTTGGGCACGCTCGTTTGTCACCGTTTGTTCCGCTCCCTCGCTTTTTATTTTATTTATCCTTTTTTTACTTCAGCACCCCAAACTGACCATTCCCTCTCTCTTCATCTTTTATCGCTCCAATTACTCGATCCCGTTGCTTAATTTTGCTAGGAAATGGTAGATCATCAACATGTGATTGCCTGTGATTCCATCGAATGAGAATCAGTTTGCCTTTTTCATGCGAGACTAAAACTAGACAGTCCAGCCTTACCCCTATGTCATAGGTTTCCTTTCTATGCAAAACAAATAAAATAACATATGATAAAGGGAAGAATTACGTTTCTTGGTCGAGAAATTGAGTATTGGTAATCAAAGAATCGATGACTTCCCTTCTAATACAATCGAAGTTTTCTTTGTATTTTGTCCCTCGACAGGAAAATACCCCTTTTGACATTTTTCTGACTTAGTGACGTACTTATTGAGATAAGCTAACGTGTAAGCGTTAGAATTAAGGACTTGAGTATGTGACCTTTCAGAAGACAGATTAAATTCGCAACTTATAATCAGATCGGTTCACCCAAAGATACGAGTCTCTCTTTTATTATTAGACTTTAAAAAGACGGGGTATTTTTCGACGATTGTTGTTTAAAGAATCACAAAAATTAAATTAACAAACCAGTTACTATATTTGGGATTAAGTAAACAGTTTTTATCGTTAAGCTTAACGAAGGGAGAAGTGTTTTTATTATTATTATTATATATATATATATTATTTATATTATTTATATTATTTAAAGATAAATGGTGACTACAATTTTGATGAGAACATGCTTTGAGCCCATTCTTAGGAGCTGTTATGCATCTAAACATGGTTTATTTTTGTTCAATTAGATTTTCAATATTCTCTATGTTTCATCAATCTTGCATCCCATTATGAACCCTAATTCTAGAAAAGTTCAGAAGAACAGATTGGTGTCTTATCAAATGTGTATTTTCTGATTACGCGTTATTAGAAGAAATTCCAAGAATATCTTATAGATATATCTGCAATAACAGAGTTAAAAATAAACATAAGACCTAAACCTCATTCAAATATCATTCCATATACACGAAATACACACAGACTGATTTTTGCTGCCCCTTGTGTTTATAACTACGCTTATTTTATGCTTCTGTCACTGCTCCAGCTAGGATGTCATGCCATTATTAAGTGGGGGTCATATTCTCACATGCATTTCCAGTTTTAGTGCGTTCAGCAGGGGAGTGTGTTTAACGAAGCGCAAGCGCACAAGAGCTATAAAAGAGAGATAAAAATGCGAATGAATATAAAACGAAGTCTCTGTGGAAGTATTTTCGAATTCCCCGTCGACCTATCTGCAGAGGAATGGAAACTCTAAGGGAACTTAAGGATTGAAAATCATGTTTGCCTAACTGTAAACATTCAAGGACTCCAATTATTTAGTAGTGTATCTAAATTGATTAAACCTATTGAACATGCTGTTGTGTTTGTACGGCTGATAGAAATATCTTCGGAGAAGATGACCAAGAGATTTCTCGTCCAGCGAATATAGGCAGGAGGTCTACGAATCGAAAATAGATTTTAAAGCATTATGTTCAAGAAATGATTCCATTTATACGGGTTTTTGTTTCAATCTCATTTTGTTTGATCGTCCATTGCCCAGTCAAAACAGCGATCAGATATCAAAATGTCTCCTCTACTCATATCTTCATTTACGTATATTTCGTGTCGCCATGTTGCCTTAACTCAATTCATGAACTTAGATTAGATCAAATTTTCCAGCGATAATCTCGAATACATCTGAATGCAAGGAAGTATTTTACGTTACAAATCTCTTAAGTTATCGAAGGGAAAAATGAAAATGAGAGAAAAGTGAGAAATGACATCTATTCTCGTTTTAACTTCATGGTAAACATAGTATGTTTTGGAAAACAGGATTAGGTTCTTTCCTGGAGAATATGGTGAAGAAATTCCTCTCGAATTTCCAACTGAGTAGAGAAGTGGAACAGATCCCTAATTTTAATTCAAAATTTATGGCCCTTCAAAATTACCAGCTGATTATTGCATAAAGTTAGAAATTTTTAAAATTAATAAATTAACAAGATAAATTTTACTGACCTGAAACTTTGCCACAAAGAGTTTTTAGTATAAGTAAGAGAGCATATAATATTTGAAAACCTTAAAAAATCACAGGTCATTTTCTGTCCGATTTTCCGTGGAATAGCTCACGCAATTTCTGTTCAGTTTCCTATGGAGTAGCCTTTCTAAGAGAACAAATGTTAAATGCGGCCTTCCAAGGGATAAGGGTCCCTCCATTGATTTAGTTTATATTCATTACCCCTTCATACTTTTCTATCTTTTAATTCCTCCTTCTCTAGATAACTTTCATGTGTTCTCTTTTATGATTAAAAGCTAACTACAACTCATTTCTTATTTTTTAAAATCATTTTTCCTTAAAATCTTTTCCGGCAATTCCACTCGTTCCATCATCGAGTTAATCATCGTGTATGGAAAAAGTGACGCGAATATTCGCGCCACGCGGAACATAGTTTGGGAAGCACTAGGAATTCGTTGGATGTCGTGTGCGGTTAAGTGGTTGGGATTACAATGGCGGGCGACAGTGCGCGTGACATTGGGAGGGCTCTCGTTTACAACGACAAACAAAAGAGGCGCTATTTGCGGAACGGCGACTCAATTTCGCACCGCACTTGTTTTTCCCTTTTCTCTTCCTCTTTCATCCTCATTCGAGCGAATGTCAACCCTGAATATCCTACTCTTTTTGCCCTTTTGCACTTTTAATTCCACTGCCACTCCTCTTTTGTTTACTTTCCCGATGCGATTTTTTAAACCATCCGTTTCATATCAAAGCTCCCAAAGAAAAAATGAGCGAATGAATGCACCCTCGCAAAATCATTCGATTCCCTTTTCGTGGATGTCAATGGCTTTATTGTCCGCTTCGTTTTTGTTATTTGGACCATTTTCATCTTCGAAAAGATGGCGCGATGGGGTCATTTTGGCATTTGGCGGCGAACGGGATAAATGCCGGAGTCTTCTCTTGTTTTTCGACATTAGTAGTATATCAATTTCTCTTCGAAATGATTAAGTCCCTAATTTCTTCACAAATCTCCGTGATTCTTCTTACTGCTGAGAATTGAATATAGTCCAAACAAAGGGTTTTGGCTTCTTGGTAGAATCACAGCTTTTATTTCTCCTATATAGAATTCTTTTGTTGGTTTCTATAGTAGTTGGCATCCACACCCACACGATTAACAGCCTATCTGCACACACTTTGGGGTGATTGCATCGGTAAACTTCTTTACATTCAATTATCTAACTCGCAGAAAAATTGATTTTGAAACGGCTGTACTTGATATCTTTATCAGTATCTTTCCTCACACGCGTGTAAGGCCCGATCTAACGACTCCCTCATGCCTTCATCTGCCCCGTTAAGATATTTCTTCCATAAATAATTAATAATCATTAGTAAATAAGAACCTAATATCTGATCCACTTCAATTTCCCCGTTCTTTGAAAGTTGAAGTATAATGAAGCCGAATACATTATATATTTTTGTAATACACGCACAACGCACAAACGCACTGCCGAATCCCGAGTAATGATGCTATATGTGTGTCGAAAAATAGTTAGGGCGCAACTAGTATGGCGGTGATGGAAATTGTTTCTAATTATTTTATTTTTTCACTTTTATAAGGACATTATCGGTCACAAATGAAACCAAATTTTTTATTTCAATATAATCACGTTACATCTCAGAAAACCCCTTTGTTGTTAAGACTGCGTGAAAAGTAAAGTTTTGAATTAGATAAATGTAAACTCCTTTGTTGAACATTTAATTCAAAGTACTCTACAAATACTCAGTCGTTTTAGGTGTTATAACTTTGGGATTGGCAGCATGATATCTATAGAAGTTGTTTATTCACCGGTCAATGTATTTTTCTTCTCATGACATTCACTATAATCAAACCTCATCGTATAAATTAAAACATGAGGCTACCCTTAAAATCGAAATTTCGGAAATAAAACGCAGAGTCGATTTTTCATAACAGATGTTGTTCACAGTCAGTTAAATAAAAGATATAATTTTAGGTTAGATTAAAACTTTATGAATTCTTTTTATTTATAATTAAATCTATGTTAAAAACGGAACGTCTTTGTCTAATTTCCGCTATACACCGATTAAATAGAATATTTATCGTTCAGATTAATCCCAGTAATTGCTAAAAACGCATTGCTTTTGTGGAGGCTTTAATCAATTTCTAATTAGTCGTTAAAATCTAAGTTTGCTCTCTGTTGACTAAATTAGCATAAAATGTATGGTTATCCTCAAATTTTCTTTGCATTTAGTTTCTCTTTTTATTTTGTTATGAGCTTTGTTTTATAGATTTTCACGACTGTCGTCGGTCTCAACACATTTCCCTAGCTAGGGGAAGCTGTCGGGCATTGAACCCTTCTCCTCTTACACAAAGGGCAAAATGGCCTCCTAATCGGTTCACTTGGCTTGGTTCATATGAGATGAAGCATGGCATTTTGAAGAGCACAGTTTTGAATGAATCCAACAATAGGGGAGTACTTGATATATTTTAAATTCGATTAGGTCCTCATGCTCGCTTGGTGTGAATAAAATTCGTTACTACGCCAACCACATGTTCGACTGATAATATATTTCATTGAGTTCCATGCCTTGTGCAAGGTTGTTAAATATTCGCGATCTGATCCATTTAATAATCGAAAGATGACTACCCATTTTGCTGACTGAATTTTATGTATTTTATCGTTTAAACGAGTAAGTTCAATAATCTTACATCCTCGTGTTTAAAGACTCTTATCTGAAATACATAAACCCCAAAGTAATTAATTTGGTAATTCTTACGTTTCGCAGTCTTGTTTTAGTGCGATTTCCAGGTAATCTCAATGCATAATGATGATAGCATTATTATTCAACAGCAGTAAATAATTAATTAGTGTCCTTTTTTCATCCAGTTAATAGGAGAGATGTTTGTCCCTAACTGCCATTTAAACATTAGTTACTTGTTTAATTACTAGTTGTAAGTAATTAGAAGCTAGTTAAGAACATGCAACTTTTACAACTTTGTAAGTTGAGTGAGGTCATAAAAGAATAAAAGACTTGAAAAAATAAAGTAAGTCACACATCGCGGTTTCCTCACGGGTCATCGAACCGGAACTTGAGGTAAAAACCGGAAAAAGCCGTTACTTTGCGAGAGTAAGTACTCATCAAATTTTACTATCTTTTTATTTACTACTCTTGTACTTTCTTGGTGGCGTTATGTTTGTCATAATGGGCAAACCAACGCCGGCTTATTTCAAATTCAAGGCGTGCTTGTATGCGTTTGTCTGTCTCTACTATACCTATATCTCTTATAATTGTCCAATAAATTGATTTTTATGACGTCATCGCGAAAATAAATTGTTAAATCGTAGACGGTGGCTTGCGACTCGCTAGTTAACAATTATAATACTAAAGCTGTAAAATAAGTTTATTACTTATATACCATCAGGAGTGTTATCTTAATATCAAATAAAATGCAATAGTATTGAAATGCTCCCTAGGATGAAAAATCACAAGCTTTATAATGTTGAATTCTCAGATCGAGAGAACCGGTTACGCAGTGGCTGAACCGGAATTTGTAGCTTTAATTAAACCGGAGCGAAAATAATTACGGTTTGTTACCCTCATTTGCAGCTCACTTTGAGTTCCGATGGAAATCCAAAGAAATGCCCTTTGCTGAGCAGCAGATAGTTGAGGAAACCCACGAGGGATATAATTGCCGGTGACCCTCCGAATTCCATTCACTCTCCTTGGAAATCTCTCCGGTAATAAAACCATTTAATTCGCCACTAATTACTCGGAATAGTCAATGAGTGACGCTATTCGGTTCCCTCAAGCGCTTGATTAACATCGAGATTTTAATCTGCTTTTTTGCCCCTTTCATTCGCAACCCTTTTCACCCGCCCTCCACCTTCCATCTTACTCTCCCACTTCACTCTCCCCATAAATGATCCTTCACAATCAAGCCATATAGTTATAAGTTTCAATTTCGCCCTATTTGGGAATTCTTCATGCAAATCTTATCTCATTTCCCTAAATATTCGGATGTCGGAAGTTTCAGCTTCCATTAGTTTGCCTATAAGTTATAGTTCGCTTATAAATATCTGCGAACATAAAAGGAATCCTAAAATATTTGTCATAGTTACATACACATTTTTGGATATTTTAACGTTAAGAATCATCCGTTTTGTTGATTCTCCGTCATTAATTTGTGCACAATCACGAAGTATTTGAATGAATTCTCTTTTTACGGTCTCAGAAGCGATATTTCACAGGAGAAGTTCCTTTATGATCTCTCTAAACCGCGCTTGATAATATAGGGTCCACAGACACTAGGACACTTATTATCTACGATACTAATTTAAAAATCTTTGAAATAAAAGGGACTGTAAGTATTAATGTTTTTTACTATTTATATAGTCTTCGACTTCGCTCTTTTCTGTAAGTTGTTTATATTTGCCTATTATGTATATCCATTTGAGTATTTTAATGGAAGATGTTTTGTTATTCATTTAATTTTCTTAATAGTGATTGAAATATAAATAGAATATAATATATATCTGAAATTTCAAAAGTTTGGGTCCACGAAAGAATAAGACCAAAACGGAAGCCTCAGCCAACGTGAATTTCGGTAATTGAAAAATTTCTACTGCATAATCACAGCTTAAGTCTGCGTGCATTAACAGAGCAGTATATACAAGTATTGTATTAGTACTAAGTTTCCCTTTTTCCATTTAACAAGTCCACGGGAAACTTCTTAATCAGTTCTGAATATCTCAGTACTGTATAGATTAAACATATTTATTCCTAACAAATTCACGGTCGTTCGTCGTCCATCAGGAAATAAAGAGAGGAGGGAAAATTCGTAGTTAGTTAGAGTTAGTCTTGATATTCATATTTAAATAAAAGATATCGAAGCTTGACTGAGCCCTTAAAGTAAATCTATAAAATATAAAATATAATAATATATTTTGTGGAATTATTCAATTTGTTTCATTCCACGTAAATATGGATAAGTTGTATCAGATGGAATCATTTAATTAAGTATTTCGGCAAAAATTCTTTCATGGATTAAAATTCCGGAAAACACTGTTCATCTTTGAAATTTTACTCCAAAGATTTTCTTAATAACGTTTCCTAACATCACATTTCAAATTAATACTATTATTCTTCCTTTAACAAGGCCGATATTTGTGCATCCGCTCCTACGAATGGCAGCATTTATCTCGCACTGCTCACAGCTGGATCCGGTCCTGTATTTACTATACTATGTTTAAGTTCTGTAATTGAGAAAACCAGTACTATACTGAGGTATCAGTTCTTCTGGTCTTTTTCTGCTTATGGACAGAGTTCTGCCTCTATTTAGACGATTGAGAACGGAAAACAATAGATACCAATTTGAATGACAATCCTTAGTAAAATTCCTTATTAACTGTACTTTAGTAAACCCTGTATGTTAACCGTTTCTTATTTATTTTCGCATGGAATATAACCTCCGCAGGTCCACTTTATTTCATTGGTTGGTCTTTTGAATGTCTTGGCCACGACCTGGAATGAATTAGTTGATATAAGGCACCCAAATACATGTTTTTGTCCACATTTAATTATGCGCTAAGATATAAAGTTCTCAAGATATAGGCGAACGTAAATACACGAAAAGATACTAAATTATTAATAGTTTTTATTATTTGGCTACGTTTAATTTTCGATATTGGCACTTGAAGGCAAAATAGAAGGAAAAGCAGCAAGAGGAAGACCAAGGGATGAATATATTAGCCAAATAAAGAGAGATATAGGAAAGAAGAGATATCAGGATGTAGTTGGCACTAGAGAGAGAGGTTTGGAGGGCTGCAGTCAACCAATCTACGGATTGAATGACCTATGATGATGATAATTTTCGATGTCCTCTACCTTCCATAAGTAAGTTCTCAGCAATGCTGTCGTGTTCGACCCTCTTTTGAATTGCCGGAAATCAGATTGGCAAAACTGCCAAAATGTTGGCTTCGACTTTTCTCTACTGCACAGTCGGCTTAAGCACTTCACCTTCCTTACTCTACGCTCTAAATATATAATTAGTAAGATTTATTCTATCATCCTGCTTCCTTATTAAGGCACTCTCCAATAGAAACCCTCAGAAATATCCTACGAACTTTTGGGTCTACGTCTACTTTTCATTTCTCCAGAATACTTCTCTAGCTTAAGCGAAAATAATTCAACAAAAGGATGTTAATCATTCTCCCCCAAAGACGAATTGGCCCCTGATGTTGAGCCCTTCTGTCCCCACGCACTTCACCTTGAATCCGTCATTACGTTCTTAGGAGATGAAAAAATGTTCCCGAAATGGAGGATGATTTAACGACAAGAAGAGGAATAAGTGGAGTCAACTCTTTTCGACTCCGCTTATTTTCGGATGAATTGAATGCCTTTTATTCCTCAGATGCTATTTTAATCTCTTCGCATTGATGTGGGGACAAATGAACGATTCTTTGTCCCGTTTTGCGACCTAATCTTCGATTGTCCCAAAGAATGGAAGCTTTTGGTATTGTCGTCTTTTTACCGATTTTCGATTTTTTTAGCGATATACCGCATCGAACTGCTTTTGGACAATGTTTGCTTATATCGGAAGAGGAATTCATTTTGTCAATGGCAACTCTTACATATGTACAATACAATTGTAAATGTAAAATGCAATATTACCCAGGATTCGCTTTACACCGATAAATTAATTTGGTGCTTCTATTATTTCAGATTTTGACCTCTCTTCCATCTCGGAAATCAAAAAATTAATAACAATTAATTAACATTCAAAAATCTCTTTATTCTGTGAGCCTTATGTAAAATTCAGTATCTCTGAGTGCGGAGGATGTATGTTGACGTTAAGTCGGATGAGACGAAGCGCTACATTGGTCTCTTATGAATTTGAACGCCTCCCTCGGTAATGCAGTGCATGATGTGCATTTAGGGTTCTCATGTTGAACTGAATCAGCGTCTTAGAATCCACGGAATTATTTAGCTGTAATACTTCTTGTTGGTTTCGGTGCATACAGTTCTTAACGGATATTTGAAGTATGGATCTTCAGTTCACTCGCTAAATATGATCACTTTACCTTAATTAAAATTCAATTGATTTCCCTTATGAGTTCACTCCTTTATCGACGACCCTTTCCCTTGTGATTTTCCCGCGTTTTCTCATTTTCTCATAATTTCTTCTATATTATTCAAATTTTGATTGCATTTTCTTGTTCCCACTACTTCATATGACACGGTACTATTTTGGAAGAAACTTTTTTTTAGATTTATTTCCAGTGTTTGCATTAATCGATGAGTACCATTTAGGAATTGTTTAATTTTTCACAATTATAGTCATTACTTTTTAATAATATAACATAGTGGAATTCTGTAACTTAAGGATATTTCAGTTGTATAGGTGTACTGTAGTTTTTGTTCATTATCTTAAATCCTGCGCTTAGATCATTTTCGTGTCATACCTTTGTATTATTGATTAGGCATCTAATAATATTCTTTTATTTTTAGTTACTAGCGTACTGTTCTAGGAAGATATTCCGGACGGTACGTTGAATCTAAACCGAAATCTAATCTCAATAAAATAATTTCTCCGCTTTATATTAAAAGTATTACCATGATTCTCATGCCCTTAGTTTTGAATAAAATCCATCGAAAAAATACGAATTTAATTATGCTATGAATTTAATATCTGATATACGACGCAGTGGAATATAATTGTTACCATATTCCTTAGTTGAAGCATCATCATTTGTAACAACTCCCTCTCATATAAGCACAACGCGATATTAACCCAGATTATATTCGCAATCATCAGTGATTTAATTTGGTGTTTCTATTTCTCCAGATTGTGACATCCTACTCTTCTCGGCGCTTTCATTACTCGAGAGTTTCTCCTGTGTGAAACTGGAAGGGCACTGAAGAGGAAGAAGGAGGTCCATTGCTAACTCGAGAACCGCAAGTGGTGAGCAGTTACTTACTTACTATGACTGAACATTTGACTTACTAAAGTCACCCGAGAACCAGATAAGGCATAAACTGCATTTTCAAGAAAAAAGATTTTAACACCCCGTATTTGAACCGCGTTAGATTTTTTCATCCATAGCCAATTATATTACAATCAGCAGTTATGTATTCAGTTTTAGCTTAAAAAATCGGTAATTTTTCAAATTTTTGGCTCATACATGTTTACATATAACAATGGTCGATGACGTGATTCACGATCGGCATAAGAATTCCGCTCTAATTGATCCTCTCCTTCCGCTTGAATGTTAATTCCAATCAAATCATGTGAAAACAAGTCTGCACAGATACGAAAAATTGTGGTGTTCCGAGTGAATCTTCTCTTGGAGAATAAAGAAAAGAGATGGATAAATCTATCAACTCCATATTTAGAAAATATGCAAGGTGGTAATCATCAGAGAAAGGGTAATTTCTTTTTTCCGCCTATTCGCTTGTAGCTTTCTTCATACGCGCCACTATTTTGATTTTGTCGTTCGTACTTATACAACCTCCCCTCAGTCACGTCTCCACTTATTCCCTTCCCCTTACGCACTTTCCTTTCCACCTTTGTTTATATTCAATGAAAAAGTGAATTTCACTATTTCGGATATCGACTTCGTTATTATCCCAAGGACGGATTGCATTCCTTTGCTTTCAATGTTAAGTAATTGACAACAGAAATAGCCTGACCTTTTCACTGACCTTCGAGTCTATATTGAAGTTCAAAATCCTTCTTTTTTCCGAAACGAAAATGGTAAACATTACATTCGATATTATTCTAGTTTCTACCGCTGTCTGTCTAAATAAACCTTTAATTGGTTTTAACCCATAATTGCTCACTTATAATTTTCAACCCGCTTAAATTGTACGATAGTCTGGAAATCAATCAATGGAAATCGTGGATGTAGAGGTTTGCTGCACGTAAATATGCCGAGTTTATATCTGATTTTTTAACCCTGATTTTTCACTTCGAATAGAATTCGAATATGATTGATTAATATCCAAGTCCAACTTATATTTCAGCTCCAAATTACATCAGTTAACTCAGGTTTCGCACACCACAGTTGAGTTCCTCTTGAACTGTAAACCTAAGGAGATTCTCTTCGCATAGCTTCTTGTTATTGCTAATATATCTTTGAAGTTGAAACGTACTTCAGTTTTACGAACGTAGATAATAATGGGTGGAGTCGTGAGGGTATCGGGGGAACTCTATCCATTAATCTGATCCTTTTCTTTTCTTACAGGAATTTTCAGCTTCTTCATCACCAGAATCACACGTGAGTACTCAGTTTCATTCCTGTTCAGAAGATTAAAGCCTTAAATTTATCTAGTCCTTCAAAAATCTTTATTTAAGAGGATATTCACGCAAGTATTGCGCCTTTAATACTAGTGACCTTTGCTATGCTTGCGCCGAAGCGCTAGTTCAGGGATTCAAATTTAAATATCCTCGGCATTTCATTAAAAGGCAAGAATGTCACCATCAAATTAACTGATAATTTTTACGTTCAATAATCTCTTTTACTCTTGATATGAGCCAGATCAATATTAAATGCTCCTATAAGATTGTTAACATTTTTCAGTAGTCTTATTAAGAAGTGCTCTTTTTATGCAATAACCACCTGCTCTGTGGGGGGCGTGGGGAAGGCATTCTCCACAAACCTAGCCTACTTTTAGGCCTACTGAGGCAGGCATCTATTTCAGGGGCCTTTCTTTCACCTTCTTCTGTAGGGGTGAGGTAACTAAGCACTCACTTCTCACCTGCTCGTTCTTTCTGTCTATGAGGTCGGAGCTTCTCCTTGAAGTTGTGGCAGGGGGCCCTCTAGGCATAGCGGTGAACCCTATAGCACGTCACAACGGCCTGGGGCGGTCCACTTCTTAGGGTTTATAGGTTATTTCCCCCCAATCCCTCCCTGCCCTCCCTCATCAGCCGAGTCATCGGAGAAGCACAATTCTCGACGGTGTGTCGGGTCCAGGAGTAAGTTTTGGTGTTGGTTAAAGTAGAGGTCGAGTAAGAAGAAGCAGGAGAAATTTGAAAATATTAGAAAGATTTTGATTTGCGCTAAATTTTGAAATGAAACACACAATTCGGACATTTAGTACACTTTGAAAACTTTTTGATATACAGGAATACACCTCAAATTAAGGGTTTTTTTCTTACTGAATATAATATCGTACACATCGTGTACAAACACTCTGCGCGATGATTGTAACATTTAGGCTTTATGGCTCTATATGTTGAGATTTTTTCAATGAGAACCATGATTCAAAATGCAATTTTCTCTCATATGCACGCAAGAAACTTAAAACCCAGATTTCTCACGAATACGTGAACAGGAGATACTCAGAGTATCCAAGGTATTGGAAACCCGGTTTATGCGGACAAGGGTTAATGAATTAGAAAAATGCCAATGTATCGGTGGATCTTTCCTATAATTAATAACTAACAGATATATTTCTTAGATCAGATGGTTAGAGAGGCATAAAACAAAAGCACCTCAAATGTCATTTCCAATCGTTGAATCCTTCGAAACGTCAAAGTTACCGACAAACACTCCTTTGTCTAGGGCCGGCTATATTTTTCGACATTCTGATTTTTGCTAGAGATATAGATGTTATAGTCATAGGTTCAAAGACCTTAAGGATAAAATGTGATTGAATTTGGAACCGGAAACTAACTTCTAGAAAAATCTAAATGTGGTTTTTACCTCCAATTATGCTAACGCTTTGGAACTTCTTTCTTATGCCCTATTTGTTCCTGTATAGGCTGACGATACATATACTGGAAAGCAAGAACCTTTTCATACTCCCCTGCTTCTGCAGCTCCCCTCTTGGTTACGAATTAATACAAGTAATACACACAAGAAAGGGCGCATATGAAACCATTAGACCGCTTTTGAGTTGCCCACATTCAAATAGCTTCACACTGAATTTATATATGAGGAAACGAAGTCATTTGATGAGTAAATGTTATCTACTCTGAAAAAATATCTACATGACTGGAACTCGAAGCCAAGTCCCGAGAGTTTGAGTTCCTGTTACGTAGTTATTTTTCATTTCTCCCTCCTTTGGTTATTCAGCCACGCTGAAATAAGTTACATCCTTAGCCTAACTCAAATTCTTATTTCCTGCATTATTCACATTTTTCTTTTGAAGTAATGAAAGAAATTTCAGGGCAATCCTCTTCTTATCAATCTGATAGGATAGTTAGCGACAGTTTTCCATCTGCAATCCTCTTTAATTATAAATAACTTCTGCGCCCCATACCCTCCATTATATCTTTCGCATATTCCAATCTGAGCCTTTCTCTATAGGCCCTTCTATTCTGGTTTTCACCAATCTGCCATGCATCAGTAGATGTCCAATTCATGATTATCGCCTTCTTTTTAGTCTTCACCTACTTTTCTCAGAGCCTCAGAAGGCAAGATTATTTCAGTATGGGCATTTGTTTTAGAAAGTGACGAAAAGACCGTATTGAAAGCCCAATAAGACCTCAGGTTCTCCATCTCTGGGTTATGATTTTATCTGAATTCAAACCCTTCACAAGTCAGAATTTATCTTCCGGTGTATATTTAATTTAATTTTGAAGCTTTCCTTCGAATGCAAAGTTTCTTCCTCTTTATATTATGTCCAAGGCTTACCGCGATGCGATGTTGCGGTAAGAGAGCCCTCATAAAGCACAACTACTTCACTTCTACGCTCTACGCCTTTATCATCGTTTTAAAAGTAATGCAAATTATCGTGCGTGACCTCGAACCAACGGCGATAAACCCTTGTCATGGCGACCCTCTTTGTCACAATCAGCAGCTCCACGTCGGCAGATAAGATGACATTACTTCGGTGACATCGAATTATAAATTACGGCTGCGGATTTCATCATCCTCCCACCTTGGAAGAACATTTGCTTGGTAGAGATCCCGAGAAAGCTCATGGCACTGGGATGCACACTATGGAGAGGAACGCGACGGATTCATATCAGAGATATTAAGCAGGGAAAAGCAAAGTAATGCCACCTAATAGAAATCAAGCCCCTTTATGAATAGCGTTGATTGTTTTGACCTTAAATTCAATTGGTGGGAGTTCATTTGAATTATGAAGAGAATAATAGATCGAATATTTTAATTTATGCAAAAGTGAATTTTACATAAATTAAAATATGCGATCTATTGCTCTTTTTATAATTCTTTTATGAATTCTATTCGTCAAAGATGCTCCTTGTCGCTAGGAATAATTCAAAGCGCAGGTGAAGTAAGATTTCGCATATGTAAAATATTAACAAATAATACAAGTGTAGTAAAACTTTAAATACAAGGTTTCTGTGAAATAAATCTCAAATACCATTACACATGGGAGAGCTTTTATCATAGTCAGCATTAATGCTAATATAGTGCGTAACTTGTAATTAATTCTTCCGCAGTTCGTGGACAACCGGTTATACCCAGATTATCTAAAATAATCTGGAATATAGTATCTGGCATATTTTATGATACAAAGTTTGCCAACATATTGTCCTAATTTCTTATAAATCTGGACTGAAACCAAAGTATTTTACTTTAAATATTTTAAATTGTACGTTAAAACTGCTGAATTGTATTCCTTTGAGAGTCTCATAAGACTGTATATTTAGAATTCCACAAGCTTCAGTGGATTTTATTACCTTAGCTATATTTAATACTTACGAAAAACCTTGACAGACTTGCGATGCACACCTGGCTAAGAGTAAAACCCGGCTAAGACGCTCTTCGGGGGACCAAGAGCTACGCATTTGAATGAAAAATTGAGTTATAACCAAGATATGTAATGCTTCTTGCTTTGCATCATATATTTAAGGAATGGCCTGCTTTTCGCCCTGAGGGGGCGTCTTAGTTACTTAATTTTGGTTATTTTCACTCTACAATGAAACAACTTTTACCACGTAGACAATTAGGGAAATAACAAATTTTATAATAGGATTGAGAACATCACGATATATTCGAGACTACGCTAAACAGCCCACGAAACACTCCTTTTTCAGTTTTTTCGATATTTTTCATTCTTGAGATTGAGACGAAAGGAAATATCGTAAAGCTACTTTTTAATCTACGTTCTACCTTTGGAAAAAAGTAAATCTCACTGTATCTCAGAGTTCGTATCGCCTTCGACTGGGGGATATAGATTACTCTGCTTCGCTAGAACTCATATAATTCTATCGATATTAGTTATACAAAAGTAGAGGCTTCCAAGAAACAATCGCAAGACGTGGAGACGAAAAAGAACGGTAACATAGATAATGTATAGATAACTTGGCCTTTCGAATGAGGCGAACGATTGGCTATAGCAGTTTGAAGTACATCTTGGAAGGGGAACAAACTAGCGTCTTAATCGGGAAGCAGAGTGTCTTAAGCGATACCCTTACCATGCGTTTCGAGTGAAAGGGACTAAGGGGACCTTGAGAAAACCGCGTCTTAAGCAGAATAGTGTCCCAAGTGGGAGCGTCTTAAACGGGTTTTACTCTATAAGGAAGGTATAATTCAAGTTAAATTCGACAATTGGATCTGTAAACGGATCTGTATGATACGCAGGAGTTGTAATTGATAGAAAATAAGAGAGCAATGCTGTAAAGAAGGCAGCGTGTTAACAGCAGATTAATGAGTTTTGGGATGAATCTCATATGAGCTGAGATGACCAGCGTGTTGCTTCTCTGACTTTGCTATTTATGATTACTTAACATAAACGACCTCAGCTCCTGTGCTGCCTTCTTGAGCTGCGGTTAACTGTTGCCTTCCCTAATAAGTACTTCGAGTAATTGAAAATTTCTCGAAGGAATGAAAGGCGTAAAACATTTGCATTTTCAGGTCAAAATACTAAAAGTGATTCGATGAATCGTCAGATACAAAGTGATTATATAATTGCACGTTATCATACATACTTCATCACGTTACTGCCCTATTATACATACACTGCATTATATTATTGCTCAACTCTAATAAATACCTTATTATAAAATTATCATATTATCATACAGCATATGCAAAATATCTCATTATACATAGTGTTTCTAAAAAAGTTTATGCCTGGATATCGAGATTATAAGACGTCGTTGAATTGTTTGATCTTGCTTCAAAGAAAAGCGTGAATGATATACGAAATTGATAATTTGGCTGCGTCAAGAATTGCGCGTATGCATTATGGTTATAAATTTGACATTTATTGGCTTGAAAATAAAAAGAAAATACTCTCAAGTACAAAGTAGACGAAAGTTTAAACTTAGCTCATCTTCTAAATAGATGTATTCTGCGAGGCTATTAATTGGTTGGATTGAATATTCTTGGACGGTCCTCTTGTTTCTAAAATATAATCTTTGGATTATGATGGATACATCAAATTGCCATCATTTGGGAATCTTTAAGAAGAGCCAATGCCATGTCATGTCTATCATTGAGAATTTAACTGTTACAGTTGTTATAGGCAAAAAAATAATAATGCGATTGAAATTTGTAATTAAAGAAATAAGTAAGTCTTCCGTGACTGAGTAGTCAAAGACTGTCAGTATTTTTTCAAAGACTAAATCGTCTTTGAGCATTACGCAAATGAGGATTAAGTATAATGGTAGAAGGGTGTAAGGATTTCATTGAGGTTTAACCACTGACTGTCCTTTTATCAAAAGTTATCCAAGCTACAGAGGAAAGAATAAGAATCAATCCAAAGATTATAATTAAGGATAATCTTACGAATATGTTTTAGATAACCACTCTTGTTTTGTTACTTAAAGCTAAAATTTGATTCTCATTTTAAATGGAGGCATTTTGGATATCTTCGCATAAATTCTCATTTTTATATATTTGTGAAATTAATTAAGTAAACAAAATTCGTAAAATGTTTTCATAACTAGATGGAAACCTCCTTAAAAACGATGAAAATGCATTTAGAATTTTATGATGGTCACTTTCCTTCTGATGATAACTCCGATCTCTCATTGATTATAATTGGAAAATAGAAAATGATGTGTATTCGTGATAGCGCGTTTCTGTGGTTGTCAAATTGTTAGAAGAGTTGAACAAATGAAAAAAAGAATGAAGCATTTTTTCCGGGGAGTTGAAATGAGTTTAGATGCTTAACTGTGCCATCAGACAATGCTTATTTCAATTGCCTTAGATGTGTCGACACTCAGTCCCTCTCTTTTTATCGAGTGCAGAGAGATTGCCCGAGGCAGATGCGATACAGACAGAGCGCAGTCCCGACAATCATCTTACGACATCAATCTCTTACGCCCACTCCTATATTCGCTCTCTTTTCCTGAATGCAAAAACCGGTGCAATTTCCACTATTCGCTATCCAGCGTTATCACTCCTCATTTTGGTATGGCATTATCACCGAATACTTTTGCAGCCTATCTTGTCATTCAGAGACTCATCCTAACTTTTATCCATTTAAATATTTATATGTATAATTAAATTTCATTTAATTGACTATGAAGTTTCAAAGCTTTGATAAATATAAAATTAGTATCGGATGACCTATATATATATATATGACTATTAGTAATATTTATTACAATAAATGCCAACTTATGTTTCTTTTATAGTTAGTCGATCGTGGATAAAAAATTAGAATCAAAATTGATCGAAGCAGGAGATAAGTTGGCCATCCCTGATATTTGTCATGCGAAATGTACACTTATAATGGTATATAGTTTCTCTCTCAGTATATAGCTTCTCTTTCAGCAAAGGTGAACGTGGTAACCACCAGAAAAAAATTAGATATTATTCACATTATGAGGTCATAGTTTTTCAGCAATAATTTCCAAAATGTCGTAGATTGCTTGATTGGAAAAACGGTGAAATGTATTCGCTGATATATTAGTTAAGATTTCTTGTTTGTTTACGCCTTTGCGCTAACGGTCATCAACTACGCATCATCTGTACATCTATTTATTTGAAATATAATTGAATATTCGACTGAAATTGCCCTGAGTTTCCTTCTCTTCAACTTTTCTTGCGATTCATAAAACAGCTTTTATATGACTTTTCAAGTGGGCTTCAGAAGGTAAACGACATCACTAACGATGACGAGCATTATCCACACAAAGAGTAACGGATTCCCCTTTGCAAAATGGTGATGACAGCTATGATTAGCTGAGCATGAGCATGGAGTCATTACTTCCATGTCTATGGCTTTACTTTGAACGAATCTACGGAATGAAATCACTTGCGTACTTCCTACATTTCAACACGCTAGCGATACCAGTGAAACATATTGTTTCCCGCACACCATACTATGCATGTAAAAAATGCAGACATTTAAATAACACAGTAAATTCCTTCTATTCAATTTTAGGATTTAAATTTCTGCACATTTTTATTGACGATCTTTGCGCTCTTATTGAGTAATCACTGGCTCTTTCTTCTTCCTAGTTTCATTGAGCACAACCTCGATATTACCTCTAAGGACATACGTTCCATTTTCGCTAGCACAGTATGTTTAAGAAGTGTATCTTGTCGCGTCAGAGATTTCTATTCGATATTTTTTATGGCATTCAAGAGCGAAGTACAGATAAGTAAAATTTTCGGCGACAAATAAACTGATAGTAGTCATTCATATAGAAACTGGAAACTTTGAAGAGGCTAACCAAATCTCATCTTTTTACATCTCAGCTTTTATAGTGATTAGTGAAATCAGTTAATGAAAACTTTACCCCTCAAATTCAACAACTAGAACTCAAGGAATTTAAGTTACCGGACCAGTGGTAATACCTTCATTTTCCTCTTGCTCCTGTTTTGCTTTTGGCTTCACTTTTCCTCTTTACTTTTACCATTTCGCTTTGGCTTCACTTCTACCCATTCTCTCAGCACTCCATCAATTCAAACTGTTTACACGCCCATGTTGCGCTCTCTTTAATAAGCCGCTACTTCACAGCGGAATCCTTGCAAAAGGGGAGATTTAAACTCAGGTTAACTGTTTAGTTTTCGATTATCGGAGATATCGGAGAATAAGAACACTCCCAATGCTAAGTATATTTGAATGTCAGAATCTGCGAGGAAAATTAGAGAAAGAGTTTTACTCTAAGCTTGTACATTCAATTCAAAGTAACACTTGTGGATTTAACCCACATGGCCACATGTCAACATGCTTGTTGATTCATTAAACATTAATTTGCTTCTCGATTGGGTATTGACATAGATTTCTCCTTGATCATTTTCAGCGATCCCTAATGGTGAATAGTTCTGTTACCGTATCTTGATCAGTGAAATACTTTTCATTCGTATTTTGGTACGTGATATAGAAAAATGCATCTTTAATTTACTTTTCTCTGGGTCTTGTGAAAAGGCGTTGATGATATGAATGCTACTGAAGTATGAGAAATGCATTGGCATCGATCGAGGTTTATTCTAATAAAATGCTACGGACAGAGTTATTCGTAGAGTCATCGTTCTTCGCTTCTGTACGTAGTACGTGGACCTATTCCGCCTTTCGGTCTGTGGCAGGGGGTGCTTTCGCTGAAAAACTATTAATAAAACTACATATTTTAACGATATTTTATAGAATATAAAAATATTTATGGTCGAGTCAAAGCATGCAAGGGACTTGTTCTAGCCTCTAGCCGGAATATAATCTATTTCACAAATATTCTTTGATTTAATTCTATTATTGAAGTGAATATGTTTTCCCTCTTGATTCTGAATCCGCGAGATTCAATAATTAATTTTAAACTTTGTTGCCGACAACCGTGTTTCTTTTGTTTAAGTAATAAAATATAGAAGTAGACAGCAAAATCTTTAAATGACCTTTTTATAGGTAAAAACTAGAAACATATCATCTCCTTCCTCTCCGGCCTGAGAGAATGCATTTCGAAACGATTGAAAGGCAAATCTGATCTCGCTTCTCCTTGGAGCTATTTCCTCGGGTTGATGATCAATTCCCCTCTCGTACTAGAGCAAACAAGGATCCGATGCTAATAGAGTTGACCGGAAAGGGAACGGGTCGCCTAGGAATAGACGAAGATAGAAAGGGCGGAGGCCGGAGATGACGATGGATGAGTAATTAAGTTAAGAGCCATTAGAATCTATAGTCATTACGGCAGCAGTGTAATACCACTCCATTTCCATGACCCGAACGGTATGATGATACGCTATACCTCTGTGATTGCATCTACGAAATGAAACTGCATTGAAGTAAAATTTATATGAAGCCACTGAACCTAAATAGGAGGATAAAAAGAATCCTATCCATTTGGTATCTATGTTTCAATCTTTTACTCATAGACTTTTACTTTCTTAAAGTTCCCTTTTCTTTCGAATTTTTTCTTTACTTAAATCCCATCCTCACGCAATTGGTCCTTTTCCTTACATTAAGAGACAAAAATTATTTTAACTCACAGCAAATGATTTATATGCTGCATGCATTTATAATTTTTGTTTTCTCTTTCTTTGCTTATTTTCGTTGTTGTTTGTAAATAAATTCATTATCTCTTTAAATTGGCGTTTTAATGCTCTTTATGAACCTAATAAATGAATTCTTTTGGGGGTAAATACACGCATAATATGAGTATTCACCATTAAATCACTATTAAATAATCAAGTTGCTTAAAAACAGTATAGAAGTAATTAAAACATCCTTGGAAAATTAGTGCGGAGAATTTATCCCGCTGTTTCCCGTATTTATGACGAGACATATCGCGCTTTCATCCTGTTGCAATATGGTCAGCCTAATTATAGCACAATTACTCATAATTACCGCATTTACGCAACATGTATGATGGAACCCTAAGCGTGTGTTATTTTTAAACAATATTGTCTAATACGGAGGCAGAAAAAGCAAGACACACATGCATAGCTCTATCGGCTATGATAATTGATAGAATTATGAAATGGTGCGATGACTGGCAGTTGGAGCTTAATGTGTACAAATATAGTTAACTTCTTCGAAAGAAAATCCTTTGCCAATGATAATTCGTACAGTCTTCGAGGGAAAAAATTATCAACAGGGGATTCGGTGAAAGACATTGGAATAACCCTCACGAATAACATAACATGGAGCACCTATATAATAGATGTGGGCGATCTCTCAAGAAACTCGGCTTCGTCAAGAGAATAATCGGTAAATGTGAAGAAAAAGAGCACTACTTTGCGCTAGGAACCACTTTAAGTATACTTGCAGTGCATGTGACCCTGTATTTGCGAATTAGAAAAGGTACTACGAAAGGCAATACTTTTTGTAAACAATTGCTAAGATAAATCGATGAGCGGTACTCGGCTGCTTCAGGAGTCAGAATGGGAATCTTTAAAAGATTTTAAAGAAAGATAATGAGATATTTAATTTACTTAATAAAATCATAGAGAGTACATTCATAGAAGATGCAGTAATCATGCGGCTTCCTTATCCGCCTTATATAAGCCATTCTGATAGATCAAAGATATGGACGCTAGAACCAGTCGATTCAAGAATTAATTTTTCCGAGAACTTTAGTAGTAGTATTGTGAAAAGTGCTTCGACAGCTGAGGTCATTTCGCACGTGGGCTCCAATCGGGAATCGAACCCGGGACCATCGAAGTCGAACGCGCTGCCCACACGGCTATCCGGGAACCCCTTCTCCGAGAACAATACGGGAAAGTAATCGATTAGGAAAGCAGAGTCATAGTGCATGCACCCCCTGCCACACGCCGAAGGGCGGCTTGCAGGGTACGTATGTAGGTGCAGATGTAGATAAGAAATCGAAATAAGTAATTAGAGTCAAATTAAACATGTATGTTATGTGAGTCTTTATGGAAGCAATTTGTATGTCCACAAGAATGAGTTCTTTCGGAAGCGAGAAAGGTGATGTCATTTTCCAACGGCGTGCGGAGATGAATGGGAGACAAACGAAGAATCGGGTGATTCTCATCTGTGGAACACTTCATTCGAAAAGAGACTCTCTCAGTCACTTGTTTTCGTTCACATTCAGCACTCTGTCCGAATTTCACTTCCATCGGCGGCGACATGTTTAGCATCGCTTATCATTTCGGAGTCGCATGCTCACATATCGCATTTATATTGGAATTTTGCATTTGCGGTGAGTTTTCGCGGTTTGTTGACGGAAGCGTTGGAGACGCCAATCTGCCAGTGCCTTCCTGTCCAGGCGCCTCACTTCTTCTATATGCGCATCTAATCAATTCTGTACCAACTTTTTCCTCACGAGGATGAAAAAACCGTTCTTATAACTGTCAAGAAGTAAAATGCTATCTCTTTGCGACGTTGCAAGTTGGTGCCACGAGAACTTCATAAATGGGTGTTTTATAAGTAGTCATATGGACTTGAACCGAAAATGGCTGTAAATGCAAGTTTCTCGTTCGAAAATTCTCCGGTCCACCTAGTGTTACCAACGGTAAGACCCGAAGACTTCCCTCATTCAACCGTTTAATTTGAAGGAATACGCTTTCACGTTCAATTAAGACATTAAATTGCATTGATATTACTCTGACACGTAACATTCATTTATCTAAACACTTTGATTTTTATCTTAGCGTCATTAGACATTCGCGTTTCTGTGAAATTTCTCTTTTTGCATCTAGGGTAAATACTTCTTAACTTAGCGAAAAACTTTCTTTTGCATGACAATTTTTTCAATCCTAAATGCCTAAGTTCTTATTCTTTAGACATATGATCAAGAAATATAGATTTTCTTTCTCCTTTTGCTAGTTTTCACTACTAAAGAGTCTGTCTTTGAATCGATTTTGTAATATAAATTTCTGATATGAACAGGTTTCTTTCCGATATTCATTATATCACAATCCTCCAAAAACTTACTAAATGCTTTAGCAGGTGTAGATTTATAAGTAAAAAACTAATGTATAAGAAACTTATACTAGGAAATATATAAATATACTAAACGTCCTTTTAGTTATTTCTGTTTTTATCATAAGTACTGTCCAGTTCACACCCATATAATTGAATTTAATATTGATATGATTGAAGCGCGATTTTCACTCTTAATAGTTTAAATTTCTTCAAATTAATGAAAATGAAAAAAGAAATTTCTTCGGGACGCATATGTCCGAGATGCAATTGCTCTAACACCGTAACGTAGGAGGAGCCCATACATTCGACCACTTCCCGCATCTGTTAGACAGATCGAATTATTGAGAGAATTTGTGTTAACCGCTAAAATCACCAGCCATAAACTACTGCAGCCTCGCAGAACACATGCAAATACATGCAAATACAAATTGGGAGTTTCTCAGCCATTGGACGCATTTCTTTCCTTCAAATCAATGCAAATTGCTCGATTCACGCAGGCCTTCATTCCCTTCGCTCCAAAAGCTTCATTCATTCAGTTATTCCGCGGATATTAATTTCCTCTCGGGTGTTTATTCTTAAATCAGCCGTGCATAACAATGAAGGGCCCGTCGAACTACCCATTAGGTGTCCGGAAATTGGCGGAGAACCTGCAAATCATCAGCGATGAGACCTCTTGTGGTCCAGAATTAAATTTGGTGGAAACACTCGATGGGGTGTCTGTCTTACACCTCGCCCCTTTCATTTGCACGTTAATGGGTCCTAAGAGAAGGGAGGGCTCAAAGGGTTGACTTATCGTACGTTGAAAGAAGGGGTCCTTCCCATCCATCCCACCCCTGCCTCACAAAGAATTGGAGGGTGTCTTTTGGAAAGAATTCACGAGAACAGGGTAAAATCAAATCGTAACAGATGATTCTACTCAGAAGCCTTATGTTAATAACTAAACCGAATAAATTTGTGAGAAACATGTAAAAATGTTACCTCTTTAAATTGAAATCTTATCCACATAGATTAGATATCAAAGAAGTACTTGATTCTGCATTTACTCCATCTTCACCAACTCTTGATGGTTGTTCTACTTCCTTTCCATCTTCATGGAATGTTTTTTCTGCAGTTCCGTTAATATTGCTCATCAGAAATATAATCAAACCCATTGGTAGATTATGAAAAGAAATATGACTCTATCTCTTCCTTGTCGTCATAACAAGACAGACATTTAGATAAGTTAGAATTATAAATGAAAACAAATGGTATACATTTCTTGATTTAAGATAGCGAAGACGTTTTCATATCAGAAGTTCTGGAGCGATACTTGGTGGGATCTTATTATCATAAAATTATTTTAATTACAAGATCTGAACAAACTTCAGTAAATGCTATTATACTGAAATGAAAAGTGTTTCCCTGTTTCGGCGAGTGACGCCGTATTCATATTTAAATGTGCAAGTGCAGGATTACACTATATACAAAATAGTGATGCGGGAAATCGCGTCAAAGTAAATATTTATTTCTGCATCTCAATTATTATACTGCCTTGCAAGTCGCATTTACATAGTCATTCGTCTATTTTTACTTCCCCGTTGAGAATCAACGGGTAGCTCCGCTAGTTAATTATGTAATCATAAAATGACTCTACTTCGAGATTGAGATTAATCAATCACTTTACATCTAACCCTTATCATATGAAATTTAAAGGGAAGTAATACATTAGGATTTAAAAACTTAAGTTTATGCCTCGGAAAATTTTCAAAGCATGCAATACATCCGGAGGATTTTTTAGGCCAAGAAGCAATGAAGTAAAATTAAAGTCATAAATTACTGCTGCTAATGAATTGTAAATGAATTTTGTGGTTAGAATAAAAGTTTAACTTTTTGAATTCTGAAAAATGTTAAATACCGAAGACGGCTCGAAAACAGGCAATATTTTGTAAATATTTAATAATGAACATGAGGAGGACAAGTTGTTTAACTCCGCCTTTGACATAGGATAGAGATAACAATATAGCTCAATAAATACACATATTCAACTAGCATAATGTCGTGGTAGTGGTTATCTAAAATCTCTCGTCAAATCTTTATCGTGATTTAGCCATGCATTGAAGAATCTCTACATTCATAATAATTGTTTGAATATTATCAAAGGGAATTTTTAAGCAATTCCTAAAACGTCAATGAATTTTCCAAGCTTTTGGGATAATCTTGGCGAAAATATTTACATAAATCTTAAAATATTTGATGAAATCGTCATTTACTGACTGGTATGGAAAGGGATATAATCCTCAAGGCAGAAACAAAGGATATATATTCTGAGTGGAATTACGAGCTAAAATAACGGGTTCAGTTTCCCTCTTCTCTTTTAAATGCATAACTCAGCGACACTTCTGACCACGACGCACTTAGTATTTTATCGATGGACATATTGTTCGTTACGACCGATTCTGTAATGCGAGATTCCTGACAGCAGAGAATCGTCAATTGCTCCACCAATTTGAATTACGTGCGATTAACGCTGGGGAGTTGCTAAACCTCTTTAAGTGCCGCTGATTTTTTCGTCCCATATCCAATCAAACCAAGGTTTATGATCCATCTGCGAGGCCATTTCAAACGCCGCCTATTTCGATCTTTTATCACGCGATTCTCTTTTGTTAATTCGAGAACCGACATTAAAAAGGAGTTGTTTACGGTTGCATTACGCTACCTTCGAATATATCGTCTTTTACGGCGCTTTTTGACTCTGCGCCTTGAAAGCGACCTTATGTAAACAAGCGTCCTTTCAGATGGCCCATTTCACGATCTCCCCCCCCCCCCCTCAAATAGAGTAATTGCGCGCCAAGAAAAACAAATCAACTTTTTCGAAGTCGGCGACGACTGCCATAATCGCTCTTCGCATTAACTCCGTTATTTACGCATTCGTCCGCTGACAAATATAAAACCCGTGGAAATCGCGCCTCCGTCAATTCGGAGGACTTTGTTTCCATTTCGCTTTAATGGCCGACGATGGCTGTTTCGGAAGAACATTTTGTAGGGAAGGGTTATTATATCGCTTCCGTCCTTAAATTAACCGCGTAGATGACGTCCACTAAAGCACAGCGGCGTCCATAGGGTTGCCTCATCCTGGGCAATTCCCGAACAGTGTCAGTCGCGTCCGGGAATCTCTGAACGGATTCTAGAATATATCAGTCCAAAACTGAAAATTATCGAAACAGAATTGTGGAAGAAAATGGGCATAGAGAAATGTTTATAACCATTCTTAAATACACCTTCAGCTACGAAAAATCAACAATGTATTTATGCTACTAATTTTTATTGTGCACCCCAAATAATGTTATCGAGGACGATATAAAAATAAAAATTAATAGTATATTGAAGTTGCATATTGTCACACAGAATTCTTAGTTCTCTATTCGTAGGTTTTATTAATTTAAACTGGTTCTATCACCTCTGTTTTTTCTTCATAAAATCATGAAATTCAGAGCAAGCCTATCAAGTTTGAGTCTGCTTTTGTCTTTTCAACAGTTAAACGATTTATTTCCTCTGTCATAGGATTTCAGTATGTTAAGCAAATTAAGATAGAGTTAATATAAATGAACAGTTCTGTGAAGACTCAAACCAATGGAAAACAATAATGCCCTATCTGGAATCTCTAATTTGGCAACATATTTTAGTTATAATTATTCGCCATTATCAGTAGCACTTAAAGTAAAGAATTCGCATTTGATGATCGCATAAATCACGGGCGCATGCTTTCCTGACTCCTGACCGGACAGATTCCTGGACTGCCCCGGAGAAACCCGGATGGGTCGCAACCCTACTCTGAAGGGAAGGCTTTTACTGCTTTCCTTATAAATTAACCGCGAGTCCACTAAAGCATAGTTTTAAGACCGCGTCGTCCACACGGAAATTAGAAGCCGATGGTATGATTAAACTGACGCCACATTGAGAAATCAACCTCTTTCAGTTTATTTTCTTAATGTCGTCCTTCCGTTTCCTTCCGAGAAGTTCTGCTTTTTAGAGCAACTGGTTTAGATAGTGCAACAATTAAGTTTATCTTTCATTTCAGCAAATTTTCAAGGTTCGTTCGCGATTACGTCTAGGGATTTCTCAAAAGATCATTTGGAGCATAGAGAGGATGCTTAAGGTGCTGAGATTTATAAACAAACATTGGAATATTTTTAGAAAGCAGCTGCTATATAAAGATCGAACATTACGCACTCTTTCGCTGAATTCTTTTCCATTACCCTTTCAGAATATTCCCGTGCTAGAAATACATTCGAAATATTCACTCTAATCTACTGAAGCAGAGTTGGGGAACCTGCGGCCATTTCTTCACTTCCAAATGCACACATTGTATTTTCCAGTCTTTCTTATCACATTAAGGGGAAACAAAATTGAAAATATTTTACAAAAATTATTCTAGAAATTAAGCGATTTTCATTCGTGCAATTTCGAAATTGGAATACCTGAATTACACCTCTTAAGTGCAGCCTGATGGTTATTTTTGGACCGACTGGTATTTGGCCTTTCAAGAAAATTTTTCCCACCTCTGTACTAAGGTATTTTATTAGTGCTTTTTAAGTAGTTTGATATTTGTATATCTTTTGTACTTATTTTACAAAATGATTTATTAATGCTAGCGTTTGATGATGGTGATCAGTCGCCGAAACCGGTAGTTCGAATAAAATATCCTGTAGAAGAAGTAGAATATCCTTTATCTTTTGTTATTGACTCTGAATTAACCAAAGCATCGAATGGTTTGTTGACACAATTAGGGATTACGCAAAGAATATGCATCTCGCTTATCTGTGTTTGTAGTTATTAAATTTTCTTTATTACGAGGCGTGTCCCAAAAATAAGGTTCCCATATTTTAAAGAAATCTAAAAAAGCTTTATTCAATAAATTTTGTTCACGGTCATGTTGCGTATATAATCATTATTCTTTAAAATATCCACCATTTACTTTGAGGCACTTTTCAAGGCGCACTCGAAGTTTTTTTATACCCTACTCATATAAACTCGCCGTCAGCTCCTATCTGGCTATTCTTTCCTCACTTCCTTCTTCTTCCAATATGTTTCTTCAGGCTCAAGAACAAGTGAAATTCCGATGGGCAAAGTATGGATCATACGAAAGATGCGTTAAAACGTTTCAACCAAACTGATTCAAAAGAGCGCGCTGCAGCGTTTGTGTCACGGGCAACGTGCGGCCGCGTATTGTCATGCAGATGGCAAATCCCTTTTGTCAGAATATCCCGTCTTCGATTTTGGATTCATTTTCGAAGTTTACAGCCATATACTCGATGAGAAGAGCCCCTTTCCGCTCCCAAAAAATTATTACGATGACTTTCCGAGCAGATTGTGTCTCGGTTCGTCATGAACTTCCGTCCATCCCTCTGAAAATTCTCTACTCCACTTCTTTACATTTTTCGCTGACATGCATCTCGTTCCATATGCCTTTGTTAATTTCGATTAATGGAATTTGGCGGTTCCCCTTTGAATACGAGTAATGGAGCGGAGTTCACACTGAGCATAGACGTGAAGGGAGGTGGCGGAGGTCGACGTGGAAGCATCCACTGCTAATCACACTCAAAGTAAGTGTCCGATCTGGTTTTCTTGGATATCCATAGAAAGGGAAAAAGCCAATCTACGTTGAAATACACTAAACTTTAGAAAGGAAATTTTCCTCGGGCGCATAGGGACCTATTTCTGAGACATGCCTCGTAGTATATGCGAGAGAAATGGTTAATTTTTTTGGAGCTAATTAAGCCACTATTCATAAATAAAAGTATGAAAAGGTCAGCTGCAAAATACCACAGAAAATTCTACTAGATTCCCATGTAAAAAGTGGTTTCTCTTTTATTTCTCTCGACGTCATGGAATACTAGAAAGACACTCGCCAATCTGCTGGGTTTATCATAAATATTTTTGAGGTGTTTTTATGTACTGATGATTGAATTCTTTGAAAGAAGAAACCCAAAGAATTTTCAGACCACTAGAGAAACATGTCTGTTAGGAAAATCTGAATTAAGGTACATCACGAAAAGCATTAGTCGGCCATAACGAGCAGTTTTGTCACATTTTAAATACAGTTCCCGTAATCATAGTGCACTCTATTGGCCTTCTGTTCACCGACATTGCCCATGATCTTTAACGGCCACTCACAGCTTCCTCAGCCGTCTAAAGCACGTTTAACGGTCCAGAGGAGTGCATCCATCTCTGAAGAATAGCTTAGCGCCTATGTTTGGAAGGTTTATTGCCGAGTTGCGCTATTATCTCATTAAAACTGCTTCGGAGTGAGTTAGTGCTTTCCTCATTTAAGTGCTTGTAAAACTAGAAATTTGTAGCTCTTCCACAGCCGTGGAGAATATGCTTGACTTCGGGTCAAAGTGGGATGCACTGGAATTGCTATCTTAAGTCTCTTTCTTGACCACCGAGAATTACGCCCCAAATTAGATTCGATTCAGTGGAAGAGTACGGATATTGTTAGAGGAAAATATGAGCCTCCTTTAATCATTCCATCCATTACGCCATAGAAAGATGCGAAGATTTATTTTGTACTGGTTGACCCCTCATATTAGACTGCCAAATCTTCCCGCCACTTGCCTAGTGGGTACATTTTCACATTGAATCGATATTATAAATGTATTCTTTTGCTTAGGAATAACTTACAGACATCAGAATATCGACCCAATATTCAGAATTTAGTTTGATGAAAATAGTTGAAGTCCGTAAGAATGTTTCATAGTGATATTCAAAGGCAAGTTTCTTCTGCTGAGATCCTCAAGGTAATGGTTCTTCCGTCCGTTTGCAAATCGCCTGCATTTGAAGATGAGCAAAAGGATTTCCAACAATAAGTCGAATTCCCCTTCGAAGCAAACAAAAGAAGGGCTCGTTCCGCTTACGCGACCTTTTCCTATGGAAAAGACTGATCGTCCGACTTTTTCCGAAACTGATTGATTCCTGCTTCCTGACGCTTTTTCTTAATCCTCTTCTTTTCCATTTGTTATCACGTCCCCCTTTTCGACCCTCATTTTTTCTCGTCCCTCGTGGTGCCTGATTGGCTGGCCTCATTTAACGGACTGACCGGCGTCCTCCGGAGGGCCATCGGGGGGACGCATTGCTTTGACTCTCTTCTATCTCTGGTTACACATTTTTCTTGAAAAGGAGGATTTGATACAGCATCACAGACTCTCGTTAGGGTTTCGGGTTCGCATGAGATTTTCGAAATTTCGTCAAGAAATGAGTTTTCCGCTCACAATAAAGTAGTGTCGGGTTCTCTATTTTATGTGGGGAATCATTCCTTTTTAAGTTCTGATCCATTTATAGCTGCAAACATTTCTCTCTTATTTGTAAAGGCCAAAATATTTTCATAGAGGTCATTATTTGTGAAAATTTATTGTTATTACAATTACTCTCGCTGAGACTTGTTAAAATGCTTAAGTTTATAGTAAAACCAGTCTACGAAGTAACAAGTAAGCTTATTACTAACTTAAGCGAGCCTGTACACGTACCGCTACGAGTACCTCTCAATATTCTTTAATTTTACATCGTTCTTATTACTGTCCGAGGTAAAAGAAAATTTTCTACAAAAAAAGATTGCTAAACCCGATAATGCATTTTCAGTTCCGATAATTTGGTTGCATCTTGCTCAAAAGTCGCTTTAAACAATTTGTTACAAAAACGCGTAAAAACTCGTTCGTAAGTTGTTAAGATATATTCAACTTCTATCAAAAGAATGAGAAAATAATGTGTATGGCATGTTTCTTTGAAAAGTGACAGACCTTTAGTGTGACTCATTTTCGCAGATTTACAAGAATAAAACTTTAATATTTTTTTTAAAAATAGAAGTCAGTTTCTGTCCGAATTCCCGAATACATAGATTTCCGATGCAAAAAGGTCTGTGCATTTTTTCATAATTCTCTTTCTACTATTGAAACAGTGCAACATATAATCTCAAACTATTCAGAAAGACATCCAATCAGTACTCTTAATTCCGCCATAACTTTTAGCAAACTGAGTTGATTATCTCGCACAGGAATTAGGGTGAGTACGGGATGAAGTCACGTTTTTTAGTTTCTAACTCTTTACTTTACCGTGGGTTTTAGAATCCACGGTTTCAGTAATTATTATTTCATGGAATGTCAAGCAAATACAGTTCGATAGATAGCAGGAATTTAAATATATTCTGAGTTGAGTTCTGAATGGATTTCCCTGATAGCGCTTTGAAGTATATGTATCATTTGGAGGAAATGATCTGGTGAATTACAGTTTTGCTGACTATAGGATAATTTTCCAATTTTTTACCTGATTCTTTCGAATCGTCCTAATGTTTCTCAGTGGAAATGTGAAACGAGATCAAAATTACGACCTTTCTTTGCATGCCATCTATGCTTTCCACTGATAAATAACTTTAACTTTACCGAAGTCTTGATGTTCAATATTTTTGCCCCTCTTTTGTCTCATCGAAGACACAAAATACACATTCGCACATTGATTTCACACTGTATATTGATTTAATTAATATATATGTATAATTTGGTTGATATGTTTTTTACTAAATTTTGAATAGGAACTTTCTTAATTTTTTCAATGTTTTTGTAATGGGGCTTCGATCTAATATTTGCGCTGAAGACCAATCCTAGCTTAACTTCGCCTCTGACAGACTCATATAATTTCCAAAACAAGACCCAATATCATTCGATAGATTTTTCAACTACATTTTATTTTGCAAGATCAAGCAGTCAGGAGAGATTAATTGGTGCCAATATGTCGAGGATATCACACCTCATTGCGCCAAAGGGGGGGGAGTTGGGGTGGAAATATTCGGAAGAGAGTATCGTTAATGTCATCGCTTTGTAGTAGGAACATTGATGTGGAGGGGATATTTGGAAGAGTTTTTTGTGTCGCTTGTCTTAAGGGAGAGAAATGAGGCATGTGAAGAGGACAAAAAATGTACGCTCTTCCCTTTGTGTTTCGCCCCTTGAAGATGATTATCTCCACTTTTATCAGAAATGAATACCTTTTCTTCATTTCAACGTTCCGTTTCATTTAGATAAGATCCAACTCTCAGAATATCAGTCCATAAAATTTAGCAATCATGTCCTTATTTGATTAAAATCAAAAGATATTTTTCTAATTTTACCCTGAACATCACAAAAATGCAATTATTCCTTCAATATAATATTATACCCTTCTCATATATTTTCCCCACAGCTTCCTATTTATTTGAAACATTACAAACTTTATATATCTAACGTCATCAGATAATAAAATCACAAATTTGGTTGCATTAGTTTAGTTTATGCAATTACCAATCCTTGTACAGCATTGGAATTCGCAAGAGGTTCGAAAACTCTCCGATCGCCGAATATGCCGGTGAACGCCGGACTTCCTCGAAAGGAAGCCTCAGATTTTCGATAAAAGAGAAAGCGAATTGTTTATAATATATTTGTTTTATGCCGTTTTGATACGAGTGTACAGTAGGGCGGTCCTTATTTTGCGAAAATTTGAATTTCTTTCGGGACGCCCCCTAAAATTGTTCCATTTGATTAGAAAATAAATTGTGTAAATTATTGCTAGAATCAGATAACGGAAAGACGAGCCGCATCGCACTTGAAGCTTATAAATTTCATCAATTTTGGTCTTTTTTCAGTCATCACTGGCGATTAGGGAGGCTTCCCATTTTTTAACTCTCTCTTTTATTTTATCAATGCATTATTAGACTTTAAACGTAATTTACTAGAATATTAATTATATCCGCGCAGTGATCCAGCCCTAATAGTGAGCGCGCGTCGTGAAAGTGGTGCCGTGCCCTCCGCTCGAATCTATGAAGTTCAAAGTTTAAATTTACTCAGTACATAGATTAACTATTCTTTGTATGTAGTTCTATGTCTAATTGTTATTTATTCCTACAGATAAATAAAATTGTAAGATGTTCAAAAATTACCTTTTATTTCATAGGATTATAACATGAAATGTTTATTCCCATGAAATATCAATTGATACGATTTTCATTTAAACTTTCATTGACAAGGCATTAATATCACATGGCTGAGGCCCAATTCATCTCTTTGGACCTGTCTACCTCATTCTGGATTTTATTCCCAAATAGAGTTTAGGCTTATTCTTGGGGAAATTAAAAGTATTTTATCCGAAGCCTCCGTCTCTTATTACGCAAGCGCCCTTCGGTGCGTAAGTAAGAATCTATTCGACTTCATCCCAATGTGACCACATCGCAATCTTACGGCGAAATATCGCAGAGGAAAAGAGAAGGAATTTGTCTGAGGAGGATAATCCGAGTTGACCTGTATCCATTAGCGCCCTTTTCCCTCGACCCTAAACACCGCTGCGTCAACAACAGCAGGGGGCCAAAGACTAACACTTCTGCTTTATCCTGATATGGAAGTCATCATTTCTCTCGCCCCAGAGGGAGGACCCATTAATATCTCCATGGTGATTCATTTCGATCTCGTTATCGCAATAATGGGTGATTTTCCACCGATGCTCATTCTCATCGACGGATTTAATTAAGCGAAACTTTTCCCTTGATTTACTCCCATAACATCTCGATATACCAATGAATCTAATCGTAACAAAATAAAATATCACAAAAGGCTTTAAGTAGGACTTTTTTCTTCGAGACGATGCGCTCAGAATCGATTCCTGAGTCAATTGCAAAAATATCGAACGGTGAAAAGAATCTTAAGGATGAACGGGAGTGAAAATAAGGTTTGGGCATCCGAAGGAATGAAGACTTGGTTCGAGTCCCAGCCGCATCTCCTTTTTGCACGTCTTGAATTATTCTTGAATTTTCAGGCTTACACCAGCGTGCAACATTAACATTTACATACGTACCTTGCAAGCCGCATTTCGGCGTGTGGCAGGTGGTGAAATTAAATTGGCTATCCACACATCATTAAAAGTTTTCAAAGTATATTAAGATGTAAACTAATAATGATCGCAAAGTAAAACCCGCATGTATTTCTATCTTGTTACTGTTATCTGAGAGGAATAATGATTAGTTCGCCAAAAGAGTGAGCAATTTTTCAAATACAAGAATGAATGCGGAAATTTAAAAATCGTCAGTTACATGTTACAACGATAGTTTTAAAGTTAATATACTCGTCTTTTCATCTAACATAACAAATATTTGCAAATGAGTAACTTAAATGTTTTAGATTAACAGTAGAAAATTCAACACGGTTGCCTTGATTCATGGTAACTGCGAAATTCTCCTTAAATGCAATTTCGTTATGGTCTCATGAAAAAGTTACAAAATCTCTAATCATCTTTATAAGTATTAACATATAACACAAGCTTAGCGTATGGTACTAAATACTCATGTATAAGTTGACATTAGATACGTATAGATATAAAATTTCGAAAATAGAATGTAAATTTGAGCTTTGAGGGATGCTAAATCATAGTTAGTTAAATGAAAGATGATATTTGAAATTTAAGCAAATTCTCTCCTATGATTATAATGGTATTGTGGTTATCGGACGAAATGTAGGTCTATAAACAGCTTAATAAATACCGTAATTTATAATTAGCTTAAAATACACGAATGTAAGAAACGAACCTTCGGGCGAAAATTCTGTGGTCTATCTCTACATGATAGTGTTATCTATAAAGATAACTCTATTTTAGGGACATTTTTATCAAATGCATCTATTGATAAAAGATTGAATTCCCCGTTTTCATACTTCTATCAAGGAAGTATACGGTAGAGATATGCAATTGATATCTTGAATTCTCTGTCAAGTTTAAATATGTGTACATAAAACGAGGAACCATGAACTGGATATTTAGCGGAATTTTAGAGCTACTATTCCTTTAAATGACACTTAACAATTTTTCTTATGTATCGATTGGTTAGTTTTTAAGTAGCGAATATCATATCAAAATTTTATTTTCACCATCTTAAAATTGGCGGTCCTATATAATTAAATATATGTTTTACAATTAAACTCTCTCAGTGAGGGTAGTCGAAAATTGCTTCTCTACCACCTAACCTCTTAAGTTAATTAATTGACTATTAACTACAAATAACTTACACTTAAAAATTAGTCAAAATGTATGTACAAAAAAATTAAAAATAGATAAAAGATACAAACTGATATATGAAAATTAGATAATAGGTACAAATAAACAGAAAGATTTGGGCTGCGGAGAATCATTCTTAAAGGAAGGTTTATGGAGACAACCCACGATTCGAAGAATAAATACTATTACTTATGTGGGTTACAGAAGAAACTATCTTCATAATTAAATTCTCCAGTGTGATAATGTAAAGTCTGTCGTAGGATTTCAGGAGTAACTCTGAAAAAGAAAGAAAGAGAGTGAGATAAGTTATATTAGTTGAGAATGTTTCATTACAAATTTAACATAAGGGAGGAAAATAGTTTTAAACAATACTGCACACGATATAAAATATGATATTTGACATTTCAAGATTTCAAGAAGTTTCAAGATTGCAGTCAGTATGGGGGGCTTACGGGGGAAAGCTCAATGTAATTTGCCATAAGCGAAGAAGTTAGCCTCGCGCCGGGTCGCCTTTACGCGGAGCTACTTTACGTGAGGTGACGTTGAAATTTCTGTAAAGCTGTGAGGTTTCGAAGTGTCGGCGATTCGAAGCGCAAAGCGGATTACGCTCTTTGATATAAAAGTCAAAAACTCAAGTTCTATTCAAGATATCGCATCGAAACAAACTGCAAATGAAAATTACAACATTTATCTCGATTTCTCTCGAGACAAGTTCTTCCTCACGTGAGAAACAAAAAAGTTTTAGGCGACGTATAAATTGAACTGCACGACGATTTTTTTCTTGAGTTACGTTCCAACTAAATATTTTTTTACTAAGATTTGGTTGCTCTAAAATTAATCTCGTATAACTTTTATGCATTCAGATGATACAATGAGGAATGGAAGAAAAAATCAGCATTTTATGTTGGATTTTAAGAGAGTAATGGCAGTTTAAAAAATGTTCACGGGTGAAAACTCGGCAATTCATTCAATTTTCGCTTTTAACTTTGTTGTTTCTACTATAAATGCATAAAAATTTCACTGTTGTGTTGATAGAGTTATTTTCATTCAAATTTCATCAGAACTTAAGTTTGAATCGGTCAATGAAAACTACGAATCTTAATTATACCCGTCCGAATCCGTAGCTCCGCGTAAAGGCGACCCGGCGCGCGAGGCTTTGCCTTTCTCCCATAAGACAATACTGACTGGAAGCTTAAAACGGATTGTGTGCATCCAGGCATCGAAGTAAATGATTGAAATTTCGGTTAAATTAAGGTTTAAGAGAGTCATTACTTAAATGAACGTGGGAAAATTTTTATGAGAACTCTCTGAGGGTTGAACAATATACGCGAGTGTATTTGCCGTATCAAAACGAAACTGCGTAAAAAGATGCAAATGTTTCCAAAGATTTCATCTATCCCATTTAGTACCTTCGTATCATTGCTCTGAGTAAACTTCCATTTTCCTGGAACGCCTCCAAATAAACGGCACTTGAATCTTCAAAAGTGAGAAGATCAAAGCAGAAGACCCCACCGCTCGCCTATTAATCATCGGCCGAATCCTAACGAATCGTGGCGCCATTCGCGGCAGGAAAAGAAAACATTCGTTTTGCTGTTTAAAGAGAGTCGATTGAGTTTACTCGCTTTTCGTCCTCTCACCTATTTTCATGGCGGCGACCAGGCCTTAGTCATTTCCTGTGCACCCAACTTTCTTCTTTTTCTCTGTTTATTCGTCACTCTACCCCTTCATTTACACTGTTGCCATTTTTCTCTTTTCTCTTTTCTTTTCTTAGTCTTTTCCACTATAGATTTAGCACCTAGTTTAGTCTCAAACTTGCTATCATAAAAAAATTCGCTTAAGTCGTCGGAAATTGGTTAGAACCCCATTTTTCTGTAAATTATTCTTAAAGTGAATTCCTTTTGTCTTTCTCGCAATGTACAGTTCCTCTAGCGCTAAGAAAATTTCTTCCATAATAATTCTTTTCCTTTTAATTTCTCGATAAAATTCACGATAATTTTTTTAAAATTGATTGTTATTATTGACAATTGATTGTTATTATATTATCATTATCTTCTGATAACAATTATTGTTATTATATTATTATCACCTGATAAAAATTATTGTTATCTTCATCATTTGATGATAACAATAGATTGCTGAAACATGGTCGTGCATTTTAACTAAAAGAATTATTGCAGAGGAAGCTTGACCCATTTTTTAATTCTATATTATAGACTTCCTCAAAATGTCGTCTTCTACTGTGAATTTTTCATTCGTAAGTTTATGCTCATGTTGTGTATTAAGAATCGTAATTCACGACTTATAGGTATGAGGTACGATTCTTCCTGATGCCCATATATGTTTGAAGTGGAAAACAACTAGACTTTTGCCGTATTGAGTGTATTTTATCACTGTGGTGCCATGCGCAATTGTTTTCGGGGTCTCTGTTCTTTCGGCAAGAATTTAGAAGTTTCAAACCTTATCATCTTAGAATTCTATCTAGTATGGAATACTTCACACTTATAAGTTGAAGTTTCAACTCTGCTCCCTGATTTATGTGTTTTCCACTCAGGTTGTAATTTCCTGTGTAAAACTAATTGAATAAATCGGAATGCATTCATCGCGTACGTGAATAGAATTCAGAAGAAGAATTTGATATTATATCTCTATGCATGTATTGTAATGCGTCTCTATTTTAAATCTTCAATGATTAAAAATATACATATAATAGTTGAGTTAACAGAGGTTTTAAATTTGGTTTTCAAAGAACAACATATTTTATCTTAACTTAGGTTGTGCCCTTGAACATACGTAGGTTTCTGTGCTCTCAATCAGTCCATCTCTATTCCTACCCATTCATTTTAATTTCAGTGAATAGTAAAATATTAATTTTAAAGAGTTAAAATATATTTATTAATCTGCAAAGGTTTCAAAATGATTTTAGCTTGCTTTTGAGGCATAAATATTTAGTTAGTGAGCTCATATGCATATAAATCAACCTATGGCACACAAGCTCAAAGTGAACGAGAGAGAATTGTTTTGGCACGAAGAACTCTGGCAGTTATATCCTTGTTATTCTTAACTTAAAAGATAATACCTCAGAGTAAATAAATGTGAATTCTCTTCATTAAGAATGATTAAGGTTTATTTACTTCGAATACTACATCTTAAACCCATTGTTGATGTAATAAGATAGATAATATCTATTACATCTCACTCTAGGATTTTGAATTAGATTGGAATGCAATTTTCGTATATATATCAAACGTGGCCATCTTGACACAAAAGATTCGCAATCCTAGCTCTAAATCATTTAGTCCCACCACATTGATACTCTCCTGCGCTTGTGGGTTTGGTATTTATTACTCCATAACACTTATGACAATGAGGTTCAATGCTTAATTCCTTGATCGTTTGAATACCAAACGTGACGAAACCATTGGAAAATCGGTTTGAATATTTACCCATGAGTTTCAACTAAAAGAATCTGTACACACGATAAGGATATATGTATGAAGTGAACGATTGGAGAAATTGTATGCATTACTAACCAATTTAAATTTTTATACTATTTACTTTATTGTTTTAATAAGCACTCATATCTTTCTGAACTCTCTTCCGCCGCCGATTCCAATGTCCAACCGAAAGCAGCGCGCTTTTCTCTCATCCTCTCCACTTTCATTAGCGCTCTGAGGCACTTCTGTTGATGCAAACACTCACCGTACGCTCACTCATCGTGACTCACAACGTTCACTTTAGAGTGACGCTACGTGAATATGTAATCGACACCCAGAATGAGAATCGGCGGAGTTCAAGGGTGATCGAAAGATTAAGTGATTCAGTCATAATCTCCAAGTAGTATTTATTTGTTTACTAGTACTATTTCGGAATTAACGAGAATCTTTTGAATGCTGTTTCCTTGGTAATTTCTTAGTCCAAATCCAACAGCGTCTGTTTATTTGAAAAATCCTTGTTTCATAAACAATTTAGTCTTTAGTAACCACTTTCTCGAGGCGATCAACGTGGTATATAGCGTGTATGTCTATCCTTAGAATTTCAAATCGATAACATCTCCGGAAAGTCCTCAAACAGAATTTCGTATTTCATATTTAAAATGTATGATAGAATCCAATTGGTACTTTGTCGTCGAACCAAGGATCGTAAGGGAAACGGACTACTGTGTTTATAAAACATTTTCATGACTCCTGTTCAAATTCCGGGCTGTAAATTTCCGTTTCGGAAAAGGCTTTTACAACTTGTATAAAACAACCCCATCCTTTTTAAATGAGAGAATTTATCCCTCCTGGTATCAAATCCAGAACCATTTCTGGAGATGTGATAGTATACTACCATCCGGTAGCGGCTTCTCCAAGCGTCTCCAGAATTTCAAGTCGATGTCATAACGGGCAACATGATAAGTAGCATAAGGTCATTAACTAATTTTACGATAGAATAACCAAGATGATGTTCCAGGAAACTAATAATCTTAACGAAGGTAGATGATATATTTATTGTAAATGTAGATTTTTGTAGCTGATTTATACTCTGTAGTAGCAATCATGCCGTCCTATGTACTGTATATGTGCACATAAAAACAAACTGCATTCTAATAACTTTGTAAACCAACTTTTAGTCCATTTTCAAAAATTGAATTATTACAATGATTTCGGCTTTAGTTAAACCAATTCTCACTGCAATAAGTTCGTGATTCCTTTTTTATCTCATGTGAAGATAAAAATTTATTATGCTTCCTCTATACTAACATTCATTCATCTCCGCCGTTAACGAAAGGAACACAAGAAAATTTCATTTTCATAAATTTACTTGTGATTCCAATCTTCTGCGCATTACGACCGCAATAATACGAGATTATTCGGACGGTTCAAAATTACTCGCATTAAAAGATGCGATCCCCGAATATATTCTCATGACTTCGAAGAATAATTTGGCGTCCTTTTGAAACCTTAAATGGCTCCGCTTTTTTCAAATAAAGTCTTTCTTTGTGAAGAGACAATTCCCTCTTTCTGATTCATTTGTTCCCTTCCGTAAACGTTTCATTTTCGTCATACGAATTGCCTTTCGCATCCGTCCCCTTCCTTTAATCAAATCATGCCTCCCCACACACACTCCCTCTAAGCATTATTCTTATTCTGTTTTACTTGGTTCTATCGCTTTTCTTGCTGTGTATCAACGTATATTGAACTGAGAATAGTTTAGGACAGGGAAGAGGAACCATTTTCTATTGGAATGCCACATTAAGCATCAATTATGTAGCGCGTTGCCAGAATTCATAGAGTAAAAAATTAAATTTTGCATGAGGAAACTGATTCGCAGAGTAAACGGAAAAATGACATTTTCACTTTAACTTTCATTTTCAAGATTTGAAAAGAAAATTATATGAATAACTTCAACTTATGAATGATATTATTATATGAATAACTTCATGAATGAATATGAATATCTTAGTGAAAACGGTTCCGGCTTCGATTCCCGGTTCGAATCCTATATGAGCGAAATTAACTTAGATGTCGGAGCAATTTTAAAAAGTGAGACTAAATATGGGTCTTTATTACATTTGAACGCCTGAAAATTTGCTACATTTGGTCTGATGACCGCAGGTTTCCCACCTCCGCTTTATGAAAAATTAGGGTTGTATAATTTTAAGCAGTGAAGTATTTCGTAAAACCAAAATATGATAAATGAATTCTTACTCTACATGAAGAAATTCTGCTGAAAAGGTTTTCAATGGTGAATTTGAATATATTTACATCCATATTTATTCTCTGCAATCCACCTTTTTGCATGTGACAAGGGGTGTAAACACTGAGCGCTCGGTCTTCTTTAATTTGCTGTTATCGCGTATCATTCGCGGAAAGAATGAGTTAAAATGTTGAAAGATATGTCTCGGCGTCAGTTTTTCTTATTTATGCCGAGTGTTAGCTGAAGTAGCATTTTAAGGCAAAACATTTGTCATAAATACTGATTATTTTAGATTTTATATGAAGCTTGAGACATCTTCTACTCATGTGAATTATAATGATTTTTATCAATTTAGCATCATATATATAGGTCAGTATAGTCACGAGGTTAGGTGAAACATTTTTAAAGGCTGCAGTCAACAACCTCGAGGGTCAGATGGTCAACCGCAGCCATCGAAACACCGTGTCATAAGTCCATAGAGAACCTTTATCTCTAAGCTTTTAGTGTGAAGGTTCTTCCAAAGGTTCCATTCTAATCCAAGCACAATAAGGTTCCGTTAAGTTTACTGTCGAACTTTCTTTACGGAATATAATGAACTGCACCTTCCGTTTCTATGCCGTTATCTCTTTCCAAAATCCTCTTACTTGCGTCCGACACTCACTGAAATACATTTCTAATTCTGTAACTTCTCTAATGAGCACTCACGAACACATCGCAAATCTATTACTAGAAGACTGTTGACATACATTTATAGTCCGCTAGCGATTATACTGTGCGCTGGTTAGGCCTCACCTCAAGTATCCATGCGCTGCTGAAAAGTGCTGTATTCGCGAATTAGAAAAGGTACATCGAAAGGCAATGCATGTCGTAAGGAAATGCCATGATAAATCGATGAGGATTACTCAGTTGCATTAGGAAGCAGTAAAGTAATTTTTAGAAAAAAGAATTAATTTACTTTATAAATTACATAGGAGAGTACCTTCATAGGAGATGTTATGCGTCCTCCTTGTTATATAGGGTGTTCTGATTCTGAACAGTACTTCCTTTGTGGTCTCATAGGACACAGATGCAAACTTTTATAAAAATCGGAAAAACAGTGTGGACTCCAATGTAGGATAAACATAAAAAGCCCACAGAATTTCTGTTTATAGAAGCAGATTAATTTTAATCTCATAATCATATCCATGTTACATTATAGATGGATCTGATGGAAGAGTTGATTAATGTGTATCAATTTCTCACCTTTGAAAAGGTAATTTATATATTAGATTAGGACCGTCACCATTATCGTGTATGGTAAGTTTCGCATCGTATTATTTCTGTTCGGAATTCAGAGAGCTTAAAAGAGTGACACGTCGAACTTCTCCATCTCTCTTTCTTGTCATTAATTCTCGTCTCTCCCTATCTTTCTATCCTTCCCTCCCTCATTTTCTCCCCTCTCATTTGTACTTGTTCCTTCTCTTATCTCCCACATCGCATCTGGATTTCTTGCACAGCACACACGCCTTTTAATCTTAATGCTAATTGCCCGACTTAATTCACCCCTCGGGACCCTTTGTTTCTCAGTGTTCCTCTCTCCAAATCGCCCAGCATCAATTGTCCTCGCTACCAAAATAAACGAATTACGATGCGTCCGAAAAATTGCTGCTTTTATCTGGATGCCTCCGCTCTTCCAGGGATATTTCCTTTACTCGGGGATAATTTTTCTTCAGAAAGTCGTGGAGAGAATCTCTCAGGAAATGTTCCTCATTTAGAATACGGGGTCGCGGTAGATTTAATGTTGTTTTGTAACTAGATTTTTAAAAATGAAAAAGGGCATCCATATATTCGGGCCTGAGTTTGGGATGAATATTCACATGGTATTCGTGCTAAACTCTTTGTTTCGTTCACTGAGTTCTGTTATAGGGTAACGTTATATTTTAATCGTCTTTAATAACGTTGAGAACTTCCGTAAGCTATGCATGAACAGCCAGTCTTAGCTCTTTTAACTAGAAAATGTCTCAAAAGATTCAATGAAAAGCTTCTACAAATTTAAAAACAATCACAATACCGGTTTTGGCGCCTTCAGGAACTTATACAACAGAACCTGTATATGGTAGCAATAACGAATAACTGATTCATAGTATTTGAACCCAAATAAAGACACAAACTGACTCCACAGAGAATAATATTCTTTAAAAACGCACATTTCAGTGTTTTTAAGTGATACAATTTTGTGTACGCGGAGTTTTTATTTTTATTCTTAATAACAAATGCATAAATTCTATGTCGAAAGTATCGCATGAATTATTGAAGTGATTCATTAATATTCATTCATACGATTCAATATCCTACAAAGATGTTTTGTCAACCTAATCGCAATGTTTCAAACAAATTGATTATCAATGTTGGTAAATATCTAATAAACATCCTAAAAGAGGAATGCGTCATGAATTGATCACATTGCATCACCTCACTGAATGTAATCGACGAGAAGTTCCTCTTAAGTGGGCAATTGTTATCTCGAGTCTGTTATTACGCACGCAAAAATTTATAATCTCATGAATCATGAATACAATAACTCAATGAAAGAAGCCGTCTCAATGTGTCACATGAATATATGAGTCTATAATTTTATGATCGTATTAGACATTCAGAGAGCCAGTCAGGTACATAATCATCAACTTTCCCAGCATAACTCTCCTTCCCTCTTGATTTATCACCCCTTTTTAACATGAGATAAATATTTTCGATTGTTCGGAAAGGTTTACAATACGCTGCTTCTCGGTAGATATCTAATGAAAAGGAAATTTTGGCAAGAAGGGTAAGGCGCCATCAGATAAATCTGTGTAGAGTACCTTATATTCAGTCTTCTTTACACTGACATTAACTTACGGCGGAAAACATAAGTGCCAAACGAATTATGATTTGTGGCTGATTATAAAGCGTATTTTTCCAGTCCATTAGTGCGTTTGGACTCACTTAAGCTGATACTCCGCCTTCTTTAATGGACCAAAAATGTTAACATTATCTATGCATAGATTTTACTCAATTTAAAAGTTTGAATTACGTTAGGTATACTGAATTTCTAAGCGGAAGAAATAGAAAAGCTGATGACCTGACCCTGATGATGGGAGCTTAGCTCTTAAAATGCGCATTGGGTACTTCTGAAAACTGGCGACCACGTGGGTGATAACTTTTTCCGAGGAATTGCCCTTTGCCGCTTGGAGAATTCCTGTGTCTCTTACTCATTGAACAGAAATGGTGTAGGAGGTGAAAGCTGTTCCCTTTGGATTAAAATTATGTTTTCGAAAATTTGAGGCTCTAATTTAAAGGAGGGTTTGTCTATTAATGTATACCCAATATCTAAATGGGAATGTGGAAATATCGTTGTCCTTCCTACATCTATATATGTACCCAGCAAGCCGCCTTTCAGCGTGTGGCAGGGGGTGCGAGCACCATGACTATATTTCCCTCATAGATCCCGAATCATCCGCGGAAAATAAAATGAATTCACGAATCGACTGGTTCTAGCATCTATTTCTCTGATCTTCCTCGCAGTATCCGAATTGCGTATGTTTCAAAATGAGCGCATAATATTAGCTACATCTTCTATAAACGTACTCACTCTAAGCTTATTATGTATGTTAAACCTAATCTTTTTGCCAGCTTTCTGATGCATCTGAGCAACGCTCAGCTATCCATCGTATCAGTTCTTTACAGAACACATTTACTTTAGTTGCACCTTTTCGTTCATTTCAAAATTTAATTACTAAGATTTTCTCAAATTATATCTAAGTAGCTGATGTAAGTAATTTTCCGCTTCCATTGCTACGTTCATTAGCATAAATATCCGAATGTCTTGAGTTTTCCTTTTAAAGAATGAATAAGTAACACTTCGCATCTTTGACACTCCCTCCGGGCCTCACTAACTAACTTTTCCCATTCCACACAAAAAACTAACCTAGGTCTTTCTTAAAAACTGCTTCACATTTTTAGAAATCAATACCGGTTTACATTAAGAAATCCACCTCGGTGCGATCCTTAAAGGTAAATTATTCAAGTACTTGTTTTTCAATTACGACCAATTTTGCTATCTTCATTCTTCTAATTTCTCTGCTTTTTTATATAATTTGTAAGTTAATTTTTATTTTTAACTGGTGTTAAATTAATGCTGTTTTCTCCTCAATGTACTGATTTGTAATACTTACTTTTTTTGAACTGACGCGGTACCGTAATTATGTTTTACTCTTACTCCTCAGCGGACAATAAACACATTATTATTAATTTTACGAATGGTATTGAAATGAACTGAGCCTACTGGTTAATTAAACTGAACCCTTCAAATGTCTGATGTTATAACGAAGCATATTCACTTAAAGAAAAGTACTCCTTCAGTTGTTCCCTCACGCGTTCCTTTAGTAAGACTCCTCCTTTTCGTCAAAGACCATTGAAATTTCCATCCGTTTCCTTCTTTCCCATCTCAATTTCAGTGTTCTCCCAATCTTCTCTTCTACTCCTGCTCCATCTCAACTTTGATTTTGATAGATTGCCTCGCCAAGATAATCTTGTGGGTGAATTTGGGCTGTCATCCGCTGCTCTACTTCCTCCATCAACCCCCTGCTAACCACGATAAAAAATCATCCCTAACAGCCCCTTCTCTTTTTTCTCTACCCCAACACCAATCGTAGCGATCTTTCCCATTATTCATTCTGCTCCCACTCCATCATATGCTATCATCTCTCTACTCTTCATCTCGCTACTGATCACCTTCTCGAAACTTGCGGAAGTTTACCATTTGAATATGAATCAGTAAAGAACGAATTTCCCCAGCGATCAAAGACATTTGAAACCCTGAAATACAGACGAAAATGAACTTGTATTCAGCGGTTACTTGGATCCTAAGTTAGGGTTATCATATTCTGATAGCGAAAAACTGGGACATATTAAATGACCGGAATATTTCTTTCAAATTTTGTTTCGTCCAATTTTATGGATCTGTTAGCCCTCTTCAGTGTATGCTTAGAGTCAGAAAGTTACATAATCAAAGTCTTCTGATTCTTTTTCCTTTAAATCTTAGAATCTTCCACCTTTTCTTAATCTGCTTTTTTAATTCAGATCGGGACTAAAAAAACTGACCGGGACAGTCCCGGTCAAAACGGGACGCATGGTTCCAAATGGAATGTAATCGTAAATAAAGTTCCTTACATAATATCCATAAAACACAATACATCTATGTAAATTCCCCTGGAAACCGCCATTCGGCGTGTTGCTTGGTTGAGAAACACCTAACGTTTTAGCTACTTCTTTAGCTTCTTGTTATCGTGTATAGTTTGTGCGAAGAATGCATCCTCAGCACGACTTGTTTTAGCATCACCTTCTCTCAATTTACGCTTCTTGTCGGGTCGGTCGAAGTAGAAGGGGACTCACATAATACCGAGTACTTCCTCCGCAAAAATGCTTTCTCTCGATTCATCAAGCAATCGCAACCTAGTTTCTACGAGTTTTTCTGTGCAAAACGGTTGTGCTCTTAATAGTTTATTATCTTAGGAAACGTCAATATTAGATTGGGTTTGGTACACTTTCATTATAATATATGAGATGAATGAAACAATAGGGAAAAATGCAAGGTTCATAGTTTTTAACAATTTCACTCAGAATTCGCTCTCTTTTCCTACTACTCTTTACCCTTACTGTGTAGCTAGTTACTGTATTGTCTCCTATCGAGAGTAGTATTTATATGTAATTGTATGGTAATTAGCACAAAAATCAAACTAGATTTAGGAGGGTTTAAGTGTGTAGTTTTGGAAATCAAATTATCAATATAAATACATTATGTAAATCAACTGTTGCTTTCTGAACCACTTTGGCGGTATTTCAGTCAGTCCATGACATATGTAGGAAACTTAGGAATATTAGAAATGCCTTTTTTTAATAATCAAATTTTGCTAAATTTTTAATTTTATTATCCACGGCTGTCATTTAGAAATTCTATCGAATATAAAACTCTTCTTTGGTTATATTGCTATTAGTTATATATTCAGTCTCCTTATAAAAGTGCTTCTGATGGTTCTAAAGAGATTAATTTAACCTCTCGGAATTAATATAGTGTTGTGCAAAGTCCCTCACATGAGTGCCAAACCAAAATACCAAAGTAAAGTAACCAAAGTACTCTACGAATTAATCATAACAAAATTATATTGATAAGCAGATTTAATTTTAGAATTAATGTATAACGCAACCTCTCTAATAGCGAAGAGCGAATGTTCATTGAATCGGCATAGGATTGAGCAGTTTTTATATTAACAAAACTTGATTTGCGTGACGAATAAATCGAAGTCATAGAGAAACTTGCAGGCATGTTCAATATATATTCTAATATTTGGTAAGCAGATAAAAAATAGAACAGAAGCGCTCAATCCTGAGCTATTTTTTTATCAATGTAGAGAGCAAATGCAAAACATTCATCTGAGAAATGAGATATCCTCAGAAAATGAGGCTTTGAGGTATTCATCGACTGCATGAGAAAATGTCTCAGGATATCCGAAATACCCCCATAAGTATGTGTCACATTTTTCGTAACTCAGCTCAGATGCGGTGGAATATTTCGATATCTGAGGACAAGCTCGTTTGACTTGTGCGGAATTGGGGATATTGAAGGCGTTCCCTCAGGGATTCACCCTCCCCGTATCCAAGGAGACCTATTGCCTCGCATCCTCTGAAAAATGACCCACCGCTTCGGATAAAATTGTATTTTTTCCGGCTGCCAGAATATTGAAAAATAAAATCCTCACGGAACGCAAACACAATTCTTCAGAAGGAAAATTTGAGTGAAGGAACGAGGTCGCATTTTGTACTTGATTATGCCGCGTTTCAAGTCTGAATTCGGAGGGGAAAAAAGCTTCCCTTTGTATGAAATATATGAGACCTCGTGCTTTAAATGAAAACGTAGTCTCTGCATTCGCAGATATGTTGAGGAAGAACCTAAAGGAGTCCCGTGAGTTCATTGAGAAAGGGAATAGATCTCCGAGGAATCTCTTGCGTATATTCGCCTAATTCAGCTGGTTGAGGTATTCGAATATGATTTCCAGGATATAATAATAAAATCAGATAATTTAAGAATAAATATTTAGTATCGTTTATATGATATCATTTATTCCATAATGTAATTACTGCCAAAAATATTAATAGAATGAAAAAGTTCTACTGTGTGCCCGAAAATTAATACTTTAAAGTAACAATAATCTTCTACTACATTCACAAGGCCTAAATTTATATGCAACAAAACGAAATTGGTCTTGAAAATGAGAATACCTTATAATTCATTTTATTTAATCAACTATTTCTTTTTTGTCTTTTGTTGTTAATATTGCGAAAATTTACGTAACTTATTCTATCGGTTCAAACAATGTTTTCATAATCTAAATGAACAGATCGAAGTAGCTTTTGTCTTTTTTTTAACTGTCTTCACATTTCATTTCGTCAGTGTATGATATTAATAATTTCTCAGTGCCAAAATTCCCTTTAACTTCCGACGTGTGAAAATGATAGAAAACAAGTCTCCAATTGAAATGCTAAGTGCACGATTTGACTCGTCTTCTTCTGTTTGAAATATGGTCCCTTTTGCCCGGGGCTAACTTTTTTCCGAGCCCCTCTGCTTTCCCTCAGAGCCAAATATAGAAAGGCCGTGCGTGGATTTTGACGTGCACACGTGCATTGAGTGGAGGAGGTCACCCTTGATTCTCTCTGTTGCCAAGCGAAACGAGGGATCTCCAGGGAGCGACGATGGCTAGCCGACTCTTTTTTTCCTCTCTATTCTGTAGCTCTTACCAAGTTTGAATGCGTATTCGAATTATTTACCAATTATTCGAATGAGAGTAAAAAGTATCGGGGAAAGGAGAAATACGAAAAGTATGTACTGATTACAACTTGAATTCCTAGCTTGCCTCCATGTACTCCATGATGATACGTAGGTGATTCTCGAGCACATTCAATCCCTTTATAATATCTCAGTATAGTATTATTTTATTTACTGGAAAAGATAAAAATAATTCCGTAAAATAAAAGTAGGATTAGTATTAGATAGATCTCAATCACAACGGTGCATCGATATTCAAAATATATCTTCTTTAGTGAAATTTCGCGAAGAAATTAGTGGAACTCCGTTTTCAAATAAACAATCAAAATAAATTTTACTTTTTATCAATATCTTTATTTTCGCGACCCAGATTTTGATTTACCGTTTTTCTCTTTGTGTAAGACGCAGTCTATTTCTAAAGTTTTAGGATCTGAAGCAGTCTTATACAATGGTTGTAGGTATTTCCAAATTGTTTTCGCGTCTAGGAATATTTACGTAGCCCACAACGCTTTAGAAGTCGATATAAATTGTTTTTGCGTATTTTGCCCTTAGAATTAGACCGGAATAGGTATTGACGTTAGATAATTGTTCTGGGTCCCGAAATCAGAAGCAGAATATACACGATAGCGCCTTATAAAAGGAGAAATACGGCATTGAGTTATATTCTTAAAAATTTGAATATTTCGTGAGTTCTGTAGGTTTTTTGTATATTTTGTGCCAGTCTGTTTATTTCACGAGCGGTAAGTCCACTTCAGCCCGACTATTGTATGCCGTTGAGTTATAGAAATTTTCTAATATCTTTGTAAATTCATTAGATGAAGAGAAACATGTTATTAGAGTCAGATCTTCTCAAATTAACCCGCCAAAAGAGTGAAAGAATCTCATATTTATCCTTCATTTTCAATTTATAGTATCTTGATATTCATATTTCATAATCCACAGAAACACAAAAAATATTCAAATTTACCGTTGTGACTTCAGATCCACTTGATAAAAAGCATAAATATTGCAAATTTAAGATCCAATTCTCTGCAATAAAAAACCTTAGCATAAATTATAATATTTCGAAAATATGCACTGTCGTTGGAAAATTTTCGCAGCTTTGTGATGTATTCCCACCTCTTATTTATCTTATTTATTGTATTTGTTCTTTGTCTCGAAATTTGAGAGAATTAATCGACAAGTAGAAAAGAGAGGCGGGAAATTTCCATAAGAACGATAGAAAGAAGGAAAATAACATCTTTATTTCAAAGATATACGTAGTCAAAGGAATTGCGATTGTATTTTGCTCGACGCAGATCGTTATAGAACTAAGTTCATGCTTACAATTGAAAATATATTGAATTTGTTTGGCCCTGAAACTATTGTTTAAGTTAGCGCTCGTAATCTCAATAGATATTCTCCCTGAAAGATAGATCACTGATCCGTGATAACCAGAACGCAATTAGAGTTTTGTAATCTAAAAAAGATAGTTAAGAGAAATGTGGTGAAAGATCACGGAGGAGGCAGTTTCCATAGCAACCCGTCTTTTTTTCGGGAGAAGATGATCGGCGAAAGAGAGAAGGTCACGGAGTGGCCCTCCTCCGTGGCCCCGCCCCTTTGGTCCTTATTCCCTTTTGAGGCCTTGAAGTATATTTAGGATCCCTGTCGCCAACCCAATCGCGGATTTCCAGGGATCATTCCAATCTGTGATAGCAAATTCCGGGTGGAAAGGGCCCCACAGAGATAGCAGGGCCCCTTGAGTGAGGGAGGTGATAAAGATGAACCGAATCACAATTTTTTGGAGCGCTAATTAATTAAGAATTACTTAGAATTAATTAATTAATTCTAAGTAATTCTTTCATAAGAACAATATCATAATTTTTTCAAGAAAAATATATTATTTTGAGCGGTAGAGAAGCGTTGTGAATTGATGTGATATAAGAGAAATAATAATAATCTTTTCAATTTTTCTGAGACTGAATCTTCCTTGTAACCCAGAGGTGGGAACCTGCGGCCTCCAAATTTTCCCTTTTTGGCCTTTTAGTCACTCTTTGAAACAAGTGCCCGTATTATAGGAGACTTAGCAGTCTAAATTTCCTCCAACGTAAATAAGCCGTTTATTTATTGACAGATTTGGTGAACGAGGAGACTTTTCAGCACCAATCTCTCCTCAATAAAGACCTTTACTTAAATAATTTCCATTCTTACTGAATCTGCCAAATAAAAATCAAAATGGAAAATATCATTCTCTTATAGTTCTATTAGCGATTTAATTCATTTCCTCATGTAAAATATTGATGTTTAACTGTCTGAATGTTGGCGGTACGCAAATCAAGAGTGATCTGATTGTTTCACATTCGGCCGTTCTTATGTATCCGAATGTGGAAAAGGGTTCCCCATCCCCTGCCTTTGTCATATTTAGCTCAGTTATTCAATATAAAGAGATTGGTTGAGAAAAATCAGATGATATGTGGATGGAAGAAACGTAAGAGATTCTTTGATTCCCACTGAAAAGAGGGAAGGGTGAAAAACCTGCGAAAGTTGCGGACAGTGATAGCTAAAAAATTCGAAAGTACATGACAAAAAATATAAGTATTCAGTTGATAGGTACATACATTCAGTACAAAAATAAATATTATCAATACTAACATTGATATAATAAACAAATACTATAAATAAATAATATCAATATTTGATAAATTTCCCGTTTAGCTGAAGTCATCTGATTCAGATAAACGATATATTGTTGACATTCTTGTTATTGTTTCGATATGGTCCGATTCTTATATAATTCACGCAAATTATCCTAATCTCATCTTTTGTCCTCTTGGAAGTTTCTCGAAGCTTTATCGGGGCATATCAGAGATGATTTCATTCTCCACTGTTCTGACGCGTGATTATATTACTGATGGCAGCTATCTTAACTATGACGCGATAAAACGGATCATTAATTAGGTTAAACCTAAATAAATATAAAAAATAATTCTGCATTTTGTTGTGCTACTTGAGAAGCGCTGGTTATGAGAGTTAATTCTCCCATTCCAAAGGAACGACAAGTTGCTTCTTAAGTAAGGAATAAACATTTGAGGGCAGATAAAATCCACACATATCTAAGAACAACATCGTAGCGTTTTAACTTGATCTACTGCATTCAGTGGAAATACTGCATATTCAGTGGAAATCCGTATTTACATTAAAATCCTCGACTAACTAACACTTTGCACAAACTATTAATTTGTTCATAACCTATAACAAATTTATAACCTATAACAAATTTATAACCTATAAGTTATAACATATTATTCGTGACTTACATAAAATTACTTCTTATATTTATCACTTGATGATGATGTAAAATCGAAGTCATGATCGTTCAGAATAAATAACAAAGGGAAAGGACTTATTACAAATGCATTTTAATTTTATGCTTCTATTATTATAAAATGAATTGGCGACGAGAAAAATGAAGATCTCTGACTTTGTAGTCCTAAAAAATAACGAAATGAACGGCAGACGTTGTAAACATGAAAGTTTTTCTATAATATTTATGAATAAATAAAAAATTGTGTAGTATCAATATTTTGAAATCTTTCGTGTTTTTTAATAAAGAAACATTTTTATTTTATTTTTTGTAATATATCGATGATTGAAATTGATAAAACTGCAGAATACTCAGTTTGTGTCTGATTAAGTTCTGTATACTGTAGTATGAAAATCATCCTCATCCTAAGAATTCGCGGATTATTTTGTGAGATTAATTGTCCTTTATGTGTTTTAATTGCGAAAGTTAGTAATTATTTATATAATAATGTTTACATATGGAGAGATTCAATTGCATCACTTGGTTTAGCTTAGGTGGGGCAATCCATATTACCATCAGGTTAAGTGAGTTAAAATTTCTCTCGCCCCGGAATACATGGATAAATGATTGCGCTTCTTTAAATTTCCGGTTCGTCACTTAATTCAAAGACGTTAACGTACCTAATAATAAACAATCCTAATGTCCGGGTGAGAGTATGAGGGACTATTAAAATACCTGTAATTATGCTCAAACGCCCTTGGAGTGATTTAAAACTACAATAAAAGAAATCAATACTTTATAGAGGTAGGAGAGGATTTCAACAATCAAATTTTGTAGGTGGAAGTATCATTGAGGCCCCACCAACATATTATTCTTCCAATAAATGACAAAACATCCTTTTTCGGGCCCCCTTAACGGTAAGTCCCTTCGCTTGCTTCTTATGTCAAATCTATCCCTGTTGTTGCAAAAATGTGATAATTAAATGTGTCTCTTCTCTTTACGCAACTTTTCCCGTCTCATCCGTAACTCTCACCTCCTTCAACTTACACGTTTCCGTTTCTCTATACCACAAATATCTATTTTCTTCCGTTTATGACACTCATTTAACAATATTTCCTCGCAAACTCCTTCCATTGACATTTTTCGACAAAGCCTATACTCTATCGATCATAAATAACATTGTTAAATGTATTTGTTTTATATTACAGTGTTGTTCTCCTGTATTTTATGGTATAATTTAAGTCTCCAACCATGGTTGTTGTTGAATCACACAATCAATGAATTGATTAATTCATTCCTGCATTCAAAATTGAAATATAAAAATCAATTTTTTGGAACAATTTGTTGATCGTGTTCCTGGAATCATTTGTATGTCTTAAATAAATATCATGTCCAGTATTATTAAACGACTATTCAATATCAAGTTTATTATTAAGATCGCCGTATGCTACTTCTATCACACTAAATTATTTATTTAATTCCTTGAAATTGATAAACCAATCTATTAATCCGCAAATAGATTGAAATAAATTGAGCTAATTAAAACTTCTTTAGCGTTGTATAATTCGTTATGAATTTCTCCTCTTATCTTCGAAGCTTAACACATTCACAATCTGAATAATGCAAATTCTTTACAGTGTGCACGTAATAGAAAAATATTTACATTAGTTACGATGGTGATGTCGACTCTTGTGAAACGAATGCGGAAGCGTAGTGTTCTTCTGACTAACGCTGCTCATTTCTTATTACTCAGTTTTTCTGCGATAGAGTGTCGTCGCAAACTGCGCACAATATCGATTGATAAGAGAATAGCGCTCAGAGGACAGACTTCCTTATCTATTAAGTGAACCCGTATCAGCTGATACATCCAAGCAAACAAAGAACTAGGTGAGGGCATACTAACATTTTGACATTGCGCTCTGCAAAAGATTCCAAGCTCACTTATTTTATTTCCATGTCTCGCTAAAGGTGTACTAGGAGAATAAAATATAAAGTACTCTCTTTTAGTTCGCTCAGTAACTCACACCGTTTCCTTGCATACCGTTTCCTTCATAAGCAACTTGAATGTATGTGCACTTAAGGTCAATTATTTTACCTGAAGTACGATTCATAAGAAAACGAAAATTTTTGGGGCTTATTAGCCTTTTCTCCATTCAGTTGACTATGCGATGTAAAATTATTTGAGAGAAAAGGATAAAGTACCAGAATAATATGCTGTATTTGCACGACCATCTGACAAGGTGTCAGATTGTCGTGGGAAGATGGGGACATATAGTCCCAATTTCGCCCAATAAAGACATCTTTATATTACTGCAGTGTAATAAGGATTCCAAGTTCACTTGACGCCATAACTTAGATCACAGAGTAGAGATACAGAGGTAAATATCGGGAATGTAAGGTTGTCTTTTATTCCTGCAAGGATTTTGCGAAAAATCTCTTTTGTTATTCGGAGTTTTTTATTCCTAATTATTTCCGAACAATTGTCTTTCAATGCTTGTGACTTTTCCCACCCTATTACTATTAACCCTATTACTAAACAAAACAGATATTATTTATCGAATGAGTGAATCACTTTCGGCTATCTGCACTATTTTTTCTGCAATAATCCCTTGGAGGAGTTAATTATGTTCATCAATTCAAACATGTTGGATTTAGAATTAAAAATTCCTAGAGTAAAATCATTAGAATCCATTCAATGAAAAATAAATATGAAATGGAGCATGGAAATTGTTGATGCTATTATGTTTTAGTTCTCCATCTCATCTTTATACTTAGACTTCAAAGATATACTCCGTAAGGCACCCTTCGGCGTGTGGCAGAGGAGTGGTGACCGGGGGAACTAACCTTCAAACTTTGTGTAATTCATTCCATCTCATCTTCTATGCATAATTACTACTGCTGTTTTTACGTGTAAGCAAATTTAAATCTAAGATTTTTGCGGCGTTTTCTACTCTGAGACCCTAAATTAAATTAAAGATGTTACTTGGTCTTACTTGATTGAACGCTATGGAAATGGTATTCAAAACAATTCGTTGTTATCAACAAAACAATTTTTACCAATGTGTTTACCATACGACGTGCTTTACCTTTTGATGGAAACTATGAAGCATTTTAATTTCTTTCCCCTTCAAATTTCAGAGTTAAACATATTATGATTTCTTTTAGATATGTGTATCTAATGAAAATGTTATATGAATTGATTCCCTGGGCCTGTTTATTTAGAACATCAGCCATCCGTCGCCAAGTCAATTCGTACTGATAAAAGTGCCCTCTACTGTATTTTTCCCTCAGAGTTATCCCGGAATCTGCCGTGACAAATGGAATCGCTTTGCGTTCCTTCCGTGATGTATGACCGCCTTATTTTCGCTGCATTTATCCCTCTTCATCCGTGAATCGCCCCCATTTCACGAAATATTTCTCCAGACGCGAATTTCTTTACAAAACAAATGACGCTCATCCGCTTTCATTTGGCCGCTGCCCTTTCCTGTATCCTCCGGGGACGCACATTTTTTACCTCTTTTGTTATCGTTCCTCTCCATCTTTCTCTTCATTCCCCTTCCGACTCCCTTTTTCCTCCCCTGTCCACTTCTCATTTTTACTTCCGAAATGCAATCCCGATAGAATAACTGTCATTTAGCCACGATGTTGTTTATTTTTGGTCCATTAGATAGTTTTAGCGCTGGATTAAAATTATATTGGGAGTAAACTCAATAAGTACTATGTGATATCTCGTTTATAAAATGGTCATTTTCATTATTCACGACAAAAACTAACTGTTTCAGCTTTAACTTGGTGGCTTTCCATCATAAGAGATGAAAATAACTTTCACTCGGTGCATACGTGAACCGTGACTAAGCTCTTTATGCGCCACTTAATTTGTTAGGGTGACATTTTTCGACTTTCATACGTTCTGTATTTTGCGAATTGTATTTTGCCGTTTTTTGGGGTTACGACGCTAATAAAATGTTTTAATCTGCAGTCGATGCTCTCTTCATTTTTGAGTTTAGTTTACACGCGAACTTAAGTACGCTTGATTTATTCCACCTCAAATCTAAGGAATTTTAATGGATATCTCATGGAGGACAAAACTTTGAGAAGCGTTTCTTGGCTGCCCAGGGGTAAAATTTATATTTGAATTAATTTTTTATCTCTCAATTCTTATCTCGATATTTTGGGAGGCTATTGCTGTTCTGTATCGCTATATTAGTTGGTAAATCGCTGTCTCAATTTCATTTCCAGGGTCTACTTTCAGGGGCCCTGAGCATAAGGACTACTTTGAGGCCCCACTAAGAGAATATTTATCCTAAAACACGATGATACGCTCTCTTTGGGTCCCTTTAACGTTGAGGCCCTCAGTTTGCGGCTAGTGTGCCTAACAGCTAAGCCATCCCTGTATTTATTTATTTTCACGCTCTAACTATCTAGTGTTTCACAATATTGAGTTATCAGTCGTGAGAGTAATTTGATATTAGTTATTTTAATAATTTTAGGTCTTACTTCATTTATGGATAGTTATAATGCCACAATCGCACATTCCATACATTTTTCGAATTTTTTGGAAACCTTTTCGATGTTCAAATATTTACACCGCATACATTGCCTCGCTGTGTGGCGGTTGCCTCACTTGCCTCACTCTCAGAGTCCAGCCTTGAATAAAGTATAGCAAATTGATATAAAGTGCCAATATATGAACTAATGTTTCCATGTAAAGTGGCTTATAAAGATGTTCGAATCCATCTCATGAAGTGGATGTTTGTTCTCATCTACCGTGGGCGTGCATTCCTCAATCTGAAGGACCCCTTTTTCTCATCGTTTACGTTCTATTAATTCACGAGCCGCATTCCAAGCATTCTTCCGCCCATGATTCACCAAACCGCTTTCGGAGATATTTTTAAGGAGTCCGTTATCTTACCCAACTGATGCAAGTTTGAAGCTTCACTTTCCATCTCAATGCTCCTTTCAATTCTTTTATTAAAGCGATTGAGATTAGATTTGTTTAATTTCCGTTCGATTTCTTGAGCAATTAAGTTCTATCGGTAATTTAAGTACCGCCATTCTTCGTCGAGACTACCTCTAATAGAAAACAGATACATCATGACTTTTCCTTTCTTAAGCGTGAGTGGAATCATGACTTCATCGAATCTACATCCGAAGATAATCGTGGGTGTTAGGGAAAATAGAAGCAGCGAAAGTGGCGCATCCACGGAATTCGGATTTCACTCGGCAATCCCACCCAACATGGCTTTCAAAAGGATTTCATCTAGTCAGCTAAATAATTACTTCTTTGCTCTTCCGTGTTTTTCCAATAATATTACGTGCGCAGTCATCTTTCAAAAAAATTTTCCCTTATTTCTAATTTAAAGGTGTGGAATCAAAAAGCACCTGGAGTGTCTTTGATCACTTCTTTCGATCACTCTCGTTCTTTATTGGATCTACTTTACACACATATATTAACTATAATTTCAATTTTTTCTCTCGTTATCACGATAAAAATCATATAAAATAATATGATATTTTCAAACGGAAGTCTCAAAAATAAATTCGTCAAGGAAGAGGTTAAAATATTGCTAAAATTTTTTAAGATTCATTCGCCAATTAGATGAAATTTAAAACTTAACTATGGATAACTTAGATTTATATTACTAACAGTCACAAGAACCAAGAGCGTCATAAGAAAATACTAGAGACCAATTAATGATAGAAGTAGAGAGCTTGCGAAATTCTATCACTTCCTGTAACAAATCAATTCTGTCAACTCCTGCAACATTCAAATAATTCTATTGCCCAATCTACTAAATTATATCCATTGAAAATGTAATGGAAAAATGTCCACTTATGTTAAGTTAGCTATTAAATCTTCAAATCTTAGATTCAAAGTGTTGTCAAAAAATTTCAATTTAGATTATTTGCAAGACAAATCCGGCTAGTTGGTTCACAAAATTCAACTTTATATTAAATATAAACTATGTATTTGCTGTGAAAACATTTTAACCAATTCAGGTCCAAAGTGCTGTATTATCATATTAGGATAAGTAAAATATACGCAAATTACTATTGAACCAGTTTTATAAATTTTTTTGTGTAAAGAATCAAAATAAATTTTTGTCAAATTTAACGAAAAATTTATTTCTGTTCCTTAGCTACTTTTTGTATACATCAATGTAAGAAGTAATTCAGTTATACGATGTTACTTATTCAGAATTGTTTTTCTAAAATCGGTCCTCAAGCATGAGAAATCTCTCTCATGTTACCCCTTAACGGGCAAACGTTGCGCATCGCTGCGATGATGGTTCGCTCTTGATTGGAAGGGGAAATATCTGCCTGATTCTGACTCTCAATTATTAAAGAAATGGAGTAAAGATGCATGATTGTAATTGGAGGAGAAGCATTATGAAACTTTAGTATTCGCAAAAAGTTATAAATTCAAAGTATAAACAATTGGTGTTGATAACTTTTCTGCGATTCTCAATTGCGTCAGAAAAGGACTTCGATTGCGTTCAAAACTTCGTAAGAGATAACTGTTCATTGAAGAGGTGTTCCCTTCACTCCCAGATTCGGCTTTTTCCTTGTTTATTCGTGTGACCATGAATCATCCGTTTCACCTTTTTCTTCTGTCGCGCGCCATTTCATTCTACAGCTAAATGTGAAATCACTTCTTCCACTGGCGAACTCCCCATCTTAAAAACTACTTTTTGCATACATTTATAGAAGCTATAAATTTTACTGATAGAAAGTTGTATCATTCCTTGGAATCACCTGATAATCGGATAAAAGTAGATATGATACATCGCATGTGATTATGTTTTCGGGTAACTTCCTTATTCAAGAAAAAAGGGGATTTCCTCGTCCATAATTTAAGTTCGCTTACCTGAGATGTAAATTCTGAATCTCGTGATTTTTCGTCACCTCGGCATGGGTCTAAAGGCTCATGATAAAATGAAGCAATATTGCGGTAAATTGCTACCTACCGATCAGATATCATCTATAACCACGGAAGTATTTTAGTTCAAAGCAGTATTACTGTACTTCACGCTTTCTCTGGGTCCGTGACACGTTCGTCTCTTTCCAATTATATTGAAATAAGCTGTGCTGTCACCGTCCCTGCGAGTTTCACTACAGAATACGCTTTATAGCGTACTAACGAGCAAAGGAACGAAGCCTTTGGCTGAAGACAAAGTGATTTTCAACTTTAATGATTATAATGTAACAAAACGAGCGCTTAAATAACGATACATTTATGTTCATTTTGGTTACTTCTGATATAAATACGGAGAGTTCTTCATTCATCATACAAATGAAATTGAACATCTCCCTGCTTCATGAGCAAGGTAAGGTAAATCATTCATAGAGATTAAACTTCCCTGACATTTATTTGGTGGAGCTGATTGTACAGAAATTTTTAGGAATTTGCACAAATATAGGATTGCAATAATTGCTTTAATCAGAATTATTTAATATAACATTCCAATAACAATATGTAGAGTAAATTTTCTTTAAAAGAAACAGAGACATAATAAAGAAAGGTTAGAGATACATTTCACCGCAATGAAGGAACACTGCATGATCCAGGTCTCGATGCCTGACAACATTACCAGGGGAAGATCGTTTTTGCAAAAAGTTCCAAAAGGAATTTATTCCTCACCTACTATGGAGTTCCACTAAATTAAGGCTTTGTCCATCGATTTATAATTGATTTTATTTCCTTCTGTAAACATTGATATTAACAGTTGAAACAGAACCACCCACATTTTTGATAGCCATCGAAACATCTTTTTCGTGACTTTGTACCTTAACGAAAGTGTTCATCAAGAAAATACCGTTCCAGTTCTATGGGCTTAATATTTTAATAAATAACATCAAAAGACCTCCATAAATGGGGAAAATAATCCTAAATCCTGCAGTAAAGGGCAAGATGATGCTTCTCAAAAATTCCTTTGATACTTTGCGGGTTGAACCTAAGGCTCAGAGTAGAAAAATATTCGGATTGAAAGCAAAAGCCTGAGGAGGAAAACATGTTATTGCCTTATTTGCATAGCTAGAAATTGATACCTCTCTAAGAATGCATAATAATAATTATAATAATACAAAATAATATACGACGGAGAAATGAGGTAATGATATCTGTTTCTTCGATATAAAAAAACATCTAATCAACTCGTACCGAAGCTGTTTCACAATGTCTTAGCAGAAGGAAAGAAAGCTGAGATAGATGCAACGTGTGCTCTCTTATTATCAACTGGAGTTATGTTTCATTAAGTCAGCAAGTTACTGATGGAAATGTCTACGAATTAACTACGCTGTCTCGTTATTGCTGACGCGATGGGATTTCAATTTACGATAATAAAATATCGTGTTTTATCACTATCACTAAAAGACTGACCCATGATGACATCTTGTAAGAAGAGGTAATGTTATCGACATCTCGTTGAACTAAAGGTACTCTTTTCGAAAATGACTTCCATAAACTAAAAGATGATCAACTAAGCACATTTGACAAGGGTAAAATTCATTTTTTATACTTAGGAATTGTTTGTCAATTGATGTATGTGTTTAACTTTTCATAACAATTTATACGATAAGTCTTTCTTAAGAAGGGCATGAATATCAAAGTTTGGAATAATTTGTAATTTAATTTTGTAATTTTTATAAAAGTAAAATGATTTTATCGAACTCTTCTTTTAGTTTCAAATAATATCGTTGTGGGGTAGAATCAGAGGGCATCAGTATGTAAATCATTTGGAATATTGTCGAATCCTAATTTTGTTTTGAAAAATTAAGATCTATAGGAAACTTTTAACGCAAATTTAGAAGGGAAGTTGTAAATTTATCGTATTTATTCTTATTATTAGAGCTAACCGATGTTGATATAGACCTCCACTTCCTTGATCCCATTATCATTGATAGAATGATAATTATGAAAGCTTTTACTCAAATAGAATGAGATTAATTTTTTGATGTAAAGATGTATGTAAGACTGTTTGTTAAGGATTTAAGGAGACATTTTGATGGTAGCAAAGGACCAACTGCAATGCCATCGGAAGGTTTTTTTAATTGATTACTCCCTTCTAAAGAAAAGCACCAAGAAGCAGACCAAGGGACGAATGTATGAGCCATATAAAGAGATATAAAGGGAAGAAAATATATCAGGATGTAGTAAAGTTAGCTCTATAGAGAGAGGAATGGAGGACTGCAGTCAACCAATCTATGGATTGAATGACCTACGATGACTCCATTCTAGAGATTCATAAGTTTTAACGTGAAATTTTTAAACGACTATATGGAATATATAGTCGTTTATAGATATATTTTTTAGAATGTATGGAATTTTTCACGAAGCATTTTTATTTTTGTACAGGAGATGACTAGACGAAACCCGACAAATTCAAAATTTTTGCTCAGTGAAAATTACGAAGTACTTCATTTCTTTCTCATTAGCGCTCCACCGAGTAAAGCTGAATGGCATCGAATATAATCTTGATAAAAAATAACTACGCAAATTCCTTATTGACTGGAGATACATTTATTTCATATATTCAAAACTTAATCACGAATTATCTAAACATGAAAAGACCACCTCATTACTCCAAGTGGTAGAGATCGGTTGCTAGGGACTCATTTGGAACACCTCAAAGATTTCATTCTGATGAAAATAAATGCTTGGATTGCTATGGACGTCCGGGTTTCCGAGGACATGTCCTCTTTTTAGGTGTCCTCGGAAGTCCTATCGCGCTTTTAAAATTTGAAATATTTGTCATATTTCTCCTATTTGCCACTTGAGGTTGATGTTCGCCCATCATTTTTACACTATCTGCATTCATGTAAGCTCTAAATATATGCACATTTTAAAAGTAATAAATGTATTTTTATAAGACTATCTTTCTTACTTTATCAGAAGAAATTTTTATTCGATTAATAATTTATATTAAGTTTATATTTATTTATTATTAAAAAGTGAAAAAAAACGCCCTTGTCTGTCCTCCTTTTCAATATGGCGAACGTCCTAGTTAATCCTCCTAGCTTCATAGAGTTTCTTAGATAATTATGATCACTATCCTATATTCCATTCCGAATCAAACAATCTCTCTTGGATGCCTAAACTCATAAATGGAGCACAACATAAACTAGTGTCTTATTTGCAAACAGTTTCACTAAAAGAGCAAGAATGAGGTCATGGAGTGATGTGCGGCCGTCAATCACAGATGATGAAGACGCGTGCACGGCTCGTGACTCAGGTTCCCCTTCCTTCGGATTCCTGCGTCTCCTCCCATCATCGGCCATAAGGTGACCTGGGCGTTGCTATCCGAAGTCTCCCCCGCCCTGCGTCGCGCTGATTCACTACAAAACGTGCTTGGATTAAGTGCGTCTTTCTCCGAATTCGACCTGCAGTTGGAGGAATAAACGGAAACTAAATCGTGACGAATATTTCACCGTTCGATTCGCAGTTTTGTGCGACTGGGGGAAGGGGGCGTGGCACGTGGGCAAAATGACTGTCACAATTTATAGAAATCGAAGGTCCAAATAATCTTCTAGAGTTGAATCTTCTCGCAGATCTTAATTATTATGGCTTCTAATGAGTAATGTGTTAAAGCGGTTTATGGCTCGATTCCCGGTGGTAGATCATTAGCGCGAAATTATCTCAGCTGTAAAAGTAATTTTCTCATTTCTACTATTGTTACCGTGTTAATTCTGACTCTGTAAATTTTGCTATACGTCTTATAGGTCTTAATTTAAGTGAGCTTGAGACTAAAATATCTCTTCTTCCCTCTAACCTGTCGTCTATAATATTGATTAAAACATAAATAATGTATGTTTAAATGGAAATAGAGTGGAAAACTTTTACGAGTGCATCTAAATAATCAAGTTATTATCTCATGAAAAAAGATCCACTAAAAGAAAACACCCGCAAAGTAGTGGTGTTTGAAAAACCTCGCGCTTGTGAAATATGTGACCCTTTAGTAGTCGCTGATGTAATAAATCGATTTTTCCATCTAAGAATTATAAATTAAGGAGCTTTTGTAAGGCTGGATTTTGGCTAATTAAGGGTCAATATAAAAGAGGAGGAAATCATTCTTTTCTCTGTAATTCTTGTTGTATTGAACTTCTTTTAGGATGATGTAAATAAAATAGAGTCAATGAAAGAAATCGAGCTTTGAAACAATAGATAAACGTCTTAAATTAAAAGCGAATATATAGAGGGTATTTTAAATATCTACAGGAATAAATCACAAAGAATCGGTTTTACTCCTTTTGAATACAGTTTCTTAAAACTCATATTATGTTGCATTAATTCATCTCAGAAGGTACTCTGCCCATGATTAAATTTTCTGTGACTTAACACGGAATAGTTACCAATCATGCTGATTCTATTGTGTCGTCTTGAGTCTTTTTGTGGTGGCGATGAAATGGAAATCCTAACATCGTAAATTAAAAACCCTTTGCGTCAGCATTAACGAAGCAGTGTATTCGCAGACTACAGACTCAGGATATAACTTGCTGACTCTAGGAAATAAAACTCCAACAGATAAAACCTCGCTCATCATTAAATGCCACCAGCAATAATGGTATTATGATCATATTCGACCTTTTGTCGAAACATAAAAAAGCTCATAGTTTGAATAATAATTTGGTTCCTGTGCGAATATTCCCGTACCGTCTTTCAATCAACGAGTTAGTTATCGTCTTCATTAGGTGATGATATTGAGTCATTCCCATCCTCTTATCTATTAACAATGAAGTGCACGGGCTTCCGAATCGCCAAGTGGGTAGCACGTGTTGTTATAATGTTCAGTTTCCACTGAAAACAAAATAATAAAAGTAACTTTTACTTTCCACACAGGTTTCAGTGGCGACTAGTTTCGACTAGTAATATCCATTTTATATCTATTGTCAGCAAATTTAGGATCAGTAGTCAATCCTGAATCATTCAGTTTCAAAAAAAAATATAAACGAGAGGAAGATAATTGCCAGTTGATAGTAGACAGTCAAATGAGTCAAAGGATTCTCTTTGCTCTAGAAATCATGAAAGAGAAGTAGCATTAGGCATTAGAAAATATTCCATTTTGATTATAGTGGATGAGGAATAAGAGAAATCTTACTTTTTAGTGATAGTAGTAGCAGTAGTAGTAGTAATACTAATTTAAAATTGCTAAAAGAGAAAGCAAATTAATTTATGGACTAAAAATCTGATAGATTTCATGAAATAAGTAAAACTAAATAAAATTGCATTGTAGCTCCGTGTAAATCACTAACATGAGCAAAGGTTTTCTAACTCACCGGGCTAATTTACTTTAAATCGCAAAAATCGGCACTATAAAACTGTGACATAAAATAGAATATCGATGAAGATTGACAAAAGAGAAATAAAATAATGAAAGGAGAATAGCAGTTTTGCGGTCACGAATTAATGTGGAAAATTGATAAGATTTTCCTTCCATATTAGGGTTTGCTAAAGCTGTTCTTCCTCCGTTCCATTATTTTTTCCGCGTAAACTTGTCGTTTGTCCCTTTCATTGACATCATGAAATATTTCTACGTTCTTCTAAGAAACATGTTTACATTACTTTAGCGCAGTAAACTTTTCGTAGTGTTATCATGAAAAAGGAAGTGTCATTTCGGGGTCTTTAACGGCGAAAGATCACAACTCATTGCCGTGTATCATAAACGTGGTTACAAGTGATATACAACGAAATGAAAGGTCTCCCTGTGTTTTGAAAAGAGGAAATGCATCAAGAAAACTAGAGGTAATAATTCTTCGATAAATGAGGTTATTTTCGCTTACGGACTTCCACCGGGAAACGAACCATTTTAGAGAGGCACTAGAAAGGAATACCTAAAATAGATTATAAGAGTCAGTAAATGCTTATTATTCAAGTTATAAACTGTTAGATAATTAATTGAATGGCCGAAAAGAGGCTCAGAGAGCTGCGGAATAAGTAATCTCCAGATTTTTGAGCATTAAAGATCATTAATTATGAATAGAAAACACGGATTCGAACCAAGAACCCCTGTGAGGTATGTTCGTCACTTCGTCAACGAGGCAGACGACTGGTGATGATGAAGCGAAAGCATTTCGATATTGACGGTGTTTTAAATTCGCGGGAGATTATGGCGAAATAAAAGGTAGTTTTCCAAGGAAATGCCACTGGCCTCTTAAGCCGATTCGTCGAAATCACAAGACCTGTTCTTATTTCCGGAAAGCAGAGTCTCGAAGAAGGCGCCAACGCTCAATTACGTTGACTCCGAAAAGGCGGAGTGCACTTTTCCTGCTTTTCCACTGAAACAGATTTTGTTTGAGAGACTTATTTACGCAATCGCAGAAGCCCCTCTTTTCTGAGAAACTACGTGCTCTTCCAATATGGAAATCTTCAAAAAAATTGAAGAATAAACCTCTCGATGTATATGTAATAGGTTTCGTTTGGTACTGTTACCTTGATAACTACTACTGAAGGAATTAGATGAATTTGTAAATTTCACTTTTGTGGATGAATTAAGGAGGCCCTTAAATCGATGTGCTATCACATTCAGGCCTTAGAATAACTTATTTAAAAATATGCTTTAAAGAGCTAAAGCAATTTTCAATGAAAATTATGTCCAAGCTTTCCAGTGTAACTGGTATCCACTTCAGATTTTATTATGTCATATTATCAAAATTGTAAATTATTATATTCTTTTGATCAATTATTTTTAATATAATTTATTATACATAACAGTTTTCATTATTGATTAGAAATTATAATTAATTTTCCTTATTTTATATGATTTTTACTGCTTATTTTGATGATAAGGTTATTTAATTACTACTGTGTTATACGATACCGATTCAGGGGTAACTTTGTGGTAATTCTTAATATCATTAAAACGCTCCATTGGAGTAAAGTTTTTACTGCACCACACAGAACAATATACGAGTACGTACGAGCTCGGTTTCGCAACGGAGCTACATCGTCAGGTCTGATGATATACATATTTGAATTTCAAAGTCTGCGGAAGATTTCGTAATGTTATATTTCAAGAAATTTCCTTTTCAAATTATAAAAACAATTTTTCCAAAATTCTTCTTCTGCGGCCTGCGACAGTTTTTCCTCGTATCATCCACGCGGCGCTTTCTGTCATTCCAGTAGCCCTCGTACCCTAGCCCTGGCTCTTTCTGTCATTCCAGTAGCCCTCGTACCCTAGCCCTGGCTCTTTCTGTCATTCCAGTAGCCCTCGTACCCTAGCCCTGGCCCTTCCTTTCATTTCAGTAGCCCTCGTATCCTAGCCCTGGCCCTTCCTTTCATTCCAGTAGCCCTCGAACCCTAGCCCTGGCCCTTCCTTTCATTCCAGTAGCCCTCGAACCCTAGCCCTGGCCCTTCCTTTCGTTCCAGTAGCACTCGCTTTGGGCCAGAATGCAGTGAAAGCCGACGTGATTGCAGTGTCGTGACTTCATAAATATCGCTTTCCATAGCATTCGATAAGAAAAGGCCATGTTTTACCCCCACAAAATTGACTTATGTTACATAACTTTGCCCTATTCAGTATTAAACCTCTAAAACGATGTTGTTTGTAGTTTTGTTTACACCACCTTGAAATTGAATACCAAATTATCTCAGAGCAATAATCAAGAAATAAAGAGGAGAAGTACCTGTTTTCTCTAAATCGCTGATTTCCTTTATCTCTTCAGTCGTATCGAATGAATTTCTAAATCGAGGAAAACATTGCGACTTTTATTCGTCGCTCCAATTCGTGCAGACGGACGCAGATGGGATCGCAGAGTTGTTGGAACGGTTTCCCGATACTTTCAGTGACTAACTCGTAATTTGGGAAATCCGGAACAATTAGATGCTCTCATTGAATTCGTCAAAATCCTAAAGCGTTCTTCGAATAATTACTCAGAAGAGGGAGTATTGCGTCGGAAAAAAACACGCGGCACGTTTAAGGTTGGGATGCGCCATTCGCAGAGTGCGAAAGTTCATCGATGACGAAAGAGAATACGCCTTGTTTTGCGTTTACTAACACTGATCGGAGAGATACGGAAACGTTTACGTCTGTTGTTGTTTCGAGTTTATTGCTCTGATACTTGCAAGGATTTTTTTATATTTTTCTCTTCTTTCAGTGCGACGTATTGTTAAGCCTTCTGAAAGAAAAGCGTTGCTTTCGTCTTTAGGATTGTTTCCAAATGATAATAGAGAGATGCTGCGTATATGTTTTGCTCGACGTATTCCGAATAAGAATTGCGAATGAATGGGTGGGAAAAATATGACGAGTGATGAAACCTTTTTGTATGCTTAGGTACTCAATCGTAGGTCCATTCTATTTAGGTGAGGTTAATAAATATCCGTCAATACAGCGATATTTAATCACTTTCTTAAATAATATTTTCACGCAAGTAGGGATAAATATTAGCGATGAGAGTCTCCAAGTCACAAAGGAAATATAGAAGGAAAACTTTGGTATATGCTTTGAGTTGAATTTTCCATATTTATTTATTGTTTCCCTTTATCCTACAGCTTAGTGCAGCAGCTCCTGCTGAAGACGGCCCATTGTGAGTGCTTCGAGTCTTCTCCTTTTACATCCATAAATTCCTCTTAATCATCAAAAGCATTTAATTTACTTTATGACAAAATTGTAGACATTAAAATATCTTTTGTATACTCAGAGAAGGAAACTCATCATGACTTTAACAAATCAAAAGTTTCTTATTTTTTCGCCAAGTTATATTTCCGAAAATTAAAACGAGAATTCTGTTTACTTGCGCATACTCCGTTGCTCGCTCAGGTCCTGAAGATGGAAAATATTTATCGGAGGAAAGTGGCTCAATGGAGGGAGGATTAATTGCTTTGGAGATCGGATATGACATTGATTTTCCCTGCCTTGGATGGAGAAAACGACTTGTTCAAGAGACTTGTTATACAGGGATTGTTATGAAAGGCATGCTAAGGACAAGGAAGGGACGGAGAACTATATGAAAGGACTTATTTCGAGTTTAGACTATGATTTTGTGTAGTTCATGATAAAATCTCAATCATGCAATTAGAAAAAGAGTTGAAAATTTAGGACAATCTAACCTTTGGTTGTTACTAGATTTTTTGGGATGAACATCACTAAGCTAAAAAGAAATAAAATATAATCAATTCAACTTATTTTTAAAAATAGAATTAATCACAAGGCAAAAAATTGGGATTCAACGAGAAGCCATCAGATATTCAACAAAATAATATTTAGAGATGAATATTTATTGATTGAAACAATTTTGACAACCGTCAAATTAGCTCCAGTTTTATCCACGATCTCTCTATCTATGTACGAGTAGAACCTTCGCTATTCTATCATAAACCTCAGTCTTGAGATTCATTTTTTGGCCTTTCTAAGGCTCTTCGTTTTCATTCTACCTCTCTCCCCCCTTTCACAATTAGTCAGCTCTCGAACCCGTCTCTTTGTCATAGCCTCTCACATACGATTAGTTAAATTTACACGTAGTTAAATTTTCTATAACTACAGCCGCATCAAAACGAGCCAAATATGAGGAATAATTGGGAAATGCAAATGATAGCCATATGGGATATATTGGGAATTTCATAGTTTTAAATGAACCTATGAAATCCAATTTTGAGGTTAATACACGTATTTAAAAAAGATTATCATGAAAGCTGCACAAATTCAATTCAGTGTGCACGAATTCTTGCAGCGGATATTAATGACTTTACCCTTGAATAATTCGTAAATTTAACGTAATATTTCATTATGCATTCCCTACTTCATTGGCTCAAGATAAGTAATTCCTTTCAGTGATGAATAAATCATCTCGCTCCTTTTTGATGGTAAGAAAAACTATTTAAGAATATCATTTAGCAATAATTAGCCACAAATAATGCATCTTTGATTTTAAACTTGCTCGCAGCGCTTGGATTCATACGTAGATATTTCGTAATAAGTCCTAAAAAAGTGGAAATTTTCAATTACCGACAGGGAAAATCATATCAATATTCAGTAAAACAAAGTTAAGTTTTGAATGTAAAAACTGAATTGGAACATTTTTCATAAAATCAGCATTCCATAAATGCCTCATTGCCTATTAACGCTCACCGTGAAAATTATTTACCCTCAAAACCGACCCCAAATCTTAATGTGCATTATGTGAACCGCAATTTAAAATATATACATCGTACATCTTTGCAGAATTCTGGTTACTTTAGCATTCCACCATACATGGCGAAAAGCCCAAGAGTAGCTAATGTTACACGGATTATTGTCGAGATTTTCTCTGGTGGATTGGTTAAACATATTCATCTACTTGACACCAACAGTAAACTACCACAGATGGATGCGATAACGTCTTTTATTTTGGGAAGGATTCGTTTCCTCTATTTTCCAAGAGAGAGGTTGAGGACCACCCCTTCAATGGGACACCTGCAAAACTCCATCGGCGTCCCTTCCAAAGAGACCGTCCATCTCCCAACGGTCAACACGTGACTCACAACCAGCCGTTGAAGTCTCGAAGGCCTATTACAGGACGACCCTCGCACCTCCACTACCAGCTTAGGAATACTTCCGTCGTATTCCTGACTCGAATGCACAATCGCCGCACAAGTGGGCGACCAAAACATACTCTCGTCAATGAAGAATCGTTGCCATTCCACCCGCGATAACAAGTGACGATCTCGATACGTGTTCTATGGCGCGTCTTTCACTGCTCTTGTCTCGAAGAAGGTATCCTGCAGATTATGCAACGGGGTCTTTGTGTGTGCTTTATTGCCTCATATCAAGAGAGGATTCTGAGGAACCGACGGAGGAAAAAATACCTCCTTTGAGAGACGCCACAGAAATATGAAAGCAAACAGGGAAATTCAGAGTTCTCGATCGGCCGTGTCTCGAACTAATTTTCCATTGATTAATATCTAGCATATTCAGCAGTGCAAGGGCTGGAAAAAACATTTGCCCAGTAACATTTTTTCTGATGACATGATACAATTACAATTTTTCAGGTCCAATCTCTCAAGAAAGTTGTGAATTAATTAGATTATTAATTAGAGTATTGATCGCTGTTGGACCATCAGTTGGGAGGCAGAGTTCTACAATAGTGTTATAAACTATACTACTAAACTAAACGAATAAACTATAACACTACTAATAATAATCTGGCATAGTACCACAAAAAATTCTATAATATACATAATATAAAACAAATGAGAAATATAGAAGTTACATAAACTACCTTTACCCAATAAACTACAATGAAACACCTAGTAGCTACAATATCTCAACATATTCCACAATATTATAACAGGAAACACCTAGCTAAAACTATACAGTATTTCAATCGTGATAAAATTACAAGTCATACTTATTGATGTGATATCTTACTAAATAAATCCAGAAAATAAATGTATCTTAGAACTAGAATCTGCTATAATGCGCTTTCCTCGTTTTCGTTCAAGACGATTACATCCTTTCCGTGCATTCAGAATTAGGGAAGGAGGAACTTGAGTTAAATAGAGGAGAATCAACGTCGCATGCACTGTAAACGGTGAATACTTGATTATTTTACCAATATAAAAGAGGTATCCTTAAATGATCTATCAGTTAAGAATATAAATGTAATTCAGTAAAAGTTAAATCTATTGCCAACTTTGGAGATGCGAATATTACAATCTAAAATATTAAAACTTCCATAAAAAGATATCCTATGTTATCTATCCTTAATTCTTCGTTGATTTTTAAAGTAAATTTACACGAACATACATGTATCATTTTCCTGTAAATCTTTCAGAAAGTTCTATTTAGTGTATGCGCAAATATTGCGTTGTCTCAGTTTCTCAAAATATTTGCTGGCGTACTGATTGAGTCATTTGCATCCTAGAAAATCAACTTTTAAGTAAGGAAGTTTAACTACTAATTTCTTAGGTCACTATTTTCTGAATTTAATGGATGTGTTAAATTTATGTAAATTTTGTCCCTCGATGTTAATAATGACAAAGCACCTCCCACAGGTTGAGTTATATCCCATTCATTGCAAAGCCTCAGCAATGAAGGTGAAATTTCCTTTCATATTAAGAGAGCATAGTCAACTTTCTGAACCAAATTCTGTATTAATTAATTGTGTGTGTGAAATCACAAAATATATTTTGCTGACAATTTGAAGTGGAAAGAGGGACGATTTTCGCTTGATTTGCAACATCTAAATAAACACGATCGAAACACCACACTTTTGTAATTTATGAAAACTTTCCGGAATGTATTTTATTTTTCTGAAGTATAGATTAGTTTTTAGGACGTTTACTTTAAAAATCACGAGGTTAACTCTGAAATTTAAATAATCATATTTCCGCAATCAATCATAAACTTGAGATATAGTGCTCTCAATGCTGTTAATTTCACAATAAAAGAGCTTTTTCTTGCGAATGTTGGTGAAAATCAATAATAATACACGCCCATATAAACTCCATATCTAATCCCACCTTTATGTTTTTACTGAAATATCCGTCACATTGGCAGCAGCTACTCATTTCTAGAGAATTTTATCTTTAATGATCTAATAACTCCCCATTTCCTTTCCAACCTGATTCATTTTCCCGTGTTGTGTCCTGAATCAATTTTATCACCATATATTTCCCATCTAATCAATCTAGAGTTCCTCATTTGTGTTTGTCGCCCGCATCTCTGTGTAATGGAAGTCGTTACGTAGCATAGTGCACGCTCATCTTCCGCTTCCCCCTACCGCACCACCCCACGCTCCACCTGCACCCGCGCCACTCTGACTCACGCATTCCCCGTGATGCCACTAGGGTACTCGTGTTCATCGACCGAGTCACGCTACCCCCACACAAAAACACCGAGCATTTTTCAGCTATGAATCGATTCACTAGAGTACCAATACATTTAGGTGAAATAGGGCGAACTCTGGCACATCGTTGTCTTGAGAAATATCCTTCCTCAACAGTAGCAAATCTGGGCTAGAGGTCGGGAACCTTCACAGCTCGAAAGACCGCATGTTCCATTTGGCAGCTAAAGAAATCATTAGGCCAAATATGAAAGTACAGGAGTACCCGATTAAGACACTTTCCAGGGAACAGAGTGAAAACCGCTCATAAGCGGGATAGGACTAAAACCGGGATATTATGAATATTTTTTCTTTTGCATCAGAAAACGAAAGGGAAGGGTTTTCTTGCCCTTTCAGTGATTTAAATGCTTCACACCTTGAAAACGGACCGGAATCTTCTTTAGTTTGCATTACTTGTAGCAGGCAAATAAGGAGACATCGAAAATACGAGAGAAAACGGAATCAATCGCTATGCAAATCAAGAGAGAACATTTCCATTTTATTTTCTCTTCACATGATGATTGATTGACGTTCTAGATTTGGATACATGATTCCTTAAATAGGTGCCTGTATCATAGGAAGTAACGAATATATCATTCATTCCCCATTCCCCATTCCTCTGAAATTAGTGGTTGAATAATGTTTTCTATGTATTTTTGTCGACTTGAAAGTATAATTTATCTAGACCTGTATTTCAGAGGATTAAGACATTAAATTTTAGGAGAGCAAATAATTATATAGTGCACTGCATGACTAACTCAAGAATATCCTTCGGAACGGATGGCGAGCCTTCTGTGTCAAGATGTATGCGAATTTAATACTAAACCATAGAGTGGTATTCTGATATTATCTTATATATTATGACAAAGATCGAATTAAAATGTACTAATCGACATAAATAATTATAAATTATCATAACTTATGTTCAGAATTCACAATTATTTGGTCTGGAGCTTCATTTTTTAAGTAACCACAACAAGGATAATGCCGTCATTGATTAATAGTCGTTTTTCCTTGCCTTCTTCTGTATTTTTTCCTACATACGGAACTCTATATATACTCTATTAAAATATATTGATTTAAAAGTTATTTGTAAATGAAGAATCTTCCCGATGACAAGTAACGATCGACCGATTTTCATCCGACCTGTTGTCCACCTGCACTAGCCGATATTCATTTGAGGTGTGGTTCGATGGTTTCATAACCGGACTAGTGCTCTCTCATGCAGTAGAATTGTGTCTTTCCAAATGAAAGAATTTCCCACATACAGTTACAAACGCAAGAGGGGAGATTATAGGAATATATCCTCTTTCGAAAATATGAGAAGAGCTAACACTATAACAATTGCACTAAATTCATCATAGGTTTTTTTCAATGCCTTTATAGAAGAAAAGGTTAAAATTTACATTATTCGTACTCAGATTACTCATACAAAGTCAATAAAACACTAACTTTCTAAATGTAATTAATTTAAAATATATCTTGTGAATTAATATTATTATTGACTGTAATGTACTTAATATACCACGTGTGACAGCAACTCTTTCATACAACTCGCTTTTTGTGTCCAGCCGTTTAGATAATTATCTCACTGCACCATTATCATAAAATACAAATTAAAACAATATCTCTCCTGAAATATATTTTTGCGTACGCCACTGGCTGTATCAGTCCTAGACGGCAAAATCAAAACTTTCTTACACATGAATCAAAAATCAATATATCCGGAAATAGAATAAGCCGACAAGCATCACTGAGATCGTAAAGAATATGTTAATAACCTTTGAATCAGGAGTCATAAGCCGATAACAACGATTATGAAATCTATCGCCTAAAATAAACAATACAAGATGGATATGATTTTAAAAAGAGAAGGAAATCTACAACGGCATAGACTGAGCATCCATTTCAATTCCTAATAAGCTTTTCCTTTGCTTTTCATATTCCGGTGATCTTTCCGCGTTGCAACGACCGCTTGGATTGTCTTTTTGATTTATTTTCCGCATTCCCCGACGCAAACTCCATCATTCATATTTGAGCGCTACCAAATTTTTCACGCCCTCGTATTTCACAAGTGGCCGTCGGAATTTCTTTCTCATTTTGTCGACCATTCCATTCTCATTAACGCTTAAGTGCCCTGATTCGGTCCATACCATTTAAATTAAACCTTTTTTCCTCAAAAGTAAATCATGTGAATGGCCGTGAATGACGTATTGTCATTTTTCGGGAGGTATTTGAGTCTCCCACACCTCAACTCAGAGTTCGCAGCTTCAATTTCGACGAGTTATGCGTAGTTCGTGTTCGCAATTGCGATTTTTATTAATTCACTTCATGTACGTGACGTCCATTTTATAGTGCAATCATAGTTAGATGACGGCATATTCACAGACAATGTAAGAGATTAATAAACAATAAAATATTTACTCTAAGAAAAAGATAGATCGAACCAATAAACATTGATACAGAAATATTTAGATAGAGTTAAGATGTTTACGGTGAGGGATCATATCGGCATAGAAATGTTTACGCGGATGCGATAAAAAGCATACTTGTACACACACAAGAAAATCCCGTAAACAATACCTTTTCTGTAGAATTTTACTTATCAGAGAACAAAAAGAAGATTGCTTATCAAATAGAGCATTTGATAACTAAAGGATTAGAGAAATGAGTAAATGAGTCATGAATTAGGGATATGATTCTAGGATAATTGGTAAGAATGACTTTGTTTTCAATAAAGATCGGTGAATATTATCCTTCAGTTATTCATGCGACAACTTCGTCTTTTGATCCTCGCAATTGCATTAATCAGTTGTTTGGTAAAGGAAAAGATTGTTAGATGTTATCCAACCGAAATTAGTGCACATTTTAAAAAGTAATGGCTGCTTCGGATTTTAATGTTAGCCATCCAATCTTCTAAAAGCGATTACATTACAGATGTAATTGAACATTTCTTTTTAATCCATGCGTTTTTTGACGGTTATCGCACAAATATTGCCTACTGGAGGTTTTTGGAGGGGTATTCCCCCCGATTGACCACGAATGCCAGGCAATTGTGAAATTAAAATAATACACTCCCCTCTTGCGTTGCCCAAAAAGCCAAATGAAGAGGAAAATTTACATAAATGAAAAATAAATATCATTCAAAAGAATCCTTTCGATATTCAAAAGTCTTGAATGATTGAAGATGGAAAATTCATTAATAACATGGAGAGACTTTTGAGCAAAAAGTTTGAATTCTTGTGAAAATAAGAACAGCCTAAGTGGGCCTGTTTGTCATGTAGAAATCCTCTTGAGTATAGTTTCAATCATATTCTGAGGATCTCAAAAACTTAACGGAGGCAGAGTATAAATTTGTCAGGGTTTCCGAGGACATGTCCTCTTTTTTTAGGTATCCTGGGGCGTACTAGTCGGCTCTCAAAAATATTTCCTCTTTTGTTCCAGTCATTCTATTTACAAATTGAGATATACATTCACTTTAAATTTCACATATTTTCTTTTCATGTAAGCAATAAATATATTATTTTTTTAAGTATCGAGTGTATTGTGAAAAGAATATCTATTTTATTTTATCAGAAGAATTTTCTATCTTATTAATAATTTACGTAGTTTTTATAATGTTGATAAAAAGTGTAAATCGTCTTAGTTTTGTAAACTTTTTAAAAACAGCTAAAGCCCTAGTTTTCCCCTCTGTGCCGTAGTTTGCTAAAATAAACATGATCACCCAAGACGGAAAAAGCGGTATAAATGATCATATGGCTGATTTAAGCGACTATAATCAAGGGATGAGAAAAATAAGTTAGTGCTGATAGATGAACCCTAAGAACACTAAGACGCCTCTCGACGGGGATGCCGAAAGGAAAATTAAAATTTATGATATTTTGGATGTTTTACACATAGGAAATGCAGTGAAATTTTGAGAGGAGATCTTTTCATTTCCGTATTTCTCGTAAGGGAGGACTGGTAAATGAGTTCAGGCCCTAATATTTCTTTAATCGTTAGTCAATCCGAATTTTAGACGTCTGTAATGTTTCTTGCATTACATTACTTATGGTTTATCACAACCGATCGGATTCTAATCGTAGAAAATGTAGAGAAACGGAGAGAATCCTTAGAAACGTTTGAAAGACGCTTTGCTGTAACACCATAACGGTCGCTTTGACTCACTCGTAGATAAGGGGAAGCAAAAAGTGGGAGAGATTGCAATGGAATGCGGGAGAAGAAGGGAAAATTCCACGTGTTCCATAAGTGAGAGCATTGAGGACAATTGATAGCTCATGACACCGGAAACAAGGAAACATTTAGGAATCTAAGATACAAGAATATAAATTATCCGTTAGATATCATTTAAATCCTTCGACCAATATTTTCTCGCAGTTTCGTTTCCTCTTCAACTATTTCTAAAATATAACTTAAAGGATTAGTGAGCTCTCATTGAATAATTAGAGAGAATTTAAATTAACCAAGCTTCCCTTGTGATACTCATCTCTGAGTTACTCTGGTTACAACCTTCTCAACTTCGATATACTTCTTCAGCGGACACTCCTCGACCGTCCCTATCTGTGATTTAGGCGGAACTTCATTTTGCTAAATTGGTTATGTATTATTATTACGCTAACAATACCAGAGAACGTGCTTTTAATGTAGACTTCTCTAAATAACCCTAATATGATCTCAGTTTCATAGTCATTCGTTCATAAAATTAATGATTATAACCTGTTTGTAACGAATTTTCGTTGGCGATTAGAGCAATTGCGTTATGATCTTTTCTTATTATTATTATAAGCAAAAATTTTCATTGTTTCTATAATAAACAATGTCCAGTTTTCACGAAAGTCGGAATTGTACTGATTTCAAACATTCCTTAAGTAATTACAAGTATTAATCTGGATGGAAACGATGAGAACGATGTACATGTACATTTACATATAGACCCTGCAAACCGCCACTGGCGCATGGCAGGAGGTGTGAAATACCGAAAACCCTATCTACCTTTCACTGCTGTTGGCTTCTCTAATACTTCGCGGAAAAAATGACCAGAAATAACTCTCTGTCCTGGCAACTATTTCCCTGTAACGCTTCATCGTTTTGCCTCGAAGATCACGTATGCTACTAACTGGTATAACAATATCAACTATCTCCTCCCCGAGATCCGTAGTGATAAATTTATTGAAAAGCTTCCTACGGTAATCATGAATAATGAATGTATAAATACTATTCACCAGGAAATGATATTATTATTCCCAAAAGATTCTGCGGATAATACTTTTAATCTAGCTAAAGTATCACTTTCGACTCCATCCATTGCCATTCGGAATGAAATTCGACGTGCATTCTTCTCCCTAACAATTTTCACGAGGTCTTTTCTCTTCCATAATCTAAAACAAATACTCGTTACCTGATTTTCGTCACACAATAAGAAAAATAGATAAAAATTTGCTTTTTTAAGGTACGCCTGTGAATTTTATCGCTTGCAGACTCCGTCTGTTTGAAAGGATATGGCGAAATTACGTTTAGGAAGATTTCAGTCATGAGTATCGATTATTAAAAGGAATACATCTTGCTAGTATAACCATGCATAGTTGTTTCATAATTAGGATTCACATGATATTAACATGTCCTTTGTTACATCTATATTATTCTTTCTATTGTAAGAATTGTAATTTTGTTGTTGTTTGTAATTTCTCCGTCTCCCTTTATATCTTTTTACCACATTTTTCTGCTTTCTCCCAATACATTTTAAATTTTCTTTTCGCCATTTTTCTGATTTTAATTTTTGCTGTTGTATAAATACATTATATTTTATACTGGCTTTGTAACTTTTATGACTGTGTTTTTCGCCCCTTCTTTGTAAGTGTTTTCCCGTAACGTGGATTTTTTTTGTTTAATTTTTGTTAACATATTAACGAGGTTGGGTTGAAAGTCTCAAAAGAGAGCCTAAATTCGCCAATAAAGTGAATGTGTTTTGTTACAATTACGACGACCAATCGCGACACAAGAGAAAAACAATGAGGTCAGTGGGATGTGTCAATTGAAGATGAGGGTCTGTCTACGAGAGATTTGCTGTAATTCGAATTCCTTTGGGGATCGCGAAGAGGCATTCCTCCCCCTGCGGCCGACGCATACCGCAGCGGCGTGAAACCAAATGGGGTTGAGGAATCTGTCCACGAGGAATGCTTGGAATGCGTCTGCTATTTATTATTTCTCTTAAGGGGCGTCGTTTGGACCACGAAAGAATCCGCGCCACATTCCATTGCGCAACACCCTTCCTCAAACACTCCCATGCCGACAATTTCCGTCACGTAAGACGAGATGCGCGACTCTAAATGACTCGCCACTTAGTCACTCTCTTATGCTCATTGGGCGGTGTCCAAATGTAAGATATTCGCGAATATTTCCTCCCTTCGTCTTAAACCCCTTCCAAATCAAGGCGTAACTCATCCGATGAAATTTCTCCAGTTTACCCTCTCACAAATTCCTTTCTATCCGCCCCTTAAGATTTTTCTGTGCCCGATGGCTAATTTTCACTTTTCCTCTTTACATTCTTCAATTACCAATTTCTTAAAAATCGGTTTTAGAAAGGAAAATTCCAGAATATTTTCGGTACTGGTTAATTCTGATGTTTTACGTGATTTATGAGTATTTTTATCGACCATTCAACAAAAACTCACTTCAATCTTTTGAAAAATTCACATCCTTGTTCGGAATTATATTTATGACAATTTGTTATGATTTATTTCTTATTCTTCATAATATTTTTTAAATTAATCAAATTCACAAAACAAATATCTTATTAATTTAAAATGAATAAAATGAAAAAGGTGAAAAAGTTTTAGAAATCTTAGAAAATATCCATGCTGTTTGTTATGGCACTCTTTAATTTCGTACACGAAATGATTGAGAGAGATGGATTTTCTCCAATGATGACTGCCTATGATTTATTTTAATGTAATGTATAATGATTAATAGTATTAAATAAAGTTGCCAGCAGGCTACAAATGGATGGCCACGTTTTCCCATCAGATTCATACATAAATATTTCGTTAATTCATGTATATGTATTAAATATTACGACAAAGAATTACTACTACTGCTGCAAACATAATTGAATTATTCATGGCATTAGTATTAATTAAATAATTTTGTTTAAAATGTCTTTAACTACTATTCTGTGGAAAAAGAGAAAACAGATAAGACTTCCAGAATAATGCCAATAAAATAACTCCTTAAGTCGTTAAATTTTACGGTCTATTGACATTAGTACTGTGTACATCCTTATCCTGGGTGGGCAACCGTAAGCCACATCTGGCCCATTTGAATGCTGCGTTTTCGCCAATCCCTGGAACGAATACAACTATTTTTATATTTTTTCATAATTTCGTTAATGTCGCAAATCAAAAATTGAAACGGTAATGTTCTCTTTCGAATTCTCGAGGAATGAATTTGTTTCCTCACATAAAATGCCGATGTTTAACCATCTGAGATAGGCAACACACAACACATGAATGTCCTGATGGTTTCACATGTGGCATTTCTTATGAGAAAGAATAAGGTCCTCCGATGGATTGAAATTCCCCCTACACTATTGAGGCAATACTAATACTAACTGCATGAGATTTATAGATTGTAGATATATCTTATCTTTCTCGAAAGGGGCTTTCAACAGCCTCTCGGCCGCCTCCGCAGACTTCATTATCTGTCGGCAAAAAACGCCAGAAACCCCCTTTGTTGAGATTCCAGATTTTTCTACTGAACATTCCATATCTGAACGCCCACGCCTTAGAAGTCACGCTTTCTCTCCTCACGCATTCCTCTAAACGTAGATTCAAAGGAATGCATGAACAGACGAATTACCCAAAGGCTTATTCGTATACTCAACATATAATCTTTATAATTTCTATCCGATATTGAAATTACCAACATCAACTCATTGTAACTAAATTCATATTGAATCCTTACCATTAAATAAAACCATGCAACTAGGAGCGGATTTAATAATAGGCACTAGACGGCAAGGCACTAAACGCAAAAACGAGCCCTCCTATTATTAATTATAAACGTTAAAATTCGATTTCTTTATAAAAAAATAGCACAAATAATACATAAGGATGGATGAGGCTCTCAGCTATTGCCTATTATGAATCCTTCCTTCCATACAAGGCTCAGTACTAGAATAGAATATTTAGTATCTCGTTCACAACGTGATGTGTAGCAGTCGTCACCTCCCATTACCTTATCAGTATCGTAATAATATGTAATAATGCATACCAAGACTCCGTAAATAACAATGACGTAAACATCTTTACAGATTCCTCCAACCGTCTAATTGTGAAATTTTCCTGTCTGTGACGTCTGTAGTCCTTTTTCATATATCAAGAGTCTGCAATGGTGTACGAAAGAAGGTCCAAAAGAAAAGCCAATTGTCTAAAGCAGAAAACCGTTATGTTTACTGCCAAAATGCTAACTTTGAGAAACCTTATAAAGGAGTTCGGAAAATTATTATTCATTTTAATTACAATGTCAACGCACGAATCACGGGTTCATTCATCAGATATCATTATTCGATATTCACTTTTTTGCTCATTACACTTCACGTTTCTTCTTGCATTTTGACTATTCTGTCACTTCACTCAGGACAGATAAAGACATAAATGAAGTCTTTTTCATCTATTAATGAACCTCTAGCTTGATTCTGACTTGTATTTAAACTTACCGCAAAGTTACATCTATTACATTTCTTCACATCCGTAAATAATTATTATTAACGGAAAGAGATAATTTTCTTTCTACGGATACATACCTCGATTGTTCAAAATAAAGCATAGACTATTTGGAAAACGACATTTCGTTGGAAAAAGGAAGATATGACTTAGGCATCAAGTGAAGGAGAAATTGGTGTTGTAGAGCAATAGTTGATTTCCTTTGTATGAATTCTCGAGTCATTCGTCAAAGAGTAAAATGGAAGCTGTGGGAGCATTTCAGTGGAAGGAACACTTGTTCGTTCTTAAGCGGAACACGTCCACGAGAATCCAGTCGTGTTCACGATCGTCACGCCACTTAACAAGGATCTTTCGCTCGTGATATCATCTTCGGATTGTGCGCGGTGGAATTTGCACGAGCGTGTTACACTCACCGAATCGACTGGCGATTTATGCAATGAAAAGTCTCGCATTATGATCTTTCTTCATATACAGCTGACGGAATATTGATAAATGAGTTGTTCTTGCGTGCAATTCTGCCGTCTATCCCATACAATCCCATTTAGCTTGAGTTGTATTTTAAGGTAAACTAGGGATGCCCAAATTAGTAAACATAAATAATTCGTTGAATTTATATCGAGATTTCTACAAATGAAGTCGCACAATACCCGATAAATTGAGGAAGTAGAATTTTAAAACGTCGCTATTGTTAGCGTCGAGTTAAAAATGTAATATTTTCATTTTTCAAATCAAAACTGCATTTGCAATTACATATGTTGCAATCCACATGTGGGACAGGTGAAGTAAACACACCGATATCCCTATCATACTCGAAACGCGTCACTTAAACACCGCGGAATCAACGAACAGAAATAGCTATCCGTTTAGGAGACTATTTCTTTCTGATACTTCTTTCGAAGATCGGGAATTTTACTAACCGGAATGAAAACATGAGCTATCTCGTCAACGAGAACTAAACGAACAATGTAAACTGTGTATTAATTGTAATTATGGGATATATGCGATGAAATTGTATAAGAAAGGGCCTTTAGGGAATGTTAATCTGAATCAGACTTGTAGAGTAAGGGATTGTGGAGTGTATTTATGAATGTTACTTGACAATGCTTGGGGCTGCCACCAGATGACAGTCTAACAGCAGCAAATGATGAATAAATAAATTATATATTTAATTATTTACTCAATGAAGTGCCGATTTCCACTCCGAAAACAATAAATTTTAATGAGGTATATTTGGCATTGTCTTTCCTCTTCGATAATCATTCTTCCTTATAATCCATTACGTTGCTTAACTCCATCTCACTTTCTCATCGTTTTCATTCTATTACATTAAGAAAATTAGGCTTAATAGAACCGTTGGAACATGATTAATTTGTTAGCCATTTATAATATATGTATAACAAAGCCTTTCCGTCTATTTAATCATCTGCTCGATGGTTTGAGTCTTTTCAGCTATTCAATTCCACCCGAAATAAAGACGCCATAGCTTTATCTTTCGAAGGAGAACGAGATTTTCATGTGAGACATGAAGGTTTTGCCCTTACATTCCTCACGAACGAAAGGAGTGGAAATTGTTCATCTAAACAGTAGCAATATGACTTAATGAATAGCATTTATCATAGCATTCAATGAGGAGAAACCATATGAATTCCATAATTTAGGTCCAATTATACTTCTAATCTTACCGATTTCAGCCTTCATTTTTCTCCTCATTAAAACGTACGGAACAGCTGAAAATTTACCACACAATTAGATATGAAAAATATGAGGTACTATACGGTACTACGGTAATATAATTTATATCTACAAACTTATAATTAATTATTATTCTATGTAATTGAACAACGTAGCTTAGCAATGTTTCAGGATAAATTAATAGGCCGCCATGGTTAAGTGGTTATCGAGCTCCAAAACCAAGAGGTAAGAGGAGTTGGAGGGTTTCGAATCCCAGCTAACCTGATTTCTCTGGTTATGAAATGATTTTACGTGTTCATCTATTGTTCACTCCTCTCCTGTGATTGTCCAATAAACGGATGTTGGTGAGGGCACAGGAAAAAGATTTAAAAAATAAAAATGTAGATAAATAGCGGAGATTCAGAGAATGACCACAACTCTGGGCATTTATTTTTCTGGTAAAGATTTCCAAGAGATTGATAAAATATTTCTAGGAATCGTGAGGTCTGAATCGTCTAATTTTGAAGCGCTCTGAATCCTAAATTTCGAGAAAATAATAGCCGAGTTTCATCATTGAAAATTCAGGATATATAGAACATCCTGCTGGGAAATTCAATTGCGTGTAAAACAGTTGCGCATCGTCGCCAGCGATTAGCGTCTTCCGCTTTCAATTAAGTGCATCGCATTAGCACCACTACGAAGAGATCCTCATTTCTCATTTGACCCGAATTCAATACGGAAACAATGCATTTCGTTCTGCAACAGTTCGGACATCGCTCAGACAAATGACGAACGCGTGGCGCCAAAACGACGTTCTTTTGGAAAAGTAAGGCGGAGCTTAGAAAGAGAGGGGCGGAAGATGATTCACTGATCCCTCCTCTTCCAACAGGTGTCCCTCTTGCTTTCCTCAACGCTTTCTCTTCTTCGTCATTCCTTCCTTTTTACTCGATCACCAATCATAATGCGGCATTTATAAAACTTGCTCGTGTACGTAGTCCTTCGATCCAGAAGACACTTATAATATCCGAATGTCGATAAAGGGGTATAACGGTATATTTAAATCCTACGTAGACAAACACTCATAATCATCAACCACAGAATCTAGGCTAGGAGAGGTAAATCGATGGTATATACTTCTCCTCATTTATTGGAAAAGTATGACAAGGATGTTGTAGTTTAATTAGAAATTATTCTTTCTCATAAGTGACATTCTCGTGGAAGATTAGTCAAGTTTGAAGAGTAGAGTATCTCGGAGAAGATGGTTTCCTTTTCATTTCTTTTCTTATTCATTGCAATCTCTTATTCTCATTTTTACTCTGGTATATCTTGTAGCCAATATTTTTTGTACTTCAAAATGTTCATTTTCTGCCTATTTTTTGTGTAAAGGTATTTATATTAGCTATTTAAAGGTTTACCTGTAATGTTTTCTGCTCTCAAATGTCTTAACCTGCATCTTCCTTAAAATTTAATTATCTGTCTGTAGGTTTCGCAGATTTTTCATACTCCCCTTATTGGGGGTGTTTCCCTGTCAAAGATTTTTTTTTAACTTTTTCTTAAGTTTTTAAACCCTTTAAGTAATTTTCCTCTGTGCTCTCTATTTTCATCTCTTTTAAATGTTATATGACGAAGGTTTAGGTATAAGAAGAGGCTAAATACTCTAAAGAGAGTAAAACACTCAATCTCGCCCGAACAAAGTCGTTCTATTATTATTATTACCTTAATATGGTATATGCATATATACAGTCGCGATTTTCATTAACATTTCGGAAAATTTATCCCACAGAGTAGCAGGAGAAAGAATGGAGAGGAAGATTCCTCAATCACCTTCTATTCTTAGGAAAATGTAGATTTAGATTTAGATGAGTACCCCGCAAGCCGCCAGTGGCGTATGGCAGGGGGGATGTATGGGAGGAATGTATGGAAATGAGACCAGCTATCTCTGTTAACTATTAATTCATAGGAATTTTCCAAATGGATTACGCGTGCATTTTATCCAGAGGAAAGTATTAAGATCTGAGTTTTCGATTTCACGAGCAACCAAGTGCCAAACTTCCAAATCCTTATTCCGTACTTGATTTATTTTCATAATTCAGGCGTGACCAATATGCTGCGAGTATAGTTCAACTTGAATCATTAAAATTTCGGGTACGAAATGATAAATAATAGTTTAATGTATTTACAGCCAATTATGGAATTTTATAAAGCTTACGGACGTCTCTCCTCAGTTTCATCATACATATGTGTACGAGAAAGATAAACATTGAAGTAATTAAAACCTTACTATGCCTTGCAGTAATTGTACGACAGATCACCTGTAAACCCTTCACCGATTAAATATTTGAAGACGTTTGTTGTTTCGGTATGCACTAATGATTCGTGATGATTTCTATTCAAAGGTAAAGCTCATGCGATCCAGAAAGACAGCTTTCGCACCTTCTAACAGTTCCTCTTCCCCTTTTTCTCTGTGACTCAACCCCTCCACTTATGTGTCACTCTCACTCTCTGTACATTCGGTGACTTAAAATCTCTTCTCCATGGGGTCGATGCTCTCTTGTTTCCAATTCTGAGATCACGATGCTCTTCATTTGGACAAGATGGCGGCGGAGGAAAAAGACTCAAAGAACAGACGTTTCCACTAAGCGAATCGTTAGATTTGGGAGGCATCTAATAAACGAATATGAATACTTTGAGACACCCCTGCGTTACGCTAAAAGAAATCACTTTCATTATCATGAGTTCGCCTAGGATTGATCCATTTGAGCTTTCTAATTCACCCATTAATCCCAGCCCTTGTTCATTCTCTCAAAATTCCTCCAAAACACAAACCAACCATGTTATAGAATTGACGAGGGAAGTACAGGAACGAATATCAAAATAAGAACTAGAGGTTTGAACAAGTGAAGCAATTTTTTCTACCTAGGATGCATATAAATGCAGGTTCCGAATACTAAACTGTATGTTTCTTTGCTCTTCGTTTATTATTATTTTATTTTATCCAGATAATTAGGAGTATCGTATGAGCTGAGAAAATTTGATGTTGTATGCTGTAGATATACTAATAACTGTATTATTGTATTTACTGATAATTGTGTTGTTTTGTTTATTGTATTTTAAATTTTAAGTAGAATTACGAATATTATTATAGTGGAAAAGTAAATTATTAATTTGTTAATTAAATTAAATTGAAGTAAAGTAAATAAAATTTGTTAAATAACTAGTAATACTTGCTTCCTTCAGGAGGGTACTATATATGGAGGGGTGTTCCACCCGACTATAGTGAACGCTAGGCAGAGATTTTCTTATTTACCCCTCAAATGACTCTGTCCAACGTCATGAATACAAGGAGTGAAAAATTGCGACTTGGCCGGGACTCGAACCCGGGTCTCCCGCTTGCCGGGCAGGATACACCACGTAAAGCATATGTGCCCGTGTAATCCTTACGGGAAAACGGCGAGCGCTGTTGCTACATTTGCACAGAAAAAGGAAGTCGACAAGAACTTATTTGGAAGACGCTCAGCATAGGCAAAAATCAATTCTTTATGGCATATTGCAATTCAATTGAGGTTTAATATTGTAATAATCGAAGGAAAAATAAGAGAGTGAGAATTACAAGAAGATTGGGTGCAGATTATGATTTTTTTCAACCGATGACTTTGGGTTTATCGTTCAAGAAACAAGGTCTTTTCTGGTATAAAAATCTTCCTCGCGGAATTTACTTTTCACCTATGTTAATCAGTTTGCTGTTAAAAATTTTGGATAAGAGTGTCTTAGGAAAATCTATAAGAATACGCGAGTTTTCGGGAAAATGCAGGGAGAAATGTAGTCGCGTGCTACTTTTCGTCCTATTTTCGTGAGAAAAAAATTCCAGCGGTAAAGTTTTTGAGGAAATGCTGAAATTATTTTTTGAGCGAATCAAAATCCTTTAAAGTTATTGATAACGTCAAAAAACGAATATATATTTCGATGGTGACGCGAAACTCGTCCCCCACGGCTATGCGAGCGGCTGTTACGCTGCCGACCCTTCTATCTTTCGAAAGGCTTGTGCTGCTCTCATCGATTCTATCGAGGACAGTTTTTATGATTGCAGGTTATCAAATTGTCCGAAGATAGGGAACTCACACATTCATGCATGAATTTCAGCGCTAACATAAGTTACTGAAGAAGTCTCAAGAAGTAAATGAGCCGTAAGAAGTTAACGAAGGCAAAATCGAGATTAACTAGTTTTATATGATCCAAATCCTTGATCATCTCTTGTAATTAAGATTACATATCGGTTCCCCTCCCATTCGGTATTTCCCTAGATGCCTATTTGAAGCCATAAAATACAAATATGTTTAAATATAATTACTCGTGACGATAAATTCTTGACAATAAGACGACTTCTCCAATACGCTAACAAAAAGGATCTCGTTGACTGAACCTGCATTACTATATGTGGTAATAATAACTTTTTAACCAGCATACAATCGCATTCGACTACATGAAAAAAAAACTCTCAACCAGACTTATACGACCTATTAATTGGAAGAATTCCATGCATCGATAAACTAAGTTCGATTGGTCTCTACGAATGATTTATATAATTATAATTGGGAGGACGAAGTGTGTATTGTGATAAAACAAGCAACGTATAAACGAGTATTTAATTATTTGATAATCCTGATCATTTTACTTCGCACAGTCCCCTGCTTTTCACCAGACTTGTTTTCCATCGCACTTCATTATGCATTGTCTGAGTAAAGTGAGATCCAAGTGGCCCACAGCAAGTGCTCCAGTTTCCTCTGAGACATCCACGTGTTTGCGTGCTCGAAATAAAGAGTTACTTGACACTTTATTTACAAAGAGATCATGTTTCCACTCATTTTTATGGAATCTTGCTACTTGAAAAGATACTGTTATTAAAGTTCCTAGTTCATTGAATTACATATCATGGCCGATGTCGTATTGATTATCATATCGTGACATCACTGTTCATCGATAAGTTTAGTATTTCGACTCATAATTAGGCTCAGAAGTTTCGAAATTTTTATTTTGATTTTAATGTGTAACATTTCGCAAAATAGGAACCAAACAAAAACCTAACGGATCATTTCGTGCATATGATGAAGTGCTTCTTTGCTAATGGTAAATGCATTTCTCGTAATTTTTTGCGTTTTATTGAGTGACCAATCATAAAACGTTATTGTTCTTATTTTAAAAACAGAGACTGACCATACAAACCCTAAATATTCCAATATCCGTTACACTGTATCGACTCGCTCTTCAGGACTGTTTTTCAATATCATAGGATACAACAACCGAAACACTTTTACAATCTGTATTACCCTCAATCTTTCATCGGCAGTCTTGTTTTTAAATACCTGGAAATGTTTTTAAAGCCAATATCAAGTTTTTAATTAATCCCTAGAGAAGTTATTTTCAGTCCTCGATTTATCTACTTCATTTTATAAATATATACACATTTGCATTTTTTGCTTGTTACAATTGTTTTTTTTTTCTTTATTAGTCAAATAAAGCTTAATATTCTGAAAGATTTTGTCTCAATTCTCATAAAGTTCACCAAATCAAGTGGTCTCAAACACGGAAAATCCCAAATTCCCAAACAACCAACGAAAATGAAAAGAAACGCAATTCCTGCTGTAATGAAAACCGAACTCGAACCAGAAAATTAAAAGTTTTTTATTCCGATCTGATTTTCGATACCCAAAAATGCATCTTTTACTTAAATTTAGTAGAATGAGGGATTACAAAGCATGTGTTACTTCTTCTCGAAACTAACTATCCTTATTTTTATTCTAAAATTTAATTTAATTATTCTACATAAAAATAGAAGTAAAAAAACAACTATTAGAAGGATATAATACTACAGTAGTCAGAGCGAAACTGTACGGTGTGGTTAGACATTAGTACAAGGAACGAAAAGTATTATCGGTGAGATACTCTGTTCACACCAATGTGACGCATAATTTCACACATTCGCCGTGTCTCCGTAAAGGGACTGAAAATCCCGTATCTTCAGCAGGTGCAAGGGGAAAGAACTTTATTGTATTTTAAGTCTTTCTCTTCGATATCCACCTATTAGAGGGAAACCAGACTGACCGACCGACCCTTATGACTCACCCTCGAGGATCTGTTTACTACCGATACCCTGGGAAACCTCCCTCGATCTTTCCTTTTTTAACCTTTCCATACAAAGGACCAAACCGCTCATCTTTACCACTTACCAGCTCAGGTAGTGACGATGAGTGCCAACTTAACAGAGTTATCAATCCATCCAAGTATCACTACCTTCTTTTAACAAGAGAGAGTAAGAACTTAATTATTTAGAGGATGATATGTGAGCTTCTAACGTAGTAATATTAATCTCTGTATCAAATTGGAATGGTAAGATTAACTTCAATTCAAGTACCATATACTGGAGAGATAATCCTCAAGGACTTCGAATAGGAATATTTCTCGTTCCACTTTTCGTTCATCGAAAATAGCAAATATTATTTCAGTTTCGATGCCAACGTCGAACCGGTTCAAACCGTTTATTTTTCGTTCCGACTATTGTAATATTATACGTTCCGGAAGACTTCTATTATAACTTCCTTTTTTCATTAAGATTTACTACACTAAATTTAAGGCTGAAACTTAGTAATAGTTAATTGCAAGTCGAATTCACACATGTTTAGCTAAACTCTCTCCAATTACACTTGAGTAAAATGTGAATTGTAGGAATCCAAATAACTGAAAGGACAGAAAATCGGTTTTAGTTTTGGTTCGCTTTTCACTCCTCGGCAAAATTATGATTCTTTCCAGTTTTGATTCGGTTCCGTTTCAATGTTCTGCTCGGGACCAAAGTCTGTCTCTAAGTCACTAAACGAATATCATCATTTGTCTTGATTTAAGAAAGAAATGATTATATATTAGAAACGTATTAATTGTAAATTATTTAATCTATTTCTATGGGAATGAGACTAAGAAGAGTTCCAGTGCAAGTCCGGCAGTTCGTTTAGCATTTAATCGTTAAGTGAGGAGTCTTCTTTCTAAAGCATCATTTACCAGCAACTGATTGTCGCCTACATTTGCTATATTCGTTTCACATTCCCGGACATGACATACTAATATACAATCCTTATACTTAGGAATATAATTGGACCGATATATTATCTCTTTGCCGTCGTTTATTCTTTTATGCTTCACTTTTAGACTTTCATTTGTTAAACGCTCCATTTTCTATCGGCTGCTGTCTATTTTTCATTTCGTTTCTCTTGATCCATTCTCATTACTCAAAAGAATATTTTTTCGCTTGGCATTGACTTACACTTTGTTTCGTATTTTTTTCTTGCTGCAATTACTTTATTTTCTTTTAATTTTTACCATAAATAGCATTTATTTCTTTATCTATTATTTTTTACCCTTTGTCTAGCAATTGATATTTGTTTGTTGTTTTTATGTATGAATATAAGTATGCTGTAGTTATTTGCTTGGATGTTCATCATCTTGGAACAACTTCGAAGAGAGGTTTCTTTATATTTCTCTTCCGTATAAGAGTATTTATAACGCTTAGAGTAATCCAAAATTCTTTCTCGTTTTATTATATCTGTGTTATTGTATACGATTAGTTAAATTAGCAGTGCATAAGTACACAAATACATTTCATTTAACTGTTTAAATTTCTGAAAGATATCTCATTCTAAGGATTTATTCTCTAAATTATATTTATGGTGCTCCTTGTGTAGTGCTGGAATGTGCACCCATTATCTGCAATATCTAATCTGGAAGTCCGACTAAACAAGCAAACGTACTCAAAGATTACATTCCAAACTATTTTTCGTTTGTCCGCTAGTTGCTACCTTAGCGGTTGCATCGGAGAAATAAAAGACATTTTTAAATGTGTGAATCATTTATTTACGTCACGACATCTCGGTGTGGACGCGATCACCGATTCTCTGACGCCAAACATCGAGAAAATAAAACCTTTTCCTTCAAATGAACAGTTAAACACGTGATCTCTCTCTGATTTCATCTTTTACGTTTATCAATTTGTCAGCCAATCGCTTTCGTTGCTAATTAAGTCTGGATTACGTGTTTAGAGTGACTGTTCTAAAACCGATGCTTTTACGCAAAGAAATTTTTGCAGGAGTCATATATATTCACTTCTTCGTCGTCTCACATTTTGAGTTTGCCTTTTACGTCAGCCAATGGGATTCGATTACGCACACTTTTGCCCAAAGATTCAGCGTTCCGCTCGTTCTTCTGAGCTTTATTTGTTCGCCTAAGTTCTCTCAGTCGAAGCCGCGCCTAAGGCGTTTGGCGCCCGACTTTGTAACGTTTTCATGGCGAAGGAGAGTATTCGATGGACTCCACTCGGCACCCACCGATTCATAAGTTTTATTCCTTTTTCTGGTCTGCTTTGCTTAACATATTGACGTAATTTCCCATTTCACATTATCAGATTACAAACCATACCTTTTAATTAAATTAAAAGCAACATTTACCTTACGCGATTAAAATAGAATATTTTCCACAATTACATGATTGAACTGGTAGTTTTCCGCACAGTAATCTTCGCATATATTTGACTTTTCTATTTTGGCATCTTGTTTGCTTCGCCCTAATTCCTTTTGCCTTTCGCCGCGACGATAGAATAAAACTTATCAGTCATTTTTGCTGTACCTTTTGTCTGTAGGAGTCTCTCTTATTCTTAAATACAAAAACTAAATCTACAATTATCTGATGTGAGGACATCGACACTAGTATTCATGATCACCTAAAATAATTCCGATTCTTATAAAATCTTCTTTCCAGATCTTTCTTTCAAGATGCTTGATCCGTTACTTCCACAATGATATGCTCTTCTTTCTTCAACTTGTACTCTCATATTCAAGTGATTTTTAAATTTAATGAATTGATTTGTCTATAAAGAAATCCTACGCTATTCAGGCTATCCCTTCCCCTTATCTGTTTCTATGTAAGAACTCTTGACTCCTTATATGAGAAACCCAAACTCCAATTGAACACCACCGCGGCTGGATGAAATAAAACAACCAACTTGCAAATTACATTTATTCCCTGTGTAAACACTTCTGACGTCGATTGGAGATTAAAATTCGCCATCAGATATCGAGTAAATTCAAGGACAAGTACTCCTAGATGACTTTGAAACCTGTCATTATTTTAAAAAGTATCTTATTAAAAATTTTTTAGTTTTTTAAATAACACAACGTTTCGAGGTGTCTCACTACGAGAATCGCTCTAATTTTAAATTTTGTATTTTTATGAAAAATATTTATTTTAACATTGGATTTCCTTCATAATATATATGACGATTCATAATTTACGAATCTGAATTCCAATAGTTTCTACAAAGAGCACGTATGTCTGTGCTTGCTTTTGGGGTACTATTGAATTCCAGGTTCTTTTTTCCCTTCATAACTCACGATATGCCTCTTCAAAGCATTAGTCACCGCGAGCACACAAGATTCACTCCCCTTCTCTCTCCATCTTTCTCCATTCGCAGGATTACCAACTCCCAAACATTCTGAGATTGAAAATTCTGCAATGCAGCATCTCGCTACATTTTCTCATAATTTCTTACATTATATCGATGACGAATAAGGATCTTATTCATAGGTATGACGATGAATCCCATGAAACGTTTTATGTTTAATTTATATGCTAAAAACTTAAATATGGATGTATATAACTTTCTAATCGCCTGCATTTCTAAATATATAACCAGAGCCGCTGATTTTAAGTTAAGTTTTCAATTTATTTTATTTCATGACAATGCATGCTGCGTATTTTATAAGGTTTAGAGAGAAATTTTATGATCTACTATGTTTTCGGATGAAATAATTCATAATAATTAAGATATAACATTCCACGAAAATACCAAGAAGTCAAGATTTACCAAATAAATGTTAAAATAAAACTTAATTGACCATCTGGCGTTGTACAGCAACAACTCTATTCTTTCAGCAAAATACCTAACGTAAAATTTACAGGAAAAAATTTTAAGAAAAGTTCGGTCGTCCTTTTCAATATCTTTTTCAATACCCTATATTTCAATTGCCTTGTGTATAAAGCGTTGAGGTCACTTTCAAGAAGGAATCGGTCTTAATAATTTAATAAGACCTCCTCACTTCTCCGAAGGTTCATGCATGACATAAAACAATCTCAAATCAAATCTGTTTATTAAACAACTTTCATCAAAATGTTTCATCAGAAAGTTTATTATTTACTAATTGATCGCTATATACATTAAAATTAGATCAGATTGTTTTGTGTCCGGAAAAGAATGAAGTGTTTATAGGAATGTAATGAATTAACGTAAAATAGTAAAAGTAGATAATTTAAGTCGCTTATCTCGATCAAAGTAGAGAATGTTTGATGATGAATAAGCAATAAACGTTGTTACATAAATCACGTATCTTCACCAAATCTTCTTGTGTAACTTGTGGCACTCTCTTCTTCTAGTCGGACATTCCCCCACTGCAAAGAAAAGGGGCTTTCGAAGGACTACGTCATCCTCATCACGCCACAACGGGTCACCTCCCCCTCCCCCCTCGGTGCACGGTGAAAAAAAGTGGAAGGGGGAGAGCATGAGTATTCCAAACACCCCATCCCATCGACGGAGTGATTCACGAAAAGATGGCGACGAGCGCCTCGAGGAAAAAAGGGATGTATTGGGGATGGAAGTCATTTCCACGCTCTTAAATGGAGAAGACTCATTAATTTACTGCAGTTTAATTTCCGCGCCTCTGATTCAGCCACGGTCTTCACAATCGAGATTTGATAGAGCATGTGATTCTCAGGTAGATCTCTCATTCAATGGCTAAAACCTCTGAATATTTGTCGATTGAATATTCTATCATCCGCAGTAGTGTTAATTAATGCGATGAATGAGTGCTATAAAAGTAAAGTATAATTAGGTCCAATGATGCAGCGAACTCAAGATTAGGGTGTGAAAACTCGATACAAGTACATTGGGCGTTCGGAAGTTACAAGCACCATTGCGCATCAGACAGCATGATTTTAAGATGTTTAAGTAATTGTAAATATACAATTTTTTAATATCAAGATTACATAAGAATATATACATAAAATGTTAATCGCGTTATATGTATTTGCATATATATAAGAGGAGAATTATATTATAAATAATATAAATTATAATTGCAATCATAGAATTAAAACAAAAAGGTCGCAGGAATGAGCAGAAAGGTCGCAGATATAAGATTAGTGGGATTAACTTCCAGCCTCGAGATGTTTCAACGTAGGGCAGCTAGATTTGTTAAGGGAGATTTCAGATTTGACAGCAGTGTTTCAGCTATGATAGAATCCCTCGGTTGGGATTCGCTTAGTGATAGAAGACTTGATTACCGTAGGAAGCTATTTAATAAATTTATCGCTACGGATCTCGGGGAGGAGATAGTTGATATTGTTATAACAGTTAGTAGCATACGTGATCTTCGAGACAAAACTATGAAGCGTTACAGGGAAATAGTTGCCAGGACAGAGAGTTATTTCTGGTCATTTTTTCCGCGAAGTATTAGAGAAGCCGACAGCAGTCAAGGATAGATAGAGTTTTCGGTGTTTCACACCCCTTGCCATGCGCCAGTGGCGGTTAGCAGGGTCTATATGTAAATGTAAATGTATAAAATGTGAATTTCACGGAAAACAAAACAAAGAAGTATATTTAGCAGTACTTGTCCTCAATGGACTTAACCGGTCTGATAACGGAAAAATAATCTGCAGTTTGAGAAATCAGAAATAGTTTGAAATAAAGATAATCTAGTTTTTTGCAAAGTGCTAATGCCATTGCCATTATCAAGGAAAATTCTATGCAATCTAAATATATCGGAATGAGCATATTTTATCGGCGAAGTGTTTGCTTTGATAACACATAAAAACACACCTGTCAAATCTATTTCTACGATAGCTAAAAAAGGAGACATTATCAGTATCGATTCCCTCCATTTGAAGAATGGCCTTGGGCAAATCTTATCGTTTGAATTTACTATTTCTCATATGCTATGAGTTTACCTTCAACTCTCTTTTGCCTGTTCATTTCTATATTGGGGCTTTCATGAACCTTGATTCATGTATCTGTTTCCAAGGCTTGAAATATATTTGAAAATTGTTTTTAGTCTTATTAAATTAACTCTCTATCAATTTTTACTCGTCGGTTGCAATTCCATAAGACTTTGTATCGGGTTCTCTGGATTTTTCTTGCATAATGTAATTTTTTTTGTTCATGACTTTGAGATTAAAAGTGATTGTTATTTTCAATATCAGTAACAGCAATTACAGTAATAATTAAATAAATCCAGCCATATCTGATGGAATTAATTCACGTTTGAATGAAATAAAACACACATTTTATGATTTTTGTGAACAGAGTCAAGTTTTGCGTTTTATTTCTTTTAAATCACTATTTCAGATTGCGTACGTTTTTTGAGCCATTTATCATTCTCATCGTGTCTAAATTGTAACTGACTATCGTACGAGTGACTACTGCCCATTCTGCTTCTAGTGTAGTACAATAATTTACTGCGTGTGTATAGACCTACGAGAAGCAGATTTCCGGCAGCGATTTGCTGCAAATGGAGCCAAAAGGGGATTTCCCGAGCTTCTTTTCGTTCGAATGCCAGGCAGATAACAAGTATTCCTCCACCACATCGTATATTTTCATATACTTCCACAAATTATATCAGAATGGCCATTATACCAATATATATTTTGAGCTATATTGCATATGTATGAACCACTACCTCGACCTGCAATGTGGGAATATGGTAAAAATAATAATTTAATCATCATGCACCGTTCCACTTGCTTAAAGATCTTAAAAATCATATTTAGAAAAACGGAATACCTTTAAAGATTGGATGATGAAGAGAGAACGATATCCAAAGTTTATTCTTTGCGGCACATTTTGTATTATTTTCAGTATTGAATGCGAAAATTTATATTTCCATCCTGAAGTCCCATCAAAATAATTCATTATAAGAATCACGTTTTTACTAATCAATTTTAGTCGAAAAATACTACTATTGTTCTGTTTACTTAATTAAGCTTTAAAAAAAAAACACAAGCACTCATAAAGCCATAGAAACAGAATTGGAAAATATGACTGGTACTTGAATCAAGATCTCTCTCTTTTTCCATAAAGGTATATAAACCATTGAATAACCATATCTCATAGAGTTTCCATCCGCATGAAAATCTATGCAAAGTTTGATACCTTCTCCTCATGAAAGCATTTATGCCTCAATTAGAATTCAAAACCGAAACATAGGAATTTCTGGTTAAGTCACAATAGCGATTAAACTGTATAAAACTGCTGATGAAAAAACAACACAATAAAGAAATACACGGCCTAGGTTCTGTAGTGAAGATACATCATCAGGTGAAAAGTTAAATGTAAACAGAAATTAAACCAATGAATTTAGTGAAAGTAACGTTTTTTTAGATGACCAAAAGTTATCTATTAAACTGTACATTATCGCTATTCTAAGCCTAACTCATTTCATATTAGGAATGACGTATAATAAGCAATGGATAATGGTTAACATAAAACACGATATAATTTCTTTGGATTTATTATTATTTGTGTAATTACAGCGTTGTTTACAATATAATGCATTGATATATAATGTTTCAATTGAATGTATAGCTAAATTTTGCCGCCATAACTGGTGTCTGTATATAAATATGCATTGGTACAATCAGTGATCCATCAAATTCATTAAATATAAGTAGAATAAGTCTCAGTCTCCTTATTACGTGATTCTCCGGAAAATCTTTATTAAAAACAACGCCGTTAGAGTAAAACGGCGCCAGTTGCGTTAGTAGTCAGTAGTTAGTATTTAGAATCCCAGAAAACGAGCAATTTTGACACATTGATGTGAAGAAACAGCGCATTGGTGTGAAGTCATTCAGCGCAAGACTCGGAGAAATGACATTTTCGGAATCATTAGCAACTTAGGAGTCTGCAACCACATTAACGAACCGGACGTTTATCGCTTCTTTTCGTTCCTCATGCAATCTCGTCAGGTGATGTACTTTAAGGCGATAATACATTCATAAAGTCTATTTTACTGCGAAACCCAGTGACAGAGACGAATATAAACGTTTCTTTTCCCTTCGTCTTTATCTTGTTTTCGAATTTCCAAAGACACGTGTCCGATTCCAGTGATTCAGTCGAGCGCGCCATTTCGCCAATTCGAGGAACACTTCCATAGCACATCTTTCCAAGGAATCCCTCTCTTCTAGAATCTAACTATATTGTGTCTTAAAATATATATCTAAGAATGAAAGGTTAGCAGGTTTCCATTTATAAGGGTCGAATAAATTACACCTCAGAGGGAAGCATAAGTTAAGCCGTTTACAAACGATATTTTTCTGGGCATTCTGCTCGACAATTCTGGTGAAGAGTGAAGAAAATGTCACCCTTCTGCGGAAGTCTTACTAGTGATTCTAGCAGATATTTACAAATTGATATATTTATTTGACGAGCTTTACCCATTTTGTTAAAAACCAAAGAAAATATTTCATAATAGCATTCACATTAATATCACAAATAATATGATTGGAAACGATTAAGTATCACAAATTATGGGACATAAATACATATAAATATCGAATAAAAAATGAATAATAAAGTGTACCCTGTATTCTCAAAAATGTCAATAAATAACATAATGATAAAATGCATTAAAATATAATAGATATTATACAATTTTGTATCATCGTCAATCAAAAAACAATTGAAGAAAAACTCGCAACAATCCCCATAAATGGTCGTATACAACTTGAGGACTGCAGTTCTATACCTTTTTTTACCATCGCAAAATGCCATTAAAATAACTTCCTGAAAATAAATAAGTATACACTAGTTACCGTGCGAAAATTTCGCTGACGGACACTGATACTCATTTCCAAATCCAAAATACATTTCAGCAAACGCTCTAATCACTACAAACGAATACATACACACTGAAAAATACCTATAAAAAACACACCTTCATATTCTGAATCAGGGTTCGTTTCGATATATCTCGTTTTTATCGATAGATATCTATATCTACACATCCAATAAAGAAACTCTATGGGCAAATCCATTCAAATTTTCGATTCAAAAACTAGATTATTTTACCAAATGGAGCATTTTCCATTCGTTGGTCTATCTTTTGCAGGAAGCGGGAAACTTTCTCTTTAAAAAGTTGTGTCATTTACATGTTTTTATGGAGTGAGAAGAGAGAAAAGTGCTGGTCACCGAAATCGAATGTTTACAAATAATATATAAGGATTGTTTCGAATTTGAACTCCTCTGAAAATTATGCACCAATGAAGTTATTCACTTCAATTTAACATGTTATTCCTATTGAAAAGCTTAGCTGAAAGCTTTTTCTGTACATTTTTTCAATTACTTTCAATATGCTCAGATCAACTATGATCTTCGCTAATAGCTACTAGTACTAGAAAACTCTATATTAGTATGAAATTAAATACTTCTGGTTACATAGTCTTCTAACGAAGGACAACTTGTATACATTCCTCTTTTTCGATTCAATTCCATCTTCATGGAACACCGGATTTTATCAGGGATTTCTTTGAAAGAGTACCCTTCCTGGAAATCCTTTCAGTCAGTATCGGATGCCCAATGTTGCTTAGGACAATAAAGACCTCTAAAACTGTCATCTCCGTAAGATCAGTAGTAACAATCCGAGAGGTATAAACTGTTTCTGAAAATTCGCTTTCAGTTGAGGATGGGGCAGCATCCGGGTGAGGCGACCGGTCTTGTGTCCGGGAACGAAAAGCGAGAGTCCCGTACGAAAGGGAATTCCATAGGGATTGAGGCCACGTCGCGGAACAGACGCAATTGGAATTGAGGTCGTCCTATGACGAAGCCAAAGTGTGCAAATTTGCGCTGTTCAGAATGATGCTTGATGATTTAACATTCAACTTGACATTGAAAGGGAACTTTTTCATTGCGTTTCCAAAGTGATTCTCGTGACCTCGGAATTCCTTTCGTGTTTCAAGCTGAAGAGTGATTCTCTTCGAGTATTTGTTTTATAAGCCTCAACTCGTATTTTTTGAGCCGGTATTTTCACCGAAAAGGTTCTATGTTGCATGAATTATCAATCAATAGAATAAATAAGATAATTTTGTATAAATTCCACAACATTTAAGAAGAAGTATGGTTTGGAGGATCATAAAAACATCTTTATGTCTACAAATTAGTCAAAAGGGATCGATAATAATAATATAGTATTTCTTGCGCTCTGGAGAATACCCATGAGGGCAGACAAATAATTATTGTATCGTGTTAGCACACACAAAATAATTTACAATGAAGAGAATAACAGAATTAATTCAATGTCAAAAAATCCAAGAAGATTTACTAATTTCAGTTAAGGATATAGTATTCAACCTTACTATTATTTATATTCTTTATTTTTTAATTTAAAATCTTTATTTCATTGTTTTATAATTCAACTTACGATCACTAAACGATCCTTTATCTACCGTTACCTCATCTGTAAAGTGGTGTAATTTCTTATCTTTTTCTTCAAATACATCTGTGTATAAATTGATTCACCTATTACTTATATTATTTACCTCTATTTTTAGTTAATATTATAGCAGATTTATTATCCTTGTCTATTTTTCAACTTTTTTGAATTTGTCCGTAACATATTTTTACTATAAATCCATCGTGAAGGCGTTGCGCAGTGTTTTATATCGAAATGAATATTTCATTTTATTTTTATTAAACGACAAATAGACATTTTGCTCAAAGTTTGGGAATACGTAAGACAAATTTAATACAGTTATAGATTTCTTTTGAGTCATATATATTTTTATAATAGAAGAACGTCTGATTTCCCTGCTTTCTAGAAGGCTCTCTCTTTAATTGCTGTCATTCAGTTCCACATTTCATCCTATTGTATTTAATTCTTTATAATTCGAATTCAACATGAATATTATCTCCCAGATGGTATGTTTACTCAATGGAATTAAAGTTTCTACGCAACACATTTTGGCGGAATCTGTAGGATAAAAGACGCTAATTATTTCGGATGAGTGCAAAATGAGTGATGTATGGCCTTGACCCATTTTTGGCCTAAATTGACCTCATTTTGAATGGAAACTAGGCCGATCTCTTTCTCTTGATGACTTATTTATGGATTCCTTTGCCTTGTGCTCTTACGATAATCATTCTCAGCCTATTCAACGCCTCATCACTGAGCTCGTCCACTTGTTAAAGACGGAAATGCTCTCCCAATAAAGATGCCTTATTTTTTTCGGAAATTAAAGTTAAGAACCATTCACTGCTTTCAGATTTATTTTTTAACGAATTATACGTGACTTTGCTACATCCGGTCGCTAATCGATATTAAATTTTATTTTTTCCTTAATCCTTGATTCGTTATCTGGATCGATTTGATATGATGAAATACTGAATATTAAAAATGTATTACATTAATAGTTTAATTTCATGAAATGTAATTACATATACATCGATCTCTGACCTTTCCAATTACTTTGATGGCATTAAAGCGTCATTGGATCTATGCATTCCCCTTTCAGTTATTTCTATTTTCCTTCATTCACGCTCAAATATAAATAACTAACGCGAAATTAAAAAACGCTGTTACTTAAAGTTAAAGGCGTTTGAGCCAATATTAATTTCCAGTCTATATTATTATCATTTACAGGAAGTGAAAGTTGGCTTGGCTATTACACCACATTCGATAATCAGTTCATTGAATTTCTTCTTGACACCTTACCTTTATGTAAATGGATTCGAAATTACAATCAAACGTACTGGAATAATAACAGATAGTTATCCAATGTGAGTTCTTCTAGTGTTCAAACTAACAAGTCTATATTTCATTACCTCTGCGAGATACATGTAAATGACTGTATTTGACTTTACCTCCACCATTTGAAAAGGAATTTTCACCGACTTTTTCATGGAAGTAACTGCATCTTCTATATGGTGTCTCAAAATTATACGCAGCAGAATTAGCGATAATTTTTAATGCAAAAAACAGGTGATGAAACTGTCGATCACCATTTCATAGGCACAGAAAATGAGTTGTAAGCCTAGTTTTATTTAGATCCCTTACGTAAGAGTGGTCTTTCAAATCCACCGTTCATGCTGTAGACCTTCGATGTTTAGAAGTATTGCGTCGTTCCCTTTCGTCTGACGATTATAATTGTATTGTGATTCCATGAATTCCTGCTATCTATGAAAACAGTTGAACTAAAGACCGAGAAATGCATCCTAAAATAAGCTGTGATTCAAGGCAATTGGTTACGTAAAATGACCTTAATTCTGGTAAACGATGCCGACCGCTAAGCTTCTTTTTATATCCGTCCTTTTCTGATATTAAAGGAAGTTAATTTGTGTCCACGCGCACTGATATCCCTTTTATTTATCAAACCTTCGCATGGCGAAGTTGATCGTTTCCTTGCATTGCCTCAATAATGGCAGAAGCATTGAAATTATGAAGTTAAATTTTCTATTCTGAGGATAAACGGACTTCAAAAAACTTGGAAAAGACTGGAAATAGATCCTGGTATCTTACTCTATCCGGGATGCCTCTTTGTCTAATTTCTCCAGTCATAAAATTTTCTTTCCATTACTCGACTCATTCTTTCCGCGAACGATACGCAGTAATAACAAACTAAAGAAGTAACTCAAATGATCGATGTTTACACCCCCTAACACATGCCGAAAGACAGCTTTATGTGAGGAATCAATTATAAATACTCAATTTTCAGGCTTTGAATTCTCCGCTGAAGTGCAGAGAATCACAGAGCGAAAGATTAGCTGGATCGTTCTGTGATGAGAAGTGACATTTGTGGATAATTACTGTGAAGGATACCATCGGTTGAGTTCTGCAGTCCTCAAATCACTTTAACGTGCCATTGCGAGCATCAGGTGTTTGCAATGGCGGACGCAATGTAATCGACGGCGACCCTAAAACGGGTCACGGGGAGGGTTGCCAACTCAAACTTGATTATTATTTAAGAACCTCTCGCCTCCCGGAACTGGGCGTTTCCCCCCCACTTTCTCTCAATAGTGTGCGTACTTATGCATAATACATTACATCATTGTAATTTTAGAAATTTGGCTTCTAAATGAGCGCATCAAACTATTGTCACACCCGAAAAAGGACCCAAAGGGCAATCACTCACTTGAAGACTCTAAAACGTGCAATTTTCCTAAGACGGAACTTTTATCATCGGAAGGACATATTTATCATTTGGCTTCATAAGATAGGCCGTACGGAAAAACATCAGGCCCTTGAGTAACATCTTGCCTACATTGAAATACTTTTACTTCGAAATTTTATCGAAAAACTTGAGCTCATCCGCTGAGTGAAATTAAAGTCCACTATTTCCCATTTTGTTATTCAATTGGCGAGCAAGATAGTAAAAAATTATTTAAATACTCAGTTTTTCAAAAAGTGACAATAAGAGATATCTTGATAAGTGACTGTCATGATGTATGTTAAAAGTTGGAGAGGGATTAATCTTATTTTCGATTAATCAGAAGAATCCGATGTATCCAATCATTACATTAATTACGAGTTAAATATAGTTCCATATTTAAGGGAATTTCACAAGCAGAGTAATAAAGATACAAAGTTATTAATTCCATTCCTTCATATGATCATGTTTAAAAGAATTATAAAACCCTCACATTAACAAGGAAACCGATTTCTATCTCCAACTCATATCCTGCGTTTTGCGGGTGAAAACGAAGTCTTTAAATATATCAGAAAACATTTTGACTCGTGGTTTCCGTTCATTCCAAATCGATCGATCCGCGTATTTCTTATCGAGGTTTGTGAACTAAAATCAACTCAAATCAGGCGTAATTACGCCGGGAAAAATGCTTATCGTTTACACATCCTAATAATTATCCAGCGTAATCAACAGTTTAGATAATGAAAATTTCGTAATTTAACTTTAAATGCTCAAATTTTCAAATTACCAATTTCACCTATTACCACCCAGTAAATATGTTTCCATAGAAATCGAAGCACTTTAAGAATATGTCGACAAGAGTGTCGTCCTTCTTAAGCTAATATAATGGAAGAGAAAAGTCCGATTCTGGGCAATGACACGGAGAAATCGAATTCGCCTGTTTCATATCCGGTCTCCTTCATAGAACGACGATGAGATAGATTGGATGCACGCACTCAACTCGTGTTTTCCATAAAAGGCGGCGTTTCTGTTTACCGGAAAGGACGATATGATTCCAATTTCCTGACGAATCCAAAGAAATTCATAATTCAGACCTTAGAAATACGATTTTCATAACTTCGCCTCTTCCAGTGGATAATTTTGTTTGTGCGTTTACTTGATATCCGGAAATTCAAAAACTAAAGATCGCGAAGCTGAAATATTTTTCAAATTCCTAGATATCGGCATCCTGAAAAAAATATACTAAATTTCATCTTCAAACCGTTTGACGTCTAGTCGCTTTCATAAACTTGCATAGTTTCTTCTATAGAAATCTGCTTTTATCGCCAGCAGAATCTTTATGTTTTCCAAAACTAACCAGAAAAACTAACTGATGAGATATTATTATCTCACAAAATGAAAACTACTCTAATCAAGATAATGTGTTTTATATCGTTACTTTTACTGTTAACAATAATTAATGGCTTAAAATCACTTGGTTTTTAATGAAATGAAATTGTGATGGATGATCATGGATTAGAAGAACATTGTTATCGTCGAGATTGAGCTTACTTTCTCTAGTTAAATATTCATTCTGTAGAAATTGCAAAGTAATTTTAATTCTTCCTCTAAGGCGTTCTGCCAAGTAAGGTTGAACCACATCCGTTACATTGTGTGTGATTTAGAGAGAGCTCAATTAATATCCCTCTTCTTATCACCAAGGCTTCTTCGTCGCCCAACAATTTTCCAGAGCGTATTTTATGGAAATTTGAAAGCCATCGGCAATAGTTTTCACGTATTCATGATATCCATCAGTTGTGAACAGACTCATGGGATTGTATAGTTCACTCAGCCTATTTATTACTATGTTTTTATATTCATATATTTCCTATTCTGTATTTTTGTTTTACTTAGTCTTTCGTAAGAACGTTTTCTATTTTATATATTCGCTTGTGATTCTTTATCGATTTTAATATTCGAATAATTTTGGAGTAAGTGTTAAATACTGGTGTTTTCTCCTTATAAGTGAGTTATCGCACTAAGTCTAGTTTCAGACTTTATGTGATATTTCATATACAACTGCTCTCGTGAAATCCATGTTATACTCAAGTTCCTATTAAACCTTTTAATGCACTATCAGTATGTTTGCGAAGGTTCTTTACTCCCATCTTTGAGGGTCTTTTCCCGCTTTGAATCTTTTCTGCCTAGATAATACCTTAGGTTTTGTTACATAAACTCCATCTCAATTTGTACACTCTATTTCTATTTACACACACGTTATTTATGTTTTTATCATAAAATTAGATAACAGTGTCTATGATAAGTTAGATGGAAGAAGAAACATTTCTGTCTCAATCTCGCCTAAATAAAGACCTTCATGACTTCTAATTGATAGAAATAAAAATTTTGTGATCTCTAAAATTTATTAAATCTTTTTCCTCAACAAGTATGGCGCAACTTCATCAACTCCATAGTAATTTTCTTTTTTACCTAAAATATAAATTAATTAGAGCTTACCACCAAAGCTTACCGCATACCTTTATTTTCTTAGCTCGTGTAGGATTTCTTCATTACTTACCGATTTATCTTATTTTTTCCATTCTTCTATAGCATCACACTTCCATTACCTCTAACCATCTCTTATGGACTGCTGATATAGACCAACTCCCTCACTCCTGATAATGCTTTTTACGAATCCAGGTAAAAGGTTCCACATTGCGATGCAGAATTCCAATTTTCGATAATAGCTTTTTTAAATATTGCTAAAAATATTTCGCAGTTCAAATCTCTTTTCCTATTCTCTTAGGATTTTCTTTTTCGAGGTCGATCTAAGCGCCAATTTCGTTAAGTCGGCCGTTGGAGATAAGCCTCCCCTCCCTGTCACATTCAGTGTTCTCTTCGTGACCATAAAAGGAGATATTGGAGGCGGAAAAAGGTGTCTCTCATCTCGCGTTCTAAGATAATTTTTTTTCTGCGGAAGATACCTTCAGAGGGCCGATTGACCATATTGGGAAGATCATAGAATAAGCCATAATCTATAATGTATATACAACATTTTAAAGGAGAGGGAGGGCATGAACTACTTGATTTGGTAACTATTCTATCCGAAAGCAGGTGTATCGTAGCAATCAACAATCGCTTTCATCAGACTGCCTTCAACTAAATCATTTACCTAATACATCTACATTTACATAAATACCTTACAAGCCGCCTTTCGGCGTGTGGCAGGGGGTGCAAACACCTAATATTAGAACGAATAATTTTTTTTTTAAATCGAACATGATGAGAGAGGAAAGATGATTAGAAAATTTATTGCAATTTACTCCACTATCTTTGGCACCGTAATTATAAACTCATTTGAATTAGATGAACGTTTTCTTCTTCTCAGAACGAAAATTATCACTAATAGTCATCTTCATAAAACTCATTCTAATTGGATAAGATCGAAGCAGTGCAGCTAACTAAATAACTCAAACCTTGATACGCAGTCCCACTACCTATTACTAAACCACATGGTAAAAATTCTACTTGAGGCGCTCTGCTACCCGTTTATAAGGCGGATTTTTCCCTTACCTAGATGGAGTGAAATCTATTTACAGCCAATTCCGCTTTACCATTCCGCTTTAGTCGATAGATCGAGAATTCTTTACATTAAGCTTTCCTATTTGTCTTTCAGGTGAAATAGCTTTATCATAGAGTGAAAAATAACCAAAAGTAAATAACGAAAACACCCTCTCTATAAAATGCAGACGATTTTTTGACCTATGACGAAAAGGAAATCAGTATTGCACAACATCAGTTCGCCGACTCTCTATATATCTACAGTTGTCGCAAGTAAATCGAACTACAGAAGAATCCTTTTCGTTATAAGGTGTGAAGCACTTACTATTTCAGGTCCTAAAGCCTTTCCCATTTGTTTTCTGATGTAAAATAAATAAACATTGTAATATTTCGTTAAAAACGGTATTCCGGTTGTAACGCAGTTTTTCACTGTTTCCCTGTAAAGCATCTTAACCGAGTTTAACTGTATTCGGTTACTCCTTTGAATCAATGGAAAACGTTAAGTTTTGCAAAAGCGTTTCCTTTTAGATTAATTCCCTCCTTCTTTCTGAGCTGTATAAACTTTATCTCATAATTTGTTTCATAATTTAGTTTCGCAACGCTAATATTACAAAATTCCAGCACAAGATTGAGATTTCATATCATCTAAACGATAGGAATGACTTTAAAATATTAGCAGAGATGAGAATCTTTGAAGTATGAGTCGGATTTCAGTGTGATAGTGCTTCCGTTGAAGATAGAATTTGATAGACATTCAGAGGTGTAAAATTCAAGACATATTCAGTGGAGTTTGAATCGAGACAAATCAATATATAGGTCTAAGTTTTCTATTATTCACCTGAGCAATCTCTTAACCTTAAATTGAGTTAGCTTTCCTTATAAGCAAAACTAAACAAATATTTCCTCAAAATATGCATATAGCAAAACTTTCTCTATCGTCTTAACATGAGAAAATAAATCACGATAATACGTGGTTCTGATATAAAGTGGTAGTTATAGTATTTTCAAAAGTGCTGAGGTCATTTCGCTCCCATTGGTAATCGAACCAGGGACCACTTTCACCAAAGGAAAACGCACATCCGTATCCGGGAGACCCGAATATTGAGAGGAGAGGAACTGCCAAAGAAAGTTGAATTGAGGGTGGGATGGAAGGGAAAAGAAAGAGTGAAAGACTATGGCGAGATGTAGGATAATACAAAGGGTATCTAAAAGAAAAGGACGTATAATTCAAATTACCATTTAAAAATAATAGATGGAACAGAGTTAGTGAGATGGTGTATGGCTTGCCTTATGTCACGTTTTGACTGTGATTATCCTGGTTAATGGAAATAGATCATAATGTAAGATAAGGTGATTTCAATGATAGAAATAAAAAATAATACAATTTGGGAATGGATTTTCAATATCAGAGGCCCTCGAAGTTCGATCGAGGCCCAAATAAAGGGTTACTCCAGTAAAAATATACCCCTTTATTAGAGAGTAAGTGAAAAAATACATTCTTATTCTCAAGAGTAAATACAACTGTCATGAAGTATATTATTACTTAAAGGCTAGAAAGAACAGTGTAGAATAAATTGAAATTTTCACGACCAACAACATTTTACTGATACATATTAAGTTATTTACAGGTTATTTAAACTACATATGCCTCATGAATTCTTCCATCTAAGTCACATTTTAACATTCGTGTGATTTCACTATTTTTAAGCATTTCATTTGGAAATCTTAAAATTTATGACATTAATAACTCTTAGTGTGCTCATCTATATCTCATAACATGCTTTACTGAAAGTTCCAGGGACACCCGCAAGTAGGGGTGTATGGTAAGAGCAACTAGAATTTAAAATGAAGAAAGAAGGGGGAAATGGGTTATCGTATAGCCTGAGAGATAAAAATATAAACGTTAATAAGTGTTGAGCAAAAGATGTGTGCAAGGATAGGTAAGTATGAGGAACAAACGAGGCAAAAGGATATGGATGTCGTATGCACGGGAAAGTGTGGTGATTCCGCATTCTGTGGAACGGAGAAATAAATTGAGGGATTCGAGTCACGTGACAGAAGCGCGTCCGTGACTCGCGGAGGGTCAATGGCACATCAATCACATCAGGATTAGCAGCGCCACCCCTCGCAAGAACCCCTTCTAACAGACAAAAGGCGATCCACATTTATTTGTCTTCCTCTCTGCACAGTCCAGATGCAACACTCTTATCGAGGTCTCCTTGAAGGATGAGAGAAGTGTCAAAATATACAATTTTAGAGTTTATAATTATTACGGTTTTGCCACATCGCCTGATTCTGTGAATATTACTAAAGGACACAAATTTAAACGTCCATAAAATTCGATGTGTCTTCTTTGTCCCTATTGAACTCAGTGCTTGATCTAATTACTATATTCGATAGACAAATGTACGTTTCAGTTATTTGCCTGTTGAAATTTTATTCATGTTTCTCAAATATGATTTTTTCAAAGTCTGATTCTCCCTCAATTCTCTCAAACTTCACCGATTCTCAGTCCCAAAGCATTCGGATTACGGATGTTCAACCTTTGTTATTCAGTTTTGAGAAAATACTAATTTCTTTAATAAATAAATGAACGTATGTAATACGAATTGAATTTTCTTTGATCTCAATAATTTTCTGTTCCAATGGTCGCCCATGAATATTTGCATGTTGTGTATCTCAAGATTCAGGACTCTCGTATCAAAACAAATTTCATCTGAAACGAGAAAAGTAGACTCTGAGTGGCTCCGGCCTCTACGGAATGGCTTTTGCCTCCACGTTCTCTGGAACATACAGGAGGAGAATCAGAAGACTGGAGTGACCCTGAAAAAAAGAACGACTTTTCCACAACGGCTATTTCCACGCATCTGAGGTCCTCTCAAGAGGTCGTTTTTGAGAAGCGCACCATTTCGCTTTTCGATGAGTATGCCCAAGTGAACTTACTCAAGTATGGCCATGCAAAGTTTCAACATCAGAACTCCAAAAAACCGTTTTTGGATTTTGACCAGCATTACTGTTTTCAGCTCACTGTGCGTCGCTATGACGACCAATTAAACAAGTCGAGCTCATTTCTATGCTCTTTCTGTTAGCTTAAGAAATTGCATAAGAAAATCAGAGCATATGTGAGACTGTTTTCGATTTTGCTTTGATCAACTTTTCAAACATGCCACAAAAATGGGAGAACTTCAAATTCCAAATACAATTTCATCGATCCGTGATAATTTGACAATGATTATCATTTATCTAAATATTAATAACTTTTTGTTTGTTTAGAAGTTAAATATTACTATCTACATTTCTACCTTGTGACAAAGTTGCGCTAAAGAAATAAACAGTATTCTAGCAACTAAGTAAAATGTTAACTGGTAATGTTCAATTGTTCGGATGGTTGATTACTTGCCATTAAATACCTTTAGATATCTGACATAATGTTTACTTTTTAACGCAGTTATCACATCGATATCAAATCTGGAAACCGTTTTTCTCTATCGCGTCACATTTTGAAGATTTATTATATTCTCTATTTCAAATTCCCAAATGGCAATGTGCAGATATGTGGGCCTGTATAAGCGATGCTATATGTGCGAATAAATGCGTTTTTTCAATATTTCTTAATATGCGGTCTCATATAGCATATTATTATGAATATTCATACCTGAACGTTTTTAACTAGAAATACTAAATTTTCATAATGTGTTTTCAAACGATAGTGGCAAGTTTCACTTGGCTGCGATTTTAACCCAAACGTTAGTCTATTATTCTTTTGCTATCTATTTTTCTTTCTTTTATTATTTTGGTATCCAATTTTTTATTATTATAGTTGACTACTCCTAATTATATTTTATAATTTGGTGTAGTTCACTGGAAATTTTTACAATATCAATCGAAACGCTGAGCAGGTCCACATGCAGGTCTTAAATAATTGCACAGCCGTCATATTTCGCCAATGGTAATGTTCTAAAAACATTCAACTTATAAAGAATGGAATATTAGTTTTACTCCAAATCCTGAAATTTCAAAGAATGATATCTCGAATTAGACTGGTGTGAAACTCTCCCGATGAATCACTAACAAGAAACTTTCCCGGGCTTCCGTCCCTCTGATTCGTCCCTGCTAAGCCGTTGACATCTGCTGCCTCTGAAAATGGATCGCTGCAAATGGGTCACTCATGAAAACCTTACCAATAAAGAAACAAATTTACGCAAAACATCGACTTCTTCAAAGAGCGGAGCAATCTTCGGTGAAAAAATCTCTTAAGAAGGTCCATTATTAGCTGGAGGATTGCTGTTCCTTCAAGTCATAAGAGATACCGCTTAAGAAGTTTCCGTCATTCTCAAGGGGGGAAATGCATTTCCTCCCCCCCCCCCCCCCCCCCATGGTTAGTGGTTAGTGTTAAAGTCTGAGGGAATCACGAGGAAATGATTGATTAACGAAGGAATAGCAGAAGCTAAATGCTGTAACGATAAAGGATTTCAAGGATGAATAGTCGAATATGGAGAAGAATCAAGAGTTTGCATCATCTTTTAATATTTCTCCACGAAGTTTGCTGTCGATCACGAGTTCGATAAGAAGTGTCATACGGCGGCATTACATCACTTTATAAGTTACTTGTAAGACGAGATAAGGTGTAAATATCGTCTAATCGAAGGGACGTGATAAGGGAAATGGAGTAGAGAAGTTGCTTCCTCCCGTGACGAATGCACTTAAAAATAACACCGATATCTCACCTGTGGTTGATAAACTGGTCACATGTCTTCTATGGATTGCAGCGATGTACTTACAAGGATGAGAAAGTTAACTAGGATCGCTAAAAATAAATAAATAAGGTTGTAAAATACAGAGTAAATGATGCCGGTTACTTCCATTCTGATCCAGAAATGACGACGGAATGTGGAACAAAAAGTACAGTCGATCTCTTTTATCATAAATGATAATGCTACGAAAGTGCGAATTCTCGGATGGCAACGCCACACTCAAATATCTTAATTACACTATAAGAGACCAATAAGTTCTTACAATATGGATGACAGGTTTGCAAATAATAACTATTTCGGAGGAAAACCGGACTTGGGAAAAGTCTGACGGGACCGGGAATTATACCCGGGATCTTCCTCTATCCGGGAGGTTGCTTTAGCCAATTCAGCTATCCGTCCTAAACATTACACCAAGGAAAAATGGCCATGCTTACGTAAAGTGAAATTGAAAGTCTATGGCCCTTATATTTAAGTTATTTTCAATTCCAGACTAGTCTACCTTCAAGAAATGCTGATGATAAGGAGTTTGGGTGGCTGAAATCACCTAACAGTAACAGTGTATTGCAATGTATGTTTGAAAGTCAGACATACAGAACCTTTCTCTACTGATTTTCTACACAGACAGGGGCCATAAGCTTTCAATTTCACTGTAGTTCCCTAAACGGTTTGAGAAAGTGGTCTGGTCGGAGAGCTAAGTTGACTAAAACAAATTTCCGGACAGAGAAAGAACCCAAGTTTGATTCCCGGTCCCGTCAGACTTCTTTCAAGTCCGTTATTCTTTGGGATTTTTCCTGAGTGTACACCCTTATATGTTATGATACCTTAATTCTTTTTCACTGTCTCGGAGATGAAATATTAAAATCGATTATACAACTTTGTATTTTTCCACGGATTTTTAATATCGGCAACCGGTTTTGTAAGAGGTTCTTACATCTTCAGGCTCTTACGTTACCGGTTGCCGATATTAAAAATCCGTGGAAAAATACAAAGTTGTATAATTTATTATGGCTTTCCACAAAGTAACGCCAGAACATATCGATTTATTAAAATCGATATAAAATTGAATTTTCTTGCCGCATTGTCTATGAGAATGGGAAAATATTTCACTTGTCTTTTGGCACGGGAAAGATGAAGATGTAGATTTCTTTTACCTTTTTATTACACAAGCACATGTAATTGGGTATGTAGTGATGCTGGGTAGTGGTATTCATCATGACTTTTGAATGCTATTACAAGTGTTATTCATTGGGTGATTGCTGCGATATGACATTTAATTTAAAATATTCTCTTTGTTTTAATTTGCAATATTTTTTTACGTACGACGAAGACAAACAGGAGAAGAATAAATGCGAGCTTCAATTTGGGAATTTTACAAGAATAAAAAAAACGGACACAAAGTCTTGTATCGAATCGAATATTTAGTCAATTCGATTCAGTTTGAAAAAATACGACTCGCACATCACCAAAAATACCAATCAATCCAAAAGTTTAAAGAACCATAGAGAAAATGACGGAATGAGTCTTGTTTAGACTTGCTTTTAATTAGGATAAACTTAAAGTCACTTAAAGATAATAGTTTAAATAATGAGTATCCAATTCTGAAAGGCATACAATCTTTAAGTCGCCAGTTATCTTTTGGGAAATAAGATGTATTATCTAATCGATCAAGCTGGTCTTTGAAAAGAGGTTTAATCGTAAATATACAATATAATTTCTATAGAAAACTTTAAAGTTTCGAAGTATATTTTTTTATTAAATTTTTACAAACATAGATGATTCATGCTAACAGAATCAAAGTTAACCTGAGATTTTTTCGTGTGAATTACTTGGAGAGAACTGAATAGGATTTTTTAGTATCAAAGGAAAAAGAGTTAAGAAAATATGAAGGATTTTAATTAAATCCATACAATATCCTTTCACAAATCTAATAAAGCGAGTCAATAATCCAGAAAATCCTTAAACTCGAAACCAGTAGAGTGAGAGCTCTTATTAAAATTAAATTCAAGTTTTTATAATTTGTATTTTCACACTCACGCTTTGTCCTATCAAGGCCATAAAAGGCACAGCCATGCAAGACTTGAATTTCATTTCTAAAAAGAATATTTAATACCAAAAGATGCAATTTTCGAAATGTTTGAAAACCTTCAGTCACTTTCCAATGACTTCTTATTTTTTTGAAGATTTAACTCTCTTGGAATTTCTTGATTCCCCTAATGAAAAGAATATGCTTACCTCTCATTAATATATTTTAACATAGACTAACGGGGTATTTTCTGAGCGAAGTTAATTATTGAAAAGCGTATTTCACCGCCCTAGAGATGCCGATTGAATCGTTCCATGCAGTGTTTCCTTCATTTTCATGGCGCCGAAGGGAATTATTTCTAAAAATAATTTGGCAAAGATGTTATGACGTTAGAGTCAATTTCGATATATTATCAGTGCTATTATTTTGAATGCATCTTTTTCAAGTTTTATCTCTGAATTGGTTCACCGATAATTCTTCCCTAAATAGAAATGGATTTACCTCAGCAATCTTTTATTATTAAGCCATGATTGATACTGACGTCTTTTAAACACTTTATCAAGCCGTGATTAATGCTTACGTCTCTCTAAACGCAAACTGTATCGTATCGATGAATCAATTCATTTAATTTTCCTGCGCACGTACCTTTCGTTTCCAACATTTTCGTCGTAGTTCGTTGATGGAAGGAATGCATCACAGTCTCAATTTATTAAAACAGGCAAAGATAAGCGTCTCTTAGCAACTATGATCAATGAGGATAGTGTGTCACTCATAAGAGGAAATGCTGTGTCACGGAAGTGGACTCAAATGAGAATTCACTTCTTATTGATTTTTATTTCGATACGTCCGAAATCGTCCTGCGGTTAAGTTTTTATGTAGCCAACGTATATATGTTATCCCCGGAATATTTAAAAGATGCGCTCAATCGACAATTTATGTAGAGAAATGAGCTAACGAGTTTCAAAATGTGAAACCTTTTAATTAGGGTTACCATGTTCTGATGGTAAGAAACTGTGACTTATCTAAAGCAGATAAAATTAATTTTTTTTGCATTAGCTCGGATTCATTAATCGCATTGGTCGTCAAGGGGACTGATTATGTACTACTGCAAAATCCTGCAAAATTTTTGTTTATTTTATTAAAATTCTCGGAATTTGTAATCCAAAGCAATAATTTGCTACCAAATTAAGAATCTTTATTCAATTTCATTTCTTTTGGCACTTATCTCGATTTCGTGGGATCATTACTTCTAATTTAATTCTGCAAAAGAAAAAATGTTTGCAATCGATCAAAGTAAACTTTGCGTGCATTTCTTACGAGAGCATTTTCGAGTCGTCCAGAGTCAAACCAAGAATACTATTGATAGAAAAACATTGATATGTGTTAGGTCACTCTAATGAATCTTTAAATTTTATATTTTTATCTCGTCGGAAACTGCTATGTTCTAATATTTTTTCGATGAATTTCTTACGGGTGTTACTGAAATCAGATATGCAAATATACACACAACGGTGATTATTATAGAATATACAAACTGATATATAGTAAAAACAAACATGTAGTTTCAAACCAAGTCTAAATACAATTATATATGAGAAGAGCAAAAGCATGAAGGAATATTCCGTGAAATGGACCGATCAGCGCCTAAAAGATGGCAAGAGACCACGAGGTCGTGAGTTCCCTTTGACGTCAGTCGTGAGGGGTGTTTTCTTGGCTCCCTGTGAGGGACTTTGTTAACCGAGTACGTGTTTACGAGTGTGAAATGTTCGAATCCATTGTTTCGCCCCACAGCACAACAGTCTGCAGTTGTCCAGGTCATGGCTTCCGCGCTGCTTCACCATTTCCCCGCTAGGCTCCGCCACCGCCGAACGAATAACTTTCCTCGGAATAAAAGAGAAGGGGGTATACATTTTACGCCGATCGGCATTCTTTTGTCATCCCTCTCTGAATTCTGAAAAGAAAAGCCGTGCGTTCGGGGAAATATTAATCCTTTTTGCAGAGAGCACTCGACGGGGAATATTTCGCTCAAGTTCAACGACCGCTTCGACCGAATTCCCCGCTTCACTTAGTTGCCGCAAATAATCGATGTAGGTCGCTCAAAATGGCGTAATTCGGGGCGGAAGAAGTGACAGCTGATTATCTCAAACAATTTTGACTCTTCCGGTATGACAACATTTGTACAGTTATTTGTAATAAACCCAATTCATATTTCAGCACAACATATGTGGTTAGTGGATACATTTTCAAACGCGTAAAATTATAATGATTACTTAAGATTTAACAGGCTATTTTTAGGTGATGACCATCAACATCTTCGCCAATTGTAAATACCTCCAACACAATCAAGCAAACTGACCTAGCGCAATATGGTTATAGCATGTATTGCATTTTTAAAGCCTTATTCATTACCTTACTATACTGATAACGATAATAAATATGATCATAGTCATTTCTGTATTCTTGTTATATTATCTATAGCTCCTCTACCAGAGATATCCCTACAGCTTTTTGCTTACCATTTTAGTATACGATTTTATTTTAATATACTCGTACTTGTTCAATAAAATATATATGCTAAAACTCTTATATCATAAATGTAATAAACTAGTGAAATCCTCCATCAAAAATGAAGGAACCAAATTGAACTCATAAAAAATTTACGCTATAATTGCATATATCTCATCCTGAATCATCAAAATTAAAAATAATCGCTCTTTAATAAAAATGAATTTTTATATATTGTAAATAAAAGACTATCTAAATCGTTTTCATCTGAAAATGTCTATTAATATATACCTCGTAAAGCTGATGCATTGCTACCAAGAAAACATTAACGCGAATAGAATTTGATTATTTCGTTGTTCACATTTGTTATAATAAATCAATAATTAATAATTTTAGTATGCATAGAAAAGTTTTGCTAATTTGGTTATGTTAGAGAGTTTTCCTTTTTGATCACCTTATCCGTGTCCTATTAGAGATTTCACAATTCCCATCTTCTCAACATTAGAGATCTATTTGTAACCTCACTTTTTTATTGTGAAAGTTTATAATTCTGAAAATAATAATTTTGAAGGAAAATAATATTCACTTGACTATGTGACACAATTATTATGATGATCAATGCGTTCACTTCTGCACAGGAGAATGATTCGTAAGAAAAGCAGTCGTGCAAGTACTATTGACAAGATGGGAAACTTAACTTTCAAATCAAGTAGTTTATGACTGTATCCAAGTTCTCATTTATTTTACATTAGATCTAACCTAATCTTATTCTAAATATAAATTCTCCTCACCGTGGATACAAGTAAGAGCACATTGGCTTTTAATACGAACAAAAATCTGGAAAAGTAATTCGGTCAGAATGACGACCAAAAAAGACAGCACTGGAGCTTTAACAATAAATTCACTTAGAATAAAAAAATACAAATACGTAGGATAAAATTCACTGAAGATAAAATATTTTGGGATTTGAAAAAGAGTTGTTGGTTACAGACTAGAGTGACGGAATCACAAAAACAGATAATCTTCATGTGTCACCATATCTAGTGATACAGCATATCATGCATAAACATTCAAAAATTCAATAACAGTACACTATCAATGTCCTCATAAAATGTAGCCATGTACTATGCAGTACAATTATCAAGACTTTTCGGGGTAAGTGTATTGAAAATTTCATCATTTAAGTATATTATCGTATTACAAATTATATCACGAGGAAGGGAATACGAAAGGCATAAATTCACTCGGCTTATTCCGATTAGAGCTATTTGATAAAAACCTTTTTCTTTCTCTTGTTTTTCGTTTGTACGTAGAGGATCCAAAACTTGATGATAACGCCGCTCTTATCATACGAATGGCCAACTGATTAACTGGAGAAATGTTACAGGTAAAAACAGGTACTCAGGCAATACGTTATGTCAAGAATTCGGAGGAAAAATCAGTGAGCGATCCTACGATAATTATGAACGCAGGATGGGACTTCCTTTAAAAAGAAAATAAAAGTCAGGTCATAATGTGCTCAATAAACTCATGGAGAAATTAGAAGACGCTGCTGATATTATTCGACCTTCTTTCTACATTAACCGTTCTGATACTGCGAGAAAAATCAGGGGAATAGATGCTTGGAAAAGTCGATTTAAGAATCATTGTTTTCAGAAATAGTATATAAAAATAATAGATTATGGAAGTTTAACCATGGTGACTGACACACTCCGAAAGGTGGCTTTTGTAGATACATATTTAGATGTAGATGAACTTATTCAGAGCCTTTAAATCAAAAGGATTATTATCGGGACTATTTAATGACTCGTTTCTCTTTTGTGAGTAGCGTCTGCTAATTAATTTCCGCCTCTGTGTTCCTAATAAATATGAAATCCTCAACTTGGCCATTAACAGCATTCGCCCATGAGCCACTTGAGGTAGACGTCAGGAAGACACAAGGTCACCTTTTGCGTGATTCCGACTCCAGTCACGGCGGCGCTGTTGCCATTGTGAAAGGGGTAAATCACCCACACACAATTGACGATTGTCATAGAAATGAACAAAATAAAGAGTCGCAGAAACAGGAATAATTGGTTGCCTCTAATTTCGACTTCCAAATCTTAGTTAACTCTGGAGTAGTCACGTGACATGTGGCGACGTCTCGTAATAATTACTGTAAGCATAGAATCGCTTTATATAAGTTATTATCCAAATGAAAACGTTACGATCTACTTAAACGATGTAAGAAACTTGAAGTTTTACTGCAAAATCTTCTGTGAAATTTTATTTCGATTCCCGATCCGAAGAGTTTTAATATTACAAAGTAACTTCGCTATTTTGTAGAGGGTATACCGTTGATCTGCAAGAAATTCTGAATATCATGCTTCCTTAGTAAAAAATAACTCGTCGAATGGACAAAAGAAACAGAGAAAGAAGTCCCGTGTAAATTTGCACCCTTTCGGAGATAGCCGGCCTTAGGGAGCAATCAGGGAATAAATCAATCCTTCTTTTGTGAAACCTACCCTTGCTTCTTAGTTTTTTATGGTCAAAACACATTTCTTTCAACCATTTTCTACCAGTAATTCCCTTGCTTATTTATAAGAGGGTATTTTACTGTAACCACGGCGATTAGAGTTAAATTTTCATCATTATGAATCACTATGTTTTCAAATGAGTGTAAATCAACCAAATTATTGAATCGAAAGCAAATTATCGCTTTGAAACCGTGAGTTCCATTGATCTTAGTTTCGCATTCGATTTTAGACTTCACTCATCAAATTATCTCAAGTAAATTTCATAAAAATATGACGTGGCGTTTAAAGTTATCAGTTGCATTTTCGTTAATTCTTTATCGTTGATAACTGAGTTAAGATCTGTTTTCCGTGGGATATCCCTCAATAGAAGCGCATGAACAGTATATCAGTCGTGTATGTCTCACCTGATTAGATGTACGTCTTATCTCTTCTATTCTTCGAATTAGAGCAGATATTCCCAGAATTCGATTCAATTTACAGCGGAATTTTTCTCCCCTCGATCCACACCCTCTCTTTTTAAGCCATATTTACTCCCCTCAATTCTCAATTTAGACTCGTCCATTACAATTTTCGCCCGCTTCCTGTCCCAGCTTGCGAACCATCTCTCCTTAGCCGCCTCTCACTCTAATTTGTTTCCTTTTGGAGAAATGCGAAGGAAAAACAAGCCGCATGTTTTTATTCCTTTTTTATGTGGATACAGTAACATCCGTTTAAAATGCTCCCGCTTAATACGCGGCTCACTATCACTTTCATATTAAACACTTAATAAAATAAATGCTAAAGACTCTCTGCTACCCGTTTATAACGCGGATATATCCCTTCCCCAGATGCGCTGCAACCCGCTATAGACATTTCTTCGCCTCATCCGATAGACCGAAATTCGTTTACAGTATTCTTCCCTAAGTGTCTATTTGGTAAAAATTGATTCATTGTTTGAGAGAAAATTATCAAACTTAAATAAGGAAGGAAGACGTTGTCTTTGTAGAGAATCAGACCATTCTTGAAACATACGACGGGAAGGCAAATAGAACACACAACAGTCCGTGGACCCTATATAGCTGTATCTTGTAATATGTGTATATAACGCAATCTTGCCGAGTAAAGCAAACTAAAGAAAATTCCTTTTTCGTTTTCAAGTTGAAAATGCTTATTTAAAAGTATAAGAGACATAAATCTCTTACCTTTTGCTTTCTGATGTGAGAGCAATAAAAATTTTAAATTCATACTTTTTGCTAAAACGTTATCCCGTTTATAACGTAGTGTTCACCTGGTCCATTGAAAACTATTGTCAACTGTCCCTTCATTTTAGAATGAATAATTGCCAAAGTTAAGAAAATAAAAGGAGTACAACACTTTGTATGGAAAGCAGAAAATTCTTAAATAATATGACAAGAAGGCAACAAGTATTATGCAACAATACTTTGCAGACTCCCCATCTATCTAAAGTCATGGTATGTAAAGCAAGTTACAGAAGATTACTTTTCGTTTTTAAGATTTGAAGACCTCATTTAAAAAATTTAATCTTCTTCCTCTTTCTTTCACAATGGAAAATAAATGAAACAATTTTTAATCTCCCTGTTACAAAGCCATGCCGCGCAAAACGATGATTTTACTTGTTTCCCAGAAAAGTGTTTTGACTGTGTTTTACTGCAGTTGCTAACATTTCTGAATTCATACCTCTTTATTATGTGAAATTTACACACTTCTTTAAGACTTCTCTTTTAGCAAAATTCTCTGTAAGTTTTCTTTGCCGCCGCCCTTACGTTATCATAGTTCTCATGACCTATGAAAATATAAATTCGACCAAAAATGTCATAAATATTAAAGAAAGTAAAGTTGTAGAAATCTCCGCTGTGAAATATAAAAGCGATTGGTTAACCTTTTCGCCCAACCTACAGCCGAATATAGTTTGCATGGATATAGTTTGGAGAAAAATGTTAGAGCAAGATAACATGTATTTTCACCCTTTACTTGCACTTCCTTTCCCTTCAATGGCCCTTTTACGAGCGATTCAATCGTACGCATGCAAGCTACGTTAATTCGTCCGTGAGATGAAGTTCATTCTCCTCACTTCCGCACTGACGCAAGTCGGAGCTTGTTCGCGCGCTTTTTCGTTTCTTATTTCGAAGATAACTTATCTACGTAATTTAATCCACAAAAGAAGCCGTTCTTTTGACGTATGAATGAAATGGCAGATCGCGCATCCCTCAACATATTCATGTTTATAAAGGAAATGATTTCATCAGTCAATTAGGTTTTGAGTCATTACATATCGATACTTTAAGCAAAAGAAACATTTTTAAATCAGAATTGGAAAACACGTTGTTCCTTTACAATCAGGAAAGTATAACTAAGCAAGTGTAGCCAAATACTATATGAAAGAGCGTATATACAGCAATTCTTTTAATGATTTAAAATCTTGTTTGTGCTTCCGATAGTGGTCTAAATGCGTTTCCTCGGTAGACATTCGACAGTAGCTTTGATAAAATCATTCGGGTGGAATTCGCTGCATATGATGAGGAGATCATATTATAGACGGAAATTGATCGGTTCAGAACTCGAAGTAAATGACAGTGTTATTAGAGTAAAAAAACGAGTGCGGGACGCATTTACAAAAAGTAACTAGGATATAATCGCTAAAACGAATGCATTAAAACCCGGTTAAGCTGCTTTTCAGGGGACCGAATGAAATCCGCGCTATAAACGGGATAGTTTTATTACCGGGATGTTATATTCCATTATATTTGAAAATTGAAGGGTGTTTTGGTTCTTTGATTTTTAAAACTACACCTTAAAATGAATCTTCTTTTGTTTCGAATCCGCGAGCGATTGTTGCGTAATACTAGTTACGTCCTCTTCATTTTTTTAAGAATGGTCTGCCTCTCCAACAAACATACTGTTATCCTTTAATTTTTTTCATTCTACTGTGAAGCAATTTAGACCAGATACACAATTCGGGAAGGATAATGCAAACCATTTTCGTTCTATCGACTGATTTTGAAAGCTGTTGCGGGTTGCAGAGCAGTTGTGGTTCGTATGAAAGGGACAGAGAGATGTATGCAGTGGAATGGCGTCTTGAATGGGTTTTCCTATAGTTACTCCTTTCTTTCCGCAGAGTATTTGAGTGGCTAATCGGGAGATTAGTTTAGATGTTGACTTTGGCTCACCGCCTGCCATACGTCACTGCCGGATTGCGAGGTATAAAACTAAATATAAGAATTTAAAAATCATTAGCGTCCTTCCTTGCGATTCCTCGCCAATCAATGATTTAAGACTTAAAAAGGGATAACAGTTGTATTTTATTAGTTGTACGTAATAGCTTCTGCAATAGTTGTTACTTCTTCAGCCATAATTATCTTCTTCGTTGGAATATGAGATCCTCGATGCATGATATGCTTACTAACGCGCTATTTCCTTCGCTCACACTATGTTGTGGCTTCCTTATCTCTGTTCCCCTGTGAGATATTCTATCAAGTACATTTAATATTTCTAATAATATTTACTTCGCTCCCGCCATGACATTCTTCCGGACAAATTGGGGCACAACGTATTGAAAGAAATATTGAATTTCGTTTAATCGGAGGAATAAATTAAAGTTATTTAAGGCGGCTCATTATCGTGAAAGCTGAATGAGTTTATTGGTTGTAAATTATAAATGTTACTATTTTAATTAGGTAGATTTTTGTAATGGATCTTTGTAAATTACTTGTCCTATGCATTCGTCTTTTTGTCCTGCGATGAAGAAATTTATTATTATTATCAGAAATCGAAATTGCTATGCTCCGTTATCAACCTTTCACGACTTGGAATGACCATCAATAAATCATTAAAGCTCTTTTACATTTAAATGGATTTCATTGGTTATAATTTCGATGGAATATAATCGTCATATTTAATAAATTAATTTAAATATCAGTTTCAGAATATACGGAAGTGTTAAGTTGATACAAAGATAAAGATATTACTTTCCTTTATAGGATGACCTCAATTTCCCCAAAACATCTGAGCTTGTTACCTTCTTATTTATCTAGAAGCAGATTAGATATTTCCGAGAGCACAACTCATGCTGAGGTAGCGTCAGATTATAAACAAAGATTTGATTGTTTATATTTCCGATAAATTGGACGTTTTCCTTATATTGAACTTACTATTGACTGTAATTTCATGGGCGGAGAAAATTTGGAAATTATCCCCTAATTTTAATTGATGCAAATCAAAATTATTTACGTAATAAAATTATAAAGTAATGCGATGATGAATTCGTGATGCAAATTAATTTCCGGTAGCACTTTCAGTCTCTTATATTTCCTATTGAAGGCTATTTATGTTATCTTGAACTTCTTTTTAGATGCCCTTCTTTTCTAAGGGCGAATAGGTTATACAATAGGAATAAAGAATAACAGAAAAAGAGAGAAATGGATTAGAAAATTGTAGACGATAAAAATTTTAAAATTTACTTATAGATACAATATATTTCAGATCATAAGTATTCTTAGCCATCAACAGCTGAGTATAAAATGTAGCTCTATATTTAATTTATAGTATGAATATTTGATCCACGCACTTTCAATAAATAAATACAACGAGAAAATTAGTCAGACAAAGTATTCAAATACCGAGCAGAAATGGTCCGCAAATGTTGGTTGACACAGTTTTAATGAACGTTAGCTCCTCTGGAAGAATTAAGACGTAGGAATCCATATTGGTTATAAAAACAAATCTGCTAAAATACACGACTTCTTAGCAGTTTAGTTAAAATACGAGGAATGGATTCGGAGAGATCGTCAGCACAACCTGAGATGGCGTGACTTCGCATTGGCTGCGTATTGGTCGATGGAGCACTTCTGTGTTTGAGCACGTGACACCCCCGCCGCATGATGCAACGCAAGAGAGCGTTGAGTCACGAAGAAAAATGATTTTTTTTTCGCGCCAAAGGGGAGATAGCAACACGCTGACTTTTCGGACGTCCAGCGTAGGAAGCAGTTTCCCGTCGCTTATCTTTCAAGAAGCGGCTTTTTGGTGTCGTTTCGCCATCTTTAGACTAGACGGAGTTTCTTGATCGAATTCGCGATGAGCTGACCTAAGAAAAAAAAACTAAATGATAAGAAAGAATCATGATGGTAAGATCCCTCTTAGCCAGTCACCTCGAGGATGCACGCCTATGTGTACCTAAATATGTAACACAGTTAAACCCGTTTAAGACGCGCTCACTTAATATGCGGTCCCGATTTGAATTGCAAAAGATATAACAAAAAGAAGATTAAAAGGTATAGATGCTCATACAAATAAATATTAATTTCAAAGTTTTATCATTCGCAAAATCATTAGAATGTATTTAGCTAGTTTTTAATTCAGGTAAAAATGCTGATCGTAATATTCATGGGAATAATTTTACATAAGGATTATAAATTCAATTTTTCCTATATACGAACAATATTACTTCTTTGTTTCTAAATACTGATTGCTTTTCAGCAGTTTATTTTACTAAACACATAAAATTCAACATTTAATTTGGCACTTAACCATTCATGTCGATTTCCTCTTGCAATGCATATAAATGAAACAATTGAATGACTAAAATACTCAGCAATCTTATGACAGTGGTGAAACAAAATTATTAAACGAATGCATGTGCTAGACTGAGTCGATAATTCATATTTATCTGACTAAAATAATCATCTAATATGAATTCGAGACAAGAAGAAAACAAACAAGGTAGCAATTCAAATGATAAATACGGTAAAACCCGCTTGAGAATCTTAATATGTTTCTCCCGGTCCCTAATACACATATCACATGCTATTAATACCGCATAATGCGCTCTTTTGCCCACTTATAGCGCGGATTTTCCCTCAGAAACCTGCTTCAGCCAATCCTCCGCTTCTTTCGAAAGACCAAAAATTCTTTACATTATCTGTCTCGTCATCCTCCTCTTTGCCTAGTCTACAAAAGGGTTCCTTGTGAGTCGTCGTTCGGCGCAATCTCATAAAGTAAAGATTTCAAGTAAACCAAAAGAAAAGGATTGTTTCTCGAGCATAGCCTTCCAGATATGACGCGTGTGATGACCTTTTTATCACTGCTGTTAAGTAATTTTGTATTCTTCCTTAATTTTCTATCTGGGAAACGTTGCTTCATTCATGGATAAAAAGAACAGATGATCTTAGTCTCTTTGTTTGAAAAGAAAACTATTCAAAAAAAAATATGCCACCAGTATTACGCAACATTACTCCGCGATATTTCTAGATAAACCATCTTCATTTGTGACAAATAAAACGAACTAAAGAAGAACTAGTCTTGTTTTTAGGTGAAAATCACTGATTTAAGAATTGAAAAGCCGCTAAACTCTTCCCTTTTGTTTTCCATCGTCAAAGAAATATAAAATTATCACAAGCCGGTTATAATGCTATCCTTCTTATAATGTTGATTTCATTTGGCTCCCTCAAAGCATCATAGCTCGCTTTTACAGTTGCAAATATTCATCACTTATGTACTCTATCTATAATTCCTCTTAACCGTTATTATTGTACATACTTTAGTTATATACGTAGTTATTCCCCCGTGGAAGAAATATCTACGGAGTATCATGAATAAAATTGGAGAAATTTTTCCTTTTTTCTGAATTCACGCATGAGAATATGTAAAAGTATAGTGTAGCATTTTTCCTAACAACTTGATTTTTTTAAAGTCAGTAATCCTCTATTCTTATAGTATTCTCTGAATTCTTGATAAAAAACAGACGGCAGGGAACCAAACAGAAGCAACACGATTTGCTATTGTTTGCTATCACCTTGTTTTTAATCAACTATTATCACTTTTCTTAAAAAGACAATAACTTCCACTGTCACTCAGACAGTCCTCTATTTATAAGTAGGGTATATTATTGTATTACTCTTCCACCTAATCTCATTATCTGTTATATATTTAAATTTGATATTAAAAATAGGAAGGGGAAAAAGTAGGAAGAACGCAAAGAGATTTAGCTTAGTGAAAGATGCCTGAGGAATATGCTCAAGAGTAAGATTGCTCTTTTAATGGTTTACCGATTTTCACTGCTTATTTAATTTTTCCAACAACGAATCCACGTCAAATTACAGGCTTCGACTTCCTCCACGTAATGCCACTCTACACCTACATTTCCCTCGCAGACGAAAATAGATGAGATTAGTTGGAGAGATTGTGCCACTCGTTTCAAAAGCGCTGCACCCCTGGATGCGGCAGATTCTTCCACATGACACTCGCATTAAATTTATTCGTTGCATTTTTTTGCCAGAGAAATGCGATCTTTTTGTAAACAGAGGTGTCGACATGAACTCCCTTTGAGCTGACAAAAGTCTTCCGCATGCTTCGGCGTAATTTTAACCCCAACAACTTCCGCGCCCATTGCAGCAATATTGCTCCGATTGCCACAGCGGAGCTAAGATCCGATGGAACTCCACACGGAAGTTTTACCATAAATTACCTTTAGGTCCTTCCATATCTTGGCTCTACACTTAGTATCACCCCCAGCGGGGGGCGCAGGAGCCACCGCCCCCCCTGAAGACTTTTCAGAAATAGATATATGCCTAGGATCTGACAAGGAGCCTAAATTAATATTATAAATAGAATAATAAATAGAATTGAATTATCTACAATCACGTTACATATAATATATTATTCTCGACAAATTGACATTTTGAAAGTTAGCTTGAGATAAAAAGATAAGAAAATTGTCTTAAATCGCTCCCTTCTGCTCCTCCTTGGCAAGTTTCTAGTTCCTCCCTTTTTTGCATTACTTTTAATGAGTCTCTCTTATTTGTAGATTATTTTCTCTACAGTATAGCTCAAGTTAACACATAGGTAAGCATTAAGCACTGCGTAGGCCAAAGACATTGTGGAAGATAATTAATTACTAGTTGCTATTACTGGTTAGAAATAAGTGGACAAAATTAGAACCTTGTGAGTGGATGCACTTGATCTCGAGTTTCTCTGCCCCACACACAGCTTCCTTTGTCTTAAGAATTAGCACAGGATGGGAATCCTCTTTTTGTGTGTATACTTATATATGACCCTTTTGAGTTTTATTTTTAATCGCTTGGAGACAGAAGGTAATGAATCATTCTGCAGAACGAGCTTCATTTGTCACTGATCATCTGTTCTATTACTGTACGGAAACGGAGAAAAGCTCTAAAGATATAAATTTATGAGAATATAAAAATCATACCTTTTTGGTTCGGAGTAATTTTACAAATATTTAATAATTAATTATTGTATAATAATGATTAATTATCTAATAATTACTCTCCATGTCAACATCGTCACTAAGTACCCCATGAATTTCTCCACTAATCACTTTTCTCGCCTTTGCTTTTGCTTCAGTATTCTCCCTCCAAAATTCAAGAAATTTCTCTCGTCCTGTCTTTGAAGCAATCGTCCTCATCCACGCTTTCTTTTTCCAGTTTTTGATTCTTTTAATTTTGCCTTCATGACACAAAACACCAGTTGTTTGTCGTCCAATTCTACCATCCCTCACCTGCAAACTCTCACCGGCATCTCGTTAATTCAACTCCGAAACTCTACCAAAAGATCTCGAAACAGCTTCACTTTACACCATCCACTGGAGCATACTTTACCCACAAATCTCAGCGGTTTTCCACTTTCATTAAGATCCAACTAAATTTCGAAAACATCCTCACACTTTCTCTCAAATATCTTCAATCCAAAATCAACCGAATTCGTAGAGTATTATTAACATTGAAACCCTTTTCATTTTATACAATTAAAATTGGTTCTTTAATCACCACAACATCCACCGTTACGCCTCCTCTCGTATACAACATATCCCATTCATGTTACACTTTTCTATTCCGTGAGTATATCGTCCAATGTAGCCCAACATAATCGACTTTATGGTTTGGTTATTAGAGGAGATTGCATAAAATAATAAGATTCAATTGAATAAGTTCGGTTTACAGCTCATTTCCATCCCGTACCACCGAAATATACTCATCTAATAGTATAACTGTCAAACATGTCGGTATTGGCTAATTTTGGCCAATAGCGAAACTGTTCCTCGGTATCACTACGAAGATGCCCACGCAATCCTCTTTAACTCTTCTGCAACTAGTTGTAAGCGATGTGATTTATATGCATTTTGCTGCGTCGTATATGCAGTGCAAAGGCTTCTTTAGGACACTGCGTAGTTTACAAATAGAGTTAACTAATACAAGAGTGCAATGTTTAGCCGTGCCAACATCTATTACCAACTCATATTACGCTTTATTTCCTACTTGACGACTTAATTAAGGGAAAATTAACCGTTCCAATTCATTCCCTATTCCAGAGGTATAACTTTATTAAATAAGCTATGCAAGTATATTTACAATACAAAGGGACTAGCTCCTAGATAATAGATAAGATAGACAATAATTATTGTACTATGAAGATGTCGGACATAATGATAGATTTTCACAATCTTTAGTCTCTGTAGATACCTTTGACTTAATTGTTCTTTTCTAATTTGTTAGAATAAACTATTATATAATGAGAAAAGAAAATTCATTCTTATGTAATTATATTTGAAAACATTTTTGTTTCTCTTTAGATTGAGCATATTAATTCATAGGGGTATATAAATTTTTAATGGGTTAAAATTCACCTTAAGCTCCGAGGTTTTTAAAGTTTTATCGAAAAAGAATCAAGGTAACTTACAAAATATTTCCTCACGCATATTTTTAGAGGTGCGATAAACTGTTATTTTCCCTGAGAAGGCTATACGTTCTTCATGAATTTAACTATGTCATTCTATTTACAGATTCAAATAAGTATGTTTTCAATAATTCTTTTTCCAGAATTTTTCTTAGGAAATCTTCAAATATAGAATCACTGTTTTCGACAACGTCCTTAGAGGATAATTCCGCATTATTTTATTCCTTCCTTTCTTTGAGATTAATATTAATTTATCTTGCCAAAACTCGATGAGATTTCAAACCCGTTCGTGAAAAGCGTATTTCATTCTCATTTGGAGTCACTGGAACATTTTGTTCCTGTAAACTTAATTCTGTTCGCGGAATCCTATATTTCAATTTCTGTTTTCTAGAACTAAGAGACAAACTGCGTAGATTACGATTTCATTATTTAAAGGTTTTTCTTCGTCATTCGAGTCGTAAGTACAGAGATATAAGATTTGTCACAGATAGCGTCACGAATTTTCTGAGATGTACCGTCTCTGCAATATTTCGACAAAAAGGTTAAGCGCGTGTTTCTTTTCTCATAATTGCAACCGGAATATACTTCCTCATTTTACGGAAAGAGGGATTTGACTATAAATAGTTCCAATCAACAAGATGATTTAATATATTTTTATAATTTAATAAAACTTTGTGTTGTTTTATCGGTATATCTTTCTGTTGAACTTACATAAAGCTACAGACACATTTGTAATTTATTTCTTGGAAGTGCTAAGTATTCAAGTTTGCTTTTCCTCTCATGTTCTTCATATTAATCCACCATCTGACTTCAAATTGAAGATTTTAACGTACCATTTTTCAACTACTTGACGTGCTTTTTCTTAATTTTATTTTTTCCTTGCGTTTGGTCTGGAAGGTAATTTAAATATTTGACGATTTTGATTTTTATCTGAAATGTCTTGGACTCTTCCTCGTCTTTACCTCTGTCTGCATTAATCAAGAAGACTGATAATGAGATATCGGGAAATCACATTCCTATAGTTCACTCAATAAACTGAAATTCGAAGGAGGAAATTTTGTTGCTAATAAAGTATCAAGCTCAATTATTGAAATGGAATTTACCCAAAATCCCAGACCCTACTAATATAGCAAAGAAACGTTCATTGTGCAGCTGATTTTGGCTTCGGTTAGGTATTTTCGAATGCAATCCATTTACTCGAATGGCACTGAGCCAATATGCCCACAATTTTCTCATTTTCATAAAAATGGATCGAATCGAGTTTGCATCGCGATCGAAATATTGTTGTTTACATTTGTGAACCTGAAAAGTCATTTCCTAACCGCAGCATGGATTCGAATAAAATAGACAGGAAGTGTGTTGTGGTTAGCTAATTAAAAACGGTCCTATTTTTTCCTTATCGAAGAAACTGCGCTTAATTTCACTGAGATAATTGCACGCGCCTGTCGCTAGAGGGCAGGCTATTCGCGGATTCGACGCACCACTCCTCGAAATAGACGCGAATAGATAAGAATGCGTTTCATAGGTTTAATAGACGGCCAATATCGTTCTGTTGCCCATCCAAAGTAAACTATCCCACCTATCATCTATTTTGAATACTATTGTTCTATTCTGGTTGTTCTTTAGATAAACTTATTCGTTGCCAGCGTTGGTATTTGCAATTGATTTTATGTAAAGAAATTTCAGTTCGTCAACCGGAGCTAAAAAAATAATTTAATTGAAACTAATATAATTTCACGATCCATATCAAACTAATTTTAAATCGTAAAGCGTGAAACGTGTGTTACTAATATTGATATCCTTATGGAATGAAAACACCCTTGATTTTCCTTACTTTTGCTTTTAAATAAATATTTCCTTCGTTGTTGAGTATTATTTTACAGTTTACTCGAATTCTATTCTATTCACTTTCTTTTGGTGCTTGCCTCAATTTCGCACGACTTAATATATAATTTTTTTGCAAATTAAATAAAGCCTGCAGCCGATAAAAAATGAATTTTACAAGTATTTCTTACGGAAAACTATATGAACAATCTTTATTCGAGCCCAGGAAAATTAGCGAAGTAAGTAAGAACAGCGCTTCCTTCCCTATTTCAGAGCAAACGCTTGCAAAGTTTGACACAAATCTGGCAAACGATGTGGACTCCAATCAAACGCAAGATGAAAGACATAAACTCACGGATAAACAGCTTTATACTGGTATATACAGAAACTTTGCTTTCAATTGATTTAACTTTTACATAATCGGAGAAATTTTAAAAAATTAATTTATTATAAAATATTAAAAAGTTAATAAAATAAATTCAAAGCAGATAAAATTCTATATAAGTAATAAGTACAATTTTTAAGTCGAGGAAACAACCGCGTAAAGCAAATAAACCCAATGGTATATTAGTTAAGATGAGACTGCGCATAGTGTACTTCATAAAAATCAAATATCGAGGGAATCGAATTTATTTCTGGATACTTGAGTTCAAACGCTTACATACGAAACAACATGATATAATAGCAATGTATTACATGGAATACATCTTATTAAGTATGCGCGTAGCATATTATACAGACAATCGGTGGTGGAAATCGACCGCATACTCTCTTCATTAGTAGAAGAGCGGCGAGATATAATTATCACTCTCAAATGAAGGTTCGAAAAATAATGCGTACTTCCACATTAACCAAGCCGAAGCTCAGCCAACTTTGCCTCACGACAGAGATGCTAATTTCATCACTTTTTATAAATAAATTATGAGTGGTTTCAAAGCCATGGGTTTACAAATCACCACGTCTTATAAACGTGTGGTTTCCTACTGAAATTTCCTTCTTGTGAACCGGCGGCGGATAGGATTTGCATTCTTCCGTGGAGTTGACCCACTGAATAAGTTATCCCTCTTTCCTTCCGCCTCAACAGACAAATCGCAGCGGATTTCTCTCTTTAGCGAGTAATTCTACTTGACAAGCGTCGAGCGCTTCTTTCTTTGTCCATTTTTCTCTTTCGGACCTTTTTGTCGTCTTTATTTCAAAGAAACATCAAGGAATATCATATAGTTGGATTAGATTAAGCCAAGAGCGGAATTAACATGCCATACAGAGTAAGTGTACATGAAACAAAATGTAAAATTATCTATCTATCAACGATTTGTTTTCAAGCTCAAATGTTTGAAAAGGTGTATATTACAAAATATAATTCAAGTTCACAAGTAGATCTAATCTCAAAATGCGGCGATGATATCTAATAAAGAATTCTGTGCTACAGAAGCGTTTCAATGAATTCGTTTATGAAATGAATGCAAGTAAGTTGTGAACTTACAGTTACATTTTCAACGCTAAGAAATACGGTAAAACTCGTTTAAAACGCTCCCGCTGGGATCGATATCCCTCTTAATACGTGGTTTTCTTTCGGCCTCGATTCCTTTCACACTAAAAAGATACAAAAATAGCCGAATAATACGCACTATTACGGTTAAAAGGCAGTTGTTTCTCATGTGCCCACTGTAGCTAATTGCCGCCTCATATGATGGACCGAAGGTCGCTTACAAGATTCTTTTCTAATTGTCCTGCTAAACATTTCTTAAATAAAAGAGTATAAAATGACCAAAACTTAACAGCAAAGGAACACGCTCTCTTTTTACGAAAAGAGGACTATTTTCAGAATTTCGATTCTTAGAGTATATGATGAGAAAGCAACCAGTATCATACGATAATAGTCTCAATAGCGTACGCTCTACAACTGTGAAAAACTAAGAATTAAAGTTAACTAAAAGGTACGTACTTAAAAATGGTAAGAGCAAAAAAGCCTTCACCATTGTATTCTAATGTAAAAGAAATAAAAATTTGTAATATCCCGATTTTATCGCAGTTTTCACTTATTCCCCCGAAAAGCGTCTTAACCGGGTTTTACTGTTCTTCCTCGGAAATGATTTCGAGTTCGCAAACGAAACGGAAACGCCTTGAGAAATTCACAATCGGCAAGATATTCAACTCCGAAATTCTAACTCATCATATCCGTGTACAGGAAACGCCAACTTTACTTAGAATCCACCCCTTCATTTGCTCACTATTCCGCTTTTACTACCAAGAATTAGAGGGTTGAAACACGCCTTTAAATAAACACTTCTCCGATGATTTTTCTCCTCGGCTTATAATTCTGCAATATTTCCAACCTTCTCGTATTGTTAAACGGTCTCATTTCCTGTTATCTCGTCCTCACTCTGGATACTCTCCTGTAAACTGTCCGTGGTTACGCGGCCTAGAATTCCATGGGAAGGCACACCTTTCATCCGGTCGTCAACTATTGGATCGAGAAGGACATATCAGAGGCAAATTCTAAGTGAAGATGCGAATCCGATTCCTTAGCAACAGAAATGAGGTCAAGGTCGCGTTGGAGATGATTGCTCCGGCGATAGAGGAAGATAACCGACGCTCGTGATCATCACGAGAATTGAGACAACAAACACTTATTACCCGGATCTTACGAATCCTGCGTGATGCAAGAATCCTCGGATCCTACGAAATGACTACCTTCAAGTGAATGCGTCAAACTTTTACGAGATTTCCTTGGAAACTTCAAACGTACGATGCTGCATTTACAGTAAAACCCGTTTAAAAAGCTCCCTTCTTGGGAGCTATTCTTCCTAATACGCGGTTTTCTTTCGTTCCAGCTCTCACTGAACATGTAAATACAGCTCTCATACTTGCTTAGAACTCGGATATTTCCCAGATGAGATGCAACCCGCTATGGCCAACCAACAGACCGATACTAATTTGTATAATTTTTTCCTATTTGTCTATCTCATAAAAATTTCTTCATTGTAAACTTAAAGATGACAAAAATTACATAAAATATGAAGACACTTTCTTTATACGAAAATCAGATCATTCTTCAAAAATATAGCAAAAAGGCCAAAAGTATGACAGATAGATGGTTTTCGGACTCTCCAAATATCTGAATCTGTGGCAAGTGAAGCAAAATAAGAAGATTCCTTTCCGTTTTTATGGTGAAAACCCTTTTTTAAAGTTAAAGGAACATAAATTCACCACCTTTAGTCTTTTGGCGTGAAAGCAATAAAAATTTATAAAATCCCGTTAAAACATTATTCCGCTTATAATGTGGTTTTCACTTGGTCCCCCGAAATATTCTTAACAGTTCTATTATATCCTGTACAAGCGAAGTCTCACATCTTTGATTTTAATGTACTTTGATTAAAAGTAGGGAAAATTTTTGGATGGATTTATTTTGGGTTTGGATTCTGGCGAGAATTACCTGCTGACTGAAAAATTAATTGTTCGAGTAATATTAAAATTCAGCCCTAATTCTGTTTTGTATTTAATGTACACTTTATTTTTGGCGAGAAGGCTTTATTTTGTTTATATAGAATGGTGCTGACTTGTGAATTTATATTATAATTATTGTTTAGAATAAAATTAATGCTTTTATTTAAAATTTTCGTGTGATATGAGGTAGTGATTTACTATTATCAGTATTATTAATACTATTATCAGTATACTACTCTTATTACTATCAGTGAAAACGATCTAATTGAGAGATATAGGGTTTATTTTCACGTTTTAATCTCTTCCTTTGTGTTTAAACGATATACCGACTAAGAAGAAAATAACTACCTGAAACAGATGGAGGAAATAGATTACTAATGTGAATACACCCAGAATTATGAATAATTGAATAAAATGCAATATTAATCATGAATATTTGGCGAAGACATAAGTAACGTAAGGCAGTGTTTCCCCATTTCATGACACATTCACGCCCTTGCTTTAGGTTCGTGGCAAATTTGGTCTATATTCAATTTAAAAACTAATATAAAATTGAGAATAAAATATGTATCCGCCTACGAAATACGAACTCCCGTTAAATGAAAATATAACTCTTAACTATAGTATAAAACTACCTCATCCTTGGAATGGTACTTCTCTAGCATTAGGATGACGAACTTATAGTACACGATCATTAGTATATGATTCTGGCTTTGGAGACGCAGACACCATATTTGTTATAAATAAATATATTTAAACCCAATAGTTTGTTATAATCAAGAGTCAATCTAATTCATGAAGATATCCTTCCTTGGGCTCATAATGAACAAACTATCTTTCTTCAACGTCATTTTACACATGCATCTAGATCTCGTATAATTAGGTACTCAGACGGTGCAATGTTCGCCACTTACACATGACTCAAAGGACGCCGGTGTACCAAGAAACACCGAATTGAAAGCCTCGAGATTTGATACGGTTTAGAAACAGGAAAAGGCTTTGAAAGATTTGAAGATTCAGCAGCAAGACTGTGACTATACAATCTAAAATTCTAAAAATGTTTATATCTAAAATTAAGTAAATGAGCTGCATACATGCGGCATTTTTCCACACGGCATATACTGGGATATAATCGACAAAAGTTGACCAAGAGGTCAAAAATTGTTTCTTTGATTTTGGAAATTGAACCTTCGTCGAGAAGTTCAAACAGATTGAATTTTAAGTTTCCTTTTGTTATTTTTCGTTATTTGTAAGCATGAAGGACGAATCAGTATTATATTACGATTCCTTTGACTCAACATAACTTTCTCGCTCATCTAAAGCTATGAAATTACTGATACATTTTCGGCCAATTTTTTAGATAAATTAAAGGAGAAAATAGAACTAGCACTACCTACTATGAAGTGTCTTATACAAAATTAATTTTATTGGTATCTGAATATACAATCTGATAAAACTGTTTCAATTCACCGAATGCCCTGCGAATGCGATGGATATTTCTGCAGCTCGGCAGAGTCCGGCTGAGTGCATCCCGAATTCACTTCCTTTTCTCATATAAAATATTATCATGTTATGTTCCGGCTGTATAAGTTAAAAGTTAAAATACAGTAATTTTAAAGTATAGTAAAAAAATTTATCTCATACATTAGCGGAGTCAAAGCATAAATTTTTAAAATCTTGGTTTATCGAATTTGGTGAGTCTTTGATTAAAATGGGCTGCAGTGCATCTTGAGACGGGAAAAATTCGCGGTTTAAATGGGTAGCTTCTCAAGCGGTATTTTTAACATTTGTTCCGTGTGAAAGGGACCGGAAGAAAACCGCCTATTATGAGGGAGCACCTTAAACGGGTTTTACTCTATATTGAATACGCTTAAAGACTACGCATTTATTGCTTCTCAGATATTATCAGTAATTTCGGGATTTATTTACGCTTAAAATTCACACGAGAAAAGATTAGCAATCAAAATAAGCGGTGTAAATGACTTATTTAAAAATGTTAATTAGTCAATTTAGGCTGAAACGGTTCAAAGGGATTCCTTTTTCAGTGAACTTGCGGACAACAAAAAGTAGGGGGAAAGCGTGAGCGAAAACATCAAAGGGAGAAAGAGAAAGGAAAAAATGTAAATGCAGGAAAAAGAGGAAGGCGGATTTAAAGAGGAGGAGATGAGAGGAGAAAATGGAGTGAAAGAGAGAGAGAGAGGTTGAGATGAGTTGTGGATGGAAAGAGAGAGAGAGAACGGGGGAATGAAGGAAAATGAAGGAATTGAGAAAAAGTCGAGAAACAAATAAAAGCTAGAAGGAATAACATGGTGAGCATTTCGAGAAAGAATGCTAAAATAATCACTGCCATTTTTGAAAGCTGGGATACTCCAAGAAGTACTGTTAGGGATAAAATTAAAGTTTCCAACTTCATAACACGCACTTTCATACATCCTAGAGAGCATACGTTTTTGAGGACATATTCTCTTTTCTGTGGTTTCTTTACATATATCATCGGGTTTTAAAAATTTTTCCTCCTTTGTCCTAGTTGTTATTTTTAGTATTAATTTAAGTCTAATATTCAATTAAGCAACAAAATCTTTACATTTCAGAAGTTTTAAATGTTTTTCAAAGTAATGTTTCGTTTTTTATAAGATGAAGTTTCTAATATTGAAAGTCCTAGTTTATCCAACGCAAGTCCTAGCTTTTCTAAAATAAATATGGTCACCCCACTAGTAACAGAGTTACTAAAAGACTATAGTAAAAGAATGACCAGAGCGCAACTTTGTTCGGGCGTAATTATCGGTTAGATTGAAATCTAATCATCCGAAAATATTCCTCGTCTTTGGGATTCTCTAAAATGTAAATATCAATTTTAATGAGTATCTGATCTTGTATTTGGAATGGAAGAGGAGGAAATGACTGGTTCATAAAAACCTGCAATGGAAGGCCGAGAGTTAATCGAAGTTACGCGCAAAATAAAATATAACTAGTCTATCGAGACATATCGGAACCTCCTCGGGAATACGAAGACTGCGGAAATTCATTTTTATTTTCTTTTAAAGACATTTATTGCTACGCACACGCGTGCGTACGTTCGTATGATTCAGATATAAGCCAATAGATGGCAAATAATAACCTAGTATGTTCTCCATTAATACAATGACGGATGGCGCGAATGTAAACATTTTTCAAAATAGCAAGAAATTTTATCATAATTACATAAATTGTTTTAATTAAAAAGGGGGCGTGTGAATTTTTCAAATTACAAGTTTCATTTTCCAAAAGAAAAATCGATTTGTTTTCAGTCACAATTAAACTTGTCATTAAAATATAAAACGACGCGTTAATTTCTATTTAATTATTTACTTACCAATTACTCTTTTGCTATTTCATCAATAATTAAACATGTTTCAACGGGCTTTTCAACTTCCTTATATAATCGATATCTAATTTGTATATACAGTTATAAAACAGGAAATTGGTTGTAAAGATATACGATGATAAATATACATAAGCATATATGAAAAGTCCCTTTGGTAAGGGGGGATGCGAATGAGAGAAAGAAGAGAGGAATGAAAGGGAAGTTGGTTAAACGGCGTTGGGGTGAGTGGCGTGTTGAAAAAGGCGAAGTAATGAGCGCTGAGATGAGTCGCGTAATTGTCCCGAGCAATTGCACTGTGCCCCGGGGCCTCTCGGTTGCTATGGAGATACTGCACGAGAACCGCTTCTCCAATGATCGCGCGCCGTTTTTCCCGCCAAATTCCACGTTGCCATGTGAGATATTTATATCTCTCATTCTTCCTCGCTTTTGCCGATATTTTGCACATACACATTACATCGACTCGCACTTTTTCACGACTTAATGATTTCGTTAGATCACAGTTATCTACTAAGTCAGATTAATATCTATTCAAACTATGAACTTAAACCTACGTAAGTCTACGTAAAATATACCACGCATTTATATGCATCTCTCAAGGATGAAATATAACATTTTAAGCATTCCAAACCATGTAACTAGCGCTATTTCTGTGCCATTAATTTACTTTATGTTTCGGCCGAAAATGCTCTCACATAAGGTTTGCAAAGTTCTTAAGGCCTTAAAGGTCATTATTTAGGCGATATTGAGACTAAAAGGTCTCTTCCTCTATCTAAACTATCGTCAGTGTTGCTAATAAAAACATTAATAATGCATAGAAATTGACATTTCAAACAGGGTAGAAAATATTCGAAAACTAAAATCACTTAAAAATTGAAAGAAGGTATATGTAGTAGAAAAAGTACTTAAAAATTGAGGAAATCAAATATAATGGATAGGATATTTGAGAATATTCAAAAATAAAAAGTAAAAATTATCGGAATAAAAAAGGCGAATTAATAACCTGGAAAATTTAGAACCAAGGGACTCGGAAATATTTCAGGACAAGTAAAAATACCTGGAAATATTTGATTTTCTATATCTTTGCGGTTTACATTCGATCCTACACATTTTTGCAGGCTTCAGACAAGATATATTTGTAAAAGAAACAAAGATTATTTATATTTATTATTCTAAATTCATCGAGATATAGATAAAGTAATACATAATGAAGACGATTTTCAGAGAACAGAGTGAAAACCGCTTGGGAAAACTAAGTGGGATAACGTTATGGCTGAGAAATTACAAAATCCTTTATCTTCTATGTCAGAAAAGGAGGATTATTTTGGCTCTTTAAGTTTTAAATAAACGTTTTACACCTTAAAAACGAAAATTAATCTTCTGTAGTTCGTTGTACTTGCCATACTTGTGGATTCATAGAAATTCCGCTAACTATTGCTGTCTAATACTGGTTGTTTTCTCGTCATAGTTTTAAGAAAGGTGTGCTAATCGTGCAGAGAGAGCTTCTTCCTTTCTTGCTTAATTCTGTTCATTATTCACTCCACTATTAAGAATTTTATGAGAATTATAGAATATGTAGATGTTAAATATTTTCGATCTATCGAATGAGGTGGCAGTATTGGGCTGCTGTACATTTGTAGACCGCTTAATAAGTAGCAGAGCGCTATTTTTACTGTTCGTTGAATTTGGAAGGGACGGAAAGAAAACCGCTTCTGAAGGGAGAGCGTTTTAAACGGCTTTTGCTGAATTATTTACTTACTCGTTGTCTTCTTTTTCGGAAGGTTTTACATTTATTAATCTAAATTACAATAAGTAAATTAAATCAAAAGATAAATAGTAACCTATTTTAAATATAGTTTTTCCTATTTCATCCTTGTTCTAACAAAACCCCATTTTAAGAGAGCGTGACTCCTTTTTTCGCGCTATGCAAAGCTAACTATAAATGTTTTCCATAGAAAATGGGTTTCACATGAATGATTGGTAAAAGCCTCAGTTAACTTCCTTATTTCTGGTAAAGAATTTTTTAAATGATAATTGGGGCCTTTAGAACATTCCAGGAATCTTGCTTCTGGTTTAGTTTCTAACTAAATTAAAACCTTGCAATTTTATCATGAAGTGGTGTTATAATACGATCTAATAATGAAAATACTCACGCTCACAAACAATCAGATATGTAACGAACTTTTTGTGAGCTGCAGTAAGCTTGCCAACCGATTCAAAGGAGACCATAAGGTTTCTTTATCGCAAATAGTAACGGAACTATAAAAAAATAGCATTCAGTTTCATTCTTTTCTCATAATTTTCTCCTCTTATTCTTGGAAACGTGGCTCTTAGCAGTTGTCGTGAATTCTCTCTATATTTCTCCCTTCATTTTCTCTTGAAGTCGTGCATCAACATAATTTTTTCTGAAAGTAATAAGAGACCAAAACATGATTCTGATGAAGAAAAAGCAATAGAAATCACAAATAATCTTTTTAAACACTACAGATACATTCAAAAATTAAAATCATAGAATAAATAAAAGAAGGATAATTAAATAAAAAATACTTATGACATATAAAGAAAATTTAAATACTAAGGAAGAGGTATAAAAATTTAATGTGTAATAAAGATAGCAATACTAATTCATAATTAAATTCATTCATATCTTCACACATAAGTTCATGGAATCGAAATTTATTTACAAAACTTGGTAAGATTGGCGGTGCAAAGCATGGATATAGGATCACTCTTGACTAAAACAAACGTATGTGAACTTCATGCAGGATTGTGTGTTATGATAAAAGACCTGCAATTTTATACAGGATAATAATATAACCTTAAATTACATTATACCATACAGTATATACGATTGGTGGCATGAAATCTTTTGAACCAATCTCTAAATACATAAATATCGAATGAAAATTGAAAGTGTGCGTAAGGCAGCTGCAATGGACCCGATTTCATTTGCAGCAAGAGTGACGATTGGGATAAAACGCCTTTCTCTCTCCGAAGGACATTTGGCCGCAATTCAAAGAATCGCTAACAGTTGTGATGGAAGGCTCCATCTTCGTAGGGTGTCGCCTTTACAGCTGATCACGGCACTAGGATGCGCATCCCTTCGCTTTTTATTTCACGCATTCAATCTGCGCATAAGCCTCATAATTTTGTCATGACATTACTCATAAAAATTGTACGAATGTCCACGTACGCGCCCATTTCTTTGGATGTCTCCTTTGATTTTCGTCGCTCCTAAACGTTCACCGTTGCGAAACGACGGCCGATGCCTACAAGCACAACTGGTTTTGGTCGCGTGCCAACACTTACTACTGGATGAGTGTAAAAACTCGCGGGAGATCAGGATCGTGGTAACTTTTCTTCCCCACTAACTGAAAGCTTCTTAAAAATACTGCTGAAGAAAAATATCAAGCATAAAAGGTATGAATGTTTCTGCAATTAAAATGAGGAATAATATTGTTCATTGGAGCAATTTCTTCGACAGCATAAAAACCTCACTACCGATATAAATAATCGTGGTTTTCTTTATCTCAGGGCGCTGAATTTCACTTACTCTCTTATTTTTAAATATTTTTAATTCTACCTATTATATGTTTCTTCAAAGCTATGATGTGGAGAATGGAAACTCGCCATATGTGTAACAGCACTCTTCTTAAAACATTACCGTATCCTGCGACTTGATTGATAATGTAAATTAAATGATTTTGAGCTCTCGATTTCATAGGAATTTAATTGTAAAGCATTATCATTTATAGTTAAATGACTCTAAAAGACTGTATTACAATCGATATTTAGGTCTTATCTGGTAGTTAAAATAATGGTTGAATAAACTATTCAAATATTCAGCTTATTGTTAATTGTTAAGTATCATTTGTGTAAATGTAGAATATGGCGGATTACGATGAGACACTGTTTAAACGAACCTCACGATTATGAGAATTATCAGTAAAGGCTTCTAAAAGTCAAAGTGATAGCGAACCAACTGTATTAATGGTTATATAATTCACTCCAAGCCGCTAACTAGAAGTAACCGTAACGTTTAGTTTTCTGGACAAGCAGATCTGACTAGAAATAATAATATCTGTCTAAGTTTAAGGGGTCTGCTTCGACAATGACAATTGACGTTAGCTCAAGAAGAAGATAAATTGATGGTCGGTTTGATTTTTCGCAATAATTTGTGAGTAGCCGTCGTGACTGCTTATTTAATTTTAAGAATCACCAAGAAACCATTCACCAAGTCCAAATCCAAGAAAGAAGATTTCTATAGACGATTTGCCATTGAGCTAGTGGGATATACTCAAGCAATTGATAGGGAGAGGCATTAACCAGGTGGTGGTAAATACTACCTGGAGCCTTGTCACTAGGATTCGTAGAGAAATGTAGGTTTGATGGCATGAATAGTATTGAAGGTATAAATTAGTAACCTTAACAAAATTTCATATAACCTGTTTCGGCTGTTGCGATCTATAGAAGTGCTTGTATACCTCGGAACAGTACCTGATGATGGTATTTTAGCTGAAAACAGTCGTTTTTCACATTTTTCATCAAAATTATTAAGTGTTTCTTTACCTTCATACTGTCTTTCCAATAAACCCTACCTACGAATGACATAATTTGTGAGAAATGTGTTGTTTCCAAGTATTCAACTATTTCACTATTGCTAATCTGTACTTTTCAAATCAGGAATATTGAGGCAGTCAAAGACTTGAAGAATAACATTGTAAAGGAGGCAAAGAGTGCAACCACCTTAAGAGTTGAAAGAAACTACGCTTACGAGCCAAATATTAAACCACAACCAGCAAAGAATATAATTTCAAAATAAAACTATTATTGTTATTCAAAACATGATTGTACTCTATTATGTTTTTATACATATAAATCTGTTACATATTACATTATGGGTAGTTTTAGCATATTCTGACGCTAAAAAACAGAGGTTAATCATTTTATAAACCGGCTGAGACCAGGACGTCGTCTTTGTGCCATTCTGAATTAATTGCATCTTAAGATACTCCAAGTATGGGCAGTGTCACTACTTTATGAAAACATTCTGCTATATGTTTTGAATAACTCATCTTACCAATAACTCTCCTTATCTTACATCGTACTCTTTATTCGAGTTTTCCATCAGATCGGGACAGCTTTAAAATCGCCATGCCTTCAAACCGGGACAGTCCCGATACAGAGGCGAAGCTATGCTAAACATAATTATGGTTTATCTTCTGGGTGTATTTTGCGATTCCATAGGAATAGCTGTCAAAGACGACTTTACGATTTCTTAATGAGATACGATTAGGATAGAGCTCTGCCAGATTTCAAAATGATTATTAATAGCCGATAAAAATATCGTTATTAATTTCTGTAAGCAAGAAAACAGAGATAACATAGAATTATTTTCTCTTTAGCTTTCCAGTCGTGCGCGAAAGCAAAAAAGTAGTAATTCACAACATTTCAAATTTATCACCCTTTTACCATTTTTGTAACGCGCTAAAATTTGTTCTCTTTTGATTTAAACCTAATTACAATATGTAAATCTCCTTCATAAATGGATAAACAATGGCGATACATTATGGAGCTGCAAGAAGTATCATTAATCCCCGACGGGAAAATAATTAAAGCCGTCATTTTACGCAAAGACTCATGGGGGAAAAAAGCGAAGGAAACCGGATTCAAGCACATCATGAGCAGCGTACGGCGAGAATACTTATATAACTACTATACGCGCTCTCGAGATCGTCAGCTGTTCGCGGGCAAATGTCCAACTTGGCGGGAGTCTCGGTAACGTAAACAAAAACGCGGGAAAATGTTGTACGCTAGCGGAGGGCGTGGGCAGCAGCCATTGGCAGAGAGTTGGATTGGGAAACTTACGCAGGAATGGATAAGAAAATGCAGCTACTAAGTTGTCCTTCGATGCAGTCTATCTCCAGCTGCCGGCGGCGACGTGAGTTGCAATTCCTTGCCAATGTGTCCTATCGCTTGCCTAATGTCGAACCCTTTAACCTTTAGCTGGGAGATAGTGAAAGGTTAATTCGCATGGGGAAGACATGCGTAAGTAACTTCTCTTGTCTGTATACACACTGGATAGCCAAAAATAGTGCGAAACGTAAAGAACTGCACAATGGTAGAGCACAAGGAAAGAGATGATGATATAAAACGTTATTAGGACGAGAGTGAGACTAGTAAGTCTCTCCTTACATCCATCCCTTCGTCATATATAATTGAAAGGAGAGGGATAACTTGAGATAAGTGACCAGAGGATAACTGCATATTGCGTTAATTTAAAAATATCCATTTTCATTTCCGAAAAATACCACAGCAAGATTTAAACTCGCAAATGGCGATTAACCTATGAAAACTGCAAATAGTTAACTTAACTTTAAGGAGAATGATGGTTAAGACAGATATGAAAGGCGTGTAAAACTGATTCGCTTTCAAATATATAGTAAATAGAGAAATGTGTTGTTATGAAACAAGAACAGAAAGAGATCATGATTCACGAAAACTCACCAGAGAGCTTTTTTAGTGTTCAGGGATAACATTAAGTATCTTTTCTTACAATTTATGTAGAAATGTCATATATAAACAAGAAATCTTTATTGCTCGAATATAAACATCAGTCGAGCTTGTCAATAAGTACATTATAGGGACCGATTAATAGAGATCTGCAAAACAGGAATATATCCGAATCGAACCGCGCGGTTAGATACGTTACAAGTCTACCCGAATAATTCGTTCTTGGAGGAATACAATATTTTGCTAATAACAATTGCATACAAATTACGAAAACATCATATTCGGATCTGATCAAGATTGGTTTCGTATCGGATGCTGAAGAAATCTCCATTCGTTGCATATCCGAACATCGCTATTACTTTGATATTTATTTTGGTGTGTATTTTAAGTTGTGTCTATCAACATTAGGTTCAGAAAAGTACATTTAATTGGTCCTCTAATGATAATGATTAATTTTCATAAATTCGTGTACTGATTATATGGGTTTCGGATTCCACATGTTAATTTTTATAAAGTCGGATACGTATCGGATGGGATTCCCATCTGTATCCGATCATCGCCATTACCATTGGCACTTATATACTTATATGTGTATATTTTGAACTGTACCTGTCAACATTAGGCTCAGAAATGTAAATGCCATTGACCCCGTAATAATAATAAATGCGGATCAGATTCGGATAAGTAGTCTTCGGATAATGAAATCTATATTTTTGCAGATTGATATGGACGCGATTTGGTTGGTCCAGGCATGTTGAAGTTATGATGAAGTCGTATGAAAACTCCAATTATTAAGTACAAGTTAATAATATAATTTGAGTTAATGTTGTGAAAATCTTTTAAAAGCTACCATTTAAGTAAAATACTTAACTACTCTGAGCAAAGCGTTTTACTGTCAATTTTTCAGTATCATTTTTATCATTCGTAGAAGTACAAGGAAGTTTTGCTGATCGTCTACAAAATAAATCCCTGAGTTACACTATAGAAATCCGAAAAATAAACAGTGACTAAATAGAAAAAAAAGACAATGATCGTTTCCTTTCCATTTCATTAAGTTTTAACTAAAATTTTTAACTTTATTTAGAATTCATTTACTTGGAATCTCTGATATGTGATGGAACCTGTTCCAGTTGAAGACTAGGAGTGCGCGGTAATCTTTTGTTAATGTAAAGTATTGCTCGGAAATAGCAGGTACTGTATTCAGGAAGCTCGTATCCCATTTCGTTTATTACTCCTGCCCTACGCAAATTGATCAATTTCATATCTCGAATGAGCTTCTTTCATTTGTTTCAACGATGCTGAACTGGATCTATGACTCTCAATCTTCTACTGAATCGTAAGAGATGAATAAATGCATGTAATTGTAAGTTCCATAAAAAAATCAAGAGCCGTTTCGTAATCTTGGAATGAAAGTCCGAGAAATGAGCGTACGTATTTCAAAACGCTAAGTGTGCACGTGTTCCGACACTCGCTCTGCAGCGAGATTCTAGCGGAATATTTACTTGCCATAGTGACACTTCAAAAAATATAAACATCACCTTCGACGGTAGCCATTCAGCGGGAAGCTGGTTTTTTCCTTTGGAAAGCACTTGCAAATGCGCGCGCAGAACGATCTCACTTTTCCCGCGCGATTCTTTGGCACGCGTACGATAGACAACGAATGGCGGGAAAATGGGAAGGTCAGAAAATCTAACGAATATAATATCGCTTACATTCACACACGAATATTAAATAAGGTATGAAGCGATTGTTTCGAGGGCTCCTGGATAGCCGAGTAGGTAGCACGTTCGCCTTTGGGGAAAGCGATCTTCGATCCCTGATCCCCTAAATGCGAAATGAGTTCAGTTGTCGAAGCACGTCCACCATTACAACTAATCGCAATAACATTGCTACTTTACATGAATCTAATATTTATATTTCACACACGGGTGAAAATATACACCTCTGTTTTATTTATAAATAAAAATATAATTAACGTATTATAAAACTTATATATTTTAAAATACTTCGCGAGGTTTATTTTCGTTTGGTAAGTGAGATGAAAACAGGCACTAGAATATGTGACTCTTACAAACAGATATCAAAATTATGAGGCGTGATAATGATTTTGAATAATTTTCCATTAATCACTGAATATCCACTGTTTCAAGACACTAAATTAGAAGAGAAATGTTTCATTTTATCTTTAAAGCAATACTTTTTTAATGTTTGCGATATGGATACGCTGGACTCACCCACAAAAGAGATAACATAAGCTGTGACGAAAGCAAAAATTGATGATGAAAATAATGTCGATAACATAAATAGAGAAACCAAATCATGGTAGGAATTTATGAGTATGAGAGCGCAATAATGATTTTTAAATTATTATGAAAATGTCAAAATAGCTACTCTATGCTTTAGACTCTTCTTTTGCAAATGAATACAGATACAATAGGGAATAGGTAGAACATTTTCTGGTAGTATCTTTGCAAATAAACTTTTCGAAAAGTTTCCCAACTCCCTCCGAGGGACTTTACCATAGCCGTAACGCTACTATCGAACCTAAAATCGCCACTAAAGAAAAGAGCTGTTCTACATTGGACCATCTCTAAATCTGATCCCTTCTTCGAGTGAATCCCAAATCGCGTTACTTTGATGCCCTCTTCTGAAAATGATAACTCACCAACCTGTTTCCTACACTTCAAAGGCAATACCTCTGCTTAGGCACAAGGGCATATCCGATCCTCATCACCGGTTATATATTCTTTCAATACTAAATGTTTGTGCATCACAACTTGATCAAGTAACCCTAATCCCACTCTTCTCGATCGATATCGAGATATGTCCAAATATCTTGGATATCAGGTAAAAATAACACAGCAACTTAAGAGAACGGTGTGGGGTGATACAAGATGACTCTCAATCATACCCCATATACGAAATCTCATCTTAGTCCACGAACTCTAGTTGGGTCTTTTCTAAAAGTAATTACAACCTATGTAAATTAATCAGTAAAAATAGCACTTTTCTGCAATATATTTTTTGTCATAAGTAATGAGTATTCCTGTATATAAGATAAAACTACAACCACGCTAAGAAACTATCCTCGAAACCGCGTGGGAGAATGTGTATGGGCTGAATAAATCACTCAAGATTGCTGTCAAAGGCTTCTTCTCTATCTCTCCAGGTAGCAATGACATTTTCACCTAGGTTTACGTAGGTTTTAGCTGTAAAAGAGCCAGCAGCTCAACTACCCCATCTTGCTCCGTTTTCTCTTCCCTACTCTCTTCCATATGAGACGTTTTTTATTACATAATAATAAACTTTATTACAGGCGCATTTCCTCTTACATTTTACAAGCAATAGTTATAGAAATATTTATATATAAAAGAATATAAGAGTATATAAGCTATCTCTATATAAGAAATTAGAAGAAGGAAGAGATAGCTTACAATTTTGCACCTCTTTACATTAAGTAAAGAGCTATAGTATAAAGTAGAAATTAATAAAAATATAGAATACAAAAATTGTATATAATAAAAATGGATAGTTACAAATTATCTGGCATGAGATTTCATGCGGTGTTACTTAAATACTTTAGAAGTGAAGAGAATTAAAAGAAATGGAAAGTTTATAATCTGCGTTATGTAATAAAGTTTTCACAACACATAATTCAAAATAACATTTATTAGTAATTCATTATATAAAGTAACAATGTATTAGGAACTAATCCAATAAATATATATCAGTATCATTATTCAATCAATATATTAACTATCAACGATTATATCAAAAGATATTTTAATTATTGGGTTTATAATTTGGTAATATGACTTTAAACTAGTATTTGCTGGAAAGTAAAGGAGGAAATTATTTGGGACGGGTGTAATTTAGCAAATGTCCGCACAAGAAGAGAAAATTTATAGCAGAAATGAGTGAAAGAGTAAAATGGTAAAGGATAAGTGTTGAGGAGAAGAAAGAAAGGGCGATTGAGATGAAGGAAAAGAAAAGATGCCCTTGGATTGAAGCATCCAAGAAGAGGAACAGGTGTTGGCGCCAAACTAAAGAAAACACCTGTTGAGGTTTACAAGCCGCAATTTGAGATCTCCTTTGTTTTTCGCAAAAAAGCGAGCGAAGAGTGCGTTAATCACTGAGAAAGTGATCTTACTTCCGAAAATGATGCCGACTTCCACAAGAGGACGTGAAAATACGAGAAAAGAAAACACGTTTGCGATATTTGTGGAAGAGTAAAGAGAAAAAAATTGATGCGGGATTGTGAATTATATATTCCATAAAATTAATGATCTAGCATGATTTGATGAAATTTTGTTTTAAATACAGAATTAAATTTTTATTCTATATTCAATTTTCATTTTTAATGGAGAAGCTCAGTAAACAAACATTTATTAAATTAATATCACAATAATAGCTAAAAATTACTTGTTTATAATCCATGAAAAGTTAGTGAGAAATATGTATAATGTCTAAATATTTCAAAATGCAACAGAGTTAGTTTATTGCTCACCGATTCAGTTCGAATTCTTAAAAAGTGCTTCAGTCATATTAATTTGATTTCGACTATATGATAAACAATTTATTCGTGTGAAAACTAAATTTACTGCTTATCACACATAATCGGGTCTACAGCCAATTTTTTTTTCTTTGATAACTTTTCTACTATCTTCACAGCAATAATAGTTTTCTAGTGTAGAATCTGCGTACTTCTAAATTAAATCTTATATTGCAACTAATAAAAGTTTTAAATTGTACATAGATGAAATTGGATAGTTTACTTTAGTTGGATAATTTAATTTACCTTTATCTCTTATCAATTACCTATTAATTTACCTTTATCTTTAGCTCTTTATCAATTCCCTCATAGTAAGGTAGGAACCAAAGTGCGAAAAAATCCCACTTAAAGTGTAATTTATAATAAAATACAAATATATGAAACAAATAAAAGTATTAAATAATTTAAAATTAGAAGAGACGTCATTCAGTCATGAGATTGTCCTCCTTTATTTAATGTGATTACTTGAAATTATTGTCACAATTTATGATAAGTACGAGCCCTTCTACATTTCCGTCGATTTCTATATTTAACTTCCTTCGATCGGCTCTCCTTGACCTTTATTCAAATACCTTTTCAAATCATACCCTTCCTGGGAATTATAAATACCCCTCGGGTTTTGATTCTAATCCCATTTTTTTGCTTTGCTAAAAATTCGATATTTATTTTCGCGTCGGAACGTAAGCAATCATTACCTCCCAGACTTGGCTTTATAAACGCAGAACTTTAAGTTGCTCAGCTTTTCTACTCAAATCATTTCCTTGTCCTTTGGCGAGCGTGAGTAGACTGAGGAATAACAACATCTGCCTCTTCTCAAGGACTCTATAGAGATCTAGCTGTCCTCAGAGAGTAATAGTATGCACGGCGGAGAGAGTAATGATCATATACTCGGAAAGCTGCTGCTCTCGAGACGCGAGTACCACAGCAACTGCAAAAAAGAACACTAATTCCACGATTCCTTTAGATTTTAAATTCAGCTCTCAACTCGACATCTACCCACGTAAAAACAAAATTTATGACTGACGTTACTCCTCCGCTTTTATTCTTCAAAAAAGAGTATTTCTGTGGCTTAATCTCAAAGCTTTGAAAAGGCTGGGAAGTCGGATCAACAGATAAACAAAGCGGTGCATATAAAATGATATTGGATTTATCGGGTGTATTTTGGAGGGAAAATGGTGTTCTCTCATTTAGAATTTTCTAAATATATTCAGAATTTATCCCACCACATTCTAAAACAGCCGTTCAAGGTTCAGGGTTCCGTCATAACAAGAGTATAAGAGATAACATCTCTTACATTAATATTATACGAGCTTAAAATGGAGAATATATTTGGGTCGGGTCTAATATAGCAAATCTCAGCAAACAGAGAGCAAATTATTGGAGAAAAAGTTTGGAAGATGAAGTAAAATGGCTTTTTCTATAATTTTCTTCGCCTCAAAATTGATGAATAAATCGCTACATCGATATAAGTGTATATTCTCCATCAAGAGAAGTCGGAAACTCCATACTGTCAATATTTGAGATAATAAGAGCCTCGAATCGCATTAAATGGGAAGCACTTAGAAATTCTGAGACCCACAACATAACTTTCCTTTGGTTATGAATTCTATAGCATAAAATTAAATTTGAGAGCCCACTTTTAGGAGCACAGTTTGAACATATCTAATAGATACGCTCATGCATGACAAAAAACCAGAGTATGAAATTGGCAATAATGTCATTACATGAGTTTCTGATAATACACATCCAGTTAAATGGTCCCACACTGCATGCATTGTCACCATATATCATCTTTTGAAAAATAAACCGCTCAAAATAAATGCATTTTTTGCTCTTTCCTTGACGGTAACTTACTTTAATATACGCTTGCTATTTTCACAACGTATATATACTTTATTAATGTTTATGTATTTTAAGATATCTGCTTAGCTTTTCTCGCTTCAAATGCAAAAGGGAGACAATACATTCTTAGTATCATTCTCACGGAGATTTAATGAAAATACCTCATTATAAATGATGAATAGTGCTATTTCTACTGAAAAACATATTAATTAAAAATTGCATATCCTGGGAATATATTAGGGCTCCCAAGAGCATAATTAAATTTCTCAGAATAAACTACTTATAATTATTAGGTTGTTTGTTGGTCTCTAACTCATGGTAAATTACCCTTACAATTACTGTTTTAAGTTCCAATAATTTAATCCAAAATTTACGGGAAAATATTCTCTTGTGGGACTTGGACATAGTGATTTTTCTGTCTCCACATTTAGATTTGGTTAATTAAGAGTTCCACAAATGTACGGCTGCATCCATCGATTTTACGGTTCCTCAGTTGATCTCTTTACAATCACATTCACCTTCTTTTAGCAATTCTCTTCATTTCTCTCACCTGAACACCATATCGCAGCTCTCCGATTCCATTTCGACTAGAGAAAGAATTTCAATATATATACATATTACATATTTTTTCCTCATTAATAGGTTTTGCCATTCCGGAGGTAGAGCGTTAAATGAAAAGCGGTCATCTATAATTTAAAAGTGACAAAAACATTCTCTGAAATTCTAATTTAACTTCATAATTCATAAAATGGTTGAGAATCGAACATATAAGAACGCCTCTTCAAGAATATCTGAAGAGCTTGTTAAATGATTTTCCTTGATTTGAGTAATTTATTTATACAAGAAATATAATAAATATTGTTCTACTTTATTAATATGTGAAATCGTCAATTTTTATGATTTCCATAGAATTTCCTTAGAATTCAGAAATGTATTTTCATATCTGTTGTCAGAGCGCGTTGTCTCCTACTTACAGGGAGAGACCCTCACTTTTGTCCGGGGATTTTGATGAAACTTTTTGTGGTGGTGCATAAAGTAGAGTAATGAAATAGTGTAACGGCGTTTCTCTGAATGGGCCTTAGTTTCGCTGCAATAATTAATTGAAAATTGAAAATTTGAGTATAGGCAACCCCGCATTACACGCCCGTACTAGCCGAATCTGCAGGAAATAACACGTTTTTTACTAATATTTTTAACTTAATTTTCATTTTCGTTTTTAATTATTTTCCTTGTTACTTACTTATGGACTAAATAATAATAATAAATAGATTTAATCAATAGTCCCATTAAATAACCTTCGCCAGCGCTATTTCTTCATTTACGGTACTTAACGACGGCTATCCTAGGAGCACAAAAAGGACTTGCATTCGAACGATTTCGGATTTCCTATTCAATAGAAAGCGACTGCCTTCTAATGTTTAATAATAATCACTAGGTGCCTCATAGTTGTTTGTTGAATAATAATCGTCTCCGACCACATACATGCAGATAAATCCCTAGCTAACGGGAAACTTTCCATAATTAATGTCTTACTCGACGTCACCTCTATTTTCTAACAAAACTCAAGCCAACATATATCGAAGCAACTAGAATTTTGTGAAGGTAAACGTCTCTCTATTGGAAACGAATACTGATAGATATTTGGAAAGAAACTTACTTCCCCATGAGTGGTGCCGCAATGCTTATGACTGGAGAGTGACTTCTCCTGCTATCATTTACTTCTATACAAATATACAAATAATTTTTATCTATCTTCAATTATCAGGAGAGGAAATGTTGATTGTGTTCTTAAATTTTATCAGTTTCAATAATGAATAAGTTTTTGGGTATAAATTACAACAAAAGGAGCAAGAAAATTGAGACATTTAAGGAGATTTTAATTTCATATTAGATTTACAATTTCCAACTTCGGCGGAAGAAATGACAGAATTATGTATCTTTCAATTCAAAATCACAAAAATTTCAAATTCTATGCAATAGTAATACACGACATAGAACTCCTGGTATATAAACGTCAAAATATTAAATCCTGGAAAATATCTAGCCCGTAAAACACATAAAAGTGTGAGATAAATCTATGAGGTAAATGCTAAAATATATTTCGTATATTTCCAGTAGTATTCTCCTTTTGAGCATGTAAATGGCTATTAAGAAGGAATGAACTATTTCAACAATTCAATATAAAAGGTAAAAATACAATAAAAATTTAAAGTACATCGGATAACTGTAAAATGATAATTGAAATGATGCCATATACGTAATATTTACAAGATCATACACGATATAGCGCATGAAGCAATATATTTATTATTGCTTTCCTTTCAATATACGAAACGATCCGATGGTGACGAGTAATTTTAGAAACCTCCTAGAATTTAAATTTACTTTTTATTTTATTTTATTCTAATGAGCGGTAAAATAATAATGGTATATGGATGTTAAATTTTTAATCTTTGCTTGCAAATGGGAAAATTTAAGTCTTTTTACAATTATTTGGACGAAAGTTGTTATAAAAACAACAGAAACATATATAGGTTCTACACCATGAGCATCTTACAAAGCATTGCCTTCCACAATCACAATTCATTCTTTGCACTTCATCTGGGAAGCATACCTGACGCACATTCTGGAAAAAACTTCTTTCCTCCGCTAGTTTTGATGCGTACCATGCATATTGTAACATGTCTCTGAATTTCGGCGATGGAAGTTGAAAATGCACAAGTGAGTGTATACGAATGCTGTCTTCCCGGGCACTAATCTCGCGGTTCTCTTGAATTAGATAATTACAGTTTTGTAACCTGGAAATGGAAATCTTCATTTGCCTGTAAAAATACACATCACAAGGCTGGCATACTGGTGTGCATTTCGTATGGTATGGTGGTATGATTTTTACTGTGCACGTCGGAATATTTTCGTCATCAATAAATATTTCTTCATAAATTGCAGAGTTTGTCTGCCCTCCCCATGAATCAACTATCAAAAGAAAACGATTAGTCGCCACGTATGGTTTTACTACACTTCTTAGGAAGCCCTGATATATCTCTGTAGACAATTTCCCCCATTTTGATGATACCACCACAATATTTTTAAATTTTTTCCCGTTAGCTAGGGATTTATCTGCGTATATGTGGTCGGAGACGATTATTATTCAACAAACAACTATGAGGCACCTAGTGATTATTATTAAACATTAGAAGGCAGTCGCTTTCTATTGAATAGGAAATCCGAAATCGTTCGAATGCAAGTCCTTTTTGTGCTCCTAGGATAGCCGTCGTTAAGTACCGTAAATGAAGAAATAGCGCTGGCGAAGGTTATTTAATGGGACTATTGATTAAATCTATTTATTATTATTATTTAGTCCATAAGTAAGTAACAAGGAAAATAATTAAAAACGAAAATGAAAATTAAGTTAAAAATATTAGTAAAAAACGTGTTATTTCCTGCAGATTCGGCTAGTACGGGCGTGTAATGCGGGGTTGCCTATACTCAAATTTTCAATTTTCAATTAATTATTGCAGCGAAACTAAGGCCCATTCAGAGAAACGCCGTTACACTATTTCATTACTCTACTTTATGCACACCACAAAGAGTTTCATCAAAATCCCCGGACAGAAGTGAGGGTCTCTCCTTGTTAGAATTCGGATCTAAATTGTGAGAAACTTAAGAGGATTCAAAATTTTTGTACGGGATAACCTGTTCTATTTATTTAAGCTAATATGAGTAACGTTAAATTATCTTAATAAAGAAGAATGTTAACTGCAATATAATACGACCTCATTCTATTTTTACGTTGAGAATCAATGGACACCTCAGCTAGTAACGTAAATCAGTATGATAAGGCGTGCCCTTGTGGAATGCCATGAAGGAGAAGAGAGTAAACAACTTCGCAGTTTCCACGAGTTTATTTGTAAGCACCTTTTCTGATGTGCATTTAATATCTCGTTTGATGTTTTCAGCATGCACGCGAAACTATTCCTCGAAAATAAACATCTAGAAAATATAGTGTTGCGAACTTTCTTCTCCGTAAAATTACATGATTGGCTTGATTAGAATTCAAAGAGTATATCGCTTATTTTATAAGAAATTTGATTATATTTGCTGACTTCCCCTTATACATATAATCCATAAGATGTCGAAAAGCTATCGGCAAGCCGACTACGTCAATGAACGGTCTCTTTCTCGAATACAAAAATAACCGCATATTACTCAAAGGCCCAAAGGTCATTCCAATGAGCAAGAAAAAGTTGCCAAATCCCAGTTAAAACGCTATCCTGCTTATAACACGTTTTCACTCAATCCCCTGAAAAGTGTCTTATTGGTTTTTACTGCCTATGAACATGAAGGAATGATTGCAATTGTTACTGGACAATGATTGGAACGCCCTAAAACTGATGGTTTACCATAAAGAGTGGCTAATGGCAGATTCATGTACCCAAAAATTCCCAAATCAACACCCTTCCCTTAATTTCTTGTTGCTTTATCCCGCCACTTTAATCGTCCAACACCTAATGCTTTTCTCCTCTCCTCTGCTTTTTCCCTTCTTCCTTCAATTACTTTCTTTAGAAATCCTTCCCATTTCAATATTTCATGAAAGCATTCTTGGGTATACTTTATATATGTGCACCTTTCATTCTAACAAATGACACTAAACAAGAGAGGGAATTGATTCAACTGATCACATTTTCCACCATCAATCGCTTTTGTTAACTTCTTTCTTTTTGGCAAAATTCATAATTTTTGTATTTTGTCGTTTATATTCATACCAAACTAGCTGAATTTATGACAAATGAGACGATTTCCACATTGGCTCCCCCATGGAACCGTTTCACCAATGGTGAACGCGTTACCTTATCGGCTCTCCGAGATTAACCTAATTTTTTATTTAATGTATAATTTTTATATGAATATTTACGTTTCCGATTATTGAAAGTCAATTGGAAGCAATCTTTAACAAACAATACTCCGGACAGAGTACGTTCAGATAAAAAGGATATTATATAATGGATAAAAGGGATATTATTTAAGGGATATATACTTGTGATCAAAACAATTTCACATCATAAGGTGAGGACTACCCTGAACGACTGTACTGGATTTATAGATTTTTGGAGGAGCTGTGAAATTATCCATCCCCGATATGCATTATTTCCTTTTCATAAGGTGATCCTTTATTTTAGGACCTGAATTTAGAACTAGTAACTAATGTAAATAACTCTCTAAGCGTAGTTTAATAAGTTCGAGAGGATAACACCAAATAAAAAAATCGCTAAAAACAAATAACGCAAAAATTATTATCAACGACGTCCAACCACTGGTGGTCTGCCTAGAATACCGTAGCAGTTTTTAACGTAAATCTACGACAATTTTATAAGACGAACCCTGATTTTAGACCCCAAATCATTCGAAACTTATTTATGCATGAAGAAATATGGTACTTCAGAATCACATTTGAAGGTGATTTTTATTATGATTTCAGCCATCGATGGCATTAGATATATTAGAATGCGTGAAAACATGGATCCTTTTCTCAATAAAAGTTTAAAAGTAATTATAAATTATTCAAAAGGTGTATTTTTGGTTGTGACAGTTTGATAGAAGACTTTTTCCGGAAAATGTTCGAATGTAACTTGATAAACATTAAGAAGATCATTAAAAGTAAATATAGTTAACTAACTAAGTTAGGAATAAGGAATTTTCTATGATACTTATAATTGCCATCGTGTATATATATATATATATATATATATATATATATATATATATATATATATATATATATATATACATATTCATAAATGCTATTATAGTTACCTCATTAAGAAATCTGTTACAGCTGAGATTCCATATATCTTTTGTCTTCCGTAAAATTTTACCAAAATTAGTGGTCGCTGGAAACCGATGATCATGATATAGATTCTCATTTAATTTTCATTTCAAAATATAATCTTCATCTTTCTAAATTTAATATTTTGTTTCTCGGAATATTAATTTCTCGTGAAATTTAGAATAGAAATCGAATAGAGTTTAGAGTGTTATAATAATAATAATAATAATAATAATAATAATAATAACACGTCTTTATTGCGGGGCGAGATTGAGACAATGTTGTCTCTTCTTCCATCTAACACTTAATTTGGAAGGAAGCAATCTTTCAAAAACAAAAATTTAGATTAAGTACTCTGATGGCTATGGTGTAGTTTTAATCCGTAAATACATTTCAATATAGCCAGAAACTTATAGAACTATCTGTCCATGATGAGTGACTTGTTTTCCTTCAGTTTTGGGAAAAATTCAGAATTTAAAAACACCGACTAATTTATTTCTAGGTAGTATTAAGGTTCATCCAACTAGATAACTCAAGTAAAGGAAAAAAACGATTATAATCTTGTGATGTTAAACTTGAAATATCCCACAATTATTGGAATATAGACTATGTAAACTGAAATATTGCTGTATTGCGTCTCGTCTTTCTATGTAAACATGCCGTTAAATCTCTCGGTCAGTTAAGATGAGTTATATCCCTTATTAATAATGTTAAGGTATACATCGTCATTTTTAATAACCACCGTCATTTTTAATAATTACCGTCATTTTTAATAATTAATTACAGTCATTAAACAATACTTATTTGTCCTTTACTGTTCCGATGTGAAGGAAAGTAATGAATAAAATTAAATGCTATAATAGAATGGTGGTTAGCTAATCATTAGAGTCGGATCCTCAAGAACGTGTCATTTTCTTAATCAATAAACTAGTGTACCATAGAACCGTAATTCCATTAATTCACAGTGAAGATGAACTGCATTCGTTTAATTGAGCAAGTTGGGTTTCTAGTTTGCTGTCATGTAGTGCGTACAACGGAGATAAAATTCAATTTCCAAATGCAACTCTTACTTTATAAGTCTCATAAATACTTCGAAATAAAGTCTAATTTTAAAAAAAGACTGAAGTCTAAATGAATTGCGCGTAAAGTATGTGAATGGAATCCCTGTTTTCTCTTAACAGAAATTGATAATTTTCTTAAGATTGGTTAGTAAAATCTGAGTAAGATTTAAATGCGGTGTATTCAGATATCGTGCAAAATGCTAGCAATTTTCTCAATCTCCATATTTGCTCAAGTGCTCCGCTTTCAAAATATTATCTTAAATTACTGATAGTTTGAATTCTCCCATGTGTTTGTATCTTAAAAGATTCGTGAACGCGAAACCCAGAAGAAAATTAAAACCTGTGAAATGATAACAGCATTCCTAACTGGCTGCTTGACCTTTCCTTAATCGTTATAACATTTACAAATTCCTCCTGGTTCTTCTCACACACTCTTAACTTTAACCAACACCAAAACTTACTCCTGGGCGCGACACACCGTCGCTAACGGTGGTTCTCCGATGACTCCGCCGATGAGGGAGGGAAGGGGGGGATTGGGGGGGAAACCCTAAAAACCCTAAGAAGTGGACCCTCCAGGCCGTTGTGACGTGCTATAGGGTTCACCTCTATGCCTAGAGGGCCCCCTGCCACAACTTCAAGGACAAGCTCCGACCTCATAGACAGAAAGAACGAGCAGGTGAGAAGTGAGTGCTTAGTTACCTCACCCCTGCAGAAGAAGGTGAAAGAAAGGCCCCTGAAATAGATGCCTGCGACTGTAGGCCTAAGAGTAGGCTAGGTTTGTAGGGAATGCCTTCCCCACGCCCCCTACAGAGCAGGTGGTTAGTACATCTATGGTGCACTTCTTAAGAAAACTACTGATAACTGTTGTCAAATTCATTGCAGCATTTGACTGTGATATGGCTGCAATAATCCATCGTTGACGTTTTAAGTTAAAAAAGTTATTGAATGTAAATTAAATGTTAACTTGATAGTTAAATTCTCATCTTTACATAAAATGCAGAGGATATTTAAATCAAAGATCGCAACTGTCGCTTAGGCTTAATGTAACAATAACTGCTGTTGTAGGCACAAAACCTGTATTAATATCCTCTATGTAAGTTCATCTGAACAGAAAAGAAAATGAGTACTCACGTGTAGTCCTGAAGTTAATGATGACGGATCTACCTGTGGAAAAAGAGAACGAATTCTTTAATAGGTAGAGTTCCCTTCATATCCTCCCAAATCTTTTAAACATTTACCGACAATTGTTACAATGTTATACATTTTTACTTTCTCATCAGTAAGTAATAATCAGAATCTACACGAAAGCCTTCAGAACTTCTCTTCAGGGACACAATTCATGAAATAATCTACTGTAGTGCGCGATCCTTTGAGTTACCCAATTCTCTTCTGTATGAATTCTTCAGGCCGATAAATATCTAGTGAATGAGAGTATTACATCATAAAATGCGAGGAGTTAGTGAAGTTAGATTACTACGAAGAAAACACTGTACTCCGAATTTCGTTAACCATCAACAATTATTGCTAACCATCTGTCAAACAAGCGTGAGAATACAATAGAATCTTAACAAAAGTATTAAGTCAATATAATTTTAGGTCGTAATGAAATTTGCATGGCACATATAATGTAAGAATACTATTATTTGAAAGAGAATAAATTGGAATCCGCTGTTAATTGATAAGAGTTTCGGAGGGATGTTCCCAGAAGGTGTTAGCTGTCCTTTCTAGGAATTGGTGCCAGACGGCCATCAGTATGTCGACGATTGAAATGTTTTCCGAACCATCTACTTCACCAAAACTTGTTAACTCACGAAAATGACTACAATCGCAAAAGAGTATTTGATCTAAAAGTTTCTGATTATAAATTTCTGAATGTTTGTACTAGCTGACGATAATAAGCTAGAGACGAAATAATCAACTTCCTGTTTACGAATTTAACGAATAGCAAACGGACACACCATATCACAATACGAATCCGACATTAGTCAATAAGATTCGAACTCTAGTTGAAATGAAAAATCTCGTTAAAACATCTAGTATAAACACGGCACATTCACACTCTTAAATATGAATTTTCAGACTCCCTGCAGTATATTTAAGCATGGTTGCAAGTGATACAAATGAGCGATATTAAGTTAAAACACAATAAATATTTATGGACACATTAGAGGAGAAAATAGAATAATAATACATGTAGTATTTACGGTAATTTAGGAGAAAGCCGACTTGGATGTACACTCGAAGGTCAGTGAAAACACGGCTATTTAAGAGGGACTAATGTCTTTACAGTGAAAGAAAGGAAGAGCCAACTGTCCTTGGATGATAACAAAGTCAATAAAAATATCAGTGTACACTTCATTGCCTCTCATTTTCATTGATTGTAAATAAAGGCAAAAAGGAAAGTGTCTTATGACGAATAGGGAGTGAATAAGAGGAAAAGTGACTTACGAGGGGTCCAAAATAAACAAGACAAAAGAAAATCCTAAGGACACCAAAACATTTCTCCTGCTAAAAATTTGATGGAACAATCTAAAAAGATCGTAACGAATTAATTATTCATGGAAACATTTGATGTCACGATTTGAGTTTCTTAAATAGGAATATATAAGGAAATTCATCATCGACAGTAACGAGAGTTGATATTCACTTGATGCATCAGAAAACTGAACTCATAAATTGTCATTACGCTACTTGTTATAATATTGACATCATAAATTGATTGTCATTACACTGCTTATTATAAAATAATCGAGAGCTAATGACCAAAAATTAAACGTTATCTAAATTAAATTTAGATTAATATCTCAACAAAAATGACGTTTCTTGTTCTTGACAGAAATTAGAAAATATTAATTAACTTCATTCGAAAGATAATTTAGGATTATTTTCTTTTGCCAGAAAACTATTTGCTGGTTAACCGTTCTCTCCTTTTAATCGCTTCGTCTCCTACGAATTGATATAATTAGAATGTTGTGGGGGACAGAAGAGACCAATGCAACCCTTCGTTTTCACTGATAACCTACTCAGATTTTCTAAATTTAATATTAATACATTTTATACAGAATGTATACTAGATATATTTAATGTAAAAACAGAATAGAGATTATTAATCGGTAAATAAAATATTATATATTGCTTTTGAATTACTCACCAATTTTGGTTCTCCGGTAATCCTCAACTTCTTCCGTATCAAGCAGAAGAAACTTAGAAGTAAAACAATTGCCGAGGAGGAAAGCATGCTACTATCTGGATCTGGAATAGAAACAGAAGATTAATTTATTAATGAATAGTGAATTTAATTTTAGGTGATACCGTATTGTACATTTGTTAGATGAAGTATTGGCCAATGATGATAATTCAAATAAGCAGGATTTTGGTTAAGACCAAATTAAAAAATATCCAATTCCAGGTAGACATCCTTACGGTAGATTTACTCGTAATTTATAAAGTTGATTAACAAGCATGAAAGGCAAAAAGAAAAAGAGGAATACTTAGAGTACGTACTATAGTTATCGTTTTTTCTGAACTGAGATGAGTATGGAAACTCGATCCAAACAAATATAAATAATAAAGATGTGTTAGTAAATCAATAAAAGATTTGTTTGAAAAACAGTAAATATTAAGTTAACTATTGAAATTCAGTACCCAATTTCTGGTAAGAGAATCGTTAAGTATTGTATTACACCTTGAACATCACCCAAAAATCATTATCTCGAAGAAAACTTCATAATAGATTTCCTCAAAATATCAGATATAAGAATCTTCTTAGTGACTTCCTTGTAACTGTCTAAGCCATCCGTTGAAAATAAACTCACGCTATTGTGAATTTAAATAAGTGAGAACTTCAAAGTTAAAAAATCAGATTCGTCTTATATATAATATTATGAATGAAAAATAATTGAAAACTAAAGAAATATGCTAAGAGTTGTTCCGAATTTTAATGTTCAAATTAAAATGCAAAATTTGTTACATATTTGGTTCAAAACACAACTCATAATCTCTAAATGTCGCAGAAACATGACTTGCGCTATAAGTTCTACTGGAAATTAGAATGATATTTACCACTTCATGGCGCAACTGAATTTTTAATTGTAATTTGCGAAACTCTTCTTGATCATTATGTGTAATTTATAGCAATCTTAACTACGATTAAAAGAACAAGTTCCATGAAAATGATTTCTCAATTGAAATTGAACATAAAGTACAGGTTTGGCTGGAATTGGAATCACATTTTAGAAACAGAAATAATGACATCGATTTAATTAACAACTAATCGCAAAGTTAAACTTCAAAATTCAAACATAAAATTCCATCGAAATATCGGTTGACAGAAAAAGCTAAAAATAGAAAAATAAAAGTTAAATCTATTCTGGATCTAAACAGCCAATAAATAAAGGTTTAAACCGGTCACGGAAAGCTATAGAAGCATTAATTTAAACTTTCTTCGGATATTGTCCTTAGAACTTGAGACTAGTGACTTCAAGTTTAAAATATCGTCAGTATATAATATATTGGATAAAATATAATTGGATAAAATTAGACATAACTGGAATTAATTCCTCAGTAATAAAAGTATTCATGATCATATAAGATGAGCAATGTAGTAGTAGAAATCGCAGATCCTTATAAGAGTAGCACTCGTCACGAATAACTATATTCCCTAAGAATACACCTAACAATGGTTACGTGAATAATAATCAACAGCTCACTAATTAACTATAAAGTCGAAACGAAGGATGACTAAAAGTAATATACATGAGATTAATTAATGTTACTTACCATAACTGAAGAAATCCCTAGGAAGTCCCACGGTATGTAATAGCTCCGGGTTCAAGACCATCCATTTCCCTCCATTATGTTCACAACTGCAAAAACCGAACACAATACTATATTCATCAGTGATAAAAATGAAAAAAAAGAAATTCTAAAACAGTCATCTTTTCATGTTAACTTCCGTTTAAATAACGTATTTCATAAAAAAATGTTCCAAATTGAAATTAAATACAGAATACTTATACAGGCCGGATTCGAATCGTTAATCAAAGTAGAGTAATATTGGGATTGCTTAAAGTAGCTAAGGAATGTTGAGTAAATTTGAAATTAAAATGTAACGGAAATGGCGGTGGACGTTACGTTAAGATGGCGGTGGACTACATTTTCGACCCACACTAGTAAAAATATCTCCGAAAATTATTCTGAACCTAAATATAGCAAATATCCGAGGAGTAAAAGTTATATCGGAAAAAATCGAAGGATTACCTGGGGATTTAGTCAAAAAAGTCTCTAGAAGTTGAGAATCGTAAATTCATTTCATTAATATAAATTGTCGGAGATGGGATAAAAAATAAACATACATAACTGGATCATGGGACGATGAATGATAGTAAGAAAAACATGAAGACGAATAATCGGGATAGTAAATCATCTATAGTCAATCGTGAGAGTCTTACATAACGATAAAAATATGTACACTAACGATTGTCTCTAATATAACAACTTAAAAACTATAGCATCAATGATTGTCTTTAGACTCAAAATTAATTCAATCAAGATTAATTTATGTTACTTACCAAAACTGAAGAAATCTCCGAGAAGTCCTGCAGCCATCTTGACGTCGGAAGATGTCTTTATGTCCCTTAATTTAACTATAAATAATTTAAGAGGTTCTAATTCGAAAACTTATTAAGTTTAACTTAAATTATGTTACACGATTACTGGATTTCAATTCTCATAACCTCCGAGAAAATTGAAATCTAACGGTTTTTTCGTAAAAGTTCTTCAGCATGTCAGCACCAGGCGAAGTTTCTAGATCAACTAAAGTTTAAACCTAAAAAATCAACGGATCAACGAAACCGTGAGATCTGATTGGTTGTCATTTCTCGCAGTTACATATACTGTCACCCCTCCCACTTTTCCCCCTGCCGGAGAAAGTTGTAACTTATAAGTAAAAATAAATTGTTATTAAATTAGAAATATATTTATTTAAACATATTATAAGTTTAATTTAAAAAATATTGGAATAAATTTCGATCCTCTAAAACCTAGTACTTAAAATCGGCGTAAAATAGTTGATAGCTCCTTGTGACGTAATTATGACTTACGTTCAACCTATGGTATGAGCAACGGTACGAGAAACATAATGAATTCCAATCATTCAAATTATGAAACTATGCAATGTGATCTAAAAAGAATTAATGCAATGACTATGCAATTAATAAATAAACATATGGTTAGTTGCTGTATTTTAATATCTTCCATCTCCTATGTGATTCATAGCAGGTAATGAAATATTTAAAATGTCTACGAAATTTTAATCGATATTATTTTACAATAGAAATATTAGTTACGATAAAATTGATTTAAATATTGTTAAATCCTAATCACTCCACGAAGGATTGCAAAGATACAGCATTTGAAATCAATTATTACCGTTTTATCGTTTTTACTGCAATCTCTCGATATTTCTCTCTCTTTTACACACGTTTTCACTACTGATTCATCAGGTATTTTGAAGCTAGTGATAAAAAAATTTCTACCGACTTCTACCGCCAAAATATAAATTTACAGTCCGAAAGGAAAAGGACTGAAGATGAATTAATAAAAAAAAGAAATGATGGGGCAGCACAGGAAAACGTATACGAGATGTTTCAATTCGAGATGATCCAGAGAAATCATTTTGGGCATTAACACTGTATTGTTATTCTCAGCGTATTCATTATTAAAACTATGAAACTAATTCTAAGTTTTCAAATAAAGTGAATCATTAGTCCCTTTTTGGATTCCCTAATCAGCACGGCCAACGCTATTCGTCTTGTCTCTATAAGCACGTCGTTGGATATTCTTCCAACTAATCTTCCCAATAATATTGCAATAAATAACTTACCATTGAGAATTCTTCTGGTTCCTTTCAATTTTAATTCAGATTATTGCGTCCGAATACATGAAAATTTAAAAGCACACTTCCGAAGCCCGTACATCTTACGTTATTTGACCAGCTGCGAAGAAATCCGATTTTAAAGCTTCTTCACTTCTCTACGAGGCCTTCTTCAGACTTATTATCTTCTCTCGCACAAACGATTTTAATACTCGCGAAGGACATGTTCAAGTTACCGACGCCATTACATGTGCTCCATACTCGGATTAAGTAATGCACCACAGCCACCATGATCCTTTTATTTCCACTCACACTTTTTCCAATTATATCACTGAATGTAAAGCTGAATCCAGTCTACACTAACTCCTTTTCACCTTTGTTAAATTTGAAACCCACAGAAAAATGTAAACGGTGCCATTTTGAACACAGTCCACTTAGCGAGACAAAGTACTGAGAAGTTCGAAGGCCACATGACGTGAAGAGCAGGTTTCGTTTGTCAAAATTTTGTAGACCATAATCCTCTTTAAAAGCGCGGAAACACGCCAAGACCTGCTGCCTCAAGAAGAGATTGATCATACACCTAGGAACTTAAAACCTTAAGTATTTCCATCGGTATGTGTCTTAGAAGCCTTAAAAAAGTGATATCTGATGAAAAATCAATCACATTAAGTTTGTGCTGTGAGTGTATGTGAAATATCATGTTGTGTTTGTGCATTTTGGATAAAGGTGTGTTTCAGCTCCATGATCGGTGATTTTTCGAAAAGCATGGCGAAGTGTAGCAGTGAGCATAGTCATCGATTGAATAATTATTACTTAAATTGGAGTTCTTATGAAGGCAGGTGTTCACATGGATCTGGACTAAATCTGGGGAATTCTGCGTAAGTCTTTAACTCGGTAGTGTTAAGATGCCATTGCAACTGAATGGATGAACTTCCGGTGTGAGATTAATGAATACTGGGTTCTTCGTGCATTATCAAGCCGAATTATTATACTTATATCATTAATACTTATCAAGCCGGAATTATATAGGATTGGAAGGTAAGAATGATTATTCTAACAAGGAAATACACGGATATTGTGGTCTATTTCACATACAATTTAAGTTGGGTAATGTAAGGCAATAGACAGAGTATGTCCATAGAAATTGTGAACCATATGATCTCTTCTTTCTAACTTCAGCTTGGTATTCATTATTTACATAATTATAAGCTAATTTAGCTAATTTTAAAGGTTCCGAAGAATAAGTGGTACTCTGGGAATCTATTAGTTCCACATTTATTTCACCTTAATGCTAAATTAATAGCATTGAGTACCTCTGTAACTTCATTTGTTTAAAGACTGAGTTAAACGTCCACCGAGCCAGAATGCTAAGAGTGGGAGGTTCACGAAATTTTGCTGTAATTTCGGTTGATATTATTATAATGATCAAGCATCACTAATACCTCAATACTTTTCATATTGTCGCCACCATGAACAAAACTGGGGGGATATAATAAGAACATTACTAAGTACTAAAAGATAACTGAAGTATTCTTTATTCCACCGTGTATATTGTCATGAATATCACAAAGTTACATTTAGCATTACATTAATTATTCTTAATAAAGCATACAATTTTCACGATGAGTTAGCTTGCATTATCACCCTCATGATTCTCAGTTTCTCACTGGTTTGACTCAAAGGTATTTATTTCATAGAAATCAATGCTAATCCATCTTCATAACAAATGTAAATATCTTATGGAATTTCATAGGAAAAATGTATCCCCTACTATTACCTTATTCCCGTATCCCCTATTATACCTAACTATTGAATAATATTTGTCTTAATCAGGCAGTGATAAAGTTAATTTTTGACATATGAGTAATTTTTAATCTATTACCTCTTCGAATTATATGAACAATTTTTTTCATGGTTTCATTGTTTTACTTTATCTTGGCACTCCCAAAATCCTACCTCAATAAGAAATATAAAGTCAAAGTATCTTATTCTTCTTCTGCCGTGGTAAACCTCATTCGTTCCTACAACTCATAAAATTCAATATATAGTTATAAATATTATGGCCAATGTATGTTACAATTAGTATTACTTCTGTGAGATAGTTATTATAATACTTTAGCGTTATTTTATTTACTATTATTTGCCTTTGACAGTAATGTCGGTACATTTTATATTTCTCTCTTTGCGTTCTTTCTACATTCCTATTTTCAATTATGTATTTCTCCTTCTCATCTAAATGGATTATACTGATGAATAAAACTGATAAAAAGAAATGTACAACAAGTACATTCCCTACCAAACGTCGAAAGGCTGTTTTCAGTGCATATTTGTAGAGGTATTTCATAAGATGATGACATGGATGATTTCCAGCTCATTGAGAAAAGAACGCAAAGAATTTTGCCCCTCATTTTGCCTTGTAAGCCTCATTCTATTTTCGAATTGGCCTTTTTCTAAATACTAAAGTACAGATGTAAGAGAAAGGATAATGAATAATCTACATAGAAAAGTAATATTATGTCTCTTGACATGTGGCATCTGAATTATTCAATATATCTGGTTTAATTGTTTCTATGGTTTAAATAAATACCGCAAATGAAATGTATTTATCTTTATAGTATTGAGTGTATATAGTTTTTACTTATTCTTGGAGAAAATGAGATGTTCACTAAGGCTAATGAATTTTCTAAGCTTCGAATAAAAGATGTGTCCTAAAATTTCTAATAAAAAATATTTCAATCTTTGTTTAACTCGAATGTAATTCATGGAAATATTCGGTGTGATAGCTTGGATGTAACGACTCATATCTCTTTGATATCCATATTGTATTGATTAATTTTAATGACCGCCATATGACGTAAAGGCTTAAATATTCAAATCCTTATTCCCGTTCTTAATCTCATTATTGTATTATTACGAATCCCCGCAACTCAGAAATATATCACGTGTGTAACTTAGACGTACGAAACGTATGTAATAAATTTTATCTACCATTTTCTTGATAAAACCTTCAAAGTGAATTCGAAGTATTTAGTTAAACTTACGTTAAATACATAGTAACTAAACAGAAGTCTTACTTGGAATCATGCCAGATCTGGGTATCATCAAAAAATTCGTATTATGAAATCAATGCACGCTAATATAATTTATTTTCCAAAACTTTTAAAGCTTGATTTTCCTTACGTTCTAAATATAAAATTTTAAGTAAATGCTAAAAATTAAATTTTATTATCTGATATGCTTCTCATATGAGATGGAAGATATTAAAATACAGCAACTAACCATATGTTAATTTATTAATTGCGTAGTCATTGCATTAATTCTTTTAGATCACATTGCATAGTTTCATAATTTGAATGATTGGAATTCATTATGTTTCTCGTACCGTTGCTCATACCATAAGTTGGACGTACGTCATAATTACGTCACACGGAACTATCAACTATTTTACGCCGATTTTAAGTACAAGGTTTTAGAGGAACGAAATGTATTCCAATAATTTTTAAATTAAACTTATAATATGTATAAATAAATATATTTCTAATTTAATGCTAATTTATTGTTACTTATAAGTTACAACTTTCTCCGGCAGGGGGAAAAGTGGGAGGGGTGACAGTAAAAGTAACTGCGAGAATTAACAACCAATCAGATCTCACCGTTTCGTTGATCCGTTGATTTTTTAGGTTTAAACTTTAGTTGATCTAGAAACTTCGCCTGGTGCTGACATGCTGAAGAATTTTTACGAAAAAAACCCGTTAGAATTCAAATTTCTTGGAGGTTAGTAGATTCTATATCTAGTAATTGTGTAGCGTAAGTTAAGTTTTACATAGTAAGTTCTCAAATTAGAACCTCTTAAATTATTTATAGTTAAATTAAGGGTTGGAATGACATCTTCCGACGTCAAGATGGCTGCAGGACTTCTCGGGGATTTCTCCAGTTTCGGTAAGTAACATAAATGAATCTTGCTTGAATTAATTCTTAGTTTAAAGACAATAATTGATATTACAGTTTTTAAGTTGTTATTTTTGTGACAATCATTAGTGTACATGTTTTTTTTCGTTACGTAATACTCTCAAGATTGACTATGGACGATATACTATCCAGATGACTCGTCTTCATGATTTTCTTACCATTATTCATCGTCGGATGATTTAGCTATGTACGTTTATTTTTTATCTTGTCTCGCAAATTATATTAAAGAAATGAATTTACGATTCTCAACTTCTAGAGACGTTATTTGACGAAAGCCCAAGGTAATCCTTCGAATTTTTCCGATACCACTTTTACTCCTCGAATATTTGCTGTATTAAGGTGGAAAACAATTTTCGGGGTTTTTTTTACTAGAATGAGTCGAAAATATTTCCGACCGACCTCGTAACGGAAATCTACATTTGAATTTCAAGCTGACTTTGGATTCCTTAGCTAATTAAACCAGTTCCAATATTTCTGTGGCTTGATTTACGGATCGAAACCGGCCTCTATCAGTATTCTATATTTAATTTCAATTTGGAATTTTTTTATTAAATACGTAATTTAAACGGAAGTTTTCATCAAAAGATGGCCGTCTTAGAATTTTCTTTTTGTTCTTTTTATCTCTGATGAATAATGCATTGTGTACGGTTTTTGTAGTTGTGGAAGAAATGGAGGGAATTTAGTATTCGAAACTGGCCTATATCAGTATTCTATATTTAATTGCCTTTGGGGACATTTTTTATTAAATACTTAATTTAAACGGAAGTAAAGATCAAAGGATAGTTTCCTTAGAATTTTCGTTTTTTATCTCTGATAAGTAATGCATTGTAGAAGATTTTCGTAGATGTGTAAGAAATGGAAGGGAAAGGAAGGTCTTGAATCTGGAACTCCTACTTGCCGGGCGGTTCCTCTGATGAATATCTCCATCGATCTCGGTACCTGCGCGCAAGTGAGAGATGCATGTTTTTCTTTTTGAGTTCTTTCTGTTTTTACACTGAACTGAATTAGCGCATTTGAACGCCGGAAATCATTTAATAATTATACTTCACATTGATTTCAGTGCATACAGATTTCGTTTAGTGTACCCTCAATTTGAAATATAGCCATTATTTCTTTATGTATGTCGTGCTTATTAATAAATTGAATAAAATATAAAAATAATTTTACTGTAATAGTTATGATGTAGAACAGGTTACTGTTAAATATGATCTTAACAATAATCCTAAATGAATCATTATCTTTGCCAATTGCTCGCATTTATATATGCAGAACACAATAATACCCTAGATTATAATACCACACAATATTACCCCATTGCTATTCGCAAATGAATTAATTTAGCGTTTCTATTTTTCCAGATTCTGACATCCTTCCCTTTCGGCACTTCTATTGCTTGGGAGTTTCTTCTATGTGATCGTGGAAAGGCACTTATGAGGAGTAAGCAGGAACAAGAATACCCGGAGAACCACAAATGGTGAGCAGTTAAGAGTTTTTCTCTTTTGCATTTCTTCTTCTGATGGATCATTATTATTTCTAAAGTGTAGAATTTGAGTGGTTGTATTTTCGGTTGTTAATTAACGGATCTAAACCAGTTGAAACTGATTGGTTTATTAAAAGGGATAACATGGTATATCGGCTGGCACGAAATGCATTATTGGTCCGTTATTTATCGTGTAACAGCCAATGTATATTAACATGTTTCAGAGGGAAAGTTTTGCATGAAAGAACGCTTTTTGGGGAAACTTATTTTCAGCAGGAAATATAACATTATTAAATTCTTCCGCTAAAAAGAAATGGTATTTATAGTGCGATTTGAAGCCACATTTGAAATTGATTATTTCGAATTGCATATGGAGTTTAAAATTTTCTTTGAGCAGCTTAGTCGTGACCAATAATTAATTCTTTTCTTAAACTTTTTTCCATTACAAACATATGAACTGCTAATCTCTTCACTATATTAGATGAAAAGTACTCCTTTCTGTGCGGAAAAACCGAGTGGTACCGTTATCATGGTATTAAATAAATATATAAAGTGGCGTATTTATTCGTTTTAGGAAAAATTCTTAGCACAAAGCAACTGTTTAGATGGAAATGTTTTTTGGCTCTCAGAAAAATATCACTGCGAAACCATACCAAATTGTACAAGACTCTATTCCCATTCTAAATATATTTAAAATAATCAGCTAGTATTTTGAGTTGCTTTTGTAATTAAATTTAACGACCAATTTACAAGAAGAAGATGTATGGCTATTCATCACTTCTAAGGTTAAAATATTAATTATTAAATGTTTGAAATAATTTAATCCTTTACCATATGAAAGACGATGAATACTCCTAGTAATTAATTAGCTGCTTAAAGAGATTGGTTGAATAAAGGAACATAAGGTAATATTTTTTTCTTAACTGCTCGAGAACCAGGAACTGTATTGTTGGAGGGATTTTAATCAACAATTATTTTAAATATCGTTTAATTTTTTCATCATCTCCGGAATGTTTTATAATCAGCAGTGAAACGAAATTTTATGTGTTTAGGAGCATCTGCTTTATTAATCAAAATTCGAAAGCAATTTAAAGATTCACCACCTTTTCGTCTTTGGTTTCATATATTATTGGTAAATTTTATCAATATTTTAATGTTATTCTTTTGATCTACATAAAGCTCAACGATTTAAAACAGGACTTGCGTAGATTTTAACGCTCTAACTGATGATCCTCTCCTGGTCTCTCACTTACATAGATAGAGACGCTTGTTTCAAACGATACAAACAATTTGATCTTTTGAGTCAACTATCTCCTCAAATGTAAATGCATGAAGTGGATAAATCCAGCAATTTTTAAATATATAAATATGTTTGAGAAAGACATTCTTAGAAAAGATAACTTCGTATTTTTCGGGTATTCGCGACTATGTTTTTTTTATCATGACGAGTGTTTCGGTATCATTAGGACTTTCCGTTTCTCTTGTACGCTTCTTGCTTCACCTGCCAGTCAGTACTTCTTGAAACGAGGGAGGCACTTTCCTTTTCACCTTTGTTTGTATTCAATGAAAATCAAAGGACAGTGAAGTGCACATTGATATTTTAGGAAAACGACTTCGTTATCATCTCCAAGGACAGCTGGCTCTTTTTTCCTTCACCGTTAAGACATTAGCCCCTCTAAAATGGCCTGTTTTCACTGACCTTCGGGTCTTTTCTCAAGTACAAGTTCTTTCTAAGTTAGGTAAACAAACACAGTAAATATTACATTTATTATTATCTTAGTTTCACCTCCGGTCTGTACATAAACAATTTCTTTAGTTATAACTTAATATTGCTCATTTATCATTTGCAGCCCCCAAAAACGTTCTGTAGGGAACGCAAAAAATTTTAAATATGAATCCAAAGCACGACTTGCTCTAGCATCTAATTCTCTTATTTTTTTGCTCGTAATTGAATCGGCCGAAATAGCACACGATGTCTCAAAATTTGTCAAGCTCAATCTAGCTTCTGGTATTCTTTCTTTCAAAGATTCCTAACCTGCGTATGAGATCATCTTCGTTACCTTTGCCTTTTTTCGTAGCATTTTACAAATAAATTTATCCCTAGCGCTGCACTTTCTGGAGTTCACGGGTACCAACTTAATCTGCTGGATACTCTAATATTTTCATTCACAAGATTTTTTTTCAGAGACATATGCTAAGCAAGAAATCGTGTTGTAATTATTAAACGGACATTACTTTTGCTCTTCATTTACAAGAAAGCGATATTTTAGTATAAGTTTATAATGGTCGCACATAAAACATTGAATAACAAAACGAACAATAGTTATATTAAAGGAGAATATCCGACACTTCAGTTGGCATTCTATTTGAAGATTTGCAGTTTTTATTAAGAATTAATTGGGATTTTAGGCAACTTTCCGATGTGATAATTTCAGAAAGGAAGGAATTGTGTAAGTCATAGAATCACGCACAAAAGCAGACTTTCCCATAAACTGTGTCTCTAAGAAGAAGATCAACTTTTTGTATGAATTCCGTGATTTCTTAAAAAAAGTATAACAATGTTACAAATGTGGGTGATTATTGAATTACTGTTTACATTAAGGGAATTCCATCAGTCAAACAATTTGTTCTCTTTTCCTACAGGAAATTCCATCATCATTAACTCCAGAATTACACGTAAGTACTCAGTTTCTTTTCTCTTCAGATGAACTAAAGTTCCTCTACTTCATCAAACAAGTCTAAGTAACTCAAGATTTGTGCTTACAACAGCAGTTACTCTTGCTTTAAGCCTAAGCGACAATTTCGATCTTTGATTTAAATATCTTCTGCATTTTATATAAAGATGAGAATTTAACCGTCCACTTAACATATAATTTAAATTCAGCATTTTTTTAACTCTAAACGTTAACAATAGACTATTGCAGCCATATCACAGCCAATGTTGCAATGAATTTGACAACAGTTATCAGTTGTTTTCTTAAGAAGTGCACCATAGATGTACTAACCACCTGCTCTGTAGGGGGCGTGGGGAAGGCATTCCCTACAAACCTAGCCTACTCTTAGGCCTACAGTCGCAGGCATCTATTTCAGGGGCCTTTCTTTCACCTTCTTCTGCAGGGGTGAGGTAACTAAGCACTCACTTCTCACCTGCTCGTTCTTTCTGTCTATGAGGTCGGAGCTTGTCCTTGAAGTTGTGGCAGGGGGCCCTCTAGGCATAGAGGTGAACCCTATAGCACGTCACAACGGCCTGGAGGGTCCACTTCTTAGGGTTTTTAGGGTTTCCCCCCCAATCCCCCCCTTCCCTCCCTCATCGGCTGTTTCATCGGAGAACCACCATTAGCGACGGTATGTCGCGCCCAGGAGTAAGTTATGGTGTTGGTTAAGGTAAAGAGTGTGTGAGAAGAACCAGGAGGAATTTGTAAATGTTATAACGATTAAGGTATGGTCAAGCAGCCAGTTAGGAATGCTGTTAACATTTCAGGGGTTTTAATTCTGAGATTCTGAGATTTGAATTTATTAATTTTTATGTACAATCACCGGAAAGAGAATTCATCATATATTATTAATTATGCATAAAATTTTTAAGTCGAAACACTTTCCGAATTCGGATATCGTGATCATTTTGAGAACTTTTCGGTTTACATATACTTCCGTTAAATTCGTTTTCGTCACATGCAACCAAGTACTTCCTCAGAAATAAACTCTTAGAAATTGTTAATGTTCCACAAGATAAATTCTTACATCAACTTACACAATTTTTATCTTAATATTTAACTTTTATTGCGATGGATGAATAAGATATTGTTTTAGTAATAATTGTAATTGGAGAGTTTGTTTTTCTCTCATGAACACCACACACGATCACAAACCCATTCACAAACGCATACGTGTATAGCACATTCTCACCGTGAAGATAATATTATCGTGATTTACTCGGACACTAGTGATTGGATTTAAAAAATGTCAATGTGTTGGAGGATCCTTTTTTTAATTATTAGTAACCGCCTTCTTATTATGGCTTTCACTTCAAACGATTAGCTTTCTAAAAATTGGAACAGTAAAGGACAATTACATTAAACGTTTAGTTAATAACACAGTATATTGAATAATAATTAAGAATAAAACCATTTTATCATTATAAATATAAAATAGAATTACTCTTAGCTCTCGGGCAGATTAACCGGTATCTTTGCATAAAAGGATGAGACACAATACGGTTTCAGCTGACATACTCTGTTCCTGCATACATTTAACTTAACTAGCCAGGTGTCTTTTTAATCCAACTAACTTTAATCGGTATTTGTAATTATTGAACCTTCCGGAAAGAGATAAGATAAAGAATTCACTCATCTTTGGCAGGCATTAGAATTATTTGCTTTCCGTATGGTAGTAGTATTTTTTTTTAATTACTAGTGCACGAATATACGTTTTACGCTATTGGTCTACAGTAAAGTTAATTAAAGCTTCCTTCCAATCGATTCTTTAAGATCGCGACAGTATAAGGTACATTTAAAAATAGCCAATTCAATCCAAATCTTGGTGAAGGCTATGTGTATGCCATGTTCACTGTAAGACGAAATTTGCAATGAAACGTTCTATTCTACATTAACTTGAATCGATACTACTAAAGTCTCTTGGTGGAATTTCCTCAATACAATTACGTTGTATTTGCTACATAAAAGTGCAGCACTATAATGAGCAATAATTTCAATTTTTTTATTGCCAATATTTATTCAATTTGCCTGATCCATATGAACTCTCCGCCTTCTTCCAAATTACTAATCTCGTCTTTTCTTAAAATCACCTTAAACTTTAAAAGGAAATTAATAGAAGTTAGATTATACATAGAATGAAATCATCACAGTCTAATTCCTCTGAACTGTCTTCGCATTTACCGGCCAACAGATTAACCTTCCTGTTCCATAGATACGTGATTAACTGCCTGTTTGTATCTTATAATTTTTTGTACATTTATATGAATAAAACTGCTACGATATTCTAGGCAGACCACCGCGTGGATCGATGTCTTTGATAATACTCTTTGCGTTATTTTTTTCGCGTTTGTTTTATTCAAGCTCATTCTCTCGCACTTATTAACTTAGGCTTACTTAGCTATTTACATTGGTCACGAGGTCCAAATTCCTGCCCAAAAATCAAGAATCAGCTTGTTTATGGGGAAATAATGTACTACGCTGATGGATATTGTCCGCTTCACTAACCAAACTACTACTTGCTTAAGTTCTCTTGCACATATGAAAACATTGCAACCACGCGCAGTCAGCATGGTTTCCTTCAAGGTCGCTTCTGTGATAGCCATTTAGTCATGATATGATGCAAGCAGCCGACAAAGGCTTTAGGCCAGATGACATTTTGCTAGTTTTTAGGACGGCATTCGATACAGTGCCATACGCGAAGCTACTTCTCATACAATCGGCGATCATATCAGTGTAGATCATTTAGTGTATTTAGCCGTTCCTAACGAGTAGTATTCTAACAAGGAGAGACTCTCACTTTTGTCCGGGGATTTTGATGAAACTTTTTGCAGTGGTGCAGGAAGTAGAGTAATGAAAAAGTGTAACGGCGTTTCTCTGAATGGGCCTTAGTTTCGCTGCAATAAGTAATTGAAAATTGATAATCGGAGTATAGGCAACCCCGCAATACACGTCCATGCTAGCCGAGTATGCATGAAAGAATGTGATGTTTTATGGTATATTTGACATTACATTTTTCTTTTCATTCGTAAAATTCTTTCCTTGATACTTACTATTGGACTTATTATTAATAATAAATAGTATGCTCAATTTGTAATCTCGTTAAGGTATTTAAGGTAGTTAACGACTATCCTAAGAACGTAAAAGGAGCTTTCATTCAAGTAATTTTAGGATTGCACTATCATAAATAGTGATTGCTTTCTAAAATTTTATTTAATAAACACCATTGTCTATATATTAATTGATTTATTTATCCAATTTAATCGGAGTACAGGCAAATCTGCAATACACATCCGAGCTAGTCGAGTTTGGAGGAAATAACGCATTGTTCTCTGGTATATCTTGCACCTTTTTTCAATTTCATTCGTTAATAATTTCCTTGTTGTCTACTAATTGAATTATTAATAATAATAAATAGTAGACTAAATTATTAATCTCGTAAAGGAATTATATTACTTTCCAGGCCGGATTTACAGTGATTAGCGGTATTTTTTTAAATTTTTGAGAGAAATACTCTTCTAGTAAAAGAAAACGGTTTTTCTGATATTTTTAGTGATATTATTTTTCTGATATTTATATGATTATTAAGCATTGTATGGAAATATAAATACCTTTTGAAACATTAAGCTGAAAGTAAATATAATGGATGAAAAATTATCCTCACAAGAAAATACACACCTCGTTGGTTGACACGAATTTAACCATACACTATGTTAAACTATAAAAATTTCTTAAAGTATAAATTTATTAATTACTTATTAATTCTCGTATTACAACAACGATTTTTGAAATTCAAATATTTGATATTCTGAGAATTGTTTATACTAAAAAAATGAAGTTATTTGAAAAATCGGTGTAATTTTCGATATTTTTCTTAATTTTAATTATATCGAAAATCGCTCTTGTTGGACGATAGTTAGTTTAATTTTATATATTTCGACAAGTTTCATTGCGATGATTAAAGTGAGTGAATAAAATGCTGTGTAAAGATAGAAAATCTTAAAGTTTCAGTAAAATATACAGGTAAAGTATATCAGTATTGAATTATTTTTCACTAACTCCATTTATAGATTCAGTCGTTTCTACGGAACATCTGTCTATAAGGGATAAGTCTCCTGTTTGATGGTGTCATGCAATCTTCCGTGGGCTATGTTGCTCGCTCCTAGTCTTGTCTTTGTCAGTAGTCGATGTTTTCAGTCACTTTGACCTTAATTTACTTCATAACACTTATTAAAACGATGTGGCTGTCATTGGACTAGCATAAAACCAATCATAGCACATCAACTAAAATATGTTCTATGTTATACCCAATGAATAGCACCAACGTATCCATTCTCCATATTACTGAAATTATTATTGAAATTTTCAATACCATGTGTTCACGATAAATACAGTGCGAAAACAAGAATAGAACTGTTCGCTGATCCTATGGTAAAATGGAAATGCTGCATTCTTCCATAGATAACGTTAGAGTTATCTATTAAAAAATTAAGCCATCGAGAGGCAGATGAATATAATCAAAAGATAAAAAAGCTCAGGTACCTCATCTTCTTTTATAATTTATTTTTAGAGTTTCTTTAGCTACCTTGCACAACTTTTCTTTATTTGTCAAAAATAATGGAAAGTTGTGCAGGAAGAATAACATAATAACATGGATTTATTCATTAAGTTTATAATTTTCATAAAACGAGAGAACCATTATTTCAACATGAATATAGGTACATGTACCACGATGTTACTTTGAGGAAAGAAGACTTTAGGAGAAGGTAATAACACCCATGTTCGACTCCTTAAGCTTACGAGTGTCACTGGCGGCTCATCGAGTGCTCTGCTTTGCCAAAGAAAATCTGCTGTAGCTCAGCTAATTTTTATAATATGAAAATACCACTTTGCCTGAATATTTTTAAGGTTGATTCTTTACATTCATGCAAAGAAACGAATATTTGAATTTTTTGAAGTTGAGAAAGGTCTGTTAACTCCTTAAATAACTTTAAATATTACTAAATTTTAAGTATTTCACTACAATCCTATGAATGAAAAAGGAATTTGCGTTCGAATTACTTAGGATTTTGCGTTGCCTTTCATATTCTTATTTAATAATCACTACGATTTATATATTTATTTATTTATCTGATTTCAGGATATCTGGTAAAAAATACATGACAAGCAACAAAAAATAACTATCTATATTCAATTTCCTTTCTTTTGGTACTAGTATCGATTTCGCAGGACCATTATTCCTGATTTCATTGTATGTACTAAAGATAAATTCTGTAATCGATGAACGATGATGAAAATGAACTTTTTTCTTTTCTTTCTTAACATTTATTACAAGAGTATTTTCGAGTCATCTGAAATCGAACGAAGGATACACTGCGCAAAATACTAGCGATATTTAATACACAATTATGCATCTAATGCAGTATTTCTTGAATTTCTATCTCATCAGGAAGTAGTGATATTGATTACCGAAAAATGGCTTACATGCATTTCTGTCGAGAAATGCTGAAATCGGATAAATAAATTAATTAATATATAGACAATGGTTTTTATTATAAATTCTAGAAAGCAATCGATATTTATGATTATGAAATCCTAAAATACTTGAATGCAAGCTCCTTTTTCGTTCTTAGCATAGACGTTAACTACCTTAAATGGAAAAATATCGCTCACGAAGGTTATTTAACGGGATAACTAATTGAGCATACTATTTATTATTATTAATAAGCCCAATAGTAAGTATCAAGGAAAGAATTTTACGACTAAAAAGAAAAATGTAATGTCAAATATACCATAAAACATCGCATTCTTTCATGCATACTCGGCTAGCATGGACGTGTATTGCGGGGTTGCCTATACTCCGATTATCAATTTTCAATTATTTATTGCAGCGAAACTAAGGCCCATTCAGAGAAACGCCGTTAAATTTTTTCATTACTCTAATTCCTGCACCACTGCAAAAAGTTTCATCAAAATCCCCGGACAAAAGTGAGAGTCTCTCCTTGTTAGATTCAGTTTCTCTCACATTTATATTAAACTCTATATCTAGAAGAAGTGCAGAAAAAGATTCCTTTCTGCAATGATTTATTTGCTTAAAATCTAAACAACTTAAGGATATACTAGTGCTGCCCCCATGGGATAAGTGGTTAGAGAGGGAAACAAAGTGCTCAGAGCAGTAATGGTGGTACCCATACTTCATCCATGAGAAGTGAAATAGAAAACCAATTACTCCCTTCCTTTTCGTTCCTTCATGCAGCCACGCGCCGATTGAGTTTACCGGTAATAATTCTCCCCTTCACTTTACAATCGATGCCCCATTTAACGCTCCATTTTCACTTCCCAGCTGCCTTGTGTTGCATCCAAGTCTTAGCCTTACTTACTCCAGCTCATTGTCTGTGTTACCGCGAAATTACTCCATCAAATGGAAGAATACTTTAAAGTGACTTTATGTAAACTAAAGTGATAGTGATTTATCAATGGAAAGGAAATAATTTGTCATATTCAGGGTGATTTGTAGCTCTATATTGGACATTTTCAATATCTGAGTCACTAGAAAACTAATTGTATTTAGTTCGTTCGATATTTTCTAGTCAGTAATGATGATATTAGCATTGAAATCCTATGCATAAATCTCCGTATTTCAAGAATGGCTTCATTCCTGGTCAGTTATGCAGTATTCTTCGATCTGACGATGAAACTACGATTACATCATACCCTTATCAGCATTCAAACTGACTGTACCAAAAAAAACGCCATAACTGCTTTTGAGTTTTCATCTATTCTTGGCTCATTTACAAGAATAATACAACGGCTTTCTGCGGGTGTTTTAGAGAGAGATTAAAAGTCTCTAAAGTGAAAAATCTACTCTTTAACTTCACGAATTAAGTCATTTTAAATTATAAAATTGCAATATTTAAAATAACTGAATATAGGCAACAATCAACCCGATGGTTTCACATGCGGTTTTTATTTTGACAACGAATACTGAATGTGACCTTTCAGTTGAAAAAGGCCCCACACATTTACTTCCACTAGCAGTGCGATGGTTTTCGTCAAAGATGACATCCAAAACAATTAATCTCATTTAAAACTGTACATTTGTCACGCCAAGCAACGCCGAAGCATTCACCTACAATTCATACTAAAACTGACCTTTGCTAGTTTTAGTCTATAAAGAAATAATAAACCACAAGCTAAAAATAATATGTTTTAAAATTTTTGCCCAACGAAAAAATATCTCAGAGTACAAAATCCATGTGAATTTTGAATTCAACAGGCGCCACATTAAGAATTCTTTTACTCCCTTACTTATTTGATATACTATGCATATGTAAATTATATTTTACTTTTTTTTGCTCACTATGTTTCAATCACTCTCTCTTTCTTTCACTCTTTCCTAAACGTTTCGCGGGATTTCTTAACACTCTTTCTCTTCGTGGGTGATTTTCTGCAGAGGATATATTTCTTCTGCGATAAGAAATATCTCAGTTTTTATCCTTTTCCCAGTCATTCTTTACTTTTGCTCTATATATTATATTTTATACTATTGCTTAAAATCTGGGTTCATGTATGAATGTAGTTTTTGTTACATCCTGACATTGTTAAATAGAAGATGGCACTATCTAGTCCCAATTTTGTCCGCTAATATAAATGTTTGTATGTATGTAGTGAGTGTGCCGCAGCACATTTTTAAAAAGCACTAAGGCAGCGTTTTCCAGAATATTTAGTTTACAGATGAATAGCAGTGGAATTCTCGGAAGATTAATACACAAAAAATCAAAATATTTGAAGAATAAATCGCTAAAACTAACAAAGCAATATGATACCGACCTGCTCCATTCACGTCTTTTGGCTAGCATAAGGGTATGAATCCCACCAATTGGGAAACTTAGAAATTGGCCATCGGGTCTTAAAACTGAAAACGACTCTTTTACCGCGTTCTTGGTGAATCTGGAAAGCATGACTATTTCAATAGCGCGAATCGGAGAGCTTAAAGCCGCTAAAAGTGTTCACCATTTGTCTATATTCCTTTACATTTGTTCACTTTCTCGCTCTCAACTTCTTTGTTCGACCACATTATCGCCTTTTCTTTGTTTTTCTCGCAGCGCCTCTTTTTTTCTCTTGAGCGCACAGTAGCTCCAGAGTCTTTTTTATTTCCACATCACGCTCCTCCTCCTTATTATCTTTCCCGACACGGCCGTGATAAATTACCATCTCTCTTTCTATTGTTTTTTTTTTACAACCGCCGATGCTTTGGCATCTCCAACAACCACTATTACCAGACGATCACACGTATGACTTTTTCATATGGATATTTCCTATACGCCGAGTATCCCTTTTTTGTCATCTTTCGCATTGGTTCATCCAGCCTCTTGAAAATATTTGACGAAATATCTATTTTATGGAGACTATATTTTTGTGAAGAGTATGTTCACTTTGCGAAGACTGTCATTGTCGTGAGAATCGTCCTTGTTCTGATTCACTTAAGCTATTAAGGAATTAAAATCTATAAAAGCAGTCTGTGTAGTGTCATAATATTATGAATGAGAAATTTACAAATACCCTGATGATCAAAACCTCCAACCAATATATTAGCAATATAAAACAAATTGGAATAAAGCAAATAGGATTGTTTTCACTATAGAAATATGATACGGAGGTAAGCGTCATAAATTTCTTTACCTTATCATTGATTAGCGTGTTGAACATTCCCAAGTACAGTATTGGTGGTAATATAGCTAAAAGTCCTTCGTAAGGTTATGATTATTTCGCTGTGATATTTTATGGATTCCCTCAGGAAATCGAACTCGGAATCGCTATCACCCTAGAATGTCCTGCCCTATTGGCTATCCGAGAAATCTCCTCTTTAATCTCACAGTTCAAACTCTCTCAAATTAAAACTTAAGAGATTCCGTAGAACTATATAGGCATACTGGTGACTTTTGGGAATTTTGCTATAGATTACAAAAATCAGCAATATAAATCAGCAATGCGGTTTACCATTATAACCATTCAATATATACGTCAAATATATGATTGTTTATACATCTACTGCAAATCTTGTTTTAATGCATACCTTGTAAATATCATTTCCGTCGCTATCTGAATTTCGAACTCAAATAGTTCGGCGGATATTCAGCAAAGGCCGCCATTGAGTTGAGGGAGTGGCTGCCACAATAGAAGGACAAGTTTACCTCCAGAGATAACTTATCATTTATTTATTCAATATTAAAGCTACCAAGGATTGTTCTCGCGAATTATTCGGGAAGTTACCTTGATTTTTTTCTCTTAACACCGAAATGTCGTAAAAATATTATTTAATAATAATAATATTATTATTATTGTGTAAAAATTGTTAAAGTTTGCAGTGATAGAATATGAAGTGTTACTATAAGAAGTTGAAATGTACATCATATCTTACAACTCACTTGTTTCCCCGTAAATGCGACAATTTATCCCTTACGGAGGAAAAGATTACTTTTATGCAAATGTCTTCTTTTAATTTGGAAAGAAGATTTATTGAAGCGTACAACGGAATAAATAATTGGTGAAATACATAATATTTTTGGATTGAAGGTTATGGTAATCTGGGATTAAATTACAGTTCAGTATGATTTGGAAATCCTCCAAATGCTCATCGCTGAATGAGGAACTTTGATTTAATTGACATTCTGTTATTACTTATTACCATGTGATTTCCGATATCAGTATTTGTAAACAGGCTTCATTTCGCAAGATCTCGGAGGAATCCCAGCGGATTCTATGGGACACATGTTGTAATAAATACCTGGTACATGTTTTAGCTGTGAACCGAAATGTGAAAACAGACAAAAATGTTTATCAATACGTATGGTACTTGGAGGCTTGACTATGATCAATATGAAGGTTCTTTTAAAATTTATTCCGCATTTGCTTCGTATTTTTTGTACACAGCCTGCATCATATTTTGGGAATAATTTCAAATCTCAAGCAGCTCTTTCTTCTCGCGGACGTGAGAGACTGAAAGCGATGGTTAGGGTGTTCGATGAGGCGTGATGTGGTCGCTTCTGTTCTGCAGATATTGAAAGATGAGCACGTCGTGAGCACAAGAAGCACTTCAGCATCAGAGATGCGTATGTCGAGATAGTGATCGTTTGAAAGAGTAAAAACTTCACATTTTAATCCTCGAAATATGGAATGCCTTACTTTTCTATAATGTCTTCATCATTATCGAATTTCACACCCTCCAGCATTAATTATAAAAAGCTTTTAGAGAAGATGAGGCTATTAAACAAGATTAGGATTGAGGTAGTTCGTTTTTTAGTTATCATACACGTACAGCAATAATCCACAATAACAATGATTTTCACATCATTCAAACTCAAGATAAATTACATTATTCGGCATCATTTATATTCCAGTAGATTTCGAATTTATCAAAACCTTAACCTTTTATTTGAGAAAAAATTAGATGTAAGATACATCTCTTCTATCCTGTACCAAAAGACAAAAATTTTTCAAGATGTGAATTTTTATTCATGAATTGTATTGTATATATTTAATTTTAACGATAGATTTACAGTAGATATTGCTCCTATCAACAGACCAAGTGATGTCAGTTTAGGGTAATTTGTATCTCTCACATGGGGTAAGAATTATTGAATTTCCGCAACACTTTTAGCGACTTCGGGAGAAATGTATGACATTTTCCAAAGTTATCGTTTCATATCTCCGTAACTTCCGATAATATTTCTCATAAGCAAAGCAAAGTAAGGCTTTCGTGAACGACAAATGGACTCCATTCTACTGCTAATGATTGTATTAAGTAAGTTAACCTTAATGAGCCAAACAGCATCACTCTCCAATGCATCCGGTAAACTACTCTCACAAACATTACTCTATTTCTCATTTTGCGATTTCTCGTAATAATTAGAGTTCTATGTATAAATATAGAGATGACATACGAGAGCCTCTTCATTACTAATGAGTCCGCAAGCACAGGAGACGTCTGATGAATCTCATACATTTTGCTCTTCCATGACAAATAATTCGAAGTAAAAGAAGAAAGCTATATGAAATTGCGGCTGACAGTAGACACGGTCATCTGGGTGTGTTTGGAAATGGGATTCCCGGATGTTCCGCAAAAGGAAATAATAATTTGAAAATAAAGCAACTGACGGTATGAGAGGAAAGAAGTTAGAATACGGCCGTTAGGGAATTAGAGTTCTGAAAACGCTTCTATTGCTGTTTTTGTCGGAGTATCGTTGAGACCAGGGTCTGGAAGGCAAGTGCGGCATTACCGACCTTCTAGGAATCACTCAATGCGTAATAATTAGCATTTTGATAGCCATCGACAGACAGTCAAATCATGACAGCATGGATATCGAAATGCGCTATCGAAATTGGGTGATTCGTAGGTCGGTAATTCCGCACTTCCAATTATTTCCAGACCTTGCAATCGACTTAAGTCCGTACATAGGCAATTCATAGGAGCAAGTCGTGTATATTTGCTGTTCATATCTATAAAAGAGATTTTAAAAAAATTACTGAAACCCAAAAAAATCTTCTATTCAGCTTACTGTAAATACATTTCTCTTCGAATTTGTGATTGTTCATTGAAATTTGCGTTCGAATGTCGGATTATAAAATAATTATGTGATAAATGCATTAAATAGATTTTTATAGAATAATGCGGTATCGTTACATTATTATGTGACAGTTACACTTAATATTAACCGGACGCCACGGTAGCCGTATAGGCCTCCCAGAATCCATGAAATATCTTGCATGATTTATTATGAAGTTATAGGAATATGAATAATAATTGTGAGGATAATTTCCAATTACTATTTATTGTAGTATTATTTATAGAACATGTCTCATATATATTGTATTATATATCATTTAATTAATTATCTTAATCTATTGAACATTTGAAAAAATTCTAATCGTTATTTAAAAATAATAACTATACTAAAGACTTGTGCCTAATAGAAGCGGAAGACTCGTAAATAAATAAGAATATTTAATACCTGATTCAATGATTGTCCAGAGAAATGAGTTTTTAGGATGATCTGAAAATTTAATTAAATTTGAATGCATCGGATTTGAAATAAAGAATAAATGAAAAGTTGTGTGAAGAGCAAGAGCATAAACCCCTTGCGTTCATTCACCTCAGCCATCCGCCACCTGCTCACCTTTGCTCCAATCCAAGGACGCTCTCCCATTTCACTCAGAATCAATCATCACCTCTTCTACAGCAACACTGAATAACTAAAATGCGAAACCATTGTGAGCCAACGGAAAACAGTATAGCAATATTCATATATATAATTATTATAGTTACCTTCCATAACGTTGAGCTTGGCTTTACTAGATTTAGAAAGCCAGTTTCATGAGCTCTCAAAAATGTTTATGTGCCCGTCTGAAATTGATGTGTAGGACAGCTTCAGTCACCGGAGAAACCAATTCAGGAATAGAATAATTGAACATCTATAGAACTTTCCCTCATCTTCTCATATTTTTCCGACCAAATAGTACGAAAAAGTTTAAGCATTGCCTTTTTATTTTAATAATAATTCGCGATGCACATACCAAAGTCATTGAGAGGTCGATCTACTATATTCACCACATATAATGCACTTGCAAGCAGCACGTAGTAAATTTCTCTCTTTTAGGCGCGTGCGTACAATCCAACTTTTCCTTCCTTTTCCTCTCTTCTTTTTCAGAATATAATTCTCGCCCTCCGATTACGCAATCGCTTCTCGAAAAAACGTAGAAAGTCTATTTGAGCGAAAACATTTACGTTTCATAGCTATTTCATCGCGGCATTCAGGGATAACGATGATCCTAAATTTCGCTGTAAATTAGCTTCTTCCTTCATTTTGTTAAAGATGGTTGACTCGCATGTGAAAGAAATCACAACGTAGAACAGAATCGAGGGACGATTTTTTCTATTCTCTAAGCCAATAGCTTCTCTTATTTAAAACCTGTGTCACGCCAATAGCCAACTTTTCACATAATTCATTCTTTTACCAAGGTTATTAGATCCTGGGTCTTCTAAGAATTTGTCTGATGTAACGATCAAGTAATTAAAGGAACTGTACTCAATCACTATGTAGAACTCCAAGACTGATGGACTGACTGATTTATTGTCACTAAAATAGATACAAAAGAGCCTAAATATTCTTTTGGGATTTTATCAGCTAATGCTGTCCGATTTTTGTCATAGTGAAATTAATACCAATCCATAAGTAAGGAAAACGAGTGTAAAAAGCATTAGAAATAGCAGCAAAGATGGATGTGCATAAAACATAAAATCATACATCATAAAACATACATCCATACCAATGGCGATAGCTCCTTCTAGGTGACCTTTAACTTCTAGTAATTTATCTAGGATCTGACACGAAGCTTATATTAATTGTCTTATCGCCCGCTTTGGCGACACGGCATCGAGAAGGAAGGGAAAGAAAGAAAGAATGACGAACGCCATTCCAGGTTAAGCCTTGTTTATTCTACTAAATATGGGCGGCGGTTGGAACTTCGGTCGTTCGGAAGCGCTGGTCTATTCGCTGTGCGCTGTGATCGTCGCGTTGGGTCGCGCTGCACGGGGATACTAATCGGCTGTGCACTTCTCGACGTCCGGGATGGAATTGAGGGAGCCCGGGTATTCCGTACGTCCACGGGGAGCAAACGGAATACCGGGGGGAAAGGGTGCGGCCATCGAGGCGTCCACGGGGCCTGCGATGCCGGGGGAAAGGACGCAGTCTCCGACCGTCCACGAGGAGCTAGCTGTTGACTGCAGGGAAGAGAAGGTACAGAGTTGGAAAATGCACGGCCTTATATACCCAATATTTAGGGAGTGGCAGGGTGGTGGAAGGGGTTAGCATGGGTGCCGCTGACGATGTCACCATATGACCCACACGTGTCCTCCGCGTGGGTGGGTCAGTTGCACCCTTGCAGCACTCTTTGAATACGCGTTATATGCTCGACCCACGCTTCCGAAAATTTCCAAGAATTCTTCCAACCGCCTCCCAACGTACACATTTCGAACAAAGTCAAAATTAGGCCTTAGCCTTTTATTCATTTCTCTTTCTTTTGGTGCTTATCTCGATTTCGTAAGCCTATTATTTCTAATTGAATTTCGCAAAAGAAATGTAGCCTGCAACCGATAAAAGTGAGGTTTACGTGCATTTCTTATGAGAACGGTTTTTCTTCTCTGGGTTCGAACTGGGGCCGTTCACGTAAAAGAAAATTTTCCCACATTGTAGGGTGCAGCATTCTACTTCGAATGCACGTTTCAGCATCCCTCTAGCTATTGGCATTGGCGAGAAAAACGCTTTTTTTAGACAGACGGACAGACAGACAGACAGACACCGTTACGTTTTTAATATATATATATATATATATATATATATATATATATACATATATATATATATATATATATATATATATATATATATATATATATATATATATATATATATATATATATATATATATATATAGATAGATAGATAGATAGATAGATAGATAGATTGCGGCTCGATTACATTCAGATCCACAGAAAACAGTCCGTATGGAAATAGTGACGTCCAAATAAAGAGCATATACAAGGTTTGACATTGCAATACATTTCATACATGTGTGTCGCTAAAATCCTACGTAATATATCATTACATCCAGCAGGATATTTCACTACCCAATAGGAACGCATTAACCGAATAATAATACTTATTAAATAACATTTTTAAGACACACCCGAAATCTTATTCATTGTTACTATAATTAATTGGAGTCATTAATGAATACATGTAAAGTACAGGGGAGAGGCAGAATTTCGAGGTTTTAAAAATTGTTTTGCACGAATCGGAGAATGCCAAAGCATCGTCGACACAGGTAAAAATAAAATTTGAAATCACAAGTTGTGTTTGAAAAACTACTATTGAATGTCCACAGTACATTGTGCAATACAAGTTCTATAGAGGTCCTTAGATTTACCTCGAGATACGCATAGAAGATTCAAAAGTAAACATGTATTTAATGAGGTCTGCTTGCCTTTCATCAATATCTGATGCCCAATTGTTGCTCTTAAACACAAGTTTCCCTCGAGTGTATTCGAAACCCAAATTATCCGTAGGAAAGGGAATAATTTCCCTCAAAAACAATCTCCCGTTGTCACCTCGATCCGAAAACCGGTCCCGTAGTTATCCTTAATTCTCTCTCCCCTCTCTCAGGGTCCCCCCCCTCAACGCCCCCTCCTTCGGTTTTTTATTGCGCTGTTGCCGCTTTTAGTAAACAAACGTGCCCTTGAGTTGCTTTACCTGCCTTTGGTGCTGCAGCCTCTCCAACTTGTCATTGTCCTCGACTCTTTTGTTTCCAATCCGTGGAGGACATTTCGATAAACATTGCAAAGGAGAATGAAAGCTTCGATTTATCCGTAATATAACCCGAGAAAACCAATAGTTTAAATGACTTGCGGAATGAACTGCGTATTTTATAAAATCCTAAAACTGATAAAGAGAAATTAAGATATTACAACACAGTATATTTCAATAAAATGGAGGAAGAAAAATATGTGTTCCTCCATCCAGTATTTAATGGACTGCTAAAAGAATTTAAAAATAATTAAAATCAACATCAGAGATAAAAATAAATATGAAAGATACTTAAAACATGTTGATAAATTTGAATGTTAAAAACAGATAATGCCTTACTATCGCAGTGTTAAACTAGTATATATTATTGTCAAGTAATGTACTGCCAATGGATGCTGGAGAAATTTTTCCATAAAATATTATTTTTGTTCGATATTAGTTTCATTTTACCACAATAATTTAAGTTGGCAAATCGTATAAATCATTAATTTATAAGTTTATTATAGATCATCGTATTGAAATTGGACATTAAGTTTAACTATAATAAACAGCTTCAATCAAACCATCGGTAGGAATCATTTCGTTTGCATTTGTTCAGTTTTTCTGATGTAAAAACTTCATGTTTTTATTTTTTTATGACGATAAAACCCGTTCCTCTTCTCCCTGAAATGGCGTTTCAGAGTAAAGATGTTTTCTTTTCTTTAGACCACTCCTCCGCGTACATTTCCCATAAAATCCAAAGAATTGGTCAAACAAGCGTCTTTTGCCGTGCTTTACACATGCACATTTGGCAACGCCGCAATCTCGCGCACAGCAAAAAAAGGAAAGTGGAGAAACATTGTAAATGAGTTTGGGTCGAACCGAAAATGCGCTTCTTTATGATTGTTCTTTTTGCTCTTGCACCCGTTGGCGGTCAGTAAACCTGTCTGACGCCCTTTTCCTCTCTTTCGCTCACTTTTGTTAACCGATCCCACTAACTGCCATCATCTCACCAATTCTGCTTCCTTTTCAATCCATATGTTTATTTGAAGTGGAGGCAATAACATTCGATCTTTAGAGGAACAGTTTATCTTGTAATATCACCATTTTTATGATATTTTTTAAAAATTGGAATAGTTATTGTTTGGAAAGAGGACTTGCCGTAGACTTAATGCCAGTGGAGTATGGGTTAATTTATGATGGGACCTTGAAGTCTCATCCTAAAAAAGAAACTCGCCTGATATATGTGTAAGTAGGGTTGGCTTTCCGATTTTGGTGGCATTTTACCGACTTAATGTAGCAAACTAAATAAAGGACTTCATGAAACAAGAATAATCAATTTGCTCAAAAAAGTCATCAATATAATATTATACATAGCCTAGAATACCCCAATAAACCCTCACAAATTAGTGTTTTGCCGTGTTCTGAATCTCCTACACAAAAATGACTGAGCATAAAAATTACTTATAAATATGTTTCACAACTTTAATTGCAATGACTTTTGTAGTAAAGAAACTACTTTCAGGCATCCTTTACGTGTTACGATTTTTTTAATTAATTAAATAAAAAATCTTAGGTTGTCTTCAAGTGTGAATATTTCAAAGGTAAAATGTTTTATAAACATGCAACTGGCTGTATTTATACGATAATATTCATAGATAATACCACGCATGAAAATAATTTGCCAGTTGATTTCTCTCTACAACATCCTATTACTTTAATCTATAAAATACTACACAAAATGTCGACAGAACATAATTTTAAGACTAATATACTCAGATCATTTAGAGTCCCGACTTATTCTTTGAATGTCCCTCAATTGAATGTGATACCAATCAAAACACTGGTCTAGAGCGAGATAGAATATTCATCAACACCACCATCTTTATCCTGTCTTATTATCTTTTTCAGAAAGATCGACCAGAAGTAACAATCTGTTTCGGCGATTGATTCCTGTTAACGTGTTGTTCTCGGAGATTGCGCTCTTTATTTACTGAAACTACAATGCCATCTTCTTCGCTTAAAAGTTCAATGCCTCTAATTGAGACAACGTAACGAAATTGCATCTTATAGCGTGCATTCAGAAGTGGAAGAAGTGTTTAATCTGGGATTCGTGTGCTTTTCCTTTGACGATCTTTCCTTAAAACGTTTTCATCTCAACTTAGCCTCTTTATTTCTTAAGCTTGATAAAGTGTTTCCATTTCTATCACCATTTTGCGAGAATTATCACGAACGAAGAAATGAAATGGGATTCAATCAACTGCATCCTCTAATTTTCTTTGCGGATGGTTTACTTAATACGCCACTCACGCGAACAGCTAAATCCGTCGAAAAAAAACATTTCCTAAGCAGTTATTTAACAGCTCTCATTATGTATGCCTCGTTTACAATATGACGTGCTTAAATTATGCCACGCGGAAAATCTCTCTCTTTTCGCAAAGTGAAACTTTAGAGAGTGAAAATTCATACTTATAATTCCCGAAAGTCCATCCCTTGTCTTGATATGAACCTTCGGAAGATATATCTTTTGAGTTCAAAAATATCTATTCTTTCCCTCCTAGAAACCATCGTTTTTTCTCTTGATTCCTTTCTATGACCACATTGATAAAAATCAGAATGTATCACAGTTTATACTCTTATTTAAATCCTGAGTTCATTTCATGTATCATAAAGTTTATTACATTCTGAAATGATTAGATGGAATCTGGGACTTTCTAATTCCAAATTCGCCCCATAAATACGTTTATATTTATTGTTTTGATAAGGATTGATTTGATAATTATAGTAGTAGTATTTATGTAGACGTTTTCCAATATTTACATTTAAAAAATTTCTCTATAAATAAGAAATCTACAATGAGATCATTGCCGCTGCAACCAAGTATTTAATGGAGAAATAAAGTAGTTTTCCTCATTTGAGTTAAACAGAATGAAATCGCAGTGGTTGAGAAGATGCATTCGGAGAAGCTAATCTCAGTTGACACGTTTTCCGCTCCTATTCAATCCACAGGGCTTTATTTCCATCCCTCCCTTGATTTGCCTCCTGAAAAAACACACTGCTGACCTTGAACGGCCGGTTGGGGCGCGCGTCTGCAAGGGCCGGCAAACACGCAAAATTCAGGGGAAGTAGTAAAGGACATTATTTTATGGTGCTTCTACAGATGATTCGAAAGAGTAGAAATACGCAACGAGGAAAACTTCTTGAAGCTCCAAGAAGAGATGAGTCAGTCTTTCAATGCTTCACGAAAATAGAATTTCCCCAGTATTAGATTCTATGAAGACATGGCGGAAATACACTTGCCTTTTATTTGAAATTAATAATAAATCATCTCAAATTTTATAAATACATGTATAGTATGAGTAATGCTTTTAAATTCGGCTTAGAATCCATCCAATATTTTATTTTTCCGTGTTAGTAGAATGATTAAAAATGCTTTTACAGCTAAGGTAGCTACGCGCATATATAGTCTGCCACCGAGAATCGAACCCGGGATCGCTTTCACCAAAGGCGAACGCACTCTCCACTTGGCTGTCCGAGAACTCTTTTTCCGCTTCAGTTATCGTGGTATAGCGTAGTGAAATTAACGATACTTTCAGAAAAAGGCAGTATATTGGGTCACACTGAATTAGTTATAAGGCTGTTACCACTGCTTTAAACAGTTTCCTTACGACAATAATAACTACTACTCAATTAAAGATATAATTAAAATCAAGGCGGATAATGTAAAAACAAGATTCCTAATTTCAGCCATCAAATTGCTGTTAACATCTTAAGAGCGGTTTTTCATCTTATGATGTAAGTAGCAATCAAGTAATTAAAATTCGGATCAACATGAAATAGGTCCGCACTGACGAGTATAACAAAATAATGCTTATGGCAGGTCTATGGATTGCGCTTGGAAACTGTAAAGCTTTCCATAATCTACAATCATAAACTAATTGATATAAGTAGATTTCAATACTTATGACATTGTCAATATTAATTTATGGGGAACCCTAGCCTATTATTCTTTAACCTTTACTACAGCAAATTAGATGGAATTATTAGCAAATTCTTTTCTCTGAATTCTCATGCATAAAGTAATGTAGAAATATTCCAGTTATAATAGAGATAATGTTGCTCCGATGCCGTCAATAATCGTCTGTGAAACTGAGGGAAAGAATTCCGAAAGCGACAGCTGTTCATTGAGTGATCTCTTTGCTTCTTTATTATCTTAGTTGTGAGGGTGTAATCCTCTTCTCCGTTGATTCACACACATTCTGTAGGGTGCTCATAGCTAATTTGAATACTTCCCCAGAACAACACATACTATTTTGCTTTCTCATGGATATAAAATATACTATTTCTCCTGTCTTTCAACAACAAGGTCTGCATTCCGAGCATAAAGGAGCCACAAAAATGAAAAGAACAATGAAATGCCCTGCATCACATTAAACATGTGACCAGTAAAAGTTACTGCAAAGAATTTTCGAATAATTTGGGATTCTGAAGTTCTTGAATTTTTTCATCCAAATTGATTCTGATCGTTTTATTTTTAGGACTCATTTTTTCCTTTCTTATTCTCTCTATTGAAATTGATTCTACGCAACGTCTAAAATTCGTTTGGTCATTTTCTATGCACTTCAATATTTTCGGATACAAATGAAAATATCTATACGAATAAAATGTTAATCAATCGATAAAGGCTTTCGCGATTTATGTTTTTCATTAAAAACTACTCCATTCTTTCCTTTTTTCCCTTTAAAGGAAACAGCTCTTTACGTATATTACAAAATTCCAACTCACAAAATCCTAAATAGTCGACGTTGAATTAACATTCAATTATCTGGAATATCCGAAATGGTTAATTTACAGTTATATACAATTTCGGATCAAGTGTAAGAATTATAATTTTCAATATGACATAAGCTATAACATAATTCATTTTCTATATCAGTTTTAGAAAGGCTCCGTAGATATTTTTCTTTAATAAGATATTTTATGAATGTTTTCATTCCTTCGACTTCAGAAGCCATTCCTGTAAATACGACTATTTATCATGAACTCTGACAATTAACATCGAGATCCGTTTGTTTTAGATTTATCTTTTCGTAGTAAAAGGAATGTAAGATTGTATACTGATATTTACAGAAATGAAAATCAATTCAGATTTGACTCTCATCATTCAGATGAATGAAGTGAGCGATTTTCTTTTTCTTCGAATGTGTTCCTTATTTCATATTGCTGTCGATTTAGAAATAATCGTCTTAAAGTTCATCAGCCTAAAATGTGATCTTTTCTGTAACTATTCCTAAGATACTTGTATTTCTTGACCTCATCTCTCGTCTATTTTACGATTTTACGATTTTCTCGTCTGCTACTTGAATATCGCATGCAAACACTTGAAATCCTTCTCCGATGGCTCTCTTTCGATGTTATTCACTCTCTTCTATTCGCTCCTTCAAGTAATCTCCTCTCGAAAGCAAACTTAAATAGTGCTAATCCTATTTCGTCTAATGATAATCGCTTCTGCTCAGTTTTCCCACCGCCTCCACTTGAATTACTCTCAATGCCTCATATATATTCCCCCGAAATCGCTTCTCTGTTTTCTCTAAACTCATCCCATCTCTCTCCTATCCTTTTTCAACGCCGCTCTGTTTTGACAACCCAACGATTTGTTTCCCACTGCGATTACTGCTTCTTCACAAGTTGGATGAGACACTTCCACTTGCATCTGAACACTACGAATTGCTCTCAATGATGCTCTTAGAAGCAAGATCCGCAGCATAAAATAACACGGCGAAAAACCGCCAAAACATTATTAAACTTAAAATCAAAAATACCTTCAGATATATTTATTTACAGAATTTTGTAAAATAGCTAAGGTAATAATATTATAAATTATTTGTTATGTTTCAGTAGGTAAGGTACAAAAAGTAGGAGAAGATTTCACAGCCCTCGAAAATGGACACTATATTTTGTAATTGTGAGAAATCGCAAAAATAATAGTAGTAATAATAATAAACGTTAAATCTCCAAAAAATGCATTAAACGCAGTACCGAAAAATCCTATAGGATACAATATAGAATTTACATAATATCTAAAGAATAAAACAGGTAAAATAGTACAACAATTTTCAATATGATAATGCGTATTCTTAACATACGTTCATTTTTGATCACCATTGCTTTTGACATGCGGTCAAAGTTTTCTACTCTCCTGGTTTCCGGAAGAACTTCGTAAACGACTACAATGTTAGATATAGAGATTTCAATTATATAAATCATTTAAAACAATTTAAACGAATTATAAGGCGAAAATCTCGTAATTATTCATCTACCATATAGTCTATCTTAAATTCAGGTTGGTTATATTAATTGTGTCCCCATTTTAAATAGTCGTAAAAATTCAAAACAATTTGGGGTCTAATTGAGATCTAATTAAGTACAGCTAGTTCCAAAAAAAACTTACCACCTAAGCCGCAACCCGCATAACAGGCAGTGAGTTTCCTGCAAGCGAGCCTTAAGAAGTGAGTGAGAGAGAGAGAGGGAAAACATGGAGGAGATAGTCTGCTTCTGTCCTGGCTCCGCTTGCAGAGTTGAAATGGATTTATTTGCATTATTGATATTGCAAATATTTATTAGTATCCTTAGTTTGGTGACATTGGCGTAGCAGAATAGTATTATAACAATATGGATGTTGTAATGCAAGAATTCAGTTATTATAAAATGGTTATTACAAATCAGTATATATTCTAGCTTTGCTTCTCGCACCGAGGGAAGCGTCGCACACGAGGTCCCGTTATTCCTAGGAAACCGAGGCAAACCCCCTTCCCCTCATAAAATTTGAGTCTGAGACGAAAGGCACAAGCAGGACGAAGGAAATTTTTGCAAAATCTGCCTCTGAGCCGCTCTGAGCTTATGGTTAGGACTGAGATGGGAGGAAGAGCATTTCCGCGCAGTTTGAATCAGTGTCGGACCCAAAATGTATAGACCTCGAATTCGACGCCTTCGCTTGTAAAACTCTGCGGTTATAATGGGTCGTATTATATATTATAATAGTAGATAATATTATACATCGTTCAAGAGAAGAGTTATTAGCCTTTAAAATTATATACCTAAGGAGTCCATATCGATCACCTGTTTTATCACACCCTGTGTGAATGCAATCTACAAAAGTAAAGTAAGGTGAACTCATGGCCATATCTAGGCTATTACTTTAAATACATAAAAAATCTATAAGTAAAGATGTAGTATGAAGTCTTGAGGCATTCTCTGCGTATTTTAGATAAATTTTGTTTAATTTGATAAGCATCAAAATTAAAACTCGATCGGTAAAAAATCAGTAAATTTTATCATCTATGCAGTTGGTATTTTTAATATACCGTCCAAATCAATTGATAGAAAATGTGCTAGGATCGATTTTCCTGAATTAATAAAGATGACGGATACGAGACAACCATCTTTCACGTTGATTTTGAATCCAAAATGAATTTTTTTGGTGTCATTGAAGTGTGAATCGAATAAACGTGATTTCTTCTGTGGATTCCTCTTGAAATGGTTGCAGTCACAAACCATTACGTTCTTAAACGTTCTTCTCTCGTATTTATCAAGTTCTAAAATACACAAAAAGAGAGAGGGAATGAGGTTTTGTCATAATGCTCATTGAATGCTACTGTAAGCTATGAATGTAAAATTTTCAATTAATTTTGAATGCATACAAAACTACTTGCATTGTTTATATTTCAACTGTTTATTATCACGTTTACAATTATTATAATGTAGAAAACGTTAAAAATACGCGAAATAATAGGGACTTAGTGAAATAGTTTTAGGGCCTCTTTACCTGTAATTCCAACCCTGTAAGTATCACACGGGGATAAGAAGCGCATATGAGGCTCATGTTGAAATTTTTCTCCCCTCGGTTGATGGCTGGCCCTACGTAACTCTCATATTTTTTCGACAGAATTTTAATGATTGAGATGAATGGGCGGTGGTTTGGTATGAATAGTCTATCTACATATTTATCGCTCGGTGATATTGAAAATATTCCTTCGTATTTAAAATGTATGGCTATGAGAAACTTTTCATCTCTCCACATTCCATGACAAATTTGAAAAGCAAGATAGAGGAGTGATTGGAAGAAGTGGTTAAAGCAATGAATTCACCAGGACTTCAAAAGGGGGACTGTTTTGATAGAGATAGGGAAGTGAGAAACGACGGCAACAGTAATACATACACTCACATGAATTTAACAACCGAAAGTGTAAGAGGTATGTTAATTCCAGATTTTTGGATAAATCACAATAGGTAATGGCATTTCTTGCGTTCCTCGTTGACCAATTGGTTACTTTGAGTAGGAGCAACGACCTCTTTTAAAAGTATAACCCACTCACTCACCTTCTCAATTTTCTCATCCAACATATATTTTTTCCGTTTATGACAGCCTCCAGAGAAACTACTCATTTATCCAATTTAAGTAATATATTAGTCAAGAATGGTTAACATTCAAATATACAGGATATAACGCCCATGGCTTATCATACTTTCAGAAATTTCCTTCTGATGCATCAGTAATTCCCAGGATCTCCGAAATTGTATGCAATAGCGATGTTCAATGTATCGTACCAACCTTTTAATTCTATAAGAAAGGTCGAGTAGTTTACTAAGCCAGAACCTAAACCATCTTCTTATCAGCAATTTATTTTGGAAAGAGAGTTCGGTTTTTTCAAACCGATAAAAATTGCTAACATTGGTATTACTATCTATGCAAGCCAATGGTTTATTCTAAATCTTACCTAACTTTAGAGATGTAATTTATCTGTAATCGGCGTATAAACTTCAAGTTTCTGCGACACTAAATATGCGGAGTATCTAAAATTCCATATTTACGTTTCAATTCATATTTTAGTGACATGATAATAGAAACTTTAGTTGATGTAGTAAGATCATCTTCAACGCTCTATCTATTTTGTATCATAGATGTTATAAGAGAAGTGAAACGATTTGGTTCTCGTAAGCATAAGGAATAAATATTAGATGGCATTTCTCTAGTTCATTGTTCATTTCTCAAGTTATTCCAAACTACGAAATTTTTAGCTCAATGTAGGGACGAAATAAAGCATAAAAAACAATTTATATAAATAAAGTAAACAATCATTGACGAAGAGCTTGATTGATATAAATTGACGATAGGCAGCATTACTTATTTTTTCATTTTTGTTGTTGAATTAGTTATTTAGTATAAGCTAATACAGTTTATACCATTCACTTTAAAAGCAGAATATAGAGATACTAATTCTGATATGATGCACCCAAACATTGTCAACTTTATGTTATCATTCAGATTTTCCGAAGGTCCTATTTTAACTGGAATGATCTTCCTTGCATTACTATTTAAAAATACTATGAAAAATTTAAAAAACATCTTCGCAAAGTTCGTAGAGAATTATGATGTGCCTAGGATGAGGGTGTTACGAAGGTCCTTGGAGTGAATGTTGGAATAATGGATTACATATAGAACCAAGAATATTTTAACAGCTAACGTATGAATCATGAGAATTACAGGAATATTCTCATGTAACTCCGGTTACCATCCGTTGGTTTCTATTTTTAACGTGTTCTTCCATGACTCCTTTTACCCATCATTCATAATTATTGATAGTGATTTTTCTTTTAATTATTATACATATTATGCACCATTCAAATAATTCGGGTTATATATCTTACTTGAGGCATTCAGAAACCGAAGCAGCAATCATTAATCATTAGTCTTATTAAACATTAGTCTAGCGTATAGTTCTGAAAATCATTTCAGGACCATTTGGAAATCCTGTTGTGGTTGTTTTCACACCCCCTGACATAAGTCATACGGCGGCTCGCGGGGTATTAATGTAAATGTAAATAAACCAGGTGTTAACGTGTAAACCTGCAATATGCAAGTATAGGAAACCTGGAGTTTATATGCAAATTAGTCTTAAGGTTTTGATTTGCCATACTAACTGTTGTTTCTTAACCATCTTAAAGTGTATTCCTTGCAAGAAGTCCTGAAAGGTCGTCTACCTCAAAAATAGAGTTGAATATCTTCATTCCCTAAGGGAATACCTGCGGCGAAGATTACAAATCGCGGATCCACCATTTCCCACCTTACTTGTGATCGGTCGCCGCCACCATACCCTAACCTTTGATACCTGCTCAGCAGGGGTGCGGTCAGGAATCCTCATTAGCGCTTTCAAATTCGCTACCCCGGATACATACGACCATCCACAATATGCCGAAAAGGGGGTTTTCTTTTTCAGAGCGGAGTTCACCTTCACCCATCGGCCGTTTTATGGTTCCTTTGAGAAAATAGACAATACCTTTCGATGGACGCAACAAAAGAAAAAGAAACAACAAAGGAATGAATAGGGGATACTCCTAGGGCCAGGGTGGAGGAAAGGAAAGTTCTCCTTTCTCCATGGAAGAATTAGTAAAACCTCAGACGCGAATTTGTCAGAAACAGCAAAATCTCATCTCAAAATCATATTGCTTCATCTGATACCGTCACCACGAATGCCTGGTGGAAGTAAGAACAGAATGACATGTTGATGCATATATACTGAAATACCTAATGCTCTGTTAATTGTCGTATCAAGCAAATTTTATACCTCTCTGTATTGCAGAATAATTCAACTGTGAAGAAATCGAGTCAAAATTTGCACCACGGGGCAAGAAAGAGATTTAGCATCAGATAAAAGTTGGGACAGCATAATTTTGCAAGTAACATGAACTTGATTTAATTAAAGGGATAGTTTTTCTGGGACTGGCAATGAACAATATTTTAGGAAAAATGTTACGAGATGCTGGCGTTAATTTCGTGGTAAATTAATTTTTAATTCGATACATGAAAACATTTTGTAGCCCTCAGTATTTAAATTGTGCTACTATTCTAATACCTATGTTATTTTCTAAAATATTAAATTAGCAATTTGAATTTTAAACAATTACCTTAGAAAATGATGATAGCACACCAATAAATATTTTACTTTCTATTATATGATTTGGTGGTATTTAAAATTTTTATAATATTTGATGTAATTATCTGATGTAGTTGATCGTAATTTATTTGGTTTACTTTATTGTAATATGTTTTGGGTCTAATTTTCAGAGCCCTCTACCAGGTTGACTTAAAATGATTCTTTCTCGGTGTATTCGTCCAGATAAAGTTTCTTTTCATCTTTGCTTTCCTCAGTAGGTTTCGAAGTTTTTTCATACTCCCCTTCTCGATAGAATTTTTCTGCAACATAAATTAGTTGACATACAGTTGATTGTGTTCTTATTCCTAATTATTCTTTATCTCCTTGCTGAGTTTTCGTTCATCTTTCTATTTGAGTCATAGTCGTGAATTTCCTCTAAATAAATTTAAAAGTTCTTCCTGTAGGCGTCAAGAGCATAAAAACGTAATAATATAATCCTTTTTAATCTTGCAATGACATAATTTTTCATTGGATAATTGAAGCAGCTAAAGTAAGTTTACCCGATGCCTCCAGAAAAAGGTGAATTACGCAGAAATTTCTGGCCGAAATAAGGAGATCCGATTCTCATTCATTTTTTAATACTATGCTGCTGACATAGTAAAAATTAACACTAAATTTAAACTAGATTTCGTGCTAATAAAGACGGTACAAATACGTTCAACGCGTTTCACAACGGTTTAAAAAGGCGCCTTCCTTCCAAGAGCCAATAGAATGCGTGGAAAACTCTAGACTCGCTCTCATCGAGCTTCACGTCTGTTATGCGGGTTGCGGCTTAGGTGGTAAGTTTTTTTTGGAACTAGCTGTACAATTTTTGATGCGACTAACAAAGGGTTGAAAGGATCTCCAGCTTCATCTCTGTGTCTTGTCTGAATCAGTATGCGATATAATTGCAGAAATCAGAATATTTGTGTCACCTACTTATTGTGTTATCAAATAAATCAATTGCGCACTTATTTCCTCCTCAAGCTGAATATGGATGTGTCACAATTATTTATTCCTGGGAAACCACATCAAAAGGGATTCCGAAACTTTATTAAAACAAAGAGCTTTTGTTTTCATATCTCAAATCGTTTTTTAAAAAAACCTTATAATACATCGCATTCGCGATTCCTTGTGTAAATGCGAATTTCCTTATCTAAAGTCCTTGAATATATCTGGTATTAGTCGGTATTTATGATTCCGAAACTCGATATGATTGTGTTTGTGATGTTAATATGATTATATTGATTTAAGTAAACAGAGCGTTTTTTCCATCTGCGTCTCTCTCACGTTGTGACGTACACACTGATATCTTTGTATTTGTTATGAAGTTTATCAGTAATTCCGTTTTAAATGAGACGATTTATTTGAAAGATCTTCTCGAACTCACTGCCTTGTTTTCCCACATGCACTTTGTCAAAATATCTCCCAACATTGAATGTTTAGGTATCTCCCCACATTTCTACTCTACATTTAATTGTAATTGTTTCAATTAATAGTATTGTTTCAGAGATCAAATCCGTTGACCTTGAGTACGTGGAAAATCTTAGTCATTTTTTAAAATGTGGCTACGTAAAAAATTTGCATTCTCAGCAGAGATAACTCCACCAAAAAAGTATAAATTTATTAAATTGCGAATCTATTAACAAAGAAAAAGCTTAGTGACTTTCTACACTGGCTTTCATTCGCTACCGGTTTCATAAACAAACTTAAACAGGCCTGAAGATATAAGTACGAGGTAAGGTGCATTTTTTTTTTTTCATTTCCGCAATGTCCATTCACGAAATCACGACTGCGATTATTGCCTGAAGATGTAAGAGCTTCTTACGAAACCGGTTGCCGGTATTAAAAATCCGTGGAAAATTACAAAGTTGTATAATGTATTTATAACTTAGAAACTTCTTAGATACGAGAAACTTGTCAAAAATATTTCGGCTGAGTGATAAATAAGGAAAGCTACGTATAAATGATTTATAATATTTATGTAATAATGCTTTAACTATATTTATTAAGTGTGAATTTTATTTTTGAACTCGATATGTTCATGAATTATAGCGAAGCTGTCGAAAAAATGTGGAAGTTCACGATGTGTATTTCTTTTTTGTGATGAATCTTACACAAATAATTTTGCGTTAAACTCTTTATATCTGCATTCAGTTATTTACGGTTATTTCAGTTTACGGCGGTTTTCAAAATCCCGTTGAAAAGGACTCGATGCTGGTGCGTAGCGGTCTGATGAAACTGCCGATTGTTTCTCGTCCTACAAAATTTAAACTTGTGTTGAGATGTATTTGCCCATCAAGTTTCATCAACTCTACCATTTGAGCTGTTCAAATTTCGATGCAATCTTCCTTACCACTGTACTGCCACTGTATTTGCGAATGTGTATATGTTATTACATCAGAAGTTTTTAACTCTGCGTCGATGAAACATTTACTTCCGTAAGCTGACTTAACTATGAATTCGTAAGCGTCAGCCGTCGTTTTGATTTGGACGCACCGAAAGATGAGGGAAGAGAGCGATGATCAATGTGCTTGAGGCGTGGCGAATTAAGATGGAGAACGCGTGAGAGTTGTCACTTGTTATTCGAAGAGGGGAACACCTCTACGACTGCTGTAAAAATAAAGTCGCTCTGAAGAGAGAATAAAGAAACGGTGTTTTGTTTGGAGGGCGTTGTTTCATTGATGGACTTGCGGTTGTATTGGCTCTCGAGTGAAGCGTTGTTTATCTGCTCAACCTTCTGCATATTCCAGAGCATTGAATCACCGTAATTCTTCTCATTGACGGGATCAGGGGACGAAGCTATTATCGCCCAATTAAAGAATTTGCAATTTTCCTAGTATCTGATATAATTAACATAAAATAGCGAAGTTTTTCAACAATCTATACATCTACTACAATCATCACGACGAAATGGCGTTTTAAAAGTTAATTGAAGATACACTAATAGGGTGGCGCGAACACCCTTGGTGGAAAAGGTCCTGGGTTCGATTCCCGATGCGTGTGTGCGAGATGTCCTATAATGTTGAAGCACTAATACGGTTTGTGAGGAAATCAGTCTTGAATCGCCCTCCGCTTGACAATATCCACCCGTAATTTCTCAGCTAACGTTTCAACGTTTGCTTTTATGAGGACCGAAGATTAATATTTGTTAATTCCTGAATCAAAATGAATGCGAAAGAACTTTCCTCGATTTCTTCGTTTATTCCATAGTTCTAGTAATTAATTTTATGCCCAACTAAAATATCTTCTGTTTTTGGGACTCGATTGACGAATAGTTTCTGAGGAAGCTTTCAATCGAACGCGTCCTCAAGAAGTGAATAATGAAGAAAGAGCGGGAGTGGAAGAGAGAAAGAAAGTAGCGGATTTTAACTTAATCAATCGTTAATGTCATACTTTGAAACCCTCATTGTTTTCAACCACACTCATCCCTCCTTTCCTGTGTCACGATTTACACAACCTCAAGTGTTCACCTGATGATGTCGTTCACCGGTGAAACCTGTTGTAGATTAGATAAGTTAGAGTGGGGTTTAGTACAGATTTTATGTCATATTGCAGTTACAGACATCATTTACAGAAGAATGTTTTTGTTAGTATTACGGTTTTGGAATTGCTATTTTTTCTACAGAGGGTGCTACCGGAACGAATCGATTTCATCAAGCAAGATCTCAGCGTACTTGACTTCAAATTCAACGGAAATGACCTTCAGTATGAACGGAACGGTAAATTCGAATGCACGTACTCCATTATTCCGAATTAGGCAAACGGCTTACGCAGACTCGAATCGGTGATTCACTTCTTCTCTTCCAACCTTTGATATTTCACTCTAAAAAGACGGAGAATTGTGATTCATTTGATGAGTCTTCCCAACAAGTTCTTTAATATTCAAATCGCATGAAAATATGCTTTCTAATCTAAACAATTTGAATTAAGCAAGTAGGAGGAGACATAACAGATTAGATGATATCCATTACAGGAGAAGATTAAATGATATCCATAAGATTGTTAATTGATCAGCTATTTCTCAACTGTTTTTTCAAGACTTAATATTCCGCCTGAGGAATATATCGAATTATCTACAAGTTCTCTGGATGACAAATTCTCGTTCAATTTCGGAGAGAGAATGAAAAGTTTTCGTTTTCTATCTGTCCCTCTAAATGTGATGACAGTTGCATATGTTGCTGATTTTCATTCTATTTTGACATTTAGAATTGTAATTTAGGGAAATTCTGTCCGCTTGAAAATATTTTCTTTATTCAAAAGAGAGTAATTAGAGTTTTATAGAAAATCCGTGGAAATCAGACATGCAATCCATATTTTAAGGAGTGGGGTATCTTGACAATGCCCTCGGCATACATCTAAGTTAGTGCTGACCGTATTCATCTGCACATAGAAAAATATATAAATTTACTTCATTGTAATTGTAATAGGATATATTGCAGTATAGAATATTTTTTGTGCATGTTATATAATGAATGATGATTATTGTAATTAGATGGAACTAGATGCATGATTTGTAATATGTTTATGGATTAGTTAGTAGCACTCAGTTCTAAATAAATGACGTTTATTATGTTTTAAAAACATTTTGATCATTACCGAAATTGATCGAACTGTTTATGTAATACTTTAACTTAGTGTTCATCCTGTACTACTAAAAATAAGTCAATGCCAGTGGATCCTTAAAATTTCAACATTTTCTTTTCATCGATGTGAATTTCATACTTCAATATTTCCATTTACGAACCATCCAATCTTAACAGATACCCCTTGCATTCAAGTCAATCATAATCATGTTTGAAAATAACTTGCAGTGATTGTAAAGGATAATTGAATAAGAGAATCTAGCAGTTACATTTGAGCACTTAACTATCTCTGTTGAAATATTCATGCGAAAGATATTCCCACGGTGTTCCTTCCCATGATTTTGGCCATCTGCTACAGATCCTCTCTTTAATTTTAACAGCTCTCTTCCCCGCGTCGGCATTTGGAGAGAGTTAGCCTTTTTGATGCTGCATTTTATAATCTCAATTTGTTCTCGTCCACTAAATTTCAATCCTGCAAAATTTTAATTTACTTATCTCAATAACAGAGGTAGAAATATCATTTTTTTCTCTCATTTTATAATTCGTTTTAACGAGATAAATATGGCAGCAGTCAATTTTTCTGAAGATCCTGTTTCAATAACAACTGAACATAAACACTCAATTAATGTTTTGCTGTTTTCAGATTTTTTTAAGTCTTTCCTCAAATTTGGTTAGTGATCTTTACGAAACATCAAAATGAAATTCGGAATCTCTTTGTAGAAACTTTTAATGTCAGCTATGGTATTAATTATTTCATTATTACGTTAAATACTATACATATTTTTACATTTTCCCCGTCTTTCTCCTTTTTCTAGGGGCCCAATGATTAAGACCTGGGGCCTCAAACGACCTTAATTCTCCTCTGCGTACAGTTACAGAGATGTATCAATGTTATTACAATTTAAAATCTGAATTTGCAATGTTTTCGATGCAACTTAAAGAGGAATGAATCCTGTCCTTCGCTAGTACCAATTCAAATTCGAGTAATTTATCCGATAAATCATTTCGATTGAAACTAACCGACGCATTCCCAAAGAAAACACATTCTCCTTCATGTTTCGATAAAACTCAAACAAGGAACACTGAGTATCATTATTAAACGCATCATTAGCCTCACCTCGGACTTTAATCCTTTCGTGGGTACGAAGCACACTTTTAAGAGATATATCCTTCTCTTTTTAAACTTTTACTTTTCTATTTTCGGCGTCTGTTTCCGCAAACATGTCGCCAACAACGATCCCAATTGTTCCCTTTTTCCGCTGCTTATCTCTTTCGCCGGATAAGCATTCGTCTGGACACATTTTCCTCTGCACAAATGAGGTTCAATCCAACTCTGAAATAGGATTTCCCATACCTTGCGAAGGGCGATGACCCGGATCACAACTACCACAAAATAAGGAAGCCTTTTTTCTGATTATGATTTATTGGTAAGTATAAGTAACAATAAGTTGTTTTTGTATCAAAAGATGACAAGAGTTGGGAATTTATGCAAATTTAACATGAGATGAGTACAGCGTATACCTTCCTTTACTTTTATGGAAATTATGAGAAATAAACTTTGCTTATCACACTTAATAAACCTTTTTTAAGCCCGGTATTTTATACGTACCATTTTCAGGCCTTGCTGAGCCTTCGTTATGTCCCAGACCTTTAGCAAGAAAAAACACTGCATTCAAATCAACGGAGAAACTCTTAGGGTCCATTCTCAAGGATCAATTGTTGTTGAACTCATAGCAGTGTTAATCCGAGACACGGACCTATGGAGTCGAGGTTTGAAGTTTCAAAGAGGATTTTATGAGGCTTGTACTTCGTGAAATAACTCTCCTTGGGAAAATTCCCTAGGTATAGTAGTATGGATAACCAGCAATTTGGACCTGTAGATGAATCCTATATTAAAGTCTTCTCAGAAATTATTATTTTGGTATAAGGAAAAGGTTAGTTAATTTTCTCGCCTTCAAAGATCCCGGTTAGAACACTTGCCTAGAGCTGAGCTTTGGCGTTCGGTAGATGTTGCTTCAATTGACGCCAGAGCGATTTTTTGTGCGCCCAATAATAATCGTATTATCTAAAGAATATTATAGTATTTTCAAAATATTTCTTAGGAACGAGAAAAATAATATCTTAAAAAATTAGCCGTGAAAAATGTAAATATTATGTATGACAATAAAGTACAATGTACACAATACAACTTTAATATCTTAATTTACATGTTTGATAATTGAGTAATGAATATATGCCAGAGACTCTCAGGCCGAGGTGCCAATACGTCTTGCGCCTTGTTGAACTATCATGACTTTTTATTAAAATATGTAAAATAGAGGTTAACACGACTGAGACGATCGGAAACTAAAAGTATCTGTAATCATTCTGCAATCCAGCATCCGCTCTGGAAATGTAGGATTCAGGATTAATTTTGATTCGTAAATACTGAAAAATAGAAGTATTGTATGTATGTATGTACGAGTCTCGATGTTTCGGAATCGTACGGACGGACCTTAAGTTCACACAAGGCCATAAAAATCCCTTTCCTTGGATGACATCCGCTCAATCTCTCTTATCCGTTGATATCTGAATCGTAAAATTTTCCCTATCTGCGGATGTTTGAATAAAGAGTTTTTCGAGCAAAGAGACACAACAAACTTGAACTTCTTCGAATGCCCTTGAAATTATCAGACTGTGTAAATGCTTGCTTTTTCCTTCATTCCTTTCCTTTTCTACTCGAAGATAACGCTCAATTACAGTGACCTTTGCATGCCCACTACTTCCTTCCTTTTCATTGTAATCAGATTGAGGCTTAAACGGACGTATTTATTAAATAAATTCTTGAGTCATGAAAATTTTAGGCATAATAATATTATTACAATGAAAGATGCAAGGGATAACAAGGGATGTAATGAAGATTGTAAATAACACGTAATATACATTACCGGATACAAATTCTATAATATCAGAGAAGTCTTTCGATGGTTCATGGGGCGAAGATTTTGAATAAGAAAAAGATTATTGCATAACTATATAAAACCAGTGAATCTTCTCTGTATGAGAATCTCGCTAAATAATAATCAATAAATTCTTCTCCACTTATCAATCTTTTTTAGCAAATATTGCTTGTCGTTGTGTGGAAACCCTTGGCTTAGATTTCATATCTATTTCATATCCAAACACAGGTTATTTATAAAGTTTGAGTTTGTTAATTTTTCAGTCCGAAGGCTGGTTGGAACCTCATTCGCTCTACCATCAACTAAGAGAGGGGAATGAGTCTTACTAGGGAAGATGAGGAGCGAGGTAATTCGCCATTGCTTTCCTAACTGAGCCAGAATTCTATAAGCGGAACCTTTTAAGTGAAGTAGAATAACTATACGAGTAATAATTTCCTAGCATTCCATAAGGAGATACATCTACATCTGCATATATACCCACCAAGACACCTTTCGTCCTGTGGCAGGGAGTGCATTACACCATGATCCTGGATTTCCTGGAAATCTGAGCCGAGAGTAAAAGAAAGAAACATTTTTTGTTCAATACCACAAGGAATATGGAAAATATTCCATTCATCGAGATAAGGTAGCAAGACCAGCAAGAGTTGTGATGACGAGGAATTATATATTCATTCAGTGAATGAATAAAAAAGAGATTTCCATCGGATTTGTTTATCCGTTGTTTCATATTATTTTCAACCATTTTTTATTTTAAACTCTCAGAGAGTTATATAGCTTCTGAAGCTCAAAGTAAACGATTTCATTTCGAGTGAAGACGGCTCTTATAGCGAAGCTTTCCCTTCTCTAACCAGTCTTCATTTGTTTCGACCTTTCCGGTGGCTTTTCTAAGGTCCACCACGGATTCCCGGGGTTTATATTTAGCTACGGTCGGTCAAGTCTATTTTTTCGCGTGGGTTGTGGCCATAAATTTTGCGAGGGCAAACTTCTTTGGGCCAGACTTTTTACTCCGAAGACACAGACATAATCGACGCTTGGCTAAACTGAAATGCAAACGGTGATGTCGTTTCGAAGGTCACTCTCATACATGATAAAAAGACATCCTCCTTCCAAATAACGCCTTTTTATGGTAATTGTACAATAACATCAGTGTTGAGAGGCTCTTCCTTTATATCTAATACTTTGACATTATCAATGACTGCAAAATGAATGCGAAACGAGTGAAATAAAGGTAAATAAAGATACGGATAAATTAGCAGTTGATAGATACAAAATAATTAGGAGGAACTAAAGGTAAGGTACCCACAACTGAAGACACCCATTGCGAAGGGGTAAGCGGAAAGAATTCTTTTTATCTTCCGATGGTATTATCAGCAATATATTGAATACTAAAACTAATTTACAAAATTAACTCCAATAAAACATCAATCCCTCTCACTAGTTGATACAGATTTTGTTCCTTTTAGTTTTTTGTGACACGTATTCACGATATTTGTGGTTGTTTTGATACTTCCGAAATGCTTAGTGTGCTTTCGAGTGAACTTTATCCCCATCACTAATCAGATTTCATGTTTCATTGGAGTTAATTTCTTTAATCATACTTTGCTATGAGTTGAAGGAAGGAAACTATCAGTGGAGGAAGACCCTCAACAATAATGAAATACTGTACGCGAATAAAAAAGAAAATACATCATAGAAAAGTTTCTACGTCAATCCTGCAAAGGCTTGGTGGAATCAACAACTGTGTTCAAAATAGTTATTACTGTGGTATAGTAGCAGTTTTTCATGCAGAAACGTTTTCTTCTTACTAGGAAATGAAAATTGACATTTTCGGTGAAATATAAAGAATTTGTCTCAGGCTTTAAAAATGACCACATAACGAAGGCTTCTCGTTACCCACTTCTCTATTGCAAAAACAAGAGTAGTTTGTCGCGAAACAATAGCTTTCTTAGCCGCAGGTAAGGATACCTGCTTAGGACCGCTTTGTGTACACTCAGAGAGGTTACCAACCTTTCCTTCCGACGAAAACCTTCTTCGGCGACAGATATTGCGGACATTAGCGGTAAGAAAAGTTTGGCGCTTTTCATTTCGCAATCCTTTTGTCTAACAAATTGCTGAAAATTGAACATTTGCCATTCATATGAATTTATGAACATATCAGGACGTTTCGATGGTAACCGTTTTATTCTACTGTGCGAGGTTCTTTTCTACTATTTAAAGACTTTAGAATACATAGGAGGAAGTGGGGTCCTACAGAATGATTTTAATTCATCGATTAACATTAATATAGCGTTTTTTCAGGAGAGATTGAGAGCAAATAGTTTCTTCTTAAATCTAACCCTTTGTCATATATAATTTTAAAGAAAGATGTAACTTCAAAAATGTGCACAAATAAGAAGTACACTGTGGGCTTAAAAACTGAAGTTAGAGCTTAAGAAAAAATACCCAACAGCAAAAAAACACTCTCAAGAAGGTGGATATGAAAAACCTGCGAAACCTATAGATGATTAAAAACTAAATTTTACGGAAAATACATGATGCATAAATATGAAAAATTACAGAATGAACTACAGTATGAACACGGTAAAATAAAGTTTATTAATAGTATTTCGAGTAAAATATCCTCGATTGCAAATGCAAAACCTGGCGTCGGTAGAATTGAATTGGAAGATTTTAATGAAATGTGCAGAAAAACCCGCCCCATTATCTATCAGTAGGATCCATTCGGTGGTGCAAACCGAGTGAGATTAATTTTGGGAGGAAAGATGACGCAATCGTGTCCCGACTCGGGTTACCGAGTGGTTCTTCAAGTTTGGTCACGTGACCAGACACTCTCCCATCACAAGGACCTCAATTTTCAACAGACAAATCTTCCGCTTCTACTCCTGTACTCAGTCCAGTAGTGGTTGAGTTTGTTAATCACTGTTTAATCAAGCGAATCATCATTCTGCAGTTGATGGCGTCGCCTCTCCTCCAATTCGTGTAAATAAACATTCGGCAGTTTGTAAACAACTCAGCTGCGAAGAATCAAAATTCGTTTATATGGACTACAATGTTCTGTTATTATGAATCACTTTCAGTACTTAAACAGAAGTCTTGCATCGCACTCGATAATGTTCTTGTGCAGATCGTCGCGTAAATTCAATACATTTTCATGTTGTAGGATTAATTTATGTGTGATTTCCTGTTCCTTGAACGCATAAATAAGGCACCTTTAGAATCATGTTTTCGTTAGAAAATGGCTAGAAATAATATACCAGTCCCATAAAGAAGAGCTGAAAAAGAAGGCAAAAAATTAGCGTGTGTACGAAAGTTGTAAATTTTGGGGCATTCTGTATTTTGCCATTCGATATAGAAATATTCCTCAAACATTACTCAAAATAAAGATAGAAAATTTTGTCATTTGGCTGCGAAAAATCAATATAAGATCTGCTTTCTACCCACGGATAAAAATATCTTCTTTAATTGCGGAGGCAAAAAACCCGAGAAACCACAAGAAAGATATGGGGAAAGCCTGCACAAACCTAAGCTTATGTTTAAGGATATATTTTTAGTAAATAGAAAAGATAATCATATAATTAATAAGGGAAAGCTTCACTCGGTGGAACTCCACAGCAATAGTTATGTTTTAAAAAGTAAAATAAATTAAAAACTGAAAGTAAAACATATTTACACCAAGAGAAATCTTTACAAAGTAAAATTATCCAAAGAAACATTGTTGCGACGATTGCGTATCCTCAAATATCCTGAATTTGTTTTATTAATGGAGATTTAATTGTTTAATAGTTGTGATGTATATTGCGTTCCACATGAGTTACTTCTAACTCTCGATAATTATAATAATACCAACAATGAAATCTTAGTCAATCACAATAACAATGCAGTAAACAATCAATGTGAAAATGTTCGCTCCAATCTAAGTTGTGACGAACCATTTGGTAGGCAAATGCAGCCGTAACAATGTGTTTAAAACGTAACATCCTCTCAGCGTGACTAAAGAGCGAAAGCCGTCCAACAAAAGAGGGCTAAAACGTCCAAAAAGAGCGCTCTTTTCAGACAGTGAATTATAGGTTGTGCGTGAGATTGGCAACGTCGCTAGGTCCACTCCGACCCAACCTTTTATTTTCCCCTTTTTTCTTTGGGTTTGGCCCTCCGCGACTCCTTGTCGTCCCTAACACGTGCATCCTCCGATGGACCTGTTGGAACAAGTCTCTTAGCAGGTGCACGCCTAACAGGTTCATGCCAATTACATCTAAGCATTTTGCGACATCCTAAAATCATATTTTACCAGACGACCGTTTCATTACTTTACTTTCATTACTTTGCTTTTTCAGGTCTGTCTGGGCCAGTGTTTCAATCGATCGAGTTATCGCAAAGTGCGATACTCAATTCTTTGCTATATTTTTGCTCAATTCTTTGCTTCTTGCGTCTCGAGCACGTCCATAAATCTTAATATTCTTTCCGACTGCTCACTTCCCTTTTCTTTATGATGTCATTCGCCACACCAAATTAACTTTCTCTCGCTCTTTCTCCATCGCTTGCTGCCTACTTGCCTGCTAGGTAGATCTTGTGGGCTGCCCAAGATGAACAAAGAACAATTTACGTGGATGTTTTCTTTCCAGACTTATCAAAATCGATTCAACTTTAGTATTAAAAAGAATTAAATCATTTTAACAATAAGCTATGGAAAAGCTGCTTAAATATCAACAAATTATTTGATATCCGCGCCTTCATAATCATTTTCGTAGTAGTTCGTTAAAGGTGCTTCGACATCCAAGATCATTTTGCAATTATTCGCACTAATTCGAGAATCGAACCCGGGACCGCTTACACCACAGGTGAACGAACTATCCCCTTGGCTATCAGAAAACCATTAATTTTCAATTTTTATTTCTATTTTTCATTGTGTCCTATCTTGTTACCTAAATGTTTGCACATTACAATGCTCTATCTGTTTATTCTCACGCAAATATTTATTTTTATACTAAAGCTTATTTTTCATGCAAACGTATCACTCTTTGTATTTTAAGTATGCCTGTATTTTTTGCCCTTCAAATGTCTTAACCTGACTTCTTATAATTTAGTCGATAATAAAGGTTCTTACACCTTCTTTTTGGGATGTCTTCCTGAACTGGTGTATTATTTTTCTATGAGCATACTTAGGTTTTTAAATCCCTTCTATGCTCCTTTTCCCAGCTGTCTTTCCTTTAAATTTTAAATGACGGAAGCGTGTATGTAAGAAGATACTTACTAGTCAAAATATCGCCCGAATAAAGCCATTTTATAATTATTACTATTACATAATCGAATATCCTCACTTTTGCTTAAAAATTTCTACCAGTGTTCATTTACATAGATGGCTAATTGGCGTAAAATTTCAGAATTGATTTAAAGAGCCAATCGAAGAAGGCGAATTGAAATCTTATCCTTCATGATCTTGGAAATAGCCTTATTGGAATCAGAATCGAAAAATAATCTCGTGTAAGCACATTGGAATCGGCCGTGGCAGCGTTCATAATTCGTAAAACAGCATTTCAGCAGACAGTGAAGATAAATTCTCCGGAAGACTGTTTGTGGTGGCACAAAAGGCCACCTGCCTGCCATAAAGTCCCTTAGGGGCGTAAAATAGGTCACACGCGGGCGATGAGTCACAGGGGCAGGTATCGGAAAGAGATTTTGACCGCAGAACTGGTTTCAAGGGCAACGAAAGGGAGGAGCGCAAAATGTGAGCCTCCGAAAGTAACTTACACCGATTCAATCTCCTCGAAATAGATGGAAATGCTTCGACAGCGGATGAGTTCGTACGTAATTGCCGATGACGAGACTTCCAAAATAACTTCCCTTTGCTAATGACGCTCCGGATGTATTATCGTCCAACTAAAGATGACATTTCTCTTTTTCGAATTTTAAACGGGAAAATCTGGATAGAATCGGCCCGAGATGTATTGGCGTCCTGAGGGTTAATCATATTAATGCTTATGATATCTAAACGACTTTTTAAGTTTCTGAGAGCGTATTAGGTGTAGGCTGTGTTGTAGTATTGAAATAAGGAGGCATTTGTTTCAGAATGGTCTATTGTTGTAGATAGTTGATATGCCTTCTCCACTTGTAAAATGAGTTCTATAATATATATTGTAGTATTGTTCGTATTATTGTGCCATGTCTTTAGTTTAAAAAGTATGTGGAGGTAATCATCGGGCTTATAGTCCATCTGAAATTAATATATAAATAATAATAATAGCAACAACAACAGCAAAGACGATAAAAACAGAGACAGGCAAGGACAACAACAACAATAATAATATAATACTTTTAGTATTCATTATACATTAATCTACTGAATAGCATTTATTAAAATAAAATCATTATTATTGCTTAATACATGAGAAGTTAAATTTAAGGAAATGGATTGTTTAATAAAAACGAACACACCGTAGCTAGCAATCAGCAAATATTATCTGTTTCGATCTATTTATTAAGCTCTCTATTTTGGATTAATTCAACTAATTCACTCGAGAATAATTTAATATAACACTAAGTTTTTTCTTTATGCTGATTAAATATTTTAAAGATAACGAACTAAAGCGAGGAAGATCGAAGATAAGAATGTTCTTTTTCCTATTGGAAACAGCGGTCAATTGTCAAAGTGAAGCTATGTAACAAAACGAGAATATTCTACATTTATTTATGAATGATTTAATATTTTTTCCTCCAAAATATACTGTGTACAAGAAATTTTCGTTTCCATGAAACGGTTCTGTGTCACGACTAATTACTAAAGCTACAGTCTCAAAACAAACTCTACCTTCGAGGGCACTCCTTACTTAGAGTGCCAATATACTTTGGGCCTCCAGTCCTCCAAGGTTTATGGAGCTACTGGCGCTATCCTTAGCCCTTTTAACACATGCTGTACACATAAGGTAGAAGAATGATTCTACTCTAGCCTCGCTACGTCTATCAATCATTTCCTTGTAAGTGTATGATTCGGATATATCCAGAATCGGGAGGAGTCTTTTCAGTGTCATCTCTCTACATTTAGATGTGGATATGGTTTAAGATGTCTCTTAAGATCTAATGTCCTCAAGAACTCAACCTAAGATAACAATAAACTTAGTGTCTCAATTCCCCAAAGTTCAAAAACATAAGAGCGTTATTTTGTCGAAATAAAATGATTAGATAGTAAGATCAGATGCATTCTAATCTTAAAAAATCGTTAATTAGTTTACGTTCTCCTTCATATCCCAGACTGATTTATGGTTCTACAAAGTCAACAACGTGGATGATCATCACCTGTATCACTTAATTTTACGGGAATTATGAAATCGGCGGTTCTAGGGGAGGGGATGTGAAGGGAACGATCACCTCCTTCTTCCTTAGTGACTTCTTAATAACAATTAATTCTTAATGCAATAAAAGCAATTTATTTAGAGTCTGACAATAAGCTTGAATCAAGAATTAAATCGTGATTACTTCAACGATCACTATACATCTACAACATTTATCACGAAAAATTGGCATTTGAAAGTTAATTGGAAGTGAGTTCAACAGGGGATTGTCTAATATTGTATCCCCCCATGGGCATATACCGCCCTTGGCAAGATTCTAGATCCCCTCTTGTAGTATAGAAGTAAAAGTTGACAAGTGTTGTACTACTAGGGTATGTGGGCCCCATTCGCTGCTCCGAGGGCCCTCTATGGAGGCACCAAGATGACCTTAGTACTCTCCATCGAAAGGAAAATCGTGGCAAAATCACAGTTTACAACGTCTTAATTTGGCACCACTTAAATCTGGCTGTCAACGAAACCGCATCCATAAACCGAAGGGCTTCATTTTTTTAACAACAGGTGGCTACGTTTGGCAACGTCGTCTCCACCGTCTTTTGTTTCCTTTCCTCATTTCCCTCTTAAAAGCGCTGTCTGGACTCAACCTGCCATTACGGAGCTCTCTTTATTGGCCTCTTTCGGTTCATCGAACTGCAGCTTCCCCGTTATTACCTCACCGCTTGTTTGGGTGATCTTCTCTCTATTTTGACTGGCTCTCTTCAGATTGCTCTCTACGATCACACGTCGTACGAGGATACTTTTATATATCCTTGTTTGTGATTAACTCTTCCTTGGTTTTCTCGATCGCGCAGATTCGGGTCTCCCCGAAAAATCCCGGGATTCGGTTATTGTAGCAGGATAATAAGTAAATAAATAATAGAATCCTAAATATTTGTAGTGATTAACAATTGATCGGACTTATTCTCGAGACATATTGTTTTACGTTTAAAAATGTAAGTAAATTATATAAAATTATTATAAAAATTCTAAAATGTTGACAATTCTTCAACAGAATGTATCTGTAATTTTATAACTGTTTGACCCATAACTAATTATTATTTATATATAACTAATTATTCATTACATTATTATAAACATTCTAAATACTCTATATATACACACGTGTAATGCAAACCTGCTTATAAGACGCAGCAATATTTTAAGAACTATATTATAGATGTTTCATATTAAGATAATGGAAAATCTATTTCATCCTATAAGACGCGCCCATCCTTTACACCATAACGTTTTGTGAGGTAATGCTTTTCATAAGCGGATGTATGCGGTATATTTTCAAGACAAACAAATTATTTATACTATAATTACTTAAAATTTTGCAGTTTATTATAGTACACTTTATGGCATAAGAAAGCGATACATATAAAACAAAATGATTTTACAATTGACTAAAAGTGTTAGGCAGAAACTTGAGAATATTGATTCCCTTGACTGGATGAATAATCATTGAATTTAAACTGAAATATTTATAAGATGAACTATTCGTGTTCATTTACGAGTGGAGGACGCAGGGATTGTCTTTCTTTGCTAAAATAAACCTTTATTAACCTATAAGTGAAGCAAGTTTATAAGAGGTCAGTTCATCAAGACCTGAGATATTTGGAGAAATGCAGTGGAATTTCGAGAAGTTCTCAAGTACATTCTGCATACAAATGTTCTAATAATTCCTAAATGATCCCTAATTCAACTCCGAAATCAATCAATGAGATTACAGCCACTAATTTTCCATGGGATATTTGCTGCAAACCACCAGTGCATGTTTAGGAGTGCAATTGTATCATTGTCCTCACCCTCTGGACCAACAATTTGCATTTCCGTTTTTCAGAAATGACTTCTCGTTTTGTCAACAATTTCCCCACGTGTTTCGTCGATTGATACCTCACCGACCTCTATCTGAATCCTTACTGAATATTTTGCTTAGCGAATTCAGGCCAAATTGCACTTTCAAACGATCTTAAATTTTTATCTATATTATTAAGTTTACAAATAAGTCAATAGATTGCTATATCTGAATGTATAATTTTAGTTAAGATGTTTGCCCTTAACAGATTCGTTCGTTTCACTTTCCTCTTTCCCTTTTCATTGCTTACCCTTCTTTTTCACTTTTACCCTCTATTTTCTTCTCTATTTTTTCCTTCTTCTTATTTACCTGAGATTACTATTTATTCCTCATTTTAAATTACAAATGATGCTTATCTTCTTTTCATATTAGACCGTATATTCACAAGTAATTGTGATAGTGTCATTTGTTATTTTTATCATGTTTTGTTAATTTTATCACGACTTTATTTCCAAGTTGTGATAAGGATATATGTTTTAATATCTTTTAGTCATTGCTCTCATCCTCTTGGTGCAGGTTGTTCACATTCTCACTTGTTAGTGTTTTTCTATTCAGAATTCCCTTTCCCGAGCTCCACTCATTTTTTCCATTCTCAACAAAATTTTTCCTATATTCTATCACTTAAAATTATCGTTTTTATTAAATACTCATAAGATATATTTACACTGACGATGGGTTAAATGGAAGAGTATACTTTCAACATCAATTTTCTCCTAAAGAAATATGATAATAATTTCTATTCCTTTCTTCTGATTAATCAATTTATCTACCGAAATCGACAGCAATGTTGATATGGTCTCACGAGAGGTAGGAACAAAACAGCTAGTACTATTAGAGGATTTATTAATTTAATAAATAGTTATCTTGAGGTCCTTCCTATACTTCCCTGATGGCAATGGTTGTTTCGTTTTTGTTATTTTTCGATTTCTTATTTAGCTATATTTCATCTATGTAGGCAGCTCTTGTGTTATTATACACTTTTCAACTAAATTAACCATTAAAAGGAATATTATACAAAAACGCCCAAATCACTTCAAGGAATGGAGTACTTTGCAGAGATTTCAACTCGATTCATAATGGGCTATAATGCTTCATTTCCTCAAGCAGAAATTCAGAACGTGAAGAACTGGAATCAGAATTGGAAGGGCGATAGTATTTTTCTTCGGGAATTCCGCTCTCCCTGGAAAATCCGCTGCCAAAGATGTTTTCAAAAGAATGACATCCTGGACAACCTGATTGACTAAAAAATGGTCGATCGACAAAAATCGCCTTTCATCTAACAAAGAAGTCGCTGCACGGAACAACTCTTTCTTTCCCTTGACCTCATTCTTTCGTTCCGGGATCAGCGAACGGATTACAGTCGATTGAAGACTTCCCGTTTCACCTTCATCTTATCTCACTTCTTTGTTCCTCCATTTCGTATTTTTAGGAAAAGCTATAAATCCCTTGGACATCCATTAGATTAGTGTTTACCGTTAGCGCACCCTCTCAATTAACTACCGCTATTCCTGCTTGTCTTCTGTTTCACTTTTACGTACAGAAGTGATTTGGAATGGTGCACAATTAACCTACGTCTGAGACCATCTTCCTAGCACCTTTTTTTCTCCGAGTATTTTTTTTTTTAAAACGCTGCTTTATACATTGGAAACAGGGTAAATTACAATATTTGTTCAAAGTACATTTTTTCTAAATTTTCATCGTGAGAATTGTTGAGTTCATCTGCCAACTGAAATTATAACACGTTCAATATATTATTAGTTACAGTCCTTTCGTTGAGAAATCCCTCAGCGAAAATCCGGAGTACGCGCCTGTTTGACGTACCATTGAGTTTCTGATCTTTTTCTTCCATTCCTAAGTGTCATTTGAGTTGCTTTTCTGTCAATTTCTCTCTCTGATCACCTTAAGAGGCACCGGAAGCAAAGCGGTTTGAGTCACTATAATCGGGAATTCCTCAGAGCCCTCCAAATACGTCACTCGGGAGAGGGAATTAACTCTAAAAAGATGAGTGAGTCGTGATTTCCAGTTTGCTCATTGCGTTGGCGATTCCGTTATCCATCCTTGAGAGTTCGTTTACCTGCAGAGAATTCATTTTCGGCCTTGAGTGAACACCCACATTCTCACCTTGTCCCAATTCCAGAGGGCGTTCTCTTATATCCGCAAGAGGAAGAATTTAACAACCTCTTCAAAACAGATAGCGTAACTTCAGCAGATTCCGACGCTAAGAAATGTCCGCAGGCGGTGGCGGCAGATTCAGCCAAGGAAAGGTCTTCGATGTTTGATTATGAATTTTCGTATGAGAAGGCTAAACGATTTACTTTTAAGATAATCCCGCCTTTGAATGGCCACAGGAATCCGTTCAACGAAATACACTTCGTTTCGGTTTGTCAATAATCGTACATCTGAATGTGAATCTATTTGTTAGTTTGGAATAATCGGCGACCACGTGGTCCTTCTAAAATCTTTGGGCAAGGACTACTATAAAAAGAAACTAATGTAAAAAGACCTCTATAGCTGCAGAAAGTGTCACATATCTTAGGTAGCATAGCCGGGGTATGCGTTTTCGTAGTAGGAATAATCTCCCATTTAGGGATGGTCCAACTCAGTGGTTCTCTAAGTAAGGGATACCACCCCCTGGAGTGCGGGATGAAGGAAGGAGAGGCCGGACAATAGGCGAGGGTTCGGGTCTCTATGTTTAAGGGGGCGGTGACTCCGAAAAGTATGGGAATCACTGGTCCAACGTAAATCAGTTTCCGTATTTCCATATGTGAGATTTCAAAAATAGTGTTTCGACTGCGAAGTCCCTCGGGCGAGGTTCGCTACAGGAAAGATAAGATTACTAACAGAAGATTTTCTAAAAAATACCGAAAAAAATCATTTTCCCCGCGAGCAAAGATGCCGTAACCCTTTTCCTTAGATTTTTCTCAATAAGTTATAAGTAAACATTGTGGAAAATTACCAGTGTACTTCTTCGTTACCTCAATAAGTTACTTGTGCTACAATTTTTACTTGCATGTACACCCAGATGATAGTCGTGTTTATGAGTTCATTTTTAGGCCTGAATTTGAAAGGTCTTCCTTCACGTAGGTCCTACTTCTTAAGAAACGCATACATATTCTGCGAAATCTGATTTGATTAAGTTGAAATTTAAGTTGATATAATAAGATGGAAAATAGGAGAAAGAAAAATAACGCAAGGGTAAATGCGTTAACTGCGACTGGAGCAGACTTACAGAAGAAAAACTTCCAATATTGACAACAACTTGTGGTGATACGGATCAGGTCTGTCTATTTAAAACTCTTTATTAGTTCCTCTTCTTTTCTTTGGATTATTTAACTGAAAAGCGTGTTTTGGTTGCCACTACAGGTAAATTTGCACATGTAATAACAATCTGTTGTACTGCTTATATATACCCTGTTATACCCTGCTGCGCATTTATTAAGACGCTATATAATATGATAGATGATCCTAGATAAAAAATGTAGATTAATCTTTCATATTCATTCTAAAAATCTAATCGGCTTTCATTGAAGGCACGTGAAAATCTTGCCACAAATTAGTGGGTTGATTACTTTTTGAGATCGATTATGTCTTCGGTTACACGGTATATATATTTTGCAAACTGTAAGTAACTGAGTAATATCTTACAACTATTTCAAACGTCCGAAACAGAGATGATATCTTAGGGGTTTGCTATTCGTGGGTAATATAATAAGTCGCATTCCATGCAGCGCACTACGAATTGCATTTGTCGAAATCACCCTCCGAATTCTAAATCTTTTAAGGATATGATTTGGAGAAAATAACATTTGGTGAATTTACGTGTGACAACTATCGCAGAATTCAATCCGTGGACTTGAGGGTGTGGTTGGGTACTTAAACCACCGAAAGATAATGGAAATGCTTAATCTCCCAAGGCTTCGTTTCCTTCTAAAAAAAACGGCCTTTGAATGAGAATTCTTCCTCAATCTCTCTCGTGAGTATTCGCACTGCCAAACACAATTCGTTTCGTGACGAATGTTTCCCGAGGATAACTGGAATCACGTTGAGTGTGGTCACGTCAACTTTTCTCTCCAAATTAATCGGTTTCCCCCGTGATTGGTCAAGAGTCGCCATTGGGGAAATATTGAATGCGGATTTATCGAAGGCGCAGTTCGTTCGCTCAACTAATCGTAAAAGTGATTAGGTGATGATCGATCGTGAATGCAACTGCATCTTTAGAAATGTCGATCTCACACCGTTTTTATATTTATTTTCATAATTATAGCTACAGATTGGGGTAGTCATTGGAGAGGGAAATGTAGATATGAAGATACTTCCTCGTATTCACTCTAGTCGGGGGTTAAAAAAGAAACTTCCTGAAAGTAGTTCGTCATACAATGATTATAAACAACTAGAATGACATTTCAACCAACAAATTAAGCAATTTTACAGATAAAATTTCAATATATTTCCTTTTAAAAAATTTACAGATAAACAATCATTTACACTCTTATTTCGAACATAAAATAGTATAGCTCCCACAGTTTACAAAATTTTCTTATTTCTGCTCATAAAACATTGAAGGAAGGGAGAAAAGGTTCGAAAACTTATGGAGGTAAATTGTTCAATTCAGTTACTGCCCAATTGAGAATTGAATATTTGCAAATATCATTTCTCAGTTTGAGTGCGGAAACATCATACTTGAGATAATTTGACTCTTTAATTCTACAATTCAATTCTTTCATAGAAGGTTTACCTGTTATAGTTTTATATAAATTCCTTAACCTTTTTGTTTTTCGCCTTGTTTCTAAATTTTCCCAACCTAGTCTTGGATCATAGTATGGACGCTTTCTGTCTTCCCGTATTTCCTATTCGCTGCTCTTCTCAGTATATTTTATTATTCCACCTTCAGCCCTTTCTGATACAAGTTCCAGATGCTTTCTCTATACTCTAACATCGGCCTAATAAGTGTTTTCTTTAATCTTCCTCCCGCGACTTCTTAGTTTACTCATGATAAATTTAAATTTGTTTTCTGCGAGAAGAGAATTTACGAATGTACCTTTTCTTTTAAAGGTTTTATGAAAGAAGCAAGTCTTAATGAATTTTTTAAGCGTTATCGATTTTATCTCCCAGTTCGGAGAAGGAGTTACTCTTTTCAAGGCTAATTCTTTAAAGATTTGAATGTTTGTTAATGTAATCTCCTTCATCGAGAAAGATGTGGGCTTCCAATGATTTTCTTTCAATGTCACGCGAATCTGATACTTTTAATGATATTAATCTCTGACTTGTAGCACCGACAAAATCTTATATTTCCGTAAATTTTTTACTGGTTTCTTTTAGATTGCCTCTTAATGTTATTTGAATCGGTGCTTTCTCGCGATTCTCCATTTGGTATGATTTTAATATTATATTGTTGGGATGCAATCAGAGGTCCTAAGCGCAAGGACCACTTTGAGGTCCCACAAAGAGATTGTTCATCCTAAAATACGACGAAACGTCCTTTTTTGGGCCTCTAAATGGCAAGGCCCTCAGTTTGGGCCTAGTGTGCCCTTGTTAAGTGGCCCTTGCCCTAATGTACACTTCCTCCCTTGTTGAACAATTCGTGTATTGTATTTTATATTCAACACTATTGATTGGGGAACGTATAAGATTTCAATGTAATACGTAGTTAAATATAATTATAGATATTTTAGTGACAAAAAATCACGCAAGGTTATATTCGTGATTCCATACGTCATATCTAAATAATATGAGTTATGGTTACTGCGGCTTTCCTGTTTCCGGGCAAACGTCCATTTCTTATCCTTCATTATTTGAGTATTTTTGGACTCCCTTCTCTTCAACTCCTCCTTTAAGTAAAATACCTTAAATAGTCTTGCCATTTATCTTTTAGTCAACATCATAGCTCAATTTCTATGCACTCATCCTAGAATTAGATGCCAGTGAAATTGAACGTCTGCGATTTCGGATTTGTATTTTCCAGAGTATTTCGGATTCGACAGTAGTGTTTCAGTTATGATAGATTCCCTCGGTTGAGGTTCGCTTTCAGACAGTAAATTGACGACCAACGTAAATTATTCGAAATACAGATCTTGTCTGCGATTTTGTTACTCCAGTTGACAAAAGAGCTCTGAGAGAAAACGAAAAAATATTACTGGGAAGTAATCGCGAGAACAGATAGCTACTTTTGGCCGTTTTTACCACGATAGAGTATGTGATAGCATCTAGAGCTAGATAGGGATATCGGTATATTTGCACCCCCTGTGACACGCCTTTGGCTGCTTGCAGCGTCAATATGTAAATGTAAAAAAGCCATTATTACAGTTCAGTCTGCAATGTTACGCTAACGCTTTATGCAGAAATCTCTGTCCGACGAGAGAGCTTATTTTGGTCTTTTTTTCCGGAAGAGAGATAATATTCGGTCGTTGAGTTGGATGACTGATATGAATACAACAGCTGTCACTAACGGGGTTGCCCAACATTTTTAGCAAAGGCACTAATTAGCAATATCGCCCGGACTAATTCATCGTCAGAAAAATATTATTCTGAGATTGATAAAATCTTAATAGTATGGAAACAACAGTTTAATTCACATAAATTAATAGAAATATATGGATGTGCAATAGGTAATAAGTCATTTATTCATTTACAATTCTCTTCAATAAGTAGTTCACTAATTAAATTCCAATTAATTTCTTTTACTCTCGGTAATTCTTGATTTGTGACTTTATAATAAAATGAATAGGAATGTATGAAAATAGATATGCGAAGGTGTGATTTAATGTAAAGCCATGGCATCAAAGAAAGGATTTCATATTTTCCACCATATACATTCTTCCAGACCGGTTTCGCTTCCACGGAAGCATCCTCAGGACTTCAGATCCACAGTTCTTCTGAAGATGCTTTCGCGAATAGGAAACCGATCAATAATCAACTATTTTGCTATGAAAATGATGTAAGTATTTACTGAAGAATTATTAATAAATTATAGAGATTTAAAGGCATCCGAATTATATTTCCTTTTTAAAATTGATAATGGAGACCTTCACAGGAAAAATTATGCCTCTCCAAAAGGTTTTGGTTCGCTTTTATAGCCTGCCGGCCCTGATTTAAGGAAAAGATTATTACTATGAAGAGGCGCGGGGTAGAGCTGGACTTCAGAGTTATATTAAATTATTATAAACCAATTAGTAGAAAACGCCACTCTCCGCCGAATTTCCCAACTATCCGTCCTTATTATAGTTAAACTGTTCGTGATTCGAATAAAATTAATAGGAGAATCATGTTTAAGTTTTTCAACGATCCCAGACATGGCGCAATAATTTCATCGCGTAATTGGGTTTTTCAATTCCGAAAATTCGAATCCCAAAAGTACTCGCGGATTATTTTCTGCGAGATTTCCAAGGACGATTGATGGAAAATGGAGACAGCCTTGGGTGATGACCGATAAGAGGGATTGATCGCATCTGAGTCATCTCATTGCCCTCGATTCAAACGGCATTTCCTGGATAATAAATGCACCTCTTTACCGTAATTGAATTTCTATTTTTACTCAAAAGAGTCATCTGATAAGAATTTCATTATGATCAAGCAACACAACACGAATATCGAGTGAAATAAAGCAGCTTCTTTGGTTTGCCAAACTATCCTTGTCTCTTGCTCTACACTCCAAAACACTTCTTCTCATTCTTTTACAGGTTCTCTTGCATCCCTTCTCTTCTACACTCACCATACATTATCACTCTGATATTCTTTATCTCTGTCTTTTGTGGCGACAACCATATCCTGGTTATCTTCATACATCTCTGCCATTTTCCTTCCATCTATAACGAAAAGGATGAAAAACAAACTTTTACCCGTACCGATAAATATTTCATTTGGCGACACTGGTTTCGACTCTTCACGTCATCATCAGACAAAGAGAAAATTGGATTATACTTGTATATAGAAAATATATTGTCCTATGAATCTGTTGATGACGGAAGGCTTCGAAACCTGAATCAGGAAATTAATAGAATAATAGAAATAATATTAATTGAAGAATACCTACAGATGCATAATAAGTTTTAAAGATAATACTATAAATTTAGGAAAAAGAAGTATGGAACATTCTTTCTATAATCTTCGGATCTTAAAAAACAATTTTCGACGATTGTCAATATGAAGCTACGTTGCCGATGGCACCCCTTCTTTAATTCCATGTGAAAAATGAAAAACTAACTGCCAATATATTACGTCACTTGAAAATGTTATGTATTTTTATCAAACAATATTGTATTATCAGCAGTTGTCATATTATAATAGCAAAAATCCGGGACGTACTAATTTTTGAAGAAAGTTGAATAAGTAAAAACTGGTTGCTTTCAAACATGATTTTATACAAATTCATGAGCCTTTTTAGTTTATTTACAGAGTCACAAAATAATTTAATTTCAGTCGTTTTACCATTCTTCCTTTAAATCTCCTGTCTTTTCATAATAGGAGTTTTCCATTGAAATCGGGACAATTGAAAACCGGGAAAATTCCTGTAAATCGGGACAGTCACAGACAAAAGCCTACTTATCAGGATAGTTGCAATTTAAAATAAATTGCCGAAGAGGGCGCCTGAAACAGCCCCTGTTTGGGGCACAAACATACCTGGGGCCCCCACTGACGAGGGGATGCACCGAATTTTCATTCAGACTTTGAAGGTGCCTGCTTGGAATAAGTACGAAAATTTTATTGATTCTCATGTAGAAATTCTCTGTTCTCATTGTATGTACTTCTTCCAACCTTAAGATTTTTTGTAACTCTTGAATCTCTAGTATAGAGCACCTTTTTAACACCGTCATGAGAACATAAATAATGGCCAAGGATATATTACTAAAGGAAATCTCTGCTGCGGATTTTAATTGTGGAAATTTCCACAGCCGACATCACGCGATCAAGTAGAACACGCGCTCGCTATGAAATTCGGAATTCAGGGTCTGAGCGATGCAAGGCTAAGATCGCTTCCTTTCGTGAGTCACTAAGTAACAAAAGAGTGTCGTTGTCAACAAAAATCACTAAGTCCGTTCTAAGAATGTATGATAGGGGACAACAACATAAATCGAGAAGATATTCGTTTTTATATTTAGATATCAATGCAAACAAAGAAGTAACGCCACGGGAAGACTGATAAGCCGAGGCAAGGTCAAGTGTTAGGAAGGCCCCTTTTGGTCCCATTGGCGGGGCCCCCATATAAGGAAATCTAAATCCAAATGTTGATTATCTTCAACCTTCTTTATTTAAAATGAAGTGTTATGGTTCCGTTGTACAATTAGTGTACTTGCATGTGACCACAGATCTCTCTAAGATGCTCACCTGGACTTAGGCGCAGTACTTTTTCAAGTGCCTTCCAACTACAGATAAACCCCTTTAAGACGCTACTTCGCTTGTTATGCGGTTTTTTCAGTCCAGATACCTTTCACATGAAAAAGCATGGTAAAGATGTCGCTTTAAAGGTTCTGTTACCCGCTTCTAAGGCGGATCTTTCCCCTCTCTTTGTACTGCAACCTCCGCCTCAATCAATAGACCTAATTTTTTCTTCATATTATTCCATATTCCCGGTAGAATATCCGGTAAGAATGCTTTATTAAAGAAGGGAAAATGACCAAAATCAGGCGAAAAAAGACGCTGTCTTTGTATGGAAAGCTGAATATTCTTGAAAAATATGACGAGAAGAAAACCAGTATTACAAAGCAATAGTCCGCGAATGAATATTTATTTATATTTGTGGCAAGTATAGCAAACTAAAGAAGATATCTTTTTGTTTTTAAGGTGTGAAGCACTTATTTAAAAATTTAGGAGCCAAAAAAATCCATTTTGTCTTCTGTTGAAAAACATAAAAATTTGTAATATCCCTGTTATAACTCTATTAAGATTATAACGTGGTTCGGCACCCTGAAATGCGTCTGGTTTTAATGCAATTTGTCGAGCGCCCACTATTTATCGAAAGTGTGAAATCCTTTAGCTTTTGTTATTACAAAAGCATTAATGATTTTAAATATTATGAATATTGTAGTGCAGGGAGATAAAATGTTTTATATCGACATTCGAATGAGGAAAATCAGAAAAATTGCATCTTAAAATTTTTCCTAGTCGATAGTGACGCAGCTCAGCGTACGAAGTGCCCGCAGTTCCGTCCAAAGATGGATAAAATTAGTGAGAACTCTGCTTCCTTCTCAATAGGTGCAAAGCGATTAGCGCATCTCTGCTTTCTTCCGCCATAATGTCTGCTCAAGAAAATACACGCAGTCCCCGTGTATATCACATGGAATGACTTGTTGCGCCTCGTCTCTTATCTCGAGGTTTTCCTCCTCACTCAGGAATCTCAGATAATGCACCTGCACCGCGTCGATACACCACGCAAAACACTTTAAGAATACTCTCTATTAGTGTTTATCCTTTTCGTTGCCCTACTTCTAATGCGAGAATGTTTTGGAGCGATTGCTGTTAAATAAGAACGAAAGAAACCTTATCAATCGAAGTAGATGTCACTAGTTGAAACTCCAGTTGGGCAAAATATTAAATTAATAGAAACCAAAGAACTGCTACAGAGATGTGGAATTACGGTTACACAGAAAGAAATCATCATTATCAGGTGAATACTACGAAAATGTTTGTGCATGTCTTTTCTCGCCTGCGTAAAAGCAGAGAAAAACTAGATAAATTTTACCTAATGCGCGTAAAAGTGAAAATAAATCAATGTATTTCGTCACCAGTTTATTTAAAAACAACCATAATATTACTTCGAGCTGTGAGAAATGTCTCCAGTTTCGTTAACTTCCAACTTTCCATGAAATAAAACATTCATACATCATAGCGCTGGATGAATCGAGAGGGCAAATTGCAAAGGCATTTTTACAATCGTAAGCAGAATTACGAAATGATTTTTAAATATTAGAGAAGCGCAGAAAATTTACATTTACTCACTATTATTAAATTGGTTAAAGAAAGAGTGTCGCATGTTGAGTTGAGGAATCTCCTTTCCGGAAGTGAAAGAGGAAGGAAAAACTAGCTTTAAATCATTTTCTCAAATTTCTTAAAAAAGGCGATGATAAATTCCGTCAGCCCACTCGAGTTGTTTCTGAGAAACGGTTGCTTAAATAGGCAGATTATGACTGAGAATGGGTGACTTTGCTTTTACTGACAAATTGAGAGATTTACCTAAGCTGATCTACTCTTCTTATACGAGCATACGTTCTACAAAATATAATATGAAAGCCTCGGATTTCCAAAACCAGTTTTGACCATCGTATGTAATCTTTCTCTTTTTCTTTCACTTTTTCCTAAAAATTTCGTAGGATTTTCACACCCCCTTTTCTTCGTGGATGTTCCCTGCAGTGGATTTATTTTCTCTGTAATGAAAAATATCAAAATCTTTCTCTCATTTTCCGGTGTATGCTATATTTCGTAATATCGCTTAAAGTCCGGAATTATATATGCATGTATTTTGAGGCGTGGGTTTAATAGAAAGTGGGACTATCAAGTCGCAATGACGTCCGATAATAAAGGTGTTTTTATTTAGGTATCATTTAAGGACATATCTTCGTAAAAACATCATAATATACTTGGCTTTCAGTCGTCTTTAAAATTTAGACGGAAACTGAAAAGGTGACCAATACAACAGAAATGCATTCATCAGTTAGTAAAGTAAAAAAGATGTTATTTTAGGTATGTTTAAAAGTTATAAATCTCTTTTCTAGATTCTAACAGTCGCAATATCGAAATATTAAAGTCATCCGAATAGCGAATATTTACAGCTACCATTCGTAAATGGCGGAATATTGACAATGGCTACGATAATCTTGTTACAAGAAATGGAAGTTTTAAAATTGCTTATAGAATAGATCGCTGTTGAAAGAGTAGATTAGTTTGCTTGGACTCACTACGTGCCATTCGCTACAACCAGTGCCTTCTCTTCCTTTCATTTTGGCCATCAAAACAACCGTTTCTCAGAATCGACCAATGTGACGCAATTCTCTACGCGTTGGATCTTATCAGACTGTCAATCCATATTCTAGCCTAACATTTAGCGTATGGATACACTTGGTACCCTGCAGCGTAATTGGTAATTAACGGTTTAACTAAACGAGCAACTAGTTTATAAATTAGTTGCTCGTTGCTAAATTCATACAATTGGTAACTAGGGTTTAGGGGATGTACGTGGTATGAATGTCTTATTGGGAATACCGGGGATGTTTTATGGATCGAGTCTTATTAATGTTTTGATGTTTGTTCTGGTACTGTATGTGCTGTTGTTTTGGAGTATTGGTATTTATGGGATTTCTAGCGTAAGGGATTGTTTGTGTATCGTGTAAGTGTTATCTGATAATGTTTAGGAGGTGCCACCTGAGGACAGTCAAACTGCAGCAAATATTAATAATGTTATTGTCCTATTACTTATGAATTGCTAAGATATCTACAAGCTTAGTTAACCCTCTTGTTGAGAAAAGAAAGGATTAGATGCTCCTACGAAGTATCATGGAATCTGTTAATGAACGCTTAAGCGAATTTTCGCATATTTGATCTTCCTTATATCTCCAATAATTTCACTATAATCGGTAGCACTTTTTCTTGTTTGCTATGTTTCTGACAACTCTATGAATGTTTGTACCAGTTCAGCCGCTCTGGTTCTGGTACAGAAGTGGGAAACTGCGGCCTTTGGTATCCTTTCTTTACTTCCTGAAAGATACCATTAAAATATATGATTTGTTTCCAATGTTATTTACATCGCCTTGTCTGCCATTACTTTCTCTCAGCCATTTAAGGGCTGCGATTACTATAATCCTTCAGTAGTATGTACACTATAATATCTTTTCTATCCATGGACTCTTATTCTGCAAATCGAACTAGACTTTATCTATCCTTTTTATATTTTTTGCTAAATGTATTTTCTCGCTGTCCTAATTTCTTTTTTAAATTCTAGAGTTCCTTACGGATCTGCCAATTTAACATCTATTCACATACACATGACATTGTCACCGAAATAGGAGTCCATTTAGGAAGATGTTCAAATATAAATAAAGTAGTCCTTCTCGAGAACATAAAGCGCCCAAATGTATGTAAATTGCAGTTTTCCTGCTCTAGAAACCTGCGTCGTCGGAGGAAGGAATTGAAGTGTAGTCTGAGGAATGAATAAAAGTGTCGTCTGAGGAATTGAAGAGTCACGAAATGAGTCATCGAAGCGACGGCGTGAAGACGTCGGCGGCGCCGCGGAAAGTTCCGTTATTGGAATTCGCAAACAAAAGACGCGTCCAATTGACGCTGTTGCGACGCGCTAATTTGCCCACTCCGAGAAATTGCTTCACACTCTTCTTTCACAGCAGGGCATCGAACCAAAACCCAACAAGCGTTCATTGCCGGACTGATCCGGAAAACGTTGTTTATTCATTGTCGATTACGCGTTCGAATTCAAATTAAGCGCCACAGGGGACTGCTGATAGCAAATTTAACTCATTATTTGATTAAAAACCTTCCATAAAACCGACGGAATTTCATTTAACTTATTTAATTATTTCGGATTTGAGATCCTTCTAAGCCCGAATGTGTGGACGGTTAGTTCATACAAATTTAAAATATTTCATATTTATTCAGTTTGATGGGCACAAAATACCAATACATCGAGTTGTATATCTTTATGAAGATTTGATGAAGTATAAATACAATACAGCTTAATTACAGACCGTTGGTCATATGTTTGCTCCTGCGATTTGTTTGTGGTACTTGTATATGATGCATTCAAAGAGAATCGCCTCCTCTCTAAAATGATTATCATCTTGATACTTATATTTCTACTATATGGGTATATGTATCCTAACGGGGAAATGCTTGATCTCGGATTCAACGATTCCCTTAGTCTTCAGAGGAGCGCGTTTCTAACAATCATAAAATCTCACCAAATTATCGCCTATTTTTATCGTAATTCACGCTTGCATAGTGGAATCGAAGATCAAGATTTTTAATTCATTTCCCATCTTTTGGTAATTGTCTCAATTTCGCATGACATTATTTTTCTAACTTAATTTTGTAAATGTGGCTTTTTCAATCATGGAGGATTAAATTGAATTTTTGAATATAATTTCGTGCTTTAAGGAATAACTTTCAATTTACTATAATCAATTCGTTAAAAAGTAAAGCATCCATTAGTAGTTGCCATTACACATATTTAGTTAAGTGTCCTTCATTTATACTTAATGAAAATGGTTTTGTTAAAGACCGGGAAATTCGGAACTGAATAAGTATTAGCTTCTGGATTTGAGAATTTAAATTTTCGAATTTTAAGTTCTGTTTTCTTTCTGCAAACATAACGGCTATTTTCGGTTTAGTACCATAATATCATGCTTGCTATTATCTTAGAAATAAAGCTCAATTATTTTTGTAGAAAATTTCATTAGATTGAGTGATTGAACGAATAAGTGGCCAATTTTGAGAAGTAGAAGAGGTATGAAAGAGAATATTTAATTAAAAATTTTCACTTTTTCTGCGGACCATTAAAAGCTTCTCATTTACACTTACTTGAGCAGTGATCACCGATCGGTCACTCCATTCTCAAACTATCGAATTACTCGAACACAGGAGAGAAATGTGACGGAAGATATGAGTAACGTAACATGAAGACGCTGCCCAATAAGAAGAATTGGACTATATTTGACAGAATGTGAGACGAGCCCTTATTTCAGTGGAGAAAAAAGTTATAATGGCTCTGTTATAGTTTCGTTTAAGACCATTTCGTATTTAAGACCATATGTTATGCCACCGATATCGTAGAAACGAGCCAAATGGTAAAGACCGTCGAAACTTTGCATGTAAGACGCCGGATCATTTATGAGTTATATTTTGAAAAAAAAGCGCGTTTTGTGCCGAATACGATAGGATCTATAATTAAGCCACCATCGAAGTTTATTAATCAGAGACCACTTCGATGCCCCACCGAGAGAATAATCGCCCTATAAAACGTCCTTCATTTGAAACGGTGAGCCACTTGCCCTTGCACCATCGGTAACTTTACAACTAATCTACTGCGAGAGTGACGCTTCGTCACGGAGAGAAGGCGGGAATCTGCAGGTTGCGGTTCCGCCGCTTAGATCTCGGTTACTGCCTCATCCCCAGACCACGCCTCCGACACCCATTGGAGCTCCGAAAAGACGCGCTGTGACGTCATGACCCACAATAGCACAACGATACCCGTGCAGCCCTCTCGCGGCGCTGCACGGAAGCTCGATAGGGAAGCGCGTTGGACGCGGAGGGGGAGAGGGGTGGGGAAGAAAGCTTATATACAAGCCCAGAAGCGGAGGAAGACCAGAGCTCGTTGTGATATCACGCTGTGTTGTCGGTGGAGAGATACAGTGATCTTGTTGGTCGGATGACTTTTTTGCCCGATTTCTTCGAGAGCTGTTTGTTGACACTTTTTCCGCGAAACCCGAATTCGTCTTCGGAACGGTTTTCTTTCATCTGCGGGACTCGATTGTTTGTGCGGGTGTTGATCCTTGTGCCTTATGTGTTCTAGGAGACGGAAGCGACGAAGGCTCACAGGTGTCAGTTGACGGTATTTTTGTAACGAGTCTATCAGACGGACTTTAGCTTCGTGTTGATATTTGTTGGGATGGCGCGACCTTTTCGGCAACCGGAGAACGAAGGCGAAGAGGAAGTCCGAGTGGAGGGCGGACAGCCGCAGAGGGATGTCCCGCCGCCGGACGAATCCGATGAATACGATTCTCCGGACGAAGACACCGGACAGCACTACGAGAGACTGCTCATGTGCATTTACAACGTGCTCACGTTGGTGCTGCACCCACCGCCGCACCACCGCCGGAGGAACTCCGAAAGAGGGCGAAGGCACCAAGGGGAGCAGAGGGGTGGCCGACGGAGATCCCGGGCGGCCGAGTCTGCGAGGGCCCACGAGAGCGACGTTGAGGGCGATGGCCTCTGGGAGATGGCTGCGGAGGCGAGGAGGATGGCCGGCAGGAGAAGGCACTCCAGTGAGTACACTTTCTTTCTTTTATCAATTCAGTTGGCGATCTTCCTCTGCACCTGCGTTTCTCCCCTCCGGCAATTATTAGATTATCGGTGTGCGAATGGAAGATAACTTTAGCGTTGTCGTCAAAGATGCGAATGCCTTTCATTTTCAAACCTGTTTCGACTTGTGCTTTCTCAAAATCCTTCGAGGCTGATTTTAATTTTTGTACGTTTTCCCGGAATCTTTCGTCTTTTTTTAGCGGAACACCTGCATTACGCCTTGCCTACGAAATTGAGGTTCAAGAGCGCGAAAAAGTAAACCATTTTTCGATATTTGTGTGCGATATAGCATCGGATGGAGATTTGCCGTAAGTGTTGAGGTGCGGGTGGCGAAGGTGAGATAAAATGTATTCTAAGAGGATTCGAAGTTCACGTTTTATTTCGCTGCGGATTTCGGTCCTCGAAACCGGTGTTATTTCATCTCTTCACGCTGATTTGTGCGTGTTTAGGGAATAGCATCCGTTTGTGTCCTCAACATGTTTTTCCGAACTTAGTCTGCCATCTCATTTGCACATAAATCGGCGTGTTATTATTTGGATCCTTAAGACTCCTTTGGTTGCGTCCTTGGAATTCTCATGTCAACAACCGCTCGATCCTCGCGGTCACGTCTCTCTCCATCGATCGCCTTCAGCTGCGCATGTCACGCGTGCACTTTGTCACTTTTTGCGGCGATTTCCAAACGCCGCCTCGCTGTCTGCACTTCTTTCCAATCCTTATCGCGTTCTTTCGTCCGGCGCGTGTCTCACGCGTGAGTTCGCACGCTTGTATACATTTCCGTGTGATGCAGCGTGTTTCAAGTGATCTCTTTCGATTCGGAAATTCCCTTTTGGATACCTCGAGGGCCCTAAAGCCCGGTGTCCGGGGCCGTCGGCTTCGTCAGCGAGGCGATGAACTCTTCGGAACTGAAAATCCGCGGGGATTTCCCGTCTCGTCATCCGCTCTCGAGGTTTTCTCGGTGACTTCAGTCGTGCGTTCCTCAGCAGATCGAGGAAGAAGTTCAACGCAAATTCATGAAAAAACGGGGTTTGCGTCCGAAGCGCGAGCTGTTAGTCAGTAAATCAGAAGAGAATTTTTAATCCCGCAAAGTAGTTTTCTTCTAACCTTTTTTGGAGATCTTTCTTTTAAATGATGATTTCTTCGATGTAAAAAGAAGATAATCTCCATTACATCCTTTGAATAATTATTATTCTTGACCATCTTACGCAACCATTTCGTAGCCAGATAAAATTAGATTATCCGGGACTTGAACCCAGGACCTCAACCCGTAGGACTCTAACCACTACCGCATCCGGTAAATTAATTTTCTGTGACAAGAAAAACCTTAGTCTCAATATCGTAAATCGTACGGCTTCTGGATAGCCAAGTGGAGAACGCCTTCAACTTTGGTCGTGGGTTCGATTCCCGGTGGGGGCCTATTCGTACGAAATAACCTCAGTCATCGGAGTAGTTTTAAAAAATAGTTGCTTTCTTATCATTATTGTTGCACTAGAGATCGCCATGTATCGAGTAGACGCATAGCGGTAAAAAGCATCAGATACTTGAGTCACCTGTTAGGAAATTTGCGCAAGCCTCGTTAAGTGGTAAAATTCGGTTCCGTTAGGCGTGATGTCACAAAGAGTGAAGACAGCTGTTGGATTTGTTCGTGTCAGAATAAGTCCAAATTAAGAGCGATGTAAGAACAAGTCCGTACTTGTTCAAGGGCAGGTATCAGAGGGTGGGTGGGGGACTCCCCCACTCCGCTGTAAAAAGAACTGCACGCCAACAATGTACTACACTCGCAATTTGTAAATAAACAAGTCCTTTCTGGTTTCCGTTACTCTTTCAAACGCCAATTTTACGCGATCTGATCGATTTTGAGAGTTACGTCGATCAACGCTTTATGAATCTGTTGATTTATTTTGAGTTTGGAAGTTATCTGGGAATGTTTTAGCGGTTTCAGAATGCATCGCTGTGAAATAAGTTTGCTTACATTTAACGTCTTTCAATTTACGTGAAAGAAGCTCAAAGAATAATTCCGTCCCGGTTTTACGTGCTGGTTCTGCATAAATATCATAAAGGCGTTCGTATATATTATTACATTGTTATTGTTATTATTATGCAAGTTATGAAAATCTTTCGAACCTTCCGAGTCGTGGAGAGTCTGAACAATTTATAAAGAATTTGTATCGTAAAAAAGCAAAGTTCCTTTATTTGGCGTTATCTTTCGTTTGGCGTCCACAGCGTTTTTCTCGGCATAGATTCTGCGGTCAACGTCCTGCGCCCACTTGTCTCCACCGCATCTCTCTCAGTTGTGCTTTATGAGAATCTTAAAATCTCGTTTGTTTGCGCTTTCACAGCTGCAAAAACCAACGCTCACGATAATGGTATTCAATGATGATCTTCTGTCGCTTCGAAACAAAACCAAGCCTCACTTTCCTAATATTTCTGTATATATAGCGTCGAATCAAACTAATTCTATTCCTCAACGACGATGCATAAACGTTCGGAAGTCGGGAGCAATCCTCATTGTTTGATAATGTCCGTTCCGGCGAAATTACGAGTCGCTGTGATGCGAGAATTTTCCAAAAGACGCTCTCTTTGCCCTTGATCGAGATTTCGTCGCGGAATCGCTTTTAACGGAATAATTTCACACCTTCGCAACAGATATCCTCGAATTCGAAAGCGGTCAAACGGAAATGAAATCTGGTGTCAGTGGGTTATCAGCGTCTTATTTATCTCTGCTGCTGCTAATATCGAATCCTTTTCTGGTCACGTGAATCACTCCGCGATTGTTTCGTAATGAGGCTTCTCGATAATCTTATCGTTTTAAATGCAAACGGGTGAAAAAGTCGAGAGATGATTCGTATTTGTTTATAACGGAGTTTAGATTTTATTTTCGCCATTTCGCAATCAGCACTGCGACGAAGTGCGGCACGTTTTTTTGAGGAAATAAATTTGTTAGTTTAATATCTAAGGTTCACAACGATGATCGATGATTTTATTCTCAAAATGCTTCCATTTTCGAATAGATTTAATCTATAAATTAATTAATTTAAGGATAAACGAGGTTTAAATTTAAAATACGATTTTCAGTCTTTTTGGTTCTTATGGGTGTGTTAATAATTGCTCATTACCCGTTCATTCTATTAAAATCAATTAATTCGCCATTAGCGAAGGAAAATTGAAGTTATTACTCATTATAATCAATCTGTATACCTCACATTCAATATCGATTGCCGCTTTCGATATTTTCGATTTGATTTCTGAATCGATATCCGCGAACAGTTCATGACTTGCCAATATTAATTTTTCATAACGAATTGCGATTTACATGAACGCAATATTAAACAGTTTCACAAATCATTATTGGATACCTCAATTTTTGGCGTAATTTGGATCATATAATCGTAAAATTACCATTTTGCTTAATCTGGATATGCTAATCGTAGTTATTTAACCTGGAAAGGTTCTCGACGCATGCTGGCGCTCCATCGCTTCAACGCCCTGGTCCGTCGCCTCTTGGGCATGTCATCCGTACGTTATTTAGCGGGTTGAGAAGAAATGTTGGCGATTGGCTCCTTTGGCACGCCAATTCGAATTGCCCGTCGAGGAATCTTCGAGGGAAACGTATGCGATTGCCTCCGCTCTCGACTCCATTACAATGATTTTAATTGAGCGAAATGCTTAAGAGTCGGAGACTCGCCTGCAAGCGGAAGAAGCTGACCGCATTGATATGTATCAATTAACGTTCTTAAACGTTGCACGACGTCACTTGTATAACTTGACGTTTGATTTTTATGAGGCATATGCTTCGTTGAATGTATTTATGATCCAATAAAAGTTATTAGTTATGAACAGAGAATGAGGCTTTTTTTTCGAGTGGTACCTTTCATCCTCGACGATAACGGAATCAGTTCATTAAATTATTCGAGTTTCGATCGATGTGTAATTAAACAATTCGCAAATGAAATTTTAGATGGATTTAGTCCGAGAGTGACTGAAATTGAAAATAGAAAAAAAGATTTTCAAGCCCAATACATAGATATGCATATACCCATTTCGAGCAGAAAGCGCTAAAAGCAGGAGAAAATGGGAAGTTTGAATGCCAACTAGAGTTCGACAATTTTACGCATTCGTACAATTTCGCTCCACAACGACGCGACCGACACTTGGTCGCGCTGGACGAAGATGAAACTCGTGGCGTTCAATTTGAGAGGATATCACGGCGATTGGGAGAGCGAGAAATCTGTCGAAGGCAAACTGCGCACTTGTTGTATTGCATCTCGGGACAGCTGAGAGGCGAAGGACAACGCACCGAGCGCCGCTGGTGATGAGTCAAGCGAATCATAAACAAACAAAGAACGCTTCCTTTATTATTCGCAACTACAATGTTTCCTTTTCGAACAAATGAGAATGTAAGACCAGGAGAGAAGAATTAAGATGTAAAATTAAGAATCAAAGATGTAATAAAAACATATACTTTTTATAAATTAATTCATCAATTGAATAAATACATCTGCTTTTTCTGGTAACTTTTGGAACACTCGAAATATTAAGCAGTTTTTAAATAATTAAAATAGTTTCTACGCTGATTTCGATTTATTGAATTCGGAATGAAAACTCAAAAGCATTCGAACCCTAAAACACAATCTGATTTAGGAAGATTAAGCAAATCTCTCAATATCATAGTCGACTTCCCATCGTTTATCCCACTAGGTATGCAGATTTGCAGCTCACGACGCATTCCCACTCGAACTAGAGAAAGTTTTCCCGTCGAAGGCAATGCAGATGAGCTATTTATAGTTCAAGGCATCCATTTGCTTTGTCGCGTATCTCTGCCAAGTTCCATATAACCTCGACTCCCACGTGTCGCAACGCATCTTCCGTGCAAAATCGGACAACTCCACCCCTTTTGCCCCCTCCACCCCTTTCTGCACCACCCCACAAAATGGCCCCCCAGCAAACATCTGCGAATGATCCTCATTGGTCTGCAGAGGCCAATGGGGGAATTAAGAGCGTCTCTCCTCTTCCCCACGGTGCCAAATCCTCCATTGTTAAAAAAAAGGACTTCTCGTTCACCGGTCATAATTCCCTTTCCGTCTCATTAATTCAACTTTTAAATTCACTTCCCAGTGCAACTGTACTCCACTTCGCCATTGCAAAATTCATCGGAGAGAATTTCCGGATCGTTTTCTAATCTCGGACCAGTTTTCTATACCGATTTCGTATCGTTATTGGACATCGGATGGTTAACTATTATTCATTTACGGTCCGGCAAATAAATCACTTTTTTAGCGTAAAGAAAGTAGATTCTTCACGTGTCGAAATCTCCAGTAAGTCTCTATCGTAGCATTCAAAGCGTAATCCGATTCAAAATAGGAGCTATCTTAAAAGAAGCAAGAAAATTGGAAACCGACTGTAGATGAATTAGAGATCGAAAAGAGGTTTTCAGCCTTTCCTTCGGAGAAAACAACTGCAAATTTTAGCTCTTGGCCTCGAATAATGTCTGCCAACGGAAGCGTGGCGGGCGAATTTAAAAAAATCGTTTGGGTCAATTCCTGTGGTCCAGCCGGCCGTCTATAATCGAAGAGACAAAGGGAAAGGAAGTTTGAGATTGAAAGGAGAGAATGGTAGGAAAGAGAATGCGGCGGAAGTTGTCCCGCCATCTGTCCGATGGCCACTGGCGATTCCAACGCCTCACCATTCCTCTCATAGGCTGCTAACTCATCGGAAGTGATCTTTTGCTGCGTCTTTTCTCCTACGGAAGCAATCTTCAGGAATATGGCCGTTTTTTATTAGTAATCTGCCTATCTATTGGGAAGTGTAAAGTTCTTCAGTGGTTCTACCTCGCGGATTGATTAGATTGGATTTCATAGTGGCCAGATTATCTTTCCATCGGCGTCCATGTTTCAGATGCAAACTGTCGTAGGTTCTTAGTGTTGTGAGAAGGAATTTATTTCTATTGCAGAAAGATAGGCGTTAGAAGTGAATGGTGATTTACTAATTTTCTTCTGTAAGTATTCAGTCCTGAGGCTGGTTGGAACCTCATCTCCTTCATCAAGAGAGGAGAACGAGAATTACTAGACAAGATGAGGAGTGAGGTAGTTTGTACTTGCATTCCTCACCTCCTACGAGTCCAAGTAAGTGATTCGCAACCACAATTTACCATTAGGTGTTAGTTGAGGGCCTCGTCGTTAAAGGACCCAAAAAGTTTTGCGGTCTATTTTATGTTCACGGGCCTCAAATGGCACCACCGATTGCAAAGACTCGCCTATGTCCCTTCGAGTAATACTTTCCATAAGAAGAGGTCTTTGAGCATCACTCAATTGCTTTCATGAAGAATCGCGGAAAATGGACGCAAGTTGGTGAATTGAACGGCCGTTTGATCCGCTGTACAATTGGAGATGAAACGTATTTGAAATATCCGTTGGGGTGACATACATCAATCCGCATCCGATATTTAAAAACCTGACTCGGTAATTACGAAATTTTGTCCCAATTTATTCATCGGACTTATTATGTATTCACTAATTGCGGAGATTTCTTTTCAATCCCGTCGGAAATTTCAAGGACCGAAACAAGGCTCTGCCGAAGGAGTTCGTTATTAATGTTTTGAGGATTCCTTCGCCTCAAAGGAGACCTCATCAGCGCTTTTGTGTTCTCTCCAATTATGGTCCCCCAAAAATCTCGACATTTTAATTAATCGATAATGAGCTAAACGAATCCGATGAGTGTCGCTTCCGCTTTAATGTCAGAGAATAAGGAGCCGATGGGAAATTCCCAAATATAGTGTGGTGATTCTTCCAGACGAGTGCGCAAACAGTCGCTGACGAAGATAACGTTTTCTGTGGTGACTAGCGGAGATCACATTTGTTTGTTTACGTTCCAAATAATTGCTTAGCTACGTGTATTTACTTTAACGCTTCACATACTAACATTTGAGATTTCGCTCTGTTTTTGGCGGGGATTGACCGCTATGCGTGGAATCGAACCGAAAGCAAAAGAAGCGGAATTTCTTTTCCAGATTGGAAAGCGAATCGAAAACAATTATATTCATTATCCCAAACCAAAAACCGTTATTTATTCCGATTCGATATTCGGTTCCCGACAATGCACAGTTTATTTCAGTGTGATTAGTGGAAGATTTAACGACCACGTATACACGGTTTGCAAATTACTATTACGAAATTTTACTCTCCAAAGTGTTATAATGTAGTGTATATATAAATATTCAGAAGGAAATACTTTATAATGGTCGGGCCGAAAATATTGTTTGAACCGGTTCGTCGTCGGCAAACCGATGGGAGCGAAAACCGGAAGGAAAAAAATTCCGGTTCGATGCCTTTCCTTTTTCGATATTTATCCAATCGCTATTCCTTTTACTCGAAAAATTTTCATTCCACTCTGGAATATCATTCGAAAAACCTAGCTTTCTTCATTCTTTTCTCGTATCACTCGCTCATATCCTTTTATCAAAATTCCTTTTCTTTCATTTTGATGCATTACTTGAGTTAGACGTAATTCTGTGGAAATCCAAAAGTCACTGTTTCGAACGATTTCCTCTTCTCTAATTTGCGTAGTTAAATATTGCATCTCTTTGAGATATTGCTTCCTCATGAAGCAAGATATGTTCAACTAGTAGTGAAGGAAATGTAAATGGTTGTTGAATTGTTTTAAACTATCAAGAGTAGACTTTAGATAAATGCACTCGATGATTCTCGCCTTGCTTTTGTTCCATATTTGCGAATTACTTAAAGCGCGGATGCATTTTTCACGAACGATTGTCGAAGGTCCAGAATTAGCTACTCAAATTATTTTATGTGAAAACATTCGCACATTGTTTAGAACTTATTCTTGAGAAGCGTATAAAGATTCGACGCAATAATCCTCAAGTAAACGTAATTCCCATCGTATTTTGTAATGAGGATTGGAGAAATATTTAAGTGTCCGAAGTGCATCTTTTATTAATTTAGATTTGTGCATGTAAGAACATGTTCTCCAGATAAAGACAGTCGCCGTGACGTTTCTTTTGGTTTCCGGTGGAGAGATATCGTCCACTTCCTTGATAATTTTAATCAGCGGAAGCTACAAACTTCTGTACGACATTCGCAAATAAAATCATGAGCAACCCGAAAAAAGAATTGATGAAATCGCTGATGATTTTTGACAAAGCAATTCTCTTCATCGAGTCAACTCTTTTCATACATATCGTGCCAGTTAATGGGAATCTTCATCTGCGACATTGGAACCAAACCGATAACTAAAGTTTCCATAGGAACTCTTTTCTGTGTAAATCTTAGAGCAATGTTTTCTAGCAGATGTCAGCGATGGCTGTAGTGTAGAAAATACATGATATGTAAATTGAAAAAGACTTCATTTCGTCTGTACGAATTGCAAATCCAGAAACAGAAATATATTCTTCGCTGATTCGAAGAATAAACATCAGACGGAGTAATGATTGCGAATTGTACGATCGCAATGTTTTCTTCAGTCCCGGATGATAACCTGGTCATCCGAGCGATTGCAAGAGATGGCGAAATGCTCTTTTCTCGGAATCCCTGTAATTATCCAGTAATCCTTCCATCTCACTGGTTGTTTCTCATCGAGACACTCAGCTGTTTCTCCGACGTAACGTAAGGAAAAGAGGTCAGTATCGCGTGTGACGTCACACTTTCTCTCGAAGCAAAGTCACGGTCTCATCTTTTGCTTGGATGCATCATTGAGAACGTCTTCAGCGGAAGTTTTTTCATTGCTTCGGCGTTGTTTAGCAATGCCTCTGAACGTACTCAGGGCGTGGAAGACGTCCATTGTTGTTAGCAAATAGACATTGTTGCTATCTTGCGCCCGAATTGTTCAATAGGACTTCTAATTGTTACACGCGACCAACAATGATTCTCGACAACATCGCTCGATTTTTACTGGAAATTAAAAACTTTTGTTGGGAATCACGCATTTTTTGGAAGCCAAATGCTTGTTTCCGGGTAGTTTTACGAATCCCATGTCAATTCCATATTCTTAGATTCTATATACAAGATTAAGAAAAGGAAAACACTAAAAACGGAACATTCAGAACAATATTTATATAATAATTTTTAATTATACATAGACGAAAATTAACATGATCGACCGTAACTTCGTGGAGTTTTACCATCTTGAAGAACACATTGTAACTTGCGCAGCAGATTTTTAATTATTATTATTATTTTCGGCATTATTCGCCAGAGAATTGCCGTATTCAGGATGTTTTCAAAGGAACAGTTTTTTTATATTGTTTATCCTTCGCTGTTCTTGTTAAGAAGAAATTAATTTGGAAATGGGAAATACTAAAACATTCTATGCTATCCGAAGCATGAATAAAGAACGATTAGGATGAAATAACCGTTTCTCTCCTCCCGTTTGCTGCAGTTAATTAAGAATATGTGTCAGGTGACGTCACTTCCGCTTCTAATCGTTTTTTTTTCTCGTTTGCAGGCCGCACAGTGGCAACGGAGACGGACGAGGAGCCACCTCGCGGCGCGAGCTCCAACTGCCAAGTTGTCGGTTCGACCGTGGCGCGTCGGTCGATGTCTACTTCGTCCACTCAGTGCTCTTATGAGGATTGGGCCGAAGAAGCAGACGAAGAAGAAGAAGAAGAAGACGAGGTGTTCGTCACTTCGAGAGCAGGAGATGCTCATCCACCCCCGAGGCCCCCTTCTCCACCCCCTCCCTCTTCCAATTTGTCGGGCCCCGGGGACCCCAGCGGAGGAGGCTCTCTGCATTCGCGGAAGCAGAGGAGAAGAAGGAGCGGCGGAGGGAGCGGCGGCGGGAGCGGCAGGCAGACTGCACCCGCCGATGACGATCCCAAGATGGCCACCAGCCGCATGGCGGAGCAGATGCAGAGGTCGATGGAGGATGCGGTCAGTCGGGAGCTGAGGCGATGGAAGCGAACCTCTCACTTCAAACAGGTGGGCATTCATCTACATTTGATTACTTCTTCATTTACTCTTATTAGGGAACGAAATGTAGCTCCGATGCGACACACTTTGATCTCTTCGTCCCGATGGAACATTGAGAAAACATGTTAGTTAAAATTTATTTATTTCTATTCGCTGATCTTTCAAGTAATACATCCACTTTCATTCCGCAAACTCTTCAGAACACTTTCTTTTCTAAGTCGAGATGTTAAAAATTAATATCTTAGTTGTTGAAATTTTCTGCTTCGATTGCCGATGTCACTGTTACCTTTAGTAAAATCTTTTGCCTACTGTAAATACTTAATAATTAATATCGCATTGTTGGCATTTTCTGTTTCGATTGTCGATTCAACGATTATAGCGTGGATTGTTCATTTTCGTCGTCATTGTTGATACCTTTTCGTTCAGCTCTAATTGTCAGAGATGTCCCTAACAAAGCATTGAAACTCGTTTGAAATTGTTGCATAATTCTGATTGTTGCCAAGTGGCTGCCCTGTTTATTTCCTGATCTTTCGTCTTCTCCTCTCAAATTCGCAGCCAATCCGTACATTAGATGGTATTTGTGATCATTCGTGAGTTGATTTCTCGCAACAAATAGAACGAGTGTGGAAAAAGGGTTGGAGCAATCGATTGCTCGTGCTTAAAATCCGATTGGCTATTCTTTTATTTGGCCATTGTCTGCTTGTGCACTCGATCACGGATGACCACGCTCATCCCGTCTCAAACAATGGGGGACTTTTGGGGGAAATTCTCGAGTATCTATGGAAAAAGGATGCGCATATGTTGCGTCGATCGTCTATTGTTACGCTAATAAAATATAATCGCTAATAAAAATTAACCGCTAATATAAATCTTCCGCAAGTATAAATCAACTCCTAACAAGAATTAACCGATTATGGTTTTGGATTAATTTCGGGTCGCTTTTGATTCAATCTAATTACCGTAAAGAGAGCTTAAGCGACCATGTTTTGCGTATCTTATAGCGTTATTAACACAAATTTATCGGAGCAAACTCTTAAAAGGATTTTTGTGTTTTGTTTTTTTGCAGGAATTCCAGGAAGGTGAGTGATCTTCAATTCCTCTTCGGACATTTTATCGCGAACTTTATCGATGGTTTGTTTTGTCTGAGGAGCAATTAAACCAAACAATTCGAAATGTTCAGATTTGCTCCAACCAAACTTCATTTTAGGACACAGAATTAATTTAGTCTTCATTTAGGATGGTATTTTGATTTTAGATTCGTGTTGGAGGGGGATCAGGTTGTAAAGTGGCTTATGCAATGGACAAGTGCGGTTTTAGAGAGCTCTCAATTCATATCGCCCTTTTAATTTTTCTCTCATCTGCAGCTGACGCAGGTGCGTTACACCGACGCTTTAGTCTTTTGTTTTCTTTAAATCACAAATATTAAATATAATACGAGAGAAAGGAAACAATTCTACTTTTCGGAGAAAATTCAAAATCAATTCGATTATTTTTTCAGTTATGTACAATTTTAATTTTGTTATGTCATTTATAATTTAATCAATTATTTTCGTCAGCTTTTTAATGTTTCATTTTCGTTTTTTAGATAATTTTGCTAGTCGGTCATTGTTACCACAAATGTCACCATTACATAGAATATCTATAATCGTCAACATATTCATGTTTTTCAAAGTTTTATTTTTGAACTTGATTATTTCATTTCGTATGTTTCAATAATTTAGATAGTCATTTTTCATGACTAAATAAATGTTGACTAGATATGAATTTATAGGCACTTCATCGTCTTCAGAGACCTCCATTTATTTTTCAAAACGTTGCCGCACGTAATTTCTCGGAGATAAAACCGCAGTATTTTGATATTCTAATATAAAACAAGATGGCGTAAAGCGTTCGCAGCTCCTTAAGGATCAACGGAACTCTCTAATTTCGTCAAATAACTCCTATTTAATTCTTTTTCTATAAAATAACGTTAGAGCCGTGTTTTTGCGCTGTTTGCGATTTCCGATCGCACTTCTGCCGAGATGTGCATTTATATAGCGTGTATATGACATGCATTATTCCATTCCCCAGGTGGGTGAACCACCAAGAAGCACTCCAATTCGAATCACACAGTGTCGGAGGACAGATGGCTGTGCCTTTGTGCGCCCTCTTGACCCCACTTGTACGCCTCGATGCCTCTCTTTGTGATCGCCATCCGAATAATTCCATTCGGTCTCATCTCTCCTTTTGTGTCGACGAAAGCGGGAAAAAGGCCAAGTTTCCAATTTTAAATCCAATTTCAATTGGCGCGGACCGAAGATATTGCTTCAAAGTTCAAGAAATTCACGATAGATGTCTGTCTCGGTTTGAATCGCTCGTGGAAATTCTGTACGCGACGATAAATTTATGGATGAGTAGAGCAATTGTTTAATACTTTTGATCGCCACGATGTTATTGCTCAGAATATAAAATAACATTTGATTGTTATAGATATAAAATTACATTAAAATAAGACGGAAATTGATAAGAACGAATCGTCGTTGTATTCACATTAGTTAGTGTTTATGAGTATTTAGAAGTCTAGGGAGGAAAATTTAACGATTTAGCAACGGTAGGTTTAAAAACTAAAGGTAACTTAAATGCCTTAATCACTACGTAAACTGAAATCCATGTCATTCGTAAGTCAAAGTGGACGAAAGCTATGTTGATATAAAACTCCTTTCAGCCGATCTGATCCTTAAAGTATCCCAGCAACTTTCAAATTTTAAGATAGGATTGAACCGCTGATCCGATAACTGCTTTTCGATCGATTCAGAAGTTATTCACATTAATGAGTGTTTTCTTCGCCCCAAATTCCTCGTTTCGATGGTTCCTAATGCCCCAAGGAAGTGGGCAACCCGCCCAGACTTGGCCATCGAGCGTTTTGCCTATGTTTGCTGTTCTTAGGCGCTATCGATTGCTTCTTTTAATTGGGAACACTCCTTCTGAGTTGATGAGTATTTTGGGAGTTGAGAACAACTCTAGCTATCATAGGTTCTTTGGATATTTCCCCTAATCATCTAGCTGAGGAGACTCCCTTGATTTTTTCTTTCGTAGAAGTTAAACATAAGGATTCTTCCGCTGTTTTTTGATAACTGGAATAAGCAAAGATTAAGGACGAAAATTCGAGATGGAATCGTAACGAACTTTTATATTTCGGCATTTGCGATTTCCCCCATCTCTTTAAGTTTCAGGGAATGGAAAGATAACGAAACTCATTCTGCGCGATCCTATCTTCGTGAGATGCTTTATTTACTCTTGGGTTCCACGAAATATTTAATAAAACCCTGTGAAGACGCTTTTCAGGGAACCGAATGAAAACCAAGGGCGGGTTAGTCATATAATATTTTAAATTTTTATATTTTAAATTCGGAAACAAAATGAGGGAATCATTTGCCACTTAATGTTTAAATGAGTACTTTGCATCGCAAAACGGAAAGGAGTCTTCTTTACTTTGATTTATTTACCTCAGCTGTTGATATCTAGATAGTCCGCGAACTATTTTTATATAAAAATGATCACTTTTGAGTCATTTTTTAAGAAGGATTTGCCTTTCGGACGAAAAGTACGCCTTATTTACGCAATTTTTGTGTTTTTCACCCAAAAATGAAGCGATTTTTATCAGATATAAATAAATAACGTAAAAAATAATAAATCTATCGACTGAGGCGGAGAATCTGCTGTTGCAGTTTATCTGAAATCCGGTTTATAAGCAGTATTTTTGCAATGTTTTCATTTGAACGGGACCGAGAGAAGACCGCGTATTAAACAGAATAACGTCTTAAGCCGAAGCATTTTCTACGGGTCTTTCTGTTTATCCATTTTTTACTGACTTTGTTTTTCGAGTTATTCCGTTATCTATCCATTCCATTGCTGTTGGCACAACTAAAACAAGAAATCGTTTCGTTGCTGTGAATTTATGGGTATTATTCAGAGCATGCTTATCTATATTGTATTTACGCATAATTGGTCGAATCGAGGACCAAATCCGATTAATTTTCTACCGCTTCGACGTATTAGTTTGCTGCTAACATCCGCACCTGCTAATTCTTGGTTACACTTCTCCAACCGCGCTCAAGTCGCCTCCCTGCCTTCTTTTGTTATTATATCCTGTCAAATACTAACATGGCGCACGAGCGCACAATGATATTTCCCCCTTTTCAATTCTTTTGCCCTCTTATACTCCATCAAAGCCCTCCCTCACTTTCCCGTCGGGAATTTAACCCAATCATACGCCTTAACGAGTTTCTCCCCCTTCTTTCTTCTCGCCTTTTAAAATTCGCCGCCTGTTCTTCACTTGTTACTTTTCTCCTATCCATAACCAACAAGGGAATTATGGGAAATAATGATTGCGCTCTCCGTCCGATCCATCTTCCTCTCTCTTTGCTCATTTAATTCTGATTTTAATTCGCGACCGAATTATCTCGTTTCAGATTCATCTTCTTTTCTGTTTCTGTTGATCAGATTAAGTCTTTTATCGTTTCGTTTTGCGTCGGCCGAATTAAACTCGATTGCGAAAGGAGAAGCAAACTCGATAAACGGAATCTTTTAATCTGCACTTCGATGGATTTTTGGTTAATTAGGCGGATTCGAAATTCGCTCAACGGTTATTCGTTCAACTGAATCATTTCGAATCAATGTTAATATAATAATTTTAGGGATAAAAGGGATATTTAAAATAAAAGCCACCTATTATATTTTTTTCGTATATTATATAATATTATAATTTTATAATATGCTAAAATTGTTAATAATTTTTCATATTTTTCGTTAACATTGGGATTAACATTTAATCATGATTACTATCAAATAGCTCTCGGTGAGTTTTCCTCTTACAACTAAATTTTGAGTTATTTCGACGATCGATTTTTCGTATGGAATATATCCTTTCTTTCTGACAATGTAATTGTGTTGTATTTTGAAGCTTCATTTCCCTTCCTTTCTCGTTTCTTTACTTATTCCTCGTTCAAATTCAATACATCAGTATCAACAAACTAACTCAGTTACAAGAATTAAGCCGTTGGAGCGCAACTTAATTGCAATCTTAACTATATATATATTGGAAACGATTCTCTGATTTTTAAACGTATTCATTTCTAAATTATTCAAGTTCTGGAATATTTGAATCTTCTAGAGGGAATGTAAATCGACTGGCAAGATTTGAATTTTTAGGTACGTAGAAAATACTAGAAGGAAAATTGTAAATCCTGGGTGACCAATATATGATAATTGGCAATTAATCTTTTGTATTTATCCCTGCATATTTTTCACAAATGACTCCGAAAGTGCATCCTTTAGTGACTAAATGCATGTTTTGTCAATTTTTCAAGAGTCAGTGATTTTTTCCTGCGAAAATTTGTTTTCTTTTAAGATAGTTTATATGATTCTTTAATTGATGAAATAAATGGGTTACTGGTACATGAGTCATACATTAAGAAAGTATCTTTGGATACTTCTCCACAGTTCACGATACCGATTCCATTTAAATACCCCATTCTTTTGTTTCTGCAGTATCATCTTATCATTCTGGTCCCTTCATTCTTTCGCTCTCTTAAAATCTTCGCCCCTTCGGATTCGAGATAAATTAAATAGCAATTCGCTCTCCAAAATGAAACCCAACGAATGTCTTTTGTTTCGTCTTCGCCTCGTCCGCCAGTTGGCATTTTCTTTCGCTCATTGTGTCCAAACAGGGCCACGAAGCACTAAGAATGTTGTTTTTAGTCAGAAGAGGACTCTTTTTTTCATATTATAATATTCCTCAATTTGTCCTTATTCTTTTCATTAAACTTTTGTTATAAATCGAGGATTTTTCCATACCCGTACAGTTTATTTGTCATTTCGGTATACATTATTTCCTTGGCCGGGGATTTTAAAATTTCCGTGGGATATCACCATTACAAAGTATTTGTTTTTAAACATTGTGTACCGAAAACATTTATCGACTTACTCTGAGGATTTTTGCTTGTTAGATTGCTTTTTGTCCACCATTGATTTTTGTTTCTATAACGACGGTATTTTTACAGTGCCCTTTCTTATCTCGATTTTATAGTCACTAATTCACCTTTATTAACAGATTTGCTCAGGTCACTTAAACTTCAGCCTATTTTTGGTAAAACAGCAAAGAATTTGTTGAAAATCATAAAGAATTGGAGACTATGTTCTTAGTGAGGGTAGTTAATGAAATTTATTCGGAGATCCGTTAGCAACTGACAAAAATATTATTTCCCCTTACTTTTCCTCTGGAATCGAGCTATCGTAACATCTCGGATTTTATTCATATTTCTGAAGCAAAAAGTTCCACCGAATATCAAATATTCTTTTATTAATGAAATGGTCTGAACGTTTAATCCGAAAAAGAGACTTTCTCAATATTTCAGTTTTAGCCTCAATTGAAACAAGCAGAACCACTCTCGGATCCATTTCTTATAAGCACCAACTCTCCACTTCTTTTCAGTCCAATTCTCCCCATCATTTTTGAATATTTTCCCGCCCTTAGTCGACAGAATGGGTGCCCATCGGACCGAACAGCGCTGCCATCTATCGACCTTTCGCCGAATCGTTTCCCTTCGAATAAATGTGGATCATCTGTCATTCTTTCAAATTTTATCCTTCCCTAACTTTACTCTTCAGGTACAGTTTTTACCCTCATATTGAAAATGATAAGTCGTAAATATTCTTGAATTATTTCAATTATTCCGTTGCGAATGCTTTTTAAACTCAGCATCCTGGTCCACCCTCTTTTAAATCCTAAAATATAAATGAAAGTGATCAAAAGACAAAGTTTTTCGAGACGTTGTTTTGATTCCTCCACATTGTTGCATGTGATAGCTTGTTTAGGCTTTCCATTTTTAGGCCACTAGCAACAATGCCGCGCTAACGCATTTATTTATTTTTTTAGTTCGGAAGTATCTTACGCTAGTTTTCAGAATAATAAGGCTAGTCTCAAGTATCCAGTAAATTTTAAACAATGAAAATTGAGATATTTTTACATCGAGTAAATCTTTGTCCGCTTATCGGCGGCCTTAATCAACCTTAATCTCTCGAATTGCGGCAGCTTCATACTTGGAAATTCAAAAGCGAATTTCTTTGTTCATTTTTCGTATTTATTTGCAGTCCACATGTGCGTCCTCCCTTCGGATTCGAGCACCGCCCGAGTTTTCGTTGCCTTATCAAAAACCCTCGAAAATCGCAAAGTGTTTCCTTAAGCCTCTTCTGGCGCACTTGTTCCACAGCGTGACTCTTTCCAGCAAAATGTGGAAGGAATATGTTTTATGTTGGGTCGTCATTAACTCGGCCTTTTCTCCAAAAACTCTTTGGGAGTCGACTCTAGAGGACCACATGTTACATTCGCGGCATTTGTTTCCAGCCCTCGAGATGTGTCCCCATTGTGTCCGCCGAATGCATTACCGCTCCCCCACTTGAGCCCCCCACTCCCTCCAAATGTGACATCGATGCGTGTTTGTAAACAAAAAGGTCACCCGAATCACGGAAATCACCTCTCGTTTAGAGTTCACCCCTCCGACAAAGTGCACCCTCACTTGTGGAGGGTTAAAAATATCCCATAAACGAGGGTCTCATTGAAATTGGGAATCCGATTATTCCGAAAGCAAATATCCGGATTTTTCGGGATATTCGGAAATGTTATTCACTTTGTCCGCATAATCCGAAAATCCTAAAAAAGGTCGAAATATCTGTTCTTCAGAATAATTACGAAACCATCATGAAGCCTTTTGTAAACAGGACAAAATATTCACAAAATAGCCCAAAGTGAATAATCGAACAGAAATTACTGAGTGCTCTTCCATTTGTAATTAAAACAATACATATTACAATGGTAAACAAATGCATTTCTATTTTTTAATTTTTCGTGGATTTTGATAAATCTATACTCCCGCGCAATCATTTATTGTCGTACATCTGAATCGTTCGTACGCAGGGTTACATTTCATATAACAGATGGAAGACTATAAAACTAAGTCCGGCTCTAGATAAAACAAAATGAATTATGACGAATTGGAAGAGCAAAGCGAATAGCATTAAAATAGAAAGAAAGACGGAATCACGAGGGAAAACTGTATCGATCTTCCACTATCCTTTATAAAGGACTTTGTTCTTAGCATTCGGTCCTCATTCCATTTATTGTTCTCCCCATCCGATGATGGGGTCCATTTCGAGTGGAATGCATTTTTGAGAGACATTAATGGCTTCGCTCTTCTTATCATCCTCTCCATTGGCGCAGCTGTCGATCGAAAAGATGATTTCTTTCCTCTCAAAAAATATTCAACGCTACAGAAATTTCTACCTTAATTTCGGTTGAGGCAATTGCTGGGAAGAAAGCTACTCCAAAATATTTTACTTATTACGATTATTAAAGGATGAATGAATTATATTCATCGCCAAGATTTCGTTCTTTGGAGATTTTCATACGTTCTCATCTACAATCTACACTTGTTAGGACTGAGCAGATAGCAGGGTATGGAAAAAATAACGTTAAGTCCGTGATTACCCACCTTCTTGGCTCTTAGCGCGTACTTCAATAGCCAGGGATGGAAACAGAATGAACAAAAGATTCATGATTCGTTGATCCATGAGTATATCGAAATGCGCATTCGTAGAAGGTCGGTAATCTCACTTCCCATTACTTCCAGACTCTGCTATCTCAACGATACTCCGGCAAATACAGTAATATTTCCAAAGTTAATGAACAACCGTGATTCATTTTCTTTTCTTTCGACGATGTGTCTATGCATTTTGATAGGGACTTTAATGAGCAGTAATACAAATATCGGGTGATCTCCGTCAAGTCCGTAAAATTCGCGCTTGAGTAGGAAACGCCGCTTTTTCCCAACGGCAAAATCGTCTTAACATGCTTTGAAGAGGTTCTTACTTCAGAAACTCCTTCACTCTTTTTAGAGTATTGGATTTCTCTTCTCATAGCCGTTCAATTTGCTTGAAAGCATTGGGGGAAGCTGTGACGTCACAGACCTCGACATTCAACAGTTTTTCGTAGTCGTAAAAGAGAAGAATGTCTTTTGGAATATGGGTTTCGAAGGGACGCCGATTTTCATCATCGCCTCAGTAATCCTCTTTTCTCCTTGTCTTATATCCGCTTTACAATGCAATCGCTTCAAATTTATTTTTCCCACCGTCGCCGCTTTCTTATTACCCGCTTCGCTGCACCATTTTAAATTCATCCGAAATATTCGGATTTCAAGTTAACGAGTATTTCAGTCTTGTGTGTTCAGTTGCTTTCCTCCTATGCTTTTGAAATATTATTATTGCCCTGGTGGTTTAATGAAAGGCGGCAATTAACGCCGCTTAATTCAAGTCATATTGCAATTAACATTAGTCAGAAGTACAGAATATAGAAATAAAAATTATTTAGAAAGAAATGTGGCTTAAGTATAACTTTGTTGTGTTAAAATCGGTTGTGTTGGTGATTGAGTTGGTTCATTAGATCTCCAGTTTCAAATACGTAAATTAACTCGGGAAATACTAAAGCGTTACATATTTGTTTAGTTTCGTGAGATTACAGACGGAATTCGGGAAGTACACATATTTCTCACAATTCAATTCGATAGATGAAAATGAGACAAAAGAAATTAGGTGTTAGTATTGCGATAATTTCCTTCAAATAAAAATAGTAATGAAACTACTACTACTATTGGGGCGGGTTTGAGATAAAATATCCTTCGTTTTATAAAATTTAAAACAAAGAGACAGCTCGTAAAAGTTAAAAGCATAAAATTACGACTAGGAAGGATTATGCCATGTTCATAGACATGAAAGTGCTTATGGAAAATTTTCTTGATTTTATATTTACTCATCTCACTGTGATCGCGATTGTTTTGTAATGCATACGTTTTGTCACTTTTTATGGCAAATTATTTCATCAATATCGAAGCTTAACGTTCATTTTCCTTTCTGACTTCTCATTCCATTCCACACCCATCTTTTACGACTCTATACAGATGATCTCCGTAGGATTGCCATTCTTTTCTCGCCACTGAATAGATTCCTCTAAGACGGAAGCCTATTTTCCCCTTCCGAAAATCTCACATTCTAAACTTCTTTCACCGCTCTTTCCCTCTTTTATTCTGCGTTCTCGGGCGTGAAACATTTTCCATTAGACATTTCCTCAGATATTCTCATCCCTAGCTTCTCTACATGACTTGTTTTACCAAAATCTCCAAAGTGTTGCATACATATTCTGTGATCCCTGACCGATCGGTCGAAAATTCGAATATATTCGAGGGGCGATTTCCCCTAAATACTCGAAACTCATTTTTGTAAGACAAATCGCTGTTACAAAATAGCCCACCAATGATTTATATTCCTTTGCAAAAGCACGGAAATTCGATCATCAATAAGTTACGCTAATCTTCTTGGTCTGCCACCCTTTATTTGCACCTTCCACTGATTGCGGGCAAATAACACGCCTTCCCCTTTGGGTGAGAAAGAGTTTGTTTATCGTCTCTTTTTACGACTGTTTGCGGACGTTTCTTTCCCTCGCTCCGATCGCTTGTTTGTCTCACCGAGCAAATATAATTCGCCTCAAAGGGTCCTATTGGCGACCAAAACTACGCTGCGCCGTGATATCTTCATCCTTCCTTTTCTTCTTCTGTCTCTTACAAACATTCTTTCGGACTTCTACAAATTGTGAATCCTTTGCGTTTCCCTAAGCCTCAAATTAGGGAGACTTCCGTGTTGCATAATTGTCGCGCAACCAACTGCGCTGTCGTACAACTATTACAACCTCTGGTTTCTTTCCTACATATTATCCTTCCAACGATTATTCCTTCGATAATTTTATTTCGATGGGACGACGCTCTCTGCGGATATTTTACCGCCGGCAAAATTTCCCATCTTCAACTCGAAGAAAATTTTACGCCGATCGTCTTCAAGCGGCGCTCTTACGCGAACAGATGACTGGCGAAATTCTTATTCATTTTACGAGCGATGTCCCTAGGGTCTTTTGTAGGGGTCACATATCGCTTTTATGTGACCCTCTTGAACGCGTTATGGTGCGTGTGACCGCAGTTACGTCCACAGGAGATGATGAGTGGACCGTCAGATAAAAGTAACCCACGCCTCCATGATTTATTTATCGTTGCGCAGTACATTTCGGACTCCTGCGTCTACTCCTCTCACTCACTTCCGCACCAATCATAGTGAATACGTCATTCATAGTCTACTAATGGCTTTTCATTTAAGTTGCTTGCCTGATTTCTCCGTTTCTATTGTGTTAGGGTTAATTTTCCGACTATTCTCACCAGTTGTTTCTTCGTGAAATTTCTACAAATCGTACGATATTCCACGCCCGCCTGGTCATTCAGCTTTCACAATTACTGTTTTGCTATCTTCGACGAATTTCCTTCGAGATACAGTAACGCTACAACCTCACACTAACAATCATTACTTCTCACCAATTGATATCTACACATCAGTGCAATTAATTCATGTATACTGTAATGGGGACTGATAGTTGAGTCACTCTATCAGTTATTCGCCTAAAGTTTGGAAGAGAACTCCTCGAAATAGAAAAACGAATTTTGGAAGGATGAAATGCATTGAGTGCTCTACCTAGAGTTATTGTGATGAAGCGAAGTGCATCGACGCTATAAGACGCTGTGAACGATATGTAAGTCATCGAAAGATCCAGAAAATGGTTCTATAGGGAGAGATAGTTCGATATGATAGCTTCATTTTGGCTCCATTAATGTTTCGGCGAGATTGGATTCAGAGGAGAAAGGGGGACCTTCGAAAGAGAGTGTCATTCAGGGGAGAAACAATTGCCGGTGGAGGGAGTGCTAAATTCTGAATGAGTTATTTCTGGAATATCTCGCGCAAGTAATCACGGAAGTTAAAGTTACGAGGGTAGGTCGAGTTATAATATCTTCACTTGAAAATCTCCTTTTTCTCGCCCATTGTGTTAAACGGTCACTGGAAGTAACGTATTCTTAATTAACCACTGCGGGGATGTGTATTGCCCGTGGCTCTCAATCGATGTTCGGTCACTCGTTGTTGAATTCGTGAGGGGAAGGCAGTGATTTAAAAGATCCTTTTCTTCTTAGCGTTTCCAATCGAGAGACAGTCGGAAGTTGGGACTTGAGTTACGCGCCAGATTCGTCTTCCCCCTATTGTCGCTGTAATTACGTAACTCTCCGCCCCGGAAAAGGAGCGCTGTCCGAGGGGACGACCGACGGATTTATCAATGCGGCCTTGATTGCGACGGACACGGAATTTATTTTCGGTTTATTGCTATCTCCGATTAATGCCTTCGGATGACATAAATTATGTGTTTCCTTTCCCGCGTTGCGAATCTTTCCGAGGCGACTCATTTCCGGAGAAAAGAAGGTTCTTACGCGCACTCCTTCGGAAAATACGAGAAGAATGTTCGTCTTTAATTATTTATGGCTATGAGCAAAACCGTTCTCCGTCGCTTCGGTTCCCGCGCCTCTGTGAGCCCGCATCTCTTGGTGTTCGTAAATGTCCAGTGGAAATTGCAGTCGAAATATTTTTGAAAGAAGTATACTCAAACACGGAAATAATTTGCAGAATAATTGTTATAAGGTTTGTCTATTTTGTCAATCGAACGTGAGAAACTTGATGGTTTTGATAAATCGGAAATTAATGGAATATTTATGCTAGAATAACATATCTTTTAATTCCACAGACTTATCATGCTTTAAAAATATATTTATATCATAAAAATAGTTTTAAAGTATATTTTCCAGCGTTTTATAAATATAAAATCTATGCAAACTTTAAATAATTGCAATTAAATGAGAAATCGGATTTTATATGTTATGCCCCGTAGATCCTTGAGACAGACTGTAAAAATCTTTGAACCAGGGGGAAAATAGCTGTTGTAATACAGCTAAAAATTGGACATCTTCTACATATCTGGAAATGGACGATCAGGTTCAATACTAAACAAGGGGAAAGAAGTAATGAAAAGAGGATAAACGAAATTCGGTTTCTGTACTAGAGGACGAACTCAGAGGATCAACGCAGGAAGTCACTGCAAATATAGCAGCCTCCCGCTGCAGGGATTCCAATGAAGAATTCATCAGCACTCAATTACGGGTACACTATAATGACTCCCCCGACGCACATTGCTTCGATACACACGTTGGCGGCCAAGGAAATCTCCTCAGAATCGGCCGCATTCCATTTACTTTTATAACCCATTGTGAGGGCGCGAATAGCGTCGTTTTGGGAGATTCGAAATCCATTATAGATCAACGCCTTCGGAATCATGTCCCTCTATCTCTTTCTCTTACTATATAGTTTGTGGTATTCCTTTTGGTGTTTGGACTAGAATCGCCACTACATTTATGTTTCAGATTTCCTTAATTAACATTACGGCGTTCAAAAGTTTCCGGAATTAATCTTAAGACGAATTTTGGGAACGTCTCAAACAGAGTCGACTATCAAACAAAGGGGCCTGAATTAAAATGTGTTCCCCTATGCATATGCATTAAACTCGATTATCCAAAGTGCCAGGGAGTAAATAAAGTTATAATAAATAATAAAATAAAGCATTTTTGCAGTTATACAGTATTTTTAATTTGTGACAAGTTCTATTTCCAAAAGATGTCGCGAAGAAATGGCATTTTATTCTTTAAGGTGCTTCCGGAAACTTTTTGAACGTTTAAAATTAAGAGGCTTCGACCGTAGTTAATAAATACAAATATTCATAAACTGTAATTAAAAATATCAACTTTATGTCTTTGCAGGCTGAGAGCAAGCGGAAGAAAAGTTCACCGGAGCGGAGCGGGGCCTTCACGTCCCTTCTGTCGCCCATCTTGCCATCAGTGATGCCTGGCGTTTGGACCCTCGTGGCAGTGTGCGTGGGGGCCCGAGTGATCGGCCGGTTGTGGTGAGACGAGGCGAACTGAAGGATTTGTGTCCATTTGTGTAGACAGGGCAGAAAAACCAAATAGACGCTCATTATAAGCTGTAATGTGATTTTTTTTAAGAGTGAAGAACATTTAATGATGTTTCGGGGCTGTCGAAGACTTGTGTCCCTCCGCTTCTGCGACAGTTGGACATTTTGCAGAATAAGATTAGATTGTGTTTATGCCCGATGGAACGGGGACGGTTATTGTAAGCTAACTTGTGATTGAACCCGCGGAGGAGGCTGTTGGATTAGTTTCTGTTGACCCAAAAATATTCGATGGAAAATGCGAAAAATATGTCTCTTTCTTTATGTGATCGTTATTGGGGTACGAGAGATACCCCTTTCTGTGTCGGCGATCATCATCTTTGTGTTTGCTGGGAATCCAGCAGTTTTTCTTATTTTGTATTGAGGTAGAGCAAAATCGGACTGGTCTCGGAAGAATTGGCTGCATCCAAATGGATTATTCTCTCCGAAATGGTCGTTCATTGCAATTGTATTGAATTAATTCTTGGCGAAAGAGAGTTCGTTTCCGGTCTTTTTCGTCACAAGAAGTTTGCAGAATGACAGTCAAAAGTCATGCATTCACTTATAGGCATTTCTAAATTGGTGTAACATTTTCTAGAAATTTTAGTTTTACTTTGTGTGTGTTTGGCTGCAGAGAAATTCTGATTCCTCTGAAATTAATTGTGGAATATTTTAAGTTAATTTAAGTTTTGCTAAATTTGTATGTAAAATTGGTTGTTTTAATCAGATTCGGTTGTTTCCTGAATAATTTCTGCCCATCGAAAAATTCGACTGTTAAGATCGCGATAACTTGTCTCTGGCTTCCCCTTTAAATTTATTCATTCTTTGTGTAATTCTGTCATCGAAGATGCAGTAGTTAGAACATGAAGTATTGCAACACATGCATGAATGTACAGTCATCAAAATCATAATTTGAAAGCTGAAAAGATAGCCACAACTCCTGAAATTCACTATTTCCTTCGAACATTTGTTTCTCTTAAGTCGATTGCTACTTTCCCAAAAAATATTCTAGTTTTCATAACGATTGATCTCATTTTTCTCTTAAGTGATATGTATGATATTCTTTGATGCGTAAAGGGTGTTGAAATGTCGACTGTATTTGTTTCAGTCGTTGCTCAACCGTCAGCTGTGAACTTAATTTTGGAAACGTCATTGGATAGTTTTAAAGGGAAAGGAAAGAGTAGTTCCTAACTCAAAGAAATTAGATAAGTTCCTCTTTCTCCTGACGAATTAGATGTGGTATTCTGTAACACCCTTGCGACATTCATTCTCAGGTAAAGAAAGATTATTTTGAACGAGTTTTAGGAAAGGGCCTCCTCGGAACTATCTTAAATCAAAGAAGAAACTTTTATTTTTTTCTAAGTGAATTATTTTTCTTTGGCATGTGATTCGAATGGAGAAAACGGGTCGTTCGCGACTCGTTCTTCATTGATTATGATTACCTATTCTCGATTTAGGCGATATTCGAAAAGATTTCGAGTTTTCGCGAATTATATGAAAAGTTTTCCAATGATCTCCATGAAAGTAGAGTAGAAAAATATTAGTTTTAGTATTATTGTTGCTCATAGAGCCACTTTTGTTTGTTTCTGTTAATTAGTATGTTTTTCGTTGTGTTGACTTTCCCCGAAGCTAGTTTCCATCGGATTCGATCTCCGCGGCCTCGATTTGAAATTATTTCGGCTGTTTACATGGATTGGAAGTAAGAATCTGAACTTTCCTTCATTGGAAAAAAGTATGGATCCATTGGGGTCTTTCACCTGTGTCAAATTCTCGAGCTTTGCCATGGTGTCTACATTCATAACAATGTTTCTTTAGATAAGTTAAATGCTTCGTTGTGGTCTTTCCCTCGTGTTAATAACACGGGAGAAATATTAGCTGTTTCTTACGGGAGCACTCACAACGACAGCAAATACTGATTTATTTACTTTGATTTAGATTCTCAATTTTTGTTGAAACGGAATCTTTTAATTGCTATCAAACGATAGCCATTATAATCGAATCACGTTTGAGAGCTTCTTAATTAATTGAATTCTTTGCGATTCGTTTTTTAGTTAAATCTGTGAGGATGGTTTTCATAAGCAGTCTAGAGAGCCGTCCTCGTGCTTGAATGTGTGAGCACACGCTCCATTCTAAAGCTGTTCTCTTTTGATTTTGCCAATGTTGGAATTAGAATTCCCACGGATTTCGTCTATATTCCGATGTTAGGCCCTGATTGAATGGCTCAAGAAGAAGGCCGAATCCGATGGAACTTTGGTTTGATTTCGCTTTGGCCCCATTCTCACGTGCCTGCAAAACTATTCGTATCAACATGCTGAATATTTTGGAGTCTTTATCTCCTAGCGTGTGGACGCCTTGCTCAAGAGTTCGATTGCCGTACGAAATGCTTCGACGTACTCTGTCGATTCTTTTCCGGAAGCTCAATTTTTCATTTCCTATCAGACACTCTCTGGTGTCGCTGTGTTTCTTTCCGCATCACACGTTTTATACACTTGTCCAATCCAAACTAACAACTATGGCCTCGTCTTTTGTAAATATGCTTTTTTAAAATTATTCTGATACAGTGATAGATGATAACATTATAAATATGTATGCTTATTCATATTGTATAGATTATATTTTAAGGAGTGAGAGGGAGATGATGTCTTTCTTACGCGAATTGTATATGGTTTTGTAGACCTCATGGTGGCGGAGGACCGGTGGTTTGCCCGCCGTTCTTTCTAGCCTCGTGAGGTCTCGCGCATCAAAGCGTCACTGTGATTCAGTACGAATAAATTTATGCATTTTCAAGTGATCTCCCGTAGTAACAGATGATGATGTTCATAGCGTATAAACGCCCACATGTAAACAGTATATTTTTCGGAATAAATTGGTTCTGATTATTCCTTGTTTTATTTCTTGGGCGACTGTCATTTTACCACTAGTCAGGGTGATTTTCCGTAGTGTCAGTAAAATGAGAGAATCTGTGTGCATTGTTATCGCTGTAAAAACTGACCAACCTGTTTTTCTTTGTTCTCGCACCTGTCCGAGATACTTGTGAATATCGAGATGAAATCAGGTTGCGAGTGTTTATTGTAGATTTCTTGATTTTTCGTCGCAATCTTGTCATTGTACGTGATGTTTTATACGGATGCGACCCAACGACCATTATTGTATAAAGAAAATATATGAAGATATATTGTTTGTTGTCTAATTGAGGGAGGACCAATTTGAAAGAATGTCATGTTCATATTTTTATCGCTTGTGTCTATAGCAACAAGCGCATTCATGTCTGGAGACGGAGAATATTTTTTGTGTCATAATTTGTCCATAATGTTCGTCTCTTTTTGTTTGCTACGTTTTGTAAAGATCCTCGTGATCATACCACACTGTACCCAATAAGTCTTTCAAACTGTACAGTTTTTCACTTTTATAATATCCTTATTATATCTGATATTATTATTATCATTGATTTTGCAAATAAATGTGTATATAAGTACTGGAACGCCAATTGTGATTATTTTGCGAAATTCCAAGCCCTTTTTCGGAAACACCCCAAAAGAGTTGCTGATTCTTTCCTGAGAAAACAACCTATTTCGACGAGACTTTGCATAATCAAGGTAAGTTTTAGTTAAGAATAAAATAACCAGTGGGATCTCTTATATCGATGGAGAGAGAGCGAAAAACAAAAAGTGAATGCTAAAAATTTCGTTGGACCTGACTACTCCTAAGAAATGAATTTACAAAGTTTCAACTACATCCTCTAGTTAAGATTATTTTTCCCACAAACCCCATTCTTTTTTCTTCTTTTTCTTTAATTCTAAAAATTAATTACACGTCTGCGCTTACAAGAGAGGCCAACTTGGACGTAACTTCGCCTTAATAAAGAGCTTATTTACTAGCTCTTTCTTGCACACCAGGCGTAGAGGGACTGGTTATAAGGTATGAGGATGATTCAGTGTTGCTGTCTGCAAACTGGTTTGAAAACAATGCAATACATCCTAATGCAATTACTGCAAGGATTACTCCTTTTTCTCATAAAAGTCGAGAATAAAAATATGTAGCTAATAACTAAAGTTATAACTGGTTCATTTAAAGAGAAAAAAGGTTAATGATGCGCATTTTAACATATGACGAGATTCTATTCGAAACAGATCTATGCGGAGCCATGAGAAAGGATTTCGACGTTAAACAATATTATACTAGTTGGGACTGTTTTTAACCCAGGTCCGATACTAAAAGCAAACCAAGTAACAACTTTAAGATAATACCTTTATTCTGTTGCGTTGACAAAAACAAAGTCAAGTAAGGGAACGTATGAAAGATTGAAGGATATAAGTTTTGAAGATAACGGACAAAAACGAGTTAAAGGGGGTTGGAAATTTTTTCTTTCATCTTAGAATTCTCGTAAACATTTCATAACTATCAGTTGCCTAAGTGTAAACATTTAGCAAGGCAAGGATACTAATTCTTTCGATTCTGTACATTTGAAAATAAACCACTCATACAAAAATTCTTATAAGGAAATTTTATTGCTTCAATTCCCATCATATAACACTGTTTTATCACCTATTAGAATTAGATTATTATATTATTAGATTAGAATGGTTGCAGTAAAAAACAATGAAAGACGAGAGCGCCGGAAACGGTCATATTTTTGGTCGGAAAATATCTTGCGAGGTAACTGTGAAAGCGGTGGGATTCCCTCAGTGAAGCGACACCCGCAGACGGGAGAGGTACTCCTTGAGCTGCAATTCCTTCTTCTTTTACTCTCAAAAAGGCGAATCGAATGAGATCGAAGTCGATGATAAGTCATATTCTCCGCACCAGAATTATCTATCTAACATCAAAAGTGTGAAATGCATTTGCTGAAAGTAAGCTTGGAATGGCTGTTTTCGTTGGTGAGAGGAGGACCAATTCAACTTCACCGAAAGTTCTCACCGATGGCCGTGACTTGGATGAATGGACTAGAGAGGTGACCGAGGAAAAGTGATGTGAGGTAAGGAACTTCCGTAAAACCCTCCACCTATCTATCTTTAGAGAACGATGTCGATTATGTAATCCGTGAAAAGCTTTTATAGCTGTTAAAACAATATGTAAACGCTGATTGTCTTACTCCCAGAAACCGAGACTTTTGAAGTTGGTAAGACCAGAACAAAACCGACATTCTTTGGAGCTTAGTCTGATTTACTTTTACTTACTTTAGAACACTATCAAGTGTGTGCGGCATAGATGATACATGTCGTTGAAATCTCTGATTTTCCATTGCATTCTCTTTCGTTAGTGTATGAGTGAGAAAGATTTTTATAACCTAAAAATGCAAAACCTACTTTCCTTGCGCTATCTGCCTTGGTTGTGTATCAACGTGAACCTCAATGAAGTAACAGTCATCAATTAGCATGAGTGAAGATCCCATTTGTTGTGAATGACGCATAGATTTTCGTAAACCTGTTGCAGTGGAAGGGAAAGCTCATTGTGCTTCGTAAAATCGTAGGTCCTATCAAATACCTGTGAGTTGAGAAAAGTCAAAACCACTTCTTCCTAGTGTGCGACTGGGCCTTGGCAGAGAAGGTATCACAGCTGAGGCGCGTTCTTGACAGACGATTGCGAGAATCGGATGGGAATCCTTCCAGTCAAACGATTTTTTACATATTGCATTCCCTCGTTCTGGTAAATCTATATATCATCGCAGGAATATATACGTTTTTTGGTAGCTACCTTACGGATTTTACATCCGTTCGTTTCCTAATAAGAGAATATTAACATAAAAACTCGTTAAAATCAAGTTCTATTCGAACTCGAGCCCTTTTATGGCGATGAGTTACGTAAGGCAGCTGAACTCCCAACTCTTAATTAGTACTTAGTGCCACTTATGATATTTCCCAATGAACTGGCAATATGCGGTATGATGATTGTTGAAAATGAGAGCCAAATTTCTAGGTAAACCATTTTATCCTTTTCTGCCCATAACTGCAAGGCTTCGTTCTTCCGTTTCTGCTTGAGAAAGATCATCACCTGCGCTAAATCGCAGACTTTTTCGCAAACCTGAATATTATCGCAGGTGCTTTGCTGAAATATCATTTGCTGAACGCATTTCCCACGTGACCAAAGAAACGAAAACCTGATTTGCCAATAAAATTCGAATTTTAAACGGAACTGTTAAAATTAACGTTTTTATTATACTACCGTAATTTTGATGAATTTTCTAGGATGTTCTCTAATAATTAAGAAGAATTCCCCAGTGAAGACTCGCTTAAATGCTTTTGCATTATCATAGATATATAAGACTTTCGTTTGCTATTTGCAATAAGTACAATATATATAATTCCTAAGAAACCGACTGCAATAAAAGCTGATTTTCCTTAGCACGATGGTGAGGATTGAGCTATGAATTTGCCACTGAGTTTCCGTTGCGGTAGCAAAAGGGAGGGTCTTGAGTCCAACCGATAAGGGCCCAAAAAAGAAAGATGTCATGAATTTCTGAAGTGCGTTTCACCGTGTATTCCTCCGGCGCGAAGAGAACTCAAATAACCCAATGACCGAGCTCTCTTTTAAGACAAGTCGAAAATATGCGAGGAAGTACTTCGGTGCTGATGCAACCATGTTTGTTTTCATTTCGGAAATGGTATTATTCTTGTATTTTTTCGTCTTCATTCCGGACGGACAAAGCCTTCGTCACTTGGTCACAAATGGTTTATTTATTTTTCTATTAAGGAAAAAATTCCGGTATATACAGGATTAAATTGGGAGAAAATTATATTCCGTTAACAAAATAGACACTTTAAATTGCGCTTTCTTATAATCTTACTAATTTTTCTGACGACAGTCCGATTTCAAATTGCTGAGTGAAAAGAGCATTAGACATGTAACATAAAATGCCCCTCTGAGATGTAAAACATGGTTGTTGAATATCCATATTTTAATTGGACATCTGGAGATTAATATTACATTAATATCCTGCAAGTAGACATAAAGCGTATGGCAGGGGGTAGGTAACTAAATAGCTGTCATATTAGCGCACCTGTTACTGACCGGAAGAAGACAAAGATATTTTATAGGCAATCCGTTGTCGCTATAATCTCGCGAAACTTATTTAGGCTGTGAAAATCTCGTTCGCTAAATGTCGACGTCACGCATTCCCACTCAAATCCCTCCTTGCTAACCACGCTCTAATCGACTTTTAACTTCACACAATTTTAAAAACAATGTCCATATTATTTGTAATACGTTTTTGTGCATATAAGGGTGAAATATGAATTAAAATATGTTCAACCTCTTGTTCTGTAATATGATATGTATCTTCTGTAATATGTATGTATGAATGAGAAATGAAGAACTCCGGATAAGATTGCGTGAATGATTTGAGTCCGAAAGAGGGGAAATATGAGTATGTTCTATGCTCAGACTTGAATATTACCGGTTTTTGAGGCTTTCCTCAGTGTTGTCAGTCATTCGTAGTATTCCAAGTTGTTTCTGTGAATGCCAACTCTGGCGCGCGAAAAAATTTGCAATATTTATTTCAGACACTATGCACGCATATAAGGTCCCGAACTCAGAAATGCAATTACAAGTAACGCTCTAATTCCAAAACCGTTTTCATTCAGGAAAACATCGCTGAAGTGTTACTTTACTAAAAATAAAACACGGTAGCTATAGACGCTTCAATAAGATTAAAAGAAACTCTTGAGTATGTAATTAAATATGTATTGCATAACGTAAAAACTCTCTGAGTAAGATCATCTTTGTTTACGTTTAATTATAACTGCTTCTTTAAGATGTTTTGGAATCAACAGCGCAATAGAAAGAAACATCGAAGCGTAAAGAAAATAAGAAGTAAAATATTGAATTTCTCTGGGAGTTAGCACCATTTCTAATTAAAAAACGCCATGTCTCGTAAATGCCTTTGAATGTATTGTAAAATGTATATCTCTCACTCAAACATGAATTACGTCGAAGGTCGTCCCTGGAAAAGAGTGAGTATTTCAGCGGCTTAGGCGCTTCGAAGGGGTAAAAGTTTCGAAGTGACATTTATAGTTGACTTATTTTATACCCAGCATTCTGGTCTACCAAATATATGTGCATCATTTATCACAATTTTACAGAAAATACAGAATATTCTGAAAACATATACCTTAATAATCGCTTATTATGAATTAAAATTGTAGTTGCAACTTTGAGAGAACATCACTCTATATCCTAAATTCATTCTCTCGCAGAAAACTTAACATTGACAACTCATCCCACTTTTAGTTTCTTTCGTCGTCATCATTTGATTTGATTCCTATCCTCTATATATTATTTATACACATCTATTTTTGGTGACCAGGGCTCCCTTCACACTTCAACAAAAATGACTGACCATTGAAAGGAGAAAGTTTTCCGGTTTTTTCTGCAAAGTTTCAGACCAAAAAAATGTACCACTTGGTTGAGTTAGAATTGGAATTTTTGAGTTTTCTCTCTTATGATAAAGGCGTTGTCATGTTTGCATTTTATTGTTCACTTGGACACGTTAGCTAAGGTAAAACATAGCTTTTCTCATCTGACAGTGATATTTATTCTCGGTCTGAAAATGATCGAAACTTCTAATATTACCAGCAGATTTTCGCAAGTGATATTATAGTCTCTATAAACGAAGACTTCGACGTCGTACGCAATCATAAAAACATTTTAATTAACCAGCCACCTTGCATTGTTTGGAAACAGAACGACAACCACAAAAACATTGCCGAACATGAAAGTTTGTGTCACACTTAAAAATAGCTTAAATAGTCATTTCATTCAAAAGACCGCTTTCTTTTAATTAAATTGCATGTATCCCAGTGACCATTTTTGCGAAATTTTCTCACGGGACTACTACTATTAAATTTATTATATTAAAAATGAATTATATTAAAATCTCCGCAGCTTAATAGGTTACCTACCTATATCTGTAAACATTTACGTTCCTATAAATAAGTCACTGTTGCTACAGACAATTTAACAAAATTGGAATGATGGTTTTGACGATTCCAAATATTGCCGTACCGGCTGGCGTAGAACTTACTGGAAAACTGATTTTAGGGATTTACACGGAGGTACCAGCTGTTTGTACTCTGTTTGTAGCTGTTTGTACTCTCTTATTTAGAATAGCCGTACTCCATAGCAACAATCGTTAATTAATTCGATTGACTCTCGGAAACTTGATACCGCTTAACATGCCATCCGACTGTATCTCCACATATACACAAATATGAAACAAATAAAGGTTCAAAGGTGGAGTGAAGCAGATGCCATATGTTTGGAAGGGAAAGGCGGGGTCTGCGCACCTGCGACCCCCGACTCGGGACAATTAGCGGTGGACGATTGAGTGAGTGTTTGAGGAACTGACCCCAAATACGAATGAAAGGCACACCGTGGTGGTGGTGCCACTCTACCGGTGAGGATCCTTCCTTCCTCGGCATTGTTCTTCCACCTCCGCGATTCTTTTGGCCTTCCTCATTGTCTCTCTCAATCGGATATACTAAATCGATTTAAACCACTCAGAAACCACTGGTTGCGTGATCACTGCAGTCGTTGTTCGGATAATCTGACCGAATCACGTGGACGCTACAAGAGCGTGCGCAATTGTCCGGATGGAACGTTTGGTAAAAACTGCTGAGGTCTAAATGGTTGCCCATCGGCGTGTGGCTGCGAATGGAAACACCGAGAAAATACCTCATTCGTTTTGTCTATGCATCTTTAACCTCAAAGTTTACGAATATTGACCGATCGGCTTACGTATAGGAAAGTTTGCTCTCTACGTAGTTAGTAAAGCCCTATTAACACGCTCCCGCTTAAGACGCTTTTCCACTTAATATGCTGTTTTCTTGCGAATCCACTATGCGAATTAGATGGTAAAAATGCGGCATGAAAAACAATTACTTAGTCATAATACCTGTGTGGTATTCAAATGTAAACAGGCGTCTTCAACTTTTCCGAATTGTAACGGTTAACTGTTGATTGTTAACATAGAGAATTAATATAGAAGGGAGGATTTCCACAATGAGATTCTTCCCCGGAAAAAAGCACTCCCTAATGTTAATAGTTTTAAATTATACTGAAACGTAACAATTTTCATCTGTTAGTGATACCGAAATTTCATGAGACGCTATCTCATTCACAAGCACAATTCATATGATCACATTTATTATTTTCATAAATTTCAGGCGTCCAAACCATTTGCTTCTTCAGCAAAGCCAGAAAACGTATTTTACTACACAATAGTAAAAAACTCAGTCATTTTGTCTTCCGAATCTCTCATTTTAGAAAGTTTAAGCACTCGATTGGTTGCGTAGTGAATAGAATATCCACTCCCACTGACAGAACGTCTCCCGACTTCATTTGGCCAGATTTTCTCGGTAGAGTACATTTTTTTCAATCAATAGTGAACAGGTCAAATAGTGCACTTTAAATACTGTTGGTGCTACAACGTAACGTGGTTTGTACGTGTTTAGAAGGTGGTGCGGAGAAATGCTTTGAAACTTCAAGTGAAGGAAAAGGAGAAATCCCTGTATAGTTTAAGTGCATCGGAATCGAATAGAGATGGAACCCGCTTAATTAGAAAGGTCCTCAAGGTTGGTTTACGGCTGATATTTTGAGACCCTTTCAAATGAGTGAGATTATGTCTCTATTCGAATTCGGTATCCTAAAATCCACTGCTATCCTCGTTTCCTGTCATTCGCCTTACGTTACAAAATATTTTCACACATCACTGCTTCCCTTCTATCCCTTTTATCATAAAAAGAAATGTAAAATGTGATGTTTGGCAGTTAAGGAAGCGATCGGCCTTGCCCTCAAACTTTTGCAAATGATCGTTCATATCCTTTCACTGCTCTCGTGGAGTTTTCTGATGAAGAGTTACTATCAAAAATGTCCCAAAGCAAATATTTACGTTATGGTATAAATGTCGATGATTTCATTTCTCGTGACCGTCTCCTACCACAAAGTCGATTCTATAATTTATAATTATACCATTTCAGTACCTTTTGTCATCTAACTGAGTTATTAACTAGCGAAATCTATCACCATTCTATACTAGTAGATTGAACTGCAGGATATCTGGAGTACATTTGAGATGAGGCCAAACAGAAGTAAGAATTACTCTTCCACTTTTTCGTCACACTTACCTACAAAACGCTCGCTAAACCGAGTTTTCTGGTTGATTCGCATTAGATTATTCGGGTCTATATTTCTGGATACCTGGGTACTATTCAGTTGTAATTTCCGATTTAATTGTTTGTTCTTTTGGTTTAAATTTACCAATCGACTCAAAAATATTTCATTACTTTCATGCCTGAGCTCTCTCAAGCCTGAAATTGTTTTTTCGAAGTCTATTTTTAGGTATTATTGAAATATTAATTCTATCATTACCTCTGTGAAAATTATTAAATACAATCATTCAAAATTGCGAGCGTATTCTAAGTTATTCAATTTTTAAATAAGAAAAATGAATCGAAGCTCTTAAAAATATCGACATAGATGCTCATTGTAATATTTTTCACGATAATTTGAGACATAACACTTGTGAATATCATTGTGAGATTTTATCCACATAGTCTCTGAACTATTAATTTAGTTAATTTAACTATAACTTACAATGCAGTCATATATGGCAATAGGTTAATAAGGCACTACGGGACACAAAATATCGCTTTTATGTTAATTAGGGCTTAATAAAGAATAAAATACATGATAAATTAATAGTTTTCATAATCTATTATGAATAATGCGTTTTACAAGTTATAGAGTTATAGAGGTAAATATATAAACTATATATTTTTTAAATTTAAATAAATTTCAGAAGCTCTTCTGTAAGGTTACATCAAAAAAGCTCTAAGTGCAAACAAAATAATTTCTTAGATGGTATATTCAATTAAGTTAATTAGTTAATTAAGTTCGTAGTGATGAAACGCGACAAAATTTGAAGAATATACATGTACATGAATAAAAACGATAATGAAAAAATAGTGGTTAAAACTATGAAGATATTCGAAGTATTACATTAAACCATTATTTTATAAACATAAATATGAGACTATATCATTTAACCTGTGATGTTAAGAATTTCTTCACTCGAGGATTAAGATTAAAAAACATGAACATAGAAAATTCCAAAAACAGAATATGTTTTACTAAGGAGAATTTTGTTTTGCTTGAACATCATTTGTGCAGAACTTAATAGGCTTCTCCTCATTATTTACTTTGGTAAAATAGAAACTTCACGTACAAATGTAACTTTTTAAAAGGTAATCCCGCGAATTCCTTCCAATGCACTCTCTTGACCCTCAGTTCAATCAATGGAATCCCCTCACCGCAGTCCTCTATTCGGGAGCCCCTCTGCCACATTTACTGCGATATAGAATTACACTGTCCCAGCAATTGTTTGCTGGGGTGACGTCCACAACTCTCTGAAAAAGGGAACTTCCAAAGGATCGTTCCCCCTTCCTGATGAGTTTCACACCCTTTTTATTTCCACCTCTTCTCATGTCCATTGCTTGTCATTGTCACTCGTCACTTGGAGAAGTTAAACAGAGACGCACAACTGGAAGTTGTTTGTTCATCAAAATATTCTTCCTATTACGGGTAAAAAGGCTCGATATCTCACGAATCTTTCACATTTCAGAATATTTGATGTTTCAGGGTGGGAATCTTTAGAAGGAAGATTCAATCAAAGACTTAATTTACTTATTAAATTCAGAGAGAGTAGGTTCGCAGAAGATGTGACCAATATAATGCGCCCTCCTTGTTATATAGGCAGTTCTGATACTGCGTGGAATATCAGATAATAGAACCAGTCGATTCAAGAATTAATTTCTTCCGTTAACGTTACGTAATCGATTAGTAAATTAGAGTTATGGTGCATTATTGTGTCTATGTACATACTCCATTCGTACTTTATTATATACTGGTAAACTCCTGTCTAGCATGACTGGACTACATTTAACTTTTTTAATATGATCATTAGTGTATACGTCTGGTCCTTTTGCGTGAATTATGCATATTATAAATAATTTAGTATGTTTATTTCTTTAAACAATCATCCATCATTGTAGATGGTATTATTGAAAGTTAATAATTCTCTGAAAAATTTGCTAATCAGTGAATTATATTAATTTTTATACTGATATTATCTCAAATTAACATTCACGAAACTTTGTATTTTTCATTTAGTAGCTGAAAAACCAGTTAAGGAACAGACCGTCATCTTCTCAGCGTTGATTCATTTCCGAAGTAAATACCTTGCGTAATGTTTTTGTATCATGCAATGAGCTCTGCATCAATAATAGCGTCTGTAAAACTCCCATTCATATATGATAGAACTCAATATAAATTGAACTGTAAGTCCATCAGAAAGGAATGCATTACTTACTCATGCAATAGTATATCCATTTTATAATCATCCATACATTTTCCATAATCCATAATACAGACTGGCAGTGAAAACACGGAAATAGTAAATACAGTAAAACCCGCTGCCCTCAACGTGCACACTCAGGGGAACCAATGTTAGATGTAAGGATGGACTTAAAAATCTGTGGAAAATGAAGACGAGGAAAAGAAATATCATGGCAATTTTGCAGGCGATGTGGAATTGACTGACTTTTTGAGAATATTACCGCAGAAATCTATCTGAAAATGGAATTCAAAACAGCGATTCCCCGGTTCGAATTGAAGTGTTCTTTGAATGAGAGCGGTCCCAAATTATGCAAATCCCGGCGCGTGGCATCTGCCGATCCATCAATAGAGAGGCTGTCACTCAAAGCGCCTTCGGCTTCCATTGGAAATTGAAACACCGCAAGTATACATTTGAATTTCCGAAATCCCAATGATTCCCGCAGTTCGAATTTCATTCTAAAATAATATGCTGGAGGGTTCGATTTGTAAGGGCTCCCGGCGCATGGAAATGAACACGGCTTGCATCTTACCACGTGTGGCTTCAACACGCCCTTCCGACGTCTATGCTACAGGTACTATGTCATTCATTGAACCGATTTCGGATCGCATAATAGTAGTTACGGTAAAACCCGTTTAAGATGCTCCCTCTTAAGACGCTCACCAAGCGGTTTTCACCCGGGCTCAGAGCCCCTACCACAAGAAACAAATGGTAAAACTTCCGTTTAAGACGCTCTCCTATCTATTTGCGTTTTTTCCGATCCCCCAGATGTACTGCAATCCGTTTTAGCCCACCTCATTCGATAAACAAAACCGTCCACTTTCCTCCTTCATTTTGCTTTGTCTTTAAAGGACTCCTCAAACGACGTCTTTCGCTATTTTTCGGAATCGGCATATGAAGGCAATACGCGTAGAACGACATAATTCAAATAATCGAATAATTCGAATAAAACTTTTCGATTTTTCATTCCGTCCGCCGAACAATCAAGTGATTTCGAATTAAACTATTCGGTTTTACACTCTCTCTCTCTCTCTCTTCCCCATTGAGTAAACCATTCACTCGTCTTCTCTTAATCTTTCAACATTGGACAGCATCTAGAGTGAAATAAATTATTTCTAAGTAAACCTCTAAGTTTCGGCTAACGAATGTGATTTTGAAACGAATTATTTTTTAAAGCGTAGGTATCACTATATGTATCGGTAAACTTGATTCTTAAAGATGGGAACTTTGGGAAACTCCTTTGTATTTTTACCTATGTACTCATAGAAATATTCATGATGCCAGAAGATAAATTTTACGTCCCATAACTAACCTTTATTATCACTTTGAATTTATGTGTTATTATTATAATCGATATAATGAGATGTAACTTAGTAAAAGGCACAGAACATGCATGCGCCATGACTCTACTTTCCTAACCGATTGCTTTCGCATATCGTTCGCTGAGATAATGAATTCTTGAATCTTCTTTTTCTAGCATCTATTTTTCTGACGTTTCTCGCAGTATGAGAACAGCATATGTAACACGGAGAACGCACAATATCGGCTAAATGTTTGAAAACGTAATTTCTATAAATTGATTAAGTAAATTAAGTCTTTTATTGAATCTTCCAAAGATTCCTGTCTGAAGCATCTGAGTAATGCTCATCGATTACTCGTAAAAAACCTTTACATAATAAGCCTTGGCAATCTTCTTTTCTTCCCATTTTACCTCATTCTGTCTCGAAAGATTTTTATAGTAAATCTCGAAATATTTTAGGGTTGAATCAAGTTTCGGAATGGTGACTTCATAGACGGCCAGATGACCAAAACTGAAAAGAAATAATTTGCCAAATTAAGAAACCAAAACCAATGGTAATAATCGAATGGTAATTCAGCTTCATATTGAAGTCCATTCATTTTCATGGAAGAAGTATAAAAGAAATCACTTTTTACAAAGAAAACTAGTTCCCAATTCATTAAATAATACTCGGCGAATTGCCACAGAAAATTAGTAGTATTCCTTCAATAAATTAGGAACTAGTTTCATTTATGAAGAGTGTTTTTTTTTTTATTTGTTCATTCTCATGGAATATCACAAAGTCTCGCGAATCTGATGAGTTTATCCATTCTCTTTGGGTTTTTTTTATTTTTGGCTGCTTACACGGATGCTTAGGTAACTATATATTTTAGTGATGAATTCTGGAAGCTTTGGTGGAAGGAAAGTAACTGGGAATGTTCGAATGCTAAAATTACCCCGGGCTCGGTTCATTGCTTATTCCAATCACCGGCAAGAGATTAAAAATCTGTCCTCAGAATTCTGGCATTTTCCGGATTCAGACAAATGCTCATTCAAGCGAAAGGAGAATGCGGGTGGAAAGTGCTGGCACACGGCATTTCTGAAGCATTTAATCCTACTCGTGACAATTCCGGTAAAAGGCGAGAGGTCGATTAGAGCGTTCAAGCAAAAATTAGTCATATGAGGAGGGAGGTTCGATAAGCACATAATTCCCTCCATTCGCTGATCCGATGGGACAACAACGTCCCAAATAACGGAAGCTTGACTTAACCGCACAACGAAAGCGGCGATTTTTGCGCCTTAGGAAAGAAACGAACAAAGATTGCATCTATTCCGTACGTAGTTTCATTCATTTGGTTGTCACTGCCGTACATTTGAAATTTGAATATTGCCATCTAGACTTAAAATGATTATATACTTAATCGATTTCAAAATTATTTATTGCATTAATGTACATTGCCGGCTCTATCACTCAGTAATATCTACTGGTGTATGGAAAAGTTCCACCAAGTAACGCCTCAAAATCTAAATTTAAATATTGCAGCCAAAAAAGTATATTCTATGTCATAAAAATGTTCTATCTTTCATTTATTCATAGTTTTAGGGATAAATTTTTGGGGATCGATCCCAGGGTTAACATGGCTGCAAACGACATAATTTACGGAAGGACAGTTTGAGATCGCCCTATTGCTATTCGCTATTGGACCATCGTCTACATGCAAATCTATGTCAGTCGACAAGGGCAATTGATGAGTGGTCTGAAGACTAACCATCTTCATTAGATGGAGAAAGCTCTAAAACTCTGCGCATTGGTTCCATATGCGTTTACTGTTGAAAACAAACTTCAAAGTTGAGCAATTGCTTCATTGAATTAGAGAAACTGTCGCGGATAGCAACGGAAAACACATTTTGTATTGTTTTGCTAATGTTAAAAATTAAGGTTCATCTGAAAATTTGACAAAAACTTTCTCCTCGACTCACTACATCAACAACATGTAAAATCCATATAAACGAGATTTTTTAGTGCGGCGTTTGGCAGCTCATACCCTGCTTTCGCGTTTGTCTTCGTGTTTTGGAACTATACGAGCATCAAGTTAATGAATTTATGGTAAGACTAACCTCACCTCAGTTGGTAGATAGATAGATTCTTTAAACGATGTATCTCTTAAAGCGAGAGTTTATCGTTTGAGATACGATTCACCCAGTAAATTTATGAAATAAAACCACCATCATATGAGTTTCGATGTTACACTGCCTCAAAAATCTTTAAAAACAAACAGTCCAACTCTTCTTTATAAGAAGAAAAAAGGCTAGATTAGTACATCAATAAACACTTATAATGAATTATATTCAATGCGTTAAAGATTGAGTAACGGCGGATAAATATCTTAATTTTAATCCTCACCAGAGATTCTCGTTTAATATTTTACTAGCTGAATTACCCGTTGATTATCAACGGAGAAAATAGAAGTAAGATTAAATATAGTAGTCATGTTTGTTGAAATGGTTCTAGTATCTCATATCTTAGCATAGTTCAAAGAGACATGTATTATAATCAAGTATTTTCAGCGAAAACGACAATATCTTATGAGGTCCTCCCAAATTTAAGCAAAAAACCTATTATCAAACGTAATGATATGAATCTATAAAGAATTTCTTTCACATGAAACTTCTCTCGGTTGTTTCCGATGATTTCTAAATCTCATTCTGCAATATAAATAGAGCCTGCAAACGATGAAAACTAACTTTAAATGCATTCTTTATGAGAGTGCTTGAATCTCTCTCTCTCTCTGGAATCTTGGTCTGGAGAAACTTGATCTCGAATAGAAAAGCAAAAGTAAATGAGCCAACTATCAGCGAGACGTAAACATTTTTAATTACTGACAATCGATTGTAAATGCCTTTCTTCATAGATTTATATTTAAAGTAATCGAAGTACCCTTCGATTCTCAACTGAGATTAGATTAGTAGGCTATTTTAATAATATTAACTAAACTATTAATAATATTTTAGTTATTAATATTTCAAAATCAAAGAATGTTATATTTCTCGTATCACTTTCATTCTTTAGGATTGGTTATTCAATACGAATATTTTGAATCTTTTAAAATTTCTCTTAAGAACTGCAGTTCATGATCGACTTTTAGAAAATGAAATTTGCTAGGAATCATTCCATTTTTGCACTGGGCTACAGTTCGTGCGATGATTCATTTTAACTTAACTTTTTGATAGAAATAGAATCTGTAAACGATTAAAATGAACTTTATAAGCATATTTTAGGAACACATATATGTATATGCATATATTTATGCGGAGTATAGAATCTTGCAATAGAATTTTGGAATAAGGTGCAAATAAGCAAGTTTTGCCACTACTGGTTCTCGAATGTTTGGCGAAAATAGACAGCAAAACTCACTGTTGTTGATGAAACATCTAAATAGTCCGTTGATTCCTATCGGTATGAAAAATTAGACGAATTCCATTCTAATCGAGACTTAATCGACTCTCATAAAAACAAAATATTGCTAGTGTAAACTTTAAAACTTTGAATTTCGTGATTCACCTCAAAAGGCCTCTATTATATTATCTCTTCTCTATGATACACGGCAATAGCCTATAGAAGTTGAGTCTAGTTCATGCAACCCCTGACATAAGCCGGAAGGAAAAACGCGCGTAGATTTATTTTTTCGACGTAAAGCAAGCTCAGTAGCTCCATTATATTTAAATAGAGTTGGCAAAGTCGAGCTGATAAAGAAACTTTCCATGTTGGTCTTAGGTTGTTTCCTGAAAATCGACACTGCATGTGGGTTCTAAATCCAAACACTAAAATTGGCTCTCAGTCATGTATCCTATCATTCATTCTATCATTACTTTCAAATTGACTTAATTTTCCCGTGTATTCTTACGGGAATACGCTTTGGCTCGGTTTCAGCAATCGCATTGGTCGTTAAGGGAATTGGTACTTAATATCCTCAAAATATTTTTTTAAATTCTTTTATTTTAACCGAATTCTCGCTGGAAATTTCAACTCGATAACCAGTTTTCACTACCAAAATAAAAATGTGTTTTCAGTAACCTTTCTTTTGGTGCTTGTCTCGATTTCGTACGACTATTATCTTTAATTTGATTTTGCAAAAGAAATGTAGCCTGCAACCGATAAAAATTAAGTTTCTTTATTTCTTATGAGAACGGTTTTTCTTGTCTGGGTTCGAACTGGGGACCTTTAGGTGAATAAAATGTAGCCCATTATCTGTGCAGGGAGTACATTTAATATACATACAGATACACAAACACCTTACCTCATTATATGATATTCTACAAACCATGAGACAACAGAATCCTACAAGAAAAATATCTACAATCAAGAATGGGCTTTCATTTGACCTTTCCATTGCGTGAACCTTTCTCGATTTTTTAAGTAATGCCTTCGGGTTTTTCTGGAAATTCATTCTAAGAAAGAGGACCGCTCACTTTCGATTGTAAAATCTGTCGAAATGGACAATTAGTCTTAGCGGGAGAAAGAAGCTGTGATGAAGAATCACTCGTTTTTGAATAACGAAAAGTTAGCTTTCTACGAAATGATAGCGGTTTAAGTTTCGATAATACACTTTAAGCACTGTCAGGAGAACCTCATGAGGACCAGTAGAAATCTCAAATTTTGGAGCTATAGCTAAGAGAGCTGTACAATAACGCCTTAACATTGGTGAAAGTTGTAGTCACAATACTAATAACCTAATAATTGCCGACATTCGCAAATTGTTGTTTTAATCCGACCACAGTCTAGGGTTGCCATGTGCTTCTGCTGTACGCCCTTTTCAACAGACGCACATTTTATGTAATTTATAATTAATATTATAATTCAAGAAACACTTTTCTTGTTTTGGGTAGGACGAGCGGAGAACGGGAGATGTAAACAATTTCATTAATTACTCACTGAAGTTGCTTCCAGTATTAAACCTGTGATATCCTTACTACTTGCTTCATACAATTTTCTGTTCATTCACTACATCAAAATTTAGAGTTGTTTGATAGAACATTTATCAAATTCCATCGTTTCTCGCTCGAATTTTGACAACATCCAATTCCAATAAGAGGTTTGAAAATGCTCCTTTAGCCATGTTTGTCGGTTCGGTCGGTCTTTTAAGACTCACCCTATCATCCTCGGGAGAATGAATGAATCTCCCGTTGCTTTCATGATATTGACTCCAATCCGAACACCAACAAATATGCCAAGAGGATAGTCATTGAACCTGAAAATTATTAACAGCCGTGTTCCATTTGTTTATTTTCATCCGATTCAAAGTAGATTCAAGATTACTTAGGGACATTTCCTATACGTATTTCCTCGCAGATTTCATTCACACATTTCCAATGCGATTGTTTAACTTCGCAGTCTAATGTTTATTAGAACCTTACTCTTCGTTGCGAACACCCAAATTCGTTTTCATAACGATTTAGTGAAGTAACTAAACATCAATGATGAGTAATCGGAATGAAATGACTACAATCATCTCAGTTTTAAAAGTTGAAAGAGACGAATGACGTTTCACGAGATACACTCTCCCGACATTAGCAATATCGAGAAAACCCAAAGATCCTTTCCACCAGTTTCTTTTTCAAAGGAATCGAATGACAAATCCGGAGCGTAACTAGCCACGGCAGCAAATCCGGCGTGAGAGGGGTGAGGAGGCGTTATGGATAAAGTGGATCCCCCCCTTGCCGTCGGTCGCACACAAATTTCCCTTTGATTTTTTCAATCAAAGCGTTTCCATAAAAATCTCTTAAGAACGTCTTCTTCCTCCTTATTTCGAAGCTTAAGTGGCGCGGATATGAATGAAGCAGGGAAAGAATAGCGAGATGAAGGAGAGATTGTATTTTTGATTTCTCAGAAATGGAATTGGAAAAGGGCCGTGAGCGAGGAATGGAGTTTTTGAAAAGTTCCTCAGACGGTTCTCTTCGAGGGAGTTTTCAGAGAGTTTTAATCAGTGTACCATCGAGTAATTAGTTCGAAAGACGGAGTAAGTAATGGGTCGTGCGTTTCTCTGGGATTCCCTCTCATTCATAATATGCGACACAAAATATGTTTTGTATCCAAGCGAATATATCACCTGTCTATGGGAGGTGCAATTGTGAGAACACAGTTTTGTCTATTTATCCAGATGTACGATTGTATTACATATTCTTTCTATTCCACAATAGTCTTACGTTACTGCTTTAGAACCGTGGTATCTTTAGTTTTGCGGTAGTTAGTTTTTGTCTGTTATTCATTACTTAATTCTTCACCTGTCGAACTCTTCAGTTCTCATGGGGGTTAAACCCCATAACTCCCCCAATTGGTAATTCCCGTGCACATACTAATTACAGCACTCGAACTTGAATTGCCCATGCCAGAGTATGGTGCCGCAGTATGATAGTGTGCCGTAAGAGGTGTTCAGCGTACTACGAAAGAAATTGACGATAGTGTCTTTGAGAAATATTTAATTTTTGCGCTGTATTTTTATAGTAATTTTTATAATTTTTAGATTCTATGTTAGTTATATATAAGTTTGCGCAAAGGTGAAAATGTGAAACACAGAAATATTGATGCCAGCAAATTTCAACGGTTCTGAACCATTATCAATTTTTCGGTTGATGAGCTGTTGCAGTACAGACTAAAAATGTACTCGTAGATTGAGTAGATAATACTCGGGCGTCTGCTGGTTTTTCGTTCGTTTGGATTTTGGGCGAATGCATTAGCATTTATGATCTATTGAGTTTGCCGTAACTTTGTAGAATTCCATTACAGGAAAAATATACACTCACTTTGTAAAATTCTGCTATTTTTATTATGTCTGCGACATGTTTCTATACTATCATCTAAGTATGGGATACGGTATGGTACGGTCATAATATGGCATACGTTCCCAATAATCGCGAATGCCGAAATATAGAGCAGTAGCATTTTACTATCATCATAACTTTCAAATTTGACGTACCGATAGTTTTATACTTAACAATAAATCTAAAATTAAATTTCATTTGTCTGCCACAACCCCCAGTGCGCCGTAGGGTAAAATAGTTCAGCCCATCTGGAGATCCGCTAAGAAACCTAGCCCGTTTCATTAGCGTGAGTAGAAGCATGGGTCAAATGGTATTCAAGAAAGCACTACTGCCGTTTGTAACGAAGTGAGATGTGATTCGATTTTACTGAGTTTGAATTGGCTTTACGCAGTAAATTTATTTTCCATTTTCATGCAAACGTAAAGAGGGGAACTTGGTAGGTACTCCGTTAAGCTGCCAATTCAAGGAAAGATCGATTAGTTAACATAAATTTATAGCGAAAAATATAATCAAAAAATTATCAATGGAGCTTATATACGCTATAGGAGGATATTAGGTGGTTCTAATTTAAGAGGACTACTTAAAGTATAGTAACATAGGCCCAAAACAGTACATTGTGTAGGACAATCAACGCATAGCTCTAAATTTGTTACTACTATATAACTCCATACACTATACACATATTCATAAATAGATAAGCATTGCATACGTTTCGCAAGTTCTCATAATTAATTTATGACCACTTTAATACGTTAAATCACCAATGGCTTTTCAATATTTGTGCAAACTATGTTACTACTAACCTTCTAACTACCGGGTAAATTTTTAATCCAACGTAAATTCAAGGCTTTGGGGCTTTTCACTAACAGTGGCAAATATAGGTAACATAATTGTACAATTCTGGGAGCTCATTAACTGATGAATAATGATATTATATCCTATATGGAACAGGATATCTTAAAAAACTAACCAATGAATCAAGTGGAAACTTTTACAATTAAGGAGATTAATACAGAGAAAATCTATGTGTCACCTTTCTTGAAAATAGTATAGAATAGTAAATTAGTGCTATATCTCAATAGTGGTTAGAATTGGTGTTACCCCTTGTTTTTTGAAATGGTATGTTTACTGTTGCAACTGTTTTCTCTTTTATTATAGATTTATTGTTTTATTGCATCTTATTGTAATTTTATATCCATAGCCTCCAAAGCCAATTAATGTATTACCGTTCTATTGACAATGTTCTATATTCTTAAGGAAAACAAACCGCGCGGCTTTACTTATAGAGCGTAATTTCATTTTACATTTTTGAAAGTGATGTTTCTTACTCAAAATGGCTTAAAATAAACAGTTTAATCAAACTCCTTTCATAGTGATAGCATGAATTAAAAATTATTTCATATTGCATCTATTGTATGCTTCATATTCACAATGAAGTCTTTATTAGCTCTTACGTATGGTAAGTCGTATTCTTTGCAAATATGATAAGACTAGGACTCCATAAATTAAATAGGCAATGGTATTACGAAACGGCAATTACGGAATATCATACTTTATTATACGGTAGAAATAAGGGAATAGTAGTGACTTCATTAAGTAACTGTTCTAAATTTACTTCTAAGTTTAATTTAATTCCAAGTTTATCGATGATAAAGTTGAAAAACATGGATACTTTGAAAGAATAGAGTTAGGATATATAAGGGAGTGGGAAATATCTCAAATAAGAAAGGGCTTGAGAAAAAGGCTTACGGGATCGGTGATCTTCCTCTGTCCGAGAGACTGCTTTAGCCAACTAAGTTACCCTGCCAGAAACATACTTGAATGGCAAGAGAGTACGAATTTCATCGGATCATAGAGTCAGTTGAAAATACTTCGATATACAATCGCTCAGTGATGTGACATACGTGTATGAAATTCTAACGAACGACTCGTTGCTATTAGTGGCATAAAAGAGAGGGTTTGTGGTGCACAATGGCTTCCGCTCTCTCATTTCACGCCCCCCTCTTCAAATGCCCCTCAACAGTCTGTCACCGACAGACCGCCTGCTCACACAAGAGCCAAAGCTGTTTCTTTGAGTCCTCCATCATGTGCCATATTAGCCATCTGATTAGCGCCTCCAAATGCGTGGATTCCTTTGTCTCTGTGCTTCAGCAATCCGGGAAAAGAAATGTAAAAAAGGCTCTCTCCGGATCGAAAAATCGCTTTCTTTGGCAAACTGAAATTCGAATATTGATTCTTGAGCCTGAATTGAAACTGGAAATCCTGATGATGGCTCATTAGAGTTGAAGCCGGTCGTATAAAAATCATGTGAGCAAACTAAATGTACAGTAAAACCTAATTAAAAGGCTCCTTCTTAAGACGCCATATCGATATATTCTCCACCAAATAATAACATAGATAATAATAAAAATAGAACAAGCGAAAATACCAATTTATTTTTAAAATGTTGCTATAAACACACAGAAAAGTAGCTGGAAGTCGCTAAATTCAGACTTAAAAGTAATTGCAAAACTGAATAGCTTAAATTCCTTTCTATGAAAAATTTAAGTTCAGAGATCGCACGAATTAAATTTACAATGTGAATGTTAAGCTCTATATCGACTTAATGTCATGCTATTTTAATTTTGAAGAACGTCAAACTATATCTGGCGACAAAATCGCTAAATTGGTAAGTACAAGTTCGAGACATAACTCTTTCTTTTATCAATTAAACAGAACGGTTACCTTCGCAATTCCTTCATTTGAATCCTGAAACATTTTATATTTATTTTCTCGATAAATTTGCATTTTTCATCAATTATTTCATTTATTGCATTTTATGAGAGAAATGCAGTAAAATTTGCTCTCATGGCAGAGCTGTTATCCTAACCAAACTACCTCATGCGGTAGTTTGATATTTAGCGGCCAAAATAACGGTAAGTAGAAGACATTGCTCAGAATCCCTGTCATATCGATATTTTCAGATCTGTTTATTCTTGAGTATTTAGCCATTTATTTCCAAATTCATTGGATGTTTCATCCTTTTTTCTGAAATAGCTTTGGTGGCCGTCTTTGTCTCCGATTTAACAACCGATAAGAAAATTTAAGGAAAAGGGAAGGATTAGCGCTTAAGGGTATTTGTATTTATTTAAATGAAAACTTATTCGTCATAGCATGAGGCATTTGAAACAGTCAAAAGGCCAACGTGAGATCGGTAAATCGTAGATAAAGTGACAGGTTACGTACTTAATTTAGAAGAATAATTGTAAACTCAATAACTTTGGAGAGTAATATCTTATGACGATGATAGAAATATATGAATAAACGGTGGTTACTTTTGTTTTTTCCATACCCACGTATACCTTCAAAACATTAAAGGATAAATTTAATATTTAGTTATAATTAACAATGCAATACTTAATTAAGTCAAAAATGTAGAAATATTTAGCATTAAGGTGGGATCTATACGGAGGACACTAATGAAATTTTACGAGTCCAAAATTATTTAAATGTTTCAGGCAATGACTTATGGACATATCGATTTGTTTTAGTCTTATTTTCAAAGTTTTCTTTAAAAACATAATTATTTAATTTTTGTTTCGAAACTCCGAATCTATGGAAACGATGAGACGCCACGAATCCCTTCTAAACCCATTGTAAAAATACGCGGTTTCACTTAGCACGGAAGCCGCGCTAAGCGAAGTGTACATACATGCCGTCTCTTTTGAACAAAAGCCCGCTAAAATAAAAGACGTCCGCTGGGGCGATGGAGTGTTTGCCCAGAGGCTTTTATAACCGCGCTCTCTGGTGTTGTGGACCCGCCGCGACACCCGCCATTGGATTGGCTGTCGGTGTCCTGGCAAACACGCGTTGGCCGCCAAAGAATGGTCTTTAATCCGCACATTGTGAAGCCTTTCAGATGGAGGGTATCACGTATCAAATCCTGAGAGTGCGCAGAATGGGTTGCGTGCCAATTAGAAAGCGGCGGTGGATTTCGTCTAATTAACATATCGGACTGCTGTTAAATATTATCGGAAGTAACACGGTAGTTTCGATTATTCTAGCGAGAAGTCGTTTTGTGCATAACGATGGGACAGGCTTAGGTGTTTATATATAAAAAATATTTATATTTTTGTGTCATCCAGTGCTCCTTAGAAAGTTATTGACAATTTTAAAAAATACTGAAAATCTCATTTTCGGAGACCAACGTGAAGCCCTAGAAGGCATCCAAACAGATTGACGAAATAGAATAAGTCATATTGAGCTACAGATACATGCGCTATAAAGAGATTTACATGGATCATGAGTTTTGCTCACTGTATATAAAAAATTTTATTTCCTTAATTTATGGAAGAATTTTTCTCGTAATCAACCGAGATTTTAGTCTCTAAAGAAACATATTTAAGGGAAATTATTTTTTTAAAAGACTGCATTAACAAACTTATTTTTTCTACGATTTGTTTATTAAAGAACGAAGATAATGAAAAAATAATTACCGGTCTTTAGTTTTTCTTCTAGCAAAATATTGAGTCCATCCGACGATACAAATAACAAAAGATAGTTATTAAAAAGAATAAGATTGTTTTTATTATTCACAAATATATATAAAAATTCTACGCTTGCACAAATTTAACTGTATTTAAAATTAAAAATTATAAGTATAAATCATAAATTTTCGGAAGTGAAGATGTTTTGATTTATTTTTATTTTTACTTAAGAATAGAAATAAATAATCTTGATTTTAAAGTGACATTATACGCAGTAAAGAAAGAAATTTGAGTTTTATTGATAATTATTTGTTACGAAAATAAACTAGTGACATAACTGTAATGTGGTTCTTTCTGGAATTCATGTATTCTTTCGAGATTTTAGCACATTATGAGAAAGCCGCAAAGTGATAAACTGCGAAGTAAATTCTCAAGTCGAAAATAGTCCATCTTTATCTGAAGTTAACAATTAAGATTATCTGAAGTTTGACTCTTTCATCAAATAATGATTCGATCCACAAACATCAAATAATGATTCGATTCCACTTCAAAATATATGCACATTTTGTGCTAAATTTGTCAGCCAAATTTGTTATCAATGATTCGTTCCCGTAGTTAGGTTTTATGAAGAATTTACCTTTTATTTAATATGTGCAAATATCTCTTGATATATTACCTCTTGTGATGAGATTATTTTATTTTAAATTAGTGCCTTTTCGTATGCGTATTCCTTTGGTCAAAGCGGTCCTGGGTTCGATTCACGGTGGGATCCCACGGGTGATAAATGAACTCAGCTGTAGAAACACATTTATGAAAAGTACCTCATGAATATTTATAAGACGCGATCATCGAATCTACGCTGATTAGTCTACGGAGAATCGCTATCATAGACCAACGAGACATTTCAGCACATTAAAGTAGCTGGGAACTCGATATCAAATGCCAATACTCAAGAACCTCCGGGGACGACTTTAGGGTATGGAAAGAAGGATCTTAATGCATGTGACGTATTTCGGATGCAGCATCCTTTGATTGGTCCAATGACCTGTCCGTAGCATGCAGATGATTCGTCGCGCTCGTCTCCCCTTCGCACACGCTCACCTCTTTTGTCCTCTATTCAATCAACGCAACTCTTTTGTCTAGCCGATACTCCACCGCTCACACCCCACGTCGGATTAACTCACTGAAATGCGGAACGACTTCGCTTGTTATTCTGGACGTGGTTTTTACACGTCACTCAAAGGCTTTCCGAGTCTTGGGAACGAACGCTTACCACTGAAACTACTCGGATTTTCCGTTCACACGGCTTCCCTCTAATCTGGGTGTCTTAGCGGTCGTGCTATACTTTTTCAGCGTCGCGCAATTACTTTGTTTAGCGCCCACTATTTACGTCGAAAGTTTTGGCTTTTAGGAATTTGGGCTTTCCCATTTAACAGTATGAAGAAATATTTCTTCGGTTTTAGCTTTTATCAAAAGCCATTACCGCCTTGGTTTTAACAAATATATTGAATATTTTGCATGTTATAAATTGCATAGTGGAATTATATGGTTCGTTTCATTTTAGTAAAGAAAATCAACCCCCGCAGTAATTTTCTTGTCACCAAAGATTGTTTCCAGATGCACCAAAAGTAGCTAAACTCAAAATGAAACATCGCTGTAAAGTAGTTAAAAATAATATAGCTAAAGTTCCACTAGGTGAAAAGAATATCAGTTCATAAATCACGCAAAATGAATTTATATGAATTTTAAGTTTTATATAGACTTAATGTAACGATAATTTAACTTTAAAATAAATAAAAATTTTTATCTTATGAGTACGTAGAGGAGAGTCAAGGGGGTTTTCTATCCACACTCCTTCAAGAAGTCTAAAGAGAAAAAGAAGAGGTCGCTAAGATAAGGAAGAGGTATATCTAACGACAACATCAACAAGATCGCTAAATTTGTAACTATGCTTGTCGCCCAAAGATGGGGAAAATAGAAATAACTATGGACCAAGTGAATTATTCCCATCCTAAATATTCCGAAGCTCGTAGTATTCTATCAACGTACTTTTCTACTCTGTGATTTATTTAAATATCTTTGGATATAATAATATAACTTCAGCCGTAACACCATTGCCATTTCTCTTTCTCTCTCTTCCATCGGCAGTCGTATCTTCTGATAACCTAACCATCAGGAAATAATCTTCAACTGTCCGTCTTAAAAATTCTATTTCATTCTGTATCTATTATTCATCCCTACAGGATTCAGTTTTACATATTTTTCTTTGCGTTTTTTGCTAACTCCCACTGCTGAGTGTAATGCTTTGATCATCAGCTTTCTTCCTTGTATCTCTATCATCTCTCCCATCTTCACCTATTGTAAGATATTCATACTCACGCGTTTTTTTTTATTTTTCACCTTTCAGTTCAATATCTTGACCTTTCCGTCCAATTACCATATATTACATCTCCATATTTGCTTTTATTTTTCCTCTTCTAGTATTTAATTATTTATTACGTTGACTATAAGACTTATACTTTGAACAAACAAGCAGAAGATTTTAATAAATGGACCAGTACTGCATTGTGAAAAATTCATCAAATGGAAATGGGCTTGTTAATCACAGGTTTGTTTATTAACGTTGCTATACTTAAAATGTGGAAGAATTTCACTAAGAAAAAAGGCATAGTGAAAAGAGAAAAAATATTAGAAGGAAAGAAAACAGCAGATGACAGAAAGAGAACTGACTATCTTTTAACGTAGAAAGAAGATAACAAGGTGCTTTATTAACTTAAGTGACCTCAAACTCTACATATTGAAAGATTAATGATGGAGTTTTTCGAAGGTATTGATATTCAAAGAGGAAATTTCGATGTAATCTGCCTTGAAATCTTTGATAAGATTCTCAAGGATAAGACATGAAAAGATCGGATGGTAATTGCAATTCCTCAATCTATCAGACAACTTTTCATTACCACAAAACTCAATGGAAAAGTAACAAATTGCTGTAAAATACCCAAGTCTTTTATCCTCAACGTTACATTCTCTGAGTAAAAATCGTTATCATCTCGTCGAAGAGAATACTAGAAGTAATTTTAAATAGAGGATCAAAATACATAATATTTTGCCAATAGTGTACTCTCATGGAGGAAGGAGAATGTTCTTCGTTTGATGATGCTAACGCCGAAATAACTTTCGTGTCCGAGATAATCATGTTAGGATATCTTGAAAGAAAATAAAAGGAACTCGGCATTCAATGAATATCACCTTGGGTGCTTACGAAAACTGACGGCCGCCCGGGTGATTATCCTTTTCAGAGGAATTTCCCCCGACGGTTTCCGATATTCGGCGCTTGGAGAATTCCTGTCTCTCTTATTAGGATATCTTAATCATTTACTTAAGTGACATTTTGAGGGTCTATCGGTGAATTCGAAAAACGACGAAAACTAATTTGCATTTTTCATCGAATAGGGTGAGAAAGGGAGGAAATATAAATTAGCATAACCAAAGATGGAACTTTCTCGAAGTTTTAATACGTGAGTAACCGTAGACACTTTGCACGGGGATGGATAGCTCTTTAGATGTGACAGTCTTGAATTCGATATGGTCACACGTTACGGCTTGATAGCCACACAGAAGGAAAGAAACTTAGTAAGCTTCAATCTTGTAAAAGGGATGCAGTGGAAAATGGGGCCAAAAAGCCAATGTTGCTCTTTAGGTGCAAATTCAAAAATATTAGATGGATCAGGGCCGTCCCGAGGCGAGTCTGACGCTCACGCATCGCATTAGTCCGATATTATTACGAATGACGGCCTTCAGAAGATTATAAAAAAACCGTCTGTAGTAGTAGTTGCTGAAGATTTAAATTATTACAGAGAGAACTTTTAATATAGTTTTCGTACAATTTTTTTTTTTTTACTTTGCGTATCTCTTCACTTAGGAAAGGATTACAATATCTTTGTACAGTCACTTACAAAAAAAAGTTACCACTTGCAAGGGGCAACTCGTCCAATAGACCCCTCGTTTCGGGCGAGCGAGCCTCCAGAAGAGAGAGAGAGAGAGCGAAAATAAAGATGGAGGACGTTGTCTGCTATGCAGGTCCACGTTGAGCGTTTGAAAGGATTCGTTTTCGTTATTGTTGTTAAAATAACTTATTTAAAGCGATTTTTTAGTGACATTAACATGGCAGAGTAATATTATAGCGATTCGGAGGTCGGAATGGATTAATTTGGTGATTTTAAAGTTGTTTTTTAGATATAGTTTTACTTTAGATTTTTTGCATGTAGTATAGCAATCGTGAATATATTCCAAGCTAAAAATTTTAGAAAAGAGATATTCCGCAGTTTGTGCTTGCAAGACCCTGAAACCTGGCGTTACAACATGAATTCTTTGACAATGTTCTAGTCTAATCCAAGATATTTTCTTAAACGTATCGGAAGTATGGTCATACTTTTTCAAGTTAATTATAAATCAAACAGACGCATTCTGGGCACGTTGCGTCTTGCTAGCTAGTTCTTGCGATAAATCACAGATTGAAATTACCAATTGCATTTTAATATAAGGCGTTAGGAACATCTGAGGGGATGAATGGTAGAGTAAACTTTTTCAGAAATTTTCACGACCGTGCTCCGAAGCCGTGCCGACCATTTCAGGGAAAATGGAGTGGGTAGTGAAGGACGGGCAAGGACTCTCCCCCTCCCCCTTTATCTGGGGGAGGAAAACAGCAATAAAGTTGAGGGCTGTTTATGACCTGCAGAAATTTTAGAAGTCTCTTTCCTTCTTCTTGGATGAACTTCTCTGGTAGAAACGCTTACATATTTTACCAAAGCCAGAAGGAGATCATGCGAGCCGGGGGTTGCCCTGGGCAACGATGACAAGAGGGGGCAAGGTACGGAAAGTAAGTAGAATTTTTAAGGGAATGCGGCCAGCTTTGAGATTCTATATATAAACACCTTCAGTTATAGAGGTTTTTTCCCGAAAATCAAATCTTTCTTTTCCGTTTTTTTTCCTTTCTCTTTTTTTATTCTCTTATTATTATTTTGAATCTTTATAGCGATGTAACTTCATACGAGGTTAGGTGGAAGAGAGGCCCACTCGGGCCTAACCTCACCTAATAAAGGGTTGATTAAATTAAATAAAATTATAAACAAACCCGTTGAAAGGAACTTGCGAAGATAATCAGCTGTATAAACGAGTCTCAGGATAACGCAGACATCCATATGTATATAATAATTTAAATTTTCATTGCTAATAACATGTTGTAGAATAAAAGAAAATTATATTTTTAAGGAATTTTCCGGTAAACATATTTAAAATGAAAATCTTGCATCAATTATGATTAGTGCATTTATTGAATCAGAAAAAATCATGCTTGCCACTTCAGTGCAAATGCAATATAATTCATTAGGTTTTAATACCATATTCATATGAGTAATGAGTAATGGTAACGATTATAACTTGTTAAGTGTTATTTGGATTAAAAAAGAATTTTACAAAGGTTATTCTTCGAAAATTAAAAATAAAAATCCGAGCAGTGGTGCACATAGAAAAGTATTCAATCCGTGTATGGCAAGGAGTGTAATAGAAAATGATTTGGAATAGAGCTAGACAGAAATTAAGCGATAAGGAAGAACTCCGCAGTGTCCTATAACCTCGGTCACACCGTAAGAAGAGGCATTTATGAGTAATCTATATCTATGAGTAAAAGAATGAGAAATCGACATATAATAGTTTGGTATACAAAGAAGATATATTATTAAAATTGACATTTCACAGCCTAACTTTGTGGAATGGTGCCATCATGCAAAGAAAAAAACACTTTGTAAATTCCACGTAAATAAATTAATCGGCAACTAGTTCTGTCTGTCTGTCAGACATCATCTCAACTCCCTCCAGAAAACCCACCTATTCTGACCTCACCATCCCCTCTCATTCCTCCCATCCTTTTTCCCAGAAGTTACCCGCTTTCCACAGTATGATCCACCCACATCCCAATGTCACCCGCCAATTCCCTTTAGACTAAAGAAGTTTTAATTATCAAACAGATTGCTATAAATAACGGATACAGCCCAGATATGGTGGATAAACTCTTGAGGAGAAAACCAAATATCCTCTCATCCTATAGATTGGGACACATGCTTCCTAATGACCTGAGAGCGGCTTTCAATGTCCCCTGGAATCTGCGGAGAGCCATCGGCCACCACAAAGATAGAAGACCCAGCGACTCTCTCAGCGGGGTGTACGAACACCGTTGCAATGAATGCCCATCCCGGCGCGTGGGGGGTGGACAAAATCCTTACCAACGAATACCTCTTCCACAAGTCCTCCCCTCCTTTCTCATCCCCTCAGCCCTTTTCCGTTGATAATTCCCGGTTTTTCCCACCACACCTCCTTGTTCCTCTCGGTCTTTCTCATTTTCGATATTTCAGTGCCTGATGATTTCCTATAGACGAAACTAGTTGCCTTTAATATATCTGTATGGAATTTACAAAGTTTTTTTATTTGCATGAAAATATACTTTATAATAAGTGAAATGTTGTAGCAATGCACCTCTCGAGTGAAGAACTCAGCGTTTCTGAGATTTCATCGATTAGAATGGACGAAAAGGTGTGGAAAACCCAGATGCTTTTGGGAGAAGGTTCTCGAAAATGCATATTCATTGATTACTTCCTAGAAATACTACGTTCTAAAATGGACCTTCACGGCTGGTATCCCATTGACCCCATCTCTTCCCCCGCTGCTTACTCCTTAGACCTCGCTATTCTTTCCGAGATCAGCATAGGCAGAATTCAGTGAACCCCTTTCGCCTACCTGCTACTCCCTAGCCATTCCATTATCTGCTAATCTTTCTCCACTTAATCCCACACGTGATTCCGGGCGTAATTTCTACTTTTACCAAACTAACTTTTACTAACTTTTACCAAAACTACCACCAACAACTTCAGCGCCAGGGCTCACCCTCACCTCACCCACTATCGCTTTATTGTAATCTGGTCGTCAGTGGATTAAATATATAAATTAAAATATATTGCATTAAATAGATCGACGTAATTTGTAGGTGTTTTAGTTGTAATTTTCCTATTTATGGATAATACCCATGGCATCCTACTTGCCCGGGTGCGATGCACCCATAGGACGGCACGGTTTAGGGTGAAAAAATAGCGTTCATTTCCCTCTCTTTATCAAGTATCGAAACTCATTTAAGGTTCTTCCATTCAGTCATGATGATATGTATCTGGAGAGATGAAATGAATATCAACGAAATAATTAAAAATATATTCAATATGGTTTCACTAATCTCGTTTAGAAATATTATCCAACAGAGAAATAACGCATAGAACGCCTTATTCATCCGATGTGTTCGCTATTACGCGAAACAAAATCATCCCTGTAAGCGGATTTAGAAGGGTTAACGTATTCTTTCACTGTTACTCCATTTCTATTCTAATTACGTTTTCTCTAATTTCCCCTTCTTTTGACATAATTCATAGTATTGCATTTTCTTTTATTTATCATTTATTTAAGCCCTATTATTTATTATTTTTTTACGGAAAAGTTCGTCCTGCGGGCATGTAGAGCATGAAGAAAAATAATGGAGTCCTTTCCAAACCTCCATTGATGAGAATTTATACATAAGCAGAAAATATGGGCAACTAAAGTATTTCTTGTCGGATTTTTTTAAAGAAGAGTGAAGTATGCGTGAGATTTGAGCCGATTTAAGAAAAATCCGATTTTAGTTCCTTTATAATACTATATTGCTTATACAGCATCCAAATGAATGAATTTTAGCCAGTCTTTAAAGATAATAACGTCAAACAAGCCTCAAAACATGCGTAAGGAGGAAGACGAAACGCGCGCTAAAAGCAGAGCCGCTCATAGACTCGCTCTCATCGAGCTTCATGTCTGTTAAGCGGGTTGCATCCTTTAGTGGTAACTTTTTTTTGTAAGTGACTGTACATAAGGGTAGGAACCCACAAAAAATCCCAAGGGAAAACAGACTTGAAAAAACTGACGGGACCGGGAATCGAAAGAAACCACAATTGCCTACCAAGTTCCCTAATCGATGCGAGATATGTTCTGACCGGATGGCTTAGTTAGCAAAAGTATTCTCGGATAGAGAAAGACTCCGGGTTCGATTCTCGGCCCCTCGGACTTATTCAAGACCCTTCTGATTTATAGCTTCAGATTTCCTTTTGCTCATTTCATACTATTCATGAATGCTGATAAGAATTTGCTCGCCATCTTGCTTTTTTGCGAGCATATCCTCAACTTTTTCGACAAAAGTTCCGATTCCTATGATTTCGATTGTACGGCGCTTTTTCGAAACCCACCCACCGTAATAATCGAGAGTTAGATGTACTGTATCGACTAAACCCTCCATTCATTCAATTCTCGCACATTCGGCCGTGTTTTGTTCGCCCCTCGTAAAGCAAGCCCTATCTATTCTGCATCAGTCCCTTTTTTCCCCTGAAAATCCCATATTCTTAGGGATGAGACACGTGGCTTTGATCGCGGATATGTTTTTGCGTGTTCTTTCCCCGAGCGCGAGAGTGGTTTTGCCACCGCACGCGACAACGGATAATCTGCTTTGATTGGAACCGTCGCTCGCTTTGGGTGAAGATGCAAATAAGTGATAATATAAAAGCGAATTAATAATTACGGGACAAAGATGAAGAAGGGATGACGCTTGACTGAATATATACTATTATTACCGACATGTTCTCATGGTAACGTTTGGACGACAACGCGCGGATTCTTTAGGGACCAGCCTTCGGGAGTTGAGAAAAGGGTGAGCCTTTACATTTCCATTAGCTTTCTGAATCTAATGCTGCGAAATCATGCTTGGCCCTCACTTATTCTTCACAGTCAGCATCATAAAGCCTATTGTCGGTGGATGCGATGAAAAAGTTATTTCACCTTAGTCAGGACCCATCTTGAATATGCGGCAAGTATATGGAATATGGCGGAAAAATTAGAATCCCTGAATTCAAATGAAATACTCTTTGTTGAAAAATGCTACGATAAATGGCAAATGTTGCACTCTCAGACGTACGTAGGAATCTTTGATAGAAAGGAGCTTAATTGGTTCATTGGGTTTGCTTAATAAATTTAGAGAAGAGGACGTAATATACGACCCCTCTTCATACGATCCGACCAGGATAAGAGAAATAAGTGCTAAGACATGTTGTTTTAAAGACTATGCAAACGATACGCGATAACAACAAGCTAAACCCTCCTACGTTAATCGCGTTTCAGTCTCTCTATTTCCCAAAAAATTATTATCTTCCTCATACATATAACAATTTTCTTCACAAAAACCTTCCATTGACCTCTTTTCGCCTAAATCTACATTCATTTCTATCATAAATAACATCTATACGTCTTAAATTTCCCTCCAATTTCTTGTTATTATAAATGTAATCGTTTTCTTTTATGTTTTAATTTATTTGTTTTCCTGTTTGTTATGGTGTCCAGTGTAACTTGCCATCCAAGGCTGTTTTTGGATCTGAAAATAAATTAATAAAAGAAGTAGGTCAAACGTTTAGGTTTACACCCTCTGCTACATGCCGAAAGGCAGCTTGCAGGGTATTGATATAGATGTATTTCTTAATGTAACAAAAATATTTAGTAATTTCTGGAAAATTTTTTTATATCTGTTTTCACTCCCTACTTAAATAAATTAGAAAAACGTATAATTTTAGAGTAAAAAAATAATAAAAACATGATAACCTCCCTTTCCGCAACGAAAAATTCCATCCTGAAAAATCACAGATATAATAATTTTAATAATAATTTTATCAGAAATATGAAAGTAAATAGATTCGGAGCTACAGGATCACTTTAGTCATGAAAATATGTATTCTAAAGAAATAAAAGGGTAAAAGTATTAGGTACGTCATGAAGTATTATATCAAGCATTACTTGAAAAAAAAGTAAATCAATTGCGACAAATTAGTAGAAAGACGTACGATCATTGAGATTTTAATCGGTGTTAAGAGCTTATTAGTGTTTATTTTACATAAAGTATTCGTCGCTCTCCTGTCTTCTAAACTTTCCTAACTCAATCATTTCTTTTAACTTTGACAATTTGTTCGATACTTCGTGAATACATCGAAGGATTGTTAAATAAAACAGTTTAAAAAACAACAAAGTAACTTTTAATTTCCATACAAATGTTTCAGTAGCGACTAGTTTCGGCTAGTAATAGCCATCTTCAAGCCGAATAACCTAGTCACCGCTGAAACTTGTGTGTGGATAGTAAAAGTTACTTTGTTGTTTCTTTAAAACTGCTTTATTTAACAATTCTTCGATTATTTCGGAATGCCACAAAATTTCGGCTTCCTCCGTGAATTTTCTCATGAATACATTTCACTGTCGCTAATATAATGTGAGATAGAGGTTGCTCGTCCAAGAGTGCGCTTAACGCCATCTGAAATGCATTTGATCATCACTTGGGTGAGCACATCAAACCGCCGTGCGCACGCGGGATAATCTTGGAAGGCACGCTCCCGCTACACGTGCCTGCCTATTGCCAAACACGGGAAAGACAAAACATTCGTTTCTTGTTTTCTTTCGCTCTGATGGCACTACGATTCATCTCTCAGGGATTTATTTTCGCCAAAATGAGAATGGGAAGAGAAAGATCTCGTTCCTTCCGCATTAAAGAGACTTTTCTGAAAAAATAAAACATTTTTTCACCTTCAACGACGGCGTTAGATATTACATCAAATATTTAAGATTGCTCTCCTCAGTTACTTCTGTCCTCCTTTTTGAAACAGACGCTCTCTTCGTGAACACCGCACTCAACCTGTTGATTCCCTCTCCTCAAACTGCACCTTACTCTCCCAGAGTAAAAAGTTGATGCTTTTAGTCGGCCATACACGAGGGGAATCCAAAAAGTAACCTACATTTATCTCCCAAAAGATGGTAACTTTGCGCAGACAAAGTGGTGCAAAACATTGTTGAGGCCCTCTGCTTGTTAAAGAGACATTTTCATTCGATTAGAAGCAAGCATTGTTGGGTAGCATGAAAAAAGGCGCGTTACCAGAAAACTTACTCCAACGTCGAGGTATGCGGAACAGAACGATTTTTGACTAAAACAGCTCGTGTACAAAAATCCATCGTGAAATATCGGCATCATCTCCAAGGGTGCCAAGCAGTTCGAAGACGGCCGCTCGATTCTGAGCAATGCGGAAGACAAGGAAATCCAACTACGGTGACTAACATTTGGAAGAAAAATACTTTTTGAATTCACATCATACCAAAGGGAATCAGTTGGTCTCCTTATTCATGCAGCGTTTATGGACCCACTTCTACAGCCGCAGGGCTACAATCGTCGCACTGAACAGTTGCAACTGTTAGATCAAGACAGACATCAAATGAATAAAACTTGGATATTGAAAATACGTAATGACTCCTTAATGAACATGTAGGAACTAAGATTAATGTACAAGGGCAAAATTAGAGGTGATCAATTTACAAAAGGACATCATCAGTGCAAATGCCGCACATTTTTTGATTATGTTAGCATCATCATCATAGGTCATTCAATCCGTAGATTGGTTGACTGCAGCCCTCCATTCCTCTCTCTCTAGTGCTAACTTTACTACATCCTGATATCTCTTCTCTCCTATATCTCTCTTTTTTGGCTAATATATTCATCCCTTGGTCTTCCTCTTGCTGCTTTTCCTTCTATTTTTCCCTCAAGTACGTTCCTAACAAATCCATTGTGTCTAAAGATATGTCCAATCCATCTGGTTCTTCTTTTTCCGATGATGCTCCATATTGTTTTAACCTCTTATATTCTTCTGTATACTTCTTCGTTCCTTACCTTATCTGTCCATTTGATCTTCAACATTCTCCTCCAGCACCAGGTTTCGAAGGCTTCTATTCTTCTCTGGTCCCCTTTCTAATGGTCCATGTCTCTGATCCATAGAGTGCCACACTCCAGACGAATGTTTTCAAGAATTGTTTCCTTGTCTGTAATCTTATATTCTTTGAGCATAGTAGTGGCCTCTTCCTCATGAATGCCTCCTTGGATTGGGCTATTCTTCGCTTAATATCTGTGGTACTTCTTCCATCCCATGTTATGCTACTTCCAAGGTAGGTAAATGATTCAACTTGCTCTAATATTTCTCCTTGTAAGGTAATATTTGCTCTCAATTTTTCTCTTCCAAATATTAGGATTTTTGTTTTCTTTTTGTTCACTTTCGTGTTATATCCTTGAATAGCTTGATCTATTGCATTCAGGGATGCCTGCAAATTATCTTTATTTTTTGCTATTACTGTGATGTCATCTGCAAACTGACGCATGTTAATTTCTTTTCCATTCACCTTAATTCCTTTCATGTTCATTCCTTCTATTTCTTTCATTGCTTCTAGGTATACATCAAACAATGATGGTGAGAGGCTACATCCTTGTCTTACTCCTTTCTTTATCTTAATTTCTATTTTCTTCCCATCTCTCATCCTTAGAGTGGCGACTTGGTTTTTATACAATTGGTAGATTATTCTTCTGTCATTGTAGTCCATTCCTATGTTTTCCAGTATTTGTTTCAACTTGTTCCATTCCACATTGTCAAAGGCCTTCTCCAAGTCTATGAAAGCCACATACACAGGCTTGTTGACATGTACCATCTTTTCTATTATTCTCCTTAGGTATAATATGGCCTCTATGGTTCCTGTGATTTTCCTGAATACAAATTGGTTTTATGACAAGTTGGCTTCAATTATTCCTTCTATCCTTTTGCTTAATATTCTTGTGACGTAGACTACCTTTCGTCTAGCTCCTACCCTTTGACCTATCTGGCATAGGTGACCTTGCTAGGAGCAATCAAAATTGCTACAGCCAGTACAGCTCTAAGTATTCTCAGAGCACACAAGCCCTCCCACCACGCCAAGATTGCAGTCCAGGGGAGGATATGTTAGAATATAATGTACAATAAATGCAAATAGCAACAGTAAATGTCTTCATGACCTCATTATTCATGAAGTTCTTACAGACTGGCTGGTATGGCCGCATGGCTACATTTGTTGCATACAAATTACACCTTTACATATTAAATAAATAAATAATAAATAGTAAATATTTTGCCATCCACAAGATAAAATATTACACAAGAGAAGAGAGAAAAGCAACCCATGAAACTGGGAGCCCAGATGCTGGAATTCCACAAAATCCCCCTATTGGCTTGTCCTATTGATGCCTTAAATTTGTGACTAGTATACATTTAATTCATTCCTAATCATCCATCCCGAAATCTGACTGCTGTCAGTACTAAATGACAAATGCATTTGTTAAAGTATATTATTTTTAACCAGTTATCTTTGGATGTGAATCTAAACTGAGAAACACGAAATCTATATGCTCAAGAAAATCTAGAAATCTTCTTACCAAAAATCTTTCCAACCCTTCATACAGCTATCCAGCTTTTCTCATCCAGTGGTACCAGCAAACTATTATTTTATTCAAGATTTCAACACAACTTTCAGATTTTTAAGTAATTACAAAGGTTCAATAATGACGGGGCATTAAGATCCTACCAATAAATATTTCTGTTAATAGTTTTTGCTCCAACTCTGAACTTGCATTTTAGAACTACTTCTTTATTTTAAACTAAACCATAATTTACTTACCTAAATTCTCAAAAATAAATATCATTTGGAATTTTTTAATCAAAATAGTAATTATTTGCTCAAAATTCTTCTATATAAGCTATCTTAAACTAGTTGCAGTGGCCATCTAGTAAAACTTGTCAGAATTTTGTATAATTCTAGATCATAGTACCCATAAAACTCAACTAAACTTTGTTTCCTTGATGTGTATGAGATAAATCTATTAAATGTATTAAAAAAAATTTCCTAGGTCTGACTTCAAGCAGTTAAAGGACTCTTGAATAGGACAATCATATAATGCAAGACCCAAATATCTTCAATGTATGGACTTACTTTCTAAATGCAATTAATGCATTTATTTAAATTTGCATTATCTCCTTGATAACTGAATACAAGTTTCAAATCAAATTCCATTTATCATAACACTGATTTCTGTGTCATTATCCTTTAAAATTGCAATCAGTGAATGTTATTTGTTCCATTATTGATTGGAATGATTCATCTTAGATAATTTATCACATCACTTTTAGATAATTTTCTCTCATTTTGCACTGCTCACTTCTGAACTCTATTTCTGTGTTCTTCTATTTCTTCTTAGGAAAATTTTCTGTTATTAGTTTGGTATCTATATCCCTAAGTAGCTCCTTTAAAATAAAATTGACTCTTGCATAACATTTTTAAATAGAAATACTTAGATCTAAATTTCATCTATTAGCTTAAGATTTCACTATTAATTACTGAGAGAATTACATATTCTGCCAATAAGGAATTGACATCATTCTGAGATCAGACCAACACCAAATCGACTTTAGCCTACATTGGGCCAACATCAAGATGCTACCTGGGTTCTTTTTATACATATTTTTAGAGCTTGTTATATTATAATTATATATTTGAGAACGTGAGCAGTTAAATTAAATTACTTTGACATCATATTCATAAACAACATTGATGTTCCACAATATGCTTCTTAACATTGTTAGAGATCCCATAGTAAGTATACACAGAATTTTCTCAGTTTGACTAATTATTTTACAGATATTTATTAAAATTAGAAATTGAACCATATTAAAACTAACTTTTAGCAATATGTGACTATAACTCACTGATACCTTCAATTATGAAATTACAAGATTTATAAGAAGGCTTTATGGGAATTTATTTTGGCCATGGGAATGTATTTGCTACATTTACAAAGTTTCAACTTTGAAATACTCCATAAGAAACACATATAATGTTTATTTTTATCCCTTGCATACTTCTGTTCTTTTACAAAATTAAATTAGAAATATTGGTTGAATGAAATAGAGATGAGTATCAAAAGAAGGAAAAATGAATAAACTTGGATTATCTTGGACATGGAATATTGTTTTCAATTGGAATTTGGGAGAATTATGTTAAAATAAGATAAATACATCTCTAAAGTCCAGGAGGATATCAGAATTGCCATTATGGTCTTATTTCTGTTGAAGGGAAAATCCTTCCTCTTCATGGTAGAGAGGGGGCAACGATTGGAAACATCAGTTAACGGAAGAAGGGAGCTTGGAGATGCACTCTAACCAAGAGCCAACCAACTCATTGATGGGGATGAGCGGGCGGAGGTCCTTGGGGTGGGAAATAACATCTTAAGGCAGATGAGTGGCCAACGGCATAGGATACAGAATGCTAGGAGAAACTACTGCATTAAAAACCCATAGGGTATCTCAAGTAACAGCAGCTCAAGGATGGAGCACTCTTTAGAAAAATTATCCAGAAGTAAAAAAAACCCATGTTCGGATCTTTGGATGGGGCATTCTAAGGAGAGGAAATGGATTAGCAAAGGAAATTATAAAATTGGAACATGGAATGTGCAATTTCTATTAAAATGTGGAAATCTAGAAAATTCAAAGCAAGAAATGAAAAGGATATATTGGGATTAACAGAAATTAAATGGCCTAAAAATGGAGATTTCTGGAGTGAAGACTATGGAGTCATACACATGGGAACTGCAGAAAATAATCCTAGAGAGGCAGGAGTTGCTACAATACTCAACTAAATGTTAGGAAATAGAGTAAGTGGATATTTACAATGTAGTGAGCAAATTATGTGATATTGCATACAAAACCTAAGGATACATTATAGTAAAGTTGTATGTACCTACATCAACTCATTCAGAGGAGGAAGTGGAAAGAATGTATGAAGAAGTAGAAGAATTAATCAAAAAAATTAAAGGTAATGAAAACCTAATTATAGTAGGTAATTTTAATGTAGTTATTGGAGGAGTAGAGGGAGATATAGTTGGAAAGTATGGATTGGGGAAAAGGAACGAGAGGAGATATGCTTGTACAATTCTGTGTTAGGAACAAGCTTTGCATCACAAAACATTTTTTGACCATCATCCAAGGATGAGGTACACTTGGCTAATACCAGGAGACAGAAGTAAGTAGCGTAAAATGCTAAGTGTTAATGAAGAGTGAGAAATAATTAAGAATGATGTTATAAAAGTGGCAGAAAAAGTTGTTGGCAGTAAGGTTAGAGGAAACCAAAAGCCATGGATTAATGAAGACTTATTAAAAATGAGGGAGGAGAGAAGGAGACTAAAGATGTCAAATAAACTAGAAGATGAGAAGGAATGTAAAAATCTGAGAAATGCTATCAACCAGGGAGTCAAAAAAGTAAGAGAAATTTTTCAGAAAGAAAAGTGTAAAGAAGTAGAAGCAAACATGGAGAAAGGAAACATGGAGAAAGTATATTCACTAATTAAATCTTTTTTTGATGAAAGAAAGAGCACAGGTAGAGCAATGGTGGATGAGAATGGAGAGAAATTGTTTGACCAAAAACTTATAACACAGGGATGATAGCATTACACAGAGAAGCTTTATAATGCAGAAAACGCAGAGGACACAGTCATTGAGGAAGAAGATGGGGCAGATGAAGAGGAAGTAGGAGACTCAACACTATGGGATGAGTATGACATGGCATTGAGAAACTCTAAGGACAGTAAGGCTGCAGGGATAAATACCATTCCAGCTGAGTTCTGTAAATCTAGAGGAAATAAGTTAAAAGAAAGGGTTTATGCTATAATTATGAAACAGGAAGAGTAGCACTGGACTTTAAAATGTGTATTTTAATTCTTCTTCCTCCCTGCTTGGGGAGGAGGGGAAGATTGTTCTTTCTGGTAAAGAAACTCAGCATTGTATTCCCCAAAGACCACTTTTTTGATTTTTGTACAATATCTTCAAATTTTTAAATGACAAAAGGGCCATAGAATCAAATATGACTTTTCCAATAGTTCTACCCAAATACCACCTATGTATATCATAAGGAGCAGCAGAACACCAAAGAGACTGAAGAGAGGACAAGTCTTCTCCGGCTTCATCTCCTAGATAATGAATATACCTGTGATTTCAACTCGACACCTTCATCACCCAAGTCCCTCCTGAAGGAAGAAGAGATATGGAGTTTTCCTAAGGATGTTCAACACTGGCTAATCAACACATTCCTGAATCCTCTCTCTACCAAGCCATGTTATTCACCATGTGCAACTTCATCTTCTCAAACCTTCCACTATCTAATTCATATTGTGATAAATGTTTTCTCTATGCTTGAAGAATGAAAGATTACAAAACCAGGGGTGAATTAAGGCCTCTGTAGAAAAGTAAAAGTTTTTTCATACCTGAGGTGAATTATGAATTTATAGTAAATCGGGAAAATTTTTCTGCTCTTTGAATCTATTTACAGGTGGATAATAGTTTTCATGCATATTTCTTGACAACTGAACTCATGTTAATAGAGGCAACATGTAAAAAATTCAAAGGATAGAAATTATGTTTTATTAAAAATTCTTCTTTGTTACATTGTTCAATTTTATACCTGAAAATTATATAACCTTTTTATGTAAGTATACTCCCAACCAAATTTAATTTACTTGTCTGAACTCTTATAATTTATTATTTATATCCCAAATGAGAAATGTCACTATCAGCAACAATAGCATTCTGATTGTATAATAGTTATGATTAAAATACAAAGGAAATGCTTTAATTTGGGAATAAACGAGAAACAAAGAGACACAGATTCTCACATTTAATATTTAATCAATTTCAATAGAATTTGATTAATTATATAAAAGGTAAAGAGTATATTTGGTTAAGAAGTTCATTTTGTGTTAAAACCAGACCTATTTACCACATTTAAGATTTTTCTATGTTTAAAATGTGAAGATTTCTTCAGTTTTGATCAGATTTTGCACAGCAAAATGTATGTATCACTCTCTTGTATAGGAGATTCCCTAAATTTCAATCATTAAGTACTAAATAAGATATAAAATCATATAAAACAATTAAAGATTTAAAACTATAGGGACGTCTCTGGTTATACCAATTATGTAGTATATTTTTGCTGAAACGGTTTTAAATAAAGCATATGAAACTATAGTTTTACCTATACCTTCCATTATATAGTGTACTTTATCCATATTTTTTGCAAATGAAACAAATATATATATATTTGTTATGCTGGCCAGTTCTTGAAAGGGCCGTTTCATATGCTGTAGATTCTTGACCTTGTTATTCAATGATTTTCCTCCATATGGTACTTCTTACTGCAACTAATACTAATATATCTTTTGGTAAAAATACCAAATGTGCAGCTCTTCATTTATGAAGATTCTCAGTTAGGGGTGAGCTACACATTGGCATCAGCTCTTTAATGTTTTAATTCTTGAGCTACATATGGAAATTTCGTCAATTGAAACTCACATCCTTTGATATTTTGAATGTTTGTCTCTAGAAGTTATTTTTTTAAATTTCCTTTCATGTTAATTTTGTTTTTTTATAGCTATTTATCATTCTAACTTCATGTAGCCAGAATCTTTCTTTTTCATGTTCATCTTCATTTAATTACTTTTCATGTGTTTTCATTTTCATGTCTTTTCCATAGATAAACCTGCCTTTTCCATAAAATTTAACCTATCTGCAAGTTTTTCACACCACTCTTTCTCCAGATGTTTTGTGTTGTGAGGTATATTACCTAAGCACTAACTTAGGTTTTTAAACCCACAAATTAGATTTTATCGGTGCACTATCCATTTCCTTAAAATATTAATACGTAATCTTTGTGAAATCATGAACCATTTGAAAGGCCCATAAATAGCAAGAAATATGTTGTAAAGAAAAATCTGAAAAATTTTTGGATGGAATGAGAATTATTACTCGTAATTCTCTTATGTCATTATTTTTAAAAGAGTTTTTAATAGAGTCAACAGCAGCATCATGAACAATCCTATCATCTTCCTTAAGAAAAGAACACCAATACCACTAAGAAGACCTCCTCCTCCTGTACCAGTTTCCTCTCCAACCACAGATGCTGTCAACAGAAATAGGCCAACAATTACTGGTATCTCAATTTATTATTCATACTCACTTGGTCTTGGGTTAGGCCTTTTAAATCTGTGTGCAAGTCTTTAAGCTAAGATTTTGGCTAAAATTATCACTATAAAGTTGTTTTGTTTTCAGATATGATGCTGTGGCCTATAAGACACACTATGGTTTTTCTGTAATAAACCTTGTAATAGATATTTATGAATGTATTTTACACAATTAATTTATAGGAAAATGATTATATCTCTTTCTTCTGGCAAGATTGAGACTAAATAGTCTTTTTATTACATCTAACACTTATAAAAGTGTGGAATAACTAGGTATCAAAATTGAGACAAGCTAATCATTATTGCCGCCTAGAACATGTATTTTATTATTGCTACTGTGAAATTGAAAGCTTCTCTAAATTATGAAATTACAGAATTTTGTCTAAACATTCAACTGTGCCAACATGTATTCACTGGTGAGAACCAGGTTGGGGCTTTAAGACTACTGCTATCACTGACTCCAAATCCTTTTAAAGGTATCAAAATAAAGGTGCTTTTAAATAGCTGTCTAGAACTCTTCACCATCTTGCAATCTTTCAAAATTTAAACTAATCTCATGATTCAAAGTTTGAATGGAAAATTGTAAACTAAAATTCTCCCTCTTTATCTGATAAGGAGCTTCTTTAATCTTGAAAAATTTTCTATATCACTCGAATTATAGTTTACAAAAAAGAAAGCATATATTCATAAATTAGATTTTATGCATATCTCACAAAATGAGCTGTTTTACAGCAAAACGTTATTGTTAAAATATCACGCAAAATGTGATAATTCTGGAGCAAATTTTCCCATAATTTCCGAAATATCTGGAAAAATTAAACGTTTTCGGATTTAATATCGGATTCATTTGATAGATTTTAGATATATCTCACAAAATGGGCTGCTATTGCGGTGATACTACACGTAATCTTTTATATATCACGAAAAATATGTAATTTCATATGTCATTTCCCCTTAATTTATGACATATCTGGATGAATAATATGTTTTTCGAGTGGATTTCATCGTCATTTGTCCGATTGTAAACAAATCTCACAAACGGAGTATTTTGCAGGAAATTTACAGATTTTTTTTTAAATAACAGGATAAATATGTGCATTCAGTAGCCTAAATTGCTTTATTTAAATTTTTTCCTCCTAAAATCAATTTATTGAAAATCCTATCCTCTAAAAATTGCTTTCTACAATTTTTTTTCCTATAAAATTTACTTCACTCACTGTTCCTCAATAAAGAAGTTCTTTATTCCTTGTTTTTTTCATTCAAAAATTTCACTCTTTAAATTGTTTTCCTCCAACAGTTTCGTAATTCAACTTTTTCCTCCAAGGATTCCTTCATGTAAAAAGTTTTACTCCAAAGATTTCTTTTTTCAATTTTTTCGTGACCCATAATATCGTTATTCAATTATATATACTGAAAATATCTTAATTCAATTGAGTTCCATTTAAAATTATTTTATCCAATACTTGTTCCTCCAAAAATGGCTTTCATATTTGTTTTGCTGCAAAAAGTTTTCCATTCAATAATTTTCCATCAAAATTTTATTAATTCGGCGTTCTTTCCTCCAAAAAATTCTTAATTAAAAAGTTAACTCAAAGAAGGTTGACGAGGGCTCGACGGTAATTACGGCTACCTCCGGACACAAGAAAATCAACACCGCCATCAACGGCCAAATATTTAACTAATACAAACAGCGCCCACCTTTGGATCCTACAATACTAATTTCCCCTTCCCATTTCTTTATTCAATATACTCCCATACGAATTTCTTGTATCGTTTTTTTTTTCTCCAAAGAGTTTTCTTTATTTTTATATATGAAACGTTTATTTAATTATTATTTAGAAAAATGTAATTTTTGGAGGAAAAAAATTAAATACAGAAATCAATGGTGTAAAATCTTTAGAATAAAGAATTTTTTGATTAATTAACAGTGAAAAATTCACTGTAGAAAGAAAGTTTGATTTATGGAATTATTGCGGGCACATAATTAAATGAAGAAATATTCGCAAAGAAAAAGAATGATAAAGAATTTTTGGAGGAAAAAACAAAATTTTGATGGAAAAAAAAATGAATGAAGATATCTTTCTAGAAAAAAATTTGAACAACGATATTATGGGTGGCGGAAAAATTGAAAAGCGAAATTATGGGATGGGAAAAACATTGAATAAGTAAAGTTTTGGAAGAAAAAAATTGATTAAGAATTTTCGTAGGATAAAACAGACTTAAAAAAGTTTGATGAGATAGCAGAATAATTGTGTAAAGATATTTTTATATGAAAAAATTAAGAATTTTGGAGGAAAAAAGCGATACAAGAAATTCATGTGGAAAAATATTAAATAAAGGAAGTGGAGGGGTAAAATTAAGTTAATTAAGAAGTTTTTGGTGGATAGAACGCCGAATTAATAGAATTTTGATGGAAATTTATTGAATGGAAAAATTTTTGCAGCAAAAACATTTATGAAAGCCATTTTTGGAAGAATAAGCATTGGATAAGGTAATTTTAAGAGGAAATTAATTGAATAAAGATATTTTCAATATATATAATTGAATAACGATAAAATGGGTGACGAAAAAATTGAATAAAGAAATCTTTGGAGTAAAACGTTTTACATAAAGGAGTCCTTGGAGGAAATAGTTGAATTATGAAATTTTTGGAGGAAAACAATTTAAAGAGAGAAATTGTTGAATGGAAAAAAACAAGGAAGAAATAAATCATTGAGGGAATAACAGTGTCTGAAGTAAATTTTATTGGAAAAAGTTTGATGGATGCAATTTTTGTAGGAAAAGATTTTCAATAAATTGATTTAAGGAGGAAAAAATTTGAATAAACTTTTGAAGATGAAATAAATACTACGAGGAGAAAATTAAGAATATTCGACCAGTAAACTTAACTCTATTAATTACGTGAACGAAAAAAAAATAGGAAAATTTTATCTCTTGTTAGAAAATACTATATATTAATTTAGGTATGATCGAAGATATTACCAAGAATTTGCTATTTGTGAAAGTTACGAACATACCTTAACCTTGTAAACCTGTTATTAAAAACAGGACATTTGATATTGGACTTTAAATTGAAGTTGATGACCATCAATGTTGTGTGTAATTCGATTTTCGAATCGAAGATATTTAGAAATTGAATAGCTATAGAACTTTGAGTGGATAAGATTTTAATTATCTGTGCGATTTACCTGGTATATAAGTAACAGTTATTGTAGAGAAAACTTTATACGCACATACTTGAGCGCATATATAAGTTTATTATTGTTATTCAAGTTGCTTATCCTTTAAGACTTCATGAAAAGGTATCATTCTAAGAAGTTTCTCTCATTTCACTTTCGAGTAGGTATAGGATCCTGTCCAATATGTCAAGTGTAACTAGTGATAACCTCTCATCCTTCCAGCACTCCCCTGCATTAACTTCCTATATATCCAAAAATAGTAATGCTACAGCAACTCCCCAAGATGAGAGTAATTGTTGACTTTCACGGCAACTATCATGTTTCCGAAAGAAAAGTAGCAATAAAGAAAGCTAATGCAACATTCCAAGATGGAAATATTTGTTTAGTCGCATAACTTCTGTCATGTTAACGGAAGAAAATGCCGAAATTTTTACTAAAATGTTATGAATTGCATGATGAGGATAAATCAATAATGTTGAATCGAATTTTTAATCTTACCTTACATCATTGCACGATGATAAATTTACCAGCGTTTTAGAAAAATGTGGTTCACCTGCAAAGCACTAAGCGATGAGGCTTTGTGTCGTTCTAATGGAAGCTATTCTTACTCCGAAAGTTTTTCCACTAACAAAAAGTGTAAGTTTTGACACATACATTACTTATCTTCATTCGGGAGTATGAGTGTCCTGTAAACAGAAATCCTCCTAATTGTTCTTTACTATCTCGTGAATACCTTGGCTCGTGCTCGTACACGCGTCGCTCCTATAAGTCAAAATAAGCATATTCTTGGTTACAATCTAATGCATGGCATATTTGCCATGGAGTTTTCCAGGTAACGAAGCATGTTGACGATTTTCGAAGGTAATCTTAAGAAAGAATGCGGACCTTCCCTCCCCCTTCATTTTTCCATACCTCTTCCTACTCCATATCTTTCTAATTTTATTCTTAAAAATATTTCTCTCTCTGAGTCTTTATTAAAAAATACTCAAAAACGTCATGCAATACGACATTTATTCTACTGTCTTTTACGAAACTATTTACAGCATCCGAATGGCTTTTCTTTCTACGTTGGTAAAGTTTGAAGGAAAATATTCAGTAGCAATTTTATTGCTTAGATACAAAAACTATTTAAATATCTTAATATTGTCATTAAAAATTCAATTATAGTAACAAAGTGGAATATAGTAAACGTAAAAAAATAAATGTCGAGTAAACGTGAACTTTATTCTAAGGCAAATCATGACTTTCTACAGTTTTATTCCTCTGAATATTTGCATTCACATACATTTATCAGACAATTTTCGTCCAGCTTTTCTCCATTCCATACCACTGTGCGTCATACACTTAATACCGTTTAGCGAACTTTGCAGGGATCAATTTCTTTATTTTCTTTAATTAACACCAGCAAACTCTATGTGAGTAGCCTGCCTTCTGTCGCAGCGAAATAGAGGCGTTACGTCCTTTTTCATTTCTCTCATTTGTGACGTTACGTCAAGACCATTCCTCTTGGATCTCATCCATTCTGATGGAGCTGAAAAAGAAATGAGTGTATTTATTTTCCAATTCAAAAGATGTGAATTCATCACGTAATTTTAGCGTATAAATTAAAAGATAATAATTAAATTTCCTTCTGACATCGTAATTTGAATGAATATTGATGTATATTGGTGTGCTGTTAACAGATTTGAAAATGTAATAAGCTGTACGTTTTATGTCGGATTGTTCTTAGAATTTCTCTAACTATCCTTCCCTGAAGAATATGCTGAGGATGGCTGAGTGGAAGAGAGAATCCCTATTGAATCAATAAATAGATCGTTGAGGGTATTTGTAGAAATAAGAAAAGGAAAAGTAGCTGGGGAGAATATAAGTTATGTACTGAGATGATAGGTATTGTTTGAGAAACACTGAGCTTAAGAGATAATTCCTTCCCTTGGTATAACAAGAGAAAGACGATATTTTACAATCATTCTTAATATTCGGTTGATGTAATTGGAATCTGGACTTTATAAATTGACGTCAGGCGTCTTGCTCATAGTAGAGGTAGAGAGTTTTAGCTACGAAGGTACTCTCTATTCACGATTCCTCCTTCACATATTCACTATTCTGGAGAGTGTTTTCAGTAGTCTGTAACAATTATGTATTTGAATCCGTTTCTATAACATTTGTTGAAACCAACAGATAACAAATACGAATCTTTGAGACATTTACAAATGAATGAAATTACGCTAACACGGGATTCACCGGACCAGTAAATGCGTAATTATTAGCACATGACAGATATTTATAAAAAATTACTTATTTACGGGTGTGGATCCCCCTGAAAACTGATAATGTTCCCCTGGAAAGCAGAAAATATTCTTTCCCTTTTCGATAACACTTCTGCGCGTGCCCTTACACAGCTCTCCCCCAGAAGTCAGAACACGTTAACTCTTGGTTAAAATCTAATGCATAGTAGCTGAGTCAATTGACGGAGAAAGATCTGGATTTTCGAAGGTAACATAAAAAATGTATGGAGAACCTTCCGTGCCCTTCAGACCTTATCACTATACCTGTCTGTGCCTTATCTTTCCAGTTGTGTCCATAGGATTAAACTTCAGTTAGTTATATAATTTTCATCCAACGCCTAAATTCAAAAATTACAAGTTAACAAACATTTTGACTTTTACGAATTTGACCTTAAGGTGATCCTTTTAAAGTCAAGTGTGATAATAAAGTGCGTATTCACAGCTATCATCGTAACTTTATGTAATATTTGAACCTCTTTTCGATACTTTCAGTTCAAAAAAGTTTCATGTAATTAGAACTCGTTTTCTTTAATGTGTTAGAATGTTTTACAAAAAAGGGGGCTAAAATTTTCGCTGGATCTATCTGAAATATGTGATTTGTTGTTAACTTGATGATTTTGAACATTGTATAGCCCGGACGATCGCTCTGAGATGAGCTATCGCTGAGTCGTGGGAATAGAGTACGGAAATAATGAATGGAAATGAAACCATCTTTGATTATATGACTAATCTCTTCCAATTATTTCCGTATACGTACACATAACGAAAAAAGAGTATCGATTGAAAGGTATTTCATATCAAGTTTAGCAATTACTAAGGGTAGAGAATGTATATTTTCTTCACGCGAAACACTTTGTGTCCGACGAAATTAGGATATATTATGTTATCGACGGAGGTACGTAATTTACGGTGCTATCGCTAATGAGAATGCGGTTCTTGGATGAGGGGATACAGGTGCGACAACTATCTTTGTTTAAAGAAACAGTTTCATTAATTTTTTTCCATATTCTAATTATCACTTTCATTGTATCATTTGAGGGGAATGCAAATGTTAGGGAAGGATTAGTTATAAACACTGTACTGTGCTTAAATGAGATTATAGCTATTCGATTCCTTTTTTAACTTGCCCATTTAATTTCTTTAGGTGAGTGTGAATCCACCCTTCATGTTGCACGTCATTTGGCGAAATTATTGATGCAAGGACTTTTACTATGAGAAATGGTTCGTTTCCAAGTAATTGAAGTGAGATACTTAGTGCTCGAACTAGGAAGGTGATAAAACCTTTAACTTAATCTCATTCCAGATTCATAATCAATTATGGAGTTGAGAAAGTTCGCCTCTGATCCGATTTTTTAAAGGGTGAGCAGTCACTTTTGCGATCAAGTATTGCAAGGCCATCCATATATTGACTTAAAATAACAAATCTGAAGAAAATAAAGATTAAAAAGATAACTTTTCTTGAACTATTATGCAAAAATCTGATTTTGAAGCAAGCACCCTAAAAATCTTTTCGATGCCAAGAAATATTTCGCATACTAATATAGTATCAATTTCAACTCTGGTTTGCTAAATCATCATAATAAGAGTTTGCAGGTCTTAGGGAATTTTTCGATGATTTCTTATGAATCCAAAAATTATTCGCATGGTTTATGTTAACAAACGAGAAAATATGATTGGTCTAAATTCCCATAATGTCGATTTTCTAAGTATTTATACAAATTATTACATCCTCAAAATGTTATTCTTCATCACAACAGAACAACAAAAGAAGAACTTCAAGACTTCACACGCGGAGATGAAAAGTAAAAAAATGTGAAAGGTGGAGAGAGCGATTTCTTGTGAATTTTTAAACACCCGGGGTTAAATAATTGAAAAACAATAAATTATAGTAAATTTTGTTGAATAGTCAGCATACTTTGTCAAATTAGGCTCTAATTCGAGATGTAAGTTTTATCTGAAGTCATCCAATACTCTTTGCTCGGTAATTCCGTTTAACTCATTACTCCGATGGGACGAGACAGTGACACAGGTAGGAGAAGTAAAGGGATGAGTGAGGACTCCATTCGAACTCGAATACATTAAGGAGAAACATTACGTAAAACCTTTTCCCTTTCCCCTCTCCTCCTTCACGAGCAAAGTATATAAACCCTGAAATTTTTGTCGTCGACGCAGTCTTTGCCCAACGTTCGCGACGAGAACCTCAGTCGGCGCAAGATCTCTGGGAGTTGAAATCACTCGAGGCAACCATGCTGTTTCAACGTTAACTTCTCGAAGATACCACATCGCCGTAGAGATGCCCGACCTAACGACGTGGTCTTTGAAAGATTGCTGCCTCGACCGAATCTGAAGAAGCCTCCTGGCAAAGAAGATATGTGTGTTTGTGTAGTGAGCTATGGTCATTATAGTGAAATTTAGTGAATTTGTGATAGTGACTTCAAGAGGAGGTTCGGTTCGCCGATGGAAAGCTGAGGTCGGCCACCGCTGGAGGAATTCCTCAGCACAAGGTAAGGAATCTACGTCTTTCAGCTCGGAAAGGTGGTAGAGGGTAGGTTTCTTCAGAAATGGGCCCATCCAACGGGCATTAGAGAACAGGTCTGCATTAGAGTTTGGGGGGAATGGGAAATTAAGTGATAGGTAATACACACACTAATACAGACAGGCTCTTTAGCCATTAGAGAATAAAACTTAATTAGTCTTCTAAAATTCTTCCTTTTCTATCTTTTCCGTGGCTATGGTTTTCATGCTGTAGCCACACCATGGTTTTTATAGGGCTGGTTATTTGCAACTGCTGACGCGAGCATCCCGATCCCCCGAAATGACAAATTCCAGTTGCAGATAGCTGGCGAAACCCCTCCAATCAAAAGGGGAAACGAGCCTGGCACGATACGTCTTTGCGTGGTTTGGAAATTCGTGCACCTTCTTTTCTTTTGACCTAACATTTCAAATGATTCATAAATTTAATTTTTAGTATAGATGTCTGTAAGGTTTGCTTTTTTCTAACCTTTTTCTCCCTTCTGAATCTCTATAAAAATGTAATATTTTATTTCGTGAGAAGTTATTTATCTTATGATTAAACATTTTTACTCTTCCATGCAATTTAATAACATCGGAAGTTACGTATAGTTAAAATGTGCTGTATAACTTTGAGGTTTTTCTTTTAATTTACAGAAATGTTTCGCAACCTGGCTTCTGATCAGATATATTTCAAGGATCAATAGAAAACGTTTCCTCAGATGTGTAACATGCAGTAATACTGTTCAAGAGAAGGTATAAAAAAACAAACAAGGTAAGTTTCGCGATTTTGAGGAGTATTGTCCACAGAAGCTCATTAAAATTTGAAATGGGAATATAAATTAACTTTTATAGCTAGAGGAATTCGTTAATCGAATACGTCGAACTCATTATTGAAATATTCCCTACTTATAATAATAATATCTTGATTCTTTATGGTTAATCTTTCATGCGAGAAATTCAGATTTCCTAAATTTTCCACATTTCTGAATGCCAGGTTTTCCTCAAATTGTGTAAAATCGAAAGAGATGCGATCTCCTTGATTCTGATACTAATCCAGTCCACCAAAACCTTTTGGTTGTTGAAAATTCATTTCGCGAGTACCTGAATATTTCGTAACAGATTTAATATTTCCAGTCATTTTCAGTAAGTCGTACAATTCGGTAGTTGCGATTCAGCTTTGCAATTTGCAAAAACGCCGTCCCCTAGAAAATAAATAAAAATGTACTTTTACGATTTTAATTGTACACCTACACAGAACTAAGAAATTATCGGTCGATAGGAAAGACGAATATAATGCAAAGTTTGAAAACTGTAGTCCCTTAGAAATGTCCATCGAGACTCAAAAAATAAATTATTTTTCTTTTTCGAACTAGTCTCGAATATTGCGATTCGAGATCTACACGAAATAACATTAATATCTGATTTAGAGACGGTACTACGCAGAAAAACTCGTTTCCTTAAGATGGATTTCGACGGTAGCGTTATGGCTATGATAATCCGCTCCAAGTGAGGAGATCAAATTGCCGCCGTAAGTTTTCCGTAAATTCATCGGTTCAGAATTTTTGACGAGGTCGATGCCATAATCATTTGGTAAACATCAAGAGAGAGGCATCGACTAATCGTTACAATAAATTATAGCTTAAACAGGTAGTTAATTCTGGTCGTTCTTCCCGCAGAGCATTAGAGAAGCTAATAGCCTGGATTCGATAAGGATGAGGTTGGTGTTATAACACCCCCTCCCATATGCCACAGGCGGGATTTCTATATATGATCTTGCTCTAGGTTCTAGGGTAGGCATTCGTTTATAGACGTCGGGGAGGTTCAATGAGACATTCAAGCTAAATCGTTACTTACGAAATCTAGGATTATAAAACCACTCTGATAAGAGTACAATGCAATAAATATTTGCAAAGTCATAGCTTGATGGATCCCCATGTTCAGAATTTTTTTTTCGGAATTTAAACGGAACACCTATAAGTAAGATAAAGTTTCCTCGAATTGCACGCATTTTATTCAACTATTACCTGTACATGGACAGTGGTTTAACTATTAAAAAAATTGAAAACGGAAAAAAATTGACCTAAAAATTCCGAATTGCATCATCCCATGTCAGGATATATTAGGAATTAACATATTGTGTAAAAGCGAGTAAGAATTCTACCGGAGCTTGAAAAAATTACCGATGAATTAGGTGCATAGTTTCCTTTAAAATACTACACCCTTTCGCAAGTAAACATTTGGAATTAATTGTTATGATCGCACAGAATTTTATAAAGAATGCTGAAAGCGGAGTGAATTTAAATAGAAGTTACTAAGTGGACTAAACGTTCAAATACATGACACAAAAGAAAAATTACCGAAGACCAGGAACAGGAAGTGATTATTGAGCCTTCCTGAACGTGATAATACACTCATTTTCTACTGCCTTTTCTATTCGCCCTATTTCTAATCGTGAAATTCTTATAATGTAGCATAGAAGTTAAAGTTTGCTAATGCCTTTTTCACATGAAAGAAAAATTGTGTACGTTACAATGATAGAATATAAAAAACTGAGGACAGCTTCCGTTACGAATCATGATCGAAGGCTGCGTCATATCTAAAGTATAATTCTGGAAATCGACTTTCTAAAATATTGCCTACTTGTGCATTCGCATTTACAGGAATCATGACCTGAGTTAAGGCCTTGTAAAAAATTGTTCCAAATGAGCGCTAAGGGAAAAATAAGTAGGACGATACAGAAGGGATTTCAATCATGTATTTACGTATAATTTTAAATGTGTTTCATTCTTGTTGAGGACAGTACGTTGTTAGTGATGCACCACAAACATTTAAAATATTGGAAGATTTCGATAAGAGCTGACGAAGAGTCTCCGCAATGCGTTACAGCTTCATGTATGACGTCGGATAAAAAACTCATCCTTCTCTAAAATTAAGTAATGCGAAATAAGTAAGGTTTACGAGAACAGTAAGATTGATCGAAATTCAGTGGAACACGACATATTTTCGAAATATATACTGTTAATACGGAACCAGAAGGGCACCGATGTACTTTTACCTTATTATGAATTGATAAATCTTAGCAGAATCTAACAGAGGACGTTTTGAAGTAATTGAATGCAATTTTGAGAGCAGTTTACGCAGTACAATGATCAGAATATCCGATCCATCAAAGTTTTTCGAACAGACTCTGGATTGAATATTTTACAGCCAAAGATAGTATTATAACTCTAATATTTATTGATTTACATTATATTTGAATAGCTTTGACGATTAAAGAGAATAATTTTAACCAAAGTGTTTGGCGAGATCCATAGGTAAGTATCTGTGTGAGCTATTTCATAGGAGTTCATTGACCCGTATCAGCTGATTGCCCCTGTTCGCTAGCAAACAAGCATCGCCTTCGTACATGTCTGGTAGTATTATTCACAGGATAGTAGTAACGCTCTCACTGGCAATTAAGAAAACACTAATATTAGGAAAGAGTGGAGACCTGTGCCTGGACGAATACATATATGGGTTGATAATTTTAAGAATAACAACTAATATCATTAAATGAACTATTAGTAATAAACATGAAGTTCTACAGTATAACACCTTTCAGAAGTAATATCATAAAGTAACCTAAGAGCTACTCAAATATTCATTTAATTTGAAGAAGTACATCTAAGAAAAAGATTCATAAAAATAATGACTTAAGACAAGGGGAGGTTAGCCCCTTCATTTAGCTAGTAACACAAGAGTCCCTAAAGCCATAAAAGGATTTAAAAAGATTGTTGGATTCAATTACCAATTTTATGGCATTGGCTACTCCCTATAAATGAAATATGAAAAATGTTAGGAAACACAATTGAGGGGTTTAGAAATGATCATTATCAATCTTCTTCCATGATTATTATGAATTAGTATGTGAAGCATGGCTCTCTAAGGTCAAGGTATTATTTGTTTACTAAATTGACAGATAAACTAATTTTATGTTATCATATATTGGTTTTAAATTAATATTAATTATTAATAAAAACGCTGCAGTTTGGTCTTTGGACCAGGTGGCAATGGTGGAATAGAAGAAGGGAATTACAATGACAACTGTCCGCTATTCACCCTTGGATGGAAGGAAAAACTCTACAAAAACCTCCCTCAGACAGTACAAATGTACACAGAATACAGTACATAATCAGAATACATAACACAGGTAGTATACACACAGTATGTAGTACATATACAGAACAGAAGAGAATTTTAGGAAACGCCCACAGTGCTGTACATTATACATTGTGACATTCGTAAAGGCAGGGAGTTAATAACAAAATGAGTAGATTAGACAGAAGAATTAGTAGATTACAGAATGAGTAAGAAATATGGATACAAACAAAACTTTACAAATGTTTAATTTTTTTTTTTTAATTTTAGTGTTTTTTGCATAGGAGTGAAGTTCTCCAGGTAATGCATTTCATTCCCTTATACCTAGGTTTATTGATGAATATTTCGTTACATCGGATTTCTGTACGCGTTCCTTGATTTTTAACTCGTGGTCGCCGTGTCTAATATAATTATGTGTATGAAACCTCGCTCGTAGTTATTCCCAGCCGTGCTTAGATTTCCACGTATTAAATATGCCAATTAATCTAAATGTTTTCCTTCCAGACGATAATGGTTCCCATCCTAGCTCATCCAACATTTTACTGACACTCTCATCATTTTTATGCCTTCCTGTTACATATCTAGCCACTCTCCCATGTACTCCTTGAAGTGTCTTAGTAAGACCTGATTCACGTGGGTCCCATACGTTTGTCACATATTCAACAATCATCCTAACCAAAGATTTATATTTACATTAAAACTTAATCTGTTTACATTTCCCTACTTTCATCACCATCCCATTAACTTTAGACCACACATTAAAGTAACATATAAAATTCTTAAAGCATCCTACCATTTCAATCACATTTAAGAGCTTTTGCTTACCATTAATCAGTGTGAAGTAATTCAAATGATTTATTTTCACTGTTTGAGTGCAATCATTTATGAGCCTCTTTGTTGGAAAATCTCATTACATAGCTTTAAAAATTCAATTTCCTTGGAATTAAAAGGTGATAATTATTATTAAGCTTGTGTTAATGATTAATGCCTTAAATACAACAGACCTACATTATGATTACTTGAAGTATTGTTTCTATAACATCTTAACTTCCGTATCATAAAGGAGGAAAATAGATGTATACTCTACTTCATCACAATTTTTATATAGGGACATGCTGTTTTAGTATATACATTATTATAGGTATTATGAGTATCAAGAACTAATCAATGATTATCTTCAATTAAGTATCTTATCTCAAGTAATCACCCTTTTAAAATAAATCTGAAGCCTAAAAATATTTTCTTCTATTTACTACCTCCGAAATTGTAATCAGCAAGCATCAATTAGTAAGTAAATGGTATTGTGAATGATTTGATAGTAGAAAGTGATATTCTATAGAATCTTAAGGGCCTTATCTATGACTTAAAGTAATATCTTCTTTAGGAAATCAAAGCATAAGTTATAAATGAAAATTTGGGAAAAAGGAATTGGTAAGGAGGTAGTATAAGACAACTGCAAATCACATCCCTGCTACAGAGAACTGATTTTCCTTTGTTCAGAATAGAGAACTCGAAGTATAGCGCAGGATAATAATCTTCTAAGGGAAACAGAGCTTAAAGTATATAGAGATCCTCTGTTGCTGAGAAGACTATATGAAGTAACTCGTATTTTGAATATAATATTCGATTGACTTGAATCAGTTCAAAAAATGAGCACGAGTCTTTGATAATTTGAGCTTCAGTAGTGAATAAACTATTGCAATCTGAGATGTTCGATTTCCAAGTGATATCAGGAAGATTATAATCACCATAGATTACGCAAGAGGCATTTGGGCAAAGACTTACGACTAATTCGATTGATTCACAGTGAGCGGAATAAATATCCACTGACTACCTTGGAGGGATATAGACAGCACCAACCAATATATTCCTTTTTTGATAATAACTTTAACACAGTTTTGCACTACTTAATCGATTGTGGCACTTACACACGTTGAGTTTTACCTTTTGTATACAGCGACTAACATACCACCACCGTACTCTCAAGAAATGGTGAGGGCATCACGATTTTTTCTGAACAAGGTATAGTAACATAGCCCAATTTCAACGTCAATAATTCCACCAGTAAGAGTCGTTTCTGTTAAAATAAACACATCAAAATCTAAATGTGCAGTATTCAATTCCAGCTCAGCTAATTTAGACCTTTACCCACTTTTTGGAAATAAAAGCTCAGCTGCTCAGAATTTCGCTTTTTGGGTCAATTCTTGAAATGATTCGCAATATATCATTAATATTTTTAATAACCAAATCAGTTTCGCGTGTAGTTTTTGAAAGTGCCTTTGTTCCCGTTCTGTACGATCCTTATTTATTGAGATTATTCAGCAGTTGCGGAGAGAACTTCTTGGCTTTCTTGAACCAGAATAGTTGACATGGTTATTGGGCAAGGATGATATTTATGTCATAATGTTACTGATGTATAGAATATAATAAAATTTACAGTTCATTATGTAAACTTGCTGTATCACTTCCTGTATCTAGTCTGACAGGTGAAATTATATGCACGCAATTCGTTTCATGAGTGTGGTAGTTAGCTGGTCGACGCTATGAGAAATCAATCAGCTGCTGCCTGTGCCCGCCGCATTCATTTACCTATTAATCTGTGAACAAAGGATGGCTGATAATTTACTGAGGTTCCTCTGAAAAGTAAATCATTTATTATACCTCATGGCACAAAAGTCTTTTTACCAAAGTATAAACCGTAGAATTGCATGCAAGTTTTCGTTGAGTCCCTGAGCATATCATCATCCCTATGGATTGAAAGCTGTAAGTTCTTGTTTTCTTACTGAAACTTTTAGCGAAATACCATGCCTTCTCACTAAGCGAACGAAGCAGGGGCTTACCTTACGCCTCATATTTTATAGCAAGCCTCACTTGGAAAACTATCTGTGGCCACTCTTGCAGGAGATGAGGATCCAACCTCCGGGTAGTTGACATCCCAGACAGATGTTGTAACGATTTTTTATATTATCACCTTTCCTTCTTAAATTATGCGGTGGGGTTACTAGTAGTAGTAGTATGTGGGTATTTTAATTCTAAATAAATCAAATATCAGCAATTATTTGTTATGTTTAATAACTAACTACGAGAGGCAAAAGTAGTGACCTCGTATTCTTCCTTTCATTTGACCATCCGTCCGCATCCTCTGAATACTATTACTATTATATTTCGTACATATATTGGGATCGCTTTGTTTGAACGGATTCGTTCTTGTTCAGAAATTAAGTAAAAGAATCCTTGCAGATAGTCTCCAGCGTTAAGAGCTTCAATCAGCAGCTCTTTTATCTTGATGCTTTCTTGCTTGCGTGCTGAAATAAAGTAAATGATGCCTTTGAAACAACTGACAACAACTTACTTTGTATTTGCAAAATCAATAGTCTTGAATTATTGTCAAGGATATCCAAAAGATATCTAAATGATTTTTACAGTCATGGTTTACATTTACATCAATTAATAGAAATGATGAACAATCCAAGTCGATATTGGCAAGGGTGGAACTTCATGATTAATCCAATGTGCACGTTTTGAATGTTTAACACCACCACTACCACAAACAGGGATATTTAAAAAATATTAAATCTTATATAATTTTGCGATTACACCAGTACTTAAATGGTTTTCTTCAGAAAACCATCATTTAAATGAAATTTGAATAATATGAGAATTGTACATTTGTAATATTTACACATTAATTATAAAATAAATAAGATAAATATCTTGCAATGAATTTAATTTCTTCATGTGAATAGTATGATTCTTTTACTTAAATTTAAGTTCAATCTGAATCAAAGAATATTTTACTAAGATTGGCACAACATCAATTTTGTACTCATCGCAAAGTAATACATTATTAAAACTTTTGGGTATAGGCACAGATGACTCTTGGTATATACATACAAATTTGAATTTATAAAAGGAAATTTACTTAGAAGTTCTGAATATTCTAATGACCTAGTATGAACCAAAACTACCCTCCATGAATTCAGAATTAAATTTAACATACTGAGAGATGTATCTAATTTGGTGGTTTCACGAGGCTTAATTACATTATGCAAAGAAACAAAAACAAATAGTGAATATGTGAGGTATGTTCTGTAAACATTAATTTTGCAATTTAGTTATGAGAGGATAGCTTAAATGGAAATAAATTATTCAGACTATGATTATCATATTTATACAAAGTGAGAAAGGTAAAGCAGCAAGTTATACAATGACATATTTCAATATTTCACACTAATGTACAAACTAAACACTTGTTGCTTCTCAGTAGATATCTCAGTATATATTGATATCATTTTATGTGATTCATGTTTTTTCATCTAATCAACCCTTTTTCCTCTAACTACAAAAATATCCCCTGAAACTCTCTCAAGGGTTCATTCCCTACCAATAAAACCTAGTGACTATTGTTTGCTTGAACCTGAACAATGGGAATTGTTGGAAAGCTGAGAAGAACTCTTGCTTGGGCACAGTATCCTTATCTCTATAATTGGTGACCATGAATTAGAAGTTAGAATGAAGGGAAAAATTAAGAGACTAGTAACTTTGTTGCAATATGCTTTCATAACCAGGTTAGTTCAAGCAAGAGATAACACTATGAGGTTATGTTTTGCAACAAATCTATATGATCCATTACAACATACCTGCTGACTTAGAAGTGTACGGTGTATTAGTAAGGATACCGATCAACATTGCAACGGCAACTTCACGTATACAACCTAGAATGGTTTCAACTGAGTTGAAAGATATGGAGAGAGTGCAGAGGAAGCCTTTGGCTAGGTAGTGTGTGAAGTGTTTACACAGTGAAGAAGAGCAAAAGATAGAAAGCTAAGTGACAGCAGCTGACAAATGATGAAACGACGTAAGGAACTGAAGAATTCAGATACACAAAAGGGTAACATCGAATACGTCAAGCTTTGTAAGGCTATCTGAAGAGCAATTAAGGAAGATGCGAGAAAATTCAATGAGAGAATTGTGCAAGAAGCTTTAAAGTATGAAGAAGAACAGACAACACCTAGCAATTGGAAGAAAACAGATTTTAGCCATACAGAAGGAAGATGGTGCAAGAACTTTCAACAGACAAGCAATACTAAAGACGGCAGCAGAATACTTTGGCAACCTATACAAGAAGGAAGGAAATGCTGAAAAGGAAAGCCAAGAAGCAAGCCAAAACCAACAAGATCCCCTCTCTATTCTCCCAGAAGAAGTAATTGCAGCAATAAAGCAGACGAAGAATGGAAAAGCAGGAGGCATAGATGGAGTGTTAGCAGAATATTTAAAACTTGGTTGAACAGAAGTTGCACACGTTGTAGCGCAGTTATTCACTGATTGCCTGAAACAAGGAAAAATCCCTCAGAACTGGAATCATGCAAGAATAGTCCTTTTGCACAAGAAAGGAAGCAAGGAAAAGCTGAAAAATTATCGCCCCATCCTTTTGTTTACAAAACATTCATGAGGATAATAGCTGAACGGATAAAGATTATTCTATCATCTGCCCAGCCTAGAGAGCAAGTAGGATTCCGGAAGTACTGTGGACCACATCCACACACTACAAGAAATAATCAGCAGAACGAATGAGATGCCACTAGGACTCTGCTTTGTGGACTATGCTCAGGCCTTCAACCCGGTAAGTACCTCCTCTATACTGGAAGCTCTGGAAAAACAAGGAGTAGATGCAGAGTACATCCGTCTTCTACGCAGCATTTATAAAAATGCCACAGCCTCAGTAATGCTAGACGAAGTTACTGAAGTGTTCGTGATGGGTCTTTGCACTTTTTCCGGTTGATTTATTTGGCAGTTGTAGTGTGGAGGCCACGTGACATAGGAATAATCGAGAATAGGTACTACTAGGCTAGTGAACAGTGTTTTCATTGCAAATGTATCGTAAAAATCATTAATTAGTAACTTTGATATTAAACCAAGCTTTTTGAGATCTTTACTGACTATTTGAACTATATGATTGCCCAAATTTGAGGTGATGTCATATAATACACTCAAATCTTTCACAGTGCTTGTCCTTGTTAAAGATATATTATTAATGTGGCAAGTGCAAAGAATAATTGCTTTACATCAGTGGAAAGATATACACTTACATTTACTTTAGTTAAATTGCATTGTTGAAACACCAGTTATTTAGATTATCCACAGCATTTATAAGTATTCTACAAGCAGACATAGATTTAAATTTAATTGATAACTTTAAATCATAGGTATCATTGATAATTTAACTGGGTTGAAAATGTTAAGCTATATCATTTAATAAATAAGATGAGCAGAAATGGTCTTAAGTGAGAATTTTGTGGTACCTCTGCTGTTACTGCATATTCATAAGACTTGCATGATATAATTCTCACAAGTTGTTGCCTTTCTATCAAATAACTTGTATTCCAGCTATGAAGATGGCCAATTATACCATAGTTCTCTCATTTACCTAATGAGTGGTTGATACTTATGTTATGAAAAACTCATTTAAAATCTTTATATACAGCATCAACCTCTGAACCATCATTAAAAATAATCAGAATGTAGTTCTTATAAGTAACTAAATTCGTGGTAGTTGATGGGCCTTGATAGAAACCATGTTGCTCATTGATAATCATATGTTTAAATAAAGGACTTATGAAATCAAGGACAATGCTTTTAGATATTTCACAATGCAACACTGAAATGAGACTGGTCTATAGTTAAGAACATCACATTTTTTCCAGACTTACAGATATTAAATGACTAATATGATGTGCTGCCAGGATATTATATCAATACCGTGAAAAGGATAAATTATCTCTTATGGTCCATTACCAAATGAATGCCCATGGAACATGACTTCAGGGAAGCCTTAATTTTTCTTTTGCATGTTCATATACTTCCAAAAATATTTCATGTAATAAGGCATTGAAGATTATACCCTTTGAATAAAGCTGTCTGGCATTCTTTTATTTCCCTTTTAACATTCTTACGTGAAACAAAGAACTCTATATAAGCTCTGGAAGATTTAGTTAGTTGATGTTGACTATGTGTGCTTTTTAGTAGTTATGGCCTTGATGATATTTGTGGTAAAATTATTGTAAAGCTTGGAAATTGGCTTTTGCCTATCTTTTGATAATTTGAGCTTCAGTAGTGAATAAACTATTGCAATCTGAGATGTTCGATTTCCAATTGATATCGGGAAGATTACAGTCACAATTGATTACGTAAGAGGTCTTTACTGCTTTGCTTCCTTTTAATTCATTTCAATGAATTGAAGTTAACGTTTCAAGTGGTCCTATTTCTTAAAATGTTACTTTAAGCAGCAGAAGCTACATTGAGATATCTATAAAAGAGGTAATAATATCAAATATTATATATTTGTTGATATAAGAATAAAACATTAAAAAGAGATTCTGATCCTGAGCTGTAGTTTCTTGCTATCAATGGCGAATAAGATAATGTTTTTAGCACTATTTACATTTTATTATGTAGTTTGTAAATTATTAAGTACTTTATTATTAACCCAGAATATATTCTTTTAAAAATTTTCCCAACTGGTTTCCATATTCCAGTATTTTCCAATATCTTTATTTCAAAATACAGACTAAATTAGCGTAATTCATTCTTGCCTTATTTATTAACTCCATTAGTCTCTTTCTTATTTGTCATAGGTATATCAATAAATCTTTTGAATATGTTTTGATATGTAATATATATTCATGGTGTAGAATATGTGGAAAAGGAAAGAAAAAATTATTTTAGTATTTCCACATTTTAATCTCAATTTTTTAAGGTTTTTTCTGTTAGTTTTTGTTCCAAATTATATTTTCTAATTCCTATTATTCTAACTCCTTTAATTCTGTAATTCTTTAAGATTACAATTTTATTGAAAATAAAAATAATTCTTTCTATGTAATTGGTTCGTAATCATTTTTCTTAATTACCTTTAATAATTACGATACATTTATTCACATCTAATCTGACAAAAATTTACCGTGGCACCGTGTATTCCTTACGGGAGTATGGCGCGCGGTGTTCTATCAGAAATTTAGTTTACTCTTTACTGAATATCATCGACATCAACTATCGCCTACTTTCTTTTTCTAAGCAAGAGTCTCAATACCTCACGCCATTCCTCCATAAGTAATATTGGATTCATGATGTTGGACGAAGTATAGCTTACTGAATTAAAAAAATTAATTGAAAGTAAATCTCTTACGCAATGTTAATACTGGTTAATACGTGCAGAGAAACACATTTACCTTTGTTACATAACTTTCCGCTCACTTTTGCCATGATTTGTTGTTCATTATTGTGGTTTCAGGCGCAATGGTGTTTTTTATGTACCGCCTCAGATAAAAATGACGCAGTTTCCTATGAGTAATGAAAACTTGCACTCCTACACTATAATTAGTTGTGTAATTTCAAATTCGCGAATAAACATCCGCGTAAAGTTTGCAAATATGAGATGATAGATTATTATCACTAGTTTCAATAAGGTGACCAATGAAATTCTATTTAATGCAGTAGCTATCTCCAACTTGAGCATGGTTAGGTATTCAAAGTTTAAAACTGAGTCGAGTTGATATACCAGGACGAAAATTATTTACCTAGTGATGTAATCAGTATTTTACCTGATGAAAGTAACAGTGTATATAGTATGGTTAGGCTGGCAATTGTTATTAGATTTGCATCAATAACAATAAAATGTGTCATGTATCATTTTAGTTGACTGTTAGACTGGTAAAAATTAAGCTTCCTAAAATTTACCCATAGCGTGGTGCTGCAAATGAATCCTCAATCCTGGATAAAGGGTACTTGACATTTTATAAACATTCCTTTCCCGTAACCCTGTAGTTTTTGTATATACATCGCGCATTCTCAATCCACTATCTGGCTACATCTCAAAAAAATTTGTAAACAACTTTAGTTCAGCATTCATCCTTGCTTTAAGCTTAATGCCACGGATTGATACTGAAAAATTATAATTTTGACTGTATCAATTATAAGAGAAATTCTTATTTTTCATCACTTTAAATTAAGTAACATATTACTTATTTTAGCTAAATGGATATGTGCACTAGTGTCGTTTGCCTTGCAGTTAAATAATTCCCTATATAGGGATATGAATTCCACTATTTCAAATAAGAATAAAAAAAAAGAAAGTAAGTGAACGTGGGTATTCACTCGAGATTTATTAGAAAGGAATCACGGCAATCTGCTGAACGCTATCCGTGTGCATTTGTTGCAGAAAATAAACATCGCATTTCCCGGTAAGAAACACACTTAACGCTACTGTACTATCTCACACCGAAAATGTCGCGGCGCGCTCATGTCTGAATCTTATGACAGCTGGTCAACTTCGGTTTGTTAAGGTGCTTGGTTCTTGATATCTTCTTTTTGGAATAGAATTTTTTTTCTTCTGAGAGCGATTTCTGGTTTACATAAGTACGAAACTTTCTCTCGACTGTAAGAAGGAGTCACAAGAGAAATGTTTCATTATAGAGATACTTTTCCTATCCCTTTCAATTATATGGTCATCTCAATTGTTCGATATTTTTAATGCCCATTTTTGTCAAAGAGTGAATGCAATGCCCCTTGTAAAGTCGTCAACGATCTTTTGAATCGCTGGAGGAAGTCTATCACATTCGAATGTTTCAACGTGCTAGCCATGGTCTGTCAAAGGAGAAAGTGAATATGTTGATTTCTTTGAATCTTTTGATTTCGTTTAGAAATCTTTCAATTTCTTCCTTAGCAATTTAGGGTTTTTAGTGCAAGAGGATGAATTCTCAAGAATTGTGAGAGAGTCATGCTAATGGATTAACTTACATCTGCAAGTAGGAGGACACAGTGATGTGGTTAATGAGTGGTGTAGCGTACAAGCAATGTTATTCATTCTGGAGGACTTTTTGCAGCAAAATAAGAAGTCCTTCAATCCCTCGCTGCGTGTGAGTAAACAATTATGGGAATAAGTAGTTACTCTCTTGCATCATATCATATTCTTGTCATGAAGCCAGTCTTAAAATTATTATGAAATGCATAATGCAAGTGGTACCTTTCTTGCAATGAATTTTTCTGAAAGATGCTAGTGGCAGTCAGGAGCTCCCTTGTTATGTTTTGTTTTATAGCTTATGTTCCCTTAGTTTCTCAAAAGCATTATTTTTTTAAACAATACAGAAGGCTGGTGCTGTCTTTGAATATGAAATCTTGGGAATAAAGTGATGAATTTTGTCTTCTTTGTTATTCAGAAATTTCTGTCGGTATATGTTGTTTATGCTTCAAATTAATAAGTAATTAGAAATATTTTAGCCTTTATCTCTTATATTTTGACTTCTGTATGTGAACATTTCCTATCTGCTGATCCAGTTGATTTATGTTGGCCTAGTTTTTATAATTACTTTCTTTGATTGATTATAATAGTATATTTAGAAGTTCCCATTTTGTTAATGAATTTGAGCTATTAGTTGAGTTTCTGATTCAAGGCTAGTATCAACTTATTATTTCATCCTCTAATGGCAATCATACTTATTTCATAAGAGCTTCTTTTTCCTCACATCCCACATTTGAAATTTTGCATGGTGAGCATTAATGACAAGATTGATTAATTATCTTTGAGTTTTGTTTTCAAATATTTGTCTTTGGATAGATATCTGAACATTTTCTCATAGTCTCTATTTCATTACTTCAGTTTCCATTTAGCCAAGTTAAGTCATACCTGTCTTTCTCTTGCGCATATTGGCTACTCAATTATATTTTCAACATTTGCAATAACATTTCTAGTATTAAAGTCATAATCATCCAAGATATAGTATTGTGAATTTCAATTATTTGCCTTCTATTTCAATGATCCTTTTTGAGTCGTAAAGACTCTCACAGTTATAATTTATGTATGATTTTATCATTCATTTGGTTGGAAGGGAACTTCTTGAAAAGTTACTCAGTAGTAAAAGTATGCTCAGGTGAAATTGAGATTCAAAAGACAAAAACACAATTTAATTGAGAAATCTCATTTGCTTTTAATTTAATTGTTCTTTATTTTTAAGGTGCAACATTTTAAAATGTGCATGTTTCCTTCTTTTACTATTTAGTACTTGTACTTGCAAAATTAATATATTTCCAAACCTTAGATAGATTTTTAAAAGAAATTGTTTCATTTAAGAAAACTGCAGTTACATTTATGTTAATTTTGGGGAAGAATTCCTAGCATAGGTTATTAGTTATTAGTAATTTCTATTGTATTTTGTCGTGACTGATTTACCTTTTGCATAAGGTTCCTTCCTTTGTAAGGGAATTTTAATGACCGCATTTTTATGGCATTGTCTTATGATCTGCCTTCAATATTTAAACCACAGACAGTATCTTCTGTTTCAACAGCATTCCAGCTGGCATCTGCAGGTCGATGCATTTCCTTTTGGTTTATCACATATTAATAATCTCTGATTCCAACTTCTAAATACTTTCCTTTTTATTCAGAAGAGTGCTCTTTCCATTTTTAGGTCGTTTTTGTATAGGTTACCATTAAGAGTATAAGAAATTAAACCGAAGAATTTCCTCATGGCCAGTTAATATTGTGTTAAACCTTCAGTGCTACTTTATTTTTAATATGAAAATAGACTTTAGAGTTTATTATCTTAGTATAGAAATTCAATTTCTCCAGTTTTAAATTTTGAAATGCATTTTAGAAGCAAATACTAAGTTGAAAAATATCCAACCATTTGATTTCTGTGTCTGTTTCTAGAATGGGAAGGTGCAAGTCAAGGGAAGCTGGGGACAGAAAGAAGATACATAAAAACTGGAATGTAGGGTGCAAAACGTGTATCACACATCCATCCAGTGGAGTGCAAAACAGGGAAGAGGGTATGAGTGAGGTTATGAGGGTGGTGGGATAACCCATGCTGAATAAGAACTAGATGGTTACCGAGTGGAAGGATACTAGGCAGATCTCCATGAATAAAACTATTGTAAATGACAATGAAGTATTCTCTTGAATCCAAGGCCTTGTTTTTTATATGTATACTTATAAATGTTAGTAATGGGCAATGTATAAATAATTATTTTACTTAATGTGACAACGTATTTAATGTTTTGAATTATTTAATTTATTTTTTCATCCTAGGCCTCCAAAAATGTTAGGTGAGAATGGTTGCACATATCTATGTCCAATATTATAGTCTAGGCCAAAGAATATTTTTTTGGCATAAAGATAAATAGTAATTTAATTTTTCAATTTTATAATGTACTTGTGCTAACTAGACCATTGTCACATGTTGATAAATATATGACTGTATATAGTGAGACATTTGAATTGATACAAATACTTACACCAATAAGGTCTCCGATAGAATTTGCATCCTAGGCCACGAAAGAAAAATTATCCACAAATGTATAGACAAAATATTGTACGGCCAGGAATATGTATAAATATTGAACATCGTATAATCATTTTCCCTAAATTTCCCTTCGATAAAACTCATGAGGGAATATTCCCCATTAGAATAGGGGAAAATGGGAAAGGAAAAGAGAGAGAAAGATAGATGGACAGAGACAAAGGTAAAAAGGGGACAGATAGGGAAAGGAGCAGAGAAGGGAAGGGAAGAGTAGGTGCATGTGAAGTAGAGGTTTATTAGTTTTTCAGATTTATTCTAAGTTCAACAAAAATTTTCACATATATAAAACTATCTACTGTGTTTTTTCTGTGAGTCATTCTAATTTGTTAATCATTATTCCATATTTATCACATATGACTGCAGATGCCTCAAATCATGATGCTAAGGTTGCTATGTTATTTCAATTAGCTGATTATTTTTCCTTAGATTCCTCTGCCTTATCATCTCCTACCTTTCTTAACATTACCTCTTTTAGTGAGTGAATTATTCCAGTGTGTTACCTTTTATCATCTCAGGTAGTTTCTTTTGGGTAAAGGTTTATAAATATCATATTTCATTCATCTCTGTTTTGTTTAATTTCTAATGATATACCAACCAACCTGTTCCATATACTTGTTTTTATCTATTTCTGAAGGCAATGCATTGTCTATGCTGTCAGATGTTTCTGTCTTCTGCTGTCATCTTCTTTTCTAAATAAATTTGGAAATCCATCAATCTCTTCCTTTCTTTTATATATGTAATTTCCTTGTTCTTACTTTGTTTTGCTAGAATATTGTTGATAATTAACATGGGTTTTGTGGAAGACATTCTTAATTTCATTGTCATAGCTTTCACTTAGTTTTATATAGTAATGTTACTATAAAAATCGCCTCCCTCAGCCCATGGAGCCCTATTTTTAACCTTATTTCTTGGCCTTTCTTTCAAACAGGAACTATTCCTCTGGTATATTCGCAAATTTTACAATTAGAGATTCTAAAGCTAGGAAGCCAATAAAATAATGAATACAAATAATCTGCACGGCAGTCTATTAAATAAGAGACTTGCCATATTTTGAAATTAAACTTTTTTACCCACATACTTGAAAGTTGATCGTTTTAATATCTTATCGAATAGAGATAACTCCTCCGCTAAAACTATAGTCTACGGCTGAAGTAATGACAGCATTTTTCAGATTTCCACGTACTAAATATGCCCGTTAATCTAAATGTCTTCCTTCCAGACGATAATGCTTCCCATCCTAGCTCATCTAACACTTTACTGACACTCTCATCATTTTTATACCTTCCTGTTACATATCTAGCCACTCTCCTTTTTACTCCTTGAAGTGTCTTACTAAGACCTGATTCACGTGGGTCCCATACGTTTGTCACATATTCAACAATCATCCTAACCAAAGATTTATATTTACATTAAAACTTAATCTGTTTACATTTCCCTACTTTCATCACCATCCCATTAACTTTAGACCACACATTAAAGTAACATATAAAATTCTTAAAGCATCCTACCATTTCAATCACATTTAAGAGCTTTTGCTTACCATTAATCAGTGTGAAGTAATTCAAATGATTTATTTTCACTGTTTGAGTGCAATCATTTATGAGCCTCTTTGTTGGAAAATCTCATTACATAGCTTTAAAAATTCAATTTCCTTGGAATTAAAAGGTGATAATTATTATTAAGCTTGTGTTAATGATTAATGCCTTAAATACAACAGACCTACATTATGATTACTTGAAGTATTGTTTCTATAACATCTTAACTTCCGTATCATAAAGGAGGAAAATAGATGTATACTCTACTTCATCACAATTTTTATATAGGGACATGCTGTTTTAGTATATACATTATTATAGGTATTATGAGTATCAAGAACTAATCAATGATTATCTTCAATTAAGTATCTTATCTCAAGTAATCACCCTTTTAAAATAAATCTGAAGCCTAAAAATATTTTCTTCTATTTACTACCTCCGAAATTGTAATCAGCAAGCATCAATTAGTAAGTAAATGGTATTGTGAATGATTTGATAGTAGAAAGTGATATTCTATAGAATCTTAAGGGCCTTATCTATGACTTAAAGTAATATCTTCTTTAGGAAATCAAAGCATAAGTTATAAATGAAAATTTGGGAAAAAGGAATTGGTAAGGAGGTAGTATAAGACAACTGCAAATCACATCCCTGCTACAGAGAACTGATTTTCCTTTGTTCAGAATAGAGAACTCGAAGTATAGCGCAGGATAATAATCTTCTAAGGGAAACAGAGCTTAAAGTATATAGAGATCCTCTGTTGCTGAGAAGACTATATGAAGTAACTCGTATTTTGAATATAATATTCGATTGACTTGAATCAGTTCAAAAAATGAGCACGAGTCTTTGATAATTTGAGCTTCAGTAGTGAATAAACTATTGCAATCTGAGATGTTCGATTTCCAAGTGATATCAGGAAGATTATAATCACCATAGATTACGCAAGAGGCATTTGGGCAAAGACTTACGACTAATTCGATTGATTCACAGTGAGCGGAATAAATATCCACTGACTACCTTGGAGGGATATAGACAGCACCAACCAATATATTCCTTTTTTGATAATAACTTTAACACAGTTTTGCACTACTTAATCGATTGTGGCACTTACACACGTTGAGTTTTACCTTTTGTATACAGCGACTAACATACCACCACCGTACTCTCAAGAAATGGTGAGGGCATCACGATTTTTTCTGAACAAGGTATAGTAACATAGCCCAATTTCAACGTCAATAATTCCACCAGTAAGAGTCGTTTCTGTTAAAATAAACACATCAAAATCTAAATGTGCAGTATTCAATTCCAGCTCAGCTAATTTAGACCTTTACCCACTTTTTGGAAATAAAAGCTCAGCTGCTCAGAATTTCGCTTTTTGGGTCAATTCTTGAAATGATTCGCAATATATCATTAATATTTTTAATAACCAAATCAGTTTCGCGTGTAGTTTTTGAAAGTGCCTTTGTTCCCGTTCTGTACGATCCTTATTTATTGAGATTATTCAGCAGTTGCGGAGAGAACTTCTTGGCTTTCTTGAACCAGAATAGTTGACATGGTTATTGGGCAAGGATGATATTTATGTCATAATGTTACTGATGTATAGAATATAATAAAATTTACAGTTCATTATGTAAACTTGCTGTATCACTTCCTGTATCTAGTCTGACAGGTGAAATTATATGCACGCAATTCGTTTCATGAGTGTGGTAGTTAGCTGGTCGACGCTATGAGAAATCAATCAGCTGCTGCCTGTGCCCGCCGCATTCATTTACCTATTAATCTGTGAACAAAGGATGGCTGATAATTTACTGAGGTTCCTCTGAAAAGTAAATCATTTATTATACCTCATGGCACAAAAGTCTTTTTACCAAAGTATAAACCGTAGAATTGCATGCAAGTTTTCGTTGAGTCCCTGAGCATATCATCATCCCTATGGATTGAAAGCTGTAAGTTCTTGTTTTCTTACTGAAACTTTTAGCGAAATACCATGCCTTCTCACTAAGCGAACGAAGCAGGGGCTTACCTTACGCCTCATATTTTATAGCAAGCCTCACTTGGAAAACTATCTGTGGCCACTCTTGCAGGAGATGAGGATCCAACCTCCGGGTAGTTGACATCCCAGACAGATGTTGTAACGATTTTTTATATTATCACCTTTCCTTCTTAAATTATGCGGTGGGGTTACTAGTAGTAGTAGTATGTGGGTATTTTAATTCTAAATAAATCAAATATCAGCAATTATTTGATATGTTTAATAATAACTAACTACGAGAGGCAATATTAGTGACCTCGTATTCTTCCTTTCATTTGACCATCCGTCCGCATCCTCTGAATCCTATTACTATTATATTTCGTACATATATTGGGATCGCGTTGTTTGAACGGATTCGTTCTTGTTCAGAAATTAAGTAAAAGAATCCTTGCAGATAGTCTCCAGCGTTAAGAGCTTCAATCAGCAGCTCTTTTATCTTGATGCTTTCTTGCTTGCGTGCTGAAATAAAGTAAATGATGCCTTTGAAACGAACGACAACAACTTACTTTGTATTTGCAAAATCAATAGTCTTGAATTATTGTCAAGGATATCCAAAAGATATCTAAATGATTTTTACAGTCATGGTTTACATTTACATCAATTAATAGAAGTGATGAACAATCCAAGTCGATATTGGCAAGGGTGGAACTTCATGATTAATCCAATGTGCACGTTTTGAATGTTTAACACCACCACTACCACAAACAGGGATATTTAAAAAATATTAAATCTTATATAATTTTGCGATTGCACCAGTACTTAAATGGTTTTCTGCAGAAAACCATCATTTAAATGAAATTTGAATAATATGAGAATTGTACAATTGTAATATTTACACATTAATTATAAAATAAATAAGATAAATATCTTGCAATGAATTTAATTTCTTCATGTGAATAGTATTATTTTTTTACTTAAATTTAAGTTCAATCTGAATCAAAGAATATTTTACTAAGATTGGCACAACATCAATTTTGTACTCATCGCAAAGTAATACATTGTTAAAACCTTTGGGTATAGGCAAAGATGACTCTGGTATATACACACAAATTTGAATTTATAAAAGGAAATTTTCTTAGAAGTTCTGAATATTCTAATGATCTAGTATGAACCAAAACTACCCTCCATGAATTCAGAATTAAATTTAACATACTGAGAGATGTATCCAATTTGGTGGTTTCACGAGGCTTAATTACATTATGCAAAGAAACAAAAACAAATAGTGAATATTGAGGTATGTTCTGTAAACATTAATTTTGCAATTTAGATATGAGAGGATAGCTTAAATGGAAATAAATTATTCAAACTATGATTATCATATTCATACAAAGTGAGAAAGGTAAAGCAGCAAGTTATACAATGACCTATTGCGATATTTCTCACTAATGTACAAACTAAACACTTGTTGCTTCTCAGTAGATATCTCAGTATATATTGATATCTTTTTATGTGATTCATGTTTTTTACATCTGATCAACCCTTTTTCCCCTAACTACAAAAATATCCCCTGAAACTCTCTCAAGGGTTCATTCCCTACCAATAAAACCTAGTGACTATTGTTTGCTTGAACCTGAACAATGGGAATTGTTGGAAAGCTGAGAAGAACTCTTGCTTGGGCACAGTATCCTTATCTCTATAATTGGTGACCATGAATTAGAAGTTAGAATGAAGGGAAAAATTAAGAGACTAGTAACTTTGTTGCAATATGCTTTCATAACCAGGTTAGTTCAAGCAAGAGATAACAGTATGAGGTTATGTTTTGCAACAAATCTATATGATCCATTACAACATACCTGCTGACTTAGAAGTGTACGGTGTATTAGTAAGGATACCGATCAACATTGCAACGGCAACTTCACGTATACAACCTAGAATGGTTTCAACTGAGTTGAAAGATATGGAGAGAGTGCAGAGGAAGCCTTTGGCTAGGTAGTGTGTGAAGTGTTTACACAGTGAAGAAGAGCAAAAGATAGAAAGCTAAGTGACAGCAGCTGACAAATGATGAAACGACGTAAGGAACTGAAGAATTCAGATACACAAAAGGGTAACATCGAATACGTCAAGCTTTGTAAGGCTATCTGAAGAGCAATTAAGGAAGATGCGAGAAAATTCAATGAGAGAATTGTGCAAGAAGCTTTAAAGTATGAAGAAGAACAGACAACACCTAGCAATTGGAAGAAAACAGATTTTATCCATACAGAAGGAAGATGGTGCAAGAACTTTCAACAGACAAGCAATACTAAAGACGGCAGCAGAATACTTTGGCAACCTATACAAGAAGGAAGGAAATGCTGAAAAGGAAAGCCAAGAAGCAAGCCAAAACCAACAAGATCCCCTCTCTATTCTCCCAGAAGAAGTAATTGCAGCAATAAAGCAGACGAAGAATGGAAAAGCAGGAGGCATAGATGGAGTGTTAGCAGAATATTTAAAACTTGGTTGAACAGAAGTTGCACACGTTGTAGCGCAGTTATTCACTGATTGCCTGAAACAAGGAAAAATCCCTCAGAACTGGAATCATGCAAGAATAGTCCTTTTGCACAAGAAAGGAAGCAAGGAAAAGCTGAAAAATTATCGCCCCATCCTTTTGTTTACAAAACATTCATGAGGATAATAGCTGAACGGATAAAGATTATTCTATCATCTGCCCAGCCTAGAGAGCAAGTAGGATTCCGGAAGTACTGTGGACCACATCCACACACTACAAGAAATAATCAGCAGAACGAATGAGATGCCACTAGGACTCTGCTTTGTGGACTATGCTCAGGCCTTCAACCCGGTAAGTACCTCCTCTATACTGGAAGCTCTGGAAAAACAAGGAGTAGATGCAGAGTACATCCGTCTTCTACGCAGCATTTATAAAAATGCCACAGCCTCAGTAATGCTAGACGAAGTTACTGAAGTGTTCGTGATGGGTCTTTGCACTTTTTCCGGTTGATTTATTTGGCAGTTGTAGTGTGGAGGCCACGTGACATAGGAATAATCGAGAATAGGTACTACTAGGCTAGTGAACAGTGTTTTCATTGCAAATGTATCGTAAAAATCATTAATTAGTAACTTTGATATTAAACCAAGCTTTTTGAGATCTTTACTGACTATTTGAACTATATGATTGCCCAAATTTGAGGTGATGTCATATAATACACTCAAATCTTTCACAGTGCTTGTCCTTGTTAAAGATATATTATTAATGTGGCAAGTGCAAAGAATAATTGCTTTACATCAGTGGAAAGATATACACTTACATTTACTTTAGTTAAATTGCATTGTTGAAACACCAGTTATTTAGATTATCCACAGCATTTATAAGTATTCTACAAGCAGACATAGATTTAAATTTAATTGATAACTTTAAATCATAGGTATCATTGATAATTTAACTGGGTTGAAAATGTTAAGCTATATCATTTAATAAATAAGATGAGCAGAAATGGTCTTAAGTGAGAATTTTGTGGTACCTCTGCTGTTACTGCATATTCATAAGACTTGCATGATATAATTCTCACAAGTTGTTGCCTTTCTATCAAATAACTTGTATTCCAGCTATGAAGATGGCCAATTATACCATAGTTCTCTCATTTACCTAATGAGTGGTTGATACTTATGTTATGAAAAACTCATTTAAAATCTTTATATACAGCATCAACCTCTGAACCATCATTAAAAATAATCAGAATGTAGTTCTTATAAGTAACTAAATTCGTGGTAGTTGATGGGCCTTGATAGAAACCATGTTGCTCATTGATAATCATATGTTTAAATAAAGGACTTATGAAATCAAGGACAATGCTTTTAGATATTTCACAATGCAACACTGAAATGAGACTGGTCTATAGTTAAGAACATCACATTTTTTCCAGACTTACAGATATTAAATGACTAATATGATGTGCTGCCAGGATATTATATCAATACCGTGAAAAGGATAAATTATCTCTTATGGTCCATTACCAATTGAATGCCCATGGAACATGACTTCAGGGAAGCCTTAATTTTTCTTTTGCATGTTCATATACTTCCAAAAATATTTCATGTAATAAGGCATTGAAGATTATACCCTTTGAATAAAGCTGTCTGGCATTCTTTTATTTCCCTTTTAACATTCTTACGTGAAACAAAGAACTCTATATAAGCTCTGGAAGATTTAGTTAGTTGATGTTGACTATGTGTGCTTTTTAGTAGTTATGGCCTTGATGATATTTGTGGTAAAATTATTGTAAAGCTTGGAAATTGGCTTTTGCCTATCTTTTGATAATTTGAGCTTCAGTAGTGAATAAACTATTGCAATCTGAGATGTTCGATTTCCAATTGATATCGGGAAGATTACAGTCACAATTGATTACGTAAGAGGTCTTTACTGCTTTGCTTCCTTTTAATTCATTTCAATGAATTGAAGTTAACGTTTCAAGTGGTCCTATTTCTTAAAATGTTACTTTAAGCAGCAGAAGCTACATTGAGATATCTATAAAAGAGGTAATAATATCAAATATTATATATTTGTTGATATAAGAATAAAACATTAAAAAGAGATTCTGATCCTGAGCTGTAGTTTCTTGCTATCAATGGCGAATAAGATAATGTTTTTAGCACTATTTACATTTTATTATGTAGTTTGTAAATTATTAAGTACTTTATTATTAACCCAGAATATATTCTTTTAAAAATTTTCCCAACTGGTTTCCATATTCCAGTATTTTCCAACATCTTTATTTCAAAATACAGACTAAATTAGCGTAATTCATTCTTGCCTTATTTATTAACTCCATTAGTCTCTTTCTTATTTGTCATAGGTATATCAATAAATCTTTTGAATATGTTTTGATATGTAATATATATTCATGGTGTAGAATATGTGGAAAAGGAAAGAAAAAATTATTTTAGTATTTCCACATTTTAATCTCAATTTTTTAAGGTTTTTTCTGTTAGTTTTTGTTCCAAATTATATTTTCTAATTCCTATTATTCTAACTCCTTTAATTCTGTAATTCTTTAAGATTACAATTTTATTGAAAATAAAAATAATTCTTTCTATGTAATTGGTTCGTAATCATTTTTCTTAATTACCTTTAATAATTACGATACATTTATTCACATCTAATCTGACAAAAATTTACCGTGGCACCGTGTATTCCTTACGGGAGTATGGCGCGCGGTGTTCTATCAGAAATTTAGTTTACTCTTTACTGAATATCATCGACATCAACTATCGCCTACTTTCTTTTTCTAAGCAAGAGTCTCAATACCTCACGCCATTCCTCCATAAGTAATATTGGATTCATGATGTTGGACGAAGTATAGCTTACTGAATTAAAAAAATTAATTGAAAGTAAATCTCTTACGCAATGTTAATACTGGTTAATACGTGCAGAGAAACACATTTACCTTTGTTACATAACTTTCCGCTCACTTTTGCCATGATTTGTTGTTCATTATTGTGGTTTCAGGCGCAATGGTGTTTTTTATGTACCGCCTCAGATAAAAATGACGCAGTTTCCTATGAGTAATGAAAACTTGCACTCCTACACTATAATTAGTTGTGTAATTTCAAATTCGCGAATAAACATCCGCGTAAAGTTTGCAAATATGAGATGATAGATTATTATCACTAGTTTCAATAAGGTGACCAATGAAATTCTATTTAATGCAGTAGCTATCTCCAACTTGAGCATGGTTAGGTATTCAAAGTTTAAAACTGAGTCGAGTTGATATACCAGGACGAAAATTATTTACCTAGTGATGTAATCAGTATTTTACCTGATGAAAGTAACAGTGTATATAGTATGGTTAGGCTGGCAATTGTTATTAGATTTGCATCAATAACAATAAAATGTGTCATGTATCATTTTAGTTGACTGTTAGACTGGTAAAAATTAAGCTTCCTAAAATTTACCCATAGCGTGGTGCTGCAAATGAATCCTCAATCCTGGATAAAGGGTACTTGACATTTTATAAACATTCCTTTCCCGTAACCCTGTAGTTTTTGTATATACATCGCGCATTCTCAATCCACTATCTGGCTACATCTCAAAAAAATTTGTAAACAACTTTAGTTCAGCATTCATCCTTGCTTTAAGCTTAATGCCACGGATTGATACTGAAAAATTATAATTTTGACTGTATCAATTATAAGAGAAATTCTTATTTTTCATCACTTTAAATTAAGTAACATATTACTTATTTTAGCTAAATGGATATGTGCACTAGTGTCGTTTGCCTTGCAGTTAAATAATTCCCTATATAGGGATATGAATTCCACTATTTCAAATAAGAATAAAAAAAAGAAAGTAAGTGAACGTGGGTATTCACTCGAGATTTATTAGAAAGGAATCACGGCAATCTGCTGAACGCTATCCGTGTGCATTTGTTGCAGAAAATAAACATCGCATTTCCCGGTAAGAAACACACTTAACGCTACTGTACTATCTCACACCGAAAATGTCGCGGCGCGCTCATGTCTGAATCTTATGACAGCTGGTCAACTTCGGTTTGTTAAGGTGCTTGGTTCTTGATATCTTCTTTTTGGAATAGAATTTTTTTTCTTCTGAGAGCGATTTCTGGTTTACATAAGTACGAAACTTTCTCTCGACTGTAAGAAGGAGTCACAAGAGAAATGTTTCATTATAGAGATACTTTTCCTATCCCTTTCAATTATATGGTCATCTCAATTGTTCGATATTTTTAATGCCCATTTTTGTCAAAGAGTGAATGCAATGCCCCTTGTAAAGTCGTCAACGATCTTTTGAATCGCTGGAGGAAGTCTATCACATTCGAATGTTTCAACGTGCTAGCCATGGTCTGTCAAAGGAGAAAGTGAATATGTTGATTTCTTTGAATCTTTTGATTTCGTTTAGAAATCTTTCAATTTCTTCCTTAGCAATTTAGGGTTTTTAGTGCAAGAGGATGAATTCTCAAGAATTGTGAGAGAGTCATGCTAATGGATTAACTTACATCTGCAAGTAGGAGGACACAGTGATGTGGTTAATGAGTGGTGTAGCGTACAAGCAATGTTATTCATTCTGGAGGACTTTTTGCAGCAAAATAAGAAGTCCTTCAATCCCTCGCTGCGTGTGAGTAAACAATTATGGGAATAAGTAGTTACTCTCTTGCATCATATCATATTCTTGTCATGAAGCCAGTCTTAAAATTATTATGAAATGCATAATGCAAGTGGTACCTTTCTTGCAATGAATTTTTCTGAAAGATGCTAGTGGCAGTCAGGAGCTCCCTTGTTATGTTTTGTTTTATAGCTTATGTTCCCTTAGTTTCTCAAAAGCATTATTTTTTTAAACAATACAGAAGGCTGGTGCTGTCTTTGAATATGAAATCTTGGGAATAAAGTGATGAATTTTGTCTTCTTTGTTATTCAGAAATTTCTGTCGGTATATGTTGTTTATGCTTCAAATTAATAAGTAATTAGAAATATTTTAGCCTTTATCTCTTATATTTTGACTTCTGTATGTGAACATTTCCTATCTGCTGATCCAGTTGATTTATGTTGGCCTAGTTTTTATAATTACTTTCTTTGATTGATTATAATAGTATATTTAGAAGTTCCCATTTTGTTAATGAATTTGAGCTATTAGTTGAGTTTCTGATTCAAGGCTAGTATCAACTTATTATTTCATCCTCTAATGGCAATCATACTTATTTCATAAGAGCTTCTTTTTCCTCACATCCCACATTTGAAATTTTGCATGGTGAGCATTAATGACAAGATTGATTAATTATCTTTGAGTTTTGTTTTCAAATATTTGTCTTTGGATAGATATCTGAACATTTTCTCATAGTCTCTATTTCATTACTTCAGTTTCCATTTAGCCAAGTTAAGTCATACCTGTCTTTCTCTTGCGCATATTGGCTACTCAATTATATTTTCAACATTTGCAATAACATTTCTAGTATTAAAGTCATAATCATCCAAGATATAGTATTGTGAATTTCAATTATTTGCCTTCTATTTCAATGATCCTTTTTGAGTCGTAAAGACTCTCACAGTTATAATTTATGTATGATTTTATCATTCATTTGGTTGGAAGGGAACTTCTTGAAAAGTTACTCAGTAGTAAAAGTATGCTCAGGTGAAATTGAGATTCAAAAGACAAAAACACAATTTAATTGAGAAATCTCATTTGCTTTTAATTTAATTGTTCTTTATTTTTAAGGTGCAACATTTTAAAATGTGCATGTTTCCTTCTTTTACTATTTAGTACTTGTACTTGCAAAATTAATATATTTCCAAACCTTAGATAGATTTTTAAAAGAAATTGTTTCATTTAAGAAAACTGCAGTTACATTTATGTTAATTTTGGGGAAGAATTCCTAGCATAGGTTATTAGTTATTAGTAATTTCTATTGTATTTTGTCGTGACTGATTTACCTTTTGCATAAGGTTCCTTCCTTTGTAAGGGAATTTTAATGACCGCATTTTTATGGCATTGTCTTATGATCTGCCTTCAATATTTAAACCACAGACAGTATCTTCTGTTTCAACAGCATTCCAGCTGGCATCTGCAGGTCGATGCATTTCCTTTTGGTTTATCACATATTAATAATCTCTGATTCCAACTTCTAAATACTTTCCTTTTTATTCAGAAGAGTGCTCTTTCCATTTTTAGGTCGTTTTTGTATAGGTTACCATTAAGAGTATAAGAAATTAAACCGAAGAATTTCCTCATGGCCAGTTAATATTGTGTTAAACCTTCAGTGCTACTTTATTTTTAATATGAAAATAGACTTTAGAGTTTATTATCTTAGTATAGAAATTCAATTTCTCCAGTTTTAAATTTTGAAATGCATTTTAGAAGCAAATACTAAGTTGAAAAATATCCAACCATTTGATTTCTGTGTCTGTTTCTAGAATGGGAAGGTGCAAGTCAAGGGAAGCTGGGGACAGAAAGAAGATACATAAAAACTGGAATGTAGGGTGCAAAACGTGTATCACACATCCATCCAGTGGAGTGAAAAACAGGGAAGAGGGTATGAGTGAGGTTATGAGGGTGGTGGGATAACCCATGCTGAATAAGAACTAGATGGTTACCGAGTGGAAGGATACTAGGCAGATCTCCATGAATAAAACTATTGTAAATGACAATGAAGTATTCTCTTGAATCCAAGGCCTTGTTTTTTATATGTATACTTATAAATGTTAGTAATGGGCAATGTATAAATAATTATTTTACTTAATGTGACAACGTATTTAATGTTTTGAATTATTTAATTTATTTTTTCATCCTAGGCCTCCAAAAATGTTAGGTGAGAATGGTTGCACATATCTATGTCCAATATTATAGTCTAGGCCAAAGAATATTTTTTTGGCATAAAGATAAATAGTAATTTAATTTTTCAATTTTATAATGTACTTGTGCTAACTAGACCATTGTCACATGTTGATAAATATATGACTGTATATAGTGAGACATTTGAATTGATACAAATACTTACACCAATAAGGTCTCCGATAGAATTTGCATCCTAGGCCACGAAAGAAAAATTATCCACAAATGTATAGACAAAATATTGTACGGCCAGGAATATGTATAAATATTGAACATCGTATAATCATTTTCCCTAAATTTCCCTTCGATAAAACTCATGAGGGAATATTCCCCATTAGAATAGGGGAAAATGGGAAAGGAAAAGAGAGAGAAAGATAGATGGACAGAGACAAAGGTAAAAAGGGGACAGATAGGGAAAGGAGCAGAGAAGGGAAGGGAAGAGTAGGTGCATGTGAAGTAGAGGTTTATTAGTTTTTCAGATTTATTCTAAGTTCAACAAAAATTTTCACATATATAAAACTATCTACTGTGTTTTTTCTGTGAGTCATTCTAATTTGTTAATCATTATTCCATATTTATCACATATGACTGCAGATGCCTCAAATCATGATGCTAAGGTTGCTATGTTATTTCAATTAGCTGATTATTTTTCCTTAGATTCCTCTGCCTTATCATCTCCTACCTTTCTTAACATTACCTCTTTTAGTGAGTGAATTATTCCAGTGTGTTACCTTTTATCATCTCAGGTAGTTTCTTTTGGGTAAAGGTTTATAAATATCATATTTCATTCATCTCTGTTTTGTTTAATTTCTAATGATATACCAACCAACCTGTTCCATATACTTGTTTTTATCTATTTCTGAAGGCAATGCATTGTCTATGCTGTCAGATGTTTCTGTCTTCTGCTGTCATCTTCTTTTCTAAATAAATTTGGAAATCCATCAATCTCTTCCTTTCTTTTATATATGTAATTTCCTTGTTCTTACTTTGTTTTGCTAGAATATTGTTGATAATTAACATGGGTTTTGTGGAAGACATTCTTAATTTCATTGTCATAGCTTTCACTTAGTTTTATATAGTAATGTTACTATAAAAATCGCCTCCCTCAGCCCATGGAGCCCTATTTTTAACCTTATTTCTTGGCCTTTCTTTCAAACAGGAACTATTCCTCTGGTATATTCGCAAATTTTACAATTAGAGATTCTAAAGCTAGGAAGCCAATAAAATAATGAATACAAATAATCTGCACGGCAGTCTATTAAATAAGAGACTTGCCATATTTTGAAATTAAACTTTTTTACCCACATACTTGAAAGTTGATCGTTTTAATATCTTATCGAATAGAGATAACTCCTCCGCTAAAACTATAGTCTACGGCTGAAGTAATGACAGCATTTTTCAGATTTCCACGTACTAAATATGCCCGTTAATCTAAATGTCTTCCTTCCAGACGATAATGCTTCCCATCCTAGCTCATCTAACACTTTACTGACACTCTCATCATTTTTATACCTTCCTGTTACATATCTAGCCACTCTCCTTTTTACTCCTTGAAGTGTCTTACTAAGACCTGATTCACGTGGGTCCCATACGTTTGTCACATATTCAACAATCATCCTAACCAAAGATTTATATTTACATTAAAACTTAATCTGTTTACATTTCCCTACTTTCATCACCATCCCATTAACTTTAGACCACACATTAAAGTAACATATAAAATTCTTAAAGCATCCTACCATTTCAATCACATTTAAGAGCTTTTGCTTACCATTAATCAGTGTGAAGTAATTCAAATGATTTATTTTCACTGTTTGAGTGCAATCATTTATGAGCCTCTTTGTTGGAAAATCTCATTACATAGCTTTAAAAATTCAATTTCCTTGGAATTAAAAGGTGATAATTATTATTAAGCTTGTGTTAATGATTAATGCCTTAAATACAACAGACCTACATTATGATTACTTGAAGTATTGTTTCTATAACATCTTAACTTCCGTATCATAAAGGAGGAAAATAGATGTATACTCTACTTCATCACAATTTTTATATAGGGACATGCTGTTTTAGTATATACATTATTATAGGTATTATGAGTATCAAGAACTAATCAATGATTATCTTCAATTAAGTATCTTATCTCAAGTAATCACCCTTTTAAAATAAATCTGAAGCCTAAAAATATTTTCTTCTATTTACTACCTCCGAAATTGTAATCAGCAAGCATCAATTAGTAAGTAAATGGTATTGTGAATGATTTGATAGTAGAAAGTGATATTCTATAGAATCTTAAGGGCCTTATCTATGACTTAAAGTAATATCTTCTTTAGGAAATCAAAGCATAAGTTATAAATGAAAATTTGGGAAAAAGGAATTGGTAAGGAGGTAGTATAAGACAACTGCAAATCACATCCCTGCTACAGAGAACTGATTTTCCTTTGTTCAGAATAGAGAACTCGAAGTATAGCGCAGGATAATAATCTTCTAAGGGAAACAGAGCTTAAAGTATATAGAGATCCTCTGTTGCTGAGAAGACTATATGAAGTAACTCGTATTTTGAATATAATATTCGATTGACTTGAATCAGTTCAAAAAATGAGCACGAGTCTTTGATAATTTGAGCTTCAGTAGTGAATAAACTATTGCAATCTGAGATGTTCGATTTCCAAGTGATATCAGGAAGATTATAATCACCATAGATTACGCAAGAGGCATTTGGGCAAAGACTTACGACTAATTCGATTGATTCACAGTGAGCGGAATAAATATCCACTGACTACCTTGGAGGGATATAGACAGCACCAACCAATATATTCCTTTTTTGATAATAACTTTAACACAGTTTTGCACTACTTAATCGATTGTGGCACTTACACACGTTGAGTTTTACCTTTTGTATACAGCGACTAACATACCACCACCGTACTCTCAAGAAATGGTGAGGGCATCACGATTTTTTCTGAACAAGGTATAGTAACATAGCCCAATTTCAACGTCAATAATTCCACCAGTAAGAGTCGTTTCTGTTAAAATAAACACATCAAAATCTAAATGTGCAGTATTCAATTCCAGCTCAGCTAATTTAGACCTTTACCCACTTTTTGGAAATAAAAGCTCAGCTGCTCAGAATTTCGCTTTTTGGGTCAATTCTTGAAATGATTCGCAATATATCATTAATATTTTTAATAACCAAATCAGTTTCGCGTGTAGTTTTTGAAAGTGCCTTTGTTCCCGTTCTGTACGATCCTTATTTATTGAGATTATTCAGCAGTTGCGGAGAGAACTTCTTGGCTTTCTTGAACCAGAATAGTTGACATGGTTATTGGGCAAGGATGATATTTATGTCATAATGTTACTGATGTATAGAATATAATAAAATTTACAGTTCATTATGTAAACTTGCTGTATCACTTCCTGTATCTAGTCTGACAGGTGAAATTATATGCACGCAATTCGTTTCATGAGTGTGGTAGTTAGCTGGTCGACGCTATGAGAAATCAATCAGCTGCTGCCTGTGCCCGCCGCATTCATTTACCTATTAATCTGTGAACAAAGGATGGCTGATAATTTACTGAGGTTCCTCTGAAAAGTAAATCATTTATTATACCTCATGGCACAAAAGTCTTTTTACCAAAGTATAAACCGTAGAATTGCATGCAAGTTTTCGTTGAGTCCCTGAGCATATCATCATCCCTATGGATTGAAAGCTGTAAGTTCTTGTTTTCTTACTGAAACTTTTAGCGAAATACCATGCCTTCTCACTAAGCGAACGAAGCAGGGGCTTACCTTACGCCTCATATTTTATAGCAAGCCTCACTTGGAAAACTATCTGTGGCCACTCTTGCAGGAGATGAGGATCCAACCTCCGGGTAGTTGACATCCCAGACAGATGTTGTAACGATTTTTTATATTATCACCTTTCCTTCTTAAATTATGCGGTGGGGTTACTAGTAGTAGTAGTATGTGGGTATTTTAATTCTAAATAAATCAAATATCAGCAATTATTTGATATGTTTAATAATAACTAACTACGAGAGGCAATATTAGTGACCTCGTATTCTTCCTTTCATTTGACCATCCGTCCGCATCCTCTGAATCCTATTACTATTATATTTCGTACATATATTGGGATCGCGTTGTTTGAACGGATTCGTTCTTGTTCAGAAATTAAGTAAAAGAATCCTTGCAGATAGTCTCCAGCGTTAAGAGCTTCAATCAGCAGCTCTTTTATCTTGATGCTTTCTTGCTTGCGTGCTGAAATAAAGTAAATGATGCCTTTGAAACGAACGACAACAACTTACTTTGTATTTGCAAAATCAATAGTCTTGAATTATTGTCAAGGATATCCAAAAGATATCTAAATGATTTTTACAGTCATGGTTTACATTTACATCAATTAATAGAAGTGATGAACAATCCAAGTCGATATTGGCAAGGGTGGAACTTCATGATTAATCCAATGTGCACGTTTTGAATGTTTAACACCACCACTACCACAAACAGGGATATTTAAAAAATATTAAATCTTATATAATTTTGCGATTGCACCAGTACTTAAATGGTTTTCTGCAGAAAACCATCATTTAAATGAAATTTGAATAATATGAGAATTGTACAATTGTAATATTTACACATTAATTATAAAATAAATAAGATAAATATCTTGCAATGAATTTAATTTCTTCATGTGAATAGTATTATTTTTTTACTTAAATTTAAGTTCAATCTGAATCAAAGAATATTTTACTAAGATTGGCACAACATCAATTTTGTACTCATCGCAAAGTAATACATTGTTAAAACCTTTGGGTATAGGCAAAGATGACTCTGGTATATACACACAAATTTGAATTTATAAAAGGAAATTTTCTTAGAAGTTCTGAATATTCTAATGATCTAGTATGAACCAAAACTACCCTCCATGAATTCAGAATTAAATTTAACATACTGAGAGATGTATCCAATTTGGTGGTTTCACGAGGCTTAATTACATTATGCAAAGAAACAAAAACAAATAGTGAATATTGAGGTATGTTCTGTAAACATTAATTTTGCAATTTAGATATGAGAGGATAGCTTAAATGGAAATAAATTATTCAAACTATGATTATCATATTCATACAAAGTGAGAAAGGTAAAGCAGCAAGTTATACAATGACCTATTGCGATATTTCTCACTAATGTACAAACTAAACACTTGTTGCTTCTCAGTAGATATCTCAGTATATATTGATATCTTTTTATGTGATTCATGTTTTTTACATCTGATCAACCCTTTTTCCCCTAACTACAAAAATATCCCCTGAAACTCTCTCAAGGGTTCATTCCCTACCAATAAAACCTAGTGACTATTGTTTGCTTGAACCTGAACAATGGGAATTGTTGGAAAGCTGAGAAGAACTCTTGCTTGGGCACAGTATCCTTATCTCTATAATTGGTGACCATGAATTAGAAGTTAGAATGAAGGGAAAAATTAAGAGACTAGTAACTTTGTTGCAATATGCTTTCATAACCAGGTTAGTTCAAGCAAGAGATAACAGTATGAGGTTATGTTTTGCAACAAATCTATATGATCCATTACAACATACCTGCTGACTTAGAAGTGTACGGTGTATTAGTAAGGATACCGATCAACATTGCAACGGCAACTTCACGTATACAACCTAGAATGGTTTCAACTGAGTTGAAAGATATGGAGAGAGTGCAGAGGAAGCCTTTGGCTAGGTAGTGTGTGAAGTGTTTACACAGTGAAGAAGAGCAAAAGATAGAAAGCTAAGTGACAGCAGCTGACAAATGATGAAACGACGTAAGGAACTGAAGAATTCAGATACACAAAAGGGTAACATCGAATACGTCAAGCTTTGTAAGGCTATCTGAAGAGCAATTAAGGAAGATGCGAGAAAATTCAATGAGAGAATTGTGCAAGAAGCTTTAAAGTATGAAGAAGAACAGACAACACCTAGCAATTGGAAGAAAACAGATTTTATCCATACAGAAGGAAGATGGTGCAAGAACTTTCAACAGACAAGCAATACTAAAGACGGCAGCAGAATACTTTGGCAACCTATACAAGAAGGAAGGAAATGCTGAAAAGGAAAGCCAAGAAGCAAGCCAAAACCAACAAGATCCCCTCTCTATTCTCCCAGAAGAAGTAATTGCAGCAATAAAGCAGACGAAGAATGGAAAAGCAGGAGGCATAGATGGAGTGTTAGCAGAATATTTAAAACTTGGTTGAACAGAAGTTGCACACGTTGTAGCGCAGTTATTCACTGATTGCCTGAAACAAGGAAAAATCCCTCAGAACTGGAATCATGCAAGAATAGTCCTTTTGCACAAGAAAGGAAGCAAGGAAAAGCTGAAAAATTATCGCCCCATCCTTTTGTTTACAAAACATTCATGAGGATAATAGCTGAACGGATAAAGATTATTCTATCATCTGCCCAGCCTAGAGAGCAAGTAGGATTCCGGAAGTACTGTGGACCACATCCACACACTACAAGAAATAATCAGCAGAACGAATGAGATGCCACTAGGACTCTGCTTTGTGGACTATGCTCAGGCCTTCAACCCGGTAAGTACCTCCTCTATACTGGAAGCTCTGGAAAAACAAGGAGTAGATGCAGAGTACATCCGTCTTCTACGCAGCATTTATAAAAATGCCACAGCCTCAGTAATGCTAGACGAAGTTACTGAAGTGTTCGTGATGGGTCTTTGCACTTTTTCCGGTTGATTTATTTGGCAGTTGTAGTGTGGAGGCCACGTGACATAGGAATAATCGAGAATAGGTACTACTAGGCTAGTGAACAGTGTTTTCATTGCAAATGTATCGTAAAAATCATTAATTAGTAACTTTGATATTAAACCAAGCTTTTTGAGATCTTTACTGACTATTTGAACTATATGATTGCCCAAATTTGAGGTGATGTCATATAATACACTCAAATCTTTCACAGTGCTTGTCCTTGTTAAAGATATATTATTAATGTGGCAAGTGGAAAGAATAATTGCTTTACATCAGTGGAAAGATATACACTTACATTTACTTTAGTTAAATTGCATTGTTGAAACACCAGTTATTTAGATTATCCACAGCATTTATAAGTATTCTACAAGCAGACATAGATTTAAATTTAATTGATAACTTTAAATCATAGGTATCATTGATAATTTAACTGGGTTGAAAATGTTAAGCTATATCATTTAATAAATAAGATGAGCAGAAATGGTCTTAAGTGAGAATTTTGTGGTACCTCTGCTGTTACTGCATATTCATAAGACTTGCATGATATAATTCTCACAAGTTGTTGCCTTTCTATCAAATAACTTGTATTCCAGCTATGAAGATGGCCAATTATACCATAGTTCTCTCATTTACCTAATGAGTGGTTGATACTTATGTTATGAAAAACTCATTTAAAATCTTTATATACAGCATCAACCTCTGAACCATCATTAAAAATAATCAGAATGTAGTTCTTATAAGTAACTAAATTCGTGGTAGTTGATGGGCCTTGATAGAAACCATGTTGCTCATTGATAATCATATGTTTAAATAAAGGACTTATGAAATCAAGGACAATGCTTTTAGATATTTCACAATGCAACACTGAAATGAGACTGGTCTATAGTTAAGAACATCACATTTTTTCCAGACTTACAGATATTAAATGACTAATATGATGTGCTGCCAGGATATTATATCAATACCGTGAAAAGGATAAATTATCTCTTATGGTCCATTACCAATTGAATGCCCATGGAACATGACTTCAGGGAAGCCTTAATTTTTCTTTTGCATGTTCATATACTTCCAAAAATATTTCATGTAATAAGGCATTGAAGATTATACCCTTTGAATAAAGCTGTCTGGCATTCTTTTATTTCCCTTTTAACATTCTTACGTGAAACAAAGAACTCTATATAAGCTCTGGAAGATTTAGTTAGTTGATGTTGACTATGTGTGCTTTTTAGTAGTTATGGCCTTGATGATATTTGTGGTAAAATTATTGTAAAGCTTGGAAATTGGCTTTTGCCTATCTTTTGATAATTTGAGCTTCAGTAGTGAATAAACTATTGCAATCTGAGATGTTCGATTTCCAATTGATATCGGGAAGATTACAGTCACAATTGATTACGTAAGAGGTCTTTACTGCTTTGCTTCCTTTTAATTCATTTCAATGAATTGAAGTTAACGTTTCAAGTGGTCCTATTTCTTAAAATGTTACTTTAAGCAGCAGAAGCTACATTGAGATATCTATAAAAGAGGTAATAATATCAAATATTATATATTTGTTGATATAAGAATAAAACATTAAAAAGAGATTCTGATCCTGAGCTGTAGTTTCTTGCTATCAATGGCGAATAAGATAATGTTTTTAGCACTATTTACATTTTATTATGTAGTTTGTAAATTATTAAGTACTTTATTATTAACCCAGAATATATTCTTTTAAAAATTTTCCCAACTGGTTTCCATATTCCAGTATTTTCCAACATCTTTATTTCAAAATACAGACTAAATTAGCGTAATTCATTCTTGCCTTATTTATTAACTCCATTAGTCTCTTTCTTATTTGTCATAGGTATATCAATAAATCTTTTGAATATGTTTTGATATGTAATATATATTCATGGTGTAGAATATGTGGAAAAGGAAAGAAAAAATTATTTTAGTATTTCCACATTTTAATCTCAATTTTTTAAGGTTTTTTCTGTTAGTTTTTGTTCCAAATTATATTTTCTAATTCCTATTATTCTAACTCCTTTAATTCTGTAATTCTTTAAGATTACAATTTTATTGAAAATAAAAATAATTCTTTCTATGTAATTGGTTCGTAATCATTTTTCTTAATTACCTTTAATAATTACGATACATTTATTCACATCTAATCTGACAAAAATTTACCGTGGCACCGTGTATTCCTTACGGGAGTATGGCGCGCGGTGTTCTATCAGAAATTTAGTTTACTCTTTACTGAATATCATCGACATCAACTATCGCCTACTTTCTTTTTCTAAGCAAGAGTCTCAATACCTCACGCCATTCCTCCATAAGTAATATTGGATTCATGATGTTGGACGAAGTATAGCTTACTGAATTAAAAAAATTAATTGAAAGTAAATCTCTTACGCAATGTTAATACTGGTTAATACGTGCAGAGAAACACATTTACCTTTGTTACATAACTTTCCGCTCACTTTTGCCATGATTTGTTGTTCATTATTGTGGTTTCAGGCGCAATGGTGTTTTTTATGTACCGCCTCAGATAAAAATGACGCAGTTTCCTATGAGTAATGAAAACTTGCACTCCTACACTATAATTAGTTGTGTAATTTCAAATTCGCGAATAAACATCCGCGTAAAGTTTGCAAATATGAGATGATAGATTATTATCACTAGTTTCAATAAGGTGACCAATGAAATTCTATTTAATGCAGTAGCTATCTCCAACTTGAGCATGGTTAGGTATTCAAAGTTTAAAACTGAGTCGAGTTGATATACCAGGACGAAAATTATTTACCTAGTGATGTAATCAGTATTTTACCTGATGAAAGTAACAGTGTATATAGTATGGTTAGGCTGGCAATTGTTATTAGATTTGCATCAATAACAATAAAATGTGTCATGTATCATTTTAGTTGACTGTTAGACTGGTAAAAATTAAGCTTCCTAAAATTTACCCATAGCGTGGTGCTGCAAATGAATCCTCAATCCTGGATAAAGGGTACTTGACATTTTATAAACATTCCTTTCCCGTAACCCTGTAGTTTTTGTATATACATCGCGCATTCTCAATCCACTATCTGGCTACATCTCAAAAAAATTTGTAAACAACTTTAGTTCAGCATTCATCCTTGCTTTAAGCTTAATGCCACGGATTGATACTGAAAAATTATAATTTTGACTGTATCAATTATAAGAGAAATTCTTATTTTTCATCACTTTAAATTAAGTAACATATTACTTATTTTAGCTAAATGGATATGTGCACTAGTGTCGTTTGCCTTGCAGTTAAATAATTCCCTATATAGGGATATGAATTCCACTATTTCAAATAAGAATAAAAAAAAAGAAAGTAAGTGAACGTGGGTATTCACTCGAGATTTATTAGAAAGGAATCACGGCAATCTGCTGAACGCTATCCGTGTGCATTTGTTGCAGAAAATAAACATCGCATTTCCCGGTAAGAAACACACTTAACGCTACTGTACTATCTCACACCGAAAATGTCGCGGCGCGCTCATGTCTGAATCTTATGACAGCTGGTCAACTTCGGTTTGTTAAGGTGCTTGGTTCTTGATATCTTCTTTTTGGAATAGAATTTTTTTTCTTCTGAGAGCGATTTCTGGTTTACATAAGTACGAAACTTTCTCTCGACTGTAAGAAGGAGTCACAAGAGAAATGTTTCATTATAGAGATACTTTTCCTATCCCTTTCAATTATATGGTCATCTCAATTGTTCGATATTTTTAATGCCCATTTTTGTCAAAGAGTGAATGCAATGCCCCTTGTAAAGTCGTCAACGATCTTTTGAATCGCTGGAGGAAGTCTATCACATTCGAATGTTTCAACGTGCTAGCCATGGTCTGTCAAAGGAGAAAGTGAATATGTTGATTTCTTTGAATCTTTTGATTTCGTTTAGAAATCTTTCAATTTCTTCCTTAGCAATTTAGGGTTTTTAGTGCAAGAGGATGAATTCTCAAGAATTGTGAGAGAGTCATGCTAATGGATTAACTTACATCTGCAAGTAGGAGGACACAGTGATGTGGTTAATGAGTGGTGTAGCGTACAAGCAATGTTATTCATTCTGGAGGACTTTTTGCAGCAAAATAAGAAGTCCTTCAATCCCTCGCTGCGTGTGAGTAAACAATTATGGGAATAAGTAGTTACTCTCTTGCATCATATCATATTCTTGTCATGAAGCCAGTCTTAAAATTATTATGAAATGCATAATGCAAGTGGTACCTTTCTTGCAATGAATTTTTCTGAAAGATGCTAGTGGCAGTCAGGAGCTCCCTTGTTATGTTTTGTTTTATAGCTTATGTTCCCTTAGTTTCTCAAAAGCATTATTTTTTTAAACAATACAGAAGGCTGGTGCTGTCTTTGAATATGAAATCTTGGGAATAAAGTGATGAATTTTGTCTTCTTTGTTATTCAGAAATTTCTGTCGGTATATGTTGTTTATGCTTCAAATTAATAAGTAATTAGAAATATTTTAGCCTTTATCTCTTATATTTTGACTTCTGTATGTGAACATTTCCTATCTGCTGATCCAGTTGATTTATGTTGGCCTAGTTTTTATAATTACTTTCTTTGATTGATTATAATAGTATATTTAGAAGTTCCCATTTTGTTAATGAATTTGAGCTATTAGTTGAGTTTCTGATTCAAGGCTAGTATCAACTTATTATTTCATCCTCTAATGGCAATCATACTTATTTCATAAGAGCTTCTTTTTCCTCACATCCCACATTTGAAATTTTGCATGGTGAGCATTAATGACAAGATTGATTAATTATCTTTGAGTTTTGTTTTCAAATATTTGTCTTTGGATAGATATCTGAACATTTTCTCATAGTCTCTATTTCATTACTTCAGTTTCCATTTAGCCAAGTTAAGTCATACCTGTCTTTCTCTTGCGCATATTGGCTACTCAATTATATTTTCAACATTTGCAATAACATTTCTAGTATTAAAGTCATAATCATCCAAGATATAGTATTGTGAATTTCAATTATTTGCCTTCTATTTCAATGATCCTTTTTGAGTCGTAAAGACTCTCACAGTTATAATTTATGTATGATTTTATCATTCATTTGGTTGGAAGGGAACTTCTTGAAAAGTTACTCAGTAGTAAAAGTATGCTCAGGTGAAATTGAGATTCAAAAGACAAAAACACAATTTAATTGAGAAATCTCATTTGCTTTTAATTTAATTGTTCTTTATTTTTAAGGTGCAACATTTTAAAATGTGCATGTTTCCTTCTTTTACTATTTAGTACTTGTACTTGCAAAATTAATATATTTCCAAACCTTAGATAGATTTTTAAAAGAAATTGTTTCATTTAAGAAAACTGCAGTTACATTTATGTTAATTTTGGGGAAGAATTCCTAGCATAGGTTATTAGTTATTAGTAATTTCTATTGTATTTTGTCGTGACTGATTTACCTTTTGCATAAGGTTCCTTCCTTTGTAAGGGAATTTTAATGACCGCATTTTTATGGCATTGTCTTATGATCTGCCTTCAATATTTAAACCACAGACAGTATCTTCTGTTTCAACAGCATTCCAGCTGGCATCTGCAGGTCGATGCATTTCCTTTTGGTTTATCACATATTAATAATCTCTGATTCCAACTTCTAAATACTTTCCTTTTTATTCAGAAGAGTGCTCTTTCCATTTTTAGGTCGTTTTTGTATAGGTTACCATTAAGAGTATAAGAAATTAAACCGAAGAATTTCCTCATGGCCAGTTAATATTGTGTTAAACCTTCAGTGCTACTTTATTTTTAATATGAAAATAGACTTTAGAGTTTATTATCTTAGTATAGAAATTCAATTTCTCCAGTTTTAAATTTTGAAATGCATTTTAGAAGCAAATACTAAGTTGAAAAATATCCAACCATTTGATTTCTGTGTCTGTTTCTAGAATGGGAAGGTGCAAGTCAAGGGAAGCTGGGGACAGAAAGAAGATACATAAAAACTGGAATGTAGGGTGCAAAACGTGTATCACACATCCATCCAGTGGAGTGCAAAACAGGGAAGAGGGTATGAGTGAGGTTATGAGGGTGGTGGGATAACCCATGCTGAATAAGAACTAGATGGTTACCGAGTGGAAGGATACTAGGCAGATCTCCATGAATAAAACTATTGTAAATGACAATGAAGTATTCTCTTGAATCCAAGGCCTTGTTTTTTATATGTATACTTATAAATGTTAGTAATGGGCAATGTATAAATAATTATTTTACTTAATGTGACAACGTATTTAATGTTTTGAATTATTTAATTTATTTTTTCATCCTAGGCCTCCAAAAATGTTAGGTGAGAATGGTTGCACATATCTATGTCCAATATTATAGTCTAGGCCAAAGAATATTTTTTTGGCATAAAGATAAATAGTAATTTAATTTTTCAATTTTATAATGTACTTGTGCTAACTAGACCATTGTCACATGTTGATAAATATATGACTGTATATAGTGAGACATTTGAATTGATACAAATACTTACACCAATAAGGTCTCCGATAGAATTTGCATCCTAGGCCACGAAAGAAAAATTATCCACAAATGTATAGACAAAATATTGTACGGCCAGGAATATGTATAAATATTGAACATCGTATAATCATTTTCCCTAAATTTCCCTTCGATAAAACTCATGAGGGAATATTCCCCATTAGAATAGGGGAAAATGGGAAAGGAAAAGAGAGAGAAAGATAGATGGACAGAGACAAAGGTAAAAAGGGGACAGATAGGGAAAGGAGCAGAGAAGGGAAGGGAAGAGTAGGTGCATGTGAAGTAGAGGTTTATTAGTTTTTCAGATTTATTCTAAGTTCAACAAAAATTTTCACATATATAAAACTATCTACTGTGTTTTTTCTGTGAGTCATTCTAATTTGTTAATCATTATTCCATATTTATCACATATGACTGCAGATGCCTCAAATCATGATGCTAAGGTTGCTATGTTATTTCAATTAGCTGATTATTTTTCCTTAGATTCCTCTGCCTTATCATCTCCTACCTTTCTTAACATTACCTCTTTTAGTGAGTGAATTATTCCAGTGTGTTACCTTTTATCATCTCAGGTAGTTTCTTTTGGGTAAAGGTTTATAAATATCATATTTCATTCATCTCTGTTTTGTTTAATTTCTAATGATATACCAACCAACCTGTTCCATATACTTGTTTTTATCTATTTCTGAAGGCAATGCATTGTCTATGCTGTCAGATGTTTCTGTCTTCTGCTGTCATCTTCTTTTCTAAATAAATTTGGAAATCCATCAATCTCTTCCTTTCTTTTATATATGTAATTTCCTTGTTCTTACTTTGTTTTGCTAGAATATTGTTGATAATTAACATGGGTTTTGTGGAAGACATTCTTAATTTCATTGTCATAGCTTTCACTTAGTTTTATATAGTAATGTTACTATAAAAATCGCCTCCCTCAGCCCATGGAGCCCTATTTTTAACCTTATTTCTTGGCCTTTCTTTCAAACAGGAACTATTCCTCTGGTATATTCGCAAATTTTACAATTAGAGATTCTAAAGCTAGGAAGCCAATAAAATAATGAATACAAATAATCTGCACGGCAGTCTATTAAATAAGAGACTTGCCATATTTTGAAATTAAACTTTTTTACCCACATACTTGAAAGTTGATCGTTTTAATATCTTATCGAATAGAGATAACTCCTCCGCTAAAACTATAGTCTACGGCTGAAGTAATGACAGCATTTTTCAGATTTCCACGTACTAAATATGCCCGTTAATCTAAATGTCTTCCTTCCAGACGATAATGCTTCCCATCCTAGCTCATCTAACACTTTACTGACACTCTCATCATTTTTATACCTTCCTGTTACATATCTAGCCACTCTCCTTTTTACTCCTTGAAGTGTCTTACTAAGACCTGATTCACGTGGGTCCCATACGTTTGTCACATATTCAACAATCATCCTAACCAAAGATTTATATTTACATTAAAACTTAATCTGTTTACATTTCCCTACTTTCATCACCATCCCATTAACTTTAGACCACACATTAAAGTAACATATAAAATTCTTAAAGCATCCTACCATTTCAATCACATTTAAGAGCTTTTGCTTACCATTAATCAGTGTGAAGTAATTCAAATGATTTATTTTCACTGTTTGAGTGCAATCATTTATGAGCCTCTTTGTTGGAAAATCTCATTACATAGCTTTAAAAATTCAATTTCCTTGGAATTAAAAGGTGATAATTATTATTAAGCTTGTGTTAATGATTAATGCCTTAAATACAACAGACCTACATTATGATTACTTGAAGTATTGTTTCTATAACATCTTAACTTCCGTATCATAAAGGAGGAAAATAGATGTATACTCTACTTCATCACAATTTTTATATAGGGACATGCTGTTTTAGTATATACATTATTATAGGTATTATGAGTATCAAGAACTAATCAATGATTATCTTCAATTAAGTATCTTATCTCAAGTAATCACCCTTTTAAAATAAATCTGAAGCCTAAAAATATTTTCTTCTATTTACTACCTCCGAAATTGTAATCAGCAAGCATCAATTAGTAAGTAAATGGTATTGTGAATGATTTGATAGTAGAAAGTGATATTCTATAGAATCTTAAGGGCCTTATCTATGACTTAAAGTAATATCTTCTTTAGGAAATCAAAGCATAAGTTATAAATGAAAATTTGGGAAAAAGGAATTGGTAAGGAGGTAGTATAAGACAACTGCAAATCACATCCCTGCTACAGAGAACTGATTTTCCTTTGTTCAGAATAGAGAACTCGAAGTATAGCGCAGGATAATAATCTTCTAAGGGAAACAGAGCTTAAAGTATATAGAGATCCTCTGTTGCTGAGAAGACTATATGAAGTAACTCGTATTTTGAATATAATATTCGATTGACTTGAATCAGTTCAAAAAATGAGCACGAGTCTTTGATAATTTGAGCTTCAGTAGTGAATAAACTATTGCAATCTGAGATGTTCGATTTCCAAGTGATATCAGGAAGATTATAATCACCATAGATTACGCAAGAGGCATTTGGGCAAAGACTTACGACTAATTCGATTGATTCACAGTGAGCGGAATAAATATCCACTGACTACCTTGGAGGGATATAGACAGCACCAACCAATATATTCCTTTTTTGATAATAACTTTAACACAGTTTTGCACTACTTAATCGATTGTGGCACTTACACACGTTGAGTTTTACCTTTTGTATACAGCGACTAACATACCACCACCGTACTCTCAAGAAATGGTGAGGGCATCACGATTTTTTCTGAACAAGGTATAGTAACATAGCCCAATTTCAACGTCAATAATTCCACCAGTAAGAGTCGTTTCTGTTAAAATAAACACATCAAAATCTAAATGTGCAGTATTCAATTCCAGCTCAGCTAATTTAGACCTTTACCCACTTTTTGGAAATAAAAGCTCAGCTGCTCAGAATTTCGCTTTTTGGGTCAATTCTTGAAATGATTCGCAATATATCATTAATATTTTTAATAACCAAATCAGTTTCGCGTGTAGTTTTTGAAAGTGCCTTTGTTCCCGTTCTGTACGATCCTTATTTATTGAGATTATTCAGCAGTTGCGGAGAGAACTTCTTGGCTTTCTTGAACCAGAATAGTTGACATGGTTATTGGGCAAGGATGATATTTATGTCATAATGTTACTGATGTATAGAATATAATAAAATTTACAGTTCATTATGTAAACTTGCTGTATCACTTCCTGTATCTAGTCTGACAGGTGAAATTATATGCACGCAATTCGTTTCATGAGTGTGGTAGTTAGCTGGTCGACGCTATGAGAAATCAATCAGCTGCTGCCTGTGCCCGCCGCATTCATTTACCTATTAATCTGTGAACAAAGGATGGCTGATAATTTACTGAGGTTCCTCTGAAAAGTAAATCATTTATTATACCTCATGGCACAAAAGTCTTTTTACCAAAGTATAAACCGTAGAATTGCATGCAAGTTTTCGTTGAGTCCCTGAGCATATCATCATCCCTATGGATTGAAAGCTGTAAGTTCTTGTTTTCTTACTGAAACTTTTAGCGAAATACCATGCCTTCTCACTAAGCGAACGAAGCAGGGGCTTACCTTACGCCTCATATTTTATAGCAAGCCTCACTTGGAAAACTATCTGTGGCCACTCTTGCAGGAGATGAGGATCCAACCTCCGGGTAGTTGACATCCCAGACAGATGTTGTAACGATTTTTTATATTATCACCTTTCCTTCTTAAATTATGCGGTGGGGTTACTAGTAGTAGTAGTATGTGGGTATTTTAATTCTAAATAAATCAAATATCAGCAATTATTTGTTATGTTTAATAACTAACTACGAGAGGCAAAAGTAGTGACCTCGTATTCTTCCTTTCATTTGACCATCCGTCCGCATCCTCTGAATACTATTACTATTATATTTCGTACATATATTGGGATCGCTTTGTTTGAACGGATTCGTTCTTGTTCAGAAATTAAGTAAAAGAATCCTTGCAGATAGTCTCCAGCGTTAAGAGCTTCAATCAGCAGCTCTTTTATCTTGATGCTTTCTTGCTTGCGTGCTGAAATAAAGTAAATGATGCCTTTGAAACAACTGACAACAACTTACTTTGTATTTGCAAAATCAATAGTCTTGAATTATTGTCAAGGATATCCAAAAGATATCTAAATGATTTTTACAGTCATGGTTTACATTTACATCAATTAATAGAAATGATGAACAATCCAAGTCGATATTGGCAAGGGTGGAACTTCATGATTAATCCAATGTGCACGTTTTGAATGTTTAACACCACCACTACCACAAACAGGGATATTTAAAAAATATTAAATCTTATATAATTTTGCGATTACACCAGTACTTAAATGGTTTTCTTCAGAAAACCATCATTTAAATGAAATTTGAATAATATGAGAATTGTACATTTGTAATATTTACACATTAATTATAAAATAAATAAGATAAATATCTTGCAATGAATTTAATTTCTTCATGTGAATAGTATGATTCTTTTACTTAAATTTAAGTTCAATCTGAATCAAAGAATATTTTACTAAGATTGGCACAACATCAATTTTGTACTCATCGCAAAGTAATACATTATTAAAACTTTTGGGTATAGGCACAGATGACTCTTGGTATATACATACAAATTTGAATTTATAAAAGGAAATTTACTTAGAAGTTCTGAATATTCTAATGACCTAGTATGAACCAAAACTACCCTCCATGAATTCAGAATTAAATTTAACATACTGAGAGATGTATCTAATTTGGTGGTTTCACGAGGCTTAATTACATTATGCAAAGAAACAAAAACAAATAGTGAATATGTGAGGTATGTTCTGTAAACATTAATTTTGCAATTTAGTTATGAGAGGATAGCTTAAATGGAAATAAATTATTCAGACTATGATTATCATATTTATACAAAGTGAGAAAGGTAAAGCAGCAAGTTATACAATGACATATTTCAATATTTCACACTAATGTACAAACTAAACACTTGTTGCTTCTCAGTAGATATCTCAGTATATATTGATATCATTTTATGTGATTCATGTTTTTTCATCTAATCAACCCTTTTTCCTCTAACTACAAAAATATCCCCTGAAACTCTCTCAAGGGTTCATTCCCTACCAATAAAACCTAGTGACTATTGTTTGCTTGAACCTGAACAATGGGAATTGTTGGAAAGCTGAGAAGAACTCTTGCTTGGGCACAGTATCCTTATCTCTATAATTGGTGACCATGAATTAGAAGTTAGAATGAAGGGAAAAATTAAGAGACTAGTAACTTTGTTGCAATATGCTTTCATAACCAGGTTAGTTCAAGCAAGAGATAACACTATGAGGTTATGTTTTGCAACAAATCTATATGATCCATTACAACATACCTGCTGACTTAGAAGTGTACGGTGTATTAGTAAGGATACCGATCAACATTGCAACGGCAACTTCACGTATACAACCTAGAATGGTTTCAACTGAGTTGAAAGATATGGAGAGAGTGCAGAGGAAGCCTTTGGCTAGGTAGTGTGTGAAGTGTTTACACAGTGAAGAAGAGCAAAAGATAGAAAGCTAAGTGACAGCAGCTGACAAATGATGAAACGACGTAAGGAACTGAAGAATTCAGATACACAAAAGGGTAACATCGAATACGTCAAGCTTTGTAAGGCTATCTGAAGAGCAATTAAGGAAGATGCGAGAAAATTCAATGAGAGAATTGTGCAAGAAGCTTTAAAGTATGAAGAAGAACAGACAACACCTAGCAATTGGAAGAAAACAGATTTTAGCCATACAGAAGGAAGATGGTGCAAGAACTTTCAACAGACAAGCAATACTAAAGACGGCAGCAGAATACTTTGGCAACCTATACAAGAAGGAAGGAAATGCTGAAAAGGAAAGCCAAGAAGCAAGCCAAAACCAACAAGATCCCCTCTCTATTCTCCCAGAAGAAGTAATTGCAGCAATAAAGCAGACGAAGAATGGAAAAGCAGGAGGCATAGATGGAGTGTTAGCAGAATATTTAAAACTTGGTTGAACAGAAGTTGCACACGTTGTAGCGCAGTTATTCACTGATTGCCTGAAACAAGGAAAAATCCCTCAGAACTGGAATCATGCAAGAATAGTCCTTTTGCACAAGAAAGGAAGCAAGGAAAAGCTGAAAAATTATCGCCCCATCCTTTTGTTTACAAAACATTCATGAGGATAATAGCTGAACGGATAAAGATTATTCTATCATCTGCCCAGCCTAGAGAGCAAGTAGGATTCCGGAAGTACTGTGGACCACATCCACACACTACAAGAAATAATCAGCAGAACGAATGAGATGCCACTAGGACTCTGCTTTGTGGACTATGCTCAGGCCTTCAACCCGGTAAGTACCTCCTCTATACTGGAAGCTCTGGAAAAACAAGGAGTAGATGCAGAGTACATCCGTCTTCTACGCAGCATTTATAAAAATGCCACAGCCTCAGTAATGCTAGACGAAGTTACTGAAGTGTTCGTGATGGGTCTTTGCACTTTTTCCGGTTGATTTATTTGGCAGTTGTAGTGTGGAGGCCACGTGACATAGGAATAATCGAGAATAGGTACTACTAGGCTAGTGAACAGTGTTTTCATTGCAAATGTATCGTAAAAATCATTAATTAGTAACTTTGATATTAAACCAAGCTTTTTGAGATCTTTACTGACTATTTGAACTATATGATTGCCCAAATTTGAGGTGATGTCATATAATACACTCAAATCTTTCACAGTGCTTGTCCTTGTTAAAGATATATTATTAATGTGGCAAGTGCAAAGAATAATTGCTTTACATCAGTGGAAAGATATACACTTACATTTACTTTAGTTAAATTGCATTGTTGAAACACCAGTTATTTAGATTATCCACAGCATTTATAAGTATTCTACAAGCAGACATAGATTTAAATTTAATTGATAACTTTAAATCATAGGTATCATTGATAATTTAACTGGGTTGAAAATGTTAAGCTATATCATTTAATAAATAAGATGAGCAGAAATGGTCTTAAGTGAGAATTTTGTGGTACCTCTGCTGTTACTGCATATTCATAAGACTTGCATGATATAATTCTCACAAGTTGTTGCCTTTCTATCAAATAACTTGTATTCCAGCTATGAAGATGGCCAATTATACCATAGTTCTCTCATTTACCTAATGAGTGGTTGATACTTATGTTATGAAAAACTCATTTAAAATCTTTATATACAGCATCAACCTCTGAACCATCATTAAAAATAATCAGAATGTAGTTCTTATAAGTAACTAAATTCGTGGTAGTTGATGGGCCTTGATAGAAACCATGTTGCTCATTGATAATCATATGTTTAAATAAAGGACTTATGAAATCAAGGACAATGCTTTTAGATATTTCACAATGCAACACTGAAATGAGACTGGTCTATAGTTAAGAACATCACATTTTTTCCAGACTTACAGATATTAAATGACTAATATGATGTGCTGCCAGGATATTATATCAATACCGTGAAAAGGATAAATTATCTCTTATGGTCCATTACCAAATGAATGCCCATGGAACATGACTTCAGGGAAGCCTTAATTTTTCTTTTGCATGTTCATATACTTCCAAAAATATTTCATGTAATAAGGCATTGAAGATTATACCCTTTGAATAAAGCTGTCTGGCATTCTTTTATTTCCCTTTTAACATTCTTACGTGAAACAAAGAACTCTATATAAGCTCTGGAAGATTTAGTTAGTTGATGTTGACTATGTGTGCTTTTTAGTAGTTATGGCCTTGATGATATTTGTGGTAAAATTATTGTAAAGCTTGGAAATTGGCTTTTGCCTATCTTTTGATAATTTGAGCTTCAGTAGTGAATAAACTATTGCAATCTGAGATGTTCGATTTCCAATTGATATCGGGAAGATTACAGTCACAATTGATTACGTAAGAGGTCTTTACTGCTTTGCTTCCTTTTAATTCATTTCAATGAATTGAAGTTAACGTTTCAAGTGGTCCTATTTCTTAAAATGTTACTTTAAGCAGCAGAAGCTACATTGAGATATCTATAAAAGAGGTAATAATATCAAATATTATATATTTGTTGATATAAGAATAAAACATTAAAAAGAGATTCTGATCCTGAGCTGTAGTTTCTTGCTATCAATGGCGAATAAGATAATGTTTTTAGCACTATTTACATTTTATTATGTAGTTTGTAAATTATTAAGTACTTTATTATTAACCCAGAATATATTCTTTTAAAAATTTTCCCAACTGGTTTCCATATTCCAGTATTTTCCAATATCTTTATTTCAAAATACAGACTAAATTAGCGTAATTCATTCTTGCCTTATTTATTAACTCCATTAGTCTCTTTCTTATTTGTCATAGGTATATCAATAAATCTTTTGAATATGTTTTGATATGTAATATATATTCATGGTGTAGAATATGTGGAAAAGGAAAGAAAAAATTATTTTAGTATTTCCACATTTTAATCTCAATTTTTTAAGGTTTTTTCTGTTAGTTTTTGTTCCAAATTATATTTTCTAATTCCTATTATTCTAACTCCTTTAATTCTGTAATTCTTTAAGATTACAATTTTATTGAAAATAAAAATAATTCTTTCTATGTAATTGGTTCGTAATCATTTTTCTTAATTACCTTTAATAATTACGATACATTTATTCACATCTAATCTGACAAAAATTTACCGTGGCACCGTGTATTCCTTACGGGAGTATGGCGCGCGGTGTTCTATCAGAAATTTAGTTTACTCTTTACTGAATATCATCGACATCAACTATCGCCTACTTTCTTTTTCTAAGCAAGAGTCTCAATACCTCACGCCATTCCTCCATAAGTAATATTGGATTCATGATGTTGGACGAAGTATAGCTTACTGAATTAAAAAAATTAATTGAAAGTAAATCTCTTACGCAATGTTAATACTGGTTAATACGTGCAGAGAAACACATTTACCTTTGTTACATAACTTTCCGCTCACTTTTGCCATGATTTGTTGTTCATTATTGTGGTTTCAGGCGCAATGGTGTTTTTTATGTACCGCCTCAGATAAAAATGACGCAGTTTCCTATGAGTAATGAAAACTTGCACTCCTACACTATAATTAGTTGTGTAATTTCAAATTCGCGAATAAACATCCGCGTAAAGTTTGCAAATATGAGATGATAGATTATTATCACTAGTTTCAATAAGGTGACCAATGAAATTCTATTTAATGCAGTAGCTATCTCCAACTTGAGCATGGTTAGGTATTCAAAGTTTAAAACTGAGTCGAGTTGATATACCAGGACGAAAATTATTTACCTAGTGATGTAATCAGTATTTTACCTGATGAAAGTAACAGTGTATATAGTATGGTTAGGCTGGCAATTGTTATTAGATTTGCATCAATAACAATAAAATGTGTCATGTATCATTTTAGTTGACTGTTAGACTGGTAAAAATTAAGCTTCCTAAAATTTACCCATAGCGTGGTGCTGCAAATGAATCCTCAATCCTGGATAAAGGGTACTTGACATTTTATAAACATTCCTTTCCCGTAACCCTGTAGTTTTTGTATATACATCGCGCATTCTCAATCCACTATCTGGCTACATCTCAAAAAAATTTGTAAACAACTTTAGTTCAGCATTCATCCTTGCTTTAAGCTTAATGCCACGGATTGATACTGAAAAATTATAATTTTGACTGTATCAATTATAAGAGAAATTCTTATTTTTCATCACTTTAAATTAAGTAACATATTACTTATTTTAGCTAAATGGATATGTGCACTAGTGTCGTTTGCCTTGCAGTTAAATAATTCCCTATATAGGGATATGAATTCCACTATTTCAAATAAGAATAAAAAAAAAGAAAGTAAGTGAACGTGGGTATTCACTCGAGATTTATTAGAAAGGAATCACGGCAATCTGCTGAACGCTATCCGTGTGCATTTGTTGCAGAAAATAAACATCGCATTTCCCGGTAAGAAACACACTTAACGCTACTGTACTATCTCACACCGAAAATGTCGCGGCGCGCTCATGTCTGAATCTTATGACAGCTGGTCAACTTCGGTTTGTTAAGGTGCTTGGTTCTTGATATCTTCTTTTTGGAATAGAATTTTTTTTCTTCTGAGAGCGATTTCTGGTTTACATAAGTACGAAACTTTCTCTCGACTGTAAGAAGGAGTCACAAGAGAAATGTTTCATTATAGAGATACTTTTCCTATCCCTTTCAATTATATGGTCATCTCAATTGTTCGATATTTTTAATGCCCATTTTTGTCAAAGAGTGAATGCAATGCCCCTTGTAAAGTCGTCAACGATCTTTTGAATCGCTGGAGGAAGTCTATCACATTCGAATGTTTCAACGTGCTAGCCATGGTCTGTCAAAGGAGAAAGTGAATATGTTGATTTCTTTGAATCTTTTGATTTCGTTTAGAAATCTTTCAATTTCTTCCTTAGCAATTTAGGGTTTTTAGTGCAAGAGGATGAATTCTCAAGAATTGTGAGAGAGTCATGCTAATGGATTAACTTACATCTGCAAGTAGGAGGACACAGTGATGTGGTTAATGAGTGGTGTAGCGTACAAGCAATGTTATTCATTCTGGAGGACTTTTTGCAGCAAAATAAGAAGTCCTTCAATCCCTCGCTGCGTGTGAGTAAACAATTATGGGAATAAGTAGTTACTCTCTTGCATCATATCATATTCTTGTCATGAAGCCAGTCTTAAAATTATTATGAAATGCATAATGCAAGTGGTACCTTTCTTGCAATGAATTTTTCTGAAAGATGCTAGTGGCAGTCAGGAGCTCCCTTGTTATGTTTTGTTTTATAGCTTATGTTCCCTTAGTTTCTCAAAAGCATTATTTTTTTAAACAATACAGAAGGCTGGTGCTGTCTTTGAATATGAAATCTTGGGAATAAAGTGATGAATTTTGTCTTCTTTGTTATTCAGAAATTTCTGTCGGTATATGTTGTTTATGCTTCAAATTAATAAGTAATTAGAAATATTTTAGCCTTTATCTCTTATATTTTGACTTCTGTATGTGAACATTTCCTATCTGCTGATCCAGTTGATTTATGTTGGCCTAGTTTTTATAATTACTTTCTTTGATTGATTATAATAGTATATTTAGAAGTTCCCATTTTGTTAATGAATTTGAGCTATTAGTTGAGTTTCTGATTCAAGGCTAGTATCAACTTATTATTTCATCCTCTAATGGCAATCATACTTATTTCATAAGAGCTTCTTTTTCCTCACATCCCACATTTGAAATTTTGCATGGTGAGCATTAATGACAAGATTGATTAATTATCTTTGAGTTTTGTTTTCAAATATTTGTCTTTGGATAGATATCTGAACATTTTCTCATAGTCTCTATTTCATTACTTCAGTTTCCATTTAGCCAAGTTAAGTCATACCTGTCTTTCTCTTGCGCATATTGGCTACTCAATTATATTTTCAACATTTGCAATAACATTTCTAGTATTAAAGTCATAATCATCCAAGATATAGTATTGTGAATTTCAATTATTTGCCTTCTATTTCAATGATCCTTTTTGAGTCGTAAAGACTCTCACAGTTATAATTTATGTATGATTTTATCATTCATTTGGTTGGAAGGGAACTTCTTGAAAAGTTACTCAGTAGTAAAAGTATGCTCAGGTGAAATTGAGATTCAAAAGACAAAAACACAATTTAATTGAGAAATCTCATTTGCTTTTAATTTAATTGTTCTTTATTTTTAAGGTGCAACATTTTAAAATGTGCATGTTTCCTTCTTTTACTATTTAGTACTTGTACTTGCAAAATTAATATATTTCCAAACCTTAGATAGATTTTTAAAAGAAATTGTTTCATTTAAGAAAACTGCAGTTACATTTATGTTAATTTTGGGGAAGAATTCCTAGCATAGGTTATTAGTTATTAGTAATTTCTATTGTATTTTGTCGTGACTGATTTACCTTTTGCATAAGGTTCCTTCCTTTGTAAGGGAATTTTAATGACCGCATTTTTATGGCATTGTCTTATGATCTGCCTTCAATATTTAAACCACAGACAGTATCTTCTGTTTCAACAGCATTCCAGCTGGCATCTGCAGGTCGATGCATTTCCTTTTGGTTTATCACATATTAATAATCTCTGATTCCAACTTCTAAATACTTTCCTTTTTATTCAGAAGAGTGCTCTTTCCATTTTTAGGTCGTTTTTGTATAGGTTACCATTAAGAGTATAAGAAATTAAACCGAAGAATTTCCTCATGGCCAGTTAATATTGTGTTAAACCTTCAGTGCTACTTTATTTTTAATATGAAAATAGACTTTAGAGTTTATTATCTTAGTATAGAAATTCAATTTCTCCAGTTTTAAATTTTGAAATGCATTTTAGAAGCAAATACTAAGTTGAAAAATATCCAACCATTTGATTTCTGTGTCTGTTTCTAGAATGGGAAGGTGCAAGTCAAGGGAAGCTGGGGACAGAAAGAAGATACATAAAAACTGGAATGTAGGGTGCAAAACGTGTATCACACATCCATCCAGTGGAGTGCAAAACAGGGAAGAGGGTATGAGTGAGGTTATGAGGGTGGTGGGATAACCCATGCTGAATAAGAACTAGATGGTTACCGAGTGGAAGGATACTAGGCAGATCTCCATGAATAAAACTATTGTAAATGACAATGAAGTATTCTCTTGAATCCAAGGCCTTGTTTTTTATATGTATACTTATAAATGTTAGTAATGGGCAATGTATAAATAATTATTTTACTTAATGTGACAACGTATTTAATGTTTTGAATTATTTAATTTATTTTTTCATCCTAGGCCTCCAAAAATGTTAGGTGAGAATGGTTGCACATATCTATGTCCAATATTATAGTCTAGGCCAAAGAATATTTTTTTGGCATAAAGATAAATAGTAATTTAATTTTTCAATTTTATAATGTACTTGTGCTAACTAGACCATTGTCACATGTTGATAAATATATGACTGTATATAGTGAGACATTTGAATTGATACAAATACTTACACCAATAAGGTCTCCGATAGAATTTGCATCCTAGGCCACGAAAGAAAAATTATCCACAAATGTATAGACAAAATATTGTACGGCCAGGAATATGTATAAATATTGAACATCGTATAATCATTTTCCCTAAATTTCCCTTCGATAAAACTCATGAGGGAATATTCCCCATTAGAATAGGGGAAAATGGGAAAGGAAAAGAGAGAGAAAGATAGATGGACAGAGACAAAGGTAAAAAGGGGACAGATAGGGAAAGGAGCAGAGAAGGGAAGGGAAGAGTAGGTGCATGTGAAGTAGAGGTTTATTAGTTTTTCAGATTTATTCTAAGTTCAACAAAAATTTTCACATATATAAAACTATCTACTGTGTTTTTTCTGTGAGTCATTCTAATTTGTTAATCATTATTCCATATTTATCACATATGACTGCAGATGCCTCAAATCATGATGCTAAGGTTGCTATGTTATTTCAATTAGCTGATTATTTTTCCTTAGATTCCTCTGCCTTATCATCTCCTACCTTTCTTAACATTACCTCTTTTAGTGAGTGAATTATTCCAGTGTGTTACCTTTTATCATCTCAGGTAGTTTCTTTTGGGTAAAGGTTTATAAATATCATATTTCATTCATCTCTGTTTTGTTTAATTTCTAATGATATACCAACCAACCTGTTCCATATACTTGTTTTTATCTATTTCTGAAGGCAATGCATTGTCTATGCTGTCAGATGTTTCTGTCTTCTGCTGTCATCTTCTTTTCTAAATAAATTTGGAAATCCATCAATCTCTTCCTTTCTTTTATATATGTAATTTCCTTGTTCTTACTTTGTTTTGCTAGAATATTGTTGATAATTAACATGGGTTTTGTGGAAGACATTCTTAATTTCATTGTCATAGCTTTCACTTAGTTTTATATAGTAATGTTACTATAAAAATCGCCTCCCTCAGCCCATGGAGCCCTATTTTTAACCTTATTTCTTGGCCTTTCTTTCAAACAGGAACTATTCCTCTGGTATATTCGCAAATTTTACAATTAGAGATTCTAAAGCTAGGAAGCCAATAAAATAATGAATACAAATAATCTGCACGGCAGTCTATTAAATAAGAGACTTGCCATATTTTGAAATTAAACTTTTTTACCCACATACTTGAAAGTTGATCGTTTTAATATCTTATCGAATAGAGATAACTCCTCCGCTAAAACTATAGTCTACGGCTGAAGTAATGACAGCATTTTTCAGATTTCCACGTACTAAATATGCCCGTTAATCTAAATGTCTTCCTTCCAGACGATAATGCTTCCCATCCTAGCTCATCTAACACTTTACTGACACTCTCATCATTTTTATACCTTCCTGTTACATATCTAGCCACTCTCCTTTTTACTCCTTGAAGTGTCTTACTAAGACCTGATTCACGTGGGTCCCATACGTTTGTCACATATTCAACAATCATCCTAACCAAAGATTTATATTTACATTAAAACTTAATCTGTTTACATTTCCCTACTTTCATCACCATCCCATTAACTTTAGACCACACATTAAAGTAACATATAAAATTCTTAAAGCATCCTACCATTTCAATCACATTTAAGAGCTTTTGCTTACCATTAATCAGTGTGAAGTAATTCAAATGATTTATTTTCACTGTTTGAGTGCAATCATTTATGAGCCTCTTTGTTGGAAAATCTCATTACATAGCTTTAAAAATTCAATTTCCTTGGAATTAAAAGGTGATAATTATTATTAAGCTTGTGTTAATGATTAATGCCTTAAATACAACAGACCTACATTATGATTACTTGAAGTATTGTTTCTATAACATCTTAACTTCCGTATCATAAAGGAGGAAAATAGATGTATACTCTACTTCATCACAATTTTTATATAGGGACATGCTGTTTTAGTATATACATTATTATAGGTATTATGAGTATCAAGAACTAATCAATGATTATCTTCAATTAAGTATCTTATCTCAAGTAATCACCCTTTTAAAATAAATCTGAAGCCTAAAAATATTTTCTTCTATTTACTACCTCCGAAATTGTAATCAGCAAGCATCAATTAGTAAGTAAATGGTATTGTGAATGATTTGATAGTAGAAAGTGATATTCTATAGAATCTTAAGGGCCTTATCTATGACTTAAAGTAATATCTTCTTTAGGAAATCAAAGCATAAGTTATAAATGAAAATTTGGGAAAAAGGAATTGGTAAGGAGGTAGTATAAGACAACTGCAAATCACATCCCTGCTACAGAGAACTGATTTTCCTTTGTTCAGAATAGAGAACTCGAAGTATAGCGCAGGATAATAATCTTCTAAGGGAAACAGAGCTTAAAGTATATAGAGATCCTCTGTTGCTGAGAAGACTATATGAAGTAACTCGTATTTTGAATATAATATTCGATTGACTTGAATCAGTTCAAAAAATGAGCACGAGTCTTTGATAATTTGAGCTTCAGTAGTGAATAAACTATTGCAATCTGAGATGTTCGATTTCCAAGTGATATCAGGAAGATTATAATCACCATAGATTACGCAAGAGGCATTTGGGCAAAGACTTACGACTAATTCGATTGATTCACAGTGAGCGGAATAAATATCCACTGACTACCTTGGAGGGATATAGACAGCACCAACCAATATATTCCTTTTTTGATAATAACTTTAACACAGTTTTGCACTACTTAATCGATTGTGGCACTTACACACGTTGAGTTTTACCTTTTGTATACAGCGACTAACATACCACCACCGTACTCTCAAGAAATGGTGAGGGCATCACGATTTTTTCTGAACAAGGTATAGTAACATAGCCCAATTTCAACGTCAATAATTCCACCAGTAAGAGTCGTTTCTGTTAAAATAAACACATCAAAATCTAAATGTGCAGTATTCAATTCCAGCTCAGCTAATTTAGACCTTTACCCACTTTTTGGAAATAAAAGCTCAGCTGCTCAGAATTTCGCTTTTTGGGTCAATTCTTGAAATGATTCGCAATATATCATTAATATTTTTAATAACCAAATCAGTTTCGCGTGTAGTTTTTGAAAGTGCCTTTGTTCCCGTTCTGTACGATCCTTATTTATTGAGATTATTCAGCAGTTGCGGAGAGAACTTCTTGGCTTTCTTGAACCAGAATAGTTGACATGGTTATTGGGCAAGGATGATATTTATGTCATAATGTTACTGATGTATAGAATATAATAAAATTTACAGTTCATTATGTAAACTTGCTGTATCACTTCCTGTATCTAGTCTGACAGGTGAAATTATATGCACGCAATTCGTTTCATGAGTGTGGTAGTTAGCTGGTCGACGCTATGAGAAATCAATCAGCTGCTGCCTGTGCCCGCCGCATTCATTTACCTATTAATCTGTGAACAAAGGATGGCTGATAATTTACTGAGGTTCCTCTGAAAAGTAAATCATTTATTATACCTCATGGCACAAAAGTCTTTTTACCAAAGTATAAACCGTAGAATTGCATGCAAGTTTTCGTTGAGTCCCTGAGCATATCATCATCCCTATGGATTGAAAGCTGTAAGTTCTTGTTTTCTTACTGAAACTTTTAGCGAAATACCATGCCTTCTCACTAAGCGAACGAAGCAGGGGCTTACCTTACGCCTCATATTTTATAGCAAGCCTCACTTGGAAAACTATCTGTGGCCACTCTTGCAGGAGATGAGGATCCAACCTCCGGGTAGTTGACATCCCAGACAGATGTTGTAACGATTTTTTATATTATCACCTTTCCTTCTTAAATTATGCGGTGGGGTTACTAGTAGTAGTAGTATGTGGGTATTTTAATTCTAAATAAATCAAATATCAGCAATTATTTGTTATGTTTAATAACTAACTACGAGAGGCAAAAGTAGTGACCTCGTATTCTTCCTTTCATTTGACCATCCGTCCGCATCCTCTGAATACTATTACTATTATATTTCGTACATATATTGGGATCGCTTTGTTTGAACGGATTCGTTCTTGTTCAGAAATTAAGTAAAAGAATCCTTGCAGATAGTCTCCAGCGTTAAGAGCTTCAATCAGCAGCTCTTTTATCTTGATGCTTTCTTGCTTGCGTGCTGAAATAAAGTAAATGATGCCTTTGAAACAACTGACAACAACTTACTTTGTATTTGCAAAATCAATAGTCTTGAATTATTGTCAAGGATATCCAAAAGATATCTAAATGATTTTTACAGTCATGGTTTACATTTACATCAATTAATAGAAATGATGAACAATCCAAGTCGATATTGGCAAGGGTGGAACTTCATGATTAATCCAATGTGCACGTTTTGAATGTTTAACACCACCACTACCACAAACAGGGATATTTAAAAAATATTAAATCTTATATAATTTTGCGATTACACCAGTACTTAAATGGTTTTCTTCAGAAAACCATCATTTAAATGAAATTTGAATAATATGAGAATTGTACATTTGTAATATTTACACATTAATTATAAAATAAATAAGATAAATATCTTGCAATGAATTTAATTTCTTCATGTGAATAGTATGATTCTTTTACTTAAATTTAAGTTCAATCTGAATCAAAGAATATTTTACTAAGATTGGCACAACATCAATTTTGTACTCATCGCAAAGTAATACATTATTAAAACTTTTGGGTATAGGCACAGATGACTCTTGGTATATACATACAAATTTGAATTTATAAAAGGAAATTTACTTAGAAGTTCTGAATATTCTAATGACCTAGTATGAACCAAAACTACCCTCCATGAATTCAGAATTAAATTTAACATACTGAGAGATGTATCTAATTTGGTGGTTTCACGAGGCTTAATTACATTATGCAAAGAAACAAAAACAAATAGTGAATATGTGAGGTATGTTCTGTAAACATTAATTTTGCAATTTAGTTATGAGAGGATAGCTTAAATGGAAATAAATTATTCAGACTATGATTATCATATTTATACAAAGTGAGAAAGGTAAAGCAGCAAGTTATACAATGACATATTTCAATATTTCACACTAATGTACAAACTAAACACTTGTTGCTTCTCAGTAGATATCTCAGTATATATTGATATCATTTTATGTGATTCATGTTTTTTCATCTAATCAACCCTTTTTCCTCTAACTACAAAAATATCCCCTGAAACTCTCTCAAGGGTTCATTCCCTACCAATAAAACCTAGTGACTATTGTTTGCTTGAACCTGAACAATGGGAATTGTTGGAAAGCTGAGAAGAACTCTTGCTTGGGCACAGTATCCTTATCTCTATAATTGGTGACCATGAATTAGAAGTTAGAATGAAGGGAAAAATTAAGAGACTAGTAACTTTGTTGCAATATGCTTTCATAACCAGGTTAGTTCAAGCAAGAGATAACACTATGAGGTTATGTTTTGCAACAAATCTATATGATCCATTACAACATACCTGCTGACTTAGAAGTGTACGGTGTATTAGTAAGGATACCGATCAACATTGCAACGGCAACTTCACGTATACAACCTAGAATGGTTTCAACTGAGTTGAAAGATATGGAGAGAGTGCAGAGGAAGCCTTTGGCTAGGTAGTGTGTGAAGTGTTTACACAGTGAAGAAGAGCAAAAGATAGAAAGCTAAGTGACAGCAGCTGACAAATGATGAAACGACGTAAGGAACTGAAGAATTCAGATACACAAAAGGGTAACATCGAATACGTCAAGCTTTGTAAGGCTATCTGAAGAGCAATTAAGGAAGATGCGAGAAAATTCAATGAGAGAATTGTGCAAGAAGCTTTAAAGTATGAAGAAGAACAGACAACACCTAGCAATTGGAAGAAAACAGATTTTAGCCATACAGAAGGAAGATGGTGCAAGAACTTTCAACAGACAAGCAATACTAAAGACGGCAGCAGAATACTTTGGCAACCTATACAAGAAGGAAGGAAATGCTGAAAAGGAAAGCCAAGAAGCAAGCCAAAACCAACAAGATCCCCTCTCTATTCTCCCAGAAGAAGTAATTGCAGCAATAAAGCAGACGAAGAATGGAAAAGCAGGAGGCATAGATGGAGTGTTAGCAGAATATTTAAAACTTGGTTGAACAGAAGTTGCACACGTTGTAGCGCAGTTATTCACTGATTGCCTGAAACAAGGAAAAATCCCTCAGAACTGGAATCATGCAAGAATAGTCCTTTTGCACAAGAAAGGAAGCAAGGAAAAGCTGAAAAATTATCGCCCCATCCTTTTGTTTACAAAACATTCATGAGGATAATAGCTGAACGGATAAAGATTATTCTATCATCTGCCCAGCCTAGAGAGCAAGTAGGATTCTGGAAGTACTGTGGACCACATCCACACACTACAAGAAATAATCAGCAGAACGAATGAGATGCCACTAGGACTCTGCTTTGTGGACTATGCTCAGGCCTTCAACCCGGTAAGTACCTCCTCTATACTGGAAGCTCTGGAAAAACAAGGAGTAGATGCAGAGTACATCCGTCTTCTACGCAGCATTTATAAAAATGCCACAGCCTCAGTAATGCTAGACGAAGTTACTGAAGTGTTCGTGATGGGTCTTTGCACTTTTTCCGGTTGATTTATTTGGCAGTTGTAGTGTGGAGGCCACGTGACATAGGAATAATCGAGAATAGGTACTACTAGGCTAGTGAACAGTGTTTTCATTGCAAATGTATCGTAAAAATCATTAATTAGTAACTTTGATATTAAACCAAGCTTTTTGAGATCTTTACTGACTATTTGAACTATATGATTGCCCAAATTTGAGGTGATGTCATATAATACACTCAAATCTTTCACAGTGCTTGTCCTTGTTAAAGATATATTATTAATGTGGCAAGTGCAAAGAATAATTGCTTTACATCAGTGGAAAGATATACACTTACATTTACTTTAGTTAAATTGCATTGTTGAAACACCAGTTATTTAGATTATCCACAGCATTTATAAGTATTCTACAAGCAGACATAGATTTAAATTTAATTGATAACTTTAAATCATAGGTATCATTGATAATTTAACTGGGTTGAAAATGTTAAGCTATATCATTTAATAAATAAGATGAGCAGAAATGGTCTTAAGTGAGAATTTTGTGGTACCTCTGCTGTTACTGCATATTCATAAGACTTGCATGATATAATTCTCACAAGTTGTTGCCTTTCTATCAAATAACTTGTATTCCAGCTATGAAGATGGCCAATTATACCATAGTTCTCTCATTTACCTAATGAGTGGTTGATACTTATGTTATGAAAAACTCATTTAAAATCTTTATATACAGCATCAACCTCTGAACCATCATTAAAAATAATCAGAATGTAGTTCTTATAAGTAACTAAATTCGTGGTAGTTGATGGGCCTTGATAGAAACCATGTTGCTCATTGATAATCATATGTTTAAATAAAGGACTTATGAAATCAAGGACAATGCTTTTAGATATTTCACAATGCAACACTGAAATGAGACTGGTCTATAGTTAAGAACATCACATTTTTTCCAGACTTACAGATATTAAATGACTAATATGATGTGCTGCCAGGATATTATATCAATACCGTGAAAAGGATAAATTATCTCTTATGGTCCATTACCAAATGAATGCCCATGGAACATGACTTCAGGGAAGCCTTAATTTTTCTTTTGCATGTTCATATACTTCCAAAAATATTTCATGTAATAAGGCATTGAAGATTATACCCTTTGAATAAAGCTGTCTGGCATTCTTTTATTTCCCTTTTAACATTCTTACGTGAAACAAAGAACTCTATATAAGCTCTGGAAGATTTAGTTAGTTGATGTTGACTATGTGTGCTTTTTAGTAGTTATGGCCTTGATGATATTTGTGGTAAAATTATTGTAAAGCTTGGAAATTGGCTTTTGCCTATCTTTTGATAATTTGAGCTTCAGTAGTGAATAAACTATTGCAATCTGAGATGTTCGATTTCCAATTGATATCGGGAAGATTACAGTCACAATTGATTACGTAAGAGGTCTTTACTGCTTTGCTTCCTTTTAATTCATTTCAATGAATTGAAGTTAACGTTTCAAGTGGTCCTATTTCTTAAAATGTTACTTTAAGCAGCAGAAGCTACATTGAGATATCTATAAAAGAGGTAATAATATCAAATATTATATATTTGTTGATATAAGAATAAAACATTAAAAAGAGATTCTGATCCTGAGCTGTAGTTTCTTGCTATCAATGGCGAATAAGATAATGTTTTTAGCACTATTTACATTTTATTATGTAGTTTGTAAATTATTAAGTACTTTATTATTAACCCAGAATATATTCTTTTAAAAATTTTCCCAACTGGTTTCCATATTCCAGTATTTTCCAATATCTTTATTTCAAAATACAGACTAAATTAGCGTAATTCATTCTTGCCTTATTTATTAACTCCATTAGTCTCTTTCTTATTTGTCATAGGTATATCAATAAATCTTTTGAATATGTTTTGATATGTAATATATATTCATGGTGTAGAATATGTGGAAAAGGAAAGAAAAAATTATTTTAGTATTTCCACATTTTAATCTCAATTTTTTAAGGTTTTTTCTGTTAGTTTTTGTTCCAAATTATATTTTCTAATTCCTATTATTCTAACTCCTTTAATTCTGTAATTCTTTAAGATTACAATTTTATTGAAAATAAAAATAATTCTTTCTATGTAATTGGTTCGTAATCATTTTTCTTAATTACCTTTAATAATTACGATACATTTATTCACATCTAATCTGACAAAAATTTACCGTGGCACCGTGTATTCCTTACGGGAGTATGGCGCGCGGTGTTCTATCAGAAATTTAGTTTACTCTTTACTGAATATCATCGACATCAACTATCGCCTACTTTCTTTTTCTAAGCAAGAGTCTCAATACCTCACGCCATTCCTCCATAAGTAATATTGGATTCATGATGTTGGACGAAGTATAGCTTACTGAATTAAAAAAATTAATTGAAAGTAAATCTCTTACGCAATGTTAATACTGGTTAATACGTGCAGAGAAACACATTTACCTTTGTTACATAACTTTCCGCTCACTTTTGCCATGATTTGTTGTTCATTATTGTGGTTTCAGGCGCAATGGTGTTTTTTATGTACCGCCTCAGATAAAAATGACGCAGTTTCCTATGAGTAATGAAAACTTGCACTCCTATACTATAATTAGTTGTGTAATTTCAAATTCGCGAATAAACATCCGCGTAAAGTTTGCAAATATGAGATGATAGATTATTATCACTAGTTTCAATAAGGTGACCAATGAAATTCTATTTAATGCAGTAGCTATCTCCAACTTGAGCATGGTTAGGTATTCAAAGTTTAAAACTGAGTCGAGTTGATATACCAGGACGAAAATTATTTACCTAGTGATGTAATCAGTATTTTACCTGATGAAAGTAACAGTGTATATAGTATGGTTAGGCTGGCAATTGTTATTAGATTTGCATCAATAACAATAAAATGTGTCATGTATCATTTTAGTTGACTGTTAGACTGGTAAAAATTAAGCTTCCTAAAATTTACCCATAGCGTGGTGCTGCAAATGAATCCTCAATCCTGGATAAAGGGTACTTGACATTTTATAAACATTCCTTTCCCGTAACCCTGTAGTTTTTGTATATACATCGCGCATTCTCAATCCACTATCTGGCTACATCTCAAAAAAATTTGTAAACAACTTTAGTTCAGCATTCATCCTTGCTTTAAGCTTAATGCCACGGATTGATACTGAAAAATTATAATTTTGACTGTATCAATTATAAGAGAAATTCTTATTTTTCATCACTTTAAATTAAGTAACATATTACTTATTTTAGCTAAATGGATATGTGCACTAGTGTCGTTTGCCTTGCAGTTAAATAATTCCCTATATAGGGATATGAATTCCACTATTTCAAATAAGAATAAAAAAAAAAGAAAGTAAGTGAACGTGGGTATTCACTCGAGATTTATTAGAAAGGAATCACGGCAATCTGCTGAACGCTATCCGTGTGCATTTGTTGCAGAAAATAAACATCGCATTTCCCGGTAAGAAACACACTTAACGCTACTGTACTATCTCACACCGAAAATGTCGCGGCGCGCTCATGTCTGAATCTTATGACAGCTGGTCAACTTCGGTTTGTTAAGGTGCTTGGTTCTTGATATCTTCTTTTTGGAATAGAATTTTTTTTCTTCTGAGAGCGATTTCTGGTTTACATAAGTACGAAACTTTCTCTCGACTGTAAGAAGGAGTCACAAGAGAAATGTTTCATTATAGAGATACTTTTCCTATCCCTTTCAATTATATGGTCATCTCAATTGTTCGATATTTTTAATGCCCATTTTTGTCAAAGAGTGAATGCAATGCCCCTTGTAAAGTCGTCAACGATCTTTTGAATCGCTGGAGGAAGTCTATCACATTCGAATGTTTCAACGTGCTAGCCATGGTCTGTCAAAGGAGAAAGTGAATATGTTGATTTCTTTGAATCTTTTGATTTCGTTTAGAAATCTTTCAATTTCTTCCTTAGCAATTTAGGGTTTTTAGTGCAAGAGGATGAATTCTCAAGAATTGTGAGAGAGTCATGCTAATGGATTAACTTACATCTGCAAGTAGGAGGACACAGTGATGTGGTTAATGAGTGGTGTAGCGTACAAGCAATGTTATTCATTCTGGAGGACTTTTTGCAGCAAAATAAGAAGTCCTTCAATCCCTCGCTGCGTGTGAGTAAACAATTATGGGAATAAGTAGTTACTCTCTTTCATCATATCATATTCTTGTCATGAAGCCAGTCTTAAAATTATTATGAAATGCATAATGCAAGTGGTACCTTTCTTGCAATGAATTTTTCTGAAAGAGCTGAAAGATGCTAGTGGCAGTCAGGAGCTCCCTTGTTATGTTTTGTTTTATAGCTTATGTTCCCTTAGTTTCTCAAAAGCATTATTTTTTTAAACAATACAGAAGGCTGGTGCTGTCTTTGAATATGAAATCTTGGGAATAAAGTGATGAATTTTGTCTTCTTTGTTATTCAGAAATTTCTGTCGGTATATGTTGTTTATGCTTCAAATTAATAAGTAATTAGAAATATTTTAGCCTTTATCTCTTATATTTTGACTTCTGTATGTGAACATTTCCTATCTGCTGATCCAGTTGATTTATGTTGGCCTAGTTTTTATAATTACTTTCTTTGATTGATTATAATAGTATATTTAGAAGTTCCCATTTTGTTAATGAATTTGAGCTATTAGTTGAGTTTCTGATTCAAGGCTAGTATCAACTTATTATTTCATCCTCTAATGGCAATCATACTTATTTCATAAGAGCTTCTTTTTCCTCACATCCCACATTTGAAATTTTGCATGGTGAGCATTAATGACAAGATTGATTAATTATCTTTGAGTTTTGTTTTCAAATATTTGTCTTTGGATAGATATCTGAACATTTTCTCATAGTCTCTATTTCATTACTTCAGTTTCCATTTAGCCAAGTTAAGTCATACCTGTCTTTCTCTTGCGCATATTGGCTACTCAATTATATTTTCAACATTTGCAATAACATTTCTAGTATTAAAGTCATAATCATCCAAGATATAGTATTGTGAATTTCAATTATTTGCCTTCTATTTCAATGATCCTTTTTGAGTCGTAAAGACTCTCACAGTTATAATTTATGTATGATTTTATCATTCATTTGGTTGGAAGGGAACTTCTTGAAAAGTTACTCAGTAGTAAAAGTATGCTCAGGTGAAATTGAGATTCAAAAGACAAAAACACAATTTAATTGAGAAATCTCATTTGCTTTTAATTTAATTGTTCTTTATTTTTAAGGTGCAACATTTTAAAATGTGCATGTTTCCTTCTTTTACTATTTAGTACTTGTACTTGCAAAATTAATATATTTCCAAACCTTAGATAGATTTTTAAAAGAAATTGTTTCATTTAAGAAAACTGCAGTTACATTTATGTTAATTTTGGGGAAGAATTCCTAGCATAGGTTATTAGTTATTAGTAATTTCTATTGTATTTTGTCGTGACTGATTTACCTTTTGCATAAGGTTCCTTCCTTTGTAAGGGAATTTTAATGACCGCATTTTTATGGCATTGTCTTATGATCTGCCTTCAATATTTAAACCACAGACAGTATCTTCTGTTTCAACAGCATTCCAGCTGGCATCTGCAGGTCGATGCATTTCCTTTTGGTTTATCACATATTAATAATCTCTGATTCCAACTTCTAAATACTTTCCTTTTTATTCAGAAGAGTGCTCTTTCCATTTTTAGGTCGTTTTTGTATAGGTTACCATTAAGAGTATAAGAAATTAAACCGAAGAATTTCCTCATGGCCAGTTAATATTGTGTTAAACCTTCAGTGCTACTTTATTTTTAATATGAAAATAGACTTTAGAGTTTATTATCTTAGTATAGAAATTCAATTTCTCCAGTTTTAAATTTTGAAATGCATTTTAGAAGCAAATACTAAGTTGAAAAATATCCAACCATTTGATTTCTGTGTCTGTTTCTAGAATGGGAAGGTGCAAGTCAAGGGAAGCTGGGGACAGAAAGAAGATACATAAAAACTGGAATGTAGGGTGCAAAACGTGTATCACACATCCATCCAGTGGAGTGCAAAACAGGGAAGAGGGTATGAGTGAGGTTATGAGGGTGGTGGGATAACCCATGCTGAATAAGAACTAGATGGTTACCGAGTGGAAGGATACTAGGCAGATCTCCATGAATAAAACTATTGTAAATGACAATGAAGTATTCTCTTGAATCCAAGGCCTTGTTTTTTATATGTATACTTATAAATGTTAGTAATGGGCAATGTATAAATAATTATTTTACTTAATGTGACAACGTATTTAATGTTTTGAATTATTTAATTTATTTTTTCATCCTAGGCCTCCAAAAATGTTAGGTGAGAATGGTTGCACATATCTATGTCCAATATTATAGTCTAGGCCAAAGAATATTTTTTTGGCATAAAGATATATAGTAATTTAATTTTTCAATTTTATAATGTACTTGTGCTAACTAGACCATTGTCACATGTTGATAAATATATGACTGTATATAGTGAGACATTTGAATTGATACAAATACTTACACCAATAAGGTCTCCGATAGAATTTGCATCCTAGGCCACGAAAGAAAAATTATCCACAAATGTATAGACAAAATATTGTACGGCCAGGAATATGTATAAATATTGAACATCGTATAATCATTTTCCCTAAATTTCCCTTCGATAAAACTCATGAGGGAATATTCCCCATTAGAATAGGGGAAAATGGGAAAGGAAAAGAGAGAGAAAGATAGATGGACAGAGACAAAGGTAAAAAGGGGACAGATAGGGAAAGGAGCAGAGAAGGGAAGGGAAGAGTAGGTGCATGTGAAGTAGAGGTTTATTAGTTTTTCAGATTTATTCTAAGTTCAACAAAAATTTTCACATATATAAAACTATCTACTGTGTTTTTTCTGTGAGTCATTCTAATTTGTTAATCATTATTCCATATTTATCACATATGACTGCAGATGCCTCAAATCATGATGCTAAGGTTGCTATGTTATTTCAATTAGCTGATTATTTTTCCTTAGATTCCTCTGCCTTATCATCTCCTACCTTTCTTAACATTACCTCTTTTAGTGAGTGAATTATTCCAGTGTGTTACCTTTTATCATCTCAGGTAGTTTCTTTTGGGTAAAGGTTTATAAATATCATATTTCATTCATCTCTGTTTTGTTTAATTTCTAATGATATACCAACCAACCTGTTCCATATACTTGTTTTTATCTATTTCTGAAGGCAATGCATTGTCTATGCTGTCAGATGTTTCTGTCTTCTGCTGTCATCTTCTTTTCTAAATAAATTTGGAAATCCATCAATCTCTTCCTTTCTTTTATATATGTAATTTCCTTGTTCTTACTTTGTTTTGCTAGAATATTGTTGATAATTAACATGGGTTTTGTGGAAGACATTCTTAATTTCATTGTCATAGCTTTCACTTAGTTTTATATAGTAATGTTACTATAAAAATCGCCTCCCTCAGCCCATGGAGCCCTATTTTTAACCTTATTTCTTGGCCTTTCTTTCAAACAGGAACTATTCCTCTGGTATATTCGCAAATTTTACAATTAGAGATTCTAAAGCTAGGAAGCCAATAAAATAATGAATACAAATAATCTGCACGGCAGTCTATTAAATAAGAGACTTGCCATATTTTGAAATTAAACTTTTTTACCCACATACTTGAAAGTTGATCGTTTTAATATCTTATCGAATAGAGATAACTCCTCCGCTAAAACTATAGTCTACGGCTGAAGTAATGACAGCATTTTTCAGATTTCCACGTACTAAATATGCCCGTTAATCTAAATGTCTTCCTTCCAGACGATAATGCTTCCCATCCTAGCTCATCTAACACTTTACTGACACTCTCATCATTTTTATACCTTCCTGTTACATATCTAGCCACTCTCCTTTTTACTCCTTGAAGTGTCTTACTAAGACCTGATTCACGTGGGTCCCATACGTTTGTCACATATTCAACAATCATCCTAACCAAAGATTTATATTTACATTAAAACTTAATCTGTTTACATTTCCCTACTTTCATCACCATCCCATTAACTTTAGACCACACATTAAAGTAACATATAAAATTCTTAAAGCATCCTACCATTTCAATCACATTTAAGAGCTTTTGCTTACCATTAATCAGTGTGAAGTAATTCAAATGATTTATTTTCACTGTTTGAGTGCAATCATTTATGAGCCTCTTTGTTGGAAAATCTCATTACATAGCTTTAAAAATTCAATTTCCTTGGAATTAAAAGGTGATAATTATTATTAAGCTTGTGTTAATGATTAATGCCTTAAATACAACAGACCTACATTATGATTACTTGAAGTATTGTTTCTATAACATCTTAACTTCCGTATCATAAAGGAGGAAAATAGATGTATACTCTACTTCATCACAATTTTTATATAGGGACATGCTGTTTTAGTATATACATTATTATAGGTATTATGAGTATCAAGAACTAATCAATGATTATCTTCAATTAAGTATCTTATCTCAAGTAATCACCCTTTTAAAATAAATCTGAAGCCTAAAAATATTTTCTTCTATTTACTACCTCCGAAATTGTAATCAGCAAGCATCAATTAGTAAGTAAATGGTATTGTGAATGATTTGATAGTAGAAAGTGATATTCTATAGAATCTTAAGGGCCTTATCTATGACTTAAAGTAATATCTTCTTTAGGAAATCAAAGCATAAGTTATAAATGAAAATTTGGGAAAAAGGAATTGGTAAGGAGGTAGTATAAGACAACTGCAAATCACATCCCTGCTACAGAGAACTGATTTTCCTTTGTTCAGAATAGAGAACTCGAAGTATAGCGCAGGATAATAATCTTCTAAGGGAAACAGAGCTTAAAGTATATAGAGATCCTCTGTTGCTGAGAAGACTATATGAAGTAACTCGTATTTTGAATATAATATTCGATTGACTTGAATCAGTTCAAAAAATGAGCACGAGTCTTTGATAATTTGAGCTTCAGTAGTGAATAAACTATTGCAATCTGAGATGTTCGATTTCCAAGTGATATCAGGAAGATTATAATCACCATAGATTACGCAAGAGGCATTTGGGCAAAGACTTACGACTAATTCGATTGATTCACAGTGAGCGGAATAAATATCCACTGACTACCTTGGAGGGATATAGACAGCACCAACCAATATATTCCTTTTTTGATAATAACTTTAACACAGTTTTGCACTACTTAATCGATTGTGGCACTTACACACGTTGAGTTTTACCTTTTGTATACAGCGACTAACATACCACCACCGTACTCTCAAGAAATGGTGAGGGCATCACGATTTTTTCTGAACAAGGTATAGTAACATAGCCCAATTTCAACGTCAATAATTCCACCAGTAAGAGTCGTTTCTGTTAAAATAAACACATCAAAATCTAAATGTGCAGTATTCAATTCCAGCTCAGCTAATTTAGACCTTTACCCACTTTTTGGAAATAAAAGCTCAGCTGCTCAGAATTTCGCTTTTTGGGTCAATTCTTGAAATGATTCGCAATATATCATTAATATTTTTAATAACCAAATCAGTTTCGCGTGTAGTTTTTGAAAGTGCCTTTGTTCCCGTTCTGTACGATCCTTATTTATTGAGATTATTCAGCAGTTGCGGAGAGAACTTCTTGGCTTTCTTGAACCAGAATAGTTGACATGGTTATTGGGCAAGGATGATATTTATGTCATAATGTTACTGATGTATAGAATATAATAAAATTTACAGTTCATTATGTAAACTTGCTGTATCACTTCCTGTATCTAGTCTGACAGGTGAAATTATATGCACGCAATTCGTTTCATGAGTGTGGTAGTTAGCTGGTCGACGCTATGAGAAATCAATCAGCTGCTGCCTGTGCCCGCCGCATTCATTTACCTATTAATCTGTGAACAAAGGATGGCTGATAATTTACTGAGGTTCCTCTGAAAAGTAAATCATTTATTATACCTCATGGCACAAAAGTCTTTTTACCAAAGTATAAACCGTAGAATTGCATGCAAGTTTTCGTTGAGTCCCTGAGCATATCATCATCCCTATGGATTGAAAGCTGTAAGTTCTTGTTTTCTTACTGAAACTTTTAGCGAAATACCATGCCTTCTCACTAAGCGAACGAAGCAGGGGCTTACCTTACGCCTCATATTTTATAGCAAGCCTCACTTGGAAAACTATCTGTGGCCACTCTTGCAGGAGATGAGGATCCAACCTCCGGGTAGTTGACATCCCAGACAGATGTTGTAACGATTTTTTATATTATCACCTTTCCTTCTTAAATTATGCGGTGGGGTTACTAGTAGTAGTAGTATGTGGGTATTTTAATTCTAAATAAATCAAATATCAGCAATTATTTGTTATGTTTAATAACTAACTACGAGAGGCAAAAGTAGTGACCTCGTATTCTTCCTTTCATTTGACCATCCGTCCGCATCCTCTGAATACTATTACTATTATATTTCGTACATATATTGGGATCGCTTTGTTTGAACGGATTCGTTCTTGTTCAGAAATTAAGTAAAAGAATCCTTGCAGATAGTCTCCAGCGTTAAGAGCTTCAATCAGCAGCTCTTTTATCTTGATGCTTTCTTGCTTGCGTGCTGAAATAAAGTAAATGATGCCTTTGAAACAACTGACAACAACTTACTTTGTATTTGCAAAATCAATAGTCTTGAATTATTGTCAAGGATATCCAAAAGATATCTAAATGATTTTTACAGTCATGGTTTACATTTACATCAATTAATAGAAATGATGAACAATCCAAGTCGATATTGGCAAGGGTGGAACTTCATGATTAATCCAATGTGCACGTTTTGAATGTTTAACACCACCACTACCACAAACAGGGATATTTAAAAAATATTAAATCTTATATAATTTTGCGATTACACCAGTACTTAAATGGTTTTCTTCAGAAAACCATCATTTAAATGAAATTTGAATAATATGAGAATTGTACATTTGTAATATTTACACATTAATTATAAAATAAATAAGATAAATATCTTGCAATGAATTTAATTTCTTCATGTGAATAGTATGATTCTTTTACTTAAATTTAAGTTCAATCTGAATCAAAGAATATTTTACTAAGATTGGCACAACATCAATTTTGTACTCATCGCAAAGTAATACATTATTAAAACTTTTGGGTATAGGCACAGATGACTCTTGGTATATACATACAAATTTGAATTTATAAAAGGAAATTTACTTAGAAGTTCTGAATATTCTAATGACCTAGTATGAACCAAAACTACCCTCCATGAATTCAGAATTAAATTTAACATACTGAGAGATGTATCTAATTTGGTGGTTTCACGAGGCTTAATTACATTATGCAAAGAAACAAAAACAAATAGTGAATATGTGAGGTATGTTCTGTAAACATTAATTTTGCAATTTAGTTATGAGAGGATAGCTTAAATGGAAATAAATTATTCAGACTATGATTATCATATTTATACAAAGTGAGAAAGGTAAAGCAGCAAGTTATACAATGACATATTTCAATATTTCACACTAATGTACAAACTAAACACTTGTTGCTTCTCAGTAGATATCTCAGTATATATTGATATCATTTTATGTGATTCATGTTTTTTCATCTAATCAACCCTTTTTCCTCTAACTACAAAAATATCCCCTGAAACTCTCTCAAGGGTTCATTCCCTACCAATAAAACCTAGTGACTATTGTTTGCTTGAACCTGAACAATGGGAATTGTTGGAAAGCTGAGAAGAACTCTTGCTTGGGCACAGTATCCTTATCTCTATAATTGGTGACCATGAATTAGAAGTTAGAATGAAGGGAAAAATTAAGAGACTAGTAACTTTGTTGCAATATGCTTTCATAACCAGGTTAGTTCAAGCAAGAGATAACACTATGAGGTTATGTTTTGCAACAAATCTATATGATCCATTACAACATACCTGCTGACTTAGAAGTGTACGGTGTATTAGTAAGGATACCGATCAACATTGCAACGGCAACTTCACGTATACAACCTAGAATGGTTTCAACTGAGTTGAAAGATATGGAGAGAGTGCAGAGGAAGCCTTTGGCTAGGTAGTGTGTGAAGTGTTTACACAGTGAAGAAGAGCAAAAGATAGAAAGCTAAGTGACAGCAGCTGACAAATGATGAAACGACGTAAGGAACTGAAGAATTCAGATACACAAAAGGGTAACATCGAATACGTCAAGCTTTGTAAGGCTATCTGAAGAGCAATTAAGGAAGATGCGAGAAAATTCAATGAGAGAATTGTGCAAGAAGCTTTAAAGTATGAAGAAGAACAGACAACACCTAGCAATTGGAAGAAAACAGATTTTAGCCATACAGAAGGAAGATGGTGCAAGAACTTTCAACAGACAAGCAATACTAAAGACGGCAGCAGAATACTTTGGCAACCTATACAAGAAGGAAGGAAATGCTGAAAAGGAAAGCCAAGAAGCAAGCCAAAACCAACAAGATCCCCTCTCTATTCTCCCAGAAGAAGTAATTGCAGCAATAAAGCAGACGAAGAATGGAAAAGCAGGAGGCATAGATGGAGTGTTAGCAGAATATTTAAAACTTGGTTGAACAGAAGTTGCACACGTTGTAGCGCAGTTATTCACTGATTGCCTGAAACAAGGAAAAATCCCTCAGAACTGGAATCATGCAAGAATAGTCCTTTTGCACAAGAAAGGAAGCAAGGAAAAGCTGAAAAATTATCGCCCCATCCTTTTGTTTACAAAACATTCATGAGGATAATAGCTGAACGGATAAAGATTATTCTATCATCTGCCCAGCCTAGAGAGCAAGTAGGATTCCGGAAGTACTGTGGACCACATCCACACACTACAAGAAATAATCAGCAGAACGAATGAGATGCCACTAGGACTCTGCTTTGTGGACTATGCTCAGGCCTTCAACCCGGTAAGTACCTCCTCTATACTGGAAGCTCTGGAAAAACAAGGAGTAGATGCAGAGTACATCCGTCTTCTACGCAGCATTTATAAAAATGCCACAGCCTCAGTAATGCTAGACGAAGTTACTGAAGTGTTCGTGATGGGTCTTTGCACTTTTTCCGGTTGATTTATTTGGCAGTTGTAGTGTGGAGGCCACGTGACATAGGAATAATCGAGAATAGGTACTACTAGGCTAGTGAACAGTGTTTTCATTGCAAATGTATCGTAAAAATCATTAATTAGTAACTTTGATATTAAACCAAGCTTTTTGAGATCTTTACTGACTATTTGAACTATATGATTGCCCAAATTTGAGGTGATGTCATATAATACACTCAAATCTTTCACAGTGCTTGTCCTTGTTAAAGATATATTATTAATGTGGCAAGTGCAAAGAATAATTGCTTTACATAAGTGGAAAGATATACACTTACATTTACTTTAGTTAAATTGCATTGTTGAAACACCAGTTATTTAGATTATCCACAGCATTTATAAGTATTCTACAAGCAGACATAGATTTAAATTTAATTGATAACTTTAAATCATAGGTATCATTGATAATTTAACTGGGTTGAAAATGTTAAGCTATATCATTTAATAAATAAGATGAGCAGAAATGGTCTTAAGTGAGAATTTTGTGGTACCTCTGCTGTTACTGCATATTCATAAGACTTGCATGATATAATTCTCACAAGTTGTTGCCTTTCTATCAAATAACTTGTATTCCAGCTATGAAGATGGCCAATTATACCATAGTTCTCTCGTTTACCTAATGAGTGGTTGATACTTATGTTATGAAAAGCTCATTTAAAATCTTTATATACAGCATCAACCTCTGAACCATCATTAAAAATATTCAGAATGTAGTTCTTATAAGTAACTAGATTAGTAGTAGTTGATGGGCCTTGATAGAAACCATGTTGCTCATTGATGATCATATGTTTAAATAAAGGACTTATGAAATCAAGGACAATGCTTTTAGATATTTCACAATGCAACACTGAAATGAGACTGGTCTATAGTTAAGAACATCACATTTTTTCCAGGCTTACAGATATTAAATGACTAATATGATGTGCTGCCAGGATATTATATCAATACCGTGAAAAGGATAAATTATCTCTTATGGTCCATTACCAAATGAATGCCCATGGAACATGACTTCAGGGAAGCCTTAATTTTTCTTTTGCATGTTCATATACTTCCAAAAATATTTCATGTAATGAGGCATTGAAGATTATACCCTTTGAATAAAGCTGTCTGGCATTCTTTTATTTCCCTTTTAACATTCTTACGTGAAACAAAGAACTCTATATAAGCTCTGGAAGATTTAGTTAGTTGATGTTGACTATGTGTGCTTTTTAGTAGTTATGGCCTTGATGATATTTGTGGTAAAATTATTGTAAAGCTTGGAAATTGGCTTTTGCCTATCTTTTGATAATTTGAGCTTCAGTAGTGAATAAACTATTGCAATCTGAGATGTTCGATTTCCAATTGATATCGGGAAGATTACAGTCACAATTGATTACGTAAGAGGTCTTTACTGCTTTGCTTCCTTTTAATTCATTTCAATGAATTGAAGTTAACGTTTCAAGTGGTCCTATTTCTTAAAATGTTACTTTAAGCAGCAGAAGCTACATTGAGATATCTATAAAAGAGGTAATAATATCAAATATTATATATTTGTTGATATAAGAATAAAACATTAAAAAGAGATTCTGATCCTGAGCTGTAGTTTCTTGCTATCAATGGCGAATAAGATAATGTTTTTAGCACTATTTACATTTTATTATGTAGTTTGTAAATTATTAAGTACTTTATTATTAACCCAGAATATATTCTTTTAAAAATTTTCCCAACTGGTTTCCATATTCCAGTATTTTCCAATATCTTTATTTCAAAATACAGACTAAATTAGCGTAATTCATTCTTGCCTTATTTATTAACTCCATTAGTCTCTTTCTTATTTGTCATAGGTATATCAATAAATCTTTTGAATATGTTTTGATATGTAATATATATTCATGGTGTAGAATATGTGGAAAAGGAAAGAAAAAATTATTTTAGTATTTCCACATTTTAATCTCAATTTTTTAAGGTTTTTTCTGTTAGTTTTTGTTCCAAATTATATTTTCTAATTCCTATTATTCTAACTCCTTTAATTCTGTAATTCTTTAAGATTACAATTTTATTGAAAATAAAAATAATTCTTTCTATGTAATTGGTTCGTAATCATTTTTCTTAATTACCTTTAATAATTACGATACATTTATTCACATCTAATCTGACAAAAATTTACCGTGGCACCGTGTATTCCTTACGGGAGTATGGCGCGCGGTGTTCTATCAGAAATTTAGTTTACTCTTTACTGAATATCATCGACATCAACTATCGCCTACTTTCTTTTTCTAAGCAAGAGTCTCAATACCTCACGCCATTCCTCCATAAGTAATATTGGATTCATGATGTTGGACGAAGTATAGCTTACTGAATTAAAAAAATTAATTGAAAGTAAATCTCTTACGCAATGTTAATACTGGTTAATACGTGCAGAGAAACACATTTACCTTTGTTACATAACTTTCCGCTCACTTTTGCCATGATTTGTTGTTCATTATTGTGGTTTCAGGCGCAATGGTGTTTTTTATGTACCGCCTCAGATAAAAATGACGCAGTTTCCTATGAGTAATGAAAACTTGCACTCCTATACTATAATTAGTTGTGTAATTTCAAATTCGCGAATAAACATCCGCGTAAAGTTTGCAAATATGAGATGATAGATTATTATCACTAGTTTCAATAAGGTGACCAATGAAATTCTATTTAATGCAGTAGCTATCTCCAACTTGAGCATGGTTAGGTATTCAAAGTTTAAAACTGAGTCGAGTTGATATACCAGGACGAAAATTATTTACCTAGTGATGTAATCAGTATTTTACCTGATGAAAGTAACAGTGTATATAGTATGGTTAGGCTGGCAATTGTTATTAGATTTGCATCAATAACAATAAAATGTGTCATGTATCATTTTAGTTGACTGTTAGACTGGTAAAAATTAAGCTTCCTAAAATTTACCCATAGCGTGGTGCTGCAAATGAATCCTCAATCCTGGATAAAGGGTACTTGACATTTTATAAACATTCCTTTCCCGTAACCCTGTAGTTTTTGTATATACATCGCGCATTCTCAATCCACTATCTGGCTACATCTCAAAAAAATTTGTAAACAACTTTAGTTCAGCATTCATCCTTGCTTTAAGCTTAATGCCACGGATTGATACTGAAAAATTATAATTTTGACTGTATCAATTATAAGAGAAATTCTTATTTTTCATCACTTTAAATTAAGTAACATATTACTTATTTTAGCTAAATGGATATGTGCACTAGTGTCGTTTGCCTTGCAGTTAAATAATTCCCTATATAGGGATATGAATTCCACTATTTCAAATAAGAATAAAAAAAAAGAAAGTAAGTGAACGTGGGTATTCACTCGAGATTTATTAGAAAGGAATCACGGCAATCTGCTGAACGCTATCCGTGTGCATTTGTTGCAGAAAATAAACATCGCATTTCCCGGTAAGAAACACACTTAACGCTACTGTACTATCTCACACCGAAAATGTCGCGGCGCGCTCATGTCTGAATCATATGACAGCTGGTCAACTTCGGTTTATTATGGTGCGTGGTTCTTGATATCTTCTTTTTGGAATAGAAATTTTTTTCTTCTGAGAGCGATTTCTGGTTTACATAAGAACGAAACTTTCTCTCGACTGTAAGAAGGAGTCACAAGAGAAATGTTTCATTATAGAGATACTTTTCCTATCCCTTTCAATTATATGGTCATCTCAATTGTTCGATATTTTTAATGCCCATTTTTGTCAAAGAGTGAATGCAATGCCCCTTGTAAAGTCGTCAACGATCTTTTGAATCGCTGGAGGAAGTCTATCACATTCGAATGTTTCAACGTGCTAGCCATGGTCTGTCAAAGGAGAAAGTGAATATGTTGATTTCTTTGAATCTTTTGATTTCGTTTAGAAATCTTTCAATTTCTTCCTTAGCAATTTAGGGTTTTTAGTGCAAGAGGATGAATTCTCAAGAATTGTGAGAGAGTCATGCTAATGGATTAACTTACATCTGCAAGTAGGAGGACACAGTGATGTGGTTAATGAGTGGTGTAGCGTACAAGCAATGTTATTCATTCTGGAGGACTTTTTGCAGCAAAATAAGAAGTCCTTCAATCCCTCGCTGCGTGTGAGTAAACAATTATGGGAATAAGTAGTTACTCTCTTGCATCATATCATATTCTTGTCATGAAGCCAGTCTTAAAATTATTATGAAATGCATAATGCAAGTGGTACCTTTCTTGCAATGAATTTTTCTGAAAGATGCTAGTGGCAGTCAGGATCTCCCTTGGTAATGTTTTGTTTTTTTAGCTTATGTTCCATTAGTTTCTCAAAAGCATTATTTTTTTAAACAATACAGAAGGTTGGTGCTGTCTTTGAATATGAAATCTTTGGAATAAAGTGATGAACTTTGTCTTCTTTGTTATTCAGAAATTTCTATCGGTATATGTTGTTTATGCTTCAAATTAATAAGTAATTAGAAATATTTTAGCCTTTATCTCTTATATTTTGACTTCTGTATGTGAACATTTCCTATCTGCTGATCCCGTTGATTTATGTTGGCCTAGTTTTTATAATTACTTTCTTTGATTGATTATAATAGTATATTTAGAAGTTCCCATTTTGTTAATGAATTTGAGCTATTAGTTGAGTTTCTGATTCAAGGCTAGTATCAACTTATTATTTCGTCCTCTAATGGCAATCATACTTATTTCATAAGAGCTTCTTTTTCCTCACATCCCACATTTGAAATTTTGCATGGTGAGAAGATTCGTGACAAGATTGATTAATTATCTTTGAGTTTAGTTTTCAAATATTTGTCTTTGGATAGATATCTGAACATTTTCTCATAGTCTCTATTTCATTACTTCAGTTTCCATTTAGCCAAGTTAAGTCATATCTGTCTTTCTCTTGCGCATATTGGCTACCCAATTATATTTTCAACATTTGCAATAACATTTCTAGTATTAAAGTCATAATCATCCAAGATATAGTATTGTGAATTTCAATTATTTGCCTTCTATTTCAATGATCCTTTTTGAGTCGTAAAGACTCTCACAGTTATAATTTATGTATGATTTTATCATTCATTTGGTTGGAAGGGAACTTCTTGAAAAGTTACTCAGTAGTAAAAGTATGCTCAGGTGAAATTGAGATTCAAAAGACAAAAACACAATTTAATTGAGAAATCTCATTTGCTTTAATTTAATTGTTCTTTATTTTTAAGGTGCAACATTTTAAAATGTGCATGTTTCCTTCTTTTACTATTTAGTACTTGTACTTGCAAAATTAATATATTTCCAAACCTTAGATAGATTTTTAAAAGAAATTGTTTCATTTAAGAAAACTGCAGTTACATTTATGTTAATTTTGGGGAAGAATTCCTAGCATAGGTTATTAGTTATTAGTAATTTCTATTGTATTTTGTCGTGACTGATTTACCTTTTGCATAAGGTTCTTTCCTTTGTAAGGGAATTTTAATGACCGCATTTTTATGGCATTGTCTTATGATCTGCCTTCAATATTTAAACCACAGACAGTATCAGCTGTTTCAACAGCATTCCAGCTGGCATCTGCAGGTCGATGCATTTCCTTTTGGTTTATCACGTATTAATAATCACTGATTCCAACTTCTAAATACTTTCCTTTTTATTCAGAAGAGTGCTCTTTCCATTTTTAGGTCGTTTTTGTATAGGTTACCATTAAGAGTATAAGAAATTAAACCGAAGAATTTCCTCATGGCCAATTAATATTGTGTTAAACCTTCAGTGCTACTTTATTTTTAATATGAAAATAGACTTTAGAGTTTATTATCTTAATATAGAAATTCAATTTCTCCAGTTTTAAATTTTGAAATGCATTTTAGAAGCTAATACTAAGTTGAAAAATATCCAACCATTTGATTTCTGTGTCTTTTTCTAGAATGGGAAGGTGCAAGTCAAGGGAAGCTTGGGACAGAAGGAAGATACATAAAAACTGGAATGTAGGGTGCAAAACGTGTATCTCACATCCATCCAGTGGAGTGCAAAACAGGGAAGAGGGTATGAGTGAGGTTATGAGGGTGGTGGGATAACCCATGCTGAATAAGAACTAGATGGTTACCGAGTGGAAGGATACTAGGCAGATCTCCATGAATAAAACTATTGTAAATGACAATGAAGTATTCTCTTGAATCCAAGGCCTTGTTTTTTATATGTATACTTATAAATGTTAGTAATGGGCAATGTATAAATAATTATTTTACTTAATGTGACAACGTATTTAATGTTTTGAATTATTTAATTTATTTTTTCATCCTAGGCCTCCAAAAATGTTAGGTGAGAATGGTTGCACATATCTATGTCCAATATTATAGTCTAGGCCAAAGAATATTTTTTTGGCATAAAGATAAATAGTAATTTAATTTTTCAATTTTATAATGTACTTGTGCTAACTAGACCATTGTCACATGTTGATAAATATATGACTGTATATAGTGAGACATTTGAATTGATACAAATACTTACACCAATAAGGTCTCCGATAGAATTTGCATCCTAGGCCACGAAAGAAAAATTATCCACAAATGTATAGACAAAATATTGTACGGCCAGGAATATGTATAAATATTGAACATCGTATAATCATTTTCCCTAAATTTCCCTTCGATAAAACTCATGAGGGAATATTCCCCATTAGAATAGGGGAAAATGGGAGAGGAAAAGAGAGAGAAAGATAGATGGACAGAGACAAAGGTAAAAAGGGGACAGATAGGGAAAGGAGCAGAGAAGGGAAGGGAAGAGTAGGTGCATGTGAAGTAGAGGTTTATTAGGTTTTCAGATTTATTCTAAGTTCAACAAAAATTTTCACAGATATAAAACTATCTACTGTGTTTTTTCTGTGAGTCATTCTAATTTGTTAATCATTATTCCATATTTATCACATATGACTGCAGATGCCTCAAATCATGATGCTAAGGTTGCTATGTTATTTCAATTAGCTGATTATTTTTCCTTAGATTCCTCTGCCTTATCATCTCATACCTTTCTTAACATTACATCTTTTAGTGAGTGAATTATTCCAGTGTGTTACCTTTTATCATCTCAGGTAGTTTCTTTTGGGTAAAGGTTTATAAATATCATATTTCATTCATCTCTGTTTTGTTTAATTTCTAATGATATACCAACCAACCTGTTCCATATACTTGTTTTTATCTATTTCTGAAGGCAATGCATTGTCTATGCTGTCAGATGTTTCTGTCTTCTGCTGTCATCTTCTTTTCTAAATAAATTTGGAAATCCATCAATCTCTTCCTTTCTTTTATATATGTAATTTCCTTGTTCTTACTTTGTTTTGCTAGAATATTGTTGATAATTAACATGGGTTTTGTGGAAGACATTCTTAATTTCATTGTCATAGCTTTCACTTAGTTTTATATAGTAATGTTACTATAAAAATCGCCTCCCTCAGCCCATGGAGCCCTGTTTTTAACCTTATTTCTTGGCCTTTCTTACAAACAGGAACTATTCCTCTGGTATATTCGCAAATTTTACAATTAGAGATTCTAAAGCTAGGAAGCCAATAAAATAATGAATACAAATAATCTGCACGGCAGTCTATTAAATAAGAGACTTGCCATATTTTGAAATTAAACTTTTTTACCCACATACTTGAAAGTTGATCGTTTTAATATCTTATCAAATAGAGATAACTCCTCCGCTAAAACTATAGTCTACGGCTGAAGTAATGACAGCATTTTTCAGATTTCCACGTACTAAATATGCCCGTTAATCTAAATGTCTTCCTTCCAGACGATAATGCTTCCCATCCTAGCTCATCTAACACTTTACTGACACTCTCATCATTTTTATACCTTCCTGTTACATATCTAGCCACTCTCCTTTTTACTCCTTGAAGTGTCTTACTAAGACCTGATTCACGTGGGTCCCATACGTTTGTCACATATTCAACAATCATCCTAACCAAAGATTTATATTTACATTAAAACTTAATCTGTTTACATTTCCCTACTTTCATCACCATCCCATTAACTTTAGACCACACATTAAAGTAACATATAAAATTCTTAAAGCATCCTACCATTTCAATCACATTTAAGAGCTTTTGCTTACCATTAATCAGTGTGAAGTAATTCAAATGATTTATTTTCACTGTTTGAGTGCAATCATTTATGAGCCTCTTTGTTGGAAAATCTCATTACATAGCTTTAAAAATTCAATTTCCTTGGAATTAAAAGGTGATAATTATTATTAAGCTTGTGTTAATGATTAATGCCTTAAATACAACAGACCTACATTATGATTACTTGAAGTATTGTTTCTATAACATCTTAACTTCCGTATCATAAAGGAGGAAAATAGATGTATACTCTACTTCATCACAATTTTTATATAGGGACATGCTGTTTTAGTATATACATTATTATAGGTATTATGAGTATCAAGAACTAATCAATGATTATCTTCAATTAAGTATCTTATCTCAAGTAATCACCCTTTTAAAATAAATCTGAAGCCTAAAAATATTTTCTTCTATTTACTACCTCCGAAATTGTAATCAGCAAGCATCAATTAGTAAGTAAATGGTATTGTGAATGATTTGATAGTAGAAAGTGATATTCTATAGAATCTTAAGGGCCTTATCTATGACTTAAAGTAATATCTTCTTTAGGAAATCAAAGCATAAGTTATAAATGAAAATTTGGGAAAAAGGAATTGGTAAGGAGGTAGTATAAGACAACTGCAAATCACATCCCTGCTACAGAGAACTGATTTTCCTTTGTTCAGAATAGAGAACTCGAAGTATAGCGCTGGATAATAATCTTCTAAGTGAAACAGAGCTTAAAGTATATAGAGATCCTCTGTTGCTGAGAAGACTATATGAAGTAACTCGTATTTTTATTATAATATTCGATTGACTTGAACCAGTTCAAAAAATGAGCACGAGTCTTTGATAATTTGAGCTTCAGTAGTGAATAAACTATTGCAATCTGAGATGTTCGATTTCCAATTGATATCAGGAAGATTATAATCACCATAGATTACGCAAGAGGCATTTGGGCAAAGACTTACGACTTATTCGATTGATTCACAGTGAGCGGAATAAATATCCACTGACTACCTTGGAGGGATATAGACAGCACCAACCAATATATTCCTTTTTTGATAATAACTTTAACACAGTTTTGCACTACTTAATCGATTGTGGCACTTACACACGTTGAGTTTTACCTTTTGTATACAGCGACTAACATACCACCACCGTACTCTCAAGAAATGGTGAGGGCATCACGATTTTTTCTGAACAAGGTATAGTAACATAGCCCAATTTCAACGTCAATAATTCCACCAGTTCTGTTAAAATAAACACATCAAAATCTAAATGTGCAGTATTCAATTCCAGCTCAGCTAATTTAGACCTTTACCCACTTTTTGGAAATAAAAGCTCAGCTGCTCAGAATTTCGCTTTTTGGGTCAATTCTTGAAATGATTCGCAATATATCATTAATATTTTTAATAACCAAATCAGTTTCTCATGTAGTTTTTGAAAGTGCCTTTATTCCCGTTCTGTACGATCCTTATTTATTGAGATTATTCAGCAGTTGCGGAGAGAACTTCTTGGCTTTCTTGAACCAGAATAGTTGACATGGTTATTGGGCAAGGATGATATTTATGTCATAATGTTACTGATGTATAGAATATAATAAAATTTACAGTTCATTAGTTGTAAACTTGCTGTATCACTTCCTCTATCTAGCCTGACAGGTGGAATTATATGCACGCAATTCGTTTCATAAGTGTGGTAGTTAGCTGGTCGTCGCTCTGAGAAATCAATCAGCTGCTGCCTGTGCCCACCGCATTCATTTACCTATTAATCTTTGAACAAAGGATGGCTGATAATTTAGTGAGGTTCCTCTGAAAAGTAAATCATTTATTATACCTCATGGCACAAAAGTCTTTTTACCAAAGTATAAACCGTAGAATTGCATGCAAGTTTTCGTTGAGTCCCTGAGCATATCATCATCCCTATGGATTGAAAGCTGTAAGTTCTTGTTTTCTTACTGAAACTTTTAGCGAAATACCATGCCTTCTCACTAAGCGAACGAAGCAGGGGCTTACCTTACGCCTCATATTTTATAGCAATCCTCACTTGGAAAACTATCTGTGGCCACTCTTGCAGGAGATGAGGATCCAACCTCCGGGTAGTTGACATCCCAGACAGATGTTGTAACGATTTTTTATATTATCACCTTTCCTTCTTAAATTATGCGGTGGGGTTACTAGTAGTAGTAGTATGTGGGTATTTTAATTCTAAATAAATCAAATATCAGCAATTATTTGATATGTTTAATAATAACTAACTACGAGAGGCAATATTAGTGACCTCGTATTCTTCCTTTCATTTGACCATCCGTCCGCATCCTCTGAATCCTATTACTATTATATTTCGTACATATATTGGGATCGCGTTGTTTGAACGGATTCGTTCTTGTTCAGAAATTAAGTAAAAGAATCCTTGCAGATAGTCTCCAGCGTTAAGAGCTTCAATCAGCAGCTCTTTTATCTTGATGCTTTCTTGCTTGCGTGCTGAAATAAAGTAAATGATGCCTTTGAAACGAACGACAACAACTTACTTTGTATTTGCAAAATCAATAGTCTTGAATTATTGTCAAGGATATCCAAAAGATATCTAAATGATTTTTACAGTCATGGTTTACATTTACATCAATTAATAGAAGTGATGAACAATCCAAGTCGATATTGGCAAGGGTGGAACTTCATGATTAATCCAATGTGCACGTTTTGAATGTTTAACACCACCACTACCACAAACAGGGATATTTAAAAAATATTAAATCTTATATAATTTTGCGATTGCACCAGTACTTAAATGGTTTTCTGCAGAAAACCATCATTTAAATGAAATTTGAATAATATGAGAATTGTACAATTGTAATATTTACACATTAATTATAAAATAAATAAGATAAATATCTTGCAATGAATTTAATTTCTTCATGTGAATAGTATTATTTTTTTACTTAAATTTAAGTTCAATCTGAATCAAAGAATATTTTACTAAGATTGGCACAACATCAATTTTGTACTCATCGCAAAGTAATACATTGTTAAAACCTTTGGGTATAGGCAAAGATGACTCTGGTATATACACACAAATTTGAATTTATAAAAGGAAATTTTCTTAGAAGTTCTGAATATTCTAATGATCTAGTATGAACCAAAACTACCCTCCATGAATTCAGAATTAAATTTAACATACTGAGAGATGTATCCAATTTGGTGGTTTCACGAGGCTTAATTACATTATGCAAAGAAACAAAAACAAATAGTGAATATTGAGGTATGTTCTGTAAACATTAATTTTGCAATTTAGATATGAGAGGATAGCTTAAATGGAAATAAATTATTCAAACTATGATTATCATATTCATACAAAGTGAGAAAGGTAAAGCAGCAAGTTATACAATGACATATTGCGATATTTCTCACTAATGTACAAACTAAACACTTGTTGCTTCTCAGTAGATATCTCAGTATATATTGATATCTTTTTATGTGATTCATGTTTTTTACATCTGATCAACCCTTTTTCCCCTAACTACAAAAATATCCCCTGAAACTCTCTCAAGGGTTCATTCCCTACCAATAAAACCTAGTGACTATTGTTTGCTTGATGGGCGCACCTTACCTGAACAATGGGAATTGTTGGAAAGCTGAGAAGAACTCTTGCTTGGGCACAGTATCCTTATCTCTATAATTGGTGACCATGAATTAGAAGTTAGAATGAAGGGAAAAATTAAGAGACTAGTAACTTTGTTGCAATATGCTTTCATAACCAGGTTAGTTCAAGCAAGAGATAACAGTATGAGGTTATGTTTTGCAACAAATCTATATGATCCATTACAACATACCTGCTGACTTAGAAGTGTACGGTGTATTAGTAAGGATACCGATCAACATTGCAACGGCAACTTCACGTATACAACCTAGAATGGTTTCAACTGAGTTGAAAGATATGGAGAGAGTGCAGAGGAAGCCTTTGGCTAGGTAGTGTGTGAAGTGTTTACACAGTGATGAAGAGCAAAAGATAGAAAGCTAAGTGACAGCAGCTGACAAATGATGAAACGACGTAAGGAACTGAAGAATTCAGATACACAAAAGGGTAACATCGAATACGTCAAGCTTTGTAAGGCTATCTGAAGAGCAATTAAGGAAGATGCGAGAAAATTCAATGAGAGAATTGTGCAAGAAGCTTTAAAGTATGAAGAAGAACAGACAACACCTAGCAATTGGAAGAAAACAGATTTTAGCCATACTGAAGGAAGATGGTGCAAGAACTTTCAACAGACAAGCAATACTAAAGACGGCAGCAGAATACTTTGGCAACCTATACAAGAAGGAAGGAAATGCTGAAGAGGAAAACCAAGAAGCAAGCCAAAACCAACAAGATCCCCTCTCTATTCTCCCAGAAGAAGTAATTGCAGCAATAAAGCAGACGAAGAATGGAAAAGCAGGAGGCATAGATGGAGTGTTAGCAGAATATTTAAAACTTGGTGGAACAGAAGTTGCACACGTTTTAGCGCAGTTATTCACTGATTGCCTGAACAAGGAAGAATCCCTCAGAACTGGAATCATGCAAGAATAGTCCTTTTGCACAAGAAAGGAAGCAAGGAAAAGCTGAAAAATTATCTCCCCATCCTTTTGTTTACAAAACATTCATGAGGATAATAGCTGAACGGATAAAGATTACTCTATCATCTGCCCAGCCTAGAGAGCAAGTAGGATTCCGGAAGTACTGTGGACCACATCCACACACTACAAGAAATAATCAGCAGAACGAATGAGATGCCACCAGGACTCTGCTTTGTGGACTATGCACAGGCCTTCAACCCGGTAAGTACCTCCTCTATACTGGAAGCTCTGGAAAAACAAGGAGTAGATGCAGAGTACATCCGTCTTCTACGCAGCATTTATAAAAATGCCACAGCCTCAGTAATGCTAGACGAAGTTACTGAAGTGTTCGTGATGGGTCTTTGCACTTTTTCCAGTTGATTTATTTGGCAGTTGTAGTGTGGAGGCCACGTGACATAGGAATAATCGAGAATAGGTACTACTAGGTTAGTGAACAGTGTTTTCATTGCAAATGTATGGTAAAAATCATTAATTAGTAACCTTTGATATAAAACCAAGCATTTTGAGATCTTTACTGACTATTTGATCAATATGATTGCCCAAATTTGAGGTGATGTCATACAATACACTCAAATCTTTCACAGTGCTTGTCCTTGTTAAAGATATATTATTAATGTGGCAAGTGCAAAGAATAATTGCTTTACATCAATGGAAAGATATACACTAACATTTACTTTAGTTAAATTGCATTGTTGAAACACCAGTTATTTAGATTATCCACAGCATTTATAAGTATTCTACAAGCAGACATAGATTTAAATTTAATTGATAACTTTAAATCATAGGTATCATTGATAATTTAACTGGGTTGAAAATGTTAAGCTATATCATTTAATAAATAAGATGAGCAGAAATGGTCTTAAGTGAGAATTTTGTGGTACCTCTGCTGTTACTGCATATTCATAAGACTTGCATGATATAATTCTCACAAGTTGTTGCCTTTCTATCAAATAACTTGTATTCCAGCTATGAAGATGGCCAATTATACCATAGTTCTCTCATTTACCTAATGAGTGGTTGATACTTATGTTATGAAAAACTCATTTAAAATCTTTATATACAGCATCAACCTCTGAACCATCATTAAAAATAATCAGAATGTAGTTCTTATAAGTAACTAAATTCGTGGTAGTTGATGGGCCTTGATAGAAACCATGTTGCTCATTGATAATCATATGTTTAAATAAAGGACTTATGAAATCAAGGACAATGCTTTTAGATATTTCACAATGCAACACTGAAATGAGACTGGTCTATAGTTAAGAACATCACATTTTTTCCAGACTTACAGATATTAAATGACTAATATGATGTGCTGCCAGGATATTATATCAATACCGTGAAAAGGATAAATTATCTCTTATGGTCCATTACCAAATGAATGCCCATGGAACATGACTTCAGGGAAGCCTTAATTTTTCTTTTGCATGTTCATATACTTCCAAAAATATTTCATGTAATAAGGCATTGAAGATTATACCCTTTGAATAAAGCTGTCTGGCATTCTTTTATTTCCCTTTTAACATTCTTACGTGAAACAAAGAACTCTATATAAGCTCTGGAAGATTTAGTTAGTTGATGTTGACTATGTGTGCTTTTTAGTAGTTATGGCCTTGATGATATTTGTGGTAAAATTATTGTAAAGCTTGGAAATTGGCTTTTGCCTATCTTTTGATAATTTGAGCTTCAGTAGTGAATAAACTATTGCAATCTGAGATGTTCGATTTCCAATTGATATCGGGAAGATTACAGTCACAATTGATTACGTAAGAGGTCTTTACTGCTTTGCTTCCTTTTAATTCATTTCAATGAATTGAAGTTAACGTTTCAAGTGGTCCTATTTCTTAAAATGTTACTTTAAGCAGCAGAAGCTACATTGAGATATCTATAAAAGAGGTAATAATATCAAATATTATATATTTGTTGATATAAGAATAAAACATTAAAAAGAGATTCTGATCCTGAGCTGTAGTTTCTTGCTATCAATGGCGAATAAGATAATGTTTTTAGCACTATTTACATTTTATTATGTAGTTTGTAAATTATTAAGTACTTTATTATTAACCCAGAATATATTCTTTTAAAAATTTTCCCAACTGGTTTCCATATTCCAGTATTTTCCAATATCTTTATTTCAAAATACAGACTAAATTAGCGTAATTCATTCTTGCCTTATTTATTAACTCCATTAGTCTCTTTCTTATTTGTCATAGGTATATCAATAAATCTTTTGAATATGTTTTGATATGTAATATATATTCATGGTGTAGAATATGTGGAAAAGGAAAGAAAAAATTATTTTAGTATTTCCACATTTTAATCTCAATTTTTTAAGGTTTTTTCTGTTAGTTTTTGTTCCAAATTATATTTTCTAATTCCTATTATTCTAACTCCTTTAATTCTGTAATTCTTTAAGATTACAATTTTATTGAAAATAAAAATAATTCTTTCTATGTAATTGGTTCGTAATCATTTTTCTTAATTACCTTTAATAATTACGATACATTTATTCACATCTAATCTGACAAAAATTTACCGTGGCACCGTGTATTCCTTACGGGAGTATGGCGCGCGGTGTTCTATCAGAAATTTAGTTTACTCTTTACTGAATATCATCGACATCAACTATCGCCTACTTTCTTTTTCTAAGCAAGAGTCTCAATACCTCACGCCATTCCTCCATAAGTAATATTGGATTCATGATGTTGGACGAAGTATAGCTTACTGAATTAAAAAAATTAATTGAAAGTAAATCTCTTACGCAATGTTAATACTGGTTAATACGTGCAGAGAAACACATTTACCTTTGTTACATAACTTTCCGCTCACTTTTGCCATGATTTGTTGTTCATTATTGTGGTTTCAGGCGCAATGGTGTTTTTTATGTACCGCCTCAGATAAAAATGACGCAGTTTCCTATGAGTAATGAAAACTTGCACTCCTACACTATAATTAGTTGTGTAATTTCAAATTCGCGAATAAACATCCGCGTAAAGTTTGCAAATATGAGATGATAGATTATTATCACTAGTTTCAATAAGGTGACCAATGAAATTCTATTTAATGCAGTAGCTATCTCCAACTTGAGCATGGTTAGGTATTCAAAGTTTAAAACTGAGTCGAGTTGATATACCAGGACGAAAATTATTTACCTAGTGATGTAATCAGTATTTTACCTGATGAAAGTAACAGTGTATATAGTATGGTTAGGCTGGCAATTGTTATTAGATTTGCATCAATAACAATAAAATGTGTCATGTATCATTTTAGTTGACTGTTAGACTGGTAAAAATTAAGCTTCCTAAAATTTACCCATAGCGTGGTGCTGCAAATGAATCCTCAATCCTGGATAAAGGGTACTTGACATTTTATAAACATTCCTTTCCCGTAACCCTGTAGTTTTTGTATATACATCGCGCATTCTCAATCCACTATCTGGCTACATCTCAAAAAAATTTGTAAACAACTTTAGTTCAGCATTCATCCTTGCTTTAAGCTTAATGCCACGGATTGATACTGAAAAATTATAATTTTGACTGTATCAATTATAAGAGAAATTCTTATTTTTCATCACTTTAAATTAAGTAACATATTACTTATTTTAGCTAAATGGATATGTGCACTAGTGTCGTTTGCCTTGCAGTTAAATAATTCCCTATATAGGGATATGAATTCCACTATTTCAAATAAGAATAAAAAAAAAGAAAGTAAGTGAACGTGGGTATTCACTCGAGATTTATTAGAAAGGAATCACGGCAATCTGCTGAACGCTATCCGTGTGCATTTGTTGCAGAAAATAAACATCGCATTTCCCGGTAAGAAACACACTTAACGCTACTGTACTATCTCACACCGAAAATGTCGCGGCGCGCTCATGTCTGAATCATATGACAGCTGGTCAACTTCGGTTTATTATGGTGCGTGGTTCTTGATATCTTCTTTTTGGAATAGAAATTTTTTTCTTCTGAGAGCGATTTCTGGTTTACATAAGAACGAAACTTTCTCTCGACTGTAAGAAGGAGTCACAAGAGAAATGTTTCATTATAGAGATACTTTTCCTATCCCTTTCAATTATATGGTCATCTCAATTGTTCGATATTTTTAATGCCCATTTTTGTCAAAGAGTGAATGCAATGCCCCTTGTAAAGTCGTCAACGATCTTTTGAATCGCTGGAGGAAGTCTATCACATTCGAATGTTTCAACGTGCTAGCCATGGTCTGTCAAAGGAGAAAGTGAATATGTTGATTTCTTTGAATCTTTTGATTTCGTTTAGAAATCTTTCAATTTCTTCCTTAGCAATTTAGGGTTTTTAGTGCAAGAGGATGAATTCTCAAGAATTGTGAGAGAGTCATGCTAATGGATTAACTTACATCTGCAAGTAGGAGGACACAGTGATGTGGTTAATGAGTGGTGTAGCGTACAAGCAATGTTATTCATTCTGGAGGACTTTTTGCAGCAAAATAAGAAGTCCTTCAATCCCTCGCTGCGTGTGAGTAAACAATTATGGGAATAAGTAGTTACTCTCTTGCATCATATCATATTCTTGTCATGAAGCCAGTCTTAAAATTATTATGAAATGCATAATGCAAGTGGTACCTTTCTTGCAATGAATTTTTCTGAAAGATGCTAGTGGCAGTCAGGATCTCCCTTGTTATGTTTTGTTTTTTTAGCTTATGTTCCCTTAGTTTCTCAAAAGCATTATTTTTTTAAACAATACAGAAGGTTGGTGCTGTCTTTGAATATGAAATCTTGGGAATAAAGTGATGAACTTTGTCTTCTTTGTTATTCAGAAATTTCTGTCGGTATATGTTGTTTATGCTTCAAATTAATAAGTAATTAGAAATATTTTAGCCTTTATCTCTTATATTTTGACTTCTGTATGTGAACATTTCCTATCTGCTGATCCCGTTGATTTATGTTGGCCTAGTTTTTATAATTACTTTCTTTGATTGATTATAATAGTATATTTAGAAGTTCCCATTTTGTTAATGAATTTGAGCTATTAGTTGAGTTTCTGATTCAAGGCTAGTATCAACTTATTATTTCGTCCTCTAATGGCAATCATACTTATTTCATAAGAGCTTCTTTTTCCTCACATCCCACATTTGAAATTTTGCATGGTGAGAAGATTCGTGACAAGATTGATTAATTATCTTTGAGTTTAGTTTTCAAATATTTGTCTTTGGATAGATATCTGAACATTTTCTCATAGTCTCTATTTCATTACTTCAGTTTCCATTTAGCCAAGTTAAGTCATACCTGTCTTTCTCTTGCGCATATTGGCTACCCAATTATATTTTCAACATTTGCAATAACATTTCTAGTATTAAAGTCATAATCATCCAAGATATAGTATTGTGAATTTCAATTATTTGCCTTCTATTTCAATGATCCTTTTTGAGTCGTAAAGACTCTCACAGTTATAATTTATGTATGATTTTATCATTCATTTGGTTGGAAGGGAACTTCTTGAAAAGTTACTCAGTAGTAAAAGTATGCTCAGGTGAAATTGAGATTCAAAAGACAAAAACACAATTTAATTGAGAAATCTCATTTGCTTTAATTTAATTGTTCTTTATTTTTAAGGTGCAACATTTTAAAATGTGCATGTTTCCTTCTTTTACTATTTAGTACTTGTACTTGCAAAATTAATATATTTCCAAACCTTAGATAGATTTTTAAAAGAAATTGTTTCATTTAAGAAAACTGCAGTTACATTTATGTTAATTTTGGGGAAGAATTCCTAGCATAGGTTATTAGTTATTAGTAATTTCTATTGTATTTTGTCGTGACTGATTTACCTTTTGCATAAGGTTCTTTCCTTTGTAAGGGAATTTTAATGACCGCATTTTTATGGCATTGTCTTATGATCTGCCTTCAATATTTAAACCACAGACAGTATCAGCTGTTTCAACAGCATTCCAGCTGGCATCTGCAGGTCGATGCATTTCCTTTTGGTTAATCACGTATTAATAATCACTGATTCCAACTTTTAAATACCTTCCTTTTTATTCAGAAGACTGCGCTTTCCATTTTTAGTTCATTTTTGTATAGGTTACCATTAAGAGTATAAGAAATTAAACCGAAGAATTTCCTCATGGTAATTAATATTGTGTTAAACCTTCAGTGCTACTTTATTTTTAATATGAAAATAGACTCTAAAGTTTATTATGTAAATTTAGAAATTCAGTTTCCCCAGTTTTTCATTTTGTAATGCATTTTAGAAGCAAATACTAAGTTGAAAAATATCCAATCATTTGATTTCTGTGTCTTTTTCTAGAATGGGAAGGTGCAATGTTAGTTAGTTTTTGAAAAATGTGGTTTACCTGCAAGGCATAAGGGTTGAGGCTTTGTGTCGTTCCAATGGAAGTTATTCTTACTCGGAAAGTTTTTCCACTAACTAAAAGTGTAAGTTTTGACACATACATTACTTATCTTCATTCGGGAGTATGAGTGTCCTGTAAACAGAAATCCTCCTAATTGTTCTTTACTATCTCGTGAATACCTTGGCTCGTGCTCGTACACGCGTCGCTCCTATAAGTCAAAATAAGCATATTCATGGTTACAATCTAATGCATGGCATATTTGCCATGGAGTTTTCCAGGTAACGAAGCATGTTGACGATTTTCGAAGGTAATCTTAAGAAAGAATGCGGACCTTCCCTCCCCCTTCATTTTTCCATACCTCTTCCTACTCCATATCTTTCTAATTTTATTCTTAAAAATATTTCTCTCTCTGAGTCTTTATTAAAAAATACTCAAAAACGTCATGCAATACGACATTTATTCTACTGTCTTTTACCGAAACTATTTACAGCATCCGAATGGCTTTTCTTTCTACGTTGGTAAAGTTTGAAGGAAAATATTCAGTAGCAATTTTATTGCTTAAATACAAAAAATATTTTAATATTTTAATATTGTCATTAAAAATTCAATTATAGTAACAAAGTGGAATATAGTAAACGTAAAAAAATAAATGTCGAGTAAACGTGAACTTTATTCTAAGGCAAATCATGACTTTCTACAGTTTTATTCCTCTGAATATTTGCATTTACATACATTTATCAGACAATTTTCGTCCAGCTTTTCTCCATTCCATACCACTGTGCGTCGTACACTTAATACCGTTTAGCGAACTTTGCAGGGATCAATTTCTTTATTTTCTTTAATTAACACCAGCAAACTCTATGTGAGTAGCCTGCCTTCTGTCGCAGCGAAATAGAGGCGTTACGTCCTTTTTCATTTCTCTCATTTGTGACGTTACGTCAAGACCATTCCTCTTGGATCTCATCCATTCTGATGGAGCTGAAAAAGAAATGAGTGTATTTATTTTCCAATTCAAAAGATGTGAATTCATCACGTAATTTTAGCGTATAAATTAAAAGATAATAATTAAATTTCCTTCTGACATCGTAATTTGAATGAATATTGATGTATATTGGTGTGCTGTTAACAGATTTGAAAATGTAATAAGCTGTACGTTTTATGTCGGATTGTTCTTAGAATTTCTCTAACTATCCTTCCCTGAAGAATATGCTGAGGATGGCTGAGTGGAAGAGAGAATCCCTATTGAATCAATAAATAGATCGTTGAGGATATTTGTAGAAATAAGAAAAGGAAAAGTAGCTGGGGAGAATATAAGTTATGTACTGAGATGATAGGTATTGTTTGAGAAACACTGAGCTTAAGAGATAATTCCTTCCCTTGGTATAACAAGAGAAAGACGATATTTTACAATCATTCTTAATATTCGGTTGATGTAATTGGAATCTGGACTTTATAAATTGACGTCAGGCGTCTTGCTCATAGTAGAGGTAGAGAGTTTTAGCTACGAAGGTACTCTCTAATCACAATTCCTCCTTCACATATTCACCATTCTGGAGAGTGTTTTCAGTCTTCTTCTTTGTTCTTTCTGTCCTAGGACAGGTTTCAACGAAATTTTTGTCTCCACAGCATTCGGTTTTGGGTATCTCTCTTCATCTCGACATATTTCCTTCCTTCTTTGATGTCTGTTAGCATCCCATACTTCCTCCGTCCTCTTCCTCTCTTCCCTTCTATTATCACTTTCTGTATTCCGTTCCTCCTTAAAATGTGTCCTATCCAATTTGCCTTCCTTTTTCTAATTTCTTTCAGAATACTTCTTTCTTCCCCAATCCTCCTCAGTACCTCTTCATTACTAATTTTATCTTTCCAACTAATCTTTTCCAGTCTTCGCCAAAGCCATGTTTCAAAGCTTTCTATGTACTTTTCTTCTCTCTTTTTCAAGGTCCACGTTTCGGCTCCATACAGTACAATGCTCCATATGAAGCATTTTGCAAATCTTTTCCTAGTAGCCACATTGATTTTCTTTGCTGTTAGCAGTTTTTTAATTTTATTGAATGCTACTTTTCCTTGCCCAATTCTGCCTTTTATTTCTGCTGTGCAACTACCATTTTGTTCAATTAAACTTCCTAAATACTGGAATGAACTTACTTGTGTTAGCTTTTCTTCTGCTAACCATATATTTAAGGGTCCTTCTGACTTGGATATCCTCATTACTTTTGTTTTCCTTATATTTATCCTCATTCCATATTCTTCGCTCTTATTCCATATCCTTTCCATCATATTTTGAAGTTCTTCTTGATTGGTTGCTATGATAGCCTGATCATCCGCATATTTGATGGATTTTATTCTCTCCCCTCCAACTTTTACCCCACCTGTGTCTTCCAGAGCTTCTGACAGTAATTTGTCTGCATATAAGTTGAACAAACATGGTGAAAGACAGCATCCCTGCCTGACTCCCCTTCCTATGGTAGTTTCCTTTGTTTCCTCATCCCCTATTCTTACAACTATTTTCTGATTGACGTACATTTGCTTAATTAATCTTCTGTCTTTCCAGTCTATGCCTATTTCTCTCAAGATTCTTAACAAGACATCCCATCTTACCCTATCAAAAGCTTTTTCATAGTCAATAAAGCAGACACACATCTCGCGGTTCAACTCTAGCACCCTCTCCGATAACATCCTCATACATCCAATCGCATCTCTCGTTCCTCTACCCTTGCAGAAACCGAACTGGTCATCCTTCAAGTTTTCTTCTATTTTCCTTCTCATTCTGTCTAGTATAACGTTGGTAATAAGTTTTCCCACGTGTGAAATAAGACTTATAGTTCTGTAGTCTTTACATTCCTGTGCATTACCTTTCTTTGGTATCGGCACCATTATCGTTTTAAGTAAATCTTCTGGCCACTCCCCCGTATCATAGATTTTATTAATTAGATTAGTAAGCCGATCAATACCATTCTTCCCCAAGGACTTCAGAATTTCCACTGGTATTTGATCTCCTCCAACTGCCTTCCCATTCTTCATTCTTTTAATTGCCATCTCTATCTCCTCTTTCATTACTTTTGGACCTTCATTGTCCCTCTCTCTTTCCTCATAATTCCTCAATTCTAGCTCTATTTCTCTTCCTCTGTCATTTGTACAGTATAGATCCTTTATATATTTCTCCCATATTTCCTTTATGTCTTCGTCCTCTGTTCTAATCCTTCTCTGCTCATCTTTCATACCTTTCTTTGATATAGCTCTTATTTTTCTCATAGTCAGCCTTTTCACAGTATTGTACATTTCCTCTAATTTTCCTTCTTTTTCCAGTTTTTCGATTATCTGGCACTATTCCTTCATCCACTCTTCTCGAGCTTTGTCAGTCGTTCTCCTCAATTCATTATTAATCTTTCTATATTGCCTCCTTCCTTCTTCCGAGCTGACTCCCTTCCACTTCCGCCTTTCTTCCATTTTTTCCAAAATATCTAGATTTATCCAGCTTTTTCTAGCTTCTTTCTTGTTTATAGTTCCAACCTCCTGTTCAAGCACTGTTAATATGGATTTCTTCAGATCTGTCCATTCTTCCTGAATACTTTTCTGCTCTTCTCCATTCTTCAGCTTCTCTTCTAGAATTTCAGCAATTTTCTTTTTATCATCTTTTAACTTCATCATGTTCCACTTCTTTGCTGGATGACTTTTCCTCTTCACATGTTTAAGCCTAGTGAGTATGTCAATTATCAGCAGATTATGGTCTGTGTCTGCATCTGCTCCAGGTAGTGTCTTTGCGTTAATAACACTATTTTTAAACCTTTGGTTTATTATTATGTAATCGATTTGATAACGCTTGTTATCACCTGGGGCTTTCCACGTGTACAGCCTTCTTTTATTTTTCTGGAACCACGTATTGGCTATCCAAAACTGTTGTTGTTCACAGAATTCTACCAATTTCTCACCTCTTTCGTTACGTGTTCCAAGGCCGTATGCTCCCACACTTTTTCCTTTCCTTCCATTTCCTACTACACTATTCCAATCACCCATTATCACCGTTCTCACCTGCCCTTTTCCATTCTCTTCATACACTTGCAAGATTTGTTCATATACCTCTTCGACCTCCTCGTCTTCTGCAGTTGTCGTAGGCATATACACTTGAACTACCAAGGTATCAACTGGTTCACTCCTTATTTTTAAAGCAATTACCCTTTCAGAGCATGCTATTACCTTGCTTATCCTATCCACAATTTTCTTTTTCATGATGAATCAAACTCCTCTATTCTTGTTGCTTCCACCCTTGTAAATCATTTTGTATCCCTCATATATGATTTCTCCCTCTCCTTCCCACCTAACTTCGCTAATTCCCATTAGATCTATTTTATTCCTTTCCATTTCTACTTTTAAGTTTTCTAATTTACCTTTTCTATTCATTGTTCTTACATTCCAGGTTCCTATTCTCATTGAATTTTTATTATTCATCCTCTTGCTTTTCTTCTCCTTGCTCCACAACTGTCCCATAGTGTTACCCACCCGGAGATCCGATTCTGGGTAATTTTTACCTCCGGAATATTTCATTATAGAACTCGGCATGCTGCAAAGACATAAATTCGTACAACTAGGGAAACCATATGGTTCATTAGTGCGGTGGTTTCCCTTTTGCCTTCCGCACCCTCTGCCGTTGGCCAACCATGTAGCTCGTCCGCCTTTAGGATCCATTTCTAGATCCATGGACAAGAGGATGCCCAGACCCATCCTAAGATGGGGGGAGGCTTATCCCGGCCTTTACTCGGTCTCCAGTGCCGCGTTAGCCACCATTAGGTGCCCATCCCCCACCACGAGGAGGTGCGGTTGGATATTTCCCTTCCTTGAGGTCTGGGACCTTAACGGCATTTCCCATCCTCTCCAGTACTTTGGGGGACGTTTTGTTTTCAGTAGTCTGTAACAATTATGTATTTGAATCCGTTTCTATAACATTTGTTGAAACCAACAGATAACAAATACGAATCTTTGAGACATTTACAAATGAATGAAATTACGCTAACACGGGATTCACCGGACCAGTAAATGCGTAATTATTAGCACATGACAGATATTTATAAAAAATTACTTATTTACGGGTGTGGATCCCCCTGAAAACTGATAATGTTCCCCTGGAAAGCAGAAAATATTCTTTCCCTTTTCGATAACACTTCTGCGCGTGCCCTTACACAGCTCTCCCCCAGAAGTCAGAACACGTTAACTCTTGGTTAAAATCTAATGCATAGTAGCTGAGTCAATTGACGGAGAAAGATCTGGATTTTCGAAGGTAACATAAAAAATGTATGGAGAACCTTCCGTGCCCTTCAGACCTTATCACTATACCTGTCTGTGCCTTATCTTTCCAGTTGTGTCCATAGGATTAAACTTCAGTTAGTTATATAATTTTCATCCAACGCCTAAATTCAAAAATTACAAGTTAACAAACATTTTGACTTTTACGAATTTGACCTTAAGGTGATCCTTTTAAAGTCAAGTGTGATAATAAAGTGCGTATTCACAGCTATCATCGTAACTTTATGTAATATTTGAACCTCTTTTCGATACTTTCAGTTCAAAAAAGTTTCATGTAATTAGAACTCGTTTTCTTTAATGTGTTAGAATGTTTTACAAAAAAGGGGGCTAAAATTTTCGCTGGATCTATCTGAAATATGTGATTTGTTGTTAACTTGATGATTTTGAACATTGTATAGCCCGGACGATCGCTCTGAGATGAGCTATCGCTGAGTCGTGGGAATAGAGTACGGAAATAATGAATGGAAATGAAACCATCTTTGATTATATGACTAATCTCTTCCAATTATTTCCGTATACGTACACATAACGAAAAAAGAGTATCGATTGAAAGGTATTTCATATCAAGTTTAGCAATTACTAAGGGTAGAGAATGTATATTTTCTTCACGCGAAACACTTTGTGTCCGACGAAATTAGGATATATTATGTTATCGACGGAGGTACGTAATTTACGGTGCTATCGCTAATGAGAATGCGGTTCTTGGATGAGGGGATACAGGTGCGACAACTATCTTTGTTTAAAGAAACAGTTTCATTAATTTTTTTCCATATTCTAATTATCACTTTCATTGTATCATTTGAGGGGAATGCAAATGTTAGGAAAGGATTAGTTATAAACACTGTACTGTGCTTAAATGAGATTATAGCTATTCGATTCCTTTTTTAACTTGCCCATTTAATTTCTTTAGGTGAGTGTGAATCCACCCTTCATGTTGCACGTCATTTGGCGAAATTATTGATGCAAGGACTTTTACTATGAGAAATGGTTCGTTTCCAAGTAATTGAAGTGAGATACTTAGTGCTCGAACTAGGAAGGTGATAAAACCTTTAACTTAATCTCATTCCAGATTCATAATCAATTATGGAGTTGAGAAAGTTCGCCTCTGATCCGATTTTTTAAAGGGTGAGCAGTCACTTTTGCGATCAAGTATTGCAAGGCCATCCATATATTGACTTAAAATAACAAATCTGAAGAAAATAAAGATTAAAAAGATAACTTTTCTTGAACTATTATGCAAAAATCTGATTTTGAAGCAAGCACCCTAAAAATCTTTTCGATGCCAAGAAATATTTCGCATACTAATATAGTATCAATTTCAACTCTGGTTTGCTAAATCATCATAATAAGAGTTTGCAGGTCTTAGGGAATTTTTCGATGATTTCTTATGAATCCAAAAATTATTCGCATGGTTTATGTTAACAAACGAGAAAATATGATTGGTCTAAATTCCCATAATGTCGATTTTCTAAGTATTTATACAAATTATTACATCCTCAAAATGTTATTCTTCATCACAACAGAACAACAAAAGAAGAACTTCAAGACTTCACACGCGGCGATGAAAAGTAAAAAAATGTGAAAGGTAGAGAGAGCGATTTCTTGTGAATTTTTAAACACCCGGGGTTAAATAATTGATAAACGATAACTTATAGTAAATTTTGTTGAATAGTACCTCCATTGGATTAAATCAGCATACTTTGTCAAATTAGGCTCTAATTCGAGATGTAAGTTTTATCTGAAGTCATCCAATACTCTTTGCTCGGTAATTCCGTTTAACTCATTACTCCGATGGGACGACACAGTGACACAGGTAGGAGAAGTAAAGGGATGCGTGAGGACTCCATTCGAACTCGAATACATTAAGGAGAAACATTACGTAAAACCTTTTCCCTTTCCCCTCTCCTCCTTCACGAGCAAAGTATATAAACCCTGAAATTTTTGTCGTCGACGCAGTCTTTGCCCAACGTTCGCGACGAGAACCTCAGTCGACGCAAGATCTCCGGGAGTTGAAATCACTCGAGGCGACCATGCTGTTTCAACGTTAACTTCTCGAAGATACCACATCGCCGTAGAGATGCCCGACCTAACGACGTGGTCTTTGAAAGATTGCTGCCTCGACCGAATCTGAAGAAGCCTCCTGGCAAAGAAGATATGTGTGTTTGTGTAGTGAGCTATGGTCATTATAGTGAAATTTAGTGAATTTGTGATAGTGACTTCAAGAGGAGGTTCGGTTCGCCGATGGAAAGCTGAGGTCGGCCACCGCTGGAGGAATTCCTCAGCACAAGGTAAGGAATCTACGTCTTTCAGCTCGGAAAGGTGGTAGAGGGTAGGTTTCTTCAGAAATGGGCCCATCCAACGGGCATTAGAGAACAGGTCTGCATTAGAGTTTGGGGGGAATGGGAAATTAAGTGATAGGTAATACACACACTAATACAGACAGGCTCTTTAGCCATTAGAGAATAAAACTTAATTAGTCTTCTAAAATTCTTCCTTTTCTATCTTTTCCGTGGCTATGGTTTTCATGCTGTAGCCACACCATGGTTTTTATAGGGCTGGTTATTTGCAACTGCTGACGCGAGCATCCCGATCCCCCGAAATGACAAATTCCAGTTGCAGATAGCTGGCGAAACCCCTCCAATCAAAAGGGGAAACGAGCCTGGCACGATACGTCTTTGCGTGGTTTGGAAATTCGTGCACCTTCTTTTCTTTTGACCTAACATTTCAAATGATTCATAAATTTAATTTTTAGTATAGATGTCTGTAAGGTTTGCTTTTTTCTAACCTTTTTCTCCCTTCTGAATCTCTATAAAAATGTAATATTTTATTTCGTGAGAAGTTATTTATCTTATGATTAAACATTTTTACTCTTCCATGCAATTTAATAACATCGGAAGTTACGTATAGTTAAAATGTGCTGTATAACTTTGAGGTTTTTCTTTTAATTTACAGAAATGTTTCGCAACCTGGCTTCTGATCAGATATACTTCAAGGATCAATAGAAAACGTTTCCTCAGATGTGTAACATGCAGTAATACTGTTCAAGAGAAGGTATAAAAAAACAAACAAGGTAAGTTTCGCGATTTTGAGGAGTATTGTCCACAGAAGCTCATTAAAATTTGAAATGGGAATATAAATTAACTTTTATAGCTAGAGGAATTCGTTAATCGAATACTTCGAACTCATTATTGAAATATTCCCTACTTATAATAATAATATCTTGATTCTTTATGGTTAATCTTTCATGCGAGAAATTCAGATTTCCTAAATTTTCCACATTTCTGAATGCCAGGTTTTCCTCAAATTGTGTAAAATCGAAAGAGATGCGATCTCCTTGATTCTGATACTAATCCAGTCCACCAAAACCTTTTGGTTGTTGAAAATTCATTTCGCGAGTACCTGAATATTTCGTAACAGATTTAATATTTCCAGTCATTTTCAGTAAGTCGTACAATTCGGTAGTTGCGATTCAGCTTTGCAATTTGCAAAAACGCCGTCCCCTAGAAAATAAATAAAAATGTACTTTTACGATTTTAATTGTACACCTACACAGAACTAAGAAATTATCGGTCGATAGGAAAGACGAATATAATGCAAAGTTTGAAAACTGTAGTCCCTTAGAAATGTCCATCGAGACTCAAAAAATAAATTATTTTTCTTTTTCGAACTAGTCTCGAATATTGCGATTCGAGATCTACACGAAATAACATTAATATCTGATTTAGAGACGGTACTACGCAGAAAAACTCGTTTCCTTAAGATGGATTTCGACGGTAGCGTTATGGCTATGATAATCCGCTCCAAGTGAGGAGATCAAATTGCCGCCGTAAGTTTTCCGTAAATTCATCGGTTCAGAATTTTTGACGAGGTCGATGCCATAATCATTTGGTAAACATCAAGAGAGAGGCATCGACTAATCGTTACAATAAATTATAGCTTAAACAGGTAGTTAATTCTGGTCGTTCTTCCCGCAGAGCATTAGAGAAGCTAATAGCCTGGATTCGATAAGGATGAGGTTGGTGTTATAACACCCCCTCCCATATGCCACAGGCGGGATTTCTATATATGATCTTGCTCTAGGTTCTAGGGTAGGCATTCGTTTATAGACGTCGGGGAGGTTCAATGAGACATTCAAGCTAAATCGTTACTTACGAAATCTAGGATTATAAAACCACTCTGATAAGAGTACAATGCAATAAATATTTGCAAAGTCATAGCTTGATGGATCCCCATGTTCAGAATTTTTTTTTCGGAATTTAAACGGAACACCTATAAGTAAGATAAAGTTTCCTCGAATTGCACGCATTTTATTCAACTATTACTTGTACATGGACAGTGGTTTAACTATTAAAAAAATTGAAAACGGAAAAAAAATTAACCTAAAAATTCCGAATTGCATCATCCCATGTCAGGATATATTAGGAATTAACATATTGTGTAAAAGCGAGTAAGAATTCTACCGGAGCTTGAAAAAATTACCGATGAATTAGGTGCATAGTTTCCTAAAAATACTACACCCTTTCGCAAATAAACATTTGGAAATAATTGTTATGATCGCAGAGAATTTAATAAAGAATGCTGAAAGCGTAGTAAATTTAAATAGAAGTTACTAAGTGGACTAAACGTTCAAATACATGACACAAAAGAAAAGTTACCGAAGACCAGGAACAGGAAGTGATTATTGAGCCTTCCTGAACGTGATAATACACTCATTTTCTACTGCCTTTTCTTTTCACCCTATTTCTAATCGTGAAATTCTTATAATGTAGCATAGAAGTTAAAGTTTGCTAATGCCTTTTTCACATGAAAGAAAGATTGCGTACGTTACAATGATAGAATATAAAAAACTGAGGACAGCTTCCGTTACGAATCATGATCGAAGGCTGCGTCATATCTAAAAGTATAATTCTGGATATCGACTTTGTAAAATATTGCCTACTTGTGCATTCGAATTTACAGGAATCATGACCAGAGTTAAGGCCTTGTAAAAAATTGTTCCAAATGAGCGCTAAGGAAAAAATAAGTTAGACGAAACAGAAGGGATTTCAATCATCTATTTACGTATAACTTTACATGCGTTTCATTCTTGTTGAGGACAGTACGTTGTTAGTGATGCACCACAAACATTTAAAATATTGGAAGATTTCGATAAGAGCTGACGAAGAGTCTCCGCAATGCGTTACAGCTTCATGTATGACGTCGGATAAAAAACTCATCCTTCTCTAAAATGAAGTAATGCGAAATAAGTAAGGTTTACGAGAACAGTAAGATTGATGGAAATTCAGTGGAACACGACTTATTTTCGAAATATATACTGTTAATACGGAACCAGAAGGGCACCGATGTACTTTTACCTTATTATGAGTTGATAAATCTTAGCAGAATCTAACAGAGGACGTTTTGAAGTAATTGAATGCAATTTTGAGAGCAGTTTACGCAGTACAATCACAATATCCGATCCGTCAAAGTTTTTCGAACCGACTCTGGATTCAATATTTTACAGCCAAAGATAGGATTATAACTCTAATATTTATTGATTTACATTATATTTGAACAGCTTTGACGATTAAAGAGAATAATTTTAACCAAAGTGTTTGGCGAGATCCATAGGTATCTGTAACAATGTATCTGTGTGAGCTATTTCATAGGAGTTCATTGACCCGTATCAGCTGATTGCCCCTGTTCGCTAGCAAACAAGCATCGCCTTCGTACATGTCTGGTAGTATACTTCACAGGATAGTAGTAACGCTCTCACTGGCAATTAAGAAAACACTAATATTAGGAAAGAGTGGAGACCTGTGCCTGGACGAATACATATATGGGTTGATAATTTTAAGAATAACAACTAATATCATTAAATGAACTATTAGTAATAAACATGAAGTTCTACAGTATAACACCTTTCAGAAGTAATATCATAAAGTAACCTAAGAGCTACTCAAATATTCATTTAATTTGAAGAAGTACATCTAAGAAAAAGATTCATAAAAATAATGACTTAAGACAAGGGGAGGTTAGCCCCTTCATTTAGCTAGTAACACAAGAGTCCCTAAAGCCATAAAAGGATTTAAAAAGATTGTTGGATTCAATTACCAATTTTATGGCATTGGCTACTCCCTATAAAGGTAATATGAAAAATGTAAGGAAACACAATTGAGGGGTTTAGAAATGATCATTATCAATCTTCTTCCATGATTATTATGAATTAGTATGTGAAGCATGGCTCTCTAAGGTCAAGGTATTATTTGTTTACTAAATTGACAGACAAACTAATTTTATGTTATCATATATTGGTTTTAAATTAATATTAATTATTAATAAAAACGCTGCAGTTTGGTCTTTGGACCAGGTGGCAATGGTGGAATAGAAGAAAGGAATTACAATGACAACTGTCCGCTATTCACCCTTGGATGGGAGGAAAAACTCTACAAAAACCTCCCTCAGACAGTACAAATGTACACAGAATACAGTACATAATCAGAATACATAACACAGGTAGTATACACACAGTATGTAGTACATATACAGAACAGAAGAGAATTTTAGGAAACGCCCACAGTGCTGTACATTTTACATTGTGACATTCGTAAAGGCAGGGAGTTAATAACAAAATGAGTAGATTAGACAGAAGAATTAGTAGATTACAGAATGAGTAAGAAATATGGATACAAACAAAACTTTACAAAGGTTTAAGTTTATTTTTTTAAATTTTAGTGTTTTTTGCATAAGAGTGAAGTTCTCCAGGTAATGCATTCCATTCCCTTATACCTAGGTTTATTGATGAATATTTCGTTACATCGGATTTCTGTACGCGTTCCTTGATTTTTAACTCGTGGTCGCCGTGTCTAATATAATTATGTGTATGAAACCTCGCTCGTAGTTATTCCCAGCCGTGCTTAGATTTCCACGTATTAAATATGCCAATTAATCTAAATGTTTTCCTTCCAGACGATAATGGTTCCCATCCTAGCTCATCCAACATTTTACTGACACTCTCATCATTTTTATGCCTTCCTGTTACATATCTAGCCACTCTCCCATGTACTCCTTGAAGTGTCTTAGTAAGACCTGATTCACGTGGGTCCCATACATTTGTCACATATTCAACAATCGGCCTAACCAATGATTTATACTTACATTAAAACTTAATCTGTTTACATTTCCCTACTTTCATCACCATCCCACTTACTTTAGACCACACATTAAAGTAACATATAAATTCGTATAGCATCCTACCTTTTAAATCACATTTAAGAGCTTTTGCTTACCATTAATCAGTGTGAAGTACTTCAAATGATTGATTTTCACTGTTTGAGTGCAATCATTTATGAGCCTCTTTGTTGGAAAATCTCATTACATAGCTTTATAAATTCAATTTCCTTGGAATTAAAAGGTGATAATTATTATTAAGCCTGTGTTAATGATAAATGTCTTAACTACAACAGACCTACATTATGATTACTTTAAGTCTTGTTTCTATAACATCTTAACTTCCGTATCATAAAGGAGGAAAGTAGATGTATACTCTTCTTAATCACAATTTTTATATAGGGACATTCTGTTTTAGTATATACATTATTATAGGTATTATGAGTATCAAGAACTAATCAATGATTATCTTCAATTAAGTATCTTATCTCAAGTAATCACCCTTTTAAAATAAATCTTAAGTCATAATCTGAAGCCTAAAAATATTTTCTTCTATTTACTACCTCCGAAATTGTAATCAGCAAGCATCAATTAGTAAGTAAATGGTATTGTGAATGATTTGATAGTAGAAAGTGATATTCTATAGAATCTTAAGGGCCTTATCTATGACTTAAAGTAATATCTTCTATAGGAAATCAAAGCATAAGTTATAAATGAAAATTTGGGAAAAAGGAATTGGTAAGGAGGTAGTATAAGACAACTGCAAATCACATCCCTGCTACAGAGAACTGATTTTCCTTTGTTCAGAATAGAGAACTCGAAGTATAGCGCTGGATAATAATCTTCTAAGGGAAACAGAGCTTAAAGTATATAGAGATCCTCTTTTGCTGAGAAGACTATATGAAGTAACTCGTATTTTGAATATAATATTCGATTGACTTGAATCAGTTCAAAAAATGACCACGAGTCTTTGATAATTTGAGCTTCAGTAGTGAATAAACTATTGCAATCTGAGATGTTCGATTTCCAATTGATATAAGATAGATTATAATCACCATAGATTACGTAAGAGGCATTTGGGCAAAGACTTACGACTTATTCGATTGATTCACAGTGAGCAGAATAAATATCCACTGACGACCTTGGAGAGATATAGACAGCACCAACCAATATATTCCTTTTTTGATAATAATTTTAACACAGTTTTGCACTACTTAATCGATTGTGGTATTTACACACGTTGAGTTTTACCTTTTGTATACAGCGACTAACATACCACCACCGTACTCTTAAGAAATGGTGAGGGCATCACGATTTTTTCTGCACAAGGTATAGTAACATAGCCCAATTTCAACGTCAATAATTCCACCAGTAAGAGTCGTTTCTGTTAAAATAAACACGTCAAAATCTAAATGTGCAGTAATCAATTCCAGCTCAGCTAATTTAGACCTTTACCCACTTTTTGGAAATAAAAGCTCAGCTGCTCAGAATTTCGCTTTTCGGGTGAATTCTTGAAATTATTCGCAATATATCATTAATATTTTTAATAACCAAATCAGTTTCGCGTGTACTTTTTAAGTGCCTTTGTTCCCGTTCTGTACGATCCTTATTTATTGAGTTATTCAGCAGTTGCGGAGAGAACTTCTTGGCTTTCTTGAACCAGAATAGTTGACATGGTTATTGGTCAAGGATGATATTTATGTCATAATGTTACTGATGTATAGAATATAATAAAATTTACAGTTCATTAGTTGTAAACTTGCTGTATCACTTCCTCTATGTTGCCCGACAGGTGAAATGTTATGCACGCAATGCTTTTCATGAGTGAGGTTAGCTTGTCGTAGCTATGAGAAATCAATCAGCGGCTGCCCGTGCCCGCCGCATTTATTTACGTATTAATTTATGAACAAACGATGTCTTATAATTTAATGAGGTGCCTCTGAAAAATACATCAATTATTATACATCATGGCACAAAAGTCTTTTTACCGAAGTATAAACCGTAGAATTTCATCATTCTTGAATGGTAAAGGGAGTCTAATTCTAATGAAGAAGGTTTGAAATGAGTTTTTAATTTGCTAAATTTAGAGATACTCTTCTGTTATCTTCTAAATAATGAGGCTTTCTCATTAGGTTAATTGAAATCAACATGGTCTGAAGATATCAGTGGCAATGCATCTAGTTAATTTATAATGCATAGTTTAAGATATTTAGTAAGAATTAGTAATTAAAGGCAACATTTAACGAGTTGTTCTATATTTCAAGTTTTCTCATGAAGATGTCTTTTATCTTTTAAACAGTGTAAGACCCGTTAATAAGGAGCATTGCAGATGATCATCTGTTAGTAGCCATTTCATCAATCTTCGGAAGTCGTAAAATATTATTAAGAAGTTTTTGAAGAGTGTTTCAATATTTCATACCTTACTCTATGGTGCCTCAGCCACTTCTTGTTAGTGAATCTTTATTCTATGGTATGAATATTATAGTGAGGGTATGTCTTTGTTGTGCGCGAAGTTCGTTGTAAGTACTTCAAAGTTTCCGTTAAGTCCCTGAAGATATCATCCTCTCTATGGATGGATAGCTGTAAGTTCTTGTTTTCTTACTGAAACTTTTAGCGAAATACCATGCCTTCTCACTAAGCGAACGAAGCAGGGGCTTACCTTACGCCTCATATTTTATAGCAATCCTCACTTGGAAAACTATCTGTGGCCACTCTTGCAGGAGATGAGGATCCAACCTCCGGGTAGTTGACATCCCAGACAGATGTTGTAACGATTTTTTAAATTATATCCTTTCCTTCTTAAATTATACGGTGGGGTTACTAGTAGTAGTAGTATATGGGTATTTTAATTCTAAATAAATCAAATGTCAGCAATTATTTGATATGTTTAATAACTAAATAGGAGAGGCAAAATAGTGACCTCGTATTCCTCCTTTCATTTGACCATCCGTCCGCATCCTCTGAATACTATTACTATTATATTTCGTACACATATTCTGATCGCGTTGTTTGAACGGATTCGTTCTTGTTCAGAAATTAAGAAAAAGAATCCTTGCAGATAGTCTCCAGCGTTAAGAGCTTCAATCAGCAGCTCTTTTATCTTGATGCTTTCTTGCTTGCGTGCTGAAATAAAGTAAATGATGCCTTTGAAACAACTGACAACAACTTAATTTGTATTTGCAAAATCAATAGTATTGAATTAGTGTCAAAGATATCCAAAACATATCTAAATGATTTTTACAGTCATAGTTACATTTCATCAATTAATAGAAGTGATGAACAATCCAAGTCGATATTGGCAAGGGTGGAACTTCATGATTAATCCAATGTGCACATTTTGAATGTTTAACACCACCACTACCACAAACAGGGATATTTAAAAAATATTAAATCTTATATAATTTTGCAATTACACCAGTACTTAAATGGCTTTCTGCAGAACACTATCATTTAAATGAAATTTGAATAATATGAGAATTGTACATTTGTAATATTTACACAGTAATGATAAAATAAATAAGATAAATATCTTGCAATTAATTTAATTTCTTCATGTGAATAGTATGATTTTTTTACTTAAATTTAAGTTCAATCTGAATCAAAGAATATTTTACTAAGATTGGCACAACATCAATTTTGTACTCATCGCAAAGTAATACATTGTTAAAACTTTTGGGTATAGGCACAGATGACTCTTGGTATATACATACAAATTTGAATTTATAAAAGGAAATTTTCTTAGAAGTTCTGAATATTCTAATGACCTAGTATGAACCAAAACTACCCTCCATGAATTCAGAATTAAATTTAACATACTGAGAGATGTATCTAATTTGGTGGTTTCACGAGGCTTAATTACATTATGCAAAGAAACAAATCAAATAGTGAATATGTGAGGTATGTTCTGTAAAAATAAATTTTGCAATTTAGATATGAGAGGATAGCTTAAATGGAAATAAATTATTCAGACTATGATTATCATATTTATACAAAGTGAGAAAGGTAAAGGAGCAAGTTATACAATGACATATTTTGATATTTCTCACTAATGTACAAACTAAACACTTGTTGCTCCTCAGTAGATATCTCAGTATATATTGATATCATTTTATGTGATTCATGTTTTTTTTTCATCTAATCAACCCTTTTTCCCCTAACTACAAAAATATCCCCTGAACCTCTCTCAAGGGATCATTCCCTACCAATAAAACCTACTGACTATTGTTTGCTTGATCAAAGCACCTTACCTAAACAATGGGAATTGTTGGAAAGCTGCGAAGAACTCTTCTTAGGCACAGTATCCTTATCTCTATAATTGGCGACCATGAATTAGAAGTTAGAATGAAGGGAAAAATTAAGAGACTAGTAACTTTATTGCAATATGCTTACCCACCCAGGTTTGTTCAAGCAAGAGATAACACTATGAGGTTATGTTTTGCAACAAATCTATATGATCCATTACAACATACCTGCTGACTTAGAAGTGTACGGTGTATTAGTAAGGATAACGATCAACATTGCAACGGCAACTTCACGTATACAACCTAGAATGGTTTCAACTGAGTTGAAAGATATGGAGAGAGTGCAGAGGAAGCCTTTGGCTAGGTAGTGTGTGAAGTGTTTACACAGTGAAGAAGAGCAAAAGATAGAAAGCTAAGTGACAGCAGCTGACAAATGATGAAACGACGTAAGGAACTGAAGAATTCAGATACACAGAAGGATAACATCGAATACATCGAGCTTTGAAGAGCAATCTGAAGAGCAATTAAGGAAGATGTGAGAAAATTCAAGGAGAGAATTGTGCAAGAAGCTTTAGAAAACAGCAAAAGTATGAAGAAGTCCAGACAACGCCTAGCAATTGGAAGAAAACTGATTTTAGCCATACAGAAGGAAGATGGTGCAAGAACTTGCAACTGACAAGCAATACTAAGGACGGTAGCAGAATACTTTGGCAACCTATACAAGAAGGAAGGAAATGCTGAAGAGGAAAACCAAGAAGCAAGCCAAAACCAACAAGATCCCCTCTCTATTCTCCCAGAAGAAGTAATTGCAACAATAAAGCAGACGAAGAACAGAAAAGCAGGAGGCATAGATGGAGTGTTAACAGAATATTTAAAACTTGTTGGAACAGAAGTTGCACACGTTTTAGCGCAATTATTCACTGATTGCCAGAAACAAGGAAGAATCCCTCAGGACTGGAATCATGCAAGAATAGTCCTTTTGCACAAGAAAGGAAGCAAGGAAAAGCTGAAAAATTATCGTCCCTTCCTTTTGTTTACAAAACATTCATGAGGATAATAGTTGAACGGATAAAGATTACTCTATCATCTGCCCAGCCTAGAGAGCAAGTAGGATTCCGGAAGTACTATGGACCACATCCACACACTACAAGAAATAATCAGCAGAACGAATGAATATGAGATGCCACTAGGACTCTGCTTTGTGGACTATGCTCAGGCCTTCAACTCGGTAAGTACCTCCTCTATACTGGAAGCTCTGGAAAAACAAGGAGTAGATGCAGAGTACATCCGTCTTCTACGCAGCATTTATAAAAATGCCACAGCCTCAGTAATGCTAGACGAAGTTACTGAAGTGTTCATGATGGGTCTTTGCACTTTTTCCAGTTGATTTATTTGGCAGTTGTAGTGTGGAGGCCACGTGACATAGGAATAATCGAGAATAGGTACTACTAGGCTAGTGAACAGTGTTTTCATTGCAAATGTATCGTAAAAATCATTAATTAGTAACCTTTGATATAAAACCAAGCATTTTGAGATCTTTACTGACTATTTGATCAATATGATTGCCCAAATTTGAGGTGCTGTCAAATAATATACTCAAATCTTTCACAGTGCTTGTCCTTGTTAAAGATATATTACTAGTGTGGTAAGTGCAAAGAATAATGGCTTTACATCAGTGGAAAGATATACACTAACATTTACTTTAGTTAAATTGCATTGTTGAAACACCAGTTATTTAGATTATCCACAGCATTTAGAAGTATTCTACAAGCAGACATAGTTTAAATTTAATTCATAACTTTAAATCATAGGTATCATTGATAATTTAACTGGGTTGAAAATGTTAAGCTATATCATTTAATAAATAAGATGAGCAGAAATGGTCTTAAGTGAGAATTTTGTGGTACCTCTGCTGTTACTGCATATTCATAAGACTTGCATGATATAATTCTCACAAGTTGTTGCCTTTCTATCAAATAACTTGTATTCCAGCTATGAAGATGGCCAATTATACCATAGTTCTCTCGTTTACCTAATGAGTGGTTGATACTTATGTTATGAAAAGCTCATTTAAAATCTTTATATACAGCATCAACCTCTGAACCATCATTAAAAATATTCAGAATGTAGTTCTTATAAGTAACTAGATTAGTAGTAGTTGATGGGCCTTGATAGAAACCATGTTGCTCATTGATGATCATATGTTTAAATAAAGGACTTATGAAATCAAGGACAATGCTTTTAGATATTTCACAATGCAACACTGAAATGAGACTGGTCTATAGTTAAGAACATCACATTTTTTCCAGGCTTACAGATATTAAATGACTAATATGATGTGCTGCCAGGATATTATATCAATACCGTGAAAAGGATAAATTATCTCTTATGGTCCATTACCAAATGAATGCCCATGGAACATGACTTCAGGGAAGCCTTAATTTTTCTTTTGCATGTTCATATACTTCCAAAAATATTTCATGTAATGAGGCATTGAAGATTATACCCTTTGAATAAAGCTGTCTGGCATTCTTTTATTTCCCTTTTAACATTCTTACGTGAAACAAAGAACTCTATATAAGCTCTGGAAGATTTAGTTAGTTGATGTTGACTATGTGTGCTTTTTAGTAGTTATGGCCTTGATGATATTTGTGGTAAAATTATTGTAAAGCTTGGAAATTGGCTTTTGCCTATCTTTTGATAATTTGGGCTTCAGTAGTGAATAAACTATTGCAATCTGAGATGTTCGATTTCCAATTGATATCGGGAAGATTACAGTCACAATTGATTACGTAAGAGGTCTTTACTGCTTTGCTTCCTTTTAATTCATTTCAATGAATTGAAGTTAACGTTTCAAGTGGTCCTATTTCTTAAAATGTTACTTTAAGCAGCAGAAGCTACATTGAGATATCTATAAAAGAGGTAATAATATCAAATATTATATATTTGTTGATATAAGAATAAAACATTAAAAAGAGATTCTGATCCTGAGCTGTAGTTTCTTGCTATCAATGGCGAATAAGATAATGTTTTTAGCACTATTTACATTTTATTATGTAGTTTGTAAATTATTAAGTACTTTATTATTAACCCAGAATATATTCTTTTAAAAATTTTCCCAACTGGTTTCCATATTCCAGTATTTTCCAATATCTTTATTTCAAAATACAGACTAAATTAGCGTAATTCATTCTTGCCTTATTTATTAACTCCATTAGTCTCTTTCTTATTTGTCATAGGTATATCAATAAATCTTTTGAATATGTTTTGATATGTAATATATATTCATGGTGTAGAATATGTGGAAAAGGAAAGAAAAAATTATTTTAGTATTTCCACATTTTAATCTCAATTTTTTAAGGTTTTTTCTGTTAGTTTTTGTTCCAAATTATATTTTCTAATTCCTATTATTCTAACTCCTTTAATTCTGTAATTCTTTAAGATTACAATTTTATTGAAAATAAAAATAATTCTTTCTATGTAATTGGTTCGTAATCATTTTTCTTAATTACCTTTAATAATTACGATACATTTATTCACATCTAATCTGACAAAAATTTACCGTGGCACCGTGTATTCCTTACGGGAGTATGGCGCGCGGTGTTCTATCAGAAATTTAGTTTACTCTTTACTGAATATCATCGACATCAACTATCGCCTACTTTCTTTTTCTAAGCAAGAGTCTCAATACCTCACGCCATTCCTCCATAAGTAATATTGGATTCATGATGTTGGACGAAGTATAGCTTACTGAATTAAAAAAATTAATTGAAAGTAAATCTCTTACGCAATGTTAATACTGGTTAATACGTGCAGAGAAACACATTTACCTTTGTTACATAACTTTCCGCTCACTTTTGCCATGATTTGTTGTTCATTATTGTGGTTTCAGGCGCAATGGTGTTTTTTATGTACCGCCTCAGATAAAAATGACGCAGTTTCCTATGAGTAATGAAAACTTGCACTCCTATACTATAATTAGTTGTGTAATTTCAAATTCGCGAATAAACATCCGCGTAAAGTTTGCAAATATGAGATGATAGATTATTATCACTAGTTTCAATAAGGTGACCAATGAAATTCTATTTAATGCAGTAGCTATCTCCAACTTGAGCATGGTTAGGTATTCAAAGTTTAAAACTGAGTCGAGTTGATATACCAGGACGAAAATTATTTACCTAGTGATGTAATCAGTATTTTACCTGATGAAAGTAACAGTGTATATAGTATGGTTAGGCTGGCAATTGTTATTAGATTTGCATCAATAACAATAAAATGTGTCATGTATCATTTTAGTTGACTGTTAGACTGGTAAAAATTAAGCTTCCTAAAATTTACCCATAGCGTGGTGCTGCAAATGAATCCTCAATCCTGGATAAAGGGTACTTGACATTTTATAAACATTCCTTTCCCGTAACCCTGTAGTTTTTGTATATACATCGCGCATTCTCAATCCACTATCTGGCTACATCTCAAAAAAATTTGTAAACAACTTTAGTTCAGCATTCATCCTTGCTTTAAGCTTAATGCCACGGATTGATACTGAAAAATTATAATTTTGACTGTATCAATTATAAGAGAAATTCTTATTTTTCATCACTTTAAATTAAGTAACATATTACTTATTTTAGCTAAATGGATATGTGCACTAGTGTCGTTTGCCTTGCAGTTAAATAATTCCCTATATAGGGATATGAATTCCACTATTTCAAATAAGAATAAAAAAAAAGAAAGTAAGTGAACGTGGGTATTCACTCGAGATTTATTAGAAAGGAATCACGGCAATCTGCTGAACGCTATCCGTGTGCATTTGTTGCAGAAAATAAACATCGCATTTCCCGGTAAGAAACACACTTAACGCTACTGTACTATCTCACACCGAAAATGTCGCGGCGCGCTCATGTCTGAATCATATGACAGCTGGTCAACTTCGGTTTATTATGGTGCGTGGTTCTTGATATCTTCTTTTTGGAATAGAAATTTTTTTCTTCTGAGAGCGATTTCTGGTTTACATAAGAACGAAACTTTCTCTCGACTGTAAGAAGGAGTCACAAGAGAAATGTTTCATTATAGAGATACTTTTCCTATCCCTTTCAATTATATGGTCATCTCAATTGTTCGATATTTTTAATGCCCATTTTTGTCAAAGAGTGAATGCAATGCCCCTTGTAAAGTCGTCAACGATCTTTTGAATCGCTGGAGGAAGTCTATCACATTCGAATGTTTCAACGTGCTAGCCATGGTCTGTCAAAGGAGAAAGTGAATATGTTGATTTCTTTGAATCTTTTGATTTCGTTTAGAAATCTTTCAATTTCTTCCTTAGCAATTTAGGGTTTTTAGTGCAAGAGGATGAATTCTCAAGAATTGTGAGAGAGTCATGCTAATGGATTAACTTACATCTGCAAGTAGGAGGACACAGTGATGTGGTTAATGAGTGGTGTAGCGTACAAGCAATGTTATTCATTCTGGAGGACTTTTTGCAGCAAAATAAGAAGTCCTTCAATCCCTCGCTGCGTGTGAGTAAACAATTATGGGAATAAGTAGTTACTCTCTTGCATCATATCATATTCTTGTCATGAAGCCAGTCTTAAAATTATTATGAAATGCATAATGCAAGTGGTACCTTTCTTGCAATGAATTTTTCTGAAAGATGCTAGTGGCAGTCAGGATCTCCCTTGTTATGTTTTGTTTTTTTAGCTTATGTTCCCTTAGTTTCTCAAAAGCATTATTTTTTTAAACAATACAGAAGGTTGGTGCTGTCTTTGAATATGAAATCTTGGGAATAAAGTGATGAACTTTGTCTTCTTTGTTATTCAGAAATTTCTGTCGGTATATGTTGTTTATGCTTCAAATTAATAAGTAATTAGAAATATTTTAGCCTTTATCTCTTATATTTTGACTTCTGTATGTGAACATTTCCTATCTGCTGATCCCGTTGATTTATGTTGGCCTAGTTTTTATAATTACTTTCTTTGATTGATTATAATAGTATATTTAGAAGTTCCCATTTTGTTAATGAATTTGAGCTATTAGTTGAGTTTCTGATTCAAGGCTAGTATCAACTTATTATTTCGTCCTCTAATGGCAATCATACTTATTTCATAAGAGCTTCTTTTTCCTCACATCCCACATTTGAAATTTTGCATGGTGAGAAGATTCGTGACAAGATTGATTAATTATCTTTGAGTTTAGTTTTCAAATATTTGTCTTTGGATAGATATCTGAACATTTTCTCATAGTCTCTATTTCATTACTTCAGTTTCCATTTAGCCAAGTTAAGTCATACCTGTCTTTCTCTTGCGCATATTGGCTACCCAATTATATTTTCAACATTTGCAATAACATTTCTAGTATTAAAGTCATAATCATCCAAGATATAGTATTGTGAATTTCAATTATTTGCCTTCTATTTCAATGATCCTTTTTGAGTCGTAAAGACTCTCACAGTTATAATTTATGTATGATTTTATCATTCATTTGGTTGGAAGGGAACTTCTTGAAAAGTTACTCAGTAGTAAAAGTATGCTCAGGTGAAATTGAGATTCAAAAGACAAAAACACAATTTAATTGAGAAATCTCATTTGCTTTTAATTTAATTGTTCTTTATTTTTAAGGTGCAACATTTTAAAATGTGCATGTTTCCTTCTTTTACTATTTAGTACTTGTACTTGCAAAATTAATATATTTCCAAACCTTAGATAGATTTTTAAAAGAAATTGTTTCATTTAAGAAAACTGCAGTTACATTTATGTTAATTTTGGGGAAGAATTCCTAGCATAGGTTATTAGTTATTAGTAATTTCTATTGTATTTTGTCGTGACTGATTTACCTTTTGCATAAGGTTCTTTCCTTTGTAAGGGAATTTTAATGACCGCATTTTTATGGCATTGTCTTATGATCTGCCTTCAATATTTAAACCACAGACAGTATCAGCTGTTTCAACAGCATTCCAGCTGGCATCTGCAGGTCGATGCATTTCCTTTTGGTTAATCACGTATTAATAATCACTGATTCCAACTTTTAAATACCTTCCTTTTTATTCAGAAGACTGCGCTTTCCATTTTTAGTTCATTTTTGTATAGGTTACCATTAAGAGTATAAGAAATTAAACCGAAGAATTTCCTCATGGTAATTAATATTGTGTTAAACCTTCAGTGCTACTTTATTTTTAATATGAAAATAGACTCTAAAGTTTATTATGTAAATTTAGAAATTCAGTTTCCCCAGTTTTTCATTTTGTAATGCATTTTAGAAGCAAATACTAAGTTGAAAAATATCCAATCATTTGATTTCTGTGTCTTTTTCTAGAATGGGAAGGTGCAATGTTAGTTAGTTTTTGAAAAATGTGGTTTACCTGCAAGGCATAAGGGTTGAGGCTTTGTGTTGTTCCAATGGAAGTTATTCTTACTCGGAAAGTTTTTCCACTAACTAAAAGTGTAAGTTTTGACACATACATTACTTATCTTCATTCGGGAGTATGAGTGTCCTGTAAACAGAAATCCTCCTAATTGTTCTTTACTATCTCGTGAATACCTTGGCTCGTGCTCGTACACGCGTCGCTCCTATAAGTCAAAATAAGCATATTCATGGTTACAATCTAATGCATGGCATATTTGCCATGGAGTTTTCCAGGTAACGAAGCATGTTGACGATTTTCGAAGGTAATCTTAAGAAAGAATGCGGACCTTCCCTCCCCCTTCATTTTTCCATACCTCTTCCTACTCCATATCTTTCTAATTTTATTCTTAAAAATATTTCTCTCTCTGAGTCTTTATTAAAAAATACTCAAAAACGTCATGCAATACGACATTTATTCTACTGTCTTTTACCGAAACTATTTACAGCATCCGAATGGCTTTTCTTTCTACGTTGGTAAAGTTTGAAGGAAAATATTCAGTAGCAATTTTATTGCTTAAATACAAAAAATATTTTAATATTTTAATATTGTCATTAAAAATTCAATTATAGTAACAAAGTGGAATATAGTAAACGTAAAAAAATAAATGTCGAGTAAACGTGAACTTTATTCTAAGGCAAATCATGACTTTCTACAGTTTTATTCCTCTGAATATTTGCATTTACATACATTTATCAGACAATTTTCGTCCAGCTTTTCTCCATTCCATACCACTGTGCGTCGTACACTTAATACCGTTTAGCGAACTTTGCAGGGATCAATTTCTTTATTTTCTTTAATTAACACCAGCAAACTCTATGTGAGTAGCCTGCCTTCTGTCGCAGCGAAATAGAGGCGTTACGTCCTTTTTCATTTCTCTCATTTGTGACGTTACGTCAAGACCATTCCTCTTGGATCTCATCCATTCTGATGGAGCTGAAAAAGAAATGAGTGTATTTATTTTCCAATTCAAAAGATGTGAATTCATCACGTAATTTTAGCGTATAAATTAAAAGATAATAATTAAATTTCCTTCTGACATCGTAATTTGAATGAATATTGATGTATATTGGTGTGCTGTTAACAGATTTGAAAATGTAATAAGCTGTACGTTTTATGTCGGATTGTTCTTAGAATTTCTCTAACTATCCTTCCCTGAAGAATATGCTGAGGATGGCTGAGTGGAAGAGAGAATCCCTATTGAATCAATAAATAGATCGTTGAGGATATTTGTAGAAATAAGAAAAGGAAAAGTAGCTGGGGAGAATATAAGTTATGTACTGAGATGATAGGTATTGTTTGAGAAACACTGAGCTTAAGAGATAATTCCTTCCCTTGGTATAACAAGAGAAAGACGATATTTTACAATCATTCTTAATATTCGGTTGATGTAATTGGAATCTGGACTTTATAAATTGACGTCAGGCGTCTTGCTCATAGTAGAGGTAGAGAGTTTTAGCTACGAAGGTACTCTCTAATCACAATTCCTCCTTCACATATTCACCATTCTGGAGAGTGTTTTCAGTCTTCTTCTTTGTTCTTTCTGTCCTAGGACAGGTTTCAACGAAATTTTTGTCTCCACAGCATTCGGTTTTGGGTATCTCTCTTCATCTCGACATATTTCCTTCCTTCTTTGATGTCTGTTAGCATCCCATACTTCCTCCGTCCTCTTCCTCTCTTCCCTTCTATTATCACTTTCTGTATTCCGTTCCTCCTTAAAATGTGTCCTATCCAATTTGCCTTCCTTTTTCTAATTTCTTTCAGAATACTTCTTTCTTCCCCAATCCTCCTCAGTACCTCTTCATTACTAATTTTATCTTTCCAACTAATCTTTTCCAGTCTTCGCCAAAGCCATGTTTCAAAGCTTTCTATGTACTTTTCTTCTCTCTTTTTCAAGGTCCACGTTTCGGCTCCATACAGTACAATGCTCCATATGAAGCATTTTGCAAATCTTTTCCTAGTAGCCACATTGATTTTCTTTGCTGTTAGCAGTTTTTTAATTTTATTGAATGCTACTTTTCCTTGCCCAATTCTGCTTTTTATTTCTGCTGTGCAACTACCATTTTGTTCAATTAAACTTCCTAAATACTGGAATGAACTTACTTGTGTTAGCTTTTCTTCTGCTAACCATATATTTAAGGGTCCTTCTGACTTGGATATCCTCATTACTTTTGTTTTCCTTATATTTATCCTCATTCCATATTCTTCGCTCTTATTCCATATCCTTTCCATCATATTTTGAAGTTCTTCTTGATTGGTTGCTATGATAGCCTGATCATCCGCATATTTGATGGATTTTATTCTCTCCCCTCCAACTTTTACCCCACCTGTGTCTTCCAGAGCTTCTGACAGTAATTTGTCTGCATATAAGTTGAACAAACATGGTGAAAGACAGCATCCCTGCCTGACTCCCCTTCCTATGGTAGTTTCCTTTGTTTCCTCATCCCCTATTCTTACAACTATTTTCTGATTGACGTACATTTGCTTAATTAATCTTCTGTCTTTCCAGTCTATGCCTATTTCTCTCAAGATTCTTAACAAGACATCCCATCTTACCCTATCAAAAGCTTTTTCATAGTCAATAAAGCAGACACACATCTCGCGGTTCAACTCTAGCACCCTCTCCGATAACATCCTCATACATCCAATCGCATCTCTCGTTCCTCTACCCTTGCAGAAACCGAACTGGTCATCCTTCAAGTTTTCTTCTATTTTCCTTCTCATTCTGTCTAGTATAACGTTGGTAATAAGTTTTCCCACGTGTGAAATAAGACTTATAGTTCTGTAGTCTTTACATTCCTGTGCATTACCTTTCTTTGGTATCGGCACCATTATCGTTTTAAGTAAATCTTCTGGCCACTCCCCCGTATCATAGATTTTATTAATTAGATTAGTAAGCCGATCAATACCATTCTTCCCCAAGGACTTCAGAATTTCCACTGGTATTTGATCTCCTCCAACTGCCTTCCCATTCTTCATTCTTTTAATTGCCATCTCTATCTCCTCTTTCATTACTTTTGGACCTTCATTGTCCCTCTCTCTTTCCTCATAATTCCTCAATTCTAGCTCTATTTCTCTTCCTCTGTCATTTGTACAGTATAGATCCTTTATATATTTCTCCCATATTTCCTTTATGTCTTCGTCCTCTGTTCTAATCCTTCTCTGCTCATCTTTCATACCTTTCTTTGATATAGCTCTTATTTTTCTCATAGTCAGCCTTTTCACAGTATTGTACATTTCCTCTAATTTTCCTTCTTTTTCCAGTTTTTCGATTATCTGGCACTATTCCTTCATCCACTCTTCTCGAGCTTTGTCAGTCGTTCTCCTCAATTCATTATTAATCTTTCTATATTGCCTCCTTCCTTCTTCCGAGCTGACTCCCTTCCACTTCCGCCTTTCTTCCATTTTTTCCAAAATATCTAGATTTATCCAGCTTTTTCTAGCTTCTTTCTTGTTTATAGTTCCAACCTCCTGTTCAAGCACTGTTAATATGGATTTCTTCAGATCTGTCCATTCTTCCTGAATACTTTTCTGCTCTTCTCCATTCTTCAGCTTCTCTTCTAGAATTTCAGCAATTTTCTTTTTATCATCTTTTAACTTCATCATGTTCCACTTCTTTGCTGGATGACTTTTCCTCTTCACATGTTTAAGCCTAGTGAGTATGTCAATTATCAGCAGATTATGGTCTGTGTCTGCATCTGCTCCAGGTAGTGTCTTTGCGTTAATAACACTATTTTTAAACCTTTGGTTTATTATTATGTAATCGATTTGATAACGCTTGTTATCACCTGGGGCTTTCCACGTGTACAGCCTTCTTTTATTTTTCTGGAACCACGTATTGGCTATCCAAAACTGTTGTTGTTCACAGAATTCTACCAATTTCTCACCTCTTTCGTTACGTGTTCCAAGGCCGTATGCTCCCACACTTTTTCCTTTCCTTCCATTTCCTACTACACTATTCCAATCACCCATTATCACCGTTCTCACCTGCCCTTTTCCATTCTCTTCATACACTTGCAAGATTTGTTCATATACCTCTTCGACCTCCTCGTCTTCTGCAGTTGTCGTAGGCATATACACTTGAACTACCAAGGTATCAACTGGTTCACTCCTTATTTTTAAAGCAATTACCCTTTCAGAGCATGCTATTACCTTGCTTATCCTATCCACAATTTTCTTTTTCATGATGAATCAAACTCCTCTATTCTTGTTGCTTCCACCCTTGTAAATCATTTTGTATCCCTCATATATGATTTCTCCCTCTCCTTCCCACCTAACTTCGCTAATTCCCATTAGATCTATTTTATTCCTTTCCATTTCTACTTTTAAGTTTTCTAATTTACCTTTTCTATTCATTGTTCTTACATTCCAGGTTCCTATTCTCATTGAATTTTTATTATTCATCCTCTTGCTTTTCTTCTCCTTGCTCCACAACTGTCCCATAGTGTTACCCACCCGGAGATCCGATTCTGGGTAATTTTTACCTCCGGAATATTTCATTATAGAACTCGTCATGCTGCAAAGACATAAATTCGTACAACTAGGGAAACCATATGGTTCATTAGTGCGGTGGTTTCCCTTTTGCCTTCCGCACCCTCTGCCGTTGGCCAACCATGTAGCTCGTCCGCCTTTAGGATCCATTTCTAGATCCATGGACAAGAGGATGCCCAGACCCATCCTAAGATGGGGGGAGGCTTATCCCGGCCTTTACTCGGTCTCCAGTGCCGCGTTAGCCACCATTAGGTGCCCATCCCCCACCACGAGGAGGTGCGGTTGGATATTTCCCTTCCTTGAGGTCTGGGACCTTAACGGCATTTCCCATCCTCTCCAGTACTTTGGGGGACGTTTTGTTTTCAGTAGTCTGTAACAATTATGTATTTGAATCCGTTTCTATAACATTTGTTGAAACCAACAGATAACAAATACGAATCTTTGAGACATTTACAAATGAATGAAATTACGCTAACACGGGATTCACCGGACCAGTAAATGCGTAATTATTAGCACATGACAGATATTTATAAAAAATTACTTATTTACGGGTGTGGATCCCCCTGAAAACTGATAATGTTCCCCTGGAAAGCAGAAAATATTCTTTCCCTTTTCGATAACACTTCTGCGCGTGCCCTTACACAGCTCTCCCCCAGAAGTCAGAACACGTTAACTCTTGGTTAAAATCTAATGCATAGTAGCTGAGTCAATTGACGGAGAAAGATCTGGATTTTCGAAGGTAACATAAAAAATGTATGGAGAACCTTCCGTGCCCTTCAGACCTTATCACTATACCTGTCTGTGCCTTATCTTTCCAGTTGTGTCCATAGGATTAAACTTCAGTTAGTTATATAATTTTCATCCAACGCCTAAATTCAAAAATTACAAGTTAACAAACATTTTGACTTTTACGAATTTGACCTTAAGGTGATCCTTTTAAAGTCAAGTGTGATAATAAAGTGCGTATTCACAGCTATCATCGTAACTTTATGTAATATTTGAACCTCTTTTCGATACTTTCAGTTCAAAAAAGTTTCATGTAATTAGAACTCGTTTTCTTTAATGTGTTAGAATGTTTTACAAAAAAGGGGGCTAAAATTTTCGCTGGATCTATCTGAAATATGTGATTTGTTGTTAACTTGATGATTTTGAACATTGTATAGCCCGGACGATCGCTCTGAGATGAGCTATCGCTGAGTCGTGGGAATAGAGTACGGAAATAATGAATGGAAATGAAACCATCTTTGATTATATGACTAATCTCTTCCAATTATTTCCGTATACGTACACATAACGAAAAAAGAGTATCGATTGAAAGGTATTTCATATCAAGTTTAGCAATTACTAAGGGTAGAGAATGTATATTTTCTTCACGCGAAACACTTTGTGTCCGACGAAATTAGGATATATTATGTTATCGACGGAGGTACGTAATTTACGGTGCTATCGCTAATGAGAATGCGGTTCTTGGATGAGGGGATACAGGTGCGACAACTATCTTTGTTTAAAGAAACAGTTTCATTAATTTTTTTCCATATTCTAATTATCACTTTCATTGTATCATTTGAGGGGAATGCAAATGTTAGGAAAGGATTAGTTATAAACACTGTACTGTGCTTAAATGAGATTATAGCTATTCGATTCCTTTTTTAACTTGCCCATTTAATTTCTTTAGGTGAGTGTGAATCCACCCTTCATGTTGCACGTCATTTGGCGAAATTATTGATGCAAGGACTTTTACTATGAGAAATGGTTCGTTTCCAAGTAATTGAAGTGAGATACTTAGTGCTCGAACTAGGAAGGTGATAAAACCTTTAACTTAATCTCATTCCAGATTCATAATCAATTATGGAGTTGAGAAAGTTCGCCTCTGATCCGATTTTTTAAAGGGTGAGCAGTCACTTTTGCGATCAAGTATTGCAAGGCCATCCATATATTGACTTAAAATAACAAATCTGAAGAAAATAAAGATTAAAAAGATAACTTTTCTTGAACTATTATGCAAAAATCTGATTTTGAAGCAAGCACCCTAAAAATCTTTTCGATGCCAAGAAATATTTCGCATACTAATATAGTATCAATTTCAACTCTGGTTTGCTAAATCATCATAATAAGAGTTTGCAGGTCTTAGGGAATTTTTCGATGATTTCTTATGAATCCAAAAATTATTCGCATGGTTTATGTTAACAAACGAGAAAATATGATTGGTCTAAATTCCCATAATGTCGATTTTCTAAGTATTTATACAAATTATTACATCCTCAAAATGTTATTCTTCATCACAACAGAACAACAAAAGAAGAACTTCAAGACTTCACACGCGGCGATGAAAAGTAAAAAAATGTGAAAGGTAGAGAGAGCGATTTCTTGTGAATTTTTAAACACCCGGGGTTAAATAATTGATAAACGATAACTTATAGTAAATTTTGTTGAATAGTACCTCCATTGGATTAAATCAGCATACTTTGTCAAATTAGGCTCTAATTCGAGATGTAAGTTTTATCTGAAGTCATCCAATACTCTTTGCTCGGTAATTCCGTTTAACTCATTACTCCGATGGGACGACACAGTGACACAGGTAGGAGAAGTAAAGGGATGCGTGAGGACTCCATTCGAACTCGAATACATTAAGGAGAAACATTACGTAAAACCTTTTCCCTTTCCCCTCTCCTCCTTCACGAGCAAAGTATATAAACCCTGAAATTTTTGTCGTCGACGCAGTCTTTGCCCAACGTTCGCGACGAGAACCTCAGTCGACGCAAGATCTCCGGGAGTTGAAATCACTCGAGGCGACCATGCTGTTTCAACGTTAACTTCTCGAAGATACCACATCGCCGTAGAGATGCCCGACCTAACGACGTGGTCTTTGAAAGATTGCTGCCTCGACCGAATCTGAAGAAGCCTCCTGGCAAAGAAGATATGTGTGTTTGTGTAGTGAGCTATGGTCATTATAGTGAAATTTAGTGAATTTGTGATAGTGACTTCAAGAGGAGGTTCGGTTCGCCGATGGAAAGCTGAGGTCGGCCACCGCTGGAGGAATTCCTCAGCACAAGGTAAGGAATCTACGTCTTTCAGCTCGGAAAGGTGGTAGAGGGTAGGTTTCTTCAGAAATGGGCCCATCCAACGGGCATTAGAGAACAGGTCTGCATTAGAGTTTGGGGGGAATGGGAAATTAAGTGATAGGTAATACACACACTAATACAGACAGGCTCTTTAGCCATTAGAGAATAAAACTTAATTAGTCTTCTAAAATTCTTCCTTTTCTATCTTTTCCGTGGCTATGGTTTTCATGCTGTAGCCACACCATGGTTTTTATAGGGCTGGTTATTTGCAACTGCTGACGCGAGCATCCCGATCCCCCGAAATGACAAATTCCAGTTGCAGATAGCTGGCGAAACCCCTCCAATCAAAAGGGGAAACGAGCCTGGCACGATACGTCTTTGCGTGGTTTGGAAATTCGTGCACCTTCTTTTCTTTTGACCTAACATTTCAAATGATTCATAAATTTAATTTTTAGTATAGATGTCTGTAAGGTTTGCTTTTTTCTAACCTTTTTCTCCCTTCTGAATCTCTATAAAAATGTAATATTTTATTTCGTGAGAAGTTATTTATCTTATGATTAAACATTTTTACTCTTCCATGCAATTTAATAACATCGGAAGTTACGTATAGTTAAAATGTGCTGTATAACTTTGAGGTTTTTCTTTTAATTTACAGAAATGTTTCGCAACCTGGCTTCTGATCAGATATACTTCAAGGATCAATAGAAAACGTTTCCTCAGATGTGTAACATGCAGTAATACTGTTCAAGAGAAGGTATAAAAAAACAAACAAGGTAAGTTTCGCGATTTTGAGGAGTATTGTCCACAGAAGCTCATTAAAATTTGAAATGGGAATATAAATTAACTTTTATAGCTAGAGGAATTCGTTAATCGAATACTTCGAACTCATTATTGAAATATTCCCTACTTATAATAATAATATCTTGATTCTTTATGGTTAATCTTTCATGCGAGAAATTCAGATTTCCTAAATTTTCCACATTTCTGAATGCCAGGTTTTCCTCAAATTGTGTAAAATCGAAAGAGATGCGATCTCCTTGATTCTGATACTAATCCAGTCCACCAAAACCTTTTGGTTGTTGAAAATTCATTTCGCGAGTACCTGAATATTTCGTAACAGATTTAATATTTCCAGTCATTTTCAGTAAGTCGTACAATTCGGTAGTTGCGATTCAGCTTTGCAATTTGCAAAAACGCCGTCCCCTAGAAAATAAATAAAAATGTACTTTTACGATTTTAATTGTACACCTACACAGAACTAAGAAATTATCGGTCGATAGGAAAGACGAATATAATGCAAAGTTTGAAAACTGTAGTCCCTTAGAAATGTCCATCGAGACTCAAAAAATAAATTATTTTTCTTTTTCGAACTAGTCTCGAATATTGCGATTCGAGATCTACACGAAATAACATTAATATCTGATTTAGAGACGGTACTACGCAGAAAAACTCGTTTCCTTAAGATGGATTTCGACGGTAGCGTTATGGCTATGATAATCCGCTCCAAGTGAGGAGATCAAATTGCCGCCGTAAGTTTTCCGTAAATTCATCGGTTCAGAATTTTTGACGAGGTCGATGCCATAATCATTTGGTAAACATCAAGAGAGAGGCATCGACTAATCGTTACAATAAATTATAGCTTAAACAGGTAGTTAATTCTGGTCGTTCTTCCCGCAGAGCATTAGAGAAGCTAATAGCCTGGATTCGATAAGGATGAGGTTGGTGTTATAACACCCCCTCCCATATGCCACAGGCGGGATTTCTATATATGATCTTGCTCTAGGTTCTAGGGTAGGCATTCGTTTATAGACGTCGGGGAGGTTCAATGAGACATTCAAGCTAAATCGTTACTTACGAAATCTAGGATTATAAAACCACTCTGATAAGAGTACAATGCAATAAATATTTGCAAAGTCATAGCTTGATGGATCCCCATGTTCAGAATTTTTTTTTCGGAATTTAAACGGAACACCTATAAGTAAGATAAAGTTTCCTCGAATTGCACGCATTTTATTCAACTATTACTTGTACATGGACAGTGGTTTAACTATTAAAAAAATTGAAAACGGAAAAAAAATTAACCTAAAAATTCCGAATTGCATCATCCCATGTCAGGATATATTAGGAATTAACATATTGTGTAAAAGCGAGTAAGAATTCTACCGGAGCTTGAAAAAATTACCGATGAATTAGGTGCATAGTTTCCTAAAAATACTACACCCTTTCGCAAATAAACATTTGGAAATAATTGTTATGATCGCAGAGAATTTAATAAAGAATGCTGAAAGCGTAGTAAATTTAAATAGAAGTTACTAAGTGGACTAAACGTTCAAATACATGACACAAAAGAAAAGTTACCGAAGACCAGGAACAGGAAGTGATTATTGAGCCTTCCTGAACGTGATAATACACTCATTTTCTACTGCCTTTTCTTTTCACCCTATTTCTAATCGTGAAATTCTTATAATGTAGCATAGAAGTTAAAGTTTGCTAATGCCTTTTTCACATGAAAGAAAGATTGCGTACGTTACAATGATAGAATATAAAAAACTGAGGACAGCTTCCGTTACGAATCATGATCGAAGGCTGCGTCATATCTAAAAGTATAATTCTGGATATCGACTTTGTAAAATATTGCCTACTTGTGCATTCGAATTTACAGGAATCATGACCAGAGTTAAGGCCTTGTAAAAAATTGTTCCAAATGAGCGCTAAGGAAAAAATAAGTTAGACGAAACAGAAGGGATTTCAATCATCTATTTACGTATAACTTTACATGCGTTTCATTCTTGTTGAGGACAGTACGTTGTTAGTGATGCACCACAAACATTTAAAATATTGGAAGATTTCGATAAGAGCTGACGAAGAGTCTCCGCAATGCGTTACAGCTTCATGTATGACGTCGGATAAAAAACTCATCCTTCTCTAAAATGAAGTAATGCGAAATAAGTAAGGTTTACGAGAACAGTAAGATTGATGGAAATTCAGTGGAACACGACTTATTTTCGAAATATATACTGTTAATACGGAACCAGAAGGGCACCGATGTACTTTTACCTTATTATGAGTTGATAAATCTTAGCAGAATCTAACAGAGGACGTTTTGAAGTAATTGAATGCAATTTTGAGAGCAGTTTACGCAGTACAATCACAATATCCGATCCGTCAAAGTTTTTCGAACCGACTCTGGATTCAATATTTTACAGCCAAAGATAGGATTATAACTCTAATATTTATTGATTTACATTATATTTGAACAGCTTTGACGATTAAAGAGAATAATTTTAACCAAAGTGTTTGGCGAGATCCATAGGTATCTGTAACAATGTATCTGTGTGAGCTATTTCATAGGAGTTCATTGACCCGTATCAGCTGATTGCCCCTGTTCGCTAGCAAACAAGCATCGCCTTCGTACATGTCTGGTAGTATACTTCACAGGATAGTAGTAACGCTCTCACTGGCAATTAAGAAAACACTAATATTAGGAAAGAGTGGAGACCTGTGCCTGGACGAATACATATATGGGTTGATAATTTTAAGAATAACAACTAATATCATTAAATGAACTATTAGTAATAAACATGAAGTTCTACAGTATAACACCTTTCAGAAGTAATATCATAAAGTAACCTAAGAGCTACTCAAATATTCATTTAATTTGAAGAAGTACATCTAAGAAAAAGATTCATAAAAATAATGACTTAAGACAAGGGGAGGTTAGCCCCTTCATTTAGCTAGTAACACAAGAGTCCCTAAAGCCATAAAAGGATTTAAAAAGATTGTTGGATTCAATTACCAATTTTATGGCATTGGCTACTCCCTATAAAGGTAATATGAAAAATGTAAGGAAACACAATTGAGGGGTTTAGAAATGATCATTATCAATCTTCTTCCATGATTATTATGAATTAGTATGTGAAGCATGGCTCTCTAAGGTCAAGGTATTATTTGTTTACTAAATTGACAGACAAACTAATTTTATGTTATCATATATTGGTTTTAAATTAATATTAATTATTAATAAAAACGCTGCAGTTTGGTCTTTGGACCAGGTGGCAATGGTGGAATAGAAGAAAGGAATTACAATGACAACTGTCCGCTATTCACCCTTGGATGGGAGGAAAAACTCTACAAAAACCTCCCTCAGACAGTACAAATGTACACAGAATACAGTACATAATCAGAATACATAACACAGGTAGTATACACACAGTATGTAGTACATATACAGAACAGAAGAGAATTTTAGGAAACGCCCACAGTGCTGTACATTTTACATTGTGACATTCGTAAAGGCAGGGAGTTAATAACAAAATGAGTAGATTAGACAGAAGAATTAGTAGATTACAGAATGAGTAAGAAATATGGATACAAACAAAACTTTACAAAGGTTTAAGTTTATTTTTTTAAATTTTAGTGTTTTTTGCATAAGAGTGAAGTTCTCCAGGTAATGCATTCCATTCCCTTATACCTAGGTTTATTGATGAATATTTCGTTACATCGGATTTCTGTACGCGTTCCTTGATTTTTAACTCGTGGTCGCCGTGTCTAATATAATTATGTGTATGAAACCTCGCTCGTAGTTATTCCCAGCCGTGCTTAGATTTCCACGTATTAAATATGCCAATTAATCTAAATGTTTTCCTTCCAGACGATAATGGTTCCCATCCTAGCTCATCCAACATTTTACTGACACTCTCATCATTTTTATGCCTTCCTGTTACATATCTAGCCACTCTCCCATGTACTCCTTGAAGTGTCTTAGTAAGACCTGATTCACGTGGGTCCCATACATTTGTCACATATTCAACAATCGGCCTAACCAATGATTTATACTTACATTAAAACTTAATCTGTTTACATTTCCCTACTTTCATCACCATCCCACTTACTTTAGACCACACATTAAAGTAACATATAAATTCGTATAGCATCCTACCTTTTAAATCACATTTAAGAGCTTTTGCTTACCATTAATCAGTGTGAAGTACTTCAAATGATTGATTTTCACTGTTTGAGTGCAATCATTTATGAGCCTCTTTGTTGGAAAATCTCATTACATAGCTTTATAAATTCAATTTCCTTGGAATTAAAAGGTGATAATTATTATTAAGCCTGTGTTAATGATAAATGTCTTAACTACAACAGACCTACATTATGATTACTTTAAGTCTTGTTTCTATAACATCTTAACTTCCGTATCATAAAGGAGGAAAGTAGATGTATACTCTTCTTAATCACAATTTTTATATAGGGACATTCTGTTTTAGTATATACATTATTATAGGTATTATGAGTATCAAGAACTAATCAATGATTATCTTCAATTAAGTATCTTATCTCAAGTAATCACCCTTTTAAAATAAATCTTAAGTCATAATCTGAAGCCTAAAAATATTTTCTTCTATTTACTACCTCCGAAATTGTAATCAGCAAGCATCAATTAGTAAGTAAATGGTATTGTGAATGATTTGATAGTAGAAAGTGATATTCTATAGAATCTTAAGGGCCTTATCTATGACTTAAAGTAATATCTTCTATAGGAAATCAAAGCATAAGTTATAAATGAAAATTTGGGAAAAAGGAATTGGTAAGGAAGTCGTATAAGACAACTGCAAATCACATCCCTGCTACAGAGAACTGATTTTCCTTTGTTCAGAATAGAGAACTCGAAGTATAGCGCTGGATAATAATCTTCTAAGGGAAACAGAGCTTAAAGTATATAGAGATCCTCTTTTGCTGAGAAGACTATATGAAGTAACTCGTATTTTGAATATAATATTCGATTGACTTGAATCAGTTCAAAAAATGACCACGAGTCTTTGATAATTTGAGCTTCAGTAGTGAATAAACTATTGCAATCTGAGATGTTCGATTTCCAAGTGATATCAGGAAGATTATAATCACCATAGATTACGCAAGAGGCATTTGGGCAAAGACTTACGACTAATTCGATTGATTCACAGTGAGCGGAATAAATATCCACTGACTACCTTGGAGGGATATAGACAGCACCAACCAATATATTCCTTTTTTGATAATAACTTTAACACAGTTTTGCACTACTTAATCGATTGTGGCACTTACACACGTTGAGTTTTACCTTTTGTATACAGCGACTAACATACCACCACCGTACTCTCAAGAAATGGTGAGGGCATCACGATTTTTTCTGAACAAGGTATAGTAACATAGCCCAATTTCAACGTCAATAATTCCACCAGTAAGAGTCGTTTCTGTTAAAATAAACACGTCAAAATCTAAATGTGCAGTAATCAATTCCAGCTCAGCTAATTTAGACCTTTACCCACTTTTTGGAAATAAAAGCTCAGCTGCTCAGAATTTCGCTTTTCGGGTGAATTCTTGAAATTATTCGCAATATATCATTAATATTTTTAATAACCAAATCAGTTTCGCGTGTACTTTTTAAGTGCCTTTGTTCCCGTTCTGTACGATCCTTATTTATTGAGTTATTCAGCAGTTGCGGAGAGAACTTCTTGGCTTTCTTGAACCAGAATAGTTGACATGGTTATTGGTCAAGGATGATATTTATGTCATAATGTTACTGATGTATAGAATATAATAAAATTTACAGTTCATTAGTTGTAAACTTGCTGTATCACTTCCTCTATGTTGCCCGACAGGTGAAATGTTATGCACGCAATGCTTTTCATGAGTGAGGTTAGCTTGTCGTAGCTATGAGAAATCAATCAGCGGCTGCCCGTGCCCGCCGCATTTATTTACGTATTAATTTATGAACAAACGATGTCTTATAATTTAATGAGGTGCCTCTGAAAAATACATCAATTATTATACATCATGGCACAAAAGTCTTTTTACCGAAGTATAAACCGTAGAATTTCATCATTCTTGAATGGTAAAGGGAGTCTAATTCTAATGAAGAAGGTTTGAAATGAGTTTTTAATTTGCTAAATTTAGAGATACTCTTCTGTTATCTTCTAAATAATGAGGCTTTCTCATTAGGTTAATTGAAATCAACATGGTCTGAAGATATCAGTGGCAATGCATCTAGTTAATTTATAATGCATAGTTTAAGATATTTAGTAAGAATTAGTAATTAAAGGCAACATTTAACGAGTTGTTCTATATTTCAAGTTTTCTCATGAAGATGTCTTTTATCTTTTAAACAGTGTAAGACCCGTTAATAAGGAGCATTGCAGATGATCATCTGTTAGTAGCCATTTCATCAATCTTCGGAAGTCGTAAAATATTATTAAGAAGTTTTTGAAGAGTGTTTCAATATTTCATACCTTACTCTATGGTGCCTCAGCCACTTCTTGTTAGTGAATCTTTATTCTATGGTATGAATATTATAGTGAGGGTATGTCTTTGTTGTGCGCGAAGTTCGTTGTAAGTACTTCAAAGTTTCCGTTAAGTCCCTGAAGATATCATCCTCTCTATGGATGGATAGCTGTAAGTTCTTGTTTTCTTACTGAAACTTTTAGCGAAATACCATGCCTTCTCACTAAGCGAACGAAGCAGGGGCTTACCTTACGCCTCATATTTTATAGCAATCCTCACTTGGAAAACTATCTGTGGCCACTCTTGCAGGAGATGAGGATCCAACCTCCGGGTAGTTGACATCCCAGACAGATGTTGTAACGATTTTTTAAATTATATCCTTTCCTTCTTAAATTATACGGTGGGGTTACTAGTAGTAGTAGTATATGGGTATTTTAATTCTAAATAAATCAAATGTCAGCAATTATTTGATATGTTTAATAACTAAATAGGAGAGGCAAAATAGTGACCTCGTATTCCTCCTTTCATTTGACCATCCGTCCGCATCCTCTGAATACTATTACTATTATATTTCGTACACATATTCTGATCGCGTTGTTTGAACGGATTCGTTCTTGTTCAGAAATTAAGAAAAAGAATCCTTGCAGATAGTCTCCAGCGTTAAGAGCTTCAATCAGCAGCTCTTTTATCTTGATGCTTTCTTGCTTGCGTGCTGAAATAAAGTAAATGATGCCTTTGAAACAACTGACAACAACTTAATTTGTATTTGCAAAATCAATAGTATTGAATTAGTGTCAAAGATATCCAAAACATATCTAAATGATTTTTACAGTCATAGTTACATTTCATCAATTAATAGAAGTGATGAACAATCCAAGTCGATATTGGCAAGGGTGGAACTTCATGATTAATCCAATGTGCACATTTTGAATGTTTAACACCACCACTACCACAAACAGGGATATTTAAAAAATATTAAATCTTATATAATTTTGCAATTACACCAGTACTTAAATGGCTTTCTGCAGAACACTATCATTTAAATGAAATTTGAATAATATGAGAATTGTACATTTGTAATATTTACACAGTAATGATAAAATAAATAAGATAAATATCATGCAATTAATTTAATTTCTTCATGTGAATAGTATGATTTTTTTACTTAAATTTAAGTTCAATCTGAATCAAAGAATATTTTACTAAGATTGGCACAACATCAATTTTGTACTCATCGCAAAGTAATACATTGTTAAAACTTTTGGGTATAGGCACAGATGACTCTTGGTATATACATACAAATTTGAATTTATAAAAGGAAATTTTCTTAGAAGTTCTGAATATTCTAATGACCTAGTATGAACCAAAACTACCCTCCATGAATTCAGAATTAAATTTAACATACTGAGAGATGTATCTAATTTGGTGGTTTCACGAGGCTTAATTACATTATGCAAAGAAACAAATCAAATAGTGAATATGTGAGGTATGTTCTGTAAAAATAAATTTTGCAATTTAGATATGAGAGGATAGCTTAAATGGAAATAAATTATTCAGACTATGATTATCATATTTATACAAAGTGAGAAAGGTAAAGGAGCAAGTTATACAATGACATATTTTGATATTTCTCACTAATGTACAAACTAAACACTTGTTGCTCCTCAGTAGATATCTCAGTATATATTGATATCATTTTATGTGATTCATGTTTTTTTTTCATCTAATCAACCCTTTTTCCCCTAACTACAAAAATATCCCCTGAACCTCTCTCAAGGGATCATTCCCTACCAATAAAACCTACTGACTATTGTTTGCTTGATCAAAGCACCTTACCTAAACAATGGGAATTGTTGGAAAGCTGCGAAGAACTCTTCTTAGGCACAGTATCCTTATCTCTATAATTGGCGACCATGAATTAGAAGTTAGAATGAAGGGAAAAATTAAGAGACTAGTAACTTTATTGCAATATGCTTACCCACCCAGGTTTGTTCAAGCAAGAGATAACACTATGAGGTTATGTTTTGCAACAAATCTATATGATCCATTACAACATACCTGCTGACTTAGAAGTGTACGGTGTATTAGTAAGGATAACGATCAACATTGCAACGGCAACTTCACGTATACAACCTAGAATGGTTTCAACTGAGTTGAAAGATATGGAGAGAGTGCAGAGGAAGCCTTTGGCTAGGTAGTGTGTGAAGTGTTTACACAGTGAAGAAGAGCAAAAGATAGAAAGCTAAGTGACAGCAGCTGACAAATGATGAAACGACGTAAGGAACTGAAGAATTCAGATACACAGAAGGATAACATCGAATACATCGAGCTTTGAAGAGCAATCTGAAGAGCAATTAAGGAAGATGTGAGAAAATTCAAGGAGAGAATTGTGCAAGAAGCTTTAGAAAACAGCAAAAGTATGAAGAAGTCCAGACAACGCCTAGCAATTGGAAGAAAACTGATTTTAGCCATACAGAAGGAAGATGGTGCAAGAACTTGCAACTGACAAGCAATACTAAGGACGGTAGCAGAATACTTTGGCAACCTATACAAGAAGGAAGGAAATGCTGAAGAGGAAAACCAAGAAGCAAGCCAAAACCAACAAGATCCCCTCTCTATTCTCCCAGAAGAAGTAATTGCAACAATAAAGCAGACGAAGAACAGAAAAGCAGGAGGCATAGATGGAGTGTTAACAGAATATTTAAAACTTGTTGGAACAGAAGTTGCACACGTTTTAGCGCAATTATTCACTGATTGCCAGAAACAAGGAAGAATCCCTCAGGACTGGAATCATGCAAGAATAGTCCTTTTGCACAAGAAAGGAAGCAAGGAAAAGCTGAAAAATTATCGTCCCTTCCTTTTGTTTACAAAACATTCATGAGGATAATAGTTGAACGGATAAAGATTACTCTATCATCTGCCCAGCCTAGAGAGCAAGTAGGATTCCGGAAGTACTATGGACCACATCCACACACTACAAGAAATAATCAGCAGAACGAATGAATATGAGATGCCACTAGGACTCTGCTTTGTGGACTATGCTCAGGCCTTCAACTCGGTAAGTACCTCCTCTATACTGGAAGCTCTGGAAAAACAAGGAGTAGATGCAGAGTACATCCGTCTTCTACGCAGCATTTATAAAAATGCCACAGCCTCAGTAATGCTAGACGAAGTTACTGAAGTGTTCATGATGGGTCTTTGCACTTTTTCCAGTTGATTTATTTGGCAGTTGTAGTGTGGAGGCCACGTGACATAGGAATAATCGAGAATAGGTACTACTAGGCTAGTGAACAGTGTTTTCATTGCAAATGTATCGTAAAAATCATTAATTAGTAACCTTTGATATAAAACCAAGCATTTTGAGATCTTTACTGACTATTTGATCAATATGATTGCCCAAATTTGAGGTGCTGTCAAATAATATACTCAAATCTTTCACAGTGCTTGTCCTTGTTAAAGATATATTACTAGTGTGGTAAGTGCAAAGAATAATGGCTTTACATCAGTGGAAAGATATACACTAACATTTACTTTAGTTAAATTGCATTGTTGAAACACCAGTTATTTAGATTATCCACAGCATTTAGAAGTATTCTACAAGCAGACATAGTTTAAATTTAATTCATAACTTTAAATCATAGGTATCATTGATAATTTAACTGGGTTGAAAATGTTAAGCTATATCATTTAATAAATAAGATGAGCAGAAATGGTCTTAAGTGAGAATTTTGTGGTACCTCTGCTGTTACTGCATATTCATAAGACTTGCATGATATAATTCTCACAAGTTGTTGCCTTTCTATCAAATAACTTGTATTCCAGCTATGAAGATGGCCAATTATACCATAGTTCTCTCGTTTACCTAATGAGTGGTTGATACTTATGTTATGAAAAGCTCATTTAAAATCTTTATATACAGCATCAACCTCTGAACCATCATTAAAAATAATCAGAATGTAGTTCTTATAAGTAACTAGATTAGTAGTAGTTGATGGGCCTTGATAGAAACCATGTTGCTCATTGATGATCATATGTTTAAATAAAGGACTTATGAAATCAAGGACAATGCTTTTAGATATTTCACAATGCAACACTGAAATGAGACTGGTCTATAGTTAAGAACATCACATTTTTTCCAGACTTACAGATATTAAATGACTAATATGATGTGCTGCCAGGATATTATATCAATACCGTGAAAAGGATAAATTATCTCTTATGGTCCATTACCAAATGAATGCCCATGGAACATGACATCAGGGAAGCCTTAATTTTTCTTTTGCATGTTCATATACTTCCAAAAATATTTCATGTAATGAGGCATTGAAGATTATACCCTTTGAATAAAGCTGTCTGGCATTCTTTTATTTCCCTTTTAACATTCTTACGTGAAACAAAGAACTCTATATAAGCTCTGGAAGATTTAGTTAGTGGATGTTGACTATGTGTGCTTTTTAGTAGTTATGGCCTTGATGATATTTGTGGTATAATTATTGTAAAGCTTGGAAATTGGCTTTTGCCTATCTTTTGATAATTTGGGCTTCAGTAGTGAATAAACTATTGCAATCTGAGATGTTCGATTTCCAATTGATATCAGGAAGATTACAATCACAATTGATTACGTAAGAGGTCTTTACTGCTTTGCTTCCTTTTAATTCATTTCAATGAATTGAAGTTAACGCTTCAAGTGGTCCTATTTCTTAAAATGTTACTTTAAGCAGCAGAAGCTACATTGAGATATCTATAAAAGAGGTAATAATATCAAATATTATATATTTGTTGATATAAGAATAAAACATTAAAAAGAGATTCTGATCCTGAGCTGTAGTTTCTTGCTATCAATGGCGAATAAGATAATGTTTTTAGCACTATTTACATTTTATTATGTAGTTTGTAAATTATTAAGTACTTTATTATTAACCCAGAATATATTCTTTTAAAAATTTTCCCAACTGGTTTCCATATTCCAGTATTTTCCAATATCTTTATTTCAAAATACAGACTAAATTAGCGTAATTCATTCTTGCCTTATTTATTAACTCCATTAGTCTCTTTCTTATTTGTCATAGGTATATCAATAAATCTTTTGAATATGTTTTGATATGTAATATATATTCATGGTGTAGAATATGTGGAAAAGGAAAGAAAAAATTATTTTAGTATTTCCACATTTTAATCTCAATTTTTTAAGGTTTTTTCTGTTAGTTTTTGTTCCAAATTATATTTTCTAATTCCTATTATTCTAACTCCTTTAATTCTGTAATTCTTTAAGATTACAATTTTATTGAAAATAAAAATAATTCTTTCTATGTAATTGGTTCGTAATCATTTTTCTTAATTACCTTTAATAATTACGATACATTTATTCACATCTAATCTGACAAAAATTTACCGTGGCACCGTGTATTCCTTACGGGAGTATGGCGCGCGGTGTTCTATCAGAAATTTAGTTTACTCTTTACTGAATATCATCGACATCAACTATCGCCTACTTTCTTTTTCTAAGCAAGAGTCTCAATACCTCACGCCATTCCTCCATAAGTAATATTGGATTCATGATGTTGGACGAAGTATAGCTTACTGAATTAAAAAAATTAATTGAAAGTAAATCTCTTACGCAATGTTAATACTGGTTAATACGTACAGACAAACACACTTACCTTTGTTACGTAACTTTCCGCTCACTTTTGCCATGTTTTGTTGTTCATTATTGTGGTTTAAGGCGCAATGGTGTTTTTTATGTACCGTCTCAGATAAAAATGACGCAATTGATTGTTTCCTATGAGTAATGAAAATTGTACTCCTATACTATAATTAGTTGTGTAATTTCAAATTTGCGAATAAACATCCGCGTAAAGTTTGCAAATATGAGATGATAGATTATTATCACTAGTTTCAATAAGGTGACCTCTTCTGGTTATTTCCACTCATTCGGAAGAATTTTTGTATTAGTCAAGCATTTTTATAGATTACTTTTAAAGTAAAAACTATCAAGACTTTACATTGAGAGCCTGAACAAAATCTCCTAACAAACCCAATAAAATTCTATTTAATGCAGTAGCCAACTTGAGCATGGTTAAGTATTGAAAGTTTAAAACTGAGTCGAGTTGATATACCAGGACGAAAATTATTTACCTAGTGATGTAATCAGTATTTAACCTGATGAAAGTAACAGTGTATATAGTATGGTTAGGCTGGCAATCGTTATTAGTAATGCATCATTAACAATAAAATGTGTCATGTTTTATTTTAGTTGACTGTTAGACTGGTAACAATTAAGCTTCGTATAATTTACCCATAGCGTGGTGCTGCAATTAAATCCTCAATCCGGGATAAAGGGTACTTGATATTTTATAAACATTCCTTTCCCGTAACCCTGTAGTTTTTGTATATACATTGCGCATTCTCAATCCACTATCTGGCTACATCTCAAAAACATTGTTAAACAACTTTAGTTCAGCATTCATCTTTGCTTTAAGCTTAATGCCACGGATTGATACTGAAAAATTATAATTTTGACTATCAATTTGAAGAGAAATTCTTATTTTTCATCACTTTAAATTAAGTAACATATTACTTATATCAGCTAAATGGATATGAGCACTAGTATCGTTTGCCTTGCAGTTAAATAATTCCTTATATAGCGATATGAAAAGAAAGTAAGTGAACGTGGGTATTCACTCGAGTTTTATTAGAAAGGAATCACGGCAATCTGCTGAACGCTATCCGTGTGCATTTGTTGCAGAAAATTAACTTCGCATTTCCCGGTAAGTAACACACTTATCGCTACTGTACGGGCCATTCCACGGGAAATCGGACAGAAATTGACCTCTATTTTTTAAAATCGATGAAATTTTTAACTTGCGTACTTCTATCGTAAAACCTTTGTGTCAAGATTTCAGCTCAGAAAAAAATGTTTTTTGCAAAGTTATTAATTTTTAAAATTTCGAATTTTTGCAGAAAACGGCGAACAAGGGTCGTTTCTAAGGGCTATAACATTTTAATAAAACGTGTTACGGGAATTACGTTTTCCGTTTTGGATAGCGATTAAATGTATCTTTGAAATGTTATCAATGAAAGTTTCATATATTGTTTATAAATTTGTTTAAATTAGCAACAAATTATTTAATGCAACGCTTAACCACAATAGCCCCCAATGAGCGCATTTCAAAATACACCATCAATGTTATCACTCTTTTTTCTGTAGAAAAACATTTTTTTAAAGTGGGACAGCAACAACAACATATTGAAAAAATTAAATACATTGAGCGGTGCTCGTCGCGCGCACGCCTCTGCCTCACGCTTTCTATGGCTACGCGCTCGCTTAAGTTATTTCTCCGTCATCAATCATTGAATCTATCAATGATTAATTACGGGGAAATAATCGTCTAACACTTTTTTTTACCTTTCTCAGCTTTTCTCTAACATATTTCGTTTGACGGAGTTTCTTTCTTGAAATCGGTGTTTCACCAATATGCGTTAATGTTTCATTCAGTTGAGAATGAGAGGTCTTTTGAATAATATTAATGTCTACCTCACTACCACTTTCACGTTCATCTAATCTGGATGTTTTTGAAGAAGCAACAATTCCTTCGCTCTCACGGATATTGTCACTGGTCGAAGACACTGATGCTGGTTCTTTCTCCTTTTTGCTCAGCTTCTTTCGGCAAAAGTCACAAATCCGCATACTTTGAATATATTTAAAAGAAATTCCCCACTTATGCAGCTTTTCCTTTGAAAACTTCCTCAATTTCTTGGCTGGACCTTTCTTATGAGGGCGTCCAAACGGATTGATACAGCGGCTACTTGTATATTTTGGTCCCATCTGCATATGTTTATGCATAACATTATCTTTCGTTAATAGAAATATAGAACAAATGTCACATCATGCATTTCTGTTCTTCACACCTTCAAGCTGAACGGTAAGTATCTCAACCAATTCTTACCTTAATCTCGAAAATATATTAGCAAGCAGCAACGCCTGAAAGTAGTTTAGGATTTCACAAGTACCACAAAACTCTTTACCTCTGTGAATTCGGTTAGGTTAGAACTGTGAGGAAACAAAAACTGAACTGACAAGGCTTTCTTTCTCTGTTGTGTTCTTTCTTTCTCTGCTGTGGAAAGTGAAGCATAATGTTTGTGATAACTCATCTGTCGAGTAGCACTTATCTCATACTGCTTTCATTCTAATTGGAGCAAAACTTAATATATCCTAAACCAAACAGTGTCGGAAGGCAATAAATTTTCGGCCATAGGTTCTGGCATTTCGTAATTAGGAGAATATTAATTCATTAAAAGTCCCGTAAGCTAAGCAGTGACAGGAGAATGGGTGCATTGAAGACTATACTTTCCTTTGTCCAGAATAGAGAGCGTTGATGAAAATGCATTAGCTCTTAGCCGATGTTTACAAGTGAGCGAAGAAATATAAGGTATACAATCGTGATAACGTCAGAGGGGCAAGCTATGCTTATAGAGAAATATTAAGCCTGAACTATCGAAATGAGACCAGTTTACAGGTTTGATTTAGAGACAATTATACATTATATGAATTTATACATTACATGTATTTAAAAATTATATGTATTTATACATTATATATACATATATAATTCAAGCGTTCCTGTGAAAAGATTATTTCGGAAACATATTAAACTTGGTCTTTCTTTTTCAATGTATATGATACTGAAATGAAAGAGGATTATTATATAGTAAATTAAATATTGAATGGCTAGTATTTTATACTCACATTTCTGAAAACTTTACAACTATAAAAATTAAACGAAATACAGTGTGGAATTAAACAGAATTCATAAGTCTGTTTCAAGTTCCTTCTAATAACGTGTTTTTAGCATGGCTACGATATTCTATCGGATTTCCAATTTTTATAGTTCAGATTTGTAATTATTTGTGAGAACTTATTGTCATAGAATACCATTACACTTACTGCGACTTGTAATTAAGCTTAAGCGTAGAGTAAATCTGTCTACGAAGCTACCAGTAGGCCTACTACGATCAAGGTTTTACGATAGAAGTACGCAAGTTAAAAAATTTTCATCGATTTTGAAAAATAGAGGTCAATTTCTGTCCGATTTCCCGTGGAATGGCCCGTACTATCTCACACCGAAAATGTCGCGGCGCGCTCATGTCTGAATCATATGACAGCTGGTCAACTTCGGTTTATTAAGGTGCGTGGTTCTTGATATCATCTTTTTGGAATAGAAATTTTTTTCTTCTGAGAGCGATTTCTGGTTTTACATAAGAAAGAAACTTTCTCTCGACTGTAAGAAGGAGTCACAAGAGAAATGTTTCATTATAGAGATACTTTTCCTGTCCCTTTCAATTATATGGTCATCTCAATTGTTCGATATTTTTAATGCCCATTTTTGTCAAAGAGTGAATGCAATGCCCCTTGTAAAGTCGTAAACGATCTTTAGAATCGCTGGAGGAAGTCTATCACATTCGAATGTTTCAACGTGCTAGCCATGGTCTGTCAAAGGAGAAAGTGAATGTGTTGATTTCTTTGAATCTTTTGATTTCGTTTAGAAATCTTTGAATAGATTTTATATGTCGATTTAGTCTTTAGACACATGATCACTCCTGTAAATTTATTCCTGTTTTAAGATTCAGATGATAGATGTGATTGACCTAATTTTTTCACTCGATCAAATCCTAGTAATCAATCTGTAGTTAATTATAGTTTGGATTTGTTTTTATCAAAAGTAATTTTTCGTTAATTACTTATTATTAAATTGAAATCATATGATTTTTTCGCAGTGGGGAAAGGGAAGTTGTTATTCAGCCCCCTGCTGGCTGATCCTTTCCGGGACAGAAGAAGAATGTTTTCTTCTTTGTCAAGCAATTGTCAAGTCAAGCAAACCCTTCTCGTGTCATCCTTAGCAATTTAGGGTTTTTAGCGCAAGAGGATGAATTCTCAAGAATTGTGAGAAAGTCATGCTAATGGATTAACTTACATCTGCAAGTAGGAGGACACAGTGATGTGGTTAATGAGTGGTGTAGCGTATATTTTTATTTTTAATATTTAAATTTGTAAAGAGTTTGCTGAAATAAAAATTAAGGAAGAATACTGCATTGTTATTCTCACCATAAATCCCTATCAAAAGCCTCTAATTAAAAAGAAAATTAAATTTTTAAACTCTGAAAATCCGAGATTACTCCATTCTGGGAAAATACATGGGTGGCCTGAAAAGTTTCCGACATTTTGCTATTTCTCAAAATGTTTTCTGAAAATTTTCTGAAGATCTCTGAAAAATCTGAGGTTGGAAACTTTTCAGACCACCTTCTTAGATTAAAGTTTGACGCTCTGTATCTTAACACATAAAAATTTTGAAAAATATACAAGCAACCCTTTAATTTTAATCGTTTTTAAATTTCTGTGGGAAGATTAAAAGTCCTCAGTCAAAAAAAACAGTTTTGTCCTCTTTGCAGCTTTTTCGGTTCTAGCCTAGTTTTTAGGTTCTAGCAATTTCTGACATTAGAATAAATGCTAAATAAAAGGTAAAGAATGATTCTAGGTATTTTAATTCTTCTCTCAAAGCTTCAAGAAGCCCGTCTAGATTTATTGAATTGAAATGATATGGAATACAATTTTCGAGGATAATATGAGTGTATTTTTAAAATTTATCCTCAACTGCCTTGTGCTTTGTAGTCTTCCTTTCCTCACTGTACCTGCCATGAAAAATTATTCGACTTGTTCACATTGAAATTTGTAGGAGAAAGTAATTATTTCCTCAAATAAATAACTCCACACTCAGCAGAAGTTGTGGTCACTCACTCTAAGGGATGAATAAAGCAGGTTGGGTTCACAGGAGGAGGAGCTAATCATACACTGTAAGTTCAATTCTTTTTAACTTTAGAATTTCCAGCAGGAAGTATACAACATTTTTGGTCGGGTTTAATATAAATTCAGTATCTAAAGCTGTGGTTCTTAACAATAGGTGTATGCACCTCTAGAGTTGCAAGAAGCCTGTTTAGGGGGTGCATAAAATATTATGATTAAAAGGAATCTTTTATTCGTTATATTTATTAGTTAGTAATATTTTAATAAATAGAGATGATTTTTCATGAGGGTATTTAGGATTTCATTTCCCTTCATAGATAAATTTTCCTCAATGATTTTATATTGCAGAAATATTATTATTTATGAATTCATACATTTTTTATCTCAATTGTTTATATAAATTTAAAATTTGATTGATTAGTGTGTGAACAGAGTCAAAGAAATCACGAGGTGCCAGCAGATGATGAGAACTATACATCTAAAAGAGTTAATCTCTTAACAGAATTTATTTACATGCTATCATATTGCCTATTATGGATATTTTTGCACTTCTGTTACCTATCACATTCTTCTTTGCCTATAATTGGTTTGATTAAGGTTAAATAAAGCAGAACTCTCTCCCCATTTAGATACCTCTATTTTTATATGAATGTCAAAGAAAAAATAAGTACTTAGGAGGCATCAATTAGACAAGATTAATTTTATAATTACAACAAACTGCTCTCAAACAATAAATACCCTTCAATCATTCTTGGCCCAAGGTTTGATCTTTCCAAACAGTTTTGAAAATTTACATTGTAATAGAACTCTACTTGTGTCAAAAGGTTTTGAAAATTGTCTCAATATCATTTCCAATGGAGATGAACCTCAGTGAAATTACATCTCCAACAAGAAAAATAAAATCAGAGGAAAATGAAAATCCTCTGATTTGGGAAATTGTCATTTGTCATTTGCCACAAAAGCTTTTAACTAAATAATCACATCAGAAAATAGTTAATGATTCCGGGATTAACCCTGACCCTTAAATAAGTAAATAATTAATAATAATATGAGCTTTATTTAGCATAATGCTATTCATTACATACATGAAATAATACATTTTAATGCATTATAGACTTTGGCAACAAAAAAAATTTAAGAAGGAAAAGATTGCTATTAGGAATCTTGTCATAAGCATTATAAAAGTTAAACATATAAAAACCAGAAAAAAGACGCATGAGATCATACATGGATGAAGCAAAGATTTATAGAAATAGAAAATTTATAATAACAAAAGTAACCAAAACAATAAAAATTAAGTAAATATAATAATGACATTTTAACAAGTAAATTATATGTGTACTTGAGTCATATTGTCAACGAGGTATTTATTTTAGATTTTATTGAAAAATCATCAGGCTTTTGGAATCTTTTATCTCTATTGAAAGTGAATTATATAACATTATTCCTCAAAAAAATAAGGAGATTTGTGTTGATGATTTGGAGAAAAAAGGAATGTGGAAATTGCTTCTTTCTCTTGTGTTATGTCCATGTACATCATTACTTGTTTTTAGGAATTTATGTAAATATTCAGGTATAAAACCCATTCTTATTTTATGTATGAAGGTTAGTACTTGATATTTTAGACCTTGTTCCACATTTAACTAACCTAATTTTTGGAGCACTGTGTTAATTTTAGTATATCTATCACATTTTAATATTATTCTCATAGCCTTGTTTTGTAATATCTGCAATCTCTTTTTATCCATTTGATTAGTTAGGTATAAAATAGTAGCACAAAAATTAAAATGTGGCAATATAATGCAATTATATATCACTTTAAGTGTCTCAAAAGAAATAAATTTACTAACCCTAGCCAGGAAATTTAATTTTTTTGCAATTTTCTTATAGATATAATTTAAATGTTCATCAAAATTTCACTTCCTATCAACTATCACTCCTAGTTATTTTATTGAATCAACAAATTCAATATCACATTTATTTATTTGGACTTTAAAATTACTATCTTTAAAATACTGATATTGGTTGCCATTTCCATTGAAGATTGGAAGATTGCTTTTGACTTAGTGGTATTGAGTTTCAATTTATTTACTTCAAACCATTCCTTTAATAAATCTAAGTCCTCATTTATCATAGTTTATAACTCACTAACAAATGTCCCTGCCAGATATATTAGTGTATCATCAGCAAAGAGATGGTAATGACAATTTTTTAAATATATACCTAAATGATTAATATATATTAGGAACAGCAGTGGTCCTAGGAGACTGCCCAGGGGAATTCCAACTTTTATCTTTCTTTGGGATGAGAAGTAGTTATTACATTTCACTTCCTGTACTCTTTCTGTTAAATAATTTTGCATCCATTTAATGACCATTCCACGAAAACCATATTTCTGGAGCTTACAAATAAGCCTATCTCTATATACTGTTTCAAAAGCTCTTTTAAGATCCAAGAAAACAAGTCAGATCATCATTTTATTTTCAAGGAAACCCTTCCATACATTTAATACATTCTGTATAGTGGTTTTACAGCTATATCCAGTCCTAAATCCTGATTGATATTGCACCAAAATTTTATTTTTTTCAATATATTCTTTAATTGGTTTGTATACTATTTTTTCTACTACTTTTTCAATTGCACAAAATATATTGATTGGTCTGAAATGTTCTGCCATTGTTGAACCAATTTTTTTATAAGGTATAACTCTAGATATTTTCAATTTTTTTGAACCACACCTAATTCAAGGGAGCTATTTAGAATATTTATCAGAAAATGAGATATTTCATTGAAATAATCTCTTAGGAAATAGGTATCTATGTCATCTGGACTACTTTTACATGACATAGACTTCATAACATTATATAGTTTTATATTATGTGATGGATATTTAATTTGCCACATAGATTTTGGTATCACACACACAAATTGAACATAATTTATTCAGGCTTATTGAATGCTGATAGGTTAAAACATCACTATTAAAAATATGTCAGAGAGGAAACCATACTTATTTAATAAAATATTTATGGCTTCATATGATGTAGCACTCTAAATTAATTTGACTTTCTTATTCTAATTACACAAATATAGCTTGCCAGGAAAAAGTAGTAAGTTCAGTATTTCAGGTATGAATGTCAATATTAGAAATTCAGAAAAAAAACTTCTGTTATTCATGCATGGACTGCTTCTCTTTATCTCAAGGAATCACACTATTTGAGGAAACAGTATTTTACCATACTGAGAGCTATGACTGAGCATCTTTTCTTAAAAAGAATTCTGTAGCAGATATTGCAGTGCCAAAAGCTATATCATACATGTTAAGTAATGTTTGTTTGAATTCATATGTTGGCAGTCACTGAATAAATGAATGCTTCAGGTGAAGATTGTATTACATTGTATCATTGTATCTAAAATCTCTATCATTATGATGATTTATTTAATAAGAATTATAATATATAAAACACTTTATATATTAGATTTTTATAGATAATTACTTTATAGTATTATATTTATATTATTATTTATAGATAATTTACTTACATTTCAATATTATATAATTCTCTTCATAAAAAATACTCATATTTCAAATCAAACTTAAATCAGTTTATAAAAGGCTAAAGACTATTAGAGATAATTGCTTTTCCTTTATCTAGAATTTTTTTGAAAGCCTGCAAAATTGCATACTGTGATGTCATCTTCCATTGTTTTAGTGTTGCTGATGTCATTGATATTAAATCTCAATTATTACTCAAAAAAATCATTAATATTTAATATGTTGTAGCTGTATGAATTTCGAATGAATTTAAAATTAAAGGGGAAACAACCTGCATAGGTATAATGTTATCAGAGATTTGAGTTATTCCTTATTCTTATTTAATGTAAGTAAACCTTGCAATGTCACATCCAATGTCTTTCTTAAGATCTTCAGAAATAGATTGTGGTGCTTATAAGATAGAGGAGCTGACAGAGAGACAGAAGGAAACTCAGTTGATTGGTGCAATACAACATTTTCTACAATGAGTGCTAGTTGGGAATGCCCATAGTAAATGCATACCAAAAACGGCTTATTTTTGCATATATTTCTAAACTCTAACAAATGAAGGCGAAATGCGCTCCAAAAACGATATTATCCAGATATTTCATAAATAAAGGGAAAATGCACTACGAAAACAGATTCTATATCCAAATAATTCATAAATAAAGGCATAATTGGCTAGAAAAACGACATATTTTTCCAGATATTTCAAAAGTATAGCGCCGTTTTTGGAATGAAATTTAATTTTGTTCTTCTAATGTATCTAAATATAAATCGATTACACAGCGCATTTCCCTTCATTTCTTAGTTATCACAAAAATCTGGCAAAATATGCCACTTTTGGAGATAATTTCCCCTTTATTTTTCATATTTCTGGAAGAATTTGACGTTTTTTTAGTATTTTCTTGTTCTTTTTCAAAAAATCTGGAAAAATAAGTCCTTTTGAGAGCGCATTTTGCATTCATTTCTTTAATAATACAAAAATCTTGCTAAATAAGCCGTTTTCAGAGCAAATTTTGGCTTAATTTGGAAGATTTTTCAAATATCTTGCTAAAGAAGCCATTTTCGGAGCAAAGTTGGTTAATTTGGAAGATTTTTCAAAAATCTTACTAAATAAGCCGTTTTCGCTGCAAATTTCGGCTTAATATGGAAGATTATTCAAATAGCCTGCTAAAGAAGCCGTTTTCGGAGCAAATTTCGGCTTAATATCGGAGGTTTTAAGAATATCTTGCTAAATAAGCCGTTTATAGAGTAAATTTCGTCTTATTTTAGACGTGTTTTGGGAAATCTTGGAAAACAAGCCGTTTTCAGAAGAAATTTCAGCTTAAATTATAACATTTCTGAAATATCTTGCTAAATTAGCCGTTTTTGGAGCAAATTTTGGTAAATTTTGGAAGATTTTTCGAAAATCTTGGTAAATAAGCCGTTATCGGTATAAATTTCGTCTAAATTTGACGGTTTTTCGAAATTCCTGCTCAATCAGGCTTTTCTGGGGCAAATTTTCAGCTCAATTTGGAATACTATTGAAATATCTTGCTACATATGCCTTATTTAGCAAGATATTTCAATAATCGTCCAAATTAAGCTGAAATTCTCTCCGAAAACGGCTTCTTTTGTAAGATTTTCGGAAAATCTTCCAAATTAAGAGAAATAATTCCGAAAACGGCTTACTTAGAAAGACATTTGAAAAATCTTCTAAAATATGACGAAATTTACCCCGAAGACGGCATATTTAGCAGGATTTTCGAAAATCTTTTGAAGTAAACCGAAATTTACTCCGAAAACGGCTTTTTTACAAGTTTTTCGAAAAATCATCCAAAATCAGCCTATATTTACTCTGAAAACAACTTAAGAGCTATATTTACAGAAATATCTACGAAATTAAGCCGAGATTTCCTCCGAAAACGGCTTCTTTTGTTAGACTTTCGGAAATTATTCCAAATTAAGCAGAAATTATAACGAAAACGGATAATTTAGCAAGATTTTCGGAAAGGCTTCCAAATTAAGCCGAAATGTGCTCCGATAATGTCTTAATTACCAAGATATTTCAAAAATATTCCAATTAGGCTGAAATTCACTCCGAAAACCGTTAATTTAGCAAGATATTGGAAAAATTAAGCCGGAAGTTGCTACGAAATCCGCTTCTTTAGCAAGATTTTCGTATAATCTTCCGAATGAAACCAAAATCTGCTCCGAAAACGGCTTATTTAGCAAGATATTTGAAAGATCTTCCAAATTAAGCCAAAAGTTGATCCGAAAACAGCTTATTTAGCTTGATTTACCGAATAAATCTTCGAAATTAAGCCGAAATAGAACCGAAAAACGCTCCGATAAGGGCTTCCTTAGCAAAATATTTAAAATATCTTACAAATTAAGCCGAAATTTGCTCCTAAAACGGCGTCCTCAGCATAATATTAAAAATATTCCAAATTAAGATGAAACGGTGTATTTCGCATGTTATTTGAGAAATCTTCCAAACTAAGCCGAAATTTGCTCCAACAACGGCTTCTTTGTCAAGATTCTCGAAAAGTTTTCCGATATAAACCGAAATTTGCTCCGAAAACGGCATATTTAGCAAGATTTTCGTAATATCTTCCAAATTAAGCTAAGATTTGCTCCGAGATCGACTTTTTTAGCTAGCTTTTTCGAAGAATCTTCGTAATTAGGTAGAAATTTACTCTGAAAACGGCTTATTGAACAAGATTTTCGAAAAAACTTCAAAATTAAGCCGAAAATTTCTCCGAAATCGCCTTATTTAGGTAGATTTACCAAAAAATCTTCGAAATTTGCTCCGAAAACTAATTATTTAGCAAATTTTCGAAATAATTTCCAAATAAAAAAAAAAATTTTCTCCGAAATCGGCTTACTTAGCTAGATTTCCGCAAAAACCTTCCAAATTAAGGATAAATTTCCGCCGAAAACAGTTTATTTAGCAAGATATTGGAAGAATCTTACAAAATAAGACTAAATTCCCAAAATTTGCTCCGAAATCGACTTAATATGATAGAATTTCAAAAAAATCTTCGAGAGTAAGCCGAACTTTTTGTACAAAAATGTCTTATTTAGCAAGATTTTGGAAAAAAACTTCCAAATCAACCCGAAATTTCTTCCAAAAACGGCTTATTTAGCAATATTTTCGGAAAAAACTTCCAAATAAGGCCAAAATTTGCTCAGAAATCGGCTTACTAATATAGATTTCCAAAAAAGCTTCCAGATTAGGCCGAAATTCCCGCCGAAAACGGCTTATTTAGCAAGATTATTGATAATCATCCAAATTAAGCCGAAATTTGCTCCAAAAACGGCTTATTTTTGAAAAAATTACAAATAAGGCCAAAATTCGCTCCGAAAACGGCATATTTGGCAAGATATTCGAAAAACCTTCTAAACTGAGCCGAAATTTCCGCCGAAAACGGCATATTTAGTAAGATATGCAAAAAATCTTCGAGATTAAGCCGAAATTCCCACCGAGAACGGCTTATTTAGCAAGATATTGGAAGAATCTTCCAAAATAATCTGAAATTTGCTTCTTTAACGGCTTGTTAAGCAAGATTTTCGAAAAAACTTCCAAATTAAACCAAAATTTCCGCCTAAAACGGCTTATATTGCAAGATATATTGCAAGTATCTTCCAAATTAAGCCGAAATTACCGCCGAAAACGGCTTATTTAGCAAGATATTGTGAGAATCTTCCAAAATAAGCCGAAATTTGCTCCGAAAACGGCTTATTCAGCAAGAGATTTGAATGATCTTACTTGGCAAGATAATTGAAAAATCTTCCAATTTAAGCCGAAATTTACTCCTAAAACGGCTTGTTAAACAAGAATTTCGAAGAAACTTCCAAATTAAGCCGAAATTTCCTCCGAAAACGGCTAATTTCGGAAGATATTTGTAAAATCTTTCAATTTAAGCCAAAATTTGAGCAGAAAAAGGCGTATTTAGCAAAATTTTTGAAAAAAGTTCCAAATAAAGACAATATTTCCTCAGGTCCATCTAACTTAGCTAAATTTTCGAAAAATCTTTTTGAGAAAATGTTATTTGAAAAATCTTCCAAACTAAGCCGAAATTTGCTCCAACAACGGCTTCTTTGTCAAGATTCTCGAAAAGTTTTCCGATATAAACCGAAATTTGCTCCAAAAACGGCATATTTAGTAAGATTTTTGAAAAAACTTACAAATTATGCCAAACGTTGCTCCGAATACGACTTATTTGGCAAGATTTTCGAAGAACGTCCAAATCAACCCGAAATTTCAACCGAAAACGGAATATTTAGTAAGAAATAAGAAACATCTTCGAGATTAAGCCGAAATTCCCGCAGAAAACGGCCTATCTAGCAAGATATTGAGATATTGAGATAATTGAGATAAGAAATTCGCTCGAAAAACAGCTTATTTAGAAAGATATTTGCAAAATCTTCCAAATTAGGACGAAATTCGCTCGAAAAACGGTTTATTTAGTAAGATATTCGCAAAATCCTCCAAATTAAGCCGAAATTTGCTGAAAAAACGGCTTATTTAGAAAGATATTTGTAGAATCTTCCGAATAAGGCCAAAATTCGCACGAAAAATAGCATATTTAGAAAGATATTTGCAAAATCTTCCAAATTTGCCTTAATTCGAACGAAAAACGGCTGATTTTAAAAGATATTTGCAAAATCATCCAAATTAGGCCGAAATTCGCTCGAAAAACGGCTTATTTAGTAAGATATTCGCAAAATCTTCCAACTTAAGCCGAAATTCGCTCGAGGAACGACTTATTAAAAAAGATATTCGCAAAATCTTCCAAATTAAGTCGAAATTCACTCGGAAAACGTCTTATTTAGAAAGATATTTACTAAAACTACCATATTAAGCCAAAATTCGCTCGAAGAACGGCTTATTTAAAAAGCTATTAGCAAAATCTTCCCTATTAAGCCGTAATTCGCTCAAAAAACGGATTATTTAGAAAGATATTCGCAAAATCTTCCAAATTAAGCCGAAATTCGCTCGAAAAAAGGCATATTTAGTAAGATATTCGAAAAATCTTCCAAATTAAGCCGAAATTCGCTAAAAACGGCTTATTTAGAAAGATATTTTACGAGAGGCCGAAATGCTTTCGTAAAATGGCTTTTTTAGTAAGTTATTTGCAAAATCTTCCATATTAAGCCAAAATTCGCTCGGAAAATGTCTTATTTAAAAAGATATTCGAAAAATCTTCCAAATTAAGCCGAAATTCGCTCGAAAAATGGCTTATTTAGTAAGATATTCGCAAAAACCTCCAAATTATGCCAAAATTCGCTCGAAAAACGGATTATTTAGAATGTTAATTGCAAAATCTTCCAAATTAAGCCGAAATTCGCTCGAAAAACAGCTTATTTAGAAAGATATTTGCAAAATCTTCCAAATTAGGACGAAATTCGCTCGAAAAACGGTTTATTTAGTAAGATATTCGCAAAATCCTCCAAATTAAGCCGAAATTTGCTGAAAAAACGGCTTATTTAGAAAGATATTTGTAGAATCTTCCGAATAAGGCCAAAATTCGCACGAAAAATAGAATATTTAGAAAGATATTTGCAAAATCTTCCAAATTTGCCTTAATTCGAACGAAAAACGGCTGATTTTAAAAGATATTTGCAAAATCATCCAAATAAGGCCGAAATTCGCTCGAAAAACGGCTTATTTAGTAAGATATTCGCAAAATCTTCCAAATTAAGCCGAAATTCACTCGGAAAACGTCTTATTTAGAAAGATATTTACTAAAACTACCATATTAAGCCAAAATTCGCTCGAAGAACGGTTTATTTAAAAAGATATTAGCAAAATCTTCCAAAATAAGCCCAAATTTGCTCAAAAAACGGCTTATTTAGCGAGATTTTTGAAAAACTTCAAAATTAACCCGAAATTTCCTACGAAACGGCTTATTTAGAGAGATTTTCGAAAAAACATTCAAATAAGGCCAATATTTTGTCCGAAATTGGCTAATATGGCAAGATATTCGAAAAATCTTCCAAAATATGCGAAATTTTGCTCCGAATTCGGCTTTCTAATATAGATTTCCAAAAACTCTTCGAGATTAGGCCGCAATTCCCGCCGAGAACGGCTTATTTAGCAAGATATTGGATGAATCTTCCGAAATAAGCCGGAAATCGCACCAAAAACGTCTTATTTAACAAGTTAATTCAAAAACCTTCCAAACTAAGCCAAATTTGCTCCTAAAACGGCTCGTATATCAAGATTTTCGAAATTCAATCAAAATTTGCACCAAAAACGGCTAATTTAGCAAGATTTTCGAAAGAACTTCCAAATCAAGCCGAAATTACCTCCAAAAACGGCTTATTTGGCAAGATATTTGAAAAAACTTCTAAACTAAGGCGAAATTTCCGCCGAAAACGGTTATTAAGAAAGATTTTCGATAAAACTTCCAAATTAAGCCAAAATTTCCGCCGAAAACGGCTTATTTAGCAAGATAATTGAAAAATCTTCCAAATTAAGCCGATATTTTACTCCTAAAACGACTTGTTAAGCAAGATTTTCGAAAAACACTTCGAGATTAAGCCAAAATTTTTGTCTGAAATAGCTTTTGTAGCAAGATATTGGAAGAATCTACCTAATTAAGCCGAACATTCCGCCGAAAACGGCTTATTTAGCAAGATATTGGAAGAATCTTCCAAATTAAGCCGAAAATTGCTCCTAAAACGACTTGTATATCAAGATTTCGAAAAATCTTCGAAATTGAATCGACTTTTGCTCCAAATCGGCTTTTTTAGTAAGATTTTAAAAAGAACTTCCAAATCAAGGCGAAATTACCTCCGGAAACGGCTTATTTTGGAAGATTTATGAAAAAAATACAAATTAAGCCAAAATTCGTTCCAAAACCGAATTCTTTGGTAAGATATCTGAAAAAACTTCTAAACTAAGCCGCGAAATTTCCGACGAAAACGGTTATTTAGCAAGATATTGGAAGAATCTTCGAAAACTAAGCCGCAATTTACTCCTTTAACGGCTTGTTAAGCAAGATTTTCGAAAAAACTTCCAAATAAAGCCGAAATTTCCCCCGAAAACGGCTTATTTAGAAAGATATTTGCAAAATCTTCCATATTAAGCAAAAATTCGCTCTAAACGGCTTATTTAGAAAGATATTTGTAAAATCTTAAAATTAAGCAGAAATTCGCTCGAAAAACGGATTATTTAGGAAGGTATTCGTAAAATCCTCCAAATTAAGCCTAAATTTGCTCAAAAAACGGTTTATTTAGTACGATATTCGCAAAATCTTCCAAATTAAGCCAAAATTCGCTAGATAAACGGCTTGTTTAGTAAGATATTCGCAAAATCTTCCAAATCAAGCCAAAATTCGCACGAAAAACGTCTTATTTAGTAAGATATTCGCAAAATCTTCTAATTAGCCCGAAATTCACTCGAAAGACGGCTTATTATGTACGATATTAGCAAAATCCCCCCTATTAAGCCAAAATTCGCTCAAAAAACGGCTTACTTAAGACTATATTTCCAAACTCTTCCAAATTAAGCCGAAATTCGCTCGAAAAACGGGATATTTAGTGAGATATTCGCAAAATCTTCCAAATTAGGCAAAAATTCTCTCGAAAAACAGCTTATTTAGAAAGATATTTTACGAGAGGCCGAAATGCGCTCGTAAAATGGCTTTTTTAGTAAGTTATTTGCAAAATCTTCCATATTAAGCCAAAATTCGCTCGAAAAACAGCTTATGTAGAGAGATATTCGAAAAACGTCCAAATTAAGCCAAAATTCGCTTGAAAAACGGCATATTTAGTATGATATTTGAAAAATCTTCGAAATAAAGCCGATCTTCGCTCGAAAAATGGCTTATTTAATAAGATATTTGCAAAATCTTCCAAATTAGGCTGAAGTTCGCTCGTAAAACGGCTTATTTAGTAAGATATTCGCAAAATCCTCCAAATTAGGCCAAAATTCGCTCGAAAAACGGCTTATTTAGAAAGATATTTGTAGAATCTTCCAAATTAAGCAAAAATTCGCTCTAAAAACGGTTTATTTAGTAAGGTATTCTAATAATCTTCCAAATTAAGCGGAATTTCGCTCGGAAAACGGCTTTTTTAGGAAGATATTTCCAAAATCTTCCCAATTAAGCAAAAATTCGCACGAAAAACGGCTTTTTTTGTAATATATTCGCAAAATCTTCCAAATTAAGCCAAAATTCGAACGGAAACGGCATATTTCGTATGATATTCGCAAAATCTTCCAAATTAAGCCGAAAGTAGCTGGATAAACGGCTTATTTAGTAAGATATTCGCAAAATCTTCCAAATTAAGCCAAAATTCGCTCGAAAATATACTTTTTTAGTAAGATATACGGAAAATCCTCCAAATTAAGCCGAAATTCGCTCCAAAAACGGATTATTTAGTAAGATATTAGTTAAATCCTACTAATTAAGCCGAAATTCGCTCGAAAAACGGCTTATTTAGTAAGAAATTCGAAAAATCTTCAGAATTAAGCCTTAGTTGGAACCAAAAACGGTTGCTATAAAAAGAAATTCGAAAAATCTTCAAAATAAATCCGAAGTTCGCTCAAAAAACGGCTTATTATCTATGATATTTTCAAAATCTTCCCTAATAAGCCGTAATTCCCTCGAAAAACGGCTTATTTAGAACTGTATTTGCAAAATCTTCCAAATTGAGCCGAAATTCGCTCGAAGAACGGGATATTTAGTAAGATTTTCGCAAAATCTTTAAAAGTAAGCCAGAATTCGCTCGAAAAGGCATATTTCGTATGATATTCGCAAAATCTTCCAAATTAAGCCAAAATTCGCTCGAAAAACGGGATATTAAGTAAGATATTCGCAAAATCTTCCAACTTAAGCCAAAATTCGCTCGGAAAATGTCTTATTTAAAAAGATAATCGAAAAATCTTCCAAATTAAGCCGAAATTCGCTCGAAAAATGGCTTATTTAGTAAGATATTCGCAAAAATCTCCAAATTATGCCAAAATTCGCTCGAAAAACGGCTTATTTAGTATGTTAATTGCAAAATCTTCCAAATTAAGCCGAAATTCGCTCGAAAAACAGCTTATTTAGAAAGATAGTTGCAAAATCTTCCAAATTAGGACGAAATTCGCTCGAAAAACGGTTTATTCAGTAAGATATTCGCAAAATCCTCCAAATTAAACCGAAATTTGTTGAAAAACGGCTTATTTAGAAAGATATTTGTAGAATCTTCCGAATAAGGCCAAAATTCGCACGAAAAATAGCATATTTAGAAAGATATTTGCAAAATCTTCCAAATTAGCCCTAATTCGAACGAAAAACGGCTGATTTTAAAAGATATTTGCAAAATCATCCAAATTAGGCCGAAATTCGCTCGAAAAACGGCTTATTTCGTAAGATATTCGCAAAATCTTCCAACTTAAGCCGAAATTTGCTCGAGGAACGACTTATTAAATAATATATTCGCAAAATCTTCCAGATTAAGCCGAAATTCACTCGGAAAACGTCTTATTTAGAAATATATTTACTAAAACTACCATATTAAGCCAAAATTCGCTCGAAGAACGGCTTATTTAAAAAGATATTAGTAAAATCTTCCCTATTAAGCCGTAATTCGCTCAAAAAACGGATTATTTAGAAAGATATTCGCAAAATCTTCCAAATTTAGCCGAAATTCGCTAAAAACGGCTTATTTAGAAAGATATTTTACGAGAGGCCGAAATGCGCTCGTAAAATGGCTTTTTTAGTAAGTTATTTGCAAAATCTTCCATATTAAGCCAAAATTCGCTCGAAAAACAGCTTATGTAGAGAGATATTCGAAAAACGTCCAAATTAAGCCAAAATTCGCTTGAAAAACGGCATATTTAGTATGATATTTGAAAAATCTTCGTAATAAAGCCGATATTCGCTCGAAAAATGGCTTATTTAATAAGATATTTGCAAAATCTTCCAAATTAGGCTGAAGTTCGCTCGAAAAACGGCTTATTTAGTAAGATATTCGCAAAATCCTCCAAATTAGGCCAAAATTCGCTCGAAAAACGGCTTATTTAGAAAGATATTTGTAGAATCTTCCAAATTAAGCAAAAATTCGCTCTAAAAACGGTTTATTTAGTAAGGTATTCTAATAATCTTCCAAATTAAGCGGAATTTCGCTCGGAAAACGGCTTATTTAGAAAGATATTTCCAAAATCTTCCCATTTAAGCAAAAATTTGCTCGAAAAACGGCTTTTTTTGTAATATATTCGCAAAATCTTCCAAATTAAGCCAAAATTCGAACGGAAACGGCATATTTCGTATGATATTCGCAAAATCTTCCAAGTTAAGCCGAAAGTAGCTCGATAAACAGCTTATTTAGTAAGATATTCGCAAAATCTTCCAAATTAAGCCAAAATTCGCTCGAAAAACTACTTTTTTAGTAAGATATTCGGAAAATCCTCCAAATTAAGCCGAAATTCGCTCCAAAAACGGATTATTTAGTAAGATATTAGTTAAATCCTACTAATTAAGCCGAAATTCGCTCGAAAAACGGCTTATTTAGTAAGAAATTCGAAAAATCTTCAGAATTAAGCCTTTGTTGGAACCAAGAACGGTTGCTATAAAAAGAAATTCGAAAAATCTTCAAAATAAATCCGAAGTTCGCTCAAAAAACGGCTTATTATCTAAGATATTTTCAAAATCTTCCCTAATAAGCCGTAATTCCATCGAAAAACGGCTTATTTAGAACTGTATTTGAAAAATCTTCCAAATTGAGCCGAAATTCGCTCGAAGAACGGGATATTTAGTAAGATTTTCGCAAAATCTTTAAAATTAAGCCAGAATTCGCTCGAAAAGGCATATTTCGTATGATATTCGCAAAATCTTCCAAATTAAGCAAAAATTCGCTCAAAAAACGGATTATTTAGAAAGATATTCGCAAAATCTTCCAAATTAAGACGAAATTCGCTCGAAAAAAGGCATATTTAGTATGATATTCGAAAAATCTTCCAAATTAAGCCGAAATTCGCTAAAAACGGCTTATTTAGAAAGATATTTTACGAGAGGCCGAAATGCGCTCGTAAAATGGCTTTTTTAGTAAGTTATTTGCAAAATCTTCCATATTAAGCCAAAATTCGCTCGAAAAACAGCTTATGTAGAGAGATATTCGAAAAACGTCCAAATTAAGCCAAAATTCGCTTGAAAAACGGCATATTTAGTATGATATTTGAAAAATCTTCGAAATAAAGCCGATATTCGCTCTAAAAATGGCTTATTTAATAAGATATTTGCAAAATCTTCCAAATTAGGCTGAAGTTCGCTCGAAAAACGGCTTATTTAGTAAGATATTCGCAATATCCTCCAAATTAGGCCAAAATTCCCTAAAAACGGCTTATTTAGAAAGATATTTTACGAGAGGCCGAAATGCGCTCGTAAAATGGCTTTTTTAGTAAGTTATTTGCAAAATCTTCCATATTAAGCCAAAATTCGCTCGAAAAACAGCTTATGTAGAGAGATATTCGAAAAACGTCCAAATTAAGCCAAAATTCGCTTGAAAAACGGCATATTTAGTATGATATTTGAAAAATCTTCGAAATAAAGCCGATATTCGCTCGAAAAATGGCTTATTTAATAAGATATTTGCAAAATCTTCCAAATTAGGCTGCAGTTCGCTCGAAAAACGGCTTATTTAGAAAGATATTTGTAGAATCTTCCAAATTAAGCAAAAATTCGCTCTAAAAACGGTTTATTTAGTAAGGTATTCGAATAATCTTCCAAATTAAGCGGAATTTCGCTCGGAACACTACTTTTTTAGTACGATATTCGAAAAATCCTCCAAATTAAGCCAAAATTCGCTCAAAAAACGGCTTATTTAGAAAGATATTTGTAAAATCTTCCATATTAAGCCAAAATTCGCTCGAAAAACGGCTTATTTAGAAAGATATTTGTAAAATCTTCCATATTAAGCGAAAATTCGCTCGAAAAACGGCTTATTTAGAAAGATATTTGCAAAATCTTCCATATTAAGCCGAAATTCGCTCGAAAAACGGCTTATTTAGTAAGATATTCGCAAAATCTTCCAAATTAAGCCGAAATTCGCTCGAAAAACGGCTTATTTAGAAAGATAATTGAAAAATCTTCCATATTAAGCCAAAATTCGCTCGAAAAACGGCTTATTTAGAAAGTTATTTGTAAAATCTTCCATATTAAGCCGAAATTCGCTCTAAAAACGGCTTATTTAGAAAGATATTTGAAAAATCTTCCATATTAAGCCGAAACTCGGTCAAAAAACGGCTTATTTAGAAAGATATTTGTAAAATCTTCCATATTAAGCCAAAATTCGCTCTAAAAACGGCTTATTTAGAAACATATTTGTAAAATCTTCCAAATTAAGCCGAAATTCGCTCGAAGAACGGGATATTTAGTAAGATATTCGCAAAATCTTTAAAATTAAGCCAGAATTCGCTCGGAAACGGCATATTTCGTATAATATTCGCAAAATCTTCCAAATTAAGCCAAAATTCGCTCGAAAAACGGGATATTAAGTAAGATATTTGAAAAATCTTCGAAATAAAGCCAATTTTCGCTCGAAAAACTGCTTATTGAGAAAGATATTTGTATAATCTTCCAAATTAAGCAGAAATTCGCTCGAAAAACGGATTATTTAGTAAGATAATGTCAATATCTTCCAACTTAAGACGAAATTCGCTCGAAAAACGGCTTATTTAGAAAGATATTTGTAAAATCTTCCATATTAAGCCAAAATTTGCTCGAAAAACGGCTTATTTAGAAAGATATTTGTAAAATCTTCCATATTAAGCCAAAATTCGCTCGAAAAACGGCTTTTTTAGTAAGATATTCGCAAAATCTTCCAAATTAAGCCGAAATTCGCTCGAAAAACGGCTTATATAGAAAGATATTTGTAAAATCTTTTAATTTAAGCCGAAATTCGCTCGAAAAACGGCTTATTTAGAATGATATTTGTAAAATCTTCCATATTAAGCCAAAATTCGCCCAAAAACCGGCTTATTTAGAAAGATATTTGTAAAATCTTCCAAATTAAGCCGAAATTCGCTCGAAAAACGGCTTATTTAGAAAGATATTTGTAAAATCTTCCATATTAAGCCGACATTCGCTCGAAAAACGGCTTATTTAGAAAGATATTTGTAAAATCTTCCATATTAAGGCGAAATTCGCTGGAAAAACGGCTTATTTAGAAGGATATTTGTAAAATCTTCCAAATTAAGCCGAAATTCGCTCGAAAAACGGCTTATTTAGAAAGATATTTGTAAAATCTTCCATATTAAGCCGAAATCGCACGAAAAACGGCTTATTTAGAAAGATATTTGTAAAATCTTTTAAATTAAGCCTAAATTCGTTCGAAAAACGGCTTATTTAGAAAGATATTTGTAAAATCTTCCATATTAAGCCAAAATTCGCTCAAAAACCGGCTTATTTAGAAAGATAATTGAAAAATCTTCCATATTAAGCCGAAACTCGGTCTAAAAACGGCTTATTTAGAAAGATATTTGTAAAATCTTCCATATTAAGCCAAAATTCGCTCGAAAAAAGGCTTATTTAGAAAGATATATGTAAAATCTTCCATATTAAGCGAAAATTCACTCGAAAAACGGATTATTAAGAAAGATATTTGCAAAATCTTCCATATTAAGCCAAAATTCGCTCGAAAAACGGCTTATTTAGTAAGATATTCGCAAAATTTTCCAAATTAAGCCGAAATTCGCTCGAAAAACGGCTTATATAGAAAGATATTTGTAAAATCTTCCAAATTAAGCCGAAATTCGGTCGAAAAACGGCTTATTTAGAAAGATATTTGTAAAATCTTCCACATTAAGCCAAAATTCGCTCAAAAACCGGCTTATTTAGAAAGATATTTGTAAAATCTTCCAAATTAAGCCGAGATTCGCTCTAAAAACGGCTTATTTAGAAAGGTATTTGTTAAATCTTCCATATTAAGCCGAAATTCGCTCGAAAAACGGCTTATTTAGAAAGATATTTGTAAAATCTTCCATATTAAGCCGAAATTCGCTCGAAAAACGGCTTATTTAGAAAGATATTTGTAAAATCTTCCATATTAAGCCGAAATTCGCTCGAAAAACGGCTTATTTAGTAAGATATTCGCAAAATCTTCCAAATTAAGCCGAAATTCGCTCGAAAAACGGCTTATTTAGAAAGATAATTGAAAAATCTTTCATATTAAGCGAAAATTCGCTCGAAAAACGGCTTATTTAGAAAGATATTTGCAAAATCTTCCATATTAAGCCGAAATTCGCTCGAAAAACGGCTTATTTAGTAAGATATTCGCAAAATCTTCCAAATTAAGCCGAAACTCCCTGGAAAAACGGCTTATTTAGAAAGATATTTGTAAAATCTTCCATATTAAGCCGAAACTCGTTGGAAAAACGGCTTATTTAGAAAGATATTTGTAAAATCTTCCATATTAAGCCAAAATTCGCTCGAAAAACGGCTTATTTAGAAAGATATTTGTAAAATCTTCCATATTAAGCGAAAATTCGCTCGAAAAACGGCTTATTTAGAAAGATATTTGCAAAATCTTCCATATTAAGCCGAAATTCGCTCGAAAAACGGCTTATTTAGTAAGATATTCGCAAAATCTTCCAAATTAAGCCGAAATTCGCTCGAAAAACGGCTTATTTAGAAAGATAATTGAAAAATCTTCCATATTAAGCCAAAATTCGCTCGAAAAACGGCTTATTAAGAAAGATATTTGTAAAATCTTCCATATTAAGCGAAAATTCGCTCGAAAAACGGCTTATTTAGAAAGATATTTGCAAAATCTTCCATATTAAGCCGAAATTCGCTCTAAAAACGGCTTATTTAGAAAGATATTTGAAAAATCTTCCATATTAAGCCGAAACTCGGTCAAAAAACGGCTTATTTAGAAAGATATTTGTAAAATCTTCCATATTAAGCCGAAATTCGCTCTAAAAACGGCTTATTTAGAAACATATTTGTAAAATCTTCCAAATTAAGCCGAAATTCTCTCGAAGAACGGGATATTTAGTAAGATATTCGCAAAATCTTTAAAATTAAGCCAGAATTCGCTCGGAAACGGAATATTTCGTATAATATTCGCAAAATCTTCCAAATTAAGCCAAAATTCGCTCGAAAAACGGGATATTAAGTAAGATATTTGAAAAATCTTCGAAATAAAGCCAATTTTCGCTCGAAAAACTGCTTATTGAGAAAGATATTTGTATAATCTTCCAAATTAAGCAGAAATTCGCTCGAAAAACGGATTATTTAGTAAGATAATGTCAATATCTTCCAACTTAAGACGAAATTCGCTCGAAAAACGGCTTATTTAGAAAGATATTTGTAAAATCTTCCATATTAAGCCAAAATTTGCTCGAAAAACGGCTTATTTAGAAAGATATTTGTAAAATCTTCCATATTAAGCCAAAATTCGCTCGAAAAACGGCTTTTTTAGTAAGATATTCGCAAAATCTTCCAAATTAAGCCGAAATTCGCTCGAAAAACGGCTTATATAGAAAGATATTTGTAAAATCTTTTAATTTAAGCCGAAATTCGCTCGAAAAACGGCTTATTTAGAATGATATTTGTAAAATCTTCCATATTAAGCCAAAATTCGCCCAAAAACCGGCTTATTTAGAAAGATATTTGTAAAATCTTCCAAATTAAGCCGAAATTCGCTCGAAAAACGGCTTATTTAGAAAGATATTTGTAAAATCTTCCATATTAAGCCGACATTCGCTCGAAAAACGGCTTATTTAGAAAGATATTTGTAAAATCTTCCATATTAAGGCGAAATTCGCTGGAAAAACGGCTTATTTAGAAGGATATTATTAAAATCTTCCAAATTCAGCCGAAATTCGCTCGAAAAACGGCTTATTTAGAAAGATATTTGTAAAATCTTCCATATTAAGCCGAAATCGCACGAAAAACGGCTTATTTAGAAAGATATTTGTAAAATCTTCCATATTAAGGCGAAATTCGCTGGAAAAACGGCTTATTTAGAAAGATATTTGTAAAATCTTTTAATTTAAGCCGAAATTCGCTCGAGAAACGGCTTATTTAGAAAGATATTTGTAAAATCGTCCATATTAAGCCAAAATTCGCTCGAAAAATGGCTTATTTAGAAAGATATTTGTAAAATCTTCCATATTAAGCCGAAACTCGGTCGAAAAACGGCTTATTTAGAAAGAGATTTGTAAAATCTTCCATGTTAAGCCAAAATTCGCTCGAAAAACGGCTTATTTAGAAAGATATATGTAATATCTTCCATATTAAGCGAAAATTCGCTCGAAAAACGGCTTATTTAGAAAGATATTTGCAAAATCTTCCATATTAAGCCAAAATTCGCTCGAAAAACGGCTTATTTAGTAAGATATTCGCAAAATCTTCCAAATTAAGCCGAAATTCGCTCGAAAAACGGCTTATTTAGAAAGATATTTGTAAAATCTTTTAAATTAAGCCTAAATTCGTTCGAAAAACGGCTTATTTAGAAAGATATTTGTAAAATCTTCCATATTAAGCCGAAACTCCCTGGAAAAACGGCTTATTTAGAAAGATATTTGTAAAATCTTCCATATTAAGCCGAAACTCGGTCGAAAAACGGCTTATTTAGAAAGATATTTGTAAAATCTTCCATATTAAGCCGAAATTCGCTCGAAAAACGGCTTATTTAGTAAGATATTCGCAAAATCTTCCAAATTAAGCCGAAATTCGCTCGAAAAACGGCTTATTTAGAAAGATAATTGAAAAATCTTCCATATTAAGCCAAAATTCGCTCGAAAAACGGCTTATTTAGAAAGATATTTGTAAAATCTTCCATATTAAGACGAAATTCGCTCTAAAAACGGCTTATTTAGAAAGATATTTGAAAAATCTTCCAGATTAAGCCGAAACTCGGTCAAAAAACGGCTTATTTAGAAAGATATTTGTAAAATCTTCCATATTAAGCCGAAATTCGCTCTAAAAACGGCTTATTTAGAAACATATTTGTAAAATCTTCCAAATTAAGCCGAAATTCGCTCTAAAAACGGCTTATTTAGAAAGATATTTGTAAAATCTTCCATATTAAGCCGAAATTCACTCGAAAAACGGCTTATTTAGAAAGATATTTGTAAAATCTTCCATATTAAGCCGAAATTCGCTCGAAAAACGGCTTATTTAGAAAGATATTTGTAAAATCTTCCATATTAAGCGAAAATTCGCTCGAAAAACGGCTTATTTAGTAAGATATTCGCAAAATCTTCCAAATTAAGCCGAAATTCGCTCGAAAAACGGCTTATTTAGAAAGATATTTGTAAAATCTTCCATATTAAGCGAAAATTCGCTCGAAAAACGGCTTATTTAGTAAGATATTCGCAAAATCTTCCAAATTAAGCCGAAATTCGCTCGAAAAACGGCTTATTTAGAAAGATATTTGTAAAATCTTCCATATTAAGCGAAAATTCGCTCGAAAAACGGCTTATATAGTAAGAATCTTCCAAATTAAGCCGAAATTCACTCGAAAAACGGCTTATTTAGAAGGATATTTGTAAAATCTTTTAAATTAAGCCGAAATTCGCTCGAAAAACGGCTTATTTAGAAAGATATTTGTAAAATCTTTTAAATTAAGCCGAAATTCGCTCGAAAAACGGCTTATTTAGAAAGATATTTGTAAAATCTTCCATATTAAGCCGAAATTCGCTCTAAAAACGGCTTATTTAGAAAGATATTTGTAAAATCTTTTAAATTAAGCCAAAATTCGCTCGAAAAACGGCTTATTTAGAAAGTTATTTGTAAAATCTTCCATATTAAGCCGAAACTCGGTCGAAAAACGGCTTATTTAGAAAGATATTTGTAAAATCTTCCATATTAAGCCAAAATTCGCTCGAAAAACGGCTTATTTAGAAAGATATTTGTAAAATCTTCCATATTAAGCCGAAACTCGGTCGAAAAACGGCTTATTAAGAAAGATATTTGTAAAATCTTCCATATTAAGCCAAAATTCGCTCGAAAAACGGCTTATTTAGAAAGATATATGTAATATCTTCCATATTAAGCGAAACTTCGCTCGAAAAACGGCTTATTTAGAAAGATATTTGCAAAATCTTCCATATTAAGCCAAAATTCGCTCGAAAAACGGCTTATTTAGAAAGATATATGTAATATCTTCCATATTAAGCGAAATTTCGCTCGAAAAACGGCTTATTTAGAAAGATATTCGCAAAAATCTCCAAATTATGCCAAAATTCGCTCGAAAAACGGCTTATTTAGTATGTTAATTGCAAAATCTTCCAAATTAAGCCGAAATTCGCTCGAAAAACAGCTTATTTAGAAAGATAGTTGCAAAATCTTCCAAATTAGGACGAAATTCGCTCGAAAAACGGTTTATTCAGTAAGATATTCGCAAAATCCTCCAAATTAAGCCAAGATTTGTTGAAAAACGGCTTATTTAGAAAGATATTTGTAGAATCTTCCGAATAAGGCCAAAATTCGCACGAAAAATAGCATATTTAGAAAGATATTTGCAAAATCTTCCAAATTCCCCTAATTCGCTCGAAAAACGGCTTATTTAGAAAGATATTTGTAAAATCATCCAAATTAGGCCGAAATTCGCTCGAAAAACGGCTTATTTCGTAAGATATTCGCAAAATCTTCCAACTTAAGCCGAAATTCGCTCGAAAAACGGCTTATTTAGTAAGAAATTCGAAAAAAATTCAGAATTAAGCCTTAGTTGGAACCAAAAACGGTTGCTATAAAAAGAAATTTGAAAAATCTTCAAAATAAATCCGAAGTTCGCTCAAAAAACGGCTTATTATCTATGATATTTTCAAAATCTTCCCTAATAAGCCGTAATTCCCTCGAAAAACGGCTTATTTAGAACTGTATTTGCAAAATCTTCCAAATTGAGCCGAAATTCGCTCGAAAAACGGCTTATTTCGTAAGATATTCGCAAAATCTTCCAACTTAAGCCGAAATTTGCTCGAGGAACGACTTATTAAAAAAGATATTCGCAAAATCTTCCAAATTAAGCCGAAATTCACTCGGAAAACGTCTTATTTAGAAAGATATTTACTAAAACTACCATATTATGCCAAAATTCGCTCGAAGAACGGCTTATTTAAAAAGATATTAGCAAAATCTTCCCTATTAAGCCGTAATTCGCTCAAAAAACGGATTATTTAGAAAGATATTCGCAAAATCTTCCAAATTAAGACGAAATTCGCTCGAAAAAAGGCATATTTAGTATGATATTCGAAAAATCTTCCAAATTAAGCCGAAATTCGCTAAAAACGGCTTATTTAGAAAGATATTTTACGAGAGGCCGAAATGCGCTCGTAAAATGGCTTTTTTAGTAAGTTATTTGCAAAATCTTCCATATTAAGCCAAAATTCGCTCGAAAAACAGCTTATGTAGAGAGATATTCGAAAAACGTCCAAATTAAGCCAAAATTCGCTTGAAAAACGGCATATTTAGTATGATATTTGAAAAATCTTCGAAATAAAGCCGATATTCGCTCTAAAAATGGCTTATTTAATAAGATATTTGCAAAATCTTCCAAATTAGGCTGAAGTTCGCTCGAAAAACGGCTTATTTAGTAAGATATTCGCAATATCCTCCAAATTAGGCCAAAATTCGCTAAAAACGGCTTATTTAGAAAGATATTTTACGAGAGGCCGAAATGCGCTCGTAAAATGGCTTTTTTAGTAAGTTATTTGCAAAATCTTCCATATTAAGCCAAAATTCGCTCGAAAAACAGCTTATGTAGAGAGATATTCGAAAAACGTCCAAATTAAGCCAAAATTCGCTTGAAAAACGGCATATTTAGTATGATATTTGAAAAATCTTCGAAATAAAGCCGATATTCGCTCGAAAAATGGCTTATTTAATAAGATATTTGCAATATCATCCAAATTAGGCCCAAATTCGCTCGAAAAACGGCTTATTTCGTAAGATATTCGCAAAATCTTCCAACTTAAGCCGAAATTCGCTCGAAAAACGGCTTATTTAGTAAGAATTTCGAAAAATCTTCAGAATTAAGCCTTAGTTGGAACCAAAAACGGTTGCTATAAAAAGAAATTTGAAAAATCTTCAAAATAAATCCGAAGTTCGCTCAAAAAACGGCTTATTATCTATGATATTTTCAAAATCTTCCCTAATAAGCCGTAATTCCCTCGAAAAACGGCTTATTTAGAACTGTATTTGCAAAATCTTCCAAATTGAGCCGAAATTCGCTCGAAAAACGGCTTATTTCGTAAGATATTCGCAAAATCTTCCAACTTAAGCCGAAATTTGCTCGAGGAACGACTTATTAAAAAAGATATTCGCAAAATCTTCCAAATTAAGCCGAAATTCACTCGGAAAACGTCTTATTTAGAAAGATATTTACTAAAACTACCATATTATGCCAAAATTCGCTCGAAGAACGGCTTATTTAAAAAGATATTAGCAAAATCTTCCCTATTAAGCCGTAATTCGCTCAAAAAACGGATTATTTAGAAAGATATTTGCAAAATCTTCCAAATTAAGACGAAATTCGCTCGAAAAAAGGCATATTTAGTATGATATTCGAAAAATCTTCCAAATTAAGCCGAAATTCGCTAAAAACGGCTTATTTAGAAAGATATTTTACGAGAGGCCGAAATGCGCTCGTAAAATGGCTTTTTTAGTAAGTTATTTGCAAAATCTTCCATATTAAGCCAAAATTCGCTCGAAAAACAGCTTATGTAGAGAGATATTCGAAAAACGTCCAAATTAAGCCAAAATTCGCTTGAAAAACGGCATATTTAGTATGATATTTGAAAAATCTTCGAAATAAAGCCGATATTCGCTCTAAAAATGGCTTATTTAATAAGATATTTGCAAAATCTTCCAAATTGGGCTGAAGTTCGCTCGAAAAACGGCTTATTTAGTAAGATATTCGCAATATCCTCCAAATTAGGCCAAAATTCGCTAAAAACGGCTTATTTAGAAAGATATTTTACGAGAGGCCGAAATGCGCTCGTAAAATGGCTTTTTTAGTAAGTTATTTGCAAAATCTTCCATATTAAGCCAAAATTCGCTCGAAAAACAGCTTATGTAGAGAGATATTCGAAAAACGTCCAAATTAAGCCAAAATTCGCTTGAAAAACGGCATATTTAGTATGATATTTGAAAAATCTTCGAAACAAAGCCGATATTCGCTCGAAAAATGGCTTATTTAATAAGATATTTGCAAAATCTTCCAAATTAGGCTGAAGTTCGCTCGAAAAACGGCTTATTTAGAAAGATATTTGTAGAATCTTCCAAATTAAGCAAAAATTCGCTCTAAAAACGGTTTATTTAGTAAGGTATTCGAATAATCTTCCAAATTAAGCGGAATTTCGCTCGGAAAACTACTTTTTTAGTACGATATTCGAAAAATCCTCCAAATTAAGCCAAAATTCGCTCAAAAAACGGCTTATTTAGTAAGATATTAGTTAAATCCTCCTAATTAAGCCGAAATTCGCTCGAAAAACGGCTTATTTAGTAAGAAATTCGCAAAATCTTCCAAATTGAGCCGAAATTCGCTCGAAGAACGGGATATTTAGTAAGATTTTCGCAAAATCTTTAAAATTAAGCCAGAATTCGCTCGGAAACGGCATATTTCGTATAATATTCGCAAAATCTTCCAAATTAAGCCAAAATTCGCTCGAAAAACGGGATATTAAGTAAGATATTTGAAAAATCTTCGAAATAAAGCCAATTTTCGCTCGAAAAACTGCTTATTGAGAAAGATATTTGTATAATCTTCCAAATTAAGCAGAAATTCGCTCGAAAAACGGATTATTTAGTAAGATAATGTCAATATCTTCCAACTTAAGACGAAATTCGCTCGAAAAACGGCTTATTTAGAAAGATATTTGTAAAATCTTCCATATTAAGCCAAAATTTGCTCGAAAAACGGCTTATTTAGAAAGATATTTGTAAAATCTTCCATATTAAGCCAAAATTCGCTCGAAAAACGGCTTTTTTAGTAAGATATTCGCAAAATCTTCCAAATTAAGCCGAAATTCGCTCGAAAAACGGCTTATATAGAAAGATATTTGTAAAATCTTTTAATTTAAGCCGAAATTCGCTCGAAAAACGGCTTATTTAGAATGATATTTGTAAAATCTTCCATATTAAGCCAAAATTCGCCCAAAAACCGGCTTATTTAGAAAGATATTTGTAAAATCTTCCAAATTAAGCCGAAATTCGCTCGAAAAACGGCTTATTTAGAAAGATATTTGTAAAATCTTCCATATTAAGCCGACATTCGCTCGAAAAACGGCTTATTTAGAAAGATATTTGTAAAATCTTCCATATTAAGGCGAAATTCGCTGGAAAAACGGCTTATTTAGAAGGATATTTGTAAAATCTTCCAAATTAAGCCGAAATTCGCTCGAAAAACGGCTTATTTAGAAAGATATTTGTAAAATCTTCCATATTAAGCCGAAATCGCACGAAAAACGGCTTATTTAGAAAGATATTTGTAAAATCTTCCATATTAAGGCGAAATTCGCTGGAAAAACGGCTTATTTAGAAAGATATTTGTAAAATCTTTTAATTTAAGCCGAAATTCGCTCGAGAAACGGCTTATTTAGAAAGATATTTGTAAAATCTTCCATATTAAGCCAAAATTCGCTCGAAAAATGGCTTATTTAGAAAGATATTTGTAAAATCTTCCATATTAAGCCGAAACTCGGTCGAAAAACGGCTTATTTAGAAAGAGATTTGTAAAATCTTCCATGTTAAGCCAAAATTCGCTCTAAAAACGGCTTATTTAGAAAGATATATGTAATATCTTCCATATTAAGCGAAAATTCGCTCGAAAAACGGCTTATTTAGAAAGATATTTGCAAAATCTTCCATATTAAGCCAAAATTCGCTCGAAAAACGGCTTATATAGAAAGATATTTGTAAAATCTTCCAAATTAAGCCGAAATTCGGTCGAAAAACGGCTTATTTAGAAAGATATTTGTAAAATCTTCCAAATTAAGCCGAGATTCGCTCTAAAAACGGCTTATTTAGAAAGGTATTTGTTAAATCTTCCATATTAAGCCGAAATTCGCTCGAAAAACGGCTTATTTAGAAAGATAATTGAAAAATCTTCCATATTAAGCCAAAATTCGCTCGAAAAACGGCTTATTTAGAAAGATATTTGTAAAATCTTCCATATTAAGCCGAAATTCGCTCTAAAAACGGCTTATTTAGAAAGATATTTGAAAAATCTTCCATATTAAGCCGAAACTCGGTCAAGAAACGGCTTATTAAGAAAGATATTTGTAAAATCTTCCATATTAAGCCGAAATTCGCTCTAAAAACGGCTTATTTAGAAAGATATTTGTAAAATCTTTTAAATTAAGCCGAAATTCGCTCGAAAAACGGCTTATTTAGAAAGATATTTGTAAAATCTTCCATATTAAGCGAAAATTCGCTCGAAAAACGGCTTATATAGTAAGATATTCGCAAAATCTTCCAAATTAAGCCGAAATTCGCTCGAAAAACGGCTTATTTAGAAAGATATATGTAATATCTTCCATATTAAGCGAAAATTCGCTCGAAAAACGGCTTATTTAGAAAGATATTTGCAAAATCTTCCATATTAAGCCGAAATTCGCTCGAAAAACGGCTTATTTAGTAAGATATTCGCAAAATTTTCCAAATTAAGCCGAAATTCGCTCGAAAAACGGCTTATATAGAAAGATATTTGTAAAATCTTCCAAATTAAGCCGAAATTCGGTCGAAAAACGGCTTATTTAGAAAGATATTTGTAAAATCTTCCACATTAAGCCAAAATTCGCTCAAAAACCGGCTTATTTAGAAAGATATTTGTAAAATCTTCCAAATTAAGCCGAGATTCGCTCTAAAAACGGCTTATTTAGAAAGGTATTTGAAAAATCTTCCAGATTAAGCCGAAACTCGGTCAAAAAACGGCTTATTTAGAAAGATATTTGTAAAATCTTCCATATTAAGCCGAAATTCGCTCTAAAAACGGCTTATTTAGAAACATATTTGTAAAATCTTCCAAATTAAGCCGAAATTCGCTCTAAAAACGGCTTATTTAGAAAGATATTTGTAAAATCTTCCATATTAAGCCGAAATTCACTCGAAAAACGGCTTATTTAGAAAGATATTTGTAAAATCTTCCATATTAAGCCGAAATTCGCTCGAAAAACGGCTTATTTAGAAAGATATTTGTAAAATCTTTTAAATTAAGCCGAAATTCGCTCGAAAAACCGCCTTTTTTAGAAAGATATTTGTAAAATCTTCCATATTAAGCGAAAATTCGCTCGAAAAACGGCTTATTTAGTAAGATATTCGCAAAATCTTCCAAATTAAGCCGAAATTCGCTCGAAAAACGGCTTATTTAGAAGGATATTTGTAAAATCTTCCATATTAAGCGAAAATTCGCTCGAAAAACGGCTTATTTAGTAAGATATTCGCAAAATCTTCCAAATTAAGACGAAATTCGCTCGAAAAACGGCTTATTTAGAAAGATATTTGTAAAATCTTCCATATTAAGCGAAAATTCGCTCGAAAAACGGCTTATTTAGTAAGATATTCGCAAAATCTTCCAAATTAAGCCGAAATTCGCTCGAAAAACGGCTTATTTAGAAAGATATTTGTAAAATCTTCCATATTAAGCGAAAATTCGCTCGAAAAACGGCTTATATAGTAAGAATCTTCCAAATTAAGCCGAAATTCACTCGAAAAACGGCTTATTTAGAAGGATATTTGTAAAATCTTTTAAATTAAGCCGAAATTCGCTCGAAAAACGGCTTATTTAGAAAGATATTTGTAAAATCTTTTAAATTAAGCCGAAATTCGCTCGAAAAACGGCTTATTTAGAAAGATATTTGTAAAATCTTCCATATTAAGCCGAAATTCGCTCTAAAAACGGCTTATTTAGTAAGATATTTGTAAAATCTTTTAAATTAAGCCAAAATTCGCTCGAAAAACGGCTTATTTAGAAAGATATTTGTAAAATCTTCCATATTAAGCCGAAACTCGGTCGAAAAACGGCTTATTTAGAAAGATATTTGTAAAATCTTCCATATTAAGCCAAAATTCGCTCGAAAAACGGCTTATTTAGAAAGATATTTGTAAAATCTTCCATATTAAGCCGAAACTCGGTCGAAAAACGGCTTATTAAGAAAGATATTTGTAAAATCTTCCATATTAAGCCAAAATTCGCTCGAAAAACGGCTTATTTAGAAAGATATATGTAATATCTTCCATATTAAGCGAAACTTCGCTCGAAAAACGGCTTATTTAGAAAGATATTTGCAAAATCTTCCATATTAAGCCAAAATTCGCTCGAAAAACGGCTTATTTAGAAAGATATATGTAATATCTTCCATATTAAGCGAAATTTCGCTCGAAAAACGGCTTATTTAGAAAGATATTCGCAAAAATCTCCAAATTATGCCAAAATTCGCTCGAAAAACGGCTTATTTAGTATGTTAATTGCAAAATCTTCCAAATTAAGCCGAAATTCGCTCGAAAAACAGCTTATTTAGAAAGATAGTTGCAAAATCTTCCAAATTAGGACGAAATTCGCTCGAAAAACGGTTTATTCAGTAAGATATTCGCAAAATCCTCCAAATTAAGCCAAGATTTGTTGAAAAACGGCTTATTTAGAAAGATATTTGTAGAATCTTCCGAATAAGGCCAAAATTCGCACGAAAAATAGCATATTTAGAAAGATATTTGCAAAATCTTCCAAATTCCCCTAATTCGCTCGAAAAACGGCTTATTTAGAAAGATATTTGTAAAATCATCCAAATTAGGCCGAAATTCGCTCGAAAAACGGCTTATTTCGTAAGATATTCGCAAAATCTTCCAACTTAAGCCGAAATTCGCTCGAAAAACGGCTTATTTAGTAAGAAATTCGAAAAAAATTCAGAATTAAGCCTTAGTTGGAACCAAAAACGGTTGCTATAAAAAGAAATTTGAAAAATCTTCAAAATAAATCCGAAGTTCGCTCAAAAAACGGCTTATTATCTATGATATTTTCAAAATCTTCCCTAATAAGCCGTAATTCCCTCGAAAAACGGCTTATTTAGAACTGTATTTGCAAAATCTTCCAAATTGAGCCGAAATTCGCTCGAAAAACGGCTTATTTCGTAAGATATTCGCAAAATCTTCCAACTTAAGCCGAAATTTGCTCGAGGAACGACTTATTAAAAAAGATATTCGCAAAATCTTCCAAATTAAGCCGAAATTCACTCGGAAAACGTCTTATTTAGAAAGATATTTACTAAAACTACCATATTATGCCAAAATTCGCTCGAAGAACGGCTTATTTAGAAAGATATTCGCAAAATCTTCCAAATTAAGACGAAATTCGCTCGAAAAAAGGCATATTTAGTATGATATTCGAAAAATCTTCCAAATTAAGCCGAAATTCGCTAAAAACGGCTTATTTAGAAAGATATTTTACGAGAGGCCGAAATGCGCTCGTAAAATGGCTTTTTTAGTAAGTTATTTGCAAAATCTTCCATATTAAGCCAAAATTCGCTCGAAAAACAGCTTATGTAGAGAGATATTCGAAAAACGTCCAAATTAAGCCAAAATTCGCTTGAAAAACGGCATATTTAGTATGATATTTGAAAAATCTTCGAAATAAAGCCGATATTCGCTCTAAAAATGGCTTATTTAATAAGATATTTGCAAAATCTTCCAAATTAGGCTGAAGTTCGCTCGAAAAACGGCTTATTTAGTAAGATATTCGCAATATCCTCCAAATTAGGCCATAATTCGCTAAAAACGGCTTATTTAGAAAGATATTTTACGAGAGGCCGAAATGCGCTCGTAAAATGGCTTTTTCAGTAAGTTATTTGCAAAATCTTCCATATTAAGCCAAAATTCGCTCGAAAAACAGCTTATGTAGAGAGATATTCGAAAAACGTCCAAATTAAGCCAAAATTCGCTTGAAAAACGGCATATTTAGTATGATATTTGAAAAATCTTCGAAATAAAGCCGATATTCGCTCGAAAAATGGCTTATTTAATAAGATATTTGCAATATCATCCAAATTAGGCCGAAATTCGCTCGAAAAACGGCTTATTTCGTAAGATATTCGCAAAATCTTCCAACTTAAGCCGAAATTCGCTCGAAAAACGGCTTATTTAGTAAGAATTTCGAAAAATATTCAGAATTAAGCCTTAGTTGGAACCAAAAACGGTTGCTATAAAAAGAAATTTGAAAAATCTTCAAAATAAATCCGAAGTTCGCTCAAAAAACGGCTTATTATCTATGATATTTTCAAAATCTTCCCTAATAAGCCGTAATTCCCTCGAAAAACGGCTTATTTAGAACTGTATTTGCAAAATGTTCCAAATTGAGCCGAAATTCGCTCGAAAAACGGCTTATTTCGTAAGATATTCGCAAAATCTTCCAACTTAAGCCGAAATTTGCTCGAGGAACGACTTATTAAAAAAGATATTCGCAAAATCTTCCAAATTAAGCCGAAATTCACTCGGAAAACGTCTTATTTAGAAAGATATTTACTAAAACTACCATATTATGCCAAAATTCGCTCGAAGAACGGCTTATTTAAAAAGATATTAGCAAAATCTTCCCTATTAAGCCGTAATTCGCTCAAAAAACGGATTATTTAGAAAGATATTCGCAAAATCTTCCAAATTAAGACGAAATTCGCTCGAAAAAAGGCATATTTAGTATGATATTCGAAAAATCTTCCAAATTAAGCCGAAATTCGCTAAAAACGGCTTATTTAGAAAGATATTTTACGAGAGGCCGAAATGCGCTCGTAAAATGGCTTTTTTAGTAAGTTATTTGCAAAATCTTCCATATTAAGCCAAAATTCGCTCGAAAAACAGCTTATGTAGAGAGATATTCGAAAAACGTCCAAATTAAGCCAAAATTCGCTTGAAAAACGGCATATTTAGTATGATATTTGAAAAATCTTCGAAATAAAGCCGATATTCGCTCTAAAAATGGCTTATTTAATAAGATATTTGCAAAATCTTCCAAATTAGGCTGAAGTTCGCTCGAAAAACGGCTTATTTAGTAAGATATTCGCAATATCCTCCAAATTAGGCCAAAATTCGCTAAAAACGGCTTATTTAGAAAGATATTTTACGAGAGGCCGAAATGCGCTCGTAAAATGGCTTTTTTAGTAAGTTATTTGCAAAATCTTCCATATTAAGCCAAAATTCGCTCGAAAAACAGCTTATGTAGAGAGATATTCGAAAAACGTCCAAATTAAGCCAAAATTCGCTTGAAAAACGGCATATTTAGTATGATATTTGAAAAATCTTCGAAACAAAGCCGATATTCGCTCGAAAAATGGCTTATTTAATAAGTTATTTGCAAAATCTTCCAAATTAGGCTGAAGTTCGCTCGAAAAACGGCTTATTTAGAAAGATATTTGTAGAATCTTCCAAATTAAGCAAAAATTCGCTCTAAAAACGGTTTATTTAGTAAGGTATTCGAATAATCTTCCAAATTAAGCGGAATTTCGCTCGGAAAACTACTTTTTTAGTACGATATTCGAAAAATCCTCCAAATTAAGCCAAAATTCGCTCAAAAAACGGCTTATTTAGTAAGATATTAGTTAAATCCTCCTAATTAAGCCGAAATTCGCTCGAAAAACGGCTTATTTAGTAAGAAATTCGCAAAATCTTCCAAATTGAGCCGAAATTCGCTCGAAGAACGGGATATTTAGTAAGATTTTCGCAAAATCTTTAAAATTAAGCCAGAATTTGCTCGGAAACGGCATATTTCGTATGATATTCGCAAAATCTTCCAAATTAAGCCAAAATTCGCTCGATAAACTACTTATTTAGTAAGATATTCGCAAAATCCTCCAAATTAAGCCAAAATTCGCTCGAAAAACTGCTTATTTAGAAAGATATTTGTAAAGTCTTTCAAATTAAGCAGCAATTCGCTCGAAAAACGGATTATTTAGTAAGATAATGTCAAAATCTTCCCACTTAAGACGAAATTCGCTCGATGAACGGCTTATTAAAAAAAATATTTGCAAAATCTTCCTTATTAAGCCGAAATTCGCTCATAAAACCGCTTCTTTAGTAAGATATTCGCCAAATCATCCAAATTAAGCCAAAATTCGCTTGAAAAACGGCATATTTAGTATGATATTTGAAAAATCTTCGAAATAAAGCCAATTTTCGCTCGAAAAACTGCTTATTTAATAAGATATTTGCAAAATCTTCCAAATTAGGCTGAAGTTCGCTCGAAAAACGGCTTATTTAGTAAGATATTCGCAAAATCTTCCAAATTGAGCCGAAATTCGCTCGAAGAACGGGATATTTAGTTAGATATTCGCAAAATCTTTAAAATTAAGCCAGAATTCGCTCGGAAACGGCATATTTCGTATGATATTCGCAAAATCTTCCAAATTAAGCCGAAATTTGCTCGAAAAACGGGATATTAAGTAAGATTTTTGAAAAATCTTCGTAATAAAGCCAATTTTCGCTCGAAAAACTGCTTATTAAGAAAGATATTTGTAAAATCTTCCAAATTAAGCAGAAATTCGCTCGAAAAACGGATTATTTAGTGTTATAATGTCAATATCTTCCAACTTAAGACGAAATTCGCTCGAAGAACAGCTTATTTAGTAAGATATTCGCCAAATCATCCAAATTAAGCCAAAATTCGCTTGAAAAACGGCATATTTAGTATAATATTTGAAAAATCTTCGAAATAAAGCCAATTTTCGCTCGAAAAACTGCTTATTTAATAAGATATTTGCAAAATCTTCCAAATTAGGCTGAAGTTCGCTCGAAAAACGGCTTATTTAGTAAGATATTCGCAAAATCTTCCAAATTGAGCCGAAATTCGCTCGAAGAACGGGATATTTAGTAAGATATTCGCAAAATCTTTAAAATTAAGCCAGAATTCGCTCGGAAACGGCATATTTCGTATAATATTCGCAAAATCTTCCAAATTAAGCCAAAATTCGCTCGAAAAACGGGATATTAAGTAAGATATTTGAAAAATCTTCGAAATAAAGCCAATTTTCGCTCGAAAAACTGCTTATTGAGAAAGATATTTGTATAATCTTCCAAATTAAGCAGAAATTCGCTCGAAAAACGGATTATTTAGTAAGATAATGTCAATATCTTCCAACTTAAGACGAAATTCGCTCGAAAAACGGCTTATTTAGAAAGATATTTGTAAAATCTTCCATATTAAGCCAAAATTTGCTCGAAAAACGGCTTATTTAGAAAGATATTTGTGAAATCTTCCATATTAAGCCAAAATTCGCTCGAAAAACGGCTTTTTTAGTAAGATATTCGCAAAATCTTCCAAATTAAGCCGAAATTCGCTCGAAAAACGGCTTATATAGAAAGATATTTGTAAAATCTTTTAATTTAAGCCGAAATTCGCTCGAAAAACGGCTTATTTAGAATGATATTTGTAAAATCTTCCATATTAAGCCAAAATTCGCCCAAAAACCGGCTTATTTAGAAAGATATTTGTAAAATCTTCCAAATTAAGCCGAAATTCGCTCGAAAAACGGCTTATTTAGAAAGATATTTGTAAAATCTTCCATATTAAGCCGAAATTCGCTCGAAAAACGGCTTATTTAGAAAGATATTTGTAAAATCTTCCATATTAAGGCGAAATTCGCTGGAAAAACGGCTTATTTAAAAGAATATTTGTAAAATCTTCCAAATTAAGCCGAAATTCGCTCGAAAAACGGCTTATTTAGAAAGATATTTGTAAAATCTTCCATATTAAGCCGAAATTCGCACGAAAAACGGCTTATTTAGAAAGATATTTGTAAAATCTTCCATATTAAGGCGAAATTCGCTGGAAAAACGGCTTATTTAGAAAGATATTTGTAAAATCTTTTAATTTAAGCCAAAATCGCTCGAAAAACGGCTTATTTAGAAAGACATTTGTAAAATCTTCCATATTAAGCGAAAATTCGCTCGAAAAACGGCTTATTTAGAAAGATATTTGCAAAATCTTCCATATTAAGCCAAAATTCGCTCGAAAAACGGCTTATTTAGTAAGATATTCGCAAAAACTTCCAAATTAAGCCGAAATTCGCTCGAAAAACGGCGTATTTAGAAAGATATTTGTAAAATCTTTTAAATTAAGCCGAAATTCGCTCGAGAAACGGCTTATTTAGAAAGATATTTGTAAAATCTTCCATATTAAGCCGAAACTCGCTCTAAAAACGGCTTATTTAGAAGGATATTTGTAAAATCTTCCATATTAAGCCAAAATTCGCTCGAAAAACGGCTTATTTAGAAAGATATTTGTAAAATCTTCCATATTAAGCGGAAACTCGGTCGAAAAACGGCTTATTTAGAAAGATATTTGTAAAATCTTCCATATTAAGCCAAAATTCGCTCGAAAAACGGCTTATTTAGAAAGATATATGTAATATCTTCCATATTAAGCGAAAATTCGCTCGAAAAACGGCTTATTTAGAAAGATATTTGCAAAATCTTCCATATTAAGCCAAAATTCGCTCGAAAAACGGCTTATTTAGTAAGATATTCGCAAAATCTTCCAAATTAAGCCGAAATTCGCTCGAAAAACGGCTTATTTAGAAAGATATTCGTAAAATCTTTTAAATTAAGCCTAAATTCGTTCGAAAAACGGCTTATTTAGAAAGATATTTGTAAAATCTTCCATATTAAGCCAAAATTCGCTCGAAAACCGGCTTATTTAGAAAGATATTTGTAAAATCTTCCATATTAAGCCAAAATTCGCTCGAAAAAAGGCTTATTTAGAAAGATATATGTAAAATCTTCCATATTAAGCGAAAATTCACTCGAAAAACGGATTATTAAGAAAGATATTTGCAAAATCTTCCATATTAAGCCAAAATTCGCTCGAAAAACGGCTTATTTAGTAAGATATTCGCAAAATTTTCCAAATTAAGCCGAAATTCGCTCGAAAAACGGCTTATATAGAAAGATATTTGTAAAATCTTTTAATTTAAGCCGAAATTCGCTCGAAAAACGGCTTATTTAGAAAGATATTTGTAAAATCTTCCATATTAAGCCAAAATTCGCTCAAAAACCGGCTTATTTAGAAAGATATTTGTAAAATCTTCCAAATTAAGCCGAGATTCGCTCTAAAAACGGCTTATTTAGAAAGGTATTTGTAAAATCTTCCATATTAAGCCGAAATTCGCTCGAAAACCGGCTTATTTAGAAAGATATTTGTAAAATCTTCCATATTAAGCCGAAATTCGCTCGAAAAACGGCTTATTTAGAAAGATATTTGTAAAATCTTCCATATTAAGCCGAAACTCCCTGGAAAAACGGCTTATTTAGAAAGATATTTGTAAAATCTTCCATATTAAGCCGAAACTCGGTCGAAAAACGGCTTATTTAGGACGATATTTGTAAAATCTTCCATATTAAGCCAAAATTCGCTCGAAAAACGGCTTATTTAGAAAGATATTTGTAAAATCTTCCATATTAAGCGAAAATTCGCTCGTAAAACGGCTTATTTAGAAAGATATTTGCAAAATCTTCCATATTAAGCCGAAATTCGCTCGAAAAACGGCTTATTTAGTAAGATATTCGCAAAATCTTCCAAATTAAGCCGAAATTCGCTCGAAAAACGGCTTATTTAGAAAGATAATCGAAAAATCTTCCATATTAAGCCAAAATTCGCTCGAAAAACGGCTTATTTAGAAAGATATTTGTAAAATCTTCCATATTAAGCCGAAATTCGCTCTAAAAACGGCTTATTTAGAAAGATATTTGAAAAATCTTCCATATTAAGCCGAAACTCGGTCAAAAAACGGCTTATTAAGAAAGATATTTGTAAAATCTTCCATATTAAGCCGAAATTCGCTCGAAAAACGGCTTATTTAGAAAGATATTTGTAAAATCTTCCAAATTAAGCCGAAATTCGCTCTAAAAACGGCTTATTTAGAAAGATATTTGTAAAATCTTCCAAATTAAGCCGAAATTCGCTCTAAAAACGGCTTATTTAGAAAGATATTTGTAAAATCTTCCATATTAAGCCGAAATTCACTCGAAAAACGGCTTATTTAGAAAGATATTTGTAAAATCTTCCATATTAAGCCGAAATTCGCTCGAAAAACGGCTTATTTAGAAAGATATTTGTAAAATCTTTTAAATTAAGCCGAAATTCGCTCGAAAAACGGGTTATTTAGAAAGATATTTGTAAAATCTTCCATATTAAGCGAAAATTCGCTCGAAAAACCGCTTATTTAGTAAGATATTCGCAAAATCTTCCAAATTAAGCCGAAATTCGCTCGAAAAACGGCTTATTTAGAAGGATATTTGTAAAATCTTCCATATTAAGCGAAAATTCGCTCGAAAAACGGCTTATTTAGTAAGATATTCGCAAAATCTTCCAAATTAGGCCGAAATTCGCTCGAAAAACGGCTTATTTAGAAAGATATTTGTAAAATCTTCCATATTAAGCGAAAATTCGCTCGAAAAACGGCTTATATAGTAAGATATTCGCAAAATCTTCCAAATTAAGCCGAAATTCGCTCGAAAAACGGCTTATTTAGAAGGATATTTGTAAAATCTTTTAAATTAAGCCGAAATCCGCTCGAAAAACGGCTTATTTAGAAAGATATTTGTAAAATCTTTTAAATTAAGCCGAAATTCGCTCGAAAAACGGCTTATTTAGAAAGATATTTGTAAAATCTTCCATATTAAGCCGAAATTCGCTCTAAAAACGGCTTATTTAGAAAGATATTTGTAAAATCTTTTAAATTAAGCCAAAATTCACTCGAAAAACGGCTTATTTAGAAAGATATTTGTAAAATCTTCCATATTAAGCCGAAACTCGGTCGAAAAACGGCTTATTTAGAAAGATATTTGTAAAATCTTCCATATTAAGCCAAAATTCGCTCGAAAAACGGCTTATTTAGAAAGATATTTGTAAAATCTTCCATATTAAGCCGAAACTCGGTCGAAAAACGGCTTATTAAGAAAGATATTTGTAAAATCTTCCATATTAAGCCAAAATTCGCTCGAAAAACGGCTTATTTAGAGAGATATATGTAATATCTTCCATATTAAGCGAAAATTCGCTCGAAAAACGGCTTATTTAGAAAGATATTTGCAAAATCTTCCATATTAAGCCAAAATTCGCTCGAAAAACGGCTTATTTAGAAAGATATATGTAATATCTTCCATATTAAGCGAAATTTCGCTCGAAAAACGGCTTATTTAGAAAGATATTTGCAAAATCTTCCATATTAAGCCAAAATTCGCTCGAAAAACGGCTTATTTAGTAAGATATTCGCAAAATCTTCCAAATTAAGCCGAAATTCGCTCAAAAACCGGCTTATTTAGAAAGATATTTGAAAAATCTTCCATATTAAGCCTAAACTCGGTCAAAAAACGGCTTATTTAGAAAGATATTTGTAAAATCTTCCATATTTAGCCAAAATTCGCTCGAAAAACGGCTTATTTAGAAAGATATATGTAAAATCTTCCATATTAAGCGAAAATTCGCACGAAAAACGGCTTATTTAGAAAGATATTTGTAAAATCTTCCAAATTAAGCCGAAATTCGGTCTAAAAACGGCTTATTTAGAAAGATATTTGTAAAATCTTCCATATTAAGCCGAAATTCGCTCGAAAAACGGCTTATTTAGAAAGATATATGTAAAATCTTCCATATTAAGCCGAAATTCGCTCTAAAAACGGCTTATTTAGAAAGATATTTGTAAAATCTTTTAATTTAAGCCGAAATTCGCTCGAAAAACGGCTTATTTAGAAAGATATTTGTAAAATCTTCCATATTAAGCCAAAATTCGCTCAAAAACCGGCTTATTTAGAAAGATATTTGTAAAATCTTCCATATTAAAACGAAACTCGGTCGAAAAACGGCTTATTTACAAAGATATTTGTAAAATCTTCCATATTAAGCCAAAATTCGCTCGAAAAACGGCTTATTTAGAAAGATATTTGTAAAATCTTCCATATTAAGCGAAAATTCGCTCGAAAAACGGCTTATTTAGAAAGATATTTGCAAAATCTTCCATATTAAGCCGAAATTCGCTCGAAAAACGGCTTATTTAGTAAGATATTCGCAAAATCTTCCAAATTAAGCCGAAATTCGCTCGAAAAACGGCTTATTTAGAAAGATAATTGAAAAATCTTCCATATTAAGCCAAAATTCGCTCGAGAAACGGCTTATTTAGAAAGATATTTGTAAAATCTTCCATATTAAGCCGAAATTCGCTCTAAAAACGGCTTATTTAGAAAGATATTTGAAAAATCTTCCATATTAAGCCGAAACTCGGTCAAAAAACGGCTTATTTTGAAAGATATTTGTAAAATCTTCCATATTAAGCGAAAATTCGCTCGAAAAACGGCTTATATAGTAAGATATTCGCAAAATCTTCCAAATTAAGCCGAAATTCGCTCGAAAAACGGCTTATTTAGAAAGATATATGTAATATCTTCCATATTAAGCGAAAATTCGCTCGAAAAACGGCTTATTTAGAAAGATATTTGCAAAATCTTCCATATTAAGCCAAAATTCGCTCGAAAAACGGCTTATTTAGTAAGATATTCGCAAAATCTTCCAAATTAAGCCGAAATTCGCTCGAAAAACGGCTTATTTAGAAAGATATTTGTAAAATCTTTTAAATTAAGCCGAAATTCGCTCGAAAAACGGCTTATATAGAAAGATATTTGTAAAATCTTTTAATTTAAGCCGAAATTCGCTCGAAAAACGGCTTATTTAGAAAGATATTTGTAAAATCTTCCATATTAAGCCAAAATTCGCTCAAAAACCGGCTTATTTAGAAAGATATTTGTAAAATCTTCCAAATTAAGCCGAGATTCGCTCTAAAAACGGCTTATTTAGAAAGGTATTTGTAAAATCTTCCATATTAAGCCGAAATTCGCTCGAAAAACGGCTTATTTAGAAAGATATTTGTAAAATCTTCCATATTAAGCCGAAATTCGCTCGAAAAACGGCTTATTTAGAAAGATATTTGTAAAATCTTCCATATTAAGCCGAAACTCCCTGGAAAAACGGCTTATTTAGAAAGATATTTGTAAAATCTTCCATATTAAGCCGAAACTCGGTCGAAAAACGGCTTATTTAGAAAGATATTTGTAAAATCTTCCATATTAAGCCAAAATTCGCTCGAAAAACGGCTTATTTAGAAAGATATTTGTAAAATCTTCCATATTAAGCGAAAATTCGCTCGTAAAACGGCTTATTTAGAAAGATATTTGCAAAATCTTCCATATTAAGCCGAAATTCGCTCGGAAAACGGCTTATTTAGTAAGATATTCGCAAAATCTTCCAAATTAAGCCGAAATTCGCTCGAAAAACGGCTTATTTAGAAAGATAATCGAAAAATCTTCCATATTAAGCCAAAATTCGCTCGAAAAACGGCTTATTTAGAATGATATTTGTAAAATCTTCCATATTAAGCCGAAATTCGCTCTAAAAACGGCTTATTTAGAAAGATATTTGAAAAATCTTCCATATTAAGCCGAAACTCGGTCAAAAAACGGCTTATTAAGAAAGATATTTGTAAAATCTTCCATATTAAGCCGAAATTCGCTCGAAAAACGGCTTATTTAGAAAGATATTTGTAAAATCTTCCAAATTAAGCCGAAATTCGCTCTAAAAACGGCTTATTTAGAAAGATATTTGTAAAATCTTCCAAATTAAGCCGAAATTCGCTCTAAAAACGGCTTATTTAGAAAGATATTTGTAAAATCTTCCATATTAAGCCGAAATTCACTCGAAAAACGGCTTATTTAGAAAGATATTTGTAAAATCTTCCATATTTAGCCGAAATTCGCTCGAAAAACGGCTTATTTAGAAAGATATTTGTAAAATCTTTTAAATTAAGCCGTAATTCGCTCGAAAAACGGGTTATTTAGAAAGATATTTGTAAAATCTTCCATATTAAGCGAAAATTCGCTCGAAAAACGGCTTATTTAGTAAGATATTCGCAAAATCTTCCAAATTAAGCCGAAATTCGCTCGAAAAACGGCTTATTTAGAAGGATATTTGTAAAATCTTCCATATTAAGCGAAAATTCGCTCGAAAAACGGCTTATTTAGTAAGATATTCGCAAAATCTTCCAAATTAGGCCGAAATTCGCTCGAAAAACGGCTTATTTAGAAAGATATTTGTAAAATCTTCCATATTAAGCGAAAATTCGCTCGAAAAACGGCTTATATAGTAAGATATTCGCAAAATCTTCCATATTTAGCCAAAATTCGCTCGAAAAACGGCTTATTTAGAAAGATATATGTAAAATCTTCCATATTAAGCGAAAATTCGCACGAAAAACGGCTTATTTAGAAAGATATTTGTAAAATCTTCCAAATTAAGCCGAAATTCGCTCTAAAAACGGCTTATTTAGAAAGATATTTGTAAAATCTTTTAATTTAAGCCGAAATTCGCTCGAAAAACGGCTTATTTAGAAAGATATTTGTAAAATCTTCCATATTAAGCCAAAATTCGCTCAAAAACCGGCTTATTTAGAAAGATATTTGTAAAATCTTCCATATTAAAACGAAACTCGGTCGAAAAACGGCTTATTTACAAAGATATTTGTAAAATCTTCCATATTAAGCCAAAATTCGCTCGAAAAACGGCTTATTTAGAAAGATATTTGTAAAATCTTCCATATTAAGCGAAAATTCGCTCGAAAAACGGCTTATTTAGAAAGATATTTGCAAAATCTTCCATATTAAGCCGAAATTCGCTCGAAAAACGGCTTATTTAGTAAGATATTCGCAAAATCTTCCAAATTAAGCCGAAATTCGCTCGAAAAACGGCTTATTTAGAAAGATAATTGAAAAATCTTCCATATTAAGCCAAAATTCGCTCGAGAAACGGCTTATTTAGAAAGATATTTGTAAAATCTTCCATATTAAGCCGAAATTCGCTCTAAAAACGGCTTATTTAGAAAGATATTTGAAAAATCTTCCATATTAAGCCAAAACTCGGTCAAAAAACGGCTTATTTAGAAAGATATTTGTAAAATCTTCCATATTAAGCGAAAATTCGCTCGAAAAACGGCTTATATAGTAAGATATTCGCAAAATCTTCCAAATTAAGCCGAAATTCGCTCGAAAAACGGCTTATTTAGAAAGATATATGTAATATCTTCCATATTAAGCGAAAATTCGCTCGAAAAACGGCTTATTTAGAAAGATATTTGCAAAATCTTCCATATTAAGCCAAAATTCGCTCGAAAAACGGCTTATTTAGTAAGATATTCGCAAAATCTTCCAAATTAAGCCGAAATTCGCTCGAAAAACGGCTTATTTAGAAAGATATTTGTAAAATCTTTTAAATTAAGCCGAAATTCGCTCGAAAAACGGCTTATATAGAAAGATATTTGTAAAATCTTTTAATTTAAGCCGAAATTCGCTCGAAAAACGGCTTATTTAGAAAGATATTTGTAAAATCTTCCATATTAAGCCAAAATTCGCTCGAAAAACGGCTTATTTAGAAAGATATTTGTAAAATCTTCCATATTAAGCCGAAACTCGGTCGAAAAACGGCTTATTAAGAAAGATATTTGTAAAATCTTCCATATTAAGCCAAAATTCGCTCGAAAAACGGCTTATTTAGAGAGATATATGTAATATCTTCCATATTAAGCGAAAATTCGCTCGAAAAACGGCTTATTTAGAAAGATATTTGCAAAATCTTCCATATTAAGCCAAAATTCGCTCGAAAAACGGCTTATTTAGAAAGATATTTGCAAAATCTACCAAATTAAGCCGAAATTCGCTCAAAAACCGGCTTATTTAGAAAGATATTTGAAAAATCTTCCATATTAAGCCGAAACTCGGTCAAAAAACGGCTTATTTAGAAAGATATTTGTAAAATCTTCCATATTAAGCCGAAATTCGCTCGAAAAACGGCTTATTTAGAAAGATATATGTAAAATCTTCCATATTAAGCGAAAATTCGCACGAAAAACGGCTTATTTAGAAAGATATTTGTAAAATCTTCCAAATTAAGCCGAAATTCGGTCTAAAAACGGCTTATTTAGAAAGATATTTGTAAAATCTTCCATATTAAGCCGAAATTCGCTCGAAAAACGGCTTATTTAGAAAGATATTTGTAAAATCTTCCATATTAAGACGAAACTCGGTCGAAAAACGGCTTATTTACAAAGATATTTGTAAAATCTTCCATATTAAGCCAAAATTCGCTCGAAAAACGGCTTATTTAGAAAGATATTTGTAAAATCTTCCATATTAAGCGAAAATTCGCTCGAAAAACGGCTTATTTAGAAAGATATTTGCAAAATCTTCCATATTAAGCCGAAATTCGCTCGAAAAACGGCTTATTTAGTAAGATATTCGCAAAATCTTCCAAATTAAGCCGAAATTCGCTCGAAAAACGGCTTATTTAGAAAGATAATTGAAAAATCTTCCATATTAAGCCAAAATTCGCTCGAAAAACGGCTTATTTAGAAAGATATTTGTAAAATCTTCCATATTAAGCCGAAATTCGCTCTAAAAACGGCTTATTTAGAAAGATATTTGAAAAATCTTCCATATTAAGCCAAAACTCGGTCAAGAAACGGCTTATTAAGAAAGATATTTGTAAAATCTTCCATATTAAGCCGAAATTCGCTCTAAAAACGGCTTATTTAGAAAGATATTTGTAAAATCTTTTAAATTAAGCCGAAATTCGCTCGAAAAACGGCTTATTTAGAAAGATATTTGTAAAATCTTCCATATTAAGCGAAAATTCGCTCGAAAAACGGCTTATATAGTAAGATATTCGCAAAATCTTCCAAATTAAGCCGAAATTCGCTCGAAAAACGGCTTATTTAGAAAGATATATGTAATATCTTCCATATTAAGCGAAAATTCGCTCGAAAAACGGCTTATTTAGAAAGATATTTGCAAAATCTTCCATATTAAGCCAAAATTCGCTCGAAAAACGGCTTATTTAGTAAGATATTCGCAAAATCTTCCAAATTAAGCCGAAATTCGCTCGAAAAACGGCTTATTTAGAAAGATATTTGTAAAATCTTTTAAATTAAGCCGAAATTCGCTCGAGAAACGGCTTATTTAGAAAGATATTTGTAAAATCTTCCATATTAAGCCGAAACTCGCTCTAAAAACGGCTTATTTAGAAAGATATTTGTAAAATCTTCCATATTAAGCCAAAATTCGCTCGAAAAACGGCTTATTTAGAAAGATATTTGTAAAATCTTCCATATTAAGCCGAAACTCGGTCGAAAAACGGCTTATTTAGAAAGATATTTGTAAAATCTTCCATATTAAGCCAAAATTCGCTCGAAAAACGGCTTATTTAGAAAGATATATGTAATATCTTCCATATTAAGCGAAAATTCGCTCGAAAAACGGCTTATTTAGAAAGATATTTGCAAAATCTTCCATATTAAGCCAAAATTCGCTCGAAAAACGGCTTATTTAGTAAGATATTCGCAAAATCTTCCAAATTAAGCCGAAATTCGCTCGAAAAACGGCTTATTTAGAAAGATATTTGTAAAATCTTTTAAATTAAGCCTAAATTCGTTCGAAAAACGGCTTATTTAGAAAGATATTTGTAAAATCTTCCATATTAAGCCAAAATTCGCTCAAAAACCGGCTTATTTAGAAAGATATTTGAAAAATCTTCCATATTAAGCCGAAACTCGGTCTAAAAACGGCTTATTTAGAAAGATATTTGTAAAATCTTCCATATTAAGCCAAAATTCGCTCGAAAAAAGGCTTATTTAGAAAGATATATGTAAAATCTTCCATATTAAGCGAAAATTCACTCGAAAAACGGATTATTAAGAAAGATATTTGCAAAATCTTCCATATTAAGCCAAAATTCGCTCGAAAAACGGCTTATTTAGTAAGATATTCGCAAAATTTTCCAAATTAAGCCGAAATTCGCTCGAAAAACGGCTTATATAGAAAGATATTTGTAAAATCTTTTAATTTAAGCCGAAATTCGCTCGAAAAACGGCTTATTTAGAAAGATATTTGTAAAATCTTCCATATTAAGCCAAAATTCGCTCAAAAACCGGCTTATTTAGAAAGATATTTGTAAAATCTTCCAAATTAAGCCGAGATTCGCTCTAAAAACGGCTTATTTAGAAAGGTATTTGTAAAATCTTCCATATTAAGCCGAAATTCGCTCGAAAAACGGCTTATTTAGAAAGATATTTGTAAAATCTTCCATATTAAGCCGAGATTCGCTCTAAAAACGGCTTATTTAGAAAGGTATTTGTAAAATCTTCCATATTAAGCCGAAACTCGGTCGAAAAACGGCTTATTTAGAAAGATATTTGCAAAATCTTCCATTTTAAGCCGAAATTCGCTCGAAAAACGGCTTATTTAGTAAGATATTCGCAAAATCTTCCAAATTAAGCCGAAATTCGCTCGAAAAACGGCTTATTTAGAAAGATAATTGAAAAATCTTCCATATTAAGCCAAAATTCGCTCGAAAAACGGCTTATTTAGAAAGATATTTGTAAAATCTTCCATATTAAGCCGAAATTCGCTCTAAAAACGGCTTATTTAGAAAGATATTTGAAAAATCTTCCATATTAAGCCGAAACTCGGTCAAAAAACGGCTTATTAAGAAAGATATTTGTAAAATCTTCCATATTAAGCCGAAATTCGCTCGAAAAACGGCTTATTTAGAAAGATATTTGTAAAATCTTCCAAATTAAGCCGAAATTCGCTCTAAAAACGGCTTATTTAGAAAGATATTTGTAAAATCTTCCAAATTAAGCCGAAATTCGCTCTAAAAACGGCTTATTTAGAAAGATATTTGTAAAATCTTCGATATTAAGGCGAAATTCACTCGAAAAACGGCTTATTTAGAAAGATATTTGTAAAATCTTCCATATTAAGCCGAAATTCGCTCGAAAAACGGCTTATTTAGAAAGATATTTGTAAAATCTTTTAAATTAAGCCGAAATTCGCTCGAAAAACGGGTTATTTAGAAAGATATTTGTAAAATCTTCCATATTAAGCGAAAATTCGCTCGAAAAACGGCTTATTTAGTAAGATATTCGCAAAATCTTCCAAATTAAGCCGAAATTCGCTCGAAAAACGGCTTATTTAGAAGGATATTTGTAAAATCTTCCATATTAAGCGAAAATTCGCTCGAAAAACGGCTTATTTAGTAAGATATTCGCAAAATCTTCCAAATTAAGCCGAAATTCGCTCGAAAAACGGCTTATTTAGAAAGATATTTGTAAAATCTTCCATATTAAGCGAAAATTCGCTCGAAAAACGGCTTATATAGTAAGATATTCGCAAAATCTTCCAAATTAAGCCGAAATTCGCTCGAAAAACGGCTTATTTAGAAGGATATTTGTAAAATCTTTTAAATTAAGCCGAAATCCGCTCGAAAAACGGCTTATTTAGAAAGATATTTGTAAAATCTTTTAAATTAAGCCGAAATTCGCTCGAAAAACGGCTTATTTAGAAAGATATTTGTAAAATCTTCCATATTAAGCCGAAATTCGCTCTAAAAACGGCTTATTTAGAAAGATATTTGTAAAATCTTTTAAATTAAGCCAAAATTCGCTCGAAAAACGGCTTATTTAGAAAGATATTTGTAAAATCTTCCATATTAAGCCGAAACTCGGTCGAAAAACGGCTTATTTAGAAAGATATTTGTAAAATCTTCCATATTAAGCCAAAATTCGCTCGAAAAACGGCTTATTTAGAAAGATATTTGTAAAATCTACCATATTAAGCCGAAACTCGGTCGAAAAACGGCTTATTAAGAAAGATATTTGTAAAATCTTCCATATTAAGCCAAAATTCGCTCGAAAAACGGCTTATTTAGAAAGATATATGTAATATCTTCCATATTAAGCGAAAATTCGCTCGAAAAACGGCTTATTTAGAAAGATATTTGCAAAATCTTCCATATTAAGCCAAAATTCGCTCGAAAAACGGCTTATTTAGAAAGATATATGTAATATCTTCCATATTAAGCGAAATTTCGCTCGAAAAACGGCTTATTTAGAAAGATATATGTAAAATCTTCCATATTAAGCGAAAATTCGCACGAAAAACGGCTTATTTAGAAAGATATTTGTAAAATCTTCCAAATTAAGCCGAAATTCGGTCTAAAAACGGCTTATTTAGAAAGATATTTGTAAAATCTTCCGTATTAAGCCGAAATTCGCTCGAAAAACGGCTTATTTAGAAAGATATTTGTAAAATCTTCCATATTAAGCCGAAATTCGCTCTAAAAACGGCTTATTTAGAAAGATATTTGTAAAATCTTTTAATTTAAGCCGAAATTCGCTCGAAAAACGGCTTATTTAGAAAGATATTTGTAAAATCTTCCATATTAAGCCAAAATTCGCTCAAAAACCGGCTTATTTAGAAAGATATTTGTAAAATCTTCCATATTAAAACGAAACTCGGTCGAAAAACGGCTTATTTACAAAGATATTTGTAAAATCTTCCATATTAAGCCAAAATTCGCTCGAAAAACGGCTTAATTAGAAAGAAATTTGTAAAATCTTCCATATTAAGCGAAAATTCGCTCGAAAAACGGCTTATTTAGAAAGATATTTGCAAAATCTTCCATATTAAGCCGAAATTCGCTCGAAAAACGGCTTATTTAGTAAGATATTCGCAAAATCTTCCAAATTAAGCCGAAATTCGCTCGAAAAACGGCTTATTTAGAAAGATAATTGAAAAATCTTCCATATTAAGCCAAAATTCGCTCGAAAAACGGCTTATTTAGAAAGATATTTGTAAAATCTTCCATATTAAGCCGAAATTTGCTCGAAAAACGGCTTATTTAGAAAGATATTTGTAAAATCTTTTAAATTAAGCCGAAATTCGCTCGAAAAACGGCTTATTTAGAAAGATATTTGTAAAATCTTCCATATTAAGCGAAAATTCGCTCGAAAAACGGCTTATTTAGTAAGATATTCGCAAAATCTTCCAAATTAAGCCGAAATTCGCTCGAAAAACGGCTTATTTAGAAGGATATTTGTAAAATCTTCCATATTAAGCGAAAATTCGCTCGAAAAACGGCTTATTTAGTAAGATATTCGCAAAATCTTCCAAATTAAGCCGAAATTCGCTCGAAAAACGGCTTATTTAGAAAGATATTTGTAAAATCTTCCATATTAAGCGAAAATTCGCTCGAAAAACGGCTTATTTAGTAAGATATTCGCAAAATCTTCCAAATTAAGCCGAAATTCGCTCGAAAACGGCTTATTTAGAAAGATATTTGTAAAATCTTCCATATTAAGCGAAAATTCGCTCGAAAAACGGCTTATATAGTAAGATATTCGCAAAATCTTCCAAATTAAGCCGAAATTCGCTCGAAAAACGTCTTATTTAGAAGGATATTTGTAAAATCTTTTAAATTAAGCCGAAATCCGCTCGAAAAACGGCTTATTTAGAAAGATATTTGTAAAATCTTTTAAATTAAGCCGAAATTCGTTCGAAAAACGGCTTATTTAGAAAGATATTTGTAAAATCTTCCATATTAAGCCGAAATTCGCTCTAAAAACGGCTTATTTAGAAAGATATTTGTAAAATCTTTTAAATTAAGCCAAAATTCGCTCGAAAAACGGCTTATTTAGAAAGATATTTGTAAAATCTTCCATATTAAGCCGAAACTCGGTCGAAAAACGGCTTATTTAGAAAGATATTTGTAAAATCTTCCATATTAAGCCAAAATTCGCTCGAAAAACGGCTTATTTAGAAAGATATTTGTAAAATCTTCCATATTAAGCCGAAACTCGGTCGAAAAACGGCTTATTAAGAAAGATATTTGTAAAATCTTCCATATTAAGCCAAAATTCGCTCGAAAAACGGCTTATTTAGAAAGATATATGTAATATCTTCCATATTAAGCGAAAATTCGCTCGAAAAACGGCTTATTTAGAAAGATATTTGCAAAATCTTCCATATTAAGCCAAAATTCGCTCGAAAAACGGCTTATTTAGAAAGATATATGTAATATCTTCCATATTAAGCGAAATTTCGCTCGAAAAACGGCTTATTTAGAAAGATATTTGCAAAATCGTCCATATTAAGCCAAAATTCGCTCGAAAAACGGCTTATTTAGTAAGATATTCGCAAAATCTTCCAAATTAAGCCGAAATTCGCTCAAAAACCGGCTTATTTAGAAAGATATTTGAAAAATCTTCCATATTAAGCCGAAACTCGGTCAAAAAACGGCTTATTTAGAAAGATATTTGTAAAATCTTCCATATTTAGCCAAAATTCGCTCGAAAAACGGCTTATTTAGAAAGATATATGTAAAATCTTCCATATTAAGCGAAAATTCGCACGAAAAACGGCTTATTTAGAAAGATATTTGTAAAATCTTCCAAATTAAGCCGAAATTCGGTCTAAATACGGCTTATTTAGAAAGATATTTGTAAAATCTTCCATATTAAGCCGAAATTCGCTCGAAAAACGGCTTATTTAGAAAGATATTTGTAAAATCTTCCATATTAAGCCGAAATTCGCTCTAAAAACGGCTTATTTAGAAAGATATTTGTAAAATCTTTTAATTTAAGCCGAAATTCGCTCGAAAAACGGCTTATTTAGAAAGATATTTGTAAAATCTTCCATATTAAGCCAAAATTCGCTCAAAAACCGGCTTATTTAGAAAGATATTTGTAAAATCTTCCATATTAAAACGAAACTCGGTCGAAAAACGGCTTATTTACAAAGATATTTGTAAAATCTTCCATATTAAGCCAAAATTCGCTCGAAAAACGGCTTATTTAGAAAGATATTTGTAAAATCTTCCATATTAAGCGAAAATTCGCTCGAAAAACGGCTTATTTAGAAAGATATTTGCAAAATCTTCCATATTAAGCCGAAATTCGCTCGAAAAACGGCTTATTTAGTAAGATATTCGCAAAATCTTCCAAATTAAGCCGAAATTCGCTCGAAAAACGGCTTATTTAGAAAGATAATTGAAAAATCTTCCATATTAAGCCAAAATTCGCTCGAAATACGGCTTATTTAGAAAGATATTTGTAAAATCTTCCATATTAAGCCGAAATTCGCTCTAAAAACGGCTTATTTAGAAAGATATTTGAAAAATCTTCCATATTAAGCCGAAACTCGGTCAAGAAACGGCTTATTAAGAAAGATATTTGTAAAATCTTCCATATTAAGCCGAAATTCGCTCTAAAAACGGCTTATTTAGAAAGATATTTGTAAAATCTTTTAAATTAAGCCGAAATTCGCTCGAAAAACGGCTTATTTAGAAAGATATTTGTAAAATCTTCCATATTAAGCGAAAATTCGCTCGAAAAACGGCTTATATAGTAAGATATTCGCAAAATCTTCCAAATTAAGCCGAAATTCGCTCGAAAAACGGCTTATTTAGAAAGATATATGTAATATCTTCCATATTAAGCGAAAATTCGCTCGAAAAACGGCTTATTTAGAAAGATATTTGCAAAATCTTCCATATTAAGCCAAAATTCGCTCGAAAAACGGCTTATTTAGTAAGATATTCGCAAAATCTTCCAAATTAAGCCGAAATTCGCTCGAAAAACGGCTTATTTAGAAAGATATTTGTAAAATCTTTTAAATTAAGCCTAAATTCGTTCGAAAAACGGCTTATTTAGAAAGATATTTGTAAAATCTTCCATATTAAGCAAAAATTCGCTGAAAAACCGGCTTATTTAGAAAGATATTTGAAAAATCTTCCATATTAAGCCGAAACTCGGTCAAAAAACGGCTTATTTAGAAAGATATTTGTAAAATCTTCCATATTTAGCCAAAATTCGCTCGAAAAACGGCTTATTTAGAAAGATATATGTAAAATCTTCCATATTAAGCGAAAATTCGCTCGAAAAACGGCTTATTTAGAAAGATATTTGTAAAATCTTCCAAATTTAGCCGAAATTCGCTCTAAAAACGGCTTATTTAGAAAGATATTTGTAAAATCTTCCATATTAAGCCGAAATTCGCTCTAAAAACGGCTTATTTAGAAAGATATTTGTAAAATCTTTTAAATTAAGCCGAAATTCGCTCGAAAAACGGCTTATTTAGAAAGATATTTGTAAAATCTTCCATATTAAGCCGAAACTCGCTCTAAAAACGGCTTATTTAGAAAGATATTTGTAAAATCTTTTAAATTAAGACGAAATTCGCTCGAAGAACGGCTTATTTAGAAAGATATTTGTAAAATCTTCCATATTAAGCCGAAACTCGGTCGAAAAACGGCTTATTTAGAAAGATATTTGTAAAATCTTCCATATTAAGCCAAAATTCGCTCGAAAAACGGCTTATTTAGAAATATATTTGTAAAATCTTCCATATTAAGCCGAAACTCGGTCGAAAAACGGCTTATTTAGAAAGATATTTGTAAAATCTTCCATATTAAGCCAAAATTCGCTCGAAAAACGGCTTATTTAGAAAGATATATGTAATATCTTCCATATTAAGCGAAAATTCGCTCGAAAAACGGCTTATTTAGAAAGATATTTGCAAAATCTTCCAAATTAAGCCGAAATTCGCTCGAAAAACGGCTTATTAAGAAAGATATTTGCAAAATCTTCCATATTAAGCCAAAATTCGCTCGAAAAACGGCTTATTTAGTAAGACATTCGCAAAATTTTCCAAATTAAGCCGAAATTCGCTCGAAAAACGGCTTATATAGAAAGATTTTGTAAAATCCTTTAATTTAAGCCGAAATTCGCTCGAAAAACGGCTTATTTAGAAAGATATTTGTAAAATCTTCCATATTAAGCCAAAATTCGCTCAAAAACCGGCTTATTTAGAAAGATATTTGTAAAATCTTCCATATTAAACCGAAACTCGGAAAAAAAACGGCTTATTTAGAAAGATATTTGTAAAATCTTCCAAATTAAGCCGAGATTCGCTCTAAAAACGGCTTATTTAGAAGGGTATTTGTAAAATCGTCCATATTAAGCCGAAGTTCGCTCGAAAAACGGCTTATTTAGAAAGATATTTGTAAAATCGTCCATATTAAGCCGAAGTTCGCTCGAAAAACGGCTTATATAGTAAGATATTCGCAAAATCTTCCATATTAAGCCGAAACTCGCTGGAAAAACGGCTTATTTAGAAAGATATTTATAAAATCTTCCATATTAAGCCGAAACTCGGTCGAAAAACGGCTTATTTAGAAAGATATTTATAAAATCTTCCATATTAAGCCAAAATTCGCTCAAAAACCGGCTTATTTAGAAAGATATTTGAAAAATCTTCCATATTAAGCCGAAACTCGGTCAAAAAACGGCTTATTTAGAAAGATATTTGTAAAATCTTCCATATTAAGCCAAAATTCGCTCGAAAAACGGCTTATTTAGAAAGATATATGTAAAATCTTCCATATTAAGCGAAAATTCACTCGAAAAACGGCTTATTAAGAAAGATATTTGCAAAATCTTCCATATTAAGCCAAAATTCGCTCGAAAAACGGCTTATTTAGTAAGACATTCGCAAAATTTTCCAAATTAAGCCGAAATTCGCTCGAAAAACGGCTTATATAGAAAGATTTTGTAAAATCCTTTAATTTAAGCCGAAATTCGCTCGAAAAACGGCTTATTTAGAAAGATATTTGTAAAATCTTCCATATTAAGCCAAAATTCGCTCAAAAACCGGCTTATTTAGAAAGATATTTGTAAAATCTTCCATATTAAACCGAAACTCGGAAAAAAAACGGCTTATTTAGAAAGATATTTGTAAAATCTTCCAAATTAAGCCGAGATTCGCTCTAAAAACGGCTTATTTAGAAGGGTATTTGTAAAATCGTCCATATTAAGCCGAAGTTCGCTCGAAAAACGGCTTATTTAGAAAGATATTTGTAAAATCGTCCATATTAAGCCGAAGTTCGCTCGAAAAACGGCTTATATAGTAAGATATTCGCAAAATCTTCCATATTAAGCCGAAACTCGCTGGAAAAACGGCTTATTTAGAAAGATATTTATAAAATCTTCCATATTAAGCCGAAACTCGGTCGAAAAACGGCTTATTTAGAAAGATATTTATAAAATCTTCCATATTAAGCCAAAATTCGCTCGAAAAATGGCTTATTTAGAAAGATATTTGTAAAATCTTCCATATTAAGCGAAAACTCGCTCGAAAAACGGCTTATTTAGAATGATATTTGCAAAATCTTCCATATTAAGCCGAAATTCGCTCGAAAAACGGCTTATTTAGTAAGATATTCGCAAAATCTTCCAAATTAAGCCGAAATTCGCTCGAAAAACGGCTTATTTAGAAAGATAATTGAAAAATCTTCCATATTAAGCCGAAATTCGCTCGAAAAACGGCTTATTTAGAAAGATATTTGTAAAATCTTCCATATTAAGCCGAAATTCGCTCTAAAAACGGCTTATTTAGAAAGATATTTGAAAAATCTTCCATATTATGCCGAAACTCGGTCAAAAAAAGGGTTATTAAGAAAGATATTTGTAAAATCTTCCATATTAAGCCGAAATTCGCTCGAAAAACGGCTTATTTAGAAAGATATTTGTAAAATCTTCCAAATTAAGCCGAAATTCGCTCTAAAAACGGCTTATTTAGAAAGATATTTGTAAAATCTTCCAAATTAAGCCGAAATTCGCTCTAAAAACGGCTTATTTAGAAAGATATTTGTAAAATCTTCCATATTAAGCCGAAATTCGCTCGAAAAACGACTTTTTTAGAAAGATATTTGTAAAATCTTCCATATTAAGCCGAAATTCGCTCGAAAAACGGCTTATTTAGAAAGATATTTGTAAAATCTTTTAAATTAAGCCGAAATTCGCTCGAAAAACGGCTTATTTAGAAAGATATTTGTAATATCTTCCATATTAAGCGAAAATTCGCTCGATAAAGGGCTTATTTAGAAAGATATTTGCAAAATCTTCCATATTAAGCCGAAATTCGCTCGAAAAACGGGTTATTTAGAAAGATATTTGTAAAATCTTTTAAATTAAGCCTAAAATTGGCTCGAAAAACGGCTTATTTAGAAAGATATTTGTAAAATCTTCCATATTAAGCCAAAATTCGCCCTAAAAACGGCTTATTTAGAAAGATATTTGTAAAATCTTTTAAATTAAGCCAAAATTAGCTCGAAAAACGGCTTATTTAGAAAGATATTTGTAAAATCTTCCATATTAAGCCGAAATTCTCTCGAAAAACGGCTTATTTAGAAAGATATTTGTAAAATCTTCCATATTAAGCCAAAATTCGCTCGAAAAACGGCTTATTTAGAAAGATATTTGTAAAATCTTCCATATTAAGCCGAAACTCGGTCGAAAAACGGCTTATTAAGAAAGATATTTGTAAAATCTTCCATATTAAGCCAAAATTCGCTCGAAAAACGGCTTATTTAGAAAGATATATGTAATATCTTCCATATTAAGCGAAAATTCGCTCGAAAAACGGCTTATTTAGAAAGATATTTGCAAAATCTTCCATATTAAGCCAAAATTCGCTCGAAAAACGGCTTATTTAGTAAGATATTCGCAAAATCTTCCACATTAAGCCGAAATTCGCTCGAAAAACGGCTTATTTAGAAAGATATTTGTAAAATCTTTTAAAATAAGCCTAAATTCGTTCGAAAAACGGCTTATTTAGAAAGATATTTGTAAAATCTTCCATATTAAGCCAAAATTCGCTCAAAAACCGGCTTATTTAGAAAGATATTTGAAAAATCTTCCATATTAAGCCGAAACTCGGTCAAAAAACGGCTTATTTAGAAAGATATTTGTAAAATCTTCCATATTAAGCCAAAATTCGCTCGAAAAACGGCTTATTTAGAAAGATATATGTAAAATCTTCCATATTAAGCGAAAATTCGCTCGAAAAACGGCTCATTTAGAAAGATATTTGCAAAATCTTCCATATTAAGCCAAAATTCGCTCGCAAAACGGCTTATTTAGTAAGATATTCGCAAAATTTTCCAAATTAAGCCGAAATTCGCTCGAAAAACGGCTTATATAGAAAGATATTTGTAAAATCTTTTAATTTAAGCCGAAATTCGCTCGAAAAACGGCTTATTTAGAAAGATATTTGCAAAATCTTCCATATTAAGCCAAAATTCACTCAAAAACCGGCTTATTTAGAAAGATATTTGTAAAATCTTCCATATTAAACCGAAACTCGGTCAAAAAACGGCTTATTTTGAAAGATATTTCTAAAATCTTCCATATTAAGCCGAAATTCGCTCGAAAAACGGCTTATTTAAAAAGATATTTGTAAAATCTTCCATATTAGGCCGAAACTCGCTGGAAAAACGGCTTATTTAGAAAGATATTTGTAAAATCTTCCATATTAAGCCGATACTCGGTCGAAAAACGGCTTGTTTAGAAAGATATTTGTAAAATCTTCCATATTAAGCCAAAATTCGCTCGAAAAACGGCTTATTTAGAAAGATATTTGTAATATCTTCCATATTAAGCTAAAATTCGCTCGAAAAACGGCTTATTTAGAAAGATATTTGCAAAATCTTCCATATTAAGCCGAAATTCGCTCGAAAAACGGCTTATTTAGTAAGATATTCGCAAAATCTTCCAAATTAAGCCGAAATTCGCTCGAAAAACGGCTTATTTAGAAAGATATTTGTAAAATCTTTTAAATTAAGCCGAAATTCGCTCGAAAAACGGCTTATTTAGAAAGATATTTGTAAAATCTTCCATATTAAGCCGAAATTCGCTGTAAAAACGGCTTATTTAGAAAGATATTTGTAAAATCTTCCATATTAAGCCAAAATTCGCTCGAAAAACGGCTTATTTAGTAAGATATTCGCAAAATCTTCCAAATTAAGCCGAAATTCGCTCAAAAACCGGCTTATTTAGAAAGATATTTGAAAAATCTTCCATATTAAGCCGAAACTCGGTCAAAAAACGGCTTATTTAGAAAGATATTTGTAAAATCTTCCATATTAAGCCGAAATTCGCTCGAAAAACGGCTTATTTAGAAAGATATATGTAAAATCTTCCATATTAAGCGAAAATTCGCACGAAAAACGGCTTATTTAGAAAGATATTTGTAAAATCTTCCAAATTAAGCCGAAATTCGGTCTAAAAACGGCTTATTTAGAAAGATATTTGTAAAATCTTCCATATTAAGCCGAAATTCGCTCGAAAAACGGCTTATTTAGAAAGATATTTGTAAAATCTTCCATATTAAGCCGAAATTCGCTCTAAAAACGGCTTATTTAGAAAGATATTTGTAAAATCTTTTAATTTAAGCCGAAATTCGCTCGAAAAACGGCTTATTTAGAAAGATATTTGTAAAATCTTCCATATTAAGCCAAAATTCGCTCAAAAACCGGCTTATTTAGAAAGATATTTGTAAAATCTTCCATATTAAAACGAAACTCGGTCGAAAAACGGCTTATTTACAAAGATATTTGTAAAATCTTCCATATTAAGCCAAAATTCGCTCGAAAAACGGCTTATTTAGAAAGATATTTGTAAAATCTTCCATATTAAGCGAAAATTCGCTCGAAAAACGGCTTATTTAGAAAGATATTTGCAAAATCTTCCATATTAAGCCGAAATTCGCTCGAAAAACGGCTTATTTAGTAAGATATTCGCAAAATCTTCCAAATTAAGCCGAAATTCGCTCGAAAAACGGCTTATTTAGAAAGATAATTGAAAAATCTTCCATATTAAGCCAAAATTCGCTCGAAAAACGGCTTATTTAGAAAGATATTTGTAAAATCTTCCATATTAAGCCGAAATTCGCTCTAAAAACGGCTTATTTAGAAAGATATTTGAAAAATCTTCCATATTAAGCCGAAACTCGGTCAAGAAACGGCTTATTAAGAAAGATATTTGTAAAATCTTCCATATTAAGCCGAAATTCGCTCTAAAAACGGCTTATTTAGAAAGATATTTGTAAAATCTTTTAAATTAAGCCGAAATTCGCTCGAAAAACGGCTTATTTAGAAAGATATTTGTAAAATCTTCCATATTAAGCGAAAATTCGCTCGAAAAACGGCTTATATAGTAAGATATTCGCAAAATCTTCCAAATTAAGCCGAAATTCGTTCGAAAAACGGCTTATTTAGAAAGATATATGTAATATCTTCCATATTAAGCGAAAATTCGCTCGAAAAACGGCTTATTTAGAAAGATATTTGCAAAATCTTCCATATTAAGCCAAAATTCGCTCGAAAAACGGCTTATTTAGTAAGATATTCGCAAAATCTTCCAAATTAAGCCGAAATTCGCTCGAAAAACGGCTTATTTAGAAAGATATTTGTAAAATCTTTTAAATTAAGCCTAAATTCGTTCGAAAAACGGCTTATTTAGAAAGATATTTGTAAAATCTTCCATATTAAGCCAAAATTCGCTGAAAAACCGGCTTATTTAGAAAGATATTTGAAAAATCTTCCATATTAAGCCGAAACTCGGTCAAAAAACGGCTTATTTAGAAAGATATTTGTAAAATCTTCCATATTTAGCCAAAATTCGCTCGAAAAACGGCTTATTTAGAAAGATATATGTAAAATCTTCCATATTAAGCGAAAATTCGCTCGAAAAACGGCTTATTTAGAAAGATATTTGTAAAATCTTCCAAATTTAGCCGAAATTCGCTCTAAAAACGGCTTATTTAGAAAGATATTTGTAAAATCTTCCATATTAAACCGAAACTCGGTCAAAAAACGGCTTATTTAGAAAGATATTTGTAAAATCTTCCAAATTAAGCCGAGATTCGCTCTAAAAACGGCTTATTTAGAAGGGTATTTGTAAAATCGTCCATATTAAGCCGAAGTTCGCTCGAAAAACGGCTTATTTAGAAAGATATTTGTAAAATCTTCCATATTAAGCCGAAATTCGCTCGAAAAACGGCTTATTTAGAAGGATATTTGTAAAATCTTCCATATTAAGCCGAAACTCGCTGGAAAAACGGCTTATTTAGAAGGATATTTATAAAATCTTCCATATTAAGCCGAAACTCGGTCGAAAAACGGCTTATTTAGAAAGATATTTATAAAATCTTCCATATTAAGCCAAAATTCGCTCGAAAAATGGCTTATTTAGAAAGATATTTGTAAAATCTTCCATATTAAGCGAAAACTCGCTCGAAAAACGGCTTATTTAGAAAGATATTTGCAAAATCTTCCATATTAAGCCGAAATTCGCTCGAAAAACGGCTTATTTAGTAAGATATTCGCAAAATCTTCCAAATTAAGCCGAAATTCGCTCGAAAAACGGCTTATTTAGAAAGATAATTGAAAAATCTTCCATATTAAGCCGAAATTCGCTCGAAAAACGGCTTATTTAGAAAGATATTTGTAAAATCTTCCATATTAAGCCGAAATTCGCTCTAAAAACGGCTTATTTAGAAAGATATTTGAAAAATCTTCCATATTATGCCGAAACTCGGTCAAAAAAAGGGTTATTAAGAAAGATATTTGTAAAATCTTCCATATTAAGCCGAAATTCGCTCGAAAAACGGCTTATTTAGAAAGATATTTGTAAAATCTTCCAAATTAAGCCGAAATTCGCTCTAAAAACGGCTTATTTAGAAAGATATTTGTAAAATCTTCCAAATTAAGCCGAAATTCGCTCTAAAAACGGCTTATTTAGAAAGATATTTGTAAAATCTTCCATATTAAGCCGAAATTCGCTCGAAAAACGACTTTTTTAGAAAGATATTTGTAAAATCTTCCATATTAAGCCGAAATTCGCTCGAAAAACGGCTTATTTAGAAAGATATTTGTAAAATCTTTTAAATTAAGCCGAAATTCGCTCGAAAAACGGCTTATTTAGAAAGATATTTGTAATATCTTCCATATTAAGCGAAAATTCGCTCGATAAAGGGCTTATTTAGAAAGATATTTGCAAAATCTTCCATATTGAGCCGAAATTCGCTCGGAAAACGGGTTATTTAGAAAGATATTTGTAAAATCTTTTAAATTAAGCCTAAAATTGGCTCGAAAAACGGCTTATTTAGAAAGATATTTGTAAAATCTTCCATATTAAGCCAAAATTCGCCCTAAAAACGGCTTATTTAGAAAGATATTTGTAAAATCTTTTAAATTAAGCCAAAATTAGCTCGAAAAACGGCTTATTTAGAAAGATATTTGTAAAATCTTCCATATTAAGCCGAAATTCGCTCGAAAAACGGCTTATTTAGAAAGATATTTGTAAAATCTTCCATATTAAGCCAAAATTCGCTCGAAAAACGGCTTATTTAGAAAGATATTTGTAAAATCTTCCATATTAAGCCGAAACTCGGTCGAAAAACGGCTTATTAAGAAAGATATTTGTAAAATCTTCCATATTAAGCCAAAATTCGCTCGAATAACGGCTTATTTAGAAAGATATATGTAATATCTTCCATATTAAGCGAAAATTCGCTCGAAAAACGGCTTATTTAGAAAGATATTTGCAAAATCTTCCATATTAAGCCAAAATTCGCTCGAAAAACGGCTTATTTAGTAAGATATTCGCAAAATCTTCCACATTAAGCCGAAATTCGCTCGAAAAACGGCTTATTTAGAAAGATATTTGTAAAATCTTTTAAAATAAGCCTAAATTCGTTCGAAAAACGGCTTATTTAGAAAGATATTTGTAAAATCTTCCATATTAAGCCAAAATTCGCTCAAAAACCGGCTTATTTAGAAAGATATTTGAAAAATCTTCCATATTAAGCCGAAACTCGGTCAAAAAACGGCTTATTTAGAAAGATATTTGTAAAATCTTCCATATTAAGCCAAAATTCGCTCGAAAAACGGCTTATTTAGAAAGATATATGTAAAATCTTCCATATTAAGCGAAAATTCGCTCGAAAAACGGCTCATTTAGAAAGATATTTGCAAAATCTTCCATATTAAGCCAAAATTCGCTCGCAAAACGGCTTATTTAGTAAGATATTCGCAAAATTTTCCAAATTAAGCCGAAATTCGCTCGAAAAACGGCTTATATAGAAAGATATTTGTAAAATCTTTTAATTTAAGCCGAAATTCGCTCGAAAAACGGCTTATTTAGAAAGATATTTGCAAAATCTTCCATATTAAGCCAAAATTCACTCAAAAACCGGCTTATTTAGAAAGATATTTGTAAAATCTTCCATATTAAACCGAAACTCGGTCAAAAAACGGCTTATTTTGAAAGATATTTCTAAAATCTTCCATATTAAGCCGAAATTCGCTCGAAAAACGGCTTATTTAAAAAGATATTTGTAAAATCTTCCATATTAGGCCGAAACTCGCTGGAAAAACGGCTTATTTAGAAAGATATTTGTAAAATCTTCCATATTAAGCCGATACTCGGTCGAAAAACGGCTTGTTTAGAAAGATATTTGTAAAATCTTCCATATTAAGCCAAAATTCGCTCGAAAAACGGCTTATTTAGAAAGATATTTGTAATATCTTCCATATTAAGCTAAAATTCGCTCGAAAAACGGCTTATTTAGAAAGATATTTGCAAAATCTTCCATATTAAGCCGAAATTCGCTCGAAAAACGGCTTATTTAGTAAGATATTCGCAAAATCTTCCAAATTAAGCCGAAATTCGCTCGAAAAACGGCTTATTTAGAAAGATATTTGTAAAATCTTTTAAATTAAGCCGAAATTCGCTCGAAAAACGGCTTATTTAGAAAGATATTTGTAAAATCTTCCATATTAAGCCGAAATTCGCTGTAAAAACGGCTTATTTAGAAAGATATTTGTAAAATCTTCCATATTAAGCCAAAATTCGCTCGAAAAACGGCTTATTTAGTAAGATATTCGCAAAATCTTCCAAATTAAGCCGAAATTCGCTCAAAAACCGGCTTATTTAGAAAGATATTTGAAAAATCTTCCATATTAAGCCGAAACTCGGTCAAAAAACGGCTTATTTAGAAAGATATTTGTAAAATCTTCCATATTAAGCCGAAATTCGCTCGAAAAACGGCTTATTTAGAAAGATATATGTAAAATCTTCCATATTAAGCGAAAATTCGCACGAAAAACGGCTTATTTAGAAAGATATTTGTAAAATCTTCCAAATTAAGCCGAAATTCGGTCTAAAAACGGCTTATTTAGAAAGATATTTGTAAAATCTTCCATATTAAGCCGAAATTCGCTCGAAAAACGGCTTATTTAGAAAGATATATGTAAAATCTTCCATATTAAGCGAAAATTCGCTCGAAAAACGGCTCATTTAGAAAGATATTTGCAAAATCTTCCATATTAAGCCAAAATTCGCTCGCAAAACGGCTTATTTAGTAAGATATTCGCAAAATTTTCCAAATTAAGCCGAAATTCGCTCGAAAAACGGCTTATATAGAAAGATATTTGTAAAATCTTTTAATTTAAGCCGAAATTCGCTCGAAAAACGGCTTATTTAGAAAGATATTTGCAAAATCTTCCATATTAAGCCAAAATTCACTCAAAAACCGGCTTATTTAGAAAGATATTTGTAAAATCTTCCATATTAAACCGAAACTCGGTCAAAAAACGGCTTATTTTGAAAGATATTTCTAAAATCTTCCATATTAAGCCGAAATTCGCTCGAAAAACGGCTTATTTAAAAAGATATTTGTAAAATCTTCCATATTAGGCCGAAACTCGCTGGAAAAACGGCTTATTTAGAAAGATATTTGTAAAATCTTCCATATTAAGCCGATACTCGGTCGAAAAACGGCTTGTTTAGAAAGATATTTGTAAAATCTTCCATATTAAGCCAAAATTCGCTCGAAAAACGGCTTATTTAGAAAGATATTTGTAATATCTTCCATATTAAGCTAAAATTCGCTCGAAAAACGGCTTATTTAGAAAGATATTTGCAAAATCTTCCATATTAAGCCGAAATTCGCTCGAAAAACGGCTTATTTAGTAAGATATTCGCAAAATCTTCCAAATTAAGCCGAAATTCGCTCGAAAAACGGCTTATTTAGAAAGATATTTGTAAAATCTTTTAAATTAAGCCGAAATTCGCTCGAAAAACGGCTTATTTAGAAAGATATTTGTAAAATCTTCCATATTAAGCCGAAATTCGCTGTAAAAACGGCTTATTTAGAAAGATATTTGTAAAATCTTCCATATTAAGCCAAAATTCGCTCGAAAAACGGCTTATTTAGTAAGATATTCGCAAAATCTTCCAAATTAAGCCGAAATTCGCTCAAAAACCGGCTTATTTAGAAAGATATTTGAAAAATCTTCCATATTAAGCCGAAACTCGGTCAAAAAACGGCTTATTTAGAAAGATATTTGTAAAATCTTCCATATTAAGCCGAAATTCGCTCGAAAAACGGCTTATTTAGAAAGATATATGTAAAATCTTCCATATTAAGCGAAAATTCGCACGAAAAACGGCTTATTTAGAAAGATATTTGTAAAATCTTCCAAATTAAGCCGAAATTCGGTCTAAAAACGGCTTATTTAGAAAGATATTTGTAAAATCTTCCATATTAAGCCGAAATTCGCTCGAAAAACGGCTTATTTAGAAAGATATTTGTAAAATCTTCCATATTAAGCCGAAATTCGCTCTAAAAACGGCTTATTTAGAAAGATATTTGTAAAATCTTTTAATTTAAGCCGAAATTCGCTCGAAAAACGGCTTATTTAGAAAGATATTTGTAAAATCTTCCATATTAAGCCAAAATTCGCTCAAAAACCGGCTTATTTAGAAAGATATTTGTAAAATCTTCCATATTAAAACGAAACTCGGTCGAAAAACGGCTTATTTACAAAGATATTTGTAAAATCTTCCATATTAAGCCAAAATTCGCTCGAAAAACGGCTTATTTAGAAAGATATTTGTAAAATCTTCCATATTAAGCGAAAATTCGCTCGAAAAACGGCTTATTTAGAAAGATATTTGCAAAATCTTCCATATTAAGCCGAAATTCGCTCGAAAAACGGCTTATTTAGTAAGATATTCGCAAAATCTTCCAAATTAAGCCGAAATTCGCTCGAAAAACGGCTTATTTAGAAAGATAATTGAAAAATCTTCCATATTAAGCCAAAATTCGCTCGAAAAACGGCTTATTTAGAAAGATATTTGTAAAATCTTCCATATTAAGCCGAAATTCGCTCTAAAAACGGCTTATTTAGAAAGATATTTGAAAAATCTTCCATATTAAGCCGAAACTCGGTCAAGAAACGGCTTATTAAGAAAGATATTTGTAAAATCTTCCATATTAAGCCGAAATTCGCTCTAAAAACGGCTTATTTAGAAAGATATTTGTAAAATCTTTTAAATTAAGCCGAAATTCGCTCGAAAAACGGCTTATTTAGAAAGATATTTGTAAAATCTTCCATATTAAGCGAAAATTCGCTCGAAAAACGGCTTATATAGTAAGATATTCGCAAAATCTTCCAAATTAAGCCGAAATTCGTTCGAAAAACGGCTTATTTAGAAAGATATATGTAATATCTTCCATATTAAGCGAAAATTCGCTCGAAAAACGGCTTATTTAGAAAGATATTTGCAAAATCTTCCATATTAAGCCAAAATTCGCTCGAAAAACGGCTTATTTAGTAAGATATTCGCAAAATCTTCCAAATTAAGCCGAAATTCGCTCGAAAAACGGCTTATTTAGAAAGATATTTGTAAAATCTTTTAAATTAAGCCTAAATTCGTTCGAAAAACGGCTTATTTAGAAAGATATTTGTAAAATCTTCCATATTAAGCCAAAATTCGCTGAAAAACCGGCTTATTTAGAAAGATATTTGAAAAATCTTCCATATTAAGCCGAAACTCGGTCAAAAAACGGCTTATTTAGAAAGATATTTGTAAAATCTTCCATATTTAGCCAAAATTCGCTCGAAAAACGGCTTATTTAGAAAGATATATGTAAAATCTTCCATATTAAGCGAAAATTCGCTCGAAAAACGGCTTATTTAGAAAGATATTTGTAAAATCTTCCAAATTTAGCCGAAATTCGCTCTAAAAACGGCTTATTTAGAAAGATATTTGTAAAATCTTCCATATTAAACCGAAACTCGGTCAAAAAACGGCTTATTTAGAAAGATATTTGTAAAATCTTCCAAATTAAGCCGAGATTCGCTCTAAAAACGGCTTATTTAGAAGGGTATTTGTAAAATCGTCCATATTAAGCCGAAGTTCGCTCGAAAAACGGCTTATTTAGAAAGATATTTGTAAAATCTTCCATATTAAGCCGAAATTCGCTCGAAAAACGGCTTATTTAGAAGGATATTTGTAAAATCATCCATATTAAGCCGAAACTCGCTGGAAAAACGGCTTATTTAGAAAGATATTTATAAAATCTTCCATATTAAGCCGAAACTCGGTCGAAAAACGGCTTATTTAGAAAGATATTTATAAAATCTTCCATATTAAGCCAAAATTCGCTCGAAAAATGGCTTATTTAGAAAGATATTTGTAAAATCTTCCATATTAAGCGAAAACTCGCTCGAAAAACGGCTTATTTAGAAAGATATTTGCAAAATCTTCCATATTAAGCCGAAATTCGCTCGAAAAACGGCTTATTTAGTAAGATATTCGCAAAATCTTCCAAATTAAGCCGAAATTCGCTCGAAAAACGGCTTATTTAGAAAGATAATTGAAAAATCTTCCATATTAAGCCGAAATTCGCTCGAAAAACGGCTTATTTAGAAAGATATTTGTAAAATCTTCCATATTAAGCCGAAATTCGCTCTAAAAACGGCTTATTTAGAAAGATATTTGAAAAATCTTCCATATTATGCCGAAACTCGGTCAAAAAAAGGGTTATTAAGAAAGATATTTGTAAAATCTTCCATATTAAGCCGAAATTCGCTCGAAAAACGGCTTATTTAGAAAGATATTTGTAAAATCTTCCAAATTAAGCCGAAATTCGCTCTAAAAACGGCTTATTTAGAAAGATATTTGTAAAATCTTCCAAATTAAGCCGAAATTCGCTCTAAAAACGGCTTATTTAGAAAGATATTTGTAAAATCTTCCATATTAAGCCGAAATTCGCTCGAAAAACGACTTTTTTAGAAAGATATTTGTAAAATCTTCCATATTAAGCCGAAATTCGCTCGAAAAACGGCTTATTTAGAAAGATATTTGTAAAATCTTTTAAATTAAGCCGAAATTCGCTCGAAAAACGGCTTATTTAGAAAGATATTTGTAATATCTTCCATATTAAGCGAAAATTCGCTCGATAAAGGGCTTATTTAGAAAGATATTTGCAAAATCTACCATATTGAGCCGAAATTCGCTCGAAAAACGGGTTATTTAGAAAGATATTTGTAAAATCTTTTAAATTAAGCCTAAAATTGGCTCGAAAAACGGCTTATTTAGAAAGATATTTGTAAAATCTTCCATATTAAGCCAAAATTCGCCCTAAAAACGGCTTATTTAGAAAGATATTTGTAAAATCTTTTAAATTAAGCCAAAATTAGCTCGAAAAACGGCTTATTTAGAAAGATATTTGTAAAATCTTCCATATTAAGCCGAAATTCGCTCGAAAAACGGCTTATTTAGAAAGATATTTGTAAAATCTTCCATATTAAGCCAAAATTCGCTCGAAAAACGGCTTATTTAGAAAGATATTTGTAAAATCTTCCATATTAAGCCGAAACTCGGTCGAAAAACGGCTTATTAAGAAAGATATTTGTAAAATCTTCCATATTAAGCCAAAATTCGGTCAAAAAACGGCTTATTTAGAAAGATATTTGTAAAATCTTCCAAATTAAGCCGAGATTCGCTCTAAAAACGGCTTATTTAGAAGGGTATTTGTAAAATCGTCCATATTAAGCCGAAGTTCGCTCGAAAAACGGCTTATTTAGAAAGATATTTGTAAAATCTTCCATATTAAGCCGAAATTCGCTCGAAAAACGGCTTATTTAGAAGGATATTTGTAAAATCATCCATATTAAGCCGAAACTCGCTGGAAAAACGGCTTATTTAGAAAGATATTTATAAAATCTTCCATATTAAGCCGAAACTCGGTCGAAAAACGGCTTATTTAGAAAGATATTTATAAAATCTTCCATATTAAGCCAAAATTCGCTCGAAAAATGGCTTATTTAGAAAGATATTTGTAAAATCTTCCATATTAAGCGAAAACTCGCTCGAAAAACGGCTTATTTAGAAAGATATTTGCAAAATCTTCCATATTAAGCCGAAATTCGCTCGAAAAACGGCTTATTTAGTAAGATATTCGCAAAATCTTCCAAATTAAGCCGAAATTCGCTCGAAAAACGGCTTATTTAGAAAGATAATTGAAAAATCTTCCATATTAAGCCGAAATTCGCTCGAAAAACGGCTTATTTAGAAAGATATTTGTAAAATCTTCCATATTAAGCCGAAATTCGCTCTAAAAACGGCTTATTTAGAAAGATATTTGAAAAATCTTCCATATTATGCCGAAACTCGGTCAAAAAAAGGGTTATTAAGAAAGATATTTGTAAAATCTTCCATATTAAGCCGAAATTCGCTCGAAAAACGGCTTATTTAGAAAGATATTTGTAAAATCTTCCAAATTAAGCCGAAATTCGCTCTAAAAACGGCTTATTTAGAAAGATATTTGTAAAATCTTCCAAATTAAGCCGAAATTCGCTCTAAAAACGGCTTATTTAGAAAGATATTTGTAAAATCTTCCATATTAAGCCGAAATTCGCTCGAAAAACGACTTTTTTAGAAAGATATTTGTAAAATCTTCCATATTAAGCCGAAATTCGCTCGAAAAACGGCTTATTTAGAAAGATATTTGTAAAATCTTTTAAATTAAGCCGAAATTCGCTCGAAAAACGGCTTATTTAGAAAGATATTTGTAATATCTTCCATATTAAGCGAAAATTCGCTCGATAAAGGGCTTATTTAGAAAGATATTTGCAAAATCTACCATATTGAGCCGAAATTCGCTCGAAAAACGGGTTATTTAGAAAGATATTTGTAAAATCTTTTAAATTAAGCCTAAAATTGGCTCGAAAAACGGCTTATTTAGAAAGATATTTGTAAAATCTTCCATATTAAGCCAAAATTCGCCCTAAAAACGGCTTATTTAGAAAGATATTTGTAAAATCTTTTAAATTAAGCCAAAATTAGCTCGAAAAACGGCTTATTTAGAAAGATATTTGTAAAATCTTCCATATTAAGCCGAAATTCGCTCGAAAAACGGCTTATTTAGAAAGATATTTGTAAAATCTTCCATATTAAGCCAAAATTCGCTCGAAAAACGGCTTATTTAGAAAGATATTTGTAAAATCTTCCATATTAAGCCGAAACTCGGTCGAAAAACGGCTTATTAAGAAAGATATTTGTAAAATCTTCCATATTAAGCCAAAATTCGCTCGAATAACGGCTTATTTAGAAAGATATATGTAATATCTTCCATATTAAGCGAAAATTCGCTCGAAAAACGGCTTATTTAGAAAGATATTTGCAAAATCTTCCATATTAAGCCAAAATTCGCTCGAAAAACGGCTTATTTAGTAAGATATTCGCAAAATCTTCCACATTAAGCCGAAATTCGCTCGAAAAACGGCTTATTTAGAAAGATATTTGTAAAATCTTTTAAAATAAGCCTAAATTCGTTCGAAAAACGGCTTATTTAGAAAGATATTTGTAAAATCTTCCATATTAAGCCAAAATTCGCTCAAAAACCGGCTTATTTAGAAAGATATTTGAAAAATCTTCCATATTAAGCCGAAACTCGGTCAAAAAACGGCTTATTTAGAAAGATATTTGTAAAATCTTCCATATTAAGCCAAAATTCGCTCGAAAAACGGCTTATTTAGAAAGATATATGTAAAATCTTCCATATTAAGCGAAAATTCGCTCGAAAAACGGCTCATTTAGAAAGATATTTGCAAAATCTTCCATATTAAGCCAAAATTCGCTCGCAAAACGGCTTATTTAGTAAGATATTCGCAAAATTTTCCAAATTAAGCCGAAATTCGCTCGAAAAACGGCTTATATAGAAAGATATTTGTAAAATCTTTTAATTTAAGCCGAAATTCGCTCGAAAAACGGCTTATTTAGAAAGATATTTGCAAAATCTTCCATATTAAGCCAAAATTCACTCAAAAACCGGCTTATTTAGAAAGATATTTGTAAAATCTTCCATATTAAACCGAAACTCGGTCAAAAAACGGCTTATTTTGAAAGATATTTGTAAAATCTTCCATATTAAGCCGAAATTCGCTCGAAAAACGGCTTATTTAAAAAGATATTTGTAAAATCTTCCATATTAGGCCGAAACTCGCTGGAAAAACGGCTTATTTAGAAAGATATTTGTAAAATCTTCCATATTAAGCCGATACTCGGTCGAAAAACGGCTTGTTTAGAAAGATATTTGTAAAATCTTCCATATTAAGCCAAAATTCGCTCGAAAAACGGCTTATTTAGAAAGATATTTGTAATATCTTCCATATTAAGCTAAAATTCGCTCGAAAAACGGCTTATTTAGAAAGATATTTGCAAAATCTTCCATATTAAGCCGAAATTCGCTCGAAAAACGGCTTATTTAGTAAGATATTCGCAAAATCTTCCAGATTAAGCCGAAATTCGCTCGAAAAACGGCTTATTTAGAAAGATATTTGTAAAATCTTTTAAATTAAGCCGAAATTCGCTCGAAAAACGGCTTATTTAGAAAGATATTTGTAAAATCTTCCATATTAAGCCGAAATTCGCTGTAAAAACGGCTTATTTAGAAAGATATTTGTAAAATCTTCCATATTAAGCCAAAATTCGCTCGAAAAACGGCTTATTTAGTAAGATATTCGCAAAATCTTCCAAATTAAGCCGAAATTCGCTCAAAAACCGGCTTATTTAGAAAGATATTTGAAAAATCTTCCATATTAAGCCGAAACTCGGTCAAAAAACGGCTTATTTAGAAAGATATTTGTAAAATCTTCCATATTTAGCCAAAATTCGCTCGAAAAACGGCTTATTTAGAAAGATATATGTAAAATCTTCCATATTAAGCGAAAATTCGCACGAAAAACGGCTTATTTAGAAAGATATTTGTAAAATCTTCCAAATTAAGCCGAAATTCGGTCTAAAAACGGCTTATTTAGAAAGATATTTGTAAAATCTTCCATATTAAGCCGAAATTCGCTCGAAAAACGGCTTATTTAGAAAGATATTTGTAAAATCTTCCATATTAAGCCGAAATTCGCTCTAAAAACGGCTTATTTAGAAAGATATTTGTAAAATCTTTTAATTTAAGCCGAAATTCGCTCGAAAAACGGCTTATTTAGAAAGATATTTGTAAAATCTTCCATATTAAGCCAAAATTCGCTCAAAAACCGGCTTATTTAGAAAGATATTTGTAAAATCTTCCATATTAAAACGAAACTCGGTCGAAAAACGGCTTATTTACAAAGATATTTGTAAAATCTTCCATATTAAGCCAAAATTCGCTCGAAAAACGGCTTATTTAGAAAGATATTTGTAAAATCTTCCATATTAAGCGAAAATTCGCTCGAAAAACGGCTTATTTAGAAAGATATTTGCAAAATCTTCCATATTAAGCCGAAATTCGCTCGAAAAACGGCTTATTTAGTAAGATATTCGCAAAATCTTCCAAATTAAGCCGAAATTCGCTCGAAAAACGGCTTATTTAGAAAGATAATTGAAAAATCTTCCATATTAAGCCAAAATTCGCTCGAAAAACGGCTTATTTAGAAAGATATTTGTAAAATCTTCCATATTAAGCCGAAATTCGCTCTAAAAACGGCTTATTTAGAAAGATATTTGAAAAATCTTCCATATTAAGCCGAAACTCGGTCAAGAAACGGCTTATTAAGAAAGATATTTGTAAAATCTTCCATATTAAGCCGAAATTCGCTCTAAAAACGGCTTATTTAGAAAGATATTTGTAAAATCTTTTAAATTAAGCCGAAATTCGCTCGAAAAACGGCTTATTTAGAAAGATATTTGTAAAATCTTCCATATTAAGCGAAAATTCGCTCGAAAAACGGCTTATATAGTAAGATATTCGCAAAATCTTCCAAATTAAGCCGAAATTCGCTCGAAAAACGGCTTATTTAGAAAGATATATGTAATATCTTCCATATTAAGCGAAAATTCGCTCGAAAAACGGCTTATTTAGAAAGATATTTGCAAAATCTTCCATATTAAGCCAAAATTCGCTCGAAAAACGGCTTATTTAGTAAGATATTCGCAAAATCTTCCAAATTAAGCCGAAATTCGCTCGAAAAACGGCTTATTTAGAAAGATATTTGTAAAATCTTTTAAATTAAGCCTAAATTCGTTCGAAAAACGGCTTATTTAGAAAGATATTTGTAAAATCTTCCATATTAAGCCAAAATTCGCTGAAAAACCGGCTTATTTAGAAAGATATTTGAAAAATCTTCTATATTAAGCCGAAACTCGGTCAAAAAACGGCTTATTTAGAAAGATATTTGTAAAATCTTCCATATTTAGCCAAAATTCGCTCGAAAAACGGCTTATTTAGAAAGATATATGTAAAATCTTCCATATTAAGCGAAAATTCGCTCGAAAAACGGCTTATTTAGAAAGATATTTGTAAAATCTTCCAAATTTAGCCGAAATTCGCTCTAAAAACGGCTTATTTAGAAAGATATTTGTAAAATCTTCCATATTAAGCCGAAATTCGCTCTAAAAACGGCTTATTTAGAAAGATATTTGTAAAATCTTTTAAATTAAGCCGAAATTCGCTCGAAAAACGGCTTATTTAGAAAGATATTTGTAAAATCTTCCATATTAAGCCGAAACTCGCTCTAAAAACGGCTTATTTAGAAAGATATTTGTAAAATCTTTTAAATTAAGACGACATTCGCTCGAAGAACGGCTTATTTAGAAAGATATTTGTAAAATCTTCCATATTAAGCCGAAACTCGGTCGAAAAACGGCTTATTTAGAAAGATATTTGTAAAATCTTCCATATTAAGCCAAAATTCGCTCGAAAAACGGCTTATTTAGAAATATATTTGTAAAATCTTCCATATTAAGCCGAAACTCGGTCGAAAAACGGCTTATTTAGAAAGATATTTGTAAAATCTTCCATATTAAGCCAAAATTCGCTCGAAAAACGGCTTATTTAGAAAGATATATGTAATATCTTCCATATTAAGCGAAAATTCGCTCGAAAAACGGCTTATTTAGAAAGATATTTGCAAAATCTTCCAAAGTAAGCCGAAATTCGCTCGAAAAACGGCTTATTTAGAAAGATATATGTAAAATCATTTAAATTAAGCCTAAATTCGTTCGAAAAACGGCTTATTTAGAAAGATATTTGTAAAATCTTCCATATTAAGCCAAAATTCGCTCAAAAACCGGCTTATTTAGAAAGATATTTGAAAAATCTTCCATATTAAGCCGAAACTCGGTCAAAAAACGGCTTATTTAGAAAGATATTTGTAAAATCTTCCATATTAAGCCAAAATTCGCTCGAAAAACGGCTTATTTAGAAAGATATATGTAAAATCTTCCATATTAAGCGAAAATTCACTCAAAAAACGGCTTATTAAGAAAGATATTTAAAAAATCTTCCATATTAAGCCAAAATTCGCTCGAAAAACGGCTTATTTAGTAAGACATTCGCAAAATTTTCCAAATTAAGCCGAAATTCGCTCGAAAAACGGCTTATATAGAAAGATATTTGTAAAATCCTTTAATTTAAGCCGAAATTCGCTCGAAAAACGGCTTATTTAGAAAGATATTTGTAAAATCTTCCATATTAAGCCAAAATTCGCTCAAAAACCGGCTTATTTAGAAAGATATTTGTATAATCTTCCATATTAAACCGAAACTCGGTCAAAAAACGGCTTATTTAGAAAGATATTTGTAAAATCTTCCAAATTAAGCCGAGATTCGCTCTAAAAACGGCTTATTTAGAAGGGTATTTGTAAAATCGTCCATATTAAGCCGAAGTTCGCTCGAAAAACGGCTTATTTAGAAAGATATTTGTAAAATCTTCCATATTAAGCCGAAATTCGCTCGAAAAACGGCTTATTTAGAAGGATATTTGTAAAATCTTCCATATTAAGCCGAAACTCGCTGGAAAAACGGCTTATTTAGAAAGATATTTATAAAATCTTCCATATTAAGCCGAAACTCGGTCGAAAAACGGCTTATTTAGAAAGATATTTATAAAATCTTCCATATTAAGCCAAAATTCGCTCGAAAAATGGCTTATTTAGAAAGATATTTGTAAAATCTTCCATATTAAGCGAAAATTCGCTCGAAAAACGGCTTATTTAGAAAGATATTTGCAAAATCTTCCATATTAAGCCGAAATTCGCTCGAAAAACGGCTTATTTAGTAAGATATTCGCAAAATCTTCCAAATTAAGCCGAAATTCGCTCGAAAAACGGCTTATTTAGAAAGATAATTGAAAAATCTTCCATATTAAGCCGAAATTCGCTCGAAAAACGGCTTATTTAGAAAGATATTTGTAAAATCTTCCATATTAAGCCGAAATTCGCTCTAAAAACGGCTTATTTAGAAAGATATTTGAAAAATCTTCCATATTATGCCGAAACTCGGTCAAAAAAAGGGTTATTAAGAAAGATATTTGTAAAATCTTCCATATTAAGCCGAAATTCGCTCGAAAAACGGCTTATTTAGAAAGATATTTGTAAAATCTTCCAAATTAAGCCGAAATTCGCTCTAAAAACGGCTTATTTAGAAAGATATTTGTAAAATCTTCCAAATTAAGCCGAAATTCGCTCTAAAAACGGCTTATTTAGAAAGATATTTGTAAAATCTTCCATATTAAGCCGAAATTCGCTCGAAAAACGACTTTTTTAGAACGATATTTGTTAAATCTTCGATATTAAGCCGAAATTCGCTCGAAAAACGGCTTATTTAGAAAGATATTTGTAAAATCTTTTAAATTAAGCCGAAATTCGCTCGAAAAACGGCTTATTTAGAAAGATATTTGTAATATCTTCCATATTAAGCGAAAATTCGCTCGATAAAGGGCTTATTTAGAAAGATATTTGCAAAATCTTCCATATTAAGCCGAAATTCGCTCGAAAAACGGGTTATTTAGAAAGATATTTGTAAAATCTTTTAAATTAAGCCTAAAATTGGCTCGAAAAACGGCTTATTTAGAAAGATATTTGTAAAATCTTCCATATTAAGCCGAAATTCGCCCTAAAAACGGCTTATTTAGAAAGATATTTGTAAAATCTTCCATATTAAGCCGAAATTCGCTCGAAAAACGGCTTATTTAGAAAGATATTTGTAAAATCTTCCATATTAAGCCAAAATTCGCTCGAAAAACGGCTTATTTAGAAAGATATTTGTAAAATCTTCCATATTAAGCCGAAACTCGGTCGAAAAACGGCTTATTAAGAAAGATATTTGTAAAATCTTCCATATTAAGCCAAAATTCGCTCGAAAAACGGCTTATTTAGAAAGATATATGTAATATCTTCCATATTAAGCGAAAATTCGCTCGAAAAACGGCTTATTTAGAAAGATATTTGCAAAATCTTCCATATTAAGCCAAAATTCGCTCGAAAAACGGCTTATTTAGTAAGATATTCGCAAAATCTTCCACATTAAGCCGAAATTCGCTCGAAAAACGGCTTATTTAGAAAGATATTTGTAAAATCTTTTAAAATAAGCCTAAATTCGTTCGAAAAACGGCTTATTTAGAAAGATATTTGTAAAATCTTCCATATTAAGCCAAAATTCGCTCGAAAAACGGCTTATTTAGAAAGATATATGTAAAATCTTCCATATTAAGCGAAAATTCGCTCGAAAAACGGCTCATTTAGAAAGATATTTGCAAAATCTTCCATATTAAGCCAAAATTCGCTCGCAAAACGGCTTATTTAGTAAGATATTCGCAAAATTTTCCAAATTAAGCCGAAATTCGCTCGAAAAACGGCTTATATAGAAAGATATTTGTAAAATCTTTTAATTTAAGCCGAAATTCGCTCGAAAAACGGCTTATTTAGAAAGATATTTGCAAAATCTTCCATATTAAGCCAAAATTCACTCAAAAACCGGCTTATTTAGAAAGATATTTGTAAAATCTTCCATATTAAACCGAAACTCGGTCAAAAAACGGCTTATTTTGAAAGATATTTGTAAAATCTTCCATATTAAGCCGAAATTCGCTCGAAAAACGGCTTATTTAAAAAGATATTTGTAAAATCTTCCATATTAGGCCGAAACTCGCTGGAAAAACGGCTTATTTAGAAAGATATTTGTAAAATCTTCCATATTAAGCCGATACTCGGTCGAAAAACGGCTTGTTTAGAAAGATATTTGTAAAATCTTCCATATTAAGCCAAAATTCGCTCGAAAAACGGTTTATTTAGAAAGATATTTGTAATATCTTCCATATTAAGCTAAAATTCGCTCGAAAAACGGCTTATTTAGAAAGATATTTGCAAAATCTTCCATATTAAGCCGAAATTCGCTCGAAAAACGGCTTATTTAGTAAGATATTCGCAAAATCTTCCAAATTAAGCCGAAATTCGCTCGAAAAACGGCTTATTTAGAAAGATATTTGTAAAATCTTTTAAATTAAGCCGAAATTCGCTCGAAAAACGGCTTATTTAGAAAGATATTTGTAAAATCTTCCATATTAAGCCGAAATTCGCTGTAAAAACGGCTTATTTAGAAAGATATTTGTAAAATCTTTTAAATTAAGCCAAATTCGCTCGAAAAACGGCTTATTTAGAAAGATATTTGTAAAATCTTCCATATTAAGCCGAAATTCGGTCGAAAAACGGCTTATTTAGAAAGATATTTGTAAAATCTTCCAAATTAAGCCGAGATTCGCTCTAAAAACGGCTTATTTAGAAGGGTATTTGTAAAATCGTCCATATTAAGCCGAAGTTCGCTCGAAAAACGGCTTATTTAGAAAGATATTTGTAAAATCTTCCATATTAAGCCGAAATTCGCTCGAAAAACGGCTTATTTAGAAGGATATTTGTAAAATCATCCATATTAAGCCGAAACTCGCTGGAAAAACGGCTTATTTAGAAAGATATTTATAAAATCTTCCATATTAAGCCGAAACTCGGTCGAAAAACGGCTTATTTAGAAAGATATTTATAAAATCTTCCATATTAAGCCAAAATTCGCTCGAAAAATGGCTTATTTAGAAAGATATTTGTAAAATCTTCCATATTAAGCGAAAACTCGCTCGAAAAACGGCTTATTTAGAAAGATATTTGCAAAATCTTCCATATTAAGCCGAAACTCGGTCGAAAAACGGCTTATTAAGAAAGATATTTGTAAAATCTTCCATATTAAGCCAAAATTCGCTCGAAAAACGGCTTATTTAGAAAGATATATGTAATATCTTCCATATTAAGCGAAAATTCGCTCGAAAAACGGCTTATTTAGAAAGATATTTGCAAAATCTTCCATATTAAGCCAAAATTCGCTCGAAAAACGGCTTATTTAGTAAGATATTCGCAAAATCTTCCACATTAACCCGAAATTCGCTCGAAAAACGGCTTATTTAGAAAGATATTTGTAAAATCTTCCATATTAAGCCGAAACTCGGTCAAAAAACGGCTTATTTAGAAAGATATTTGTAAAATCTTCCATATTAAGCCAAAATTCGCTCGAAAAACGGCTTATTTAGAAAGATATATGTAAAATCTTCCATATTAAGCGAAAATTCGCTCGAAAAACGGCTCATTTAGAAAGATATTTGCAAAATCTTCCATATTAAGCCAAAATTCGCTCGCAAAACGGCTTATTTAGTAAGATATTCGCAAAATTTTCCAAATTAAGCCGAAATTCGCTCGAAAAACGGCTTATATAGAAAGATATTTGTAAAATCTTTTAATTTAAGCCGAAATTCGCTCGAAAAACGGCTTATTTAGAAAGATATTTGTAAAATCTTCCATATTAAGCCAAAATTCGCTCAAAAACCGGCTTATTTAGAAAGATATTTGTAAAATCTTCCATATTAAACCGAAACTCGGTCAAAAAACGGCTTATTTAGAAAGATATTTGTAAAATCTTCCATATTAAGCCGAAATTCGCTCGAAAAACGGCTTATTTAAAAAGATATTTGTAAAATCTTCCATATTAAGCCGAAACTCGCTGGAAAAACGGCTTATTTAGAAAGATATTTGTAAAATCTTCCATATTAAGCCGATACTCGGTCGAAAAACGGCTTGTTTAGAAAGATATTTGTAAAATCTTCCATATTAAGCCGAAACTCGGTCGAAAAACGGCTTATTTAGAAAGATATTTGTAAAATCTTCCATATTAAGCGAAAATTCGCTCGAAAAACGGCTTATTTAGAAAGATATTTGCAAAATCTTCCATATTAAGCCGAAATTCGCTCGAAAAACGGCTTATTTAGTAAGATATTCGCAAAGTCTTCCAAATTAAGCCGAAATTCGCTCGAAAAACGGCTTATTTAGAAAGATAATCGAAAAATCTTCCATATTAAGCCGAAACTCGGTCAAAAAACGGCTTATTAAGAAAGATATTTGTAAAATCTTCCATATTAAGCCGAAATTCGCTCTAAAAACGGCTTATTTAGAAAGATATTTGTAAAATCTTCCAAATTAAGCCGAAATTCGCTCTAAAAACGGCTTATTTAGAAAGATATTTGTAAAATCTTCCTTATTAAGTCAAAATTCGCTCGAAAAACGGCTTATTTAGAAAGATATTCGAAAAATCTTCCAAATTAAGCCGAAATTCGCTCGAAAAACGGCTTATTTAGAAAGATATTTGTAAAATCTTTTAAATTAAGCCGAAATTCGCTCGAAAAACGGCTTATTTAGAAAGATATTTGTAAAATCTTCCATATTAAGCGAAAATTCGCTCGAAAAACGGCTTAAATAGTAAGATATTCGCAAAAACTTCCAAATTAAGCCGAAATTCGCTCGAAAAACGGATTATTTAGAAAGATATATGTAATATCTTCCATATTAAGCGAAAATTCGCTCGAAAAAGGGCTTATTTAGAAAGATATTTGCAAAATTTTCCATATTAAGCCAAAATTTGCTCGAAAAACGACTTATTTAGTAAGATATTCGCAAAATCTTCCAAATTAAGCCGAAATTCGCTCGAAAAACGGCTTATTTAGAAAGATATTTGTAAAATCTTCCATATTAAGCCAAAATTCGCTCAAAAACCGGCTTATTTAGAAAGATATTTGAAAAATCTTCCATATTAAGCCGAAACTCGGTCAAAAAACGGCTTATTTAGAAAGATATTTGTAAAATCTTCCATATTTAGCCAAAATTCGCTCGAAAAACGGCTTATTTAGAAAGATATATGTAAAATCTTCCATATTAAGCGAAAATTCGCTCGAAAAACGGCTTATTTAGAAAGATATTTGTAAAATCTTCCAAATTAAGCCGAAATTCGCTCTAAAAATGGCTTATTTAGAAAGATATTTGTAAAATCTTCCAAATTAAGCCGAAATTCGCTCGATAAACGGCTTATTTAGAAAGATATTTGTAAAATCTTCCATATTAAGCCGAAATTCGCTCTAAAAACGGCTTATTTAGAAAGATATTTGTAAAATCTTTTAAATTAAGCCGAAATTCGCTCGAAAAACGGCTTATTTAGAAAGATATTTGTAAAATCTTCCATATTAAGCAAAAATTCGCTCGATAAACGGCTTATTTAGAATGATATTTGCAAAATCTTCCATATTAAGCCAAAATTCGCTCGAAAAACGGCTTATTTAGAAATATATTTGTAAAATCTTCCAAATTAAGCCGAAATTCGCTCGAAAAAAGGCTTATTTAGAAAGATATTTGTAAAATCTTTTAAATTAAGCCTAAATTCGTTCGAAAAACGGCTTATTTAGAAAGATATTTGTAAAATCTTCCATATTAAGCCAAAATTCGCTCAAAAACCGGCTTATTTAGAAAGATATTTGAAAAATCTTCCATATTAAGCCGAAACTCGGTCAAAAAACGGCTTATTTAGAAAGATATTTGTAAAATCTTCCATATTAAGCCAAAATTCGCTCGAAAAACGGCTTATTTAGAAAGATATATGTAAAATCTTCCATATTAAGCGAAAATTCACTCGAAAAACGGCTTATTAAGAAAGATATTTGCAAAATCTTCCATATTAAGCCAAAATTCGCTCGAAAAACGGCTTATTTAGTAAGACATTCGCAAAATTTTCCAAATTAAGCCGAAATTCGCTCGAAAAACGGCTTATATAGAAAGATATTTGTAAAATCTTTTAATTTAAGCCGAAATTCGCTCGAAAAACGGCTTATTTAGTAAGATATTTGTAAAATCTTCCATATTAAGCCAAAATTCGCTCAAAAACCGGCTTATTTAGAAAGATATTTGTAAAATCTTCCATATTAAACCGAAACTCGGTCAAAAAACGGCTTATTTAGAAAGATATTTGTAAAATCTTCCAAATTAAGCCGAGATTCGCTCTTAAAACGGCTTATTTAGAAGGGTATTTGTAAAATCTTCCATATTAAGCCGAAATTCGCTCGAAAAACGGCTTATTTAGAAAGATATTTGTAAAATCTTCCATATTAAGCCGAAATTCGCTCGAAAAACGGCTTATTTAGAAGGATATTTGCAAAATCTTCCATATTAAGCCGAAATTCGCTCGAAAAACGGCTTATTTAGTAAGATATTCGCAAAATCTTCCAAATTAAGCCGAAATTCGCTCGAAAAACGGCTTATTTAGAAAGATAATTGAAAAATCTTCCATATTAAGCCGAAATTCGCTCGAAAAACGGCTTATTTAGAAAGATATTTGTAAATTCTTCCATATTAAGCCGAAATTCGCTCTAAAAACGGCTTATTTAGAAAGATATTTGAAAAATCTTCCATATTAAGCCGAAACTCGGTCAAAAAACGGATTATTAAGAAAGATATTTGTAAAATCTTCCATATTAAGCCGAAATTCGCTCGAAAAACGGCTTATTTAGAAAGATATTTGTAAAATCTTCCAAATTAAGCCGAAATTCGCTCTAAAAACGGCTTATTTAGAAAGATATTTGTAAAGTCTTCCAAATTAAGCCGAAATTCGCTCTAAAAACGGCTTATTTAGAAAGATTTTTGTAAAATCTTCCATATTAAGCCGAAATTCGCTCGAAAAACGGCTTATTTAGAAAGATATTTGTAAAATCTTCCATATTAAGCCGAAATTCGCTCTAAAAACGGCTTATTTAGAAAGATATTTGTAAAATCTTTTAAATTAAGCCGAAATTCGCTCGAAAAACGGCTTATTTAGAAAGATATTTGTAATATCTTCCATATTAAGCGAAAATTCGCTCGATAAAGGGCTTATTTAGAAAGATATTTGCAAAATCTTCCATATTAAGCCGAAATTCGCTAGAAAAACGGCCTATTTAGTAAGATATTCGCAAAAACTTCCAAATTAAGCCGAAATTCGCTCGAAAAACGGCTTATTTAGAAAGATATTTGTAAAATCTTTTAAATTAAGCCTAAAATTGGCTCGAAAAACGGCTTATTTAGAAAGATATTTGTAAAATCTTCCATATTAAGCCGAAATTCGCTCTAAAAACGGCTTATTTAGAAAGATATTTGCAAAATCTTCCATATTAAGCCAAAATTCGCTCGAAAAACGGCTTATTTAGAAAGATATTTGTAAAATCTTCCATATTAAGCCGAAACTCGGTCGAAAAACGGTTTATTTAGAAAGATATTTGTAAAATCTTCCATATTAAGCCAAAATTCGCTCGAAAAACGGCTTATTTAGAAAGATATTTGTAAAATCTTCCATATTAAGCCGAAACTCGGTCGAAAAACGGCTTATTAAGAAAGATATTTGTAAAATCTTCCATATTAAGCCAAAATTCGCTCGAAAAACGGCTTATTTAGAAAGATATATGTAATATCTTCCATATTAAGCGAAAATTCGCTCGAAAAACGGCTTATTTAGAAAGATATTTGCAAAATCATCCATATTAAGCCAAAATTCGCTCGAAAAACGGCTTATTTAGTAAGATATTCGCAAAATCTTCCAAATTAAGCCGAAATTCGCTCGAAAAACGGCTTATTTAGAAAGATATTTGTAAAATCTTTTAAAATAAGCCTAAATTCGTTCGAAAAACGGCTTATTTAGAAAGATATTTGTAAAATCTTCCATATTAAGCCAAAATTCGCTCAAAAACCGGCTTATTTAGAAAGATATTTGAAAAATCTTCCATATTAAGCCGAAACTCGGTCAAAAAACGGCTTATTTAGAAAGATATTTGTAAAATCTTCCATATTAAGCCGAAATTCGCTCGAAAAACGGCTTATTTAGAAAGATATTTGTAAAATCTTCCATATTAAGCCAAAATTCGCTCAAATACCGGCTTATTTAGAAAGATATTTGTAAAATCTTCCATATTAAACCGAAACTCGGTAAAAAACGGCTTATTAAGAAAGATATTTGTAAAATCTTCCATATTAAGCCGAAATTCGCTCGAAAAACGGCTTATTTAGAAAGATATTTGTAAAATCTTCCAAATTAAGCCGAAATTCGCTCTAAAAACGGCTTATTTAGAAAGATATTTGTAAAATCTTCCAAATTAAGCCGAAATTCGCTCTAAAAACGGCTTATTTAGAAAGATTTTTGTAAAATCTTCCATATTAAGCCGAAATTCGCTCGAAAAACGGCTTATTTAGAAAGATATTTGTAAAATCTTCCATATTAAGCCGAAATTCGCTCTAAAAACGGCTTATTTAGAAAGATATTTGTAAAATCTTTTAAATTAAGCCGAAATTCGCTCGAAAAACGGCTTATTTAGAAAGATATTTGTAATATCTTCCATATTAAGCGAAAATTCGCTCGATAAAGGGCTTATTTAGAAAGATATTTGCAAAATCTTCCATATTAAGCCGAAATTCGCTAGAAAAACGGCCTATTTAGTAAGATATTCGCTAAATCTTCCAAATTAAGCCGAAATTCGCTCGAAAAACGGCTTATTTAGAAAGATATTTGTAAAATCTTTTAAATTAAGCCTAAAATTGGCTCGAAAAACGGCATATTTAGAAAGATATTTGTAAAATCTTCCATATTAAGCCGAAATTCGCTCTAAAAACGGCTTATTTAGAAAGATATTTGTGAAATCTTTTAAATTAAGCCAAAATTCGCTCGAAAAACGGCTTATTTAGAAAGATATTTGTAAAATCTTCCATATTAAGCCGAAACTCGGTCGAAAACCGGCTTATTTAGAAAGATATTTGTAAAATCTTCCATATTAAGCCAAAATTCGCTCGAAAAACGGCTTATTTAGAAAGATATTTGTAAAATCTTCCATATTAAGCCGAAACTCGGTCGAAAAACGGCTTATTAAGAAAGATATTTGTAAAATCTTCCATATTAAGCCAAAATTCGCTCGAAAAACGGCTTATTTAGAAAGATATTTGCAAAATCTTCCATATTAAGCCAAAATTCGCTCGAAAAACGGCTTATTTAGTAAGATATTCGCAAAATCTTCCAAATTAAGCCGAAATTCGCTCGAAAAACGGCTTATTTAGAAAGATATTTGTAAAATCTTTTAAAATAAGCCTAAATTCGTTCGAAAAACGGCTTATTTAGAAAGATATTTGTAAAATCTTCCATATTAAGCCAAAATTCGCTCAAAAACCGGCTTATTTAGAAAGATATTTGAAAAATCTTCCATATTAAGCCGAAACTCGGTCAAAAAACGGCTTATTTAGAAAGATATTTGTAAAATCTTCCATATTAAGCGAAAATTCGCTCGAAAAACGGCTCATTTAGAAAGGTATATGTAAAATCTTCCATATTAAGCGAAAATTCGCTCGAAAAACGGCTCATTTAGAAAGATATTTGCAAAATCTTCCATATTAAGCCAAAATTCGCTCGCAAAACGGCTTATTTAGTAAGATATTCGCAAAATTTTCCAAATTAAGCCGAAATTCGCTCGAAAAACGGCTTATATAGAAAGATATTTGTAAAATCTTTTAATTTAAGCCGAAATTCGCTCGAAAAACGGCTTATTTAGAAAGATATTTGTAAAATCTTCCATATTAAGCCAAAATTCGCTCAAATACCGGCTTATTTAGAAAGATATTTGTAAAATCTTCCATATTAAACCGAAACTCGGTCAAAAAACGGCTTATTTAGAAAGATATTTGTAAAATCTTCCATATTAAGCCAAAATTCGCTCGAAAAACGGCTTATTTAGAAAGATATTGGTAAAATCTTCCATATTAAACCGAAACTCGGTGAAAAAACGGCTTATTATGAAAGATATTTGTAAAATCTTCCATATTAAGCCGAAATTCGCTCGAAAAACGGCTTGTTTAGAAAGATATTTGTAAAATCTTCCATATTAAGCGAAAATTCGCTCGAAAAACGGCTTATTTTGAAAGATATTTGCAAAATCTTCCATATCAAGCCAAAATTCGCTCTAAAAACGGCTTATTTAGTAAGATATTCGCAAAATCTTCCAAATTAAGGCGAAATTCGCTCGAAAAACGGCTTATTTAAAAAGATATTTGTAAAATCTTTTAAATTAAGCCGAAATTCGCTCGAAAAACGGCTTATTTAGAAAGATATTTGTAAAATCTTCCATATTAAGCCGAAATTCGCTCTAAAAACGGCTTATTTAGAAAGATATTTGTAAAATCTTTTAAATTAAGCCGAAATTCGCTCGAAAAACGGCTTATTCAGAAAGATATTTGTAAAATCTTCCATATTAAGCCGAAACTCGGTCGAAAAACGGCTTATTTAGAAAGATATTTGTAAAATCTTCCATATTAAGCCAAAATTCGCTCGAAAAACGGCTTATTCAGAAAGATATTTGCAAAATCTTCCATATTAAGCCGAAACTCGGTCGAAAAACGGCTTATTTAGAAAGATATTTGTAAAATCTTCCATATTAAGCCAAAATTCGCTCGAAAAACGGCTTATTTAGAAAGATATATGTAAAATCTTCCATATTAAGCGAAAATTCGCTCGAAAAACGGCTTATTTAGAAAGATATTTGCAAAATCTTCCATATTAAGCCGAAATTCGCTCGAAAAACGGCTTATTTAGAAAGATATTTGTAAAATCTTCCATATTAAGCCGAAATTCGCTCGAAAAACGGCTTATTTAGAAAGATATTGGTAAAATCTTCCATATTAAACCGAAACTCGGTCAAAAAACGGCTTTTTAAGAAAGAAATTTGTAAAATCTTCCATATTAAGCCGAAATTCGCTCGAAAAACGGCTTATTTTGAAAGATATTTGTAAAATCTTCCATATTAAGCCGAAATTCGCTCGAAAAACGGCTTATTTAGAATGATATTTTTAAAATCTTCCATATTAAGCCAAAATTCGCTCGAAAAACGGTTTATTTAGAAAGATATTTGTTAAATCTTCCATATTTATTTAGAAAGCTATTTGCAAAATCTTCGAAATGAAGCCGAAATTCGCTCGAAAAACGGCTTATTTAGTAAGATATTCGCAAATTCTTCCAAATTAAGCCAAAATTCGCTCGGAAAACGGCTTATTTAGTAAGATATTCGCAAAATCTTCCAAATTAAGCCGAAATTCGGTCGAAGAACGGCTTATTTAGAAAGATATTTGCAAAATTTTCCATATTAAGCCGAAATTCGCTCAAAAAACGGCTTATTTAGAAAGATATTCGCAAAATCTTCCAAATTCAGCCAAAATTCGCTCGAAAAACGGCTTATTTAGAAAGATATTTGTAAAATCTTCCATATTAAGCCGAAATTCGCTCGAAAAACGACTTATTTAGTAAGATATTCGCGAAATCTTTTATATTAAGCCGGAATTCGCTCGAAAAACGCCTTATTTAGAAATATATTTGTAAATCTTCCATATTAAGCCAAAATTCGCTCGAAAAACGGCCTACTTAGAAAGATATTTGTAAAATCTTCCATATTAAGCCAAAATTCGCTCAAAAACGGCTTATTTAGTAAGATATTCGCAAAATCTTCCAATTTAAGCCGAAATGGGCTCGAAAAACGGCTTATTTAGATAGATATTTGTAAAATCTTCCATATTAAGCCAAAATTCGCTCGAAAAACGGCTTAATTAGAAAGATATTTGTAAAAATCTTCCATATAATGCCGAAACTCGGTCGAAAAAAGGCTTATTTAGTAAGATATTCGTAAAATCTTTTAAATTAAGCCAAAATTCGATCGAAAAACGGCTTATTTAGAAAGATATTTGTAAAATCTTCCATATTAGGCCAAAATTCGCTCGAAAAACGGCTTATTTAGAAAGATATTTGTAAAATCTTCCATATTAAGCCAAAAATTATTTCGAAAAACGGCTTATTAAGAAAGATATTTGAAAAATCTTTCATATTGAGCCAAAATTCGCTCGAAAAACGGCTTATTTAGTAAGATATTCGCAAAATCTTCCAAATTAAGCCGAATTTCGCTCTAAAAACGGCATATTTAGAAAGATATTTGTAAAATCTTTTAAATTACGCCGAAATTCGCTCGAAAAACGGCTTATTTAGAAAGATATTTGTATAATCTTCCATATTAAGCCAAAATTCGCTCAAAAACCGGATTATTTAGAAAGTTATTTGTAAAATCGTCCATATTAAGCCGAAACTCGGTCGAAAAACGGTTTATTTAGAAAATTATTTGTAAAATCTTCCGTATTAAGCCGAAATTCGCTCGAAAAACGGCTTATTTAGAAAGATATTCGCAAACTCCTCCAAAGTAAGCCGAAATTCGGTCGAAAAACGGCTTATTTAGAAAGATATTTGCAAAATCGTCCATATTAAGCCAAAATTCGCTCGAAAAACGGCTTATTTAGTAAGATATTCGTAAAATCCTCCAAATTAACCAAAATTCGCTCGAAAAACGGCTTATTTAGAAAGATATTTGTAAAATCTTCCATATTAAGCCGAACTTCGCTCGAAAAACGGCTTATTTAGAAAGATATTTGTAAAATCTTCCATATTAAGCCAAAATTCGCTCGAAAAAAGGCTTATTTAGAAAGATATTTGTAAAATCTTCCATATTAAGCCGAAGCTCTTCGAAAAACGGCTTATTTAGTAAGATATTTGCAAAATCTTTTAAATTAAGAAGAAATTCGCTCGAAAAACGGCTTATTTAGTAAGATATCAAAAAATCTTTTAAATTAAGCCAAAATTCGCTCGAAAAACGGCTTATTTAGAAAGATATTTGTAAAATCTTCCATATTAAGCCAAAATTCACTCGAAAAACGGCTTATTTAGAAAAATATTTGCATATTCTTCCGTATTAAGCCGAAATTCGCTCGAAAAACGGCTTATTTAGAAGGATATTCGCGATAACAGCTTATTTTGAAAGATATTTGGAAAATCTTACAAATTAAGCCGAAACTCGGTAGAAATACGGCAAATTTAGTAATATATTCGCAAAATCTTCCAAATTAAGCCGAAATTCGCTCGAAAAACGGCTTATTTAGAAAGATATTTGTAAAATCTTCCAAATTAAGCCGAAATTCGCTCGAAAAACGACTTATTTAGAAAGATATTTGTAAAATCTTCCATATTAAGCCAAAATTCGCTCAAAAAACGGCTTATTTAGTAAGATATTTGCAAAATCTTTTCAATTAAGCCAAAATTCGGTCGAAAAACGGCTTATTCAGAAAGATATTCGCAAAATCTTCCAAATTAAGAGGAAATTCACTCGAAAAACGGATCATTATGTAAGATATTTGCAAAATCTTCCAAATGAAGCCGTAATTCGCTCAAAAAACGGCTTATTTAGAAAGATATTTGTAAAATCTTTCATATTAAGCAAAAATTCGCTCGAAAAAGGGCTTATTTAGAAAGATATTTGTAAAATCTTCCATATTAAGCCAAAACTCGGTCGAAAAACGGCTAATTTAGTGATATATTCGCAAAATCTTCTAAATTAAGCCAAAATTCGCTCGAAAAACGGCTTATTTAGTAAGATAATCGCAAAATCTTCCACATTAAGCCGAAATTTGCTCGAAAAACGGCTTATTTAGAAAGATATTTGAAAAATCTTCCATATTAAGCCAAAATTCGCTCGAAAAACGGCTTATTTAGTATGATATTCGCAAAATCTTCCAAATTAAGCCGAAATTCACTCGAAGAACGGATTATGATGTAAGATATTTGCAAAATCTTCCCTATTAAGCCAAAATTCGCTCAAAAAACTGCTTATTTCAGAAAATATTTGGAAAATCCTCCAAATTAAGAAGAAATTCGCTCGATGATAGGTTTATTAATAAGATATTCGCAAAATTGTCCAAATAAGGCCAAAATTCGCTTGAAAAACGGCTAATTTAGTTTGATATTCGAAAAATCTTCCAAATTAAGCCATAATTCGCTCAAAAAACGACTTGTTTAGTAAGATATTCGAAAAATATTCCCTATTAAGCCAAAATTTTCTCGAAAAACGGCATATTTAGAAAGATATTTGCGAATATTCCAAATTAAGCCGAAATTCGCTCTAAAAACTGCTAATTTCGCAAAATATTTGGAAAATCCTCCAAGTTAGGTCAAAATTCGTTCGAAGAACGGCATATTAAGTAAGATATTCGATAAATCTTCCAAATTAAGCCGAAATTCGCTCTGAAAACGGCTTATTTAGAAAGATATTTGAAAAATCTTCCAAATTGAGCCGAAATTCGCTCGAAAAACGGCATATTAAGTAAGATATTTGAAAAATCTTCCAAATAAAGCCTAAATTCGCTCGAAAAACGGCTTATTTAGAAAAATATTTGCAAAATCTTCCAAATTAGGCCAAAATTCGCTCCAAAAATAGTTTATTTCGAAAGATATTTGCAAAATCTTCCAAATTTAGCCTTAAATCGTACGAAAAACGGCTGATTTAAAAAGATATTTGAAAATTCTTTAAAATAAAGCCAAAATTCGCTTGAAAAACGGCATATTTATTAAGGTATTCGAAAAATATATCAAATTAAGCCGATATTCGCTCGTATACCGGGATGTTTAGTAAGATATTCGCAAAATCTTCCAAATTAAGCCGAAATTCGCTCGAAAAACTCCTTATTTCGCAAAATATTTGGAAAATACTCCAAATTAAGCCAAAACTCGGTTGAAAAACGGCTAATTTAGTATGATATTCGAAAACTCTTCCAAATTAAGCCGATATTCGGTCGAAAAACGGCTTATTTGGAAAGATATTTGCAAAATCTTCCATATTAAGCCAAAATTCGCTCAAAAAACGGCTTTTTAGTAGGATCTTCGAAAAATCCTCCAGATTAAGCCAAAATTTTCTCAAAAAATGGCTTATTTAGTAAGATATTCGCAAAATCTTCCGAATTCAGCCAAAATTCGCTCTAAAAACGGAATATTTAGTACGATATTCGAAAAATTTTCCAAATTAAGCAGAATTTTGCTCTAACAACGGCATATTTAGTAAGGTATTCGAAAAATCTTCCAAATTAAGCCAACATTCGTTCGGAAAACGGCTTATTTAGAAAGATATTTGCAACATCTTCCAAATTGAGCCGATATTCCCTCGAAAAAAGGCATATTTAGTAAAATATTTGCAAAATATTCCAAATTAAGCCGAAATTCGCTCTAAAAACTGCTAATTTCGCAAAATATATGGAAAATCCTCCAAGTTAGGTCAAAATTCGCTCGAAGAACGGCATATTTAGTAAGATATTCGAAAAATCATCCAAATTAACCAGAAATTCGCTCTAAAAACGGCTTATTTAGTAAGGTATCCGAAGAATCTTCCAAATTAAGCCGAAATTCGCTCGGAAAACGGGTTATTTAGAAAGATATTTGAAAAATCTTCCAAATTGAGCCGAAATTCGCTCGAAAAACGGCATATTTAGTAAGATATTTGAAAAATCTTCGAAATGAGCCGAAATTCGCTCCAAAAACAGCTTATTTAGAATGATATTTGCAAAATCTTCCAAATTAGGCCGAAATCCGCTCTAAAAACGGCTTATTTAGAAAGGTATTTGTAAAATCTTCAAAAATAAGCCAAAATTCGGTCGAAAAACGGCTTATTTAAAAGGATATTTGGAAAATCCTCAAAATTAAGCCGAAACTCGGTCGAAAAACGGCTAATTTAGTAATATATTCGCAAAATATTCCAAATTAATCCGAAATTCGCTCGAAAAACTGCTTACTTCGCAAATTATATAAAAATCCTCCAAATTAAGCAGAAATTCGATCGATATTCGGTTTATTTAGTAAGATATTCGAAAAATTGTCCAAATTAAGTCAAAATTCGCATGAAAAACGGCATATTTATAAAAATATTTGAAAAATCTTCGAAATGAAGCCGAAATTCACTTGAAAAACGGCTTATTTAATAAGATATTTGCAAATACTTCCAAATTTAGCCGAAATTCGGTCGAAAAACGGCATATTTAGAAAGATATTTGTAAAATCTTCCATATTAAGCCAAAATTCGCTCAAAAAACGGCTTATTTAGTAAGATATTTGCAAAATCTTTTAAATTAAGCCAAAATTCGCTCAAAAAACGGTTTATTTAGAAAGATATTCGCAAAATCTTCCAAATTAAGCCGAAATTCACTCGAAGAACGGTTTATTTAGAATGATATTCGCAAAATCTTCCAAATTAAGCCGAAATTCACTCGAAAAACGGATTATTATGTAAGATATTTGCAAAATCTTCCAAATTAAGCCGAAATTCGCTCGAAAAACGGCTTATTTAAATAGATATTTGTAAAATTTTCATATTAAGCCAAAATTCGCTCGAAAAACGGCTTATTTAGAAAGATATTTGCAAAATCTTCCATATTAAGCCAAAACTCGCTCGAAAAACGGCTTCTTTAGAATGGTATTTGTAAAATCCTCCGAATTAAGCAGAAATTCGCTCGATATTCGGTTTATTTAGAATGATATTTGGAAAATCCTCAAAATCTTCCAAATTGAGCCGAAATTCCCTCGAAAAACGGCATTCTTAGTAAAATATTTGAAAAATCTTCGAAATGAAGCCGAAATTCGCTCGAAAAAAGGGTTATTTAGTAAGATATTTGCAAAATCTTCCAAATTAAGCCAAAATTCCCTCGAAAATCGGCTAATTTAGAAAGATATTTGAAAAATCTTCGAGATGAAGCCGAAATTCGCTCGAAAAACGGCTTATTTAGAAAGATATTTGCAAAATCTTCCAAATTAGGCCAAAGTTCGCTCCAAAAACAGCTTACTTTGAAAGATAATTGCAAAATCTTCCAAATTTAGCCTTAATTCGAACGAAAAACGGCTGATTTAAAAAGATATTTCAAAATTCATCAAAATAAAGCCAAAATTCGCTCGAAAAACGGCTTATTTAGAAAGATATTTGCAAAATCTTCCATATTAAGCCAAAACTCGCTCGAAAAACGGCTTCTTTAGAATGGTATTTGTAAAATCCTCCGAATTAAGCAGAAATTCGCTCGATATTCGGTTTATTTAGAATGATATTTGGAAAATCCTCAAAATCTTCCAAATTGAGCCGAAATTCCCTCGAAAAACGGCATTCTTAGTAAAATATTTGAAAAATCTTCGAAATGAAGCCGAAATTCGCTCGAAAAAAGGGTTATTTAGTAAGATATTTGCAAAATCTTCCAAATTAAGCCAAAATTCCCTCGAAAATCGGCTAATTTAGAAAGATATTTGAAAAATCTTCGAGATGAAGCCGAAATTCGCTCGAAAAACGGCTTATTTAGAAAGATATTTGCAAAATCTTCCAAATTAGGCCAAAGTTCGCTCCAAAAACAGCTTACTTTGAAAGATAATTGCAAAATCTTCCAAATTTAGCCTTAATTCGAACGAAAAACGGCTGATTTAAAAAGATATTTGAAAATTCATCAAAATAAAGTCAAAATTCGCTTGAAAAACGGCATATTTAGTAAGATATTTGCAAAAACCTCCAAAGTAAGCAGAAATTTGCTGAAAAAACGGCTTATTTAGAAAGATATTTGCAAAATATTCCAAATTAATCCGAAATTCGCTCGAAAAACTGCTTATTTCGCACACTATTAGAAAAATCCTCCAAATTAAGCAGAAATTCGCTCGATATTCGGTTTATGTAGTATGATATTCGAAAAATTATCCAAATTAAGCCAAAATTAGCTTGAAAAACGGCATATTTATAAAGATATTTGAAAAATCTTCGAAATGAAGCCGAAATTCGCTTGAAAAACGGCTTATTTAGAAAGATATATGCAAAATCTTCCATATTAAGCCAAAACTCGGTCGAAAAACGGCTAATTTAGTGATATATTCGCAAAATCTTCTAAATTAAGCCAAAATTCGCTCGAAAAACGGCTTATTTAGTAAGATAATCGCAAAATCTTCCACATTAAGCCGAAATTTGCTCGAAAAACGGCTTATTTAGAAAGATATTTGAAAAATCTTCCATATTAAGCCAAAATTCGCTCGAAAAACGGCTTATTTAGTATGATATTCGCAAAATCTTCCAAATTAAGCCGAAATTCACTCGAAGAACGGATTATGATGTAAGATATTTGCAAAATCTTCCCTATTAAGCCAAAATTCGCTCAAAAAACTGCTTATTTCAGAAAATATTTGAAAAATCCTCCAAATTAAGAAGAAATTCGCTCGATAATAGGTTTATTAATAAGATATTCGCAAAATTGTCCAAATAAGGCCAAAATTCGCTTGAAAAACGGCTAATTTAGTTTGATATTCGAAAAATCTTCCAAATTAAGCCATAATTCGCTCAGAAAACGACTTATTTAGTAAGATATTCGAAAAATATTCCCTATTAAGCCAAAATTTTCTCGAAAAACGGCATATTTAGAAAGATATTTGCGAATATTCCAAATTAAGCCGAAATTCGCTCTAAAAACTGCTAATTTCGCAAAATATTTGGAAAATCCTCCAAGTTAGGTCAAAATTCGTTCGAAGAACGGCATATTAAGTAAGATATTCGATAAATCTTCCAAATTAAGCCGAAATTCGCTCTGAACCGGCTTATTTAGAAAGATATTTGAAAAATCTTCCAAATTGAGCCGAAATTCGCTCGAAAAACGGCATATTAAGTAAGATATTTGAAAAATCTTCCAAATAAAGCCTAAATTCGCTCGAAAAACGGCTTATTTAGAAAAATATTTGCAAAATCTTCCAAATTAGGCCAAAATTCGCTCCAAAAATAGTTTATTTCGAAAGATATTTGCAAAATCTTCCAAATTTAGCCTTAAATCGTACGAAAAACGGCTGATTTAAAAAGATATTTGAAAATTCTTTAAAATAAAGCCAAAATTCGCTTGAAAAACGGCATATTTATTAAGGTATTCGAAAAATATATCAAATTAGCCGATATTCGCTCGTATACCGGGATGTTTAGTAAGATATTCGCAAAATCTTCCAAATTAAGCCGAAATTCGCTCGAAAAACTCCTTATTTCGCAAAATATTTGGAAAATACTCCAAATTAAGCCAAAACTCGGTTGAAAAACGGCTAATTTAGTATGATATTCGAAAACTCTTCCAAATTAAGCCGATATTCGGTCGAAAAACGGCTTATTTGGAAAGATATTTGCAAAATCTTCCATATTAAGCCAAAATTCGCTCAAAAAACGGCTTTTTAGTAGGATCTTCGAAAAATCCTCCAGATTAAGCCAAAATTTTCTCAAAAAATGGCTTATTTAGTAAGATATTCGCAAAATCTTCCAAATTCAGCCAAAATTCGCTCTAAAAACGGAATATTTAGTACGATATTCGAAAAATTTTCCAAATTAAGCAGAATTTTGCTCTAACAACGGCATATTTAGTAAGGTATTCGAAAAATCTTCCAAATTAAGCCAACATTCGTTCGGAAAACGGCTTATTTAGAAAGATATTTGCAACATCTTCCAAATTGAGCCGATATTCCCTCGAAAAAAGGCATATTTAGTAAAATATTTGCAAAATATTCCAAATTAAGCCGAAATTCGCTCTAAAAACTGCTAATTTCGCAAAATATATGGAAAATCCTCCAAGTTAGGTCAAAATTCGCTCGAAGAACGGCATATTTAGTAAGATATTCGAAAAATCATCCAAATTAACCAGAAATTCGCTCTCAAAACGGCTTATTTAGTAAGGTATCCGAAGAATCTTCCAAATTAAGCCGAAATTCGCTCGGAAAACGGGTTATTTAGAAAGATATTTGAAAAATCTTCCAAATTGAGCCGAAATTCGCTCGAAAAACGGCATATTTAGTAAGATATTTGAAAAATCTTCGAAATGAAGCCGAACTTTGCTCGATAAACCTCACTTTTAGTAAGATATTTGAAAAATCTTCGAAATGAGCCGAAATTCGCTCCAAAAACAGCTTATTTAGAATGATATTTGCAAAATCTTCCAAATTAGGCCGAAATCCGCTCTAAAAACGGCTTATTTAGAAAGGTATTTGTAAAATCTTCCAAATTAAGCCAAAATTCGGTCGAAAAACGGCTTATTTAAAAGGATATTTGGAAAATCCTCAAAATTAAGCCGAAACTCGGTCGAAAAACGGCTAATTTAGTAATATATTCGCAAAATATTCCAAATTAATCCGAAATTCGCTCGAAAAACTGCTTACTTCGCAAATTATTTTAAAAATCCTCCAAATTAAGCAGAAATTCGATCGATATTCGGTTTATTTAGTAAGATATTCGAAAAATTGTCCAAATTAAGTCAAAATTCGCATGAAAAACGGCATATTTATAAAAATATTTGAAAAATCTTCGAAATGAAGCCGAAATTCACTTGAAAAACGGCTTATTTAATAAGATATTTGCAATTACTTCCAAATTTAGCCGAAATTCGGTCGAAAAACGGCATATTTAGTAATATATTCGCAAAATCTTCCAAATTAAGCCTAAATTCGCTCGAAAAATGGCTTATTTATATATATATTTGTAAAATCTTCCAAATTAAGCCGAAATTCGCTCGAAAAACGGCTTATTTAGAAAGATATTTGTAAAATCTTCCAAATTAAGCCAAAATTCGCTCGAAAAACGACTTATTTAGAAAGATATTTGTAAAATCTTCCATATTAAGCCAAAATTCGCTCAAAAAACGGCTTATTTAGTAAGATATTTGCAAAATCTTTTAAATTAAGCCAAAATTCGCTCAAAAAACGGTTTATTTAGAAAGATATTCGCAAAATCTTCCAAATTAAGCCGAAATTCACTCGAAGAACGGTTTATTTAGAATGATATTCGCAAAATCTTCCAAATTAAGCCGAAATTCACTCGAAACGGATTATTATGTAAGATATTTGCAAAATCTTCCAAATTAAGCCGAAATTCGCTCGAAAAACGGCTTATTTAAATAGATATTTGTAAAATTTTCATATTAAGCCAAAATTCGCTCGAAAAACGGCTTATTTAGAAAGATATTTGCAAAATCTTCCATATTAAGCCAAAACTCGCTCGAAAAACGGCTTCTTTAGAATGGTATTTGTAAAATCCTCCGAATTAAGCAGAAATTCGCTCGATATTCGGTTTATTTAGAATGATATTTGGAAAATCCTCAAAATCTTCCAAATTGAGCCGAAATTCCCTCGAAAAACGGCATTCTTAGTAAAATATTTGAAAAATCTTCGAAATGAAGCCGAAATTCGCTCGAAAAACGGCTTATTTAGTAAGATATTTGCAAAATCTTCCAAATTAAGCCGAAATTCCCTCGAAAATCGGCTAATTTAGAAAGATATTTGAAAAATCTTCGAGATGAAGCCGAAATTCGCTCGAAAAACGGCTTATTTAGAAAGATATTTGCAAAATCTTCCAAATTAGGCCAAAGTTCGCTCCAAAAACAGCTTACTTTGAAAGATAATTGCAAAATCTTCCAAATTTAGCCTTAATTCGAACGAAAAACGGCTGATTTAAAAAGATATTTGAAAATTCATCAAAATAAAGTCAAAATTCGCTTGAAAAACGGCATATTTAGTAAGATATTTGCAAAAACCTCCAAAGTAAGCAGAAATTTGCTGAAAAAACGGCTTATTTAGAAAGATATTTGCAAAATATTCCAAATTAATCCGAAATTCGCTCGAAAAACTGCTTATTTCGCACACTATTAGAAAAATCCTCCAAATTAAGCAGAAATTCGCTCGATATTCGGTTTATTTAGTATGATATTCGAAAAATTATCCAAATTAAGCCAAAATTAGCTTGAAAAACGGCATATTTATAAAGATATTTGAAAAATCTTCGAAATGAAGCCGAAATTCGCTTGAAAAACGGCTTATTTAGAAAGATATATGCAAAATCTTCCATATTAAGCCAAAACTCGGTCGAAAAACGGCTAATTTAGTGATATATTCGCAAAATCTTCTAAATTAAGCCAAAATTCGCTCGAAAAACGGCTTATTTAGTAAGATAATCGCAAAATCTTCCACATTAAGCCGAAATTTGCTCGAAAAACGGCTTATTTAGAAAGATATTTGAAAAATCTTCCATATTAAGCCAAAATTCGCTCGAAAAACGGCTTATTTAGTATGATATTCGCAAAATCTTCCAAATTAAGCCGAAATTCACTCGAAGAACGGATTATGATGTAAGATATTTGCAAAATCTTCCCTATTAAGCCAAAATTCGCTCAAAAAACTGCTTATTTCAGAAAATATTTGAAAAATCCTCCAAATTAAGAAGAAATTCGCTCGATAATAGGTTTATTAATAAGATATTCGCAAAATTGTCCAAATAAGGCCAAAATTCGCTTGAAAAACGGCTAATTTAGTTTGATATTCGAAAAATCTTCCAAATTAAGCCATAATTCGCTCAGAAAACGACTTATTTAGTAAGATATTCGAAAAATATTCCCTATTAAGCCAAAATTTTCTCGAAAAACGGCATATTTAGAAAGATATTTGCGAATATTCCAAATTAAGCCGAAATTCGCTCTAAAAACTGCTAATTTCGCAAAATATTTGGAAAATCCTCCAAGTTAGGTCAAAATTCGTTCGAAGAACGGCATATTAAGTAAGATATTCGATAAATCTTCCAAATTAAGCCGAAATTCGCTCAGAAAACGGCTTATTTAGAAAGATATTTGAAAAATCTTCCAAATTGAGCCGAAATTCGCTCGAAAAACGGCATATTAAGTAAGATATTTGAAAAATCTTCCAAATAAAGCCTAAATTCGCTCGAAAAACGGCTTATTTAGAAAAATATTTGCAAAATCTTCCAAATTAGGCCAAAATTCGCTCCAAAAATAGTTTATTTCGAAAGATATTTGAAAAATCTTCCAAATTTAGCCTTAAATCGTACGAAAAACGGCTGATTTAAAAAGATATTTGAAAATTCTTTAAAATAAAGCCAAAATTCGCTTGAAAAACGGCATATTTATTAAGGTATTCGAAAAATATATCAAATTAAGCCGATATTCGCTCGTATACCGGGATGTTTAGTAAGATATTCGCAAAATCTTCCAAATTAAGCCGAAATTCGCTCGAAAAACTCCTTATTTCGCAAAATATTTGGAAAATACTCCAAATTAAGCCAAAACTCGGTTGAAAAACGGCTAATTTAGTATGATATTCGAAAACTCTTCCAAATTAAGCCGATATTCGGTCGAAAAACGGCTTATTTGGAAAGATATTTGCAAAATCTTCCATATTAAGCCAAAATTCGCTCAAAAAACGGCTTTTTAGTAGGATCTTCGAAAAATCCTCCAGATTAAGCCAAAATTTTCTCAAAAAATGGCTTATTTAGTAAGATATTCGCAAAATCTTCCAAATTCAGCCAAAATTCGCTCTAAAAACGGAATATTTAGTACGATATTCGAAAAATTTTCCAAATTAAGCAGAATTTTGCTCTAACAACGGCATATTTAGTAAGGTATTCGAAAAATCTTCCAAATTAAGCCAACATTCGTTCGGAAAACGGCTTATTTAGAAAGATATTTGCAACATCTTCCAAATTGAGCCGATATTCCCTCGAAAAAAGGCATATTTAGTAAAATATTTGCAAAATATTCCAAATTAAGCCGAAATTCGCTCTAAAAACTGCTAATTTCGCAAAATATATGGAAAATCCTCCAAGTTAGGTCAAAATTCGCTCGAAGAACGGCATATTTAGTAAGATATTCGAAAAATCATCCAAATTAACCAGAAATTCGCTCTAAAAACGGCTTATTTAGTAAGGTATCCGAAGAATCTTCCAAATTAAGCCGAAATTCGCTCGGAAAACGGGTTATTTAGAAAGATATTTGAAAAATCTTCCAAATTGAGCCGAAATTCGCTCGAAAAACGGCATATTTAGTAAGATATTTGAAAAATCTTCGAAATGAAGCCGAACTTTGCTCGATAAACCTCACTTTTAGTAAGATATTTGAAAAATCTTCGAAATGAGCCGAAATTCGCTCCAAAAACAGCTTATTTAGAATGATATTTGCAAAATCTTCCAAATTAGGCCGAAATCCGCTCTAAAAACGGCTTATTTAGAAAGGTATTTGTAAAATCTTCCAAATTAAGCCAAAATTCGGTCGAAAAACGGCTTATTTAAAAGGATATTTGGAAAATCCTCAAAATTAAGCCGAAACTCGGTCGAAAAACGGCTAATTTAGTAATATATTCGCAAAATATTCCAAATTAATCCGAAATTCGCTCGAAAAACTGCTTACTTCGCAAATTATTTTAAAAATCCTCCAAATTAAGCAGAAATTCGATCGATATTCGGTTTATTTAGTAAGATATTCGAAAAATTGTCCAAATTAAGTCAAAATTCGCATGAAAAACGGCATATTTATAAAAATATTTGAAAAATCTTCGAAATGAAGCCGAAATTCACTTGAAAAACGGCTTATTTAATAAGATATTTGCAAATACTTCCAAATTTAGCCGAAATTCGGTCGAAAAACGGCATATTTAGTAAGATATTCGCAAAATCTTCCAAATTAAGCCTAAATTCGCTCGAAAAATGGCTTATTTATATAGATATTTGTAAAATCTTCCAAATTAAGCCGAAATTCGCTCGAAAAACGGCTTATTTAGAAAGATATTTGTAAAATCTTCCAAATTAAGCCAAAATTCGCTCGAAAAACGACTTATTTAGAAAGATATTTGTAAAATCTTCCATATTAAGCCAAAATTCGCTCAAAAAACGGCTTATTTAGTAAGATATTTGCAAAATCTTTTAAATTAAGCCAAAATTCGCTCAAAAAACGGTTTATTTAGAAAGATATTCGCAAAATCTTCCAAATTAAGCCGAAATTCACTCGAAGAACGGTTTATTTAGAATGATATTCGCAAAATCTTCCAAATTAAGCCGAAATTCACTCGAAAAACGGATTATTATGTAAGATATTTGCAAAATCTTCCAAATTAAGCCGAAATTCGCTCGAAAAACGGCTTATTTAAATAGATATTTGTAAAATTTTCATATTAAGCCAAAATTCGCTCGAAAAACGGCTTATTTAGAAAGATATTTGCAAAATCTTCCATATTAAGCCAAAACTCGCTCGAAAAACGGCTTCTTTAGAATGGTATTTGTAAAATCCTCCGAATTAAGCAGAAATTCGCTCGATATTCGGTTTATTTAGAATGATATTTGGAAAATCCTCAAAATCTTCCAAATTGAGCCGAAATTCCCTCGAAAAACGGCATTCTTAGTAAAATATTTGAAAAATCTTCGAAATGAAGCCGAAATTCGCTCGAAAAACGGCTTATTTAGTAAGATATTTGCAAAATCTTCCAAATTAAGCCGAAATTCCCTCGAAAATCGGCTAATTTAGAAAGATATTTGAAAAATCTTCGAGATGAAGCCGAAATTCGCTCGAAAAACGGCTTATTTAGAAAGATATTTGCAAAATCTTCCAAATTAGGCCAAAGTTCGCTCCAAAAACAGCTTACTTTGAAAGATAATTGCAAAATCTTCCAAATTTAGCCTTAATTCGAACGAAAAACGGCTGATTTAAAAAGATATTTGAAAATTCATCAAAATAAAGTCAAAATTCGCTTGAAAAACGGCATATTTAGTAAGATATTTGCAAAAACCTCCAAAGTAAGCAGAAATTTGCTGAAAAAACGGCTTATTTAGAAAGATATTTGCAAAATATTCCAAATTAATCCGAAATTCGCTCGAAAAACTGCTTATTTCGCACACTATTAGAAAAATCCTCCAAATTAAGCAGAAATTCGCTCGATATTCGGTTTATTTAGTATGATCTTCGAAAAATTATCCAAATTAAGCCAAAATTAGCTTGAAAAACGGCATATTTATAAATATATTTGAAAAATCTTCGAAATGAAGCCGAAATTCGCTTGAAAAACGGCTTATTTAGAAAGATATATGCAAAATCTTCCATATTAAGCCAAAACTCGGTCGAAAAACGGCTAATTTAGTGATATATTCGCAAAATCTTCTAAATTAAGCCAAAATTCGCTCGAAAAACGGCTTATTTAGTAAGATAATCGCAAAATCTTCCACATTAAGCCGAAATTTGCTCGAAAAACGGCTTATTTAGAAAGATATTTGAAAAATCTTCCATATTAAGCCAAAATTCGCTCGAAAAACGGCTTATTTAGTATGATATTCGCAAAATCTTCCAAATTAAGCCGAAATTCACTCGAAGAACGGATTATGATGTAAGATATTTGCAAAATCTTCCCTATTAAGCCAAAATTCGCTCAAAAAACTGCTTATTTCAGAAAATATTTGGAAAATCCTGCAAATTAAGAAGAAATTCGCTCGATAATAGGTTTATTAATAAGATATTCGCAAAATTGTCCAAATAAGGCCAAAATTCGCTTGAAAAACGGCTAATTTAGTTTGATATTCGAAAAATCTTCCAAATTAAGCCATAATTCGCTCAAAAAACGACTTATTTAGTAAGATATTCGAAAAATATTCCCTATTAAGCCAAAATTTTCTCGAAAAACGGCATATTTAGAAAGATATTTGCGAATATTCCAAATTAAGCCGAAATTCGCTCTAAAAACTGCTAATTTCGCAAAATATTTGGAAAATCCTCCAAGTTAGGTCAAAATTCGTTCGAAGAACGGCATATTAAGTAAGATATTCGATAAATCTTCCAAATTAAGCCGAAATTCGCTCAGAAAACGGCTTATTTAGAAAGATATTTGAAAAATCTTCCAAATTGAGCCGAAATTCGCTCGAAAAACGGCATATTAAGTAAGATATTTGAAAAATCTTCCAAATAAAGCCTAAATTCGCTCGAAAAACGGCTTATTTAGAAAAATATTTGCAAAATCTTCCAAATTAGGCCAAAATTCGCTCCAAAAATAGTTTATTTCGAAAGATATTTGCAAAATCTTCCAAATTTAGCCTTAAATCGTACGAAAAACGGCTGATTTGAAAAGATATTTGAAAATTCTTTAAAATTAAGCCAAAATTCGCTTGAAAAACGGCATATTTATTAAGGTATTTGAAAAATATATCAAATTAAGCCGATATTCGCTCGTATACCGGGATGTTTAGTAAGATATTCGCAAAATCTTCCAAATTAAGCCGAAATTCGCTCGAAAAACTCCTTATTTCGCAAAATATTTGGAAAATACTCCAAATTAAGCCAAAACTCGGTTGAAAAACGGCTAATTTAGTATGATATTCGAAAACTCTTCCAAATTAAGCCGATATTCGGTCGAAAAACGGCTTATTTGGAAAGATATTTGCAAAATCTTCCATATTAAGCCAAAATTCGCTCAAAAAACGGCTTTTTAGTAGGATCTTCGAAAAATCCTCCAGATTAAGCCAAAATTTTCTCAAAAAATGGCTTATTTAGTAAGATATTCGCAAAATCTTCCAAATTCAGCCAAAATTCGCTCTAAAAACGGAATATTTAGTACGATATTCGAAAAATTTTCCAAATTAAGCAGAATTTTGCTCTAACAACGGCATATTTAGTAAGGTATTCGAAAAATCTTCCATATTAAGCCAAAATTCGCTCAAAAAACGGCTTATTTAGTAAGATATTTGCAAAATCTTTTAAATTAAGCCAAAATTCGCTCAAAAAACGGTTTATTTAGAAAGATATTCGCAAAATCTTCCAAATTAAGCCGAAATTCACTCGAAGAACGGTTTATTTAGAATGATATTCGCAAAATCTTCCAAATTAAGCCGAAATTCACTCGAAAAACGGATTATTATGTAAGATATTTGCAAAATCTTCCAAATTAAGCCAAAATTCGCTCGAAAAACGGCTTATTTAAATAGATATTTGTAAAATTTTCATATTAAGCCAAAATTCGCTCGAAAAACGGCTTATTTAGAAAGATATTTGCAAAATCTTCCATATTAAGCCAAAACTCGCTCGAAAAACGGCTTCTTTAGAATGGTATTTGTAAAATCCTCCGAATTAAGCAGAAATTCGCTCGATATTCGGTTTATTTAGAATGATATTTGGAAAATCCTCAAAATCTTCCAAATTGAGCCGAAATTCCCTCGAAAAACGGCATTCTTAGTAAAATATTTGAAAAATCTTCGAAATGAAGCCAAAATTCGCTCGAAAAACGGCTTATTTAGTAAGATATTTGCAAAATCTTCCAAATTAAGCCGAAATTCCCTCGAAAATCGGCTAATTTAGAAAGATATTTGAAAAATCTTCGAGATGAAGCCGAAATTCGCTCGAAAAACGGCTTATTTAGAAAGATATTTGCAAAATCTTCCAAATTAGGCCAAAGTTCGCTCCAAAAACAGCTTACTTTGAAAGATAATTGCAAAATCTTCCAAATTTAGCCTTAATTCGAACGAAAAACGGCTGATTTAAAAAGATATTTGAAAATTCATCAAAATAAAGTCAAAATTCGCTTGAAAAACGGCATATTTAGTAAGATATTTGCAAAAACCTCCAAAGTAAGCAGAAATTTGCTGAAAAAACGGCTTATTTAGAAAGATATTTGCAAAATATTCCAAATTAATCCGAAATTCGCTCGAAAAACTGCTTATTTCGCACACTATTAGAAAAATCCTCCAAATTAAGCAGAAATTCGCTCGATATTCGGTTTATTTAGTATGATATTCGAAAAATTATCCAAATTAAGCCAAAATTAGCTTGAAAAACGGCATATTTATAAAGATATTTGAAAAATCTTCGAAATGAAGCCGAAATTCGCTTGAAAAACGGCTTATTTAGAAAGATATATGCAAAATCTTCCATATTAAGCCAAAACTCGGTCGAAAAACGGCTAATTTAGTGATATATTCGCAAAATCTTCTAAATTAAGCCAAAATTCGCTCGAAAAACGGCTTATTTAGTAAGATAATCGCAAAATCTTCCACATTAAGCCAAAATTTGCTCGAAAAACGGCTTATTTAGAAAGATATTTGAAAAATCTTCCATATTAAGCCAAAATTCGCTCGAAAAACGGCTTATTTAGTATGATATTCGCAAAATCTTCCAAATTAAGCCGAAATTCACTCGAAGAACGGATTATGATGTAAGATATTTGCAAAATCTTCCCTATTAAGCCAAAATTCGCTCAAAAAACTGCTTATTTCAGAAAATATTTGGAAAATCCTCCAAATTAAGAAGAAATTCGCTCGATAATAGGTTTATTAATAAGATATTCGCAAAATTGTCCAAATAAGGCCAAAATTCGCTTGAAAAACGGCTAATTTAGTTTGATATTCGAAAAATCTTCCAAATTAAGCCATAATTTGCTCAAAAAACGACTTATTTAGTAAGATATTCGAAAAATATTCCCTATTAAGCCAAAATTTTCTCGAAAAACGGCATATTTAGAAAGATATTTGCGAATATTCCAAATTAAGCCGAAATTCGCTCTAAAAACTGCTAATTTCGCAAAATATTTGGAAAATCCTCCAAGTTAGGTCAAAATTCGTTCGAAGAACGGCATATTAAGTAAGATATTCGATAAATCTTCCAAATTAAGCCGAAATTCGCTCAGAAAACGGCTTATTTAGAAAGATATTTGAAAAATCTTCCAAATTGAGCCGAAATTCGCTCGAAAAACGGCATATTAAGTAAGATATTTGAAAAATCTTCCAAATAAAGCCTAAATTCGCTCGAAAAACGGCTTATTTAGAAAAATATTTGCAAAATCTTCCAAATTAGGCCAAAATTCGCTCCAAAAATAGTTTATTTCGAAAGATATTTGCAAAATCTTCCAAATTTAGCCTTAAATCGTACGAAAAACGGCTGATTTGAAAAGATATTTGAAAATTCTTTAAAATTAAGCCAAAATTCGCTTGAAAAACGGCATATTTATTAAGGTATTCGAAAAATATATCAAATTAAGCCGATATTCGCTCGTATACCGGGATGTTTAGTAAGATATTCGCAAAATCTTCCAAATTAAGCCGAAATTCGCTCGAAAAACTCCTTATTTCGCAAAATATTTGGAAAATACTCCAAATTAAGCCAAAACTCGGTTGAAAAACGGCTAATTTAGTATGATATTCGAAAACTCTTCCAAATTAAGCCGATATTCGGTCGAAAAACGGCTTATTTGGAAAGATATTTGCAAAATCTTCCATATTAAGCCAAAATTCGCTCAAAAAACGGCTTTTTAGTAGGATCTTCGAAAAATCCTCCAGATTAAGCCAAAATTTTCTCAAAAAATGGCTTATTTAGTAAGATATTCGCAAAATCTTCCAAATTCAGCCAAAATTCGCTCTAAAAACGGAATATTTAGTACGATATTCGAAAAATTTTCCAAATTAAGCAGAATTTTGCTCTAACAACGGCATATTTAGTAAGGTATTCGAAAAATCTTCCATATTAAGCCAAAATTCGCTCAAAAAACGGCTTATTTAGTAAGATATTTGCAAAATCTTTTAAATTAAGCCAAAATTCGCTCAAAAAACGGTTTATTTAGAAAGATATTCGCAAAATCTTCCAAATTAAGCCGAAATTCACTCGAAGAACGGTTTATTTAGAATGATATTCGCAAAAACTTCCAAATTAAGCCGAAATTCACTCGAAAAACGGATTATTATGTAAGATATTTGCAAAATCTTCCAAATTAAGCCGAAATTCGCTCGAAAAACGGCTTATTTAAATAGATATTTGTAAAATTTTCATATTAAGCCAAAATTCGCTCGAAAAACGGCTTATTTAGAAAGATATTTGCAAAATCTTCCATATTAAGCCAAAACTCGCTCGAAAAACGGCTTCTTTAGAATGGTATTTGTAAAATCCTCCGAATTAAGCAGAAATTCGCTCGATATTCGGTTTATTTAGAATGATATTTGGAAAATCCTCAAAATCTTCCAAATTAAGCCGAAATTCACTCGAAGAACGGTTTATTTAGAATGATATTCGCAAAAACTTCCAAATTAAGCCGAAATTCACTCGAAAAACGGATTATTATGTAAGATATTTGCAAAATCTTCCAAATTAAGCCGAAATTCGCTCGAAAAACGGCTTATTTAAATAGATATTTGTAAAATTTTCATATTAAGCCAAAATTCGCTCGAAAAACGGCTTATTTAGAAAGATATTTGCAAAATCTTCCATATTAAGCCAAAATTCGCTCAAAAAACGGCTTTTTAGTAGGATCTTCGAAAAATCCTCCAGATTAAGCCAAAATTTTCTCAAAAAATGGCTTATTTAGTAAGATATTCGCAAAATCTTCCAAATTCAGCCAAAATTCGCTCTAAAAACGGAATATTTAGTACGATATTCGAAAAATTTTCCAAATTAAGCAGAATTTTGCTCTAACAACGGCATATTTAGTAAGGTATTCGAAAAATCTTCCATATTAAGCCAAAATTCGCTCAAAAAACGGCTTTTTAGTAGGATCTTCGAAAAATCCTCCAGATTAAGCCAAAATTTTCTCAAAAAATGGCTTATTTAGTAAGATATTCGCAAAATCTTCCAAATTCAGCCAAAATTCGCTCTAAAAACGGAATATTTAGTACGATATTCGAAAAATTTTCCAAATTAAGCAGAATTTTGCTCTAACAACGGCATATTTAGTAAGGTATTCGAAAAATCTTCCAAATTAAGCCAACATTCGTTCGGAAAACGGCTTATTTAGAAAGATATTTGCAACATCTTCCAAATTGAGCCGATATTCCCTCGAAAAAAGGCATATTTAGTAAAATATTTGCAAAATATTCCAAATTAAGCCGAAATTCGCTCTAAAAACTGCTAATTTCGCAAAATATATGGAAAATCCTCCAAGTTAGGTCAAAATTCGCTCGAAGAACGGCATATTTAGTAAGATATTCGAAAAATCATCCAAATTAACCAGAAATTCGCTCTAAAAACGGCTTATTTAGTAAGGTATCCGAAGAATCTTCCAAATTAAGCCGAAATTCGCTCGGAAAACGGGTTATTTAGAAAGATATTTGAAAAATCTTCCAAATTGAGCCGAAATTCGCTCGAAAAACGGCATATTTAGTAAGATATTTGAAAAATCTTCGAAATGAAGCCGAACTTTGCTCGATAAACCTCACTTTTAGTAAGATATTTGAAAAATCTTCGAAATGAGCCGAAATTCGCTCCAAAAACAGCTTATTTAGAATGATATTTGCAAAATCTTCCAAATTAGGTCGAAATCCGCTCTAAAAACGGCTTATTTAGAAAGGTATTTGTAAAATCTTCCAAATTAAGCCAAAATTCGGTCGAAAAACGGCTTATTTAAAAGGATATTTGGAAAATCCTCAAAATTAAGCCGAAACTCGGTCGAAAAACGGCTAATTTAGTAATATATTCGCAAAATATTCCAAATTAATCCGAAATTCGCTCGAAAAACTGCTTACTTCGCAAATTATTTTAAAAATCCTCCAAATTAAGCAGAAATTCGATCGATATTCGGTTTATTTAGTAAGATATTCGAAAAATTGTCCAAATTAAGTCAAAATTCGCATGAAAAACGGCATATTTATAAAAATATTTGAAAAATCTTCGAAATGAAGCCGAAATTCACTTGAAAAACGGCTTATTTAATAAGATATTTGCAAATACTTCCAAATTTAGCCGAAATTCGGTCGAAAAACGGCATATTTAGTAAGATATTCGCAAAATCTTCCAAATTAAGCCTAAATTCGCTCGAAAAATGGCTTATTTTTATAGATATTTGTAAAATCTTCCAAATTAAGCCGAAATTCGCTCGAAAAACGGCTTATTTAGAAAGATATTTGTAAAATCTTCCAAATTAAGCCAAAATTCGCTCGAAAAACGACTTATTTAGAAAGATATTTGTAAAATCTTCCATATTAAGCCAAAATTCGCTCAAAAAACGGCTTATTTAGTAAGATATTTGCAAAATCTTTTAAATTAAGCCAAAATTCGCTCAAAAAACGGTTTATTTAGAAAGATATTCGCAAAATCTTCCAAATTACGCCGAAATTCACTCGAAGAACGGTTTATTTAGAATGATATTCGCAAAATCTTCCAAATTAAGCCGAAATTCACTCGAAAAACGGATTACTATGTAAGATATTTGCAAAATCTTCCAAATTAAGCCGAAATTCGCTCGAAAAACGGCTTATTTAAATAGATATTTGTAAAATTTTCATATTAAGCGAAAATTCGCTCGAAAAACGGCTTATTTAGAAAGATATTTGCAAAATCTTCCATATTCAGCCAAAACTCGCTCGAAAAACGGCTTCTTTAGAATGGTATTTGTAAAATCCTCCGAATTAAGCAGAAATTCGCTCGATATTCGGTTTATTTAGAATGATATTTGGAAAATCCTCAAAATCTTCCAAATTGAGCCGAAATTCCCTCGAAAAACGGCATTCTTAGTAAAATATTTGAAAAATCTTCGAAATGAAGCCGAAATTCGCTCGAAAAACGGCTTATTTAGTAAGATATTTGCAAAATCTTCCAAATTAAGCCGAAATTCCCTCGAAAATCGGCTAATTTAGAGAGATATTTGAAAAATCTTCGAGATGAAGCCGAAATTCGCTCGAAAAACGGCTTATTTAGAAAGATATTTGCAAAATCTTCCAAATTAGGCCAAAGTTCGCTCCAAAAACAGCTTACTTTGAAAGATAATTGCAAAATCTTCCAAATTTAGCCTTAATTCGAACGAAAAACGGCTGATTTAAAAAGATATTTGAAAATTCATCAAAATAAAGTCAAAATTCGCTTGAAAAACGGCATATTTAGTAAGATATTTGCAAAAACCTCCAAAGTAAGCAGAAATTTGCTGAAAAACGGCTTATTTAGAAAGATATTTGCAAAATATTCCAAATTTATCCGAAATTCGCTCGAAAAAATGCTTATTTCGCACACTATTAGAAAAATCCTCCAAATTAAGCAGAAATTCGCTCGATATTCGGTTTATTTAGTATGATATTTGAAAAATTATCCAAATTAAGCAAAAATTAGCTTGAAAAACGGCATATTTATAAAGATATTTGAAAAATCTTCGAAATGAAGCCGAAATTCGCTTGAAAAACGGCTTATTTAGAAAGATATATGCAAAATCTTCCATATTAAGCCAAAATTCGCTCTAAAAACGGCTTATTTAGTAAGATATTCGCAAAATCTTCCAAATTAAGCCGATATTCACTCGAAAAACGGATCACTATGTAAGATATTTGCAAACTCTTCCAAATTAAGCCGCAATTCGGACGAAATCGGCTTATTTAGTAATATATTCGCAAAATATTCCAAATTAATCCGAAATTCGCTCGAAAAACTGCTTACTTCGCAAATTATTTGAAAAATCCTCCAAATTAAGCAGACATTCGATCGATATTCGGTTTATTTAGTAAGATATTCGAAAAATTGTCCAAATTAAGTCAAAATTCGCATGAAAAACGGCATATTTATAAAGATATTTGATAAATCCTCCAAAGTAAGCCGAAATTTGCTGAAAAAACGGCTTATTTAGAAAGATATTTGCAAATTCTTCCAAATTTAGCCGAAATTCGGTCGAAAAACGGCTTATTTAGTAAGATATTCGCAAAATCTTGCAAATTAGGCCTAAATTCGCTCGAAAAATGGCTTATTTAGATAGATATTTGTAAAAGCTTTTAAATTAAGCCAAAATTCGCTCCAAAAACGGTTTAATTAGAAAGATATTCGCAAAATCTTCCAAATTAAGCCGAAATTCACTCGAAAAACGGATTATTATGTAAGATATTTGCAAAATCTTCCAAATTAAGCCGAAATTCGCTCGAAAAACGCCTTATTTAGAAAGATATTTGTGAAATCTTTCATATTAAGCCGAAAATTCCTCGAAAAACGGCTTATTCAGAAAGTTATTCGCAAACTCTTCCAAATTAAGCCGCAATTCGGTCGAAAAACGGCTTATTTAGAAAGATATTTGCAAAATCTTCCATATTAAGCCAAAATTCGCTCGAAAAACGGCTTATTTAGAAAGATATTTGTAAAATCTTCCGAATTAAGCCAAAATTCGCTCGAAAAACGGCTTAATTAGAAATGTATTTGTAAAATCCTCCGAATTAAGCAGAAATTCGCTCGATATTCGGTTTATTTAGAATGATATTTGGAAAATCCTCAAAATCTTCCAAATTGAGCGGAAATTCCCTTGAAAAACGGCATATTTAGTAAAATATTTGAAAAACCTTCGAAATGAAGCCGAAATTCGCTCGAAAAACGTCTTATTTAGTAAGATATTTGCAAAATCTTCCAAATTAAGCAGAATTTTGCTCTAACAACGGCATATTTAGTAAGGTATTCGAAAAATCTTCCAAATTAAGCCAACATTCGCTCGGAAAACGGCTTATTTAGAAAGATATTATCAAAATATTCCAAATTAAGCCGAAATTCGGTCGAATACGGAGATATTTAGTAAGATATTCGCAAAATCTTCCAAATTGAGCCGAAATTCGCTCGAAAAACGGCATATTTAGTAAGATATTTGAAAAATCTTCGAAATGAGCCGAAATTCGCTCGAAAAACGGCTTATTTAATAAGATATTTGAAAAATCTTCCAAATTAGGCCAAATTTCGCTCCAAAAACAGCTTATTTAGAATGATATTTGCAAAATCTTTCAAATTAGGCCGAAATCCGCTCTAAAAACGGCTTATTTAGAAAGGTATTTGTAAAATCTTCCAAATTAAGCCAAAATTCGGTCAAAAAACGGCTTATTTAAAAGGATATTTGGAAAATCCTCAAAATGAAGCCGAAACTCGGTCGAAAAACGGCTAATTTAGTAATATATTCGCAAAATATTCCAAATTAATCCGAAATTCGCTCGAAAAACTGCTTACTTCGCAAATTATTTGAAAAATCCTCCAAATTAAGCAGAAATTCGATCGATATTCGGTTTATTTAGTAAGATATTCGAAAAATTGTCCAAATTAAGTCAAAATTCGCATGAAAAACGGCACATTTATAAAGATATTTGAAAAATCTTCGAAATGAAGCCGAAATTCGCTCGAATAACGGCTTATTTAGTAAGATATTCGCAAAATCTTCCAAATTAAGCCGAAATTCACTCGAAAAACGGATTATTATGTAAGATATTTGCAAAATACTCCCTATTAAGCCAAAATTTTCTCGAAAAGCGGCTTATTTAAAAAGATATTTGTAAAATCTTTCATATTAAGCCAAAATTCGCTCGAAAAACGGCTTATTTAGAAAGATATTTGCAAAATCTTCCGTATTAAGCAGAAAATTCCTCGAAAAACGGCTTATTCAGAATGTTATTCGCTAACTCTTCCAAATTAAGCCGAATTTCGGTCGAAAAACGGCTTATTTAGAAAGATATTTGCAAAATCTTCCATATTAAGCGAAAACTCGCTCGAAAAACGGCTTATTTAGAAAGATATTTGTAAAATCTTCCGAATTAAGCAAAAATTCGCTCGAAAAACGGCTTATTTAGAAAGGTATTTGTAAAATCCTCCGAATTAAGCAGAAATTCGCTCGATCTTCGGTTTATTTAGAATGATATTTGGAAAATCCTCAAAATCTTCCAAATTGAGCCGAAATTCCCTCGAAAAACGGCATATTTAGTAAAATATTTGAAAAATCTTCGAAATGAAGCCGAAATTCGCTCGAAAAACGGCTTATTTAGTAAGATATTTGCAAAATCTTCCAAATTAAGCCGAAATTCCCTCGAAAATCGGCTTATTTAGAAAGATATTTGAAAAATCTTCGAGATGAAGCCGAAATTCGCTTGAAAAACGGCTTAATTAGAAAGATATTTGCAAAATCTTCCAAATTAGGCCAAAGTTCGCTCCAAAAACAGCTTATTTAGAAAGATATTTGCAAAATCTTCCAAATTTAGCCTTAATTCGAACGAAAAACGGCTGATTTAAAAGGATATTTGAAAATTCTTCAAAATAAAGTCAAAATTCGCTTGAAAAAGGCATATTTAGTAAGATATTTAAATAATCTTCGAAATGAAGCCAAAATTCGCTCGAAAAACGGCTTATTTAATAAGATATTTGCAAAATCCTCCAAAGTAAGCCGAAATTTGCTGAAAAAACGGCTTATTTAGAAAGATATTTGTAAAATCTTCCATATTAATACAAAATTCGCTCAAAAACCGGCTTATTTAGAAAGATATTCGCAAAATCTTCCAAATTAAGCCGAAATTCGCTCCAAAAACGGCTTATTTAGATAGATATTTGTAAAATCTTCCATATTAAGCCAAAATTCGCTCGAAAAACGGCTTAATTAGAAAGATATTTGTAAAAATCTTCCATACAATGCCGAAACTCGGTCGAAAAACGGCTTATTTAGTAAGATATTCGTAAAATCTTTTAAATTAAGCCAAAATTCGATCGAAAAACGGCTTATTTAGAAAGATATTTGTAAAATCTTCCATATTAAGCCAAAATTCGCTCGAAAAACGGCTTATTTAGAATGATATTTGTAAAATCTTCCATATTAAGCCAAAATTCGTTCGAAAAACGGCTTATTAAGAAAGATATTTGAAAAATCTTTCATATTAAGCCAAAATTCGCTCGAAAAACGGCTTATTTAGTAAGATATTTGCAAAATCCTCCAAAGTAAGCCGAAATTTGCTGAAAAAACGGCTTATTTAGAAAGATATTTGTAAAATCTTCCATATTAATACAAAATTCGCTCAAAAACCGGCTTATTTAGAAAGATATTCGCAAAATCTTCCAAATTAAGCCGAAATTCGCTCCAAAAACGGCTTATTTAGATAGATATTTGTAAAATCTTCCATATTAAGCCAAAATTCGCTCGAAAAACGGCTTAATTAGAAAGATATTTGTAAAAATCTTCCATACAATGCCGAAACTCGGTCGAAAAACGGCTTATTTAGTAAGATATTCGTAAAATCTTTTAAATTAAGCCAAAATTCGATCGAAAAACGGCTTATTTAGAAAGATATTTGTAAAATCTTCCATATTAAGCCAAAATTCGCTCGAAAAACGGCTTATTTAGAATGATATTTGTAAAATCTTCCATATTAAGCCAAAATTCGTTCGAAAAACGGCTTATTAAGAAAGATATTTGAAAAATCTTTCATATTAAGCCAAAATTCGCTCGAAAAACGGCTTATTTAGTAAGATATTCGCAAAATCTTCCAAATTAAGCCGAAATTCGCTCTAAAAACGGCTTATTTAGAAAGATATTTGTAAAATCTTTTAAATTACGCCGAAATTCGCTCGAAAAACGGCTTATTTAGAAAGATATTTGTAAAATCTTCCATATTAAGCCAAAATTCGCTCAAAAACCGGCTTATTTAGAAAGTTATTTGTAAAATCGTCCATATTAAGCCGAAACTCGGTCGAAAAACGGTTTATTTAGAAAATTATTTGTAAAATCTTCCGTATTAAGCCGAAATTCGCTCGAAAAACGGCTTATTTAGAAAGATATTCGCAAACTCCTCCAAAGTAAGCCGAAATTCGGTCGAAAAACGGCTTATATACAAAGATATTTGCAAAATCTTCCATATTAAGCCAAAATTCGCTCGAAAAACGGCTTATTTAGTAAGATATTCGTAAAATCCTCCAAATTAACCAAAATTCGCTCGAAAAACGGCTTATTTAGAAAGATATTTGTAAAATCTTCCATATTAAGCCGAATTTCGCTCGAAAAACGGCTTATTTAGAAAGATATTTGTAAAATCTTCCATATTAAGCCAAAATTCGCTCGAAAAAAGGCTTATTTAGAAAGATATTTGTAAAATCTTCCATATTAAGCCGAAGCTCTTCGAAAAACGGCTTATTTAGTAAGATATCAAAAAATCTTTTAAATTAAGCCAAAATTCGCTCGAAAAACGGCTTATTTAGAAAGATATTTGTAAAATCTTCCATATTCAGCCAAAATTCGCTCGAAAAACGGCTTATTTAGAAAAATATTTGCATATTCTTCCGTATTAAGCCGAAATTCGCTCGAAAAACGGCTTATTTAGAAGGATATTCGCGATAACAGCTTATTTTGAAAGATATTTGGAAAATCATACAAATTAAGCCGAAACTCGGTAGAAATACGGCAAATTTAGTAATATATTCGCACAATCTTCCAAATTAAGCCGAAATTCGCTCGAAAAACGGCTTATTTAGAAAGATATTTGTAAAATCTTCCAAATTAAGCCGAAATTCGCTCGAAAAACGACTTATTTAGAAAGATATTTGTAAAATCTTCCATATTAAGCCAAAATTCGCTCAAAAAACGGCTTATTTAGTAAGATATTTGCAAAATCTTTTCAATTAAGCCAAAATTCGGTCGAAAAACGGCTTATTCAGAAAGATATTCGCAAAATCTTCCAAATTAAGCCGAAATTCACTCGAAAAACGGATCATTATGTAAGATATTTGCAAAATCTTCCAAATGAAGCCGTAATTCGCTCAAAAAACGGCTTATTTAGAAAGATATTTGTAAAATCTTTCATATTAAGCAAAAATTCGCTCGAAAAAGGGCTTATTTAGAAAGATATTTGTAAAATCTTCCATATTAAGCCAAAACTCGGTCGAAAAATGGCTAATTTAGTGATATATTCGCAAAATCTTCTAAATTAAGCCAAAATTCGCTCGAAAAACGGCTTATTTAGTAAGATAATCGCAAAATCTTCCACATTAAGCCGAAATTTGCTCGAAAAACGGCTTATTTAGAAAGATATTTGAAAAATCTTCCATATTAAGCCAAAATTCGCTCGAAAAACGGCTTATTTAGTATGATATTCGCAAAATCTTCCAAATTAAGCCGAAATTCACTCGAAGATGGGATTATGATGTAAGATATTTGCAAAATCTTCCCTATTAAGCCAAAATTCGCTCAAAAAACTGCTTATTTCAGAAAATATTTGGAAAATCCTCCAAATTAAGAAGAAATTCGCTCGATAATAGGTTTATTAATAAGATATTCGCAAAATTGTCCAAATAAGGCCAAAATTCGCTTGAAAAACGGCTAATTTAGTTTGATATTCGAAAAATCTTCCAAATTAAGCCATAATTCGCTCAAAAAACGACTTATTTAGTAAGATATTCGAAAAATATTCCCTATTAAGCCAAAATTTTCTCGAAAAACGGCATATTTAGAAAGATATTTGCGAATATTCCAAATTAAGCCGAAATTCGCTCTAAAAACTGCTAATTTCGCAAAATATTTGGAAAATCCTCCAAGTTAGGTCAAAATTCGTTCGAAGAACGGCATATTAAGTAAGATATTCGATATATCTTCCAAATTAAGCCGAAATTCGCTCAGAAAACGGCTTATTTAGAAAGATATTTGAAAAATCTTCCAAATTGAGCCGAAATTCGCTCGAAAAACGGCATATTAAGTAAGATATTTGAAAAATCTTCCAAATAAAGCCTAAATTCGCTCGAAAAACGGCTTATTTAGAAAAATATTTGCAAAATCTTCCAAATTAGGCCAAAATTCGCTCCAAAAATAGTTTATTTCGAAAGATATTTGCAAAATCTTCCAAATTTAGCCTTAAATCGTACGAAAAACGGCTGTTTTAAAAAGATATTTGAAAATTCTTTAAAATAAAGCCAAAATTCGCTTGAAAAACGGCATATTTATTAAGGTATTCGAAGAATATATCAAATTAAGCCGATATTCGCACGTATACCGGGATGTTTAGTAAGATATTCGCAAAATCTTCCAAATTAAGCCGAAATTCGCTCGAAAAACTCCTTATTTCGCAAAATATTTGGAAAATACTCCAAATTAAGCCAAAACTCGGTTGAAAAACGGCTAATTTAGTATGATATTCGAAAACTCTTCCAAATTAAGCCGATATTCGGTCGAAAAACGGCTTATTTGGAAAGATATTTGCAAAATCTTCCATATTAAGCCAAAATTCGCTCAAAAAACGGCTTTTTAGTAGGATCTTCGAAAAATCCTCCAGATTAAGCCAAAATTTTCTCAAAAAATGGCTTATTTAGTAAGATATTCGCAAAATCTTCCAAATTCAGCCAAAATTCGCTCTAAAAACGGAATATTTAGTACGATATTCGAAAAATTTTCCAAATTAAGCAGAATTTTGCTCTAACAACGGCATATTTAGTAAGGTATTCGAAAAATCTTCCAAATTAAGCCAATATTCGTTCGGAAAACGGCTTATTTAGAAAGATATTTGCAACATCTTCCAAATTGAGCCGATATTCCCTCGAAAAAAGGCATATTTAGTAAAATATTTGCAAAATATTCCAAATTAAGCCGAAATTCGCTCTAAAAACTGCTAATTTCGCAAAATATATGGAAAATCCTCCAAGTTAGGTCAAAATTCGCTCGAAGAACGGCATATTTAGTAAGATATTCGAAAAATCATCCAAATTAACCAGAAATTCGCTCTAAAAACGGCTTATTTAGTAAGGTATCCGAAGAATCTTCCAAATTAAGCCGAAATTCGCTCGGAAAACGGGTTATTTAGAAAGATATTTGAAAAATCTTCCAAATTGAGCCGAAATTCGCTCGAAAAACGGCATATTTAGTAAGATATTTGAAAAATCTTCGAAATGAGCCGAAATTCGCTCCAAAAACAGCTTATTTAGAATGATATTTGCAAAATCTTCCAAATTAGGCCGAAATCCGCTCTAAAAACGGCTTATTTAGAAAGGTATTTGTAAAATCTTCCAAATTAAGCCAAAATTCGGTCGAAAAACGGCTTATTTAAAAGGATATTTGGAAAATCCTCAAAATTAAGCCGAAACTCGGTCGAAAAACGGCTAATTTAGTAATATATTCGCAAAATATTCCAAATTAATCCGAAATTCGCTCGAAAAACTGCTTACTTCGCAAATTATTTTAAAAATCCTCCAAATTAAGCAGAAATTCGATCGATATTCGGTTTATTTAGTAAGATATTCGAAAAATTGTCCAAATTAAGTCAAAATTCGCATGAAAAACGGCATATTTATAAAAATATTTGAAAAATCTTCGAAATGAAGCCGAAATTCACTTGAAAAACGGCTTATTTAATAAGATATTTGCAAATACTTCCAAATTTAGCCGAAATTCGGTCGAAAAACGGCATATTTAGTAAGATATTCGCAAAATCTTCCAAATTAAGCCTAAATTCGCTCGAAAAATGGCTTATTTAGAAAGATATTTGTAAAATCTTCCAAATTAAGCCAAAATTCGCTCGAAAAACGACTTATTTAGAAAGATATTTGTAAAATCTTCCATATTAAGCCAAAATTCGCTCAAAAAACGGCTTATTTAGTAAGATATTTGCAAAATCTTTTAAATTAAGCCAAAATTCGCTCAAAAAACGGTTTATTTAGAAAGATATTCGCAAAATCTTCCAAATTAAGCCGAAATTCACTCGAAGAACGGTTTATTTAGAAAGATATTCGCAAAATCTTCCAAATTAAGCCGAAATTCACTCGAAAAACGGATTATTATGTAAGATATTTGCAAAATCTTCCAAATCAAGCCGAAATTCGCTCGAAAAACGGCTTATTTAAATAGATATTTGTAAAATTTTCATATTAAGCCAAAATTCGCTCGAAAAACGGCTTATTTAGAAAGATATTTGCAAAATCTTCCATATTAAGCCAAAACTCGCTCGAAAAACGGCTTCTTTAGAATGGTATTTGTAAAATCCTCCGAATTAAGCAGAAATTCGCTCGATATTCGGTTTATTTAGAATGATATTTGGAAAATCCTCAAAATCTTCCAAATTGAGCCGAAATTCCCTCGAAAAACGGCATTCTTAGTAAAATATTTGAAAAATCTTCGAAATGAAGCCGAAATTCGCTCGAAAAACGGCTTATTTAGTAAGATATTTGCAAAATCTTCCAAATTAAGCCGAAATTCCCTCGAAAATCGGCTAATTTAGAAAGATATTTGAAAAATCTTCGTGATGAAGCCGAAATTCGCTCGAAAAACGGCTTATTTAGAAAGATATTTGCAAAATCTTCCAAATTAGGCCAAAGTTCGCTCCAAAAACAGCTTACTTTGAAAGATAATTGCAAAATCTTCCAAATTTAGCCTTAATTCGAACGAAAAACGGCTGATTTAAAAAGATATTTGAAAATTCATCAAAATAAAGTCAAAATTCGCTTGAAAAACGGCATATTTAGTAAGATATTTGCAAAAACCTCCAAAGTAAGCAGAAATTTGCTGAAAAAACGGCTTATTTAGAAAGATATTTGCAAAATATTCCAAATTAATCCGAAATTCGCTCGAAAAACTGCTTATTTCGCACACTATTAGAAAAATCCTCCAAATTAAGCAGAAATTCGCTCGATATTCGGTTTATTTAGTATGATATTCGAAAAATTATCCAAATTAAGCCAAAATTAGCTTGAAAAACGGCATATTTATAAAGATATTTGAAAAATCTTCGAAATGAAGCCGAAATTCGCTTGAAAAACGGCTTATTTAGAAAGATATATGCAAAATCTTCCATATTAAGCCAAAATTCGCTCTAAAAACGGCTTATTTAGTAAGATATTCGCAAAATCTTCCAAATTAAGCCGATATTCACTCGAGAAACGGATCACTATGTAAGATATTTGCAAACTCTTCCAAATTAAGCCGCAATTCGGACGAAATCGGCTTATTTAGTAATATATTCGCAAAATATTCCAAATTAATCCGAATTTGCTCGAAAAACTGCTTACTTCGCAAATTATTTGAAAAATCCTACAAATTAAGCAGACATTCGATCGATATTCGGTTTATTTAGTAAGATATTCGAAAAATTGTCCAAATTAAGTCAAAATTCGCATGAAAAACGGCATATTTATAAAGATATTTGATAAATCTTCGAAATGAAGCCGAAATTCACTTGAAAAACGGCTTATTTAATAAGATATTTGCAAATTCTTCCAAATTTAGCCGAAATTCGGTCGAAAAACGGCTTATTTAGTAAGATATTCGCAAAATCTTGCAAATTAGGCCTAAATTCGCTCGAAAAATGGCTTATTTAGATAGATATTTGTAAAATCTTTTAAATTAAGCCAAAATTCGCTCCAAAAACGGTTTATTTAGAAAGATATTCGCAAAATCTTCCAAATTAAGCCGAAATTCACTCGAAAAACGGATTATTATGTAAGATATTTGCAAAATCTTCCAAATTAAGCCGAAATTCGCTCGAAAAACGCCTTATTTAGAAAGATATTTGTGAAATCTTTCATATTAAGCCGAAAATTCCTCGAAAAACGGCTTATTCAGAAAGTTATTCGCAAACTCTTCCAAATTAAGCCGCAATTCGGTCGAAAAACGGCTTATTTAGAAAGATATTTCCAAAATCTTCCATATTAAGCCAAAATTCGCTCGAAAAACGGCTTATTTAGAAAGATATTTGTAAAATCTTCCGAATTAAGCCAAAATTCGCTCGAAAAACGGCTTAATTAGAAGGGTATTTGTAAAATCCTCCGATTTAAGCAGAAATTCGCTCGATATTCGGTTTATTTAGAATGATATTTGGAAAATCCTCAAAATCTTCCAAATTGAGCCGAAATTCCCTTGAAAAACGGCATATTTAGTAAAATATTTGAAAAACCTTCGAAATGAAGCCGAAATTCGCTCGAAAAACGGCTTATTTAGTAAGATATTTGCAAAATCTTCCAAATTAAGCAGAATTTTGCTCTAACAACGGCATATTTAGTAAGGTATTCGAAAAATCTTCCAAATTAAGCCAACATTCGCTCGGAAAACGGCTTATTTAGAAAGATATTATCAAAATATTCAAAATTAAGCCGAAATTCGGTCGAATACGGAGATATTTAGTAAGATATTCGCAAAATCTTCCAAATTGAGCCGAAATTCGCTCGAAAAACGGCATATTTAGTAAGATATTTGAAAAATCTTCGAAATGAAGCCGAACTTTGCTCGATAAACCTCACTTTTAGTAAGATATTTGAAAAATCTTCGAAATGAGCCGAAATTCGCTCGAAAAACGGCTTATTTAATAAGATATTTGAAAAATCTTCCAAATTAGGCCAAATTTCGCTCCAAAAACAGCTTATTTAGAATGATATTTGCAAAATCTTTCAAATTAGGCCGAAATCCGCTCTAAAAACGGCTTATTTAGAAAGGTATTTGTAAAATCTTCCAAATTAAGCCAAAATTCGGTCAAAAAACGGCTTATTTAAAAGGATATTTGGAAAATCCTCAAAATGAAGCCGAAACTCGGTCGAAAAACGGCTAATTTAGTAATATATTCGCAAAATATTCCAAATTAATCCGAAATTCGCTCGAAAAACTGCTTACTTCGCAAATTATTTGAAAAATCCTCCAAATTAAGCAGAAATTCGATCGATATTCGGTTTATTTAGTAAGATATTCGAAAAATTGTCCAAATTAAGTCAAAATTCGCATGAAAAACGGCACATTTATAAAGATATTTGAAAAATCTTCGAAATGAAGCCGAAATTCGCTCGAATAACGGCTTATTTAGTAAGATATTCGCAAAATCTTCCAAATTAAGCCGAAATTCACTCGAAAAACGGATTATTATGTAAGATATTTGCAAAATACTCCCTATTAAGCCAAAATTTTCTCGAAAAGCGGCTTATTTAAAAAGATATTTGTAAAATCTTTCATATTAAGCCAAAATTCGCTCGAAAAACGGCTTATTTAGAAAGATATTTGCAAAATCTTCCGTATTAAGCCGAAAATTCCTCGAAAAACGGCTTATTCAGAATGTTATTCGCTAACTCTTCCAAATTAAGCCGAATTTCGGTCGAAAAACGGCTTATTTAGAAAGATATTTGCAAAATCTTCCATATTAAGCAAAAATTCGCACGAAAAACGGCTTATTTAGAAAGGTATTTGTAAAATCCTCCGAATTAAGCAGAAATTCGCTCGATCTTCGGTTTATTTAGAATGATATTTGGAAAATCCTCAAAATCTTCCAAATTGAGCCGAAATTCCCTCGAAAAACGGCATATTTAGTAAAATATTTGAAAAATCTTCGAAATGAAGCCGAAATTCGCTCGAAAAACGGCTTATTTAGTAAGATATTTGCAAAATCTTCCAAATTAAGCCGAAATTCCCTCGAAAATCGGCTTATTTAGAAAGATATTTGAAAAATCTTCGAGATGAAGCCGAAATTCGCTTGAAAAACGGCTTAATTAGAAAGATATTTGCAAAATCTTCCAAATTAGGCCAAAGTTCGCTCCAAAAACAGCTTATTTAGAAAGATATTTGCAAAATCTTCCAAATTTAGCCTTAATTCGAACGAAAAACGGCTGATTTAAAAGGATATTTGAAAATTCTTCAAAATAAAGTCAAAATTCGCTTGAAAAAGGCATATTTAGTAAGATATTTAAAAAATCTTCGAAATGAAGCCAAAATTCGCTCGAAAAACGGCTTATTTAATAAGATATTTGCAAAATCCTCCAAAGTAAGCCGAAATTTGCTGAAAAAACGGCTTATTTAGAAAGATATTTGCAAAATATTCCAAATTATGCCGAAATTCGCTCGAATACCGGGATATTTAGTAAGATATTCGCAAAATCATCCAAATTAAGCCGAAATTCGCTCGAAAAACTGCTTATTTCGCAAAATATTTGGAAAATACTCCAAATGAAGCCAAAACTCGGTTGAAAAACGGCTAATTTAGTATGATATTCGAAAACTCTTCCAAATTAAGCCGATATTCGGTCGAAAAACGGCTTATTTAGAAAGCTATTTGCAAAATCTTCCATATTAAGCCAAAATTCGCTCTAAAAACGGCTTATTTAGTAAGATCTTCGCAAAATCCTCCAGATTAAGCCGAAATTTTCTCAAAAAACGGCTTATTTAGTAAGATATTCGTAAAATCTTCCAAATTAAGCCTAAATTCACTCGAAAAACGGATTATTATGTAAGATATTTGCAAAATCTTCCCTATTAAGCCAAAATTCGCTCAAAAAACGGCTTATTAAGAACTATATTTTCAAAGTCTTCTAAATTAAGCTGAAATTCGGTCGAAAAAAGGCTTATTTAGAAAGATATTTGCAAAATATTCCAAATTAATCCGAAACTCGCTCGAAAAACTGCTTATTTCGCAAACTATTTGAAAAATCCTCCAAATTAAGCAGAAATTCGCTCGATATTCGGTTTATTGAAAAAAAGATATTCGAAAAATTATCCAAATTAAGCCAAAATTAGCTTGAAAAACGGTATATTTATAAAGATATATTTAAAAATCTTCGAAATGAAGCCGAAATTCGCTTGAAAAACGGCTTATTTAGAAAGATATTTGCAAAATCTTCCATATTAAGCCAAAATTCGCTTTAAAAATTGCTTATTTCATAAGATATTCGCAAAATCTTCCAAATTAAGCCGATATTCACTCGAAAAACGGATCACTCTGTAAGATATTTGCAATCTCTTCCAAATTAAGCCGCAATTCGGACGAAATCGGCTTATTTAGTAATATATTCGCAAAATCTTCTAAATTAGGCCGAAATTCGCTCGAAAAACGGCTTATTTAGAAAGATATTTGGAAAATCCTCAAAATTAAGCCGAAACTCGGTCGAAAAACGGCTAATTTAGTGATATATTCGCAAAATCTTCTAAATTAGGCCGAAATTCGCTCGAAAAACGGGTTATTTAGAAAGATATTTGTAAAATCTTCCAAATTAAGCCGAAATTCGGTCGAAAAACGGCTTATATAGAAAGAAATTTGCAAAATCTTCCATATTAAGCCAAAATTCGCTCTAAAAACGGCTTATTTAGTAAGATTTTCGCAAAATCATCGAAATTAAGCCGATATTCACTCGAAAAACGGATCATTATGTAAGATATTTGCAAAATCTTCCCTATTAAGCCGAAATTCGGTCGAAAAACTGCTTATTTAGAAAGATATTTGTAAAATATTCCGAATTAAGCCCAAATTCGCTCGAGAAATGGTTTATTTAGAAAGATATTTGCAAAATTTTCCATATTAAGCCAAAATTCGCTCGAAAGACGGCTTATTTAGTAAGATATTCGCAAAATCTTCCAAATTAAGCCCATATTCGGTCGAAAAACGGCTTATTTAGAAAGAAATTTGCAAAATCTTCCATATTATGTCAAAATTCGCTCTAAAAACGGCTTATTTTAAGATATTCGCAAAATCATCCCAATTAAGCCGATATTCACTCGAAAAACGGATCATTATGTAAGATATTTGCAAAATCTTCCCTATTAAGCCAAAATTCGCTCAAAAAACGGCTTATTAAGAACTACATTTTCAAAGTCTTCCAAAGCCGAAATTCGGTCGAAAAACGGCTTATTTAGAAAGATATTTGCAAAATCTTCTATATTAAGCCAAAATTCGCTCGAAAAACGTCTTATTTAGAAAGATATTTGTAAAATCTTCCAAATTAAGCCGAAATTCGCTCGAAAAATGGCTTATTTAGTAAGATATTCGGAAAATCCTCCGAAATTAAGCCGAAATTCGCGCGAAAAACGGCTCATTTAGAAGGATATTTGCAAAATCTTCCAAATTGAGCCGAAATTCGCTCGATAAAAGGGATATTTAGTATGATTTTCGGAAAATCTTCCAAATTAAGCCAGAATTCGCTCGAAAAACTGCTTATATCGCAAAATATTTGGAAAATCCTCCAAATTAAGCCGAAACTAGGTCGAAAAACGGCTTATTTAGTATGATATTCGCAAAATTGTCCAAATTAAGCCGAAATTCGCTCGAAAAACGTCTTATTTAGAAAGATATTTGCAAAATCCTCCAAAGTAAGCCGAAATTTGCTGAAAAAACGGCTTATTTAGAAAGATATTTGCAAAATATTCCAAATTATGCCGAAATTCGCTCGAATACCGGGATATTTAGTAAGATATTCGCAAAATCATCCAAATTAAGCCGAAATTCGCTCGAAAAACTGCTTATTTCGCAAAATATTTGGAAAATACTCCAAATGAAGCCAAAACTCGGTTGAAAAACGGCTAATTTAGTATGATATTCGAAAACTCTTCCAAATTAAGCCGATATTCGGTCGAAAAACGGCTTATTTAGAAAGCTATTTGCAAAATCTTCCATATTAAGCCAAAATTCGCTCTAAAAACGGCTTATTTAGTAAGATCTTCGCAAAATCCTCCAGATTAAGCCGAAATTTTCTCAAAAAACGGCTTATTTAGTAAGATATTCGTAAAATCTTCCAAATTAAGCCTAAATTCACTCGAAAAACGGATTATTATGTAAGATATTTGCAAAATCTTCCCTATTAAGCCAAAATTCGCTCAAAAAACGGCTTATTAAGAACTATATTTTCAAAGTCTTCTAAATTAAGCTGAAATTCGGTCGAAAAAAGGCTTATTTAGAAAGATATTTGCAAAATATTCCAAATTAATCCGAAACTCGCTCGAAAAACTGCTTATTTCGCAAACTATTTGAAAAATCCTCCAAATTAAGCAGAAATTCGCTCGATATTCGGTTTATTGAAAAAAAGATATTCGAAAAATTATCCAAATTAAGCCAAAATTAGCTTGAAAAACGGTATATTTATAAAGATATATTTAAAAATCTTCGAAATGAAGCCGAAATTCGCTTGAAAAACGGCTTATTTAGAAAGATATTTGCAAAATCTTCCATATTAAGCCAAAATTCGCTTTAAAAATTGCTTATTTCATAAGATATTCGCAAAATCTTCCAAATTAAGCCGATATTCACTCGAAAAACGGATCACTCTGTAAGATATTTGCAATCTCTTCCAAATTAAGCCGCAATTCGGACGAAATCGGCTTATTTAGTAATATATTCGCAAAATCTTCTAAATTAGGCCGAAATTCGCTCGAAAAACGGCTTATTTAGAAAGATATTTGGAAAATCCTCAAAATTAAGCCGAAACTCGGTCGAAAAACGGCTAATTTAGTGATATATTCGCAAAATCTTCTAAATTAGGCCGAAATTCGCTCGAAAAACGGGTTATTTAGAAAGATATTTGTAAAATCTTCCAAATTAAGCCGAAATTCGGTCGAAAAACGGCTTATATAGAAAGAAATTTGCAAAATCTTCCATATTAAGCCAAAATTCGCTCTAAAAACGGCTTATTTAGTAAGATTTTCGCAAAATCATCGAAATTAAGCCGATATTCACTCGAAAAACGGATCATTATGTAAGATATTTGCAAAATCTTCCCTATTAAGCCGAAATTCGGTCGAAAAACTGCTTATTTAGAAAGATATTTGTAAAATATTCCGAATTAAGCCCAAATTCGCTCGAGAAATGGTTTATTTAGAAAGATATTTGCAAAATTTTCCATATTAAGCCAAAATTCGCTCGAAAGACGGCTTATTTAGTAAGATATTCGCAAAATCTTCCAAATTAAGCCCATATTCGGTCGAAAAACGGCTTATTTAGAAAGAAATTTGCAAAATCTTCCATATTATGTCAAAATTCGCTCTAAAAACGGCTTATTTTAAGATATTCGCAAAATCATCCCAATTAAGCCGATATTCACTCGAAAAACGGATCATTATGTAAGATATTTGCAAAATCTTCCCTATTAAGCCAAAATTCGCTCAAAAAACGGCTTATTAAGAACTACATTTTCAAAGTCTTCCAAAGCCGAAATTCGGTCGAAAAACGGCTTATTTAGAAAGATATTTGCAAAATCTTCTATATTAAGCCAAAATTCGCTCGAAAAACGTCTTATTTAGAAAGATATTTGTAAAATCTTCCAAATTAAGCCGAAATTCGCTCGAAAAATGGCTTATTTAGTAAGATATTCGGAAAATCCTCCGAAATTAAGCCGAAATTCGCGCGAAAAACGGCTCATTTAGAAGGATATTTGCAAAATCTTCCAAATTGAGCCGAAATTCGCTCGATAAAAGGGATATTTAGTATGATTTTCGGAAAATCTTCCAAATTAAGCCAGAATTCGCTCGAAAAACTGCTTATATCGCAAAATATTTGGAAAATCCTCCAAATTAAGCCGAAACTAGGTCGAAAAACGGCTTATTTAGTATGATATTCGCAAAATTGTCCAAATTAAGCCGAAATTCGCTCGAAAAACGTCTTATTTAGAAAGATATTTGCAAAATCCTCCAAAGTAAGCCGAAATTTGCTGAAAAAACGGCTTATTTAGAAAGATATTTGCAAAATATTCCAAATTATGCCGAAATTCGCTCGAATACCGGGATATTTAGTAAGATATTCGCAAAATCATCCAAATTAAGCCGAAATTCGCTCGAAAAACTGCTTATTTCGCAAAATATTTGGAAAATACTCCAAATGAAGCCAAAACTCGGTTGAAAAACGGCTAATTTAGTATGATATTCAAAAACTCTTCCAAATTAAGCCGATATTCGGTCGAAAAACGGCTTATTTAGAAAGCTATTTGCAAAATCTTCCATATTAAGCCAAAATTCGCTCTAAAAACGGCTTATTTAGTAAGATCTTCGCAAAATCCTCCAGATTAAGCCGAAATTTTCTCAAAAAACGGCTTATTTAGTAAGATATTCGTAAAATCTTCCAAATTAAGCCTAAATTCACTCGAAAAACGGATTATTATGTAAGATATTTGCAAAATCTTCCCTATTAAGCCAAAATTCGCTCAAAAAACGGCTTATTAAGAACTATATTTTCAAAGTCTTCTAAATTAAGCTGAAATTCGGTCGAAAAAAGGCTTATTTAGAAAGATATTTGCAAAATATTCCAAATTAATCCGAAACTCGCTCGAAAAACTGCTTATTTCGCAAACTATTTGAAAAATCCTCCAAATTAAGCAGAAATTCGCTCGATATTCGGTTTATTGAAAAAAAGATATTCGAAAAATTATCCAAATTAAGCCAAAATTAGCTTGAAAAACGGTATATTTATAAAGATATATTTAAAAATCTTCGAAATGAAGCCGAAATTCGCTTGAAAAACGGCTTATTTAGAAAGATATTTGCAAAATCTTCCATATTAAGCCAAAATTCGCTTTAAAAATTGCTTATTTCATAAGATATTCGCAAAATCTTCCAAATTAAGCCGATATTCACTCGAAAAACGGATCACTCTGTAAGATATTTGCAATCTCTTCCAAATTAAGCCGCAATTCGGACGAAATCGGCTTATTTAGTAATATATTCGCAAAATCTTCTAAATTAGGCCGAAATTCGCTCGAAAAACGGCTTATTTAGAAAGATATTTGGAAAATCCTCAAAATTAAGCCGAAACTCGGTCGAAAAACGGCTAATTTAGTGATATATTCGCAAAATCTTCTAAATTAGGCCGAAATTCGCTCGAAAAACGGCTTATTTAGAAAGATATTTGTAAAATCTTCCGAATTAAGCCGAAATTCGCTCGAAAAACGGCTTATATAGAAAGAAATTTGCAAAATCTTCCATATTAAGCCAAAATTCGCTCTAAAAACGGCTTATTTAGTAAGATTTTCGCAAAATCATCGAAATTAAGCCGATATTCACTCGAGAAACGGATCATTATGTAAGATATTTGCAAAATCTTCCCTATTAAGCCGAAATTCGGTCGAAAAACTGCTTATTTAGAAAGATATTTGTAAAATATTCCGAATTAAGCCCAAATTCGCTCGAGAAACGGTTTATTTAGAAAGATATTTGCAAAATTTTCCATATTAAGCCAAAATTCGCTCGAAAGACGGCTTATTTAGTAAGATATTCGCAAAATCTTGCAAATTAGGCCTAAATTCGCTCGAAAAACGGCTTATTTAGATAGATATTTGTAAAATCTTTTAAATTAAGCCAAAATTCGCTCCAAAAACGGTTTATTTAGAAAGATATTCGCAAAATCTTCCAAATTAAGCCGAAATTCACTCGAAAAACGGATCATTATGTAAGATATTTGCAAAATCTTCCAAATTAAGCCGAAATTCGCTCGAAAAACGCCTTATTTAGAAAGATATTTGTGAAATCTTTCATATTAAGCCGAAAATTCCTCGAAAAACGGCTTATTCAGAAAGTTATTTGCAAAATCTTCTATATTAAGCCGCAATTCGGTCGAAAAACGGCTTATTTAGTAAGATATTCGCATAATCTTCCATATTAAGCCGAAATTCGCTCGAAAAACGGCTTATTTAGAAAGATATTTGTAAAATCTTCCAAATTAAGCCGAAATTCGCTCGAAAAATGGCTTATTTAGTAAGATATTCGGAAAATCCTCCGAAATTAAGCCGAAATTCGCGCGAAAAACGGCTCATTTAGAAGGATATTTGCAAAATCTTCCAAATTGAGCCGAAATTCGCTCGATAAAAGGGATATTTAGTATGATTTTCGGAAAATCTTCCAAATTAAGCCAGAATTCGCTCGAAAAACTGCTTATATCGCAAAATATTTGGAAAATCCTCCAAATTAAGCCGAAACTAGGTCGAAAAACGGCTTATTTAGTAAGATATTCGCAAAATTGTCCAAATTAAGCCAAAATTCGCTTGAAAAAACGGCTTATTTAGTAAGATATTCGCAAAATCCTCCAAATTGAGCCGAAATTCGCTCGAAAAACGGGATATTTAGTAAGATTTTCGCAAAATCTTCCAAATCAAGCCAAAATTTGCTCCGAAAACGGCTTATTTATCAAGTTTTTCGAATTCACTTCCAAATTAAGCCGAAATATGCTTCTAAAATAGCTTGTTAAGTGAGATTTTCGAAAAATTTTCAAATCAAGCCGAAATTACCTCCGAAAACGGCTTATTTAGGAAGATTTATGAAAAAATCTTCCAAAATAATCCGAAATTTGCTTCTTTAACGGTTTTTTAAGCAAGATTTTTGTAAAAACTTCCAAATTTAGCCGAAATTTCCGCCGAAAACGGCTTATTTAGCAAGATATCGTGAGAATCTTCCATAATAAGCCTAATTTGCTCCGAAAACGGCCTATTTAGCAAGTTTTTCGAATTCACTTCCAAATTAAGCCGAAATATGCTTCTGAAACAGCTTGTTAAGTGGGATTTTCGAAAAAATTTCAAATCAAGCCGAAATATCCTCCAAAAACGGCTTATTTAAGAAGATTTATGAAAAAATCTTATTAAATAAGCCGTTTTTCGAGCGAATTTTGCCTTCATTTCGAAGATTTTTCAAATATCCTACTAAATGTGCCGTTTTTCAAGCGAATTTTGGCTTAATTTGGAAGATTTTTCGAATATCTTACTAAATATGCCGTTTTTCAAGCGAATTTTGGCTTAATTTGGACAATTTTGCGAATATCTTACTAAATAAGCCGTTTATCGAGCGATTTTCTGCTTAATTTCAAAGATTTTGCGAATGTGTTACTAAATTAGCTGTTTTTTGAGCAAATCTCGGCTTAATTTGGAGGATTTTCCAAATATTTTGCGAAATAAGCAGTTTTTCGAGCGAATTCTGGCTTAATTTGGAAGATTTTCCGAAAATCTTACTAAATATCCCTTTTATCGAGCGAATTTCGCCTCAATTTGGAAGATTTTTCGAATATCTTACTAAATAAGCCATTTTTCGAGCGAATTTTGGCTTATTTGGAAGATTTTGCGAATATCTTACTAAGTAAGCCGTTTTTTGAGCAAATCTCGGCTTAATTTGGAGGATTTTGCGAATATCTTTTTAAATAAGCCGTTCCTGGTGCGAATTACGGCTTAAGTTGGAAGATTTTGCGAATATCTAACTAAATAAGCCGTTTTTCGAGCGAATTTAAGCCTAATTTGGAAGATTTTGCGAATATCTTTCTAAATAAGCTGTTTTTCGAGCGAATTTCGGCTAAACTTGGTAAATTTTGCAATTAACATTCTAAAGAAGCAGTTTTTCGAGCGAATTTAAGCCTAATTTGGAAAATTTTGCGAATATCTTACTAAATTAGCCGTTTTTCGACTTAGTTTCGGCTTAGTTTGGAGGATTTTCCATTTTTCATTTATTAATTTAAAATATCCAAATTTAGTTTATTTTTGGAAGATTTATGAAAAAATCTTCCAAAATAATCCGAAATTTGCTTCTTTAACGGTTTGTTAAGCAAGATTTTCGAAAAAACTTTCAAATTTAGACGAAATTTCCGCCGAAAACGCCCTATTTAGACGGATTTACAAAAAACGTACATATTAGGCCGAAATTTGCACCGAAAACGGCTCATTTAGCAAGATTTTTGAAAAAACATCGAGATTAAGCCGAAATTTTTGTCCAAAAACGGCTTCTTTAGCATGATATTGGAAGAATCTTTCAATTTAAGCCGAACTTTTCGCCGAAAACGGCTTAATTAGCACGATTTTCAAAAAAACTTCACAGTCAATCCGAAATTTGAAAAAACTTCCAAATTTAGCCGAAATTTCCTCCGAAAATGGCTTGTCAAGCAGGATTTTCGAAAAAACTTCTATATTAACCCAAAATTTCCTCCGGAAATGGCTTATTTAGCAAGATTTTCGAAAAAACATCCAAATCAAGGCCTAATTTGCACCGAAAACGGCTAATTTAGCAATATTTTCGAAAAGACTTTCAAACTAAGCCGAAATTTCCTACGAAAACGGCTTATTTAGCAAGATATTAGAAGAATCTTCCAAAATATGCCGAAGTTCGCACCGAAAACGGCTTATTTAGCAAGATATTTGAAAAATCTTCCAAATTAAGCCAAAATTTGCTCCTAAAACGGCTTGTATATCAAGAGTTTCGAAAATAAACTTCCAAATCAACCCGAAATTTGCTTAGAAAACGGTTTATTTTGCAAGATTTTCGGAAAAACAACCAAATAAGCCGTATTTCCGCCAAAAACGGCTTATTTAGTAAGATTTATGAAAAAAATTACAAATTAAGCCAAAATTCGCTCCAAAAACATCTTATTTGACAAGATATTCGAAAAAACATCCAAATCAAGCCAAAATTTGCTCCAAAAACGGCTTATTAAGAGAGATTTTCGAAAAAACTTCCAAATTAAGCCAAAATATGCTCCTAAAACAGCATGTTAAGTGAGATTTTCAAAAAAACTTCCAAACTAAACCGAAATTTCCTACGAAAACGGATTATTTAGAGAGATTTTCGAAAAAACTTCCAAATTAAGCCGAAATTTGCTCCGAAAATGTCTTATTTAGAGAGATTTTCGAAGAAACCTCCAAATTAAGCCGAAATTTCCTCCGAAGACGGCTTATTTAGAGATTTTCGAAAAAACTTCTAAATTAAGCTGAAATGTGCTCCTAAAACAGCTTGTTAAGTGAGATTTTCGAAGAAACTTCCAAAACTAAGACTAAATTTCCCCCTAAGACTGCTTATTTAGAGAGATTTTCGAAAAATCTTCGAGATTAAGGCGAAATTTTTGTCCGAAAACGGCTTATTTAGCAATATTTTTGAAAAAACTACCAAATTAAGCCGAAATATCTGCCGAAAACGGCTTATTTAGCAACATATTGGTGGAATTTTCCAAAATAAGCCGAAAATCGCACCGAAAACGGCTTATTTAGCAAGATATTTGAAAAATCTTCCAAATTAAGCCAAAATTAGCTCCTAAAACGGCTTGTAAATCAAGATTTTCGAAAACACTTCCAAATCAACCCGAAATTTCCTCCGAAAACGGCTTATTTAGCAAGATTTTCGAAAAAACTTCCAAATTAAGCCGAAATTTGCTCCGAAAACGGAAGCCGTTTAGCAATATTTCGTAAAAACCTCCAAATTATACCGAAATTTGCTCCGAAAACGTCTTATTTAACAAGATTTTCAATAATTTTTTCCAAATTAAGCCAAGATTTACTCCGAAATCTGCTTACTGATCAATATTTTCGAAACTTATCAAATTAGGAAGAAATTTGCTCTGAAAACATCTTATTTAGCAATATATTTTTAAAATCTTCGAAATTAATCCGAAAACGGCTTATTTAGCATGATTTTCGAAAAATCTTCCAAAATAAGCCGAAATTTGCTCCAAAAACGGCTTCTGTAGCAAGTATTCGAAAAAAACGTCCAAATTAAGCCGAAATTTCTTCGAATTCAGCTTACTTAGCTAGATTTTTGAAAAATCTTCGAAATTAAGCCGAAATTCCCTCCGAAAACGGCATATTTAGGAAGATATTTGAAATATTTTCTAAATTACGCCGAAATTTGTTTGCAAAACGGCTTATTTAGCAGGATATTTTAAAAATATTCCAAATTTAAGCCTAAATTTGCTCCCAAAACGGCTTATTTTGCAAGATATTTGGAAAATCTTCCAAATAAAGCCAAAATTCAAATGCCAATTCAATTGTAAATTCAATATACTTAAAAATTTCCGCAGAAATACCTGTTGAACCTCAAGTCTCTTTAATCTCGAAGATTATATTCAAAGTATTATTTAATTACACATACATTGAAACATTGTCAGAAGCACAATGTTTTCTTAGCCATAAAAGAAGATAAGAAAATTAAAACAGTGGCTGAATCTTCTCTCTTGCTGAAAAATTTATTTAGATAAGAACTAAATGATAGGAGAATTCCTTATTCTTTCAAATTTTTATGAGTTGATCACACTTCTCAGCCAATAAATTATGGTAATTATTGCTTCAATTGAGAAATTCCATTCTTTCATAAGTGTATTTTTAATATTTTCTTGTATACAAAAGTGGAAGTTAATGACTAACATCCCCACACATACTACTTTCTGTTTCACAAAAGTGGAATGTTTGTTTTTTTGGGCAAGGAATTTGAATTCTCCTCAGAAATGAAACAAGGAGATGGGCTCTCAGCCATATTATTTGATTTGGCTTTGCATAAAGTGAAAAGAACGATAGATCAGAAACAATATTTGGAAACTCCAGCTGGATATGCCCATATTAGGATTATATAGCAATTATGTCAAGGTCAATGCACAATCTCAAACAGCAGTATGGGCAAATGGAAAAAGAAGTAGGAAAAATGGGACTTATAGTTAATAAAAAGCCAAAAACGGAGAGGATAAAACCTTGTGGAGAGCTAAGAGTAGCACATTGAATAACATTGTATCACTCGTTTAACTTTTGATGCCAGATTTGAAAATCAGCAGGCTCACTTCTCAGTGTGTATAATGTGTGCTCAGATTTTTTATAGCCATGAAGCCAAAAACAAGTACTATTTGAAACTTCTTCAGTGAAAATATTTGCTGGGTATGGTTAGTCTGTTTTTATGTTATTAATCATGTTTAACCGAGTTAGGGAGGAAATTTTGGGGATTTCATTCAAAATATGCATATTTCGCATTTATTATCGTTTTTTCGTTATCACGAAAAGATTAGGTCTCTACTGATTACTCACAGCTTTTGCCAATAATTTCAGCAGATATTTTCTCCTAACTTGCTGATTTACAGCAAGTTAGGAGAAAATATCTGCTGAAATATCCCCCCCCCTTTCCCATAACTTATTAGATATACAGAAATACTAACTGAAATCATATTTTGAGACCCTATGGAAAGCAAGGCTCCCCCCCCCCCTCCAAAATAATATGCCTTCCATTCACAACAGTCTTAGTGTTGTCACATATCCACTACTTGCTCACCTGAAAGGTATCCCAGCTTTTCCTCACAAAATGCCACAGAATATTGAGATAATTTTGTCCTGGGATGTATTTACATACAGATTTCAAGCCATTATTAGATGAGAATTTAAATCAACTTCTCATTCAATTTTTCAGCCACATCCTCTTAAAAACAAGGAAGAAATGATTCACAATGCAATATTATGAGCAATGAACCATTTAGCATCAATAATCTTCTTATGAACTTATGAAATTAGAAAAATATAGCAAATTATCATTACAATTCTGAAAAACACATTATCTTTCAACACTGGCATATGCAGAAATATATTCTAGAGGGGATATTTTAAAAATTTGATTTAAAGTTAATGGTGCATTTAGAAAATTAGGTTATAAATAGAGGACTACGAAAGAGTTTTGGTCACATATGATTTATATATATTCAGTTCATTCCAACCAATAATAATTATTCACAAAAAATATTTCACAGAAGTTAACTTTAAAATGTTGACGCTTTACTAATGAAGTAAACTTAACTACTTTTGTTGAAGTATTTTGAACATGAATAAGATCAGTTATAAAATTATATTATTTATACAGATTGAAAGGCATTAAAGAAACATTGATGAAACTCAGTAATAAAATTTTATTCTTTTCAAATTTTTGGATTTTACCCCCTAATAACCCACCTTGCACATGCCATTGCTTTTCAGTGATGTAGCATTGGAAATAAAGAGATGGTTTCTTATACTCTACTCTATTCTCCATGCTTTAAAATAAATGCTCCGATCAATATTGAAGAGCTATCTTATAGAATGCCAAAACAGGTCAAAAATCAAATCACTAAGTGTTAGAGTTTAAAATTAATTTTACTATCAACATGTTACAGTAAAGTTACATAATTAATAACAATTAAGACAACATTAATATAGATGCCAAAATTTAACTGATAAAATATACATATAAATATCTTTGTGATAGTAACTTACTCATTTTCCATATAACCGTAAGAACTAGAAACCATTAATGATGAAAATCTGAAATAATGATTATGTGTATTAGCACATTATGCTGCATGATTATGAAGATTTTCTAGTGTAATTTACAAAGAAATTTATTTCTAATTTTCTCACAGCCAGATTTTGGACACTCCATTCCAACAAATTTCATTTAGTAGATACTTCACAATGGAGTGCTCCAATGAAGTTTGATTTTTCAATCCAAGCCTGAAACATTTACGGTAACCTTTATATTTGGTGTGGCCAATTGACTCCAATTTAATATTAAAACAAAAGCCCTTTTGTCTTTCCCTTCAAGGGTACAAAAATTAAAACAGAATTTGCAATATATAAAATGTATAGTTTTTTACAGAACGATTCTCTATTAACTCCATAAAATACTCAATTTTTGAAAAAGATATTATTCTCAGGCAGACGAAATAAATAATAAACATAATAAATCCCTAAAAATAATGTAATAAGAGCATTTGTAAGGTAAAATAAGCGTTGCAACTATGGCCTATCAGGAATGCAGTTTCATTAGGACAGAGAAGGAAAAACCAACTTCAAGTTAACAGACAAATCAAAGCCTGAATTCCATTCAGACTAAATCACAGAAACAATTCTTTGGGATACATATGAGGAATCATTAGTTTTATTTATAATAATATTGTTAACTTGGGAAAAGCCATGAGACTTTCATGAAAATTTCTTATAGGAAATTTGTATACTTCATTTCAAAAACTTGATAATTAGATGACTAGGATAGTAATTTATCAGGAAGTCATTTATTTTCTTTAATATTGCAAGCCATTTGTTTATTCTCTCTATCAAGCATCAGTGTATATTTGCCCAAATCACTCATATCCACAGGCAACCGAGGGATTTGAAGCATATCTGCTTGTGAATATACTTAAGCAAGTGATGTTCACTTTAGCAAGTATATATAAATAATATTAAAGACATCCCTTACTCTTAATCAACTGTAACCCAGCAGTGAACTTTGATTAGTTTGTTATGTACAAAATGTTACACTTTATTCCAATGAGGATAGCAAACAGCACTGAAATCAATCATCGACTATTTCCATCCACTGAATTTGCAGAAACGTGCCTCAAAGCAGTTCTATCGAAATTACATATGGAGCCTAATAGAGCACCACGGCAAGCTGAGGCACCAGGTATTGAGGGAGGGGGAGATGGGGTTACAGTTCCAGCTGAAGTAACAGTGCTGGTGCTGTTGGGACTGTCCGAGCGTAATAAATCATCAGGAGAGCGGCCATTTGAAGTCAATAAGTCCGGCATACTTCCCTCTAGGACATGGCTTGATGAAGCCGAATTCTCTGCACTTCTTATTGATGGCTGTGGTGACTTTTCTTGCATCGAGCGTCCCTGTTTGACACAGACAAAGACTTGAATTAATGAAAGTGAATAATAACAATTGATCTTAACTTGATTAAAAAGAAAATGTCTGATTCATTCCCTTTTAGATTTCTAATAAGGTTAACCCATAGCTGCAAAGAATATTATTCACTAGCAATGGATATTTCAAGAGCACATTATATGAAATCTGCAGAGCAAGATTTTTAAAATGGTAGAGATCTTGACAAATGGTCACTGGCCTAGATGGTTCTCTTAACACCATACATCATGTGATGTTGTCACACTACTGATAAGTGTCATATGAAATAGGGAAGGTGGTACTTCAATGATGTCACACACTGTCACAGGGAGAAGGGGAATCTGAAAATATGTGACACTTTGCAGTGGTTGGATTTAGATAGTTTGCATCTGTTCATGCAATCTGGTTCTTAGAATTTCCTGAGTTTGCAAAACCAGTTCTTAACTCTATCAGATAAAATAAGGGTTGAACTGTGTATGAAAACAAGACAATGTTGCAACAAGTTCCTCACTAGAGATGGGCAAATCTGATCTGATCTACTTCAAAATCAACTCTTTTGACCTGATTCCAAATTATGTTGAATCAATCTTTTAGAACTGATCCGATTCGATGCATCCCACCAATCTATAAGATTTGATGTATGCAATAGAGATCTGTGTGGGCTGGGTCTAGGGGGAATGCTGCTATGCAATGCTTAGATAGAATGCACAGTTTTTGCAAGAACTATTCTTGCCCCTAAATAGAGATGTCAAAGTAAGTCTTGTATATACTAGAACATACAACCAGTACAAAATACAGTATGCAGTACATATTACAAAGTAATCTGTACTGCATAATTACAGTTACAGATACTAAATATCCAGTTCCAGCTAACAGACAGCAAAATTGATCTCATCTGATCAATCTTTTGAATATGATCTTGTACTTGAATAAATTCAAAGCAAACAATTCAATTCAGGAAAGTGATCTTTTCATTGAAAACTCCCTTCTCTATTCCTTACAATGAGAATATAGCTACAATGCTGGATCATGAAATAGTTCGTTCTCATTCCATTTTGAAAGTTTATACACCAATTTTTAAATTTTAATGATATGGGAATGTGCATTCAATACTACAGTGCCTGGTTGCTAACTTCTTTGGTATGAGAGCCTGATTTTAAAAGTTTAGAATCCCACAATTGAGTATATGTAGCATAATGTGATTTCAAAAATACATACAACTTCACTAGCCTAGGTTGTGTTGACAGGAAGATAAGAAGATTTTATGGAGAGTAAAAGAAATAGCGTTTTTCCCTCATTCGACCTCTCCTTGAGTACTGCTGTGCAATTTGGGATCCGCATGAAGTATGATTAACTACCAGCCTTGAGATGGTTCAATGTAGGCAATTAGGTTCACGTTAAGGGAGATTTCAGATTTAAAAGCAGTGTTTCAGCTATGATAGAAGTGATAAAGCTTTTTAATAAATTTATTACCACAGATCTCAGGAAGTAGTTGATATTGTCATACCAGTTAAAAGCGTACATGATCTTTGAGCCAAAACAAAGAAGCGTTACCGGGAAATAGTATTCAGGACAGATAGTTATTTCTGGTCATTTTTCCACAATGTATTAGAGTAGCCAACAGCAGTCAAGGGTAGATAGGGTTATCGGTGATTTACAGCCTCTGCCATGTGCCAGTGGCAGTTTGTAGGGTTTAAATGTAAATGTAAATTTACCCATTAAAAATTCAATGGAAGTATACAGGAATATGATTTTGTTTCCACTGCCCTATATGTCTAAGTCTCAAGGATTGTTGCTAACAAAAAGATATTTATTCATATTATATTAAATCAGTGCTTCCCTATTTAATATATTCATATAGAAAAGAAATGGATATGAAAGGAATACTGAAAGTGTAATTGATTCATATGGACTGAACCCATTAACAAGGACCATAAGGGATTTTGAGGAAAATATTTTTGGGGATATTGAGGAAATATATTTCAGGATAAAAAATCAATTCTAGAATCTCCCTCTCCCCTTCCCAAAGTGACCAATGGTAGAAACTCCACCCCGTATATATTTAGCTGTAGAATTTCTCCCAAGCTCTTGGCTTCCAAAGAGCCCAGAATTTACACAGATATGACAGCACTAGGTTTTTATATCGAAGAGATTCCTCACCACCAACTCAACTGAATCCAAACCAGCTAAAGCCTCAACTCAGTTGCACAATCTCCCACCAATTTGAATCAACTGTAATATCTCCCAAACGTGTCATTTGGGGGGGCAGACAATACAATCAATCCCTCAAAAGTTACTGAAACTTAAATAGAAAATGCAAGTGAATTCAGAAAACTTATCCATAAGATTCAAGGTTTTCATGAAAGGAAAGAAATACAAATGAAGTATGAAAAGAGCAACAGAAAGAAATGAAATTCTGATGAGAATATTAAGAAAGGCACGAATCAAGAAAATATTTTCTTACATGGTCTATAGATATCAATTGAAGAATAAGAATGTTGGGTGAATATAATATGTTTCAATCCTCAAGTGGAAAAATATCATTGAACAATGAAACTACAAACCTAAAAAAATTTTCACATACGAGAGGAACTTTTTAAATAACATGCCTTTAAAGGGTTCATAATGAAGAAATTCATGAAACTTCATGAGTGAACCATGTGCATGATTTTTTACTCTTTGTTGATATTTACAGTTCTTTTGAAAAGTTGAAACATAAAAAACTCACGCGTATTCTCATGTTCAAAGACAAGCAGGATTTATGCAAGACCCTTTTTGCGAGGATATGATTACAATGACATTATTCCTGCCTAAAATATCCACAACTGATTGAAGATGTGAACTCTCTAATGAAATGAAACTATCAAGAAGAACACATTATGTGGACAAATAATAATAAATAGTATATTTATATAAATTATGAATGGTAAAAGAAATATATGAGTTTGGAATATATGTTTTATGGCTATAAGTGCATGCTTTCCATAATATTAGCCCAAGGTTCACTGCATCAACCAAAGCATTCCAAAACATTTACAACATTGATGCATTAAAATACCAAAAGTAACTTCACCTAAAACCAACTGGACTAGATATATTCCTTCTTCGAGGAATTTTTCTCAGCCAGATGAAGAAAATGATGAAGGTATATTTAACTTAGGATAATGATTAGAAATTACAATATTATGAAAAAGAAAGAATGGAGCAAAGGAGCGATGGAAATGAAAAGATAAAGCTCTGCTCCAACTGAATTGCAATGAAACAAAGATAAGGAAGGGAAAAGAACTTATACTATTATCAATGAAAATAACATGCTTCCAAGCACTTAGAGCCATTTTACGTGATGGCAGGAAAATCTTAGGAGAATGTATGCAATAAAATTAAATGTTTAAAAAGGTTTAAAGGTTTACATGAACTCAATGAATAACTTATCTTATGTTGCATACTAAACATGAAAATTTGTTAAGAAATTTTTTTATGATAATTAGCAACATACAAACTATAGCAATTTGGAAAAAGACTTCAAAAATTACTTAATATACCCACAGATAAAATGCATATTTTTCACAAAAATGCTTTGTAATAAACTATCACAAAGACTACCACAAATGATAGAAAAATATATATTTTCTGGAGCAATTAGTTTCATAACATTGTAGATTAAAGTCACAAAACCTTATAGAATGATACATTTTACAAATGGGTGTATACAGTAATTGCTCGAATAATACATGAGATAAAATAATTTTCGCAAATCACTACATATAATTCAATACTTACATTTACAAATAAATCACAAAGCCTTAAAACAAAAAAGGCTTAAAATGAATAACTGATAAATAGAATAGAAAAAGTGATTGAATGAGAAATTTTAATTCTAAGGTAATACAGAAATTCTCTAATTTCAGAGTTAATTAAAAGAATTACTATAAACCATGGAAAAGATTGACATTGGAAGATAATATTTAGTTACAAACTGGATACCTAAGGCTGGGTTGTCCAATCTTTAAGGCCATTTTACACAATGCAATTTCTTGCACAATTTATTCCACAAGAAATCGCACGAAAAATTCCACAGAATTAGAACAGGTTCTAATTTCTTCACGTCGATTGTGATTGTTCGCAATTTTTGGTTCATTTTGGCATTTAACATGCTGCAATTTCGATTGCACAATTTCTTGTGCAATAAATTATGCAAGAAACTGTATCATGTAAAACGGCTTTTACATGCAGGGGCCAAATTAGGAATTTGATTCATGATGATATTCATGCAAGAACCCCTAAATTAGTTAATCAACATTTCTTTAATTATTTGTGAATAATCAATTATTACTCAAAGATTGATAACTGTGAGGCCAAAGCAATACATGCAAATGCATCAACACACTGACAAAGGCAATAAAACAGTGGAATAGAGATTTTATTAAAACAAAACCTCATTTTGCAATATTAAGTGATTTATAAGTTGTAACTACCTTATCTTTGTGTAAAATTTTATAATATAGCAATTTGTTCAAAACATTCAGAAATATAAGCAGGTTGGTGCATTTTGGACAACCCTGATCTAAACAAAGCATTTGATTTGAAAATAGAAAGAAAATAAACCCTAAAAGCTTCTAGCAGAAAATTTCCAACCCCTAGATATCTATCTCCAAGCAAATAGATTTTCATCCAAAATACAAGCTGTGAAGCATACAGCATCATTGCTTATTCTTCTGAGAGCAGTTACAGGCCAATAGTTCCATTTCTGATTGATGTTTTAGCAGTTCTTTTAACATAAAATAATCCAAATGTGGAATAGAATTATGTCAACTAAAATTTTCTTCTAAGTCTAGTCTACAGGCCTTGAATAATCAGCAGTTAGTAAATACAACCCTTTTCTCTTGAGCTGCTCCCTGCATTTTGGATCATTCAGAGTATACATTCAACACTTATAACCTCCTCAGGCACTCATGTGAATCTTTAGTTTGTGCTTGGTGGGGCTCCCAAAGCTGTGCTTAAGTTTTATCTCTCCCACACTTCAGTTGCAGTCTGCATTCACAAAATTACATAGAAATTAATGCCCATTGGGTAGGTTATACTTTCACATATCCTGCCACATTGAATGTCCCGAGTGCTTTTCTCACGTCATTACATGCACCTCATTATTTCATATAAGTTCTCAGACATTTAAACTGATGCATGATTTTCCTTTTCACATAAATTTTTCAACTGCATCAAGATATACCTCACAATATAAGGTGTCTGAGCAAAACAGATAAAATTAAATACTTGAATAAATATAAAATAATTATAAAAAGGTGTAAATACATAAGGCATTTTAAAGAAATTTTTTGAAAGAATGATATAAGAAAAGTTACACTGAAGAATAATAAAAATTATGCCCATTCTGAAAAATCACAAAACATAATTTTAAAAATAATATTGTATAGTGACCAGCCAAATCAAGTGAGAGAAAATATATAATAATTTTACAACACAATATAATACAATAACTTTGCACTCATTAATTATTACTATATATGATTATTAAGCCATATTACTTATTTAATTATTATAATTATCATAACAATACTTTATATTATAATAATATTACTACTATTACATTTAATTGTTAGATTCTTATGTTTCTACAGAACTGTTCTGACAATGAGGTAGAAACACATTTCAATAGCTGAATACCTCATGAATATAATCACAGTAGCAAAATAGATTATACCCTATAAGGTAGGTAGGATAAGTTGCTTTACTTAAAAACAAAAATGAAATAATTCTATACTAAGAACTACTTACCTGCTTAAGCTTTCTGAGCTTCTTCTCATCAGAAGAACTCAATATTTCTCGCACCTTAGCCAGTCTTTTCTGATGCCGCAGCTAAAATATATTTTTTTTAAATTACATGCGGAAATCATTTTGCTAAACAAGACAATCAATTATTTCAATTAGTAATTAGATATTCATTATATAAGTACACAATTCTATCAAATGAATTTATATATTTTTAAATTCAATTTTAATACATTCTGCATAATTAAGCATGAAGAAACTGTTTAAATTTAGATTAATATTAATAAGCATTAATTTCAATATACTAAAAGAAAGAAAAGGAACTCAGCATTCAACGAATTAGAGACAAAGGTTTCTCCAATCATCGACAGCGGCAACCGTCCAGGGCAATTCCTCGGAAGAGGATAATCGTCCAGCGGCCACCAGTTACTCAGAATCCTTAATGCACATTTCAAAAGCTATGCTTTCATGATCACAGGGGGTCCAATGCTCAATGAGAAGAAAGGGTGGAGTGTGAGGTATTTGTAACTGTTTGTCGTAGGAGGGGTTTTATGGGGGTGGGGTTTTTCTGTTGTGAAGTACGTGAAGAAGGTGGGGAGTGATGAGCGATGCGGTGGGGTTTTTTTGTGTGACGTATGGGGAGGAAGGGTATGGAAATTCTGGGATTAGGACCTTTTAAGAAGCGGTCTCCAAAAGAGAGTATAATGAAGAAGTTGGGATAGGCCCATCGTCGGCGTTCATAAGTTTCCCTTTGTTTTGATCATAGGCATCTAGTTTTGAGTTATTCTGTATCAATTTCTTTAATTTTAAATTGTCTAAATCCATCCATCCATCATTAGATATTATCACAATATCTAAGTAAGAGGTACCTGTCTCCATTGCACAGAGCATCTTTATCAAGATTCTCATTCAGAGTGGTGTGTCAGTGACTAAATACAAAGAGAAATTCTTATAAGATTGATAGAACAATTTAAGGAAGTAATGCTTTCAAGGTGCCAAATTCACTTCTCTTGAAGACCATGCTCAACAGCCTACAGAACACTGCAATGTCACTCTGCTTTATTTGATATGTTCTCAAATTAAGATTGTAATAAAAGGAAACAGGCAATCTTTTTATCTAACGTTTTCCTCTGAGATATAATTAATGGGGGAAATCCTGCTCTATCTCAGAATATTGGCTCTAGCAATCAAATTAAGTTTGTTCTGATATTTTCATTTTATTCTCACAAAATTAGCCATCTCAAAAAAGAGAAAGGGAACCCAAGGGAAAGGGCAAAGTGGGAGGAGAGAGGAGGATGGTAATATAGATATTGTCAACAAATGAAAAAGAGGGTTGGCTACAGTGGGTTGCAGTGCATCTGGGGAAGGTAATATCCAAAATAGAAATGGGCAGTGGAGCATATTAAGCAGTATTGAACCATTTGCTTAATGTGAAAAGGAGTGGGGCCAAATGAAAATGACTTATTACGCAGGGTAGGGACTTAAGTAGGAAGAGTTTTAAACCTGTTATAATGTATATATCTTTCAACCTGTTTAACATGGACATGAATGTAATAGCTTTGAAAATTATTGTAAATATAGAACAACAGGCAGTGATAAAAAGAAATAGATATGATTTTTATGGAGAATATAACACCATCAAACATACCATCTTCTGGTCCTCTCGAAATCGCTCCTCAGCCTTAATTTTTGCAGCTCTAATTGCCTCACGCACTGAGTGAGATAGTTTCAGATGCCCATGACTTTCTCTTTTAACTCTACTAAAAAACTGCTTTGACCTAAGCTCACTTAATGATGGGAGGCCTTGACGACAAGATTCAGCTGTCAAAGTTATTTCCAGAAGAGATCCTAGAGAAATATCAAGTAATGTAAATTTATTCCTAATATCCACAAAAAGAAAACAGGAAATGAATGAAAACCACATTTTGTTCTAACTGGCAAACTCAATGCTTGAGTCTAAAGCAAAATAGTAACAAATATTTTATTCCTTACTTTTAACCAATATTTAAATCAATGATAAAGGCATATCTCTAGTAAAGCTTCAAATCAGAGGCATTCGCCACAAAGAGAAATGCTATTATAATCCATTCTCCAGCAAATAAAGGTAACACAACAATTTATGGCTACAGCTGAAAAATCAAACCCAATATCTAATGTAAAAATGATAATGCTAAATGTATGATGCTATGTAAGGAAAAGTAAAATCTACATACACTATCTCCAACGATCAAGTGGTGACCGTGATAATACTCTAAATGCAAATAAAACTGTAATAATGCAATTTAAAAATTGTAGAAAGCCATGAAGTGAAAGCCTTCATCTAAAAATTGATTCACACTCAATCCAATATATTGAGGATACTAAGTTTCTTGGGCTCAATATCAATGCTCATTTAAACAGCCACAGTGGTTCAGCCAAATTCACAAACTATGTAACAAACTGAGTACCATTTTTTTTCATGTTAAGGAAAATATCAACAGAAAATTATGTTGACATGATTCTGCATTTTTATCACGTTTTATTCAAGGATCTTCTATAGGATAATCTTCTCCTGTACTTGTGCTCGCAATGTTTTCTTATTACAAAAGAGAGCTATCTGTTACATTACCAATAGAAAACCTAAGGAGCACTATAAGTATCTCTTTCAAAAATCACTTCACTTCTCTGTCTGTACATCTACAGTTTACTTTGTATGGTAAAATTGAGAAATGTTTGATAGCAATATTAATCTTTATCAATATAGAACAAGGTATCAACTTGGGCTTCACATGCACCACAAAATATTAAAAATAAACAATTAAGATCCCTACCACATGGCCCTGAAATGTTACAATAAATTGCAACATTATATAAAGTCGCTTATTACCCTAAGTTGTTTTAAAAAATTGATAAATGACTGCTCTTATTGTGTTAAGGATTTCATTGATTGAATGTACTGAAATGTTATTACAAGGAACTCCCTCTCAATGGACACCCCATTACGACAGACACCCCTCCTAACGGAGAATATTATTATGTCCCAATAATAAAATGTAATACTTCTGTTGGGACATCAAGAAACTTAGGAAGGGTGTCTGTTATAATGGATACAAATACGAGGTGTGTTTTTTAAGTAAGGTCCGTTTTATTGTACACACTAGTATTTCGCGCGCATACCGCAACGAGCGAGTGCGTCGTGTACCGGCATGCCCTGGGAACAACTGTGCTCAGTTTCAGCTGTGTTGCTAACCTGTATGATCCTGTTCTGTGCTTTCAAAATGTTTAAGACTATCAACTCACCCGCCACGTGTGAGATTCGCTCAGTGATACGGTTTTTGTCAGCAAGGAACCTGACTGCTGCAGAAATTCATCGACAGATTTGCGAAGTGTACGGTGATACTGTTATGAGTGAAAGCAAAGTGCGTAAGTGGGTACGAGAATTCAAAGATGGCCGTGACAACGTCCATGATGAGGACCGCTCCGGTCGCCCTTCTTTGATTACAGACGATTTGGTGGCTTCAGTTGAAGCGAGGATTCGTGAGAACAGGCGCTTCACAATAACAGGTCTATCAAACGAATTTCCTAAGGTGTCTAGATCAGTGCTTTACAAAATTGTTTCTGAACACCTACAGTTTAGGAAACTGTGCTCCCATTGGGTCCCGAAACTCCTAACAGAGGACCACAAAAACCAAAGACTTGAGTGTGCGACGAAGTTCTTGACTCGTTATCACGAAGAAGGTGACAGCTTCTTGAGTCAGATCGTAACTGGTGACGAAACATGGGTTTCGCATATCACGCCCGAATCAAAGCAACGGAGCATGGAATGGAGACACACACACTCGCCTGTAAAGGTGAAGGCCAAACAGACTCTGTCCCAGCGCAAAATCATGGCGTCAGTGTTTTGGGATAGGCATGGTGTTTTGTTGGTCGACTTCATGCAACGAGGAACCACTATCAACGCAGAAGCATACTGTCAAACCCTGAGAAAGCTACACAGAGCGATTCAAAACAAAAGACGCGGCATGCTGACAAAGGGAATTGTCCTTCTCCATGACAATGCAAGACCTCACACTGCAGGTCAGACCCGCAATGTGTTGGAAAGTTTTGGCTGGGAAGTTTTAGACCATCCACCCTACAGTCCTGATCTTGCGCCGAGCGATTACCATCTGTTCCTCCACCTCAAACAGCACCACAGTGGCAAGCGTTACAATGATGACGATGACGTGAAAACGGCAGTGAACTCTTGGTTATCGGAGCAGGCGGCAAGTCTTTATGAAGAGGGTATTTTAAAATTGGTTGAGAGGTATGATAAGTGTTTGAACAAACTTGGCAACTATGTCGAAAAATAGAGTAAAGTATGTACTTTCTGAAAATAAATTTACTTTTTTGAAATAACCTTTCATTGTGTACTTATTTTCAAACGGACCTTACTTAAAAAACACGCCTCGTAGTAACATTCCAAATTTCCCATTTAATTGTATGGAAGAATGCAATTAGTACCCTGGGTATAAACCAAGGACCATCATGGAAACGGTAAAATGCTTTTGTAAAACGTACTCTTGACTGCTACTCATATACAGGGTTACGGACTTCTATCTTCTTTGGATATGTCTTGTAAAGAAATTTCAGTATCTCGCCACACATATCATACGGGAGATTTAGGACCGATTGGAGCCGAACCCAGGACCTTCTCGGAAAATAAGATTTAACATGACTGTTTGGTAGATGCAACCCCATCCGTTTCGAAAATTACAAGTCCATTAGATACCGGTAAGTGCCTAAGACGTAATTCGAGATTCCCCGTTTGAAGTCTACGGTAGAATCGAAATGATGCCCTGGCATCGAACCAAGGCTCATCTGGGAAACTGTAAATAGGGCATATGAAAGCTTATTATAGCCGCTATCTACAATCTGGGCTGTACCTTTCCAGGTTATCGAAAAGGTATTCAAAATAATCCATATCGAAAGAATCGCCGCAATGTATTTTTGAAGGTAGACATTGACATCCACCTGGAGTCGAACCCAAACTCATTTGGTGACGTTTTATTCATTGTTGTTGTAGAAGACTACTACATATGCTAAGTCTGTGATTTTGAATCCTCTATCTTGCGGAGAAACGCCTCTAAAATATTTTCAAATTTTCGCGCAAAAGACCGCCTGGTGTCGAACTCAGGACCCATTTGTGATAGAAAAATGCATATTAATGTTAGATAAGTGCCACTGTAACCTTTTCCAAAGTTTCGATTCGATATCTTATTGGTAAGGTCCTAATATAAGATTCCGTTATCCCCCTTTGAAATACACGGTAGAATAGAAGTGATGCTCTGGCATCGAACCGAAACCCGTCAGAGGAACGGCAAATGGCGTATATAAAACTTATGAATCACCTCTATGTATCTTCCGTTTTATATCATTCCCGGTTATCGGGAAAGCATACATAACAATCGTCAAAATTTACCGCCATGCATTTTATACCGGAAAATTTGCACCTTGACGTCGAACTCGCGGTCGGTTGGTAACATTTCTTCAATTGGCACATTCAATTTGCTATTTCGATTGGTCTATCGCAACGAGAACGGCCTCAAAACAATTTTCAAAAAATCGTGCAAAAGACCTTCTGGCATCGAACTGGCGGAACCAAAGTTCGTCTGGCGAATTCCCATGATGCACTTCAAGCACCTTCGGATTTGTTTCGCTTCTGAAGACTACACGTGAAATCTTTTCTTCCTCTCCTTTCCCACTTGTCACTTCACCTCAAAACGGACAGCAATTATCTAATCTTACAATGTATTGAGACTACCCCACCTCCACTCCTCTCTAGTAGTCCTTCCCATTCCACCTCTGCAAGGGGAAACCTCTCCCTCCGAATGGTGGAGGTTTTACGAACTATTTTGGCCGACCGTTGCTTTAAATCCCGTCTCGAGGTATCCAATCCCCTTAATCTGTATAGCTGAGATACTCAGTTTGTCACAGCATAAAACTCATGGAGATAAATTTACAGCAAATAATACTTATATTTCAATATTTTCACTAGTAAATAAACACATTGAAATGTTTCCCACTAGTAAATCAAAAAGGATGAGAATTATAACTCGGTGGGTGAAAATCTAATATATGTCTTATGGTAAAAAATCAAGTCAACATATTTTGGGGAAAATTAAACACTAACTCCCTAAAATTAATGCACCATGAATATACTTCCCTGAACAATTATTTTCACATACATTCTACATGAAAGTATGAATTCTAGAATCAGCTAGTTCTAGCATCTATTTCTCTGATATTTCCATTCAAAGGTAATTTAGAGTTGATATTTTATAACAAAAGTGAAATTTTTTCCACATGATGAATGCTATACTCCTTTATTTCTTACTAAACAACTAATTACCACTTACTACTGGATTCTCAGAAAAATTTATATTCTGGTGAGTATAATATTGTAAATAGAATTTCACCTCAATGTTTTACACTACGTAAGACATTCTTTCTATGCTTAAGACTCTTGCTTCAAAAACATTCCTCAAACAGTATGTACATACCTATCAGAACTTTGGAGGGTGGAAGTACACTTCCGAATACAAACTAATGTTTTTATAGCGTAAATGCAAACATAAATTTTTCAATTGGGTGATTATGATAAGATTTCCTATTATAGATGTAAATTATAAACAGAGATAATTGATCTAAGAACCAAGTTATTCTCATAGAAAAATGCATCTGAGAATTGAAAAACAGGACAGTAAACATTGCTGATTTACTGTTAGGGTAATGTCAACATCTATACCTTCTTCAGTAAGTAAATACTTCTAAACCAGATATCCTCAAATTAGGAACTAAGAGCCATATGTGACATATAAAAAGCTTTTAAAGCCATTAAACAGGCACTTAAGATGTTTTAAAATATTAAGATAATCAAGATGACCTGATCCCAGATTTCTCACTTGAACTATATCATTTTACACTCACTTTCACCAATTTTCAGTAGTGAGACAGTTTACAATGACAACTCAATCAGTTAAAGCATACCTAAATGAATTGGAAGATCTTGGTTTAAATCCCAGAGATAGTATGTTTTGCACAAACTCATCCTTTGTATATAATATTCAGGTTTCTTCCATGCTAAGGTCTTACTTTCTCTTTTGTGTGTGTGTGTGTACACACTAATAATGTCAATATATACACACACACACATTGTCAAGCATTTTATCTATGCACTATTTATGTTCTGCCTGTAAGAGCCTCTACATACTCTACAATACAGGCAGAACATAAATAGCACATACATGATATGTTTGACAAGTTACAGGCTTTGCTACTGGACATGTGCATGCATAGATTTGTGCCCAAATCAGTGTGCCATTGATTCTAACATGCACCCAGATTTTTGAGCCAAAAAGAGACTGAAAAGAATATGTGTTATTCTCAAGTAAATATGGTATTTACTAAATTGGTATTTGGTAAATTTTAAGGCTTAGATACCTTAATTCTGAAATATAACATTACTCACTTAAAGATGGGGACACAGAAGGTACTATGTCCATGGTGGGCTCAGGGAGATCTTTCCCTGTTGCCATTTCATAGAGTAATCTGCCAAAACAATAACTATCTGCCATCTCTAATGGTCCTCTTGTCATACAAGGCTGAGTTTCACTCTCACACTGAGGCAATGGGCTTGATTGTCTTGGTTTGGGTAGACGAATGAGGAAGGACCTGTTCATTGGCGGAAGTCCCAAGATTCCATTTTCCACCTCAAGTAACTTGGCCACACCTTCATTTATCACCACATTTCCACTATGAATATGGCCTGAAAAATATTCAGTTACAATATCTGTAATTAAATATAATCTATCTTATTAAATGTATACAATAAATATAATTAATAATTATTAATGTTGGAAGGCTTGACCATGTGGAAATCCATAACGAAAGATGTAAGGATTAGAATTGAAGCTTTCTTATCTGATTTACAGTAAAACCTGTTTAAAATGCTCCTATTTAAGATGTTATCCTTAGAAATACACAGTTTGCTCCCAGTCCCATTCACACTAAAGATATAGTAAATAATGCTCAAGATACTCACATATAAAGTAATTTTTCTCATCCCTAGGTCTACTGAAACCCATTATCTAATCCTTCTTGTAAGTCAATTCATTATAAATTATTCTTATTATCCTTCCCCAATTGTCATTCTGGAAACAATTGCTTTCAGAAGAAACAAAATTACTAAAATAAGGAAAACAAAGGAAAAGGCTCTTAGTACTAAAAGCAAACCATTCTTAAAAAATATGACATATATAAGAAAGTAACCAGTATTACTCAGGCTCTCTACATATATGCCTTGAATTCCACATTTAGTTGAATGTATTGTCCTTACAGCAAATGCCATTGCCACACTTACTTTCCATCTACTCAACTCGTAATTATTGAACCAAATTTGAATTGGCTACCATATGTGTGAAGAATAAGCACATTGAAAAGTTCCTAAAATAATGTTTTGGAAAAAGAGATGATTTATATGCAATATTCTAGGTACAGTTAAGATCAAAGTTTCTATGTATAAATTTCTTGAAATTAAGCATTTCATAGAATAAAAATGCAATATAGGCAAGCGTTTGGTAGTTTACTATATCTTAAGATTACTTTCTAAAAGGAAAGTGAAAAGAAAATTATAGGAATTTTAACAGGAAAATCTGACAAATGAGAAAGTAACCTTATAGCAGACTGCTTTGCAATTCAAAAATGTTGGTTCAAAGGATCTTTTCCATGTTATAGAAAGTGTTCAAATGAAATAATATAAAAATAGAAGTTCACTGACACAGTAAGTAAGGAATAAAAATATTTCAGTAAATTTTAAGTTGAAAGAAATAAGCCTTGTTCATCAGATCAGCATGATAGAGATAAATTCCAAAACAGTCTTTTCATGCAAAAATGCAAGGAAATTCTTTTATAAATTTTGTTTCAAGATGTTTCAACATTATTAATTCAAAGAATTAAATTCCACTACTTTATGTATCACGAGCTGAGGCGCCCGTTGATTCTCAATGGGGATATATAAATTAGCAGTAGATAATATATTAGGTAATAACTTGTGCAGAGGAGAATCTAACATTTCTCACTTAGTTTGGATCAATGAAAATGTTAACCTAAATGAAAAGTTTTATATTTTCTAACTTCTTATCATTTGAATGCAAATCTAGATTAGATTTTCTTTCTTTAGGAGTTTCCTCAACTGTGTAAGGTGATTCTCCCTTGGGATATTTCCTGGGTGCACGTCGTCTCATATAATAATTACCCATTATCTTATGTTTCTTTTAAATTTACTTATTAAGATAGTATTGCTTAGCTTCACATTGAATCTTATTCGGGAGAAAATTTTGATGGAGACAATACTACTTGCAGTTTGGTCACGAATACTAAAGATCGCCCGTGTAAAAAATGAGGCGTTTGATTAAGTTATCATTTACCTGAAATGCTAATGTAATATGCGGTATTAGAGTAACGGTTCAGACACCCACTGCCACACGCCGAAAGGCTGCACACGGTATACATTTATCAATTTGAATTTTTTCCAGCTTAAATCACACTTAGTAGCTTCATTATTTTCAAATAGAGTTGGCAAAGTCGAGGTGATAAAGAAACTTTCCCTAAATGATCATACGTTGCCTCCTGAGAATCAACACTGTAAATTGTTCGTAAATGCAAAAGCTGAAATTTCAGAATATTGCCTGCTATGAATATATACTATCATTAATTTTTAATCATTACTTTCATATGGACCTAAAATACCCGTGTATTCTTATGGGAAAACGCAATACCTCGGTTTCAACAATCGCATTCAAGGGGACTCGTTGTTTATAGCCTCAAAATTTCACAAAATTTCAGTTTATTTTAACCGAATTCTCGCCATCTCGACTCGATAACGATATTTCACGACCAAAATAAGAATCTTTATTCATTTCTCTTTCTTTTTGTGCTTATCTCGATTTCGTCAGCCTATTACTTCTAATTAAATTTTGCAAAAGAAATGTAGCCTGCAACTGACAAAACTGAGGTTTAAGTGCATTTCTTATGAGAACGGTTTTTCTTGCCTGGGTTCGAACTGGGGACATTTAAGTAAATGAAAAGTAGCGCAGGGAGCACATTTAACAATTGTGAAAGTTTGAAGGTTGTGCCATTTATGGTTCTCGAGTTTTAGGCGAACATACATACACACACACACCTTATTTTATTATATTAAGATTTGTTTTTCCACCAGGGAAATATTTCCAAACCAACAAATTAATTTTTTGCTATACTTGGCAATAATGTGTCATTCTCCTTACAGGGAAATACGTAAGAAATGAATCTCCTTAAGAATGCCTACTGTCAACTAAATGTGGAATGATTAATGACTACAGCTGTAGCAAATAAAGCAAACTTACAGAGATTCCTTTTGTTTCTATCATGTAAAGCACTAATTTAAAAATTAAAGATCCCTTCTTTTGTTTTATTACGTGAAAGTAATAAAATATTGTAATATCCTGGTTATAATGCTACCCTATTAATAATTCAATTTTTACTTGGTCCCCCGAAATATGTCTTCACTGGATTTTACTATTGTTAATAAAGACTGGCTTCAGCACAGATCAGGTGATGAAGTTGCACTCAAAAAGACAGAATAATGGAGGGTAGCCGAGAAAATCCAAATTCAGTTTTTGTATCACCAAGATCATAAAACTAAAGAATGAGAAACCACAAAACTATCTGATTGCAACAAAAGGCAAGGAAAGATATTCAATTAAGTGCTAATTCTATTAACAGCAATTATCAACAGAAGGAATTAAATTGCACAGAGAAAATGACTTTCCTAACATGAAAAATTTTATACTGAATGATATAATTTGTAGAAAAATTGAATTGCTTAACTAGCCAAAGCCCATTCTGGGATTTTGGGAACATTTTCTATCCCTCATATAAAACACTCCCTAATCATAAATATTTTTGGTGAATATAGACAATATTATTCAATAAATGACTAAACATACTTACCCCAGTGTGGCAAGCCCCTATCATGTAAAAATATGAGAGCATCTAAGATTTGAGCTCCATAAACAGCTATTTCTTCTTCTGATAATCTTACTATCCCCATATCTTCCTCAGAATTAACTTTGGTCAAATTTCTACAACAATATTTAGCCAAAAAATGTTGCTGCCATTTTGGTGAATTGCTTGCAGGAGACTGATTGGATCCTACTAAAAAATCACGTAAGCTGCCAGCAGGATTGGGTCTTCTTACGACAAATCCTCCTGTATCATTGACACCAGCCAAATCTATTGACTGGATATATGGATGCTGTGAAATAAAAAGAAAGAAATATGATGCCTATTAGTATGGAAAATGATTATATTTCCTCCAAAAAAACTGAAAGCAGCTTCAACTTCCAGAAAAAGTAATCTTTCACATTTTTGAGAGATTTATACAAAATATAAAATAATCATTCTGAAAATTGATTCTATGCAGCAATCTGATGTTACAATATTTTTTGGGCGTATTATTGATTCTTAACTCCACTGTTGTAAAGATCAACAGGATGAATAAGAAAGTAAGTTTAATCACATATATGATAATATATATCCTATGCAATTTTATCACCAGTTTTTGATTTATTAGATGATTTTTTATTGTGTAACTGAGTTTTTTACTCAAGTTTTATAATTTAATGACTTCTCTTACATTTTTAATTGCAAATCTCTCTGGACCAATGAAGATTATTATTAATTTGGGAATCAGAAATAATAATATCTTTGTTAAAATGAAAAACTTTCCTTCAAGATTACATTATGATCCTACTATTTTTGCATACTTAGATTATGATTCAAGTATTTTTGGCTCTTAAATGTTTAAATAAGTGCTTTACATCTTAAAAACGAAAAGAAATCCTCTTTGGTTTGCTTTAATTGCCTCAGCTGTACATATCTAGAGTCTACTGGTTGCCTCCTTGTCATATGTTTTTAAGAGTGATCTGCTTTTAAAACAAAGAAAGCGAGCTCTTGCTCTTAATTATTTTGCACTCTTTTTTAAGTCAAATTTGATCAGACCAAAAATAGGGAAGAATAATAAGAACAATTTTTGGCATATCAACTGATGTGGAGGATAGGCTATAGTGAGCTGCAGTGTATCTGGAGACTTGAAAAAGCCATCTTGTAAGTCTTTAGTCTCATTTTACCATGTGTTCAATTGTGAAACGGAGAGTGATAAAACCATGAATTTAACAAGATAGTGTCTCTAAAGACAGTTTCACTAATTACTGTATTTAGAACAAAGTCATACTACATTTCTGTTCAGAAAAAGATTAATTCACTACAATTGACATTGACATGACAATTTGTATCATTAATGTGCAGACATCTTAAGACAAACCCACTCGCTAATGAAGTTTTTGACAAAGAAAAAAAAGGAATTTAATGAGTGGTTAATGTAACACTACATCATCACTGCACAAAATGGAGTTCTGAGAAACAATTTCTTTAGAATACAGAAATAAACACCATCGTTAACTCTGAAAAGGAGTTAAGGACAAATTTCCAGAAGTGAAATACCTCAACTTGGCCATTAAATCTGAAATTCAAAATAAATTAATCAATCCAAAATGAAATTTTCTGACTGAATAATTTCATTTCTTTCTCATTCACCAAGTCAAATTGTTCATTAGAAACTATTGGTGCAACTTACTATTCTAAGCTATATATAATAGATATTCTCCACATAATTGAAATTGTTTATTTCTTATTATTATCTTTTGGGTTAAAAATATCTAGCTCATAGATACATTCAGAACCTCTTTTGATAATATCACACTAAACTAATGCCTATACAGTAATGAGTAAAATGAGTGAAAATAAATAAAAGGATGCACTAGAGTATGAAGAAATTAAATCTTGATAATTAGTAAGAAAACTTTTGTACTTTTTATGGAATATTTATTTTTTTTACTAATTATGGAATATTTCCACAATACAACGCCTGAAACTGTGAATTTTAAATCTTGATAATATCATCAAAGTCTAAGCATTAAGTTAGTTTCCTAGTACTTATTAAATCTCACTGTATCAACAACTGAAATATATTTAATATCAACTCTGTACCTTGGAGAAAATTGGTTAAATTCTTGAAAGAAATTTATATTTCATAAGAGGAAAATTATATGACAGTACACCCTATGCATATGGTAATCCAATTTAGTGATTAATATTGCATTACCTGGATTGAAGCTATAGCTTTAAAAACAGCTCTCATGTTTTTATCATCAAGAAATTTATCAGGTCCATGTTCAGACCAAGAAAGTAACGTGTGTCCAGCTGTCTCAGATCCACTCCCAACTAAAAAGTAATGCTTGCGAAGGCGTGTTCCAATACAGGGTAATGCTTTTACTATCTGACAATGGATTTCGCCTCTAAGAACCATTGAAACATGTTGTAGCGCCACTTCTATAACATACATAGAGATAAAACAAATAATTTCATGAGAGTTACAGATTATTATCTTTGACATAAATGCTGTAAGAAGCAATTTGTACCTTCGAAGGGTAAAGAGTAATGCTCGGGATCTAAAAATTTCTTCACAGAAACAGTCATAGATAAATATCGATTTTGAAGAATGATATTAAGATATTTCTGAAAGAAAAATTTGAGCGAGTGAGATTTGAAAGTTACAACTCTGAGCACATTAAGCAAATTACACACCAATAGTGGTAAAAGCCTTACCTGCAAGGCAGCTCTTCTTTCAGCAACAAATTCTCTATTCATATTACCCAAAAATTTTTTTGGCGGTAAAGGTAAATTTATACCAGAAGAAACAAGAGTTTCGTGAAGTGCGACGAAATCTTTATAACGTTTGTAAATATGCCACGATTTCTCAGGCGATGGTCCCCTTTGTACTCGGATGACATATTCCTAAGAAATGTCATAGATGGCTCAATGAAACAGAAAAAAGAACTCCAGAACAAAATTAATCCATTTTGTTATGATAAATTAAACTTTGCTTTTAGTGCTGATCAGGAAAATACTTTCAAAATATTGTTTAACTTACAGTGTGTCCATGTATATTCTGAGTATTTTCTATAGTACACGTCAACACATCGCTGTCATCTAGAGTTACTTTTCTCGGAATTTTCTTCTCAAAAACGGCCATTGACAGAAATTCTTTCGCCTTTTCATGTGTCTCGACTAAAGGCAAGCGTTAAAATTACGTGACAATTTACCCAGCTGATACCAAAACATGACGCCCATTTCTTAAGATCGTGAAGGTTTCCATCTTGAAATGAGAGTACCAACACAAAGTTAAACAATGAAAAATGACGAAATGGGCAAAAGGGATGTATTAAGGTGATCCAGGTTTTTTTATTTTTTATAGTATATTCAATATATATTACCATTTGGTTATTCAAAATATTTCATTGATATTGAGAATTATTTTTACAGAAAAAGTTTTTCGAACATTTTTATAGCTATTAATTTGAGGGAAATTCAAACTATCAAATGTGTTGTTGCGGGTCATCCTCAGCACTATACAATCGTTCTTAAATACTTCTAGGATACTTTCTCATTTTATGAGTAATATGTTTGTATAAAACTTGGAAAAACATTTTACTGGTACGTAAATTCAAAATTGTCAGCTAACAGGTTTGTGTGGTTTGTATATCTGTTCTAAATTATTTCATATTCGTGGAATTTTTACGAGTCAAGGAGAGAGCGATGAAAATTTGAATTTTTCAACTTTGCGTACTCCCCTTCATTTGGAAAATATAATTCTTTGCTTACCTCTAGAATATTGGCTCTGTGAATGAATTATAATAATTTGCGAGCGAGATAAATTAAAGTAGTTTGGCCAGAAATATAAGGGTTATTTTAATGAGGACTTCTGAAGCCCAAAGGATGACTGGAGAAGTTCGAAATAATAAAAATCACCAATTTCCAAGGGAAGTATGTCGTGAAGTATCTTTCTTTACACTACCATTTGCTATTTATGGTGAACATGTACAGTATGCATCTCAACATTTCTTTTATGATATTAGATTATTCTAATGGCATATTCTTTGAGAGACTGAGACAAAGGTTCAAATTATGGCTTGAGATATTTTAGATTAACACTAAATTGTACATGCTTTCCTGTTTGAAAACTCGACACAAAAATTAAATTTTTCTTCTTCATACACTTAGACTCAATCGACATGTCTCTACGATATTACTATCTTATCTCGATGATGCCGTTAAACGTCCTAATCTACAAGCTTCTGATGCCGCCGCACACGCTACGTTTCACTGTCCGTTTTGCCTGCACAGTTTTAAAATGAACAGGAAAAAGGAACACATAGAAGTCCACGGATGCTCCGTCTTGTCGTTAGATTTCCCTTCAGTTTTCTAAAATCAAGCGTCGGAGACATGGGAGAAACTTTTGTTTTACACCGCCGTAACGTTAGCTTTGAGATGAAAAATTAGAAGAAAACATAAATCAAAATGGACGAAATTAACATTTCGCACATGAATTTATTGAAAGAGTTAAGACTAGAGCCGGGTGATATGTACAACTATTTACGAATGGACATTAATTTTCTTACAACTTTATCTTTTGTCGCTTCTGGGCCCATATTCTACTGACATACGCATACTGACTAACGCAAAACCAATCGGTAAGGTAGCTAGCTAGTTGGTAGTGAAGTAAAAAAACTGAGGGGAGGAAACCATGCGATTCTGTAAGCAGCCGATCGGTGCACCGGCGAGCCCCAGTCGGTAAATTCTACTGACAGGCTATCGGTAACGCAGAGAGCCAGTCGATTAGCAGACGAAATACTTAGGCAACCGCATGCTTATTTACTGGTTTACTGTGGAAAATTTACCAATTTAAAGCTCGTAAATGCAAAATAATCAATCTGCCTAGAAAGGAATGCAGTACAGGCAGTGATAATACCTCTTATAAAGATTAATAACTTTACTACGAGAATAAGAAATTACGAAGTGATTACGTGCTTTTGTGTTCTAAAACTCATCCGAGCCTCTTCGTACTTTCAGTTCGTTATTTATAATTTTCAGTACCTTTGGCGTATCGTAACTTTAATAATATAATTTCCAGTTGGGAGAAATTTCTTTATTGCCTGTAGTTAAGTATATCTAGTGTCGTTTAGAAATATAATTTCGTTCGAAGAATTCAAAATTGAGTCACGAGAATGCATGCAATCTTTCTTTCTCATGTGTAAAGATATAAGGATTTTTTAATTGACAGTTATGATGTAATATTTTCAATTTACTAACGTGTCATTTTCCGTGATTCTATCTGCTAATGCAAGTTACTTTATTCAGTTGTACATGCAGACGTACTGGTTCGACTTCTGATAATTTAATCCGTAGAGCTTCATAGGCAGTATTTTTTTATTTTTATCCGTATCATCTTTACTTTTAATTTTCCATAAACACGAACTTTCTCGGTATATTGTAATAAATTCACTAAAAAAAGTCACGCGAAACGGTTCTTAAATCGGACATATAGCATATGATGATGCTCCACTTGTAGAGACGAGTGAAGACCGAAGCTAAGACGGGAGACTCTCAACACATGACTACACGCACGGAAAATTCTGTCGCCGGCAAATTTTCATCGAGCCAACCATGAGACGGAACAGGGACCTAAAGTCTGTTGATTTACCCCACGTATGCTCAGTTTTGCTAGCAGTTTTAAAAATGCACAGGCAAAACGTAGCATGTATGGCGGCCTTAACAAATAAAGAAAACAAGATATTAAGCTCCACTCTTAAGTTACTACTACTGCTTTCTGAACGCGGGTAGCGCTTTTCTATTTGCTCATTCAAAGTTAGGTTTGTTGGTTTATGGTCATGTATGTTAAAGCAATTGTGGTTTTCATCGAAATGTTTGCAGTTGACAATCGACTATTCTAATAAAATATTACCAAGGGTTATTCATAAAAGTATCCAGTCATGTGTGAACAAACACCTTGCAAACTTCTAATAGAAGATTTATCGAAGTGCAGAAGAAACGAGAGTAAAGATTATTGGAACTTGAAAGTAAACATAGGAGATAAAGTTACGAAGAACTTGAAAATACATATGGTGTGGATTCAAGGAAAAGTTGATTCCGTAATAGATAATGCCGATAAAGTTTCTATGCGTCTTAATGATGGGACTGGATCAGTTGTAGTGACCAACGTTGGAATATCTGAATCGCCGGAACAGTTGATTACGAAAGGTTACTGCATATCCGAGTTTTTGATTATTTTCTTGAATAATGGATTATAATCTTAGTAAAAAGTATGCTTCCAATTTTCAGGTAATTACTGTTCAGCTGTAGGATACATTAAAAAAGTGACAGACGTCCCAGAAGTGCATGCTGTCAAAGTATCGAATTTAAGTCATAACCCTGTATTTGAAAAAATGTGGCCGTATGAAGCGAAAGAACTTAAATTGCTTCGATTAGGTTTAATTGTACCATATTTAAAATCGGTGGAAGATGAATCTTTGTGAAATAACAAACATTGCTGTAAAGATACGTGAAATTTAATTTACATCTTACATTTAATGATTCAAAATATGTTTCGGAATGTAAATCTCATAAATAAATAATATCTTATTGAACTTACTGAGACGCAAAAGACGTAAGCAAGCGAAGTAATTTGTCATTTACTGTAACTAATCCAATTCCAGCTTTCAGTGATTAAGGAAAAAGATGGATTCCTACAATAAATTTAAAATCGCAACACAGTAAGGTTTAATTTTTCTATTGAGGAAAAGTCAGTTTAAATACACCAGCTTGATTAATTCAAATCAACTTGAGTAAAATCTATTCTTTTACTGATTTGTAACCTCAAGTGTATCATGCCTGAATCTCGTATTTTAGAAATCTTGAAATATAATGCTACCAAAATTTGCATCACATCTACGTAGCATATTTACAAAAAGTTGCAGTGGATCCAAAATTTCCCTTTTCAGATCACAAAAATGGACCAACATTATATGGCAGTAGTTATGGAAAGAAGCTCATTAGTTCATTAAGATCTCTTCAGTAATTTGACATAATTCAAGAAGAGCATATCTTGAAGCACAACTAACAGTTCAACAAAATGCACCACTTTAAATACAAATGCAATAACACAATACCATTAAGACCTATATGTACTGTGAAATCTCATTCAAACATGTTCCAGTCCTACCACTCTTCCAACTGTCCTCGGGAAGATTTTAGGAATAACCATACATCATCGATTTAAAACGGAGCTAGGCATGGAGCATAACACCATTTGAAAATTAGTGGGAGTAGTAACTTTAAAGGTATGACAGCTGAGGTCACCTCGCACATGAGCTCACTCAGGGAATCTAACCAGTGAATGCTTTTACCAAAATTAAGCAAGTTGACCACTTAGCTATCTCGAGGCCCCACTTGGAAATTAATAAATGGGCTGCAAAGGTACAGAAATATAAGAAGACATATTATGAGCATTTATTACCTTGGCGTGAACCACCACAAAAGCTAAAAAAAATATAGAGATGATGAAAGATTCATCAAATCCTGCTTAAATTTGGAAATGAAAGTAGATTGGAATACTTAAGAAGCTTTGCTCATTTTTATCAAACTTAATCAATGCAACTAACTTGCTATATATTGTTAAAAAGTATGGTTAATTTTGAAATGCTAATTTTTCCTGTAGCTTCAGACCAAGGCAAAAACTATTTTTAATCAAACATGAATCATTTAGCATCCAATCCATCATTTTCCAATCAGATGAATTTTTTCTCAATGAGGTTCTAGATAACTTTTAATATATTATGCTAAAGTGAATGTCAAAATTTCTTAATTTTTGTAAATTTGTTTGAATTAAATATATTTTAAAATTTTATAAAATAAATCTTTCTATGCCTCAACTTCTCTATTTTTGCCAATGAATGATGATGTTACAAATTGTCCTAGCCCAGTTTAATAATGAAGTGTTCCTGCACTCCTCACAATGTTTGAATGACATTGACTCCAACACCCTGATGGCCTTACTATGGAATTTTTGAAGTACTACAGTCATAAGAATGGCCATCAAAGAACCCAAACAGCTAGGATTTTTCCATCACCTCGATTTTTGCCTTAGGAACAGCTGTTAAATTCCTTAGAAAAATGGGAATCACAGCTAGAAAATGGAAACCTCAGACGAGAAAAATTATTGGTTACATCATCCAGTAATTACATCCATGGACAAGGATTCCAGGGTGGGCTGATAAGGTGTGGCTGAACACGTGTGCAGTACTTTGCCTTCATCTTCCTAATTTAGCTCATACATTATATTCTATAATTTTTGACATCAACCTCTCCCTCCTGCATAGGTAGCAGTCAATGGCATAGGATTCAAGGATACATTGCCAGAAAGACACCCAAGTAACTCCCCTCAATCAAGACCTCAAGTCATTATTTAGGAAAGCATATTAAAAATTTAATTCATTGGTTAAATGGAAAATGAGACTCAATAGTCCCAATTTTGCCAAATAAAGTCCCTATGTATGTATGTAACCTCTTTCAAAAGGCGAGGAGGGTAGAATATGAGGACAATCTCATACTGTTAATTGTGAAGTATTCTCCTCCATAGCATTATTATGTAGCATTATTAAAAGTGTTTTGGCAGCAGAGGTCATTTTGTACATGGGCTCCCATTGGAAATCAAACCCAGGATCGCTTTCATCAAAGTTGAACCCGCTGCCCACATGGCTTTCTGAGAAGCCTTGTTTCTATACAAAGACAGTTAATGGCCTCAACATCACCAGACTCCTCATCACATACAGTCTCACCAAACATTCACCCAGCTTTAAGCAAGAGGAAATCCACATCTTTTATCAACATGCAGAGATGAGGGATTTTATCTGATCCAAAAAGGAAAGCACAAAGGCTGCTTGAACATCCTCCTTAAACCTCTCACCATAGAAAATGACACTTTTTCCGCTACATTTGGTCTCTTTTCCCAATCCACATCTTCAAAACCTTTGTCATAACTAGGCATTCCTGAAGTTGAAGATTGGAAGTAAGACTCATTTCATGAAACATTAAAATGCAGTGCTAATCTTTAGAGTTCATTATCTTTGAACAGTGAGAGCCAAGTATTCAAACATTCTATAATTAATGCCTGGTAAAAACATCAAACATGACAAGCCTTTGTAATGTTCTTTGATAAGGAAATATTAACACTATTAAAAGAATTATAAAACTTTAATACATAAAAAAAATGCTTTTACAAAATTTGGGTGATAATGTAAAGATGCTTGGGTAATAAAAAGATGCTTAGATGAAGATGATAACTCAGTCATCTCCTGACACAGATTTCATGCAGTATATCCCACCGAAATACAGAAAAATATGAAATTACCTTACTTTGAAATAAAAATTCATTAAATTTATCATTAATAGGAGCTACTGACTACTCTTCATCACTCCCAAAAATCATGGAACCCCTAGCAATACCAAACCAGATGGGCTTATCTGAAAGGTAAGCAATTTAGATTACAATTATTATGACTTTGATTACATTAATTACAATGTCGTAATCAAAATTTCAATTGAATATTTTTCTATCGATGTTACTATACAAAACAAAAAGCATTAAATTGTAATATTTATTATATTTTAAAATGTTGTCACAAATGTGTAGGATGATATATGTAAAGCACTTGCACAAAGCACAAGTTACTTAACAGATGCAGTGATTCTTGTTCTAACATTTTCTGGAATAGTAAATCAAAATCCTAAGATCTCAACTGCAATTGAACTTACTGTAATTTACACAGAAACTATTTTATGCATCTAAAGCGGATTTATTAGAATTAGACTTTATTTTGGAAATTAAGCGTACTTTGATAGTAAATAACTCACTGTTATATAATAACAGCGAAATAGTTAAATTAATGAATTGTGCTTTAAACCACTCTCAAATATCTAATAAATCAAAGATAAGGCATAGTGTTTGTAAATTAAAAATTATTCACATAATTCATAATAAATTGTATCCACTGATATTATTTCCCTCTTTTTGATTCATATATGGAACACCAGTATTGCACCCATAAGGGAGCCAGAATCAAGTAGGCCTCCCAAGAATGCGCTACAGCTATTGATATGTAGGAGGAATTCTTATTCCAAGATGATAAATAGAGGGATATCCAGTTTATAACACCGAAACATCTTAATATCTCTGTATAGATTAACACACTTTAATTGTTATTCTTCAATTACATATGTACAATTGATACAGATCATGTACAAAAACATTTTCTACAGAACAAGACTTACTGCATTCATATTGAAAACATGAATTATGGTAACAACTAATCACATTTTCAGGGCTGGGTTCTCTATAGAGATGGAACACTTTGAACTTCACAGTTAGAAACTTATCAACCCTACTGCCCTATTTTATTGACTGTTTAAAATCAGTGGCACTTCGGAGTGAAATAAGTTTTTCTAAACAAGTCACACTTTACAGGGAAACCACTTAAGTTAATCTCATATTACAAACACCATAAAATATCTTTACAAATATTTCAACAGGAATCAACCAAAACAGTATTGAGTGATCACTGCCACATCATCTATATCTCTGGAATGCTACCAGCAAACTTTTCCTGTGGCAACAAGTGTTTAACATCTAATAGTCATAATCCACCAAAATAGTTATGAGGTTTTTTAAGGGACAAGAGAAATAAGCAGTACATCATAAAAAATATCATGGTTTACCTTGGTCACAACTCAAGTTTTGGTAAACCCTTACCTGCATAGAAAAGATCTTGCAGGCGTTATAATCAGTATCTTATTTCTAAGCCCTCTTTGTTGATGCAAATTCTTTATTTCTAAATGTTTCCTTAAGAGAAAAAAATAGTGATCAGGCACAATCATATATAAATAAAAATAGTTACTATGTGCAACTTTTGTAATTCTTTCTATTATTGCTAACATTTTCCTCCCAGGTTTCACTTTAACTCTTTTTAAGCAAAGGATAATCTTTTTAAATATGCAATTACAACATACAGTAAGACACGAATTATGGGACATTTAAATCCTTTGAGTCCATGTAACGATTAAAAAAGAAAAGTTGCAATAATTATCCACAAACTGGTGCATCTGTATTCATTTCATATTGGACAAGAACACATGAAAGGCATGTCAATTAAAAACCAACCGATATTGTGTGTAGATTGGAAGGATACACTATACATATATTCATTATTATACATTTTTACACCTTTTTCCAGCAAATTCCGCAAGACTAAAAATAAATTAACATATTTATAGTTTAAAGTCCAACAATTGTACTGATAATGAAGATGAATAGCTAAGAAAGTTACTTAAACGCTTTTAAAAGCCTTGACATTAATGCTCATTTACCAGCTTTCAAATGTACATATCTGAACAATGCTCATTTACAACCTGGAATTAACACCTTTATGCAAAAATGAAGTATCAGCACCCATGAAAATGTGTAGAATAGAAAGATGGAGTATAAAAATGAGGCCACCATCATAAGGACAGCAAATTTACACAAAAGATGTGTCAGATTTCCCAATGGGAATGTTAACTTTGGACATAATTGAAATGCAGTCATTTCTAATCATTATAAAAATTAAAAAAGTAAATTAAATAGTAGTAAATAACATTTAGAATATTTTGTAATTTCACTTTTATATTAAACTGGTTGCAAATTCATCTCTCATGAGTAAAAAATAATATTTGAGAGTTTCTTTGCATAAAATCAACTAAATCCTTATAGTGAAACGATACATTTTTGTCACTAAGTACAAAATAACTTCAAAATTGAAAATGAAGTTCATAAATTATGGGTCAATCATCTATTGAAATGGAAAATATAATTCAAGGCCAAAAGGTGCAGGAAATTCTTTTGATAATACATTATTAGTTGCAGTATTCTGGTCATTCACTCAAATGTGATGGGCACAGTTGAAAAAGGAAGAACAGGAGATGTTGTCTCAACCTCTAGTGCAGTTATCATACAATTACTTGCAGCCTCATATTCTCCCATTGCCTCAAGTACTTTACCCAAGTTATACCTGAAAAATAAGAATTAGAATCAAAATACTTTAAAAATATGTATGTATATGTGTGTGTGTCTATATAAAGTATAACTTCACATAAATCCTCCTCACACTGCCACCGTTCATTGCCTCAGCAGGGCAGAGGTGCATTAATGGAGGTTGTAGGCAATGTACAACCCAGGTTCAACCATGCTAAGAGGGCTTCAACAATAACTCCGGCCAAATTATGAAAGTGCCAATCACCAACTGGCAGTAGGACAGCCTGGTGAATTATTGTCCTTTATCCCCCAAAGGCAATTAAAATTTTCATGATTAGCTTCTACAATGGAAAAATATCCTGAAGTAAAAGCACCACCCATTTGCTTGTCCAGGAGGTGGTAGCATTAAAGAGGTTCATCATGAGGAAAGAAACCCTACCTACCATCCTACACTTCGCAACTTACAACTGCTGCAGCTTGAAGAGTGAAGATCCACTACTGGAGCTACTGAATGAAGCAGAGAAGATAAATAGGGATGTCATCAGACTCAGCAAAGTTAGAAGTAGAAGACTTGATTACACTCAAGGAAAGTAATAAATTTATTACAAGGGTACTACGACAAAGAGCTCTAAAAGCTGATTCAATGATAGCCCTTTGTAAGGCATACCAAGAGAGAGCAAACAAACCACAGATATAAAACCAAATATTTATATACCATACATAAATTATAAAATAAATAATCAACCACTAATCACTAGATAAATCAAGAAAATACATATATGTAAGATAAATATGCAACAATGATAATAGTTCATCAAATGACAGTCCATTGCAAGTCGCACCATTGACAGAGAGAGCAAGTGAGTGAGTCTGGGGTCCTTCTGACTACCGACTTTTCTGGAGGGGAGGTACTGCCTTCCCCTCTGAGTCATTAGTCCTTTTTATTTCTTCGAAATACACAATTAAAGTACTTTTCGTCACAATACAAAGGATGGAAGACTTGGTGGTGTTAGATTTTTGATCAAAAAAAGATAGTAAAATAATGTAAAGAAAATAAAGTGTCCGACAGAATCTGCAAACTTATACTCAAGATAAATAAGCGTTACTCTGTTCAGATGATACAAGTCTATGCACCAACAGCAGCAAGCAGTGAAGAAGAAATTGAAAAATTTTACCAAACTCTGGACACTGAACATAATAAGGAAGCCCACTATTAGAAAGTAATATTAGGCAATTTTAACACAGGTGTAGGTCAACAGGAAGGTAATGACACCATTGCAGTCTATGCAGACTGAGCCAGAGAAATGAATGAGGTCACCCCTTGGTAGAGTTTGCTGAATGCACCAGTATGTACATTACAAATATATATTTCAAGGAGAACCCTAAAAGGAAGTGGACTTAGAGAGGACTCAGTGGAGTAAAAAATGAAATAGATTATATATTGGTGAATATACTTTACATAGTAACAGACTCTGCAGTCTTTAACAACTAAAGCACTGGAGGACCACAAAATAATAAGATACAGAATGAAGATTAATTACTTCAGATGAAATAATTCCAAATGGAGCACAAGAAGTAATTTCATGCAAAAACATGAAATAAGCATCTGAAAACTAGAGGAAAACAAGAATAAATTCAAGCTGGAACAAAAAATAGATTCTCAGTACCTCAATAAGAAGAACTGGAAACCAAAGTCAGACAAATTACTGAAAATTTAATTATGCGTTTAAAAATACTGAAATAATTAACTTCAAATTAATTATCTTACCATGTTTGATGTGAAGTTGGATCTATTTTTGTAGCATCTCTTAAAGTTTTCTCAGCTAATCGATGACTTCCAAGGTAATGATGCATTAAACCCTATTTTAGAAAATACAATATTTTCAGAAAGTCAGACAAATTTAGCAGGAAAAAAGTAATTTTTATACATGTATGCGTGTCCAGAAAATATCTTAAAGAATTCTAGAATTTGAAAAATACTCATTAAAAAAAATGGGGAATGTCAAATAATTGATTTGAATAGCTCACTAATGCCACTATTTCTATTTCTCATTAAAATAAATATAAAATTAAAATATAATTTTATTGAAACTATAATTTTAAGCAAAGAAACAAAATGTTGTCTTATCTACATAAATTATCCAATGTATTAGACAGCAAATAATAAGTAAAATCATGCCCTTAGGTCTAAAATAAAAAATGATCGTTTTTCTTTATAGAAGATATATCATTTAATTAAAAGAATAGAAATAAAATTCAGTAAATTATGTAAATTATTTTTAAAGCATTGACCAACATAACAAACCCACAGGACTCATAACAAAACCTAAATGTACCTTTAAAAAAATTCATCTCCCATTAGCTTCTACCTACGCATAATAAAATACATCTTTCTCAATCTCTCTCTCAACATTTTTCTTACCAAATTATTTCCACAGTTTACAAAATTAGGATTCAAAAGATAACAAAACACCGACTCAAGACTGTTTGAATCTCTCAACTTTCCATGATAGTTTAGAATGCAATAATTTCAAATAAAAAGACAGGCAATATATAGAAAGATTGTATTCTTGAAGTTTCAACTCTTAACTCACCAGATGCTGCAAGCTTTCAACGTGCATAGGATTAATAGAAATTGCATTTTGAAAGAACCTTTTTGCTTCAGAAAATTCCCTCCTATGCTCATGTATTAGTCCTCTCTGAAAGCATAAAGGAAAATTAATGTAAACACCTAAAATCTCTTGAGTAATTAGGATAATATACACAAATCCAATCTTAAAATATTATCTATATATGTGTATATATATATATATATATCTATTATATATACAGCTAACTCTCCGGATATACCTATATAGATATATATAGGGATACGAATTCTGACCACGTTACACAAGCACCTTCGACGTCTGATTTTTACGACGTACTGGCCTCACCCTGTAGATGCCAGAATAATTCAGATATCAACGCTAGGTGTCATGGGTTTGATACCAGAATGTCCCAAATATCGCAATTTTCCCATAAGAATGCATTGCGCGGATTTTTGAAAATTATTTTGAGGCACTTATCGGTAAGATAGAGAAACCAAAATCTCGGAAGTTAAAGTTGAGGTAGTCTTCTATGGTTCTTATGGAAGAAATGTTGCCAAATGACCGTGAGTTTGACACCAGGTTGGTGCGAAATTCTTCCATAAGAAATGCATTGCTGCAATTTTTGAAATTTTTTTTCAATGCCTTCCCGATAAGCTGGAAAGATAAAACCCGGAATGGTGACAGAGGCATTTGAAATCCTTCTTTCATGAGGTTCACCGTTTCTCTAGTGGTCCTTGGTTCGATGCAAGAGTGTCATTCCGATTCCACCATGCATTTCAAACGGAGAAAATGGAATCTTATTTTGGGACCTTCCCGATAAGATATTAAATCGAAACTTTGGAACACGTAAGGATGGCACTTATCTAATATTATTTTGCTATCTTCTCTCATGGAAGTTTCCTGAGTTCGACGCTAGGCGGTCTTTTGCGCGAATTTTTGCAATCTATTTTGAGGCCGTTCTCGATGCGATAGAGCAATCAAAATCTCGGTGATTGCAGATGAGATGATCTTACATTGTACCAAAGAAAGAAATGTTAAGAAATGACTGTGTGTTCGATGCCAGGTGGGTTCGAAATGCTTCCGTAAGAAATGCATTGCTGAAATCTATGACGATTTTTTTTAATGCCTTCCCGATAAGTTGGAATGATAAAACCCAGAATGGTGACAGAGGCGTTTGAGAACATTCTTTCATGACGTCCACTGTTTCTCTAGTGGACCTTGGTTCGATGCAAGAGTGTCATTCCGATTCTACCATGCATTTCAAACGGGAATAACGGAATCTTATTTTAGGACCTTACCGATAAGATACTGAATTGAAACTTTGAAACACGTCAGAGTGGCACTTATCCAACATTCATATGCCATTGTCTCTCACAAACGGGTCCTGTGTTTGACACCAGGTGGTCTTTTGTGTGAATTTTCGAAAATTGTTTTGAGTCCTTACTCGGAGCGATAGAACAGTGAAAATCACGGAGGTTGGATATGCCGTGGTTATCTATTGTACTAACTGAAGAAATGTTACCAAACAACCATGAGTTCGACGCCAAGTAGGTGCAAAATTCTCCGGTATAAAATGCATGGCGGGCAATTATTTCATTTACTTTTAATGTTTATCCGATAACCGGGAATGATATAATATGGAATGTACATAGAGGCAATTCATATGTTTTATATACGCTGTTCGCCGTTCCTCTGACGGTTCTTGGTTTGATGCCTGAGTGTCATTTCTATTCTACCGTGTATTTCAAAGGGGGAAAGCGTATTCTTATTTTAGGAACTTCCTCATAAGATATTGAATTGAAACTTTTGAACAGGTCATAATGGCACATATCTAATATTAATATGTAATTGTTTCGCATGATTAGGTCCTTAGTTTGACGCAAGGTGGTCATTTGCACGAAGTTTTGCAAGAACCGTCAGAGTAAGGGCGGACAGCGTATCTGAAACATATGAATTGCCTCTATGTACATTCCATTTTATATCATTCCCGGTAATCGGATATGCATTCAAAATAATTGTAAAAATTGACCGCCATGCATTTTATACTGGATGATATTGCACTCACTTGGCGTCGAACTCACGGTCATTTGGTAGCATTTCTTCCTTTCGTACTATGGAAGACCATCTCATCTCCAACCTCCGTGAATTTCACTTTTCTATGGCTCGGAGGAAGGACTCAAAACAATTTTGGAAAATTCGAGCAAAAGACCGCCTAGCGTCGAACTCAGGAACCTTCTGAGAGGAAATAGCTAATTAATATTAGATAAGTGCCACTCTGACGTTTTTCAAATTTTCAATTCATTATCTTTTTGGGAAGGTTCTAAAATAAGATTCCGTTTTCCCCGTTTGAAATGCATGGTGAAATCGGAATTACGCTCTTGCATCGAACTAAGGACCACTAGAGTAACGGTAAACCTGATGATATAATGTTTTCAAGCGTCTCTGTCACCATTCTGGGTTTTATCCTTCCAGCTTATCGGGAAGGCATTTAAAAAAATCGTCAAAGATTTCAGCAATGCATTTCTTATGGAAGAGTTTTGTATCCACCTGGCGTCAAACTCACAGTCATTTTGTAACATTTCTTCCATTCGTAATATAGAAGACTACCTTAACTTTAACCTCCGAGATTTTGGTTCCACTATCTTACCGATAAGTGCCTCAAAATAATTTTCAAAAATCCGCGCAATGCATTCTTATGGGAAAATTGCGATATTTGGGACATTCTGGTATCGAACCCATGATAGCTGGCGTCCATGTCTGAATTATTCTGGCAGCTACAGGGTGGGGCCAGTACATCGAAAAAATCTGACGTTGACGGCGCTTGTGGAACATGGTCAGAATTTGTATCCCCTATAAATATATATATAGGTATATCCGGAGAGTTAGCTATATATAATAGAAGATATAGATATATAATAGATATATATATATATATATATATATATATATATATATATATATATATATATATATATATATATATATATATATATATATATATATATAATTAATAACTTTGCAAAAAAAATCTCTGAAACGTTGGTATAAAGGTTTTACAATTTTTATAGAATTACACAAGTAAGAAAATTTTCATCAATTTTAAAAAACAGAGGTCAATGTCTGTCTGATTTCCCATGGAATGACCCATACATGAAGTGGAACATATCAATGGCTAAATTAAGTAATAATACTCATTCAAATCAAAGTATAAAATAAAGCTTCATCAAAAATCCACCTTCACATCCTTTTTGTTGATTTTTTGTAATTTAATTTATCCTATACATAGTTCAATGAGCTTTCGGTGTTCAGATATAAAAACTTACAGCATGCATAACCTGATGAGACATAGGTGATATGGCAGATGCTTCTCTAACACAACTTTCAGCAGGAACAGGATAGTCAAGGGCAAGGAATAAATCTGCAATCAACAGCCATATCCTCAGCTGCAACGTTGAAGGATGATGAGGGCCATGGCGTGAAAGCTGAGGGAAGGAAATGATGATTGATAATAATAATAAATCTTCATTTGGGCACGATTGAGACTAAAAGTCTCCTCCTCCATCTACCTCAATATTCATCTGCCTATTAATTTGATTCAAAAGTTTCATTTTATTTTATAAAAGTTATTATCAAAACTTAACTCCATTTTTTCTGGAGGTAAATTCATGCAATGAAACAGCAAATTGGTATTTGCATCAACTTTGGCTTTGCATCAACAACTAGAATCACTCATTTTTGAGATCAGTGCAACAGATCATGCCATGAACATCATCAGAAACCATACACTCAGCATTCATTTTTTAGATGCATTAATGTAAATAAGAGACAATACTTAACAATAAACGTAAAAGTAAATTATTAGCAAAAAGAAACCAGCTGATAAGAAAAATACTGAAAAATCAAAGCAGTAGAAATTTTTTTACAAAATAAATTTTATTTTCAGGAAAGAATGTTATAACATCTATATATATACCACTGCTTCTGAAAAATTGACTATCTAATAGCTATTTAATCTTAACACATTACAAACACATCAATCACAAACATTAAATCTATATTTATCAATCAAAAAGAAACAATCTAGCAATACACAGCGTGCATAACAGGACTGTGCAGGTGCTTTGCTGGATAGATGCAAAAAATGATAATAAATAACTTTCCAAGGCTCATTAAGTAGCTCAAATTTATCTAAGTAATATATGAGCAATTCACTAAAGTAAATTTGAGCAAATAGATACCTCTTGCTTCTAATTTAGCGTTTTCCTTACACTTTTCAACCTAAAGAATTTTCTATGAATGTCTGGATTTACATGTAATTTACATAAGCCCAGAATTGCCAGTACTTATTTCATCTGTTAATATCTTAATCATGGAAATCAAATTCATGAGAATTTTTAAGGTTAAATTCTTCAGATAAATGATATCATCTTTCAAGAAAGTTCATCAAATATACACAAATATAAGTGATAAATTAGACATAAAAGAAACTTGCAGTTGGTTGGACAGTGGCTCCTTTAATTTACATTCCTCAATTTAAAACCCCAATAAATATCAGCTAAAATTGTTCTCTTTTTCCACAGTACAAAGCAATGCTGTCTGTATTATTACAATTATGAGACACAAATTTCATAAAATACTTTAGGTTGTTATCATGGTTATCGTAAAGAAGAGCAATTGATTATTTATTAAGATAGAATGTGCTTACAGAGCAACGTAATTCTAACATAAATTTAGAATTCTTGGAACAGAAGGTCAAAGTTTCCCAGATAATATGACTTTTCTTTTTCAAAGAAAATCATATTGTAATATTGATGAAAAATTTTATGAGAGTATCAGCATAGTTAAATGATTAATCACCCATAAAATACAAAAGTAAGCATTACAGCTAACTTAGCATCATGAAAATCTATGAACCAAGAGAAAGATAACTATTTCCACACAGTTTAATTTGTCTTAATTAAGAACATCTATCTATATCAAAATCTACATTACTATCATTCCCCTAAGAGTTGTTAATTATCAAATTGCTGCTATTATTTGAATATCACAAACAAATTAGAAAAAACAAATAAGAAGAAAAACTGAGGAATTGCATTATATAAAGAGGACAACATCTGTGAAAATGATCTTGTATCACATGATTTATCAAATGAAGTTTGTTCTAGCAAATGAAATATTAAAACGAAATGGGTTAAAATATGACCGATTTGATCAAGTTTTAAAAACTATCAATATGAATGAAATCTTAAATGAATTCTTCAAAACTGCCAAATGTCTCAAAATTAAAAGAAAAATGTTATCAAATAACAATATGCAACTTACATTTATTGTTTAAAAGATTAATTCTCAAATTTCTGTCCATCTAGTCAACCCTCTTTCACTGAGTTGTTATTGGTTAATCTTAATTACCATCAGCTACTCTAATAAACTTCAAACCAATGATGCATGTCTACTCACTATAGAGAGAAGAATGAAGACATAAAGATGAAGAAAGCTCCTCTCAACCCATGGGTGGCCAAGAAGGAAAGAAATCGGTTACAGTACATGAAGTTCTATCACTTAACAGCAAGAAATCATCCATTAAAACCATATAAAGTTCATTATTATAAATCATAAAGCTTAATTTTAAGACTTGAGATGTGCCCAACTATACAATATATCTAGCCAAAATTTTTCTCACAATATACTTGGCCATTAAATCAAATTCTTAAATGTGATTAGCAACATGGAATATTCACAACACAACCAGTAACGACTCATAATCAACGCAGGTAAATAAAGTAAGAAGAGCTAACAAGGTTAGCTGATTAGATTTCCCTTTAGAATTGGCTCTTAAGTTTAGCCTCCTTCAGTGCTAATGTTAGTAATATGGTTTGTGGGTAAGAAAGAATCCCTGAGCATGATAGTATAGCTAGCAAAATGTGCATTAAGTGATTGCTAGCAGGTATATAATCTAGTCTATATATACTGACAAATGGCTATCAGAGAATTTTTCAAAACTCGAAACCAAACATTTAGAATGTAAAAATTTATGAGAAGAAGAACATTCTAACATATAAAGATTTATAAAACAATATGCAATTAATTGATACTTGCATTAACACTATATTTAAGGAAGGAAACATACGTCTTTGGCAATGGCTTAAGTCACCGAATACATTCATATGTATTCGGTATTATGATTTTTGATCCACAATTTATTATGACAGTCCCATATATTATTGTGGACACCACTTCAATATGTTCTAACTTGAATAAACTTCCTCAAATCATGGAAATAAAATTTACAGCAGTTTTCTGCACATAAAGTAAACAACATTTGTGAAAAAAGCAATAATCCTGGAAATCTTATTCTACAAAACTGAGACTTCCCATAATGAAGAAAGCCATACTCAAAAAGAATAAATTGAGCTCAATCTAACTTCCTTCCACAATCTCTTCCATTTATCTCATGAAAAATTAAGTGTTTTGTTGGGATAATTTATAATCAGTTCAGGATTACAGTGCATGCATAGGATGATTGTGGATGTTTACAGAGATTTCAGACCCAAATTCTGAAAACTAGTTTCACATTCATAGAGTAAAATAACCTTCATACACTCCTTATTATCATAAGACTTCTATAGAATATGGTTCTGAATTCTCTGTGAATCATCCAGCTTATGTAGTGCAATCGTGACCTGATTCTGAACTGAATCTGCTAATAGACCTTGTATAATCGACATTAGATAGTACAATGACTTTAGAATCCAAATATACCTTCATCTAAGAAAAATATGAAGTTATACTAAAGATGACTACTAACCAATTCCATACAAAGTCAAGCCAGAAAAACTGAATGAATGACAATCCGACAAAAGAAATGTTGCTTCCCAAAACTCTTGTAAACAATGCATGAAAAAATTTTGTGAACAGAGTAAAAAAGTAGGCAAAGTATAAATCCAATAGTGTAAGAGGATACTGGCTAGTAGATTGTAGTAGTTGAGCAGATATGAAATGAAAACAATGACTTTACAGGAGATTCCACCAAACCTTAAGCATAATTCTCATGGATAAATACTATGTTCTAATATGAAATATTCCATAAACTAAGAATCAAGAATCAAATTCATTCTATTTCTAGTCATAATTTAACTTCCTTTCTTATCCTAGGATAACCAAAAATACTGCTGAACATACTATACTCAGATTAATGATAATCAAATAAACTTTTGTCATAGCACTCATATTTTATACATTATATAAAAAGAGTTTGTCACATATTTTATGCATAAATAACTTATTTTTTCTGAGATTTTTTAGCTAACGATAAGAAAAAATTCATCACAACTTTTAACTTTTAATTTGCCATGTTAATTTACAAATCCAAAGCAGCAAAACTCACCTCAAACTGAGAAGGACCACTGGTGGGCCCCATTCCTAACTGACCCTGCTGTGAACTAAATGAAGAAGCTACTTCAGACAAAGCTTGCTCTACTCTTGATGCTGCCAGTGAATGTGCATGCAAGGAGCCTAAACAAGACAAGGAGATAAGTTAACAAAATGTGGTGAGCTAGCAATGATTTGTCCAACTAAGCAAAGAATGCCAAGAGACACAATCATGGTACCTTTATATTAACCATATATTTTAAATAGTAAATTTTGAGGAACATAGAAATCTTTTTTCTTAAACAAACTTACAAACAAAATTTTAGAAATTAAGCAGAAACTTCAAGGTCCACAAAGAATTTTTGAAAAAATCATCTTTTACTCTTAATCTCTAGAAGTTTGGTGATTTTTTATGTACTTCTAAAAAATTAAAGAATGATAAGACCAAATTAATATATAATAAACAGATTAATTTCTGTATTCAGTTAAAGCTCCATGGGTATTTTAATCATTTAATTACTCACATAAAATGGAATATATCAGCAATATCCACTGCTTGGGCTATGAATTTGTAGTAGGACCACAAAAAGGAACAAGGAAAAGACAAACTCTTAAAAAAATCTACATTTCTGAATAGGTTAATATTAAATGATCGTGTCAAATTCCAATTAGGTTATATTGACAGAGGAGACCTCATGAAAATCACAGCATTGTGTTGTATAACCTCTGGATGACGGAAGATAGGTCAAATGCATCCAAACGAATGATAAAAAATATTGCAGTTCGAAAATTGTGTTTCTCATTTCTAAGCTGTCCATGTTCTAAGTTGCCCTTCTTTAATGTTGCACCAAGATGTCTGTCCAAGAGATTGCACTTCCAAATTATTTGCTGCCAATTCCAAGTTTAAAAAGGTGCATTGGTGTACTATACTGTGGTGTGTATGGATACCTGATATACCTCACTAATTGTCCTAATGGAATGAAGAGAAGCATTTTTGGGCTATGATTGGTTGAAATTTGAGTTTTGAACAATGCAGGTCCACAAATGACTGTTGATCATGTGACATTCCATTCTTGAGTGCAAGCACACCCGCAGCAACTCCAATGCTTCTTGTTTGTGCAATCAGCTGTTTTTAGCCACTCACCTCATGGCAGAGGTTGTCAAAGTACAAGCTATATCAAGAGGACTTACATTTTATGGCATTCTCTAGCTTTGACATTATATTTAATCACGGTATTTATTTTTTATTATCAATGTGTTTTTAGTGGGCTCGAGTAAATCAGATCTTTTCTTTATCAGCATCGCTCTAAAGATGTGTTTTTGTGGTATTCTATCTTCATTTATATAAGGAAAAGAGTTAAGATTCTTCACACCCAGATAACATCCTAAGGAAAAATGGATGAGAAAAAACGTCTGATAGGACTGGGAATTGAACTCCAGATCTTCCTCTATCAGAGAGGCTGCTTTAGCCAACTAAGCATTACTTAACTCTAAAGAAAGAAGTGTTCATTTGATTCAGGGTAATTACTTAGTTGTACATTTTGTTGCTTGCTTCTAGTTACCTACTTTTGAATGATTGGTATTATAGGCTTCATCTTACTTATAATTTAATTTTTCAATATCGGGCTTTAGGTTTCCATACATTGAATGTTCATAATATATGTTTATTGTTCAAGCCAATCTGTGATGGCCAAGTAGCTGTTTGTTCCGATTTTGACCCAGATTTTCTAAGACACAAGTCAGAACATGTATTGGCCTTGAAATCATATATACATTCCATGGGGAGAGGTGTGCATTTAGAGTTATGCAACAATGTTAATTTTTCTCACTTTCACTGGTTCATACACACTTAAGCGTCAAATATTATCACAAAAACATACTCAACAGTGAAAAACAATTTTCTGACCAATTCTGATGAAGAATAAACTACTTACTAGAGTCTTTGTCAGATATATCTGCTGAATACAATTGAAATACAGAGCGATTTGGTGTATCACTGCTTCTTTGCTCAGAGCAATTCCTTCCGCCATCTTCACCATCAGGTCCACTGTTTCCCTCTTGCATTTCATCTTTATATAGGGAGCGCCATAGGAGAAGCATCTCTTTTGCAGTCATAATTGCAACCTGGAAAAAGTAAAATTCAATTCTTTCAGATAATACAGCATTCAACCCATGAGAAATATACAGATATATATATGTATGTGTGTCTATATAAAGTATAACTTCACATAAATCCTCCTCACACTGCCACCGTTCATTGCCTCAGCAGGGCAGAGGTGCATTAATGGAGGTTGTAGGCAATGTACAACCCAGGTTCAACCATGCTAAGAGGGCTTCAACAATAACTCCGGCCAAATTATGAAAGTGCCAATCACCAACTGGCAGTAGGACAGCCTGGTGAATTATTGTCCTTTATCCCCCAAAGGCAATTAAAATTTTCATGATTAGCTTCTACAATGGAAAAATATCCTGAAGTAAAAGCACCACCCATTTGCTTGTCCAGGAGGTGGTAGCATTAAAGAGGTTCATCATGAGGAAAGAAACCCTACCTACCATCCTACACTTCGCAACTTACAACTGCTGCAGCTTGAAGAGTGAAGATCCACTACTGGAGCTACTGAATGAAGCAGAGAAGATAAATAGGGATGTCATCAGACTCAGCAAAGTTAGAAGTAGAAGACTTGATTACACTCAAGGAAAGTAATAAATTTATTACAAGGGTACTACGACAAAGAGCTCTAAAAGCTGATTCAATGATAGCCCTTTGTAAGGCATACCAAGAGAGAGCAAACAAACCACAGATATAAAACCAAATATTTATATACCATACATAAATTATAAAATAAATAATCAACCACTAATCACTAGATAAATCAAGAAAATACATATATGTAAGATAAATATGCAACAATGATAATAGTTCATCAAATGACAGTCCATTGCAAGTCGCACCATTGACAGAGAGAGCAAGTGAGTGAGTCTGGGGTCCTTCTGACTACCGACTTTTCTGGAGGGGAGGGACTGCCTTCCCCTCTGAGTCATTAGCACCATGCTTCTGAGGAGCACAAAATGGCAATCCCTCCAAAAGTCTCTTCAACAAGTTAACGCAGTGAAAATCTTCCCAAAATTCTCAAACAATATAATTTTATGAAAATTCACATTTAAACCATGAAAAGCAAACTTCCCAACATCTGGATAAAACACAAAATTTCTATTACGTCTCTCAATCAAACGATTTACATAAGTACTTTTACCCTCATTTTTTGGACCATACAAATACAACATTTTCCTCTTGTGTTTCCAAGGTTTTATGATTTCATTCCACCACAAAGACGCTTTGATCGGCCAATTACTATGGATAACTTCAACCGGACGAAAACCTTGGAAAGCCTTCTCAATATTCTTCCTAACTTCGTCATGATAACTTTGAAAATACTTATAAGTAAACCTATGCTCCACCACAAAAGAGTCACTAAACTGAAAAACAGGAGTATTACATGCCCATTGAAAAGCCTTATAATTAATATTTAACTTACTTACACTTAAGTTCGTAAGAAGATTCCTATCCTCTTTAGTTATATATTTTAAAGTTGACCGTTTGCTACGAACAGCTTGTAAATCCAAACGGCAATCCTCAACACACAACTGAAATATGAAACTAAATCACTAAGTAGAAATCCTTCTTCAGTGCGGAAAAATGCGTGAGCGTGACTCCACAAGGATGATCCTCCTCGTTCAAGAGCGATCCAGTAACTGAGGCAGGGAGGCAAAGATACATAAATATCATTCCTAAATTCCACATCTGGCACAGTTGGGGATTTAACAGTCAACAAAAACAAGTGTGAAGCCTTGAACCGACGATGCTTCCCCCCTCCCCTTAAGGTAATTTATTTTATTACAGGGGTACTAAGGATGGAAGACTAGAAAGTGTTGGGTTCCTGATCACCAAGAGATGGAAAAACAATGTACAGAAGATAGAAAGTATATCTGATGGAATTTGCAAGCTTATACTCAAGATAAATGAGCGTCACTCTGTTCAAGAAGAACTGGAAACCAAAGTCATGAAAGCTGTTAAGGAAGCAGCAGAAGAAGTGGCAAAGTCACCAAGAAGAGCAAAGGATAGAAAGCTTAGTGACAGCACCTGAAAAATGATGAAACGACATAAGGAACCGAAGAAATCAGATACATAATGGGATAACATTGAATACATCAAGCTTCGTAAGGCAATCAACAGAGCAATTAAGGAAGATGTGAGAAATTTCAATAATATTTTAAGGTAATGTATAATTCTTTTGCAGCACAAGAACCAATCAAATTTGAAAGGATGCCTCTGGAGGTCTGCTCAGAATATACATATTTAACACAACTAGAAACAACAGGAGAGAACAACAGGATTAACGAAGTGAAAAGAAGAATTAAACTCGGCTGGAGTGCCTTAGGAAGAAATGCACATATTCTGAAGTCACAAATGCCAATGGTCTTGAAGAGGAAGGTCTTCAACCAGTGCATTCAACCAATGTTGACCTATGGAAGTGAAACTTTGGTGTTAACAACAACGCAAAGAAGTATGGAAAGGTGTATGCTTGGGATCACAAGAAGAGACAGGAAACACAACACCTGGGTGAGGATGAAGACCGGAGTGACAGACATCATAGATAAAGTAAGATCACTGAAATGGATGTGGGCAGGCCATGTGACGAGAAGAAACGACAATCGTTGGAAAAGAGCGGTTCTGAACTGGACCCCAAGAGATCTGAAGAGACCAAGAAGAAGACCAAAGGACCGATGGAACAGAGACATCATTAAGTACTTAGGGGTGACATGGCAAAGAGAAGCTCAGAGTAGAGAGAATTATAAAGCATTCAAGGAGGCCTACATCCAACATCGGATTGAAAATGGCTGACGATGATGATATATATAACTATAACTATATATATAGAGCTAACTCTCTGGATATATATACACTATACACAAGTATATATATATATATATATACGAGTAAAAGTTGCTTGCATACTGCAAGCTATCAGTTGAATGCAGTATCGTACCAAGTACTAATAGTAATGCCTCAAATCAATTTTGAAAACTTCGCACAAAAGACCCCCTGGCGACGAATTAAGAACTCGATCGTGCAAAACCATAGCATATTAATATTAGATAAGTGCCATTTTGACCTGTTCCAAAGATTCAATTCAATATTTAATCGGGAAGGTCCCAAAATAAGATTCCGTTATTCCCGTTTGAAATGCATGGTGGAATCGGAATGACATTCTTGCATCGAACCAAGGACCACTAGAGAAACGGTGAACCTCATGAAAGAAGGATTTCAAACGCCTTTGTCACCATTCCGGGTTTTATCCTTCCAGCATATCGTGAAATTATTGAAAAAAATCGTCCAAGATTTCAGCAATGCATTTCTTACGGAAGCATTTTGAGCCCACCTGGCATCGAACACACAGACATTTGGTAACATTTCTTCCTTTGGTACCATGGAAGACCATCTCATCTGCAAACACCGAGATTTTGATTGCTCTATCGCATCGAGAACTGCCTCAAAAATGATTGCAAAAATTCACACAAAAGACCGCCTAGCGTTGAACTCAGGATCCTTCCATGAGAAAAGATAGCAAAATAATATTAGATAAGTGCCATTCTGACTTGTTCCAAAGTTTCAATTCAATATCTTATCGGGAAGGTCCCAAAATAAGATTCCATTATCACCGTTTGAAATGCATGGTAGAATCGGAATGACGCTCTTGCATCGAACCAAGGACCATTACAGAAACGGTAAACCACGTGAAAGTGTTTTCAAACGTCTCTGTTACCATTTTGAGTTTTATCTTTCCAGCCTATTGGGAAGGCTGGAAAATTGCAGCAGTGCGTTTCTTATGGAAGAATTTTGCATCCACCTGGCGTTGAACTCACTGTCATTTGGCTACATTTTTTCCATGAGAAGCATAGAAGACTACCTCAACATCAACCTCCGAGATTTTGGTTCCTCTATCTTAACGATAAGTACCTCAAAATAATTTTCAAAAATCCACGCAATGCATTCTTATGGGAAAATTGCGTTTAGATCACACAATAATTCAGACTTCGACACAAGCTATCATGTGTTCGATACCAGAATGTCCCAAATATCGGAATTTTCCCATAAGAATGCATTGCGAGGATATTTGAAAATTATTTTGAGGCTTTTATCGGTAAGATAGAGGAACCAAAATCTCGGAAGTTAATGTTGAGGTAACCTTCCTTGGTACCAATGGAAGATATGTTACCAGAATGAGTCAGTAAGACTCAAAATGAATTATTCTGACAGATCTTGAATCAACTCATCAGCTTGTTTTTCTACCAGCTCATCTGCCAGGGTGTAGAACAGACAGGGTTCAGAGGTTGACATTGGCTCCATAGTGGCTGATGATTTGTACAAGTTAAGCGCTCGCCTTTTGTAGAGGGTAATTAATTAAGAGAAATAATCAGTTAAGAGAGCAAATTTAGTAACCATTATCATTCATACTTATAAACATCATTTCATGCTTCAAGATATGAAAAAGCATGTACATTTGTTTTCTAATCCCATGCATAAGTTTAATATGCAGCTGAAAAAACGAGTCAGAATGATTCATAACAGAACAGATTGGTTCAACTTGCATTTCAACAGGATGAGTCAACTGTGAACTATCCTTTTCTGAAGACAGGTTGACCATACAGGTTAAAACTAAACTTCTGCTAATCCCTATTACAAATGGTCCACTTACATCAATAGGAATATAACAATTAAAAATATTGAAATTAAGAAGTAATGGAAAGAGGCATTAGAGGGATATTTTGGATTCTTTATCAACAGCAATGCTGTATATAAATTATACTCCAACACAATAAAAATATACTGACCTCATGTCTTCCAGTGAAGGCCTCTAATGCTGCTCGTACGTATAGTAAATTTAAAGATGTAGGATATTTTTCAAGCGAAGCATTGACTAACTCTAATGCTTCGTCATGTGATCCTTCAGCTGATAGGAGGAGAGCAAGGAGTTGCAAAGAAGCATGGTGCTCTGAGCGAAGAGAGAGAGCAGCTCTAACCCGTTGTCCAGCCTCTGCTAAGTTAGTACAATGGCTAGCACCATCTGCTAGGCCACCAAATGTAGCTAAGCATAATGCTAAGTAGTGCTGTGATAGATGATCTCCAGGATCTGATTGTTCAGCTCTGAAAAAGATCAACTATAACAATGTCCATAGATGATATTTTAGAAAATTCTTTATTACATGCAAGAATTACACTCAATTTCAGAGGATAGGATTGACTGCATATTAGGGGGTATCGAAAAGCAAATAATTTTAGTAGCAGAAACTTAATAGGTTGGAAAAGTTGTCTTTTAGGTTCAATAATAAGAGTGCAAAAGCATGGCTCTGAAAAGATCACATAACTTCCTTATTCCCCAAATACAAAGTTTAAAAACTTAATAGTATTGAGAATTCCAACCACAGTTAAATCACACCAAAACATAGAAGTATTATTAATAAATTATTCATGTCATAAATAAGTAATAAAAAAATTTCAGAATTTAGTGAATAAAATACCCAAGCAATAATTTTAGTAAAGAGACTTTTTACACTGTAAAGGCATGATGAAAATGTTAAAAAAAGAGAAAACAAACCTTCTAAAGCAGTCAATGGCCTGATTTGCAAGAGTCTGGCGCTCTCGTTTTAAATAAGTGGATTGGGCTAAGAGATGTAGTCCTATTCCTAAATGTAGGTGACATCTTGCTAACAGACCACTAGGGTTACTTTGTTCACGTGACAGAGCCTTGCGGCTCCACTCTACGCCTTCTGATACCTAAAACAAACAGCAGGCAGCAAACTTTCTGTCAAAATTGACAATAATTACCATCAGCTATAAATGGAAATGAATATAATTACTTAATAAAATGAACATTAGTAATCATTAGTTACATGATCCTATGAAGAAACACTTTCCTACAATATTGATCTATTTTGCAAACACATGCATTAAAATTAATTCTTTAACTTTTTTATGTAAAATTTAAAAAATATAAAAATTTATCAATAACCATAAATTTTTTGTAACTTCATTTTAATCTCATTTTTATCAATTTGGTAAAAATTGTTTCCTTCCCTTCAATTGTTAAATAATAAAGCTTGAAAATACTGCCACCACTAGTTTCTAACTAAGATCCCATTTCAAATAGTTTACTAATCACATTACTAATGTAATGCATAGTTAAGATATGCCTATTTCCAAGCTGACACTATTACAGCTATAGTACTTATTACTACAGCTATTATGAACTTAAATTGTACCACATGAAGTTGACCTTCATGAAATTTCCAATAAGGAAAGTTAACTATAAAAGAAAAGGCTTACAGACCCCTATTTCTGACAAATAGGTTTTACAAGATGGCAATATAAAACAAAAATAAGAAAACTATGACATAGATAAATGACATGGATCACCAAGTATTTGAATTATAATATGTTGTTTCCAATGTCTCTGATAACTTTTACTCAGAATATTGATGTATGTCAGCTCACAAATTAATTCAAAAAGATTACATCAAAGGGATCTACAAAAAAATATAACATAAGCTTATCTTACCCGATTGAGATGCTCATAACAAAGGCGAGCAGCTAATAAACAAGGCAATGGGGAACTGGGTAACAAGCGTGACACCTGGCTAAGAACTGGAAGAGCCACAGCATATTTCCCCGAAGAAACTAAGCAAAGAGCTCTCTGCATCCAAACATGTGGTTCCTCAAAGGAAAACTTGAGAGCTCGCTCAAAAGACTGTTTAAAAAAAAACACCAATTCATGACTAAAAGCAATTATACTGATGATTTACCTATTCAGAACAATTAAGAATTATAAAACCATGGAATTGGCTCTATGATGTAATGGCATTTGAAATTATAATTATAGACATCTAAAAAGATAATGACATTAAACGTCCTGATCTTATAGTTCATTGGATATTTTGAACTATTTTAGAAATTTCAGTGGATCATTAAATTCAGTGAATGTTAAAAGATTGCAAGGGCAAATCTTAGTATCATTTTTTGGTGATACTCAAATTAAAATATATTAATAATATTGAGCTCCATACACACCTCATTTAGTAAATGAGAGAGACCCCATCTCACTAGAGTAATAGCTAAAAGATCATACACTGCCGTTGCATTGTCATATGCATGCACTCTTGCTTCCCGAAATTCAGGAGATTGACTCAAAACTGCATCTCTAACAGCCATTGCTTCACTAAATCCAAACAAGAAAGGAGCTGATTAACATGAATAGACAACTTTCCAATGCAAAACTGATTTTGTACTTACTAACATTTATGCATGATTCAAGACAATCATTATAAAGAATTTTGTCAGGTCAGATAATTATAGACTCAAGTTTATCATATTTATCATTTTATATTATAAATTTGGCTGCACAGCAAAATATGAATGCTTAATCTTTAAATAAAACTTCTTCTGCGAGAGTGATTTTTTGGTACAAGTAGTCAAGGTGGTTCCAATTGTCACAGAAGAAAGAATTATTACGTTACATAGTCTAAATAGGAGTTGATATGAAAAAATTAAGTTGGGCAGACCTGATGAGTAGAAGCAGAATAATTTCTTCATTTTCATTTCTAGGTACAAACAGATTGAGACCAGTGTATTTCCTTGGTTTCCATGGACTTTCGCTGCCTCCTTGAGCTACTCCTCGTACTGCACGTCTCTGTACACTACCAGTGCCAGACGACAATGAAGGTGGTACAAAGTTAGGCACTGAGTATACATTCCCACTAACCTGCAATTTTCAGTCATACATGACAAAAATACAACTTTTCAAATACAGATCACAAGCACAATTCATTAAAATCTAGAGATTTTTTTGGATTAGGCTTGGACAATTCCACTTAATACCTCAAAACCAGGGCGCTGGACCATAACCATAAGTAAACCAAAAACCAAAACAATATCATTCTGGCTGAAGTGAAAACCAAAACCAAATTCTTAAACCCAAACAAAACCTAATATATAATCTGCTCCAATTTTCAGTTCTTAGCAATGCACATTTAAAAGTTCAACTGGAGTTTTTTTAAGTTTTACTAAAAATGTGTCACTATAACTTTCACTATAACTAATCACTGTCAAACAACTATCACCAAGTTTATTATTTGAAAATTTAGTATGATATAATCTCAATGGAACACAGCTAGAAATAATAAAACAAACTTTCAGAAGAATATTAGTATCCTTGGAACAAAATATCTAGTACTGAAGGGTTTGTTTTTGGTTAAAGGAGAATGACTAGAATTGAAGTTTGATTCTGTCTTTGAACCAAAGTTAAAACCAGAATGAGAAATATTTCAGTTCAATGTTTGGCTCCAAACATATCATTTTAAAGACCTACAATTTTACTTCATCAAATAAGTCTATTTGAACTTATTACCATATTTTAGAGCACTTAAAAAGATGAAAAGATATTCTTAAAGTTTTGCTCATTTCTTTATGCTGTTATATTATAATACTAAACATTACTTATACTCTCTAATATAACACAGTCATTTCATGACAAAGAAGATATTTTACTCATGAATTATTAAGTAATGCAGACTATTCAAATTGGTGTTGAAGCAGAAATTTAACGTACCCCTCTTAATAGCACCTCCGCAAGTTGTCGGGTTAACGTTAGCCTCAAGTTCTGAGTAGCACTAGATTCCACAGCACTCAGCATAATTCTGAAACACAAGATATTAAGTTTCAACAAATTAGCATCAATTGGAGCTAATTTATTCTTCATGAAAAAGCAAAAATTTCCTCAATGGCAATAAAGAGATATCTAAAGAAGTCTTTTCTTCGTCTCTTTCATCCATGGTGCAGGTAGAATCTTTATAAGTACATAAATATTTTTTCACTGCCATTAAGAATAACTTAATTCCATCTTTAACAGTAAGTTTCACAAAAAAACATTTCAATAACAATACATGATAAGCTGAAATTTTCAAAGCTTTACAAAATGTGAGCTTAAGGCTAAAAATTTTAAGGAATAAAAATTATCCTTTAAAAATTACCTGTATCTATTTACAGCAGACTGAAGTTTCCCCTCCCTTATGTAGAGAATGGGAGCTCTTTGCAGAGCAGTTTCTAAGATAGGACCAATTTGATGCTCTGGATGCAATGGCGGTTGAGGAGAATGGGACCCTCCTGTTTGAAAAAAGAATGATAAGATTATCTGACTTCAATTTAAAAGGATGAGTAAATTTATCAATTGAACTTCAAGTATATTAGCTATATACAGCAAATCAAAAAGACCTGCAATCTTGTCTATATTGAGTAGAAGGGAACACAAAAATCTTCATGAATTTCACAAGATGCTAGTTATACTCCATTTCAAGATATTTGTTCATTTACAACAAATAAGACATTAAAAAAAAAACAAATGAAGAATTACCCCCTGATAGCACCTATATTAGTTCCTCCAGATACTAAAATCATCTATTTCACTTAATATGCTATTTTCATACCAACAATAACCATCCATAATGGTTAACTTTCTCCAAAGCGCTTGAAATCCTATGAAATAGGATTTTCAGTTTTCAAAATTTAAAAGAATTAATAAAATTTAATTTTTAAATTTAAATTTAATTTAATAAAAAAATTTAACATCCATTTTTAACTTTTCAAAGACTATTGAATTTGAAAAGTTACATTTTTCTATTTTTCTACTTCTTGCTAAAAAAATTGCCCATTGCTATTGGCTGAAGGTCTTTCATGTCTGAAAAGGTATTTTTCAATAATTGCTATCATATATGCGAAACTCTTTTTTGACGTGAACCTTCAACAAAAATAAAAGAATAAATCATGATGAAGATCCCTATGATTCAACATAAATAAAAATGAATTAAAGCTTTAATGTAAATTATATTCATTTCCTCCCAAAAGCTATATTTTTGTTTATAAGCATGGTAAAAAAATTAAAAATTATTACAGGAGTCCTCTCTGAGCAGATTGCAAAGCCTAATCCTACCAATACTACAATTTGTCTTTAAAATGACATTTACCGTCTTTCTTCAGTTTTTTTATTTAATGTATAACAGCAAATACTCTCCAATACTAAAGTGACACGTTAAATATTCTAATTCTACCTGATGTTCCAAAATCAGGAAACAGCTGGTTTTAAAGTAAAACCTGTACATTTAAAAACTGATTTCATTTTACATTATACATTATTACATTATACATTAGGCACAAAAACAATTCATATGGTTGAATTTTCACTTATTTCTATTCCTAGGCTTCAGCTTTCCAGCTTTAAAAAAGTGAATGTCAAATGCAATGAAACACTCAAACTAGCACACTGAAAGTGGGTCATGCTGTCCAAATATTATGACTGAATGTCTAAAGGTACACAGATGACATGATGTAGTGGTTGAATAGACATATTAAGATTGCTACCAGGAAAATTGCATGTCCACAAGCTTATAATCTTCTGAGAGTTTGCCATATCACCAACTGAATTAGTTTAGTTCTACCACTTCATACTTTGTTCTTCATTGCTCCACACAAAGTAGTGTGTGAAAGCAAGGTGCAGACTAATCAAAGTTCTAAAAGTGAAAATTACACCTCCTTTCACTGTATCAATAATCCTGAGTTCAGCGACTTGTTCTGGATAAATATATAGAAATGTTCACACACATCTATTGGCAGTTACTTCCACAGCAATTTGCAGTCACTTGCTTAAGTTTTTTTAGCCATGAAAATGGCGCTACAGAGAAAAATACAAAAAACTAAATGTAACATGAGAAAACTTGTGATCACCTGACAATGTTCCAGTGTTTCCAGATCCAGATGCTCCAGCACCACCCAAAGGCACCTGTCCTTGTGCTGAGGCACCAGAACCAGAACCTCCAGATGAAGCACCACTAGCTACTGCAGTTCCAGTTCCACTAGCTCCTCCTCCCCCCATTCCTCCCCCACTTTGACTGCCTCCAATATTGCCACCAGAACCTAATGAATGTTGAATTTTGTCTTGTTCCTAAATAGAGCAACATATTTTTCTGTTTATTCAAATTAATGTATTTTTTATAACAAATCTTTGGATTCTTTCAAAAAATCAATTTATGCAACATGACGACAGATACACAATTGAACATTACCTGCAAGTAGAGAAGAGTTAAATCCCCAGCCAGTTCAAAACATCGTATCATCTGCTCCTCCCATTCTGCCTGTCTATATTTGGATGATGATGTTGGAGGAACTTTTTCCAGACACAAACCTAGGGAAAATTCATTTTAATAAATCCCAATGAAATATGATTATCTAAAATCGACACATATGAAATGTTAAGCTCGGGTTGCATTAAAAACACTATCTGACCTAGTCCTACAGTTATAAATTAAAAACAATATGCTGCGTACTTTATAGCCATTGTATACCTCATTATATAATGTACTAGTTTAAGATGACAAAATTTGATTTTTTTCGTGAAATTTTGAATACAAAGATCAGAAACAGAAACAATTTTACATCAATACACATTCACATTAGGTTTACAAAAATCAGGCACGCAAACACCGCTTGGTTTCTGCTGAAGCTGGCTTACATGAAACATTAGTAGGTCTGCGTAGAACAATCCAATCTACAAACAAGCTTTACATGAAAAGGGAAGTGGAAACTGGCAAGCAGATAAGTAAGGTTTGTTATGATAACTTTTTCATTTACAGATTACTCTGTACACTAACTTTAAAGTATAAGATAATAACGTAAAATACGAGTACAACAACTGAGTAAAGAAGATCCATTTCCCAAAATGCTTGATAGCTAAGGAAGAATAGATTTCTGCTAACCCTTGATGGCAAATGACTCCGCTACGATCCGTAGGCTACGACTTGGCAGTTGTTGCTCAGGTAAACTGTGTAAATCGGCCTGCTGATAATGCGTCAAAGACTTTTCATACCAACCCATTGCGTAATGCAGCTTCCCAAGTAAAAGATGTGCATCTAGAACCATTTCCTGAAAAGAGATTTCCATTTAAAAATAGATAAAATTATTATGATTACCTGCTTCTTCAAAATTGCCTATGTGCAGAAAAATATCAATTTCTTTCATTTTGAAATGCCTTAGTTAAATTATATTCTTCCGCACTGAATAGCTAATTCAAAATCGGCAATAATTTAAATGATGAAAACCTTTTTCGAATCTTCTGTGACGACCTGCATAAGATAACGTTTTGCTTCACTCAATCCATTTCTTGATTTGTTGATGTTAGCTTCAATTGGTGGATATTCTTCGAGAAATAATTCCATCTTTCCTTCACCAATACAAAATGTTGCCAAGGCATCTAAAAATGGGAATTTAGGTTCGATCATTCTCAGGACAAAAGCTAATCTTAGAAAAGAGAAAGAGCAAGCTTCAAATCTACCCAGGTTAACGACAAGATTAGGATGAAAGAAGAAACCTCAACTATTGCATGTTCATTTTAATTACAGATGTAGATTAAAATTAAGCCGATAAAGCAGAATTAACTGATTTTCATACCATTTTGACTTCTACCCTTCATCTGCTCCGCTAATTCTATTTCTCTTTTCCAATTCCCTTCCTCCCGACTCTTTTCAATTTCTGCTTCATATCTTCCAATGCTTCTAGCTTTTCCAGCCATGTTTTAATTTTTGATTTTGTCCTTCATATGGGAAATTTATTGATGAAAACTTCACAGGACATCATGATGCCCCAATTACCAAACCCATAATTTACGCGCTACAGCATTCTACTGTTGATCGTGAAACGCACGAGAGTGAACGGAATAGATGGCAGGAGTTTTCTATTGATATTAAACGATGGTTCCATCAAATTGGCGTTAGTGTCCATAGGTCCTCTTCGATTTCTTGAATAGCAGAATTTTGCATTTATCGTCAAAATCTAAAGAAATTTCAATAGTGGACAGAAACACCATTTGTTAGAATAAAAAAAATAATTTAAAAGTCGGAAAGAATGTCGTGTCTTCACCTTGTTGATTAATATATGAACTACTGCAGTAATTGGCTCAGTTACTTTAAATACAAACCCTTTGAAAATATTCACAATGTGTCTGATGTAATCTACTCCAACCTACATGAGGCACTTGTTCTTGCTGAAAGGATGTTCCTAAAAATTTTCACCAAAATATTTCATCTTTAAACCTTGAAATTATAAGGTTTCTCAGAAAGAATTGTGGATTTTGTATGGATTCTTAGAATCACCCAAAATCTCCATCCCTGAAACTTGTGTAGCATAAACTCAGATTAAATCTGTGATCTTTTTAGATTAGCATAGTAATGATATGATAAATAACTTTTATTTGAAAACATAACACAATCCAAAGAGGAATTCTAATGAAATATAACATAGATATATGATTTCAAGGAGACATTGTAGCTCATTCTGCTGGACTTGAAATTAAGTTAATTATATAAAGACAATCTCCACACTTCCATTTGTTTCTTTAATGAAATCAAATTTAAACCCTTAGTTAATAATTGCAGAATATTTATTTGAGATTGAGGCTAAACATTTCTATTTATAATGGTTGTATGTGAATAAAATTACTATCTATATGTAAAATTATTTTACCTATAAAGTGAATAATTCACAAAAAATGATATAAGCGTAAAGTATATAAAACATACGTTTTCTTTGCTATAATTTGATCCTCTTCATCCTACTCTTTCTTCCATATAATAAAAACTTTTAGATAATCGAAGAAAAGGAGGTAAAGCCACAACTAGGGTGCTCTCTGCCCAGATTCAAAATGTTTTATTTTAACTTGATATTTATGTTTCATAAGGTAGGAAATAATTTCAAAGGTTAGTGGCATTACCCAATCTGCACACTAGTGAGGTGAATCATCTATAATATTAATAGGCACAATTTTCTAGGGATGGATCATATAATTTCTTTAATGTTATTTTTTTTCCATTCCAAGGATACTAAAATGTGCAAGTGGATATTGTTATACTGGTGTAGACAATTTCAGTTTTATAATGACAAAGGAAGATGTAGCCTCTTGTCCTGGTCTATAATTCCAAATCTTGTATACAAAAAACAGTTTAGCAAAACTGATCATTAATTTTTTAAGTAAGGAAATATAGAGGATGCATTTTTATTTCTTTTAAGCTGATATATTACTCAAAGAGCAATATTTGTAAGCAAATCTCCTTCATTTATAAGAATGTGATTTGTTCAATGATTTCAGTAAATGTAGATCTTTTCAATGAGCTCTTCTTGACATTATTTGAAGGCAGTAGTGCCAGCAAGGAGGAAGTGGAGCGATTTAAAATGTATTGGAGTTACTATCTTGAGGATGAAGGAAACCACATAGATTCTCATGCTAGCCAAGTGGCAGAAAATGACTAGCAACTACTAAATGCTGCCTTCTGTGCATGTCAATGGACTTTCAAAACTATGATGAATCTGCTATAATTCAGGTAGCAGCCCAATCTTTGGGTAACTATGATGACCTTCCAGAAGAAATCAAATAAATAGCTAGTTTCAGGTAAATCCCAAATCCCACAAGAAAAATCCCAAATATGTTACCTTTACCCATTCCTCATAAAACACAAGAACACAGAAGGAGATGATATTTAGTAGATTAGGTACACCAAAGATGATAACTACATCACCTATCAAAAGCAATGAAAAAGATGAAAGGGAACAAGATCGTGATATCATTGAGTTAACTTTCTGATAATTAATTAGAATAAAAGGTGTGCTAAATGGATATGCTACTTTTTTGAGAAGGAGATTCTGCCAAATAAGAAGAGAAAGATGTCTTGCAATTATTAAATAGCTTAGTCATATGATAAAGTTTATACGATATGAATATCCATTGCATGCACATTTCACAAATTAACTATGTGAGTTTCAGCAAAGATTTTTGGAGAAGCAAATTTTAGGGTTGAAATTAGCTAATTCAATTCTCAATCTGCCCAACAAAAATTCCTTCTCCAATAATTATGCTATGCGGCTTTTTCTGCAATAATCATCAATAAAAATACATGGCAAGAATATAAAAATATAATATTCTCTAGATCAATATGGTAATCTCAACATAATACAAAAATATAAAATTCAGTTCTGAATATATCAATGGTACAGTATATTGGATACATTTGATATTTGATACATAGCTAAAACTTTCAGGACACTGTTTTACTATATGGTATTGTAGATATGATAATCAAATCCCTTGAATAGTAAAATAAAAATTAATTCAGCACTTAAGTATGAGCCTCCTGAGTTTTATTAACAAACAGAAAGTGATCCAAATAATAAATCAATCAATAATAGACTGAAAGGAGGCATTTGAAACTAATAACAATTCATTACAAACATACTAAAACAAAAATTTAACAGGAAATGGTTTTTTTCCAACAATCATTCATTTACATACAAAAGTTCAATGTCAAAAATGTATCATTTACATCATAAAATAGTAACAATTTAAAGATATAAAATTAGTAATCTCAAAGCTGTTCAAAATAATAGAACTTGCAGGCTCTTTAGGCCTAAAAATATCAAACAAAACAACAATAACAAGTAACATATATTTACTGGATACTCAGTCTTTTACAACATTTGATCTAATTACTTTGAGCATAATATCTGACTAAGTTAAAATTAATTCATTGTAAAAAGAATATAAAAAGAAATCAGAGTTTGCTGAAAGAGAAATACACTCAACCTAAATTCCAAAAGTTAAAAATACACATGATTCAAAAATTACTTAAGGCCAACACTTCAAAAATGCATCATGAATGAAAAATTTGATACATACAGTAAGTTCTACATCTCATTTCATATTTCAGTCAACGGTTAAAGATTCTCTTAAGAAGTATATGATTCAGCTGATAAAAATTTATGAGCATCTTTTCCAACAGCATCAGATATTGACTGGAAACCATCAGCCCTGGGGATAAATGATTAAATTAATGCCATTTGATTTTTAATTATCAACTTACAGACTTTCAACCATCCACACAATAGAAATCCTAAAGTTGGTAAAAGCTGGTTGGGTAAAAAGGATGATGTAATAACATTTACGAAAGATATTGATTTTAGGCACTGGAAATATGATTTCATCCAAAGAAATTCTTCAATAACATTGCCTATGAGTATTATGATATTTTCAACCAGAGACATTTTAATTTTAGCAAATTATTAAATTTACCTCTCTATGTTATACAAAACACAGGAAATGAATTTTCAAAATTCTGTAATTATAAAATAAACAAAGCACATATGATTCAATCATTGTCAATGATGCTGTCTTTCCATACACACTATCATATAACAATCCATGCTATCAGTGGTTACCAAATTTACTGTATTCTTTACAATATCCTGACATCTCTCTTTTTAAAAACATGAACAATTAAATCAAATGCAAATTCATAAGAATAGCCTGTTGTTATGTTCATATTAAGCTACCTGTTTTCATTTACCATATCTCATTGAATAGGGGTGCAAATATGGATATTAATGTCTTCCTTTTCCTTATGTTGTCTCATTTGGAAAAAAGAATGAATTCTTACTAAGTACTCTCTTTCCCCACGTGATTTAAACTAAAATCAACTAAAATTAGTGTGGAATGAAATGAAAGGCACCATAAGATATTTTGCCTGAGGAAGAAAGTAGGTCTTTTTCAGTTTAATGTCTTATCATTCAGTAAGCCTTTCATAAAAAAGCAAGTTAAGTTCATTTACACATCTAATCTTGTTGCTATTGATGAAATATGCAGAAACCTCCCAAAGCAAAAATGTTTGGATGGATGGCTTACTTTCAGTCAAAAAATATTTTATTCAATTTTTAATAACATAATTTTAAGAAGTTTAATTTGCTGATCATCAAAACCATATTTTTAAGTATAAAAATATGAGTCAGCTCATGAAGAGTAAGAAGAGTTATGTTCCACATATTACGTACAAATTCTGCAGAAAAAGTTTTGAAAGGCAGTGATTAATTAATCATCAAGAATTAAAAATTTTACTATAAACTACTACTATACTACTTCTACTTTACTTCACTACTATACTAGTACTGCTTTTGGAAACTTTACATAAATGGATAGGATTTTCTGTAGAGGAACCCAATTGTCATCCTGAGAATAAATGATTTAGACTTTTCTGAATGATAGAATTCTCAATATTCCATCAATAATCTCATATGAATTGACAAAATTGAAATATAATTCATACCTTAGCAGTTCTTCCAGATCTTTCTTAATACGAGATACAAGAGGAGGTCCCATAAATGCAAAGGATGTATACACTTGTATCAGATTAGCACCTGCTCTAATCTTTTCATATGCATCTTTACCACTGAATATTCCTCCAACTCCGATAATAGGTACCTTCCCTGTTTAGGTAAAAAATAGCCATCATTTTAAAGTTAACCCATCCATTAAAGAAACAGACATCCTGCAAGTTTCAAAGGAGTAAGGAGTTTTGATATATAACATACTCTTCCTTTAACATGTTCAACCTAGTACATATTACCAATCGAACAAAGTTAATGTTAAGTGTTGATTTACTAGTTTCCTAGTCAGGGTTGAATATATCAAGGGTAATTTACTTGGCAAATTTTGACAGATAGTATTCATCGACATCTGGTTACATATATATCTTAAAACCTATGATAGGGAATACAAAAACTGCTCAAAATAGCCTAATACTAAATCTAGTATATAATATATTATGTTAAATGTGCAAATATGAAAAGGTTCATAAATAAACCATTGATATTTACAAATGTCAACAGTTTCATTCCTCTATTGATTATTATGTTTGTGAACTCTAACCTGATGTCAATATTCCTCATTAGCTACCCCTTAAATTAAACCATGTTGCCATTAAGATAATCCTATCTTAGCAAATTAGAACTTTCAGCCTCATGGAAATATATAAATAACACAAATGATTATTCAGGATTCTACTGTAACTTAAATGATTAAGAATGAAACATCCATACTTCAGCTCCATAATGTAGATTTCCACAATTTCATGATCAATTGGATATTAGTTTTTCATTAACACACTGAAATTCTATGCCTAAGAAAACTTATTATTTATTGCGTTTTTGTAAAATTAACTTTAAAATACTTTTTAAAATCACAATATTGTGAAAAATTGATTCACGGTAGGAACTACATATGTTGGAATTCCTCCCAATTAAGAACTTTAAATTTTAAGTTCAAGGAAACTGACCTTACAAAGAAATAAAATATGTCAATGTTACCAATGATATTTCTCAACTAAATCTATCACATATTGGGATAGTCAGAGATGACATCTTCTACCGTACGAAACTCAGTAATCAAACACAGAAACTTCTTGCACCAGCAACCAAAACACCCAGAGTAGCTCTTGCTTTAATGGTAATCATGATCTAAGTTATAAATCATTTGCTCACCTTTAGTGAGAGAGTACATTTCTGCTATCAACTGAGTAGAAAGTGATGACACTGGTTTCCCACTGAGTCCACCAATTTCATTTTGGTCCTTTGATATCAAACCTGGACGACTGACTGTTGTATTAGAAATTATGAGGCCATCCACTTTACACTAAGAGTAAAAAACATGATTTTATTTGAAATGGTTAAAGAAAATTATACAACAATATTTCAGAAAGAATTCCACAATATTTAAACAATGCAGAAGAGTTATTAAATAGTTGTATACATATGCTAAACTGAAACTATACACACAAAATTTAGTATTTTAAAAATAAATACTGCAAATTCAATAGTAAATCAACAATGATTTTTGTAAAATAATGTGAGCTTCACCATTGAGATGGAAATGTCAACAGCCAAATGGAAAATTAAATTTTAGGAAACATTACTAAGGGAAAAAAGAAAAAAAGGAGAAATATTTTTTTCCTTTTCGGAAGAAATTAGACAAGATTCTCTTAAATAAACTTAATAGATAGGTGGGTGAATTTGTGGTACTCCATGATGATGGAGAAAAAAAGGAAATTACTTTTAACAAAGGAAATTAGCTCCTGATATACTAAAAATAAAACTCCACAAAGTATTACAGAACAGGGAATAAAAACAAGGCATTTTCAATGCATAAGCTTCACCTTCAAGTCATTAGAAGCTTCTAAACATGACATGTATTGGATTTCTTGTGTTCAGTGGTAATTTGCAGAGCTTTATTTTAATAAATTAGGAACTAGTTTCCTTTGTGTATAAAGGTTATTTTATTTTCTTGTAATATTTCTCTTTGTTTTTGTAATGCTACTAAATTACAACTGGTGTAAAAGAACTAAATAAAAAGAATTTGGTATCTATTACCTGAGAAAATTAAACAATAAACAACAAACGAAAATAGCTGCCAAGAACGTCAGTATGATTTACAAGTTACTTTGAAAATGGACCACTTACTTGTAATGTAAGGGACATTACTAGTTAAATGAAGTAACACAAGAAACCAGTTTTAATGATTATTCACTACATGTACGGCAAATTGGGTTACTAATAAATAGTGATCAAGGACACTTTCAGCTAAATATTTAATTTTCTAACGACAATTACTCATACATATACACATATTTCTACAAGTTTTTTTGAGTGATAAATCTTAATTTGATACCTAATTTTCTGGGTAGGTTAGCACTTATGTCAAATGTTATGCATAAAAGTAAGAAATCACCAATACAGAGATATTAATAGGGATCTAAAATGGTGATAAATAAACTCAAGAAAAGCTAGAGAAACCTTTTCCATGCTGATTACAGATGCAATGTCCTTCCTCTCCTGAGATGACAAGTCTGGAGCGAGTTTTAACAATAGCGGACGTCTTAAATCTGATGGAAGAGCATTTCTTGCAGCTACCACTTGACTCAGCAGCTCTTCCAATTGCTTTTGTCCTTGAAGATTACGAAGTCCAGGAGTGTTGGGACTAAATGTAAATTAACTTGCTTATGAAAAACATAATTTGTGTAATAGAACATTTACATTATTATAAACAATATCAAATTTATACTTAAACTGCATTTATTTCTATTAATTACAGTTTGACTGAGACCCACATATTATTTAGAAAAAGGTAAACAATCTAATATTATATTAAAATTAATGTCAATTTGATGGAGCAAAGCATAGATAATAATTAGAGAAAATTAAGTTAGAACATAGATGAAGCAGTGGAAAAAGCTATTAAACGCCATTATTATTGTTATTAAAATAAAGTAAGAATGTTTTCTTTTTTCCAAGAATGACTTTTGTTTAATAAGATATAACAGAATAGATTCAAATTTTTAATTAATTTCTGTTAAATATTATCTTTATCAGAAGACCTTTAATTCCATGACAAATAGAACTTTCATCATGATATCAAAGCAACGCAAAATTTCACATGATGGTGCAATGGGTAAACCTTAATTCAGATAAAGAAATGAAGAAGAAAAAGTTTCCCATTCAGAAGGTGGTTTCTCCATTAAATTAAGCTACCACAGCAGATGATCTCTCCAACAATTAACTCAAGATGATTCATCTACAGGTGACCTCATTTTTGCACTCATTCTGGACATGTAAGATACCATCTCACCATCATGGTATAGGCCATTATGGACATCATTTATGGCAAAGTAAACAAACAATGAAAAACACATGGTTTAAATCCTTGAATTTTGAGAAAAAGAATAAAAAAGTCTGCCACAACTAAGAGATGAACCCAACAATCCCTTGCATGATTTCCAAAGCTATGTTGGGATATATTGTCTGGTAATGGCACAATTTTTAATCTTCGTTTCTTTTGCTCAATTCAAGCATGTGAACCATGAGACTGTCATAGATTATTTTCTTCTTTATTCAATTGGTGCAGATTTACAGAGATATTAATTTTTAAAATTCTTTAGTCATGTTACAAAAATTAAATTCATTGATAAATAAAATCAATATCTATAGTAGTACAATCAATATCCATGGGTAGCAAATCAAGAGAAGTATATGATTTCTAAGAGGTTTCAAATAATGTTCAAATTTAGAATTAAATACCCTTATATCACAATTTTAATATTTTATACTTCATAAGTGACATAATGTATGTATATTTTTATAAAAAAGTTAAGACAAATACAAACCTGGAAATATTAATGACTAGATAATCTGCAACATCTGAAAATTTTTTAATTCCTGTAACATAGTCCAACGTTGAGTCAGCTGAATCTTTATTTTTTCCCAAATTTACACCAAGTACCATGGATGAGAGATGACACTTACTTTTGGCATCACTACGAAGATTTAACAAACGTTCATGCACCATTTCATGACCTTCACTGTTAAAGCCATAACTGTGGAGAGAAATTTGTGGACATGATACAAAATAAAAATTTGAAACCTTAAAATTCTTTAAATATTCATAAAATTAAACTTTAACAACATTAAAATTGAGAACAATTGATAAATAGTACAATAAGAAGAAATTCAATGTTCTGCTTCAATACCGATTAATGATGGCTTCATCTTCTGTTAATCGAAATACTCTTGGAGTAGGATTACCAAGTTGAGGCTTAGGAGTAACGGAGCCAACTTCAACAAACCCAAAACCCATTTTAGAAAGGCCATTTACTGCTTCTCCATGCTTATCAAAACCTGCAGCCATTCCAACAGGATTTGCAAATTCTATTCCCCAGACTTTTGTTCCCTATGAACAAGAAATGAATACATGAATGGTTGTTGGTTGTCAAATCTCATCAAGAACATTTATTTTCTAACAAAGTGTTTCTTTGAAAATAGTTTCCAAGTCTCTCTGATGCTATTATGAGAAAAACAAAGCAGAAAATATTCTTTTTAGTTCATTCTCAAATTAATTCATTTTCTCATATTTTATTTTGAGGTTTTGAATATAGGCCCAATGGTTTCACATGTGGCCTATCAAATGGTGAATGTTCTCTTCTGATTAAAGATGGTCTACACAATTAGTAAACGAAATGAAAGTTATTGATAAATTACCATGGAGGAAATTCTTTTAAGCCATTATACAATTTTTATAACATCTTGTAGAAATTAAGGTTTACACTAAATATATTCTCCATTTTAGACACGTCATTAAGAGGAAAGCAAGAATTAAGAAATATATTTGAAACAATGAACTCATGGTTCACAAAGATTGCAAATGGTTTAACTTTTAAGCACAGCATGAAAGCATTGTTTTTGTAATATAAGAGGGATCGACACCCCTCCATAAAATATGATACATCAAGTCTAATGGGAGCGAAACCCATTTCTTCAATTGCAAAATACGACTTTCAGATAAGGGTAAATTAATAATTAATCAGATCCTAAACATGGTTGATATATTGATAAGATATATTCTAAGCTCCTTTTGTGATAACAGAATTTTGTAAGTAATTTTATGTTGGATTGAGGTCCTCCTTATTTAAACTAGATATTTTATGCATCAAGCCGAGCATCTATGTATAAATACTCAAATTAATTACTGTATTAGAAGTTTTTTGGCTTTCAAAATTACTTTTTTAGATAGTAGAGGGGTTTAAACATCAAAGAATTTCCTGAGTAAATATGATTTGACTACTGGAATTGATAGGTAAGTCGATTAAATTAATAGAAACCCATACTTTGTGTGATATTTCTGACTACTAAAATGTTTAAGTTTTTATATACTGTTGCACAGTACATTCATAAGTCTTGAGCATTTTGAATAATAATCAGGATAAAAGGTTAAAATTATTCAATCCTTTTCAAGTTATAAGGCCGGCTATCCTACGTTGTTTGTAAAATATCTTGGCATACTAATTCAATATACCTTAAATACTCAATCAAAAGTCAAGGTATCAGTCATTCAGTGAGTAATCTTTTAATCATCACGATGCATTAAATTGTCATCATTATCAGCATTGATTAGTTGAAGGATATTTATTAACACGATTAAAGAGTGAATCATATTAATAAAAACTCTTAATTGTCCTCGAGACTATTGTAAAAAGTCACTTTCGATACTCCTTATGAACAATATGCACGACCTACTTTAACGGCAATAAAATGGTTAAATTTTGCGTGTAAACCTTCAAAAGATGTAGATTGAATTAAAATATTTTCGTAGCTGCAATTTCTGAGTCAAAAGAGGAAATTATAAGATACTAATTAAAGGTTCACATATACTGGCAACCATTTTCGCAGACTCACCAGAGTAGGAGGATCTTTATATTTTGTTTTGGGTATGACTCCGTATTTTGCAGCCATGACCGCAAGTTTATGGGAAGTTTCGGGATTAAGTCTATGCACAACTGGCATAACGACGTTCTTGTAAAATTGTTCATTTTCATTGTAAATACTAAGTGCTGAGAACACCCCAAAACCACCGCTTGAAACTAGAACAAGAGATACTGCCTTTTTCTGAAATGAAGTAGCGAAAGAAGTTATCAAATCATAAGACTTTGGAAAAAACTTAAAAATGAACAACATAAAAGAAAATAGAAGCAAATAATCTCTTTACCAAGATATGCTTTCTAAGACTCATGATCCTCAACGTCTTCAACAGAAGAAGATGCTACTATTTACAAATGAAATCGAGAACCAATGAAATAATTTGTGTAACAGCTCTTAGGGGCATAGGTTAAGTAACAGGACCAGTCTAGCTTGATAATTGAAGTTCTATTAAAAAATATTTGGAGAAACCGACACATGTAACAGTCAACTTAGTGAAAAATATTTCCAACAAAAGTGATTTTAACATAAACACCAAATTACTGTAATAAGATAAAAAAGAATCACAGCGCTTTAAAAGACAAAATACACGAGAAAAGCACGAATTAACATCAAGAAGAGCCGGAAGAGCGTAAAGAGCGGAGGAGCTGGAGGAGCGTAGTTTGATGTCCAAGGAATGACTCTGAAAAGTCTTTGATTTAATTTATCTTCTTCTTGCTCATGAAAAAAGAATCAAACTGCTAGATATGGCTGGTTTTATTGGAGTGCACTTGGGTCAGTCCCTCTTAATTCTTTTTTCTTAAAATATCTCGATTAAAGTTTATTGAGTTAAAGTTTACATCATTTTAGGAGCAGGAAATTACTCGGAATTGGAGGAAAGGAATTACAAAAAGCTCTGTCGTTCAGCCTGCCGGAAGGTAATTGTGATAAAATGGTTTTTTGTGATAAAAAGGAAGGCTTTTTTAAAATTTTATTCTATGAACACGAAGGGTTCCGCAACGCTTCTATCTGGAGGATCTGCTCTTGATGCTGCTGTTTCGGCGACTATGATATTGGAATCCTCCGCTTTAACTAATGCTGGATTTGGATCCAATTTGAATATTGATGGTAACGTGGAGGTGAGAAAGTTCTGTTTTTTTAATATCTGATAAATTATTATCATTCTTCACTTTTCGGTAAAAAAGTGTTTAAGTTATGATTATTTTCTCTGCTATCAAATATGCGAGAGAAAATTCCACGCCTTAAGTCAACAACTACAACTAATTAAATCTGTTTTGATCTCAAGAAGTAATGCATAGTGTTGCATGCATTAATTCGAATTCTCAGTAAAAAAACGAATGAATTACTATTCCCATGTAAATGGTAAAATAATTGTAACTTCATGATAGTATGTAAATGGAAAAATAAGAATCTCATTCTTCGTTAAAGAATAACCAAGATTAGCTCCATCATTCATCATTTAAATTCCTCAGCAACTGTCACTTTGTATGTTCATAGCCACGAACAAGAAGTGATACAAAAGTAAAGGAAAGTCGCATATTCCTCTATTCAGTAAAAAAGAAAGTTTCATTCAACAAGATATGGCAGAAGGAACATAGAAAGTTCGATTGGAATATGATGGCAGACCATACTGTCAATAGAATCTGCATTTATTTCCATCGTTAATTTCACTCTAACTGAGAGATAGACACAAAATAATTGGAAAAATTTTTTATATAGAATCTGAGGTGAAATATTGTAAGATTAAATTAATCAGGAAGCTAATCAATTTTCATTTGGATGCATATCAGAGAAATAGGATAATTTAATTGGAGTTCGCAGGTTTTTTCAACACCTCACTAGCTATAATTCAGGGTATATTTTAATATAATTTTTACCATCAGTATTATTTAATTACTTGAATACTTGCATATTTATAGGTGGATGCTGGAATAATGGAAGGGAAGAAATTGACTTTTGGTGGTATTGGTGCAGCCCCTGGTATGAAACATCCAATATTAGTTGCAAGTGAGCTGTGTAAAAATCAGCAAGGAGGACCTCTGACCCCATTGGGACTCATAGCTCCAAAGTAACAATATTGGGTTATTATATTAAATTTAACTTCATTCATCTAAATATCTATAGCTGTAATAAACAAGCAGATGCTCATTCTAAACATTCTGAATCGCTTTTCTTTTACTAAATTGTTTGTAAGAGTAAAATAATTATTTATGAAGGAGGAAATTTTGTGGATTGCTCTGCAATTGACTTATATTCCTCTTAGTTTTCTGAGTTGCAAAAATATATGGAGTGTTTGTGAACTTCATTTGGTGCAATGAAAGAAACGCTACATAATGATATATTTAGTTATGTTAATATCTGTTTTTATCCTTTCATGTATGTACTTAACATTTTGTATTGGATATGGAAAAATGAGAATAATGAATAACAAAATAATTGTAATGCTCTGAATGACCTTCTGGGTGTATTTTGAATGTAATATTTTGTTATTTCCTTTCTTTATGAATTCTGAATTTGTATTGCTTTGTTATCAACATTCCTTGAATTAATATTTGTCTTAATTATAGCTTGATTGTTGGATCTGGTGCTACCCTGTGGGCAGAGGAAGCAGGCATCAAAGATGCTCTTTCATCATCATTAATATCAGGTGAATAAACTTCTCTGTTTTAATTTATTATTCGACTCATCCTGAGTTTCATAAAATTTGTTAATGCAACATAAACAAAACAGGCTAATGAATTTCTGTTAATTTTATAATTTTCAGAGAGGGCCAAGAGAAAGTTCCAACATAACAAACGTAAAGTAGAAAAGTTGAAGAAACGAGCCGATATAGACTTGGTGAGAAATCTTTCAAGCCATGTTTTCTCTTTTGCTAATGTTATTATCATTTATGACCAAATGAACTAAGTATACTAAAAAGTAGTCCTTTCTCAAGGAATGGAATTCATATATAAGGTATATTATCTTCATTCAGTGATATCTAATGATTTATTAGAAAGGAAATCTGCTTATCATTTAGTAAAAATTTATTTTGGGATTCTTTAATTGATATTCTTTAAATATTTTATGTATTTTTAGTTACCCATCCAAAGTGACCAAATGAATCCACTGGATACAGTTGGAGTAGTCGTTGTTGATAACACTGGTCACGTCGTAGCTACATGTTCAAGTGGTGGTATATCTTTGAAACATTCAGGAAGAATAGGTCAGGTGAGAAGTTGTCATTCAAAACCTAGAATATTTAATTCTAGCATCAAAAACTGTTTAAACAATTAACATCTAAGAGGGTCTAAGCCTAGATACTTAAAAGACACAAGGTGCTACCCAAAAGTTCCTGAATAGTGCTGCATTATAAAAACCAGCAATAAAGAAATTGCAGTATACTGGATCTTATTCACTTCCACCACCTCCAAAGTAGTCTCCTTTTGGTTGCAAATTCTGATCCCAACACTTCTTTTATAAACAGAATGCATTTTGCAAGTCTAGTTTAGTTGATGAGTTTTGCTTCAACTGCAATTCATCTTCAATCTCCTTAATAGGAGATAATAATAAATAGATAATAGTCAAATCTTTGCTCCTTCAACTTGATTTTCATCTTTAAGAGCCGGAGGCCAAAGCAGGTGAGTAAGCTTGGTGACGAACAATGTTCATTTTGTTTATTACTAAATACTGTTGTATGATGAAAGTTTGCTGGATGTGGTGGCAGAGTGGTTAGCGTTGCTAGCACTCCAGCCCGGACGTCCAAGGTTTGAATCCTGGCTAACTGGTTTTTTTTCCAGTTAGGGGAGTGTCTAATTTCCCCATTTATTTGGTTCACAATAGCAATAAAATTCCTGCTTTAATAATCACAAGGAAAAAATTGTGGCCTTGCATTAGCATTCTAAAAAATCCTGCTATTCCTGTAACGTTTCTCTGGTCATTTAATTTTCACATTCTCCCATAGCCACCTCAGATATCATTGTAGAATATTGCATTAACTGTCAGATCTGCAGATATGAACTCTTTGTGGATAATCCCATTGATATAAAAAAATTATCAGTAAAAACTTGGTGGACTTTCTTTGGCTGAGGTGGAGATGGATTCTTCTATTATGATAATTGTTTTTTCAGGATCATACTCATAAACTTTTTTACCTGTGAAGACCTTTGAAAGAAAATCTGTATCAAATTGAAACTGTTCTTTTGAATTCTTGCAGCTTTCTTTCTGACCATCACTTACAATGAAGCCACTTGAGGCACTGACTCAAAGCATGAGCACAATTTCACTTAGCGGCATTTTACTGTAACTGGGTCTCTATAAAGTTGATCTGGCTTGGCTGTACTTCGTGAAATGCCATTCTGAACAAGTAAGAAGAGCAAGACTTTGTATATTTCACAAACTTTTTCATTAACAACCAGTTTCGGCCATTTTCCTGGTGAATCTTGGTTTCAAGGTGACCTTGAAAATAGCCGTCATGGCTGAAACTGGTCGGTAATAAGAAAGTTTGTGAAACATACAAAGTCTTGCTCTTCTTACTTGTTCTGCGTCTCTATGTTTGTAATTCAAATTTCAGCAAAATTTTAGGTAGCACCTTACAGGTCCATGTTATTCTGTAAATGGCATAATTTCGAAAGTTTGTACTACTATTAATAAATTACTATTTTAGGGAATATTTATTGCTATTTATAAGTATTTGTTAAGAAGTGTGTGTGTGTGTATATATATATATATATATATTTATATATATGTATAAAATTTGTCTGAACTTGAGAATTTGCTTGAAGGCCCCAATATTTGGAGCTGGCTGTTGGGCAGAAGATGCAAAGAAGCAAGGAAACAAGTATACCATGGATTCCATTGCAGTGTCAACAACTGGAAGTGGTGAATATCTTGTGCGAACCAGTTTGGCACGTGAATTAGCTAATTCCTGTCATTTAAGTGATGGTAGTGCCACTGTACCTTTACATGCAGCATTTACTGAAAAATATCTAAGTAAGTAACATTTTCCATTTCCTCCATTATAAGAGTAGACTTGAATTTTACTTCATTGAATTTACTCATGAGTTTAAGGCAAACACTCATACTAGCATCCATCCACCATCAGAATACATGTCAATATAAACAAACCAGTTTTGACAGCACAATATTGACTTCTCCCTACTTAGAAATATAACATTATCATATAACTGAAGCCAAACCAAGGCAAATTAAAGTATGATTAAGAATAAGCATGTAACTGCAGGCAAATGAACATAGGTAATGAGAAACAAGCTTATAGATGAGATATACTTCAAATAAATCACCCTAAATCAAATGAGCATTTCTTTACCCACAGATGAAGTAATTGAACATGGAATACTAAAAACACAAAGGAAAATTTGGAGCAATGCTGATAAGTAAGATTCTTAGATATTTGAGTCCATCAAAAACATTAATAATGAAAACTAACTACTGGCAAAGCCAGGGAGTATCTTCTAAGAAATGTCATCGTGGACTAAACTTTGCCATGCAGTAATGCAATTAGCTGATGTTCACTTCTAATTCAGTAAATAGAATGGTTAATGGATAAAATAATAGTATTTATATCTTAATAGAAATGTTGATGCAGGAATCTGCATATTGCTTCATTATTGCACCCTTTGTCTTTGTAGATTCCCAGTTTTTGGCAGATGTAGAAGAGTCAGGACGGCTTGGAGGAGCCATTGTTCTTCGTGCAATAGAACCAACAAATTGTCTTGAATTTCTATGGGCTCATTCCACCAAATCCATGTGCATTGGTTACATGTTGGCCAAATCGGATAGTAAACCAAAAGTATTCACAGTTTTCCTCTAAATATACTAGTAACATTAGAAATCACCTTAACCTATAGGTTTAGATTGATGCATAGCTGACATTTGTAAAGATTTTAATATTTGAAAACTGACTTACATATATTGATAAGCAAATTCTATTTACACTAAAATATTTATATTTTCAAAAAAGCAAAATAACGTAGTATAAAGGTATATTTAGAAAAATATTCAGTTGATAACTAAAACTTTGTTGAATAAATTAGAGCACTTAAAATCTAGATAAATTTTTGTTACCTAAAGCAGACTTACCTTTCTGACTAATCCTTAAATCAGAAATATTCAACATACTTTTGATTTTGTCAAATTTACAGTCTTGCTCAAATACTTATATTAATTCCTGTGAAAATTTGATCAATTTCAGAGCCACATATCTCAGTTACCAAAAGGTTCAACAATTGGGAGTAAAGTGACAGTGGAAGGCATAAGTTTGGAAATGAATTCCTAAGAATGTTAATTTTCAACTTACCAATTTCATATCTGACATTTAAAAAAACTGCAGAATGTTAAGGCAATAGAAGAGTGACTCTATCATGTGATATAAATAAATGTAATACTTGTGACAGATACCTGAAATGAATTTTATATTTTATTTATTGATAACAAAAAATTACCAAATCATGTATATATACTATCATTTTTCATTAAAAAGTTCTTCTCCTTAACTATTTGTTCTCTCATTTTTCCACATGTAAGTTTTATCAGAGTAAAAATAGGAAGAGATATCATTACCATTTCACATGATACCTTCTCCATTCTCCTGTTAGAAATAAATATTTTAAAACTGAGCTTTCTGTTTAAAGCACTGTACATCACTAATCATGTCACTTTTGATGAGTTTTAGATCAACTTGTTATTTTTTTACATAAAAGGGTTGATTAAAATATTATTAATGGTTTCAAAATTCTGAGAGATTGATATAAGCAAGGCTATGAGCTATAGAGTCTGAAACAGGCTTTATACGTTTAAACCTGTTGTTTTAGCATAAATAACACTCTCTTTGGATATGCTTTACTCTTTTTCATTTATGTTACCTCCTGAGAGTACTCTAAATTCAATTAAGATTCATTTAAAGAGATCTTCAATGAGGCTACTACATGAGGCAGATCTTGTTGATAGGTGATCATCCTCATGTAGTACAACACCTCTTGAAACCTTTTCTCATCTCTTATGATAGATAACTGAATTAATCTTACTTCAAGAATTTTTTCTTTTCAATTTTTCTGCAATAACTAACTGCAATGTTCCATTGGGTTTCAAATAAATTCTACAATTAATATAAGAATTTGATGCCTCCGCAGCATACATTTTTCTTGGACACATCAGAATCCGATTTTTCAGGATTTGACTTTTTGCACCTGATTTCACTTCAAATTTCTTTCTTCAGCAAGTAACTCATTAATGACCTATGTAAAGAATCAAAAAACTATCTGTGATGGCTAGTTCAATGATATTCATTGAATGACATTTGTATCATTCAGAGAAAGCAACAATTTTTATTGTCTAAGCATGCCATCAAAAAAAAAGCAAAATTGTTTTCTCTGGGTTTATTTTCTATTAAATATCTGTGATACAAATTGTTTGCTATTACAAAATATCATCCAACATAACCTATAAAAATGTAGTAGCAAATATTTGGCTTAAGTACAAAATAGGCATTTCTATCTCCAATAATTACATACAAAATATTTTACCATAAGCAATAGGAAAATCATGGCAAGTATTAAAGACCACACAATGAAAAAACTAAAGCTAACATCTAGCTACATGAAATAGGTTCTAGTAAAAAATTAAATCAAGAGATGACACCATTCAAGTGGCAACTGCAGAAACCTTGTATTAAATAAAATTTAACCCAAAATTTTAAATAAATATAAAAATACACTGAGAATAAAAATAAGACAACAAGAATAAATTCATCCATAGATAAGACTGTTTAGGTTTCAGTGTTTACAGAAATTATTCAGCCTGATTGTCTAAAATTGATTTTCTAAAATTCTTGGCTTTTGTCGTCAATACGAATGGAAGACAGGCTGCATTCACAAATGCAAGATGCTAACTAATTATTAAATCTTCATTGTTCTATAATTGCTTCTAATGTGAGCCTCCATCTTTAAGTGAGAAAAAACTCATACAGGTAATAATACTAGAGATGAATTCAAATTATTGAAATTGATTAATCACTTTTACTCCCCTTCAAATGCAATATATAAAATGATTAAATTTATTTTTTAGTCTTGATTTGACAGCATGAATCTTTATCTCAACAATTATCTCTTAGCCATTAGGTAGGTGTTGGAATACCACCACACTCATAACCTGACAAAAATGAAGAAAATGAGAAATTTAAAGAAATAGAAATAAAAAGTTTGTATTTGGATATCAGAACTGTGAAGATCACAAAAAGCAACAGAAACATATTCTAAACAGATGTAATACTGAATATTATAATAATTATTAAAAATTTCATCACTTTCTCTTTGGTTAAGATAATAAGCTTGGATAAAGTCATAGCAGCCTAAATAATCTTACATAATTTCCCAAATTTATAAATGGGTAAAGAGATCTTTCATATTTCTACTCACTCTTTTGTCACAAGCAACTCCAATGCAATTGAGATGGAACTTAAAAAAAAGAAGGAACACTACTTTAAAATCACCTGCATGTAAAATAAATTTACTAATTGTGGTTAAAAATTTGCATGCTTTACACAATGGAGTTTGAAAATGGTAAAAAATCAATTATTAGTACAATGATAGCACCATATTGGCATCCATATAAACAGTAATTCTTTTGAATATTAATTTCTAATTATTAATTACATAAGTGCACTGCTTATATAGTGGCAAGATATTGATGCTAAATACCAGTTACAAATGGACAGACAAAATATATAATTAGCAGTTTCACTGCTAGCAAAACAAACATTAGAATGTTCATTATAGCACCATGATGAATCGACTTCTGGATTAAAACATGGGAAGGCTTTAAAAAAAGCTCTGGAATAAATCATGTGAGCATAATTTACTTTCATGGCTCAAAATGAGTGACATTATGACTGCTTCACAGCACTTTTAAATTGCTATTACTAACAAAATATTAAGTTTTGATTTCAATCATTTTAAATTAGTTAAGAGCCCTCATTAGCCTCTAATGACAGAAATCATCAAAAAGCATACATTTTTTTAGGGACATAAATCAAAGAGAATTAAACTTTCCTTGTGCCATGATACCTTAGAGATGATGATTTAAAGCTTATATTGCTGGTTATACTGAGAATGTTGATCAGGAATTTTATTCAGGAACATATTAAGAACAAAACCCACCTTGACAACCACTTCCTTAATATTTCTAAATTTAAAAAGGAAGCCCTATTTCAAATAAAATATCTTTGCATTGTATTTTGATTATGTAAAGCATTCACTTACAAAATTGTTCTTGTATGATTCATGCTTAGCTCTTTTTTATCCTCTCAAGTACTTAGATTCATTTTATATCACACACACCCAAACTCATACCACTGAGGTTCATTCTCATCTTGAGGTAATGGACTGGATCCTGGAGAGGTGGCAGTGTTCCTTCCATGATTTGGTGGGCAAGTAGGGGACTGCAAACTTGAAGGATCGCCTTGTGGATAATTGCTACCACCAGTTCCAATGTTTGCAGTAATTTTATTGTATACTAAGAGGGACCTGGACAAAAAATAAAACTCTTGAATAACTAAATGTAGGAAAAATAAGTTTTGATATAAAATACACAAAAAGATCAAAGACAGTTTAAAATTTTTGCCATTAGAATACAACTGAGAAAAGAAAACCAGGAATTTACTCTTTTTTATTTCAATCTATGCATATGATATTGATAGTATTCTACTGAATTTACTGCAAAGTAAAATGTGTAAAACTAACAGCAGTAAAACCCAGCTAAGATGCTTTTCAGGGGACCAACGAAAACCACATCTAAAGTGAGATAGTATCATAACCCAGTATTGTAATACTGCTTGCTTTGGATGATATTTTTGAATGCACTCACAAACACTGGTTTTGGTTTGTTTGATATGTTTATCACTGTATGTAGCAACAAAAGGAAACACTACTAAGCAAATTTTTATTCTAATGCGCTCCCTGAGAAAAAGTGATAAAGAAGATTTCACCCTATCTCTGAGTTTATCAGTTCTGACAGATGGTTGGTAATTGTAACATTCCGTTTTCCCCGTTTGAAATGTTAAAGAATCGGAATGATCCTCCTGCATTGAACCAAGGAGCACTAGAGAAACAGTGAACCTCATGAAAGAAAGACTTCAAATGCCTCTGTCACCATTCTGGGTTTTTTCCTTCCATCTTATCGGGAAGGCATTGAAAAAAATTTTCAAAAATGGCAGCAATGCATTTCTTATAGAAGAATTTTGCACCCACCTGGAGTCCAACTCACGGTCATTTGGCAACATTTCTTCCATAATAACCATAGAAGACTACCTCAACTTCAACCTCCGAGATTTTGGTTCCTCTATCTTACTGATAAGTGCCTCAAAATAATTTTCAAAAATCCAAGCAATGCATTCTTATGGGAAAATTGCGATGTTTGGGACATTCTGGTATCATGACACCTAGCTTCGATGTCTGAATTATTCTGGTATCTACAGGGTGGGGCCAGTACATCGTAAAAATCTGACATCAATGGCGCTTGTGGAAGATGGTCAGAATTATATATATATAGTTATATCCAGAGAGTTAGCTATATATAATAGATATGACTATGTTTCTCATAAAGTAACTTTATGACAAAATATACTCACAAGTTAAAAAATACCTTCTTTAAGAAAGAGCATGGAGACTTGGAATGAGAAATTTCCATTGATTCAAATAAACTGGCACAATTGTTGAAATTCAAACATAGAAGCTCACCAACAAAAAGAAAAATCACTTATTTCCTCAAAATATTTAAGCAAATAATTCAATTTTGTGATGATGAAACATACATGATGTATTAATGCAGTTCTCTCTTCACTTTCCAATTCATCTTGTATTTATTATATATTTGCATTGTCTTTATGTAGTATGTTCATAATATAGACTTAATAAGAAATATCAATGAGGAGATTTATAAACATACCTTCCATCCTTGTGCTGGGCTGGAGAGAAAGGAGGCATGGATGTATGCTGTGATCTTGATGAAGGTGTTGTAGCTGACTGAGACTTTAGGCTGGAATTTACCTTATCACCCTGATTTGAGCCAGGACTACCTCTGAATCCCTAATTCGAAACAGGATAGTTAGTCAAGTTATTAAAATGAGATTACAAGAAAAAGATTTTCAGACCTAAGGAAGTTTTGGGCATCACAAACATTGACTTTCTTCTGTCCTCTCATATCATTGGAAAAATTTAATCCAGAAGAACAAATATAATGGGGAGATGTTATCTCCAAAGAGGTAATTTTCCCAAAAGAAAATTGCCAGTAACTGAAATCAAGTTACTCTACCCCAAATCATACCGTTTTTCTACAAAAAAGTATTGGGATTCAACACTGACTATTTTGTTAGTTAAAAAGACCAGGAAAAAAATCAAGGATGCAAAACCATACAAAATGAACAATATATATATATATATATATATATATATATATGTAAATAGTAGCTCAAAGGTAGAAAACAAGGACTTACAGTATCATCACTTATATTTTGATCATTAACAGACTGTCCCCCAATATCTTCACTTTTATGAGATTTGTCAGTAGCTCCAGGGCTAGTATAATAGACACCTTGGCGGGAACCTGCTCCTGCTAGTCTCAATGTAGTAGGAGGCAACAAAGCATCTGTGTCAGCAGAAGTGCTTGCCCCTGAAAATGTGTCAGGCATAGTTTAGAAGGGTTATAAATTTCAAATACATTTAGAAAGGTTATAAATGTCAAATACAACAGAATAACATCCTTTTTTTAAAATTGTAATGCTTTTTAGAAGGGTTCTTCATTGAACACAAAGAAAATGACATTAAGCTTCCAATGCATACAAGAATATAAAAATAAATTAATTAACTACAAATAAATTAAGTAAATAAGAAAGAAAAGCTAGCCTATATTGGTATGACAGGCCCCAAGAGCAGTGTATTCTAACCCTTAGTCTTATAAATTTGAGCATTCACTGAACATTGGTGTCACACTTTTGTTATTTTTGACCTAAATTAGAATAAAGAAAGAACACAATCTCAAGCATAGGGTAAAACTCGACCTTATTTCAAAGTGTAAATTCAAAAAATGACAAAAATATCAATAAAATATGTGTAAGAGGTAGAAAATTTGAAGAATATGTTACTTGGTTGGTCCAAGATGTGGGTGAGCCCACAATAATAATATGGTTTGCTGGTTATTATGTTCAGTGTTAGCCAAATTTTTGGTGAGGCATGGAGAACTTAGTGGACAATTGTTTCTTGGACAAAAAAGTCATACAGACTACTCAACAATTTGTATAAGTACGAGGGTGGTCTGAAAAGTTTCCGACCCCAGATTTTTCAGAAAACATGAAATGGCGAAATGTCAGAAACTTTTCAGACCAACTGTGTATACCGTTTATAGATTAATGAAAGACTAAGATATGTGGGTCAAGATGTTTTCTACGAAAGCATAAAAGCTAAAATGAAGTTGTGAAACTTAACCAATGACCAAGTAAAAGAATACTGATACTTTGGAAGTCACATAATAAATGAAAATAGAAGCCTAAAAGATATTAAAAGAAGGATCAACCTGGCCAAATAAAGTATCCAAAGGAAGTGTATCCTTTGGTAAACAACTACCTCTCAATTGATCAGAGGAAGAGATTTATAGAGATGTTCATGAGGAGTGTACTGACTTATGGTTGCAAATCATGGACATTAAATGGGCAAGAAAATGACAGGCTCCAGGCAGCCATAATGTGGTTACAACAAAAATTGGTTTATGAAGAAAACAAAAGGGCAAGTTTTGAAAGAAGTAGGTGAGAAAAAAAACTTCAACTAGCTATTCAGTCCAGAAAAATTAAACTCGTTGGTCACCAAATAAGATAAAACGAGTTCATTAAGAACATGGTGGAATGGAAAGTGTTGGGGAAGAGAATGAGAGGACAATCTAGGATGCCATTGCTTCACAGTATAATGTCAATCATGAACTGCTGCTATTTTGGAAAATGAAGGAAAAAGCCATACAAAAGCGACAATTTGCGCCTTTTGAGACACAATGATGACAACATTCCCTGATATTTCCCTTGTGAAATTGTTGAATTGATTCTGAATAGTTCAATGAATCAGTCAATTGCAAGCATCGATAATGATAGCCAATTTTTATGGTGCAGTCACTTTTGATACAAAAGAACCATTTTATGAAATGTTAATACTATAGACAATAGTGATAATAATTTGAGCAATAATAATACTATTTCTTAAATAAATGTTATAAATAAAATGAATTCTAATGGGAGAATACCAAAAATGAATCTCTCATACAATAGGAAGCCATGAAATGATGAATGTTTTACGAGAATCTATTTGGAAGAGGCACCCGACATCCAGCCTGGAATGCCAATGCACCATGGGCCGGTCCTGTCTTGAATATTATATGCCACACAAGCAAACTCATGACATACCAGAGTGCCACAGAATTAGTTAGGAAACACTGCACAAAAGGATGTATCTTTTATTATCAGATGAAAGCATCATTTGGGGAATTTCTTTTGTGGGCAATTTCATCCTTCAGAAATAATGTTCCTTGCAAGTCCTTAAATAGGAATATGTAGTAAAAAGTGGAAGTAAAAACAGATGTATAAAAAATTGTTTCATTGAAATTTTAAGGAATACTAGATTCCATTTGGGTTCTTCAGGTCAGTATGGTGCTCAATAGAGGAATCAAGCTCAGCCTGGTAAAGTTATTTTCTTACTGATACTATACTTGGTCACGTGACCAAGCATAAAGTCTCTTTCATGCCGTTTCATGTTTGCTCACATAAAATTAATATATATATATATAGAAGACTATACACCCTAACACAAAAATATTAAATTCCAGTTTTTTCTATCATATACTAGTAGTACTTGATCACTGGAATGAGTCTTAATTTCATGAGACCAAAATTTACACATAATTTCACATTGAAAGAAAGTATGCAGTAGTTAAAAACAAAAGAAAAATTTCTTTCATGAAGTCAAACTGTAATGTATATGAAACTTGTACAGCATACTTTCATGACGAGTATGCAAAATTCACTTGAAATAAACCTAATGATCTATAAAGAATAATAAAATAATAATGACAAACATGTAAGTAAAAATGAGGGAATGAGAATATAAAAAAAGGCAAAATTAATGCAATGTAAAAATGAAATCAATCTAAATAAGTCTAAGCTATACCTGATGTTTCCCATTCCCCATTGCCAGATCCACCTTCTTCAACATGATCAATGTCATCATCTTCTCCATCATCTCCTCCAGAACCAGATGCTACATCTGACATAAGCTGCACATTTGAGTGACTTAAGGATCTCCTACCATCCCGATTCCAAGATCTTCCTCCCTAGGTATGAATGATCACAAAATAGCCACTTGATAACTTTTTAAAACAATTATTCTCAAGTAAATAGCTCATTGCTCAGATATTTCTCTCACAAAGTAATACGACAAAACGATTGAATGACTTATTGCAAAGACAATTAATTGCTATGGCATCAGAAATACATTTTGAGTAAACCTTTCTCCTGTATGTATATTTCTTTTGAGCAAATATACTGGTGAAAAGGCAGGAAGTGATTACAAATGGTTTAAATTACTACACTTACAACTTACTAAATGATATTCTGTATTGTATTTAAATATAATCCATAATTAACTCCAAGTGTTTTGCCCAAGATTTGTGAGATGCCATCTAGAATCAACTAAAAATAACACTTAATATTTTCAACAATTTTATGTTGTTTGGATCCAAATTTATTTTAATCGTTATTATATCAAAAAATTATGATTGAAACTGTCCTTTAAATATAAATTGAGGAAAATAGTAAGTATTGTTTTCAGTTTTTCACAATTTAAGATTATTAAAACAGCAAAAATTAATAAAACAGTGAAAATTATGAATAAAATGAATAGAAGATTGAAAGCGTGTGATCAAAATTAACTTACCCTAGGAACTTTACTAATAAAATCTGATCCAGCCTTTCTAACCTTCTTAACCAAATTTGCACCAAAGCTTTTCCTGCAATAATAGTGTTAAAGAAAATGAAAAATAAAAATATTGATATTAATTTAAATATAATTTTAAATATATAATTTGTTTATGTGAAATCTTAGCTTTTAAAAGGCCATCAAATGATGATAAATCTCTATGAATCAAAGGTATCTATTCTGAGTTTATTATTGCATGCTTTATTTACTAGATTCAGTCACAAATAGAATGCTTTGCATCATCTAATTATATAATGAATGCATCAAGGAATAATTATTAATAAGATACAATTTAAACAGAGCATACTCAGGAGGCTATCTTTAACTATGTTATCAAGTACAAAAAACATACCTATTTTGTAATGTAATGACATTCATTTACTACCCCATACTTATGGCATTACTAAATGAAACTAATCTTTCATTTCTAAACTTGTTTTAGTAAAAGAAACTTACTTTTTTGAGGAACTCTCAGCACTTCGATAAAGCTCCATTATCTTTTCCTCCAATTTTTCTTTTTGGCGTTTGAGATCATTAACATGATCCCTATAATGAGAAAAAAATCATTAATATTCATAGAATATTTCAAAGAAAATTACACAGAAAAGGATGAGTATTGGTATTAATGCTGATTTAAACTGATTCAATATTGGTTTGTTTCCAGTTTGATGAACACATTTTCTTTAAAAGATTGAAAACAACTTGGTACAAATTTGATAGACTCCTCTATTGAGAATAAGCTGTCTACTCTCAAATATAAGATGCAAGTTTTGGAAGTCATGAAGGTGGTGTGATAATTATAAGTTGTAAGACATGCTATTTGCCACCATGCGTAGCCGTAAGGAAACATTGCTAATGCCATATACATGTACCAGTGTTACCAGTATGAGTCAATGACTATAGATCATTTCTTACCAATAGTAAATTGAAAATCCTTTGATGAAAATAAACACACAAAAAGTGTTCTTTATTATCAGCACATACCAGCAACAAAATGAAAATCTTCATGAGCGTTAATGATTTCTTAAGAAAAGAATGCTAGCTGAAACAGGGATAACTGAATCATAGGTTTAAATAATACAGTTAAAGTAACATGTTCCTGTGTTAATTGCTTTCTGATAACACATTAAAGATAAAAAATCTAAGACAAAATGAATTGTTATAAGTTTTAAACATGCAAAAAAGAAATTCTGAATTGAAGACTAGACAGTATTTTAAATATCAACCATTTTGAAGAATGTACAGGTAAAATATAAAATTTTCTGAGTTGATACATTGGTCATACCCTACTGGATCATATGAAGATGCTAGGCATTTATGGGTTACATTGGGGGTACAAAACATATGTGTACCACAGTTACGTTGTTGTGTTTACAAAGGATTTAATTCCCTACTTACAATGTATTCACCATTATTGCAATCTTTGAGACATGGCGAACAAAATTACAAATATTTTAATTTAAAAAACAATGAGAAATCAATCAAGTATTTCACAAAATTTGCAATTGAAAATATTTGAGGAAACAACTAATTTTTACTGACTACTTCAATACATGCATAAATATTTTTAGTGAAGATGGTTTGATTATATAGCTACTAAGAAAGATCTGTATTGTGCTTATTTCATGTATATCACAAGCATTTGTAATCATCTTAGTAAGCTATCCCTACACTTTATATCATAATAAATAAAAATACAGTAAAACCTGGTTAAGATGCTTTTCAAGTGACCAAGTGAAATCACATTATAAGCAGGAAAGTGATATTACAAATGCTTTTGGTCATATTATAAAAGGGAAAGGGTTTTTGTCTCTAAAATTTTAAAATAACAGCTTAACTTCTTAAAAATAACCCTTTTTAGTTTCTTCTACTTGCCAATGCTGTATATAATATATCTAGAGTCCCCAAACTATTTTTGTGTAATGCCAATTGCCTTTTCATCATATTTCTTTAAAAGGACTGTTTTTCATACTAACAATAAGACAGCATTTTCCTTTGTTACTTTTGGCTATTTTGGTTATTTTCACTCTACACTAAATCAAATTTTACTAGCCAGCGATTTTTACCATTTACTGTTTCATAGACAATTATGGAAGAATAATAAGAACAATTTTAGATAAATTGACTGAGATTGGTAGAAGTGGTTTGCAATGCATCTGGTGATGGGAAAAATATGCATTATAAATGGGCAGCAGAGTATATCAAGTGAAATTTTTAGCATGGGTTTAGAATGAATATAATATGAATGGGACCATGAGCATTTTAAATGGGTTTTACTGTATTAAGAAAGTCATGAATAAACTAAAATTGACATCCCCACAATATATCTGCATCATACTTACAAGAAAGCTCTTTCTTCCTTATAGAAATGTTGCTTATCTTCTAATGAATGAGAGAAAAGCCCGTGACATTCATTTAATAATCTACTAGCATGACTCATCAGAGATCGTCTTTCCTCAACTAACTGCGTATTCATCTCCCGAAGCATCTGTAAAATACATTTCATGTCACAAAACATATTCAAGATAATACTATAATTTCATTATATCAGAAATATGTTTTGGTCTTACTAAACATTCCGCTTCAAGTCTTGCTCTCTCTGCATCTTCTGGAATGCTTCCTGAAATACTGTCCCTTATATCTTCTGGTCCTATGCCTTCGCCACCAACTCTTGTCATCAAATGGTGAAGGTTCATGGAAGATCTTTGCTTAAATTTGAGAGCTTTAATTTCTGCTTTATGTTTCTCCAAAACACTATACACCCACCTAAAGTCATCCTGAAAAATATTTGATAGATAGATTTTAGGAGATAAAAAGGATGGAAAAAAGACCCTTAGTCAGGTTTTTACCTTCCATTAATCACAATGGACACAATTGAGAAAGACAGTAACCAAAATAATTATAAACAACCAAATTCAATTTGACTTCCATAGAGTTTCATGAAATACATAATCAGAATTTAAGCAAATTTGCCTGTTCATAACTCAAGAATGCAACTTTAAAATGAAACAGAAATGTTCATAAGTACTGAAGTTAAATTCAAACAAAAAGAATTTAACACTTACAATACTTAAAACGACTAGAGCAACATAGGTACCTTTAATCACCATTTATAGTGGTTAAAATCATAAGATTTACATACAGATAAGATTTACCCAACTTTACTTATGATTAATGTTTTTGAATAAGTTCTTAAATTACTGAAAAAATATATATACAATATATATAAAATACTGAATTACAATTTCCAAAACTTTAAAAATATCCACATATTATCTGAATAACAAAATATGACCCAAAGCAAACATGGCCTGGAAATCAAGTATAAATGAAAAATTACAGACATAAAGAGAAATCATACCTTGAGGCGAGAATGCTCATCACGCAAGTTGGCTAGAGATGAAGAAGTAGTATGCAGTGATTTCCTTTCTTCTTGTAACGCATCCTTCAGTTGTGAGATAACTTTACAATATTTCTCAGCCTCAGCCTTTGCCGCTCTTGCTTCCACTCTTGCTGAGTCTCTTTCTTGAGTGACGACTTCATAGTCTGCAGCTAAATCACTATGTAAACAGTCCAATTTCTCTTGAGACTGGAGAAGTAGCTGCCTCAAATTTTGTTCTCTTTCCATTTCCCTAGCCATCTGCAGTAGCCAAAATGATCATCTTTCAATTTCCCTTTTAAACACTAATCTTAGAGAGAAAATCAGCAGGCATACAAATCCTCTTTTTTGCAAATCAAAAGCTAAAATTTCAAGTTTAAAAATATTCATACTAACGTAAGCACTACTTATGCATGACAGAAATATTACATAAAAATAAATCTCTATCTTGAAATGGAAATCATTTTGTGACTTCCACAGATGTTAACATTTTGACAAAAATGTTGAATAAAAAAATCTGCTATAGAAGTTATGAAGTGTATTTCTTTTCAAGATGGTTGCTGCAAAATTCCACTAAGTTATGATTGATATAAATTGTAAAATAAATATCTTGTGTAAAAACAACATTCTTCAAGCTTCCTTCACAATCTCAAATTCAGTTATGCATCGGAGATATTTAGGAAAATCATCTAAAGTAGTATTTTTATTTCATGGCCACAATCTGGCCAGGCCTTCTTAATGATAATCATTACCATTTTCAACAATCATAATGCATCTAAACTGATGTTACAGCAGTGATATCACAGCTTAGCATAGATGAATCATACATTCACTGCTTGGCACAGGTGAAGTTACATATTCTTGATTGCTTCATCAATAAGAAATAAAAAATTTCTGTTTTTCCCATTCCTCTGACTTTACAATGTGGTCTCCAAATTTTCCTATGAAGGCAAGTACTATAAGACTACTATTCACATTAACGTTATATGATTAACTCATATGTCATTAATGATTGGTAGGTCTCAGTAATGGCTAATTGTTGGTATAACTCAGATAAATTTTGGCTCTCACCAGGAATTGAACCCAGGACTGCTTTTATCAAAGGTGAATGTGTTGATCCCTCAGCTATCTGAGACCCCAATTTCTCTACACATCATGTTTTAACATATTTATGAGTTCAACAGTGAAAAGGATCTTAATGAAAAGGACTTTAATGAATATTTTGAAATAATAATGGAGGAATGAACATTCTTATGCAATTTAAATTAATTCAAAGTTGTGACACTGAAAATCATTTCAAGGTAATAATGTTTACCTCTTCTTTCTCAGCAACTAACTGTGAGTTTGCCAAATGGAGGGCAGTATGCTGATCAGTTAAACTTTGTATTCTGGATTGTAAAGTCGTTATTTCCACCTCTTGTGCCACTCCTGCTGTCACTTCTTCCTTAGTTGCCTCCCTTTCCTTCTCTTTCAGAATTTTTAACTCAGTTCGTAAGCTGTTTACCTTTGAAAATGAGATGTAAAGTATATCAAAATCGACTTATCTATGTACATTGAGAGGAAATATGAAGGCTCTTACATAAAAAAAATTCCCTTGGTGAATTACTTGTTACTAGTCTAATGAAATCATTTAGTAGTTATCACTCATTACCTTTCACATACATAAACGTCCTATTCCAAAACACACCATTTCCACAAATAGGACCTTTCTGTACCTTTGAAGGGTAAGAAATACAAACAATTATTTAAGAATTACCTCTAATATTTAGAGGTGAAATAAAGCTCAAGTGGTATCAAAGAGAGAAGATTACCATAAAGTGTTGCATGCAACCTCAAAGCTGACAGAGGACCTTTGATAATGAGTTTTTGCAAATAGATGAAGAATTCCTAACAGTGCAAGAGACAGTAAAATATTTTCAAATATGTAGAATTTCCAATGGACTTCTTGGAACTGAATATAAAATTTTGTTTGCAGAATTTGACACTTTCAGTAGAAAGCACTTGGAGGATCATTTTAAGAGCAGTAATGAGAATTTTCAGTGTTTTAATGATGAATAAATTATATTATTCTTGTTGATTCCAATAAATAACAACCCTATTTTCTTCCTATCAAGTGAAAAATGGAAGTAGATTAGGAATAGTTCTTTTAGACAACAATAGCACAGTTCAACTTAAGGGTTGACACATTGTATTAACTGGTCACTATGAGGGGAAGGATTAGTACTAGCCTTACAGCACACCAACAAATAATGGAAACATATTTTATATGTATTTATCCTCAATTGTATTGTCTACAGAATCATTTGAATAGCATTTCCTTGGTTTGTAATTTGGTTAAAATTCATACTCAAAAGATAAATAGCCTCATTACTATTCAAACCCTATGCATGTAAAAATATGATCACCATTAAAAGGCAGAAAAACTCTAGTAAAAACCACATTATTCAAGCACACAAGCAATGCTTATTCAAAGAAAAAATACAGAAAAATGAAAATATTATAAAGCCAGACTAAGAGATTCAAAAAACACTACAATTGCTGATATGCTGGTAACCGTTGGGCACCAATTCCTCAAAAGGATCATGGAGACCTTGGATTACCAGCTTTCTCAGATGGTCCCAATGAGCATTTCAGAGACTGTCTTCCAACTCTTATTCATTAACAGCCAAGATCCATTTTCTTTTCTATCAAAGCAGACTATTAAAAAGAGGTTACTGCATCATTAATTGCCATTTACATAAACTTTCGAAACAAACAAAACAGGAAATTATTTTGAGTAAGTATTGGTAAGTTCAAGTTTAAATATTGCAAGTTAAAGCAAGTTATCATTTTATTATTAAATTATTATTTTAAGTTTCTATATAAATACAAAAGATATGAAAGGGATGTCAATGGATCTTTGGCTAAGCACTTCAGAGAGGAAATGTATCTCATAATTACATAGGCAACTATAAATTTCACCAGAATACATGAATTACCTCATCTTCCAATTTTAATACTTTCTCTGATGTAAGTTTATCTAAAGCCATTCCCTTCAGGGTTTGCGTAGAATCTGCAATGACTTCAGCTGATGCTCCTTCCTCTTCTGACGTCGATTTAATGTCCTCAAGATGTAACAACTCTTTTACAGCATTTTGTAACTCAGTGCTGTTCTTAATTCTATTTATAAAAAAAGACATTTGATACACTAAAATTGCATGCATAAAATAAAAATTTTTAGAAAAATCAAGAAATAAAACTTAGTGCAGACTTAGAAAATAAATGAAAAATATGAGCAAGAAAAAACTCAAAAGTGACACTAATATCAGAATGATACAATAAACAAGTGAATTTCTAGTCAAGAGTAAAATACTTCTCAACATCAGGGTAAAAGAAAAAAATACATTATAAATAAAAGAAAACAAAAACATATATAAAGAACTTTCCTAGCATACTTCTATTCTGGAGAAATAAAATCTAAACATTCAAGCCTAAAAATTCATAGTGTAGGAATAATTAAACAGCCATATATTATAATAATTTATCAAATCATTGCATAGACTCTACCACTAAGATAAGAAAGTTCTGCAAGAAAAGAAAATATACCTATCAATTACAACATCTGGATCAATTGAGGATTCCATCTCAAGTTCACCCAATTTCCAAGGCAACTCGACTCCAAGTTTAACTAATGCTGCTTCAACTCTGGTAAGAATAGTGTGCATAATCTGCCTCTCTGTCTTTTCCCTCACTAGGTCAGCCTGAAGGGTTGCAAGAGTATCATGATCTTCCATGGCTTTGCGCTGACATTCAACCATTTCCCTTTCAACATCTTGCAGCCTTAAAACAAAAAGCATTCCTTAAGTATTGTAGTCATTTGTAAACTAATAACATTTTCTGAGAATGAAATGTGTTTCAATTCTTTCTGCAAGGTATGACTGATATCTTACTTCAGAAGTAGCTGACATGTTAAAGCACTAATTTAGCCATTGAATCAATTAAAATGATACTTGTGAGTGAATCATGGCGTATAGATACATTTTACTTCCAGAGAACTTCTTAAATGTATTTTACAATGTAGAAAGAGTATCATTTCTAACTATAGCATTTTATGATAACCCATAACGCTTATTCATAACACATTACTAACTTATTTCTTTAGAATTTAAAAAATGACTCTTGCTTTCTCATGTGAATAAATTTACAGCCTATAAACAACTCATTCAAATAATCAAATTTCACATTAACTTGTTGTTTCCCACAATCATAGTAGGGATGATTAGAGGATAAGGAACATACATGTGTGTGTGTGTGTGTGCACGTGTGTATTACATATTATATTATAAACACACACATGAGTAATAGTTGTTTGGTAAATAATTACTAAAATATTCCATTATACATGGAACTCCTTGCATTAACATTCCCAAGTTCCCATTCTGGTATCGAACCAAGGTCCATTACCATGGACTTTGTGGCCTATTAAGTTTTGGTAAAGGCTCCTCTTACCGTATGCTGAATTTAGAGTTGATATCATATCAGGTAAGTACTCCAATGTAATTCTGAATTTCCCATTAAATTATATGAAAGAATGCAAATGGTACATATGCATTGAGCTGAGGACAATCAGGAAAATGGTATGCTGCTTTTGTAAAACAAATTTATGGCTGCTCTTAACATGCAGGGTTACGGACTTCTATATCCTCACCAATAGTCTCAAAAATAGATATAAAATTCCCACACTATATATATCATGGGAGAATTAGGACCTCCTGGAGCCGAACCCAGGACCTTATCATAAAATAGGATTTCATACAACTGTTTAGTAGAGGCAACAGTGACCATTTCTAAAATTTCAAGACCATATCATATCAGGAATGTCCTCAAATAAAATTCTGTTATCTCCTTTAGAAATGTATCGTAAAGAGTAAATAGCCCTCTGGAATCGAACCATTGATTATTAGGGAAAGAGTGAACCGTATATATGAAACCTATATATGATTCCTGTACACATTCTGGATTTAATCTTTCAAGGTTATATCAAAAGCATTCCAAACAATTCTTAAAAATTGCTGCAATATTAAAAGAAAGAATTTTGCACCCACCTGGCATCAAACACATGCTTATCTTCCACTGTTACTATAGAAGACCATGTGATCTGCAAACTCCATGATTTTGAATGCTCTATCACACTGAGAAAGGCCTCAAAACAATTGTCGAAAATTCATGCAAAAGAGCGCCTGGCATTGAACTCAGAACCCATTTGAGAGAGACATTTGCATATTATTACGCAGTTGATTAATATAAAATTAACTACAGCTTCTCAACAGGAGGGTTTGTTCTTACTAATCACTTATATTTATTCCTTTAACACCACTGCAAAACAGATTCTATTCCAGCAACTACATTATTCAATCTTTTGTCTATAATCTCTCATGAACTAAACTCTGAACTGAGCTGCTTACAAAATAGACAGACAGTACAATGCTACCAGAGGATATTAATCAATATTTTCAAAGAGGTTTAACAATGTTTTCTAGGATGATTAAATTTCTGCACCCGTTAATTTTAATGAGACCATTTATTGAGTGATGAGATATCAATAACACTTTCTTGGGAAAATTTAAAAACAACATTCTCACCTCTTTATTTGAGCTAGCATCTCTTCTTCTTTGCGTAACATAAGTTGCATCTTTTCTTCATGAGCCTCCCCCTGAGTAACAAGCTGATCTATCGACACTTCTTTTGCCTAAAAAACAAAGAAGCTTTATATGTACCTAAAAATGTCAATTCTGCACAAAAAGTCACAATTCAAAGAGATATGGAAAGAGAAGAAACGAATACTGATATTCTATTAAATTATTTTGACTATTACAAATACCTGATTCATCAGCATATAACCTACACTTCTTTCCAAATTTAAGGCTGAACTTACACCCATATTTTATAGGTCGATACCACTTTTTTATTAATTAAATCAATATCTAAGGACTCAATCATTTTAGCTGTCTTTTGATATTTTGTTTCAGTATCTTAAATTAAACTTTTAAAAGGTATATACATGCTACAATATGCATAAATAAACTTAAGTATTGAGTTATCTGAATAATATTCAGAGCTTTATCATTTGATATTGAACTAAATTATTTTCAAGAAAATGTCCTTCTAATAATTATAGCGTATATTATGCACCAGTAAGTGTAATTCATTGCATTAAATTGATAAAATGAGAGAAAAACTGCACAAATATAACATTTCTACATCAAACTTGAGCAATATTCTCTGAAATAGGATGTACATTTTATATATTTAGTAAATAATTTTTGAAAATTTGAGTGTTGAGTGCAATGACTCAATAAACACATCAAAACATTACTGTTTCTGTTCATCTACTAAATTCCAAACTCATTTTCCATCATTGAGTATCAAATGGAAATACATAAAAATAATATATTTTTATAATATACCAAAAATGATTTCACCAAATGTAAAACTATTCCTTTATGGAAGTAAAAATAAAGATTTAACTCTAACTGTATTTAAGTAGCCAATTTGACCATTTATTTGGTCCATTATTCTGACAACTGAAAAATACTGGCATTTTACTATAAAATTGTTATAATTTTAAATAGCTTCAAAGAGAAACAACAACCTTTTACAGAAATAATTTCATTTCACAGATTCTTGAAAAGGTACTCACTAAATAATTCAATTAAATCTAACAACAAAACAATCACTCAAATAAGTTTTAAATACACCAGGACATAAAAAACTTCAATTTTCATGGATTAACTTCATATCTTTGGATTAGTAAGAACAGATAACTTACGGAACTATTTTAGGGGATTACAATTAAATTATCCTGATGAAATAAAATATTTACCTCTAAATCCTCCTTCAGTTTGGATATTTCTCTTAGCAAAGCAGTGATTTCTTTTTGTAGAGTGGTAACTTGATCCCTAGCCTTCTGCATCTCTTCTGCTTTCCTATCCTCCTCAGCTTGATATTTTTTAACCTCTTCTGTCAACCTTTGATTCTCCAGGCGAGCTTCTCGTAAAGTCGAATCCCTTTCTTCCAATTTTGCTTGCAGAACCTGAATGAATTCAGTAAAACAAATATTAATCATTTATCTTTACAACAAATAACATCCCCTTTAGCGGTTGACACAGACCTGTTTCTCCTCTACATGAACCCTGTCAATTTCCTTAATGGAATCCAAGGAATTTTGTAACCTTCTTCGCTCCATCAATGCCTCCTGTAATCCAGCTTCTAATTCCTCTCTTTCTGCATTCCATCTACTAGCACTTTCTTGTAATTGTTCCATCTGTAATATAATAACATGGATTATAATAATTTACTGCATTTTCTCATTATTGAATTTAAAGAAGGCTAACATCAAAGAAGTTAAAAATATTCACAATATCAATTTAACTGAAGTTTAGAAAATTTTTCACCAACATAAGCATAGAACACAAATTGTGGGCAAATTCAACCTTGAACAGAAATAAATTCCATTATACCCATAAACCAAATAGAAAATTTAGTAAAATCAAATGGTTCCTGTATAGTCATGTGGGCAGCATGTTCAACTTCAGTTACAGCTGTCTCAGGTTCAATTCCAAGAAGGAGCCCATATGTGCAAAATAACCTTAGCTGTTGAAGCACTTTAAACAATACTACTATACTGAAAATATACTAAATAAACTGAAGTAAAGTAAAGACAATAATTGTCATTCCCTTACAACATGTTAGATGAAAATTCAATGTAACAGTAAACAAAATGATAGATTGGCATAAATGAGGCCTGTTTCCAAAGACCACCTTCATGCAAAAAAGGAATCAGCCCAGAAGGGAGACGGTCAAAAGTACACTATAGCAGAGTAAAATGAATTGAGTACCTAAAAGCACACTAATTTTGCAATAATATACACCCAGTTGGAAACCTATCATATTACAATTCCAATAAATCAAGTTACTGACACATGTCATCAAAGAGAATGAACCTCAACCTCAATGCTTTCAATCCCTCTGAAGGTTGAAATTTCAAACATTATGAGAATATATCAATCATAATCATTATCTCAATGTGATACTGAGTAAAATTTTAAATGAAGTTAGTATCCAACTAATGTAGAATCCTCATTACCCTAATTCTAAGATTGAAAACAAACCTTCATGCTCAATCGCTTATTTTCTCCTTTCAGATTGTTTAACTGAGCTGCCATTTCACCACCAAGTTCTTGCTTTTTAGCTTCCAATTCAGCTGTAAGTCTGCTGTTTTCCAACTCCAGTCTCAGAGCTCTAGCTTCTGCTTCACTGCATAACTGTTCACTTAGACTGCGGTTTTCCAGACCACTGCTATCATCATCATCTTCTTCATCCACAGCTCCATCTTCATCTCCTTCAAATACATTTATCAAACATTTAATTAATGGGTTGAATAGTATTTTAGCAGATAAAATAAGATAAAATTTTAAATAAACATCTGAACAAACAGAGAATGTCATGTGACTCTTTTATTTAACAAATTACAAACTGTTATAATGTAAAACAGAAATTCCTAACAAAATGTCAATGGAATACAATTTTGGAATGGGTTGAAAAAATATTATGCATATATTAATAAATAAGTTACAGTTGAAATATATAACAGTCTATAGTTCTTGTATAATTCAGACTTTCATAAGTCAGAACTATACAAGAACTTGGGTTGGATTGCTGCCTGATTATGTCTTTTCTTACTCTTTAATGAGATCACTGTAGATCATCTTCATTAGATGGAAAGCAAGCTCCATCTTCTTGGTTTTTTCATGGGCTTCATTTATGAGTCAAATGGGTAACATGATCTTACATAATGATATTTATATTGATCAATGATTTATTCTACCATCCTTTGCAGTGATGGACTTAATAATATTTACAATAATTTATGATACTCCTGTAAGATCAAAATATATCATTCAAATGAGAATTTCACTTTCACCAAGCAAGAAATGGTAAATCATACAGAGTAATGAAACAAACATATTCTACCTTTACCACAGGATATGCTTTATTAAATGACCATAGTTTGACCTTTTGGTTCATTGCCTATTGATAATTAAAAGAGTCCATGGCCATCTATTAAAACCTTTTCTGTGGTAAAGATAAATTGTGTTTGTTTCATTATTCTTTTATAAGGACACCTATCACAAAGTCAAGCCAAATTATATAATTCTAAATAGTACACCTCCAATAATCAATTGTTTTAGGTTCAAGCAACATAGGATTAATTACACAATTTTCATCATTGAATTCATTACATATCACTAGCAACATTAATTATATTTTGCTATTCTTAATGAAAATCATGGGAATTGACATTCTGGAGAACTTAGTATCATCATACACAATGTCGAAAGGCAATAAATGAAATTCATAATCAACTATTCGTCTATCTCAATAGTTCACGATTGATCTTCTACAAAACTCAGATGTTATCATTACAGCTATGTATATTTTTATCCAGATGACCAACATCAACAAAGGGTATAAGGTGTATTGGCTTGCTAAGGTAGGATAAGACTCAAAGGAAAGACTCCTAAAATAGGAAATGCTCTGAAAAATAGCTCAAAGCTTAGAGCGGCTACCAGGAAGACCTAGATTCAAGCCTCAATCTTGAAGAAATTTTTCATATTCATTTTCCTTAGGGATCAAAATCAACTTTCTTTATGATATGATATATTTCAGTGGTATTTTGTTCAACTACATAAAATCTTATAGATAAAGAAACTAAGTCACAAAATGAATCAACTTTTAAATTCTTTCATAAAGAATATTTTGAAGAATCAATAACAAGTGAAAGAAGGTGTGAAACATGATGAAACAAGAGAAAATGAATTTCTCTTCAGTTGCATTATTGTTAAGTGACTATCATTTCTCACAAAAGAGTTATCTGAACCAATTCTGGGAAAAAATCACAGGTAATTTCAATACAGGCTGTTTGATCATGAAAAGATATTTGTTATGAAACAATTTTTTACAGATGACATCCTGAAGATGGCTGCTGAGTTTATGGCCGAAACGTCGATGGAATACATCCATATCTCCTGCTTGAAAACCCATGAGGAATTCATCCACAGCTTCTGCCAGGAAAGAACCAAGTCATTCTAATATTTTACAGAGTATAAACTCACCTTTTCTTGACTTTTGATTAGGACTGAGAACTTTGCGCCATTGTGAAGAGGCATTTAATCTCAATCGAGCAACTTCTTCAGCAAGTTCCACTGCCCTATCTCTGCCAGCGTCTCGCTCTAGAGCCAAATCTGCAATTTCACGTCTTGCTCTTTCTAGGTCTCCCTCTACTTGTAAAGTCCTTTCAGCACGGCGACGTGCTACACTGAGCTGTTCTTCTAGAAGTTCTTTCGTCTCTAGCAGCACACTGAGATGATGTACAGTTCAAAGTATGGTTAACAAGTAATGATAGATATACTTAGATAACAGTTATGAGAATGGCCACATATGACAAGTAAGCAACTTGTCTTCAAGGTAAAAAATATCATTAATGCTTATTTTTCAATTATTATCACTTGTCAATTCAAGAACACAAATTTTTCTTATCAGTGGCTCAAATATTTCTAGAAACAAAAATTGAAAGACAGCAAGAATGCTTCATTGAAATTAAGAAACATGAACGTATGCCAAGAATTTTATCCCAGGAATTCAATCTATTATGCTGCATCATAAATATTGCATTACAATTCTTATAACTCTATTTAAAGAAAAATTACTGACCGATTATCCTCCCTCAGCTCTTCCACACGGGAACGATAAAATTCTGTATCACCCAAACGTTCTTTATAACGGCGTACTTCAGCTTCAAGGCGATCAGCTTGTTCTGCCCTTTCTCGTAGGGCATCCACTTCATCCCGATATGCTGCACCAGCACGAGCCTCTTCTGATAACTCTTGCACCTAAAATTTGCATTAAATTAGATTATTTCAACATAACCAAACCACTACAAAAAATTGATTGATAAAAATGGACTTTGACCAGGCAGTTTAATCATTTTAGGATATTTACTTAAAGAGTATAATTATGAAAATTATCATCAAATAAATAAATTTTAATAGTGGAATTGAATTTATATTAGTAGGGATATTTTTCAGGGTATCCAGCATTAAATCACATGGTCAGTAACTAACAAGTATTCCTGCAAAATATTCAACGAAAGTTAAAAACATAAAATCATGCTTTCTATAGAAGTGCAAACAATAACCATTCACTTTTTGAAAAGGAAAATTCTATGACATAAGTCAGATATATAGAAATAGTAAAAACTATAATACATCCACTTACATACTAATAAAAAAGTTGAAAAATAATAAATGTGTTTAGTATGTGTAGTAATATTTCATCATGCATTTTTTATATACTGCATACAGATTTGATGTACTCTAAATTGAAATATTCTTATCAAAACTCTGCATATTAAGGCTAAACACCAAGCCTTAATACTCTCCACACAGAGAATAACCACCACTTATCCTTGCAAAAGCCTTCTTTATAGACTGATTCTGTTATTTTGGGTACAGGTAGTAGTAAAGGCCTTCAAGTGACCATGTTCAAGCCAACTGGCCATAAGTTGATTCAGACATAACATGGACATTCATCACTTTTGACAGTTTTTAACAGAAATGACATTATTGCAGGTAGGCTCATGATTCAACTTCTAAAAAATATACTTCGAAATTAAAATAGACAGAACTGAGGCTGGTAACTGACCGATGTCTGTATTCTGACAGCATGAACACAGACACACAATGTTTAGGAAGTTAACTAGTTGTCCTTTGGTCAAGTACACTCAATAAGCACATCTAAAAGGAGATCGAGTACTCTCATTGTACGTTGAACCATTGTAAATAACATAACTCATGAGTGATTATTATTAAATATTTTAAATACACAATCATAAGAATCCTCCATTAACTCACCCTTCTTCTCAGAGCAACTACTTCACCATGGTAACGCTCAGATTCCTCTCTACTTTCAGCAAGATTTTCTGTCCTCTCTTCCAACTCTTGTCTCAATCTACGAACTCTTGCTTTCCATTCCGATACTTCTACAGCAATTGCAACAGCACTATGATGACCTACACTCTTGGTCCTCTCCCGAGAACTTGCTTCATCTTTCCCTGTGAAAGTAAATAACCAAAATTGGTAAAACAAAATAAAGTAAATTCACAATGAAACAGAGGATAGGATGGAATAAGGAATATTATACAACCTATAAGTTATTAATGTTCTAACCTAGATGAGAAAAAATTTACTGATAAAAAATTAAACATTTTGACAGGGGATTGAGAAATGCACTTGATACAAGTTTATGCAACAATTATATTTTAATTTTCAGATAATCACCAGCTATTTTGTGTAACCTATCACAGAGTATGGCAGGCAAACTTCTAATGTTTTGGAATGTTTTATCTTATGATCTTGGTAGTTTTCCTTCATATCTCTGGGAGGTTGTCAGAGATTTCCCTCCTGACTTTCAGTGAATTCTGAGAAGTTTCTTACATACAGTAAAACCTGTTTAAATCCTCATGCTTACGATGCTTTCCCGATTAATATGTAGTTTTCCTTAGGTCCCGGTCCCTTTCACTACACACACACTAAAATTACAGTAAACCCTCACATAGCGCGGACTCTTATAAAGCGATTTCGTTAAGACGCGGTCAAAGTTTAGAAGCCGATTTCACATAGCGCGACATCTTTTCTCGGTAAGACGCGGTTTCAAAAGTCACATTCGGAAGAAATTTGGGAGTATCGTCCGAACATTATTCGCTACGTTATAGCGTTGTAACTATGGAGTAACCGGCCGACGCCTACCGCTTGAGGGTTAAGAAATGCGACAAAAAATAGATGATAATTTGTCGAAGAGAAGCGGCTACAACTCATGCGATCTCACAACTTACAGTTAAATGTAGACATTAGTATGTCTCAGACCAGTCGGAGGACGAAGGACCCATTATAGGCGGCAGTATAGTTTGTGCGTTTTTTTCGTTCGCTACTTATGCGGTTTTCCGAGCAAGTGAACCACTTTATTAGTGTCGCCAGCCTGTGTCAGTTTTTATTTAAACTTTACATACGAAAACGCAATAATTTTCTTAACCGTGAGTCTGCATTGTGGACAAAAAATTTCGTTCTGACAGAGATAGACTTTTTCAGATTAAGTAACGAAACACGATATTTCCCGTAATGTACTCGTTTCATATAGCGTGATTTCACATTACGCGGTGATTTAAAGGAACGTATCTTCGCACTATGTGAGAGTTTACTGTACTGCTCAGGACGCTCTACCACCTGCTATAAAGGTAGATTCCCCAGATGCACTGCATCCTGCTATAGCCAATCCCCCACCTCAGTGAATAGGCCAACATTTGTTTAAATTATTTTGCCTTTATTGTCTATTTGGTAAAAACTGTTTCATTATAGAGAGGATAATGACCTAATTAAGTGATAAAAATGCTCTCTTAGTGCAAAAATTTACATCCTTAACAAGAAAGCAACTACATTTATGCTACAATGTTTTGTCGGTCTGTCCATAGAAATGGTGGTGTTGTAATCTTTGCCAAAATTGGAATTGAACTGCAAGACATACCCATTGACTTGAATTTATTCAATGAAGAACTTATTTTTGAAAGTTCTGCCATAAGTCTCAAGTTTGGTGAAAACATAAGTCATGTTATTGTCTTATATCATTCACCCTCATCATGTTTCACCTCTTTTTGTGAAAAACTTGACAATCTCCTCTTCACTTTACTTAACCAAGCATCCCAACCCTTTGTATTTATATCTGGGGATTTTAATGTCAATTTCCTGCAAACAAGTAGCAATGTGACTAAACTTCTAAATATCTTTAGGTCCTTCAACATGGTACCTCTTGTGAATGAACCTACTAGAGATTCTCCAACATCTCTCCTGGATAACATCTTCACCAACTATGATATCTCTCACATTAATACATCTGTCTTTGATCCTTTAATATCTGATCATTTTGCAGTTCTCTCCACAGTCTCCTATAATGCTATTCATCCTAGTTCATGCTCCAGACTTACAAGAATTTTCAGCAAGTCTAAATTACAAATTTTCTATCATCTCCTACAGCGTGAAGATTGGTCTCCCATTTATAATACCATTTCATTTAACAACTGTTTCAATAAGTTCTATCATAAATTTTTATATCTTTTCAATACCACTTTTCCCCAAGTTAAAGTAAAATCTATTTGCAAACCTCGTAATAAATGGCTGACGCCTGATATTTGTGAATTATCCAATGAGATAAAAAATCTCTACCACTTATATAAGCGTCATGGTGATGCTGATACCCACAAGTTATACTGCCATCTCAAAAGACAGTACAGAAATATCCTCAAATCTAGGAAGAAGTCCTACAATTACTCCTTAATTATGAATGCTCCTAATTACTCAAAGGTCGCTTGGAATATAATATATGAAAATATTGGCCATAAAAGAACCTTCTCACTTCCCAAAAATAATGATGGATCAGATGATCCATTAATTTTAGCTAACTCTTTGAATGAAACTTTTCTAGATCTTCCTCTTCTCTCTAATACTGATAGTCTACGTTTCCCTTCTACTTCCTTTGTTAACTCTTCCTCTATGTACCTTCGTCCATGTACTGAGCAGGAACTTCTTTCATACCTACTTAAAGTAGGCAACAAAAACTCAACCGATCTTGATGATATTCCTGGTAAACTTATCTACAGATGTGGTAAATATATTTGAACTCCTCTTCTGTTCCTTATCAACTTATCACTTTCTCATGGCATTTTCCCTGATATTCTAAAATCTTCCAAAGTTATCCCTGTTTATAAAAACAAAGGTAATAAAGACTCTATGAAGAACTATCGCCCCATATCATTAGTTTCTCAATTCTCAAAAATTTTTGAGTATGTTTTCTGTGCTCGACTTATTGAATTTCTTGATAAATTTAATATCATTTCAAGTGCTCAATTCGGCTTCTGTAAGAACAAATCAACCAATCATGCACTCTATCAGGCTATTACCTATCTAACAGAACAACTTAATTTGAGTAAGAGTGCTCTTGCAGTCTTTTTTGATCTCATCAAGGCCTTTGATTCAGTCAATCATGATCTTTTATTAGCCAAATGCAATTTGCTGGGTATTAGAGGAGTTGCTAATAGATGGCTGCAATCTTATTTATTAAACAGACAACAAACTGTCTCGATCAACAAAAATGGGAAAACCTATCTATCTGATTCTCATTTGGTACCTTTTGGCATGCCTCAAGGCTCAATTCTGGCTCCTATTCTCTTCTTAATATTTATCAATGATTTACCTGACCACATCTTGTTAAATAATACCAGTAAGCTCGTAATGTATGCTGATGATGTTAACATTCTATTGTCCGACTCAAGTGTCAACAATCTTTATAGTGGTACTGATGAAGTTCTTCAGGCTATGTCTAACTGGTGCAATAATAATGGTCTAAGTCTCAATAAGGATAAAACACAGTTAATGCTTTTCTCTACTTCACAAAACAAATTCCAAGATCTTAATCCAGGTATTGACCTTAATCGGTTCAGCAAAGAAACTAAGTTCTTAGGTATTCACATTGAACCCCAAATGAAGTGGTCAGTTCATATCAATCACTTATGCAAAAAACTAAATTCTGTTACTATATATTATCCGTACTGAAACATTCTCTAAGCAGTGAGGTGCTAAAAAATGTCTATTTCGCACATTTTTACTCAATTGTTTCGTATGGCATTGTTTTCTGGGGCTCATCTTCCCAACTTATTGATGTTTTTAAAATACAGAAGAAAATTATTCGCTCAATGTGCAATGCTCCATATCGAGCACATTGCAAACCATTGTTTAGTAAATTGAAATTATTAACAGTTCCCTCAATTTATGTGCTTAATCTTGTGATTTTTGCAAGGAAAAATATCACCTTGTTTTACAAGAATTGTGAATATCACTGTCACTTCACCAGGAGATGCAATGATCTGCATGTTGTCCACCAAAGGATTAAAATCTTTTCCCAGGGTCCTATGGCTTGTTGCATTAAATTTTATAATGCACTGCCACCCTCAATAAAAAATTGCAATTCCTTAGTTTCATTTAAGAAATCTGTAATCAGGTATCTACTTGAGAAGTGCCTCTACTGCCATGATGATTTCTTTTTAACCAAATAATTGTTCTTTTTTGTATTCTGATTTGTTTTTGCTCATTTTCATCTACTTATGTGTTTAGTTTTTATTACTATTACTTTGACCTGTCCTATATCTTCAATTGTAAGATCTTTGGATTAAATAAAATATTATCATTATTACAATAAATAATATTTTGCAGAATTTCTAGATATCTCATCATCAACTGTGGCAAAAAAGGGCAAACTAAAGAAGCACTATTCTTGTTTTAAGGAGTAAAGCATTAATTTACACATTAAAAAGCCTAAATTCGCTGCCCTTTCTTTCTAATCTAAAGGTAATAATTTGTAACGTAATAAGGTGTAACACTATTCAGCTTATAACACAGTTCTCACTCCGTTCCCTGAAAACGGCCTTTAATATACTTAGGTACTTATGTTTAGTCTCCTATGCATTATAATGAGCATGTGGCATTCAAGATTACTTCTAAGAAAATAACAGGTGAGGAGTAATGATTGTTGGTGGGAGGTTACATGCATGATGTATTACATGTGTTGTGCTGGTGCATGGCTTTGTTGGACATTTCTGCCGATTTCTAGGTAAGGACTGGACGTGTACAGCTGTTTGCTTTGTACATGTGGACACCAGTAAGTTGCCCACTTGCAACATGATTATTTATAATAATAATAATATTAGTAAAATCAACTTCAACAGAAAAAGTTCTACTGATATTTCAAACTCTTACCCCCATTGGGTGTCCTTCGACCAGTTTCATTGGAATGACACTCGGATTCTCCGAGTAAACTAGCTGTCCATTTGGTCAAATATGTATCTCTCTCTTTAGCTATCCTCATTACATGAGAAGCAAGTAATTCTGGCATTGCACCTTCACTTCCTTGCATACTCACAGTTTCTCCCCAATCTTGAGTTAAAACTAACTGCTGACTGTTAGTCACCTAAAACCAATGTAAATTATTATAATAGCATAATAAGCAGAAACAAATACTCCAAATCAAATAAAGAAGTTTGTTAATTTTGCTAGAAGTTGAAATCTACTAATTAAGAACTCTATATTTTACAAAAGGCCATCATCAGATTAAGAACTGTACTAATTCTAAGGTATCAATGTCCATAAAAATTTTAGGGCCAATGTGGCATGAATGAATTAAAGATTTCTGTATGTCTTGTAGAGTTGAAGAATATTTATTACATAACTTACTTGTTTAATGCATTCTACTATAGAATGCTGACAATTTAGTGGCAGTTGCTTTATATCTTCGATAAATGCTTCTTTTGAAGGGCCTTGAACTGCAGCACCAAGAAGTAGAAGAAACATAAGCTGCATTGCAGCTAGAGATGATTCTTTACTTCCTTCATCTTCTCCTGCAAGAGCCACTGGATCTGGACACACGAGGATGGTTTGGAAGAGTTGGTTCTTAAAATACCATTTAAAGGAGAGTAGATAATTAGTATTTCAAATCTTTTCTTCCATGTATGGATATTTGAATTAATTTTTGTACTCAATGTGGGTTTTCTAGTTCTTTTACTGTACTATGAGGATGATATACTTAAAAAAGATTTATCAGTGTAAAGAAAACGAACCTCATAAATTGAGCGAACATTTCGAACATTAACAGCCATATTACGTATTTTGATAACAGGATCTTTATAACTTGGAACTACGACTCCTTTGTGCTCTGGTTCAGGTTGTCTGCGAGGAACCAGAAGATTTATAAAGTTAGTTACAATAATTACTGCAATGAATTTCATATTTAGGAGCTGAAAATTCTCTCACATTAACAAGATGACCTCATGAATTAGGACTCCATCAGTCAAATCTTCGTAACAACACAGCCTTTCAGGATTTCTTAGACACGACTGGAACTAAAAATTTCATGTCAACGATAAATAATCATCGATTATCCATGCTACATAATGTATGAATACTTACCCATGTTACTAGAGGCCCTTCCATGAATTCGTCCACCTCCGCGGACGAATTCATGGTTTTATCTTCCGATTTTTTTGAAGCCATTCACATTAAAGTAAACTTCTATTAGCAAAGTGACAGGGAAATTCTCACCAAAGCTCATCACGACGAATCATAAACCTTACAAAAAGTAAACAATGAAATCGCACGCACTTTCCAGATGTTCTATCAAACCATTGTAGCATAAATATTCTATTAATAAACTTAGAGAAGCACATACTTATATTTGCACAAGTCTATGATCTCAACAAAAACATAAACTTTTCTATTAAAGAAAATAACATTCCACAACCAGCAACGAGAGAATACGTACTTGATTGAAATGTGTTTTTAGAAGGAAAAATGATCGAATTTTCATAACTAATAAAAACAGAACATAAATATCAACTAACACAAATGTAAAACCTCTAAACTTTCCCTAACTTCTCATGCAAATAACCAAAACATATCGAACCATCGAAATCGTCACTCGATACGGTCAAGTTACGAGTTGCAATGTGTGGGAGGCAGTCGAGGTAGACGATTGCAGCAAGTGGAACGAGAGAGAGCTCTGATTAGTTATCATTTATAACTTCTTTATAATCGTCTATTATTGGCGGTTATTCAAGCCAATATTGATTGTAATTAAGCGATTTAGGACTACAATTCATGCTGCATCTTCTCTCACATCAGTGATGAAGCTATTCAAGACTTGACTTTGCACTCGATCAACACACTTTGTGCTTAATTGAAGCATCTTGAATTCATGAATCTCTCCTTCAAATTTAATCTACAGTCTACGCACTTAACGAAAGCTGATGAGTATGGAGCCATACATTTCTTCTTGGGTTGATGTGTTCTTTTGCTTAACAGATTTGGCCATGAAAACCCATTTCTTGCTTGAATCTCTTTATGACAAGACAAGATTTGCTTAAACTATTACTTTCACGACCTTCAGTAGTTTTTAATTTTTCCGAAACTATTTTCGTAAGCTATTAACACCTTAGAAATCGGTAGTTTTTCTAAATTTTTTCACGTACACAATCTCCATATTTAAAACTCTTACTCATACATGTTTTACTCTACATTCAGCATTGGTTTTGGTACATTCTCGATGATAACCGAGAAAATAACCATAATTTCTCACTGTTGGTGAAACTTTCAATACCTGGTAGGCAAATAACATATATTCTAAAATTTCCTTGAACTTTCAGACGCTCATTGTTTACATCGCAACTTCTTTAAACTTTCTCTAATTTGCCGAAATCTATTTAATTGAATTTGGATAGATTTCCCTTGTGTTTTGAGTATCCCATACCACATCACGATTCCCATGTATTTGGAACAGAATTATTTAGCTCTTCATCAAACGTGTCATGGATTCTCAAATTTTAAATGATGTTTCAGTTTTCGCGCAATGATAATACTCCTCGCTAACGTATTTGTGATGAAATACTAAAATAATATAAACTCTTGGATATCAAATGGCACCCTGATTAAAGGGTTTCATGCTAAGAACAGTACCTTTAACTAAGGAGACTAAGGGTTAGATGTAAGAGGAGACTCATCAGTATCAATCTCGCCCGAAATAAAGTCCTTTTTATAATTATTTAACTTTAAACTTAATAAAATATCCAACTTCAAAATCTTGGAGAGGGTTTAGCTCCATAATTTTTTTTAAGAAAAAGTATGGAATAATCATTATATTCTCGTGAAATACACCATTCCTGAAGTTCTAAATGCTGGAGCCTGAACCAAAATCGAATTGATTGAGTCCAACTGCGAACGTCAATTTCATCTCCTATAAATGCCGAAATCAAGAAAAATATATTTCCATTTGAGTACCACGCACTATCTGCAACTAGCATCCTCTAGATTTCACGTTAGATGCATAATCTCAATCTAATAGCCCCGTATAATTTTTAATATATAATTTAATAGGCTTGATTCTTAGCAAAAATGAAGGATTCCCTTGATTCAATCTTCCATAAGTAGATGATCGAAAAAGATAATGGATGAAAAATACCCAGGAAAGAATGAGAAAATTTTATTTTATGCATTATTTTATTCATATGTAATAATAAAACACTGATGTACAAATGTATACAAATATAGAAGACATATAAAAAGTTATCCGCACAGAAATATTCAAGAGAAATAATTGACGGTGAGAAAAGTAACAAAGTGATCAGTTATTTTTAACATGGTATGAAAACTTCATTTGCCAATAGGAGAAAATTTTCCAGTCTTTCATTACAAATAATAAAAATTCACAGCACAGTTCTTCTCACCATGAGAATTATCAGTGGAATGAATTCCTCCAGCATTGACTCTCTGCATTGAACTGTCAATATAAAAAAATATGACTTATAATCTGCATCAGGTCTCAAGAGAAGACAGCAACTAACCCTGGATGGACACAGAAAGAAAGGAAACAGCAATTGCTCAAATTATGAACCTACAAATTACTAGAGGAGTTTAAAAAAGAAGTGAAAAACTTCTGTTTGAAACTACTCTTGGCTATAAAATGGATGATGATCTGTTTTCATCTTACATATCCCTTTCAGTTTCCACTATGGGAAGACATGATTATTAACAACAATTTGTGAAATTTCTGATCAAAAGGCAGCAGTCCGTAACCTCCTCTGCTTCTGATTAAACTTTTTTTCTTAGCTTTTTAGGATTTTTTCTGATTTTTCTGCTATAATTGAAATGTTTTTTGGAGTTAATTACCTTTGCCTCTCCTGCATATGTTAAAATTGATCTGTTTATTGCCTTATTAATCATACCCTTTGTCTCTTTCCTTAAATGTATTTTCTGCCAGAGAAGCAGAACCTGGAATCCTGTTTGATCTTGTTACTTTTACTCCAACTTCCTTCTCAATTTCCCTAGTGTTTGAGAGTTAACACTATTCTTAGATATTTAAAGGACATTTCTTGTTGGATAACTTTCCCATCCATCTCTGGTTTACAGCACAGGTTCCTTTTATGTAACCATACATTTGGTTTCTTCGGTGAAAGTAACCATATTGTTTTTGCTGTAATATTAAATATGTACAGGAGTCTTTGCAGGTCTTCCTCTCTATCTGCCAATGGAATGGCATTGTCCACATTACACAGAATTTTAATTTTCTGATTTTTTATGCTAAACCTCTTCCATTTTTAATGATTTTCTTGTCTGATACCATAATTTTTTGGGATTGGATTCATTAATTTAAGGCTGGTTAGTTGGTATATCATGGTCACATAGAAAATGAATCACATCTTTAAGCTGGATTATATCACATAATTTCATCAAATTATTGAAATTTACGTGGGGGGACCCAAAAGTAACTAGAACCGGGCTGTGGAGGGGAGGAACGTCAGGGGACCGAGTTCTGGTTGGTAGGGTATTTTGGCGGGAACTCTCATGAGTCAGTATGCAAAGTTTCGTTGCCGTGAGAGCAACTGTTTGTGCGCAGCATTTCTTTTATCAAAGTAACTTTTTCCCATGTGGCGATTTTTGTTTCACTTCTTCCACAGTCCCAAAACGTTTTCCTTTCATGTTCTTTTTGAGCCTAGGGAACAAAAAGAAGTCACAGGGGGCCAGGTCAGGTGAGTACGGCGGGTGAGTAATCGGTGTCATTCCGTTTTTACTCAAAAACTGCCTCACAGACAACGCAGTGTGAGCCAAATTTGGCTGCAACTCTTCTCATGCGCAAATCCTCTGATAAAATCCTCTGAATTGAACTCCATGACATGCCAGAAATATTAGAGAGCTCATCAATTGTTCGGCGACGATCTTCACGGACTAGGGTGTTGATTTTTTCAACGTTGTCGTCAGTTCTTGAAGTTGAGGGGCGCCCAGAACGAGGTTGGTCTTCAATCGTCATTTCGCCCCTTTTAAACCGCGAAAACCAGTCGTAGACCCGAGCTTGACTCAAAGCATCAACCTTGTAAGCTGTTTGAAGCATTACAAGAGTTTCCGCAGCCGTTTTCCCCAACAGAAAACAAAATTTTACCACCGCGCGTTGCTCTCGAGCGTCAGCCATCTCACTTTTTCGCCACATGGGAAAAAGTTACTTTGATAAAAGAAATGCTGCGCACAAACAGTTGCTCTCACGGCGACGAAACGTTGCATACTGACTCATGAGAGTTCCCGCCAAAATACCCTACCAACCAGAACTCGGTCCCCTGACGTTCCTCCCCTCCACAGCCCGGTTCTAGTTACTTTTGGGTCCCCCCACGTATATAAGAAACATAATGCATATACTAAAAATTCTCCTGTTTTCAACTATAAAAACTTTGTGATTATCTATTCATTTAAATTATCTGCTGAACAAGTACTGATAGCACTAAAGTCTATTGATGGTAGAAAGGACCCTGGTCCAGATAACATTACTCCATCTTTAAGTAAGTCATGTGCTGATGAACTCTGCTTCCCTCTATTTCTGATTTTTCATTCCTCATTAACTCAGGGTATATTTCCATACACTTGGAAAAATAGTTATATAATTCTAATTCATTAAAAAAGGAACAAATATAATGTTACAAACTATTGGCCCATAACAATTCAGTCTTGCATTCCAAAAAACTGAAAAATTACTTCTGAATGCAATATTCCCTCTTCTTAAGCCTTTTATTATCCCTAAACAACACGGTTTCTTTCCAAGCCGCTCAACAGTAACTAACTTAATATTATATGAAGAAAGCATTTACAAAGTCCTAAATTATAATATGTAAACTGTCTCAATTTGCATGGACGTTTCTAAGGCATTTGATAATGTTAATCATACTTTGTTACTAAGGAAACTCATGGTCTTAGGATGATCCTCAAGTGGATACCAAGCTACTTAGTAGGTAGGAGACAGTCAGTTAAGATAAAGACTTTTATATCTCAAGAGTTTAATATGTCTTCTGGAGATCCACAGGGATCTCACTTGGGTCCTTTACTCTTTAACCTATGTATTAATGACATTCATTTTACTCTCAATTATGTTGATTTCTTGCTTTTTGGTGATGACCTGCAAGTTTCTATACATAGTGTGTCATATGCTAAAAAATTCAATTAGCCAGTTGCTTGGGTAGTGTAAAATATACAAAATGGATTTGAATAGATCCAAATGTAATTCAATAACCTTTCATCACAAGAAAAAGCCAATATTGTACAATTATACCATTAATGATAATGAATTAAGGAGAGTTGACAGAATTAGTGACCTTGGGGTTATGTTTGAAACATCAATGTCTTTTATTCCTCATATTGAAAACATTAGAAATAAAGCTCTAAAATTATTAGGTTGCATAATGAAAAACACAGTTAATTTCAAGAAACCAAAGACATTCAAGGACAGTCATGTATTACTCACTAGTGAAACCAGTCTTGGAATATGCATCAATTGTTTAGTCCCCATATTATAAAATTGACATAAATCAATTGGAAAAGATTCAACACAAATTTTTAAGGTTTTAAAACTACAGAAGGAGTAATAATAATATGCATCAACATAAGATACTATTGTCAGAATTATAGAGATAGAGGAACTGTGCACCCATAGAAATCTTTCAAACCTAATTTCTATTGTATAAATTGATTAATGGCAAAATTGACAGCACAAAATTAGTATCACTCATTCAATTAAGAATCCCTAAACATAAGACAGGGTCACTCAATACTTTTGTTATTGACAAGTTTATAAGGAACTTCTTATATAATTCACCCATTACAAGAATGCAACAACAAAGCAATGACTTCAGTACTCAGTCTATAGATATATTTAATACAAATATTACACAAATAAAGTTAGCATTCAAAATTGTAATAATATGCTATAATTTAATTCCTATTTTTGTTTGTACACGTAATCTCTAATTACAGTTAATTTCTATGTTTCGTATTTAGAACACTGTTTTGTATTAAAATTTATTATGGAAGTCACAAAAGTAATGGAGGAGGGAGATATTTTGTAACTTTTACTGATAATTTTGGTAGATTTTCTGTGGAAAATATCATTAAACATAAATTTGAGGTGTTTAGTTGCTTTCAGAGGTTCAAGATTTTTGCTGAAAATCAGGTGAATTGTAAGTTGGAGGCTTTCCAATCAGATAATGATGGTGAATACACTAGTAAAGAGTTTGAAATGTTTTTCGAGAAGGAAGGCATTAAGAGAAGGTTAACTCAATCTTATTCACCTCAGCAAAATGGTATAGCTGAGTGGTTGAATCAGCAGTTGCTTTGCTTAGCTCGTTGTATGTTGATTGGGTCAGGTTTACCATTTTGGGCTGAGGCGATCAGTACAGCATGTTTCATTAAAAACAGGTGTACCTCTAAGGCTATAGGGGGGAAGGTACCATAAGAATTATCGACAGTGTCAGGCCTACAGAGGAGGTGATGAATACTCTGAACATACTGGCTGTAATAACAAGGTGGATTGTAATCCCTAACAGTCCCTTAGAAAGGAGACAATACATTGAAAAGTATGTCTTTTGCATGCTATGGGCAGTTAATTTATTTTCATCCCCTTGGGTAGGTACAGTCACTTACAAAAAAAGTTACCACTAAGAATGCAACCCGCTTAACAGTCGAGGAGCTCGATCAGAGCGAGTCTATGAGCGTCTCTGCTTTTAGCGCGCGTTTCGTCTTCCTCCTTACGCACGTTTTGATGCTTTGACGTTATTTTTTTAATACCAGCTAAAATAAATTCATTTGGATGCTATTTACGTAACATTGTATTATAAAGGAAGTAAATTCAGATTTTTCTTAAATCGGCTCATATCTCTGCGTAATTCATTCTTCTTCGAAAAGATCGGACAAGAAATACTTTGGTTGCCCATATTTTCTCCTTACGTATATATTCCCATCAATGGAGTTCTGGAAAGGACTTCGTTATCTTGCTTCATGCTCCACATGCTCGCAGGACAAACTTCTTCGTAAAACATAATAAATAATAGAGCTTAAATGTATGACAAATAAAAGAAAATGCAGTACTATGAATTAGGTCAAAAGAAGGGGAAATTAGAGAAAACGCAACGAAAATAGAAATGGAGTAACAATGAAAGAATATGTTAACCCTTCAAAATCCGCCTTTTCTCAGGGGGATTATCTCGTTTGGCATATGCTTAATAGCGAACACCTCGGATGAATAAGACATATGCGTGATTTATCCGCTGGCTAATATTTCTAAGTTAGAATAGTCACACCGTGATTTATATATTTTTAATTATTTCGTGTATGTATTGAGTGAGGTGAGGGTGAGCGCTGGCGCTGAAGTTGTTAGCGGTAGTTTTGGTGAAAACGTTTTCCTAGAAATTGCGCCCGGAATCACGTGTGGGACTAAGAGGAGAAAAATTTACAGATAATGGAATGGTTAGGGAGCAGCATGTAGGCGAAGGGGGCTCACTGAATTCCGCGTATGCTGATCTCGGAAATAATAGCGAGGTCTAAGAGGTAAACAGCGGAAGAAGAGATGTGGTCAATGGTATACGATGGATGCCAGTCGTGAAGGTGCATTTTAGAACGTAGTATTTCTAGGTGTAATCACTGAATATGAATTGTCGAGAACCGTCTCCCAAAAGCATCTGGTTTTTCCACTCCATTCTCTTCTAATCGATGGAATCTCAGAAACACTGAGTTCTTCACTCGAGAGGTGCATTGCAACCACATTTAACTTATGATAAAACATTTTTTTGTATACCATAAGTATATGTCAATCAATTGTATACCATATATATGTCAATTTCTCACTCTTATTCTTATAAAGATAGATTACTCGTAAATGCCTCTTCTTACGGTGTGACTGAGGGTATAGGACACCTCGGAGTTCTTCGTTATCGCTCTATTTCTGTCTAGCTCTATTCCAGATCATTTTCTAATAGCTTCCTTACAATGCGCGAATTCAATTAGGTGTCTTTGCGCGCCATTCCTCGAATTTTTATTTTCGAAGAATAACCTTTAAAAAATTCCTTTTCAATCCAAATAACTGGTAACAAGTTATAATCGTTATCATTACTCATATGAATGTGGTATTAAAATCTAATGAAATATATTGCATTTTCACTGAAGTGGCAAGCATTATTTTTTCTTTTATAAGTGCACTAATCATAATTGATGCAAGATTTTCAATTTGAATATGTTTACCGGAAAATTCCTTAAAAATATAATTTTCTGTTATTCTACAACATATCATTAGCAATGAAATTTTAAATTATTATACACATATGGATGTCTGCGTTATCCTGAGACTCGTTTATACAGCTGATTATCTTCGCGAGTGCCTTTCAACGGGTTTTCTTTATATATAGAATCTCAAAGCTTGCCGCATTCCCTTAAAAATTCTAGTTACTTTCCGTTCCTTGCCCCCTCTTGTCATCGTTGCCCAGGGCAACTCCCGGCTCGTAGTATCTCCTTCTGGGTGTAGTCAAATATGTAAGCGATTCTACCAGAGAAGTTCATGCAAGAAGAAGGAAAGAGACTTCGGAAGTTTCTGGAGGTCATAAACAACCCTCAACTTTATTGCTGGCTTCGGAGTACGTTGTGAAAATTTGAGAAAAGTTTACTCTTCCATTCATCCCCTCAGATGTTTATGCAAACGCCGATATTATTACGAGAGTTATAGAATAGGATCTCAGTATTTTCAAGATAAGCTTTGCATTAATATCTCCAATAATTCGTTTTAATAACTTCGGATATCCCATGACAATGGCTTGTAATTTTAATAGATTTATCTTCAAAAAATTGTCCTTGCTACATTTGTGACTTTGTTGGAAGTCATGATTCGCATACTGAACACATTCAGGGTAGCAGGCAGCTGTAGGCAGCAGTAGAATCGAGATATATCTGCAGGTCATCAGCGTATAAATGATGTTTACAGAATTTAATATAACTCAATTTTTAATGTATATCCGCGTCAACAGAATCGAAGGCTTTACTAAAGTCCAGTAATTCCATTAATCAGTCCATATTCTCAGATGCTTAGGAAGATTCTTAGCGCCTTAAATTAAAAAGGAATTGGTAAATTCAATCCATGATTTATCGCGAGAACTAGCTACTAATATGCAACGTGCCCAGAATGCGTCTGTTTGGTTTATATTTAACTTGAAAAGGTATGACCATATTTCCGATACATTTAAGTTAATATCTTGGATTTAACTCGAAAATCAAAGAATTCATGTTCTAACGTCAGCTTTCAGCGACTCGCGAGTAAAAACTGCGGAGCATGTCTCTTCTGAATTTGTTAGCTCAGAAACTGTCCATAATTGCAATACTAGAGTGAGATAAATCTATAGTAAAACCATATCTAGGAAACCACTTTTAAACCACCGAATTAAAGCATTCCAACCTCCGTTTCGCTATAATATTATTCTGCCATGTTAATGCCATTCAAAATCGAACTAATGAAGGGATTTTAATAACAATAACGAAAACAAATCCTTCCAAACGCTGAACGTAGACCTCTATTTTGCATCCACCTGGCGTCGAACCCACGGTCATTTTGTAACATTTCTCCCATTCATATTATAGAAAACTACCTCAACTTCAACCTCCGAAATTTTGGTTACTCTATCTTACCGATAAGTGCCTCAAAATAATTTTCAAAAATCCGCGCAATGCATTCTTATGGGAAAATTGCGATTTTTGGGAAATTCTGATAACGAACCCGTGATAGCTAGCGTCGAAGTCTGCATTATTCTGGCATCTACTGTGTGGGGCCAGTACATCGAAAAAATCTGACGTCGATGGCGCTTGTGGAACATGGTCAGAATTCGTATCCCCTATATCTATTATATATAGCTAACTCTCCGGATATACCTATATAGATACGAGTAAAAGTTGCTTGCATACTGCAAGCTAATTGGTGAAAATTTACAATAAGTTTCCCTTACGGGTATCATTTTCAAAGCTTATCCAGCAAAAATCTTAAAAATTGCCGCAATGCATTTCGAACGTGAGAATTTTTCATCCATCTGGCATCGAACTCACGGTCATATGTAACCTTTCTTCCACTGGTTCTATAGAAAACTACTTCAAACGCAAAGGCTGTGATTTTGAATAGTCTCCTGCATTGAGAAAGGCCTCAAAACAATTTTTTTAAATTTGCGTAAATGACCGCCTGGCGTCGAACACAGGACCCATTTGTGAGAGACAATGGCATACGAATAATAGATAAGCGCCACTCTGACGTGTTTCAAAGTTTCAATTCAGTATCTTATCGGGAAGGTCATAAAATAAGATTCCGTTATTCCCGTTTGAAATGCATGGTAGAATCGGAATGACGCTCTTGCATCGAACCAAGGACCACTAGACGATGGAAGACCATCTCATCTAAAAACACAGTGATTTTGATTGCTCTATCGCATCGAGAACGGTCTCAAAACAGATTGCAAATATTCGCGCTAATGACCGCCTAGCGTCGAACTCAGGACCCTTCTGTGAGAGAAAATAGCGAATTAATATTAGGTAAGTGCCATTATGACTTATTCCAAAGTTTCGATTCAATATCTTATCGGGAAGGTCCTAAAATAAGATTCCGTTTTCCCCGTTTGAAATGCATAGTGGAATCGGAATGACCCTCATGCATCGAACCAAGGACCACTAGACGAACTGTGAAATTCATGGAAGAATGTTTTCAAACGCCTCCGTCGCCACACGGAGTTTGATCTCTCCAGCTTATCGGGAAGGCATTGAAAAAAAATGACAAAAATTGCAGCAATGCATTTCTTATGGAAGAATTTCGGACCCACCTGGAGTCGCGGTCATTTGGAAACATTTCTACCATAAGAACCATAGAAGACTACCTCAGCTTTAACCTCAGAGATTATGGTTCCTCTATCTTACCGATAAGTGCCTCAAAATAATTTTCAAAAATCCACGCAATGCATTCTTATGGGAAAATTGCGATTTTTGGGACATTCTAGTATCGAAAACATTGCTTTTTTCTCTGACAAAAGGGTCCTGAGTTCGACGCTAGGCGGTCTTTTGCGCATTCTTTGCAAACTGTTATGGGGCCGTTCTAGGTGCGATAGAGCTATCAAAATCACGGTGTATGCAGATGAGATGTTTATCTATTGTACCAACTGAAGAAATTTTACCAAATGACCGTGAGTTCGACGCCAAGTGGGTGCAAAATTTTCCGGTATAAAATGCATGGCGGGCAATTATGACATTTGCTTTTAATGCTTATCCGAAAACCGGGAATGATATAAAATGTAATATACATAGAGGTAATTCATATACGCTGTTCGCCGATCCTCTGACGGTTCTTGGTTCGATGCCTGAGCGTCATTTATATTCTGCCATGTATTTCAAAGGGGGATAGCGTAATCTTATTTTAGGAACTTCCTTATCAGATATTGAATTGAAACTTTGGAACAGGTCAGAATGGCACTTATCTAATATTAATATGCAATTGTTCCGCACGATCGGATCCTTAGTTCGACGCCAGGTGGTCTTTTGCGCGAAGTTTTCAAATTGTTTTCAGGCTTTTCTTGGTACGGTACTGCGTTCAACTGATAGCTTGCAGTATGCAAGCAACTTTTACTCGTGTGTGTGTGTGTATATATATATATATATATATATATATATATATATATATATATATATATATATATATATATATATATAATTTAAATGATTTGCGTAATTTTTGAAGCTTTAACATATCGTGAAAGACAGAAAGATTTCGTCTTTGATTATTGAAAAGAATATATCGAGAATGTTAGAGCGTTTACGATTATAGCCATCCAAATTTAAAATTATAGCCATGGTATTTCAGGTGAAAAGTTTTATTAAATATTATAATTATTTAAGTTTATAATAAGTATTCTGCTTATCAATTCAATTCTCAACTTAATGTTCTAACTTGTTGCAAAATTCGAGTTTTCCGAGGGACGCAAAACTCCGTGGTACGCATTCATCCGGTACGCAGAAGTCCGTGAGAGTATTCCGTCGAATATCCAATATTATAATTGCTATTATAGATCTCGAACCAAAATCGCCTTGATCGAGCCAGACTGCGAACACAGATTTCATCTGAATACACTGGAATTATTGTAAAATCCTTGCATACCCTTCGTACTTGATTATAACGATGCCACTCTTTATTTTCAAACTTTTTCTGCATATCAACATATTTCACAAAACAATGAATAGATACCTGAATGAATAGAATTGTTTCTGCTGTGTTGAGAAAATGAAGTAAAACTCAGAATGATTTGCTCTCAGATCATCTCTTTCTGAAAATGTTTATTTACTATATGGCATATACTATTACTATTTGCTATATGGTCTTTATTGAAATACATTGTTAGTTAGACAAATATATTTTACCGCGCTCTATCATAATGTGATTTTTGTTTATGTCGAATTCTATTCCAATTAATAATGAGATTTTAAAACTTGCGTAGCAAACATTATTAATTTTCGAAGTAAATCGTAATGATTTATTTGAATTTCCTGAGTACAGCAATAGTTTGTATGTCTATATTCATTAAATAATAATAATGAGAACGCTATGAATTGTTACCTATTACTCCAAGAATTTATCCTAATCATCCTAATTTTTGGTGAGTTTCTATCGTAAATATGTTGATTGATTAACTCTTTAAACCATTTTACTCTTTCTTTTTGTTTGGAATGAAAGATATGTATAACTTTTGTCAATAGCTTCATTTCATTGCCAATTCTCTTAGCTCTCTGTGTAAGTGCAAAAAATGCTACGGATGTAGAGACCATTAGTTTCCGTCAAAAAAGACAAGCAGTTAATCCATGTTCTCGGTTCAGAAACCCATGTTTTCGAAGGGGAATCTGCATACCCACTGGTGCTACTTCTTTCAGGTAAATTCAAATATTTCAAGGAAATAGTATATCAGTAAGTCCCTATTCATTCCAAAGCCAATTAAGGGTAAGAACGTTTTGTGCATTAAAATCGAAATCAGTGTTTACCGTTTATGAAAAAGAGACGCTTATATAGAGTAAACAAATTATGATGAATATTAAAGTTACTGGCATGTTAAATTTAGTTACATTCTCTGAAGCTTATCACTAAAGTAAAAAATTTTCTTTCAATAAATTTCGAATTTGTTACCAACCTCGTAATATATTTTCATATTGTCATATTATGATGGATTTTTCTTTCTTTGTCAGCCATCACATTTTAATGCATCTTCACACTTGACAAAATATTTTATTTCATTTGCTCATGATCATGTCAAACATATTAGTGTGATTGCATGATCTCCTTCTTTTTCCCTTTTTCAACTAAATTGAACGTGGATGGAATAATTTTGAGCTTGGGAGCTTGCATCAAAAGTGGAAACACAACACAGTTGGTTATCTGGGAACCTGTTATCAAATAGAAAGTGGTCTCTTTTCTAAAGTAAATTTCCAATTACCACCACAGATAGTTGATGCTTTTTGACGATATTTGGTGGAACATTTCCATATTCAATATGAAAGAAACAATTTGTCTTCGTCCACAAATTTTATTTGAAAAAACACGACCGGTTTCGAGGTTAACTCATCTTCAGGTGAAGATGAGTTAACCTGAAGAAGACCTGAAGATGAGTTAACCTCGAAACCGGTCGTGTTTTTTCAAATAAAATTTGTGGACGAAGACAAATTGTTTCTTTCATATTGAATACCACCACAGATTTAAGGGTCATTGAAAGGCTATTTTCTCCAACTGACACAAATTCTCCATCCTACACAATTTTTTATTTTTGTAGATGTGATTGTCACTCAAATTTATACAAAGGTGATAAATGTAAAGATGTAGTAAAACATTGTGAACCTTCACCTTGTGAGAATGGAGGCACTTGTGAAGAAGCACAAGGAACATATCTTTGTAACTGTCCTCCATCACATCAAGGAATCAACTGTGAAATTGGTAAAGCTCAACTCAGAATTCCTGTGAAATTTGCCAGGAAAGTACAAGATCATTTCTAAAAGAAATATTTGTACATAGTCTTATATTTGATTACACACCATAGATATTGTAGCTGATTGCCCCTGGTTATATTATATCTTGAACTAATAAAAATCAGATCAAATAATGCATAATTGTATTTAATGTAGATCTTTTGATCTGGTAAAGTAAGAAAGGTATGAATTAAAGATTAACATTAGAGTTCATATTAAGAGTAATTTATGATTGACTGAAAATTAGACCTCTTAATAAGTAATGATCAATACTCACAATTTGCTGTTATCATAGCTCAGTTGAAAAGTACTTTTTATAGTTGTGACTATACAGGGCACATATGTAACTTATGGAAAAGATTATCATAAATGTTCCATGAAATATACAGATCAAAGAATTGGAGAAAGAAAGACTTTGAGAGTTACATATCTTTAGCATCAAAACTCACATAATTTAGAATATTCATGAAAAGTTTGGAATAATTTTCTCTTTGAAAATCAAATACTACAAGATTTTCATGAGTTCATATCCTTCTTAGAAAATACTGGGGTCGTCAGAATCCGGAAGCCATTTCTGTTATATGAGATAGATATTTTGGTGACTTACATACAGAAATATGTCATTGCATTTGCATCTCTGGGAACAAATTTGAAGATTGATATCTCGACTGGTGATGACTTTTCATTTACAATCAGAGGAAAACACTTTACAAAAGTCAATAATATTAAGGAATGGCTGAAGAGTAAAAATATCCATGGAAGATTAACGTCTGATATGGAACATGGTAAGGATATAATTATTGACATTACATTAGAACAATGAATGTTTTTACAGTTTTGGTTATCCATTCTGCTCATCTATTTCAAATAAATTATCAGTTTCAGCAACTGGTATTTATAAATCTCTTGTTTGAACTCATGGCCAGATCTAGAGGGGTGTGATTTAACACAATTTTCTTATGAACTCATCAGCCATTAACTTTTTTAATGCCATTTTGTTATAATAGATGTTAAAAATTTGATCATCATAAAAAAACTTAAAAATATGATTTTAATTCTAGCTCCTCATCATATTCTAAGTATATTCCTAGTACCACAAATGGGGAGATGCCCCCTGGACCCCTGAATCCACCGATACTTGTAATCCTCAACCAATGAAATCACAATATTCACATTATATTTCTATATGAAATCTACCTATCTATCTATTTATTAATATAACCTCTCTGATTTCAGAACTGATATACGTCTATAATTTCAACCACATATATACAAGGGATTCCTACACTAAGTTAAGGATGAATATTTTCAATGACAACCATGCAGTAATGGAAATGGAGCTGCCATTAGTCATTCATCTTTATAGAGGCAAATGTGTTCCTTCAGTCAGTGTGCATTCATGGTTTGTTTGGCATTTATCATCATAAATAATGATGCACCATGATAAGCAGAGGCTACCAGAATATTTTTATTTATATAGAGAACACAAATTTTCATTTATAAATCATTTAAAGGTTTCAAATATCTGGGCCTTAACATATTAGAATATTATTCATCTTATAAATATATACAATAATTTCAATCATGTTAATGACTCATTCTATAAAAGCTTTTCAGCATATAAAGTATTTATACTATATATATATATATATATATATATATATATATATATATATATATATATATATATATATATATATAACAAATTAGATATTATGTATTTTTTCCATATATTGTCAGTGGTCATGATGTAAAGTACAGCACAAAATATCACCTAAACCAAAGAATTGCCATCACATCCAGAGTGCAAAGGAATTGCATTGATTCAAAACTGATTTATAAATGGAATGTATTCATTCTAAATCCAGAATTACCTGTACTTCCAGGTTTGTATTCAATTCAATATAATGACTTTTGTGACATACCTATATATAATACATCTTAATAAAAATTATATATATATATATATATATATATATATATATATATATATATATATATATATATATATATATATATATATAAAATATTTATGCCTATTATCTCACTGAATATAATCCAAATTTATATTTTATCTACACAATAAAATATTTAAACAACATGTTTGCAGAGTCAGAATATTTCTTGACCAGATATAAATGAGTTTCAGGGATGCAAAAGATCCCACTCAGGATCAAAGGGCTTGTGAAATACTTCACAATACTTTTGTCTTCTTTTAACTATCCTATGAAGGGAGGTATCAATAACAAAACCCAATAAATATGTTAAAATTAAAATAGTTATAAATGATAACTCAGTTATGTGCTCACATGTGATGATTCCCTAAATTTCTGTTGAATATATATTAAGCATAGAAAATCACTTTTGAATCATCCACAAGTAGACTACATTACATTAAGAATCTTACTAAAGAATTATTTCTTCCTTATTGCTCACTTTGTATCCTATTGATACTTGAATTTTTCATTAAAACTCAGCAATGATAAGCTTAAGGAAAACTAATGCAATTTAATAAGTATATTATTTACATGGACCTTCCACAATACATCTTCATTTTCATGAAATATCTACTTAATGTTACATTGTATAAGGCTTGAAATAAATAAGTAGTTATATTTATCATCAGCCCTTTTCAATATTATGTTAGATATAGGCCTCCATTATCTGTTCTCTAATTTAAGCCAAACAATTTATTCTCAGAATTTAAAATAGAGCACTACAAACTGGATTTTTTATTTATCTTTAATGTTTCATTTTCAGGTAGACAAAAGGTTGTATCTTCTGATTTGCCCAGTCAGATGATTTTTGAGCCATTTACATTAGAAGAAGGATTATATATGCTGCAACTCACTGTGAAAGAAGAATCAATTAACTCGCATTATAATCTTGCAAGGGTTAGTCATAAAGCTATATCTACACAAAACACATCCATGAAAAGTTTCAGCTCTGAAGTTTCTAGCTGTCTGTGATAAATTTTAACATATTTCCTGTGATTTTTTTTACAATTAGTGGTCTTTAAATTGTCAGTTGTACAGAATAACAATTACTAAAATCTCTCACAACTTTATGTGGCTGCAAATTAACTGTCTCTCTTAATTAATTAATCTTGGGATTTGAGTTCCAGTTATGTTGCCATTTCTTTTTCTCCTCGGGTATCCAGCTGCACAACTATTCATGCTAAGTTCTCTTAGCTTCTTTCTTCTTTCCCCATTCTTGTTTAATTAATCTTGTCTTTATAAGTCAGTGAATTCATTTTCTAATAACGATAGGTTTGAAAAACTCTCCACTAACAGAAACGTCAGTATACAGACCAGTTTCAAGGGATGATAACAGAAGTTATCCTATGCAGAATTAAAAGAAAATGGTGGAATGTGGGGCTTTTACTGTTTGTGGAAGGAGGTGGGGTGAGTCAGAGGAAAAGGGTTGAGAAGTGGAATTTCTGAGGTTTACTTGATTTTCAGGAGGAGAGAGTATGATGCAGAAGTTGGAATAGGCACATGGTTGCCATTCATGATTCTCCCTTTGTTTTTGCATATAATAATACTTTCATAAGCATATAGTTTAGAATTTTGATAAATGGATTTATTTAATTTTGTTGCCTAAATTAATCTTTTGTTTGCGTCCTCTGCCGTACGAAAATGTAATAAATAATATGAATCATTTGTACTATTTATTACAATTTCTATCAACTTTTCATTGATTCCTTAATACATATATTTATACATATTTTTCATAGTATTCTAATAATAAGACACACCTGAGAATTATCTCCTGGATATGATTTAGAATATGAATTTATTGTGCCATGACTGTTCTTACACATACCTGTATGTATTTAGATTGATAAATCTATTACTATGTTAATATTACTATGATTCATTACAATAAACTATTTTGTTGATAGTGTTGGTTCACAATAGTCCCAAACCCTCCTGTGGCTCTTATTGTTGGTGGCTCACTGCTAACAAAAGGTTGGAATCAAGATTTCGACATAGATGCTTCTTCTTCTTATGATCCAGATCTTTCACCAGGAATGCACCCTAATTCTCATTTAACTTTTATTTGGTCATGCTGGAATGAATTATCAGAATCTGCATCTGAATCGTTTTGTAAAGGCAAGACCAAATATCTATCACAAAGAGGCTAGTTTCAATTAATGGTTTAATCAAAGAATATAAATTTTTCATTTTTATAATATTTATAAAATGAAGATAATGGATTTAATGATTTTCTTTACTTTTCATCATAGAAAATAAGCTACACATTCAAAGAAGGAGCCTTCAACCTAATAAGGTGTATGTATTTCAATTGGTTTTAAAAAAAAATGACCTCAATTCCAGCACGCTTCAAAAAATTCGCACTGTTGAGGAAAATCCTCCCAAATTTAGACTTGTGTGAGTATTCCAAAATATTTTCTTACCATTTAGCTATGAATGAACTTACTGCTATTTCCTTGATTCCAATAATGCTTTCCAATTTGAAGAAGGATTATATTAATCATTCATTTCTCATCATGAGTGGATAAAAATAATTTACTTTCTCCTGTTGGCAGTCATAGATGTCATACTTAAGTGATCAGTAAATTAACTGCATTGATTATACTTTTGCAACCTTCCACTTGTTTCCTTTTTTATTATATCTCATATTGAACATAGCTACTTATTCTCAATCACTGCAAGTAGGATTGACTTATCATTAGGCTAGAGGAGACCCTGGGTCAAAGCCCAGGAGCTAATCTCTAGTAGCCCATGATAGCATCTGTCTTTTCAATTTCAAATATGACTATAAACCACATGGGATATGTCACATATTCTAAGTATATCCTTTTTGACATAATTATTACTATTAACTCTACTCAATTTTCTCTTATCTCACTTGTTTTCCCTTATGTATTTTATTGCATTGTTCACTCAGCCACATACTTTGTTGCATGTGATCTTTCTTTTATCGCAATTCATTTACAATGGCGATACATCAACTTAAAAGTGTTTTATTTTTAGTAGAGGCTCTACCTAATGGAATGATCCATGGACCTCTTAATCCAAATCTGCTGTAAGACCTTTTTCTTCAATCAATTAGTTCCTTCCATCTTTGTGGAATAAAGTGAAAAATAAAATTTTAAGTTATTGCTTTACATTAAGTTTAAAATGAAAAGTTTTTCTTTGTGAACTACTTTCATTATTAAGACGTTAACATCAGATTAGATACACAAATTAGGAAAATATAAGAACAGAAGGGACAATTTATTTACCCAAATCATATGCTAGATACTGTATTACAAACATTAAAACTAAAAGTACCCTGAGTATACACACTGTATTTGAGGAAAAGGATGAAAATTATTAACTCAAAAATGATACCCTATGTATAATTACTATTTCTTTTAATGACTTGAACTTCTTTTTTGGTCTCTTCAATATCAGATTCCATACCACATCTTTTCTAAACTTGGCTATTCCTTCATTCCTTAATAATTACCTTTTTAGAATCCATGTATTAGTTCTGTGTTGCTATTCAACTGAAAGGGTAACTAAAAACATCTTTTACTAAACGACTGTAATTTTCATTTTACAGCAACACTCTTTTTTACTAGGTCTTCCTCAATATTTATAACAATATATATAATATATATAATATATATATATATATATATATATATATATATATATATATATATATATATATATATATATATATATATATATTAATATAATAGGTTATATTAATTAATATATACAATTATGATAGTTAAATTGCTTTGATACCAACAGCTGCATGAAAAACTGTGGGCCTAAGGTGTTGCCAAATGAAGCATTAGTTTACAAGATTTCTAAAGATGAAAAACTTAGCATGAGTTATTCTTGGGATATGTTTCCTGGAGTTGATAATGAAAAGAAATCAATTGACTGGCCAAAGGAAACTAAAGGTGGAAAGAATGCAGATTCTCTGGTTATCTTCCCTAATATCCTTTTACAGGGAGATGAGTACAACTTCAAAGTAGTAGGTGAGCAAATCCTACCAACTTATTCCTGATTAAGGAATAGGTAACAAATTGATTAACATTTTAATATCATTAACAGAATAAATAAATTTTAGACCTTGTATATAAGAACTAAACAAGCTGCCCATTTTGTTTGGGGTAGCTTTCATTTTTTGTCATAACAATCAAATATCTCTTCCCTAACCTGAATTTTTACTTCCATATTTTACAGGAACAACTGAGATGAGCCTTTCATTTGAGATTCAGTTGAATCTTAAGATAGCCTCAAAAATTAATGATGGACAATGCAATGTTGATCCAATTAGTGGAACCTCTTTACTTACACCTTTTAAAATAAATTGCTCTGGCTTTGAAGATTTTTCTGGGGATAGCACTGTTTTGAATTATTATTTTAATCAGGAATACAAAAGTGACACTGAAATATATTGTAAGAATCTTTGACTGAATTAATGCTCAGTTATGACATCTTAAAAGTAGATCAATCTATGCTTCTGTTTTGACTACTATACTGATTCAATATTTAAACTTAAACAACATAACTTATAACTACTTGAATAATTACAGCTTTGCTGTTACATTATGATACTCACCCTGTTGCTGAGAATTTGAATTTTGTTCCTGGTTTATCTGCTGACTACTATAAAACAAAGATATTTATCATTGTAACTGATTGGTATGGAGGATATACCTTCTATAATTTGACTGTTGAGGTAATATTTCAGACAGAGTGTTATGGAAAATTATTCTCTTATTTACATATTTCCTAACTTTCCATCAATATTCAAATCAGGTAAAACCATTGCATAAGGAATGGGACTCAACAGAAATCCTGAAAAAATGTGATGACATTATCAAAAACCCAGCTCTTGTGTATTCCATAGATGACATCTCAGGTGAAATGCTTTCAAGATTCCATCCAACTCTATTACCTTTAGGATTGATCATTAGTTGAAATACCACCAAATAGGAAAAAATAATTCATTGTCAAGAATAGTTTGATTGTTAAATAATTCCTTGATTTTCTTAGCATCCTTTTTTTAGATGAAATTGCAGGTAGTTCAGCAGGGCATACCTATAGTCTCTGGACTATGAATCACTTAACCTTAGGGATCATTGATCCTAGAGTCTTAAGTAGCCCCAAGTAACAACTTCTTGTTCTATGAGAAATCTTAGATATTAACAGCAAATTCACAATCATATTAATCTATGTTTATAGCTTTTTTGGCTCAGTTGGCATCTTCAGTTGGTTCTTCCTTGAAGGAAGAAAATTTGAATAACACCCACAAGATTATCATATTAATTAAACATTTTTATATTAAACTATTCATCGCTATTTTACTTCCTTCTAATTCCTTTAATAAATCAAATTCATTCTATGGAATCAGTCTTAATCTAGAATACACTCTGTATTGTAAAATAACCAACATTTTAAATATACAGAATGTGATGATTAATTATTAAAATAATGGTTGTTTATTTTGGCAAAAAATTAAAATAATTTTCATTTTATAATGAGATTCCACACAATAAAGCCTTAACTTATTGATTTCAGTTGATTTGTTATTGTTTATAATCCAGTTTTATCTTGAAGATGTTTAGGTATGTTCAGCAGATATTTAAATCTTTGTGGCTATTTTATAATTCATAAGACTGACCATGAAGTATCAAACACATCTTGGAATTCTGCTGATATGTATAAAATAACAATGTGTTTCAGACTTATATAAAAAAGATCTCTGTAAATATTATACCAAAACATTCCGATTTTCGTTCAATTAATCTCAAATTAGCTACAAAGACCTATATGGTGACTGGTTAAAAACTTAATATTATATTCTACTTAAACTGCAGCTATGTGATACTTCTAAAGCATATATGTATAAAAACTTTAAAATAATATAGTTCTGGAACGTTTACCTCTTCCATTTATATCAGGAAGCTTGCAGAATATCTCTGCATTAACAGATATATTACCAGAGTCACAGGAAAAGGATGAGAAGAAGGAGTTAAGGATGAAAATGAGAGAGATTTTTGTTCAAACTCTATCTAAAGTATGTTAAAATAATTTTATCCTATCATCTGAGTAATGATAGTTGAAACTGATAGAATATGAATAGAATTTTTTAACAACTTCATTATTTTTGCAGCTAAATGTATATGATATTTCCATCACACAGCAACTTGCTCTAGTTCTTTTAAAAATCCTCTCTCCATGGGAAGGAGAGGAAAAGACAACAGATGCAAATGGTGATGAAAGATATGATTCCTTTAGTTCCATAACTGTAAGTTTTGGGGGCCTTTTATTGAAAAGACTTTCTAATCAGCTCTACATAAGAAGCTCAATTCTGCAAGGTCTTAGAGTTGCTGAAATCTCCAGAACCACTTCTGTACACGTGGCCAAGTTAGTATCTGTTTTCTTTAGCCTTTAATATTTTTATTGCTATATAATTTTGACTTTTCTACTGTTATTTGATCATATGTGTGCTCTTTGGGTTGCAATAAACAAATTTATTCTTAATTATAAGTAAGAAAGATTAGATTTCAATGTTGACCCTTTAGACGTATGTTTTACGAGTAAAATTTGCTTGTATATTGCAAGATGAATATCCACCAAAACATCCGATTAGGCTCGGAACTGCTTGCAAAAACATTTTTAAGTTCATCTACGCGTATAACAAAACGGAAAAATTTAACCGACCGGTCTGGTATCGAAACAAGGTCCATTACCGTAGACGTCGCAACCGATTAAATTTCGATACCACGCTAATATTATGCTTAATTTCAAGTCAATATAATATCGGAAAGGTCCTCAAACGTAATACTAAATTTCCCATTAATTGTATGGTAAAATGCAAATAGTACCCTGGCGTCAAATCAAGGACCATCAGGGAAGCGGTAAACTGCTTTTGTAAAACAAATTCACGGCTGCTGCTCACTTCCCGGGTCATTTTCCTTTTCATGAAACATCGTGCATAGCCTAGTGAAAGGCGAAATGAGCTATTTATTGGATGTTATCCTCAATTAGCCATCGCACCTTCTACGTTTGGATGTTCTCTAGATTTGTAGAAGCATCTTCCTTCTTTGATCTCACTGAATCTTTACGTTTCAGAGCACTAATTTTCATTTTCACGTTTCTCTCCTCATCGGATTAATGTGCTTAAATATTCACTTGCTCTTTGTCTTATCAGTTGCGTATGTCAACATCTAGGAATATCTTTGGATTTTTTACTCAAGATCCTAATCTTTGTCAAAGCAGTTTTGAATTAAAGGATTAAAACGGACTTCTATCTTCTCGGGATATGCCTCTTAAAATGATCTAATTTTCCCGCTATACGTTTCTTATAGGAGAATTAAGGACCTCCTGGACCCGAACCCAGGACCTTCTCTTAAAATAAGATTTCATAAAACTATTTGATATACCGACCGTTCCTAAAATTTCATGTCTGTATCATATCGGTAAGTTACTCAGAAGTAATCTCCGTAAGAAATGCATGGTAGAATTGAAATGACACCCTGGCGTCGAACCAAAGACTGTCAGGTAAACTGCATTTATAAAACAAATTCATAACTGCCGTTCACGTGATGAACTTCGGTTTTCTATGTTTTTAGGAATTGCCTCCTAAAATATTTTAATTTCCCGCCGTATATATCTTATGCGAGAATTAAGACCGCCTGGTGTCGAACCCAGTCGCTGTTGGTGAGAGAAAATTGTATATTAATGTTAGATAAGTGGGGATAACGGAATCTTATTTTAAGACCTTCCCGATGCTATTCTGAGCTGAAACTTAAGGACCGGTCATAGTTGCGCTTTTCTAAGATTGATATGCAATTGTCTCTCGCCAAAGTTCAACGCTAAGCCGTCTACGTTGTTCGTAAATCACCCTTATGAAATGTAAGGCGGGAATTTCATATATTTTTATGAGGCATTTCCCGAAAAAATAGAAATCCACAATGAGCCATATGAACAGAAGACATGAATATATTTTACAAGCGAAGTTGACCGTTCCCCTGATGGTCCTTGGTTCGAAGAAAGAGGACCATTTGCATTCTACAGTATATTAAAATGAGAAATACGGAATTACGTTTGGGGACTTTCTCGATATGAACCTTTGGATACGGTTTAACATGCCCTTATCATTTAGAAGCATGTCATCATACCTCAGTAAGCGGTTCTGGGTTCGACTCCAGACAGTCTTAATGCTCCCGTTTAAAATGAATGGTCAAGATTGCAGAGATTTTTATGAAGCACTTCACGAAGAAAGAAATTTATATTTCAGCATGTGAACAGCAGTTATGAATATGTTTTGAAATGCACTTTATTGTTTCCCAAATAGTCTTTGGTTCAACTCCAGTGCATTATTTCCATTCTGAAGGACTCATTTCCGTAATTTTGTATGCAACAAAATCTTCCGAAATGGTTCTGGGTTCGACACCAGGACGATTACATGATACGCTTTTTTATACATGATGTTAAACTGTAGGATGTTATTGTAAGCACTACAGAGGTAGGATGGAAGTAAAATCAAGCATATTATCCAAATTATTCATTATTATCATTTTTCTGTTTAGTATAGTGATAATCCATCATTAATTATGGGAATGTGTGTAGAATCAGTAGACAAAGCCCATGATCTTGGTTCCTCTAAGCTGCACACCTTAGCAGCCATACAGTAGTTTGTAATTGTTCTTTTATGTTTAATTTTAATAACTTCATTTTTTAATTAAACTGAAGGGTTAGAAAAATTACAACTTAAACACCTCCTTAGTATATATATAGCTAGGTAAAGAAAGAGCCCATGGTTTTTCTTGGTGTTAAAAGATGGAAAAAATTAGTGAACTATAAACAATTGAACTATGCTTAATATCGTGATATTAATTGTGCATCATTAAATACATTTTCTCAGTTATAGAATATTACAAGCAAGAGCCTATGTATCACTGATGTATTTAAAGGGAAAGTAGAACCTCAATAAATAAGAAATTTTTCAACAGCACACTTCTTTCTGTTGGAGAGTTAATCATAAGAAATCAAACTGATATTTTACATGGAACCATTGATGACTGGGAAGTGGATAAAAATGTGGATATCATCTCCAAAGATTATCCAGACTACACAGAATTAGAGTATGAATATCAGTTCAATCTTAAGAATGTAAGTTTTCATTTAATATAAAAATCTGCAGGTACTAATCATTCTAAAAATTTAAAAACTACCACCTTTGGAAATGCTTAAATTTAAGGGCTTTTAGTATCTGAAGTATTAATAAAAGACTCAAGCTAGAAAAGTGAAATATTCCATGTGAAATGACTTTTTTAAATATGAATAAACTGCTTTGAAATTGTAGGAATTGTCTATATTAGTTGATCAGATTTCAATAGTCAGTCATGGGGATCTTTCTCATACTTGAATAAATTTATTTTTTTCAAGATTTTTGATTAAATGTTTTAATCAGTACAGGCAAGGAGCAGTATGGTTCTTACAGGGAATGGAGCAACTTGGTCATGCTTTTGGAAAAATCTTGCTGAAAGATGAGGATGCGATTGAAATTAAAACCAAAACCATTTCCTTCTGGATTAAGGTATTTTAGCGGTTAAATTTTACAATGAGTAGAAAAATAACTTTCATGCACGTATAATGTTTTTATTATTATGAGGAGAGTTAATGATAAAAAGATGATTTAAAACATGATTCTCCTAGCTTATTTTAGTCAGCAAATAATTATTAGTATATTACTTAAGTTTATTTCTACATGAGAGATTAACTAAAGTAAGAAGTGATTCAAGGAAGTATCAGTAGAACTTTAAGCTATAAATCCATTTTGATCAGTTGGTGCTTATTCAATTTTAAATAGAGGATTCAACACTATTATGTACAATATGCAAATCAAGTTTTACTTCTCTATATTTATTGTTAACTTATTTTCATTTTATTTGTAATATCTATGAATGAGTAGGTCAATGTATTAATAAAGTTTTCAAATTTAAATGTCCTTTTTATTCATCATTTTAATTTATATTCATTTATTTACATTATAAATATTATAAATGATATTCAATTTATGTAATTTCTATCACATTCCTTACAGATAGATGTACCACTTGATTTAGTAGGCAAAAGGCTAGGAATTTCTGACAAAGCCTCTGGAATTTTTATTTCTAAACAGTTAGCAGCAAATATTCAGGATATTGCAACAAAAATAATTGGAATTCAAGTAGGAAACATTCTTCTATTTATAGAAAAGATAAATAATATTAAAATTTTAAAGTGAAGTTTTTTGATTTGAACTGAAATGTATGTATTTGATAATAATCTTATTAAAAAGCTATGTTTTTAGCTCTATATCTGTAGAGAAATTTATGAGGGAAATTAAATAATCATTAGTCTTACATTTTCAAATACAATTTATAGTTACTAATTGCTAATCAAGATTTCATTTAAAGTTATTGAGTACCTCGATTAAACATATTTAGAAGATACTAATTTAGAGTTAGAAATCTTAAAAATTTTCAGCATAAATCTCGATATTAATATTTTCATCTATAAATGTGTAATTCTGGAATTGCTTTTTGGAAGCAGAATGATTTAATTTCTTCCTTTGATAGACAATTATTATACAACCAATAGAAAAACATTCACTGGACATCTGTTCGATCATGGGAATGTGGTCCTGTTTATTGAATATGGTTAAAAATTCTTAAAAGTTAAAACTGCAGGCCTTCAATCAGTCTACATTTTTTGTTCCTAACACTTTAATTCAATGTTATATAGGTTGGGATATTCTCATCTAATCCCATTTGGTGGAGAAAAATTCCATCAATATACTCTGATATACTACATGCCAGTATGTGGAATGCAATTACAGGAGAAAACATTCCTAAGAGCCATAAATCAGAAGATATAAAACTTTCTCTGAAGATGAAACCAATCACAAATGAAGATGGAAATTATAATTTAATTAATGTATCTTTAGATATCTCAGAAAAAATGTCAGAGAAGGACTTCATAGTTCATCAAATTAGCTTTCCTTGCAGTGGAGCATTGATGATACAATTTGATGACCCTAAAGATGTAGATCAGATATACTTGGTAAGCATTTTGTTCAATAGTTTTTCACAGTAAAATCACCTGGAGATTATTGAAATAGAGTTATTATGCAATTTTGATTTCTTAATTTATAACATAATTTCTCCTTTAATTATGGAAAATAAATAAAGCTTGCAAGCAATGAAAAATAATTTTACAAGTACATCCTTCAGATATTGATGTAAATCATCCTCAGTTCCTCAGAGAAATCTAAAGTTTAGGAAATTGAAAGTAATCTACTTAATCTTTTTTGTAAAAGGTTGCAGTAACTAAGGATCATCGCCCAAGTCTTGAAAGTTTTTCAGAAGACATATCAATTCAGCTGCCTCACAATAATCCAGGAGAGAATAAAGAATTAGTCATTCCAATTATTGATAGGCCATATTCGTTCAGAGTCATTGGTTCCTGTGAAGCTAATGATGTTTTGGAACAGCAGTTATTATATGTAGCAGTAATTCCTAAAGATATACATGTCTATTATGGGAAAAAATTTAAGTACTCATTTAGAGCAAAAATAGTTTTATGTGAGCATTGGGGATTTACCTCAGATTGGTCATCAAGTGAATGTCAAGTAAGAAATCAATAATATTCATTTACAACCCATCTTTGTAATCAACAAAGTTAAGAACATACAGTAAAACCTGTTTATAACTCTCCTGCCTAAGAAGGTATCCCACTCAACATAAGGTTTTCTCTTGTTTCCATTCCCTTTTACAGAAAACACATGATAAAAATAATGCTTAAGACACTCTTTTACCTACTTATAAGGCTGATTTTCCCTTCAAAAGCTACACTGTAACCCACTTTAGCCAATCCTCCTCATTTAATAGACCAGAAACTGTTTATATTCTCTACATTGCCATTTCCCTCTCCATCAGGGTTTACTGTAGTATAAAAAGTATTTGTAAACTCCAAGGTGCAGGAAATTCTGAAGCATATGAAAACAAATCCTAAGTGAATTGATCATCACTAATTATGTGTAAACATACTGAAATAATGTAACTGCTTTTATTCATTTATCTTTGAGGAGAAAGAAAATTATTATTGGTCCAAAACAGACAGAGCTGTATCATGGTTATAAAGGAATAATATTGATTAAAAATTAACGAAATGGGCTACAATCCTATGGCATGCATAATGTGTAATTTATTCTGGAATTATATTCATTATATATGACAAATTGGAATACATTCATACTATATTATATACAATGGAATATATTCAAACTAGGGATATAAGCTTTGAAATTTTTAATAAATATAATTAGCTCCAAGATATGAGTCGTGTTGCATTAGAGTTAACAGTGAAGGGCTTATATTAATTACTTACAGTTAAATGCACTGTTGTATATTATTAATAATTTTATTGAAAATTCTAAAACAAGAGCATACATTTTACCCCATAAACTTCACAGTGCAGGAACACTGCTAAGATTTAAAAGTCCTTTTGAAGGATTTAATTCATCTTTTTATTATTTTCTTTGGGGGTATATACTCTGGTTAAAAGTCTAAATCTAATAGAGATAAAATCCAGTTCTAAAGAGATTTAATCTTTCATAAGAAAACCATAATTAAAATTTCATTTTAATTCATATCATGTAATTTATTTTCATTAAAGGCAGGGCCAGAATTATCATCAGAAGATTATGTCCATTGTAGCTGTTCTCATTTGTCCCTATTTGGAATCTCTCTATTGGCAGCTCCAAATAAAGTGAACCCATTTTCAGATATAGTACTATTTCTGGATATATTTCAAAATCCCATTTCTATAACTGTTGTCTCAACCATCCTGATTATGTACCTATTACTATTACTTTGGTCACGAAAAAAGGATTTGCATGATAGGAAAAGGGTGAGTAGTTAAAGTAGTGCTAATATTCATAAACAATACACTAATATGTTGCTGTTTTAAACCAGCCAAATTTAAGCAGAAATGAAAAATATTGGTATTGGTATTATAACAGACTTGAACCAATGCCTCCCACTATTCCTACAGATATTTCATTCACTAAACTATCATGCTTAATGAAAAGCAATCCATTTTCAGGATGATTTGTATCCTAAGGAATAACATGAGGATTATTAAAAGATAAATACTTAGCATGTATAGGTAGGTACCTTAAAACCTAAAGTAACTAAGGAGTAAATATTGATGAGGGCCTCTGGCGTTGGCTTGTGTCACTATGAGAGTGATTCTCATTCATACTTACTTTGCTTTCAAAGCTTACATAAAATAGAGTGGATTTAATTTGGTATGACAGTTTATTGTTTAGAAAATCTTTAGGAAAAGTGGAAGACCTGAGCTCAACTGACAATCCTAATATCCATCATCTCTGTTTCTCCTTGATAGATCACTAAATTTAATGTAACTTTTAATTTATTCAAAGAACAACATAATCAAGGTGATAAACTAAAAGGATCAGGAAAAGGATAAATTCATCTAAGGAATCAATAGGTTTTATACCCGACTCTTGTCATCACATGGAATTCCATACAGGAGCTCCAATCTAAATGCATAGGCATTATAAATATTCTTATAATAAATTTCATTTTATAAAAATAGTAAGAGCTGTGGATAATAGAACAAAATCATTCTAAAAGGTCATTCAGTGATAAAACAATGTAATTAGAAAGTATCCTATTTTTGACTTCACCTAAGACAAATCTACTCCATTCAGAAGTTTTACATGAATGGTATTTTAGAGTTGATTCCAAGGAGAATTATGAACTGCCAAACAAATACAAGTTAAACTCATTCATTGATACTCAATTAATTTTTCATTGCAGAATTTACTGTTGTTTTTGGGACAAAATTATCCCACGGACATTTATGTGTATATTGTGACTGTAAATACTGGAGCAGGAGACAGTTGTGGAACAACTGCAAATGTTGCACTTCGAATTGAAGGCACTAATGGCTTAAGCAGGGTTTGTATGTGATATATATATATAAAATTTGCAAATGTTTAAACGTTCTTTCTCTTAAAGAATCGCATCCTTCACTTTGAAGAATTTAGGTAATGTTTTTGCTGTACCATTCATAATTCTCAAATGAAATACTTGTCTGCAGAGTGCCACATACTGAATACTTACTTGAGGCTGTCCACACATATTTCAGATTTTAATAATTAATACTTCCTAATAAGTATCTTTTATTTCTCCTCCTCTTTTTATAAGCAAAATTACTGCTACAAATACAAAATAAGAAGAAAATTTGGACTTTAAACATTCATTAATTCTTATAGCATCATTCTGGTTTCCATATTCAGAAATATTTTGAGAAAAAATTTCATTTTTTTCATCATATGCTATATTTCTTAATTTCTCTCCCTTTTACATATTACTTATACCAAATTAAATATTTTCCTCCAGATATATTTACTATCTACTCCAGGGTATCAAACATTAAATTCAAATGCACAAGATTGGTTTGTTTTAACAACCCCTGAACCTCTAGGAGAGCTTCTTAACATCAGACTATGGCATGACAGTGCTGGAGAAAAACCATCATGGTGAAGTATTAAAATTATAATGACTATCATGATGAATATATGATAGAAAATACCAAGTTATGAAGAAAGATATGAATGACATATGCACATTTAACAAAAGTGGCTTTTTATGAAATTCTGTAGGTTTTGTGATTCAGTGATATTGAGAGAATTTGAAGAGACAAAAGTTGTTGGTGTGTGGGTATTTTTGGTAAACAGATGGCTTTCTGTAGGAGGAATGTCTAAACAAGCACGGATTTATTACTCTGCCACTCTTCCTTGCTGCAAAGTAAGAACTGCCACACAAGCAGAATTGATCAAGTGGAGGCTTGTCTTTAACAATAGTGCAAGATTAAATTTCTCTGATAAGCATGAATGGCTAGGTATTTTTAAAAGGTTAGTGGTGTCAAAAGAACTTTTTTTGAGAATGTCCTGTTCAAGAGTAAAATTAAAAATTTAATTTTCCATTAATGAGCAAAAGTTAAAATTTAGTCAAGCTAATCATTGCACATACAATGAAAAAAAATTTATATTATCTATTATTTATTTTACATCAAGACAAAATTAAAAAATTAAAAAGATGGATATTTTTTAAGTTGCTGCATCTGTGGCATAGAGGTTAACTTCCTAGACCAGTGATGCCAAAGGTTTGAATCCTGGCTGTGGTATGGCTATTTGTGATTGTGACTGAAAAGGCTAATTGTAAGACTGGCCTTTTAAGGACCACAATTCTTCAAATAAATTTGTTATTTTTATGACTAAATGCATAACATTTTTTAGTAATTTTCTTTTTAAGATTACATAAGTTATTATTTCTTGATTAATGATGCATTCTTCATCCCTTTTTATATCTCTCACAATAGGTGAGAAGAAATTTTCTAAAAATGGTTTATTGGACAAGTCAATAAGTAAGAGAAGCTGCTCCTCAACCTCTGTATAGTGAGAAATTAGAGAAATGAAAAACACTTATAAGAAAGAATACAATGCAGTCTTTGATTCTCACTTATCTAAGTTCAAGCAAACCAGCAATAATTAAATAATTGGTAGCTCAAACGTTTTTTCAACAAATACTAATATTTAAGCTTAATTTTATTCATCCCACTTTAATAGGCCTGCACACAGTCCATACACAAGCTGTCAGAGGCTATCAATGGCTGTCTGTGTCCTTCTCTCTACCATGCTAGCAAATGTAATGTTGTATGGAATCCCAGAACCTGAACCAAGTGAGCAAAATGAATTTCAACCTACAATAATGTCAAAGTCTAATTAATCAACATTTCTATGGGATAATTCACTTGGTATTCAATTTAAAAGTTATCTCTTTCTAATGATAAACATCTCTAAATTAGTTTTTTTCAATTTTTATTTCAGGTGCACAATTAGATGAGGGATTTTTTTATTTCACTCTCAGAGAATGGATAATTTCAATCGAAGGTGCCATAATCGTGTTCATTTTGAGTGCTCCACCATTCTTATTTTTTAGGTATGACAAGTGTATATTATTTTAAGATATCTGGGTGCCATGTTTTCATAAGAAATCAGAAGGATTTGTATTTGCATTTTGCATGAAACAAGATGAATTAAATTTTAAATGAATAATGAAATGAAGTTTCTTCATCCTTTTTTTTTAAAGGCAAACATTTAAATGATCACCTTCATAAATTATGCAAGACTACTGATTTATATCAATGACTTAGGTCAAAGTCTTCAAAACTGAAATGATTAGAATTTGCAATCCTATATTTTCTCTGAATTCATGATTTTTATATCAGAACATCACTCATTATTATTGCTCTATTCTTTCTGATGATGAACTACATTATCAAATGGGTACATAGAGATATACTTTTATTCTCTTTTAATTAAGGTTTATGTCTTAATTTATACAGAATCTCAACATGTCCCTTGTCCTTATACTATCAAACTTTGGCTTTTTACTAATCCTTTTAATTAGGATGTAAATCTAACATACCTAGACTATTTTCTTCAGAAAGATAAGATGAAATGCTCCATAAGCCAGAGCATACCTAAGTTCCTTTTGTCTTTGGCAAAGGTGTGCTTCATCCCAATCCATTATGATTTAATTTTCACATGCTTCAGTAATGTATAGCCTCTCATCCCTCATTTTTTATATATGTTTTGTGACTAAGTTTAGTTAGAAAAAGACAAATCAAAGATCAATACATATTTTATTAAGAGAACAACTGCATTATATTATTTCTGATTTTTGACTTTATCTTTTGCAATTACAGGAACTCTGAGCCTGGAGAATTGGATATAGAAAAATGGTTAGCATCTATGACTGAAAGTTTAAGGCAAATATTTAGAGGAAAAAGGAATGAAAAAGTTTCTGAAAAGGTTAGTTTTAAACTAAAAAAAACTATGGCTAGGTTATGCTAGATATACTTACTTACAACACATTACTACATATAAATCACTTTAAACAACATTTTACACTGTTCCTTAATAATTGATCGGTATTTGAGTTGATTTACTTAAACAATTATGGTATTATAATAGAATACCATAATTAAGAAACAAAGATTCATGTTACTTTGAAGTTGACTACTCAATAAGCTTTGAAATAACAGCCCATCTTTTCTCAAATTAAATTTTGAAACATTTTTTAATAGGAAAATTTCTAGTAGACGTTGACTGTTCATGGAAATTACACTCACTGTAGACTTTTGGTAAGATTTATACAGACTCAATAACGACCTAATGTTTTGGATTTATATAAATACAGAGCTAACTGGATGGGAAGGAGAATTATGATAAACTTCATTCATTTTATGATTTTTCTTTTCATAGGATTCAGGACCCCCAGAAACAAGCTTTTTGAAAAGTATAAAAATCATGGATGAACATTTCATCAATACAGAACTAATATCTAAACTGGAAAAGCATTCCTATTTGTTGCCCAATTATTTTCGACTTCTTGCATGGTGAGACAATTTCTGAAACCTAGTCCTCCGACTTCACAAGTCTTAGAGTACATAACTTTATAATTCTCGTATATAGTTTGAATCTTGCATGTATATCAAATAAAACCATCTCTTCTGCAAGAAGCAATTAAATATGAGGCACTATGGTTAAATAAAACATAAGCTATAAATGTTTTAAGGTTCACAAAAGGTTAATATTGATTCATACATAGTACATGCTATAGGTATGATATGGAGCATCACAGAAAAAATAGGTATTTAAGTAGGATGAAAGGCAAATCCATGACAAAAGAAGGACTTGCTTTATAATAGCAACTATCAAAAACATTGAAAATGACTATTATAAATTTGTTTACTTAGGATATGGTGTGTTGCAGCTATGATTATCTCCAGCTATTTGACCTGTTTGTATGGACTTTCATTTGGCAAGTTCAAAGCATTACTGTGGATATCATCATTTATGTTAGCATTTCTCCAGGGAATTTTCATTTTCCAACCATTGAAAGTCATAGGTTGGGCTGCTTTAGAATCATCTATTATGAGGGTATGTATTCTATACCATTACTTGATGTGACTCTTAGAAATGCCAATTTAAATTAATAATATTTTTACCCGAGGGTAGCTTAAAATCATGCAAAATTCTAAGAAACTGTGGTTAAGATTTTAAAATGACAGCCAAATTCACATTCTACTTTTCTGATATGATTATACACAATCAGGAGAATGGAAATTTCTTTGTCTCTCTCAGAGATGTTAAAGATTTGGTTAGTTTATTTTGACACATTTCATGGAGCCACTTATGAATGCTTAACTGTTTTTACCATGATTATCTGATGGGCTGGATTAATTGTATCTTTTGTCAGCTTATTGTGTTCATAATTACGTTGCAGATAACAGATGGTAAAATGTATAGTGAACTGATCGAGCATCCACCACCTGAAATAGCAAACATGACTTGTATTTCTGCTCAAAGTAGAGATAAAACAAAGAAACTAATATCTAGCATAAGCAAGTTATCTTTCTTTGGAGGAAGGGATATTAATGCTGATAATCCCAAACCACAGAAAATAATTCAGGTAATATGTTCTGATCTTAAAGATTATGAAACATTTTTCTGAAAAACATTTTATCCTTAATTGTAAAAATAACATAAGAATTATAGATTTCTATTTACAACTTCAGAAAGCTGTGTTCTTACTCTGGGGTTTATGATTCAACATTAATCATAAATATCTGCATTCATCATAATCATACTCATCATGTATACGAAATTGTAAATAAAATTAATCAAGAGCAATATCTTGAGCCTTTAAATAGCTTGTATATTATTTTCATACTTACTTTCTTTTCTCAATGCCTCCATATCCCACCTCCAAAACTACCAATATTCATTACAATGCTGAATGGACACTGATAAATGTTGGCCCCCATCAGAAATAAAACCCAGGATCACTTCCACTGAAGGCAAATGCATTGCCCACTAGGCTATCTGGAGTTCAATGAATGGAGAGTTGGAAAACTTAAAGTTAGAAATCAAGTTATTGAGAAATAAAGCAAAGGGAGCAAATTAATAGGGGGTTTATGTGCCCTAATATATTAATATTAGGGCACATAAACCTGCCATAAGGTATACCATAAGAAGACTTATGATATGAACAGAAATTGTGTAAATTATCAGAGGCATTTCATAAAATAGAGCAAAAAATTCTGTAATTTCAGAGAGAGAGTTCTGACTTTCCTATATTATTATAATTCCAGCATTTGGCAAGAAAAGAAAGGAGGTGGCGAGAATGGTCTTCTTCTTCTGTAGACATATTGTCCCTTCTGTTTTACATCACTGCCTTATATATTGTGACATATTACACAAGTGACCCTACATCATGGAATAGTGCCCATGTTTTTCAAGAAATTTTGTCTGAGAGTCTTCATAACCAAGGAAAGAAAGGCCCTAAACTTGACAGTCTGACAAGCAAAGCAGAGTAAGCTCATTAAACTGGAAAACCAAAGTAATAATTAATTTAAGCTCAATTCTTAAAGGCAAAAAATTAAGAATCAAAATTTGGATACTTTTGAAGGGAAAATGTTAAATTCCGTATGCTTCTCATCATAACCTCTCATCATACCATCATTTCTCATCACACCAGAATTATTTGCCCAATACTTCTCCACTTTGTATGATTCCAGTCCTGGCATTTCTACTAAATTTTCTTCACATTTAGGACTATATAATGACCCAGTCACATTCTATCCAAATTCTAACATGAGCAACACTGTAAACATAGGTTGGTGTAATATAAACCAAATTGATGTCACCAAAGCCCTTCGGGAAATTGACATAAGCAAGGCCCCTGGCCCTGTCTGTGTTCCACCTACAATTCTATAACGTTGTCACTCATCTTTCTCAGAGCTATTAACACTACTATTTAACAAGTCACTTATGAGTGGCCTATTCCCCTCAAAATGGAAATACGTATTGCTATGTCAAACCAATTCACAAATCCGACGATAAGTCATTAATTAATAATTATTGTTGCATTGTCACCATTTCAATAATGCCAAAACTCTTCAAAAAACTTGTTTATAATATCATTTATTCCCAATTTAGAAGTATCATTATACCCCAAAAACATGGCTTCATGAAAGGGCGATCAACTCTCACCAATCTAATTTCCTACCAACAAACTATCCTTGAAGCACTAGATACCAATGACCAAATTGATGCAATTTACACTGATATTTCAAAGGCCTTTGATAAAGTTAATCACACAGTTTTAATAGCTAAATTAAAGGCTATAGGTGTACATGGTAGTTTTCTCTCATGGATCGAGGACTATTTAACAAAAAGGTATTTAATTATCAAAATCATGTAAATAATTAATGTACTTCTAAATACTACTATTCTAAATACTGCTACTAATTCTACTTAAAAAAATGTAAATTACATATTCCCAGAAATAACTATTCTTATTCCCTCCTACTTTCCCAGTTACATGTAAATACCCTTGAATCTAGGCAGCAATTGGCAGATCTAACCTTCCTAAATAAACTACTTAATAATCAAATAGATCATAATGAACTATTATCCTTTTTCAACCTCCATGTTCCCTCTCATCAAACCAGAAGAAACCTTACATTTCATCTACATTTCAAAAAATCAAACTACAGTTACCATTCACCTATTAATAGAATCCAGACATCAAATATCTACACTAAAACTCTTGATATATTTGGTCCCCCAAATACATTTAAAACCAAAGTACTTAGAATAATACATTGATTTATTGTAAATTAAAATGTTAGAACTATGCAGTAGATAATAAAAGAGAAATATTCTTAAAGGAAGATATAAGAATTTACAATGTATTTATTGCTATATATATATTTGTATATATATATATATATATATATATATATATATATATATATATATATATATATAATGACAAAAGGGCTTTTCCCATGTAAATTTATAAAATAAAAATAAATATAACTTCATGATGCCTGACAAGTTGGAGATCAGGTTTGCGAGCTACAGTAGACTTTATCTCCTCGATTTCTTCATTTATAATTCATGAAAGAAAATTAATTGTACTTTCCTTTATTAACTCAACTCTGAGGTTTTACATCACATTATATGTTTAAGGATAAAACCCTATGAAAAAATAATGGAATCATACTGATTGATTAATGTTAACAAAATTTCTTATTCAGTTTGCTAGATTTCCTTAACTTGACAGTGATACCGACACTGAATGCAAGGGTAGGATATAATGGAGAGCCAATTCAAGAAGATGAAGGATGGACAGCTAATTTTCCATTTAAACTACTTGGAGCTCCACGACTTCGACAAATTCGAGTGAAATCAGGTTCCCACCTCCTGACATTTGCACTATATAAATACCACCTTTTGGTATTTATTTAATATATATACAGTTTTCACTCAGTCCCCTAAAAAGAGTCATAATTGCTTCTACTTTATCTCAAAGAGAGTTCAAAAATTGCAAAGCCTCACTTGATTGAATTAGATTACAAAATTTAGTGACATCTTTGGCTCATGTGATACTTCTTAGCATCTATGTATGCACGTTTTGAAAATGTTAATTTTCAATGCCTTTGTTTATTGATATTAATAGCAATTGTATAATTATTGTCTTAGAGCAGTACATTATTTAATGCATTACTTTAGGGCACTGTACTGTACCCATGGAAATGAATCCTGTTGTGAGAGAAAACAGTTGTATCCCGCCATACGATTATTTCACAGAAGATAGAAACAATCATAGCATTGGATGGGAGAAGCCAGATAAGCTAGATAATTCTGAAGACAGAGAGCAAAAGCCGTGGCTTTATCATACTTCTGAAGAAACAAATGCTACAATTATCATTGGTAAATACATTATAATTATTATATTGATCCCTCAAGCATTCAGTTCAATGCTGCTTGATTATATTCTAAATGTAAGATTGGTTTCATTTATTTCATTCATTCATTAGACAATGATTTCTGGGGGAAAGCCTTTCTGACCCATAATTTAAACAACCAAAACATAATATATCTACTCACTTTTTATTTCTGCATTTTTAATACCTTTGGATATCATGCCATAGCACTATTACCAGCTTTCTTCCTCTCAACCTTCTTCAGCACTTGTATCTTTTGACACCCAGCCTTACTCTGTCCCAAACAGCTATTATCAAATGTTATTAGAAACTCTCTGCTTCATTTGTGAGCTCATTTGACCACATCATTTTGTCTGCAGAATCAGCCTCATTTGATACAGAAATATATATCTGATTTTGCTTGATTAATTTTCAGTGAAATAAAAATAAATCTTTCTTCAAATTTGAATTTGTCTCAATTCTTCTAAAAAATATATATTCGTAAATCTAGAAAATTCTGAAACATTTCTTGGTTCTAAGCTTTCAAATACATCAACAGGAGATACTCAAACTGTAGTACATAATTAGAAAAGTGGAAAGAATATTTATGAGGACATCAAAGAAAAATAATATGAAGAAAAATTTTCTTAATTTAGAAATCTGCATTATTCCTCTAGAGCATATTATTTCTTTTTGGGGTATTTCAAGAGATAGAAAATGGGGTAATGATAAAGTTTGTGTGTTTGATGTTAATTAAAACCTACTTTACAGGGCACCTAAATTTTTACCCTGGTCATGGATATTGGACTGAACTTGGTAGAAACTTGAAAAATTCCAGGCGCACTTTTGAATACCTGTGGAAATCTGGTTGGTTTGATAGATATACAAGAGCACTGATGATTGAATTTTCAACCTACAGCACAGACTGCAACATGTTCTCTGTTGTTTCCATCCTAATTGAGAGAGGGCCTATTGGAATTTTCCTAACAAAATTTCAGGTAAATTCAGAAGCAGTTTCTTATTTTTAGATGCCTAGGAAATTTTTTACTTATAAAGTCAATAATTTCAGCTGAAATGAATGTCTGAATTCACAACTTTTATAAAACAGTTAATGAATCATAATGATTTTACAAAACTGGCACATCTAAAGTTAGAAATAAGGTTCAAGATCTGTCCAATGTCATAACTATATATTGGTGTGAACTATACAGTACCATATACAATAAAACCTGGTCAAGGTGCAGAGGAACATCTTAAGCAGGATGGTGGTATAATTCTGGTTGCCTTAAATTATATTTTTGAAGAATGGTTTGCTTTTCGCCCAAAGATAGCATCTTAGTTACTCAATTTATAACTCTCTAATGAAGCAGTTTTCAACAGGTGGAAAATTAGGGAAGAATAACAATTTTTTCAACATCAGTGGTGAGAGGGCATCACATGATCTCTCCTAGACTACCCTCACAAAACATTCCCTTTCCAGTTTATTCAGTATATTTAAAACTTGAGATTGCAACAAAGGACACACCACCAAGTGAATTTTTAGTTGAACATACTGCCCTAGAAAAAGTGATATAGTAGATCTCACTCTATGACAGAATTTGCATCACTTCTGATGGTGATTGTTTTGCTTCATGCTATATCAATTTTATCTTCACAAAATCAATAATCTATCGAATAAGGCAAATCATTGGCTATAGTGTGTTGCAGTGCATCTGGGGACAGGAAAAATCCACATCTCAAGTGGGAAGCAGGGCGTCCTAAGCAGTATTTTTACTGTGTGTTTCATGTGAAGGGAAGCAGGAGAAATTCACATGATTGGGATGGCATCTTAAGCTGGTGTCTTAAATGGGTTTTACTCTTTGTGAGCACAAGGTCAAATTTGATCCGACTTTAAAAACAATTCACCATGATACTTCTTGTATATCTATTATTGTTGCATTTCTAATTTATTTTTATCATAATGTGTGAATTGCATGTCATATGACATAAAACCTTAAAAAATTGTTTTGACTGTTTCATTTCAGATTCAAACATCCAGGCTGATTGTACAGGATTCAACAGAATATGCTATCAATATAACTTCATATGTTATATTCATTGCTGCAACTATACTACTTTCCTATAGGCACTGTCGCAGATATTTTCTTTCATACAAAACTAAGAAAGTAGTTCAAACAGATAAGCCTCCACCACCTGAGCCAGAAGCAAAAGGATCAGATACAAAATTGAAAAGATTAATTTGTGTTATTTTTCTCTCTACCAATCAACTAGATCTGAAACCTGGAACTTCCAAATGGAAAGTTCTTCTCAATTTTATCCTTCATCCTAAATCAGATCTCCCTACAGTTAAACCTATCACTGATACAGGGAAGAAAGGACTATTATCACCTGCTTCCTCTGAAATACCAGAAAATCTTAAGTCAACACCAAAATATCCATTACAGCCTCTCAAATATCCAAAAATTTTTGAAATATTCATAGTTTTATTGACTTTCATTATTTTGGGAATTCATATTCAACAATATTTAGCAATTCATAAGCCTCTTGAGAAATTAGAACATGGTTCTGCTTCCACTGAACGCTATAAATTCTTCTCCTTGTTTGACGGACTACTCTGGGACTCAGTGTTTCGGTAAGGAATATTAATTTCTCATTAAGGATTTTTCAATGACCTCTTTCGATGTAGTGCTTTATCCTCTATAAAAAATACAAGTTCTGTTACAAATGTTCAGTACAAATTACAAGTCTGGAAGTTGGAATAGCTGAAATATGAATAAGCAAGGCTATGCCATGGGTGAAGCAGCAGGCTACAGCCTATAGCAGGGGATGCCAAATTTGATATTAAGATCTTCATTTTCTTGATAATAGACCTTATATTTGGAAAAATGTAATTTCAATAAGGACGTGATTGCCTATTAACTTTACTAATCACATTGACTAAGTCTAAGAGAAATGAATGGAGTATAAATGAGATTAGGCAAATTTCCTGTTACCTCAGGTGGCAAAATTGAATAACTTTTTATACAAGTAGAGAACAGGCATACATACAAAAAAATGTACTTCAGTATGTATGTACTTCAATACACACAAGTAATTTGAAATGTCGTCACTCCATAAGTTATTCTGATTTTTAAAAAATAATAAATTTTGATTTCAGCTCCTTCTATAGTAATTAGCAAAGCTTGCCGTCTTAAGATCTATGGGATCCTGAGGGTGTAATGCACTTCCTTTTTTACAGGAATTCCTGGATTGTCGTATGTTAAAATTAGACTTCAGATATTGCCTCAAGGATAGGAATTACTAGGAACTATTTAAAAGTTAGGTCCTCTTTTACCTAGTCAGATCTCCTGGACCATGTATGCTACTTAAAATCCTTTGGTCAATTATGTTATTATCTTTTTAACTTTCAACCATTGGTCCAGGACTTTTCTTCTCCTCCAATTTTACAGGAAGTATACACTCCCACTGCCCAGGTACAGTATAAAATCCCCACTTCCTTTTTCTTGAAAGTTCAGTGAAAGAAACCAGATAAAATACAATGATTTTAATTCTGAAGTCTTTTCAGATGATTTATTTTAGGAAAATGAGTAATGTTGTTAGATTTATCAACTATTTTAGTTATTTATACCTTTCCAAAACCATAACATTTTCCATGATTTGGTAATAAAATATCAAAGCATAAAATTCTTTAACCTGATTAGTTGAATTAAAAATATGAAAATGAAAAGAATATGTAACCATTTATTAACAATAAATTCAAAAATTTAATCCTGAGAAACTTCCAGTACATAAAATCATCACAGGATTATTAAAAAGCGAGGAAACAACAAGTACGATTTTGTAGTGCTTGTAGATTTTCAATATAATTCTCCTAAAAATTATTTTATTATAAACTGTAACACTGTATAACATAAAATAAATATAATACATTTGTTATCGATACTTGTATAATATCATTATATTAAGTTTTATCTTCAATTTCTTTCTTTAATAGATTCCCAAAGGTTGTTATTATCATGGAGATTTTACTAAAAATACTATTTATTTACTAAAAATTTCTCCAGATATAAATGCTTACAAATGTTTTTACCATATGTTAAACTGCTTTTTAGGTATATATTAGCATTTCATGTAACTATAGCGACCATGGCTTTGTGGAGAGCACTTCCAAATTTCCGTCGTCTTCCTACAAAATCTCTGTTTCATTCTGCAAGAGATCCTGTTCCAAATTTGGTGATCATCTCCCTCATCCTAATGATTGGATTTAGCTCAGCTGCCTTCTGCAATTCAACTCTTAGGGGTACTTATGAATTTTCTAGCATTTCAAATGCTTTTTTGACATTGCTGTGCTGGTCCCAACATTCTCCACTGAAGGAAGATTTTTATGAGTGAGTAATATGAATTTCCCACATTAACTTTTGGTATAAGTAAACTTTCAAATTTCTGGCTAAATTATTTCAAATCTATAAAATAAATATCTTCCATGTTTATTTTAAAGTCTTACACCTACAAGTCATGTTTCTACCCTTGACAATGCTGCTACAGGCAGAGAAATGTGCATTGGGTTTGTAACTAATTATTGATGACTTTGTGGAGTGGCATCATGATCTCTGAAAAACTACTCTCACCAGCCCAAAAAACACTACTTTTACTACATAGGAGGAGAAATAAATAAAATCATAAAACGCTGCAAATCCTTTTCCAGTTTATTCAATATTTTTACAACTTGAGATTGGACCAAAAGAAAATACGTCCAAGTGAATGCTTAATTTAACATGCTGCTCTGAGAAAAAGTGATGAAAAAGATCTGAATGTATCTCAGAATTCATATCAGCTCTTACAGGGGGTGGTTCTGCTTTGCGATATCATAACTTTCCCCTCACAAAATTAGTCTTCCCAAGGAAGAAATTCACAGGGAACCATTCTAGAGATAAAGCAAAGCATGACAGAGGATGACTTGATGATTTAAAAAAATGTTTGTCTATCAAACGAGGCAAATGATATGCTTACGCAGGTTGTAGTGCATCTGCAAATAGGGAATATCTGCATCTTAAATGGGAAGCAGTGTGTCTGAAGCTATATTTTTATCATGTATTTTGGGTAAAAAGGACCAGGACTGGAAAATAACACCATATTAAGTGAGATAAGGAGCATCTTAAACAGGTGTTTCTGTATTATAAAAATTCAATATCAAATGACAAATATGAAGGGTTAGGTGAGGGGATAGACTCCTTATTATGTTAATATTTGCCAAAATAAATAACATTTTCTACACAATGGTACTGCCACAATTGTGGTTGATCTACAGCAAGTATGTTCCTCGTTATTTGTCACTATTGATTTGGTCTAAGAGTTCCTATTTCTTTGCATAAGACAATGGCAGAATGAAACAAGTCAGGAGGATATTCCATCTCATGTAATACATTAACTAATTCTGAAGTACAGAATCTCTACCTGATCATCTTTTTTACCAGTATGATGAATACCTGATTTTACTATCATATTTTGCATTACAAGTAATATGGTTATTTTCTATTACAGAAGCTTAGCTGCAAGGATGATATTTTGCATCTTCAGTTTGGTATCTGCCATATACATATTAAACCTATTTTTGGCAGTTCTTATTTCTTATGTAGAGGAAACTCATAAAAAGGTATCGGATATTTTCTGGTTCATTTTAGGTAATATATCATCCAATAATTCTAAGCTGGATTCCTTTCCAAATGGCTCATCAACTTATCTCATTTTCTATTCTCATATATTTAAATATATTTCTATTCTTGTATTTTAAAATAGACCTAAAAATTATTTTTTGTTTTCCATAGTGTTATCCACTTTAATCAGAGTTCAACCCTAAACTTCTACAAAAGCAGGCGCAAAGAACTGCAGTATATTCCATTAAATATTAATCAAAACATTTATCAAAGTAATAATAAAATCACCTCTGTACACATATCAAGAATAATTTAAGATACTATTATTATTCTACTGTTTAAGGGCAAAAGATAAGTTCTCACACTTGACTTAAATCTGAGGAAAAATGGACATGGATAAATCTGACAAGAGCACTCTTGGCTGTCAGTCTGGATCTTCCACTATATGGGCAGAAGCTACATAGTCAGAACATTTAGATATGCCATTTTTAGAGAATTTGTAGTCAAGAGCGAAAGGGAATTTTCCTATGTGCAATATTACCTTTCATCCTTTATCTAATGTTATCCTCATAGGGAAGTTCTTTCTATCACTTTGTATGGCTATTGCCTCAATGAGGACATTGACCTTGGAAGACGCTGCATAGCCACACACTTTGCCCTTAAGAGACAAAGGTATCTCCAAGCGCCGAAGCAGGAACCGTCGGGGGCAATTACTCAGAAAAAGATAATCACCCCCATGGTCACAAATTTTCAGAAGTACCCAGAACTTCTGGGTGCGTGGGTGATTATCTTTTTCCAAGGAATTGCTACCGACAGTTGCTTTTTCGGCACTTGGATATACCTATGCCTCTTAATCATTGAACACCAAGTTCCTTTCCTTTTCTTTCACTTTTCCCTCCTCTGAAAAGTCTAAAAATGCTAAGACTAAATGTTCTGGTTAGGTAGCTTCATAGGCTATAGCATTTGGAAGTGGCCTGGAAAGTGGAAGATCCAGTTTCATGTCCCATCAGATTGTATTATTATTTTCTTGAAAAATATCTTTGATGAGAATTCAATTAACACTGATAGTTCATGCAGATAGTTGTATCTGACTGGTTTGCAATATTCTACAAGAATAAAATAAATATATAAAGTAAATCACCAATAAGAATTTTATATATATATATATATATATATATATATATATATATATATATATATATATATATATATATATATATTTAATATAGCAAAAGAATAAATACACATAATAGAAATTAGAAAATAACCATTAATCAGGGAATAAATTCATTCCCTTAGAATCTTTGAGTATATTTGTTAAGCTTTGCTAAAAAATCTAAGAGATAATTACCCAATCATCTGCGATGAAATATTCCCATAACCTCTGATTAAACATAAGGGTGTGAAATAATTCAGGATGATACATGTATGTCACAAATACAGCTAATAGTAAGCATGCTTTATTTCCAGATGAAGTTACAAAAATATTTTGCACTATGTGATGTTGAATATAGCATTGCTGATTTTTTTTACGAATGGACTAAAAGAAAAATTCCAGCAATAAAAATGAGAGCCAAAAATAAACAAAAATCAAATCAAGTATACATGACAATAAGTGGAACTAATTCAGAAGCATGTGGTCTACCTGGAGGAGGCCCAACAGTTAGTAGAATATCAAATGGAAACAAAATTGGTGAATTTTCAAAGTTGGAGAAAGATGAATATTCCATAGAAGTGGAAAAAATCCATTTTGATGCAATGAGCAAATTGATCAAGTCATGGATCAAAGATGAAGACGGAGCCAACTTTCAAGACAAGGAGGAAAATTATAAGCCTGGTAAATAAAATGGATATCCTCTACAATGTATTTCTCTCCCCTGACAAAAACTATTTTGTTCAAGAATGCAAGACATTAGGGTGTTTATTGTATGTATCAAATGTAAAAAGCTGCACCCTGTAAATGACTACATTTTCACTAAAGTAAAAAATTGGAGTTAATTAAAAGCCAATTTATTTCAGATGAAACCAAATCAAAACTAGTGCCACAAGAGAATGTAATGAAAGAAAAAATGATCGCAATGGCAGCATTTACTGTTAGTCATTCTATGGAAAAAGAAATGAATGATAGCTATGATAAGAAATATCTTTCTCTAATCAGGTGAAGTATTCATGGACAATTTGATTTACATGGAGTTTGAATTTCCTTCCTCACTGGTAACTTATTCAGAATTTTTACTTTACTCAGACTATGCAAGTTTTCATAAGTAGTTTGGCTAAAACAATTTATTCTCTCATTTACAGTAAAAATGTCCTCTTGAAAACTCAGGGAAAATTTCTTCAGTTTATTCAAAGGAATAATTTTAACTTTTCAACTCAACTTATCCCCTAAAAATACTATTAAATACTAAACTAAACTAAACTAAATTGAAACAATTATGATGGAATTTATATTGGAATGACAACCCGCAATTTTAACATCAGATCACAAGAACACCATAGAGCTTTCTTCCATAAATCTCCCTCCTCCCACTTTGCCAAACACCTCTTTGAAAACGGTCATTCAAGTGACGAGTAAATACTAGAGTTACATTAATATGATAAAATTAATTTTTTCTGGAACATTACATTGAATCATTCTTTGAATCTATTTCACATTTTCAAAAAAATCAACATACATTTATGATTTTCCACTCTGTACAGATATATTGATGAAAAATGCAAACAAAGGGTAGCTGAGAAAGAAAAGTTGGATAAAATCAGAGAGAGAGTTCTTCAAATGTACTATAGAAATCAATTCAAAGAAAAACCAGAATTCAAAATTGATTGGGAAGATATTGTAGGTAGGCATTACGAGAAGAGACTGAAAAATACAGATGGATGGAAATCCAGCGAAATATGGAATGAAACTCCAACATCAATGACTGAGAGATCAAGGTATGATACAGAAACCAGTAAGCAACAGGAAGGAAAGTATAAGAATTTGGTTTTTGAGGCGTCTTCATCAGATAATCCAAAGAAGACAGCAGATGAGGAGAAAATAGAGACATCTGGATTGAAAAATATAGAGAACTCAGAAAAGATAAGCTTTCACGACAAATCTATCAATGAAGGTTTGATTGAATGTGAGAAGCAACTGGCTGATAATCAATTGGAGTCAAATGATTTAAAGGAAGTGAGAAAATATTTGGAAATAGAAAATTTGAAGGAAGGGAACTGCAAAGAGCTGAATAACTCAGAATACCCTAATGAAGAAAGTATGATTCTAAGTGAAAGGGGACAGATAAGATATGAATCAGATAATTCAAATGAAACAAAGGAAAGCAGACTCCTAGAGCATAAAGAATACACAATAGAAGATATTAGTGAAAAATCACTGAAACATCAAAAGATAAGCGATACAAATTCAATTGAAAATGACATCAAAAGAATAAATAATGAACGAAGTAATATGCCAACAGATAAAAAATTGAGAATTAGAGCTGGGGTGAGATGTATTATAGAGGAAGAGAGATGGGAAAAGATGACCAATGAGGAAGAGACAACTGATAAAAATTCAACTGAAGATGTTATCCAAAGAATGAATGAAGAATTGCAAAAATTAGAAATAGGGAAGCAAAGAATAGGTGCTAGAATAAAAAATACGACTGAAGAGGAAAGAAACAAAAAGCTAACAAAATTAGAGGCAGTAGCTCACATGAGTGAAAGTGGAATTCCATTCAAGACAACAATCTTCGAGAATCAGATAAGAGCGGAGCTACATTTCTCAAATAATTTAGTTGATACTATTAGAAATCAAGATGAAATCCAAGATGTAGCAGATGAATTGGAAAAGATAATTGAGATGAATAGGGACACTAGGTTTTCTGACTTTACAAAAGATGAATCACAAACTTCACAACATCGTATGAGATCAAAAAATCCAGTTTCTATGGAAGATAAAATAAAAATAGCACAATTAAACGTTAAGAAAAATTTTAAAAAGGAGATACCTTGGTTGTCTATGCAAAAAATAATGAAGGAAGATAAGGAAGAAGTGCTACTTTATCAACAAATGCTAACTAATCCAATTTCAATTCAAAGCGATGACAGAATGCAGGTGATAATGATAAGGATAACAAAATAAGAATTTCAACTAAAATGAGATGCGTAATAAAAAATAAAATTGAGAGTAATTATCAAATGGAGGCAAAGAGCATAATGTCAGATGTAGCTAAATTCCACATTAGAAAAATGGTAGCAGAAAATATGGCACTTACAAGGAAAATGAGAAAATTAAAAGGCATTAAATACATAGGGACAGAGGAAAAAGAGGATATAATGCTGAAATGGGATACAATTCCTTCAACTTTGATTTGCAGCAAAAGTCAACAATCAACCAAACAATTAGTAAAAATTGCAGTGGCAAAGAAGCAGAAGGAGTATTTGATACCTCGAGAAAGTTCTTAATTCCATAATTTTAAGAGCATAAAAAATATCAGCTTCTGATTGTGAGAATGCATTTGAAATATAGATTGCATTATCTTTTAGAAGGGGATGCTTACCAGAACCAAAAACATTTAATGCATCTAATATCTCCAATAAATGCTGTCTATATGATTTTTATTTTAGAAAAAGTTTAATTGAAAAATATTCTCAACAATACATTTTGGGGATCAAAAGACATACCTATAAAATTAATATAAATAACATTAATCATTTTACTCAATTAAGTTCCCCAAGTGGAGAAATAAATGGAATTTAGAAAAATGAAAGTACATAGTATACTACTGATAATTAAGCAGTAATGTTCTATATTTTTTAATTACTTCTATGAAAAATGTCCACTAAGATTTATGAGCTATTTAAAGACTAAATATGCATAAGATATTTATGACAGCTCAATCACTAGTTTAAAAAAAGATTCACATTTTAACGATGTTTGTTATTTTAAAATAATTGTTGTTTAGATCAAATAATTTTATATGCAAGTAATGTGAAAATATAAGTTTTAAGGTGTTTGTATATTTGCATAGCAATGGTAAAGTTTCAATGTTGAGATAAGTATTAATTTGAAATATATTTACAATGAATACAAACTTGGATCCATTTCTTGTTTTAAAATACTCTATCCAAATTCAATTGACCCTGTAGGGTGAAAAATGAAGGAAATGACTCGAATTGATACATAGTAAATAACATGTCTATGAAGAAAAGTTTTCTTAACTCTTAAAATTAAAATGAAAGGTAAGCCGATCATAAGTAAACTTTCAATTTTGTGACTAAAACAAAAATTTGTGAACTTTGCGAGACCTAGCTGATACTATTTTATCATTACTCAAGTTCATTTACTTATTTTACTTAACCCATTTAATTATTTCATAATTTAATGAAGCAATTGTTTTAAGCTTTAAGAAATGTTTCATTTTGTTCTTTCTATACTCTCCTCGATAGTGAGGCTATGAGAATCTATATTAATATATTTGCACATAGAGCATCTGAAAAGTTCCTAGGAGGGGATAATCAGACAGTAATTTTCTTTAAGTGAAGACACCAAATGTGATACAGTGATATCTTTGCAATGCTGCTGCATATGTTTTTGTGGCCATGGTTACTAAAAAAACTGCATGTTGTTAGGCTTTTCATCAAGATTTTTCTTATTAAAGACAACAGTTTTGTTAACTCCACTGACCTGATGATGCCCACTGGAGTTAGCAAAACTGCTGTCAATAAGAAGAATTATGGTGTTGAAATCCCAAACAACATGGAGGTTATTTTAGGTATATTTGTGTGTTTCATGGTTACAGATAATAGGCCAGAATCAATAACATTTTGCTTATAGACAGTAAAATTCAAAAGAACTCTAAATTCCTAACAAACAGTTAGATACTGTTCATAAATTAATGTACAAAGAGTGTCCATCAGTCCAAGGCAACAGCTAAGAATATCAACTGTAAGAGGACAGATCAGGATACCTATCTTGAGTGAGATCACAGCTGATCTATATACAATTGTGTATAGATCGATTGTAAGCTGTTATTCTCGAGCACAACTAACCCTATTTAGGTTGAGAAATTTTAGCCTTTGAAGTTTTCAAAAACTAAATATTACCAATGACCAGGTTGAATAATTATGGCTGAAAAGAATGTATTAAACCTATGCAGTTCATTCAAAAATTTCCAAAAACAAAAGGGATTTACAAAAGCATATCGCTATGTCTATGTGTCCAGAAAGTAAAGTTAACAAGATTTTACATAATGTTTTTATTTTTAATACATAGAAAATGCGTTTCTGTAACCTTCATGTGTATTCACATAATCTAATGCATTAATAAGATAGATGTATCGCAATATTCTTGATTTACGATGGAAATAATTAATAAAATATGCGAAAACAGTAATACCTTGAATTTCCAATTGCTACTACGAGCAGGGCGATACTAGGGCGATTTTATTAACGAGGATGGTAAACACTGAGATTCCACTTCAGCTTCAGAAGTAGATTTTAAGCATTCTTCTATCAGAAAATCTCCTCATTAATTATACGTAAACAAATCGCACTCTCTATGTAAATAACCCCTTTTACTTAATCAGAATAACTCTTAAAATCAAAATTCACTATATTCTACTTCTAACCTAGGTAAGAAATTTCCTGTATCCTTGGTTGATGCCATACCTGCTACCATATGCCTTCTTTTGACCGGGACGGTCCAAGCTAAGAGGGATAGTCCCGGTTATTTTCTTCACCAAGTCTCTACTTGAATGAAACACTGCGATTAATAGTCGCATGATGCGCTTCCTAAAAAATGTGTGAAAACTTGCACCGTGTAAAGGCTCATTCATGGATTCCGTTCAGTCAAACGTACATGATTTCACGCATGAAATGGTTCACGCGTTCATACATATGTACAAGTTAATGTACCGTATAAATAGGCCATAAGGAAAGATTTAATGGAAAAATGGTCAGAAAACCGAAATGGCTTGATGACCCTATGCATACAGTGAAGGCTAACAGACTCCTGAAATCGTAAAAAAACGAAGTTGTAGAGCAACGTTCCGTTTTAATTCTCTGAGATGTATGCCTTACTCTCTTCAAATTTAAATACGTGCCGATTTTCTCTTAAAATATGAGAATCCTATGCTTAAACATATCACGTCAAAATTTCTACCCTTCTATCTTGCAAACACCAGTGGTACAATCAACAATGAATAGCCATACTTCCAATCTAAAAGTAATACATAGTACAATTATATATTCTATAAGTATTTCGTAATTTCCAGTGAGAGTAGATGCAAGAAAGGATGCGTATATAACAAAACGATATATTCCTTTGAGAGGAAGATACGCAGTAGATATTTCGCATAGGAATGAACTGCTTGGAAAAATGCTCTTTCTGCATTGATAATGGACTGCTAAAACTCCTGAAGAATCTTCGAACTCTTCCGCTACCTCAATCCTGTAGCGGCAAAACTTGAAAATTGCAACGCTCGGTGCGATCAAATCCTTATCCAGCATCGATATATATCGCCGTGTTTACATGTTTCATTTCGTCGCAAAGGTTGCAAATAAAGCGCAATCGGTATTATTTTCTTATGGTTATCTAGTCACTATATGACAACGTTATTACTCAGCATGCTATTCAAGTTAAGATTCTTGCAATGCTCATCACTAAAATGAGAATATAAGAATATTATTATTTTGGGAGTTCCTACTATGAGATTCTTCGGATATTTCTCCTGCTGAAATTAATTAAAATGTCTTTGTTTGGAGCTTTGGGTGCAGCGGTTCTTCGAACGTTAACTAAGCCAGAAGATAATGTAAATAAAGTTTTAGAAGTTAAACAAGAAAACTACAGTACGAGGGTAGTAGCGAATCGTGAAGATTCGTTAGTTTTATATGGACCTAATGATGGGAAGTACGAAATTGTTTTTCATCTCCCATTTTCCGTTTCCCTGTACAAAGCTTTTAGGTAAATAGTAAGGGAATTTTATTGAATATGATTTATTCATATAATTGCATTTCATAATAATATTAATATGGTTCTAGTCTACTGAGGACCGACAATGAACGGGAGGCAATATCTAGATTTAATATATACAAAGGGACCATTCCTATTCTCATTGAAACAAATCCAGATGTGAGTATAATTTAACATCAGTTTTAGTGTTACATATCAACGTCCAATTTTGCATTCCGTATATCAGAGGATTCAATTCTATATTTTGATTTAGAATATTATCATCTATTTAACATTTTCTTGAGCTATTTTATATAACAAAACGATTCCTTTAATGGTGTAGATCGCTACTGTGACCGAAGTTCAACGATTGTGTGATTTGCTGGTAGAACATCCAACATGGACTGCTGCTCATGTTGCTGCTCATTTCTCTTATTATCTTTCTTTGCAGCATCCATTGCTCTCAAGGTATTTATCATCATTGATATCAGACTATGAGCTTGCAGTTTTTTGATCAATAAAATCTGGTTTTATTCTAATATAAAATTTAATGGTTAAGATGTCAAGTGAAATGGTTTTAGTTTCTGCAATAAGTTTGCATATTTATATGAAAGTTACTTTTAAGTCTTAATGAATAAAATCGAATCAAATCGCATTTTCTCTCTGACGCATTCGCAGTGTTTACTGTAAGTTCTGTAGGCTAATGCCGAGTGTATTACTAGGCATTTTCTAACCTCAGTAGTTTTCAGTTTACTATCCTCTTTTACTTTTTTTCTCTGTATTTTATCGTAGCTCTCTAGCATCTGTAGAAGTAACTGATGGACTCACTCCATTGATAGTGGCCATAGCTACTGAAAATTACAAAACAGTACTTCTGTTACTGTCTCTTGATCCAGTAAAATGTACATACCTAAATCAGAGAGATCATAATGGAAATTCAGTTTTCCATCATGCCGCATCAACTACTAAAGAGATTATTTCGGTAAGTTTTAAATTGATACTAATTGATGTTATTTGGAGTGCTATGCTGTTAGAGTCAAATGCTTGCTGCCACAGCCACATTAACCAGTGTTGTAATCACTGTATGGTGATTTATCATTGGGAGACAGGTTAAATTACAATTGATTTGCAATATTTTGAAATTTGATACAATTGCAAGTTGTTTTGAAAGTTAAATTTCATGTCATGTGGACTTACTCATTCGATTATCATGAATTATTCTTTTCTGTTGATAAAATTGTATGTATTCTTTTTTGCCAAAATTTTTATTGTAAGTATTAATTTGTGGTTAAATTTAAAAATAAAATTTCCTCTATGTATACTTATTAACATTTTGTGAGGTAAGTTTTAAAATGGTTAGCCACCATAATTTGTACTCAGTTGTACATTTTTTTAAATTGTTTTATTTCAGGCATTGGCTACAGCAGCCTCATCTTCACCAGGAGGTATAAGCTGTTCACTAAATGTGAGGAATGCAATGGGTCACACTCCTTTACATGTGGCCTGCTTAAGTGATAAACCAAACTGCGTGAGAGCTTTGCTGGCAGCTGGAGCAGATGTAAACATCACTGCTACAAGAGTTTCTTCTGAATCCAATTCTTTTAGTTCTTCAACTCCTTCACCTCCGAGTAATGTGTCAGATTTTCTTCCTCAGTTTTCTAACAAGCTTCATAGTCAGGTCAGTCAAGATTTTTTGCCTAATATACCTTAGATCAGGGTAAAAATACAACTAACAATTTCATAAAAATTTTAGCTTTGATTATTTTTTTCCTCTGTAAAATTTACTCAAATCTATCGTCATTGAAAATGAAAATTTGATTTTCAGTTAATTTGATATGGAGGAAAACTAACACAGCTTTCCTATCAAATATTAATAATATTTCTTATTTTAACACTCATGTTATTGTATCTTTTATCATTTTAGGAAGTAGCTTCTTTTGGTACTTACAAGTGACTAATTTGACTTTTTATGCCTTGGGAATATTATCTATTACCCTGCTTCAAATGCATTTAAGAGGAATGAATGAATAGCTTCACAAAAAGTATAAATTGTTTCAGTTGCCTTAATCTGACAACTGAACGGTTGGGTTTAATATTTCCCCTCCTAAAATACCTCTAGAATTAAATAGCATTGTATGTATGAAAATTATTGTGTTTTTATCATGATATTGTTTTGAAAATAGATTTCCCCTTCCTTAGATGAATGTAAATTATTTTTTACTCAAGGATATGAAGTTAGGTGGCACTCCATTGCATTGGGCATGTTCTCGTCAAGTTATAGAGGTTCTGCTAGATAAAGGATGTGAAAAGAATGCACTTAATTTTGAAGGCCAGACTGCTCTTCATGTGATGGTTAGTATTTATTTTCATTATTCATTTCAGTCCTATTCTTCTAGGCCTTAGAGATTGTAGCATTAAAGGATAAATAATTTTCCAACCTAACTAACTGTAAATTAATTAAGTTCTGTATATTTTTTAATCTAATCATAAAATGCACCATTTTGGCATTTTAAGAGCTTTCAAAAATTAGTTGCATCTCATATTTAATTGCATCCTAGTTTTGCAAACTAAAATGAATTATCGTGAAGCCATTCAGGTAATTCAGAGAAAAGTTACCTTTACTCTTTACTATATAGATGATATAAATATTATCTTTACTATGTACTTAGTGAGTAGCTCTATACATAGTTTTGAATTTTATTTTAGTGAACTACCTGTAGTTTGGAAATATTTTCTTTGGATTAGCGATATCTAAAAGTTCAAAATGATGTTTCAAATCTGTTCTTAGGTAATGCGCCAAAGGCTTGATTGTGTTGTAGCTCTGTTAAGTCACTTTGCTGCTGCAGACATTGGAGATAATGATGGAAACAGACCTTTGCACTTGGCTGCTATGCAAGGAAGCACACCTATGATAGAAGCTCTCGTTATATTTGGAGCTGATATTAACGTGAAGTACGTATATTTTCTGATTTAGGAACAATGATTGCAATTATCCATTTGAGGTTTTCTTCGACACATAAATTTAATTTTTACATCATGTTTAGAATAATATGGGTTATTTATCAAATTCCTGTTCTGATTGGTCGAATAAGACCTAATGTCAATGTATGTTAAAAAAATTCAGTTCCTATTATTTTTTCTGAAATAAGCATAATTTTTTAAGAATTGTGTAGCACATTGCCTTTTTGTATTTTCCTATTATCAATTTAATAATTTATTTTGTATTTATGCTTCTAATGTACTAACTAGTGTCTCTTGTTAATATTTATACTAGAGCTTTAAGAAAGAGAAGAACTGATTAGAAAAAACTTTCTTTGTTGTGATTAATGATATTTAATCATGAATAATCAACAGAAACAATACAGGAGTGACCCCTAGGCATCTTGCTGCTACTTCAAATGAGCCCAATGCATCCCTTGCGCTTTATGTGTTGCATGCTGTGGGAGCAGCCCGCTGTCAACCTGGATTGGGCTTTCCATGTCAAGAGGGTTGCTCTTTTAATGGGACCTTTGATGGTCTTGCTCCTGATCCCCCACCAAGAAACCCTATGTCAGAACAGCATGAGGCTGACCTTGTCATTGATCAGATGTTAGCTACTACAGAGAAGTGAGTTAAAGTTGCTAGTGTATGTTAGAATACTGTATAACAAAGTTGCCCTCAAAATGGCCCATAAGGAAAAATATTGACCTGAAGATTTTAAATCAGCCCACCATTCTTTTTTAATTTTCATAAATACAATTTGATCTTTGAAACTTGTACATAAAATAAATGTAACATATCAACAATCTTATATTTTAAAATTATAAGCTCTCATTGACATCAACCTGACAATCATTCATTAAAATTATTCTTGTTTTATTAAAATTTTACTTGATTTATGTACCAAATATCTTGTTACTCTGTTTGTGTAATTAGTTTTACATTATGCTGTCATACTAGAATATTATAAAAATAAGAATTTTCCCTGCTAGTCAGTGGTACATGTTAGGGGAGAGGATTTGGGGTATAAATCCCCTCTCAAAAGTTAAACTAAAATAATGATAATTACCACATTTCAGACATCTTATTTGTGAGTCTTTTTGGCATGCATAAATGATATCAAGGTATGATTAATCTTATATGAGTTCAGAATAATTTACGAAATCATTTAACACTAAATTTTTAATCTTAATTTGCTTAAAATATTTCTCATATATCCTTCATATTGACAAAAACTTACTTATATCATGTGTATAATGTGTGACCTGAACTCTTTCTTTCAACTCACTTTTTAAGTCTGACCACTTGAATAATTTTTTATTGCACTATTACCATTAAAAACAGATCACAATGATTTTCCTCCTGAAATATTTTCTGCACACACCACTGTTCTCAGTATTTTATAAACCTTGCTGCTTGCTCAATAACCCATTAACACTGATTATTTACTTTGACAGAATTGGTTGGAATATAGATCCAGGGCAAGGGGACACAGAGCCCACAGCAGGAGGAAATATACTCTGCTTGGATGGTGGAGGCGTAAGAGGATTGGTTCTTATTTGCATGTTAATGGAATTGGAAGCTGCTTTAGGGAAGCCTATTCAACATGTATTTGACTGGGTGTCTGGGACCAGTACTGGTGGAATATTAGCTTTAGGTTTAGCTACAGGTCAGTACTTATTGACACTCACCATACTGAGGAATCTTTACTATTAATAAACTTGTGAATTCTTTCATCAAAAGAGATGTATCTAAATTTTAGCTTATAAAAATATACAACTATTATTGTACACATCTGATACTTCTGAATAATAATAAATAAGATTAATCACTCTCCAATTTTAAATATCTATGAACTGAAACTATCAATCTGAAACTACAAATATAAATATTTAACCTACTAAAGCTATAAATATAAATAAACATCTAAATATAATTCAACAAAATTTTACTAAACCTAATGAAATACAATAGTTAGGTGAATCACCTAACCTCACATCAAAGAATTCTTTGTGCAAATAATTGGCTCAGTTTTTTCTCCTTTGCACTCTTCTCTCTCTCTGCTCTAATAATACTTCTCTTGACATGTATGAATGACAATTCAAATTGTTTTATTATATCGATTATGTGATTGATGTATTGCTTAATTGCAAAATAATGATGTGGACAGTATTTATTTGGTTGCTTACATTATTATCTTATAAATCCTATCGGCAGCAAAATTTCCATGTTTTTGAGATCAAAAGTCTTCATTATATGAAATTTCACTCACAAAGTACAGTTTTATACCATCTATAGCATAGGTTGTTGTAGTATTTGAAATTATACATTTCTTGATTTTGATATTCTAAGTTTATTCTTTTATTACCATGAAATGTCATCTCTCCTTTCCTGTACATTTCATATCTGTCTATATATCCCATATATTCTCGTGAGAGTCCAGTTCAACATTCACTTTATTCGTCACCAGTATGTGTTATTTATACTCTCAAAATTATACAAATTTTTACCAAAATAAGAATTTTTATTTTGGTCATAGAATAATTTAATTATTTAGTAAATTTTAAAATCTTGATTCAAAGCCAAAACTATTTTGTCAGAAATTCTTATTATTATCCAAACATTCTTGATGGTAATCAGTTATAGTCAATGGTGGTAAATCTTTGCATAGTGGTCACACACTATAGATGCATATGACCATTTACATCTTTGACGAGTCCATTATTCCCTATAATGTAGAAATAGGTTAGGGTGGGTATAAAAAGAAGGGGCTTATACAGTTGGCATGCTGTTGATAATTGTCATCCAGCAACCCCTGAACTACCCCTTCCAATCTTCACTTCCCCTAACCTACTTGCATTGTATTACACCTTTAGAGTATGATGACAGTAATTAAGAAAGACATAAAAACTTCTTCAAAGAACAATTCTGCCTCAATATTTCATAGTCTCACCTTCCAATTCAGTACTAGGCAGAAAATTGTTTCCAATCAGAATGTCAGGTTAAATTCAGAAAATGAGGGATTATGAATAATCTCATAGAAGTTCTTTCCAATGGTTGGTTTTATTCATTCCCAATTAAAATTGGCTGAAATACTAAAAGGTTTTAAGTATGCTAAGTTGACTGAAGAATTATAATTTTTAATCACATAAATCTCACAGACATTCATGTCTTCATTACAAGTCCTATCTGAGGCAATAAGGTTGATACTTTTTAGATTGATACTGATTTAGACTGATTTTGATCTATAACCAAATTATACTTTCAGTATTGTTGTTCATACCTCTCGTTTTGTTTGTGATGTTTTATAGAGCTGAAATTCCATCTAGTTGCATTGAAGGTTTCTTTCATACCGTTATTTCTCGAAGTGATAGCTGGAATTCAAATCCTTTCAGGGATATTCCTATGTGATAAAATCTAGTAAATGTTTTTCTTTCTTTCGGTATGTTTTGTATTATTCAATTTGAGCTTTTAACATGGGTTAAAAATCAATAAATGATTTTTCAAATGTCTCAGCATTTTGTTTTCTCATTTTCCCTAAATATGTAATGAAGTGCAGATCATCAATTAAATACCTTATTAATTGTTTTATTCATGGCCTTGAGTGTAAATTGAGCTGTCATGCTGATAACTTGACCATAGAGTATTACTTAGTAATAATACTGCCTAGTTAATGTTCCTGGTGCCATTGTTAAACTTTTGCCAACAACACAGATAAGAGAATATTGTTTTGTATCAATATTATTAAAATATTTGGATTGTATATTATTATATTTTTACTAAATTTTGAAATGATTAAGTATCAATTTCATGTTTAAGGTAAGACCTTAATGGAATGCATGGGAATGTACTTCCGCTTGAAGGATCAAGCAATGAATGGAAATCGTCCTTATAACAGTGAGCCTCTTGAGAACATCTTAAAGGAAACACTGGGTCCTACCTCTGTAATGGCCGATATCAGACATATCAAGTAAGCTTCTGAATATTTTTTCTGATTATTATCTTACTACAGATTAAGCTTCTTTCCTTGAACATTATTCTAATTTTAGCAATTTACTTTTATAAAAGCTATTCTTTTTTAAATTATTGGATAATTTGATTCTTTCTCTTCTTGGTTTCATCTTTTTGAGGTGAACAAGATGACTGGTCCTAGATTTGCAGATTTCCCTTATGCTTCCTGTTCCTAGATATCCATTAATTTTATTACTTCCCTGGCTACTTTAAACAAAACAAAGTTAAATTAAGATTCATTTATGGTTTAATGAATTATAAAAAATATGCTAAATAAAAATCTTCCAGCATAGAAAAAAGAGGAGCAGCAATTAATCTCACTCTTAACTTCAATTGTTGCATTGCCACGGGAACATATTCTCTTGTTGAAGTTTAAATCATGTATACATGCTTGGAAAATTTATTTTTATTTATAAATTATTTTACAGGCTTACAGTTACAACTGTTTTGGGTGATCGCAAACCAGCTGAACTCTACTTATTTCGTAATTACGAGTCTCCTGCTCAGATCATGGGAGCAAATGACTCAGCCAATAAGATGGTTAAGTCTTCATGCACCCATCTTGGTGAAGCTATGGTTGGTCCAGAGATGCAGTATCTCTGGAAAGTGGCTCGTGCCAGTGGAGCAGCTCCTTCTTATTTCAAGTATAAGTTTATGATTGCTTATTCTATTGATGTTATCTCTCTTTTATCTGTGGTACTTTAAGTACTGCATTTAATAATTTAAGCTCTGCATGAGAATTTCACTAAGTTATGGTAATGTATTTTAAAATTGATGTTTCATGAGTATGTTTTATCGATGGATCACCAAATTGTTATATCATCGATGGATCCACCAAATTGTTTTTTTTTTATTCACCGATGTATCTCTGATGCTTTCCACCGATGTACATTGCTTCCATCGTGATTAATGATCGTGAATAATCGTGATGAAGCTCCAATGGTTTTGATGACAGTAGCAGGTCATTCAAATGTCCAAATCCATATCCTCTTTAAAAGCAAGTAAATGACAACTAACAATGGAGTATATAACGTATTTATAATTCAACGAACACAAAGGATATGTTACGATACGTTTCAACAGAGTTTAAAGAATTATGGAGATGTATATAGTTGTATATGCAACTGTAGCCATCTTGTCAAACAGCAGACAAACCGAATAACCATTCTTAAATTCATCAATAATCCATTAAAGTAATCAGACAAACATCAATAAATTTAAAAACATGCCCATTGTATAAGTAAAAAGAGTAAAATTTGGTTATAATTCACCTCTTTTTACTGCAGTTTTTGATGTACCATAGATCTCAGCCATGCTCCCTAAAATGATTACATTAGCTACTGTCTTTGTTAGTAGTAGGTAACTTAATAGCCAATTTTATCTCAACAGGCCTACCTATTACAAGCCATCATAATCAGATACAAAATGAAGGCAACTGCAAGAATGTAACTTTAACATTTGCAGAACATTAAGACACTTTTATTAATTAAAACATTAATGATATACAAACACAGTCAACTATCAAGCGAAAGAAAATTTCATAGTTTTATAGTAACTCTCATTAAAGTAAGGCATGCGTTTAAATCAGAAAATATCAATTTATATTCTTACTGCAAATAAGTTAGTTTTAAAATTTATTTTTACTGGTTTTTCTTTGTATCCCATGACAAAAAGATTTACTAATAATACAGGTGTATTTTCTGTCCAACTAGACCAGAATAATAACCATATTTTACTGTTTTATTATTGTATTTATAGATCCTAATCAATGAAATCCTCAACTCAAGTAATTTTAACTCTATATATCTAGATCAGTTCTATCATTTGAATAAATTCTATTATTGAATTCTTTAGGCAATTTGGGTGCTTCCTCGATGGAGGTCTCATTGCAAACAACCCAACTCTAGATACTCTCACAGAAATTCATCGAAGAAATACAGCTTTAAATGCTGTTGGACGAAGATCTGAAGTTTTTAAACCTACTACTTTGGTTTCAATGGGAACTGGCTTTCCTCCAACTATTAATGTAAGTATTTACTACCAATGTTACCCATCTTATTTTAGGACCTTCCAATAAGATATTGAATTGAAACTTTGGAACAGATCAGAATCTAATATCTATATCTATCTGAGTCAGGTATCTAATATTAATGTGCAATTTTCTTTCACGAATGGGTCCTGAGTTCGACACCAGGCAGTCTTTAGTGCAAATTTTTCAAAATTCTTTTGAGGTTGTTCTCTGTGCGATAGAACAATCAAAATAACGGAGTTGGCAGATGAGGTGGTCTTCTATATTACCAAAGGAAGAAATGTTACAAAATGACTGTGAGGTCGAAGCCAGGTGGGGGCGAAATTCTCCCGTATAAGATGCATTGCAGTAATTTTTGAAAATTTTTCTTAGTTCTTTGTGACAAGCTGGAAAGATGAAACCTGAAATGGGAACGGAGGTGTTTGAAAACACTCTTTCACTCAGTTCATTATTTCTCTAATGGTCCTTTGTTCAATTCCAGAGCATCATTTTGATTCTACCATGCATATCATAGGGGGATAACAGAATCTTATTTTAGGAACTTCCAGATAAAATATTGAATCGAAACTTTGGGACATACATATATATGTATATATGCATATATGTGTATATGTATATATTTTTCAATCCGATGCCGGTTGTTGGCCTCCCCAAGCCCTTTCCAATTCTCTCTATTCTGAGCTTCTCTTTGCCATGTCACCCCTAAGTACTTAATGATGTCTCTGTTCCATCGGTCCTTTGGTCTTCTTCTTGGTCTCTTCACATCTCTTGGTGTCCAGTTCAGAACCGCTCTTGTCCAACAGTCGTCGTTTCTTCTCGCCACATGGCCTGCCCACATCCATTTCAGTGACCTTACTTTATCTATGATGTCTGTCACTCTGGTCTTCATCCTCACCCAGGTGTTGCGTATCCTGTCTCTTGTGATCCCAAGCATACACCTTTCCGTACTTCTTTGCGTTGTCTGAAGTCGCTGGTTTATTGCTGTGTTTAACACCCAGGTTTCACTTCCATATGTCAACACTGGTAGAATGCATTGGTTGAAGACCTTCCTCTTCAAGACCATAGGCATTTGTGACCTTAGAATATGTGCATTTCTTCCGAAGGTGCTCCAGCCGAGTTTAGTTCTTCTGTTTACTTAGTTAATCCTGTTGTTCTCTCCTGTGGTTACTAGTTGTCCTAGGTATGTGTATTCTGAGCTAACATCCAGAGGCATCCCTTCAAATTTGATTGTTTCTTGTGCTGCAAAAGAGTTATACATTACCTTTGTTTTTGTTAAATTTATCGTCCTATATTTATATTTAGTCCTATCTTCTGTCCTGCTGTGTTCAGTTCATGAAGTCTTGAAGCTAGATCTTCTCCGTTGGTTCCGAAGAGTACTATATCATCTGCAAAGCGCAGATGACTGATGTGTTCCCCATTCATCCGCAGACCTTTCTCCTCCCAGTCCAAGGTTTTAAAAACTTCCTCCAGAACAGCTGTGATAAGAATTGGGGAAAGGCAATCTCCTTGTCTAACTCCCTTCTCAATCTTGAATTCTTCAGTAACTTCGTGTAGCATTACTGAGGCTGTGGCATTTTTATAAATGCTGCATAGGAGACGGATGTACTCTGCATCTACTCCTTGTTTTTCCAGAGCTTCTAGTGTAGAGGAGGTACTTACCGAGTCGAAGGCCTGAGCATAGTCCACAAAGCATAGTACTAGTGGCATCTCATATTCATTCGTCCTGCTGATTATTTCTTGTAGTGTGTGGATGTGGTCCATAGTACTGAAGCCCTTCCGGAATCCTGCTTGTTCTCTAGGCTGGGCAGATGATAGAATAATCTTTATCCGTTCAGCTATTATCCTCATGAATGTTTTGTAAACAACTGGAAGGAGACTGATGGGGGGTAATTCTTCAGCTCTTCCTTTCTTGTGCAAAAGGACTATTCTTGCATGATTCCAGTCCTGGGGGATTCTTCCTTGTTTCAGGCAAGTTGTGAATAGCTGCGCTAAAACGTGTGCAACTTCTGTTCCACCAAGTTTTAGATATTCTGCTAACACTCCATCTATGCCTCCTGCTTTTCCGTTCTTCGTCTGCTTTATTGCTGCAGTTACTTCTTCTGGGAGAATAGAGAGGGGATCTCGTTGGTTTTGGCTTTCTTCTTGGTTTTCCTCTTCATCTTTTTCTTCCTTCTTGTATAGGTTGCCAAAGTATTCTGCTACCGTCCTTAGTATTGCTTGTCTGTTGCAAGTTCTTGTACCATCTTCCTTCTGTATGGCTAAAATCTGTTTTCTTCCAATTGCTAAGCATTGTCTGGTCTTCTTCAGCACTGGCTGTTTTCTATAGCCTCTTGCACAATTCTCTCATTGAATTTTCTCATGTCTTCCTTAATTGCCCTTCTGATAGCCTTACTAAGCTCGACGTATTCAATGTTATTCTTTTGTGTGTCTGAATTCTTCAGTTCCTACGTCGTTTCATCATTTGTCGGGTGCTGTCACTTAGCTTTCTATCTTTAGCTCTTCTTGGTGAGCTTGCCACTTCTTCTGCTGCTTCCTTAACAGCTTGGATGACTTTGGTTTCTAGTTCTTCTTCGTGAAGTGCTAAGAATCTATTTTTTAGCTCAAGCTGATATTTATTCTTGTTTTCTTCTAGTTTTTTGATCCTTATTTCATGTTTCTTGCATGAAATTAACTTCTTGCGTTACATTTGGAGATTAATCTTCAATCTGCATCTTACGATCCTGTGGTCACTTCCAGTGCTAAAGTTATTCAAGACTTCACAGTCTGTTACTGTGTAGAGTTTATTAACCAATATGTAATCTATTTCATTTTTTACTCCGTTGGGTCCTCTCCAAGTCCACTTCCTTTTTGGGTTCTTCTTGTAATATGTATTTGTTATGTACATATTGGTGCATTCAGCAAACTCTACCAGGCAGTGACCACATTCGTTTCTCTGGCCCATTCCGTATTGTCCTGCGACGGTGTCATCAGCTTCCTGTTGACCTACACGAGCATTAAAATTGCCCATAATTATTTTATAATAGTGGGCTTCCTTATCATGCTCAGTGCCCAGAGTCTGATAAAATTTTTCAATTTCTTCTTCGCTGCTTGCTGCTGTTGGTGCGTAGATTTGTATGATCTATAATAATAATATGATATAAAGTATATCTGAGAGAATTTGCAAGCTCATACTCAAGATAAATGAGCGTTACTCTGTTCAGACTTATATATATACTTTATATATATATATATATATATATATATATATATATATATATATATATATATATATATATATATATATATATATATATAATGTGTGTGTAGATATATAAAACTGAATATTTTATTTTCTTAAGGTTCGAGAAATCGATGTTTGCCTTAGACCAGAGAGCATATGGGATTATACTCGCCTTGTCAGTGGAATATCAGCTCTGGGAAATCTCCTTGTCGATCAAGTAAGCTTAATGATTTGCTGTTGTTTACCTGTATTGTCATTTGGATTTCCTTTATAAAGGAAAATAATCTTATTTATACAGTTTTGCTTCATTTTTGTCAACACGTACTACTATTAGTAGACTGTTAATAGTAATTGCTGATAACAATCTGTTTATAAGGTGGCACAACAGAATTTTTAGTCCATAATACATATTTATTCTTTTATTTCTTCGGTTGGTTGAAACACTCATTATATAATTCAACAGAAGTCAAAACAGCAAGTTGCATAGTTATCCAAAAAATACTAAATTCCAAATTCAACAAAAATGCATCATAAATCCTCATCGTAATTAAAATATCTTAAGTTTTGAGTGAATTTCATTTTCCCAATCCTCTCATTTACTGAAATTGCAATTCACAGGCTACTGCAAGTGATGCCCATGTTGTGGACAGGGCAAGAGCATGGTGCTCAATGATAGGTCTGCCATATTTTCGATTTTGTCCACCACTTTCGTCAGACATTGCCATGGATGAAACTTCAGATGAGAAACTTGTGCATATGCTATGGGAGACTAAGGTTTACATGAGAAGAAGGGCATATGATGTCCAATTTTTAGCCAAAAGATTGCTGAATCAACCAGTCCACTCTCACATAGCACAATAGTCATTACTATATACTTTTCCTCTTTCCAAAATGGGTGTTTTAGATGAATCAGAACATTAATTTAGTGTTGACTGTTAATCTACTGGTAGAATTTGTGGTATTCTAAATCTAGACCTTGGCATTGTTGAATGTGAAAGATCTGGTTAAATCTTGTGATATGTCTGAATGACGTTTGTTTTAACCTAGTGTCAGTGATGTTTATGCAAATAAATGCAGATGTGTGTGTAAGATTTGTGTAAGAAATGAACTGCTTTAATTGATGAAAATGGTCTATTGATTGATATAGTATTATTTAACTTATATTTTTGAATGCACTATTAATATCTATCCAAGTTAGATTATTTATAAATGAATAATTTATTAATGATGCTTGCGCTTCATGGATCATTATTTACTATCCTTGATAGTTACCTGTTAATTATGCAAGTTTTAAATTGTGTATATTATTTAAAATGAGAAATAAATTGTTGACTACCAGCAGCATATTTTATTCATTTTGTGTTGAACTTAAACTTTATAGGTCTTATGATGATATATTAATGGCATAAATAATAATAAATCAATGAATCTTTTAAATTAAAATATTTGTACCTCTGATTTTCATATATTTGTAACTTTTTTGATCCTATTTTTAAAAATTGCAGTTTCGAGCTTTAGATTTAGAAAACTAATAAAAGTACCTGTAAACTGTAAATGGAAATAAATAATATAACCATTTACTGGTTGTTTACAACCTCAAATTCCATAATTTTTCGTATTTAAATTTACATCATTTGTGTATCACAATTCTCTCAATTTCAAAACCAAAAAAACTATTCCATGACCAAAATAACAAAGTTCTTTCTTTTGATGCTTATATGAATTTCATATAACTATTCTTTCCAATTTAATTTGAAAAGAAATAAGGCTGCTATTGATAAAAATTAATTTTAGCTGCATTTCTTGGGGGAACACTAAATATTAATAACACGAAATAATTCCTGAGGTTGAAACAGGCACAGTTGGTTAAATCAGAAGTTGACTATTATTTGAAAGTTTTGTCATGTCTGGTTTTCAATTCTCAGGTGAACACGCAAACAAACTTTATAGTTTATGTATGTCTTCCTCAATCAAAGAAGAGACTTATTAATTTTCCACTGCCATCATTTTAATTTGTCCAGTTCCACTTCTGTGGAAGCACTTTTAGGTGAAAATAACAGCTTTAGCGAAGTATATACATGAAGCATATACTTTCAAGCTATCTTGGAATGTAAAGAAGGGGTGAAGATAATTATTAGTTTATTAACTAATGTATACAGAACTGCCTTAAAATTGTCCTCAAAAGATGAATTTTTTTAACACCTCAATGTTTATTTTTATGTTTATAAATTTTGCTGAAAATACATCATCTCATAATAATACAAGATGAGATATCAAATGCACTTTATTGATATTAATTTTTTCACTATAAAAGCCATACTTTGATTCTTTTACTTGATCTTTTGTTGTGAGGGTTTGTTCACCCGCACACTGCATATTTCATCATGTAGCATTTCTTGAGAACATGCAATTTAAATCATTTTATTTGGTACATACTGAATTTTATTCTGCATTTACCCATTTACAGTATTCAAAGGAAAAAAAGGCAATCATGCTGCATAGAGGAAATGACTACACATCACTTCCTTTGAACTCGGTGTTTCTGAAGGAAAGTTAATATTTGCTGTTTATACTTAACAAAGTCAAACACCAAGATCATTGATAGCTTGTTTATGGGACTTTAAAATGCAAAACATATTGTGAGACTTTTGTCAGATTATACAAGGTATCCCTGCTTCCTGTGCTTATGGGATTGTCAAGCAAAATATCTTCATTGGAAAATACTGACTGACTTCTAGAAAATCCTAATCCAGGAGAAAAATTGTCCTCCTTAAAAGCTTGGTACTTCATTAACAATTCCTGTAGCCACTCTTTCATATTATATTAGGTCTTTTGAAGCAAATCATGAAGTCTCTATGAAAATATGGGAAATGTTTCTAATTCCTGTGCTCCAAGTTCCTCAAATTGCCTGAGATGAAATTTTTGAGGGCCAAAAATTCTTCTAAATTTTGCTAATTCCAAGAATAAAAATTAAAAGAGAAGCATGGGTTGCCTTTAAAGATGTGGTGCATAAATTTTTCAGAAATTACAAAGATGCAACTCACAAAAATATTGTACAACGTATGCTGATTGCATTTAAAGCTCAAGACGAACATGTACCTGAAGGTCCATTTCTTACATTCACACACAAACTAATTTCCTGGATATTTAAGAGCTTAAAGCAAGCAGCAAGGGAAAAGATTTCACAGATTTTATGGATGTGGAGGGCTGTGTTCCGAGGAAGATGGGATATGAGTATATGGAATGCTTAACAGGGTTATAACCAGAAACTGAAAGAAAAGACAAAAAGGTTTCACAGATGAACAGAAATACTACTGAACATTTCTCAATCACAAGTGAGTCATTAATGGCAAATGAAATTCTATTTTGAGTTCAAGAGACTGAATTTTTTGGAAAATCGGTGAATTCAACTTCCTTATTTTGCAAAACTGTATATGATGGGTTATAGATCATTATAGATCAAATTATAGATCATATTCAGGTTCAGCCTACCCTAAAACAAAAATTAGTTTAAAAAAAACCATGAAGCAGGGAAAAAATTAATTTTTGCAGTCCTGTGTTACATGATGTAGATGAAAGAGATGAGAATAGAACATGATTAAGTTTGCATTATAAGCATAAGAGAGGAAGAGCAGGAAAGGTGTAAATATCTTAGCAAAGAGATGATCATGGAGATCAGAATTGATTGATGAAGAAGTGAGATAGATGAGTTGGAAAGTACTCGTATTGAAGGCAGATAAGGTGTGAGAATAAACCAGAAGAAGACAAAAGTAATCAGAGTAGAACAGGATGAAGTGAGATGTAGACTAGAGCAGATGCTAAGTTATAAAAAAAAACATGCAAAGAGGTGATATGTGACTGAAGAAGAAGAGCAATAGCAAAGGATGATTTCTGAAAAAAGTGATAAAAATCATATAGTAAAATTTACACACATGAGGAAAGGGGAGGTAAAAATGTCTAGTATGCACAGTATAATTGTACGGTTGTGAAAATAGTAGTCTCTATGAATGACTATGACAAGATTGAAGATTTGAAATGTGTGGAGAAGAAGGTAAGCAAAGTTGAACGGATGAAGTCAAGAATTACGAAGTACTGAGGAGTAATAAGTAAAGGACGCTGAATAATTTAAGCAATTGAAGGAATGGGCACGTTTATAAATTCATCAATATGATGAGGGATGATTTCATTGTCTGATTACTTCGGTGGATTATCGATTCTCGGTGAATTAAAGAACAATCTGTTGGCTTGTCTTCTGTTTGACAAGATGGCTACTGTTGCATATACAACTATATACATCTCCATAATTCTTTAAACTCTGTTGAAACGTATCGTAAAATATCCTTTGTGTTCGTTGAATTATAATACGTTATATACTCGATAGCTAGTTGTCATTTACTTGCTTTTTATGAGGTTATGGATTTAGACATTTGAATGACCCGCTACATCGGGTATTAATGACGATGGACATCGGTGGAAAGCATCAGAGATCCATCGGCGAATAAAAAAACAGTTTGGTAGATCCATCGATGAATTTAAAAACGGATTGATGGATATTTGATTCCATCGATGAATTTGAAAACGTGTCTAATGGAAAGAATGTTGAAGAAGTGATGAGGCAACAATGAAGAAAAAAAGAGGAAGAAAAATAGTGAGGATGATTGATTTTTTGAAGCATGGATTTGAATGGGCAGAAATGAAGGAAAGGGTATAGGATATAGAAAAACTGGGAAAACGAGGAACTGAGCTAGCAGATTAGCAGTGATTACGAAAGGAGTAGACGATATTTACTTATGATTAATTTTGCATGGCAATTCCTGCAAACAATTAGTTGTGATTTGCTTTAAAGATTTGGGAAGGGATGAAGCGAATAGGCAGGATAAGTTAACTATTGCTGTTCTCAATGCAATGTATAAAACAATTCCACTAAACTACAGCACAATGAAACTATGTAAAACATTTATAGTTTTCAATTAGCGACACTAAGATAAACAAAATTATTTTGCAACAGAGTACCTAAAGAACGCCCGTATTCACACAACCATAAGCTATGCTAAGCCAAGTAAGAAGTAAATCATAGATGCATTATCCTCAAGACTGTATCAAAAGGGAAATATTCCCCTATTGGATAAATAGATATAAACTTAAGGATTTCTTTACTTAAATCAAACTATGTCACGATGACACGGAACGTTTAAAAAGTGACCCAAAATTATTATTTACTCGAAAAGATCGAGATATTTACCGTTTATATAGAGCTTCTCAAATTCAGTGGGCGATTAATAATCCTTACGATTTAAATTTCAAAGACGGAAAAGTTAATTTTTCTGATTTTCAAATATATTCACTAGCATCTTAGTTTCTTTGGCTTCTTCAGACTTTTCAAATTAATAACGCGCACTAATCTTGCATAACGCTTAGCTATTGGGGGTAAACATTCCGTTTTGAAAACTTACTCGGAGTTTTTACAAAGATTCTTCTTCGTTACTTCAAAAGTAAGGCGTGGGAGCAGGTGTATGGGCATAAAGTTCATTATTTAACCAGTCGATAGCAGAATATCGCACCTAATCGACCCAACGGACTCAACCATACGTAAGCTTTGATCAGCTTGCACTTCTACTTCTAAAGTGGCCACAAGATGTCAGCACAATGCAAGAAGAATAACATGATAGAAAGGATAGAAAGCATCATCAGGAAAGCATAGAAATTACGAAGGCTAAAAAAGGCTCCGTATTACGTTGCCTTGTCAAATGTTCTAGTTGTCTGACTGTTTTTAGAGAATCAACTGTTTCATCTTATGTACTTTGAACAGTATTTAGAGTTTTACACTAAGCATTTTATTTTTATGATATGAATCATTCCGAAACACATGAAATTTCTCATTATGACTTTTACTAAATAAACATCTGTTCACTCGTTATATATTCTTGTTTTGATTGTTATGAATACAAATTGAATTGAATAAGTTATAAATGAAAATTCATCAATTGGTCAAAGAAACAATCATTTCGACCACTATTAGTTATTTTAAGTATGAATAATTAAATAATGTCTGAGGTCCTGGTCATCTTGAAATAATGTTTACTATCTTGCGATTAGCATCAAACAAAACTTTTAGGGAGGGAGAGATATTTCCGGGTTCTAAAACTTTCAGATTCATCGTCCCCTGAAATTATTTCATCTCTCCTAAATAATAAGAATTTTTTATGATTAGAATATTTTAAACCCTCTGAGACATCTAAAAAGATTGTCTGCATTACCTGCAATTTAACCAAGGCATACATCAAGAGGTTCAGGGATAAATAAATGGCAATTGACCTGAATATCTCTTCTTTGTAGCAGATTGGTATGTCGCATTTATTTTCACTCTATCAACAAAGGCGAATTTTAATTTGAACTATGTCCATGTCATCTGGTATCTTAGAAGCTTAAAAAACTGCAAATATTACCTTAGGAATCCAACCCTGGTGTGTACATTGAGAACAAAATCTTGCATTAATTCATCCTATTTTGAATGGGTTCACTTTTCCTAAGTGTTTCAAGGTTTTTAACCCTCCTCTCTCATTCTTGTACATTCCTGGAGAAACTAAGCCATTAGAAGTATTGAAAATTAAACCTATGTTGTTTTTAGTTCTCAGAATATGTTTTGTTCTAAAACATTTTCTATGTTGTCATATATTCTTACTACAGTTTAAAAATTTGCGATGCACAATCCGAGTCCTTAATAATCTTCTTAATCTTAATCCAATCTTAGCCAAATATTTCAAATGATAGAGTTCTGCTAACCAAAGACTACCTCTACAAGGACTAAAAATTTTTGGAGGAAAAAGTTTGCATTTCTTTGAGCTCACAGTGTATGATTGGAATGAGAATGAAATACTCTAAGTTAAAGGAAGGAAATTTAAAATCAAGAACTTGTATTACAAATTAACATTTATTTATGCACAAATATATAGTACATCCACAGGTTTTTGATGTGACAATAAGATAATTTAAAACGAAGGATAGAATGCAGGTAGCCATGTAATCACAGAGGGAGTGCAAAATCGATTGCAAAAAATTATCTTGCTTGGATGAAATAAAACAGACATTCATGGGAATAGCCTTACACATAGTAAACAAAATAATTAAATTTTAAGAGAGTAAATGGCATGTTTTTTTAAAAATTATATCCTAGTGAATATTTCCTTACAAGCATGATGTCTTGAGATTTCTGATATATTGTCAGAATATGCACAAATTCATTTTACTGAGACTTAAATGCAACTATTAATTTCTCATGTATTCATATGATTAAAAATAGTATAAAAGAAAATGCTCAACTTTATATTTTTATTGAAAAATGCATGTATACTTCAAATAAAAGCAGTTTTACTTATAGGTTACCATTCATATTACCACACATTGGATTTAAATGAATGAGCACTTTTTGTCATTACCATTACAGTATTTTAAAATACGTAACTTTTCTTATCATTTGGAATAGCTAGTGTATCCCTTTCTTACAATGTAGAATGCACAAGCCAGTATTTCTTTAAAGCAATATCCTACACAAGATTATTTTGTCCCTACACTCATGATTAGCCAAAAACAGTATTTTATTATAAGACTATAAAATACCATCGACAGTTAACCTTCCAGAATCTTCTCACAAGCAATAACTTCCACATTTTCTTTCACAATTTTTTATTCATATTGGTCAGTTAATTTATGTTACTTGGAAAATTTACCAGCTGCTCCAAAGTATTGTAAAAATTAAATACTCTTGGATTTGAATTACCCAGGAAAATTAGCTTTTAGCAATATAGTTGAATCATTGTAACTTTAAACTGCTGATTATTCCCAACACAGGGATGGGTTACAACTGATTCTTAAGCAGAGGAGATATTGCAATTCATAATTGTATATATTCCATAAATATGATATATCTTAAGATAAAAATATTACAGCTCATTGAAAAGGGTGATTTTAAAACATGTTTTTAAGAAATAAACAGCTTGCCGCGAGAACAAAAATACAAATTTAACAAAAAAATTTAAAATAACCCATACATCAGTCTTAAATGCTCAAAAAACAATAAAATAGGAGAATTCTAAAATTATCATCGTGAAAAGTAATAATTGCAATTTAAGGGTGTAGGCTTTATTAAACAACTGTGTCAAGACATTTTAAGACAGAATATAATTTCCATATATTGTACAAACTTGTGCTGCAAATGAATACGCAACTGTACAGTACATACAGCTGCCACAATTCCTTTCCACATAAAGAAAATTAGCTCTACACCCATGACAGCATCCAGCTTACTCATTAATTGATGTGCTTTTCCTCAAAGTTTTTTCTCTTTTCCAATTTTTTTCATTTTTTTCGCTATCAGCATTTCCTGAGTTCTTTTATATCTCCAAGGATATTGACATAATTTTTTAAAAAATTAAAATCAAGGCTACTGGTGATAAGTACAACACTTAGGATTTTCCTAAGCCAAATGAGAAGACAGGCATCGCGTTCCATTGCACATAGAAAGCCACACACACACACGCGCACACCGTACCTATTCCGTTGCAGACTCTTCTAAATATTTATACGGTGTTTTCTCCTTTGGCTAAATTGGACATAAACCTAATCTCTATATTCCAGATGCCTCCTTATAATACAGTATGAAAGAAGTCAGGAAATTTCAACTAAATTATGTTCGTAAAATGGAATGTCCAGAAAAATGTATTCAAGGTTAAGTATAAAATAAAAATATTACGTTAATTAATAGTAGTGAACCTCAGCAGATTTTTGACAGTCATTTCTGTGCTGTGCATATCCTAATACTATATTCCCATTAGTAGGTTTTTAAAAACATGACAATGTTGAGAGTGCACTATATTTACTGTTTCCCAAGCCTACCCTATACGAAAAGAAAGCCTATTATAGCTAATATAACCCCACACCTTAACATGTTGGATGGAAAGCCATTTAAATAGAAATAGTAAAGGTAGGCGGGTACTTTAGAAAAGCAGGGTTGCAAGCACCCCGAGAGAAGAACTTTATGGGGCAGGATGAGATAGCGGGGGTCAGTATGTTGGATGAGGAAAGAAACCTCTCCCATACTACAATGTGAATGGCAAGGTCCTTATAAATTACTCCAAACAGCAAAACCCATTCACCTGTGTTGCATCTCCCCAAAAATAAACTTTCAATTCTCCCCACATGCACACCCACTTTATCCAAATGCCAATCTGTGCTCGAGTTTCAGTGAATAAGCTCTTGAGTGGAAAGGAAAATTCGATACAATATGCAGTTGAATAATGGGGACATAGTAGTTCAATTTGGGTGATATGCATGTCATACCCATATCTTTCCTTCTCTGTGAGTTAAATGCCTTTTCCTTCCACATTGCCATACCAAAGTGCACATTATAAAAATATTTCCAGATGACTGTTTTGAAGAGAACTTAGAATGAATAAATTACGCAAGACAGAAAAAATTGAACACATTGCATGCCTGTTGAGCAGGCTCAAAAAAATACAGAAGAGGAAAAAAGAACTTCCACCAAATGACAGACACAACATACACCACCCACACCACATACAAAATATACAGAGCTGCCAAAGATATAATATTCACATTATTGGTAAGTTGCTCCCTAGATATTATAGTTGGGATATGTTTTCTTAAAGAACAAAGTGAATGAATAATACAACTCCTAATATTATGATTTCTCCATTTAGGACACCAAAACTTATCATGCAAAATGACTCTGCAGGGACACCTTAAGTCTTTATCTGCAAACATTTCAAAAATATGCAGGGCAAGTATAGGGCTCAAACATAGGATTCTACAGAGTGATTTGCAAGTATGGCACTACTTTCAGTAACTCTGGCCCCTACTAGATTTAGGATTATTTTTACATTTAATACGCTTATCAATAATCGGAATCGTCAATTATGATCATAACACACCATGATAATATTGCCAACAACACGATCTTAGCTATTTGGAGCACCCAAAATTTACACAGACACATTAATGCAGTAAGAAAGAATCAGTGGGTATTTTCAACGATAATAGGACGGTAAAAAAAACAGAGAAACAAGCCCTTACGAGACTCTCAAGCAAAAACCTCTTAAAATATGATTCTTTCATGCATATTTGAGGCATGAGTAAATGTGCACAGATGAACATGTTGGTGCATACTTGCTTCATATTTTTTTTGGTGGTGCAACGATCTGAAACCACAGAATTGGGATTCTTTTTTTTTTCAAAAGGTGACAATAATAGAGACGGGGATGGGAAAGGACAGTGAAGCAGATACGAGGACAAAAGTATTACATCACGCAACATTATCTAGTAAAACCAAATAAGTTCTGAAACATTTATAAAAAATAATACAAAACCCACACCAGCTCGTAACAGCGCTTCTCACCAGAGTCAAAAAGGAAAGAAAGTGTAGGGCAGGGGGAGGGGCACAACAGCAATAATGAAGGAACTGTGGACGGGGGAAGGAGGAGGGAAGGGCAGTGGGTGTGACAGGGATGGAAAAGGGTATGGTGGGGAGACAAGTGGGGAGGGGAGCTAGCACATTAGGGAGAGCCAACCCCAACAAAAGGAGTTATTTCACTTCCACGTCTGGCAGCGGCAACTTCTTCCCCTTCTCCAACCCCAGTTCCCCCTTTCCACATCCTCCTCCCTTATAAAACGAGTACAAGAGAGCCCTAGCTGAGCTTTAAATGGCCAGGGTTGAATTGTCCCACTCCAAATCTTTTCCCTTGCTTCCCAAGCCTCCATTTCCTTCCTCTTCCTCCCTCCCTGAACCTCCATCGTCTTCATCCTCCTCCTCCTCCTCTTCCTCATCCTCTTCTTCCTCCTCATCCTCATCTGATGAATCGAGGTCATCTCGGTAGCTGGATCCATCATCTGAAGAGTCGTCGTCATCGTCATCCAGGCAGGAAGCACCTCCAGACAGGGCCAAAGCAGAGTGACCTCCGCCTTTTCCACCACCCTTGCCTTTGCCATGACCAGACTGTGATCCCTGGGCATCGATCTGCTTTGGAAATGGCCATTGAGGCCAAGAAAATAAGTAGAGTGCCTCAAAGTTTATTTCTTGAAGAAAGAAAAGTTCTGCTTGATTCTTATGTTAAAGGTGCAAGAAGAAATTAATATCTAAACTCTAAGTAACTCAAGAGCCCAAAAGTAAAATAAGTGGAGTTTTTGAAAGGTCTGTTCATTTTATATCAATTTGAATTTCAGCAACTTGCCACTTCTGTGCAGATATGGTATTCAATTTTTTCATTGACTACGCTAGAAATTTCTTGAGGGTAAGTAGCTAGTTGACTTTTATATAAGGTAAGATTGGTTGGAAAGGGAAAAGTTCCTTCAGCAATGAGTAGATAGAAAAGGCTCGTAAGGAGGAAGACAGTTCAGCTTTAATAAATTTTCTTCCTATTGACAAAATGCTACAACAATTTAATCAGGCTGGTTGAAGAAAGATAAAATAAAGGATCAAAGTTGAGGCAATGAGAAAATGTTTCCAAATAAATGAAACATGAGTAGAGTAGAATGTTACCCCTAACATGTACTTTAGTTGCAAAATCCCTGGAGAAACAATTCCATATAAAATGTATACACCTATCTAGGCACCCAATACCCTACACACTTTTGATACGGACTGTAAATTTCTCCATACAATTTACACTGAGCATCTTAGAAGGCAAGTATCCATAAAAGTATTTGACATGAAATGATTTGATAAGGAATTATGCAATAAGAGTAATCCTGCTTACAGGTCAATGCAAGCTTCATCTCTAACATAATATCCCAAAACTCCTGCCACCTTACCAAGGTAAAGTGTACAATTCCTGAACTTTACCAATTGCACAGATTAAAATGATAAAATGATAATCATAAAAATCTGACTGTTGTATCATAGCACTATAAAATTTTTCCACTAGAGACATGTCAAAGAATCAGTAATTTAGATGTTGTGCCTGCCAACTCCAAAATTCAATCAAAGATTTTCTTGTAAATAGGGACTTTGTGTGTAATATATTTATATTAATTTTCAGCATCTGTGATATTTATTAATTAGTTTAGAAACACATAACAAAAGGAAGTTAAGAGCTCAAACACTAAAAAAAAAATCCTGAAAAGTGTAAGTGAAGAAGTAATAAAATAAATGAATGCTAAAAGTAGTCTCACAACTAACCCTGAGACTGCTGAGCAAATATCTATGCAACTTTTTGATTCAATTTTATTTTTATATTATTATTTGAGTTAAGTTGAGTAATGTCACAGGAATAACCAAACTGGTTGCGGTTTTAAAAATAAATTCCATAAATGACACATGAAATTCTTCCAGCATTAATCTACTAGCCCCTCTTTCAATAACAGTGGCTTTTTACATACAGATATGTGATATTCAAAATTTCTATATCCTGAATTAGAATAAAATTTCTATATATTTCTATATCCTATATGCCTTATTTGAAGCATATAAGACCTTTTCAAAATTATGGCTAAAAAATGGCCAAAAATCTTATACATGAAAGTTAGGCCTTCTTAACTATTTTGCTCATTTCTGCAATACTGAATTTGATGCAAACAAGATATCAAACAACCTATATAGATATATAATCTTTTAAAAAAGTGTAATTTGAAAATGGATATTCAAAAAGTAAACGGAACTTAAGTTTCAATAATGCGTTTATATTTTTTGTGGAGTTATCCTCACTGAAATGAGGGTGCCTCTTATGTCCCAGTGTATCCTATACTGAGAAATTCTAGTACAAAATAAACTTCAGATAGTACAATTTTAGGTAGTAGATTAAAAACATTTGAGAGTACTCACATCCATTGGATTGACGGTGATATTAAGAGCCGAGTCATCCCAAGCCATTTCTGTGTCAGCAATTTCTTCACGTTGAGCACGCTGGTGAGCTGCTCTAATTCGGATCACTCCCAAAACAATCATAAATACCAAGAATCCGACACACACTACAATGATGATGGTTACAGCATGACCTGAATATAAACAACATGACTATCTTCAGAAAGAAATGCATTGCAGTGGTGTTGTGTTGCTTTATATAACCGATTAATAACAACCATAAACATACCCTGAACCCACTATTACAAGTGCCTTTATGCCCTCCAACACACAGTAGGGGATAAGATTGATATGTAAAATAAGGATTCAAAAAAATTACCAAGTACAAAGGAAACTTACAAGTTTATATATAAGGGAATATAATGATAATAATAATATAAAATGATAACTTGAAGATGAAACATTACATTAAATAAATCTAAAACAATACACACACATGTGCACCATCAGCCATTTTCAATCGGATATAGGCCACCGAGTGTGCTTCCAATTTCTCTCTCTTCTGTGCTTCTCTTTGCCATGTCACCCCTAAGTACTTAATGATCTCACTATTCCATTGGTCCTTTGGTCTTCTTCTTGGTCTCTTCACATCTTTTGGTGTCCAGTTCAGAACCGCTCTTGTCCAACGGTTGTCATTTCTTCTCGCCACATGACCTGCCCACATCCATTTCAGTGACCTTACTTTATCTGAAATGTCTGCCACTCCTGTATTCATCATTACCCAGGAGTTGTTTCTTGTCTCTTCTTGTGATCCCAAGCATATATCTTTCCATACTTCTTTGCATTCTTTCATTTTCATTGAATTCTTCAGTATCTTCATGTAGCATTAATTAGGCTGTGGTATTTTTCTAAATGCTGCATAGGATATGGATGTACTCTGCATCTACTCCTTGTTTTTCTAGAGTTTTTATTGTAGAGGTGGTACTTACTGAGTCAAAGGCTTGAGCATAGTCCACAAAGCAGAGTACTAGTGGCATTTCATTTGTTCTGCTGATTATTTCTTGTAGTGTGTGGATATGCTCAGAATAGAGAGAACTGGAAAGTACTTGGGGAGGCCAACAACCGACATGGGATTGACTTGGCTGATGATGATGATAATATATATATATATATATATATATATATATATATATATATATATATATATATATATATATATATATATATATATATATATATATATATATATATATATATATATATATATATATATTTGATAACATTGTGTGCATAATTAGGTAATCATCAAAAGAATGAATCAAAAATACTGTAGCAATAAAATGCAAAAAGCAAATGAAAATTTGAACATTGAACTACAAATGAGATTTTGTAAAAGTTTCAGAATTATATTCTAAAGCCATAAAAAGCAAGATATATACATGAAGCAGTATACTTTGCAGTGCTAGAAACAGTCAATGATGAGAAAAGATTCAGATAGATTAAATTCTTCCATCATCCTTTGACATTTGATACTCTCAAATCCATTTTAAAGAAGATTTGGAGGCAAGTAGTGGTAAAAATATTTTGATTTATTGAAAGCATTAAAACTACCCCTACTTAAATAGCAAAATCAAAAATGTGATTCGCAAATCAAAAGAAAACAACAATCTCGTACTTCCACCTGCTACAACTGCCTGTGCTGAATCAGTTACATCAGCTGTGAGATAGACATCGCCTAGAGTCTGAGCTGGGTGAAGCTCTGCATGATGATGTTGCTGAATCTGTTCAAAATAACACATTCAATTAAGATTTAATACAGTTTTTGAAAGAATGTTTAGTTGAATTAGTTTAAAACCAAAAACTCATCAACCAAGGCTTTCTTGAGGAGCAGATTACATCATGATTAATGTTCAATAAATTTACAAGTGTTAATTGAAGTAAGTTGGAGTTTTGAAAGCACTCACATTTGCTAATACATAAGAATAACATACTTTAATTTCAAATAAACCATGAGTGATGTCTGAGATGTAAAATCCCAAAAGTAAAATATAATACATTCATACTTTCATATATTAAAAAACAAATTTGAAATGTTAAGGCAAGTATCCATTACAGGTAGGCTGATAAATACATATATTTTCCTTTCCAATACAAATATGAATTTTCTCAGGTAAGACAAAATAACAAATTCTTCCCAAGCAACAACAAAGAATCTTTATATGAATCTCAGTATCTTTATTGTATTTACTTGAATTGAATATGAATGACTCGAATTTCAAGTAAAAGACAACAATTTTGCATGAAAACATACATTCTGTGAATATAACTACTAGGTATCACACCAGGTATGTAAAATATAAGATTTGATGGGTATGCAATTATTAGAACTTTGGGTGCTGACCTCATAAAATTATTCATCAATGGTGAATGTTGGAGATACTGAATTTCGTAAGTCAAGATAAATACATCACTGTTGCTGCCATGACAAAATGTTGAGCACGAAGAATAAAACAAAAATCATGTGACTTTTCTGAATTAAATACTACTACTCTAATTTAAAAGACAGACAAAAAATATGAGGCAATTGAGAAATTTAGACTTATAAGGAAAAGGCAAGAAGATAATGCATACCATACAGAATCAAAAATTTTTAGTTTTTTTCCCATTTTCTATGGAAATATGACATGAAAATGGGGAAAAAGAAAACAAATTAATGAAATGATCTGTTATATTACAATGTTGTGCAAATATTCACACAAGTCCCTTGCACTTAGATAATGGATAATAATTTTTGTAGGGGTTGAGGGCATTTATGAAATTTAGAGGAAGTTCTTTTACCCTGTTTCTAAAGAGAAAGATGAAAGCAATCAATTAACTGCTGATTTACAATAGAATATACAGCATATACATAAATGAACCGTATCTAAAATTTGTTAACTTTGGTCTCCTCTTCATGAAACTATCAATCAGATTTGTAAACAATTTCATGTTTCCACTAATATAATGACCTAAAAATACCCTTCTCATTAAAACTGAACTTTTAAAAATCCTGACTCCATATACTTTTTATAAATTACCAACCTATGCTAACTCATGTTATTATTTTGTTTGCTTTCTAACTACATTCTTATAATACAGGCCACACCCATTTTTCTTCAGATTAACACTGAAAAACTACCAAACATTACATCCTAAGAAAAAATACACTCAACAGAAACTAATCATGCCCTTGTAAGAGATCTTGACATTTAGAGTACTTTCATTGAAAATAATTGTAAGGAATGAGATATCCATGGGTGAGGTAACATGATAAATGATATATCAGGAATGTGATGTAAGATACCGGAGATTACACACAAGCTCACTGGCTAAACATTATTTCATGCAATTGCCTCAAATATTTAAATAGAATATTATTATATACACATGAAACAGAAGAGCCAGATTTGGGTTTGATAAATCCCTAAGCTATAAAGATGATGGGGTCTTTATATATCCAGCTATCCTTTTACAATAACAAATTATCACTTATTACATTGCACTATATGGTAATTCATGCTCCTAGTAGCTATTGGAACCCTTTCATGTCTATGTACAGCCACTTCTTTTCCTTTAAAGTCTTTGGAGGCCAGTGGAGGGACCCCAAGCTATAGCTTTTACTAGATTATCCTTAAATCTGGAGGTGAATACAAAATTTACCAAACTAGATTCTCATGATTCAAAATCCTGAGAACTCATTAGTTTAAAAATTATAATGAGTTTGAAAGAGGGGAAAATTCTAAGAAACCAATTATTCTTGTGATCTCATAATAGAAAAAAATCATGTCTATGTGAATACAACAGATGATCCCAACTTGATCTAACGAACCTACAGCATTTCCAAGTTTAATAAATCCAAAAGCATATAGATTTCTCACCTGTGCATGTGCTGGGCGTGGTGCTGGAGCAGCAATGGATGGTGATGATGGTCTTTCAGGATGCAAATTTTCTCCACTGGAAGATCCATCAGCAGCAGATGCAGCCTTTATCAATCCTGAAGGTAACTCAGACGCTTTGGCAGAGGCATCATGACCAACGGCTCCACTACCGGGCCATTTGCTGGTATTACTAAGGGCAAGAGTTGCTCCAATAGTACCCTTCTTGGGCAATCTAGGATGGATGACTGTGAGCTGAAAATGCAGTATTTTCTAAGTTAAGACTATTCCACCAACTTACATATATTACTTGCAATAATTTACGAACTGTTATACATAAATAACAATTGTTACTCAGTTCAGGCTATGACATTTAAGATGATGAATTGAGTAATTTAAAAAATTGTACATTCACATTTTATGAAATTTAGTAACAAACATGGCTACAATAACCCACCTTATACCTAAAACTTGTAAGTAATGCATGAAAACTTACAGTTTGAACATATTCATTGCTGAGAAACCTTCCATTTAACTCGGAACAAGTAAGTTTGAAGACCCGGTTCAAGTAGTAAGCAGGTTTCCGGTTTGTATATTGGATTTGACGAAGCACCTAAAAAGGAGTAATATTTGGGGTCAAATATGGACTACAGCACTATGCTTTGAAAATATTAACACTTTACTTACCTGTTCATAATTGTATATCATGTCAGCACCAGATATAAGTACACCATCTTTGTTGACCTTAGCAAAAATGCCAAACTCGCTCAACATATTTTCAGGCAAAGTGATTGTTTCATGATCTGGATTTAAAGGGGGATACACTGACACAGTGCATGAATCCAGCTTTCTTTCAATTACACTCATCGATTCTCCTTTAAAAAATGATTCAAGTCATTTATAGAGAGTATCAATGACAATTCACACCATTTGCAAGAATACTTCATAGTTAGAATTTAGCTCATGAAATGTTCTAAAGGTAAAAAGATTGAATTAATACCATTTTTCCAGAGCTTTTGCTTCTTCTGGTTATTATCATTTGTAGTAACTGAAATTCTGACATCAGTGAAAATTCTAACCCCAAGGCGGAAGTCTTCATATTCTCTGGCAACATTTCCAGTTCCATTAACCTCAATGGTTGGCCTGGATGGTTGTAGTACCATAACAAAGGATTCTACAGATGGAATCTTAACTGGCCTACCACCAGCACAACTGTTATACATGAAAGAAAGTAATATTCAATGAGGGAGAATTTTAGTGAGATGATGCAATGATAGATGATATAGATAGTAATAGATTATACCAAACACCTATCAAAGATATTAACCATTAAAAATAAAACAGAAAATATATCAAGAATTAAAAATCATAAAACTTAACACACTTTTGCATTTCTATCAACAGAAACAACAGGCCAAAGAAGTTGTTTCTACGTAGGAATTAAGTCATTTTTTCATCTTTATACATAATTACAACTCTAAATATGAAAATAGTACTTGAATAATGTGAAATTAACTTGAAGTTATGGATGAAAAAAGAGAAATATAGTAGCACATGTAGTAAATTTTATTTCCTCAAGAATGAATCTTGAAGGTAGGGAAAAGATAGCACTGAAACACAGCCCCACACAAAATAAGTACAAAATAGCTCATAATTTTTACTTCAAAATAGTATACAACTTACACTACAGATGTAGTAAGATGAAGATTTCTACGCCCTGGAGTAGGGAACTCCCTTGAATTAGTGTAGCCAATTTTGCGCACTAAAATCTCCAAGTTGGTTTTGTTATCTCCTTCAATGCTAAGTTCCGTGAGATCTGAAAATCACATTAAGATGTATTAAAGATATAGAAAAAAATAGGAAAGTTTGGATTCACACAAAATTAACAAGCAGAATAATAATGCAAAACATACCACTGTTGGTTAGAAGCTCCATGCCAGGTTCTAGTAACTCCATTGCTGGAACTTCAAGGGATTCCTTACATTTGTGAAGGCAAGCAAGCACTTCAGGTCGCTCTGTCTTGTGCAACAGTAAGGATAAGCCAGCCAAATAGCCACGGAGATGATGCTTCATCTTGTTTTCTGATCCTAAAATACATGAGAATACATGTGAACTTTATGAAAATATCTTGTATGATTGATATTGCAATTTTAAGTAATGGCAATCACTATAACCTTCAAAAAATTTTATTTTGCAATTAAAAATAAAATTCTCAGGGTAGAATTTATGTCACTAACCTTGCCAGCAAGCGCCAACAGTTAAAGTGGTATTGATTCCCTTGGTAGGATGAAGAGGCCAGTCATCTATTATTTCAGGATTTTTCTTCTCAGATTTGAACAGCTGACCATCCAAGTACAATTCAACCTCGGGGAATTTGACAGACACTGCATAGTGATGCCACTCATTATCACAAACCTAGAGAGTAGAAACAAAATCATACAAATTTCTGAAATACAAAAGATGGAGTTTATACTAATAGCTAAGTAAAGTTTCAAAAAAGAAACACAAAAAAAGTTTAAAGAATATTTCTAAGAATTATAGTAACAAAATAACATACACAGAGTAGAAGGAAACTCAATGATTAATTGTTGAAAAAATTAAGAAAAAAACATATTCAGATGGAGAAATGAGTTAAGTAACTAAACAAATCAATGCTGTCTACCAGAGCAATGGATAAAAAATTTAGTAATAGTAGTTATAAATATTTTCTATCTAATAAAACTTCAAAATACATGTGGAATGATAAATGAGTAACTTTTTCTCAAATATAAGAAGACTACCTGTGGTAATTTCCACCTCCACTCTGCTGGACGGAATACATTCTGATCTCCTTGAGAAAAGTCTCTCCTGAGCAGAAGAATCAGCCTGCAGTTCCGGACAAAGAGTGCATAATGATGCCTGTTCATTTCTGGAATTGTGAAAAACAAGAAATTAAATAACGAAAAATAAAAGAAGTCTTGAAATATTTTAACTGAAATGAAAAAAATGAGAATTTAAATATAAGAAGTTCTAAACTTATGTAAGGGGACTGTTCCTAGACTCACTCTGTAACTCAAAGTTCATATTGGTCAAACAACACCCTTTACATAACATTATAGAGAGTACTTATCTATTGATAAATGAACAGGCTAACACAATCGGATGTGCTGTCACTAACAAATATGAAATCATTTTTGACATTGGTTAGCTTTAATGAGTGAATTATTCCAACATCTAAATGGGCCTTTTTATAGTCATGAGACATCAGCTGTAAAGTTCTTGACAATGGCATCATTTGAAATTGATCATCAATGTAATAGAGAATACAAAATACAGAGTGTAACATCAGATCTATTTTCTAGCTCTGAAATGTTTTTCCATACATAAATACTTTGGCCACAACAACTAATAGTAGTTGGTAAATTTTTACTGTGCAAGTGCTGGTTTACATTTGTTGAACTTATATAACCTAGGAAGTCTGTGTGTGGGCAAAAGAATGAGAATAATATAAATTCTTTCACTAAGAATTGCAACACGAAGTAAAAAGACAACAAACTCCGCCATAATAAATGTTTGACAATATCATAACTGTATTTAATGCCTCAATATTGCAGTGTTAGTTCAAATCCAGATTAGTCAAGAACTTGTTTGCACATACATTAAAAGAGAGTTACCTTCCAATACAATAACCCTTTATATAAGTTATTGCCTTTTGTTAGAAGTGATAAGGTAGGTAGATAAATGAAAATCAAATGTCATTTTAAGAGATAAATAAATCCCAAGAAAGGAAAAAGTAAAATAGTTGCATCCCATGAAGAGAAGTTGCATCAGTCATAGGGTGAAGTGGTCATCATTACACTTTATATTTAAGGAGAAATCATTAAATTACTAGGCCAGGATGGTTAATATCAAACCTAACAGGCTGAATGAAACACAAGTCTAGAAAAAGAAATCAAGATAAGCAAATTAGTGAGGCAGAGTTTTAATATGATATGTTGACATGAATTCAGCAGCAACGGTTTGGCTAAGATTCAAGTTAAGTTAGATAAGAATAGTATCAGAAGCAAACAAGTGCAAAAAGGAATATAAGATGATTGCTGTTGTCAGCAAGACTGAATCTGAATCAAATAATAAATCAGTTCATTTAAAGATAACTTTAGAATCCATAAAATCATTACTGGAGATAATAAGGATATCATAGTAGCATCAAGAAGGAGCAGCATAAAATAATTCATCAAATTAAAGAGGAACAAAAACCTAAAAAGATGACAAAGTAGTTAAAGTATGTGCAGCCTTATAATAACAAAAGGAGTACATAAAGAGTGTAAAGTTGATAAAGAAGAAATTTAATTTTACCAAATTATCATCATAATTATTTCATTTAATAATTTTTAACAAAACTTTTAAACTAAACCAATTACATCATTGGAGATTAAGAAACAGGAATTATGATACAATATAAAGAATCAGAAAGGCTAAGAATATAATAGGGATGATACAAATGAAAAGATCAAACAGAGTAAAGCATCACCAAGAAGGTGTGAATTAAGGGAAAGTAGAGAAAAGGTAATAGATACAGGAAATGAATAGGAGGCTGCTGCAGCACATGTTAGCTTAAGGAGAAAGCAACCTGAATATAGGTGAAAGAGCAGGAAATGAGGACAGCAGGAGAGTTAGGCACAACAGGTCAAATACAAGGAAAAGGAGGTAGTATCTGAAAAGGACACTTATTACACCAAAGAGAAATATAGAGCCTCAAGACAAAATGTGGCTTTATACTCCCTTTCTGTAATGAATGTGCAAATTAAAATAATTTTTCTCAGTTATACTTAAGTTTCCCATAGAAAAAAAATGGAAAATAATCACTTTCAGTTCACTTTGTTCTAAAATTCATTTCACATAACATTATTGTTAAAATATTTGAATGTAGGCATAGCACAACACAAGAGTGGTCTGATTGTTTTTACATACAGTCTTTCTAATACAGATGAATGGTAAAAGTGTCCTTCCAATGGGAAAATAGGCTAACGATATGTAACATGCACAAATAATAAATTCTATGTTTTTATAATCCTATATGGACTAAGTTAATCTTAAGAGTACATTATGATCAACTATATAGCAGCATAGGAGCAAATTATTGAATATTAAAAGACATATATATCAGAAAATGTGACTGAATTTTTTAAATGAATTAATGAAATAGGACATAAAAGCTGCATACATAAATAAGTTAAGGAATGAAATAAGGATGCATAGGAAAATTGTTCTACAAAGGAAAAATTTGAATGAAAATATTAACATTAACACTCAAAATAATACAAAATATATTTTTATTTTATGCCAAATACTATAACATGTAGCAAAAACACACTACAAACACAATAAATCAGACAAAGTAGAGATAAAAGCAACATACAGTTACTGTGTACTACTCACTGTGATCATCAGCAGAGCAAAGAATGTGTTCTTTCACGCGGCGATCCTGCTCAGGATTCTGTTTGTGCTTCATCCAAGTGGCCAGGGTAAAAGTGGAGCTGAATGACTCATCCACAAGATTAGGAGGTACTACAACGGCACTGCTTCCTCCATCAAATTCAAATACCCTATCAGCCTCACGTCCCTCATCTGTGGGTAAAGCTCTTGTCCATTCAGTGCCAACACCAGGGCTTGGAAGAAGATCAATACTTTCTGCACTGGCGCCTACAAAGAATCATTATGTTGGAATTTATAAAAATGTTTGATAATATAATAAATGAATATTCCCTGAGCAACTGTTGGAGATGCCAATAGACAAAACAATTACCACAAAGTTTGCGCTGGCTCTGAACAGAGTATGTATCCCTATCACAACCCTTTCCAATGTGGCGTGTTGCAAGGGTAACCTTTGCCTCAATGCTATGTATTCCACTTGTGCTGGAGGTGCCACCACATGGTGAATCACACAGCTCTAATTCTGCATCAGGGAAAAGATCTTCTCGTCCAGATCCTGGAGAATAATCAATTCTTTCTGGAATACCTAAATTGGAAAAAATTAATATGAGTGAGCAATTTTTAACAGCCAAAATCCATTCCTTTTCACTGGGATATTCTTTCAATTGCAAGTATGCACTACAACTCAGAAATGTAACCTCAATTTGCTTCAGTTGAGACATGGGTAACTTTTACCATCTTGTCACATTATCCCTAGATCATAAAATTGACAGATTTTTACCACACCCCAGGAAGAGCTACTGATGTTTCACTATCTTATCTTGGTGTACTTAAGCAAATTATGTAAAATCAAATAATAAATACAAAAATAACTCTGTTAAGCATTAAGATTGAGTTATTAGAGAATGAGCAAGTTCAAACACACACTTAGGAAAAGGGAAGTGTTCTTAGGTAATCAACAAAAAATATTAACAAAGGTTACAGTAAAGATTATCCTCACCCTTCCATCCAAGCTTGCACACTCTGTTAACTTTTATAGTGACCATGATTGGTAGTGACTGTCTCATTCCACAATCATAGGCAACAACAGAGAGAATGTGATTATGGCTCCTTTCATAATCCAATGGCTCTGTATTACGGATGACTCCTGTAGAGAAATGATAAATATTTTCAAGGATAAAAATATAATAAAATAAATTATCAAATGGGAAATATAAAGGGAAAAAAAGATAGAGGATGTAACTGAGAATTTCTTTGCTTAAACATGGATTCAATCAAAAATTTCTTATGTCATATGTTTATTGCTCTCCTATTATCTTCTGGGTATTCTCAAATACCAGCTAATAAATTTCCTCTTTATGTAATGAAGATGCATGCAGTAACCTCCCTATGACAAATGAAATCTAGAAAATTCTACACTGAAACATTTGCCACTTAAATGAGGATGATAGATCCTTCCCTACAAAATTATGAAAAATGTACTCAACCTTATACTATGCAAAGAGAAAATCTGCTGTTTAGAAATATCCCCTATGAAATAAAGATATAAACAACACTAAATTAAAATTTCAGCATTATGTTTCATGGAAATGAATAGGTACAGAATGAAAATGAAAAAAGTGATGCTATAGAGTAATTCAAACTAAAACTTGTTCTGATATAAAAAAATCATTAATATCCAAATTCCACATTCAATTATCAGATAAAATATCTTTCTGAAGCCAGATGGATATTTTGCTCAAGAAGAAAGTGCTTGATGCCCAGCTGCAAGAAATTTTAATTTGCTAAATATTTCAGTTTTGGACAGGTGGATTTCATTTGACAGTTTATCACTCTATGTAGGTGATGACCAAATGTGATACAACTATCAAACTGCATGTATTCACTACCATTGATCATTTATGTAAGAACTAAATTTATGAATTGTCCCAGGTTATGTACTCATCCATAAAAGAAGATTAGGATATTTGAGCCAAGGCAAACAAAAAACTAATAGACAATGCAGGTAGAAATAGAAAAAGTAGTAAACTTCCTTCTTCTAGCTGCAATGTAAGATTCAGTCAACCCTCCACTTTTAAAAATTTGGTCCCCATCTCATTGCATCGTTTAGGGTTAAATTTCAGATTTCAAATGGAAGTAGTTGTACTCTTAAATGCATTCCCACAGCTGAGAACATTTCCAAAGTATGGAATCCCAATGAGAATCATTCTGGTCTATTTTCACCAAAGGCACATGCACTACTGGCTTCACTGGAGCCCCAGTATTTAACAAAAATTAAAATGTGAAGAAATCTATTAAATAAATTTAGAGCATTACAAATAAATAAAATCCTTTCAGGATAACCAAGAAGATTTAATACTTCCAATGATCAAGAAACTGCCTTTTCAATGTTTTGGGATATTTGGAGCCAAACCAATCAGGGTAACTTCAATGAAGCCTTACAATAGGGAACACCATGACCGGTAAAAATGAAATGCACTTTGTGAAAATCTCACTATGTAATACATCGAAAAGAATTTTATTTTTATCATAAATCAAATGACTTTTTCAAATGAAATCTAGATAATGTTATAATAAATACAGCAAACTCATTGGAAATTGTCTTCATAAAAAGGTTAAAAAATAAGATACTTGTACCAATCATTCAGGAGAAAATGTTACCAACAAAATATAAACCCTCTGAATTGGAGAATACCATTTGGAAATTATTTAGCTATCTTACAAATTTCATTAGAAATAGGTCACTAGAGTATGACTTCTTCATGAAGGAATGCTCACAAAAATTAATCCCCAGTTCATTGGAATTTAAAAGATGTGAAATTTAAAACTTGCCAAGAAAACAAATCTGAAAAACATTCTGCAATCATATCAGAAATAACAAAATTTTTAGGCTAGTAAAGAGGCAATTCAAGATCAATTACAAATTAATTTAACCTATTTCATTTAACATGTGAGAAGCCTAAGGTAAGAGTGTCTAATGATTTCCATTACAGCCCTTATTCTACTCTGCATTAGTTGTAGTTCATTTATGACCTGAAAATAAATCGGTCTGCTATACATTAACAATACCCCATTAGTTAAACTATCACTTCCCTTGTATTAGTATAGTTATCACTTCTCTACTCTGGAGGACTTATGTTGTATTTACAATACCCATCATAATTTTATTTTCAAATGTAAAAGCAACAATGAACTAAAATTTTTATACCAGAAACATAAATCAATAATATAAAAGATAAAAATTCTTAATGACTAGGCTGCATGGTTAGAAAATGTTACACACATACTCATCTCTTCATAAATATTCTAATAAAGGATTTGAGAGTTTACGAGAACCAAATAGCAAGCATCATTAATTGTGACCAAGAATTAATTAGTAATCTAAAGTAAAACTACTAAACTCACCCTCATTATCAATTGAGAAAGGCTGGTCGCTTGTGAGGATTTCATACTTGCAAACATCACCAAATTTGGGAGTACAGTCCCTATCAGTGGCCTCAACACGGACCACTTCCTCATACAGCCTGCCTTCGTCCACTTGTCGGACATATGATGGCTCAAGGAAAGTTGGTGGATACTCATTGATGTCCACCACAGATATATGAACAGTTGCACTTTAATGAGGGATACAATGTTAGTTTACTTACTTTAAAAGAACAAATTTACAAATAAATATCTCTAGTAACAAACACATTCTAATGACAACGGCTGTACAACTTGTACAGTTTTGTAGATCTAAAGGTTTCAGTTACATTGGTGAGATGAGAAAAAATACTGTAAATTCAGAAATAGCCAACACTTGCAATTATCAGTTACCAAGATGCACGATAAGAATTACAATACAATAAAATCCAATACAATCACCTTTATTTAGTAATACTCAAATAATTTACAATATGATAATACTTAGCCATTCACAGATGTTTACAATATTGTGAGACAGGAGAAATCGAACAAGAAAATAATTACTTTAAAAAAAATATTCTCTCTGCATCCAAATATCACAGATAAATCAGGGAAATAACTTTATCAGTTATAATGAATGCATGAAACCATTAAAATTTAGCACTACCATATATACGAGAGGTTAGGAACTACAATGTTATAAAGAACACAATGTTATCAAATGAAATATTTTGCAATATTAAATGAATAAATCATATTTAACAATATTAATTAAGAGATCCACTACTGAAACTTGTTAGTTCAATACATTCTCATATACATTCAACAGAATTAGTGTTACACTGGAAATATATAAATAGTAACCAGGTTACTTCAAACTTTTAATACGCTGATTTGGGTCAACGAGCTTATACTGCAGTAAGGTCAGTTCAAAATTTTAAAGTATGACCCAATAAGGAGAAAGTTGATATATTGATACCCATTCATTCTCTACAATTATATAACTTAACAGCAAAATTGGAGAACATCGCAAGAATTATATGCAATATAAATAAAAACTCGAGGTAACTGCAAAAGTTGACGGACAACAAATGAATCATGTTCACATTCGTGATAAATTGTGATCGAGTTTTAGTAAGTTACTTTACATTTATTAATTTAATTTTGCAGATATATGCTTGAGCACTGTGCGTCGAAATATGCTGAGAAATTTCTTGAGCACACACACTTAATGCGTAAACTTCAATCTTTCCTTAGCAGCATCCCTCAAGGTCATGAATCCAAGGCCATAAAAATCATGTTTTTAACGAAATTCATTCAATACGGGATTTACACGGGTCGAGGAAATGTTTGCATGTTTGCAGAAACATGCAAATAGAAAGACCTCAGTATCTGGAACAATAAAACGTCGATAGCGAATTTAAACGAGTCCTTCAACACTTTCGATTCATATTGATGAATTTCTGGTGATTTTTATGAGAAAAGAAAAAATCAGTAGAGAATAAATGCAGTTAGTCAGCGTAAAATAAAAAAATACGACAACGAAGATCTACACATTTCCCAAGAAATATAAGACAAGAGAATAAGAACAAACAAACGGTACTATATTTTCATTTATACCAACAGAGCGAAAGAAAACATGAACGGCTCTACAAGATATCTCACGAGCAATATTTAATAGATAAGAAGTGTGCAGCCAAATCAGGATGAAAGGTGCATCAATAAATCGAGTAATTTATTGTGCTTATTTCTTTCTTTGCCATACGTTTAAAAAAATGCTAACCTAAGGATTTATTAAAGGTACTTACTTATCAGACTGTATCCTATCACAGCTTACGGCCGCTATGTCGAATTTATAGTTCTTTCTCTTTTCGCAATTTAAAGTTTTCCTCGCCCTTAGCTCCGCTTCGCCCCGTTCCTTGTCCTTCAGTATAATCTAGATTCAATCAAGAATGTAAGAATAAACGTAAGAATGGAATTACCACTTTGTTTCTGAGCCATAATTTTCACCATGAGATTTTTAATTGTATGTATATACCTCAAACGGCGCTTCCCCGTGGTGTTTATTCACTATCTTGAAGCTACATATCCTTGCTCCGACACCTCTGATCTTAGGGGTAACTTCAACCAGTGTCTCATTTTCTTTGATTAAACCATGATACCCGCTTTCCAGACTTATGATATCGAGTCTTGGCACTGAATGTCAAAGATTAATAATTTACATATACTTAAGTCATAAAATTAAAAACAAAATTAAAACTGTCATCATTAAGCTAGGCTCATTAATATTTATACACGCTATATTATTTATCTGATAATCGATTACGTTGATCGTAATATGACTAATGTAAGTAAAAAAAACATAACTCTTCATAATGTAATCTTATATCTGCAATCTCATTTTAAGTAACCAATGCAAAAGAAATACTCCAATATGTATTTCAAAAAATAGAAATCAAAATCTATACGCAATATAACCAAATTAAATTGAAAACTAGGATCTGAAACACATAATCACTATAACCCGAATCTTCACTACGGGAGAAAAGGTGGGCCATCTGCATTGGTTTTCACGAATAATCTCTATGCGACTATAGCGATTTGTTAGAATATTCCGGATTCATATACCACAGTTTATTAACTTTATCAAATTGTATTAAAATCAAAGCTTTAAAAGGATCTATTCCGCATCCTAAACTAAGAAGAAATTTATCTGACAGTTGTTCCGCTACACATTACGCACCTACAGCATCTTGCTTACCTCCATCAAGCGAAGGTCCCGGAGTCGACACATGCGATACAGCATATCCGAAACATGCTGCGAATATTATATACTTTCCCAGCATCGATACGACTTTTAAGTACGTATCTCAAGAAGCACAAGTACTTATAATGCGTATAAATACACAAAACTTTTAAACCACCATACTATGTTCGAGACTCCCTTTTCATCCAAAGGTCCCGGATGTGGAAAATCTATGGCAGAATCGGTATTGGTGGGGGAGGAGAGGAAATCTTGTACACCTGCGCAGATCACGTGAGCCATGACATCATCTATTGAACGAAATAGAACGAGTGCCGAATGCTATGAGATTTTGAAGCAAGGCAATTGCGTTATTTCATTCTTAATTTACTGTAGAGATTAGGAGTGTTAGGAAATTAACATTATCGATTTCAGAAGTAATTTTCTGTTTTGAAAAGGATGAAGTCATGGCCACCCAAATTATTAGAGGCTGTATGAATTCGAAACCTCGCCCTTCCAAAAAATATCTTTTTGACGAGTGCCATATTTGGCATGTAAATAAAAATCTCCTTTCAACCTCTTAGACGATTTCAAGCGTTCCTACCAATATCTCAGTAAATGAAAACTTACTGTCGAGCTTAGAAATTCTGAGCGTTTAGTTTATATATAGTTTTATTCGATTTATTTTAAATTTGACATAAAGAGAAGTAAACTAAATGATGTTTTGATGGCTCAAATTTTGAGTAAAATCGTTCAAGAAGCCATGAGAAAATAATTGTATAATTTGAGATCAGCTTTAATGTTATTTTTTGTGAAGAGGAAAGAATTAATTTGGCAATTTTAAATTTTGACGATTTGTAATCGAAAGATTTCCAGCTTAACTGAATCGGCAGTTTAAACTAACATTTCTTTATCATGTTTTAAGAGTATCTATACCATGATATTTCAGATAACCTACTTATCATAAATTTTTAATATCAATCAATTTCAAGGAAATGTCTTCGGCAAGAAGAAAAAAAGAGGAACAATCAGCCTAACATAATAAAAATTTTTGCACTACCGTATAGTGGATGAAAAATAATCGTTACCATAAATTATTAGGATACGATGATAAATGAACTAAAAACGATCACTTATTTCAACATTGTTTTATTAAAAAACGGTAAGTTACAGAACAGAATTTTGGAACTAAAGCTTGTGATTGGTGATTCATATAATATAGCCATGAAGCTCTTGCATAAACAATTAGTTTATGGATAACGTACGAACTTTTAACTGAAATTCCTTAAGACGTGAGCGCATATTAACAGCCCATAACTTATACAGTTCTTGGTTTTATCAAAGATTACAGAAATTTTATACTTTGATTAGAGACTTCCGTCTCCCTTTTGTGTGTGGTAGTGGTATAAATAAAATAAATTGAGCTTTTTCATATTTAATCAAAATTTCATTAAAACAAGGCAACAACATTGGGCTAAACACAACCATTAGTACATTCTCGTGATATATTAAATACTACTCTCTTCATTTGAAGCAATTAATAGCTTCACTATTTTTGGATAAAAGTGACATTTTTGCTTTCTTCATTCACATACACTTGGTACATCAGGTTAATCCATAATGAAACAAGTTAATTTAGTTACATGTCTAACGTACTGCACATTCATATCCAATAGATTTTTAACTTCCCTTCCATACTTTAATATTCACTCACTTTGTAAATTCATTGAGAGCATTAATGAAGCTCTTAATAGAATACACATCACCCACTTTACATTGGATTCTATCACGCTTACCGCGAGAATACCTGTTATGAGAAATGTAGCAGGTCATACTACCAACAGTGACTCCAACTCACTGAAGCAAATAAGCTTTGTAAAAGGAGAAAATAATAAATATATATTTCTCATAACACAATGCATGTGAATGCACACAGCAAATAGTCAAGACATGCAATATAAATCAGGCCAAACATAGGAAAAAGGCAATAAAATTAGGGACATTAAATTTTAGGAAGCACCCAAGACAGGATCCCATACTATTGATGCATTATATAAAATTGTAAAATGAATTGGGATCTTACAAAATGAGCTTTTCAGTTTTTATTCTAGTAGATAGAAACAAAGTAACAAGCTTATTTTGCACAGTTATGCCACACAATCTACTAATTTATTATCACAATTATCACACTATATTGATCAATGACATCTACTGACAAAGAGACTAAACTGGAAGAATGAAAATTTCTATAATATTGACATATATTCCACAATGATACATGATAGTTATTCATTAAGGGGAAGGCTGAGGTAAAGTCTTGCTGCCAATATTGTTGTTACAGCAAGAAAACTTGTTATAAGTTAGTGAAAGGGTCAATTTGAGCAATTACATGCAGTTCATCACAGAACAGTGATGAAAACCTGAGAAGGGTAAAGTCACTCAACTACTAGTGATTTCCCTTCTTGCACTTACTGTTTTCAAAAAGACACAAAATATATCATGTCAGAGGCCTTCCAGGCCAAAACCTTTTAACAATATATTTTGTACAAATAATTGTAAAATGTGCTGATTTGGTACTTAGAGGGAGCTAAAATGTGTGTAAGTGACACATCCTTTTTTAACACTAAATGTAAATTAATCTAATAATCACACTCAGATCCCATTTTGATTATAGCTATTCCTTGAAGAAAGACATTCAAATCTTCATTTTTATCATCTTGGAAAAAATAACAATAAAGAAAGCTATTTATAATTTAATTCTTCCAATCCTAAGGTGAAATTATAATCTTACTCATGCAGTATGATCACCTTCCAAATCTATTAATAATTTTATGAGCACTAAGTAAAATTTATCTTCATGATAGTAATGGCCGGATTTCTTGAAAATGGAAAGAAAGCAACAAATGTTGAGCAGAGATCACACTATACATAATTCTATAGTTTACTTGGAATTATAAAATTTTGATTTAAGATATATATTTTTTTTAAATTAGACAATTCCTCATGTGGGTTGACATGACCATACTTGGAATATTCATTTAACTCAATCTAAATTCAAGTTATATCAGTCCACTTTGGGAAACATATTCCACATAGCTAATTAAACTGCAAACTATCAATTTTAAAAATTGTAAATTTTGAGTTTACTCTGCTAATATAAATGTACTTGATTGCTTCCTCAGGCAAGGAACAAACAACTTTAATTTCTCATGATGTCATGAACACATCCTACATTATTTTAATATAACTCTAATGGTACTCAAACAACAACAATGGAAGAATAATCTATCTATGCTAATAATACCACTAGCTTGTTCATTATTTTATAATACTTGCCATTATGATTAAATAATGAAGAATTAATATGCTTTGTTTCAAGATCCTCTTCCTTAGGCCAAAATAGCAACCTTTCCACTTTGACTTGAAATCTTTATTTAATAAAAAGAGATTGTATCAACAGATTCCTTTACATGAAGTTTGAGTACCATTATTACAAAATTTTTCATTTTTACCAACAAAACAAAGAAGCATTTAAACAACATTTCCTTATATTAAAATTTCTAATTATTTTCAACAAAATTTACATTCAGGCTTATAGAATAATCAAAGTGCACATTATTCATGCTAACATGGCAGTGTATTCAAAGTTTGGAAAAACCACATTTTTACAATCCAGAAAGAAGAATTAAGAATTTTTCCAATTACAAACTTCTACTAAGGACAGTAAGAAGTTCTGTTTAGTTTTCAAATGTATCACATTTTCTTGGGAATCCAGGAATCCCAAATATTAAAACCATTTCTAAGAAAGCATACCTGTGTTTACAGTCAATTGAAGTAATTTATGAACACATAAAGCCACCTAATTGTAGAAAACTTAAATTAATATGAAATTCACAAAGAGAGATACTGATCAATGCCTAAAATCAGTATACACAAGATTGTTATCTTATTACAGAAATTTTAACATTAGAAGAAGTAAACTACTCAGGATGCACAGTGTAGATTTGTCCTGGTGAAGCAATGCTGAAATCACGTTTCATATTGCAAAGAGAACAAATATCATCCAAGAGCTACTTCAATATCAAAGTATAGACTTGTAAAATATTTACAAACATGTTTGTTCAATATCTTTTAAAAGAATTATTGAAACATCCAATTTTTTCATAGAGACTGTACTTATCTTTCGAATTTAAGAGAAAAGAATGATTGTGGCATCAAACTTAAAGCATAGGGTAATTCTATAATTATATTACATGAAAAAGTTCACTGCTTTAGATCACAGGATTAATTACAATCTTCAGTTTTAGACCAGCATCTCATAACAACTTTATGGCTCAAAAGCCTCAAGTAGTCATGAAATAATTCAGTTAGTGAAATGAATAAGGGAAAAAACTACATTGGCGAAAAAGAAGTTTCACTGAAAGCTTATTGCATTGAAATTATAGAATGACTCTAAAAATATATTTCACTAAACTTAATGCAATATACTTCAAATTCTCACTTTTAGATAAAAGGTGAAAATAATGAAAAAGGAAATTGAATTTCAGTAAGACTTTTAAGGCCCTGCATATGGCTTGATTAACAGATCAAATGCCAAAAGAGCAAAGAGTTTATGGAAGATTTTCCTTCTAAAACCAACAGATATTATAAATCAATGAATAATACTTATATAATATAAATTTTGAACAACGTCACCATGTTCTATGCACTCCAGAAAACAATAAAGTATGAAATCCTTGAATATTTCTAAAGGGCTATCACAAAAATTATCTATAATATACTCAAGCATAATTCACTTAATTTTCTATCGATTTTTGTCAATATAATTTACTTTTTGATTCAGATTCTTTAAGAAAATTATAAAAATATTCAGACAAATTAATGTGAAAGCTGAAGATATAGAATCATCCTTGGAGATATGTAAAACACCAACCTGCTGGATCCTGATGATGTATCTTAACATAATCCAAAATTCAAATCCTTGGTAACTTAACAACAAGAATGAAAGCAGAGCTAAATAAACATTTAATATAAACTACAAGAGATATGACTTTAAAATCAAATGTGAGGTAAGGATACACATCTAATGAATCTATTTAAAATAATGAGCATTTGTGCGATGACCTTCCCAATTCTGGATTTCACAAGAAAAGAATATATGTACATAAAGACTGAAAAAACCACTCTAAGAGAAGTAAGTAGATTCATTCTTGCAATTTTCTCAATATCCTGTTTTCTTCATAAATCACATGTCAAATGGCATCCAGGACAAATACAAAATAAAGCCAGTATGTAATACTTTTCAAACAGTAAAAAATTATATCTATTACTTGATGATTAATTCATTAAAATTCCGATGCTTATAGAGAGTTATCACATTCTGTAAAATGTCCTGTACTATGGAATATCATTGACTAAATTTTATTGCAAAATTGACTGATGAAATTGTCAAATTTAACACTTCATAGTTCAAATAACATGTCTATCTTAATACTGCTTCATACTCATTTTATAAACAATTATTAATGCGAATTTAAGCATATAATGGATATATTATATAATGTCTTTTTTTCTAAAAATGTTAAAATTTTTATCTGCCATGGACATAAATTTTGGCACACAGTTTATCTTCAGAATTTAATGTGCTAAAATCACAAGAATCAACTTTGAAACATACAGTATTAGTTACAGATATTACAAGAAATTACCTATTTTGTAGTAACTAGAGTACAATCAATTACTGTCATGGGTTTTCTGCAGACTTTCCTAATAATACACAAGTTCTGCCTAATTGAAAATACCCATAACAAAGAAAACAACTATAAAGTATTTATCATAAATCCGACCATAGCAACCTTTGGCGACCCTGTTTGAAACAATGAAAGATGGAACAATACATTCACTATGAGTTGATGATTAAGACAGGTGAAAGGCAAACTGGGAGACATATTCATCAGCTAACAATATACAATCATTTCTAAACTGGCAACACTTAAGTATCTAACAACTACGGCCAACTAATACATATTTGTTTGTCCTTTCCTGTTTGAAGAGAGCCTTAACGTACTGAAACAGTACTTTTTAAAGTTGATGGATGACATTAGGAATATGCTTCATAAACCTTTCATGCATTCAGCATATTAAATTGTGCTAGAAATTAGGCTCTTAAGGCAATCTCATGAAAATGGAGCAAATTACTTAAAAATCTTGTAGATTTAAGCAGACAGCTCTCCTAAAGAGATCTAAATAGGATAATAAGCATTAAAATATCATACATAATATTCTACATCTTTTAGTAAAAAAATATAACTATTTGGTGAGAGTTATAGGTAGCCAAAAGAGATTAATATTTTATACAAAGAAACATAAATATAAAATAAGCTGTAAAGTTAATATTATGAATGGTTATAATTAATTACAATTAATCATAATCAGTCTAGTCTTATAAATAAAAAAAACTTTCTCTCGAAATGAATAAAGTTAAATTCATAATATATGCAGAAGAAAACACAATAAAGAGAAATCAATTTGGTCATGATGATTAGAAATTGCAGGGTTAAAAGATAATGGTCAGTTAAATCATCAGAAATGATATACTGAAAATTAAATTAGAAATGGAAAGCCAAAGAGAAACATGGAAGTTTGATTGATTTGCAAATAGAAAGCAATCAACTAAGTAATCACTCTAAACATTTGTACAAAGAAATATTATAGATAACAGAATCTCTCAAAGATTTCCTAGCATAGGAAAGCAAAATATTTCTTAGCAGATATATAAATAAACTTTTTTGATGCAATACTAAAAATGCAATTTACTTTGTGTAGTGTTGTCTTCATCGATTAACATGCCACATCATGTAATAGCCATGCTGAGCTCTTAATTAACGATTATTTTAGTACACAATTTCAGGATTCAACACTTAAACAAAAGATATTGTCCCCATAAAATTATTACCAAATGCTTGCTAAAATTTTCACAATCCATACTTAAAAGACAAATTATGTCTGAAACTGATATAATCTAAACTTAATCTAATAAAGAGAATACTTGAACATCAAATCATTTCATCTATGTTATATAATCCAGCTTAATAAAAGGAATAAAATATGCCATACATATTTACTATCACCTTCAACCTAGTGAGCAACATTGAAAATTAATTGGTACTTGGTTTCATCTTTCGTGACTGATGATGATGGTGAGAGCGGTTTTCTTGCACTGCAGCCACTAACGTTCTAACAGCTTCCTCATGACCCTCGAAGGAATCTGCTTTCTTCAGAGTGGCTGGTCCTGCAGGCTTCAGCTCAAACCCACCCTGAAATTCATTTGGATCTTGACAGAACCTGTGTGAACTCTGCCCTCCACCATCTTCTGCTCCACTGCTCTTCCCACTTCCTCCACTTCTTTTTGGTGGAAAAGTTTCCCAAGATCTCTGCTTCTGAATTCGAGGTGACCTCCCCCCTCGGCTACGGGCAGAGCTCCCTCCGCTACTCCCACCATCACCACCTTTACTACCTCCGGGTGACTTTCTGCCAAGATCTACTGAAGATCTTCGTCCTTCTCTACTCTTTTCTCCTTTTGATGCCAAGAGTGACTCACAGGAATTTTGTTTCCTTTTCAGAGCTGCTGCCACAGCATCTGCTAATGCTGCAAGCGCAGCTGGTTCTGGTGTTGGAGCCTTTCCTCGAATTCTCGTAGCCATGGTTCTTTCACTAGTTACAGTAGGAGGAGACTGACCTCTACTTGCAGCACTTCCTGCTCCACTTCCATCTGCTTCTCTGTGTACCATAGCTTGAACTTCAGTAGACTGTGTCCAGTCAGCAGAGGTAGCTCTTCTAGCTTTCCCATCAGAAAGCACAATCCTCTGGTAATCATCATCAATAACCACAATAGCACCTTCTTGAGAAGGACCGGAGTCTCTTAAAGCTCCAGATCTTATCATACGACCCATAGAGCGGCCCATGTCCTGAAGCTTCTCTTTGAGCTGTGTCTCAATTCTTTCCACATCTACACAACCTGAGGATGAAGGTGCATCATCTTGGTACTGAGAGGAAGTTGATGGATGGGACCTACGTGCTGGAGGAGGAGGGGGCGCTCCTGAGGATTTTGAATGATCTATGCCTGTGTGTTCGGACCTAGGAGGTGGGGGAGGAGGGGGTAATTTTGAAGAGCTACTTCCTCCAGCTGCAACACTATGATATAGGGAAGAGGATTTCGTTCCATCCCTACCGACACCAGGAACAGAACCATAACGGGACACCCCGGAAGAATCTCCCTTTGAACTTCTTGGTCCTTTTGCGACAGATTTGGTGGTTGGAGGAGCAATGGGTCCACGTTCTTCATCCCTTCCACTTCTGCCCCCTTCACCCATTGACTTACGTGAAGGACGAGGCTCCTCGGAATATGAAGGTTTCCTCCTGTCTTCTTTGGTACGCACCTATTTAAAATATAAATGCAAATGAAAGTATTCTATTTAGAAAATGTATAAAATCATTTTAAGGTCCAAATTCTGCAGCATTCACATCATTTAGGAATAAAATATAATATTAGATTGTTATCAATAAACATAACAATATAATAAACTAATTTAAAATTTTACAAAAGGTTCATAATTTTCAGAAAAAGACTGATTAAAGTGAAATCTCTAGGACTGAGGTCTAGCCAAACTACACTTTACCAGAACAAATCTCACATTTAAATATCAAACTTACATTAGTCTAATTTGACTTTCCCAAGTAGAACCATAATAATATATCCTTAATCCATATTGCCAAAATTTAATTTAATCCTTGTTATTGATGAATTGAATATTTTAAAATTTTCTTCCAACCTTTCAAAAATATTGCACAGTAATTAGAAAAGCTCATCTCCAGAAGTATCATCTAATTAAAAATTTAAAAAGGACTGATGAGGATTTCAAAAATATTAAATAAATATCACATCCAAAGATTACAAATCTTCATATAAATATCAAATCGTAGATTTATGCAGTAAATACCTATAATGAATCATAGTGAACTAAATTATGACTGTTATTGATAACTGGAAGAAGTTGTGACTAATAGTGACTTAGATATACATAGGAACAGCCAACATGAAATGAACCATCATCAAGGGTTTCCTTCTTATGGTTGGCTTGTGACAACTTGTGGTTCATTGCTTCATTGTTCCTAACTTTAACTTTTAAACTTCTTTCTCTCACCACTTAACCCTCAGGAAATTATGAACATAATTATTTCTTCTTTATATAAATATTTCCTTAAGACTTACTGATTGATTATCAATCATAGGACAGGATACTTAAGGGTTTTTCTTTTAATAAATCAGTCCATTCACTTCATTAACATCACACTTCATTATCAAAATCTTCCATTTTGCTCCCTGATGAAAAAGCAATAAAAATTTGTGATATTCTGCTTATCTAGCCATCCTGCTTAAGAAGCAGTTTTCATTTAGTCCCTTGAAAAGTGTCTCAACCTTGTTTGTCTGTATACAAGTTTTTATGAACCATTTCCTCACATCCCAACGAGTGCAAGAAGCGATCAATGATGAGTTTAATCACTAAAAAGGCCTTCTTTGCTTGTCGAAAAAAAGAACTCAGCGTTCAATGACTAAGAGACAAAGGTTCTCCAACTGCCGACAGCGGCAACTGTCGAGGGCAATTCCTCAAAAAAAGATAATCGCCCAGGCGGCCACTTTGCTTGGGCTATTCTACATAATCTCTTAGTATACCATTCTTGGTGTACTTATCACTTAAATAGAGGAATTATTAGATTAGACATTTGAATAACATCCATTCCAAATTCACTTGAGAAAAATTCTTCCATGCTTCAGCTTCAGGACACCTTGATTTTAATCAATTTCAAGGTTGTGAATACTCATGTTTTTTTCCAAAGAGTACAGTATCATTCCCAGGTCTTCTATTTTATATTATTTTATTTATTTTTACATTATCTGCAGTGCTCTAAAAAGCAGTACTGGAGGAAAAATTGTAATATGGCAACCAGGTTTCTACTAATCATAGTCATCATCAGCTCGTGATGATTAGGCTACAATAATATACCTATATATACCTAAAGGAGTTCCACACAGAGATCGCTAATTGCATCAATACTAGGTAATCTGGAGTTCAATGAATGTAGTACATATGAAAATTTACACTGGAAATACAAATCATTCATTTTAAAGTCAATTTTGAAATAGATTTTGATTATCACCAGCAAAAATGGAAGACATTAAAGTTACCTGATGCTTTTGTTCAAATTGATTACTGACCTTTTCAATGAGCTGACTTATGACACCACCTCTTTTCATTTCCCTGTCAGGAGGCAAAGCAGGTGGAGCATCTGGAACTTTACGGTAAACAACTACAACCCCAGCACCACCAGGTGCACCTGAACCAGTTAGTCCCCCAACTGCTATTGGAATTCCAGGCATTCCTGAATCTGAAGATTTGGATGTTGGATGAACTTCACTTTGGCTTCCACCAGTAGTATCACGAGATGCTTTATCACGAGTTCTCATCCGTGCAACTCCATCCGATCTTGAAACCATTTCCTTCCCTGATGAAGCAGAAAGATACACTAAATGGATGGCATCAAGATGATTATTGCAATCACTAGTAGCCTTATGTTCTAAATTTAAGAAACTTCTTTTCAAAGCTCTGCCCCATATTTTTCAAAACTGTCGAATAATATATGAACTTTTACTAAGATGGTCTCCTTGTTCATAAATGAGTTTTAGTTCTGGATAAAAATCAACAGTAAGTATGCAAACTGGATTAATTAAATAATTAATTCCGTTAATTAATCCAACCATCAACTACTTAATTACACCACGGTAGTGAATGAATAACATTGTTCTATTGGCATGTGGTCATGTGTTAGTATTGAAAGATACATACATCTTCATTTCAAATAAATTCAACTTGATCTTTATTTGACATTCATAAATATAAAATTCATTTTCTACTGTTGAGTAGACACAGCAATGATCTTATTATTTCTCAATAGTTCTTCATATTTTCTTATCTACAAAACATACATCCTTGGCATTCACAAATCCATAATTCTTTTCATAAACTCCCTTTTATTCTCATAGCTTATTAACATCTTTCCTCTACCATTGCAATCACAATTTTCAATTAGAAAAGTAAGTTAGATGAATGAACATAACTTAATTTTGTGTTAGTTATGAAAAAACATTCTTTTAATGAAAAATTCTTCATCATTTTGCATCTGAATGACATCTAAAAAAAAAGAAAAAGAAAAAGAAAAGAAAAAACGAACAGGAAGTGATAACTATTCTTATGAGCTAGTTTTTGAATATCCTTTTTCCCCCTCATACCCATGAAATAACTTTTGTCCTCTATTTTCAAAAGGTGAATATGACCACATGGATATTATCCTGGAACTGGAGGGTGGTCAGTCATTCATAAGGAGAGTGAACTTGAATGATTTTAGATAGTACAACAAGAGTGCAAATGGTTAATCATAGGGCAAAGTCATCTGTAAAATTCTGTGGGAAAGCTCTTCTGCCTTATCCAGTGAACTCACAGCATGGTTAAAATTTCTGTTAGCAATATGAAAAAGTGATGACTAACACATGGTACCAGAGCTTGCTTGAGACAAGGACAATCTAGGCAGCTGCTGGGAGCACCAAGACTTATGGGGATGTATGAGGTTAGATGCTAGTCAAAACATTCATAAGTTGTAACCTTCATGGATAATTGTTTCCTGGATAGGTTACTAAGTTAAGATTTTCCTTAATGTAGGAACCTTTCCTTAGAAAATCTTATCCTAATAACTTATTCTTTCATAATAAAGAACTGATATTTGATTGTTAATATTCAAGAAATCATTCAGACTGGGAAAGTTAAGAACCATCCAGATATAGAGTGAGAATTAAATGGAATGAATTCCAGGTATGAAACTTTATGATCCAATCCATTATTACAATTAGTGACTGTAAACTCCTAAGATACACTTTCTTTCTATGGAATTATCCATTTTCTAAAATTCAATTAAAAACTAAAAGATTGAACTTTAATTAAAAGTAAATAAGATCTAAAAAAATGAAATTAAAGGAAATAAAATTCAAAATTATGTTGGTAATGATTCAAGTAATGATGATATTTTATTTATGTATGTTATTTTTAGATTAATTCTAAAGAATATGAAAAAACTATTTTATATAGTTATGTAAGTCATTAAAATAAAGATGTTTTTAAAGCATCTTTCTGGATATTGAGGGTATCTTTAAACATACAATCAAAACTTTTCTTTCACTTCATGATAACTGGATCCAACATTATATTCAATACAAAAACCTAGTTGTTATTAGAATGTGAATACTAATGGACATGTTCAGTGTTATTCTAAAATATTTATTTGTAAATTTTATGTAAATTAGTATTCAAACTATAAGTAGAGTAATAAGTGGAAATGTTAGCACTAATATAAAACAAAAATCAACATCAACAAATTTTACCTCATCAACATTTCAAGTCTCTCTTGATCAACTAAATGCTCAACCAGAAGAAATTGAAAACCTCATCTTTCAGCATACCATTTCAAATGTTGACCAATGCAATCTATGGCTATCACTGGATTTTTGACAGAATACTCCCAAATTATTTCATGATATCACTTTTCACATCGATGTGAACATCCACAAAAAATGTTTTGGAAAAGAAGATGGTATAAAAAATATAATGCAGGGTGAAATTCAGTTTCAGTGCATTATGAATATTAATGCTGGATCTTTATAATAAGAGTATAGAGCTAATGGGGAGTGGAATAAAGCAGGGAAGACTTGAAAGCATATTCAGATTGTGGAGTGTAAGCAAGGTGAGAATTTAAAGAGAATACAAAGAATGATGAGAATGCCAGAACTAGAATGAAAGGCATTACAAATAAACCAGCTTTGTGAGTAAGTAAATTGACCAATGAAGGATTATTTATTAAGGTTGTATGATGGAATAAAACTGTAAAACAATTTGCAGAGAAGAACATGATTAATTTATTGCTATGATACATGAGGAAACAAATAATAAAGATGAGCTGGATATAACTAACTGAACTCATAAATTTAGTTCTGTTTCTTTACCTTTCATATAAAGGACATTTTCCTCTACAGGCGAGGAAACTTGCTGTTGTGGCTGATGAACTCTGCATTCCATTTTTTGTCCACTTCCTGAAGATGCAGCTTCAGCTCTGTAACTACATTGTATTTGGTACAAGGAGTCCATATATCTATTTAAAGACATAAACTGAATTTTTAATTACTGGTAAAATAAACTTAAAATATCTTCAAACAGACACATTTTTCATGCTCATTCTCAATTAGGGCTCAAACTGCTTCAAACTAAAATCTACCAGAAGTAGATGAAAGCAACAGTTTTGTTTTTAGGAAGTCTTTGAGAATAGGATCCTAAATAACAGAACATTAATCATTGACTTTGGATATTTACTGACACATTCTAAACTATGTTGATTCAACTCTTTACAGCTGAATGTAAAATTTTAACAGCACAAATTATTATAAAAGCAGACAATAATATATGACTTCATCATATATAAGACGTATTTATTTATATTCATTAGAAAATTAACCTGTATCTTACATACTGAACATAAAAATATTTTTACGAAAGATCAACATTTTCCATTTTAGATGACATCATAACTTTAAATTAATTATTAAGTTCTTTTTAAAACTTCAGGAAGAAACAGAGAAGCCTAGCAACATAAAAGCCCATGATATTCTTCAAGGATACTCTATAGCTAGTACTCAATGCATTTTCCTTTATCATTAGTACAGGTTGTACTTTACAATATTTAATAACGTTTATTTATCCCCTGAGGTGGCTTACCACAAGGGACAAATAAACATTATTATTATATGAATGCCATTATTCAAAACAACTTCAAAGGAAAGCATATCACTGAGACAAACTTCCTAAATAAGAAAGCGATACTCCGATGGGTTGTCAGACAGATAAATATGATTTTATAGTAAGAAATAACGATTATCATTTAAATTCTTACCAAATATTCTATTTCAAAATCTTGAAGCATCTATATGGTTGAAGATAAAGATATTACTCCCTGAAACATTATGCAACAAAGCTGTGGCACATCTTACATGTCAATACATCTTATACCTCACTGAAGTACAATTATTCCTATTCAAACATTATGTCTAGAAAAAGCATTAAGGATATGTGTGATAGATACACAAAACTTACGCAGCCAGTTGATGAGGATCTTGCAACTGTAACAAACCAATATGCTCAAGCAGAGACTGAAGATGAGGATCTAATGAGCCAACAGTGGCTGCACTAATGCCATCAGCAGTTTGACTTTGAGCCATTGAAGAGGGTACAGCTGAAGGTCCAGCTGTGTGACTTGGTCCTGGAGCATGACGCTCCAGCACAGTTACAGGAGCTGCAGCAACCGTTGACCCTTTCACATATGGTTCTAATTGATGGGCTATCATACTCAAGTGTTTCACTTCATTTCTCAGGGTAAGGATGTCATTCATCTGTTGATTAGACAATGAATGAAAATATCAGCAAAAGGATTAAGTATGTAAAATATGCATATTCATAAGTTGATTTCAACGATGGAAAAATAATAAAAGTATAAAATATTTGAATTTCCAAAATGTAAATTTACACAAAGACCTAGGAGCTGACAGCTAAAATTATAACAAACCACAATCAGTGTTGACATGGATTAAAGACCAAGAGCTAAATGAATGGCTACGAATTCTTCATACGTCTGCAGACCTTTTGTCATCACTCTAATATTCAAATCTGTTAATCCTTACCTGTGATTGAAATATATCCTGTTCTACATGGATTCTGCAAAGCTGTTCCTCCCAAATAGCATCAAAGACACTCTTAAGGCGCTCCAATTCTACTTGATGCCTTTCAAGCTGTTCCTCTAATGAAGCACATTCCCTAGACACTCTTTCTACCCTAGCCATCTGCTCTATCTGTACTTGCTGCTGCATTTGGGTTTGGGCAGCTGTTGGTGGAGAAGATGAAAGTGTGGCAGAGGTGGGGGGAGGGGGGGGAGCAGCAGGTGGGGGTGTTGGAGGGGTGGATGGTGGTGGCGGAGACATAGGGGCACCAGAAGTACCTGCTGAGCGTTGCTGCTGCTGATGGTGAAGAACTATATCCCTATGAAGGTCTTGCATCTGAGCTTTTAGGTTTGAAAGTTGCTGGCTAAGATCCTGTTCACAAAATAGAAACAATATGGTGAGAAACGAGTTTTAATATAAGATTAACACAAATTTTCAAAGCTGAGATTTTGAGGAAAATTACTAGACATTTAATTTGTTCCATAATATGAACTTTGAATATTCAAGGAATACTTAGAATTACAATAAAGACACAGAAAATGCTAAGAATTCATAAAATAAAAATTTCCAGAGAATGATAGTAAAACCCATTAATCATAATTTAGCATAGCTCAAAATATGTGTAAATATCTACATGCCTAGATACATATAAGTATGCACATATATATAAATAAATAAATAAATATATATATATATATATATATATATATAGCTAACTCTCCGGATATACCTATATATATATATATATATATATATATATATATATATATACAAGTACAAGTTGCTTGCATACTGCAAGCTATCAGTTGAATGCAGTATCATACCAAAAAAGGCCTCAAAACAATGTTCAAAACTTCGTGCAAATGACCACCTGGCGTAGAAATAAAGACCCAATCGTGCAAAACAATTGCATATTAATGTAAGATAAGTGCCATTCTGACCCGTTCCAAAGTTTCAATTCAATATCTGATCGGGAAGGTCCCAAAATAAGATTCCGTTTTCCCCGTTTGAAATGCATGGTGGAATCGGAATGACGCTCTTGCATCGAACCAAGGACCAGTAGAGAAACGGTGAACCTCATGAAAGAAGGATTTCAAATGCCTCTGTCACCATTCCCGGTTTTATTCTTCCAGCTTATCGGGAAGGCATTGAAAAAAAATTTCAAAAATTGCAGCAATGCATTTCTTATGGAAGAATTTCGCACCCACCTGGCGTCAAACTTACGATTTGGCAACATTTCTTCCATACGAACCATAGGCAACAAACTCAACTTAAACCTCCGAGATTTTGGTTCCTCTGTCTTACTGATAAGTTCCTCAAAATAATTTTCAAAAATCCGCACAATGCATTCTTATGGGAACATTGCGATTTTTGGGACATTCTGGTATCGAACCCATGACACCTAGCGTCAATGTCTGAATTATTCTGGCATTTACAGGGTGGGGCCAGTATGTTGAAAAAATCTGACGTCGACGGCGCTTGTGGAACATGGTCAGAATTTGTATTCGTAGAGATGATATAGTACTCTTCACAACCAACGGAAAAGATCTAGCTTCAAGAATTCAAGAACTGAACACTGCAGGACAGAAGATAGAACTCGGGATAAACTTAAATAAAACAAAGAATATACTCTTTTGTTTTTGTCAACTTGGGTGTTAAAGGCAGCAATAACCTAGCGACTTCAGCAAAAAAGTATGGAATGGTGTATGCTTGGGATCACAAGAAGAGACAGGAAACAGCACCTGGGTAATGATGAATACAGGAGTGGCAGACATTTCAGATAAAGTAAGATCACTAAAATGGATATTGGCAGGAGATGTGGCGAGAAGAAAGAACAACTGTTGGACAAGAGTGGTTCTGAACTGGACACAAAGAGATGTGAAGAGACCAAGAAGAAGACCAAAGGACTGATGAAATAGTGAGATCATTAAGTACTTAGGGGTGACATGGCAAAGAGAAGCACAGAAGAGAGAGAATTGGGAAGGGATTTAGGTGGACCACATCCAGCATCGGATTGAAAATTGCTGATATTGATGATATCTTCTATTATATATAGCTAACTCTCCGGATATACCTATATAGATATATATATATATAGATATAGGGGATACGAATTCTGACCATGTTCCACAAGCGCCATCGACGTCAGATTTTTTCGACGTACTGGCCCTACACTCTTGATGCCAGAATAATGCAGACTTCGACGCTAGCTATCATGGGTTCGATGCCAGAAATTCCCAAAAATCGCAATTTTCCCATAAGAATGCATTGCGCGGATTTTTGAAAATTATTTTGAGGCACTTATCGTTAAGATAGAGTAACCAAAATTTCGGAGGTTGAAGTTGAGGTAGTCTTCTATGCTTCTCATGGAAAAAATGTAGCCAAATGACAGTGAGTTCGACGCCAGGTGGATGCAAAATTCTTCCATAAGAAATGCATTGCGGAAATCTTTGACGATTTTTTTTAAATGCCTTCCCGATAAGCTGGAAAGATAAAACCCGGAATGGTGACAGAGGCGTGGGACCTTCCCGATAAGAGGATATTGAATCGAAACTTTGGAACAAGTAAGGATGGCACTTATCTAATATTATTTTGCTGTCTTCTCTCACGATCGGGTTCTTAGTTCGTCGCCAGGCGGTCTTTGGCGCGAAGTTTTAAATTTGAACTGAGGCAGTACTTGGTATGACACTGCATTCAACTGATAGCTTGCAGTATGCAAGCAACTTTTACTCATATCTATTATATATAGCTAACTCTCTGGATATACCTATATATATTTAGGGGATACAAACTCTGACCATGTTCCACTAGTGCCATTGACATGAAATGTTTAAGACGTACTGGCCCCACCCTCTAGATACCAGAATAATTAAGAATTCGACGCTAGCTATCTTGGTTACGAAACCAGAGGATCCCAAAAATCGGAATTTTCCCATAAGAATGCATTGTGGGGATTTTTGAAAATTATTTTGAGGCACTTATCAGTAATATAGAGGAACCAAAATTGTAGAGGTTGAAGTTATGTAGTCTTCTATAGTACCAATGGATGAAATGTTACCAATTGAACGTGAGTTTGAAGCCAGGTGGGTGTGAAATTCTCCTATATTAGATGCATTGTAGTAATTTTTGACAATTTTTTTTATACTTTTCCAATAAGCTGGAAAGATAAAACCCAGAATGGGACCAGAGGCATTTGAAAAATTCTTTCATGCAGTTCAATGTTTCTCTAACTATCCTTGGTTTGATGCCATAGACTCATTTCTATTCTACCATGCATTTCAAAAGGAATCTTATTTTAGGACTTTCCTGATAAGATATTGAATGGAAACTTAAAACAATTCAGAATGGCACTTATCTAACATTAGTATGCAGTTGCTTCTCTCGAACGGGTACTGAGTTTGTGGGAAGTGAAATCTTATTTTCTGAGGAGGTCCTGGGTTCGGCTCCAGGCAGTCCCAAATCTCCCAAAAGATATGTATGGTGGGATACTGAAATTTCTTAATGAGACATTTTCAAAGGAGATAGAAATTCATAACCTGGTATGTGAGTAGCTGGCAATAGTAATTTTACAAAAGCAGTTTATGGTTTCCCTGATGGTCCTTGGTTTGTTGCCAGGGTATTAATTGCATTCTACCATACAATTAAACAGGAAATTTGGAATGTTAGTACCTTTACGATATTATATCGTTTCGAAATTCAGCATATAGTAAAAGGGTCTTTACTGAAACTTGAAGGCAATGTTTACGGCAATGGACCTTGGCTTGATTCCAGACCGGTTATACCTGTTTTAATCATCGCTTAGCTAAATTTAGGAATGCTTTTTCAAGTAGCTCCGAGCGTAATTGGATGTTTTGATAAATATTCAAAGATAAGCTTGCATAATGCAAGCAACTTTTACTCGTATATCTATACATACATTCTTATATCTATAGGGGATACAAACTATATATAGGGGATAACCATGTTCCACAAGTGCCATTGTTGTGAAAGTTTTACGACATAATGGCCCTGCCCTATAGTTGCAATAGTAATTCAGACAATGACCCTAGCTACTATGGGTTTGATACCAGAAGATGTCAAAAATTCAGAATTTCCCATAAGAAAGCACTTTGCAGATTTCTGAAAATTATTTTGAGGCACTTCTGGGCAAGATGGAGCATTCAAAATTGCGAAGGTCTTAGATAACATGGTTTTCTATAGTATCAGTGGAAAAAATGCCACTAAAAGAGCGTGGGTTCAACACCAGGTAAGTGCATAATAACCATTTAAAATGCATTGCTGTAATTTTTAAGATTTGTTTTGAAAGCTTTTCCAATAAGCTGGAAAGATAAAAACTGGAATGGGAACAGAAGCAGTTGAAAACTTTGTTATGCACAGTACGCTATTTCTCTAATCATCCTAGGTTCAATGCCAGAGCATCATTTTGATTCTACCATGCATTTCAAATGGGGATGACAGAATCTTATTTTAGGACCTTCCTGATTAGATATTGAACTGAAACTTTGGAACTGGTCAGAGAGGATTTTGTTAGATAAATGCAGAGAACTGAATTTATCTAACATTAATATGCAAAACCTCTGACAAACTGTTTCTGTGTTTCTGAGTTCAACACTAGGCAGTCTTTTGCGTGAATCTCTGAAAATTGTTTTCAGGACTTCCTCGGTGTGATAGAGCATTCAAATTACAGAGTTTGCAGTTGACATGGTCTTCTTTAGTATCAGTGAAAGATGTGTCACCATATGATGGTGTGTATGACACCAGGTGGGTGACTTAATGATGGTACAGACTTTCAAAATATTAGACTAATTATTTTTCTATATAAAAGAAATCTATAGCTATTTTCTTGTACCAAACATTTTTTAGCATTTTAAATACTTGAAATTACACTTACTAAGAATGAAACAATCCAGAAATTTTACTATTAATAGGATAAATTTTAGTACAAAATACAGCTCGACTCAATTAATTTATTTTTAATAAGGTTTTAAAAAGCACTACGCAAAATACAAGCAATGCTTTCCCATCATGCTTGGTTCTAACATAAATAATCTCAAGATGTCTTTAGCTCATAGAAGTTATTGGATGAGAAGGATCCTAATTAAATTCAGTTTTGCAGATAATGTCACTTTGAATTCTAATTTACCTTGGGTTAATGAGTGGCAGACTAAAAAATAATAATGGAACCATTCTGAAAAATAATAACTATTGATTAATGGCTTTTGTAACATAAGCTAAAGTACTCATTTTAATAGCTTATAAGTGATGACAAGTTGTATGAATAGAGGTAGCTCAAATGAGAAGTTACAAAGAATTTGAACCAAAAATAACTATCTGCAAAAAACTGGAAGTTTAATAGCATACTTTCCCTCAAAAGATTCTTATCATTAGCATGCTACATCAATTTCACAAGAGAAAAAACCATGAGGTGTCATCACCTTGAGCTGTGCATCAAAACTACGACAGTGATTGGAGAAAGGACCTTCGCCTTCAAGAGCTTTGGCCCTCAGTGCACTTTGCTGCCTCCGTGATGGTGGATGGAAGTAGGCTGATTGTGCTCCAGGACCACCTGTGCTTTGTGCTGGACCAGATGGGCCATGATGGGCATGAGGATGAGAAGGATGATGAACAAGATGTGATGGAGCACCCACACCACTTCCTAGAACCACAACCCCACCACCTGCAGTGGACTCATACACCCGGTCTGCTCCTTGTACCACTCCTTCTTGTGCCACACCCTTGCTACCTATCCACGGTTCCAATGCTTGCCCAAACTCAGCACGGAAGTTAGTTCGAATCTGACTTGACTGAGTTTGCCTAAAAGAAAGATTCACATAAGAATCAAAAACATGCAAAGAACTTATATCTGATAATCTGCTTCTGATTTTGTTGGATTTCATGTTAATTTTCATAAGAACTTGAGGGTAATTCTTAAAATGTCTTCCTGTCAAAGGTTTCACTAGCATCATGATCTAGTACTGTAACTATTACATCCTTGAGCTCCATCTGTATTCTCTTTCCAATATATCCATAAATAAATAAACTATGCAGAAATATAAGAATGCATAAATCATGATCAAAATTTATATTGAAATATGAAGAAATTTTCCATCCAATGCCGTGATTTACTAATATATTTCTATTAACAATACATGTTTCTGTAATCCACTTAATTCCTAGAAGTCATTATAAAGTTTTCATTTATCATAAGGGTAATTAAAAAGTATCATTTATAACAAAGATAATTCTAAAGTATTAAATTACACAGGTCCCAGATCTGTGGTATTTATACCACAAAAGATTAATGTAGCTCATGCAATGCATATAAAACTAAATGCAAAAGGAAAAAAGCAATGCCTCCCACTGACAGATGCCATCCAAGAACATGACACTAAAACATTTCTTCTCAGTGAGTATTGGACTTCTAAGGAATAAGTAACATCAAATTCCAGCACAATGGGGATGGTAACTGCTTTCTAGAAATAGGGAAATTTGAGACGCATTTGCATACAAGCTAAAATATTCAATGTTCCACATCAAATTAGATAAGTAAGGTATACAGTTAAGCCACATTATATCTGGGCCCAGGGAAATCTTGGTTTAATTTCTAATTTTCTAACTAGAAGGTTCTGAAATCTGTTACAGGCTTCATGAGAAAGACGTTTCATGACCCAAGGCCTTATTAAGAGGCATGCCTGTACCATTATTTCTAGATTATACATTATAATTTTTTCCAGGCCCAATATGGATATCATTAATTCATGTTTCAAAGCAAGAAATTTACTGGTTAAAGAGAGTCATTATCATAGATATGTAACAGTCAAATAGAAATATTAACAATTGATTTATCAGAACATTTAAAAGAAAAAGAGCTCAATAAAAAGTGATAAAACTTTATTTGCTCATCTAAGGAAGTAATTTCTTCATATAAGAAACAGGAAACTGAAGATCAAATTATTTTACCAAGTTGTAAGTAAGAAAATGATAATGTTGATTATAAATTAAAATAAAAGAAGTGAACATTTAATAGGCATTAATACTAGTGATTAAAATCACAAAAGCCATGTAACCAGGAATACAAATCATCAAAATCAGCCATTGTTATGGTGAACCCTTAATTATTCTTGGGTAGATTGCCAAGTTTTTGGATTTGATTGTGTGTCAGTGATTTTGAACTAGAAATAAAAGTGATACATAGGATTACGTTAGTTAAGGAGTCAAGGTTGTTTTCTGAATATTCATGCAACTTTTCTCTATCATTAACCCAGATATTTGTGAGTTCGTTGTAATAAAATTTTCAAATGCACAGTTTCAGATATTAACTATTCTGATGTGAGTAAAATTATGTGGCAAACTTTATACAAACATCATATTAAAATTATTAGTTAGAAGAATTACTTACAAATATAATTAGTCTTTTAAACTATAGAAAACTATATTCCTACCCTCATTCTTATGTAATTTATTGTTTACCTAGAAAGTTAATTTACTTGACTATTATTTAACAATTGTAAAAACGTCTTTATGGAAAGAAAGTGTTTTTAAGTCAGAAAAGTGATTCACTCTATTCATTTTGGTTAAATATGAATGTAAGTTCTTGCTGAATACTTAATTTTAGTTTTTCTTTGAATAAATACTCCATTCCTACTATATCTATTGCAATAATCCATATAGGTTCATTAAAAATTTCAGAATAACTTAGCGACAAAACTATTATATTTAGGGTATAATATAGCAATTTCTTCTTTACTTATAACTCAGAAATAGATTTAAAGATAAAATATTGAGAAGTAGCCCTTCAAACACAGTAACAACTAAACATTTTGCCCCAATAAATGCAAATGAGAGTAAGTGTATGCATTCCAATTACCTCTTAAAACTATCTCGCTTTTTTATTTAAAATCTATTTTAAAAGATTATTCTAAAATCTAACAACATTACAAAAATTTCAAATTACCTAGCAGTGTGTCCCAATTGTGATATGGCAATAAGGCGATCAATCATGGCATGAGCCAAATCCAAGAACTCGTATTTATTTGCTGCTGAAGAAAATGCTGAGCAGAGTAAAAGATGAGCCTGAAGTACTGGAAGAACAGTTGCCAGACTAGAAAGTTGCCCACGGAAATGTCGCTCTTTACTCTCAAATTGCCTATAGAAAAGGATAAATATGGTAACTGTTCTGCAATATCAAATACCGATCAAAAATGATAACTTTGGAGATGAAATAGAACATCAAAAATATAGATGAAAGCAGAGCAGAAATCATTCTATGGACGTTGATAATAAATCTAGCCTCTCCTTGTTTGGAATTTCACATTTTACTTACACGGCATCATTATATTCTGAATAGAAATACATATTAAGGCTAAGCATTGTAGTCTGTGATAAACATACATGGGACAATAATGTAATATTTATTAAGTTTCAGCATTTACAAGGATTAAAATTAATCAGGTTATACAATAAAAGGAATTAAGACTAATAAATTACATTGAAAATAACATTCTGTATTTAAAAAGAATGATGGTGAATATAGTCTATGATATCAAAAATTTATTAGGCCTCAAAGCTTTGCTCCATAGTGAAGGAGATGGAGACTATATAAACTATGCAAACCTAGCTCAATCTATCATATCTCTTCATAATAACTGAATAAATATATAGTAAGTATGTGTAGAATGGCTAGCACTAAAGCATCAAATGAGATCAAAAGATATTTCCTAGCTCTTTGGTAAATCAAAATCAGATACATGAAAAATAAATTATACTAACTCATGATGAAAGATTTATAAAGTCTTAAACATTATAAATTTCTTGTGAAAGGCTTCTGATAATAATTTAATGAAAAATTTATAATATACAACATGATTCAGCAAACCACAAGCATGTTTCATGAATTAACTATATAAATAAATCATATCTTTCTGAAATTAGCTATTATCTATAGAAATATTCCTTAGAAAATGTTGTAGCCAGAAAGACTGAGAATTATCAAAACTGAAACAAATAGAAAAGTAAACAAACAAGTAAAACATCATTAGAAATTATAAAAATAATGTTGACTCAAAAACCATGCCTGGGACTTTTATTATTTTCTAAATTATAATCTTCATCTGACATACCACTTTTTCATTTCTTTTATAAAAATTGATGAAGGGTTAATGCCAGAAGAGACTTTATAGTCTCAATCTCGCCCGAAGAAAGACATATAAGACTTTTTTCCACTATTTTCAAGATAGAGTAATAACTTTTTGGTCAGTGTCTTATGAAAACTGTAAATCAAATCAAATTATCGGCAGGATTTATAGTGTGAAATGTACAAGATGAGTTAGGAAGTTTTTAAACTGCTTGAAATTCCATCTGAGTGGAAAGATTTTTCATTGAAGAATCTCATTGTTCCTTTTTTTAAATCCTCAGATAAACAAGGTAGTATATTTAACATAGAAATTGGCAAAATTGAATAACCTGTTTCAAGGAAAAAATTTTAATATATTACTTCCATTTTTTATTCGAAGTTTATTTTCAGTGGGCATGATTGAATCAGTTCACCTTTGTACCCGTAGAATGATGCCAAACAAAATACAGCCAACCATATTAAAAAGCTATCTCATAATGTCAGAATCTCTGGAGTATTTATAAAGAGTGTACCTTCAGACAGTAAAAAGGTCAGCTATTACCAGAAAATGCAACAACAACAAAGAATAACATTAACTGAATCTGAGAACTGAAATAGTGATACCTATTACATGTCCTAATAGTAAAATATAAGGATAAATAAAGCAATCACAACCATATCCAGTTATTCACAGCCATGCATAAAATTTCACAAAAATTAAATTATATTATTATAAATATAAGGAATCACAGTTTCAGATACTGCATACCCTACAACTTTGAAGATAATATAAAGGTAATAATAGAATGCATTGCAGAAAAATGGATACTTACTCTAATTTTTATCTTTGGTCAAGAGTATTATCTCTTTCATAGATAATTAGAGGGCAAAAATGTAAGCACAAAATCATTTGTTATTTTTTTACAGATTTTTGTGATACCTGGTGGAACTCCTTCATGATCACACACAAAGAAAACTCACTGTTCCACTGTAACGAAACCTAGGTGGTTTAATAAAAGTTTTGTGGACTCTACATAGTGAGTTTTCTTTGTGTGTGATCATTTGTTATTTCACCCAAAGGAACCTTTACATTTGTTTTATTTATATTATTTTCAGTTTCTATCCTAAAAGTAGTTGGTAAATAATATATAGTAGGTTAAATAACATTAATAACAAGTTAAATTACAACAATACATTGAATGTAACATGAATACCTACAATATCTTTATAAAACATCCTTAAAAAAATAAAAATCACAAAAACTCCACAGACAGCTTACATGCTCATTGATTACATTCTATTTAGTATAAATAAAGATAACAGAAAAGGAAGAGCTATGATCAATTTCTGTATGATGATTAATTTTAAATTATATTTTTAACTTTGATTGTCTTGAGATCACAGAAAATATTTAATGCAAGCAGCATTATATTGAAAATATAGATTAAAAATAAAGAAAATAATAATTAGAGAAAAGGGATTCTCAACAAGTACTAAATGAAATGATAACTCAACAATGAACTAACTCAAACTAGTTTACAACCAATAATAAAGTGGATTCAATTCAAATCTTAAATGGTTGTTGAATGATATTTTTATGAAGAAATGACTGAATCAAGATTTTATATGTGAATTCATTAACAATAAAACAACAGGAAAGCTAAAATGTCTAACAGACATGAGGCATTATTTTCTGAAGTGCATAATTTATCATTTAATACTTTAATACATGCCTAAGTTGATTGAAGTCTGTCAAAATGACTTCAAGTGTTTCATCGAGTTCCATTAGTTTTCAATTTGAAACTTCATTCAATCTCTTGCCATGGAGACAATAAATGATGATTGTGATAAAAGTAGCAATAGGAAAACAATATGCATATTCATTATTTAATGCTGCAATGACATTACACCTTGAAGTTAAGAATTATTAATTTTCCATTTAAGAATTAGATAAAATAAAGGACTCAAGTCTCAACCATACCAAAAAATAAAGTTACATATAATAATGTACACTCATGTGATAGGGAAGAGAAGCATAGTTACTCTGTTCAGCATATCAAGAGATTCATCTCTGTAGATAAGAAATTACTGTATGTATGAGGGCATCATTGAACTATATAAAGATAAAATCCAATAATTGCTAAATATGGAGATTGCATTAAGGAATGAAATTATCTTATATATGTAATTTAATCACCATATAAAATTTTATAAGGAAATACTCAATCAAAATAAAAATTTAGAATTGAAATGGCTTTAAATTCAAAAGCTATCAGTAGATGTGATGAGCTTTGCATTAGAATTCACAGTCCTTACATTTAATACTTCACTAGAGTAATACCAACGTCTTTCACATTTCTCCTCACTTTTCTCTTTCATATTTTGATCTTACATTTGGAATGATCTTTTCCTAGATGGTAGATATGAACATTGTACTTTTAGTCTATATTTTAAACTTTCCTGCACTGCTCTTATATCAAATTCCCTACGGAAACCTGCAAAGATCAATAATGTATAATTACTATGTAACGTACTGTTTATAGTCAATTCCTCAGGCAGATCATCTAATCACATATTTATCAGATTTCTCCATTGAGAATTGTTATTTATTACAATATTATACAGATTTCATTCCCTTTCAATAATTTTTTCAAGTTTTCCTTCTTACCTTCACTAAACCTTTTCCTTGAAGTAGCTTCCAACTATGGATACTACAGAGGAACAACTTTATACTTCACATACCCTAACAGTGGCAGGCTTCTGAGTAGTAATGTTGCAAGATGAAAGGATCATCATATGATTTAAAGATAAATATTACAGTATTATAATCACACAGGGCACTTTTGTTCATGAATTGGAAGAAAAACTACAGCCATTCTAGATTTCACTCCAAATGTTTTTGGATAGAAAACTTTTTACATTAATTATTTGTTGCTCTAAGTAAAATTCAACAAAAGAAAAATCTGAAAATATAGCACTGGTTTTATAGTGTCTATCAGAAGTGATGTAGAATAATATCTGGTGATAAATCATTTGAAGAATAACTTATAATAAGTAAACTACTTTGAAACTTAAAGACAGCTTCAATTTAAAATTGAGCATGATATTCAGTCTGAAAATTTATCCTTTAGTCTAAAAACAAAAATTTCATACATTAAGCTATGTAAATAACATAAGATGTGAGATTAAGCTATGTAAATAACAAATGTAATCTGAAAAAATAACATAAGATTGGAAGGCGTACAAGTAACAGGCAGAGTTCATGAAACATAAAAGCCACATATGTGATGAATAAATAGAGAAAATTATTATAAATAAATAATAATCATAAAAAAATTCATTACCAAATGCTGTATAATGACTTTAAATAACACTGACCTGAATTCTTCATGTACCCTACTTTGCAAACAAAGGACAAGCCCAATTACAACTATTTTTATAATGCTTCTCCAATAGCTGGGATGTTATTTTTATGTACTTACATGGTATATCATTACCAATACAAGAGAGGCCAGGTTTTGTAGATATTCCTGTCAAATGCTATGTATACTTGTAATCTAAACTTTACATGCTAGAGAAATGTGAATTTCCAAAACTCAAAGATTCAAAGGTAACCACATCATAAGGAAAATCTTAGCTAATAGCAAGATAAAATACTGTCCATAAATTCTCAAAAAAGTCCAGTTCTACTTCAGAATTTATCTTAGGAAAATAATTTTATAAGCAACAGTGTTAAAAATAATTGCAACATTCAGAGCAAAGATACTTTGGGAAAACAGTAGGTGAGCAGACAAAGGGATGGGAAAACAGTTGTTAGAACCGAAAGATGTGAGATACCGCTGCTAATAAATTTTAGCCAAAGTAAATGTACAAGTGATAATTATTCTGCCAATAATTTCCCCATCTTTCTTAGGATATTTTTACATATGCCTGCCCACTGTTTTCCCTTTTAACCAAAGAATCTTTTCCATCAAGTGGTCCTTTGGTTGCCATTCATAAACACCACTGGGAGTATTAATTCTGAACAATACTGTACTTTATTACTGTGCATTATTTAAAAGATATTCAATGGATCATATCATGCTTGTATTTTGTCTAGATATTTCATGACTTAGTTCCAGATTACTCAGAAAAAGTCTATATGAATGCATGTTAAGCTCATTATCATCTTATCCTATTATAGCAGCCTTTCTGTTCTTTAGAATAATTATGTATAAAATATAATGGTTCTGAATGTGGCATGAGTACCAAAACGAATGAAGTGACTTAAAGATTTTTGTTTCCATCATAAAATATTACTTTAAAATTGAATAAGAAAAAAATGCAATAAAAGGCAGCAATGTATTGTAAATTATTGCATTTCTCACAAACTATCATCTTTAAAACTGAGAAATTTATGTTAACTTCACCTTCTCATAAATGTACTGATTCTGAGAGAGAGAATTTTTTACAAGATTAATCAGAAATATAACTGTTCTACTACATTAAAAGAATATCATAGAAATTTAAAATCAACTCAGGTAATTTCAGTTGATTACATGAATTTTACTTTGGTGAGATGGAAGAGGACCTTATTTAATGATGAAAGCAGCAGTAATACCAAGAGGTATATGCAATTTACCTATTTCTATAAAAGGTATAAACTAGTAATATGTATCTGTGAGGCAGCAGTAGTTATTTTGTTTCAATTATTAACTTGGAAAAAGTAAATCAAGTATTTAGGTATAGCAATTAAAGTATTTTAATGTTGAATAGTAAATATTGGTGATATCCAAAATTGAGTAGTTGAAATTGTTAATTATGATAAATTTAGATAATAGGAATTCCGAGTATTAAAAAATTTAATTCAATGTATATTTATTGATTAGGGAAAAAGAACAACCTGGCATTTGTAAAATAACTGAATATTTTCCAAAGCAACACTAAGTGCTTTCTCCATGAATCACAACATGATAAACATACTTGTAAATAAAAACAGTAAAAAATTACAATTAAAAAACTCTTAAGTGAATGAGAACAGATTTCTTGAGAGGATAATTACTAACTGATAACTAAAACTTATGCTAAGATACTTATAATTATAACTAATTCCATACATAAAAATTTCAACAGTGTATCAAAACATCTAACACAAGAACTCATACCAGGAAAAGATTAGGAAGCTGAAACATTCCAGATATTATGAGTAATCATGAAAATTTTACTCCATTTTGCAAACATCATTATTTGAACAAGTTATCTTCTATTATCAGATACATTTAGGACAAGTCTTAAGAATTATCTGGCATAATAATAACAAGATAAACATATCTGAAAGCACTTCTAACAACTATATAATTAAAATATGATTGAAATGCAAAATATCGTCAAAGGACATGCTTTCCTTTAAGTAAGACAAAGTAATTAGGTAAGTCACCAATATTTAAATTAAAACCTCATTAATCAACCATTCCACAAACAAGCTTAAGTAAGTAAAAAATGATCATGCAAATATTTTCAATAATGGATAAATACAGTTGATGGCATAAATTAATCTTGGTTTTGAGTATCTATGTTATTACTGAATAAAAAGAAAACTGAATAAAGCAAATACTCATATGTTGTCAATAAAACATATATTTTTGCATATTTACAATTTTAATATTTAACATCAATAATAATGTAACTGTACTCTCCTTATGAAGTATGGAACTGAATTTATTTCCACAAACATTATAGAAGAGTATCTTCTGAGTTAGACTTAGCCAATTCACATTAGCATTAAGATGAGTTATAATTATACTTTTAAGTGGATGTGGTATTTTTAATGGAAATAGATACAATTTCCATAGCCTTCTTAGCAGTATTTACTTAATCTTATCAGTTTATATTATATATATATATACACACACACACTTGAATTTCTCCAAATTTGAGCTTTATTGTGTCAAATCTTTGTGAAGCAATTTAAAGTACTTGTTCTACCATAGAAAAGAGAAGAATAAAAAAATTCAGTGCTCATTTAAACTAACTTACACTGCAATATTTTTATGAAAATTTTTAACATTTTTCATAACTTCCTATCCTTTCATTACACATTTTGCATAAAACAGCATACACTATAGGAAATATATTCAAAACAAATTAATCTAATAATCCGATATTCTATAAACTAAGGAATGATCCATGCTCTGCAATGTTTTGAGATAAGAATGATTTTAAAATATTTCCTGATCCATTCAAATTTTTCTGAAAAGGAATTTAAGCTCACTATAAATGATTAAAATGGGGAGCAATAACTTCTAACTATTTCTAATTTGGTTGTAAACGTCCATGCTCAGTGACAAATGCAAACCACTTCTTGACCAGAATCTAAAGGTCTAGACTGTGATGCATTGAAGAAAGACACAGGCTCAAAAAGAGTACACTTAATTAATGAGTGCTGCCTCCAGAGTCTCCTGTGCAGGCATTTGGGCAGGCCACCGCTTTTATGCCTCACCTCTGCACTTCCATGATCATGCTTGCATGGGTCTTGGCGATAGCTTCTTGCATGCCCTGGCAAAAGGAATTGATAGTATTTTTCTCCGTCTCCATGTTCCTCCTCAGTTCCTCCAGCAACATCTTAAACAAGGCCATCCCTTCACGCACCGACCCCTGTAGCTCACAAATGGACTGGGAGAGGGAAGCACAGAAGGGCCAACAAAAAGCATTCATCAGGTGAGGGGATTCTACCACATTTTCCTTAAGCATATAAACAACGAGGAATATCACATGCAAAAGAAGGACTAACTTTGGAATGTGCACCACAGTTCACCTTAGTATTGTGCCAACAGCAATAAATCTATCTCAATGGACAATTTTTTCGTGTTTTGTCAACTCTACTACTGCACCATCAGTACAAGTTAGCTAACCTTATTATTCTCTGATATTAATAACAGAAACATTCTCCTAAGCCTTACTAGACTTCCATAATATTAATGTTTATCAACTCCTTAAGGCCACAAGTTCAGCACATCAAATCATACAAATTAAAAAAATGTCAAACTGTATGTCAGTTTTCCAAGAAAGGAAAATCATGCAACAAAAAGAATAAATTACTGCTTTCAATCATGAATGAGAAAATGGCCCAGCACTATATACTTATGAGCAGTTAATGATTAAATATGCAATATGTTTTAAAACCATCATTTTCTACTACTTTATAACTAGTTTATACTTAGATAATATTAGTGCAATATTGCAAATAACATAGAAATAATTGAATGCTATTCTGGATGTTGAAATGATGTTGCTACCTAGCCCATTCTATTGATGCTATCATTATAATATATGTAAAATATTTTAGTATAAATATCTGAGAGCACTGATAGGATAAAATTTATAAAAAATGGAAGGATGAAGGATTCAAAACAGATATAACTGATCCAAGATATATTCATAAGGATGCAATAATGATCAAACAGAATATTGCTTTGGCATCTAAAATTGCATGAATAAACTAAAATTATTTTGAGGGTTATAGAATTTTTTATATCATAAAAATGCAAGTCCTAAGGCCTGAGTTCCAAGTCAAAGATTTTGAGGGCTTTTGAATTCCTTTAGTATACATCAAAGGAAATTAAAAACTCTGAATTCCCCAAAAAGTAACTTGGGCATATAAACTAATTTAATAATTAAAAATCAAATTTAATAATAAATTATGCCTAAATGCTATGTACATGGAATTTCAATGATTCAAAATGTGAAAAAATGCATAAATAGCCAGATAAAATGAGTAATGGTATTATTATTATTTTGGTCAATACTTTATTTCAAAATAAGTTTTGAGAAATATCTAAAAAAATTTTTAGCATTTATTTTATATAATTATATATACTTTGCTACAGTGGGCTTAAATTTTCTAATGTTATTACACCTGATGACATTAGTTGAACACTATAAGCAAATTACTTAAAAATAAAGTATTTGATGTCAAGTCAGCAGTTAGCAAGATAAGGATCAGACTATCATGCAGAAAATTAATTTAAACTATCATTCTACAGACACAACTATAAATGAAAATATGTACTATGAGTGAGAAAAGTATGTGTATAAACTATATTCAATTCACACATATAAAGAACATAATGTTTCACATTAAGATTATAATTAACCCCCAAAATAACAGAACAATACTTAAGAGATAAGTCTTATGAAATAAAACTAATCATTTCTAATAGTTTTACAAATTAAAAAGAGAAATTACATACATACAATAAATGAAAACAAAATCTTGTATTGAATCAATTTGTTCACAAATACTCAGTTTTCATACTCACTGACACAGCAATTTTCTAGCAAGAGAAATGTTTATTTTAACGCATTATTAATAAGATTTCATGAAAAATGACATATTAATCAGCTCTGTGTTGGTTGGGTTGACTGGCTGACAAATAAAATGTTTCAAATAATTATATCAAATATTTAACAATGAATTTTAATGCATATACAAAATATATAGTTCATACTATACATGACTTTTTCCCAAAACATAAATAATTCAATGTTTACTTCCAAACAAAGATGCTTAATCCATTGCAAAATTGACATCAGCCTGGAATTTTATGCAAATTTTACTAGGTATTTAAAGGAAAAAATACAGAAAGGTTTAGAATTATTAAAAATTCACATAGCTGACCTTTATGCCATTAAATTATTATGTACAAATTTATTTCATCAAATAAGGAGTCCATGGTCTGATATTTTTTATAATGTACAGAAAAAAGGGAATGAGAATTATAATATTTCATACATTTCCTTTATAATACTACATTGCTTATACAGCATCCAAATGAATGAATTTTAGCCAGTCTTTAAAGATAATAACGTCAAACAAGCTTCAAAACATGCGTAAGGAGGAAGACGAAACGCGCGCTAAAAGCAGAGCCGCTCATAGACTCGCTCTCATCGAGCTCCTCGTCTGTTAAGCGGGTTGCGTCGTTTAGTGGTAACTTTTTTTTGTAAGTGACTGTACCTTTTATTCCACAAATAATGAAACGGTGAAAATATAAATGTATGAGTCAGGATCAACTCAGACAGATAGTCTCACATTCTTTGGCCATTTTTGACATATCGTTATAGATGTCTTTCATTCTCAGATAATAACTGTTTACTTTTTCAAATTATTTTAAAACTGCTCTTTCTAAATAAAGGACTATTAAATGACGCTAATCTATTTATTTATGTAAACTGCAGAATGAATTGATTCTCAATAAGACTGAGAACCTAAATCCTAAAACCGAAATTCTAATCCTATTAAAATATCATAGTGACTTTTCATAACACAAAGATCATTTCAAAATAAAATCCTCCACATATACATATTTAGTAAGTGATTTACTATTAATTTAACCATGGAAAGAGGAGGATATGGATAATCTCAATCCAAATCATTTTTAAGCAAATAGTTAGAAATTTAAGTAAAGTTACTGGCTGGCAAAGTCCCTGAATGTGAATGCAATATTATGTTAGAAAAAAATAATATATATATACACACACATATACATGGGTGGTCTGAAAAGTTTCCCACATTTCTCGACATGTTTTCTGAAGATTTCTGAAAAATCTGGGGTCTGAAACATTTCAGACCACCCTCGTATATGTATATGTATGTATAATTTTGGAAGCTTACAGTTTTACATATCTAGTTGCAATGAAAAACTGAAATCCTGTTGATTCAAGTTTTGCATCTACCTAAAAGAGCTGCTAAGGTAACATTAGAACAACAAAGGTATACAAAGAGCAGTTTTTCTTATGGCCTAGAGCTGTGAATGTTATCATTCACAAACTGAATGTTACAGAACTTGGTGAAATTTTATCTAAACAATCCTAAAATTTTACATTACAAGCAATTTTGTATCTATAAAACGTTTGAGTCTACAGAACTGATGTATTATTACCAAGAAGATCAGCAAATAAAAATGGAAAATATAATTATAAAACTTAAAGAATAAAATTAATAATTCTTGTCCATTAATTTTCTAGTGAGGTCAACAACATAAAAAAGTTAGGTCTACTAACCAGTACAGCCCGGTCCAACTTCTTACAACTTTGAGCATAAGCTGTGTCAATGTCCACACAATGCAATCTTGCATCAGCAGGCGTATCACGGAAGCAGTTGATGCATAACATGGTCTTCTGGGTATTTGAATACATAATATACTGCTCACCATGTGATGCACACTGAAAATTTAAAGAATTATTATAAAATATAATGAAAATTTTCATTAATCGTGTCATAATTCAAAAATCTATGTACTGACCCTTCTATGAGCCTCTTTGATGCATTTTGACATATGCATCACTTCATGTGCAGAGAACATTTTAGCCCTATGGGTATTTTCTCGGCAGTGTGCACATAATGCTTGTCCTAAATCAGAAAGAGAGCAATGCATATATATATATATATAATAACAATAAGTAAAACAGTAATAATATATAATTCATTGATCTAATCAATTGACTATTTCTAAGGGATTATTTTACTCTTTCTTAGAGGGAATTGCCAACCTTAACTCATGATGTGATGTATTGATACAAAATAATAAGCATTTAAAGAATAATAATAATACTTATTAATTTCTAAAGGCCAAAGATAATTGGCATGGAATAGACATGATGATCTCTATATTTTTTGCAATTTGTCATCTATATCCTTGATTTCCATTATTGATAGCTGTTTCTTACTATCTGAAACCAATTACAGATAATTTTTTATAGCTTTTCATGATGCATATAAAAACTACAAAATAAAATTTCAAGGGATGATGGACTTTCGAAAGGTAATTCCTAACTTTTTTTCGAATTAATAATTCAACCTTATTAATATTAACTTAATAATTTAAATTTACCTCATTTAAAATTATAAATAATAGGTAACAGTGGAGGATGATTCAATTTTTCGTTTCATGAAAGATTAACCTAAGGAGTCAGAAGGCCGAATCTTCTTTGAGTGAGTCACTCATTCCTTTGTTATTTCCTCAATAGTAATATTTCTTTATTGCTCCCCTTTCTATTTAATTCACATTAGAAATTAGCACTAACAATTCCTGTTTTATATGAAAAAGTACTGTACTTAAAGATTATACTGTATTAAATGTACCAACTATATTGAAGCTTCATTTCTTATGTAAATATTGCGAATTTCCCACAATCCCAAATACTTTTAAACGTGAGTTATGTTACTAGTCTATAAATTGCAAACCTCAAAGGTGGAGTGATTAGTGTACTATCCTTGTAACAAACAGGATAGCATACTGAGGTGATGATTTTAACTTTTGGTTAGGGCATGGATAGTTGTTTGGTACATTATAAAAATGGCCTTCAAAGGCACCTTCACCACCCTTCCTTTATCCTTCTCCTTCTAAAACACCTTATCCTCCTTCAGGAAGGCTAGGAACTAGTATTGAGGCTAGGCTGTTTGTCTTTGAAGTGATAATTGTTTTACTCTAGAATTTATTGAGGGATCTCTAGATTCACAGTGCAAATCAATTTGTTATGCTAGAAAGAAGTGTACATGGTGCTTTAGTTTATGTTATGGGACCATAAAGATCATTTCCACTAACATTCCAAATACAAATTGAAGGGAAACATAGCTTGTATCTGTGGAAGTTTCTGGATTAAAACAAAAAGATAGAAATTATTTCAAGAAATTTGTGATTACATAAATACTAAAACAAAGTTAACTAGCCATTACGGCAGAGTGGTTGGCATGTTAGCATTCTAACCCCAAGGTCCTGGGTTGGAATCCTGAAAAATCAGACTTCTGTGGCTAGGGATTGAGTATGTCTATTCATTGTTACTGCTACATTGTTAAGTATCCCACCATAATTGTCCAGTAACTGGATGTTTATGTAAGCTTTGGAAAGTAAAATTCACCTCTTTGAGACAAATGTATGGCTACTTACCGAGCAAAAAGATTATAGGAGACAAAAAGCAATATGAAAATTGAATATTTGCATTAACTGTCTAAAAATTTAAAAAAATATATTTACTGCTCCATGCATGTTACAAGGTGATCTGTCCAGAAGTGAATCTGGAATATTTACTGCTTTCACCTCTAGCACATAGAGCTTGAAACTCATAGCAACAGGAGAACCTTATGTTTTCATTTTAAATAGTAAAGAAAAATATGAGTGCTTTCATTGAGCATTCTCAAAACAAATTACCCAATAAATAAATTCATTTAGAAATGAAGAAGACCAATCCATTTTAAATCTGAATAAAATATACTCATGCCTGTTTCAGATAGGATAAGCATGCAAGAATTTTAACATTTTTCAGATAAATCCTAATAGTATGTGGGTAACCAAGCTAATAATGAATGGATGTGCAAATGTCTTCATTTTATTAAAATGCTACAATACTGTTCTTTTTTCTCTTTTACATCAAATGAACCATCTGCTATAAATGTCAGCATTCTAAGAAGAAACAATATTTTTGAGCAGTCCTTTATGAATTAACCAAACAAGTTTGGATCTTATAAGAGAATATATACAGTATTTACTCAAAAATAACCGCCCCTTTTTTTAATTTTTCATTCTAAAAACAGAGGTGGCGGTTATATTCATGTAATTCAGTTTTCACAGGCACTTAACATAGAAGAGAGAAATTATGGGCTTGTATGCAAAAATGTTTTTTTTTTATATTTATTTATTAAATCAAAGATTTCACATCTCTTCTGCCAATGAGCCTAATGTGTAGTATACAAGGTACACCTAGGAAGGAAGTTTCTATCATGTGAATCAGCTCTTACAGTAGTTCAGAAGGGGTGCTTATGTTTGCGTACAAGTTTTTTCCTTTATGTGTGAGCCCAAAACAAAGAGGGCAGTTATATACAAGGTATGGTTATTTTTGAGTAAATACAGTACGACTCACTTTCTTTGGTTGCTTAAGACTTAAGGTTACTGTCCTATTTTTATACCTTCTTAGTCTAACTTAAAAACCCAGTAAATACAAATTTTTAGTAAAAGGTATCCCAGTTAAAACTACTGTGATATTTTTAACATCATCTCCAGAATTCTATCTTTATTAATTATGAATAACTAAATACTTCCATCAGCATTAAATTAATGAAATCCTATAACCTCTGAGGTATTGGATACCTAATTTGACAAAGTTGAATCTCCAACATCTATTGAACTTGATGACTGTATATTATGGAACAATCATGCTAAATAAAGTGGGTGAAATTTTAGTAATTGTATTATTTAATCAACTAAACTTGAGCTAACTTTAATTTTTATTGCAGTAATACTTTAGAATGTATAAAGGAGCATCATTGGTCAGATATATAATTTTTATATGAATAAAGCAATCAACAAATACTATTTAAACCATCTAAATTCACTTTTTGAGAGGTTTTCAAACATAGTCCATTTTAAAATTCACAGCCTCCGACGATGTCTTGTGGAAATATGCCATAATGAACAAGAACAATTTGTACTTTTTCAACAAATTTTTATTATAAACAATAAAAGACAGTAAAACATGACTAGTTTCGAAGATTGATCTCCATCACTTGATGGAGATCAATCAAATGAAATTTGTGGAAAAAGTACAAATTGTTCTTGTTCTTCATTAGTCCATTTTTCTTTTTAAAATTTTTATTGTGGAATGGTGGTCTATAACATGTAGTTACAATTTTTATTTCCTCCACCAAACCTTATGCACATATTTTGATAATTTGTCTTAATTAAAAAGGGAGGAGATATGATGGGACAATGATGAAAAGGCTTGATGAACAAATCATGAGAAATTCTACAAAGGAAAGGGGTAACAAATATTTACATTCTAAGAATGTGGAAGTTCAGCACAAGTATTAAAATGGTGAAAATCTAAAATGATTGAAGTACACATATATCATAAAAGAAGCCATTCCATTTTATATTCTGAGAATTAATCAGGATCACTTTGAGTATGAATCGAAAATACACAGCAATTCTTTCCACACTAAATAAATGGAGGGAAATTCAAAAATCTTTATACAGGAATGCAGTAGAATGCATCAGTCACAAAATCAGCTACAAAATAATTTGATGGGAAAACACAATACAAGTTGCATACAAACGATGATTTCCCCAAACAAAATTTTACATGCATAAAAAATCTGCTGGTAGAATAGAAGCCCATTTTGTAAAACATCTAGACCAAAAAACATAAAGGAAATAGTCTATGAGCCAGAGGTTATGACAATTCGTCCCAGTTTAGTGCATTAGAAATTTAATCACATTAATTGTTCATATTTTGAATTTTTGATTATCTATTCTTCCCCTTGGGTGTTTACCTGCAAAATGGGTTTTTACCTTCATCAACCTTAAATTGCAAATATTTTTCCTCACACCCTACTCTCAAATTTTTTTGTTCACTTCAATATATATTGGATCAGCATTCATAGTTAGATAACAGTGTGCCTGATTCTACTCATAAATGAATATTATACACGTAGAAGAGCTTTAGCTACATTAACACTGTATATTCTAGCACTTAATTTTTTTATTAGTCTGTCTACCAAACACCACTAAACTGCACATACTCCTTTTCAAGAGGCAATCCAAGTATCCTATTTTTACTCAAACTTGGTATAATTAAATAATCTTACAGCAACAAATCATCATACAATGATTTTATCATTTACATAAAACTCCCTCAAAGCTAAGCCAATAATTTATAATATTCAATTAGCAATATTTTTAACTTTCAAAACTTGTTACAATTTCAGATATTAAATATCAACCACAGCAAATATCAAACAAGTAAAATTATGCTAGAACCATTACATCAGAAAAAAGTCAAATTCACGAAAAATTGATCAGTGAACTCTCTCATAAAAAAATCTGTCTAAATATCAACATATATGAATTGCATGAAATATTTTTAATAACATTTTTAACATGTTAAATAATTTTAGCCTGACTGACACAGTTAACAAGCAGCAACCAATATGCATGAGAAATTTATGTTTGGAGAAATTTTTTATACTTGCCATATATAGATGGGTCATAGAGATAAGTCAACTGGCAGACATTTTTCTTCCAACTTCTGTTTTCTGAGTGTATTTTAAATCTTTTCCAAATTACAAAAATCAAAATATTGATAATTGATACCTTGAACATTTCAACATAGTGACTGTTTTTATTTATAGAAATATTTTCAAAATTTTTACTTTCACCTCAAATAATATCTTTTTCCTTAACTTACTTTTAATACTCTCTCAAATATAAGTTGATCTTACATTTATTTAATCAAAATTTGCTATTTAATGGTACATTTATACATGATCATAGGAAGCCTTAGGATAAATGTCCTACAAAAAGTTATTTAAGCATACCAAAGTTTCAATGGATAATTAGGAAACCATGACCCGAAGAATGTGATCAAGATTTAAATGGTTTTCAAATGGTATATTTTCAGACTTATAAAGAAATTTAAAAGCAGACAAAAATGTGGAGCAAAGATTCACCTATCGTCAAATAATAATGTACATTCTGTGTAGACAGAATGAATTCTTGAAGTAACAATTTTCAATATGAAATTTTGAATGATGAAAAGAGATAACTAGACTGAAAAGGAACCAAATACTCTGGCCAATGACAGAAGAAATGCTCCATTGAATGTACTATCAGATGACAAGGATAATTTATGTTTTAAAGACAAAATTAAATAAAAATTCATTTGTATCTGTTAAAACTATATAAATAACTTTGATTTTTGTTAAAATGACCACTGATCTCAACTATTCATCCAGCAATGAACAATGAACTCAACAAAATGATCTAGACATAAATAAACAGGATTTGTGAATAACTAAAACAAAAATAAAAATATCATAAAACTTAAAATGCACCTTCCAATTATGTAAAAATAAAAGAAGTTAAGCACCAACATTCATGCTTCCTGAATTAAGATCACAGGCACTTAATAAATTACAGTACAAATACTACAGTGTTTTAAAACATAAATATCTATAAACCTTTTCATAATGCCAGAAAAATGAAGACAAATGCTTTGTTGACATCATGCAAACTGCGTCAACATTTCACTCCAACTGGAATGACTATCCAGACTATGTCTTCTGAAGATTCCTGTCATCAGCCACATGCTAAATGATAGAAAGAAAATAAATAAAATGAACAATAGTACAGCTAAAATAACTAACAGCAGAAATTAAATGACAGCTACAGAAATAAGCCAAAGAGAAATGCAATGGAAAATTGAAAGATGTAAATGACTAAGCAGCATTGACAACAACCATGATAAACGTCTACAGTTTGTGTGTATACATACTAGATTTTTGGTAGATAAGAGGCAAAATTTGCTATTCAATGTTGAGGGTCTAAAACATTCAGAGATATAACTTATACATTAATTTCTGCACCGTTACATCATCTAATAGGTAGACTCTCCTTTTAGCTACTACATGAAGTTGCATCTTTTGAGTATGCTTGTAACTCTTTTGCTCCTACAACATAGGTAAGCTTTAAAGTTCTCACTCTTGGTGGAAAAATATGTCATGCAGGTAGCTTTTGTAGCTTCAGGTAACCTTTGGTGTATCAAATAACTGCTGCTTTATCATAAAAGTGCTCCAACAACTGAGGCAATTTTGCATATAAGGGCTCCCTCAGAGAGTTGAACCTAGGACCACTTACACCAAAGTCTCTATGCTCTATCCACTTGGTTATCTGGAAGCCCTAAAATATTGTTGCCAAATTTTAATACCTGAAAATAATGACTGCTAATCACTTATCTAAACCAGTATATTGATATCTGAATGTTCTATTACTAGCTAGGTTTGTCTTGTTCATTGATATTTTTGTAGAAACCATTAATGTCCTAAGAAGTTATCTACACTCTGTTACAACATATATCCCAAAAAATAAAGATTTCTACGTGTATGATCTATTCCATGGGAACCTAGGTGCATAGTATGGAAAAGATGATCAGGATGTAAAGTTGTAATAGGGTTAAATAAAATAGTTTATAGTTATCCCCTTCCACTTTTCCTAAACAAAGAATACATCCAGTAGTAATTAAATGGAATATTCTTGCACACGGCTAATTCTAGTATTATATTTATTATCTACACTTTTTTCACTTTTTAACGATAAAATACTGGAATTCAGACATTTCTCTGACAAATTGAAAGGGTATCATAGAAAAGTTAAACGCGGAAATGCTCATATGTATGAGGGCATTTAAAGTAGCAAGTATATGTATATTATATTGTACATGAATATTTATGAAATATGTTTTATAAATGAACTTTTCATGCTGCAAGCAACATAAAAACACACAAAGATGATGCTGCAAAAATAATAGTCATTAGTGCATGAGTAAATATTTAAGTCAGTTGATCACCTTTTATGACAAAGAAGACAAAATATTTCATACAATAAATATTTTGAATTAGAATAAATAATATATAGAATCTATTGTCGTCTTAGAATGATACCTCAAAAAAATTATTGCATTTTTCTAGATAGAATAACTCGTTATGTTGGGTATTAATCAGCTGCGAGGGTATCATTAGCCCTTAGCTGCACTTCTCTTGGCTGATTAAAACTTAACATAATGAGTTATTGTCTCAAAATACAAAGAACTTTTAAAAATATTTTTGAAATGCATGGCTATCATTCTAAGGCAATAATATAAGGCTTAACAAGATGTGTATCAAGGAAAAATACATCAATTCTTTTCTGTAGTGCTGTGAAAATAGAATTATTTTCACAGCACTGAAAGTTATTTGAGCCATTAAAAATCTAATGGTACTAATGAAGCTACAAATACTACAGGTGGTACATTCAGGAAAGCTGAAGAAGTAAATGAAGCAACATTTTAATGCAGCAATAAAGGTACTCCCTTGTTTCTTCAATAAATTAATTGCTTTTTGAAAATGTTATTTGGTAAGAAAGGAGGGAGGAATATCAACTGACTTAGAGATGAAGACGGCTTTCTAGACTTTAGGGTAAGGTTTTCTAGGGTAAGAGCAAGGATATGTAACTCTAGTAGCAGCTTCTTAAGTCTCATGGTTTATTTTGAATTTGTTACTTTAAAAAAAATATATTCATATTAAGGTAGCCCAAAATGGTTAACAACTTATGAAGCATTTTAAAGAAGGCTGTACCATAATTTGGACTAATAAACTAAAATTTCCACTTTTAGAACACAAACAAAAATAACAATGGTTAAAGAATCATTATCATTTCATACTATAACTTAAATACCTATCTTTCACACACTGAAGAAGCTGCGTTCTAAAAACATTATTTCATCTGCATCATGCAGTATGTTTGCATACAAAAAAATAGACTTGCTCATTCATAAATTAAATACTGTCTTTCTCACCACATGTATTGCAGAAGTACATGGCTGATTTGTTTCTCTTATCACAGTTGGCACAAGGTGGATTTTCGGCATCCGATAATTCAACTAACTGACGTATTAATGTGTCAGGAGGAGGGACATTGGTACCATCTTTGAGAACAGTCTGTTGACTACAAGAAGAAAAATAGAAATCACAGAAGAGAAATTTCTCTTGCTTCTATTAAACATCAACTCCTAGAGTAAAAGGAATTCCATTGAATAAAATGTTTTTGAAATAATTAATTATTGCATGATCCACAATAACTTTCCCCTCTCTTTAGGTGTCAACAAAAATAATTAAGTATCATGTTAAAAGAAAGAAAAAGGAACTCGGCGTTCAATGAATAAGAGACAAAGGTTTCTCCATACGCCGGCAGCGGCCACCGTCCAGGGCAATTCTCCAGAAGAGGATAATCGTCTGGCGGCAACCAGTTACTCAGAATTCCCTAATGCGCATTTCGATAGCAATACTTTCATGATCACAGGGGGTCCAATGCTGAATCTCATTCCACCAGACGATTATCCTCTTCTGGAGAATTGCCCTGCCTTATCATGTTAAAGAGGATAATTTTTAATGAGTAAGTTTACCAGCATTTTATTACTTTAAGAAACCAAAAACCTTTCAAATTAACTCAAAATATATTGAAAAAAGACATTCTGTGAATCCTTTAGTCAAATTATCATAGTGGAAATAGTTATATATTAATACTAAAATGGAATAAAAGAATTACTTAACAGAAAATCAAAACAGCTTGTAGCTAAAATATTTTATCAAAATCATATTTCAGTCAATTCTGAAATATTAGATTAAAATAAATCAGAATATATTTTCTAACCTTGCAGTATTATGCACATGTTATATATTTTTAAATAACCTTCATAAATTTTCAGATATAAAAATTGGTACAGCACTTTAAAATGTCTTAAGAGAGAGCAATAATACTGTCCCAGAATCAAAAGTCCTCAATAACCTAACAAATACTAATAAAAAATGTTAAAATTTCCTCATTGAATAGAAATATTTAACAGGGATTCTTAATTTATGTAATTATATTTTTTGAACACTTACCCACACAAAGGGCATGTGATCTTTCCATCTATCTCATGCCCACGAAGACATCTAGCACAGAAGGTATGAAAGCAAGCAAGAAGGCATGGTTCCTTGTAATAATCGTCACATACGTAACAAAGCAAAGGATTGCGAGGATGAGGTGGGGGTGGAGGGGGGTTATTTGCTCCCCCACCTCCTACTCCACCACCTCCTACGTTCCCAACATCCTCTGCCGTTGCTCCCGAAGCAACACCTGCACCACTGCTCTCTGCATTCACTGCTTCCTCTTGCTGTTGTTGTTGTTGCTGTTGATGCTGTTGTTGTTGCTGAATTGTACAATTCACGAATAATATAAGATTAATAAATCATGGGCTAAAGTCCTATGTGAACATAGAGAAAACTTACAGATAGCAGTAGAAGGAGATGATGGTGATGTTGAAGGTGCTGATGGGGATGATGATGGGGTGGTAATCCCCCTCCAGGCATCATCTTTTCCCAATATGCTTGCAACACCAAATTTGAAATCTTTGTAAGGGAAAAGCTATACAGGGCTGAAGATGGAGGCACTTGTGGACCAACATGAGGAATGCCACGCTGAGTTAAAAACTAGGTAATCTCCAATGATCCTACATGCTTCTAAAGAGAAATGCATGGCTGAAATGACCGGAAAAGGAAATCGCAGTTGTAGTGCTACAGATCGTATTAAGATAAACGAGTATCAACTAAGCAAATCAAATTTCTTAACCCGAAAAAAAATATAAAAACTATACTGAAGCATTGTAACAAAGACCAATAGTTTGTAACAACGAATCTACGGTGCATACATCAGTAAATACCCAAGAACGAAAATTTCTTAGGATGAACTTAAAGATAAAATTGTTAAGCATAATTACGCCAGGGAAAGAGGCTGAATTTTCAGTGACAATCTTAATGTATCCTTTCATGAGTCAGAATATCTTCACTACATAAATTTTCAAAAAGATTTCATTCTTAAAAAATGAAACTCTTAACGTTAAAACAGAATTCATTCATTCAATAAAAATGCAACTACACTGAAAATAAATCTTACTTCGGAGAAACGTGTAAGATTTCGACTGAATTCAAGTCTTCCTCTCATAAATTGGCTTCATCGTATTTACCAAAATGTATGAAAAATATTCTTAGGAGGTGAAAGGATTCAATTTTGTTTACAAAACAAATAATACGTTGACAAAGACGTTATTTACTCGTGATAAACGTAAACCGCGAATTAATCTTCAGTCATTGATCTGGTCTACCTGTAAGTAGGTCTTGGGATATCTGCCTTGATTTTCGGTCCAAGTATGAGGATCAGCTCTGTTGAATTTTTTTGAGAGTGCAGATTCACATTTTCTAAAATTATCTGAGTTCTTGTATTCCTATCGATATGTCTCAAGAAACAGATACCTATCCCTCATAATTAATATAAAACTGAATGAGCCTAGTTCTACGTACATGCTGTACAACGCGCATGTTTAGAATTTCCGAAACTGTGTCACGGCTTGTGGCGCTATCAGTCGAGCAATTGTGTACCAAACTTTTAGGATTTTCAGGGGCTCAGGTGAATGTGTGAGAATAAAGTCTACGTTTTACATATATTTATGCATCAATTACTTTTATTGGATATGGACAATAAACTTAATATCTTAAAAATGAATGCGATTTCCCTTTTTACTTTATGATCTTATCCTGTGGGAAATTGTCTGCCCCTTACATGCTGGGTTGTTTCGCTCAAGGCTTAGAGCGTATCTACAGAAAAGCAATTAATTATGAAAAATTCGCGAGTTATACTCTTCAGAATACAGTAATATCAGGTTACGCATCCTATATAAGAATAAATTCATTCCGTTTTCTCTAAACACTTTCTTGTGCACTCGGTCGTGTATAATTTTCACGTTAAGCTCAATAGATGAGCAACTTATTTCTCTAGGATTTTCTACATTATATAAATACTAAGTTAATTAGTAATCTGTCTTATCAGTTATTGTCTTATTTGCCGATTTATTGACGTTATTTATCCTCCAACGAATAGGATGATACTTCCGATTCCCTCGTGAATTGCTGGTTTTTTTATGAGATAAAAGTCGATGGAAAAGGATTTTCATAATTTGCTTTACCTTAGACAGCCTGTGTTCTGCACTGAAACTGAGAAAATACAGCAGGATTCAATACATTAGAATAACTACTGTGAGAACTTCAAAGAATGCTTTTTATTGGGGAAACGGTGGATGTGATTTCTTTCGCGCTCTTTTACGATTTTACACCGTTTAATGTCTGATACAATTTTGCGTAGAGGATCGACATTGCTTACACAATAGACCGTAATTTTTCGGTAAAGATGGAATTTTGTAACAATACCAATTTTCTTTGCTTCTATTTTCAAACATATAGATAAGATTGGAAAATGGTTAATTTCGATTAAATAATAGAGATCTTCAATTAGATACAAAAATGTATTTTCTGACAGTAGTTCATTACACTTCTAAATAAGAAAGCAGTTGGCTTTATTTTGGCTTATCAATTAAAAAAGCTACTTCCATAAAAGGTGACAGCTGAAGAAAAATAAATATAAAACAATAAAAAAGATACCTACTAAAATAACTATCACAGTTCAAGAAATCGAAATATAAAAGAAGTAATTCCAAGAGACAAGCAATCTTAATGAACTATATAGAAACAAAATAACTTCAAAATTATAAGAGATACAAAAAATCTGTTTCATAAATGAAACCTTCCAATAATGCAACATCAATTTATTTTTGATCAATAAATACACAGCTAATGTGCTGCAAAATTTTAAAATTTTAACTGGAAACATGTAAGTGAAATTTGGGAAATATTTTGGTACCATTCCTCCCTGTAAGTGCAAATGATCCATTAAATGCTTACATATAAAGCATTACATTGATTATCTAATTTATATTGCAGAATATTGGTCCCACATTTCATCATTCAAATATTTTAAGAGGTTTATTAATAAAAAAATATGACAATAGAAAGTAAATTCTCTGAGATTAGCTCGTTTTCAAAAGATGAAGAGAGAAGGTTGAGATAATGAACAAACTGACATCAATGCAAGTAATATTTACATTAAATTTTAGTGAATAAGCTACCCGCAAAGCATCAACACATTCTACAATGTTGATTTGTTGTTTGCATAAATGTTTTGATAGAAATGAATGAATAAGCATTTTCCAGAACGAGCAAAGGATGAGACAATGAAAATATACCAATACATAAACTTCAAAATTTCAGGAAATCAAAAGATTCTTGCGATGAGCTGTAACACAGAAACTATCTTCAAAAATGCAAGTTGTAGGTGAGATACATGTTGCGAGGTGCGCTTTCATCCAGTTCATGTTACACCTGAGTCCTGCATTGGTATGCACACAGTGCAGATGAATATGAGGACAGCAGGTAATCAGCAATTTCACGCTAAACATAATACAAGCGTACGTTGGACGTAGACACCAGGAGATCATCATCATAGAATTTTGTTTCAATCACTACATTACCACTGTAAATAAAAATAAAAATAATATTATAGTGATTGATAAATCAGAAGCCACTGAGGGTAAGCGAAATTTCCAGATGTATCAATTAGACATTTATATACAGCATACTTCAAAACATTAGCAGGCATCATTTGTGATTCTGGAGCTGCTTCAATCAAAGACTGCCAAGTATTAGTCGAGTTGGGTATCACAAATCCGAACTCAAAAAACCACTCTTCAAGACATCGTCCCTGAAATGGAATTACATTGTTCAATATGCAATTTAAAAAATACGTAATATATGTAAAGAGCAATCTTTTACCTTAAAAAGAACCTTTTGTTCTAATCTAAATTTCTCCATAGGCTCCACCGAAGAAAAATTTATTTCTCTGGAGACGGCTCGGCATTTCAGAATTTTCTTCGGAACTCTAGCTTCATGCTCCACATCAGGAACGGACCTTAAAAATTTACATCAATAGCATCATATTTTCTCTGTGACAGACATACGAACAAACATAAATAATTATACTCACAGATCTTCGTTACCCTGCCATAAAATTTTTCCAGTATCTGCATCTCGTAAATTCATCCAATTTCTGTTGAAGAAATTAAGGTGAAAATACACGTATGATGATTAAACACTATATATCTACTGAGAAGCCCTCGCTGATTTTCACATTGGTTGTAAAAGGATACACTACAAAACCCTTTAGAATTTCTTCACTGCGGGTTGGCATTTTAATGGTTGCTTTCAAATATTTAACACCAAGTGCTTTACAGTAAGACTTTTTAAATCATGATGAAAATTCAGGAATTAAATAAATGTTCATAAACAAATTGGTAGCTCTAAGGCATCAATTTTTCAAGATACTCCCTAGCAATATTTACGTCAGAAACTTCAAAATAGTCGCTTCGCGCTGCGCAATCGAGTGAATTGCTGGAATCATTTGTTTTAATCATGTCGCAGTTTTGAAAGGTCAGAAAGTGGATATTATAATTATTTCCCATACCGGATTATTTCTCGATCGATAATTATTAAATTAATTGTATTTCGTTTTAGAGACTTAAAGATTTTTTATAATGCTTTTTTCTTAAAAGCTGGATCTGATTCTACTTCTATCATAAGTCGTTACTCGAATTCACCTTCTGGTGGAATGTGCGGCATATATTGTTGTGTTGTGTGCAGTGAATCTAGCTGGGGGAAATATAATGTAGCGGATGTAAGAGAATTAGATTTATTTTAAATCTGGATGCATGCTAATAGTTGAACTTTGTATCGAATTTCTACAGTTCAACCCTTTGATACATAAGAAACCTTCCCCTAATTTTTCGGATCAATTTTAAATGTTATAGGATTCTAAGACCCAAGATTTGTTAAAAAGGCGTGGCCCTGATCGAAGCTCTAGTTGTGATGTTGTATTGTCGAATTGGCTTTTGTATTTTAAGTCCTACATATTGTGGATGCAAGGAAATGAACCTACTGTTCAGCCAGTCAAAGATGATCACGGTAACGTACTCTTGTGGAATGGAGATATATTTTCCGGAAAGTATGAGGTAAAGTGGATTATGACTATTATCTCAATAAATTAGGCACGTCATTTAATTGGATTTTAAAAATATTGGACGGATTAATTTTAATTTCAATAAAATGTAATTAATTGGAAAATGATTGGAAATGTTCCTCTTATCATTCGGAATTTAATTTTCTTGAAAGCGATGTTTAATTCATTTGCAGAAATCTTCAGTTAAAAATAAAGTCAGTGATACGTATACTCTACTTCAAGCATTCGGTGAAAATGAAAATTCACCAGCAAATATCCTAGACACAATGACGAAAGTCAATGGTCCTTGGAGTATGATCTATTGGAATGAAAAGAGGAAAACTCTGTGGTTTGGTCGTGATGTACTTGGCCGCCATAGTCTGCTATGGACAAAAAACGGAAATAGTATCATTTTATCATCCGTCTCTAAAAGAGGATATGATGAGGTAATATGCCTTATAGCTTTCTTCGTCAGAGTTATAATGGCTGAATTTGGCACTCGGTATCTTACTCTATGATACCTTTGTAATTATAAATTATTTTTACATTAAGTAAAATTAATCAAAAGTAACAAACTTCAAAATTTTCATTTTATGCATATTGGATAGTCAACTATAATTTATTTGTGTCTAAAGGCCACTCTAGGAGGATTTAAGCCTTGTCTCTTGGTCTCTGCAGGATGCCTTCAGTATCAGAACTGCCCTTAAAAGCTTGTGCAAGGACATTGTCTACTTATATTACTTTAAATGACAGGTCTCTTTATATTAATTAAAGATAATGCAAGTGTTTTTATACTCCTTTGATAATTGATGGTAGAGTTAGAATTAGTTTGAAAAGAGATATTTATAGTTGAAATTTCAAGTTGAATAGATTTAAAATATTTCTGGCACAATACCACATTTCTTTTGTAGACTCAGGTTTGACATAGGCAAACCATAACTACAGCACCTTTAAAGTGTGTAAGATATACTATTTGTGTTAGGGAAATATTGAAATTGTGTACATTCCTCCCGACTTTCTCAACCTAACCCATAACAAGGCAAATATTTCTTGACTAATGTTTTAGGATACAGTATTTTGTAATTTGAGTTATTTTCATATTTTATATTATTTTAGAAAATTTTTACTGTACTTCTATTTTTGTACTGGGATTGTAGCATGTCTGTTGCAAGCTGTTACATTTTTCCTGCAAATTGAGGTGGATTCCTGGTTGACCATCAAACCCATTTGTATCAAATCTATGAGCATTAAAAGAAGCCAAGACTTAAGATCTACTTAATCATTATAGCTTCAAGTGATTTATCAATTCTTCTTTTTGCCTTGCCACTTGTAGGTAAAATATCAAGAAGTGCCAGCAATGGGACTGTTTTCAATGGATTTCAGTACTGATAGGACTGAGCAAATATTGCCAGTTCCTCATTTACATTTATGGAATCATCTCATACCTGCAAATGTTAGTTTGGTTGAAACTCCTATTGAAGAGGTAAATATTCAAAATATTTTAAGGGGAAAGCATAATATTTGAAAATGGGTGAACAGATATTGAAAATGAGTTACTTAGTCCTTGAATTTATTAACAAAGTTACAATTCACAAATGATGGAAATTAAATTTAACTCAGCACATTAAGTTGTGCGACTAGACACAAGGTTATACAGAAACTGAAAAATTGTGACTTGGCTGTGACTCAAACCCAGGTCTCTCACTTTCCGGGTAGGTATTCTATATTTCATTCATTCATATAAGCTCCTGATTACAGAAGTGAGATTGAGTGGCTCGGTAGTTCAATGGATAGAATACCTGCCCGGAAAGTGGGAAACCTGGGTTCGAGTCCCAACAAAGTCACAATTTTCCACTTCATGTATAACCTTAACAAATTTAACTAAAATTAAACCTACATCATGTGCTGGTAATGGTATAATCCTGCTGCTGTGGATAATTTCTTTATCCTTCCTCCTTAAATAGCTGTTTTATGATTGGGCATTATTCCTGCATTAAATTACTCATATGAATCTGTGTTGCTCTAAAACAGTATGACTGTAAGTTACTCTTTTATGGGAAAAATCTTAACGCTAACTTATTTATGAATTATACTTTATTTTCAATGAATTTCAGGTTCTAAGAAGACTTCCCCTGGACGGTTCTCATAACATACCATTCTCCATATCTCAGTATGCAATCCAGTCACCTGTAAAATTTGAATTTTGCGGCAATTTGTGCTTGGAAGAGCAAAAATATATCTATGATGAGAGAGTCTTGTCTTTTCCACCACTTGATGCTCTCAGAGTTCTCATGGATTCATGGCTTAGGACTGAGAGTACATTAGAGAGGTTCATTGATTTACTTAAGATTGCTGTGAAAAATAGAGTGCAAATTCAGCCTGGTTTGTGCAAGAATTGTATTAAAGGTATTTTCTGGTGTATATCCATTTGTCAATCAAAGTACAGTAAAACTCACTTATGTTTAAGACACGATTCCATTTAACTTTTCTTCTGGTCCCTTCACGCAGTAAAAATACGTTTTATGACACAACTGCTTGTAATCCTGCTTTTTGCCAATCCTGGGCCTCGTATGGCCTATCAAGAATTGTTTACGTCATCTGTATTTCAATCCTCCTCTCTCTTTTTCTGCTTTCTCTCCAACAGGATTCACTCAGTTGAACAGAGCAATCATCACAGGGGAGAATTTTACTCACTTGTTGCTTTTTTCTTTTGTTGAAAATTCAAGTAATATTGAATAAACTAGAGTGGCGAAGCAGTGGGCTTTTGAGCATTGTCTTAGAGGGAGATAATGTTCAGTGATGGACTCTAACCACTGCTATTTTGTTTTTATTCCTAATTGTCTATCTGGTAAAATATTACTTCATGATAGAGTGAAAAATGACAAATATTATGACGAAAAGCAACCAAACTATATCAGCAGTAGTGTTTACATATCCCATATGCGGCTGTCACAAAAAAAGCAAATGGAAGGAAACTTACATATCTTTTCATTTAAAATTTAGAGCACTTATTTAGTGTCTCTAGATAGCCTAATGGGCAATTCAGTGAAAGACATTTCACTACAATAAAATTTGGTGAAAGCTGTCCCAGTAGGTGTGACCTCAGCTGTCGAAGCTTTTTAACAATATTACTACTAGCTCTCTTATGTAAAAATTAAAGAGCCAAATAACCTTTCCCAATTATTTTCTATTGTGCAAGAATTATAAAGTGGTAAAAGCCCAATTAGAATTCTATCTTGCTTTTATTTTAGTTTTCATTCACAGTTGTCAGTCCCTTAAAAAGTCTCATAAGGGGTTTTAATTGTATTTGTATTGATCCAAATTAAGTTTCTATACTTGTTAATCAGAAATATTTATATTTCTTTTTTGATTATGTAGATATTTCCAAGATAGATGAGAAATTGAGATGTCCACATTCCAAGATATGTGTCCTCTTCTCTGGGGGAATAGATTCAACTGTACTTGCTCTTCTCTCAAACTTATTTGTGCCTGATTATGAACCTATTGATCTCCTAAATGTTGCATTTGCCTCTGGTGTTGATGCTACTTGTCAAAAATCTTCTGAAAAGGGTGAGATAATTATTCTAATTTGAAAAAATATGTTTTCATTTAAAGATATGATTTGTATCAATTTGGAGAACTCTAATGTGATCTTAAGACTGTGCCATTATCAAATTTATAAGTGCATCCAAATTGAGACCAATTTGATAAAAACACTTCCTCATGTACAAATAGTCTGTAAATATTCATATAATTGATGATTAGTATTTTAAAAATTTTTTAATTGGTAATTTTGGGAATTTATTGATCTATGAAAGAAACCATGCTATCTATGGGATATCTTGTGGCATGGAAGTCATGTCGTCACATGCCAACAATGGAAGCAATCTCTTGGTATATTATAGGGAACTATTGTAGATAATGAGCAGTTAAATTGATTTTTCTCTTTTGTTTTGCTGAAAATGTATAATTTGCTGTTGTTTTATTTATCATTTCATTTGTTTATCTCAGAGTGTAGTGTTGGTGAAATGCCAGATAAACTTCAGAAAAGTATCTTTGAGGTCCCAGATAGAAAGACTGGTAGAGTGGCAGCAGCTGAATTGAAGACTCTCTGTCCAGAAAGGAAATGGAATTTTATTGAGGTGATTAAGATATTTCGGCTCCAAGTAAAATTTCTGTATTTTTAAATTATGGAGGATGAACTACCAGATATCAATGTAGATCTTTTGTTTCTATATTATACATACACTCACTATTTTTCTATTTCTTTCTATGCCAAATCCACTGTCTCTGTGCATGGACTTATATCTATCATCCTTTATAAGATTTACCTGTTAAGAAACAATCATTTTAACTTCCATCCCTTACAGATTACTTATTCTTCTGCTCTTTCTGTTTTTAATGAAAAGGTACTTACATCCTCAAATTGTGCTAGTATGTTTCCCTTTTCAATGATTTTATTTGAATATTTTGTGCTAAGGTAATAGCTTTTCTTTAACCCTCTTTTCATAATGTTTCCCCATTATCTGGTTGGTATGGATTAATAAATATTACTTGTTGTTATATCTTTCATTATCATCATTCAATTCCAAATCACCAAATTTTCTCAAGGATATTGGCAAGAGCAAAAAATTACAGTGAAGTTTTTATCATTCAAATCACTGTGGTTGTTTTCAGGTTATTATTCGAGAGATTTTGAGTTTTCATTTGAGGTATGGAGAATTTGCTCCTAGAAATTCATGTCAGTTTTTGTCTTGTATTATTTCTTGACATTTAGTTTATTTCAGTCTGAAAAATGAGTGAATTTTTTCTTAGAGGAAGACCAAGGAAGGTTGATATTTTACTGTGTTGCATTAAAATATTTTACAGATTGATGTACATGTATCAGAACTAAGTAAAATTCGCCAAGAAGTAATTACTGATTTGATTAATCCCTTGAACACTGTCTTAGATGACAGTTTGGGATGTGCCATGTGGTTTGCTGCTAGAGGATGTGGAACAATTGCTGCTCCTTCACAATCTAAGGGGTTGGATTGTCAAAATCATAGAATACCTTATTCATCTCCTGCTAGAGTAAGTACTCTAGAAAGTTTCCATCTTTCTCTTCATCTATCTAATATCAGAACCAATGAAAATAATTTTCTATTGACTCTAAATTTACTTTCAGAGCAAATTTAGAAAATGTTCCTTCTATCTTATCTAGTAATTATTAATCACTCCTTATTTAGCATAGCTCTATTTCTTATTTCTATGTTTTCATTTATGTTGTGTTATGGTAGCTATTGATATATTAATAAAAATGGATTGACTTATTAATTCTAGTTAATTTTTGTTTTTCAAAATATTTAGACTGGAAAAAAATTTCCAATATTTTAGGGTTACATTTTTGTTTTGTATAAATTTATGTACAGTCCATTCTGATGCATTGTTAATTATTGTGATTAATAATCTGTGTACAAAAACATTCTGGTTCTTCAGTACCTTATTTCTCAGTTTGTTTCCCCTTCTTAATCAAAATCTGTCTCACAATGTTAAATGATCTTTTCATTTGGAACTGGCAATAGCAAATTAAGTAATATGTTAAATATCTTAAAATAAATTTAAGCATTTTGTTCTTTTTGATGTTGATCTTTTCTGTTCTATCCAGAATCATAGGTTTTAATTCTTGTTTAAAATTTAATGCAAGTAATTATATTTATATTTTTACGTAAAAAGTTATCTCTACTCTATCAAGTTCTTTTCTTAACTCATTTCATTCATTAGATTAGTTTAATATGGACACTTTCTGTCATAAATTTGACCTATGTAAAAACTCAAATCTGTTGCAAATTCTTACGGCCAGAATGTGTACAAAAATAAATAAATCAGAGGCAAGTGATGCTATAGTCACACAACTTTACTATAGCAAGTACTTTACATGGTCTGTTTCATAGTTCTCATGCATCTTGAATACTTGTGAACGTCTGTCCTCTGTGAAATGGTTCATTACAGGTAACTACTTTTTTCAGTGTTAACATATATATGAAGTCTATTTTACATAAAATTTGAGTCATGTAGTTAGACTATAAACAGTCCACTTATGCAAATTGGAACACAGTACTTTTCATTGGATAAAATTCAAGTAAAATTTATTTTCACTTTCTGAGTAATGCCTAAGAATAGGAATTATCTCTTTAATATACATCAAGCATGGAAGGTTTATAAGATGGTTTTGAGGATATTTTAATCTGTCTCTTTCACTGTTAAGGTAGCTCTACTTGGGAGTGGAGCAGATGAGCAGTTAGGTGGATATTCCCGTCATAGATCAGCTCTGGAAGATGGAGGATGGACCCTATTAGCACAAGAGATGAAAAAACAGGTGCCTCAAGACTTTTTACATCCTTGAATGGATTAAAGTAATTTGTACCCAGCTAGGAATTTGATGTATAAAACGCCATTTTAAATCAACAGTATATATAAGCAATTGAAAAGTAAAAGTTATTCTATCTCTGTTTTGTGATAATGGTGTTTTTTTAGCAAATTCCTAGTGATATTGAAACTTCACAAGTTACAGCCTTCTCTCTGAATGTTAGCATCTACCTGGGTTTCTTATGCAGTACTATAGAAAACTTTGAAGGTTAGTTTGTGAGGAAGATTGCATATGTAGTACAGTAGGCAGTGTCTAGCATGGTGTGGTCTTTTTCAAAGTAATTACTTTTGAGTTGTATGTGTCAAAATAAGAATCAAAACACACATGATATTGTAATGGAAAAGCTAAGTTCCACCATATGTGATGATTAACCAGTTGTGAAGGACAGGGAATGCAACAGATGGGAAATCTGTAACATATCTGTCAGTCTGTTATCCGTTATTCATTGGCATTCCTATACAATTATGGCATGTTGAATGAATTACAATTGCAGTCACTGTATTGGCTGAAGCACCCAAACCACATTGCTTTTTTTCTACAGAAATGCTACCTTCTGTAAAAACTTCAAACCATCTAATTGGCATCTGATTTGGTGGGAAATCATCCACTTATGTCTCCTGTTACATTGTGCACTCTTCCATACTATGTTTGCATAACAGCACTGATTAAAAAGTTATGCTTGTTTCATGAAATAACTTAATTAAACTGCTCTGAAAAACAATTAAAATTTTCCTTATGAGGAAAGTAGTCATCAGGTTTGAGTTGGAAGAAACTTTATCTCCATGTACTAGAAGTATGAAGATGATGATTATATATCAGCATGTTAGAAAATACATATTCTAATGATAATTTTTCTCAGGTTTTTCTGGCTAAGTCTGCTGAGTTAATGTTTTCCAGTCAAGATAATAAAAAATGCTTTTCCTTAATTTCCTATCTAAGTTTTTTTCAATTAGTTTAAATCTGGGATACTCAACCTGAAGCCTGTGGCACCGTGGTGCCTGATGCAACCTTGCACAGTGCTTGCCAAGACTCAGTAAAAAGATTTCTTTATTTGCTCCAACAGTATTTCTTGGGATTGCACTAGCAAGGATAAGGGGAGGTTAACTTAAACAGTTAACCAGTAAGGTGATAATATTGCCAAGGTATAGCCTGAATATCACCCTGTAAGGAAATGTTATGTGGTGCCTGCTTCACTTTATGGACTGGCCTTGGGTGCTCTGGCACCAAAAATGATTGAGTACCCCAGGTGTAAATTAACTTTAAAGGGAAAAATAAATGCAAAGTATTTCTCTGTTTTCCTTTGATTATTTGTGTATGGCTTTGGTGAAACAATTCTTCAATTGAGGCTTTTTTAAAACTTTTCTGACTTTTCCATGTATTTGGCTACTATCTATACTCATTTCTGTTTTTGCAGGTAAGAAATCTACCATGGCGTAATTTGGGTAGGGACGACAGAATTTGCTCAGATCATGGTCGTCAGCCTCGTTTCCCATTTTTGGATGAAGATGTTGTCTCCTTTCTCAATTCATTGGCTCCTTGGCAGAAAGTTGCAGCTCATGTTGACAATAGAAAAAAGGAAGGAAATTTGAGTAACAAGCAATCGGGTGTTCATCAAACAGTCCCTCTAACTGTTCGGTCTGGTGTTGGGGACAAAGCACTGTTAAGACTTACTGCTCTCAAATTAGGACTTAAGGATGTTTGTTCCTTCCCCAAGAGAGCAATGCAGTTTGGCTCTCATATTGCAAAGTTGGAAGGAAAGGAAAAGGCAAATGATATTTGCCAAAGACTTATGTTAAGTAAGACATATGACTGATGCTTTTATCTTTGAAATTAAAAGGCCAGTCTTAACACAAAGGAGGTATTCTTAAATATTTTTATCTAACATCTATGTCAGAATTTTAAGTTCATTTAGAAATATATTGAGTGTTGTTTTGCAGATGGCGATGTATTGAAATCAATGTTAATACAATTTGGAACTCAAGATTTGAAAAAGTCACTCTTCTGTTGGTGCAAAAGATGGATTATGATTAAAATCTTAATTTTCATACAAGTTTTTCTAAAGAAATTATATTTAAAGATTTCCATTTATCATTATTCATTTTTGAAGAGGAATGGTAATGATGCATTATTTATCCTTAAATATTGTCAAAGTATGAACACCAGTTTCTAACTATGACTCTTCCTATTTTTATTAAGGTTCATGCTGAAAGTAAGGTACATTTTGGCATATCTAAATAAAAACGATGATATCAACAAAAAATTTATCTACGAAGTCATAGAAGCTTTATCTACTTTTCATTGTAATCACCACGGTTATCAGAGAACTCCTTGTAATGTGAAACCAGTTTTTCTAATAAGAAAAAAAAGTCATAATTTATGAAACACAGTTATTACACAACAACATTATACATAAAGTATGCAACTTACATTTTCATCATAATACAGGCAAAAGTTATGTTTATGATCCCTCCGAAGGTGAGAGCTATTTTTTTCAGGTGACCTAAATGTACTAGAAGTAATTTTTCAATGTTTTTAAATCATGGATTACTTCAGATATATAAACTATGAAAGACGCATGTATTCATGAAGAAGTTGAAAAGCAATTTTTATCTTACAAATGAAGTATTTTCTATATTTAATCTATTGAAAATGTTATTTAGTTTACATATCTTATGATGATCAGCTATGACACATTACCCTGAATCATTCTGATGCAGTTCTCCCGTGAATTGTGCAATATTTTATTTTAAATTTTTAGTTTAAAATTCATACTTATTTCTAGTGATTATGTAATTAAGGACTGTGATCTTTTCTTCTGAATTTAAATGTAACACCTAAGAGCAGACTACCTAAGGAGTTGCTCTTAAAAATTTTAGGCTGTAAATAGTTGAGCATATGAACTACATGGAAGAAAATTATTCCCTCTATCTTTTTACTGAAGCAGTGATATCCTTATTCATTTTCTCAGTTTCAATAATTTTTAGTTTTGAGAAATAATTTTGAGGTACCTGAGTATTTTTTCTTCTTTTCCCAATATTTAGTGATGGCACAACTTTGCCTACTGTTAATGATGCTATCACCACAGAACTACCTAAACCATTATTAAAAACCCTTTCTTAATAATGGTGATATACATTACCTTCTTTCAATTTCACCTTATAAGATTTCGAAGAATGTTCATAGGTGTATTCAAATTTTCTTAATGGGTCCTTAATGGTACCATTGTATCCATTATTTTTATCTTTGAGCTCCTGAGGATGATGTAATTCTTTATTCTACTGTGTATGTATTTTACATATGTCAGAAAATCACCAAATTCAACTGCAATGGTACCTCAACTTATAAATTACTTAACATACAAATTTTTTGTACTCCAATATGATTTAATAATTTTAAACTTAATTTTGATGAATGAACCATGGTTATTGTATAATCCCAAGTAAGGCCTAAGAAGATAGCAACCAAAAAGCCATTGAAATGAATTATTTAAAAAAGATTTTGCAACACTAAAAGGAAATAAGAGAGATTCTATGAAAGTGGCATCCAAACTAAGATCTTGCATGTAGAGCCATCAATATTTTTATATGAGCTTTAGCCATTAATCATTGTAAGAAAGTGTAGATAAAGCAGTAGACTCAGTCAACCCTGGATAGTTTATTCAAACCTTCTTCATTGATGAGACAAAATAAATCATTAGAGACTTCATTATATAGATATTTAAAAAAATATTCTTTCTAAATTGAGTGAAACTAAAAATCAGATGAATAAATTGAGTTATTCTGTATATTATTTCTTTCCAAAATTTCCTATACAGAATGGATTAATTGATTTTCCATAAGATACAAAGAAAAGCAGGGTTTTGAGATGCAAACTCTTTAAGACACACACTAGTCAAGAACAAATTAGGTTTGGAAGTTGAGGTACCACTTTATTTAATGACACCTATCATTGAATTTTAATAATAAGGCAAGAAAAGATATGACAACAAGTTCCTGTAAACCGATTCCTTGTGTAACATATGACAGTGAGAACTGGATAATTACTAAAGCAGATGATCAAAGACTTTGGAAACGAAATTTTCAAGGATTCCTGGCTATACAAATAGGAAAAGAAAAATGGTCTGAAGGCAGAAATTCAGTCTTCAACTTGAAAGGAATGAATAAATGAATACAGAAACAGATGGAGAGAACATCTAGAAAAAATGCAGAAAGAATACCAAAACAAATACAGAGAAAGCGGTAGAAGATCCCTGGTCCATTCTCAGGAGAGAGAAAAATACTAAGAATATAGAAGTTCATAACAGGCTAAATATCTGACTCAAAAAAAGAAGATGGCTTTAACTGCTACTTTAAGCAGGGCTGAAAGTAAAATTAAGGTTCATTTACCTGCTATGGAATTATCATATAAATGATTATAGAAAAATAAAGTTTCCTCTTTCATTAGCACGAAATTTTAATTATTTTTATTGGTGCAAAATTTTATTCTTGGTAGTTAATAAAAAATCATTTTCAAAAAATTCTTAAATGAAAATAGTTGACAGTTCCTAAAATAGATGTGACGAATGGATTTCTTTGATACTTACCCTTCTAAAAATTGTAGCTATATTTCGAAATAGTAATATGGGTATGTAAATATAATAATGATCAATTAAATAACTAAATTGAAGTAAATTTCGGCTTATAATTTCATCTTTGATTATAATTTATAGCAACTGAACTATTTCATTACATTTTCAGAGAACGTCGTCATGTTGAATGGAAAGGTATCATAAGCTTTGGATCTTGGAAAATTTGTCATATCTTGATGGAATAAAGACGGATACTTATCTTCATGTACATAGTGCTAGTACACACACATGCATGCACTTGGCAGTATTCAGATTATTACTCACGGAAATGTACGGTTCTTCTGCGCAAATGGAACATGAGGTAGGATTATATTCCATCCTGGGTGAAATTATTTCCTAAATTTATGTGAAGTTACTTATTAACAAATCTCAGATGAATTTCAAACCTTGGTGCAGTGATGTTAAAATTTACCTATTAAAATTCCGTTACATTCTTCACTTCACGACTCGATCACCACTGCGTGAGAGAGAAATTCCTGAATAAAGAATGGCTTTTTTAAGTAATACCAATATTTTTTCATTATCAATTATTATTCTATTGCGCAATAGATTTAATAAGAAATCAATCTTTATACGAATAAAAATTACCCCGATGATTAAGAGAAAATTTGTTCGAAGCTAAAAAGTAAATTTTATATTTTTTTCTGTTGAGCTACGAATAAATACGCCGAAACCCTACTTCTTCTCCAGGTTCCATTCAAAGTGGCCCCTGAATAAAAAACGCAAACAGCAATGAATCTCGAAAAAAAGCAACCTCAGTAGGGTTTTGTCTCTTTCACTCTTCTGTAACTTATACAGCTTCTGCGTATGTGAAAGTCTTTCGGATTTTCCCTGGTTTCTTGTCAGCAGAAGAAAATTTATGATGTGGAGGAAATTTTCCTTTCGTAATTTCTCTTTAAAATTTATTTGGGAGAAGCGTTGAGTATAAACAAAATAAGTGTAAGTGCTCACCTTAATTTTTATTCTTTTTAATGCGCAAATCCAAAAATTGATTCACGAGTATTCGAGTTAGCTGCTTGAATGATTTCCCAATGCTAGTGGCCTACTTTTACAAGGAATGTAGTAGTTTTATAAATATAAATTTAACTTATTTTACGTTTCTTATTAATTTTTAGCGAATAAATATCAAAATATTATGTATTATTAGCGGAAACATCATATTGCATTATTTATCGTATCGCGTATTTATTGCATTACTGATATGTAGTAATTTGAGAATTTTTTCCTGGTAAAGAATGCGTTACTGTTTCAAATCTAAGAAGCGGAAAATAATGTCAATCCCTCGTCGTTCTCATACACCTACCCTATGTCTATATAAGATACCAAAATTGTTGTTGTTTTCTTAGAGTCTTAACAACTAATTTCCAAAATTTTGATTGAAATTTCTAGAAATATATCAATAAGGAATAAATCTTAATCATTACCGGTGTTTCAGCAATTTTAGAACAATGTATTCGCCTTTGAATTTGAAGTAAATATTGATAAGACACTGATGTCGTCAAAACTTTCTGCCTCACTTATTTGATCATTTCTTAATCAAGGGCATTCATCATCGCTTCTAACGGCGCGGTAGTCAGGTGGGCGACTTACGGTTTGCAGAGACAGATCAAAATGACAGCACTTAGAGAAATAAACATATTATTATTTTGTACTATAGAAACGTAATGAAAAAATGGTACAAATTAGTATGGAACAATTATGACAATAACAAATATCGTCGCAACGAAAAGAAATGTAACAATATATTTGTTATGTGAGCAATAACTTTAGTACATCACGGTCCATCATTTCTTTGATCAATCGAAACTTTCAAGATATTCGAAGCAAGCTGACTTTCTTTCGCATTTACTCATATTTTACTTTGTACTTTCGAAATATATTTTGTTTTCTCCCCAACACAGTTTTATCTATATCTCAACCTAACCGTCTCTTTGTCTTTCAGGCTTTCCTTTTTCTTCATAAATTTCACTTGTACTTGTAGTAGTGTGTAAATTCCCAATAATTTCTTCACTAGTTGTCTACTCCTGATATATTTTGTGGCCTGAATTCTCAGACTCCATCGATATAACAGATTTTTTCACCATTCCGAAGTTTGAGGCTCTTCTCGGTAGGATTGAGAATTCAAAATCAGGAAAGCCAAAGATGACGCGGTCTTCTATAGTACCGATGCAAGAAACGTCACTAAATGGAAACCTAAAACCCGGAATGTGAACAGACGTAAGTAACGCAATACGAAATAATAAATTTCATGTACGACATATGTGACAACTTCACAAGAGTCCTTTGCGTTGTTCAGAAGAAATTCAGATGAGTTTTTACTCCGTTTCCTAACTGTAGGAGAGAAATGGAGACCAAGACAACACCGGAGACCAAGCAGAAGTCGAAACGGTGGATTCTCGGGGCGAATCGACGCCCAAGATGACCAAGGTGTCAACCAACAAAGTCATGGCGACAATTTCCTGGATTGCACGTGGTATGATGTACATCACCTCCAAAAGGGTGAAACAGTAAATGAAAAATATGCAAAATTGTTGGATCGGTTCAATCGAGAATTTAAGGAAAAACGATTAAATTTGGCCATAAAAGAAGTTTCTTCCACAAAGACAATGGAAAGGTCCATATGCGGGCAGCCGCCACGGGAATATTACATGACCAGCTTCTACGACATCCACCATATTCTCAAGATTAAGCCTCCAGTAACTTTTAATTGTTTTCAAATATAAAGAAATGACCTGATAGGAAGAGATTTGGCTTAAATTTGAAATAATCGCTAAAATAATGCATATTTTGAGGTCCTCGACAAATCCTATTATTTGGAAGGGATTAGATAGAGGAGAAACGTTGGACAGAGTGTATAGAGCTAAAAAGAGACAACGTTTAAAAATGTAAGGTTCTTTTTGTTGAAAAACCTGTGTTTTATTTAAAAAGTTATGGACTTATTAACCCTCCCTCATATACAGTTCAATTTTCACAATTAAAAATCGTGGAGGCTAGAGATTCATTTTAGATATATTTTTTACCGTTTCCATAGTGGTCATTAGGTCGATGTCATAGCGTCATTTATATTCTACCATTCATTTCTAATGGGAATAACGGAATCTTATTTTAGGACCTTCCTGATATGATATTGAACTGAATCTTTGGAAACGGTCAGAGTTGTACCGATTTAATATTAATATGCATTCATCCATCCCAAACGGCTGCTGGGTTCGACACCAGGCGGTCTTAACTCTCTCTTAAGATTCATACGGCGGGAAATTAAAATATTTTAGGGGGCATTTCCTGAGAACGTAGAAATCTGATATTCAACATGTGAACAGCAGTCATGAATATTTTATAAACGCAGTTTACCGTTTTCCTGATTATCTTTGGTTCGACGTCAGATCGTCATTTCCGTTCTACCATGCATTTCAAACGTGAACACCCGCATGAGTAAATTCCCGATATGATATGGATTTGAAATTTAAGAAACGGTCGTTGTTTCCCCTACCGAATAGTTACATGCAACCTTATTTTATGAGAAGGTCGGCTTCAGGAGGTACTAATTCTTCCATAAGAAATATAAGGCGGGAAAATTACATCTATTTATGTGGATATTCGCGAAAACATAGAAATCCCTAACGCGGCATGTGAACAGCAGCAGTGAAATTGTTTTACAAAAGCAGTTTACCGTTTTCCTGATGGTCCTTGGTTCGACGTCAGGGTACCATTCGCACTCTACAATACAATTAAATGGGAAATTTGGAATCTCGTTCGATATCATATCGACTTGAAATTCAACATACAGTAAGAGGGGTCTTTACCGAAACTTAGTGGGCGGCGACGCCTACGGTTGTGAATACCAGACAGGTTATACTTTCCCGTTTTGACATACGCTTAAATGAACTTGGGAATGCCTTTGCAAGCAGTTCCGAGTATGATTTTTTAGTAAATGTTCACAGATTAGCATACAGTATGCAAGCAACTTTTACTCGTGTGCGTGTACGGATATATATATATATATATATATATATATATATATATATATATATATATATGTCAAATAAATAAAAACTTGACAAAATATGCATTGTAATTTTATATAATAATTTAATATATTATATAAACTGATAATGCATTTAAAACATGATAGTGTCCAGATTGATTTTAAGAATTGCAGAGGTTGTAGAATGTTAATTAATCAAAGACTTTAAGCTAGTGCTTCAAGGGAAGTACCTTTTCCTAAATAGGCAATATTAAACATTGATAATCAACCAAGTCATTTCCCTCTCTTATAAACTACAAAATTATTTTTAGAATTTCATGAAGCCAAGGTACGAAAAGTAATTTATATAGGGCGATGATTACTAATTAATAATTAAGATTACGGCGTGATCACTAATGAAGAGATGTCAAGAATTAATGTGAGAGCTCGTAACGGGGAAGACCCGAAAGAACCCAATTTCTTGCTTTTTCTTCCTCCTGCACATTTTCAGTCACCCAATAACTCGGCATTCAGTGGTGATGGGAGGAGAAAAAGGAATATAATTCCAGCGTTTCCTGTCTTTGGCTGAAATTAATTTCCCTCCTCAAATGAAGAAGTTGCCTAAAGAAGAAGGGGCGGGGGTATTAAAAAATGCGGCAATTATAAAAATAATTTCCTCGAAGGAGAGGTCGACGCCAGGGAGAGAGATATTCTAAGAAAAATTTGAATAGGAAAACAAAAATTTCCAAAGAATCCTTGGAGGGAAACTTCTCTCTCTCCTTCTTACCGAAATGACTCGCTTTCTTGTGGATATTGGGGCAATTAAGTTGGAGATTAGTATGAGATTCAAACTAGGTTCGAAACGGAAAAGATCAAGAACCGAATCCGTAAAAGTTTGATTGCGCTGCACTATCGGCACCGATAGGAGGCTTTTGATCGGTTAATAGTCAAGAGGAAAGTAAAAACAAATAAGTAAGAAATATCGTTTACAAGGAAAGGCGTTTCTGAAGGAAAAGAATATCACGAAGAATTGTATATTTCCGTAAAGTGCGATAAAGCATTGATTGATATATGAGAGTTATTCTACTCTAAAAATGTATATCTAAAAACTGAATTGCATTAGTCCTTCCTATATTACTAATTCATATTTCTCGCTTTTGTATTTAATAATGTATTTGGTTTTGCATCCCTATGACCTCTTGATTCCTAACATTTTGTTGAGTTCACAACGAACCAGTTTTTTAAAATCATTAGCACAATGAGCTGTAATGTCTTGGTTCTTTTTCATAGCTTAATTGAGATATGGTCTCGATTTACTTTGATTAATTACTGAATCGAAAATTTATAATCGTTTTTTGAGAATTCACATTTTACAGGATACATATTTTGGAGCTAACTCTCGCTGATTTAAAGGTATTATTTAGAGGAAAGTCCTCTAAGAAAATTGTCTTTATAAATCACATTAACCATAACTAGATTAACAGTATTTAAAATCGGTCATGTTTTCTGGCGTATTCTCTCCAATTTCATTTTGTTTAATTTTACCCTTAATTAAGAATATTATTGTCCTTTTTTGGTACCTGATCAATTAAAACTAATTTTATAGTGGAATTTAATATTGAGGTAAAAATTAAAAATCTATTTTCTTTGTTCTTTTATTTTCTCAAACATTCATCTATAAGCACCATCCCATTTTAAATGGTGCTTAAATCCAGGAATAGAAGCTTTTCCATTGGGTGTGTATATTTCAAGCTGAATCGAACCTTAAAGATGATTATTTACTTAAGCTAAATAAGAAATAATACGTTCAGTCAAACATGTTTCGAAGTACGTATTCGAAAATGTATAATTCCTTCTCATTTAAACTTCACGCAATTAAAATTGTGTTAAGGAATTGCTGTGTACATTTTACGCCGGGAAAATTTGGAGATAGGAGAGAAGCCTCGCAAAATGCGACGCACTAAGTTTGTTTTTAGCCCATGTGTCGAATAGTGCCATTTGTCTATCAGACTATATCGTTCTTCCAGTTCAAAACTTAGAGTAATTCTCTTAATCATCATGTAACTTTGTTTTCCTTAGTTAATTCCTCTTTGTTCTCAGGTATTACTCCGTGCGGATGACTTGTCGAGGAGAGCAATTTTCTACCTCTGAAATTCGATAGAATAGTTTTCTTTTAAACTGAAAAGCAATAATAAAATTGTTATAAATATCTTAACTTTTGAATGGCGATCGAGTTTTATTACAACATTGTGAATGGCGGACCTGAAAATGAAATCGGATTTTGCTGAAAGCCAAGTGAAATTCGTTTGGTGACAACCGGCATTGATATCACAATTCGATCTCTAACATTTGCTGCAGGATGCAGAGATTTCGAAAAAACGACGTATCCCTTAAAGGTAAATGGTGAAAGAGAGTGGAGTGAGAGAATGGCATGTAGGGGACGAAGAGTTGGATAATGTGCAGGAGGGAGTGAAAGAAGCCTACGGAAGCCATATGTAGATAAAGGGAGAGAGAGAGTGGATGAGCGGAATGGAAAGAGGCAATAGTGAGGGAGTCTATCCAAGCTCACTATGAGACCTACATTACCTTACATATGCACAGCCGTCGATTTTCTAACCCAAAAGAAAGCCAGAAGGTGGTGTAAGTGCTTTCGGAAGAATGAAGAATTTCTAGATTGGATGAGGTAGGATAAATAAAAGCTCGAAAAGTTTTCCCCTAAATATATATATATATATATATATATATATATATATATATATATATATATATATATATATATATATATATATATATATATATATATATATATATAATAGAATAGGTATTATAGGATAGATCGAATTTCTTCGAAGGGTATATCAAACGCTTACGTGCTTCGTGGAGTGAGTTCCTATTAACAAAACGTGAAAATGTTCACAACTTATGACAAATAATACTCAAAGTGTTGCGTTTTGATGAGAGATGTAAGTGAAAGCAGTTAACTTTCATAAGAATCATTATGGTTGGATTGGAATGGGTGTAAATTCCGCTAGCTCATTTTAGCCAACCTTATGCGTTTACGTATACTTGTTTCACACGTAAATTACGACTATATATACCTAATAGCAGGGCGAGATTCTAATTTGGCGCCCTTGATTCACCAATTATAACTATCTCATCGCCTTGATGACGATGAAATAGTTAAAATTAAGCCTTCACGCCAAATCTCATCGCATTGCGATTTGGAATTACTATTGGATATTGAATTCTTAAAGGACAGAATTGCTTACTCTTTCGTGGAACTCTTATAGATGCGATTCTAATTCATTAATTTTTTTTTGATTCGGATAAAGAATACTCGTTTACGTTCTAAGGAAGTTTATTTGGCGAGATAAATCTATTTCGATGGAATTCAGTTTTTACCTTTAAAATTTAGACAATGAATGATTGTTTCCTTTATGTTGATATTTAATCTTAAATTTTCAATCAATTTTTATTAGAAAAAATAACGAGAAACGAAATCAGGATTTCGTCTTGCAGATGATTCCTTAGAAACTGAAATTCGGGAACGGTATTGCTTTAGGTAGGACATCAGACTCGGACCAAACTGAAAAAAACGTTATTTTGAACATTTTATAAGCCGAGTGCGAAATAGAAAAATATTCATGAACCCAAAACTGGAAACCGCTCCGATTTTCGTTTCACAACTATGTACATTTTAGTAGTAGCCGGAAGGTTTCCTAAACTTGTGTAATTATGACTTGCAGCTATTATTAATTGTTATTCTAAAATTTAAAGTAATGTTATGTAAATGATAAAAGCCAGGAATGCCATAGCAATAAAACCATCATTAAGCGAGAAAGAGCAAAAATGAAATCGGTTTGAAGTTGACCGGGCACGAAATCGGAACTTGGCCGAAATTAGTTTTTTATTTATTTGAGCGCAAAATATCACGATTCGCTGCCCTAGATTTACAGTGTAGTCTGCCAGTTTTACTTAAATATAAATTAGACGACGAGAAGAACTCTATGGTTTATGGAATGACGTCGATTGAGGCGAGAATCATAAAATTATGAATTTTACTAAAAGGAATGAAATAGAATTTTATATCTACTGGCGATATGACGATTGTATAATTTAATGTTTTAAATTTAGAAAAGCTATTCCATTCTAGAAATCTTGAAAATAATGGACAAGACAAGAATTCTCTTTTATGATTTTATAGAAAAATTTTCTCGTTTATGGTTATAATAACGTGATTAAATTAAAAAAAGGCGCTTCTGTTATTGTTTAGCCTTAAGTGAAGCTCTTTAATTCAGGATGAGAAAAATACAACTGACGGCAGATTTTAAGAAAATAAAATTATATAACTGGACTTATCGACACTCGTGAATATGTAAGGGAATTCGCAGTTCCTTGTGTTATATAGGAGTTTAATTACGAGCATTGTTTTAAATTTGTCTTTGGTGGGATTTAGTGATTGAATACTGTGTTGAAGCAGTCGTAGCTCGATAAGTGAAAATAAATGGGTTGTGTAAATCGCTATTAACTGTAAAAATCGATACTTTCATCGAGTATTTACTCTAAGCAGTCCTAAAATGAAGCAATGGATAACAATTTCGTTCATTGAGAAGATTCACTCACGAACCGTATTTTTTGGAATTATAAGTGTATTGCTTAGATCAAAATCAATGGAGATCGTTGCAGTTAGAATCATGCAATAAGGTGTTACAAAAGTTCCTTTGCTTAAAAGCGGTTGTTGCAGTTATGTGAATTCTTCGTTATGCTTTATGTACATCCATTTATTATGTATAACAATATCTTCTGTTTTATTTTAATTAGAAATATCCCAGAAAAAAACAAATCGTGTTTGGTCTCTAATCCTCAGAATGAAATTACCATAACTATATTCTGGATATACTTCCAAACATTTCCCATTTACGCGGAACTCTCCGTGTCCCATTCTTCCACAAAGTTTTAACAGGAAAAATCCTCTAGATAAAAATATTTAGAAAAGATAATAAATTATTGTCTGTAGGGAAGCTGTAAGAAGAAAAATTTATTCGTCTCATCTCAGGATATTATTCTTTATTTGCCATCCTTGGCTATAATTTTCAAAGATCACGAAAATAGTTTTTTCGCCCTTAAGTAGTCATTCAAGCTTCTGATTAATTTTCGGTGTACTTCTATATTTCAAAAGAGACATTTTTGGTAAAAACAAATATGGAATCTAAATGTATTTCTTCGTGGGGACAACGTAAAGGTAGTAAGGCAAGTAGATACACAACAATTTTATAAAGCAATTTGGGAAGCTCTTCATCTGGAAATGAAAGGTCCATTCATTAGAAACAAAGGGAAGTGCAAATAGAGCAGGACAATTCCAATAAGAGGGACGAATGAATCCCTGCGCGGTTATAAGCTCACTTGAAAAGAGCCCACTAATGCACTGCGTGGAAAATAAGGAATTCTCGGAATCATGTGTCGTACTGTATTAATACGTTGCTGAATTCTACGACGAGAAAATAAAATTCTACCCATCCAGCGCCATATCGTTTGTTTTTAACTCCTTAATTGTCTTTATTGTCCCAAATTCAGCCCTTAGATTACATCAGCAAGATAAGCCTAATTTTTCTCCATATCATATCGCTTTTATATTATTTTAATTGGGTTATATATTATTCCCTTCCGTTTTTAGTTTATTGTTAATTTGTTCCGTTTAATTTATTTCAACGAATATCCTTGACATAGACCCACATGTTGATAATACATTAGGTATATTAATTTTTCACGGAGTTAATATTCAACGTTTCTCAAATACATTTAAATTTATCCTGTAAAGAAAACGTTGAGAAAGGTAATATTAAGTAGATTGTTTGCTAATAGTATGCTCTACAATGGCTGATGTTGACACGAATGTATCAGAACGGATCGAAGTTTTAACTTCTTTATATAATTTTATCGTATATTTTATTGATATTATTTTCCAGGATTTATTTTTTTAAACAATGGATATCCACCAGATATCATCTAGTTAAGTTCTTTGAATTCTCTTTATTTACGGTCACCTTTGTCAAAGTAATCTTTTGTTGGAAATTGAAACGTAATTTTTACAGAAATGATATTGTTTTCATGTGTCAAAGTAGTTGAGGTAAAATCTTCGTGCAGTTGTTTTCATTAATCAGAGCAGTGGTGAATGGTCAACGTGATCTATTAAGGAAATTAGTATAAGGAAACTTATTCATGAATTAATTGATGAACGAATTACTACATGTATTACTTCATAAGTTGTTTATTACCGAATAAAGTATTGTTTATAAAGATTTATACTATTTATTTTATGAGAAATTACCTTTTCAATTTTAATTCCATTCAAAAGTGATTAGTGATTTCGTTCGAGAGAATAAGTGAATGTTTTTATCCAAATCAAAAGATAGAGACTGCTTTGATTCGTTTCTAATATTTTCCCATTTGTCGATTCTTCCACACATACATTTCGAGGACAAGAATGTGAAGAAACAGATGTCTAACGCATCATCCAAGCATCCGATATCAATTTTCTTTGTGTTCTCGAAACGATGGCTCGGGAGTTCGATTCAATTTCAAGGACTGAGCAAACTTTAGAAAATCGATTTATGTTGATTTTGTCCTGCGCTAATTAAATTAAAAACGTATCGTCATTATTATTTAAATCTGAAAGTTATTGATCTCGTAGTTTCATAATCAGAGAGACTGATGTCCCAAAAAAATCATTAATTTTCATACTTTTGTAAAATTTATGCATTGTTGCTATGAAAATCCAAAAGATTTGGCGATTAAAGATTCATTTATCGATAAATATTAAATGCTCGAACATCACGTTTTCTTGTTAAAATAAATAATATGTTTAATAAAATTATAGCAGATACGGTTATTATGGAGCGATGGAAATAAATGAGTTCCTACAAACAAAGCTTTGGCCGAATGAGCAGCAATGGCTGAGTGGAATGCGGTTTTAAGTCCTTAGGGTTTAGGGAGAGAGTGGATAGGGTTTGACGGGAAACCCTTCATCACCTCGGACGAAGAGCTCTAGGCCTTATCGTCGCCAACTTCTCTCTTCTCCTTGCTATCTCTCTTTCCTCATTCTGGTTTGATTCTTTTGCCCACAGCTCATGTAATGCCCATTTAAAAACTTTCGCAGGCGGCGAAATTAGGGTATTCAACGATGAATTTTGATTTACAAAGCGATGTCTCGCAACATTTTGATTTGGAAAGCACTTTTTGTTGGGTTTTATATTCGTAAATCATTCAAGCAGGGATCGATTGATGATGAAGGAATTATTTTGGAGTGGAAATAACCGAGAGCATTTTTTTAAAAGCTGATTTTAAACAGTAAATATGCTTGAGAAATATCCTATAATTATTTGTCATTTACAAATGAATTCCTACCTATTTGATGTTCATTACACGATATTTCCGGTTTTTATTGGTTACTTAAGATAAATTATACATGTATGTATCATGTTAAACTTGCATTTGGTATGACTTCTCAAGTGAGTTGATAAACGAGAGAGTTCATTTTTCGATAATTCATTTTCAAACTTCAGGAATGAATATCTCCGCACTTGGAAAACAAGGCAGAATTTTCTATATTTGTTACTTCAGATTAAAAATCGAACGAATCAAATATCAATATTAGTCTGAAATTGAAATAAATAGATATTAAGAAAGATGTGGATATAACATTATTTTATTCTTATTATTTCGTATCTCAAATCTGATACACTTCCACTAACATTTTTAAAGGATCGTGTAAACTTCAGTTAATCAAGATTTTTTATTCAGATGTGTAAATTATTTCTTTTATATTTTACCTAATAAAAGTTTATTCCTTACTTTAATGAAATCCTGTTTTGGGAAAAGGGTCTAATGTTGCATAAATATGGGCAATCTTACTAATAAAGCGCTTAAAATCAGGAATACCTTTGGCCGATGGAATGAAACAATTTGTTGGATAAGTGAAAAATAGTGACTTCGCTGGACTCAAACCCAGGATTTCCATTTTCCGGGCAGGCATTCTAACCGCTTAACTACCAAGCCACGTCCTAGGTTCGATTCCCAATCAAGTGTTTATTTTTCATTTGCCGCACAACCTAGGGTAAGTCGCACACTTTCAGACGCAAAGTCAAAATTTATTTCCATCCTCTGAATGAAAAAATGATATGATGTAGATCAAAAGATAGTATGAATACTGCATCCAGCTTTATACACGAGTAAACCGACCGCTAAGCATTGACGTCTTGAATAGTTAACATGTTGTTTAGCATAAAATTTTATTCTGTGAACATCCTATTATTAAGGAGTATTGATTCTTTCAGAGGGTGAAAGCGTGAATATTTCATTATACATCAAAAATGTTAAGTTGGGTTCTTAATCTTTGCGTCCACATTCATTTATGTCACTAGATAGAATAACAAAATGTTATTTAGCAATCACTATCTATTCTCATCCACCGTGGAATTGTTTTTCATTGGCCGACCCTTTCACTGTTACTGCTGGCTGATTTAAAGTCGTTCAAATAATCCATCATGGAATGTAATGAATTGCTGAATTTTTTGTGAAATGAATGGACCCTTTTCAAATTATTCTTCCCGTATTTCATCTGAGAAAATATGTAATGGCACAGCTGACGCTAATCAAGCGTATCCCCTTTTAAAGTAGGCCTCGATTCAATATTTTTAGATAAAGGCGGAATGTTTAAAAGGTCCCATTTCATTAAAATTATGAAAGAAAAATTAACTGAGTCTTCTTTCGTTGGAACTCGATTCAGTAAAATTCTGCCTTTATAAATTACAGACATTTTAATCAGTATCCCTATTGTTCTTAAGATTACTTAAAGGGGCTGTTGTTCCTCGATCAGTCATTGAATACAAGGTAAGAGATGTTCCATTGTTTTAGTGGAACGTTTCCAAAACAGATTGAAAAGAGCAGTAAACTTCGTCGAATATCATTCGATACTCTTTTCAGAGTTTAGATTCTATATGCAAACGTAATTCTAGTAAAACCTTTGATATGTTCGGGATTGACTCACATTAACAGCATGTCGTAATAATTCTACCAGCAAATGGAATATGTGATAAAAATAGGGGAACAGAATGCCATTCTTATTTCTCTTACTTCAATCGTTTTATCTAACATAGAATTTTTATCATCCTATTTTGAACGATGGTAGAGAAGCACTCCATGCTTGCGTTATTGGAGTGGGCGGTTTGACTTGCACCTGTTTACACGCCATTCTATGAAAGCCAAGGAAAATCAAAAACAAGTCACTGATAAAGAATACAAATATGATGGGAGTCATCTATTTCCGGTTAATTTCAGAAAAGTGAATTCAGCTGATTCATAATAGAAAATAATTATTAAAAATATGCTTTCATATCTTTATTTCTTTCTTGAGCGCTCCCTCGTGGTTTTCTGCATTTTCAACATATGTTGTACATCTTCTTCAATCTCTTGCTGGTTCTTTTCAGTTAACTATCTCCATTCTACATAGATCTCATGAGACATCTATCTTTTCCTGGGTCTTCCTCTAGGTCTACATCTATCTGGTTTAGACTCGAGAATACTCTTTGTCGTCCTTAAATCTTCCTCTTCTGCAATATAGCCCAATCATCGAAGCCTTTACGAGTTTATACAGCTATGTGCAATTGTCGTTCATTAAATACTCATTTAGTTCTGGATTTATTTGATTTTCCCTGCACCTCCATCCTGTATTGCTGCAAAATTCTTCCTAGAGTTTTCCTTTCGAAATTTTTCTGTCTTTCTGTGTTTTGCTTCGATCATTTTCTATTAGCAATCCCAAAATATGAAGAACTTGTACCATACTGAGATTAGAAAATCGGATATCCTTCAATATTGAGAATGCCCTTATGCTTTAGCACTGTATTGCTTAAAAATTTCTTATATGCACCACGGTTTAGTGGAATATTAATTATATTTTTTCTATTAATAGGTTGAATTTGCTGCAACACAGTTCTTGATCATATAAAATAAATAACCGTCATATCAGAGTAATTCTTGCGCATTATTTTCTTTAGTTACTATTTCTAATGATGCTGATTACTGCAAAATCATATTGACGACGTTAAGGCAGTGGCTGATATTTTCGCTCGAATCCAAGGTATTATTGGGTAAAGCCTGTGTTATACTCAGTGGTCACTAGATAAAAAAATTAGGAAATTACAATCCTGGTTAGCTGATATAGACTCTATAAAACAGGAACAACTCTGTTTGATACTTCGCCTCTCCATCAGATATAGTGCAAATTGTAGTTCGTGAAGCGACAAAGTCATTCATTCGCAGCATTACGTGTTTTATGAGTTGTTAATGAACAGCGGATTGCTCATTGTATGCCCATTGCCATATTTCCATGCTTCTTTTTCTATGAGTACATGTTAATCGGCATAGTTACAGCCGTTATTCGAATCGAGGGCCTGCAAGAAATTAATTCGGGATAAGTATTTCGAGATTGGTAGGCCAAGGAACAGGAAGCTAAAATCGAAATAAAGAATCCAAAGTAGGAATGATATTTTGTAGTAAATGACAGTAACGGCAGCACAAAATCTATGATGAAATGATTCTAGTGACCTTCATTTTAAGGAATTACTATTTCTCTTTTTTTGAATCGTCTACAATTGTTTAAGTATCGCTTTATCTCTTAGGCTACATTTCAAATTTTGTAACTGTAAAATGAATAAATTAATAATTAATTAATCAAACATTTCCATTTCGCCTAGTCTCCTGCAACCAGTTTTCAAGTACTGCTGTCGCGGTAGCCTAAATTCAGGGCGCTAGCGGTCGTTTGATGAATCGAGTCGACATTTCTCTTATAGAGATGCTCCGCAATTCGGCAAGTTGTTATGAACCTAGACATTTTTTACTATATTTTTACTCAAAATGCTAGAGAAGTGGCAGCAAGGCATAAAAAGCATAAGAGAAACAGTTAAGAGAACCTTAAAGTTAGTCCTGATTCTGTGTCGTTTCAACAAGACGGATTTACAGGATGTTTCTTCGGTAACTGGGGATATGTTACTGGGTTATTACTGCTTCAGTAATTTACTGCGAGCACGTTCATTTCGACCGATTCCATTGTTTTTAATGCTAAAAAATTGGATAGTACAATTCGTTAATTTCCAGATTATTACAGCATCGTACGAACGCGGTATTATCACAAAAATTCTAGATAGGCTTCCAAAGGCTTTTAGGGGAAAATCCTTCTGATGTTCCATGATGAATCTCAGGCTGTTAATTTCCCTCTCACCCAAAGTCGTACTATAAATATTTAATGATATCCATATATGGAATTCGTTGATCGAACTACATCCATCGAACTCTACAATGGCGCAAATCGTTTAGTTATTAATGACAGACAAAATGAAAACTTAGTACACAAATAATAATTATATTATTTATAAAATGGATTGCCGCTATCATATATAAAATTTACTATCACGGTTCTATGATCTCGTAATGATACATTTATTTTTGTTATCATAGTTGGTCAAACAAACACTTTTGTTTATATTTCATTAGTTGCTGCGGATATGATTATTTTTCCTGCGGATGTATTTAGTTTTCCGAAAATATACAGTTATTTTTTTCAGATGAAATTGCCCAGAAAAATATTGATCGGTAAAATCCATTGTCCTCGGCACCCAACTTTTACACCCTGAGTAATACGACTGCGGGTAAAAAAACTTTGTCGTCTACACCTTTAAAACAAATGTTAGAATGGAATAGTATTTGTCCTTGGTAATTTAAAGTGTTGTTTGGTGAAACATTAGAAGGGGAGATGAATGAGAAGAAGAGGAAAAAGTAAGGAGAGATAGAGAGGAGATTGCGGGTGTGCTACGCTGTTGAAGGTCTTCAAGAGACTAGGGGTGGGAGGCGAAGGGGGGGGGGGGGGAGATGAAAGAGGAAGAATAGAAAATAGGAAGCGGTGGAGGTAACTGGAGAATGGAGAGGTTATGAGCAACGTGGAGAGACTAATAGGTGAACAAATATCGAAGGGACATGGAAATGAGAAATATCTTTACAGGGACTATAGGAGCGAATAGAAGTTTTTCCTTTTATAACTGTCGTACCTGTGAGAGAATATATGAAGATAATCGTTTGTATTTGTGCGTGTACATGGTTAGCCGCAAATCGAGGATTTTTCGTTTTGGTCATACTTTAGAAATTATCTCGGTCGTGTACGTTATTGTTTATATTAAATTTCTAAGGCGGAAATTTTAAATCACTATAATTCCTTCGTAGTCAAAACAGCTAATGTTACCGATATATTTCCCCTCATGCAAATTATTCCGAACCTTTTACAGTGTTTAATTTCATCAATTAATTTCTATGATAGGTTTACAGTAGTATTTTATGCTTCTAATATACTTCTCTTATTAATTTTTGGGGATTCCAGTCCTTGTACTTAATGTTGTGAACCTTGCCTATATTATGTAGAATAATGGTGGGAAACTTCCTAATAGATTACCATATTATTCACGCTTTGAGTTCATAAGATTTATTCGTACATTCTATATATTTTTATTATTGGAATATAATAGCCTGAATGTTTCTTAATTTAGCCTTCCTTCAGCTTCACGGTTCATCAAATCAATCAAATAATTATACTTTAATTAAATTTTATGAAAATTTTCGTAAATTCAGTAATAATTTTCTTTGACGAAATTTTAAATTATACATATTTAATGTATCATGTATGAAAGGTATGGAAGCTATTATTTCTTGATTTTTTAGAAACTATCTATCCTTCTCATCAAGCTCTATTTATCAGTTACTCCAGAATTAATATATAATGAAGACGTAGAGAATTTCGTATTCATTATTATTTTGAATGATAGAAATCGGTCAAGCTGAATAAATTCAATTTAATAATAAATTTATTATGTGAAATACGTCGGTTGTCTTACTCATAGAATTTATGGATTAGTTGTTCAGATAAGTATCCGATAGCCGCTTTGTCGGTATACCGACATTAAGAAGTTGAAAAATTCAAGTATTTCATTTAACTTATTCTTGATCAATAATATGAATATTTCTTTCTTCTACTACCAAGAGACGCGACTAAGGAGACGAAATATTTTCATTCTCGGATCTTCGACGAAAGAGCTTATTATAAATATTTTTTCTCAGAGATCAGAAATGTTGTAATTTCATTTATTAAAAAATAAACATAAAAATAGCACTATCCGAGCTGATGCATTTGTGTAGACTCCAAAATTATGCAGCCAGATACATCGAGACAGATATACAATAGGAATGAGTTTGAAATGAATTGACCTTAAAACTCCATGACTTCTATTAACGTTATGTTTTCTCCTAAATATACCAAACTTTTTCGTAATGGCTCGTCATAGGTTCGTAATTTTGGCCTTTCCCGAATTTCCGACGCTATGAGAAAGATGATGACGCCAAGCGAAACGAAAACAAACATCTTCATATGTATCGTCTATTGATAAATTGCTCACTTTCCTATAGCTCAGCGACAAAATACATGTGGAATGCCCCACTTTGCACAACAAGCACCGATGGTGGGGATGCCTTCGAAGTCTTGAACAAGGCGAAAAAACCAAAGGAATGCGAAGGTGTATAAGAAGGGAGTGAGGGGAGGGAGAGGGGCAGCGTTTGAGAGGGTGCCCTGGGGAGTGAGGGAGAAGAAACCCTGACGTGTGTCCGTCTGCGCTTGTCTATGTTAGGCGCGCGGGCAGTGTGATTCGAGAACGAGCGTGGATGTGGGAGGCCGTGTGTCGTGGGATGTGCTGCCGTGTGTTTTTGTGTGTGCGTTGTCGACAAAGTGCCATCTTTCCCAGAGTCCCGTGCGGAAAGGTAGGGCGCTATGGTCTCCGTATCCGACTCACGCAACGTACCTTTTGAGTGATCCTCCACTCCGGTGTCTTTTGTATTAATTATATAGAAGAAGACGGAAGGAGGACTGGGAAAATTGCGGTGGTAGGAGGCTGAAGATGTGCGAAGGCTCCTGAAATTATTTCCTTCGGGGTCGTGACGTACCTTCTAATGACGTGGTTCCAAGTGGTGAGTAACTCCCGAATATTCATCCTATAATTTGCGATGTAAATGATTAAGTCGTGCTTTTTCGTTCTTTTTCTTCTCGGGTTTGGATCTGTGGTAGCCGGGTGAGGGAATATTCGAATTGTCTCTTCTCCTGTCTTCCGTCTAATCACGTCTCCGTTTCCGGATCTAAAGTTGATAATTTCGATTGAAAGTTTGGCCTCGAGGTGAATAGGACCTGTTCGGTGGTATTGGAACGGTAATAATTGAATACTTGTGCTTCGTACAACTCTTAGGAAGGCCACGCTGGCATTTGTTTGACGCGTGAAGGCGCTGCAGCAAGAGAGGACGACGGCAAAGCAGCAGTAGAAACTCGTCTGCACTGGCAAAAATGAGGTATACGACAAGGAGATTGCTCCAGAAAGACGTGTTTTCACGTCAGTGGAATAATAGAAACGGCAATATTAAATCCTTTCTTTAGCGGAAGTTAAATTTTCTCACCCTTTTCTTTTGGAACCGAATATACTAACCTTGTTAGTAGGAAGTTTGAAAAAGGAATTCGAATTATATGCAAGTTCGACAAAGTTAAATTATTTCGATATTCTTACTATTATCGTATTCTAGTATAAAGTTATTCGTGATCGCTCGTTATTCTTTTGCTTCTTTGTAATTACTTCTCGATCCGATTTTAGAGGTGAGTTTATCCATAAAGATATTTCCTAAGAGATGCATGGAAGTGGAAATTCATATCTACCTGTAGTCGTGCAATGCTAAGAGCTGATTATGGAAATTCTCTTCACGAAAAATCTCTAAGAACTCCGGAGAAAGTGGACAGACTCGAAGGAGGAAAATAAAAGAAACTTTGATTGGTGATGGATCTGAAACCGATTCTGCCCATATCCTTGGGTTCTTCTTCCCCTCCTCCTTCCTCTCCCCCCTCTTCTGTCACCGCCACTTCGTCGGGTTCCTCGTTGGCCACTGCGGCCTCCGTTTACTCCATCAACGGCCTCCTCAGCTCTCTCGGAGGACCTCTTTCTCCACCTCCACCGCCCCCCGCCATTTCCCTTGGTGTGGACGCAGCCTCGGCCGCTTCGGCAGCCGCTGCCGCAGCCGCTGCGGCCTCCGCCAGCGTGGCTGCCCTTCTGGCGTCCCCTGGAGCATCTTCGCCGTTTGGAAAGTTTGGTGAGTTCAATTTATCTCAAGGGTAATAAGGGGTGCAATAGTTCCTGGTAGCGGAAGTCTTTAGAAGATCTTAACTTCAGCATAGAAACATAGTGTCTCTACTCCCAAGAGAATATTTTATTAATTTTCAATATGCATACAGCTGATTGCTTATGTTTGAAACACTAGAATGATAACTTTGATAAGAGGCCCAAGCATTAGTGGGATTTATCCAGCTCACACCAGTTCGCGTGAATCTGTTTTTAGAATTTACCGAGTTCACCGAAACGGTTACTAAATCTGTGATATGATATTAGTAGAACGCTGTACGTAAAGTTACTACAGATCGCAGACTACAATGAGATTATGGTTCCAATGTTGTAGAAATGCTTCGTTCTTATTTCATCTCTTTGGTAAAAAAAAATTTGAAACTAAATCAAGGGAAAATATATTTAATAGTGCAGTGCGTGGCCACATACTCAGTAAGGATAAGAACCTCTTATATTTTTTATTCCACCACTGGTCACAACATTAAATGGAAGTTTATTTTTTTATAGATGGTCTCTAAGTTTAATTCATCCACTTTAAATGTTTGCTATAACTGTCACTGTTTCCTCATATTAATATCCTAATTTATTTTCGGATGAAAATTTATTATTATATGATTAAAAATTTATTCCTTCGCTCAACCGATCATTTTTAGAAGTTTCTCAAAGAAAATCCTAATTTTAATTTAAATAAGTTTTGGTTTTATTACCTATTACGTTGATGCTATCTAATCGGCGGATATATGCCTAAGTTAAAAATTTGTTGTAGCGACTATATTTTGAAAGATACTGAAAATCATTGAAGGTTAATTATTAAGGGGAAGAAATATCGCTTTGTTACCATTTCTATTTTTTAATAATGGATTTGATTGATTCAAAATATGCTTACTAATAACAGCCTTTTGCAGATGTTCTGTAGTATACAAATAATCTTAATAGCGTTTTATTCATAAAGATTAAATTTTACTTCAGAAAATATCTTAAATGATCTCTTAAATTTCATCAGAAAATAATTTAAGTTACAAATTTTCACGTAATGACAATGATCTTGAAGTATACATCACTGAGGTAAAAAAAAAGTAAAAAGTATTTTTACTCTCTAATAGGTGAGAAATTAAGGCATTTATTTCTTTGAATAGACTTAGTCGTGTTAGTCATTTTCTCTCAAAAGAAATTAAGACACAAATACTGTCATTTTTAGTCCAGAAAAGATTAAATTTGATTTTTATTTTATGTTCACAGCATCAAAAGCATACAAATTAATACTAAAAGGTTCGATTGCTGATAAATTTGGTATATATTTTATATTTTAGGAATAGGCAATTAGAGATTCATCTTATACCACGAAATCTATGTAAAATATACGGATATTTTTTTTTGCTTCTCCGCTGCTATTGCCCATATATGGTGAAGTCATCCTGAGCTCAGCAGAACTATAAAACTAATGAATGCAAAATCTAATCTATTCAATAGACTTCTAATAAATTTACTTTACATTCCATAGTTATAGGATTTGTATTTTTGAAATTATATATAATTTATATAAGTCATAGAACTCGAAATTATGTCTCAACGTATGACAGAATGAAGATTGAAGAAACTCTTTATTTGATAAATTTTGGCACGAACACGTTGAGTGCCTACTGTTTTTGGGGATCGTATCATTTAAACTTTTAAAATATGGCATGTGTTAAATATAATCGAGTTAATTTCTGCTCTCAAATGACTGCCTTGTTTGCTTGATTCTTCCTCTTACGGTTGATATCTTGTTATTCTATAGCACTTGTAACTTTGTCATTTCAAATAAGCATGCTTGAGCCAAGATTCAGCTGTCTATCGTTAAATGGTGATAACCTTCCAGAGTATTTGATGATGTTCATCTCATTCCTTACATCTCAGTACTCTCGTATCGACAAATTTTCGCAGGCGCGCATAGAGCGTATTTTTACAATTTTGAAGATTGACTTACGTCTATGTGACTGATCAACTGGTATAATCTATACTAAACTGACCTAACTTTTACGACTTAAAATAATTGAAAACTGAGAAAGAAAGTAAAATACCGAAAATGATTTTGACTTGATATTATTATATCTCCGGAAAAAGCTGAAATTAATTTCTAATATAATCTCTTTGCGTAGGGGCGACCTTTAAATTCATTTTAAAATCAAGCCTTTGATTTTCCTGTACAAATGGTTATAAAGTTTATAATTAGCTTATTTAAGCGATGCAAGAATTCTTTTCACTGTTCCGAAAGTTATACAACCTCTTATAAATGCTAATAAATACGTTAAATTATGTTGCCGTTCACTTATTTCGCTGAGTGTATGTTCATTAAATGTCAATACCTGCTCCATTTTTTCCAGTCATTTAAATCATTATCACAGGTACAATAGTCGAACAAAATATCCAACTTCGAAGAAATCATATCGTTTCTATTTTTTACTTAAGAATTAGCAAATTTGAAAATTTCACTAAATGATGAAATGTTTTTCGATTTAATATATTATCACCGGTTCACGATCGTGATGCTCTCATGACGGTATTCGATGAGAAAACCTTTTTCAAGAGCACCTTTACCATTTACACAACAGCGCACGCGGGTCGTTGTCAAACAAGTCGCGGGCGACATGCCTCAAATGCACTATTTCCTAAGAGTTCGATCACGTTAATAATAAAGTTTTTCCACTCACCCGATATCCTTTTCGAGTCGCCGCCAAAGAAACGAAACCAAATCAAGATGGTGGCGGCAGTATTCCCTACGGTGTAATGTATCCTTCATACAGCTCCCGAAAAGCTCAGCGGCGGTGTCCTGCTCCAAATGCCGCATCCTTTCGGACTCCACGACCTGTGCCTCGAACAGCCACCGACCCTCGGAGAGGCCCCTCCCTACACCGAGACTATTGAGTTATTTCTAAATACATTAAATTCCCCCTTCCCGCCACACCCTTCTCCCTTCCCCGGGCAGGCTGCAATGTGGTTAGCCCAACCCAATAATAATGTAAGCTAATTAGAAGGAGTGGGGATGGATGAGGGATATGGGAGGAGGAGAACGCACTGTGGTCACCACAGGGTTTACATGACCTTACTCTCGGTACTATGACCTCATCTTAGTTGGGTTCATGAGCGTCAACTATGCCTAGAAATGTGTTGCCGACTTTCAATAGAGACGGCTAATTAGTTCTATGGTAGACATGGAATCAAAGCTCGCTAATTTTTTGAAACTAATACATAAATGAGTATTTCAGAAGCAGTTTTTACGGATAAACATTTAGAGAAACCATGGAGCTGGATTCGTCAGTGCTTTTAAATCCCTAGATTTATGATGAGGAAACGAGAAAATTTAATGACTAAAAATACAATTTATTTATGCTCAATTCCCATTATCGTTGATATTCTTGTATCTTATTAAATTAGACACTTCTTGAAGAAGGGATCCAAAAGAAATAAATGTTGCTTAGAATATAATTTTTTTAAATAAGTTTATTAATTCAAAGATGTTGACGGAAGTCAAATCAATATTGAAATAAAAACAAAGACCATTATGCCTCTCCGATTATCGTTCCCTTTCAGCTAAAACTTATCTGGTTAAAAATTTTCATACTTGTCCATCAATTCATTAGATTTTCTCTGATGCATTCCCTTAACATGTGAGTAGTCAAGGATTCCCTATACAAAGATTTCTCGGCAAAGTTAACTCTGTAAAACGTTTAAATATTTGAAAAATTCTTGAGGGGTTTCAACTTTATGAAAAAATCTGTGGTCTTAACTGTCATTTTCAATTTCTTGGATTACGGAACTTCAATTTCCTTAGAGGATTATTACTAGTTGTTTTTCTTGTGAATTCATACTCGTTACTTCTAAATTGTAAATATATCGAGGTTTCATTCCATTTTATTACATTACAAATCATTCTATGAAAAATGTTATTTAGTTTACGCTTCTTAAAAAAGCCATATAAGCGGAGTTTTTTAAGCTCGAAATCCTGGTATTCAATGCTCGACGTTTTACTGCCGTTGAGGTTACCTTCTCTTTTATTACAAAGATCTTCCGACAGAGACTAACTCTGTTTTCTCTGCATAAAATAAAGGTTTTTCGATACAGATGGGCGTCACGTATGAGTTTCTATAAATATTGAAGGAATCGTTATTATTCTCCATGAAATAATTACGAATATCTGTACTGAGGCACTAATAAACCTCTTTTCTTTTCGATTTATTACCCATTGAATAAAAAGAAAGATTTTTTAGATGGAAAATAAAATCTCTCACTCACAAATAGTCTCACGGTGAGAGGACCGTCACGATCAATCCAAACATCAGTGCCAAACTAATACTGTACAGAAATTTGCAAGTTCGTCGAGGTTATGTAATCAGTTATCTGTGATAAGCGACTATTTATTCAATAACGCCGTGATATAACTGTTCGCGTAAAATCGCCCAAAGGCAAAGTTTCTCCCTTCTTTCTTGCCTCCGAATAATCTCTGACACGCCCTATACAGAATTTACTATGTTGGCCTTGACTTTGTGGTAGGCTTCCATTATGATGAAATGAAAGGATTCAAAAATTTACCGTACCACTGGATTTTATTTATCACAACCTAGGTTTCGGCCCCTTAGGCCATCTTCAGGTGAATTCACCTGAAGATGGCCTAAGGGGCCGAAACCTAGGTTGTGATAAATAAAATCCAGTGGTACGGTAAATTTTTGAATCCTTTCATTTCATCATAACGCCCTATACAAATGAGATAACATTCAATTTGATTAGGATTATTAAATAAGGTTACTTCCCATTTTTCTATCCAAGAGATAATATCCCTACCTTTTGTTCTATCAGTTACCTTTCACGAATATATTTATCGTTGCTACATTCCTTCAATCCATATCAGATTAGTGTTTCCTAAATTAAATGAGTGGATTTTAACTAATTTCTTTTGCATTTCTACTAATTCCATTGATGTACTAGCCACAAATTTGATTTTGGGTTAATTTTTGATCCAGTGTATGGAGATGTGGCATTAGGATTATCAGGATCTGTGGGGAGTCCAGGAGTTGGACTTGTTGAGGCAGCAAACACATCACCATGTCCTTCTCCACCAGCTCCTGCTTCTCCAACTACATCATCTCTCATCACATTCCCATCAATGGGAAACAATTCAGGTGGTGGAAGCGGAGGACCAATCAAAAGAAAGCAACGCAGATATAGGTGGGTAATATCTAAGGCATCAGGAGTTTCCCTAAAAGATTCATCAGATAATAAGTGTACGTTAAATATTAATCTTTGAAGATTTCTCAGACTGACTGAGATAAAAACACAGATACTGCTGTACATTTCATCTGCAGTTTCTTTCATTCAAACATATAGATAATTTTTTTGTAATTATATCTCTAAAGATATTATGGAAAGAATTAATAAGTTAAAAATTATAAATCACATGGTCCGGATGGAATAAGGAATAAAGTCTTAAAGCTAGGAGGCCGGGAGATAATTCTGTATTTAAAACGAATATTTAACATAACTATCAACAACGGTCAGATACCGAAAGATTGGAAATCTGCAACAGTAGTTCCTATACATAAAGGAGGAAGTAAAAAGTCTTTAAAGAATTTTAGACCTATCAGCCTAACTGGCGTCATGTGTAAGGTTTGCGAAAAAATTATAGCGGACTATTTGAAAAACTTTTTGGAGTCAGAAGAATGGCTTAACAAAAGTCAGCAGGTTTCTACATATATATATATATATATATATATATATATATATATATATATATATATATATATTAATCATATAAGTTACCACCGGACAATTGTCCACCTGTAACTATATTGTAAATAAATAAAAAAATAAAAATATAAGTTGCCACCGGACTGCTGTCCACTTGTTACTTGTTAATAATAATAATGATGAGGTTATCAGCTTTAATTGCATTGTTATTAAATTCAAAATTGCTTTTGACAGGACTACATTCACCAATTTCCAGCTGGAAGAATTAGAGAGAGCTTTTCAAAAAACGCACTATCCAGATGTGTTTTTCAGAGAAGAACTTGCTCTAAGGATAGAACTGACAGAGGCAAGAGTACAGGTAAAATACTGAAAATATTATGTTAAAAACTGAAGAAACTACAATTCATGAAAGTAAAACTATATACACTTGCATCCCTTAGTACCTTTATTACTATGACTTAGCATTATTTGCTATTTTCAAGGAGGAAACAAAGAGTTGCCTTTCATAAATCTTCTGGAAAATATAGATAGAGTAGAGTTAGTATGCTCATGGTATATTTTACTTGCAAAACTTTAAATTCATATCTGTAATTTGTCTTGTGCATTTTCACACAAAGCATTTTAATTTCAATCACATTCATCTTCAAATTATAATTTTCAGTTTTATATGCATAATAGTTGTTGCTTTGTAGGTTTCCATGGTACTGGTACTAGAAGACTGCATTTTGTTTCAGGATTACACCATGATAATTCTTCATTATGATAGTTTTGGGTGCTATCCTCTTCAGGTCACATCAACCTAAAGATAGGGATGGCTGGTGAAATGATTTTCATTAAGAATAATTATCACAATGGAATCGGTGCTCAAAATGTGAAATTGTTGTTCTTGATTGAAGTATCACTTAAATTTAAGGGTTTTATCCAGAATGGTTTAAGTTGCATTTCTATAAAAGTAGATACAATAAACAATAGAAATATTTCTTCTGAAGTCTTATCTCTTCTCTTAAAATCCATCTTTCAAATAAATACCTAAAAATCATTTATGTTTTCACCCTAAACTATTTCCTTTATTGGAGATCAGAAATCAGTTTTGAAGATAGGTATGAAATAGACCAGATTATAATTGAATAAGTTTAGTTGAATTATTTCCCATTTAAGAGATAAAACTGGTGCAATTGGCCATTATCTGATGGATATCAATTTAGTTTTCTTCGTGATATTGTAGGTTTGGTTTCAAAATAGGAGAGCAAAATGGAGAAAACAGGAAAAACTAGCAGCAAAGCAACATCAGCAAAACCAGCAGCAGCACCACCAACAGATTCATCTTCAGCAGCATGCGCAACAGCAACACATGCATTCCCAGCAGCAAACACATTCATCCTCAGTGGTGCAGAACATAATAACTGTTCCAGGTGAGAGTTGTTCTTTACTTTCAGACGTCAGAGTAAATTCTAAGATAGTATTGAGTCATTTTAAACATATTATATTCAAAAAAGCTTTCAGTTTAGTCCATGCATTTGTAAGGAATATTCTGCTGTGTAGGTCAAGCCACCCACAAAGCAAAACCATTTTCATAATATTATAATTTAAAATTTATAACATTATATATATATATAATGTTTTTGATACCTTTGTTAAAAATACTAAAAGATTAACTTAAATACTATGCAAGTTGGGAATAGGAAATGGTAATGCATCAATCTATCTATAAAACAGCAATGGATGGATTATAAGTAGGTAGGGATTGTAAGGCTCCCATTGGGTAGAGTAATCAGTCATTTCCTATTCCTCAAGTAAAGTTAGGATGGTTACAGGGAATCAGAAATGATTAATAGGGAAACAGAAAAGAAAGAGGATGTACTTACATTGTCCAAGGCTTTGGATGGGATCTGGAAATTATTTGATTTCTTGCAATTTGATCTTAACACAGAAAATGTTACAAGGTGATTTTTCCAAAGGAAAACCACTTGTTGACAAATATTTGTCCAGCCTTATATGTAATGAAACAGTAGACTCGGTGAAATATCTTGGAATAATCTTCATGACTAATTTATCATAGGATGAATGTTGGATAAATTCTGCTGTTAAATGCTACTGTTAAATAAGGGCGGGACTAGTTGTCTAGTTAACGAGTTGTCTCAGAAATTCTAATTTTTTCTCAAATGTTAATGATTGTAACCAATTATGGAATAGACTGAATAACATATCTCATGAAACATACCAAAGGCAGCTTACAGGACATGCATTAAGATGCAGGTACATTAATAATGTTATGAAATTTGAAAATAAAATAGGATTGTTCATCCAGCAATTGGCTGCTTGCTAACCTTAATCAAAAATAAAATCAGAATGTGAGATTTGAAGCCAGTTTCATAGCTGTACAGATGTTTCACTCTTTGTGTTCTTCACAAAGTTCTTTTACTTTTGACCTATTTTTTATCAATCATATTTGTTAATTTAGCCTAGATATTAATTAATGATGGTCTGTATTTGAATTCTGTACCATTGTTTAGGTATCAAACTTTTTGATATGTTAACATTAGTCTCATATAATTTCCACTAGTTAAAAATATTAATTTATTGGTTAACATTGGATGTGATTATGAAGAAAATTAATAGTATCAGTCAGTTAGTCGGCTCTTGCAGTAATCTTACTTTGAATAGAAATAAAGTGGATTCTGGTGAAATTAGAACAATGCTCCCGTGCTTTAACTTTCTATATTTAATTTTTAAATCTTGCTTGTAATATAAAACTCTCCTTATTAAGCAATTTCCCTTCATTTCCTATGCAGGGAGGAACGATTTATCATCTTTCGTGTTTTTCTTGATATTTTGCTAATGAAACATTAAACATTTTTGCAGTCTCAGCTACAAGCCCTAACCTGCTTGGTGACTCACCATTGTTATCTCCACCTTCATTATCTGCTTCCCTTTCGAGTGGAAGCACTCATCTAGGAAATCTATGTAAGTCATCTAATTATTACCAAATCTATCTTAGTTATAACTTGTATTGCCATATAACATTGCCCAAAATATTTTGATAAAAATCTTCATATTAGACTAACACTAGAACATTTTATAGGTTAACAATGACTAAGGATAGCTGTTAGTAGAAATAAATCAACTCTGATGATTATTTTATATGAATTTATAAGAGAAATACAATTAGAAAATTTCCTGTAATTAATCAAAGAAATGTATTTTTAAACACCATAAGATATACAAGGAGATCACAAATTAAAAATAAATACAATTCTCAATTTATTTGTTGCTTTAAAAAAGAATAATTAATACAATATTGATGTATTTGTACCAATTTTGTAATTTAGTCCTCTACTAAAATTATTGCAGTATAAACTTTAATATATCACATTTATTACAAATTTATTTGAGCTATAGATGATTTTAGTGTTTTTGGAATATTCATATTTTCAATGTAAAATTATCTCTTTTCATTAAGTAAGTACAAATATACTTTAAGGAAACAAAATACTTCTAATATATACTCCTGCTCCTCTGTAATAGCTTACTATGTATTCTACTCCAATTTTATCCTATGGCAAATAACAAGACAATGCTCAGATAATTATCTTTTTTTATTTATTAAATTGAAACTTTCCATCTTAATTTTTCTTCTTCTCTTTTAATGTATATTATCAGTTTCTCAGATGATATTTTTAAATTTAGCAGATTTTAAAGTTGATAAAATATTTTTGAATGATTAGACTACTATGAAATCAAAGCTGAAAAGTTTTTCAGAGATTCAACCTAAACATGTGAATTTGCATAATAAACAATTAATTATAAAGATGCCATTGATTTAATGAGTTAATATATAGCTATAATAGTTCAGTCTTATGCTGTAGATTCTGAATGATAGCTGTTGTTAATAAAGTTATTGAGGTGAAGAATTGATGTACAATATTCTTAGTTACTCTAAATTATTCCTCAGAGCTACTGATATATAAATCCATCTATAAGAAATTCTCTTTTCTGTGAATCTTTCCACCTCATAATTACATTGCAATTCACACTTTTCAATGCTATTGAGATAAGTGCATTAGTTATCTATGCAGTTTAATTAATCCAAGATATAATTTGAGTTAAATAAAACCTATAATTTCTTTACAACTGGGATACTCAACCTTGCGTCCTCAGGCACCGAGGTGTATGAAGTGACCTTGTACAGTACCCACCAAGCTGTGGTAAAAAGATTATTTTTATTTGCTATAACAGTATTTCTTGGAATTGCATGGGCAGGGATAGAGTGTAGGTTAACTATTAAAGTGATAATATTGCCATGACCTGTATATCACCCTGGATGGAAATGTTACGCAGTACACGCTTCACTTTCTGAAATGCCCTTGGGTGCTCTTGCACCAAAAAAGGTTGAGTACCCAGGGTTTACAACATATAATAAAAGTGCCTTATGTTGTAAGACAGACTGTGAGATTAATAATAACAAACCATTCTTTTATCATGTGTTTAAACAGGAAGGCAGATAAAGATTATACTACAAAGTTATCTAAGAGTTTATATATAGGTGAATTCAAACTGTTTCTGGATTTATGGAGAATTCAGTTACATAAAAAAAATTACCAAAGAAGAAAATTTTTATACATACTTGCTTACCATAATAACTTGAACTTAACCACAAAAGAGATAAAATATTGCCTAGGTTTTGGGGCAAGGCACCATCATGAGGACTATTTGCACAGTTAAGTTTTTACAGTTGGAATTATTTTACAAACGTAACGAAATTGTGTAAATTATCTTTTATCATCATTACACCAACACCTTTTGCTAATATTTCTTCCCATATTGTTAACATACTTTCCTCATCTTTCCCCTCTCACTCTTCTTCCCAATTATCAACTTTTCCCTTTTGTTTCTGTTGGCAGTCTCCCTCCTTTTTCCCCTCCTCCACTTTGCAATTAATTCCCTCCATTATACCCTCTGTTTACACAATGATAGAGCTTTGTACTGAAACATGGCTCATTCTTTGTTCTCTCTCATGGGTAAGCAAAAATTACTATGGACATCAAGCATTTTTTACCAGTAAGTTAAAACTACTACTGTGAATCCAGAATTTGTATGCTTCTGCAAGGATGGAGTTTTATATTTAATAAGAAAATTAATATAAAAATGAAATGCTAAGTATAAGTGTTTAAAATTAAGTGCTAAGTATACCTTTTAAGTGAATAAATTACTCCTTATTCTCAATGCAATACCCTGCAGCTCATCCTTCAACTTCCTACCTTCAGTGGGAAAACCCGCTGCTTGGTCCTTTCAGTCCTACTGTCCCCACTTCCGTTCCTTCTTCTTCCTCCTCCTCATCTTCCTCCACAACTTCTCCATCTACAACCAACATGTACCTTGGCATGGTGGACTGGGGGCAGGGCTTCTCCCCACCACTCCCTTCTCCATCTTCCCACCATCATCCACACTCCCATCATTCTCTGCACCACCGTTCCAACTTTGAACATAACTCGCAGCAACAAACCCAGCAACCTCTACATCCCCACCTGCAGCACTCTCACATCCTTTCGGCCTGTCCTCCTCCACTACCACCTCCATCATCCATCCAACCCCCTGCATCACATTACCTCTTGCCTGGTAAACCCCTCCTGGAAGAGGATGAGGATGACGAGGAAGATGATGATGAAGATGATGACGATGAAGAGGACAAGGCGACCCGTCTTTTGCTTGCTGGAGATAGTGGTGTTGGTGATGGCGTTGATCCTGATGATGAGAACCATGCTTCTAGTCCAGTGTCTGGATCCTTAGGAAGCATCAAGGTCCTGGACAATTCGCCTCATTCTCTTCTCACGCCAGAATGAGGTCCTCAGAGTTATGTTGCCAAATGTATGATGTGATGAAGTTGTTACCAAGGTTTAATGTGAAGATTGTTCACTGGAAAGAAAACTGCTTCTTTGATGTAAATTGGATAATGAAATGATAGGACTTCTTTTTTTATTTCATGTTAACTGCAGTTCATAAATTCACATCCATCCTTAAATGATTTTGGTGGGTGAAATTAAAACATTGTTGACCATGTTATGAAAAATACCTAATGCTTTAAAATACATAATATTAAAAATCCTTATTTCCTTTTAATAATTTATTGTCATGGACGAGAAATACTCATCTAGTGAACTCCAAATGCAATACTTTTCTGTACCCAAAGCCAACACTTTGGCAACTAGAGTTGGAAAAGAAAAAAAAAAATATATATATATATTTATACGAACACCATTCTTCCAATTTTTGCAGTTTTTAACATTTAATACTTGGAGATTCATCTCCATTATACTTTTGGGAAGTAATTCAAGAAATTATTTGGAGCTTTCAGAAGTTCATTATAAGTAGGAATTTAAATTAATATGCAACATTTTCAATGATAAAAACATCAGGAGTGGATTTAAGCTATCAGAGGCCCTTAAATTAGACCATAGTCTCCATACAAACTTTAGAGTTTCTAGTCTCAGTTAATAATATTTCAATAAATGAAAAAAGAAATAAAAAACAAAAAGAATAGATAAGCATAACATGATCTCTGTTAAGTTACTTCATAGTTGTAAGGTCAGAATTTTTTTTTTATTCCACCAAGACCTTACTTAGCTACAACGTAATGCAAAATTTTCATTAAAATAGTAGAAATTTTAAGACCTTTGACAGCCCAGATCCTTTCACACATGAGCTCCCACTTTGAATCAAACCTAAGACTGCTTTCACAAAAGTCAAATGTGTTGCCCACTTGATAAGTGGGAGAAATTTATAAAAATAATATGTCAAAGGGGGATAATTATCAGTTATTCTTTATTTTTATAGAAATTTTATCTCAGAATCTCTACAATAAGTTTTTTTACAACATACCAAATATTGGGACTCTTCTTTTAAACAAGCCATGAAAATATTATATTTCCAAGATGATTGAGCACAAGATTTGTCAGATGCTATAGATTCCCAAGTTAGCATTCTGAGTATTATAATTAAATATATACCACAAAGCCATGTTTCATAGCAAATCTCCTCATCACTATCCTACATTTCTCTGCATTGAAAGTCCATTTTCTTTACCTGAAAAAGAATTTGTTGTATTATAAAGTTTTAAATGGTCTCCTAAACATTTAGTGTTTGTTTTGATGAGGGAATTCAAGTGAAATTACATTGCCTTACTAAAAATCCTTATCTTCTTGATTGAATAAAAAGTTTAAATTCCCTTTCTGTATAGAAAGCAAATTTGTTAAGAATTCATTGACACGTGATTATAAAAATCTAGATCAAAAAACCTGTCAAACAGAATGCATGTAGTTCCCAGAGGTTAATATGATAATGATGATTACGGAATATAACAGAGGCCTTCTTGTACTTTTAAGTAACCATCTTACTGCACAGAAAAGCTACTGATAGGGTTTAAGACTTGACAGGCTGGCTATTTGTAATTCACACAAATTTTGGTACTCTCAGCCTTACCTTAGATGGCTATTTTGCTAATACATTACTGATAAAACTTTACTTAGCCATGGCTTCAAACTGTGCTTGCTTCATTCTTGTTTCCACTTTGATACAACAAAAATGCCAATTTTGGTTCAGTTCCAGATTTTGTATGGCCTGATACAATAATTCCTGAGCAAGGTTCATAGTATACGTTAACCTAAAATGATGTTTCACTAATGAAAATTTTTGAATTAAACTGTTCATGTAAAAGAAATATCTATGGTATCAACTTTTAAATGTTAAAAGGTAAAGTTGCAACTTGCCATTTATGAAATACTGTTACACTTTAAGAGAATTTTGAAAGATTAATTGGAATGGAAAAGAATAGCTCCCTGTCTCACTCAAATGATTTTAATTTTTTTTTCACTCTGGAAAAAGATGGCTGACATTAGCCATGAATGAACAATTACTTGCTTCCCTTCATGGCTACCATCCTCCTGCATCAATAGTGTATTACTTGAACTTGCTCTGTTCAATTTACCCATCTTCAGCCTTCTATTTTACAAAGGAAATAAATATCTACTTAACCTAATTTAACATTTATGATGGAATAAATTTCCTTCATTACTACTGAATACAATTTATTTGGAAATTCTCCCCTCAGCAACTCTTTTGTAACCAGTGCCTGATCAGAGTTACTTTAAAATCTTCATAATGAGACGAGAGAGCTTGAAAAGGGAAAACATCTAAAGATGAAATGGACAACCAAATTCTCAATTTTTTTTATTTATTCATTCATTCACTTCCATATTCTCTGTACACTGAGTCAATCAAAACCATTACTTTTAAAAAATTTCTAGTTCCACATCCAGATTTTTGCAGTTATCATATTTTGATACCATTGCAAAAGGTTGGAAGAAAACAAAATGACTTTTACTTCTCAAAGCAGAAAACAGTCCAGGAAGTTTATGATCTTACCTCCAAATAGCAACCATAACAAAAGAAATAAGAAATTGTAAGCTCTTATCTCATTTCCTGGGTGAGGAAAGCTTTAATTCCAATGGAAATTACCTCAATAATTTGTGCAATTGAGAAACAGGAAATAAATTACAAATAGATCCATTATCTTTACAATAGGATATGGAATATGAGATGGTCATGTTACAGCTACCTTTTTCAAGCTTAAAAACAATGTTGCCAATGAGGTAAAAAAGGATAATTTTCTGGATATCTACATGATAAATATAATGGGTGGTAATTGTCTTACAAGGGAAAAAAGCAGTTAGCATAGAAACAGACCAAGCAAACTGCTGCAGATGGAGTATCATCATGCTGCCTTGCCATGTAACGCCTGCACTTCACCGACAGAAAGTCCTTGTCACTGTTCAGGTAAACTGTGGCCATTTTAAGGCATTTTGATGACATTCACTGCACCACATTTTTAGCATATGAGATGCTGCAATAATTTAACTCCTCACTTTTCCTATTCATGAGTTAGCATTCCTATACTTGGTGAGATGAATGATTCCAACCACTTATGCAGTACAGAGTTAATTATAGTAGTAATAAGATTAGAGGGGAAAAGCTTCTTAAAACAAATAAACAATCCCATTGTATGATTTAAAAGTTCATGTGTACAACACATTTCCTGAGCAATACCACACTACTAAATTTTGGTTGATGGCATTAAAAACATTTCCTCACTTAAGAATGGCTTTTGGCAGTCGCAACACTTCTTCTTGGCCAACATAGATACATTTATTTATATATATATATATATATATTTATATATTTACCAGTCTTAAAAATATCGCTGAATCACAAAATTGAATTTTTTTACATAAACCATTAAATGGCAAGTGTGCATTGACTTAAGGGCATCACATAAATAATATCAGTGAGCAAAAACACTGAAATTCATCATACACACAGCTAGCCATTTGTATCAAACTTTTTTGATGATTCTCACTGGAGAGAATATTTTGCAAGACCTGCATTTCTACCTCTACGTAGCCACTTCACTTTCTCAAGCACGTGAAATCCATTTTTCAGTCCAAGAATGGCATGCTGTGTAAGTAGTTGTCACCATGCACAACAGGTTTATGAAAATCATTTCAACCTTCATATTGCCTCCTCGAGGAATCAGAATATTACTCATCAATTCTCTACATCTATGCAACATAACTGTACTCATCAGCTGAGTTTGGAGTTCGTTCAATGTATTGTTTATCTATTAGGGCTTCAATGCACTTCTTTATCATACTGATTGAAGGAGCAAAAGTTGCCCTGGACTGGCTTAACACCTGTGAAATAAGAAATTTGCATATGTACTTCATATGAGGTATAAAAATGGGATGCCAGGAATGTTCAAATGTGCAAGATAATAATTTTTACAAGTTAATAATGAAATGTTCTTTCTATAGAAAGAACAGAAATTTAAATCGCCTTTCACTATGATATTTCCATTGCAAAATGAGTTATAGAATAGATAGGGTAATTAAAAGAGAGGCATTAACTAATAACACCTAGACACAAAAGAACTCCAATTGTTTAAAAGTTCAAAATAAACAGCAATAATTAAACACTAATTAACAGAAGCAGACAGTAAATACATGGTAGCAATAAACACTTAACTAAATTACGCTTAAAATATTTTTCATAGTTACTAGGTTGATGCAATTTACTTTTAAATTCCTAAGAATGATATACAAAAATTAAATTTATCAGCAAAATTAAATGAAGTTTGTCTGAATAAAATATTCATGACTTATTTTTTAGATGAAATAATGTATCTAGAAAGGCATCAAAAAGTAATCAAAGTATACAAAATAGTGTAGGAGAAAAGGGATGATACAGAAATTTCTGATTTATGTAAGTTTGACACACAATTCTGGACATACAATGGCCTAAAAACATACACAAAATGCTATTTCAGAAACAAATGATGCTGTATTTCATCAACTTTACTATAGAGAGTGGCTTGTATGTGACTTACAACAACGTTAAGCAATGTAATAAGACTAGGAACAGTCCTGTTACATAAGTAAAGAACTGTTTGCATTTGAAATTGATAAGTTTGCCATTAACAAAATTACTTTATATTCAAACTAAAATATAATAATAAGTAATATAATAATAATAATAAATATAATACCTCTTGAATGAGAGCATTATGGCGCAGAACTTTTCGGGATTTCATTATTCGCACAATCGCAGCTTGAAGGTAAAGTTTTCGGTCTTCATCCACAGCTGAAAGTGTTGCCTCAGCTTCCTGAGGGGACTCTCTCTGAAGCGCAGCCGTGATTCGGAACTTTGTTCTTTTGTTGGTATAATTCAAATTTAGTTGCAACACTGAGTCAGGCCCAATATTCTAAGCAAAAGAAGCAGAAACCAGGCAAGTTTGACATAAACTTCAAAAATAAAAATTAACTTCAGATTTCAAGAAATGTGAATGAAAACAATGTACAGATGGAAACAATAAACAGATGGAAAAGGAAGGTTTCCGAAAAAAGCAAAAATTATTTAAAAATACATTTAATATCAACCAGATAGATATAATGATAAAGAACATGGTATGGAGTATCTACATGGTTGTAAAATTTGAATCCTCATTAAGAATTTTTACAAAAGAAACTTATAAAATGCAGGTATGGAGGAGGATAATAAACATATGGAAGACAGAAGAAGTCAGAAATGAGGAGGTTCTGAGGAGAGCTGAAGGGGAATATAACATTGATTAAATTGATTGAAGGAAAAGAAATTGGATTGGATGTACAATAAGGAGTTGCTTGCTGAGAGATGTATTTGAAAGAATAGTAAAAATGGAAAGATAAGAAGGAAGATGATAGTTTAAAACAGAGTTTCATAACCAATGGACTGCAGACATGTGGAACTCAACAGTCTTGTATGCACCCAATGACTACTTTAGTACCTATAGGAAAACTAACAAAGGATCTTTACTTAAAAATTAAATTTTAAGTTAAAAATTTTATTTGGCCTGTAACCTTGGCATTGTAAGGTCCTAAGGATCATGCTAGTAGATAAAAAGTAAAATATATGAAGATCAATTTTCTATCAATTTTTCAGTAGTTGAAATCAAGTGTTAAGACTTTCATTTTGTTAAATTTAATGAAAAATTGATTCATTTCTTGATTACTTCACATACCTGATAATTTAATAAAAACAGATATACAAGGAAATTTGTGTGTTTACAAACATTTTCTATGTGCAGCCTGCTAGCTTGTTTGAAGGAAGGGAAAGGTTTTGAAGAAATTAAGAGAAGGGTAGAAAGATGATAGAATAAGCAGGAGGACAAAGCAGGAAAGTTGACACTGAAAGCAAACTACTAAATATGTTGATATTGTAAATGTGATAGAGAGAAATGTACAAGGAGGCAAATCTGAAGCAAAATAGAGCCAATAAATTAGAATTAAAAATTATTGTAGAAACAGGTAGTGAAGAAAATCTGAGATCAGTACCTAAAGTTAAAGAAATCTATGAAATATAACTAAAGGCAATGAAATAAAAATATATATTATCATAAAAATGCAATATCATATGTATATAAACTAACCTCAGATTCACACAGTAATATTTTACAATCCAGTAACGATGCCAGGTGTTTAGAAAATTGTTCACTATTTAATTGAAGAGTAGTTTGAAGCTCTTTGTGAGTTAAAGCATTAGTTTTCTCAAACAGCAGAAGTATTGCCATTTGAAATGTTTGCATTGTGACTATATATGGTTTGCTGAGATATGTCAACTTCAGTTCACCTAAAAAAGAAAGAAAATAATGAATTAACAGACTCAATTTTCAGTTGAGAAACATTCATTACATCAAAATTAATTCTTAATTCAAAAATGGTTGTAAATACAAAACATTTTTTATACAGTTAAGATAGAAATATTTTGAAAATCTGATATGATGATTTGATACTTCAAATAAATTTATTTATTATTATTCATTCCAAATCATCAAAGAGAATGCTAAACAAAACTGACTCTGGAAAATAGACAGGCAATTTCAAATCAATCAGATTTCCTTCATTAACATTTCCTTGAAATGGAATTTCTATATAAGAGTCAAAAAATACAGCAAGAATGCAAAAAATTATTCCAATACTTCATTTATCATATTAATAGGAATTAGTTAGTTAATATGATACCATAAAATATTAAACTAAGAGTGCAGATTTCAAAAATCTATTAAAAATATGAAAAATGGCATACCTTGACATAAATGATGCAACCATGTCAACTTCCTTCCACTAAAGCGAGTATGATAAAAGTTTTCAAACTGAAAAAGGAGTAAATAACAAAATTACATGAGTAATGCACTAATAGATTTGATTTATACTAAAGGAATAATAACTGAGCCCATTCAAATTCCTTGGGAAGGGCAATTTTTAGAGGAATCACATCTCTTACTATGTGTGAGGTTACCTGAGATGTTATTTGTTATCTTTCACATAACATACCAAGCTACCATACATTCTTGCATCTAAGACACACTTGATCGAGTTTTTTGAATCTCTTAAAATTGGGGAAATCTTAGTTTTGACTGCATCTTGAATTTGTGATTTAAAATTGCTTCATGATAATGCAGGCAAGTAAGCAGAAAAAGTTATTTTAAACTACATTTTTATCCAGTTTTCTGCATGTCAGCTAACACTCTTTTCAATCATTAAGTATGTAAGGATGTGTTGAACTAACTACAACAAATAGCATGCATCTTGAAATTTCGATGTAATTATTTCTTTTGTACTGTATGACTTTCAAAACTTGGTTGCATCTTACAATTAGATGTGAGAATATACAACAGTTTCTACTTAGTATTTTTTCGAAGAGAAAGAAATTTACCATTTGCAATGACTTCTCTAACTCTTGAGGAACTGCAAATGAAGTCAAGCTGCTTTGTCCCAAAGGCCAAGCGCCAGCCTAAATAATTAATCATAATTTTGTATCAGATGAAAATGATGAAAAAAGTCAATAACAACCAGAATCTTTTAAAATGCAATAAAACTGGAGTTATTTTAATTTTCCTTAAATAAAGTCATAATAAATAAAAACAACCAACAACTCACCTGCAAAACATATATTGAAAAGTTGATACCAAGATCTACATTATCCTTCTTCAAAAATTCACTGAATTTATTATTTTGGTCAGCCGACAGAGAAATGTCAGTAAACATTCGATGAAGCTTGTTGGTAAACTCATACCCACATGCTTGCTGTACAGAAGATAAGAAAAATTAGAACGCATTCACACTGAAGAAGAAACAGACTAAAAAATTAATAGACCTTTATTTATTGTTTATCTACATTATTTTTCAAGTCATAACCATGACCAATAAAAATGAAGGTGAGTTAAGATAATTACTTTCTTCAAACTTTCAACTATCTTAAATTTATAATTCTTAACACCACTCATAATAGACCAAATGAAATTCATCAGTGTAGTATTCTGTGTTTGAACAGGTGGAAGTTTGTAATGTTTTGCCTGCTTTAAACCTGCTTCATTTTCATTAAGTGTCCTCCAGTGCTCGAATCAATTTTGGTAATGTGAATGCTTGCGTGGGGTGTATGGTACACCCCACTTGATATTTTACAAATTTTCAACTATTTTATGTTAAATCTTATTGATTTATAAATTATTTTCCAAAAACTTACCCTCGAGCTCACATAAAGCCCCTATACCCTAACCAATACATCAGTAAAGGGAAAAATTCTTGCCATACACGTCCAAATCATTCCCTTACCAAATACATTATAGTAGTATGTTCTAAAAAGCTCAAAAATAGCAATATGGAGATGAATAGGAAGGATCCATCCCATGAATCAAGGTGGAAGACAGTTTTACAAAAATAATTTATAAATCAATAAGATTTTGCATAAAAGAGTTAAAAGTTTGAGGAAAGTTGGAAAACATGTCCATCTCCAGACTCTAAAAGGGAAAAGTTTCTAAATGTAACGAAAAGTGTATTTTTCCTTGAAATAGAACAGTGGGGTGTACCATACACCCCATGTGAGCACTGGAGTGTTAAATCCAATATGATACAAAATGTTATTTGCTGAAATATACGTTATCAAAATTGAGGATTGACTTACTTTTAGGCGATAAATCATTGCTTCTTCAGCATCCATTGATTGACTTTGCTGATGTATAAGCCTCTTTGCTAACATTCTAGAATAAAATTTTTGAAAAACATCTTTATCGTCGATGTATTTGAATATAGTAATTGAATTAGAAAGCTTTTCATCAATTTCTGCTTCTGAGATGCCTTTAGAAGATTTTTTCAATAGCGAATCACAGTACTTTGCCAACTGAAAAATATTTTTCAGATTTAGTAAATGAAAGAAAATGTAAGCACAATTTTAAATTTCTCAAAGACGCAAAAACAATGAAAATTCATTATTATCATTCAAAGTACATAAAAATTCAGAAACTGAAGAATTCTCTTACCAGCTCTGGTGACCTACATGGTTGTCTCGGATTCAGTCTATGATTAATCACATAACTACAAGCCTTGTCTAAAGCACCCATAAAATTCTGATCACCCGAGAATACATCTTTGATGAGGTCTTTATACTTTTGGTGAACTTCCAACATACTCTCCACAAATTGTGTGTGTACCTGAGAAAGTTATTCAACAAGACATTTAACTTTAGTAACAGGTTAAAAAGAGGATAAATTTGTTAAAAATTTTATGAACTGATAGCTTTGTTTCCAGATTTTACAAGGGGGAATGAGACTAAGTAAAAAGATAAGCAATTGATGTAGATAATGAATTCATAGTCTGAGTAATTTAGAACCAATATTGATTTAAGAACAGAGAAACACATTCTGGCAATCCTTCATAACTGTTCTAAAATAATGACTCAGAACAGGTGATAGCTTACATTTTCACCCCTCAGGTTACCGACAGCTTGCAATCCTTGCTGGCGAACATGCTCCTGCAAGGCCTCAACTAGAGTTGGAAGACCTCCAGCAATTGGCCTCAAAAGAGGATACATGTTGCGCAAATCCTTCTTTCTCTCTCCCTTAACCATTGCAGAACATTCTCCGTGCAAGAAAGACAGGTGGTCAGCCACCATCTTCTGCTCACACTGAGCCCTGACTTTGGCAAATGAGCTAAAGATAAAGGAAATCAAATGCAAGAGTTACTTACACTCTAGATATAACATGCTCATGTTGATGGCATTTTCATAGATCTACACTTTTTTTTATAAATGGTGATCACATTATATTCAAAAAGATCTCCAGTTATTATCTGAAAGAACCAGACCTCACACATTTATGACTTAAATCACCCAACACTTTCATTTTGTCTGCCAAAAGGTACTTGAACTTTTATATTTATACTTTTTTCTTCATAAGTCACATAAGCTTCATAGCATGCTTATGAAAAACAATCTTCTGATCATCACATTGTCAATTTGTCTTAAGATATAGTATGTTAAGATATTCATTACATTACCGAGTTACAGCTTTAATAAAATAAACTTCTTTAGAATCAATTTAGCTACATGATGTATTTATTACATGACATTTGTATTGAATTTCACAATAGTAATAATGCAACACCAAAATTTAGCAAAATTGCATTCTAAAAGAAAACCTACCGTTAATTGCGCAAAACCTGATAATGACATACTTGGGCCAAATTTATAATCAGATTACCGTCACTGTAGAGCAACATACCAATGTTTGGCAACAAATATGATTTTGGGGCTTCTTTAAGTAAATACTACTGTACAATAAAATTGATAAAACTTCGAGCATGACCCAAAAATCTTAATCAAAATAATATTTAATTCAGGTCTGAGGTTTGTTATTCTTAAACATATTTTATGATTCTTTTCTTTTCTCTCTACATAAATTGCTTAAAACCCCCAAAGACTAATACAGAGACTACACTGTTCCACAAGAAGAAGTTTAAAACACAGAACAAAACTTTTTAGTTCCAATTATGCTCTAAGCATTATGGAGAGAAAAGGAAATGATAGAATAGAGAAAATCTGAGGCCAAAATAAAAATGATATCGAGGGAAAGAAGAGGAGTGAGGTTGGAAAATAAACTGTCCTTATTCAAGTGACTAGAGTCTTAGCATATCATCCTTCCCTCTTTTCCTTCTACCATTTCTGCCTCTATTCCATCTATGCTTTTATTCTATCTCCTGAAGATGAATGCTTACGGATAAAACTAGTTGTGGACAAAAACTTTTCTTGAATATTTTGTAGCACTGAGGCACCTCTTCAAGAAGTTGAGATAGATATAATTTCATTTCTTCTTGAGAATCCATCAAAATAAAATGAAAAATATTGACAAAATGGAATGGGAGGATGAATATTGCCCTCAAAGTATAAGAGAAAGTACACTTTCACTTGAAGTAGGGCTGTTTCAGAAAGTTATCTACTTTTTATTTAAAAAACAAACAAGAAATGACTATTTCAATTAGTCAATGACTATTTCAATTAGTCAATGACTAATTGAGTTCTGTTATTTTGGAATACAAATATAAATTGGTATTTAAGAGCTACGCTCAAATTAATAAGTCATTTGTCATTAACATATCAGACTACCATTAATGAATCTTTGCTCCATAGCGTTGTGTGTTGCAAAGTTAATATTACACACCTTTTAAACTTTCTTCACATATAGGTAGGTAATACTATTACAGTGCCTACAATGAGAATCTAATAAAATAAAATTAATATGACCAAGCGTCACTTTGTGGAACTCCGAACACATATTGAAATGAAAGGTCCTTAGTAATTTCCACCAAATTTTATTCGGCCGACTAGTTTCGTCAAGGAACCCTTGATGATGTCGACCCGTTGCAAAACTAGTCGGTCGAATAAAATTTGGTGGAAATTACTAAGGACCTTTTATTTCAACATGAGAATCTAAGCTTATTTAAAAATTTAATTGAAAAGGGGAATGATCCAGTACTTGCCTTTCCTTACTTTGGAAATATCCAACTTGCTTAATGGATTGTGTATTTAACAACTAATTGATTAACACCTAACTTATTAATTGTAACAATTACTATCTCCAGAATAAAATATATTATCACTGTATTAACATTAAAACTGAAATGGCACTATGACACCTTCCATCCTGAACTTGATGCAAATTTAAGAAGTGCTATCAGTTGTTAGAACACTAAATAAGTTGATTTTCATATAGTGAAACATTTCATGTTATTATCCAACTAGAAGATACTTCATAGATTTATAACAAGCTTCTTAAATTTTAGATATAAAGAGAATCTCAACCTTGAATGAAGGAACTTTTTGCTTCTTAGGGTCTCTTCTTCCAGCCTCTGAACCACGCGTTCCATATACTGAGAAACATCACATTCTTGCAGTAGACGACTTGCTTCCCTTTCATAATACTCTCCACTCGCCTGTAAGAATCTTCTTTCAAAGATTTTTTCATACAGCTGCAAAGAAAACAGAATTAAATCAGATATCAGTCAGCATAATATCAAGTGTAACAAAATATGGGAATGAGTCTATATTACCTCCAGATTACCCTTCTTCTTATACTCCTCAACACTGACAAATGACTGTATAACACCTCGAATAGTATCCTTCACATGAAAAGGTGCATCTCCAACTCTATCTTGCTGAATACCTTCTAATAAAAGATATCCTAAACTATCCCATAATGGTTCTATCATATTACGTTTCCAAATTTCAAGTCCTACAAAATAAAAGAATTTTCATTCATTAAATTTCACTAGATTCCATGAAAATAATAACACATCAGATTACTCTGTGATATTACAATTATGTAGACTTTGACACATATAAAGAAACTGCATTGTACATACCTAGCTCACCAATCTCCATTTGCTCAAATGAGTCTGGTGTATGGTTACCATATATTATTTCAGCCTCTGATAACTTCTGCTTTTTAATATGTTGCTGGTTCAAGTAACTGAAAAAACGAGTTTTAATACTATTTTTATTCGTTCATAATATTTAGTAAATGAGTGACTTATGTTATAAATGCAAATTTTGAAGTTGCTTAACTAAGCTATTTCATAATATAATTTTCACCAAGTCACATTAAATTTCACCTTCATAATATTATTTAATAACAATGCAGTCCGAAAAAAGAATAATCGTCTTCGTGCTTGTATAAAATATTCGGTAAAATTAAGGCTTCCAATAATTTCTAGAGCAGGTGAAGTTGCTCGGAAATTTTTAGTTGTTATGCATAAAGCCAATCAACACCGTGATAACGAGAAATAATCTAGACAAAATCTTGGCTTGAAAGGCATTCTGCTATGTAAATTTGTAAAAGAAAATTACTCTGGTAAACCAAGCAAACCTGTAAAGTCGGTGCAGGTAATCGATTCCTTGGCTATACTCCATCCATGCATTGTGATAAGTCCGGAGAAGATTGCCTTCGCCATAAGAACGAACGTCTTCCAACAATCCACGTACATGGTTATCGAGAAAAGTTTTGGTCTCCTGATATAAGCGATCTGCTAGTGGTTCCGGGTACGCAACACATAGGGAATAAACATCACTGAAAGAATGCCAAAAACGGTTAATATAATATGTTAGTATTAATTTTCAACAATTTTTAAATTTCAATTTCACCTAAATTGACGTTTTGGTGACATATAACAATTGTAGCAAATATATAAATTTGAAGAAAAAATCCAACAGTCTGAGATTAATGTCCCAAAATGAGTGAATGATTATTACACATTCGAACACCAAAGCAAAAATAAATTCATAACTTCAACTTTAAGTTAAAATGTTACATAGAGTTGGTTCTCATTTACCTAAAACGGTCGTACCAAGTCGCTTTGGGCACATTTCCTAATGTGATGACTCCTTTTACCGTCTCTTGAAGGACGTTCCAGGTTTCATTGAAATTTACTCGTTTTGGTTTCAAAGACATGATGAAATATTTCTCTGGAATAGTGAAGGACCATCAGCAATCAATATTATTCTGTGATAAACTGAAGTATTCCTTTCGTAACTATTATTGTTGTCTATCATTCAGTAACCTGCAGATGTGACAACTAGTCATCGCATATTTGGCAACATTTCATTATATATAAATTTTAGACAGAGATGTTAAATAATGAAAAAGGAAAAATTTCAAATTAACCATTTATGTCAATTGCCATAACCGATGTAAAACTGAAATAACCCAATCACTAGGTTATTAACTGCTCTTTTCTTTGGAACCCAAATATGATACACAATAAGTGCAACTCAGTACATGCAATACACGTATATGACATTAATAAAATTATTTAAACACTTCTAGTTTTCATACCTGTCAATTTTGATTGATTTACTTCATCTACATAGGAGGTAACAAGTAAGAAATTATTTTACTTTTCCATTCCCGAACAGCGAAACGGTAGATACACTTCCGCAAGTATTCGGAGTGTTCTGCCATCTGCTCTACAACCTCAGATATCACGATAGGAAATAAAAAATGAAAATATGGTTGCGTTCTTTAAAGTTGTTGGCGGTCACCTAGAAAGTGCTTTAATTTTAAATTTTACTTTCTTATGTTAGTGTGCAAAAATAAGTTGAAATGTCCCCTAACATAAGGATAAAGAAGGTGTTGCAAACAACCAACCATAATTACCTCACCTCAATGACAAAGGGAAAATCTTGGCAATCACAGATGTTTTCATTACACCAGATTTATGCTGCTTATGTTGAAAATTTTGTCTGTTATAAATTTGTTTTTCAGAACCTAATAACACTGAAAAACATAATGACAATCATTTGTTTTCCTATAATATCACGTAGGGGATTGTATGTTATTGACAACAGTTTGTGCTTCGTCATTTCTGAATGATCATTTCATAGAGCGCATTCTACTCCGTAAATCTATTTTAAATCTCATGGTTGAAAAAGCAAAGTCATGCATCAAGGGAAAGTGTTCAGAAGAAAGTAGTGGTAAATAGGGTGCGGTGATGTCGTAGATCCCAGAAAGGAATTTGAGCATAAATTTTACGTAGTTTAATTCAGGCGAATTACTCTTATTTAAAATTTTAATTGAGATATTTTATTAATATTTCAAAACCTGTTCGTTAACTTTGTCAAGTAGTTCTGTTTCGATTGAAGATTTTCTAGCAAATCAAAATATTCTTGGGATCTAAAACTCTATTAAGTCTTGCCTTTTTATCGATTGCTCCATATCTGGAAGCAAAATATAAAGGATTAGTTATGTGTGATAAATAGCATAGGGGATGATATGTTTAGTTTCGTATTTACTCTTCAAAATTTTAATATTAATGGTGAAAAATCTGAATGAAAGATAGCTAAGAAGTTAACGTTTCGTGCTCAATGGAAAATTAATGAATACATATTAATGTAAAAAAGATTAGTTACATGAAGATCGAACAATTACATTGCGTGTAGTACAATGTGAGGTGAAAAAACTTCATTCAACACTGAGAAAGGATAATAACGCCAGATAATGCTAATTTTTGTAAACGTATTTACCTAATTTTAAAAGTACTACAACAGTTGAAGCCATTTCGCACGTAAGGTCCCATCGGGAATTGAACATAACCGCTTTCAACGAAGTCGGATGCGTTACGCACTTGGCTATCGTGTGTACCGGTGATTATGTCCGATACTTGATATTATTGAAGTGTATTCTATCAATGATATTTATTTCAACATGGAATGAATCAATTTTTATGTTGGGAGCAAAGATTTCCGTTGATATTTTAGATTGTTTCGGCATGATTCACTATACCATTAAGGACATCAGGACTTACTATACCCGTTTGCATATTCAGTTAACTTAGGTTAGGTTCCTTACATACGTACTCTTTTCAGTCCACTCAAAGAAAGCGGTCTTTGATGTCCAATTTTGTATGACGTATGCTTAGGATGGAATATTTTATCTTTACAATGTACCTTTCATAACCTAGTTCATTTTATACCATGGTCTGTATAGTTTTAATTAATTCTTTCAATGAATTTTTAATACTGTAAATATTGAATCTTTTCCCAGTGTTTATAGCCGATTTTTAATTTGTTAAAATTTCCTAAGTAAGATTTGTAGTGATAGCAAAGTATAATTCGTTCTTTCATTATTATATTCTTGGAGAATGAAATGGCTGTGATTAAATAATTCTTTCGTCATATTTTCTGTGCTGCACGTATTCCGAATGTCTACTTATTCCTGATGTAATCTATTGCATTTACATTAGACGTAAGTGATATTTGTATGCCTTCACATATGCTAAAAGGAATCCGAGAAAAACACGATGATTTGCTTACTATTTTACTTAATTGGAAGCTTTCAGAAATTCCTGCAGATTAATGTCTACGAGACGATACACTGTTTACGCATATACACTCCTTTTTAATCCTATACTCTCCGTACATAGTTCAAGGATGACAGGCACCTTGTTATATCAAGATTCTAGTAACTTAACCTTACTTATTATTATAATACTTAATTATGCAATGTCAATTGACGTACATCACATTAAAACATTTGATGGAAATGAAAGGGATAGCAGGGAACTCTGATCACCTTTTATCTCCTATTTGTACAATACCATCACATTGTTAGTCATTAATATTTCATTTGATGAAATGATCACTTCAAGGATAAATTATCCTTCAAAATGAGACATTGATAACTAACTAGAGGTATATTTGGGGCTCACAGATATCAAAGTTGGCAGCAAGTTCAATTTTGGGGAAAATGCTCCTGGGTTCAATTTCTGGTGGGGTCTATAGTGGCAAAACAACCTTAGTTTTTTAAACACTTGATAATAATTCTACTAATGCCCAAGAAGAGAAACCAGACTCCTTAAGCATTAAAGCTTTTGGAGTCTAACTACTGATAGTTATTAAGACTAGGGCAGTTACCACTTAGCCTGCATGGCTTAGTTGAAGTTCTGTAAAGTTTTCAATTCTCTACCAAAAATATTTTTTGGTTCAGAAGATATTCTGATTGATTAACTACATTACCAAAGAAGGCAGAAGTAGAATCTAAACCAAAACATTTGGTGACTTTTAAAATAAAAAAATGAGTTGTCATATACTAGAATTTGAAGCTGAAAAGGGTTCATTTGACTAATACAAATAACTTTATTTGTGGAATATCACATTTGTCTTTATGTTTTCAATTGTCTTTATTCCACAAATAGAGTTATTTGTGGAATAAAAATAAAGTTGTGATTCCAATCCTGTAATTTTTGATATTCTTTGCTTCAGTTTCTCCTTGTTTTTCATGCTTCGCCGCAAAAGTGCAAAGTTTTTCCTCATTACCTTTGCCTATTCTTTGGGGAGCTATCCAAAAATATAACTCAGTGAGTAGGCTGCTTCAAAGATTACCTCTGGCAGTGGTTGGTGCTACTATGTGGAACACTGCTTGCTTTGCTCTCAAAGTATTATGTTAACAGTGTGGAATTGAGTTGCATTTGAGTTAAGTGGATTCAACATCTGCCTGGAAAATAGAAGACCTCACCTTGAGTCTTAGTCAGCAAGTTTTATTCTCCATCAAGTAAACTGATTTAGAAAGAAACCATTGCATAGAAGGCTCATTCGAAGGATTCGAGCTGCAATCGAAGGATTGCATTAGGCTCTCTTAGAGGGACAATTCACTCTTCTCAGTGGATTAATTCATCTCAGCTTAAAATGAACATCTTTGTTTAAAATGTTGACACAGTTTTGTACCACAATAGAGCTGTTTCTTAAAAATGCATTTGATTAATAGGTAGAGGATACTGACCAGACATTTTTCCAAAGATGTGGTGCAGACCTAAGGAATGCAAAAGATAACTTCCATTGATGATTCCAAATTCCATAGGCAAAGAGTTAGAGGAGAAAGTAGAAATTTTACTGTTTATAATTTAATTTCTCGTAATGTTGAATTGATAAATTTTTACGAGAGCTTTAACAAAAGGGGCAAGAAAAACTTGAAAGTTGCTGAAACTTTGGTTATATAATTAACCGTAGTATCAACAAATGCAATACTCTTCACATTGGGGTCTTAATAACTTATTGTCACCTTAAGTTGAAATTAGGTACATGTATTAGTTGGTCACAGGCTGTTTTAACTCCCTCAAAATGGTATACCATCAATCACAGGGAAATCTCTTCTGAAATAGCAGGATTGCTTCAAACCTTCCTCAAAAATCAATTCACTTTCAGTTTTTTATTCCACTAAGTCTTAATTAAGGCAGGTGAATTTTTTCATGTGTTACAGAACCACAATGAACTCAATTCCAAAATTGCAATTGACTTTTTAGAAGAATAAAACTACTTAGAAACTTTATAAAAGTCACATTAGTCACACGCTGTTGAAAAAATATGCTTAAGTCTCATCTTCAGAATCATTTGTACGTTAATACTGCCATGCCTCAATGACTGTCCATGAACTGAATGTCTGAGAGTAAAAGAAGCGTTTTTGGAAGAGGCCTTGGCTGGGGTGACAGCACAGTTATCATCTGTCTCTCCGTATCCACATTGGTGCTACAACGAGAAAGAAGCAACATGAGCTTTTAGGTATTTTATGATTGAATTCACTATAACACCTTTGCAAAAAACTGATTGAGTTCAGAAGATAATTTTAATAGTTGTAGAATGGGTATCATGACAAAAAATGCAAATATAAGGAAATTTACAATTTTCAACAAATTAATACAAAAATTGGAGCTACAGCACTGCATGACAGCTAAATTGATTAAGAGCTGACAAGGGAGAGATACAGGCTTAAGTCCTGGTCTTGTCAGACTTTCCTCTTTTTATCTTCCTCTTTGAAAATAGGGATTGTATAGCAGTGCTAAGGTACTAAAGATAGTTTAATAAAAGTATCAGTATACGTATATCAGGATGTATTTAGATATTTTATCGGTTGATCCTTCAAAAGCTATTTTATGATATACTAAACCATCTTTAGGGATATTCAAGAATGAGGAAAGATGAATAACTTAGCATATGTAGGTATGCAACCTTTAAAATCAAAGTAGAAACAGAACTGAAAAAAGGCACATGACTGGGACTCAAACCCAGGTCTCCCAGTTTCATATTTCTCTCCCAACTTTCACCTGTTTCTACATCAGTGTTAAAGGTTGCACCTTTCTCATATTTCCTCATTCTTGTTACTTAGCTCAAAAGCATCACTTGATATGATTGGAGGAGACCTCTGGTGGCAGTTGGTACCACTACCTGGAGCAATGTTTCTTTGCTCACATCTGTTGACAGAAGTGAAATCGTTGGGGCATGCTAGTTCAGTGGTTAGAATATAAGAAAGTGGGAGACCTGGGTTTGAGTCCCAGTTGTGTTGCTATTATTCACTTTTATTATCCTTGGGATATTTATTGGAAATCTATACCACAGATAGGAGAAGGGAATTAATCCAGAAATTAATCACATAAAAGAAAGAGCATTGTTGATAAATAAATAGCAACTTTGATTAAGAAGTTTCAATTTTAGCGCAGGGATTCTTACTTTTTGGATACCCTTCATAGTTATTTTATTTTCTGGCAAACATATTTACACTTCTAAGGACAGCTAAGGATATATTATATAGCACATCAATGGAAATAGAATGCAGAAAAACTTACTACTTACACACAAACAAATCCTGCAACATTACTTTGAATGACATCCTCATCCAGGGATGCTGCGAAACTCACTGCCAACAAATGGTGCAAAAGATTTGTTCCTAAAAGTGTTAAAAGTCACTACTGATTAAATCCTATTATTGCTTATTGGATATGCTTTCAGAATTGTTTGCAGAGAAACAAATTTTGATTGGAAAAGAAGTTTTTGAAGGTTTCTAATGGTTAGAAATTTGGAGCATAAAATCTTATAAAAGGCAATGAGATATATTATGGGTAAATTAAACATAAGAAAATATAGATAAATCATTTTCATTCTTACATTAACTATTCATTCATGTATGTTCTAATTGAATTTATGAAAGTCTATAAGAAAAGTTATTAATTTTCCATATACATTCTTAGCATCACAGAAAATGGTTTAATTACCAGATGCTCACAAAGGTGGTGAAACAGAGTATATCAATAGCTATTAATGGTAAGATGGCTTCTAACTTTAATTTGGAGTACTGCTGTAATGAACATTATAATAACGTTACAAATTTGGAAGCAAATGAAATAAAAATCAACCTGTGGTTTTGCCTTTCTATCCTTCAGTCACTACAGCAAAAAGTAATCATTTTATCATGTGCATCATACTCATGTTGTAAGGAAACAGCTGGAGGACTCAAATACAAAGTTTGTAATGATTGTCGAAAATAAAAGTTTTGAACAGATTTTATAAAAATATATGTATTAGATAGCTGTAAAGATTTGATAAACAAATTTAATAAGTAAAATTTTTTGATTTATTAGGCATAAAAATAATAGAAAGTAATGACTTAGAAGCTACAAAGAAAGAGGGAGTTAGGTAACTACATAAATTTTACTTCTAAATTGAAAAAGTTAGCTTTGAACATGAAAAATATTCTTCAAATTACTATTTTCATCAAGGTTCTGTATTAAGCTACTGATAAAAGTTACTAAAAGAAGATTCATGATCATAGTAGACTATGAAATAAACTGTTTTGGTGCACACTTTGAAATTAATAAATATTATTGCTTACCAGGAGTCACTGAGACAAGTTTTGTCATGTTATCCTCTGCTTTCATTCCAAGAGGCATACAAGAGTCAGGTAAAGAAGGAGCTCCTATTTTACATATCCTAACATCTGTAAACCTAACATCAAATGAATGTGGGTAAAGTGGTGTTCTTAGTCCATAAAAATATTCTCTCACACGTGAATCACGTGCTTCAGCTCTTGCTGCTTGGCTACGTTCTACCACCTGCAAAGAGGAATATGATATTACAAACTGGATTAAAATACTAAATTAGGTCCAGCTATCATCCATATTCTAACTTCAAAAAGTAAAAACTCCCATCCTTGTCTTGTAAATGCATATTATTTCTACTGTTTTATCAAGCCATAGTCTAAAATAGTATCCACTTGCTTTAATAGAAAATTAAAATCAATGCAATGAAAAAAATCCAAAATTTAATACAAAAAGGTTAATTGCTGTTAGTGAGAACATCAGCCACTTACCCCACCACTCTTGGGAAGGAACACAACCTTAACAAAGGAGGGCATATCTCGCACAAGTTCATTGAACAAGCGTTCCTGATCTAAGACTAAAATGACATCCACTTCAAATGCTTGAGCAACATGAGTTAACTGCCGATAGCCATCTCCCTTAACCCAACCACAGGTGTTGATCACTACTCCTGAGGCATTTGCTGCAAGAAGCAAAATAAAGAATACAATTCATCTAAAAGTAATAAGACAAACTATAAAAAGATATTATAATAAACAATTAACCTTACATTTAAGAGATTCTGGTTTCAAATGAATTTGCCATTACCCTAATAATTAGGTTTCACATTCCTAAAGACAAAGTTGACCGATATTATTTGTCAACAAATCATATTCTAAGTCAACTTTCTCTTAAGAGATTACTAATATTATAATTAATAATTATAATATTATCTCCTTTACCTATAACATTACCTATCTATAAATGTATATTACTTATACATAGATAGCTACATTAGTGAATGCAGTGCTAGGTTCGATTCTGGGTAGGTACTCATATGTAAAATGACCTTAGCTGTTAAAGCACTTCAGAAAACTACTAATACAAACTGTATATTACTAAATCAAATTTTGCTGTACAAGTTTGCTTTCTTCTCTCTTTCTTTTCCTTTATTATACATTCTATTTGTTTATATTTTACATTTCTCAACTTTTTATTAATTGCAAATTTTTGTCATTTTTTCACAAAAATTTAAAATTTTGACTTAAATTCGCAGCCTCAGGACATATTCCGATCGAGCTGAAATTTCTTATGGTTTATAAGGACCACCAACCATAAACTTTAAGCACTAGCCGCATACTGATTTCGAAAAAAAAGTTTTTTCGATCCACCCTAATGTGGGCAGCAAATGCAACTTTGATCCCGAGTTTGATTCCAGGTAAGAGCCCACTTGCACCTCAGCTGTCAAAACACCTTTAACAATACTATTACTAATAATTTAGATTTGTAGGATCAATAAAAAAGCTACAACAACTAAAAGTAACTACATTACTACTTTAAAAAGAAAACATGAGAGAAATAATTTAGTTACTAGATAAAGTAGTATATTATGGAAAAGCAACAAGTGAAAAAATAAGGATGAAATTACTTAATACACAATCAATTAAAATAGAGATACGAAAATTGAATTCACAAATACTGGTTGCTAATCCTTTTCAGAAATTATCCTAGTGTTCTTGATTGGCTATTTATTAAATAAATGTAATTGCTGCCCTGAATACTCTAGGAATCTACATTCCCTTTTGGCATGGCCTTTTTCTACTCACTTATTCTGATTTTAATGGGTAAGTTTAAAACTATCTAACACCTCATAAAAGGAGACATAAAGGCAACTTTGAGAGCTGAATGGAAATCAGGCAAGAGCTGCATTTCCATGCTTGCTGAGGCAATTATCTTTTTGAATCACGTTACTTTAAAATGAGTAACTTTTATGTAGTAAGTGAGAAAGAACAGTAGAAATAAAATTGTCATTGCTGATTATTGGAGAAGAGATTATCAAATGAGATCAAAAGCTATATATATTCAACTAATGCAGAAGACTATAAAGATTTACAGCAAAATGTATAAACTGAAAATTGGGACTGAGATAGCTGTGAATCCATAATTTTATGTGTATAAAATTATTTTGAGCTGATGCTCAAAGATGGATTCAGGGAAATCAGGAGAAGAGAGATTTTCTTCATTTCCCTTGAAAATTACCTTTTCGATTTGCACCCATTCTTTCCTGAATTACTTCGGCGAGCCTTGAGACTAACATGTTGTACAGGGCTGGGTTATTTCCTGGAGATTTGTGTCCATAATGGTAAACCAACGGAGCTTGCTGAGAAAATCCCTCCTCCACTGTGGCAGGCCTTTCCACTAATAGTGCTCCTGTATCAAACAAGAATTAAAGATGCCATAAAATTTCAGTTTCTCAGAACGGAATGCCATCCTAATAAATATTATGGAACATAACAAACCAATGGTTCCTGGTACAGATATTTGTCCCTGTCCAACATCAAGATCGACAAAAACTGGCCTGCGTCCCATTCTAACAGCATAGTTTAGTAGTAATCTGCAAACTGTAGACTTCCCAACATCTGTGGGACCAACAACCATGGCAATAGGACCCCGCCCACCTTCACTTTCTGCTTTACGCCTCAATTGCTCCATTGCTGCGTGTGCATTAAGATACATCACCTGTAGAATAAAATACATGATCAGTAAAAGTCAAGTTGCATATAAATTTTCATAGTTATAGAATAGCAGCATAATTGCATGACTAAAACATGCCAAATGGATGCACAATCATGCTTGTGCTGAGAACTTTTTCCACCTAAAGAAATTATTATAAGGTATAATTATAATTTATGACCCTTCATTAGCCAGTGTGGGTCTTTCTTTCATTTAACTTTGTAATACATCTGTAAATGATAATTTTTCATAAAAGAATGAAAAATAGAAAAAGAGAAGAAAGGAAAAATTCAATTTGTGAGAAATTATCTTCTACAGAAATATTCATCATTAAAAACAGATAACTTTCATATACATTTTGACACCCTTTTAAGAGACATTTGAACCTGTTGCTGCGCAAACCTATCTCACATTGATGTTGATGACGGCAATGCTAACTTTTTTCTAATAATCATTAGTTACTTAAATTCACAAATATTTTTATAAAGCAGAAAAAATTATAACGCAGAAGCACTACTGTCTCCTTAGTTAACAGTTGATTTTCTGCTCTTACTCATTCCAGTTTTTGCTCTTTAATTCTATTCAAACCCATTTCTGAGTTGTTGATTTAATGAGCCAAATACATTTCAAGATATGACTCAACATATATTGCTTGTAAAACAGTTTACATACATGTTAAATATGTATCTGAATTTCTTCCCAATCATCAGCCTTGATAGAATTATGTATCACAGACTTTTCTAGCAATCATATTTCTCGTGCCAATGTTCTGCATGAACTCTATGATCGTCAAGCCCTTCATACTCAATTACACCTGCCTTACTCTCTGGATCATGATCAACCTGTTATGTTTAAATGCTTATTTAATCCCCATTTAATCAATATCTTTCTCAACACTGTTTCACATGAAGACTGTTTGATTTTTTTCCGAGTCTAACACTGAAGGTAAATTCAATTGCTTCTTTGATTCTTTTTTTGCCATTTTTAATTATGACTTTCATTTTAAAAGAGTTCTTCTCAATTCATCTACTAATAAATTGAAATTCTCAAATGAACTAATTTTAAAAGGTGTGTGTGTGTATATATATATATATATGTGTGTGTGTGTGTGTGTGTAATGGAACACACACTACAGCATTTTGTTGCCAAACATATTGACAGTTCTATTTGTGGCTTATACCTAACTGAACTTTCAAAGCTACAAGCAAGAAATTTAATCTTTCATCTGTTCGACAAATGACAATTATATTTCTTCATATAATAATAGAGTTAAAACTGCCAGGAATATCATCAGAAATTTCTCCAAGGCCAAAACTGAAGTGCAGTTTCCTCATAGAATGAACTTTCAGAACTCCTTGTCTCCCAATCCCTTGGAAATTGCTAACAATTTTAATCATCAATTCTGCCTCTCATATCCTAAGCCTAGATTACAAGCTTCCCAATCAAGATCTCTGTCTCAAACAATATTTCTACTCCCATCAGTCCCTAATTAAATTGTAAAGGTAATCTTTTCTTTTAAAAACAGTTGGACAGCAGGTTTTGATGAGATACCTATAACCATCATCAAATATGCTCCATCTTTGATTCCTTCCCCAATGTCTAGCATTTTTAACTCTTCCATATGTGAAGGTCACTTCCCATCTGTCTTAAAACTTGCTCATGTTTCTCCTTTCAATAAAAAAACGATTGTACATAGATTCTTGTAACTATTGTCCCATCTCAAATCCATCAGTTTTCTCTAAAATCCTGGAAAAATTGTTATACTCTCGTCTGATGAAAAATTAAAATAATTTTAACCTACTTCACCAATCTCAAAATGGCTTTAGGAATAACTGTTCTACCAATACTGCTACTTATCAACTTATTCACCAGATTATCTGTTCTTTTAATAATAATTAATTTGTCTTGAGGACCTTCTTTGATCTTAGCAAAGCCTTTAATACCATTAATCATGAAATCCTTTCCATGAAACTGAACAACTTAGGAATAATGTCACACTATGCTGGATTATGTCCTTTCTGTCTAGCCATCAGTAAATTGTCATAATACCTACTGTGACAGCTAATATCAGACATAATGTAAATTCTAAACCTTTCTCCATAAATTCTGGAGTTCCCCAAGGATCTGTTCTCGGACCCTTATTATTCATTATATTTATCAATGATCTACCAAATGCCCTTTCCAACACATATTCTGTAGTCTATGCTGATGATACTTCCGCTATCAGCCATTCCAAAAAACTGAATGACCAACATTTCAATGCCAGAAAATCAATTGAATCGACCAAATGGTGTAGTGACAATAATCTCCACTTAAATCATTAAAAACACTCTTTCTAAAATTTCATACAAAAATTTATCCTCTGAACAGTACTCTGATTAAAATAAACGACAACAACATTACTAGTTCAGATTCTACCTAATCCCTGGATTAGAGATGATCTAGATTAGTCTCATCACGCCAATCAACTTAAAAGTAAACTTTCTAGTAACATTTTTTATTCAAAGGTTAGTCACAATAGTTTCTCCAGAATCTCTTATTGCTGTTTATTATACCAATATTTACTCCCATTTATCTTATGGAATTATATTCTGGGGAAATTCATCTTCAGCAATCAAAGCCTCCGCACAAAAGCTCTTCTAAATGTTCCTAGCAGAACTACTGGACATACACTTTTTCAACATTTAGAACTCACTCTTCCCTGTATTTACATGTATATCCTATCTTGTGCCAGATTTGTAGAAAATGATCATCTTTTTCCCTTCAACTCCAACATCCATTCCAATTATACTCACCAAAATAATGATTTTCACTTCAATCACCCTCTCCCTTAAAGCCCCTCAATCTCTCACATTTACAACAAACTTCCTCCAACCATCAAAGATTGCTTGTCTACTAAATCTTTTAAAGCTTAAGTAATGAGGCTCCTTTTGTAGTCTTTGCCTTAAAAATTTTGAATTTGAATCACATATCCTGTTACTACCAAATCGCACTATCCTAAATCATAATTTTGTTTACAGCTTAATGTCTAAATCTAAAAGAAAGACAACCAATTACGAAAATAAAATATCAGAAACTACATGACAAGTATCAAGCTATTTTATTATGTATATATATATATGATACCTCTAGCCTCTTAAAAAATAATAATCTTCAATGCAAGAATCGTTCATAGATTTCCACCCATCTCTTTGCCGACAACTGATAACCCATCTTCTGATTCTGATATTAAAAATCTAGCCTTTGTATCAAAATCGTACATAGACTACGGATTTTCCTAAGGGTGACTGAAATATACTGTATAATACATAAAGATTATACTGTAGACTCTCATAACCAACGCAAATAAATTATATAGGTCCCAGCAATCGAAAAAATTCTGATACATGAGCGGCAACACCTAAATTATAATTTTTCATACTTGAGTTATCTTCATTTTTTAAACATAAACCTTACCATAGGTGTTTCTTTGGCTATATAAACAACGTCAGTTTTCCCTTTAAGTTCAACAGTGCAGCCTTGCCACGTGAAGACAGCGATCTTGGCACCAAACGTAAAGATGTAAGCCTTGCCCTTCACTAATTCCGTTCCAAAGACTTCTGCCATTCCACTTTTCAGCTTCAAATTAAAATTTCATTGGAATTTAAATTTTAACGACAGTTCTTCTCCCCAGTTCTGAGGAAATAAATTTAAAATACGTACCTCCAGGGAAACCTTTTCATTTTTAGATTCCACTTCAAATCTTAGTTCTGTATCAGGATCCAACTTAAATTCTTGCACATTAGAATCCTTATCTTTTTCTTCAGACATACTTAGGCCTTATAAATTATACCTTACTTTTGCATGATACTAACACTGAACAATATCAGCAATTTATAAATCTATTCGCTCTAGAAATTACATTTTTGATGTAATGTAACAAAAATTTTATAGTGACATTTTATAGATACAAGCCTATCAATATCTCATTATAATCAAATGAAAAACACACATAGGCCTTCGTTTACAATTGAAATTAAAATGAACGCTGAAATCTGAAATGCCGCCACCTCTTGGATCCCCGCTTTGTACTGTAGATACTGTACGACGATCGCATCGAATACTTATAGTCATTTGTTGCTAGAAATGGCTGTCTGGAGCTCACTGAGGACGTTCAGGCCTCTTTCTTCTTTATTGAGCAATTTAAAACAAGCTGGGAGTGGCGTGAATCCAGCCAAAAATGCGTCTATCGGTAATTTTCGTGGGAAAATTAGGTTGACATTTGTAATTTTGTTTTATTCTTGGTATTGGTGTATCTTATCTAATTATATGTATTTTGCCTTTCAGTACAGCGAGCGAACATGTCAGGGGGTGGTCATCGTGTTATGGATATAGTACCTTCTCGTTGGCAATGGCATAGATTTAAGGATCTTCTTCATTACTATGTACTTATCGGTGTTATACCGATGACTGCTATAGTTATGTATGCCAACATATTTATTGGTCCAGCACAACTGACCGAAATTCCGGAAGGATATGTTCCTAAGCACTGGGAATATTACAGAGTGAGTTTTTCTGTTGTACTTTCTCGTTTAGCTCGTAACAAGTTTGAATCTGCCTGAATTACTGTTTTGAAGGATGACCTTTTGCAATTTTCCACATTTAAATATAGTTGGATGAACAGTTATCGAAGTATTTCTTTTTCAGCACCCAATCACACGCTTTATTGCCCGATATATTCTTCAGAGTCCTCAACAAGAGTATGAAAAAATGTTACACATGCTTTATGAGGAAGAAGAAAGAATGAAACTTAGGTAAAGATTTCTACTTAATTTTTTACATTAATTAAGTGTAGTCGCATAAACCTTACTGGTCAAATAAACCTTCTTTAATATTAAGGAAACTGGAAAAGGAAGTTAAAGAAAAAATGGCCGAACGAGGTGACTACAAGGCATACTACTACTTGCCAGCCTACCCGAAATATTACCGCTACTCGAGAGAATTAGGAGAGAAGTTGGAGAGCATCCAGGGTGATTAAATATTGTCAGTAGTTTAGTAGTTGGAGCTATTTGGATCCGCGGTTGTATTAAATAATGTACAGAATTTGTAGTACGAATTTTAATTGTATAAACAGGCTATTTTAAGCCTGAAATATTAAATTAAATGTATAAGTCAATAAAAAAGCATTCACTTGAGAATTACATTATATTTGCCGTTAAATTTGAAGTCCCTTGTTTGGCAGTACATCTATTAAGATTTTCTCCTACAAGGAGAAAAATACAGGAATGGTCAGTGTCAAGTATTCAAGCACATCAATGACACTAACAGTTTATAATTTGACATGCCATAAAAGTTACAATATCACATTGGTGTGGTTTTCTTACATAGAGTGTAGTCATATCATCATACAAGTTACTACATTCACACTTTATTTACAAAATGATATTTTAATATCACAGGAATTATGACAGAACTTAACATTGTTCTGTACATTGACATGGCTGATTTGTTGCAGTAAAACTCTCATAATAAAATTCAGATAACAAATAAGCACTTCATTTTAACAGAAGATTCAAAATGATAGAAGTAATTACTATTCTGACTAACTTCTACTAATCATTAATTCTGTAAATTGGAAGGATAATTTTGGTATTGTTCTCTTCCCTAAATTTAACACAATTTCCCAGGAAACCGTGCTGATAGTGTGGCCACATTAACAAAACTAAATTAAGTAAATATCACTAGGAAATCATTAATAACATATTGAATGGTGATTATGATGCAATATAATTTCCCCAAGGTATTTTCTTTCACAAATAAAAATCTTGGTAATACTAGCAAAATAGTATAGCTTACCTTGTGGGGAAAGAGGATAAATAGCGAGTGTTTAAGATTATATGCAAAAGTATCTTACAGGAATACATCAAAAACAGAATATCAGATGGAATGAATGAGATTGGGATGTAAAGATGAATTATATGCGACTGGAAATCCGTATTGTCTGTATTTCTGCAACTATAGGAGTCACAAATTACCTGAAAGCGAACCACTTTAGAGTTTCATATGTTAAACTGATTGTTACTTGCTAATGATAAAATTAAAAATTAATAAGTTCTGAAATCTTGAATAAAAGTACACTGGCTGAATTTTTGCACAAAAATATGAAAGTTATGGATAGCTCATATTTATGCAGAAGGAAGACTTCTAGGTAAGCAAGGACTAGATCTTACTGCAGATATCAGTTTTGTTGCTGTAAATTATTAAGTGGATTCCTTACGCATGACTTCACTAAAGCAGATATGTAGCACCAAATATATGTTGAGATAACAAAAAATTGCAAATGATTAAAAAAAAAGTACACCCATGGAGGGAAATAAATGGTATAGTTTATATGACCAGATTAAGTAACGAGAATCATTAAGGCATTAATATGTTTTTGTAAGCACCAATTTGTAATTCTTTTACTAAAATCTGTGGTAATTAGATGCTAGCTGAGGTACTCACATTAAAAAAATAAACTAAGACCTTGTCTAGATCAAATGAATATAGAGTGCATGTGAAAGAAAAATTTGCTATCTATGGAAAGATTTTGAAAATTCTCATAAAAAATAAACTATCTGTAGAATAAATTTCCATACACTCAAGCAGTATAAAGTCTTACAAAAGTATATATAAGGACCATATGTTATAAGGAATTTGTTTGATATTTAATTATACCAACTACAAATGACACTTCCTTTGACAATTTAAAATTATATTGATATAAACAATATATGAGCTTTATGAAAGGATGTGCAAAAGGGGAGATTCTTCCTTTTTAACAGTTTACCAAAATTCATCATGGCTTAATTTTATAGGACAGAGATCATGAAAAAAGAGAAAGTGAAGATAGAATCCTAAATGATCTATTCAATGGCTTCAATTATGAGGTTTTGCTAAGAGAGAGTAAAATCCTTCAAATTCATTAGAAGTGTGGTGCTCTCCTAAAATTAAACAAAATCTCATTGCATTCACCCAGCTGCACCAAACCATGGCAATGTCATTGCAGACATTCTAACAAAGGAATGTTACACTTTATATAGACCTACAGACCTAGCAATAAACCATTTGATTCACCCAATATACAGTGGAGTAACACTTTCACAGCTTTCAAGGATTTAACAGTCTTCAATTCTCAATAGAAATCAGAATCGGAACTATGCCTGGAAAGATTTGAGGAATCTCCTGCACCATTTTTACCCTGCATAACATCCTCATCATCAGCTGGTGAACATGGACTACAAACACACTCATCGGTATAATATGCATCAGAATTATTACTGTCAAATCCTTGCTGAAGATCTCCTGACATACTTCCGGATGTATTGCTTTTCATTCTGAGAAGCTTCTGCAACTGGACTAGGTGACTGAGAAAGGTAGCATGTCTTCTCAAATCTAAAGTCAATCAAACAGAAAAAATTACAACTTACAATTTTTTAATGAAAATATAACCTTTTAATCGATAAGAAAATTTTTAAGCAAAGGACACAAAAATATAAGCATCCTCAACAGATGAACTTCCAAATAAAGATAAGAAATAAAAAATATGCATCAGCAGAGCAGACAAAAATTTACGGGCAACATTACAGACCAATCCGTATGTTTCAAGTATATTCATCTTAGATCTAAATAACTATGTTTCCAGCTGTAAGAAAAGCGGAAAACAATACTAAATTTTTAATTCATATATTTTTCCTGATTGCCATTCTTATTCAGGATATATCTAAGAGTGAAATTCAGTAATAACGCAAGTCTAGGGGCATTAAGTTTACACTCACATTATTGGCAACCCATGTTACTATTGGAAACAGCATGGGGAAACATAAAAAAAACCTGTAAAACTATATTCTGTAGCTAATTTATCTATGGATCACAATAGAAATTGGATTATTCTGATTTAAGTGCATGCCCTACTTTAATAGGAATCACTGCAATTCTTGGATATCTTCTCTTGCTAGGATAGTTGATAGTATTTTTTGTCATGTCTGAATGTTTAACAAATGTGAAAGTTACATTCTAGTTGTTGCCTCTCATTTGTGTTCAATTAATATGTTGATAAGATGACCAGTAGCAGAACCACTGCAATGCATCTGTAGGCACATCAAGAGAAAATTTGCTACAAAGTTGGCAGTCAATATAATCATTTTGAAGGACAAGGTGAGACCTGCAGTGGAACCAAAATTGATGAGGCACATAGTTACCATATTTTACTGTATTTTCTGTTAAAAACGCAGCATGAGAATAAATCTCATTTTAATTCAAATGAGCAATCAAAACCAATATTGTACGGATAAAAGACAACCTCAAAGCCAAAGCAAATTAAAGAATACTAAAATGATCCATCCAAGTACGAGACACATTAATTATTCTTATATACAGCTATTATCAAATCAGAATCAATACCGACTAAAAACTTGTAATAAATTTACTAAAATCTTATTCCCAAAAATAACTTTCTACACTAAAAATATTCATAACTAAGATAACAAATCATAATAAAGCATTTTCCTGGATGTCTCACTTTAATAAAATTTAAACATTTTGCAGATAAAGCATCAGATGAGCTATACTTCCATTTTACAATTTTAATATCAAGTTTTGAATGAGATTTTCAGTTATTACATTCAGGAACTACAAAATCACCAACTCATACTTATTAAATTACCCCACAGTTGTTTTCTGTTTAGATTCTAATATAGGATGCCTCTAATTTCTCAAATATTCCTTCCACAAATGTCATCAATATTTTCGTACATGTCTAGTGAAGTTACAAAGCATATACACTTTATTATTGATTTACTAGGCACTACTGGAAACAATCACCATCATCAGCAGTCATTATATGATTTTTAATTGATTGAATTTCAAGCTCAAACTCAATTTAAGCAGTCACCAAATACTTCAAAATAGACATTTCATTTTTTAAGACAATTTTTAACCTTTAATTAAAAATATAATTATTTCTTCCTCTCAAGTTTAGTATCCTGAATGTATCAATCGACTCTTCTCATAGATATTTTGAATGTCATTCCATATTTACTTTATTTTATTCATTAAAGACTGATTAATAAAAATACTTCTTTGTAAATTTTCAACATTAGGTGATTATTAGACAGCTATTTGTTGAAGTTTCAATGGAAGCATATTTACTACTTTTGGTCTTTCTTACATCTGAATGTTTACAAGAGTGAGAATTTAATTCTTAATTGCAAAGTAGAAAAGACTTTGAGAAGATAATATGCTCTAAATGTAGCTTCATTCAGAATCTAGAAGTAGAAAGCATTTGAAACTTACACACCAAAAAAGTATATTCTAGAAATAATCATAGATATAGTTCTACTTCTATAAACAATTATTCAGAAACCTAACTTCTTATTGCTGACAAGTTTCTCAAAAGAGAATGTCAGAAGAAAAGCACTTACTTTTAAGTCTCTGATTAGCAACATGATTAAAACATAAAGGAAAGATAGATAGCACAAAGTTATTTTTGTAAGCTCAAAGTAAATTAAGACAATGATATGTTATGAATAAATTATTATTATTGAGTTAATTACAACTATGTTTTTCAGTGATCACCAAATGACATGAATATATCATTGATTTACTACAAAAATAAAAGCTGGATGAACAAAATTCCTTTACTAATAACATATCTATCTAAAATAAAATACTTTACCTGATTCAAAGTTCTCCTGCTCATTTTCGGAGCTTGCCTGAGGGTGATCTATTCCAGTAAATGGTCCAGCTGATGAAAGGATGAGTGCCAGACAGTGAGCCACTCTGCTATTGGGAGCACATGCCAGTGCTGGTGTGAGACCATAATTATCAGTAACTAATATTGAAGAGCCTCTAGCCAACATGCGACGTGTTACATCAACCAATCCATTCCTGGCACTCAAATGTAAAGGCCTAAAAAAAAAATACAATCTTTAATAAGAAAGAGAGTTTTGATGATACAATCAGTATACGAATGAACATGAATACTGCCCAATGTCAATAAATGAAGAAAAAACTGCCCAAAAAGGAAACAAAGGTTGTATTTTTTCCACAAATTTATTTTCTTCCTCAGCCAAAACTGGCGGCCTTGCTGTTAGTAAGGAAGAAAATTCTAAAATATACCAATCTTATATCTTCCATGACTTTTCTTCACTTACCTGATACTGTGAGGAAAAGAGCCCAATTTTTCAAATGCTATCAACAAAGAAGTTTACTTTTATGTTCATTCAGATAAATTCAGAGCCTTTCTGATTTCATATAAAAATACAGACTTTCTGAGTTTTCACAGAAATAAACAATGTACAGTAAAACCTGTTGAAGACACTCCTGCTTAACCCTTTGGGAGTGAAGGCCGCCGATGGCACTCAGGAGCAGAGGACGCCTATGGGCACTTGAAGGGATTATTTGCTTTCCTCTTCTGCCACAGACCTCTTTGAGAGAGCTAAAATTTTGCCTAGCTTCTCAGTACAGTTTGTGTAACTAAGGAGTGAGGCCATTTCAGTTTTCCTCACTTTTTTCCTTTACTTTCATAGCTAATCTCAAAGGGTTAATACATGGTTTTCTCCTCGTCTCTGCCACATGAGTAACAAGGTTGAAGTAACACTTAAAATGCAATTCTGAAAAATTGCTTCATTATAGAGTGATAAAGGACAAATATGAAGTAACATAGGAAGATGTTCTTTTTGTCTGGAAAGCAGACCATCTTTAAAAAAATATGACAAGAAAGCTACAAATGTATTACAATAGTTTACACTCTACTTATCAACATCTGTCACAAATAGAGCAAACTAAATAGATTCCTTTTTGTTTTTAAGATGAAAGGTACTTGTTTCAAAATGAGAGCCAAAAAATCCTACCCTTCATTTTCTAATTTAAAAGAAGTACAGAATTTTAATCTACCAGTAATAATTCTATCCTGCTTGTAATGCGATTTTTGCTCTGTTCCCAGAAAACCGTCATAATTAGGTTTTACTGTTTGCAGATTAAATTTATTAAATGATGCAGGTAGATGTAATTTTAATAAATGTTGTGTATAAAAATATGTTTCACAAAGAATCAACAAGGATAAAGGAAGTACTAATAAAGGATAAATCAATGCTGAATACTACAGGTCTTACAGGAATATCTATTTTTGTGGAGTTTTGGCAAGCCATAGACTCTGTGGAGGTTAAGGGTTCATGTTTATCAATTTCCAACAATCACTGTCACTAAATATCAGAGACTTATTTAAAGATTCTTTCTTTCCCCGTTAAGCTTAAGATTCCCTGTTACACAAACTTTCCTCTAGATTAAATAGTCTCATAATCGAATTTACATACTTCAAACCTAAATACACAGATTCCTGCAAAGAACTTTTACCAGCATTTGTACAAAAGTTAATTATTTCAAGTTTGACAATATTTATGTTCAAAAAGAAGGGCTAGCTATTGGTTCCCCTCTTTCTCCTGTTTTAGCTGAACTGTTTTTGCATCAATTTGAATGCAATTTATTTAGTTCTGGGAGTATGTTACTGAATTTTGTGTTAAAGTGGTTCAGATTTGTGGATGATATTTTTTGTATTATGACAGGTATGGTTATACAGCTGAGTATGCTTGTAAAATTGTTCAATTCCCTTCATACTTTCTTTAAATTTACACATGAATTGGAAATTAATCATACTCTTAACTCCCTCAACCTATCCATAACCCTAACCCACAATACCTTGGAATTTTTCATTTATCGTAAACCTACCAAGACCTCCCACCTGATTCCTTTCCCCTATAACCACCATCACTCCCAAAAAATGCTGCTTTTCACTCCCTTCAACATACTCTTAGAGTGATCATGGAGGAGTTCCACCATAACTCACCGAAATCTGTCAAGTTCATACTCTTAAACATCCCCCTTTCACCCTCAAACTATTAAAAGAATTGGATATCATCCTCTATTTCGCATGGGTAAAGTAAACCGGTCTCCCTCTGTTTCCATAAACCGTTTGCCAGATAAGAACCTCAAAAACCTAGCTTTAAAAAAGATTTACTCCACTAAATCAATCATTACTCATCCTAGTTGGTAAATTAAATTTCTGTGGGCCTTAATGCATAAAATATCAAACTTTTTCTTGCAAATAATTTCCGTCCAACTTTCTACAATAATTTTTGCCTCAAGAATTTCTTATGCAATAGCAAGGGTTTTGTTGACGTGTTATCAAAATCTGGGGTATATCAACTCTGTAATGATTGTAAATGTATTTGCATTGGTGAAAGTGGAAGTTTTTTTTAAATTAAGAGCTAAAGAACACCAAAAATGTTTTGAAAAAGGTTCGCAACAATCTCATTTCGTGAATCATTGGCTAGTATCCAATCATTCTTCTGATTTTAGACCCCAGATTCTTCATGTGGCCAAGAAGGGGAGCAGACTCAATATACTGGAAAAAATGGAAATTATCCAAACAAACTAAAATCCTTATTATATCCTCATTAATGAATATAATTTTCCTTACTCCTCTACCCTACTAACAGCAACCCTTTCTCACCCTTCTCCCTCCCCTTCCTCTTGTTCAACTACCAAATGTCTTTCTGTGAATTCTAACTTTGACCTCTTCCTCATAATTCTGTCCTATCCCTCCCCAACAAATATTTTGTGAAAAATTAGTTCCTGACTTCACTTTATAATGATTGATAAGTGTTTCCTGTTTCCTTTTTTTCCTGTCATGAACTTCCACAAAGTTACTCGCCATTCTGTTGACTTTGTTCCATTTTTGCTGGGAAAGTCCTGTTGCCAGCCCAGACCCATCCTTATGATAGAAATATCTCTTTGTCCTGTTAAGTCTTCCACCAAAAATTATGATTTTTAATGAAATTCATGAGCAAATCTAAAGATAATTGAATTTCTTCATATTAAATTTTACTATCATGAGAATCATTTAATTACAAAATATACGCACAGGTTGCAGTGAAAAAAGTTAACTTCTCAAAATGACACTTTCGCCTTCAAAATTTATTAATCCTGTGTACTTGATAGTTTATTTGCTCATAGGAACTAGGGTACATTATCCTTAGTTAAGGCAAAAATTTCATCAACAGAATGGGAAAATTCTCTATCAAAATATAGTAGAAGTCGGTTATAACAAGAGCTGAAAAAATATTGGAAAACAATTTGTAATAAACTGCACTCGTTATAGTTGATTTCTAATACTAAGGGTCTGTTCTCTTGAATCCAAGGGCAGCAAGTGTGGCAGAATGGAACTGTAGTGTTTTTAATTCACACAAAAATGCTTCAGAATGCTTAAAGAGTACATTCACATAAAAAATATTAGTCATTGATTAATAAACCATAGCCAGGGCGTCTTCTAATATAAAATGTGGAATCCGAAGTAGCACTGATTGTAATTCCTATATTCCCACGCATCCTGGATCAGACAATTTGGTGCAATGTTTCGTATGAAACAAATCCGACAGGTAGATGCCAATATGATGGAAATTCAGTTTAAAATTAGGGTCACCGTGAAGAAACAAGAGATGTGGGAATAGTAATTACTGAAGGACAAAGGGGAGAGTGAAACTCGTGAGGCCTCTAATCAAAGCTTCCAAATTATATGATGATAATTATTTCTGCTCTTTGAAGAGATAATGTGCCTCAGATTACCATTTGCTTGTCGCACTTTGTCTCTCATGTCAATTGATGATTCCGAGATATATAGAAACGTGGTACTCGTTATACCAATACTTCAGAAATTACCACTCGCTATCATGGATGCTTTTCCCCATCTTTTTGCTGTAAGACGGACAATGGCCAAATGTTATTAGCTATATCGCAACTCTTGTTATATGCTGCACTTGTTATAACAGACTTCTATTGTATCTACACTGATATAATGACCACATGGTATGTAGTCATTACCTCTTTTTTTGGCAATACAGTTACATTTTATTCATGAGATGTGTCACATTTTCAACTTTGTGAGATATAGTCTCTGGTCAAATTTGTATTAATCCCTATGTAATTTTTGATTTACTGAATTTACTAGCTGATTAGATGCAAGTGATATGTTCCTCAGAATCTATATTGATGTATTTTGATTTTGTAATTTACAGTAATAAAATAAGATTGTAGCATATGAAAATCATCTGCCATGATATCAGTTACTGATGATCAATACCTGGTTAACTTTTACTGCTGCTAATGAAATCATCTCTAGAGTTATTTTCAATCAATTTCTTACTTCCTCAACAAAGTTTCTATCTGCTTCCATTTAAGGAATTTCTTATCTACATATCAGCTAAATCAATGAATATATAATAAACTTTAGCTATTAAAAAGCAATTGTCGGAGGGTATACTCACGTCTGTCCTCTACAATTCTGTATATTGACTATATGGGCTGTTTTTCTAGAGTCTTCACCAATACGATCTAATAGTAGTAAAGCACACTCTGAATTGCACTGCATACAAGCATGATGCAAAGCTGTAGCACCTTCATTATCAATAGCACTCACGTCAGCCTTCCAGTCCAGCAATATTTCTGAAGGAAAGTAAATTAAATGCAATTAAAAATTTTTATATAAAACATTACAGATGTATAGATGAAATATTGAAAAACAACAAATGTAAATCCAAATATACAACCCATTCTAGACAAAGAAAACAATTTACGACCTATTATATACATTTTAAAGGAGACAGGATATTATAAATTTATTTATAACATCTTTTTAATGAAAACAAGAAATATAGAGAGTGTACCTAAAGCAGGAGCATTTCCAACACGTGCAGCAGCTACTAAAGGAGTTCGCTGCCGATGATCTTTGGGATTGGCAGGAGCACCATGACGAGAAAGTAATGCATAGACACACCGGGGTTCCCTTCGTACTGCAGCAACATGTAATGGTGTTCGACCACGGGAATCCTCAAGGCTTCGAATGGCTTCACTACCAAAGGTATCAGCTAAAATTTCAAGACAATCTTCACTGCCTCTATAACTTTATCCAAGAGAAAAGCATATTAACTTACAACATTTGTTTGATAATCCTAATTCAATTAATATTGATCATTCCATTCAACAAAATCTGAGGTTTAATTACCTAAAAGATATTTGTGTAAGAATTGGTACAGAATAAAATATAACAGTTGGCTCATAATTGAGGGCATAAAACGTTAAGAATTTGGAAAGTTTAGAAATAAATCAATATATTGCAATATATTAAAATTTAAAGCAAAGAGGATAGAGGAAATGAAAATAATATAATTTAGCAGAGTTCTGGAAAGATAATGAGTCTATTGTTTTACTTGAGAATTACAAGAGTTTTTTTCCTGTTATTTGTAAGATGTGACATTTGCAAGAGATAAAAATAATATTCAAATGCAAAGTGGATCATTAACATCTACAAAAAGTTATTGGATGCGATTGTTGAATTCATATGACTTTTTTCATTCTTACATAATGATGAATGAACAGTACTTACACAGCACAGTGAACAGGAGAGAATGGATTTCCAACATTAAGTCCACGAGTCCAATTTTTTAGAAGTAGCTGAAGACAGACGGGATTACCTGCAACGATATTAATCTTCAGAAAATTTTCCTTTCCATGACATATAGCTATAAAAAATGCATCAATATACCAAACAGATTTTCATATGAAACCCTCAACTTATGCAGTTAAATGCATAATAGTACTCCAAAATGATCAATGCATAGGTTTTTACATTCCCTTATCACTATAAGGACTGTGAAGCACTCAAAATATGACAGATGACCTGATAGAATAACAAGCCCTCTTAAGAAATTCAGTTTACTCAGTTCACAAATGAGGAATGCAATATTTACAACTTTCACCACTGATAGATTTTCTCTTTAACTTTTTGGAAGGTGAGTTTTTAGTTGCATCGCCTAGAGTCTTTCAATCAACTCTATACCCCTTGCCATGCCTCGATAGATGGGTTGCATTTCATATTATAAAATACTATGTATGGATTTAGTTAGGTATACTACTAACACGCTATCCAAGTTAAAATCTTCTATAATGTAAGCCTGTTGTAAAGTAATTTGGCCAGTAAGCTTCAGGAGTCAATACATCATGTCCAAAAATGATGTTTAATGCCCCAGCATCACTGAGGAAGAAGTAGATGGCAGAGCTTATACTGATTTAGCATTTTTGGATATGATAAACCAGCTGGTTGACAAAGCACTAAGCAAAGATGGAGAGATAAAAATTATTCAGTACATGAAAGATTATCAAGAAAGGAGTGATAAAATAAATCCTACTCTCTAAACCACAAGTTTGATTTTGGAAGGTCTTTAACTGGCCAATAACATGGAGAATAATATTATAACAAATAATACCAATATCAAATTAGTGCAGATCCAACCAGATCAAGTTACCTCAGGCATCTTTCAAAGAAGTGCAATCAGACATATTTATAATAATAAATTTCTATGACTTGAGCAACATGATAAAAGCAATGTTAAGATATTTGTGGACGAAGTTACATACTTATATATATATATATATATATATATATATATATATATATATATATAAGTATATATATATATATATATATGTATAGTTCGTTTCCTCAAAATGAAACTATTGTATCAGGATTACTCATATAAAAATACAATATAATATTAATGTAGGAATAAGGAATGTATAAAAACATATTTGTTTCAGCTGAAAATATCTGAGAAGACAAATTTAAGAATGTTGGCTTTATAAATATATAGGATGAAAAATTAAAGAGCAATTCTATTTCCCTATGGTCAGATCCCACCTGGAAGATATGGAAATAACTGTATTTTTGGACTTGTGACAACTTTCTGCTGATAGTCTTTTGGCAAAGTCTGACATTTGCATTAGACTAATATATCATGTGGGTTGAATAGAAGAATCGAGGGAAAAATTAATGAGTACATAGGAAATAACCAGTTCCGTTTTCAGAGAGGGAAAGGAATGAGGGATGCAATTGGGGTAATGAGGGTACTCATTGAACAAACCTTAGAATTTAAAAGGAACACTTATGTATGTTTTGTTGACTTTGAAAAGGCCTTCAATAGAGTTCAATGGCCAAAACTGATGGTGATTCTAAAGAAAAATTGGGTTAGACTGGAAAGATAGGTGTTTAGTGCAAAATTTGTATTTCAATCAGACCACACAAGCAGGAGTTGCTAATAGGGAATCAGAATGGTCAGAGTTAGGGAGGGGAGTAAGACAAGGCTGTGCTTTATCACCATCTCTTTTTAACATATATGCAGAAGAAATGGTCAAAGAAGCTTGGGATCAAATAGATAAGGGAGTAAAAGTTGGTGAGGAAGAAGTGAAATCAGTAAGATATGCAGATGACAAGTGTGCAAGTCTGAAAGAAGTTTGCAAATCCTACTAAATGCACTTAACAATATAGCAGAGGAGTTTAGAATGTAAGAAAGACTAAAATAATGAAGTTTTCGATGGGAAAGAAATCTAAGTTAACGATAAGGGTGGATGGGGAAAAACTGGAACAAATAGATCAATTTTCATAATTGGGCAGCCTTCTTTCTGAGGATGGAAGATGCTCAACAGAGATTAGAAAAAGGATAGCATTAGGGAAAGAAGCATTCATGAAGCAAAGGGAACTGATGACGAAGTGCCTTGATAAAGGAATCAAGAAAAGATCAGTAAAATCCTTGGTGCGGAGTATAATGTGTACGAGTGTGAAACGTGGGCATTAAGAAAAGAAGATATAAAAAGATTAGAGGTTTTTGAGATATGGGTATGGCGTAGAATGGAGAAAGTAAGCTGGGTCGACAGAAAAACGAATGAGGAGGTACTAGAATTGGTTGGGGAGAAGAGGGTGTTAGTTGAAGTAATTAAAAATAGACAAAAGAAATAGGTGGGTCAAATATTGAGAGGAGAGGGAAGAAAACGATCAAGGGAAGAAAGCTAGGGAAAAGACAGAGGGGAAGATAAAGACAGAAGTTGTTAGATGAACCAAGAGGTGGGATGAGTTACCGGGAATTGAAGGAGACGGAACTGAATAGGGAATGTGGGGGCACATGAACCTACCATAAGGTAGAACACATATCATGTGGGGGTGATTTTCCACCTACTCCTTTGCCAAAAAATCAATATCTTGTAAGCTTATCTGGCAGGGGAAATATGATCAAGAACTTGAGAAGGTGCTGGGCAAGGTGAATTTATTAAATAGTGATACTATAAGAAGAAGCAAGCTTTACTAAATTGATCTCAAATGTATATTTAAAATCTCTGAAAAAATGGAGATTAGAAACTATACTGCAATTGCTTGATGAATTCAAAGAAAGTTTGTTTGTGGAAGGCTAGTCAGTACTCTGCAAATCCCTGCTACTTCAGCAAATCTGTGTAAAATAAGAGAAATAGAAACTATGAATAGAAATTTTCAAACCTAAATCTTCCTATAAACAGAGTGAGATAACATCAAGCACAGAAAGATTGAATGCTTGGTATTTATACTAGCTGCAAAATGTAGAAAGGTGGTTAGCTGGGTAATACTGTATATGAGGATAGGGTCAAATATTAATCACCAATTTCATTCCAAAATAATTGGGGAACTCCATGAAACAAGGTAAAACAATATTTCAAAATAGAATGAAAATATTAATCCCATTGGAGACACCCTGGCTAGTGCCACCATAACGTCATTGAGTCCTTTTAGAGTTATGTGCTAATACTTCAAATGATTAAATTAATATTCATAATTTCATGATTGTCATATTGAACAGTATGTAGTATCATTATTAATAAAGTATAAGTTAGAAATAACAATAATTTTACCTTTGAGATAAATGTTGCTCAACTAGTCTACATTTAATCTTGTAAATTGTATACATGTCAAAAGATGTTCAAGCAAAAGAGAAAGAAGATATACTAATCACAATACCACAAACATCTAATGCTAAGGCAAGTCTTGTATATTGTTTTACTATTGTATTATTATTTATTGTGTATCATATGTGTTAGATATTTTCAGAAAAGAAAGCTGAAAAACTACTCTTTACTGCCACTAATTCCTTTCTCTACCACATTTTGATTACAAAGTCTCTTTGTGTGATACTTACCTCAGTCGAATACTAAATGGAACTGAAAATAAAATTTTTCACTACAATATTGAACTTTTATTTCAAACTGATGTAACAATACTCTAAAAAATAACAAGACTGGGAAAACACCCTAGAAAATTAAAATGAGTGAAAAAACCATACCATTATAACAGCTCCAATGTAAAGGAGTACATCCTTGATTATCTAGCTTATCTAATATATTTTGAGCATCTCTGTGATTTATAACTTCTAGAAGACACTCTAAATGGCCTGATGCTGCAGCTAAATGCAGAGCTGTTTTACCCCCCGATAAATCTTCTCTCTTTGTTTTCTTTTCTTCCATTGGATGCCTTTTTGGTGTTTGCCATTTCACTGGATGGTCTATAGAGGCACCAGCATGCACCAAAAGATTGACACATCCTTTACGGTTTAGGGCAACCTTATAAAAGGGAAAAAGACATTTAGTCAATAATAGAAATCTGCTGTATTTTATATTTGCATTTGTAAAATAAATAAAACTTCCTCAGAATAGTCATGATAATGGTAATTAGATAGCTATTTAAATAAAAGATAGGATAATGTATATCTTACAGCTCTAAACATTGCATTCAGACAGTTCTCATCAACATCATCTACACTTGCATTGGCCTCTAAGAGTACTGTCACACATTTTTCATGCCCTTGTTCCACTGCTAGCATAAGTGCTGTCCTAAGAAATCAAAATATTTAATTCATTAGCAAAAGTGATAGAGAGATAATAAATCAAATCAAATAATTTTTTTCATGAAATTCATCATTACATTTCATCAAATATCATTACTACAATAAAAAATACTCAAATCTAAGCAAATTCTGAGAATTTTAAATAATGAATGGACAATAAAGCAATGTTTCATTTTGTATTTAAGTTGGAGTTTTTATATAACTTAATTTTCATTTTGTGTATGATGAATCATGATATAATATTGCGCTACGGTGGATGAGTTACAGTATTTGACTTTGATAATAAGTAGAATAGGATAACCTAAAAATTACTGAAGTTTTAAGCCAGATTAGGAGTAAATATCTCCAACAATACTTTCAGATTTATTATTCCTAAGCAAATGAATTATTTTATAATTTTTCCTAGCAATAAATACTGCATGTCTGTTTCTGACAATGCCTATCAGTAATCAACTATACTCAACAACAGAGAAACTACCATTCTCTACAGAACCAAAATACTTTCTTTTTCATGTTTTCAGGACATTTAACATAACTCTGCCATATGAAAGTTATCTAGAACTAAAATTTACTTCGTCTCCAACAATTTGACAGCTTTTACAAAATTATCAGCCTAATTTATATTAATTCATTCAATATACAGTGGTACCTTGAGATACGAGTGCCCTAACATACGAGTTTTTTGAGATACGAGCCGTCAAGCAAGCCAAGTTTTGCTTTGAGATACAAGCAACATTTTGAGATACGAGGAACGGCTACACACGACCCACCAGTTTACTGTGCCTCGTGCGTCTCGCATTATCCCACGCAGCCCCCCAGTATGCTTGTTTACCTCACTGTTGAAGCATCTTTGATAAGTTTTTCTAGGGCTTTGTGTGCAGTTAAATACTTTATCACATTTCTTTTTAAAACCTTGGGTCCGAAGAAAGTGAGTGGAAAGGTCAATGATGAAGATGACGTCTATTGAATTAAAGTGTGAAATCATAGAAAAAATGAGCGAGATGTGCGAGTAGCTGACTTCGTGAGGTAGTACGGGCGTAGTACTTCAACGATATGTACTGTGCTTAAACAGAAGGAATCAATAAAGGGTATAACGCCAGCTAAGGGCGTTACAATAATTTCTAAGCTCCGGAGCTCTCTCCATGAAAAGATGGAGAAACTGCTAATTGTTTGAGTTACGGAGAAGCAGCTTAAAGGCGATATTTTAACACAGGGCATCATATGCGAGAAAGCACGAGCAATTTACAGTGATTTGCTGACTCAGACCCCGCGCACTTCCACGGACGAGGCATCGTAAGACTCGTTTAAAGCCAGTCGAGGCAAATTTGACAACTTTAGGAAAAGGACCGGCATTTACTCTGTTGTCAGGCATGGTGAGGCTGCAAGTTCGGATCTGAAGGCAGCTAAGGATTATCTCAAAACTTTTTCCGAACCGATAGAAGCCAAAGGACACATCCCCCAGCAATTCTTCAACTGTGACTAGACGGAGCTTTTCTGGAAGAAGATGCCGAATAGGACTTGCATAACGACAGAGGAGAAGATTAATTGCCTAACTCATTTCCTCAACATTCTGAAAGGGAAGAAGGAACAAACCTCCTTGGACATGTTTTTTTTTTTTTTTAATCCGGCGAAAAAAGACCAGTGAAGAAAAAAGCAGTAACTAAAATTATGCATAAAGCAGCATTTAAGTTGTGTGTAAGTTGCATTTTAGTGACCAAAATACTACAAATACACTTTATAAAGCAAGTTTATTTCTTTACGTTATCTTTTATTATGTTTTTATACAATATTTGTCATTTATAAATACATTTTTCCTATTCAAAAACACGTAACAAGAACAACTGGGGTGGCATTTTGGGGCCTGGAACGAATTAATGGCATTTCAATTAATTACAATGGGGAAAATTGCTTTGAGATACGAGCAAGGTTACGGAACGAATTAAACTCGTATCTCGAGGTACCACTGTATTTCCTTTGAAGAGATTTTCACTTGTTCCTTTACATTGTCTGAGTTATTTTATACAAATTTTTCCATTACAGTATTGCATTCACCGATTTCTCAATTTTTCCAATTTACAAAAATAATTCTGATTTCTTATACTTGTACACTCTTTTTCTCTTCCTACAAGTAAAATAAATAATCTCAATGACAATTGACAGGAAATATGTGAGGAATAAAATTATTATTATCATTATTGAATCATTACTAAGAAAACAGATATTAGCTCATTTGCAAAGATTATTATCTTCAATATTCAATTTTTTTCATAGTAATATATACTGGAAATGAATGAATACTGAATAATTGAGATTAAAAAATTAAAAATTGAAAATGTAAGTTAAATAAATATAAACTAATCATACCTTCCATGATGGTCTTTTGCATCAACTATGGAAAGGTTTCCAGAAAAATTCAAGAGAAATCGCAGATCTTTATCATGACCATGTAAAGCAGCTTTGTGAATCGGAGTATGGCCCATTGTATTGTCTTTCACACACACAGTAGCATGCTGTCTACAGAGATTATTTACACACAGGGAATTACCTAGAAGAATAAGTATTAATCCATTCATATTTATGTCAAGATTACCGATTAAGATATGAACAAAAAGCTCATGGATTATCAGACAGATTTTTTAAAAGTTTATAACATTCTTTAGAAGAAAAAGCAGGTTGGACACCTGGTTGACACAACTGTCTTTAATACCAAAATAAAATGAAAGTTCTATTCTTTTGCACTTACCTCGAGATGCTGCTAGAGCTAAGGGCGTTCTTCCATTTTCTTCCTGAATATTTACATTCTTAAAATGTGGAAAGAGCATTTCAAGAATAGCATGGTGGTCGTAATAAGCCTGAAATAAGAAAAATGTATGCAGGATATTATATACCACACTTTCATATATTTCTCTCTTATCAATTGGAACCCTCTCCAAATCAAAAAGGAGATTGTTATGAGATTTAAAAATATGGCAGTTTATAGTAATATTGTAAGACATGTTTACAAAAGGACAAAAGAAAGAGTAGAACAAGATGAAAAAGTACAGAATAACTTCCATTTACTAGCTACAAAAATTGCTATCCCATCCTATCTTAAAATCCAACAGCCTGTGTTTGTATCCAAATATGGTCATTGAACAACTCACCCTTGACTTCTTGTTAACTAGATTTCTATAAATTTGAGATGCATACATAATTTATCACAAATAACAAAACTGCAGTAATGTTAGATTACCTATACAGCCTTTATGTATATATACATATCTATTACTTATACATGGGTCATCTGAAAAGTTTCCGACATTTCCCCATTTCTCAACATGTTTTCTGAAAAATTTCTGAAGATTTCTGAAAAATCTGGGGTTGGAAACTTTTCAGACCACCCTCATATAGATGCATGGGGGGATATATGTAAGATACGAATGCTCAGCCTATACTATAAGGGCCACAAACGACCTGATTTTTCAAAATAGGGTAGGGACCCTGACTGTCTCACCACAGGAAAAAAGGAAAATGTTCCTAGGTTCCATGGGTTCAAAACCATAAGGCCCTAAAAATCTGAACTCTCCTATAAGGATACATGGTGAAAATTTTCGGAAAGTATTTTGAGGCACTTAAGTAAGGTAAGATAGAGAATTCAAAATCTTGGAGGCTTTGATGTTGTGGTATTCTGTATTAGCAATCAAAGAAATGTCTCAAAATGATCATGGGTTTGACTGGTGTAAAATTCTCCCATTTAAATTAAAATGTGGGGACTTCTAAGAATTTTTTTCAAGGCCTTCCCAAAACAAGGAAACATAAGACTTCATATGTGAATGGAATATGTTTCATATAAGCATTTAACCATTTCCCCAGTGAACTGTGTTTTCATGTGAGAAGCAAAAGGGGGAACTGAATCTTTTTTAGGATCTTCTAGATACGATATTGACTATAAACTTTGTATTCAATTACCATTATCTCTACCAAGTCATATGCATTCTCATCTTATGAAAAGGTCCTTGGTTTAATCGACCGAATTTCATAGAATTAACTGAGGCTCCCTGGTCTCAGTTAATTCTATGAAACTTAAAGCAAAGATTTCAAATACATTTATTAAGCATTTCCTAGGAAAATAGAAATCCATAAACAGGCATGTGAAAAGCAGTCATGAATTTTTTATAATTATACAGGTTTTATACAGGTTATTCTTTCCCTGATGGTCCTTGTGTAGATGCTGGGGCACCATTTGCGTGTTTCACTATAGAGTGAAAAATGACTAAAATTAAGTAACTAAGACTGTTTCTTTGTGTGAAAAGCAGGCAATTCTTCAAAAATATTGTGTAAGGCAACCAGCATTGCACAACCCAATTGTGGCACTATCTTGTTTAAAATGCAGTTTGCCCCTAGAAAATCATCTTAAAAGCTAGGTTTTTACTATATTTCTAAACAAGGAGCTATAAATAAATAGTATATAATGCACCATGTAAATATGAAATTTTTTCCTCTGCTAAATGTACATTTTTCTGAGAAGTACAAGTTTCCTATAACCAAATTATTACAATGAAATTTCATATTTCTGAACCTACTTTATCTTATCCCTTCTCATTCAACTTATAATCTTTCCAGCTTGAGTTTGTATCAAATATGGGTTGTGGCTCTCCTCAAAATTTTAAACTTTCACATTGTGTTAAATAAACGGAGGCCACTATGTTAAAGAGCTGTTTGAACCCAAATGAATTAAACCTGTAATCCTTTGCATGTACAATAATGAAATTAATTTATAATAATTTTTATTTCATTCTTCTTCGAATAACCTTTAAAATGCGAATACTATTTCTGACACAACCTTTATTAGTACTCATTACTCCGTAATGAGTTATTGAGTCATCCAGAAAGTTAAGTAGTAAATAAATATGAAAAATAAATAAAAAATTTGAAAATTTGTGAAGATTTATATATTTATTAAATTATTTTCCATTTTGATTGATCACCTTTTGCCAACATCTGGGTAACTGGGATTGGCAAAAAGGTTCATCCAAGAATGCTCTTATAGCATTGTTGTTTTCCAAGGTACTTACTACGTACTCAGAGGTTTCTCTAAGGTAAGGTTACATACATGAATGTGAAAAACTAAAAACATTTTGAGATGAGTCAATATATACCTACCTTGAAGCATGATTAATAAAATGAAGAACTCTTCTTTCTTTTAATTATTTGTGGAGACAAAGTTAAAAATTTTGTTATTATCATTTTGTGCTATTAGCTTTTCACTATTTCCTCTAATATGAAAATTTTTAAAAAGCCCCAAGGAGGAATAGGCTTGAAAAAAGTCTGACAGGACCAGGAAATCAGACTTTTTTCAAGTCTATTCTTCGTTGGGATTTTTCCTGTTTGCACACCATCTTGTGCAAATTCACCCAATAACCCATTCCTTATTAAAATAAAAGCTTTTCTAAAAGATGTACTTACAGCTAGATGTAATGGAGTTGTGCGAGGCATTTCAGGTCCATATAAGGCATAATTTTTAGGCATAGCAGCAAGCAAAAGAGCCATTGGTTTAGTGAAATTACTACTTGTAGCAGCATAATGAATAGGGGTGAAGCCATTTATGTCTGCAGCAGTGGGTTCAGCTCGATGTTCCAGCAGATACTCCACCGTTTCACTGAAATTGTATATTTATACAGATAGAAAAAAGCAGTGCATCGGATTAACAATAAATACTGTAATATACAAAAAATAAAAATACATTCTATTAGAATCTATTAATTAAGCCTCAACTTTGTGGTAGGTATCCATTATAATGCAAATGACAGGGGAGCACTAATACCATCACTACAAATTTTTTGTAGGCCATGGTTTTCATCATTTAGGTAATCCTCAAGACATATGAAGCAATCTATATATGTAATAATAACCTTGCTGAATAAAGGGTCCTATAATAATAATATAATATATATTAGAAGGGAAGGGGGGAGAGAAGGCTGGGGTGTGAGAAAGTGTCTACAGGAATGTCTGTATGGGGAGAGAACATTTTGTTATTTGTTGTCATTAATGGTAAGGGTATGAAGGGGATTTTAAAACTTATTGAAAAGAATGGTCTATAAGGGAGAAATGGAAGATGATGACCTAATTAGTGCTCTCTTGTCATTTTTTATTATACATTTTATTGTGTAATAAAGAAAAATACTTTATGTTAATCATTTTAAAGAGCAAAAGAAGATATTTGCAAAATCATAATCAATTGTAGTAAAGAGGAAATAAAGATTTGTATAATACACCATGAAAAATAAATTCAGTGGTTTCAGATAAAAAAATTAATACTCTTAAAAAAAGTTAATTCAATGAAGATGAATCTTTAAAAGTGATACTTGTACAGAATCCAAAAGAAATGAAAAAAAAACTCACAAACTTGCTTAAGTACAAACAATACCATTTTTTCCTTTCAGCTCTGATGTGGCATGATTTGCACCACAATTGATTAACATGGCTATTTCTTTCTTGAGGATTTTGTACAAGTGTCTCTATTAAAAATTTTTGTACCATAAATTCCAACAAGTATAGGACAATGACTTTCTTTAACACAACATTTTGAAAAACCTAGCCAACATTTGATAATACCCTTAAGCAACATCCATAATAAGCAAAGAATTCAGCAAATGGCAAACATGTTCTCACATGTCATGCTCATGATGATTTATAATTTAATACATATCATTGAAGTAATGAAGATTTTGAAATTTGAAGAAAATAAAGTAAAACAACAAGCATGCAAAAAGTCAGTACTACTCATATCACATACAGTGAATCTTATATTCTTTGGTAGGTAGGTGGATCTAAGATGAGAAATATAAGATGTAGAATTGAAGTGCAGAAATTTGTTGATATAGTGATAGTCTACATTGTTACTATTCTACAGGTTTTGTTGGCTTACCTGCTGTATTTCAAATCTCATTATTCTAGAGGTTTCCAAATTCAATTATTATGGCACAGAAAAATCTTTAGCTATAAATAATTAGATGCAGAAAATCATAACAATTCAGGTAAGGAGCCCAACATTTGTAATTGTGTTCAGGAAAGATGGATTAGGAAGATAGATCTTCCAGATTCCACACCCAGAGGTGATGGTGAACTCAATCAGAATTCAGAAAAACTTTTTGTCACTTTATGAGCCTGTACTTTAGTGTCTCAATGTTGCCTATGATTTTAACTGGAAACATAATTGAAAATATTCTCTTTGAATTCTATTAATAGTTAATTCCCTTTTCATACAATATTGATTTTAAACTAGAAGTGAGTGAATAGTCTAAATTTTGTATTGATCCATCTTTTTGACAAATATTTCACAATGAAACAGTAAAACAGTTTGACATCTGCAAATCTCAAAATGTATCAAATGCAATATAGATTTGAATTGAGGAAATTTATTTTAATAACTCTTTTTATACTTTTACTTTCCAATTTTCTACATGAAATTTCTTTGGCTCATTTTGCAAGTTTCTAATAGAAAATAATTTACAAATCAAAATGACTGCAACTGCAAAATAATATCTTTCTTAAAAAGAAAATGTATTTTGCCTACATATGGAATTACAAAAGCCGAGTTTTCAATGAGTACTAGGGAAGGAAGCACAAGATACAGCACAAAACCAATGGAATTAATGTATAGCTCTTGATTTACTTACACAATATAATCAAGTCTTTCTTCATTTATTTCACTAATACATGTAAGATGTAATGGTGTTCTTCCAAGGCTATCTCGAGCATTGGTAGCTGAACCAACACCAACCAAAGCCATTACACATTCTATATGAGCCTTGGCAGCTGCATAATGTAGAGGCGTAAGCCCTAAATTATCTTCTGCCCGAAAGTCTGCCCCACTACTTACAAGAAGATCAAGACAATCCACTTTCCTAGAAAGGTTTAAGAATTCAAATATGATTTTAACTTAAACTTTCAAAGGTTTTAACTCAAGGAAACTCTCCACTTGATTTCACACTATTTAGTATGCAGAGTCTATGAGAGAAATAAAAAGTTCTAATAATTACTGGTTAGGCCAAAATTTATGTAAAGGGAATACTACTCCAGTTATCAGACAATGCAGAAAAGAATTTGTTTGATCACATGATTTTGTTTCTAACTATGAAAATTCATGGCAAGTTGAAGGAGGACTTATTTTTCATTTATCTCGAGAAACTGAAAAATATAATATTTTTTCAAACAAATTCATGGTATAAGTTTTACTTTTTCATTTGGTTTGAAAACAAAGTCATTGATAACTTTTTTGATAAGGATGCTTATTCTACAGATTACATATACAAAAATAAAATACACAGAAATCTGAATACAGATTCACCCAAGCTGAAGTGAAACTTGTGATAGATAAAACCTGAGCTATTCATCAACTAAGAACAAAATTAATACATAATAGAAACCAAGTGACGAAATCAGTAAAAGAGTCAACATCATTATGCTAAATAACACTTTTATATAGATAACTTCCTCTGAATCAGAACTTCCATAAACAAAATAGTCTCTAAAATTCACTTCTTAGTGAGAATTAGTAACTGCATAAAAGCATGGGTTTATTGAATATCACACATTTAAAATTAGTATATGAAAAGAGATTAATAGCTCTGTGAGTTGCAAAACATACCCTCTGTAAGCAGCAATATGTAAAGGAGTTTTCCCTGTATCATCTTGTGCATTTAAATCAACTCCACGCTGAAGAAATTTTCTGCAACACTGAACATAACCACCAATACAGCACATATGTAACAGAGTTCTGCCTGAAAGAAGAAAAAGTGTTGTCAACAATTTATTCTACAAATCTGATATTTTTTCTTTCCTTCATCAGACATCAAGGTCAAACTTAAGAAGAGTAGAACAAGAAGTTCATATCAAGAATAGAAAGACAAATTTCTGTTTTATAACTAATATCAAAAATCTGTAGTGGTTGACTCTTAAGATACACCCAAATGTAAAGAGAGTAAGGGAAGAGGAAAGTGTCAGTCATGAGAAACACTGTCCCCAGCCAAGAGTTTTTAATAGCTTGCCAACTGTAAATGCCCAACCAACCCCCATAATCCTGAAGCACAGAATTGTTATAAACAAAAACAAGAAAATAGCCATTCATATCCTAAGAGTGCAACCACTTTAACTTCATCATCATTAAATGCAATAGGCACTGTTGAAAGCTGCAATGAAATTCATCGAGGACATGCAGCTTATATCTGAGACTAAATACAATAGCTTTAAATCATGCCAAGGGAAAGAAAAGTGATTAGTAATTAGCGATTTTATTGTTCATTGGTAATTTGATCATTCATTAGTGGGATAAAAATTTCAATTTATATTGTATTTTGGATATCCCACATAGGTCAATGGTCTGAAGCAGGGATGTTATGTTGGATGAGAGAAACAAAACTTCAATTTTGGGTGGGTAAATATTATCATCCCAGGGTCACAAAGAGCATTGCTGAGGAGTTCCTTCAATTCAATTCTTATCTCATGAAATATTTTTCGTTCTCAAAGACAAAACAGTTCTGAAAACAATCTATGAATAAAGCTGTGGCAACCCAAGCCTTGCAGTTTGACTGCTTAAAGTACAAGTACATGAGGCTTGTAAGACTTGTATTTTTAAACTTCAGGAATTTTCATATGAAACACTTGTCCCTATTGTAATACAGTTTTTTTATTGCTCTGATGGTTGATTTATTCATTCCATATACTTGAGTAGTCTCTACATGTTTAATTATATCCAGATATTTTCTCATTGATGTCATAAAAATTAGGGTTCATTTCTTGAACTGTTTAAATGTTTAGTGGCCATACTAATGAGCTGCATAAATATTTACCATTAAACTACAATCATCAAAATTCACACTAAATAAACATTTGTTCAGGAATGATTAAACCAAAAGCATGATTCTTTCAGAGAAGCAATGAAACATTCAGCAAGTACTATCAGTTAACTGTCTATATTCAAGAAAAATAAAATCAATAGGGAGATAATTTGAGCATGGTTTATTCATTTCAAGGAAATTGTGCTTGAAATATCGCAAAGGTGAGAATGTATAAATTATCACAGAATGTGAATAATTAAACCACAGTTGATAAGGTATTATTTAATAATAACATAAACAATATGTTAAATAAAATACATTGAATAATAAATATATTATTATAAATTAAAATCTAAGGTATTTCACGAGAAACACTAAGCAAGTCATATAAAGGTTGTTGAGAAGTAAATTACTGATATGCTTCAGGCAGCTAATAAAAACAAGAAATGTGCAGTGGCGAAGAGTTAAACAGTAAAGTATTTATATTGCCAAAATTACCTCTGAAACCTCTACAAGAAGGGTTTGCACCAGAAGAAAGGAGTGTTCCACAGAGCAATTCATGGCCATTTAGAGCAGCTATATGCAATGCAGTGAGACCATTTTGGTCAGTGCAGTCTATAATAGCACCTGTAATATGCAGATAGTAGTCAATCACAATGTCTTCCATTAAAGTCTAATTTCTAAAAATTTAATTGGTAAATGAATAAAAAATAAAAAAAGAAATCTTTGAGAAATTAAATGGATTAACCAAAAACAATCAAATATCAAATTTACAAACATGCCTTGGACTAGGAAAAAAGGAATTAGTTTAGAAAACAAAACATTGAGAGATATCATATGAAAATTTCCAATGATGCCAACCTCATAAGAATAAGAAAAAAAGAGACAAAATGAATTACACAAAAAAACTGATTACATTCATTAATGCTCTCCATGAGCAACTGTAATCACAAAAGATATGCTCTACAACAATAAGGGGAAAAGTTGAACAGTGAATTAGCAAAAATTAATGTAAATAAACCAATTAAACCTAACGAAACATTGAGTAAAATTTTATGAAAATTTGAAAAACATATGGGCCATGCTATGTCAAGAATGTAATTAGAAATAGAAACAAACTCAAGAAATTCTGAGCTATAAAACCAACTCACTCTGTTTTCAGGAAAACTAAAGAAAGTATTCTTGAGTAGTTGATAAATGTTTGAATATAATATTTATTAGATATTAAATAAAATCAAATAAAGTATGTTAAAAAGTTACTCATAGGATCATATGAAGTTACTTTCTGGTGTCTCTGTCTTCTAATACTTCAAATACACTCAAAACAGGCTACAATTTGGCTTATAGTTTAATGACCAAACATATTATAGATGCCAAATAGTTATCAGTTAACAATTCATAACCATTGCTTTCTTAAGAAGTGACACTATAAGGGGCTATTAAATTTGTTTTCCAAATCTTGAGAATAAAATCATTAATTTTATTCCTAATCAACATATAAATTAACATAATCCTGTGTAGTTAGCTTTCCCTAATATCTACAAAAATATTCTGATATTCTCAATTACCTCCAAACAGTGTATCAGAAAGAATGAAAATGGTAACAAAAGTATAACAAGAACAATAAAAGGGTTTGTAAATACATCTGATACTCAAGGCTATGAATATATCTTTCTTAAAGTAATAATAATAATTATTGTGCTAGCATCTAATAAAGCAACTAATAATTATGCAAGCAACTATAAAGTTACTTGCATACTGCTAGCTAACCAGTCTGGTATCAAACCAAGCGCCATTACCGTAAACATTGCCACCAATTATGTTTAAGTAAAGACACCTCATACCATATGCCATATTTCGAGTCAATATCACACCAGGAATGTTCTCAAAAATGATTCTGAATTATCCATTAAATTGTATTTTTGGGGGGGAATGGTATGCTGGTGTCAAATCAAGGACCATCAGGAAAACTGTAAACTGCTTTTGTAAAACAAAGTAACCACTGATGTTCACATGCTGGGTTTTGGACATCTGTCTTCTCTTCAATTTCTGAATTCTATGTTCTCTTTAAATATTTTAAACATTCTGCTAACACCCCTTCCATACCTCCTGCTTGTCCATTCTTCATCTGCTTTATTGCTGCAATTACTTCTTCTGGGAGAATAGAGAGGGGATATTGTGAGTTTTGGCTTGCTTCTCGGTTTTCCTCTTTAGCACTTCCTTCACGTATAGGTTGCCAATGTATTCTGCTACTGTCCTCAGTTGTGCTTGTCTGTTGCAAGTTCTTGAGCCATCTTCCTTCCATATGGCTAAAATCTGCTTCTTACCCATTGATAGGCATTGTTTGATCTTCTTCACACTTTAGCTGTTTTCTATAGCCTCTAGCACAATTCTCTCACTAAAATTTCTTACGGTCCTTAATTGCCCTTCTAATAGTCCTACAAAACTCAACATATTCAATGTTATCCCTTTGTGTATCTGAATTCTTCAATTGATTTTGTTGTTTCATCATTTATCTGGTGCTGTCACTAAGCTTTCTATCCTTAGATCTTCCTTAACTTCCTTGGTTTCCAATTCTTCCTCTTGAAGCGCTGAGAATCTATTTCTAAGCTCCAGCTGGAATTTACTCTTGCTTTCTTCTAGTTTTTAATGCTTATTTCATGTTTCTTGCATGAAACCAACTTCTTGCATTCCATTTTGAGATTAATCTTCATTCTACATCTTACGATTCTGTGGTCACTCCCTCTGCTAAGGTCGTTCAAAACTTCACAGTCTTGTCAGATAAATACATACATACATACATACATACATATACATATATATATATATATATATATATATATATATATATATATATATATATATATATATATATATATATAAAAATAAAATACAAGGGGTTGTTGAAAATCACTCTCAAAAAATATTAACAGTTCAAACATTCACTTTTATTAAAATGATAAATTTTTCATAATATAGAAGGGCAAGATCAAATACTAGAAAGGTATTTGTAATCCAGTAAGTTAGTATAAGACTCAGAAAAGAAATTAACTTTACTTCTTAATCTAGTTTAAATGAAAGGAGTATATTAATGCACAAATTAGTTTTCATTTTCTAATAAGTCAAGGAATCCAAATACAAGCTTCTGAGTGTTAACTACAATCATTCCCTTTTAATTTCCCAATGAATGCAGAGTTAGATTTCCATAAAAATACCCCTTTCCAAAAAATCTCATAATGAAGATGATAAAACAAGGAATGATTTAAACTCACTGGAAAATATGAATGGCAGGAGCAAAAAATGATCCTCAGAGAACTAGCTCATCCATTTAAGCAGCCTGCAGAAATTGAGTGTTTGATAAGTAAATGGCATGAAAGAAGCATATTCAGGCATGAGAAAATACATCTTCCACTGAATCCTTGAGAAGAAAGCAAGGACTGAAATACTAAACAGCTTCCTTCGAAGGTGAGTGAAAATCTCAACTTATTGTATGCTCCATCAACATCCTTTGGTGAAGGATAATAGATAGTTATAAATCATTGGAACCAGCTAAGAAATAAATATATAATCTACACATTTTAAATCTTTGGTGTTTAACAAACCTTTGTCTATGAGAATTTTTGATCTCATGAATCGTCCATGGATGGCTGTCATATGAAGAGGAGTCCGCCCATCATTTGCTTGAGCATTAATATCCGCTTTGGAGTTTATGAGGTATTTAGCACATTCTTGACCCCCAGTGGAAGCACAAGCAATGTGGAGAGGTGTCTGGAATATCATTTCATGAATATAAAACACTACTATAACCAGAGTATATAAAAAAGGACAAAAGGAAGAGTTTAACTTTTTCAATGATTTTTTTCAAGAGTTAAACTTTTTCAATTCAATTTAAAATAAAATAAATTAAAGAAGGAATAAAATGCATAAGTTTTCCGTTAACATTAATAAGCTATATTCATTTGATCTTGGTATCCAATAAATGCAAGCTTTTTAGGAGATAATGAAGAGATATTGCAATGAAATTGAAAATTAGGAAAATTGTATAAATCATTTTTGTATAAAAGTGAGTTAAATATGAAGAAGTAAGGGATGACTTAAAGCAGTAATTCATGAAAAGATTAAATTGTATGACAATTTCATACAATGTACTGAATACTTCATAAAGCCTAAATACAGAATTCTGATTCACAACTATTGTGATAACAGGCCTCTTTTGGAAGAAAAGCCACAGAATTTTTTTACAGGGACAGTTATTATTTTTCCAAAATATGTGGCCAAAACTAAATTCGTGGCTTAGATTGGATGACTTTGGATTTATATACATGCAAAATCATTTACCTGTCCTTTCAAATTAGTTGGATTCAAAGAGGCATTGGCAGACAGCAAAAGGCTAGCCACTGTAACGTAACCACTAAGACAAGCACAGTGCAGTGGAGCATTTCCCTGATGGCAGGGAGCATCTACATTAGCACCAGCATCTATTAGCTCCTTTGCAGCTTCAAACTGACCTCTCAATGCTGCCGCATGCAATGGTGTATACCCCTGTAAAATATATCAATCAATAGTTAGTTACCGATTCTGTTGCAAAATGAAAGGTCAAGAAAAGAGTTAGGGTATCCAGAAAATATTTGCAGATAATAGAATGAATTCCATTATGTCCGTTCCATTTATCATTATCTAAAAGTGTAGAATGGTTTTGAAGCATAATTATTTATATGTGTCAATGCAGCATTTAATCCACATGCCCAAGGCAAGTGAATTACAAGACTGTAAACAAAATAAACTACCTAACCAAATTATTTCCCTCAAGTCAATGTGAAATTCAATAATCAAGCATAAAAAGAACATGCTGCACCCAGAACAGTGGCTCTGCTGAAGCTGTCCTTAAAATGTACTGATGATATTAAACTATTTTGGCTTTCCTTATTTGACTGGGTCCATTTATTTCATAAGCAACATGAAATTTTTAAACATATTCCTCAGTAAACGATTTTTAAAGATGAAGATATATCTTACTCTAAACTAATTCCTAACAGAATAAATGAAGATTTTTTTTTAATCCTAATTTTCCAGTGATAACAGAGTTCCACCATACTTCATTATCAAGGTCTGAATTTAATGAAACATTTTAGTGCGTTAACAATTTTGGGCCAGACTAAAACAGACGACTGATTTAAAACAATGTTTACTGTTTCTGAAGTACATAGAAATGAAGCATTTAAACATATAATAAATATTCAACATATACAGCATAATTTCTAATGCAATTGATTACACCATTAAAATTATATGCATATATTTAATATTGGCATCATTAATTCTGATTTCTTAGGCAGGGAACTTTAAATATTTGGAATTTATAATGAAGATAAGGGAAATTATTATGCGGGGACTTCTAACCCAAAAAATATACACCAAATGTATTAAAAGAAATATAATACATAAATAATACAAGAAGTACATACATCCAAAAAACAGACATCAGATGTATATTTCATTTAATACACTAACAGTAATTAGATTTAGAATTAGGAACTTCTAATTTTATTTTTAAGTATGACATTCTGCTTTATTTCAATTAAAAAACTTATTAAACCCTCAAGTACTAAATAAGCAGCATGTTAATTGCACTGAATCAAGTGTAGACTTTAAAACTACCCATAGCTATGTGAATCAGAAGAAAAGCATCCTATGTTAAAAAAATACATCATACTTTTCAAGTAGCAAATGATAATGATAAAGGAATTGAGAAATAAAAATGTTGGAACATGAATTCAACATTACTTCTATTTTTGTATAATTATACTTACATCTTTGTCTATTGCATTAGGGTCTGCCCCGCTGTTAATTAATAGTTTCACTATTGAGTTGTATCCATTGCAAGCAGCCCAATGAAGAGGCCTTCGATCTTTTTTATCTAAAGCATTAACAAGACACCCACTGGATAGTAAGATTTGCACCATCTATAAGAATAAATCATGACAAAAGTACTATCAAAGATGTGTTGAAATGTAATGATGAAGCTTGCCACACAACCAGAAAGAAATCAGCAAATCATATTAACTGAAAAACTCAAACTTTATGGAAACTGTCTAGATAAAGAGACAAAGTTCCTTTATAGGTGGGAAGGTTATATATATTGTTCTTACCTCACATATTGAGAATGCATACATGTCCTCCCATTCATATACACATTCTCATCAATGTAACCACTGGACACTCACAGTTGCCCAAAACTACCAACCAGGTGGACTCTCACATACTGATAGATAATTTTTGCATAATCTTTAATTTCACTACATACAAATTAAATTGCAAAATAATTTTCACTAACACAATAGAACTAATTTTCTACTTAATGACCCCTTTTCAACAGACTCGTAAATTATACCCTCATACCAACTTCAGCAATAGCTTCAATGATATTTGTTTCACTTTAAGTAGAAAAATTAAAATCACCTTTTGGATCTTTTGATAATCAGTTATTTATTTTTTAGCATCCTTATTTTTAATCCATACTTGTTGCAATTGCTTCAATCTATATATATTTTATGATAATGTGATAAAGGAATGCAGTAGGAGCTTCAGCTATTCCAAATATTCTTATGCTCTTCCCAAATTCTGAGTGATATAGTTTCCATCAACAATGTGTCCCTTGGAATGTAATTTTAAATACCTTATACATTTTACATCAGAACACCGAGAAAATTTGCAGTGATTAACTCCAGAAATGGCGAATAAATCAATTATATTTTAAGAGGATACACATTCATCGTGAATCACATCTATTGAGAAATCGATTACTATGTTTAATATGCATTAATTTTCTCATTTATTTTATTTACGGTACTAATGAGAAATAAAATCACAGAACTGAGATGCAAATTGTCAAGAATTCTTGTCAAGTATAAAATATCAATGTGTTTCAATTGCAACTATCTTTCAGACTCACAATTAAAATTAAATAATGTGGAATTAAATAAGTCTTGCCATTAAGTGTCCATTGTAAGCAGCATGGTGCAAAGCTGTACGGCCTCCTCGGTCGGTAACATTGACATTAGTTGTATGATGGAGAAGAGACGAAACGCAAGGTACAGATCCATTTGCAGCTGCAACGTGTAAAGGAGTTTGCCATAACCGATCTCTTGCGTTTACATCTGCTTTGTGACTCAGTAGCAGCTCCACCATAACCTGGAAGGCAATATATAAAATTATTCTCTAGCATTCACATAGGCTCCATGAACTAACCAATAACATTATAAATAGAAAAACATAGAAATAACACAACTCATTCCGTCATATGCATTAAAAATAAGTATACTTTCTAAAATTGTTCAACGGTTATAGAAATTTTTACGTCTAGAGTAAATCAAGTTCACATAGTATCCTGTAACACTAGTGTGAGCTGTTTTCAAATCCATTTCTTCACAAGAAAATACGACCTGTTTTATTACTCAAATTCAAAATGCACTCTGAATCTTGGATACTTGCTTGGCTTCCAGTGCAACATGCTCGATGCAACGGTGTAATCCATGAACTATCCTTTGCATTAACCCGAGCACCAATTGATAGTAAAAATTTGGCTATATCAACTTCACCGCAGAATGCAGCAGCATGGAGCAAAGTTCTATTGTGGTTATCTTCGTACATAACAGAATTCGAATTTATGTAGCCTTCTCGATTTATCAAATAAATTACATCGTTTAGTTCGCCTCGGAAAATAGATTGCACTATTTGAGGTTGCTGCAATATAATGAGAAAATAAATCGTTATTTTACAAACTACAGCATAGATAACAGACATAATCTATAAGAGTGAATACAGCTAAGGATAAGACGATCTCTACTAGACCAGCTTTGAATGTTTAGAGATAAAAAAAATTACCTCTGAAATTGGCCATTTTACGTTCAGCATAATTTAATTAGTGCTACCCTTATCCGTTCCTATTCATTCCTCCTCTCCTCTCTGTCAACTGCCTACCTAACTCCCTTTTCGAAACCGCTGTTACTATTGCGCCCTTTCTACCCACATTACCTCCCAAACGAACCCTTTCTCACCCTTCTACTCTCATCCGCTGTGCTTTTTGTGTCTTTCCCACCAGAGCCACCTATGTTGTTTGACAAAGTTTTATGTCTCCCAGGTTTTGACCCTATTCGCGTTTAAAATCTCTTCCTCAAAATTTCATTACCAAGTACGATAATTCGGGTTGCGGAAAGGTTTCGATCCTTGTAATAACAGCGGTGCTAATATTTGATATATAAGCGCATTTCAATAATGATCATCAGAGACAAACAGCATAAATGAAATCAGAATGAATGAAATGTTTGCTGAAACAATTGTCATGCGACATAATTTTAAATAATCAGGAAACGGAGATAATAATGAAGTTGCTGATATTGAGTACAATAGCCAACACTACCAGTTTAAAATAATACACATGTAGCTTTGGAGAATACACTTTCATTTGTGATATATTTGGTTTATTTAAGACTTTGAAATTCAAAAGCTTCACCAAGCTAATAGTTTATCAAGTAAATGAAGGCAAAGCCATTTTTCAATATTATAATTCGTAAACATCATTCTGTGTATGTACTGGAAGAGGGTGAGAGCGCAACGGCGCAACAACTTCAATTTAATACAAAATGGCGGGTATGTAGTCTGTGTTTGCTGTTAGTCGTTGCACCTTATTTAATAGTGCAACATTTGCTTTAATTTCCTTGTGACGAATGTTAATTTCATTTTGTTATCTTACAATTAACTAATTGTGATTACTTCTTATAAGCGCATGTTAATTCTCATACCTAGCGAATCGCGCAAGTAAACTTCGTCAATAGCTTATTAAATTCTGCACAGAGTAACGTTATTTCAGTCAAATATACATTGTGTTCAGTAAATATAAGTCTGTATACGAAACTGTGACAACAATGGTTGATGCAAGTATGATCCTTTTGCAGTATTTTGTCCCTGAAACGGTTAATGTTTTCGTTAAGTATTTAAGTTATTCATCAAGCGTATTCTCTCTCTCTTAGACGATGAATTGTCATCTCCTTCGCACAGTTTATTGGCCAGCAATGCTAGAAAACCTCACAGTATATCTGAATTGAAAAGTGCTAGATCTGCAACATCACCATCCTCAGTTTCATTGGATATGAGAGAGGGTAAGAAAGATCTGAAAACCTTTTGGAGTATCTATAAGGCATATTTTCTTGATAAATATGAATTTGGAAATGTATGGTATGATTATTTTCTGCTTTCAGGTACAAAGAAAGCCCGCATCAATGCTGCTAAGTCAGTTAAGTCTTCTCATGGTAAAATTAACTCCGTAAATCGTTCGACCTCAAGAGATCAGTGCAAAAGGTTGTATTGAAGGCTCCTTTTGAATTTCATGTCCATTATTCATTAGTAATTACTATCTCCCTTCTCCAGAATCCGCGTAGATATGCATAAGGACAGTAACAGTGCAGCTGTTACTTCAGGAAAGGCAAGAATTTCCAATAAGAACAAACAGAACTCGCTTGCATCTAATCCAGTCGGAGCTCTTGTTGCAAGTTTGGTTGGTGAAATAATTTCAGTTCAGTAAGCATATGTTGAGAATTTGGATTTATTATTAAGATAAATTATTTAATTTCAGTCTAAATGTGTTGTAAGAACTGAAGAGGATGCAGAGGTAGCTATGAATGTCTCTCTAAAGTTGTTCAAATCATTTTTGGACTACAGAGTGAATATGAACGCTAGTAGCGCAGAGAAGGTAATTATGATGTATCATGCATTATCTTTATGGTGGCATTACGTATTTACTCATTATTTAGGAATTATTCGTTATTCAAATATTTTCGTAGTATGCAGTAAAATTCAATGTTTTCTGTACGATATTTTGGAGAAAGCAGGAGATAATGACTCTGTATTCAGGAAGTGAATCTGCTAGATAACGTTATATTTTATTGGTAGAAGGTTTTTACAAAGTTGTTGGTGAATACAATAGGCTAATTAGTCAATTTCTTGTAATCTATGATACCGTCTGGAAATTCTTTTTAATGACTACTAGTCTGTATTTTACTGTTGCTGGAATTATAATAAAATTCTTCTATAATTTGTTTGCTTTATCCTGCAATTGTAGTAAGAACTATCTTCTATTTATATTTCATGTATCAACATCAATTTTAAAATTTTATTTGTAAATGTTACAAATTTATTTTTGCTTACCTTGCTGGTAGTCCATTTTTCTAACAAATTTCGATGTTTTGAATGATTTCATTTGGAAGTTTCAGACACCAGTATGGTATTTCAGTTTACCTTCTGATGAATGTCATGATTATCTTGCATGTAGTCTCAGAAAACATACATATAAGTATAGCCTTCATTTACGGCAGCTGATACAAATAACTTGTTTTTAAACAGTCAAAAATAATTTTAAAATTTGGAAATGCTTTTAGTAATTGATCATTGTGTCTTAGGTATTAAAATGGAGATCTGCCCCCATTTTTAACATGCAATTGTTAAATTATCAGTTTGACTAGAATAAGCATGTTTATTTCTTTATATGTAGTATAACAACTCAAAAACTGAGTAGAGTATTATATTTGTGAAACTTCCAAATCCAGGGAATCTCAGCTCAAATTCTTCTCAGTGAAATCATTTATCAAGTAAATAAATTATTTAATTAATTGTTTCTTTAAACCATAATTGTTTGTTTGACTCTGTATTAACAAGGAAGATGTTACATAGGTGTGAAAAGAAAAACATTTACATACACTAATGTTTTATCCTCATTTGAGAGTACACTAAATTCTGCATATCTAACGTATTCCTTAAAATTAATTCAGGATGTTGCTTTACTGATTAACTTCTTAAATTTGGTTCTCGAATGGAATAGATATAAATTTTGCTGTGTTAGATCAGAGATAGATCTTAGATTATGCAGATTATAATGGCATCACTTGTATATGATTTGGTATTTTTATAAGACTTTTTCGCCATTATAATCTGCATAATCTAAGATCTATCTCGGACCTAATGCAACAAAATTTATATATATATATATATATATATATATATATATATATATATATATATATATACATATATATAAACTACAAAATTTATTTATTTCAAGATGGTCACCTTTCCTCAATGTGATGATTGAGCACATTAATTTTTGATATGTTCATGTGTGAATTGGTGGAATTATGCAGCAACAATGTTTAAAAGAAGAAAAATTTGGAATTTCCAATGCAGTTTTTTAATTTGACTAGTTTCATCAATGCATCAGGATAAAGATGTGGACAAGTTGACGAAACCATTAAAATAAAAAAAACTGCTGTGAAATTTTCTAATAGTTTCTTTGTTATAGGTGGTTTCTCTCCTAACCTTGTTCAAATTTTCATTTCATACATTTTAGTAATTCCTTTGATTCTAGTTGGTGAAAGCATTCATAGCTTTAATAAGTGCATTGGAAGAACACTTACCAAATGTAACTCCCCAACCTGAACGTGAAAGGAAGGAAGCAGAGGATAAGCCAACTCCCAAAGCCCCTTCAAATTCAGCCAAAGTCAATGAATCTTGTACCAAAGGTGCAGAGGCCAATTCCACATTCATGGAGAAGGAATCTAAGAAGCTCTCTTCCCAAAACTCTTCAAAGAATCTTCCTCCTCCGCCCCCTCCCGATTCGGAAGATGAAGCCCCCCCTCCACCTCCCCCCCCTCCTCCTCCACCAACGCATCCACCTCCAGAATCTTCTACCAATCCCCCATCCTGTGTGTATCCTGGCTCCTTCTCTTATCCTCCTCCCCCATTCACTGCCACCTCACCCACCACCTCATCTCCTGTCTATCCTCAAACTGCTCCCCCACCACCCCCACCGGTCCCCTCCGTCTTCCCACCAGGAACTGGTGTCTTCCCTCCACCCCCTCCTCCTCCTCCTAACACCTATCAGACGTCGGGTTTTACAGTTCCATCGGTGGCTGCTCCTGCTACTGGCTTCTCACGTCCTCCACCTCCCATCATAAGGCATGGGTTTCCAGGACCTGGAAGGCCACCATTTCCTATGCATCCAATGAATTATCCTAATCAGAGACCTCCACTGCCTCCTCATCCATACCAGGTGAAGTATTCTCAAGTTGTGACCATTTTTCATTTGTAATCAGGGATGTGAGGAACGTTCTCTTTATTATAATTAGAATTACTGTATTTGTATGAAGCTAAGACATTTCTCTTTTCTCCATTCTGATCTTTCAAAGCAAAATGGTTTTGTTTTGCAATCAAAGCAAATCCTTGACTTCAATTGGATTGCACTATCTAGATTAATACTTTTGCCAGTGTAGATATGCACAAAGTAAGATTCTGTTTGAGTTAAAGCTTCATCAGCATTATCTTAAGTTACAAAATGTTTGTATGACTGGTAACAATTCACCTATATCGGAGTGTTTAAAGCAGTTGATGTTATTGTGGTATGATAACATCAACTGGCAACATTGTTGGTGCATTGGATTCAAAGCAACATTTTGAATGCATTCTATACAAATATGGTAATGCAGTTAAATAATGTTAATTTATGCTTCTTTGATCTTCACCTACGTATCATGTTCTCTTTTCTCTAAACCCTTTGTTTAGACTTTTCCTTAATGCACTGATTACAGTCCAGTCAGCTCTCTTTCTTTGAATAATTGAAATTCAGCTCAGTTTATGGTTACAAAGTAATCTTTTATGCTTACAGTTGTCATTACCCCTTATAAAGGGGAAGTTTTCTGATTTCTGCCACATGATAGCATTGGAAATAATACTCTTCCACCCAATATTTACTCTGCTGCATGTAGGATTTGATGCTCGTGCATGTGAAGACTTCATAGTTCACTGCTTCTTGACTGACTTGCATTGTTATACTTCTGAATAACTTGACTGAATTTTCTTGAACAAATCTTACCATAAGGATTACTTGTTGGTTAATGAAAGTTATGAAAATTGTATGAGGGAAAGGCTTTTTTTGCTTTTTTTATGAAACGTTCAGAGATGAATTAGGAAATAACTTTGGAGCAACATCTACCATATATACTCAATTATAATTTGACCCTGGAATGCTAAATTTTGAGGAAGTAAATGTAATGTAAACTTATAAGCCAGAAAATATGTATAGTCATAGAAATAAAATATGCTAGTTGAGGCATGAGTAAAACTTTTGGAATCTCTTTTATAGGTTATTATGGTTTAAATATTGAAATAATATAAATTTAATGAATATTGATATATAGAGGTTATTAATCATTGTTATTTGTAAGATACTGAATGTAAACAAATGTAAAAGAAAAGGGAGTAAGAAATCAATTTGGGATTGACATACTCAACGCCTGTTATCTGTTCCACATTTAGTTGACACTACGTGTTCTTATGGAGAATCATTTCCCATACATTTCCCTGTAAGGAGCAAGGCTCGATGATGTGAAATGTTGCAAAAAATTGCCTTTTTATTTAAAAATTCTTTACTGATGCAGAGATAAAGGTGAAATTTATTTCTCAGTATTAAAAAAATAAAATTGATATAAATTATTTCTCTACATTTTTGCATAGGAAGTCAAATTTCTTATTTTATCTTTGTCACGGTGTTGTGAGCAAAGCATTCTTTCATTTGACACAAAATTAACGCAAATATGTTCATACTTACTTTCTGTATCGGAAAACTTACAATTTTATATTACTTTGTTTGAACATCTCTTATAAAATGCATAAGATCCTTTGAACTAAAATTTTCGAATTATGAGAGCCAAAACCATCGCCAGCTAAATCTCGTTCTGTAAGAGATACTCACTAACAATCCGTATAAGAAATTTGAAGTAAAGAGTAAATATATTTTTGTGAAGGAATGAGGACTTTATCTTGATAACAAAGGGATTTATGAATTTTTCAGTTTGTAGATTTTTCTGCACGCCTAATTTCACAGTACAGCCTGTAGATGCCTGCTTTCAGTTATAGGTGTGAAGGAGGAATAGGCCATATCATGGAGAATTGAAAAGAAAACCTATCTTTTTAAGTTTAAAAATGTGAACACTTCCATCAAGCACCCTTACGGGCAATTATGCAGCCCAGAAACAACTTTTGTTTAGTTATTAATTCTCCAATTCTCGTAATTTTCGCAAAATAAGGCTAACATGGATTATTTTGAAGGGTCATAACTTATGATCATAGTAAGAGATCTGGTTCTTTCAGTTACTGATATGGATTGAATTTATCATATGTATTCATCAAAGCTCCGAATATTCTTTAAAATTCCAAAAAAAATTTAATTAATTGTTTAATACAGCAGATAATTTCATGTGCTAAGAATGTATGTGACAATGTGACAATTCATCTCATATGGTATGCAGCTTCATAGGATAGATTGCGAAAGAGGGGCAACAAAACTCCAGTAGAGGATGGCCCTTAAGCCATGAGATATCTGAGCAAACGTTGTGGCTCTTCAATCTTGAGAATTCCAGATTATAGTTTTTATTTAGTTTGTCTTCGGATTCTTGGAGTATAAAAGATGAGTGGCGTCGTAACTTATCAAATGGTATTGTGGAGATTTTCCCCAAGTGCTTTATTTTTAACTTAGTGCGATCATCATGTCCAAAGAGAAACGAAGGCTGAAAGAGGCAAGATATGAAGCAAATAGTTTACTTTTTTACCTATTTCAGCAAGTCTCTCGATGCTATTGAATTCCAAGAGGCTGAAAAGGAAGTCAAAAAAATTACTGAAGAAGGAAAGAAGCATACTAAGGTGCGTAAATTGCTCGACCAGAAACTAAAAAGGTTACACAGCCATATAAGTATGTGGTATACTTGATTTACTTGTGATGAGCTTAGCCTTGTGCCCTGCAAAAAAGGATTTTTAGTTTAATGAGATATTTATTGTCAGCCAGAAATTCACAACTTTGTGTAAATATGATCAGTATGAATGTATTGTAAGGAAATACTAATAAATTTGTTCTTGTTGTCATTGTAAACGAGAACATTCAAGATATCTCATACTTTCTGTGAAGCAGTTTGCAATTCCGATACTTTCTGATTGGTCAAATTTTACCAGCTAATATTCCTATAATTTTATTTTCAATTTCCTTTTAGAAAGTTTCTTAAGATATGGTAAACTGCCAAACGCCTGCCAGTAATCCATCATTATTCTATGAAATACCTAGTTTTGAGAAATTCACCAAAAATATTGCGTATAAATACCGTCCTTTTCTTAAACCTTACTTTAGGAACTTTTTAATGCGCTTTCTCTTAACACATCTGGTAGCCAATTCAAATTTGGCACGGGAATTGCGAGGCGAGTAGATTTAGAGTAAGTTTGGCAACAGCATTCACCATAAGGACAATATTGTCAACTAAACGTAGAATGGCCTATAGCTATGCAAGTATTTATATATAGGATTAAAGAATACAGGGAGTGAATCAAGCTTCATGTTTAGGGGGAAATATGTAGTCAATCCGCTTCATGCACTTACATAAAAATAAATAACATTTCCTCACATACAATAATGAAAGGTTGTGCAAAAGACTGCGATTTAAGGGTATTCATCCCCTTTGCTACAATTTTTTTGTAAAGAAAATTCAATTTTATTATTTTTATAACCTTTCTGTATAAATAATTAGATGATCTATGGTAAAAATATTAAAATTGATTGACTACCATTTTTTTTTAATTCTTAGGAATGTTTTAGTATTTTCAAAAATGCTGAATAACTTTTTTGTTTTTCAATCAATTTTCACGTTCGTAGGAGTACTAAGCACATCCGCAATGTCTCCATCACTATGCAGTTTATCAGTATTTTCTGAATGAATAGGCACAGATTTCCTTAAATCAATACTGGCACTAGCTTTCTTGAATGAATGTAAACATGAATTGCTGGTATCTGTTTTTGATGAAATTCTGACAGACGAACTATCACTCACTGTTTCATTTGCATTTTTCTGTTTTATAAACAGATCAGATAATATGGTTTGACGTTACATTTTATATGTTTTGTTGTTTGTATTTGTATACTAACTGAAATGTCAATAAATCAAACTAACAGTTATGTGGAATTGTGATAACAAACGTGACAACAAACACTCTGCCTCATAATTGTTACTACAAGGTGTAATCAAGAAAATACTGGACTGATTTTATAACTTGCTTATTTCGATGGATACAGCTTAATTGAACTTGTCACCCTCAAAGTACATGCCTTGGCTGACAACACACCTGCCAACGTTTCTTCCAGCCCTTGAACCCTGCCTAAGGCAGCTTGCTTTAGGGATCCTCTTCAGGTCCGCCGTACAATTAGTTTTAATTTCTGCAATTGAATTGAATTGGCACCCTTCCAAGGTTTATTTTAACTTTGGAAACTAAAAAATGTCTGATGGAGCCACGTCTGGAGAGTAGGGTGGCTGCAGGATCAAGGAAGTTCTGATTTTGGCAAAAAACTCTGTCACAATCAGCACCGTGTGAGCCAGCGGGTTATCGTGGTGGAAATGCTATGCATTGTTTCTCCACATGTGCGGCCTCTTTTGGCTCACTGCAACCCTCAGCCTCTTCATAACCTCTAAGTTGAAATCTTTGTTGACGGTTTGAGCTTGAGGGACGTATTCGTAATGAATCAGCCCTTGCCAGTCAAAGAAACACTCCAGCATGACCTTCACATTGGATCAGGACATGCGAGCTTTCTTTGGTCATGGAAAATGAGGACCTTTCCACTGAGAAGACTGGGCTGGGTCTCAACATCATAACCGTAAACCCAGGTTATGATGATTTTTAGAAACTCTGGGTCAGCATTGGCTTGATCCAGGAGTTCCTGACAAATGTCCACATGTTTTTGTCTCTGTTCATCAGTCAGCACCCGCGGGACGAATTTTGATGCGATGTGCGTCATGCCCAAAATGTCTGTCAAAATTGTCTGACAGGATCCAAAACTAATGTTCACTTCCTAACAGTTAAACGGCAATTTGCCTGCACCAAATCGTTCACCAATTTGACATGGTTGGGGTCTGTCAATGTGAAAGGCCACCATGTTCACGAATCTTCATCTGTCTTGGTTCTGCCCAATTTAAAATGACAGTACCACTCAAAACACTGGCTTTGTCTCATAGCTTCATTACCAAAGGCTTGTTGAATAATGCCAAATGTCTCCGTAATACTTTTCCCAAGTTTGAAACAAAATTTCACGCGCACACGCTGTTCCTCTAGCTCCTTCATTTCTGACGTTGCACGCGGCAACAAACAGGTTAAGACATGTACTGCAGCTGCTGCAACAACTCAACACAAACAAACTCAACACCTCTCATTTTAGTTGTCAGATGTGTCGCTAGATGGCGCACTGTGTCTTGTTTTGATCCATTGAGCGGTTTGTGCAGAATAAAATCAGTCCGGTCTTTTTTTGATCACACCTCGTAAATAATGCAGTGTTAACCACTCTTGTTGAAGCACGGCTGACTTAATACATCAGTTTGGCTGCAGCAAGGATGTAACTTAGGGGGACCAGGAAGGGCCATGGGGTCTGTTAACTTCCCAGAAATGATTGATTTAAGGGCAATAACAATGCAACCCACTGGAGAATAAACTTTAATGAACTGCACTCTTTCTGCGCTCAAGCTCAACTGGTGCCCAAACAAAAAAAAATGAACGCTCCAACACATACCCCTCCCCCAAAGTTTCTTGGCCCCCCTCCTCAGCCTGCTAGCTTACATGGAATATTTAGGCATGCACTGAACATATGCACTGCAAACTGGTAGACAATCATTGGGAGTGGCTATCTCAGGTAAATTTAAGAGGTGAGAAACTCAGTATCTATCTCAGTGTTTCTATCTCCACAACTTATAGCTCTCAAATGAATGGCAGAGGATGTTATTCTTTCCTCTTCACTTGAGCTGGTCTTGCTTGATTCTATGCGGATCTGTAGTGAAAGCTGTGATTCAATTTTTGGACTCATGATATTTTGATTTGTTGCCTTCTGCTTTGTGTTCCTCTTGTTATAGCAGTTTCCTCGGTCCTGTCGAATTTTTTCATGTCTATTCTTCCTTAGGATTTTTCCTGGGTGCATGCCCTCTCATGCAAAATACCTTAACCCAATCCTTACAAGGGATTGAGTCTATTTTCTGATTTGAGGTTAAGGGTATGTAAGTACTGTTATGCTGCATTTTTTAAATGAATGGAAAACTTGCAAATAAATGCAAAATGGGATTAAATGCAATCAAATTCCTCTCAATTTCCCAGTAACACTTCTTCATTTTGTCTTGAAGATCACGTATGCTGCTAACTGGTATGACAATATCAACCATCTCCTCCCCAAGATCTGTTGTGGTAAATTTATTAAAAGCTTCCTGCAGTAATCAATTCTTCTATCACTAAGCAAATCCCAACCTAGGGAATCTATCATAGCTGAAACACTGCTGTCAAATCTGAAATCCCTGTTAACAAACCTCGCTTCCCTATGTTGAACCATCTCAAGGCTGAAAGTTAATCCTACCTCATGAGGAGCCTGAATCACACAGCAGTACTCAAGGAGAGGTTGGATGAGGGAAAAGTACTCTATTTCTTTTATTCTACATGAGCAACCCTTTAGAATTCCACTAGCTAAACTTTGCATCCTACTCGCATTAACTAATACATTTTGAATATGCTTTTTGAAGGAAAACTACTACTGAGCGTAATATCTAGATATTTATGATGCCTCATGAACTGCAATGGATATCCTGAAATATTATAGAGTACCCAGGTAACATTAGCGGAACATGTTAAATTCATAGCTATGAACATACTTTATGCAGGTCTAACTTCCAATCATTGCACCAAGCTGAAATAACGTTCAGATTGTTCTGTAAGCAATCAATGTCATCTGGACTTGCAATCTCCCTATAAATAACAGTGTCATTTGTGAACTGCCTAACCTTACATTGAACATTATCCATTATATCCTATATAAATTAGGAACTGAATCAGACCTAATACACTACCCTGCAGAACACCTCATGTGACACAAACCTCATCGGACAAAATTCCATCCAACGCAACTCCCTGCAATCTGTTTCCTAGAAAAGATTTTATCCATTCAAAAACTTGTTGGTTAATCCTATAAGCTATCAATTTATGAATTATTTTTACATGTGATACTCTATGAAAAGCTTTTCTAAAATCTTAAACTGCACATCTGTGCTAATACCCTTATCAGCTGCCTTAACTAAGTCATTCACAAAAAGGGCTAACTGGGTATCGCATGACCTACCCTAAAGAAAACTATTGAAATTCACTAATTGCCCCCTTATCACCTTGAAAACACATACTTGAACAGGCAATATTATGTTCAATTATCTTACTATTCTTAGCAATTGGGGTGATACGTGCTCTTCTCCATGACACTGGTACAACACCTTCATCCAAGGTTTTCCTATAAAATATGAAAAGAAGGGGAAGCAAGCTCATCTGCCAGTGTTTGAATAACAAGCGATGATATACCTTCCAGTCCATGCGTTTTCTAAGTATAATTCAATACAGCATAAAGCAGGGGTTCCCAACCTTTTTGTACAGTCGTTCAAGAAAAAATCGAACGGTGTATTCCGTAGTGCATAAGATTGAGGGGTTTCAAATTTCAGTCTTTACCCCTTCCACCCGCCTTTCTATTACATTTTGGCAACACCGGAAGAGTCTGAAGCCTTCCCTTCTATCCGACCGTGGGCCTCACAGTGAGCGGAAGGGAGGAAACAATAGGTTTTATGGTGAGGTCTAGCTAAGTGCACAGTGGCTGGAGTTTCTGTGGCCAAGGAACGATCTCCAAAATGTTTTCGTAAGGACTCAAAAACTTACTGGTGTAGAAGAGACAAGTCCATTTGGATCGAAAACGGACATTTTTCCTCTTTGATGATTTTTGCAGAAAAATTTGGGGTTCAAACATGAATTATATTGATGGGTGTAATTTCGTAAAATTTTTCCCCATATTCGCTCTAAAGATTTCCTTAGTATAATTGCTTCATTTGCTACGAAAGTTATTTGAAAGCATCAACGTATTCTTTTCTATGTTAAAAAACAGTATGTCACTGCATTACTTCCAATTCACAGTAAATGAAAAAGATTTTAATTGATTTGAATATCTATTAACAAGAGGATAACAAAGAATCAGCTGCGGTTCTGTTAGTTACTCGACGATTTGTAACATTAATACGCCAACAGCTGTGCGCGCCAGATCGGTGCTTGCAGGTATAAACAATGAAATCTTCAACAATTTTCAAATCCATCATCCTCTTTCTCAACATCATACAAAACACCCCGTCGCTGGGTCAATGGCACCTTATAGTAGACAAATGTGTCCATACTAAGAAATTTAATGCTGCAATTCACAAAAAAATAGAGATAAAGATTTGTTCGGTCATCTGTAGTTACCATACACCATGTTTTTTTTCCGAAACAATTACTTACCTCTAAACAGTGTTTTGGGAAACGTGAAAGTGAAATTTCTGAGAAAATTAATTTCACCAAAATATACTGAAAATCATTTTGAAAGCTTTCACTAACGGCTGCTTGTGAAAGACATTAAGAAACGCCTGAAATCACGTGTTGGACTAAGGAGAGAAAGATATGCAGATAATAAAATGGGTAGGGGGTAGCTTAGGTAGGTAGCAGGTATACAAAAGGGGTTCACTGACTTCCGCCTATACTGAGAGTTATGAATAAGGAGGAAAATGGGTGAATAGAACTGAAGGATCTCGGAAATAATAGATAGGTCTAAAGAGATACGATTCAGCCATCTCATCAGATGTTCAATGAACTTTGAGGGCCCACCCTTTTAACCATTGTTACTTCAGTGACAATGAAGGAAATCCCTCTAATTTAGCACTCTGGTCTATGGGGATCCTCTTTATAGCCCAGAGAAGGATTTCTCCTATAATAATTGGCTAGAATTGGGACTGATCATTTAGCATTCTTAACGTTTTTGTTTATAAAACTTCATTATGATTGCATTTAACCCAAATGCATTCATATGAATAATATACTTTCCTTTAGTAAATTGGGTCACTGTAAATAATTTTTACAGTTAGGTATGCTTATTTTTATGTTGCTTATTCTTAAATGCCCCTCTTTAGATCATATGAATATTCCTAATTGCAAATCTAAAGCTTCACCACTATAAATTTTGGTGATTAGTAATAAGGAGAGGGAGCTAAAATGCTCCCTTGTAAGATTTGCATTCTATCATTCTCCATTCTACTATATTTTTACTGAGAACTTTCTAATTTTCATAGCCAGTGTGATGCAAACTGTTAATTATTATTCAAGGGTTGGAAAAATTTTGCTTGAACATGAGATTCTGTTATGTTATACAGTGGTACCTTGGTTAACGATGCTAATCCGTTCCAGGATTATTTTTGTTAACCAAAACCGTTGTTACCAAGGCGTGATTTTCCACAGTTATAATAATGGTAATTGATTATTGTATTTCCCAGCATCAAGGACACACCCCAGTTTTTGGAAGCAACATTTTAGAAAAAGTTTTATTTGGATTAATAAGAGTGATTGGTATGTGATTCATGTTAATAACATCAATTCCTGGAATCAATTACGGTTTTTCTGCGCATTTAATTTTAATGCAATACATACATAATTCTATGTAATTCATTCATTGTTACTTCTTACCAAGTCTTTAAAATTAACCTAATTGCAATGACAGTATTGAATTCTTCCTTCCAAAATTTTCTTATGGTCATGTTGGTAGCTTCACATGTTTCAAAGAACCTGTTAAAAATTGCTCTTGTGTAAAGCTTTTTGAAATTTGCAATTACTAGCTGATCCATAGGCTGGATCAAAGGTGTTGTCTTGGGAGAAAGAAAAATCACTAATAAAAATGAATTGCTCAGATAGCTCTTCTTATATTGTTGTATGGTCCGTTTCATTGTTGCTGGTTAAAATGGCTTTTAGAGGCAGTTTGTTTAGCTCAAGGTAGGCTTTGACAGTGGGTCCAAACACTTTGAGAATCCAGTCCCTAAATTCTCTTCTTGTGACCTAGGTTTTGCTGTTGGACTTCCACAGGACATCAAGATTGCATTTGGAGACATTGAACTTGTTGAATGCTCAGGGATTCTCTGAGTAGTAGATCAACATTGGTTTTACCTTGCAGTCTCCACTTGTATTTGCTGCTAAAAGCAGTGTTAACCTATCGTTCATTGGTTTATGTCCAGGAAGTGTTTTTTCTTCTTTTGTCGCAAATGTCCTCTAGTGAATTTTCTTCCAAAATAATCCAGTCTCATCACAATTGAAGACTTGTTGAGGTAGGCATTCTCCTTCTTCCATAATTCTTGTAAAGTCATTGACAAAATTATCTGCTGCTGCTTTGTCAGCACTAGCTCCCTCTCCATGTCTAACTACATGATGGATTCCTGTTCTCTTTTTAAGGATGTCAAACCAACCTCCTCTACCTTTAAAATCATAATCATCTACCTCATAGCGTGATACCGGAGTCTTCACTTGTCCAGCTTTCTCACAGATAGCATTTTCAGATGTAGAATTGCCTGCTATTTCTCTTTCTTTGATCCAAATTAGTAATAGATTTTCCATTTCCTCTAGAAGAAAACCTCTGACCTTCAACCTTGAAGTTACCTTTGCAACTTCAGCCACCATAAGTTCTTCTTTCTTTGTCGAAATAGTTGATATTGTAGAATGACTGGCTTCATATATTCGAGCTGTAACTTTTACACCTTCGTGATGTTTTGCTATGATTTCTTTCCTGTATTCAATTGAGAATTGGACTCTAATGGGTTAAGGTAGCTTGTGGTATCACTGTAACAGAGTCATTGTTGTCCACATCACACACCATGTCTTGATCATTGGCTTTGTACACTGGTTTTATTTGGTTAATAGAAACCACAACATACTATTCCCTCCACTTGATATCTAGTGGAAAAATTGATTTTAGAAAATGTCTCTTCAATTGGATTCAGGATAGCGGAATGCTGGGGTAAAAATATAAACTTTTGTTTTGTTGTACAGTCGTCCAAGAAAAAATCGAACGGTGTATTCCGTGGTGCATAAGATTGAGGGGTTTCAAATTTCACTCTTTACTCCTTCCACCCGCCCTTCTATTACATTTTGGCAACACCAGAATTTTGCCTTTGCTGCGGCTTGGCCGGTGCGTACCCATGTGCCTACGCTCCGTCCGATGAGGAGGGATGCTATCGCGAGGTCTAAAGGAAAGCGGTACCAGAGATTGCTGGGAAATTTTCGGTAGATCGTAAGGAATTATATTTTAAAAGGGCAATGGCCTTAAATTAGAAACAGATTCCTCTTTATACTTTACGAGAACCAATATTTTCCACCCTGACATAATTTCTAGCTCCCTAGAATATTGAGGACTACAACTGATTTATATAATAATATTAATCGTTAAATCGAAGAAGAGGAGCTAAGATTCTGATTCGAACAAATTGCCCTTGGATGTCCTGACTCAGGCTTTCAAATAGCAGGAAGAGAATCCTGAAATGTCATATTTAAATCGAGTTAAATTCGACAGAATTGATAAAAGCAGCCATAAAGGTTCAATCTGTTGGAACCCATCATTTTTACAATGTCGTTCGTCGTAGTTAAAAGACAATATCATAAAATGCATGAGGACTATGAGCTTGCTGAAACCATATTCACACAAATTAATGCAGTAAAATATTTATGCTACGATTATCCTAAGAAATCACAATCAAGCAAGTCATATCGATAGCTAAACGTTCATTATTTCTTGCTTTTATGAGTTGTATTGTTAAAAGCGATTCGACTGCGGAGGTCACTTCACACGTGGTCTCCCACCGGGAATCGAACCCGGGACCGCTTTCATCCAAGTAGAACGCGCTGCTAATATGTCTATCCGGAAGCCTCTCTTTTATTTTGGCATTAAAAGCCCTCAAGTGCTCCGCTCTGACTGGCCCAATCATTACAATAAATATCCAAGTTGGTAACATATCTTCCGCAATAATTTATGTTCATCATCGAGCTTTTCTCATACAAACCTTTTCATGCCTTGATTTAAGTTATTTTTAACCACAAGTGGTTTACCTCATCGAGACCGTATGGGCGATCTCATAAATGAATCTTGGAAAAATTCTTTTTATAATACATGTTTTTACTTTATTCTTCTTATTCTAGTTCTGTAGATGAATCCCCTTAAACACTTTAACTCCCTTCCGACAGTCTCTCCTTTTCCCGATGCTTATTTCGTTTAAGTCATTTAAATCATGAACCATTTGCCATTAGATACGGTTGACTTTATTCTTCATTATGTATCACTTCGTATGCATAATCATAACACATCTCTGGGACTTTATTTAGAGCTCTTATTTCAGTCGAAATGCCGCTATGCCTAAAAATAAAATTTTCATTAGGGTCTTAAATTGTTTACGAATTACCGTAGCTTTTAACTACTATTTATTTGATTTCAAACGTTTTTCAAACGTTCAGTACGAATAACCCTATTCTTATGCTTCCTTTTAAACCATACTTATTTTTATATACTGTATTTTTAACTATAACCTGAGGTCGAATATCCCATGCATCAGTCTTTTTACGCAGTGTTTTTTATGTATGTAGGGTTACTTACTTTAGAAAAGATACCGGGAAACGAATTTCGGAAAATCTATCATTTAAGACCTACTAGTAGCTTATTTAATTAATAAGGTGTAAGTAGCTTAAGCATCACGATATCGATTACATTCAGTCTTCTACTTATTTCAGTCACATGTGTTTCACTTCATCGGAGTTATCCATCCAAAACGGGACGATATAGAGAATTGATTAGAGACGGAAATTATAGTGGTAGAGAAAGAGTAATATCACTCGAAACGGTAAAGGGTTAGAATGTTCTTTAGTATATCGGTATCCCTCAGTAAATGAGCGAAATTATTCCTTTCATGATTGAAACGCTGATAATCATCGGGATAAGGTAAAAGAGGAAAAGTATTTTAGGGAATGGGAGATTCAAGAACTCTCCAATCGCTGTATGCCGGGAACCATCGGGCGCAATTCCTAAGAAAAGGATTAACCCCAGGTGCGGCGGCCAGTTTTCAGAAACACCTAATGCGCATTTTGGAGAAAATGCCTTTCTCATCAAGGGGGGTTAAATGCATAATGAAAAGAAAGTGTGGAGATTAAGGTATATGTAACTGTTTGTCGTGCGAGAGGGGTTTTGGGGTGGGGATTTTTGGTGTCACTTATGGGGAGAAGGTAGTGAACGGGGATTCCAGGATTAACTCCTTTAAGGAAGCGGTGTCCAGAAGAGAGTGTAATGAAGAAGTTGGTCTGGGACCATTTCAAAGCAGTCTTTCTGCCATATTGCACGAAATTTTCTAGTAGAATTCCTAACAAATCAGACAGCGAGCCGGACGCTATATATCGTATAGTATTATATATAATATATATATATTTTATATATTTATAATATTCTTTTTTAAATTTCATTGCTAATGGAAGGATGTAGAATCAAAAGTTTAAGGGAATTTTCCGGTTATCATATTCTTAATTGAAAATCTTGCATCAACCGTGTTTAGTGCACTTATTGAATCATAACGAATAGTGCTTGCCGCTTTGATATTATATGATTAATAATAACGATTATATTTTGTCACATGTTATTTGGATTGAAAAGGGATTTTTGAAGATTATTCCTTGAAAATAAAAGAAAGAATCCGAGCTGTGGAGCACAGAGAAAAATATTCAATCTGCGTATGGTAAGGATGCTATTGATCTGGAATAGTGGTATACAGAAAATGAGCGATAAGGAAGAACTTCCTAGGAAGGGAAGGCGATTTAAAAAGCACTTTCACAACTGGCATCCGTTGCATCCCCCGCTGTCTACTTCGTATCTCTTTAGACCTTTCTATTCTTTCCGAGATCCTTCAGTTCTATTCACCCATTTTCCTCCCTATTCATAACTCTCACTATACGCGGAATTCAGTGAACCTCTTTTCTATACCAGCTACCTAACTAAGCTACCTATTGTATTATCTGCATATCCTTCTCTCCTTAGTGCCACACGTGATTTCGGGTGTTTCTTAATGTCTTCCACAAGCAGCCGTTAGTGAAAGCTTTCAAAATGATTTTCAGTATATTTTGGCGAAATTTATCTTCTCAGAAATTTCACTTTCACGTTTCCGAAAACACTGTTTAGAGGTAAGTAATTGTTTCGGAAAAAAAAATGGTGTATGGTAACTACAGATGACCGAACAAATCTTTGTCTCTATTTTTTTTGTGAATTGCAGCATTAACTTTCTTAGTACGGACACATGTGTCTAAGGTGCTCTTCGACCCCGAGACGGGGTGTTTTGTATGACTATTTTGTATGTGACACTTCAGCTAGTTTATGTAGAAATATTATGATTTAGTTCGTTGAAAGCTACAAAACTACTGTCCTCAAATCCCTTTCTAAATGTTTTGAGCAATTAAGCAATATATTAGCAATTAAAAAGCTTCTGTGTTAACTAGATATGTAATGAAGAAGTTTCTATGTTAGTTTGAGAAAGAGGATGATGGATTTGAAAATTGCCTAAGATTTCATTGTTTATACCTGCAACCACCAATCTGGCACGCACAACTGTTGGCGTAGCAATGTTACAAATCGTCGAGTAACTAACAGAACCGCAGCTGATTCTTTGTTATCCTCTTGTTAATAGATATTCAAATTAATCAAAATCTTTTTCATTTACTGTGAATTGGAAGTAATACAGTGACATACTGTTTTTTAACATAGAAAAGAATACGTTAATGCTTTCAATTAACTTTCGTAACAAATGAAGCAATTATACTGAGGAAATCTTTAGAGCGAATATGGGGAAAAATTTTACGAAATTACGCCCATCAATATCATTCAAGTTTGATCCCGAAATTTTTCTGCAAAAATTATCAAAGAGGAAAAATGTCCGTTTTCGATCCAAATGGACTTGTCTCTTCTACACCAGTAAGTTTTTGAGTCCTTACGAAAACATTTTGGAAATCTTTTCTTGGCCGCAGAAACTCCAGTACACGTGCGCTTAGCTAGACCCCACCATAAAACCTATTGTTTCCTCCCTTCCGCTTGCTGCGAGGCCCACGGTCGGATAGAAGGGAAGGCTTCAGACTCTTCCGGTGTTGCCAAAATGTAATAGAAAGGCGGGTGGAAGGGGTAAAGACTGAAATTTGAAACCCCTAAATCTTATGCACCACGGAATACACCGTTCGATTTTTTCTTGGAGGACTGTACCAACAAGATCACTCACAGGGTTTTGTGATACTTGTGTTGACCAAAACTAGCCAAAAATCTTGCAGATCATTGTCTTTAAATTTTTGCAATAATCTTTGTAGATATTTGCTAGAGATTGTAGAATTCACATTTGAGTTTGCAGTAATTTTGTGCCTGATTATTCGTTCAATTGTCATAGCCTCAATTAGGGTAACATTTCTTCCCATAACTGCCTCAACTAAGCCCTAACAGTCACATGAGCAATGTACTAATTTTTTATCGTGTCCTTGTTTGCCAAAGATGAAAACTGAATCCACATTCATCGATAAATATGATATTTTGTTCATCTTCAGATTTGTTTCTTGAAAAATTCAAGGCATTATTTGTCCTTTTCGATAGTTTTTTTTTCATAATTTTTCTGGTCAACTTCAAAAAACGCGCACTTTAATGTCATTCTTAATTTTTTCAGACCACTCCTCGAGCTTAATTTAACATTATACATCGGATTGAAAAATCTTTTCATGATTATCTTTCAATGTTATTGAGGCATTTTCCTCGATTATTTTATCTAATCTATCTAATATGATTACATTTAACTGTATGCCTCTTTTCCTGCCATGTTTTTTTCTACTAACACATTCTCATTCTTTTTGTAACAGTTTATTTCTGACCTCTTGGTGTTTTATTGATATATCTGCTGATTAACCTACTATCCTACCCCTTTCTAAACATTTTATCAACTTTTTCTTCATATCCAGGCTGAACCGATTGTATACCTGCAATTTCTTTCCTTAAGAGACAGTTGTAGACGTTCCTGATTCTATGATACGGGCTCTTTGGGTGAGCATGCTGTCATTGAATTCCAGCATTTGATTCCAACCCTGATATACTCGCTTTCTGGACCTAAAATTAATATCTATCATCAATATTAAAACATTTAAGGAACTTTTCTCGTCTATATCTTTATCACTGAATCAGCAAAATGCAACTTTTTCATGCAAGCAAAATATTTAATTATTGGGGTTGGAAGAATTTTTATAATTTCTCATGTATCACAGTGGCTCATTGCCTGACCTTTCTCCATTAAGTGAAGTAATTCCATATTTTGGGAACTACTATGGTCCTTCTCTAGGAGATGCCTCATTTGGGAAGTTCCATAGCTCTTTACTCAAGGGCCTTGGTGGGTTTCACACTCAGGATGCAAAGCATCTTCTGGTTTTTCCAACCTCCAAATAGTGGCCTCAACTTAAATACCAGAGGGGACTTCTTCCTGCAGGACCCACTGGTGCTTTCCTTTATCTCAGAAGGTCTCCCAACTTCTGAGGAGGACTCATGCTGTCTTGAGGCAGTGTCTTGCTAAGCGTCATGCCAACTTTATAATTGGTGAAATGCCCTTTGATGGCAGTGAAATGGTTAAAGACTGCACAGCTAAATGGTTTTTATTTAACAAATCCTCAAATGTGTTGTAAGAATGGCATTAATACCAAAGCTATTTCTACAAGAGTTACAAGAGAACTCGTTAGTGTGTAGCTGTGCATTATATATATACACACACGCACGCACGCGCACACACACACATGCACGCATAATAGCAATAATATATAATGCATGCATAAACTGCTTCTAAGAAATACAAATTGCTTCCAACATCAGCATATCATCTCTTGATATTTCCCTTTTGGTATTTCCCAATTGCCATCTCTAAGGGGCCTAAGTTCTTAAATTTTCTCACCTCTTATTGCTATTGCTATTGCAATAAGAGGTGAGAGGTAGCAATAACCTACCTACCCTCTACATCTATATTGTCTACCATCTATATCAAAATCTTTTACAATGCTCTTTAATTCACTTTCTTAGCAGAAGTTACATTGGAATTAGGCCTTGTTTTGCTTGTAAGTTTTTAAATATTTGCTTCAGCATAATCCACATTCTCTAGTAAGCTTCAAATTCGTGAATTTATTTATTATTTCAGTTGTAAGAATTTAACTTGAGCATGAAGATTTCTCTTATTTTTATCAATAAAATTTTTTTCTGCCAAGGTATTACTCAGGTTGTGCCATGAAGTATTGCAAAGTTTTACACTAAGATGTATTGAGAGACTTTTTTATGCAAATGTACCTCCTGGCACCAAGACTTAAATCTCACATGCTTATCATCAGCAGCAGCAGAAACATGTAATCATACACATATATGTAAGAGGGAGAGGGTTAGACTTAGCGACTGTATGAGAGAGATGGAAGAAAGTTAGGGTAAGATTCTGATAGTGGTATTTTTGGAGTGATTGGAAGAGTCATCTTACTGATAATAGTCAGGGGTATGGGTTATTAGAAGAATTCCCTGAATGAATGACTGAAAAGGGCCTAACTTTCGGGTGAGATGATGGTATGATTCTACAAAAAGGTTCATACATGTAAGTTGGTTTTAATATGATTAAAACACTTGGTTCTTGTTCCTAATACTCTAAATGAGATCTGGGTAATCAGGTATCCTAGTAGTGGATTTTGTTAGCAGTTGACCATTTTTGTGCTGCTTAAATGTACTCTACTGAAAGGAATGAAGTAACCTTAAGAAAATCTAATCATTCTGGCTTAAAGCTAAGGTGAACTTTCTTCTAAATAAGAGACAATTGGTAAAGAGCAAAAAAGTAAAAACAAGCTCAGAGAGGAATTTCTTATTGCTCTTTCATTTTAAAAGTTTTTTTATGAATTAGTAGGGCCAACTACCATTTCTTAGGCTGATAAATGATTTTTACTGGCATTTTTACTTTTAACTGTACTACTACTGTTACTGGTAACTATGAAGATAATAGTAATAATGGAAGATTTTGAGGAGCTTCCAATGTGCTCATCTTAGATGCTAGAATACATTCTCTCTTCCTTCATCGCATTGGATGAATGATTGAATTTATTAACTGAAGGTGTACTATCAAATGTATCCATATAAGGCTTCTGTCCACCCAAAAATTTCATGCAAATGTCAAAAATATAAATCTTTTCTCTTTGACAAACAGGGACATTTGGTCCAAACAATTTGATTCTGCAATATTTGCCGTTGTATATTGACGTAATGACTTATAAATATACCTAAGCTGACACACCATCATCCCTTTTACCCCTCTATGACATGAATAAATAAATCCCAGAGATTCAAGGAATGCTCATTGTAGCCATCCTTTTCCATATGTGTTTTTTTCACCAGATTTTTCCACATCTGTAAGGGATCTTGTCCATTTATAGGACTCCTATGTTGACCCTTTCTTCTTCCCTTTCCTTACTATCAACTTTGACTTCCCTGAATTTTATCCCTTTCTTCAACATGTAATCATGACTCCTCTACATTTGACTCAATCTCTTTCCTGCTGATATTATCTCAGACATTATGAAGATTTAAATTGTTTTCATGAAAAGGTAATATTGTTTCAGTGCATTGTCCTTCTAAAATATTCCCACTCATGTATAGCTATTTCTTCTTTAATTGAAACCTCTGGTACTAAGATATCCCTCATGCATTCATTCTCCCATGTTCCACTTTCTATATATGTTTGCATATCCCCTGCATGTATAGCTGAACTATTGTTCACTTTGTTTCCAGAAATATCATAGGATCAGGTCTTTTATTTCTCATCTATTTGTCTAACAAATTCGTAACTACAAAATCTTTTCTTTCTGCACTGGACAATATTTATTCTGCTAAGTTTGTCACTGTGTAAATTTTTGGCATTGGGTAAGTCTGGATAGATGACCCACTTAACATATAAATTACTTTGGCATAGACATTGTTTTACTAGAATATTTACACTATTATTACACTATTTGAATACTCATTTTCTGTTAAACATTTATCTTGTAAAATCACTCTTATTTTACTTACTATAGTAAATAACAAAACATTATCTTCTGACTCTTCAAGAGACATCCAGTTAAATGATTCTCTAGTACTGTAATTTAATAAAATGTATGGATCACAATGATCTCTATATGTAAATATATTTTTAGAGCCTCCTTAAAAACTATATTACTTGCAGAATAAACTTCTAGTGCAATTTTTTCTACTTTTCCTCCTTTGATTATAGCATTTTTTATTGTACATAGTGCAATTTCATTCAACATCTTATCATATCTGAAACATCTGATATAGCCCACGGAATGGGTGAAGTAAGGTTATTCTGTGTACTTGTGGCATACACTTTTTCTATATTTCCTATAATAAAATTAATTTTAGCCTCAGCAGCCTCTTGGAAGATCCTAAGTTCAATACCTGGTCCTTTTAGACTTTCTTCCATTTTCCTTGGGATTTTTCCTGAGTGCATGTCCATATGTCCAAAGTTTCCTTTATCTATTCCTCTTTATAGTTTTATTAATAGATCTATACATGCAAGTTATGTTGATTAAGAAAATAATCCTGCTTCTACCTAGTATCATGGGAGTGAATAAAAGAGGTGGTGGTGAAATTGGGACAAACAGATTCAATTACCAGAAAGGGTCATTACCCCATGGTAGATGAAGTGCTGTTTGCAAGAAGTGATTGGTTTGAGACCAAGAATACTTCTTAATGCTCTTTCTGGAGAATAGTCTCTTTGAGTAATTTGAGTTTCCCCAAAATATGATCCCATACTTAATGGAGGAGAATATATTGATGTAGTACAAAAAGGTTGTTTACAGAAAGTGTTTTATTCTCATTTGAAAGAGCTGACTTCATGAAAGAAATATGGGCTGTCCAGTCGTTAATGTAACTCAAAGAAATTAAAATGTTTTAGATGGCTGTATGGTGTGGTTATTAATAGAAACAGAGATTGACTGTATTCTTTTTGATGAGGAATAAATTGAATGCAATTCATCTTGCAGTTGTTCATGATTAAATTGGAATATCACTAGATATAGACTAAGTATGATTCTTTCACTTCCAGTTAGATTGCCTTTTGCTTACTTTTAATGAGTGAATAGTTTTTACACTTCTGATGCTATCAGGTAATTCCCATGGTAATGGGACTTTTTGTGGAGATGCGACTTCTATGATTAACAGACACAATTGAGTTAGCCCAATGTTTCTACTAGTCCTTGATCCAATGTAGAAACTGTCTTTTGTTCCTCCTCCTTTATAACAGCAGCATGATGAGTCAGAACACTCAGGATGAAGCTAAGTTTTTCAAACACGCACCATCTTCTGATCTGTTGTTATTGATGCTCAGAATAGTGAATTCACTATCAGGAGAAATGGTTTAGGCTTTTCCTTCTTCTCCAAAACATCAATGTGAGCGGAGTTTAAATAACGGCATTGGCTAATCATTCTTTTTTAAATATGCTGTTAGTATGATATCTATTTATTATGTTTGGCTTTTCTGCTGTAGCTACTGTCTTTGTTGTTTATGAAAACCTTTGGATCTAGCTATTAATCAGGTAGTATCATTTTGAATGGTTATGACTGCTTCATGTACTTGGTATGTCTCTAATGTTGGTAATATTTATTTATCGATGATGCTGTTTATTTTCATATATTTAATATTGAATTTTTAAATATATAGATGTTTTTATTATTTTATCAATGATCACCGACAATTTGGTTACAACTAGTCAGTTTTCAATTTTTTTTTATCCCTTTTTAGTTTTTATTACAGCTAAGAAATTTTGGTGTCCTAATGCATGATGAGACAGTGTCTCCTTTCAGAGTTACCATGAGAACACTTCCTGTGTGCCATGCAATATCTGAATGCATCCTTCTTTAGCATTTACATTGTGTATGCACTATATTTTTTGAGATCTATTGCTCAAAGTATATGAACAATAATAATGTATTTTTTCAACATTTGTCTCTAATCAAGTAAAATTTTGCTCTGAAACTAAAGAGCGAATTACTGTTTTGGAAAAATTAAGTTATTACATGGAAGATTTGCCTAGTTCTTCACAGATAAGGAGTAGCCACCAGATTGATGTTAAGGATCATGATGAAACCTTTATGTGAAAGTAATCTGGGAGATAGTAAAAAGTGAACTTTTAGCTAAAAAAACTTTACTTTTAAGTCAAAAGAGGTGGTTCCCATCTTTTGTTCCCATGAGCCTGGAAATCTGTAATTTATATCATATAACTATAGCATTTTTCCTGTATTTCTTTTTTCCATTAATTTTGCTGCATACCAAGCAAATTGTAGCATGTCAATGAATGCTGGTGAGGTTGATGATGCTTAACCAAAACTGGGGTTATATCTAAGCCAGATTGTTAATATTTGAAAATGTCCTTGTAAGTTCAGTCTGATGAGCCTTTATACAACACTTCCTTGTATTCAATATAGAGTGGCCATTATTCAGTATTTCTCATACCTCTTAACTTCCTCATTATCTTAGCCACAAATAATACCATCAGTGAAATGAAACATGTTCCTTTATGATAAAAATAAAAAGATCTATCCATCAAGTTATTGTAGTTGGTACAACATAGTAAGTTTAAATGCATTTTTATTTATATTCAGGCTGTTGTTGTGCTATAATCCAACTTATCTTTGGAAAGTAATTCATAAATGCAATTTGTTTTAACATTAAGCTTCAACTGCAAGGTGTTTTCCCCTGGACAAATTTCAGAATATTTAGCTTTTCAGTAGTTATTGATTTATATAACATTAACTTTTAATGATAATGAAGTGAAAATATTATGGCATAACTATAGTAATTTTGAAGTATGCTAATAATCCATTTCTATTACTTACAGATGCCCGGAATCCCATATGCATACCCAAGGCTGCCATGAAATAGTTAGGGCTACTTGATTGCTAGTTAAAGTGCCAAATATTTTAAGTATAATAGGTGGCACATTATCTGGCATGAATTTGAGGTCCAATTGACTTTAGAATCACATGGCAATACTGATTGTTTTTATATTAATTGTCAATGAAGTCCAAAAGCATGTGTCATTGTAAAGATCATTTAATTTTTCAAATGTATATTTTCATGGGGATGAATATCATTTAAATTTTTTATATCAAACAAAGAGTGCCATTTTGAAGGTTTCTTATTTATATCTTTTTTGACATAATGAATATCTATGAGTAGATTGTAAATAATAGTCTTTATATGAAAGGAACTAATTTTCAGATTTAAATTTCATAAACAATAAAATGCTGTTTTGTTTTTCTATAGAGTATCATTTTCAAATGGAAGTATGTTTTCCTGCTTTACATGTAATATCAAAACGTTTTATTTTTAGATGTTCTGTACATGACAAATAGGAACTATAAGAAAATTATTGATATACCTTAATAGATATATTCATACCTCCCAGAGAATTTTTAAAGTAAGCAAATTCTATCTACAAATTCAGTAGTCTTCAAATCTCTTAAATAAATCAATAAAGTAAAATCACTACAACTTAACAGCTTCATTCAAAGCAAATAACTGGCGTCATAAAATGAAATATTAAAAGTCAACATTTTATAAACATAAAAATTACATTTACTCCAGTTACAAATGCTTATCAACTTCAATTTTATAACAATCACAAAGTCGAATCTCACAATTGTACCCTTCCAATTCACTTTCCCACAAAAATCTTCAAATCTTGAGATTATTCTTCACTAATTGAGCCACTGACATGACATTGCTTTCACATTTTGTCTTACTTGTGGTTAAAAAAATAAGATGTCACGGCAAAAGGGAATGTCAATCATTAGCCCTCGGTATGTTGGTGAACAAAATTCTTTTCCACATTATTCCGACAAATCTTCTCAAATTTAGGGCGTAAATATTGTTTAGAACACAAATGAAAAACTTCAAGAGGAAAGTTATGGGATGATGTAGGCAATCAGTCCACCTGAATCATCGATATTTAATTTCTTCTTTTAACACGAAAGAAATGAATAGTTTTGTCAAACATTGTAGTTTGGCGGTTTCGGGGCAAGAGGGCGAAGGAGAGTGCAACCATGAGCTGCTGAAGTAACTCCAAGTCTCACCAAAAGCTGTAACGTGTCTCTAACAGCCCAACTCCAACCAGCGATTCCTAATATCCACATAATTCCAACCGTAGCCCAAGACTCAAGCAGACGGTAGCGAGTATAGTAGACTAGAAGATAAAACTATAAAAAAGATGAAAATATTAAACTGTACATCAGTAAAGAAATCTAACCGAATGAATTCTCTTCCATTAAACAAAGTACCATAACACAAAGTTTTTCAAATCACACGAACATCACGACTGATGCAATTTGAGTTGGTGAAATATTCGAAAGCATTAATAATTATTTCAGTAGATAAGAAGGCTCACCTGAAAACACTGCAGTATTCCTTCAAGAAGAAATAGCAAACCGTGAACAGGACTAGGGCCTTCATACTCCTGTAATATTATTCGTCAGTTAAATATTTTTCTGCTTGGGAATATTTTTAAAATTCATTGCTTTCACGCTTCATAACTTACGTCAATACTAGAAACGCTTAAAGCTGATATTCCTCTATACATGTCAATGCTTGCCATAAAAAGAGTAGATACGACTGAAATCACTGTGCACCAGGTCATTGGTTCTAACTTCGGAGATGGCCCAACTTTAAGGCAAGGATTAAAATTTTATAACAAATGTAGAAATATTTGAGAGATGACCTATTTTTCCGGACTTACCGTAGATATTGGCTACATTTGTTTTGCTTAAACCATTTTGTGCCGGCTCCACATCATTGCTAGTTATGATTGTAGGAGGATTAGCTTTTATCTCAGCACTTAATAGAGAAAGATTAACTTTAGTACTGAGCGTTTGAGGTTTGTTGTACCGCTGCCTTGTTTTGTGTATTATGTTATCTGGAAAAATACACGACAGAATAAAAACACTATAAATGCAGTGGTAGTGATGAAGATTTTTCACTTACCGAATTCAATGAATGAATAAGGCCGCCTAGACTCGTTAATTTTTCTCGAATCATATCTCGATGTAAATTCTTTCGCTAACTCGTCTAAAAAGCTAAATGCAAGTACCGTTAAATATGAGGACTCGCATAACACCAAATACGAAACACCACCAGTCGTACTGAAACTGAGAGAGAATATGAAGTTGACGTAGGTGTCAATAATAGCCTTTGTAAATATCGGACTCAGGAAAGTAAATGAAAATTTATACACTTACTGAATCGAGTGCCCATTAATTTTTAAAGTACACCGTTCAGGATACTGGCTAGTCTTTTTCGCAACCACTTTCATTAATCTTATACTTTCCTTGACATTTCTGTTAGAATCGTAACTGCAGTCGGTTGTAGCAGACAGCGGCATCCCATCTCTAGACCTCATTATCATAGCATATAAAATCATGATTTCTCATTTCTCACACGGCCAAAATTAAAGTAATTAATAGACACTTTACTGTATACGTCAGCCATCCGCTGCTAGAAACTCAGAAGATACCGCAATCTCATATGTTTTGAGACTGAGATGTTCCGGTCAAGGCAACTTCCTGTCAAACACGAAACTTAAATCATTAACTTCATTTATCGTCGGTAGATTGCGTGATGATAAGGTTAATGTCACAAATAATTCGAGAATTCATACGTAATGAGGGATTCCCTTGCAGAATTTATTAGCAACATATACAAGAATGAAAATTAAGAGAATGTGCATACACTTTTTATCTATCAGAATCGTGAAATAATAGTCATCGGAGGACGTTAAACGCTTCCCTATATGTACTTTGAATGGCCGCCATTTACAAAGTGCTGAAGCGTACAACCCATTACTGTTTATTCCTATCAGCAATTTTAACTTGAAAAGGTGTGATTCTGGAACCAATAAAACGTAAAAATTACTAGAAAATATCTGAATTATTTAAATTGTACAAATATTTTCAATGTAGGAATGGCGTTTCATAGTTTATTTCTTCCTCGTAAAGAGACTGACGTGAGATGGAACTATCTATGGCAAACCCTCAACCTATTTCTGAAATATATATTTATTTTAAATAAAATGAAGAAGTAATTTAGGAATAAACTAAACGGTAAATATTAAGCATAGTATACAGGCAACAATCCATGTCCATGAGTGAATTGTATGCTATAAAAACAAAATGTTTTGAAAGCTCTCAGTTACTGAATATGATAATACTTAACAAATAATCTCAAAATATTAAGTCAGATAAGTAGTAACCATGATAAATCTTTCATTACGCTAAATGTAATCAAGGATATATTGGATGGTTGTCATTAAAGCAGCTATCATTAACATTTGCGATTAATTTACTTGCTTACTGTTCATAAAACGATGTTATCTTCTGGTCCGTTGCGAGTTATTTCAAGAATGAGTTTTCAGTAGTTTCTACTTTTGTAAGAGTACATAAACACATTGTAGACCCTGGATATAACTCGTTCGCACTCGTTGGAAGTGGTCCCGGGTTCAATTCTCGGTGTGGGACAACATTTATCAGTGCCCACCCAGCAACGCGATGAATGTGGTAGTTATCTGGACTAAGAGATAGCGGGTCCGGTCATGGAAAGCTAAATACTGCGACGTGGGAGTTGATGCGCTAACCACATGTCACCCACGGTGAATGCCGCATGGCTAGGCCCTATCCCTCAACGGGATGCCACGCGGCGGACTTTATTTTACTTATATAAATATATTGCAAGCTATCGTACATAATTGAAATTGAGTGTGTTTCCAGAAATGCTCGGTGGTATAAAAAATTTCGTTTCTATGCTAATTTTCCTTTGAAGCTACATGAAGTTATATTTTCGAGGTTTCGTTGACATTATAGTTTTCGAACAGAAAATCAAATTTTTTCACCTGAGATACATTCATATGATATATCTTATACCATTCCTCTGTAAACTCTTGGTTTGTCTTATCCTATTGGATTCTAGGGTTTGTAAGAATCTTCTCTTTTCTCCTCTGGTGATCAATCCGAAGATTGGTTGGTAGCAGCTTAGATAATAAATACTCTCTATTCTTCCCGATCCTCCGCCTTCATTTTCATTTCTTCATAAGCCCTGCATCCCACATTCTTTAAAAATTTGCTCTGTAAATTGCAGTCTTGGTCTTTCCCTGGGTCTTTTCCACCCGTATGTCCCTCAAGTATTGTCTTTAGGATTCCCCGATGTCTCAAAACATGCCCTATAAGCTGTACTCATCTGTTTACGAAGTATTTCCATAAGCTTCTACTCTCCTTCATTTTGTTTAGTACTTGTTCATTAGAAATCCTATCTGTCCACTTAATTTTAACATACGTCTATGGCGACACATCTCAAATGCGTTCGGTCTTCTCTCTTTTCCCACCCCAGATTCAAGGTTTCACAGCTTTAAAGGGCCACACTCCATACGTATCCTTTAAGAAGCCTTTTCCCGATTTCAAGGCTAATATACTTGGATATTAGAATCTAAGTAGCTCGAAAATTTTTAGACCGACGCCGACGCGTCGGTTCTTTCCTCTGAATAGGGTTATTTTCTTAGAATGTTGGCAGTTCAGTTTTCATCTTTTAAGACGAAAAGGACAACTACAACATTTCCCTCGCCACTTTTCCACGTTCGTATTATTTAAATGTTATATTTATTCTTTCTCAGATTTCGATCTTTCTGATTGGAAAACCTTCTCGTATGCATCATTGTAGTTCCAAGATTCGAAGTAGACTATAAATCGTGAAGGTACGGAGATAATCAAAATTATTATCATTAAGAAAGTTTCAGGTTGATAAAGAAATTGACAATAGCAAGGAAGCCCCCAGTATTCATTCAAATCCATACAAAGAATTTAATTACAAATATTTAATCAGTTTTAATTCGTTAGCTGACACTTCTTAGATTCGAACGATCACTTACCTTCTCAAATGTGTCAGCAAACAATGTCGACGATTGTCCAAATGTCACTGTTTACTCTCCGTTTTGTCAATATATTATTTTTGAAAAACCGATATAGTAATATTTTTGTGATTGCCAATGCACTGTGTCATTATACAATAAGAAGAAAAAATTCAGGATTTTAGAGAAGAAATTTGCATTGAGCACGTTTGGAAAGCAAGAAAATTTAGCGCCTCCAAATTCATTTGCGTGATCAGGGCTTAAATCAGAATGCTGTGTTTATACTACCCCTGCGAGTATTTCCCGATTCTTGCATTTTCTGTTGAGGGTCTGTTCTAGGTATTTGGGTGCACTAATTTAAAGTCATACGTAAGCGTCCCCTGTTCACTATCTGTATGCTATTAGTGAAAGAAAATACACTCTACTCATCTAATTTATCTCTTATCCAGCCTAGATGAATACAGAGAAAGCGATGATTCAGTCCAGCTCATTTGATGATGAAAGGTCTATTTTTCAACCCGGTGAATTGCAATTCTTTTTGGTTTTAACCCATGGATCTGGTTTATCTGAACACGATCCATACCAAATAAAGAAATTTTACAAAAGTCTTGTGATTTTCAATGTCTAGAATACAAATACTTACTAAGAAGATGATGGGACTTAAAATTTCCAAGGGGTGAGATGCAATACTCTGCTCGAAATCTCAAAAAATACGGAGAGTATGAAATTAAGAAAGTTAAATAATTTATCTATAAGGTAACGAATATCTTCCGAACTCTACAATCTAGAACAAAATTATGTAAACGTTTCCGAATTTATTTTCCCAAAGAAAAGCGTTAGTAAAAACGATAAGTAAATAATTCATAAGCTTTCAAAAGTATTTTGCATTAAAATTTTCTTATTTCTACGAACTTACCGAAAGTACTATTCTAAAAGAATTTGAAAAGGGAAATAATCGAAAGATGTTGGAAACATTCAACGCAAATCGAAAAATATATTTCCCCATATTCTCTATTTCAATCCTATCCGTGAATCTCTCAAAACATTTTTAGAAACCAACTTTCGCTGAAATTATCACTAATTTTAAAAGCATCACTATTTTCTTTGCGTGTATCTCTTTTTCGTTGAAGTGACTTGGCTACCAAAAAATGCGACTTTAATGTTAAATTTTATTCACGACGGTAAATTCACTAACGCGATTATCTAAATTATAGCAAGATTTATTGGCTTACGGCTTAAAAAACTTCGGAAGAATATTGATCAAGTTTTTATTTAACGGTTTAATATTTAATGGCGCAGTTAGAAATTGATCCAAGAGTAGTGGGGGTGCAGGGACGACAGTCCCCAGAGGGTCAGCCCAATAGGTAATTTTCTAAAATATTTAATGTCAAAAGTACCCAAAAATAGCATTTACGAGTGAAATGTGTAATTAGTATATACCATGTGTCATATGGATAAATTCAATGTTAGAAGCCTTAACTTAGTTAAGGCTTCTAACATTAACCCTACTAGAAAGCTTGGCGAAAGAAATTCCACAGTTTTGCGGAATTTCACATAGTTTCACATAGTTTTTTAATCATATTTCATATATGAGAAAATGAGGCGAGGGGATTGTAATATGAATGGCTCATACCCATGAAATAACACATAAATTAACTAAAAAGAATATTTTCCCCAAAAAATCGCAATAATTCTTGTGTTCCCATAGTAAAGTAAGTAGAGGAATGCGATTTCTAATCTCAACAACCAATTGTGTTTCGGTTCAGATATGAAAATAAAAGTAGATTAAATAAATGAATTAACTGCAAACTAAACATACAAATTGAAAACGCTTCCCCCGGAAATATTTTTGAAATGTGGTAGTAATAATTTTATATCTGTCCGAATTTATGGGAAGGAATTTTTTCTTCTAATCTACTCCCCCTTGCGTACACCAATGGACATGTTGTACTGCATCGATGAACATTTTCATTATGAAATGGAAATTTAGGATGTGTGTGAGTGTGTAAGTTTATATATGCAGAAAGAAATTTTAAACTATGGATTAAATATAGAAGGGCTTAAACCTGGACATATTATTCGAAAAATTGACATTTTGTAATTAATTTCATGGTTATTACATTAACGTTATTAAAATGTTCTTTTCAAGATTTGAGAATTTAGGAATCAATAAATATTCATGGTTTAATACTTTCGGCGATTTCTTCAACATTAAGGAAAAAGCATTCGAAGAATTTCCTTAGTTTTCTTGCAAGATGTTGTAGGAGAGAGAGAATTTAAATATCGCACTGATTTTAGCGAGACTAAAAATGAATCATCTTGAAAACCAACTGGATTGTCCCTCCCTCCTTGTAACTCCCTCCATCCCCTTCCCTGAAGCCACCTCCGGGCTCTCTGAGGCGCAACCCTAACGTCATTGCAGTTGTCAGAAGCGGAAGGCTCCCGCCGTGTTTCAACACCAAGACTTACGAACATCTTGACTGAGAAACCTGCAGCTACAGAGAAGAAAGGAAAAGCGAACCTCTACTTTTACTTTTCGATTGTGTTTACTGCGACCAGAACGCGAAAAATTACTGGGAAAATTGGTTGTGGGATCGGGATGACCGTTCCATGAAGTTGAAACAAATACGATCTGGGATTATTCAGCTACTTGCATTTGACACAGATAAATTAGAGGCAAAGAAGAATGGATGGTTTCAATCCGAAGGCTTGTGGAGAAGAAGAAGGATTCTACGCCCAACAGGATTCCAGTGCGTGCTCTGGTGCAGGGCCGTCGAGTCCATTGGGATCTGCAGTCGACGTTACCCCAGTGAAGCATCGGAATCAGGCTAATGCAAGAGAGAGGGATAGAACTTACAGGTGTGTTACTTCTTGTAATACCATAATTGCTACTCAATTAAAAGTTTTTAAATCAGAGATAGGCACGGAGTATTCGTAAAAATCGTTTCCGTGACTTTTATGAGATATTTATTAAAATCACCCAGTAAAATTCAGGTTGCAATTGGCGATTGTAGAAATAAATACTACGATGACATACAAATAATATCTTCTTCGGTATCAATATTTTGGTAATATTTCCGGAATCGGCAGCTTAACTTGCGAACTTGCTTCATACGTCACGAAAGACTATGCTGACTTAATATTGCATGTATTTTTTCAAAGTAAACCTCTTGATATGATCTCGACCTAATAGCATCGACCTATTTTCTCGCCCGGTTGTAAAGAGATTATAAGAATCAATGTTCTAAAAATTTTAAATATTAATTTGTATAAAATTTTTCGCGGAAAGGGATATTAGGAGGGTATATTCACGAATTGCGTATTTGTTGTGTAATTATTATTTAAACTATTATTAGTTATAGTTGGTGTTAGAAGAGATAAATATACTTTGATAGGACAAAGTTATATTCAGTATAGGAATGTGAGCTATATTTTGCCTTGTTTCCCTCTTTTTTTATAAATTAATGATGTTGGTAATGAAAAATGATTTATCCTTTCGCCATTATTGTTTTAATGAAAAGCATAAGAACAAATTGCTGAATAGTGCACATTTCGCAGCAGTTTTTCAAATGGAAATCAGATCTTCCTAATAGAAGTAAATTTATTTTAATTATTTATCTACTATTCATCGTACTGAGTAGTAGATAAGGACTAAGCTGATAGCATGGAATATGCCGAATAATTGCCTTTTAGAATCAGTAAGTAATAATTCGACAGAAAGAAAAATACACATTCGCATACATCTTCCTTCTCACAATATTGCGTACGTTAGATGAAATCGGTTGAGAATATTTTTATCTAATTCCAGCACGAAATACTTATATTTGTTAACCACTTACATGTGACTTGGTTTCCGTAAATAGGCTAAAATAGGTTAAAATTATTGGTATATAAAACTGTAAAGCTCACTCGTAAATCAAAAAATCTAGCTTGACCAACCCCAAAACATTTTTATTTCTTTATTATCTGGTCCAACCATAGCCATCGCGTGCAAGTTACATGATACTACAAAAATCATACATATACATATAATTGCAATATAAAATATAACTAAGAATCAGATATATTTTTAATAGCAAGACAAGGGAGGTAAATTTAACGAACCGGTCTATGGATGTTGTTCACGTTATATTTCAAAGCTGCTACTGATATTATAATTTAAAGTTAAAGGTTTCCTTTTTCGAGGATCAACAAAATTGCAGTTTTAGCAATCATGAAGTTATTTATCTTCCCATGCCACTTCTTGTTGATGTCGAGAAACTTTATTTCTAACTTTGATTTGCCAAACATTGCAAATGATAACACTGAACATCAGAGTTTCTTCAAAATTTACTCTGAAAGAATCTCATAAAGGACGCGATCTTGATATCCATCACATTAACTGTCTTAAAATGGTTTTCAAATTTAGCAGTTCAAAAATCATTCCCCTCTGTTCTATTTCCTGGGCATTTTGTTGTGTTTAGCATTTCATTCTTGAGAGTCTTACCTAAATTTTACGCTCCGTTTAGCGTGAATCCATTAAAAGTACGAAAGAAAGTTAAAGATTTTTTTAACATCGCTAATAATTTTCCTGGATCAATCCTTATATAACGAGGATATTTCATCTGTACTATACCCTATTGTGGTTGGATTAGTAGAGCTTTAGGAAGTGCCTTGCTCTTGTTTCTAATGCGAAGATTTAGTTGAATTGTGTTAGTCGCAATTCAGTTTTGTTTCAATTGGATTCAATTCAATGCAGGAAAATTCAAAGGTATACAAATGAATGTTCAATTCAAGTAATATGCAAAAACTTTAAAAACAATTTATATCTTCTATTTTCTCGTTTAAAGAGATGACTCTCTCATTTACTTGTTTATTTGTTACGCATTTAATTGTTTACTCATAGATTAATTTAAAGTTTAATCGTCGATTCCGAAGAAATTGTGACCAAAACGCTGATTTTATAACGGCATACAGTAATGAAAATGCGATGAAAAATTTGAAAATCGTAAAAATGGAGCAGTTGTATGATTCCCGAACCAGGGCCGACCCGACCTAAGCGAGCGTCAAAATTTTAAGGACGAATATTCGCATCAAGAAGACAATATTCTGCTGCATCGCTAGGGTAATTCAGGAGTGATATCTACTTAAAGAAATCTTGCAGTGAAATTTCTTTTGACTTGAAGTTTTACAGATAATGATGTAAAGTAAGGCAAAGTGGTGTAGGGCAATCCTTATATCATCCTAAAATCTTGGCAAAGATTTCACAAGGATCAGTTTGTAACATTGTAGCTGTAAGAGGATTTGCTCCTCTATTAAGTCTATTTCAATAATAAACTCTCGGTAAATCTAATATAATAAAATAAGGTGTGTGTGTTTTTTCGCCTAAAACTTGAGAACCATAAATGGCACAACTTTCAAACTTTCACGATTGTTAAACGTACTCCCTGCGCAAATAATAGACTACTTTTCATTTACTTAAATGGTCCCAGTTCGAACCCAGACAAGAAAAAACGTTCTCATAAGAAATGCACGTAAACCTCAGTTTTATCGGTTGCAGGCCACATTTCTTTTGCAAAATTAAATTAGAGATAATAGGCTTACGAAATCGAGAAAGGCACCAAAAGAAAGAGAAATGAATAAAAATTTTTATTTTGGTCGCGAAATATCATTATCGAGTCGAAATGGCGAGAATTCGGTTAAAATAAACAGAAATTTCGTGAAATTTTGAGGCTACAAACAACGAGTCCCCTTGAATGCGATTGTTGAAACCGAGGTATTGCGTTTTTCGATAAGGATACACGATGATTTTAGGTCCATATGAAAGTAATGATTAAAAATGAATGATAGTATATGTACTTAGCAAGCAATATTCTGAAATTTTACAATTTGCATTTACGATCAATTTGCGGTGTTGATTCTCAGGAGGCAACGTATGATCATTTAGGGAAAGTTTCTTTATCACCTCGACTTTGCCAAATCTATTTGAAAATAATGAAGCTACTACGTGTGATTTACACTGGAAAAACTTTAAATTGATTAATGTATACTGCGTGCAGCCTCTTAGCGTGTGGCAGTGGGTGTTTGAACCATAACTCTACTTCCCGAATCGTCTAATACCGCGTATTACATTAGCATTTCGGGTAAATTATAACTTAATTAAACGCCTCATTTTTTACTCGGGCGATCCTTTGTATTCGTGAGCAAGTAGTGTTGTCTCCATCACAATTTTCTCCCTTATAGGATTCAACGTGAAGCTAAGCAATACTATCTTAATAAGTAAATTTAAAAGAAACATAAGGAAATGGGTAAAATTATTACACGAGACGACTTGCACCCAGGAAAAATCCCAAGTAAGAATCATCTTACACAGTTGAGGAAACTCCTAAGGAAAGAAAATCTAAGACGATTCCTTTTCCAATTGTGGATTCTAGATTTGGATTCAAATTATAAGAAGTTTGAAAAGATTAAACATTTTCTTTTAGGATAACATTTTCATTGATCCAAGCTAAGTGAGAGATGTTAGATTCTCCTCTGCACAAATTATTACCTAAGATATTATCTACTGCTTATTTATATATCCCCGTTGAGAATCAACGGGCGCCTCAACTAGTATATTGTATAAGGATGAAGATTTTGTTTATTTTGAACAATATAGTTATCATGATGGTTACTGTTTCAAAAGAGTACTTAAATCATCCTCGCTTAGGGCGCCAAAATACTATATTGGGCTCCTGTTCCGGACATTAGAAAATCTAAACCGCCAAATTTCTTTGAAAGTAAGACATAACTGAAAATGAGTATAAAATTAAAGAATACGGGGTAGTAACAAACAAAAGGCAAAGGAAAATAAGTTGAAAGAAATGAACATATGAATAAACGGCATTCCGGTCAGGAACGCAGGGAGAGAAAAATAAGGAAGAAGAGCACACAGGAAGGATAGTAGAAAACTATGGATATAAATAACATATTAGTGTATTTGAAAATATTTTCGTGTTCATATTCTCAACTGATATCATGTTTAGCAACGACTACAATTCGCACGCTGTGTCCCAACTTCTTCCCAGCTGTTATTGCGTAGTTTTTGCCCTCCGCTGCATGTATGGCTCAATTAATATAAAAGAATACAGATCTGAAATCGTGCTGAGGTTCATTCTCTTCATGGTACTCCCATAATTCCATTTCCATGATTTTTTGCTGCTTTTCGTACAATTCTATCGGACATCTGGCCTGAAATTAAGCGGACAAAGATGAAGTATAAAGATTCGGAGTTTGAGTCATTTGCCGCTCTCATCTCAAGAAAAAGGAATCCTTTTGAAAAGTGTTTTCGTTCCCTTTCTGTAAAGGGATGCCGATGGCAGATACGTCATTAATTTCTTGAGTTTTATCGGACATTTTTGGCCTAAGATACAATTTAATCTACGATTCTTACTCAATAAGGGGTATAGAAGTGTCTGAGACGTACCAAGTTTATCTTTCACATTTATTTGAATTAAGGGTCCATCGCTCTATCATTTCGATTAATTCTTTTTTAAAATAAATCTTAACGAACGAAAATATCTCTTTGTGCGAGAGGTGAGAGTATTTCCCATATGTATGTTTTGTTCACTGAACGAACTCCTTAGTAAATGAATTTTGCTTTAAATTGAACGTAACTGAAACTAATATCTTCATTAAAAGTTTATTCGTCATAAATTCGAAACCACCACAATCCTCAATTTAAATATATAAGAGATGCAATATTTCAGGGATTAAAGGACATTTAAGATGCGTTTTAAGACTTCGCACCGTAAGTCGAATATGATCATGGCGACATTTTGTTTATAACAGTGAAAATGAGTGAAAGAGATCTTATACAATCACAATGAATATTAGGCAATACCATTCCTGTTAGTAGGGGAGACGGGGCAATTTTGGTGGACATTTACACTTTGTTAATTATTCAAATATCGTTGATCTGAGCGTGCCTTTTGTCAAGTCAAAAGAAGCACCGGAATTGCCATTTACACTAACGTAAGTTTCAAGTCTGTTAGTCTAGTGATCGGTGAAAAACACTACTTTTTCTGATTTTTCTTCAGGTGAGTAAATCCATACACCGATGTAATGGCGTTAACACTGCCCGTTCTATCAGATCATCACAAGTCATCATGATATATACTTCAGATTGTTCTTTTGCGGGTAATATAAGCCTCTCAATTGATTTCTTACCTAAGGAATAAAGCTCAGAAGTTGAATTGTAACAAAAACATGGCGAAGGGGCAAAATTGTGCAAGGCACACGGGACAGGTTTAAACGTTGTATGCGATCATTTGATAAAGGAGCGCCCTGAAGAGGACGTAATACCAGTAGAATATACAGACAAACTGTGATTCTTACGGACTCGTCGGTAAGAAAACTTTTTAAGGACAGGATAGGTCGAAAAAGAGCAAGATAGTTTCCACCAGTTCTGCCAAGAATAAGACGAAAAAACCTACCAGAAGAAGAAAACTTTCTGTACCTGACAAAATAAATATCAAAAGAAGGGGAAAATACAACAATAAATCTGGCATTAAAACAAAATCAAAAAGTCAAGAGCACATAAGAAAACCAGAAACATTTGGATCTAATGATCAAAATGACGATGAACATTGTGTACGTATTTACTGTTTGAGGTGTATAAAATGTCAAAAACGGGAACCCAGTGGATACAGTACACTCAGTGTTAAAGATGGGCACATGACCGCTGCATTAAAACAAGTCTTTTATATGTTTTGTTAGCATAAATTGTGAGCACTAATCCTAACTGATTTTTGTATTTCATTTCAGTTTGAATTTTTTATATGATTTAAGATTTTTACCTACTTTTTGATTCAAACTAATATTTTTGCAAAAATGATATATTTTAATTAAGATGTGCATTATATTTATTCATTTTTAAGGCATGTAAACATACTTCCGGCAGTGTGTAATCCTGCCACCTCTCCGGGGTATCTTTACACTGGTGACATAACCGAACAAAAAGTCAATTAAATTGAAAAATATGATTATTTAAGGTAAATTAAAGGCTCCAGACAAAAGCTCAAAGTTCAATTAATGAATGAATATAAGAAACGAGTATATTAGCAATAGTATTATTACTAGTATTGCAATAATTAAAATAGAAAAATAATATTTGAAAAATTGTATAACCCTGCCCCGGTCTCCCTTACTTAATTATTTAAAAATCTTGCGAGTTAAATTTCTATTTTACTAGAACATAATAAAAAATTGATAACTTGAATTAAATAACTAAAAATTGAATAACTCTAAATGAAAACTTGATTTCTGAAAACCCAGCTAATTTTTATTTCATGAATGCAAATTGATTGTGAGACTGAAGCCTACCTTACTACTTTTCTGATATTTTAGAGTCGGTAATAGTAGTGATAGTGAGTCAAAGGGGATATGGAACAAGTATCCAGCCTTATTATGAAAATGGAAGACTAGCATGACTGTTATGTGACGCAGGAGGCTTCGTAACTATATAACTTACTAATTTAGTAATATCCTTGGTTTTTTTCGGCGTCCAGTGTAGATTTACTTTAAATTTCTCAGGCTACTTCTCTCAATGAATCAGACGAAATCACTCAATAATCACGCATCGATATTCAATTAATCCAAAACCAACCATATACCAACATTTTGTATTATTTGTTTCAATTAAAAATTTTCGCAGGCGAGGTTTCCATTTATTAACTTTATCCTCTTCCTCCCTATACATAATTTGGCTGAGAAATTAAGAAATCCGTACTTAACCAACGCCAAGAAACCCACGGCTGATTTACTCAGGAAATCGGATTGGTAGGACCGATGATAGCTGAACGTCGCCCGCCTTCTAAGCCGAAATTGCAGCTCCAAACATTGTTGCACAGGAAATAAATGTTTATTGTAAGGAAACATTTGGCGCCCCGCTTGATAGACGTCCGCCTGCAATGCAGGAGCTGAAGGCCCGCTTCCATTGGCCTTAGACGCGTTTACCATTCGGTCAAGTGAGAGAGGCATTATGTGAAACCAACAGACCGCTCTTGGTTTGTGCATTGTGATATTGTGAGTGAAAAATCGCAGTCACGCTGGGAAGAAAGAAGTTTTCCAAGTTTCTTTTCATTTGGCATTAGCAAGATTGGGAAGTGACATTATTTAAATACGGGTATTTCTTTCAAGAAGCGTCTGAAAGGTCGCACTGAACATACGGAAAAGCCAGTTCAGCTCTAACCTATAATGACAATTTTCTACGACTCGATTGAACGAGCCGATATATGATGGCGAAAGTAGGGGAAAATCTTCAACAAATTACCTATGAATGAATTGCTTCAGACTCGAACACATGGCCACCACTGAGTGTGTGGTAGAGAGGAGGACATGGCATCGGTGCGTGTAATGAGAGAACAGCCACCCAAGCCGTTGCTTCCCCTCTCTCCTTTGACCCAGGCGACCCATCTCTCTCCTTCGTCATACAGCAACATGCGGAAGGCATCAAGTGAAGAAAAGAAATCTCGAGGAAGTTGTGGAAAGGAGGAGGGTCAAGGGACGAAGGCGGAAAAAAGAGGACTGCTGCTAAGATGCTATCCTTCCGTGAACTTTTTCACGCATTTCCTAGCCAAGAATTGGCGAGTTCAATGAAAAAAATTTTGAAAGTAAGATATTTAGTACTAATGATATTTGATGTAGCAGCTGAAGTGTCTCGAATATTCCGAAATTACCAATTAAATAAATTTTTATCAACATATTTACTATATGTCTTTCTAAGGAAAACTTCAGCCTTTGGGAGAAAAATTCAATAAGAAGCTCTATTCAACAGGTCAAGAAAGATTAAGAACGAAACAAGGTAAGAGAAAAAGAAACAGCGGAATGACATATTTCCAAAATGAGGTTTAATATTTGAAGAATTCTAAGGCGAAGGAGGAAACATAACAAAATGGTCTGAGAAGCGAAGAAAAAAGCTCGGTGAATTAATGTATGAATATAAGAAAGAAATGAAAAGATAACAAAAGGAAGAAAATAAAATTGGCACGTGATCTCATGAAAACTGAATAAAGAAGACAGAATGAAACTCGACGAACAAAGGCATCTGTCGTCAAGACGGCATCGTTTCAAAGTTATGAGTTTCGCCCATATGTCGAAATAGTTTCCGATTTGTTTTATTTGTGATAAAAGTTGCTTGAATTAGATTCCAATTTTATAATCGACGGCAAGAATGAATATCTTTATTGAGTGCCCTATCTTATTCTTGATTCTTGGCGCCACTTGGTGCGATAAATCCTTCTAACTTAAGTTTTCAAATGAAACCTGTATTTAGCAAAAGTAAACGTGCGATTTATTTTTCCTAAGACTCCTCTGAGCTCGAACCGGGGATTTTATATATATATATATATATACATATAAATCCCGGCTTATAGAACACCAATCTTTTATGCATTCTCAACGCGAATCCTTTTCGGACAGTGTTATCCGTCAGCACGGGATATTAAAACCAAGTCAAAGGCCGAAGCGATAAGCTGATGACGAAGAATGTTGAATGAATCATTTACAAACATTATAAAGAAAATAGACTTTCTCGTTGATGGCTTCTGCTAATAGACTATCTGATTTTAAATCTGGTAATTTGAGTTAAAATTGAAAATTACGATGTACTACGATGATAAATAGAGCACACTCAATAAATTATTGGTAAATTCCTCCATGCTGAGTACTCGAAAATTTCATACTCTTTTAGAAGTTGCCTTTATGACTGCCCTTTATTCTCTCGGACGAAAAATTGTCAACAATATTTCGAGAGAAGTGGATTGTATGAGCACAAGGACAACATGGACTCTAAGTTAAACTGATGAGTAATGCAGCGATCAACTATGGAATATCAAATAATCGCAAATACTATGAAATTTCACCTTTTAATTATTTTCGCTCGATCGAAGGAAGTTCTCATTACTTCAGTGATATCACTAGGAAGAAATCTTTATCAATTTATAAATGAAAACTTAAGCTTAACAAAAGACGAATAATCCCTAGTTGCTCCGCCCAGATGAATGAAGCATACTGAAGTAGTAAATTTTAAATAGCTTCAAATATGGAAGTTAACTTTTGTCATCGCAACCTCAACAAAGTTTTCGTTAAGGTTTATTTATATATATGTTAAGGTTTATGTATATATATTTAGAAAATGTTTCATAATTTTTTGAACTTTAATTTTAGTATATAGCTTCCCTCTTTCTGTTCATCCGTAGTAGGACATCTCAACTCTCTGTATTTTGCTGTTTAATATCATTAAAGGAACACAATTTCTGGCGGAGGCTTTTAACAGGATAAAGAGCATTTTTGACGATAAGGATGGGACGGTTGGGCTGGAAACGGGACTGTCTCGGGATATATGATCACACTTCTGTTAAAGAATCCGCTGTTCTATAAAATTACTTACAAGACATGAAATCCACTTCACTTCAAATATAAGATCCTAAGATAAGATGTACAATAAAGTAGGCGCATCGTCGATCTCAATAGTTAGCTAGTTTTTCAAATAATGCTTTCTGAGTTTTAAGCAAACTTAGCCAGCCACAGTCAATATTATAATACTGAATGGCCGAACTTCCCGTTGACTTCCCATTCCTAATTGCAGTAATATTGATAAAGTGCTTCGACAGCTAAGGTCAGCTCCCACCGGGAATTGAACTTGGGACCAATTTCCCCGAAGTCAAACGCGCTGCCCACATGGCAATCTGTCATCATTCCTAATTGCGACACACTCGATTCTTAAGAAAAAAACATAATTGCATACTGCAAGCTTAACAGCAAATATTTACCAAAACATATGATTACGCTTGGAACTCCTTGAATAAAAATTCCCAAGCTCAACTTAGCGTATATCAAAACGGGAAAATATAACCTGTGTGGTATCAAACCAAGTTTCGTTTCCGTGGACGTCCATTAAGTTTTGATAAGTACTCTTACTAAAAGCTGAATTTCAAGTCGATATCAAATCAGGAAGTTCCTCGAATGTAATTCCGAATTTCAAAATTAATTCTATATTAGAATGCAAATGGTATCCTAGTTTCGAACCAAAGACCATCAGGGAAACGGTACACTGCTTTTGTAGACTTTTCGCGGCCTATGGATGAACCAAAATCCCGTTAAGTTAGGGAAAAATTCGGAAAACGTCATATCTTTGGGATATCAAATTAGACTTATGGAATAGGAAACGCTTACTTGGATTAGTAGATAATACTGCATTTTCAATAACCCAAATAAAAGACAGATGCCTCAGGAGATCGCATTGCTCTTCGTCGACCATGGATTTTGCTCTCTGACAATTTATTCGGTGAATAAGTCTCACTATGCATTCCATACAATTTGTAACTCTGGTGTGTTTGCTTGAGCATTTAGGTCATACTTCATTATCAACCAGATTACTGAATTGGATTGAAAATTCTCGTCTTTCAAATTTATTTTAGTTAAATTATAACCCTTCCGTTTCTAGTACGAATATCCCATAATCTAGAAATGTACCAAAAAAAGTCTTAACCATCTTCTAGAACCAATAAGCAACTCTGAGTGAAATGATAGTTATGAGGCGTTGGCAAAGCATTAGCTTATAAATCACTCGTCCCGCTTCCTTGACTCATTCGTTTTTCCCTCTAAATTGACATTCTTTTCCCCACTCTCGCTTCTTCCCCCCACTCTCCAAAGCCCACTTGACGAGGATCTCAGATGCTGAGAGGGTCCGTCTCGTAAGAGGGAAACCACCGCTAATGTGTTAAACTTCTGTGGGCGGTAAATCTTATGTTTTCACCTCTCCATAGATGACTTTCTTCCCTTGATTCAGAAGTATACATACTGATTAACTACGAAAATTCTGAGTTCCCAAAATATGGAATGGAAACGCCTTTAAGGAATGAAGCAGTTTTACAATTTTACAATGAAGCGGTTTACAATTATTGACTTAAATGAAGCTAAAGATAATCCAGTGTAATGACACATATTGTACGTGGTCATTAATTATCAGTACTATTCCATTATACAACCACTACCCCAATCTGAAGAAATCAGTAGGATAGTTATCGAGTTTGTGATGCTGTTTCTATGCTATTGTTTATTGAACCGCGAAATGAATCTGATTAGACAGGTTGAAGAAGTTCCCAATGAAGAAGCAGCTCTTCATTTTCTAAAAAATAGGAAATTCTATCCAATATGGCGAAATCTGAAAGAAAGCGTAACCGGAAAAAGTTCCGCGAGAAAAAGTTCCGCCGGAAAGGATTCCGCGGTTATTAATTGTCATGCATCTGTTTTATGCTCCAATACACAAAGAGAAGAGTGTGAGGAAACACTTTAAGGCGGGCAATAATTTTTACGTGGCTTTGATGGAAAGAAAATGTGCAAAATATGACAGACGCCTGTTCGCCTAAAACTCGAGAACCGTACATGGCACAACTTTCAAACTTTCACGATTGTTAAATGTACTCCCTGCGCAGATAATTGGCTACTTTTTATTTATCTGAACGTCCCCAGTTCGAACCCAGAGAAGAAAAAACGTTCTCATAAGAAATGCACGTAAACCTCAGTTTTATCGGTTGCAGGCTACATTTCTTTTGCAAAATTAAATTAGAAATAATAAACTTACGAAATCGAAATAAGCACACAAATCTACAACATAATTTGTATCCTGCGAGTCGTCTTTCGGCATGTGGCAGGGGGTGTACGTATCATGCCTCTTTCATTAGTTTATGTCACGTATCATAGTAGTATATCGAGTAAAAACGTTACTACACGACTATTTTGTTACTTAGCTATCTACTATTTTCTTATGGGTATATTTGTGCTAATAATCATCTTACAAGCTTCATAAAAATTCATAAGAAGTATATTCAAGACTAATCGAGACTAATTCTTACTGTCGGTTTCATAATCATCTCGGTTGAGAGATAAGGGGCACTTCAATTAGAAACGTTTCAAATATTAATCTTGCAAATCTAATTTTTCAGACAAATATTGCATTAACATAGAAATATAAAATATTTTGCAAATGTTTAATGACACATTTTGCACATAAATTACACAACTTTCAAACTCTCAAGATTGCTGAATATACTCCCTGCGCAGATAATAGGCTTCTTTTTATTTACCTAAAGGTCCCCAGTTCGAACCCAAACAGGTAAAGTGTTTTCATAAGGAATGCACATAAACTTCACTTTTATAAGTTGCAAGCTACAATTATTTTGCATTATTAAATTAGAAATAATAGTGGTATGAAATCGAGACATGCACCATAAGAAAGGAAATCGAATAAAGATTCTTATTTTGGTCGTGAAATACGAGTATCGAGTCGAAATGGTGAGACTATGGTTAAGCATAAATTAAAATTTTGTGAAATATTTAGGCTATAATCAACCAGTCCCCTTGACGATCAATGCAATGGTTGAAACCGAGGTAATGCGTTTTCCTGTAAAATTACACGAAGATTTCAGATCCATATCAAAATGTATTGTTGAAAATGTATTCGCTTCAGCATGTCAGGAAATCCAAGTTTATAGCTCAAAAAAGATAAATATTTTTCTTTAGCTTTAGACGCTTCCAATAAAGGAAATTTAAAACTATTTTCCGTGATTGTGCAGTGTTTTTAAAAAGAGAGTGCCATAAGAACAGCACTAACGTATTTTTACGAAGACGCGAAAGAAGAAAGTGAATCGACATCAAACAAATTAAAATCTATTATTCACAGTAATGTTCTTGACTTAGAAATATATCCGCGTTCTCTGTGAACAATTTTACATAGAGGTAAAAGAAAATAATTCAGGTGAAGAACTCATAAAACTGGTCTCGTTTATCCTGTCGATATCAATTTCAAACGCCACTTGAGAAAGATCATTAAGTATCATGAGACAGATTCTTATGTGAGGGAAGAAACAGATTAAGTAACAAGCTGCTTAAAGTAGAATTGCAGGTATTTTACAAAATTAGTTTACAACGTAAGGAATTAAAAAAAAATAAATTTCTTAAGAATATTCCAAAAATATTGGAAGAAGCACGGAATCAGTCAAAACATTTTAAGTTGTAATAAAAATACTCTTTATTATTTTTGGCTATGAATATTCAAATGTTTTTTAAATTCTTATTTATTGTGACATAATGTTCATTATATTCAAATAACAGTATTTAAAACTTAATTTCCATATATTAAATACAAAAATGTAGCTTACTCGTAGATAAATAATTGTGATTGCCCTTAGTTTGCTGTCAATATTGAGAAAAATAAACATTATAGATATCGTGCATGTTTATTTTCTCACATACCTTTAGATTGACTATCCTTCTTAATTTTTGAGTTATGTAAACTATATCTTATCTTTATACAAAGATATTTTGAAATATTTTAGAAGTTTATAGGAGTGCTAATTTCCAAGTTTCTGTTAAGAAAGTTTTTTTAAGCCAAATTAAATTATGTTTATAAGTAGAGCTAATTCACGCATGATCAAGTTAACATCATAGATCAGTTAGATTCTACGGTACTTAAAATTATGTTTAAACTCTAGAACTTAACTTTAAGTTTAACTTAACACTTAAGAACTTCAGCATGACTTTAAAAGTGCCTGTAGACAATGTAAAGGAACACATTAAGTATATGGTTGAACCGTTGTACAGCTCACGTAAAAGGAGCTTCCCTAGAATTGATCTGCATCACAAGTGTGTAATTATGCCTCGCCGTGTGTCTGCTAAAATGCGGTTCATTTTTAGAAGCAGAATGTCATCGGTCCTGAAGAATCTATGCCCTCACGCTCTACAGTAGCTCTACGAAAAGACCGCCGTGGTCAATTCCCATGGCTAGCGACTGTGACGCTCAAGTTCTTGTGTATCCCTGCCACCAGCACTCCAATTGATAGGAGTTTTAGTATCTGTGGGCTCACTCTCAATGCTAAGAAAAGCAGACTAGAGCCACAGCGTTTAAATAAAATGGAATTCATTCACGAAAACTATGCCTTGTGCAAAGATTTTGTTCACAGAGTTTAACCTATTGCTGTCTTCATTAATATATTTATTTAATTTAACACTCCTCTTACTCGTTCATTCGCTTATTATTCCTTTAGTTTGTTTAAACCAACATTTTTTGATTTGCCTTAATCATTTATATATTTAGCATTCTCTGGAAATTTCGATCGAACGTTAATGCCTAGATTCCATACTTGAAAAATGTGGCTCAAATGTGATATTAAAACTAATTCGCAACAATAGTTCTTCCATTGCTCGACATTCTACTGACTACATGTGCCCAATTTGTGATGCCACTCTCTAAACGTTCTTACAGTAATGTAGCGCAATTAAAATTAGCATGCTTTTGTGAAAATAAGGAAAGCATCTTATTGCTAAATTTTAATTTGCCAAATTAACTCCTTTACGGCGCACAGCGAGCTAGGATCGAAAAAAAGGTGGACAAAATAAGAAGATAATTTTTTTGAGTGCGGACTTTGAAACTTCGCATGACCATACTTCAATAAGTTCAGCACATAACATTCCCAGACAGCGCCTTATGAGAGCTCGTTTTCCTTAAAACGGAGGGTTCGAGAGAGGACAAGAGAAAGAAATGCTACTTAAAAGACATGTACATGAATATTTCACCAACATAAGGTGATGCATTACTGAAAAGATTACTTTCGTATAACGGATAAAGTGTGGTAACTTTTTATTCATCTCATGATCTATTCAATTTTAGTTACTGAAATATTTCGTTTAAGCTATTAATACCCAAACAAGCATTTAGAAGCGCATTCGCCCATAGATCCTTCCAGATTAAGATCGTCATGGAGAGTGAGCATCCATCGCCAGGATTAACGCTCTGCATCCCCAAGTTGGTTTATTTATCGGCGTCGCAAATTGTCACAGGTTTTTATTTCAATTACTCTTCAAAGATCTTTGATGAATATAGTATCATAATTTAGCCCGTGTTCCTGCATCGTGGTAGGTCACTACTATTTTCCTTGCTTTATGTGAAAATTGGCTCTAAAAGAAAGGTTCACCATTCTGTTGAATTAATACGTCAGAATTCAAGTGTGAACACAAATCATAATGATGCTCAGAGAATGATTTATAACATTGCATTGATTTTTACCCGGTGATTGTGCTCATTTGGGTTCAGTATTGGCTTGAAGCTGAAGAATTTTGCGAAAAATCTAAAACCGGCATTTTTAGTGAATTTTGGTCAATTTTGACCCCCTGTAGAATTTTAATGCGTAGACATCAGCGCAATAATTTGGTAATAAAGGCAGGATTTATTCAAGAATGGCCAGTACTGGGTTAGGTATAGGTTAGGTAAAGGATTAGATGTAAGAAGAGACTATTCAGTCTCAATCTCGCCCGAATAAAGACGTTTTATTATTATTATTATTATATTATTATCCACCTCATAATTTAGGCCATCTCAGATATGATGGCTTATATAAATTCTAATTGCAGTGAACGAGTTAAATTCATATATTTTATTTAGTGCCGTTATTTTAGCTCACGACTTAAATTTTTTTCCTGAAATATTGAACTTTTTCTTATAATGAATTTTCATGCAATATTGGCGCCGAACCGATACGATTAAATCGATTTACTGGAAGTGAATTCGCGAGCTTTGTGCTGAAGAAGCCATTTGAATGATCGTGAGATTCTAATTGTTATTACTCAGGAATTTTTATTATAATTATTAGAATATTCTTACAAATAATTACTATACCAATAATCAAAATCATCACCGTGAATAGGAGCAGATACAGGGAATGTTCAAGTGCTTGAGAAACGTGTTACACTTCTATTTCTTCGTAAATCATCAATAGTCTGCCCTTAAAACTTTTTGAAATTGTTAAGTTAGCTTTCATTCTTAACGTTCGAGGGAACAGGAGGATATTATCAGAATAGAATGGCAATTTTTATGTCCATTATGTCGAGTATATGCTTTTCAAACGACTTTTATGATTACTTGAATACATGGAAATTAGGAACTCATATACATGCAATTGGAAATGATCAAAAGAGTACCCTCCTCCTCTCATGTCTTTACCGGTTATGGTAACAGAAGATGCAGGGTACATTGTAGATGTAGATGAAAGACTCGTTTGATAGGGTCGCTTATCTCTGACGAAAGAATGGTTGCGTTCTGGCTAGATGCGACGAATAGCTTCGTAAATAAGTTTCACCGTTAGAAAACTTTACACGTATGATTCACGCACCTCTTTCCTTCGACTATTTTCCTCAGTATTTTTCCATCCTTCTAACATAGATTTTCATTTCAGACATATTTGTTCATCTTTTTTTCACACGGTTTGTTCTTCCAACCTTGTAGACTTTTTTCAGTGAAGGAAATTACATCGCATTTGATTTCCCATCTTCCTCCTTATGTGTGTGTTTATGGCATCGGTCATCGACGAGATTCCTTCTAATAAGGGGACCTTGCTCTCTGCGTAACATAGGTTCACTCATAGTAATAACGAAAAATAAGTTATTTGATAAAAAATGTGGGAAAATATTTTCTGAGAATGAAAAATTTCGCGATATATGTATATGGTAATGGAATGGAATGGTTGCCGATGTTTGATATGATGAGCAAGTTTTGCGTAAACAAAGGTTTGTTGGTATTAACGGTCGGGAAAGTGAGCAATGAACATACCGTAACAGTCTCAAGCGAATCTTTGTTACTCACAAGTTACTGCTAAGTCCCCTTGTCAGCTGTGTGCCAGGACGTCTTTGCTATACTTTTTTAAGTTCCGTCAGATTATTTTGCTAATCTGAGCGCTCTCTATTTTTCGAAAAATTTGAAATCCCTTAAGTTTGGTTTTCACAAATGCATTGATCTTGAATATTAGATGATATATGAATAGTATAGTTGGTTAATATGGTTAATTTCGTATTTTGATGAAGAAAATCAGAAAAATCGCAACTTAAATCTCTTTGGCAATAGTGGCGCAGCTCCGTAAACTTAGAGCCAAAATTAATTTTTATGCCAACCAAACATGGAAAAATGTAAAGAGAACTATGGTCATGGGTGGCTAATAAGATAGAGTCGATGTATGCACTGACGACACGCCTTGGCCTTCTAATGAGCAATTGTACCACAGATTTATCTTTTCATATGAGGATAGAAAATGGCCTTGATATGTATTAAACTACCTATTGCATTTATATAATAAACTAATTTTTCATAAACAAATTGAATTTATAAATACAAATATTATTTAATAATATGGCTATTTGAAACATAGCTGCATCAAATACGCTATTGGAGGCATCTGAGATTACAGAAGCTAAATTAAAATTGTGCGGGCGTCCCACAAGGAAGCGTAATCGGACCATTATTATTCTTAATATAAATTAACGATCTTAATAAACACATCGAAAGTAAAATTAGAATATTTGCGGACGACACGGTTATTTACAGAGAAATAAAAAGTAATGACGATAGATTAAGCCTGTCGAATGATTTAGATACAATTGTTAAACGGTCAATTCAATTTGAGCTCAACGTAGACAAATGTTCGGTAGTTAAATTTTTTTGAAGAAAATTCTTTGCCAATGATAATTCGTACAGCCTTCGAGGGAAAACATTATCAACAGTCGATTCGGTAAAATATCTCGGAATAACCCTCACGAATAACATAACTTGGGGTACCCAGATCCGTAGTATACGTGGGCGAGCTCTTAAGAAACTCGGCTTCGTCAAAAGAATGGTCGGTAGAAGCGAAGAAAAAGTCCGCGAGTGATGTTACTTTGCATTAGCTAGGCCTCACCTCGAGTATGCATGCGATGTATGGGACCCTGCAGAAAAGTGTTGTATTCACGAAATAGAAAAGTTACAACGTAAGACAATACGTTTTGTAAAAAATTGCCTTGATAAATCGGTAAATGTTACTCAGATACTTTAGGAGGCAGAATGGGAATCTTTAGAAGAAAGAAGGCTCAATCAGAGATTTAATTTACTTGATAAATTCAGACAGAGTACGTTCATTGAGGAGGTAACCGATATTATAAGCTCTCCTTGTTATATAAGCCAACAATGTATTAGGATATATGGCTAAATTTTACCAGCGCTAACATAGCATTCCCTGGTAATGATAATGCCAATGATACCAGTCGATTTCTTCCATGTTTTGGCCAGATGTCTTAATCTAGAGCTTGTAGTGGTAGTTATAGTTTCAAATTTTCACCATCATCCAAAGAAGGTTGGTACTGTTCTCATCAAACTACTGTTCTTAGACTATTAATGTAACCTGCTTTTCACTTTGCACTACACCAGCAGGGTGTACAATACTACAAAGAGTAGAGTGACTACAATGAAAACAAATATTCACATGTGTTCAAAAACTTGGAAAGATGCTGCACATGCTACTCCCAGTAGTAAAATTGTGCAAATACATGGGTGGTGTGAAAAGTTTCCAACATTTTGCCATTTTTTGACATGTTTTCTGAAAAATTTCTCAAGATTTCTAAAAAATCTGGGATTGGAAACTTTTCAGATCACCCATGTAGTGTTTTGGACCTTTTTTCAGTTTATGTTTTCTGTACACTTCTCATAAATTAGAATTTATTTTATAAGTCTATGTCTATAATTGTTGTTGTGAATTGGAAAATCTTTTTATCCTGTATCAAAATGGCACTGACTGAAACACTATTTTTTGCTTACTTCATCAATTTTATATTTCAGAACTCTTTTTCATTGCCTTATAGAAAACATAGGTTTAACAGTTTATTTTATATTTATTTCTGAATGATCTATTGGTAGTAAACAGATAATAAAGTTTATTCCTTCATGAATTACGTAAAATGCTTTTATTCAACTGGAAATGTATCTTTTTACAAATTGGACCAAGTGTCAACAGTGCCTTTCATACATTAAGGACTTTAATACCAACTGAGCCAGCAGATCGGAAGCTCTCCAAGATAGAAACTCTGAGGTTAGCATCCAGCTATATATCTCACCTGGGAACTCAACTAATTGCAGGTATTTATTCCTTAATAAATCTTCAGATTATAATATCAAAAAGACTACATTCATATATACAGATATGTGCACACATTCATTTATATATACTTTAGAAACAATAATTCTCATTAATATGAATGTAAATTGGCAATGAAAGAAAGTTAACTTTTCAGACTGAGCATAATTGGTGACAAGTTACTTTTCTGGTTTCTTCTGAGTTTTGAGTCATGATTCAACTGTATTTTGTGGTGATTTAAATTCTCCACATTAAACTAATTATTCTAATAATTGTATTTTTTTACAAAATCAGGTCCAGTTGAACAGCCATGCCTGAGAAGTCCATATGGTATTTCACGCTTAAGCAGACCTCCATCTCTACTGTCCTGCTCCAATACAGTAAATTATTCTACTGAAATGAATAACTCTCCTGGTCCAAGGCCTGTATGCACCTTCTGCTTATCCAGTCTTAAGAAACTGGTGAATGAATTTTTACTCATTGATTGATTAAATGATGAATGTAATTGAAGTGCTGTATTTTTGTGATGAATTTGCTTGGATAATTATGTAAAGATTCTACAGAAGATAATTGAAAATTGGAAAACAAACAGACCCTTGAACAGATTGATTATTTATACATAGCACCATTTACAATATAACCTCTTTAAAATGCTGTCTTGTTTAATACACAACTTTCTCTTGGTTCTGGTCCCTTTCACATAAAATACAAGGTAATTGTTGCTTAAGGTACTCTGCTTACCACTAATGAGGCTGTTGTTTTTCCTATCTCCAGATCCACAGTAACCTGTTTAATTAATCTTCTGCTACATTTGATTAACTAAAAGTAGCTTACATTATCTCCATCACCGTTCTCCATTGTCCTGTTCTACTTCCCCTTGTTCCAAAGCGGATTCCTATCTTTTGTTTGGGATGGTTCATTTTGTGAGAAGAAAATGAAGTCATTACAGTACAGAACAATCACCATCTCACTTTATTCAATTAAAAATTTTAGCTATAAGATGGATTGGGATCTTCTCATCAATCTTGTCACTAGTTAGATTATTGGCTTAAAAAATCACTTAGGAGCATTAAGTCTTTCAGGAATCTCTAAACTATAGTGGCTGAGAACTGTTTGGTGGGCTGTTGAGTGTAGGCTTGGAAAGATCATACTTTGTTATGGCCTTTTACTACTGTTTTTAAAAATTCATTAATCTACACTGGTCTCTGGTCTATCTGGTAAAAAAAATCCTTTATTGTAGGGTGAAAAATGATCAAAATGAACTACAAATATGTCTGAAGAGCAGACCATTCTAAAAAAATATGAGGAGAGGGCTATAAGTGTTACAAAACAATAATTCATGGACTCTGTTGATCTATAGCTTTGGCAAGTAAAGAGGGATTTTGTGATACACTTATTTAAAAATTAAAAGTCTATAAAACCCTTCCATTTAGTTTTCCAACATGCAATAGTTAAAAATTTGAAATATTCCCGTTGAAACACTATCCCACTTATTCTGTGGTTTCCACTTGACTCCCTGGGAAGAATCTTTAGGTTTCACTTTAATTCATCATACTACATAATTTTTGCAAGAAATGTTTGCAGAAAATTTTGCAAGAAAATAAAAACATTATCATCATCAGTTGTGTTCCTGATAATGTTGCTTTATTGGCAGTTTAATATTTTTATTGAATGGTTGATAATTGGAAAGCATTTGCAATCAATCTAGTATACATGGGTGGTCTGAAAAGTTTCCAACATTTTGCCATTTCTCGACATGTTTTCTGAAAGTTTCTGAAAATTTTCTGAAGATTTCTGAAAAATCTGGGGAAACTCTTCAGACCACCCTTGTATATATGGTACCAGAAGGAATTAGGAGCAAGCTGGAAATTTTGGTAATGTATAGTTTAAGGTTTGAATGACATGAAAGTGAACAAGCTTAAATTCCTTTCCTATTTATTATATGATGAGAAAGATTTACATAATTGCAAGAAATAAAATTTTGATAAATCGGAACAAAGATGCTAAATTTAAATTTAATTAGCAAACAAATTTTAATGCAATTTTCATGATTGATATATGATGACAATTTTGCTTCTATGCATCATATGCATACCAAATCGAATATTTTGATGAAAGGTTAATGGGTTCTTCAATAAAAGTCCATAGAAACAGTTTGAACTTAAGGATTCTATTGGATAAAAAAATTATAAATACACAGTGATTCAAGAGCACAATATTACACGTCTACATCCCTACATCAGAACTAAATGTACAGCAAAAGAGTGAAGTTAGGTGAACCATCCTGTCAACATAGCAGTTTTGCACACATTACAAAATATAAGTTGTTCCTCCAACATATTTTGAGTAATTCTGGTATACCATTCTATCGTAGCTGCTTCATTCTAAGATCATTTTGGTCAATTATCTTTTCTTTTGATATCTCTCTATATAGTTATGATTGTAGTCTTTCATTTTTAAGAGATTTTAAGAATCCATGAGTATAATCTTTACATATCTATTTTCCAACGTACATGCCAACTCTTTTGGTAATGTTTAATTAATTGAATTAATGTATTAATTTACAGAAGCCAGGTTCATCCCACAATGTGACACCAGAAAGTATTATCAGCTATAGGGTGGATAATAATGGAGGAAAGAAGAGAATGGGATCGGTTGACAATTATCCTGGAGAGAAGCACCAATTTGAGATGTCAGGGGGATCAGACTATTCCCTAAAGACTTCAAATCACAATCCAAAGAACATGTTTTATCCACAAATTACTAGCATGAAGATAATATCAGAAAACTGTGCAACAGAGATGCACACTATGGAGACTGATTCATCAAAACTAAATGAAGTGATATATCTGCAATGATTGGATTCTTTTTGTATATTTGAAGTGATTTTGTGAAAGAAAGCCTCCAGTTTTACACTAGTGTAAATAAGATTTTATTTGTTCTAAGTTTTCTAAGGAATTTGAAATTATGTGAAACAAAATTTTTTACATACCCAGTCAGTAACTGGATTGGGTTGGTAAATTACATATTTTGTCTAATTTGAATTGATTGGAATAGTTATTTTAAACAAAATATCTATTAACAATTCATTTATTTAGAAAAACATTTTAAATATTCTGCTGTACATTTATACCCTGCCTTTAAGCTTTAAGTTCAATTTGAAAGGTTGCATATTGTCCATTGTGACAATTTTTGCAATTTATTTGAATGTGTATTTACAAATTAAAAGTATCCCAAAGTGCACTTATGATCTGTTACAGGAATAAATGTAATGCATAGTTCAACACTGTTGTTTTTGTTCTTTTTTGTGTTAAGAGTGAATTACCATCCATTATAAATTAGTTTGAATATTTTGATGAATTATTTTGAAATCATTGTAGAAATACATCTTCAAATTTCAAGACCAATTTCAAATAAAATAGTCCTCAGATTATCCATTTCTTGATCCAAAAAACCTGTCATACTGGTTAAAATATTCCAGAAATCTAACTGTACCTTCCATGACAGATAAAACACCAAGATCATTAGTATTTTTGGTCAGTCTTAATGAATACGCAATTAAAATGTACAGTGCCAGCAGCACCAATATGCCATTTGCAAGGGTCAATACAGATGTAAAATTCTAAAGAATAAACAGAAGGGATCTTATAATTCTAACGTTGTATAATATTGTTAGTAATAGTGAGAGCAAAATAATGAAATGTATTTCAATCATCATGTTTGCAAATGAAATCCATGCAAGTTTCTTCTCATCATACATTTTTTCTTGTTCCTGTATCCTGATGAAATGACTGTTGGGATTGTTATGCAGCAGAAGACAGAAATAACCAGTTGTATGATATTTTTAAATATGTACTTTGGGTGCCTTTTTTCACATAGAGAACCTGATGTAAAACTGATCATTTTGAAATTATACATAAGAGAAAAACAATATCAGTTTAAATTTATTTATACCATTTATATTTTGTATTGTAAAGATGCACACCTAGCTACAGGGGCAGATCTAGAAGCATGCCGCAGGGAGCAGGGCAATTTAAGACAATTTTCTTTAAAACTCACATCCAGTTATGTCTGACCTTCATTAATGATATAGAAGCTTTTCAAAGCTTGTCCTCACCATTTGCAACATATTTCATAATTCACTGGCAACCTCTTTGGTAGGGTGAGTGATACTGGCAAAAAATTCGAAAAGATGGTAAAAGAGAAATTAAAAGACCACCATTCTATACATTCGTATAATTTTATAATCTCTAGAATAAGATTGAGAGATAAGGATTCAACTCCATGGAAGTAATAAATATAAATTTAGATATATCTGTTACTTTGCGATCATCAAGCATTGCTAATAGCTTCTTGAAAATGCTATCTATAGTGGGTGACATACAATGATTAATGTTAATATTAGTGTGGTATAAACTAACTAGCTACATAATAACCATTCCTTTTCTAATGATGCACAAGGCAATGGTAATGAAAAATTGAGATAAGGAATATTTCAACATGGGAGAAACTTTTATATTGAAAGTTATTCCCAGCATTGAGTTGAGTTTGTATTTCGAGCTAGTTGTCGATTGAATCGATGTTTGCGATAGAATTTGATTTGATACTATCGATGAGTTAAAAATATGTCATATCGTTCAGATTACTTCAAGTTCAAAATCGTCTGCATGTAAGGAGGTTTAATAAAATGAAACAATGAAACTGAATTTACTTAATCTGTAAGTACTCTGTTGTTTTTGTGAAAGCTTGAGTTTTGAAAGAGCGTACAAAATGTGGTTGATTTTATCGATTTTTGTAATGCTCGAAGTTTGCAAACACCCGCGCAAATGCTCAACTACTTTGTTCGTATCTAAGTTAACACCACCCTTTTTTCTTTTCGGCCTATTATTGGGGTATGTGGGATATTGGCAGAGACAGTAAGAGTTATGTCAATTTTAGGTAACTGTGGCAAAATAATGAAATGGAAGATCATCACTTAGAACTTCTGTCCAGTCTTCGGGATAATTTCAGCAAGGTACGTCGCCTACTCGAGGAAAGTAAAAAGGATTCAGAAGATGACCCTTATCGCTCAAAATATGCTGCCCGTGAAATACTTAACGATATAAAGTCCAGTTTGGTGAAACTTTTGGATGACATTGATGATGGCGAAAATAGTGGTAAGTAGTTGGAACAGTTTCCTCGCCTATTTTTACCTCACCAACTTTTTGTAACATGTAAGGAGAAAATTCGATCCTACATAATATGCAAATCAAGAATATAAATTAATTAATAAGTCACTGCTACTGTGGTTTTTGTTTAACCTCTGATGTTTTGTTGGTTTGATATGCAAATTTTTAGATATAATATTCATAACATAATATCCTGATTCAAGTTTTAAGAACCATGAAGAAAAACGTTTATTTCTCTTTTCTACGGGAATAATGCGGAAGAAAGTAGCTTAAACTCTCAGGCAGAAGAAAATTGATAGAAGAAATAGTGCAATGTCAATTATATGGCTTGATTCATTTGAAAATAAATTTCGTTTTGGATCTTTGTTTTTCTCATACTCATACGGCTTTGTACTGTGGTCACTCACATTACGTTTGAAACTCACAGCAATACTGTTCAGACGTTATTACATTATTGCTCGCCACTTCCGATAATGATGATAAACTTGTTAGGTTAGATTTGATGCTACTGTTTTCAGTCAGGGATGAGATTGTCATTTGTAGATCTCGAACGGAATTAATTGATTCACCGGAAAAGATTTTCAATTTTTTTCCATATCCTCGATTTTGTTTTTTTTTATCATTGGTAAACATGCATGTTTCACTTTATTAAGTTATCACCGTCTTTACCTTGTATCGTAACAGTTTCACCATAATTTGGGCTCAGAAATTTTTTGTAACAGCAGTGAAGTGGTTATGATCAGTTACATCAGACACTTATAGCTGGTTAATCATTTCAGGTGTGATCGTGCTATCAAAAATATTACTTCACAGCAATTTATATTTGTTATTTTAAAGTAATGAATAGTTTTAGAATAATTTGATATTTTCATTTTACAAAACTTATGTGATTATGATACTACTTAGAAGGAATATGGAGAAACCATTGATATACGTTTCTTTGTTTATCCAAATTATACAAGTTACTAACTGAGAAATAGCATACATTACTTTTTGTGTTGTACTAGGGGCTTTGCCGTGAGAATTTGACTCCTTTTGGTTTTCAATCTTTGGTGAAAGCTTAACTTTAATTTTACTTTTGTCCAAATAATTCAAATAATGTTTTGTTCACTAGTAGATATGTTATTTGTTGGTTTAATTTATAACTTTATAATTAATGTTATAACTGTTATTTTGCTTGTCAATAGGAGAATGTCTTCAATTTCGTGGTGTATTTCGCCTTCATGCCATTCTAGCTGTAATATGGCTAAATTTGGGTACTGTGGCTGTGGAGACAGAAGAAACCAGCACAGGAGAGGAGCAATTAAATCATTGTCTGAAAACTATCCCAGAAGAAAAGTGGCTTGAGCCAGAGGCTATTCTAGTCATTTTAAGTGCCCTTCAGCAGTTGGGGATCCTCTGGGCCCAAAGAGACAATGCTGAAAAGGCTCACAGTTTCCTAGAAAAAGCCGAAAGTCTCTATTGCCAATTCCATGAGCTGTCTTCATCACCTCCAATTGATATGGTACAGCTCTTTGAGTTTGGGCAAGCGAACACAAGTGATGGGGATCATAATGAGTTGAATTCATCAACCAAGGTAGACCCAGAAAATGCTATGGAAAAAATACACACCTACACATTATATTATCTAGCCCAAGTTTACGGTACTCTTGGAAAATCACTCAAATCTGCTATTTATTGCCATAACACGCTTAAACGTATGCTGGAAAGGAAGGAGTATGAAGTGGTTGACTGGGCACTTAATTGTGCTACCTTGTCTCAGTTCTTTATAACAAGAAATTGCTTCAGGTAAGTTTAATCTAGATTCTGTTATATGTGTCAGTATAATCATAGTTCTGTCATGTACCTGCTACTGATTACTACCTACTTAGAGATTTCCCTATGTATATGATGTATTTGATGGAAAGATTTTACAGGAATATCAATACATTGCTATCATTGTAAAGGTCTTGTTGACTTTAATGAAAATTATTGAAAGCTTATAAAAATATGATGCAAATGACCTTGGTTATCGAGGCAACATTTTTTTCAACTAATATGACTACTCAAAGAAGAATATTCAACTTAAATGCTTTAATATTTTCAATTTTTTATTAAAACGAAAACAATATTTTCTGACTAAATGTTCTATTTCATTGATCATATGCATTTGTAATATTCAATGTGATGTTTGAAATCATTTCAGAATTTAAGATACCATTGGTGAGACATAATTGTTGTTGGTTCAATTTGAGGCTGATGACCCTTGTTGTTGTTGCAGATTGGTGTATTTTCTATGGAATTATATGTTAAAATAGAAAGACTACTGGCACTTCTTCACTAGTTGACTATTCCACCAGTGAAATTATTTTCAGGCTCTACTAATCTCAGACAAAATTTTTATCATTTAATGTATCTGAATGTCCTTGCAGCTGCAGTGAATGCTGTAGTAAAATCAAATGATCAGTTGTTTAATTTTCAAATAAAAATCACTTTAATCAATTTTACTAAATACCATCTATGTTTTTAGGATGATCTTTTGTCTCTCAATCAAAATCTTGAAAAGCCTTTTGCAATTATTCACTTCTGTATTTTTCATAATTTCCTCTGGCAGTTTGACACATCTCAAATATTATTACAAAAGCAAATGCTAGATTGATAGATTCCACATTTTAGAATTATTCAGGTCATAATTCAAAGAGATTTTTAGTTAAAGACCTATGTGTATTCATTTTCAGAAAGAACTTGTGTATTAATTTTTGCGTTCTTTTTTTGATGGCGTAGATTAGATAGGTTCCTACTTTTGTCATTTTAGTTATTGATTGCCTTCATATTTCAGTTATTTGCTTTTAAATATGTGATAGCTATCAAGGTATAAATAGCTTATTGATTAATTTAGGAAAATATTGTAAATACTATGCACTTTTGAGGTTAATAATAACAAAAACAGTAAAACCCATTTGAAACACTACTCTTTGAAATGCTATCCTGTGTAATACGTGCTTTTCTCACTGTCCTTCTCTCTCTCAGGCTCAACTTATGGTAAAACTGGCATTTAAGGGCTCCTGGATAACTATGTGGACATCATATTGTGGTGAAAGCAGTTCTAGTTTAGATTCCCAGTGAGAGCCTACATGCAAAATAACCTCAGATGTCAAAACTCTTTTAAACAGTACTACTGCTGGAACTTAAGATATTTTGCTAACCACTTGAAAGGTGTTTTTTCCCCATCCCCTGGTACACTGCAATCCACTATAGCCAATTGTTCACCTCATCAGATAGACCAAAAGTTGTTTACAGCATTTGTATCCCTGTTCTCTGCTTTTGTATTTTGTCTTTCACCTTGCCTCTAACATCCTAAATTGTAAATGATGAAAAATTTCTTGATTAAAGAGTAAACATGACAGAAATAAAGGAGCCAAGGATGGCAATCTCTTAGTCTGAAAAGCTGACCATTCTTCAAAAATATAAGAAAAGGTACCTTATCTTATGCAGCAATAACTTGCAGACCCTTCAGATATCCCATCCTCAGTTATGGCAAATAAAGGAATCTATAGAAGATTTCTTTTTATTTCAAGGTTTAAAGCTCTTATTTAATAATCAAAGAGCAAAGAAACCTTTCGCCCATTGTTTTCTATCACTTGTAATGTTAAAGATTGTCATATTCTGGTTAAAATGGTTTCCCACTTATTGCACAGTATTCAGTCAGTCCCTTGAAAGGCATCTTAAGTGGGTTTTACTGTACTTTGTAAAAGATTTATATTCCATGAAATAGGAAAAAGTTTCAACTTATAGCATTAAGTTTATACTTAATGCTGTCTAGAAGATGGGTTGAAATGTAATGGAAACCATCTCCAAAATTCATGAAAAATATATTTTATATTTTCTTTGAATGCAATGATAATAGAAAAGTAGGTTATTATGTAGGCCTAGCATACTTCCTGTTTTTACTATTTTTTTCCTGATTTTAACCAATTTTTTTAAATAACATTTTTTGTGGTCCTGGTTTGATGGAAAACTTTGAGGAATAATGTGATAGTAGATGTAGAGATTTTAATCATAGTGGTAATCTATTGTTTTGTTGTGCTGCTGCACAGACTTAAATGTGCTTTAAAAGCATGTGTAATTAATCCTATGTTTTAAACTATATTCCTGTTTCACTCCAGTTCTACCTGCTTCAGAATTTGGTTAGCTCCAATTTCTTTTTGTAAAAATATGGCAACCCTATTCTTATGATGTCTTTTAATTCTTTCGTTAGGCAAGCAAAACATCACTTAGCTGCTGCTAGTTTTATGCTGGATCAGTTTGAAAGTGAAGTTATCAAGGAGGATGATTCAGGAGAAGAGCTCGAAGCCAAGTGAGTCTTTATATAATTTGTAAGTTGATGTTGGTTATGAAGTGGACAGAAATAAAATTACAGCATATCACCTTCATTTAAGTTCAAATGTATATTTCAACCCTAACTACAGCTGATTATTTGGTGAAAGAACTTTTGGTAAGTATTGTAATTCACAAGTATGTATGCTTTTACATACACCTTTATCTTGTAATTGCTTGGTAGATGGTCTTTGGGTGTGATTTTTATGTAGAGGAAGAATTCAACAGAAAATATTTCAGTTGTATTTTAGTCAAGTGTGTGAAAATTGTTTCAGATATAACATTGCAGATTTTTTGGCTTTCTCAGCTAAGTAAAGTTGAAATCTCTTTGTTTGTATATGAAAATTTGTAATTGCCTTATACCTTTGTATTATTTAACCCCCAAAACTTCTGTTTCTTATATTTATTAAATTTACAATCTCTGCAGGTAATGGTTTAGGTTGTGTATCTCTTATTGGAAATGCTTGGGACCAGGGTTGTTTTGGAATTTACAAATTTAAGAATTTTAGATTACATTAATTGCTGGAATTTAAGAGAATTGAGATGAAGTCAGGATTAAAAAAACTTTTTATTTGTCTTAAAAGTAGTGATAAGAATGCAACAAGCAAAGAATGCAAATATATATTAATTTACTCTATGCTGTTGATAGACTGAGTGCAAAATCCTCTTGTGCTGAAGAAGAGACAACATATTGGATGGACTTTTAAAATATTACCTTAAGTGTCATTTGCCTCATTCCTGAAGGTTTATATGTTAAAAGTCTTTATTTTATATATTGTTAGTGGTGTTATGTCCATAGTTCATACTATCCAAAGATCTAAAAAACACCATCTGATATAGTTTTCCAGATTAGGTATATGCAACCTTTACTCATCAAGATGTATTAATTGATTTTTAACACGGTAATTAAAAATCATTATGTAATGTATGGGCTTTCCTTTATTAAACCTCATTATGATATGAACTATTTATAGTTAAATCGTTAAAAATGACCTCTTCCCTTTATAATATGGTTTTTGTTTCATATGATCCTGTTTGCAGATTACAGAATGACTCTATTTGCTTTGTTTTAGGTGGAACAATTTCAAGCATAGAAGTGCCGATGTTGCTAGATGCTGGGCCAAATACGGCTTAGTTCTGTTAACAGCTTCCAGGCAAAGACTCATGGAAGACACGGACAATATATCGGAAAGTCAAAAAGAAAAACAAAATGCAGAGGAGCAAGAGAATGAAGCACTCAGTGGTATGATTGAATAACTGCTTTCTCAATATGAAGTATAGGCATCTTAGAAAAAGTAGCAAAGTCATTAGAGACCATATTATCTTAACTTCAAAAGGTAGTACTTCAAAAGGTACTTCACTTCATTGACTATTCATTTTGAGTCATTCATATCTTAACGCCTTTAATTTAATGGTGAAATTCATTTCACTCATACACTTGTTGGTCTAAAAATTATTCACAATTGAAAAGATGAAGAAAGTTACAATTATGTGAGAAATATTTTGACTGGAGTTTCTATAATTATTTTAAGAACTTCCATTAAAAAAAATAATTGGCAAAAATGGGTTAATTGTGTATAAAATTAATTTTATACTAGTCTTTTATTGTTATTCATTCCAGTTAACTCTATTTCATTTTGTTTATAACTTTCATGAAGAAAATATGAAGATGAATTTGAGTTTTAAATCATTAATATGGTTGCTCAATGTGGGCTGTTTTGATTTATGGGTAAAGTAAAGACTAACATATAATTAGTCGTGGATAATATAAATATAATGTCTACCTCTGCCCTGAGGATGATGACTGAGTTGGCCCTCGAAAGTCAGCTCTCCAGCCTGAGATTACCTGTCTGCTATCCCAAGAAAATCTTCACTGCATTACCCAGCAAGAAATCACGAGATCATTATAAATATAGTGTTAATGTGGTCATGTGTAAGATGTATAATATAAGACATATATATCTTATATAATATAAGACATTACCTTATCATGGTTAATGTCTTATATAATATAAGACATTAACCATGAAATTATCCATACCTCATTCAATTAAGTTTCTTTAGGTAGCCTTTACTTTGTCAACTTCCTTTTGCTACTGCATAGTAATGTACTCAGTTCTATCAATTGATTTTTTCAATCAATGCCTGGATGATTTATTTTTTTGTAATTTATTTCATGTTGTAGGAAGTGCTAATGCATTTATTTTACCCTGTGTAAAACATTGTAGGATTATGAACAAATATGTTAACAGTAATTCGATTTTTATCATTTCTATATTTATGTTTAACTAGTGAATTTCCCTGTCAGAAATGATTGAACTAAATTTAACTCATAAAAAATGTAATTTAGACAAGGGAGAGACTGATATGGACTTATCTTTATTTTCTACAATTGCCTTAGTTATCAAGGTGACTGGGGACTGTTTATAATTGCAAAATTGTAGAAAATTTTTATCCTAATTCTTGTAATTTTGAATCCAAAGGAACATTCCATGTACAAAATAAGAATATTTGTTAGATTTCGTTTATTTTGATACTTAACACGATTTCATAGGAGTGTTATTTCTGATTTAATTGTGCTGGAGAAAAGAAGTCTGCAATCAGTCTGAACAAATTTTACATGCAGTTCTTGTGTGAGTATTTTTGAGTTTTCCAGGATTGAACTGTTGATATTTTGGGCAGAAAGATATCGATATATAGTAATAGTCCTTTGGGTCTGTAATGAATTTTTAAATTTCATGACTGTATCTTGTCGGAAAGTGTGCGAAATTTATTTTTGAATATTGTTTCCATTTGTTTTTTACAGGAATTACTGTTCAACAAATAAATACATAAGCATATTTTATGTTGATTTTTATATCACATATGAAGGTAGCTACAGTATTTTTGGGGAATTGGATTATATATGTGTGTACTTAGGAAAGTAAATGTTTTAGTGAATATTTTTATTATGAATTAATGTTTTGTATTGCTAGATTTATAGCTATCATAAACCAACAAACCAAATTTTTAAGGGTAATTTTTTATGAAGTCATCATGCTTTCTGAAGAAGCCCGTCTAATTTCAGATAATCTTGACAAACTTTGGTTCTCCTCATTGGAGCTTCTTTCATATGAAGAACAAGTGACAGATAAGTTTGCTCTAACTTTTGAAGATGCCAGAACTATATTCTTGAACTCCCAGGAGTGGCTGAAGAAGGCTCGTGAATTTTATGAATTTGACACTCACGCTTCTGATCATGTTCAAATAGTTCAAGATCAAAGCCAATTGTTCAAATATTTAGCATTTTTTGAAGAAGATGAAGACAGGTAAAAATTTTATACTCCATCACATAATTTTAGATAGCAGGTGATTCATGAAATGTTACTTTATTCTAAGATCTTCTTGAAAGAACATGAAAGAATATTTGAGGGGATTTTGTTTTATGAAGCGAAACATCTATAATGATTGGAAATATTTTATCTAATTGTAGATAACTCTTATCCTTGTTTTAGAACTAATTTTTATTGAGGTATGAAATGGTGGATAAAAAGTCATGTTTATTCTTAATGATATTTTTCTTAGTTATTGGTCTCTTTGATTTATTTTGAAAATCAGTTTGCTACGCAGCAATATTGCTGGTTTGTGCATGAAATTAATTTATTTTGGTACTTTTGTTATTTTTAGGCAGTGCCGTATGTATAAGAGGAGAGTAGACTTGCTAGAACCAATTCTGAAGGAACTCAATCCACAATACTATCTTCTTGTGTGTCGCCAACTTTGGTTTGAGTTGGCTGAAACTTATTCTGAAATGATGGATATAAAATTATCAAGAATGCAGGTGAGAGAGAATATTTTAATATTAGGAAAAAGTTATTGTCAGTTTTTGTGTTTAAATTCATCTTGCTTCTAGATATTCTACCAGTAGTTGATTTATATAAAGAGCTGCTATCAATGCCTGTGAGACTAAAAATTAAAATATCTTGCATTGGAGTTTTCAGAGTATGTAGTCTGTGTGATTAAAATGAAAAGAATTATTGTCATTCTGATACAATTACTTTTACTCTTGGATAGCCAAAAAGTTAAGGCATTTGGGTTGGGAAATATTGGTCTTAGGTTCATTTCTACTGCAAATACAGTAAAACCCAGTTAATAGGATCAAGCAAAACCTGTCTTAAGTGGAATAATATTATAAAAGGGGTTGTGTAATGGTATTTGCCTCTGTCATATTTTGTCCTAAGAATGGTCTGTTGTTCATGCCAATAGAGCATCTTTATTACTAATTTTGATAATTTTTCACTCTATAATGAAACAATTTTTACCAGGTAGACTATTATGGAATAATAATGAGTTTTATTCACAGCAGTGATGAGAGGGCATTAATGATCTCTCCTAGACTATGCTCAGCAGCACTCAAAACATTGCACTCTCTTTCTGGTTTATTTTTATTTACAACTTGAATTGTGACAAAAGGAAACACTACCAAGTGAATGTATAATCAGATGTGCTGCTGTGAGAAAAAGTTATAAAGATCTCATTCCACTTCAGAGTTTGTGCCAACTCTAACAGTTGGGTTGAGATTGTTTGATACATTATATCTTCATTTTATTTTCTCAAAATTAGTCATTCCAAAGAATAAATTCATAAAACACTATTCAGAGACAAAAAGTGTGAGAGGAGAGAGGATGGTAGCACTGATGATGTAAAAATTTTGGTCTGTCAAATGAAGCAAACAGTTGACTAAAGTTGGTTTTAATGCAACTGGAATAAGAAACATATGCATTTTAAGCATTTAGCAGAGTGGCTTGAGTAATATTTTTACTGTATGTTTCATGTGAAATTTTCATTTGACTGTTACCCTCCCCTAGATGTGGCAAAGGGTCCTCTCCCATCCTAAACTACCCATTCTATATTCCCCCAAAAACGTCGAACTAAAACAGAGAAAGGACAATTTTAGAAAAGTTCCCAATACTCTTAAGTGGGAGCATCTTAAGCAAGTTTTATTGTATGCCCAAATGATATTAGCTGTTAAAATACTTTTAAAAAGTACTGCACTATTATTCTAATTGTAAAGAAAAACATGCATAATAATTGAAAATGTAATTGTTCAATATTCTTCAAAGGAGATATACTTTTCATTTAAAGATAAATGTGTTAAATTTTTGTTGGTAAATTGAAGATATATTTTATTTTTCTGTGAAATTTGAATTGGTATCTTAGTCAAATTTTGGAGGTAATTCAGTGAATACTTCAAATTTGTTGACTACATTCTATTTCTAGATTTTATACCTATCATTATTTGCTTCACAACATTAATTTAATATTACATGATTATTTAGGAATCTAATGAGAGACCATCACCACATGCTCTAAGAAAGATCAACTTATTGGCTGAACAGAGCATAAGCAACTTTAATAAATATTTAGAATCTTTTGTGAATCACAGGTGAGTTTATTAAACAATCATTGATATTGTTTGATTGTGCTATGAATTTCAATTAATCTGCTCTGTTGCAGCACAAATGAAATGCCAAAAGCATTCAATGAGGAAACTGTAAGACCAGCTCTATTGGCTTTCTTTTATCTTGGTCGTTTGCATAGCAAAATCATTCAACCTGACAAGAAGGCTCAGCTGGAAAACATACGTAGTAGTATTGAGAAATATAAAGTGAGTATGTTATATAATTAATTTAGAACATAGAACATCAAAGCAACATAGCACAACAAAATGAATAGTAGATAAATAAAATATCAGTTCATTTGTTAAGGGATTTTATATTAAAATCTTCAGAAACTCTCCATTTTACCTGATTCTGCTCTTTGTTGTTTTTATGTTTATTGGGAGTTTTCAGCAAGCATTGATATTCAACGATTAGTGATAACTTATGGTTTTTCTAATTGGACCTTGGTTTTACCCTTTCTTGACCTCAGTTTTACCCTTTCTGGCAACCATCTTAATTTAGCTGTGCAGGAACTCTGACACAAATGCAGTTGATTAATAAAAAAAAGAAGTGGAATAAAGAAATTCTTATTTTTGAAAAATATTTTAATACACTACTCCTTTTGGCTACATGCCGTCATCAAGTAAATAGTATCAAAAATGCTCTTACATATCATCCAAGTTTAGAGGGGGGATGAGGAAAGGTGGGAAATTCAGAGAAGGTTATTTCTATAATTTCTAATTCTCTATCACCAACTTCCAAAAACACAGGCTACATACTGAATTACTTCAGCCTTCACGCAGTGAAATCTTCCAACAATATTCATGATGAATAAAAAAAGACAATATCCACCATGAATAATACTTACTACAGAACTTAGGGGTGTTGAATTCTTAGGTGTTTACTTTCTTCACCTTGGAAGATTTCTTCTTCTATTTATATGATGATGGCATGTAGCTGAAACCAGTTTTAACTTATATTTTAACATTGATATTTTCTGAGGTAAGTTTTTCCTTCACTTCTTTTCAGAAAGTCATTCCACAAATTCTGGCTTTTAATGATAGGTTATAGTTGATGATTTATTGAAGCAATGCCTTCTTGTGTATCTATCAAAATACTGCTGTGAAGGAGAGAGCATGCTAGCACAATATTTTCTCTATCACTGTCTTCTTAATTAAAATTTTCTCTGCAATCAGAGATCCTCAACCTGTTATTACTGTGTACACCCTTGTTTTTTGTGACAGTTTCATGATTTGAAAGGCTAAATTGGCCTATTTTAGGAGTGACATGTTATCGCATGATTATGAAATGTTTGAATTTTTTTGTAATTTATTTGAGTAAAATTAGAAGTGTAGAATCCTTTAATATTAATGGTCTTATCTGTTTTAACATTGTAAGACTTGGCATTTAGCTGCTACATTATTTTCTTCCTAGAAAACTCCCCTTTTGATTTGGAATATTTCATTGCTATTACTCTTTACTGAATTGTGAAACTGATGCAGTTTGCCAATTCTTATCAAAAGACTGTATAAAATAGTTCTGCAAACCTAGGGTGTGGCCATTATAGTTCCTATTTAATCATTTGTAAGACTTTAGCAAGATGGTAAATTGTATATGAATCCCAAGTTTCTAAATATACCTGTGGCTAGGGAATCCTAATTTAAGTATCATGTACTTAGGTTAACATAATTTTCTAACTATTCAGCTACTGGGGCATCTGATCAAATATCCAGTTCACATTCTTTAATGAAAGATTTCTTCGCAGCTTTGGTAGGGAAGATGAGCTTATGCTATTGAGATGAATCCTTATGGTTTTGAGTAATCATAAGCCTGTCTTGATAGGTTTTCATTCCTTCTCTCTTGGACTTTCATTTTGTTTGAGATTTTTGTCTAAATTTGTTATCTTTTAGTTGTGGTGGTATACAGTTTTTCTATCTTTGAATCTTCAGTATTATAAGCATAACTTTTGGTAGTACTATTTTAATATTAATGAGAAACACATAGGATTATAATTGTTTTGAATATTATATTTAGGCATAAATTCATGATTATTACACAGAATATTGATTGCTTTGATATACATTGATTGCTTTGAATAATATTTAATACTTAATAATTTTGCAATCTCTCTCCTGTTCTATCATTCCTTAGCCATTACATATTCTTATTGTGCCTTCATTAAATTTCCATCAAATATGATGATTTTCACAGATTGATCTATTAATTTTCCTTATTTGTCATTATGTTGACGGTTCACTTCCAAATGTATATATTTAATATACAAACATGATGTTAACTGAGAGAGAGAAGCAAAAACAGAAATTGACAAATAAAGACTGAAAGTAAAATAAAGGTATATACTTACACAGTAACCTAAGTATTGAGTACACAATAAAGATAATAAATTACTTACATCTTTCCCTGCTCTGATAAGTATCTAATTTATCAGTCTCCTCGATTATCACAAAGAAACATGTATTTGTCCATTGTCAATACCTGGATGTTTAACAAACAGTCCTACTATATATACTAGTATATAGTAGGACTATACCTACCATATACTAGTATATGGCTATTTTTACCTAACAATTTGGTTATTGTAATAGAAATATACTAAAACCTTGGTCAATTCCCACATACTCCTAAAATCTATCATTAAATTGCCAATTAGTTTAAAATTTCTTTAAAATTAGCCCATATTCCAATTTATTCTGATTAAAAATTGCTTGAGCTTGAATTAACAATTGCCCTGATTGTGAAGGAGATGGGTTTTTTTATAACCACAAAAAATCAGGTTTTTTTTATAACCACAACATTTCACAAAATTTTCATCTTATCATACTATTTGCAATATCTCATCAAAAGCAATATTCCACTACCAAAATAAGAATCTTCATTCAATATCCTTTTGGTGCTTGACTGGATTTTGTACTATGCTTCTTTCTTCTTTAATTTTGCAAAAGAAACAGAGCAAGTAAATGGTGGAAATTGACTTTACATGCATTTCTTAGAGAATCACCTTAACCTGCATAAACCAGTGACTGTCAAACTCATAAAAGTAGTATATTATTTATATAATATAACTTGGAGAGTATATAAAATTTAATAGTGTGAGAACAAACAAGAAGAAGATAGAGAAAGATGGGTGTGGAGCCAGTTGAAGTGATAGAAGCATATGGCAAAGCCATGAGACTGGGGCAGATTAAAAGTTAAAAGTATAGGAAACCCATTTAAGATGCTCTCACTTAAGACACGCTTTCTCTTTTACATAAAACACATGGTAAAAATACCACTTAAGAAGCTCTGTTTTCCACTTAAGATTCAAATTTTTCCGGTCCATAGCAAGCAACTTTAGCCAGTTGTTCATCTCATTCGATAGGCCAACATTTTCCTACATCATCAGTATCTCTAAAATGGTTCCTTATGAATTTCTTCTTTGGAATAACTAATTTTATGAGAATAAAAGTAGGATATTGTGAAGCAGAACAATCTCCATCCCCCTGTTGGAGCTGATATGAATTCTGAGATCTCCTTTATCCCTTTTATTTCCAGATCAAAGCAGAACATTAGATTAAACATTCGCTTGGCAGTGTTTCCTTTCATTGCAATTTCAATTTGAAAAACATACTAAATAAACTAGAAATGGATTGCAGTATTTTGTGAGAGTATAATTGGAAAGATCTGCTCTGTGATGCTCTCTCACTACTGCTGTTAAAAAATTTGTTATTATTTCCTAATTGTCTATCCAGTGAAAACTACATTATTGCTGAGTGAAAAATGAGCAGAATTAGGTAAGATGCTATCTTTGAGATAAAAAGCAGACCATTCTCCAAACAGCTGTAAATCAACAGCATTTCACAACCTGGTTATATAGTAACTTACACTGCTTAAGATGTGATTTTTTCTTGGTCCCCTGAAAAACATCTTAACCAGGTCTTACTATATACTGGTGAAGAGGCAAAAAAAGAAGTGAGAATGAAAGTAGGGATTGGCTAAAGTAACTTTCTGGAAAAACAAAAAATGTTGACAAGTGAAATTGATATAGAGAGTAAGGATGATGAATTGCTTGGTATGGAGCATGATTTTGTATATGAAACAGTCTCTGCAAAAGGATAGAGGCTTATGAATCAAAAGATCATATACTTGGATGGACTGAAATGTTTGGGAATGAGGAGGCTCTAAGAATAGTTGAAGAGGGAAGGGTATTTATTAAGTTAATGGGAGGGAAAGAAACTGGATTAGATATACATTGAGGACTTTCTTGGTGTGACAAAGGATGAAGTGAGGGAAAGAACAATATAGGAAAGAGTAGAAAGAGGAAGAAAAACAGGGAAAACTATATTCAGTTTAAAGGAAGTAAAATGGTATACTGAAATAAAGAGAAGGGTAGAGGATTGAAGAATGATATCTAGGACAAATATAAGCCGATTACCAAACGACAGTGACATCAGATGGTCTGGTATTAAAAAAATATTATTGCATCAATAGGAGTAATTATTGTTTAAAGAAATATTTTTTTATAGGTTTAATTGGTCTGTAGGAAAGAAAAAGGTATTATGATTGATGCTATTGAATTTCATAAATTCTTTTATCTGTGTACTGCAAAATACATAAGGTTACAAGATGAAGGTTGAAGATGAACTAATGAGAGCTTTCCTACCCTACAGTTTGTGGTAGATTACTGTGAAGAGCACCCTGAAGCCAAGGAAATAATGGGAGTGGAATTGGGAATTTCAAAGGAAATGGTCACTTTACTCACATTAAAGATGGAAAAGGTTAACAAAATATTATCCCAAGAGTGAATTACACAAAGGGTAATTTTCTTATACAAACAAGAATTCTATTGTTATATCCATGGAGCTTAATATTTTAATCTTATTCCTCTGTCGCAGTAAGATTTTTACCCACAATATGAAATAATAAAGAATGGTGAATAAGAGTGTCTATTTCATGTAAGGAGATAGCTTTTCATCAAAAATTCAATTTTAAAATAAATCTCCTAAATCTAGAGCTCCTTGCTGCTAAATGTGTCTCTAGCCTTTGTTTTGTTTGTGTAAGTGATTTGTAAGTGTACTCATACTACACATTAGCTTGCATTGTTTATAAATTTCAGGTAATTTTCTCCTGCTAACTATTCAAAAGGACAATTATAACTGCTTTCAGTCTATTTCATAATTAAATATTGTGAAAATGAAGAATTTTCTATCTCATTGTCAATTTTTTTGCAAAGTGTTTGGAACTATACTAGAAAATTTAAATTTTGAATTTAAAGGATCATATATTTGCTTTAACTTGACTTTGGTTCTTTTATGTTGCACACGTTGAGTCTACTTCTCATAATTCTTTGACATGTACTAAGTTTCTCACCATAATATAATTTAATAAAATAATTTATTCCAGAGCATGAAATGCTTTGGACCAAATTAATGCACTTGTAACTGATGAAGTCTTATTTTGCTAGTTGTAATTAGAGGCAGTATTCAACTCTTTTCACATGGTATTTTTGAACACTGTGATGAATCATATCTTGAGGCTGTAAGTTAATAACATTTTATTTTAAGATTGATATGTTTTAATGAACACATATAAGTTATAACCTTAATTTTTCAGTCTCTGCTCCGTTTTGTATTAAAATTCATTGATTTTGGCCTAATTTTTTTCGTTAAGTTCTAGGTTCAGATAAATTCCATCTATCCGTTTTATTGATGGTAGTGAATATTGTAACATATGGTAATTGTCTGTCTTACGAAATAATGGATTTCCATACAAGGTGATTTCTTCTAGACACTGTAAGCATTCCAGATGCTTAACTTGCTCGCACTCCTGTAATGAAATTATTGGAAATTAAAATAACTTAATTTAATGAGTGATAACATTTTTGTCTGTTGATTAGAGTGACATAGCTTTAAATTTACTTTCTGTTTTTAAAATTCATTAATTTCTCTATTAATTTGCATTCAAAACTGAAGTAGATGTCCTTAGTCATGAAAGGTATTTTTTTACAGAGCTACATATCTAAAAGAAGAAATATGATTTTGACATTTGTGAGGAAATAATATGATTTAGCATGTTCTGCTTGGTGGCTAACTTTAAAAAAGTTTTCATAACTGTGCACCAGCTATATTAGCAGCACTATAATCAATGTTCCCCCAATTCATTTACTTCAAAAGAAGTAAAAATAAAGAGAGAATTATGATCAATCTGTGCTAGATTGAAAATCCCAGGATTATTTAAACATTATTTCTTTCAAAGATAAATATTTCTAGAAGCTTCTTTGGAGAGACTAACTAACGTTTATCCTGTTCCTGCTGAGATAAATTCTTCTGAGAGATCTGAAGTTTGTTATGAATGACAAATCCTTTATTCGATTAATTTCCAAGTACAGATCTTCTAAATTGGTGATATTTTTAACTTCTAATTTGTCAATACTCTCTATCCTATTCCCATCAAGCACCAAGTGTTTCAGTTCTTTCGCATTTGCCAAACCTATAATGCAATATTCTTAATCAATTATCTTATTAATAATAAAATAATATTAATTAAACAATAATAAGTGCTGTACATTAATGAATGAATGAAGTCAAATTTGGTATAATTCAATAAATTCTTTAATCATTTTAATTTTGCCTTCTACAAGAATGAATGTATCATAAGTAAATTTTTATAGTTATTATTCTCTCAGAAAATAACTTTAATAGTAATTATACCTCTGATACAGCTGAGTTTATTTCCATGAAGGAACAATGTCTGGAGATTTTTCATTCTATCAATGTACAAGGGAATCAAGGAGTTTATCCCATTATTGTTGAGATAAAGAGTCTTCAGTTGAGGGAAAAATGAGGTGCCTGTTATTAGTGAGCCTTGTTGAGTTAAAGAAGGCAAATGACTGTCTTGTTCAAGAGTTGTCATTCTTTCTTCTAAACTTTGAATAATTTGTTTATCAGTTGTAATACTAGTCACACAATTATGAGAGAGACAGAGAGTTTCGAGTTTTGAAAGCTCCTGTAATCCCCAAATACTTGTTATCTTGTTATTGCTGAGATCTAAACTGGTCAAATTTGGAAGAGTTTTTGGTTTTAGATTTATCTGAAATAAGAAATTATCGTCAGCAGGCTTTAGAAATGGTCTTTTTTTAATATGAGTAATTTTAAATTCCTGCAAAAATTGGAAGAGAAAAAATCGTGCAAAAATACAATAGCCATTACAAAGTTAAATATATTTGCAATTTTATCAAATTGTAACCACTAATACCATGTAGTCTAGGATAAAATTCATAGATTTATAGATTAGGTATTTGATTGATAGTTTCAGTATAGAGATGCACTTAAGTAAAATCAGTTTTAAAGAAAAGGCTTCTACTTTTAAGATCAAATTATATCAAAAATGAATAAATGTCAATGCATTGTGAACTTTTTTTGATATAGCTAAGTCTTATTTCCAAATATAAGCTCGCCCCTTTATTTTGACTCAAATGGTGAATATTTTGTATGCTTTCTTCTTAAGTTATCAACCTACTGGTTGGTTTGCAGTAGCAGGCCAGCTTTGTCTGAGTTAGGCTTTTTCTTTCATTTCTTTATATGCTTTACAACCCACATCTTTGATATTTTTTTTGATGTACAACTGCCTCAGCCCTCCTCTTTCCTTTTACAAATCATTCTTCTATAGCACCAAAGCTCAAAGAACTCCAATCTTTTTTTCTCTTTTTAACCAACTGTGCTTCCATGCAAGAGCACATTCCATACAAACCACTGAAGCAATCTTATCCATATTTGGAGAGAGATTGCATTAGATTTTTCTTTGAGTAGAAAGCTGTTTTGCTTGACAAATTCGGCCTACTATATCTCCCTTAATCCTTCCATTGTTATTCTACTTCCTAAGTAGTTAAACTCCTTTAAATCTTCTTACTCTTGTCCATTTAGTTTTATTTTTATTAATGCTCATATTGTATTCCTTATTCATCATGTCTTCCATCCTCTGTAGCATATAATGAGCTCTTCTTCACTTCCTGCCAGTAACACTATATCATCTGCATAGTGCTACATCTGTATCTCTTCCCCTTGAATGTTTACTCCTCCCCTTATTTCTTCCTTTACTTGATTTATTGCATCTTGGATATATGCATTGAATAAATAGGGGATAAGTAGGCTTTAGTTTGTAAGTTATTAATTCAAAAATAGAATTACTTCTAAAATGATGTATTTTTGTGAGCCAATGCCAATCTTGAAAATAAAATGTAATTACCCACCAAACATTTTGACAAACAGTTTTGTTTATCTTTAATATATATATTGCTCCATTCAATGCTATACATTGAGAAAAGGACTTTAAAGGAGATCTTGATTTAAACTTGGTGGACATGATGCATGGGTAATGCTGAACTGTACATGAGAATGAAGGGATATGTGGTGAGAAGAATAGCTTTGAGACCAGTCCTGGGATTCTTCTCATGGTGATATAAAATTTTGTTTGAAGCCAAAGTTTACCTTCATTATTTGAATATTTAACAAATAGAAGTTATATTCCACCTAAAGGTTAACTCATGGTTGAAGTAAAACATTTCAATAAACAATGATAAAATAATTAGATGGTCTAAGAGACAAAGGTTCTTCTCGAAGGTCTAAGAGACAAAGGTTTGGTCTAAGAGACAAAGGTTTCCCGGATTCCCGGGAAACGGATAATCGCTCAGCGGTCACCAGTAATTCAGAATCCCAATGTGCATTTTGGAAACAATGCTTCCATCTTCATAGGGGTCCAATGCTGAATGAGAATTTTGTCTCTTAGTTCATTGAACGTCGAGTTCCTTTTTTCTTTCTTCTAATTAGATGGTACCAAAATCCTTAAAAAATCAATTACAAGTAGTAATTGATTGCTATGCTTGGCTACAATCAATTTGAATGTAACTAAAATATTCCTCCGTTGGTCAAAATATTATCTTAGGATGGAAATACTACCTTTTGTCTAAAGGTTAATGAAATAAAGTCTGAAAAATATACTTTGAAAATTAATAGCCTTTAATTTATAGGTCAATTCTGATAATTGACTCTGCTCTCTCTTGTATGAACGTTGACTTGTTTAAAGAGAGATGGACCAAATGCAGTCATTGACTGGTCATAAATTGATGATTATCTACTTTAAATTTTGTAAATATTTGATTTTTAAGAGTGGAACACAATAGAATATTTTTATTTTCATCTCAGGATATTCAGATTGTGATAATCAGTTCGGGTGCTTGGTTACTATAACTAAATAAGTGTTCCTACAAAAGTTTACTTGGATTAGAAATAAACTATAAGCCTTCATGAGTAAAGATGTGAAAGTGGTAGACCATCAAAAATCATATTCATAGATGGGAGGACTCATATTTATCATGATAATTGTTCTAGAGATATTCAATTCTCTTATTATCTTGTGGGAAAATGTAATCATAAAATTGTATTTTTATTATATCATGACTAAAAGTTGTCCATTTATAATAATTCCCATCTACTCTATTTCCCTATGTCATTTTCTAAGCATGGCTATGAAGTAAGGATGATCTCAGTTACTGTAATGTTCAAATGAATAACTGTCTTTACATGAGAAAAATGTCAGCATATTATTTGTCTTCTATAATTTTAGCAATGCTTATTGTAATCATTTATTAAATATTTATTCATTACTTTTAATAAAAGCTTAATTAAATGTTCACTCCATGTGTTCCAACAAGAAATGCCTGTGAGGCAACACTTGAAAGGGTCCTTTATTTTGGATGAAAACAATTTTTTTTTGCTTTAAGCTTGCATTTTCATAAAATAGAACATATGCCAATAAATATTCTTTCCATGTGGCTGGGGAATGGTTAACTTGCCAGTAAAAATTATCTTTGTAAAGTCAAGTATAAAATGTATACTCTGAATTCTTAGGCAATAAAGGAAATTAAATGGATGGAAGTTCCCTTTTTAATGAACACATATGGAAACATTTCTTCTCTTGGTACCATTTAAGTAAGGTATCTGAGGAGATATTGCCAGTCATCATTCTTTGATGACATTGGAATGGGAATCCATAAACTTAGTTTCTCTAGCTATAGGTCTTTGAAAGTCTGTTTCAAAATCATAAAAGGTATATTTTACTCATAATCTCATATCAAATGTTCAAATAGCTGTATAGTTTTACTGCAGAATGCTCTTTGCCATGGATGAGCAAAACTTTGAGTTACAATAGCCTTTATTACATAGAAAAAAACTTGATCTTTTTTCTTTAATATGGATTTTAATAAGCACTTCACTATGCTGCAGCATTGAAGTCCCAGAAGCAAATAGTCAGTCAAGGAGTTGAACACCTCTTTTGAGTCCTAAAAGATTATCACTTTTCTGGTGGACCTTCAATTTTTGAGCATGATCTTCTTCCTCCTGATGAGGAGGGAGGGGAAGAACATGATCCTCTTCACCGTGATCACCTCAATGATTCAAGGGTTTTATGATTCACTCATGTTTAATCTTTGCTTATTTATAAGAAAATAGAGTATCTCCCTTGGGTAGGAGATGGTAATAATGTCTCTAGAATGGTATTATATTGAAAAGAAGAAGTACACCCGTATAAAAATCGTCTTAAAGTACTTCAATGAGGAAAGTGCTTTATGATTTTGAAACTTTTATTTTTTAAACCCTGGGAAACTTTTTTTGTTATGTCATCTAAAGTTCATGGTTATTGTTATACATTTTAGTTATTTGCATATGTGTGATATATATAGTCATGCAGTAATGATTAAAGCTTATTTAACGTACCTTTTTAAGGGAACAGTTATCCAAAGTCAGCTCAGTTATTGAGTTTGTATCAAAATCTTTGTTCCTTTTTATGAGGAAATTCTTATCCAAACAGTTCCCTAAAAAATTATTCATATCTTGGGTATGTATATGTTTTTCATATTTTCCATTTATTATCTGGGAATGCAAAAGTTAGTAGTTAAAATATTTTCTACTACACATCACTGCAATGAAAATACCACAAAAATGTACTTTTCTGGGAACTGAAAATTATGTTAGTGGGGGAAAACATTAAAAAATTGGAAGGACAGTCTCCATATTCTCTTTTTTATGCACATTTAAATAATTGTTGTGTAATCTATTTAAATTAAATTTTATATTTAAAAACACAGCACTAGAATCTCTTTATCATTTATTCAGGAAAATGAAGGAAATTTGATTCAATGACTATTCATTCTCAAAGGAATCGTTTATTCTTTCAGTTACCAAGAATCTTTATTTCTTAGACCAAAAGATGAAATAAAACACCTTTGCTAATTTTTGTAGCTCTCTCTTTAGCTTTGGTAGAGAAGCAAATTCTTCAGTGTACCATTTGAGATCACTGTTGGACATTTGTGTTGACAAGAAGTTATCTCATGAATTTTGAAATAGGCTTACTTGCTAATTATCAGTACTTACCTCAATCACTGGAAGATGAAAACTAAGAAATGTTCTAAAATTCTCGGCCTTTTCTACTTTGTTTGATGAAAGATCCACTACTACAAGGCTTGTACACCCTAATAGACCATTTAAATCATCTAGAGTTCCTATTATATTATGATATGAGTAAAGTTCAATTAGAGCTGGGCAAGCCTCTATTCCAGAGAGATTTTTAATTAGGTTATTTGAGATGTTGAGAACCTGAAGTGAGCATTATCATTGAATAAATTAACCTCTAAATGCATTTTTATAAAACGTAAAACGTTTCACATTAGCTTACCTCCAGCTTTGGAAAATAACTTTTTGAAAGGCAGGATATGCTTGATATATAGTTATTACTTATATCAAGTTTAACTAATCTGTTTAATTTTAGTAGTGTACCATCAATAACATTTATTAGATTACTGGATATAGAGAGCTCTTCGAGAGATAGACTATGGTTTAAGAATTCCATGCTCATGATATAATTATTGTTAAAATTTGCCCATCGTAACTTTTGCCAAATCTTGCCCATTGTAAGTTCATCAGCACAGTCAATCAAATCTATCTGTTTATTGTTCCAAACAAAGCAGAAGTCATTGTTAATGTCTAAGGTTAAGCAATCGGTGCAGCCCAAAAGATGATAAATTTGATCACATTTCCATGATGTTGTGAGTTTATTGAGTTGCTCAAATTTAAATTCTAGGCTGATTTTTGGGCTTACTTCTGTGATAGATTTAACTACTTTCACACTTCGTTCTACAAATTCTCCATTTATTTTATGAAGTAGAAATAAATCTTTCCTTGCAAGACACATCTTGTGGATGTTATTTTTAACATCTGTTACTGGATTGAAGCTCATTTCTAAATTTTTTAAGCATGGTGTACATCTTTTAAGGGTATTTATAACTGAAATTGTACTTCCTAGATGATTCCAAGAAATGTCAAGTCTTTTGAGATTTTTTAGTACCTAGAATAAAGCATTTTTTCTTTATTGGTCAATATTTTCTCATTTTTTATATCCCCCATATATCTATTTGCATTTTATGCATAAAATATTGAAAATAATTACAATGAAAGTAAATTTTAACAAAAATTTCACTTACGGCCATATCTGCCACCGAATGTATCTTATTGAAGCTTACATCAACGTATGTCACATTAGGGAAATTATCAAGCCCTCCTAATGTTAGTAGGTTATTGTAAGATAGATCTACTGTTCTTATATTAGGCAAACAAACAGGTATTGCTATAGTTTCTATTCCAATAGCTTGAAGTGACAATTTGCTTAAAGTATGCCATATTTCTTTTGGAACTTTCAGTGATAATGTATTTATGTCAAGAATTCTCAATTCAGTGGCTTGACTTGTCTGGTTTTTGTTTGAAAGACCAAAAGTATGAGCTTTGTCTTGTGGCTGTTTTTGTTTTTCAATGTTTTCCTGAGGTTAATGGTAAAGCACTCATTATTTGACTTGTGGTAAACCTAATTAATAAAAATGAAATTACATGGTTTTTCAACCTTAGTGTCTCAAAAAGTATGTAATTTTAGTTACAATACAACTTACTAACCATGAATTCATATACATATTCAATTATTAAAACTGGGATAAGGAGGTCTTTGCATTTTACTTTATATTTTTGACAATGTGAAGAGCATTGATTTCTTTTATCATGGCAAAGATATATTTCTTCCTGAAGTCTAAAAAAGGAACCATAAGTTAAAATGCTGTTTTATATCACAAATATTCAGAGGATAACAAATTGCATTTTACTCTGGTGATAGATTATCACTATGTGCCTTTACAAGGATAGCAGTCCTTCTGTCTTTGATTTTATGTTTGTAATAACCAAATGATGAATCACAGCCTATCTTCATTTGCAGTAGCCATTCATAATCAGATGTAGCTATGCAGTTGGTAATTGTCACACTTTTTTCCTTCAGGTATGAAAAATTTGTATTAGGAATAATTTCTTATGATATCAAATCAATCATAACTTACAATCATTTCATTTATTCCAAAAATCATCTCATTTATTGAAACTTTGTGAGCTCATGATTGAGTTTATTAACATTGATTCATAGCTTTAAACAATCAAAGCCTAGGATGTAACTCAGCTAAAACAGTATTTATGTTATGCAGAACTATCTCAGTAGCATTATGGGCAAATCAGCCTGCTGTGACTCATATGACAAAGGCTCACAGAAATTAAAGGTATATTCATGAGAATGTTAAAAATATATTAATTTTATTGATGTTTTAGCAAAACTGATGTTAAAACATAAATCAGATTATATTGCACAGTATGGAATCAGTGAGAGCTTCTTATTATAATAACCATTTGTGACATTAGTTTTCTAACTACTTTATTATGGATCAATTGTCCTTGGAATGTTATTTTTCATGCATGTAAGTGTAAGCCTCGAAGAAAGTAAAATTTAAATAATTCTTTTATGGCAAGTCACGTGACATACACAGATTAGCATGAGGCCTGTGGGAAAGTCTCCAGTGGGGAAATGCATTAAAGATTACACTAATCTTACGCAGTGGTTCACACATCATGGTTTAAATTTTTATTCTTAATATTTTCAAAGATGCATTTGTCAAAACTCATTTATCAAAAATATATACACACATGGCAAGGTGAATTTTCTATGGGTTCTAATGAATTAAATCCAGAAAAATTAGCAGCAATACATTTAAATGTGCATGAAATGCATTAGTGGAGGAAAATAACATGTTACTAGAGCCTTGTTTATTTTCAAGTGTACTGATTTAGAGAAAAAGGACCTTGATAATATACTGTGTAAACTTATACTTTTGAGTCATGGTATCTATCATACCTATTTCAAGTGTATTCAAGGATATTACAAAAGATTGTGGATTTCTTCATTGAGTTCATCAAAATAAAGAACTTCAAAAGCCATATAAAATGGCCATTATACATTGCTTTTGCAGTTCTTTATTTTGATTATTTATTACTAGTGGCTGTGCCTTTCTTTCCATCTTCATTTGGTTGCCAAAATGTCCTTAGTGTGTGTGTGTGTGTGTGTGTGTGTGTATATATATATATATATATATATATATATATATATATATATATATATATACGAGTAAAAGTTGCTTGCATACTGCAAGCTAATTGGTGAAAATTTACTATAAGTTTCCCTTACGGGTATCATTTTCGAAGCTTATCCAGCAAAAAACTTAAAAATTGCCGCAATGCATTTCGAACGTGAGAATTTTTCATCCATCTGGCATCGAACTCACGGTCATATGTAACCTTTCTTCCACTGGTTCTATAGGACACTACTTCAAACGCAAACGCTGTGATTTTGAATAGTCTCCTGCATAGAGAAAGGCCTCAAAACAATTTTAAAAAATTTGCGTAAATGACCGCCTGGCGTCGAACAAAGGACCCGTTCGTGAGAGACAATGGCATATGAATGTTAGAGAAGTGCCACTGTGACGTGTTTCAAAGTTTCAATTCAGTATCTTATCGGGAAGGTCATAAAATAAGATTCCGTTATTCCCGTTTGAAATGCATGGTAGATTCGGAATGACACTCTTGCATCGAACCAAGGACCACTAGACGAACGGTGAAATTCAAGAAAGAATGCTATCAAACGACTCTGTCACCATTCCGGGTTTTATCTTTCCAGCTTATCGGTAAGGCATCGAAAAAAATTTTCAAAAATTGCAGCAATGCATTTCTTACGGAAGCATTTCGGAACCACCTGGCGTCGAACACACGGACATTTGGTAACATTTCTTCCTTTAGTACTATGGAAAACCGTCTCATCTAAAAACACCGTGATTTTGATTGCTCTATCGCATCGAAAACGGTCTCAAAACAGATTGCAAAAATTCGCGCAAATGACCGCCTAGCGTCGAACTCAGGACCCTTCTGTGAGATAAAATAGCGAATTAATATTAGATAAGTGCCATTATGACTAATTCCAAAGTTTCGATCCAATATCTTATCGGGAAGGTCCTAAAATAAGATTCCGTTTTCCCCCTTTGAAATGCATGGTGGAATCGGAATGACCCTCTTGCATCGAACCAAGGACCACTAGAAGAACTGTGAAATTCATGGAAGAATATGTTCAAACTCCTCCGTCGCCACACGGGGTTTGACCTTTCCAGCTTATCGGGAAGGCATTGAAAAAAAATTTCAAAAATTGCAGTAATGCATTTCTTATGGAAGAATTTCGGACCCACCTGGAGTCGATCTCACGGTCATTTGGCAACATTTCTTCCATTCGTAATATAGAAGACTAACTCAACTTTAACCTCCGAGATTTTGGTTCCTCTATCTTAACGATAAGTGCCTCAAAATAATTTTCAAAAATCCGCGCAATGCATTCTTATGGGAAAATTGCGATTTTTGGGAATTTCTGGCATCGAACCCATGATAGCTAGCGTCGATGTCTGCATTATTCTGGCATCTACAGTGTAGGGCAAGTACGTCGTAAAAATCTGACGTCGACAGCGCTTGTGGAACATGGTCAGAATTCGTATCCCCTATAAATATATATATATATATATATATATATATATATAGGTATATCCGGAGAGTTAGCTATATATAATAGATAGATATTATCTTTTAACTTTAATTTAGTTAATTTAATTATAATAAATATTAATATATTTATAAATACATAAATATATATTTTTTATTATATATTATACTATTCTAATTCACAGTAATCGTAGTTATTGCTTAAGGCCATCAACATCTGTTTGGCTTAAAATATAGTTCTAGGATGATTTCTTGAGGTTCTTGAGATATATCTATCTATTATATATAGCTAACTCTCCGGATATACCTATATATATATTTATAGGGGATACGAATTCTGACCATGTTCCACAAGCGCCATTGACGTCAGATTTTTTCGACATACTGGCCCCACACTCTAGATGCCAGAATAATGCAGACTTCGACGCTAGCTATCATGGGTTCGATGCCAGAAATTCCCAAAAATTGCAATTTTCCCATAAGAATGCATTGCGCGGATTTTTGAAAATTATTTTGAGGCACTTATCGTTAAGATAGAGTAACCAAAATTTCGGAGGTTGAAGTTGAGGTAGTCTTCTATGCTTCTCATGGAAAAAATGTAGCCAAATGACAGTGAGTTCGACGCCAGGTGGATGCAAAATTCTTCCATAAGAAATGCATTGCGGAAATCTTTGACGATTTTTTTAAAATGCCTTCCCGATAAGCTGGAAAGATAAAACCCGGAATGGTGACAGAGGCGTGGGACCTTCCCGATAAGATATTGAATCGAAACTTTGGAACAAGTAAGGATGGCACTTATCTAATATTATTTTGCTATCTTCTCTCACGATCGGGTTCTTAGTTCGTCGCCATGCGGTCTTTGGCGCCAAGTTTTAAATTTGAACTGAGGCAGTACTTGGTATGATACTGTATTCAACGGATAGCTTGCAGTATGCAAGCAACTTTTACTCGTATATATATATTTCTTTTGTCCATAATTTTATCCCATTTTCCGCTACAAAATGTAGATTATAGGGCTTAAGAAACCATCCTAGGACTATACTTTAAGCCAAACAGATGTTGATGGCCTTAAGCAATAACTATGATTACTGTGAATTAGAATAGTGAGAATGGTTAGGGATTATTCAGGGGTATGCAAATACCTTTTAGAATTGTATAATTTTCAGAGAATATTGGTTTTAAATCATTGGAATATAAATAATGGAATATATATAATTATCAATAGTGAAAGTTTTTGTTAAAACAAAATTTAAATACAAATGTATACCTTGTATGATCTATATATAGCTGGAAATTTCAGGTTATTTTATTCCAGATGCTCTGGTACATACTATTTCAGATTTTGTTAATTAATAGAAATATATATTCATTAAGATCTAATTCAGAGAAATAAATTCCCAGTATCAGCACACCATTTATTTGAAATTTCTATCTTAACTTCAATGAGCAATAAAAAATTATTCTATGAATTACAATATTTATAACTTACTGATAAATATAAGAAACCATTCTCAGCCAGTGAATTCTGCCATAAATCTATTCCTTTGGTATCATAAAATCCGGAAAGAAGGTAATACCCCCAAGTTTCTTCTGTGTTGTTATAGCTGCACAGATAATGTTGCATAAGCTCTAACTCTTTATTTATTATCTCAGTTACATCAGTGACTTTTACTGATAGGATTTCCAACTGACTGGAGATAGAATGTTGTTCTTGAACAGTCTCATTGGTATTTTCATCTAGTTAGAAGTTTTGCTGTATTGAACTCACCTAAATACATTTTGACAGGTAAATGAATTCAGTATTTTTTGGAAATCTACTGATGTACTCTTTTCCGGAGAATGCTTTATAAATTTGATATTTCCTCCATGATGAAGTTCCATATTGATTCGAGGCACTAGAATCTAAGGGATTAATCTTTAATATATGAAATAAATCATTTACTTGAATTTATATATTGTACCACCAATGATGTTTATTGTAACCTTGTATTCTTGCTCTATTAAGGATTTCTCCAGTTCTTCTTTGAAGCACATGTTTCGTATTTCAGACCATATTGATTCTTGCTTGGCCTCAGTGAATGTACTTGGAATATCTCCAAGAGAAGAAAAGCACTGCATGTTGCTCTGAAACAGATATGTCATGAATTAGTTGGGTTGCACTTATAAATGTATTGCATGCTTCCAAGGATTCACTCCAGAAAAATCAAATGTATTGGACATGTGATCAGACATAATCAGTCCCTAAAAAAACATGTTGGAAGGAAATTTATCAAGGCTAAGACAAGAGGATGGTCAAGAATGTCCCTGCTTATTAGTGTGATGTCAATCACAAAATGAAACTCCTATTATGTGATGAAAATAAGGGATGCCAAGAAAGAAGATATATACAATGCCAGCAACACCAACCTTTTAATTACCTCTTCATTACTAATTTTATCTTTCCAACCAATCTTTTCCAGTCTTCACCAAAGCCATGTTTCAAAGCTTCCTATGTACTTTTCTTCTCTCTTTTTCAAGGTCCATGTTCGGCTCCATACAGTGCAATGCTTCATATGAAGCATTTTGCAAATATTTTTCTAGTAGCCACATTGATTTTCTTTGCTGTTAGCAGTTTTTTAATGTTATTGAATGCTACTTTTACTTGCCCAATTCTGCTTTTTATTTCTGCTGTGCAATTACCATTAAACTTCCTAAATACTGGAATGAACTTACTTGTGTTAGCTCTTCTTCTGCTAACCATATATTTAAGGGTCCTTCTGACTTTGCATATCCTCATCACTTTTGTTTTCCTTATATTTATCCACATTCCATATTCTTTGCTCTTAAATCATATCCTTTCCATTATATTTTGAAGTTCTTCTTGATTGGGTGCCATGATAGCCTGATCATCTGCATATTTGATGTATTTTATTGTCTCTCCTCCAACTTTTACCCCACCTGTGTCTTCCAGAGCTTCTGACAGTAATTTTTTTGCATATAAGTTGAACAAACATGGTGAAAGACAGCATCCTTGCCTGACTCCCCTTCCTATGGTAGTTTCCTTTGTTTCCTCATCCCCTATACTTATAACTATTTTCTGATGGACGTACATTTGCTTTTTTATTAATCTTCTGTCTTTCCAGTCTATGCCTATTTCTCCCAAGATTCTTAACAAGACATCCCATCTTACCCTATCAAAAGCTTTTTCATAATCAACTAAGCAGACACATCTCGCGGTTCAACTCTAGCACCCTCTCCGGTAACATCCTCATATATCCAATCGCATCTCTCGTTCCTCTACCCTTGCGGAAACCGAACTAGTCATCCTTTAAGTTTTCTTCTATTTTCCTTCTCATTCTTTCTAGTATAACGTTGGTAATAAGTTTTCCCACATGTGAAATAAGACTTATAGTTCTGTAGTCTTTACATTCCTGTGCATTACCTTTCTTTGGTATCAGCACCATTATCGTTTTTAGTAAATCTTCTGGCCACTCCCCTGTATCATAGGTTTTATTAATCAGATTAGTGAGCCAATCATTACCATTCTTCCCCAAGGACTTCAGAATTTCCACTGGTATTTGATCTCCTCCAACTGCCTTCCCATTCTTCATTCTTTTAATTGCCATCTCTATCTCCTCTTTCATTACTTTTGGACCTTCATTGTCCCTCTCTCCTTCCTCATAATTCCTCAATTCTAACTCTATTTCTCTTCCTCTGTCATTTGTACAGTATAGATCCTTTATATATTTCTCCCATATTTCCTTTATGTCCTCTGTTCTAATCCTTCTCTGCTCATCTTTCATACCTTTCTTTGAGATAGCTCTTATTTTTCTCATAGTCAGCCTTTTCACGGTATTGTGCATTTCCTCTAATGTTCCTTCTTTTTCCAGCTTTCCAATTATCTGGCACTGTTCCTTCATCCACTCGTCTTGTTGTCAGTCGTTCTCCTCAATTCATTATAAATCTTTCTATGTTGCCTCCTTCCTTCTTCTGAGCTGACTCCCTTCCACTTCCACCTTTCTTCCATTTTTTTCCAACATATTTAGATTTATTCAGCTTTTTCTAGCTTCTTTCTTGTTTATAGTTCCAACCTCTTCTTCAAGCACTGTTAATATACATTTCTTCAAGTCTGTCCATTCTTCCTGAATACTTTTCTGCTCTTCCCCATTCTTCAGCTTCTCTTCTAGATTTTAGTAATTTTCTTTTAACTTCATGTTCCACTTCTTTGCTGGATGACTTTTCTTCGTCACATGCTTAAGCCTAGTGAGTATCCATTATCAGCAGATTATGGTCTGTGTCTGCATCTACTCCAGGTAGCGTCTTCGCGTTCATAACACTATTCTTAAACCTTTGGTTTATTATTATATAATCTATTTGGTAACGCTTGTTATCACATGGGGCTTTCCATGTGTAGAGCCTTCTCTTATAATTCTGGAACCAAGTATTGGCTATCCAAAACTGTTGTTGTTCACAGAATTTTATCAATTTCTCACCTCTTTCGTTATGTGTTCCAAGGGCGTATGCTCCCACACTTTTTCCTTTCCTTCCATTTCCTACTACGCTATTCCAATCTCCCATTATCATTTGTCCTTTTCCATTCTCTTTATACACTTGCATGATATGTTCAAAGACCTCTTCGACCTCCTCATCTTCTGCTGTTGTCGTAGGCATATACAGTTGAACTACCAAAGTATCAACTGGTTCACTCTTTATTTTTAAAGCAATTATCCTTTCAGAACATGCTATCACCTTGCTTATCCTATCCACAATTTTCTTTTTCATGATAAATCCAACTCCTCTATTCTTGTTGCTTCCACCCTCGTAAATCATTTTGTATCCCTCATGTATGATTTTTCTCTCTCTTTCCCACTTAACTTCACTAATTCCCATTAAGTATATATTATTCTTTTCCATTTCAACTTTTAAGTTTTCTAATTTTCCTTTTCTATTCATTGTTCTTATATTCCATGTTCCTATTCTCAGTGCATTTTTATTATCCGTCCTCTTGCTTTCCTTCTTCTTGCACCACAACTGTCCTACAGTGTTACCCACCCGGAGATCCAATTTTTACCTCTGGAATATTTCATTATAGAACTCATCATGCTGCAGAGTATTAAATTCGTACAACTAGGGAAACCATATGGTACATTAGTGCGGTGGTTTCCCTTTTGCCTTCCGCACCCTCTGCTGTTGGCCAACCATGTAGCTCGTCCGCCTTTAGGATCCATTTCTAGATCCATGGGCAAGACGATGCCCAGACCCATCCTAAGATGGGGGTGAGGCTTATCCCAGCCTTTGTTTGGTCTCCAGTGCTGTGTTAGCCACCATTAGGTGCCCCACCACGAGGAGGTGTGGTTGGATATTTCCCTTCCTTGAGATCTGGGACCTTAACGGCATTTCAGTAATAATAGAGTAAAATATCCAAGTAATAATGCAAAATTAAAATTATACTTAATTATTAATAACAAAATACTCTGCAAAATCAGGAAGTGTAACATCGGAGGCACAACAACAGGCAAAGATGGCTGAAATGTAAGTATTTTGGAAGATGAGGGGAAGTGCTAAGATATAGAGGAGTGAAACAGAGGGTAGGCATGCCAAATCATTGAGAATGGATGGTGCATATTATTAATAAATAATAAAATAGGCACTCTGCATGCTAGGGAACCCTGCCAGGGATAGGAATTACAGGTCAGAGCACCTTTTCCACTGCTATACCCATTTTTTCTTATCCAAGTAAAACTTTTAGCTTTGGCCTTTAATTCAGCTCAGGGTCTAGATATTTGGACCAGCAATCCCCCCTTCAAGAGAGAGACTTGAAAGTGTAAAGATATTGAGGCCTTCTTAATTTACCAAAATGACTCAATCCAGCATATTCTGAGGATGCAATGAAAGCTTAATAATTAATTTATTTATATATTTTAGTATGGCTTGAGTGTGGTTGGTGATTGTTCCTCTCCTTTTACACTGTTGATGTCATAATGTCTTCCTTATTAGAATTTGATTGCAATGCTATTGTTTAATTCTTTTTAAGTTTACTAGTTAGTTAGTTTAATAGTTTAAGAGGAAGATTTTTTAAGGAAAAAATTGTTCAGTTAACTTTGCTTTCTTATTTACAAGAAGAGTGAATCTGTTTCTTACTACAGAAAAAATAATTTGTTGGAATTGAATTTGTGTCATTGAAAATAGTATGAAGTTAAATTTTCAGAGCAAATTTTTTACTCTATCATATGCATAATTTATTCCCAATCTTCAATTTCTATGAGGTTATTACAAGAGAGTGAGACTGCTTTTACAGCAATAGTGTGGAGAATATAACTGAAACTTACCTGAATTTCTTCAGCTTTCAACAAACAAAGACATTCTTTATATTTTTCTCTCCTTATGTCACAGTCTTTTTGTAACTCATTGAGGGCACAGTAATACTTACATTTTGATTGATTTTGGATTGCATTATAGTAAATATTTTTTTTGCACAGATATTCCTATAATGGGTGTATGCTTTGCTAATTTCTTCACTAAAGCGTAAGTTGGGTATAAGCATCAATTTTGAATATGTAAGACCTTACCAATGTGTCAGCTCTTTCTTCTATATGTACAGAAAAGGAATCCAGATACTTTAAATATGGCATCTGAAGAATTACCAGAGATCTGTAATTACACAGAGAGACTATTGGACACTTTTTGTAAACTGTATCAGATAATTCTAGATTTTCCACAACTGGAAGGTGAAGAATGTCCTGAAAACTACATAGTAATGTACAACATCCACATTATATTTTATATAATTATATTTCTAAATGAATGCTTCATACATTTATGTTGTGAATAGGATTTCCAGATAAATTCAGAGTTTTTAGATTTTTGTTGTTGGAAAGTGATTCACCAATATATTTGATTTGATTCCCACTCAAGTACAGCTCTTGTAGTTCTTCTAATTCACTCATATTCTGTAAATGACATGTGGTTTAGTAAGAGGTGATTATTGTTTATTACAATTTTCAGCACATTAATGCTCACCTTAATTTCAGTTATACTGTTCTCTGAGAGGCTAAGAATCACAAGTCCTTTCAAGCTGTCCAATCCTTCTATTTGTATTATTTGATTTGAATATAGATAGAGTTTTTGAAGATTGAAACAGTATTCTAAGTTTTCTATTTTCTGAAATATTAATACAAAGATTGAGTTTTTAAACATAATGATCTAGAATTATTAGAGGTTTTACCTTTATAGAGCAGTCAGGTAACCATAGCTCCTTCAATAATTCTGTATTCCTCAGAGCTTCAAGATATGTAATTGGTTGACCTATCACTACCAGTTTAGTGATATTTTTTAAGTTTAATGTTGAGAGGTTTGAAAAATGTGTTTCGACAAAAAAGATGTTGATCTCTGGCTGCTCCTCTAATTCTAGATATTTATTCTCATCTGTTTGCAAATTGCTAATATTTAAGTTTTCTTCACTGCTTAAATTATTACAACTAGCTCCTTCCATCAGGATATTTTATGTTTTGAATCATCGTTTTTCAAGATTTCTGTTCACTTTTCCTCACAAAATTAAACGGGAAGATTTTACCTATAAATAGATAAAATTCTAGTTCATAACTAGTTGCCACCCCTCATGTAAAAACTCAACAAGATTGTAGAATTGTATCGATAACTGGCCTGTTTACTAATATTGCAAACAATGAGGCATGAATATGAAACCAACAACAATGGCTCACGTTTATGAATTAAGAAATATTTTGCTTTACGTTTTTCCTGAATAACTACTTATATTTTTTATTTATTTAAAAAATTAGATTTTCACATGCATAATTAATATCTCTAGATATCTCTATTTTTATGAATAGAAAAATCTAGGAAATAAATAAGTAACGTGGATGCAGAAGGTACTTGTTGTTTTATCTTAGTTATATACGTTTGACCTGAAGCTTTAAGTGACATATCATTACCGGTATACAGACAGTTTACGTAAAGCTGTTAGTGATGTTTTTATTTTTGTTAAAATTCGTTGATATATATCGATCGAGTGAATTAAGGTATTCGTTATAAAATCAAATGCATATATTTTCCATAGTGGTTCTCGGGAACGCAGCGGTGGTCATTTCATTGGACGACGTTTCGCCGGCGGTACTGCTGGTTTTAATAAATATAAACACATATTTATATGAGGTATAAACAAATATATATGTGCAGTGCCCAATTTAAGCCATTGTATCTCATCCTGCAATTTCGGTATCGCTGCGGTAAAGCACGTCAAAGAAACGCAAGCGCGCGGGTTTCGTGTGAGTTTTGGTGCGGTTAAATTCAGTGAAGTGTTTTTGCGTTTTATCAAATGTCGTGGAATTTTAGAGATGGATCTTTCTTTGTCTTAAATGTAATAAGCCTTACGTTCTTACGATTTAATCATACTTTGGATGATACATTTTAAGAATATTATATGTATGATGCATAAAAGTGAAATATCGCGGTTTTGAAGGTCAATTTTGGTCGCTATTGCGTTATTTATTCCTGAATATGAACACAGTAGTCCTTCCCTTTAATATGCGGCTTTCTTCCCGGTCAATCAAAGAATGCTATGCATGATATTTTCAAAAATCTTTTTTCAGAGATGTGTTATCTTTTGCGGAATTTAGTTGATAATGCTCTGTTTTGAATTTGTTGAGTTAACGATTATCATTTACTTTTACGAGTAGCATTTGAAAAACCTAAAATTTGATTGTAATAGTGGCAACAAATAATAGTGGGGTTAAAAGTTCAAGTCCTCCAATTTTATTAATTTCAGCATGAATCTTAAAATCAACAGGGGATTTAATTTTACTGTGTAGGAAAAATGTTAGTAAGTTAAGAAAAAATGTTTTACATAACTTTGTCGCCGTCCACTCGAAGTGATTATCGAATAAACCATGAGAGGAGTTGTTTGTGAGCTGTTGAGCGTAGTTTCGGAGAGATCGTGATTCCCTCTCGCCACTTGTGCTAAGAGAATCATTGTTCTTCCCTACTAATTTCCTAACTGGTAATAAATTGTTTCATTCTAAGGTGAAAGTGAGCAAAATTTGGTCTAGACTAAGACGCACTCTTCTTACGAAAAGCAGATCATTCTTCAAAAACATTGTGAGGCAACCCGCTTATAGCGCTATTCCGCTAAAGTTGCAGGTTTATAGGTGCGCTTGATCACTAGAAAAACGCCTTCACCTAGTTTTACTGTATATAGTAATTATTGAATTCGAAGTTAAAAATTATCAAAATTAATGGCTTTGCTATAAATAATAATTTTTCTAATTCATTAAAAAGTTTTCCAGGGCTTGTATCATCATAATAAATGCATGGCAAGGGCTTTAATAGTGAAAGATTGACCATTCCTAAACACGGGGCAGAATACCACAGCATTAGCTATTGAAATAACGGTATGTGGTATAGTATTTAATTTATACAAGGGAAACGTCCTATTTACAAAATTAGAAAACTCTTACATAAAAATAGCATCTTTTTAGGACACTTCTGATACAGGAACTTTCCTAATTTAAAATATGAATGATAGAATGTAAAACCCACATCTAAGAATACATAACCTTGTTATTTCAAAATTCCATTGCTAATGATTTTGTGTAAAATCAAAATGTCTACTTCTGCTACTCTTAATTTAAGTAAATCTCAACTCAAATGTTGGAGATTATGTAATTTATATCAATGTAAGTGATGCTACTCTTTTGTGCTTTATAGCTCATCAACTTGTGGTGAGCACATTCTAAAATTGCCATATCTTAAGGAAATTGTGAAATAATTGAATTATGATGGAAGATAAATCATTTCTGTGCTAGAAATAAAACTATGAATACTGAATAATGAATGAAATAATTATTGTAGCACCTAGATATGACCTCATCTAGATGGTATAAATAACTGGAAGAATTTCATTGGGCACCTAGGTCCTTCATGCATTGCATTTTTATGCACAAGACTGATACCAAAAAACGTAGGGAAGCAGTGCTAATGTCAGCCTCAGGCATGCCAGTGTCAGGCCTACAGAGGAGGTGATGAATACTCTGAACATACTGGCTGTAATAATTAGGTGGATTGTAATCTCTCACACACGACTGTTCTACACAACCCCTTAACACCACTCTTCTTCATGACTCTTATACACGACTCTCATCCATGCTTCATTTTCCCCTACGCAGCCGCTGACCACATGTAAACACTGAACTTAAGTTTTACTTGTAAAAAATGAAAGGTAATTCTGATAGGTTGTCTACAGAAGTTCATAAATAATTAAAAAGCATGATAATAACAAAATTGATCTCAGAGTCCTGCAAAATCTTAGAATCCTCCAAATTAGGCAGAAATTCCCTCGAAATAGGGCTTATTTAGAAAGATATTTGCAAAATCATCCAAATTAGGCAGAAATTCCCTCGAAATAGGGCTTATATAGAAAGATATTCGCAAAATCATCCAAATTAGGCAGAAATTCCCTCGAAATAGGGCTTATTTAGAAAGATATTTGCAAAATCATGCAAATTAGGCAGAAATTCCCTCGAAATAGGGCTTATTTAGAAAGATATTCGCAAAATCATCCAAATTAGGCAGAAATTCCCTCGAAATAGGGCTTATTTAGAAAGATATTCGCAAAATCTTCGATATTAAGCCGAAATTTTCTTGAAAAACGGCTTATTTAGTAAGATATTCGCAAAATCTTCCAAATTAAGCCGAAATTTGCTCGAAAAACGGCTTATTTAGTAAGATATTCGCAAAATCTTCCAAATTAAGCAGGAATTTGCTCGAAAAACGGCTTATTTAGTAAGATATTCGAAAAATCTTCCAAAGTAAGCCAAAATTCGCTGGAAAAACGGCTTATTTAGTAAGATTTTCGCAAAATCTTCCAAATTAAGCCGAAATTTGCTCGAAAAACGGCTTATTTAGTAAGATATTCGCAAACTCTTCCAAATTAAGCCAAAATTTAATCGAAAAACGGCTTATTTAGTAAGATATTCGCAAAATCTTCCAAATTAAGCCGAAATTTGCTCAAAAAGGGCTTATTTAGTAAGGTATTCGCTAAATCTTCCAAATTAAGCCAAAATTCGCTTGAAAAACGGCTTATTAAGAAAGATATTCGCTAAATCTTCCAAATTAAGCCAAAATTCGCTTAAAAAACGGCTTATTTAGAAAGACATTCGCAAAATTTTCCAAATGAAGCCAAACAACGCTCGATAAACGGCTTATTTAGTAAGATTTCGAAAAATCTTCGAAATTAAGCCGAAATTTGCTCGAAAAACGGCATAAATAGTAATATATTTACAAAATCTTGCAAATTCAGCCGAAATTCGCTCGAAAAACGGATGATTTAGTAAGATATTTGAAAAATCATCCATATTAAGCCAAAATTCGCTCGAAAAACGGCTTATTTGGAAGGATATTTTAAAATCCTCCAAATTAGGCAGAAATTCCCTCGAGAAACGGCTTATTTAGAATGATATTCGCAAAATCTTCCAAATTAAACCAAAATTCGCTTGAAAAACGGCTTATTTAGTAAGATATTCGAGAAATTTTCCAAATGAAGCCAAACAACGCTCGATAAACGGCTTATTTAGTAAGATATTCGAAAAATCTTCGAAATTAAGCCGAAATTTGCTCGAAAACGGCTTATTTAGTAATATATTCGCAAAATCTTCCAAATTAAGCCAAAATTCGCTTGAAAAACGGCTTATCTTAAATTTTGGCTTAATTTGGAAGATTTTGCGAATACCTTACTAAATAAGCCGTATTTCGAGAAAATTTCGGCTTAATTTGGAAGATTTTGGGAATATCTTACTAAATAAGCCGTTTTTCGAGCAAATTTCGGCTTAATATGGAAGATTTTGCGAATATCTTACTAAATAAGCCATTTTTCGAGCGAATTTCTGCAAAATTTGGAAAATATTAAAAATATCCTTCTAAATAAGCCGTTTTTCAAGCGAATTTTGGCTTAATATGGATGATTTTGCAAATATCTTTCAAAATAAGCCGTTTTTCGAGGGAATTTCTGCCTAATTTGGAGGATTTTACAAATATCCTTCCAAATAAGCCGTTTTTCGAGCGTATTTTGGCTTAATATGGATGATTTAGCAAATATCTTTCTAAATAAGCCGTTTTTCGAGCAAATTTCGGCTTAATTTGGAAGATTTTGCGAATATCTTACTAAATAAGCCGTTTTTTAAGCGAATTTTGGCTTAATTTGGAAGATTTAGCGAATATCTTTCTACATAAGCCGTTTTTCCAGCGAATGTCGGCTTAATCTGGAAGATTTTGCGAATACCTTACTAAATAAGCCGTTTTTCGAGCAAATTTCGGCTTAATCTGGAAGATTTTGCGAATATCTTACTAAATAAGCCGTATTTCGAGCGAATTTCGGCTTAATTTGGAAGATTTTGCGAATATCTTACTAAATAAGCCGTTTTTCGAGCGAATTTCGGCTTAATTTGGAAGATTTTTCGAATATCTTACTAAATAAGCCGTTTTTCGAGCAAATTCCTGCTTAATTTGGAAGATTTTGCGAATATCTTACTAAATAAGCCGTTTTTCGAGCAAATTTCGGCTTAATTTGGAAGATTTTGCGAATATCTTACTAAATAAGCCGTTTTTCCAGCAAATTTCGGCTTAATTTGAAAGATTTTGCGAATATCTTACTAAATAAGCCGTTTTTCGAGCGAATTTCGGCTTAATTTGGAAGATTTTGCGAATATCTTACAAAATAAGCCGTTTTTCGAGCGATTTCGGCTTAATTTGGAAGATTTTGCGAATATCTTACTAAATAAGCCGTTATTCGAGCAAATTTCGGCTTAATCTGGAAGATTTTGCGAATATCTAACTAAATAAGCCGTTTTTCGAGCGAATTTCGGCTTACTTTGGAAGATTTTGCGAATATCTTACTAAATAAGCCGTTTATCGAGCGAATTATGGCTTAATTTGGAAGATTTTCGAATATCTTACTAAATATGCTGTTTTTCCAGCGAATTTTGGCTTACTTTGGATGATTTTGCGAATATCTTACTAAATAAGCCGTTTCTCGAGCAAATTCCTGCTTAATTTGGAAGATTTTGCGAATATCATACTAAATAAGCCTTTTTTCGAGCAAATTTCGGCTTAATTTGGAAGATTTTGCGAATATATTACTAAATAAGCCGTTTTTCCAGCGAATTTCTGCTTAATTTGGAAGATTTTTCGAATATATTACTAAATAAGCCGTTTTTCGAGCAAATTTCGGCTTAATTTGGAAGATTTTGCGAATACCTTACTAAATAAGCCGTATTTCGAGCAAATTTCGGCTTAATTTGGAAGACTTTGCGAATATCTTACTAAATAAGCCGTATTTCGAGCGAATTACGGCTTAATTTGGAAGATTTTGCGAATATCTTACTAAATAAGCCGTTTTTCGAGCAAATTTCGGCTTAATTTGGAAGATTTTGCGAATATCTTACTAAATAAGCCGTTTTTCGAGCAAATTCCTGCTTAATTTGGAAGATTTTGCGAATATCTTACTAAATAAGCCGTTTTTCGAGCAAATTTCGGCTTAATTTGGAAGATTTTGCAAATATCTTACTAAATAAGCCGTTTTTCCAGCAAATTTCGGCTTAATTTGGAAGATTTTGCGAATATCTTACTAAATAAGCCGTTTTTCGAGCAAATTTCGGCTTAATTTGGAAGATTTTGCGAATATCTTACTAAATAAGCCGTTTTTCCAGCGAATTTTGGCTTACTTTTTAGGATTTTGCGAATATCTTACTATATAAGCCGTTTTTCGAGCAAATTCCTGCTTAATTTGGAAGATTTTGCGAATATCTTACTAAATAAGCCGTTTTTCGAGCAAATTTCGGCTTAATTTGGAAGATTTTGCGAATATCTTACTAAATAAGCCGTTTTCGAAGAAAATTTCGGCTTAATATCGAAGATTTTCGAATATCTTACTAAATAAGCTGTTTTTCGAGCTAATTTCGGCTTAATATGGAAGATTTTGCGAATATCTTACTAAATAAGCCGTTTTTCGAGCAAATTTTGGCCTAATTTGGAAGATTTTGCGAATATCTTACTAAATAAGCCGTTTTTCCAGCGAATTTTGGCTTACTTTGGAAGATTTTGCGAATATCTTACTAAATAAGCCGTTTTTCGAGCGAATTACGGCTTAATTTGGAAGATTTTGCGAATATCTTACTAAATAAGCCGTTTTTCGAGAAAGTTTCGGCTTAATTTGGAAGATTTTGCGAATATCTTACTAAATAAGCCGTTTTTCAAGCGAATTTCGGCTTAATTTGGAAGATTTTGCGAATATCTTACTAAATAAGGCGTTTTTCGATCGAATTTCGGCTTAATTTGGAAGATTTTGCGAATATCATACTAAATAAGCCGTTTTTCAAGCGAATTTTGGCTTACTTTGGAAGATTTTGCGAATATCTTACTAAATAAGCCGTTTTTCGAGCAAATTTTGGCTTACTTTGGAAGATTTTTCGAATATCTTACTAAATAAGCCGTTTTTCGATCAAATTTCGGCTTACTTTGGATGATTTTGCGTATATCTTACTAAATAAGCCGTTCTTCGAGAAAATTTCGGCTTAATTTGGAAGATTTTGCAAATATCTTACTAAATAAGCCGTTTTTCGAGCAAATTTCGGCTTACTTTGGAAGATTTTGCGAATATCTAACTAAATAAGCCATTTTTCGAGCAAATTTTGGCTTACTTTGCAAGATTTTCGGAATATCTTACTAAATAAATCATTTTTCGAGCGAATTTCGGCTTACTATGGAAGTTTTGCGAATATCTTACTAATTAAGCCGTTTTTCGAGCGAATTCCTGCTTAATTTGGAAGATTTTTCGAATATCTTACTAAATAAGCCGTTTTTCGAGCAAGTTTCGGCTTAATTTGGAAGATTTTGCGAATATCTTACTAAATAAGCCGTTTTTCTAGCGAATTTCGGCTTAATTTGGAAGATTTTGCGAATATCTTACTAAATAAGCCGTCTTTCGAGCGAATTTCGGCTTAATTTGGAAGATTTTGCGAATATCTAACTAAATGAGCCGTTTTTCGAGCAAATTTCGGCTTACTTTGGAAGATTTTGCGAATATCTTGCTAAATAAATCGTTTTTCGAGCGAATTTAGCTTAATTTGGAAGATTTTGCTAATATCTTACTAAATAAGCCGTTTTTCCAGCGAATTTTGGCTACTATGGAAGATTTTGCGAATATCTTACTAAATAAGCCGTTTTTCGAGCAAATTCCTGCTTAATTTGGAAGATTTTGCGAATATCTTACTAAATAAGCCGTTTTTCGAGCAAATTTCGGCTTAATTTGGAAGATTTAGCGAATATCTAACTAAATAAGCCGTTTTTCGAGTAAATTTCGGCTTAATTTGGAAGATTTTGCGAATATCTTACTAAATAAGCCGTTTTTAAAACGACTTTCGGCTTAATTTGTAAGATTTTGCGAATATCTTACTAAATAAGCCGTTTTTCCAGCGAATTTTGGCTTACTTTGGAAGATTTTGCGAATATCGTACTAAATAAGCCGTTTTTCGAGCAAATTCCTGCTTAATTTGGAAGATTTTGCGAATATCTTACTAAATAAGCCGTTTTTCGAGCAAATTTCGGCTTAATTTGGATGATTTTGCCAATATCTTACTAAATAAGCCGTTTTTCGAGCAAATTTCGGCCTTATTTGGAAGATTTTGCGAATATCTTACTAAATAAGCCGTTTTTCAAGCGGATTTCGGCTTAATTTGGAAGATTTTGCGAATATCTTACTAAATAAGCCGTTTTTCAAGCGAATTTCGGCTTAATTTGGAAGATTTTGCGAATATCTTACTAAATAAGCCGTTTTTTGAGCAAATTTCGGCTTAATTTGGAAGATTTAGCGAATATCTTACTAAATAAGCCGTTTTTCCAGCGAATTTTGGCTTACTTTTTAGGATTTTGCGAATATCTTACTAAATAAGCCGTTTTTCGAGCAAATTCCTGCTTAATTTGGAAGATTTTGCGAATATCTTACTAAATAAGCCGTTTTCGAAGAAAATTTCGGCTTAATATCGAAGATTTTCGAATATCTTACTAAATAAGCTGTTTTTCGAGCAAATTTCGGCTTAATATGGAAGATTTTGCGAATATCTTACTAAATAAGCCGTTTTTCGAGCAAATTTTGGCTTAATTTGGAAGATTTTGCGAATATCTTACTAAATAAGCCGTTTTTCCAGCGAATTTCGGCTTCATTTGGAAGATTTTGCGAATATCTTACTAAATAAGCCGTTTTTCGATTAAATTTTGGCTTAATTTGGAAGAGTTTGCGAAAATCTTACTAAATAAGCCGTTTTTCCAGCGAATTTTGGCTTACTTTGGAAGATTTTTCGAATATCTTACTAAATAAGCCGTTTTTCGAGCAAATTCCTGCTTAATTTGGAAGATTTTGCGAATATCTTACTAAATAAGCCGTTTTTCGAGCAAATTTCGGCTTAATTTGGAAGATTTTGCGAATATCTTACTGAATAAGCCGTTTTTCAAGAAAATCTCGGCTTAATATCGAAGATTTTGCAAATATCTTACTAAATAAGCCGTTTTTCGAGCAAATTTCGGCTTAATTTGGAAGATTTTGCGTATATCTTACTAAATAAGCCGTTTTTCGAGCAAATTTCGGCTTAATTTGGAAGATTTTGCGAATATTTTACTACATAAGCCGTTTTTCCAGCCTATTTCGGCTTAATTTGGAAGATTTTGCGAATATCTTACTAAATAAGCCGTATTTCGAGCAAATTCCTGCTTAATTTGGAAGATTTTGCGAATATCTTACTAAATAAGCCGTTTTTCGAGCAAATTTTGGCTTAATATGGAAGATTTTGCGAATATCTTACTAAATAAGCCGTTTTTCGAGCAAATTTCGGCTTAATTTGGAAGATTTTTCGAATATCTTACTAAATAAGCCGTATTTAGAGAAAATTTCGGCTTAATTTGGAAGATTTTGCGAATATCTTACAAAATAAGCCGTTTTTCGAGCAAATTTCGGCTTAATTTGGAAGATTTTGCGTATATCTTACTAAATAAGCCGTTTTTCGAGCAAATTTCGGCTTAATTTGGAAGATTTTGCGAATATTTTACTACATAAGCCGTTTTTCCAGCATATTTCGGCTTAATTTGGAAGATTTTGCGAATATCTTACTAAATAAGCCGTATTTCGAGCAAATTCCTGCTTAATTTGGAAGATTTTGCGAATATCTTACTAAATAAGCCGTTTTTCGAGCAAATTTTGGCTTAATATGGAAGATTTTGCGAATATCTTACTAAATAAGCCGTTTTTCGAGCAAATTTCGGCTTAATTTGGAAGATTTTTCGAATATCGTACTAAATAAGCCGTATTTAGAGAAAATTTTGGCTTAATTTGGAAGACTTTGCGAATATCTTACTAAATAAGCCGTTTATCGAGCAAATTTCGGCTTAATTTGGAAGATTTTGCGATTATCTTACTAAATAAGCCGTTTTTCGAGAAAATTTCGGCTTAATTTGGAAGATTTTGCGAATATCTTACTAAATGAGCCGTTTTTCCAGCGAATGTCGGCTTAATCTGGAAGATTTTGCGAATACCTTACTAAATAAGCCGTTTTTCGAGCAAATTTCGGCTTAATCTGGAAGATTTTGCGAATATCTTACTAAATAAGCCATATTTCGAGCGAATTTCGGCTTAATTTGGAAGATTTTGCGAATATCTTACTAAATAAGCCGTTTTTCGAGCGAATTTCGGCTTAATTTGGAAGATTTTCCGAATATCTTACTAAATATATCGTTTTTCGAGCAAATTCCTGCTTAATTTGGAAGATTTTGCGAATATCCTACTAAATAAGCCGTTTTTCGAGCAAATTTCGGCTTAATTTGGAAGATTTTGCGAATATCTTACTAAATAAGCCGTTTTTCGTGCGAATTCCTGCTTAATTTGGAAGATTTTGCGAATATGTTACTAAATAAGCCGTTTTTCGAGAAAGTTTCGGCTTAATTTGGAAGATTTTGCGAATATCTTACTAAATAAGCCGTTTTTCGAGCGAATTTCGGCTTAATTTGGAAGATTTTGCGAATATCTTACTAAATAAGCCGTTTTTCAAGCTAATTTCGGCTTAATTTGGAAGATTTTGCGAATATCTTACTAAATAAGCCGTTTTTCGAGAAAATTTCGGCTTAATTTGGAAGATTTTGCGAATATCTTACTAAATAAGCCCTTATTTTCGAGCAAATTTCTTCTTAATTTGGAAGATTTTGCGAATATCTTACTAAATAAGCCATTTTTCAAGCGAATTTCGGCTTAATTTGGAAGATTTTGCGAATATCTTACTAAGAAAGCCGTTTTCGAGCAAATTTCGGCTTAATTTGGAAGATTTTGCGAATATCTTTTTAAATAAGCCGTTTTTCGAGCAAATTTCGGCTTAATTTGGAAGATTTTACGAATATCTTACTAAATAAGCCGTTTTTCGAGCAAATTTCGGCTTACTTTGGAAGATTTTGCGAATATCTTACTAAATAAGCCGTTTTTCCAGCGAATTTTGGCTTACCTTGGAAGATCTTGCAAATATCTTACTAAATAAGCCGTTTTTCGAGCAAATTCCTGATTAATTTGGAAGATTTTGCGAATATCTTACTAAATAAGCCGTATTTCGAGCGAATTTCGGCTTAATTTGGAAGATTTTGCGAATATCTTACTAAATAAGCCGTTTTTCGAGCGAATTTCGGCTTAATTTGGAAGATTTTCCGAATATCTTACTAAATAAATCGTTTTTCGAGCAAATTCCTGCTTAATTTGGAAGATTTTGTGAATATCCTACTAAATAAGCCGTTTTTCGAGCAAATTTCCGCTTAATTTGGAAGATTTTGCGAATATCTTACTAAATAAGCCGTTTTTCGAGCGAATTCCTGCTTAATTTGGAAGATTTTGCGAATATCTTACTAAATAAGCCGTTTTTCGAGAAAGTTTCGGCTTAATTTGGAAGATTTTGCGAATATCTTACTAAATAAGCCGTTTTTCGAGCGAATTTCGGCTTAATTTGGAAGATTTTGCGAATATCTTACTAAATAAGCCGTTTTTCAAGCGAATTTCGGCTTAATTTGGAAGATTTTGCGAATATCTTACTAAATAAGCCGTTTTTCGAGAAAATTTCGGCTTAATTTGGAAGATTTTGCGAATATCTTACTAAATAATCCGTTTTTCGAGCAAATTTCGGCTTACTTTGGAAGATTTTGCGAATATCTTACAAAATAAGCCGTTTTTCGAGCAAATTTCGGCTTAATTTGGAAGATTTTGCGTATATCTTACTAAATAAGCCGTTTTTCGAGCAAATTTCGGCTTAATTTGGAAGATTTTGCGAATATCTTACTAAATAAGCCATTTTTCAAGCGAATTTCGGCTTAATTTGGAAGATTTTGCGAATATCTTACTAAGAAAGCCGTTTTCGAGCAAATTTCGGCTTAATTTGGAAGATTTTGCGAATATCATACTAAATAAGCCGTTTTTCGAGCAAATTTCGGCTTAATTTGGATGATTTTGCGAATATCTTACAAGATAAGCCGTTCTTCGAGCAAATTTCGGACATATTTGGAAGATCTTGCGAATATCTTACTAAATAAGCCGTTTTTCGAGCAAATTTCGGCTTAATTTGGAAGATTTTGCGAATATCTTACTAAATAAGCCGTTTTTCGAGCGAATTTCGGCTTAATTTGGAAGATTTTGCGAATATCTTACTAAATAAGCCCTTTTTCGAGCAAATTTCTTCTTAATTTGGAAGATTTGGCGAATATCTTACTAAATAAGCCATTTTTCGAGCAAATTTCTTCTTAATTTGGAAGATTTTGTGAATATCTTACTAAATAAGCCATTTTTCAAGCGAATTTCGGCTTAATTTGGAAGATTTTGCGAATATCTTACTAAGAAAGCCGTTTTCGAGCAAATTTCGGCTTAATTTGGAAGATTTTGCAAATATCTTACTAAATAAGCCGTTTTTCCAGCAAATTTCGGCTTAATTTGGAAGATTTTGCGAATATCTTACTAAATAAGTCGTTTTTCGAGCAAATTTCGGCTTAATTTGGAAGATTTTGCGAATATCTTACTAAATAAGCCATTTTTCCAGCGAATTTTGGCTTACTTTTTAGGATTTTGCGAATATCTTACTATATAAGCCGTTTTTCGAGAAAATTTCGGCTTAATTTGGAAGATTTTGCGAATATCTTACTAAATAAGCCCTTATTTTCGAGCAAATTTCTTCTTAATTTGGAAGATTTTGCGAATATCTTACTAAATAAGCCATTTTTCAAGCGAATTTCGGCTTAATTTGGAAGATTTTGCGAATATCTTACTAAGAAAGCCGTTTTCGAGCAAATTTCGGCTTAATTTGGAAGATTTTGCGAATATCTTTTTAAATAAGCCGTTTTTCGAGCAAATTTCGGCTTAATTTGGAAGATTTTACGAATATCTTACTAAATAAGCCGTTTTTCGTGCAAATTTCGGCTTACTTTGGAAGATTTTGCGAATATCTTACTAAATAAGCCGTTTTTCCAGCGAATTTTGGCTTACCTTGGAAGATCTTGCAAATATCTTACTAAATAAGCCGTTTTTCGAGCAAATTCCTGATTAATTTGGAAGTTTTGCGAATATCTTACTAAATAAGCCGTATTTCGAGCGAATTTCGGCTTAATTTGGAAGATTTTGCGAATATCTTACTAAATAAGCCGTTTTTCGAGCGAATTTCGGCTTAATTTGGAAGATTTTCCGAATATCTTACTAAATAAATCGTTTTTCGAGCAAATTCCTGCTTAATTTGGAAGATTTTGTGAATATCCTACTAAATAAGCCGTTTTTCGAGCAAATTTCCGCTTAATTTGGAAGATTTTGCGAATATCTTACTAAATAAGCCGTTTTTCGAGCGAATTCCTGCTTAATTTGGAAGATTTTGCGAATATCTTACTAAATAAGCCGTTTTTCGAGAAAGTTTCGGCTTAATTTGGAAGATTTTGCGAATATCTTACTAAATAAGCCGTTTTTCGAGCGAATTTCGGCTTAATTTGGAAGATTTTGCGAATATCTTACTAAATAAGCCGTTTTTCAAGCGAATTTCGGCTTAATTTGGAAGATTTTGCGAATATCTTACTAAATAAGCCGTTTTTCGAGAAAATTTCGGCTTAATTTGGAAGATTTTGCGAATATCTTACTAAATAATCCGTTTTTCGAGCAAATTTCGGCTTACTTTGGAAGATTTTGCGAATATCTTACAAAATAAGCCGTTTTTCGAGCAAATTTCGGCTTAATTTGGAAGATTTTGCGTATATCTTACTAAATAAGCCGTTTTTCGAGCAAATTTCGGCTTAATTTGGAAGATTTTGCGAATATCTTACTAAATAAGCCATTTTTCAAGCGAATTTCGGCTTAATTTGGAAGATTTTGCGAATATCTTACTAAGAAAGCCGTTTTCGAGCAAATTTCGGCTTAATTTGGAAGATTTTGCGAATATCATACTAAATAAGCCGTTTTTCGAGCAAATTTCGGCTTAATTTGGATGATTTTGCGAATATCTTACAAGATAAGCCGTTCTTCGAGCAAATTTCGGACATATTTGGAAGATTTTGCGAATATCTTACTAAATAAGCCGTTTTTCGAGCAAATTTCGGCTTAATTTGGAAGATTTTGCGAATATCTTACTAAATAAGCCGTTTTTCGAGCGAATTTCGGCTTAATTTGGAAGATTTTGCGAATATCTTACTAAATAAGCCCTTTTTCGAGCAAATTTCTTCTTAATTTGGAAGATTTGGCGAATATCTTACTAAATAAGCCATTTTTCGAGCAAATTTCTTCTTAATTTGGAAGATTTTGTGAATATCTTACTAAATAAGCCATTTTTCCAGCGAATTTTGGCTTACTTTTTAGGATTTTGCGAATATCTTACTATATAAGCCGTTTTTCGAGGAAATTCCTGCTTAATTTGGAAGATTTTGCGAATATCTTACTAAATAAGCCGTTTTTCGAGCAAATTTCGGCTTAATTTGGAAGATTTTGCGAATATCTTACTAAATAAGCCGTTTTCGAAGAAAATTTCGGCTTAATATCGAAGATTTTCGAATATCTTACTAAATAAGCTGTTTTTCGAGCTAATTTCGGCTTAATATGGAAGATTTTGCGAATATCTTACTAAATAAGCCGTTTTTCGAGCAAATTTTGGCTTAATTTGGAAGATTTTGCGAATATCTTACTAAATAAGCCGTTTTTCCAGCGAATTTTGGCTTACTTTGGAAGATTTTGCGAATATCTTACTAAATAAGCCGTTTTTCGAGCGAATTACGGCTTAATTTGGAAGATTTTGCGAATATCTTACTAAATAAGCCGTTTTTCGAGAAAGTTTCGGCTTAATTTGGAAGATTTTGCGAATATCTTACTAAATAAGCCGTTTTTCAAGCGAATTTCGGCTTAATTTGGAAGATTTTGCGAATATCTTACTAAATAAGGCGTTTTTCGATCGAATTTCGGCTTAATTTGGAAGATTTTGCGAATATCTTACTGAATAAGCCGTTTTTCGAGCAAATTTCGGCTTAATTTGGAAGATTTTGCGAATATCTTACTAAATAAGCCGTTTTTCGAGCAAATTTTGGCTTACTTTGGAAGATTTTTCGAATATCTTACTAAATAAGCCGTTTTTCGATCAAATTTCGGCTTACTTTGGATGATTTTGCGTATATCCTACTAAATAAGCCGTTCTTCGAGAAAATTTCGGCTTAATTTGGAAGATTTTGCAAATATCTTACTAAATAAGCCGTTTTTCGAGCAAATTTCGGCTTACTTTGGAAGATTTTGCGAATATCTAACTAAATAAGCCATTTTTCGAGCAAATTTTGGCTTACTTTGCAAGATTTTCGGAATATCTTACTAAATAAATCATTTTTCGAGCGAATTTCGGCTTACTATGGAAGTTTTGTGAATATCTTACTAATTAAGCCGTTTTTCGAGCGAATTCCTGCTTAATTTGGAAGATTTTTCGAATATCTTACTAAATAAGCCGTTTTTCGAGCAAGTTTCGGCTTAATTTGGAAGATTTTGCGAATATCTTACTAAATAAGCCGTTTTTCTAGCGAATTTCGGCTTAATTTGGAAGATTTTGCGAATATCTTACTAAATAAGCCGTCTTTCGAGCGAATTTCGGCTTAATTTGGAAGATTTTGCGAATATCTAACTAAATGAGCCGTTTTTCGAGCAAATTTCGGCTTACTTTGGAAGATTTTGCGAATATCTTGCTAAATAAATCGTTTTTCGAGCGAATTTAGCTTAATTTGGAAGATTTTGCTAATATCTTACTAAATAAGCCGTTTTTCCAGCGAATTTTGGCTACTATGGATGATTTTGCGAATATCTTACTAAATAAGCCGTTTTTCGAGCAAATTCCTGCTTAATTTGGAAGATTTTGCGAATATCTTACTAAATAAGCCGTTTTTCGAGCAAATTTCGGCTTAATTTGGAAGATTTAGCGAATATCTAACTAAATAAGCCGTTTTTCGAGTAAATTTCGGCTTAATTTGGAAGATTTTGCGAATATCTTACTAAATAAGCCGTTTTTAAAACGACTTTCGGCTTAATTTGGAAGATTTTGCGAATATCTTACTAAATAAGCCGTTTTTACAGCGAATTTTGGCTTACTTTGGAAGATTTTGCGAATATCTTACTAAATAAGCCGTTTTTCGAGCAAATTCCTGATTAATTTAGAAGATTTTGCGAATATCTTACTAAATAAGCCGTTTTTCGAGCAAATTTCGGCTTAATTTGGATGATTTTGCCAATATCTTACTAAATAAGCCGTTTTTCGAGCAAATTTCGGCCTTATTTGGAAGATTTTGCGAATATCTTACTAAATAAGCCGTTTTTCAAGCGGATTTCGGCTTAATTTGGAAGATTTTGCGAATATCTTACTAAATAAGCCGTTTTTCAAGCGAATTTCGGCTTAATTTGGAAGATTTTGCGAATATCTTACTAAATAAGCCGTTTTTTGAGCAAATTTCGGCTTAATTTGGAAGATTTAGCGAATATCTTACTAAATAAGCCGTTTTTCCAGCGAATTTTGGCTTACTTTTTAGGATTTTGCGAATATCTTACTAAATAAGCCGTTTTTCGAGCAAATTCCTGCTTAATTTGGAAGATTTTGCGAATATCTTACTAAATAAGCCGTTTTCGAAGAAAATTTCGGCTTAATATCGAAGATTTTCGAATATCTTACTAAATAAGCTGTTTTTCGAGCAAATTTCGGCTTAATATGGAAGATTTTGCGAATATCTTACTAAATAAGCCGTTTTTCGAGCAAATTTTGGCTTAATTTGGAAGATTTTGCGAATATCTTACTAAATAAGCCGTTTTTCCAGCGAATTTCGGCTTCATTTGGAAGATTTTGCGAATATCTTACTAAATAAGCCGTTTTTCGATTAAATTTTGGCTTAATTTGGAAGAGTTTGCGAAAATCTTACTAAATAAGCCGTTTTTCCAGCGAATTTTGGCTTACTTTGGAAGATTTTTCGAATATCTTACTAAATAAGACGTTTTTCGAGCAAATTCCTGCTTAATTTGGAAGATTTTGCGAATATCTTACTAAATAAGCCGTTTTTCGAGCAAATTTCGGCTTAATTTGGAAGATTTTGCGAATATCTTACTGAATAAGCCGTTTTTCAAGAAAATCTCGGCTTAATATCGAAGATTTTGCAAATATCTTACTAAATAAGCCGTTTTTCGAGCAAATTTCGGCTTAATTTGGAAGATTTTGCGTATATCTTACTAAATAAGCCGTTTTTCGAGCAAATTTCGGCTTAATTTGGAAGATTTTGCGAATATTTTACTACATAAGCCGTTTTTCCAGCCTATTTCGGCTTAATTTGGAAGATTTTGCGAATATCTTACTAAATAAGCCGTATTTCGAGCAAATTCCTGCTTAATTTGGAAGATTTTGCGAATATCTTACTAAATAAGCCGTTTTTCGAGCAAATTTTGGCTTAATATGGAAGATTTTGCGAATATCTTACTAAATAAGCCGTTTTTCGAGCAAATTTCGGCTTAATTTGGAAGATTTTTCGAATATCTTACTAAATAAGCCGTATTTAGAGAAAATTTCGGCTTAATTTGGAAGATTTTGCGAATATCTTACAAAATAAGCCGTTTTTCGAGCAAATTTCGGCTTAATTTGGAAGATTTTGCGTATATCTTACTAAATAAGCCGTTTTTCGAGCAAATTTCGGCTTAATTTGGAAGATTTTGCGAATATTTTACTACATAAGCCGTTTTTCCAGCATATTTCGGCTTAATTTGGAAGATTTTGCGAATATCTTACTAAATAAGCCGTATTTCGAGCAAATTCCTGCTTAATTTGGAAGATTTTGCGAATATCTTACTAAATAAGCCGTTTTTCGAGCAAATTTTGGCTTAATATGGAAGATTTTGCGAATATCTTACTAAATAAGCCGTTTTTCGAGCAAATTTCGGCTTAATTTGGAAGATTTTTCGAATATCGTACTAAATAAGCCGTATTTAGAGAAAATTTTGGCTTACTTTGAAAGATTTTGCGAATATCTAACTAAATAAGCCGTTTTTCGAGCAAATTTTGGCTTACTTTGGAAGATTTTCCGAATATCTTACTAAATAAATCGTTTTTCGAGCGAATTTCGGCTTAATTTGGAAGATTTTGCGAATATCTTACTAAATAAGCCGTTTTTCGACTAAATTTCGGCTTAATTTGGAAGATTTTGCGAATATCTTACTAAATAAGCCGTTCTTCGAGCAAATTTCGGCTTAATTTGGAAGATTTTGCGAATATCTTACTAAATAAGCCGTTTTTCGAGCGAATTTCGGCTTAATTTGGAAGATTTTCCGAATATCTTACTAAATATATCGTTTTTCGAGCAAATTCCTGCTTAATTTGGAAGATTTTGCGAATATCCTACTAAATAAGCCGTTTTTCGAGCAAATTTCGGCTTAATTTGGAAGATTTTGCGAATATCTTACTAAATAAGCCGTTTTTCGTGCGAATTCCTGCTTAATTTGGAAGATTTTGCGAATATGTTACTAAATATGCCGTTTTTCGAGAAAGTTTCGGCTTAATTTGGAAGATTTTGGGAATATCTTACTAAATAAGCCGTTTTTCGAGCGAATTTCGGCTTAATTTGGAAGATTTTGCGAATATCTTACTAAATAAGCCGTTTTTCAAGCGAATTTCGGCTTAATTTGGAAGATTTTGCGAATATCTTACTAAATAAGCCGTTTTTCGAGAAAATTTCGGCTTAATTTGGAAGATTTTGCGAATATCTTACTAAATAAGCCCTTATTTTCGAGCAAATTTCTTCTTAATTTGGAAGATTTTGCGAATATCTTACTAAATAAGCCATTTTTCAAGCGAATTTCGGCTTAATTTGGAAGATTTTGCGAATATCTTACTAAGAAAGCCGTTTTCGAGCAAATTTCGGCTTAATTTGGAAGATTTTGCGAATATCTTTTTAAATAAGCCGTTTTTCGAGCAAATTTCGGCTTAATTTGGAAGATTTTACGAATATCTTACTAAATAAGCCGTTTTTCGAGCAAATTTCGGCTTACTTTGGAAGATTTTGCGAATATCTTACTAAATAAGCCGTTTTTCCAGCGAATTTTGGCTTACCTTGGAAGATCTTGCAAATATCTTACTAAATAAGCCGTTTTTCGAGCAAATTCCTGATTAATTTGGAAGATTTTGCGAATATCTTACTAAATAAGCCGTATTTCGAGCGAATTTCGGCTTAATTTGGAAGATTTTGCGAATATCTTACTAAATAAGCCGTTTTTCGAGCGAATTTCGGCTTAATTTGGAAGATTTTCCGAATGTCTTACTAAATAAATCGTTTTTCGAGCAAATTCCTGCTTAATTTGGAAGATTTTGTGAATATCCTACTAAATAAGCCGTTTTTCGAGCAAATTTCCGCTTAATTTGGAAGATTTTGCGAATATCTTACTAAATAAGCCGTTTTTCGAGCGAATTCCTGCTTAATTTGGAAGATTTTGCGAATATCTTACTAAATAAGCCGTTTTTCGAGAAAGTTTCGGCTTAATTTGGAAGATTTTGCGAATATCTTACTAAATAAGCCGTTTTTCGAGCGAATTTCGGTTTAATTTGGAAGATTTTGCGAATATCTTACTAAATAAGCCGTTTTTCAAGCGAATTTCGGCTTAATTTGGAAGATTTTGCGAATATCTTACTAAATAAGCCGTTTTTCGAGAAAATTTCGGCTTAATTTGGAAGATTTTGCGAATATCTTACTAAATAATCCGTTTTTCGAGCAAATTTCGGCTTACTTTGGAAGATTTTGCGAATATCTTACAAAATAAGCCGTTTTTCGAGCAAATTTCGGCTTAATTTGGAAGATTTTGCGTATATCTTACTAAATAAGCCGTTTTTCGAGCAAATTTCGGCTTAATTTGGAAGATTTTGCGAATATCTTACTAAATAAGCCGTATTTCGAGCAAATTCCTGCTTAATTTGGAAGATTTTGCGAATATCTTACTAAATAAGCCGTTTTTCGAGCAAATTTTGGCTTAATATGGAAGATTTTGCGAATATCTTACTAAATAAGCCGTTTTTCGAGCAAATTTCGGCTTAATTTGGAAGATTTTTCGAATATCTTACTAAATAAGCCGTATTTAGAGAAAATTTCGGCTTAATTTGGAAGATTTTGCGAATATCTTACAAAATAAGCCGTTTTTCGAGCAAATTTCGGCTTAATTTGGAAGATTTTGCGTATATCTTACTAAATAAGCCGTTTTTCGAGCAAATTTCGGCTTAATTTGGAAGATTTTGCGAATATTTTACTACATAAGCCGTTTTTCCAGCATATTTCGGCTTAATTTGGAAGATTTTGCGAATATCTTACTAAATAAGCCGTATTTCGAGCAAATTCCTGCTTAATTTGGAAGATTTTGCGAATATCTTACTAAATAAGCCGTTTTTCGAGCAAATTTTGGCTTAATATGGAAGATTTTGCGAATATCTTACTAAATAAGCCGTTTTTCGAGCAAATTTCGGCTTAATTTGGAAGATTTTTCGAATATCGTACTAAATAAGCCGTATTTAGAGAAAATTTTGGCTTACTTTGAAAGATTTTGCGAATATCTAACTAAATAAGCCGTTTTTCGAGCAAATTTTGGCTTACTTTGGAAGATTTTCCGAATATCTTACTAAATAAATCGTTTTTCGAGCGAATTTCGGCTTAATTTGGAAGATTTTGCGAATATCTTACTAAATAAGCCGTTTTTCGACTAAATTTCGGCTTAATTTGGAAGATTTTGCGAATATCTTACTAAATAAGCCGTTCTTCGAGCAAATTTCGGCTTAATTTGGAAGATTTTGCGAATATCTTACTAAATAAGCCGTTTTTCGAGCGAATTTCGGCTTAATTTGGAAGATTTTCCGAATATCTTACTAAATATATCGTTTTTCGAGCAAATTCCTGCTTAATTTGGAAGATTTTGCGAATATCCTACTAAATAAGCCGTTTTTCGAGCAAATTTCGGCTTAATTTGGAAGATTTTGCGAATATCTTACTAAATAAGCCGTTTTTCGTGCGAATTCCTGCTTAATTTGGAAGATTTTGCGAATATGTTACTAAATAAGCCGTTTTTCGAGAAAGTTTCGGCTTAATTTGGAAGATTTTGGGAATATCTTACTAAATAAGCCGTTTTTCGAGCGAATTTCGGCTTAATTTGGAAGATTTTGCGAATATCTTACTAAATAAGCCGTTTTTCAAGCGAATTTCGGCTTAATTTGGAAGATTTTGCGAATATCTTACTAAATAAGCCGTTTTTCGAGAAAATTTCGGCTTAATTTGGAAGATTTTGCGAATATCTTACTAAATAAGCCCTTATTTTCGAGCAAATTTCTTCTTAATTTGGAAGATTTTGCGAATATCTTACTAAATAAGCCATTTTTCAAGCGAATTTCGGCTTAATTTGGAAGATTTTGCGAATATCTTACTAAGAAAGCCGTTTTCGAGCAAATTTCGGCTTAATTTGGAAGATTTTGCGAATATCTTTTTAAATAAGCAGTTTTTCGAGCAAATTTCGGCTTAATTTGGAAGATTTTACGAATATCTTACTAAATAAGCCGTTTTTCGAGCAAATTTCGGCTTACTTTGGAAGATTTTGCGAATATCTTACTAAATAAGCCGTTTTTCCAGCGAATTTTGGCTTACCTTGGAAGATCTTGCAAATATCTTACTAAATAAGCCGTTTTTCGAGCAAATTCCTGATTAATTTGGAAGATTTTGCGAATATCTTACTAAATAAGCCGTATTTCGAGCGAATTTCGGCTTAATTTGGAAGATTTTGCGAATATCTTACTAAATAAGCCGTTTTTCGAGCGAATTTCGGCTTAATTTGGAAGATTTTCCGAATGTCTTACTAAATAAATCGTTTTTCGAGCAAATTCCTGCTTAATTTGGAAGATTTTGTGAATATCCTACTAAATAAGCCGTTTTACGAGCAAATTTCCGCTTAATTTGGAAGATTTTGCGAATATCTTACTAAATAAGCCGTTTTTCGAGCGAATTCCTGCTTAATTTGGAAGATTTTGCGAATATCTTACTAAATAAGCCGTTTTTCGAGAAAGTTTCGGCTTAATTTGGAAGATTTTGCGAATATCTTACTAAATAAGCCGTTTTTCGAGCGAATTTCGGTTTAATTTGGAAGATTTTGCGAATATCTTACTAAATAAGCCGTTTTTCAAGCGAATTTCGGCTTAATTTGGAAGATTTTGCGAATATCTTACTAAATAAGCCGTTTTTCGAGAAAATTTCGGCTTAATTTGGAAGATTTTGCGAATATCTTACTAAATAATCCGTTTTTCGAGCAAATTTCGGCTTACTTTGGAAGATTTTGCGAATATCTTACAAAATAAGCCGTTTTTCGAGCAAATTTCGGCTTAATTTGGAAGATTTTGCGTATATCTTACTAAATAAGCCGTTTTTCGAGCAAATTTCGGCTTAATTTGGAAGATTTTGCGAATATCTTACTAAATAAGCCATTTTTCAAGCGAATTTCGGCTTAATTTGGAAGATTTTGCGAATATCTTACTAAGAAAGCCGTTTTCGAGCAAATTTCGGCTTAATTTGGAAGATTTTGCGAATATCATACTAAATAAGCCGTTTTTCGAGCAAATTTCGGCTTAATTTGGATGATTTTGCGAATATCTTACAAGATAAGCCGTTCTTCGAGCAAATTTCGGACATATTTGGAAGATTTTGCGAATATCTTACTAAATAAGCCGTTTTTCGAGCAAATTTCGGCTTAATTTGGAAGATTTTGCGAATATCTTACTAAATAAGCCGTTTTTCGAGCGAATTTCGGCTTAATTTGGAAGATTTTGCGAATATCTTACTAAATAAGCCCTTTTTCGAGCAAATTTCTTCTTAATTTGGAAGATTTGGCGAATATCTTACTAAATAAGCCATTTTTCGAGCAAATTTCTTCTTAATTTGGAAGATTTTGTGAATATCTTACTAAATAAGCCATTTTTCAAGCGAATTTCGGCTTAATTTGGAAGATTTTGCGAATATCTTACTAAGAAAGCCGTTTTCGAGCAAATTTCGGCTTAATTTGGAAGATTTTACGAATATCTTACTAAATAAGCCGTTTTTCGAGCAAATTTCGGCTTACTTTGGAAGATTTTGCGAATATCTTACTAAAAAAGCCGTTTTTCCAGCGAATTTTGGCTTACCTTGGAAGATCTTGTAAATATCTTACTAAATAAGCCGTTTTTCGAGCAAATTCCTGATTAATTTGGAAGATTTTGCGAATATCTTACTAAATAAGCCGTTTTTCGAGCAAATTTCTCCTTAATTTGGAAGATTTTGCGAATATCTTACTAAATAAGCCGTTTTTCGAGCGGATTTCGGCTTAATTTGGAAGATTTTGCGAATATCATACTAAATAAGCCGTTTTTCGAGCAAATTTTGGCATACTTTGGAATATTTTTCGTATATCTTACTAAATAAGCCGTTTTTCGAGCAAATTTCGGCTTACTTTGGATGATTTTGCGTATATCTTACTAAATAAGCCGTTCATCGAGCAAATTTCGGCTTAATTTGGAAGATTTTGCAAATATCTTACTAAATAAGCCGTTTTTCGAGCAAATTTCGGCTTACTTTGGAAGATTTTGCGAATATCTAACTAAATAAGCCATTTTTCGAGCAAATTTTGGCGTACTTTGGAAGATTTTCCGAATATCTTACTAAATAAATCGATTTTCGAGCGAATTTCGGCTTACTATGGAAGATTTTGCGAATATCTTACTAAATAAGCCGTTTTTCGATTAAATTTTGGCTTAATTTGGAAGAGTTTGCGAAAATCTTACTAAATAAGCCGTTTTTCCAGCGAATTTTGGCTTACTTTGGAAGATTTTTCGAATATCTTACTAAATAAGCCGTTTTTCGAGCAAATTCCTGCCTAATTTGGAAGATTTTGCGAATATCTTACTAAATAAGCCGTTTTTCGAGCAAATTTCGGCTTAATTTGGAAGATTTCGCGAATATCTTACTGAATAAGCCGTTTTTCAAGAAAATCTCGGCTTAATATCGAAGATTTTGCAAATATCTTACTAAATAAGCCGTTTTTCGAGCAAATTTCGGCTTACTTTGGAAGATTTTGCGAATATCTTACAAAATAAGCCGTTTTTCGAGCAAATTTCGGCTTAATTTGGAAGATTTTGCGTATATCTTACTAAATAAGCCGTTTTTCGAGCAAATTTCGGCTTAATTTGGAAGATTTTGCGAATATTTTACTACATAAGCCGTTTTTCCAGCAAATTTCGGCTTAATTTGGAAGATTTTGCGAATATCTTACTAAATAAGCCGTATTTCGAGCAAATTCCTGCTTAATTTGGAAGATTTTGCGAATATCTTACTAAATAAGCCGTTTTTCGAGCAAATTTTGGCTTAATATGGAAGATTTTGCGAATATCTTACTAAATAAGCCGTTTTTCGAGCAAATTTCGGCTTAATTTGGAAGATTTTTCGAATATCTTACTAAATAAGCCGTATTTCGAGAAAATTTCGGCTTAATTTGGAAGATTTTGCGAATATCTTACTAAATAAGCCGTTTATCGAGCAAATTTCGGCTTAATTTGGAAGATTTTGCGAATATCTTACTAAATAAGCCGTTTTTCGAGCGAATTCCTGCTTAATTTGGAAGATTTTGCGAATATCTTACTAAATAAGCCGTTTTTCGAGAAAGTTTCGGCTTAATTTGGAAGTTTTTGCGAATATCTTACTAAATAAGCCGTTTTTCGAGCGAATTTCGGCTTAATTTGGAAGATTTTGCGAATATCTTACTAAATAAGCCGTTTTTCAAGCGAATTTCGGCTTAATTTGGAAGATTTTGCGAATCTCTTACTAAATAAGCCGTTTTTCGAGAAAATTTCGGCTTAATTTGGAAGATTTTGCGAATATCTTATTAAATAAGCCCTTTTTTCGAGCAAATTTCTTCTTAATTTGGAAGATTTTGCGAATATCTTACTAAATAAGCCATTTTTCAAGCGAATTTCGGCTTATATGGAAGATTTTGCGAATATCTTACTACGAAAGCCGTTTTCGAGCAAATTTCGGCTTAATTTGGAAGATTTTGCGAATATCTTTTTAAATAAGCCGTTTTTCGAGCAAATTTCGGCTTAATTTGGAAGATTTTACGAATATCTTACTAAATAAGCCGTTTTTCGAGCAAATTTCGGCTTACTTTGGAAGATTTTGCGAATATCTTACTAAATAAGCCGTTTTTCCAGCGAATTTTGGCTTACCTTGGAAGATCTTGCAAATATCTTACTAAATAAGCCGTTTTTCGAGCAAATTTCGGCTTAATTTGGAAGATTTTGCGAATATCTTACTAAATAAGCCGTTTTTCGAGCGAATTCCTGCTTAATTTGGAAGATTTTGCGAATACCTTACTAAATAAGCCGTTTTTCGAGCAAATTTCGGCTTAATCTGGAAGATTTTGCGAATATCTTACTAAATAAGCCGCATTTCGAGAGAATTTCGGCTTAATTTGGAAGATTTTGCGAATATCTTACTAAATAAGCCGTTTTTCGAGCGAATTTCGGCTTAATTTGGAAGATTTTGCGAATATCTTACTAAATAAGCCGTTTTTCAAGCGAATTTCGGCTTAATTTGGAAGATTTTGCGAATATCTTACTAAATAAGCCGTTTTTCGAGAAAATTTCGGCTTAATTTGGAAGATTTTGCGAATATCTTACTAAATAAGCCCTTTTTTCGAGCAAATTTCTTCTTAATTTGGAAGATTTTGCGAATATCTTATTAAATAAGCCATTTTTCAAGCGAATTTCGGCTTAATTTGGAAGATTTTGCGAATATCTTACTAAGAAAGCCGTTTTCGAGCAAATTTCGGCTTAATTTGGAAGATTTGCGAATATCTTTTTAAATAAGCCGTTTTTCGAGCAAATTTCGGCTTAATTTGGAAGATTTTACGAATATCTTACTAAATAAGCCGTTTTTCGAGCTAATTTCGGCTTACTTTGGAAGATTGTGCGAATATCTTACTAATTAAGCCGTTTTTCGAGCGAATTCCTGCTTAATTTGGAAGATTTTGCGAATATCTTACTAAATAAGCCGTTTTTCGAGCAAATTTCGGCTTAATTTGGATGATTTTGCGAATATCTTACAAAATAAGCCGTTCTTCGAGCAAATTTCGGACATATTTGGAAGATTTTGCGAATATCTTACTAAATAAGCCGTTTTTCGAGCGAATTTCGGCTTAATTTGGAAGATTTTGCGAATATCTTACTAAATAAGCCCTTTTTTCGAGCAAATTTCTTCTTAATTTGGAAGATTTTGCGAATATCTTACTAAATAAGCCATTTTTCGAGCGAATTTCTTCTTAATTTGGAAGATTTTGCGAATATCTTACTAAATAAGCCATTTTTCCAGCGAATTTCGGCTTAATTTGTAAGATTTTGCGAATATCTTACTAAGAAAGCCGTTTTCGAGCAAATTTCGGCTTAATTTGGAAGATTTTACGAATATCTTACTAAATAAGCCGTTTTTCGAGCAAATTTCGGCTTACTTTGGAAGATTTTGCGAATATCTTACTAAATAAGCCGTTTTTCCAGCGAATTTTGGCTTACCTTGGAAGATCTTGCAAATATCTTACTAAATAAGCCGTTTTTCGAGCAAATTCCTGATTAATTTGGAAGATTTTGCGAATATCTTACTAAATAAGCCGTTTTTCGAGCAAATTTCGGCTTAATTTGGAAGATTTTGCGAATATCTTACTAAATAAGCCGTTTTTCGAGCGAATTTCGGCTTAATTTGGAAGATTTTGCGAATATCATACTAAATAAGCCGTTTTTCGAGCAAATTTTGGCATACTTTGGAAGATTTTTCGAATATCTTACTAAATAAGCCGTTTTTCGAATAAATTTCGGCTTACTTTGGATGATTTTGCGTATATCTTACTAAATAAGCCGTTCATCGAGCAAATTTCGGCTTAATTTGGAAGATTTTGCAAATATCTTACTAAATAAGCCGTTTTTCGAGCAAATTTCGGCTTACTTTGGAAGATTTTGCGAATATCTAACTAAATAAGCCATTTTTCGAGCAAATTTTGGCTTACTTTGGAAGATTTTCCGAATATCTTACTAAATAAATCGTTTTTCGAGCGAATTTCGGCTTACTATGGAAGATTTTGCGAATATCTCACTAAATAAGCCGTTTTTCGATTAAATTTTGGCTTAATTTGGAAGAGTTTGCGAAAATCTTACTAAATAAGCCGTTTTTCCAGCGAATTTTGGCTTACTTTGGAAGATTTTTCGAATATCTTACTAAATAAGCCGTTTTTCGAGCAAATTCCTGCTTAATTTGGAAGATTTTGCGAATATCTTACTAAATAAGCCGTTTTTCGAGCAAATTTCGGCTTAATTTGGAAGATTTTGCGAATATCTTACTGAATAAGCCGTTTTTCAAGAAAATCTCGGCTTAATATCGAAGATTTTTCAAATATCTTACTAAATAAGCCGTTTTTCGAGCAAATTTCGGCTTACTTTGGAAGATTTTGCGAATATCTTACAAAATAAGCCGTTTTTCGAGCAAATTTCGGCTTAATTTGGAAGATTTTGCGTATATCTTACTAAATAAGCCGTTTTTCGAGCAAATTTCGGCTTAATTTGGAAGATTTTGCGAATATCTTACTAAATAAGCCATTTTTCAAGCGAATTTCGGCTTAATTTGGAAGATTTTGCGAATATCTTACTAAGAAAGCCGTTTTCGAGCAAATTTCGGCTTAATTTGGAATATTTTACGAATATCTTACTAAATAAGCCGTTTTTCGAGCAAATTTCGGCTTACTTTGGAAGATTTTGCGAATATCTTACTAAATAAGCCGTTTTTCCAGCGAATTTTGGCTTACCTTGGAAGATCTTGCAAATATCTTACTAAATAAGCCGTTTTTCGAGCAAATTCCTGATTAATTTGGAAGATTTTGCGAATATCTTACTAAATAAGCCGTTTTTCGAGCAAATTTCGGCTTAATTTGGAAGATTGTGCGAATATCTTACTAAATAAGCCGTTTTTCGAGCGAATTTCGGCTTAATTTGGAAGATTTTGCGAATATCATACTAAATAAGCCGTTTTTCGAGCAAATTTTGGCATACTTTGGAAGATTTTTCGAATATCTTACTAAATAAGCCGTTTTTCGAGCAAATTCCTGCTTAATTTGGAAGATTTTGCGAATATCTTACTAAATAAGCCGTTTTTCGAGCAAATTTCGGCTTAATTTGGAAGATTTTGCGAATATCTTACTGAATAAGCCGTTTTTCAAGAAAATCTCGGCTTAATATCGAAGATTTTGCAAATATCTTACTAAATAAGCCGTTTTTCGAGCAAATTTCGGCTTAATTTGGAAGATTTTGCGATTATCTTACTAAATAAGCCGTTTTTCGAGAAAATTTCGGCTTAATTTGGAAGATTTTGCGAATATCTTACTAAATGAGCCGTTTTTCCAGCGAATGTCGGCTTAATCTGGAAGATTTTGCGAATACCTTACTAAATAAGCCGTTTTTCGAGCGAATTTCGGCTTAATTTGGAAGATTTTGCGAATATCTTACTAAATAAGCCGTTTTTCGAGCGAATTTCGGCTTAATTTGGAAGATTTTCCGAATATCTTACTAAATAAATCGTTTTTCGAGCAAATTCCTGCTTAATTTGGAAGATTTTGCGAATATCCTACTAAATAAGCCGTTTTTCGAGCAAATTTCGGCTTAATTTGGAAGATTTTGCGAATATCATACTAAATAAGCCGTTTTTCGAGCGAATTCCTGCTTAATTTGGAAGATTTTGCGAATATCTTACTAAATAAGCCGTTTTTCGAGAAAGTTTCGGCTTAATTTGGAAGATTTTGCGAATATCTTACTAAATAAGCCGTTTTTCGAGCGAATTTCGGCTTAATTTGGAAGATTTTGCGAATATCTTACTAAATAAGCCGTTTTTCAAGCGAATTTCGGCTTAATTTGGAAGATTTTGCGAATATCTTACTAAATAAGCCGTTTTTCGAGAAAATTTCGGCTTAATTTGGAAGATTTTGCGAATATCTTACTAAATAAGCCCTTTTTTCGAGCAAATTTCTTCTTAATTTGGAAGATTTTGCGAATATCTTACTAAATAAGCCATTTTTCAAGCGAATTTCGGCTTAATTTGGAAGATTTTGCGATTATCTTACTAAATAAGCCGTTTTTCGAGAAAATTTCGGCTTAATTTGGAAGATTTTGCGAATATCTTACTAAATGAGCCGTTTTTCCAGCGAATGTCGGCTTAATCTGGAAGATTTTGCGAATACCTTACTAAATAAGCCGTTTTTCGAGCAAATTTCGGCTTAATCTGGAAGATTTTGCGAATATCTTACTAAATAAGCCGCATTTCGAGCGAATTTCGGCTTAATTTGGAAGATTTTGAGAATATCTTACTAAATAAGCCGTTTTTCGAGCGAATTTCGGCTTAATTTGGAAGATTTTCCGAATATCTTACTAAATAAATCGTTTTTCGAGCAAATTCCTGCTTAATTTGGAAGATTTTGCAAATATCTTACTAAATAAGCCGTTTTTCGAGCAAATTCCTGCTTAATTTGGAAGATTTTGCGATTATCTTACTAAATAAGCCGTTTTTCGAGAAAATTTCGGCTTAATTTGGAAGATTTTGCGAATATCTTACTAAATGAGCCGTTTTTCCAGCGAATGTCGGCTTAATCTGGAAGATTTTGCGAATACCTTACTAAATAAGCCGTTTTTCGAGCAAATTTCGGCTTAATCTGGAAGATTTTGCGAATATCTTACTAAATAAGCCGCATTTCGAGCGAATTTCGGCTTAATTTGGAAGATTTTGCGAATATCTTACTAAATAAGCCGTTTTTCGAGCGAATTTCGGCTTAATTTGGAAGATTTTCCGAATATCTTACTAAATAAATCGTTTTTCGAGCAAATTCCTGCTTAATTTGGAAGATTTTGCGAATATCCTACTAAATAAGCCGTTTTTCGAGCAAATTTCGGCTTAATTTGGAAGATTTTGCGAATATCATACTAAATAAGCCGTTTTTCGAGCGAATTCCTGCTTAATTTGGAAGATTTTGCGAATATCTTACTAAATAAGCCGTTTTTCGAGAAAGTTTCGGCTTAATTTGGAAGATTTTGCGAATATCTTACTAAATAAGCCGTTTTTCGAGCGAATTTCGGCTTAATTTGGAAGATTTTGCGAATATCTTACTAAATAAGCCGTTTTTCAAGCGAATTTCGGCTTAATTTGGAAGATTTTGCGAATATCTTACTAAATAAGCCGTTTTTCGAGAAAATTTCGGCTTAATTTGGAAGATTTTGCGAATATCTTACTAAATAAGCCCTTTTTTCGAGCAAATTTCTTCTTAATTTGGAAGATTTTGCGAATATCTTACTAAATAAGCCATTTTTCAAGCGAATTTCGGCTTAATTTGGAAGATTTTGCGATTATCTTACTAAATAAGCCGTTTTTCGAGAAAATTTCGGCTTAATTTGGAAGATTTTGCGAATATCTTACTAAATGAGCCGTTTTTCCAGCGAATGTCGGCTTAATCTGGAAGATTTTGCGAATACCTTACTAAATAAGCCGTTTTTCGAGCAAATTTCGGCTTAATCTGGAAGATTTTGCGAATATCTTACTAAATAAGCCGCATTTCGAGCGAATTTCGGCTTAATTTGGAAGATTTTGCGAATATCTTACTAAATAAGCCGTTTTTCGAGCGAATTTCGGCTTAATTTGGAAGATTTTCCGAATATCTTACTAAATAAATCGTTTTTCGAGCAAATTCCTGCTTAATTTGGAAGATTTTGCAAATATCTTACTAAATAAGCCGTTTTTCGAGCAAATTCCTGCTTAATTTGGAAGATTTTGCGATTATCTTACTAAATAAGCCGTTTTTCGAGAAAATTTCGGCTTAATTTGGAAGATTTTGCGAATATCTTACTAAATGAGCCGTTTTTCCAGCGAATGTCGGCTTAATCTGGAAGATTTTGCGAATACCTTACTAAATAAGCCGTTTTTCGACCAAATTTCGGCTTAATCTGGAAGATTTTGCGAATATCTTACTAAATAAGCCGCATTTCGAGCGAATTTCGGCTTAATTTGGAAGATTTTGCGAATATCTTACTAAATAAGCCGTTTTTCGAGCGAATTTCGGCTTAATTTGGAAGATTTTCCGAATATCTTACTAAATAAATCGTTTTTCGAGCAAATTCCTGCTTAATTTGGAAGATTTTGCAAATATCTTACTAAATAAGCCGTTTTTCGAGCAAATTCCTGCTTAATTTGGAAGATTTTGCGAATATCTTACTAAATAAGCCGTTTTTCGAGCAAATTTCGGCTTAATTTGGAAGATTTTGCGAATATCTTACTGAATAAGCCGTTTTTCAAGAAAATCTCGGCTTAATATCGAAGATTTTGCAAATATCTTACTAAATAAGCCGTTTTTCGAGCAAATTTCGGCTTAATTTGGAAGATTTTGCGATTATCTTACTAAATAAGCCGTTTTTCGAGAAAATTTCGGCTTAATTTGGAAGATTTTGCGAATATCTTACTAAATGAGCCGTTTTTCCAGCGAATGTCGGCTTAATCTGGAATATTTTGCGAATACCTTACTAAATAAGCCGTTTTTCGAGCAAATTTCGGCTTAATCTGGAAGATTTTGCGAATATCTTACTAAATAAGCCGCATTTCGAGCGAATTTCGGCTTAATTTGGAAGATTTTGCGAATATCTTACTAAATAAGCCGTTTTTCGAGCGAATTTCGGCTTAATTTGGAAGATTTTCCGAATATCTTACTAAATAAATCGTTTTTCGAGCAAATTCCTGCTTAATTTGGAAGATTTTGCGAATATCCTACTAAATAAGCCGTTTTTCGAGCAAATTTCGGCTTAATTTGGAAGATTTTGCGAATATCATACTAAATAAGCCGTTTTTCGAGCGAATTCCTGCTTAATTTGGAAGATTTTGCGAATATCTTACTAAATAAGCCGTTTTTCGAGAAAGTTTCGGCTTAATTTGGAAGATTTTGCGAATATCTTACTAAATAAGCCGTTTTTCGAGCGAATTTCGGCTTAATTTGGAAGATTTTGCGAATATCTTACTAAATAAGCCGTTTTTCAAGCGAATTTCGGCTTAATTTGGAAGATTTTGCGAATATCTTACTAAATAAGCCGTTTTTCGAGAAAATTTCGGCTTAATTTGGAAGATTTTGCGAATATCTTACTGAATAAGCCGTTTTTCAAGAAAATCTCGGCTTAATATCGAAGATTTTGCAAATATCTTACTAAATAAGCCGTTTTTCGAGCAAATTTCGGCTTAATTTGGAAGATTTTGCGATTATCTTACTAAATAAGCCGTTTTTCGAGAAAATTTCGGCTTAATTTGGAAGATTTTGCGAATATCTTACTAAATGAGCCGTTTTTCCAGCGAATGTCGGCTTAATCTGGAAGATTTTGCGAATACCTTACTAAATAAGCCGTTTTTCGAGCAAATTTCGGCTTAATCTGGAAGATTTTGCGAATATCTTACTAAATAAGCCGCATTTCGAGCGAATTTCGGCTTAATTTGGAAGATTTTGCGAATATCTTACTCAATAAGCCGTTTTTCGAGCGAATTTCGGCTTAATTTGGAAGATTTTCCGAATATCTTACTAAATAAATCGTTTTTCGAGCAAATTCCTGCTTAATTTGGAAGATTTTGCAAATATCTTACTAAATAAGCCGTTTTTCGAGCAAATTCCTGCTTAATTTGGAAGATTTTGCGAATATCTTACTAAATAAGCCGTTTTTCGAGCAAATTTCGGCTTAATTTGGAAGATTTTGCGAATATCTTACTGAATAAGCCGTTTTTCAAGAAAATCTCGGCTTAATATCGAAGATTTTGCAAATATCTTACTAAATAAGCCGTTTTTCGAGCAAATTTCGGCTTAATTTGGAAGATTTTGCGATTATCTTACTAAATAAGCCGTTTTTCGAGAAAATTTCGGCTTAATTTGGAAGATTTTGCGAATATCTTACTAAATGAGCCGTTTTTCCAGCGAATGTCGGCTTAATCTGGAAGATTTTGCGAATACCTTACTAAATAAGCCGTTTTTCGAGCAAATTTCGGCTTAATCTGGAAGATTTTGCGAATATCTTACTAAATAAGCCGCATTTCGAGCGAATTTCGGCTTAATTTGGAAGATTTTGCGAATATCTTACTAAATAAGCCGTTTTTCGAGCGAATTTCGGCTTAATTTGGAAGATTTTCCGAATATCTTACTAAATAAATCGTTTTTCGAGCAAATTCCTGCTTAATTTGGAAGATTTTGCGAATATCCTACTAAATAAGCCGTTTTTCGAGCAAATTTCGGCTTAATTTGGAAGATTTTGCGAATATCATACTAAATAAGCCGTTTTTCGAGCGAATTCCTGCTTAATTTGGAAGATTTTGCGAATATCTTACTAAATAAGCCGTTTTTCGAGAAAGTTTCGGCTTAATTTGGAAGATTTTGCGAATATCTTACTAAATAAGCCGTTTTTCGAGCGAATTTCGGCTTAATTTGGAAGATTTTGCGAATATCTTACTAAATAAGCCGTTTTTCAAGCGAATTTCGGCTTAATTTGGAAGATTTTGCGAATATCTTACTAAATAAGCCGTTTTTCGAGAAAATTTCGGCTTAATTTGGAAGATTTTGCGAATATCTTACTAAATAAGCCCTTTTTTCGAGCAAATTTCTTCTTAATTTGGAAGATTTTGCGAATATCTTACTAAATAAGCCATTTTTCAAGCGAATTTCGGCTTAATTTGGAAGATTTTGCGAATATCTTTTTAAATAAGCCGTTTTTCGAGCAAATTTCGGCTTAATTTGGAAGATTTTGCGATTATCTTACTAAATAAGCCGTTTTTCGAGAAAATTTCGGCTTAATTTGGAAGATTTTGCGAATATCTTACTAAATGAGCCGTTTTTCCAGCGAATGTCGGCTTAATCTGGAAGATTTTGCGAATACCTTACTAAATAAGCCGTTTTTCGAGCAAATTTCGGCTTAATCTGGAAGATTTTGCGAATATCTTACTAAATAAGCCGCATTTCGAGAGAATTTCGGCTTAATTTGGAAGATTTTGCGAATATCTTACTAAATAAGCCGTTTTTCGAGCGAATTTCGGCTTAATTTGGAAGATTTTCCGAATATCTTACTAAATAAATCGTTTTTCGAGCAAATTCCTGCTTAATTTGGAAGATTTTGCGAATATCCTACTAAATAAGCCGTTTTTCGAGCAAATTTCGGCTTAATTTGGAAGATTTTGCGAATATCTTACTAAATAAGCCGTTTTTCGAGCGAATTCCTGCTTAATTTGGAAGATTTTGCGAATATCTTACTAAATAAGCCGTTTTTCGAGAAAGTTTCGGCTTAATTTGGAAGATTTTGCGAATATCTTACTAAATAAGCCGTTTTTCGAGCGAATTTCGGCTTAATTTGGAAGATTTTGCGAATATCTTACTAAATAAGCCGTTTTTCAAGCGAATTTCGGCTTAATTTGGAAGATTTTGCGAATATCTTACTAAATAAGCCGTTTTTCGAGAAAATTTCGGCTTAATTTGGAAGATTTTGCGAATATCTTACTAAATAAGCCCTTTTTTCGAGCAAATTTCTTCTTAATTTGGAAGATTATGCGAATATCTTACTAAATAAGCCATTTTTCAAGCGAATTTCGGCTTAATTTGGAAGATTTTGCGAATATCTTTTTAAATAAGCCGTTTTTCGAGCAAATTTCGGCTTAATTTGGAAGATTTTACGAATATCTTACTAAATAAGCCGTTTTTCGAGCAAATTTCGGCTTACTTTGGAAGATTTTGCGAATATCTTACTAAATAAGCTGTTTTTCCAGCGAATTTTGGCTTACCTTGGAAGATCTTGCAAATATCTTACTAAATAAGCCGTTTTTCGAGCAAATTCCTGATTAATTTGGAAGATTTTGCGAATATCTTACTAAATAAGCCGTTTTTCGAGCAAATTTCGGCTTAATTTGGAAGATTTTGCGAATATCTTACGAAATAAGCCGTTTTTCGAGCGAATTTCGGCTTAATTTGGAAGATTTTGCGAATATCATACTAAATAAGCCGTTTTTCGAGCAAATTTTGGCTTACTTTGGAAGATTTTTCGAATATCTTACTAAATAAGCCGTTTTTCGAGCAAATTTCGGCTTACTTTGGATGATTTTGCGTATATCTTACTAAATAAGCCGTTCATCGAGCAAATTTCGGCTTAATTTGGAAGATTTTGCAAATATCTTACTAAATAAGCCGTTTTTCGAGCAAATTTCGGCTTACTTTGGAAGATTTTGCGAATATCTAACTAAATAAGCCATTTTTCGAGCAAATTTTGGCTTACTTTGGAAGATTTTGCGAATATCTTACTAAATAAATCGTTTTTCGAGCAAATTTCGGCTTAATTTGGAAGATTTTACGAATATCTTACTAAATAAGCCGTTTTTCGAGCAAATTTCGGCTTACTTTGGAAGATTTTGCGAATATCTTACTAAATAAGCTGTTTTTCCAGCGAATTTTGGCTTACCTTGGAAGATCTTGCAAATATCTTACTAAATAAGCCGTTTTTCGAGCAAATTCCTGATTAATTTGGAAGATTTTGCGAATATCTTACTAAATAAGCCGTTTTTCGAGCAAATTTCGGCTTAATTTGGAAGATTTTGCGAATATCTTACGAAATAAGCCGTTTTTCGAGCGAATTTCGGCTTAATTTGGAAGATTTTGCGAATATCTTACTAAATAAGCCGTTTTTCGAGCAAATTTCGGCTTAATTTGGAAGATTTAGCGAATATCTAACTAAATAAGCCGTTTTTCGAGTAAATTTCGGCTTAATTTGGAAGATTTTGCGAATATCTTACTAAATAAGCCGTTTTTCCAGCGAATTTTGGCTTACTTTGGAAGATTTTGCGAATATCTTACTAAATAAGCCGTTTTTCGAGCAAATTCCTGATTAATTTAGAAGATTTTGCGAATATCTTACTAAATAAGCCGTTTTTCGAGCAAATTTCGGCTTAATTTGGATGATTTTGCCAATATCTTACTAAATAAGCCGTTTTTCGAGCAAATTTCGGCCTTATTTGGAAGATTTTGCGAATATCTTACTAAATAAGCCGTTTTTCAAGCGGATTTCGGCTTAATTTGGAAGATTTTGCGAATATCTTACTAAATAAGCCGTTTTTCAAGCGAATTTCGGCTTAATTTGGAAGATTTTGCGAATATCTTACTAAATAAGCCGTTTTTTGAGCAAATTTCGGCTTAATTTGGAAGATTTAGCGAATATCTTACTAAGGAAGCCGTTTTTCCAGCGAATTTTGGCTTACTTTTTAGGATTTTGCGAATATCTTACTAAATAAGCCGTTTTTCGAGCAAATTCCTGCTTAATTTGGAAGATTTTGCGAATATCTTACTAAATAAGCCGTTTTTCGAGCAAATTTCGGCTTAATTTGGAAGATTTTGCGAATATCTTACTAAATAAGCCGTTTTCGAAGAAAATTTCGGCTTAATATCGAAGATTTTCGAATATCTTACTAAATAAGCTGTTTTTCGAGCAAATTTCGGCTTAATATGGAAGATTTTGCGAATATCTTACTAAATAAGCCGTTTTTGGAGCAAATTTTGGCTTAATTTGGAAGATTTTGCGAATATCTTACTAAATAAGCCGTTTTTCCAGCGAATTCCTGCTTAATTTGGAAGATTTTTCGAGTATCTTACTAAATAAGCCGTTTTTCGAGCAAATTTCGGCTTAATTTGGAAGATTTTGCGAATATCTTACTGAATAAGCCGTTTTTCAAGAAAATCTCGGCTTAATATCGAAGATTTTGCGAATATCATACTAAATAAGCCGTTTTTCGAGCAAATTTCGGCTTATTTTGGAAGATTTTGCGAATATCTTACAAAATAAGCCGTTTTTCGAGCAAATTTCGGCTTAATTTGGAAGATTTTGCGTATATCTTACTAAATAAGCCGTTTTTCGAGCAAATTTCGGCTTAATTTGGAAGATTTTGCGAATATTTTACTACATAAGCCGTTTTTACAGCAAATTTCGGCTTAATTTGGAAGATTTTGCGAATATCTTACTAAATAAGCCGTATTTCGAGCAAATTCCTGCTTAATTTGGAAGATTTTGCGAATATCTTACTAAATAAGCCGTTTTTCGAGCAAATTTTGGCTTAATATGGAAGATTTTGCGAATATCTTACTAAATAAGACGTTTTTCGAGCAAATTTCGGCTTAATTTGGAAGATTTTTCGAATATCTTACTAAATAAGCCGTATTTCGAGAAAATTTCGGCTTAATTTGGAAGATTTTGCGAATATCTTACTAAATAAGCCGTTTATCGAGCAAATTTCGGCTTAATTTGGAAGATTTTGCGATTATCTTACTAAATAAGCCGTTTTTCGAGAAAATTTCGGCTTAATTTGGAAGATTTTGCGAATATCTTACTAAATGAGCCGTTTTTCCAGCGAATGTCGGCTTAATCTGGAAGATTTTGCGAATAGCTTACTAAATAAGCCGTTTTTCGAGCAAATTTCGGCTTAATCTGGAAGATTTTGCGAATATCATACTAAATAAGCCGTATTTCGAGCGAATTTCTGCTTAATTTGGAAGATTTTGCGAATATCTTACTAAATAAGCCCTTTTTTCAAGCAAATTTCTTCTTAATTTGGAAGATTTTGCGAATATCTTACTAAATAAGCCATTTTTCAAGCGAATTTCGGCTTAATTTGGAAGATTTTGCGAATATCTTTTTAAATAAGCCGTTTTTCGAGCAAATTTCGGCTTAATTTGGAAGATTTTACGAATATCTTACTAAATAAGCCGTTTTTCGAGCAAATTTCGGCTTACTTTGGAAGATTTTGCGAATATCTTACTAAATAAGCCGTTTTTCCAGCGAATTTTGGCTTACCTTGGAAGATCTTGCAAATATCTTACTAAATAAGCCGTTTTTCGAGCAAATTCCTGATTAATTTGGAAGATTTTGCGAATATCTTACTAAATAAGCCGTTTTTCGAGCAAATTTCGGCTTAATTTGGAAGATTTTGCGAATATCTTACGAAATAAGCCGTTTTTCGAATGAATTTCGGCTTAATTTGGAAGATTTTGCGAATATCATACTAAATAAGCCGTTTTTCGAGCAAATTTTGGCTTACTTTGGAAGATTTTTCGAATATCTTACTAAATAAGCCGTTTTTCGAGCAAATTTCGGCTTACTTTGCATGATTTTGCGTATATCTTACTAAATAAGCCGTTCATCGAGCAAATTTCGGCTTAATTTGGAAGATTTTGCAAATATCTTACTAAATAAGCCGTTTTTCGAGCAAATTTCGGCTTACTTTGGAAGATTTTGCGAATATCTAACTAAATAAGCCATTTTTCGAGCAAATTTTGGCTTACTTTGGAAGATTTTCCGAATATCTTACTAAATAAATCGTTTTTCGAGCGAATTTCGGCTTACTATGGAAGATTTTGCGAATATCTTACTAATTAAGCCGTTTTTCGAGCAAATTCCTGCTTAATTTGGAAGATTTTGCGAATATCTTACTAATTAAGCCGTTTTTCGAGCGAATTCCTGCTTAATTTGGAAGATTTTGCGAATATCTTACTAAATAAGCCGTTTTTCGACCAAATTTCGGATTAATTTGGAAGATTTTGCGAATATCTTACTAAATAAGCCGTTCTTCGAGCAAATTTCGGCTTAATTTGGAAGATTTTGCGAATATCTTACTAAATAAGCCGTTTTTCGACCAAATTTCGGCTTAATTTGGATGATTTTGCGAATATCTTACTAAATAAGCCGTTTTTCGAGCAAATTTCGGCTTAATTTGGAAAATTTTGCGAATATCTTACTAAATAAGCCGTTTTTCGAGAAAGTTTCGGCTTAATTTGGAAGATTTTGCGAATATCTTACTAAATAAGCCGTCTTTCGAGCGAATTTCGGCTTAATTTGGAAGATTTTGCGAATATCTAACTAAATGAGCCGTTTTTCGAGCAAATTTCGGCTTACTTTGGAAGATTTTGCGAATATCTTGCTAAATAAATCGTTTTTCGAGCGAATTTAGCTTAATTTGGAAGATTTTGCTAATATCTTACTAAATAAGCCGTTTTTCCAGCGAATTTTGGCTACTATGGAAGATTTTGCGAATATCTTACTAAATAAGCCGTTTTTCGAGCAAATTCCTGCTTAATTTGGAAGATTTTGCGAATATCTTACTAAATAAGCCATTTTTCGAGCAAATTTCGGCTTAATTTGGAAGATTTAGCGAATATCTAACTAAATAAGCCGTTTTTTGAGTAAATTTCGGCTTAATTTGGAAGATTTTGCGAATATCTTACTAAATAAGCCGTTTTTAAAACGACTTTCGGCTTAATTTGGAAGATTTTGCGAATATCTTACTAAATAAGCCGTTTTTCCAGCGAATTCCTGCTTAATTTGGAAGATTTTTCGAATATCTTACTAAATAAGCCGTTTTTCGAGCAAATTTCGGCTTAATTTGGAAGATTTTGCGAATATCTTACTGAATAAGCCGTTTTTCAAGAAAATCTCGGCTTAATATCGAAGATTTTGCGAATATCATACTAAATAAGCCGTTTTTCGAGCAAATTTCGGCTTATTTTGGAAGATTTTGCGAATATCTTACAAAATAAGCCGTTTTTCGAGCAAATTTCGGCTTAATTTGGAAAATTTTGCGTATATCTTACTAAATAAGCCGTTTTTCAAGCGAATTTCGGCTTAATTTGGAAGATTTTGCGAATATTTTACTACATAAGCCGTTTTTACAGCAAATTTCGGCTTAATTTGGAAGATTTTGCGAATATCTTACTAAATAAGCCGTATTTCGAGCAAATTCCTGCTTAATTTGGAAGATTTTGCGAATATCTTACTAAATAAGCCGTTTTTCGAGCAAATTTTGGCTTAATATGGAAGATTTTGCGAATATCTTACTAAATAAGCCGTTTTTCGAGCAAATTTCGGCTTAATTTGGAAGATTTTGCGAATATCATACTAAATAAGCCGTTTTCGAAGAAAACTTCGGCTTAATATCGAAGATTTTCGAATATCTTACTAAATAAGCCGTTTTTCGAGGTAATTTCGGCTTAATATGGAAGATTTTGCGAATATCTTACTAAATAAGCCGTTTTTCGAGCAAATTTTGGCTTAATTTGGAAGATTTTGCGAATATCTTACTAAATAAGCCGTTTTTCCAGCGAATTCCTGCTTAATTTGGAAGATTTTGCGAATATCTTACTAAATAAGCCGTTTTTCGAGCAAATTTCGGCTTAATTTGGAAGATTTTGCGAATATCTTACTGAATAAGCCGTTTTTCAAGAAAATCTCGGCTTAATATCGAAGATTTTGCAAATATCTTACTAAATAAGCCGTTTTTCGAGCAAATTTCGGCTTACTTTGGAAGATTCTGCGAATATCTTACAAAATAAGCCGTTTTTCGAGCAAATTTCGGCTTAATTTGGAAGATTTTGCAAATATCTTACTAAATAAGCCGTTTTTCGAGCAAATTTCGGCTTAATTTGGAATATTTTGCGAATATTTTACTACATAAGCCGTTTTTACAGCAAATTTCGGCTTAATTTGGAAGATTTTGCGAATATCTTACTAAATAAGCCGTATTTCGAGCAAATTCCTGCTTTATTTGGAAGATTTTGCGAATATCTTACTAAATAAGCCGTTTTTCGAGCAAATTTTGGCTTAATATGGAAGATTTTGCGAATATCTTACTAAATAAGCCGTTTTTCGAGCAAATTTCGGCTTAATTTGGAAGATTTTTCGAATATCTTACTAAATAAGCCGTATTTCGAGACAATTTCGTCTTAATTTGGAAGATTTTGCGAATATCTTACTAAATAAGCCGTTTATCGAGCAAATTTCGGCTTAATTTGGAAGATTTTGCGATTATCTTACTAAATAAGCCGTTTTTCGAGAAAATTTCGGCTTAATTTGGAAGATTTTGCGAATATCTTACTAAATGAGCCGTTTTTCCAGCGAATGTCGGCTTAATCTGGAAGATTTTGCGAATAGCTTACAAAATAAGCCGTTTTTCGAGCAAATTTCGGCTTAATCTGGAAGATTTTGCGAATATCTTACTAAATAAGCCGTATTTCGAGCGAATTTCGGCTTAATTTGGAAGATTTTGCGAATATCTTACTAAATAAGCCGTTTTTCGAGCGAATTTTGGCTTAATTTGGAAGATTTTCCGAATATCTTACTAAATAAATCGTTTTTCGAGCAAATTCCTGCTTAATTTGGAAGATTTTGCGAATATCCTACTAAATAAGCCGTTTTTCGAGCAAATTTCGGCTTAATTTGGAAGATTTTGCGAATATCTTACTAAATAAGCCGTTTTTCGAGCGAATTCCTGCTTAATTTGGAAGATTTTTCGAATATCTTACTAAATAAGCCGTTTTTCGAGAAAGTTTCGGCTTAATTTGGAAGATTTTGCGAATATCTTACTAAATAAGCCGTTTTTCGAGCGAATTTCGGCTTAATTTGGAAGATTTTGCGAATATCTTACTAAATAAGCCGTTTTTCGAGAAAATTTCGGCTTAATTTGGAAGATTTTGCGAATATCTTACTAAATAAGCCCTTTTTTCGAGCAAATTTCTTCTTAATTTAGAAGATTTTGCGAATATCTTACTAAATAAGCCGTTTTTCAAGCGAATTTCGGCTTAATTTGGAAGATTTTGCGAATATCTTACTAAGAAAGCCGTTTTCGAGCAAATTTCGGCTTAATTTGGAAGATTTTGCGAATATCTTTTTAAGTAAGCCGTTTTTCGAGCAAATTTCGGCTTAATTTGGAAGATTTTACGAATATCTTACTAAATAAGCCGTTTTTCGAGCAAATTTCGGCTTACTTTGGAAGATTTTGCGATTATCTTACTAAATAAGCCGTTTTTCGAGCGAATTCCTGCTTAATTTGGAAGATTTTGCGAATATCTTACTAAATAAGCCGTTTTTCGAGCAAATTTCGGCTTAATTTGGAAGATTTTGCGAATATCTTACTAAATAAGCCGTTTTTCGAGCAAATTTCGGCTTAATCTGGAAGATTTTGCGAATATCATACTAAATAAGCCGTATTTCGAGCGAATTTCTGCTTAATTTGGAAGATTTTGCGAATATCTTACTAAATAAGCCCTTTTTTCAAGCAAATTTCTTCTTAATTTGGAAGATTTTGCGAATATCTTACTAAATAAGCCATTTTTCAAGCGAATTTCGGCTTAATTTGGAAGATTTTGCGAATATCTTTTTAAATAAGCCGTTTTTCGAGCAAATTTCGGCTTAATTTGGAAGATTTTACGAATATCTTACTAAATAAGCCGTTTTTCGAGCAAATTTCGGCTTACTTTGGAAGATTTTGCGAATATCTTACTAAATAAGCCGTTTTTCCAGCGAATTTTGGCTTACCTTGGAAGATCTTGCAAATATCTTACTAAATAAGCCGTTTTTCGAGCAAATTCCTGATTAATTTGGAAGATTTTGCGAATATCTTACTAAATAAGCCGTTTTTCGAGCAAATTTCGGCTTAATTTGGAAGATTTTGCGAATATCTTACGAAATAAGCCGTTTTTCGAATGAATTTCGGCTTAATTTGGAAGATTTTGCGAATATCATACTAAATAAGCCGTTTTTCGAGCAAATTTTGGCTTACTTTGGAAGATTTTTCGAATATCTTACTAAATAAGCCGTTTTTCGAGCAAATTTCGGCTTACTTTGGATGATTTTGCGTATATCTTACTAAATAAGCCGTTCATCGAGCAAATTTCGGCTTAATTTGGAAGATTTTGCAAATATCTTACTAAATAAGCCGTTTTTCGAGCAAATTTCGGCTTACTTTGGAAGATTTTGCGAATATCTAACTAAATAAGCCATTTTTCGAGCAAATTTTGGCTTACTCTGGAAGATTTTCCGAATATCTTACTAAATAAATCGTTTTTCGAGCGAATTTCGGCTTACTATGGAAGATTTTGCGAATATCTTACTAATTAAGCCGTTTTTCGAGCAAATTCCTGCTTAATTTGGAAGATTTTGCGAATATCTTACTAATTAAGCCGTTTTTCGAGCGAATTCCTGCTTAATTTGGAAGATTTTGCGAATATCTTACTAAATAAGCCGTTTTTCGACCAAATTTCGGATTAATTTGGAAGATTTTGCGAATATCTTACTAAATAAGCCGTTCTTCGAGCAAATTTCGGCTTAATTTGGAAGATTTTGCGAATATCTTACTAAATAAGCCGTTTTTCGACCAAATTTCGGCTTAATTTGGATGATTTTGCGAATATCTTACTAAATAAGCCGTTTTTCGAGCAAATTTCGGCTTAATTTGGAAAATTTTGCGAATATCTTACTAAATAAGCCGTTTTTCGAGAAAGTTTCGGCTTAATTTGGAAGATTTTGCGAATATCTTACTAAATAAGCCGTCTTTCGAGCGAATTTCGGCTTAATTTGGAAGATTTTGCGAATATCTAACTAAATGAGCCGTTTTTCGAGCAAATTTCGGCTTACTTTGGAAGATTTTGCGAATATCTTGCTAAATAAATCGTTTTTCGAGCGAATTTAGCTTAATTTGGAAGATTTTGCTAATATCTTACTAAATAAGCCGTTTTTCCAGCGAATTTTGGCTACTATGGAAGATTTTGCGAATATCTTACTAAATAAGCCGTTTTTCGAGCAAATTCCTGCTTAATTTGGAAGATTTTGCGAATATCTTACTAAATAAGCCATTTTTCGAGCAAATTTCGGCTTAATTTGGAAGATTTAGCGAATATCTAACTAAATAAGCCGTTTTTCGAGTAAATTTCGGCTTAATTTGGAAGATTTTGCGAATATCTTACTAAATAAGCCGTTTTTAAAACGACTCTCGGCTTAATTTGGAAGATTTTGCGAATATCTTACTAAATAAGCCGTTTTTCCAGCGAATTTTGGCTTACTTTGGAAGATTTTGCGAATATCTTACTAAATAAGCCGTTTTTCGAGCAAATTCCTGATTAATTTAGAAGATTTTGCGAATATCTTACTAAATAAGCCGTTTTTCGAGCAAATTTCGGCTTACTTTGGATGATTTTGCGTATATCTTACTAAATAAGCCGTTCATCGAGCAAATTTCGGCTTAATTTGGAAGATTTTGCAAATATCTTACTAAATAAGCCGTTTTTCGAGCAAATTTCGGCTTACTTTGGAAGATTTTGCGAATATCTAACTAAATAAGCCATTTTTCGAGCAAATTTTGGCTTACTCTGGAAGATTTTCCGAATATCTTACTAAATAAATCGTTTTTCGAGCGAATTTCGGCTTACTATGGAAGATTTTGCGAATATCTTACTAATTAAGCCGTTTTTCGAGCAAATTCCTGCTTAATTTGGAAGATTTTGCGAATATCTTACTAATTAAGCCGTTTTTCGAGCGAATTCCTGCTTAATTTGGAAGATTTTGCGAATATCTTACTAAATAAGCCGTTTTTCGACCAAATTTCGGATTAATTTGGAAGATTTTGCGAATATCTTACTAAATAAGCCGTTCTTCGAGCAAATTTCGGCTTAATTTGGAAGATTTTGCGAATATCTTACTAAATAAGCCGTTTTTCGACCAAATTTCGGCTTAATTTGGATGATTTTGCGAATATCTTACTAAATAAGCCGTTTTTCGAGCAAATTTCGGCTTAATTTGGAAAATTTTGCGAATATCTTACTAAATAAGCCGTTTTTCGAGAAAGTTTCGGCTTAATTTGGAAGATTTTGCGAATATCTTACTAAATAAGCCGTCTTTCGAGCGAATTTCGGCTTAATTTGGAAGATTTTGCGAATATCTAACTAAATGAGCCGTTTTTCGAGCAAATTTCGGCTTACTTTGGAAGATTTTGCGAATATCTTGCTAAATAAATCGTTTTTCGAGCGAATTTAGCTTAATTTGGAAGATTTTGCTAATATCTTACTAAATAAGCCGTTTTTCCAGCGAATTTTGGCTACTATGGAAGATTTTGCGAATATCTTACTAAATAAGCCGTTTTTCGAGCAAATTCCTGCTTAATTTGGAAGATTTTGCGAATATCTTACTAAATAAGCCATTTTTCGAGCAAATTTCGGCTTAATTTGGAAGATTTAGCGAATATCTAACTAAATAAGCCGTTTTTCGAGTAAATTTCGGCTTAATTTGGAAGATTTTGCGAATATCTTACTAAATAAGCCGTTTTTAAAACGACTCTCGGCCTTATTTGGAAGATTTTGCGAATATCTTACTAAATAAGCCGTTTTTCCAGCGAATTTTGGCTTACTTTGGAAGATTTTGCGAATATCTTACTAAATAAGCCGTTTTTCGAGCAAATTCCTGATTAATTTAGAAGATTTTGCGAATATCTTACTAAATAAGCCGTTTTTCGAGCAAATTTCGGCTTAATTTGGATGATTTTGCCAATATCTTACTAAATAAGCCGTTTTTCGAGCAAATTTCGGCCTTATTTGGAAGATTTTGCGAATATCTTACTAAATAAGCCGTTTTTCAAGCGGATTTCGGCTTAATTTGGAAGATTTTGCGAATATCTTACTAAATAAGCCGTTTTTCAAGCGAATTTCGGCTTAATTTGGAAGATTTTGCGAATATCTTACTAAATAAGCCGTTTTTTGAGCAAATTTCGGCTTAATTTGGAAGATTTAGCGAATATCTTACTAAGGAAGCCGTTTTTCCAGCGAATTTTGGCTTACTTTTTAGGATTTTGCGAATATCTTACTAAATAAGCCGTTTTTCGAGCAAATTCCTGCTTAATTTGGAAGATTTTGCGAATATCTTACTAAATAAGCCGTTTTTCGAGCAAATTTCGGCTTAATTTGGAAGATTTTGCGAATATCATACTAAATAAGCCGTTTTCGAAGAAAATTTCGGCTTAATATCGAAGATTTTCGAATATCTTACTAAATAAGCCGTTTTTCGAGGTAATTTCGGCTTAATATGGAAGATTTTGCGAATATCTTACTAAATAAGCCGTTTTTCGAGCAAATTTTGGCTTAATTTGGAAGATTTTGCGAATATCTTACTAAATAAGCCGTTTTTCCAGCGAATTCCTGCTTAATTTGGAAGATTTTGCGAATATCTTACTAAATAAGCCGTTTTTCGAGCAAATTTCGGCTTAATTTGGAAGATTTTGCGAATATCTTACTGAATAAGCCGTTTTTCAAGAAAATCTCGGCTTAATATCGAAGATTTTGCAAATATCTTACTAAATAAGCCGTTTTTCGAGCAAATTTCGGCTTACTTTGGAAGATTCTGCGAATATCTTACAAAATAAGCCGTTTTTCGAGCAAATTTCGGCTTAATTTGGAAGATTTTGCGAATATCTTACTAAATAAGCCGTTTTTCGAGCAAATTTCGGCTTAATTTGGAAGATTTTGCGAATATTTTACTACATAAGCCGTTTTTACAGCAAATTTCGGCTTAATTTGGAAGATTTTGCGAATATCTTACTAAATAAGCCGTATTTCGAGCAAATTCCTGCTTTATTTGGAAGATTTTGCGAATATCTTACTAAATAAGCCGTTTTTCGAGCAAATTTTGGCTTAATATGGAAGATTTTGCGAATATCTTACTAAATAAGCCGTTTTTCGAGCAAATTTCGGCTTAATTTGGAAGATTTTTCGAATATCTTACTAAATAAGCCGTATTTCGAGACAATTTCGTCTTAATTTGGAAGATTTTGCGAATATCTTACTAAATAAGCCGTTTATCGAGCAAATTTCGGCTTAATTTGGAAGATTTTGCGATTATCTTACTAAATAAGCCGTTTTTCGAGAAAATTTCGGCTTAATTTGGAAGATTTTGCGAATATCTTACTAAATGAGCCGTTTTTCCAGCGAATGTCGGCTTAATCTGGAAGATTTTGCGAATAGCTTACAAAATAAGCCGTTTTTCGAGCAAATTTCGGCTTAATCTGGAAGATTTTGCGAATATCTTACTAAATAAGCCGTATTTCGAGCGAATTTCGGCTTAATTTGGAAGATTTTGCGAATATCTTACTAAATAAGCCGTTTTTCGAGCGAATTTTGGCTTAATTTGGAAGATTTTCCGAATATCTTACTAAATAAATCGTTTTTCGAGCAAATTCCTGCTTAATTTGGAAGATTTTGCGAATATCCTACTAAATAAGCCGTTTTTCGAGCAAATTTCGGCTTAATTTGGAAGATTTTGCGAATATCTTACTAAATAAGCCGTTTTTCGAGCGAATTCCTGCTTAATTTGGAAGATTTTTCGAATATCTTACTAAATAAGCCGTTTTTCGAGAAAGTTTCGGCTTAATTTGGAAGATTTTGCGAATATCTTACTAAATAAGCCGTTTTTCGAGCGAATTTCGGCTTAATTTGGAAGATTTTGCGAATATCTTACTAAATAAGCCGTTTTTCGAGAAAATTTCGGCTTAATTTGGAAGATTTTGCGAATATCTTACTAAATAAGCCCTTTTTTCGAGCAAATTTCTTCTTAATTTAGAAGATTTTGCGAATATCTTACTAAATAAGCCGTTTTTCAAGCGAATTTCGGCTTAATTTGGAAGATTTTGCGAATATCTTACTAAGAAAGCCGTTTTCGAGCAAATTTCGGCTTAATTTGGAAGATTTTGCGAATATCTTTTTAAGTAAGCCGTTTTTCGAGCAAATTTCGGCTTAATTTGGAAGATTTTACGAATATCTTACTAAATAAGCCGTTTTTCGAGCAAATTTCGGCTTACTTTGGAAGATTTTGCGAATATCTTACTAAATAAGCCGTTTTTCCAGCGAATTTTGGCTTACCTTGGAAGATCTTGCAAATATCTTACTAAATAAGCCGTTTTTCGAGCAAATTCCTGATTAATTTGGAAGATTTTGCGAATATCTTACTAAATAAGCCGTATTTCGAGCGAATTTCGGCTTAATTTGGAAGATTTTGCGAATATCTTACTAAATAAGCCGTTTTTCGAGCGAATTTCGGTTTAATTTGGAAGATTTTTCGAATATCTTACTAAATAAATCGTTTTTCGAGCAAATTCCTGCTTAATTTGGAAGATTTTGCGAATATCCTACTAAATAAGCCGTTTTTCGAGCAAATTTCGGCTTAATTTGGAAGATTTTGCGAATATCTTACTAAATAAGCCGTTTTTCGAGCGAATTCCTGCTTAATTTGGAAGATTTTGCGAATATCTTACTAAATAAGCCGTTTTTCGAGAAAGTTTCGGCTTAATTTGGAAGATTTTGCGAATATCTTACTAAATAAGCCGTTTTTCGAGCGAATTTCGGCTTAATTTGGAAGATTTTGCGAATATCTTACTAAATAAGCCGTTTTTCAAGCGAATTTCGGCTTAATTTGGAAGATTTTGCGAATATCTTACTAAATAAGCCGTTTTTCGAGAAAATTTCGGCTTAATTTGGAAGATTTTGCGAATATCTTACTAAATAAGCCCTTTTTTCGAGCAAATTTCTTCTTAATTTGGAAGATTTTGCGAATATCTTACTAAATAAGCCATTTTTCAAGCGAATTTCGGCTTATATGGAAGATTTTGCGAATATCTTACTAAGAAAGCCGTTTTCCAGCAAATTTCGGCTTAATTTGGAAGATTTTGCGAATATCGTTTTAAATAAGCCGTTTTTCGAGCAAATTTCGGCTTAATTTGGAAGATTTTACGAATATCTTACTAAATAAGCCGTTTTTCGATCAAATTTCGGCTTACTTTGGAAGATTGTGCGATTATCTTACTAATTAAGCCGTTTTTCGAGCGAATTCCTGCTTAATTTGGAAGATTTTGCGAATATCTTACTAAATAAGCCGTTTTTCGACCAAATTTCGGCTTAATTTGGATGATTTTGCGAATATCTTACAAAATAAGCCGTTCTTCGAGCAAATTTCGGCTTAATTTGGAAGATTTTGCGAATATCTTACTAAATAAGCCGTTTTTCGAGCAAATTTCGGCTTAATTTGGAAGATTTTGCGAATATCTTACTAAATAAGCCGTTTTTCGAGCAAATTCCTGCTTAATTTCGAAGATCTTGCGAATATATTACTAAATAAGCCGTTTTTCGAGCAAATTTCGGCTTAATTTGGTAGATTTTGCGAATATCTTACTAAATAAGCCGTTTTTCGAGCAAATTTCGGACATATTCGGAAGATTTTGCGAATATCTTACTAAATAAGCCGTTTTTCGAGCAAATTTCGGCTTAATTTGGAAGATTTTGCGAATATCTTACTAAGTAAGCCGTTTTTCGAGCGAATTTCGGCTTAATTTGGAAGATTTTGCGAATATCTTACTAAATAAGCCCTTTTTTCGAGCAAATTTCTTCTTAATTTGGAAGATTTTGCGAATATCTTACTAAATAAGCCATTTTTCGAGCAAATTTCTTCTTAATTTGGAAGATTTTGCGAATATCTTACTAAATAAGCCATTTTTCAAGCGAATTTCGGCTTAATTTGGAAGATTTTGCGAATATCTTACTAAGAAAGCCGTTTTCGAGAAAATTTCGGCTTAATTTGGAAGATTTTACGAATATCTTACTAAATAAGCCGTTTTTCGAGCAAATTTCGGCTTACTTTGGAAGATTTTGCGAATATCTTACTAAATAAGCCGTTTTTCCAGCGAATTTTGGCTTACCTTGGAAGATCTTGCAAATATCTTACTAAATAAGCCGTTTTTCGAGCAAATTCCTGATTAATTTGGAAGATTTTGCGAATATCTTACTAAATAAGCCGTTTTTCGAGCAAATTTCGGCTTAATTTGGAAGATTTTGCGAATATCTTACTAAATAAGCCGTTTTTCGAGCGAATTTCGGCTTAATTTGGAAGATTTTGCGAATATCTTACAAAATAAGCCGTTTTTCGAGCGAATTTCGGCTTAATTTGGAAGATTTTGCGAATATCTTACTAAATAAGCCGTTTTTCGAGAAAATTTCGGCTTAATTTGGAAGATTTTGCGAATATCTTACTAAATAAGCCCTTTTTTCGAGCAAATTTCTTCTTAATTTAGAAGATTTTGCGAATATCTTACTAAATAAGCCGTTTTTCAAGCGAATTTCGGCTTAATTTGGAAGATTTTGCGAATATCTTACTAAGAAAGCCGTTTTCGAGCAAATTTCGGCTTAATTTGGAAGATTTTGCGAATATCTTTTTAAGTAAGCCGTTTTTCGAGCAAATTTCGGCTTAATTTGGAAGATTTTACGAATATCTTACTAAATAAGCCGTTTTTCGAGCAAATTTCGGCTTACTTTGGAAGATTTTGCGAATATCTTACTAAATAAGCCGTTTTTCCAGCGAATTTTGGCTTACCTTGGAAGATCTTGCAAATATCTTACTAAATAAGCCGTTTTTCGAGCAAATTCCTGATTAATTTGGAAGATTTTGCGAATATCTTACTAAATAAGCCGTATTTCGAGCGAATTTCGGCTTAATTTGGAAGATTTTGCGAATATCTTACTAAATAAGCCGTTTTTCGAGCGAATTTCGGTTTAATTTGGAAGATTTTCCGAATATCTTACTAAATAAATCGTTTTTCGAGCAAATTCCTGCTTAATTTGGAAGATTTTGCGAATATCCTACTAAATAAGCCGTTTTTCGAGCAAATTTCGGCTTAATTTGGAAGATTTTGCGAATATCTTACTAAATAAGCCGTTTTTCGAGCGAATTCCTGCTTAATTTGGAAGATTTTGCGAATATCTTACTAAATAAGCCGTTTTTCGAGAAAGTTTCGGCTTAATTTGGAAGATTTTGCGAATATCTTACTAAATAAGCCGTTTTTCGAGCGAATTTCGGCTTAATTTGGAAGATTTTGCGAATATCTTACTAAATAAGCCGTTTTTCAAGCGAATTTCGGCTTAATTTGGAAGATTTTGCGAATATCTTACTAAATAAGCCGTTTTTCGAGAAAATTTCGGCTTAATTTGGAAGATTTTGCGAATATCTTACTAAATAAGCCCTTTTTTCGAGCAAATTTCTTCTTAATTTGGAAGATTTTGCGAATATCTTACTAAATAAGCCATTTTTCAAGCGAATTTCGGCTTATATGGAAGATTTTGCGAATATCTTACTAAGAAAGCCGTTTTCCAGCAAATTTCGGCTTAATTTGGAAGATTTTGCGAATATCGTTTTAAATAAGCCGTTTTTCGAGCAAATTTCGGCTTAATTTGGAAGATTTTACGAATATCTTACTAAATAAGCCGTTTTTCGATCAAATTTCGGCTTACTTTGGAAGATTGTGCGATTATCTTACTAATTAAGCCGTTTTTCGAGCGAATTCCTGCTTAATTTGGAAGATTTTGCGAATATCTTACTAAATAAGCCGTTTTTCGACCAAATTTCGGCTTAATTTGGAAGATTTTGCGAATATCTTACTAAATAAGCCGTTTTTCCAGCGAATTTCGGCTTACTTTGGAGGATCTTGCAAATATCTTACTAAATAAGCCGTTTTTCGAGCGAATTCCTGCTTAATTTGGAAGATTTTGCGAATATCTTACTAAATAAGCCGTTTTTCGAGCAAATTCCTGCTTAATTTCGAAGATCTTGCGAATATATTACTAAATAAGCCGTTTTTCGAGCAAATTTCGGCTTAATTTGGTAGATTTTGCGAATATCTTACTAAATAAGCCGTTTTTCGAGCAAATTTCGGACATATTCGGAAGATTTTGCGAATATCTTACTAAATAAGCCGTTTTTCGAGCAAATTTCGGCTTAATTTGGAAGATTTTGCGAATATCTTACTAAGTAAGCCGTTTTTCGAGCGAATTTCGGCTTAATTTGGAAGATTTTGCGAATATCTTACTAAATAAGCCCTTTTTTCGAGCAAATTTCTTCTTAATTTGGAAGATTTTGCGAATATCTTACTAAATAAGCCATTTTTCGAGCAAATTTCTTCTTAATTTGGAAGATTTTGCGAATATCTTACTAAATAAGCCATTTTTCAAGCGAATTTCGGCTTAATTTGGAAGATTTTGCGAATATCTTACTAAGAAAGCCGTTTTCGAGAAAATTTCGGCTTAATTTGGAAGATTTTACGAATATCTTACTAAATAAGCCGTTTTTCGAGCAAATTTCGGCTTACTTTGGAAGATTTTGCGAATATCTTACTAAATAAGCCGTTTTTCCAGCGAATTTTGGCTTACCTTGGAAGATCTTGCAAATATCTTACTAAATAAGCCGTTTTTCGAGCAAATTCCTGATTAATTTGGAAGATTTTGCGAATATCTTACTAAATAAGCCGTTTTTCGAGCAAATTTCGGCTTAATTTGGAAGATTTTGCGAATATCTTACTAAATAAGCCGTTTTTCGAGCGAATTTCGGCTTAATTTGGAAGATTTTGCGAATATCATACTAAATAAGCCGTTTTTCGAGCAAATTTTGGCATACTTTGGAAGATTTTTCGAATATCTTACTAAATAAGCCGTTTTTCGAGCAAATTTCGGCTTACTTTGGATGATTTTGCGTATATCGTACTAAATAAGCCGTTCATCGAGCAAATTTCGGCTTAATTTGGAAGATTTTGCAAATATCTTACTAAATAAGCCGTTTTTCGAGCAAATTTCGGCTTAATTTGGAAGATTTTGCGAATATCTTACTGAATAAGCCGTTTTTCAAGAAAATCTCGGCTTAATATCGAAGATTTTGCAAATATCTTACTAAATAAGCCGTTTTTCGAGCAAATTTCGGCTTACTTTGGAAGATTTTGCGAATATCTTACAAAATAAGCCGTTTTTCGAGCAAATTTCGGCTTAATTTGGAAGATTATGCGTATATCTTACTAAATAAGCCGTTTTTCGAGCAAATTTCGGCTTAATTTGGAAGATTTTGCGAATATTTTACTACATAAGCCGTTTTTCGAGCAAATTTCGGCTTAATTTGGAAGATTTTGCGAATATCTTACTAAATAAGCAGTATTTCGAGCAAATTCCTGCTTAATTTGGAAGATTTTGCGAATATCTTACTAAATAAGCCGTTTTTCGAGCAAATTTTGGCTTAATATGGAAGATTTTGCGAATATCTTACTAAATAAGCCGTTTTTCGAGCAAATTTCGGCTTAATTTGGAAGATTTTTCGAATATCTTACTAAATAAGCCGTATTTCGAGAAAATTTCTGCTTAATTTGGAAGATTTTGCGAATATCTTACTAAATAAGCCGTTTATCGAGCAAATTTCGGCTTAATTTGGAAGATTTTGCGATTATCTTACTAAATAAGCCGTTTTTCGAGAAAATTTCGGCTTAATTTGGAAGATTTTGCGAATATCTTACTAAATGAGCCGTTTTTCCAGCGAATGTCGGCTTAATCTGGAAGATTTTGCGAATACCTTACTAAATAAGCCGTTTTTCGAGCAAATTTCGGCTTAATCTGGAAGATTTTGCGAATATCTTACTAAATAAGCCGTATTTCGAGCGAATTTCGGCTTAATTTGGAAGATTTTGCGAATATCTTACTAAATAAGCCGTTTTTCGAGCGAATTTCGGCTTAATTTGGAAGATTTTCCGAATATCTTACTAAATAAATCGTTTTTCGTGCAAATTCCTGCTTAATTTGGAAGATTTTGCGAATATCTTACTAAATAAGCCGTTTTTCGAGCGAATTCCTGCTTAATTTGGAAAATTTAGCGAATATCTTACTATATAAGTCGTTTTTCGAGCGAATTTCGGCTTAATTTGGAAGATTTTGCGAATATCTTACTAAATAAGCCCTTTTTTCGAGCAAATTTCTTCTTAATTTGGAAGATTTTGCGAATATCTTACTAAATAAGCCATTTTGCAAGCGAATTTCGGCTTAATTTGGATGATTTTGCGAATATCTTACTAAATAAGCAGTATTTCGAGCAAATTCCTGCTTAATTTGGAAGATTTTGCGAATATCTTACTAAATAAGCCGTTTTTCGAGCAAATTTTGGCTTAATATGGAAGATTTTGCGAATATCTTACTAAATAAGCCGTTTTTCGAGCAAATTTCGGCTTAATTTGGAAGATTTTTCGAATATCTTACTAAATAAGCCGTATTTCGAGAAAATTTCTGCTTAATTTGGAAGATTTTGCGAATATCTTACTAAATAAGCCGTATTTCGAGCGAATTTCGGCTTAATTTGGAAGATTTTGCGAATATCTTACTAAATAAGCCGTTTTTCGAGCGAATTTCGGCTTAATTTGGAAGATTTTCCGAATATCTTACTAAATAAATCGTTTTTCGAGCAAATTCCTGCTTAATTTGGAAGATTTTGCGAATATCTTACTAAATAAGCCGTTTTTCGAGCGAATTCCTGCTTAATTTGGAAAATTTAGCGAATATCTTACTATATAAGTCGTTTTTCGAGCGAATTTCGGCTTAATTTGGAAGATTTTGCGAATATCTTACTAAATAAGCCCTTTTTTCGAGCAAATTTCTTCTTAATTTGGAAGATTTTGCGAATATCTTACTAAATAAGCCATTTTTCAAGCGAATTTCAGCTTAATTTGGAAGATTTTGCGAATATCTTACTAAGAAAGCCGTTTTCGAGCAAATTTCGGCTTAATTTGGAAGATTTTGCGAATATATTACTAAATAAGCCGTTTTTCGAGCAAATTTCGGCTTAATTTGGTAGATTTTGCGAATATCTTACTAAATAAGCCGTTTTTCGAGCAAATTTCGGCTTACTTTGGAAGATTTTGCGAATATCTTACTAAATAAGCCGTTTTTCCAGCGAATTTTTGCTTACCTTGGAAGATCTTGCAAATATCTTTCTAAATAAGCCGTTTTTCGAGCAAATTCCAGATTAATTTGGAAGATTTTGCGAATATCTTACTAAATAAGCCGTTTTTCGAGCAAATTTCGGCTTAATTTGGAAGATTTTGCGAATATCTTACTAAATAAGCCCTTTTTTCGAGCGAATTTCGGCTTAATTTGGAAGATTTTGCGAATATCATACTAAATAAGCCGTTTTTCGAGCAAATTTTGGCTTACTTTGGAAGATTTTTCAAATATCTTACTAAATAAGCCGTTTTTCGAGCAAATTTCGGCTTACTTTGGATGATTTTGCGTATATCTTACTAAATAAGCCGTTCATCGAGCAAATTTCGGCTTAATTTGGAAGATTTTGCAAATATCTTACTAAATAAGCCATTTTTCGAGCAAATTTCGGCTTACTTTGGAAGATTTTGCGAATATCTAACTAAATAAGCCATTTTTCGAGCAAATTTTGGCTTACTTTGGAAGATTTTCCGAATATCTTACTAAATAAATCGTTTTTCGAGCGAATTTCGGCTTACTATGGAAGATTTTGCGAATATCTTACTAATTAAGCCGTTTTTCGAGCGAATTCCTGCTTAATTTGGAAGATTTTGCGAATATCTTACTAAATAAGCCGTTTTTCGACCAAATTTCGGCTTAATTTGGATGATTTTGCGAATATCTTACTAAATAAGCCGTTCTTCGAGCAAATTTCGGCTTAATTTGGAAGATTTTGCGAATATCTTACTAAATAAGCCGTTTTTCGAGCAAATTTCGGCTTACTTTGGAAGATTTTGCGAATATCTTACTAAATAAGCCGTTTTTCCAGCGAATTTCGGCTTACTTTGGAGGATCTTGCAAATATCTTACTAAATAAGCCGTTTTTCGAGCGAATTCCTGCTTAATTTGGAAGATTTTGCGAATATCTTACTAAATAAGCCGTTTTTCGAGCAAATTCCTGCTTAATTTGGAAGATCTTGCGAATATATTACTAAATAAGCCGTTTTTCGAGCAAATGTCGGCTTAATTTGGTAGATTTTGCGAATATCTTACTAAATAAGCCGTTTTTCGAGCAAATTTCGGACATATTTGGAAGATTTTGCGAATATCTTACTAAATAAGCCGTTTTTCGAGCAAATTTCGGCTTAATTTGGAAGATTTTGCGAATATCTTACTAAATAAGCCGTTTATCGAGCGAATTTCGGCTTAATTTGGAAGATTTTGCGAATATCTTACTAAATAAGCCCTTTTTTCGAGCAAATTTCTTCTTAATTTGGAAGATTTTGCGAATATCTTACTAAATAAGCCATTTTTCGAGCAAATTTCTTCTTAATTTGGAAGATTTTGCGAATATCTTACTAAATAAGCCATTTTTCAAGCGAATTTCGGCTTAATTTGGAAGATTTTGCGAATATCATACTAAATAAGCCGTTTTTCGAGCAAATTTTGGCATACTTTGGAAGATTTTTCGAATATCTTACTAAATAAGCCGTTTTTCGAGCAAATTTCGGCTTACTTTGGATGATTTTGCGTATATCTTACTAAATAAGCCGTTCATCGCGCAAATTTCGGCTTAATTTGGAAGACTTTTGCAAATATCTTACTAAATAAGCCGTTTTTCGAGCAAATTTCGGCTAACTTTGGAAGATTTTGCGAATATCTAACTAAATAAGCCATTTTTCGAGCAAATTTTGGCTTACTTTGGAAGATTTTCCGAATATCTTACTAAATAAATCGTTTTTCGAGCGAATTTCGGCTTACTATGGAAGATTTTGTGAATATCTTACTAATTAAGCCGTTTTTCGAGCGAATTCCTGCTTAATTTGGAAGATTTTGCGAATATCTTACTAAATAAGCCGTTTTTCGACCAAATTTCGGCTTAATTTGGATGATTTTGCGAATATCTTACTAAATAAGCCGTTCTTCGAGCAAATTCCTGCTTAATTTGGAAGATTTTGCGAATATCTTACTAAATAAGCCGTTTTTCGAGCAAATTCCTGCTTAATTTGGAAGATCTTGCGAATATATTACTAGATAAGGCGTTTTTCGAGCAAATTTCGGCTTAATTTGGTAGATTTTGCGAATATCTTACTAAATAAGCCGTTTTCGAGCAAATTTCGGACATATTTGGAAGATTTTGCGAATATCTTACTAAATAAGCCGTTTTTCGAGCAAATTTCGGCTTAATTTGGAAGATTTTGCGAATATCTTACTAAATAAGCCGTTTTTCGAGCGAATTTCGGCTTAATTTGGAAGATTTTGTGAATATCTTACTAAATAAGCCGTTCTTCCAGCGAATTTCGGCTTACTTTGGAAGATTGTGCGAATATCTTACTAAATAAGCCGTTTTTCGAGAAAGTTTCGGCTTAATTTGGAAGATTTTGCGAATATCTTACTAAATAAGCCGTATTTCGAGAAAATTTCGGCTTAATTTGGAAGATTTTGCGAATATCTTACTAAATAAGCCGTATTTCGAGCGAATTTCGGCTTAATTTGGAAGATTTTGCGAATATCTTACTAAATAAGCCGTTTTTCGAGCGAATTTCGGCTTAATTTGGAAGATTTTCCGAATATCTTACTAAATAAATCGTTTTTCGAGCAAATTCCTGCTTAATTTGGAAGATTTTGCGAATATCTTACTAAATAAGCCGTTTTTCGAGCGAATTCCTGCTTAATTTGGAAAATTTAGCGAATATCTTACTATATAAGTCGTTTTTCGAGCGAATTTCGGCTTAATTTGGAAGATTTTGCGAATATCTTACTAAATAAGCCCTTTTTTCGAGCAAATTTCTTCTTAATTTGGAAGATTTTGCGAATATCTTACTAAATAAGCCATTTTTCAAGCGAATTTCAGCTTAATTTGGAAGATTTTGCGAATATCTTACTAAGAAAGCCGTTTTCGAGCAAATTTCGGCTTAATTTGGAAGATTTTGCGAATATATTACTAAATAAGCCGTTTTTCGAGCAAATTTCGGCTTAATTTGGTAGATTTTGCGAATATCTTACTAAATAAGCCGTTTTTCGAGCAAATTTCGGCTTACTTTGGAAGATTTTGCGAATATCTTACTAAATAAGCCGTTTTTCCAGCGAATTTTGGCTTACCTTGGAAGATCTTGAAAATATCTTTCTAAATAAGCCGTTTTTCGAGCAAATTCCTGATTAATTTGGAAGATTTTGCGAATATCTTACTAAATAAGCCGTTTTTCGAGCAAATTTCGGCTTAATTTGGAAGATTTTGCGAATATCTTACTAAATAAATCGTTTTTCGAGCGAATTTCGGCTTACTATGGAAGATTTTGCGAATATCTTACTAATTAAGCCGTTTTTCGAGCGAATTCCTGCTTAATTTGGAAGATTTTGCGAATATCTTACTAAATAAGCCGTTTTTCGAGCAAATTCCTGCTTAATTTGGAAGATTTTGCGAATATCCTACTAAATAAGCCGTTTTTCGAGCAAATTTCGGCTTAATTTGGAAGATTTTGCGAATATCTTACTAAATAAGCCGTTTTTCGAGCGAATTCCTGCTTAATTTGGAAGATTTTGCGAATATCTTACTAAATAAGCCGTTTTTCGAGAAAGTTTCGGCTTAATTTGGAAGATTTTGCGAATATCTTACTAAATAAGCCGTTTTTCAAGCGAATTTCGGCTTAATTTGGAAGATTTTGCGAATATCTTACTAAATAAGCCGTTTTTCGAGCGAATTTCGGCTTAATTTGGAAGATTTTGCGAATATCATACTAAATAAGTCGTTTTTCAAGCGAATTTTGGCTTACTTTGGAAGATTTTGCGAATATCTTACTAAATAAGCCGTTTTTCGAGCAAATTTTGGCTTACTTTGGAAGATTTTTCGAATATCTTACTAAATAAGCCGTTTTTCTATCAAATTTCGGCTTACTTTGGATGATTTTGCGTATATCTTACTAAATATGCCGTTCTTCGTGAAAATTTTGGCTTATTTTGGAAGATTTTGCAAATATCTTACTAAATAAGCCGTTTTTCGAGCAAATTTCGGCTTACTTTGGAAGATTTTGCGAATATCTAACTAAATAAGCCATTTTTCGAGCAAATTTTGGCTTACTTTGGAAGATCTTCCGAATAACTTACTAAATAAATCATTTTTCGAGCGAATTTCGGCTTACTATGGAAGATTTTTCGAATATCTTACTAATTAAGCCGTTTTTCGAGCGAATTCCTGCTTAATTTGGAAGATTTTGCGAATATCTTACTAAATAAGCCGTTTTTCGACCAAATTTCGGATTAATTTGGAAGATTTTGCGAATATCTTACTAAATAAGCCGTTCTTCGAGCAAATTTCGGCTTAATTTGGAAGATTTTGCGAATATCTTACTAAATAAGCCGTTTTTCGAGCAAATTTCGGCTTAATTTGGAAGATTTTGCGAATATCTTACTAAATAAGCCGTTTTTCGAGCGAATTTCGGCTTAATTTGGAAGATTTTGCGAATATCTTACTAAATAAGCCGTTTTTCGAGCGAATTTCGGCTTAATTTGGAAGATTTTGCGAATATCTAACTAAATGAGCCGTTTTTCGAGCAAATTTCGGCTTACTTTGGAAGATTTTGCGAATATCTTACTAAATAAATCGTTTTTCGAGCGAATTTTGGCTTAATTTGGAAGATTTTGCTAATATCTTACTAAATAAGCCGTTTTTCCAGCGAATTTTGGCTTACTATGGAAGATTTTGCGAATATCTTACTAAATAAGCCGTTTTTCGAGCAAATTCCTGCTTAATTTGGAAGATTTTGCGAATATCTTACTAAATAAGCCGTTTTTCGAGCAAATTTCGGCTTAATTTGGAAGATTTAGCGAATATCTAACTAAATAAGCCGTTTTTCGAGTAAATATCGGCTTAATTTGGAAGATTTTGCGAATATCTTACTAAATAAGCCGTTTTTAAAACGACTTTCGGCTTAATTTGGAAGATTTCGCGAATATCTTACTAAATAAGCCGTTTTTCCAGCGAATTTTGGCTTACTTTGGAAGATTTTGCGAATATCTTACTAAATAAGCCGTTTTTCGAGCAAATTTCGGCTTAATTTGTATGATTTTGCGAATATCTTACTAAATAAGCCGTTTTTCGAGCAAATTTCGGCCTTATTTGGAAGATTTTGCGAATATCTTACTAAATAAGCCGTATTTCGAGCAAATTTCGGCTTAATTTGGAAGATTTTTCGAATATCTAACTAAATAAGCCGTTTTTCGACCAAATTTCGGCTTAATTTGGAAGATTTTGCGAATATCTTACTAAATAAGCCGTTTTTCGAGTAAATTTCGGCTTAATTTGGAAGATTTTGCGAATATCTTACTAAATAAGCCGTTTTTCCAGTGAATTTTGGCTTACTTTGGAAGATTTTGCGAATATCTAACTAAATAAGCCGTTTTTCGAGCAAATTTTGGCTTACTTTGGAAGATTTTCCGAATATCTTACTAAATAAATCGTTTTTCGAGCGAATTTCGGCTTACTATGGAAGATTTTGCGAATATCTTACTAAATAAGCCGTTCTTCGAGCAAATTTTGGCTTAATTTGGAAGATTTTGCGAATATCTTTCTAAATAAGCCGTTTTTCGAGCAAATTTCGGCTTAATTTGGAAGATTTTGCGAATATCTTACTAAATAAGCCGTTTTTTGAGCAAATTTCGGCTTAATTTGGAAGATTTAGCGAATATCTTACATATATCCAGTTTTTCAAGCGAGTTTCGTCTTAATTTGGAAGATTCTGCGAATATCTTACTAATTAAGCCTTTTTTCGAGCAAATTTCGGCTTACTTTGAAAGATTTTGCGAATATCTTACTAAATAAGCCGTTTTTCGAGCAAATTCCTGCTTAATTTGGAAGATTTTGCGAATATCTTACTAAATAAGCCGTATTTCGAGCAAATTTCGGCTTAATTTGGAAGATTTTTCGAATATCTTACTAAATAAGCCGTTTTTCGACCAAATTTCGGCTTAATTTGGAAGATTTTGCGAATATCTTACTAAATAAGCCGTTTTTCGAGTAAATTTCGGCTTAATTTGGAAGATTTTGCGAATATCTTACTAAATAAGCCGTTTTTCCAGCGAATTTTGGCTTACATTGGATGATTTTGCGAATATCTAACTAAATAAGCCGTTTTTCGAGAAAATTTCGGCCTAATTTGGAAGATTTTGCGAATATCTTACTAAATGAGCCGTTTTTCGAGTAAATTTCGGCTTAATTTGGAAGATTTTGCAAATATCTTACTAAATAACCCGTTTTTCGAGCGAATTCCTGCTTAATTTGGAAGAGTTTGCGAATATCTTACTAAATAAGCCGTTTTTCGAGCAAATTTCAGCATAATTTGGAAGATTTTGCGAATATCTTACTAAATAAGCCGTTTTTCGAGCAAATTTCGGCTTAATTTGGAAGATTATGCGAATATCTTACTAAATAAGCCGTTTTTCGAGCAAATTTCGGCTTAATTTGGAAGATTTTGCGAATACCTTACTAAATAAGCCGTATTTCGAGCAAATTTCGGCTTAATTTGGAAGATTTTGCGAATATCTTACTAAATAAGCCGTTTTTCGAGCAAATCTCGGCTTACTTTGGAAGATTTTGCGAATATCTTACTAAATAAGCCGTTTTTCAAGAAAATTTCGGCTTAATATCGAAGATTTTCGAATATCTTACTAAATAAGCTGTTTTTCGAGCAAATTTCGGCTTAATATGGAAGATTTTGCGAATATCTTACTAAATAAGCCGTTTTTTGAGCAAATTTCGGCTTAATTTGGAGGATTTTGCGAATATCTTACTAAATAAGCCGTTTTTCCAGCGAATATCGGCTTACTTTGGAGGATCTTGCAAATATCTTACTACATAAGCCGTTTTTCGAGCGAATTCCTGCTTAATTTGGAAGATTTTGCGAATATCTTACTAAATAAGCCGTTTTTCGAGCAAATTCCTGCTTAATTTGGAAGATCTTGCGAATATATTACTAAATAAGCCGTTTTTCGAGCAAATTTCGGCTTAATATGGTAGATTTTGCGAATATCTTACTAAATAAGCCGTTTTTCGAACAAATTTCGGACATATTTGGATGATTTTGCGAATATCTTACTAAATAAGCCGTTTTTCGAGCAAATTTCGGCTTAATTTGGAAGATTTTGCGAATATCTTACTAAATAAGCCGTTTTTCGACCAAATTTCGGCTTAATTTGGATGATTTTGCGAATATCTTACTAAATAAGCCGTTTTTCCAGCGAATTTTGGCTTACTATGGAAGATTTTGCGAATATCTTACTAAATAAGCCGTTTTTAATACGACTTTCGGCTTAATTTGGAAGATTTTGCGAATATCTTACTAAATAAGCCGTTTTTCCAGCGAATTTTGGCTTACTTTGGAAGATTTTGCGAATATCTTACTAAATAAGCCGTTTTTCGAGCAATTTCCTGATTAATTTAGAAGATTTTGGAATATCTTACTAAATAAGCCGTTTTCGAGCAAATTTCGGCTTAATTTGTATGATTTTGCGAATATCTTACTAAATAAGCCGTTTTTCGAGCAAATTTCGGCCTTATTTGGAAGATTTTGCGAATATCTTACTAAATAAGCCGTTTTTCAAGCGGATTTCGGCTTAATTTGGAAGATTTTGCGAATATCTTACTAAATAAGCCGTTTTTCAAGCGAATTTCGGCTTAATTTGGAAGATTTTGCGAATATCTTACTAAATAAGCCGTTTTTTGAGCAAATTTCGGCTTAATTTGGAAGATTTAGCGAATATCTTACATATATCCCGTTTTTCAAGCGAGTTTCGTCTTAATTTGGAAGATTTTGCGAATATCTTACTAAATAAGCCGTTTTTCAAGCGAATTTTGGCTTAATTTGGAAGATTCTGCGAATATCTTACTAATTAAGCCTTTTTTCGAGCAAATTTCGGCTTACTTTGAAAGATTTTGCGAATATCTTACTAAATAAGCCGTTTTTCAAGAAAATTTCGGCTTAATATCGAAGATTTTCGAATATCTTACTAAATAAGCTGTTTTTCGAGCAAATTTCGGCTTAATATGGAAGATTTTGCGAATATCTTACTAAATAAGCCGTTTTTTGAGCAAATTTCGGCTTAATTTGGAGGATTTTGCGAATATCTTACTAAATAAGCCGTTTTTCCAGCGAATTTCGGCTTACTTTGGAGGATCTTGCAAATATCTTACTAAATAAGCCGTTTTTCGAGCGAATTCCTGCTTAATTTGGAAGATTTTGCGAATATCTTACTAAATAAGCCGTTTTTCGAGCAAATTCCTGCTTAATTTGGAAGATCTTGCGAATATATTACTAAATAAGCCGTTTTTCGAGCAAATTTCGGCTTAATATGGTAGATTTTGCGAATATCTTACTAAATAAGCCGTTTTTCGAACAAATTTCGGACATATTTGGATGATTTTGCGAATATCTTACTAAATAAGCCGTTTTTCGAGCAAATTTCGGCTTAATTTGGAAGATTTTGCGAATATCTTACTAAATAAGCCGTTTTTCGACCAAATTTCGGCTTAATTTGGATGATTTTGCGAATATCTTACTAAATAAGCCGTTTTTCCAGCGAATTTTGGCTTACTATGGAAGATTTTGCGAATATCTTACTAAATAAGCCGTTTTTAATACGACTTTCGGCTTAATTTGGAAGATTTTGCGAATATCTTACTAAATAAGCCGTTTTTCCAGCGAATTTTGGCTTACTTTGGAAGATTTTGCGAATATCTTACTAAATAAGACGTTTTTCGAGCAATTTCCTGATTAATTTAGAAGATTTTGGAATATCTTACTAAATAAGCCGTTTTCGAGCAAATTTCGGCTTAATTTGTATGATTTTGCGAATATCTTACTAAATAAGCCGTTTTTCGAGCAAATTTCGGCCTTATTTGGAAGATTTTGCGAATATCTTACTAAATAAGCCGTTTTTTGAGCAAATTTCGGCTTAATTTGGAAGATTTAGCGAATATCTTACATATATCCCGTTTTTCAAGCGAGTTTCGTCTTAATTTGGAAGATTTTGCGAATATCTTACTAAATAAGCCGTTTTTCAAGCGAATTTTGGCTTAATTTGGAAGATTCTGCGAATATCTTACTAATTAAGCCTTTTTTCGAGCAAATTTCGGCTTACTTTGAAAGATTTTGCGAATATCTTACTAAATAAGCCGTTTTTCGAGCAAATTCCTGCTTAATTTGGAAGATTTTGCGAATATCTTACTAAATAAGCCGTATTTCGAGCAAATTTCGGCTTAATTTGGAAGATTTTTCGAATATCTTACTAAATAAGCCGTTTTTCGACCAAATTTCGGCTTAATTTGGAGGATTTTGCGAATATCTTACTAAATAAGCCGTTTTTCGAGTAAATTTCGGCTTAATTTGGAAGATTTTGCGAATATCTTACTAAATAAGCCGTTTTTCCAGCGAATTTTGGCTTACTTTGGAAGATTTTGCGAATATCTAACTAAATAAGCCGTTTTTCGGGCAAATTTTGGCTTACTTTGGAAGATTTTCCGAATATCTTACTAAATAAATCGTTTTTCGAGCGAATTTCGGCTTACTATGGAAGATTTTGCGAATATCTTACTAATTAAGCCGTTTTTCGAGCGAATTCCTGCTAAATTTGGAAGATTTTGCGAATATCTTACTAAATAAGCCGTTTTTCGACCAAATTTCGGCTTAATTTGGAAGATTTTGCGAATATCTTACTAAATAAGCCGTTCTTCGAGCAAATTTTGGCTTAATTTGGAAGATTTTGCGAATATCTTTCTAAATAAGCCGTTTTTCGAGAAAATTTCGGCTTAATTTGGAAGATTCTGCGAATATCTTACTAAATAAGCCGTTTTTCGAGCAAATTTCTGCTTCCTTTGAAAGATTTTGCGAATATCTTACTAAATAAGCCGTTTTTCGAGCAAATTTTGGCTTAATTTGGAAGGTTTTGCGAATATCTTACTAAATAAGCCGTTTTTCGAGCAAATTTCGGCTTACTTTGGAAGATTTTGCGAATATCTTACTAAATAAGCCGTTCTTCGAACAAATTCCTGCTTAATTTGGAAGATCTTGCGAATATCTTATTAAATAAGCCGTTTTTCGAGCAAATTTTGGCTTAATTTGGAAGATTTTGCGAATATCTTACTAAATAAGCCGTTTTTCGAGCAAATTTCGGCCATATTTGGAAGATTTTGCGAATATCTTACTAAATAAGCCGTTTTCGAGCAAATTTCGGCTTAATTTGTAAGATTTTGGAATATCTTACTAAATAAGCCGTTTTTCGAGCAAATTTCGGCTTAATTTGGAAGATTTTGCGAATATCTTACTAAATAAGCCGTTTTTCGAGCAATTTTCGGCTTAATTTGGAAGATTTTGCGAATATCTTACTAAATAAGCCTTTTTTCGAGCAAATTTCGGCTTACTTTGGAAGATTTTGCGAATATCTTACTAAATAAGCCGTTTTTCGAGCAAATTCCTGCTTAATTTGGAAGTATTTGCGAATATCTTACTAAATAAGCCGTTTTTCGACCAAATTTCGGCTTAATTTGGAGGATTTTGCGAATATCTTACTAAATAAGCCGTTTTTCGAGCAAATTTCGGCATAATTTGGAAGATTTTCCGAATATCTTAATAAATAAGCCGTTTTTCAAGCGAATTTCGGCTTAATTTGGAAGATTTTGCGAATATCTTACTAAATAAGCCGTTTTTCGAGCAAATTTCGGCTTAATTTGGAAGATTTTGCGAATATCTTACTAAATAAGCCGTTTTTCGAACAAATTCCTGCTTAATTTGGAAGATTTTGCGAATATCTTACTAAATAAGCCGTTTTTCGAGCAAATTTCGGCTTAATTTGGAAGATTTTGCGAATATCTTATTAAATAAGCCGTTTTTCGAGATAATTTCGGCTTAATTTGGAAGATTTTGCGAATATCTTACTAAATGAGCCGTTTTTCGAGTAAATTTCGGCTTACTTTGGAAGATTTTGCAAATATCTTACTAAATAACCCGTTTTTCGAGCGAATTCCTGCTTAATTTGGAAGACTTTGCGAATATCTTACTAAATAAGCCGTTTTTCGAGCAAATTTCAGCTTAATTTGGAAGATTTTGCGAATATCTTACTAAGTAAGCCGTTTTTTTGAGCAAATTTCGGCTTAATTTGGAAGATTTTGCGAATATCTAACTAAATGAGCCGTTTTTCGAGCAAATTTCGGCTTACTTTGGAAGATTTTGCGAATATCTTACTAAATAAATCGTTTTTCGAGCGAATTTTGGCTTAATTTGGAAGATTTTGCTAATATCTTACTAAATAAGCCGTTTTTCCAGCGAATTTTGGCTTACTATGGAAGATTTTGCGAATATATTACTAAATAAGCCGTTTTTCGAGCAAATTCCTTCTTAATTTGGAAGATTTAGCGAATATCTTACTAAATAAGCCGTTTTTCGAGCAAATTTCGGCTTAATTTGGAAGATTTTGCGAATATCTTACTAAATAAGCCGTTTTTCATGCGAATTTTGGCTTACTTTGGAAGATTTTGCGAATATCTAACTAAATAAGCCGTTTTTCGAGCAAATTTTGGCTTACTTTGGAAGATTTTCCGAATATCTTACTAAATAAATCGTTTTTCGAGCGAATTTCGGCTTAATTTGGAGGGTGTTGCGAATATCTTACTAAATAAGCCGTTTTTCGACCAAATTTCGGCTTAATTTGGAAGATTTTGCGAATATCTTACTAAATAAGCCGTTCTTCGAGCAAATTTCGGCTTAATTTGGAAGATTTTGCGAATATCTTACTAAATAAGCCGTTTTTCGAGCAAATTGCTGCTTAATTTGGAAGATTTTGCGAATATCTTACTAAATAAGCCGTTTTTCGAACAAATTCCTGCTTAATTTGGAAGATTTTGCGAATATCTTACTAAATAAGCCGTTTTTCGAGCAAATTTCGGCTTAATTTGGAAGATTTTGCGAATATCTTACTAAATAAGCCGTTTTTCAAGCGAATTTCGGCTTAATTTGGAAGATTTTGCGAATATCTTACTATATAAGCCGTATTTCGAGCAAATTTCGGCTTAATTTGGAAGATTTTTCGAATATCTTACTAAATAAGCCGTTTTTCGACCAAATTTCGGCTTAATTTGGAAGATTTTGCGAATATCTTACTAAATAAGCCGTTTTTCGAGCAAATTTCGGCTTAATTTGGAAGATTTTGCGAATATCTTACTAAATAAGCCGTTTTTCCAGCGAATTTTGGCTTACTTTGAAAGATTTTGCGAATATCTAACTAAATAAGCCGTTTTTCGAGCAAATTTTGGCTTACTTTGGAAGATTTTCCGAATATCTTAATAAATAAATCGTTTTTCGAGCGAATTTCGGCTTAATTTGGAAGATTTTGCGAATATCTTACTAAATAAGCCGTTTTTCGACTAAATTTCGGCTTAATTTGGAAGATTTTGCGAATATCTTACTAAATAAGCCGTTCTTCGAGCAAATTTCGGCTTAATTTGGAAGATTTTGCGAATATCTTACTAAATAAGCCGTTTTTCGAGAAGATTTCGGCTTAATTTGGAAGATTTTGCGAATATCTTACTAAATAAGCCGTTTTTCGAACAAATTCCTGCTTAATTTGGAAGATTTTGCGAATATCTTACTAAATAAGCCGTATTTCGAGCAAATTTCGGCTTAATTTGGAAGATTTTTCGAATATCTTACTAAATAAGCCGTTTTTCGACCAAATTTCGGCTTAATTTGGAAGATTTTGCGAATATCTTACTAAATAAGCCGTTTTTCGAGCAAATTTCGGCTTAATTTGGAAGATTTTGCGAATATCTTACTAAATAAGCCGTTTTTCCAGCGAATTTTGGCTTACTTTGAAAGATTTTGCGAATATCTAACTAAATAAGCCGTTTTTCGAGCAAATTTTGGCTTACTTTGGAAGATTTTCCGAATATCTTACTAAATAAATCGTTTTTCGAGCGAATTTCGGCTTAATTTGGAAGATTTTGCGAATATCTTACTAAATAAGCCGTTTTTCGACTAAATTTCGGCTTAATTTGGAAGATTTTGCGAATATCTTACTAAATAAGCCGTTCTTCGAGCAAATTTCGGCTTAATTTGGAAGATTTTGCGAATATCTTACTAAATAAGCCGTTTTTCGAGAAAATTTCGGCTTAATTTGGAAGATTTTGCGAATATCTTACTAAATAAGCCGTTTTTCGAACAAATTCCTGCTTAATTTGGAAGATTTTGCGAATATCTTACTAAATAAGCCGTTTTTCGAGCAAATTTCAGCTTAATTTGGAAGATTTTTCGAATATATTACTAAATAAGCCGTTTTTTTGAGCAAATTTCGGCTTAATTTGGAAGATTTTGCGAATATCTTACTAAATAAGCCGTTTTTCGAGCGAATTTCGGCTTAATTTGGAAGATTTTGCGAATATCTACTTAACTGAGCCGTTTTTCGAGCAAATTTCGGCTTACTTTGGAAGATTTTGCGAATATCTTACTAAATAAATCGTTTTTCGAGTGAATTATGGCTTAATTTGGAAGATTTTGCTAATATCTTACTAAATAAGCCGTTTTTCCAGCGAATTTTGGCTTACTATGGAAGATTTTGCGAATATCTTACTAAATAAGCCGTTTTCGAGCAAATTTCGGCTTAATTTGTTAGATTTTGGAATATCTTACTAAATAAGCCGTTTTTCGAGCAAATTTCGGCTTAATTTGGAAGATTTTGCGAATATCTTACTAAATAAGCCGTTTTTCGAGCAATTTTCGGCTTAATTTGGAAGATTTTGCGAATATCTTACTAAATAAGCCTTTTTTCGAGCAAATTTCGGCTTACTTTGGAAGATTTTGCGAATATCTTACTAAATAAGCCGTTTTTCGAGCAAATTCCTGCTTAATTTGGAAGTATTTGCGAATATCTTACTAAATAAGCCGTTTTTCGAGCGAATTTCGGCTTAATTTGGAAGATTTTGCGAATATCTACTTAACTGAGCCGTTTTTCGAGCAAATTTCGGCTTACTTTGGAAGATTTTGCGAATATCTTACTAAATAAATCGTTTTTCGAGTGAATTATGGCTTAATTTGGAAGATTTTGCTAATATCTTACTAAATAAGCCGTTTTTCCAGCGAATTTTGGCTTACTATGGAAGATTTTTCGAATATATTACTAAATAAGCCGTTTTTTTGAGCAAATTTCGGCTTAATTTGGAAGATTTTGCGAATATCTTACTAAATAAGCCGTTTTTCGAGCGAATTTCGGCTTAATTTGGAAGATTTTGCGAATATCTACTTAACTGAGCCGTTTTTCGAGCAAATTTCGGCTTACTTTGGAAGATTTTGCGAATATCTTACTAAATAAATCGTTTTTCGAGTGAATTATGGCTTAATTTGGAAGATTTTGCTAATATCTTACTAAATAAGCCGTTTTTCCAGCGAATTTTGGCTTACTATGGAAGATTTTGCGAATATCTTACTAAATAAGCCGTTTTCGAGCAAATTTCGGCTTAATTTGTTAGATTTTGGAATATCTTACTAAATAAGCCGTTTTTCGAGCAAATTTCGGCTTAATTTGGAAGATTTTGCGAATATCTTACTAAATAAGCCGTTTTTCGAGCAATTTTCGGCTTAATTTGGAAGATTTTGCGAATATCTTACTAAATAAGCCTTTTTTCGAGCAAATTTCGGCTTACTTTGGAAGATTTTGCGAATATCTTACTAAATAAGCCGTTTTTCGAGCAAATTCCTGCTTAATTTGGAAGTATTTGCGAATATCTTACTAAATAAGCCGTTTTTCGACCAAATTTCGGCTTAATTTGGAGGATTTTGCGAATATCTTACTAAATAAGCCGTTTTTCGAGCAAATTTCGGCATAATTTGGAAGATTTTCCGAATATCTTAATAAATAAGCCGTTTTTCAAGCGAATTTCGGCTTAATTTGGAAGATTTTGCGAATATCTTACTAAATAAGCCGTTTTTCGAGCAAATTTCGGCTTAATTTGGAAGATTTTGCGAATATCTTACTAAATAAGCCGTTTTTCGAACAAATTCCTGCTTAATTTGGAAGATTTTGCGAATATCTTACTAAATAAGCCGTTTTTCGATCAAATTTCGGCTTAATTTGGAAGATTTTGCGAATATCTTATTAAATAAGCCGTTTTTCGAGATAATTTCGGCTTAATTTGGAAGATTTTGCGAATATCTTACTAAATGAGCCGTTTTTCGAGTAAATTTCGGCTTAATTTGGAAGATTTTGCAAATATCTTACTAAATAACCCGTTTTTCGAGCGAATTCCTGCTTAATTTGGAAGACTTTGCGAATATCTTACTAAATAAGCCGTTTTTCGAGCAAATTTCAGCTTAATTTGGAAGATTTTGCGAATATCTTACTAAGTAAGCCGTTTTTTTGAGCAAATTTCGGCTTAATTTGGAAGATTTTGCGAATATCTAACTAAATGAGCCGTTTTTCGAGCAAATTTCGGCTTACTTTGGAAGATTTTGCGAATATCTTACTAAATAAATCGTTTTTCGAGCGAATTTTGGCTTATTTTGGAAGATTTTGCTAATATCTTACTAAATAAGCCGTTTTTCCAGCGAATTTTGGCTTACTATGGAAGATTTTGCGAATATATTACTAAATAAGCCGTTTTTCGAGCAAATTCCTTCGGAATTTGGAAGATTTACCGAATATCTTACTAAATAAGCCGTTTTTCGAGCAAATTTCGGCTTAATTTGGAAGATTTTGCGAATATCTTACTAAATAAGCCGTTTTTCGAGCAAATTTCGGCTTAATTTGGTAGATTTTGCGAATATCTTACTAAATAAGCCGTTTTTCGAGCAAATTTCGGACATATTTGGAAGATTTTGCGAATATCTTACTAAATAAGCCGTTTTTCGAGCAAATTTCGGCTTAATTTGGATGATTTTGCGAATATCTTACTAAATAAGCCGTTTTTCGAACAAATTCCTGCTTAATTTGGAAGATTTTGCGAATATCTTACTAAATAAGCCGTTTTTCGAGCAAATTTCGGCTTAATTTGGAAGATTTTGCGAATATCTTACTAAATAAGCCGTTTTTCAAGCGAATCTCGGCTTAATTTGGAAGATTTTGCGAATATCTTACTAAATGAGCCTTTTGTCGAGTAAATTTCGGCTTAATTTGGAAGATTTTGCGAATATCTTACTAAATAACCCGTTTTTCGAGCGAATTCCTGCTTAATTTGGAAGACTTTGCGAATATCTTACTAAATAAGCCGTTTTTCGAGCAAATTTCAGCTTAATTTGGAAGATTTTGCGAATATCTTACTATATAAGCCGTATTTCGAGCAAATTTCGGCTTAATTTGGAAGATTTTGCGAATATCTTACTAAATAAGCCGTTTTTCGACCAAATTTCGGCTTAATTTGGAGGATTTTGCGAATATCTTACTAAATAAGCCGTTTTTCGAGCAAATTTCGGCATAATTTGGAAGATTTTCCGAATATCTTAATAAATAAGCCGTTTTTCAAGCGAATTTCGGCTTAATTTGGAAGATTTTGCGAATATCTTACTAAATAAGCCGTTTTTCGAGCAAATTTCGGCTTAATTTGGAAGATTTTGCGAATATCTTACTAAATAAGCCGTTTTTCGAACAAATTCCTGCTTAATTTGGAAGATTTTGCGAATATCTTACTAAATAAGCCGTTTTTCGATCAAATTTCGGCTTAATTTGGAAGATTTTGCGAATATCTTATTAAATAAGCCGTTTTTCGAGATAATTTCGGCTTAATTTGGAAGATTTTGCGAATATCTTACTAAATGAGCCGTTTTTCGAGTAAATTTCGGCTTAATTTGGAAGATTTTGCAAATATCTTACTAAATAACCCGTTTTTCGAGCGAATTCCTGCTTAATTTGGAAGACTTTGCGAATATCTTACTAAATAAGCCGTTTTTCGAGCAAATTTCAGCTTAATTTGGAAGATTTTGCGAATATCTTACTAAGTAAGCCGTTTTTTTGAGCAAATTTCGGCTTAATTTGGAAGATTTTGCGAATATCTAACTAAATGAGCCGTTTTTCGAGCAAATTTCGGCTTACTTTGGAAGATTTTGCGAATATCTTACTAAATAAATCGTTTTTCGAGCGAATTTTGGCTTAATTTGGAAGATTTTGCTAATATCTTACTAAATAAGCCGTTTTTCCAGCGAATTTTGGCTTACTATGGAAGATTTTGCGAATATATTACTAAATAAGCCGTTTTTCGAGCAAATTCCTTCGGAATTTGGAAGATTTACCGAATATCTTACTAAATAAGCCGTTTTTCGAGCAAATTTCGGCTTAATTTGGAAGATTTTGCGAATATCTTACTAAATAAGCCGTTTTTCGAGCAAATTTCGGCTTAATTTGGTAGATTTTGCGAATATCTTACTAAATAAGCCGTTTTTCGAGCAAATTTCGGACATATTTGGAAGATTTTGCGAATATCTTACTAAATAAGCCGTTTTTCGAGCAAATTTCGGCTTAATTTGGATGATTTTGCGAATATCTTACTAAATAAGCCGTTTTTTGAGCAAATTTCGGCTTAATTTGGAAGATTTTGCGAATATCTTACTAAATAAGCCGTTTTTCAAGCGAATCTCGGCTTAATTTGGAAGATTTTGCGAATATCTTACTAAATAAGCCGTTTTTTGAGCAAATTTCGGCTTAATTTGGAAGATTTTGCGAATATCTTACTAAATGAGCCTTTTGTCGAGTAAATTTCGGCTTAATTTGGAAGATTTTGCGAATATCTTACTAAATAACCCGTTTTTCGAGCGAATTCCTGCTTAATTTGGAAGACTTTGCGAATATCTTACTAAATAAGCCGTTTTTCGAGCAAATTTCAGCTTAATTTGGAAGATTTTGCGAATATCTTACTATATAAGCCGTATTTCGAGCAAATTTCGGCTTAATTTGGAAGATTTTTCGAATATCTTACTAAATAAGCCGTTTTTCGACCAAATTTCGGCTTAATTTGGAAGATTTTGCGAATATCTTACTAAATAAGCCGTTTTTCGAGCAAATTTCGGCTTAATTTGGAAGATTTTGCGAATATCTTACTAAATAAGCCGTTTTTCCAGCGAATTTTGGCTTACTTTGGAAGATTTTGCGAATATCTAACTAAATAAGCCGTTTTTCGAGCAAATTTTGGCTTACTTTGGAAGATTTTCCGAATATCTTACTAAATAAATCGTTTTTCGAGCGAATTTCGGCTTAATTTGGAAGATTTTGCGAATATCTTACTAAATAAGCCGTTTTTCGACCAAATTTCGGCTTAATTTGGAAGATTTTGCGAATATCTTACTAAATAAGCCGTTCTTCGAGCAAATTTCGGCTTAATTTGGAAGATTTTGCGAATATCTTACTAAATAAGCCGTTTTTCGAGAAAATTTCGGCTTAATTTGGAAGATTTTGCGAATATCTTACTAAATAAGCCGTTTTTCGAACAAATTCCTGCTTAATTTGGAAGATTTTGCGAATATCTTACTAAATAAGCCGTTTTTCGAGCAAATTTCGGCTTAATTTGGAAGATTTTGCGAATATCTTACTAAATAAGCCGTTTTTCAAGCGAATCTCGGCTTAATTTGGAAGATTTTGCGAATATCTTACTAAATAAGCCGTTTTTCGAGCGAATTCCTGCTTAATTTGGAAGACTTTGCGAATATCTTACTAAATAAATCGTTTTTCGAGTGAATTTTGGCTTAATTTGGAAGATTTTGCTAATATCTTACTAAATAAGCCGTTTTTCCAGCGAATTTTGGCTTACTATGGAAGATTTTGCGAATATCTTACTAAATAAGCCGTTTTTCGAGCAAATTCCTGCTTAATTTGGAAGATTTTGCGAATATCTTACTAAATAAGCCGTTTTTCGAGCAAATTTCGGCTTAATTTGGAAGATTTTGCGAATATCTTACTAAATAAGCTAATTTTCGAGCGAATTTCGGCTTACTTTGGAAGAGTTTGCGAATATCTTACTAAATAAGCCGTTTTTCAAGCGAATTTCGGCTTAATTTGTATGATTTTGCGAATATCTTACTAAATAAGCCGTTTTTCAAGAAAATTTCGGCTTAATATCGAAGATTTTCGAATTTCTTACTAAATAAGCTGTTTTTCGAGCAAATTTCGGCTTAATATGGAAGATTTTGCGAATATCTTACTAAATAAGCCGTTTTTCGAGCAAATTTCGGCTTAATTTGGAAGATTTTGCGAATATCTTACTAAATAAGCCGTTTTTCGAGCAATTTTCGGCTTAATTTGGAAGATTTTGCGAATATCTTACTAAATAAGCCTTTTTTCGAGCAAATTTCGGCTTACTTTGGAAGATTTTGCGAATATCTTACTAAATAAGCCGTTTTTCGAGCAAATTCCTGCCTAATTTGGAAGATTTTGCGAATATCTTACTAAATAAGCCGTATTTCGAACAAATTTCGGCTTAATTTGGAAGATTTTTCGAATATCTTACTAAATAAGCCGTTTTTTGACCAAATTTCGGCTTAATTTGGAAGATTTTGCGAATATCTTACTAAATAAGCCGTTTTTCGAGCAAATTTCGGCTTAATTTGGAAGATTTTGCGAAGATCTTACTAAATAAGCCGTTTTTCATGCGAATTTCGGCTTAATTTGGAAGATTTTGCGGATATCTAACTAAATAAGCCGTTTTTCGAGCAAATTTTGGCTTACTTTGGAAGATTTTCCGAATATCTTACTAAATAAATCGTTTTTCGAGCGAATTTCGGCTTAATTTGGAGGGTTTTGCGAATATCTTACTAAATAAGCCGTTTTTTGACCAAATTTCGGCTTACTTTGGAAGAGTTTGCGAATATCTTACTAAATAAGCCGTTTTTCGAGAAAATTTCGGCTTAATTTGGAAGATTTTGCGAATATCTTACTAAATAAGCCGTTTTTCGAACAAATTCCTGCTTAATTTGGAAGATTTTGCGAATATCTTACTAAATAAGCCGTTTTTCGAGCAAATTTCGGCTTAATTTGGAAGATTTTGCGAATATCTTACTAAATAAGCCGTTTTTCAAGCGAATCTCGGCTTAATTTGGAAGATTTTGCGAATATCTTACTAAATAAGCCGTTTTTTGAGCAAATTTCGGCTTAATTTGGAAGATTTAGCGAATATCTTACATATATCCCGTTTTTCAAGCGAGTTTCGTCTTAATTTGGAAGATTTTGCGAATATCTTACTAAATAAGCCGTTTTTCAAGCGAATTTTGGCTTAATTTGGAAGATTCTGCGAATATCTTACTAATTAAGCCTTTTTTCGAGCAAATTTCGGCTTACTTTGGAAGATTTTGCGAATATCTTACTAAATAAGCCGTTTTTCGAGCAAATTTCGGACATATTTGGAAGATTTTGCGAATATCTTACTATATAAGCCGTATTTCGAGCAAATTTCGGCTTAATTTGGAAGATTTCTCGAATATCTTACTAAATAAGCCGTTTTTCGACCAAATTTCGGCTTAATTTGGAAGATTTTGCGAATATCTTACTAAATAAGCCGTTTTTCGAGCAAATTTCGGCTTAATTTGGAAGATTTTGCGAATATCTTACTAAATAAGCCGTTTTTCCAGCGAATTTTGGCTTACTTTGGAAGATTTTGCGAATATCTAACTAAATAAGCCGTTTTTCGAGCAAATTTTGGCTTACTTTGGAAGATTTTCCGAATATCTTACTAAATAAATCGTTTTTCGAGCGAATTTCGGCTTAATTTGGAAGATTTTGCGAATATCTTACTAAATAAGCCGTTTTTCGACCAAATTTCGGCTTAATTTGGAAGATTTTGCGAATATCTTACTAAATAAGCCGTTCTTCGAGCAAATTTCGGCTTAATTTGGAAGATTTTGCGAATATCTTACTAAATAAGCCGTTTTTCGAGAAAATTTCGGCTTAATTTGGAAGATTTTGCGAATATCTTACTAAATAAGCCGTTTTTCGAACAAATTCCTGCTTAATTTGGAAGATTTTGCGAATATCTTACTAAATAAGCCGTTTTTCGAGCAAATTTCGGCTTAATTTGGAAGATTTTGCGAATATCTTACTAAATAAGCCGTTTTTCAAGCGAATCTCGGCTTAATTTGGAAGATTTTGCGAATATCTTACTAAATAAGCCGTTTTTTGAGCAAATTTCGGCTTAATTTGGAAGATTTTGCGAATATCTTACTAAATGAGCCTTTTGTCGAGTAAATTTCGGCTTAATTTGGAAGATTTTGCGAATATCTTACTAAATAACCCGTTTTTCGAGCGAATTCCTGCTTAATTTGGAAGACTTTGCGAATATCTTACTAAATAAGCCGTTTTTCGAGCAAATTTCAGCTTAATTTGGAAGATTTTTCGAATATCTTACTAAATAAGCCGTTTTTTTGAGCAAATTTCGGCTTAATTTGGAAGATTTTGCGAATATCTTACTAAATAAGCCGTTTTTCGAGCGAATTTCGGCTTAATTTGGAAGATTTTGCGAATATCTACTTAACTGAGCCGTTTTTCGAGCAAATTTCGGCTTACTTTGGAAGATTTTGCGAATATCTTACTAAATAAATCGTTTTTCGAGTGAATTATGGCTTAATTTGGAAGATTTTGCTAATATCTTACTAAATAAGCCGTTTTTCCAGCGAATTTTGGCTTACTATGGAAGATTTTGCGAATATCGTACTAAATAAGCCGTTTTTCGAGAAAATTCCTGCTAAATTTGGAAGATTTTGCGAATATCTTACTAAATAAGCCGTTTTTCGAGCAAATTTCGGCTTAATTTGGAAGATTTTGCGAATATCTTACTAAATAAGCTAATTTTCGAGCGAATTTCGGCTTACTTTGGAAGAGTTTGCGAATATCTTACTAAATGAGCCGTTTTTCGAGTAAATTTCGGCTTAATTTGGAAGATTTTGCGAATATCTTACTAAATAACCCGTTTTTCGAGCGAATTCCTGCTTAATTTGGAAGACTTTGCGAATATCTTACTAAATAAGCCGTTTTTCGAGCAAATTTCAGCTTAATTTGGAAGATTTTTCGAATATCTTACTAAATAAGCCGTTTTTTGAGCAAATTTCGGCTTAATTTGGAAGATTTTGCGAATATCTTACTAAATAAGCCGTTTTTCGAGCGAATTTCGGCTTAATTTGGAAGATTTTGCGAATATCTACTTAACTGAGCCGTTTTTCGAGCAAATTTCGGCTTACTTTGGAAGATTTTGCGAATATCTTACTAAATAAATCGTTTTTCGAGTGAATTATGGCTTAATTTGGAAGATTTTGCTAATATCTTACTAAATAAGCCGTTTTTCCAGCGAATTTTGGCTTACTATGGAAGATTTTGCGAATATCTTACTAAATAAGCCGTTTTTCGAGCAAATTCCTGCTTAATTTGGAAGATTTTGCGAATATCTTACTAAAAAAGCCTTTTTTCCAGCAAATTTCGGCTTAATTTGGAAGATTTTGCGAATATCTTACTAAATAAGCTAATTTTCGAGCGAATTTCGGCTTACTTTGGAAGAGTTTGCGAATATCTTACTAAATAAGCCGTTTTTCAAGCGAATTTCGGCTTAATTTGGAAGATTTTGCGAATATCTTACTAAATAAGCCGTTTTTCAAAAAAATTTCGGCTTAATATCGAAGATTTTCGAATATCTTACTAAATAAGCTGTTTTTCGAGCAAATTTTGGCTTAATATGGAAGATTTTGCGAATATCTTACTAAATAAGCCGTTTTTCGAGCAAATTTCGGCTTAATTTGGAAGATTTTGCGAATATCTTACTAAATAAGCCGTTTTTCGAGCAATTTTCGGCTTAATTTGGAAGATTTTGCGAATATCTTACTAAATAAGCCTTTTTTGAGCAAATTTCGGCTTAATTTGGAAGATTTTGCGAATATCTTACTAAATAAGCCGTTTTTCGAGCAAATTCCTGCTTAATTTGGAAGATTTTGCGAATATCTTACTAAATAAGCCGTATTTCGAACAAATTTCGGCTTAATTTGGAAGATTTTTCGAATATCTTACTAAATAAGCCGTTTTTCGAGCAAATTTCGGCTTAATTTGGAAGATTTTTACGAATATCTTACTAAATAAGCCGTTTTTCATGCGAATTTTGGCTTACTTTGGAAGATTTTGCAAATATCTAACTAAATAAGCCGTTTTTCGAGCAAATTTTGGCTTACTTTGGAAGATTTTCCGAATATCTTACTAAATAAATCGTTTTTCGAGCGAATTTCGGCTTAATTTGGAGGGTTTTGCGAATATCTTACTAAATAAGCCGTTTTTCGACCAAATTTCGGCTTAATTTGGAAGATTTTGCGAATATCTTACTAAATAAGCCGTTCTTCGAGCAAATTTCGGCTTAATTTGGAAGATTATGCGAATATCTTACTAAATAAGCCGTTTTTTGAGAAAATTTCGGCTTAATTTGGAAGATTTTGCGAATATCTTACTAAATAAGCCGTTTTTCGAACAAATTTCTGCTTAATTTGGAAGATATTGCGAATATCTTACTAAATAAGCCGTATTTCGAACAAATTTCGGCTTAATTTGGAAGATTTTTCGAATATCTTACTAAATAAGCCGTTTTTTGACCAAATTTCGGCTTAATTTGGAAGATTTTGCGAATATCTTACTAAATAAGCCGTTTTTCGAGCAAATTTCGGCTTAATTTGGAAGATTTTGCGAATATCTTACTAAATAAGCCGTTTTTCATGCGAATTTTGGCTTACTTTGGAAGATTTTGCGAATATCTAACTAAATAAGCCGTTTTTCGAGCAAATTTTGGCTTACTTTGGAAGATTTTCCGATTATCTTACTAAATAAATCGTTTTTCGAGCGAATTTCGGCTTAATTTGGAGGGTTTTGCGAATATCTTACTAAATAAGCCGTTTTTCGACCAAATTTCGGCTTAATTTGGAAGATTTTGCGAATATCTTACTAAATAAGCCGTTCTTCGAGCAAATTTCGGCTTAATTTGGAAGATTTTGCGAATATCTTACTAAATAAGCCGTTTTTCGAGAAAATTTCGGCTTAATTTGGAAGATTTTGCGAATATCTTACTAAATAAGCCGTTTTTCGAACAAATTCCTGCTTAATTTGGAAGATTTTGCGAATATCTTACTAAATAAGCCGTTTTTCGAGCAAATTTCGGCTTAATTTGGAAGATTTTGCGAATATCTTACTAAATAAGCCGTTTTTCAAGCGAATTTCGGCTTAATTTGGAAGATTTTGCGAATATCTGACTAAATAAGCCGTTTTTCGAGAAAATTTCGGCTTAATTTGGAAGATTTTGCGAATATCTTACTAAATGAGCCGTTTTTCGAGTAAATTACGGCTTAATTTGGAAGATTTTGCGAATATCTTACTAAATAACCCGTTTTTCGAGCGAATTCCTGCTTAATTTGGAAGACTTTGCGAATATCTTACTAAATAAGCCGTTTTTCGAGCAAATTTCAGCTTAATTTGGAAGATTTTGCGAATATCTTACTAAATAAGCCGTTTTTTTGAGCAAATTTCGGCTTACTTTGGAAGATTTTGCGAATTTCTTACAAAATAAATCGTTTTTCGAGTGAATTTTGACTTAATTTGGAATATTTTGCTAATATCTTACTAAATAAGCCGTTTTTCCAGCGAATTTTGGTTTACTATGGAAGATTTTGCGAATATCTAACTAAATAAGCCGTTTTTCGAGCAAATTCCTGCTTAATTTGGAAGATTTTGCGAATATCTTACTAAATAAGCCGTTTTTCGAGCAAATTTCGGCTTAATTTGGAAGATTTTGCGAATATCTTACTAAATAAGCTAATTTTCGAGCGAATTTCGGCTTACTTTGGAAGATTTTGCGAATATCTTACTAAATAAGCCGTTTTTCATGCGAATTTCGGCTTAATTTGGAAGATTTTGCGAATATCTTACTAAATAAGCCGTTTTTCAAGAAAATTTCGGCTTAATATCGAAGATTTTCGAATATCTTACTAAATAAGCTGTTTTTCGAGCAAATTTCGGCTTAATTTGGAAGATTTTGCGAATATCTTACTAAATAAGCCGTTTTTCGAGCGAATTCCTGCTTAATTTGGAAGACTTTGCGAATATCTTACTAAATAAATCGTTTTTCGAGTGAATTTTGGCTTAATTTGGAAGATTTTGCTAATATCTTACTAAATAAGCCGTTTTTCCAGCGAATTTTGGCTTACTATGGAAGATTTTGCGAATATCTTACTAAATAAGCCGTTTTTCGAGCAAATTCCTGCTTAATTTGGAAGATTTTGCGAATATCTTACTAAATAAGCCGTTTTTCGAGCAAATTTCGGCTTAATTTGGAAGATTTTGCGAATATCTTACTAAATAAGCTAATTTTCGAGCGAATTTCGGCTTACTTTGGAAGAGTTTGCGAATATCTTACTAAATAAGCCGTTTTTCAAGCGAATTTCGGCTTAATTTGTAAGATTTTGCGAATATCTTACTAAATAAGCCGTTTTTCAAGAAAATTTCGGCTTAATATCGAAGATTTTCGAATATCTTACTAAATAAGCTGTTTTTCGAGCAAATTTCGGCTTAATATGGAAGATTTTGCGAATATCTTACTAAATAAGCCGTTTTTCGAGCAAATTTCGGCTTAATTTGGAAGATTTTGCGAATATCTTACTAAATAAGCCGTTTTTCGAGCAATTTTCGGCTTAATTTGGAAGATTTTGCGAATATCTTACTAAATAAGCCTTTTTTCGAGCAAATTTCGGCTTACTTTGGAAGATTTTGCGAATATCTTACTAAATAAGCCGTTTTTCGAGCAAATTCCTGCCTAATTTGGAAGATTTTGCGAATATCTTACTAAATAAGCCGTATTTCGAACAAATTTCGGCTTAATTTGGAAGATTTTTCGAATATCTTACTAAATAAGCCGTTTTTTGACCAAATTTCGGCTTAATTTGGAAGATTTTGCGAATATCTTACTAAATAAGCCGTTTTTCGAGCAAATTTCGGCTTAATTTGGAAGATTTTGCGAAGATCTTACTAAATAAGCCGTTTTTCATGCGAATTTCGGCTTAATTTGGAAGATTTTGCGGATATCTAACTAAATAAGCCGTTTTTCGAGCAAATTTTGGCTTACTTTGGAAGATTTTCCGAATATCTTACTAAATAAATCGTTTTTCGAGCGAATTTCGGCTTAATTTGGAGGGTTTTGCGAATATCTTACTAAATAAGCCGTTTTTTGACCAAATATCGGCTTAATTTGGAAGATTTTGCGAATATCTTACTAAATAAGCCGTTCTTCGAGCAAATTTCGGCTTAATTTGGAAGATTTTGCGAATATCTTACTAAATAAGCCGTTTTTCGAGAAAATTTCGGCTTAATTTGGAAGATTTTGCGAATATCTTACTAAATAAGCCGTTTTTCGAACAAATTCCTGCTTAATTTGGAAGATTTTCCGAATATCTTACTAAATAAGCCGTTTTTCGAGCAAATTTCGGCTTAATTTGGAAGATTTTGCGAATATCTTACTAAATAAGCCGTTTTCCAAGCGAATTTCGGCTTAATTTGGAAGATTTTGCGAATATCTTACTAAATAAGCCGTTTTTCGAGAAAATTTCGGCTTAATTTGGAAGATTTTGCGAATATCTTACTAAATGAGCCGTTTTTCGAGTAAATTTCGGCTTAATTTGGAAGATTTTGCGAATATCTTACTAAATAACCCGTTTTATGAGCGAATTCCTGCTTAATTTGGAAGACTTTGCGAATATCTTACTAAATAAGCCGTTTTTCGAGCAAATTTCAGCTTAATTTGGAAGATTTTGCGAATATCTTACTAAATAAGCCGTTTTTTTGAGCAAATTTCGGCTTAATTTGGAAGATTTTGCGAATATCTTACTAAATAAGCCGTTTTTCGAGCGAATTTCGGCTTAATTTGGAAGATTTTGCGAATATCAAACTAACTGAGCCGTTTTTCGAGCAAATTTCGGCTTACTTTGGAAGATTTTGCGAATTTCTTACTAAATAAATCGTTTTTCGAGTGAATTTTGACTTAATTTGGAATATTTTGCTAATATCTTACTAAATAAGCCGTTTTTCCAGCGAATTTTGGTTTACTATGGAAGATTTTGCGAATATCTTACTAAATAAGCCGTTTTTCGAGCAAATTCCTGCTTAATTTGGAAGATTTTGCGAATATCTTACTAAATAAGCCGTTTTTCAAGAAAATTTCGGCTTAATTTGGAAGATTTTGCGAATATCTTACTAAATAAGCTAATTTTCGAGCGAATTTCGGCTTACTTTGGAAGAGTTTGCGAATATCTTACTAAATAAGCCGTTTTTCAAGCGAATTTCGGCTTAATTTGGAAGATTTTGCGAATATCTTACTAAATAAGCCGTTTTTCAAGAAAATTTCGGCTTAATATCGAAGATTTTCGAATATCTTACTAAATAAGCTGTTTTTCGAGCAAATTTCGGCTTAATATGGAAGATTTTGCGAATATCTTACTAAATAAGCCGTTTTTCGAGCAAATTTCGGCTTAATTTGGAAGATTTTGCGAATATCTTACTAAATAAGCCGTTTTTCGAGCAATTTTCGGCTTAATTTGGAAGATTTTGCGAATATCTTACTAAATAAGCCTTTTTTCGAGCAAATTTCGGCTTACTTTGGAAGATTTTGCGAATATCTTACTAAATAAGCCGTTTTTCGAGCAAATTTCGGCTAAATTTGGAAGATTTTGCGAATATCTTACTAAATAAGCCGTTTTTCCAGCGAATTTTGGCTTACTTTGGAAGATTTTGCGAATATCTAACTAAATAAGCCGTTTTTCGAGCAAATTTTGGCTTACATTGGAAGATTTTCCGAATATCTTACTAAATAAATCGTTTTTCGAGCGAATTTCGGCTTAATTTGTAGGATTTTGCGAATATCTTACTAAATAAGCCGTTTTTCGACCAAATTTCGGCTTAATTTGGAAGATTTTGCGAATATCTTACTAAATAAGCCGTTTTTCGAACAAATTCCTGCTTAATTTGGAAGATTTTGCGAATATCTTACTAAATAAGCCGTTTTTCGAGAAAATTTCGGCTTAATTTGGAAGATTTTGCGAATATCTTACTAAATAAGCCATTTTTCGAACAAATTCCTGCTTAATTTGGAAGATTTTGCGAATATCTTACTAAATAAGCCGTTTTTCGAGCAAATTTCGGCTTAATTTGGAAGATTTTGCGAATATCTTACTAAATAAGCCGTTTTTCAAGCGAAGTTCGGCTTAATTTGGAAGATTTTGCGAATATCTTACTAAATAAGCCGTTTTTCGAACAAATTCCTGCTTAATTTGGAAGATTTTGTGAATATCTTACTAAATAAGCCGTTTTTCGAGCAAATTTCGGCTTAATTTGGAAGATTTTGCGAATATCTTACTAAATAAGCCGTTTTTCGAGAAAATTTCGGCTTAATTTGGAAGATTTTGCGAATATCTTACTAAATGAGCCGTTTTTCGAGTAAATTTCGGCTTAATTTGGAAGATTTTGCGAATATCTTACTAAATAACCCGTTTTACGAGCGAATTCCTGCTTAATTTGGAAGACTTTGCGAATATCTTACTAAATAAGCCGTTTTTCGAGCAAATTTCAGCTTAATTTGGAAGATTTTGCGAATATCTTACTAAATAAGCCGTTTTTTTGAGCAAAATTCGGCTTAATTTGGAAGATTTTGCGAATATCTTACTAAATAAGCCGTTTTTCCAGCGAATTTTGGCTTACTATGGAAGATTTTGCGAATATCTTACTAAATAAGCCGTTTTTCGAGCAAATTCCTGCTTAATTTGGAAGATTTTGCGAATATCTTACTAAATAAGCCGTTTTTCAAGCGAATTTCGGCTTAATTTGGAAGATTTTGCGAATATCTTACTAAATAAGCCGTTTTTTGAGAAAATTTCGGCTTAATTTGGAAGATTTTGCGAATATCTTACTAAATAAGCCGTTTTTCGAACAAATTCCTGCTTAATTTGGAAGATTTTGCGAATATCTTACTAAATAAGCCGTATTTCGAACAAATTTCGGCTTAATTTGGAAGATTTTTCGAATATCTTACTAAATAAGCCGTTTTTTGACCAAATTTCGGCTTAATTTGGAAGATTTTGCGAATATCTTACTAAATAAGCCGTTTTTCGAGCAAATTTCGGCTTAATTTGGAAGATTTTGCGAATATCTTACTAAATAAGCCGTTTTTCATGCGAATTTTGGCTTACTTTGGAAGATTTTGCGAGTAACTAACTAAATAAGCCGTTTTTCGAGCAAATTTTGGCTTACTTTGGAAGATTTTCCGAATATCTTACTAAATAAATCGTTTTTCGAGCGAATTTCGGCTTAATTTGGAGGGTGTTGCGAATATCTTACTAAATAAGCCGTTTTTCGACCAAATTTCGGCTTAATTTGGAAGATTTTGCGAATATCTTACTAAATAAGCCGTTCTTCGAGCAAATTTCGGCTTAATTTGGAAGATTTTGCGAATATCTTACTAAATAAGCCGTTTTTCGAGCAAATTGCTGCTTAATTTGGAAGATTTTGCGAATATCTTACTAAATAAGCCGTTTTTCGAACAAATTCCTGCTTAATTTGGAAGATTTTGCGAATATCTTACTAAATAAGCCGTTTTTCGAGCAAATTTCGGCTTAATTTGGAAGATTTTGCGAATATCTTACTAAATAAGCCGTTCTTCAAGCGAATTTCGGCTTAATTTGGAAGATTTTGCGAATATCTTACTAAATAAGCCGTTTTTCGAGTGAATTTTGACTTAATTTGGAATATTTTGCTAATATCTTACTAAATAAGCAGTTTTTCGAGTAAATTACGGCTTAATTTGGAAGATTTTGCGAATATCTTACTAAATAACCCGTTTTTCGAGCGAATTCCTGCTTAATTTGGAAGACTTTGCGAATATCTTACTAAATAAGCCGTTTTTTGAGCAAATTTCAGCTTAATTTGGAAGATTTTGCGAATATCTTACAAAATAAGCCGTTTTTTTGAGCAAATTTCGGCTTAATTTGGAAGATTTTGCGAATATCTTACTAAATAAGCCGTTTTTCGAGCGAATTTCGGCTTAATTTGGAAGATTTTGCGAATATCTAACTAACTGAGCCGTTTTTCGAGCAAATTTCGGCTTACTTTGGAAGATTTTGCGAATTTCTTACTAAATAAATCGTTTTTCGAGTGAATTTTGACTTAATTTGGAATATTTTGCTAATATCTTACTAAATAAGCCGTTTTTCCAGCGAATTTTGGTTTACTATGGAAGATTTTGCGAATATCTTACTAAATAAGCCGTTTTTCGACCAAATTTCGGCTTAATTTGGAAGATTTTGCGAATATCTTACTAAATAAGCCGTTTTTTGAGCAAATTTCGGCTTAATTTGGAAGATTTTGCGAATATCTTACTAAATAAGCTAATTTTCGAGCGAATTTCGGCTTACTTTGGAAGATTTTGCGAATATCTTACTAAATAAGCCGTTTTTCAAGCGAATTTCGGCTTAATTTGGAAGATTTTGCGAATATCTTACTAAATAAGCCGTTTTTCAAGAAAATTTCGGCTTAATATCGAAGATTTTCGAATATCTTACTAAATAAGCTGTTTTTCGAGCAAATTTCGGCTTAATATGGAGGATTTTGCGAATATCTTACTAAATAAGCCGTTTTTCGAGCAAATTTCGGCTTAATTTGGAAGATTTTGCGAATATCTTACTAAATAAGCCGTTTTTCGAGCGAATTCCTGCTTAATTTGGAAGACTTTGCGAATATCTTACTAAATAAATCGTTTTTCGAGTGAATTTTGGCTTAATTTGGAAGATTTTGCTAATATCTTACTAAATAAGCCGTTTTTCGAGCGAATTCCTGCTTAATTTGGAAGATTTTGCGAATATCTTACTAAATAAGCCGTTTTTCGAGCAAATTCCTGCTTAATTTGGAAGATTTTGCGAATATCTTACTAAATAAGCCGTTTTTCGAGCAAATTTCGGCTTAATTTGGAAGATTTTGCGAATATCTTACTAAATAAGCTAATTTTCGAGCGAATTTCGGCTTACTTTGGAAGAGTTTGCGAATATCTTACTAAATAAGCCGTTTTTCAAGCGAATTTCGGCTTAATTTGGAAGATTTTGCGAATATCTTACTAAATAAGCCGTTTTTCAAGAAAATTTCGGCTTAATATCGAAGATTTTCGAATATCTTACTAAATAAGCTGTTTTTCGAGCAAATTTCGGCTTAATATGGAAGATTTTGCGAATATCTTACTAAATAAGCCGTTTTTCGAGCAAATTTCGGCTTAATTTGGAAGATTTTGCGAATATCTTACTAAATAAGCCGTTTTTCGAGCAATTTTCGGCTTAATTTGGAAGATTTTGCGAATATCTTACTAAATAAGCCGTTTTTCGAGCAAATTTCGGCTTACTTTGGAAGATTTTGCGAATATCTTACTAAATAAGCCGTTTTTCGAGCAAATTCCTGCTTAATTTGGAAGATTTTGCGAATATCTTACTAAATAAGCCGTATTTCGAACAAATTTCGGCTTAATTTGGAAGATTTTTCGAATATCTTACTAAATAAGCCGTTTTTTGACCAAATTTCGGCTTAATTTGGAAGATTTTGCGAATATCTTACTAAATAAGCCGTTTTTCGAGCAAATTTCGGCTTAATTTGGAAGATTTTGCGAAGATCTTACTAAATAAGCCGTTTTTCATGCGAATTTCGGCTTAATTTGGAAGATTTTGCGGATATCTAACTAAATAAGCCGTTTTTCGAACAAATTTTGGCTTACTTTGGAAGATTTTCCGAATATCTTACTAAATAAATCGTTTTTCGAGCGAATTTCGGCTTAATTTGGAGGGTTTTGCGAATATCTTACTAAATAAGCCGTTTTTCGACCAAATTCCGGCTTAATTTGGATGATTTTGCGAATATCTTACTAAATAAGCCGTTCTTCGAGCAAATTTCGGCTTAATTTGGAAGATTTTGCGAATATCTTACTAAATAAGCCGTTTTTCGAGAAAATTTCGGCTTAATTTGGAAGATTTTGCGAATATCTTACTAAATAAGCCGTTTTTCGAACAAATTCCTGCTTAATTTGGAAGATTTTGCGAATATCTTACTAAATAAGCCGTTTTTCGAGCAAATTTCGGCTTAATTTGGAAGATTTTGCGAATATCTTACTAAATAAGCCGTTTTTCAAGCGAATTTCGGCTTAATTTGGAAGATTTTGCGAATATCTTACTAAATAAGCCGTTTTTCGAAAAAATTTCGGCTTAATTTGGAAGATTTTGCGAATATCTTACTAAATGAGCCGTTTTTCGAGTAAATTTCGGCTTAATTTGGAAGATTTTGCGAATATCTTACTAAATAAGCCGTTTTTCGAGCGAATTCCTGCTTAATTTGGAAGACTTTGCGAATATCTTACTAAATAAGCCGTTTTTCGAGCAAATTTCAGCTTAATTTGGAAGATTTTGCGAATATCTTACTAAATAAGCCGTTTTTTTGAGCAAATTTCGGCTTAATTTGGAAGATTTTGCGAATATCTTACTAAATAAGCCGTTTTTCGAGCGAATTTCGGCTTAATTTGGAAGATTTTGCGAATATCTAACTAACTGAGCCGTTTTTCGAGCAAATTTCGGCTTACTTTGGAAGATTTTGCGAATTTCTTACTAAATAAATCGTTTTTCGAGTGAATTTTGACTTAATTTGGAATATTTTGCTAATATCTTACTAAATAAGCCGTTTTTCCAGCGAATTTTGGTTTACTATGGAAGATTTTGCGAATATCTTACTAAATAAGCCGTTTTTCAAGAAAATTTCGGCTTAATTTGGAAGATTTTGCGAATATCTTACTAAATAAGCTAATTTTCGAGCGAATTTCTGCTTACTTTGGAAGAGTTTGCGAATATCTTACTAAATAAGCCGTTTTTCAAGCGAATTTCGGCTTAATTTGGAAGATTTTGCGAATATCTTACTAAATAAGCCGTTTTTCAAGAAAATTTCGGCTTAATATCGAAGATTTTCGAATATCTTACTAAATAAGCTGTTTTTCGAGCAAATTTCGGCTTAATATGGAAGATTTTGCGAATATCTTACTAAATAAGCCGTTTTTCGAGCATATTTCGGCTTAATTTGGAAGATTTTGCGAATATCTTACTAAATAAGCCGTTTTTCGAGCAATTTTCGGCTTAATTTGGAAGATTTTGCGAATATCTTACTAAATAAGCCTTTTTTCGAGCAAATTTCGGCTTACTTTGGAAGATTTTGCGAATATCTTACTAAATAAGCCGTTTTTCGAGCAAATTGCTGCTTAATTTGGAAGATTTTGCGAATATCTTACTAAATAAGCCGTATTTCGAGCAAATTTCGGCTTAATTTGGAAGATTCTTCGAATATCTTACTAAATAAGCCGTTTTTCGACCAAATTTCGGCTTAATTTGGAAGATTTTGCGAATACCTTACTAAATAAGCCGTTTTTCGAGCAAATTTCGGCTAAATTTGGAAGATTTTGCGAATATCTTACTAAATAAGCCGTTTTTCCAGCGAATTTTGGCTTACTTTGGAAGATTTTGCGAATATCTAACTAAATAAGCCGTTTTTCGAGCAAATTTTGGCTTACATTGGAAGATTTTCCGAATATCTTACTAAATAAATCGTTTTTCGAGCGAATTTCGGCTTAATTTGGAGGATTTTGCGAATATCTTACTAAATAAGCCGTTTTTCGACCAAATTTCGGCTTAATTTGGAAGATTTTGCGAATATCTTACTAAATAAGCCCTTCTTCGAGCAAATTTCGGCTTAATTTGGAAGTTTTTGCGAATATCTTACTAAATAAGCCGTTTTTCGAGAAATTTTCGGCTTAATTTGGAAGATTTTGCGAATATCTTACTAAATAAGCCATTTTTCGAACAAATTCCTGCTTAATTTGGAAGATTTTGCGAATATCTTACTAAATAAGCCGTTTTTCGAGCAAATTTCGGCTTAATTTGGAAGATATTGCTAATATCTTACTAAATAAGCCGTTTTTCAAGCGAAGTTCGGCTTAATTTGGAAGATTTTGCGAATATCTTACTAAATAAGCCGTTTTTCGAACAAATTCCTGCTTAATTTGGAAGATTTTGTGAATATCTTACTAAATAAGCCGTTTTTCGAGCAAATTTCGGCTTAATTTGGAAGATTTTGCGAATATCTTACTAAATAAGCCGTTTTTCGAGAAAATTTCGGCTTAATTTGGAAGATTTTGCGAATATCTTACTAAATGAGCCGTTTTTCGAGTAAATTTCGGCTTAATTTGGAAGATTTTGCGAATATCTTACTAAATAACCCGTTTTTCGAGCGAATTCCTGCTTAATTTGGAAGACTTTGCGAATATCTTACTAAATAAGCCGTTTTTCGAGCAAATTTCAGCTTAATTTGGAAGATTTTGCGAATATCTTACTAAATAAGCCGTTTTTGAGCAAAATTCGGCTTAATTTGGAAGATTTTGCGAATATCTTACTAAATAAGCCGTTTTTCCAGCGAATTTTGGCTTACTATGGAAGATTTTGCGAATATCTTACTAAATAAGCCGTTTTTCGAGCAAATTCCTGCTTAATTTGGAAGATTTTGCGAATATCTTACTAAATAAGCCGTTTTTCAAGCGAATTTCGGCTTAATTTGGAAGATTTTGCGAATATCTTACTAAATAAGCCGTTTTTCAAGAAAATTTCGGCTTTATATCGAAGATTTTCGAATATCTTACTAAATAAGCTGTTTTTCGAGCAAATTTCGGCTTAATATGGAAGATTTTGCGAATATCTTACTAAATAAGCCGTTTTTCGAGCAAATTTCGGCTTAATTTGGAAGATTTTTCGAATATCTTACTAAATAAGCCGTTTTTCGACCAAATTTCGGCTTAATTTGGAAGATTTTGCGAATATCTTACTAAATAAGCCGTTTTTCGAGCAAATTTCGGCTTAATTTGGAAGATTTTGCGAATATCTTACTAAATAAGCCGTTTTTCGAGCGAATTTCGGCTTAATTTGGAAGATTTTGCGAATATCTAACTAACTGAGCCGTTTTTCGAGCAAATTTCGGCTTACTTTGGAAGATTTTGCGAATTTCTTACTAAATAAATCGTTTTTCGAGTGAATTTTGACTTAATTTGGAATATTTTGCTAATATCTTACTAAATAAGCCGTTTTTCCAGCGAATTTTGGTTTACTATGGAAGATTTTGCGAATATCTTACTAAATAAGCCGTTTTTCGACCAAATTTCGGCTTAATTTGGAAGATTTTGCGAATATCTTACTAAATAAGCCGTTTTTTGAGCAAATTTCGGCTTAATTTGGAAGATTTTGCGAATATCTTACTAAATAAGCCGTTCTTCGAACAAATTCCTGCTTAATTTGGAAGATTTTGCGAATATCTTACTAAATAAGCCGTTTTTCGAGCAAATTTCGGCTTAATTTGGAAGATTTTGCGAATATCTTACTAAATAAGCCGTTTTTCAAGCGAATTCCTGCTTAATTTGGAAGATTTTGCGAATATCTTACTAAATAAGCCGTTTTTCAAGAAAATTTCGGCTTTATATCGAAGATTTTCGAATATCTTACTAAATAAGCTGTTTTTCGAGCAAATTTCGGCTTAATATGGAAGATTTTGCGAATATCTTACTAAATAAGCCGTTTTTCGAGCAAATTTCGGCTTAATTTGGAAGATTTTTCGAATATCTTACTAAATAAGCCGTTTTTCGACCAAATTTCGGCTTAATTTGGAAGATTTTGCGAATATCTTACTAAATAAGCCGTTTTTCGAGCAAATTTCGGCTTAATTTGGAAGATTTTGCGAATATCTTACTAAATAAGCCGTTTTTCGAGCGAATTTCGGCTTAATTTGGAAGATTTTGCGAATATCTAACTAACTGAGCCGTTTTTCGAGCAAATTTCGGCTTACTTTGGAAGATTTTGCGAATTTCTTACTAAATAAATCGTTTTTCGAGTGAATTTTGACTTAATTTGGAATATTTTGCTAATATCTTACTAAATAAGCCGTTTTTCCAGCGAATTTTGGTTTACTATGGAAGATTTTGCGAATATCTTACTAAATAAGCCGTTTTTCGACCAAATTTCGGCTTAATTTGGAAGATTTTGCGAATATCTTACTAAATAAGCCGTTTTTTGAGCAAATTTCGGCTTAATTTGGAAGATTTTGCGAATATCTTACTAAATAAGCCGTTCTTCGAACAAATTCCTGCTTAATTTGGAAGATTTTGCGAATATCTTACTAAATAAGCCGTTTTTCGAGCAAATTTCGGCTTAATTTGGAAGATTTTGCGAATATCTTACTAAATAAGCCGTTTTTCAAGCGAATTCCTGCTTAATTTGGAAGATTTTGCGAATATCTTACTAAATAAGCCGTTTTTCGAGCAAATTTCGGCTTAATTTGGAAGATTTTGCGAATATCTTACTAAATAAGCCGTTTTTCGAGAAAATTTCGGCTTAATTTGGAAGATTTTGCGAATATCTTACTAAATAACCCGTTTTTCGAGCGAATTCCTGCTTAATTTGGAAGACTTTGCGAATATCTTACTAAATAAGCCGTTTTTCGAGCAAATTTCAGCTTAATTTGGAAGATTTTGCGAATATCTTACTAAATGAGCCGTTTTTTTCAGCAAATTTCGGCTTAATTTGGAAGATTTTGCGAATATCTTACTAAATAAGCCGTTTTTTGACCAAATTTCGGCTTAATTTGGAAGATTTTGCGAATATCTTACTAAATAAGCCGTTTTTCGAGCAAATTTCGGCTTAATTTGGAAGATTTTGCGAATATCTTACTAAATAAGCCGTTTTTCATGCGAATTTTGGCTTACTTTGGAAGATTTTGCGAATATCTAACTAAATAAGCCGTTTTTCGAGCAAATTTTGGCTTACTTTGGAAGATTTTTCGAATATCTTACTAAATAAATCGTTTTTCGAGCGAATTTTGGCTTAATTTGGAGGGTTTTGCGAATATCTTACTAAATAAGCCGTTTTTCGACCAAATTTCGGCTTAATTTGGAAGATTTTGCGAATATCTTACTAAATAAGCCGTTCTTCGAGCAAATTTCGGCTTAATTTGGAAGACTTTGCGAATATCTTACTAAATAAGCCGTTTTTTGAGAAAATTTCGGCTTAATTTGGAAGATTTTGCGAATATCTTACTAAATAAGCCGTTTTTCCAACAAATTCCTGCTTAATTTGGAAGATTTTGCGAATATCTTACTAAATAAGCCGTATTTCGAACAAATTTCGGCTTAATTTGGAAGATTTTTCGAATATCTTACTAAATAAGCCGTTTTTTGACCAAATTTCGGCATAATTTGGAAGATTTTGCGAATATCTTACTAAATATGCCGTTTTTCGAGCAAATTTCGGCTTAATTTGGAAGATTTTGCGAATATCTTACTAAATAAGCCGTTTTTCAAGCGAATTTCGGCTTAATTTGGAAGATTTTGCGAATATCTTACTAAATAAGCCGTTTTTCGAGAAAATTTCGGCTTAATTTGGAAGATTTTGCGAATATCTTACTAAATGAGCCGTTTTTCGAGTAAATTTCGGCTTAATTTGGAAGATTTTGCGAATATCTTACTAAATAACCCGTTTTTCGAGCGAATTCCTGCTTAATTTGGAAGACTTTGCGAATATCTTACTAAATAAGCCGTTTTTCGAGCAAATTTCAGCTTAATTTGGAAGATTTTGCGAATAACTTACTAAATAAGCCGTTTTTTTGAGCAAATTTCGGCTTAATTTGGAAGATTTTGCGAATATCTTACTAAATAAGCCGTTTTTCGAGCGAATTTCGGCTTAATTTGGAAGATTCTGCGAATATCTAACTAACTGAGCCGTTTTTCGAGCAAATTTCGGCTTACTTTGGAAGATTTTGCGAATTTCTTCCTAAATAAATCGTTTTTCGAGTGAATTTTGACTTAATTTGGAATATTTTGCTAATATCTTACTAAATAAGCCGTTTTTCCAGCGAATTTTGGTTTACTATGGAAGATTTTGCGAATATCTTACTAAATAAGCCGTTTTTCGAACAAATTCCTGCTTAATTTGGAAGATTTTGCGAATATCTTACTAAATAAGCCGTTTTTCAAGAAAATTTCGGCTTAATTTGGAAGATTTTGCGAATATCTTACTAAATAAGCTAATTTTCGAGCGAATTTCTGCTTACTTTGGAAGAGTTTGCGAATATCTTACTAAATAAGCCGTTTTTCAAGCGAATTTCGGCTTAATTTGGAAGATTTTGCGAATATCTTACTAAATAAGCCGTTTTTCAAGAAAATTTCGGCTTAATATCGAAGATTTTCGAATATCTTACTAAATAAGCTGTTTTTCGAGCAAATTTCGGCTTAATTTGGAAGATTTTGCGAATATCTTACTAAATAAGCCGTTTTTCGATCAATTTTCGGCTTAATTTGGAAGATTTTGCGAATATCTTACTAAATAAGCCTTTTTTCGAGCAAATTTCGGCTTACTTTGGAAGATTTTGCGAATATCTTACTAAATAAGCCGTTTTTCGAGCAAATTGCTGCTTAATTTGGAAGATTTTGCGAATATCTTACTAAATAAGCCGTATTTCGAGCAAATTTCGGCTTAATTTGGAAGATTTTGCGAATATCTTACTAAATAAGCCGTTTTTCGAACAAATTCCTGCTTAATTTGGAAGATTTTGCGAATATCTTACTAAATAAGCCGTTTTTCAAGAAAATTTCGGCTTAATTTGGAAGATTTTGCGAATATCTTACTAAATAAGCTAATTTTCGAGCGAATTTCTGCTTACTTTGGAAGAGTTTGCGAATATCTTACTAAATAAGCCGTTTTTCAAGCGAATTTCGGCTTAATTTGGAAGATTTTGCGAATATCTTACTAAATAAGCCGTTTTTCAAGAAAATTTCGGCTTAATATCGAAGATTTTCGAATATCTTACTAAATAAGCTGTTTTTCGAGCAAATTTCGGCTTAATATGGAAGATTTTGCGAATATCTTACTTAATAAGCCGTTTTTCGAGCAAATTTCGGCTTAATTTGGAAGATTTTGCGAATATCTTACTAAATAAGCCGTTTTTCGATCAATTTTCGGCTTAATTTGGAAGATTTTGCGAATATCTTACTAAATAAGCCTTTTTTCGAGCAAATTTCGGCTTACTTTGGAAGATTTTGCGAATATCTTACTAAATAAGCCGTTTTTCGAGCAAATTGCTGCTTAATTTGGAAGATTTTGCGAATATCTTACTAAATAAGCCGTATTTCGAGCAAATTTCGGCTTAATTTGGAAGATTCTTCGAATATCTTACTAAATAAGCCGTTTTACAAGAAAATTTCGGCTTTATATCGAAGATTTTCGAATATCTTACTAAATAAGCCGTTTTTCGAGAAAATTTCGGCTTAATTTGGAAGATTTTGCGAATATCTTACTAAATGAGCCGTTTTTCGAGTAAATTTCGGCTTAATTTGGAAGATTTTGCGAATATCTTACTAAATAACCCGTTTTTCGAGCGAATTCCTGCTTAATTTGGAAGACTTTGCGAATATCTTACTAAATAAGCCGTTTTTCGAGCAAATTTCAGCTTAATTTGGAAGATTTTGCGAATATCTTACTAAATAAGCCGTTTTTTTGAGCAAATTTCGGCTTAATTTGGAAGATTTTGCGAATATCTTACTAAATAAGCCGTTTTTCGAGCGAATTTCGGCTTAATTTGGAAGATTCTGCGAATATCTAACTAACTGAGCCGTTTTTCGAGCAAATTTCGGCTTACTTTGGAAGATTTTGCGAATTTCTTCCTAAATAAATCGTTTTTCGAGTGAATTTTGACTTAATTTGGAATATTTTGCTAATATCTTACTAAATAAGCCGTTTTTCCAGCGAATTTTGGTTTACTATGGAAGATTTTGCGAATATCTTACTAAATAAGCCGTTTTTCGAACAAATTCCTGCTTAATTTGGAAGATTTTGCGAATATCTTACTAAATAAGCCGTTTTTCAAGAAAATTTCGGCTTAATTTGGAAGATTTTGCGAATATCTTACTAAATAAGCTAATTTTCGAGCGAATTTCTGCTTACTTTGGAAGAGTTTGCGAATATCTTACTAAATAAGCCGTTTTTCAAGCGAATTTCGGCTTAATTTGGAAGATTTTGCGAATATCTTACTAAATAAGCCGTTTTTCAAGAAAATTTCGGCTTAATATCGAAGATTTTCGAATATCTTACTAAATAAGCTGTTTTTCGAGCAAATTTCGGCTTAATTTGGAAGATTTTGCGAATATCTTACTAAATAAGCCGTTTTTCGATCAATTTTCGGCTTAATTTGGAAGATTTTGCGAATATCTTACTAAATAAGCCTTTTTTCGAGCAAATTTCGGCTTACTTTGGAAGATTTTGCGAATATCTTACTAAATAAGCCGTTTTTCGAGCAAATTGCTGCTTAATTTGGAAGATTTTGCGAATATCTTACTAAATAAGCCGTATTTCGAGCAAATTTCGGCTTAATTTGGAAGATTTTGCGAATATCTTACTAAATAAGCCGTTTTTCGAACAAATTCCTGCTTAATTTGGAAGATTTTGCGAATATCTTACTAAATAAGCCGTTTTTCAAGAAAATTTCGGCTTAATTTGGAAGATTTTGCGAATATCTTACTAAATAAGCTAATTTTCGAGCGAATTTCTGCTTACTTTGGAAGAGTTTGCGAATATCTTACTAAATAAGCCGTTTTTCAAGCGAATTTCGGCTTAATTTGGAAGATTTTGCGAATATCTTACTAAATAAGCCGTTTTTCAAGAAAATTTCGGCTTAATATCGAAGATTTTCGAATATCTTACTAAATAAGCTGTTTTTCGAGCAAATTTCGGCTTAATATGGAAGATTTTGCGAATATCTTACTTAATAAGCCGTTTTTCGAGCAAATTTCGGCTTAATTTGGAAGATTTTGCGAATATCTTACTAAATAAGCCGTTTTTCGATCAATTTTCGGCTTAATTTGGAAGATTTTGCGAATATCTTACTAAATAAGCCTTTTTTCGAGCAAATTTCGGCTTACTTTGGAAGATTTTGCGAATATCTTACTAAATAAGCCGTTTTTCGAGCAAATTGCTGCTTAATTTGGAAGACTTTGCGAATATCTTACTAAATAAGCCGTTTTTCGAGCAAATTTCAGCTTAATTTGGAAGATTTTGCGAATATCTTACTAAATAAGCCGTTTTTTTGAGCAAATTTCGGCTTAATTTGGAAGATTTTGCGAATATCTTACTAAATAAGCCGTTTTTCGAGCGAATTTCGGCTTAATTTGGAAGATTCTGCGAATATCTAACTAACTGAGCCGTTTTTCGAGCAAATTTCGGCTTACTTTGGAAGATTTTGCGAATTTCTTCCTAAATAAATCGTTTTTCGAGTGAATTTTGACTTAATTTGGAATATTTTGCTAATATCTTACTAAATAAGCCGTTTTTCCAGCGAATTTTGGTTTACTATGGAAGATTTTGCGAATATCTTACTAAATAAGCCGTTTTTCGAACAAATTCCTGCTTAATTTGGAAGATTTTGCGAATATCTTACTAAATAAGCCGTTTTTCAAGAAAATTTCGGCTTAATTTGGAAGATTTTGCGAATATCTTACTAAATAAGCTAATTTTCGAGCGAATTTCTGCTTACTTTGGAAGAGTTTGCGAATATCTTACTAAATAAGCCGTTTTTCAAGCGAATTTCGGCTTAATTTGGAAGATTTTGCGAATATCTTACTAAATAAGCCGTTTTTCAAGAAAATTTCGGCTTAATATCGAAGATTTTCGAATATCTTACTAAATAAGCTGTTTTTCGAGCAAATTTCGGCTTAATTTGGAAGATTTTGCGAATATCTTACTAAATAAGCCGTTTTTCGATCAATTTTCGGCTTAATTTGGAAGATTTTGCGAATATCTTACTAAATAAGCCTTTTTTCGAGCAAATTTCGGCTTACTTTGGAAGATTTTGCGAATATCTTACTAAATAAGCCGTTTTTCGAGCAAATTGCTGCTTAATTTGGAAGATTTTGCGAATATCTTACTAAATAAGCCGTATTTCGAGCAAATTTCGGCTTAATTTGGAAGATTTTGCGAATATCTTACTAAATAAGCCGTTTTTCGAACAAATTCCTGCTTAATTTGGAAGATTTTGCGAATATCTTACTAAATAAGCCGTTTTTCAAGAAAATTTCGGCTTAATTTGGAAGATTTTGCGAATATCTTACTAAATAAGCTAATTTTCGAGCGAATTTCTGCTTACTTTGGAAGAGTTTGCGAATATCTTACTAAATAAGCCGTTTTTCAAGCGAATTTCGGCTTAATTTGGAAGATTTTGCGAATATCTTACTAAATAAGCCGTTTTTCAAGAAAATTTCGGCTTAATATCGAAGATTTTCGAATATCTTACTAAATAAGCTGTTTTTCGAGCAAATTTCGGCTTAATATGGAAGATTTTGCGAATATCTTACTTAATAAGCCGTTTTTCGAGCAAATTTCGGCTTAATTTGGAAGATTTTGCGAATATCTTACTAAATAAGCCGTTTTTCGATCAATTTTCGGCTTAATTTGGAAGATTTTGCGAATATCTTACTAAATAAGCCTTTTTTCGAGCAAATTTCGGCTTACTTTGGAAGATTTTGCGAATATCTTACTAAATAAGCCGTTTTTCGAGCAAATTGCTGCTTAATTTGGAAGATTTTGCGAATATCTTACTAAATAAGCCGTATTTCGAGCAAATTTCGGCTTAATTTGGAAGATTCTTCGAATATCTTACTAAATAAGCCGTTTTACAAGAAAATTTCGGCTTTATATCGAAGATTTTCGAATATCTTACTAAATAAGCTGTTTTTCGAGCAAATTTCGGCTTAATATGGAAGATTTTGCGAATATCTAACTAAATAAGCCGTTTTTCGAGCGAATTTCGGCTTACTTTGGAAGATTTTGCGAATATCTTACTAAATAAGCCGTTTTTCGAGCGAATTTCGGCTTAATTTGGAAGATTTTTCGAATATCTTACTAAATAAGCCGTTTTTCGACCAAATTTCGGCTTAATTTGGAAGATTTTGCGAATATCTTACTAAATAAGCCGTTCTTCGAGCAAATTTCGGCTTAATTTGGAAGATTTTGCGAATATCTTACTAAATAAGCCGTTTTTCCAGCGAATTTTGGCTTATTTTGGAAGATTTTGCGAATATCTAACTAAATAAGCCGTTTTTCGAGCAAATTTTGGCTTACTTTGGAAGATTTTCCGAATATCTTACTAAATAAATCGTTTTTCGAGCGAATTTCGGCTTAATTTGGAAGATTTTGCGAATATCTTACTAAATAAGCCGTTCTTCGAGCAAATTTCAGCTTAATTTGGAAGATTTTGCGAATATCTTACTAAATAAGCCGTTTTTCGAGAAAATTTCGGCTTAATTTGGAAGATTTTGCGAATATCTTACTAAATAAGCCGTTCTTCGAACAAATTCCTGCTTAATTTGGAAGATTTTACGAATATCTTACTAAATAAGCCGTTTTTCGAGCAAATTTCGGCTTAATTTGGAAGATTTTGCGAATATCTTACTAAATAAGCCGTTTTTCAAGCGAATTCCTGCTTAATTTGGAAGATTTTGCGAATATCTTACTAAATAAGCCGTTTTTCGAGCAAATTTCGGCTTAATTTGGAAGATTTTGCGAATATCTTACTAAATAAGCCGTTTTTCGAGAAAATTTCGGCTTAATTTGGAAGATTTTGCGAATATCTTACTAAATAACCCGTTTTTCGAGCGAATTCCTGCTTAATTTAAAGACTTTGCGAATATCTTACTAAATAAGCCGTTTTTCGAGCAAATTTCAGCTTAATTTGGAAGATTTTGCGAATATCTTACTAAATGAGCCGTTTTTTTCAGCAAATTTCGGCTTAATTTGGAAGATTTTGCGAATATCTTACTAAATAAGCCGTTTTTCGAGCGAATTTCGGCTTAATTTGGAAGATTTTGCGAATATCTAACTAACTGAGCCGTTTTTCGAGCAAATTTCGGCTTAATTTGGAAGATTTTGCGAATATCTTACTAAATAAATCGTTTTTCGAGTGAATTTTGGCTTAATTTGGAAGATTTTGCTAATATCTTACTAAATAAGCCGTTTTTCCAGCGAATTTTGGCTTACTATGGAAGATTTTGCGAATATCTTACTAAATAATCCGTTTTTCGAGCAAATTTCGGCTTAATTTGGAAGATTTTGCGAATATCTTACTAAATAAGCTAATTTTCGAGCGAATTTCGGCTTACTTTGGAAGAGTTTGCGAATATCTTACTAAATAAGCCGTTTTTCAAGCGAATTTCGGCTTAATTTGGAAGATTTTGCGAATATCTTACTAAATAAGCCGCTTTTCAAGAAAATTTCGGCTTAATTTGGAAGATTTTGCGAATATCTTACTAAATAAGCCGTTTTTCAAGCGAATTCCTGCTTAATTTGGAAGATTTTCCGAATATCTTACTAAATAAGCCGTTTTTCGAGCAAATTTCGGCTGAATTTGGAAGATTTTGCGAATATCTTACTAAATAAGCCGTTTTTCGAGAGAATTTCGGCTTAATTTGGAAAATTTTGCGAATATCTTACTAAATGAGCCGTTTTTCGAGTAAATTTCGGCTTAATTTGGAAGATTTTGCGAATATCTTACTAAATAACCCGTTTTTCGAGCGAATTCCTGCTTAATTTGGAAGACTTTGCGAATATCTTACTAAATAAGCCGTTTTTCGAGCAAATTTCAGCTTAATTTGGAAGATTTTGCGAATATCTTACTAAATGAGCCGTTTTTTTGAGCAAATTTCGGCTTAATTTGGAAGATTTTGCGAATATCTTACTAAATAAGCCGTTTTTCGAGCGAATTTCGGCTTAATTTGGAAGATTTTGCGAATATCTTACTAAATAAGCCGTTTTTCGAGCAAATTTCGGCTTAATTTCGAAGATTTTGCGAATATCTTACTAAATAAGCCGTTTTTCCAGCGAATTTTGGCTTACTTTGGAAGATTTTGCGAATATCTAACTAAATAAGCCGTTTTTCGAGCAAATTTTGGCTTACTTTGGAAGATTTTCCGAATATCTTACTAAATAAATCGTTTTTCGAGCGAATTTCGGCTTAATTTGGAGGATTTTGCGAATATCTTACTAAATAAGCCGTTTTTCGACCAAATTTCGGCTTAATTTGGAAGATTTTGCGAATATCTTACTAAATAAGCCGTTCTTCGAGCAAATTTCGGCTTAATTTGGAAGATTTTGCGAATATCTTACTAAATAAGCCGTTTTTCGAGAAAATTTCGGCTTAATTTGGAAGATTTTGCGAATATCTTACTAAATAAGCCGTTCTTCGAACAAATTCCTGCTTAATTTGGAAGATTTTGCGAATATCTTACTAAATAAGCCGTTTTTCGAGCAAATTTCGGCTTAATTTGGAAGATTTTGCGAATATCTTACTAAATAAGCCGTTTTTCAAGCGAATTCCTGCTTAATTTGGAAGATTTTGCGAATATCTTACTAAATAAGCCGTTTTTCGAGCAAATTTCGGCTTAATTTGGAAGATTTTGCGAATATCTTACTAAATAAGCCGTTTTTCGAGAAAATTTCGGCTTAATTTGGAAGATTTTGCGAATATCTTACTAAATAACCCGTTTTTCGAGCGAATTCCTGCTTAATTTGGAAGACTTTGCGAATATCTTACTAAATAAGCCGTTTTTCGAGCAAATTTCAGCTTAATTTGGAAGATTTTGCGAATATCTTACTAAATGAGCCGTTTTTTTCAGCAAATTTCGGCTTAATTTGGAAGATTTTGCGAATATCTTACTAAATAAGCCGTTTTTTGACCAAATTTCGGCTTAATTTGGAAGATTTTGCGAATATCTTACTAAATAAGCCGTTTTTCGAGCAAATTTCGGCTTAATTTGGAAGATTTTGCGAATATCTTACTAAATAAGCCGTTTTTCATGCGAATTTTGGCTTACTTTGGAAGATTTTGCGAATATCTAACTAAATAAGCCGTTTTTCGAGCAAATTTTGGCTTACTTTGGAAGATTTTTCGAATATCTTACTAAATAAATCGTTTTTCGAGCGAATTTCGGCTTAATTTGGAGGGTTTTGCGAATATCTTACTAAATAAGCCGTTTTTCGACCAAATTTCGGCTTAATTTGGAAGATTTTGCGAATATCTTACTAAATAAGCCGTTCTTCGAGCAAATTTCGGCTTAATTTGGAAGACTTTGCGAATATCTTACTAAATAAGCCGTTTTTTGAGAAAATTTCGGCTTAATTTGGAAGATTTTGCGAATATCTTACTAAATAAGCCGTTTTTCCAACAAATTCCTGCTTAATTTGGAAGATTTTGCGAATATCTTACTAAATAAGCCGTATTTCGAACAAATTTCGGCTTAATTTGGAAGATTTTTCGAATATCTTACTAAATAAGCCGTTTTTTGACCAAATTTCGGCTTAATTTGGAAGATTTTGCGAATATCTTACTAAATATGCCGTTTTTCGAGCAAATTTCGGCTTAATTTGGAAGATTTTGCGAATATCTTACTAAATAAGCCGTTTTTCAAGCGAATTTCGGCTTAATTTGGAAGATTTTGCGAATATCTTACTAAATAAGCCGTTTTTCGAGAAAATTTCGGCTTAATTTGGAAGATTTTGCGAATATCTTACTAAATGAGCCGTTTTTCGAGTAAATTTCGGCTTAATTTGGAAGATTTTGCGAATATCTTACTAAATAACCCGTTTTTCGAGCGAATTCCTGCTTAATTTGGAAGACTTTGCGAATATCTTACTAAATAAGCCGTTTTTCGAGCAAATTTCAGCTTAATTTGGAAGATTTTGCGAATATCTTACTAAATAAGCCGTTTTTTTGAGCAAATTTCGGCTTAATTTGGAAGATTTTGCGAATATCTTACTAAATAAGCCGTTTTTCGAGCGAATTTCGGCTTAATTTGGAAGATTCTGCGAATATCTAACTAACTGAGCCGTTTTTCGAGCAAATTTCGGCTTACTTTGGAAGATTTTGCGAATTTCTTACTAAATAAATCGTTTTTCGAGTGAATTTTGACTTAATTTGGAATATTTTGCTAATATCTTACTAAATAAGCCGTTTTTCCAGCGAATTTTGGTTTACTATGGAAGATTTTGCGAATATCTTACTAAATAAGCCGTTTTTCGAACAAATTCCTGCTTAATTTGGAAGATTTTGCGAATATCTTACTAAATAAGCCGTTTTTCAAGAAAATTTCGGCTTAATTTGGAAGATTTTGCGAATATCTTACTAAATAAGCTAATTTTCGAGCGAATTTCTGCTTACTTTGGAAGAGTTTGCGAATATCTTACTAAATAAGCCGTTTTTCAAGCGAATTTCGGCTTAATTTGGAAGATTTTGCGAATATCTTACTAAATAAGCCGTTTTTCAAGAAAATTTCGGCTTAGTATCGAAGATTTTCGAATATCTTACTAAATAAGCTGTTTTTCGAGCAAATTTCGGCTTAATATGGAAGATTTTGCGAATATCTTACTTAATAAGCCGTTTTTCGAGCAAATTTCGGCTTAATTTGGAAGATTTTGCGAATATCTTACTAAATAAGCCGTTTTTCGATCAATTTTCGGCTTAATTTGGAAGATTTTGCGAATATCTTACTAAATAAGCCTTTTTTCGAGCAAATTTCGGCTTACTTTGGAAGATTTTGCGAATATCTTACTAAATAAGCCGTTTTTCGAGCAAATTGCTGCTTAATTTGGAAGATTTTGCGAATATCTTACTAAATAAGCCGTATTTCGAGCAAATTTCGGCTTAATTTGGAAGATTCTTCGAATATCTTACTAAATAAGCCGTTTTTCGACCAAATTTCGGCTTAATTTGGAAGATTTTGCGAATATCTTACTAAATAAGCCGTTTTTCGAGCAAATTTCGGCTAAATTTGGAAGATTTTGCGAATATCTTACTAAATAAGCCGTTTTTCCAGCGAATTTTGGCTTACTTTGGAAGATTTTGCGAATATCTAACTAAATAAGCCGTTTTTCGAGCAAATTTTGGCTTACATTGGAAGATTTTCCGAATATCTTACTAAATAAATCGTTTTTCGAGCGAATTTCGGCTTAATTTGGAGGATTTTGCGAATATCTTACTAAATAAGCCGTTTTTCGACAGAATTTCGGCTTAATTTGGAAGATTTTGCGAATATCTTACTAAATAAGCCGTTTTTCGAGAAAATTTCGGCTTAATTTGGAAGATTTTGCGAATATCTTACTAAATAAGCCATTTTTCGAACAAATTCCTGCTTAATTTGGAAGATTTTGCGAATATCTTACTAAATAAGCCGTTTTTCGAGCAAATTTCGGCTTAATTTGGAAGATTTTGCGAATATCTTACTAAATAAGCCGTTTTTCAAGCGAAGTTCGGCTTAATTTGGAAGATTTTGCGAATATCTTACTAAATAAGCCGTTTTTCGAACAAATTCCTGCTTAATTTGGAAGATTTTGTGAATATCTTACTAAATAAGCCGTTTTTCGAGCAAATTTCGGCTTAATTTGGAAGATTTTGCGAATATCTTACTAAATAAGCCGTTTTTCGAGAAAATTTCGGCTTAATTTGGAAGATTTTGCGAATATCTTACTAAATGAGCCGTTTTTCGAGTAAATTTCGGCTTAATTTGGAAGATTTTGCGAATATCTTACTAAATAACCCGTTTTTCGAGCGAATTCCTGCTTAATTTGGAAGACTTTGCGAATATCTTACTAAATAAGCCGTTTTTCGAGCAAATTTCAGCTTAATTTGGAAGATTTTGCGAATATCTTACTAAATAAGCCGTTTTTTTGAGCAAATTTCGGCTTAATTTGGAAGATTTTGCGAATATCTTACTAAATAAGCCGTTTTTCCAGCGAATTTTGGCTTACTATGGAAGATTTTGCGAATATCTTACTAAATAAGCCGTTTTTCGAGCAAATTCCTGCTTAATTTGGAAGATTTTGCGAATATCTTACTAAATAAGCCGTTTTTCAAGCGAATTTCGGCTTAATTTGGAAGATTTTGCGAATATCTTACTAAATAAGCCGTTTTACAAGAAAATTTCGGCTTTATATCGAAGATTTTCGAATATCTTACTAAATAAGCTGTTTTTCGAGCAAATGTCGGCTTAATATGGAAGATTTTGCGAATATCTAACTAAATAAGCCGTTTTTCGAGCGAATTTCGGCTTACTTTGGAAGATTTTGCGAATATCTTACTAAATAAGCCGTTTTTCGAGCGAATTTCGGCTTAATTTGGAAGATTTTTCGAATATCTTACTAAATAAGCCGTTTTTCGACCAAATTTCGGCTTAATTTGGAAGATTTTGCGAATATCTTACTAAATAAGCCGTTTTTCGAGCAAATTTCGGCTTAATTTGGAAGATTTTGCGAATATCTTACTAAATAAGCCGTTTTTCCAGCGAATTTTGGCTTACTTTGGAAGATTTTGCGAATATCTAACTAAATAAGCCGTTTTTCGAGCAAATTTTGGCTTACTTTGGAAGATTTTCCGAATATCTTACTAAATAAATCGTTTTTCGAGCGAATTTCGGCTTAATTTGGAAGATTTTGCGAATATCTTACTAAATAAGCCGTTCTTCGAGCAAATTTCAGCTTAATTTGGAAGATTTTGCGAATATCTTACTAAATAAGCCGTTTTTCGAGAAAATTTCGGCTTAATTTGGAAGATTTTGCGAATATCTTACTAAATAAGCCGTTCTTCGAACAAATTCCTGCTTAATTTGGAAGATTTTACGAATATCTTACTAAATAAGCCGTTTTTCGAGCAAATTTCGGCTTAATTTGGAAGATTTTGCGAATATCTTACTAAATAAGCCGTTTTTCAAGCGAATTCCTGCTTAATTTGGAAGATTTTGCGAATATCTTACTAAATAAGCCGTTTTTCGAGCAAATTTCGGCTTAATTTGGAAGATTTTGCGAATATCTTACTAAATAAGCCGTTTTTCGAGAAAATTTCGGCTTAATTTGGAAGATTTTGCGAATATCTTACTAAATAACCCGTTTTTCGAGCGAATTCCTGCTTAATTTGGAAGACTTTGCGAATATCTTACTAAATAAGCCGTTTTTCGAGCAAATTTCAGCTTAATTTGGAAGATTTTGCGAATATCTTACTAAATGAGCCGTTTTTTTCAGCAAATTTCGGCTTAATTTGGAAGATTTTGCGAATATCTTACTAAATAAGCCGTTTTTCGAGCGAATTTCGGCTTAATTTGGAAGATTTTGCGAATATCTAACTAACTGAGCCGTTTTTCGAGCAAATTTCGGCTTAATTTGGAAGATTTTGCGAATATCTTACTAAATAAATCGTTTTTCGAGTGAATTTTGGCTTAATTTGGAAGATTTTGCTAATATCTTACTAAATAAGCCGTTTTTCCAGCGAATTTTGGCTTACTATGGAAGATTTTGCGAATATCTTACTAAATAAGCCGTTTTTCGAGCAAATTTCGGCTTAATTTGGAAGATTTTGCGAATATCTTACTAAATAAGCTAATTTTCGAGCGAATTTCGGCTTACTTTGGAAGAGTTTGCGAATATCTTACTAAATAAGCCGTTTTTCAAGCGAATTTCGGCTTAATTTGGAAGATTTTGCGAATATCTTACTAAATAAGCCGCTTTTCAAGAAAATTTCGGCTTAATTTGGAAGATTTTGCGAATATCTTACTAAATAAGCCGTTTTTCAAGCGAATTCCTGCTTAATTTGGAAGATTTTCCGAATATCTTACTAAATAAGCCGTTTTTCGAGCAAATTTCGGCTGAATTTGGAAGATTTTGCGAATATCTTACTAAATAAGCCGTTTTTCGAGAAAATTTCGGCTTAATTTGGAAAATTTTGCGAATATCTTACTAAATGAGCCGTTTTTCGAGTAAATTTCGGCTTAATTTGGAAGATTTTGCGAATATCTTACTAAATAACCCGTTTTTCGAGCGAATTCCTGCTTAATTTGGAAGACTTTGCGAATATCTTACTAAATAAGCCGTTTTTCGAGCAAATTTCAGCTTAATTTGGAAGATTTTGCGAATATCTTACTAAATGAGCCGTTTTTTTGAGCAAATTTCGGCTTAATTTGGAAGATTTTGCGAATATCTTACTAAATAAGCCGTTTTTCGAGCGAATTTCGGCTTAATTTGGAAGATTTTGCGAATATCTTACTAAATAAGCCGTTTTTCGAGCAAATTTCGGCTTAATTTGGAAGATTTTGCGAATATCTTACTAAATAAGCCGTTTTTCGAGCAATTTTCGGCTTAATTTGGAAGATTTTGCGAATATCTTACTAAATAAGCCGTTTTTCGAGCAAATTTCGGCTTAATTTGGAAGATTTTTCAAATATCTTACTAAATAAGCCGTTTTTCGAGCAAATTCCTGCTTAATTTGGAAGATTTTGCGAATATCTTACTAAATAAGCCGTTTTTCAAGCGAATTTCGGCTTAATTTGGAAGTTTTTTCGAATATCTTACTAAATAAGCCGTTTTTCGAGTAAATTTCTGCTTACTTACTATATTCTGTTTTGCTTCAAGCTAATTTTCTCCTATACAGATCATTCGTTTTGGAAAACAAGCGTTAACAATCATAATGTTAATCAACTCTCCACTACTAAAATTATCCTCATCAAACTTTGTATAACCTTATTCAGGTACATACAATATTAAGGAAATACTTCCTTAGGATAATGAAGATGGTAAAAACTATCACACATGACGATGGTTATATTTTTCAAAAGAGGGAAATAAGGAAAGCATCCCCAAAAGTGTAGAAGGAAGTATTGACATTGATCCATAAGAAAGGTTCAACATCAGAATGCAAAAATTATGGGGGCATTAGTGTAACCATCACTATGGGAAAACTATATGGATGTATAATAAAAGAGAGACATGAATAAATAATAACTATTGGAGAAGATAGAGTCAAGAGAGGAGGGTCTTCTGTTGATAATATATTTATGCTACGACAAGTAACTGGGAAAAGAAGAATAAGAAATAGATAGAACCATCTTGTGTTCATAGATCAAGAAAAGGCCTATAACATGGTACCAATTAAAATTCTTTACCCTATCTTTGGTAACAGTAACATCAATGGTAGGCAGCTATTAAAAATCTAGAAACAAAGATAAAATAGGAAACAAATATTTACTAAATAAAAACAAAGTTGTTTATCAAACAAGAAATAAAGGACTAAGGAAATTTCCCCTATCTAATGTAGCACATGAACCAAATAGCTGACTTAAAAAAGTAGAAGACTTGTTTTCTAAGAAAAAAAAAACAGATGTTGGCTAATGAAGAATTTCTATGATCAAAAGAAAAGGAGCTCAGGATCATCTTGATTGGCAAAGCTACTAATTACATATGTTAAAATCCATACCCCTGAAAAAGACGTTTCACTGCTTTCACAACACTTGATATTGAAAGATTCATCAGAGACCAAAAAGAGAATTCAGTGATGTTCACTAAAAGCTGTATTAAAAGCAGAGGAACAAAATAGATCACTGCAAGTTCCAAAGAGTTCCAAAATTTCCAAGAAATTTATTCGAGGAATAAAAACAACTGATGGTTTGAAATATTTTAGTATGTCAATAGTTACAATATCTCCCTGACCATACCTATAAAAGTGAGTCTAATTATTCAAAGTTTATATAATTTGAGTGATTTACAAAAGATTAATATTTCATGAAGAATGTATCAACCAACTGTTAAATATAACAGCATCCACATCAATGCCTTCAAAATTATCGAAAATAAAAAATGATTACAAAAGTACAACTGAATATTCTACAATATCCTAGAATAACAGTAAATTTAACATTTTGGTGCACAGAGCACTGAAATAAGTCACCTGGAGGGCACAAAGTTTCATCAATATTTTTATAGCAAAGTAAGTTACCAAATGAAAATGAGTAAAGCTATTATGAAGTATATAATTGGGAAGATATTGGTATTCCTATATGAATAACTTCTAAAGGGATGCTCTAAATAATTAATCTCTTAAAACATCTTGCAAAATTTCATAAAATGATCATAGATGATTTTCAAAAGAAATTGGAGTTATAATTTCCTTGAAAAAATGAAGAAAAATAAAACTCAGTATATGACATGACTTAACTTCATGGGGAATTTCAAATATATAGAATAAAGTTATATAATACTAAAATACTTCATTGATTTTCCTCTTAGTTGAGTTGAATGCACGAAACACTTATATTAAAAAGGAATTAACAGTCTAACTCAAAATTTATTAAGCCAGAAATATAAATTAGCAATATCTATCTCCTTTCTACTTATTTTTGATTGAGCACCTTCCATTTGCCTTACACAATTTCATTCATTGACCCTCCCTATATTAGTTTAGAATAAAAAATAACTATCCTTTCAGCTAACAGAAAACCCTTCCCACAGTAATGGCAGGGAATTATACAAATAAACCATCTTTACGCAGAAATAATCCGAAAAACACTAACATGCCTGGTATTAACTTTCTATTACAAACTAAAAACTCGAGAAGCAAAGGAAGACCCACGAAAAGATGGGAAGAAGACTTAAGAAGGGGGTTCAGAGGTAGATAGTATAGTAGAGGATAGACAAGAATGGAAGGCAGTTGTGAAGAAGGCCAAGATGATGAACTATAAACTCAAGTTAATGAAGGATCAAACCTAGTTTTGCGGCCAAAACATTTTAAGCTTTGGCACTCGATCCTTAATTTTTTAAGCACACATTGCTAATGGTAAATCAATTCCTTCATGGAGTATTAAAAGAAAGACCCACTCACACATAAAGAGGACTACCTCATTTCTTTGAACCAGTGGACTCGAATGCAATCAATCTTGTATTCTTAATCACCTCCTATAGCCAGACCCTTCATTTACACTGAATAAGATGAGTTGGATTTCACTACAATGATAAAGGAAAAAGGGTTAGGAACATAAAAAATTTATATGTGAAATTAACGCTGACATATCATAAAGCTAGACAGTATCACTGAAGGAACTCACATATGAAAGCCTTCATTATCTAGGGTGACATTTTCACTGAGTAGTACGTTTAAATATAATAGGATTATGTGCTTGTACAGAATATTAAAAACATGTATACTATGATATGACTATAAAATTTATTGATTATTAAGGATAATATTGGTTATTTTAAGTAAATAAATTACGTATTTAGGATGCATAAAAATATGCAAAGAATTACTTGAAATCATAGAAAAGGTCACAACAACAATGGAAATATAAAATTTATTCCTGAGAACCTTCATGCATATCAAACTTTAAGGTTTTTTTCTCTCCTGCTGATCAGTTTTGGACTATTGGAATATTTTAACCACGTTCTTAAGTTTGACTTGGAGAAATATTTCATGATGTAGGACTTGAACTTTCTGCTCTATCATTTGCAGAGAACCCACATGTATATAAACTTTAAGTTTGATTACAAAAATTTTCCTAAGTCTGTATCTCTGGAGAGTTTTTGGCATAATAATCACTCCTTTTCCATAAGTGAATTGAATCAACAACAAATTTAGGAAATTTTAAAATATGACAATCATCAAAATATTTTATTAACTGTCACTATTACTCACTTAGTGAGACTTTTACATAAATTTTTGAATTTATAATTTAGAATAAGAGTTAAAGGGAAAAGTTATACGTTAAAAAGAGAAAATACAGTACAAAAAGACCTCAGAAAAAATGCTAATGTGCTTATGAAAATTAGCTTAAAATACAAATATATTTCCAAAACAATTTCTTAATCTGAAAATTTACCTGAGATTAAAATAATTTCTTATTAAAGTTGATAAGTAAACAAGAGTACATGTAATATAAAGCATCTTCATTAAAATTCTTTGTAGGTTCCCAAAGTCATGTATTTCACTAACAATCCAACTACATTATGTCACTTACATAAATTGAAAAATCTGGCACAATTATCTTCTTTAGTTGAAACTTTTAGCAGAACTTTATTAATTATCTTTTCATAATATTCATGTAGGAAACTAAAATAATAAATGGTTGTACAGCATAGAAAACTCTGCCACTGCTGGTTGCAAGCCTAGGGCCTCATTGTACAAAACAAGGAGGCGTATGTACAAAACAAGGAGAGTATGAACCTCATTAAAAGACCAGGGTCCATCTTGCTGTGAATGGTGAAAACCAGGGCCCCTACCTAGGGTACAAGTTGAAAATAACCCAAGGTATTGAGAGTGGAAGAGGAAATATTCTCCCAACAGCTTAGAGGGTGGAAGAGCCAAGGGAAGTAAATCCCTAAAATTTATAAAAATCCAGGTGCATCTGTCCCTATGTTGGGCGGCATCCTGGTTAGCATTAAATTCCATGTTGGAAATGGCAGTTCTTTTAAAACTTCAGCTCTTACAAACTTGGTTTTATTCATGGACAGAACCCAAGTTCAGTCCCACAAACCCAATCTCACACAACTACCATGATGGCAAATGAACAGAAGCTAGTACCCCAGTCAGTTCAATCTGGTGCCAGCTCTTTGGTGGGGAAATTTTCACCATCAAGACCTTGATGAAAACTAAAACACTAGCAGCAGACAAGAAGGTAAACATGAATTTCGTAGATTTCAAAAATGCTTACCATTCCATAGACTGGGATACACTAATAAAAGTACTTCAAGAATTTGGAGTAGATGATAAAACAACAAACATTAACAAACACCTGGTCACAAATTAAATTCTTAAAAAAAGTATAGAAACCCTTTGAAATCAAAACGGGTGAGACATCAAGATGGTCTCTCTCCCATCCTGTTTAATTGTGTCTTTTTCTCTGAATGGAATTAGATTAGGCAATCAAAAAAGTGGGTTTAAATTTGGCTATCTTGCTTTTGCAGATGATATACTTCTTTACCAAACATAAATGAAAAGGCAGCAATCAAAGAAAGGGCAACGAAGATGGTGATAGCATTCAGACTATGCCGGAATACCTACGAATCAAAAACCCTATCGTATCATGCCAAATTCAGGCACTACAGTATGGTAGACTGTAATGGTGGAAAAAGTAGCCAGAAATGGCTGTATGTTGCAGAGAAAATAGCCAGAAAGGAACTCTTGAAAGCAGAGAAAAGGAAAAGAAGTTTCTAAGGAAGTTCCTGGGACCTAAAAAAAGTATCAAAGTCTATATTCCACCTGAAATCAAACCAAGAGTGGTACAAAAAATTTGAAAAATCTTGACAACCATCAAAGATAGAAAAATATCTATATTGACACATTAAAAGAATGGACCCTAACAAATTAGCAACAAGATCCTCACCTTCAGGTGGAGCAGAAAGACAGATCCCATGGGTAAAAGGAATCCATGAAGATATAAAAAATAAGGAATCAAGAAAAGAGATGTTGCAAATAGAGAAGTCAACAGATGGAAGATTGTAGAGGTCAAAGATCTGTCAGAGTGGAGACAAAAAGGGTATCTCTGATGAAGAATGAGCTAGAGTGAGCGACAGAATGAAAGAATACTGGCAAAAGAGGAAGGAGAAAGAAGGAAACTGGAAAAGAAAAAACGAATAAGTTATGTAATTGAAACCCAAAGATGGCTGCAACAACAATAATAATAATAATAATAACAGCATAAAAATGCTAAAAAATTTTGATAAACTCTTCAAGAATATTTTCAGATGGGTTGCTTAGGAAAAGATGCACAACTTTAACTATAAATTTGATGGTAAGATTCACTAGAAATGAAACATGTTTAGATTTTGTCTAAGACTACAAAATTATATAAATTCTGCTGTCTATAACTGGCGCCCTCTGCTAGGAATTGTTTCTCAAATTTAAGGCAAACGAAATTGCAGTTTTCTGAAATAAAATGATTTCTTTGAAAATTTGTCCATATGGATAGTAATAAATCTCCATTTTAACTGAAAATACTTTTCATCCCTTTTCAAGAAGTTCCTTTACATTAGGCATGAATTGAAAACATAAATTTAAATTATAAGTACATGAGTCTTTATGAAGCTTAAAGGATAATTAATATAGAAGATAAATACTAGGATTTCACTAAGTATTTCTTGGATAATTCATGGATGAATCCCAGAACGAGAGGCTACAGGGTGATTGGGACGTCAATATGACTAGGAGAATAATGTTAGAAGACCAGTAAGATATAACTAAACAAAAAAACTGAAGCAAGAATTTATAGGCTGAAAATGCTGTGATACCTTTCCAAAGACAAAATATTTATTCGTCCATTGTCTGAAAAAAACTGTTTGTAAAGAAGGTACCACTTGTATTATGTATTTATCAAATATTAGACGCATATTATCATATGAATATACAAGAATGGTATGGTAATGTTAAGAAACAATTATTTTATGAAACAAAGGGGGGGAAAGTAAATCAAATGTACATACAACAGGAAGGGAGAAACTGGCTTCTGCTAACATTTTCTGTACAAAAAACTGATTCAATGGAAATATACCTCTTTCATTATAAATTTAACAGGAATTTAGGGGTAGAGTGGAACTATTTGCTCCTATAATTATTTACTTACATACATTCTGCAACGGTTAGCTGAAGGACTTCCTAGTATGCTGCAAACTGGCCCTCCAGCATCAATAACTTAATTTGATTGGTGCAACATGTACTGTAAACCATTGGGGCGTATTTTTTGTGGCACATGTCCACGTATGACCGATGCATGTTATTCCATAACTATTTATGCCATAACAACACTTAGGATTTCATCCTCGCCCCAACAAAAACACTGTTATTGTCACTGAATTTGCTAATGGAAACTCCAGAGGGAGAAAGGCTAGGTTTGACACAGCTGAAAACTTCAAGCTCGTCGTGATTCACAGTCTCCGAAAGGATTAGACAGTGGTATCATTCTCAACAGTGAGGTGAATATAAGATTCCTTTTTCACATGGTTACTCCGCCTTCAAAAATTAAGAAAATTGTGTTGCATTGGACGTTTGCCAGAAGCATAGCATTTATTCTGTGTACAAATATTAGGCATAAAAAATGTCGAACGGGAAGATATTTATATGATCAAACATTTCTCATTATTTCAGTTGATACTCTTCGATAACTACAATTAACAGAGAGTTCACTCTTCTGTTAACTAGAAGTCAGTCTTTGAAGGAAACATATTTTCAATGTAAAAGAGGAAATAATTTACCTCGTACCTTTTAAGACCGAAGTTGACCACCTGTGATGCGATTCTGACAAAGGACGCGCCACGAATTTCTCGCTGTGAGACAGTAGAGAAACGATAAATGTATTTCTAAGTGGGAAACACAAAGTTGATTTTCTACAATCACGCACATGTAGACCCGTTCAGCAAATTACCAAATGTTTGCAACAAACCTTATTTGAATGCATACAATTATGTACTTTATCGTATTCTTATTTAAGAACTATTTCCAGACTGCACTTCTTCAAATTTAATTAAGAATATGTATATACTCAAACCACTCAAAATTCCTGATAAGGTAAGATCTGGAATTGCAGAATGTTAGATAGATGCTAGATTTGTTAAGGGAGATTTCAGATTTGACAGCAGTGTTTCAGCTATGATAGAATCCCTCGGTTGGGATTCGCTTAGTGATAGAAGACTTGATTACCGTAGGAAGCTTTTTCGCAAATTTATCACTACGGATCTCAGGGAGGAGGTAGTTGATATTGTCATACCAGTTAGTAGCATACGTGATCTTCGAGACAAAACGACGAAGCGTTACAGGGAAATAGTTGCCAGGACAGATAGTTATTTCTGGTCATTTTTTCCGCGAAGTATTAGAGAAGCCAACAGCAGTCAAAGGTAGATAGGGTTTTCGGTGTTTCGCACCCCCTGCCATGCGCCAGTGGCGGTTAGCAGGGTCCTTATGTAAATGTAACCTTAAGATTTTGAAGCTTCCTGCAGCTACAACACCCACCTGGACCATATTGCCTCTATTTGTAATAACTGTTGGTTATGCTACTTCAGTGCTTGCATTCAGAATAATTTTGATTTAACGTCTTCCATTAATCTTTTTAATAGAATTATGCTTGAAAAATATAATAGAAGTTGATTTAATTTTCTTAATTATTTAAAGAGTAAAATCCGCAATGATAACTAACATACAATAGTTTTAAAAGACAGGAGAGCTAAGAAAAAAATATGACTCTAGGTGAGGATTCATTGCACTCCTCCAAATTTAATGTAAGTCATGAAAAATCTAGTCAAGACGAATTTCAGGGGACCACGCTAAAACCTAAAGCAGGATAGTGTTTTCACTCGTTTGTGTAATGCCTGTTGCCTCACATAATATTTTTGAAGAATGTACTGCTATCTGCCCAAGGAGACTGTCCTTGTTACTTATTTTTAGTCACTTTTCACCCTTCAATGAAGAAATTTTTACTCTATGAAAAACTTGGGAAAAATGCTGATTTTTAACAGCAGTGGTGAAAGGGCTTCATGATATGCCTGAGACTATGGTCAACATCCCAGAAAACACTACTTTTCTTGTTTTTACTATATGTTTATTTCTTAAGATTTTGACGAAAGGAAACACTGCCAAGCAAGTTTTAAATCTAACTTTCTTTCCTGAGAAATATTAATAGAGAAGTTATCACTCTACATCAGAGATAATGTGGGCTTCTACAGGGAATAGAGCTAGTCCTGCTTTGCAATATCTTCCTTTTCTACTCACACAATTTTCATTCAAAAGAAGAAGCTCATAAGGAACCATTTTGGAGAAAGATGAGGCAGGAGAGTCTAGAGGACAGCAGTGAAAAAAATGAGAAAAAAATACTGAATCTATTGAATTAGGTGAATGATTGCCCAAAGAGGGTTGCAGTGCATCCAGGAATGGGAATAATCTGCATAATGAGTGATGTCTATACAATGTGTTTTCTATGAAAGGGACCAGGATTGTGAGAAAACCACCTCTTAAGTGGGATAGCTTATTAAGTTGGAGCATATTAAACAGGTTTTGTAATTTAAGGGCAACTAATTAAAATAAGGAAATAGATGTACATGACAACATTAATATAGGAAAAATTATTTTGAGAGGAATGTGCCCATGAAATTTAAAATTATGGAATAGAAAAGTACGTACTAAGACTGGGAGTGTAGAAAGTAAAGCTTAATGTGAAAAATAAAAATATGAAATTCTTTTGACTTTTTCAATGACTGCAATAATTAGAAAACTGCATTATCCAATCCCGAAGGATTTGTCTCTACAATTGAAAAAAAAATTGTGATAATTGTCTAATAAAGAATAACCTATGTTAAGCTATATGATAGTTTTCCACTCCTAGCATAGGAACACCTTGGGAGATATGAGGTTGAGATTGCTAATATTTGTTCCTCATCATGTCCAGAATTACTCTTAACCCTGAGTTACCTCTGATACTCATTTTTCTCAAGCCCTGTATTTTCTCTATACAAAGCCATCAAGAATCAATCAATCATACTCTTTATATTAATATATGTTACCATTGTTATTTTGATTTTAATAAATTTTATTATGGTTTTAGTTATACATTCCTTTTAAACTTACCTTATTTGAATTTCTTTTTGCATTTCTAAAATTAATTTTCTTTATATATCTCCTTTTTAAATTTTACCTTATTACAAGTTTTTTTCACCCCCTTTTCTTTGGGTGCTTTCTTTGTAAACCTTAGTAGCAAAGGTTTTTTTCTCACACTGTACTCTTTTTGCTTTAAGGATGACATGAGATAAGATATTTAAAAAAAAAAACACTGAAAACACAGGTTGTTATAAATGGAAATGGCAAAAAAAACTAGTATGAGTACAGAAAAAAGAAAAAATAAATAAAATAAATAAGCACAAAAAATCACTATCATTTAACAACTTCGTCAATGTTCTTTCGAAGAAAAGAAGAGAAGAAAAAAATGAAAACCATATACACATAAAATTATGAAGTGTTTTGTAAATATGAAGCTAAATACGAATTGATTCGTGCGATTTCAGTCGTATTTTTTTGGAGATTTTCCAAATATCCAGCTAAATAAGATTTTTCAGGCGATTTCAACATCAATTTGCAAGATTTCTCGTAGATAAAGCTTATATAAGCTTTTTCGCTATTTTTCAACTTTAATTTAGAAGGTTCACCAAATATCGAGCTAAAAACGCCTTTATTGGACGATTTCAACGTTAATTATAAAAATTTGTGAAACTATATTACAGAATAGACTGAGGCTATTCTTGCATACGGAGAAAAATACATAGGATTTTAATTACATATAATAAATACATCGTCACTGACTAGAATAACTGAAATACAACGTAGACACGATCTCGTAAATGACTTGAATTAATCGGCATAGACACAACCGCAGTTCGTGTGGTAGGGACCTCCAAATCCTATCGCGACCGAGTGGACCTGCAATATGCCGAAGAGGAAATCGGAACAGGTTGGTTATCGTGTTACGAAAGAAATATGACATAGAAAAGGGAAACAAGCGATTCCTATTTTGCAAGCCAAAAAATCTCGAATGAACCGAAATCGTTTAACTTCTGCAGTAAATGACAGTAGATGGAGCGCGGTTTGTGGCGAAAAAAGTGGGATGAATGAGAAAGGAGGCTCGCGGAAGATAAACATAGCTCTGGTGGAAGGGGAGCGTCGGACCAGCTGCGATTCCGAGGGTTGAAAACTTTCAGTGAGATGTGAGACTTGGTCTCGGTTCGTGGAGCGAATCTTTAGTAAGGGTGCGGCTGAAATGACGGCGTCTGCTTCCCGCCAAAGCCACGGAGGGACTTCGGCAGAAGTTAACCTTGCTCTCGTGGGAGCCATTGGCAGTGGAAAGTCAGGCGAGTAGAATTTCCATCGTCGGATGACCGCATAAGTGGAACTTTCGCATACTTATACACGTTAGATGTCTAACTTCCAATAAATCGGAAAGAACTTTTCTAAAGTAGTTGCATTGGATAAATTTAACTGTGATGGTTACAAAGTTATTCTTCAAATCTTTAGTCAGTTATTAAGATTAGGTTTAGTAATCTTAGTATGGCTCCCTTTCTCTAAGTTATTGACCACGTCAGATTTATTCAGTATTTTTCCTCTTGATTTTGAAGTCACCGAACTGAAAGGCCCCTTCCTCTCGATTCATAACTTAGAAATGACGAGAAAAGACGTAAGATTTAAAATATATTGTCAGGTGAACTGTGAGCTGTAATTGTTAGGCGTATTTTGGTACAAAATATTAATTGACAGTGACGTCTCTTGTTTAAGATCTCTCTCTAGTAATTCTAACGAAAACATACTAAAATTTTCTCTATTACTTACTAAACGATCCAACTCGAAATATGTACTTACATATTTGGATGAACTTACATTTATATATTTCACATTCAAGCCGAAAGATGCCGTTATAAGGGAAAGTAAATAATCCGATGATGACTTACTTTTTTGTGTAACACCGAATTTCTAAAAAATATATCCTAAGCTGTTTCATTTCTTCACTCTGTGATAAGTTATAGAGTATGGATATGTACTATATGTTAGCACCAAGGTATAAGCAGTTTAGGCTTTAAAGGTTTGTAAAACATTTAATCAGTATTAAGAAGTCTAGAATTCTGAAAAAAAGTATCTTGTTGTTATGCAGGGATTTCTTATCGAGCAGAAAGTTTACTATTAAGGCAGAAAACTAATACGCTAGGCCACAATTTTTCTACCCGGAAATTCATATTACTGAAACTTCACTCACGGTTTCCTCAATGGTGAAAGGAATTTCACAAAATATTTCGATATTTATTTATATTCCTCTCGTTTAAGAAGAATCCTTTCCATTTTGCGAAATATCTCTAAAAATAATTATTCCTTGTCTTTAAAACATTTTACCTTCATAATTATGTTCCAGTATGTATAATTGACGCTTTGGAAAAGATACGATTTCTTCCAATGTGGCTAAAGCGTAGCAAGTAATCACTTATTTCCAATTAATCCACTGATATTTCTTTCGTTAAACTCCTTCAACCCTCTCCCGCAATTTTTCTTCCTTCAACGAAATGATTTTCTTTTTCTCTGCTAACCTTTCAAGTGTCTTTGACCTTTCTTTCAAAGAGAAGTTTCTTGAACTTGAATTTACCTTTGACTTAGATTTGTTTCACGATACATAAGGAAGATGCTCTTGCTTTGAAACCGGTGGTCTGTTAGTTAATAAAAAATATGGATACACTACATGTTATTTCTTTCACGATGAATACAGTGATATTCCATTAAGGATGGCTGAGGTAGTCGAGTACAGCTTGCAGTTAATGTAAACAAAACGTCTTTCCTTAACAATGGAGTATCTTGGACTCTATTTTCATCACTTCTGTTATCGGTTTGTTTTTCTGGTCGCCCAATTACCATCGACATCATGTTTAAACAACCCAGACTCAGGTTTCACTTCTTGCTATACCTTCATACTAAACTGCTTCGTGACAAAACTTTCACTAAACCACCCAATGAAATAATGACTGAAATACCAACGCCGAAACCAGGGTCGTGCATTATTGTATTGTGTGGCTTACTAAGTTTCGTCATGAAGCAGTTTTTACTAAGTATCTTCGAGTTGGTGCAGTATTTCTTCATTATAATCGCACACAAAGAAAACTCACTATGTAGAGTCCACAAAAACTTTTATTAAACGACCTAGGTTTCGCTACGGAGTAATATCATCAGGTGTTACATTATCATTACATCAGGTGATGATGTTACACCGTAGTGTCTACATAGTGAGTTTTCTTTGTGTGTGATCATGGGGGAGTTCCACCATAACTCACCGAAATCTGTTATGTACTTCATTATACTTGTAAGGCTGATAAAGGCTATGAGCGATTCCTTGCGTCCGAATCGATTCTGTGGTGAAAATGCAGTCTCTTATTGTAGAGAGTTTTGAAAAATAGGGCGGCGGAGGGTTCGTTTGACACACACCTGTTTCGCTTTCTCGATTAGTGAGGCGGAGATGGAACTTGTCACGTAATATTCCTGATTCTCAGGGAAAGATTCGCCACGAAAATTTCTGAGTAAGCGTGAATGTCCTTCTGAAAGAACCCGAAAGCTTTTTCTCTTTTTGGAAACTCATTCTTGGAAAAACCAATCATATTGCACAGAAGAAGCGAATTGCGAACGGGAGCGATACTTGCCAAGGGGGACGATATAAGACAATCAAATCACCCAACTTTCAAAAGCTACTTCGTCGTGATATTTGAAGCAGATGTACAGGTATCGTGGAAAAATCAAAATCCGTTTTAAATTCAAGCTCTTCGTCAGATACTATGCAAATCCTTGTACTAAAAAAGTCAACAGTAACGGGAGGGGCGAACTCACCCCCTAGGTTCGCCAAAGTAGTACACAACAATTTGAAGGGGTTATTCGCTGATGATATGAATCCTAGCTAAGATTATTCTTATAAACTGACAGTTGATTGCTACTGGAAGTCCTCATAGGAAATCTTTTTAACAAACTTTTCTTTTGGCCTGAAATATCGAATTAATTCTTGAGATTTTGATGAATCGATCGATAGCAAATGATCACCTATTGTTATGCCACTGCATTCGTTCTCTATCGAAAAATTAATTTTCTCAAATTAAAATAGTGAGTGTGATCATAATATACTGAAAATGACAATGATTTCACCTTAATAAGTATTATACCATTGATAAATTATAATGAATACCAAAAAGGATTAGCTCTGGAGAATACAGACTATGTTGAAGCATAGTATAATTCAAAACTACTAGGTACATATCATTTTTCCCAAACTCATACTATACTCCATGTTAGTATTTCTAAAAGTGCTTCGACAGCGATCGTCTGGTAGGGTGATGTACGAGTACATCGGGGACCTTGTGGGCTCCATGGCCATTACGGAAATTCTATCAAGAACACTGAAAAATCTTACATTGGTCAGGACAAGTGACGTTCCATCAAAACGCAGCGCGTTTGGCTACCCGAAAAACAAACCCTATGAAATGGTAAAACCGTAAGGAAAAATCTGATTGCTGACCTCCAGTTACCATAGGCTCGACCCCCGTAATTCAGTAAATTACGAACAAAAAATTAGTCAGAACAATAATTCATACGAATCACTCGCTTACTTAGTAGACTTAAGTCTCCACTGTCATCCCCCTCACTCTTGTTAATTAATATTCGTAAATATTATGTCAGCATACGAGGTTAGGCGGAAGAAAGACTCATATGGGCCTAACCTGACCAATAAATGATCAGAACCATATCAATCTATCTAACTAAAACGGCATTTCCGAATGTTCCGCTAAGATTGCTCAATTGGCTAGAGCCGGGATACTCAACCTTGTGCCCGAAGCGACCTAGCACAGTGCCCGCCAAGCCTCGGTAGAAAGATTTTTTATTTGATACAACAGTATTTCTTGGGATTGCACTACCGGGGATAAAATGGAAGTTCAGCGGGGAAGGGGTCAGAATCTAATCCTTTTCCTCAGGTAGGATCTCTTATTAAGCAAAAATCTTGAAATAGAATAACTCAAATTGAACATTATGCAAACTCATTGTGTAGCATTGGTTGGGCGATCATTGACTAGAAGTAATTTTCAAATGTAAAAATCTAGAGATATTAAAAATTTTAAGGAAATTCAACTTTTTGACGCTGATATTCTTTTAATATTGCAGTTAATCCGTCCAATTCTACGTATCTGAAGTTTGATTCATCCCTTCTTCATCTTTAATTGCGTTTCATGATTTCACCTACACTCAAAACGCTAACTCTCTATAACTCTATAGCATTAACTCTAACATATAGAGTCATTATCATTATATATACGGCATTGCCTCAGTTACTCACTAGGACAGGTCAATCGGACTACAACAACACAAAAAATTTCCAACATAACAATCTTAAAACTCCGTCTATTGACTACAATATTTTACTAGCTGTGATATGAGTAAATATATTAGATTAACTTTAGGGAAGGGTCTTAAGTAATTATATCTTATAGATTAGATGATGGTTAAGATGGCCTTAAAATTTACTTTAATTATTGTAAGACAACATCACTCCCGGACTTTTTTTCTCCTACCGACGATTTTCTTGACGAAGCCGAGTCCTCGTCGATTTATATTACGGCTGAGTTGCTCATGACATATTAACCATATTTAATTCATAATCATTCGACAGTGCTTATCGTTCGTTTCTACTTTTTAATTTCCATATAAGATACCGTGTTGTCCGGAAATATCCTGACCTTCCTTTGGATGAGATTATTAACGTCGTCTTTGGGTAAGGCTAAAAGATTTTATTTACAATTCGTGGTCTCAATATACGTATTTCCAGAATTATACTAAACCATAGTCTTCGACAGTGGATGGGACTGAAAATTGTCAGATCTCCGGAAGTTGGATTTTCCAATATTAGGATTTAATGATTTCTATGTTTCAACCATGAACGAGACGGTGGATGGCCGCCATCCAAAAACAAGTTAGCATCACTTAAAAAGCCACGCAAATGAATCCAGATACTTTTTTCAATCCCAACAATGATTTTTCTAATAAATTAATATTAAAGTCCTTTTCATGGTTGCATGAAAACTTTTATAGTGGCTTGCTTAAAATTTAAAATGAAACAACCAAACATGAAGCTGCAGAAATGTGACTTTGAAATAGATTAACAAGAACCTATACAGAAAAACCAATGAGCAATGTCAATTGTAGTTCAGACGGAACTATTGAAAACAATCGAAGCAAGAAAAGCAAAGCTCACACCCTTATGACAACTTCATATAAGATATTGGAGGGAAAAATACGAAGAAAAAAATAGAGAACGACAAAGAACTTGCTAATAATATTAATTTATTCATCGCAGGAAATGCCCCAGTTACACGTGATAAATAAATTAATACATACACTTATATACAAAAAGTAGCAAAAATAAAAGAAACTGTAAAAAGATAAATATTTGAAAGATTAAAATCAATATCCAGACAAGGACAGTTCCCTCTCGAAGGACAGAAGTGAATAGAAAACTAAATCAATGTCTCATTTCAAGACTTGATTAGTGATTCTGGAGAGGGGTTCGCATCTACAGACTTCCCAAAGAGTCACGAAAGAGCAAAGTATTTCTCATACGTCTTACATGAAAATTGATAAGGTTAATCAATTCACAGTCAACTACACAGTTAGTTTCAATGACACTGTTAGAATATTCCGAAGGAAGACTGCCTCAGTAACTGCTCGTCTTGTCTCTAGAGAAGCCAGATTATATTTCTTACACAATGCATAATAATCAGAATTTTTTAAAATTGAGCCTTTTTCCTTCAAATAAGGCCATTTGATGAAGCGTATCTGAACTCTTACTATTGCTTGAACAATGGTAGTAGCATGGTGGGGTTCCAAATCATACTTCTGAATCCTAATTAGGGCCATACCAAGGAATAGTACGATTTGAAAACAGTATCCACAGAAAAATAATCAAGTGCAATGCGTTTTAAAAACCCAAAGATGCGAAGGACCCTGAACAAACTGATCAGACATGTTATATGAAGTTTAACTACGAGTTAGAGATACGAGCAACATCAAGACTTGCTTTTAGAGAATGAATGAAATCCGAAGAATATTGTTTATTATTATAAGACCAGAATCACACCTAACTTAACCAAATGATTTAACTTACCATTCGATTTTTAAGTATATAAGGTGAAAATCGATTTTTCAATGCTCCTTTCTCCGGTTCAATGTTCGTAACAGTTTGGAATATTTACCTTAAATTGGGAAGCTGAAGTTATGCTTCCATCTAAAGTAAGGTCCAAAAGTGACCGATTTCAAAGTGCTCTTCCTGCTTCCTAAAGTATGAAACCGATATTCAGAAAAGTAAAATAAGGAACTAAAACTAATCTCCCTTCTCTTAGTCTCAAAAATGGCTCTTTGTATGTCTCTTCTTTTGAATGGCTAATTTGTTTAGAATAAGATTAATGTATCTCGTTCAGGACAATCCCAAGATCGGAACCGATACGAACGAGGTAGAATTAGGTTTCTTAGGACGTAGATTAAAAAGTTGTATGATGCGATGCAACCAAAATTGCCTGGTTATAACGCGATCCCGCTTAAGATCCAGTTTTCGCTTGGTCTCAAAAATACCGTTTTATGTTTTACTGTAGTTTGGAGTTTTAATGAATTTGCCTTTAAAGGCAAACTGTTCATTTCCAATTTTTTACATTTTTATTTGTTTTACTCAGCGAAAGGACTTTTTAATGGAAGTTTTTCCGAATAAAATCTTTCGTATGAGTAAGTTTCTTTTCTCGAGAGTAATTCATTTTATCGTTTCCTCGATCAATCTTGCCTTTCACACTTTACGCCTAAATGCTTCTAGACTACTTCTACAGCCCCTGTTGTCGTGTTCTCTTAAATTGCAATTTCGTCATAGATTGTATTACGTCTTTAAACATCGATTAAGTTCACAAAAGCTTATTCCAGTCCATCTTTTTCTCACATGTTATCTCTCATTGTTATTTCTCAATAAATGAAGAGAGTGAGACGCCACCGTTTCTCCGCAACACTCTTTTCGCCGCAGCTGTTTCGCCGATACGATTTTTCAGGAATTAAAATATTGCTTGCAGAATATTTGGTTTTTTGTCTCTCAGTTTAGAAGAAGATTATCACTTGACCTCCTTTGGAGGAGTTCTATTCTCCAGGTGATCGGTAATAAAGTCACACGAACATGGTCACAGAAAAAGTCACAATTTTGGCCAACAAATGCCAACAGAGGGAATACGTGAGCATACTTTATCACAGTGGATCACGCTACAATGAACTGTTATCGCTATTTCTGTATAGAGAACAGTTAATTTTGTCAGCCATAGCTGCGTTGGATTGAGTTAGGTTGGATGACCGGTTTGGGGACAGGGCATTCCTTCGATATACGAATACATTTTGTAATGTATTAACAAATTTGTTACTTTTTTAATACGTGTCGTATATAATATACGATAATACTCGCGGCAAAGCGGTGATTTTTTCTACACTCATATAAAACTCTAATTAAAATTTTCATCTTATTCATATGTAATTTTTATCTCACAAAATGGGGTCTGATGATCAACTCCTTTGGTGATATTCTTTTTATCTCTGTCAATTTCCACTAATTTGTGAATTTAATAAGGGATAAGTTTGGATTCCTTAAACAATTTTCCCGCGGAATAATTTCATCGAGGCATGCTTTGAGAATCTACCTCTTCTTAAAAGAAATATTGAATCCAGGATCACTAACTTGAAATTAAAAAAGAAAAACTCTAATAAGGGTAGTCATAAAAAGGGAGACATGGGTTCTATCGAAACAGAGTGAGGAAACACTCGGAAGATTTGAAGAGAAAAATCTATGGCCCAGTTAAAGAAAAATAGATGCGCAGAACTGAGAATTAAAGGATGTAACTAGAAATAGAGGGCATTATTATATCATCTAAATCACTTCAGCTGGAATGTATGTAAACGGATGAGAACAGAATGTCCAAAATAATACTCAGCAGCAATTTTGAAGAGATCAGACTGAGAAGAAACCCTCGCTACTATGTGGAGGACGATCTTAAGATAATGGGGGTTACAAGATGGAGGGAGAAAGCAAGACGGAATAAAGGCATATAGGTCCACAAGTTGTGGATGATGGTGTTGATCTCTTCAAATTACTTTACTTATATTGTACCGATATTATTACTATCAAGTATTTCTTCCTATTTTAGCAATCTAGTGTAAACAGAATCATATGAAAGGAAGAAACTGTTCCTTCCTTAGAAACTGGCTCGATATATGGAATACACCTTTGGATTGTTTCAAGCTGTTCCCATTAGCAACTAAACAAGTTCAGAAAATATTTGACTAAACAAGTGGGTCACAAATACAATAGATAAAAATTATTGATTAAATACATATAGAATATTACACATATTTTCTAGATATTATGTTAATCATAGAATGTGTAAATAAGATATGGGGTTTTTAAATTTACTTATTACCCTCGTTATTGAGACTTTGTTCATCGTGCTACCATGCTATTTTACTACATCTTAAATAACTTTGGATTGAGTATGGGAATGGATATTCAAAATAAGAATGTAAGACAAGGAAATAACAGTGTTTATTATTGCTCTTATCACTTCTTTTATTTAAAGGGATAAATCGTTTCCCTAAATCAATTCCCTACATCCAAATAAATAAATAAACCATGAGCCAATATGAGGGATTTTTAAGTTGAATTGTTGGAAGTTAATATTTCAAAATATATAAGTGCTGCAGCATAACTTCGTAATAAATATTTTATGCCCGCTATAATTATCCTCAAATGCTGAGAAATTGAATTTGCATACACTTTTCATGTAATGATGGAGAAGTAATAAATACCTACCTTAGGTTCTTCACCTGAAGATGTTAACTCGTTGAGGAAACTAGTCGGCAATAAATATCTCGTGGAACTGTACTATTGTAAGATTTCATTATTTCTCCATCAAATGCGTCAAATATTCCGCAAAATTACGCTTGAGCACATCAATTTTATTCATGTAATAGTACCAATGATCTCATCTCTTCAAGAAAAAACACATAAAAACACTCATTTTCACGATGAGATAAATCTTTTTCAGTAAGTCATTCAGTCTGATCATTTAAGAATTTAGGACAAATAGTAAAACACACTTAAGAAGCTTTTCAGAAAACCGCGCTATAAGCAAGATAGTGTTTTAACTGGAGTATGAGAACCTTTTTATATTTTACCCTATATATATATATATATATATATATATATATATATATATATATATATATATATATATATATATATATATATATATATATAACATGTATAGGTTTTCTCGCTCATTAATTTTTAATAAGAGATTTACAATATGGAATATGGAAGAATATTCTGTGGTATCTTGCATAGTTGTTTTTTAAATAAATTAGGAACTAGGTTCATTTTTGAAAAGTGGTTCCTTTTTATTTCTTCCATATTGTCATGGAATACCATAAAGTGACCCGCCAATCAGTTGATTTTAAGAGATTTACACCTTAAGAAGAGAATTAAATTTCATTAGTTTGGTATACCCACCACAGTTATCGATGGAATGTTTAAATGCAACATACTGCATATGGTTGGACGCTTTCTCGTCATATCTTTGATGAATGATCAGCTATTTTTGGGAAAGGAGAGTGCCTTCCATTTTTTATTTTCTCTTTATAACCAAATAATCTTTTACCATGGACGATTAGGTACGTTAGAGACCAGTCGAAGCAAGAAAGGACGACAGCGAAACAGATGGTATAAGAATCTTGGGTTCTTCTAATGAAGCGGAGGATTGGTTTAAGTATACTGGTTTGGATCCTTAAGTATCCTATAAATGCTACTGGAAAATTTCGCCTTATAAGTGGGTATCAGAGTGTTTTTACTATGCGTTTCGTATGCAAGGGACGGGGACCGCGAGATAAGCGCACATTAAATGGGATAGCATTTTAAACGGGAGCATCTAAACGGATTTTACTGTGACTGAAAGAAAAGAAAAGGAACTTGGCGTTCAATGAATAAGAGACGCAAGAATTCTCCAAGCGCCGAATATCGGCAAACCGTCGGGGGAAATTCCTCGGAGAAGGATTATCACCCACGTGGCCGCCAGTTTTCAGAAGCACCCTATGCACATTTCAAGAGCTATGCTCACATCATCAAGGTGGGTCAAATGCTGATTGAGAGGAAAGTGTGGAGTGTGAGGTATTTGTAATTGCTTGTCGTGGGAGGGATTTTGGGGTGAGGTTTTTTTTGGTGTGACGCACGGGAAGAAGGTGGGGAACGGAAATTCCGGGATTAAGTCCTTTTAAGAAGCGGTGTTCAACAGAGAGTATAATGAAGAAGGATGGGACCGTCGTCGGTATTCATGAGATTTCCTCTGGTTTGATATATGAAGATGCTCTCATAAGCGTCTAGTTTTGAGTTTTTCTGTATCGATTTCTTTAATTTTAAGTTTTCAGAATTAATCCTATTATTGTGTTCTTATATGTGTTGCGCAACACTAGACTTATTAATTTTAATAGTAATTTTAAGATAGGATTAATTTATACAACTTAAAATTAATGAAATCGATACAGAAAACTCAAAATGTCCCATCTCAATTTCGCCTGATAATAAAGAAGTTTGTGCGTGTATGTAATCGTACATATACTTCGCTGTTAGTTTATTTAGTTCTTCGTCAGATCCTATTAAACCTGTCTGTTTCGCGAAGTGGTCAAGAGGAGGGTATTGCGATATCTTAAGGAAAACCACTTGTACTTTATTTTGTTGACATTGTTGCGGATCAGTGAAATTTTGACGTATTTTTACGCAGTATACGACCAAAATCTTTACTTTAATTTACTGGCAATTCTCACTTGTTACTTAACCAACTTGAGATTCCTTTATGTCTGCTGCTAAATTTCTCAATTTTTTCTATTATTTTGAATATATATATGTCCTTTACAAAATAGTGTTATCACTGAGAAAATAATGTCATTGCTTTATCAAAGTTGGCCAAATATAATGGTTATTGGTGGTAAGAAAACATATTTAATATTCAAGAAGAGATATGTATGAGTGTGTGTTTGGCTCATTCTTCTCTTTTAGATTTATTTATTGTATTCGCTTCTCAATCTTTCTTTACACTGCAATGAAAACGGAATAGTGTCATCATGTTAACTTTATGAGATCCTTAAACTTCTCGCCAAGACTGAGGATCGAACGTTATTTCACTTCGAGACAATTATCGTCGATAACCAACGTATGTTCCAAGAGATCGGCAAGTTTATACGTTTGTTTATTAGGTTTCCGTTGGAACCAAAATGATGAGCGAACAAACTTATTTTTAATCTACCCTGAAGGGAATTTCATTGACAAGGCTTCTTAGTGTTTTACAAGATTATTCTCAAATTGGGAAATAGAAAAATGATTCTTTCCAGCTATAGCAATTTCATATAACTAATGAGTGAATTTGAGAGTCGAGAGAAGCGTTATTTAGGCAATAATTTGATCCAATAGTTAACCTGCCCTGTAAGAGTAGTCTTTATATAGGAAAAATGCTCTTAGCTGAGGGTTTCTTTGAATGTAACTTGTTTTCAGCAAAATATTGAACTGGAATTTTCTATAAATGATTGAATTTTAAATTAATGCTTTTCCTTGTTTATCATATTTTAGAGATGAAAGTATAGCAAGCCAAAGAAGGAATTCTCTATCTAGACATCCACTTTTTCACGTTTTCTTGATAGTTTAAAGACCATGAATCGTTTTAATGACATGTAATTGCTTTTTACCGGACGAAAACTTAACAGATATTTAGCAGAGACAGTGTTACGATGGGTATAGACCCTACGCTAACCCCTATTTATCATAAACTATTAAATTGAATAATATCATTCAATTATATTTTTAAATTACGCGAATAACGAATATTTGAACATTTATAAAAAATGCAAGCTTCTGGTTCAATTTTGATGTTTGCGATCTCGATCCTCTCCTTCTTTCTATGCTAACTCAATTTCTTTTTGTCTCCACAGCACTCACAGTGAAATATATTACCAAAAGGTTCATCAACGAATATGATCCATTTTTAGGTGAGTTTTATTGGTTATGTTAAGGTTTTTTTAACATTTATTTCCTCGAACTAATTATTATCTTTTTATCCGTCTAATTTCTCATTGCTCACGGATGATGAATACCTGACGCTAACTCAATATTCATTGCTCTCGAATATCAAGCTTTTCTTTTTTAATCTGATGTGAAAGTTTTTTGAACATAATTTTCTTAAAAGTTTGTTTTATATTTCAGAGGACACTTATAGCAAATATGAGAGCATAGACAACCAAGAAGTTACAGTTCGAGTAATGGATACATGCGACAAGGTAAGGTGATTTTTGTAATGAAAGAGATTATTAAATAACAATATTTCAATAACTTCGTGTAAAAAAATTAAATTTATCCACACGAACAAAATTACATCGAGGAATTCTTTGTAATTTAATATTTTTGATTGTAACTTAAAGAAAATTATATCTCAATAATGACTCGTTTAAGAAAATAATCTAATTTCATTCATGTTAATATATTGACTTAATTATTAACTGCTTTTTGTCGAAGTCTATATTAATTACGTTTTTTTTATCTTCATTAACTAGGTTTAATTATATACATTATTGAATTATATATAATAAGGTTCAAAATTATCAATTTATGGAGAAAAGCTATATCTATTATGTATTACTTATATCAATATTTGTACTAGCACAGCAGAATTTTCGACATTCTTCAAATCTAAAATATATTTATGAAACGAGGACAAAATTTTCAGCTTCTTTAAATGTACATCGTAATTTTCAGTTTCAATTTAATTTAAAGGGTTTTGCATGTTTAGGAACCCTTTTTATTCATTAAGTGCAAGTAATCAATGGTAGTAACAGTGTAATTTCACTATTAGCGATATTACATTGAATTAGCATATGAAAGTTGTACTTAATTCATATGCGAAATTAAACCATTGAAATCCCGATAATTCGGTGAAATGATTTGAACATCCTCATCTATACATGTTTGATTCCCATGTCTAGAACAATAATCACAATTACTGTTTGTAGATATTATTGGAGATAATTAGAAAAAATAATAAAATATTGAAGAAAAAAGAGAGTACAATTTAAACATTACTTAAATGATGGGATAGAAACAGAAATACGTGTACTTCACAAAAAGCCATGTTCCTGCATAATATCGACTAAATCTTTTAAGAAAGTACTTCCTCTGAATCATTAAATGAAATCTATGCTTCTCTCTTTTGAGAATTCCTTCCTGAGACATCTGAGTTAAGCTCACTGATCAGTCGATCCTTCACAATAAGTATTTTCTTCCGCTGTACCACTTTGCTGTATTAAATGGTACCTTACTTGTTTGGATATACATGATAGTTTTAAGGACACTTGTTTGGGTAAAAAAAATATCGTAACATCGACTTTCAGATAGTTTCCTTTATGTTGGGCTAGCGGTGTAAGATGTTCTCCGTTAATAAAATATTAATTATTCAATGTACTGACTCAACAGTCATATATAAGCGGTTCAACATGTCAATAAACAGCCGACTAACGTACAAGCGCTAATTCTTAGAGAACAATTCATTGAATTTAAATATCTATATCAAATTTACTATCGAATAGAAATTAATCAACTTTGTAGCCGCAATTTACTGTTCTGTAATATTCGTAGGAACAGAAAATTAGTTGAGGAAGATTCGGCAAAAACAGTGTTCTAACTCACGCGGAATCATATTATGTATCATATTTAATTCCAATTGTTTATTTTACGGGCCCAATCGATGTTTCCAACTTTCTCTGTTCAGCTGGCTGACTGTATCTAGTAAATATTTACATTCCTCAGCTATTTGTAGCGCGCGTTATTCCAGGAATCGGAGACTTTCGAAATTGTTGATCAAGAACGAATATTCATCAAAATGAGGAACATTTCCAGACGCCTAACACGAATAGAAAGAGCGTTATCTCGTTTGCCACGAAACAGGGAAATCAAGTGGGAATAGAGGGATTAAAAATCGCAAATAGGAAACATTCACAGTGTCGCTGAAGACCACTTGAAAATCGCCAGTTCATAGAACTAATGTTCCATAATTTTCCACTTCTTCCTGGTTTATTTTCCTAAGGATTGGCTCCGAGCCTAAAGTACCTCAAACAGATTATTTGGAGTAAGGAGGAGAAGGGAGGGAAATGAGACGATTATTTTCATCCGGCAAATTAGGACTTGTGACGCAAGAATGTCTGACTATAAAGATGAAGCAAAAGAGGGGAAAATGAAAAATGCAGGGGTGTTCAAGGATTCAAACGGAGTTGTTTCTACCTAATTGGCTAACCTCCAATCTACTCCATTCGATATAAATACATAATGCATCAAAGGTGGTCAGCGTTCCATTACCATTTTCCTTCGACCTTCTTAAGCGGGAGTGATATTTTGAGAGTTTGCGATGACTTCGAGTAATCAAAGTTGCATTAACATTCTAGCGCATCTCTCATGCTGATAGAAAATGATTACCAACCATCTTTTAATTTTGTTCTATCGTCTAATTTGACTCTCATTAGAATTTCTCCCATCGAAATATCTTTTAGTATTTCAAGTTATCTCATGATTATATCGGTGAGTTTCAGAGCCTTTTTACTCAGTAAACGATGTTTCGGACCTTATGTCCCTCGTTATAATATTATTATTGTTATTATATTAAATGCCGCCACAGTTATCCACTAGAACCGGTGGTAATTTACATTACAACAGCACAAATAATATTACAAATCTCTTTGTGTACAATTTAAAAACCCATTAATTAACCACAATATTTCACCAGCTAAACATAATTACATTTAGATAATTTTTAAAAATGTTAATTATAGTTTTGTGTTTTTAGAGGTATTGGATATAACGGTTTCCATAAACTTTTAATCATAAAAGACTGCAGTGAATGTTTTTTTATTATATTTTTCCGATGTTTTTGAGATTAGGCTAACTTTAAAATGCCTTTTTTTAGGCATTAGCTCTCTACCAATAAGTTTGTAAGTCCTATAAAGACATTAACGGCATTTTGGCGCCACAATCGAGGAGTGTTTGCGGCGCCTCTGCCGGTATTCATTTTAATTAAAAGTATTATTCTTATAACCGCAGAAAAATTTTGTTTAATATTGAAATCATAAACTTTTCAAGTAATACAACCTTATAATTGAGGGGTCATTGAGGGTCATATAAAATATACAGAGTTAGAAAAAAATGGGAAAATCCCCGTACTGCCATATACCTACACTGTGTTGTCCATACACTGATACGTTATGAAATATTTGACGCGAAATATTTGAGAAGAATTTTCCTATTTCCCTTTTACCTCGTTTTAGATCGTTATCTTTATAACTTACATTCCTTAGTATTTCATACATAATTTTTCATTTTTGCCAAAGTTACAAAATAAGGATATTGTCTTGGGAATCTAAATTTTGCCGCCCCAAGCGATGTTGCTTGTGTTCTCGACCGGCCCTGCACATTGAAAATTAGTATCTTGGAGGAAAATTGTTCATTTGATTATTCTTTGTTTCGTTATTGTTATTTTATGTCATACTGCAAGAATATCGCCGAATTTTACAACTGTATTTTCAGCCATCGCGTAAATTAGCTAAGTCTAGAATTCCTAGCTGCAAAAGGTGCAGTCGTTGATGTTCATCAAATATCATTTTTTCAGGATTTCCACAGCTCCTTATTTTCGGGCAAACCTTCCCATTGTATGTGTACTTGTGCAATTCTATTCCGGCCCATACTTGGATATTCTTGTAGATTCTCCGGTAGTATTTTTATATCCTCTTCCTTCATTACCTAAAAGCAGTATTTTTCTTTTTCCCTTTTATAATATGTCCTTTAATTTTAATAAAATGCAGCTAATTAAATTTGTCCCCTTTCGTTATCATTAGGAGGTATTTTTTGTTTTAGCCAGATTGGTCTGTTTATTTTTGCAACAGCTCCATTCACTTAAAAGACCAAGAAATATAATCAAGTGTCGAAGAAACTTGATGTAACTCCATTTCCAGCAATGGAAACAAATTAATTTTGCTACGTTTCACTGGACAAATTCACTGAAGTGACTAGTTTCGACTCAGCTCATATAGGACAGACGAGAAGTAATCTTCAAACCAGAATACACGATCACGGAAAATGTTTTCACAACAAATTCCACATCTAATATTTCGCAAAACACTAATTTGAATAACAGCATCACTCGAATTTCGTTTCAAATCGTTACTTTTTCAATATCAAGGACTTTAATTACCTGGAGTAGGCATAAATCACTAAACCTGATTATAATTATAGTTTAAGTAACGATCTCTTGTTTACAAGTCAGTCTCCATTGCTGTCAACTATCTCCCTCTTGTATCCCCTTCTTCCTACAAAAACTGCAATCAGATTTAACTTCCTTTATACATTCCCATTTTTGCTTAATACTTCTTACTCAAGTTTACTTTGTATTAAGACCGTGATGATGACTCTCTCAGTCGAAACTATTCGCTCCAATAAATTTTTCCTTAGAATTTAAAAAGTGATCTTTTTCAGTTCTCGAGAGCATTAACCATCGTTAGATTGAGGTTCCCACCGGAAATGAATACCGTCTCCTTGGCTTTATCCCGAATAAATTCGAACAAAAAGGGATTCCTTTTCCAAGACGCGCTTAATAATCGCTCCTTCTTTGGCACAGGGTGGAGTCGACCCAGAGAGGTATTTGAAATGGGCGGATGCATATCTAGTCGTCTATTCCATTACGGATCCAGATAGCTTTGAGACCGCAGGAAGGTATTTGGATGCGATTTCCAACCATCTTCGTAGCGTCTCCTCATACGAGACCCCTATGATTCTGGTCGGAAACAAGGCCGACTTGGAGAGGTACAGGTGAGCAATGTTCCTTAAAACTCTGAAAATATCTGTCTTTGAGGATCGAAGATGATTACAAAGGCTTTTACACGTAGAGACGCGGTGCAATATTGTTTCAGCTGACATATTCCATTTCGTAAGAATTTTTTATCACTCATGCTTACGTGAGATTACGCTTTCGATAATTCATTGAAGAGGAAAATCAGAAGAAAATTGCGGATTTTTTTCAAAATCAGACAAAATTTGTTTGTAATGATTTTACATTTTACTTGTACATATATATTATTATGTACATAAATAATAGTATCTCGTCTTTACTTGGGCGAATTAGAGAATAAGAAGTCTCTTCTTACATCTAACTCATGAATGAATGCAGAATAAATTCACGTTAATAAGGAAGATTTCTCAATTTAATCTTCATAATCCTCTGTAAATGTTTTTCCACGTAAATATTCAAATGTAAGTTGTTCGTACATAAAGAATTTATTTCCTTGTTCGGCATAAACGCCAAACGGCATGATGTTATGGTTAAGAGAACCACACTGTATATCCTTGCGTTGTTTATTCATTATTTTATTTCATTAAATATTATTATAATTATTTATTATGTTTTTATTAATTATTAACTAAACGTACCGAATAAAGAAAAATCCTATTTCATTTCGAACTTAGGCTAAATATTCGAATGGAATCAGAATTTTTGGGATAATGTCATTTTCGAAATTGTTCTTAGTCTCTCTGATAAAACTGTCATGTAAATATAGATTAAAGTGGTTCATCCAGTACTTGCAGTAATTTAAGCATCACGTCATCTATGCTTTGTCATTGTTATGAGTTATTATCGAGTTGTCATCATGCAGTGACAATGGTCTTCATTATTTGAAAACGTAAACTCAATAATCATGAAACCTCTATTGTAAGCCATATCCCATTCTTAAAATTATCGAGTTATTAATTTACCTCCGTCAAATCCAATTCTTTTTATCATGATGACATAAAACGTAATTTCAAGACTTTCTCTAAAACATTTCTTCAAAATCTAATATCGATAGCGAGATGAAATGTTCGCAAAATATCAACTGCTGATGATGGCCCAAAGGAAAACGAATCGCAGAAACTTTCTCTATTTCGAGCATCTTAAGATGATACATGTCAGCAAAGATGTCATCCGACTATTTTGCCCTATTTTTATCTTCTGCTCATCATCGGAAATTCTCGTAGGATTCTCAAGATTATTCGCGCTCCCCCGAAAGCCTTGGCTTCGTCGTTTTAGATCGTCATATATTTCTATAAACGTCTCAGAGAGTTTCCTGCATGGTCACGCTTCCTGAATGCCGGTGACAAACCCGCGAAAGTATAATTATACCAACGACTTGCGCAGAAGACCATCTCAATCCCACCACCTCTTTCAATCCCTTTCCATATCTCTATTATTTCCTCACTGCATACGTCATCTTCCTCTATGCACCTCTTCTTGTATCTCTTTTATGCAATATCCTCTCCTCAATGCAATAGCCCTCTTCATCTTATGAAACCGGTCATCGGAATACACTTTCACAATATTACTTTAACTCATTAAATAATAAGAATATTGAAAGAAGAGGCATTTTTCATTTAGGAACGCAAATTGCTGGTTCATTTTTACGACCAATTAGTAGTGTTTCTCTATCGGCTAAATTTCGTATATTACGAAGAGGAAACATTTATGCTGCTTAGTCACGACCGAAGAGGTGAGAAAATTAGTTATCAATGCTGGGATAGGAAAGGGAATTCTATTTGGAGACTCAAAGCGATTTTAATCAAAAATCGATGATATAAAGAAAATTTCATCAATCATCCAACGCTAGGGTAATAGTGCGCTTTTACATCTGTAATTTTACACTTTAATATTGATAAGGTGGTTCAAATTAATTAAATTAAGGTAGGTTTAGAATTTTTAAACGGTTTGCTTATGTAATTCCTTGTTAGAAGCATCCGTTGCCTTTGTTAATAACTCTTACAACAATTGCTTGACTTTATAAGTTATTATTAACATCTGACCCTAGCCTTAAATTTGACTTGATGGATGGTTTTCTTAGGCACTTTAATGGGTCTAAAATTATTCAATCCGTGAATCTATTGATTTATTTGTTATGAGTGAATAATCATATCCTTTATCGGTGAGTTCGGTCTCATGGGGGCATCGCTTGTGTAACCTCATATGCCGTCTAGTATTAAATACTTCCTGAGATTAAAAAATAAGAAAGAGTAGAGAATAGCAAATATCTATTCGACTTAAGGTTTACAAAGAAAAAATGCGCGTTGGGGGAAAACGCTCACAAAGAAACGGGTGAAAAATCAGGTAAAAATACAACGGAAGAATACAACATTAAAATTACCCTTCAGAGGTACAGAAAGATAAAAAATAAACTAGAAATTCAATAAATAGAGAAGAGATTGAATAGAGAAAAATGTTTGAAAATAAGACGGTAAATTACAAACAACATCACGTAACATATTTCAAAATAGCAATAGTGTGAGTACTAAATTACTGAATGATGATTCTTATCACGTAACTAAACATGACGATTTTAGTCAGAGGTGCTCGTTGCATTATGAACATCATGACAGCTTTTACTATTATTTAGATAACAAGCGTCGGTCGATTTTTGTTTTCCTCCCTTTTGCGAAAATAGATTTCAGATGTAAAATCTTCGTTTCTTTTTAGAAAGTCAAAGTTCGTATTCATCGAATTCAAGTCATCCGATACGGGTCACATTAAGAAATTTGTTCATCTTACATTTCTCCTCGAGTCATTTATCTCGAGAAAACCTAAAAAGAAAGACCTATTTTAAGAAATCTCTGGACGAGTCTTGTGGCATAAGCTTCTAATAACACTGATCAACATAATTTATGTCTCTCGAGCACCAATAGATTTGCATACTTGTTGCAGCTTTTTCTCCCTATTTTCAAATATGTATTCGGTTTTTCTCCATCACCCACAATTTTATCGTTATTTTAATCTTCTTCTAATTTTTAAAACGTTTTTCGTTCGTTTGTCCATTTTCAATTAAAGCTCTTACAGCAGTGTAAATATAATAGAGCCAAATGCACTAACTCAAATGTAATTGTTCCTACTGTTGTGAAGATTCTGCATATATAGACATTTACAAACAGTGTAGCCAACTTAGCATCATTTCTGTTAAGTTTGTTGGAATTTTAACTTTTTAAACGGGGAAAAATACGGGTTCTAATCGATGGATGATTTTTAAATGGATACTTCGGATGGATAAATGAAATTTCTTCTCTTATGAAGATACTTTTGTAATGAACATAATGAAGCCAACAGAATGGACCTTGCTCAATGATTCTTCCAAAAAGGAGAAGGTTTAAAAGCTGTGCTTCTGCATAATGAAAATAAACTCCCATCAGTAACTTTGGCTCACTCTGCTTGTATGAAGAAACACATGAAAACTTGAAATTTACTTCGTAAAAGCTTTCAAATACAGTGTATTTATGGTGATTTGAAAGTAATTGCACTTATTCTTGGTCCACAGCTTGATTACACAAGTATTGTTGTTTTTTTGTGTGAATGGGATAGAAAGGATAAAAGAAACCATTTCATTAGAAAAGGATAGCATAAACGCGAATAACACTTTATGAACAGAGAAATGTGAAAAATGGCCCATTGTTGTGATCCGAAAAATGTGTATCTACCTCCGTTACTCATCAAATTAGGATTGATAATGAATTTTGTCAATTCCATTGCCAGTACTTCCGGTGTCATATACTTAAAACAGAAATATCCTAAAATTAGTAATGCAAAAATTAAAGAAGGAATATTTGTAAGTTCACAAATACGATCCCTTATGCAAGATAATAAGCTTGAGAATCCATGAGAGCATGCAGCTTGGTAAGCATTCAAAAATGTTACTTAGATTTTCTGAAAAATCGAAAGGCGGAAAAAGTGATATTGCCAACTATCTTATAAAACTTTGTGTTGTAGTATGTCCTTAAAAATCTTGCCTCGGAGAGCGATGAACACTTTCATTGGGAGATTATGGAAAAGAGGAATCTAGGCAAATGGAATCCTTATATGCTGATCGATTGTCGTTGGACCATCAAGAGAAATACTCCCCAAGAGTAATGCAGTAGAAAATCATGATTTTTCTATTTCTAGGAGAATCACAATGTTTGAATATTGTGTCGTTGAGAATGTTAGAAATATTTAAATGTTTGAAAGATAAATGCGCGTCTCTCGGAAACCTTGGGTGATGGGGAAAACCGATATCATACTATTTGAATTTAGGACAAAAAATATATGGTAGAGTGAGACATTTTTTCTGAGACAAAAATAATATTTTTTTTGTAAATCAGTGTAAGTCATCGGAAAATGGTAAATACAGCACGGGAAGCGATTTCTTTCCTTCGGCACGAAACATGTTTCTCTGCTCCCAGACTAGGTCTTGGTCTCCGGTGCAATGGAAAAATTATTCATCAGGCCAATTACATAATATGGAATGACCGGAAGAAAAATACTATTCTTTGATGCTCTTCTATGGTCCACATTTCTTTTGCCTTCACAAACCCATTTGTTATATCATGAAACTCCCATGCAGCTTCCTTGTTCTATATCATTTCTCCGAAAGCCAGAAGTACTTTCTAAAGCATGTATCAATTATAGTAGCTTAAGAAGAAATTTTAGATTAAAAAAGTTGTAATTCTCTCTTGAATATTCTAATATAGATAAGATTCACTCTCGTAGTCACAATAATAAAAAGTTTTTGATTTTGATCGTGGATTGTAGCCATTGTTGCTCGTACGTATATATTCGTTAAAGACATGAAATCAATGATTGAACGATTCAATCTTTTTCAATATAGGCAAAGAAGCATAAATAAAGTAGTAATTTGAAATATTCGTCGTCGCTTCAGAGACACATAAGTGAAATTTCTGTTTCCAGGCTCCCGTGGTTAGGAACAGGTAAAATATTTTCCTTCGCTCTTCATTTTTAATATCTTAAGTTGAAATCAAGAATTGTCAGTTAGCGAAATAAACAAAGTCCTGGAAGCAAATTGAATTATCAATGAAAACTCACGGAAGATGCATACCGTTGGAAGAAAGGAAAAAATCTGATATTCCTATGATGGCATTTAATTATATTATACAAGTGGGATTATACAAGTGTTCTCAAAATCAATAAGGAGACCTGAGATCATATTCTCCTTAAATATGTTCGCCCTTTCTTTTCTCGCAAGCCCTTGTTAGATTCTTGGCTATCCCGAACACGAAAACGCCAGTCAGGTGCGGTGATTAAGAATAGGGGAGATTTCATTGCGGAACTCTCATCGAAACGATATGATGGAAATCGACGTATTCCAAACTGTTCTAACGTTCATCGCCAAAGCTACACTTATATGCGCCTTTACCAAAAACAAGCTATAATTATTATATTTTATTGGTCATCTTTATTATATAATGAGGTTTTGTATGTATACAAGTTTATTATAATGCTGGATACTTAATATAATATCGTATAATCACATCATATACAAGGTATATCGGCTGCTTGTAGTTGTTCTGACCATAGGTGGGTTATAAAACCGCCCAGGAGGGGATTTCCATGGATATTTATTCCTGTTGCGTTTTCAGCTTTGGTGATAGAGGTTCCAGCTTTGATTCCCGGTGGAATCTTACACGTACGAAAATATATAAACTCAAGTATTTTCAAATGTATGTACTACTACTCAAATTTTCTTCCGTTACTAAAGATGTTTCCTTTACAACTATCAATATTCTTGATAAATGTATTCATCTGATTTTTTTTAAATTTTGGCTTTCGCCATTGAGTTAACAATAATATAAAAATAATTTACGTCAAATACTTTGAAAACGTTACAAAATTACGTTACGTTTATAAATTTCCCCTACGCTCCAGCTTAGTCCGGCTTGAACAAGGGCTAACTCCCACGCCAAAAGACCCGGTTTTGATATTTTTGGGGGTCTTAGATGTGATAATGGTTATCACCGGGATCCTTCCATCATATTTTTGAAAATTGGTCTGCTTTTTGCACAAGGTATTGGTTAATTGCGTAGATACAAATTCCATTATATCATGGAAAATGGTTCTTTAAAATGGTAATTAATGCTTACCTTTAATTTATTTGTTCCCCGATGGATTTCTTAAACACCTCGCTAGCTTTTATGAATTTTATTATTTGATAATCTTACAGAAAGCAAGATTTAAGTAATTGATGCAACAAATGAGGAACGATAACGTACGCTTTTCTTTGTGTCAGAAATAATATTCGTTATTATTCTCTAATTGGAGTTATATTTTACATCCCAATTCAGTGGAGGGATGTCACGGCACACGATATCTACAAGATGCTCTACACAAAACACCGCACCGATCTTTACCTAGCTTTCCACATGGGACAAGACTTGGCATTCTATCTTACAATCTTGTTACAGCTAAAATCGGCTCCGAAGTTGGGATACAGATTGTTCTGTTTCGCTACATCTTCTTTATCTCCTCACATATTAAGTTATCCGAAACATAAGAGTTAAAAGGAACCCCTTTAGAGCAAGCAGAAAGAGGAGAGAGCACGGCGGTGACGTAATAAACTTAGTTCTATCAAATGAGGCGGATATTCGATTAAAAGGAGTTTGTGCGGCATCTGGGGACTGGCAATATTCGCGTCTTAAGCGGGAAGCAGAGCGTCTCAAATGGTATTTTTATTATGTAATTATCAAGTGTTACGTAACGGGACCGATAGAAAATCGTGTTTTAAGCAGAATAACGTCTTAAGCGGGAGCTTTTATAAATTGTTATACTGTATAAAATAATTTTTAGAGAACTTTATCTCGAACTGCCTAACGACAAAGCACGCCGACAGCCGCGGCGGTACTACAAGAAGCCATTATATCAATCGGTGACATCCGTAATTGGATAGGAAAAAGACACAACTGCGAGAATGTTGTTTGTACATTAGCAAAATATTGAAAGACTTACGCGAAAGAGATACGTTATCAACTATCGCGCCGAAAAAATATATCGGAGTATTCTAGTTACCCCCTTAAAGTAGGGCATGCATTTAAATCAGAAAATACAGTTTCTTATTTACGCCGCAGCAAATAATTTAGTTAAAATTTCAGTACTGCAGAATTTTCATCGTTTCCCACGCGGTTTTCCGTAATAATGCGGATTGCCGTCGTTAAAGCAGATGTAAACCCCCTCCTATACCCACTAGGGTGAAACCTGCTGATAGTAGCAATTAAAATTTAAAATGAAAAGAAAAATGGGGTAATATTATCATATAGCCTGAAAGATGAAACGTATAAATACAGAAACATACAATGCATACAAGAAACTGATGGTGAATTAAAATAATCAGAGATAACGGAAATATAAAATAGAAACAAAATAAAGACTGAGACAGAAGTGAAATGAGAGACTTTGGAATAATTAGCAAAAAAATGAGACAAATTATAAAAAAAATAAAATTAAATAAAATTCAAATAAAACAGAAAAAGTAAGCAAAATGTTACAGTAGACGTCAATAAAAACTTAAATCCCTACCATTTACATAATATTTATTTACTTTTAAATATTCATATATCTGATATCGCCCGTGTGAAACAAGTCGGAGAAATTTTGGAACATTAATTCATGTAGCACACAACGAGATAGAAATATGAGGATTCAATAGAGGATAAGAAAACATATCGATGTTTTTCTATCCTTAGATGGACTCTAGACGACTAAGCTTTCAAAAGAAATGTATGTAAAGTTCATTTTGATTGATAGCAGACTTCTTTTCTTTTGTAGAGTGAAATTAAAAATAATGAGTCTTCGAAATCTACCGTTAGGTACCAAAAAGGAAATCGATTCTTTTCATGGTCGTGAGATGCGGTTATTAATTCTTAATGGTGATGATTATGACAAGATGAAAAGATGAAGAAATATGAAAAAATTTTCTATAAGTCTCCCTGACGATTAAAGGTAATCGCCACTCATACTCTCTTATGCGGGAAAACTATCAAATGTATGAGAAAAGACGTTTCATGGCCAGGAAAACATGAGTAAACTATGGAAATAGAAATTCAGCAATAATTTTTACAAATGTTGAAGCCCTATACGCTGTAATTAGCTTAAAATTGGACCGGGAAACCTGGAAAATTTTTCCCTCCAAATGATCTCTAAGGTAACAAGGTAAAAGAACGCGATGTTGTTTTAGCAAGCAAGTGAACAAATTGTGTCGACATCGATGTTTCGCGTGGATATCGACCTTTCATGTTATTGGCAGTTATTTTTAGGCATTCAGTTTTTAATTATAGCTTCAGTTTCTATCATGATGAATATTTAAAATCGGAGGGTAATTAATCGTATGTTTGATTATTCAGGAAGTTTAGACGTAATCAATAATAGGCGTACATTTATTTTAGTAAAATTTAGTTCCGTCATTTATGACGGTAGAATTCACTAGTACAGTCATATATACAAAGACAGAGATATCATCATGCTAGTTAATTCATCCATATCGTAAGATTTGTCGGTTTTGAATGGCTCTTCATTGATGTTTCTTAGACAGGTTAGCGCTTGGGATGGAAAGCGATTGGCTCGGCGCCACGAGGCGTCGTTCTTCGAGACGTCAGCAGCGGAAGGAGAAGCGGAAGCCGTGGCGGGAGTGTTCCGCGAAGCCACGAGACAGGTTCTCAAAGAACAAGAGAGATTCGTCCCTCTCCTACGACCTCTCTTCATAGAGGAGAGTGGGGGTAAGTGACCAATATAACAAACGAGGTTTGGTCCCCATCCAATGAAACGATTTATTCACTTGCTGAATCATTACGCAGATTCATTAAGAATTTCCTACTTTAAGATTATAATATCCCTAAACCTAAAGCTGAGGTATTCTCAGTCGATGGACCGAAATTTGCTTACGTCATCCTTCCCCATTTATCTATCTGATAAAATATGCTTCGTGGTAGAGATAAAATGATCAAAATAAGTAATACAAGAAGATCTTTGAAGTAAACAAGTAAAAAATCACAGGATCGGTTTCTTTAAAATATAACGAAAATGCAACAGTTATTTCACGACTATAGTACGCGGATTCATTATATCTTAAGCTGTGGCAAGTGAAGAAAACTAAAGGAGATTACTTTTTGGTTTTAAGGTGTAAAGCACCAACATGAAAATGAGAGGGCCAATAAACACTTCCCTTTTGTTTCCTGATGTAAAAGAAACAAAAACTGGTTAATTAAAAAAATAATGCCTATTAATGGGTTACATGAATAATGATAAAATATGGATTAATGGATTATAATGGATTAAACATAATAATGCCTATGCGTGGACGTAGAAAATTACATTCAGTATTCATCCTCAGAGTGAATTTGGACGTTGAATTCAAGATACACTTTCGGAAGTCAAAATCGAGTTTTCTTACGGAGGGTAAAAGTAGATTCCTTACAAGTCTTCGAATTTTATGAATATATATAAATTAATACTCAGTAAGCAGCCTTTCAGCGTGTAGCGTGTAACGCCGGATGTTTTGCTATGTCATTAGCTTGTTGTTATTGCTTATCGTTCTCGGAAAGAATGAATCCTGAATACGACTTGTTATAGAATTTTTCTTATTTTGCGCTCACTATCGGATCGGCCGAAGTAACAGATGGGTCGAATAATAACGCTTACGTCCTCTTCAAACATGTTTTCTCTGAATTAATCGAACAAAAGCAATTTATCTTCTAATTTCCTTTCTTACAAGAATTCCCAACCTTTTCTCAAGGAAAAGGGGTAAACGGATATTTGGCACAAAAGGATGTGCATTAGAGATGGGCGAATACGATCCGATCTACTTCAAGATCGATTCTTTTAACCCGATTCTCGATTATTTTGAATCGATCTTTTAGAACCGATCTTTCGATCCGATTCGATGCATCCAACCGATCTATGTGAATCGATTCGGACGTACGCGATAGAGGTCTGCGTGGCCTAGGGGGAATAAAGGCAGATGCTTAAACAAATATACAGTCTTCGTTCTTCGAAGTTAATTTTCAACGAACAGGGCTCTTTTTTACATCACGATGCTTAGGGGCGAAAAGTATTCTTTTAGAACCGATCTTTCGATCTGATTCGATGCATCCAACCGATCCATGAACCGATCTATGTGAATCGATTCGGACGTACGCGATAGAGGTCTATTTTCAGCAAGTTTACGACTTTTATGCTAGTTTAAAATAATAATATACGAACTAATCCAATCATTAATCATTTTTAAATTTGCATTAAGATCATATATATTTATTAATGTGATTGTCTTTTCAAATTTCAATATTTTGACGGACTGATTCTAAAGCTTCATATCGTCTTATAACTGTGTGAATTTTCGTTTACGGTCACTTTTGTATTAGAAGATGCCTAACAAAACTACTTTATAATATCTTCTTATTATCAATACTCAAATTCTGAAACTAAGCATAACTAAGAAAAAATTTCAAAAGATTTGTTTTAACAAAAAATACGGTAATAATTTAAAATCCATTAAATGAAAACTTTATTTACGTAACGTTCAACTTAAGTAATATCTACAGGATAGATATTACAGACACAGATGCTAAAAATCCAGTGTAACTTGACCATTCCAGCCAATCAACGTCGTTGTAAAGGATTCAAAACAGCTAGTAAGAGATATCATAACCGATCTCATCCGATCCGATTCGATCGATCTTTCGAATACAATCTCGTGCCTGAATCGATTCAAAGCAAACGATTCCATCCGATTCGGGAGATCGATCTTTTCGTTAAAAACTCCCATCTCTAATGTGCATTGAGGAAAAATACCAAGGACATGAAATAAGTCTGGGGCTCGAAACCCTTTCTCTTAGGCTGCTTTATCCAACCACTCAGCTGGAAGATAGATAAGCAGCCTCCCGGAAGATTATGCGTTAGATTCCCTGCCTGACTTTTTCATGTCCGTTGGGTGATTGCCATTTCATCACAGCATTTTAATAAAACGTATCGCCTAGCGCTGCACTCTCTGAATCTTGTGGTTTCATCCGCCAGATCCCATATTCTTGCCGCGTGTTCCAGATTGAAATAACCATTAAGAAAAACACTTAGTAACTTCCACCACAGACTTTTTTCTTTGCCTGAAAATGTCAACACGTTAACGAAACATGTTGAATGAAAAATCTGCTGTAGAAGTTGCCAAAGGTTTTTTTACTTTCATTTCAAGATTCCACCAAGTCACGGTTGATCATGAGTATGATTGTTATTTTAGCTCATGAGATGCGTGGAAGAGGCTCTCTTTCCGAATGCAATTCTCTATGGGTGACTAACATTGGGTTGAGGTGACTGCGTGTTTCGAATTCTTACCTTAGTCATCGCTTCCGAATAAGCGTGGATTGGAGTGCTTTTGTTGACCTTTCCCCTCACCACGTGTTCCTGCTTGATTTATACCAAGAGATAGACACCGAAGGATGCTGAATTTCCTTATGCCTACTCCAAAAATAAGCAGGCTGTAGAACACGAAAAAGAATGACGAAAAGGGTATTCACTGAAGTTTCGGAAATATTATTCAATGGCAATATAACACAGCATGCACATGTTTACGTAAATACTATTGTGCTCTTCCTTCAAAATTGATGGAATTAAGATGGACTTAATTTAAAATGTTAAACTATTATTCTATACAAGTGAATCTTCTGAATAATCAAAGAAAATCCTTCCCTTTGAAATAATAAACCATGTGAAAAAATCTGAAGGTGATAATATCCAAAGAACGTGATATCCAAGGATATCGTGCCAAACAAAATATAATTGTCTTTGGAAAATCAGGTTGGTTCAGAAATACTCCTATAGGGTCGTAAGTCTTTCCCATGCTTTTTACATGTAATTATATATACCGGCATCACAAAAGATTACCTCAAATCAAAATTAATGTAACATACCTACCATTCATTCTATATGGGCCAAAATCCCCCGTGTATTCTGACGAAAAAATACCTGAGCTCAGATTCAACAATCGCCTTCGTTGTTAGAGGGAAAAACTATTTAGAACCAAATTATGATACAATTTTTCGTTATTTTTGTCCATTCCGCCATTTCGAATCCAAATGGATATTCGACGACCAAAATATAAATCTTTATTCAATTTTCCTTCTTCTAGTACTTGTCTCAATTCGCGGGGCCAATATTTACAGTTTAATTCGGCGAAATAAATGAAGCTTAAAAATGCTAAAAACATTTCCCTGCTTTCCTTAAAGGAGTATTTTCGTGTCCCCTAGACTCGAATTTAGGATACCTCAGGTTAAAATGAATCGAATCTCTAATATATATCCCAAAATTTTAAATTTCTATTTCATAGGGAAGTGCGTGAAATTAATTTTTTTTAATTGCTTCAATGCATTTCTCAAGGAGGATCACTCCTAATTCATTCAATCTGATCCGATTTCCATTCTGAAATCGGAAAAATGAATATTTATTATTATGTATACGACGGTGATTATTATATTTGACTTCTGCTGTGATTGTTTATTAGGAAATCATCGTGGAAGAATTGCTACAATAAATACGTTGATGAATCAATCGTACATAGATGCGAAATAAAATTTAGTATAAAAATAAATCATAGACATGAGGTTTGCATACATATAAAAATTCCTTATAATTTTGACATCATGGTTGATTTAGCGGAAAAGAAAACTGGGAGGGATCAAAGTACAGAACTTCAATAGACTCGAGTCGTAAAGAAAAACTCGCTCATTGTGAATGGTGCCCAAAGTGAAAGAGCTTTTGGTTTATACAAATGATGACTTAAAAGATAACAATATCCGAGCTGATAAACTTCTTCTATCTTGGTATTTTGTAATATTCATCATTTTATCTCCACACTTAAAACGGAAAAAGATTTACTTGTTGTAGAATAGTGATACCGAAAGTTTTGATTATTTCAAATTATGCTCGAGAAGTATTAAGATTCAATTTGCCCCTGAATCTTATGCCGCCGGACATACAAAAAGAAATTTCCCATCCCATTTTCGTCATTTATTCCAGCCAGGGCCGGCCCGCGGTCCATTCACTACTACTAGTCTGGGTGACATACAGGCGCCTCTCCCAAATACATACTTGAAAATATCCATCATTTCACAAATGTCTTCTTTATAGCAAAGAAAATTTTTCATATTCATTAAAATTCGATTGAAAAATTATAATTCTTTGGAACATTATTATTAGTGCTCGTATTACAATTGCTTTTATATTAAAATTTAAGAATGTATATCTTTTTAATGAAAGCGGAAGACGGACGGACATCGTAATTATCTCATGCAATTCATTGATTCATTAAACCTTCTTATCAGAATGGATTTTAGTTTACAGAAAATAATCAGGAAACTTCCTGACCCGAACATCTTCGCGTAGGATTAATCTATCACAAATAAACTCTGCAAAGGTTGATTTTTTTATAGATCGTTTTATCTGAAAAGAGATAATTCACGAAAGTTCCCGCGTCTCATCAAATATTCGATTTAAACGTCAAGCGACTCCCGTTTTCTCGCCACTGATCCTTACTATCTTACATTCAGATTTCCGTTTCGAAACCATCGCTTAAAGATTCGCTTGGGGTCCTTTCAGTCAGATATCGTGGAATCATCTCAGATTTGTTTTCCTTTCCTTTGCAAATCATTCATAATGCATTTTTAAGAGGATATATTTCGTGCGTATAGACGAATTTGATAATGTATTTTTGTACTACTCGAAAAGAATTCCTTGGAGGAAATATAGAGTTACACAATTTAATGGTTCATTCGGGGCGGGGTGTTCCTAAATATAAAAATCCACATGGGCTATGAAGCAACGTGGGTACCAGTTCGTAAGTAACTGATTTGGGTTGTATAGGTGACGGGTTATTCCTTTAAAAAGACCGCATGTAATGATGAGGTATGTGTATATAAAATGTCATAATTAACAGGATCGGATTGGTTTAGGGTGGGGAAGCTTATGTCCGTCGGAAAGCCGCATAAGATAGGCCGCACATGAAACAAAATTGAGTAGGATGTTGTCTACATTCAAATAAGTTAAAATCGAAACTGTGAGTGAAAGAATTAATTAGCTAAGTCAAAAATAGGCAATATTTTCCATTTTACTTCACTTGGCGTCATTGAAAAGATTGGAAAACAAAATCATTCAAATTCATTTGTTTCGTTAGGCGCTTAAATTCAGTCACTGAGTAAATGGCCGCACTGAACGCTTATAAAGGCCGCATCTTTTTTTCCTTTCCTTCCATAAATGAATCCTCCGGAGGTCTTTCTCCGGCGAGATATTATTTCTGAATCCTTTATACCGGAGTCTTTTTTTATAGACCAATATTTTATGAATTCAAATTAATATTATTTCTCGAAAAAGATTTTAAAATCTTGGAGGTCATCGTCTAAAGGCACAAAGAAAATAATTTTAGTGATTAATGGATTTCTGCGATATCTGGGCAAGGCTTCACTAGGACGAATTTTGAACATCTGAACGGGACAGAACAGGATTGTCCCGGTGAAACGGGACCTATAGTCAGCCTAATTACAAGTAATATTGAGGAATGTAATACCTTCACATGTTGTTTAAGTAAACATAAGTTTGCTACGGACGGACAAAACATTTTCCCTAAAGAGCATTTTTACCACATTCTGTATGTTATGAAAAACATTTTTTGCTTAATTGCTTACATTATTTTTAATTATTATCATTTCTTTTAGAGTAACTTTTAGCCATATACATTTTGTTTGCGAAGTATATTTCCTACACAATACAACTAAAATTTTAATTATATCCTGAATACCTAAAATTAATAATATATTTCAAACTCTGTACACTACGGATTTAAATATCTTTATCCAGTCAACCAATATTAATCATGCGTACAACCAATTTGCTAATCATTATTTACAACGGAATCATAAATCAGCGAAGCTATAATTGTAATGAAAAAGTTCAGTAACGAAGATACTTTGGAGCCAAAGTGATCTGTAGCGAAAATGTCCTTAAAGAAACGGCCATAGTAGAGTAAATATGTAGCGAATCTTCCCGTTCTCTTTTCACGAATTAGTAATAAATAATCTTACCTCAGGTTTTAATGAGTTACTTGAGTTCACATAATGGAAGATCTCGGGTATCGCCTTTAATTTTAAAGCAAAGCTTATAATTTTAAATTCAGAGCAAATCTAGTTGGAAAAAATCAAAACAGTTGGTACAAACACGCATAAATAAGTTCTTAAAAGCTATCGAAAGACTTGTGTAAATGTTAACAAAAGAACTATTAAAGGAATTTACGAGAGGAATGGGATCTTCTTTTCTCCTAAAGACAATTAATGGATCTATTATCACAATAAAAATTAGCAATAAAACTCTGTCGACTTCGAAAGTAATAACGGGAAGACCTTAATTATATTTAGTTAATTATCGTAAATGCAGTATTTTTGCTGCAGCGTTTTCTCTCTTTGAGAGCATATATTTGGAACGACTGCGAAACGATTGGAATAAGAAGATAAGTCAAAAATAGATGAGATTTTTCGTTTCAAAGGCAGAACTAAACTCGGTTGAGTATCCGTTACTCACAGCCGTCGCTTTTAAAACTTCAGCTGAATTTTATGCGTCCGTTTCGGACTAAAAAATTTAAAAAAAGAAAAGCGAGCGAAGATACTTCCTTCCAATATGTGTGCTGTACGACTCGCTTCGTACCGTTAAACCGTTGAGTTTGGCAGAACTTCACAAGGGTAGGAATTCTGGCGTAAATAAGTTTATCCAGCGGAAAACGACCATTTTGTCCGCGGCTTTTAGATTTCGATTGTTTGGCTTTGTTTCTTTAGCTTTCTAATATATGCGTGACTAAAATACTGCGTATTGATAACAATGATGAGTGAAGTGTTCTTTTTCACTTAGAATCGAAACAAATAATGAATCAATCTATTCATTATTTAATTATTAATTACTAAAAATTTTTCGAATCGAATCGTCTGGCTATTCAAATGGATTCGATAAACCATACTTGGTCCATTTGTACAATTCCCAAACAAGAGCACACAGATTTTCTTCGTCAGTTTATCGTCGTCATCCACTATTGTAACATTGCGAATTCATAATGAGGAAATATTTTTCATTATATATTATTTCATAACTGCGGTCATTTTATTCGTAAATAAGTTTTGGTTAGAAGCGTACTTTTGTGATAAGTTCCTTACGGATTTCAAGTAGATAACTGAAACACGAAAACAAAATAGTGTCAAAAACATAATTTTAATTTGTTTTCAATTTTAAGTTTTGCAGCTGTCAATTAAGTTCGAAATTTTGTCGAACGAAAGAAATATATTCAATTCAAAATTTCGAGTATTCGCGCATAAATGGCGTACTCTATGATTGCTAAGTTATATAGCAAATATAATGAAAGCAAAAGCGATTATATCATAAATATAATTAAATAATTCATGCGATGCTTAATGGAACTTAGTCATTTTTATATCCAAATATACAGGGTATCTCACTACCATGTTTCAGAACTTTTGGTAGTGGGTAGGGCGCACTCCGATGACTCGGAATCATATAGCAATATAGCAATGAAAAGTAGCAGAAAAAATACACCACGTAAATTATACGTTGAAATTACTTTGCAAGATACTATCGGGCAAAAGGAATCGAAGTGCATTATCACCCGGTTAAAGGGCCTGGGAACCCTGCATGTAATACGGATGCATTTGGTTTTTTCTGAGAATTCGCTGGAAGGAAAAACGCCGACTGCGTAACCTCACTTACTCACGATTGGAGTATCCTGAACTTGATAACTGTAGTTTTATTCGATGTCCGAGCTGATCGTGACCGATTCATGACAACTCTCTGAAAGGAATCTGTTTCAGTTAACCTCCGGTGCAGCCTTGCATAGTAATTATGGGTACGCATAGGATATCGTTCTTCGTAATTCGCCAGCCTACTAACTCTGCATTCTTGTGCGAGATGACGATTCCTTACAAGAACTCTCGGAATTTCAACCCCTGATGTTTCTGTGTGCACCACCACTTCAAAAAAGGAATTTCCGACCCTGCATTTCTATATGACTCCGAGTCATCGCGGTGCCTTTCCTAGACGTTCTGAAATGTGGTACACCCAAATGTGTGTGAAACACCCAGTATATACACAGCATGGATCAGCAGGAGAACCTCACGGCACATATCAACGCTAAAGGGGACACAATTATGATGTACAGAATCAAATAACCTGATTTACTCTCTTGGAAATTCTAGCAAATATATTTAAATATATTGAAAAAATGACAGCTACATTAAATTTCATAATTCTGGTTTTAAATGAAGACTTTCTAGCATACTTACCTCTGCATATAAACCCTGCAAGCCGCCTATAGGCGTGTGGCAGGTGGTGCACATATCGTGACTACTTTTCTAATCGATCACTTTCGTATATCGTTCTCAGAGCTATGAATTCATAAATAGACTTTTCTATTATCCATTTCCCCGATCTTCCTCGCAGTATCACAATGGCCTATATAACAAGGAGGGCGTATAAAATCGGGTACATCTTCTATGAACGTGCTCTCTTTTTCTGTGAATTTGTTAAGTAAATTAAGTCTTTGATTGAACCTCCTTTCTTCTTGAGATTCCCACCCAATCTCGTGAAACCGATTTCCTACAGAAATTCTATCAGAATATGATTTTGGTAACACATATGCCCTAACAATATATGCTAGCATTCGTTTTACTCGCACTTCTCTTTGTTTTTACGTATCTTTCAATTTTCACGCTCAGTTATCTTTAATATGTGAGAAAACTGCAGAAAGTGAGAGGTGACCCTGTGAATGTATCTCAGCGTAATTCGTGTTGCACAAATTCAATCTCTTCTGTTTCTGTGAGCTGTGTAGGAGATTGAAATATATTCGGGAGACTGGAGCAACTATTTAGTTCGTATTTACATAGACAGTTATAAACTCTATAAAAATACTGCTGTATCTCATTAATCTCAGGAAAGCGGTAAGGCGAGAAGCTTTTGGAATGTTCTTTGAGGAATTTTAAATAAAACTTAAGAATCACACAGAAGGAAAAGATTCAGGAGATGATTAAGACCTGCATAAGAATTCACTACGGATTTTCACTATAATTCGAATGTGGAAAAGATACGGAATATAGAAAGGCGATCCATACAGGTAACGTTTGAAAACAAATCTACGAATTGCAGAAAGAAAAGCAGATTAAATTTCACAGATTTGCGAATAAAACAGGATATAGTTTCCTCGTGAAAAATTTTCTAGCAGCGAAGTAAGAATCATTTATAGTATAAGTATATAGTTATAAGTAATAGTAGTACTATAAGTAGTAGTACTATAAATAGTAGTACTATAAGTATATGGTATAAGTGTTGAGAAAGATCTGAAGTCAATAACGCCAGTGGTAAGAGGGAAAGAAGTGAAGTCATTATTTTGTATCTCATTGAGTTTAACTTTTCATGATCTTACATTTCGTACTGCAGGTAGAAATTTTCAGTTTATGTAAAATCTGGGACGTGTATTACGAAGTAAAAGATATTCCGGTATTTTCCCAGATAAGATGAAAATGATCTTTATTTGAATGAGTCCAGTGAACCTCACCTGATAATGGTATGACCTAATACCGAATCGTGGTCGTCTAATAAATAATCAGGGAACAGCATATACGTACTTCTTAGAACGTTTTTCATGATCTTTTTTAAAATAATAATACTTATACCATGCAGCTCAAACTTAAAAATAAAGATAGAAAATGTCCTTTTCATAATACATATTAAGATTTTGGAGATCGTAATCAATATACTGACGAATATTCTAAAATATTTTATTACTATTTATTAAAACACTGATACATATTACTTTCTCTTATATAAAATATGCCATAAAATTTACTTTTCTTGAGCAAATGAAAGAATCAGATTTCATTATTCATTTTTACTATCTATTTTATTAACAAAACAGTATCTCGTGTACTGATTAATCATTTTCTCCCGCAAATTTCGAAGCGATATTCGATGGAATCGTATGGTGAAATAATGATTTTAATTACAAGATCTGTACAGAAATTCAAAAATAAAATTACACTAAAATGAACCGAGGTTACTGGTTTATCGCAATACGCCGTCATCAGAGCAAAAAGCAGTGCGAGTATTTATTCAAAATAACGAAGTGGGGGGAGGAAGATGGGGGGAATTCTGGAAGTTAAATTAGAAAAGAAAACGCTTGTCGATTTTTTGGAGATGTTTAAACCTTGATCTGTTATCCGCAATAGATGCGAAAACGATGGATTCATCGGAAAACTGTCTGTATTTACTTATTTAAATTTCAGGTGAAGAACGCACGAGCAATGTTTGCAAAACACGGGAGTTGAGAGACAAGCGTCTACCGCACAACCGTTGAGAGTGGACGAAGAAACAATAAGCCTTTGGAAAGAGAGATACTGAGAAATCTACTCTGAAAGATATAAGGAGTTACTTTAACTTCTCACATAAATAATCTCTCTTTCACATAAAATGACGGCAGAAACACCGTTCTCTTACCAACAATGTTTCGCAAATATCTGTTCCTTAATTTATATAATATATATTATAAAGCCGCCCGTTTGTCTGCTGCATGCGGTGTAATCCATTGCGCGTCCAGACAATTGCTCGCCAAATATGAAATAGCTTTGTTCGAGAGACCTTCATACGAACATTTTGTTTGGTCACATTGATCTTAGTCCTTATTGCAATTTCACCCTTGCCCGAAATTCTTGTAATATATCATGGTTAAAAAATGCATTAAGTTCTCAAAGAAGTAGGCACAGCAAAAAGGAACTAACAAGAGAAATGAAGAAGGGGAGAATGATTTTTGGAGAAAATATCGTTTGATCTCAAAAAAAGTATTTCAACGAGGGGAAAAGGCCCACAAAAGAAAAGTGTGTAAAAGCTGCAAAAATTAGTCTTCTCGAGCGGTACTTTGTGGAACTCCATATTTTAGATTCAAAAAGGAATCGAGAACACTTGTAAAATAATTTATATATTTTTATCTTTTCGGTGTAATTGTGCAAGTGCCTCCATTAATCTCTGCAAAGAAACCTGTTAAAGTTAGGAAAAAAGGAGAAAGAGTGCGGTTGAAGTAGGACCGTCCGGATAATGTGAACTATAAAAAGATAATGCCATAAAAAGGATAACTACACTTATTTTGCCCAATAATTAACATTATATTATTTAACATATAACAGCTATATTTATTATTAACTTTAATTGCTATACAAGAAGTTGTCACAGACAGAAAGGTATTTCGATAGGAAAACAAAACAAATGAAAATTTAGGACCAAAAGTGACCGCACCTAGCCTTTTGCGGTTTAACTATGTGTATTTGTACCAAAAACCACTACCGGAATGACCTTTTGCGTTTAAAATTTGTTGTTAATACACATCGTTAGGAGTCAACTGGCTATTAATTTAAAATAAGTGTAATCATCGTCCTTTTTACGGCAAAATAATTGAGGCTAGCAAAGAGTGTATATGAATTGTAGCATTATATGGAACAGAGACAATTAACGAGGAAGATATTTATATTTTACACAATTTTTAAAACATCGAGATTAATCGAATAATAAATAATTTTATTCAGCGAAATTTTATCAGAGTTCATTTAATTAAATATTCGCTGGATAAATTATACTTTGAGTTGGTGGTAGACTACAGATATATGTATATAAAGTAGTCTTTTCACTGCGCTTTTGATGAAATATCTCTTTGGCGAACCGACTCCTGGGTGAAACGCCCTTCAACCCTTTTTCTGAGCTCTCCTTTTTTCTCAAAAATATTTTTTCTATATTGACTTTTGGTAATCTCAATTCCTCCTTCCGTTCCTTATGCCCTAGCCACGTAATTATTTGAACTTTGATGGACTTGTCTTCTCCCTCTAGAATTTTGTTTATCTCTCTACTTGTAATTCTTTATTTTCTATCCAAAACTCGTCTATAGAAACTCCCGCATTTATTATTTGTTTTTCTGAGTTGCTACTTGGCGTATTAGTTTTTTAGCCATTATTGCATGATGACATTTTACCATGATTTGTTTCTTTATCAGATCTAATTTTGTGAAAACGCTTGAGTAGTTAATGCAGGCATGCATCTATGCCTCTTTTCGGTTTTCCACCGCGATGACAACAGGGGAAGAAAACATTGTCATAGATCGCGAAAAAAAGAAGAAAAAAGTACAAATGCAGAGCTCGACCAATCAACGACGCGGAAATCTAAGATTCGACGAATTTGAATTTTCGATTGAAAAACTGTGAAAACAGCAAAAATCGCTCTAGATTTCGGGAACGGAAAGAATTATACAGCAGAGAGAGATGAGGAAATAGATGGAGATTGTTATCTCTATTGTAACAAAATTTTTCTTGTGTAAAAATGTTACTCTGAAATATTTTCTCATGTGGGTTGGTGAATGATTATAAAATCAACAGTCGAGGCCTTCTATTGATGGATTTATTTACCATATTCATGATTAAGAAAATATTTAGGACTATTCCATGGTAATTCTTTTATTTTTGATCAAAATAGATATGATATTCTCATTTAAATGCACTGCGAAAGGACATCATCTTATAAACACGGAGCCTTGTCGGTGCAGCCTCTCTCTCTCTCGATTGCTCTTCTTTCCAATGTGACTCCCGTAGTGCTTTCTATGTCATCCAGGAATTTCTTTCCTGAATGTACTCCTTTATCTTTTTCCCCCCATTATATTTTCCAGGAAATTGTTGTTCCGTTGAGCATTTCCAATAAATTCAATTTTTTTCCTTTATCTTTTTCATTAAATTCCTTTCTTCTATAATTTCCCTCAAAACTTCCACATTGCTCTTTCGTCTATCCACCTCGTTCTCCTTTGTTCTTCTCCACATTTCCATTGCTTCGAACTTTTTCCATTTTTCTCAATATCCAAGTTCACATCCATAAAATAACTTACTCAAAACATACGTTTTTGCAAAAAGACTAATTTCCAATTTCCGAAAGGACAACGACGAAAAACGTTTCGATAAGAAAATTTCTTTTATAGAATTGATGACTTTTAAAGGGAAAAGCATTCATTTAACAAAGTAAAATCTTTTTTGGTCATATTATCCTAGCTAAATTTTGCTTAGTTGCTTGCACGGAAGACAGTATTTCTTAAATTTTCTTTTGTATCCTCACAAGCGTTAAGTTATTGGGACATCCGTGGACGATGCGGATATTATACAGTGAAAATGTGGGCGGTAGGTAAAAAAAAGGTTGGCGAAAACTGGATTAATCTATAAGAGTATTATAGGAGTATCTCTTTGTACTCCATGGGCATTCTAAGATCCAAGGTCGGGCCTTCTAATTTTGTTCCGCAGGGCAGAGGAGGTCCGTGGGTGAAGGAAGTGGCGCCAAAGGAAGGAAGGACGGGACCTCTCCCACGGTGCTCTCCTCCAACACCAGATTCTCCTTCCTCAAGGGCATCGTCCCCCTCAAAGGCATCTTCCAGTCGACGGGCAATGGAGGTCCTCCGAGTCCGGCGGCTCCTTCGTCTACCGGGACATCGGCCACTTAAGCACGAACGTAAAATGACGACGCTGAAGTAGCTTCAAAAATCCCGCGAGTCATCGTTGGCTTTTTAACACGATATGCAGAGAGAAAATGTTGTCTGGGAATTTATTTCGCCGATTCTCTCAATTTATCTTGCGAAGCGAATGCGTGACAAGTATATAAAAGATATTACAAAATTTGGTATTTTGGGACAAAGAGTGCGAGAAATTTTAAATTATATCGGTAATCTTTGCGGAGAAGTGGATAAATAATTAAGGCATCGAGAGAAAATCAGACGTTATCGGATCATTAATTGCCTTTAAATTCAACAGTGCTCGTGCATTTCGTCAAGTGATGACCGCTAAAAATAGGTTGTCTCGGGGGTTGTATAAGGCGCATTTTTCGAAACGGCTCTCGGTTATGACAAATTTTCACCGAATGCTCTTCATAAATGAGGTAAGAGACGGCGAATGCTGCCAGAATCCCCACGTCACCGGATTGCAGCCAAGATGAGGACTGATCTTTCGTTCATAAAATTCCATCTCCGCCCACGAGATCGATTTCATCTAAGACGTGCTTCTTCCGATCATGAAGGTAAGAAACGGTGGATTCTTTTTGGCCTTTGTTCCTTTTTACCTCCGAAAGAGGTTGAGCGATAGGCGAGGAGTGAGGTGCTGACGGAGTGAAGTGTAAGCAGCGCCGACGTATTCCATAAACCATGCCAAGGACGGCGTAGAGTGAATGCGCTGTTCCTTCATTATCCCGGAGAATATTAAAGAAATGTGTTCAAAGAAGAAAGGCTCAGTGTATCGAAAAGTGTTTCGGGAGTAATGACTTCGAACCACTATTCTTTCTAACCCATGTTGCAGGAAGTAAGCTTTTGTAAATAAATAACATTCAAACGTCACGATGAATTTTTCGAGATTATACTTTAAATGATGCTTGTAATAAGACTAGCCCTATCCTTAGGAAATTCAACTCTTGGTTCATTGACTCCAGTTATACCTCAAAATACACCATTTTCGCTTTTACAATTTGAAAACTCCTTGTCTCTTTTGAAGGGGAACTAAAATTTCTACCGCCTTTTCAATTTCCCAATCATGGTTTCTCCACAAAATAGCGTTTATCATAGCTCCTACATAAAGGGCTATTGCAGAGCATGTAGTGAGATGGTCAAGCGCCTCAGGATGGGATTTACAGAGAAATGATAATAATGATGCTGGCCTCCGATAAAAAGTCACTCCATCTGAGCAAGCGCAAAATGAATAAATATAAACGGCAGAAATGGCTGCTTCTTCTTTTGTGATCATGCCAGGTTAGGTAACTATCAAAGTGGATTTTACATAAACTTCCAAGTAAAACTGAAAGTAAAACGTCTACTAATCCCAATCAGTCCAATAATTTTGTCAAAACACTTCAAATGAAACCATTTTCCTTCTGATTTCTTTTATCTTATCCTATGATTCTCAAATTATTGAAAAGCACAGCTCTTATTTCGTGGCTAATTTAAAGAAAGCCCCTGAAATCCAGTTTCTCATACCCATCATAAAACTCTTATACTCTGAGGGTAGGTTGGACTTTCCCTATTGAATTATAGGTGATTGAAATAATAATGATAAGAAAGAAATAACCAAGGATTGGGTAGCGATTCCAGCACATTCCAGAAAAGCCAACAAAGTGGCATAGGAGTCAATAACCTGACCATAGACCACGAACTGATATTGGTACTTGATATGGCCATTACATTGTATGGATTTTATGTAATGATCATCATTATCTAATATTAGATAATGATAATTATTATTCTAATCTAATATTAGATTGTAATTTTTATTATTGAATATTGTGCTTGAATGAATTTTTAATGCCTATTGGGTATGATACTTATTTTGGCAGGAGTCCCAAAAAATAAATAATATATATACATGAAAAATATTAAAAGGGTAAATCACAAATTCTTATCTATTTGACTCCGCTAAAAATTTCAGTAATGATATTCTAACACTAACTTAAAAACCACCATATGTGCAGAATCAGGGAAGGGCTTTTATTTACAGAAAGGGATTTTCAACAAAAATTGATTTATATCCCTGCAACAAATCATGCATAAGTGAATTTTATAGAGAAACTTATTTAACATGATGTACTGTGGAAAAGCATTGGTTATCATCAAAGGGAAATGTGGAGTATTATGTTCACTTTCCTTCTGATAATTGCAATATTATGCCTCTAAAATCTCAACAAAATTATCAAAGATACTTGATGATTAATACCAAAAAATGCTAAATATTTCTCTTGTTAAGAAAAGCAGTTTATTGACATCAATGACAACTGATAGACGATTGCCAGAACATATTAATTGTGAAACTAGAATTTATGTAAAGTAGGAGACAAATTTAATATATTTCCAGTGTATAAAATCATTTTTATATTAAAAGATTTGGGTCTTAATAAGGGAGAATATTATAAAATGGCATTTACATTTTTCAAACAAATGCTTCAGCTGCTATACTTTTGCAACACATGATGCTATGGAGGTCATTGCTAATGATGTTTGCATTGTTCACTTCATTTTATGCTTGTTGTCTTCATACTCCTAGTTACATTAGTTTTAGATAGATATCTTCCTTCAATCAAGCCATCAACTACAGGAGAGCATCTTAGACAAAGGGACATACAGTTCTTTCAAGGCATCAGAGCAACCATCTACAAGCTTCAATTTGAATTTCCTTATGTTATACACCAAGGGTTGTTATATTATGCTACAAGGATTTTGGTGAAAAACTATGATAACATTTACCATACAATCACAGAATATGATTTGATTAAGCTTACCTTGTTCTAAAATAAATAAAATTTTGTTGAATTCATTCGTGCTTAAATTTAGGTACATACAACTCGATCATATATTCGTAGGATCACTTATCAACTGTTCAGTACATTCTCTATAATTAATTTGGAATATTAATTTAGAGGAAAATTCCTTGTGAAGCTAAAGAAGCCGCAATTTCTCTAAATTATAAGGTAGGAGATGCTAAGATTTTATAGACTGATTATTTTTGGAAACGAAAATTTATACCATTGTGATCAAGTAAAGCGCTTTTACAGTAAAACCATGATATTAAAATTGAAATGCTGAAGGTATAATTAATTATAAGCTCTCAACTTGAAATTTTCAATTAACTTCACTGTTTTGATTACCTAAAATCCAAATTGCCAACAAATGAAGTAATTAAATTTCATTATACTAGTTGCCCCGTGCGAAACTTCACAGACGACACTGATACTCAATTTCCCACCCAAATACACTTCAACAAACACTAATCGTTACAAACAAATACAAAAAACTAAAACATACCTAAAAATACACACCTGAATATTCTTTATCAGTGTCTGTTTCGATATACCTCGTTTGTAGCGATAGATAACACTATCTACACATCCAGTAACGAAACTCAATATCCAAATAAAATGTCTTGCGTTTACTAAAGCATTCCCAAATGAATCCCTATTATATTAGAGAACGTGAGAGTATAAATGTTATCGAATGTTTTAAAAATTTTCTTATAGTAGTAAAATCACGAATAGTGCACGTCATCACTATAACGATACATGTATCTTATCCTATACCGAATACCTCAATTCACTCAATGAATTTATTATGACAAAATGAATTATGGTAAATATACAAAATATCACCGCCAGCTTTACCTAAACTCTGTCGTTATAAATACCACTTCCTTTTATACCGGCAATGATGTGTCAGTTAAATAACAAAGATAAAACAACGAAACATACCTTCTGCATCCACGTTATTTATTTTCTATGTTCTTCTCTTCATACCTGAAATATAAAAACAACTACTACTCGTCTGCAGTGATCTGATCTGGGAGAGAAGAGCTAGAGGAGAAGCTATATTCACTTTCATACGAACATACCTTGGGTTACATCGTCAAAGCGCATAGCATTGTCCCCGCATTCATTGAAAGTCTCGAATAACTCGAAATTCTTCAAAGTAAGTTTTGCTAATAATAATTTTTAAAACACTTATCTTACATGGTTAATGTGGAAAAATAATACATTTTTGTGCTTCGGAGATAGCGATTGGGAATAAAGCTTGGGCTTTCGTTACGCTTGTATTACTTGCTGGTGAGTTTTCTAAAATCGCAGGACATCCTTTTCTTTACTCAGAAATATGATTAAATTTTGAATATTATCTATTCAATGAGTGAAATATAAACACTAAAAATCATTTGATATCAGGTTTGGATAAATAGAAAATTTGCAACAGACGAAAGTTTCACAAAAATATACTCAGAAAACAACTTCACGACTTAATTATTTTGATCGCATGACTCGTAATTAATTTCTCTAATTTTTCTTTGAATACTCCAAAATCTAATCATAATGCCCCAAATCGAATTTTAAATATTGTCGATCTTAAATTAAAACTACCGAGCAGTAATATGATGCAAAATCATTCAAATATACCACGCGATAAAACCGTGACTCAAAGTTTCATATATGGCAATGTTCATGTTTCTTTGGCTGTCAATCTGCTCCCGCAAGATGCTATACGGCTTACTTATTAATCTGTGGTTGAGCACGCCGTAGTAGTTTTCGTTCATGGAGGCTGTAGCGTTAATAGCGAATCATTTTATGACCGAGAATAGATGCTTTATCCGATTTTATACCTTTTTTTACACTCGTCACTAGGTAAACTATGTTAATCTGTATATAGCAACCCGGGCATTTTTTCGTCCAGGACGCAACGCGATGATTATTATTAATTCAATTTGTCTAACAAATGGTGGATTTTTCATTTGTCCGACTATTTTTAGCAGGAATCTGACAACTTTTTCCTTCAAACGGTCATTCACTTATACGTATTGGTCTAGCAATAAGGAAGAAAAGCCCCGATCACCAAAAAAGCATGTTTTAAAATAATATATAGAGGATCATTATATCTCTGTAATCAAATATTCATGAGGAGAGAATAAATAAGTATCCAAATGTGATTATGCCCAAAATTTTTCTCAGAACCTTTGAGGGAGCTATAATATTTATTCAGCCACTTGAACATAAATAAATTAAAAGACTAAAACTTCCATGAAAAGTCGATGAAGTGGAGGAAAGGATTATGACTGAGTTACTAGTACATAACAGCTTGATTAGACCATAATTACTTACCAGGTACAGTAAAACACATTTAAAACACTTCTTAATACATAGTTTTCTCCTGATCAAATCAGGAGAAAACCACACAAATCACATGGTAAAAACACTTTACAAGATGCTCTGCATACCACTATAGCCAATCAGCTGCCTTGCTCAATAGACCAAAAACATTTTACCTTATCTGTGCCACCATCATCCTCCCCTGCTATGCCTCATCTCTGAAAGTGTTTCTTGGGAGTCCCTTCTTTGGAATGACTAATTATGTGAGAAAAATCAGAGCAATCTTCATTCCAATGTCAGAGCTGATACAAACTATGAGAGAGTGTTGTCTCAGGGCAGAATATTAGATGAAAAAGCCATCTAGTGGGGTTTCCTTTTCTCTAAATATCAAGTTGTTATCATATAGAATAAACAAGATAGGGGATGTAGGGTTTTATGAGCTGTTGAGCCTAGTCTTGGAGAGATAGTTCTCTCACCACCATTGTTAAACAGATTTGGACCTCACACCACTTTGATGAAAAACTGTCATTTTAGCCTAAATGTGAATCTCTATGGTAAAAATTACTTTATTGTGTATTAAAAAAAACCAAATGGAAGAAATATGGTAATGGAAAAAAATGCTCTTTGTATGAAAAGCTAATCATACTTCAAAAATATTAGTAGAAGGCAACCCAATTTGTACAACAATTCTTTGTGGGCTTTCTAAATATCCCATCTTCAGCTTTGACAAATAAAGTACCATTTTTACCTTAAGGTCTAAAACAATTATTTAAAAATTAAACGAGATCAGAACCTCTTCCCTTTTGTTTTCCAACATTAAATGAATATCAAGTTTTTATATCCTGGCTACAATGCTATCCACCGCATAATTTCATTTGGTCACCTAAAAGTGTCTTGACCAGATTTTACTGTATTTATGTCAAGTACCATAACCTAGGATAGGTTCTTAAGAAAAAATCATATTTTAAATAAAATAAGTTTAATTTCAATAAATATTCATATCACTACATAAGAGAATCATTAAGTAGTAAAACAAATCTGAGAACTGCAGTATGATTTTAAAATTATCAATGAACTCTTAAGTACCGCTGAATCATCACTGGAGAATAAATAATGGTTCAATAAATACTCACAGAATAAATCTGTGATTGTTTGACATGATTATCACAGTTCTTAATGTCACAAGACTTTCAATATTATTGTTTTATGTACACACAAGGCAACAAGAACAGTAAATTTTCAGCTGTACAAACTATAATTATTCACAACATATCTTCTAATGAGAGATGTTACCAATCATTGCCAGCAACAATTAGTACTCAAAAGTTGGAGAAAGTTTCTGTTGAAAATGCAAAACATCTGCAAAACAAATAATAGCAAGGTATTCTTTTCTTGATTGAGTAATACTGATTTTTTAGCTATTTTTTATAGATCTGAAGAAATATACATGAGATATGTTATTTTTTCTTTGAATCTAACTCTTGATTTCTGTTATGAGCTGAAAATTGCACTAAAACTTCATAAAATGATTTAACAGTTTCTAATCCACAGCTAATACAAAGAGAAGTTTTCGATATTTAAAAATAACCATTATAAACAACATTTAAATCAAGCTTATAATTGAATATACAATATATATGAACTAAATCAAACACAAGTAACTTATATAGGTAGTTTCAGCACACTTAGACAATCAATAAACAACATTGAAGTTTCACTGTCATTTTGAGCAATAAATGGTTAAAGCTTTAGGCAATATATTTATAAAGAATTGTGCAAGTGATGAAAAATTGATGATAATATTTTGACACCCAAACTCTGCAGCTGACAGAAAATATAACTCTTACTTCACATTTTCATACAAATAATTTAATCGATTTGATATTATGAAAATAGAGATGATGAAATGAAAATGTCTTGACTTGACATGAAAAATACATTAATATTTTACAAACATATTCCATGTCATATGAAGAAATATGTGGTGAATTTAAAATCTATGATTTATTTCTATACAACAATCCCTCTTGCAATCAATGAGGGACTAGATTTATGCGTGTTTTTTACTTTACAGTAAAGTGTAAATCATTGTATAACTTTAAACATAGATTATGAAGCTTGAAATATTTATAGCATTATAAAATATACATGAATCACTCAATACTGTAAATTATATAACACAACATAAATTTTAAAATTACAGCATGAAAACTAATCATACTCAAAAAAAATTAACTTAATGAATGATGTGAGGTACAAAAATCTATGCAATTTAAAAACCTTCTGCAAGTCAAAAGATTATAATTATGAAAATAAATCTCCAAACATAGTATTAATGTATTTATATAAAATCTAGGATAATGAGTTATCAAAAATTTGATAACTCAAAGCCAGAATTTTCCCAGCAGTCTTCTATGTTCCTTAACATACCATAAGGATAATTAAATGTAATATTAAAGTCCTTAGACGAAATTTTTGTCAATATACATGTCATTGATGTTAATATGAGATTATCATATTTAGTGTGCCATCTAGAAATCTCAAATTTAACAAGCCTTAGCCTCCATTTATAACTTCAGGAATTTTTAAAGTCCAGTTACCACTCATCTCCATGATCTCCTTTTTGATCACTTCAGGCTCCTTGCCATTCTCAGCTGCTTCTTCCCCATTTTCTGAGTTATTCTCCTCATACCAAGCCATGTCTCCTGGTTCATCAATGATAATAGTGTTTGGCCTTTGCTTATTCGTTCCCCACCAGTTCCTCCTGCTTTCCTGTCTCATCTCATCTTCTTCCTCGTCTTCCTCATCCAGCATCTTTCCCTTATTCGCCTGTCCACTCAAAGCAGGAATTCCTCCAGCTGGCAATGTTCCTGAACCACTCCTTTCCTCTTCTGTTGCCCAAAGATAGGAGTCCAGAGTCTGTTTGGTGCATTCTGCTATGAAACGCACAAACGGACGCACATCACCTTCATTAGCCCACTGCAATGTTTCGTAATACCTGGAAAATATTGCAAAGATTAAGTGAATTTAAACTCATTCATGGTGAATTTAAGAAAAAGAGGGGACTTTCTTAAAAAATATTATGCAAGGCAACCAACATCACAAATCCACACTGCATAATTAGTGTTTTAACACTATCCTGCTTAAGACAGGGTTTTTGCTTGGTCCCTTGACAAACATCTGTACCAGGTTTTACTTTATTAGAATATTTAAATAGAAGGAAAATGCAACATCTAGGTCCCTTATAGCTATAACCTGCTATAATGAGATGTTTAGAAATTAACGAAAGCTTAAAACATTGTATTTCACACCTTTACCAAGATTTGAATTTAGAATAAAACTAAAATAGTGTGTTATGAAGCTGGAATCAATATATAAGTGTTCCATGGTAGACAAAGGTAGAGAAGCCTTGAATATTTAAGAGTACTATATATAAATATTTGGCTGTTTTTGGTAATAGCAAAGAGACACAAAGTAAGCAATGAAAATCCAAAGAAGAGCTCCATAAACATAGCACAGTCTCTTCATTGTGTGTAGCATAGATGCTAATTCAACAATTTTGTTCCTAGTTCTAGCAATTCTAATTATTATCAATACAAAAAGGGTAATCAAGTCCTTGAGATTTTAATCTCATCTACTGTAAATCACAGAGTAAGGATAAGGTTAAGAGCACTCTGTCCATGAAGTCAAGAATGAAACCTACTTAGTAAGGCAAGCTCCCATTCAATTGAAATATATGTCAGAACACTAAAGGAGGATTTTTGCCTCATCTGTTTAGGCTGGCATATAGTAAACAACAGATAACAATTTGAGTGACAATCCTATTTGTCCTCTTAACTATACGTAAGTAAACCTTGTATGGTAACCATTTATTTATTTTTGCATGGTATATATCCTCTACAGGTGATGAAAAGAATTTTCATATGCATTTCTACAGTCTTCCACATGTATTGGCTATGATCAGGAAATAATTATTCGGTGCAATATGCCCAACAACAGACTGTGTGTCAATATTCAGCTGAGTGCTAAGATTTAAAGCAATGACATCTATTTGTTCTCATATTATAGAGGAACATAATTGTATTCATAATAAGATACTAAATTAAAATAGTTCTAATTAGGTGTTTTTGAATAATTTTCTGATGACTTTTACCTTCCGTATGTTATTTTCCAACTGAAATTTCAAGGTTACACACACACTTTTGAATTGTCACAGAAAATAGTAATGTAAAAACAACTTCAAAGTTGGCTTCTGCATTCCTCTACTGTGAAGCCAGGTTAAGAACTCTACCTTGTCCTTACTCATTGCTCTAAATATATAATTACCAAGAATTATCTGAGATATAAATCCCTTGAATGTAACACCATCACCTGTGCCTATCACGTTTATGTATGATAACTGGAGGATATCCTGCTTGCATGAGAATCATATTCATGAGCAACCTCGAGGTTCTTCCATTTCCATCAGCAAAAGGATGTAAGGCTACCAACTTATAATGAGCAAGAGCAGCATGGCGAACTGGATGCAGTCTCATTGCAGTGTCTGAGTTAAGCCATGCTACAAAGCTTTCCATTAAGCCAGGAAGATCTTTTGGTGGAGGAGGAACGTGATTACCCACAAAAACCTATAAATTAATTACAAGGATTGAATATTAAAATACAAAATTAATGAATAATTAAAAATAACATTGAAAAAGCCACTAATCCTTGTGATAAACAAAACTTCACCTAACAATAAATGAATTGCTCGTAAGTAACTTATTACTGGTATTACTGATTCTGGAAAAATACTGGTGGTCAATATGATTGCTATGAGTTCTTACCATATTTGAAGGTTTTCAAAAATAAATTAGGCATACAAATTGACTATAAACAATCATTAATATTAAAATTATTTAAAATGGAAAATTCAAAGCAATAAAAAGGTATCTTTAAAAACACTTTTGAGGCACATAATACTAACTTGTGTCCTCCTAAATCGGCCAGCTTCCAAAGGATCCACAAAACCAAGTACTCTGCGATGAATATCAAGAATCAACGTTAAATTCACATTGCCAACAGAGTGAGCCAGAGTGGTGTTGACATACTTCAAGGCTGCATCCAGACCTACAATTTCAGCATGCTCTGCTACAGATCTTCCAGCCACGGCCTACAATAAGTTTTTAATTAATCCTATTCCACATATTAAACAACCTTAGATATTAAGGGAAATCACTGCAATTCTGCAATGAGATTGTATAATTCTTAAATGAAAAGTTACAATTAAATAAATAAATAATTATGCTTAATAGAGTGGCAAACAAATTTCTCACTACATTGTTTCAGATCTAAAATTGCAGAATAAAAAGTAGTTCTTTCACAACAAAAATTCATTAATGTGAATGATTTCTTTAAGAAACTAAGAAATACTACGTAAGAGTATCTTGTGATACTTTACCTAAGGTGACATACTTATACTTAACAAACCTCAGGTATTACATCATAAATATGATGAAGAATTTAGTCTAAAAACAGAAGTAGTCAAATTTTATTTAGTATACAAAATATTAACTATTGAATGATTTTATTTAAATGCATCATTACCTGCCGAAACTTTTGAATACACATCCAAAATGAATGAAGAGTTTTGTTGATTAGAAAGGAAAAATATATCACAAATACCTGTCGTGTTTCAACCACAGATCTTGTTTCTGCAAGTGTCATCGTATTCCCTTCTAATGCAGCTGACTGATGTATGTGCATAAAGTATGCTTCTCTTTTAGCCCTCCTTAGCCCGGGAGGGTCACCAGATGATGCTTGTCTTGCTAAAGCATCACGAAGGGAATCTAAATGTCTCAAGGATAACCGATCTAACTTATTTACAGCTGGAGCAGCTGCTCTGGAACGTGCCAATGCCAAGGGGTGGGTTGGGGAGATACATAGTGCCCGCCTAAGGAACAAGTGTCACTTCTCAGGTTTATATGAATACAAGATATTAAAAGTTTCGTAATTTATATTGTATATGGACTCGAAATCATTCATATCTTTACAGTACCTGTACAGCTGATCAGCTTGAATTACATCGCCCTTGGCATCTTCAAGAAACTCTCCAAAATGAGTAAGTATGTCTGGATGTCTTGGTGCTAACGCTAGCGAATGCTCGAACAGTTTAAGCGCTTTGTCGTGCCGGCCAGTATGCCTTAACTCCAGTGCTGCATTCATAGAAGCAACTGCTTCCGCGACCGACGCTAAAACATAAACAAGTTTCATAATTGCTGGTCTTTGCGACAAAAAATGCGAGCCCAAAAAGTCAACATCATTAGGTGGTTTAGTCATTCAGCCTTCTAAGTCAAAACTCTACTAACCAACATTTTCAGGATCATCGTCGTCTTCTTTCTCTGTAGTTTTGTAGTTAACTACTACCAACCCTAAGGTTCCTTCATCAACAACTTTCAACTGACTTTCGTCTGGTAACGGGGAGAATACTTTGTAAAGCTTTCTATCAACTTGTTCATACTTTTCCTCACATGTCAGCGTTCTAAAATATCCCGAAAGAAGGGAAATCACAATAGCAAATGCTATTCCGCTAATAAATACAACCGATATGGTCAAACGATTCATATTTTCACTATTTGAAAGCTTCCCTCGAACTAATGTCTCCGTCAAACTCTTTAATCTAAAAAAGCGATTGGAAAACCAACCTGAAACCATTTTAGCTAAATGTCAACATTAAGTCTATAAGATTTTAACTAAAATTCGCCACTATTCGTAATAATTGTCACATATGTAACATGTTGATTGGTCCAGGTAATCCTAAATACGATCTTCAACTTCTCATCGACGCGCCGTGCGGTAAGTATTTAAACTTAGAACCACAACAGAGAAAGAGAACATCATAATGGGCATGAAGACCACTTTCTGTCAAGGAAGCTTGCAGTAAAACTGGTAACTAACTAACGATGTAAATAGTTTTACAATACTATTAGCTGGTTCTTAATACACTCCCTGCCCGTAACTAGTAGTTAAGCTTAACTTTCAGGTTAATTAACTAGCTGATTTGACTAGACATTGTAGTATAGGGCCCAAAGGTGCGTGTACACTTGTGTTTAGATAGAGTATACAAACGTAATGTTACTGCGTGGAATAGTCACTAGACAACAGGAATGTCATCAGTCTAGCTATAACTAATGAATGGAAGCCGACACTTAGATACCGACACAGCCGGTGCCGCGTATCGCTCTAGCAAAGTTTTAGATGCTTGGAATTTTTGCTGGTGTCATGACACTTTCATCTCAATGAAGGAGATTTGTAAAAATTGTATTCAGTGTTAATCTGTGCGCTACTATGTATAAACATCGTTTGTGTTATTCCCCTTTTTTGATAATTTGTATTATTCCCCGCTCATGTCCATCGTCGTTTAAGTTACTTAAATTCTATCTGTACGAACCTGAATTATGTGGCCAAGTTCGAATGGTCAAAAAACGCAACGAGAAATTAGATATCTGTTTTGAGAGCTCTTCCTGTGCTGTGTGATGAATCCAGCGTTTGCTATAAAAATAGTGAAACGTGGTGCACCAATTGAATATCCTGCAAAGGAATTCAGCACAAATACAACAGAGATTAGTAAAAAGAAAAATTCACGCACACAGTTTAATAACGACTTCCGCAAGGCAAGGAAGAGGAAAAGTGTGCTGTGTAATGAAGAACTCAAGCAAGTGAGAGTACTTTGACGCATCGAAATTTATGAAGTCCTTCCAGCTAGAGGAAACACAAAGTTATTTGGTAAGTTTTTTCTGTTACAATATTGTTTTCGTCCTATAATATGAGTGGGAATATTGGTGAATGGTGTAAAATAAACCATTTTCATCTGAATAGCGGAAAAACACAAAAGATAATGCTCTTTCCAAAGAAAAATATTTTAAATAAGCCACTCACAGAAGAAGTAGTTAACTAAGTTTCAACCGGCCTGAAGTTCCTCGATTTTCACATTGATCCATTTCTTAACTGGAATCTTCATACTGACCATTAATATAATTAACTTCATTCTCTTTTATTCTTAACTTTTGTTTTATAAAATAGTGTTTGGCTAAATGTTCTTTTAAACTTCTATTATGGTCATTTTTATGCTCGTAAAATATGGCATATTGCTCTGGGGATCTAGTTCCCGAATTCGTGATGTCTTTCTGATACAAAATAAATTTATTAAGACGATTACAAATAGCAAATATAATATTAAAGGCCGCCTTCTTTTTAAGGAATTAAGTTTGTTAACTGTACCTGACATATATTTCATAAATGAGGGCGTAAAGAATATATATTGTTACATTAATGTGAAATGCAAATCTTCCTTGCTTCTCTGGCTCATGAACTCCATTCCCATAGATCTCAGATAGGTTTAGAAGTAATTACAAGGCTGTGCAGAATAGTCCTGATGCAATTAGTGTTAAATTTTACAAAATATTACGTGATAATATCAGAAATAATTGTAATTTGATTAGAGTTAAAAATAAATTATCTAATTTTCCAGTGGATAAATGTCTTTATAAATGAATTCTGCTGTAATGTATCAATCGAATTCCTACTTAAAGCTGTGTCTATATAGAGACACTTTAGTGTCTAGACTGAGTGTCACTATGTGGAATAAAAGTTTTTGTGGACTCAACATAGAGAGTTTTCTTTGTGTGTGATCATGAAGGAGTTCCACCATATCTCACTGAAATCTGTCATGTTCTCCAACAAGAGTGTCCTCAATCTAGCTGCTGCATGCCTGTGATATCTATGTTTCTTTCTCCTATTAAGTTTCAGCCAAATGGAAATTTGTTGTTGGTGTCATGATGCATTTTTCACAATGGAGAAGTAGATGATTGAATCTTCTTTGGTAGTCTGCTTTTACATGTATTAAAGGTCTTAGGTATTTTTCTACTCATTTCTATCTTTTTCCTTTGTCTTCATTTCTGCATAACTGTTACTTCTACAAATAACATACACTTAATTTATTTCCCCTATGTCTTTTATTAGAATCTCCTCATTCCTGAATTTCTTAATCCATCTTATATTTAATCATTCTTCTCCTTACATTTCAAAAGTTTCTATTCTTTGGAATAATTCTCAGTGAGGGTTCAAGTTTCACAACGATAAAGAAAGAACACTTTATACTCTACACTTAATCATTTTTTCCCTCAGTGGATATCAATTTTACATGTTCATATTTTCTTCTTTTACCAGAAAGCTTCTTCTGCCATCCCTATTCTCACTCAGACTTCTTTCTTAGTCTCAAGTCAACTCCATGCATAGCTGTTCCATTTTCACATCTTTAACAAATATTTTCAAGCTGACCAATTTTCATCACTTTTGTCTTATTCTGGTTTATTTTAAGACAGTATCCATCTTCCATTCTCTACAATTGGTTTTACATTTCCTTCAGTTCACTCCTCCATCAACCTCAAGCTACTCATTTCCAGTAGCCTCCCTCCAACATTCACTAGCTTTCCAACCATGCACCATATCTTCTTTTCCACATTAAAATGAGTTTTTGTGAAACCGCAACCCTGCCTCACTCCCCTTCTTATATTGAATCATTCCTTCATTTTTCCTCATCTTTATAGTTAACTGAAAACATCTTAAAGTAAATTACAATGTATCTCTTGTTTCTCCATTCACATCTACATCTACATCTGTACCCTGCAAGCCGCCTTTCGGCGTGTGGCAGGGGGTGCAAGCACCAGGACTCTATTTGCCCAGTCGATTATTTTTGCGTATTGTTCTGGGAAAAAAAGAAATTCTTGAATCGACTGGTTTTAGCATCTATTTCTCTGATCTTTCTCGCTGGATCAGAACGGCCTATATAGCAAGGAGGGTGATTCTATCCCTTTGTCCTTCAAAATGGTCAATTTTTTCTTGAACTGTAAACCAATATACCATTTTCTTCTTCTCCATCCTCTTCCCATCTTGTTTCACTGACTCATATTATATCAAACTTATTAGTAACCATCTCTTTTCTCAGATTTTCCAGTTTTTTCCTTTAGAATATTTTCAATACAAATGAATGAGTTCAGGCTTATGCGCATTGATGGTGCATAAGAGATAGGATTGGTCTCACTTAGAGAGATGAGATTTATAGTTAGAACATAACTATATAAGACAGGGATGATCCGGATTTTGCAACAATACTGTATTATCAGATCTGTAGTGCATTTGCAATGCAGACTTCTGATGTTCAACATTTCTAAACTTATCTTCTTCTTGCTTAGTATCCTCTTGATTTGTCCCACTCCCCCACTGGAGATCTGATTGGGGGACCATCATACATCCGGAGAAGAAAGTGGCTTTGAAAATAGACTGTAATGCTTGTCAACTATCCTTCAGACGTCTATCTGCATGGTAATTTATCTCATGAACATACAGTGGTTTCCTGGTACCTTCTGTATTCTGAAGCCTTTGCCCAAGGGTGTAGTTCTTACTCCTTTATGGGATGTTTTCCAAGAACAATAGAGTGCCATATCACAACACCTACTTATCCCTCAGAGGACATTGCTGTTGAGAGGGCTCCTTAATCAATGTCGTCATGTTCTCAGCAGTGATGTCAGTGGACATCATGAGAGGGAGAAGTTATCATGGACACATTACCTCTCCTTACTTCCCAGGATTGTATTATGAAAGAATTAAGTAACATTTATTAATGATGGATGATAGCAGGGAATAATGCAAATTACTTAAAATTTATGAGAATAACTCAAAGCTAATTAAAGAATTGTGTTTCAACCAATGCCACACAGAATAACAGAATATTTAAGCTAATTATGAATAAATTTAATAATGATTGAAACATGTTATGATGTAGGGAAAGGACTAGAGACTATTCATTATTGGGGGATTGTTGAGAAAGGCTCTTGTTTAGTATACCGACAAGTGTGAAATTGTTAGTTATTTGGGCCATATGCAGTTGCATCACTTTAAGGCTGTTTTTGGTTTTATCCTTTTTCTTTGAGTATATAGTAGTTTTATTAGTGTAGTAATATTTATAACAATTTCATATTTATATGATACCTTTTGCTGAGAGATCGAAATTTAAGAAAGGACAAATACAAGGATCGTTCAATAAGACCTTAGAAAATCCGACATATGGCTCTTGTAGTATCATGAATGGTTTGATCTTAGTAAGGGTCATTACCAAGTGGATTTTTGTAAAGTTTCAGTCATATTCATCACATGGTTTCATTTTTATTGTCAATTGAAGCAAAATACTTTTATTTAGAAAAACTTTGTTTAGAGCAGAGATTAAACACTTACATTTAAAAGGCTTAACACCAAAAGAGATCAAAGTTGAGTTGGATGGAGTTTATGGTACATCTGCTCCTGTGTTTGCAACTGTTAACAATCGGGTAAAATAATGTAAACTTGCTCCTGCATTCACTAACGATGAACATCTTTTGGGTCATTCAGCGTTAGTGACTACCCCAGCAATGATTGACAAAATCAATGATATGGTTGTGAGTGATCAACAAGTCAAAGTGTGCAGAATAGTTGAGGCTTCAAATATATCACAAAGTACAGTGTTTTCAATTTTGCACGAAAATTTATGCATAAAAAATATCTCTGCAAGATAGGTGCTGGGTTCTCTCAGAGGAGAATAAACTCAATCGTGTGGTAGACTCTGAGACAATTTTGGCGCTTTTCCGTTGCAACCCTGACGAGTTTCTGCATCAGTATATAATTGTGGACAAAACATGGATACACTACTGCTCTCCTGAGACAGAAAAACAGTTGAAAATGGGTTTTGAATGCAAACGGGCTTCGAACAAGGCAAAGACGGTGTAATTGGCCAGAAAGGTAATCAGGGCCAGAACATCAAAAATTGCTGCTGTAGGCGAGCAAAATTTATGTCCCCCTTATAAAAATAATAGATGAACTAAGGAAATTAATTAAAGTACATAAAATTAATTTAAAATACAACATTTTAATGATCTAACAATAAACATTTTACATCAATATGAAACATTGCATGAACTGTACTTAGCAAAATACTGCTTTGGCAAAATTGTCTTATAACATCTTCAAAATGTAATTGTTTTCGCACATGATTGATGGAAATTATTGCCACTTCTCTGATAATCTAATCCATTTCCAGTGATTGATTCTGCTGGTAGATATGCAATTGAACGTCCTTTTATAGAATATTCTGGGTCCTGTTCTTTGGTTACAACAAATGTTACTGCTGTTGGCAATATAATGTTAGCAATATAATGTTGGCAATTCTAATACCTGGCTACTCTAATATTTGCTTTCTTAATTCTTGCAAAAATATCATTATGCACTTTTTGCCTCAACATCTAAATAAGATTATTTGAATACCTGAAATAATCAACACTTATTGGCTTTTGGAAGTTCTTCTTGAATGCTTATGTGCAACAATATCAGACTTTGCTAATAATTCCATGATTATCAAAATGTTGTCATTGCTGATGAATTTGACTGATGGAAGACTATTATAATATCTTTCTAATTAATCCTTAATTTGGTGATAAAATGAATTATGTAATCAAGAAAATAAAAGGAATTTACTGGAATAGAAACTGAATTTTTTTCAATTTGAAATAATTAAACATAAAAAGGTTGGTATCCCAAAAAATATTAATCGAAAATTTAAGAGAGTCAAAATTGAATGCTGATGGAGAGATGATCTGAGTGGGAAAGAGATTTTTCCCAGGAACCAACTAAGCTATTATTGTTTTATCTTTTCTTTGCCCAGTATTAACATTAAAAAATAATTCACCTTAAAATATTTTTTCATGTTATTATAATATTGTTTTCCTCCAAAATGTAATTTATTTTTGACTTTTTTTAGGTTAATTTAGAAGATTTTGAGAAGAATATCTTTTTCTTCAATAGAATATGAAAATCCAGTCTTCTTAATTACATGGATGTCATTAAATATTTATGATAAACATACTTACAAAATATAAATCCTATTCTGATAATTCAATTTCTAATTAATTTAAGATTCAAACCCAATGGTTTAATCATTTAAAGCTTGGAGCAAATCTTGAAATGTAGAAAGGAAATGTCATGGTTATTAGAGTGTCCTCCAGGATTTTCGAGCTAGTTCTAGCTCTAAGAAACAAATAATTATAAGGTTATAACTGTGCTGTTTTGTAATGCAAATTCATGTATATATATATATACATAAGACTATTATATATATAAATATATATAATAGTCTTATGCATATATAATGCTGTATCCTGCACCAGTCTGAGGAGCATATTTGTCTAGTCAAATCAATGTATGTATAATCTAAGATTTTTGACAAAAATATGTATATAGCATATGAAATATTATATGCATGCAAATGAAAAATTATTTCTTTTTTTTATTTAGCCCATCATGGGCAAAAGGAAGTGCACTGCCAATGAGCAATTACTTCGGGAATTCCCCTATTTTAGAAAAGGGAAAACAATACATCATCTCTTTTGCAACATCTGCAGTACCCATATTTCCATTGCAAACAAAGGAAGATTGGATATAACGGAACATATTTCAAGAATGAAGCATCAGAAAAACTTACAATCAACTGCAAGTACACCAGATGTTTTGCTGGAATTTATCACACCAAATGAGGATATTAAATATGTAAGAGCTGCTGAAGGTACAGTTGCGTATCATATTATGGTAGATGCTCAGTCATTGACTGCTCCATAGTTTTATTTAAAACTATTTCTATTGATTTATTGACAAATGAGCAGTGGGAGGATGTAAGAGAAGATTATAATTGCAAATATCTTTGCATAACTCACAATAGAATTCTATATAATCTGGAATATAGTACTTTTGTTACTCGTATATCAAGATGCCATTAATCATGGGCTGTGAAAACTGTTTCCAATTTTATAGCTATATTATGATTACATAAATTGAGGAATACAATCATCTATGTTAAAAATAATAGAACAACAAAATGAAATTTCAGGAATAATTTCCTTAATCCAATTCAATTCCAATATCCAAGGCTAAGCTAACGAAACGCTCCCTTTCTGCTTTATTTAGTACTTCTTACAGCTTGAGATAGTGACATGAGGAAGCACCAAAAAGCAACTTTTACTCTATGATCTGCAGTGAGAAAAAAGCGACACTGACTTATGGCAATTGAAGCCAAATCCAAATTAACTCATGTCTGATTAACTTTTAAAATGCCATTTTGTTGTGATGAATGTTAGTTGGGCCTTAGTTGTCACTAAAAAACTTCATATCCTGATTTTAATACAAGATCCTTGTTACATATAAATAAGTCACAAGAAAAATAAGACATCAAGGGGAAGAGCCAATCATCCCTATGTCCCTCCCCTTCTGGATGCTACGTCACTGATTTAGGGGTGTTTATCGTCAAGATTCATCATTATGCTGACAGCTAATCTATTCATTGTGAATAATATCAACTTGTCAGCAACTGCATCCAAATGTGCAAAAAGATTCTATGGTCACTTTAAAGGATACTTAAGTCGAGGGTCCAGAGAATAATGAAAACGTTCTGGTTGAGATTGTTGGATCAGAAGTAACAGGCCATATCTCTTCATCTGTTTTCTCAGATATGAGTAGGAAATGGGTAGGTACGGAAAGTGACGAGGGCTTCTAGAAGGATAAAAAGGGGATTCTAGTTGCTGTAAATGCCATCTAATAAGGAGTAGTGCTCTGTTCAGTGATTTTGTAATGTTACAAGGTGAGGGAGATTGAGAGTCAAACTTAAGTGATTGCATTATTTTTAAATGCGTTTCCTCTGTAAGAAACGATTGTTTAAATCCCTCGCTCCAGCACTGGTTTCAGTAGAAATGCATCATCCACTGTACTCATACATGGGACAGGCTCATGTCTCCCAGATAGAGGTTTTAGCTTGGGGATGTTTAATTTACTGGCTTCCAGTATTTTTGCTAAAGAACAGTTTTGAAAAACTATACAATCCAAAACTCTTCCATTAAAACAGATATCAGTACAAATTTTATAGTTTGCCCCTACCATGCCCATTTGAACTATAATATATTATTGCTTTTGAATAAAAGATGCTTGTGCTGTGCACTGACTTCACCATCCACAGCTCCTGTGCACTTGAGGAGACTGCATTTATTTTCAAAATAGAGAGGAGAGACTAAGTTTTCTCCAGGGATTTGATGAAACTTTGTGTGGTGGCAAAGGAAGTAGAGTAATGAAAAAGTGTGATTGCATTTGTCTGAATGGGCCTTAATTTATCTGCAATAATTAATTGAAAATTGATAGCCTGGGGTGTAGGTAACCTCGCAATACAAGTTTGTCCTATAGTCTGTCCAGCGTCATGAAGACGCAAAGCATATGGGCTTCATGAGAAATAATGAGTTCCAGAGAGGGAGAACTTTATTCATTCAGCATTTGATCCTCCCTGATGATGGGAACTTAGCTCTTGAAATGCACATCAGGCACCACTGAAAACTGGCGACCACATTGGTGATAACCATTTTCCTAGGAATTGCTCCTGATGGTTTGCCAATGTCTGTGCTTGGGGAATTCCTGTGTCTCTTAGTCATTGAACGCCAAGTTCCTTTTCTTTTGGTAAAATTGGGTCTATTATTCAAGAAACAAGGTCTTATCTGGTATCAAACTCTTCCTCGTGGAATCTGCTTTTCATGTATCACTTGCTGTATGCTTGCTTTCATTTAATCACTTTGCTGTTAACAATTTTGGATAAGAGTGTCTTGGAAAAATTTATAAGAATACGCAAATTTCAGGGAGAAATGTAGTCGCCTGCTGCTTTCCATCCTATTTTTGTAAAAAAAAACTTCTAGAGGGAAATTTTCTGAGAAAATACTGAAATTCTTCAGATATGTCATCAGTTTCCAAAAAGCTGTTTCGAGAAAAATACTCTTCAAGTATTAGAAACATTTACAGGCTAAATATATCACTGATGAATTATCTATTAATCAGAGATTTTTGACAATAAAATGTAAATTTACTTATAGATTCAACCATTTCTACGGATTATCAGGGCTTTTTATAGCGATTAACCTCCTGTTTAGTGGTATCATGTGATCTTAGCTGGGCAATGTTGCTCGCTCCAAGTCGTGTCTTTTGCAGTAGTTGATGATGCTTTCAGCCACTTTAGCCTTAATTTAGTTCATAACACTTATTAAAATGATTTAGCCATCATTGGATTAGCATAAAAATGTTAATCTCACATAAGCCAAAATTCTTACTATTTTAGCCCCAATCAATAACACCTTCATAGCTATTCTTCATATTACTGAAATTGTTGAAATTTTTAAGACCATAAGTTCACTTCCAAAGACTTCTTCAGGAAGTCAAAACAAGAATAGAGCTGTTCGCAAAGGAAAGTTTCTTGATCCAATCGGAAAAAGGAAATATTCTTCTGAAGATAATGGGCGAGTTATCTACAAAAAAATTTCAGCTATCGAAAAAGACGGGTGAACCAAATCAAAAGACGAAATAGCAAAGGTACCTAATCTACATCATATAATTTATTTTTCAATGTGATTCTTCTACTACTCTGCACAACTTTTCTTTACTTGTGAGAAAGTAGTGCAAGGAGAATAACATAATATCATGGTTTTATTCATTAAGTTTATCATTTCCATAAAACTTGAAAATCATCATTTCAACATAACTATAAATACCTTGATGTTACATCGAGTAGAGAAAGCTTTAACAGAAGGTAATAAACCCTTATATATTCGACTCCACAAGCTTACAAGAGTGATCAACGGCTCATGGAGTATTCCACATTGCTCAAGAAAAATTGCTGTAACTCAGCTAATTTTCATAATATTAAAATACAACTTCGCCTTAATATTCTTTAAGTTTTACTCTTTACATTTATACAAGCAAATGAACCATTGATTTTCGAAGTTTAGAAAGATATGTTAAAAAAACTCTTAATAAACCCTTAAATAACCATCGTAAGCGATATTATTCCATTTCAAGTCATTCACGACTATATAAAGAAAGAGAAAGGAACTTGCATTCGAATTTTCTAGAATTTTCATTCATAATTAGCGATTGCCTTCCAAAATCTTTTATAATAATCACAATGATTAATATATTTACCGATTCAATTTCAGTATCTCTCATAAAAAATACATGTTAGCAACGACAATAATAAAAATATTTATTCATATACCTTTCTTTTATACTAGTAACGATTTTGTAGGATCATTATTTCTAATTCAATTGTACCTAAGAAACTAAGTTTGCAATCAATGAATGAGTGCATTTTCTGGCCATACAGAATTGAACCAAGGATTACTTGTGCAAAAATTGTTGATAATTAATATTCCATTAGGCTTCTAACGATTTTCGAAATTCCATTTCGTCGGGAAGTACTTGAAATAAATTTCCAAAAATTGCATCTCTTTCAGCATCTCTCAAAAGAAATGCATTTTCATGCATTTCTTTCAAGATATGCTGAAATCAGATAAATGAATATAAATATATAGACACAGGTAATTATTACATAAGATTTGAGAAAGTAATCTCTATTTATGAATTGGAAATCCTAAATTATTCGAATGCAAGTTCCTCTTACGTTCTTAGGGTAGTCGTTGACTACCTTATTTGACTTACCTTTATTTATTTAACGGGATATACCCATTTGGTTAAAAGGTGACATAACATCAAATCACATCATTAATCACACCAAAAATTATTCTATATAAAATTACAATAGTATAGTATACAATTACAAATTACAATACGAATTATAATACAATAAAAAAATTTCAATTTAAAATAATACAATATAAACAATAAAAAATTACAATTTTAAAAATACAATAAAATAATTCAGTATAATGATAAAATAATTCTATCTAACAAAATACAATTGAAGCTTATGACCAACATTCTGCAGGAACTATATTTGTAATAGTTGCAATGAAATATGTTGATATTTTTTAGTTAACTGTTTCCTAATCTATGCAATCTACTTATAGGTGCATTAATGATGTAATTATTTTCACAAAGAGGTGTGGCAAATAATTCTTGCCTTCTAGTGGTATGGGATGGGACATGGAGTTTTATCTTATCTAAAATTGAGGGACAGTTTATTTTTTTATTGAATAAATTGTACAAAAATATTAAATTGGATAATACACGGCAATGATGGAGTAGGAAAAGTCTTAGCTGCTGTTGTATAATTTCATATGATATGTTGTCTACATCATGACCCTGCTTGTAGGTAATTAATCTTAGAAATTTATGTTGCACCCTTTCAATTGATTTTGAATGATTTGCATAATATGGTGAATAAATTGTGGATGCATATTCCAGAATGGGCCATACAGTTGTGCAGTACAGAACTTTCAGGGTGATCATGTTGTTAATTCTTTTAGTATGACTGGTGATAAAACCTAACATTTTCGAGGCTTTTTTTGTTATAAAGCAAAAATGTGTATTATAATTCCGATATGAATCAAGTAGTACACCAAGATCTTGAATCACTGATTCCCTTGCAAGTATGTTGCCATTGATTCTGTACGGATACAGTGATGGCTTATTTGATTTGGTAAAAGATACAATCTTGCACTTGTCTGTGCAAAATGGTTTAAGCTCATGCCATTATAAGAACACCATTTCTGTAATTCTATCAGACTTTTTTGCAAGGCTTCAAAGTCATTTCTATTTCTCATTTCCTTAAAAATTTTTAAAACATCTGCAAACAGTAGTACATTTACATGTGATTTTTTTAGTTATATCATTTATGAATATGTTAAACAATAGTGGACCAAGGTGAGACCCTTGTGGAACCCCAGATGTGGAGTGGAAGATGATTGAAATAATTTTTTTACTTCAACTGCTTGTTCTCTACCTGTTAAGTAACTTGATAACCAATCAAGTAATTTTCCTCTGATTCCCAGTCTATGTAGTTTTGGATTAATATAGAGTGATTGACCTTGTCAAATGCTTTTTCAAAGTCAGTATATACTGAGTCAAGTTGATTATTATTTTTGAATGAGTTATAAATCTGTTCAGTATAAACCATTAGGTGGATGACAGTAGATTTTCCTTGACAAAAACCATGCTGTTGGGGACAGATAATACTATTTAACTGTGGGGATATTGATTCAAGAACACGTTTCTCAAATAACTTGATTAAAGTGGACTGTAAAACAATTGGCCTATAATTTTTTATGTTAGATGTGTGACCCTTTTTGAAAATTGGTACTTCATAACTCATCTTCCATCTGTTTGGGAATACTTCATAAGAAAGGGATTTATTATACAAGATAAACAAAGGTAGAATAATGCCTTAAGCTCATAACTTGATTAATATAGGAAGAAAATTGTCAGGTCCAGGGCCTTTGTTAGTTACAATTTCAGAAATAGCCTTCTTAATGTTGGCTATTCTTATATTTAATAAGCGGAAATTGACAGATATATCATAATTAACTTCAATGTCTACATTGTTTGAATTCCCATAGAAGAGAAGTAAGAGGAAAATAGATTTACAATGCTTTGACCATCTTCACCAGTTACCCCATCTAGATACATATGTTGTGGTATTGAATTGCCACCTTTAACAGAATTTAGATGTTTCCAAAATATTTTGTTATCGGTGACAAAAGAGTTTTCAGCATTTTCCAAGTATTCAGTATAGTAATGAACTGCTAGGGATTACATTCAGAACGTAACATTTTAAAACAAAAATAATCACTCACTGACTTGCTCTCCTTGTACTTTTTATGTGCTAATTTCTTGCTTCTTATGAGTTTTTCAGTTTTCCAGAATACCATTTCGGGAAAAAATTATTTTTACATACAACTTTGGGAACATATAATTCAATCCCATGATAGAGAAGTTCATAAAATAAACATGTAACTTCATTTACACTTAGGTTATTTAATATGCACCAGTTTATTGATTAAGTAAGTAAGAAAGTCAAGAGGCTTGAGTAATCACCCATTTTAAAGTTGTAGGATGGTTTTAAATTATAACTTAACACACCTTTATCTGAATTTATTTCAATTTCAAATTCTAATGGTGGATGATGAGAGTCAATTTTGGTAAGAGCTTCAGTAGCCTTGGTGACTTTTGAATTAGAAAAATTTATTATAATCAAGTCTAATATCCTGCCATTGCAGTTTGCAATAGAATTTATCTGTATTAAATTTATATATTCTAAGGTGTTGTTAAAAAATATGAGTTTTCATTTATCTCTTGGCTGTTTATATTAAAGTCACCAGCTATTACAAACTTAGCAAGTGGATTTGAGTAAAATATGTACTCATTGTCATTGCAGAAATCTTCATATAGTCTTAATGGGGAATTTGGAGGGAAATAGACACAAACCATGACAATGTTAATTGAGTATAACTTAGCTTGTACAAATAAACTCTCCACATTATCTTTATTCCTTGCATTTTCATAGCTGGGGTACTGGTTGGATACAGCTATTAATATTCCACCACCATGTTTTTTTACGCTAGTTGAAGCAGATCTATCAGTTCTACATACTACATATTTAGTAAATGCTAGTTCAGTTGAACTTATTTCATTGTTAAACCAAGTTTCAGTTAGTAGTATGGCATCGAAATTTAAGAAAGAAATGTTATTACATACTGTATCTAATTTAGTCCTTAAACCCTTTACATTCTGGTAATACAGTTTTATAAGGTAAAGTTTTCTCTGATTAGCTCTTTTTGGTTTATCTAGCCTTGAAGTGGATGTAGGCGAGCTTTCCAAAAAAATGGGAAAAATTAACATAAATATTTTGAGGCCAGAATGAAGGATGTAGTAGTGCATCTTTAACTTCCTCTTCTACAGAAATTCTGAATGAATTGTAATTACCCTTCATTACATGAAGTTGTTCAACTTCCAATTTGTTTTTTGAAACTTGAGCAAAGGTGGCACTTACTTTTTGCTCTACATATTTAGTAATGTCCTCAGGAGTTGTGCTCACATGAAAGTTCCTGGCATGTAGATGCACTTTCCTTGGAACACCCTTTAATGAAAGGTCCTCACTTGATGCCGCACAGCCTATAATCAGTGGGCTTCTTCTCCGTTTACGTACGGAAACAGGTACGAAGTCATCATCTTCCATCGATGACTGGTTCCTCGGCAGGGATACTGATTTTTCGGTTTTATCAGTAGTGGAAACTTGCTCTTTCTTGCTCACACCGTTATTGACTACTACAGAATATACTTTGGTGATTCCATGGTGATTGTTTGTAGCAGTATTTGTCTTTTAACTTTTAACTCGGCACAAGGACAATACCTGAAACTCAGTTGTTCCACTTTGTGTGTTCACAGTACTTGAGGTTGTAGCTTCCTCAGGTTTTGCAGTTTTAGCGTCACTCTCTAAATAATTCGATTTTAACAACTGAATCTCCATACTCTATTTTTTTTATTAGTTCCATACAATCTACCAATTTATTATGAAGATCTTTCACCGTGCTAAGAAGAAGATCCTGCTTGTCCTCTAGTCTCATCAAAGAGTCACATGGCAGATGAACACAAGATTTACACTTAAAATAAAGATTAGCACTTCCGTAGATTGCATTAGTTACTGTGGATATTCCAACACAAGTAGAATGGAATAAGGACTTACAGCCTAAGTCACACGCTATAAAAACTTGATTTTCCGAAATATTTTCGGAGCAGAGCGAACAGATCAACTTCTTGTCTGCCATATTGAACTCTTATGATGGTTATTCAACGGGATTATTAACTGAGCATACTATTTATTATTAATATTAAGTTAATAACTAGGTAACAAAGAAAAATTTTCAAATGAAAATGAGATGAGTGATATACCTTAGAAAAACGCGTCATTTCCTACATAATGCTAGCGTGGATTGTATTGCGGAGTTGCCTATACCCGATTATCAATTTTCAATTAATTATTGCAGCGAAACTAAGGCGCATTCTGACGAACGCCGTTACAATTTTTCATTACTCAACTTCCTGCATCACCATAAAAAGTTTCATCGATATCCCCGACAAAACTGAGAATCTCTCCTTGTCAGATGATGAGACCTCCAACATTAGAATGTCGACAATGCATCTATTTTAAATAATATTTATAGCATATAAATGGAATTTTTGACTTAGACATCTCTCCTATCCTCTCTTAGGAATTTGGCGAAACAACTCACAATGAGTCGGCAGGACAAGAAAGTATGGACAAAACCGAGAGGATGGCGCAGTCGAAGAATACAAGACGAGAAATGGAAGAGGAAATGTTAGAAAGGGCGGCAGATCTTCGGGGTGGTTGCAGGAAACGCAATGACAATGCCCAAATATTTGGTGATTTTGTTGCATCTGCATTGCGAGGCTTTCGTTCCGAAAAGTACCGGAGGCAACTAGAGAGGAGAATTCAAGCGGCCATTCTAGAAGTACAGGAAATGGATGATGCAGTCGCGTCGGAGACAGAAAGTAACTCGTAATAAGTTGGTGAAAATCATTAATGTATTTTGTCATTATTTCTCTTATATTACTAGATATTACAATAAAAATGAGAAACGCGTTTGTTATTATCGTAACCTCATCTACCTTGAAGTATTGATCCTTTAAAACTTCAGAAATAGTTAGTTATCATTCTGGAACAACTTTGGAAAGTGGCTGTTTTAGGATCCAGAATAACGTATGATACATTGCCGTTAAAAATTTTGGATAAAGGTGCCTACGGACAATCTATAAGAATGCGCGAGTTTTCGGGAAAATACAGGGAAAAGTGTAGTCGCCTGCTAATTTTTGTCTTATTTTTGTGAGAAAAAACTTCCAGTGAGAAATTCGATCAATAATCTTGAACGACATCTTTTATAATTGCAGGTCATTAAATTATCCAAAGATAGGGAATATCAAATTTCTACACTTTCATGCATGAATTTTAGGACTAGAAAAAAATGACAGGACCGACAATCGAACCAGCGATTTTCTTCTCACTGGAAAGTTGCATTATTCTCAGTCAATAATTTTCCTACACTCATAGCCAAGTTGGATAAAGCCAACTGCCGAGAAGTGGAATGTCGCGGGTTTGATTCCCGGCACCGTCAGAATTTTTTATAGTCCGTTTAACCTTAGCCGATGGCTTTTTTTCTGCGTAAGGCCTTCCGAAATATAAATTTTATTAGATTTAGTAAAACTTGTCGAGAGGAGTTCGGTGGTCGGTAGAACGCGCATACATTGATGTTTGGCATATCGTACACCAGACGCTTTCTACATATGTAGCTATCACTCGTGGTCTGCGCTTTACTCCGAAGAGAAGATTTGACCGCAATAAAGACTCCTTTCAGCTGGTACTTTAGAATTTAAAACCATGAAAAAGATTGATTCAGCCTTCCAATATATTACATAACCAGCTCCTTGAATTTACGATAGAACATAACGAATTCAGTCCTACATTAATGGCTGCATTGAGAATTATTTGGAACAATAATATTTAGAATAATTCTCAATGCACTCATTAATGTAGCACTGAATTAGTTATATTTTATCGTAAATTCAAGGAGCCGTTTATGTAATATGGAAGGCTTATCCAATCTTTTTCATAGTTTTAAATTCTTGACCCGTTTTATTTTCCCTCGCCATCTGCAGGAGCTCAGTAATCCATTAATTCGATACCAAAAAATGTCTGAAGAATTAAATTTGCGTTTTCCCTTTTAGACGTTGCACTGATGGACCAAAGATGCGAAATCGATTTTTAAAATACAGGCAACCCACTCATAATTAAATACTATTTTAAGTGGGTTGTCTGTTTATTCAAATGTTTTTCGCTTAACCTTGAGCCAAGCAGTGCAACGTTTTAAAAATTAGCAATTTTCAGCTACTTCAATTCGAAATTTTTTTTAGCCGAAAAAATAATACGAAAAGCATGTGGCAATAAAACGATTTGACCGCCCGGCAAGCGGGTTCGAGGGCTGGTCTAAGGGCACCCGCAGCAATTAAGTACGGGCTCGAATCCGTTTATTCCAAAGTTAGGATGAAGAAAAAACTTCCGGTGGGGTATGTGGCCCGAGACAGTAGCGTCGCACGTAGGTTAGGGTGGATCAAAAAAACTTTTTTTTCGAAATCGATATGCGGCTAGTGCTTAAAGTTTGTGGTTGGTGGTCCTTATAAACAATAAGAAATTTCAGCTCGATCGGAATATGTCCTGAGGCTTCGAAATTTAGTCAAAATTTTCAATTTTTGTGAAAAAATGTCAAAAAATCGCAATTTTTTCTGATGATTTTTCGATGTTTCTGAAGTGATTTTATGGCAAAATATTACATGTATTGCTTGTACGTTGCTTACTGATTAACAATTTACTGAGTTTGAATGAGGAAAATTGATTTCTTAGTTCGCCAAAATTTGTCAAAAAACGCCAAATATACAGAGATGTTACGGATGTTGGGTAGGCAATAACCTGCTGCAGTAACTCGACCCCACCGACTTAAATTTATGAAGAATGATAAGATAGTGGGAAACGAAGTAAATTGCAGCTCTTATTTCATTGAATAATAGACTACCCAGCACTCACTACGAGGTGGTGGTTCTATACTTGTGATTTCTGTTTTTCTCCTTTTTTCTAAAATAAAGTTGTTTTCGTTTTGTTGCTTCTTCCGGAAGTACACAATCGGACGTGTTCTCAAATGGAGTGGTTATGTTAAGTTTTTGTCCCGCCACCAGTATCCGTGTCGATGGAGTGAATCCTGATAGGTTATGGGGCCCAGTCATGCCTAATTCTTCCTAGAACTGTCTGGAAGATATAAATTAGTAAAAGTCGTGATACATTCTTGGTTAATATGGGAGTAAGAGTATGCCGAGGAGCACGTTTTTTTTGGGGAGCATGCCGGTTGGTGTTGGAGTAAGAGTTGGTGGTTTTTATTAATTTTTGGAGTGAAAAACAAATTTGCAGAGAAGAAAGATGGAGGAAAACATGTCTTTGGAAATAGGCATAAAGTTGACCGACGAAAATTACTTCGCATGGTCGGTGAAGAGTAAAGCTTATCTCATGCACAAGGGTTGCTGGGATGCAGTCGAGCCAGGATTCTCCACAGAAGATTCAGACGAAGATTATGACAGCGCACAAAGAAAGAAGAATCATTCTGCACTGGCACAAATTCTTCTCTCGGTGAGTGACCAGTATATAGACTACATCGGGGAGTGTGTGACGGCGAAGAAGGCATGGAAAATTTTGAAAAACATGCATGAAAGATTTGATGTGTATAATCAAATCGAGTTTTTGGAGGAGCTAACGACCATTAAAAAGGGAGATGGCATGACGATGAGGGACTATGTGGCTAGAGTGATGGATTTGAGCCGAAAGGTAGGAAAGGCAGGCGTTACGTTCATTGATCATACCTTGTCGATCTTTCTGCTCAGGGGTCTTCCAAGGGATAAGTACGAGATATTCATGCGATCAGTCACAACAAACAATGCCGTATTGTCCTTAGAAGAAGTAATTTCGAAAATGGACACAGAGGAGAAAAGGTGTAAAAGGGAAGATCGGTGCGATGAAATGTACCTGAAGGCGTTGAAAGGGCAAAGGAGAGAGATGTCGAAGGGGACGCCGTGTATGAAGAAAGGTGAGAGCTCCCGGACGAAATCTCATGTTTGTTTTACTTGTAAACAACCAGGACACATTTCTAGATTTTGCCGTCGTGCGGTTGAAGCAAAAGGCAAAGGGACTGTGGTATGTTTTGTCTGCAGGGAGATTGGGCATATTGCCAGTTATTGCCCAAAGGTGCAGAAGAGAGGACCGAGCTGTTCGAAGACCAACCCGAGGATTAGGGAAGCCAAAGCATCAGTAGGAGGACAAGAAGGTGGTGAAGCAGATCAAGTAAAAACTAATGTAGTCAGAGTGAAAGCCTTGATGGTGGCAGGCGGACGTGCTGAGAAAGAAGTGATGAAATGGTTTGTGGATTCGGGTGCAAGTGAACACATGACCCCTCATAGGGACATTCTCAGCAATTTTGATGGGAATACAAGGGGAATGGTTGATGTGGCGAATGGGCATGGGTTAGATATTTGTGGAAAGGGGTGTGTTGAGTTAAAATTGAAGGATGAAAATGGAGGGTGGCTAGTAAAATTGGAAAGAGTATTGTATGTCCCAGACTTGCATGATAATTTGATGTCATTGAGACAGTTTGATGTTAAAGGTTGTAAGGCGGTAGTGGAAAGGGGTTGCTTAAATGTCATGCACGATGGTGATGTTTTCTTAAAAGGGAAAGCAGTTGGTGGTATGTATGAAGTTGAATGCTCATGGTATGGTACCAGTGATGCTGGTGACAGAAATGCTGAGGAAGAGTTGGTCTCAGCCAAATCGAGAGTGGCTGTGTGTCGTGAGACGTGGCATAAGAGGTTTGGGCATTCTAAGTCATTACCAGATGCTGTCATTATTCCAAAAGGTATAGATAAAAATTGTGATGTGTGTGCTATTGGGAAAATGGAAAGAAAACCATTTTTTGAAAGGGATAGCATGTCAGAGCATCTTCTTGGTACCTCTTGATTTGGTATTTTCAGATGTTTGTGAAGTTAAGCCAGAAAGTATTGAAGGAGGGAGATATTTTGTAACTTTTACTGACGATTTCAGTAGATATTCTGTGGTTAATATCATTAAGCATAAATCTGAGGTGTTTCGTTGTTTTCAGAGGTTCAAGGTTTTTGCTGAATATCAAGTGAATTGTAAGTTGAAGGCTTTCCAATCAGATAATGGTGGTGAATACACTAGTAAAGAGTTTGAAATGTTCTTCGAGAAAGAAGGCATTAAGAGAAGGTTAACTCAACCTTATTCACCTCAGCATAATGGTACAGCTGAGCGCTTGAATCAGCAGTTGCTTTGCTTAGCTCGTTGTATGTTGATTGGGTCAGGTTTACCATTAAAATTTTGGGCTGAGGCGATCAGTACAGCATGTTTCATTAAAAACAGGTGTACCTCAAAGGCTATAGGTGGGAAGATACCATATGAATTATGGACAGGGAGTAAGTTAGCCATAGATGAATTGCAGAAATTGAGAGTTTTTGGCTGCAAGTCATTTGTACATAGCAGGAGTGAAAACAAACTCATTCCTAGAGCTAAGGTTGGTGTGTTTCTGGGATATTCAAATAATACAAAAACTTATCGAGTGTGGGTAATGAAGGATCAATGTGTTGTTGAATCACGAGATGTGGAGTTCGAAGAAAAAGTTTTTCCTATGCTGTTAGAAAATTGGTCAATGGGTAAAGTTATGAAGCAATTGGGGAATAATAATCAGTTAGTCAGGCAGTATGCAATTTTGGGGGAGGAAGGGATACATGTAGAGAACTCATTTCCATTTGATGCTGATAGTAGCCAAGATGAGATTGATGGTCAAGCCTCAGTAGAACCACCTGAGGTAGAGTCATTTACAGAATTTGAACTGCCTGAGCCTATGCCGAACTTGGAAGCAGATCAATTGGTTGTCCCACGAAGGTCCAAAGGCCCCTAGGCCATGTGCATGTTATCTTGCAGTGAATAGTCATGCTTATGATGTTTCCAAAATTCATGATCCATTGAATTATGAGGAGGCAATGAGTGGTGAGAACAAAAGGGAATGGTATCATGCAATGTTAGAGGAAATGAATAATTTGAAATACAATGATGTGTGGACACTAGTTGATCGCCCGAAAAATCAGAAGGTAATTGGGACTAAATGGGTGCTCAAGATAAAAAGGGATGCAAATGGAAAGGCTGAGAGATATAAGGCAAGGTTGGTTGCTCAGGGATATGATCAAGTCTGTGGTGTAGATTATTTTGAGTCCCACTGTCCTGTGGTTAGACGTAAGTTAGTAAGATTGCTGATTGCCTTTGGAGTAGAAAATGAATGGTATTCTAAACATATGGAAGAAATTGTTTATGTAGAGCAGCCAAAGGGTTTTGTAAATAATGAAAGGGATTATGATTGTGTGTATAAGTTAAACAAGAGTATTTATGGGCTGTGTCAGTCAGCAAAAAATTGGTACAATTTTTGGATGAAAAATTAAAATCTTGTGGTATGTTGAGATCAGTAAATGATCGGTGTTTGTACTTTAATTCTGGAAAGGATCTGTATTTGGTGGTTTATGTTGATGATCTGGGAATATAGAGCACCAAAATGAAGGTTGAATGGCTGGCCAATGAATTATCGAAGATGTTAGATGTAAAGGATTTAGGAGAAGTGTACAATTTTTATATTGTATAACAATTTTTAATTGTAATTGTATTTTTATATTGTATTGTATTGTATTTTATTTGTATAACCAACTATATATGTTCTTTTTCTGATCGGATTATGGTTGAAGTGGCCAAAATGGCCACTCTCACCAAACCGAACCTCCTTTTTGTTTGAACCTTTGGCAGTCTGCGAGGGGATTCCTAAGTGGAAGGATGTCCTAAAAGGTGGAGAGTGTCTGACTGACTTATAAAATTAAAATTCACCAAATGTAATTAATTGAATTTCATAGGGACTAGGTTAACCATTGATGTAAGATAACTCCAGGATCTCGACGTAACCCTCTTACCGTTGATTCATTAGCCTAAATCAGTCAGACACTCCACGCTTGAGAAGATCATTAGCAAACTTGACTTTGGCTTTTCAAATTTCTTTTTTGACTTTATTACGAAGAATTTTGAATCTGTCATAATCAGATATTAATTTAATTTTTTTATAATAGGCGTAGACTAAGTCTCTTTCCCGCATTAGAAATAAGATGGAGTCAGAGATCCATGAAGTAGGCTTATCTTTTACACGTCTAGTTAGAATTGGCGAGTGCACGTCTGTTAAGCGAGTGAGCAGCTCATTAAGGGGGGTCGATACCTCGGGATGGGATTTAAATTAACGGCCGGCCAAAATAGTTCGCAAAACCTCCACCATCCGGAGGGAGAGTTTTCCCCTCGAATAGGTGGAATGGGAAGGAATACTAGAGAGGGGTGGAGGTGGGGTAGTCATTGTAAGTAAGATAATCGCCCTTCCTTCTGGGCTATAGAATGACAAATGGGAAAGACAAGGAAGACGAGATTCACTTGCCTTCATAAGGAAAACAAGCCCGAACAATACCCAAGTGCAACATAGGAATTCCCATACGAGCATATTTTAATCCTTGCGTATGCACCCAAATTGTTACGCGCTATAAGTACTCATTTACCTTCATCCTATTTTCCATATTTTTAAATAATAATACCTCTAAATTATCATCTCTTACAAATTATATCAATAAATGTACATCAAGAGAATTTTTTTGCCCCGCAGTAATCCAACGACGTTATCCTTTTTATAACTTTCATCAGTTAAAGTATTTATCAACTGAGTAAAGATATTTTATTAATTCAACTTCTAGAAATTTACCACATAGCTAATTAAGTGGAGTTTTATCTGCATAATGTAGAACTGAGGTTCCCAAACAATTGTGTTCGCGAGTTATCTTGAGTCAATTATTTGCAATAATAGAAAAAATAATTTTAAATTTAGTCTCAGTACCAACTGAAAAGCATGGTAATTTTTGCTAAAGGATTATTACCGTGGAATATTTTCGTAGTTCACCGAAAACAACAACACTCAGAATACTTTAAAAAAACATACGAGCATAACTATTCGTCATAGCCTCATTTGTTGGAACAGAGTACGCCACGTGAAGGCTGAGGATGACTGTGGATAGGAGTTGGCTATGTTTTATGCATATTAAAATAACGAAATACTAGTATTAAGAAATTCATCAAAGTGGATGCTACAATAAAATTAAGTTAAATCTGAAAAATAAAATATATACGTAATCACTTATGATTATTAAAAGGATATAAATGCTTTATGATTTTTATCTTCTCGCAAGAGATGCATTTTGGACCGCAATCTTGGGATCTGAAATCATAATTAGCATCATCAAAATATGGAAAGAGCTACGATGCCGAAATAAGTCACAGAAACTAAAGAGAATTTTACTTACTATAAACCGAACATATTCCCTTGATCTTCAACAATGTTCCTTTATTTTTAGTCCTCTGGGATATCTGTTCAATAATTTCTGGGAGAAGGCAATCTAAGTAAAATTTTTCTAATTTTCTTTCCATTTTATTCTCCCAGAAACTATCATCCCTCTCTAAATATACAGGAGACTCTCCAAACTGGCGTTTTACCTAGTTGAACGCTGAAAAAACTGTTGCCGCAACAACACGTACGAGAGCACAGAAAGAAAGAAAAAAACTTACCGCCTTCGTAGATAGACTAAAACTGAATCTACAAAAATGTTTTCCCTTTTCCTAACCATCCAAAGCCCCTTTTCCGTAAATGATACTTTTTTCGAGTTAAGCTGAGAGATTATTGGCGAGTTCGAGCGCTATTTTCCCACACTCGGCTCTGGTATCAGCCTCACACCGCTTGACGAGGAGTGTGAGGGAAAATGAGGGGAAGTGGATTGCAGCGCCAGTTCCTTGGAAGACATTTTTCGGCGCTTGTTGCGAAAAACGCTGTACATCTTGCTCGCGTTGCACGATTACAGGACTATTATAAAACTTAGAAACTTGAAAATTGTCTAAATTCAAAGTTAAAGGATGAAGCTAGGTTCCCATCCGACAAAATTTTCGTTTCTTTACTTATAACCGAGTGCCACTACATCAAAAATGGTCGATTTCTTCAATGTTCTCTAATTTTTTTCTCCGTTATGGTTTGCATTATCAAAAAACGGTCGGATGGGAGCGTAGCTTCTTCCTTCAAGCGTCGAATAGTGAAAACAATTTTTTTTTTATCGATTTACCTGCCCCCATGGCGATGTAATTGCCAACAGCCTGAAAACGGATTTTCAGGCAAGGTATCGACCCCCCTTAAGTAGCTCTACTTTACCGTCGATATCATTTGCAGTTAATATATCCTGAAAAGGTAGATTGTAAGCCATTTCCTGAAATCTATTTATATATATGCTTTTAAAGTTACGATAAGTTGTAATTTTAGGAGCATATTATTTCGTATGGATTGCATAGTTAACATAGATCAGATCATGTGCTGAAATTCTTGGTGCCGCTAATTGCCCATGATTAAGTACTTTAGCTTTATTACTTACGATGACCAGGTCTAATAGCGTTGCAGAATGTTTTGTTATATAAGTAATTCTTCAGGGAGTATATTAAAATTTAAGGAGTTGAACAAGTGGATTAAATTATTAGATTCGACATTGTCATTGAGAAGGTTAGTGTTGAAGTCACCCATAATTATGATATCTTCATAATGATGTAGAACGTCAGATATAGCATCTTCAATATCGGGTAGATAGCTAACCTTAGGTGGCCGATAAACAACACAGTGCAGTAGCTTACGGGAGTTGGATTTAATTTCAACCATAATATATTCAGGGCGAGAGCAGTAATTTTGTTGAGATTTAGAAATCACTTTTTGATCTAGATCATCACGAATATATACATTAACCCCTCCACCGCGCTTTCCAATTCTGTTATTTCTTACCATATTGAAATTTGGAATACTGACGAGTGACGAAGAAAGACCAGGATGTAGCCACGACTCACTAACTCCTATAATATCAATGCCATCAATATTGCCAATTGTTCTAACTTCATCGATATGTGCTAATAAACTTTGAGCATTTACATGAATAGCTAAAAGAGATTTTTTTGTGCCGAGAGGCAACTTTTAAAAGACCCTCGGTGGTACTGTCGACTATATTGTGATCCGAAAGAGAGAAAACAAAAGGAGAGTGAATGTGTGTTCTATCGTTTGGAAAGAATAAGCATGCCTCAGGATTGAGGACATTGCTATTGTCCGTTTTAAGATTCCAGTCAGTATGGAGGGCTTACGGGGGAAAAACTCAATGTAATTTGCCATAAGCGAAGAAGTTAGCCTCGCGCCGGGTCGCCTTTACGCGGAGCTACGGATTCTGACGGGTATAATTAAGATTCGTAGTCTACATTGACCGATTCAAACTTAAGTCCTGATGAAATTTAAATGAAAATAACTCTATCAACACAATAATGAAAATTTTATGCATTTATAGTAGAAAAACAAGGTTAAAAGCGAAAATTGAATGAATTGCCGAGTTTTCACCCGTGAACATTTTTGAAACTGCCATTACTCTCTTACAATCCAACATAAAATGCTGATTTTTTCTTCCATTGCTCATTGTATCATCTGAATGCATAAAAGTTACATGAGATTAATTTTAAGGCAACCAAATCTTAGTAAAAAATTATTTAGTTGGAACATAACCCAAGAAAAAATTCGTCGTGCAGTCCAATTTATCGCCTAAAACTTTTTGGTTTCTCATGTGAGGAAGAACTTGTCTCGAGAGAAATCGAGATAAATGTTGTAATTTTCATTTGCAGTTTGTTTGGATGCGATATCTTGAATAGAACTTGAATTTTTGACTTTTATATCAAAAAGCGTATTCCGCTTCGCTTCTGAAATTTAAAGCCTTCTAAAATTATCTTCAAGATTATAATTTTTTTCCATTCTGTATCTATCCATTGTCATGTTGTTCGGCGAAAATCTAACGACTAGGGAAAGCGTTATGTCATTTTTCAAATTAGGGTATTTACTCAGCGTAAATCCCGTGGAAAAACAGGATAGAAAGAAATAAGACTGGATCTGGAATCGAGCCTACCATCTTTTTCATGCTGGCAGGTTGTATTATACATGAAATATATCCGAGCGAAGATTCTATAAATAACCGTAATTTCTCTAGCCTGATGGCCTAGTCAGATGGTGCAATCTACCGATAAGAGAAACATTGAGGGTTCAATTCCTGCTACTGTTAGAATTATTTTCAACTCTGTTTTACTTTAGTGGATAGCATTTTTTCTGAGCTTGGGCCTTCTGAAATTTAAAGTGTAATGGTTATACAAGAAGTGAAAAATTGTGACTTGGCCGGGACTCGAACCCGGGTCTCCCACTTTCCGGGCAGGTTTTCTATCCATTAAACTACCGAGTCACGCAGTCTCACTTCTGTAAACGGGAGCTTATATGGGCAAGGTAGTCCACTCCACTTAGTGACAGCAACCACCACCAGAGGTCCTCGTCGAGGCAGCCACCCAACAAAGCGATATTAGAGAAACCCTCTCGCGGAATTAACACAAACAATGGAAATGTAATTAAAGTATAATGTTTTCCTGAGCCCAGATGACCACAATCTGATGTACTTAAGGCTCCGCCTCAATTAGATGACCAAAAATTGTTTACATTATTCTTTCCTATAGCCTGTAGTAGAAATTGTTCCACTATAGTGTAAACTTTTACTATAATTATGCAAGAAAGGGTATTACTCCTTTACTAAATGCAGACTTTCCATAAAATTAATGCTTTCTAAGCATAAGTTGCTGCATTGTCCAAGAATTTTCGACGTACTAACTAGATCGTGCAGATTGTGATACCCTCTTGCTACTGCTATAAGATTGATATTTTTTCTTATAAGAGTATCTGGTACCAATCGCTTCATTTAAGAGTAAAAACGATGAAAATTTAGTTATTAACAAGTCTTCCTGCAAAAAGATGAAAATTATTGAAAAAATATGAGAAAAACCTTTTATGAAAATAAAAAAAGTAACGAATAATACAAACAATAGATCAAAAATGTTTAGAGTCCCCAAGGATTCCATATAAATCTTCTGATGTGGCATATAAAGCATAATAAACAGGTACTTCATTATTAGGATGTAAATACTTATTTCATAGTAAGAGCTAAAACACCATCCCCTTTAGTTTTAATTTCTAAAGGAAATAAATAATCTTGATATCTTCGGTATAAATTGCTCTGTAGCACAATATCTCATATTTCAATCACAAAATTTGTAAATAGTCAATTACTTGGTCCCCTGAAAAGCCTATCTGGGTACCACTATAAATATATTAAGTTTATATTATGTATCTGCTTTATTTTAGAATATTTACTAAAATCTATCCTCGAACTTTATTCTTATATACTGGAAGGTGAAATGAGGAAGAAAATATTCAAGTAATATATGTATTCAACTCTCCCAAGTTAAATTAATTTGATTATATGATAAATAGTAGCAACATAAAATAGTAGCATAATTATGAACCTTCAGAAATGAAAAAAATTGAAAAGTTGTATCTAAATCATCCAAACCAAAATCTACTAACAGAGATATATCTTGATATTAATTTTTCTCAAGTTTGTCTCAATTTCAATACAAAATTTTCTGGCAAAATTAATGATTCTCTAACAAAAGCAATACTTGTTAACAAGACAAAGCATGATGTGCAAAATGGGAATGCTTGGTACCAAACATAGCTTTTTCTTTAGCTATACTACGTATGGTATGAAGGTTAAATAAAAACCTATGGAGTACTGATAATATCTTTATTTAATTTTAAGAGGGGGGCCACATGGCCAATCTGCCTGGCATTTGCCCTATGCTGAGAAGGAAACCCCTCTAAAACCACTATGGCCCTAGCGACTTGGGGATCCATCTGGCAACCCCAGGACAACAGAATGCCCTTTTCCTCCATTTGAAGACATGGAGGTTGGATACGTATGCCGGTACCCATTCGGCCCCTTCCCAATCTTAGCCGTATACCACTTGTATACGTATACCGTCCTCTACCGCGGGGAGGTGTTGGGTAAGGACTGTATCATCCTCGGGTTTTAAGACCGGGTTTACGGCTTTTCCTAAAACCCTCAAATACTCGAGAGGACAAAAAGCGGAATAAAAATTCCAAACACTACATGACATTAGGTATAGAGGACCCATTCCTCCTGCATTTTAAATGCAACCCAACATCATGGAAAAGAAAACAATCATCTTTCGAATACTAAATAAAATACACAACAAGTATTCATTCAATGATATATAACAAAATAAAGTTAACAAAACCTTATACAATATTTCAAATTAAAACTTATACTAAGATTAAACACCAACTATCACCTTAAGCAATATAACTTTATAACAAGCACGTAAGGATGACAGAAGATAGACACTTGGTTTGGAAAATGATGAGAAAACATTCATTAATTTAAATTATCATAAGATACGTGAACATTTAAAGAGAAGGATGCAAAATGCATCCTTCAATCCCGGGATATGAAAGAGAATCATCAATCTAGTCTCTTATCTAATAATAGTCCGAGCGCTCTTACTTAAGAAAATATTGTAACTTACGCGACATAAATACTAAATAAAGAAACGGTGGTAAATCACAGAGAACAAAAGGTTTCCAAATTAACCTATCGTAACTACCATAGAATGCTAGCTTAATGTACGACCTTCGTGAGCTAAGATGCATAGCGATTCTAAGAATGAGAACTCGCAAAGATCAGCTCTGTCTGGTCTTAAATCACTGAGAGATTGTGATTCCCCTGCCCTGCGCTATTAATTACGCTTAAAAAATTATTTGGATGGAAATTGGGTTGGGAATCCGCTTTTACCTTGCACACACTCTCCCACCACCACAGCGTTAGTTCCAAAAGACCTAACTACACATAAGGACTATCAACCAGGAAAGGTGTCAATCTAAAAATCATCAACTATCAGACATACATGCAAGTGCACTTGCCACAATCATTCACTCATTAGGCACACCAGTGGTAAAAATCGGATCCCAATAATTTCCATCATATGAGTTAACGAATCCCTAAAATCGCATCTATTCCACGGTAAACTCCACACTAACGGACACGATTTATGCTTAACCCTGAGAATATGAGCAAGAGAAAACACCGCTTCTCGAGAAATTACCTACCGCATATAACAAAATTCGCCTTCGTCAAGCATGACGGCTCATGCATACTCGAAAAATACGAGCTAACTAATTAACTACCAGCTGAAATATTTTTCGTGCGTTCTAAGCTAAATCTATCCTATGCATACAGCAGCGCATCTTTACCTGCGGAAAAAAGTTTCAAATTATAAAGCCTGAAGAAAAAAAAAACATTCATGGGAATTAGAAAAAACAGTACACTTACACACAGGAATGAATAACTTACATTACACGCTAGATATACAATAACTAAAACACACTACATAACAATAACTAAAACACACTACATAACAATAAAAATACATCATGAAATACATTAATGTGAACGGTGTGTAGAAAAATGGTGTGAGAAATGACTGAGGAATTGATGTTTCTTGTGGTGTGGTAGGTGTCGCATGTATGGTGCCGTGATCTGATGTGTGTGAAGGCACTGAATTGTATGTGCCCATGATGAACAGGAACCTCGGGAACACCCTCTGAAGAGGAGGAACGAAACAAACAAACGAAACAAAAAGACAAGCTAAAGACACTGGAAGCACTAAAGAAGCGGTACCTACTCACGGCTAAGGAATCTGCTCTAACGCCCTTCCTAAATCTCCCCACCTGCCTATGGCCCTAGCGACTTGGGGATCCATCTGGCAACCCCAGGACAACAGAATGCCCTTTTCCTCCATTTGAAGACATGGAGGTTGGATACGTATGCCGGTACCCATTCGGCCCCTTCCCAATCTTAGCCGTATACCACTTGTATACGTATACCGTCCTCTACCGCGGGGAGGTGTTGGGTAAGGACTGTATCATCCTCGGGTTTTAAGACCGGGTTTACGGCTTTTCCTAAAACCCTCAAATACTCGAGAGGACAAAAAGCGGAATAAAAATTCCAAACACTACATGACATTAGGTATAGAGGACCCATTCCTCCTGCATTTTAAATGCAACCCAACATCATGGAAAAGAAAACAATCATCTTTCGAATACTAAATAAAATACACAACAAGTATTCATTCAATGATATATAACAAAATAAAGTTAACAAAACCTTATACAATATTTCAAATTAAAACTTATACTAAGATTAAACACCAACTATCACCTTAAGCAATATAACTTTATAACAAGCACGTAAGGATGACAGAAGATAGACACTTGGTTTGGAAAATGATGAGAAAACATTCATTAATTTAAATTATCATAAGATACGTGAACATTTAAAGAGTAGGATGCAAAATGCATCCTTCAATCCCCGGATATGAAAGAGAATCGTCAATCTAGTCTCTTATCTAATAATAGTCCGAGCGCTCTTACTTAAGAAAATATTGTAACTTACGCGACATAAATACTAAATAAAGAAACGGTGGTAAATCACAGAGAACAAAAGGTTTCCAAATTAACCTATCGTAACTACCATAGAATGCTAGCTTAATGTACGACCTTCGTGAGCTAAGATGCATAGCGATTCTAAGAATGAGAACTCGCAAAGATCAGCTCTGTCTGGTCTTAAATCACTGAGAGATTGTGATTCCCCTGCCCTGCGCTATTAATTACGCTTAAAAAATTATTTGGATGGAAATTGGGTTGGGAATCCGCTTTTACCTTGCACACACTCTCCCACCACCACAGCGTTAGTTCCAAAGGACCTAACTACACATAAGGACTATCAACCAGGAAAGGTGTCAATCTAAAAATCATCAACTATCAGACATACATGCAAGTGCACTTGCCACAATCATTCACTCATTAGGCACACCAGTGGTAAAAATCGGATCCCAATAATTTCCATCATATGAGTTAACGAATCCCTAAAATCGCATCTATTCCACGGTAAACTCCACACTAACGGACACGATTTATGCTTAACCCTGAGAATATGAGCAAGAGAAAACACCGCTTCTCGAGAAATTACCTACCGCATATAACAAAATTCGCCTTCGTCAAGCATGACGGCTCATGCATACTCGAAAAATACGAGCTAACTAATTAACTACCAGCTGAAATATTTTTCGTGCGTTCTAAGCTAAATCTATCCTATGCATACAGCAGCGCATCTTTACCTGCGGAAAAAAGTTTCAAATTATAAAGCCTGAAGAAAAAAAAACATTCATGGGAATTAGAAAAAACAGTACACTTACACACAGGAATGAATAACTTACATTACACGCTAGATATACAATAACTAAAACACACTACATAACAATAACTAAAACACACTACATAACAATAAAAATACATCATGAAATACATTAATGTGAACGGTGTGTAGAAAAATGGTGTGAGAAATGACTGAGGAATTGATGTTTCTTGTGGTGTGGTAGGTGTCGCATGTATGGTGCCGTGATCTGATGTGTGTGAAGGCACTGAATTGTATGTGCCCATGATGAACAGGAACCTCGGGAACACCCTCTGAAGAGGAGGAACGAAACAAACAAACGAAACAAAAAGACAAGCTAAAGACACTGGAAGCACTAAAGAAGCGGTACCTACTCACGGCTAAGGAATCTGCTCTAACGCCCTTCCTAAATCTCCCCACCTGCCTATGGCCCTAGCGACTTGGGGATCCATCTGGCAACCCCAGGACAACAGAATGCCCTTTTCCTCCATTTGAAGACATGGAGGTTGGATACGTATGCCGGTACCCATTCGGCCCCTTCCCAAACTTAGCCGTATACCACTTGTACACGTATACCGTCCTCTACCGCGGGGAGGTGTTGGGTAAGGACTGTATCATCCTCGGGTTTTAAGACCGGGTTTACGGCTTTTCCTAAAACCCTCAAATACTCGAGAGGACAAAAAGCGGAATAAAAATTCCAAACACTACATGACATTAGGTATAGAGGACCCATTCCTCCTGCATTTTAAATGCAACCCAACATCATGGAAAAGAAAACAATCATCTTTCGAATACTAAATAAAATACACAACAAGTATTCATTCAATGATATATAACAAAATAAAGTTAACAAAACCTTATACAATATTTCAAATTAAAACTTATACTAAGATTAAACACCAACTATCACCTTAAGCAATATAACTTTATAACAAGCACGTAAGGATGACAGAAGATAGACACTTGGTTTGGAAAATGATGAGAAAACATTCATTAATTTAAATTATCATAAGATACGTGAACATTTAAAGAGTAGGATGCAAAATGCATCCTTCAATCCCCGGATATGAAAGAGAATCGTCAATCTAGTCTCTTATCTAATAATAGTCCGAGCGCTCTTACTTAAGAAAATATTGTAACTTACGCGACATAAATACTAAATAAAGAAACGGTGGTAAATCACAGAGAACAAAAGGTTTCCAAATTAACCTATCGTAACTACCATAGAATGCTAGCTTAATGTACGACCTTCGTGAGCTAATATGCATAGCGATTCTAAGAATGAGAACTCGCAAAGATCAGCTCTGTCTGGTCTTAAATCACTGAGAGATTGTGATTCCCCTGCCCTGCGCTATTAATTACGCTTAAAAAATTATTTGGATGGAAATTGGGTTGGGAATCCGCTTTTACCTTGCACACACTCTCCCACCACCACAGCGTTAGTTCCAAAGGACCTAACTACACATAAGGACTATCAACCAGGAAAGGTGTCAATCTAAAAATCATCAACTATCAGACATACATGCAAGTGCACTTGCCACAATCATTCACTCATTAGGCACACCAGTGGTAAAAATCGGATCCCAATAATTTCCATCATATGAGTTAACGAATCCCTAAAATCGCATCTATTCCACGGTAAACTCCACACTAACGGACACGATTTATGCTTAACCCTGAGAATATGAGCAAGAGAAAACACCGCTTCTCGAGAAATTACCTACCGCATATAACAAAATTCGCCTTCGTCAAGCATGACGGCTCATGCATACTCGAAAAATACGAGCTAACTAATTAACTACCAGCTGAAATATTTTTCGTGCGTTCTAAGCTAAATCTATCCTATGCATACAGCAGCGCATCTTTACCTGCGGAAAAAAGTTTCAAATTATAAAGCCTGAAGAAAAAAAAACATTCATGGGAATTAGAAAAAACAGTACACTTACACACAGGAATGAATAACTTACATTACACGCTAGATATACAATAACTAAAACACACTACATAACAATAACTAAAACACACTACATAACAATAAAAATACATCATGAAATACATTAATGTGAACGGTGTGTAGAAAAATGGTGTGAGAAATGACTGAGGAATTGATGTTTCTTGTGGTGTGGTAGGTGTCGCATGTATGGTGCCGTGATCTGATGTATGTGAAGGCACTGAATTGTATGTGCCCATGATGAACAGGAACCTCGGGAACACCCTCTGAAGAGGAGGAACGAAACAAACAAACGAAACAAAAAGACAAGCTAAAGACACTGGAAGCACTAAAGAAGCGGTACCTACTCACGGCTAAGGAATCTGCTCTAACGCCCTTCCTAAATCTCCCCACCTGCCTATGGCCCTAGCGACTTGGGGATCCATCTGGCAACCCCAGGACAACAGAACGCCCTTTTCCTCCATTTGAAGACATGGAGGTTGGATACGTATGCCGGTACCCATTCGGCCCCTTCCCAATCTTAGCCGTATACCACTTGTATACGTATACCGTCCTCTACCGCGGGGAGGTGTTGGGTAAGGACTGTATCACCCTCGGGTTTTAAGACCGGGTTTACGGCTTTTCCTAAAACCCTCAAATACTCGAGAGGACAAAAAGCGGAATAAAAATTCCAAACACTACATGACATTAGGTATAGAGGACCCATTCCTCCTGCATTTTAAATGCAACCCAACATCATGGAAAAGAAAACAATCATCTTTCGAATACTAAATAAAATACACAACAAGTATTCATTCAATGATATATAACAAAATAAAGTTAACAAAACCTTATACAATATTTCAAATTAAAACTTATACTAAGATTAAACACCAACTATCACCTTAAGCAATATAACTTTATAACAAGCACGTAAGGATGACAGAAGATAGACACTTGGTTTGGAAAATGATGAGAAAACATTCATTAGTTTAAATTATCATAAGATACGTGAACATTTAAAGAGAAGGATGCAAAATGCATCCTTCAATCCCGGGATATGAAAGAGAATCATCAATCTAGTCTCTTATCTAATAATAGTCCGAGCGCTCTTACTTAAGAAAATATTGTAACTTACGCGACATAAATACTAAATAAAGAAACGGTGGTAAATCACAGAGAACAAAAGGTTTCCAAATTAACCTATCGTAACTACCATAGAATGCTAGCTTAATGTACGACCTTCGTGAGCTAAGATGCATAGCGATTCTAAGAATGAGAACTCGCAAAGATCAGCTCTGTCTGGTCTTAAATCACTGAGAGATTGTGATTCCCCTGCCCTGCGCTATTAATTACGCTTAAAAAATTATTTGGATGGAAATTGGGTTGGGAATCCGCTTTTACCTTGCACACACTCTCCCACCACCACAGCGTTAGTTCCAAAAGACCTAACTACACATAAGGACTATCAACCAGGAAAGGTGTCAATCTAAAAATCATCAACTATCAGACATACATGCAAGTGCACTTGCCACAATCATTCACTCATTAGGCACACCAGTGGTAAAAATCGGATCCCAATAATTTCCATCATATGAGTTAACGAATCCCTAAAATCGCATCTATTCCACGGTAAACTCCACACTAACGGACACGATTTATGCTTAACCCTGAGAATATGAGCAAGAGAAAACACCGCTTCTCGAGAAATTACCTACCGCATATAACAAAATTCGCCTTCGTCAAGCATGACGGCTCATGCATACTCGAAAAATACGAGCTAACTAATTAACTACCAGCTGAAATATTTTTCGTGCGTTCTAAGCTAAATCTATCCTATGCATACAGCAGCGCATCTTTACCTGCGGAAAAAAGTTTCAAATTATAAAGCCTGAAGAAAAAAAAAACATTCATGGGAATTAGAAAAAACAGTACACTTACACACAGGAATGAATAACTTACATCACACGCTAGATATACAATAACTAAAACACACTACATAACAATAACTAAAACACACTACATAACAATAAAAATACATCATGAAATACATTAATGTGAACGGTGTGTAGAAAAATGGTGTGAGAAATGACTGAGGAATTGATGTTTCTTGTGGTGTGGTAGGTGTCGCATGTATGGTGCCGTGATCTGATGTGTGTGAAGGCACTGAATTGTATGTGCCCATGATGAACAGGAACCTCGGGAACACCCTCTGAAGAGGAGGAACGAAACAAACAAACGAAACAAAAAGACAAGCTAAAGACACTGGAAGCACTAAAGAAGCGGTACCTACTCACGGCTAAGGAATCTGCTCTAACGCCCTTCCTAAATCTCCCCACCTGCCTATGGCCCTAGCGACTTGGGGATCCATCTGGCAACCCCAGGACAACAGAATGCCCTTTTCCTCCATTTGAAGACATGGAGGTTGGATACGTATGCCGGTACCCATTCGGCCCCTTCCCAATCTTAGCCGTATACCACTTGTATACGTATACCGTCCTCTACCGCGGGGAGGTGTTGGGTAAGGACTGTATCACCCTCGGGTTTTAAGACCGGGTTTACGGCTTTTCCTAAAACCCTCAAATACTCGAGAGGACAAAAAGCGGAATAAAAATTCCAAACACTACATAACATTAGGTATAGAGGACCCATTCCTCCTGCATTTTAAATGCAACCCAACATCATGGAAAAGAAAACAATCATCTTTCGAATACTAAATAAAATACACAACAAGTATTCATTCAATGATATATAACAAAATAAAGTTAACAAAACCTTATACAATATTTCAAATTTAAACTTATACTAAGATTAAACACCAACTATCACCTTAAGCAATATAACTTTATAACAAGCACGTAAGGATGACAGAAGATAGACACTTGGTTTGGAAAATGATGAGAAAACATTCATTAGTTTAAATTATCATAAGATACGTGAACATTTAAAGAGAAGGATGCAAAATGCATCCTTCAATCCCGGGATATGAAAGAGAATCATCAATCTAGTCTCTTATCTAATAATAGTCCGAGCGCTCTTACTTAAGAAAATATTGTAACTTACGCGACATAAATACTAAATAAAGAAACGGTGGTAAATCACAGAGAACAAAAGGTTTCCAAATTAACCTATCGTAACTACCATAGAATGCTAGCTTAATGTACGACCTTCGTGAGCTAAGATGCATAGCGATTCTAAGAATGAGAACTCGCAAAGATCAGCTCTGTCTGGTCTTAAATCACTGAGAGATTGTGATTCCCCTGCCCTGCGCTATTAATTACGCTTAAAAAATTATTTGGATGGAAATTGGGTTGGGAATCCGCTTTTACCTTGCACACACTCTCCCACCACCACAGCGTTAGTTCCAAAAGACCTAACTACACATAAGGACTATCAACCAGGAAAGGTGTCAATCTAAAAATCATCAACTATCAGACATACATGCAAGTGCACTTGCCACAATCATTCACTCATTAGGCACACCAGTGGTAAAAATCGGATCCCAATAATTTCCATCATATGAGTTAACGAATCCCTAAAATCGCATCTATTCCACGGTAAACTCCACACTAACGGACACGATTTATGCTTAACCCTGAGAATATGAGCAAGAGAAAACACCGCTTCTCGAGAAATTACCTACCGCATATAACAAAATTCGCCTTCGTCAAGCATGACGGCTCATGCATACTCGAAAAATACGAGCTAACTAATTAACTACCAGCTGAAATATTTTTCGTGCGTTCTAAGCTAAATCTATCCTATGCATACAGCAGCGCATCTTTACCTGCGGAAAAAAGTTTCAAATTATAAAGCCTGAAGAAAAAAAAAACATTCATGGGAATTAGAAAAAACAGTACACTTACACACAGGAATGAATAACTTACATTACACGCTAGATATACAATAACTAAAACACACTACATAACAATAACTAAAACACACTACATAACAATAAAAATACATCATGAAATACATTAATGTGAACGGTGTGTAGAAAAATGGTGTGAGAAATGACTGAGGAATTGATGTTTCTTGTGGTGTGGTAGGTGTCGCATGTATGGTGCCGTGATCTGATGTGTGTGAAGGCACTGAATTGTATGTGCCCATGATGAACAGGAACCTCGGGAACACCCTCTGAAGAGGAGGAACGAAACAAACAAACGAAACAAAAAGACAAGCTAAAGACACTGGAAGCACTAAAGAAGCGGTACCTACTCACGGCTAAGGAATCTGCTCTAACGCCCTTCCTAAATCTCCCCACCTGCCTATGGCCCTAGCGACTTGGGGATCCATCTGGCAACCCCAGGACAACAGAATGCCCTTTTCCTCCATTTGAAGACATGGAGGTTGGATACGTATGCCGGTACCCATTCGGCCCCTTCCCAATCTTAGCCGTATACCACTTGTATACGTATACCGTCCTCTACCGCGGGGAGGTGTTGGGTAAGGACTGTATCATCCTCGGGTTTTAAGACCGGGTTTACGGCTTTTCCTAAAACCCTCAAATACTCGAGAGGACAAAAAGCGGAATAAAAATTCCAAACACTACATGACATTAGGTATAGAGGACCCATTCCTCCTGCATTTTAAATGCAACCCAACATCATGGAAAAGAAAACAATCATCTTTCGAATACTAAATAAAATACACAACAAGTATTCATTCAATGATATATAACAAAATAAAGTTAACAAAACCTTATACAATATTTCAAATTAAAACTTATACTAAGATTAAACACCAACTATCACCTTAAGCAATATAACTTTATAACAAGCACGTAAGGATGACAGAAGATAGACACTTGGTTTGGAAAATGATGAGAAAACATTCATTAATTTAAATTATCATAAGATACGTGAACATTTAAAGAGTAGGATGCAAAATGCATCCTTCAATCCCCGGATATGAAAGAGAATCGTCAATCTAGTCTCTTATCTAATAATAGTCCGAGCGCTCTTACTTAAGAAAATATTGTAACTTACGCGACATAAATACTAAATAAAGAAACGGTGGTAAATCACAGAGAACAAAAGGTTTCCAAATTAACCTATCGTAACTACCATAGAATGCTAGCTTAATGTACGACCTTCGTGAGCTAAGATGCATAGCGATTCTAAGAATGAGAACTCGCAAAGATCAGCTCTGTCTGGTCTTAAATCACTGAGAGATTGTGATTCCCCTGCCCTGCGCTATTAATTACGCTTAAAAAATTATTTGGATGGAAATTGGGTTGGGAATCCGCTTTTACCTTGCACACACTCTCCCACCACCACAGCGTTAGTTCCAAAGGACCTAACTACACATAAGGACTATCAACCAGGAAAGGTGTCAATCTAAAAATCATCAACTATCAGACATACATGCAAGTGCACTTGCCACAATCATTCACTCATTAGGCACACCAGTGGTAAAAATCGGATCCCAATAATTTCCATCATATGAGTTAACGAATCCCTAAAATCGCATCTATTCCACGGTAAACTCCACACTAACGGACACGATTTATGCTTAACCCTGAGAATATGAGCAAGAGAAAACACCGCTTCTCGAGAAATTACCTACCGCATATAACAAAATTCGCCTTCGTCAAGCATGACGGCTCATGCATACTCGAAAAATACGAGCTAACTAATTAACTACCAGCTGAAATATTTTTCGTGCGTTCTAAGCTAAATCTATCCTATGCATACAGCAGCGCATCTTTACCTGCGGAAAAAAGTTTCAAATTATAAAGCCTGAAGAAAAAAAAACATTCATGGGAATTAGAAAAAACAGTACACTTACACACAGGAATGAATAACTTACATTACACGCTAGATATACAATAACTAAAACACACTACATAACAATAACTAAAACACACTACATAACAATAAAAATACATCATGAAATACATTAATGTGAACGGTGTGTAGAAAAATGGTGTGAGAAATGACTGAGGAATTGATGTTTCTTGTGGTGTGGTAGGTGTCGCATGTATGGTGCCGTGATCTGATGTGTGTGAAGGCACTGAATTGTATGTGCCCATGATGAACAGGAACCTCGGGAACACCCTCTGAAGAGGAGGAACGAAACAAACAAACGAAACAAAAAGACAAGCTAAAGACACTGGAAGCACTAAAGAAGCGGTACCTACTCACGGCTAAGGAATCTGCTCTAACGCCCTTCCTAAATCTCCCCACCTGCCTATGGCCCTAGCGACTTGGGGATCCATCTGGCAACCCCAGGACAACAGAATGCCCTTTTCCTCCATTTGAAGACATGGAGGTTGGATACGTATGCCGGTACCCATTCGGCCCCTTCCCAAACTTAGCCGTATACCACTTGTACACGTATACCGTCCTCTACCGCGGGGAGGTGTTGGGTAAGGACTGTATCATCCTCGGGTTTTAAGACCGGGTTTACGGCTTTTCCTAAAACCCTCAAATACTCGAGAGGACAAAAAGCGGAATAAAAATTCCAAACACTACATGACATTAGGTATAGAGGACCCATTCCTCCTGCATTTTAAATGCAACCCAACATCATGGAAAAGAAAACAATCATCTTTCGAATACTAAATAAAATACACAACAAGTATTCATTCAATGATATATAACAAAATAAAGTTAACAAAACCTTATACAATATTTCAAATTAAAACTTATACTAAGATTAAACACCAACTATCACCTTAAGCAATATAACTTTATAACAAGCACGTAAGGATGACAGAAGATAGACACTTGGTTTGGAAAATGATGAGAAAACATTCATTAATTTAAATTATCATAAGATACGTGAACATTTAAAGAGTAGGATGCAAAATGCATCCTTCAATCCCCGGATATGAAAGAGAATCGTCAATCTAGTCTCTTATCTAATAATAGTCCGAGCGCTCTTACTTAAGAAAATATTGTAACTTACGCGACATAAATACTAAATAAAGAAACGGTGGTAAATCACAGAGAACAAAAGGTTTCCAAATTAACCTATCGTAACTACCATAGAATGCTAGCTTAATGTACGACCTTCGTGAGCTAATATGCATAGCGATTCTAAGAATGAGAACTCGCAAAGATCAGCTCTGTCTGGTCTTAAATCACTGAGAGATTGTGATTCCCCTGCCCTGCGCTATTAATTACGCTTAAAAAATTATTTGGATGGAAATTGGGTTGGGAATCCGCTTTTACCTTGCACACACTCTCCCACCACCACAGCGTTAGTTCCAAAGGACCTAACTACACATAAGGACTATCAACCAGGAAAGGTGTCAATCTAAAAATCATCAACTATCAGACATACATGCAAGTGCACTTGCCACAATCATTCACTCATTAGGCACACCAGTGGTAAAAATCGGATCCCAATAATTTCCATCATATGAGTTAACGAATCCCTAAAATCGCATCTATTCCACGGTAAACTCCACACTAACGGACACGATTTATGCTTAACCCTGAGAATATGAGCAAGAGAAAACACCGCTTCTCGAGAAATTACCTACCGCATATAACAAAATTCGCCTTCGTCAAGCATGACGGCTCATGCATACTCGAAAAATACGAGCTAACTAATTAACTACCAGCTGAAATATTTTTCGTGCGTTCTAAGCTAAATCTATCCTATGCATACAGCAGCGCATCTTTACCTGCGGAAAAAAGTTTCAAATTATAAAGCCTGAAGAAAAAAAAACATTCATGGGAATTAGAAAAAACAGTACACTTACACACAGGAATGAATAACTTACATTACACGCTAGATATACAATAACTAAAACACACTACATAACAATAACTAAAACACACTACATAACAATAAAAATACATCATGAAATACATTAATGTGAACGGTGTGTAGAAAAATGGTGTGAGAAATGACTGAGGAATTGATGTTTCTTGTGGTGTGGTAGGTGTCGCATGTATGGTGCCGTGATCTGATGTATGTGAAGGCACTGAATTGTATGTGCCCATGATGAACAGGAACCTCGGGAACACCCTCTGAAGAGGAGGAACGAAACAAACAAACGAAACAAAAAGACAAGCTAAAGACACTGGAAGCACTAAAGAAGCGGTACCTACTCACGGCTAAGGAATCTGCTCTAACGCCCTTCCTAAATCTCCCCACCTGCCTATGGCCCTAGCGACTTGGGGATCCATCTGGCAACCCCAGGACAACAGAACGCCCTTTTCCTCCATTTGAAGACATGGAGGTTGGATACGTATGCCGGTACCCATTCGGCCCCTTCCCAATCTTAGCCGTATACCACTTGTATACGTATACCGTCCTCTACCGCGGGGAGGTGTTGGGTAAGGACTGTATCACCCTCGGGTTTTAAGACCGGGTTTACGGCTTTTCCTAAAACCCTCAAATACTCGAGAGGACAAAAAGCGGAATAAAAATTCCAAACACTACATGACATTAGGTATAGAGGACCCATTCCTCCTGCATTTTAAATGCAACCCAACATCATGGAAAAGAAAACAATCATCTTTCGAATACTAAATAAAATACACAACAAGTATTCATTCAATGATATATAACAAAATAAAGTTAACAAAACCTTATACAATATTTCAAATTAAAACTTATACTAAGATTAAACACCAACTATCACCTTAAGCAATATAACTTTATAACAAGCACGTAAGGATGACAGAAGATAGACACTTGGTTTGGAAAATGATGAGAAAACATTCATTAGTTTAAATTATCATAAGATACGTGAACATTTAAAGAGAAGGATGCAAAATGCATCCTTCAATCCCGGGATATGAAAGAGAATCATCAATCTAGTCTCTTATCTAATAATAGTCCGAGCGCTCTTACTTAAGAAAATATTGTAACTTACGCGACATAAATACTAAATAAAGAAACGGTGGTAAATCACAGAGAACAAAAGGTTTCCAAATTAACCTATCGTAACTACCATAGAATGCTAGCTTAATGTACGACCTTCGTGAGCTAAGATGCATAGCGATTCTAAGAATGAGAACTCGCAAAGATCAGCTCTGTCTGGTCTTAAATCACTGAGAGATTGTGATTCCCCTGCCCTGCGCTATTAATTACGCTTAAAAAATTATTTGGATGGAAATTGGGTTGGGAATCCGCTTTTACCTTGCACACACTCTCCCACCACCACAGCGTTAGTTCCAAAAGACCTAACTACACATAAGGACTATCAACCAGGAAAGGTGTCAATCTAAAAATCATCAACTATCAGACATACATGCAAGTGCACTTGCCACAATCATTCACTCATTAGGCACACCAGTGGTAAAAATCGGATCCCAATAATTTCCATCATATGAGTTAACGAATCCCTAAAATCGCATCTATTCCACGGTAAACTCCACACTAACGGACACGATTTATGCTTAACCCTGAGAATATGAGCAAGAGAAAACACCGCTTCTCGAGAAATTACCTACCGCATATAACAAAATTCGCCTTCGTCAAGCATGACGGCTCATGCATACTCGAAAAATACGAGCTAACTAATTAACTACCAGCTGAAATATTTTTCGTGCGTTCTAAGCTAAATCTATCCTATGCATACAGCAGCGCATCTTTACCTGCGGAAAAAAGTTTCAAATTATAAAGCCTGAAGAAAAAAAAAACATTCATGGGAATTAGAAAAAACAGTACACTTACACACAGGAATGAATAACTTACATCACACGCTAGATATACAATAACTAAAACACACTACATAACAATAACTAAAACACACTACATAACAATAAAAATACATCATGAAATACATTAATGTGAACGGTGTGTAGAAAAATGGTGTGAGAAATGACTGAGGAATTGATGTTTCTTGTGGTGTGGTAGGTGTCGCATGTATGGTGCCGTGATCTGATGTGTGTGAAGGCACTGAATTGTATGTGCCCATGATGAACAGGAACCTCGGGAACACCCTCTGAAGAGGAGGAACGAAACAAACAAACGAAACAAAAAGACAAGCTAAAGACACTGGAAGCACTAAAGAAGCGGTACCTACTCACGGCTAAGGAATCTGCTCTAACGCCCTTCCTAAATCTCCCCACCTGCCTATGGCCCTAGCGACTTGGGGATCCATCTGGCAACCCCAGGACAACAGAATGCCCTTTTCCTCCATTTGAAGACATGGAGGTTGGATACGTATGCCGGTACCCATTCGGCCCCTTCCCAATCTTAGCCGTATACCACTTGTATACGTATACCGTCCTCTACCGCGGGGAGGTGTTGGGTAAGGACTGTATCACCCTCGGGTTTTAAGACCGGGTTTACGGCTTTTCCTAAAACCCTCAAATACTCGAGAGGACAAAAAGCGGAATAAAAATTCCAAACACTACATAACATTAGGTATAGAGGACCCATTCCTCCTGCATTTTAAATGCAACCCAACATCATGGAAAAGAAAACAATCATCTTTCGAATACTAAATAAAATACACAACAAGTATTCATTCAATGATATATAACAAAATAAAGTTAACAAAACCTTATACAATATTTCAAATTTAAACTTATACTAAGATTAAACACCAACTATCACCTTAAGCAATATAACTTTATAACAAGCACGTAAGGATGACAGAAGATAGACACTTGGTTTGGAAAATGATGAGAAAACATTCATTAGTTTAAATTATCATAAGATACGTGAACATTTAAAGAGAAGGATGCAAAATGCATCCTTCAATCCCGGGATATGAAAGAGAATCATCAATCTAGTCTCTTATCTAATAATAGTCCGAGCGCTCTTACTTAAGAAAATATTGTAACTTACGCGACATAAATACTAAATAAAGAAACGGTGGTAAATCACAGAGAACAAAAGGTTTCCAAATTAACCTATCGTAACTACCATAGAATGCTAGCTTAATGTACGACCTTCGTGAGCTAAGATGCATAGCGATTCTAAGAATGAGAACTCGCAAAGATCAGCTCTGTCTGGTCTTAAATCACTGAGAGATTGTGATTCCCCTGCCCTGCGCTATTAATTACGCTTAAAAAATTATTTGGATGGAAATTGGGTTGGGAATCCGCTTTTACCTTGCACACACTCTGCCACCACCACAGCGTTAGTTCCAAAAGACCTAACTACACATAAGGACTATCAACCAGGAAAGGTGTCAATCTAAAAATCATCAACTATCAGACATACATGCAAGTGCACTTGCCACAATCATTCACTCATTAGGCACACCAGTGGTAAAAATCGGATCCCAATAATTTCCATCATATGAGTTAACGAATCCCTAAAATCGCATCTATTCCACGGTAAACTCCACACTAACGGACACGATTTATGCTTAACCCTGAGAATATGAGCAAGAGAAAACACCGCTTCTCGAGAAATTACCTACCGCATATAACAAAATTCGCCTTCGTCAAGCATGACGGCTCATGCATACTCGAAAAATACGAGCTAACTAATTAACTACCAGCTGAAATATTTTTCGTGCGTTCTAAGCTAAATCTATCCTATGCATACAGCAGCGCATCTTTACCTGCGGAAAAAAGTTTCAAATTATAAAGCCTGAAGAAAAAAAAAACATTCATGGGAATTAGAAAAAACAGTACACTTACACACAGGAATGAATAACTTACATCACACGCTAGATATACAATAACTAAAACACACTACATAACAATAACTAAAACACACTACATAACAATAAAAATACATCATGAAATACATTAATGTGAACGGTGTGTAGAAAAATGGTGTGAGAAATGACTGAGGAATTGATGTTTCTTGTGGTGTGGTAGGTGTCGCATGTATGGTGCCGTGATCTGATGTGTGTGAAGGCACTGAATTGTATGTGCCCATGATGAACAGGAACCTCGGGAACACCCTCTGAAGAGGAGGAACGAAACAAACAAACGAAACAAAAAGACAAGCTAAAGACACTGGAAGCACTAAAGAAGCGGTACCTACTCACGGCTAAGGAATCTGCTCTAACGCCCTTCCTAAATCTCCCCACCTGCCTATGGCCCTAGCGACTTGGGGATCCATCTGGCAACCCCAGGACAACAGAATGCCCTTTTCCTCCATTTGAAGACATGGAGGTTGGATACGTATGCCGGTACCCATTCGGCCCCTTCCCAATCTTAGCCGTATACCACTTGTATACGTATACCGTCCTCTACCGCGGGGAGGTGTTGGGTAAGGACTGTATCACCCTCGGGTTTTAAGACCGGGTTTACGGCTTTTCCTAAAACCCTCAAATACTCGAGAGGACAAAAAGCGGAATAAAAATTCCAAACACTACATAACATTAGGTATAGAGGACCCATTCCTCCTGCATTTTAAATGCAACCCAACATCATGGAAAAGAAAACAATCATCTTTCGAATACTAAATAAAATACACAACAAGTATTCATTCAATGATATATAACAAAATAAAGTTAACAAAACCTTATACAATATTTCAAATTTAAACTTATACTAAGATTAAACACCAACTATCACCTTAAGCAATATAACTTTATAACAAGCACGTAAGGATGACAGAAGATAGACACTTGGTTTGGAAAATGATGAGAAAACATTCATTAGTTTAAATTATCATAAGATACGTGAACATTTAAAGAGAAGGATGCAAAATGCATCCTTCAATCCCGGGATATGAAAGAGAATCATCAATCTAGTCTCTTATCTAATAATAGTCCGAGCGCTCTTACTTAAGAAAATATTGTAACTTACGCGACATAAATACTAAATAAAGAAACGGTGGTAAATCACAGAGAACAAAAGGTTTCCAAATTAACCTATCGTAACTACCATAGAATGCTAGCTTAATGTACGACCTTCGTGAGCTAAGATGCATAGCGATTCTAAGAATGAGAACTCGCAAAGATCAGCTCTGTCTGGTCTTAAATCACTGAGAGATTGTGATTCCCCTGCCCTGCGCTATTAATTACGCTTAAAAAATTATTTGGATGGAAATTGGGTTGGGAATCCGCTTTTACCTTGCACACACTCTCCCACCACCACAGCGTTAGTTCCAAAAGACCTAACTACACATAAGGACTATCAACCAGGAAAGGTGTCAATCTAAAAATCATCAACTATCAGACATACATGCAAGTGCACTTGCCACAATCATTCACTCATTAGGCACACCAGTGGTAAAAATCGGATCCCAATAATTTCCATCATATGAGTTAACGAATCCCTAAAATCGCATCTATTCCACGGTAAACTCCACACTAACGGACACGATTTATGCTTAACCCTGAGAATATGAGCAAGAGAAAACACCGCTTCTCGAGAAATTACCTACCGCATATAACAAAATTCGCCTTCGTCAAGCATGACGGCTCATGCATACTCGAAAAATACGAGCTAACTAATTAACTACCAGCTGAAATATTTTTCGTGCGTTCTAAGCTAAATCTATCCTATGCATACAGCAGCGCATCTTTACCTGCGGAAAAAAGTTTCAAATTATAAAGCCTGAAGAAAAAAAAAACATTCATGGGAATTAGAAAAAACAGTACACTTACACACAGGAATGAATAACTTACATTACACGCTAGATATACAATAACTAAAACACACTACATAACAATAACTAAAACACACTACATAACAATAAAAATACATCATGAAATACATTAATGTGAACGGTGTGTAGAAAAATGGTGTGAGAAATGACTGAGGAATTGATGTTTCTTGTGGTGTGGTAGGTGTCGCATGTATGGTGCCGTGATCTGATGTGTGTGAAGGCACTGAATTGTATGTGCCCATGATGAACAGGAACCTCGGGAACACCCTCTGAAGAGGAGGAACGAAACAAACAAACGAAACAAAAAGACAAGCTAAAGACACTGGAAGCACTAAAGAAGCGGTACCTACTCACGGCTAAGGAATCTGCTCTAACGCCCTTCCTAAATCTCCCCACCTGCCTATGGCCCTAGCGACTTGGGGATCCATCTGGCAACCCCAGGACAACAGAATGCCCTTTTCCTCCATTTGAAGACATGGAGGTTGGATACGTATGCCGGTACCCATTCGGCCCCTTCCCAATCTTAGCCGTATACCACTTGTATACGTATACCGTCCTCTACCGCGGGGAGGTGTTGGGTAAGGACTGTATCATCCTCGGGTTTTAAGACCGGGTTTACGGCTTTTCCTAAAACCCTCAAATACTCGAGAGGACAAAAAGCGGAATAAAAATTCCAAACACTACATGACATTAGGTATAGAGGACCCATTCCTCCTGCATTTTAAATGCAACCCAACATCATGGAAAAGAAAACAATCATCTTTCGAATACTAAATAAAATACACAACAAGTATTCATTCAATGATATATAACAAAATAAAGTTAACAAAACCTTATACAATATTTCAAATTAAAACTTATACTAAGATTAAACACCAACTATCACCTTAAGCAATATAACTTTATAACAAGCACGTAAGGATGACAGAAGATAGACACTTGGTTTGGAAAATGATGAGAAAACATTCATTAGTTTAAATTATCATAAGATACGTGAACATTTAAAGAGAAGGATGCAAAATGCATCCTTCAATCCCGGGATATGAAAGAGAATCGTCAATCTAGTCTCTTATCTAATAATAGTCCGAGCGCTCTTACTTAAGAAAATATTGTAACTTACGCGACATAAATACTAAATAAAGAAACGGTGGTAAATCACAGAGAACAAAAGGTTTCCAAATTAACCTATCGTAACTACCATAGAATGCTAGCTTAATGTACGACCTTCGTGAGCTAAGATGCATAGCGATTCTAAGAATGAGAACTCGCAAAGATCAGCTCTGTCTGGTCTTAAATCACTGAGAGATTGTGATTCCCCTGCCCTGCGCTATTAATTACGCTTAAAAAATTATTTGGATGGAAATTGGGTTGGGAATCCGCTTTTACCTTGCACACACTCTCCCACCACCACAGCGTTAGTTCCAAAAGACCTAACTACACATAAGGACTATCAACCAGGAAAGGTGTCAATCTAAAAATCATCAACTATCAGACATACATGCAAGTGCACTTGCCACAATCATTCACTCATTAGGCACACCAGTGGTAAAAATCGGATCCCAATAATTTCCATCATATGAGTTAACGAATCCCTAAAATCGCATCTATTCCACGGTAAACTCCACACTAACGGACACGATTTATGCTTAACCCTGAGAATATGAGCAAGAGAAAACACCGCTTCTCGAGAAATTACCTACCGCATATAACAAAATTCGCCTTCGTCAAGCATGACGGCTCATGCATACTCGAAAAATACGAGCTAACTAATTAACTACCAGCTGAAATATTTTTCGTGCGTTCTAAGCTAAATCTATCCTATGCATACAGCAGCGCATCTTTACCTGCGGAAAAAAGTTTCAAATTATAAAGCCTGAAGAAAAAAAAAACATTCATGGGAATTTTAAAAAACAGTACACTTACACACAGGAATGAATAACTTACATTACACGCTAGATATACAATAACTAAAACACACTACATAACAATAACTAAAACACACTACATAACAATAAAAATACATCATGAAATACATTAATGTGAACGGTGTGTAGAAAAATGGTGTGAGAAATGACTGAGGAATTGATGTTTCTTGTGGTGTGGTATGTGTCGCATGTATGGTGCCGTGATCTGATGTGTGTGAAGGCACTGAATTGTATGTGCCCATGATGAACAGGAACCTCGGGAACACCCTCTGAAGAGGAGGAACGAAACAAACAAACGAAACAAAAAGACAAGCTAAAGACACTGGAAGCACTAAAGAAGCGGTACCTACTCACGGCTAAGGAATCTGCTCTAACGCCCTTCCTAAATCTCCCCACCTGCCTATGGCCCTAGCGACTTGGGGATCCATCTGGCAACCCCAGGACAACAGAATGCCCTTTTCCTCCATTTGAAGACATGGAGGTTGGATACGTATGCCGGTACCCATTCGGCCCCTTCCCAATCTTAGCCGTATACCACTTGTATACGTATACCGTCCTCTACCGCGGGGAGGTGTTGGGTAAGGACTGTATCATCCTCGGGTTTTAAGACCGGGTTTACGGCTTTTCCTAAAACCCTCAAATACTCGAGAGGACAAAAAGCGGAATAAAAATTCCAAACACTACATGACATTAGGTATAGAGGACCCATTCCTCCTGCATTTTAAATGCAACCCAACATCATGGAAAAGAAAACAATCATCTTTCGAATACTAAATAAAATACACAACAAGTATTCATTCAATGATATATAACAAAATAAAGTTAACAAAACCTTATACAATATTTCAAATTAAAACTTATACTAAGATTAAACACCAACTATCACCTTAAGCAATATAACTTTATAACAAGCACGTAAGGATGACAGAAGATAGACACTTGGTTTGGAAAATGATGAGAAAACATTCATTAGTTTAAATTATCATAAGATACGTGAACATTTAAAGAGAAGGATGCAAAATGCATCCTTCAATCCCGGGATATGAAAGAGAATCATCAATCTAGTCTCTTATCTAATAATAGTCCGAGCGCTCTTACTTAAGAAAATACTGTAACTTACGCGACATAAATACTAAATAAAGAAACGGTGGTAAATCACAGAGAACAAAAGGTTTCCAAATTAACCTATCGTAACTACCATAGAATGCTAGCTTAATGTACGACCTTCGTGAGCTAAGATGCATAGCGATTCTAAGAATGAGAACTCGCAAAGATCAGCTCTGTCTGGTCTTAAATCACTGAGAGATTGTGATTCCCCTGCCCTGCGCTATTAATTACGCTTAAAAAATTATTTGGATGGAAATTGGGTTGGGAATCCGCTTTTACCTTGCACACACTCTCCCACCACCACAGCGTTAGTTCCAAAAGACCTAACTACACATAAGGACTATCAACCAGGAAAGGTGTCAATCTAAAAATCATCAACTATCAGACATACATGCAAGTGCACTTGCCACAATCATTCACTCATTAGGCACACCAGTGGTAAAAATCGGATCCCAATAATTTCCATCATATGAGTTAACGAATCCCTAAAATCGCATCTATTCCACGGTAAACTCCACACTAACGGACACGATTTATGCTTAACCCTGAGAATATGAGCAAGAGAAAACACCGCTTCTCGAGAAATTACCTACCGCATATAACAAAATTCGCCTTCGTCAAGCATGACGGCTCATGCATACTCGAAAAATACGAGCTAACTAATTAACTACCAGCTGAAATATTTTTCGTGCGTTCTAAGCTAAATCTATCCTATGCATACAGCAGCGCATCTTTACCTGCGGAAAAAAGTTTCAAATTATAAAGCCTGAAGAAAAAAAAAACATTCATGGGAATTTTAAAAAACAGTACACTTACACACAGGAATGAATAACTTACATTACACGCTAGATATACAATAACTAAAACACACTACATAACAATAACTAAAACACACTACATAACAATAAAAATACATCATGAAATACATTAATGTGAACGGTGTGTAGAAAAATGGTGTGAGAAATGACTGAGGAATTGATGTTTCTTGTGGTGTGGTAGGTGTCGCATGTATGGTGCCGTGATCTGATGTGTGTGAAGGCACTGAATTGTATGTGCCCATGATGAACAGGAACCTCGGGAACACCCTCTGAAGAGGAGGAACGAAACAAACAAACGAAACAAAAAGACAAGCTAAAGACACTGGAAGCACTAAAGAAGCGGTACCTACTCACGGCTAAGGAATCTGCTCTAACGCCCTTCCTAAATCTCCCCACCTGCCTATGGCCCTAGCGACTTGGGGATCCATCTGGCAACCCCAGGACAACAGAATGCCCTTTTCCTCCATTTGAAGACATGGAGGTTGGATACGTATGCCGGTACCCATTCGGCCCCTTCCCAATCTTAGCCGTATACCACTTGTATACGTATACCGTCCTCTACCGCGGGGAGGTGTTGGGTAAGGACTGTATCATCCTCGGGTTTTAAGACCGGGTTTACGGCTTTTCCTAAAACCCTCAAATACTCGAGAGGACAAAAAGCGGAATAAAAATTCCAAACACTACATGACATTAGGTATAGAGGACCCATTCCTCCTGCATTTTAAATGCAACCCAAAATCATGGAAAAGAAAACAATCATCTTTCGAATACTAAATAAAATACACAACAAGTATTCATTCAATGATATATAACAAAATAAAGTTAACAAAACCTTATACAATATTTCAAATTAAAACTTATACTAAGATTAAACACCAACTATCACCTTAAGCAATATAACTTTATAACAAGCACGTAAGGATGACAGAAGATAGACACTTGGTTTGGAAAATGATGAGAAAACATTCATTAGTTTAAATTATCATAAGATACGTGAACATTTAAAGAGAAGGATGCAAAATGCATCCTTCAATCCCGGGATATGAAAGAGAATCATCAATCTAGTCTCTTATCTAATAATAGTCCGAGCGCTCTTACTTAAGAAAATACTGTAACTTACGCGACATAAATACTAAATAAAGAAACGGTGGTAAATCACAGAGAACAAAAGGTTTCCAAATTAACCTATCGTAACTACCATAGAATGCTAGCTTAATGTACGACCTTCGTGAGCTAAGATGCATAGCGATTCTAAGAATGAGAACTCGCAAAGATCAGCTCTGTCTGGTCTTAAATCACTGAGAGATTGTGATTCCCCTGCCCTGCGCTATTAATTACGCTTAAAAAATTATTTGGATGGAAATTGGGTTGGGAATCCGCTTTTACCTTGCACACACTCTCCCACCACCACAGCGTTAGTTCCAAAAGACCTAACTACACATAAGGACTATCAACCAGGAAAGGTGTCAATCTAAAAATCATCAACTATCAGACATACATGCAAGTGCACTTGCCACAATCATTCACTCATTAGGCACACCAGTGGTAAAAATCGGATCCCAATAATTTCCATCATATGAGTTAACGAATCCCTAAAATCGCATCTATTCCACGGTAAACTCCACACTAACGGACACGATTTATGCTTAACCCTGAGAATATGAGCAAGAGAAAACACCGCTTCTCGAGAAATTACCTACCGCATATAACAAAATTCGCCTTCGTCAAGCATGACGGCTCATGCATACTCGAAAAATACGAGCTAACTAATTAACTACCAGCTGAAATATTTTTCGTGCGTTCTAAGCTAAATCTATCCTATGCATACAGCAGCGCATCTTTACCTGCGGAAAAAAGTTTCAAATTATAAAGCCTGAAGAAAAAAAAAACATTCATGGGAATTTTAAAAAACAGTACACTTACACACAGGAATGAATAACTTACATTACACGCTAGATATACAATAACTAAAACACACTACATAACAATAACTAAAACACACTACATAACAATAAAAATACATCATGAAATACATTAATGTGAACGGTGTGTAGAAAAATGGTGTGAGAAATGACTGAGGAATTGATGTTTCTTGTGGTGTGGTAGGTGTCGCATGTATGGTGCCGTGATCTGATGTGTGTGAAGGCACTGAATTGTATGTGCCCATGATGAACAGGAACCTCGGGAACACCCTCTGAAGAGGAGGAACGAAACAAACAAACGAAACAAAAAGACAAGCTAAAGACACTGGAAGCACTAAAGAAGCGGTACCTACTCACGGCTAAGGAATCTGCTCTAACGCCCTTCCTAAATCTCCCCACCTGCCTATGGCCCTAGCGACTTGGGGATCCATCTGGCAACCCCAGGACAACAGAATGCCCTTTTCCTCCATTTGAAGACATGGAGGTTGGATACGTATGCCGGTACCCATTCGGCCCCTTCCCAATCTTAGCCGTATACCACTTGTATACGTATACCGTCCTCTACCGCGGGGAGGTGTTGGGTAAGGACTGTATCATCCTCGGGTTTTAAGACCGGGTTTACGGCTTTTCCTAAAACCCTCAAATACTCGAGAGGACAAAAAGCGGAATAAAAATTCCAAACACTACATGACATTAGGTATAGAGGACCCATTCCTCCTGCATTTTAAATGCAACCCAACATCATGGAAAAGAAAACAATCATCTTTCGAATACTAAATAAAATACACAACAAGTATTCATTCAATGATATATAACAAAATAAAGTTAACAAAACCTTATACAATATTTCAAATTAAAACTTATACTAAGATTAAACACCAACTATCACCTTAAGCAATATAACTTTATAACAAGCACGTAAGGATGACAGAAGATAGACACTTGGTTTGGAAAATGATGAGAAAACATTCATTAGTTTAAATTATCATAAGATACGTGAACATTTAAAGAGAAGGATGCAAAATGCATCCTTCAATCCCGGGATATGAAAGAGAATCGTCAATCTAGTCTCTTATCTAATAATAGTCCGAGCGCTCTTACTTAAGAAAATATTGTAACTTACGCGACATAAATACTAAATAAAGAAACGGTGGTAAATCACAGAGAACAAAAGGTTTCCAAATTAACCTATCGTAACTACCATAGAATGCTAGCTTAATGTACGACCTTCGTGAGCTAAGATGCATAGCGATTCTAAGAATGAGAACTCGCAAAGATCAGCTCTGTCTGGTCTTAAATCACTGAGAGATTGTGATTCCCCTGCCCTGCGCTATTAATTACGCTTAAAAAATTATTTGGATGGAAATTGGGTTGGGAATCCGCTTTTACCTTGCACACACTCTCCCACCACCACAGCGTTAGTTCCAAAAGACCTAACTACACATAAGGACTATCAACCAGGAAAGGTGTCAATCTAAAAATCATCAACTATCAGACATACATGCAAGTGCACTTGCCACAATCATTCACTCATTAGGCACACCAGTGGTAAAAATCGGATCCCAATAATTTCCATCATATGAGTTAACGAATCCCTAAAATCGCATCTATTCCACGGTAAACTCCACACTAACGGACACGATTTATGCTTAACCCTGAGAATATGAGCAAGAGAAAACACCGCTTCTCGAGAAATTACCTACCGCATATAACAAAATTCGCCTTCGTCAAGCATGACGGCTCATGCATACTCGAAAAATACGAGCTAACTAATTAACTACCAGCTGAAATATTTTTCGTGCGTTCTAAGCTAAATCTATCCTATGCATACAGCAGCGCATCTTTACCTGCGGAAAAAAGTTTCAAATTATAAAGCCTGAAGAAAAAAAAAACATTCATGGGAATTTTAAAAAACAGTACACTTACACACAGGAATGAATAACTTACATTACACGCTAGATATACAATAACTAAAACACACTACATAACAATAACTAAAACACACTACATAACAATAAAAATACATCATGAAATACATTAATGTGAACGGTGTGTAGAAAAATGGTGTGAGAAATGACTGAGGAATTGATGTTTCTTGTGGTGTGGTAGGTGTCGCATGTATGGTGCCGTGATCTGATGTGTGTGAAGGCACTGAATTGTATGTGCCCATGATGAACAGGAACCTCGGGAACACCCTCTGAAGAGGAGGAACGAAACAAACAAACGAAACAAAAAGACAAGCTAAAGACACTGGAAGCACTAAAGAAGCGGTACCTACTCACGGCTAAGGAATCTGCTCTAACGCCCTTCCTAAATCTCCCCACCTGCCTATGGCCCTAGCGACTTGGGGATCCATCTGGCAACCCCAGGACAACAGAATGCCCTTTTCCTCCATTTGAAGACATGGAGGTTGGATACGTATGCCGGTACCCATTCGGCCCCTTCCCAATCTTAGCCGTATACCACTTGTATACGTATACCGTCCTCTACCGCGGGGAGGTGTTGGGTAAGGACTGTATCATCCTCGGGTTTTAAGACCGGGTTTACGGCTTTTCCTAAAACCCTCAAATACTCGAGAGGACAAAAAGCGGAATAAAAATTCCAAACACTACATGACATTAGGTATAGAGGACCCATTCCTCCTGCATTTTAAATGCAACCCAACATCATGGAAAAGAAAACAATCATCTTTCGAATACTAAATAAAATACACAACAAGTATTCATTCAATGATATATAACAAAATAAAGTTAACAAAACCTTATACAATATTTCAAATTAAAACTTATACTAAGATTAAACACCAACTATCACCTTTAGCAATATAACTTTATAACAAGCACGTAAGGATGACAGAAGATAGACACTTGGTTTGGAAAATGATGAGAAAACATTCATTAGTTTAAATTATCATAAGATACGTGAACATTTAAAGAGAAGGATGCAAAATGCATCCTTCAATCCCGGGATATGTAAGAGAATCGTCAATCTAGTCTCTTATCTAATAATAGTCCGAGCGCTCTTACTTAAGAAAATATTGTAACTTACGCGACATAAATACTAAATAAAGAAACGGTGGTAAATCACAGAGAACAAAAGGTTTCCAAATTAACCTATCGTAACTACCATAGAATGCTAGCTTAATGTACGACCTTCGTGAGCTAAGATGCATAGCGATTCTAAGAATGAGAACTCGCAAAGATCAGCTCTGTCTGGTCTTAAATCACTGAGAGATTGTGATTCCCCTGCCCTGCGCTATTAATTACGCTTAAAAAATTATTTGGATGGAAATTGGGTTGGGAATCCGCTTTTACCTTGCACACACTCTCCCACCACCACAGCGTTAGTTCCAAAAGACCTAACTACACATAAGGACTATCAACCAGGAAAGGTGTCAATCTAAAAATCATCAACTATCAGACATACATGCAAGTGCACTTGCCACAATCATTCACTCATTAGGCACACCAGTGGTAAAAATCGGATCCCAATAATTTCCATCATATGAGTTAACGAATCCCTAAAATCGCATCTATTCCACGGTAAACTCCACACTAACGGACACGATTTATGCTTAACCCTGAGAATATGAGCAAGAGAAAACACCGCTTCTCGAGAAATTACCTACCGCATATAACAAAATTCGCCTTCGTCAAGCATGACGGCTCATGCATACTCGAAAAATACGAGCTAACTAATTAACTACCAGCTGAAATATTTTTCGTGCGTTCTAAGCTAAATCTATCCTATGCATACAGCAGCGCATCTTTACCTGCGGAAAAAAGTTTCAAATTATAAAGCCTGAAGAAAATTTAAAACATTCATGGGAATTTTAAAAAACAGTACACTTACACACAGGAATGAATAACTTACATTACACGCTAGATATACAATAACTAAAACACACTACATAACAATAACTAAAACACACTACATAACAATAAAAATACATCATGAAATACATTAATGTGAACGGTGTGTAGAAAAATGGTGTGAGAAATGACTGAGGAATTGATGTTTCTTGTGGTGTGGTAGGTGTCGCATGTATGGTGCCGTGATCTGATGTGTGTGAAGGCACTGAATTGTATGTGCCCATGATGAACAGGAACCTCGGGAACACCCTCTGAAGAGGAGGAACGAAACAAACAAACGAAACAAAAAGACAAGCTAAAGACACTGGAAGCACTAAAGAAGCGGTACCTACTCACGGCTAAGGAATCTGCTCTAACGCCCTTCCTAAATCTCCCCACCTGCCTATGGCCCTAGCGACTTGGGGATCCATCTGGCAACCCCAGGACAACAGAATGCCCTTTTCCTCCATTTGAAGACATGGAGGTTGGATACGTATGCCGGTACCCATTCGGCCCCTTCCCAATCTTAGCCGTATACCACTTGTATACGTATACCGTCCTCTACCGCGGGGAGGTGTTGGGTAAGGACTGTATCATCCTCGGGTTTTAAGACCGGGTTTACGGCTTTTCCTAAAACCCTCAAATACTCGAGAGGACAAAAAGCGGAATAAAAATTCCAAACACTACATGACATTAGGTATAGAGGACCCATTCCTCCTGCATTTTAAATGCAACCCAACATCATGGAAAAGAAAACAATCATCTTTCGAATACTAAATAAAATACACAACAAGTATTCATTCAATGATATATAACAAAATAAAGTTAACAAAACCTTATACAATATTTCAAATTAAAACTTATACTAAGATTAAACACCAACTATCACCTTTAGCAATATAACTTTATAACAAGCACGTAAGGATGACAGAAGATAGACACTTGGTTTGGAAAATGATGAGAAAACATTCATTAGTTTAAATTATCATAAGATACGTGAACATTTAAAGAGAAGGATGCAAAATGCATCCTTCAATCCCGGGATATGAAAGAGAATCGTCAATCTAGTCTCTTATCTAATAATAGTCCGAGCGCTCTTACTTAAGAAAATATTGTAACTTACGCGACATAAATACTAAATAAAGAAACGGTGGTAAATCACAGAGAACAAAAGGTTTCCAAATTAACCTATCGTAACTACCATAGAATGCTAGCTTAATGTACGACCTTCGTGAGCTAAGATGCATAGCGATTCTAAGAATGAGAACTCGCAAAGATCAGCTCTGTCTGGTCTTAAATCACTGAGAGATTGTGATTCCCCTGCCCTGCGCTATTAATTACGCTTAAAAAATTATTTGGATGGAAATTGGGTTGGGAATCCGCTTTTACCTTGCACACACTCTCCCACCACCACAGCGTTAGTTCCAAAAGACCTAACTACACATAAGGACTATCAACCAGGAAAGGTGTCAATCTAAAAATCATCAACTATCAGACATACATGCAAGTGCACTTGCCACAATCATTCACTCATTAGGCACACCAGTGGTAAAAATCGGATCCCAATAATTTCCATCATATGAGTTAACGAATCCCTAAAATCGCATCTATTCCACGGTAAACTCCACACTAACGGACACGATTTATGCTTAACCCTGAGAATATGAGCAAGAGAAAACACCGCTTCTCGAGAAATTACCTACCGCATATAACAAAATTCGCCTTCGTCAAGCATGACGGCTCATGCATACTCGAAAAATACGAGCTAACTAATTAACTACCAGCTGAAATATTTTTCGTGCGTTCTAAGCTAAATCTATCCTATGCATACAGCAGCGCATCTTTACCTGCGGAAAAAAGTTTCAAATTATAAAGCCTGAAGAAAAAAAAAACATTCATGGGAATTTTAAAAAACAGTACACTTACACACAGGAATGAATAACTTACATTACACGCTAGATATACAATAACTAAAACACACTACATAACAATAACTAAAACACACTACATAACAATAAAAATACATCATGAAATACATTAATGTGAACGGTGTGTAGAAAAATGGTGTGAGAAATGACTGAGGAATTGATGTTTCTTGTGGTGTGGTAGGTGTCGCATGTATGGTGCCGTGATCTGATGTATGTGAAGGCACTGAATTGTATGTGCCCATGATGAACAGGAACCTCGGGAACACCCTCTGAAGAGGAGGAACGAAACAAACAAACGAAACAAAAAGACAAGCTAAAGACACTGGAAGCACTAAAGAAGCGGTACCTACTCACGGCTAAGGAATCTGCTCTAACGCCCTTCCTAAATCTCCCCACCTGCCTATGGCCCTAGCGACTTGGGGATCCATCTGGCAACCCCAGGACAACAGAATGCCCTTTTCCTCCATTTGAAGACATGGAGGTTGGATACGTATGCCGGTACCCATTCGGCCCCTTCCCAATCTTAGCCGTATACCACTTGTATACGTATACCGTCCTCTACCGCGGGGAGGTGTTGGGTAAGGACTGTATCATCCTCGGGTTTTAAGACCGGGTTTACGGCTTTTCCTAAAACCCTCAAATACTCGAGAGGACAAAAAGCGGAATAAAAATTCCAAACACTACATGACATTAGGTATAGAGGACCCATTCCTCCTGCATTTTAAATGCAACCCAACATCATGGAAAAGAAAACAATCATCTTTCGAATACTAAATAAAATACACAACAAGTATTCATTCAATGATATATAACAAAATAAAGTTAACAAAACCTTATACAATATTTCAAATTAAAACTTATACTAAGATTAAACACCAACTATCACCTTAAGCAATATAACTTTATAACAAGCACGTAAGGATGACAGAAGATAGACACTTGGTTTGGAAAATGATGAGAAAACATTCATTAGTTTAAATTATCATAAGATACGTGAACATTTAAAGAGAAGGATGCAAAATGCATCCTTCAATCCCGGGATATGAAAGAGAATCGTCAATCTAGTCTCTTATCTAATAATAGTCCGAGCGCTCTTACTTAAGAAAATATTGTAACTTACGCGACATAAATACTAAATAAAGAAACGGTGGTAAATCACAGAGAACAAAAGGTTTCCAAATTAACCTATCGTAACTACCATAGAATGCTAGCTTAATGTACGACCTTCGTGAGCTAAGATGCATAGCGATTCTAAGAATGAGAACTCGCAAAGATCAGCTCTGTCTGGTCTTAAATCACTGAGAGATTGTGATTCCCCTGCCCTGCGCTATTAATTACGCTTAAAAAATTATTTGGATGGAAATTGGGTTGGGAATCCGCTTTTACCTTGCACACACTCTGCCACCACCACAGCGTTAGTTCCAAAAGACCTAACTACACATAAGGACTATCAACCAGGAAAGGTGTCAATCTAAAAATCATCAACTATCAGACATACATGCAAGTGCACTTGCCACAATCATTCACTCATTAGGCACACCAGTGGTAAAAATCGGATCCCAATAATTTCCATCATATGAGTTAACGAATCCCTAAAATCGCATCTATTCCACGGTAAACTCCACACTAACGGACACGATTTATGCTTAACCCTGAGAATATGAGCAAGAGAAAACACCGCTTCTCGAGAAATTACCTACCGCATATAACAAAATTCGCCTTCGTCAAGCATGACGGCTCATGCATACTCGAAAAATACGAGCTAACTAATTAACTACCAGCTGAAATATTTTTCGTGCGTTCTAAGCTAAATCTATCCTATGCATACAGCAGCGCATCTTTACCTGCGGAAAAAAGTTTCAAATTATAAAGCCTGAAGAAAAAAAAACATTCATGGGAATTAGAAAAAACAGTACACTTACACACAGGAATGAATAACTTACATTACACGCTAGATATACAATAACTAAAACACACTACATAACAATAACTAAAACACACTACATAACAATAAAAATACATCATGAAATACATTAATGTGAACGGTGTGTAGAAAAATGGTGTGAGAAATGACTGAGGAATTGATGTTTCTTGTGGTGTGGTAGGTGTCGCATGTATGGTGCCGTGATCTGATGTGTGTGAAGGCACTGAATTGTATGTGCCCATGATGAACAGGAACCTCGGGAACACCCTCTGAAGAGGAGGAACGAAACAAACAAACGAAACAAAAAGACAAGCTAAAGACACTGGAAGCACTAAAGAAGCGGTACCTACTCACGGCTAAGGAATCTGCTCTAACGCCCTTCCTAAATCTCCCCACCTGCCTATGGCCCTAGCGACTTGGGGATCCATCTGGCAACCCCAGGACAACAGAATGCCCTTTTCCTCCATTTGAAGACATGGAGGTTGGATACGTATGCCGGTACCCATTCGGCCCCTTCCCAATCTTAGCCGTATACCACTTGTATACGTATACCGTCCTCTACCGCGGGGAGGTGTTGGGTAAGGACTGTATCATCCTCGGGTTTTAAGACCGGGTTTACGGCTTTTCCTAAAACCCTCAAATACTCGAGAGGACAAAAAGCGGAATAAAAATTCCAAACACTACATGACATTAGGTATAGAGGACCCATTCCTCCTGCATTTTAAATGCAACCCAACATCATGGAAAAGAAAACAATCATCTTTCGAATACTAAATAAAATACACAACAAGTATTCATTCAATGATATATAACAAAATAAAGTTAACAAAACCTTATACAATATTTCAAATTAAAACTTATACTAAGATTAAACACCAACTATCACCTTAAGCAATATAACGTTATAACAAGCACGTAAGGATGACAGAAGATAGACACTTGGTTTGGAAAATGATGAGAAAACATTCATTACTTTAAATTATCATAAGATACGTGAACATTTAAAGAGAAGGATGCAAAATGCATCCTTCAATCCCGGGATATGAAAGAGAATCGTCAATCTAGTCTCTTATCTAATAATAGTCCGAGCGCTCTTACTTAAGAAAATATTGTAACTTACGCGACATAAATACTAAATAAAGAAACGGTGGTAAATCACAGAGAACAAAAGGTTTCCAAATTAACCTATCGTAACTACCATAGAATGCTAGCTTAATGTACGACCTTCGTGAGCTAAGATGAATAGCGATTCTAAGAATGAGAACTCGCAAAGATCAGCTCTGTCTGGTCTTAAATCACTGAGAGATTGTGATTCCCCTGCCCTGCGCTATTAATTACGCTTAAAAAATTATTTGGATGGAAATTGGGTTGGGAATCCGCTTTTACCTTGCACACACTCTCCCACCACCACAGCGTTAGTTCCAAAAGACCTAACTACACATAAGGACTATCAACCAGGAAAGGTGTCAATCTAAAAATCATCAACTATCAGACATACATGCAAGTGCACTTGCCACAATCATTCACTCATTAGGCACACCAGTGGTAAAAATCGGATCCCAATAATTTCCATCATATGAGTTAACGAATCCCTAAAATCGCATCTATTCCACGGTAAACTCCACACTAACGGACACGATTTATGCTTAACCCTGAGAATATGAGCAAGAGAAAACACCGCTTCTCGAGAAATTACCTACCGCATATAACAAAATTCGCCTTCGTCAAGCATGACGGCTCATGCATACTCGAAAAATACGAGCTAACTAATTAACTACCAGCTGAAATATTTTTCGTGCGTTCTAAGCTAAATCTATCCTATGCATACAGCAGCGCATCTTTACCTGCGGAAAAAAGTTTCAAATTATAAAGCCTGAAGAAAAAAAGAACATTCATGGGAATTTTAAAAAACAGTACACTTACACACAGGAATGAATAACTTACATTACACGCTAGATATACAATAACTAAAACACACTACATAACAATAACTAAAACACACTACATAACAATAAAAATACATCATGAAATACATTAATGTGAACGGTGTGTAGAAAAATGGTGTGAGAAATGACTGAGGAATTGATGTTTCTTGTGGTGTGGTAGGTGTCGCATGTATGGTGCCGTGATCTGATGTGTGTGAAGGCACTGAATTGTATGTGCCCATGATGAACAGGAACCTCGGGAACACCCTCTGAAGAGGAGGAACGAAACAAACAAACGAAACAAAAAGACAAGCTAAAGACACTGGAAGCACTAAAGAAGCGGTACCTACTCACGGCTAAGGAATCTGCTCTAACGCCCTTCCTAAATCTCCCCACCTGCCTATGGCCCTAGCGACTTGGGGATCCATCTGGCAACCCCAGGACAACAGAATGCCCTTTTCCTCCATTTGAAGACATGGAGGTTGGATACGTATGCCGGTACCCATTCGGCCCCTTCCCAATCTTAGCCGTATACCACTTGTATACGTATACCGTCCTCTACCGCGGGGAGGTGTTGGGTAAGGACTGTATCATCCTCGGGTTTTAAGACCGGGTTTACGGCTTTTCCTAAAACCCTCAAATACTCGAGAGGACAAAAAGCGGAATAAAAATTCCAAACACTACATGACATTAGGTATAGAGGACCCATTCCTCCTGCATTTTAAATGCAACCCAACATCATGGAAAAGAAAACAATCATCTTTCGAATACTAAATAAAATACACAACAAGTATTCATTCAATGATATATAACAAAATAAAGTTAACAAAACCTTATACAATATTTCAAATTAAAACTTATACTAAGATTAAACACCAACTATCACCTTTAGCAATATAACTTTATAACAAGCACGTAAGGATGACAGAAGATAGACACTTGGTTTGAAAAATGATGAGAAAACATTCATTAGTTTAAATTATCATAAGATACGTGAACATTTAAAGAGAAGGATGCAAAATGCATCCTTCAATCCCGGGATATGAAAGAGAATCGTCAATCTAGTCTCTTATCTAATAATAGTCCGAGCGCTCTTACTTAAGAAAATATTGTAACTTACGCGACATAAATACTAAATAAAGAAACGGTGGTAAATCACAGAGAACAAAAGGTTTCCAAATTAACCTATCGTAACTACCATAGAATGCTAGCTTAATGTACGACCTTCGTGAGCTAAGATGCATAGCGATTCTAAGAATGAGAACTCGCAAAGATCAGCTCTGTCTGGTCTTAAATCACTGAGAGATTGTGATTCCCCTGCCCTGCGCTATTAATTACGCTTAAAAAATTATTTGGATGGAAATTGGGTTGGGAATCCGCTTTTACCTTGCACACACTCTCCCACCACCACAGCGTTAGTTCCAAAAGACCTAACTACACATAAGGACTATCAACCAGGAAAGGTGTCAATCTAAAAATCATCAACTATCAGACATACATGCAAGTGCACTTGCCACAATCATTCACTCATTAGGCACACCAGTGGTAAAAATCGGATCCCAATAATTTCCATCATATGAGTTAACGAATCCCTAAAATCGCATCTATTCCACGGTAAACTCCACACTAACGGACACGATTTATGCTTAACCCTGAGAATATGAGCAAGAGAAAACACCGCTTCTCGAGAAATTACCTACCGCATATAACAAAATTCGCCTTCGTCAAGCATGACGGCTCATGCATACTCGAAAAATACGAGCTAACTAATTAACTACCAGCTGAAATATTTTTCGTGCGTTCTAAGCTAAATCTATCCTATGCATACAGCAGCGCATCTTTACCTGCGGAAAAAAGTTTCAAATTATAAAGCCTGAAGAAAAAAAAACATTCATGGGAATTAGAAAAAACAGTACACTTACACACAGGAATGAACAACTTACATTACACGCTAGATATACAATAACTAAAACACACTACATAACAATAACTAAAACACACTACATAACAATAAAAATACATCATGAAATACATTAATGTGAACGGTGTGTAGAAAAATGGTGTGAGAAATGACTGAGGAATTGATGTTTCTTGTGGTGTGGTAGGTGTCGCATGTATGGTGCCGTGATCTGATGTGTGTGAAGGCACTGAATTGTATGTGCCCATGATGAACAGGAACCTCGGGAACACCCTCTGAAGAGGAGGAACGAAACAAACAAACGAAACAAAAAGACAAGCTAAAGACACTGGAAGCACTAAAGAAGCGGTACCTACTCACGGCTAAGGAATCTGCTCTAACGCCCTTCCTAAATCTCCCCACCTGCCTATGGCCCTAGCGACTTGGGGATCCATCTGGCAACCCCAGGACAACAGAATGCCCTTTTCCTCCATTTGAAGACATGGAGGTTGGATACGTATGCCGGTACCCATTCGGCCCCTTCCCAATCTTAGCCGTATACCACTTGTATACGTATACCGTCCTCTACCGCGGGGAGGTGTTGGGTAAGGACTGTATCATCCTCGGGTTTTAAGACCGGGTTTACGGCTTTTCCTAAAACCCTCAAATACTCGAGAGGACAAAAAGCGGAATAAAAATTCCAAACACTACATGACATTAGGTATAGAGGACCCATTCCTCCTGCATTTTAAATGCAACCCAACATCATGGAAAAGAAAACAATCATCTTTCGAATACTAAATAAAATACACAACAAGTATTCATTCAATGATATATAACAAAATAAAGTTAACAAAACCTTATACAATATTTCAAATTAAAACTTATACTAAGATTAAACACCAACTATCACCTTAAGCAATATAACTTTATAACAAGCACGTAAGGATGACAGAAGATAGACACTTGGTTTGGAAAATGATGAGAAAACATTCATTAGTTTAAATTATCATAAGATACGTGAACATTTAAAGAGAAGGATGCAAAATGCATCCTTCAATCCCGGGATATGAAAGAGAATCATCAACCTAGTCTCTTATCTAATAATAGTCCGAGCGCTCTTACTTAAGAAAATATTGTAACTTACGCGACATAAATACTAAATAAAGAAACGGTGGTAAATCACAGAGAACAAAAGGTTTCCAAATTAACCTATCGTAACTACCATAGAATGCTAGCTTAATGTACGACCTTCGTGAGCTAAGATGCATAGCGATTCTAAGAATGAGAACTCGCAAAGATCAGCTCTGTCTGGTCTTAAATCACTGAGAGATTGTGATTCCCCTGCCCTGCGCTATTAATTACGCTTAAAAAATTATTTGGATGGAAATTGGGTTGGGAATCCGCTTTTACCTTGCACACACTCTCCCACCACCACAGCGTTAGTTCCAAAAGACCTAACTACACATAAGGACTATCAACCAGGAAAGGTGTCAATCTAAAAATCATCAACTATCAGACATACATGCAAGTGCACTTGCCACAATCATTCACTCATTAGGCACACCAGTGGTAAAAATCGGATCCCAATAATTTCCATCATATGAGTTAACGAATCCCTAAAATCGCATCTATTCCACGGTAAACTCCACACTAACGGACACGATTTATGCTTAACCCTGAGAATATGAGCAAGAGAAAACACCGCTTCTCGAGAAATTACCTACCGCATATAACAAAATTCGCCTTCGTCAAGCATGACGGCTCATGCATACTCGAAAAATACGAGCTAACTAATTAACTACCAGCTGAAATATTTTTCGTGCGTTCTAAGCTAAATCTATCCTATGCATACAGCAGCGCATCTTTACCTGCGGAAAAAAGTTTCAAATTATAAAGCCTGAAGAAAAAAAAAACATTCATGGGAATTAGAAAAAACAGTACACTTACACACAGGAATGAATAACTTACATTACACGCTAGATATACAATAACTAAAACACACTACATAACAATAACTAAAACACACTACATAACAATAAAAATACATCATGAAATACATTAATGTGAACGGTGTGTAGAAAAATGGTGTGAGAAATGACTGAGGAATTGATGTTTCTTGTGGTGTGGTATGTGTCGCATGTATGGTGCCGTGATCTGATGTGTGTGAAGGCACTGAATTGTATGTGCCCATGATGAACAGGAACCTCGGGAACACCCCATGAAGAGGAGGAACGAAACAAACAAACGAAACAAAAAGACAAGCTAAAGACACTGGAAGCACTAAAGAAGCGGTACCTACTCACGGCTAAGGAATCTGCTCTAACGCCCTTCCTAAATCTCCCCACCTGCCTATGGCCCTAGCGACTTGGGGATCCATCTGGCAACCCCAGGACAACAGAATGCCCTTTTCCTCCATTTGAAGACATGGAGGTTGGATACGTATGCCGGTACCCATTCGGCCCCTTCCCAATCTTAGCCGTATACCACTTGTATACGTATACCGTCCTCTACCGCGGGGAGGTGTTGGGTAAGGACTGTATCATCCTCGGGTTTTAAGACCGGGTTTACGGCTTTTCCTAAAACCCTCAAATACTCGAGAGGACAAAAAGCGGAATAAAAATTCCAAACACTACATGACATTAGGTATAGAGGACCCATTCCTCCTGCATTTTAAATGCAACCCAACATCATGGAAAAGAAAACAATCATCTTTCGAATACTAAATAAAATACACAACAAGTATTCATTCAATGATATATAACAAAATAAAGTTAACAAAACCTTATACAATATTTCAAATTAAAACTTATACTAAGATTAAACACCAACTATCACCTTAAGCAATATAACGTTATAACAAGCACGTAAGGATGACAGAAGATAGACACTTGGTTTGGAAAATGATGAGAAAACATTCATTAGTTTAAATTATCATAAGATACGTGAACATTTAAAGAGAAGGATGCAAAATGCATCCTTCAATCCCGGGATATGAAAGAGAATCATCAATCTAGTCTCTTATCTAATAATAGTCCGAGCGCTCTTACTTAAGAAAATATTGTAACTTACGCGACATAAATACTAAATAAAGAAACGGTGGTAAATCACAGAGAACAAAAGGTTTCCAAATAAACCTATCGTAACTACCATAGAATGCTAGCTTAATGTACGACCTTCGTGAGCTAAGATGCATAGCGATTCTAAGAATGAGAACTCGCAAAGATCAGCTCTGTCTGGTCTTAAATCACTGAGAGATTGTGATTCCCCTGCCCTGCGCTATTAATTACGCTTAAAAAATTATTTGGATGGAAATTGGGTTGGGAATCCGCTTTTACCTTGCACACACTCTCCCACCACCACAGCGTTAGTTCCAAAAGACCTAACTACACATAAGGACTATCAACCAGGAAAGGTGTCAATCTAAAAATCATCAACTATCAGACATACATGCAAGTGCACTTGCCACAATCATTCACTCATTAGGCACACCAGTGGTAAAAATCGGATCCCAATAATTTCCATCATATGAGTTAACGAATCCCTAAAATCGCATCTATTCCACGGTAAACTCCACACTAACGGACACGATTTATGCTTAACCCTGAGAATATGAGCAAGAGAAAACACCGCTTCTCGAGAAATTACCTACCGCATATAACAAAATTCGCCTTCGTCAAGCATGACGGCTCATGCATACTCGAAAAATACGAGCTAACTAATTAACTACCAGCTGAAATATTTTTCGTGCGTTCTAAGCTAAATCTATCCTATGCATACAGCAGCGCATCTTTACCTGCGGAAAAAAGTTTCAAATTATAAAGCCTGAAGAAAAAAAAAACATTCATGGGAATTAGAAAAAACAGTACACTTACACACAGGAATGAATAACTTACATTACACGCTAGATATACAATAACTAAAACACACTACATAACAATAACTAAAACACACTACATAACAATAAAAATACATCATGAAATACATTAATGTGAACGGTGTGTAGAAAAATGGTGTGAGAAATGACTGAGGAATTGATGTTTCTTGTGGTGTGGTAGGTGTCGCATGTATGGTGCCGTGATCTGATGTGTGTGAAGGCACTGAATTGTATGTGCCCATGATGAACAGGAACCTCGGGAACACCCTCTGAAGAGGAGGAACGAAACAAACAAACGAAACAAAAAGACAAGCTAAAGACACTGGAAGCACTAAAGAAGCGGTACCTACTCACGGCTAAGGAATCTGCTCTAACGCCCTTCCTAAATCTCCCCACCTGCCTATGGCCCTAGCGACTTGGGGATCCATCTGGCAACCCCAGGACAACAGAATGCCCTTTTCCTCCATTTGAAGACATGGAGGTTGGATACGTATGCCGGTACCCATTCGGCCCCTTCCCAATCTTAGCCGTATACCACTTGTATACGTATACCGTCCTCTACCGCGGGGAGGTGTTGGGTAAGGACTGTATCATCCTCGGGTTTTAAGACCGGGTTTACGGCTTTTCCTAAAACCCTCAAATACTCGAGAGGACAAAAAGCGGAATAAAAATTCCAAACACTACATGACATTAGGTATAGAGGACCCATTCCTCCTGCATTTTAAATGCAACCCAACATCATGGAAAAGAAAACAATCATCTTTCGAATACTAAATAAAATACACAACAAGTATTCATTCAATGATATATAACAAAATAAAGTTAACAAAACCTTATACAATATTTCAAATTAAAACTTATACTAAGATTAAACACCAACTATCACCTTAAGCAATATAACTTTATAACAAGCACGTAAGGATGACAGAAGATAGACACTTGGTTTGGAAAATGATGAGAAAACATTCATTAGTTTAAATTATCATAAGATACGTGAACATTTAAAGAGAAGGATGCAAAATGCATCCTTCAATCCCGGGATATGAAAGAGAATCGTCAATCTAGTCTCTTATCTAATAATAGTCCGAGCGCTCTTACTTAAGAAAATATTGTAACTTACGCGACATAAATACTAAATAAAGAAACGGTGGTAAATCACAGAGAACAAAAGGTTTCCAAATTAACCTATCGTAACTACCATAGAATGCTAGCTTAATGTACGACCTTCGTGAGCTAAGATGCATAGCGATTCTAAGAATGAGAACTCGCAAAGATCAGCTCTGTCTGGTCTTAAATCACTGAGAGATTGTGATTCCCCTGCCCTGCGCTATTAATTACGCTTAAAAAATTATTTGGATGGAAATTGGGTTGGGAATCCGCTTTTACCTTGCACACACTCTCCCACCACCACAGCGTTAGTTCCAAAAGACCTAACTACACATAAGGACTATCAACCAGGAAAGGTGTCAATCTAAAAATCATCAACTATCAGACATACATGCAAGTGCACTTGCCACAATCATTCACTCATTAGGCACACCAGTGGTAAAAATCGGATCCCAATAATTTCCATCATATGAGTTAACGAATCCCTAAAATCGCATCTATTCCACGGTAAACTCCACACTAACGGACACGATTTATGCTTAACCCTGAGAATATGAGCAAGAGAAAACACCGCTTCTCGAGAAATTACCTACCGCATATAACAAAATTCGCCTTCGTCAAGCATGACGGCTCATGCATACTCGAAAAATACGAGCTAACTAATTAACTACCAGCTGAAATATTTTTCGTGCGTTCTAAGCTAAATCTATCCTATGCATACAGCAGCGCATCTTTACCTGCGGAAAAAAGTTTCAAATTATAAAGCCTGAAGAAAAAAAAACATTCATGGGAATTAGAAAAAACAGTACACTTACACACAGGAATGAACAACTTACATTACACGCTAGATATACAATAACTAAAACACACTACATAACAATAACTAAAACACACTACATAACAATAAAAATACATCATGAAATACATTAATGTGAACGGTGTGTAGAAAAATGGTGTGAGAAATGACTGAGGAATTGATGTTTCTTGTGGTGTGGTAGGTGTCGCATGTATGGTGCCGTGATCTGATGTGTGTGAAGGCACTGAATTGTATGTGCCCATGATGAACAGGAACCTCGGGAACACCCTCTGAAGAGGAGGAACGAAACAAACAAACGAAACAAAAAGACAAGCTAAAGACACTGGAAGCACTAAAGAAGCGGTACCTACTCACGGCTAAGGAATCTGCTCTAACGCCCTTCCTAAATCTCCCCACCTGCCTATGGCCCTAGCGACTTGGGGATCCATCTGGCAACCCCAGGACAACAGAATGCCCTTTTCCTCCATTTGAAGACATGGAGGTTGGATACGTATGCCGGTACCCATTCGGCCCCTTCCCAATCTTAGCCGTATACCACTTGTATACGTATACCGTCCTCTACCGCGGGGAGGTGTTGGGTAAGGACTGTATCATCCTCGGGTTTTAAGACCGGGTTTACGGCTTTTCCTAAAACCCTCAAATACTCGAGAGGACAAAAAGCGGAATAAAAATTCCAAACACTACATGACATTAGGTATAGAGGACCCATTCCTCCTGCATTTTAAATGCAACCCAACATCATGGAAAAGAAAACAATCATCTTTCGAATACTAAATAAAATACACAACAAGTATTCATTCAATGATATATAACAAAATAAAGTTAACAAAACCTTATACAATATTTCAAATTAAAACTTATACTAAGATTAAACACCAACTATCACCTTAAGCAATATAACGTTATAACAAGCACGTAAGGATGACAGAAGATAGACACTTGGTTTGGAAAATGATGAGAAAACATTCATTAGTTTAAATTATCATAAGATACGTGAACATTTAAAGAGAAGGATGCAAAATGCATCCTTCAATCCCGGGATATGAAAGAGAATCATCAATCTAGTCTCTTATCTAATAATAGTCCGAGCGCTCTTACTTAAGAAAATATTGTAACTTACGCGACATAAATACTAAATAAAGAAACGGTGGTAAATCACAGAGAACAAAAGGTTTCCAAATTAACCTATCGTAACTACCATAGAATGCTAGCTTAATGTACGACCTTCGTGAGCTAAGATGCATAGCGATTCTAAGAATGAGAACTCGCAAAGATCAGCTCTGTCTGGTCTTAAATCACTGAGAGATTGTGATTCCCCTGCCCTGCGCTATTAATTACGCTTAAAAAATTATTTGGATGGAAATTGGGTTGGGAATCCGCTTTTACCTTGCACACACTCTCCCACCACCACAGCGTTAGTTCCAAAAGACCTAACTACACATAAGGACTATCAACCAGGAAAGGTGTCAATCTAAAAATCATCAACTATCAGACATACATGCAAGTGCACTTGCCACAATCATTCACTCATTAGGCACACCAGTGGTAAAAATCGGATCCCAATAATTTCCATCATATGAGTTAACGAATCCCTAAAATCGCATCTATTCCACGGTAAACTCCACACTAACGGACACGATTTATGCTTAACCCTGAGAATATGAGCAAGAGAAAACACCGCTTCTCGAGAAATTACCTACCGCATATAACAAAATTCGCCTTCGTCAAGCATGACGGCTCATGCATACTCGAAAAATACGAGCTAACTAATTAACTACCAGCTGAAATATTTTTCGTGCGTTCTAAGCTAAATCTATCCTATGCATACAGCAGCGCATCTTTACCTGCGGAAAAAAGTTTCAAATTATAAAGCCTGAAGAAAAAAAAAACATTCATGGGAATTAGAAAAAACAGTACACTTACACACAGGAATGAATAACTTACATTACACGCTAGATATACAATAACTAAAACACACTACATAACAATAACTAAAACACACTACATAACAATAAAAATACATCATGAAATACATTAATGTGAACGGTGTGTAGAAAAATGGTGTGAGAAATGACTGAGGAATTGATGTTTCTTGTGGTGTGGTAGGTGTCGCATGTATGGTGCCGTGATCTGATGTGTGTGAAGGCACTGAATTGTATGTGCCCATGATGAACAGGAACCTCGGGAACACCCTCTGAAGAGGAGGAACGAAACAAACAAACGAAACAAAAAGACAAGCTAAAGACACTGGAAGCACTAAAGAAGCGGTACCTACTCACGGCTAAGGAATCTGCTCTAACGCCCTTCCTAAATCTCCCCACCTGCCTATGGCCCTAGCGACTTGGGGATCCATCTGGCAACCCCAGGACAACAGAATGCCCTTTTCCTCCATTTGAAGACATGGAGGTTGGATACGTATGCCGGTACCCATTCGGCCCCTTCCCAATCTTAGCCGTATACCACTTGTATACGTATACCGTCCTCTACCGCGGGGAGGTGTTGGGTAAGGACTGTATCATCCTCGGGTTTTAAGACCGGGTTTACGGCTTTTCCTAAAACCCTCAAATACTCGAGAGGACAAAAAGCGGAATAAAAATTCCAAACACTACATGACATTAGGTATAGAGGACCCATTCCTCCTGCATTTTAAATGCAACCCAACATCATGGAAAAGAAAACAATCATCTTTCGAATACTAAATAAAATACACAACAAGTATTCATTCAATGATATATAACAAAATAAAGTTAACAAAACCTTATACAATATTTCAAATTAAAACTTATACTAAGATTAAACACCAACTATCACCTTAAGCAATATAACTTTATAACAAGCACGTAAGGATGACAGAAGATAGACACTTGGTTTGGAAAATGATGAGAAAACATTCATTAGTTTAAATTATCATAAGATACGTGAACATTTAAAGAGAAGGATGCAAAATGCATCCTTCAATCCCGGGATATGAAAGAGAATCGTCAATCTAGTCTCTTATCTAATAATAGTCCGAGCGCTCTTACTTAAGAAAATATTGTAACTTACGCGACATAAATACTAAATAAAGAAACGGTGGTAAATCACAGAGAACAAAAGGTTTCCAAATTAACCTATCGTAACTACCATAGAATGCTAGCTTAATGTACGACCTTCGTGAGCTAAGATGCATAGCGATTCTAAGAATGAGAACTCGCAAAGATCAGCTCTGTCTGGTCTTAAATCACTGAGAGATTGTGATTCCCCTGCCCTGCGCTATTAATTACGCTTAAAAAATTATTTGGATGGAAATTGGGTTGGGAATCCGCTTTTACCTTGCACACACTCTCCCACCACCACAGCGTTAGTTCCAAAAGACCTAACTACACATAAGGACTATCAACCAGGAAAGGTGTCAATCTAAAAATCATCAACTATCAGACATACATGCAAGTGCACTTGCCACAATCATTCACTCATTAGGCACACCAGTGGTAAAAATCGGATCCCAATAATTTCCATCATATGAGTTAACGAATCCCTAAAATCGCATCTATTCCACGGTAAACTCCACACTAACGGACACGATTTATGCTTAACCCTGAGAATATGAGCAAGAGAAAACACCGCTTCTCGAGAAATTACCTACCGCATATAACAAAATTCGCCTTCGTCAAGCATGACGGCTCATGCATACTCGAAAAATACGAGCTAACTAATTAACTACCAGCTGAAATATTTTTCGTGCGTTCTAAGCTAAATCTATCCTATGCATACAGCAGCGCATCTTTACCTGCGGAAAAAAGTTTCAAATTATAAAGCCTGAAGAAAAAAAAAACATTCATGGGAATTTTAAAAAACAGTACACTTACACACAGGAATGAATAACTTACATTACACGCTAGATATACAATAACTAAAACACACTACATAACAATAAAAATACATCATGAAATACATTAATGTGAACGGTGTGTAGAAAAATGGTGTGAGAAATGACTGAGGAATTGATGTTTCTTGTGGTGTGGTATGTGTCGCATGTATGGTGCCGTGATCTGATGTGTGTGAAGGCACTGAATTGTATGTGCCCATGATGAACAGGAACCTCGGGAACACCCTCTGAAGAGGAGGAACGAAACAAACAAACGAAACAAAAAGACAAGCTAAAGACACTGGAAGCACTAAAGAAGCGGTACCTACTCACGGCTAAGGAATCTGCTCTAACGCCCTTCCTAAATCTCCCCACCTGCCTATGGCCCTAGCGACTTGGGGATCCATCTGGCAACCCCAGGACAACAGAATGCCCTTTTCCTCCATTTGAAGACATGGAGGTTGGATACGTATGCCGGTACCCATTCGGCCCCTTCCCAATCTTAGCCGTATACCACTTGTATACGTATACCGTCCTCTACCGCGGGGAGGTGTTGGGTAAGGACTGTATCATCCTCGGGTTTTAAGACCGGGTTTACGGCTTTTCCTAAAACCCTCAAATACTCGAGAGGACAAAAAGCGGAATAAAAATTCCAAACACTACATGACATTAGGTATAGAGGACCCATTCCTCCTGCATTTTAAATGCAACCCAACATCATGGAAAAGAAAACAATCATCTTTCGAATACTAAATAAAATACACAACAAGTATTCATTCAATGATATATAACAAAATAAAGTTAACAAAACCTTATACAATATTTCAAATTAAAACTTATACTAAGATTAAACACCAACTATCACCTTAAGCAATATAACTTTATAACAAGCACGTAAGGATGACAGAAGATAGACACTTGGTTTGGAAAATGATGAGAAAACATTCATTAGTTTAAATTATCATAAGATACGTGAACATTTAAAGAGAAGGATGCAAAATGCATCCTTCAATCCCGGGATATGAAAGAGAATCATCAATCTAGTCTCTTATCTAATAATAGTCCGAGCGCTCTTACTTAAGAAAATATTGTAACTTACGCGACATAAATACTAAATAAAGAAACGGTGGTAAATCACAGAGAACAAAAGGTTTCCAAATTAACCTATCGTAACTACCATAGAATGCTAGCTTAATGTACGACCTTCGTGAGCTAAGATGCATAGCGATTCTAAGAATGAGAACTCGCAAAGATCAGCTCTGTCTGGTCTTAAATCACTGAGAGATTGTGATTCCCCTGCCCTGCGCTATTAATTACGCTTAAAAAATTATTTGGATGGAAATTGGGTTGGGAATCCGCTTTTACCTTGCACACACTCTCCCACCACCACAGCGTTAGTTCCAAAAGACCTAACTACACATAAGGACTATCAACCAGGAAAGGTGTCAATCTAAAAATCATCAACTATCAGACATACATGCAAGTGCACTTGCCACAATCATTCACTCATTAGGCACACCAGTGGTAAAAATCGGATCCCAATAATTTCCATCATATGAGTTAACGAATCCCTAAAATCGCATCTATTCCACGGTAAACTCCACACTAACGGACACGATTTATGCTTAACCCTGAGAATATGAGCAAGAGAAAACACCGCTTCTCGAGAAATTACCTACCGCATATAACAAAATTCGCCTTCGTCAAGCATGACGGCTCATGCATACTCGAAAAATACGAGCTAACTAATTAACTACCAGCTGAAATATTTTTCGTGCGTTCTAAGCTAAATCTATCCTATGCATACAGCAGCGCATCTTTACCTGCGGAAAAAAGTTTCAAATTATAAAGCCTGAAGAAAAAAAAAACATTCATGGGAATTTTAAAAAACAGTACACTTACACACAGGAATGAATAACTTACATTACACGCTAGATATACAATAACTAAAACACACTACATAACAATAACTAAAACACACTACATAACAATAAAAATACATCATGAAATACATTAATGTGAACGGTGTGTAGAAAAATGGTGTGAGAAATGACTGAGGAATTGATGTTTCTTGTGGTGTGGTAGGTGTCGCATGTATGGTGCCGTGATCTGATGTGTGTGAAGGCACTGAATTGTATGTGCCCATGATGAACAGGAACCTCGGGAACACCCTCTGAAGAGGAGGAACGAAACAAACAAACGAAACAAAAAGACAAGCTAAAGACACTGGAAGCACTAAAGAAGCGGTACCTACTCACGGCTAAGGAATCTGCTCTAACGCCCTTCCTAAATCTCCCCACCTGCCTATGGCCCTAGCGACTTGGGGATCCATCTGGCAACCCCAGGACAACAGAATGCCCTTTTCCTCCATTTGAAGACATGGAGGTTGGATACGTATGCCGGTACCCATTCGGCCCCTTCCCAATCTTAGCCGTATACCACTTGTATACGTATACCGTCCTCTACCGCGGGGAGGTGTTGGGTAAGGACTGTATCATCCTCGGGTTTTAAGACCGGGTTTACGGCTTTTCCTAAAACCCTCAAATACTCGAGAGGACAAAAAGCGGAATAAAAATTCCAAACACTACATGACATTAGGTATAGAGGACCCATTCCTCCTGCATTTTAAATGCAACCCAACATCATGGAAAAGAAAACAATCATCTTTCGAATACTAAATAAAATACACAACAAGTATTCATTCAATGATATATAACAAAATAAAGTTAACAAAACCTTATACAATATTTCAAATTAAAACTTATACTAAGATTAAACACCAACTATCACCTTAAGCAATATAACTTTATAACAAGCACGTAAGGATGACAGAAGATAGACACTTGGTTTGGAAAATGATGAGAAAACATTCATTAGTTTAAATTATCATAAGATACGTGAACATTTAAAGAGAAGGATGCAAAATGCATCCTTCAATCCCGGGATATGAAAGAGAATCGTCAATCTAGTCTCTTATCTAATAATAGTCCGAGCGCTCTTACTTAAGAAAATATTGTAACTTACGCGACATAAATACTAAATAAAGAAACGGTGGTAAATCACAGAGAACAAAAGGTTTCCAAATTAACCTATCGTAACTACCATAGAATGCTAGCTTAATGTACGACCTTCGTGAGCTAAGATGCATAGCGATTCTAAGAATGAGAACTCGCAAAGATCAGCTCTGTCTGGTCTTAAATCACTGAGAGATTGTGATTCCCCTGCCCTGCGCTATTAATTACGCTTAAAAAATTATTTGGATGGAAATTGGGTTGGGAATCCGCTTTTACCTTGCACACACTCTCCCACCACCACAGCGTTAGTTCCAAAAGACCTAACTACACATAAGGACTATCAACCAGGAAAGGTGTCAATCTAAAAATCATCAACTATCAGACATACATGCAAGTGCACTTGCCACAATCATTCACTCATTAGGCACACCAGTGGTAAAAATCGGATCCCAATAATTTCCATCATATGAGTTAACGAATCCCTAAAATCGCATCTATTCCACGGTAAACTCCACACTAACGGACACGATTTATGCTTAACCCTGAGAATATGAGCAAGAGAAAACACCGCTTCTCGAGAAATTACCTACCGCATATAACAAAATTCGCCTTCGTCAAGCATGACGGCTCATGCATACTCGAAAAATACGAGCTAACTAATTAACTACCAGCTGAAATATTTTTCGTGCGTTCTAAGCTAAATCTATCCTATGCATACAGCAGCGCATCTTTACCTGCGGAAAAAAGTTTCAAATTATAAAGCCTGAAGAAAAAAAAAACATTCATGGGAATTAGAAAAAACAGTACACTTACACACAGGAATGAATAACTTACATTACACGCTAGATATACAATAACTAAAACACACTACATAACAATAACTAAAACACACTACATAACAATAAAAATACATCATGAAATACATTAATGTGAACGGTGTGTAGAAAAATGGTGTGAGAAATGACTGAGGAATTGATGTTTCTTGTGGTGTGGTAGGTGTCGCATGTATGGTGCCGTGATCTGATGTGTGTGAAGGCACTGAATTGTATGTGCCCATGATGAACAGGAACCTCGGGAACACCCTCTGAAGAGGAGGAACGAAACAAACAAACGAAACAAAAAGACAAGCTAAAGACACTGGAAGCACTAAAGAAGCGGTACCTACTCACGGCTAAGGAATCTGCTCTAACGCCCTTCCTAAATCTCCCCACCTGCCTATGGCCCTAGCGACTTGGGGATCCATCTGGCAACCCCAGGACAACAGAATGCCCTTTTCCTCCATTTGAAGACATGGAGGTTGGATACGTATGCCGGTACCCATTCGGCCCCTTCCCAATCTTAGCCGTATACCACTTGTATACGTATACCGTCCTCTACCGCGGGGAGGTGTTGGGTAAGGACTGTATCATCCTCGGGTTTTAAGACCGGGTTTACGGCTTTTCCTAAAACCCTCAAATACTCGAGAGGACAAAAAGCGGAATAAAAATTCCAAACACTACATGACATTAGGTATAGAGGACCCATTCCTCCTGCATTTTAAATGCAACCCAACATCATGGAAAAGAAAACAATCATCTTTCGAATACTAAATAAAATACACAACAAGTATTCATTCAATGATATATAACAAAATAAAGTTAACAAAACCTTATACAATATTTCAAATTAAAACTTATACTAAGATTAAACACCAACTATCACCTTTAGCAATATAACTTTATAACAAGCACGTAAGGATGACAGAAGATAGACACTTGGTTTGGAAAATGATGAGAAAACATTCATTAGTTTAAATTATCATAAGATACGTGAACATTTAAAGAGAAGGATGCAAAATGCATCCTTCAATCCCGGGATATGTAAGAGAATCGTCAATCTAGTCTCTTATCTAATAATAGTCCGAGCGCTCTTACTTAAGAAAATATTGTAACTTACGCGACATAAATACTAAATAAAGAAACGGTGGTAAATCACAGAGAACAAAAGGTTTCCAAATTAACCTATCGTAACTACCATAGAATGCTAGCTTAATGTACGACCTTCGTGAGCTAAGATGCATAGCGATTCTAAGAATGAGAACTCGCAAAGATCAGCTCTGTCTGGTCTTAAATCACTGAGAGATTGTGATTCCCCTGCCCTGCGCTATTAATTACGCTTAAAAAATTATTTGGATGGAAATTGGGTTGGGAATCCGCTTTTACCTTGCACACACTCTCCCACCACCACAGCGTTAGTTCCAAAAGACCTAACTACACATAAGGACTATCAACCAGGAAAGGTGTCAATCTAAAAATCATCAACTATCAGACATACATGCAAGTGCACTTGCCACAATCATTCACTCATTAGGCACACCAGTGGTAAAAATCGGATCCCAATAATTTCCATCATATGAGTTAACGAATCCCTAAAATCGCATCTATTCCACGGTAAACTCCACACTAACGGACACGATTTATGCTTAACCCTGAGAATATGAGCAAGAGAAAACACCGCTTCTCGAGAAATTACCTACCGCATATAACAAAATTCGCCTTCGTCAAGCATGACGGCTCATGCATACTCGAAAAATACGAGCTAACTAATTAACTACCAGCTGAAATATTTTTCGTGCGTTCTAAGCTAAATCTATCCTATGCATACAGCAGCGCATCTTTACCTGCGGAAAAAAGTTTCAAATTATAAAGCCTGAAGAAAATTTAAAACATTCATGGGAATTTTAAAAAACAGTACACTTACACACAGGAATGAATAACTTACATTACACGCTAGATATACAATAACTAAAACACACTACATAACAATAACTAAAACACACTACATAACAATAAAAATACATCATGAAATACATTAATGTGAACGGTGTGTAGAAAAATGGTGTGAGAAATGACTGAGGAATTGATGTTTCTTGTGGTGTGGTAGGTGTCGCATGTATGGTGCCGTGATCTGATGTGTGTGAAGGCACTGAATTGTATGTGCCCATGATGAACAGGAACCTCGGGAACACCCTCTGAAGAGGAGGAACGAAACAAACAAACGAAACAAAAAGACAAGCTAAAGACACTGGAAGCACTAAAGAAGCGGTACCTACTCACGGCTAAGGAATCTGCTCTAACGCCCTTCCTAAATCTCCCCACCTGCCTATGGCCCTAGCGACTTGGGGATCCATCTGGCAACCCCAGGACAACAGAATGCCCTTTTCCTCCATTTGAAGACATGGAGGTTGGATACGTATGCCGGTACCCATTCGGCCCCTTCCCAATCTTAGCCGTATACCACTTGTATACGTATACCGTCCTCTACCGCGGGGAGGTGTTGGGTAAGGACTGTATCATCCTTGGGTTTTAAGACCGGGTTTACGGCTTTTCCTAAAACCCTCAAATACTCGAGAGGACAAAAAGCGGAATAAAAATTCCAAACACTACATGACATTAGGTATAGAGGACCCATTCCTCCTGCATTTTAAATGCAACCCAACATCATGGAAAAGAAAACAATCATCTTTCGAATACTAAATAAAATACACAACAAGTATTCATTCAATGATATATAACAAAATAAAGTTAACAAAACCTTATACAATATTTCAAATTAAAACTTATACTAAGATTAAACACCAACTATCACCTTTAGCAATATAACTTTATAACAAGCACGTAAGGATGACAGAAGATAGACACTTGGTTTGGAAAATGATGAGAAAACATTCATTAGTTTAAATTATCATAAGATACGTGAACATTTAAAGAGAAGGATGCAAAATGCATCCTTCAATCCCGGGATATGAAAGAGAATCGTCAATCTAGTCTCTTATCTAATAATAGTCCGAGCGCTCTTACTTAAGAAAATATTGTAACTTACGCGACATAAATACTAAATAAAGAAACGGTGGTAAATCACAGAGAACAAAAGGTTTCCAAATTAACCTATCGTAACTACCATAGAATGCTAGCTTAATGTACGACCTTCGTGAGCTAAGATGCATAGCGATTCTAAGAATGAGAACTCGCAAAGATCAGCTCTGTCTGGTCTTAAATCACTGAGAGATTGTGATTCCCCTGCCCTGCGCTATTAATTACGCTTAAAAAATTATTTGGATGGAAATTGGGTTGGGAATCCGCTTTTACCTTGCACACACTCTCCCACCACCACAGCGTTAGTTCCAAAAGACCTAACTACACATAAGGACTATCAACCAGGAAAGGTGTCAATCTAAAAATCATCAACTATCAGACATACATGCAAGTGCACTTGCCACAATCATTCACTCATTAGGCACACCAGTGGTAAAAATCGGATCCCAATAATTTCCATCATATGAGTTAACGAATCCCTAAAATCGCATCTATTCCACGGTAAACTCCACACTAACGGACACGATTTATGCTTAACCCTGAGAATATGAGCAAGAGAAAACACCGCTTCTCGAGAAATTACCTACCGCATATAACAAAATTCGCCTTCGTCAAGCATGACGGCTCATGCATACTCGAAAAATACGAGCTAACTAATTAACTACCAGCTGAAATATTTTTCGTGCGTTCTAAGCTAAATCTATCCTATGCATACAGCAGCGCATCTTTACCTGCGGAAAAAAGTTTCAAATTATAAAGCCTGAAGAAAAAAAAAACATTCATGGGAATTTTAAAAAACAGTACACTTACACACAGGAATGAATAACTTACATTACACGCTAGATATACAATAACTAAAACACACTACATAACAATAACTAAAACACACTACATAACAATAAAAATACATCATGAAATACATTAATGTGAACGGTGTGTAGAAAAATGGTGTGAGAAATGACTGAGGAATTGATGTTTCTTGTGGTGTGGTAGGTGTCGCATGTATGGTGCCGTGATCTGATGTGTGTGAAGGCACTGAATTGTATGTGCCCATGATGAACAGGAACCTCGGGAACACCCTCTGAAGAGGAGGAACGAAACAAACAAACGAAACAAAAAGACAAGCTAAAGACACTGGAAGCACTAAAGAAGCGGTACCTACTCACGGCTAAGGAATCTGCTCTAACGCCCTTCCTAAATCTCCCCACCTGCCTATGGCCCTAGCGACTTGGGGATCCATCTGGCAACCCCAGGACAACAGAATGCCCTTTTCCTCCATTTGAAGACATGGAGGTTGGATACGTATGCCGGTACCCATTCGGCCCCTTCCCAATCTTAGCCGTATACCACTTGTATACGTATACCGTCCTCTACCGCGGGGAGGTGTTGGGTAAGGACTGTATCATCCTCGGGTTTTAAGACCGGGTTTACGGCTTTTCCTAAAACCCTCAAATACTCGAGAGGACAAAAAGCGGAATAAAAATTCCAAACACTACATGACATTAGGTATAGAGGACCCATTCCTCCTGCATTTTAAATGCAACCCAACATCATGGAAAAGAAAACAATCATCTTTCGAATACTAAATAAAATACACAACAAGTATTCATTCAATGATATATAACAAAATAAAGTTAACAAAACCTTATACAATATTTCAAATTAAAACTTATACTAAGATTAAACACCAACTATCACCTTAAGCAATATAACTTTATAACAAGCACGTAAGGATGACAGAAGATAGACACTTGGTTTGGAAAATGATGAGAAAACATTCATTAGTTTAAATTATCATAAGATACGTGAACATTTAAAGAGAAGGATGCAAAATGCATCCTTCAATCCCGGGATATGAAAGAGAATCGTCAATCTAGTCTCTTATCTAATAATAGTCCGAGCGCTCTTACTTAAGAAAATATTGTAACTTACGCGACATAAATACTAAATAAAGAAACGGTGGTAAATCACAGAGAACAAAAGGTTTCCAAATTAACCTATCGTAACTACCATAGAATGCTAGCTTAATGTACGACCTTCGTGAGCTAAGATGCATAGCGATTCTAAGAATGAGAACTCGCAAAGATCAGCTCTGTCTGGTCTTAAATCACTGAGAGATTGTGATTCCCCTGCCCTGCGCTATTAATTACGCTTAAAAAATTATTTGGATGGAAATTGGGTTGGGAATCCGCTTTTACCTTGCACACACTCTCCCACCACCACAGCGTTAGTTCCAAAAGACCTAACTACACATAAGGACTATCAACCAGGAAAGGTGTCAATCTAAAAATCATCAACTATCAGACATACATGCAAGTGCACTTGCCACAATCATTCACTCATTAGGCACACCAGTGGTAAAAATCGGATCCCAATAATTTCCATCATATGAGTTAACGAATCCCTAAAATCGCATCTATTCCACGGTAAACTCCACACTAACGGACACGATTTATGCTTAACCCTGAGAATATGAGCAAGAGAAAACACCGCTTCTCGAGAAATTACCTACCGCATATAACAAAATTCGCCTTCGTCAAGCATGACGGCTCATGCATACTCGAAAAATACGAGCTAACTAATTAACTACCAGCTGAAATATTTTTCGTGCGTTCTAAGCTAAATCTATCCTATGAATACAGCAGCGCATCTTTACCTGCGGAAAAAAGTTTCAAATTATAAAGCCTGAAGAAAAAAAAACATTCATGGGAATTTTAAAAAACAGTACACTTACACACAGGAATGAATAACTTACATTACACGCTAGATATACAATAACTAAAACACACTACATAACAATAACTAAAACACACTACATAACAATAAAAATACATCATGAAATACATTAATGTGAACGGTGTGTAGAAAAATGGTGTGAGAAATGACTGAGGAATTGATGTTTCTTGTGGTGTGGTAGGTGTCGCATGTATGGTGCCGTGATCTGATGTATGTGAAGGCACTGAATTGTATGTGCCCATGATGAACAGGAACCTCGGGAACACCCTCTGAAGAGGAGGAACGAAACAAACAAACGAAACAAAAAGACAAGCTAAAGACACTGGAAGCACTAAAGAAGCGGTACCTACTCACGGCTAAGGAATCTGCTCTAACGCCCTTCCTAAATCTCCCCACCTGCCTATGGCCCTAGCGACTTGGGGATCCATCTGGCAACCCCAGGACAACAGAATGCCCTTTTCCTCCATTTGAAGACATGGAGGTTGGATACGTATGCCGGTACCCATTCGGCCCCTTCCCAATCTTAGCCGTATACCACTTGTATACGTATACCGTCCTCTACCGCGGGGAGGTGTTGGGTAAGGACTGTATCATCCTCGGGTTTTAAGACCGGGTTTACGGCTTTTCCTAAAACCCTCAAATACTCGAGAGGACAAAAAGCGGAATAAAAATTCCAAACACTACATGACATTAGGTATAGAGGACCCATTCCTCCTGCATTTTAAATGCAACCCAACATCATGGAAAAGAAAACAATCATCTTTCGAATACTAAATAAAATACACAACAAGTATTCATTCAATGATATATAACAAAATAAAGTTAACAAAACCTTATACAATATTTCAAATTAAAACTTATACTAAGATTAAACACCAACTATCACCTTAAGCAATATAACTTTATAACAAGCACGTAAGGATGACAGAAGATAGACACTTGGTTTGGAAAATGATGAGAAAACATTCATTAGTTTAAATTATCATAAGATACGTGAACATTTAAAGAGAAGGATGCAAAATGCATCCTTCAATCCCGGGATATGAAAGAGAATCGTCAATCTAGTCTCTTATCTAATAATAGTCCGAGCGCTCTTACTTAAGAAAATATTGTAACTTACGCGACATAAATACTAAATAAAGAAACGGTGGTAAATCACAGAGAACAAAAGGTTTCCAAATTAACCTATCGTAACTACCATAGAATGCTAGCTTAATGTACGACCTTCGTGAGCTAAGATGCATAGCGATTCTAAGAATGAGAACTCGCAAAGATCAGCTCTGTCTGGTCTTAAATCACTGAGAGATTGTGATTCCCCTGCCCTGCGCTATTAATTACGCTTAAAAAATTATTTGGATGGAAATTGGGTTGGGAATCCGCTTTTACCTTGCACACACTCTCCCACCACCACAGCGTTAGTTCCAAAAGACCTAACTACACATAAGGACTATCAACCAGGAAAGGTGTCAATCTAAAAATCATCAACTATCAGACATACATGCAAGTGCACTTGCCACAATCATTCACTCATTAGGCACACCAGTGGTAAAAATCGGATCCCAATAATTTCCATCATATGAGTTAACGAATCCCTAAAATCGCATCTATTCCACGGTAAACTCCACACTAACGGACACGATTTATGCTTAACCCTGAGAATATGAGCAAGAGAAAACACCGCTTCTCGAGAAATTACCTACCGCATATAACAAAATTCGCCTTCGTCAAGCATGACGGCTCATGCATACTCGAAAAATACGAGCTAACTAATTAACTACCAGCTGAAATATTTTTCGTGCGTTCTAAGCTAAATCTATCCTATGCATACAGCAGCGCATCTTTACCTGCGGAAAAAAGTTTCAAATTATAAAGCCTGAAGAAAAAAAAAACATTCATGGGAATTAGAAAAAACAGTACACTTACACACAGGAATGAATAACTTACATTACACGCTAGATATACAATAACTAAAACACACTACATAACAATAACTAAAACACACTACATAACAATAAAAATACATCATGAAATACATTAATGTGAACGGTGTGTAGAAAAATGGTGTGAGAAATGACTGAGGAATTGATGTTTCTTGTGGTGTGGTAGGTGTCGCATGTATGGTGCCGTGATCTGATGTGTGTGAAGGCACTGAATTGTATGTGCCCATGATGAACAGGAACCTCGGGAACACCCTCTGAAGAGGAGGAACGAAACAAACAAACGAAACAAAAAGACAAGCTAAAGACACTGGAAGCACTAAAGAAGCGGTACCTACTCACGGCTAAGGAATCTGCTCTAACGCCCTTCCTAAATCTCCCCACCTGCCTATGGCCCTAGCGACTTGGGGATCCATCTGGCAACCCCAGGACAACAGAATGCCCTTTTCCTCCATTTGAAGACATGGAGGTTGGATACGTATGCCGGTACCCATTCGGCCCCTTCCCAATCTTAGCCGTATACCACTTGTATACGTATACCGTCCTCTACCGCGGGGAGGTGTTGGGTAAGGACTGTATCATCCTCGGGTTTTAAGACCGGGTTTACGGCTTTTCCTAAAACCCTCAAATACTCGAGAGGACAAAAAGCGGAATAAAAATTCCAAACACTACATGACATTAGGTATAGAGGACCCATTCCTCCTGCATTTTAAATGCAACCCAACATCATGGAAAAGAAAACAATCATCTTTCGAATACTAAATAAAATACACAACAAGTATTCATTCAATGATATATAACAAAATAAAGTTAACAAAACCTTATACAATATTTCAAATTAAAACTTATACTAAGATTAAACACCAACTATCACCTTAAGCAATATAACTTTATAACAAGCACGTAAGGATGACAGAAGATAGACACTTGGTTTGGAAAATGATGAGAAAACATTCATTAGTTTAAATTATCATAAGATACGTGAACATTTAAAGAGAAGGATGCAAAATGCATCCTTCAATCCCGGGATATGAAAGAGAATCATCAATCTAGTCTCTTATCTAATAATAGTCCGAGCGCTCTTACTTAAGAAAACATTGTAACTTACGCGACATAAATACTAAATAAAGAAACGGTGGTAAATCACAGAGAACAAAAGGTTTCCAAATTAACCTATCGTAACTACCATAGAATGCTAGCTTAATGTACGACCTTCGTGAGCTAAGATGCATAGCGATTCTAAGAATGAGAACTCGCAAAGATCAGCTCTGTCTGGTCTTAAATCACTGAGAGATTGTGATTCCCCTGCCCTGCGCTATTAATTACGCTTAAAAAATTATTTGGATGGAAATTGGGTTGGGAATCCGCTTTTACCTTGCACACACTCTCCCACCACCACAGCGTTAGTTCCAAAAGACCTAACTACACATAAGGACTATCAACCAGGAAAGGTGTCAATCTAAAAATCATCAACTATCAGACATACATGCAAGTGCACTTGCCACAATCATTCACTCATTAGGCACACCAGTGGTAAAAATCGGATCCCAATAATTTCCATCATATGAGTTAACGAATCCCTAAAATCGCATCTATTCCACGGTAAACTCCACACTAACGGACACGATTTATGCTTAACCCTGAGAATATGAGCAAGAGAAAACACCGCTTCTCGAGAAATTACCTACCGCATATAACAAAATTCGCCTTCGTCAAGCATGACGGCTCATGCATACTCGAAAAATACGAGCTAACTAATTAACTACCAGCTGAAATATTTTTCGTGCGTTCTAAGCTAAATCTATCCTATGCATACAGCAGCGCATCTTTACCTGCGGAAAAAAGTTTCAAATTATAAAGCCTGAAGAAAAAAAAAACATTCATGGGAATTTTAAAAAACAGTACACTTACACACAGGAATGAATAACTTACATTACACGCTAGATATACAATAACTAAAACACACTACATAACAATAACTAAAACACACTACATAACAATAAAAATACATCATGAAATACATTAATGTGAACGGTGTGTAGAAAAATGGTGTGAGAAATGACTGAGGAATTGATGTTTCTTGTGGTGTGGTAGGTGTCGCATGTATGGTGCCGTGATCTGATGTGTGTGAAGGCACTGAATTGTATGTGCCCATGATGAACAGGAACCTCGGGAACACCCTCTGAAGAGGAGGAACGAAACAAACAAACGAAACAAAAAGACAAGCTAAAGACACTGGAAGCACTAAAGAAGCGGTACCTACTCACGGCTAAGGAATCTGCTCTAACGCCCTTCCTAAATCTCCCCACCTGCCTATGGCCCTAGCGACTTGGGGATCCATCTGGCAACCCCAGGACAACAGAATGCCCTTTTCCTCCATTTGAAGACATGGAGGTTGGATACGTATGCCGGTACCCATTCGGCCCCTTCCCAATCTTAGCCGTATACCACTTGTATACGTATACCGTCCTCTACCGCGGGGAGGTGTTGGGTAAGGACTGTATCATCCTCGGGTTTTAAGACCGGGTTTACGGCTTTTCCTAAAACCCTCAAATACTCGAGAGGACAAAAAGCGGAATAAAAATTCCAAACACTACATGACATTAGGTATAGAGGACCCATTCCTCCTGCATTTTAAATGCAACCCAACATCATGGAAAAGAAAACAATCATCTTTCGAATACTAAATAAAATACACAACAAGTATTCATTCAATGATATATAACAAAATAAAGTTAACAAAACCTTATACAATATTTCAAATTAAAACTTATACTAAGATTAAACACCAACTATCACCTTAAGCAATATAACTTTATAACAAGCACGTAAGGATGACAGAAGATAGACACTTGGTTTGGAAAATGATGAGAAAACATTCATTAGTTTAAATTATCATAAGATACGTGAACATTTAAAGAGAAGGATGCAAAATGCATCCTTCAATCCCGGGATATGAAAGAGAATCGTCAATCTAGTCTCTTATCTAATAATAGTCCGAGCGCTCTTACTTAAGAAAATATTGTAACTTACGCGACATAAATACTAAATAAAGAAACGGTGGTAAATCACAGAGAACAAAAGGTTTCCAAATTAACCTATCGTAACTACCATAGAATGCTAGCTTAATGTACGACCTTCGTGAGCTAAGATGCATAGCGATTCTAAGAATGAGAACTCGCAAAGATCAGCTCTGTCTGGTCTTAAATCACTGAGAGATTGTGATTCCCCTGCCCTGCGCTATTAATTACGCTTAAAAAATTATTTGGATGGAAATTGGGTTGGGAATCCGCTTTTACCTTGCACACACTCTCCCACCACCACAGCGTTAGTTCCAAAAGACCTAACTACACATAAGGACTATCAACCAGGAAAGGTGTCAATCTAAAAATCATCAACTATCAGACATACATGCAAGTGCACTTGCCACAATCATTCACTCATTAGGCACACCAGTGGTAAAAATCGGATCCCAATAATTTCCATCATATGAGTTAACGAATCCCTAAAATCGCATCTATTCCACGGTAAACTCCACACTAACGGACACGATTTATGCTTAACCCTGAGAATATGAGCAAGAGAAAACACCGCTTCTCGAGAAATTACCTACCGCATATAACAAAATTCGCCTTCGTCAAGCATGACGGCTCATGCATACTCGAAAAATACGAGCTAACTAATTAACTACCAGCTGAAATATTTTTCGTGCGTTCTAAGCTAAATCTATCCTATGAATACAGCAGCGCATCTTTACCTGCGGAAAAAAGTTTCAAATTATAAAGCCTGAAGAAAAAAAAACATTCATGGGAATTTTAAAAAACAGTACACTTACACACAGGAATGAATAACTTACATTACACGCTAGATATACAATAACTAAAACACACTACATAACAATAACTAAAACACACTACATAACAATAAAAATACATCATGAAATACATTAATGTGAACGGTGTGTAGAAAAATGGTGTGAGAAATGACTGAGGAATTGATGTTTCTTGTGGTGTGGTAGGTGTCGCATGTATGGTGCCGTGATCTGATGTGTGTGAAGGCACTGAATTGTATGTGCCCATGATGAACAGGAACCTCGGGAACACCCTCTGAAGAGGAGGAACGAAACAAACAAACGAAACAAAAAGACAAGCTAAAGACACTGGAAGCACTAAAGAAGCGGTACCTACTCACGGCTAAGGAATCTGCTCTAACGCCCTTCCTAAATCTCCCCACCTGCCTATGGCCCTAGCGACTTGGGGATCCATCTGGCAACCCCAGGACAACAGAATGCCCTTTTCCTCCATTTGAAGACATGGAGGTTGGATACGTATGCCGGTACCCATTCGGCCCCTTCCCAATCTTAGCCGTATACCACTTGTATACGTATACCGTCCTCTACCGCGGGGAGGTGTTGGGTAAGGACTGTATCATCCTCGGGTTTTAAGACCGGGTTTACGGCTTTTCCTAAAACCCTCAAATACTCGAGAGGACAAAAAGCGGAATAAAAATTCCAAACACTACATGACATTAGGTATAGAGGACCCATTCCTCCTGCATTTTAAATGCAACCCAACATCATGGAAAAGAAAACAATCATCTTTCGAATACTAAATAAAATACACAACAAGTATTCATTCAATGATATATAACAAAATAAAGTTAACAAAACCTTATACAATATTTCAAATTAAAACTTATACTAAGATTAAACACCAACTATCACCTTAAGCAATATAACTTTATAACAAGCACGTAAGGATGACAGAAGATAGACACTTGGTTTGGAAAATGATGAGAAAACATTCATTAGTTTAAATTATCATAAGATACGTGAACATTTAAAGAGAAGGATGCAAAATGCATCCTTCAATCCCGGGATATGAAAGAGAATCGTCAATCTAGTCTCTTATCTAATAATAGTCCGAGCGCTCTTACTTAAGAAAATATTGTAACTTACGCGACATAAATACTAAATAAAGAAACGGTGGTAAATCACAGAGAACAAAAGGTTTCCAAATTAACCTATCGTAACTACCATAGAATGCTAGCTTAATGTACGACCTTCGTGAGCTAAGATGCATAGCGATTCTAAGAATGAGAACTCGCAAAGATCAGCTCTGTCTGGTCTTAAATCACTGAGAGATTGTGATTCCCCTGCCCTGCGCTATTAATTACGCTTAAAAAATTATTTGGATGGAAATTGGGTTGGGAATCCGCTTTTACCTTGCACACACTCTCCCACCACCACAGCGTTAGTTCCAAAAGACCTAACTACACATAAGGACTATCAACCAGGAAAGGTGTCAATCTAAAAATCATCAACTATCAGACATACATGCAAGTGCACTTGCCACAATCATTCACTCATTAGGCACACCAGTGGTAAAAATCGGATCCCAATAATTTCCATCATATGAGTTAACGAATCCCTAAAATCGCATCTATTCCACGGTAAACTCCACACTAACGGACACGATTTATGCTTAACCCTGAGAATATGAGCAAGAGAAAACACCGCTTCTCGAGAAATTACCTACCGCATATAACAAAATTCGCCTTCGTCAAGCATGACGGCTCATGCATACTCGAAAAATACGAGCTAACTAATTAACTACCAGCTGAAATATTTTTCGTGCGTTCTAAGCTAAATCTATCCTATGAATACAGCAGCGCATCTTTACCTGCGGAAAAAAGTTTCAAATTATAAAGCCTGAAGAAAAAAAAACATTCATGGGAATTTTAAAAAACAGTACACTTACACACAGGAATGAATAACTTACATTACACGCTAGATATACAATAACTAAAACACACTACATAACAATAACTAAAACACACTACATAACAATAAAAATACATCATGAAATACATTAATGTGAACGGTGTGTAGAAAAATGGTGTGAGAAATGACTGAGGAATTGATGTTTCTTGTGGTGTGGTAGGTGTCGCATGTATGGTGCCGTGATCTGATGTGTGTGAAGGCACTGAATTGTATGTGCCCATGATGAACAGGAACCTCGGGAACACCCTCTGAAGAGGAGGAACGAAACAAACAAACGAAACAAAAAGACAAGCTAAAGACACTGGAAGCACTAAAGAAGCGGTACCTACTCACGGCTAAGGAATCTGCTCTAACGCCCTTCCTAAATCTCCCCACCTGCCTATGGCCCTAGCGACTTGGGGATCCATCTGGCAACCCCAGGACAACAGAATGCCCTTTTCCTCCATTTGAAGACATGGAGGTTGGATACGTATGCCGGTACCCATTCGGCCCCTTCCCAATCTTAGCCGTATACCACTTGTATACGTATACCGTCCTCTACCGCGGGGAGGTGTTGGGTAAGGACTGTATCATCCTCGGGTTTTAAGACCGGGTTTACGGCTTTTCCTAAAACCCTCAAATACTCGAGAGGACAAAAAGCGGAATAAAAATTCCAAACACTACATGACATTAGGTATAGAGGACCCATTCCTCCTGCATTTTAAATGCAACCCAACATCATGGAAAAGAAAACAATCATCTTTCGAATACTAAATAAAATACACAACAAGTATTCATTCAATGATATATAACAAAATAAAGTTAACAAAACCTTATACAATATTTCAAATTAAAACTTATACTAAGATTAAACACCAACTATCACCTTAAGCAATATAACTTTATAACAAGCACGTAAGGATGACAGAAGATAGACACTTGGTTTGGAAAATGATGAGAAAACATTCATTAGTTTAAATTATCATAAGATACGTGAACATTTAAAGAGAAGGATGCAAAATGCATCCTTCAATCCCGGGATATGAAAGAGAATCGTCAATCTAGTCTCTTATCTAATAATAGTCCGAGCGCTCTTACTTAAGAAAATATTGTAACTTACGCGACATAAATACTAAATAAAGAAACGGTGGTAAATCACAGAGAACAAAAGGTTTCCAAATTAACCTATCGTAACTACCATAGAATGCTAGCTTAATGTACGACCTTCGTGAGCTAAGATGCATAGCGATTCTAAGAATGAGAACTCGCAAAGATCAGCTCTGTCTGGTCTTAAATCACTGAGAGATTGTGATTCCCCTGCCCTGCGCTATTAATTACGCTTAAAAAATTATTTGGATGGAAATTGGGTTGGGAATCCGCTTTTACCTTGCACACACTCTCCCACCACCACAGCGTTAGTTCCAAAAGACCTAACTACACATAAGGACTATCAACCAGGAAAGGTGTCAATCTAAAAATCATCAACTATCAGACATACATGCAAGTGCACTTGCCACAATCATTCACTCATTAGGCACACCAGTGGTAAAAATCGGATCCCAATAATTTCCATCATATGAGTTAACGAATCCCTAAAATCGCATCTATTCCACGGTAAACTCCACACTAACGGACACGATTTATGCTTAACCCTGAGAATATGAGCAAGAGAAAACACCGCTTCTCGAGAAATTACCTACCGCATATAACAAAATTCGCCTTCGTCAAGCATGACGGCTCATGCATACTCGAAAAATACGAGCTAACTAATTAACTACCAGCTGAAATATTTTTCGTGCGTTCTAAGCTAAATCTATCCTATGCATACAGCAGCGCATCTTTACCTGCGGAAAAAAGTTTCAAATTATAAAGCCTGAAGAAAAAAAAAACATTCATGGGAATTAGAAAAAACAGTACACTTACACACAGGAATGAATAACTTACATTACACGCTAGATATACAATAACTAAAACACACTACATAACAATAACTAAAACACACTACATAACAATAAAAATACATCATGAAATACATTAATGTGAACGGTGTGTAGAAAAATGGTGTGAGAAATGACTGAGGAATTGATGTTTCTTGTGGTGTGGTAGGTGTCGCATGTATGGTGCCGTGATCTGATGTGTGTGAAGGCACTGAATTGTATGTGCCCATGATGAACAGGAACCTCGGGAACACCCTCTGAAGAGGAGGAACGAAACAAACAAACGAAACAAAAAGACAAGCTAAAGACACTGGAAGCACTAAAGAAGCGGTACCTACTCACGGCTAAGGAATCTGCTCTAACGCCCTTCCTAAATCTCCCCACCTGCCTATGGCCCTAGCGACTTGGGGATCCATCTGGCAACCCCAGGACAACAGAATGCCCTTTTCCTCCATTTGAAGACATGGAGGTTGGATACGTATGCCGGTACCCATTCGGCCCCTTCCCAATCTTAGCCGTATACCACTTGTATACGTATACCGTCCTCTACCGCGGGGAGGTGTTGGGTAAGGACTGTATCATCCTCGGGTTTTAAGACCGGGTTTACGGCTTTTCCTAAAACCCTCAAATACTCGAGAGGACAAAAAGCGGAATAAAAATTCCAAACACTACATGACATTAGGTATAGAGGACCCATTCCTCCTGCATTTTAAATGCAACCCAACATCATGGAAAAGAAAACAATCATCTTTCGAATACTAAATAAAATACACAACAAGTATTCATTCAATGATATATAACAAAATAAAGTTAACAAAACCTTATACAATATTTCAAATTAAAACTTATACTAAGATTAAACACCAACTATCACCTTAAGCAATATAACTTTATAACAAGCACGTAAGGATGACAGAAGATAGACACTTGGTTTGGAAAATGATGAGAAAACATTCATTAGTTTAAATTATCATAAGATACGTGAACATTTAAAGAGAAGGATGCAAAATGCATCCTTCAATCCCGGGATATGAAAGAGAATCATCAATCTAGTCTCTTATCTAATAATAGTCCGAGCGCTCTTACTTAAGAAAACATTGTAACTTACGCGACATAAATACTAAATAAAGAAACGGTGGTAAATCACAGAGAACAAAAGGTTTCCAAATTAACCTATCGTAACTACCATAGAATGCTAGCTTAATGTACGACCTTCGTGAGCTAAGATGCATAGCGATTCTAAGAATGAGAACTCGCAAAGATCAGCTCTGTCTGGTCTTAAATCACTGAGAGATTGTGATTCCCCTGCCCTGCGCTATTAATTACGCTTAAAAAATTATTTGGATGGAAATTGGGTTGGGAATCCGCTTTTACCTTGCACACACTCTCCCACCACCACAGCGTTAGTTCCAAAAGACCTAACTACACATAAGGACTATCAACCAGGAAAGGTGTCAATCTAAAAATCATCAACTATCAGACATACATGCAAGTGCACTTGCCACAATCATTCACTCATTAGGCACACCAGTGGTAAAAATCGGATCCCAATAATTTCCATCATATGAGTTAACGAATCCCTAAAATCGCATCTATTCCACGGTAAACTCCACACTAACGGACACGATTTATGCTTAACCCTGAGAATATGAGCAAGAGAAAACACCGCTTCTCGAGAAATTACCTACCGCATATAACAAAATTCGCCTTCGTCAAGCATGACGGCTCATGCATACTCGAAAAATACGAGCTAACTAATTAACTACCAGCTGAAATATTTTTCGTGCGTTCTAAGCTAAATCTATCCTATGCATACAGCAGCGCATCTTTACCTGCGGAAAAAAGTTTCAAATTATAAAGCCTGAAGAAAAAAAAACATTCATGGGAATTTTAAAAAACAGTACACTTACACACAGGAATGAATAACTTACATTACACGCTAGATATACAATAACTAAAACACACTACATAACAATAACTAAAACACACTACATAACAATAAAAATACATCATGAAATACATTAATGTGAACGGTGTGTAGAAAAATGGTGTGAGAAATGACTGAGGAATTGATGTTTCTTGTGGTGTGGTAGGTGTCGCATGTATGGTGCCGTGATCTGATGTGTGTGAAGGCACTGAATTGTATGTGCCCATGATGAACAGGAACCTCGGGAACACCCTCTGAAGAGGAGGAACGAAACAAACAAACGAAACAAAAAGACAAGCTAAAGACACTGGAAGCACTAAAGAAGCGGTACCTACTCACGGCTAAGGAATCTGCTCTAACGCCCTTCCTAAATCTCCCCACCTGCCTATGGCCCTAGCGACTTGGGGATCCATCTGGCAACCCCAGGACAACAGAATGCCCTTTTCCTCCATTTGAAGACATGGAGGTTGGATACGTATGCCGGTACCCATTCGGCCCCTTCCCAATCTTAGCCGTATACCACTTGTATACGTATACCGTCCTCTACCGCGGGGAGGTGTTGGGTAAGGACTGTATCATCCTCGGGTTTTAAGACCGGGTTTACGGCTTTTCCTAAAACCCTCAAATACTCGAGAGGACAAAAAGCGGAATAAAAATTCCAAACACTACATGACATTAGGTATAGAGGACCCATTCCTCCTGCATTTTAAATGCAACCCAACATCATGGAAAAGAAAACAATCATCTTTCGAATACTAAATAAAATACACAACAAGTATTCATTCAATGATATATAACAAAATAAAGTTAACAAAACCTTATACAATATTTCAAATTAAAACTTATACTAAGATTAAACACCAACTATCACCTTAAGCAATATAACTTTATAACAAGCACGTAAGGATGACAGAAGATAGACACTTGGTTTGGAAAATGATGAGAAAACATTCATTAGTTTAAATTATCATAAGATACGTGAACATTTAAAGAGAAGGATGCAAAATGCATCCTTCAATCCCGGGATATGAAAGAGAATCATCAATCTAGTCTCTTATCTAATAATAGTCCGAGCGCTCTTACTTAAGAAAATATTGTAACTTACGCGACATAAATACTAAATAAAGAAACGGTGGTAAATCACAGAGAACAAAAGGTTTCCAAATTAACCTATCGTAACTACCATAGAATGCTAGCTTAATGTACGACCTTCGTGAGCTAAGATGCATAGCGATTCTAAGAATGAGAACTCGCAAAGATCAGCTCTGTCTGGTCTTAAATCACTGAGAGATTGTGATTCCCCTGCCCTGCGCTATTAATTACGCTTAAAAAATTATTTGGATGGAAATTGGGTTGGGAATCCGCTTTTACCTTGCACACACTCTCCCACCACCACAGCGTTAGTTCCAAAAGACCTAACTACACATAAGGACTATCAACCAGGAAAGGTGTCAATCTAAAAATCATCAACTATCAGACATACATGCAAGTGCACTTGCCACAATCATTCACTCATTAGGCACACCAGTGGTAAAAATCGGATCCCAATAATTTCCATCATATGAGTTAACGAATCCCTAAAATCGCATCTATTCCACGGTAAACTCCACACTAACGGACACGATTTATGCTTAACCCTGAGAATATGAGCAAGAGAAAACACCGCTTCTCGAGAAATTACCTACCGCATATAACAAAATTCGCCTTCGTCAAGCATGACGGCTCATGCATACTCGAAAAATACGAGCTAACTAATTAACTACCAGCTGAAATATTTTTCGTGCGTTCTAAGCTAAATCTATCCTATGCATACAGCAGCGCATCTTTACCTGCGGAAAAAAGTTTCAAATTATAAAGCCTGAAGAAAAAAAAAACATTCATGGGAATTTTAAAAAACAGTACACTTACACACAGGAATGAATAACTTACATTACACGCTAGATATACAATAACTAAAACACACTACATAACAATAACTAAAACACACTACATAACAATAAAAATACATCATGAAATACATTAATGTGAACGGTGTGTAGAAAAATGGTGTGAGAAATGACTGAGGAATTGATGTTTCTTGTGGTGTGGTAGGTGTCGCATGTATGGTGCCGTGATCTGATGTGTGTGAAGGCACTGAATTGTATGTGCCCATGATGAACAGGAACCTCGGGAACACCCTCTGAAGAGGAGGAACGAAACAAACAAACGAAACAAAAAGACAAGCTAAAGACACTGGAAGCACTAAAGAAGCGGTACCTACTCACGGCTAAGGAATCTGCTCTAACGCCCTTCCTAAATCTCCCCACCTGCCTATGGCCCTAGCGACTTGGGGATCCATCTGGCAACCCCAGGACAACAGAATGCCCTTTTCCTCCATTTGAAGACATGGAGGTTGGATACGTATGCCGGTACCCATTCGGCCCCTTCCCAATCTTAGCCGTATACCACTTGTATACGTATACCGTCCTCTACCGCGGGGAGGTGTTGGGTAAGGACTGTATCATCCTCGGGTTTTAAGACCGGGTTTACGGCTTTTCCTAAAACCCTCAAATACTCGAGAGGACAAAAAGCGGAATAAAAATTCCAAACACTACATGACATTAGGTATAGAGGACCCATTCCTCCTGCATTTTAAATGCAACCCAACATCATGGAAAAGAAAACAATCATCTTTCGAATACTAAATAAAATACACAACAAGTATTCATTCAATGATATATAACAAAATAAAGTTAACAAAACCTTATACAATATTTCAAATTAAAACTTATACTAAGATTAAACACCAACTATCACCTTAAGCAATATAACTTTATAACAAGCACGTAAGGATGACAGAAGATAGACACTTGGTTTGGAAAATGATGAGAAAACATTCATTAGTTTAAATTATCATAAGATACGTGAACATTTAAAGAGAAGGATGCAAAATGCATCCTTCAATCCCGGGATATGAAAGAGAATCATCAATCTAGTCTCTTATCTAATAATAGTCCGAGCGCTCTTACTTAAGAAAACATTGTAACTTACGCGACATAAATACTAAATAAAGAAACGGTGGTAAATCACAGAGAACAAAAGGTTTCCAAATTAACCTATCGTAACTACCATAGAATGCTAGCTTAATGTACGACCTTCGTGAGCTAAGATGCATAGCGATTCTAAGAATGAGAACTCGCAAAGATCAGCTCTGTCTGGTCTTAAATCACTGAGAGATTGTGATTCCCCTGCCCTGCGCTATTAATTACGCTTAAAAAATTATTTGGATGGAAATTGGGTTGGGAATCCGCTTTTACCTTGCACACACTCTCCCACCACCACAGCGTTAGTTCCAAAAGACCTAACTACACATAAGGACTATCAACCAGGAAAGGTGTCAATCTAAAAATCATCAACTATCAGACATACATGCAAGTGCACTTGCCACAATCATTCACTCATTAGGCACACCAGTGGTAAAAATCGGATCCCAATAATTTCCATCATATGAGTTAACGAATCCCTAAAATCGCATCTATTCCACGGTAAACTCCACACTAACGGACACGATTTATGCTTAACCCTGAGAATATGAGCAAGAGAAAACACCGCTTCTCGAGAAATTACCTACCGCATATAACAAAATTCGCCTTCGTCAAGCATGACGGCTCATGCATACTCGAAAAATACGAGCTAACTAATTAACTACCAGCTGAAATATTTTTCGTGCGTTCTAAGCTAAATCTATCCTATGCATACAGCAGCGCATCTTTACCTGCGGAAAAAAGTTTCAAATTATAAAGCCTGAAGAAAAAAAAACATTCATGGGAATTAGAAAAAACAGTACACTTACACACAGGAATGAATAACTTACATTACACGCTAGATATACAATAACTAAAACACACTACATAACAATAACTAAAACACACTACATAACAATAAAAATACATCATGAAATACATTAATGTGAACGGTGTGTAGAAAAATGGTGTGAGAAATGACTGAGGAATTGATGTTTCTTGTGGTGTGGTAGGTGTCGCATGTATGGTGCCGTGATCTGATGTGTGTGAAGGCACTGAATTGTATGTGCCCATGATGAACAGGAACCTCGGGAACACCCTCTGAAGAGGAGGAACGAAACAAACAAACGAAACAAAAAGACAAGCTAAAGACACTGGAAGCACTAAAGAAGCGGTACCTACTCACGGCTAAGGAATCTGCTCTAACGCCCTTCCTAAATCTCCCCACCTGCCTATGGCCCTAGCGACTTGGGGATCCATCTGGCAACCCCAGGACAACAGAATGCCCTTTTCCTCCATTTGAAGACATGGAGGTTGGATACGTATGCCGGTACCCATTCGGCCCCTTCCCAATCTTAGCCGTATACCACTTGTATACGTATACCGTCCTCTACCGCGGGGAGGTGTTGGGTAAGGACTGTATCATCCTCGGGTTTTAAGACCGGGTTTACGGCTTTTCCTAAAACCCTCAAATACTCGAGAGGACGAAAAGCGGAATAAAAATTCCAAACACTACATGACATTAGGTATAGAGGACCCATTCCTCCTGCATTTTAAATGCAACCCAACATCATGGAAAAGAAAACAATCATCTTTCGAATACTAAATAAAATACACAACAAGTATTCATTCAATGATATATAACAAAATAAAGTTAACAAAACCTTATACAATATTTCAAATTAAAACTTATACTAAGATTAAACACCAACTATCACCTTAAGCAATATAACTTTATAACAAGCACGTAAGGATGACAGAAGATAGACACTTGGTTTGGAAAATGATGAGAAAACATTCATTAGTTTAAATTATCATAAGATACGTGAACATTTAAAGAGAAGGATGCAAAATGCATCCTTCAATCCCGGGATATGAAAGAGAATCATCAATCTAGTCTCTTATCTAATAATAGTCCGAGCGCTCTTACTTAAGAAAACATTGTAACTTACGCGACATAAATACTAAATAAAGAAACGGTGGTAAATCACAGAGAACAAAAGGTTTCCAAATTAACCTATCGTAACTACCATAGAATGCTAGCTTAATGTACGACCTTCGTGAGCTAAGATGCATAGCGATTCTAAGAATGAGAACTCGCAAAGATCAGCTCTGTCTGGTCTTAAATCACTGAGAGATTGTGATTCCCCTGCCCTGCGCTATTAATTACGCTTAAAAAATTATTTGGATGGAAATTGGGTTGGGAATCCGCTTTTACCTTGCACACACTCTCCCACCACCACAGCGTTAGTTCCAAAAGACCTAACTACACATAAGGACTATCAACCAGGAAAGGTGTCAATCTAAAAATCATCAACTATCAGACATACATGCAAGTGCACTTGCCACAATCATTCACTCATTAGGCACACCAGTGGTAAAAATCGGATCCCAATAATTTCCATCATATGAGTTAACGAATCCCTAAAATCGCATCTATTCCACGGTAAACTCCACACTAACGGACACGATTTATGCTTAACCCTGAGAATATGAGCAAGAGAAAACACCGCTTCTCGAGAAATTACCTACCGCATATAACAAAATTCGCCTTCGTCAAGCATGACGGCTCATGCATACTCGAAAAATACGAGCTAACTAATTAACTACCAGCTGAAATATTTTTCGTGCGTTCTAAGCTAAATCTATCCTATGCATACAGCAGCGCATCTTTACCTGCGGAAAAAAGTTTCAAATTATAAAGCCTGAAGAAAAAAAAAACATTCATGGGAATTTTAAAAAACAGTACACTTACACACAGGAATGAATAACTTACATTACACGCTAGATATACAATAACTAAAACACACTACATAACAATAACTAAAACACACTACATAACAATAAAAATACATCATGAAATACATTAATGTGAACGGTGTGTAGAAAAATGGTGTGAGAAATGACTGAGGAATTGATGTTTCTTGTGGTGTGGTAGGTGTCGCATGTATGGTGCCGTGATCTGATGTGTGTGAAGGCACTGAATTGTATGTGCCCATGATGAACAGGAACCTCGGGAAAACCCTCTGAAGAGGAGGAACGAAACAAACAAACGAAACAAAAAGACAAGCTAAAGACACTGGAAGCACTAAAGAAGCGGTACCTACTCACGGCTAAGGAATCTGCTCTAACGCCCTTCCTAAATCTCCCCACCTGCCTATGGCCCTAGCGACTTGGGGATCCATCTGGCAACCCCAGGACAACAGAATGCCCTTTTCCTCCATTTGAAGACATGGAGGTTGGATACGTATGCCGGTACCCATTCGGCCCCTTCCCAATCTTAGCCGTATACCACTTGTATACGTATACAGTCCTCTACCGCGGGGAGGTGTTGGGTAAGGACTGTATCATCCTCGGGTTTTAAGACCGGGTTTACGGCTTTTCCTAAAACCCTCAAATACTCGAGAGGACAAAAAGCGGAATAAAAATTCCAAACACTACATGACATTAGGTATAGAGGACCCATTCCTCCTGCATTTTAAATGCAACCCAACATCATGGAAAAGAAAACAATCATCTTTCGAATACTAAATAAAATACACAACAAGTATTCATTCAATGATATATAACAAAATAAAGTTAACAAAACCTTATACAATATTTCAAATTAAAACTTATACTAAGATTAAACACCAACTATCACCTTTAGCAATATAACTTTATAACAAGCACGTAAGGATGACAGAAGATAGACACTTGGTTTGGAAAATGATGAGAAAACATTCATTAGTTTAAATTATCATAAGATACGTGAACATTTAAAGAGAAGGATGCAAAATGCATCCTTCAATCCCGGGATATGAAAGAGAATCGTCAATCTAGTCTCTTATCTAATAATAGTCCGAGCGCTCTTACTTAAGAAAACATTGTAACTTACGCGACATAAATACTAAATAAAGAAACGGTGGTAAATCACAGAGAACAAAAGGTTTCCAAATTAACCTATCGTAACTACCATAGAATGCTAGCTTAATGTACGACCTTCGTGAGCTAAGATGCATAGCGATTCTAAGAATGAGAACTCGCAAAGATCAGCTCTGTCTGGTCTTAAATCACTGAGAGATTGTGATTCCCCTGCCCTGCGCTATTAATTACGCTTAAAAAATTATTTGGATGGAAATTGGGTTGGGAATCCGCTTTTACCTTGCACACACTCTCCCACCACCACAGCGTTAGTTCCAAAAGACCTAACTACACATAAGGACTATCAACCAGGAAAGGTGTCAATCTAAAAATCATCAACTATCAGACATACATGCAAGTGCACTTGCCACAATCATTCACTCATTAGGCACACCAGTGGTAAAAATCGGATCCCAATAATTTCCATCATATGAGTTAACGAATCCCTAAAATCGCATCTATTCCACGGTAAACTCCACACTAACGGACACGATTTATGCTTAACCCTGAGAATATGAGCAAGAGAAAACACCGCTTCTCGAGAAATTACCTACCGCATATAACAAAATTCGCCTTCGTCAAGCATGACGGCTCATGCATACTCGAAAAATACGAGCTAACTAATTAACTACCAGCTGAAATATTTTTCGTGCGTTCTAAGCTAAATCTATCCTATGCATACAGCAGCGCATCTTTACCTGCGGAAAAAAGTTTCAAATTATAAAGCCTGAAGAAAAAAAAACATTCATGGGAATTAGAAAAAACAGTACACTTACACACAGGAATGAATAACTTACATTACACGCTAGATATACAATAACTAAAACACACTACATAACAATAACTAAAACACACTACATAACAATAAAAATACATCATGAAATACATTAATGTGAACGGTGTGTAGAAAAATGGTGTGAGAAATGACTGAGGAATTGATGTTTCTTGTGGTGTGGTAGGTGTCGCATGTATGGTGCCGTGATCTGATGTGTGTGAAGGCACTGAATTGTATGTGCCCATGATGAACAGGAACCTCGGGAACACCCTCTGAAGAGGAGGAACGAAACAAACAAACGAAACAAAAAGACAAGCTAAAGACACTGGAAGCACTAAAGAAGCGGTACCTACTCACGGCTAAGGAATCTGCTCTAACGCCCTTCCTAAATCTCCCCACCTGCCTATGGCCCTAGCGACTTGGGGATCCATCTGGCAACCCCAGGACAACAGAATGCCCTTTTCCTCCATTTGAAGACATGGAGGTTGGATACGTATGCCGGTACCCATTCGGCCCCTTCCCAATCTTAGCCGTATACCACTTGTATACGTATACCGTCCTCTACCGCGGGGAGGTGTTGGGTAAGGACTGTATCATCCTCGGGTTTTAAGACCGGGTTTACGGCTTTTCCTAAAACCCTCAAATACTCGAGAGGACAAAAAGCGGAATAAAAATTCCAAACACTACATGACATTAGGTATAGAGGACCCATTCCTCCTGCATTTTAAATGCAACCCAACATCATGGAAAAGAAAACAATCATCTTTCGAATACTAAATAAAATACACAACAAGTATTCATTCAATGATATATAACAAAATAAAGTTAACAAAACCTTATACAATATTTCAAATTAAAACTTATACTAAGATTAAACACCAACTATCACCTTAAGCAATATAACTTTATAACAAGCACGTAAGGATGACAGAAGATAGACACTTGGTTTGGAAAATGATGAGAAAACATTCATTAGTTTAAATTATCATAAGATACGTGAACATTTAAAGAGAAGGATGCAAAATGCATCCTTCAATCCCGGGATATGAAAGAGAATCATCAATCTAGTCTCTTATCTAATAATAGTCCGAGCGCTCTTACTTAAGAAAACATTGTAACTTACGCGACATAAATACTAAATAAAGAAACGGTGGTAAATCACAGAGAACAAAAGGTTTCCAAATTAACCTATCGTAACTACCATAGAATGCTAGCTTAATGTACGACCTTCGTGAGCTAAGATGCATAGCGATTCTAAGAATGAGAACTCGCAAAGATCAGCTCTGTCTGGTCTTAAATCACTGAGAGATTGTGATTCCCCTGCCCTGCGCTATTAATTACGCTTAAAAAATTATTTGGATGGAAATTGGGTTGGGAATCCGCTTTTACCTTGCACACACTCTCCCACCACCACAGCGTTAGTTCCAAAAGACCTAACTACACATAAGGACTATCAACCAGGAAAGGTGTCAATCTAAAAATCATCAACTATCAGACATACATGCAAGTGCACTTGCCACAATCATTCACTCATTAGGCACACCAGTGGTAAAAATCGGATCCCAATAATTTCCATCATATGAGTTAACGAATCCCTAAAATCGCATCTATTCCACGGTAAACTCCACACTAACGGACACGATTTATGCTTAACCCTGAGAATATGAGCAAGAGAAAACACCGCTTCTCGAGAAATTACCTACCGCATATAACAAAATTCGCCTTCGTCAAGCATGACGGCTCATGCATACTCGAAAAATACGAGCTAACTAATTAACTACCAGCTGAAATATTTTTCGTGCGTTCTAAGCTAAATCTATCCTATGCATACAGCAGCGCATCTTTACCTGCGGAAAAAAGTTTCAAATTATAAAGCCTGAAGAAAAAAAAAACATTCATGGGAATTTTAAAAAACAGTACACTTACACACAGGAATGAATAACTTACATTACACGCTAGATATACAATAACTAAAACACACTACATAACAATAACTAAAACACACTACATAACAATAAAAATACATCATGAAATACATTAATGTGAACGGTGTGTAGAAAAATGGTGTGAGAAATGACTGAGGAATTGATGTTTCTTGTGGTGTGGTAGGTGTCGCATGTATGGTGCCGTGATCTGATGTGTGTGAAGGCACTGAATTGTATGTGCCCATGATGAACAGGAACCTCGGGAAAACCCTCTGAAGAGGAGGAACGAAACAAACAAACGAAACAAAAAGACAAGCTAAAGACACTGGAAGCACTAAAGAAGCGGTACCTACTCACGGCTAAGGAATCTGCTCTAACGCCCTTCCTAAATCTCCCCACCTGCCTATGGCCCTAGCGACTTGGGGATCCATCTGGCAACCCCAGGACAACAGAATGCCCTTTTCCTCCATTTGAAGACATGGAGGTTGGATACGTATGCCGGTACCCATTCGGCCCCTTCCCAATCTTAGCCGTATACCACTTGTATACGTATACAGTCCTCTACCGCGGGGAGGTGTTGGGTAAGGACTGTATCATCCTCGGGTTTTAAGACCGGGTTTACGGCTTTTCCTAAAACCCTCAAATACTCGAGAGGACAAAAAGCGGAATAAAAATTCCAAACACTACATGACATTAGGTATAGAGGACCCATTCCTCCTGCATTTTAAATGCAACCCAACATCATGGAAAAGAAAACAATCATCTTTCGAATACTAAATAAAATACACAACAAGTATTCATTCAATGATATATAACAAAATAAAGTTAACAAAACCTTATACAATATTTCAAATTAAAACTTATACTAAGATTAAACACCAACTATCACCTTTAGCAATATAACTTTATAACAAGCACGTAAGGATGACAGAAGATAGACACTTGGTTTGGAAAATGATGAGAAAACAGTCATTAGTTTAAATTATCATAAGATACGTGAACATTTAAAGAGAAGGATGCAAAATGCATCCTTCAATCCCGGGATATGAAAGAGAATCGTCAATCTAGTCTCTTATCTAATAATAGTCCGAGCGCTCTTACTTAAGAAAACATTGTAACTTACGCGACATAAATACTAAATAAAGAAACGGTGGTAAATCACAGAGAACAAAAGGTTTCCAAATTAACCTATCGTAACTACCATAGAATGCTAGCTTAATGTACGACCTTCGTGAGCTAAGATGCATAGCGATTCTAAGAATGAGAACTCGCAAAGATCAGCTCTGTCTGGTCTTAAATCACTGAGAGATTGTGATTCCCCTGCCCTGCGCTATTAATTACGCTTAAAAAATTATTTGGATGGAAATTGGGTTGGGAATCCGCTTTTACCTTGCACACACTCTCCCACCACCACAGCGTTAGTTCCAAAAGACCTAACTACACATAAGGACTATCAACCAGGAAAGGTGTCAATCTAAAAATCATCAACTATCAGACATACATGCAAGTGCACTTGCCACAATCATTCACTCATTAGGCACACCAGTGGTAAAAATCGGATCCCAATAATTTCCATCATATGAGTTAACGAATCCCTAAAATCGCATCTATTCCACGGTAAACTCCACACTAACGGACACGATTTATGCTTAACCCTGAGAATATGAGCAAGAGAAAACACCGCTTCTCGAGAAATTACCTACCGCATATAACAAAATTCGCCTTCGTCAAGCATGACGGCTCATGCATACTCGAAAAATACGAGCTAACTAATTAACTACCAGCTGAAATATTTTTCGTGCGTTCTAAGCTAAATCTATCCTATGCATACAGCAGCGCATCTTTACCTGCGGAAAAAAGTTTCAAATTATAAAGCCTGAAGAAAAAAAAAACATTCATGGGAATTTTAAAAAACAGTACACTTACACACAGGAATGAATAACTTACATTACACGCTAGATATACAATAACTAAAACACACTACATAACAATAACTAAAACACACTACATAACAATAAAAATACATCATGAAATACATTAATGTGAACGGTGTGTAGAAAAATGGTGTGAGAAATGACTGAGGAATTGATGTTTCTTGTGGTGTGGTAGGTGTCGCATGTATGGTGCCGTGATCTGATGTGTGTGAAGGCACTGAATTGTATGTGCCCATGATGAACAGGAACCTCGGGAACACCCTCTGAAGAGGAGGAACGAAACAAACAAACGAAACAAAAAGACAAGCTAAAGACACTGGAAGCACTAAAGAAGCGGTACCTACTCACGGCTAAGGAATCTGCTCTAACGCCCTTCCTAAATCTCCCCACCTGCCTATGGCCCTAGCGACTTGGGGATCCATCTGGCAACCCCAGGACAACAGAATGCCCTTTTCCTCCATTTGAAGACATGGAGGTTGGATACGTATGCCGGTACCCATTCGGCCCCTTCCCAATCTTAGCCGTATACCACTTGTATACGTATACCGTCCTCTACCGCGGGGAGGTGTTGGGTAAGGACTGTATCATCCTCGGGTTTTAAGACCGGGTTTACGGCTTTTCCTAAAACCCTCAAATACTCGAGAGGACAAAAAGCGGAATAAAAATTCCAAACACTACATGACATTAGGTATAGAGGACCCATTCCTCCTGCATTTTAAATGCAACCCAACATCATGGAAAAGAAAACAATCATCTTTCGAATACTAAATAAAATACACAACAAGTATTCATTCAATGATATATAACAAAATAAAGTTAACAAAACCTTATACAATATTTCAAATTAAAACTTATACTAAGATTAAACACCAACTATCACCTTAAGCAATATAACTTTATAACAAGCACGTAAGGATGACAGAAGATAGACACTTGGTTTGGAAAATGATGAGAAAACATTCATTAGTTTAAATTATCATAAGATACGTGAACATTTAAAGAGAAGGATGCAAAATGCATCCTTCAATCCCGGGATATGAAAGAGAATCATCAATCTAGTCTCTTATCTAATAATAGTCCGAGCGCTCTTACTTAAGAAAACATTGTAACTTACGCGACATAAATACTAAATAAAGAAACGGTGGTAAATCACAGAGAACAAAAGGTTTCCAAATTAACCTATCGTAACTACCATAGAATGCTAGCTTAATGTACGACCTTCGTGAGCTAAGATGCATAGCGATTCTAAGAATGAGAACTCGCAAAGATCAGCTCTGTCTGGTCTTAAATCACTGAGAGATTGTGATTCCCCTGCCCTGCGCTATTAATTACGCTTAAAAAATTATTTGGATGGAAATTGGGTTGGGAATCCGCTTTTACCTTGCACACACTCTCCCACCACCACAGCGTTAGTTCCAAAAGACCTAACTACACATAAGGACTATCAACCAGGAAAGGTGTCAATCTAAAAATCATCAACTATCAGACATACATGCAAGTGCACTTGCCACAATCATTCACTCATTAGGCACACCAGTGGTAAAAATCGGATCCCAATAATTTCCATCATATGAGTTAACGAATCCCTAAAATCGCATCTATTCCACGGTAAACTCCACACTAACGGACACGATTTATGCTTAACCCTGAGAATATGAGCAAGAGAAAACACCGCTTCTCGAGAAATTACCTACCGCATATAACAAAATTCGCCTTCGTCAAGCATGACGGCTCATGCATACTCGAAAAATACGAGCTAACTAATTAACTACCAGCTGAAATATTTTTCGTGCGTTCTAAGCTAAATCTATCCTATGCATACAGCAGCGCATCTTTACATGCGGAAAAAAGTTTCAAATTATAAAGCCTGAAGAAAAAAAAACATTCATGGGAATTTTAAAAAACAGTACACTTACACACAGGAATGAATAACTTACATTACACGCTAGATATACAATAACTAAAACACACTACATAACAATAACTAAAACACACTACATAACAATAAAAATACATCATGAAATACATTAATGTGAACGGTGTGTAGAAAAATGGTGTGAGAAATGACTGAGGAATTGATGTTTCTTGTGGTGTGGTAGGTGTCGCATGTATGGTGCCGTGATCTGATGTGTGTGAAGGCACTGAATTGTATGTGCCCATGATGAACAGGAACCTCGGGAAAACCCTCTGAAGAGGAGGAACGAAACAAACAAACGAAACAAAAAGACAAGCTAAAGACACTGGAAGCACTAAAGAAGCGGTACCTACTCACGGCTAAGGAATCTGCTCTAACGCCCTTCCTAAATCTCCCCACCTGCCTATGGCCCTAGCGACTTGGGGATCCATCTGGCAACCCCAGGACAACAGAATGCCCTTTTCCTCCATTTGAAGACATGGAGGTTGGATACGTATGCCGGTACCCATTCGGCCCCTTCCCAATCTTAGCCGTATACCACTTGTATACGTATACCGTCCTCTACCGCGGGGAGGTGTTGGGTAAGGACTGTATCATCCTCGGGTTTTAAGACCGGGTTTACGGCTTTTCCTAAAACCCTCAAATACTCGAGAGGACAAAAAGCGGAATAAAAATTCCAAACACTACATGACATTAGGTATAGAGGACCCATTCCTCCTGCATTTTAAATGCAACCCAACATCATGGAAAAGAAAACAATCATCTTTCGAATACTAAATAAAATACACAACAAGTATTCATTCAATGATATATAACAAAATAAAGTTAACAAAACCTTATACAATATTTCAAATTAAAACTTATACTAAGATTAAACACCAACTATCACCTTAAGCAATATAACGTTATAACAAGCACGTAAGGATGACAGAAGATAGACACTTGGTTTGGAAAATGATGAGAAAACATTCATTACTTTAAATTATCATAAGATACGTGAACATTTAAAGAGAAGGATGCAAAATGCATCCTTCAATCCCGGGATATGAAAGAGAATCGTCAATCTAGTCTCTTATCTAATAATAGTCCGAGCGCTCTTACTTAAGAAAATATTGTAACTTACGCGACATAAATACTAAATAAAGAAACGGTGGTAAATCACAGAGAACAAAAGGTTTCCAAATTAACCTATCGTAACTACCATAGAATGCTAGCTTAATGTACGACCTTCGTGAGCTAATATGCATAGCGATTCTAAGAATGAGAACTCGCAAAGATCAGCTCTGTCTGGTCTTAAATCACTGAGAGATTGTGATTCCCCTGCCCTGCGCTATTAATTACGCTTAAAAAATTATTTGGATGGAAATTGGGTTGGGAATCCGCTTTTACCTTGCACACACTCTCCCACCACCACAGCGTTAGTTCCAAAAGACCTAACTACACATAAGGACTATCAACCAGGAAAGGTGTCAATCTAAAAATCATCAACTATCAGACATACATGCAAGTGCACTTGCCACAATCATTCACTCATTAGGCACACCAGTGGTAAAAATCGGATCCCAATAATTTCCATCATATGAGTTAACGAATCCCTAAAATCGCATCTATTCCACGGTAAACTCCACACTAACGGACACGATTTATGCTTAACCCTGAGAATATGAGCAAGAGAAAACACCGCTTCTCGAGAAATTACCTACCGCATATAACAAAATTCGCCTTCGTCAAGCATGACGGCTCATGCATACTCGAAAAATACGAGCTAACTAATTAACTACCAGCTGAAATATTTTTCGTGCGTTCTAAGCTAAATCTATCCTATGCATACAGCAGCGCATCTTTACCTGCGGAAAAAAGTTTCAAATTATAAAGCCTGAAGAAAAAAAAAACATTCATGGGAATTTTAAAAAACAGTACACTTACACACAGGAATGAATAACTTACATTACACGCTAGATATACAATAACTAAAACACACTACATAACAATAACTAAAACACACTACATAACAATAAAAATACATCATGAAATACATTAATGTGAACGGTGTGTAGAAAAATGGTGTGAGAAATGACTGAGGAATTGATGTTTCTTGTGGTGTGGTAGGTGTCGCATGTATGGTGCCGTGATCTGATGTGTGTGAAGGCACTGAATTGTATGTGCCCATGATGAACAGGAACCTCGGGAACACCCTCTGAAGAGGAGGAACGAAACAAACAAACGAAACAAAAAGACAAGCTAAAGACACTGGAAGCACTAAAGAAGCGGTACCTACTCACGGCTAAGGAATCTGCTCTAACGCCCTTCCTAAATCTCCCCACCTGCCTATGGCCCTAGCGACTTGGGGATCCATCTGGCAACCCCAGGACAACAGAATGCCCTTTTCCTCCATTTGAAGACATGGAGGTTGGATACGTATGCCGGTACCCATTCGGCCCCTTCCCAATCTTAGCCGTATACCACTTGTATACGTATACCGTCCTCTACCGCGGGGAGGTGTTGGGTAAGGACTGTATCATCCTCGGGTTTTAAGACCGGGTTTACGGCTTTTCCTAAAACCCTCAAATACTCGAGAGGACAAAAAGCGGAATAAAAATTCCAAACACTACATGACATTAGGTATAGAGGACCCATTCCTCCTGCATTTTAAATGCAACCCAACATCATGGAAAAGAAAACAATCATCTTTCGAATACTAAATAAAATACACAACAAGTATTCATTCAATGATATATAACAAAATAAAGTTAACAAAACCTTATACAATATTTCAAATTAAAACTTATACTAAGATTAAACACCAACTATCACCTTAAGCAATATAACGTTATAACAAGCACGTAAGGATGACAGAAGATAGACACTTGGTTTGGAAAATGATGAGAAAACATTCATTACTTTAAATTATCATAAGATACGTGAACATTTAAAGAGAAGGATGCAAAATGCATCCTTCAATCCCGGGATATGAAAGAGAATCGTCAATCTAGTCTCTTATCTAATAATAGTCCGAGCGCTCTTACTTAAGAAAATATTGTAACTTACGCGACATAAATACTAAATAAAGAAACGGTGGTAAATCACAGAGAACAAAAGGTTTCCAAATTAACCTATCGTAACTACCATAGAATGCTAGCTTAATGTACGACCTTCGTGAGCTAAGATGCATAGCGATTCTAAGAATGAGAACTCGCAAAGATCAGCTCTGTCTGGTCTTAAATCACTGAGAGATTGTGATTCCCCTGCCCTGCGCTATTAATTACGCTTAAAAAATTATTTGGATGGAAATTGGGTTGGGAATCCGCTTTTACCTTGCACACACTCTCCCACCACCACAGCGTTAGTTCCAAAAGACCTAACTACACATAAGGACTATCAACCAGGAAAGGTGTCAATCTAAAAATCATCAACTATCAGACATACATGCAAGTGCACTTGCCACAATCATTCACTCATTAGGCACACCAGTGGTAAAAATCGGATCCCAATAATTTCCATCATCTGAGTTAACGAATCCCTAAAATCGCATCTATTCCACGGTAAACTCCACACTAACGGACACGATTTATGCTTAACCCTGAGAATATGAGCAAGAGAAAACACCGCTTCTCGAGAAATTACCTACCGCATATAACAAAATTCGCCTTCGTCAAGCATGACGGCTCATGCATACTCGAAAAATACGAGCTAACTAATTAACTACCAGCTGAAATATTTTTCGTGCGTTCTAAGCTAAATCTATCCTATGCATACAGCAGCGCATCTTTACCTGCGGAAAAAAGTTTCAAATTATAAAGCCTGAAGAAAAAAAAAACATTCATGGGAATTTTAAAAAACAGTACACTTACACACAGGAATGAATAACTTACATTACACGCTAGATATACAATAACTAAAACACACTACATAACAATAACTAAAACACACTACATAACAATAAAAATACATCATGAAATACATTAATGTGAACGGTGTGTAGAAAAATGGTGTGAGAAATGACTGAGGAATTGATGTTTCTTGTGGTGTGGTAGGTGTCGCATGTATGGTGCCGTGATCTGATGTGTGTGAAGGCACTGAATTGTATGTGCCCATGATGAACAGGAACCTCGGGAACACCCTCTGAAGAGGAGGAACGAAACAAACAAACGAAACAAAAAGACAAGCTAAAGACACTGGAAGCACTAAAGAAGCGGTACCTACTCACGGCTAAGGAATCTGCTCTAACGCCCTTCCTAAATCTCCCCACCTGCCTATGGCCCTAGTGACTTGGGGATCCATCTGGCAACCCCAGGACAACAGAATGCCCTTTTCCTCCATTTGAAGACATGGAGGTTGGATACGTATGCCGGTACCCATTCGGCCCCTTCCCAATCTTAGCCGTATACCACTTGTATACGTATACCGTCCTCTACCGCGGGGAGGTGTTGGGTAATGACTGTATCATCCTCGGGTTTTAAGACCGGGTTTACGGCTTTTCCTAAAACCCTCAAATACTCGAGAGGACAAAAAGCGGAATAAAAATTCCAAACACTACATGACATTAGGTATAGAGGACCCATTCCTCCTGCATTTTACATGCAACCCAACATCATGGAAAAGAAAACAATCATCTTTCGAATACTAAATAAAATACACAACAAGTATTCATTCAATGATATATAACAAAATAAAGTTAACAAAACCTTATACAATATTTCAAATTAAAACTTATACTAAGATTAAACACCAACTATCACCTTAAGCAATATAACGTTATAACAAGCACGTAAGGATGACAGAAGATAGACACTTGGTTTGGAAAATGATGAGAAAACATTCATTACTTTAAATTATCATAAGATACGTGAACATTTAAAGAGAAGGATGCAAAATGCATCCTTCAATCCCGGGATATGAAAGAGAATCGTCAATCTAGTCTCTTATCTAATAATAGTCCGAGCGCTCTTACTTAAGAAAATATTGTAACTTACGCGACATAAATACTAAATAAAGAAACGGTGGTAAATCACAGAGAACAAAAGGTTTCCAAATTAACCTATCGTAACTACCATAGAATGCTAGCTTAATGTACGACCTTCGTGAGCTAAGATGCATAGCGATTCTAAGAATGAGAACTCGCAAAGATCAGCTCTGTCTGGTCTTAAATCACTGAGAGATTGTGATTCCCCTGCCCTGCGCTATTAATTACGCTTAAAAAATTATTTGGATGGAAATTGGGTTGGGAATCCGCTTTTACCTTGCACACACTCTCCCACCACCACAGCGTTAGTTCCAAAAGACCTAACTACACATAAGGACTATCAACCAGGAAAGGTGTCAATCTAAAAATCATCAACTATCAGACATACATGCAAGTGCACTTGCCACAATCATTCACTCATTAGGCACACCAGTGGTAAAAATCGGATCCCAATAATTTCCATCATCTGAGTTAACGAATCCCTAAAATCGCATCTATTCCACGGTAAACTCCACACTAACGGACACGATTTATGCTTAACCCTGAGAATATGAGCAAGAGAAAACACCGCTTCTCGAGAAATTACCTACCGCATATAACAAAATTCGCCTTCGTCAAGCATGACGGCTCATGCATACTCGAAAAATACGAGCTAACTAATTAACTACCAGCTGAAATATTTTTCGTGCGTTCTAAGCTAAATCTATCCTATGCATACAGCAGCGCATCTTTACCTGCGGAAAAAAGTTTCAAATTATAAAGCCTGAAGAAAAAAAAAACATTCATGGGAATTTTAAAAAACAGTACACTTACACACAGGAATGAATAACTTACATTACACGCTAGATATACAATAACTAAAACACACTACATAACAATAACTAAAACACACTACATAACAATAAAAATACATCATGAAATACATTAATGTGAACGGTGTGTAGAAAAATGGTGTGAGAAATGACTGAGGAATTGATGTTTCTTGTGGTGTGGTAGGTGTCGCATGTATGGTGCCGTGATCTGATGTGTGTGAAGGCACTGAATTGTATGTGCCCATGATGAACAGGAACCTCGGGAACACCCTCTGAAGAGGAGGAACGAAACAAACAAACGAAACAAAAAGACAAGCTAAAGACACTGGAAGCACTAAAGAAGCGGTACCTACTCACGGCTAAGGAATCTGCTCTAACGCCCTTCCTAAATCTCCCCACCTGCCTATGGCCCTAGCGACTTGGGGATCCATCTGGCAACCCCAGGACAACAGAATGCCCTTTTCCTCCATTTGAAGACATGGAGGTTGGATACGTATGCCGGTACCCATTCGGCCCCTTCCCAATCTTAGCCGTATACCACTTGTATACGTATACCGTCCTCTACCGCGGGGAGGTGTTGGGTAAGGACTGTATCATCCTCGGGTTTTAAGACCGGGTTTACGGCTTTTCCTAAAACCCTCAAATACTCGAGAGGACAAAAAGCGGAATAAAAATTCCAAACACTACATGACATTAGGTATAGAGGACCCATTCCTCCTGCATTTTAAATGCAACCCAACATCATGGAAAAGAAAACAATCATCTTTCGAATACTAAATAAAATACACAACAAGTATTCATTCAATGATATATAACAAAATAAAGTTAACAAAACCTTATACAATATTTCAAATTAAAACTTATACTAAGATTAAACACCAACTATCACCTTAAGCAATATAACTTTATAACAAGCACGTAAGGATGACAGAAGATAGACACTTGGTTTGGAAAATGATGAGAAAACATTCATTAGTTTAAATTATCATAAGATACGTGAACATTTAAAGAGAAGGATGCAAAATGCATCCTTCAATCCCGGGATATGAAAGAGAATCATCAATCTAGTCTCTTATCTAATAATAGTCCGAGCGCTCTTACTTAAGAAAACATTGTAACTTACGCGACATAAATACTAAATAAAGAAACGGTGGTAAATCACAGAGAACAAAAGGTTTCCAAATTAACCTATCGTAACTACCATAGAATGCTAGCTTAATGTACGACCTTCGTGAGCTAAGATGCATAGCGATTCTAAGAATGAGAACTCGCAAAGATCAGCTCTGTCTGGTCTTAAATCACTGAGAGATTGTGATTCCCCTGCCCTGCGCTATTAATTACGCTTAAAAAATTATTTGGATGGAAATTGGGTTGGGAATCCGCTTTTACCTTGCACACACTCTCCCACCACCACAGCGTTAGTTCCAAAAGACCTAACTACACATAAGGACTATCAACCAGGAAAGGTGTCAATCTAAAAATCATCAACTATCAGACATACATGCAAGTGCACTTGCCACAATCATTCACTCATTAGGCACACCAGTGGTAAAAATCGGATCCCAATAATTTCCATCATATGAGTTAACGAATCCCTAAAATCGCATCTATTCCACGGTAAACTCCACACTAACGGACACGATTTATGCTTAACCCTGAGAATATGAGCAAGAGAAAACACCGCTTCTCGAGAAATTACCTACCGCATATAACAAAATTCGCCTTCGTCAAGCATGACGGCTCATGCATACTCGAAAAATACGAGCTAACTAATTAACTACCAGCTGAAATATTTTTCGTGCGTTCTAAGCTAAATCTATCCTATGCATACAGCAGCGCATCTTTACCTGCGGAAAAAAGTTTCAAATTATAAAGCCTGAAGAAAAAAAAAACATTCATGGGAATTTTAAAAAACAGTACACTTACACACAGGAATGAATAACTTACATTACACGCTAGATATACAATAACTAAAACACACTACATAACAATAACTAAAACACACTACATAACAATAAAAATACATCATGAAATACATTAATGTGAACGGTGTGTAGAAAAATGGTGTGAGAAATGACTGAGGAATTGATGTTTCTTGTGGTGTGGTAGGTGTCGCATGTATGGTGCCGTGATCTGATGTGTGTGAAGGCACTGAATTGTATGTGCCCATGATGAACAGGAACCTCGGGAAAACCCTCTGAAGAGGAGGAACGAAACAAACAAACGAAACAAAAAGACAAGCTAAAGACACTGGAAGCACTAAAGAAGCGGTACCTACTCACGGCTAAGGAATCTGCTCTAACGCCCTTCCTAAATCTCCCCACCTGCCTATGGCCCTAGCGACTTGGGGATCCATCTGGCAACCCCAGGACAACAGAATGCCCTTTTCCTCCATTTGAAGACATGGAGGTTGGATACGTATGCCGGTACCCATTCGGCCCCTTCCCAATCTTAGCCGTATACCACTTGTATACGTATACAGTCCTCTACCGCGGGGAGGTGTTGGGTAAGGACTGTATCATCCTCGGGTTTTAAGACCGGGTTTACGGCTTTTCCTAAAACCCTCAAATACTCGAGAGGACAAAAAGCGGAATAAAAATTCCAAACACTACATGACATTAGGTATAGAGGACCCATTCCTCCTGCATTTTAAATGCAACCCAACATCATGGAAAAGAAAACAATCATCTTTCGAATACTAAATAAAATACACAACAAGTATTCATTCAATGATATATAACAAAATAAAGTTAACAAAACCTTATACAATATTTCAAATTAAAACTTATACTAAGATTAAACACCAACTATCACCTTTAGCAATATAACTTTATAACAAGCACGTAAGGATGACAGAAGATAGACACTTGGTTTGGAAAATGATGAGAAAACATTCATTAGTTTAAATTATCATAAGATACGTGAACATTTAAAGAGAAGGATGCAAAATGCATCCTTCAATCCCGGGATATGAAAGAGAATCGTCAATCTAGTCTCTTATCTAATAATAGTCCGAGCGCTCTTACTTAAGAAAACATTGTAACTTACGCGACATAAATACTAAATAAAGAAACGGTGGTAAATCACAGAGAACAAAAGGTTTCCAAATTAACCTATCGTAACTACCATAGAATGCTAGCTTAATGTACGACCTTCGTGAGCTAAGATGCATAGCGATTCTAAGAATGAGAACTCGCAAAGATCAGCTCTGTCTGGTCTTAAATCACTGAGAGATTGTGATTCCCCTGCCCTGCGCTATTAATTACGCTTAAAAAATTATTTGGATGGAAATTGGGTTGGGAATCCGCTTTTACCTTGCACACACTCTCCCACCACCACAGCGTTAGTTCCAAAAGACCTAACTACACATAAGGACTATCAACCAGGAAAGGTGTCAATCTAAAAATCATCAACTATCAGACATACATGCAAGTGCACTTGCCACAATCATTCACTCATTAGGCACACCAGTGGTAAAAATCGGATCCCAATAATTTCCATCATATGAGTTAACGAATCCCTAAAATCGCATCTATTCCACGGTAAACTCCACACTAACGGACACGATTTATGCTTAACCCTGAGAATATGAGCAAGAGAAAACACCGCTTCTCGAGAAATTACCTACCGCATATAACAAAATTCGCCTTCGTCAAGCATGACGGCTCATGCATACTCGAAAAATACGAGCTAACTAATTAACTACCAGCTGAAATATTTTTCGTGCGTTCTAAGCTAAATCTATCCTATGCATACAGCAGCGCATCTTTACCTGCGGAAAAAAGTTTCAAATTATAAAGCCTGAAGAAAAAAAAAACATTCATGGGAATTTTAAAAAACAGTACACTTACACACAGGAATGAATAACTTACATTACACGCTAGATATACAATAACTAAAACACACTACATAACAATAACTAAAACACACTACATAACAATAAAAATACATCATGAAATACATTAATGTGAACGGTGTGTAGAAAAATGGTGTGAGAAATGACTGAGGAATTGATGTTTCTTGTGGTGTGGTAGGTGTCGCATGTATGGTGCCGTGATCTGATGTGTGTGAAGGCACTGAATTGTATGTGCCCATGATGAACAGGAACCTCGGGAACACCCTCTGAAGAGGAGGAACGAAACAAACAAACGAAACAAAAAGACAAGCTAAAGACACTGGAAGCACTAAAGAAGCGGTACCTACTCACGGCTAAGGAATCTGCTCTAACGCCCTTCCTAAATCTCCCCACCTGCCTATGGCCCTAGCGACTTGGGGATCCATCTGGCAACCCCAGGACAACAGAATGCCCTTTTCCTCCATTTGAAGACATGGAGGTTGGATACGTATGCCGGTACCCATTCGGCCCCTTCCCAATCTTAGCCGTATACCACTTGTATACGTATACCGTCCTCTACCGCGGGGAGGTGTTGGGTAAGGACTGTATCATCCTCGGGTTTTAAGACCGGGTTTACGGCTTTTCCTAAAACCCTCAAATACTCGAGAGGACAAAAAGCGGAATAAAAATTCCAAACACTACATGACATTAGGTATAGAGGACCCATTCCTCCTGCATTTTAAATGCAACCCAACATCATGGAAAAGAAAACAATCATCTTTCGAATACTAAATAAAATACACAACAAGTATTCATTCAATGATATATAACAAAATAAAGTTAACAAAACCTTATACAATATTTCAAATTAAAACTTATACTAAGATTAAACACCAACTATCACCTTAAGCAATATAACTTTATAACAAGCACGTAAGGATGACAGAAGATAGACACTTGGTTTGGAAAATGATGAGAAAACATTCATTAGTTTAAATTATCATAAGATACGTGAACATTTAAAGAGAAGGATGCAAAATGCATCCTTCAATCCCGGGATATGAAAGAGAATCATCAATCTAGTCTCTTATCTAATAATAGTCCGAGCGCTCTTACTTAAGAAAACATTGTAACTTACGCGACATAAATACTAAATAAAGAAACGGTGGTAAATCACAGAGAACAAAAGGTTTCCAAATTAACCTATCGTAACTACCATAGAATGCTAGCTTAATGTACGACCTTCGTGAGCTAAGATGCATAGCGATTCTAAGAATGAGAACTCGCAAAGATCAGCTCTGTCTGGTCTTAAATCACTGAGAGATTGTGATTCCCCTGCCCTGCGCTATTAATTACGCTTAAAAAATTATTTGGATGGAAATTGGGTTGGGAATCCGCTTTTACCTTGCACACACTCTCCCACCACCACAGCGTTAGTTCCAAAAGACCTAACTACACATAAGGACTATCAACCAGGAAAGGTGTCAATCTAAAAATCATCAACTATCAGACATACATGCAAGTGCACTTGCCACAATCATTCACTCATTAGGCACACCAGTGGTAAAAATCGGATCCCAATAATTTCCATCATATGAGTTAACGAATCCCTAAAATCGCATCTATTCCACGGTAAACTCCACACTAACGGACACGATTTATGCTTAACCCTGAGAATATGAGCAAGAGAAAACACCGCTTCTCGAGAAATTACCTACCGCATATAACAAAATTCGCCTTCGTCAAGCATGACGGCTCATGCATACTCGAAAAATACGAGCTAACTAATTAACTACCAGCTGAAATATTTTTCGTGCGTTCTAAGCTAAATCTATCCTATGCATACAGCAGCGCATCTTTACATGCGGAAAAAAGTTTCAAATTATAAAGCCTGAAGAAAAAAAAACATTCATGGGAATTTTAAAAAACAGTACACTTACACACAGGAATGAATAACTTACATTACACGCTAGATATACAATAACTAAAACACACTACATAACAATAACTAAAACACACTACATAACAATAAAAATACATCATGAAATACATTAATGTGAACGGTGTGTAGAAAAATGGTGTGAGAAATGACTGAGGAATTGATGTTTCTTGTGGTGTGGTAGGTGTCGCATGTATGGTGCCGTGATCTGATGTGTGTGAAGGCACTGAATTGTATGTGCCCATGATGAACAGGAACCTCGGGAAAACCCTCTGAAGAGGAGGAACGAAACAAACAAACGAAACAAAAAGACAAGCTAAAGACACTGGAAGCACTAAAGAAGCGGTACCTACTCACGGCTAAGGAATCTGCTCTAACGCCCTTCCTAAATCTCCCCACCTGCCTATGGCCCTAGCGACTTGGGGATCCATCTGGCAACCCCAGGACAACAGAATGCCCTTTTCCTCCATTTGAAGACATGGAGGTTGGATACGTATGCCGGTACCCATTCGGCCCCTTCCCAATCTTAGCCGTATACCACTTGTATACGTATACCGTCCTCTACCGCGGGGAGGTGTTGGGTAAGGACTGTATCATCCTCGGGTTTTAAGACCGGGTTTACGGCTTTTCCTAAAACCCTCAAATACTCGAGAGGACAAAAAGCGGAATAAAAATTCCAAACACTACATGACATTAGGTATAGAGGACCCATTCCTCCTGCATTTTAAATGCAACCCAACATCATGGAAAAGAAAACAATCATCTTTCGAATACTAAATAAAATACACAACAAGTATTCATTCAATGATATATAACAAAATAAAGTTAACAAAACCTTATACAATATTTCAAATTAAAACTTATACTAAGATTAAACACCAACTATCACCTTAAGCAATATAACGTTATAACAAGCACGTAAGGATGACAGAAGATAGACACTTGGTTTGGAAAATGATGAGAAAACATTCATTACTTTAAATTATCATAAGATACGTGAACATTTAAAGAGAAGGATGCAAAATGCATCCTTCAATCCCGGGATATGAAAGAGAATCGTCAATCTAGTCTCTTATCTAATAATAGTCCGAGCGCTCTTACTTAAGAAAATATTGTAACTTACGCGACATAAATACTAAATAAAGAAACGGTGGTAAATCACAGAGAACAAAAGGTTTCCAAATTAACCTATCGTAACTACCATAGAATGCTAGCTTAATGTACGACCTTCGTGAGCTAATATGCATAGCGATTCTAAGAATGAGAACTCGCAAAGATCAGCTCTGTCTGGTCTTAAATCACTGAGAGATTGTGATTCCCCTGCCCTGCGCTATTAATTACGCTTAAAAAATTATTTGGATGGAAATTGGGTTGGGAATCCGCTTTTACCTTGCACACACTCTCCCACCACCACAGCGTTAGTTCCAAAAGACCTAACTACACATAAGGACTATCAACCAGGAAAGGTGTCAATCTAAAAATCATCAACTATCAGACATACATGCAAGTGCACTTGCCACAATCATTCACTCATTAGGCACACCAGTGGTAAAAATCGGATCCCAATAATTTCCATCATATGAGTTAACGAATCCCTAAAATCGCATCTATTCCACGGTAAACTCCACACTAACGGACACGATTTATGCTTAACCCTGAGAATATGAGCAAGAGAAAACACCGCTTCTCGAGAAATTACCTACCGCATATAACAAAATTCGCCTTCGTCAAGCATGACGGCTCATGCATACTCGAAAAATACGAGCTAACTAATTAACTACCAGCTGAAATATTTTTCGTGCGTTCTAAGCTAAATCTATCCTATGCATACAGCAGCGCATCTTTACCTGCGGAAAAAAGTTTCAAATTATAAAGCCTGAAGAAAAAAAAAACATTCATGGGAATTTTAAAAAACAGTACACTTACACACAGGAATGAATAACTTACATTACACGCTAGATATACAATAACTAAAACACACTACATAACAATAACTAAAACACACTACATAACAATAAAAATACATCATGAAATACATTAATGTGAACGGTGTGTAGAAAAATGGTGTGAGAAATGACTGAGGAATTGATGTTTCTTGTGGTGTGGTAGGTGTCGCATGTATGGTGCCGTGATCTGATGTGTGTGAAGGCACTGAATTGTATGTGCCCATGATGAACAGGAACCTCGGGAACACCCTCTGAAGAGGAGGAACGAAACAAACAAACGAAACAAAAAGACAAGCTAAAGACACTGGAAGCACTAAAGAAGCGGTACCTACTCACGGCTAAGGAATCTGCTCTAACGCCCTTCCTAAATCTCCCCACCTGCCTATGGCCCTAGCGACTTGGGGATCCATCTGGCAACCCCAGGACAACAGAATGCCCTTTTCCTCCATTTGAAGACATGGAGGTTGGATACGTATGCCGGTACCCATTCGGCCCCTTCCCAATCTTAGCCGTATACCACTTGTATACGTATACCGTCCTCTACCGCGGGGAGGTGTTGGGTAAGGACTGTATCATCCTCGGGTTTTAAGACCGGGTTTACGGCTTTTCCTAAAACCCTCAAATACTCGAGAGGACAAAAAGCGGAATAAAAATTCCAAACACTACATGACATTAGGTATAGAGGACCCATTCCTCCTGCATTTTAAATGCAACCCAACATCATGGAAAAGAAAACAATCATCTTTCGAATACTAAATAAAATACACAACAAGTATTCATTCAATGATATATAACAAAATAAAGTTAACAAAACCTTATACAATATTTCAAATTAAAACTTATACTAAGATTAAACACCAACTATCACCTTAAGCAATATAACGTTATAACAAGCACGTAAGGATGACAGAAGATAGACACTTGGTTTGGAAAATGATGAGAAAACATTCATTACTTTAAATTATCATAAGATACGTGAACATTTAAAGAGAAGGATGCAAAATGCATCCTTCAATCCCGGGATATGAAAGAGAATCGTCAATCTAGTCTCTTATCTAATAATAGTCCGAGCGCTCTTACTTAAGAAAATATTGTAACTTACGCGACATAAATACTAAATAAAGAAACGGTGGTAAATCACAGAGAACAAAAGGTTTCCAAATTAACCTATCGTAACTACCATAGAATGCTAGCTTAATGTACGACCTTCGTGAGCTAAGATGCATAGCGATTCTAAGAATGAGAACTCGCAAAGATCAGCTCTGTCTGGTCTTAAATCACTGAGAGATTGTGATTCCCCTGCCCTGCGCTATTAATTACGCTTAAAAAATTATTTGGATGGAAATTGGGTTGGGAATCCGCTTTTACCTTGCACACACTCTCCCACCACCACAGCGTTAGTTCCAAAAGACCTAACTACACATAAGGACTATCAACCAGGAAAGGTGTCAATCTAAAAATCATCAACTATCAGACATACATGCAAGTGCACTTGCCACAATCATTCACTCATTAGGCACACCAGTGGTAAAAATCGGATCCCAATAATTTCCATCATCTGAGTTAACGAATCCCTAAAATCGCATCTATTCCACGGTAAACTCCACACTAACGGACACGATTTATGCTTAACCCTGAGAATATGAGCAAGAGAAAACACCGCTTCTCGAGAAATTACCTACCGCATATAACAAAATTCGCCTTCGTCAAGCATGACGGCTCATGCATACTCGAAAAATACGAGCTAACTAATTAACTACCAGCTGAAATATTTTTCGTGCGTTCTAAGCTAAATCTATCCTATGCATACAGCAGCGCATCTTTACCTGCGGAAAAAAGTTTCAAATTATAAAGCCTGAAGAAAAAAAAACATTCATGGGAATTTTAAAAAACAGTACACTTACACACAGGAATGAATAACTTACATTACACGCTAGATATACAATAACTAAAACACACTACATAACAATAACTAAAACACACTACATAACAATAAAAATACATCATGAAATACATTAATGTGAACGGTGTGTAGAAAAATGGTGTGAGAAATGACTGAGGAATTGATGTTTCTTGTGGTGTGGTAGGTGTCGCATGTATGGTGCCGTGATCTGATGTGTGTGAAGGCACTGAATTGTATGTGCCCATGATGAACAGGAACCTCGGGAACACCCTCTGAAGAGGAGGAACGAAACAAACAAACGAAACAAAAAGACAAGCTAAAGACACTGGAAGCACTAAAGAAGCGGTACCTACTCACGGCTAAGGAATCTGCTCTAACGCCCTTCCTAAATCTCCCCACCTGCCTATGGCCCTAGTGACTTGGGGATCCATCTGGCAACCCCAGGACAACAGAATGCCCTTTTCCTCCATTTGAAGACATGGAGGTTGGATACGTATGCCGGTACCCATTCGGCCCCTTCCCAATCTTAGCCGTATACCACTTGTATACGTATACCGTCCTCTACCGCGGGGAGGTGTTGGGTAATGACTGTATCATCCTCGGGTTTTAAGACCGGGTTTACGGCTTTTCCTAAAACCCTCAAATACTCGAGAGGACAAAAAGCGGAATAAAAATTCCAAACACTACATGACATTAGGTATAGAGGACCCATTCCTCCTGCATTTTACATGCAACCCAACATCATGGAAAAGAAAACAATCATCTTTCGAATACTAAATAAAATACACAACAAGTATTCATTCAATGATATATAACAAAATAAAGTTAACAAAACCTTATACAATATTTCAAATTAAAACTTATACTAAGATTAAACACCAACTATCACCTTAAGCAATATAACGTTATAACAAGCACGTAAGGATGACAGAAGATAGACACTTGGTTTGGAAAATGATGAGAAAACATTCATTACTTTAAATTATCATAAGATACGTGAACATTTAAAGAGAAGGATGCAAAATGCATCCTTCAATCCCGGGATATGAAAGAGAATCGTCAATCTAGTCTCTTATCTAATAATAGTCCGAGCGCTCTTACTTAAGAAAATATTGTAACTTACGCGACATAAATACTAAATAAAGAAACGGTGGTAAATCACAGAGAACAAAAGGTTTCCAAATTAACCTATCGTAACTACCATAGAATGCTAGCTTAATGTACGACCTTCGTGAGCTAAGATGCATAGCGATTCTAAGAATGAGAACTCGCAAAGATCAGCTCTGTCTGGTCTTAAATCACTGAGAGATTGTGATTCCCCTGCCCTGCGCTATTAATTACGCTTAAAAAATTATTTGGATGGAAATTGGGTTGGGAATCCGCTTTTACCTTGCACACACTCTCCCACCACCACAGCGTTAGTTCCAAAAGACCTAACTACACATAAGGACTATCAACCAGGAAAGGTGTCAATCTAAAAATCATCAACTATCAGACATACATGCAAGTGCACTTGCCACAATCATTCACTCATTAGGCACACCAGTGGTAAAAATCGGATCCCAATAATTTCCATCATCTGAGTTAACGAATCCCTAAAATCGCATCTATTCCACGGTAAACTCCACACTAACGGACACGATTTATGCTTAACCCTGAGAATATGAGCAAGAGAAAACACCGCTTCTCGAGAAATTACCTACCGCATATAACAAAATTCGCCTTCGTCAAGCATGACGGCTCATGCATACTCGAAAAATACGAGCTAACTAATTAACTACCAGCTGAAATATTTTTCGTGCGTTCTAAGCTAAATCTATCCTATGCATACAGCAGCGCATCTTTACCTGCGGAAAAAAGTTTCAAATTATAAAGCCTGAAGAAAAAAAAAACATTCATGGGAATTTTAAAAAACAGTACACTTACACACAGGAATGAATAACTTACATTACACGCTAGATATACAATAACTAAAACACACTACATAACAATAACTAAAACACACTACATAACAATAAAAATACATCATGAAATACATTAATGTGAACGGTGTGTAGAAAAATGGTGTGAGAAATGACTGAGGAATTGATGTTTCTTGTGGTGTGGTAGGTGTCGCATGTATGGTGCCGTGATCTGATGTGTGTGAAGGCACTGAATTGTATGTGCCCATGATGAACAGGAACCTCGGGAACACCCTCTGAAGAGGAGGAACGAAACAAACAAACGAAACAAAAAGACAAGCTAAAGACACTGGAAGCACTAAAGAAGCGGTACCTACTCACGGCTAAGGAATCTGCTCTAACGCCCTTCCTAAATCTCCCCACCTGCCTATGGCCCTAGTGACTTGGGGATCCATCTGGCAACCCCAGGACAACAGAATGCCCTTTTCCTCCATTTGAAGACATGGAGGTTGGATACGTATGCCGGTACCCATTCGGCCCCTTCCCAATCTTAGCCGTATACCACTTGTATACGTATACCGTCCTCTACCGCGGGGAGGTGTTGGGTAATGACTGTATCATCCTCGGGTTTTAAGACCGGGTTTACGGCTTTTCCTAAAACCCTCAAATACTCGAGAGGACAAAAAGCGGAATAAAAATTCCAAACACTACATGACATTAGGTATAGAGGACCCATTCCTCCTGCATTTTACATGCAACCCAACATCATGGAAAAGAAAACAATCATCTTTCGAATACTAAATAAAATACACAACAAGTATTCATTCAATGATATATAACAAAATAAAGTTAACAAAACCTTATACAATATTTCAAATTAAAACTTATACTAAGATTAAACACCAACTATCACCTTAAGCAATATAACTTTATAACAAGCACGTAAGGATGACAGAAGATAGACACTTGGTTTGGAAAATGATGAGAAAACATTCATTAGATTAAATTATCATAAGATACGTGAACATTTAAAGAGAAGGATGCAAAATGCATCCTTCAATCCCGGGATATGAAAGAGAATCATCAATCTAGTCTCTTATCTAATAATAGTCCGAGCGCTCTTACTTAAGAAAATATTGTAACTTACGCGACATAAATACTAAATAAAGAAACGGTGGTAAATCACAGAGAACAAAAGGTTTCCAAATTAACCTATCGTAACTACCATAGAATGCTAGCTTAATGTACGACCTTCGTGAGCTAAGATGCATAGCGATTCTAAGAATGAGAACTCGCAAAGATCAGCTCTGTCTGGTCTTAAATCACTGAGAGATTGTGATTCCCCTGCCCTGCGCTATTAATTACGCTTAAAAAATTATTTGGATGGAAATTGGGTTGGGAATCCGCTTTTACCTTGCACACACTCTCCCACCACCACAGCGTTAGTTCCAAAAGACCTAACTACACATAAGGACTATCAACCAGGAAAGGTGTCAATCTAAAAATCATCAACTATCAGACATACATGCAAGTGCACTTGCCACAATCATTCACTCATTAGGCACACCAGTGGTAAAAATCGGATCCCAATAATTTCCATCATATGAGTTAACGAATCCCTAAAATCGCATCTATTCCACGGTAAACTCCACACTAACGGACACGATTTATGCTTAACCCTGAGAATATGAGCAAGAGAAAACACCGCTTCTCGAGAAATTACCTACCGCATATAACAAAATTCGCCTTCGTCAAGCATGACGGCTCATGCATACTCGAAAAATACGAGCTAACTAATTAACTACCAGCTGAAATATTTTTCGTGCGTTCTAAGCTAAATCTATCCTATGCATACAGCAGCGCATCTTTACCTGCGGAAAAAAGTTTCAAATTATAAAGCCTGAAGAAAAAAAAACATTCATGGGAATTAGAAAAAACAGTACACTTACACACAGGAATGAATAACTTACATTACACGCTAGATATACAATAACTAAAACACACTACATAACAATAACTAAAACACACTACATAACAATAAAAATACATCATGAAATACATTAATGTGAAGGGTGTGTAGAAAAATGGTGTGAGAAATGACTGAGGAATTGATGTTTCTTGTGGTGTGGTAGGTGTCGCATGTATGGTTCCGTGATCTGATGTGTGTGAAGGCACTGAATTGTATGTGCCCATGATGAACAGGAACCTCGGGAACACCCTCTGAAGAGGAGGAACGAAACAAACAAACGAAACAAAAAGACAAGCTGAAGACACTGGAAGCACTAAAGAAGCGGTACCTACTCACGGCTAAGGAATCTGCTCTAACGCCCTTCCTAAATCTCCCCACCTGCCTATGGCCCTAGCGACTTGGGGATCCATCTGGCAACCCCAGGACAACAGAATGCCCTTTTCCTCCATTTGAAGACATGGAGGTTGGATACGTATGCCGGTACCCATTCGGCCCCTTCCCAATCTTAGCCGTATACCACTTGTATACGTATACCGTCCTCTACCGCGGGGAGGTGTTGGGTAAGGACTGTATCATCCTCGGGTTTTAAGACCGGGTTTACGGCTTTTCCTAAAACCCTCAAATACTCGAGAGGACAAAAAGCGGAATAAAAATTCCAAACACTACATGACATTAGGTATAGAGGACCCATTCCTCCTGCATTTTAAATGCAACCCAACATCATGGAAAAGAAAACAATCATCTTTCGAATACTAAATAAAATACACAACAAGTATTCATTCAATGATATATAACAAAATAAAGTTAACAAAACCTTATACAATATTTCAAATTAAAACTTATACTAAGATTAAACACCAACTATCACCTTAAGCAATATAACGTTATAACAAGCACGTAAGGATGACAGAAGATAGACACTTGGTTTGGAAAATGATGAGAAAACATTCATTACTTTAAATTATCATAAGATACGTGAACATTTAAAGAGAAGGATGCAAAATGCATCCTTCAATCCCGGGATATGAAAGAGAATCGTCAATCTAGTCTCTTATCTAATAATAGTCCGAGCGCTCTTACTTAAGAAAATATTGTAACTTACGCGACATAAATACTAAATAAAGAAACGGTGGTAAATCACAGAGAACAAAAGGTTTCCAAATTAACCTATCGTAACTACCATAGAATGCTAGCTTAATGTACGACCTTCGTGAGCTAAGATGCATAGCGATTCTAAGAATGAGAACTCGCAAAGATCAGCTCTGTCTGGTCTTAAATCACTGAGAGATTGTGATTCCCCTGCCCTGCGCTATTAATTACGCTTAAAAAATTATTTGGATGGAAATTGGGTTGGGAATCCGCTTTTACCTTGCACACACTCTCCCACCACCACAGCGTTAGTTCCAAAAGACCTAACTACACATAAGGACTATCAACCAGGAAAGGTGTCAATCTAAAAATCATCAACTATCAGACATACATGCAAGTGCACTTGCCACAATCATTCACTCATTAGGCACACCAGTGGTAAAAATCGGATCCCAATAATTTCCATCATATGAGTTAACGAATCCCTAAAATCGCATCTATTCCACGGTAAACTCCACACTAACGGACACGATTTATGCTTAACCCTGAGAATATGAGCAAGAGAAAACACCGCTTCTCGAGAAATTACCTACCGCATATAACAAAATTCGCCTTCGTCAAGCATGACGGCTCATGCATACTCGAAAAATACGAGCTAACTAATTAACTACCAGCTGAAATATTTTTCGTGCGTTCTAAGCTAAATCTATCCTATGCATACAGCAGCGCATCTTTACCTGCGGAAAAAAGTTTCAAATTATAAAGCCTGAAGAAAAAAAAACATTCATGGGAATTAGAAAAAACAGTACACTTACACACAGGAATGAATAACTTACATTACACGCTAGATATACAATAACTAAAACACACTACATAACAATAACTAAAACACACTACATAACAATAAAAATACATCATGAAATACATTAATGTGAAGGGTGTGTAGAAAAATGGTGTGAGAAATGACTGAGGAATTGATGTTTCTTGTGGTGTGGTAGGTGTCGCATGTATGGTTCCGTGATCTGATGTGTGTGAAGGCACTGAATTGTATGTGCCCATGATGAACAGGAACCTCGGGAACACCCTCTGAAGAGGAGGAACGAAACAAACAAACGAAACAAAAAGACAAGCTGAAGACACTGGAAGCACTAAAGAAGCGGTACCTACTCACGGCTAAGGAATCTGCTCTAACGCCCTTCCTAAATCTCCCCACCTGCCTATGGCCCTAGCGACTTGGGGATCCATCTGGCAACCCCAGGACAACAGAATGCCCTTTTCCTCCATTTGAAGACATGGAGGTTGGATACGTATGCCGGTACCCATTCGGCCCCTTCCCAATCTTAGCCGTATACCACTTGTATACGTATACCGTCCTCTACCGCGGGGAGGTGTTGGGTAAGGACTGTATCATCCTCGGGTTTTAAGACCGGGTTTACGGCTTTTCCTAAAACCCTCAAATACTCGAGAGGACAAAAAGCGGAATAAAAATTCCAAACACTACATGACATTAGGTATAGAGGACCCATTCCTCCTGCATTTTAAATGCAACCCAACATCATGGAAAAGAAAACAATCATCTTTCGAATACTAAATAAAATACACAACAAGTATTCATTCAATGATATATAACAAAATAAAGTTAACAAAACCTTATACAATATTTCAAATTAAAACTTATACTAAGATTAAACACCAACTATCACCTTAAGCAATATAACGTTATAACAAGCACGTAAGGATGACAGAAGATAGACACTTGGTTTGGAAAATGATGAGAAAACATTCATTACTTTAAATTATCATAAGATACGTGAACATTTAAAGAGAAGGATGCAAAATGCATCCTTCAATCCCGGGATATGAAAGAGAATCGTCAATCTAGTCTCTTATCTAATAATAGTCCGAGCGCTCTTACTTAAGAAAATATTGTAACTTACGCGACATAAATACTAAATAAAGAAACGGTGGTAAATCACAGAGAACAAAAGGTTTCCAAATTAACCTATCGTAACTACCATAGAATGCTAGCTTAATGTACGACCTTCGTGAGCTAAGATGCATAGCGATTCTAAGAATGAGAACTCGCAAAGATCAGCTCTGTCTGGTCTTAAATCACTGAGAGATTGTGATTCCCCTGCCCTGCGCTATTAATTACGCTTAAAAAATTATTTGGATGGAAATTGGGTTGGGAATCCGCTTTTACCTTGCACACACTCTCCCACCACCACAGCGTTAGTTCCAAAAGACCTAACTACACATAAGGACTATCAACCAGGAAAGGTGTCAATCTAAAAATCATCAACTATCAGACATACATGCAAGTGCACTTGCCACAATCATTCACTCATTAGGCACACCAGTGGTAAAAATCGGATCCCAATAATTTCCATCATCTGAGTTAACGAATCCCTAAAATCGCATCTATTCCACGGTAAACTCCACACTAACGGACACGATTTATGCTTAACCCTGAGAATATGAGCAAGAGAAAACACCGCTTCTCGAGAAATTACCTACCGCATATAACAAAATTCGCCTTCGTCAAGCATGACGGCTCATGCATACTCGAAAAATACGAGCTAACTAATTAACTACCAGCTGAAATATTTTTCGTGCGTTCTAAGCTAAATCTATCCTATGCATACAGCAGCGCATCTTTACCTGCGGAAAAAAGTTTCAAATTATAAAGCCTGAAGAAAAAAAAAACATTCATGGGAATTTTAAAAAACAGTACACTTACACACAGGAATGAATAACTTACATTACACGCTAGATATACAATAACTAAAACACACTACATAACAATAACTAAAACACACTACATAACAATAAAAATACATCATGAAATACATTAATGTGAACGGTGTGTAGAAAAATGGTGTGAGAAATGACTGAGGAATTGATGTTTCTTGTGGTGTGGTAGGTGTCGCATGTATGGTGCCGTGATCTGATGTGTGTGAAGGCACTGAATTGTATGTGCCCATGATGAACAGGAACCTCGGGAACACCCTCTGAAGAGGAGGAACGAAACAAACAAACGAAACAAAAAGACAAGCTAAAGACACTGGAAGCACTAAAGAAGCGGTACCTACTCACGGCTAAGGAATCTGCTCTAACGCCCTTCCTAAATCTCCCCACCTGCCTATGGCCCTAGTGACTTGGGGATCCATCTGGCAACCCCAGGACAACAGAATGCCCTTTTCCTCCATTTGAAGACATGGAGGTTGGATACGTATGCCGGTACCCATTCGGCCCCTTCCCAATCTTAGCCGTATACCACTTGTATACGTATACCGTCCTCTACCGCGGGGAGGTGTTGGGTAATGACTGTATCAACCTCGGGTTTTAAGACCGGGTTTACGGCTTTTCCTAAAACCCTCAAATACTCGAGAGGACAAAAAGCGGAATAAAAATTCCAAACACTACATGACATTAGGTATAGAGGACCCATTCCTCCTGCATTTTAAATGCAACCCAACATCATGGAAAAGAAAACAATCATCTTTCGAATACTAAATAAAATACACAACAAGTATTCATTCAATGATATATAACAAAATAAAGTTAACAAAACCTTATACAATATTTCAAATTAAAACTTATACTAAGATTAAACACCAACTATCACCTTAAGCAATATAACTTTATAACAAGCACGTAAGGATGACAGAAGATAGACACTTGGTTTGGAAAATGATGAGAAAACATTCATTAGATTAAATTATCATAAGATACGTGAACATTTAAAGAGAAGGATGCAAAATGCATCCTTCAATCCCGGGATATGAAAGAGAATCATCAATCTAGTCTCTTATCTAATAATAGTCCGAGCGCTCTTACTTAAGAAAATATTGTAACTTACGCGACATAAATACTAAATAAAGAAACGGTGGTAAATCACAGAGAACAAAAGGTTTCCAAATTAACCTATCGTAACTACCATAGAATGCTAGCTTAATGTACGACCTTCGTGAGCTAAGATGCATAGCGATTCTAAGAATGAGAACTCGCAAAGATCAGCTCTGTCTGGTCTTAAATCACTGAGAGATTGTGATTCCCCTGCCCTGCGCTATTAATTACGCTTAAAAAATTATTTGGATGGAAATTGGGTTGGGAATCCGCTTTTACCTTGCACACACTCTCCCACCACCACAGCGTTAGTTCCAAAAGACCTAACTACACATAAGGACTATCAACCAGGAAAGGTGTCAATCTAAAAATCATCAACTATCAGACATACATGCAAGTGCACTTGCCACAATCATTCACTCATTAGGCACACCAGTGGTAAAAATCGGATCCCAATAATTTCCATCATATGAGTTAACGAATCCCTAAAATCGCATCTATTCCACGGTAAACTCCACACTAACGGACACGATTTATGCTTAACCCTGAGAATATGAGCAAGAGAAAACACCGCTTCTCGAGAAATTACCTACCGCATATAACAAAATTCGCCTTCGTCAAGCATGACGGCTCATGCATACTCGAAAAATACGAGCTAACTAATTAACTACCAGCTGAAATATTTTTCGTGCGTTCTAAGCTAAATCTATCCTATGCATACAGCAGCGCATCTTTACCTGCGGAAAAAAGTTTCAAATTATAAAGCCTGAAGAAAAAAAAACATTCATGGGAATTAGAAAAAACAGTACACTTACACACAGGAATGAATAACTTACATTACACGCTAGATATACAATAACTAAAACACACTACATAACAATAACTAAAACACACTACATAACAATAAAAATACATCATGAAATACATTAATGTGAAGGGTGTGTAGAAAAATGGTGTGAGAAATGACTGAGGAATTGATGTTTCTTGTGGTGTGGTAGGTGTCGCATGTATGGTTCCGTGATCTGATGTGTGTGAAGGCACTGAATTGTATGTGCCCATGATGAACAGGAACCTCGGGAACACCCTCTGAAGAGGAGGAACGAAACAAACAAACGAAACAAAAAGACAAGCTGAAGACACTGGAAGCACTAAAGAAGCGGTACCTACTCACGGCTAAGGAATCTGCTCTAACGCCCTTCCTAAATCTCCCCACCTGCCTATGGCCCTAGCGACTTGGGGATCCATCTGGCAACCCCAGGACAACAGAATGCCCTTTTCCTCCATTTGAAGACATGGAGGTTGGATACGTATGCCGGTACCCATTCGGCCCCTTCCCAATCTTAGCCGTATACCACTTGTATACGTATACCGTCCTCTACCGCGGGGAGGTGTTGGGTAAGGACTGTATCATCCTCGGGTTTTAAGACCGGGTTTACGGCTTTTCCTAAAACCCTCAAATACTCGAGAGGACAAAAAGCGGAATAAAAATTCCAAACACTACATGACATTAGGTATAGAGGACCCATTCCTCCTGCATTTTAAATGCAACCCAACATCATGGAAAAGAAAACAATCATCTTTCGAATACTAAATAAAATACACAACAAGTATTCATTCAATGATATATAACAAAATAAAGTTAACAAAACCTTATACAATATTTCAAATTAAAACTTATACTAAGATTAAACACCAACTATCACCTTAAGCAATATAACGTTATAACAAGCACGTAAGGATGACAGAAGATAGACACTTGGTTTGGAAAATGATGAGAAAACATTCATTACTTTAAATTATCATAAGATACGTGAACATTTAAAGAGAAGGATGCAAAATGCATCCTTCAATCCCGGGATATGAAAGAGAATCGTCAATCTAGTCTCTTATCTAATAATAGTCCGAGCGCTCTTACTTAAGAAAATATTGTAACTTACGCGACATAAATACTAAATAAAGAAACGGTGGTAAATCACAGAGAACAAAAGGTTTCCAAATTAACCTATCGTAACTACCATAGAATGCTAGCTTAATGTACGACCTTCGTGAGCTAAGATGCATAGCGATTCTAAGAATGAGAACTCGCAAAGATCAGCTCTGTCTGGTCTTAAATCACTGAGAGATTGTGATTCCCCTGCCCTGCGCTATTAATTACGCTTAAAAAATTATTTGGATGGAAATTGGGTTGGGAATCCGCTTTTACCTTGCACACACTCTCCCACCACCACAGCGTTAGTTCCAAAAGACCTAACTACACATAAGGACTATCAACCAGGAAAGGTGTCAATCTAAAAATCATCAACTATCAGACATACATGCAAGTGCACTTGCCACAATCATTCACTCATTAGGCACACCAGTGGTAAAAATCGGATCCCAATAATTTCCATCATATGAGTTAACGAATCCCTAAAATCGCATCTATTCCACGGTAAACTCCACACTAACGGACACGATTTATGCTTAACCCTGAGAATATGAGCAAGAGAAAACAAATGCAACCCAACATCATGGAAAAGAAAACAATCATCTTTCGAATACTAAATAAAATACACAACAAGTATTCATTCAATGATATATAACAAAATAAAGTTAACAAAACCTTATACAATATTTCAAATTAAAACTTATACTAAGATTAAACACCAACTATCACCTTAAGCAATATAACGTTATAACAAGCACGTAAGGATGACAGAAGATAGACACTTGGTTTGGAAAATGATGAGAAAACATTCATTACTTTAAATTATCATAAGATACGTGAACATTTAAAGAGAAGGATGCAAAATGCATCCTTCAATCCCGGGATATGAAAGAGAATCGTCAATCTAGTCTCTTATCTAATAATAGTCCGAGCGCTCTTACTTAAGAAAATATTGTAACTTACGCGACATAAATACTAAATAAAGAAACGGTGGTAAATCACAGAGAACAAAAGGTTTCCAAATTAACCTATCGTAACTACCATAGAATGCTAGCTTAATGTACGACCTTCGTGAGCTAAGATGCATAGCGATTCTAAGAATGAGAACTCGCAAAGATCAGCTCTGTCTGGTCTTAAATCACTGAGAGATTGTGATTCCCCTGCCCTGCGCTATTAATTACGCTTAAAAAATTATTTGGATGGAAATTGGGTTGGGAATCCGCTTTTACCTTGCACACACTCTCCCACCACCACAGCGTTAGTTCCAAAAGACCTAACTACACATAAGGACTATCAACCAGGAAAGGTGTCAATCTAAAAATCATCAACTATCAGACATACATGCAAGTGCACTTGCCACAATCATTCACTCATTAGGCACACCAGTGGTAAAAATCGGATCCCAATAATTTCCATCATATGAGTTAACGAATCCCTAAAATCGCATCTATTCCACGGTAAACTCCACACTAACGGACACGATTTATGCTTAACCCTGAGAATATGAGCAAGAGAAAACACCGCTTCTCGAGAAATTACCTACCGCATATAACAAAATTCGCCTTCGTCAAGCATGACGGCTCATGCATACTCGAAAAATACGAGCTAACTAATTAACTACCAGCTGAAATATTTTTCGTGCGTTCTAAGCTAAATCTATCCTATGCATACAGCAGCGCATCTTTACCTGCGGAAAAAAGTTTCAAATTATAAAGCCTGAAGAAAAAAAAACATTCATGGGAATTAGAAAAAACAGTACACTTACACACAGGAATGAATAACTTACATTACACGCTAGATATACAATAACTAAAACACACTACATAACAATAACTAAAACACACTACATAACAATAAAAATACATCATGAAATACATTAATGTGAAGGGTGTGTAGAAAAATGGTGTGAGAAATGACTGAGGAATTGATGTTTCTTGTGGTGTGGTAGGTGTCGCATGTATGGTTCCGTGATCTGATGTGTGTGAAGGCACTGAATTGTATGTGCCCATGATGAACAGGAACCTCGGGAACACCCTCTGAAGAGGAGGAACGAAACAAACAAACGAAACAAAAAGACAAGCTGAAGACACTGGAAGCACTAAAGAAGCGGTACCTACTCACGGCTAAGGAATCTGCTCTAACGCCCTTCCTAAATCTCCCCACCTGCCTATGGCCCTAGCGACTTGGGGATCCATCTGGCAACCCCAGGACAACAGAATGCCCTTTTCCTCCATTTGAAGACATGGAGGTTGGATACGTATGCCGGTACCCATTCGGCCCCTTCCCAATCTTAGCCGTATACCACTTGTATACGTATACCGTCCTCTACCGCGGGGAGGTGTTGGGTAAGGACTGTATCATCCTCGGGTTTTAAGACCGGGTTTACGGCTTTTCCTAAAACCCTCAAATACTCGAGAGGACAAAAAGCGGAATAAAAATTCCAAACACTACATGACATTAGGTATAGAGGACCCATTCCTCCTGCATTTTAAATGCAACCCAACATCATGGAAAAGAAAACAATCATCTTTCGAATACTAAATAAAATACACAACAAGTATTCATTCAATGATATATAACAAAATAAAGTTAACAAAACCTTATACAATATTTCAAATTAAAACTTATACTAAGATTAAACACCAACTATCACCTTAAGCAATATAACGTTATAACAAGCACGTAAGGATGACAGAAGATAGACACTTGGTTTGGAAAATGATGAGAAAACATTCATTACTTTAAATTATCATAAGATACGTGAACATTTAAAGAGAAGGATGCAAAATGCATCCTTCAATCCCGGGATATGAAAGAGAATCGTCAATCTAGTCTCTTATCTAATAATAGTCCGAGCGCTCTTACTTAAGAAAATATTGTAACTTACGCGACATAAATACTAAATAAAGAAACGGTGGTAAATCACAGAGAACAAAAGGTTTCCAAATTAACCTATCGTAACTACCATAGAATGCTAGCTTAATGTACGACCTTCGTGAGCTAAGATGCATAGCGATTCTAAGAATGAGAACTCGCAAAGATCAGCTCTGTCTGGTCTTAAATCACTGAGAGATTGTGATTCCCCTGCCCTGCGCTATTAATTACGCTTAAAAAATTATTTGGATGGAAATTGGGTTGGGAATCCGCTTTTACCTTGCACACACTCTCCCACCACCACAGCGTTAGTTCCAAAAGACCTAACTACACATAAGGACTATCAACCAGGAAAGGTGTCAATCTAAAAATCATCAACTATCAGACATACATGCAAGTGCACTTGCCACAATCATTCACTCATTAGGCACACCAGTGGTAAAAATCGGATCCCAATAATTTCCATCATCTGAGTTAACGAATCCCTAAAATCGCATCTATTCCACGGTAAACTCCACACTAACGGACACGATTTATGCTTAACCCTGAGAATATGAGCAAGAGAAAACACCGCTTCTCGAGAAATTACCTACCGCATATAACAAAATTCGCCTTCGTCAAGCATGACGGCTCATGCATACTCGAAAAATACGAGCTAACTAATTAACTACCAGCTGAAATATTTTTCGTGCGTTCTAAGCTAAATCTATCCTATGCATACAGCAGCGCATCTTTACCTGCGGAAAAAAGTTTCAAATTATAAAGCCTGAAGAAAAAAAAAACATTCATGGGAATTTTAAAAAACAGTACACTTACACACAGGAATGAATAACTTACATTACACGCTAGATATACAATAACTAAAACACACTACATAACAATAACTAAAACACACTACATAACAATAAAAATACATCATGAAATACATTAATGTGAACGGTGTGTAGAAAAATGGTGTGAGAAATGACTGAGGAATTGATGTTTCTTGTGGTGTGGTAGGTGTCGCATGTATGGTGCCGTGATCTGATGTGTGTGAAGGCACTGAATTGTATGTGCCCATGATGAACAGGAACCTCGGGAACACCCTCTGAAGAGGAGGAACGAAACAAACAAACGAAACAAAAAGACAAGCTAAAGACACTGGAAGCACTAAAGAAGCGGTACCTACTCACGGCTAAGGAATCTGCTCTAACGCCCTTCCTAAATCTCCCCACCTGCCTATGGCCCTAGTGACTTGGGGATCCATCTGGCAACCCCAGGACAACAGAATGCCCTTTTCCTCCATTTGAAGACATGGAGGTTGGATACGTATGCCGGTACCCATTCGGCCCCTTCCCAATCTTAGCCGTATACCACTTGTATACGTATACCGTCCTCTACCGCGGGGAGGTGTTGGGTAATGACTGTATCATCCTCGGGTTTTAAGACCGGGTTTACGGCTTTTCCTAAAACCCTCAAATACTCGAGAGGACAAAAAGCGGAATAAAAATTCCAAACACTACATGACATTAGGTATAGAGGACCCATTCCTCCTGCATTTTAAATGCAACCCAACATCATGGAAAAGAAAACAATCATCTTTCGAATACTAAATAAAATACACAACAAGTATTCATTCAATGATATATAACAAAATAAAGTTAACAAAACCTTATACAATATTTCAAATTAAAACTTATACTAAGATTAAACACCAACTATCACCTTAAGCAATATAACTTTATAACAAGCACGTAAGGATGACAGAAGATAGACACTTGGTTTGGAAAATGATGAGAAAACATTCATTAGATTAAATTATCATAAGATACGTGAACATTTAAAGAGAAGGATGCAAAATGCATCCTTCAATCCCGGGATATGAAAGAGAATCATCAATCTAGTCTCTTATCTAATAATAGTCCGAGCGCTCTTACTTAAGAAAATATTGTAACTTACGCGACATAAATACTAAATAAAGAAACGGTGGTAAATCACAGAGAACAAAAGGTTTCCAAATTAACCTATCGTAACTACCATAGAATGCTAGCTTAATGTACGACCTTCGTGAGCTAAGATGCATAGCGATTCTAAGAATGAGAACTCGCAAAGATCAGCTCTGTCTGGTCTTAAATCACTGAGAGATTGTGATTCCCCTGCCCTGCGCTATTAATTACGCTTAAAAAATTATTTGGATGGAAATTGGGTTGGGAATCCGCTTTTACCTTGCACACACTCTCCCACCACCACAGCGTTAGTTCCAAAAGACCTAACTACACATAAGGACTATCAACCAGGAAAGGTGTCAATCTAAAAATCATCAACTATCAGACATACATGCAAGTGCACTTGCCACAATCATTCACTCATTAGGCACACCAGTGGTAAAAATCGGATCCCAATAATTTCCATCATATGAGTTAACGAATCCCTAAAATCGCATCTATTCCACGGTAAACTCCACACTAACGGACACGATTTATGCTTAACCCTGAGAATATGAGCAAGAGAAAACACCGCTTCTCGAGAAATTACCTACCGCATATAACAAAATTCGCCTTCGTCAAGCATGACGGCTCATGCATACTCGAAAAATACGAGCTAACTAATTAACTACCAGCTGAAATATTTTTCGTGCGTTCTAAGCTAAATCTATCCTATGCATACAGCAGCGCATCTTTACCTGCGGAAAAAAGTTTCAAATTATAAAGCCTGAAGAAAAAAAAACATTCATGGGAATTAGAAAAAACAGTACACTTACACACAGGAATGAATAACTTACATTACACGCTAGATATACAATAACTAAAACACACTACATAACAATAACTAAAACACACTACATAACAATAAAAATACATCATGAAATACATTAATGTGAAGGGTGTGTAGAAAAATGGTGTGAGAAATGACTGAGGAATTGATGTTTCTTGTGGTGTGGTAGGTGTCGCATGTATGGTTCCGTGATCTGATGTGTGTGAAGGCACTGAATTGTATGTGCCCATGATGAACAGGAACCTCGGGAACACCCTCTGAAGAGGAGGAACGAAACAAACAAACGAAACAAAAAGACAAGCTGAAGACACTGGAAGCACTAAAGAAGCGGTACCTACTCACGGCTAAGGAATCTGCTCTAACGCCCTTCCTAAATCTCCCCACCTGCCTATGGCCCTAGCGACTTGGGGATCCATCTGGCAACCCCAGGACAACAGAATGCCCTTTTCCTCCATTTGAAGACATGGAGGTTGGATACGTATGCCGGTACCCATTCGGCCCCTTCCCAATCTTAGCCGTATACCACTTGTATACGTATACCGTCCTCTACCGCGGGGAGGTGTTGGGTAAGGACTGTATCATCCTCGGGTTTTAAGACCGGGTTTACGGCTTTTCCAAAAACCCTCAAATACTCGAGAGGACAAAAAGCGGAATAAAAATTCCAAACACTACATGACATTAGGTATAGAGGACCCATTCCTCCTGCATTTTAAATGCAACCCAACATCATGGAAAAGAAAACAATCATCTTTCGAATACTAAATAAAATACACAACAAGTATTCATTCAATGATATATAACAAAATAAAGTTAACAAAACCTTATACAATATTTCAAATTAAAACTTATACTAAGATTAAACACCAACTATCACCTTAAGCAATATAACGTTATAACAAGCACGTAAGGATGACAGAAGATAGACACTTGGTTTGGAAAATGATGAGAAAACATTCATTACTTTAAATTATCATAAGATACGTGAACATTTAAAGAGAAGGATGCAAAATGCATCCTTCAATCCCGGGATATGAAAGAGAATCGTCAATCTAGTCTCTTATCTAATAATAGTCCGAGCGCTCTTACTTAAGAAAATATTGTAACTTACGCGACATAAATACTAAATAAAGAAACGGTGGTAAATCACAGAGAACAAAAGGTTTCCAAATTAACCTATCGTAACTACCATAGAATGCTAGCTTAATGTACGACCTTCGTGAGCTAAGATGCATAGCGATTCTAAGAATGAGAACTCGCAAAGATCAGCTCTGTCTGGTCTTAAATCACTGAGAGATTGTGATTCCCCTGCCCTGCGCTATTAATTACGCTTAAAAAATTATTTGGATGGAAATTGGGTTGGGAATCCGCTTTTACCTTGCACACACTCTCCCACCACCACAGCGTTAGTTCCAAAAGACCTAACTACACATAAGGACTATCAACCAGGAAAGGTGTCAATCTAAAAATCATCAACTATCAGACATACATGCAAGTGCACTTGCCACAATCATTCACTCATTAGGCACACCAGTGGTAAAAATCGGATCCCAATAATTTCCATCATATGAGTTAACGAATCCCTAAAATCGCATCTATTCCACGGTAAACTCCACACTAACGGACACGATTTATGCTTAACCCTGAGAATATGAGCAAGAGAAAACAAATGCAACCCAACATCATGGAAAAGAAAACAATCATCTTTCGAATACTAAATAAAATACACAACAAGTATTCATTCAATGATATATAACAAAATAAAGTTAACAAAACCTTATACAATATTTCAAATTAAAACTTATACTAAGATTAAACACCAACTATCACCTTAAGCAATATAACGTTATAACAAGCACGTAAGGATGACAGAAGATAGACACTTGGTTTGGAAAATGATGAGAAAACATTCATTACTTTAAATTATCATAAGATACGTGAACATTTAAAGAGAAGGATGCAAAATGCATCCTTCAATCCCGGGATATGAAAGAGAATCGTCAATCTAGTCTCTTATCTAATAATAGTCCGAGCGCTCTTACTTAAGAAAATATTGTAACTTACGCGACATAAATACTAAATAAAGAAACGGTGGTAAATCACAGAGAACAAAAGGTTTCCAAATTAACCTATCGTAACTACCATAGAATGCTAGCTTAATGTACGACCTTCGTGAGCTAAGATGCATAGCGATTCTAAGAATGAGAACTCGCAAAGATCAGCTCTGTCTGGTCTTAAATCACTGAGAGATTGTGATTCCCCTGCCCTGCGCTATTAATTACGCTTAAAAAATTATTTGGATGGAAATTGGGTTGGGAATCCGCTTTTACCTTGCACACACTCTCCCACCACCACAGCGTTAGTTCCAAAAGACCTAACTACACATAAGGACTATCAACCAGGAAAGGTGTCAATCTAAAAATCATCAACTATCAGACATACATGCAAGTGCACTTGCCACAATCATTCACTCATTAGGCACACCAGTGGTAAAAATCGGATCCCAATAATTTCCATCATATGAGTTAACGAATCCCTAAAATCGCATCTATTCCACGGTAAACTCCACACTAACGGACACGATTTATGCTTAACCCTGAGAATATGAGCAAGAGAAAACACCGCTTCTCGAGAAATTACCTACCGCATATAACAAAATTCGCCTTCGTCAAGCATGACGGCTCATGCATACTCGAAAAATACGAGCTAACTAATTAACTACCAGCTGAAATATTTTTCGTGCGTTCTAAGCTAAATCTATCCTATGCATACAGCAGCGCATCTTTACCCGCGGAAAAAAGTTTCAAATTATAAAGCCTGAAGAAAAAAAAACATTCATGGGAATTAGAAAAAACAGTACACTTACACACAGGAATGAATAACTTACATTACACGCTAGATATACAATAACTAAAACACACTACATAACAATAACTAAAACACACTACATAACAATAAAAATACATCATGAAATACATTAATGTGAAGGGTGTGTAGAAAAATGGTGTGAGAAATGACTGAGGAATTGATGTTTCTTGTGGTGTGGTAGGTGTCGCATGTATGGTTCCGTGATCTGATGTGTGTGAAGGCACTGAATTGTATGTGCCCATGATGAACAGGAACCTCGGGAACACCCTCTGAAGAGGAGGAACGAAACAAACAAACGAAACAAAAAGACAAGCTAAAGACACTGGAAGCACTAAAGAAGCGGTACCTACTCACGGCTAAGGAATCTGCTCTAACGCCCTTCCTAAATCTCCCCACCTGCCTATGGCCCTAGCGACTTGGGGATCCATCTGGCAACCCCAGGACAACAGAACGCCCTTTTCCTCCATTTGAAGACATGGAGGTTGGATACGTATGCCGGTACCCATTCGGCCCCTTCCCAATCTTAGCCGTATACCACTTGTATACGTATACCGTCCTCTACCGCGGGGAGGTGTTGGGTAAGGACTGTATCATCCTCGGGTTTTAAGACCGGGTTTACGGCTTTTCCTAAAACCCTCAAATACTCGAGAGGACAAAAAGCGGAATAAAAATTCCAAACACTACATGACATTAGGTATAGAGGACCCATTCCTCCTGCATTTTAAATGCAACCCAACATCATGGAAAAGAAAACAATCATCTTTCGAATACTAAATAAAATACACAACAAGTATTCATTCAATGATATATAACAAAATAAAGTTAACCTTAAAGTAAAAATAAAGTTAAATTACAAAACCTTATACAATATTTCAAATTAAAACTTATACTAAGATTAAACACCAACTATCACCTTAAGCAATATAACGTTATAACAAGCACGTAAGGATGACAGAAGATAGACACTTGGTTTGGAAAATGATGAGAAAACATTCATTACTTTAAATTATCATAAGATACGTGAACATTTAAAGAGAAGGATGCAAAATGCATCCTTCAATCCCGGGATATGAAAGAGAATCGTCAATCTAGTCTCTTATCTAATAATAGTCCGAGCGCTCTTACTTAAGAAAATATTGTAACTTACGCGACATAAATACTAAATAAAGAAACGGTGGTAAATCACAGAGAACAAAAGGTTTCCAAATTAACCTATCGTAACTACCATAGAATGCTAGCTTAATGTACGACCTTCGTGAGCTAAGATGCATAGCGATTCTAAGAATGAGAACTCGTAAAGATCAGCTCTGTCTGGTCTTAAATCACTGAGAGATTGTGATTCCCCTGCCCTGCGCTATTAATTACGCTTAAAAAATTATTTGGATGGAAATTGGGTTGGGAATCCGCTTTTACCTTGCACACACTCTCCCACCACCACAGCGTTAGTTCCAAAAGACCTAACTACACATAAGGACTATCAACCAGGAAAGGTGTCAATCTAAAAATCATCAACTATCAGACATACATGCAAGTGCACTTGCCACAATCATTCACTCATTAGGCACACCAGTGGTAAAAATCGGATCCCAATAATTTCCATCATATGAGTTAACGAATCCCTAAAATCGCATCTATTCCACAGTAAACTCCACACTAACGGACACGATTTATGCTTAACCCTGAGAATATGAGCAAGAGAAAACACCGCTTCTCGAGAAATTACCTACCGCATATAACAAAATTCGCCTTCGTCAAGCATGACGGCTCATGCATACTCGAAAAATACGAGCTAACTAATTAACTACCAGCTGAAATATTTTTCGTGCGTTCTAAGCTAAATCTATCCTATGCATACAGCAGCGCATCTTTACCTGCGGAAAAAAGTTTCAAATTATAAAGCCTGAAGAAAAAAAAACATTCATGGGAATTAGAAAAAACAGTACACTTACACACAGGAATGAATAACTTACATTACACGCTAGATATACAATAACTAAAACACACTACATAACAATAACTAAAACACACTACATAACAATAAAAATACATCATGAAATACATTAATGTGAACGGTGTGTAGAAAAATGGTGTGAGAAATGACTGAGGAATTGATGTTTCTTGTGGTGTGGTAGGTGTCGCATGTATGGTGCCGTGATCTGATGTGTGTGAAGGCACTGAATTGTATGTGCCCATGATGAACAGGAACCTCGGGAACACCCTCTGAAGAGGAGGAACGAAACAAACAAACGAAACAAAAAGACAAGCTAAAGACACTGGAAGCACTAAAGAAGCGGTACCTACTCACGGCTAAGGAATCTGCTCTAACGCCCTTCCTAAATCTCCCCACCTGCCTATGGCCCTAGCGACTTGGGGATCCATCTGGCAACCCCAGGACAACAGAATGCCCTTTTCCTCCATTTGAAGACATGGAGGTTGGATACGTATGCCGGTACCCATTCGGCCCCTTCCCAATCTTAGCCGTATACCACTTGTATACGTATACCGTCCTCTACCGCGGGGAGGTGTTGGGTAAGGACTGTATCATCCTCGGGTTTTAAGACCGGGTTTACGGCTTTTCCTAAAACCCTCAAATACTCGAGAGGACAAAAAGCGGAATAAAAATTCCAAACACTACATGACATTAGGTATAGAGGACCCATTCCTCCTGCATTTTAAATGCAACCCAACATCATGGAAAAGAAAACAATCATCTTTCGAATACTAAATAAAATACACAACAAGTATTCATTCAATGATATATAACAAAATAAAGTTAACAAAACCTTATACAATATTTCAAATTAAAACTTATACTAAGATTAAACACCAACTATCACCTTAAGCAATATAACGTTATAACAAGCACGTAAGGATGACAGAAGATAGACACTTGGTTTGGAAAATGATGAGAAAACATTCATTACTTTAAATTATCATAAGATACGTGAACATTTAAAGAGAAGGATGCAAAATGCATCCTTCAATCCCGGGATATGAAAGAGAATCGTCAATCTAGTCTCTTATCTAATAATAGTCCGAGCGCTCTTACTTAAGAAAATATTGTAACTTACGCGACATAAATACTAAATAAAGAAACGGTGGTAAATCACAGAGAACAAAAGGTTTCCAAATTAACCTATCGTAACTACCATAGAATGCTAGCTTAATGTACGACCTTCGTGAGCTAATATGCATAGCGATTCTAAGAATGAGAACTCGCAAAGATCAGCTCTGTCTGGTCTTAAATCACTGAGAGATTGTGATTCCCCTGCCCTGCGCTATTAATTACGCTTAAAAAATTATTTGGATGGAAATTGGGTTGGGAATCCGCTTTTACCTTGCACACACTCTCCCACCACCACAGCGTTAGTTCCAAAAGACCTAACTACACATAAGGACTATCAACCAGGAAAGGTGTCAATCTAAAAATCATCAACTATCAGACATACATGCAAGTGCACTTGCCACAATCATTCACTCATTAGGCACACCAGTGGTAAAAATCGGATCCCAATAATTTCCATCATATGAGTTAACGAATCCCTAAAATCGCATCTATTCCACAGTAAACTCCACACTAACGGACACGATTTATGCTTAACCCTGAGAATATGAGCAAGAGAAAACACCGCTTCTCGAGAAATTACCTACCGCATATAACAAAATTCGCCTTCGTCAAGCATGACGGCTCATGCATACTCGAAAAATACGAGCTAACTAATTAACTACCAGCTGAAATATTTTTCGTGCGTTCTAAGCTAAATCTATCCTATGCATACAGCAGCGCATCTTTACCTGCGGAAAAAAGTTTCAAATTATAAAGCCTGAAGAAAAAAAAACATTCATGGGAATTAGAAAAAACAGTACACTTACACACAGGAATGAATAACTTACATTACACGCTAGATATACAATAACTAAAACACACTACATAACAATAACTAAAACACACTACATAACAATAAAAATACATCATGAAATACATTAATGTGAACGGTGTGTAGAAAAATGGTGTGAGAAATGACTGAGGAATTGATGTTTCTTGTGGTGTGGTAGGTGTCGCATGTATGGTGCCGTGATCTGATGTGTGTGAAGGCACTGAATTGTATGTGCCCATGATGAACAGGAACCTCGGGAACACCCTCTGAAGAGGAGGAACGAAACAAACAAACGAAACAAAAAGACAAGCTAAAGACACTGGAAGCACTAAAGAAGCGGTACCTACTCACGGCTAAGGAATCTGCTCTAACGCCCTTCCTAAATCTCCCCACCTGCCTATGGCCCTAGCGACTTGGGGATCCATCTGGCAACCCCAGGACAACAGAACGCCCTTTTCCTCCATTTGAAGACATGGAGGTTGGATACGTATGCCGGTACCCATTCGGCCCCTTCCCAATCTTAGCCGTATACCACTTGTATACGTATACCGTCCTCTACCGCGGGGAGGTGTTGGGTAAGGACTGTATCATCCTCGGGTTTTAAGACCGGGTTTACGGCTTTTCCTAAAACCCTCAAATACTCGAGAGGACAAAAAGCGGAATAAAAATTCCAAACACTACATGACATTAGGTATAGAGGACCCATTCCTCCTGCATTTTAAATGCAACCCAACATCATGGAAAAGAAAACAATCATCTTTCGAATACTAAATAAAATACACAACAAGTATTCATTCAATGATATATAACAAAATAAAGTTAACAAAACCTTATACAATATTTCAAATTAAAACTTATACTAAGATTAAACACCAACTATCACCTTAAGCAATATAACGTTATAACAAGCACGTAAGGATGACAGAAGATAGACACTTGGTTTGGAAAATGATGAGAAAACATTCATTACTTTAAATTATCATAAGATACGTGAACATTTAAAGAGAAGGATGCAAAATGCATCCTTCAATCCCGGGATATGAAAGATAATCGTCAATCTAGTCTCTTATCTAATAATAGTCCGAGCGCTCTTACTTAAGAAAATATTGTAACTTACGCGACATAAATACTAAATAAAGAAACGGTGGTAAATCACAGAGAACAAAAGGTTTCCAAATTAACCTATCGTAACTACCATAGAATGCTAGCTTAATGTACGACCTTCGTGAGCTAAGATGAATAGCGATTCTAAGAATGAGAACTCGCAAAGATCAGCTCTGTCTGGTCTTAAATCACTGAGAGATTGTGATTCTCCTGCCCTGCGCTATTAATTACGCTTAAAAAATTATTTGGATGGAAATTGGGTTGGGAATCCGCTTTTACCTTGCACACACTCTCCCACCACCACAGCGTTAGTTCCAAAAGACCTAACTACACATAAGGACTATCAACCAGGAAAGGTGTCAATCTAAAAATCATCAACTATCAGACATACATGCAAGTGCACTTGCCACAATCATTCACTCATTAGGCACACCAGTGGTAAAAATCGGATGCCAATAATTTCCATCATCTGAGTTAACGAATCCCTAAAATCGCATCTATTCCACGGTAAACTCCACACTAACGGACACGATTTATGCTTAACCCTGAGAATATGAGCAAGAGAAAACACCGCTTCTCGAGAAATTACCTACCGCATATAACAAAATTCGCCTTCGTCAAGCATGACGGCTCATGCATACTCGAAAAATACGAGCTAACTAATTAACTACCAGCTGAAATATTTTTCGTGCGTTCTAAGCTAAATCTATCCTATGCATACAGCAGCGCATCTTTACCTGCGGAAAAAAGTTTCAAATTATAAAGCCTGAAGAAAAAAAAACATTCATGGGAATTAGAAAAAACAGTACACTTACACACAGGAATGAATAACTTACATTACACGCTAGATATACAATAACTAAAACACACTACGTAACAATAACTAAAACACACTACATAACAATAAAAATACATCATGAAATACATTAATGTGAACGGTGTGTAGAAAAATGGTGTGAGAAATGACTGAGGAATTGATGTTTCTTGTGGTGTGGTAGGTGTCGCATGTATGGTGCCGTGATCTGATGTGTGTGAAGGCACTGAATTGTATGTGCCCATGATGAACAGGAACCTCGGGAACACCCTCTGAAGAGGAGGAACGAAACAAACAAACGAAACAAAAAGACAAGCTAAAGACACTGGAAGCACTAAAGAAGCGGTACCTACTCACGGCTAAGGAATCTGCTCTAACGCCCTTCCTAAATCTCCCCACCTGCCTATGGCCCTAGCGACTTGGGGATCCATCTGGCAACCCCAGGACAACAGAACGCCCTTTTCCTCCATTTGAAGACATGGAGGTTGGATACGTATGCCGGTACCCATTCGGCCCCTTCCCAATCTTAGCCGTATACCACTTGTATACGTATACCGTCCTCTACCGCGGGGAGGTGTTGGGTAAGGACTGTATCATCCTCGGGTTTTAAGACCGGGTTTACGGCTTTTCCTAAAACCCTCAAATACTCGAGAGGACAAAAAGCGGAATAAAAATTCCAAACACTACATGACATTAGGTATAGAGGACCCATTCCTCCTGCATTTTAAATGCAACCCAACATCATGGAAAAGAAAACAATCATCTTTCGAATACTAAATAAAATACACAACAAGTATTCATTCAATGATATATAACAAAATAAAGTTAACAAAACCTTATACAATATTTCAAATTAAAACTTATACTAAGATTAAACACCAACTATCACCTTAAGCAATATAACGTTATAACAAGCACGTAAGGATGACAGAAGATAGACACTTGGTTTGGAAAATGATGAGAAAACATTCATTAGTTTAAATTATCATAAGATACGTGAACATTTAAAGAGAAGGATGCAAAATGCATCCTTCAATCCCGGGATATGAAAGAGAATCGTCAATCTAGTCTCTTATCTAATAATAGTCCGAGCGCTCTTACTTAAGAAAATATTGTAACTTACGCGACATAAATACTAAATAAAGAAACGGTGGTAAATCACAGAGAACAAAAGGTTTCCAAATTAACCTATCGTAACTACCATAGAATGCTAGCTTAATGTACGACCTTCGTGAGCTAAGATGCATAGCGATTCTAAGAATGAGAACTCGTAAAGATCAGCTCTGTCTGGTCTTAAATCACTGAGAGATTGTGATTCCCCTGCCCTGCGCTATTAATTACGCTTAAAAAATTATTTGGATGGAAATTGGGTTGGGAATCCGCTTTTACCTTGCACACACTCTCCCACCACCACAGCGTTAGTTCCAAAAGACCTAACTACACATAAGGACTATCAACCAGGAAAGGTGTCAATCTAAAAATCATCAACTATCAGACATACATGCAAGTGCACTTGCCACAATCATTCACTCATTAGGCACACCAGTGGTAAAAATCGGATCCCAATAATTTCCATCATATGAGTTAACGAATCCCTAAAATCGCATCTATTCCACGGTAAACTCCACACTAACGGACACGATTTATGCTTAACCCTGAGAATATGAGCAAGAGAAAACACCGCTTCTCGAGAAATTACCTACCGCATATAACAAAATTCGCCTTCGTCAAGCATGACGGCTCATGCATACTCGAAAAATACGAGCTAACTAATTAACTACCAGCTGAAATATTTTTCGTGCGTTCTAAGCTAAATCTATCCTATGCATACAGCAGCGCATCTTTACCTGCGGAAAAAAGTTTCAAATTATAAAGCCTGAAGAAAAAAAAACATTCATGGGAATTAGAAAAAACAGTACACTTACACACAGGAATGAATAACTTACATTACACGCTAGATATACAATAACTAAAACACACTACATAACAATAACTAAAACACACTACATAACAATAACTAAAACACACTACATAACAATAAAAATACATCATGAAATACATTAATGTGAACGGTGTGTAGAAAAATGGTGTGAGAAATGACTGAGGAATTGATGTTTCTTGTGGTGTGGTAGGTGTCGCATGTATGGTGCCGTGATCTGATGTGTGTGAAGGCACTGAATTGTATGTGCCCATGATGAACAGGAACCTCGGGAACACCCTCTGAAGAGGAGGAACGAAACAAACAAACGAAACAAAAAGACAAGCTAAAGACACTGGAAGCACTAAAGAAGCGGTACCTACTCACGGCTAAGGAATCTGCTCTAACGCCCTTCCTAAATCTCCCCACCTGCCTATGGCCCTAGCGACTTGGGGATCCATCTGGCAACCCCAGGACAACAGAATGCCCTTTTCCTCCATTTGAAGACATGGAGGTTGGATACGTATGCCGGTACCCATTCGGCCCCTTCCCAATCTTAGCCGTATACCACTTGTATACGTATACCGTCCTCTACCGCGGGGAGGTGTTGGGTAAGGACTGTATCATCCTCGGGTTTTAAGACCGGGTTTACGGCTTTTCCTAAAACCCTCAAATACTCGAGAGGACAAAAAGCGGAATAAAAATTCCAAACACTACATGACATTAGGTATAGAGGACCCATTCCTCCTGCATTTTAAATGCAACCCAACATCATGGAAAAGAAAACAATCATCTTTCGAATACTAAATAAAATACACAACAAGTATTCATTCAATGATATATAACAAAATAAAGTTAACAAAACCTTATACAATATTTCAAATTAAAACTTATACTAAGATTAAACACCAACTATCACCTTAAGCAATATAACGTTATAACAAGCACGTAAGGATGACAGAAGATAGACACTTGGTTTGGAAAATGATGAGAAAACATTCATTACTTTAAATTATCATAAGATACGTGAACATTTAAAGAGAAGGATGCAAAATGCATCCTTCAATCCCGGGATATGAAAGAGAATCGTCAATCTAGTCTCTTATCTAATAATAGTCCGAGCGCTCTTACTTAAGAAAATATTGTAACTTACGCGACATAAATACTAAATAAAGAAACGGTGGTAAATCACAGAGAACAAAAGGTTTCCAAATTAACCTATCGTAACTACCATAGAATGCTAGCTTAATGTACGACCTTCGTGAGCTAAGCTGCATAGCGATTCTAAGAATGAGAACTCGCAAAGATCAGCTCTGTCTGGTCTTAAATCACTGAGAGATTGTGATTCCCCTGCCCTGCGCTATTAATTACGCTTAAAAAATTATTTGGATGGAAATTGGGTTGGGAATCCGCTTTTACCTTGCACACACTCTCCCACCACCACAGCGTTAGTTCCAAAAGACCTAACTACACATAAGGACTATCAACCAGGAAAGGTGTCAATCTAAAAATCATCAACTATCAGACATACATGCAAGTGCACTTGCCACAATCATTCACTCATTAGGCACACCAGTGGTAAAAATCGGATCCCAATAATTTCCATCATATGAGTTAACGAATCCCTAAAATCGCATCTATTCCACGGTAAACTCCACACTAACGGACACGATTTATGCTTAACCCTGAGAATATGAGCAAGAGAAAACACCGCTTCTCGAGAAATTACCTACCGCATATAACAAAATTCGCCTTCGTCAAGCATGACGGCTCATGCATACTCGAAAAATACGAGCTAACTAATTAACTACCAGCTGAAATATTTTTCGTGCGTTCTAAGCTAAATCTATCCTATGCATACAGCAGCGCATCTTTACCTGCGGAAAAAAGTTTCAAATTATAAAGCCTGAAGAAAAAAAAAACATTCATGGGAATTTTAAAAAACAGTACACTTACACACAGGAATGAATAACTTACATTACACGCTAGATATACAATAACTAAAACACACTACATAACAATAACTAAAACACACTACATAACAATAAAAATACATCATGAAATACATTAATGTGAACGGTGTGTAGAAAAATGGTGTGAGAAATGACTGAGGAATTGATGTTTCTTGTGGTGTGGTAGGTGTCGCATGTATGGTGCCGTGATCTGATGTGTGTGAAGGCACTGAATTGTATGTGCCCATGATGAACAGGAACCTCGGGAACACCCTCTGAAGAGGAGGAACGAAACAAACAAACGAAACAAAAAGACAAGCTAAAGACACTGGAAGCACTAAAGAAGCGGTACCTACTCACGGCTAAGGAATCTGCTCTAACGCCCTTCCTAAATCTCCCCACCTGCCTATGGCCCTAGCGACTTGGGGATCCATCTGGCAACCCCAGGACAACAGAATGCCCTTTTCCTCCATTTGAAGACATGGAGGTTGGATACGTATGCCGGTACCCATTCGGCCCCTTCCCAATCTTAGCCGTATACCACTTGTATACGTATACCGTCCTCTACCGCGGGGAGGTGTTGGGTAAGGACTGTATCATCCTCGGGTTTTAAGACCGGGTTTACGGCTTTTCCTAAAACCCTCAAATACTCGAGAGGACAAAAAGCGGAATAAAAATTCCAAACACTACATGACATTAGGTATAGAGGACCCATTCCTCCTGCATTTTAAATGCAACCCAACATCATGGAAAAGAAAACAATCATCTTTCGAATACTAAATAAAATACACAACAAGTATTCATTCAATGATATATAACAAAATAAAGTTAACAAAACCTTATACAATATTTCAAATTAAAACTTATACTAAGATTAAACACCAACTATCACCTTAAGCAATATAACGTTATAACAAGCACGTAAGGATGACAGAAGATAGACACTTGGTTTGGAAAATGATGAGAAAACATTCATTACTTTAAATTATCATAAGATACGTGAACATTTAAAGAGAAGGATGCAAAATGCATCCTTCAATCCCGGGATATGAAAGAGAATCGTCAATCTAGTCTCTTATCTAATAATAGTCCGAGCGCTCTTACTTAAGAAAATATTGTAACTTACGCGACATAAATACTAAATAAAGAAACGGTGGTAAATCACAGAGAACAAAAGGTTTCCAAATTAACCTATCGTAACTACCATAGAATGCTAGCTTAATGTACGACCTTCGTGAGCTAAGATGAATAGCGATTCTAAGAATGAGAACTCGCAAAGATCAGCTCTGTCTGGTCTTAAATCACTGAGAGATTGTGATTCTCCTGCCCTGCGCTATTAATTACGCTTAAAAAATTATTTGGATGGAAATTGGGTTGGGAATCCGCTTTTACCTTGCACACACTCTCCCACCACCACAGCGTTAGTTCCAAAAGACCTAACTACACATAAGGACTATCAACCAGGAAAGGTGTCAATCTAAAAATCATCAACTATCAGACATACATGCAAGTGCACTTGCCACAATCATTCACTCATTAGGCACACCAGTGGTAAAAATCGGATCCCAATAATTTCCATCATCTGAGTTAACGAATCCCTAAAATCGCATCTATTCCACGGTAAACTCCACACTAACGGACACGATTTATGCTTAACCCTGAGAATATGAGCAAGAGAAAACACCGCTTCTCGAGAAATTACCTACCGCATATAACAAAATTCGCCTTCGTCAAGCATGACGGCTCATGCATACTCGAAAAATACGAGCTAACTAATTAACTACCAGCTGAAATATTTTTCGTGCGTTCTAAGCTAAATCTATCCTATGCATACAGCAGCGCATCTTTACCTGCGGAAAAAAGTTTCAAATTATAAAGCCTGAAGAAAAAAAAACATTCATGGGAATTAGAAAAAACAGTACACTTACACACAGGAATGAATAACTTACATTACACGCTAGATATACAATAACTAAAACACACTACATAACAATAACTAAAACACACTACATAACAATAAAAATACATCATGAAATACATTAATGTGAAGGGTGTGTAGAAAAATGGTGTGAGAAATGACTGAGGAATTGATGTTTCTTGTGGTGTGGTAGGTGTCGCATGTATGGTTCCGTGATCTGATGTGTGTGAAGGCACTGAATTGTATGTGCCCATGATGAACAGGAACCTCGGGAACACCCTCTGAAGAGGAGGAACGAAACAAACAAACGAAACAAAAAGACAAGCTAAAGACACTGGAAGCACTAAAGAAGCGGTACCTACTCACGGCTAAGGAATCTGCTCTAACGCCCTTCCTAAATCTCCCCACCTGCCTATGGCCCTAGCGACTTGGGGATCCATCTGGCAACCCCAGGACAACAGAATGCCCTTTTCCTCCATTTGAAGACATGGAGGTTGGATACGTATGCCGGTACCCATTCGGCCCCTTCCCAATCTTAGCCGTATACCACTTGTATACGTATACCGTCCTCTACCGCGGGGAGGTGTTGGGTAAGGACTGTATCATCCTCGGGTTTTAAGACCGGGTTTACGGCTTTTCCTAAAACCCTCAAATACTCGAGAGGACAAAAAGCGGAATAAAAATTCCAAACACTACATGACATTAGGTATAGAGGACCCATTCCTCCTGCATTTTAAATGCAACCCAACATCATGGAAAAGAAAACAATCATCTTTCGAAGATACATATGATTCCAAGAATAATTATAATAAGAATAATTTATACAATACAGAATACATATGATTCCAAGCAATGATTGTAACCAAATCTTAGATCCTTAAACCTCATTTTTCATATAATAGAAAAATACCCATTTTATGACTAGTCTAAGAAATTTGAATACTAGTACCAAAGGACATTTTGTTGCATACACATGGAGTCTTGCAATAACAAAATTTTTAGTAATGAACTGGCAATTTTTTAGTCCTCTCAATTTCATTATTGCAAAGGTTTACTGTATTCGGTAATATATTTTGGGAAAACCCTCACATATATCCTAAACTGTGGTACCCATGTCGATGATATTTTTGGGCAAGAAGGAGAGGGTTATTAGAAACTCGACTTCAAGAAAATAGACAGAAGAGCGAATAAAATGTCTGAGATCAATGTTAATGTGTGCTAGTTGTATGCATGTATACTCTGTCCAACATCATGAAGACACCACGTAAATCTTATGAGCCCATGTATTTCTTATGGGAGAACGGTGTGCACTGTTGATACATTTGCACAGAAAAAGAAAGTCAACAAGAACCTACTTGGAAGGGATTCAGTATATACAAAAGTTAATTCTTCATGGCATAGTGCAATTAAATCAAGGTTAAATATTGTCATAAGCAAAGGAAAAATAAGAGTGATAATCGAAGGTCATAATCGAAGGAAAAATAAGAAAGTGATATTTTCAAGAAAATTGGGTGCAGATTATTATTTTTTTAATTGATGAATTTGGGTCTACACTCATTAAACAAGGTCTTTTCTGGTATCAAAATCTTCCTCATGGATTCTACTTCTCAAGTATGTTTATCACTTTGCTGTTAAAAATTTTGGATAAGAGTGTCTAATCACCGGTTGCCACCTCCATCATAGACTTTTGCATAGCTTGCCCAATATCATTCATGATTAAAATTGGCTTCAGCTTCTGTTTACATACTCAAAAGGGATGAACCATTATAACATATACGATTCGCTAATTATTTGAAAAATATCACATGCACTATTGGGTGAACTCCATGTTCTATTGCCAGAATTGCATACATCTGAGGTAAGAAACTGGGAGCAAAACTGAATGTTCCATTCCCAAACCAAAGATCAGAGATCAGTAGATGTTACCGATGGGTTCTACCATAGAAAGATGAATATCCAATCAGAACCTAGACCACCATAGCAAAGTAAAAACTTTGCACTAGCACTTAACATCTAAATTTAAAAATATCACAGAAAGGCACACCAAATAGTATCTATCATTAATATTTATGACCATATATTATGCATATATACAAGAAACGTTTTATGAACAAATATCTACATCACAACATAAAATAAAAACTAGAATAAATTCATTGAGCTAAACGAAACAAGAGAAATTCCTACATTCTGCACCTTATATTAATTTTTTAACAATAAGTAGCTATGCTAAGTAAAAATAATAATAGAAAATATAGTAATATTATAATAATAAAGTAATAATAATATGCTAAGTAGTAATAGCTAAGCTACTCATATTATAGAAGTTGCTAAATTGTCATTTGAGATAAATAGGACCCATATTTCTTTAAAAATTTACTACTCTTTAGAAATTAGATTATTACTATCTTTATAAATAGTTTTACTAAAATGATGCCAAGGTGCCTAAACAAGGCAACCACTGCATGCATTCTGCTAACATATTTTGCAGTTACTGCTCGACCTACTTGTTCCCAAGTGCCCTAATAATTATAATTCATATACAATAAATAATTGATAGTTAATTTAAGTCAGATCCTGCATATTTCTATTGAGAAGAGACCAAGTTCACTCCTTCGTGTCCACACATTTCTGAAGAAGCTGTCTTACGAAATCGATAACTACTTTTTATCCTGCCACGAAAATTTATTTATTTATTTTATTTCAATCAAGAATAATTATTATAATATTATTAAAACACTTTTGAGTTGAAAATACTTTTTGAGAAATCACATTTCCCATTCAAGCAGTACATAAACATCAACTAGCTAAAATTGCATTATAAAATTAAATGCAGTATGAAAGATTTAAAACCTATATCTTTTGAGATGCCTTGTTTAATTTCATGCAACTCCTAACACGAGTATCCATAATCTGTCAGATTTTTATCTCCTAATGTGTATGTAGAATTTGCCGCTACATCCGAAGCAAAAATATTACTCTATTTTAATAAAATCATTATAAATATAATAATAAATATATTCCACTTCATTCAGTCTAACGTATGTACCTAAGCCCATACCAAAACAGGCAGCGCCAAAACTGGTGTTCGCGCCAGAACAGGTGTTCGCGCCAAAACGTACCGCACGCCAAAATTTCATATCATATAATAATATATTAGGAATAAATATTTTGCAAAAGGGATCAAGAATTCCACTTGAGGTTGAAATGATAAACTATTAAAGAGATTTGTTTACCTTATGATTTTAATCACTTTCATTAAAAATATCATTACTATAAATTGACTGCTATGGTCGCACAGAATTTTATGAAGACTTTTTATGAGAAAACTTGCGTGATAACGTGGAAAACCACATCTCGGCCGAAGCTATAGATCATATTTTTCTAATGTCATTTCTTGTCGCCGTAAATGGATTTAAAGTATCACGCATTTTCATAAAATTCCATGCCTTTCACTCGCTAAGAGCAAAACGGCCTTAAGTGTATCAATTACGTTATACCACGTATAATTATGGTAAAAATTTTCGACCCACTCGAACAATTCTCGGTGAAATAAAGTTATCGTTCTCACCAAACGAAATTCGAGCTGAAAATCCAGAGTTGATAGATTCATTTAAAAGATTTGATTTCGTGAAGCTCAAAGGACGACTGAATAAAAATAGACTTACGTCGATGGTTAGTTGGACCTCTGCCTACGGAGATAAAACTTTCTGTAAACTTGGACAAGCACTGCCATCCTCTTCATTACGACGATACGCTCCAAGTTGCACGCGACGTTTCTATAACATAATTCATAACAACTTAAATTATAAATCATGCTTAATTCACAAAATATCAATAAAAGGACTTAACCAGCATGAATTATGTTATCCATTTATGTAAACTATTTCAAATTCATCCACGAGCCAGACTTACCGGAGAATCTCTAGCCGGCGTACACGTACACTCCCTCACTACTAAGATGTTTCTTCTTCTGAAATTCATCGACAACTGCACAAGAAAGCAATATGGAGCCTGCCTCGATGGCTTTTCGCGCCTTTTTTTAACTTTAAAAGTCCATCTATTGGATACTTGCGAGAGTTACTGACGTCAGATAATTAATATGTACACAATGGTGAATATTATGCAAGATAATTTTAATTTCTTCTTAATTGTTTTCACCTCTTTTACTTATAATAATCCATATTCTATCATGATATTTTCTGTGCCTAGCTCATATTCTGTTGCTCGTTTTTCCTTCTCTGTCTGTCGATAGTCCAAGTGTCGACTATGGAAGTATTTATCACAATTACTTCACTAATTTCCCGAGGAGATAGAAAGCTGAAATTTCTAAATTTGCTAGAGGTCCAATGACACAAGACATGTTGATATCTTTCTAGGAAAGTTGTGCTTGTTTCGACTCTGAAGGACTCGAAAGCGCTCTCAGGGGAAATGCACGTGAAGTTTATTTCGATTGATTAAATACCTTAACGATGTCATTATATAGGGTAATTTGAATTTACTCACCTCCTTTACCTATTCTATTTCCTTTCTAATCAAATTCTGTAATAAAATAAATTTTCTAATAAAATTCGTTTCTCCCTGTCTTGGTTTCGAAAGTCATTTTGAGTTTATGACTGTCGACATTCGGCGATAACGGGCGATTGTTTACCATCGTCAAAGTAATCTTTCCTTGATTCCATGAATATAGAGCTGGTCTTACGCATCGAGAGGTTTAGAAGTTTTCTTGTATACTTTTTAAGTGATTTTTGAGAGACATCTTTCATCATTGTACCTCTGAGAAGAGATTGATAGTATCTGAGATCAGTTTATACAGGAGGAGCATATTTTGTTGTTGCTCAGCATTTGATTGCAAGTCTTGACCCGCAGAGGATGCATTGAAAAGCTCAGAAACCTAATTTCCTAATTATATATATGCAGGTTTGAAATGTGGAATTCTCTGTCTGTTTTGCCACAAAAAATTAAATTTTAACATGTAGGCTACAATGCTATTGCAAGGAACATTTTAAAAGAATATTCAAACGTAGCAAATGAAGTATTCATCGGAGATTACGATGATTAATTAAAGGAAAACCAAATCGATACCATGGAAAACTATTCATGCAAAATATCAATTTATATCAAGTGCAACATTCCTTATCATGTATGCTTCACACTGTGATAATTACTTTACGCAAAGATTTGTCTTCTGGTAGAGAAAATGTATTCTTCACTTAATTGTGTCTCAGTCTTGTTCAACATTGAGATGGTAAGATAGTTATAGTGATGCTGAATTTAGAATTTGTATGCCGTAAAATGATATAGCACATTGTCCCTTTTTATATTTGTTCTATTCTCCCAAATAACTTTAGTATTGATGATATCAACACTTAAATGCCATTTGTTTCAAATGTATTTCTTGATATCTCCTCTAACTAAAATAAGTAGCCCAAAAGAAGGATATGCAGATGTCTTTTCTTTTAGAATTTAATGACACTTTATAGGAATATGTTACCATAGAAAGGTTAAAGACTCACTTTAAGTAATTATCAGAAAACTGAAAGGGAATTAATCATAAAAGAAAACCTCCGTAATGAAAACATATAGGTATTCATCATTCTATTTTCTAGCATAACCCATCCAAATGCATCTTTTATAATGGTTTTGACATGAATTTTGAAATGCACAGTTATTTGGGTGATGGATATTTTATCACTGAATTACATTTTCAAAATAAAGAAACACAATGAATGCCAAAAAAAATTTACTTGGAAATAATGTCATACATCCCAAAATGAATATTTAAATAATTCACAAGTATTTCTGCTGAATTTTTTCAGTGGTGCAATTCAGGAAACACCATCAACTGCTACTTCTGCTGGAGCTATAACTCGACCGTATGGACCCAATCTTACAAAATCAGTCAGTCTCAGCATCTGTGACTCAGAAAAATGATTGGATGTCGAAGGAGATTCCAATAAGGCTTTTGAAACTGCATGTTTTGACTCTCTAACACAACCCATTTCATTTTCATAGCTTGTTAAAAATTCCAAAAGACCTGAAATAGAGGAAATATTGAATGATGAGCATTACACTCTATCAATAATGATGAGTTATGTAATTCTTCTGGTCTTAGATACATTAAAAGTTATTAATAAATGTTTTTGTCTTATCACAAAGATTTTGTGGTCCTTCAATTACAATTATCTTTTTACATTTCACATAAGAAAATCACAATTATTTTAATATTAATCTTGGTAAGTTGATCGAGGCATCATAGCTTTTGAGATACAGTTTAAAGGCATTCATGAATTTCTCAGCCATCTAAAAAACTTTTAGGGTCAATTATCTATTTCTGTAGATCAACATGGATAGTAAAAGAATGCTAAAGATTGTTAGGATCATAAAATTCTCAGTTAAGTATGAGTTTTATGAAGGCAATTACAAAACTACCTTAAAGGGGTTGGAGAAGAAAGTTGAAGAGAACTTAGGAAAGGAAAAATTAGGTTTTAGGAAAAGAAGGAGAATGAGAGATGAGTATGCATTAAGATGTTAGCAGAGAGATTTATGAGATGAGGAGGGTATTGTATATTTATTTGGAATTTGATAATGTGAAATGGAATATACTAAAGAAAGTGAAGTAAAAGTCTGTTTTAACAAGAACTGACAAAAACTGGAAAAGTATCCCTTATAAAGAATACTCATTATAACTTCTTCTTCTTCTTCCTTCTTTCCTCCTAGGCTTATATGCCTGTTTCCTTCAGTACCACGCCCCAATCGAGGCTTGGTACTGGTACTTTGAGTAATAACTTTTAACGCCTTTAAGTATGTTACCAGCCTGGCTTATCGGCGTGAGACAATCACATTATCACAATCATCTCATTATAACTGATTTCTAAAACTAAATTTCCATCCACTTGAATTCAAGAGCAGCAACTGCTGCAGAATGGAACGATAGGGTTTATAATTCTTACACAAATACTTCAGAATGCATAAAAAATGTTTGCACCATAATATTATTTCATTGATTCATAAACCATAACCAAAGTGCTTCATTTAATATAAAATGTGGAATCCGAATAAAGCACTACTTTCAACTGCTATATTCCCACCCATCAAAGATCACAAAATTTATCACCAAGTTTTGAAAAAAAAAAAAATCCCACAGTTGGATGCCAAAACGATGAGAACCCAAATAAAAATTCTGGAGCTTACTAAAGGGGCTGTGGCCAAAAAGAAACAAGAGACGAAGAGATAGGATGTACTGAGGGACAAAGAGGAGAGTGAAACTCATCTCTAATTGAAGCTCCCTGAAGCATTTTTGCTGAGAAAGTGTGAGGCGAGTTGTGGGAAACAAATGCATAAAATAGTTGACAGTAATTTTTGCATTTGATTTTTTCTTGGTTTTTGAAGAGATAACGTGGTTCAGATTACTGTTTGCTTGTTGGACTTTGTCTCTCATGTCAATTGACGATTCCTAGATATGCCTCCAGCAAGACAAATACAGAAACATGGCACTTGTTATACTGATACCTCAGAAATAACAAATCGTTATAATGAAGGTGACTCCCTATCCTTTTTGGTTAGAGACCGAAAATTGCCAAAAAAATCACTCGCTTTAATGCAACTCTCATTTTATGCCATACTTATTATAATGGGCTTCCATTATATTGAAAGACATTCAAGTGGATTGGAAAGATGGATTTAAAAGAATTATACACCAGACAATGAGGGATAATGAAATTGGAAGATGAGAAAATAAAGGAAATGATGGTTGGAAAAGGAGTTAGTTGCTTGTTCAGCCTATATGCAGAGTAACTAATGGAAAATGCACTAAAGAAAGCAAAGGGGGTTAATGTTGGAAGAGTAAAAATGAAAACAAAATATGCTGATGATCAGCCAGTTGTGGTAGAGACAGAAAAGGAGCTGTAGAAAACAATGTAACAAATCCAGAATGTTGTATTCTTTGTACCAAAATGTATCAATAAAAATAAAAAGAGGATATGCATTTTCCAGTAGCAAAACCTTTGTTGCAGAAACATCAATATAGTATGCAGTTGTTCTCCAAAGTCTTTAGACGTTTTAAAGACTGAAAAATGAAAGCGATTAGAATGAAAGAAAGTGACATGTGCCATACCGTCCTTGAATTTTGTGACCCAGAAAAACACTTCCGGGCGCCGTCACGCGAGTTTTTATTTGTATCATGTGTGTTAGGAAGTAATCAGATAGACATAATATAAGATTAGATAAGTAGAAGAAAGTTCAAAGGAAGTAGCTCTATCTTTGTTTATACATGTTTCACTGTGTATTTGTATGCATTTTGAATGTCTGTTTTCCGAGGAATATCATCTAACTTAAGAATGTCATTTTCTAATTAAATGTATCAAAACTGTGTTGTTTTGCGGCTGGTTTATAACTAAGTATTTACGATAGACATAATTATGCTCAAATTATCTAGTGATTAATTCATAGGGAATCTTCTTGTTCCTTCTAAAATGAAACTGAGTGATTCCTTCAATTTGTTCAAGTCCACTTAGAGTTGTTCCCTAGAGAAGTGTTTCCAACCCTTATGGTATAATGTCCCACTTTCCAACTCCTTGAAAGATCTAGTCTCATCAAGGGACAAAAAATCTTTCTTTCTAACTGTTGCGATTTAGACTTCATGACAAGCTAGCTGATGAATGGGAGCAAATTTCACTTGCTATGTTGTGAAATATCATATAAATGATTGGCTAGAAACAACTGAAATAAAAAGCTATTAAATTGGTCAAGTGCTACTAGATAGTCCAAAAAGTCTCCTTGGTGGTAAACTTCCTACTGCCCTAGGGTATTTGGAAAAGTTTTTATTTACCAGGACAAGTAGCAATCATCCTTTGTCCCCATGGAAGGACAGCTAGACACAGAAACAGTTGATGTCCAGCAAGTTGCAATTCAGGGAACGGTTGTCTGCAGATGGATGCCATCATCTCCACACAATCCCACTGCTTGCAACCAGGCTGGACAGGACTTAGGCCCTCAAACCAACACTGTGTTATGCTAATCAACTCAGGCTCTTGATCTTCATCCTTATCAAACAAATATAGTACTCATATTATTGTATGCAAGCCCAAGGTAACTACTGCAAAGGTTACAGTGGAAGTTAGGAGATTAGGTAAGTTCTGTATATAATATACATAAATTCTCTAAATTTTGGGTAGCACCATGTATGCTTTCTTACTTCCAACCACCAAGAGATATGGCATAGGATTCAGGCCATTCATTGAATGCAATAATATACCCAGGATAAAAAATTAATTTAAGTCTTAACTCAAAGATTACAAATGACATTCAAAGCAGTATCTTAAAAATAAACATAATCTCTGTATCTCTTACAACCTAAAGATATACATTTAAATGTATGTAAGTAAAATTAATTCACTGGAAAAGCTTAGAGGTAATTAATGATGTAATTTCATAACTGAAAAAACAACTAGGATCCACTTACACTATGAGCATTCAATAAGTAAGTTTTCTTGTACTACTGAAAATGAAAACTGATTCGAAATCAAAACTTCAACCTCTGTCAAAATATCATTTTTCAAGGGATTTTTGGTAACATTGCAACAGCCTAGTTTGAACTTCCATAGATAAAGGCCACATCTCTTTTTGGTCATGAAATTTGAAAAACAAGCAACAGGACATAACCCATGTGATTACCTTGAGATTGATGAGGCTGGAAACATTATTCATTACCCGAACTCTGTGAGGTGTTGGTGAATTGATCATCATTTTCCCTAAACAGCGCATAACTTTGGTCATATCATCTCCTAGAAGGAAGCAGCCACAGTTATTATAGAAATTGACTCAGGGCAATGTTCTTTTAGAAGTAGACTTTTTCCATACTTGAGAGATTTCTATAGAAGTATTAAACACCTTGTGAAAGCTAGAAAATTTTTAATCAATCAATTTCAATCAAAAATCAATCAGAAAATTTTCATCCATCAATTTCAATCAAAAATCAATCAGAAAATTTTCATCCATCAATTTCAATCAAAAATTAATTCAAGTAAACATTAGATATTTTTTAATTATCATACATCCAATTTCTATAGCACACATGTAGAAGTTTAGCATATCTAAAATATGACACCCATTATATATTTTCAAATATTATAAAGAATTGAAAAAATGAAATCTCAAGGTAAAAGGTTCACACAGACAATGGTGTTAAATTAATTCAACTTATTTTAGCTTTAGAAATTAATAAAGATTTAGTATAAGCCAACTATTTGCCAAACTAAAAGCTAAAAGATTCAAATGATCAAAATAATGGTTAGATCAAAAGAATGAAAAATCAAAAATGAAACAAGGTGATTTCTCAGACTCAAGGAGTCCAGGCTTTCAAACCAAGACAGAAGCAGAGATTGAAAAATAAACTGTCATTTTTCTGGAGTAAAAATCAATTGAAAAATTGAAATTCTTGGACTCAAACTGAAAACTATTATTTATCCAGTTCCAATTTGTAATTCCACAACACAAGTTTAGTTAGTGGAAGGTTTACTAAACATGAGTTACTAATTACTACACGTTTTATCCTTAAATTCAACACAAACTATGAAAACTGAATGATACACGTTTTAATTTAGAAAAAAAATGGATGAGAAAAAGTCTCTTATAGCAGGGACTCAAACTCAGATCTCTCATTTGCTGGGCAGTTGTTTTACACATCTTTATTCTGTTTCTGTGTATATTTGTTCTGCCTCCTCCAGAAAGCAATGATTGTGTCTTCTTATACGTCCCGTTTGTGTCTTCTTAGAGCACACAGTGTTCCATCATAGCTATAGAAATTGAGGGAGAGGTTGTTCTATTGTGGTTAATTAATTGAATAATGTAATAACCCATGAAGCAGGAGATATGGGGTCAAGTCTATACACTAGCAGACATATTCTTTGTCATTTATTTTAATAAAATTCAACCTGAAGTAATAAAAATGAAAAAAGCTAGAAATAATAACATGAAATTTCAGAAAGGATTATATTACAATAGTCAGAGCAGAAATATAACTATCAGAACTGGTTTGATTTTGCATAGAGAAAAACTGATACTGAACCAAATTTTGGCTTTTATTCCATTGAGGCAGCAAAAACTGGACAAATATATTACAGAGCCCTGCTTAGAACTGTTGTATCAGCTCTCCTTCATTCCCATCAAAAGACACACAAACTTGTATTTTGTCGGCATGAGAAAATTTAATTTGATTCCAGTTGGAGACTAATGTTACCGATACAAATAAGGAAGAAAATTATATTATTCATTAATGAAATAAATTGGTTTAAAAATCATTACTAATGAATTAAAATTCTTGATAACTGGCCAATTTGGTTAGAGGGAAAAAAGGTAAGGAGGAAAATTTTCAAATACGTACTGTGCAAGGCATAAAGTGCTTCTTTTCCCTTTCGTGTCATTCCAATATATCCAAGTGTTTCAATAGATACACCAACTATAGTCAGATCAGATCCCTCAATAGCCTCAAAGAGAGTAGTGGGGAAGGATGGATATGCAGATAGAACTTCCTTTGGCCGAAGATGAGCTATCCCACCAAAGAATTTCAGAAGACCTGGTGAGAGAAAACTACCCTATGAGGTTTAAATTATGCAATTTATGAATCTTTCAATAAAATTTTATTAGATTCAAGATCCTTAACTAGGTCAAATAGATTAGTAATATTGGTCTTCCCACCGAGTCCCTCTTAATTAGGTCAAAGCTGAATCCAAGCAAATCAAAAATGGGGCATCTGTTATCAGTTAAACAGGATGATCACATGCATCAGCCAAAGTTTTCTTTTACCCACACTAATCAGAATTATTATATATAATTTGTCAATCTTGTGTATAAACTGTCTGCTAGTTTTTCGCCGATATTACCAAATTCTAAAGGTAGCCAAATTTCAGCCCTTTACAAATTATGGAAGTAATCAGGTTAAATAAAATCAGTGATTACTTAAAATCAAAATTTAGTAAGTTATAATGAATGAGAGAGAATCTTTATTAATTTCATTCACATAGTTAATAATATTTTTTAACAGATTATAAATATTTCTCTCACATCTTTACACCTCTTTCAATATATTACATAAATAATATTATATTTATTTAATATGATATTTAATATTACATATGCTTTAAAAAAATTTAATGCCTTGCATGTACAGCTAGTTCCAAAGAAAACTTACCACCTAAGCCGCAAGTCGCCTAACAGATGTGAAGCTCGATGAGAGCGAGTCTAGAGTTTTCCACACATTCTATTGGCTCTTGGAAGGAGCATTCTGATGGGGCCTTCTTAAACTGTTGTGGAACGCATTGAACATATTTGTACCGTCTTTATTAGCACGAAATCTAGTTTAAATTTAGTGCTACATTTTACTATGTCAGCAGCATAGTATTAAAAAATGAATGAAAATCGTATTTCCTTATTTCGGCCTGAAATTTCTGCGTAATTCACCTTCTTCTGGAGGCATCGGGTAAACTTACTTTAGCTGCTTCAATTATCCAATAAACATTATGTCATTGCAAGATTAAAAAGGATTATATTATTACATTTTTTATGCTCTTGACGCCTACAGGACAAAATTTTAAATTTATTAAGAGGAAATTCACAACTATGACTCAAATATAAAGATGAACAAAAACTCTGCAAGGAGATAAAGAATAATTAGGAATAAGAACACAATCAACTGTACTTCAGCTAATTTATGTTGCAGAAAAATGCTATCGAGAAGGGGAGCATGAAAAAACTGCAAATCCTACTAAGGAAAGCAAAGATGAAAAGAAACTTTATCTGGACGAATACACCGAGAAAGAATCATTTTAAGTCAACCTGGTAAAGAGCTCTGAAAATTAGACAAAAAACATATTACAATAAAGTAAACCAAGTAAATTACGATCAACTACATCAGATAATTACATCAAATATTATAAAAATTAAATACCACCAAATCAATTGATAGAAAGTAAAATATTAATTGGTGTGCTATCATCATTTTCTAAGGTAATTGTTTAAAATTCAAATTGCTAATTTAATATTTTAGAAAATAACATAGATATTAGAATAAAAGCACTCTTCATTAAAATACTAAGGGCTACAGAATTTTTTCACTTATCGAATAAGAAATTAATTTACGACAAAATTAATGCCAGCATCTCTTAACACTTTTTGAAAACATTGTTCATAGCCAGTCCCAGAGAAACTATCCCTTTAATTAAATCAAGTTCATGTTCCTTGCAATATTATGCAGTCCCAACTTTTATCTGATTCTCTTTCTTGCCCCGTGGTGCAAATTTTGACTCGATTTCTTTGCTGTTGAATCATTCTGCAATACAGAGAAGTATAAAATTTGCTTGATATGACAATTAACAGAGCATTAGGTAATTCAGAATATATGCATCAACATGCCATTCTGTTCTTACTTCCACCAGGCATTCGTGATGACGGTATCAGATGAAGCATTATGATTTTGAGATGAGATTTGGCTGTTTCTGACAAATTCGCATCTGAGGTTTTACTAATTCTTCCATAGAGAAAGGAGGACTTTCCTTCCCTCCACCCTGGCCCTAGGAGTAACCCCTATTCATTCCTTTGTTGTTTCTTTTTCCTTTGTTTCGTCCATCGAAAGGTATTGTCTATTTTCTCAAAGGAACCATAAAACAGCCGATGGGTGAAGGTGAACTCCGCTCTGAGAAGAAAAACCCCCTTTTCGGCATATTGTGGATGGTCATATGTGTCCGGGGTAGCGAATTTAAAAGCGCTAATGAGGATTCCTGAACGCACCCCTGCTGAGCAGGTATCTAAGGTTAGGGTATGGTGGCGGCGACCGATCACAAGTAAGGTGGGAAATGGTAGATCCTCGATTTGTTATCTTAAAAGAGGTCGTTGTTCTACTCAAAGTAACCAATTGGTCAACTAGGAATGCAAGAAATGCCATTACCTATTGTGATTTATCCAAAAATCTGGAATTAACATACCTCTTACACTTTCATGTTAATAGTCACGTTAAATTCATGTGAGTGTATGTATTACTGTTGCTGTCACTTCTTATTTCCCTATCTCTATCAAAACAGTCCCCCTCTAGAAGTCCTGGTGAATTTATTGCTTCATTCACTTCTTCCAATCACTCCTGTATCTTGCTTTTCAAATCTGTCATGGAATGTGGAGAGATGAAAAGTTTCTCATAGCCAATACATTTTAAATATGAAGGAATATTTTCAATATCATCCAGCGATAAATATGTAGATAGACTATCCATACCAAACCACCACCCATTCATCTCAATCATTAAAATTCTGTTGAAAAATATGATAGTTACGCAGGGTCAGCCATCAACCGAGGGGAGCAAAATTTCAACATGAGCTTCATATGCGCTTCTTATACCTGTGTGATACTTACAGGGTTGGAATTACAGGTAAAAAGGCCCTGGGAAAAACTATTTCACTAAGTCCCCATTATTTCGAGTATTTTTAACTTTTTCTACATTATAAAAATTGTAAACATTATAATAAAGAATTGAAATATAAATAATGTAGGTAGTTTTGTATGCATTCAAAATTAATAGAAAATGTTACATTCATAGCTAACAGTAGCATTCAATGAGCATTATGACCAAACCTCATTTGCCCTATCTTTTTGTGTATTTTGGTACTTTTAAAGAAAATAAATATAGATAGAAGAATGTTTAAGAATGTAATGGCTTGTGACTGCAACCAATTCAAGAGGAATCCACAGAAGAAATCACGTTTATTCGATTCACACTTCAATGACACCAAAAAAAAAAAAATTTTGGATTCAAAATTACTGTGAAAGATGGTTGTCTCCTATCCGTCATCTTTATTCATTCAGGAAAATCGATCCTAGCACATTTTTTCTCAATTGATTTGGACGGTATAGTAAAAATTCCAACTGCATAGATGATAAAATTTACTCATTTTTTACCGATCGAATTTTAATTTCGATGCTTATCAAATGAAACAAAATTTATCTAAAATACACAGAGAATGCCTCAAGACTCTATACTACATATTTACTCAAAGTTTTTTTTTAATGTATTTAAAGTAGTAGCCTAGATATGGCCATGAGTTTGCCTTACTTTACTTGTGTATATTGCATTCACACAGGCTGTGATAAAACTGGTGATCGATCTAGACTCCTTAGGTATATAAATTTGAAGGCTAATAACTGCCCTCTTGAACAATGCATAATATTACCTGCTATTATATTATATAATACGACCCATTATAACAGCAGAGTTTTGGAAGCGAAGGCGTCGAATTCGAGGTCTATACATTTTTGGTCCGATTCACACTGATTCAAACTGCGCGGAAATTTTCTACCTCCCATCTCAGTCCTAAACATAAGCTCAGAGTGGCTCAGAGGCAGATTTTGCAAAAATTTCCTTCATCCTGCTTGTGCCTATCACCTCAGACTCAAATTTTATGAGAGGAAGGGAAGGGGGTTTGTCTCGGTTTCCTCGAAATAACGGGAATCGTGTGCAACGTTTCCCTCTGTGCGAGAAGCAAAGCTAGAATATCTACTGATTTGTAATAACTATTTTATAATAACTGAATTCTTGAATTACAACATCCATATCGTTATAATATTATTCTGCTATGCCAATGCCACCAAACTAAGGATACTAGTAAATCTTTGCAATATCAATAACGCAAATAAATCCATGTCAACTCTGCAAGCGGAGCCAGGACAGAAGCAGACTATCTCCTCCATGTTTTCCCTCTCTCTCTCACTTCTTAAGGCTCACTTGCAGGAAACTCACTGCCTTTTATGCGGGTTGCGGCTTAGGTGGTAAGTTTTTTTTGGAGCTAGCTGTACTTGAGGATATATGGAATGACATATTTTGTTATCCAATGTATATCACAAGGAAGGGGGACAGAATGATTAAAAACATCATTTTAAAATTAAAGCTGATAGTTCTCGCCTTATGTAGGTGGACAGCCTCTAGACCAGTGGTTCCCAAAGTGGGCGCTACCGCCCCCTGGGGGGCGATGCTCTAGTTTATGGGGGCGAAAAGAGCCAAGTATTACCTAAGTATTATTCCTTTTTCATAAATGTGCTATGAAAACTATACATTTATTGGATTATAAATAGACATTTGATTAGTCATTGTTTTAATTTAATTATTACAATGTTCCTCATCTGTTTATTTAGTCTATGATTCTGATTATTATTTTAAAGTTACCGCTTGGGGGGCGTTGAGTATTGTTTTATGGATCCAAGGGGGCGGTGGCTCGAAAAAGTTTGGGAATCACTGCTCTAGACTCGCTATGAATCATGAATTTCATTCAAGTTGAACTCACATACAAAGTTACATACTTTTAATTTCTGTCCTCAGCGTATTGCTTACTTCTAAGCTACTCTATTCTTTGTTAACTTAACAAAGAATACAGTAACTTAAAATTAAGCAATACACTAAGGACAGAAATTAACACACCTTCATAATGTGCAAGAATTGAGAAAGATACCACTTGAGCTAATTGCTATCCCAAAGTTGAGTAAATACAACATCACCCATTTCTCAGAAAGAATTTTCAGCCATTAGAATTTGCAACGTAGGTCTAGGTTCATGTATGTTGGACTAAGATAAATGGAGAACTACATGTGGTGTCCACTCCTAAAAAAGATAACTCCTAACTACTTTGGCAGCAAGATCATAAAAACGAATACAGAAATGGCTAATGGAAATATACAGTAGAAGTCCATTATAATGAGTACAGCATATAGCGAGAGTATTGAGTGATGCTTTGGCCAACACAGAGCAAAAAGGAGTCACATCCATTATAAGGATTTGTTATTTCTGAGGTACAACAAACTTCTGCATATGTCTTGCAGGAGGCATATCTAGGAATTGACGTGAGACACAAAGTCCAATAAGCAGACTGTGATCTGAAGCACATTATCTCTTCAAAAATCAGAAAAATATCAAATGCAAAAATTACTGTCAACTAATTCATGCATTTGTTTACCACAACTCGCCTCACACTTTCTCAGCAAAAATGTTTCAGGGAGCTTTAATTAGAGATAAGTTTCACTCTCCTCTTTGTCCCTCAGTACATCCTATCCCTTCGTCTCTTGTTTCTTTTTGGCCACAGCCCCTTTAGTAAGCTCCAGAATTTTTAATTGAGTTCTCATCGTTTTGGCATCCACCTGTGGGATTTTTTCACTTGACACTAAATCTCCTGTTCTGCAATGGCTGGGAATATAGATGCTAATTCAGATTCCACATTTTACATTAAAGGACGAACTTCAGTTATAATGTATTCAGTATATGAATCAATGAAATAATGATGCATTTTGATGCAAATGAACTCTTTTACACATTCTGAAGCATTTGTGTAAGAATTAAAAACCCTACAGTTCCATTTTGCCATATTTGCTGCCCTTAGAATCAAGATGATGGACAGTTGGTGTTAGAATTGGCTACAATGAGTATGCGTTATAATGAGTACTTTTCCAATTTTTGTCAGCTCTTGTTATACCGGACTTCTACTGTACTTTTGAATGAAAGTGAAGTATACATGATAACAGCAACAGGGAGATAAAAAACCAGCACCATAGAGATGAGATATAACACATAAATTACAACGATAAAATTGACAGATTGATGAATATACGTCTTCCAAAACATTGTTTGTTAGGATCTTTCAAAAATATTTGTTGGAAAATTATTTTAGGCCATAAATTGTTGTATTACCATAAGTTTACATTTTCTACTATCAAATAATTGCCAGGCCATTTAAAAATTTCTTTTTAATATCTTTATTTATTTAATAATAATTAAATAATTTATAAATAAATTTATAATATAAATAAAACATGATAAAAATATTATTAATAAAATATCAACTATATGAATTTTAATAATAATTCAATAATTTTCTTTAACAATATAATTTAAAAAGAAACTGGTAGAAGGCCTACCCTATATATGCCTACACATGCTTACTTAACTGTAGTTCTGATTTCAGGAAGAAATGAAGCAGGGACAAAAAGAAGTTCATGAAATTGTTTCATTACGCTCTACAGGAAATACTTAAACAAATTAAAGGAAACCCCACTATTTGAGTCAATATTAAGAGGGTTCGATACCTCGAGACGGGATTTAAATTTACGATCGGCCAGAATATTTCGTAAGATCTCCACCATCTGGAGGGAGAGGTTTTTCCTTGAATAGGTGGAATGGGAGAGAGGGGTGGAGGTGGGGTAGTCATTGTAAGATAAGATAATCGCCGTTCCTTTTGGGCTATAGAATGACAAATGGGAAAGACAAGGAAGACGAGATTCACTTGCCTTCAGAAGAAAAACAAGCCCAAACAATACTCCAAGTGCAACATTCTCGTACAAGCATATTTTAATCCTTGATATGCATCCAAATTGTTATGTGCTATGAGTACTCATTTACCTACATCCCATTTTTCATATTTTAAAATAATTATATTGCTAAATTCTCATCTCTTACAAATTATATCAATAAATGTACATCAAGAGAATCCAAATCAAGTGACCTGCTGTCTTCCCTTAAAAATTGAGGCTAATGCTGGATTTTTTTTCATTGAATATTTTACATGCAATATTTAAGTTGTTTAGTAATATGCTACCTGAAGAGAAGTATGTTGTTGACTCATTTAACATTAAGTTCAAGTTTTCACAGCTGACATGGCCTGGAGACATAAACCATAGTTAACCCTCCAAAAGGACTACACCACTCCTCTACTAATTGTAAGTGGAAGGATAGCAGCATAAAGAATATCTACATCAGGAGTAGCCTGTCATTGCTAGAGCAAGAGAATATGTTTGCTTCTCGGAAATCTGATGGCATTGTCTATGTTATAACTGTCATCAATTAAAATAATAAAGTACCAAATTAAAGATACTCATAAAAGAAGTTTCAACTTCTAGAAATTTACCAAAGAGCTACTTTAGCAAAGTTTTATCAGCATAGAATGTAGAATTGGTCCCCAAACAATTGTGTTCACATACCAACTTTTAAGCAAGTTTATTGCGATAGTCAGAATTAGCAATACAAAAAAATCAATTCACAATACTTATTTATTTTTCAGACACAAAATCACATTCAGCCATCAGTATGCTACAGCTATGAACAATCCCACTCTTCAGATTTTAGGAAATAACAGCAAAATTTTGGTTAAAAATGTCTTTGTTTATTGTATGTGTATCAAAAGAGGCATTTCAGATAGTTTTCATCAAAATTGACGCCATTGATGTTGTTCCCTCCTAAAATCCAGAAGTCCATCATACCTAACCATTTATCCCTATTCTCCATTTCTTTGTAAATGATACTTTTTTCGAGTTTAGCCAAGAGATTATCAACGAGTTCTGGTGATATTTTCCCACACTCTGCTCATCAGACTCACATTACTTGACCACGCTACGAAGAGTGAGTGTGAGGGGATGTGGATTGCAGCACCAATTGCTTGGCAGACGGCACTTGTTGCGAAAAACACTGTACATCTTGCTCGCTTTGCAGGATTACAGGAATGTTATAAAACTAACAAACTTGAAAATTGTCTAAATTCAAAGTAAAAGAATTAAGCTACACTTTCATTAAAAAAAATATTTCGCACCCCTCTTAATAACCAAGTGCCACTACATGGAAAATGGTCAATTTTTTCGATGTTTTCTAATTTTGTTCTCTGATGTTGTTTGTATCATCTAAAACGGAAATGATGAATATATAGCTTCATAGTGAATACAATATTTACAGAATAGTGAAAACAAAAATTTTTCAGCGGTTTACTTGCCTCTATGGCGATGTAAATGCCAACAGCATGCAAACAGATTTTCAGGCAAGCCCCCTTAATGACTTCCAGCCAGAAAGCCTCTGAGGGATGTGATTGAGAAAGAACTTTTTCAAGAGTCAAAACATTTCATTTCATCCGAATTGATTTAAATTTTCTTCCTAAAAATTTTATACCATGACTGGGATGTCAAATGCACCAAGGATGAATATCAAAGGCTTTCCCTGAATGTTGTTCTTCAAACTTTTGAAGCATTTTATGTGCCTGCATATATCATACACCAGAAGAGAGAGATGACAGTTTTAGAAGAAATAATTCTTTCATGAGAAGAAGAAGATTAGTTGGTCATATACTGATATACTCCTGATGATGGTATTAGAAGTAGCGTTGGGAGAAGACTTCAGTTACAGGAGGTAAATGCTATTGAATTTGGGAACTCTGAGTATATTAAACAATTCTTCAGAATAGAAAACCCTGTGACTGATAAACCTAAGGAATGCATCACCTGGAAGCAGTAGCGAGCTAGCCAAAAGGTCATCGTGAGACTGAGCAAGGATGCCTGCCAGTGTTTCTGCAGCACCAATGTCATCCACATAGTGAGCGCCATACTCAGGGGAGGCCAGCCTTCCCAGAAGCATAAGAGCATTGGCTTGAGTAAGAATATCCAGTCCATCACCTCCCCCTCCCAGTGCTTCTCTAATCATGGGAGTCAACAAACCACTGTCAACCACAGCTGACAGGTGCTCTGGTGAATGTACTGCAATTTCAACCAAAGTCTGCAGATTCAAAAGAAGGAGATTAACTCAATTAAGGAAGCTTCTGCTTAATTACATTTCATTTTTACATTTAAATTAAACATTAAAAATTACATTTTATTGCTATATTCATAATATTGCAGAAACAGCTCAGGTTTTGTGATTAACTTAAAAATACATATTTGAGCAATAAAGTCAGTGAGTTGTTATTAATGGAAATAGATATAGTGTGATTAATTTAAAAATACATATTTGAGCAATAAAGTCAGTGAGTTGTTATTAATGGAAATAGATATAGTGCGATTTATTTCACCATCCTTTCTCTAAAAGACTAGGAAACTGAAATGGATGTCATTAAAAGTTTTCTATTTTATTTTTTTGGTGTTTCTTATACAGAGGGCACGACAATCAGATTCCATCCAGGGTCATCTAAAAAAAGCATCAAATAGAAATTTTATTCACACTATACACACTATTTACACACACTACATTCATAGCCTAAAGAAAATAAGATACTGTATTTGTGAGAATCATTTTCAACTGAAAGACAGAATAAGTTTCTTAATTTCTCAAACAAGAAAACACAGTTTTTAAGCTCCCCTGAGGGTAAGAATGAGTATCTCTTGATAAACTACTTTAATGTCAATTAATATGCTATGCTATTTAATCAGTATTTAATTTAACTGAACACTGCAACTATCATGATCTTAAAAAAAAAGGATTGCAAAAGTTGTCTAAAAACTTAACATTATATATTTCATTTAACTGTAAAAAACTCTCCTTCTCTCTCATAGAGGTTGAAGTAATTTTTGTTTCCATAAAATTTTGCATTCAACTCTCAATATACACAAGAACATAAATATTAATTTGCTGTGTACTAAAAATAGAGCAAATCTAGGGAAATAAAAGCTAGGTTTGAAAAGTGATAAAAATCAAAGGGATTTACCTCATAGAATCTAAATCTGACGACATCAATAATCAAGGAATTCTCTTTGATAGCATTCAGCAGAGAAGAACTGCCTTGGAAAAGCCTAATGCCAAAAGATGAAGAGCCTAAAGAGGAGAGTAAGTTGACAGCAGCTCTGCTTGCAGCTGTTTCATCTTCCTCATTTTGAAGACTCTCGTCTGTAGCATTTCGGCTAGGACACCCAGCAACTGTATCCACGACTCTCAGAAGGATCTCATCTTGACACATTTGCTCTGCAAGTTGTGGTGCAGTTTTTACAGCCCTGTTCAACTAAAAATTTATTTCATCTTAATTTAATGAAACTGTTAAAAAACAATTAAGACGGGAATGTTCAACTAGGTTGCACTGAAATTTTCACAATTCCAATTGACATTTCAAAGATATACTACCCATCTCTCAAGTAAATGTTTACAGAAATCTTGGCAGATGTAGAACACGTGGTCCTTTGTTTTCTTACACAATATTGCTGTCATATTTCATTAAATGAATTGTTATTCAATGTAAACAATAGCTCAACATCATATAATAGCAAAGTAGTACAAAAGATGGAAAAATATGCTCTAAAAGTAAAATTTCTGACCATGATTAATACAGACAGAATATCCCAAATCCAAAATATTTGGGACCAAGATTTTTTCAGAATTTGGAACTTTCCAAATTTCATATTATGTCCTAATGTGGAAAGGAAGGAAACAGAAAAACTCAGACATCGAAAAGTTCTCTTTACATTCCATATAAGACATAAATAAAATTGCAGACACCAAGAAACAGTATTATGTATCAATTTATCACACTGAGAAGGGGCAAAAAATGAGGTTGATGATGAAAGGTAACATCCTGATCATGTAATGATTTAGTATTATAATGTTGAACAACCAATTAATCAAGAATGAACAACAAGTGTTATTTTTAAGTGCTTCTTAAGTACGTGACAAAAATTGTCAATCAGAATACATGATTTAATTTTGGGATTCTTAGGGTAATGACTAAAGACATAATTATGGACAGTATCCACAATGCTGGCAGTATTTTAAATTTATATTCAGGGTAAATTGTCTATCTGATGCCATCTGATCTCTAGAAAGTCTCTTCACAGTTAACCACAGATAAGCAACAGAAAAATTTACCTATGCCTGGAGGTGCAGTTAAACCACTTACCCTTAAGTTTAAATGCAAATATGGCTTTATGTACAACAACAGAAAACATCAACTCATAGATTTAAGTCATCTCTCTTGAGAGATTTGTCATCACAATGTTTTCAAATTATACACAAAATTATTTGTGCTACAATGTTTTGAAGAAATCACTAATGATATTTCAAGTGAAGAGATATTTAACATCATACAATGAGGAGAACGACCAAGTGTTTCGAGAAAGGCTATAAAACTATTAATTTCCTTTACAATCCATACCTTTACATAGGTAGTTGTTTCAATTATCTTGCTTGATTCTAGCAGAAGTTAGTTGGAAATTTACCCTGAGAAGCAATTTTAATGGAGATGCACTAAGCACTTGTCAACAAGATTCACTTTTGGTGAGAAGGAAATGGAATTATTTGTGAATGGAAAATTTGTAAGGAAAGAACCACCATAAAAATTAATTAACATAACATCATATTTTAGTTAAATAACTCTAGCAATACCAGGTGGAACTTATCCTTGTTTAAACGAAATAAAACACAAAACTTTGTGAACATTTTGAGAATGAACATTCATGGGAAGTCAATTAGTTTTATTTCGCTTGAACATTGTATTTTTGACCCATGACGTTTCAATATTTTTTCCTTAAGTAAACAGAACCATACAAAACCCAACTGACATATTTAAAATTCTGTTCCATTGAAGCTATCTGAGAATAATTATTCGCAAGTATCTAGCTCTTTTATTTCTAAATCTATCCTTGAACTTTCATTTGCAGCCTGCTCTGTTAATAAAAATTTCTGATAAAAATCATTCATTAACCATTTCCTTTGTTCTGTATGTTGTATCATTTTTTCAAAGAACTCTTTGGGTAATTATATTCTGTTCCTTGTAGACATAAAGGGGACTTGCAAATGAGAGACAAAAACTAACTAGTATACATCTAAAATTGTGCTATTTGTAGAAGATTGCCTGTTTTCTTCCTCTACCTCATCCTTATAATCATTCCTCTACTATTTTATCTTAAGTTATTTTACTTTAAGGAAATGGTAATTCATAATTATAAATGCTGTACATTCAGCAAGCTGTAGATTTTCAGTATGGAGGGCAGATTTATTAATCCATTGTCTTTTCTTTTGTTATGACAATTCATAAAAGCCAAAAATATAAACTGTAATATTATATCTTGGAGCTGCTAAGAGCTATGTATATAAATATAATTGGCACATATATATTCCCTTGGCTAAGAGATTAGTTTGTTATTTAATGATGATACAATGCTTCAAATATATATTATAGTGAGCATATAACAATTTTATAATGATTGGAATAGTGTCAATGTCAGAATTTCATTTCTAAAATACAGCTGTTAACATCCAAACATGAAAAACAGATAGAATGCTTGAAACAATGCCAATTATTATATATTATATCCCTTATATTATCTCCCTTTTCCTCCATTATAAAAAACTTATCTTCTAGAATTTTTTTGGTGAAGCTGTTAATGCATCATTTGGTAAGGGTGTATATAAACTATTTTTCATGGATATTATTTTTACTGAGTACAGTATTTCAAGCTGAATAATATATTTTTCTTACATTGATTTGAATAATTTCACTGCAGAGTCACTTATTACAGTAGTAGTCCAAATTGAAGCACTTTTGGGGAAAACTTTGTAGAATATCCTTTAAAACTCACGAAAATAAAGAAAAGGGCTATAGATTATCATTTAGCAACAGATATTAATGTTATGAGCAACTGGTAGATACATGGGAATGATTGAGTGAGTAACTTCTTCATATTTCTTACTTAACAGATGTAGTGATTGTAATTCTAATGTTCTCCAGTATAATAAATCAAAATTATGAGGTTCCATTTGATTTTCTACTTACTTTCATTTACATGGATTACAATTTATGCATTTAAAGCCAGTATTTTTATCTAGATAGACCTTAGTTAGGGAGTTACTGTACTTCAATATTAAACAACTCACTATTATGTATAGATGGCAAAATACTTCAAATAATAACTTACACTTTCAACCATTCTCACATATCTAATAAATTACAGATAAGACATATTGTTTGCAAGTTAAAAATTCTTCTTTTACATATAATAAACTAAATCCTGATGCGTTTTCCCTCCTTTTTATTCATATAATGCACCAGCTCCATGGCTAAAAATCATACTACTATCAGGGACAGTTTAAGCAATTACTCTGTGTATAGATAATTAGAGGTTAGTTTATCTGCCTGACATTGAAGAAACAGATAAAAATTAAATGAGTAAATTTTAACCTCTGATTTCATACTCTAAGGTTAACTTGGAGTTTGTAGAAACAGGCCATTAATAGAATTCTGCAACAATTGAATAGGAACCACATCTTAAGACTGAATTATCATTTTTTTCCCTAGATGATTTCCAAAACTTGGGTAAGGCTCAGATGTGTCTTAGATGTTTAAAAAATACAGTAATTTAAAACTTTATTGCATATTCTCCAGCATTTGTGGTGCTATTGTATTGGAGTGTACAATGTTAATTTATTTTCATTTTCTGCACCAATAAAAGTTAAAAGTTTCCTGTTTGGAAAAAAATAAATACAAGAAATAGCAGTATTTTGCAACTTGAAGGTATATTATACACTATAACATATATTTAATTCACAAAAGGTAAACCCTTCAGTTTAGTTGCATTGGCAGCAGTAAATAGTCTTATAATGAGGTTATGAAGCAAACTGATAATTGCGCAACTGATTATGTTAAATAGATAATACACATATGGTTAAATATAGAATAAAAGGAAAAAAAAGATAAGAGGAAAATTGCAAGCAAAAAGGTAAGTCATTAAAAGGTAAATCATTCAACTGTAATATCCAAATATTAGAGAAAATGATCTTGTTAAGTATGTAATCAATCGATTTTGGCTGTGGAAAGCCATTTCATTGAATGAAATAAAGAATAACTTGGTAATTTCCACAGAATATATTTCAGGATGACTAGTTTCGGCTGAACACCATCATCAGGTCAGTTATACAGGTTATAAGTTTGCGGTAAATCCGCTACAGTGTGGCCACCATAGCTCCATCTCCCTGAAGCTTCAATGTCTACCGAATGGGAAGCTAGATGCGTGGGAGGCTATAGAAATCATGTGCATGGAAAACCTCACAAATGAAATAATCTTCATGTCCCCTTCCCCTCTCCTCACCCTTCCCTCAAAAATCCCCAAAGGTATATAAATGCTATTGCTTTCCCTGTATAACTGACCTGATGATGGCGTTCAGCCAAAACTAGTCGTCCTGAAATATATTCTGTGGAAATTACCAAGTTATTCTTTATTTCATTCAATCTTGTTAAGTACCTAAAAATTGAAGACAATTTCTTAAGTCAATAAGTTGAGGGATAAAAATCATATACATTGAATTTTATGACTCCTGGCATCAGAAGAATATAGTTTCCCTAAATCTTGCTCCTTAATCAGTGGTCTGGCAATTCCACAGCAGGGAAACCCCTTATTATTTCTAACTCCTCATGTTCTTGATGAACAGCCCATCTTTCGCTGAAAAAGTTAATTAAAAGGATACAAGACAAGAGCTTCTCACATCCAAGTATTTTGGCATACACACAGAAAAAAGGAAAAAAATCTTGAGCAAAACATTCGTCATACTCAAATGAAGTTCGAGTCTAAGTTAAAAACTAATGAATATATACTGGTAAAGGTAGATAAACAGAGAGTAAAGAAGGTGAATTTTATAAGGGTAAATAAATATAGTATAATCAAAGAAGGGGATCTGTTAAAAAATGAAAATCATAAGAAAATTTGTTCCAGGAAATAAAGAAAAATACTAAGAAAGAGTACTAAAAGTTTTTGGAGAAATCTTTTCACTTAATCCAAATGGAGATAATTATACTAAATACATGCAAACAAAGGCAACTGGTGGCTAAGGAAATATAAGAAAAGAAAATCAGATTTTAAGAGAGGAGACAGAAGCTATATATCTATGGTATAGATGATGAAGTGAGAGAAAAATATCAGTAACATGAACAGGTTCACTTAAGGAACAAAAAACTTTTATTTCCTTATTTATATTTGTATGATAGAATATTTTCCAGTAACTATGACCTTTAAATATATTTGACAAAAGATAAATTTAAAGTTTACATAGACATTTTATGCCAGATCTTTCAGATGATTTGTTGAAATTCAATTGAATGTAGATTTCAAAGACTGTTTGTATATCACAGTCCAATTGGATGCTATTTATTACACTGAATTAATAATCACTAAAATATTTGCTTAGTAGCTTCTTCATGGAGGCCGTTGAATAAAACAGGAATAAACTATTGATACTTTTATGAAAAGACATTCTTCAACAGGTCAACTGCTTATTCTTTGGTTAACATTTATTTAAAGTTTTACTACTAGTTCTAAATGAGTATAGAAATGAAATTTAGAAAACGGCTTGAAGATATATTCAACTGTCCATTATAAATGAATTAGCTGTTTGTACCTTACTAGTAGAATACTACTCAGAAACACCAATCACAGTGAAAGCATACCGAAGAGACAAGCTGAAGTTCTATTTAGACCTTGATTTTCCTAATTGGAGCCTTGACAATGAAGGTGAAAAAAATTGCCATACGAAATTATGGTCATTAACTTTCAACAAAGCTACAACTTTTCAGATAAATTGACCTGAAGACTGAACATCAGCTATTTTGCAGCCAAGTTGTTTGATTTCGAAAGAATACTGTAGGTGAATACAACAACCTAGTTACTTAGGTAGCAGTGTGAGACCTCACAAGGATGTAATATTTCAAAGCAATGGATACCAAAAATTAGACTTCACAATACCAATGAAACAAAAACATGCAATTGTGACATAAGTAAATAAAAAGATCCCTCCACTACGGATACGATATTTGAAAAACGAACGAAAAAAGCGAGACAATAGTTATAAAATAACCAAATTCATTCACCTCTTTCAAAACCAATGCCCTCAGTTTTGGCGAAGGGTGAGCTAATGCTCTCGTTATCAAATCTCCGTAACCATCCAAAAGGGCTACCGGCTCGAAAGATGACAGCAGAGGATAGAGAACGTCACATGCTTCATTAACTTGATCTCTGCAATGGAATGACATGAGATCATAAAGCTATCACCAGATGAAAACGAGAATACAGTTCATGCCAATACACGAAATATAACATACTCTAGTGAAGAATTTAGGCAGTCAAATATTAATTCCAGTCGTAATGTTGATGCGATTTGTCTTATCTTGGATGGACCTAAAGCAGTAATAGCAGTTTTCAACTCAGAAAGGATTTCGTATCTCTGCGATTCATCTGATAACCTATCCACTCTCTCAGTTATCCAGTCAACTTCGTTCTCCATTATGTATTACAGACCGCTACAAAATTATTTATGTTTACTAACATCGATGACCTGGTAAATGACACAAAGTTTTGAATACTTCAGGTCGAACACCACGTCCGACTGCCAGCACCGCCAGTGTCGGAGGTAGCAAACATTTCGCCGCGCTAGAAAACGGACAAGCGCAAAGCTGCTCAAAGCCGCCGCAGTCGGTCGGTCAGGGATAAAACTTAAATCCCCGTATCCCTGATCTTTCCAGTTTTCTAGATTTGACCGCTTGTTCGTCCGTTCAATTTACAAAATCGGGAAACGAATGGTCCTTAATTCCTCTCCCTTAGTATTCATGATATCGAATAACTTCAATTATATTATCTCTTTTAAATCAAACACCATTAATACAAATTCGAACTTATTTTTGTGGCTTGAATATTTCATGCCTTGCCATTAACTGGGTTTTATGTTTTTAAGTCTAGGGATGAACCTGAGAAATTACTAAAATCTCAATCAAAATAATAGTAATTCCAATCACCATCACTACTTACATGGTAAAACTTAAGGCCATTTATCACTGTTTATCGTAGAGATTCATATTATTTATCCTGATATTTGTTAGGATTATATCCACAGTTATCTTAGCTGTGAGTAAAAACGGTGTAATGACAGAGAATAGCAGACATTTTGGGGAATTTTGCTTGTTTTTATCTAGAATAAGGTATACAAAAATTTTTCATCTTCAACGCCTCAATTGCTGCATATATATTAATTATTAATTATAATGCCTAATGATTGTTTTCATTTATCATTTATTTAAAATTACTCAACCATCAGTTCTTCCACACCTTATTTCCTTCACCCATGTTTGAACAGCGGGGTTGGAAATGTATTTTGGGAATTCTTGTTAATAATCTCTTTCCAGCCGAACTATTTTTCTATCTTACATTCTTAATTGAATTTAAATGGCTGCAAAAAATCAAGGCTTTTTCAGGGATAAAGTAGGAATGACAATTTATAACAGCCCCTTGGTATTCGATTAACATGAATACTATCGCAGGCATTCTGGATGAATTTCGGATAAGCATTTCAATTTTAAAATTTTAGTACCATACTTAAAGGCAATTTTAGTTGAAAACTAATGCACCTCCAACCGGTCGGGAGAATTCTTTACTTGCAAAAATTATTACCAATATAGTGCTTTTACAAGGGTTTTTACAAAGAACGAAATGTCAACTTCCTGAGAAAACAGGACAAACTCAAGAATAAGTGACAGGATGTTAAAATTCCTTAGGCATTCCACTCTCAGACTTTCAAACTTTAAACTATACAATAAGGACTCTTCCTAGTAATGAGATGATGAATGAAAGATTATCCAAAAATTTCTGGATCTGACCATAACTTCAGAAACATGAAATCTTCAATTTCTTTTCTCCACCGATCGTCTGCAATGGTCGCAGTACACATGTCTAAAATGCAAGCAGCGGTAGCATTGGTGGATTCCATAGGTCATTTAAACTTTTTGAACATATTGTTTTGGCCTCCTAACGTTGTTTATACCAGTGAATCTTTCCACAAAATATTCGTCACTGAAGACAGCCAGGAAGGGATTTAGCGGCCTCAGTTTTTACCAAGTTTTTCACTATTTCTAAAACCATTTTTTTTTAAAGATTTTATTATTAATAATGTCATTTGGCTAGCCGTGTTCTTCAAGCGATCACACTATGTCTTCCGAGCAGAGTCAATCTAAAAAACACAAACTTAGTCTCCTTTTCTGTTTCCAGCCAGTACATTTAGAAATAATACTATCAAATACGATCCTTATAAGACCACTATAATAACTCTTCATACTGCATCACTTTACTATAATTAGTCTTTCCACCAGATTGGTGACTGGTTTGGACCATTTAATCCCTTCCCTTATAACAGAAAACCCAATCATCATCTAAATAAACCATGGATGTTTCCTCGTGATTTCAACTGGACCTCATCGGGTTTGGATTTAGAGGTAACAGACGGCGTTGACGAAAAATTCCTGATGATCAACAGTGATAGGGGTTTCATAGGACCTGTCCTTTCCCTTCCAATGGCAACAACTGTCTGCCACTTATTCACTTCCACAGAGATCCATAGCCAGCCTCTCCCTCCCAGGCGGTTCCTGGCTTATGGATATCTCACTGGTGGCAGTCTCCGCCTCCGGCAAACTGAAGCTACTCTCACTTGGCGACGGGTGGGAATGCTTGGATGCAAATGACTCTGAATAACCAGACTTTTCCTATTGGACAGTTCCCGGTTTATAGTCCACATCTCTAAGGGCGAGTCCCTTCCCCCCCCCTCTTACGGTCGAGGTCGGGAATCGCACTGCAGACTCCACCTCGTGCTACTTGGGTTAGCTTCTCTGTTGCCAACGGACGGAAGAGCTGCCGATGGCCTCCGAGAGGCTCATTCATTCTTCTTTCTTTTGTGGGAGGTATTTTAGGATAGGACCTACTTGCCACCATCGACCACTGACCACCAGCAAATTTCTGGCGTTAACGCCGTCTTTGAAAAACCCCACTTGAGCTAACACCTGAGACAGGTCTAATTGGATCAGAGGAAGATATATTGCCCTACTCAGCAATACTTGAATTATTTCCATTAGAGATTTAACTACTAATGAAGGGGCATCCATGATACTGGCCGGATTGTCTGGGTTAAGAACTAGGTGTCAAAGAATTACATCATTTCAGTCTCAATGCGAGTTTATTCTTTCATGGGCTGATATGCTTCATGACTCTCGGCACCAGGAAATCTAAATGACCGTGATTTTTCACCCTTTCAACAGAAGAAGTTAATTTTGCAGGAAAGGAAGACAACAGCGAGTCGCTCTCAGACATGAGCATCGCCACGAATTAAGTCTCGCATCTAAAACATACACGACACACCAAAGCCCAAATCAAAAAAACAAACTTGAATTAGCCACGGTTAGCCCACTGCTCTGAAGAGTTCGATAACTAAGCAGAGAGCAATTAAAATTAAATACGTTTGCGGATTCAAAATTGAAATAGAAAAATTTAAACTATCTCTTGGGACTCCACAATGCCATCGCTGCTTTGTGCATATGCATAAGGCTTGTCAAATACCGACTCGCACAAAGAAATTTGAAGCATTTGTCAAATGAAAGCGGGAAACGAAATTTCAATCTACGTCAACTGTCCGTGGGCACATCCAGGCGATCGTTGTTATTTTAAGTATTATTGCTATGATTTTCAATTACTTATAAGAAACAAATGTATTGCATTTGGAAAGAAAAACAAATTGGATAGTTAACACACAAAGGCGTTAGAACAAGATAAATAATACCTCTCGCAAATCCAACCGCCACTTCTTACAGATAATGACGTAGTTCGTTATACCAAACACGGCAATGGCGACTACAGAAACATAACTATGTATTCAATTCAAAAAATAAACCTCAATCTCAGATGAGAGGCAAAATCAAAATTAGCCACTTGAATTGTTAAGGCTTCCGAAAACCACGCTCGCTCTACACGACATCACTTCTACGCATTTCTTTCCATATGTCCCTCACTGTCTTAAAAGTACTAGAATGGAATGCCAATGGAATATATCATGTGATTCAGAACATTCTATGCAAAAAGGGAATTAGCATAACTGATCTCAGACGAACTAGACAAAAAATAAGTTTGAGATCCTGTTCGGCAATGACGACAACTGATCACACAGAGCTATTATTAAAGATAGATGTTTTAACATCCAGGAATGCAGAGATTGGAAAAATGGCGAAACTATTTTAAGCAGTGCATAACCCAGCTGGAAAAAATTGCTCAATTCTCTTTAAAGAATCATACATATTTAGCAGCCCAACGAGGAAAGCTTAACTTTAAATGCTATACTAATTGAAAAGGCACGTCCAACCACCGTGCCCAATTCTCAATTTAATTGAGAAATGCTGACATTAAATTACTCCCAAAATATGGCTAGTTTCAGTAACAAGTTTAAGGTCAAAATCTTAAAAACTGAGTATATGAGGAAATAAAAACCTTTCATGGGTCCTATTTATTATGCCTCAACCTTAATTACTAGTTTACTAAAGAATTGTAAGTGCTACTAAATGCAAGCACTAAATAAGATAAAAGTTTTCTTGGCACACCACATTTTCGATACAAAACTAAAAAAAATTTCAGAAAAGGTATGAAATTCAACATGTTTCCTTGCATTCTCAATACCTTCGGAGAAAAGCCTAACAAATATCAGGATGAATAATAATCATCTCTAACTACGCAGTGATAAATGGCATATGTAATTTTCACCATGTAATTCATCCTGGTAAATGTAAATGCTTACATCTAAGACAATTCCCACCTGTATACATTCTATCATATACCATTACTTATTGCATGGGTAGATTTGTTAAAATAAATATCAGTAAGCAAAGTTCACTGGCCTTATGGTGTGTTCTCATACATTCCATTCCCTGCGGGAAGTGTGTGACATTAGTTTTGAAAAATTGGGTCAGCGCATTTCTTGAGGTGCTGACATAGGGCAAATAAATATTTTTCGAAATTAATAACCCACAATGGTGATTATGCATTATAGAAGATTGCACAAATTGTACATGTTGACTTGTGTCATAAATTTATAAACATCATTTCGTGTGAAACGAAATCAAACAAAATCTCACTTACAAATTTAATAGTTTACGAATTAGAAATTTAAAATGGAAATGAAAGCCCGATTGTTGATTGGGTAAAGATGCAAAATCACACAATCTTTAGTCTGTCTGAAACTATACACCGTGCTAAGGAGACACTGGGGGGAATCAACGGGGGGGAAGTGGCCAAGCTCACATTTCAGCCCATGAGGCACGGTTCCCTATTGCGAACAAATGCCTTTCTGCGAAAAAGGATAGAAAACACACGACAAAAGAGCAGTGCAAGTGATCTGCCATTGCGCAGCATAAGTGCAAGTTACATTTGACGCCTCTGTAGTAGAGCAAGTATTTTGCCGAGAATTGCTCACAGAATGCCACGTGGTACAGGAGCTACTTTCCTCAGTACCGCAAGCTAGTTTGAAATAAATTCCACAAATACCCAAATAATAATTGAGATATTCTTGCAAATATATTCTCAGGTTAATCTCACCGTGTATCTAGCAGGATAAACTCTGACTTGGTGTCGAACACAGACCCACTCAAGGAGATTTCGCTATGGAAATTTAAAAGCAAAAGATCTACTAATTGCATACATTCATGTCAATATCATATTGAAGTCAAAAAATTCCCCATTTAAAGTGCTTGGTAGAAGGCAAAAACATCGAAAATTATGATCGAAATGAGGATCAATTAGGGTAAATGTGAAAAAGGTGTCCATGATTTCCATTCACATGCCAGATTCTCAAGAAATAGTTTAAAAAAATATATCTGTAAAATAGACACAATACAATTAATTGAGAGAAAGAGGTGAATTCCACAGAAATCACTTTGGCAGGGAGTCACTCTGGTTAACCCAGAGTTAGGAGAGTGTTTGGTCATTAGAATCAGTGAATTCAAACAAGATCGCAGCAATATGTGAAGGAAAAATTGCGAAGCATAAATTGTCAGAAAACGAAATGGGCACCAATTAATGCTGAATAGGTATTCCAAACCCACCACCTTCCCACCCACCTTACCAAGATGAAACCCAAGACGACCAAAGAAATTCAGGTGTTCAGGAAATTTACTCAAAAATACTACTAGAAAGCAATCCCATGTATGACTTGTTATAGAAAAGTGAGGAGGTTACAGAGCGAGGATTGTGTTCAGAAGTTTAAATTATTAGTTCAGGAATAATAATTACTTGTCGTTAAGACGTGGGCAGTGAGAAATCTCTGGTGGACTTTAATTTCAAGAATAAACTTAAGATAAAAAGGCAATTCTCCAGGTATACCAATAAATAAGGCGTAACTAGTTGTACCAAGAGCAAAGAATCCTCGACAATAAAGGTAGCAGTCCATCCAATGCTAAATAGCAACGATGTATGTTCATTAATGCATTTACTGCTTAAATATAAAAAAATAGCCATGGCTAGGATCAGTGAAAGGATTTACGGATCATATTAAATTGATGGATGATGCAACTTTTAATTTAAAGACTAATCCGATTCCATTTATACTAAATCGAACGTTCAGCAACAAATAGAAAATTTGATCGCCAATGATATCTTTGAAAAGTCCCCAAGTGCTTACAATAATCCATTGGTTGCCGTTGATAAGAAAAAATAATGATGTAAGATATTGTATAGATGCTAGGAAATCAATAAGTTTAACGGATCTTCCATTGAGAGAAACTTCTTTGTCAACATCATGGTAAGAAATATTTTACAGCCACTGACTTTACTTATGCTTACTTGCAGATATAGCTATTTCATTACATCATAGTTACATCCTCATGATTGCACATATAATATAAGAGGTGAACTGCTTGTTGAATCTCAACGAGGAAAATTAGCGGTAAATATCATATTACATGCATTCAACTTTAACTCCGCAAAAAACGAGATAGAAAATTTAACTTATGAGACAAAGACAAAAATTAACTCCACAAAAATCACCCTGAAACCAGTGACAACATTATGTTTGCCTATGGAATCCAGTGTTATTATGTGCGTAATAAATATGAAAGGTGATGAATTGTTATAAGTTATATCTGTTGCTAGCATTCTGAAATTAAGTTCATGTAGTATATATCCAGGCACACATTTTCTGTCAAAAATGGTACACTTAATCCTTAACTCTAAGGAACCGTATTCTAATCCGTATACAAGTCTTCTGCCACAATTATGATATATATTTTCATGTAGGCTGCGAATGGCAACTTTTATATAATTTCCCCAAATCTAATGTTTTAGTGTGTTGTTCATTTATATGTTAAATTTTTGTTGCGCTTGAAAGCTTTAGAATTTCAAAACTTATGGGTAGTTTTGCAGTGTTTTAGGATATTTTTCCATTTATGTAGGGGAAAACACTGGCGATTATAAATCTTATTACTCAAAATAAATAATCCAGTGTGAAAATGATGCGACGAATACGGTTGAAATCGATAAAAAGATTATCGGATTTCATGTCAACCGATCTCCACTGAAGCTAGTAGAACTATTTAAGGAATATGTTTAGAGATGTGTTATATTTATAATTTTTTACATTTAGAATTCTGCCCTTTTCTTGCGGTAAAACACAAACGGAAAATTACGAATTTAGATTACGAAATAAGCAGTTCATTAACGCTCTACAGCGACGCTCCAAAACAAGTTTTCGGAATTCCCGATTATACTAGACTTCAACAATGGAATTGCCATCCAGACTGCGAATATCAAAGTCATTCGAAAAGGACAAATTTTGATTTAATTTTCATATATTTTAACAACTTTTGTGGTTTTTGAACCCGAATCTATAACTGCGGATAAGAATACAAACGTTCATGAAAAGCCCTATCTCAGTACGTTAAAAGTTCTTCTATTTTATTTCTAGAAAAGAAGTAAAGCCTGCAATATGTTAAGCACTCCGCTTCGATTAGTATTTAAATCGGTCGTTCATCCTGCAGAATTTCATGAAAAATGTCATAAAAATGTCTAAAGATAGTTTGTTATACACAAAGGAGACAGAGACAATGGTTTGGAAATCGTTTCCGAAAAGAAGTCCTATATTTCAATAAGGCTGATATAAACACGTTGGAGTAAACAATTTCAAAGCACGAACAGCTGAAAATATAATTTTCCCTAGATATTTCAGCAAGTTAAAAAGCTGATGCGAGCAGGCATTAAATAACCTGGACTTACTAACAACAACAACATTATATCTTAGGAAAAAGGTACGTATAATTACGTTGCGACAATTGAAATTTCTAATACTACGGAGGCTTAAAGGTAATAAGATTAATTTCCTTTTCTGCGTAAATAACCGATTTATATACATGCGAACCGTGATTATGACATCGTTCGAGACATCTCCATGTTCATGTATGAATACCAGCCTTTTTACATTTATGATGTAGTAAACATAATAGATAGTCAGAAAAGCTTATTATAATAATGCTACTATTAATTATTTTCAGTAATATTGTAAATAAAAACTAGTATATGTTAACTTTTTGAGTCGGAGAATGGGTGAGCAACATTCACTGCTGCTTTATATTCTCACATTTTAGGGGTTTATTATCATTCGCGAGAATTGAGAAACCTACTTGAAGCAACACAATTAAGTCCGGTTTTGTATTATATATTTAAAATATCGTTTACTCATTCTCCTTAACACATCGTTTTGTAATCTGCATTCAAGTCTCCCATGCTATTTAAAATCTTGATTACGTAGTTCATCGAACGCCTTGGCTTTAATTTTACAGTGATATATAATTGTAATACATCACGATTGTAAACACATCCATGATGCATTGCAGTTAAAAGATATGACGGATAAGTCTCGGCATTAAAATGCATGGTAGAATGCAAAATGGCACTTTTCGATCGAACGAAGGATCATCGGAGAAAAGGTGCAAAGCTAATGTGAAATTTCTGTATCAACTCTATTAACACGCCAGGATATATCTTTGCATGTTACGGGAAGCGATTCAAAAGAATTCTTCAAAATCGCCGCAATGCATTTTGCACTTACCTGGCGTCGAACCCACGCTCATTTTGTGACATTCCTTCCGCTGACACCATAGAAGACCACATAATCTCTGTTGTCCGAGATATTGAATTCTCTCTCTTACCGGGATGCGTCTAAAATAAGATTCGAGAATTAGAGCATTTTATCCTTATGGGAAAAAGGGGATACCTATGGGAAAATTAGCCTTCTCGTGAACCCATGCCCTCTCGGTAAGGGGAATAGATCTTCTATATGTTTCTAACGCCTAGGAATACAATGCAATTTTCCTCAGGGCTCTAATTCAAGCATTGTCCAAAATAAAAGGGGGGAAGGACGGAAATTCCGCTAATTATATAAAGGATTTTAAATATGAATCCTTGCCGTATGTATTTAAGCGTGTCTCGTATGGACTGAGAAATTCTTGGGCAGCATTTACATGCTTTATGGATCATATAATCGGAGGTGAATGAAGAATTTATAACTAAGAATGAGGACGACGTATTAATTTCTTTTTAAAGATTCGCGCTGTATTTAATACATTTGAAGACACTATTTAGAAGATGGGTGAATGTAAATTTGTTATTGAACACTAAAATATCTCAGTTTAGTAGATCAACCGTGCCGATTTTGAACCTTTTACTTCGTAACGACGGAGTGCAGGCAGATCCAAAAAGAGTTGAAATTATTCAGCAGGGGAATGCACCGCGTAATTTTATACATTAGAGGAGGTTTTTAGGATTGCGTATTTATTAATAAAGACTCTGCCTGAACTATATAAGTTACTTAAATTTGTATTTGGATTTGTCACATGCGATGTTAATTCTAACGAAGAAGAATGTAAAATGGCATTGGACGCCGGAATTCCAGGTAGCATTTGAAAAACAGGGGGCTCGTGTTACATTACCCGACTTCGGTAAGGAAATTCCTTTCCAAACTGCTTACTCCGAAGTGGGGTTGGGAGTCGTATTCCTTCGAAAGAAGGCGAACACCTGGTCGTTGTTTTCATTAGCAGCTCACTCAAGGATCCTGAAACATTCGACAAAGGAAAAAGAAGCATTAACTATTTTGTGCGCTGTGCAGAAGCTAAAAAAGATTATTTTAGGTAACGAGATCACTATTATTACAGACCAGAAAGCGTTGTCATTTCTTACAACCTTTAAGTTAAAGCATCATACCAGATTAGTTGATTGGGTATTAGATCTGCAGGAATTTTCGTTTAAAATAGAGCATTGCTAAGGTGGAAAGAATCGAGTTGTAGATTGGATGAATCGACATCCTGCAGTAGATCAATCCGAAAACATTAATGCAATTTGCCACCACAATAATAGATTCGCAAACTAACAATCATCCGAATAAAATTTTAGAAGACCCATCCAATCTTCATAAAACGGATCGGTAATTTTATATAAAAACATAAGGTGATTTGTCACATGCCGATCCAGATTTCCGTTCAAATAGAATTAAAATTCATGGGTTATTTTTCAAACTAAGCAAAAAAGCGGAAATATTCAGAATTTAAATTCCAAGGGAAGAGCGAGAAGAACTAATTTACTACGCACACACCAGTCAAGAAAATTGTGGGATTCTTAAAACTAGTAGTTGGTTGAATGATAAACATTACTGGCGTAATATGAATCGTACAGTTCGTAAGGAGGTAAATTCTTTTGATCTACGTCGAACCGATATATACTTTTGATTATGGATGCGTTTACATAATTCGTTCAAGTGCACCCAAATAATAATTCTACTACTAAGAATTTCCCACCAATCATAACTGATAAATTTATAAAGTTTCGTGGGAAACCATACCGAATTTTATTTAAGCAGGAGACGCAATACACACGTGCTTTGTGGAGAGCCACTTCGGATGGAATTGGAATCAGATTAGCTTTTTTGTCCATAATGTGCCTTCAGACAAATTCCAGTGAAAGGATAATGAGAAAGGATAACTTGAAATGCATCACTTTCTTCACAATTAAGGTAAACCTCATTAATTTTGGTTCGTTATTTCAGGGCAAGCTTGAATCAAATGATCTTCGCAAACGCAAATAGAAAATTCTCGAAACTCCCGGATTTCGGCACCGAAAAGTATATGCGCGCTTAATCTCATAGACCGTGACACATAGCAATAATATTAAATGAGAGATATTACTCGTCACAGACGCACAAATGAAACAATGATACTCATCAGTCTCTCCTGGCAGCACGAACTACGTCTTCACAAAACAGCGGCGGAGTTCTTACCACATGACGTCCTTCCCGAGCGGCGTCCGCGCGTACACTGATTCCCCCTCCCAGAATACATTGCGTCACCAAAGGAGGGGTTGTCCGAGGAGGAATGGATAAATTGGCGGCCATTAACACGAACTCGTAACAACCACAGACCTTAATTAATTCATTTAAAATATTATCACATTTTCTGATGGGGGTAGGTCGCCTTGACATTTTCAAAAAATTAAATGTATTTTTATACTTTTAAAAAAGTTTAAACTATTTACTATGAAATTCTCTTGGTCCGTTTAAATTTTCCGTATGTTTAAGAAGTTATTGCTAATTTTAGCTGACGATGCATTCCTGCTGGAGGGGCGATTACGGAGAATATCGACTAGCGTCAACATATGGGTCTTTGTTAACTTTAATTCTTTGTTACACTAATTTATTTTACTCAAGGCATTGTTTTCAGGTTTAGTAAAATTTATCGCATACGTAATTAAGGATCTTTTGATTATTGTATTTGTTCACCTTTGTTGCTCGAGTAACGCAGAGGGAAGCATTCGTTGTCAATTTAGAACGTGCTTGGGACTCTCTCACAGCAGAGATAAGGTGAATGATACTCAAAACATCTGGGGGCGAAAAAAGAACATATCACTTTTCTATGGGAAAGAGAAAAATAGCTCATCCCATGAAGAAAATGAGATGATTGCAAGCAACAAGCACGAGGATATATTCATCAACCTTAGCTATACGGAATGCTGTTGAGAATTGTTTCTATTACATTGTACTGTTGAATTAGTACGAAATAAATTGAGATGTTCTTTGAAGACAATGTAGAAAAATACCACAAGACTTGCCTTCAGACAGAGAAATAGAAATAAATCTATGAAAAGTCATGAAACGTGGAAAATTACATGACAGGATTTAGGAATTCAGCGCAAAAAAATTAATGTAAGGTCAAGTACATTATTGTTGATTTATTACAAAGCTTTAGAATATTGGATGTATTGCTACATTCTCTGCAATGAGTGAATACGTAGTCTGTAAATCTTGTGAAGAAAAATATCTTAGTGTCGAGCATATGTGTCTGGTATTTTTAAGTGATTATTGTTTGTGATGAATGTAAGATGATACGATATAATTCTAGCCTTTTAGTCAACGAAATAGTTTATTAAATCTAGAAGTGATTTAAATCTCTAATGAGAATGTAAATGGTAAAGTTCAAGGGAGTGAAAAATTATGCTGCAGGGATAAAATTATGGATCTTCAAAGAGGACTCTTCCTTGAACTTTTCTCATCAAAGAAAATAGAGAGAGGCCTGGGAGGAGGGGTTAACTCAACAGCCAAATAGATAGATAAGATTAGTATCTATAATCGCTTACCCATCAAAAGCCGTGCGGGCCGAGTGTCGCGTCACCATCGAAATATATATTCGTTTTTTGACGTTATTATTAAACTTCAAGGATTTTGATTTGCACAAAAATATAATTTCAGTATTTCCTCAGAACATTTCCTCCTGGAATTTTTTTCTTACGAAAATTGGACGAAGAGAAGCAGGCGACTACATTTCTCCCTGCAGTTTCCCGAAAACTCGCGTATTCTCATAGATTTTCCCAAGAAACTCTTATCCTAAATTTTTAACAGCATAGAGATGAACATACTTTAAAAGTAGATTCCACGAGGAGGATTTTGATACCAGAAAAGACATTGTTTCCTGAATGATAGACCCGAATTCGTCGATTCAGAATAAATAATGATCACCACCCAATTTTCTTCTTTCACTTTATTATTTCTCCTTCGATTATGACAATATTTAACCTGGATTTAATTACAGTATTCCATAAATAATTGATAATTGTTTATGCTAAATGCCTTCCAAGTAAGTTCTCGTCGACTTTCTTTCTCTGTGCAAATGTAGCAACAGTGCGCACCGTTCTCTCCTAAGAAATGCACGGGCCCATATGGGGCTTTACGTACGTGGTGTCTTCATGACGTTGGACGGAGTATAATTTTGTTAGAAATAAATTAACCGAACTTTTTTCCAATTTATGGTTTCAATAGGTTTTGGAGAGTGGGAGGTTGTGTGGCCATCGATTTTGCTAATGATTGGAAATTGGTCTGAATAAATGTCTTGAAAAACAATGAGGGATGCATAGTAATCAAAATTGATGGATGGAATTGATGGAAATGTAATTTTTTACTTTGCACATTAAGTTGTGCGACTAACCCAAGGTTATACAAGAAGTGAAAAATTGCGACTTTGCCGGGACTCAAACCTGGGTCTCCCACTTTCCTGGCAGGTATTCTATCCATTAAACTACCGAGTCGCGCAGTCTCACTTCTGTAAACGGGAGCTTATATGGGCAAGGTAATGGTGCTCCACTTAGTGGCACCAACCACCACCAGAGAGGGTTCCGCGAGAGGGTTTCTCTAATATCGCTTTGTTGGGTGGCTGCCTCGACGAGGACCTCTGGTGGTGGTTGGTGCCACTAAGTGGAGCACCATTACCTTGCCCATATAAGCTCCCGTTTACAGAAGCAAACCGAAACCAGTGTTGTGGAATTTGTGCTGATCAGCATCCAACAAATGAATGTAAGTCTACCAACAAAAAATGTGTTAATTGTTCATATGCAAATACTAAATTTAAGGCTACACATGAAACAAGTCATTCAGCAGATGATCCAAGTTGTCCTCTGGCTATGAAGAAATTACAAATGATACGAAGTAGAATAAATTATTGGTCCACAAATATAAGTGAATTTTAGATTGGATTACTGGTCTCATAACAACAAACAATTCTAATTTAAGAAAATGGCATTTACAACAGTTTTTGAAAAAATAGAACATTATAACTTTGAAAATTGCTTTGAAGTTACCAATAATGACATGTTATATGATATCTATAAATTAAGAAATCAATCTTCATTAAAACTGATACATTTTAATATCAGAGGCCTGAGAAAAAATTTTGAAGAAATGGTAGCCCTCATTGACAATATGAATGTCACATTTGATGTAATAATTTGCTCAGAAACTTGGCTCTCGCAAGAGGCCTCTTCTTATTACAATATAGAGGGATATAGAGCATGGCATGAGCCATGTAAGTATACCAGAGTAGATTGTGTAACAGTATACGTGATAAACAAACTAAACAGAGTAAAAGTGGGAAAGGTACTTGATAAATGTAACTACATTAGCCTTAAACTAAGAGTAGAATCTAGTGATGTGTTAATAACAGCAATATATAGATCCCCAAGTCTTTCAACTTTAGATTATATTCATTCTTTATCTCAAACACTGGAAGACACCAAGGAAAAAATACACATAATTATTGGAGATATTAATATTGACATAAAAGATGGTATGAATGCAATAACTTCAGAATATTTAAGTATGTTATCAGGTAATGGTTATGTATCTGCAATAGATAAGCATACACATGAATCACAAAAATCAAAATCCTGTATTGATCACATAATGGTAAAGGGCTTGAGAAATGAGAACATAATTACAGGGGTAAAGAACTCAGCCATCACAGACCACTATCCAGTCTTAGGCTTCTTGGAACTGAAGAGAGAGACTTTAAATAATGTTAACAGTAAAAATGGGTTCATAGATAGTTCTTTCTTCATAGCATCATAATCAATTGTCCTATACTCACTCACTGTACTAACTGAAGAGACATGGGATAAACTGTATATAACTTTGATGAATTCTTTAGTAATGTAGGTTGCGTACTTGCAAAAGAGATCTTGGAAGCTAAAAAACATAATGGTAATGAACATCTTGATAATATTATCAAACATAATTCACAATCTATTTTTCTTACACCAGTAAATAGCAATGAAATAGTAGATACAATAAATAGTTTGGGAAATAGTAAAGCAACTGGTCCAGATGCAATATCTATATGCACATTAAAAGAATACAAACATTTAATTGCAAATCCACTAACATACATCATTAATAAAATTTTATATACTGGAATCTTTCCAGATAGTTTAAAGACTAGTTGGATTTGCCCCATCTACAAAGGTAAAGGGGACACAAAAAATCCTGAAAACTATAGGCCAATATCCTTAACCCTTTCGAGACTGTTGTCGGCTATAGACGACGGCATTTTTCCTACGCAGAAACATGGCTGTTGTGTATAGACGACGCAGGTATAAATCGCGCGTGGATGCAGTTTCAGAGGATTAGGATATTATAAACTTACCCTTCTGACCCTTTTCTGGGGGATTTCTGACCTTTCCTTCTGCACCACAAAGAGGAAACTCAGCCCCCGGGGTCGTTTATAACCCTTTTTACTGCATGGTGCCGCAGAAAATGAAATTTTATTGCAACAGTTTTGCGAAAGATTTTCTTTTAGTAGTAATTGTCAATATTGATTTGGATATTGAAATGTTGGTCTTTGCTGACTATGTACAACTTTTAAACGAAATTCTACCGTTAATATTAAGGTAATTAGGATATTATAATATAGAAACTATGCTACATCATTGCCACTATAATGGTATACTAAATAGCTTAATATTAATGGTAAAATTTCGTTTGAAAGTTGTACATAGTCGGCAAGATACAAGATTTTAATTTCCAAATTAATATTGACAATTACTGCTAAAATAACTATTTGGCAAAACGTCAGCAATAACATTTAGGTAGCCGCGGCCCCATGCTGTGGAAGGGAATGTGACGGTATTCCCCCGATTGCGGTTGCCGAGGAAGGAACCCCGCTTAGGACTCAGAAGGGTTCAATTCTATACCTGCCAACATCTTAGTCGAATAGGTGCATCTTAGTCGAAAAATGCTTCCGTGTCCAGGAGACGATTTTAAGAGAATGTGGCCTTCTCGAAAGGGTTAATTAGCAATGTAGCTAAAATATTTGAATAATGTATAACAACTAGAATCATGAACTTTATAAATAAATGTGAAATTATATCTAAAAATCAGTTTGGCTTCCAAAAGGGAAAGAGTACCAGTGACGCACTTGTTAAGTTTGTACAAGCAGTGAATAATTTTAAAGACAAGGGAAACAAATGTCCAGCAATATTCCTCGACTTTAAGAAAGCATTCGACTCCATCTCTCATGAAAGATTAATATTAAAAATGAGCAAACTGGGGATAAGAGGAGTGGCTCTGAAACTAATGCAGTGTTATTTGGAAAAAAGGGTTCAAAGGGTCAAAGTAAATGGAATATTGAGTGAACCAAAAGAAGTCAAATTTGGAGTACCACAAGGCACAATTTTAGGACCAATATTATTCCTTATATATAAATGACTTATGTGAAGTTAATGTTGAAAATGCCAAACTACAAGCATATGCCGATATTCCTATCTTTCACATTGATACTCAATGAGCAGTTCTGCTAATGTATTAATCTACTTCTAAATACAGTACAACCCAGTTAAGAGGTTTTTCATGGAACTAATCAAATACTGCTGTATAATAGTAAGAACCAGGTTGTCTAAAGCTAGCTATCAAGATTTTTGAACAATGGCCTGCTTTTCGCTAAAATATGATAACTGACTGTATTTCCTAAAATCTGAGGAGTGGAATTGTTCATAGTTGCAGTATACCGAAGATTGATGATTGTGATTTTGTTTCTGAAATGTAAATATTTATCATGAATTACTTTTGTATTGTTACTGCTGATTATCATAATTTCACAAGGAATGCCATCCAATATATCAAGGATATTAAAGACGCACACACAATGGTTTCAGAACCAGTAATACAGTTTACTGATAAAACTCTGCTAAAATATCTCTTTGGTAAATACCTTTAAGTTGAAAATTTTATATAAATAACTTTAGTTTGGTGCCAAAATATTTTTTAATACACAGAGGATATAGCATGGATAAAGACATCCAATTTCTGCAGAGTAATAAATATTTTCTCGTTTTGTCAATGTCAAGCTACTCCCGATTTAGATATTCTATACATTGCCACCCTTCCACTTACGATTAAAAGAATAGAGATACTGGCCTTTCAGAGGGTTTACGACTGTTTAACCCTTAAACTGCGGGAAAACGTTTTTAAACGTTTGACCTGCTCCTTCAATTTTATGACCCTGCCTCTCAATACAGAGCCCGATCTCTCGCTCCTCTCTATTGTTCTGGGTTGGGAATATCTCAAAAGGGTTTTCTCTTATCCGGGAAAACCCAAGTTTAACATGTTCCATCTTTACCCACACTCCGAGTTTTGACTGCCTTCGAACACGGTTTATTTTCTTTGTGATTAGTTATTTTTGTTACAAATCGAGATATATACATATTGTTTGGTATCAAAATAATCTAAAAACTGCTTAGAAAACGACTAAGAACTGAATATTGAATCAAAAATTATTATTAAATAAATAAAAATCGGCAATGACATTTTCTATACACAAGTGGTTAAATTTCTCGACAATAACCGATGACCGAACCCTCAGGAAAAGGGTCTATCCGGATTATGAAGGTCTATATCTGCTACCACTGGCCTGTTCAAGAAGGCGCAGAGCAGCTCCCGCAGCTTAAGGGTTAATATCTCCAGGCCTAGTCAGCAGTGAAAACCTGAACTCAATGGCAAGTGATTCAAAAGCAGACCTCTTAAGCTAGCATATTATTGAATATGCTGAAATATTGCAAATAAAATATTCATAGAATTAAAAAAATCCTGCTTCAGCCTCATTCCTTGGGAAATGCAACAGGTCACTTGATTCTGATTCCACTTTACTGAAATAATTTGTCAGAGATAATTCTAAGCGATATTATTATATGAAAATATCACAACTGGGAAGTGCTCAAATAAGTAATTCCGCATAACAATTTGGGTGCATGCACAAGGTTTAGAATAATCTTATTTGAGAATTCCCATGTTTCCCTTAAAGCACTTAGTATTGCTTGAGCATGTTTCATTTCAGAAGAAAAGAGAATTTATTCTTCCTTCCATTTCCATTACATCAATCTATAACTCAAAACGAACATCCTAAGATTATCATACCTATGTAGTCCCTACCATCCCATCATCAATTTCCAACAGATTGATAGTATCAAGATAGAGATTTAAGACCAATTGCATTGTATTTCTACGCCTAAGAAACTCCTGGGAAAACTATTCCTATCACAGTGAGGGCCCAAATCTGGACACCAGAAGGCCCAGTGTCCTATTTTTTCCTTAAGGATATATATATAGTGTTCTACCTTTACGTAGGTTCATGTGCCCCCACATTCCCTATTTAATTCCATCTCCTTCAATTCCCGGTAACTTATCCCATCCCTTAATTCGTCTAACAACTTCTGTCTTTGTCTTCCTCTCTGTCTATTCCCTAGCAATCTTCCTTCAATAATCCCTCTGCTCTCAATATTTGACCCACCCATCTCTTCTCTCTATTTTTAATTACTTCAATCATTACTCTTTTCTCCCCAACCATCTCTAAAAACTACATGTTCGTTTTTCTATCGACCCAACTTCCTTTCTCCATTCTACGCCATACCCACATCTCAAAAGTCTCCAATCTTTTGACACCCTCTTTTCTTAACGTCCACATTTCACACCCATACAACATTACACTCCACACCAAGGATTTTACCAATCTCTTCCTGATTCCTTTATAAAGTCCCTTTCTCATCAGTTCATGAAGGCTTCTTTTGCTAATGCTATCCTTTTTCTAATTTCTGTCGAACATCTGCCATCCTTAAAAAAAAGGCTACCCAAGTATGAAATCTGATCTACTTTTCTAGTTTTTCCATCCCATCCCATTTTCCCCATCCTTAATGAGTGAACGAGAAGGGTGGATGGGGAAAACTTAAGGGTGTTTGGGGAAAGAAGAATTCTCGGATATTATTTCTGATTCTTCCTAGTAGGAGAGTGGATTCAAAATCATGAAGACCAGAGATCTTGTCTTCTATGGTGTCAGCAGAAGACATGTCACAAAATGAGCATGAGTTGAACCCCAGATGGGTACAAAATGCATTGTGGCAACTTATAAGAATTCTTTGAATCGCTTCCCGTTAACATGCAAAGATAAAACCTGGCATGTAGACAGAGTTGATATAGAAATTTCACATATGCAGTGCACCGTTTCTCCAATGATCCTTGTTCGATACCATAGTGCCCTTTTGCATTCTACCATGCATTTTAATGCCGAGACTTATCCCACATATCTTTTTAACTGCAATGCATCATGGATGTCTTTACAATCATGATGCATTACAATTAAACATCACTGTAAGATTTTAAACCAAGCCTATTGTTGAACTATGTCAATCTAGATTGTGAATACCATGGAAGACCAGAATAGGGATTATGATACTTCTACCTAAAGATAATAGGTTAACTATTCATATACCATAAAATAAACCTGTGAAGGGGTCATCTATGTATGTATGACTGAAACTGCATGAATCACCCAAAAATTATATGATAGATTTAGAAGAGATTTGACGGGAACGATGTCTATGAACAAGCATGACATAAAAATTACTTTCTATCCCAACATGAGATAGAAGTTCAAATCACAAATGAGGAAAACTCATAAAAAATACATGTAGGTTTCATATTACTGGTAGTAGGCTTATTTCTTTTGCAAGATTAAATTAGAAAGAATAATCATCTGATATTGAGAAATGAAATAAACAAGCTGAGTTAAGATTCTTACTCTGTTGGTAATCTATCATTATCTGGTTGATGTCTAGAATATTTTGAAGAAACAAACAGAATATACGAGAAATTTTCAGGCTTTAAAGAACCATCCCCCATAACCACAAATGCAATTCATGAGGCTCAACGATTTTCCCCAGAACATTACATGGGGAATATAGGCTCACTTCTATGTACTGGTATGAATGAATGATTATATTAATGAATGATGATATAGGAATAGAAGGCAGTATTCAGCAATTTAAGCATTACAGTTGTCAAAAATGTGTATCATTAATTTGCAGGGAACAACGCACAATAATTTAAGCAAAGTTCTTGATCTGCACCTAACTTTCCTAATTGGCTCATTCTGCACATTGTAGCAGTATTTTGAGTGAATATATATGTAATTCAACATCTCATCCTTTCTCATTTACGGGCTATCACAAAAATGTGAGACTTTGAGTACCAATATTTCCAAATTTTTTAAATAACTGGAGAAATTTGACATTTTCCGACTGGATTTCTTCTTATTTTGTTTGTTTTTGAATACTGCTTAGGCTGCTTTAGGCTGTGTTGCCTTTCCAGGGAAATGACGAAGGTCACTACGCTTAGCTTTATAGCCTACCTGACAATTTTTCGTAAACTTTAAGTTCATTTTCCGTGAAAACTATCGCTCATAAAACCCAACTTTGGGGGTGATTCGTCAATCTTGACTCGCTATCTATCAAATTACCGAGTCTTACCACTTAAATCGCGTCCGACGGTGTGTACTCTCCTTGTGAGATATTAAATTACGCAGTATAAAGGGGAACATGCTGACACATGAATATATAATCCTGAGTTCAACACCAAGGTCAGTATAATTATCTCAAAGGAAACTTACTGGTGGGATTTTCTGTTCTTACTTCAGAACACTTGCCATACATTAGATTGTCATCTCACATTGTTGACTCACTTCGCGTAGAGATGACTCCTCTTACAGTAATTCCAATTACCATCACTACTTACATGGTAAAACTTAAGGCCATTTATCACTGTTTATCGTAGAGATTCATATTATTTATCCTGATATTTGTTAGGATTATATCCACAGTTATCTTAGCTGTGAGTAAAAACGGTGTAATGACAGAGAATAGCAGACATTTTGGGGAATTTTGCTCGTTTTTATCTAGAATAAGGTATACAAAAATTTTTCATCTTCAACGCCTCAATTGCTGCATATATATTAATTATTAATTATAATGCCTAATGATTGTTTTCATTTATCATTTATTTAAAATTACTCAACCATCAGTTCTTCCACATCTTATTTCCTTCACCCATGTTTGAACAGCGGGGTTGGAAATGTATTTTGGGAATTCTTGTTAATAATCTCTTTCCAGCCGAACTATTTTTCTATCTTACATTCTTAATTGAATTTAAATAGCTGCAAAAAATCAAGGCTTTTTCAGGGATAAAGTAGGAATGACAATTTATAACAGCCCCTTGGTATTCGATTAACATGAATACTATCGCAGGCATTCTGGATGAATTTCGGATAAGCATTTCAATTTTTAAAATTTTAGTACCATACTTAAAGGCAATTTGAGTTGAAAACTAATGCACCTCCAACCGGTCGGGAGAATTCTTTACTTGCAAAAATTATTACCAATATAGTGCTTTTACAAGGGTTTTTACAAAGAACGAAATGTCAACTTCCTGAGAAAACAGGACAAACTCAAGAATAAGTGACGGGATGTTAAAATTCCTTAGGCATTCCACTCTCAGACTTTCAAACTTTAAACTATACAATAAGGACTCTTCCTAGTAATGAGATGATGAATGAAAGATCATCCAAAAATTTCTGGATCTGACCATAAATTTAGAAACATGAAATCTTCAATTTCTTTTCTCCACCGATTGTCTGCAATGGTCGCAGTACACATGTCTAAAATGCAAGCAGCGGTAGCATTGGTGGATTCCATAGGTCATTTAAACTTCTTGAACATATTGTTTTGGCCTCCTAACGTTGTTTATACCAGTGAATCTTTCCACAAAATATTCGTCACTGAAGACAGCCAGGAAGGGATTTAGAGGCCTCAGTTTTTACCAAGTTTTTCACTATTTCTAAAACCATTTTTTTTTAAAGATTTTATTATTAATAATGTCATTTGGCTAGCCGTGTTCTTCAAGCGATCACGCTATGTCTTCCGAGCAGAGTCAATCTAAAAAACACAAACTTAGTCTCCTTTTCTGTTTCCAGCCAGTACATTTAGAAATAATACTATCAAATACGATCCTTATAAGACCACTATAATAACTCTTCATACTGCATCACTTTACTATAATTAGTCTTTCCACCAGATTGGTGACTGGTTTGGACCATTTAATCCCTTCCCTTATAACAGAAAACCCAATCATCATCTAAATAAACCATGGATGTTTCCTCGTGATTTCAACTGGACCTCATCGGGTTTGGATTTAGAGGTAACAGACGGCGTTGACGAAAAATTCCTGATGATCAACAGTGATAGGGGTTTCATAGGACCTGTCCTTTCCCTTCCAATGGCAACAACTGTCTGCCACTTATTCACTTCCACAGAGATCCATAGCCAGCCTCTCCCTCCCAGGCGGTTCCTGGCTTATGGATATCTCACTGGTGGCAGTCTCCACCTCCGGCAAACTGAAGCTACTCTCACTTGGCAACGGGTGGGAATGCTTGGATGCAAATGACTCTGAATAACCAGACTTTTCCTATTGGACAGTTCCCGGTTTATAGTCCACATCTCTAAGGGCGAGTCCCTTCCCCCCCCCTCTTACGGTCGAGGTCGGGAATCGCACTGCAGACTCCACCTCGTGCTACTTGGGTTAGCTTCTCTGTTGCCAACGGACGGAAGAGCTGCCGATGGCCTCCGAGAGGCTCATTCATTCTTCTTTCTTTTGTGGGAGGTATTTTAGGATAGGACCTACTTGCCACCATCGACCACTGACCACCAGCAAATTTCTGGCGTTAACGCCGTCTTTGAAAAACCCCACTTGAGCTAACACACGAGACAGGTCTAATTCGATCAGAGGAAGATATATTGCCCTACTCAGCAATACTTGAATTATTTCCATTAGAGATTTAACTACTAATGAAGGGGCATCCATGATACTGGCCGGATTGTCTGGGTTAAGAACTAGGTGTCAAGGAAATACATCATTTCAGTCTCAATGCGAGTTTATTCTTTCATGGGCTGATATGCTTCATGACTCTTGGCACCAGAAAATCTAAATGACCGTGATTTTTCACCCTTTCAACAGAAGAAGTTAATTTTGCAGGAAAGGAAGACAACAGCGAGTCGCTCTCAGACATGAGCATCGCCACGAATTAAGTCTCGCATCTAAAACATACACGACACACCAAAGCCCAAATCAAAAAAACAAACTTGAATTAGCCACGGTTAGCCCACTGCTCTGAAGAGTTCGATAACTAAGCAGAGAGCAATTAAAATTAAATACGTTTGCGGATTCAAAATTGAAATAGAAAAATTTAAACTATCTCTTGGGACTCCACAATGCCATCGCTGCTTTGTGCATATGCATAAGGCTTGTCAAATACCGACTCGCACAAAGAAATTTGAAGCATTTGTCAAATGAAAGCGGGAAACGAAATTTCAATCTACGTCAACTGTCCGTGGGCACATCCAGGCGATCGTTGTTATTTTAAGTATTATTGCTATGATTTTCAATTACTTATAAGAAACAAATGTATTGCATTTGGAAAGAAAAACAAATTGGATAGTTAACACACAAAGGCGTTAGAACAAGATAAATAATACCTCTCGCAAATCCAACCGCCACTTCTTACAGATAATGACGTAGTTCGTTATACCAAACACGGCAATGGCGACTACAGAAACATAACTATGTATTCAATTCAAAAAATAAACCTCAATCTCAGATGAGAGGCAAAATCAAAATTAGCCACTTGAATTGTTAAGGCTTCCGAAAACCACGCTCGCTCTACACGACATCACTTCTACGCATTTCTTTCCATATGTCCCTCACTGTCTTAAAAGTACTAGAATGGAATGCCAATGGAATATATCATGTGATTCAGAACATTCTATGCAAAAAGGGAATTAGCATAACTGATCTCAGACGAACTAGACAAAAAATAAGTTTGAGATCCTGTTCGGCAATGACGACAACTGATCACACAGAGCTATTATTAAAGATAGATGTTTTAACATCCAGGAATGCAGAGATTGGAAAAATGGCGAAACTATTTTAAGCAGTGCATAACCCAGCTGGAAAAAATTGCTCAATTCTCTTTAAAGAATCATACATATTTAGCAGCCCAACGAGGAAAGCTTAACTTTAAATGCTATACTAATTGAAAAGGCACGTCCAACCACCGTGCCCAATTCTCAATTTAATTGAGAAATGCTGACATTAAATTACTCCCAAAATATGGCTAGTTTCAGTAACAAGTTTAAGGTCAAAATCTTAAAAACTGAGTATATGAGGAAATAAAAACCTTTCATGGGTCCTATTTATTATGCCTCAACCTTAATTACTAGTTTACTAAAGAATTGTAAGTGCTACTAAATGCAAGCACTAAATAAGATAAAAGTTTTCTTGGCACACCACATTTTCGATACAAAACTAAAAAAAATTTCAGAAAAGGTATGAAATTCAACATGTTTCCTTGCATTCTCAATACCTTCGGAGAAAAGCCTAACAAATATCAGGATGAATAATAATCATCTCTAACTACGCAGTGATAAATGGCATATGTAATTTTCACCATGTAATTCATCCTGGTAAATGTAAATGCTTACATCTAAGACAATTCACACCTGTATACATTCTATCATATACCATTACTTATTGCATGGGTAGATTTGTTAAAATAAATATCAGTAAGCAAAGTTCACTGGCCTTATGGTGTGTTCTCATACATTCCATTCCCTGCGGGAAGTGTGTGACATTAGTTTTGAAAAATTGGGTCAGCGCATTTCTTGAGGTGCTGACATAGGGCAAATAAATATTTTTCGAAATTAATAACCCACAATGGTGATTATGCATTATAGAAGATTGCACAAATTGTACATGTTGACTTGTGTCATAAATTTATAAACATCATTTCGTGTGAAACGAAATCAAACAAAATCTCACTCACAAATTTAATAGTTTACGAATTAGAAATTTAAAATGGAAATGAAAGCCCGATTGTTGATTGGGTAAAGATGCAAAATCACACAATCTTTAGTCTGTCTGAAACTATACACCGTGCTAAGGAGACACTGGGGGGAATCAACGGGGGGGAAGTGGCCAAGCTCACATTTCAGCCCATGAGGCACGGTTCCCTATTGCGAACAAATGCCTTTCTGCGAAAAAGGATAGAAAACACACGACAAAAGAGCAGTGCAAGTGATCTGCCATTGCGCAGCATAAGTGCAAGTTACATTTGACGCCTCTGTAGTAGAGCAAGTATTTTGCCGAGAATTGCTCACAGAATGCCACGTGGTACAGGAGCTACTTTCCTCAGTACCGCAAGCTAGTTTGAAATAAATTCCACAAATACCCAAATAATAATTGAGATATTCTTGCAAATATATTCTCAGGTTAATCTCACCGTGTATCTAGCAGGATAAACTCTGACTTGGTGTCGAACACAGACCCACTCAAGGAGATTTTGCTATGGAAATTTAAAAGCAAAAGATCTACTAATTGCATACATTCATGTCAATATCATATTGAAGTCAAAAAATTCCCCACTTAAAGTGCTTGGTAGAAGGCAAAAACATCGAAAATTATGATCGAAATGAGGATCAATTAGGGTAAATGTGAAAAAGGTGTCCAAGATTTCCATTCACATGCCAGATTCTCAAGAAATAGTTTAAAAAAATATATCTGTAAAATAGACACAATACAAATAAATTGAGAGAAAGAGGTGAATTCCACAGAAATCACTTTGGCAGGGAGTCACTCTGGTTAACCCAGAGTTAGGAGAGTGTTTGGTCATTAGAATCAGTGAATTCGAAACAAGATCGCAGCAATATGTGAAGGAAAAATTGCGAAGCATAAATTGTCAGAAAACGAAATGGGCACCAATTAACGCTGAATAGGTATTCCAAACCCACCACCTTCCCACCCACCTTACCAAGATGTAACCCAAGACGACCAAAGAAATTCAGGTGTTCAGGAAATTTACTCAAAAATACTACTAGAAAGCAATCCCATGTATGATTTGTTATAGAAAAGTGAGGAGGTTACAGAGCGAGGATTGTGTTCAAAAGTTTAAATTATTAGTTCAGGAATAATAATTACTTGTCGTTAAGACACGGGCAGTGAGACATCTCTGGTGGACTTTAATTTCAAGAATAAACTTAAGATAAAAAGGCAATTCTCCAGGTATACCAATAAATAAGGCGTAACTAGTTGTACCAAAAGCAAAGAATCCTCGACAATAAAGGTAGCATTCCATCCAATGCTAAATAGCAACGATGTATGTTCATTAATGCATTTACTGCTTAAATATAAAAAAATAGCCATGGCTAGGATCAGTGAAAGGATTCACGGATCATATTAAATTGATGGATGATGCAACTTTTAATTTAAAGACTAATCCGATTCCATTTATACTAAATCGAACGTTCAGCAACAAATAGAAAATTTGATCGCCAATGATATCTTTGAAAAGTCCCCAAGTGCTTACAATAATCCATTGGTTGCCGTTGATAAGAAAAAATAATGATGTAAGATATTGTATAGATGCTAGGAAATCAATAAGTTTAACGGATCTTCCATTGAGAGAAACTTCTTTGTCAACATCATGGTAAGAAATATTTTACAGCCACTGACTTTACTTATGCTTACTTGCAGATATAGCTATTTCATTACATCATAGTTACATCCTCATGATTGCACATATAATATAAGAGGTGAACTGCTTGTTGAATCTCAACGAGGAAAATTAGCGGTAAATATCATATTACATGCATTCAACTTTAACTCCGCAAAAAACGAGATAGAAAATTTAACTTATGAGACGAAGACAAAAATTAACTCCACAAAAATCACCCTGAAACCAGTGACAACATTATGTTTGCCTATGGAATCCAGTGTTATTATGTGCGTAATAAATATGAAAGGTGATGAATTGTTATAAGTTATATCTGTTGCTAGCATTCTGAAATTAAGTTCATGTAGTATATATCCAGGCACACATTTTCTGTCAAAAATGGTACACTTAATCCTTAACTCTAAGGAACCGTATTCTAATCCGTATACAAGTCTTCTGCCACAATTATGATATATATTTTCATGTAGGCTGCGAATGGCAACTTTTATATAATTTCCCCAAATCTAATGTTTTAGTGTGTTGTTCATTTATATGTTAAATTTTTGTTGCGCTTGAAAGCTTTAGAATTTCAAAACTTATGGGTAGTTTTGCAGTGTTTTAGGATATTTTTCCATTTATGTAGGGGAAAACACTGGCGATTATAAATCTTATTACTCAAAATAAATAATCCAGTGTGAAAATGATGCGACGAATACGGTTGAAATCGATAAAAAGATTATCGGATTTCATGTCAACCGATCTCCACTGAAGCTAGTAGAACTATTTAAGGAATATGTTTAGAGATGTGTTATATTTATAATTTTTTACATTTAGAATTCTGCCCTTTTCTTGCGGTAAAACACAAACGGAAAATTACGAATTTAGATTACGAAATAAGCAGTTCATTAACGCTCTACAGCGACGCTCCAAAACAAGTTTTCGGAATTCCCGATTATACTAGACTTCAACAATGGAATTGCCATCCAGACTGCGAATATCAAAGTCATTCGAAAAGGACAAATTTTGATTTAATTTTCATATATTTTAACAACTTTTGTGGTTTTTGAACCCGAATCTATAACTGCGGATAAGAATACAAACGTTCATGAAAAGCCCTATCTCAGTACGTTAAAAGTTCTTCTATTTTATTTCTAGAAAAGAAGTAAAGCCTGCAATATGTTAAGCACTCCGCTTCGATTAGTATTTAAATCGGTCGTTCATCCTGCAGAATTTCATGAAAAATGTCATAAAAATGTCTAAAGATAGTTTGTTATACACAAAGGAGACAGAGACAATGGTTTGGAAATCGTTTCCGAAAAGAAGTCCTATATTTCAATAAGGCTGATATAAACACGTTGGAGTAAACAATTTCAAAGCACGAACAGCTGAAAATATAATTTTCCCTAGATATTTCAGCAAGTTAAAAAGCTGATGCGAGCAGGCATTAAATAACCTGGACTTACTAACAACAACAACATTATATCTTAGGAAAAAGGTACGTATAATTACGTTGCGACAATTGAAATTTCTAATACTACGGAGGCTTAAAGGTAATAAGATTAATTTCCTTTTCTGCGTAAATAACCGATTTATATACATGCGAACCGTGATTATGACATCGTTCGAGACATCTCCATGTTCATGTATGAATACCAGCCTTTTTACATTTATGATGTAGTAAACATAATAGATAGTCAGAAAAGCTTATTATAATAATGCTACTATTAATTATTTTCAGTAATATTGTAAATAAAAACTAGTATATGTTAACTTTTTGAGTCGGAGAATGGGTGAGCAACATTCACTGCTGCTTTATATTCTCACATTTTAGGGGTTTATTATCATTCGCGAGAATTGAGAAACCTACTTGAAGCAACACAATTAAGTCCGGTTTTGTATTATATATTTAAAATATCGTTTACTCATTCTCCTTAACACATCGTTTTGTAATCTGCATTCAAGTCTCCCATGCTATTTAAAATCTTGATTACGTAGTTCATCGAACGCCTTGGCTTTAATTTTACAGTGATATATAATTGTAATACATCACGATTGTAAACACATCCATGATGCATTGCAGTTAAAAGATATGACGGATAAGTCTCGGCATTAAAATGCATGGTAGAATGCAAAATGGCACTTTTCGATCGAACGAAGGATCATCGGAGAAAAGGTGCAAAGCTAATGTGAAATTTCTGTATCAACTCTATTAACACGCCAGGATATATCTTTGCATGTTAACGGGAAGCGATTCAAAAGAATTCTTCAAAATCGCCGCAATGCATTTTGCACTTACCTGGCATCGAACCCACGCTCATTTTGTGACATTCCTTCCGCTGACACCATAGAAGACCACATAATCTCTGTTGTCCGAGATATTGAATTCTCTCTCTTACCGGGATGCGTCTAAAATAAGATTCGAGAATTAGAGCATTTTATCCTTATGGGAAAAAGGGGATACCTACGGGAAAATTAGCCTTCTCGTGAACCCATGCCCTCTCGGTAAGGGGAATAGATCTTCTATACGTTTCTAACGCCTAGGAATACAATGCAATTTTCCTCAGGGCTCTAATTCAAACATTGTCCAAAATAAAAGGAGGGAAGGACGGAAATTCCGCTAATTATATAAAGGATTTTAAATATGAATCCTTGCCGTATGTATTTAAGCGTGTCTCGTATGGACTGAGAAATTCTTGGGCAGCATTTACATGCTTTATGGATCATATAATCGGAGGTGAATGAAGAATTTATAACTAAGAATGAGGACGACGTATTAATTTCTTTTTAAAGATTCGCGCTGTATTTAATACATTTGAAGACACTATTTAGAAGATGGGTGAATGTAAATTTGTTATTGAACACTAAAATATCTCAGTTTAGTAGATCAACCGTGCCGATTTTGAACCTTTTACTTCGTAACGACGGAGTGCAGGCAGATCCGAAAAGAGTTGAAATTATTCAGCAGGGGAATGCACCGCGTAATTTTATACATTAGAGGAGGTTTTTAGGATTGCGTATTTATTAATAAAGACTCTGCCTGAACTATATAAGTTACTTAAATTTGTATTTGGATTTGTCACATGCGATGTTAATTCTAACGAAGAAGAATGTAAAATGGCATTGGACGCCGGAATTCCAGGTAGCATTTGAAAAACAGGGGGCTCGTGTTACATTACCCGACTTCGGTAAGGAAATTCCTTTCCAAACTGCTTACTCCGAAGTGGGGTTGGGAGTCGTATTCCTTCGAAAGAAGGCGAACACCTGGTCGTTGTTCTCATTAGCAGCTCACTCAAGGATCCTGAAACATATTCGACAAAGGAAAAAGAAGCATTAACTATTTTGTGCACTGTGCAGAAGCTAAAAAAGATTATTTTAGGTAACGAGATCACTATTATTACACATCAGAAAGCGTTGTCATTTCTTACAACCTTTAAGTTAAAGCATCATACCAGATTAGTTAAATGGGTATTAGATCTGCAGGAATTTTCGTTTAAAATAGAGCATTGCTAAGGTGGAAAGAATCGAGTTGTAGATTGGACGAATCGACATCCTGCAGCAGATCAATCCGAAAACATTAATGCAATTTGCCACCACAATAATAGATTCGCAAACTAACAATCATCCGAATAAAATTTTAGAAGACCCATCCAATCTTCATAAAACGGATCGGTAATTTTATATAAAAACATAAGGTGATTTGTCACATGCCGATCCAGATTTCCGTTCAAATAGAATTAAAATTCATGTGTTATTTTTCAATCTAAGCAAAAAAGCGGAAATATTCAGAATTTAAATTCCAAGGGAAGTGCAAGAAGAACTAATTTACTACGCACACACCAGTCAAGAAAATTGTGGGATTCTTAAAACTAGTAGTTGGTTGAATGATAAACATTACTGGCGTAATATGAATCGTACAGTTCGTAAGGAGGTAAATTCTTTTGATCTACGTCGAACCGATATATACTTTTGATTTTGGATGCGTTTACATAATTCGTTCAAGTGCACCCAAATAATAATTCTACTACTAAGAATTTCCCACCAATCATAACTGATAAATTTATAAAGTTTCGTGGGAAACCATACCGAATTTTATTTAAGCAGGAGACGCAATACACACGTGCTTTGTGGAGAGCCACTTCGGATGGAATTGGAATCAGATTAGCTTTTTTGTCCATAATGTGCCTTCAGACAAATTCCAGTGAAAGGATAATGAGAAAGGATAACTTGAAATGCATCACTTTCTTCACAATTAAGGTAAACCTCATTAATTTTGGTTCGTTATTTCAGGGCAAGCTTGAATCAAATGATCTTCGCAAACGCAAATAGAAAATTCTCGAAACTCCCGGATTTCGGCACCGAAAAGTATATGCGCGCTTAATCTCATAGACCGTGACACATAGCAATAATATTAAATGAGAGATATTACTCGTCACAGACGCACAAATGAAACAATGATACTCATCAGTCTCTCCTGGCAGCACGAACTACGTCTTCACAAAACAGCGGCGGAGTTCTTACCACATGACGTCCTTCCCGAGCGGCGTCCGCGCGTACACTGATTCCCCCTCCCAGAATACATTGCGTCACCAAAGGAGGGGTTGTCCGAGGAGGAATGGATAAATTGGCGGCCATTAACACGAACTCGTAACAACCACAGACCTTAATTAATTCATTTAAAATATTATCACATTTTCTGATGGGGGTAGGTCGCCTTGACATTTTCAAAAAATTAAATGTATTTTTATACTTTTAAAAAAGTTTAAACTATTTACTATGAAATTCTCTTGGTCCGTTTAAATTTTCCGTATGTTTAAGAAGTTATTGCTAATTTTAGCTGACGATGCATTCCTGCTGGAGGGGCGATTACGGAGAATATCGACTAGCGTCAACATATGGGTCTTTGTTAACTTTAATTCTTTGTTACACTAATTTATTTTACTCAAGGCATTGTTTTCAGGTTTAGTAAAATTTATCGCATACGTAATTAAGGATCTTTTGATTATTGTATTTGTTCACCTTTGTTGCTCGAGTAACGCTGAGGGAAGCATTCGTTGTCAATTTAGAACGTGCTTGGGACTCTCTCACAGCAGAGATAAGGTGAATGATACTCAAAACATCTGGGGGCGAAAAAAGAACATATCACTTTTCTATGGGAAAGAGAAAAATAGCTCATCCCATGAAGAAAATGAGATGATTGCAAGCAACAAGCACGAGGATATATTCATCAACCTTAGCTATACGGAATGCTGTTGAGAATTGTTTCTATTACATTGTACTGTTGAATTAGTACGAAATAAATTGAGATGTTCTTTGAAGACAATGTAGAAAAATACCACAAGACTTGCCTTCAGACAGAGAAATAGAAATAAATCTATGAAAAGTCATGAAACGTGGAAAATTACATGACAGGATTTAGGAATTCAGCGCAAAAAAATTAATGTAAGGTCAAGTACATTATTGTTGATTTATTACAAAGCTTTAGAATATTGGATGTATTGCTACATTCTCTGCAATGAGTGAATACGTAGTCTGTAAATCTTGTGAAGAAAAATATCTTAGTGTCGAGCATATGTGTCTGGTATTTTTAAGTGATTATTGTTTGTGATGAATGTAAGATGATACGATATAATTCTAGCCTTTTAGTCAACGAAATAGTTTATTAAATCTAGAAGTGATTTAAATCTCTAATGAGAATGTAAATGGTAAAGTTCAAGGGAGTGAAAAATTATGCTGCAGGGATAAAATTATGGATCTTCAAAGAGGACTCTTCCTTGAACTTTTCTCATCAAAGAAAATAGAGGCCTGGGAGGAGGGGTTAACTCAACAGCCAAATAGATAGATAAGATTAGTATCTATAATCGCTTACCCATCAAAAGCCGTGCGGGCCGAGTGTCGCGTCACCATCGAAATATATATTCGTTTTTTGACGTTATTATTAAACTTCAAGGATTTTGATTTGCACAAAAATATAATTTCAGTATTTCCTCAGAACATTTCCTCCTGGAATTTTTTTCTTACGAAAATTGGACGAAGAGAAGCAGGCGACTACATTTCTCCCTGCAGTTTCCCGAAAACTCGCGTATTCTCATAGATTTTCCCAAGAAACTCTTATCCTAAATTTTTAACAGCATAGAGATGAACATACTTTAAAAGTAGATTCCACGAGGAGGATTTTGATACCAGAAAAGACATTGTTTCCTGAATGATAGACCCGAATTCGTCGATTCAGAATAAATAATGATCACCACCCAATTTTCTTCTTTCACTTTATTATTTCTCCTTCGATTATGACAATATTTAACCTGGATTTAATTACAGTATTCCATAAATAATTGATAATTGTTTATGCTAAATGCCTTCCAAGTAAGTTCTCGTCGACTTTCTTTCTCTGTGCAAATGTAGCAACAGTGCGCACCGTTCTCTCCTAAGAAATGCACGGGCCCATATGGGGCTTTACGTACGTGGTGTCTTCATGACGTTGGACGGAGTATAATTTTGTTAGAAATAAATTAACCGAACTTTTTTCCAATTTATGGTTTCAATAGGTTTTGGAGAGTGGGAGGTTGTGTGGCCATCGATTTTGCTAATGATTGGAAATTGGTCTGAATAAATGTCTTGAAAAACAATGAGGGATGCATAGTAATCAAAATTGATGGATGGAATTGATGGAAATGTAATTTTTTACTTTGCACATTAAGTTGTGCGACTAACCCAAGGTTATACAAGAAGTGAAAAATTGCGACTTTGCCGGGACTCAAACCTGGGTCTCCCACTTTCCTGGCAGGTATTCTATCCATTAAACTACCGAGTCGCGCAGTCTCACTTCTGTAAACGGGAGCTTATATGGGCAAGGTAATGGTGCTCCACTTAGTGGCACCAACCACCACCAGAGAGGGTTCCGCGAGAGGGTTTCTCTAATATCGCTTTGTTGGGTGGCTGCCTCGACGAGGACCTCTGGTGGTGGTTGGTGCCACTAAGTGGAGCACCATTACCTTGCCCATATAAGCTCCCGTTTACAGAAGCAAACCGAAACCAGTGTTGTGGAATTTGTGCTGATCAGCATCCAACAAATGAATGTAAGTCTACCAACAAAAAATGTGTTAATTGTTCATATGCAAATACTAAATTTAAGGCTACACATGAAACAAGTCATTCAGCAGATGATCCAAGTTGTCCTCTGGCTATGAAGAAATTACAAATGATACGAAGTAGAATAAATTATTGGTCCACAAATATAAGTGAATTTTAGATTGGATTACTGGTCTCATAACAACAAACAATTCTAATTTAAGAAAATGGCATTTACAACAGTTTTTGAAAAAATAGAACATTATAACTTTGAAAATTGCTTTGAAGTTACCAATAATGACATGTTATATGATATCTATAAATTAAGAAATCAATCTTCATTAAAACTGATACATTTTAATATCAGAGGCCTGAGAAAAAATTTTGAAGAAATGGTAGCCCTCATTGACAATATGAATGTCACATTTGATGTAATAATTTGCTCAGAAACTTGGCTCTCGCAAGAGGCCTCTTCTTATTACAATATAGAGGGATATAGAGCATGGCATGAGCCATGTAAGTATACCAGAGTAGATTGTGTAACAGTATACGTGATAAACAAACTAAACAGAGTAAAAGTAGGAAAGGTACTTGATAAATGTAACTACATTAGCCTTAAACTAAGAGTAGAATCTAGTGATGTGTTAATAACAGCAATATATAGATCCCCAAGTCTTTCAACTTTAGATTATATTCATTCTTTATCTCAAACACTGGAAGACACCAAGGAAAAAATACACATAATTATTGGAGATATTAATATTGACATAAAAGATGGTATGAATGCAATAACTTCAGAATATTTAAGTATGTTATCAGGTAATGGTTATGTATCTGCAATAGATAAGCATACACATGAATCACAAAAATCAAAATCCTGTATTGATCACATAATGGTAAAGGGCTTGAGAAATGAGAACATAATTACAGGGGTAAAGAACTCAGCCATCACAGACCACTATCCAGTCTTAGGCTTCTTGGAACTGAAGAGAGAGACTTTAAATAATGTTAACAGTAAAAATGGGTTCATAGATAGTTCTTTCTTCATAGCATCATAATCAATTGTCCTATACTCACTCACTGTACTAACTGAAGAGACATGGGATAAACTGTATATAACTTTGATGAATTCTTTAGTAATGTAGGTTGCGTACTTGCAAAAGAGATCTTGGAAGCTAAAAAACATAATGGTAATGAACATCTTGATAATATTATCAAACATAATTCACAATCTATTTTTCTTACACCAGTAAATAGCAATGAAATAGTAGATACAATAAATAGTTTGGGAAATAGTAAAGCAACTGGTCCAGATGCAATATCTATATGCACATTAAAAGAATACAAACATTTAATTGCAAATCCACTAACATACATCATTAATAAAATTTTATATACTGGAATCTTTCCAGATAGTTTAAAGACTAGTTGGATTTGCCCCATCTACAAAGGTAAAGGGGACACAAAAAATCCTGAAAACTATAGGCCAATATCCTTAACCCTTTCGAGACTGTTGTCGGCTATAGACGACGGCATTTTTCCTACGCAGAAACATGGCTGTTGTGTATAGACGACGCAGGTATAAATCGCGCGTGGATGCAGTTTCAGAGGATTAGGATATTATAAACTTACCCTTCTGACCCTTTTCTGGGGGATTTCTGACCTTTCCTTCTGCACCACAAAGAGGAAACTCAGCCCCCGGGGTCGTTTATAACCCTTTTTACTGCATGGTGCCGCAGAAAATGAAATGTTATTGCAACAGTTTTGCGAAAGATTTTCTTTTAGTAGTAATTGTCAATATTGATTTGGATATTGAAATGTTGGTCTTTGCTGACTATGTACAACTTTTAAACGAAATTCTACCGTTAATATTAAGGTAATTAGGATATTATAATATAGAAACTATGCTACATCATTGCCACTATAATGGTATACTAAATAGCTTAATATTAATGGTAAAATTTCGTTTGAAAGTTGTACATAGTCGGCAAGATACAAGATTTTAATTTCCAAATTAATATTGACAATTACTGCTAAAATAACTATTTGGCAAAACGTCAGCAATAACATTTAGGTAGCCGCGGCCCCATGCTGTGGAAGGGAATGTGACGGTATTCCCCCGATTGCGGTTGCCGAGGAAGGAACCCCGCTTAGGACTCAGAAGGGTTCAATTCTATACCTGCCAACATCTTAGTCGAATAGGTGCATCTTAGTCGAAAAATGCTTCCGTGTCCAGGAGACGATTTTAAGAGAATGTGGCCTTCTCGAAAGGGTTAATTAGCAATGTAGCTAAAATATTTGAATAATGTATAACAACTAGAATCATGAACTTTATAAATAAATGTGAAATTATATCTAAAAATCAGTTTGGCTTCCAAAAGGGAAAGAGTACCAGTGACGCACTTGTTAAGTTTGTACAAGCAGTGAATAATTTTAAAGACAAGGGAAACAAATGTCCAGCAATATTCCTCGACTTTAAGAAAGCATTCGACTCCATCTCTCATGAAAGATTAATATTAAAAATGAGCAAACTGGGGATAAGAGGAGTGGCTCTGAAACTAATGCAGTGTTATTTGGAAAAAAGGGTTCAAAGGGTCAAAGTAAATGGAATATTGAGTGAACCAAAAGAAGTCAAATTTGGAGTACCACAAGGCACAATTTTAGGACCAATATTATTCCTTATATATAAATGACTTATGTGAAGTTAATGTTGAAAATGCCAAACTACAAGCATATGCCGATATTCCTATCTTTCACATTGATACTCAATGAGCAGTTCTGCTAATGTATTAATCTACTTCTAAATACAGTACAACCCAGTTAAGAGGTTTTTCATGGAACTAATCAAATACTGCTGTATAATAGTAAGAACCAGGTTGTCTAAAGCTAGCTATCAAGATTTTTGAACAATGGCCTGCTTTTCGCTAAAATATGATAACTGACTGTATTTCCTAAAATCTGAGGAGTGGAATTGTTCATAGTTGCAGTATACCGAAGATTGATGATTGTGATTTTGTTTCTGAAATGTAAATATTTATCATGAATTACTTTTGTATTGTTACTGCTGATTATCATAATTTCACAAGGAATGCCATCCAATATATCAAGGATATTAAAGACGCACACACAATGGTTTCAGAACCAGTAATACAGTTTACTGATAAAACTCTGCTAAAATATCTCTTTGGTAAATACCTTTAAGTTGAAAATTTTATATAAATAACTTTAGTTTGGTGCCAAAATATTTTTTAATACACAGAGGATATAGCATGGATAAAGACATCCAATTTCTGCAGAGTAATAAATATTTTCTCGTTTTGTCAATGTCAAGCTACTCCCGATTTAGATATTCTATACATTGCCACCCTTCCACTTACGATTAAAAGAATAGAGATACTGGCCTTTCAGAGGGTTTACGACTGTTTAACCCTTAAACTGCGGGAAAACGTTTTTAAACGTTTGACCTGCTCCTTCAATTTTATGACCCTGCCTCTCAATACAGAGCCCGATCTCTCGCTCCTCTCTATTGTTCTGGGTTGGGAATATCTCAAAAGGGTTTTCTCTTATCCGGGAAAACCCAAGTTTAACATGTTCCATCTTTACCCACACTCCGAGTTTTGACTGCCTTCGAACACGGTTTATTTTCTTTGTGATTAGTTATTTTTGTTACAAATCGAGATATATACATATTGTTTGGTATCAAAATAATCTAAAAACTGCTTAGAAAACGACTAAGAACTGAATATTGAATCAAAAATTATTATTAAATAAATAAAAATCGGCAATGACATTTTCTATACACAAGTGGTTAAATTTCTCGACAATAACCGATGACCGAACCCTCAGGAAAAGGGTCTATCCGGATTATGAAGGTCTATATCTGCTACCACTGGCCTGTTCAAGAAGGCGCAGAGCAGCTCCCGCAGCTTAAGGGTTAATATCTCCAGGCCTAGTCAGCAGTGAAAACCTGAACTCAATGGCAAGTGATTCAAAAGCAGACCTCTTAAGCTAGCATATTATTGAATATGCTGAAATATTGCAAATAAAATATTCATAGAATTAAAAAAATCCTGCTTCAGCCTCATTCCTTGGGAAATGCAACAGGTCACTTGATTCTGATTCCACTTTACTGAAATAATTTGTCAGAGATAATTCTAAGCGATATTATTATATGAAAATATCACAACTGGGAAGTGCTCAAATAAGTAATTCCGCATAACAATTTGGGTGCATGCACAAGGTTTAGAATAATCTTATTTGAGAATTCCCATGTTTCCCTTAAAGCACTTAGTATTGCTTGAGCATGTTTCATTTCAGAAGAAAAGAGAATTTATTCTTCCTTCCATTTCCATTACATCAATCTATAACTCAAAACGAACATCCTAAGATTATCATACCTATGTAGTCCCTACCATCCCATCATCAATTTCCAACAGATTGATAGTATCAAGATAGAGATTTAAGACCAATTGCATTGTATTTCTACGCCTAAGAAACTCCTGGGAAAACTATTCCTATCACAGTGAGGGCCCAAATCTGGACACCAGAAGGCCCAGTGTCCTATTTTTTCCTTAAGGATATATATATAGTGTTCTACCTTTACGTAGGTTCATGTGCCCCCACATTCCCTATTTAATTCCATCTCCTTCAATTCCCGGTAACTTATCCCATCCCTTAATTCGTCTAACAACTTCTGTCTTTGTCTTCCTCTCTGTCTATTCCCTAGCAATCTTCCTTCAATAATCCCTCTGCTCTCAATATTTGACCCACCCATCTCTTCTCTCTATTTTTAATTACTTCAATCATTACTCTTTTCTCCCCAACCATCTCTAAAAACTACATGTTCGTTTTTCTATCGACCCAACTTCCTTTCTCCATTCTACGCCATACCCACATCTCAAAAGTCTCCAATCTTTTGACACCCTCTTTTCTTAACGTCCACATTTCACACCCATACAACATTACACTCCACACCAAGGATTTTACCAATCTCTTCCTGATTCCTTTATAAAGTCCCTTTCTCATCAGTTCATGAAGGCTTCTTTTGCTAATGCTATCCTTTTTCTAATTTCTGTCGAACATCTGCCATCCTTAAAAAAAAGGCTACCCAAGTATGAAATCTGATCTACTTTTCTAGTTTTTCCATCCCATCCCATTTTCCCCATCCTTAATGAGTGAACGAGAAGGGTGGATGGGGAAAACTTAAGGGTGTTTGGGGAAAGAAGAATTCTCGGATATTATTTCTGATTCTTCCTAGTAGGAGAGTGGATTCAAAATCATGAAGACCAGAGATCTTGTCTTCTATGGTGTCAGCAGAAGACATGTCACAAAATGAGCATGAGTTGAACCCCAGATGGGTACAAAATGCATTGTGGCAACTTATAAGAATTCTTTGAATCGCTTCCCGTTAACATGCAAAGATAAAACCTGGCATGTAGACAGAGTTGATATAGAAATTTCACATATGCAGTGCACCGTTTCTCCAATGATCCTTGTTCGATACCATAGTGCCCTTTTGCATTCTACCATGCATTTTAATGCCGAGACTTATCCCACATATCTTTTTAACTGCAATGCATCATGGATGTCTTTACAATCATGATGCATTACAATTAAACATCACTGTAAGATTTTAAACCAAGCCTATTGTTGAACTATGTCAATCTAGATTGTGAATACCATGGAAGACCAGAATAGGGATTATGATACTTCTACCTAAAGATAATAGGTTAACTATTCATATACCATAAAATAAACCTGTGAAGGGGTCATCTATGTATGTATGACTGAAACTGCATGAATCACCCAAAAATTATATGATAGATTTAGAAGAGATTTGACGGGAACGATGTCTATGAACAAGCATGACATAAAAATTACTTTCTATCCCAACATGAGATAGAAGTTCAAATCACAAATGAGGAAAACTCATAAAAAATACATGTAGGTTTCATATTACTGGTAGTAGGCTTATTTCTTTTGCAAGATTAAATTAGAAAGAATAATCATCTGATATTGAGAAATGAAATAAACAAGCTGAGTTAAGATTCTTACTCTGTTGGTAATCTATCATTATCAGGTTGATGTCTAGAATATTTTGAAGAAACAAACAGAATATATGAGAAATTTTCAGGCTTTAAAGAACCATCCCCCATAACCACAAATGCAATTCATGAGGCTCAACGATTTTCCCCAGAACATTACATGGGGAATATAGGCTCACTTCTATGTACTGGTATGAATGAATGATTATATTAATGAATGATGATATAGGAATAGAAGGCAGTATTCAGCAATTTAAGCATTACAGTTGTCAAAAATGTGTATCATTAATTTGCAGGGAACAACGCACAATAATTTAAGCAAAGTTCTTGATCTGCACCTAACTTTCCTAATTGGCTCATTCTGCACATTGTAGCAGTATTTTGAGTGAATATATATGTAATTCAACATCTCATCCTTTCTCATTTACGGGCTATCACAAAAATGTGAGACTTTGAGTACCAATATTTCCAAATTTTTTAAATAACTGGAGAAATTTGACATTTTCCGACTGGATTTCTTCTTATTTTGTTTGTTTTTGAATACTGCTTAGGCTGCTTTAGGCTGTGTTGCCTTTCCAGGGAAATGACGAAGGTCACTACGCTTAGCTTTATAGCCTACCTGACAATTTTTCGTAAACTTTAAGTTCATTTTCCGTGAAAACTATCGCTCATAAAACCCAACTTTGGGGGTGATTCGTCAATCTTGACTCGCTATCTATCAAATTACCGAGTCTTACCACTTAAATCGTGTCCGACGGTGTGTACTCTCCTTGTGAGATACTAAATTACGCAGTATAAAGGGGAACATGCTGACACATGAATATATAATCCTGAGTTCAACACCAAGGTCAGTATAATTATCTCAAAGGAAACTTACTGGTGGGATTTTCTGTTCTTACTTCAGAACACTTGCCATACATTAGATTGTCATCTCACATTGTTGACTCACTTCGCGTAGAGATGACTCCTCTTACAGTAATTCCAATTACCATCACTACTTACATGGTAAAACTTAAGGCCATTTATCACTGTTTATCGTAGAGATTCATATTATTTATCCTGATATTTGTTAGGATTATATCCACAGTTATCTTAGCTGTGAGTAAAAACGGTGTAATGACAGAGAATAGCAGACATTTTGGGGAATTTTGCTCGTTTTTATCTAGAATAAGGTATACAAAAATTTTTCATCTTCAACGCCTCAATTGCTGCATATATATTAATTATTAATTATAATGCCTAATGATTGTTTTCATTTATCATTTATTTAAAATTACTCAACCATCAGTTCTTCCACATCTTATTTCCTTCACCCATGTTTGAACAGCGGGGTTGGAAATGTATTTTGGGAATTCTTGTTAATAATCTCTTTCCAGCCGAACTATTTTTCTATCTTACATTCTTAATTGAATTTAAATAGCTGCAAAAAATCAAGGCTTTTTCAGGGATAAAGTAGGAATGACAATTTATAACAGCCCCTTGGTATTCGATTAACATGAATACTATCGCAGGCATTCTGGATGAATTTCGGATAAGCATTTCAATTTTTAAAATTTTAGTACCATACTTAAAGGCAATTTGAGTTGAAAACTAATGCACCTCCAACCGGTCGGGAGAATTCTTTACTTGCAAAAATTATTACCAATATAGTGCTTTTACAAGGGTTTTTACAAAGAACGAAATGTCAACTTCCTGAGAAAACAGGACAAACTCAAGAATAAGTGACGGGATGTTAAAATTCCTTAGGCATTCCACTCTCAGACTTTCAAACTTTAAACTATACAATAAGGACTCTTCCTAGTAATGAGATGATGAATGAAAGATCATCCAAAAATTTCTGGATCTGACCATAAATTTAGAAACATGAAATCTTCAATTTCTTTTCTCCACCGATCGTCTGCAATGGTCGCAGTACACATGTCTAAAATGCAAGCAGCGGTAGCATTGGTGGATTCCATAGGTCATTTAAACTTTTTGAACATATTGTTTTGGCCTCCTAACGTTGTTTATACCAGTGAATCTTTCCACAAAATATTCGTCACTGAAGACAGCCAGGAAGGGATTTAGAGGCCTCAGTTTTTACCAAGTTTTTCACTATTTCTAAAACCATTTTTTTTTAAAGATTTTATTATTAATAATGTCATTTGGCTAGCCGTGTTCTTCAAGCGATCACGCTATGTCTTCCGAGCAGAGTCAATCTAAAAAACACAAACTTAGTCTCCTTTTCTGTTTCCAGCCAGTACATTTAGAAATAATACTATCAAATACGATCCTTATAAGACCACTATAATAACTCTTCATACTGCATCACTTTACTATAATTAGTCTTTCCACCAGATTGGTGACTGGTTTGGACCATTTAATCCCTTCCCTTATAACAGAAAACCCAATCATCATCTAAATAAACCATGGATGTTTCCTCGTGATTTCAACTGGACCTCATCGGGTTTGGATTTAGAGGTAACAGACGGCGTTGACGAAAAATTCCTGATGATCAACAGTGATAGGGGTTTCATAGGACCTGTCCTTTCCCTTCCAATGGCAACAACTGTCTGCCACTTATTCACTTCCACAGAGATCCATAGCCAGCCTCTCCCTCCCAGGCGGTTCCTGGCTTATGGATATCTCACTGGTGGCAGTCTCCGCCTCCGGCAAACTGAAGCTACTCTCACTTGGCAACGGGTGGGAATGCTTGGATGCAAATGACTCTGAATAACCAGACTTTTCCTATTGGACAGTTCCCGGTTTATAGTCCACATCTCTAAGGGCGAGTCCCTTCCCCCCCCCTCTTACGGTCGAGGTCGGGAATCGCACTGCAGACTCCACCTCGTGCTACTTGGGTTAGCTTCTCTGTTGCCAACGGACGGAAGAGCTGCCGATGGCCTCCGAGAGGCTCATTCATTCTTCTTTCTTTTGTGGGAGGTATTTTAGGATAGGACCTACTTGCCACCATCGACCACTGACCACCAGCAAATTTCTGGCGTTAACGCCGTCTTTGAAAAACCCCACTTGAGCTAACACACGAGACAGGTCTAATTCGATCAGAGGAAGATATATTGCCCTACTCAGCAATACTTGAATTATTTCCATTAGAGATTTAACTACTAATGAAGGGGCATCCATGATACTGGCCGGATTGTCTGGGTTAAGAACTAGGTGTCAAGGAATTACATCATTTCAGTCTCAATGCGAGTTTATTCTTTCATGGGCTGATATGCTTCATGACTCTTGGCACCAGAAAATCTAAATGACCGTGATTTTTCACCCTTTCAACAGAAGAAGTTAATTTTGCAGGAAAGGAAGACAACAGCGAGTCGCTCTCAGACATGAGCATCGCCACGAATTAAGTCTCGCATCTAAAACATACACGACACACCAAAGCCCAAATCAAAAAAACAAACTTGAATTAGCCACGGTTAGCCCACTGCTCTGAAGAGTTCGATAACTAAGCAGAGAGCAATTAAAATTAAATACGTTTGCGGATTCAAAATTGAAATAGAAAAATTTAAACTATCTCTTGGGACTCCACAATGCCATCGCTGCTTTGTGCATATGCATAAGGCTTGTCAAATACCGACTCGCACAAAGAAATTTGAAGCATTTGTCAAATGAAAGCGGGAAACGAAATTTCAATCTACGTCAACTGTCCGTGGGCACATCCAGGCGATCGTTGTTATTTTAAGTATTATTGCTATGATTTTCAATTACTTATAAGAAACAAATGTATTGCATTTGGAAAGAAAAACAAATTGGATAGTTAACACACAAAGGCGTTAGAACAAGATAAATAATACCTCTCGCAAATCCAACCGCCACTTCTTACAGATAATGACGTAGTTCGTTATACCAAACACGGCAATGGCGACTACAGAAACATAACTATGTATTCAATTCAAAAAATAAACCTCAATCTCAGATGAGAGGCAAAATCAAAATTAGCCACTTGAATTGTTAAGGCTTCCGAAAACCACGCTCGCTCTACACGACATCACTTCTACGCATTTCTTTCCATATGTCCCTCACTGTCTTAAAAGTACTAGAATGGAATGCCAATGGAATATATCATGTGATTCAGAACATTCTATGCAAAAAGGGAATTAGCATAACTGATCTCAGACGAACTAGACAAAAAATAAGTTTGAGATCCTGTTCGGCAATGACGACAACTGATCACACAGAGCTATTATTAAAGATAGATGTTTTAACATCCAGGAATGCAGAGATTGGAAAAATGGCGAAACTATTTTAAGCATTGCATAACCCAGCTGGAAAAAATTGCTCAATTCTCTTTAAAGAATCATACATATTTAGCAGCCCAACGAGGAAAGCTTAACTTTAAATGCTATACTAATTGAAAAGGCACGTCCAACCACCGTGCCCAATTCTCAATTTAATTGAGAAATGCTGACATTAAATTACTCCCAAAATATGGCTAGTTTCAGTAACAAGTTTAAGGTCAAAATCTTAAAAACTGAGTATATGAGGAAATAAAAACCTTTCATGGGTCCTATTTATTATGCCTCAACCTTAATTACTAGTTTACTAAAGAATTGTAAGTGCTACTAAATGCAAGCACTAAATAAGATAAAAGTTTTCTTGGCACACCACATTTTCGATACAAAACTAAAAAAAATTTCAGAAAAGGTATGAAATTCAACATGTTTCCTTGCATTCTCAATACCTTCGGAGAAAAGCCTAACAAATATCAGGATGAATAATAATCATCTCTAACTACGCAGTGATAAATGGCATATGTAATTTTCACCATGTAATTCATCCTGGTAAATGTAAATGCTTACATCTAAGACAATTCACACCTGTATACATTCTATCATATACCATTACTTATTGCATGGGTAGATTTGTTAAAATAAATATCAGTAAGCAAAGTTCACTGGCCTTATGGTGTGTTCTCATACATTCCATTCCCTGCGGGAAGTGTGTGACATTAGTTTTGAAAAATTGGGTCAGCGCATTTCTTGAGGTGCTGACATAGGGCAAATAAATATTTTTCGAAATTAATAACCCACAATGGTGATTATGCATTATAGAAGATTGCACAAATTGTACATGTTGACTTGTGTCATAAATTTATAAACATCATTTCGTGTGAAACGAAATCAAACAAAATCTCACTCACAAATTTAATAGTTTACGAATTAGAAATTTAAAATGGAAATGAAAGCCCGATTGTTGATTGGGTAAAGATGCAAAATCACACAATCTTTAGTCTGTCTGAAACTATACACCGTGCTAAGGAGACACTGGGGGGAATCAACGGGGGGGAAGTGGCCAAGCTCACATTTCAGCCCATGAGGCACGGTTCCCTATTGCGAACAAATGCCTTTCTGCGAAAAAGGATAGAAAACACACGACAAAAGAGCAGTGCAAGTGATCTGCCATTGCGCAGCATAAGTGCAAGTTACATTTGACGCCTCTGTAGTAGAGCAAGTATTTTGCCGAGAATTGCTCACAGAATGCCACGTGGTACAGGAGCTACTTTCCTCAGTACCGCAAGCTAGTTTGAAATAAATTCCACAAATACCCAAATAATAATTGAGATATTCTTGCAAATATATTCTCAGGTTAATCTCACCGTGTATCTAGCAGGATAAACTCTGACTTCGTGTCGAACACAGACCCACTCAAGGAGATTTTGCTATGGAAATTTAAAAGCAAAAGATCTACTAATTGCATACATTCATGTCAATATCATATTGAAGTCAAAAAATTCCCCACTTAAAGTGCTTGGTAGAAGGCAAAAACATCGAAAATTATGATCGAAATGAGGATCAATTAGGGTAAATGTGAAAAAGGTGTCCAAGATTTCCATTCACATGCCAGATTCTCAAGAAATAGTTTAAAAAAATATATCTGTAAAATAGACACAATACAAATAAATTGAGAGAAAGAGGTGAATTCCACAGAAATCACTTTGGCAGGGAGTCACTCTGGTTAACCCAGAGTTAGGAGAGTGTTTGGTCATTAGAATCAGTGAATTCGAAACAAGATCGCAGCAATATGTGAAGGAAAAATTGCGAAGCATAAATTGTCAGAAAACGAAATGGGCACCAATTAACGCTGAATAGGTATTCCAAACCCACCACCTTCCCACCCACCTTACCAAGATGTAACCCAAGACGACCAAAGAAATTCAGGTGTTCAGGAAATTTACTCAAAAATACTACTAGAAAGCAATCCCATGTATGATTTGTTATAGAAAAGTGAGGAGGTTACAGAGCGAGGATTGTGTTCAAAAGTTTAAATTATTAGTTCAGGAATAATAATTACTTGTCGTTAAGACACGGGCAGTGAGACATCTCTGGTGGACTTTAATTTCAAGAATAAACTTAAGATAAAAAGGCAATTCTCCAGGTATACCAATAAATAAGGCGTAACTAGTTGTACCAAAAGCAAAGAATCCTCGACAATAAAGGTAGCATTCCATCCAATGCTAAATAGCAACGATGTATGTTCATTAATGCATTTACTGCTTAAATATAAAAAAATAGCCATGGCTAGGATCAGTGAAAGGATTCACGGATCATATTAAATTGATGGATGATCCAACTTTTAATTTAAAGACTAATCCGATTCCATTTATACTAAATCGAACGTTCAGCAACAAATAGAAAATTTGATCGCCAATGATATCTTCGCCTATATATCGCCAGTGCTTACAATAATCCATTGGTTGCCGTTGATAAGAAAAAATAATGATTAAGATATTGTATAGATGCTAGGAAATCAATAAGTTTAACGGATCTTCCATTGAGAGAAACTTCTTTGTCAACATCATGGTAAGAAATATTTTACAGCCACTGACTTTACTTATGCTTACTTGCAGATATAGCTATTTCATTACATCATAGTTACATCCTCATGATTGCACATATAATGCAAGAGGTGAACTGCTTGTTGAATCTCAACGAGGAAAATTAGCGGTAAATATCATATTACATGCATTCAACTTTAACTCCGCAAAAAACGAGATAGAAAATTTAACTTATGAGACGAAGACAAAAATTAACTCCACAAAAATCACCCTGAAACCAGTGACAACATTATGTTTGCCTATGGAATCCAGTGTTATTATGTGCGTAATAAATATGAAAGGTGATGAATTGTTATAAGTTATATCTGTTGCTAGCATTCTGAAATTAAGTTCATGTAGTATATATCCAGGCACACATTTTCTGTCAAAAATGGTACACTTAATCCTTAACTCTAAGGAACCGTATTCTAATCCGTATACAAGTCTTCCGCCACAATTATGATATATATTTTCATGTAGGCTGCGAATGGCAACTTTTATATAATTTCCCCAAATCTAATGTTTTAGTGTGTTGTTCATTTATATGTTAAATTTTTGTTGCGCTTGAAAGCATTAGAATTTCAATTTTATGGGTAGTTTTGCAGTGTTTTAGGATATTTTTCCATTTATGTAGGGGAAAACACTGGCAATTATAAATCTTATTACTCAAAATAAATAATCCAGTGTGAAAATGATGCGACGAATACGGTTGAAATCGATAAAAAGATTATCGGATTTCATGTCAACCGATCTCCACTGAAGCTAGTAATAGAAAATAATTTTTTACATTTAGAATTCTGCCCTTTTCTTGCGGTAAAACACAAACGGAAAATTACGAATTTAGATTACGAAATAAGCAGTTCATTAACGCTCTACAGCGACGCTCCAAAACAAGTTTTCGGAATTCCCCATTATACTCGACTTCAACAATGGAATTGCCATCCAGACAGCGAATATTGAAGTCGTTCGAAAAGGACGAATTTTGACTTAATTTTCATATATTTAAACAACTTTTGTGGTTTTTGAACCCGAATCTATAACTGCGGATAAGAATACAAACTCAATCATCAACATCAATCATCAATCATCAATAAGAAGGAAACAATATGTCTTCGTCCACAAATTTTATTGAAAAAACACGACCGGTTTCGAGGTTAACTCATCTTCAGGTGCTGAACACCTGAAGATGAGTTAACCTCGAAACCGGTCGTGTTTTTTCAATAAAATTTGTGGACGAAGACATATTGTTTCCTTCTTATTGATTATGGAAATGTTCCACCAAATATCGTCTGAAAGCATCAACTAGAATACAAACGTTCATGAAAAGCCCTATCTCAGTACGTTAAAAGTTCTTCTATTTTATTTCTAGAAAAGAAGTAAAGCCTGCAATATGTTAAGCACTCCGCTTCGATTAGTATTTAAATCGGTCGTTCATCCTGCAGAATTTCATGAAAAATGTCATAAAAATGTCTAAAGATAGTTTGTTATACACAAAGGAGACAGAGACAATGGTTTGGAAATCGTTTCCGAAAAGAAGTCCTATATTTCAATAAGGCTGATATAAACACGTTGGAGTAAACAATTTCAAAGCACGAACAGCTGAAAATATAATTTTCCCTAGATATTTCAGCAAGTTAAAAAGCTGATGCGAGCAGGCATTAAATAACCTGGACTTACTAACAACAACAACATTATATCTTAGGAAAAAGGTACGTATAATTACGTTGCGACAATTGAAATTTCTAATACTACGGAGGCTTAAAGGTAATAAGATTAATTTCCTTTTCTGCGTAAATAACCGATTTATATACATGCGAACCGTGATTATGACATCGTTCGAGACATCTCCATGTTCATGTATGAATACCAGCCTTTTTACATTTATGATGTAGTAAACATAATAGATAGTCAGAAAAGCTTATTATAATAATGCTACTATTAATTATTTTCAGTAATATTGTAAATAAAAACTAGTATATGTTAACTTTTTGAGTCGGAGAATGGGTGAGCAACATTCACTGCTGCTTTATATTCTCACATTTTAGGGGTTTATTATCATTCGCGAGAATTGAGAAACCTACTTGAAGCAACACAATTAAGTCCGGTTTTGTATTATATATTTAAAATATCGTTTACTCATTCTCCTTAACACATCGTTTTGTAATCTGCATTCAAGTCTCCCATGCTATTTAAAATCTTGATTACGTAGTTCATCGAACGCCTTGGCTTTAATTTTACAGTGATATATAATTGTAATACATCACGATTGTAAACACATCCATGATGCATTGCAGTTAAAAGATATGACGGATAAGTCTCGGCATTAAAATGCATGGTAGAATGCAAAATGGCACTTTTCGATCGAACGAAGGATCATCGGAGAAAAGGTGCAAAGCTAATGTGAAATTTCTGTATCAACTCTATTAACACGCCAGGATATATCTTTGCATGTTAACGGGAAGCGATTCAAAAGAATTCTTCAAAATCGCCGCAATGCATTTTGCACTTACCTGGCATCGAACCCACGCTCATTTTGTGACATTCCTTCCGCTGACACCATAGAAGACCACATAATCTCTGTTGTCCGAGATATTGAATTCTCTCTCTTACCGGGATGCGTCTAAAATAAGATTCGAGAATTAGAGCATTTTATCCTTATGGGAAAAAGGGGATACCTACGGGAAAATTAGCCTTCTCGTGAACCCATGCCCTCTCGGTAAGGGGAATAGATCTTCTATACGTTTCTAACGCCTAGGAATACAATGCAATTTTCCTCAGGGCTCTAATTCAAACATTGTCCAAAATAAAAGGAGGGAAGGACGGAAATTCCGCTAATTATATAAAGGATTTTAAATATGAATCCTTGCCGTATGTATTTAAGCGTGTCTCGTATGGACTGAGAAATTCTTGGGCAGCATTTACATGCTTTATGGATCATATAATCGGAGGTGAATGAAGAATTTATAACTAAGAATGAGGACGACGTATTAATTTCTTTTTAAAGATTCGCGCTGTATTTAATACATTTGAAGACACTATTTAGAAGATGGGTGAATGTAAATTTGTTATTGAACACTAAAATATCTCAGTTTAGTAGATCAACCGTGCCGATTTTGAACCTTTTACTTCGTAACGACGGAGTGCAGGCAGATCCGAAAAGAGTTGAAATTATTCAGCAGGGGAATGTACCGCGTAATTTTATACATTAGAGGAGGTTTTTAGGATTGCGTATTTATTAATAAAGACTCTGCCTGAACTATATAAGTTACTTAAATTTGTATTTGGATTTGTCACATGCGATGTTAATTCTAACGAAGAAGAATGTAAAATGGCATTGGACGCCGGAATTCCAGGTAGCATTTGAAAAACAGGGGGCTCGTGTTACATTACCCGACTTCGGTAAGGAAATTCCTTTCCAAACTGCTTACTCCGAAGTGGGGTTGGGAGTCGTATTCCTTCGAAAGAAGGCGAACACCTGGTCGTTGTTTTCATTAGCAGCTCACTCAAGGATCCTGAAACATATTCGACAAAGGAAAAAGAAGCATTAACTATTTTGTGCACTGTGCAGAAGCTAAAAAAGATTATTTTAGGTAACGAGATCACTATTATTACACATCAGAAAGCGTTGTCATTTCTTACAACCTTTAAGTTAAAGCATCATACCAGATTAGTTAAATGGGTATTAGATCTGCAGGAATTTTCGTTTAAAATAGAGCATTGCTAAGGTGGAAAGAATCGAGTTGTAGATTGGACGAATCGACATCCTGCAGCAGATCAATCCGAAAACATTAATGCAATTTGCCACCACAATAATAGATTCGCAAACTAACAATCATCCGAATAAAATTTTAGAAGACCCATCCAATCTTCATAAAACGGATCGGTAGTTTTATATAAAAACATAAGGTGATTTGTCACATGCCGATCCAGATTTCCGTTCAAATAGAATTAAAATTCATGTGTTATTTTTCAATCTAAGCAAAAAAGCGGAAATATTCAGAATTTAAATTCCAAGGGAAGTGCAAGAAGAACTAATTTACTACGCACACACCAGTCAAGAAAATTGTGGGATTCTTAAAACTAGTAGTTGGTTGAATGATAAACATTACTGGCGTAATATGAATCGTACAGTTCGTAAGGAGGTAAATTCTTTTGATCTATGTCGAACCCATATATACTTTTGATTTTGGATGCGTTTACATAATTCGTTCAAGTGCACCCAAATAATAATTCTACTACTAAGAATTTCCCACCAATCATGACTGATAAATTTATAAAGTTACGTGGGAAACCATACCGAATTTTATTTAAGCAGGAGACGCAATACACACGTGCTTTGTGGAGAGCCACTTCGGATGGAATTGGAATCAGATTAGCTTATTTGTCCATAATGCGCCTTCAGACAAATTCCAGTGAAAGGATAATGAGAAAGGATAACTTGATATGCATCACTTTCTTCACAATTAAGGTAAACCTCATTAATTTTGGTTCGTTATTTCAGGGCAAGCTTGAATCAAATGATCTTCGCGAACGCAAATAGAAAATTCTCGAAACTCCCGGATTTCGGCACCGAAAAGTATATGCGCGCTTAATCTCATAGGCCGTGACACATAGCAATAATATTAAATGAGAGATATTACTCGTCACAGACGCACAAATGAAACAATGATACTCATCAGTCTCTCCTGGCAGCACGAACTACGTCTTCACAAAACAGCGGCGGAGTTCTTACCACATGACGTCCTTCCCGAGCGGCGTCCGCGCGTACACTGATTCCCCCTCCCAGAATACATTGCGTCACCAAAGGAGGGGTTGTTCGAGGAGGAATGGATAAATTGGCGGCCATTAACACGAACTCGTAACAACCACAGACCTTAATTAATTCATTTAAAATATTATCACATTTTCTGATGGGGGTAGGTCGCCTTGACATTTTCAAAAAATTAAATGTATTTTTATACTTTTAAAAAAGTTTAAACTATTTACTATGAAATTCTCTTGGTCCGTTTAAATTTTCCGTATGTTTAAGAAGTTATTGCTAATTTTAGCTGACGATGCATTCCTGCTGGAGGGGCGATTACGGAGAATATCGACTAGCGTCAACATATGGGTCTTTGTTAACTTTAATTCTTTGTTACACTAATTTATTTTACTCAAGGCATTGTTTTCAGGTTTAGTAAAATTTATCGCATACGTAATTAAGGATCTTTTGATTATTGTATTTGTTCACCTTTGTTGCTCGAGTAACGCTGAGGGAAGCATTCGTTGTCAATTTAGAACGTGCTTGGGACTCTCTCACAGCAGAGATAAGGTGAATGATACTCAAAACATCTGGGGGCGAAAAAAGAACATATCACTTTTCTATGGGAAAGAGAAAAATAGCTCATCCCATGAAGAAAATGAGATGATTGCAAGCAACAAGCACGAGGATATATTCATCAACCTTAGCTATACGGAATGCTGTTGAGAATTGTTTCTATTACATTGTACTGTTGAATTAGTACGAAATAAATTGAGATGTTCTTTGAAGACAATGTAGAAAAATACCACAAGACTTGCCTTCAGACAGAGAAATAGAAATAAATCTATGAAAAGTCATGAAACGTGGAAAATTACATGACAGGATTTAGGAATTCAGCGCAAAAAAATTAATGTAAGGTCAAGTACATTATTGTTGATTTATTACAAAGCTTTAGAATATTGGATGTATTGCTACATTCTCTGCAATGAGTGAATACGTAGTCTGTAAATCTTGTGAAGAAAAATATCTTAGTGTCGAGCATATGTGTCTGGTATTTTTAAGTGATTATTGTTTGTGATGAATGTAAGATGATACGATATAATTCTAGCCTTTTAGTCAACGAAATAGTTTATTAAATCTAGAAGTGATTTAAATCTCTAATGAGAATGTAAATGGTAAAGTTCAAGGGAGTGAAAAATTATGCTGCAGGGATAAAATTATGGATCTTCAAAGAGGACTCTTCCTTGAACTTTTCTCATCAAAGAAAATAGAGGCCTGGGAGGAGGGGTTAACTCAACAGCCAAATAGATAGATAAGATTAGTATCTATAATCGCTTACCCATCAAAAGCCGTGCGGGCCGAGTGTCGCGTCACCATCGAAATATATATTCGTTTTTTGACGTTATTATTAAACTTCAAGGATTTTGATTTGCACAAAAATATAATTTCAGTATTTCCTCAGAACATTTCCTCCTGGAATTTTTTTCTTACGAAAATTGGACGAAGAGAAGCAGGCGACTACATTTCTCCCTGCAGTTTCCCGAAAACTCGCGTATTCTCATAGATTTTCCCAAGAAACTCTTATCCTAAATTTTTAACAGCATAGAGATGAACATACTTTAAAAGTAGATTCCACGAGGAGGATTTTGATACCAGAAAAGACATTGTTTCCTGAATGATAGACCCGAATTCGTCGATTCAGAATAAATAATGATCACCACCCAATTTTCTTCTTTCACTTTATTATTTCTCCTTCGATTATGACAATATTTAACCTGGATTTAATTACAGTATTCCATAAATAATTGATAATTGTTTATGCTAAATGCCTTCCAAGTAAGTTCTCGTCGACTTTCTTTCTCTGTGCAAATGTAGCAACAGTGCGCACCGTTCTCTCCTAAGAAATGCACGGGCCCATATGGGGCTTTACGTACGTGGTGTCTTCATGACGTTGGACGGAGTATAATTTTGTTAGAAATAAATTAACCGAACTTTTTTCCAATTTATGGTTTCAATAGGTTTTGGAGAGTGGGAGGTTGTGTGGCCATCGATTTTGCTAATGATTGGAAATTGGTCTGAATAAATGTCTTGAAAAACAATGAGGGACGCATAGTAATCAAAATTGGATGTGATTGCGAATTCCAGAAGGTCTTGATGTTGTTTATTTGAATGGATGACCGAAATGGGGGAATTAATCACAAAATTGGAATTTTGAATGAAATATCTAAGGTGGCCACCATTCCGGATGATCCCCATAAGGGGTCATTACAGTTCCAATCGCCGATAAATACGGACGTAGTGTCAAATGAATTTAGAATTTGGAGGTCGAGAGGAGAAATTTTTAGGGTGAACCATAAATGCAAAATATATTAGCGGTTGGATATTAACGAGAAATTGAATGCCTAGAAGTGCAAGTGATTATGAATTGGGGATGGGAAGAGTGAAATAGGATATATTTTTATGTATGGCCATCAGGGGCTTTTGATTCTAGGTCGACACGGATTACATTAAATTTGGAAGAATAGAATTTGGAATGAGTATGAAGGCGAGTTTCTTGAAGGTAGGGAACGTGATCATCATCGCAGAAGTCTACGAATTTTTTAGCTCATTTTAGATTTCTACAATTCCATAAAAGTAAATTAACTTTTGAAGCGTTCATGAAAATGTTGGAATACTTCAGAAGGAATATCTAAATTTTAGATTCAAAAGGTTGGGGCAACTAGGATTTTATTCCCAGTGCAAAAGAGAAAATTGATGGAGCCACTTCCCGGGGAGGAGAAGGAGAGGTGGCGTTTGGTTGAGGTTGTTTACGTGTGGAGAGTTAATGCGACGCATAAGAGGTTGTCGAGTTGTGGAGGATTAGGTAGGTTGGGAAAGGTTTGTGGTGCGGAAATTTTAGAGAAAGAGGTAGGATTAGCTTTTTCTCATGAACTTTGCGTAAAATGGATGTTCGGACTTCCTTGAATCCTTTGCAGTTAGCGCAAGTAGAGGTGAGGTTATGCTGGGGGTAGGATCGAATGGGGTGGGGTTCACCACACCTGGAATAACTGGGGGTAAGGTTGCAGAAATTCTTAAGAGTGACCATTTTGGAAGCAGTTAAAACCTTGAACGAGTTCTATAGATATTCTTAACTTCATCAGACAAACCAGCAAGGGAATGGAGTTGTTTAAATTTTTCGACACCGTTATATGGGGTCAGGGTGGCTTTAAACACAGGAATTCGACGCTGAACAAGGATGGTTTGACCAGTTACAGTATATTCAATTGGGGCATAAAAGTATACAGCCAATGCCGAAATACTTACAATTAGTACGGCACTTGAGACGGCGGCACCCTCAACTCCCTCCCCATGGTAGGTTCCTACCAAACAGGGGGAGGGAGAGGTAGGTACTAGCCTCGTGTTCCCAAAGGACATATGACGTCACCAACCCGCACTCTCGTCCCTTAGTGCCACCAGGCGTCGAACCTGGTACTCCCGCCACCGAAGCTGCCATCCTGAGACTAAGTACATAAGGGTCCCTTTGACGTCACAGTTGAAATAATATACATTTTCGGAAAAGTATGTTACTCGGAGAGGAAATACCAGTCCTTCAGCCGCAAACATGCAGCGCGTCTTATCCACACGGCCACCGTAGTGTTAACTGATGGTAATAAAGAGTAAGTGACGCAAAGGTTGGAGACGGAAGTTGAATTTCAGCTTTGAACCCCGATCCCCAAACTGTGGTGACTATACTATTTTAAGTATACATCACATCTGATTTCACAATCTAAGTTGTTTGCAAAATTGAAGTATACATTCAGAACCATCACATATAGAATAATTTTTATTTATCATTTTGATTTTCGAAACATTTTACAAAAGTACCATTTCTTCGTCTATCATTGATAAATCATCTGGTTAACTGGAGGTAATAACGAGCTCTGTTTCGCACCCCTATGACGTAGAGGCGGTGGTTTGAACTTGGTAACGAACAGCGAACTTTCGTCGGGTCGTGGCGACGGTAGTTTAAATTTCATCACTCCGCTTGAATTTTGAATGGGAATTGGGAATGATGAGCGACTAGATATTAATACGAAGAAATTAAAAATTTAATGTAGAATCTGTTTGAACCCGACTCCACATGCTTATGCGTAAACCCTCGAACCATCTACATTCTGAAAACAAACGCCAAGTCCCGAGCTTTTAATTGCAGGAGTCTGCTTGAAGTTATGTTGTGAAGAAGATATAGAACTACTTAGGGAATAGTATTAACCGATATTGGAAAGAAAGAAACTTGTGATTGATATTAAAATATATTGATAAAAATATGATACTGAACCCTGTGACACTTCTACCCCGCACACACAGTTTCTATACCAATACTGTACATTAGTGGTCATCCATTCCCTAACCACTGCATGATCATATATATCAAGATAATCCTGAAAGTACCTTTTTTATCAGAGAACTCTATACGAAAATTTTCAATGAGATTTTCATTTTTTAATTCTGTAAAGTTTGTTATGTCGCCATCAATAGTAATATTGTTATTGAGATAGTTTTCATCACAACTATTTGATTGTTCAAACTCAATCGTAAAGCGAATGTCAATAGCATACGCAAGAAATGTCTTGTAAATGGTCACTACATACATATTGGGGAAACGTTATGCATACCACACGAACCAATAGAAACACTATATATGAGTAAAAGTTGCTTGCATACTGCAAGCTATCAGTTAAATGCAGTATCGTACCAAGGAATGCCTCAAAACAATGTTCAAAACTTCGCGCAAATGACCGCCTGGCGTCGAACTAAGGACCCAATCGCGCGAAACAATTGCATATTAATGTAAGATAAGTGCCATTCTGACCTATTCCAAAATTTCAATCCAATATCTTATTTTTGGCGGATTTTTTTACATTATTTTGGGGCATTTATCGGTAAGATAAAGGAACCAAAATCTCGGAGGTTGAAGTTGAGGTAGTCTTCTATGGTTCTTATGGAAGAAATGTTGCCAAATGACCGTGAGTTCGACTCCAGGTGGGTGCGAATTTCTTCCATAAGAAATGCATTGCTGCAATTTTTGAAAATTTTTTTCAATGCCTTCCCGATAAGCTGAAAGGATAAAACCCGGAATGGTGACAGAGGCATCTAAAATCTTTCTTTCATGAGGTTCACTGTTTCTCTAGTGGTCCTTGGTTCGATGCAGGAATGTCATTCTGATTCCACCACGCATTTCAAACGGGGAAAACGGAATGATATTTTAGAACCTTCCCGATAATATACTGAATTGAAACTTTGAAACACGTCAGAGTGGCACTTCTCTAACATTTGTATGCCATTGTCTCTCACTAACGGGTTCTTAGTTCGTCGCCAGGCGGTCTTTGGCGCGAAGTTTTAAATTTGAACTGAGACAGTACTTGGTATGATACTGTATTCAACGGATAGCTTGCAGTATGCAAGCAACTTTTACTCGTATCTACTATATATAGCTAACTCTCCGGATATACCTATATATAGGGAATACAAACTTTGACCCTGTTCCACAAGGGCCATCGGCGTGAACATTTTATGACGTACTGGCCCCACCCTGTAGATGCCAGAATAATTCAGACTTTGAAGCTAGCTATCATGGGTTCGATACCAGAAGGTCCCAAAAATCGCAATTTTCCCATAAGAATGCATTGCGCGGATTTTTGAAAATTATTTTGAGGCACTTAATCGATAAGATATTGAATCGAAAATTTGCTTTTTCCAAAAGTATTCGTAATATAAAAAAATGAATACTAAACTCGCATTCAAAAAAGCCTTTTTTCCAAAAGTAATCGTAGTGTAGCGGGTTTCGAGGTGAATGATAAAACACACAAAGTTTACTAAGAATTACTTTAATGACGCACGGGCAATAAACACAGGCACCGCGACCACCTGAACTGACTCGGGACACACACGCCTACACTCTCCGCCTTGTGGCGCTCGCTCTCCACAAAATGGTGGAGCAAAATATGGCGGAATAAAAAAGGGGGGTTCACCCGCTACAGTAATATAAAACAAATGATTAGAAACTTCGCTTTCAAAAAAGCCTTTCTTACAATAGTAATCGCAATATAAAAAAACAATACTGAATGCGCATGAAAAATAAGCCTTTTTCCAATATTGTTAATAATATAAAACAAATGAATACTAAATGTGCTTCCAAGAAAACCTTTTTTCCAAAAGTAAAGGTAAATTAAAGCGAATGATTACCAAATGCCCTACTTAAAACTCTTTTCTTCCAAAAAATTTAACATAATATAATACGATTTTAATAATATTTTGTATTCATTTGTTTTATCTTACGATTACTTTAGGAAAAAAAGTATTTTTCAAAGCGCATTTAGTATTTGTTTGCTTATATTACGATTACTTTTGGAAAAAAAGGTTTTACTGATGCGAATATAGTATTCATTTGTTTTATCTTACAATTACTTTTGGAAAAATGTTTTTTTTTGATGTGCATTTAGTATTAATTTGTTTTATATAATGAAAAATTTAAGAATAAAGGCTTTTTTTGATGAGCATTTTCTATTCATATCTTATTCTTATTTGCGGAAGTATTCGTAAATTTAGACAAATGAATGATGAATGCGCTTCCTAAATCGGCTTTCAACAGGAAGTGTTCGTTATTTAAAACAAAGTATCGAAAATTGCTCTTTAAAAAACGTCTTATTTGCGGAGGTATTGGTAATTTAAAACAAATAAATACTAAATGCGCATCCAAAAAGCCTTTTTTCCAAAAGTAATCGTAATATAAGCAAACAAATACTAGATGCGCTTTGAAAAATACCTTTTTCCTAGAGTAATCGGAATATAGAACAACTGAATACTAAGTGTGCATCCAAAAAAGCACTTTTACCAAAAGTTATCGTACTATAAAACAAATGATTAGAAAATGCGCAACCGAAAACCCAATTTTTCCAAACGTTTTCGTAATATTAAACAAATGAATACTAAATCCGCATCCAAAGAAGCCTTTTTTTCAAAATCAGTGTAATATAAAACAAATGATTAGCAAATTCGCTTTCAAAAAAGTCTTTTATCCAAAAGTAATTGTAATATATAACAAATGATTAGCAAATTCGCTTTCAAAAAAGTCTTTCTTCGAAAAATATTCGTAATATAATGCAAATGAATACTAAATGAGCATCCAAAAAAGCCATGTTTCCAATAGTTATCGTAATATAGGACAATGAGTACTAAATGCGCATCCAAAAAAGGACTTTTTAAAAGTATTCGTAATATCAAACAAATGAATAGAAAATGCGCCTTCAAAAACGTCTTTTTCCCCTACCTATTGTTCACCCTAGTGTATGTACAATATCGATGTAGAAAAATTGCCACCACGCTATTAAGTGTAGCTGCAATGAACGTATTATAAATAATTATAATTTACATATATGACGGTTTTGAGTATTGTATGCGTTGTGCGGAAAAAAGAGGAAGGTATGAATAATTTTGAGAAACCCTGAATCAGACTGAGAGAGCCAAAGTATTACATGAGGTTGTGAAGCCTCTAATCATAGAATCCTATTTTATTGTGGTGATGTTGAATATATCAAATTTATCAGTTTAAACAAAGCATAAGCACTTCTCGTCCATAGAAATGAATATAAAATTTATTCATCCATTTATTAATTGTAAATTTAGCCTATCTATATTTTTAAGTCGACCTTTAATGTATTTATGAAGCTTTGAGCTAACTTGTTCACTTAATTATAGTATTCTAAGGAAATAATGCCTCACCATATGGATTTCTTTAAGTGAGCGGTTCTCAAAGTGGGCGGTGGGAGCGGTGAGCTGATCTAGGGAAGCGAAAAGATACAAGGAGGAGCAGCAGAACCATCGGCAAGGGTATTTCTTCATTTCTTTCATTGAAGATTACGGTTCGAGAACGTTGAATATAAGTTATCGGAAAGAAGGGGTGGCTCGAAAAAGTTTGGAATTCACTGCTTGAAGTGATAATACTTCCTCTTGTTGATCAAAACAAATGTTTATTGTGTAAAGGTGTAGGAAATAGCGGCAAAATAAAAGTAATCGTTTTCAATGACTTCATACTAGTCATGGGCGCCGTCTTGATTTTGGTCAGCGGCGGCGTAGGGGGAAAATGAAGGAGGCGACGAAACGATGTGAACGCCGAATGTTCAATCGGCGGCGGCGGCGCGGCACGTAAAATTTCGTTCGTATACGGCAGAAAAAAGATAACTCTAATATTTCAGAGTATTTTACTGTATTTTTATCATAACTATGAACAAAATGTAGAGCTGTCTTGAATACTACGCAGCACAATGGGCTAGAATCGAAAAACCTGGTCAAAAAATTTTTTAATCCTTTTTTCAGACTTCAGTCTCATTATTGAATAAATCCTGCCTTTACAACCAAATTGTTTGAACTAATTTCTACGCATTAAAATACTACAGGGGGCCAAAATTGACCAAAATTCACAAAAAATGCCGGTTTTTGATGTTTCGTAAAATTCAGCTTTAAGCCAATACTGAACCCAAATGAGCACAATCATCGGGTTAAAAATCAATGCAATGTTATGAATCATTCTTTATCATGATTTGATTGAGTGATCACAGTTAAATATTTGATTTATTTATTCAACAGAATGGTGAACCTTTGTTTTACAGTCAATTTTCACATTTTCACAAGCGAGGAAAATAGTAAGGTCCAACCACGATGTACAAGGGCTAACTTATGACACTATATTCATCTAAGCTCTATGAACAGTAATTAAAATAAAGATCTATGACAATTTGCGACGCAGATAAATAAACCAACTTTTCGTTGGGGATGCAGAGCCTTATCCTGACGGTGGATGGCCATCTTCCATGGTGACCTTATTTTTGAAAGAATTTACGGGCAAATGCGCTTCTAAATCTTTATGTTTAGGGGATTAAAAGCTTAAGCGAAATATTTTTTAATTAATTTAATGTTAATTTGGCAAATAAAAATTTAGCAATACGTTATTTTCCTTATTTTCACAAAAGCATACTACTTTTAATTACGCTACATTACTTTCAGAACGTTTAAAGTGTGGCATCACAAATTGGGCTCATACAGCCAGTAGAATGCCGATAAATGGAAGAACTATTGTTGAAAATTAGTTTTAACATCACATTTGAGCAACATTTTTCAAGTATGGAATCTAGGCATTGACGTTCAATCGAAATTTCCAGAAAATACTAAATATATGATTAACGCATATCAAAAGATGTTGGTTTAAACAAACTAACCATATACATAATATGTTCCTTTAAATACCAACAACAAGCACTTTTAAAGTCAAGCCGAAGTCACAACCGAAGCTGCACGGACACACGCAGCAAGCAAAGTGGCAGTGAGAGGGGTGCGCTCGCGAAAATTAATCCTAATCGTAAAGGTGGATTTATACTGTACGATCAGACACGGAGCGTATCCGAATCGTTTCCGTTCAGAAAAACTTTCCCACGGCGATTTGAACTGCAATGTATATACTACGAGTAAAAGTTGCTTGCATACTGCAAGCTATCAGTCGAACGCAGTACCATACCAGGAAAAACCGCCTGGCGTCGAACACAGGACCCGTTCGTGAGAGACAATGGCATACGAATGTTAGAGAAGTGCCACTCTGACGTGTTTCAAAGTTTCAATTCAGTATCTTATCGGGAAGGTCCTAAAATAAGATTCCGTTATTCCCGTTTGAAATGCATGGTAGAATCGGAATGACACTCTCGCATCGAACCAAGGACCACTGGAGAAACGGCGAACCTCATGAAAGAATGTTCTCAAACGCCTCTATCACTATTCCGGGTTTTATCCTTCCAGCTTATCGAAAAGGTATTGAAAAAAATTTTCAAAAATTGCAGCAATGGATATCTTATGGAAGGTTTTCGCACACACCTGGCGTCGAACTCACGGTCATTTGGCAGTATTTCTACCATAAGAACCATAGAACACTACCTCAACTTCAACCTCCGAGATTTTGGTTTCTCTATCTTAACGATAAGTGCCTCAAAATAAATTTCAAAAATCCGCGCAATGCATTCTTATGGGAAAATTGCGATTTTTGGGACATTCTGGTATCGAACGCATGATAGCTATCGTCGATGTCTGAATTATTCTGGCATCTATAGGGTGGGGCCAGTACGTCGAAAAATTCTGACGTCGACGGCGCTTGTGGAACATGGTCAGAATTCGTATCCCCTATATATAGGTATGTCCGGAGAGTTAGCTATATATAATAGTCGAGTAAAAGTTGCTTGCATACTGCAAGCTAATTGGTGAAAATTTACAATAAGTTCCCCTTACGGGTGTCATCTTCGAGGCTTATCCAGCAAAATTATTAAAAATTGCCGCAATGCATTTCTAACGTGATAATTTTTCATCCATCTGGCATCGAACTCACGGTCATATGTAACCTTTCTTCCACTGGTTCTATAGAAAACTACTTCAAACACAAATGCTGTGATTTTGAATAGTCTCCTGCATAGAGAAAGGACTCAAAACAATTATAAAAAATTAGCGTAAATGACCGCCTGGCGTCGAACACGGGACCCGTTCGTGAGAGACTAATAAGACTAGGCACTAATCTAACATTCCCATGCCATTGCCTCTCGCGAACGGGTCCTGCGTTCGACGCCAGGCGGTCTTTCGCGCGAATTTTTGAAAATTGTTTTGAGTCCTTAGTCGGAGCGCTAGAACAGTGAAAATCACGGTGGTTGTAGATGCCGTGGCTATCTATGGTACTAACTGAAGAAATGCTACATAAAGACCGAGAGTTCGACGCCAAGTGGGTGCAAAATTCTCCGGTATAAAATGCATGGCGGTCAATTTTGACAATTATTATATAGGTATATCCGGAGAGTTAGCTATATATATAATAGATACGTAGCGTTTCCGCACAGACACAGTGCGGCCGACTCTCCGACACCATCGAAAGAATGTTTTCCTGATACGCTACATGTCGGAACACGTGACCCATGACGCCCCGTATTCTAATTATTAAATAGTCTTATAAATTATAAAATTATGAAGTAAGTCCGTTCAGTTTCGTCGCTGGACTTGAGTTGTGCGCATCTAATCTCGAGAGAAATGAATAAATAAAAACCAATTGAAGCTAAAAAAATCTATTTTTCTTCGTTTTAAACTTTTATGTACACTAAAACGATGATGTAGTTTGCATTTTTCTTGCTTTCCGTCTTCATCTAATTAAACGGCTTAAAAATGCATAAATATTTTAAAGACATTCGTTTAAACATCTTTTATTGTTACTAAAATTGTTCGGAAGCACTTTTGTGCTCTCTCGCACACTGATTGTGAGAAAGAAAACCTCCGAGAGCAGATTACCCTGTCGTATATGTTACGTTAGTATAAACGCTCTTATCTTTGTCTGACGGAAAACGATACGGATACGCTCCGTGTCTGGACGGACAGTATAAATCCACCTTTAACTGGGTTATACTGTGTGTATACTGTGGTCAGCATGTTTTTATTGCCTTCCAGAAGTCACTTTGTATTCTTGGATCATTATCTAGCAGTATACAACCTTTACTCTTTTTTAATGTATGTCTCAATGAATGGTTGTGCCATATTCTTCCAGTCTGGAGCCCTACTTGCTTGCGGTATTGTGAATTGTGGGGTTCTGAATGAATGTGACCCAGCCTCTTCTGTCTGATTATGTACTACACAACAGCAACGTCATGAGAATTGGTGCTATTGTAGGTAAGATAAATCTTTTCCTGATTTCACAAATTCTTTGTTTATAATTTTGCCTTTATTTGGAACATTTGTGGAAGGGAAGAATGGTTTAACCAGTTCATTTTATGTAGAAATACCCAAATTTTAAACTTACCTAATGAATTATTATGAATATTGTTTTATTTTGCTTGAATTCTGCAAACTAATTCACCTTTTGTTAACTCTCAGATCCTTCATTTTAAAACAACAGGTTAATAATTTCTGTGGACTTTATTTGGCTCCATGTTTTTAATAAGTACTAGCCACGTGCATGCACCCTCGGGGTGCAGTTGTTTGGTCTGGACCAGACATCTGGACTATGAACATGTACTATCAGTCATTTTTAATCATTACTTTCATATGGACATATCAATCATAGTGTATTCTTATGGGAAAACGCAATGATGAGATAAAATGAATAGATAAAAACCAATTGAAGCTAAAAAAATCTGTTTTTCTCCGTTTTAAACTTTTATGCACACTAAAACCACGATGTTGTTTGCGTTTTTCTTGCTTTTCGTCTTCATCTAATAAAACGGCTTATAAACACATAAATCTTTAAAAGACAACCGTTTAAACATCTGTTATTGTTACTAAAATTGTTCGGAAGCACTTTTGTGCTCTCTCGCACACTGATTGTGAGAAAGAAAATCTTTGCTAACTTTTCTCTTGTATGATTTTCCCGCATGTGCTCATCGTGTTCTTAAAAAATACCGCCTTTTTATTACGTACGCTCTTGGAATTCACGACAATTATTATTAGATCTCTCAGTTCGCACATTAACTCTGGGCTTAATTTTGAAATAAACTTATCTTTAAGTGAAAGTGCTTATCACCTGTTGCAATTTTTTCTAATTTTTTTGGAAGTAACCTCATGCATACCCTTTTGCCTATTTACGTGGGTGTTTGTAACTATCCTTATTGTTGAATTACGAAAGAACTTTGTCTGCGTAAATTTGCTCTCATTTAAAACGCTAAATTACGTAATAAACGACACTAAAACTACGCGGTCGGTCCTCGTGAAGGGAAAGGGGGGCGGGAATTTTCCGGGACAGTCCGTAAAGTGGATACTAAGTTTAGTAAAAGCAAAGAATAAAAGTTGCGTGTGACGCTTAATATAAGGATTAAAATAGCCTTGGAAAATATTTAAGCGTAGAGAAAGCGAGATCTATCAAATTGGAAGCGAAAATTTTAGTCTTCGCTATGGAGAAATAAGAAAAGTAAATTTCGTCCTCTTAGAAACTTTTTACCTCTGAATGCCATATTTATCCGACTCATATCTGGCAATTGATTCTTGCTACAGTATAGTAGTTGAATCGCTCATTCTCTCAGATATGAAAACTGCATGCTTAATGGCCAACAAACAGTCAGTCGAAGCAACTGTTTTCATTTGTTTCACGTATTCTGAACGATTAAAACACTATGAAGCTACTTCCGATTGTATTCATCCTCATCAATCAATTCTGTTGTAACTATCTTTTATAATATGTTGAAATCAATCGTGAATATTTATTCCCTATTACGAATTATTACATAATTTTACTCCCTATTACGTATAGTCCCATGGAGCTGAAAATTGTTGATTACCGTTTCCATCACCTAAAAGCTAATAATAGTAATACTAATTCCTGTCAACACATTAATTGCTAAAGAGCACTAAGAAAGAATAAACTTCCTCAACACACGCATTAGATTTGATTTTATCGAAAGGATATTTGTAATACTTTATAATTTTTTAAATCCTAGTCTAAAATTCAGAAAAAAACATTCCTAAGAATATTTAAATATATATTATTAAATATTAGTAAACGTGAAGTATCGTCACAACGCAACTTCCATAAAATAGCAACATTTATCGCTGAAAAGTGCATAAGTCAGTGGGGTAGGTGTTTAGGGGCTCAACCTCTTCCCCACTCTAAAGAGGGATAAATTCTTCGAGGAAGATATCGTCATTATAGTCTGAATGCGTTTTCGATTCCGATCATTAATTCTATACTAGCCTTGTGCTTTTATTTCCGCTGAAGATGACTATTCCCTAATCATTATGAAGTGTCGGCGTGACATCCTGGTATTCACGAATTTCCGTTGGTAAATTCCAAGAAAGTTACGCACACACGAGAATATTGCTGAAAGAATATGGCTCCAAATTCAGCTGAAGCGAAGCTGTTGGTATTTTTGAAGGAATTAACATATCTTGCAGCATGTCACGTACATGAATATACCGACCTCTGAAAGTTTGGCATCTCAGATCTTCTCTATAGACACATCCCGGCTGCGCTTCTGGAATTAGTAATATGAAATGTTGATAATATCCAATATATAACGCCTCCCATATTACGCGGTACAGCAAGAGGTTGTTCGCCTCACTTTAATGTGTTGCGACTGGGAAGCATAACTTTGCATAACCATTCGGCATAACCAACTATTTTTCTCCCTCCGCTTGAAGTGACCTTCAGAGTAGAATCTATAGTATCTTGTATAGCGGTTCATTTCCATACGAACACTGAAGACGCTTCTTTATACTTAAAGACGTATCTGCTCACTAGGAATTTGATATTCTCAGAATAATTGCACCGCTAAATTTATAAGCACACACAAGAGGTATCGAAATACTATTTTTCTCCCTAGATTTCCGGAATGTTTAAAAAGAAAGCAAGCTCCACAAAACGCGTGGCCGAAAGTCAGCTGACTTTCGAATGACGTCAGAGTATCATCACATGATCAACTCCGACGCGCAGTTCGGGTAGGAAAGGCGGCCAGGGAGCGTCTCGGCCATGGGGCCCAAACATTCAACAATTTCACGACGTATTTTTTACACATGTATGTAAGTTAACTTAGGCATAAAGAGCACGGAGTTAATATAAGGACTGTTATATTTCATTGCAAATTAGAATTGAAAAGTATATGGAGAGACCGTAAATCCACCGAGGAATATTTTTGTCTCTCACTCATGCTTCTCATATTAAGGGAATTGTGATTAGTGAGTGATTTCTTGCAATGAACAATTGCAATTATGAGAGAATAAATTCAAAGCTTCTAAGGCATTAGCCGATGAAATCATTACATATGATCTTTACTGTCATGTTTTTTGTGACCACATGTTCTCACAAGAGTCTCTACGATTTCCGTTTTGCTGAAGAACAAGATCCTTTTTTCCTCGATGAACAGAATTCTACAGCCGAGTTAAACCTTCTTTGGAGGATTATCAAAGGAAGGATTAAAATTGTAATAAAGAGCTCTGTAGCGGCTACGTAAAGTGTTAATACACATTTCAGTAATACGTATAAACTTGTATTTTCTAGCCATTCTTATTTGAAAATGTATCCACGGAACTTAAAATCGAATAAGAAAGAAATATTTCATGAAGCAACATTGGAATTATATACTTGTCGTAATGAGTAGATAGTAGTCTCAACAGTTAAAGTCTCCTACTTATAGAATCTGAAAGATTTAGGAACCGGTACTTGCTATCCTAAGAACCGGTGTGGACGATAGAGATGATACCTCGTAATGGCCGGAGGTATTTGAGCCTAGGCACTGATGAATGACTGTTGGTACACAACTTTATCTACAGATAAATCTGATAACGAAAAGGCCTGCCGTTACAGATGACTCCCTTTAGATAGGGAAACTTCAACTTATTTTTACATTTCACAAACAAAAGTCTACAAGTTTCATATCAATGATATTTGTAGGCAAAATTAAAGACTACTGTCGGATTTTTAGTTATATGCCTCTGGCCTATGTGAATTTATCACAACCTTGGAACACAACGTAAGGGAACGAATCTTACACCAAATTAAATATAATTTCATACTCTTTCAGTGGTATTTTATGGTCGGCGCAGATTCAAAGGTTCAATTGAAATTCACCACAAAAAAAATATTAAAACCAAAGTAACCGAAAATGGCACTTTTTGGGAGTCGCGGCTTTATCGTGACATATACTATAAAATTCAATTAAGTTTTTTGGGTTCCTTGGTTTTAGTATATATCTTTGTGGTGAATTCAACTCTATCTGCGCGGGCGAAATATTACCACTAAGTACAAAATTACCTTTAATTTCGTTCCTACTCGTTTTGTTCTAAAGAAAATTTTTATTTCGAGAATGAGCTATTTTAATTAGGCTTCAAAATCTAAAGGACTATAAAAAGTCAACCGTACCTATTTGTAGTATGAACTATCGAATGCATATAAAATAACTTCTGTAGTTAAAGATAACTATCCATAGGACCTAACTTGTTACAGAACATATCAACAAAGTTTTGACATTCCTGGTTATTTAAAACTGTGAAATATTGTCATTGATTGGAACATTTTTCGTAATTCTTAGTCGCGTGAAAAATTAGGCTATTATCACTTCTCAATTAGTCTAGTAGGGTCATTACGTTCCCATTTTTATTTCAATTTAAAAATGTGATGCAATTGACGCAATCTATCAACAATGAAGGTTAGATCTATAGAAAAACAAAAACAACATGAATAAAATCAATATGACCTCCCGCATGGATAGGTACGGAAGACTGACCTCCACGACTTTCAAAATTGTGCGTCTAATATTCTTTCTGATCGCCACCTAGTGATTATAGCAAGGTTCTTCATCTATATACTGATTTTTTTCTACTTCCTAATTAGCTTTCGCTCTTCTCTATACATAACATGTACTTTTGCTGTTTCAACTTAAGGTTTTCTCCGCGCGCTCTAAGTTTCCTCAATTGCAAGTAAACAATTCTTTGCTTCCTATGCAATTTTTGGCTCCCAGGGCTGGCCAGTCATGGAGGCCCCTTGGCAAAATTATTTTATGTTACCCATGATAAAGCATTTTTATATCAAATCGCATATTTGTAACGTTTTTGGGTCGTTAATCTATCTTTCAATAACTAGTTGTTTACAACCTCGTAATTTCGCAAAAACTATGTTTATTTAAATTCTCGCAATTTCGAGCCGACAATGACTAAATACTTAAATAGGAATCTTAATTTAATTTTTCTTCTTTTTATGCGTCTCGAATCTGTATGGCGAATATTTCTAGTTTCACTCTTTTTGCAGTAGAAATAAAGCCCGCAACTGATAAAAGTGATGCGTTTTTCTAATGAGAGCGCTTTTTCTTTTCTGGGGTCGAACCGGGGACGGTTTAAGAAGTAAAAAATAGCCTGTTATCTGCGCATGGAGGAGATTCAATATCCTCTAAAATTTGAAAGCTGTGGATTCTGCTTCTGGTTTTCGAGCTTATAGCGAACATACACACTTCTACAACCTTTCTACTTCCGTATGAGATACTCGTAATCATTCTTAGTCGGATTTTTTCACGTATTTGCCAACAAATAATCCAAAGAAACGGGATTTAAGATGAACAGTAAAGTGAGGCTGACCATCAGAAACGATTTCCTTTTCTTAGGACTGGGGATTTAATTTAGAAACGCACATCTGAGAAACTTAAACGTATGACAGTCATTACATTGTTTCACTCAATCAGAAATTATTAAAATGTCGTTTTCTCTCACTCTTCATTGGATTGGAGAAAAGAGTCAGTAAAGCAATACAAAGCAGTTAAAGCAACTACAATAAAGATACTCTCCCTCTATTTGCGAGCACCATTCCTGTGATGGTAAGAAACTAAGCATTAAGAAAACACGAGAAGTTCCAGAAAATGAATTTGAGGATATCTGTGAAAAGATATGGAAGTTAATCGCAATTCCATTCAATGATCAATGCCATTTTTAGATGACCCAACTTGCTTTAGCCTCTGCAGTTTGGGGCCCCCTTAGCCCTGAGCACCTGTTCAGCTGCCTGCCAGCTAATGCCTGGTGGCTCCTCAATCCTGCACTCGATTATACAGTGCTTGAACCCAGAAAATTTTGCTATCCAGCACACATACAGTAAAACCTGTTTAAAACGCTCTGTTTAAAATGGTATTCCATATAAGATGCGATTTTTTCTCTGTCTCGGTTCTTTTCACACTATACATACAGTAAAAATACTTCTTGAGACGCTCTGCAGCTTATAACGCAGATCCACTGATGCATTGCAATACTGCCTCAGTTGATAGAGCAAAAATTGCTTCCATCATTCTTTAATAATTCTCCTTCTGTTTAATTTTTTTTATCGAATGAAAAATTACCAAAATTAAATAAGAAAGGAAACTCTCTTTGTTTGAATATCTGACCATTTTTAAAGAATGTAATATGAATGTGACACATATCACACAAAAGTTTAAGCAGCTTCTTAGATACTTACCTATAGCTTTGGTAATTAAAACAGACTAAAAAAATACCTTTCCATTTTTAAGATTTAAAGCACTATTCAAATTTAGAGCCTGAAAACTTTCGTTTTCTAATAAAGAAGGAAAAAGAGAAATTATTTAATAATCAGGTGATGATGCTATCCCGCTTATAATGTGCCATGTAAAATGTCTAAACTGGGCTTTGCAATATTTTAAAGGTCATCAAAAGTTCATTTTCCTCCAATACAGTATTATAGGAGATTCTGATAAAACGTAGAGATTTGAATTTTTCATGATTTGATTTTTAACATTATATCTGGGTTTTTCACAATGCTAAACTTACTAGTTATTTTCTTGTTTTACGCAGTTTTGAGCCTGCACCTTGCACCCTAGAAAAATTATTTTTCTGATTATTTTCATACATTACTTTCATACTGTTTCAGTTCTTGTTCATCTCATCAAAATCAATGGAATTATTTAGTCACTTTTATGATTTCATGATTGTTTTTTAAAATGGAAAAAATGAGATCAACCATGATTTATGTTAGTGCACCTCATGTGATGGAAATTGTAAACTAGAGCATTGATTCCCAAAGTTAAATTGAAATAAAAAGGTTCTCTGCATATTTTAAATTTGCACGTACTTAAGAAGCTTGAGATATTCAATATTTGCCATGTAATTGTCTTTATAAGTGTTATGATATTCCCAAAAACCAGTCTTCATATAACACATATGCTATTTTTCTATGACTGATGTACTCTTTTTAGCTATATTTTCTCTTATTTGTATTCTTCTTTTGCACTTGCAGTTACCTAAAATGGGACAATATAGTTCAACTATAAAGGGCACAGTGGAACTGGCCAAGGATCTTCGAGAAATTCCTCAGTATAATTCAACACCACAAAGATTGGATATCCTTCTTAAATTGGGTCCTGTACCCACACAAAGCCAATTGTTTTATGCCTGGAATATTCATGATAAATCTGAAAACATTGGTTTGTTAAGAAATGACCGATTCACTCTTTATCGCTTTCCAGCCAATAAAAGCACTGATGCCATTCGTGGTATGATAGGATTTACTAGAGGACTTCATGTTTGGGAGATTATCTGGCCCATAAATCAAAGAGGAACTCATCCAGTTGTTGGTGTGGCTACTAGTGATGCTCCATTACACTGTGCTGGATATCAGAACCTTGTTGGAAGCACCGACAATTCATGGGGTTGGAACCTTGAGAACAACAAGCTTTGCCACAATTCAAAGATAAATGCTGACAGGCCTTATCCAGCTCTACTGAAGCCTGATGAGACATTCATTGTGCCTGAGAGATTTCAAGTTGTTTTGGACATGGATGAGGGCACTTTGGCTTTTGCAATTGATGGTCAATATCTAGGTGTGGCCTTCCGAAATCTTAAGGGACTCAAATTGTATCCCATAATTTCTGCAGTTTGGGGAAGGTGTATGATAACTATGAAGTACATAAGAGGTCACCAACTTAAGGGACCACTTCCATTGATCGATCTGTGCTGCCACATAATGTGCAACAGACAGAAAATGGAAACAAAAGGGTTGGAGCAGCTGGACTTGCCTGAATCAATAAGGAATTATTTCATTTACAATGGTTTAGTCTGTAATAGTGAAGAATAGGGCCCCTTTATCCATTCCCATAAAGAGTGCACAATCCCTGTTTTAGAGTAAGTTCTCTATATTACTGATGGTAAGGGAAAATTAATTCAAAGTGGTGGAGAGTATAAGTACAGCTAGTTCCAAAAAAAACTTACCACCTAAGCCGCAACCCGCATAACAGGCAGTGAATTTCCTCCGAGCGAGCCTTAAGAAGTGAGAGAGAGAGAGAGAGAGGAAAAACATGGCGGAGATGGTCTGCTTGAGTCATAACTCCGCCTGCAGAGTTGAAATGGATTTATTTGCTTTGTTAATATTGCAAAGATTTATTAGTATCCTGAGTTTGGTGGCATTGGCCTAGCAGAATAGTATTATAACAATACGGATGTCGTAATGCAAGAATTCAGTTATTATAAAACGATTATAACGAATCAGTATATATTCTAGCGTTGCTTCTCGCACAGAGGGAAACGTCGCACACAAGGTCCCGTTATTCCTAGGAAACCGAGGCAAACCCCCTTCCCCTAATAAAATTTGAGTCTGAGGGCGAAAGGCACGAGCAAGTCGAAGGAAATTTTCGCAAAATCTGCCTCTGAGCCGCTCTGAGCTTATGTTTAGCATTGAGATGGGAGAAAGAAAATTTCCGCGCAGTTTGAATCGGTGTCGGACCAAAAATGTATAGACCTCGAATTCGACGCCTTCGCTTGCAAAACTCTGTGGTTATATGGGTGGTATTATATAATACAATACTAGCTAATATTATGCATCGTTCAAGAGAGCAGTTATTAGCCTTTAAAATTATATACCAAAGGAGTCTATATCGATCACCAGTTTTATCACAGCCTGTGTGAATGCAATCTACACAAGTAAAGTAAGGCACACTCATGGGCATATCTAGGCTATTACATTAATATGCTACATTAAAAAACAATAAGTAAATATATAGTATGAAGTCTTGAGGCATTCTCTGCGTATTTTAGATACATTTTGTTTCATTTGATAAGCATCGAAATTAAAATTCGATCGGTAAAAAATCAGTAAATTTTATCATCTATGCAGTTGGAATTTTTACTATACCGTCCAAGCAATTGAGATAAAATGTGCTAGAATCGATTTTCCTCAATGAATAAAGATGACGGACACGAGACTACCATCTTTCACATTAATTTTGAATTAATTAATTAATTTTTTCGGTGTCATTGAAGTGTGAATCGAATAAACTTGATTTCTTCTGTGGATTCCTCTTGAAATGGTTGCAGTCACAAACCATTACGTTCTTAAACATTCTTCTCGCTATATTTATCACCTTTAAAAGTTCTAAAATACACAAAAAGATAGTGCGAATGAGGTTTGGTCATAATGCTCATTGAATGCTACTGTTAGCTATGAATGTAAAATTTTCAATTAATTTTGAATGTATACAAAACTACCTACATTATTTATATTTCAATTGTTTATTATAACGTTTACAATTATTATAATGTAAAAAACGTTAAAAATACGCAAAATAATAGGGACTTGGTGAAATAGTTTTTCCCAGGGCCTTTTTACCTGTAATTCCAACCCTGTAATATCACATGGGGAAGCGCATATGAGGCTCATGTTGAAATTTTGCTCCCCTCGGTTGATGGCTGGCCCTGCGTAACTCTCATATTTTTCGACAGAATTTTAATGATTGAGATGAATGGGTGGTGGTTTGGTATGGCTAGTCTATCTACATATTTATCGATTGGTGATATTGAAAATATTCCTTCGTATTTAAAATGTATGGCTATGAGAAACTTTTCATCTCTCCACATTCCATGACAAATTTGAAAAGCAAGATAGAGGAGTGATTGGAAGAAGTGAATAAAGCAATGATTTCACCAGGACTTCAAGAGAGGGACTGTTTTGATAGAGATAGGGAAGTGAGAAGTGACGGCAACAGTAATATATACACTCACATGAATTTAACAACCAAAAGTGTAAGAGGTATGTTAATTCCAGATTTTTGGATGAATCACAATAGGTAGGCGCATTTTTTGCTTTCCTAGTCGACCAATTGTTTACTTTGAGTAGGAGGAACGACCTCTTTCAAAAGTATAACCCACTCGCTCACCTTCTCAATTTTCTCATCCAACATATATTTTTTCCGTTTATGACTGCCTCCAGAGAAACTACTCATTTATCCAATTTAAGTAATATCTTAGTCAAAAATGATTAACATTCAAATATACAAGATATAACGTCGATGGCTCATCATACTTTCAGAAATTTCCTTCTCATGCATCAGTTTATTCCCAGGATCTCCGAAATTGTATACTATATCGATGTTCAATGTTTTATAGCAACCTTCTCTTAATTCTATAAGAAAGTTCGAGTAGTTCACTAAGCCAGTAACTAAACCATCTTCTTATCAGCAATTTATTTTGGAAAGAGATTTCGAGGTTTTTTAAACCAATAGAAATCGCTAACATTAGTATTACTACCTATGCAAGCCAATGTATTCTTCTAAATAACTTTAGAGATATTATTTATCGGTATTCGGCGTATAAACTTCAAGTTTCTGCGACATTGAATATGCGAAGTGTCTACAATTCCGTATTTACGTTTCAATTCATATTTTAGTGACATTATAATAGAAACTTTAGTCGATCTAGTAAGATCATCTTCAACGCTCTATCTACTTTGTATCATAGATGTTGTAAGAGAAGTTAAACGATTTGGTTCTCGTAAGCGTAAAGAATACATATTAGGTGGTATTTCTCTAATTAATTTTTCAAGTAATTTCAAACTACGAAATTTTGAGCTCAATATAGAGACAAAATAAAGCATAAAAAACAATATTTATAAATAAACAATCATTGACGAGGAGCTTGATTTATATAAATGGACGATAGGCACATTACTTATTTTTTCGTTTTTGTCGTTGAATTAGTTATTTAGAATAAGCTAATACAGTTTATGCCATTCACTTTAAAAGCAGAATATAGAGATACTAATTCAGATATGATGCACCCAAACATTTTCAACTTTATGTTATCATTCAGATTTTCCGAAGGTCCTATTTCAACTAGAATGATCTTCCTTGCATTACCATCAAAATATTCAAAACATCTTCGCAAAATTCGAAGAGAATTATGATGTGCCTAGGATGAAGGATGATGCTACGAAGGTCCTTGGAGTGAATGTTGGAATAATGGATTACATATAGAACCAAGAATATTTTAACAGCTAAGGTATGAATCATGAGAATTAGAGGAATATTCTCATGTAAGTCTGGTTACCATCCGTTGGTTTATATTTTTAGCGTATTCTTCCATGACTCATATTACTCATCATTCATAATTATTGACGGTGATTTTTCTTTTAATCATTATACACAATTCAAACAATTCGGGTTATATAGTTTACTTGAGGCATTCAGAAACCGAAGCAGGGATCATTAATCATTAGTCTCACTTTCACCTAGTGCATAGTTCTGAAAATCATTTCAGTATAACAATAGAAATCGTGTTGTGGGTGTTATCACACCCCCTGACATACGTCATACGGCGGCTCGCGGGGTATTAATGTAAATGTAAATAAACCAGATGTTAACGTGTAAACCTGCAATATGCAAGTATACAAAAACCTGGTATTTATCTGCAATATGCAAATCAGTCTTAAGGTTCTGATTTGCCATACTAACTGTTGTTTCTTAACCATCTGGATTCCTTGCAAGAAGTCCTGAAAGGTCGTCTACCTCAAAAATAGAGTTGAATATCTTCATTCCCTAAGGGAATACCCGCGGCGAAGATAACAAATCGCGGATCTACAATTTCCCACCTTACTTGTGATCGGTCGCCGCCACCATACCCTAACCTTACATACCTGCTCAGCAGGGGTGCGGTCGGTAATCCTCATTAGCGCTTTCAAATTCGCTACCCCGGATACATACGACCATCCACAATATGCCGAAAAGGGGGTTTTCTTTTTCAGAGCGGAGTTCACCTTCACCCATCGGCCGTTTTATGGTTCCTTTGAGAAAATAGATAATACCTTTCGATGGACGAAACAAAAGAAAAAGAAACAACAAAGGAATGAATAGGGGATACTCCTAGGGCCAGGGTGGAGGTCCTCCGCTCTCTCTGAAAGACTCGGTAAAACTTCAGACGCGAATTTGTCAGAAACAGCCAAATCTCATCTCAAAATCATAATGCTTCATCTGATACTGTCATCACGAATGCCTGATGGAAGTAAGAACAGAATGGCATGTTGATGCATATATTCTGAATTACCTAATGCTCTGTTAATTGTAGTATCAAGCAAATTTTATACCTCTCTGTATTGCAGAATAATTCAACTGCGAAGAAATCGAGTCAAAATTTGCACCACGGGGCAAGAAAGAGATTTAGCATCAGATAAAAGTTGGGACAGCATAATTTTCCAAGGAACATGAACTTGGTTTAATTAAAGGGATGGTTTTTCTGGGACTGGCAATGAACAATATGTTCGGAAAAGTGTTACGAAATGCTGGCGTTAATTTCGTCGTAAATTAATTTTTTATTCGATACGTGAAAAAAAATTGTAGTCCTCAGTATTTAAATTAAGAGTGCTACTATTCTAATATCTATGTTATTTTCTAAAATACTAAATTAGCAATTTGAATTTTAAGCGATTACCTTAGAAAATGATGATATCACAGCAATTAATATTTTACTTTCTATCATATGATTTGGTGGTATTTAAAATTTTTATAATATTTGATGTAATTATCTGATGTAGTTGATCGTAATTTACTTGGTTTACTTTATTGTAATATGTTTTGGGTCTAATTTTCAGAGATCTTTACCAGGTTGACTTAAAATGATTCTTTCTCAGTGTATTCGTCCAGATTAAGTTTCTTTTCATCTTTGCTTTCATTAGTAGGTTTTGCAGTTTTTTCATGCTCCCCTTCTCGATAGCATTTCTTCTGCAACATAAATTAGTTGAAATACAGTTGATTGTGTTCATATACCTGAGTATTCTTTATCTCCTTGCAGAGTTTTCGTTCATGTTTCTATTTGCGTCATAGTCGTGAAGTTCCTCTAAATAAATTAAAAAGTTCCTCCTGTAGGCGTCAAGAGCATAAAAAACGTAATAATATAATCCTTTTCAATCTTGCAATGACATAATTTTTTATTGGATAATTGAAGCAGCTAAAGTAAGTTTACCCGATGTCTCCAGAAAAAGGTGAATTACGCAGAAGTTTCAGGCCGAAATAAGGAGATCCGATGTTTATTAATTTTTTAATACTATGCTGCTGACATAGTAAAAAGTAACACTAAATTTAAACAAGATTTCGTGCTAGTAAAGACGATACAAATACGTTCAACGCGTTTCACAATGTTTAAAAAAGCGCCGTCTGAATGCTCCTCCTTCCAAGAGCCAATAGAATGCATGGAAAACTCTAGACTCGCTCTCATCGAGCTTCAGGTCTGTTATGCGGGTTGCGGCTTAGGTGGTAAGTTTTTTTTGGAACTAGCTGTACATATACTTTCATTTACAGACTCATTGGAGAAAGATAATAAAATATCTGCATAAAGGAGAATGGGACATGAGCTCTAAGAAGATTTTAAATATTGATTTATATATAAAAGATTACCACTCCACAATGTGTGAAGTGTTTATTGACCTTATAAAAATGACATTTGATAGCAGAGGTATGATACAGTGAAGAATGCACAGAGATTAGCAATTTAATAAGTCCACAAAAGGGTCAAAGTGGTTTTGTAAATATTGCATAATTTGCTGTTCAACAAATAATAATTAAGGCTGTACTATGATAATTTTTAAAATTATTATCGAAAACCATGAGCATTTGCTGAAAATTCATTCTTGATCCTTATTGCCACCTGGTCCACTGACCAAATTTCAACGTTTATAAATTAAGTTTAAATAAACTTGATTTTTAGATCATAGCAATCTACTTATTATACAATTACTTCTGAGAGATTACAGTATTCCCTCAATAATGGACTGAAAAGTTTTAATAGACTTGATCTTTAATAGAGAACTTTAATAGATTAAAAGAATTAATAGACTTGGTCTCATCAGTGTCATACTTAATAAGAATCTGTACTGACAAGGAGAGACTCACATTTGTCTGGGGATTTTGATGAAACTTTTTGCAGTGGTGCACGAAGTAGAGTAATGAAAAAGTGTAACGGCGTTTGACGGTGTTTGCAGATGAGATGGTCTTCCATAGTACCAAAGGAAGAAATCTTACCAAATGAACGTGTATTCGACGCCAGGTGGGTTCGAAATCCTTCCGTAAGAAATGCATTGGTGAAATCTTGGACGATTTTTTTAAATGCCTTCCCGATAAGATGGAAAGATAAAACCCGGATTGGTGACAGAGGCGTTTGAGAACATTCTTTCATGACGTCCGCTGCTTCTTTAGTGGTCCTTGGTTCGATGCAAGAGCGTAATTCCGATTCTACCATGCATTTCAAACGGGAAGAACGGAATCTTAATTTAGGACCTTCCCGATAAGATACTGAATTGAAACTTTGAAACACGTCAGAGTGGCACTTCTCTAACATTCGTATGCCATTGTCTCTCACGAACGGGTCCTGTGTTCGACGCCAGGCGGACATTTACGCAAATTTTTAAAAATTGTTTTGAGGCCTTTATCTATGCAGGAGACTATTCAAAATCACAGCGTTTGCGTTTGAAGTACTTTTCTATAGAACTAGTGGAAGAAAGGTTACATTTGACCGTTAGTTCGATGCCAGATGGATGAAAATTTCTCACGTAAGAAATGCATTGCGGAAATTTTTAAGAATTTTGTGGATAAGCTTCGAAGATGATACCCGTAAGGGGAACTTATTGTAAATTTTTACCAATTAGCTTGCAGTATGCAAGCAACTTCTACTCGTAGAAGATAGATATATATAGGGGATACGAATTCTGACCATGTTCTACAAGCGCCGTCGACGTCAGATTTTTACGACGTACTGGCCCCACCCTGTAGATGCCAGAATAATGCAGACATCGACGCTAGGTGTCATGAGTTCGATACCAGAATATCCCAAAAATCGCAATTTTCCCATAAGAATGCATTGCGTGGATTTTTGAAAATTATTTTGAGCCATTTATCGGTAAGATAGTGAAACCAAATTCTCGGAGGTTGAAGTTGAAGTGGTCTTCTATATTACGAATGGAAGAAATGTTTCGAAATGACCGTGAGTTCGACGCCATGTGGGTGCAATATTCTTCCATAAGAAATGCATTGCTGCAATTTTTGAAAATTTTTTTCAATGCCTTCCCGATAAGCTGGAAAGATCAAACCCCGTGTGGCGACGGAGGCCTTTCAAAACATTCTTTCATGAATTTCACTATTCGTCTTCTGGTCCTTGGTTCGATGCAAGAGGGTCATTCCGATTGCACCATGCATATCAAACGGGGAAAACGGAATCATATTTTAGGACGTTCCCGATAAGATATTGAATCGAAACTTTGGAATTAGTGAGAATGGCACTCATCTAATATTAATTTGCTATTCCCTCTCACAGAAGGGTCCTGAGTTTGACGCTAGGCGGTCTTTTACGCGAATGTTTGCAATCTTTTTTGAGGCCGTTCTCGATGCGATAGACCAATCAAAATTACGGTGTTTGCAGATGAGATGGTCTTCCATAGTACCAAAGGAAGAAATCTTACCAAATGAACGTGTATTCGACGCCAGGTGGGTTCGAAATCCTTCCGTAAGAAATGCATTGGTTAAATTGGTGCCTCAAAATATTTGTCCAGTGGTCCTTGGTTCGATGCAAGAGGGTCATTCCGATTCCACGATGCATTTCAAACGGGGAAAACGGAATCTTATTTTGGGTTCTTCCCGATAAGATATTGAATCGAAGCTTTGGAACCTGTCAGAATGGCACTTATCTAATATTAATTTGCTATTTTCTCTCACGGAAAGGTCCTGAGTTCGACGCTAGGCGGTCTTTTGCGCGATTTTTTGCAATCCGTTTTGAGACAGTTCTCGGTGAGATAGAGCAATCAAAATTACGGCGTTTGCGGATGAGATGGTCTTTCATAGTACCTAAGGAAGAAATGTTACTAAATGACTGTGTGTTCGACGCCAGGCGGTCTTTTGCGCGAACTTCCGAAAATTGTTTCGAGTCCTTACTCGGAGCGATAGAACAGTGAAAATCACGGCGCACAGTGGGCTAGAATTGAAAAAAGCTGGCCAAGAGGCCAAAAATGGTTTTTTTGAGTGTGGGTTTTGAAACTTCGCATATATATTAAGAAAAGATTGAATTTTATGTTAAAGTAGAGATATCTAATTCCTCTCTTAAACTGTCTTCACGTATGCTTTAAGGATAATTAGCCAGAATTTAACATGAAAGAGACCAATCGTTAGACTTAGTATCACCAAAAGGACAGCGAAACTACATTCGCGGATTCCACGGTGGTGAGTCGGAACGCGCCGCGCTTACGAAAAATCGACTTAATTCCCAAAAGAGCACCTGAATTGAAACAGTGTCTTCGGATTTCACATCTAGACACTTCTGACTATGACGTGGTATAAGAGACTCGATGCATTAGGGCCGTTTTCCTATTTATATTCCTTACTTTATCTCGAAAATCGTCCGAAAAAGGTGTCCGCCATTTTGTTGCTTTAAATGAGCAAAAACTCATTTTTGTAAGCGGTGATAGCAACCAGTCAAAAGATAAAGAATTGTTGTAGATCATTGCATCGTTGTTTCTTCCAAAAGTATATATTGAAACCCTCCATAAAAACGCAAACTTGAACGTTTATCCGAAAAATTCGCGACTGCCCATTTCTGTGAAAATGGTTCAAGTTTGACGCCATGTATCTTTTTAACGCGTAAAGATATCGAAAAACGACGAACGGGAACATAAAATTCAATCTTTTCTTAATATATATGCGAAGTTTCAAAACCCGCACTCAAAAAAACCATTTTTGGCCTCTTGGCCAGCTTTTTTCGATTCTAGCCCACTGTGCGGCGGTTGGAGATACTGTGCTTCACTAATTTACTAACTGAATAATGTTACCAAATTACCGTGAGTTCGACACCAAGTGGGTGCAAAATTCTCCGGTATAAAATGCATGGCGGTTAATATTGACAGTTATTTTTAATGCTTATCCGATAACCGGAATGATATGAAAATGATTGTACATAGAGGCAATTCATGTTTCATATTCGCTGTTCGCCGTTCCTCTGCCGGTTCTTGGTTCGATGCCTGAGAGTCATTTCTATTCTACCATGTATTTCAAAGGGGGAAAGCGTAATCTTATTTTAGGACCTTCCCGATCCAACATTGAATTGAAACTTTGGTACAGGTCAGAATTTCTTAAACATTTTTTATTTTAATATGTATGAGTAAAAGTTGCTTGCATACTGCAAGCTATCAGTAGAATGCAGTATCGTACCAAGGAATACCTTAAAACAATGTTCAAAACTTCGCGCAAATGACCGCCTGGCGACGAACTAAAGACCCAATCGTGCGAAACTATTACATATTAATGTAAAATAAGGTCAATTCTGAGCTGTACCAAAATTTCAATTCAATATTGGATCGGGAAGGTCCTGAAATAAGATTAAGCTTTCCCCCTTTAAAATACATGGTAGAATAGAAATACTTTTGAGCTCTCTAAAATTAAGGGTATCTACACACCTAATATCAATTTTTTCTAAGATGGTCGAGGAACCGATTATTTTTTTCTGGACCACTTGGTATGGATTGACCCCAAAAGGAAGGAAAATGCACCTTGCTAGAAAATTGAAAAATCTGACTGATTTCTGCCGTTGCATCAGCAAGTTGAATCTAAGATTTGAAGCAACACAAGAATACATAATGATGATAATTCAGATTCTTAAACCTGATAAACTCCAAAGACAATGTTATAGAGTTTGGATTTTTTGTAGGATTGCTACAACTAACACTCTTGCAATTTAAAATATACTTTCAACCACAATGGTCAGCAACAAGGTAAAAAACAGATCTGACTAATTTGAATTTAAATTTCCAGTTAATGCAAGTTTTCTTGGGAAATTTGCAGGTAGTCAGTCTGGTAGGAGGTCCTTCTCAATCCTGATCCTTTCTTGGCTACCTGAAAAATCACTCAGAAGACTTCCATCAACCTAACATTTGTTTTCATGTTAAGATCAGAATAAGATTCTATAAAAAACAAAGATTTAATTTGATTCATGCAATGTTACCTACTTGCTTCCATAAAAAGTAAAATTTTCTCATCACAGAACTGTTATGCTCACCCAACTGCACCAACCTATTTTTGGAAACTGTCCTTTCAGAAAACAAAGGTTTCAGAATATTATGAAATAAAAAGCTGTCACTTACACATTGGGAAATATTATTACTTGCAATGATAGCATTCAATTACAAGAAAATGAAATATATGCATGCACTGTTGGTCTTACTGAAAGTATTTCTCAATTTGAAGAATTTTCAGAATGAATGAATCCACCTATACCTGAAAAATTAATAGTTAATCCCATCTTTGTATTTTCAAAAGAAATAGACATAAAAAAACAACAGATTTGACTTTATACCCAAATAGAAAATCAGCTGGGGAACAAGATATATATTTTAATAATTAAATAGAGGCAATAAAATTTTTGCAGAAAAGAAATGTGTACAATTGAGAGAAACACTTCCATGTAAACACTTAAGTTGTTATGATGATGATGTATCAACATTTTTCATGTTTGAATCTCATTTATACAAACATGAGATTACCATAGAGAATTGAGGGGAGTAACTCACTTTCAAATTTTTTTTTATCCAGAACCAATGAAAAGCTAGAAAAATGACTGAATATCAATCCAAGCAAAATAAAATTTAAGGGACTTTTAATAAATTAAAGGAGTTAATACTTCTTAAAGAAATTTAGAGTATCTTTATCTCATGGAATAGGCTCTAAATTTATTTGAAAAAAGTTAAATAATGTTGATTGAAACAGAGGTTAGGAATCATGTGCTAAAAGCTATTTGTTGTAGTCATGAGAAAAATAAAAATTTTTAAATGTAACACTCCAATTTAATGTCTGATGAAGCTATGGCGTATAAATGAACTAAAACTTCATCAGGTTACTATATTAAAGAGGTTTTTATTGGGAAGCAATGTACATATTAAAGCTCAGCACATGGAATTACTTGCAACAATATACAGTTTCAAATGGTACTCAAGTGAATGAGATAAATATTTTTTCCGCCTTTGAATACTCTAATTTCAACGTCTCAACATCTACATCTTCATAATACCAAATTTAAAAAAAGAGATCTGTAGATGTACATACACTGATATGAGAACATTTTAAGTTTAACTTTAACACATCTTTGGTTTTGCACCGGATACAATAAACAGATATCCAAATGAATCAAAACATAAATAACACACAACTGAATTACATGCGAAATTTAGCAAACTATTACTTGCTGCTATGGAAGGTAAAACAAAGGAAGACAGATATAAAAAATTGTAAGTATTTAATTTTAGTTGATACAACAGTCCCAGCAACATGCTCAAAATAACAACATATTGTTCTGCTGCAATGTTCCTCTACATTGTTTCAAACTAAATTCATGATAAGCTGATGCCAACTATGCATGCAAAATCATACATTCGGTACACAGCAAACATTCACACAACCACTCAGACAATTTACTCATAAATTAATGATTAAAAGCTACATCTCCTCCATTTTAAATATTTGAAAATTATCATCCAGTACAAAATTTAAAATTATTCATTAGAGATGTTTAACTTCAGGTTAAATATCAGTAAGCGATCTTTTGATATTCAGTCCTCATTTGTTATAAATTATTCATGCAAAAAATAAATAAGCACCAGAAATGCAAATGAAAAATTCATGAAAATTTATGGCAGCTAAAAACATTTTTATAAATTCAGCTTCAGATGTATCATATATATATATAAATATTTACATGTTCTTCCACTTGGGAAAGGGATACTTAAGTCAAGCATTTCACATGGTTTTATGGCTGAAATAGAAAGTTTTGCTTGGTGTAGGAATTAATAACAAATACCACATTTATGTCACATTTACATAAATATGTTATCTAAATTCCCTATGATTACGTACTTCCATGGTAAACCTATACAACTTGAGTTTTTGTCTACATAAGTCTAACATGGTTATCCAAAAACAGCAAATCTTCACGTCATGGTAGAATTCCAGAGCAAGATACACGGTAACATAAATACTACTGTTAATAAATTGAGATGCAAGATTCAGCAACCAAAAAAAGATGGAAAGTTAACACCAAGTGGATCAAATCTTGAAATTTGAGAGAGTTTAAGTCTTTTGTATTCAGAAATTCTATCATAAAAGTTGTATGCCAAAGATAAAATTAGTCTTCAAATGATAAAGGAAATAAAAAACACTTATGCAGGAGCCAGCTGATAAGGGATCTCACAAAATGTGGAGAATATATAGAATGGAAAGCATTCCATAAAAGAAATCACTGGATGTCCCCACTATGCCTCCCTTATTAACATCTCTTTAAGGCAACCCATCAAACATCAAAGATGTTCAACAGTAGATGGTTCATGATTAGATCACAATGAGCTTTATCACTTCCACTGTACACAGTGAACCTCACTCACTACAATCACATTATGCAGAATCTCTGGGACTTAGGTCCACAAAAATCTGCAGGAGGTCCACAAACCTCACCACTGTCCACTTGGTTTACACCCAGTTTCGTATAAATTTCTCAAGAGCAAGGTTAGTTGCAATAAAATAATGCCAAAGAAGAGAATATCGGAATTCTTCAGCTTGCAATCTCTTATAAGTTCTTGTCACTATGTCACATTCCTGTTAAGAAACAAGTGCAACTCAGTGGTGGTACCGTGTTGATATCTGCCTTGGAGCCTGAGTTATCTGTTTGCTGATCCGCTCTTCAGCTGCCAATTGCTCTCTGAAAGCAGTCACTTTCTCTTTAAAGTTCCCTATCACTTCCAGCTGATGCTCTATTAGATTCTCCAGTTGTAGTGAATATGCTATAAACAAAAAAACACAATAGTAATTAACATGGAATATACCAAATTCAAGTGCATGAATTTCAAACCCTTATTTTGCCAATATCACGACTCAAAACATCACCTGTGTGTGTTCCTAAGAAGGTATGGCCATTTTCAGCCATGTCAACATTTAATTCTCCAAGATCACTTTTCTAAAGAGGTAAGTAAATACTCAATATTTAACATTTTTAGTGATTGAAGTTGAAATTATGGGGTCTTGGTAATATTTTTGTTTCTTTACCTGCTTCTAAAGCTTTTTGTATGTTTTTTGAAACGTATTTTTAAGTAGAGGAGAGCAAAAAATATGAAGCGTATTTGGTGCACAACTAATATTGAGAGTATAAGCTAAGTTTACATAGAAAAAGGAAGAACTACATTTCACTTTTATGAAATGATAATCAATGTTATTATTTCTTCATTTTTAGCATCTTAAGTTGGTTTTCCTTGGATAGGGATAGCAAACCTATAGCATGCATGCCCAAAGTGGCAAGCAGAGCAATTATTTCGGCACAAAGAGCTGGGGCAGAGCAATTTCTTGCCTGAAATTTTTCAGTGTCTGAAAAATGTAGCAGTGGCAATACTCTTGATGTTTACCTCCACTTACTCATATGAATTATTATTTTCAATTATGAACCTGGTCAAGTACAATTTTAGGAGTAATTTAACTAATGCCTCATGTGCAGCTTGTGTAATGTTAAAAAAGGAAAATATGTAACCAATATGATTCATCAGTTTTCTTCTGCACAAGAACAGAAATCAAACAAGCAATAATAGGGGATTCTTTAATTTTCATGGGTACTCTGCGCATTTGACGACTAAAGTTTATTATTATAATTTAATACTCACATGATTTTTTCCTTTAACATAAATTATAATTTTATTATCACATCATGTTATTCTACACCGAATAAAAATGTAATAAATGACTTATAGATATTTTATATGGTATTTCAACATAATTACCTTTGTTAAGCACTCTAATAAAACACTAAATTCCAAAACAAATAATACTATTTAAAAATTATTGTTTAGAAAACATCCTATGCCTCTTATAATAATAATCGATACCTCTGTCTCACTTGGCATGCGAATACTTTCTTATGCAAAAACTCATTCACCACCCCTGCCATAGGATGTAAAAACCCTAGGTTAAGAACTCACTATATTTTCTTGGAAAATAAATAATACATAATAAATGAGTTTATAGCAAATAAGGAAAAAACATATGGCACACTCAAAAAAATGGCCAATAATAATTGAGGTATAATACTATATTTTTCTTATACTGAAAATGAATAAAGATGTTGAAGCAACAAAAATTGGCCAGTTATACAGTCTTTCTCCGACTTATGGATTGTAGGTTGTATGTTTAAAAATTTACCAAAGATTAGGATTTGATAAAGATTTGTATGCTTAATTTAAAATATCTTTATCCATCTAATCAGCATTGATTCCATGGCTATCCAGAAGCCAACATAACTACTGCTCTCTAGCTCTACTACTTTCAAAAGAAAACAGCACAAAAGAATCCTAGAGGACTTTATGATCATGGTACATTTTAGCATATAAATTGGCTAAAAATTGAAAAATCTTTTACTCTCTTCATGAATCACCATTATGTTATCAACTTATGATTACAGAGAATAGCTGTACATTCTTTAAAAATTCTTTCTCTGCAAATTGCCCCTTTAACTGTTGTAATTCAAGCAACCTCAGCAAGATTCATTGGCCATCCAATTACCCTTTCATAAACCATCTTGGTTTTATTAGTAGTAAATATTAATTATTTACATTTTATCTAACTTTAAAAATTAAGCCCTTGATAATTCCTCCATTACTCAAAGATATCCAACTTCCCACTAATATTACTCTATAATCACTACTTCATAAATAAATAAATAACTAAACTGCTAAACTTAATAAATAACTAGACTTCTACCACATTATATAATACCACATATAAATTGTCACTGTAAAAATTAGTCTTCAGAACAGCATGAAAATGACAATTGATCTTTATTTTGTGTTAATCCAGCTAATCAAGCATCGATCTTTCTCTGCAGGATCTTACTTTATGTATGAAAAACAGAATTTGCACTGAGACACAACTATTCTGCCTCTTCCTAAAATATTAGACTAGTTGCTCCAAGCAAAAGTTTTGCAGACACTGATACTCAATTTCCACGTGCAAATACATTTCAACAAACACTCTAATTGCTACAAATGTACACGCAAACACTAAAACACACTAAAACATACCTAAAAATACACTCCTTCATATTCTGTATCAGTGACAATTTTGGTATACTCTATTGTAGCGATTGATATTGTTATCTACTTATCCAGTAACGAAACTCTATGGACAAATTCAATGTCTTGCATTTTCTAAAGCCTTACCACTTGAACTTAAGGGGAATCCCAAACTTATAAGAGAGATTTTTATATCATATCAAATGTCATAAAATAATCATGAATAGTATGCATCATCACTATAACGAAATATGAATTTTATTTTATAACGAATACCTCAATTCACTCAATAGATTTATCATATCTATTATATATAGCTATAACAAATTTAAACATAGATCAAAACTAACAGCTTTAAGTAAACTGTCTGCATACCGGTAATGATGAGTCACTTCAGGTTAAATGCACATAACAAAGATAAAACAACAAAATATACCTTCTGCATCCATGTTACTTATTTATTTCCTAGAATTTTCTTTTTACACAAAAATATAAAAATAACTACTATTCATCTGCAGTGAAATTGCATCTTATCCATTCACTGAATCAGGGTTATGCAATTAATGACCAATGGGCAATGGACGACGCGAGTGAAAATTATTCTTATTCAAGGAATCTCCTATTCAAAATCGTATCTAACTTAACAGAGATGAAAACAATTTAATAATACACACCATTCGGCTTTAGCACCAATCACTTTAGTTTAAACTCCTATTCAGATGAAGTGAATATTAAGTATAAATTTATAATAGAAAGAGTGAGACACAGACCTTTGTATTCAGCAGTACCCATGTTTCTGTGACTGTCGTTCTGCTCCCAAAAGTAGCAAGTATATAGAGGTATATTAAAATATTGTTAGGAGTTGCATACAGCATCAAGGTCTTCATTCATGGAGACTATAATATTGATTGCGAAACTTGATTCATTCATTTTAAGGCCGTGAATAGATATCTCTATCAGAGTTTAAAAATTGCTTACAAACATCTCTAAGTAAACATAAAATTCTGTATACAGCAACCCAGGTATCTTTTCATCCAGGATACAATGCAAGGATTAAAATATAAACTCAAATTTTTTAACAAATGCTGCATTTTCATTTGCCTGAGTATTTTTAGCAGGAACCAGAAAACTTTTCCTTTCAAATGGTCAATCGCTTATATGTATTAATGGAGCAAGAAGGGAGAAAAGCCCTGGTCATCAAAAGAGGATGCTTTGAAATAATAGATAGAGGATTGTCCAAGCTCATATTTTACAAAATTGCTAGCACCAGGCAACCTTCCAATATGAAAATGACTACTCGTTTCAAGTGCTTCGCCCAGAAAATCCCACTTGGTAAAGATCTCACAAGTCTTGTCAGACTTTTTCAATATCTGATTTTCCTTGGGAATTTTTCTAAGATGCAAAGTTACCTTATATCCTTTTCCTTAATATAAAAAACTATATTTTCTTCTTCAATTCCTTTTTATTATTATGTTTCTTTTGTGAATTTCAAACACTAGGTAATGGCTTCCTATGTTAATTCAGATAGCAAACATTAGAAGAAACGTTTTAACTCAAATGAAATTTTATCTAATGTATGTACAGACTCTTCACCCTGGCCATCCTTACATCAAGGATTGCCAAACTATTTTTTAGAAAACCATTATCCCCAAAACATATTCTATAATATATTAGGTAGTAAGCACAATTAATAATTTTTAATTAACTTTTTAGTATAGATTAAGTTTTGGTAAAGAGAAATGAGAATGAGCTTAAAAAAGGAAATCATGAACAACTCAACTGCAACATAATTACTACCATTAGTTAATTATCTTTATCATCTAAAAGCAGATGTTAATGTCTCACCATCTTGGTCATAATCCACAACATTAGTAGATTGTAATAGAGCAGAATACTGCTTGTGCCATGGTTCACTCATTTCAACCACAATCTTGTGCATGTCCAAAACCTCTTCTTCTTGAAGTTGTAATTGAGAAACAGCCTCATGGAATGTGTACAGATCACCTGAAAGCTCCCCTTCCTATGAAGTAAATTGTGGTACACTTGTAAGAATGGGTTAACCGTGAAATAATTCAATCATGAATACATTTATATACATAGAGTAAAGTCCATTATAATGAGTATGGCATATAATGAGAGTTGCGTTATAGCATGTGATTTTTTGGCCATTGTCTGTCTCACACCAGGAAGGACTGGGTGTTACATCTTTTATAACAAGTGGCTATTTCTGAAGTATCGCTATAATGAGTGCCATGTTTCAATATTTGTCTTGCAGGACGCATATGTTGGAATCATCAATTGAAATGATAGACAAATTCCAACAGGCAAACAGTAATCTGAGGTGCATTATTTCTTCAACGAGCAGAAAAAATTAGAAGCAACGCTTATTGTCACCTAGTTCATGCATTTGTTTTCCACAACTCACCTCACCCTTCTTTGGCTTCAGGGAGTTTATTAGATTTCTGACGAGTTTCACTCACCCTTCTGTCACTCAGTACATATGCACTTTGATTATGGTTTATTAATCAATGAAATAAAAATATTTTTGAAGTAAACATACTTCTTTACACTTTCTGAAGTATTTGCATAAGAATTAAAAACCCTACAGTTCCATTCGGCCGCACTCACTATTGGATGCAAGACAACAGACATTTAGTATTAAATGTTGGCAATAATAAGAATGCTTTATAAGGATTACTTTTCCAATTTTTGTGAGCTCTCGTCATAATGGACTTCTACTGTACATACACACATACTGCCATTTCCAATGAAATACACAATATTTACCAATATAGTAATAGTTTACTAGTATAGTACAATATAATAGAGAAATATTTCTAAAATTACCTATAAATCTCTAAGCATTGTTTTTATCATTTACTGCAGGACAACAAACCATGATATTTTTCATTTTTGTTTGATTCTCTCCGGTTCAATGAAATGAAGTTCAGCTCAATTATGGCTTCATTCTATCCCCCAAACAAGTTTGAATGTTTTTCTTCTCAGATCATTAAAATATTACATCTCTCAGAAAGTTATTTATCAATTTTATAACACTTGAATAATATTCTGATGATTTTTTCTCTATTAAGACAAGATAAATCAGTTGGGCTGTTGATTTTTGCTATTTCTTTGATAATTTAATAAATAAGAGTACTAAACAGTTCATGTTGCATTCATTCCTATGCAAACATGTCACAACTGTGTCAACTTCAACCTGAATCAGAGAAGTTTACTTACATTGAGTGACCTGAGCTGAGCCAGATCACTGTCCTCCAAACATGAGTTATTGTCAATATCATTCATTCCCCTTCCTGAGTGACCCATACTATCTCCACCATGCCCCCGGGTACTATCACTATTTGAATTCTGCTGTGTTGGTGATGCCCTTCCACCACCTCCAGATCCCTTCTCCGCTGGGTCTGTTGCTGCAAGTTCTTTTACTCTGTCCGCATACCGCAGTGTGTTCAAAGAATGCTCACAGGAACTCAATCCAGGACTTATCATAGCAATCTACAAAATATTTTATATTTAGCAGATACATTCTTATAGACTAAAATTATCTTATGAGCTGCAAAATGATATACTTTCTTTCTCAATTTGGAGCTGAAATTTAACCTCATAAAGGTACATTAATAATACCAATTTTTACATAATATTGAATAAAATGCCTTGTGTTCATTTATAGATGAAGAAAGAACTTACATTCAAAGACATTCTTTTTTAAAAAACATTTTCTATGTACAAACTAAATAAAATCTTTGATGATTGAATTTTAATCAGAAGTATGTAAAACAAACTTATATTTTCACAGAAATAAATTTGTTAAACATACAAGAAATGATAAAAACTGGTAACTGAGGAATATTGATTTTCAGCATCTAAATTTGATGGAGCACTGTTTCAACATTTTACTAATATTAAAACACAACCAGATATATAAAAATATTTTACACTCAGTCACCTTGTTTTATTAGTTAGTGATAGCAAAAATATAATTATGCGATTCAAGTAAACTATTTATTAAAATTATAATAATAGTATAATTAATTTAATGTTAAAATTTATTCAGAATTATTAGGAAATATTACTCTTGCTAATCTCACAACATTTCAAGAATTAAACTAAAAGAGTTTCAAAAGAATGCCATAGGTTTACCATGCAAGTCTTGGACTTTTCCCCAATGAACGAATCTCGAAGAACTTGAGTTAACTTAGAAGCACGGAATGGAAGGTGGGCTCCCCTACGCCCCAATGCACGTATACACTCCTTCAAGGCCAATAATGATTTGTTGATTTCTGCTCCTTCCATTCCTAATGATGGATCACATTAAATTAGTATTCAACATCATACAACATTAACATTTTCACCTCATAAAGCCTTTAAAAACTCAAATAATGAATATTTTAAAACCTAGATGAATCAATCAATGGTTTCATTATCTTGGTGATATTTTGTACAAATAAATTGCAGCGTCACAAGTTCATTTTGCAAGTATCACAGATAAATATATCAATACTTAGTATTCTTAGAAATACCATCATCAATTAAATACCATCAATTTGCAATTAAAATTCTCAAAGCCATCTTCTATAACTGATACCCTCCAATGTTTACCTGTTATTACCATATTACCACCGATTATTCATCTTGAGTATTAATTATCAATTAAAGACAATTATAATCATTGTAATAATAAAATACTTTTGGAGCATAAATAAAAAACAATCATTTATCAGAAATGATTTGGATGAGTAAAATCTTCTATAAACTTCTCGCAGTCTAAGGATGCACCTGTCCATTTTGCTCAGGACAAGTCTATTCTGCAGAAATGGGGAAGAAGGGATTAATTTCCACCAGCAAAAACCCTTCTCCTGCCCTTCCCTCCTCTTTTGGTGCATCCTTAGAGCAGTCTACATAAGACTTAAAATTTAGATTTTTCCACATAATACAAAAATACTTATATATCCCTTCAAATTTAAACGTAACAACTAAATTTATAAGCAAATATTGTCATATCATTATTACCTGTTACTAATTCTTTTTCAAAAGTACGATGACCCAGTTACGATGTTTAAAATAGAATATGTTTATTACTTGGGAGCAGCATCTACTTACTCGTTTGCCGATTGGAAGATGACGTGTCAGCTCCTCGTTCATTGCCAGCTAAATCAATTAGAGAGAATTTGCCATAAATTCTATGTTGAGGGCCATGTCGTAAAATTATCTGAAACACAGCATGTGATCGGGAGGAGTTTGAATTGGCTGACGTCTGCCCAGATGTCCTACAAAGATTAAAATTCATAAATAAACTAGAAATGTAAGCTTCATAAATGCAATTGGAGGAAGAATTCTCTCTCTAAAACATTCACTTTTCATTATCAATTTTTAAATAATAGATAAACCAACAGGATTGAACCAATACAAGAAAGAATAGAGAGGAATTTCAAAATTTTATATAAGCTACTCATTAGGTGAATGAAGCTTCTTTCAAGAATAACAATAAAAAATTTTGCAATTTAATTAATTTGATAATTCATTATGATAATTTTACAATTACTGAATTTTTTCATGATAAGTCTACCAGCTTTAGTAAATAAATATTTTGGAAAATCAGCTGGTCTGTACTTGAACATGATGGATTTAGGTGAGGTATGGCTACTTGTTCAAGTGAACACTAAATAGAGTAAAATCTAGTTAAGATGTTTCTTAGGAGACCAAGCAAAAATGCATCTTAAGTGGGTTATAACCGGGTTGTGTAATGCTGGTTGCCTTACATGATATTTTTGAAGGATTGATTGCTTTTCGTCATAGTTAATTTATTTTAGTTAGTTTTCACTTTGAAACAATTTTTCCTAGACAGATAATTAAGGAAGATTACGTAATATTTTAACAGCAGTAGTGAGAGGGCATCACAGAGTACCATCTCTCCAAGACCACGCTCACAAAACCCTGCACTACCTTTTTGGTTCATTCAATATGTTTACAACTTGAGATTGTGATGAATGGAAACACTGCCAAGTGAAATTTTCATCTAAGATACTGCTCTGAGAAAAACTGATAAAGAATATCTCAGAATTTGTATATGTTAAACAGGGGAATGAAGATTGTTCTGCTTTGTGAATTCTCAACTTTATTCTCACAAAATTAGTCATTCCAAAGTAGAAATTCACAATAAATCATTCTAGAGATAAGGAGTTGTGAAAGGATGATACTGGTGATATAAAAACAACGTTGGTCTAATGAATGAGGAGTATGATTGGCTAAAGCAGGTTACAGTTCATCAGGGGACAGAAAAATTCTGAGTCTTGAGGGGTATTCAAAGTGTCCTGTATTTTTACCATGTATTTTGTCTGAAAGTGGCCAGGAGAAAAGTGCATATTAAGGGGGACTGTCTTAAATGAGTTTTATGGTATGGTTTTATGGTTTTGCAAGTAATACATGTGATAGATGATAAATGAAAGAAAAATCACTGACCTAGCTGTGTTTCCATGCTGTATTAGTTTCAGAACATCATCAACAGTTTCCACCTCTTTCTCGGTTAGACCGACGATTTGAACCTGCTGCTTCCCATCCTCTAGCACACGCAGCTTTGCTTTGTTAGCCAGCAAATCAAACACCTTAAGAAAGAAGAAGAAAAGTATTTAAGAAAAGTAGACAGTAGTACCATGAAATTCAAACATTAAATTTGAGAAATTTAATCAGTGGTTCGCATAATGCTTTTACATTCAATCTACACATGCAATGAAAATATATTTCGGCTGCTTGAGTACCTTTCCTGTGCTTCCAAATAGCCTCTCTTGTTAAAGAATCTCTAAAGTTAAGCTCAGAGACCATATCTAGATGAGAACTCATAAATTCATTGAACATATAGTTTTACTTTAATACTAAAAGAAATATTGGATCCCCAAAAATATATTTATTCCAAGAAAATTGCTCAAGTATATTCAGTTAAGCGTTGGGACCTCTTTTTAAAAGACTGGCAGGCCAAATAAATAATAAACAAATTATCTGGAGAGCATTTATGAATAATCTCAAAAATAGGAGGACTATAATTTTAGAAAATTGAATTGTGATCAAATTAAATTTAAAATAACAAATTTAAAGTAAATAATTGAGAACTTACAGAAAGAAGAGATCAAAGGTTTAAGTTTCAGCTTGTGGTTAAATAAGGAATGAAGTTGGGAACACTTCATGCAAAAAGTGTCATTCATTTTTATAAAGCAGGTTACTGGATAACTTCAAACTAACATTCTATGATATCAGTTTGAAATTGTCATAATATGTGATATTTTATTCATAATTAAGCTAAACTCAAACACTGTTCATGTCACTTGATTAAGCCAACAATCCGTACAAGCTGTGTACTACATTTGCACCCTGTATTCACCTATGAGCTACAAAAGAAGTCATCAACAAAAATGAAAATGTACAAACCTTCCCACTGTAGATTTCGAAGAAACTAGATGATACACGGAGATTGGAATTTCGATAATGAGGAGAGCGCAAAAACTTGAACACATCCATGGCAGCCATAGCATAAATCCCTTTCTTACAGTCCTGAGTACGACCATTGAAATCTCCACCCATTGTATGTGTTTTACCACTACCTGTTTGACCATAGGCAAAGCAAGTTGCCATACCTCCTTCAAATACTGTTTGGACAAGTGGTTTAGCAGTGTATCTGAAAGATCAATTCATTAATGTATCCAATCTCCTCAGATTTCATTTACAACATTTATTTTCTGTAACATATCACATGCTAATCTATGATTTAACTTTGCAGGATTATCTAAGCTAATTTAAGTCAATATATTCTTAGAAAAAGAGACTACAGGACCAATAATTTCTTATAATATTACTGGAAGGAACATGCAAATTAGCCTACAACTTTTTGAATAAGTAATCTATTCCTATGGTAATACTTGATAATAATTAGATGTATGAAGAAAACAGTACAGAACTTACTTGTAAACCATTTCATTGTTACAAGTTTCATCAAAAGCATAGTCAAAACGAAAATGCTGATTATCTAAGTATTTAGTTAAATCCACTTTGCTCTTGGGCTCATGGACTATCATTTGATCTTTACTAGGAACAGTTATCACATCTACTTCTTTTCTCTGATTTTCTGAAATAAAAAAAGACAATAAGGCACGGGTTCAAAAAAGTAAATACATTATCTCTAGTAATGAAATCAATATAAAAGATACCAAAGAGTGCAGACTAAAAGTTGCAATTATAAAACTATAACATAGGATAGAAAGAAGAAAATAATCTTCCTTCATAGCGTTTGATTGTTTTTCTAGTTCAATCCCTTTTCACTTTCTGCTCATAATGTTGATTTAATTAGAAAAATGCATTCTGATCCCAAATTAAACTTAAACATTTTACTAGGAATATGCTGATTGAAATACTTATAAAGCAACAGAGAAAGGATAACTTTTACTATTTCACAGAGTAAATGCTTTTTTGGTGACTAGTATTGGTAAGCAATAAGTTATCTTAAAACTGAAGACAAAGGAAAGAAGAAGGAAGACATGGGAAAACAAGTAGCCAACAAAACATGTACATTGTGGAATAGTAAAATTATCCTTTCTCCTTTGCTTCAAAGAAGTGTTTTATTCAGCAAATTCCAAGTTAAGTGGAGATTCCACAAAGTTAAGCCCTCCTCCATTTACATTACCTCTTACATTTTGGCTTGAAGATACCAATAGATTTAAATCATTCAGCAAAATATTGAAGCTACATCCAAGAAAATATACTGAGAATAAATATAATATGTTTGAAAAAAGAATGAGCAATTCAGATATGATTAATTCAAAAAAGCAACACTTAATGCACCATCATTTGATCATTCTTGATTGAAAATACCTTTCTTATTGAGAGGCCTTTTGCGGACACAGACTGTGATTTGGTGATCATCCACTGCATCGGTATCCTTCAAAGGACGGAAATCAATAGTTCCACGATACTCCCTGAAACATTATATTTTTAATTATTCACCAAAGAATTTTGCACTGAGACACTGAATATGAAAATCTAGTTTTGCAAGACTGTTTTAACATTATCCATTTCTTTGAGAAAATAATCTTCCATCAGTTACATCACACAAAAATACTTTCAAAGAAGCTACAAGGAAGTATGACAGAATGTTAAAACTGAACTATATGGAATAATTAAAACTAAGTTAAAAATTCTTACACTTATTTTCAATCTAAATTTTTATTCTCAAACTTTTTTGGCAACATTAACTAAGGAAGAAGGTTAGGATAATTTGGCACAAGGGCATGCACCCAGGAAAAATCTTTCTTGATTGAGGAATCCCAGGTTCAACTCCCAGTTCTGTCACTTTTTCCATTCCATTTTTTCTTGGGCATATTAATTAAGTCCTGAAGATTCTTTCAAACCCAAACAGACTGCATTATGATGAAAAGATGGAGATAATTGAAGGGATGCAATTTTAAGTTTACATTATTAGCTAGTTACAGCATTCCTCATGACACAAACAAAGCACAATGATTTTATTCATCATAGAAAGGAGCATTTATAGTAATCCATAATTACATACTTACCATTCCCAAGGAAATGAGAGGAAGTATATCCTTGTCCATTATCTTGGGAGAAAATTCAATAAATGATAATTCATATTTATCTTGTTTCAAAATTTTTTACCTAATCATGGCTAAAAACTCCCAGTTTGGGTTGCCAGGGTCCATGTTCATTAGGGCTTCCTTTTCTTCCTTCAGTTCTGCCTGTCTCTGCCTCCTTTCTTCCCGATTCTTCTTAAGTTTCTCTACCTCTTTCACAACATTACTCCGCCGCCTGTTACCAGGACCTAGCATAGAAATGAAAGCAATTCAGGGGAGTGATTCAACTTGTTCACAGGATTCATAGCATAGTGCTTATATTTAAAAAATACCCAGAGCATTACAACTAAAACTTCACTATATTGAACATTGAAATTGTGAAAAAACTTGCTTCCAGCACTTAAAGTAATTTTATGGCCAATGATGAAATTTTTCAATAACAAAGTGACTTCTTTCTCTTCATACAAGATTCATTGGCATACAGATTTTATGGAAAAACAACAATTTATATTAAAGATGATAAAAATATGATGAATTCTGAGAAGTTCTAGCAATGTTTCTACAACCATAAGGAGATTAATCAACATAATCACCATTATTTAAGAAACTATCATAGCATGGGATGAATTTTTGTGACCCACATCATACTTCCTTCCTTTCAGTACCTCCTGCATTGACAAATTTCTCTCTTGCGCAATTTCGTCAGCTTCATGTAAAGATAAAAGTCACCCTTTACTAGGAATGACTGACTCAATGTAAGAATAACCATTTATAAGCCATATTAACCAATTATATTTAAACAGACACTATAAATCAAACAAAAACTCTTTCTTGGAGAAGAATGAAGCCATTTACTTCAACAGATGGGATGATATCATACTTCATACTGAATACCTGCTTTTGCCATTCCACCATATATATGGTGGAAAATTTACACATACACACACATATACATAGGTGGTCTGAAAAAGTTTCCAACATTTCGAAATTTCTCAACATGTTTTCTGAAGATTTCTGAAAAATCTGGGGTTGGAAACTTTTCAGACCACCCTTGTGTGTGTGTGTGTATAAATATATAAAATTTTTGTGTCGAAACAATTAGTGACGACAAATGTCACTCGATTGATGAGTCCCTGTTTAGCATTAAGATATATTATCTGATAATGGCACATTTTTTGTAGAGTAATTTATGAGGAGATAATCTTGAGGATTCAAGGGATTGAGGAACTCCAAGGGATAAAACTGTTTGTTTTGTTTCCTCATGTACTACAGGGTCACAACCCAGGTAAACTTGAGTTTCACCAAGTATCATTTGTGAAGCAATGCAATCATTGATCCTTGAGTAATTGACATTTTTCAGGCACAAAATTGTAGTTGAATAGAAGCTGGAGACATTTTGTTCACTGATTTCTGTGGTATTAAAAACAGTGTTAATTAAGCTGTCATGATCAGAGAAACAATGTTTTGGGATTTTTATAGCATCAGTATTTAAGGGAATAATTAAATAATCAAATAGGGCATTTTTCATTTGTTGCTCTGCTTTTAGCAGGAAGCAGGAAACTTTCACTTTAAAATGCATGTCATTTATCTTTCATTGGAATGTGAAGAGAGAAAATCACTAGTCACCAAAAACGGATGTTTAGAAATAATACATAAAAATTATGGTGTGATTATTTGGGATATGCTCTCTTATACCCTTTGCAGACATTTATTAGCCAAAATCACAACTCCTTTCTGTGAATATGTTCTGTGATTATTACCGACTATAGAAAATTAATTGACCACTTTTTCTTAAGAGACAAGGTCAATTTATTATCAGTAACCAAGAGATAGTCCCTACCATTTTGAAAAAAAGAAGTTCACATTCACAGTATCATCATGTTATTATCTCCTTCTAAACTGAAAGAGATATTCTCAAGCAATATATGTGTTATTTTAATTCCTGAAACAACTGTTGCAGCAAAAAGGGTCTCAGGGCAAAATGGCAGCAGAATATCATCCCTGTCCCCTCAATATCTGATGGCACAAGAGGAATGAGGTAAAGGAGTAGCAGTGGATGCAGGATAGTACAAACCTCCAATTTGGGGTGGTGGTGCTGAGGGTGGAGGCATCGATGGTGATGGAGAGCGGCGATTGGAACCATTATCTAACTGTGGCTGAATAGCTTGTCTACTTGAAACAGGAGCTGGCTGAGATATGGCAGTTGGAATCACAGCTTGTGGAACTACAACTGCTGTCACTGCATGATTTCCGATGATTCCACTATGTCCATTCTGGGTTCCAGAGCCCAATGGTCTAAGATTCATTCTTGTCAATCTATTGCTAGACCTCGATGAAGCTTAAATTCAAATGAGATCATTTAGTTTCAGCACCAAAAAATAAGAGGAGGGATAAGAATGAGAATTCAAAGATTTACTTAAAAATTTCAATTCCATCAATAACTCGTTTAAATTTAATTGTAAATAGGACAATAAATTGCTATTCATTCAATGAATATAAGCTTCTAAGGCAACATCCTTAAAATGATGAAAACTCTTAAGAAAAATTTGCTTACTCCTTCTCTTGAAAAAAGTACAAAACATCTAAAAATACAGAACTCAAAGTAATATTTCACAACAAAGATAATTACAACTATACGTGAAAGTATTGGAAACTATGCTAGCAGTTGTGTAGGATTTAACTAAACATGTACCTTTAAGACTTGAAACAGGAGCTGAAGGCATTGTCTGAAAATATAAAAAACTCCATTAATTGATGAAATAAAAGGACTGTAGCACAGATAGTTTAGTAAACCTAGTCAAAATTCCAACTCATTTTATACAGTACTACTTCAATAATCTGTAATGCAAAATTGAAAGAGAGACTGACAGATATTAAATGCATTAAAATGGCATTTAATCAGAGATGAAAACAAGTTGATGAGAAGATGATGAAAGTGTCAGTTTTGATGTTGCAGGTCCATTGGGAGAGGTACAAAGAATGAAATAATGACAAATCTATGGAAGTGAGGGTGTTTCAATGATAAAAATTTCACAGCAAAATACCTCACACCAAGTAAAACACACTTCCACAATTATGAGACTGGGAGTGACATTCCCAATGTCAAACTCAGGGAAATTTTTACATAAACAACAATTTTACAAAACCATTATTCTGAGAGAAAAATGAAAGAAATTGAACAACATACATGGGGCATAAAACAAGGTAGGTGCCACATAATTGCTTTGATACAACATCTGCAAAATAAGTAACCTAAAAAAAGGAAAATTTAATAAAAAAATAAAGATAAGCCATCAAAGATACTTTAATTAGCTCTCTTCAACAAACTGCAAAGTAAAAAATTAATTAAATGACTGTAGCATGAATAAAGAAAAACAAAAATAAATTTTTCTGGAGTGATAATAAATAAAAGGTGCATCTCTGTCCATGATCAAAATTACCGGTCGAGTAGCCACTGTACGAATTGGCATTGTGGCAGAGGATGAGGAGGATGGAGTTAATGGGGTGGCATGGTTTCTGTTGCAGTCTTCTTCCTCTATGTCACCACTCTCCATATCCAACATCGTATCTTCCAAATCAATGTCATCATCATCATCCTCCTCCTCATCCGATTCTGCCTCTTCTAACTCTTCTTCATCCTCTAATGGAATACTCTCCCGTTTTGATCTTGTTATCACCTCCTGTGGGTTAGTCATTAATTGCTAACAACACAGTGAACCATTAGTGAAGATCCAAACAATGGAGTCAATACTCCTTAACTACATTTTGGAACAGTGTCATAGTGACTGTACCTTGACTTACAAATCTCTCCACATACAACTTCAAGGTATAACTTTATTCCTGTTACACTTGAACATCAAGATATGAACCTGGGCTCAAAGTATGCTATGAAACATTGTTTTGCAGCATTTTTCCTCCTCTGTAGAATATCTACACCTTAACACAAAGTTTGAAAAACATTAAACCAGAGGTTTACAACTTCAGGAATCAATTTAATCAAGAACAGCAACTACACACATGTTAGAAAATTATAATACTTGTGCGGTGAAAAAAAATTAAATTATGAAATTCTGATGTGCTTACTGTACACTAGAATGCTGCATCAAGCACCTTGTGAAGCACTACTTAGCAGTTACAAAGTTATTTTTAACTAATTTTAATCTCTTATAGATAATTTATGTTAAAATGCTAATTCACAAAAGTTTCATATTATATTAATATTTTCTTAAGTTAATCCATGCCCAAATTCAGCCAACAAAACTACCAAATCATTATAACTCTTTGTTATTATCATATTATACAGGTATTATGTGTTCTTAGAATGTAACACTGACAGAAAATGATAAATTACTCAGGGTATTGATGCATAAACGTATGCTATAGAAAGTTTACTTTAGGGCTGTGTATCTTCAAAGGTAAATCCTCATAGTTGTTAGACTGAAATTCAACATCCAAAGAGTTCCACATTCAATACCAGATCATTAAAAAGGATCTCTAAGTATCTTATACATTATTTCTAAACATCTATTTTAGGTGTCCGGCACTTTTCTCCCTCACCATCCATAAAATTGTATAAATGAATAACCTTCTGTAAGAGACTGTTTTCTGGATACTGCTAAAAATAGACCAACAAATGAAAAATGCATCATTTGGTAAAAAAATTGAGTTAATATTTGACTTTTGTTACTGGATATGTAGATATTGGCATTGTCATGTTTGGAGTTTATTGCTTACTTTTTTGTGTTAGCAGTAGTAAATAAATAGATTTTCTCATCAGACTAATACTTATTCTTGATCTTAAAATTAATACTTTCACAAGTAATATTATAGTCTCCATAAATGAAGAACTTGGCGCCATATGCAACTATAACAACATTTTAATAAAAATGGGCCTAGCATCTTTTGGAAACAGAACGACAACCACAAAAACATGAGCATTGCTGAATATAAAGGTTTGAGTGACATTTTAAAGAAGCTTACATTGTCACTTAACTGCTTTCTGCACTTATTGCTTTCTTTTAATTTAATTGCATGCACCCCAGCAACTTTAAAATAAATTTAGCATGGGACAACTAGTCACGCATTGATTTGGTTTTCGCCAGCTACAGAGATTATTTTTTCCATCCATTGAAATAAGAATTACAGATGGGAAAATAAATTTATTGGGTTTCAATGGTGAGAACAGTATACTTATAGCATTAAATTTATATTAAACAATTTTTACAGTTACTTTTCCTCAAAAAAAAACTTGTTTTGAAAACTCTGAAACTTTTATCTTTGCACATTCTCAATCAATATATCATAGGATTGTTTGATAGGAAAAACTAGAGAAATTAATTTTTCAGAGAAAATAAAATATGACTTCGTAAAAATCTTCCAAGTGTCTTTCACGTGAGAAATAATTCTTTCTTCACACCTACCACCACCGAGTCAAAGCTAGATTGCAACAGAGGTACATGAGCTTCTATGCCTTATTTTTATGACATTCAAATGGTTTATATTTTTGACAGTAATCGTATGTATTCTTAATCTTATGTTACCACTAAGTAAATATGTCTATCAGCGTAAAATGTTTTGAATTCTGATATGTTTCTGATATGTTTTCACAGCTATCAACTACTGTTCCAAAAGAAAATATCAGAGTATTATAGCAACTATTAATAACTTTAAGTGAGAGAGTATGATAAACACATGAAATCAGAAAACATCAAACTCCATTGTATTCCATGAATAAGTTAGTTGCAGAACTTGGTTTTAGAGGTTTATTGTTTCCCATTATAACACAGGTTGCTGATAGACTAGGTGACAACTCTGTCTACCTAGACCCACATTATTAATCAAATTCACATTATTTTTGGTCTTAGAAACAAAGTTAAAAACCATTTATGGAAATTGCAGGAATTAAGTTCATAAGTCAAGGTACAAAAATTACAAAGTTCTTGGTAATTTTTAGTCCTAGACATATATTTAAGAACTAAGTCACATTTAGAAAAACAGACTTTGTACACTTCCATACACTGATTTTACTACAATGCATTCAAGTATCATCCTCAGACAAATCAATCATACATACACAGTATTAGCTTTTAAAAAATGGTGGGAAGGGAAACAGAGAGATGATGATTAGAAGAAGATATCATCTGGGAGAGAATAAAGGGTCAAGGATTTAGAAAAATATGCTAATTTGCAAGCATCTTTTCTTTTAAGAAGGATTCAAGTTCAAAGCATTTTGCAACATTGTTGCTCCCAATGAAAGTATTTCAGCCTAAATTCACACTATGTTCCACCTCAATCTGGTGAGGATAGACTTCAAAATGGTTGGTGCCCTCCAAAGACCTGTTGAATTCTGCTTCTCTAAGGTTCTCCTGGTTTTGGGAAAACTACCTAAATACGAAATTTTAGTTCACATGCTCCATTAATACAATTAATTCTCAATTATCCGTGGACAGAATGTCTATATCATCATTCAATCCCCTAAATCTGAGGATCTCTCCTTTTGGAAAAAAATATTTTTAAGGCAGATAGCCCATTTTTAATGGTTAATAAAACATAAAATTGATACCATTCAGACTTCCCGAGGGCAATGCACTTGCCTTCGCTAACAGAGATCCCATCACCAAAGGGGCCCACATTTTCGAAATGACCTCAGTTGTCAAAGCAAATTTCAAAATACTATCCAATAGTTTAATCTTATCAAAAGTAACTCTATCAACCGCCCTTCTCTTCCCCTCCCTCTTTTTTTGTATTTTTTAGGACTAATGAAGATGCAAGCACAGTGGTACAAAATTTTGCAGCAAAACATATGTAAGGATGTGAAAATTCTTTTTTCCTAATTTATTTTACGTATATTGAATTTACTTTAGAAACCACTTGTATTTTGGTGCATATCAAAGTTGATCAGAATAGAATTTCTATATGAAGGAAAAATTAGAGTTGACAACAAAGTGAAAATATTACTTTCCTTGTAATGATTTCTCAAATTAAAATAGCAATGAAAATAGTATAAATCTAAAGAAGATAAGGTAACCTGGGCATATACTAAGGACAAAGTTAGAGTGGAGGACATATTGTGGGAGATATTCTACATAAATTAGATTCAAATGTGACTAGTTTTTTGTAATTAAACAGAAAAAATTCTTAATGTACATGTACTTTTCAAATAAAATCACAGGTTGTAAATACTACATTGAGAGAAATAATAATGCTCCTGGCAAAATAAGCTGACCAGCTGCAAGGAGGAAAAGGATAAATTATCCATGCGGCTAAATGCTTACAAATGAAAATCAACTCAACAAAATTTTTAATTTTTACAAGTTAAAACAAACAATATATAAGTTAACAACTTACAAGATGCACTGAAACATAGATTTAAAAAACCCCAATTTTCATGAAAAGATGAAATATGTGCATGACGATTAACATCAAAACAAAGATAAAGAAATGGAATGATAAAAACCTCCAATTCCAGAACAGATAAACAAAATGGATCAAAATAATTTGCAGTCAAACATTTGTAGAACCATCATAAATAAAGACAAAAATTATACATATTACTAATCACAGTTCCCTTCATTTCCAAGTACTTTACAGCAAAGGTCAATACATTTGCAAAGGATAAGCAATGTGTAAATACAATAAAATGCAATGGTCAATGTCACTGGAAGGTATTAAAATAAATTATGCCTCATTAAAAATATTATAGGCCAAAATGCTTGATGAAGAAATTACAAGAAAATATTAGACTTTAAAGAAGTCTCTCATTACTAAAAAATAATCTTCTCGATAAAAACCTTTGATTAATTAAATAAAATCAATAAAACAAGTCTTTCCGTGAATTCTCTGCTAATTTCTTTACAAGAAATAAGAGTGAAATAGATAAAATGGTAGAATTTAGATAATAAATTTAAACAAAAACTTTCTTCTAAAGAAATATCTTAACTTAGATGTAACTCTAAAGCTGATTGATTTCAAAAATAGATCATTTATCAGCATTATAATTATACACTATTCCAAAGTAAGATAATTATGAGCTAATTTTTACAAATGATTCAAAATATGTGAGGACTTACTATTCTACCCTTTCCAGGGTTGATATTTTGTTGATTGTCCATGGCTGGATCTAAGTCCGGGTTGAGAGATAAAATAGCTTCTATTTCAATCTGAAAATCAAACAAATATTTTCATATAAATTGCAATGGCAAATCTAAGCAATAAATTCTAATGCATTGGTAATTCTTACCTCCTTCCCTTTTGTTTCCCCTCCTTCAAACCATTCTACAGTGACACTACGAGAATCCCAATTCACGCCTGATATTGTGGCTGAATGGACCCGCCCTGCAAAAAAGATTTCCAGTATGTTAAATGACATTTTCATTATTTCTAAGCTTTGTAATCACATATTTGCCTCCTTGAATTTTTGTTTTTTGATGGCTGAAACCTTTGCCAAAAACATGAATTTTATAACAAAATAAAACTCTCTAAAACCAAAATAAAAATAATAAAATCCTATGCAAATACACTTGTAAATTTTATTCAACTAAAACAATATTGTAACAGTTCAAAATACTTGATGAAGAAATTACTAGAAAATATTAGACGTTAAACAAGTCTCTCATAATGTAAAAATAATCTTGATATGCAATATACATGAACGTCCTTTTGATAATCAGAGTAAGCATAAAATTTAATTTTAATTTTTTAAACACAGAATACATTTCCTTTGCTTGACCCTGAGTTTTCTAAAGCAACAAAATAAACAATAAAAGAATATATCTACACAAAGTCTTTACTTCTCATTTCTCAATAATGAATTAACGGAGTTTTTTCCTATGATCTAGAGCCGTAAAATCTTAAAAATATGACTTTTATTGTTTTAAATTGGTCATTGCGATGCAGTTTTCTAAATATTTCGAGAATAAATTAACTCCAGCGTTTAACGCAAGTTTTCAGCGCATCATCGACGTGAATTAGCAAATCTTCAAATTATGAGCGAGAATGGGTCATCTTTTCACGAAAGAGTCACGGTAAGTATGGAAGTAACTCATGCAATGGTCGGCAGACCGGAAAAATTAAGCTGTATCGGTCATCGGACCTAAAACGTTGGAGAATCACAGTGTGGGCACTTCCGCTAGGACACAAAATTCAAGGTCATCGCCCTTCCCACGCCGCATTTTCTTCTGCCAAATATCCATTCCGCGAACTCGTATTGTGCGACTCAGAACAATTTAGCAACGCAGCTATGATAATTTAACCACAACGAGGGGAAATTTAAGCGACAGATCTAAGATTCGTCGACCAAAGTTTCTTCATAAATAATAGTAATGTAATATGGAAACTGTATGTTAAGGTTTTCGCGAGTAACGAAAACCTATCCGTACTTTGGCTAATTAACTTTGAACATAGGATTAATGCATGAGGTATATATTAAGTTCATGGGTATTTATTATTATTATTGCTATTACTCTGACATGATTAGTCATGAACTTCCAACCCTCTGAATATTCTCTACACCACTTCCTCACATTTTTCGCTGTCATGCATTTCATTTCATGCGCCCTTGTTAATTTCGATTAATGGAATTTGGCGGTTCCCCTTTGAATACGAGTAATGGAGCGGAGTTCACATCGAGCAACTGAAGGGAGGTGGCGGAGGTCGACGTGGAGGCAACCACTGCTAATGCGTGTCACACTCAAAGAAAGTGTTTGATCTGGTTGTCTTGGATCTTCAATACAAAGGGAAAAAAGCCAATCGACGATAAAATCTAGTAAACGTAGGGAAAAAATGTTCCTCGGACGCTAGGCGCATGGGGACCTTTTTTTGGGACATGCCTCGTACTTTCTGGGAAAATGGATGCAATTCAGCATATGATAAATTTAATCGATTCTTTTACACTTCGAGATGTAGCCAAACTTTAAGAACGCGCGATATAATACTATAATACTAGCTAAGATAATGAATGAATATGGATATATTTTGTTATTTCCCACCAATTACGCGGAGGAAAAATGAAGAATGGGGAGATAATAGTTATATGGGTCGTAGGAGTCATACAGAAACGTCTTAAAGGATGCGAAATCATTAATACGCGATAGCGTTAAGACGGAATAGCAAATATAGTCCTTGCATTTGTCGTAAATCGTTTTTCATCCGAAAGGAATGGGTTTGAAATCCTATCGATAAAAAATATCCACTCGCACCTACACGAGAGGAAAATTTCGACAGCACTTTAGAATGCGTAAATTACAAATGGAATTCCCATTAGAGGAGGACTAAGTATCAGTAGATAACTAACTCTTTGTCTCCATAATCTGGCAGTTATATTTCCGCAGTTATCAGCTGACGAGCGAAAGTTTCATTTCCTTCATCTCTGATGCGATTTGAGATCAGATTGATAATCCATAATCATAGAAACGGATACTGTGTGCATGAAGAGAGGGAAACTGGCTCCTACACGCAAGAAATCTAATACCCATTTATCTCCTCAGTGTTTTTCACGTAATATTAGTTTTCTTCCGAGAAATTCTGCCATGTTTATGTGTGTGTGTGTGTATGTATATATATATATATATATATATATATATATATATATATATATATATATATATATATATATATATATATATAAAGCGGATCTCTCTCTTTCACACGAAATATTATCTTTCCAGCTTATCGAGAAGGCTGGAAAATATCGTCAAAGATTTCAGCAATGCATTTCTTACGGAAGCATTTCGAATCCACCAGGCTTCGAACATACGGTCATTTGGTAACATTTCTTCCTTTGGTACTATGGAAGACCATCTCATATGCAAACACCGTGATGTTGATTGCTCTATCGCACCGAGAACGGCCTCGAAACAGATTGCAAATATTCGCGCAAAACACCGCCTAGGGTCGAACTCAGGACCCTTCCGTGAGAGAAAACAGCAAATTAATATTAGATAAGTGCCATTCTGACTTCATCCAAAGCTTCTATTTAATATCTTATCGGGAAGATCCCAAAATAAGATTCCGTTTTCCCCGTTTGAAATGCATGGTGGAATCGGAATGACGCTCTTGCATCGAACCATGAATCACTAGAGAAACGGTGAACCTTATGAAAGAAGGATTTCAAACGCCTCTGTCACCATTCCGGGTTTTATCCTTCCAGCTTATCGGGAAGGCATTGAAAAAAATTTTTAAAAGTGCAGCAATGCATTTCTTATGGAAGAATTTCGCACCCACCTGGAGTCGAACTCACGGTAATTTGGCAACATTTCCTCCATATGAACCATAGAAGACTACCTCAACTACAATCTCCGAGATTTTGGTTCCTCTATCTTATCGATAAGTGCCTCAAAATAATTTTCAAAAATCCGCGCAATGCATTCTTACGGGAAAATTCCGAAATTTTGGACCTTCCGGTATCAAACCCATGACACTTAGCTTCGATGCCTGAATTATTCTGGCATCTAGAGTGTGGGGCTAGTACGTCTTAAAAATTTCACGTTGATGGTACCTGTGAATCATGCATAGAATTCGTATCCCTTATAAATATATATACAGGTATATCCGGAGAGTTAGCTATATATATATACGAGTAAAATTTGCTTGCATACTGCAAGCTATCCGTTGAATACAGTATCATACCAAGTACTGCCTCAGTTCAAATTTAAAACTTCGCGCCAAAGACCGCCTGGCGACGAACTAAGAACCCGATCGTGAGAGAAGACAGCAAAATAATATTAGATAAGTGCCATCTTTACTTGTTCCAAAGTTTCGATTCAAAATCTTATCGGGAAGGTCCCACGCCTCTGTCACCATTCCGGGTCTTATCTTTCCAGCTTATCGGGAGGCATTTAAAAATATTTCCGCAATGCATTTCTTATGGAAGAATTTTGCACCCACCTGGCGTCGAACTCGCAGTCATTTCGTAACATTTCTTCCATTCATAATATAGAAGACTACCTCAACTTCAACCTCCGAAATTTTGGTTAATCTATCTTAACGATAAGTGCCTCAAAATAATTTTCAAAAATCCGCGCAATGCATTCTTATGGGAAAATTGCGATTTTCGGGAATTTCTGGCATCGAACTCATGATAGCTAGCGTCGAAGTCTGCATTATTTTGGCATCTAGAGTGTAGGGCCAGTACGTCGAAAAAATCTGACGTCGATGGCGCTTGTGGAACATGGTCAGAATTCGTATCCCCTATATATATATATATCTATATATATATCTATACGAGTAAAAGTTGCTTGCATACTGCAAGCTATCCGTTGAATACAGTATCATACCAAGTACTGCCTCAGTTCAAATTTAAAACTTCGCGCCAAAGACCGCCTGGCGACGAACTAAGAACCCGATCGTGAGAGAAGACAGCAAAATAATATTAGATAAGTGCCATCCTTACTTGTTCCAAAGTTTCGATTCAATATCTTATCGGGAAGGTCCCACGCCTCTGTCACCATTCCGGGTCTTATCTTTCCAGCTTATCGTGAGGCATTTAAAAAGATTTCCGCAATGCATTTCTTATGGAAGAATTTTGCATCCACCTGGCGTCGAACTCACTGTCATTTGGCTACATTTTTTCCATGAGAAGCATAGAAAACTACCTCAACTTCAACCTCCGAAATTTTGGTTACTCTATCTTAACGATAAGTGCCTCAAAATAATTTTCAAAAATCCGCGCAATGCATTCTTATGGGAAAATTGCGATTTTTGGGAATTTCTGGCATCGAACCCATGATAGCTAGCGTCAAAATCTGCATTATTCTGGCATCTAGAGTGTAGGGCCAGTACGTCGAAAAAATCTGACGTCGATGGCGCTTGTGGAACATGGTCAGAATTCGTATCCCCTATAAATATATAGGTATATATATATATATATATATATATAGGTATATCCGGAGAGTTAGCTATATATAATAGATATATAGGTATATCCGGAGAGTTAGCTATATATAATAGAAGATATAGGTAATAGGTATATCCGGAGAGTTAGCTATATATAATAGATATATATACACAGACACACACTTATAAACACGATTCAATTTCCGTTTTTACGATGAGATAATAAAGAATGAAGAACAATCAGTAAGTTAAAATATTCATTTGCAAAATCATAGGAAAAGTAAAGTATGATAAACTTTTAAAAATGATCGCTAATTATTTCTCATCCAAGAAAAGCTCACACGCTCCCAATAAAAATTAGATGCAAAATTCCATTCTGCTCTACTTTTGGGTGAAATAAATCGCTCAAAGCCACATGAAAAACTGTCCCCGATATTTACATTTGAAAAAAAAAAAATTGGGAAATAAACACCATCAATCAATTATCCATATCCAAAAATTGCAAACAATCTTTTATGGCATTCACATAGTTCAGTTCACCATGCTTCCCATTTCGTAGTTCTGCAGAGTTAATGCTTCTACCATTGAATTCATTGAAATCAATTAGTTAACTAATACAGAAATATGAAAGTGAAGTCATAATTTTAAAGTTAATATGATATCATACTCTCAATTCACAGCATTTAACCTCATGCTAATAATGTTGTCCTCCGTAAGATGGAATGCCAGTTTCCACTCTATTGTCTGTAACACATTTTAATTTACGAATCTCTTGAATGAAATCTCAACACACTTTATTATCCCATAAGCCAGAGAGATAGAGTATTTCCATCCGAAAATTATTTCAAGCCATTTATCATTTCCGCTATTTATTCAGGGAGGTCAGGCCCAACTGGGCCAAATCGACCTCCGTTATCTTTCAAATAACTAATAAGTAAACAAAAGGAAAAAGAGTTACGTGAGAATGGATTTGAGGTCGAAGCGGGAAGAGAAAGGTGATGATCCTCTTCGAACATTCTTCAAGGGTGAGATGAATTTCGCTCATATTCGATCACGAGCGTATTTCGAGAATCTAAGGCGATTTCTACGACTGCAGCATACACAGTAAAAGACGGTAAAGGCGCTTTTCGGGGGAACACAAATGAAAAACGCGCTATAGTCGGAAGAGCGTCATAACCGGGGTACGAAAACTTTCTTTTACGTTAGAAAAAGGGAAGGATATTTTAGATCTTTAAAACTTAAATAAGCGCTTCACATCTTAAAATGAAAATGGTACTTCTCTAGTGTCTTGCCACAGCTATAGATGTCTAGAGAGTCCTCGAACTATTATTGAGTATGACCAGTTATTCTTGTTATTCCTTTTTAAAGAATGGTCTCCTTTTCATACAAATAGCGTCTTTGTTTATTTTTTAAGTTTGGTCATTTTCAGTCTAAATGCAGTAATTTTTACAGATAAACAAATGATAAAGAATATTTCAGTCCATTGACAAGATAAGCGGATTGGAGCGGCGGGGATTATAAGCGGATAGAAGCAGCATTTTTACCATGTTTTTAGAGTGTAAGGGAACCTCGTCATATACTTGGTTTGATAATTGGCTCCCTGCGTTTCTTCATATTTTTCACGAGCCTAGCTCATCTCACTAAACATCCTTTCCTAAGCGTCACTGATATGAAATTAGAGGAGGATATTATACTCGCTGTGTAGGGATTTAAGATACTTTCTCTGATCTAGTTTCCAGCACCTAATACAGTACTATAAGTTACAAAACTTTCAACACTTCCCAATTACTGAATTAATTCAAAATTCTATATCCTTTAGCAGCGGATATTATTTCAGAAGCCGTAAATACGAAATTTTATCTCCATCCAGTTGAAAAAAATGTGTCAATTTGTAAGACTATACCACACATACATTGACGAAGAAACGAGAAAGTAATGTAACCGTGAACATATTCCGATTGCAGCATCAACTTTCAGTAGAAAATTCAAAATTAATACCATATAAGCTGATAGAATATCGAAAGAAGGGTCTTCTTCACGAAGGAGCAGCTTTCAGAATCGACTCATTCTCCATCACATATTTTTCCTATGTTGCTTTCGTATCTTGATGCAAAGCAAGTCACAGAGAGATTTATGTTTATCAGACTAAAGTTAATTACTTAAATACGTCTCTGGCACTCATAGCAGAACTTCTCTGATTCGTACAGGTTAAAAATAAGTTTCTATTTAGAGCCGCAAGTCAATCCGGAACGATCGCTCAGCCTTTTTTTCTTTTGCAAATTAATTTACGATGTGAAATAAATACAGCTACAATTGCACTAGAAACACCTTAAACATATGCGATGAAGCATTCTCAGTTAGGAGCAGATAACTGTTCTTTCCATAATAAATCATCATCATAAGATATGGAATACAATTCATGAGTTGTCATAAGATAATGGAATCAACCATATGATATCGATTCATTCATTCGATTTTATAGTTAAAATACTATCTGATAAAAACTGTGAGACAAACTGATAAATCACTGCTTAATTCTTTTCTATAACATTTAAAAACCCTTACGTAAATAAACCAACTAACTCTTTGATAATCTTTATTGATAATTATATCTCTTGTAGAACTTCGCATAGTTTATTTCACCATGTTTCCTAAGTATGGATGATAACAATGTGAATTCATTTCTAATAAGATAAACAAGGAAAATGGGCGTTTGTGAAACATATTATTTCCTACTTCACCTTTTCACTTATGAGCCAATATTCTATCGCCATTAACAGCAGCTATTAAACGAAAATCACTTAGGAACGGCAGCCTTCCTTTGAAAGCATAACTTCGATGCAGCTCATATTTTCATCAGGACGAAATCTTCCAGGGCTAATTTACTAACAGAAAGGTAAAACTCTCAAAGCAAAAGAAGAACCTTAATCTCACTATACACGAATGGCCAAAGTTACATTATTAGACGATATTTCTATGGATTAATACAAGTGATTCAAGATTAAAGACCAATTTAATTTCGCCTTTCGAGTATGTTTTCCAAAACTAACGAACCGATCCGGAGCCTACAAAACTTACAAGCTTTCGTTTTTAAACAAACCTTAATTACGTAATTTTATCAGTTTCTTTTATAATACCTGTATAATAGACAAATGAACCAAATATGTACACAGATTATAGTTAAAGAGCTCATCTTTGACCGCATAACTTCTGACACGACTGTTAGAACTGAGAATGTAGCTCGGTGATAAGTCGAGAGCCAACTGTACTTTTAGTACATCTACTTCTTTCAAATATTTAGCATAATTTACCAAACTCGCAGAATAATCTCGAAAGAAAATCATCTGCACTCGAATTCCGAGGAATGGCGAACTGCATAATACCGATCGTGTCCACGAGAGGATATAAGAACGTTACATTGGTATTTTGAGCTATTGTCGATTTCTGGACCAGCAATAACCTTTGCATGGTCCAAAGAGCAAACTAAGATCCTAGAATTAACAATCACTCCATAAACAACAAACTTCAGACAAAGGGTCCACGACGAATGCACTCCCAGAGCGTCAGATTTTACGCTTTCGTTTGATATGAACGGCAATTAACGGATATAATGGATGGTTTTTACTCCTCCACACTCCCGACTTTTAATGGGTGACTTCTCTTCCGTGAAATCACTTGGAAATCTCTTCAGAAATCACTTCGATACCTTTTCAAGATCTCTTTCCCCGACTGAAATGACAATGCTAGGAACTGTCGTCGACAACGAGAGAAAGCTGAGTGGGATGGAAGCATACCTCGACTTAAGCACACCCACCTACCGCTGAACACCTTGTGAGTGGGTACCGAGTTTGATGTGCCCACGCTTCTACGTGAACTCATGGTAGTTAACGGAGTAAATGAAGCCGAAACACAAATATGGTGCGCTCAAGTCTACGCTACTCAACAAGTGGAAGGAAATTACTCGTCTTCCAATTTCTATTCGAGACATACTTCGAGGTAAAATAAATTCATAACCCATCAAGATCTTAAAATATTCTTCCTGACTTAACAGGTAATACGCTAAATGAATATCGCGAAATTATACTTAATTTAACAATACCGTAATTACCCGAAACGGTTGGAAAAATTATATCCGGAAGAATTAATAGGGATATTCCAAGATGAATCGCTTCACAATTGAATCAATAGAATACTATAACTTCGGCAATTGTTCGATCATTTCTCTCGGATATTAACAGCACTTTTTAGATCTCACAAATTGATATCCAGTCCCACCATTTGAACCTTATAGATTATAGACAGCCAATTAAAAAGACATTTACAACCCTCTGACGATAACATCAATAAAGACGAAATCAAAACGTATTTACGAATTTACGTCGGAGATGCTTAAGTCTTTACGATAAGAATAAAAATTTATCAAGCGTTCGAAGTCCTCCCAAAAATTCTTGGGTATAAATTAATGCAAAAGATGCTATTTCTAATTTACGATAGGAACTTGAGAGAAATAAGGCAAAATTAAGATGCTACGCAAAACCAAGCCGATGGATTTCACGCAAACAATCACTCATAAAGAAATATTTAAAGCAAAAACGAAAGTTTAAAAGAGGATCATTACCATTGAACTTTATCTCTAGCATTACTTTTCTAGTAAATTTCTCATAATCTTCCGAGAGAAGGGGAACCGTTAAGAATTTAAAGATGGGTAAGCTGATGGAAAATAGAAACGTAAATACGGTGGAATTCAAGCTCAATCCGCTACACTTCAAGTTAAACTAATTCAACCACTTGATTTGAATCTCACTGGCCATTTTCAACGCTTTCAGAGGCATTTTCAAAAGATACGAGGTGCTAATTCTACATTACGGAACTGCCAATTGAGGCGATAATTTATGGCGACACTCGCAGTTATCAATACATTTTATGCAAACACCGATGGCAAATGGCGAAAACACTCGCTCTTTTCAGTGTAAAAATCATTATCAAGCAGCGTCGTTAATTTTCTAACAAAGGCTAGAAATTAAATCCATTTGAGAATATCAAGCAAAATTAGGCGAAGCGCAATATTTAACACAATACATTATACTGAGGATACCCATCTCCTGCAAAAGCATTAACCTGCCTTTTCACCCCTGCCACGACCGTAACTCGTCCACCTTTCTACATATATACCACCAATTCCCATTGCTTCCAATTTACATTGTAAATTTATTTTCCCTCGTTCGTTTAAGTATTTAAGGTATTCATGTGAAGGATATGTGCCCAATGATGGCGCAACTCCACACCGAAACCTTGGTTGTTTAAAAAAAACCACACACACACACAGTGGACATATTTATGGTGTAATTTATTAATTTCACAACGAATTAAAAGTTGACACAGTCGACAGTGATTTCCCGCGTTGGATTTCTTTTCAGTTGTATTTAGGATAAATAAGAGTTGGGTAGAAGGAGACACGATGGTCGTGAGTCATCCTTCCCACGACCTGCTGCAGGCGATGCCTAATCCAAAAGGGGCAACCTGCTCCTTCACGCCCACCACCGCTTCCCTTCCAAGGAGAAAGTCTTAGAAACGAGGAAAAAATAACAGAGCATTCCGCTGCGAAGAAGGCAATGAATGGCACGAAACTGAGACCGCATGCTATTCCGACCTCGCTCGTCATATTTCCAAAACAAAACGAATTAATATGTAAAGAGTGGTGTAATGTCGCAGAATCACAAGAGATCGACTTTCGATCGATGAAAATAAAAAAGAGATGCGGAATGAGAGACAGCAAGCATATAAAGGTAGTCATATGAAGGGAGCAAAAAAAATTAATTTCAAAGAATTTGTCACCTTTTTAATCAGCGACTTCTTAGATTATGTCTGACAGCTGATTGAGCAAATTTTGAAAATTACTCTTATATCTTAAAGGAATCAAAATGAGTATTACAAAATAATTAAAACTACAGAGCAGGTACATATTCCTACTCTAGTTTATTTAGGGTAGAGGTATCACTTCCAGTAGCATGCTCCCAAAAAAGGCCAATGAATTACATAGTCGAGATTTCATGAAATGAAAGATACAGAAAAATATTGGAAGCTACAAGTTTTGGACTCAAATTTTCAACGAAAATCAAGTACCGTTACCTTCCTAACACTTGACTCCACTTTTAGAACAACTAATAATAAAATGAATCTTATCAAACGGTGATAATCCATTTTTAAAAATTTAATAAAACTCACATAATACCTAATGTATACCCAAGAGTAAACTTATAGGTCCCGTAAAAAAATTAAATAAACAAATAGTTAACTTAAAATACTCTATAAATCGACTGACTATCCTAATTGAATCCCATTATATTTATATATATATATATACATATATACACACGAGTAAAAGTTGCTAGCATACTGCAAGCTAACAGTTGAATGCAGTATCGTACCAAGAAAGGCTTTAAAACAATGTTAAAACTTCACGTAAAAGACCGCCTGGCGTCGAACTAAGGGCCCAATCGTGCGAAACAATGGCATACGAATGTTAAATATGTGCCACTCTGACGAGTTTCAAAGTTTCAATTTAGTATCTTATCGGGAAGGTTCTAAAATAAGATTCCGTTATTCCCGTTTGAAATGCATGGTAGTATCGGAATGACACTCTTGCATCGAACCAAGGACCACTAGACGAACGGTGAAATTCATGAAAGAATGTTTTCAAACGCCTCTGTCACCATTCCGGGTTTTATCTTTCCAGATTATACGTAAGGCATTGAAAAAAATTCAAAAATTGCAGCAATGCATTTCTTATGGAAGAATTTCGCACCCACCTGGAGTCGAACTCACTGTCATTTGGAAACATTTGTTCCATTAGTAATATAGAAGTCTACCTCAACTTCAACCTCCGAGATTTTGGTTCATCTATCTTACCTATAAGTGCCTCAAAATAATTTTCAAAAATCCACGCAATGCATTCTTATGGGAAAATTGCGATTTTTGGGACATTCTGGTATCGAACCCATGATAGCTTGCGTCGATATCTGAATTATTCTGGCATCTACAGGGTGGTGCCATTAAGTCGAAAAAATATGACGTCGACGGCGCTCGCCGCTATTCCGAAAGATCCTGAACTATCTCCGCGAATACAGCTAAAGAATTTACCTTATCTACCGAAAAAGTGAAACCAGAAAATATGAATAAACGTTAAATCAATTTTCATCAAATCGCAGTCATTTTCACTAAACATACCCCTTACACTCAGGAATGACTCAAGAGCCCTATCATTGACTCCATATTTATTGATATTGAAAATGATTCCCTAACTTCCATACAGTGTTGTAGTAAAAAAATACGACAGCACCCGCAGAATCAGATACCTCGAATTAATTGATAATATTCATTAAAAACGAGGATACTTCTACTTCAGCCTCGAACAATTTAGGATCACCGGTTAAAACTAAAAAAAAAAAAGGATTCTATTCTTGGCAACTGCTTCAATTTCAATTCTTTAAGTTTCTCAAAGGAGTGAGGGCTTTTCTAATTACTTTATTTCTAACTATCGCAGTTTCAATAAAATAAAAGCCATGGACTCAAAAAAATGTTAATATTAGGTATTGTTTTGCAATGGAGGAGTCATGATAATGAAAGAAAGTAGTTCTCAAGATAAAATATATGAGCTGTTTAGCAAGCTTGCTTGCATCTGCACTTAATTTTACTTTTTAAGCGTGTAAACAAATACTTCCGAGGCTGGAACAACATCACCAAATGGGGACCTTCACGAAAAATACCTAATAAAAAGGAGACTTTCAAACGTCTATATATTCTCGTTAGAACAAAAAGAGTCGATGATATCCGGACAAGGGTAGACGCCGGTTTGATAGAAAGATTAGAAAAGTTTCAATGCGTAGTGTCACTGAATAGACATGAATTCGAGAGAAGAGAACAAAGCTTCTGAGATGTGAGCGCAGAAAAAGTTTAAACCATAGAAAGGCGAATCAGATTTTAATATGGCGAAGTGGAAACGAAGCTGAGAGGCAAAAAGAAGCGGATAAAAAGTTGAACCGCAAGAGTTCGAGTAGATGGAACACGGAGAGCCTATCTTAAACAGGAAGAATTCCTGAGACTAGTATTACTTGATGAGTTAAACAGAAAAGAAAGTTATTGGGAAGAATAAAGGGTTTCCAAAATTTGTAATATCTCAAAATATTGATACAACACTTATCGAAAACCCACAGGCTTAAATCTTATGCTAACAAGTGAATTAACGATAAAACTTTTCCTCGAGATGTAACCATTTGAATTATACTGATTCTGACAACTTCAAGTTTGGGAAAAAACTCTTCTACTTAGAAATTTTCTACGCCAGAAAAGCCCCTGTTCTCAAAACAGGAGAATATTAAATTCGCTTCGATAAGTACAGTTGCTAGTAATGGGACGATTCCAAAATATTTACCAATTCCAATAAATCTTTAAATTTCAGACTCCGATATTATTTCCTATTCTAATAACCGAAATCATCAACATCGTTGTTAGTAACTGCTTGTTCGGCAAACATTTTATGAACGGTTTATTTCGTAATTAAACATTTAGTAGATTCATTGATGTTATACAGCTTATGAAAAGAAGCAGAGTATCCTTCTCATTAAAAATCTTGTGGACCATTAATAATAATAATAATTTGATGTGAAAACTGAATCAAACTAGAACATAGACCATTAAAATTTAGAAACTGAACTCGGAGACCTCATTTCTACAAAGAATTAGTAAATTAATTTCACATCAAATAACATATTTAGGCGTTATTAAGACATAGATTTTAGTTACATTACAGTCGAAATCAAAACGTTTTTATTTATACTTAGAATCTGAATAGTAAGAGTGGGATTTTAAATATTCCAATGAATCATTTTGGAATCGGAAATTAGGTTAAACATTCTCAGATAACCAAAAGGGTATTGATATCCCCGACTCCGAGAAATCTACGATCTAATCACTAATATTTGCGGTACGAGAAATTTAAGTTATATGATGTTTCAGTAACAATTAAATCGATTTGCTCCCGTTCGAATCACTGTAGACAAAGCGCTCAGCTCGTTGTATAATCTCGTAGTAGAATATAGCGGTTATCATGTGTCGTGGCCGATCTGTTAAAGCGAGATAAATAAGGCAAACAGATGTTACGACTATTAATTTCTAAAATTCCTTTTCTCCAGGGATAGGATACGCAACACTGAGCAATTAGAGAAATATCCTTACGGTAAGGCTGAACATATGTCGTGTTTTTGGTGGGACAGTACTATATCTACTGGCTGGCCATAGAATCAAAATATGTACTTTGTTCCGTTTAAGCCTTCGCGAAAAATTACGATATTTTTCGTTAACATTCAATAGCAATCTTCCCCCCCCCTTTATCTTTCAACTTCTTGCAGGGTGCTTTGTCTATGATTAAGATTGAATTTCCATTAATAAAAAAAAAACAAGAATTATTTCCAATAAAATCTGCATCGAAGTAAGTAGACATCCCTAACAAAAATCAAACAAGAAAACTTTCCCGCTTTGTCACATTTGTCCTGTTGTAAAGTAGACGGGAGTTGTCAGCCGCATGGCGGTTCGAACGGCGTATATGTAGATGGAAATCGAGTAATGGCTCCAAAGCCGTACTTTCCAGGTTTTACACATTATTCTCATAAAGATACTTCCGAGAAAAATGCCCTCCTCGTGACATGAGGGGAATTTTAGGAAATTAATCGAAAATGCAGCTTATTAATTATACAACCATGGTCATGAACAAAATTACAACCATAGAAATTAACGTATCTCTCTTTAGTGATTCTGAATACATCACAGATCAAATTGCGACTGTTGGCTGCGAGCCATGTTTTAGAAGGTAACCTTGTTCACCCAGGCGTATGTTTTATTCTTCTCACAGACACAGGTGAATAGCTCTCAGATTAAATCCTTATGACGGTAACATCATTTTATTAATCTTGGGCTAAATTTGATTGATAAGAAATTCGCGTACACTCAGAATAAGAATTATTAATCCATTATATTAATTACATTATTAATCCATTATAACTACCAAGTTCTCTAATTCAATGATCTTCAACGATTGGCCTTCCGCGGCACACACTGCTACGTGGATGACTAAACCATACCCTTTTTTGTTTTAATTTGATCCTACGATAAATGACCATATGTTAAAAAAACTGTATCTGGAATAAAATTTATTGCTTCAAATGAAAGCTCTTATAAAACAAAAATGTAAATGAAAAAATAAGCGCGTATGAAATAATTTTTTTAATAATGTGCCCTCGGAGATTGCGCGTCACACTTATCCGAGAGCTTACCCGCGGTACACCGGTTGGGAAGCACTACTGTATTTGATCACGTTAAGGACGCATATCTACGACGGAAGGATCCATTTTGCAATGTTTGAAGTGATAAAATAACGAGAGAGAATATTGAATGAGGAAGGTCAATTTAACTGCCTGGGTGAGATGCTTAAGAGAATGGATATAATAGTTAAATGAATGAAAGGCGATGCATGGATGAATCAGAAGCAAAAAAGCATCCAGGGACAGAGGAGGGATTTGAATACAAGAGGCTGTATAAAACCTACTTGGCCCTAAAAGGAATAAAGCGAATGTTACGCATGGCGTGATTCTGCCATTAACATAGATCAGCATTTACCTTAGGAGGCTATTATTCATAAAAATGAAACGCTAGAAGGCTTTATCGTCATTTCGAATGAAAAACTGAGGGAAACCTCTCCATGTTTTGAAATTAATTATTAGCAAAGATTCCAATACTTCGTTAACTGTAAAAGATAAAGGATACAGCAGTTATAATCAACACAAAGCAAGCGCACTTGCAGTAATCGATGAAATGATGAATGTGTAATTGGTAATGGTGTGGAAAATAGAAATTTACCAAAAATATATCTACTGAAATATTTTTGACAACAACGCTTTCAGTCACGACGAATCGAAAAATTAAATGATGTAAATGTAACGTTTCCTTCAAATACTAAGAATCAAAACCTGTAAATAATTAGTGTGCCCAAAATTTAAGGCGAACGTTATGGCAAATGCCAGCTTGAACCTACGCGAATTCCATCAATACCAAGGAGTTTGAAATATGTTTTAACCGAAACATCTCCTAGTAAAAGATATGGCCCTCGCAGAAAATACTACGCTTCGTCAAAATTTCTCCTTTAAAATTAATCTACAGGACATAAGATTTTTTTGGTGGGCGATAAAAGTATAAGCCAAAGACTCTTCTTGTAAGTCATCTTAATCTCCTTTCTATTAAACCTTTTCTTGTTTTCTCCGACATTGCTTTTCAGTAAACTATCATTAAAACGGTTGATTCTTCTTTCCCTTCTTTCTTTTTCAATTTTCGGGTCTCTTCAAGAACAACTCACCCATCTGATACCTTCTCTTGGTACATGGGTGGTCTGAAAAGTTTCCAACATTACGCCATTTCTCGACATGTTTTCTGAAAATTTTCTAAAGATTTCTGAAAAATCTGGGGTCGGAAACGAAAAAAAAGGAAACCACCCTTGTATATTCCACGTGTATCAGTAATAAAACCGTTCTTCTTTTTCAGAATACGAGGGTGGGTCAATAAGTCCGTGACCTTTTAAATAAAACACATATTTTGCCTAACGTTTCTCCTTTTACTTTAACCCTTTCTAAAAATAGGACTTGTTGAAAACCTCAAAATATGCATTATTTTAGCGATGATTTCATAATCTAAGCCAAATCTCATCCTATCGAGCCATTTATTTATATTTGGAAATAGTAAATAGTCGCTGGAAGCTTAATCTGGAGAATATGTTGGATATAATAAAAGTTGGTACTTCAAATCATTAAATTTCTTCCCTTAGTGGCTGTGGACCTTTGTACAGTCCTTATGGAAGAGCACTTTCTTTTGGTAAATGTGGTCCTTTTTCCTTTAATTCTCGATTGAACTAGTCCAATAAGTTTGAATAACATTCTAAATTTACTATTCTTCCCTCTTGGAGGTAATCAATGTGCTTCATATCGCGTGGGTTCCAGAATATTACCGCCGTGACTTTTTTGGCTGACAGACACGCCTTGGTCATCTTCGGCGCGAATTCGCCCCGAGAATCCACTGTTTCGACTGCTGCTTGGTCTCCGGTGTGTTGTGTTGGTCTCCATGTTCCTTCTACTATACACTTACGTGGTTGGTCTGAAAAGTTTCCGACCCAATATTTTTCAGAAATCTTTAGAAATTTTTCAGAAAATATGTCGAGAAATGGCTAAATGTCAAACTTTTCAGACCATCCATGTATGAAATGGCGTAAAACCTCATTTGGATTTCTTTTGAACAACGACAAGAACACTTTTGAAGTAGTCACACCCACCTTTCGTGGTCAACTGAGAGCAAGCGCGGAACACATCATATGAATAGCTTTCTCATACCCAAATGATCAGTCAAAATCGAAACAACCAAGCTATACGATATGCCTATGGTCTCTACGATCTCGCGCACTTTCAATCTCCGATCGGCCAACTCTATATCATGGATTTTTTCCTTTGTTACTGTTGTGGAGACCTCAATTGAGCGTCCAGAACGACCGGCGTAACTTGTGCCTGTGCCACCACAAAAAAATTCAGTAAACCACATTTTTACCTTTTAAATCAATGTTGCAGAGTCCAAATAGTATTTATCTAGCTTCTTTTTGATTGTAATGATTGTTTTCTTCCACAAAATAATTATACTTAAAGGGTACACGAAATTCGCTTTTTCCCATTTTCGAAAATTCACGTAGTTATCTCAGTTCAGTGGCTTTAAAACACAAACTAAACAACTCAACTATCTAGAACTTTGATATTTACCCGTTCAAAGATAGTTCTTGACTAGAGTAGGATTAATTTTCAGGTTAATAGTCGGGAAAATCACGAGGTCACGGACTTATTGACCCACCCTCGTACTTTAAATTATAAACTCTTTGCCTTCCAATAAAAAGTTTGATCCATCTTATTTTCTCTTAAATTATTCCTAATTATGATTGAAAAACAATCTATGTAAATTGTCTGATCTGAACTGTCTGCTTAATTCATTAAATGCGTTCAGTAGGCAGAGATGATATAACAAATGTAAAGACAATGATAACGCAACAAAATTAATTTAGTCTTTATTCACCGTTGTTTATCGTCAGCTTCGTCCACGTGCTCTACGGTGATACCTTTTTAATAAATAAATAAAGAATTAAAATAAAACAAAATTATTTTGCGAGGTGGGATAGCCGTATGCTTTCCACGTGTCATTCACGGAAAAATAATCATCGAAGAGAATTACATCAGCTACGCGGAGTAAAGTAAGATTTGAAGATAATTAATTTACTCCGCATTCGTTTCTGAGGATGGAGTCAGTTTGTGTACGTATTTGTATAGGGTTTAAATATTAATCCCTAAGAGTGAAATGAGCCCAAGGCATGAAAGATGGAATGGTGTAAGGACATCCTAAAACAGAGATTCAAACTATGTACTGAAAAAAGGCGCCAACTAAAACGAGTCTACGATAGTAAATAGTCGATCTGATTCATGTATATTCCCATACATAGGCTGGAAGATGGACAGATGAATCGACTCGTTTGCGCAACCTATCGCCTCGCACATTTACCGATAATTTTCTCACGGACCTATGCATTTTCGCCACGAAATATTTATGGTCTCCTTGGAAATCAGCTAAAGTCAACTAATTGGATGTCTCCTTCGAATGGACACTTCGCTCCTTGCAGAAATGAAGATAAGGCAAAGTTTGGGTGCATTTCGAAAGAAGAGAAATGAAAATCTCAATGAAATACTATAACAAAATAAGATTCTCCTAGCAAGATCACAACTTGCACTTCACCTGCTTCATTAATTAACTAACCTGCTTAACGTGATGAAGTTGCAAGGTGTTGCATCAAAGGAAACTCAAAAGAAATGTCACTAAAATGGTGACCATTTATGATTAACAAAAACTGAACCAAATTGATTTTATAATGATTATTTGCCACACTGTTCCTCCTAATTAGGAAAAATGCCGAGAATTAATAAAGAGATTTAAGAGGCGTTTCGTTAGAAACGTGACTCATCTTTGTTTTTTCTTTTACAATGACTAAGCACCCAAATAAGAGATTTCTTTGCTGTCGGAGATTTTAAGCTACGAATGTTAGTTTTCCAGATATTTCCATGGATTGAAAGATACAGGTTGTGAATTAGGTAAGCAATGAATGCATAAATATAATAGTTCAAGCCAAAGGAAAATATGCACAGTTCTCCACTGGAGTTCCAATTGAAATGCTTTGATTCTATTCACCGTGAAGAATTGAACATAGCATAACGGTTTCAACGATGAAACCGCTAGCTCGGTGGTAATAAACATTTGTGAAAATATTAACACTACGCACAATTTTTCGCGATGAATGATATATCCAGGTTCCACAAATTGAAGGCTGAGATACTCCATTACATCTTTGATTCTATTTTTCTCCTACGACTTTGGATATTGAAATATTTGGAGAACAACAACATCGATGTTTTAGATTACGCGGTAAAAATTTTTCTTGACTTTTCTCAATTTTCAAGGATACCTTCTTATAATGATTATCATTAGAAATAAGACAAATGCAAGCATAATCGCGCGGCATAAAATTTCTAAATTAAACGAAATTTAAGTAACTTGGTACGATAAACATTTGACCCTTTCTTCAGCATTACTGTAAGCCTAAATTTATGAAGAAGAAAGAAAGTACGAACACGAACAGATCATTATCTAGCATATTACCGCATCCTATTTTTTTAACATCGAAATAATCTACGTCTGATAACCGCAACGAAAGTTTCATCAAATCAAACGGTCCTTTCCTTGGCGTTTAATTTCATTAGGGAAATGCCGAAAAGGTCTGTCCCCCACTAAATCCTCCTTTGATCGCCTAATTGCATAATGTATCGGCGCGCTCCACTGCAGGATTTTACGGAACATTTCGCTTAAAGCCCTCGACCAGAAATAAATGGAAGTCACACCATTCATCAGAAAAAAATCATCGACCTTGACCCACACAACCCAAGCGAGCATCGTTAAACATAACAAATCAATTCTTCTTTCTTTTGTTGACAGACGTTCTCCGCTCATCAGAAACCGTATCAGGGTCAAACGAAACGCCTAGTTTCTTAAAGATACGTTTCTGATAAAAAAAGACACGGATCACTGCACGAAAGGGAAAGCTAAAACGAGAGTGGGATGAAAATGACCATTATAGACACAGCATGCTATCCCACTTTCATAACACCAGCAGTAAGAGCGCATGGCCCGTAACGACTCAAATAGATATTAAATAATATCAGAATCCTACCCATTACATCACCGGACCAGCGAAATCTGCCTCTTAACAATAGGTGGCAGAGGTCTATTTTAATTGTAATAGGTTAAACTGAAAAGTGATGTATCACATTCAATGAAATAGTTTACGTATATTATAATTATCATAACGAACTGCTGCCTACTCCATACCTCAGGCTATGAAGCACATCAAGACCCTATCAATGTAATTCTACACCTCATAAATAAAAACCTTACACAAACCGAACATAAATATAAAGACTGGCTAATTAATCGACTTGCATTAGATAATAATAATTTGATTGCTTACGGAACAGTGATCAAAGGAAACTTATTAATCTGAACTTAAATGATTATAATCTTCGTCAGCTCCAGAAAATCGTTTTAAGTATCTGTAAGTTTCGGTTTTAAGTACATTATCGGTATCGTTGTTTGGTAACATCTTAATGTGAAACGATTTAAGTCGAATGGCAAATTAAATAATTTCAAAAGAAAGCTCTCCTCAGTGGGTGACAACTAAACGATTTCGAAAATTTCCTAGCAAGAAAGACAGTACCTCCTAAAGGTTACGTCGACTTCTTTAGAGCAGATTATTGAGCACCGAAACAGTGAGTAACCTCAGCAGCCATGTCGTGAGCTGTGACATTAAAATTTAAAAAAATAATAATCTGAAGGATGTCACGTTTCAAAGAGGTTGATATTACGATAGGCTGCGAAGAGGCAATTGAACGAAAACAGCGAAGGTAAAATGGTGGGCGAGGTCACGGCGCGCTACCCTGGGGAAAAAATAGGTCACCCCGAGCGAATCTTTCCGAGAATGTATAAATTTCCTCTAAATGCTATCAAATGCCACGGCAGACACAGAGAATCTATACAAAATACCTTTAGAGCTGATAAATGGTAGTATGATAAGCCGCTCGCACAATTAATTAACGCACGATTATTTCATTCACTTCCTCCTCTTATCAAATAACTTAAGTCGTCATTAATCGTTTTGAGTGGGCATCCATGTGCAATTCATTCGCCACTAAAAATCTTTAGCGCATCAAGCACAATTATAAAAGTCAATAAGAGAAAACAAACAGAAGGCGTTTTGCCCACACCGAAAAGAAAGGTCTTGAATCATACTGAGGCACCAAGGCCGATTGCGTTTGGCCTACAAGAGTGACGGCAAGTTAAAATCCATCTTAAATCGATAAATTGACTGAACATCTTCAGCTTGGGGACTATCTAATACAATGCAACCAATAATTTTCGTAAATTTTGGAAAAAATTAAGAATGATTATGGAAGATTTATTAAAGTCATTCGAGGGGAAAATTATACAAATGAATGAGATGTGGTCAATTCGATTTCGGATAGATCGCGAATTCGACAAGCTTTCTTTTCCTGAGAAGAGAAAGTATTAGATTATCATGAAACCCTCACAATTCTTGGCTTCGAGTACAAGTAAGTACTATATATTTAAACAGGAAGGATGATATGAGAATTGTATCGTTTCAAAACTGAAATCTCTCCTGTCCCATTTAACTAATTTTTAACGGTAATTGATAAAATTTCATGCCACTGACACAATTGCTGAAACATGCATGGTATTTCCAATGTATTTAAAGTGCGAGGAAATTAAAAGATGATGGAACTCATGACCTAAATTTAATTTTAACATTATGGAATAACTTTTTTCGCTTGAATTAAAAAATGCCAAGTCAATAGTTAGTCACCTGTATGACTGCACATGAAGTTATACGATAGAATTTAAGATCTTTCCAGTACTTTCAGATTTTATGAGCATTTTTTAAGATCCAAGTTTTAAAAAATAGCAGTTAAAACTACCCAAATATATCTACCATCTTTACCTTTTGTAAACAATCTGTTCTTCAAACTTGGCAGTGATATATTTAAGACAGATATTAATACCTCCAATCCATCGAACCGGTAATCGAACGAACGGCGAAAAGAAAACATTGAATACACAGTGATACTGAAATACCAGCTAATTTTACAGAGTGAACCTTCGGAGACAATAACTTAGAATAAATTATGAATTTAAGACTACACGAAATCACGAAACCTATTTTATTCCACTGAGTGAAAGAACGATGCATTCTAAACAAATGCGCGTTTTTCGCCGCAACGACGACGGAAAAGAAATAATGAAGATGAATAAAAATGTGATGAAATACCACTTGTGATGAGATCTTCTTAAGGAACTATGCAGTAAAACCGCTACATCGTCACTGATACAAATTTTATTCCAACAAAAAGTAGAAACCACTTTAGACAAAGCAGCACGTCATCAATTGATACGAGAGACACTTAAAGAAGACCTTTTCTGAATAAAAACGACCGTCGAGAGCTTTAATAGAGAATCTCCTGGTTTCGTTCAAAAACGCTCCCATTCCTTTAACAAATATTCACCGTATAGGTCCATCGAATATCCGTTCGACAAGCCCTAGCGCGAAATTCTCTTGAATATCTTGCCGAGCATGGAAAATCAACACAGCTCTAGCATCTCCCTATCCATGGAAGCAGGTTGAAGGCCGCAAAATGTATCGCGGGTTCCGGTAACTCTTCAGCGTGGGATGTCCCGTTTGGCCTCAAGGATATGCAAAGCATCGCGATCAGATAGATATCGATGCGAACTCAGAGAGAAAGATTAGGCGATGGATCGTAGAGTACCAATTAAGAGAATCGGAGAATACGTGAGTTCGCGAAGGACGATGCTAATGCAACTAATGAGCAGCCGAAAAATTGTGAAAATTTCCCTCTTTGGCAACTCCCGCCTAAAAAGAGCGTGTCTCTTCCATTCCTCGAGAGAAACCCGCGTTTCGCTGTTGCTACACTCATCTCCATTTACTTCCCGCGCGATAAGCGGCTCCATTGAATCCCCGATTATGGTTCATTCGACAAACCAACGTGCCAATGCAGAGCGTGCGACAACAATCTTTGCTTCTTAAGTTTCTTCTCATATTTTGCCGGCCGAATACAAGAGGCTGACGCCACAAGACCCTTATAAGGAGGCAGTGCAAGGCGGGCGAATAACACGGGGGCGGGACAGCTGAGGTTGGCCGAGAAAGTCTCGCCGAGGATGACTGAAAGAAGAAGGCGATGGCATTGACGAGGTCGTCTGTTCCGTTGGAAAACGCCATCGATTTAAACAATCCTAGCTGAGATCGTTTGGCAGATTGCATATTACCATGGCGACCAATATTAAACACTGACGCCGTACAATGCATCCCGATTTTGGAGGCAATCCTGTTTTAATGTTTTCTCGATCAATTATACTTAATATGTCCACTGTTGGCCAGTCTATTCCTTGAAGACCAACATTACACTTCGTACAATTAGTTCTGTAAGCAGAATCGATCCTCAAATCCTCCACCACTTACTACCAACAGCCCTGGAAAGGAGCTGAGGTGGCTAGGCAGGCAATGAGATACTTTCTCGATGCATTTCTAACAACAATACTAGCCAGTGGAAAGAGTATGAGTGCATTACAACATTCTCGTGAATAAGCTTACCATACGTCCCGTTTGGCGAAGGACAGTTCGGAAGAAAATACTCTAAGAAAAGTTTTCATTAATAACACACCTTTGGACAGCGGAGGACGCTAATAGTTGAAAAGAAAATTTATATAGCAGTCATTACGGACTACAACAAAACAATCTTGAAAAAGCGAGCGCAAATGTGACGTGACTTAAAGATTTCAACTCCTATCGGAAAATCATTCTGCATGAAGAGAACTTCCAAGCGGAACACCGCTTGAATTTTAACAAGGCGAAGAAATTCTTTATTGGCCATGTTATCAATAACATCCTTATCATCCAATATTCTTATTTCAACATATACGTGCCAATTTTAGACGATAGAGTATTTACGATAATTGAATGTTTTTCTACGAACCTTTTGTTCAACGAAAAGCTTCGACTTGGACAACATAATCAGCATCCATTGTTTAGTTCTACGCTCGCACGAGGTTAGTATTGATACAACTTTACAGAAATAAATTCTTCTCTGTTCACCAACTGTAATACATATTAATAAATAACACACTTCGCTGCGCAGCCCATAGAACATCTTGTAAAAAGCTAATTGATTCCTCTCCAACAAAAGTCACAACTAGGTTGATAATTGTTTAGATGGAGAAAATAAGATATGTCCTATAGTTTCTGCAGCAGTTGTGGAGTAAATGGGGAGAATCTTCTGCAAATCCTTTCAATTTTTTGCCCATCGCATCCTTCCATTCAACACTTATTTACACAAAGGAGAACGAAATTCCGAAAATTTACTAAGAGAGATTGCGATTTCTCCAGAAATTATTTGATGTTTTTTTTTGACTGTATCATCTTAAACATAACATTCATGAAAAACTGCACGAATGGTTTGAACCAATTTAGTCAACGCTTATAGTTTCGTTTTATAAGCAAGAATTACTGAAAAGGGCAAAATAACTAAGAGACGAAGACTGAGCTGGAGAATTTAAAATGCAATAATTTTCCGTAAGAGCACCGATCGAGAATTCTCCGAGCACTAGAAAAGTCGGGTACTCGCGGAAGAGAGATCAGTAAATGATTACGTAATGAAACGTCGCAAGAAATATGACACTCCCAAAGCTATACATCCATAGCATTTCATAGAATAATTCTCTAGATTTGAGATTCGAACGTCGAGTTAGATGAAACACAAGTCCACCAGACGCATCTAGGAAACATGTGGTCTCCAACTAATCATAAGGAACTGTAAGCGGGAAATAAGGGGAAAGTCAAACGACTACTAGATGACGATTGATCTATAATATTTACGTGAAAGCACGAAAACATTTGCTAACGCCTAAACTGAGAAAATGAAGCCAAAGGCAAGAATAAAAATACACTTTTAAATGGTTAGTTAATTTTACTAAATAATAGTATCCAACTAATAGCCACTTGGTTCATTCTGACACCATACTTCAATTTCTGACCTAAAATTCAGTACTAGAGGCTCTATTTATTTAACATCAGAAAAACAATGAATAGTTTAAATTCATACAATAGAGCAATGGTGGATTAAGTATGGGGACATTTGTGCCCTACCAATTGATAATTTTGAAAATATTTCAATTTACTTTAAATAAGACAAGGAGCACTAAGAACTGTTCATAAATTTTCTATCATTTATAATAAACTGTATTTTATTAATAAGTTCTATCAATTTAATTGCATATTTTACTGATTTTTATAACCAGGGTTTGAATTTCAATTATCACTAAATTGTATACTTGAAGTGAAAATAATTCTGGGCATCATTGGTAATCTTTTGGTACTGATCCAACCTCAGCATTCATACATTTGATTGCCGTAGATAAAAACAATCATGCACCAAATATTGCTGTTCAATCATCCCTACATAAAATTCTTCAGTTCATCTTAAAATGTCCTAATCCCAATTTCCTTGATAAAAATAAAAGAGTGTTTATGAAAAGCCTACGTCTATATTAAGAAGAATTGCTAAAACAAAGATATTCATAGGTTATTAAATCATCAAAGTAAATAGTGAATCATTAGCATTAAAATAGTGAACTCCCACATTTCCAATATCGAGTGCAGATTCATACATAATTTAAAGTAATTGCAGAAAATATTACAGTTAAGCTCACATGCAGGTGCCAATGGAATCAAATTCCCATTGATTTAAAACCATTGGCTTTATGATCCATTGTGTCAAAGATATGCATCCAAGTTATTTCCTATAAAATGAACTTTGATATGGTAATACCATCAAAAACTGAATTTTATTAAAGCATTACTTTCACTGAACAATAAAAAATAATTTTGCACAATTTAACCATGAGGAATCGAATTTGTGAAGAAAAAGCTACAATGTGAATTGAGCAATTGTGAAATATATTATAATAAATTATCACTAGTTTGAGACACCATCAAAATATAAAATGACCAAACTATAAAGTAATGGATTATATTATAGTAAGGGTAATTATATTCTCCATTTCATAACTTTCTGCAGAAAATGTACATTAATATAAGATAAAAATGCAATATTTGGTAAATAGAGTAACACAATTACTGAAATTTTGCTTTTTTGCTTTAATATATAGAACTACATTAATATGCACAAATACAGATACCCTAAGGCCATGAGTGGTATGTATTTTCTTTAGTTTCACACTATAGCAAACAAAGAATGCTTTCGTCATTGTTTGAATGCACACAAATTGAATAATACCCAAAATGGAATGACAATAACCATGAACCAGTAAAAAACTCTAATGAAAATGACGAATGGAGAAGAACGACCCCACACCAGCTACCAGCGGTAATTTTGAGGATATCTCCACAAAACCAACAATATTATATCCTTTACAAACATAAAAAATTTATCCAAACTGTCACATAATCTACTTGACCCCACATTGCACATTGTAACCATGGTTTAAACAATTTTATTATTTGAAGGTTCAAAAAATATCTACGAAAAATGTCATCGACACAATAACTTGTGTGTGTACAAATTATTACATAATTATATTCAAATTATACTGTCGAATTTAATGAAATTCTTTGATGTTAAATAATTAGAAGCAAATATATTATAGGCTAGATTTGATAAACTGACCATATGGGATTTCGAAAACCGCTATATCCCTCTTTCAATGATAACGGAATCAAAACGAAAATGAAAATACTTGGAAAACGAAAAAAATAGACACACAATGGAATAGCAGATTACCGGACAGGCATGAACTAAATCAATAATGTTATGCCATGCGACAATCACAAATCCGTTCTTTCTTTCTTTTATTTCGACGCCCCTGCACACGATTTAAAGAAATGTAATATCAGATAAGAAAATAATAGGGCTCGATATATTTAAGAAGGTAACTAATGAAACACAGGCCTTTCGCCACGAAGAAAATAGCCGAAGACTGCAACAGCCGATTTAGGAAGTAATCAATAAGAAACTTGAGGTAATATGCCTTCACATTAACAACCATAAAATACTAACACTGCAGAATCAAAAATTTTTGCGTCAGTTTAAGAATTTAAGATCCTTACCAATGTCATCGTCTAAGGATGGATTCACATTTAATCACTAACTAGTCCTAAAAATTTTCACCTAATTCTTGTGCCGTCAATATAGGATCATAATTTTCTAAATACCACAATAAAAAAAATACAGGCGAATTGCAATGAGTAGCTAAAATTCTAGCTGTAGTGACTAATGGAAGCTTTCGCATCTTGAATGAATCTAACTACTAAAATAAATTGGTAAAAATAGATGAGGCAAAAAAGAATCAACAGCAGCATGTAAAACGATACCAAAATCAGCTTTTGCTTTAATCAAACTGTTTTTTATTAAAAAGGGATTCGATAATAATCTTCCACAATAAGGTTTAAATTAACTGCAAAAGCTATAATGCGTCTTTTAATCGGCGGGCAATTTGGTAATTAATCCGAATCCATAAAACATTTCGTAAACTTAAGGGAAGAAAACAAGGCTACGCTGCCTGTCCGACATCACCTTTTTAGGAAATGGAACTGCTATTCAAGATACTTGTAAGAACGCGGACTGAAACTAGTTAATACTGAAAATAATTCAAACTGTGAGGGTTATATCGGTTTAAGGAAAAATCTATTTTAAGGAACTACGGTAATCACGTTCCATTAGGTTTACGTCTTTGGACAAATATCATAGAAACTGAACACAATGAGACACTAAACTGCAACTTTTTGTAAAACATAAGTCTCTGATAAAATAAAATGCATAATATAAATATTTACAAATGAAATCTTACAAGAGTAACACTGACACAACGATTTCGAAAGTAGCGAAAAATAAGCCTGAGCTGAACCTTAGGAGAGGTCAGCTCAAACGAGCCAACATTATTTAACTCCATTCAACGGCAGACAAGGTGTAACCGATTCATCTATGCAGTAGCCCTATTGATATTGCATAACTGAGAACAACAGAATTAGATGAAGAGCCAAATTAGAAACTAAGGCAGCATTTCCATCTTAGTTAATCCAAATCACAACGTTCACTTCCCGTCAACGGCAGAGGTGTTTTAATCGAACACTGTGTAAAGTAATTCCTTTAGTATTCGAGGCATTCATCCATCCATGAAGCTTGAAAAAAAATCAAAAAGACTATAAATTCTTCAATAATCACTCAAAGAGTATATAAACCACTACACAAAAGACATGACAGCAACAAAGAAAAGCTCACATCTACTCTATACTTCTCGTGGGAAAACATGGCATGAGATGACAGAGGCATTCGTTGAATGATATCCACCCAATTTTCAGAGCAGTTTCAAAGTGTATCCTACTTTGATAATAGAGTAAATAGATAATATAGTAAACAAACAATAAAGAAAACTGCAATGCAAATAAATCCTCAGTCTCCTGTCGCTGTCTATCGTCATAATTTTCACTGCACTTCACCAGGAGTTCAGGTGACCAAAAAAGTAGGCAACCGTTCGAGTTTATAGTAATTACACATTAATGTGAAAAGAGGATCTGTAAAATGTAGCATAACCACATCAACGAACGTTGCACGAAGCGTTCAAAAGCACAAGGATATTGGACTTACCGTCTGTGCGTTTAATATCCACGCTGGCCCCACACTTAATTGCAGTTTCCATTTTTGAGAGTAAATTACTTCTGGTCACCATGCGAACCAAAAATTAGCACCGCACACTATTCAATCAACCTTCCCTCTTCTTAGTGCTCGAATACCCTCGCAGACATGACAGTTGGCCTGGCGATTTTTGAATATCTACCGGCGCTGCTTCATCGTCAGATTTCTTAAACTTTAAATTTCATTCATTAATATCATTCATGCCTACTATGTATTCAAATTTTAAATTAAAGAACAAATAAATATAGAATTTCTATATTTATTACACGTTTCTTAAAATAGTGGAGCATTATTACACTGTAATTTTTATAGTCTGAAGCGCTATCTATATACTGTAACAAAAGTTAGAAACAAGATTGGCGCCAATGGTGGGAAATTTTAAAATGCATCGTTCAGAAAGAATCTTTAATTTACAATAATCATTAGAGAGATATTTAATTAAGATTTAATTTTAAGATTCTATCTCAAGTACCCGCAAACTCCTCATATGAGAAAATGTACACATCTCTACATTTGTGACTAAGATAGATGCAACTGACACGTGAAAAAAACTGCTTCTCTAAAACCAAGTAATTTGAATCTAAGTGTGTCATTCTGTCCTTACGAAATAATTATAATTAAAGAATTATTTAAATTCATCATAATTTAATAAATGAAATAGTAATCCAGAACTAGCTTAGACTTTGAAAAGAGGATGAAACTCTGACTATTGTAATACTACGCTATGTAATGTGTGGTGGATTCCCTAGATTAGACACCCTTTTAAAAACCAAAAATTGATCATAGTTTTCTAGGATCAATTCAGTTTATATAGACACGTGGTAAAGGTAAATGGTAAAGTTTTGCTTTACCCGACTTCTAAACGATCCTTAAAACTGACTAACCCATTACATACATTCATTCATCAAATTTGGTGCGCATGATAATAATGAAACTTGCAGATTATAATTTTACGAATACAAGGAATATAACTCCAACTAGTACGTATACAGATGCAAATATATGAGATGTAGAATGATGCAGATAAGCCCTGAGATTGAGCGCAGTCGGAGCAACAGTCAGTCAATTGTTACCTTATGCTGTCATCGTTAGTTGCCGAACGAAAGACACGGAATAGATCGTCTGCAATTCCTGTTGTTATGTAGTTTTTAACTCAATAGAAATGGCTCTCCTGAATGATATTGTCGAAAAGTTGAATAAGGAGCTAAAGGAAAATTCTTTAGGCATCACGCAATGCCACGAATTGCGGAAAAATTTGAAGGAGCGGAAAGCATCGATTGAAAACTCGGTATCGTCCATGAGTAGAACAAGATTTTTTATTATAGCATAATTGGTTTTGCTTGATTTCATTGCTGAATAAATAATTTCGATTCTTTCAGATGTCATTAGTTAGTACAGAATTCCCGTCCAAAGTCAGTGAAGTTGTTCAAGAAGTAAATGCCGTTACTGTTCAGATTAATAAAATGACTAAGTCGTTTGAGGAATTGAGCGGAGACATAAAAGAACATTTGTCAAAGACTGATGCCACAACGGATAAAATCAAAGAATATATAAATGATATAGATGAATTAGAAAAATGTGTTTCGTATCTTTCATGGATAAAAGCAATTGAAGATATATGGTTGGTATCTTAAAAATATTTCCAATCAAGACTGAGATTTATTTAAATATATATAAACGATATACTTACAGTGTGGAAATGGAGACATCTTATTTAGAAAAAAGCGAACAGAGTTTACTGCTTGGTTATAAACGACTTTGTAATTACCATAAATGTCTGCAGAGTTCTTCCTGCCAAAATTTACTGTCCTACGTGAATGACACAGTTCATTTTTGGCATAATTTATTAGAAGAAACTTACTCGAGGTGAGTTAAGATAAATATTATTAGTAAGCCGATTATATGTTATCTTATTCCATTTCTATTCTGTTTTAGAGAATTTGAAGATGTGTTAAAAGCCTTGAAATGGCCGTTTGTTGGAGGTAATATAGGTCTCGAGTCTCCTCCAATAGAGTCTCTGAACAGATTTCAAAGACTGGCGGAGTTATTGCTGCAACTTCATATACCGTATCCTTTCTCGTATATTATCGAAATCGTTTGAAATGTAAGGAGAAAATCTCTAGCTTTGCATGCATGTGGTACTTATCACTGATGTTGTATTTAATGTCTTCTACAGATCCGATCAGTATTGAATGCGAATGGAAATTACTGTCATGATTGATTTCTGAAAACATAAATGGAAGTTTTTGTCAAAAATTTCTTTGTGAATGGCAATTGTACCATTATCTGTTTGTTATTATCAGTCGAAAAATTTCATTAATATTTACAATAAATAATGAATCTGTCTGATAAGTATGAAACAAAATTTCAGCCTCCTATTTTCATCAGCTGTTTATTGCTGGGTAAATCATCTTTAAATAATTATTTTTTATTTTCTGACTATTTCTGCAATGGATGTCTACCCATGAATGTGCATTTTAATGATTCTGGAACTACTCGCTCAGATTTCCATGCCTTATTCTGGTTTCAAACTAGGATCCTCAGAATTGCTAATGAAACATTCCCAATCTTTATTTATTATTATTATTAGGCTTATTACAGATGGGCTGGTTGAACTTCTACAGTAATTATATAAACTAGTAACTTGGCACAATACTACATGGAATACTACAATTTACATAATACAACATTATTGACAACTACAATAGATATATCAATGATCTACAACAATTAACTGTTATGAAACAAATGCCTCCTTGCTATAGTATTACAACATATACTGCACTATTACAACCAGCTACAATCATATAGTTTTTTAATCCTAATACACTTAAAAGTTACACATATTTACCTCAAGCTAACTCATTAAATACAAATTTACATACATAAACTATTTTTTCTAACTATACATCCATTATTAGCTGCACAAGTTCTTTCAGGGTTTGTGCTAGGCCTTGATTTGTGTTATAATGTATTTTTCAATACATGCAGCAAATCTTAAATAAATTGTTAAAATGAATATTCAATCTGAGTCTATGTCACCCAGCAATTTTCCTTAGTTGCATTCCATTCGGTTGAAGGGAGAAGTCTGAAGATGTCAATGCAACAGTTAGTTCAGCTCTTCTCACTGAATTTGCCCTCCCTCCACTACCAGTGAGACTTTTGCTCCGTCCTCTCTCAAAGCGTTTCACATACCACTTCAGGGGGCCAAGGAAGACCAACCGTCTTGATCGTCCAGAATGGTATCTCACTCAAATTCTCACTTGGATAAGAGATCATTCTCATTTCCTATCGCAGTGGTTGCAACCTGCTCTTGACAAAATGGAAGATGGATACTTTAATGTGAATGTAAGCCATTTCTCTATGGAAACAAATTTTAACTACATGATAGATTCATAACCCATTATCCAAAGATATATTTTTAAGAACAGAGATAAGAAAATATTCTTTCTAAATTTAGCCAATAATATGAAGCTCAAAAAGTTGAATATATGTGGAAGTGGTACTAATTCTGTAATTTAAACAGTTTCACTGTGGGGAGTAATTAAATAATCAATAATTTGATAAACTTGGATGTGGAGAAAGCATTCAAAAAAATTGCTCAGATTCTTTGCTAAACTCTAATAGATATCCTTCTACTCAAACTAATTGGTGATATTTCTATAACAATATTGATATAAAATTTTGTCATAAAAAATTCAGGTCTTTAGTTATTGTTCTTTATGGTCTTGCTATCTCTTGTAAACTATGTCTCTTGACATTCTTATAAGTAGGTCATTCTCCCATTTTCAAAGGTGGAGTTCACCAGAGGATTGGTTCGAATAGTGGCAGAAAAAGTACAGGCTGACTTAGCTGTCTTGCTTATAAGTCAGTCTCATGTAGACACTCCTCCATCATCTGGGTCCACTTCTGAAACTTCCTCACCTAGCAAAGCATCCGTGACTCTTCCAAATGCCCCGTCATCACCTTCTGGAACACCGTCTTCAGGAAGTAACACCATGGGTCTCAGCGAGGAACTCTTCTCCCATCTCATTGATGAGGTGTTAGCATTCGAAAAAGAACTGAGAGATCTTGAGTACCCTGACTCACAACCAGGGCTCCTCTCAGTTTTAACGCAAGCCAATGTCTTTGTTTGGTGGATACATGTGGAAAAGAAAAGTGAGTAAGATCTTGTCAAAGTTGGAAGAAATTAAATTTAGATATTCATACACGAACTGAGGTATATGTTGCAATCAAATCATTTTATTTAATCAGCTCTACAAAATTGAAATTCCCTTGGGTATTATTCTGTTATAGTCATTTTTTCTGCTGTTAAATTAGGAGAAGCTCTAAGTATAATGCTCTTCATTTGTATGGAGATAGCAGCTTATCTGGTCTGTAATACTTATATAAGGAAAACCTGACCATTACCTACCAAACCCAGCTATGTATGAGTTCATGCTTAGCTAAATTAGGTTGGGTCAGGTTTTCATTAAAGATTGCTGACTATATATGCTGTCTTGTGTAAATTTTGGGACTAATAATTTAACTTGGTAAAATACAGCATTATTACATCAATCTCAATAAAATCATTAGTAATTGGTCTTTGAAATATACGTATGATTCTACAGAGTTAAGCATAGTTGTTTATAATTAAAATGCTAGCCATCATCAAAAATTTAATAGCCACCAACTGACAGAGCTACAGTAAATGCTGACGATGACAGAAAAGCAACTAAACTTGTTTAGTTGCCACTATATTCTATTTTCCTGTGCCTTAAGCTAGTCTTCTACCAGTGATTACTTGTGATTAATTAACTCTTTTGCATTCAATTATTGATTTTAGCATGATTCTACTTTTGAATTTTATGGAAATTCCGTTTAATTTTCCAATGTATCTAATGTATGTAAGCATAATACCATAAGATGATAATTACATATCATCACTGAAAACTGAATTTTGTTTCAAAACAGTTCTTTAATAATGTTAAAATATTATCTAAGATTGTGACAAGACTGCCTTAAGCTGTATTATGTATTGTAATTAAAGATAACTGTCCTATATCTATATTTCCTAATAAATTATATGATTAGATAAGTTAAAAGTGTAAGCTTATCTTATCCTCATTTTATTATGATTTGCTATTTTTAATTAGATGCTGGGGAAAAGATGGATCAGATTTTATGCTCGGAAACAGCATGGACTCCTTTGGGTTCTAAAGAGCTAGATGAGATGAAAGTTACAGAATGTGGTGATAACTTTCTCTCTCTACTATTGACTATAACTGAACGTTACAGAAATCTTCCACAACCAGGACACAGGTAATTTAGATTTCTTACACATCATACTTTTATGAAATGAATATTTTCATTTAAGAGTGATGATGATTAATGGTTCCATCTTATTGAGTGCTATAAAATGTGTTATTCACGAGATATTTTGCTACACGTACTTATTTATTCCATTGGTTAGCATTCTGGCACAGTGGGAAATGCAGTACCTCATTCATCATTGTCGTTCTAGTGCTGTTGGTAGTTAATTGTGGAAAAGTTGAGGATCTTACCAGTTTTGCACTGATTGATTTATAGGCAAAAATATGTGAATAAAAAATTGTTTAGGAAATAGTACCCTTTAATCATGATACGAAAAAGGGGTACCAGTTATTATTGTTAACTAAAAAATTAATTTGTAGGTTTCTATATTTAGTCTACTCTGGATTCTACATTGAAATAATGATACTAATAAAATGGAATTGAAAATGCAACTCTGTGATTTTCACTATAACTATGCTTCCAGATAAGTTATATTATTAAAAAGGCTGTGAATTTATCTAGATTAATTTTCTGTGATATAATTAAAGCACAATACAGTTCAATTAAAATTTGCATATTTTGCTAGAAAATGTACGTTGAAGGAAACTAATTTATATTCTGTAAGATCCTTAAAAGAACATTTCAGAGATTTTTTAAGGTTGGGTTTATTTCTTAAATCAGTTTCATAACTGTGGAAACCCAAATTGGCTTTAAATCTAAAATTAACTTTGTATTTCTTTTCTTTAATATCTTATGAGCATATCTTTCAGGTTGCAATTTCTAGATCTGCAGCTTTTCCTTCTTGAAGACTTTCGAGTAAGAGTGATGCAGCAACTGCATGAAGCCCGTCTTGATCCATTTGGACAGCGTCTGCCCTCAATCCTTAACACATTGGCTTACATTTCATTTGTTCTCAGAGATTGGAGTGATACACCAGTAAGTGACATCGCTTTCAGCTACTTAAATAAAGGTGGCTTTTTTCTTAAGTGAAGGTTTATTGAATTGTTTGAGAATCCACTCTATGAAATGATGCATAACAAGTTCTCATTAAACCAATTCAGTGACTTATAAGTTACTATCTGTTCATCTCATTGCAGTGATTACTCCAGCAATTGAGATCTTGATTATCAGCTTCTGCAGAGTCTATTTATTTCCTATGTTATAATTGAAAACTTAAGTATGTGCTTATTGATCTTACTTTCTTAGTTATACTTAAGAAAGTAAGATCAAATACAGGTATAATATACCTAATCCAAAATGCTTGGGGTCAAGTTTGTTTTAGTATTTGCAACTTTTCAGATTTTAGGATACATAATCAGGTGGATTTATAAAGAATTGAGACAAAGTGAGACTTTCAGAAAATTTTCATTTGACATAGAGTAATGTAGATGTAATAAGCAATGAATCCAAAGGTATATCTATTTATTAAATGAGGCTCATGGACCAAGAACCAAATTCTCTAGGGATGAAGAAGAGACATCATATTGAATGAACTTTTTAAATATCTCCGTGTATGTCATTATCATTTCTGAAAGCTTTTGTGCTAAAAGTCTTTCTTTTCTCATTCATACTGGTAATAGTGTTCCTAATATAATTATCCAAATATATTTAAAAGTACATTACTGAAAAGTAGGCTGATGCAATGTCAAGGATTCCAAAATACTTTGCATTTCAGAATTTTGTTTTGGGGTTAATCAACCTGTTCTCAATAATTCTTCATATCCTTCATTACTAATATATTTATGTTTGTCTATGGGAGTAAGATATGGAAAAACAATCAAAAGAATCAAGAGTGTAAATGACTTGAAAATCTTTCTAAAGAAAATCATTACCTTCTTGATAACATCCATATTCATTTTCTGACTTTTCATTATTTTATTACATTTTTCATCAGCCTTAAATCAATTAATTCAATCTTTTGGGTTAATAAAGCATTGGATGAAGCTACCTAGTTTTGTTACTGTTAAATTTTCATAACTTTTGTTTTCTTTATTCCAGCATTTCCTTCAGCTCCAGTTTTATATGATGCAGTTTGACAAATTACAGTCTTATCATGATAAAAAAATGCATGAACCTCATGAGAAGGGTTTCATCAGTGACATTCTTGAGGATGACAATAGTAAATCTAAGGGAATCCACAGCTGTACGTATAACACCCTAATAAATTTCCTTATTTTAATCCTTTCGCACCAGTAGAATTCTTGTAGAAATGCTTCAAGGTTGCAAGCCATTGAGAAAATGTTTTCTACCATACAATGAGCACTTTCAAGCCAATGTAAGTGTTTACCCTTATGGACATTTTTGGTGGGGCTCTACTCTGGGGATCTTCCAGCTAAATCATAATCCTTGACCTGGTATGGGGCCAAAATCTTATCCCAGTCATTTTGCTGAAGAATTATTTGTTGCATTAATTGTCAATACTATTTTTAAATGAAAATGCTAAATTCTCCTGATAATATAAAACTTTTAAACATAACTCTACTGTTAATTCTAACATTTTAGTCCACTACCCTAGGAAAGTATTAAAATATATTGGACTTTTTCAATGTTTATATTAATATTAATAGTCACCTTAATATTAACAGTAGAGTTTCATTTATATGTTGTATATAAACAGTAAAACTCGAGATTTTTGGTCCCAAGGTATTGTTGACAAATTTCAGAACATATCTCTCTATAAAAATTAATGCAATAACTATTAGTTTTCTGTGGCCCCAATCTGCAATAATGGCTGTGAATTAGCCATCGAAAGGAGGTTCCTCTGTGATATTACTGAGGTAAGTGTCAGGCCAACTGCAGTTAAGGGTTAGAAAGGGTAGAATAGTATAGCTGGTTGCTTCACTTATGGTTCCACCACTTATACCTGAATCGTCTATACACTGCACTTGGTCTTTTGTGTAAAAAATCTGTAGTGTGCATGCAAAAACAGGTGCAAATAAGGTAAGACTTTTCTGCGTTTAATATTCTTGTTTATTTCCCTTTGCAGTGAGCAAAGATATGGATGATAGTGAGGATATGGGCTGGACTGTATTTGACCAAACATTAGATCTCTTTTCACATCTGCAAAATGATTTGCTTGGAGACATATGTGATGCAATCATGTCTGACATCAAGGACAAGAGTCGACCGTATAGGAATGACAAGTATGAATTTGTATTCACCATGGGTCCAACATATCTTATGAGTTCTTTTAAGAAAGATCGTTTTCCCTATTTAAAACAGGTGGTTTGCTATGCCCTCTCCAAAAGAACTGCTAAAACCTTCAGTAAGCCCAACTGCTTGTCCCATGTTTGAAGCTTTATCAGAGCATTTACAATGGTTGACAGATGTCCTTTCTACGTATCTGTTTACTCAAGCTTGGCAACTTCTCTGTTCAGACCTCAATCAGGTACGAATTGATTAGTTTATGAATATGTTTCTCTAATTTTGATTACCAAATTTATTACTTGCTTAAAGTTAACTACTGAATAGCTGCTTTCAGTTGAAAGAAATCTGGCTGAAGAAAAAATGTTTTAATTGAGAAAATAATTCCTGCTTTTTGACAGTGCTAAGTTAGGGATTTTTTAAAAATGGTTTACATCATATTAACCAGCAAAACTTTTTTGAAAAGCAATTCCTGGATTGTTTGATTGTCTTTATTTAAAGCATCTAAACTTACAGATGTTTAATTATTTTAATATAATTTAATTTTAGTGGAAATATCTGCTTGTTCATTTTGAATATTTTATATCTGTTTTGCTAATTTGTAGTTAGAAAGAAATTTTGTATTGTATATAAATCATTAATAATTTATCAAAAATCATATTATATTGAAATCTTTCAACTTGAAGGTGTAGCATAAAATTTAGTCTCAAAATATCCTTGAAGACATTATCCTTAAAACGTTGTTTGTTTCTTGAGATGAACATAATTGAGACAACATGTGAATTTATTCACAATTCTTAGACTTAAATATTACATTAAGTACTTACTAGTCGTCTCGTTTGAAAATTTTAAACAAATGGCCACTTGGGTGCCTACAGTTTAATTAAAAGAAAGAGGTTGTTTGAATGAAATGATGTAATCTGTTTTGAAGTGTCACACTAACCTTCATCTCTTGCAATGCTCATGCTTCGGTGGTTGTCTTTCTAAACGATGCAAGGCAGGCACTTAATTAAAATGTTTTTATGGTTGGGTACAACAGCAAGGTCTTTGTTTATGGAGACTATAATATTACTTGCAAATATATTCCATACGCTGATAATATTACATGTTTCGATCATTTTAAGACCAAACATAACTGTCCGAATGATGAGTCCTGGATAGCTCACTGCAGCTGAACCAGTGGGGAGCTGCCACTTTCCATGGTATTTCCAAAAATTTTAAAAGTATGATATCTCGTCATATTCGGTTTTAATGGCTTAATTTAATTGTTCCTCGATCAAAACGAATTAAAACAGCCATTTAATCAAATGTATGTATGCTCCGTCAAAAATTTAACTTACCTAAAAAAACGCAATTTTCACTAAAATTTCGAATTTTTGAGCTCTTTGGTCAGGCCCAAGACGAACTTTGTTAGAGCCCATCTTTTGCACATTTCTTATTGAGCCTAAAAGGCAACTTTTTCAACCTATTACGTTCCCGCTGCTAAAAATTTTTGTTTTTCGGTACGCCCTAGTGTGAAGGGAGAAAAGCCACAGTCACTGAAAACAGATGTTTTTGGAATAATATATAGAATACAATACAAATCAAACTTCTTATCAACGATTTTAATTGATTATTGGAGTGTGAAAATTTTAAGTTATAATTTTAATTCAGATAATATATTTAATGTAGTGAATAATGCCTATTAAAATTTTCAAAATAATATTTTTCTGTAAATTTCATTTAAGTTTTCTTTTTCTTTTCAGTTCTTATACCATAAGCTCATACTTTCCAATAAATTTAATGAAGGAGGAGCTCTGCAGCTGCAGTTTGACATGACAAGAAATCTATTTCCTCTCTTTAGTCAATTTACAGGGAAACCTGAGAATCATTTCAAAGAGTAAGGCTTTCTTAATGCCTTTTTTCATAATTACTTACTTATAGATCATATTATTTAGTTTAAGTAATTTACCTAGTAAGTTGTACAGAAATTTTGATTTATAGACTCTCCAAGAAAAATAATTTAAACTGTATGTATCTGTAATTACTAAAATAACATGAAGTATTGTTTGCTTTGAATAGTAATGATGATGTGAGTAATCTAGCCTTAGCAAAATTTATTAAAGTTTTTAAATATTTTTGAAAATTTGTATCAATTTAGGATAAATTATTTTTCATTTTCCAAAAGTAAAAGTAGTAGAAAATCATAATTTTGAGAATTCAAGATGCATGTCCTAAAATCTAACTACATATCTTAAGTTTGGTTTTGGAGGCTATTAAACTGCTGTTGTACATTATCATGATGGTATTTAATCATATTCATTCATAAGCTCTTGCTTTTAATAAATTAATATTCTTTTTTAAATTTAAGGGAATGAAGTTAGTGTTTTTGCTCATAATTTCAAATTGTTGCAAACAATATTGTTTACTCAGTGAAAATTATTTTCCTGTAAGATTACATTACACCGAGATTTGAAAATTATTTTGAGGTATTTGAAGTGGGATAGAGAATTTAAAATCACGTAAGTTGGAGTTGACATTGTCTCCTGTATAATAGTGGGTGACATGTCACCAAATGAGCATAGGTTCAATGCCAGGTGGGTGCAAAATTCTCCCATATAAAATATTGCAATGATTTAAAAAAATTTTTGAATGCTTTCCTGATGAGCTGGAAAGGTAAAACCTCAGAATGTGAACAAAGGTCATATATCATTTCATTTCAAATGGGTATCATGGTATCTTATTTCAGACCCTCCCAGATATGATATTGAACAGAAGCTTTGGCATTGGTCAGGGTGGCATTTATCTAACAATAATATGCAATTGTCTCTCACGTATTGGATATTAAAGTATTTTTATGCAGCTATTCCCAAGAAGATAGAAACTTATATTTCAGCATTGGAAAAGCAGCCATGATTCTTTTTTTTTTAAAGCAGTCTACGGTTTCCCTGATAGTCCTTGTTTTGACTCTAGGGTACCATTTGCATTCTACCATACAATTAAAGAAATCCAGAATCACATTTGAGGACCTTACAGATATGATATTGACTTGAACTTTAGCATATAGTTGAAGGGGTCTTACTGAAATGTAATGGGCGGCAACATCTATTGTAATTAACCTTGGTACAACTCTACTACATGGCCTGAAAAGTCCCGAGCCTAACAAATAAAAAATCAATTTTTTACCTGAAAACCTTTTTTATTCTTCAGTTTAATCTCCATCTAGAGCTATGCACTTATTCCACTGGTCCTCAAGCATTTCGATGCCTTTTGAAAAAAATGATTTCTAAAGTCCTCCAAAATAGGTCTCTCTTTCGGACATGACTTCTTCATTTGACGTGAATTTCTTCCCCTGAAGAAATCTCTTCATGTTTGGGAATAGATAGTAGTCGCTGGGTGCCAGATCTGGTGAATACGGGGGATGTGAAACCAATTCGTACTGCAATTCACTCAATTTGACCGTCGCTTTCATTGACGAATGAGCTGGTGCGTTGTCGTGGTGATACAGCACTTTCTTCTTTTTCATGTGTGGCCGTTTTTTCTTGATCTCGATGTCCAAACGGTCCAGTTGAGCAACGTAGTAGTCTCCTGTGATTGTTTTTCCCTTTTCCAAGTATTCAATCATAATGATTCCACTTGTGTCCCAAAAAACACTCGCCATAACCTTCCCAGCTGACTGTTGGGTCTTTGGACGCTTTGGACGACTGCTACCCGCTTCCAACCATTCTGCAGACTGCCGATTGGACTCAGGAGTGTAATAATGTATCCAAGATTCGTCCATCGTCAAAAATCGGCGCAAAAAGTCCTTTTTGTTTTTTTGAAACAAGGCAAAACCACGATCGGAATCCTCCACACATCTTTGCTTCTGGTCCGGAGTCAGGAAACGCGGCACCCATCGCACGATAAGCTTCTTCATCCCCAAATGTTCATGCAGAATATTTCCAATGCGTTCCATCGATATACCCACAGACTCTGCTATCTCACACAACTTTGCTTTACGATCGTTCAAAACGATCAGATGGACTTTTTTTATATTTTCTGAAGTGGTGGCCTCGGAGGGGCATCCAGGGCGTTCGGCGTCTTTGGTGCTGACACGACCACGTTTAAAGTCCGCGAACCACCGTTTCACTGTCGCTTCCGAAGGCGAGGATGTTGGGTAACATTTATCTAACCAAGTTTTGGCTTCGACAGTGTTTTTTCCCATCAAGAAACAATGTTTAATCAAAACTCGAAACTCGTCTTTTTCCATCGTTTGCGAAATGCCTAAACTTCGTGAAAACAATCAGCTGCCATTCGGGAACTAATACATGAATTGTCATGAAATTAAGAACAGTGCCATCTTAAGGTTGGTTCTCAAGTGAAATGTGCAGAAAAAGTTACTAGTGGCGACATCTATGTTAGGCTCGGGACTTTTCAGGCCATGTAGTAGAAGGGTTATATATTCATGTTTTGATATATGCCTGGGTGAACTTGGGAATGTTTTTGCAAGGTGTTCTGACCATTATCAAATGTTTTGGTAAATATTCACCAATTAGTTTGTGCACGCACACACACACACGCGCGAGTAAAAGTTTGATGAAGCAGGTTTGCTTCCAGTTTTTTAATTCAATTACCTGATTGCTCTTCTGATCATAAAAATTAGTTTCAACCCTGAATCTTCTTTAGATGATGCAAAATAATGATTCTCTGTCATTCTTGACTTTCCCTTCAGTTTTTTAGTGACTTCAATTCACTGATACCTAATTTTTGCATTGTTTCAGGATCAAAGAAGTTTGCTTTCTTTTAACCATTTCCAAGGGATCGGCTTTGCTATTGAGGGAAGCTTTAGACTTCCCTGTCCGACAAGGAAGCTCAAGCGAAGAGGATGAAGAAGTTGTAAAGGAAGCTCCTCTGAGAGGTGCTGCAAGGGTTCTAGCAGAGATGGGAGTTCACAAATTGACTCCAGATGATGCCAAGAAGATACTCAGCTTACGAACAGATTTGCTCTCAATATAAGCATCCCATTATCATTCTTTGCAATGCTTGCCTTTAACAAGCATCCTAAATAACACTTCATCTTTTGATGGATCATAATATCTGATATTTTGCAAAATGACAATGTTCCCTTCAAGAATTGGTTTTGATTGCAAGACTAACATTATTCCTGTTGTGCACCTTGTGGCTCCAAAAATAATTTTGCATGTTTATTTTTCTGAAATTAATTGGGTGACATCATCAGTTTTTTCATTTCAATTCATAGTATAGTTACCTAACCTTGAATTTTAAGAAATTTTAAAATACAGTCCTGATTATTTGCCTAGGTAAATCTGGATTGCTTGTCCTGTTGGTATAGTTTCTAAATCTCTTTGATTGCTTCATAAAAGGACTACCACCTCTGATGAGCAGGTCTAGAAGTTTCTCATGACAAATTTGCAAACTATTATTTATCAACCAAAATATGGTTTTTGCACCCAACTGTATTGGGATATTGGTAAAATAGGTAATACATATACTGGTAATTCTGTAAATATATCGCACCATTATTTTCAACTTTTCCTCTATTTATCTTTTAAGTTTAGAATCATAGTCTTGTCCTTGGAAAAATATCTTACAATGAATTAAGTATCTTTAATGCTGGCTCAACCTTGCTCCCTAGAGCTTGAATGATGAGATGCATATGGGATAATTGGATTAAAAATAAAACAATAAGGAAATCCATCATTATTCCTCATACCTTATTTATTCAACAAAAAGCCATGCTAATGCTAAGCATTTGCATTTTTCCATATTAAAGATCTCCTTATGCACAATTTTGACTTTATAATATCATAGAGTCTGGAATCTTGTAAAATTGTGTGTGTAACATTTTATTATTATTTTTTTTTAGGTCAACTTTCTTCATCAAAAGTGGTTTACTTGTAAACATAGAAAGACTGAGAGTAATCTCCAGTTATGATTCTCTTTCCTACATACATTGTTTTATTTCTTGAACATTCCTTCCTAAATCTAAATAAATGCATGAACTTTGAAAATTCTATTAAATTTGTTATCCCTAGATTAATTAATGATTTACGGTATTGTTTTATATACATTTCTTGTCTGTTCTTAATTTGTAGAACAAATTAAGAACAGACCTATCACATTGTAATTATATAAAAGTTCTGTAAATTATTCAACCTTTATTTTAAATATTGTGAAACTAGGGTAAATCTTGTATGAGGTTGTTTTGGTGATGAAAAATAAAGAGCAAATGAGAGAAAATATGAAAATGTTTTTCATAAACTTTTGACCTGTGACAGAAGTAATTTGTACCACTTGAAGAATACCCGTACTAATAATTTTTTAAATTAAATCGAAGAAATGTGATTATAAAAGAAAAGATAATGCAGAATAAAAACACCACTACATAAGATACCTGTTGAAAGAATCAAAAGTTTCACCCTGGATTAGCTAATTCATTACTCATAATTGGATAGGCAGCGTTCTCATTGACAAACATTTGAACGATTTCAGTGCAATAACAATAAAGCAAATTTTATTGAGATGAAAAAAACAAATGTATTTTAACTGTTTTAAAGTATCATTTTTACACATGAATATAATGGATTAAGGAAGTTATATATGCAGATACATTTTGCTGAAAACATTTTATTTTAAAATTCACAATATGGATTCTGAAATGTTTTCTTCAAAAGGCATGCAGAAGGAAGACTGTCCTAAAGTCAACACTAAATTATGCTACAATATGATATTTCAAACTGGATCCACGTCAAAATAGAACATGATACTAATAACACACCTCAAAAATAATGTCAAGTTTACATTACAGGTAAGACAGTTAATGAAACGACATATATCCATCTTTAACTTGTACAGCTAAACTGATTCTCTTAATACAGAAAATCCATTTGGTAGGGTTCAGACAAAAGTAGAGCACACAGGCTGCAACCCAGTTGTAGAAAGTATCTTCTGTACCCTAATAAAGTAGTTGTATGTAGAGATGTATAAAAAGCAGTTAAGGAGTTCAACTGATAGTCTCTTGTTATGTTTTCCTGAATAGAAATATTTGGCCATGACATAAATATGACTCAGCTAAATAGGGTGAATTTGATTTATAATAGACAGAAATGAGGTTATCTCAATTGTCGACCTAGGAAGTCACCACTTTAAACAATAACAAGAAAAGAATAGATTGGTGGAGGATTCCCTATAGAGAAAAGAGAATTCTATGAAAGTCTGGAGCGTGGAGTATTAGCTCTGGAATGTCAAGATATAAAATGTTAAATGAGAAATAAATATCTATCAATAGCTATGGAGAAGGAAAGAGCCCAAGATAATGAGCAAGGATTTTCCTTTGCTTTCATGGAATGAAGTAAGTTGCAAATTCATTAATGACTTTGGAAATTCTGCTCTAACCTGTCAAATAGTGGAGTCTACACTGAATTTGTGGACCTGAGAAGATGCCCAATGCTGTTAAATTCTGTCAAACTTTTATCTGGTGACCACTACTTCAGAGTAATTTGCAATATTTCAACTACAATTTTAACTAGCATAAATATGGTATTCCTCATAATAAATGCTAAAATAAAATTAGACAGTTCTTTTGAAAATTAGCTAATGTTTATCTAAATATTGAAATCAGTATTCTACTATGGCTTACCTCCGTGTTATAAGAATTCATTGCAATTTGCCTTCTACCAAAAGATGAAAAAATGTAGAAAACTATCACTCTGGAACAAATCATTCGAATAATCAAAATAAGAAATTCTTCTACAATGATTAAAATGTAGGTTTTTGTAGATTTTTTGATTCATAATCTGATGTTGAATACCTTTGACCACTGGTTATTCGTTTTCCCTATTGATGATTTGTGATAATTGAATTTTTCCTCTAATTTGGGCAGTCAACATAGATTTCTTAGATAGCCAGAGAGTTTGAAATAGGACCCAGGTTCAATCCCAGAGGGTACCCTGCCAAACTGTTTACGATTCACCAACTAAATCCCAAAATTCTCGATCAAAATTGCATGAAATAAGCAATTTGAAATAATCTTAAGAAAACCTGAAAATTTAACGCGAATCGTACGAACATTGCTCCCATGACCAAAAACTACGTAGATACATAAAAAAAGTTACCTAAAAACCTAATTAACCAAAAATAGCTCAAAACCTTTATTGATATAAAAGAAATCATGATACAGTGAGACGACCGGAGGAAAATCAAATGTGAAGTACTACGATCGGATGAACTAAATAAATCCTCGAGAAAAAAGGCGTTTATTAACTTAAATATACTAAATATTAGAGAATAAAAATGAATCCAACTTACATTTTGAAACGTTTCAAGTCAAAGGATAGTTATAATCGGCAAATATTAATTCGTATGTTATGCCGCGCAATATATATAGATATTGTTTTATTCCTAATTACGCAATAGTATCCGGTAGGGAAGTTTGAAAATCGTTCTTGACTGTTACTAAGAATTCTGAGTCGCTTAAAGAATGTTCGAAGGATGCACTTCGACGGAAAACCCGGGAGATACAATAGCTCTATCAGTAACATCCTCCACTTCTACTGTAAAGGTTCCCTATTCTGAAAAGGCTGAAGAATCGTCATCATCATGGTACAGTCCAGCGGACCAAAGAGATGAAAGAAATTCAAGTTTCGATGCACCGAATAGAAGTACAACTTCAGAAGATGAAGTCTGCGAGGTGATTGTTTTTCCTATGGGAATGAGATATAATCAAATATTTGAAGTTATTTACCATAACATTTATTCCAGATTATATTATCAGTATTTTGGAGGTCCGGTAAACTCGGAGCAGCATATTATAGTTTAGAAAACTCGGAGGTAGTATTCTAATAATCTTTGAATTTTAACCCAATGATTACTAGCTAAATTAAATCTTTGTACTTTAGGTTCATGTTCTACCAGATATAGTTGATATCAGTCCAGAATTTACCTTACTCAAGTGTCTATATAATCAAGTAAAACCAAGGTAATAATCGAAATTAATTGACAATGTGGGTATGTATGGATGAAAACATAATTTTCTGGACTAATTATTTTATCCTTATCTCTACTTTAGTCAAGTGGTCACGAATTCTAGAGCTTCAAGGAAATTTATATCTTGTCTGAAAACATTGTTGAATTTTTCTTCTCCAACAGTCAATGATGAGAAGGTGACAAATGACTTGGATTCTTATCCTGCGAGGAAATTATTTTGCCTACCAGGAAAAGATTTCTGTATGTATCCTGCATTGTTTTACATTTTAACATAAGGGCCTTAAGTTGATATTATATCAATATCAGGGGGAATCATTAATCATGGTTTTTTAACTATATATTTAGGGTCAATTAAACGTACAATAATATGTATTACATGCGTGTTTGTATGTTATTGGTTGCATTTTTTACCAACGTGATAAGTAAATTATTTAAAATTTTTAATAACTTGAAAAAGTTGCGTTTAGTCTGCTTGGCAATACTTTTCTAATTTCTTTCATCTTTGATTTTGGTCTCATTACTCTTTTCTCTTGTTTGAGTTCTTATTTTATGTGATGAAATATATTTATTGACTGTAAATCTATTTTCTACCACATTGAAGATAAAAAGTGATGTCATCAAACTGGATCATTTCACCAAAAATTTCATAGAAAAGCAATAAATATTTTCATTCAATAAAATATGCTGTACATTTTAAGATTATCTACTCTCTTTATTGCCATTTATTATATAATATCTCATCTTAATTAGCATGTTTAATATTATCTCTTTTTGAAAGACTTTGAACCATGCAAAAGACGAGTGCTAAGTTTGCAACTGCCAGGTGAACTAAGGAGAATGTCTGATGAAGAAAGATGCAATTATCTGCATTCAATAATTGACATGACTGCAGAAACTATGGTACAAGCTTTAGGAGCTTTGCTTCTTTATCTTGACCGCTCTTGGGCAGAATTGACTTTGCAACCTGGTTCACGTACTCCTCCAATACTTGCCATTAATGTGATATCACTGTGAGTATGCAAAATCACAAAGGAAATCAAACACTTGATATATAACATATCTTCGTGTCTCTGATTTGTAAGTTAATCATACAAAATATCTTACTAGGATTTTATTTGCTATTCATGTTTTACAAATTAATACTAAAGTAATTATATCATTGTGCTGATAACTCTACAGATCTAAGCCTTTTAGTTTTTGTTAGTAAATTTTGTCACAAATGTATTTTATTTTGGTAATTACAATGTTTTTTATGACATCACAGTGAAGATATGGTTACCATAGACTCGGTGTCTTATGAAGCCCTTCAGATATTTAGTCAGAAGTGCCATCCTTCCAACTTTAAAAAATGGGCACCTGGCAGTAACAAGGAAGGCCTGAGTGTGTTTGGAATATTTAACAGATGTAAATCTCAGTTGGGCTGCAGTAGACTCAGGTATTAAATTATTGTCTGAATAAAGTAAACTGCTGAAAAAGTAAATAATTGTAAGCAAAATCCAAAGCATGATAATATGGATATTAATTGTAAACTTAAGCTCTTCTTCCAATTAAACTAAAAATGTTGTCTATTTAATTTGCAATAAGCTCATATTCTAGAATTATTCAATGTTAAATTGATGATTTAAAAAAGAGAATTATGTTAAATTCTAAGTTATTGAAATAAGCGGAATATCTCTTACACAAGTCATTGATATTTATTAGTAATTGCTTTAGTAATTCAATATGAATGTGCAAAGATATACTTAAGCTTTGACAAACATTTTTTTCTATTTCAACAGGGAAATATTTTTGCATCCTTGTCGAGATTTGAAAACCTTGAAGCAAAGACAAGATGTAATTGACTTCTGTATTAAAGGAAGGAATATTGATGTCGTCAAAAATTTTCTTGATTATTTGAAACATATTACTAGTGTCACAGTATGTATTAATTAGTAGTATATTAGAATCTATGGCTAGATACTCTCTCTTTTCTTATATACCACTAGAGTCAATTTTAGCGATTGATGCCTAATATTTGACTACAAGATGAGCACAAGTGAAATGTAATATTCAGCTAATATCATAAGTTAATATAAATTTGCATATACTGAAAATATTATTTTATTTTTCAGAAAATAATGACTAAGCTAGCAGTAACCCAAGCCTCAGTGAAGGAATGGAAATCCCTCTATAAGGTACTGAAAATTTTTCAATTAAAGCTACACCTTTTTCTTTTTAATATATTTTCTTTTTGTAGACAATATACAATTGCATCCTGCTTGGAGAGCTTTGCTCTGGTTACACCAAAGAAGCTGAAATATTTCAGAAGGTAGTAGAGTGTTTCAATATAATGTCAGAGAAATAACAAGTTCTCAGAAGTTGACAGAATAACTTATTACAGATAAATGAACATGCTACTGAAGATCTTCAAAAGATAGCTCACTACATTTTCAGAGTAATGGATTTTGAAGAATCAGATGCACAGAACAAGTTTGTAGTGAGAATGGGTGTTGATGAAGAATTGGATAAATGTGAGATCTTTTCATTTTACATTTATAACCAACAAAGAACCTGCATAGCTGTAATAATAATGGTATTTTATTAACTCCATAAGATTACATGATGTGGAGAAGGTCAATTTGAATTAGAACGAAAAATTAACAAATAATACAAAATGCAATTATACAAATTGCACTACTTAAATTAAAAAGAGTTCAAAAAACAACATAAGGGTAGATATTATTAAATATAATTCAAAGAGGAATCAGAAAATATAGCACAATATAAGACACAACAAATATAACTTTAGAAAGATGTAAAGTATCCGAAAGGCTTTTCTTATTGCTTAGGAATTCAATTATGCTATAATATTTTTTCTCCAGTAAGAAATTTGACAAATATTTTAAAAGAGAGTTAAGGATTTAGCTTTTTAACACTTACTGGCAATTCATCAACGATTATAGAAGCTGTATTATGAGCTCCTTTTAATGAGATTAATGTGTTGGATGTTATCTTACTTTTATTCTGTTAATTTTGATTGTATGCAGTGAAGCAGAAACATTTAGGCTTATCAACATTCATGTCAAAAGTAGCTGAAGAAGAATTGGAAAACTTACCACCTGAAGTCAAAGAATGTTCTTTGATGTACTTACCAGAAATTGGCTACATATTGTGTTTACCTATGTGGAAGGATAACATGGAAGACAGTGATTTTAATATACCAGGTCTTGAGTTTAAGGTAATAAATAAATATATAAATATCTATAATTTTATATTTGCAACTGAAATTTAGTTAATTTAACTTATTAATGGAAATAATTTTGTAATAAAATTACCTCATTAGATTTCCTTTTCCAAATAGTTATATATAATAAGAATTGTAATTACTCTTCATTGCAGTTATACTTTGAATTGTATTAATTTTTGGTTGCATTTAGTTACCATTGAAAAATCCTTTTGAGGCATAAAAATCAGACTAATAAATGGTTGAAGACCTAAAGAATTCACTCACATGAATGAAAAGCTCATTTCATATTCCTCTATGTGCATGATTCACATCATATTTATTTTTCCAACCAAATCCTAATGGACAAGCCATTTTCTTTTAATACCAGGAGCAAGAATACTCTAGATATACCTTACCACAGGTTATCTAAATCTGGTAGCCATTTCCAAATCAAAGGCCTTCAACTCTTCAATAAATTGCCTAGTAACGTACGTGATTTGGATGTAAAAAGGTTCAGGGCTTTTATGCATAATTTCCTAAGATGCAACACTTTATATTCTCTGAATGACTTTTATAATTATGATTTTGTTACGTGATTATGTATATTGGTTCAATAATTGTTTAATGTGATACTTGTGAACATTTCTTATACCTATGACTGTTGACGATGTCTTTTACTTTATCTTGTGAAATCAATGAGACAATAAAGATTGATTGATTGATAACTATTCCATTAACTGGATGTAATCTTATCAACATAAGATATGACTAAATATGTTACCAAAGGTCAAGGTTTCCTTGCTTCCATGACTAGGAAGTGATTAAAGCCTATTCATTATGCATGTATTTGTAGGGCTATGATATGTATCAACAGATATTATGTATTTAAATCAAAATATGTACTTTGTTTCAGTTCAAAGCAAATAGAATGGCTCATTACAAAAGTGCACGTTGCAAAGGTAATCTCAATAATGAACTCATACTTTCGTTGGTATCTAAGCATTGCTGACTCTAATGTATGGAAATTATTTTATTTATGCAGAATTGGACTCTGCATTAGGAGACTGCTCAGTGCAGGTGATGGCTTATGAATTGAAAATTATGGTAAAGTTAATTGAATTCATTTTGGAGCATCTTTCTCCAGTGGTGAAAATTGTGAATCTGGCTGCTCAACTTGACTGGTAAAAATTAAATTCTATAAATATATATAATTCTATAAAATATAGTGTAAAATCAGAGGAGTTAAATCCAATTACATTTTATGAGCATAAAGATGAAGAATGATTTAATTTTTCTGTTTTTAATTCAAATGTGATCACTATGGAGAAGAGGTGCCTCAAGAATTATTTAGCAAATGAAATGTGTGCTATATAATTTGCTGCATCAATATAAGTTCATATTAATTGTGAGTCGATTGGAAATGGTCTCTAGATATGATTTTGCACACTGCTTAATATATAATTTTATGTCTGAATGTGATTGATTTCTTGAAGGTATAGTTATTAGCAGGGCTTATAAATCAATCATTGGGTCAAAAAAATTTCAGGAGAAAATAACAATAAAATTCTATGGAGAGAAAGGATGATTAGCAAAAATTATTCTGTTGCATTAGTAGTTTAAAAATTCATGTATTATGTAAACTTAAGAGGAGTTGAAGATATAAATCTGATAGATAATGGTAAAATACAAGGTACATACAAAGGATGAATCCTGGTTATAAAAATATAAATTCTCTGTAAATATATTATGCCATCAGGAAATTTTCATTTGGTTTAGATAAAATATATTATCACTTATTAGGATGGTTGCAATCTTAAATACTGAACTCTACTTGCTTGGGATGTCACCATACTATTGGCTCATACTGGATATTAATCAAAGACCAACAGGAAAGCTCCATAACCTCTCACTTATGTTACTTGGAATTTGAGGATTAATATTTAACTCAGGAACTTTATTTAATATAACCCACAAAACCAAGGAATTGTATATTTCATAGCAGCTCTCAACTGAGGTTTTGCCATCTCAAGGCTTATGAGCAATGAACATTAATGTATGTTGTTTATTGATTTATACATCTCTTAGTTACATCAGTTGAAGAGCTTGAAAAATACATAAACACCTTTGGATTGATTTTGATAGGCTGTTTGATTAAGTGTAGAAAATTACATAATCCTCCTATAAATCCAGATTTTACCACAATACAACCAATCTTCAAATAAATATTTAGAATAGAAAGATTCAGCTAATAGCCTTGCACCAAGATATATTTACAAACATGCCTGCTTTCATTTACATGGATTGATCAGGAAAAAGTAAAATTTCACATAATTTTACAGGGAATTTCATGTATTGATTATTCAGGGATAGGGATATGCTAAAACATCCATTAAAAAGGGCATTTACTTTACAGTATTAGAAAATGTGAACCAATCTTATTGGCATCAAGTAACAGATTCAATTTTATGACTAAATTTATCAACAAACTCCATATCATTTATGTAATATTAGACTCCTCTAAATTTTGAATTATTATTTCTCCTTTCTTTTATGTTGCTGATTTCTGCACTACAATTTTGAGATGAATTTAACAACAATGTTGAATGATGCATCATACACCTTTACCAAAATATTTTCACATAATTCCTTTACAATACTTTACCATGTATTTAATCTCCTTCATGCTATCTTTAAAACTCTATTTTTTAAGTACCAACAGAGAAATGGATTTTTAAAATTATAGAATAAAAATTGATATTATGCAACAAATGACACATTAAAAACACCCTAAAATTTTTTACAGCTTGATATCACTTGCAATGATTGCTAGAGAAAATTGTTATGTACGACCTGAGTTAACTAAGGATGAAAGAGTGATAGAAATCCAAGGAGGACGACACCCACTCCAAGAGCTTTGTATGGATTCTTTTGTTCCCAATGATACATATTTAGGGCAAAATGATGGACGGGGACACATGAAGATATTAACTGGCCCTAATGCAAGTGGAAAAAGCGTTTATTTGAAACAGGTAATATTATTGTTAAATTAAAATGTCACTTCCCGGAAAAATAATGGCAAAACCAAATTTTAGGTTGCATTAATTACATTTTTGGCACACATTGGAAGCTTCGTTCCTGCAGTCAGTGCTAAGATAGGAATCATTGACAGCATATTTACTCGTATCAGAACTACTGAGTCAGTCAGTATACACCTTTCAGCTTTCATGATTGACCTTTGCCAGGTAAGCCAATGAACATATTAACTTTATACGATGGTAACTTTATTTTTCCTATTTTATTTCAATATCATTAACTTATCAACGTGAGTAATACCGCAGCGTGGGATTCTCTATCGTATCAATAGGTAGAATGATACGATGATGTCTAACTCAGTAGTTCTTTAATGTGTATTTTTCGATCAGATATCATCTGCAGTTAACTGTTCTTCTCCATCATCTCTTGTAATAATCGACGAGTTTGGTAAAGGGACGTCGGAATTGGATGGCCTTTCTTTACTAACAGCGACCTTACAGCATTTCCTTGGTCGAGGATCCAATTGCCCATTTGTGCTAGTATCAACGCACTTCCATAACATAGCGCAAATCCTCCCGCCGTCGTCAGGTCTTGATTTCCAGGTTGTTCTATTATGTCATATATAGTGCGCCTATTCTAAAGAAACAAGTTTTTTAATGAATTATTTTCAGACGTTGGACCACATGTTTGAGGAGAGCCAGATCGTATATTTATATAAGCTGAAAAATGGATGCGTCAAATCAAGTTTTGCTCATCAAGTTGCAGAGAGCATAGGAATAGATGAAAAAATAATCAACAGAAGCAAACAGGTATGAAATCGGTCGGTAATGTCATCGTAAGTTATACCTTAAACAAACTAAACATTTCTATTTGTACGCAGACATTGGCTGCTTTGGAAGAAGTGAAGCCTTTAAGAGGTGCTTCAATCGAAAAGACAAAGGATATATTTCAGCAGTACGTACGCATTAAAATTTGAAAGGTATAAATTTAATTCAATACGTCTGACAAACTTTCTTCCAACAGAAACGTTCGAATTTTAGAAGACTTAAAAAAGGAAAACATCGATGAATATACAGTTGAAGAACTTCTGTTGAAGCAACGGGATCTACTTAAACATTTGTGAGAATAATAATCTGTTGTTAAAACAATAACTCATATATACATAGACACACTAACGGAATACACCAACTACACTTTTCATTCAATTAAAGGCCAGAAAGCCATCTAAACCATTTTCCGTTGCGGGCTGTTACAGTGTTTTATTGTTGCATTTAGTAGAAGAGCACTCAATTGAGAAAATTGGATTCTGAGTAAACTTTATGAGACTAAATCAGAATTGCAGTAAGTGATAAGTGATCAAAATTGGGTACATTTTCATATTTGTTGTACGACTTTTGCTATGTTACTTCATCATCCTGAAAAATAAATGTATTTAAGACAGCCTGAGAAATTCCCATCATTCACTCCGTTGAACTAAACGTACAGATAGTGCTTTTCTACAGAAATCTAATACCAAGCATGTGCTGCCATTGCAGATTGTGTTCTGAACTGAACGTATCTTTCAAGGTTTAGTTTACCCGCGCGTTTATGACAGTTAGTTGGACGAAATCTTCGTCGATCATATCTGAGGGAAATGAAATTATCTATTCTCGAATCATTCAGATAGGGAACAACAATTTATTCATTCCCTGAAATTCGCCAATGTGGGATAGGAAGTTGATGTGGATTACCTGAAAGGTTCGAATTCTTCCATTGAGAGTTCTCTGCTGTGAGAAAGTGCCATTACTTGGCTGCTCAATTGTTGTTGAGGAGAAAGGAAATAGAGAAATTCCCAAAGCTTCAATAAGAGGTGACTGAGGATTCAGAGATGACTGCCTATTAAGAGAAAGGACGAAATGTGATATTCGGGTTCAAATGAGAGTGCAAGACAATAGGCCCTCTGTGGGTGGTCATACCTGGACCATCATATGAAAGAAAAGTACTGGGTTAAAACTGTCTTTATGACCAATTCTCGGAATGCAGAACTGCATGTAGTAGGAAAGACGAAAGTAACTTAGGATATGAGCATCGGGGAGAAGGAAGATGGCTTAAAATTTTAATCGAATAAATACTTAAAGATTCTAAATAAAAATTAATTTTCACCGGATCTTAACAATCAGACCACATGCTGCCAAAAAGCCCCAAAAATATGTTGCTCTGGGAGCCACTTTTTCTTGAGCTGGCCATGTGGAGGATGTTTGCAAATAAATCAAGTTCGGTTCCTCAATAAGGTCAACTACTCGGGTTGAAACAATTTCGGGAATTCGCCAGAGATCTAAAAATTGGGATACTAGAAAGCAAAAAAATTGAGCGCTATCTCTCTTCAGCGGTTACTCTAGCTCTATCATTTTGTTTAATTAGTAAATTTTCTGTTATAATTAAGACGCACGATTCAGGGAAAAAGTGGACAAAGACTTGGGCTATTTCCAAAATTTTGGCATAATATATTAAGGATGAAATTTGTATATAGTGTAAGTTCTTCATCTTCAAGTAAATCTGGCTATTTATCAAATCAAAGTTATTTATTTAAAGGGATCAGTAGATCGTAGAGCCCATACTACTGGCACATCTTTATCGGTAAGTTTTATTCTATAAATCATGTATTTTAAAGTTATTATGATACAGTATTATTAGCTGATATTTTGAAGAATACTAAAAACCTTTCTGTAAGTCTTTCACGTCGGCTTTCCCTATAACCAGTTTTCTTTCTTTGTTTATCTCCGTTTTGATTTCATAAGTTTCATAATGACAAATCGTAGCACTTGGAACCTCAATTGTGCTGCCAAAGCGAAGGGGTTCTGAACTAAAGCGACCCGTATGCGCTATTCTTCTCACGTAGTACTTGCCTGTGAAGTAAGCCAATCTGTAAGGAGAGGTCCACACAGGAGGGTGTGGGCAAGTGGGTGAATGATTTATTTAGTTACTAATGTCTGAAATGAGCAAAGTGTGAATTCGCGCGATTCTTCATACTCTGAGCCTAGCCTGTGTTCCCGAAAAATTTTTTTGTCGGCCCATTATTCAAAATGACGGAGTATAAACTTGTTGTTGTAGGGGGTAAGTACATTTTTGTTGCTTGTTAGTCCTCCTTTTCGAATCAAATTCATTCGAAAGTTATGTTGAATTTTAAACATTATGGATACTTATTTCGTCTATTGTCTGATTTACCTTTAGCCGGCGGTGTGGGGAAGAGTGCCTTAACTATTCAACTTATCCAGAATCAGTAAGAAATCATTTTCGCTAATCTCTACTGTTTATCACATTTTCTGCTGAATCTTGTTCATTGTGATTTCCATGGATTAAGTATAACTTTCTATATGTTGATTAGCGTACGATACCCGTAGAGTTGTTATAATGTCAATGTAGCAAAGTATGCTAGTGATCGCTTTCCACAATTGAAGTGTTTAGAAGCCAAGTATGTAAGTGCTTAATTACTAAACGCTATGATCCTATTAGCACTGATCCAAATTTTCTACTTATTTCAGCTTTGTTGACGAATATGACCCTACAATAGGTATGCTAATAGCCTCTAGTTTTCCTAATTTATGTATTTCGAGTAATAATGTATTTTCGGTTTTTTGAACTTTAAATTAATTATGTTATCGTTATTTTGCAGAGGATTCCTATAGAAAGCAAGTTGTAATCGATGGCGAAACTTGCTTATTGGATATTCTTGATACTGCAGGTCAAGAAGAGTACAGGTATGAAAATATTCGGTTATTTCTTGAATAGTATTGTCTTTAAGGCATGAGCTAATGCAAATTTTCTTAATAAAATTAGTGCAATGAGAGATCAGTACATGAGAACAGGCGAAGGATTTCTACTCGTATTTGCCGTAAATAATGCAAAATCATTTGAGGATATAAGTATGTATCGTGAGCAAATCAAAAGGGTCAAAGATGCAGAAGAAGTTCCCATGGTTTGTGAGTATTTTTGTGAATTTTAAGAATATCCAACATAAGATTGCTTTGGAAGGTTTTTATCATTTTCGGCTTCAAGTCATTGCCTAAAGGAAAGCTTTTATGTTCAATCAATTATTCACAGTGAGGGTGCTTATAGAATTTGTAACCTTTTATGGAATTATAATTGGATTCTTACATAAACTTTCATCCATAGTGGTGGGGAACAAATGTGACCTTCCAATGCGTGCAGTTGATATGGGCCAAGCTAGGGAGGTAGGGAAGCAGTATGGAATCCCTTTCGTGGAGACATCAGCTAAGACAAGGATGGGCGTTGATGACGCGTTCTATACTTTAGTTCGTGAAATAAGAAAAGATGTAAGTAACTCCTTAACTTGGCTTTCGGTAATTATTCACAATTCCATGGTGTCCACCCTTCTATATTTAATTAGTGGTATCAATAGCAGACATCATGTTTACTGCTTGAGGTTGTTTACAGTTAAGTTTGTTCCATATATCTGTTATCTGGATGGCATGTAAATTCTTTTTTGTACTCTTTGATTTTATTCCAGTTTGTGTATACTGAATCAATACAATGAATACTTTAAAGAGCTGAAATAATCTTAAATTTGTTAAATATTTGTCGGTGTTCGCAATTTGTTAAATTTTTAATATTTTGTCTTTGCAGTGGTTTCTTTTGCATTATTTTGATTTCTTAGACTGTTTGTCCTTTGTGCTTCAAATATTAAGAATCTTTCCCCTTGAAGTTTGATACTTTGCCATCTACATATGTAGTATTATGTACTTTCTTGTTTGCTCAGGTGTTTACTTTCTGTATTGAATAAGATATTTTAAAAAGTAACTCCTTCAAAAATGTTTTTTGTCAAAGATTTTCCCAGTAGTTTAATTTGCTTCAGACTCAGTCTAAGAGTAAGGATAGTAATTTTAATGAGTCTGATGATTTCAATTTTACAACTCAAAATTTAGATTTGTGTGGTTACAGCAATTTCCTTCAGATGCACATAATATTTCTATGAAAGTATTTAGGCATTGAAATGGCATGGAAAAGTTATTATAATCGTGGTAAGAAGTGGAACTTAATGGATATAATACTGTATTTCCAGCAGTATCTTAGCATATCATGATATCTTAGCCGGAAGGAAATAAAATTTACAAACTTAACAGTATATATATAAGCTTATTGTCTCCTAAAAAATACTTTAAAAATGAATCTTGCTAGAAATCTTGCAATTGGTCTCTTCCAGAATGTAGTGGTTACAGTTAAATTTGTAGGAAAGCTTTATTTACTTGAAAAAAAACAAATAGTTTCCCCTAAAGATTCTTATCTCAAAGAGGCACTTAAATTCTCTAAGTTTGATGAAGCAGATAAGATTAATATGAGCCTAGAGATAAGAGGCATGTGGTCTAAGTTGCTTAACCAGCTGAATGTGTAATCCAAATTCCATTCTGAGATAAGCCTTTACTCAGTAACACGCTGTCAATTGTCTTGATTTGACCTCCTAGTTGTGCTTTAGCAGAAGATTAAAGAAATAGAAAATTGTACATTCTCTCTATCTATTATTGAATGGACCAAATAATTTCTCATAAAAACAAGAAATATGTAATATGTATCTTAGACTAGATTTAGAGAATAAATACTTGTGGAATTAAATTCCTTGCAGTTTATTAAGTAGTTTGATTGAGTAGTTCACTGTATGTCATTGTTAAACTTATGGAATGTCATCCTATTGGTCTCATGGGGACTCACTATATGTTCTTCTTGCTAAATGAAATGTCGAATCATAAAATCATCTCAAGATAGGATTTTCCACTGCCATTTCAGTTATTAAATATATTTAGAAACCTCCCTACTGTGGATACTTCAGTTAAATGAAAGCATTGCTTAGGATTCACATCAATGTCATATTGGAGGAAAGTAGATGTGTTTTACTTTCTCTATGAATCTATAATTATTGAGATCATTGTGAAAATACAGTAATGCTGTTGCTTATGTAATCACAGTTTTAAGCTGATGAGATTTGGATGTTTGAATAATGATATTGATTTATCCTTTGTTTATTACCTGTATCATTTAATGTTAATCTAACCAAATCCAAAAGCATCAAGGAAGACTTTTATGTAAGCAAATGCTTTAATTTTTACTAATTCTCGCTTCTTTCTAGCTTATCTCATTAAGGGGACCTTTGCTGTTCTTAGAGATAAATTTTAATGTTTGTAAACTTAATTTTAGCTGAGTCCACAATTAAATGTAAAAATGATGTTGAGAGTATGTTTTGTTGAGACTGCCCTAAAATTTGTGTGCTTATCATATCAAGTACAAAAATTATCTTTTAAAGTCTCAAGAGGCAACTCATGTAAGCTGTAGATCTTTTTCCTATGAAGTTGATGTAACATTTAGAGTATATTCAATCTTTACTATTGAAAAAGTACAGATGCGTTATCTCAGATGGCTTTGTTTAGTAGCACACTCCAATATTTGATAAGGACTATGTAATTTATGTTAACCTTTAATTCTTGTATACTTTTCTGTAAGAAATGTTAATCTATCTCATGAGGGACTGTTGACTTTATTATTTGCTCAGCTTGATAAGTTTCAATGTTTTAATTAGTACTACATCCTTTAAAGATCTCTTTTGTGATTCATTTGAAATGGTAAATATTAGCATCTGTCGCAAATAGTCAGAGCAACCAACAAAGTTTTAATGCTTACTGGGGACTGATATTTGCAATGACTCCGTAACATTTTTGAAGCATAATGTTAATGCTCTTAAAAATTTATTGGTATGATATATCTACCTTTTTATGTACTTTATTTTTTTATTATATTTTATGATTTTTAGTGTTTTTTATATTCATTTTATTTTTATTAAAATGCTTGTAGTGGGAGGTTACCTGTTAGTGTTTAATAAATCGTAATTATTTTATTTTCATCAAAGTTGTTTCATGAAACATTTCAAAACAAATTTGTTCCAAAGATGTGCTTTTCCTTTAGGTATAAGTAATTTTAACCGTTTTAAGGTGACAAAAACTTTGTCTGTGATGAGAAAGGATACAAAGCACATTTTGTTTGTTACAGAAAATTAAAGATATGTATTCCTTGTAGAAAGTATGGGTAACTTCGTCCATTCATAGGATGATGTGTAACTTAATTATTTAAGTAATAGAATTTGGTTTTGAGGGAAGTTTAATATCAACAGGTGACACAAACAGGTGCTTCACTTGATGCTATGGCAGAAAGAATTCTTTTCCCTGAATTCTTAGGTTTTTTCCTGTTGACAGTTGCTTTCTTTTTTTCAGAATTTAATATAAAATGTGTTAATAGGAATTTCATGAGGAAATGTTTTTGTTATTACCTTCTATAGCAAGTGCTTTGCCAATTCAGTGGCATTTCATTTTATATTGATAAGGAATTATTCATATTTATGATAGTTTATATCTAAACTATAAGCACCAGGTGCTGTTAATAATCATCAAATTTTCAAAATAATTTAGGGGATGGTTAATATTACAAAAAATATCTTCTAATATATAAGTTGATTATTGCACAAATTATATAAGTGTACAAATTTATTTATTTCATGAATATATCAAATTCAGACAAGAATTATGATGCAATCATGGTGATCTCTTCATCCAAATAGAATTTTGTTTAACATTACGTAATTTATAACTTTATAATTATCATAAGCAAATTTTTATAATTGATTATGATATGTATTAAAAGCCATCACTAATCGCCATCATCTGAAGACCATTATTAATGAATTATTGTATTGAAGTGAAACATTTTGCTGGTGTTAGTAATCTATTTATCTCATCAAACTCACTGTAGCATTTGTTTCTTTCTCTTCAATTTTGTGCTTCAAATGTCACAAGCGTACATGGTGAACCAAGATCTGCACCATTGTAACTTTTTATAATAGTTCTGTTTTACAGGAATTTCATTATCAACTTAAGTTTCTTCATTTTGTCGAAAATGAGGTGTTGAGTTTAGTGTCACATAATCTTCAAATTACAAAATATGCTGAATAATTCTTTGATAGCAATCTTAGAAAAGGAATCCATCAACTTTTGAGACAATCAATAATATTGCAGGATTGCAGATTACCAGGTTAATTTATTATTGTGTACTTAATATACATATGTAGAGCTTGTCTAGGTCTCTTCTGAGTACAGTTTAATTTCACTCCATGTAAAAATGCTGCTTTCAACTTACAAACACAAAACTGAGCCTATGAATATCATAATCCATTTAAAGGTTGAACTTTCCACTGAAACAAGTTGTAGAACAGGTTAGCATGATTGTCTATGTAACTTATTTTCATATCAAGTGTATGTTTGTCACTGTAGAGACCTGATGGCTAACATTTTTTATTTCTTTTACTATCTTTGGACATATTAAGAGAAGTGATATTTTCAAGCCTTAGTGGTAATATTTGTGAAAGTACCTTGACAACTTGAGGTCATTTTGCACATAAGGGCCCCTAATGGGAATCAAACCTGCAACTTCCTCCACCTAAGACAAACACAACTGGCTATTTAGAGATACCTGGTTATATTTTCCTACATTGAAAGTGTGTGATGTATATTTTCAATTTCCTTTTCTGATCATCCTCAAGATGTTAATATTTCTTTATTATTTTCCTCCTAAAATATGTGATTTATCCATAATACCTTAATTTTAATTTGGATTTAAAGTTCCCTTTTGTATTGTTTAAACTTAACTGATAATAAGATCTACATTTCTATACACTGGCTTTGAAATTGTGTTCCTGTAGACACTAATATCATTCAGGTGTTAAAAATTTAGGATTTGAGTAAATTCTTGTTTCATCATAAATATGTATTTCTGTTTGATTGATGCAAACTTTTGATATAATTTTGTTTGTGCAGAAGGAGCGCAGAGGAAAAGACAAGAGAAAGAGAAGGGTTGGGGGTACTAAGAAGAAGCAGTGCTGTGTGCTGTAGGTGTTGTGGCAAGGAGCCCTCTTGGTTGAGCAAGATGCAGCACAGCCTCCCCACTAAAGATTACACTCTTCATGGGAGGCACATCTATCTCTGGTGCTACTAAAAGATCCTGAAGAGAAGGTCCATGGCGGAAACAGAGAGAGAAAGATGCTCTTCCAACTCATCACTCTTAGTTTAAGACCATGGTTACCTTGTGAAGTTTGCCAATTTTTTTGATAGGTTCAATCCATACTTTTGTTTGGTGAGGAGAAAGTTTCAGAGAGATCAGTTTGCTTGCTGATTTCAACAGAAGATTTATATACTTTGTCTGCAATATGACGTGATTTTGCAGTCTTAATTAATTTTCAAGATTTTGTTTATCAAGGTGCAGTGATGTTGTCTTTCTTTTTTAGTTAGGCTGTGTGCTTTTGGGCCTTGTAGGGGGGTTTCCAGGAGTTCACCCCGTGAATTCCTTGGCCAAACTATCATTATTTTGGTGCATGTGGCGTGCATTGGAGCCGTGATGTACCCACCCTCTTTCGCAGGTGTCATGCAAGGTTGAGCAGGATTAAAAAACGCACATGTTCAAATGTTGTTGCACTCGTGGTTTGATTTGGAAGTGGCGCAAACGATTAAAGATGAAACCTTTTGATGTGAACGATTCATTCTTCATCTGTTTCCCCAACTAACAAACGGCCCCTTAACTCTGTTTTATCTCCGACATGGAAAGCAATTGACTTAGTGATGTGCCACCTGAAAAAGTGGCTCTACGTGCAATGACTTTCGCTCACCATTAATCCACTGCCACTGTAACGTGTAGGGCAGAGTGGGGCAGCCTGGGACTGTGAATCACTTTATGAGTATTCATTGCAAGTGGATGAACGTGACTCTATTTACTCTACTCCAGACCTTCCTTATCTATTGATATTATTGGTGATATGAGGTTGAGAAAGTGTATCGTAATGTCTATTGCACTAAAGAGCCAGCCTATTTTTCCTTTCGACCTTTTTAATCATCTCTGTTTTAAGTGAGCATTGATGATGAAAAGTATTCATAAATATAATAGGGAATAAACTGGCTCGTGTTTAATCATATTACATAGCGTGTCGCATTAGAATACTTTGAGATTTTTAGTTTTTGTTAGTGGTCTTTAGTTGAGTTTTTCGTTTTCCTGAGTATTTCTCAATAATTTTTATTCTGTTCCAGAATTAATGTGCACAATCTTTTCTGACAAAAAGTAATTCGGATTTCCTAATCAATGTATTTTTTTATGCAACATGTTTGTAGATGTTAACCTGTGAATTAACTCGCATTGCCTAAAGTCATTAATTGAAGTGCCATCACTTCTCTCGGAAAAGTGAAATAAATGGAGTTATTCATCAGGGAGTGTTTAAACTTGTTAACTCTTCATCAATTGTTTTCAGTGTTTTGTGGTATTTTGTATAGTGTACAGTTGGGAGAGTGTGACTTTAAAGATTTTATCTTTAATAGTTTGGGGAAGGTCTATAAATGTTAACAAATGGTTAGTGTTTTTGGTACTACATGACAACCATTTCTTATGTGCATTAATTTTTTTAGTAAGATCTCACTAATAAGCACAATTTATGGGATCTCATTTACCAAATGCTATAATATTAAAAATACATCTCTTAGTAGAAAGTTTCATCATTGTTATGTTAGAAATTAAAGAGGACCTCCCATTAATTTCCAGGTGAGTTGTTTAAAAATGTCAGTTGAAAATAAAGGAAAGGCTGGTAAAATGAAAAATTTAATGGCATGTATCTTTTCACAATTCCATTTACATGTTGCAGCTTATAAGAGGTGATGGTAGATTGTAAATTACAGAGAACAGATGCATTGATTGTGGAATGATTTTGGTAAAAATTGTTTTATATTTACATTAACTACAGAACAACTCAAGATTAATTGAATTCTTTATTTGATATGTCAAATGCTGAGAATTTTTCCATTAAACTATAAAAACAATTGGAATGTGCAAACTTGTTTTTTCCCCTATATAGAAAAGAATTTTGCCTTTGTTGCAAATGAACCCAAAGAAGTACGCCAGAAGAGGTACAGTACATTTAATTACTCTGTTTAATTGTCCAATTTTTATAGATGATATCATCTGGATTTTTGAAATGGTGAAACTGAAGTTTACAAATTTCAGTTGAGAACTAATCAGTCATCAGTTATGCTGCTCTATGAAGTTTCCATCTCTTGGCACCATTCCTTCGAATGAAGAACTTGATTGTATTGAATTACTATTCTTGGCATTCACAGACATTGAGGAACTACTTATAAAGTAGCCTTGGCTTTAGAGCTCATCATGACCAAGCAAACTCTCCTGTACTTTTTCATCAACTTCACGACACACGCATGGAGTTACAAACTCAAACACATATTCACATCTATTTGGTTCACTCACTGAAGTTAATGTGTGCTCTACCCCACATATAAGATGAACCTTTATAAAAAGAAATCAAAACCAATTAGCAAAATCCAATATAGTATTAACCAAGTTAGTGGCACTGAGTGCTTAGATACATCTAAAGAATACTGATGCAAGATAATTATTACAAATTAAAATCCAACAAGATATAAGAGATATTTTCCATTCAAATATTGATGTTAATGAGAGGCTCAGTGCTAAAATACATTTAAACAATATTAGTATAAGATAACTATTATAAATTAAAACACTAAAGGTATAACAGAATGATAATTTTTAAAGTATACAGAAATTAGGAGCAAATTTACAAAATGTGCTCCTTGTGCTTTGTTGATATTTTGCTGGAATTCTCAGAAATAATAATCCAGCTGTCTTAACTCTTACTAACGTATCTTAGCTAATCCCTTCACTTAGCCACAATTAAATAAGCTTTTATGAAGGAACTTGCACCCACATCCTCAAAGAATGAGGCTATCGCAATAATCACTTGAGCCACAGCCATATAGACTGGTGCTTGACGTTCTGAATTTAACAAGGATATTGGGAATGAGCTAATGGGAAATTCATCAGTCGCCATTCAATGTGACTGTGGTTACCATGGACCTCTCAAAATAATGCATAAACAAGTCACAAAATGCTAGTGAAGGAGTAATTGCAGGCTTAAGTCTCAATATGACTTGATAGTATGTTGAAAATAGATTCACTGCTCTCATACAAAAGATATTGCATCTTTAAAAGAAAATTGTAAACAAAGCCATGAAGTTGCCACTGCAGCTGTAATGCTGATTTCAAATTATTCTCCAAGTGATAAAACTTTATTTATATTACACTGACAGTTTAATCTAATGCTATTTTTAATTCCTTTGAGCATAATCATAAAAATTTTCATGAGCAATACTTACCATCATTAATGGAAACAATAGACAATGCATGAAATTTCTTTCTTGATTGTTTAGTCAACTTACCACTGTAGACCTTTGAGGGCCATTCCAGCATCCTTGACCCTTGTCATACAACATTCGAGAATATTTACCAGCCTTAGAAGACTCATCTCCAGTCCATCCACTCCATGTTCCTAATCGAGTCTCAGAACCTCCATTTTTAGGTCGCTGAGTTGCCTGAAGAAAAGATTATTCCTTGAGATAAGTCTTCCAATAATGAGAAAAAGAAATGCTAACCCATGTATTTTACTTGAACAGAGAATTTTTACAACTGATTTTTCAAAGCCCTGCAAAGATGATGTACTTCACAGAATTTTCAAGTAATTACTCACCAACATTGTCACTTTAATTGCTTGACCACAATAATGTTTCAAGAGTATTGACATTTAGAACGGTTATAAATAAAAGTCGAATATTTTCAATCAACAGACAAGCTTAAGGTTCAAAAATAGTACACATTCCATGGTGCTGAGTTTGCAGAATTGTTGTAATGATCTTTTAACATTTCTCTAAATACACTGCCAGCTTCGTAAAGGAGCCAACTATGGCTGTTTACCTATAGATTCTTAATGAATATTCATCTTCCTTTCACTTGGTGTCTCCTTAGTATCAATAAATATTTGACCTTTGCTTTTTTGCAGCAATAGTTTCAGAGTTCTGGAGATGGGTATCACCCACAATTATAGTTATTTGGTTGTTTTGCGATCTCAATTGGATCGAAGTAAAACAGCCTTAAATGATTTCTGGCAGCCCAGTAGGCAAAACTCAAAGGCTATTCCTGATGACACTGCAATACTCTTTAAACTCAGCAAAATGATATATATGCACAGAAATAGCCTTTGCTTCAAATAGTACACATTTTTCAGAGGCTAATTAGAAATTGTGTCACTCAGAGTTTGTAAAAGGACTGAAAAGGGAAAAATTGTCAGTGCACTGAACTGGTGCAATAGACTGAAGCAAAAAAACTATTTTTGCAAGATTGAAAACCAAACTTGAACAAAGAAAATTCTTGAACACTAATCAAGCCAAAAGTTATTTACTCTGTTCCAACTTTCAGTTCCTACAATGAAAATTTTACTCAAGCATAATAGAAAGGTTTATTCAATAAGTGTAACTATAACTTGTAATTTTTATTCTAAAATTTATACATGAAGAATAGTTAATAATAGAAACTGGAGATAAACCAAACATTCAGAAGTGAAAATTGTAATGAAAAATATTAGAGCTAATAAGCTGATGCATATACCAATTTTTGATGAAAATGAAAAGTTATCCACATACCTGATCAAACGGGCAAAGTCTGTAAGTATATTCTCGGTCAGTATATTCAAAACACTGGCCATCTAATACGGCAAATTCTTCATCAAGTCCATAATCTCGATCTAATGAGTCCTGAATCTGTCTTGTTTCTCTTAATAGATCTCGGACATTCCGATCAGCTTCTTCTGCCTCAGAGCGAGCACGATTGGCCTCTGCAAAGCACAATTCATTTATACAAAACTTCAACAACTACATTCATACTATTAAATACTCAGGCTTTTACTTACTGCTTAAGAGCAAAAATAATTTGAGTCAAATTTATCAAGATCTGAATTTATAAATAATATATAATACTACATTAATTTTTTACAGAATCAATTCCCAGTTTGGTACAGCAATAAAAGCATTTTTATAGCATAAAATAGGCAGGTTATTAAATTGTCACAATTATAATTATTTATACAGCTGCATTTTACATTGAACTGACAGGAGAATATTAAAAACAAATTTTAAGCCAAAATTACAGCAATGAAAAATGTTACATTTGTAATAAAAACTTTGGAAATACTAAAATCCCAGAAATACATACTATGAAGATGATACTGTACATCAAAATGAAAAATTAGCTAATATGTTTTTTAATTAAAAGAAATCGACAAATAATGTGTGCTCTACTGACTTTTCAAAGCAACTTTGCAGAATAAGCATGGAGTGCTTCTATAAAAGGTAACCTGAAATGAAGGGATTTCGATCTTTTCAAACAGCACTAAGCAATAAATTAAAAAATCCTGACACCTACTTATATATAATCCTAATCTTGCATGGTGAGCTGTTTATTGAGAAAAAAATCCAGCACACATATCAGTGATTCTAATTGACAACATTCCCCTAATAATAAAATTATGTATCAATTAAAAATCAGGTTACAGAAGGCTTGATCATCTAGTGGCAATGTCAGCATATATAAAAAATACAAACACAAAAATATTGAACTGAAATGCAATATGAAGTGCAGATTCCTGCAATAAAAGGTGAATTTCCATACAAAAATATGACAAGATGTCTAAAATATTACAACACAAGTAATAATTGGAGTAGAATCAATTTTTATTTCATCTTAAAATCTAGAGATTTGTTAGGTGGTGGTGAAATTTAATGAGCATCCACTGATGTTTATCAGTGACTGCTAAAGGAATTGCAAAGATACTTATGGTTATGAGTGCTATTTTTTATTTACCTTTTGATTTCTTATACATCAAAGAGACAAAGGTTTTCCAAGCGCCGACAGCAGTTACCGTCTAGGATGATTCCCGGGAAACGGATAATCGCTTAGCGGTCACCAGTTATTCAGAATCCCTAATGCGCATTTCGAAAGCAATTCAGCATTGAACCCCCTGTGATCATGAAAGCATTGCTTTCGAAATGCGCATTAGGGATTCTGAATAACTGGTGACCACTAAGCGATTATCTGTTTCCCGGGAATCGCCCAAGATGGTAGCTGCTGTCGGCGCTTGGAGAACCTTTGTCTCTTTGTTCATTGAACGCCAAGTTCCTTTTTTCTTTCTTCTTATACAAGCTCAATAGAGGATACTCAAAATCCAGCATGCCTTCTTCTCAAACAGTTATGTTACAAATCTTTTAATTAGAACAAACTGCCAGCAGTTTATTGGAAAATTTCAGTCCCAATGATCCTTGATAGTACATACCCCTTCCTCAAATAACAAAGAATCTGTGCTTACAGTAGTTTCTTTGGTGTCCACTTCATACTGCATCAATCATGGCACCACTTGCCAGTAACAAATATTCCCAATAAATGTATGTACAATTTTCCAAATAACCAAATCTAAAACATCAATCAAGGCGAATTTAAGAAAAGCAAACCATTCATGGTCAATAAGATATTAAATTGAAGACTTTATAAGATTGTATAAGAAATGAATCATTTTGGGAGAAGAGTAATACATTATTCCCAAATCTCAAGTAAATACGATAGACAAAAGCAAAAATTATAACATGTGTCTTACGACTAATTTACTGCTGCTTAGCCTTCAATGTTAAACATAAGAAATAACAGCATAAAATTTCTAATACAGTGAGAATATTTACATCTCTAATACCACTGGTCCACTTATGTAAATCTATCAAATATTAAAAGCTTGACAGTTTCACATGAAGATGAATCACATATAGCAGGGTTACCCAAACTATTTTACGGAATGGCCACAGTAACTGTAAAGTGTTACTAAGCCAAGATCTAAAGAATCATTTATTTATGTCTATTCTTACATATAACATACTTGTAAAGTAATAACATGCAATTATTTTTCAAGAGAAAACAAGAAAAATTCAAGTTCATCATAACATCTTCATGTCATAACATAAATAAAAGCACTCATAACAACTGTGTTATGACAAAAAATGTGTAATATATGGAATTAAATTTTTCTGCAGGACACAAAAACACCATTTGCAAGTTTGCTGCTCAGTTTGCTGAAGTTTGAGACTCTAAGTATCCCTTCTTCCAGAGTTAATTGTAAGAACGATTAAAGATAAACAACTGTTGGAGCAATGTTCAACCTCACAAAAATTCCTCTGAAAACCTTAAAAGCAAAGTTAAACACCTTCTATTCAATGTTACTTTTTTGATAATGTTTTTCAGAATTATTTATTTATTTTACTAAATGTTATATTAATTATATTATATAGGTTAATTTTGAGGATGTTCACTATTGTACCACTCAGCATAGAAGCAGCTTTCTGTGCCAGGTAGAGCAGAAGATATATTGGGTTGAATTATCTCCTGATTATATTGTCTTTTACTATTTGAAATGGAAGATATAAAGAGGGCAAACATTGCTTGATTCTGTATTGGGGTGTCTTGAATATTCAAGCTAATAAACTGATTTTATGCACCCACAGTCTATATCAAAACTGATAATTAAAATTATAAGCGAAAGTATTAAGAATTTGTAGAAAATGCACCTCTCAAATCAAGTAAATCCTTCTCCTAATCCAATTCAAATTATCATCAAAATGTATTCAAAACTTGCTTATGATAACCAATAGTTATTGTAAACAAATCTTTGCCAAAAGGTTGCTTCTTTACTTTAAAAGAAGTAACATGTTATTTGATCCATTTATCTTGTGTGATTGGAATGTACCCAAGTAACAACTACAATAGTGACAGGGTCAATAATTCACTTTCATCATTCTCTGCCTTTCAAATGGCATAGAATTTTTTGAAAATACAACTTATCCAACAGTCATTAATCATTCGGGTAGTATAGAAAAAATTTCCTATTTTCTATTATCCGGCTAACATTTAATAAATCAAAGAAATAAAAATTAAGATTTCTGAACTCCTAATCAGAAAAGAAGCTTTCTACTTTAGCTTCAATGTGATATCACATATAGATAACAGCTTATCATTAACCTTATCGTTGTCTGCAACGTTAAATAAATTCATGCTTCATGAATAATTTCAACAAGAAGTAGAATGATACTTGCCATCAATAAGTCTTTGTGTTTCCTCATCATATTTTGGGGTCTCCTTCTCTTCTTCAGTCTTTGTTTCTTCCTCAACTTCCCCCTCAGTCTCTTCTTCCTCATCCTCTTCTTCCTGCAAAAGTAACATTCTTATCAATGAAACATTTCCAAATACACTCATATCCAGTTAAGATGATTTTCAAGGGACCAAATGAAAACCTCAGAACAAGTGGGACTATAAAGCATATCATAAATTTTTATTCTTTTATATTTGAAAACATAAAAGAAGGGTTTCTTGGCTCTTTAATTTTAAAAAAGTCCTAAACACCTTAAAAACAAAAAGTTTGCTCAAGTTTTAAGTAAGTAAGTAAGTTTTCTTAAGTTTGCTCTACTTGCCACTTGTTGTGCAATATTGGTTGCCCTCAAGTCATATTTATAAGAATGGTGAGGTTTTTGAACAAAAAGAGAATATTTTTTGTTACTTATTTGAGGTCATTTTTCACTGAGACAATTTTTACCATAAAGACTATTAGGGTAGAATTACCAATCTTTTAAAAGCAGTGGCGAAAGGGCACATAGAAACATTGCCAGGCAACTTTCAATCTAACTCTCTGTCCTAAGACAAAACTGATGGGATGGATATCACTCTATGTCATTGGTTCTAGCAGTGGGATGAAAATTTTCTGCTTCACAATATATCTCACTCTTCTCACATAATAAATCATTGCAAAATCAAATGAAACCCATTAGAGACTAAGCAAAGCAGGAGAGGGAAGATAGTATCAGAGAATATTGAGTGCCATTTATTATGTATTTTAGAGTGAAAGGGATTGAGACCAAGAGGTCACATATTTAATGGGATAGCATCTTAAGCACAACAGTTTTAAACAGGTTTTACTTTAACATCTATAAACTTCATCAAAAGATGCAAGAAAAGTTGTACTTGTGTAGTGTAGAACTTCAATAATGTCAACACAATATTTTGCAGTAATTATGCAATATAAATACATCAGCTGATTCCTTCAACTTTTTAATTAAATTGAAGGGCTAGTCCCTCTTTTCAGTTCTCTCAAAATATGCAAAACTAAAAGTTATTAATTCAAATGTAATTTCTTTACTACATCATAGTGGAATCCCATTCTGTATATGCACTTGTGCAATTAAATGAAATTGACATACTGTCATGCAAAAAAAACCAGCAATAAAACCCTGAACAAAGACTTGGGTTCCAGGATAGCCAAGTGGGCAGCGCATTTATAATAATAATAAAGTGTCTTTATTTGGGGACATTTGACTTGAGCAGAAGCAGTCCTGGGTTCAACATCCATTGGAAGCCCATATGCAAAATAACCTTAGCTGCTGAAGCACTTTAAACAATACTAATACTAACAAAATACTCAAGTTTCAGCTACAAGGGATAATTTGTACCATATCATTGCTTCTCAAAATGAAGGTCTCATCATATTTTTACAACTATAAATCTCTGATACATTAAAATATTGAGAGTAAAAACGAGAGATGATTGTTTGCTATCATGAATTTAAATTGAAAAACATTTTTCCGAGATGATAATTTTTCCTTAACTTAAGTCAAAAGTAAAGTCTATGCTTATGCTCAATAGAATTTGTATGCATCTTTGTCTCTGCAATAAGGAAATGTAATGAAGCGTATTCAAAATTCCTAAATTAGTTCAGCTATATCTGGTGATATGGCACAAGTGATTAGATAAGAATCAAATTTCAATAGGTGAAAAATCAATGCCCATATTCATTTGAACAATTTGTTTGGGTTAAAACTTTGCTTATCACATAAGCAAGAGAAGATTTTACTTGAACTTAATTGGTATATTAGAAAGTAACACTAAAGATGCAATTGTCACCTTATCACCATCATCAGTGTCATCATCATATTGGTCATCATCTACTTCTTCACCTTTACCACCATCTTCATTCTCTTCAGGAAGACCACTCTCCGTTACTACCTATAATTGAATCTCAATTAATTCTTCTGCAACCAACAAATCATACAAATCTGACCATAAAATATAACCTATTTATTTCTCCTGGAAAACAACTAACTCTCTTCAATCAACAATTTTCACTTGAATACCCAGAACACACAAGTGATTATGAATATTTGCACATTATCATCATTATTTTTATATATATTATTATCACATTATTATTATTATTAAATACAGAGTTACAAGTAGATGTAATCCAGGTGATAACTTTTCACATAATTTCTAATCTAACATTTATATTTCTACATGAAATTTTTATCATACATTTACAATGATTTTTTGCATACAGACAATCTTATTGACGACATTACAAATATAATCCCCGACAGAAATCATTTTCATTATGATTACACATGGAAAACCTGATTTTCTTATACATACTAAGGTATTACTCGAGTGAATTTCTTTTACACAGATTTATTTTGCCAAGGGGCTGGAAATTTCCTTTGATAGCCCATCCCAAGTAACTGCAGTTCTGTGTACAGTGGAAAATTTACCTACATCTCTTCTATGACCCTTCATTCTGACTTTAATATTGTGATATTTTTCTTTATAAAATAGGGAGGAATTAATCTCTCCAGCAGATCTTTCCTAACCTCTCTTCTTGAAAATTTATCTCATTAGCAATATTTTTACCACGTGTTTAGGTAATAAGTATTTGGAGGAAAGTGTGTATTAGCAAGCAAAGTATCTTCAGCAGGAGCATTTTAATTTACCAAGGAATGGATTTAAACAATTTGTGTACTGAAAGTATTAAATGAACAAAAAAATCACCACATAAACATATGCTGCTGAGATTACCACAGTAGATTACATTAATGGTGACTATTACTTATCATTGCAATTATTACTATGAACATCCCCATTAAGCTCATTGCAGTCTAATGTCTAAAAGAACTTACTTCTTCATTGTGATCGGGAACAGGTTCGTCTCCAGGTACAGTATCAGTGGCTGCATCATCTGTACTGGCCTCTGGTGGTTTAAATAAACCTGATTCCATTAAGAAGTATGGCTTCATATTTGAATAACCACTTTCATGGAATTCTTCCCAGTCCATTTCACCAGTAGAACTCAGGAAATACTAAAAGAGTAAAGAGATCAAGAAAAAATACGTAGAAACAGTTATTATTGGCAATGGGAATCAATGCAAGATTTCATTCACAAGTCCTAGAACTCTGCAAACAAATTTTCATGACTAAAATTAAACTATTTCAAAAAACAATCTCGTTGATAATCTTCTCTCAAAGGCAGATTTGAACATATCTTCCTTATATAATTAGAAAAATCAATACTCTATAAAACTATACTATAAAATTAAAAATTATTCCAAGTAGGTGTGGATGGAGAAATACATCTATATAGAATCTAATACATCTTTAGATGAGGAACGTGTTAATAATGGTAAGATTGATACTGGTAAGTCTCCTATTGCACACAATCCATAGCCAATATTGGTTCATATTATTACTTATAGAGAGAAACAAAAATATTTGTCAAAAAAAATAGAAGAGGGATAAGTTATGGAAAAGTTTCCACAAGTAAGATAATACAAGCAAAACTTTAGCTTTATGATGCAATGCAGCAATTATTCACCAACATGTTCAATGCTTAAATATGGTCTAAATTTTAAGCAATCCTTGTCAAACAGAAAAATACAGTTTTCATAAATTCTCAATAAAATACTTAACATCTAAAAACACATTTTGACAAAATGTTTGATTTATATCTATTTACTCCTTTTCTGAGATCAGTAAACTGTCTTAAAGAATTATAACATCTCTGAAATACTTCGATAAAGAAAAGTTATTATTCCATTTCTCTCATTTTAAGTAATTGAAAAATGAATTCAAATGAAGTAAATATTCTACCCACTTGATTAAAATATATAGCAAGTATGACTTTTATAGAGAGAATGTTACCTTTGCTTCATCTTCTGAAACACTTCCATCTCTATTCTGATCAAAGGTAATCCTGGTTTGGATTTCAGCCATAGTGATTCTGCAAGCAAATTAAATGATAATATGAGCATTGTAGCTGATGAAATAATATTCTATGTTAGACAAGGATAAGATACTAAAATTCATCTGATAAACTCTCAAAAGGGTTGTTTAAATTTAAATTAATTTAATTTAATTACCATAAAAATAAGCTAAATAAAAATGCCAATATACAGCTAAAAATCCTCAAATATCATATTCTTACTTCTTCTTTTACTACAGGTGGAACTAATAAACCAACACTTCCTAAAAAAAGACAAATGCTTGAATTAAGGGATGTGCAAAAATTACGGAATAGTGAAATGTAATCATTTACCTCCAATATAGAGATTTGTTAGATAGTGTGATGAATTTGATGTAGTTTAACAAATCATAGTGGGCAAAAAAGTTTCATTTTAAAGAAAAATAGATATAATTTTGAAAAAAAAACACATTTATACATTAAAGGTATTTTCATTGTCAACAAGTGAAATTATTGATCCAATCTCACAAGGACTTTCAAAGAATAAATAATTTGAAATCCATTAAAAAAGAAATGAAATGGATTATATTGATATCTATGAACAGTTAAATTTATAAGATTACCATGGCTTTATTAGTCTACAGGGCATAAAATTACTTTAAATTTTCATTTTTTCCACTTTTATTTCATTAAATTTATCGATATAACCTTTAATTCAACAAATTGAATTAATTATCAGCGCACCTAACTATTTGACAATATTAAATCAATTTCACTTAAAGTCATACCATTAATTAAGTATGGTAGAAGTAAGAAGAGAAGGTGTAAAGAAGCTATTCTGATATTTTGGGAGTTCAAGTAATTAAAGATATATACTATTTAAATTGCAAATCCCACAAGAATTTGAAAAAGAAAGGAAGAGCCTTCCTGTTCTTAATGTCAAAAAGCATGTCCAGATCCTTCTCTTAGTTGTCATGTCAGGTCAATCTTGTACATCAATATGTACATTATTTTGGAACTATTCAAACCAGAGTGTGACCAAAGGATGATTGAGGTTACACTATAATGAACGACATACTGCACTTCTGTAAATTTTACTAAATCTAAAATGTTCTTAATTATGCACTATATGTTAGAAATTTAATCAGAGCATAGACTTTCATTACTCTCTAAAGGTTAGTAATTTTGATGGAATTGAGATTCTGTCCTTGAGAAACAATGGTTTGGTTATAATTCACACTTTATCATGGTGAAACACAGTACATATCTTGAATATTCAGGCTAACAATGGGGAAAGGAAGCATGAATAATGAGAAACCATGGAAAATAACTTTCACTTTTATTTCTTATAATATTCATATTTTACCAAAACAAACCATTGATTAGCATTTGCACTCACAGTCCATAACTTTAGATTAAAAGTTTTTTCACTTCTTTCTTTCACTGAACCTCAGATCTTTATAGCAGTGTCAACGTCATTGTATTCTCACTTTTCCACAGAAAAGATCTTATGTAAGCCCTGTTTGTATTAAATTGTGTTTTTGGAGAACCTTTTTCAAAAATACAGTAGAAAATATTGATGAAGAGTAAAAATTCATGGATGCACTAATAATCCAAAAATGACAATCTGCAAATGTATACTCAAGAGATCACTATAATTAGATATCAGAGACTATGTGCAAAATCATCTTCAAAATTACTTTTAGACATATGCCCCCTAACTCAAAGGGACTATTCATCCCAAAGGAATTTTTAATAAATGGTTAGCTTTTAATAACAGTAACATGATACTATGCCCTGCTTTCTGAATGTCATCATTGGAATATTTCATATTAACTCAAATAACAATAGGAAACTTGCCTGTTATTTAAACGAAGAATTAAAAACACATGACACAGATAAACTTCAAGAACCAATCTTTCTAATAGCCAACAAAATGTGAGCAAAAAATAAACTGAATTTCGGCCTAGTATTTAAAGCCTGCAGGAATATAGTAACATCTTTTTAATTACTTAAAAAATATTTTAGCTAACCAAATTCAAAGATATTGAAAATGCTAAATTGAACTTCTTTAAGACCCTTTTTACTTCATAATGTGCATTTACTTAAGTCCAAAATAATACAGCAGACAGAATAAAGAAGACAGTGCAAAAAGAAACAAAAATAGCAGCATTAAGTTCTATGGAAAACTAATTGATATTTTAGCATATTGAAGGTATTAATTATTTCAGAAGTTTATTTATATAACTCTCCTAATTTGGTCCAACTGGTGAAGATATTTATAGATAACAAATGGGATAATGAGTAAGGAATCAGGAGGAAAATGGCAAACAGAAGTTTAAGATTACATTACAAAAGTAAAAGCTGATAATTTTTTTAGATATATAGATTGAGTTTGACTTTAAAGTAACAGCTGATTTCTATATTATCTTAATTTGGCTTGCAACGGGGACTTTCCAATCAGCAACAGATATTGAAGTGTTTCGTTAATAATTTTGACCTGAGATTGCAATAGAAAGCAAATGAATACTTTTAAAGATTGGATATATGCACATACACAGCTTGCAGAAATGATTATGAAATAGCCTTGCAATATCTTGTCACTCAAAAATGTATTCCAAAAACTTGCAAATTCCACCAGAAAAGTCTGATATTAGTTAACTGGAGTTATCTCTACAGTATTTTATAACTGTGCAAAATAAAATCAACTTATGCATGAGATGCAAATGAAACATTTTAAACAAAAATTTAGGAGTTCAGCCTAAACACATGTACATGTGTTAATTAATTCTTCAGTATATCTTAAGCAATATTGAACATCAAGCTCTACATAACCTAATTCTTTAAGCATTTCTTAAGTGCAGATCCACAATTGAACCGATTGGTTGCTATAGAATCACATTAACATATACTGAAATGTATGGAAGCAGCAACATAAACTATCAAACATAAGTCACATTGAATAAATCAAGGCCAACTTTAAATGTGCAAACTTGTTTGAGAGAATTCAGATATTAAGATTAAACAAAACTTGTACATTAGACACTGAAAAACATTGATGAACAATCAATTGAATGAAATTTCCTGTGTATATGGAGTTTTTGTTACAATTCAGACACATACTTGCCATCACCGTTGGAATCCAAGAGTTGGAACTTCTCAAACATTTCCCTTTCCTCTTCTTTATCATCCTCTTCTCTCTGTCTTTGCCTCTCCTCTTCTTCACTTTTCTTGTACTTCTCAAGGGCAACTCTCTCTGCCTCTTCAGCCACTGCTTTCAACTGCTCCTTCTCTTGCTTTATCCTCTCCACCTCTTCTTTCTCCTTCTCTAATTGCTGCATCCTCTCCTGCAATTAAATATGCCAACAAATCTCTTTCTGATACAAAATTAATGAATAACCACTGAAGGTTCAAAATAAGACAATGTTTTATCCATTTTCACCCCAGGGTTCCCATTTGGGATATTGCACTTATCTGCAAATAAATTAAATATTGCTTGGCAATACTATTTTTGTGCATTGCCACAGCTTATTACTACTTTTATCATGAAGATGCTGATCATCATGAAGATGCTGATCATCATGAAGATCATACTAATAAAAATGATTTTTTTTGTAATAAAAGAAAATGGTTGTCAGGTTTTTATCAATACCTTAAATTGCCATTACTGTAATGTTATGAATAAGCTATTTCTATACTAGCTAGTAATAAAATTATCATTTAGTTAATATTCAAATAACTTCAAAAATGTAATTATCTTAAAATAATTCCTACAACTGTGGAAAGTGTGAGAATATAATGCACATTAACTGTTTTAGTATATTTCCTTTCACAAAAATACCTAACCGCAAAGAACATACCAATGTTTCCATTCTGGAATGAATAAACAATTGATAATTAATTTTGCTTTATAGCAAAAATAATTTTCTAATATTGACTTTTCATGTATTTTGGGTGATGGGTCTGGAAATGTATGCGCATTGAAAGAATTCGAATACTGGCTTGATGAAATCATAGTAAAACAAAAATAATAAACATTAACATATGCAAAATTATGCAAATAATAACTTGAACAATAATTATTCTTAGCAACAAGGGACAGCTGGTAAAATATGACTGTGGATAGAAAATGTGAAATCTTTGTTTGAAATTTGAAGGAGGATTAAAATGATATTTATGCATCGAAATGTGTTTTTGGTGCCTTGTGTTCTGTGGTATTTTGCAGAGTTTTATTTTGAATAAATCAAGGACTAGTTTCCCTTGAAGAAGTGATTTATTTTTTATTTATTCTATCATAAAAAAATGCTAGAAAGTCTTGCAGATCTGAGAAGAAACAACAGAAATAAAGAATATGATGATTAATCAATTTCATACATGACTGAGATTCCAGGGCAGATGCAGAAACTTGACAGAGAACAATTTATGACAAATTCCTTAAATATATTGGATATTTGCATTTTTCATCATTTACAGATCAAAAATAGTTAGAATTTCCATGCCACTAGGCAAAAATAGCACACTTGTTTCAGCATTAGAATCTATTAGCCATTACAATAGCTGCCAACAGAAATTAAATAAATATTATTAGTATGTGTGGAATTATAAAAATTTTCATGAATGAATCATTTGGTTTCAGGACATTGAAAAGGGTCTTCTATATTTTTAATAATAGCTTCTTCATGACGCAAGAATAATTCAAAAAGAAACACTGGCATCACACATTAATGAATTCTCTAGCTATCTTATATGTTTCCATGGTTTCAGTATTCTGTCAAATAATTACCATGCCCAGTTCTCAAGATATAATCTTGGTTACATTTGCATCCCCTATCCTCTTGATTATAGTAGAGAGTTTTAGGTTTTTCACAGAGAAGAGTTTGCATTTTTATATGATAAAATCTTAAGATATACAATCATAAAAAAATCGATTATGTTGAATGTGATTACCTTTATTGTACTGCATCAATAATAAATTCTTATGTCTTGGTAGGTCTCAGTTGTCTTGAGATGACCAGAGGGACTTGAAACCCCAAAGATTGGCAAACAATGATATAGGTGAAAATGACATTTCCAAATTTTCACGAAAACTTCTGCAGTTCAAATTCTTTAGTTCATAATATTTTTTAAATAAACCATGAGAAATGAAAATCGAATAGGCTCCTATTGCTTTTATTCAACTACAATTCTTTTCATCCAGAATACTTGAGAAATATGACATAAAGCAACAAGAGATTTTTACGAAGAAATTAATATGACCAATTATGAAATTCAAGAGTGAGCTTTTTCAATTTCTGTAATTTCTTTTTGTGAAACTGTGCATCAACTTCTTTCTTCCTCTTCTGACATTTTCTCTCAACTTGCTGCAACATTATTTTCTGATAAGAACCGTGAGCAAAAAAGTTAAGCATGGCATGGAAATGAAATTATGCAAAAATGAAAAGAATTCATTTATGAGATTTACTGAATTGGCCCATGGGTAACAAAGAATTATTGAGGAAATGGTTTACAATAAGTAAAATAATTTTAATCTATGCAGGATGCTATACCTCAAAACCTAGGTTGCATTTTACTTATTCTTCCAATTTGATTTTGTTAAATTAAAATAGTTCCTGGCAATTAACAATGAAATACCACCATATTAAGTATTCAACAATCCAACATATGGCATTATGTCTTGAAAATTATTTGCTAAGAATAGTTAACATTCAAATTATTAACTAAGATATAGTTAAAGTTTTACATAGCTAAATGGAAAAATAGATGGCAGGCAAAGATTTAATCACTTACTTGCTTTTCTTGTCGCATCTGCTTTCCTTGCTGACTTAGTGATAGTCTTAGCTCATTACCTTTCCGTGAAACTTCAGCTAATTTCATAGCTTCAGCTAATGCTGCTGCCCCTAATTCACCGCAATTATTCACACAATTTGCAGGACTATCATATTCATCGGATGCATCACAGCAATCTAAATTGCACAAAAAATTAATCATGCATCAAGTTTTCTGAGATCAAAGTATAGAAAATATCCCACAAATTTTTGGAGGAGTATTTTTATATATGCTTTAATTAGGAAACATCCAATAAACCATTTAATCACCCAATGACCCAAGATGGCAGTATAGCTGCATCATCAGTAAACAATGCAAAAATTTATTAGTATTGGTGAATTAATTCAAAATCATTTTATCATTGTCATTCGATTGGGAAACCTGGGTCCATTTGTGCCTTTTATATTGACTTACTTGATAAGTTTCATAATGACATTGTCTCAGCCAACCACTAAGTTACCTCATAAGTTTTTGTTATCTTATTTTAATAGTACATCTACCGAAGAAAATAATAGAATATTAATATGGTTCAATCACAGTCCATTTATCAATACCATAGAATCCACCTTCCTACTCAATGATTTTTATCAGTATATTTGATTCAATCCTTCGAAAGTAAACTTAGGTTAGTATAAGAAAACGCGAGGCAGAGAGTTAGGTTGGGAAAAAATAGATTTTCAGTAACTCAGCCATAAAATTTTTACCTCTCCTGCTACATTCCAAATTAAATCACTCCACTTTGTCAAGATGCAAAATTCCTTGGCAATTGCCTTCGTAATTTATTGTTCCTCGTGAAGGCACTAACATAATAATTACAAAATAGATAACAATATGATAGAGGAAAAAATCCAACGTTTGAGTCAAATAAGACTTACGTAATTAAGAAATGTCATAGTAAAAAGATCCGTAAAATGTTCTCATTTCAGTTAGATCGTATACGAAGTTGGTCATTATGGGCTGGCATTACTAAGAATTCGATTTCATCAAATCCAAATCTTTCCTCAATGGGATCCATACTCACCACAAACACCATCGTTCACTCGCGATGAAGGAATGTTGAGTGGTTTGTGACCAGCATTAGAACAATGGAAAGATCCATTAGGGCAAGCTGCTGTACCGGGTTCGTCGCTCCCATCTCGGCAGTCGCAATAATCATCATTCACTCTTATAAAGGGAATTATCACACTTCCATCAAAGCACGTAAAATCTTTACTAGGATCGTACAAACCCGCCTCTAAAATGGAAATATTGTTTAAGAATGGATTAGGGTAATCTATTTGCTTACCTTAGTTGATATACGTAATTATTCTAAATAGTTTATTTGGTCCGATGAAAAATAATTCTTTTTTCTAGGTATAACCAACCTACCATTCATAGGTTTACTTTTAAATTTTCTACATTTTTCTAATGCAACCTGTACATTAAATTTCTCAACTTTCCAATAGCAGTAATAATTAAAATTAATTACCACGTACTTGCTAACGAAACGCCACGAGGACGGAGAACTTCAGATGCATCTGACAATGTAATTAATAATTCGATTACTGCGAAGTATTGAATAAAACTAGCAAAAAACATTTTTGAAACAGTGGTCTTCGCGGTACAAGGACCGTGGGCCATGTTTGCCGCTATTGTCCTGCAATTTATACGACGTTCCACCGGTTTTTAAAATCCCAAGTTGACAGAACGATAAAATGTACTAGTGACTTGAACTTGGCTTCCTCACGCTACAAAAGCGATGGATCGTATCGCGCTTGTCTACGAATGCCTCTTTCAAAAGTGTATCACAGGGTTACGGTTTAAACATATATTACCCATACTGAAGACAATGAAAACTCTTCTAGGATGAAAAACATAAAACAAAGAGCAAAATCAACGGAATTATATAATTGTGATTCCTAGATAAAACGTACTTCGTAAAACTTCAAAATGAATGCCGATTGTTAGGCGTTGAAAAAAGTTACCCTATCAATGAAAAATGTCTTCCAAAATTTACTTCCCATATTGTTTATGAACATAAAAGTTAAGTGAGTATTGAAAATATTTAGACAAAATTTTAATGCCCAGCATATTTTTCTCAGCGTCGATAGATATTATATGCTAAAGAAAGTGAATAACTTCGTATTTTTCACAGTTACCCTTCACCTTAAGTATTTCATTCTTGTATACGACATTCGAATTATATAATTTTCAAACCCATTTTTAAAAGCCTAATCAGAATTGGGGAATTATATGTACATCCTGATAACCTTTAAAACTCTATATAATAGCTATATTTAACATAGTTTCTTAATCATTCTATAAAATAGTTTACTAATGTGAGTTCTTACAAGTTTTAGGTTGCTGCTTTAGGTTTTTAGGATGGTTTTAACAATTTTCATTTTTCAATAATCAAGTTTATTACCACTCGATTCCTTTAGTGGAACCAGCTTATTTTTCTTGTCCGTTTCAAAATAAACCAAACTCATAAAGAACATTCACATTAGAAATCTTAATTGTTTCAAGTTCAATAAAATGTTGGTTTTCTGTAGGGCAGTATCCATTGCCAATCTATCGACGGTATCGACTCAGAATCTGTCATATCAAAATTTCTGTTATCTCGACCCAATCACTGCGTCACGTGACAATAATTAAGGCTTCATATATTTTTATTTCATGAAATTCATATTAGGAATTCTGGACCATGTCTTCCAGTTTACAGTTCTGAAAAGATATTCTAAAATATGAATTCAAAGCCAATCCTTGGAAGAATCAAATAAATTTTATGTGGAGTCGGTCGAAGTCAAGCTGATCTAAGTAAAAACTTGTTTGATATAGTGATGATCGTGATGATACTAACTTGCGACATCAAAAGCGACTTATCTCTTCACTATCGGTAGTAGTGCGCAATACTAGTCTTATACAATGTTGAAATTTCCTGGAACGTAAGGACAGCGAGGATACTTTTCTCAGCTTTTATTTTGCTGATTATTTTCTGATGGTGTTATAAGTTTAGGAAGTTAAACTTCATAAATCAGAAATATTTACATCGTGAAAGAATTACTGCATTACGGCGATTTTATTTAAAACTGATGACTTCTCAAATAAAAGAAAATAGACCAAGCTTCTCTCCATCATGAGCCAAGTTTCACTTATTAAATATGTATTTCTATTGTTATATTTCAATTACTGAATTGAAAATTTTCTATAATCACTACAGGTAATTCTGTTTATAGAAGAAAGATCCCGTTATAGTAACACATTCTTTTAAATACTATTTTACGTCCTGCATCCAGTAGTTTAACTTACATAATTGTGTTTGGCGGCAAGGTATCTGAGCAATATAGCGTTCGATTGTATGGGTCGTTTTCTAATTGGTCCTTGTAATGGCTAGATAAATGGCGGATGACTTCTGTTTAAAAACTGAGTGGTTATGTATTGGTGTCTGATAATAATGATTTAGGTTGTTTTTATGGAGATTACGAGTTCTTGCGAATGTATTGAAAGCTTACATAAAAGAGAAAAGTGTGAAAGTCTAAAATATGTCTGCAGAAAATAAGAGATCTTTGGATGAGAGCGATGAAGATTCATCTGATGGATGGGTAGGACCAAGTCCAGCTCTTGCTGCTCAACCAAAGAAACGGAAAGGTAATATTATATGTCAGTTGAATACACTACTGACGACACTGCTGTTAATTTATCAATTTGTGAATTTCTTACTCCTTCAGTTCTTAAGTATGAAAAGCTATACCTTGACAATCTTCCCTCTGCTGAAACTTATGAAAAGAGCTTCATGCATCGCGATATTATAACTCATGTTGCTGTTACCAAGTAAGTTCATGTTTCTGTGTATGCTTTGTAGAAAGTTTATTTAAAATTCTTAATAACCGCACAATTTGTACAGGACAGACTTCATTATTACCGCAAGCTGTGATGGGCACGTTAAATTTTGGAAGAAAATGGAAGAATCGATAGAATTTGTGAAGCATTTCCGGAGCCACTTGGGCGCTATCCAAGATATGTCAGCTAATTATGGGGGATCTCTGCTAGTAACTATATCCAACGACAAGTCACTGAAGGTCTTCGATGTTATAAATTTCGGTAATATTTGATACATTCCAACCACTAATTTTTATTTGTATATAAGGCGCATTTTATAATTACCTTTCCAATTACAGATATGATAAACATGATGAAGCTGGATTATGTGCCTCGGTGTGCAGAGTGGATTCATTGTCCTGGTGATGCAATAGCTGCATTAGCTATGTGAGCTCTGTTAACTTCATTAAAATTTCTAATTTTTCTTCTAAATTATTCCTCTCCTCTGTAATAATATCTATTACTTGTGCTAACTTTCAGTTCAGATGCTGATTCAAACAAGATTTATGTATATGATGGGCAAGGAGCCAACACACCTCTTCATGTATTTGAAAAGCTACATACAAAACCTGTTGTCATTATGAAGGTGATTAAAAAATTCAACATAATAAACATAACATAAATGTTTCATTCTATTATTTATTAATAGTCATAAAATGTTCATATCTTAAATTTCTTTTTACATACAAAAGAAATTGTTTGAGACAGTTTTATTTAAGCTTTTCCCATTATGAAATGTTAATGCTTGATTTTATTGAATAATTTAGCATTTCAATTGAGATGTCTGGTTGGTCTTTAAAGGGGTGGTTATTTATTCTTCTTTTCAGTACAATGCTCCAATGGAGACTTGCATTTCAGTAGATCGAGCTGGTATCCTGGAATACTGGACTGGACCAAAGACTGAATATTCTTTTCCTAAAGTGGGTGTGGTGGTGACTTTTGAGTCAAAGTTGGACACGGATTTGTTTGAGTTTGTTCGTTCAAAATCTTTGCCCTCTGGATTGGCCTTCTCACCTGATGGCACTCGCTTCGCTACCATCTCAACTGACCGTAAGGTACTTAGTAATAGTAGGAATTAAAATAATAACATGATATACAGTATCCATCCAAAATCTGTAATCTATTGAAATCTGCAGCATTGTGTCAACTCACTCTTCAGTACTATTTAAATATCTTATTGGAAAAGTACGTTGAACTCAATGAGCACTTGAACAGTGTGATTTGATTACAGAACAGGAAATAATTGATATAATAATTAATGCATTATGATATAATTATTACATAAATAATATCAATCATATATGTTATTCACAATTGCCCAAAATTTCTACTTTTGCTGAATGGTTTTCAATTTATCATTTTGGAATAACTTTGGTTGGGTTGAGTTGTGTCCTGTTTGGTGGGGTATAGTATATTGAATTACGTTTTATATAACTCAGGTATACTACGATTTGATCCTACTGTATTAGTAACCTTGTTGCAAATTTTAATTATAGCCCCATGCTCAACAAAAATCAATCCAACCCAACAAAGGCATTTTCATAATGCTAACTAAAAACTAATTTTTCATTTATGCAAGGCTGAAATGAAAGTTTTATTAGAGTATTGCAAAAATTTAAATAATAATAATTATTGTTATTCAATCCAACTTGTTTACACTCCTATGTCCATTGGCATTATCTTTCAATAATTTACATAGTTTTTTATATTTAGTTTAAGTATGTTTAAAATGACATTACTAATATGCTATTTCAAATTACACAAAGTAGGTACATATTTAAGGGCTCAAGCATCTCTGTTGTGTCTATTAAATTAAATATGATTTGTTTTGTACATCTTTAGGTCAGAGTATTCAAATTTCAAACTGGGAAGCTGATGAAAGTGTTTGATGAAACATTACAAAGGTTCTCTGAACTGCAGCAGGCTCATCAACAACTCCCCAATATGGAATTTGGCCGAAGGTTATATATCTTTATTTATAAAAATTCTATTTCATTATTCTATTAATAATTTTTATGCTTAAATTTAGAGCGAGAAATTAATAAGAAAATATTCAATCCTTCCCCCTGGGAGTGCGCTGTGATGTTGAGGTGGCATCTAACGTATCGTATTTGAGATCAGGTGTAGAGCTTTCTTACTTCGATCCTTCATACTTGGAAGTTCATTGTATCTCATCATAGTTTTAGAAATTGAAGAAGAGATTGTTCTGTTATGATAGCCTAGCTTGATAAAGTAATTGCATGGCAATTGGGAGATCTAAATGTGAGTTCCAGCCACCACACACTTATTCTCCATCATTTCTTGTAAAAACCCCTCTGCTGGCTGCCCCATTTTTTCTGGGTTTTGGAACATGGCAAACATTTTAATTTTTGTTTTTATTTAGTTTTTAAATTAATTAAAATTCATATCCTCTGCATATGTAATATTTTACTTCATGTTCTATGCTATGTCTTAAATGTGCCCCAACACCTCTAGTCCACCATGAATGCACCTTGGTCCACTAAGACTACCAATTCCAGTTTCTGTCCCCTACCCATATCTATGCATTGTATTGGTCTGCCATCTCATGTTATTTATGTAAATATATTATAATTATAATGTTACTTATGTTGCACTGGTATCTTATTTTTACGTACTAATTGATGAGCGATTATCTTGACAGGTGATGCTATGATTATTTTCATATATTTAATATCGTATTTGCAAATATTTAGACGTTTTATTAAGTTATCATTTCTTTTATTAATAATCAATGACAAAGTTGATAACTGCAAGTGAATTGTTGATTTGTTTGCCCCCCTTCTTTTATTTTTATTGCCATTTTCATCTGTTACCTGTTGTCGTATTCAATATTTTATTCCTTTCATAATGTTCACTTTTTATTACTATTATCTCTTTTTATGTCAACGTATTTCCTTTGTATTTGCAATTTAAAGTGTACATATTGTTTCTTGTTTTTAGATACTTATCTTTTCTGTAAAATTTTTGTTTCTTTCTATCTATTGGTTTTGCAGGTTCTTTACAGTCCCCTCTATGTGGGGTTTTTCCTGCTGTGGGCTATTTTTCCTAAGCACCAACTTAGGTTTTTAAATTATTCTTTTTCTGTGCACTTTTTCATGCCATCTCTTTCTTTTGTGTGCTAATTGATGAAGGTTTAGGTGTAAGAAGAGAAGACCTTACCAAAGTAAAGGTCTTTAATTATCATTATTATTATTACTACTACTACACTGCATTTCAAATCAATGAATTGTAGAAAACCTTAATATGACTTTTATATATTTGCAGAAAATTGTTATCATAGCCATCGTATCAGATCCACAGATTTTAATTTAGTTACTTCAGTTTACAAGGACAGGTATTAGAAAAATTCTGATGGATGACATTGGAACTATCTTTTTTCAAATGCCTAAATATGCAGTATCAGCTGAAAAATTCTGATTGGTTGGTCCCCTACTTATTAACAAAGAGGTTACTTTTGACGTTTAAAAACGTATTAATATCTTATCATACATGTCTATCACAGTACCACGTAGATTACTGTTCAAATCATAAGTGAGTAATTCATTATGTGTAATCAATTGTGCATCAGATTATAACTTATTTATTTATTTTAACTCATCCAAAGGTATGCAAAACATACATAGGACTTGTAAAAATTAATAATAAATTCGTATAAAAGATTTAAAGATATTTGCTGTTTAAGAATTCATAGGAATAGTAAAAGGCATGTTTAAAAAAAAAATAACTTTTAACAAAATTTTGCATTGATGATAGCATCCCTTATCAAATAGGTGAAGGTTATGGCGATCAAGAAAATAATCCTGTTTTTGTCTAGTATTATGGGATTGAATTGAGGAGATAGAGGTGAAGTAGTTGGGATGTTCTTTCACGAAACAGACACATTCGTAAATATAGATACCGGGAAGGGTCATTAGAAATGAAGTGCTCCTTACAGGGTGACGGTGATTTGAGCCCAAGAATAGCTCTTATGGCTCTCTTCTGCTGAACAAAAACTCTTTTTGCATGATTTGAGTTTCCTCAGAAAATTATTATTCCCATGCTTAATAAGGGAAAATATCTTTGCATAATAAAAAAGAAAAAGGATATTAAGAGCAACTTAGTCTTTCAATCTCCTGATTTGAAAAATTGAAGAGTTTATTTTATTGGCAGCTGAAGAAACATGGGCTGCCCAATCTAGGGTTTCAGAGAAACTCCAAGAAATTTGAAAGTTTATGAAGATTGAATTATTTGATTATTGATAGATAGAGAAATTGGCTGTATTATTCTTTGGTGGGGATGAAACTGCATGGAAGTTGTCTTGCTATTGTTTATCATCAGTTTTTTTGAGACGCACCAAGTTGACATCAGATTAGTAAAGCTATTAATATTATAAGAAAGTAGTATTTTAACCTTCCTGACCCTTGACTGTGGGAGGCCAGACACTCACCTTGCAATACAACAGAGGAACTTCCATTCACTGACCTATTCACATTCTGTATAAGATTGGAGTCATAGATAACTAAATCTTATTGCATAATTTTGATAAATAATTATTTGCTACGTACATCGTTGATATTATTTGAGAAACAAAACTTTTGAGTTTTGCTGGTAAGAGGTCACTTTTGAGTGTAGCTCTAAAGTTACTCTTAGGGTTACTATTAATGTTATTATTTACGTAGAAAAACTTCAACATATTTCAATACTCTCCTGTGGTAATGGACTGAAAAGTATGAACAGTAGAGTTTGGTTTGAAAGTTGTATATTATCATGAAAATACAACATTTTCATTTCCAAGGTCCAGCAAAATGACTGGGACAACATTGTAAACCATTGCCTCACCCTGGGTAAAAGTTTAGGATTTAGGAGTAAGACTGTGTGGTTGATGTAGGATCAAGAGCCTTCTTGAGAATGGTCCAAAAGTGGTAATTACTGTACTTGGCACTCACGTTGGCTCCAAAGTGCAGTGTATAGGAGAAAATGCTTCTACAGAAGCATCAGAACCTGGATGCATTTATACCAGAATTTTGCTGGCATGAAATGGTTTACATTTCCTAGTTTTATTTTTTGTTTTAGAAGACTAAATATATGAATTCTAATCTTGCAGAATGGCCGTAGAAAGGGATCTTGAGAAATGGGATGCATGTGACTTAGGTAATATTATATTTGATGAAAGTGGACATTTCCTATTGTATGCCACCATGCTTGGAGTGAAGGTAGTGAACCTTGTTACCAATCGCTGTGCTCACATTCTTGGCAAAGTTGAAAATCTTCGCCTTCTGCGGTTGGCATTGTTTCAGGTGAGATTTTTTCATGGAATCATGAAAATGCTCAGATTAGAAATATTTCCTTAGCTGTCTTTCATAGTTGAAGACTAACGTAATTTTTCTGATTTTATTTCTATTATTTATTTATTTATTTATTTACAATGTCAAGTTACAAGTGGACAGCTGTCCGGTGGCAACTCATAAAAAATATATAGAAAATATAAAATTAGATATTTAAACATATTCAGTCAACACAGTCTGATTTACAACTCTTACTACAATATAAAATTATCAGTCACGCATAGTACAAACAAAAATATCTACGTTATTAATTAATGGTGGCAGCGTACATATATGCATTAATTATATAACTTTACAAAAACTGCTGAGAACAATATCCAATTAACCTATTGATAATCTACATCTACAATATTTTATCACATTTCTTTTTAAATGATGTGAGATTAGCTGGAAAGGGCTTCAAAAGTGATTCAGGCAACTTATTCCACTCTGTTATGCCTCTGTTCAAAAAGGAGTATTTGGCTATGTTAGTTCTCTGCGGTCTATGTTTTATTTTCTGGCTGTGACACCTTCCTAAAAATTCAGGCTTTAATCATGATTAAATGTTAAAATCCTTCCCATCCCTTCCTGCCTAAAACTATCTGATAAATGCAACCTAGCCTATTTATTTTCCTTCTCTTCTCCAGTGATTCCCATCCGAGAGCGTTTAGCATTTCTGTGACGCTATCTCTTTTTCTAAACCTACCCATAACATACCAAGCTGCCTTTCTTTGTACTTTCTCTAATTTCTTTACATGACAGTTCTCATGAGGATCCCACACTGTAGTCGCGTATTCTAAGATCGGCCAAACCAAAGTTAGATACCCCAATTCTTTTGCTTTCTTATTGCTTCCCTTTAAGTTTCTCATGACGTGATGTAGTGTTCTAAACGCTTTCTCTACTAAATAATCTATGTGTTTATCCCAATTCAGGTTTCTGGTAAATACAATTCCCAAATGTTTACAGTGATCGGACATTGGTATGATTTCTCCATTGAGATGATATACTTGGGGTGAAAATGTTTTCTTATTTGAAAATGTGATGTGTACACTTTTACTCACATTAATGCTCATTTTATGTTCATTAATCCATTCTTCTAATGACATTAAATTCCTCTGTAATGCATCCCTATCCTTGTTATTGTTTATTCGTCTATAAATGATGCAATCATTTGCAAATAATCTAATACTGGATTTAATGCAATCTGGCAGGTCATTAATATAGATTAGGAAAAGTAAAGGACCAATGACACTTCCTAGAGGCACTCCTGAGGTTACATTAACTTCCATAGATTATTCTCCATTCATCCTTACCTTTTGAGTTCTATCAGAAAGGAAATTTTTTATCCAAATGATTACCCTTTCATCAATATTTAATTTTCTTAGTTTGAATATAAGTGATTCATGCGGAATGGTATCGAATGCCTTAGCGAAGTCTATGACAATACCATCTACAGTATCCTTACTATCTATCGCGTTAGCTATATCCTGATATAGTCCCAGTAATTGAGTTTCGCATGAGTATCCTTTACGAAATCTGTGCTGGCACTCGCTAAGCCAATTGTTTTCATCCCAGTAATTTCTAAGGTATTCCTCTATGATTTTCTCCATAATTTTGCAAACAACGGAAGTTAAGCTTACCGGCCTGTAATTTTTAACGTTTGTTTTATCTCCGCGCTTATAAAGAGGTATGACTGTCGCCTTCTTCCAGTCTGTTGGCAAGCAATGGTTATTAAGGGATGTGTTAAATAATAATTTTAAGTAGGGAATGATTTCCATTGATCCTAGATTTAGAGCCTCTGTTGATATATCATCTGGTACTCTAGATTTGTTGTTTCCTAAATTTTTAACCCTTTTTATGAATATCTCTGCCCAGAATCTGTAAAAGTTTAGGTGAATGTGCTATGTTGGATTTCCGGTCAATATTTTCCTCATTAATTATGACAGGCAAGTGATTTTGATAGATGCTACCGAACCAATTGTTTAATACGTTTGCCTGATTTGTACTATCAAAAATTTTATTTCCAGATTCATCACAAATCGTTGTGACTTTTTGCTTATCATCCCTCCTATGCCTAATATATTTATAGAATTCATTGGAGCCTTTTCTATCTAATATTTTTTCTAGAAAATTATTTTTTGCTTTCCTTTTTTCTAAATTTAACTCCAGAAGTAATTTTTTATATTTTGCCAGATAATTTTCTCCCTTCTCTTTTTTCTGATGCTCATTTTGAACCTTTCGTTTTAATCTACGTATGTTTTTGTTATAGTACTCTGGATCTTTTAATTCCTTCTTGCAGTATTATTTTAAAGCCACACCACATTTCTTCAACATTATGACTAATTTCTAATAAATCATGAAATATTGAAAGAATTTTGAAATGTTTTATAATTTATAGTATATATAATTGTTAGTATCAAACAACATGATTTATTCAATTGTTTGTTAGAACTATCTATAAATCTGTATGAGAAATAATTATTTTGAGAAATATTGATTTAGATATTTTCTTTTTTGTTCAGGGTCGTGGTCGCAAGTCTAAAGCAGCAGTGACTGTTGAAATGGAAGCTTCAGAAAATCCAACAATTGATTCAGTTAAACCAGATCCTACACTTTTTTGCACTGCCTTCAAGAAAAACAGATTTTTTATGTTTACAAGGTATGATAATTTTATGACCCAATAATTAATATCAAACATGTAAGGAATCCTTTTAATATTATCAATAATCAAAGCAATAACAATGCATAGAGATTTGATGCTTTCCTGGTGGATAGCTTTTAAGAAATTTTCTCTAGTAAACATCCAGGTAAGTGATGTTGACCATGAAGTTGCTAACTTTTCATTGGCTATCTCTGCCATCTTCCTCAAGTCTAATACTATATAAATAAATATATATATATATATATATATATATATATATATATATATATATATATATATATATATATATATATATATATAATATTTATTTATTTACTTATCACCACAATTGTTTATATACTCCTGAAAAAAATTATAATGTATATTGCATGATAAAATCTACAAACACTCAAATATAGCAATTGAAGCTGTGTGCTCAAAAATTGTACAAGTTCCCATATAAAATCTTCCTTCTCTCATTCCCTGATTACTTAAATTTGGTAACATATCATTTGTGTGAGCAACTTTAAAAATGGTTCAACTCCAAAAAACAAAAAGTAGAAGAAAAACAGCTTTGACTTTGAAATCTTTGATTTTTGATTATTTTTGTTGTGCTTCCCATTAAAGAATAAATTCATTTAAAAGATAAAGAGTCATCATGCCTTGATGCTAGAATTTTAAGAATTAACCCTCCTGTTACTTTGGCCGATCCGACAATGAGAGCAAAATAAGAGAAATAGACGCTAGAACAAGTCATTTTAAGAACTCATTCTTTCCGCGAACAATATGCGATAGTAATAGGCTAAAAAAGTAGCTCAATCGTATGGTGTTTACACCCCCTGCCACATGCCGAAAGGCGGCTTGCAGGGTATTCATGTAGATGTTAAGAATTCCAAAAAAGGAGTTAACTGATTTGGCTAGTGATTTGCTCATATATCATTTATTAGGCTACATGTAAGTTAAGCATATGACTTAATTAGCATATTTATTAGATTTTCTTTATCTCTGTGACTTATTCCTGAAAATATAGCATACTTTCTTTAGGCATTTTGCTTTTTGTTGTATTTTCACCATTAAAATTAGTTTATGTAGGTAATCTTTAAAGACTTTTTTGGGGTATATTTATGACAGGAGTTTTAGTAGATACTTAAGATTATTACATTATACATATATTTTACTCAAATACAAGATATTTAACATTAATAATGGAAAATCAGTAATATTGGTATTTTGACAAGTATTCTGTTCTATTTCACATAAATACTATACAATTACGGTTAATATATTATACTTCAGACTTAGTAAATCGAATGTCTGCCTCATTTGACCAGTTAATTATGCTATATATCCAACATCATCAGATGTCAGACTAATATTTTATTTGATAAATTGTTTTGTTGTCCTTGTTTTATTCACATCACTATTTTTCATTATTTGGAAAGTTAGCTTTTGTGTGGATGGATTTTTAATTTCAAAGCATAGTAAAGTATGTAGACGTGCTGGTGAAATTAAATAGAATTTAATCTATAGTCTTGTGGAATCATGGAGCTGTTACATTGTTGTTGTTTTAACATAATCTTTGGTTTGTTAGGCGTGAGCCCGATGATACCAAGAGTGTTGATGCTGAGAGGGATGTCTTTAATGAGAAACCATCCAAAGAAGACATCATTGCTGCTACTGAGGCTTCTGGTGAGTGTTTTGTATCATAATTCATCCCTACTTATTTATAATATTGTGATATTATTCTTAATGTTGATGGAAACAGTTTCTTTTGTATCAAAGTTTTATTTGTGCAAAAATCATGCTACTACTTGCATCAAATTTTTCAAAATGAGTTTTAACAATAACTACCACGACTACTAAAATATAAAAACAACTTATAAAGTAGTAAATAATTATAAAAAATATTAACTAAATTGAACAAAACTTGACGAGGTTTATTAAAAAAATTTAATTGAATTAGATTGTTGATTAGAGAATGTGCAATCAGAGACTATGGTAGTAACTCCAAAGTCCTAATGCTCCAGAATTTGAGCAATTTCTTGAATTGGAATGCATAGCAAGAAATCTGTGCTTAAATGATTAAATAGTCACAAGGTGTTTTCACATACACTTTATGACACACATGACCTATTGCACATTGTATAAAAACATCATCAGGTAAAATATATCACAGTCAGGTATGTATAGTCATGCAAGGTGGAAAAAGTGAGAGGTATTTCTTATAAATTTACATTTAAAATCATTTTTACACCTCAATTTTGTTGGAATGGATTAATCCATTTTGTATAATTTTAAAGAGGGAAAAATTTTTGACATTCAGGTTTCTATAACATTAATTTGGATTTTAAGGTATCACTGTATTTTGGAAAAGCTGGATATAGAAAGAGGAATTCTAAAAATTAATGATTTGTTTCATACAAAAAGTCCATAATGTTTTGTGAGATTTGAAATGAATCTTCAACTTCTTTCCTAAAAGTGTTATTATTACATTTTTCTAATTTTTACAGATTTCACTATGAACTGCTCCAAAAATTAAAATTTATGGTTTATAATAATTATATTAAGTGAATGTGCAGATGAAATCAACCTCATGTTTTTATTTATTGTCAGAGACATAGTATTAAACAAGTTATTAATAGGTATAGAGCTATACTCAAATGGATATAGAAAGATTGAAAGGGTTAATGTTTAGTTATCCTCTTTCCTTTATTTCTCTTTTAATCTGGGTTTCATTAAACTAGTTTCTGCTAATTCAAATTCCAAAACTATTTGTGCTACACCTGTTGATATATATTTAAATATGTTTTTATCTTACACCGTAGGAGTTCAGCGTCTATATGACAGTGCCATTCTGCATACAGCTTTGGGAGATATTCATGTAAAGCTTTTCCCAAAAGAGTGTCCAAGATCTGTTGAAAATTTCTGCACACATTCAAGAAATGGATATTATAATGGTCACATATTCCATAGAGTAATTAAAGGATTTATGATACAAACTGGAGATCCAACTGGTATGTATAGGTGTAGTGAAAGTGTGAAATAAATGGTAAATTAAGTACTTTCTCTAGTGTACTCAAAGGAATGTGATAGTGATGGGGCTACATCTAAATATGTATGAAAGTAATTTGTTGAAAAGATTTTATTCAAGAAAGCATCTATATTTTTACACCATCATAGAAAATTCTTATCCATTCCAATTAGTTTTGTTGGTGATATAGTTTATGTTAGCTAACTAATGATAAATTAAAAAAAAAAATAATTATCTCTGTTAAGGTTGTTGTTGTGCTCACCCATAAGGGCAGATTCTAGCCTAATTATTTGGATATAATTCATTTGAGCAGTTTTAAGCGTAAAATTTCATTAGAGAGCTTTCTTTAATTTTGTGCAACATGCTTCCATTTAGTGTAAAAAATTATGAGATCACAGATAATAATTGAATGTTATATCCAGGGCCTTCAGGGACTCTGAAGCAAGAGGTTTCCATACTTTAGTGGGTCATTGATGTTTAAGACTCATATTTATTGTCTGATAATAATTTTGTCATACTTAATAATTACTTTTGGTTCATTTAAGAGTTAATGTTAACTTACATATGAAAATTAGGACAGTAAAATTTGGTGTTGATGAAACTAATCTTAAAAATGCATTTGAGACTTAACAAAAATGTTAAGTCTCACCCCAAATGTCTTGGAACCCTTTCTTCTTTCCATCCTTGGAATAAACAAGTTTGGTAAAAGACAACTCTACTAATCTGGTAAGCATTGAGATTGGATTACATTAAATTCTTCATATATTCATACATATCCTGTTAAGTGGCTAATTAGACTCCTGGATAGCCAAGTGGGCAGTATGTTAGACTTTGGTAAAGGTGGTCATGGATTAAATTTTCACTTGTAGCCCATGAGTGAAATGACCTCAGCTATTGAGGCCTATCTAACTGCAAAATTAACCACTTAGTGGTTAATTTTGCAGTTAGTAACCACTAAGTGGTTAATTTTGCAGTGAGAATTCAGTGGTGAGTAAAGGTGTACCATTCTCGCCTATTCTAGAATTAGCATCAAACTTTAAAGTCTCATCTTCTTACTGAATGAAACAGACTTGGGTTATTTCCACTTTTTTCATCTTTTGAGAAGAGTGCCCTCTACTTGGCAGCCAAAATAGAGGAAGTACTCTGTGCCTGAAGCATGAGCCTCCCTCCTCATCAATTCCAAAATACTTTGTGCCCAAAAATGAGTGCTTAGGACTGTTCTCTTGAAATGTTATGACATCCTTAATATTTGAAAATGTATACCTTAAAAATTAATAAGATTTATGTTTTAAATTGTAGTTTTCTAGAGAGTTTCATGTGATCTCTGCCTTGTGAGATCTCTTTATTTAGACACCATCTTTGCTATTTATTGTTTTAACATTAAATCATTATCATTTAAAACAGGAACTGGGACTGGGGGAGAGAGTATATGGGGGGGAGAGTTTGAGGATGAATTCCATCCATCACTTCGTCATGACAGACCATACACGTTGAGTATGGCCAATGCTGGAGCTAACACAAATGGGAGCCAATTTTTCATTACTGTCATTCCTACAGTAAGTATAATGTACATACAAGGAATAACAGCTTCTATTAGAATCAATATTTTTAGTTTAAGCTAGGAAATATGATCATAAAATGGTTGGATGAAATTTTAGAAAGTTTGAGCAAAGTATATCAATCTTAATTAAAATTTCTTTCAGAATTTTTCTAATGTAATTAAACACAGTGGATTGTGTTAATAGTGTATTTATATAATGTAAACATTGCAAACATAAAATGGATTATTAGATGAAATATTTGCGTGAATTAAGTTTACTTTGTCTAGGGATTGAAGTGTGGTATACTTTCATTCAACCATAAGTTATCATAAGTTTCCTGTTTTAGTCAATAAATTACTCTAAATGAAAGGGTTGAGGTGACTTAGCACGAGATTGTATGCACCCAGGAAAAATCCTTTGCCCACAAAGTCTCCTGAATAGAATGAGAAAATGTTCCAGCAAGATAGCTTAATGGTCAGAGCAACCAACTGGCATTTGGAAGATCTGGGTTCGATTCCTGGTCCCATTGGACTTTTTTCATATCCATTCTTCCCTGGGATCACTCTAAATGGCTTGGATGATACTAAGAAGATTCCTGATTGTTTACATAGTATATAAAACTTCCAAAACCATCAAATATGTAAAAAACTTGGTCTGTGTACATTTTGTCTTCCAAGACTAGATATTCAGGAGATGCAGGAATTTGCATATCCTGAATATGTAGATGCTATTAGTACCTGCTGCTAGAAACTTAGCTTAAAAACTCCCTTTTTTAGACTAAGAGCCCCTGCAGACTTTTCATTGGCCAACAGTTACATAAATAACTTAATAAGACATACGTATGTGCAAATCTACTAATTTATAACTGACATTAAAATGTTCAATGGGATAGTCAATTTCTTTTCAATTATAAAGTCTGAAATAATTCAGATAAAGACATAGAAGTATGGGATCTTGTATATACAGAGAATAATTTTTAAGAAAAGTGTGCATGTAGATTTCTTGGCTAAACATGGTAGAGGTTATTCATGTTTTCCTCATGAAAATGGTAGGAATCCTATGAAAGAATTAAGTTCTATCTTTCATTGCTGTCTGTCATTCATCTTTTCCACCTGGTAGAAGAGGGTTTTTAGATGTGCAATTTTATTGTTTAACTTTGTGTTCTATTGCAGTGTGAAAACTTTCAAGGCTCGTAGTGTTAAAAGTAAGTAATGAAAGAAACTTAAGTACCTTTTCACATTTTATTCAGTGTGACATTTTTCGCTAGAGAACCAGCAAAATATGACATGGTTGTCAATGGAACTAGCAAACATGATGCACCAAATAAAGTACACAATAAAGTGCACTAAGTTTCTTTCATTACTTGTAATGACCTTCCATGAAGTAACAGCTTCCCACATAGAGTTGTATTAATAGTGCTTCATGAGAATGAGCACTATCTTCTCAATCTCCTTGTCAAGGCATTGTAAGGGGTGTTCAAATGAAAAGTTATGAAATGTCACTGTGGGTATAATTGAAGTCTTATACAAAAGTAATCACCAGAGGCATGAGCACAACTATCCCACTGTTTAACGAGCCAATGGATTCTCTGCTCCTAAAACTCCTGTGGCTCTGACAAGAGCCAGTCACTGTTCAAGAGTCATTCACCAATTGTTTGTGTGTTCCTTCCAATTGATGCGGCAGTGCATATGAGATCATCATCGCATTCACATTGTAAAATTTGATGATTGAGGAGCAGCGTGGTGTCATCAGATTTCTGACTGTGGAAGGTTTCAATCCGGTCAGTATTAATTGCCGGAGACGGGGAGACTGTGTGTCTGTGGCCTACACAAGTCCATCAAAAGCAAACAGCCAGGACTGCTTGTGGAGGGAGTGATTCTGCTTTATGATAATGCGCATCCACATGTCTCCAGGGCCACACAAAATGTACTGGGCAAATCCAAGTGGCTTGATCATCCACCCTAAAGCCTGGACATGTCACCTCATGACTTCCATTTGTTTGGTCTGCTAAAAAACATCTCAAAGGGAAGCGATTCAACTCAGATGACAAACTGAAAGATACGGTGAAGGACTAGATCTTGTCACAGGAATTCTGAGAGCAGGGAACCCTTTGGCTTATGAAACAGTGGGATGGTTGTGCTCAAGCCTCTGGTGATCACTTTTGAATAAGGCTTCAATTATATCCACAGTGTCGTTTCTTACCTTTTTATTTAAACACACCTTGTATTTTAGGTCTTGGTAATGAAATATCAATTAAATATATATTTTTCTTTCAGCCATGGCTTGACAACAAACACACAGTATTTGGTCGAGTAGTTCGTGGGATGGAGGTAGTCCAGAATATCAGCAATGTAAAATGCAATCCTAAAACTGATAAACCCTATGATGATATACAGATTGTTAGCATAAGTGTAAAATAAACTATTTTTACAAAAAGTTTTATACTTATTCTTAAATTTTGCCCAAATTATATAGCAATAACTATCAACAATATCTCTTGAAGTTTTAGTTTATTATATTCATGACTCTTATATTTAAGTTGTAATTTTACTTTTACTCATGTATATGCCTTCACTGAACTTGTGTTTTTTGAAAAACTACGTTATTAAGTTTATCTAAAATTATTTTAATTTATTGTTCCAAACTAAATTTCAAATAGACTGTGTTAGGGAGGGGTTTTGGTGAAGTTTTGGAGATTTAATGATTAATAGTCATACTTTCATCATCTTCTTCAAATGTTTCTCTTTGCTTAAGTATTCATCCACATTATGTGCTCAGTTGTCATACTTTTTAATAAAGTACATCTTTTCTTAAGAGACAAAGGCTTCTCCAATCGCCGGCAGCGGCAGTCGTCCAGGGCAATTCTCTGGAAGAGGATAATCATCTGGCGGCAACCAGTTACTCATTCTGACTAACTGGTTTGCTGGAGAATTGCCCTGGATGGTTGCCGCTGACGGCGATTGGAGAAACCTTTGTCTCTTATTCATTGAACACCAAGTTTCTTTTTCTTTCTTTCAATTTTTAATCTCTCAAGAGAGCTGGAAGAATTTAGATGGAATGTTAATTCTAATTTTGAAAATTTCCCTTCAAATTTGTAATAATTCTGTGAGTAGAGTGGAGTGGTTTTTATGAAACGGCATTTTATCATTTTTGAGGAGTTTCATAATATTTGAATCAACTGTACTTCAACCCTGGAAATGATGATCATGTTGTAGTTATTCAAGTGATTAAATAACTATTTCAATGTCTTATTAAACTGTTTTTAACAGCTTAAATAAGTTAGATATTTATCATTTAGTTTTTGGAACTACAATTTATGTCATTTCATAGTTTTTTAATTTAAGTAAGCTTATAATGATAATTGAAGCAATGATTCTTTATCAAAAAATTTTAAAATATGATAGCTATAAAAAAATTTTCACTTCACTATATTAATTGTAATCAAAATATTTTTAAATCTGAAGGTAATGAAGAAGCTTTAGATTAAAATTTAACTCTGTTGTAATGAAGCATGGTGGAAGACGTCCACTGATTCTCGTGTCCTGGTTGAAATCCCAAGATATTGCCTCTTGTTACTATCTTCACTGAACACCTTTGTGGAAAAACTACTATCAATAAGAACTTTCTAATTTCTCCTAAAAATCGTGAGTTGTTTTATCCATTTTAAATTCTAAAATATATTTTACTAAACATTGGTAGTAATTTTATGAAAAGTATTCAAACGTATAGCTCACAAAGACGTTCTGCAAGACTACTTTTGCAAGACAAATATTGATGTTAATTCTGTAATAATATTAAGGTGAGTGATGAGATGTTTTCCGCCAAATTATACATTTAATCCAATTCTGTTCTACAAACTAATGCTTCCAAATGCAGTACGAAACTTGTTGACGACTTTAGAGAAATGACTGTTTCAATCATCAGAGCAAATATAATAGATTTTTGGTAAATTGTCACAGAAATTGGATTGTGATTTGAAAACGCAACTGAGATTCCACCGTATTATCACGGAAAAAAATTCACATGGTACAAATATTTAGCAAATACTTACTATCATGCCATGAGTTTCTTAGAACATATATTCGACTAAGTTTTAGGAACTGATATCAAATACTTACACGGAAAAGATGATAAAACGATACATTCCTGTTTTTACATTACATTACATTCTGATTTTCTTAAGCTGAAACATGCTCAACACTGCAAAGCAGAGGCAAATATGCTATTTCATCAGGAAGCATGCATATTTCCTTAAACTAAGAATCGCTATTTTCATGAAATTGTGGATGGATAATATTTTCAGTTTTCTGATCACTGTTTCAGATTTGCCTCATGTTATTCTGTCAATATAAAGTGTTAAGCATATGTTACTTTTTGAAACAATAATTATCAAGAATCCTAAATGAAAATAATTGACTGGGACCAGTACATTATGTCGATATGGTGAAGCACTCACTGGTGGCCACACACAATTAATGTAGTAAGTGAATTTCGCGATAGTTTAACCAACGCGATGTAGTTAGTAATGACAGTAATAACTATTGTTTACAGTGAGATAACGAAACAAACGAGGGCTGAATTGGCGACCCAAATCAACTACTGATTAAATTCTGTTGGTCATTAAATAAGTTAATCTACGTTTGATGATGAGGACATAGAAAAAACTATTTTGAGCGTCTTCATGAAGAAATTTAACCCTTACTTATAGAGATAAGGTTCATAAATATAAGTTTGAGTAATGGCGGGATATTCGCCACACCCAATTAAAGAAATGCGTTAGCGTTTTGAAAAGGTATTAGCTATTTTGCTTTTGGCAGAGCCAAACATCAATAAAAAGATTATTTATCTCGATACAAAGAAGAAGATGGCTTCTTTTCCATAATACGAAGAACTATAAATTCAAACATATCACAAATTGAAGAACGGAAATTTAACATTTGTCAAGCAGGAAGAAAATATACCAGTAGTGGTGCCAAAAGCTTTTGTATGTAGGTATCATTCTTCTAATTCTTCATATGAACATTAAATATGCATTGTTATTAACTAATACGTCTACTATAAAAGCATCATCGCTGTTTTTTAGCGGGGCAGTTGAAATGGGTGGTGTTCCTCGTATTCCACGGAATCGACCTACCCAACAAATCATGACGACATCATCATCGTAGGAGCCCGCCAATCGCCTTCTCAGAATTGAGCTCGGAAAGAGAAGACGTCATTTCCAACCAATGAAAAGACAGGAAAGTGAGGGAATATCTAAAAATAGATCGACTGAGTCACGTAATAAAAGACCGTGGGCCCTTGTGAGAGTGAAGCATTCGTTCCGTTAAAGTTGTTATGGTAGCACTTCCAAGCGTCTCTTCGGTGCGAGCGGACGTCGACGTGTTATCGATCCCGAAGTTCTGTGGTAGTGGTTGAGTGAGTCATACGGAATCATTCGGTACCAACGCTGTTCGCGGACCAGTGGTCGGCATCGAGTTTTGATCACTCGGAATCGTATCTTTTCTTAAATTTTGGAACTGTTTTGTAGACCTGTTTACAAGCGATAAGGGTAATAACTACCCGTCAGCATTGGATGGTGCTTCAGAGCATGGAACCAACGTTCTACGACGACCAGCTTTACACCACCATCTACGGGGAAAGCGACGACGCCGTCATGGGTGAGCACGTGACGCAATTAAAGAAGAGCATGACTCTCGATCTCAAGGGTCAACAGCGAGGTGGCCGCGGTGTTTTCTCCACGAATCCCGTCCTGTCGTCGCCGGATCTCAACATGCTCAAGCTGGGATCGCCGGAGCTGGAGAAGCTTATCATCGCCCAGCAGCATGGCCTGGTAACCACCACTCCCACCCCCACGACCCAGATTCTGTTCCCGCGCACGGTCACGGAGGAGCAGGAGAGGTATGCCCGTGGTTTCGTGGACGCCCTCAACGAGCTGCACCACAGCGACTCGAGCCAAATGAGTAGCTCTGCTTGCGGGGGCAGCGGTGCGCCCAAGAGAATGGACGCCATAGATTCGGACTCTGAGGACTCGTCCAACATGGGCACTTCCCCGTCCTCGTCGCCCGCCTCATCGGTCACTTACACCAACTTGGAGCCGCAGGGGGGATATCACCACGGGATGAGCGGAGGACATCCCGTCTACCCGCCGTCGGTGATCGTCAAGGACGAGCCTCAGACGGTGCCCTCATCGGTGGGTGTGTCTTCGGCTTCTTCTTCGCCGGCCCAATTGTCCACCTCTGTGTCGCCCATCGACATGGAGTGCCAGGAGAGGATAAAGTTGGAGAGGAAGAGGCAGAGGAACAGAATCGCCGCCTCCAAGTGTCGAAGGCGCAAGTTGGAGAGGATCGCTAGGCTTGAAGATAAAGTTAGGCTTCTGAAAGGGGAGAATTCCGAACTGAGTGGGGTCGTTAACAGGCTCAAGGAGCAAGTGTGTGCCCTCAAAGAGCAAGTGATGGACCACGTGCATTCGGGCTGTCAGATTATGGTATCTTCACATTTTTGATGGCTCCCTTCCAACTCGTTGTTCGAGTCGTTGGCGTCATTAGGCGTTGACAGGTGCCTCCACACGTTGTTTTGATTCCTCATTACGGGATATTTAAAACGCCGCCCGGTATGTTTTTAGTATAAAGGAATCTGCCTGCAGATCTTTCGATTGTTGAGTATGCGGGTGTCCGCCATGTTGTGGAAGGCTTGTTGATGTTGGATGGAAGGGGAATGAAAACAGATGTTTTTAATCGCCCCGATAATCGACATCGCAGGTTCTTGTATGCGGGATAGTAATTATTACATTATAGAATTTTGATTGGATATGTTATCCATGTAATATTCTTAATTGACATGGTTACTGTAGCGAACTTTTTACCCTTTGAAGAATATTCGGGGAATAATTGTCGCTTTGTGCATTTCCCGCCCGTAAATAAGCCTTAAAGTTATTCGCGGTTTACTTTCCCAAGGTTGATAGAGGTTTGATTCGGCTTTTTCTCGATTAAACGGCGAATTATGATGCTCAATTTTCGCCGTCGAGGCCGCGACTTCGGAGAGTTTCTGCAACTTCTCTTTTGTGCATTGTACTACATAGACATCCATTGTATATTGGTTTTTCTGTGTCGTAGCTAAGAGCGGACGCATGTGGCTGCCGTTCCAGTTATTTCAAACGGGAGGGAACTATTGTCTAAAGGGGAGGGGCCAATTGAGTGACACCCTGTTAGGAGGCTAGAGTCGTCTGCGTTGTTTGTCGAGTTTGCGCAATTGCCTTCTGCGTGACGGCTGAAGGCCGTGATCCTCCGCTATTTCCTGAAACTGGCCGTTTGTCCTCTTTCCCTCATCGGGCTTTGTGATACCAGCATGCTGGGAGTATTATTTTTGGTAATTAACAGCGGTTTTTCTATTGCAAGACCAAATCAACTGTCTTACCTAAGGAGCTCCGCTTTCGACTTTTCTTTGTAAAAGTTACATATACATCTAGTCGCAAATGTTTATATATATTTGAAGAGAAGGTAATTAGCAATTGTGATCTTTTTTCTTACGCATCGCAATTGAAAGTGATAAGAGTTTTCTATGCACTGAATACTATGTGGCATAGCCTAGCCTACTGAATGCAATAGTTTTATAAAAGATAATTATGTATCTCAGGACTTGAAAGTTTATATATCTATATACATATATTTTGTAATGAAGCTGTTTGGGTCATTCAAGAGTTAGCGTGCGGAAAGCACCTTTTTGTCAACTTCGGAATTATATTGAGCTACCCGTGAACTAATGTGTAATATACAGATATATTTCATATATTATTCATATTATATTGGCCCAAAATATGTAAATATTGTGCCTTTTGGTTAATTTTTAATTTCCAAGCTCATCTGAATTGTTTTTCAACCCATGTCTTGGGTGAATACGTCATGTTTTTTACTTTGAAATGTTTGAAGTGTGAAAAACATGCTCAGCTTCTAAGAACGTTATATTTAATAATGTTGAATGATCTTGAATGTAGCTTAAATGGATTTTTTACGGATGATTTTATTTTTCACAAATAAATTGCTATTTAAACTTCTACTTTGTTCTTCTACGTTCATCATTTTTCCCTTCCTGTTTGATGAATGGTAAGTTGTTGACCTGCTTTATTTTTGGATCGGATATGTATGGATATCATGTACGCATGACGAAAGTATGGCATTGAATTAATTGTATTTGAAATTAGATTGATCAAGCAATGAGATTTGGAATCTGTTTGAGTAATTAGGAGGTATTTTGGGTTTAATTATTGCATTATAAAACGGCGAAATGAGTACTTGGGAAATAGTGCAGGTGTATGCCACTCGAGGAGTCCCAATTTGCCTGGCCGCTCCGAATTAAATGCGATTTAAGCAGCGGCTATTCCTAAAATGGGGAGATGTGCTTTTTCACTCACTATAATAGTCCAATTATTGACAAATCATTACCTACATTTCAGCTGGAATGGCAGTTATTGACATGTTACTCTCCGCCTATTCTGCGATACCAGATAATTGCATCAATTCCTTTTTCAAAAATGCCCATGGGATTTTATGCACAGTAATAACAGTATTATGTTGTATTTTTAGCGCCTTGAACTTGCGCTATTATGACTGGAATATTTTAGATCGCAATTAAACGTTAAATTTACTAGGAACTTGTAAAATACGAGATTCACTAATTGTTAATAATTATCATTATTCAATATTTCATTAAAATCTTAAGCTTTTTTGAGAAATTGGCTTTGAGTTAAAATAAATAGAATTGCGTCAGCACGTTCGTAATCATTGTTAGCTGGACAGCGGCCATGTTTAATTCTGTAACAATTTCTATTGTTACTTAATTCAACTGCATTAATATATTGAGATATAAACGGGCGTTCTGAAATTTGGTTCTTAGAGCAGGTCAATTTATGTTGCGACTGAAGAACGCCTTGAGCCTGGTCTGAGTCTAATTTTGTGTTCCTGGGCTATCTCTAGAGCGAATATCTATCATATGGCCGTTTAATGATTTACGAACGTCGTTGGATACTTGGCGATTTGCTTATCAATGCACTTAACTAAATCCGCAAATAATGCGAACGTTTCTCTAGTGCATTCGGTAAAAGATAACTAAAGGGGAACTTGAAAACAGTATATTTATTGAATTGGTAATCCCGCCGTAGATGGAGGTAGAAGTTTTGGATTGTTTTATTCATTATTCGATACGGATTTAGATAACATTTTAGCTTAGCTAAAATCAGGATGGTCCTAATTTTACAATCGTGAGTTTCTTCTTGGAGTTACTCCACAATTTCACATCTGCGCTGTAAAACGTGGCTATTACCACGGGGATTCGCCATTGCTGTGAAAGGCACAGCAATTCGTGCAATTATTTAATCATACTCTCCGAGACCAGTCGCTGCTATTTAACGAACTGCAATATTAAATTCTCTATCAATCATGGGACTGACTGCACATAATTATTATTCACGTTAATACCAATGGAACTGTAAAAAAACAATGGAATGGCGTAATTGTATATAATTATCGTACGCGTTTGATCGCATCTCTGGTTACCAAAAGACCATTGATTGAAAGAAGGTAAACGGGCTGTTCTTCTAGCAAATCGGCGATTCCTCAGATAGTGTAAATGGAATTCCATTTTGATTTAAACTTTCGGTATTGATATTAATCGACCACTTATGTTTCGATGATTCGCAGTCCTCTTGCAATCTTTTTGCTAATTTTCGCATCCGATGAAATTAGAATGTATTCGAAAATGCGCGGATTATTAACGTGAAAGACGAAGATTGAGACAGCTTTAAGCAAATTCACACTGAGGGTTGATTTCCGATTGCATTCATGTAGCATTTTAGATATTTCGTTTTTAGCAGTGAAAGTAAGTGGCATAACCACATTGGCATTTCACATCCTTCTCCATGAAATATCAGTAAAGAAAGCCTCTTTGGGTCTTGTTTAACCGGTATCGGAGATGGTACTCACCAAAATTCCATACTAACATCGGAGCGTTCGGTTAACTCATTAAATCCTGCAAAAATATCAATTCTTGAAAATTCTAAAAATCTCAAATTCTATTCGCTATTCATGACGCATAAAATCAGAGTAGCGTTCTTAATTTTGATACTTTTGTCAAACTTTAAACTTCATTTTAACTTCAAGCTCACTGGATTACAGACGAGTATCATTAAAAAAATGCGAGGGATCTTTATTAGTCCCATGGGCATCATGTATTTGTGATTAAATAATAATAGATTGTACGAATTGGTAAGCATGCTAGTAGTCCAACCACAAGCTCCGAGTTCGAGTCCCGAATGTTAGGTTTTTGAGGTAAGGAAAAGGTTTGGTGTTTGTCCATTGCTACTGCTACGTCTACCACCGTAATTTCCCAGGAAATTGATATTTGTGGGAAATAAATAATCCATTTGAAGCGTACATTCTGCGATGGAATTCGTTGCTATTCAGAAGCCTTGCTGCTCCGTATTTTATACTTATGCGCAATTTGAAGTTCTTGCTTTCGCCTCTAACAGCGGAGTTTATATTCTCTTTTATAGCGTCAGCTCTCCTTCAGGCGCGCTAGATTCAAAAAATAAACGAAAAATGAATTCGGTTTACTTTTTCTCGATAGGACTCGAAATCAGAAAAGTAAAGCTTGACTATACAAAGTTTTAACCCTCGGTCAGTCGCGCCCTTGTGTTCTGTACAACACCGATGGTTTTCGGGTCCTGTTTCTATCGGAATGGTCCCATCAATATTGTGTCCGGGTTTCTTTATTTCTATTCCATTACCACACTTTTTATTAACTTCTATAGGCGTTAACACCTTTATTTTAGAGACCACTGTTGTTACCTAAACAATGCTTGACCGTTTAGTTTTTATTACGTTAATTTGCTTTACTTGTTTACGTGACGTATGTAGGAAATTATTCTCTAATTTCGTCTTGTATAGCGTAAAATTTGAAATGATGGAGTGCACAATAATAAGACACAAAAGATTCGTATTGTTTAGGTCCGTATATAATAATCCTGAAATAAATAATAAATATTTCGTAGCAAAATGACTGATTTTTGATGGTATTTCATTGCATAAAAATATTTCGTTCGAATCGGCAGAGAAATTTTCGTGGCCTCTCCTTGTCCACCTTTTATGCGTTTTTAGAGATTCCAAAAATCTTTAGAGATTCTAAACCAAAAAGCGTGTTAGACTCGCTATCTTAATTACATAGTCGTATAGCAACAAGCATTGCAGAGAAAAGTGGCTTTTACTATAATGTTATGATTCAGTTTTCCTGCCAGGTTAAGTATTATTCAGAAGCAATCATTAAGCCTTTCCTGACGTGTTCGGACACGTACCACTGCGAAAAGCGCGTATCTTACAGGCGCTTTTTTATTTCCCCCGTAAGTGACTTTCAAAACTTTGATGCGTCTTAGATTCCATATCATACAGTGCTTGATTTCACTAACCAAAGAGTTGACTTTTGGACTCAAACTATACTAATATTGACGCAGAAGGAATTTATGCATTCATTGTACATTTAAGTTCCTCTTTTCGGGAGATATAGGTCAGGCCTGTTTAACTAAAACGAATAAAATAATTCAATTCCCAAATTTTCTTAAGTTTCAGAGTATTTTGAGTGAAGTTATTTAATCTCTGGACTGGGCTTGGCTTGACTTGACGGCTAAAAGGTGGTGTTCCTGGTTCTTGAACCCTGTTTCGTCGCCAGGATAACCGTGCGCCACGTAACTGGGAAGTTACTCCACGGGACGGACCTGGGCCTGACTTGGCTTGGCTGGACTTGACGTGGAATGACTCGACGGCTTTTGTAAAGCTATTTAGGCCCTAAGCGCAAATAACAGATAGAGGGCCCCATTACGAATCATGAGAGAAATATTCGATATTTTCATTTTCATAAAATACGTGTCGTAGAAACCTCAGTTACTTCACAATTAAAAGAATAATCAAAATATTGATCATTATTAGTATTTCCATAAATAAATATGAATGATGGATAGACTTAACATCATATGACATTAATTTTTCAGTATATTCTTTAAAAGTGACATAAATTTGCTCTTAATGAAATTTTTTCCCGAATTGAAAAACAGGTACTTGTGAACACGTCATGCATCGAGAAGAATTACAGTATATTATTGAGACTTCGAGAACACAGCCTCATTAAAGCCCACGTATAGATGAAGCCATCAGCTAGTGCCTAATTATAGATCCTCTCATGTTATTGTATATGTTTCTAGGAAAACCGTAAATTTTTGTCGGAAGAAGTGGATTTTATAGATTGAATATCCATTCAAAACAGTTGTAGAAAATGAAAATATGGCCAAGGGCTTTAACGATATAATGAGATAAAGTGAGAAATCAATGAAATGAAGATTGGTGGGGGTCGGTGCACTTCTGGTGGCACTATTTTGGGCTGATGGTGAATTATCAGAGAGAGGGTCGCCGGCTTAAAGTCTAGCTGCGCCGCTGAACGCAAATATTTTATTTTCAGGAGGAGATATCTCTATTTTTGTAGCCTTATTTATTTCTTCAAGTTAGAACTGCTGCGTCAAGAAGAATTTTATTCATCCTTTCGAAATCCAAATGAATCTTCCCATCGCCGGAGTATGATTTGCATTCTATAATTGATATTAGTCCTAAAGTGTCCTTATGATTTTATAGATATTTAAAACGAACATTTAGAAAAATCCCGTAAACAACGAGGAAAGAAGGACTAACTAAGGACTTCTTTTAAGACAATTCTTCTTTAAATTTATATTATAAATTAGTAAAATATAGAGTACGAATTATCTCGTTATTTAAGTCTAAAACTTCTGCGCAATTTCTAGCGGTCTCAACATCACAGAGTGTTGTATTAACCGAACAGTATGACGTTTTTCTCTCAACTTTGCTGCAGCAGAGGCGTAGATGTGGTAATTAACAACGAAATCGCTTCTCGAGCGCATGCAGATTAACACTGGACGAATCGATTGAAATTTATCTTAAACTAAAGCTTGAAAACCTCTTTTCAGACGGATTTAAGCGTATTTCATAGTTATACGATATAAAAGGTATCCACATCGCGGCCCATGAGCCGCATTGTAACATTTCGTACAGCCCAGTCGTTAATTCTTCCTTCACGATTTAACACGGTTTTCAATCTTAATGGTTGATAACTTTGATAATAAACAAATTGCTGGGATCCAATCAAATACTTGCTAAAGATGTTTACAATATAAAATTATAATATGTTCTGTATGACAAAGTTCACATAATTAGCGCAAATGCCAGTTTTCGAATTTATGTGCAGTCTAACATTTTCCCCTTTTCTGCCAAAGCCGAGAAAAACCTTTGCATGACAAAGGTTTTATGTAAGAGAAAAATCTAATTATTAATCTAGGCAAGATGTGTTAGTATGTTAGTGTGATGTTTAATTAAATTCAGAGCTAAATTAAACAAATGAAATGAAAAAATTCGGAAAAAACGGTGTTACAATGATAGAATAATAGAAGAATAAAATAAAATTCGACTTATTTTTATCGTTGAAGGTGAGGATTTTTTCTCTCATCAGTAAAAATATAAATATAGGAATGTATGTACATCATCTGCGACTTACTATAGCTTTCTTGTAGTTAATGCAGCCTAATGGAGGTAAAAGCGTAGAAACATCTGAACTGAACGATTTGCAGAGGAAAGATCATAGTTTTCCCTCAGTTAATCTAAAAATTCTTTTTACATTTGTAATCTAGCTGCCTAGGAAATGACGATCTTAAGTTCAAATCGGATTGAGAAGTTTTTCTAATATTAACATACGTCTACTGCATTTAGCACCAAAAAAACTATTGAAAAAGTTAGCTGGAAATAATTTTATAAGGAAATCGTCTTATTTCTTCCCCCGACTTTGGCCATTACGCCTCCCCTCTTTGGAGTTCTATATCCGCCCATGTTTTTGAATCTCGACCACGAACCAATTCTAAAAGTTGATTTATTTTATAATTTTTCATTCTTAATAGGGTTTATACATATCTTGACGTAAAAATCGTGACATATTAGATTTTGAAGAAACTTAAATCAGAATACACAGGAAATTGCTTTGAAAACGTGTATTATCCAATTTTACGAGTCTATTAGCCTTATTCGGTCACTAAATCATTGTTCAGTCTTTGGAATGTTCTCCTTTAAATATTTGGATCTCCCATCTTTTCCGAATCGGATTACTTTTTCCAAATCGGGGCTAATTGAAAAACTGACGGAGAAAATTCTTCAAAACGGAACAAATTCGGTCACAATTGGACTTATGGTAAGTCTATTTATAGTGAACGAAGATTTTCTTAAGAATTTTGATCTGTATCCTAACGTAGTGACCAAGGATAGTTTTTTTTCCTCCAAGAAAAGCAATAGAAATTGAATAAAAATTTGAAAGGTTAAGAGAGACACGTGTGAGTGATTCGATGATCAAATCGCCGCTCTCTTTAATTGCGTAGGTCTGCGCAATGGCTCACCTCAACTGCTCTTTATTCTCAATTAACTGAATTTACTGTCTCTAGGTTTAGTTTTCGTCTCAATCTGCCAATGCTATTTTACAATTTGCACAATCCGAATTTACTTTCTTGATGGCTTGTGCTGCCGGCAGTCGATGGAACATAGAATCGGTTATAAGATGCGAAATGCTTTCGAAGCTTACAAAGGTCAAGGACATATGCGACTGGCCACGATTCTTTGGTTTTATAATAAAAAGTTATTCATCCTCGGCTTACAACTTACTATTTGGTCATTGTAAAAGGATTTGCATACAGGTTTTTGTATGCTCTAAATCATTTAGTTAATCTCAAATATTTTCTTCAACTTGTGACTTGATATCTTTGTCCGGAATGACAAAGTTTACCTGAGGCACGCAGAGTTATTTGTTCTGTTATCTTTTGAATAGTATAAAGATTGTTTCCAACTACAATCCTTCCGTTCACCTAAAGTTGATTTATAGTTTACCCTTTCTAACCATAATGCAGAGAGATATTCGATCAAAATAGGAAATGACTGAAGCTTTGTTTAATCGACAGGAAAAGAGGTGACCTACTCTGGCGTCATATTTTGATGAGCCAAAGAAGATATTCCTTCGAATTATGTAACTTATTAATATCAGTTTGAGGTATATTCATACATTTTTTAAAATTTTTAATTCTCTTTATCTTCCTTATAGTCAATAATTTATATTCGTAAAGGTCAATGAAATTGGTACTTTCAATCGTGTCTCCCACAGGAAACTCCTTAGAAAAGGTAAATTTCCAGCACATTATTTAATATGACCGTCAACATGTTGTAAATTTCGAGTAAATACGTACTAATCTCTCTTATCTCATATATAAGTCCTGTATTTCTTTACATATTTGTATGACTATAAATAGGTATCTAGTCTAATAGCAGTCATATGAGGGGCAAATAGAACAAAATCTCTGGCATTCACTTGAGTTGGAAGGAAAACCCCGTCCAAAAACCTCTCGAGGCAGCACATCATAAAAGTTATTAAACTAATAACATAATATAGGGAGTACTTTTGAAAATACCTTTTATTTCCCATATAATTTATTCAAATAGTCGGAAATCTCTCTCGGAAGGATTCTCTAGTTCTTTGACATCGCATCACGAAGGAAATTCAGAGATTCATGAAATACTTTTAAGCTATTAGAAAAACGATAGATTTCTTCTTTTCACTGAGTAGTTGAACATCATTTCAGAGTTTTTTATATAAATTAATCATAATGATAATTTTCCGATAAGATTTTAATCATAAAATAATTAATCATAAGTAATATGTTCACAATCGTGGACTATTTGAGAAGTTGATGTGGACTGATGGGTAAGTTGCCCATGATTTAAAAGAAAAATAATAAAATTTGAACTCTTTTTCATAGTTATTAGGACCGTCATAGTAAAAAAATTTACTACGAACCGTTTTATTTTTATTCAACAATTAAGAGACAGATCGAATTAATATATTTAACATGAGATACGATGGAAAAAGGATTTAGAGATATGTACTCCTATCCGGAACGAATTAAAATCGTAATACCCGCGTATAGCAAGTAATCACGTAAGTTCAATTATAATGAAAACTCTTAAATTATTTACAGCTCTTCCCTATTAAGCGTAATCTTTCTTCTCGCCCTTTTGAATCATCCCTCCGTGGTTATTTATTTCCTCTTTTACCGCTTTCATTTATTTCTTCGTCTTCTTTGATTATTCCTCCTCTACTTGCGTCATTGCCATTATCTTTATTTTCCGCCCAATTGTTCTTTTCCTCTGTAAAAGTTTATCTTCAATTACTTTTATCTTGCGCCGCCTTATCTTCTTTTCGACTCGTGATTTCACTCGCAGCTGAATTTCCTCTGCTGTCTTATTTCATGCCACTGATGAGTAACTGCTCACTTATTAAACCTCTCTGATTTTGATCCAATGAGAGCACTTTGTCCTCCCTTTGTTTTTAATCTAACGACTACAGCCTGGTTGAAGAAATTGGAATTTCATTCCACTGGATTGGGATGAAATTAAAAAATAACTTCCATTTTGTAATATAACTGCGATCGGCGAAAACGAAGCAAAAGTTGGGGAAAAGGGTTTGAAATAGCGACAACAGAATCACTAGAGTAGGAGCGGATGCAATGCAATATACGCTAGCTGAGGACATCATCTATATGGGGGGGCTAAATAAGACAGTGTTAATAACCTCTCAATAATAAGTAATTTTTTTCAAACTTTGAGAGATACAGCGAGTTCACAGGTACTATTTCGCTTCAGGATATGATTTTATACTGAGTAAGTCTACATAATATTTTATAGAATATATATTATTATTAATGTTATTATATAATGTAAAGTATATCTATAAGTCACAATGGTTTATGGAAATACTACTTATAATTCAATGCGTTCTTTATTTTTGGCCATGATGAAGCGAATGAGTTTCCTAAGGTAAGTATTTTTTTATTTGTTTTATGAAATAAACGAAATTTAACTCTCATAGTTCATGGTATGGACCTCGGTCTGATCTTTGCACTAAGAGCCTCTTATACTTTAAATAGTTTAAATCCACTTTGCACTAGAGTGTTAAAAATGTACTATTGTTCTAGAGAAATTATCATCTTCGAAACCGAAAACCGTTATTTATCTGCTCGTCTCCCGCAATATACATAAAACCATAAAGAAAAACGTGTTTTCATGATGATTGCTGTGAAATTACACGATCGATCCCATTAATTTTACTTATGTGTGATCGAAGGAAAGCATAACTACCACTAGCTAACTATCACTAAGTTTTTGCTAAAATTTAGCGTAATTTAATATTAACGGGAAAAGGTAGAAATAATAAATAAGGTAGAGTAATAAAACCAGCTTTCAGAATAATATGGTACCACAAATATCTCAGCGAAAAAAGAACCGGTTCGACATTTGCTGGACTGAATCTGGATTTTTTGTCTGCCGGAAGGAAAAATATTACGGATCAATGCCCTGATTTCAGTACATGCAATAGGATTAAGGATAGTTACCTTCGTAATTGGTACAGATGTTGCTTAATATTCTGCGAATTGAATTATGGAGTTTACTAAAATACGGTAATATGCCAAACCAAACATTATTGTTTTAATTGCGTGACCTATTTCTTCAGTTTCAGAATGTCGTGGCGAATTTAATTACTTGTTCGCCTCTATAGTGGCTTCCCTCAGTATGAGGTTGCCTCTGCTCTATGTGAATAGAACAACAAGTATTACTTAAAGCTGCTTTTCCGCAAAAACATTTAGATTTTTCTTCTTAAAAGTACTCATTCTCTCTTTACATCTTGAACTTCAGAACAGCACACTGTCAGAATTAGAGGTATTTCTATGTTTTTATCCCCAACTTTTGTGGAAAAAGCGTAGTGTATAACCAAATATTCTGAATATTGCGCATATCAAATGCATACTTACAGAGAAATTTTCCTTCTGAGAATTGTCTCAATTTAGATGATTGTATTATTCATCCAAAGTCGAATCAAGTAAATTAAAATAAATATTTATTGTGATATCTTAAGTCTGTTCTAAAGAAATATGTATATTGAAAATTCCGACTGAGTCCTCTAATTCTTTGTCTCTTAAACTGGAATTACTAAAACTTCCGTCTCGAAATTAAAAAAATGCCACATTCGACAGACAGTTTGTGTTTTATCCAATTTGGTGCTTGTAGAGTAACTGATCATGTTTTTCCTATAAGTAGCAAGAGTTTTCCGATTGTATTTGTCTCCGAATCCATTGTTTTCGATGGAATTGTTTTGGCCGAAGTACATACAATAACTTTATCTCGGAAAATTCCGATCAAAAATAAACGCTGCGTCTACTTGTGTGGCTGACGGGAAGCAAAGTTGATTCATGCGGCTTCTAATGTCAGATAATCAAAGGAAGATGAGATTAAAAATGTGTTTTGAAAAACAGGAAGTCGATATGTGCTGAGAATTATCTCTAAAATCCTTATTTTGCCCAAAGATCAATCTTTGAAAAATTTGCAGACTCTTGCACAGTATCAGAATATTTCTCGCTTTCGTTGAATATGAATATGTTTAATAATAATCGAGTCTTGTTTCCAGAGCTTGTTGTATAGTCCGTTATTAAGAGACGAAGAAAGTTATCTACAAAATTTTATATCCGTAAAGTGAATGATTTAATTCATAAATCATTTCATTTTATTTGCGGTTGAATTTTCATCACTCACTACATTTCCCGTATAAAGGAATATGACAATCTTGTTTTTCGTTTGTGTATTTGGAATCTCATTGCAATAATTTCATATGTATGGGTTGGCTAAGATTTTCTTTACCTTCTTTATGATAAATGCACTGCACTGCAGAACACGGTTTATGAAGTTTTACCATGAATTTTTTATCCATTTAACTTAACATAACTATTATAAAACATTCGTTACGATTTGATTAATATTCAGGTGGAAAAAGAGGGAAAATCGTTAGAGGCAAAAGTCGTTTTCACAATCCACTTCAAAGAACGAAGATGTTCCACTAATCTTTCTGGAAATGGGCTTTGGACTCTCTCCCTGGCGATACGAAATCCTGTCCGTCCATTGAGCATTGCAGTTAATCCCATCAATTTGACACCTGAAGAACAAAACTGAAATCCTCTTATTTTAACTATGTGTCTTAATTTTTAAGGATAGATCAAAAAACATGGGATGGAGACAACCTGGAAAGAGGCTATTTTTGCATTATGAAGAAAAATACGGTTAGGGTAGATTTGCACATAAGGGCATGAATGCATCCAGGAAAAATCTCAAGGAAAATAATTGAAAAACAGCTGATGGGACTGAAAATCGAACCCGGGCTATCGGCCAATGTTTTAGAGATGTCTAGGGCAACTCCTCTTTGTTTGGCCGATGCCTCTAGGAGGTCGTGGAGTGTCTTTTGAATACTTTTATGAGGGGTGCTCAAATGAAAAGGTACGACACTGTGGGTATTATTGATGTCTTTGTTCAAAATTAATCACCAGAGGCCTGTGCACAACTATCCCACTGTTTAACGAGCCGAAAGATTCCCTGCTACCAGAATTCCTGTGGCTGTGACAATAGCCAGTTCTTGACATATTGATTGCGTTTTCCGTCCAAATGACGCGATAGTGCGTACGAGGACATTATGGCGTTCACTTTGAAAAATTCGACGATTGAAGAGCAGCAAGTTTTCATCAGATTTATGACTGTGGAAGGTGTTAAACCGGCCAATATTCATCGCCGAATGGTGGCCATAACGTGGTGGCCACACATGACATAATTTATGTCGCTATATCATGTAAAGTCTATCCATTACTTATCATAGACTTATGGATATGCTACTTATAATTCAATAATTTATTCATTCTTGTGTTGAAGTAATCTATGGTATTGTAAGGTATGTAAGTATTTTGATGTACATTATGAACATAATCGGATTTTTACTCTCCTGATTCCTCAATCAGGCCTTAGGGCCTCCGATAGCTTAAATCCTTCCCTGAGTAAAACAGGAGGGGAACAATTGATATCTTAGGCAGAGTGATATCACGAGAGATCTCAAATTTCACGCATTGCAAGTGCGGCGGAAATTTGCTTGATGTCTTCTGACGTCAGCCTCTCCACCGATTTCCTTTTAGCGTCACTCAATTATAGATATTATGTTATCACCAAACCTCATTCAGAATAGTGCACCCGTCCCATTATAATTGTCGTCAAATAGTCTTCCGATTCGCGTCACTTGGTGTAGCGGAAGAGGAGTCACCCAATTTTAGAATCCCATTTTCTTAAATCATTCAACTATTTTCCAAGAGATGATTGGGGGATTGATTTAGAGTTGGGAACCTTTATCCATCAGAAAGGGAATATTTTCCATTTTCTTTTCGCTCAGCATTATTAGAAAACTCGGGTAGCAAAACTTTTTAAATAATAATAAAGCCTCTTCATTGGGGTGAGTTTGAGAATAAATACAAAAACACCTAATCCTTCGTCTTATAAAATTTGAAAGAGAAAAGTGACTCTATAAAGTCGGAAGAAGAAAACTAATTTATAGGCATAAGAACTTAAGTTAGTCCTTAGGAAAAAGTACACCACAGCAGAAAAACGCCCGAAAGAAGGGGGTGTGGAAAACCTGCGAAACCTACAGATAGTTAAGGAGCAAGTTCACGGAAAAGGCAGGTTAAGGCATCTGAAAGCATAAATCGATACATATATACTTTACTACTGATACAAAAAGAAATGCGTTTACAAGAAAATAAACTTGCAATTAGCGCTATGAAATGCAAAAATATAGATTAAGAGATCAAATAGGGGAATTCTTTTCAGGGAATAAAAGAGCGCGATGAATGTCCAAAAAGACAACGTGTTACCTTCCTCTGTTTCAGGCATTTAATTTAGAGCTGCGTTAATTATTATATGAAACATGTACACGCAATTATACACTATTTATACACAACGATCTACATTTTTTGGTCCTTGAATTCACGGAAAATCACTAAGAAGTATCTAAATACTTCTTAGCGCATTTTCATGTATTTATGCTAGTGTAATTCTTAATGTATTATACAATTATGACCCTCCACCAGATTTCACTGGATTCGATCAAACCTTGTATTTATGCTTTTCCTTCGTATGTAAAAGTAATGTTGTGCTTGCACTCATTTTGAAAATAGAATTATTTCTTTGCGAAGCTCATACACTCGTTTGATGTTTTTTAAATTGATTTTTTGCTCACTCTATGACAATTCCTCGAGGCAGAAATTAATGCAAGTTTAGAGTGTTACCCTTTCAATCACCAATAATTATTTCCGTATTATATTAAAAGCTTTCATTGTGTAAATGTTTATGTTATTATCATCATCTCTATGGGTGCTGAAATTAAGTAGGCTTTCTATGATTATCGTGTATTAATTTAATTGTCTTTTATAACATCAACTCCATTGTTTGTTTTTCCTTCCGGTTACTTACGTCATAAAAATATTGTTTGAATCGTCATTATCTTTGATATTTAGAAGTGAGATCGAAAAAACACTTGGGGCTAAAGGGATTGAATCGCGACATCGTATCTCCCTATATTTTCAATGTCAGCTAAAGTTCATTTTCACCCGATATAGGATATGTACATATAATTAGGTATACATAAGATTCAGATACACCGTATAAATTTGAAATTCTATGGTTTGATTTTTAACGTGATAGATGTATTCCTCTATCATTCCCTTGTTAATATCACCAGTTATTTTCTTCTTGTACTTAAAACTATTGCCTACTTCCCATAAATTTTAAACCCCTTGTATACGGATCCTTTAGCTACCTTCAATTAATATTTTCAGTCGTAATTTGGTGATGGACGCGACGCATTCTCTAGGATTCTCAGTAAACAATCAATGGATATAACAATTATGAACTAAAATCAATGAGAGCAAACGGATGAGATGTTAAAAAATACATCTTACCCCGCGAACAAGAAGAAAAAAGAGACTGTAATTTCAGCTTTCCTACAAAATATGTCACTTTCTTGGAAATTTTGGGAAAATCCATAGAAATAGGTTTAAAAATTAAGCGGCTCTAATTTGAGTGATTTTATTGAGAAGGGTTTGGTCAAATGCCATGGCAACATGAACTTCATGTAAATGCCAACATTTTGAATTTGATGCAAGTAAAAAGGCTACAGAAGGAATTCACCAATTAGTATTGTATGCAGATTTAGACCTTTAAAAGCAATTTCTAGTGACATTAAGCAGGTGCAAGAAGATATGGTTGTTAAAAAGTGGGTGAAACGTGTCTTGCATTCGGATTATTGATCTCTTTTCCTTCTTTGGAATTAATTATTGAAATATTTGCACATTACAGATCCAGAGTGATGAGATCGTCACTGAGCTTAGGTCGTAATCTGATGTTGAAGATCATTTTCCTTCAACGCAAATATAATTCAGAGTCATAGGTTGAGCAAAATTAGTAAACCTGTTTCCTGTAGGATGTCAACATTCCCTCTCCTGTGACGTTTTACCGATTTTCCTTTAATTAATTTTCCCACGTTTAGCATTTAAAACCTTTTCTGATGGAATAGGATAACGTACTTCGTAGTTTCCTCACGAGGTATTTTTATTTCCTTTTCTATGGCGTTGCGTCAACTATGGTTAAGTAACATCAGTTATATATCATTCTGATATTTTGATTATATATCATTGTGGTAATTTGAAAGTTCGGTAAATCCTAGAATATTATTGATTACAGCAGGCCTACACACAATACAGCCCGATGGAATTTATTCTGTAGTCCTCGATGGGTTATTAAAATTATCTCGTTCACCAAAATTTACAATTATACTATTGGGAGGAAAGGGTTTTCGGTAATGAAAAAAGGCCTTGAGAAGACAGTTAAAGAACATCGTCCTCATTTTTTTCCAAGAAAAACTTGCAAATGAAATGAATTTTAGGTGTCACATTAGTTTTCTTTTCTTGTTTTCTGTTCAAATAAATAATAGGGAATAGGAAAGAAACAACTTTGCAAAGTGATTTCTTTCATGGTTCTTAGGGTTGAGTTTCGCCATCTATCGATTTTATTCAAGTAGATATTCTTTTCAAATTTTGAAATAAACTCAGTTTTCTGAAAATTCATTTGCGGCCCGCGATCACTTTTTACCAAACTCGTGCGTACAGGCCTGAATTAGAAGTAAGTCTCCATCAATTTTGACAAATAGATAGCTTATTCATGCTAATCCTGTTATCTACTCTTTCGAAAATTCTCAAAAATCAATATTTGGAAAATAATGGGGAAGTTGTTAACTCTGTACAAAGAAAAAGCTCAAACTGAGGAAATTCATAATTCATATTCGAAGAAAAATTTCCGAAACTTTAAACAATATTCTCTGGAAATGGGAAGTTTTAGAAGCTTAGAAATGAAGCTGGAAGTAGTCAACTTGTAACAAAAGAATTACGTCAAAGAAAATCAATTCACAAATGATGGTTGGGAATTCAGTGACGGTAAAATTATAGGGAAAGTGAACCTAAGCGAATGGAAATTCTCGGAAGAAGTTGAAGAAGTGAGGAAAACGGGAGGGTAAATCTTTTTTATTTCGGTACTTATCTTCAGTGTACACATTGAGTATAGGATGTCGAGGAAAGGATTAAAGTAGATATACAAATGAGGAACGTGGAAGGTGAGTAAAGGAAAGTGCAACTAGGAAAAATCCCAAGGGAAACGGAGACATTTGGGAGCTACGTTCGAATATTCTGGAGAGATAGATTCGATAGATAGAGCAATAGCTCGGAAATTGGGTTTTAGTCTTGGTTCTATCAGACTTTTGTCCGCCCTTTTAAATATACCAATACAAGCAGAATCATTCAGAATGATGCGGACGATCTAAGTATACTCTCTGAAGAGAAAATCTTCGAGTAACACTAAGACTGGACTCGCTTAAAAGAGTCGAAGGAATACAATCAAACAAGTGTAGAGAGTTTTCTACCAGAAAAAAACTATTGCTGTCTGATAAAATTCGATTTTCAGAATCGGTTCGTTCAAACCTGAGTCCTTATCAGTGTGTATGAAACATTGGAAGGAATGGATGAGATTGGATGTACGACGTACATGGACAGATTTATGATGGACAGAAGAGTGATAAATGGACAGAGAGAGTCACTAATGAGGAAGTCCTTCCAAAATCAAATAAAGAAAGAAGAAAGAGTTGATAAAAATATAGGAAACTTATGCAGGATCATACTAAGAGACGATGGTCTTCTGAAGACAAAATTGGGAAGAATGGCGTAAGAAATGATCTAGGATGACCTAGGCTAGATTATAAAACACAGGCGATGGTGAGAAATGGAAAGAAGCGATTGGAATCGAGACGGCCTGGATTATGAAGACTTGGATTGATTTAAAGTTTCTTAAAGACATATTGCGAAGTTTAGTACATTACATTTGAATTTTGGATTGAAAATATCAAGTATTAGACGTAGATTCATATTTCGCCAAAATTATTCATCACGATCATCTTTTTAAAACACTCCGTTAATCTTAATATAATGATGATGGAGTTGATTCATGTTTATCCAAAAGAAAGATGAAGGAACATTTTCTGTTCACGTTTCCGAGTCTAATACGAAGTAACCAATTCAAGGTATCCTCTTTGCAAGTCTTCCATCAGACCCTTGCAGAGTTTATCGTCGCCTCTGAGGCAAAAAGTAAAAAATAGAGGTTTTCATTGAAATTTGATGACATACGTGGAATAGCTAAAATAATATTCTTCTCAGCAGTTGATTTATTTTGGAATGAGAGTCTTTGGATGAATACATTAAAGATATATAACCTGTGTACATCAATTGAAGAGATAAGACAATTGAGAGATACATCAATTCCTGAACTACGGGAAGACTAGTACCTCATTGAGATTATAACTTCTCTTGATCTTTTCTCTTATAAAAATCGATTTTTTGAGGGAGCTATGGCTTCAAATCGCTAATATAATATTTATTTCTTCTCAGCAGTTGATATATTTTGAGATGAGCTTCTTTGGATAAGTACATAAAATCCCTTTTCCATATGCATTCGTCCACCTCCCGAAAAATCAAAACAACAGTTACGAGACTTAAAGAGTGAAAAACCGACGCAACGTTAATTCATATAATTTGGAACAGTAATTTCGCTTCCGGGGTCGCTTATTAATTGAAAGCTTAGTTGATTCGTCAGGAAAGAGAAACGCAAATTCGTATATGCGTCTCTAACACTTGTTTTCTCTGGAAAATAGAGTCGGTAAAATGTTGCTAAATATTCATCCGTAATACCGTTATGAGATGTCCTCATTTCGCCTGGAGCATTGGAAACAGCGACACAAGCCGTTCTTTCGACACTTTTTCTATTGCATACACCTGCGAGCCCCTTTACAACCTTGGCCACCTTTTTCCTCGTGCGAGGAAGAAACTGCCGCTAAGAGCCATTTCAATCGTCTTTTTACATTTCATGTCTGCCGCTGAGATCGGGAAACGGGATTTTTTCTTCGTTGTCGTTCAACGCGCGATAAATCAAGGAAAAGTGATGAAATTTTTGTTTGGAATGCTCGCGCCGAGGTCTTGGGAAGCCTTTCTGGAAAGGAAGAGAAATACTCGAGATTCTTTCTAAAAATTATGAGTATTATATACGAAGAACGTGTATCATAAACAGGCTCTTTATTATTATGGAGTAAGCTTGTGTAAGGAGAAATTCAAGTTTAAGATTTGAGAGATACCGATGTAATCACATTTAAGAGCTCTTCGTACTGTGATGATTCGAAGTTGATAATCTTCGATAAAATTTAAAATGGCGGCTTTTCTTTGAAAACCAAATCTACTGTGAAATGATGAGACGCACTTCGCGATTTACTTCTTTGAGTAAGTTTAAAGAGGGAATTACAAATATACGAACGGAAATATATTTTTTTAGTCTAACATATCTTTTACTATCGCTTAGTTCGTGCAGGTTTTTCACATCTCCCTTCTTAGTGGTGTTTTCCTGCAGCGAATAATTTTTCCCTGAGAATATTTTTGGTATTTGATATCCACACTTCTTCTAAGTTTTCTGTTTGTTTTGAAAATCATTTGCATTAAAATGACGTTGAGGTAGATTGAAGAGGAGACATCTCTAAGTCACAATCCCTCCAGTATGAATACGGTTATTATTATTAATGTTTCAGCTTCATGGCTTAGGGTAGATTATGTATTATTGGCCGCATCATAGGATTGTTTTTATTATCCTTACGAATGGAATATTTTTCATTTGTCTATTGTTACATGATGAAAAATGTATCCTCGTTTACTCTTGTCTCACCCTTGTTCATGACTGTAATGATAAAGTCTATTGAGGTATGAGAGATACTGAATGATGGCATTGGTCTGTCCTTTTGGACAAAAGCGTAACTCTGTATAGTACTCTGGCTCAAAGGAAAGCAAGGGCCTCACTCCCCATTTTTCCTTCAAACTTTTCTACTAAGCATTTTTTAGCTAATGGTAGGGAGATGAGGTTCAAACCAGCCTTCGGACTGAAGAATACATACGTACACATATATTTAGTACATTCTGCTATATTAAATCATCTTATAGATTATGAAAAACTGATAATGAACGATTTTCACTAATTAAAGTCTTTCAGAAAATTTTTTCCCTTCCGTTCTTCCGCCAATCAGTAAAGATAATAAGAAGCAGACATTCTGTAATGTTGCGATATTTAGTATAATTTTATGTTATTTAAGCGTAAAAATAAATTGTATGAGTTGTTTTAGAAACTTGAAAATGAACTAACCATATTTCTGTGTATAGATTCATCATTCGAGGTTATGAAAACTTTTCCGAAATTTTTGAATCATTGAATGCGGTAGTGGAAATCTTTTATCTCGGTTATAGGTCAGGAATGACTTATAATTTCGTTTCCTATTGAAATATATAAATCTATAACGTATAATGTTTCTGCTGCTGATTTCGGACATAGAAAAAGACAGATATTTCAAATCGGTACGTGCAGTCCATGGGGTAGTTTATGCATCCAAATGCAATGATTGCGAAATGATGGCTGCCATCCTTATTTTCTAGAAAGATCTCTCACTGATAACCGGTCGGACGTCACTTAGTAGTCTGTCGATAATTTTCCGCTTGAGATTTGATCTGGACAGATCTAGTTTTGCTCTTATAATCAAGTACCCCGCTAATGAATTGGTTTGTGTGGACGCACTTAACTCTTGAAAGAGCGTCCGTACGTTTCACTAAAAGACCCAAAACCAAAACCTGGTTCATGTTGGAGTACGTTTCGCCCTTAGAGTGTTTCCCCTGGGTATATTTTACTTGAGGGATACCTCACAAAATGGAATATCGAAAGGCGAATATAAAATAAAGAATGTAATTACGTAAAAAATAAGAATGATAAATATCTTTTAAAAGATAAAAATATGCTGTAAAACTCGGTTAAGACACTTTTTAGGAAATCGAGTGAAAACCGCGGTAAAATTAGGATAGCGTTATCACCGATGTATTATAAAATTTTACTTCTTTTAGATCAGAAAACAAAAAGGGAAGGGTTTTTGACTCTTATGTTTTTAAATAGATCCTTCAAAAATCTTAAAAACGAAATCAATTTAGTTTGCTTTACCAGCGAAGAGATAGAGATTCCGAGAATTATTTTTGTGTACCACTGGATGTCTTCTCGTCATATTTGTTTAGAAATACTTTCCGTATAAAGAGCGCTTCTCCCTTTGTCACTTTGGTAATTTTTCTCTCTACAATGAAACGGTTTTAAGAGACAGTAAGGGGAGAGTAATGTAAACAATTTTCGATTCGTAGACAAAGGAGGATTGGCTGAAGCGGATTGCAGTGCATCTTGGGACCGTCTTATAAGCGGATGGGAAATTGATGATAGAATCAGCCGCTTCGAGAATCGACACGCGATAGTAATTGATTAGAGTTACGGTGTAGTACTCCCTGCCATTGGCCAAAAGGCGGCTCAAAGGATGTACTATACAATGTAGATGTAAGGAAAAACTTCTTATACTTGAGGAAGTATGTCAAATTCATTGTACGATTATCATAAAAGAGTATGCGGCATAACCTATACTTGTAGATGATGCAGAATCATCCGGGAAACTTTTTCAACTGAATATGATGCTTATGCGGTTGTCTAGTATTCTTACTCGTGACATTTTTAGTAAACTTTCCGTGTTTTTCTTCTCTCCTCCTTCGTTATGACTTTATTCCCCTTTTTCAATTGTATATTCAGTCACTCTCGAATCGTATGAAGTTCTGAGGGGTTGTGAGTCGGATGGTACAGTCGGATGTACATACACGTGTCAACATGACAAAAAGCAGAGAAGGATAGAGATGAAATAATAATGTTAAAAACTAAAACGAGCTAAAAGCGAAACAATCAAACTGTTTAATGGCTGCAGGAGGAAGCTGGAACTTATTAAAGACATCTGAACCGTCTGACACAAAAACGGTAAAAAAAACGAAGCCAAAACGGGGTGTAGACGAAAATAAAAAAGAGGGAACCAAACATAGAAAAACTTCATCGGCAGAAGAGTGCTAAATGCGCATTTCGAAAGCCAAGTTTCCGTCTTCATTTGGTGGGAAAGGGTAGACGCTGGCATGTAATTGTGAATAGGGTGATCATACGGTCAGAAAGTATGAGACTCAGTGCAGGGTCGGAAGTATGGTAGAAGAAGCCACAGTGGCAAATATTGGTCTGAAGTCCCTATCAGTTTACCCTTTCAGTGGTACTTCGACTTGCGTTCTCAATTCGTTCCATTTCACGTCTCAAAATATTCGTATTTCGAAACACAGTTTTCCCTTGTATCTTAGGGTAAATCAGTTAATTTGTTTTGTCTTGGAAATAATAAAATTAACTTTTGTATGCGAGAGTAAAGTAATATTTATTCATTACATCCTTTGTTTGGCTTGGTTTAAATATTTCATGCCTAATTTTCCACACGTTGGAAAGATAAATCTAAATAAATCTAAAATAAATAAAAAATAATAAGCTTAAATATTAAAAGGAACTTTATTATTTTATATTTACTATTATTATAGATAAGCCTAACGCGAGTCTCTCATCTCTATCTCCGTAGCTTTTTCATCTTTATCGAATCTCATCGGGATCACATTATCTTTCTTAATCTTTCTGCTAGAGAAATACAAAGGCGATGCCGGCTAAACTTTGTCAAATTGTGTAAATTGGTTTAAATATTATCAAATTAGACAGTATCAGGGGTTATCAAAGTTGTATCAGGGACAGGTTTATTTCTAAATCACCTACATGCAAATATACTACATTACTCGGGATCGTAAAAGGGCCTCGGTTCGTGTGGCCGAAGTTCGTATCTCGACGTCATGATGGAGTGCGTAAAAAGCTGGTACGTCGAAAGTTTTGTATTTTAAGTGGGTTGTAACGAGGCATCACTCTTTGATAAAATTGATGTGCTCAAGCGTAAATTTGTGGAATTTGACGCACATAATGGAGAAGTAATGAAATTTTAGTACAATTCCACGAGAGATTTATTACCGACTAGTTTCGTCAACGAGTTGACGTCTTCAGGTAAAATAGTACACATCAACGCCGGGCTTATATATGAGAAATTTTAATAATGGGGGAGAGGAAAACAAAGTTGCGGGAAGGGAAAGGAGGGTATTCCCCCCTTATTCTCATATGTAAGCCCGGCCTTACTGTTTTGCAATAAACCGGTATGTGTTTAGTTCAATTTGTGATGTCCACGCTCATACTCTCGTACTATCTGCCTTAAAAACGCGAATGGATTCGGTCAGTATGTTGAATCTTTCTGCTGTGGTCTATTGATAGCATTTTTTAACAAGAGAATTGAGTTTTCACGTTTAAATTCGAATTCCGGGATCAAAAATTGCAGTTTTCTCTATCGGAAAACTTTTGTCTAATCACCCGACTATGGTCACACCGATTTAGACTTCTTTGTCAGTGCGGGTTATCACTAAAATCCGGAAATATCCACTTTCTCTATAAGTTTCCTTTGAAAAGAAAAATATTTATGCCGCTCGCTTGGCGTCGCTATTGCAACCGTCGAAACTCCGTCCGAAGCGTGAGACAAAGTGCACCCTCACGTGCGTTGTCTTTCAGCACTGCTCGACACGGTTATCTCCTTAAAAATATCGTGAAATTAATTAAGAGGACGGACGGGGAAAACCGCTGGCAAAGGAGAGACAATGGCGCGGATGGTCGTCTGTATTGGGGCAACTTCCTTTGAGACGCCTACGCGGGTTTTTCCCGAAGGGTATTCCATTGAGTCGCCTTTTCTAGCACTCCCGCTAATTGTTTAGTCTGCGGAGTTGGCGCGTGCACTCCTAAATTGTATTTGCGTTTATCACCGAAATGCATCTTCCTGTTCCCTACGTATTCATTTTATCATATCTGCCATGAAACCTATTCATTTGATGTTGCAGACGTATTTATAGAAATAAAAACATGCTTACGATAGTTTTACCGTGGACTTTGAGCTCTGGTGGACATTTGTTGACAGAAGACATCTTAACAAAATCAACAATATGGATACAAATCCGCGTTCTCTTAAAAACTCCATTAATTTGTTTAATGAGGTTTTTAGTTAACTAAATTTAAACTAAATAACTAAATTTATGTTTAAGTTTTACATTTCATTGGCAATGATTATGTTGTATACAAATATTATTGATATTTTAATTCTTATATACATATCTAATTGATGATAATACTAGTTTATTTTACTTCCCCCTTATTGTTTCAAAACATTTGTAAATAACTGGTGCTTATGCACCAGTAATTACAAACGTTTTGTAATAATCCCATAAAGATAAGTTTGTCTTCGTCTGTGTGGTTGACATTATTTCGTTTGGAGGAATCATCCTGCAGAATTTTCATTAACATAACATTATATAAAATTGCATACCTTTCTTATCATCCAGAAAATGTTTATATTTTGTAAGAATAACAACATTTTATACAGACGAGATTGAATTTTTCGATCAATTTTTTTTTTCAAAAGAATGGATTTAAAGACTGTATCGGCTATTTTATATTAAGATTCGATCGTATACCTAAATGTAGGTGAATTACAAGAAGGGATCCCTCATAGCCATGTGAATAGTGCGTTCGACTTCAGCGAAACCGATCTCGGGTTCGATGGCCGGTGGGAATCCATATGCGAAAATACCTCAGATGTCTTAGCACTTTTAATAATACTATTACGAATTAAGAGATGAAATCATAGCTGATGTAGATTGGAAGGACCGTGTTTCGATGAAGGAAATCACGCTGAGACTCACGAATAATTTTTCATACAACCGCGTTATTTTTCTTTGCCGATCTATGCAAAGTATATTACCTGCAAACAGATTCTTTAATAATGTGTATGTCTATTAATACTAAGAGGATAATTTATCTATTTCCTTACAAAGGACGATGTGCGAGGTAATCTCATTACTCGGAAAATATCAAAGGATTTAAATTGTTCTCCTAATGTCAGGAAATAGTATGAAATGTTTCGTCATTTATTTTAAATTGAAAAAAAGGCCTGCGGAGTTCAATGTATCGAATTGTATGTACCGATCTGCTTTTTAGTTTAGTTTAGAGAGCCTTAGCGATTCCCAGCTGCCAACTTTTAGTTTACGAGCTCTTTGAATTCATCTCCAATTAGCAACAAGTTCTAACTGCGAAACATCCTGAGACGACTTTGCACCATTACTGTTCAAATACTGTTATTCAAATTCTCACTTATTCGTCCTTTTTAGTGTTCTCATGATGACTGAATTTTGAGGTTAATAAACGCGTCCTTGTTTCGAACGAAATTGTGAGGGTTGCATCAATCACCAATTGAATATTTTATAACATGAAATAGTAAGGTAATAATAAAATTTAATTTATAGAGAGAAGGAAAAGATGGATGCCATCTTTGACTGTGAAGGGTCGAATGCATGCATATTTACTTCGGTTGAAAATTTTTTTGGTTAAATGGTTAAATCAAGGATTTATTTGTAGGATTAATAGGAGACTCGTCAAAAACGAGGAAAATTAATTTAATTTATAGAAAAATGTACAACTATTATCGCATATATTTGAAGTAAGTCAAATACTCAAGGATTAATTATCAATGTATCTGTCATATTATCTGTCATTATCTGGCATGTAATAGTCTACTTTACCAACCATTTCGTTAAATTATGACTTACCTTAATCCTCGTCATCAAAATGACCGAGTGGTTAGAATGTTTAGATCTTCTTTCCAAAACATCTAAAGTTTATTCGAGAACGACAAGGAATCAGGCATAACTTTGTGGTAATTATTAATTCTAAAAAATCCATATCGAGGAAGCTTTTACTAAAAAATTTCTATGGTTTAGTAAAAGATTCCTCAATATGGATTTTGTTTGATTCCAAAAGTTTTCTATAGCAGTTCTAATTATGTAAAGGGAAATCTTTTCCGGCAAATATAATCTCAGGTTTGCTAAATAGCTTCATAAGAAGAAGCTAAGAAGTTTTCATAACTTGCTTGTTTCAATGAAGCAATTCTTTACTTAGTTCTATTGCTTAATAATTTCAATAACGCACAATCACAGAGATATTCATAATAAACGTACGTTCATAAGTACGTGAAATCGATGTTCTAATATTTCTTCCATGTATTTTTTACGCGAGTTACTGACATCGAATAAATAAATACATATGTACACAACGGTGATTATTATATAAGATTAAAATAGTTATTATAATTATACCCTCCAAATATACCGTACACACTTTGGAAGAAGTTTCACTCTTGCTCGGTTGTTTTATATTGTAGAAAATTAAGTGTCCTAAAATGTAAGTTTATGTTCCGGTTGATAATGGTGCATTGGAAGATGCATTTGCAGCAGTAGTGTGCAAACATGACAGATAAATTCCTCCCGAGAGTATACTAAAATTATAATCTCCGCATTTCAAAAATCTTGTTTATATGTCTTTTGAATGTATAAATTTAAATATTATATTAAATTCAATCAAACACTTATTTCTTAAATTTCATTTACTTAAAAATATCTTGTGGATAATTATCGTTGACTGAAATTTACTGAAAACAGTTATATTTTGTGACGTCAATTCTTTTTTGTAACTCACATTTTGTGTCTACCTCAATCAATTTCTAATCAGACCTTTATCATTATACACAAATTAAAACAATGTCCTCCCCGAAATATTTTGCTGCGTACGTCACTACTCTGCAGTATATGTTACGGTAGTTTTTAGGGGTTAACAGTTGGTACCCTTAAATCTTAAGGGTCTATTGCGCGGGTATCAATACGCACTCCAACGAGTATTTTGTCAATCTTCACCGTTACTATGACCTTTCTGGTCAAACAAAGAATATTTCGAAATATCGCTTGAAATGGAAGAGAAGTCATGAAATCTAAACATGTCGTTTCGTATTATATACCGCTTGCTTCTAAATCGATCGGCGGTTAAAAACGGAAAATTTCGAAATGAAACATCTGGTTTCCCTTCCATTGGTGTAGCGGTACTTATCTTAAAGGCAGACCAAGAAAATACGCGGACGTACATTCGGTTATAGTAAGCAGCAGACTGCGTTGGTGTCTCCACGCGTTGCTCACGAATTGAATAGAAGGAATGAGGAATTAAATTTCCATACTTTTTAATCCTCTGTAAAATATCTATGTCAGCAATACCTCAGAATGGGTATTCCATTCATGTCATCCATTCTTCTTATAACATATATTGCAATTTGGAGGTGGCAACATTATCATAAAATTTTCAAAGATCCAAAAAACACCTACGAAAACTAAATCAATAATTATGTGCAGCTTACTACAAAGATCATACACATGTAGTGACATATTATGTATGCGTACTAACATGCTTTACATTAAAAAGAATACAGAATTCGTGACTATAAAAGTTACCATCAATAAATCGTCAACTTATATATTTTACATCGTATCAATTTTTATGTAATTATCAAAAAATCTTGATTAAAACAGATTTACATTTCATAAAAAATCATTAACAAATCATCCAATACAAAACACAACAAAGTTGTGGAAACAAACATGAGTCACATGTGTATTATTACCCAGTTACGTAGAAGATCCCTTACCTGTACACACCATCAATACACGTGAATACACACACACACAACAATATACAGTGGTACCTCGAGATACGAGTTTAATTCGTTCCGTAACCTTGCTCGTATGTCAAATTGCTCGTATCTCAAAGCAATTTTCCCCATTGAAATTAATTGAAATGCCATTAATTCGTTCCAGGCCCCAAAATGCCATCCCAGTTGTTGAGAGAGCTCCGGAGCTTAGAAATTATTGTAACGCCCTTAGCGGGCGTTATACCCTTTATTGACTGCTCCTGTTTGAGCACAGTACATATCGTTGAAGTACTACGCCCGTACTACCTCGCCAAGTCAGCTACTCGCACATCTCGCTCATTTTTTCTATGATTTCACGCTTTAATTCAATAGACGTCATCTTCTTTTGAGCATTGACCTTTCCACTCACTTTCTTCGGACCCAAGGTTATTAAAAGAAATGTGATAAAGTATTTAATTGCACAAAAAGCACAAAGCCCTAGAAAAACTCATCAAAGATGCTTCGACAGCGAGGTAAACAAGTATACTGGGGGGATGCGTGGGATAATGCGAGACGCACGAGGCACAGTAAACTGTTGGGTCGTGTGTAGCCGGCCTCAAATTCCTCGTATCTCAAATGTTGCTCGTATTTCAAAGCAAAACTTCGCTCGCTCGACGGCTCGTATCTCAAAAAACTCGTATGTTAGGGCACTCGTATCTCGAGGTACCACTGCACACACAAAACATTAATGAAATCTCATCAATTTTTGGGGAATTTACTTTTTGGTGAGTCAAAGTGCCCTCAATTTAATGCAGTCTCTGTCATCTCTTTCTTCCTCTTTGTCCAGCATCCTTCAACTCAGCAATCCTTCTATTCTCCACATGCCGCTCCTGTTTCCTTACATTTCTTTCCTTCCGTTGAGACGCCGTCAGTGTAATTCTTTAATGGTGTTCTCGGTTATTATGTATTAATAGTTGTAGAATATCACAAAACAAATTGAGTCGCTCTCTTTGCGCAAAAAGCAGATCTTCATTAAAAAATGACGAGAAGACAACCAGTGTTACACCACAATAGCTCGCAGATTCTATTAGATATTTGCAGCTATAGTAATTAAAGCAAACTAAAGAAGATTATTTTTCGATTTCAAGTTCTAAGGGACATGTCAAAAATTAAAGAGCCAAAAATACCTTTTCCTTTTGTTTTATAATGAAAAAACTTAAATTTTGTACTATCCCGGTAATAACGCTATTCTGCTTTTCACTCTTCACTGCAATTTTCTCTCCGTTCTCTGCAAAGCATCTTAATAAAAAATGTAATCGATTTCTGTCGAACTTGCGATTATTAAACAGCGATATTATGCGACCGCATTCCAAACTTGTATCCACCTGTAAAAATACAAACAAAACCTTGAATCTGTTACGAAATCTTCAGATTGCTCTTCTTCAGATCTGATCGAATCATTTCCCTGATTCAAACCATTGTGAAATCGCATAGTTTTGCTGTCTTATTAACTTAATTCCATAATAAATCAAATCGAATCAAAAACCGAATAGAAATTTAAGTGGCAGAAAGTTATGTTTTCTTACTCTTCTTTTATTTCCCTTTTCAATTTTCTACATGGACTTTATAGGGCATATTTTACATGAGTACGCATCTATCTAAACCAAATTTACTGATAAAACTGACTAAATATGAAATTATATGAAATTACGCAATTTCCTTATCATAAATTTGCAATGCTATTTTCGAGGATGACGCCAATAAGCAGGAAAAGAAGAAAATGTGATCTCTAGTTTGGGAATTTTATATAAACAAGCAGACAAATCTTCGGTTATCGAATCAAATCGAATATTTATTCAGTCGATTCAAAATGCAACAAGAACATATATGTATGTTGTACATTGGCACCCATATTAGGTTAGAATCAATTCCCATCGAAAAGGAAAAACGCCACAGCAAGAGTTTCCATGTAAAACGAGTGGATGAAAAATCGTTACACTGGTGACTGAGCCATCGTTTATTATTTATTAGAATATTTCCATATCGATAGCGCAATATATGATTTCACGATCTTATTCTACTCTCTAATAAACATATTGGGATACCCTCTAGGCCTTTAGATACATATGGTTCCTCTCCGAAAATGAGATTTTTAGCGTTTTTAAAATTTTTGTTAAATTTTAAAGGAGTGGCGGGTGGCATCTACAAGATATATCGTCATTGTTTATATATTCCCCATATCTGTAAACCCGCCCCCTCATAATATCGAAAGACACGCGCAAAGAGACTCCTTGTCGGATGAAACACTGTGTTTACAGTCTGACACTCTCTTTCAGCGGCGGTTCGAAGAACTGCGCCGTCTGCAGACCTTATCTGCTTTATCAGATCCCCGCCCACTTTCACTCTAAATGCAGATTGGAGGTCAATGGAAGGCCCAGCACCCACACGCAGCGTGTAGAAGAGTAGGTTAAAAAATTGTGCAGCGGCGTAATGCGAGGGAGTGGGCTGTGCGACATCCACTCACGCCCACTGGAGAAATGCACCGTTTCACGAATATATTTCCAGTTGTGGAAATGACCCCTAATGGAAAGGAGGTGATAGCCTCGGGGAGGAGACGCTGAGGTGTGCCGCTGGAAAGCTCTTTTTCTTCCACAAAATTCAGGGTAGCCACATTCTGCTAACGCCATTGCGAGATGCAAGAAAAATATCCATTTTAATATCGGCGTGTCCTAATGAATCGGTTACTGGCATTACTTTGTGGAAATTAACTATGCTGGAAAGAAAGAAGCACACTAAGAGTGATTCCTCCCTGTAAACTTTATTGCGACTCAGGTTTCGCTACATCCATAACATCAGAGGACGGAAGAGTTTACGAACGTGGCGAAACCTAAGTTGCAATAAAGTTATAAACTTCGCTTTCTTCTTCGTGAATTGCAGTTCAAAATAATGGTTTAGTGCGAAGTTATGTTTGAGTTAATACTTTAATCGTCAGAAGTGCTTTTACAGCTGAGGACATATGGGCTCCCAACGGTATAGAATGCGGGACTACTTTTATGGAAGACAGACGAGTTGAATATCCAAGAATTTCAATGTGACGGATAGGAGGGAATATTCTTAAATGCTGATTTAGAGATTCAACTGCTAAAAAAATCAAATATTTAAGTTTTGGTCATATTATTTCTTTTGATATTTCCTTATAATACTCAGTTTTCCATTGTACTTTATGAAATGTGAGTACTATCTGTATGTTTGCGCAGGTTTTTCACACCTTGTGGGTGTTTTTCTACTGGGGATTTTTTCCTAACATTTTCCCTTAGGATTATTTACATCCACTCCTTCTAAAGTTTTCCACTCGGATACTATTTACACATACATTAATTCTGTTTCTTTCAATGTCATTGATGGCAGGTTAGAAACAAAAGACTTTTCAGTCTTTATCTCGCCTAAATAAAGACTTTGAAAGACATCGTGCAAAATCGTGCATCGTGCAAAATAAATGGAGAAAAAAGTATTACTTGTAAAATTCTAGTGAGCTGGTCTAGGAATATAAATTCTACCGATTGACTGACGAATGACTTGGTGGTATTCCATGACGACGGGAAAATCAAAAGGGGAACTACTTTTCCATGGGAAACTAGTTTGTTAATTATTGTAAATAATATTATGCAAAATACCACAGAATGAGGAATGGGTGAAGGTGATCTTTGCACGATAATGGCGTGCAACCAGGCAAATTCCCAAGGAAGAATAGACTTGGAAAAAGTCCGACGGGACCGGGAAGCGAACTCGGGTCTCCCGATTGCCGGTCGGGTGCTCTGTCCGTTGAGCTATCTCGCCGGAACATTCGTTCAACCTATTCGGGAGACTTCCCGGTCCCGTCGGACTTTTACAAGTCTATTTTTTACTACAACATAACTAAAATCACGATATATTTCACGATAATTACGCTAAAACGTTGAAATAATTCGTGCTCTTCATCGTTCTTTGATATTTTGCATCGTTATATTTATAATTAAATAAGGAACTAGTTTTCTCTGTAAAACTAGTTTTCCTTTTTTCCATATGATTATAATGTTAAGAAACCCTATAGTATGCTCAAAAACAGACAATGGGAATTTTCTTCCGGTTTTGCGGAATCCATGGCCATCTTGATAATTTCAGAGATCGGACAAAATATTTAACGGATGTCTTTCGCCGGAAGGAATATGATGTGACATCTGTTGAATACTTAGTAAATATTTCCGCTGCTGAACGGATGAAGAAAAATCTCTCATTACTTAGCTTTCTATAAAATCGATATTATGATGATATTAGATGCGGCTCAAGTTGCGAAAATTGAGATTTTCACTTAGCTAGGGTCTCAAAGTTTTCTATTAAGGATCTTAAGGAAGAGGAAGTAAATTGTGAATAAGTTATCACACCAATGGTATTTCATAAAATATAAATTTTATGCAAATTCAATATAATAATATATTGAACTTGCAAATTTTATATAAATTTGCAAGTTCAAATTCTGCTGGGTGAGAACGCAAAAAAAGAAAATTTGAAATACATGAATAGATTCTCTGAAAGCATACCCCCTACATCAGGGGTGCAACACTTACATGTCGCTAATTCAGCCCACCCTTATACCTCACTAGTATATCATCCATCTCAGGATGATGTACTAGATATATGAAACTGGAAATTTGGCTAAAATCAATGTAGGATTTTAATTATTCTATTGTGCCGTCCAGTTTTTCTAGTAAGTAATGCGTGGGAATGAAATCCTTAGTATTTTTCAACATACTTCAAGAATAGCCGCTATCCAGAACATCTCTATGCGGAGTTACTTGATTTGAGGATTAAAATTACGATTCGTAGCTTACATTAGAAGATTTCAACAGCAGTTTTCAGATATCAAACTGAATAGAAAAACTGGAATGAAGTGTACCAATTTTGAAGTTATTTTGCAATGAAATTGAAAGAATTAATTTTGGAGCTATTCAATTGGATACCAATTAGTGTTTCATAGACACCTAATACATCCATTGGCATCTTAAACAACTATCGCGCACAAAATTTTCACGCATAAGAGATAAGACGTACAGAATAATTTCTGCATTTACGGAAGTATTCATCCATGCGGACACGAAATTTCTCATATGCATCCCGTTGAATGAATAAGGTTGCACCACTGGCCAAAAGCATAATAAGGGAATCGTTTACAAGGGTAGTCTGTGAGACCTTTTTCCGAGTTTTTAAAGCATGTGCCGTTCTCAGTGGTTTAAGTATCCTTCGAAAAAAGGAACTACTTTTCTCAAAGTAACTAGTTCCTAATTTATTGAAAATAAAACTCTGCAAAATACCTAGTAACCAGTTCCTATTTTAGTAAATTCGGAGCTTGTTCCATTTTGAAAAGTGGTTTATTTTTTTCATCGTCATGGAATACCATAAAATCACTCGCCAATCAGTTGTGTTTATAAAGGTGTTCTATTTACTGCTAGAGTGTACAATCGACACTGAAAATACATATGCAAGTTATTATCGTTCATCTTTGAGAGTCGTCCGTTTATTTACAACTTGAATGTGTCCCTCGGAATAAAGCGGCCGCGCCATCTGTGCAGACGTGTCCTGTACTTGATGCCGCGGAAACACCCAATAATTCCACGCAAGAGGCATTCTTCTCCGTTGGGCGGAGGCGGCTTCCTGGAATTGCTTCGAATCGTCGATCCAACTGAACCACCGGCCAACCGAGATAATTTAACGGCCGCTTGGAATCGAAAATATAGCCTTTTCGCTCCGATTTTCGTTCTCTTAGAAGTGTTTAAGCTGGGCGTTTAATCCGAGAAAATACGGAAGAATTGCGCGAACCGGTTTCGGAAAAGGTCGTGACATCGAATGAACAATTTAGTGCAGGACTAAAATGGAAGAAAGAGGTGAAATTTACGATAGTTTGAGTTTTTCGTTATTGAAGATATTTCCCTTTGTGTGGCTGTTATTTTTATTTCATCGCGATACTTTTGATTTAATCTGAGGCGGAAATTTTGATAAATCATCTTCGCAAAACCGTGTTAACTGCGTTATGGGTCCTCAGAGTAGAAACTTACTCGTAGAGTAATTCTGCTTCGCTTATGTAAGTTTGTTCAGCTTTCAGCGTTCTGGCTCAGTGAAGGAAGCAAGAACTAACTACCTCATTCCTCATTTTGACAAGTGAGCCTCATTCCCTCTCTTATTGTTAGTAGTTAATAGCAGAGGTTCCAACCAGCCTTCTGATTGAATACTATACAGTCCTATAATTAATATCTTGGTGAAATCCATGATTTGTGTACCGAAGAAACTATCGTATCACGAGCGTGGCTGGCATAAGTAGGAAACTCGAAAATGACTCACTGCTGAGAAAAAATACCAAATTGAATCTTGCGGGGAAATATTGAATGTTTTAAATCGATATTGAAATAATTGAAGTAGGATGAAGTTTTTAAAATTTGTTTCTGCAGAATATCTGTAGTTAGGATCTCAGGAAAAATGTTTTTGAATTGCTGAAGTTTTAATTTCGGAAGTACATTTGAGAGTCACTCCTCAATATAGTATAAGACTCGTTATCTTCTTATTGGTCGCGATTCAGACAATAAACTCTAAGAGTAGAAACGATTCTGATTCATCGATCACCTTTTCTACAGTTTGGCATAAAATCTGTATTTTGAGTAAATTTTCATCAAAATTCTTGCATAAATCTTGAGGTTATTTAAAAGAAACGTTTTGAACTTATATTATTACTCTAAAAAATTTCCTTCTTTCATCCCCGATCTATTTCTTTAGCTAAATTTAATCAAATAAGAATATGTCAATAACTCTTTCCATTGAAGTACACATGCACATATTTCATTTGAAGATTTAATTGAAGAAAATATTCTAATATTATTCCAATAACCACGTCACAAGTGGACCATTGTCAGGTGGTACATTCACGTCACATTTGCAAAATAAAAATTCACTTACATCGACTCCATGTACAGAAATCTGCAGCTGTCATCATATCCAGAAAACCCATACGCAACCCTGATACTACCAATCATTTTTCCACAATAATTGATACAAGTGAATTACGCAAACAGATTCTTGAAGGCAAAGGTGAATGTGTATTAAAATACCGAGGGGGATAAATTTTGAGTAACTCCACATTCGCCGAGATCTGGAGGAAAATCCTTCCGCAGGTAGGAAGGAAAACCACCGTGACCAAAAGATAAAACGTCACGAAGCATTAATAGTACGACAGTCATATTCTAAAAAAAGGATATCTATAAAACCGGTGATTATCCTGAAATAAACGATATAATTATTGCATTAAATTGTATCAAATAACTTGTATTTTGAACTATAGAATAAGGTTTATAATTCAATATTTTTGGCTATTCGCTTCAAAAGCTAATTAATTTGAGGATTAAATCCAAGAATGCTCGATATCTGCAATTCTTTCGAAATTAAAGTTTCACTTCTTTATTAAAATACGTATATCTCAGTGAAAGTCGATGAACCAAAGGCCTCCTTCAACCAAAATTGAATCTGTGGAAAGGAAATTTCATTAAGCGGCTCTGCCTGAAAGAAAAACTACTATACAGTTGTAATGACTCTACTCGCCGATGTAAATATTTTCCTCTACGAATTAGACGAAAGGCATTTGATATTTCCTGAGCGCGAAATATTCTTTGTGCTCTTCACAAATCAATATCTTTATTCTGTCTTTTTGGCCTAATGGTTTCGTAACGCAGGACTCGTTAATCGTCCTTTTTGGCTATTTTTTTCCAGAAAGAGCATATACAGATCCCCAATCCCAAGAATAGCCTGTGGGCTGTGAACAAACTCTGTGACTATGGAGGTTTTTCACTGATTCTCTGAATAAAATTGAAAGGATAGCTTATTCAGTATTTAATTAATTAATTTTTCCCTGATTGTATTTCATAATTTTATTGTTTAAACGTTGTCAATGTTTCACATTTATATATCGTGTGTTTTTTGTATTTTTACGATGGAATATGTAATTGGGGTTACGTGTATATGCTCAATAAATTATTATTATTAAAATATTCCAAGACATTTCGTTCGGCAGCCGAGAAAATACTTCTCGTCGAGATCTTGAAAGTTGAAGCGGGAAGACAATTAAGGAGAGCGATATAAGGTCAAATTTTGCATCTCGAGAGCGTGTAAGCGAAATGCTTGCCAACCCACGTCAGCCGCCTTATGAATACCAGTTCGTTGCTATAAAGATGATGCCCTAAAGAAGTACACAGCTTCAAAGGAGGCATGACCTCAATCCGACGTGGGTGTTGCAAAACGACCTTTTATTGGGCCACGGCCGCCTACTCACGAGCCCTCCACGTTTGCTAATTATTCATCTCGGAAAGATGAGAATGAAAATGAAATCCCATTTAAAGATACCGCGGCATTTCCTTTCGGATTATCGGCCTTCATTTTAGACCCATTATCGTTTTTCTACTCCGACCGACGGAACAATATATTCCACTACTCCACCAAAGCCACTTGATTTTCCCTGTATTAAACCGGTCTTAGAAACCGGTGGAAATCGCGTAATATCTTTCAAAATTCATTTGTAACTAAATTTATTAACCCTTTTTGGTTTAATCTTCCATTTGTATTCTCGACAGTATTGTATCAGGTGAAGGAAGTTTTAGATTTGGATTTCTAACCTGCATAGCATAACCTGCATGGCAGGGGGTGCACTAACACTAGCGTACTTACCTAATGTACTCTATTAGCTTCTCTAACGCTCTGCAGTAAGAAAGGTCTTCATTCATTTTAGCGATGGATTCCTGCTAATGTTTTGTCTCTCGGAATTCAAGCAAGTTGTTTACTGGAGTTACAACTTCGTCTACTTTGATGAATTTTTCGAAAAGCTTCTTCTCCTGAAGCGAACTCCTTCCGAGGGATTTCATCAGAGTCGTAACGAATCTGGAATCTCCACTAACTAAACGAGCTGCTCTGAATCTCTAAATCTAACTTTAATTCGTTTGAAACCCAAATCTCGCAGCAATATTCGAGATTAGGTCTAATAAGAGAAAAAATTTCTATTTATTTGTCCCTTTTTTTCTGAGAATCCTCTTTGGTCCAACAACGCGTAGCACATAGATATTTTTCCGTTTTCTCATTTATAAAAGACTTTGGCTGACTTCAAATACGTCACTGCTTTTCCTGGATGGATGCTTTTTGTCACTCAGCCCTTTTTAATTCCACGATTATCAAAATGTCTGTTCGTAGGTACTCTCATACTTCTGATAAGATAGTTATCATTATAATCACATGGATAATATCTTCAAATCACTCCCAATGAATACGATGGCTAAAAGTATGCCGTTTCTATTATGAATGTAATAAAAATTCATTATAACAAACATGTGGTAAAGATGAAAGTCAAAGCCGAGTAGTACTCGCATAAAACGAGATTTAGGAAACCTGCCTTTTATTTCTTGAAAAACTGGATTTCGTTATATCTACATACTACAGCATTGCATACTACAGCGTTATACTACAGCATTCTTGCCGAGTACATCGTAGTATCCCAGATTTTTTGTTGTTAATTAATACAATGGTTCGTTGGCAATTCAGTGTCGTATCAAAGTATATCCTTTTATTTTTCAAATATGCACACTTATATCTAATTGCACCTATTCATTCAAGTTCATAATTTATTGAGCATCGGAGTAACCTGTTCCTGAGTTATGAATCTTAATGAATATATATATAAAATATTTTCAACGTCTTTTAGCGTAAGGGCGCTTTGCCAAGATACGTTTGGTAATAGAAATTCACAGTAAATTCTGCAGCTCAGACAAGGCGAAATACCAGTCAGCAATCAACGCTTTTCTTGCTAAAGTTTGAATTAGATGAAGAGTGTAGTTGAAGATGGACTAGTTATATATTTTACAATACAGAATATCGTAGCGAAGGTTGGTTATATAGTCATTGTTTTTCCAGTGTGTTTTTGCATTATTTTTCGTTCATTTAGTAAATGACATAATGCGAGTTTAGTATATGATACCAGTTCACTTATTGCTTATCTTAAAATTATTAAAAGATTTTAGGAGCATTATGGAGTTCTCGATTGGCGTGGAACACCTGAAGGGCAGCATTCGCCAAGCAGCTGCAATAACGCACGTAGTCTCTCTGATGGCCACGTGTGACGAGAAATTACGATGCAAGAAGGTGACGGAGAATTTCGTTCTAAAACTAATTATCCAATCGAGGAAAGAATATCCTCCATATTTGTTATATGCGGGATAATTAACATCAGCGAAAGTCCAAGAGACCCTCGTTATAGACTGGATATCGTTACATCCAATATAAACGAGTTTTACTGTACATCGTTATAAACAAGTTTCTCTTTATCCAACAGCCAGTCCAAGCATAGGGACCTTTCCTCTTTTTCATTTTAGTTTTTATTGCCGTATTTTATTTCTTACATTTCTTTAGCCAATCCTTTTACTTCACAATGTTCATTTTATTATTATTTATTTCTATGCAACCGTATTTCCTTTCGCATTTGCAAATTTAAGTGTATGAGGAAGCTGATTATTGGCAGTAACGAAAGTGAGGAATCATTGAGGTTTGGAGATTGAATAGCTTAAGAGTGTTTTTTTCTTTGAGGATGTCAATATTAAAGGGGGAAAATATAATATTCCTCAATAAATGGATGATTTGGTAGGTGATACATACGGAAGGCGCTACAGATGTTTAAATAGATATAAATTCGCTTTTTAACGTTTGCAGTAACAGGGGTTTTGATTTGCAGAGAAAAATGCATTAATCAGAAACTTTCCCGCTGGAAGTTTTTCCCTAAGAAAATAGAACGGAAAGTAGCAGACAACTATTTTTCTCCTTGAATTTTCCCGGAAACTCTTACCATTCTTATGGAAATTCTATATCCGAAAATTTTAACAGTAAAATGAATAACATAATTGTTAAAATGGGTGAAACGAGGCAAAGGCTGATACCAGGAAAGACCGTGTCATTGAAATACAAACCCAAATACATTCGTTCAACGAAAATCGAAATCTGTTCCCAATTTTCTTGATAGTTTTACTTTGTTATTTTCCTTCGATTATGACGATGTTTAAACTTGATCAAATAACAATTCGCTTCCGGGAATGGATTTTACTCTATGCTGAATGTCTTCCAAAAGGTCTTCTCTCTTTTTCTGTGCAAAATTCGCAGCAGCACGATTCCCCTGTAAGATATATAGGGGCGATGTTCTCGTCGCCAACTCCGTATTTACTGTTTCCTTTATCAGTCGTCGTGGATATCAGAGAAGCGCGGGGTTGAACGTACGTTTTCCGTATCAGACTCTTTGCTTTTTTGGGTATCTTTTCCTTGATTGATAACGCACACCGTCTCGTTTCCTCATCTTGCTGCTTGAAGGCGTCTCTTCTATATAAACAACACAATAATGTTGCGTCTCCTCCGCTGGAAATCAATGTTCTGGGAATATAAGAGAATCGCCGATTTTGCGATTCTCATCCAGCGAATTTTCTCTCGCTTTCTTCATTTTCTCGATGGAACGTATATCCTCTTTTACGTAGTCGTAATTTTATGGAATTTTCAACTTAAAAGGAATGGAGACACCTTTGCAATTTCATTTATTTCACGTTACGTACTTCATTTCTGCCGTGAAAATATGTAATTCCACAAAGTGTTGCTCGAGAAGATAGATTTTAACCCAAGTGACATATTTTAAAAACCGGAAACCTTCAATATTGTAAAGACGATTGAAGCATCACGAACCGTGTCTAAACTATGAGAAAGGGGAATAAAAGCGCAAATAGTCGTGGTGCACTTACATCCTTAGTCATGAAAACAAAATAGATTAGTAGGAGAACGTAATTATAGTGCTGTAAATTAGCGATTAATGTTAAAAGAAGATCAAATGGGAGGAAAGAGGAACAGAATGCTAAAGAAGCTGGCAGGAACAAGCAGACCGTGTGAATGTTTACAGAAAAAGAATTCAAGCTGTAAAGGTCGGGACGCCTAAACGTCGACTTAAAAAGAGGTTTTCATGACTCGAGAAGGTCGGCTAAAAATCTGACTTGCCCACGACAAATTCTTCGACTAATCGAGGTTTTCTCAAGGGGACTTTTTCTTCGACTTACAGAGATATCGAGGTTCAATTTTAGCATTTCATCCAGTTAATGAAAAAATGAGATTTAACATTACAAGTTTAATTTGTGTAATATCTAACTCTATCTCAGTACTGTTTTCCAGTTTTTTTCAGTCAGTTTGGTTGCTGTAAACTGTGGTTTAAACCTTTTAAGGTAAAGTACGTCAGATATTTTTAATCGTCAGTTCTAGGAACACCGTATAGAGATGACCTGGAATCATACCCCATAAAAAGGCGCAATAGTCGCTAGTTAAGGGATATGTGGGCATCAATTAGACTGCGTTTATGAACTCTCAATATTCTACTGCATTTTTGCAAACTTTTAGAGTCACGATTTGTGCTTAATTTTCGCATTAGGTAAGAATTTTACACGGAGTATATCTACGAGTATTATGTAGAATAGACTACATAATTAATGTCACTAATGTAAGTAATGTAAAGTATATCCAACATTCATATTACATTTATGAAGACAGAATTATTATACAATATCTAGTTTATCCTTATCGTAGTGAAGTAACTGAGCAATTTATGGCAGCCGTTTTTATGTAATTTATCAAAAAAAAATCGAATTTTGGCTCTCATAATTCATATCGAGGGCTCAGTATGGCCACTGTGTCTAATATAGCTTAATTCCGCTCCTTCTTGGAATTAGGCTATCCTTGTAAAACGAACTAACATATGCAGGGTTTCTTTCCTATACAATCCGTCATTACTAACCGGAGAAACAGGAACGCACTATAGAAGCGAATTTAAGGTATATCATTTTTAATTTCTGTGGCGTTACTTCAGGTTTAGCAAATTATTAGCCACGTTTCAGGGAACATTTAGCGATAATTGCATTTATTGCATTTCAATTGCAAATTAAATTGGCAATTCTGGATATCACCGTCTTTCTGTTTGATTACCCTAAGAATACATTGATTTGGACGAATGACGTTAAGGGTAAGTATAAAAAAATTATGTTTTCTTAGTGATCACTCCGGATAGGAAACTCATAGAATCTGCGAAATATCCTGCCAAAATGATAGAAGAGAAAGAGCAACGTTGCATATTCCGTGATCGGAATAACATTGAGTCTTCGCGGGAAGACTTTCTCCAGCAGAACGTGCTGACCACCAACCAGTCACGACTTGAGCATATTTTTAGCGAAGGAGACGCAAGCGATTGGACGGGCGAGAAGATCAAAAAGTACAATGCAAAAGGTGTCGCAAGGGCAGCCGAAGTGTCAAAGATAAATCGCTTTACTATTTCTCGGTCTAGGAATGACTCTCTTTCAACTTACCACAAATTATCCCTCCTCCTTCATTGCAATGCCTTCATCTTTTTATTTTAACGTAGATTGCGATGACATTGTTTCGATTGTCACGATTGCATGGTGTTAATATATCTTATTACGAATTAAATAGTCGATACAAATACCGAAATAATTAACAGCGAACTGAGGGTGAATGTGTTACAGTCGCAATATTAACAATAATTAATCATTCCTGTTTTTTCGCTTCGCTTCAAATTGACAAAATTATTCGATTTCAAATCGACTAAAAATTCGATTCGATATACGATGCTTTTTATGTATTTTCATTTCACATTTTTTAAGTCTCCCAAACTGGAGCTCGCATTTTCTTCGTCTCTTACTTATCGTCGACAGCCGTTAAAATACAATCGCAAATTCATCACAAGGAAATTTCTTAGATTAGATATGATTTCTTAGCTATAGTCATTGTGATAAGTATATTACGAAGTACATTATTAGTACATTGTGAATAGTATATTACAACTATTTTCCATTAACTCTTCTTCAAATGAGTAGAGATACACGCTAATCTAAAGCAATGCTAAAGCTCAGCACCTAATCCTAAAGCAGTGCTGGTGTGGATTTAAATATTTATCTCGTAACGCGTTGTGTATGGCAGGGGAATTTTTTGCTATTGATGTACTCTTTTGCTTTGAATCGGGATAAATTATTGGAATTTCGAATTAAATTGACTAAATATTCGATTCGCAACAAGGTTAATTTATTTCTCGCAAGTCTCCCATCTCGCATTTTGTACTTTTCCTGCTTTTCGTCGTCATCCGCTAAAATAGCATTGGAAATTTATAATAGGGAAATTTTCTTATTAGATAAATCTCTTAATTATAGCAACTTTGATCAGTAAATCATTTCTGGTTAGAAGCGTACTTAATTAAAATTTACCATATGAATTTTATGAAGAAATTTGATAAACGAAACAAAAAAGGTAGTCAAAACATAATTATTCGCCGCTTAAATTTGTATTCGATGTACGATGCGATTCAAGTCGATTCAATTCGGCTCGAAATTTTGTCGAACAAGAAGAATGTTTCGAAATTTTATGTATCGAGAGTTCGAGAACAATGGTTACAAAACAGATTCATAGGGAAGCTCATATGGTTACAGAGAATGCAGCTGCAACGGATTGTATGAGGTTAAGAAGTTGTAATAAAGAGATGAAAAGCAAGTATGCGTGGCCAATGGAGGCTGCTGCTTTGGAAGGGGGCACTAAGTAGAGATGTGTGGTAAGAAGGGATGACCAATAGAAAGTTTGTCGAGACCCTAAAGATAAGAGGCGTACGTAGTTAGGAACAATGCGAATAGGAAAGAATAGAGGCCTTAATTTGGACTTGAAAGTTATGAGGAGTTTCATATGCTGAATGAGAATAAGAGTTATGCCTTATGGAGATATGCATTTCTCTGCAAAAGCACATAAAAATGATCACCAGTTTCATCGTCACTCCGGTGTTTTGGCTCCATTGAAAGTTTCACATTCGCGATTTTGCTTACCCTGATACCCACTATATATCCACTCGTTTAAGAGTAAGAAATTGTGAATAAATTGTGAGCACCTAAAACTCTTTTCTTTCTAAAAACATTTGAGCAATTAAAGGTGTCACAGAATAGAGTAACTTGGAGGAAATACTTCAAGGCTTCCCAAGGACTCAAGACGATCTTATAGCGAGAAAAGTTGACAAATTTACGTCTTCCAGGTAAATTTTGAAAGCCCTATTTATTAAAATTGTTATTCTCCTTATTTGTTCTCTGGTAATTTAATTTCTATTACGGTCTATTATCTATCTATTATCGATTATATTCCCTCCGTTGTTGTTTTCAATCTTTCGAAGCATCAAAGCGACTGTTTGTAGAATCTTCAGGTCTCAGACGAAAATCTTCGGATTAAGAAAGTCTTGTAGTTCACAACCTTAGCCTCGCCTCAGGTCGGCGTTGCTTCACTCACTGAAAATCTCACTGAAATGCAATAAAATTTAATAAGTCAACTTTACTTTACAGATACTACCTGCTTTTTCTTTATTTGAAATTTAACCTTTTTCTCAATCAATGTAAATACTCTCTTTATATCTTCAAAATCTCTTAATTAACCATCAATTGCAGTGGTCGTATTATTTCCGCAATTTTTTCTAAAGCTTAGGGTCTTGGATGGCTTCAAAAGAAAGTGTTAGCAGACTCGTCATACTTGGAATGAAGGACATTTGGAATTTCCGAAGCACACCATTACAGGAGACGTTTCATCGAGAATTCATTCACATGTCATTTCTTTCCTCCAATGGCATTGATTATGTGAAGATAGAGCAAGGTCGTCATTTGGCGATACGGGGGAATGGCGCAACACTTTTGCAGCTGTGAGAATAAATTTTGCCAAGGAAATTCCAGCGCAGCGAATTCTTTCATTCGAACCAGTCTCTTTGAAAATTTAGGTATGGATTATCTTGATGTAGAATTTTCCTGATTTGCGGGGTATTTACGGCAGGGATCGCACTCAATAATTTGATCAATTCTTCGGTATTCTGCTTTCGTAGCTTATAGGTTATCATTCCAGCAATTTTCCTCCTCTTCATTTCTGCACAAGCTTTTCATTCCTTTGAACTATCATTTTCTTTCTTCTCTCTACTCTTTCTGTCTCTTCTTTATACCTATATTTTGGATCTCTTTAATGCTTAAAGTGTCTATCAAAACTCTTTCTCCATCACACTCCGTCAACCCTCTCTATTTAACTTGTCTGTATATAAATAAAATATAACTTTTACCATCGCCTAGATTTGATCTAAAAATCACCATCGAATCAAAAGTCTTTTTCATTACATTCCTCTCCATTTAAAAAAAATAAGTACGTCGAATGAATTCTCCCAGTAATTGAATGCGTATGAATTCGAAAGTAGATGAAATTGCAATTTATTTCTCTCTTATACCCTGATATTCTATTCCTCCGTTCGTATAAAGACGTTTTATGTATATATGTATGTACATTCCTGTGTTCACCGTATGTTTCATTCCAGCACAGCCCTTAGGCGGAGATAAAATGATAAAATCATTATTATTTCCACAAAGTAAAATAAAAATTATTTTGACATGAAAATGAACTTTCACGCAGTCAATCCTGAACTTGAGTTTATTTATTAATTTGAGAGATCTCTAAGCTTGGTTGATAACTTAATTCAATGTAATTTTCCATTTTTAAGGTAGCTAATCATTTAGTTGGATCTGTGTCCTTTAATGTTGGATTTACTTCTCTCCAGTTGAAATTTCGTTATAAGTAGGCTTACCATACGTCTAGTTTTGACCGGAAGTGTCCTGGTTTTAACTTTTGGTCCCGGTTACTTTTTCTCTATTACCGGTTTAATAGAAAAACTCGCCGTAGAATACAATGTACGATACAAGGATTTCAATTATAGAAAGAATTTAAAAGGAAGTTTTCATGAAGCAGTGATACTGCATACATTAACAGTGTCTTAAATTCAGATGAAATTAAACTCATTGTCAGACTGTGACTACGTGTTTCGTTGCAACGTCTCGGTTTTCTCCCCGTTTTTCTCCGACTTTGATACGTCCTGGTTTCTTACCAGCGGAACATACTCCAGGTATAATACAAGTTAACTCTGTCTTCAAATTATCAAGGAGTTTGAAGTCATATCTGAATAAGTAAAAGAATGGTTTATAATATATCGTTTCATAACTCATCTGCGTAACATTTCAATGAATTTGACTGGTGAAATGAAAATTTTGGTAAATGGTAGGATGGAAGGGCTAAAAATAAATATCTCGCATTAATTTTGAGAGACATCGATCATTCCTTTGTATCTGAATTCCAAGATAAGTATTCACACTGAGCCCACGTATTTACCTCTTCTTCTATCACATTTTCTATACATCTAAAACGAAGAATGATAGGTTTTATAGAAATAAAAACAACATCAATTTCATGGTTTACTAGCCTTCATTCATTGACCATACATATGTGGCAAATTAAACGTTAACAGTTGCCTCAATGCGATTTAAAATTCGGAATACAATTAAATAACAATAGTGGAATCCTTAAACAAATGAAGTGCGCATAGATGAAGGGTGCTGATGAACAGAAATATCTTCAAACGCTCTGAAGATCGCATACGTTCAAACATTTCATAGAAACGTTAACATTCTGCATGCCGCTCCACTGAAAAAGCGACATTTTAAAATACGTAACAATTCACAGATTGAAGGCACAGCGAGAAATTGGCAAAGTTAGATAATCGGAAATGTTTTCATTTCCGCAAGATAACAAAAGCGCGCTTCAGAGCCGTCGATTTTGACCCAAACATATTGTAAAAAGGAATTTCTCTACGCGACATTCTTTGAGCAAAAGTGATCACAGCTAGAACACGACCCGTGCAAAAGACGTGATTGATTGGCGTGTCTTTGGGCCGTTACAGAACCAGACCCGACTCACTTAATATCGGAACAAAAAAATAAATCATCTAACTTCTTCCATATCCGTCTAAAAGACTTTTACTCGTATAAACCACAGCCATTTGTTTGAATAAACTTCGTTAACACACACCATCGATTAGACGGTTTACACCTTTTATACCCCATCCCCAGTGTTAAAAAAATAAATGGTACTTTAATAATTTTTCCCGTGTAGGATTTCCCCGACTTAGGAGAATATGGTCTGCAAAGAATTCGGGATTTTTTCCAAATTTTTAAAAATTGTTGGGAAGAAAAGAAATCTATGGCGGTATATTAGACTAATATTGCGCGCGATCTGATTTTACTCGTTTTTTCGACTGCAAAATTTATGCCATGATTGATCGTGAAAGCACTGCGGTATTGTTGCCCCAAAAATGAGGAGAAAAATCCGCCATAATTGTACCTAGTTCCATTTCAATACCATATAAATTTTTGAGTCGCTAGAATGCGAACCAAAACAAGGAAATAAAAAGTAAATGAAAATAGCTGCCTAAAAAAAGGCGGAAACTGATAAATTTCAGTCGATAAATTTACATAACACATTTTATGCCAACGCTATCATTGGAAAATTCAAACTTGTTTAATTATGGCATGAGTTTTTGCAATACACCATCAGATCGCTCATTTTCCCATTAAAAGTTACCCGAATATCAAAGTTATTCGACTATCGAAGATTCTCGATAAACGAAATCCTTCGACCATCGAAATCATTCGGTTATTGTAGTCATTCCACTATAGAAGTCATTCGATCATTGAAATCTTTCGAGTATCGAAATCATTCGACTTCTATCCGGAAGATTCGGAATGAAAGGAATAAAGCGATTCGGAGCTGCGCTATTGAGGTGATCGCGTAAGTCGGGTCATATCTCTACACAGTGATTTTCGCCCTCAGCAGAACCTTTGGGCATGGAAGATTGAGCAAATGGCCTTGGGTGTTGTCTGTGCAGGCGACTCTGGACCTCCTACATCCAAAGCATCTCCTCTTCTCCTCCTGTCAGCTGTACCATCCGCGGAATCTCTCCACGGCCTTCAGCCATTTGTCCATGCTCTTCGTCAGTCCCTCTCGCGCACTTGGGTTCGGTTCGAATACTCGTTCGATTTTACGGTGAGCCTTGACCTCCTCAACCGACGACCATATCCCTGGAAAATAAAGAGGCAGTAAACATATCTCCTCAAATAAATTAACCTAAGACAACACGTGCTATATCCAGGAAGAGCATAATCGATTGTTTGCGGAGAGATATTTTTCCAAGGTAGGATTTGCACAAATTGCTCTGAAGATTTCCATTAATACTGCTTCTCGAATTCAGGAAGAGGTCGAGGTTAACCCGAGCGACCTTCGTGGCTCAGTGACAAATATTTGAAGTGAAATTCAAACTAGGATAGAGAAAATGAGTTAGCCATGGATTACAATGAGAGAATCCTTCGACCGCGAGATGAATAAAGAATTATTAATGATTGCTTCTGATGTTCGGAGAGCTTACTTTTGCTTAAAGTTTCTAGAATTGTATTGATCCCTTATCGTTGGTCATCATCATTAATACATATTATTCATAAGATATTTTTAATCGGACACTATAGGAACCAGGTGCAAAGATATCCTATATGCTCGTGTGTATCATGATTACATTACTCAATTCTATTTTATGAATGTGTCATTGAAAAGCTTTACGATTCGAGATCCTTTCTCCGTAATTAATGCTTTTAATAAATTTATTAAGAGTTCGAAAATAAGGTTAAGCTCATGCTTTCATTCATAACAAATAGTTGTAAGGCTGTTGATAAATTTCTGTAGGTTAAATTCTATTACAACTTGAGATTCTGTCGATAGTTTCACCGGTTCACCTTTTCTTATTCAATTCTGTAAGTATATCTCTCACTGATGTCCTGTAAAATATCCTTTTTGTTAATTAGAGGCTAGTTATTAATTCTTTCGCGTTAATATAGAAAAACATGCGGATATAAAAACCTTTTCCGCTTTGTATTTTCCTTCTCTATAATAACTGTAATATTTTCCAACAGCTTTATGATATGATTTTGAAAATTAACTCATATAACTTATTTTAGAGGAGGATCTCCTTCAATGCAAAGAGATTGAAAATTCACTGTCTTATATCGGAAGTACAACTTCGCGCCCTGTGTTTTGCGCCTTTATTCATATGTTTTATAACACTCTGTTCTTGTGGGAGGCGTCAGAAAACCATAATTTCATGAACCACTTCCATTACCACAAGAATGTAGGCGTCTGATGAATTTGCGCTTCGATATCTTTCTGAATATTACTTAAGAGTGTAACAAAAAGCATTTCGTCTGCAAGTGTAGTACATACATATATGTATATCCTCGTCAAAAAATCGATAACAAGACTATGAGATATAAACATTCATAAATAAATTGAAATGCCCATTAGAACATGCAAGGTTTATAAATGAAATAATAAAATAGAAATGAATGTGTGGTTTTTCATTTTCAATGAAAACAAAATATGAAACTATGGCAAACAAATTTTTTTATAACATTTATTTCACAGATCGTTGCAAGTCCTTCGGAAGCTCTTGCAGATAGTTTTCCAAAATAAATGTACATTGGCTGATAAAGTTGGTCCTTATTTTTGCAGTTCATTACTTATGCGAAATAAAATTAGAAATAATCACCGAAGAACGAGTAAAATCCATTTAATATTCCAATTCTTGTTATCACGTAAAAATTGCTTTTTGTTTCAGAGAACGAAAATTCTGATGAAACACGGCAATATTTCTTAAAGTATTCTCACCTCCGAAGCTGCCATCTTGATAATCAATGTCATCGAGTGTAGAAATCGAGTTTACTTTCTCACTGTTCTTTTAAAATCACGCGAGAAAAGAGGCTCTTTAGAATCGACTGCATCTTTTGCTAACTTTTGGTAAATGAAGTAGACTAGATAATTTTACTACGAAACATCGCAGCTTGTGATTACATAAGGTAGGATTAGGTAAGGAAATAATAATCTCAACTGAAAAAGAAAAATGATAAAATTAAGTTCAGACAAATACACGAATGGAAACAGAAAGATTAGCGGAAGAATAAATATCATAATAGAGCTTCAGGATCTTAAAGTCCAAGACTTGAATAAATGTTCTCACCTGCAGCTAATCCCGCGAGATGTGCTGCCCCCATGACGGATGCCTCCGTTGTGTTCGATCTCTCTACACGAAGACCCGTGATGTCGGAAATCATCTGGCAGATGAAGTCGTTGCGGGACACGCCTCCGTCAACTCTGAAACACGCAAAATGGGACATAAGGAGGCGAACTGCGTGCTTAAAGGTAAAAAGGTATTCATCATAGCATAGAATTAGTGTCATCTTCAGACAGCGAATTATTGGAACGTAAATGATGAAGCAGTATATATATGTGTACTTTATGAGTTGCCTTTCGGCGGCTGGCAGGGTGTACATACAACATGAATCTACGTCCCTAATCGATTATTTCGCGTATCATCCGCAAAAAAGAATTCTGGGATTGATTGGAATAGCATTACCTCCTGCCGCACGCCGAAAGGCTGCTTGAAGGGTATTTACGTCAATCTATTTCTCTGATCTTCCTGACGGTATTAGAAAGGCCTATGTCACAAGGCGGGCGCATTTTATCGGTTATATCTTCTACAAAGGTACATACTTTCTCTGAATTTGTCGAGTAAATTAGGTCTTTGATTGAACCTTCTTACTTCTAAGGATTTCCATCTTGCCTCTTGAATCATCCGAGTAACTTGTTCTTGTTCTAGCTTCTGGTTGTTGGACTTGATCTAGCATCTAGTTGTTGGACTTGTTCTAGTATCTAGTTCTCTGATTTTGCAGCATCCGAGTAACGCTCAGCGATTTATCATAGTAATTCTTTACAAAACGAATTGCCTTTCATTGTACTTTAATTAATTAAATGCAGCACTTGCTGGCCAATGCACTACATGTGTACTCAAGTGTGAGGTTGCGCGAAGCAACATCGCTCTCGGACTTTTTCATCGTTCCTAGCAACTCTTTCCTTAACGAAGCCGAGTCCCTTAAGTGCCCGTTCACATATATGTTATGGATGGACCCCATGTTCAATTATTCTTGAGAGTTACCTGAAGAAAGTGCAGATTATAAACGTCAAATTACCGTATATCCTCGAATCTAGAATGCAATCAAGTTTTGAAAGTTTGAAAAACTTTTCTTTGCAATACCTGCTTTACGATAATGCGATTTAGATCGCAAATCATGTTGGTGGTTCTGGTAAATACGCAAAAAGGTGCGTTCTATATTCGGAAATACGCGATACGTGGTCGCAAGACCATGGTCGTCGGATACCAAGAAAACTCTGCAAACACTTTTCACATCATTGATGACCATTACAGAGAGACAGTTGATGCAAAAATAGAATCTAAGGGTACTTTATACCCTGTAATGTCATCCTTGACTTTCCTTCGAGCCTGGAGTAATATGTATGATTACATAAGGAGAATACACTGTCAGGAGCTCCGAAAGAGATGTTCATCGTTTCTTTTCCACTCTTCATCCTTTTCATTGCAACGGCTGTTTATTTGTCCCCTCTTCATATTTTTGTCGCTAGAAAAACTGAAACCAGATATTTCCGAAGCAAACAATTTGCAGGGATTCATCACTTATGGAGCCCTTTCTCCGTTTCACGGTTTTAAGGTCAATGATTCATTTTTCGAATCTTTAGATATAATATAATTATCTTAACAGCTCACTGTCCCTATGGTATAGATATAATTACTTAATGTTCATACGCCCGAGCAAATTTTAAACGACGCCAGCAAAATGTAAAAGCCAGCGCAATATAATTTCTATAACCATTAAATGACAAATATTTAAAGGTTATAGAAATGTAACAACACAGCTTAACAAAGGCCAGCTATTAGTAAACATCTGATTTTACATCAGTTTTCGCGTATGGCCTTAATAATTGATTTATAATTAACAAATCCCCTCTTTGTGGTCCCACCTAAAACCCTAAAAGAGGCGAAGGTGGACTGGATCTACACGAGATTATTTTCCTTCAGATTGTTTTCATTTAACATCTTCACTTAATCACTTTTCCCTTAATAGGAAAACCGAAGTCATGCTGTTAGATTATATTAGACAGATAAGAAGAAAGGCAATAAAACAAGAAAAATAATTTGATCGGCAATATCTAATAGAAACCCAGCTTTTCCACTTTCCGGGAAGATATTCTAACCACTAAACTATGATGACTCCTTGATTTCGATTCAGTTAAGGGATAGTAAAACCCGAATAAGATGCTTTTAGGGGACAAAGTGAAAACCGTGTTATAAGCGAGGTAGCATTTTAACCGGGACATAACATCTTAATTTCTAGGCGCTAGAAAACATTAAAAAAGGAGGGGTTTTTCATTTAATTATCTCCAATTTACATCACAAACAAGAGAACTGAGAGGAATCCGCAAGGCGATGCAGGATAGGAGTGTGGATGATGGTGATCAAATTAGGTAAACAATTTTTGGTGCATCAAATGAGGCGAAAGATAAAGTTACATAGCGGTTTGCAGTGTGTCTGGGAAAATTCGTATTATAAACGGGTAGCAGAGCGCTAATTTTACCACTGTTAAAGGTGAAAGGAACGCAGACCGAGGGGAAAAGAGGGATAGCGTGTTAAGTGGGAGAGTCTTAAACTAGTTATACTGTGCTTTTTATTCTTTGATTCATTTTGAGACATATTTGATGATTTCGATGATATCTGAGGGCAAAGAAAGTGAAAATGTGAGAAAACATTCGCTGTAAAATTTCTCAAGGAATCCCACTCTTCGAAGTTGAATTAATACAATTAACGAGGGCATTGATTGAGTGACCTCCATCTTTGTTTCTTTTTTTCCTATTGTGTAAGCATGGTCCTCCAAATTATGTAAATATATTCAGATTGCGGAATGCTGTTCTACGCTAATCTTCCTTTGACCCGACTTTTCCACGATTTGTTATGAATCCGCACGGAAATCGTGATACCCACAAGACCTTACTTGAGACACCATAATCGCTCCACTACGCCCCCGAATCTATCTTTTCCGATTAAAGAGCGTTATCTTTGGATGTTTTAATCTCTGCTTATCGTAACTAATTCATTGCGCTTCGGAAAGTATATGATCTCCGCATGGATATCAAAAGGCGAAGGAAGGAGTTCAATCATTCGTATTTTGTTTAACAGGTTTTAAACGCTCTTTTCTCTCGGTCCTTTTCACTCGAGACACATGGTAAAAATATCATGATATGCTCTGCTATCCACTTATTACGCGGATTTTTCCCTTCCCCAGACGCACTGCAACCAGCTTTAGACAATCCTCAGCTTCTTTCGATATACCGAAAATTGTTTTCCTAATAGACTATATGATAAATTGTTTTAACATACAGTGAGAAGGAAAAAATAAAGAAACAAGGAAGCTCTTTGTCCGAAAAGCTGATCATTCTTCGAATATATGACAAGAAGGCAAACGGGGTCATTCAACACACATCGCTTTCTAGATGTCCCTTCTTTAGCTGTGGCAAATAAATCAAACTAAATAGGTAAGATTTACGTTAAAGTTGTAAAGCATAAGTGTTAAACCATGTTATTTTTCAATTAACTACGTAATAGAGAGCCTATCAAAGTAAGATACTCTTGCTGAGATCTATCACATTTTCGTTCAACAAAACGGCTTGTAATGGTTCTGTTAACTTCTTTTCGGTTAAAACAAAAAATCTCTTTGTCTCGAGTATATCAGGCGTTTTACGTAAACGTTCGCGCACTTGCGGATGTCTGTTGACAGAAATTCGCCGTGCATGATTCAATGGAACAGAAGCATCGAGGTTGGCGACCTCAACACGATGCCTCATTATGGCTTCCCACACTTTGGATTGCACTTGTCAACAGCTAAGTAAATATTCTCGATTTTTCACCATTTATGACGCTCTCGCTTCTATTTATCGCCGCAAACTGTTTATATAGGAGATACGATATTTCTTCAGTGTTATTCTAACCTTGATACGGCAGCGAAGGTCGCCGGAATGCGTGCTTGGGAATCAAATCGCTCTGGACATTGATAAACAACAGAGGGGAACGAATGCGGAGGAGGTAAATAATCGGGAAAAGTGGAGAAAAAGGCAAAAGAATGAAGTGGAAGTTAAGAAATCGAACTTCTTTATCTCGAAAAATAAGAGACTCGTACTTTTTACTACAACCGATAACACGAACAGTCCAAGCTGTAAAATATATGCAAAGTAAGGATTTAGACGGAGTTGAGGGAAATCTCCGAAAGAGACCGGAAGCGGTCGGACCTAAGTATTTAGTGGAACTTACCTTCTTGTTTGATAAAAGGATTTTGGAAAGGAAATTGGAACAGGTCACGGAATATATTTCAAATCAGCGTTTAATGAGCATTTTCAGTAGGAGCAAATTAAAGTTATCGGTCGAAGAAAGAAAGGGAAAGGAACTTTTTAACCTTGCAAAAATAAAACATTCTTTTCAAATCTGATAAAATGTGCACCTTAAATGCATAACCGTTATCAAAGCATCACCGTAATTGTACATGCAATTCATAGATTTTATTTATAATTTTAAAAATCTCATTTCATTTAAAGTTAACGGAGTGAATTAATTTATACAATTTGTACTTTAAAAGTGGCTTACCCTCTATATCAGAGCAAAAATCTCGAAGGATTACCGTCTATTTCCTGCATGTAGTTCTCAATCTATTTGTGTGAAATTGAAGCTTTAATTGAACTAGTTTTAGTGAAGACGTCAATTACCTGATTGAATAAGTTATGTGTAATATTACTGCGTCGATTTCGATTAAGTCGTAACAATGTTAGTATTTCAGTGTTTACTGTTTTATTGGTCTCTATTGCTTAGCCCCCTGAGCAACAGCACTAGTTTTACCATTCTGAATATAATATTCATCTATTTAATACAATACATATACCCAATGAGCCTCATTTCGGCATATACACCAGTGCTCTACTTTCCTAATCGATTAATTTCGCGTATCATTTTACGGAAGAAATGAATTCTTGACTAAACTGGTTCTAAATGCGTTTTTAACAAGGAGGACGCATGATACATCTAAGAACGTGCTCTCTCTGAATTTATCAAGTAAATTCTGTCTTTGATTGAACCTTCTTTCTTCTAAATCAAGTGGTATCCTGGAGATAATTGTCTCATCTTCTTTTCACGATCAAAAACAATGATTTTCAACTTTACTTTGTATAAATAATATACCGGATATTCTTGAACCTAAGATGCCCTGGTTTTGCAGGGAACAGAAGTATATAGCAATTACTCATGCTATTCTCCTTGGTGCGTGTCCCAACACGTCCAGGCAGATATAACTTTTGTTCAGTACTTTTGGTACGTAAAGAAAGTTAACAGTCAAGGAGAAAACCGAATCATAGATTTAAAATTTACAGTTAAATTAATATCTCTCTGCTATATCTACTTTACGATAATGCACTTTAGAAACCAAATCTAAGACGAATTCGATGTTTACAAAGAAAATTCAAAAAAGATTCGCTTGGATTCGGGAATAAACTGTATTTTGTACGGATTCCGTAGTAAATTAATTCGGAGAGGACAGAGATTTTCGAAGGCATGTGGACTTTTCATTTCAGTAAAATCGCCCCGGTTGAATCCATTGCCTTAACACGCTGAGTCATAGAATCATCGTGTAGACATCTAGTGGTTTATCAATTGCTTCTTCACGAATCGGAAGAAAGAGATTCAAATATTCAACAGTGCGACATTTAATCACGAACGTGGAATTTGTTTCAATAAGCAGTATTAGTATTGATAAAGGTGCTTCGATAGCTGAGGTCATTTCGCAGATGCGCTCCCGTCGCGAATCGAACCCTGGACTGCCTTCACCAAAGTCCCACGTGACTATCGAAGAGCTAAGAATCTTAATAAGTTCATATTTACGAGTTGTGGAGTTATTGGCTATTTCTAATAGAAGGGACGAACTATCAATTAAAATATTTAAAATATAAAAATCTCGACGGTTTCCATAAGGATAAAGACTAAATAGTGTTATAAATCTCATAAGGTTACTATGTATTCTATTAATATCAAAGATAAATTAGAATTATGTATTTTAAAACTACGAAAAAATCTGAAATAGATACTTCATATCCAAGTACACAATGGATTTCTAGTCTAGACTGAAGGCCAGGTACAAATCTGCTATGAGGATATACATTCATCGTAAGAAAAACGTCTACAATAATAGATAAAGGATCTCTAAGAAGCATTTCACTAGAATTTCGAATAAATAACATCTTTCAAAACTATGAAGATGAACGTATGAAAAGATACATCAAGGCATTTATGAGTTAATTGGATACCGTCCGGCAAGTGAAAGATTCCAGGTTTGAGTCTAGGCCACTTATCTACTTCTACATAAATACCCTCCGTCTTTCGGCGGATGGCAGGGGGTGATTAATTCTGAGTTCTTTTAATGGTTAGTTTAAGCATGTGTCTCATGCGAAGTTCATAGTTTATAAAGGAGCCAAGCACATTCTCGCCATTCTTCGAACTATCATAACCTATATTATCATGGAAGCATATTCTCTATGGGGCGGACATTTTTTCCCCATGACTATTAATTTCCTCGGCGTGCGTAGAAATTCCGAAGATTAATGCCGTCGTGTTATTGTTACCTCCGAGTCCGGCATATATGCTTACGATTCAAAATTATCTCCATCGCTCAGCCAAAACCTCTGACGGAGAGGAAATAAAAAGAGATAATTAAAAGCCATCGCTCACAGCCGTCAAGGAGGTATTCTAACGCCATGCATCTTCCTTCATCTCGTTTTAGGGAATCATTAGTCACAATTGCGGAAGGCTGTATGTAAACAGTATGTAACCAAGGTTACGGAACCAAGCGTTTCTATTTCATAAGGAAACATTTTAACATTTTCCAGTTGGGAAGGTAATGATATTGCTAAAAGTTATCCCACCGGGAATCGAATCTTGTACTGCATCAAAGGCTACACTTGGCTGTCTAGGAGACTAATTTCCCTGTCATAGAAAAATCACGATATATATTGACATTGGAAAAAAACTGTGCTTTTTTTGTAAACGATGTTTTATGACTGTTCGTTCCTGCCAAAATTGTGAAAAAAACTGCCAGGGAATACTGAAAATTAGGAAAAAGCGAAATCGCGCAAGTTTTAATCCATTTACGATCATGAGTGAAGTAATTAAAATCGCAGAATCGTGTCATTTCATTTCTCGTTGAAATACGCAGCAATGCTTCAATAACATGTGTGTTATCTAATGACGTCATGCCTCCAAAATCCAAGCAATGTTATCTTACATAATATTTTTAGCGAAATTCTCCAGAAAAGATGAGTTCCGTCATATTCTCCGAGAATATCTTTCTCTAGAATTCCTCTAAGTTCCGCAGTATTGGTTTATCTCTGCACCCTCCAGAAGCACGTGCTTAGCTAAGGAAAGATAAAGTTTCCTCCTCCAAATTTATTCTTAGCGGGAAACAATGAGGAAAATTTTGCGTTTCTGAGGATAATCGACGTTCTTATGTGGTAAACTCATCTCAGGCGGAATATAACACAATTGCCATTTTTTCGTGAATGATATGCACAAACATTTCGGTCTTTTGGAACTTTCAATTCCATCGGTCGCACACCGCGGGTCCAATGTGCGAAAATCGATGTGCAGCAAAAATATTTTCATATCTTTTGAAATATAACGAAATTTGATGAAAAATTTACGAAATAGCACTTATATCTTTACCACCAATATTTAATTAAGAGACCATGGTTTCCACCCTTTAAATCAGCATCAATGGCCTAATAACGACCAAAAGACCCAATGTCGGATAGTAAAATATTGGTTGTAAAGGTATAAGAGCTTTCAAGTATCTTTCTTTAAAATGGAAACTTACTACGAATTCGAGGCCGAATTAATAGATTATACTATAACGCATATCTAAATAAGCAATACATGGTATAATACAGCATAGATTTGAGATTATTGCAATATAGACCTTGAGCGCGTCATAACATTGTCGCCTTTAGATAGTGGAACATTATTAGTTCGCGGCACAGAAAGATTACTATAGTTCAAGAGTGCTTACATGTGCAGTGTTGTTCGAGGTGTCAGTTCACAGAACTCGAATAGTGCTGCAAGATACTTTACCAATGGTGACCATAAAGAACGGAATTTATTGAAATAACTGCGGTAAAGCGTTTCACTTATTGTTAGAGTAATTTTCCATGATCTTTTTTAATTTTCAGATATTCCAAAAGAATTGGTAATTAAGTATCATTATTTACAAAGGACTATCGGACTATTACTACGTGATGGAAGAACGAGGAATCTAAAAAAGACCCTACGACAGCAGCCGAACGAATGTGGAGCATCTTCCACCTTCGTTTTTTGATGAGGCATAGACAAACGGCGGCCATGTCTCAGCAAAACCGCTTATCAATGACTTTTTCCGCCAGCATCCTCAGCGGTAGTGAGTCAATTTTTTCAACTACAAACACTACATGAAATCAACTATCCTCACGCAGAGAAAAAGCACATACTGTCTATCTCTTCTTAAAAATCCTCTACTTCTTCTCCTTCAACAAATAGCTTTCGACTTAAAGATAATGCTATCAAGATTTTATTGCGGAAATAAGAAACCAACAACTGTTTTAGAAAGCCTCAGAGGCCAGGCTGATAATTCAGCCGAGCACTTTTATCTTTATTGCTATAGAATAAAATTGTCATTATAGCTCCATGCTTTACTGTTTCATCGAACTCGTAGCTGATATTTTTTATCGAAAGAAGTTATTTTGTTCTTAATTTCTTTAATTACCGTTTTGCTAAATGAACTGATCGTTTCATCGCTAGGAATCAAAAGGTGTTATCAACTCACACAATGAGCGCATTACCGGTCGCAGTTATTTTGGCGCCGCGGTCTTATTCATTTGCTTCCTATCCATGTAGGTATCGCATTTTTTATATGACTTGTTTCTTTCGAATATAAATCTTTAAATTCATTTGGTATGATCTAAACATGATAGTTGTCGATGTACTTTCATCACTCTTAAGCCATTTATTCAATATCACTAAAATGGACGAAATTCACAGAGAGCAGGATGCACCGGCGCATAGATGCTGTCTTTATATCGAGCGAAGTATTCATCAAATCGTAATCGACGTAAATTTTAAAATGTGATTAGCAAAGTCTACGAAAGTACCACGCTTTTATGATGGTAGGATTACTTCCGTTGGCAATAAACTCATAAGAAAAATTGGGATTCATAAACAAAGCAAATATTCCCCACAAATAGTTGAAAATGCGATATAGTTAGCACATAAACCGAAATTTGGTGTAATAGAAAGATAATGGCAGCTAGTGGCTAATAAAACTAATGCACCTTCCCAAAATTTGTTTACACTTACATCGACGTTCTCGTCTCTCGGGTCTGCTCTGGGGTGCGAGTGTTATGATATTGGTGCAGCGAATTATGGCCTCGAGTAATTATCAATGAAATTATGTTTTAAATTTGATACGAAATACATTTTCAGCGCTTAAACTTAACGGTCGATAGCGTAACATTTGTTTGTTGCAGCTCTCCTATCCGAAACTTGATTCTTTTCGGCTTTTTCATAAGAAAATAATAAGAGTCAGTCGTGCTTAAATTGGTTATCCTTCTTCTTTTTTCCACTCAATATATCTAATGAATCATAATCATGTATACCTTAGTCTCTAATTTGCTAAGCTATTAGTAATTAAGGGCGAGATAATTCAGTCTGTTTATGACTTCCTGTATCCTCCATTCCATTCACTTTGCTTTGATCTGATGCGATTCAATTTCGTTTGTAATCGCTCCGTCGATTATGCTCCATTTTTCATCGACTGAAATCGAAATCCTTCCGAACAAAGAATGATCATTTTCAAAATGAGAGAAATTATTTCAAAGGAATCTTCATTTCGCTCTTTCGCTTCTTATTTTATTTCATAATAGCTAATGCAATAGAAGCTCGCGACAACATTACGAAAGGCAATAACAGAGATTAGAAGAAAAATGAAGGTGAATAATTAACTGTCTTTTAGTCCTTTGATTACCCGGAACAACTTGAAGACTGACCTATTTCATGTTGGAATTCGGGCGGAGGCATTAACTGTGCGGATTAAATAATCCTAAATGACTGCGGAGATTAAGTGATCGTGTGAATTAGTCGCCTGAGACAAGTTTCTGTCCTCCTCTGCTCTATTCAATTATGCTTAACTTTGGAACTCTTTCGAGTCTTTACTTTTTGCATATATTTCTTCCTTTGCTTTCTCTCCTAGAATCATCCCTTCCAGTCAAATATTTGTTGTTTTTTATCATATGACAAAAAATGAAATTTCCTTGTTTTCGATAGCCTTCATAGATCTCGTAATATTTCGCCTTTAGTTTTCTTTTTACCCATCTCCTTTTTTCCATATCTACCGCTTCTAATTGTTTTGTCTCCTTTTCACCGATGGTCCAGCAATCACTTCCATACAGTAACGTTCTCCAGAGGAAGGTTTTGATAAAGGTTTTATTTACTTCTCTGTTCAAATGTTTTCCTACTAGCAAATTATGTTTGCATACTAGCATACTATATATAATATTTTTTTTGTCGCAAGCATTTTTGTTCAACCTTATCCTTCTCCTTGTTTTATAGTTAATCAGTTTTCTTGTGTGATCATGCTTCCAAAGTAACTAAATTTCTCCACCTGCTCTACTTTTGTTGATCCTATAATTATGTGAGCACGAATAAAGATGCTCTTTTCAGAGTGTTCATTTTTATTCTCCAGTTAGCCATAGCAGTTGTCAAAGCTGCTAATTATATATTCAGCAGAATATTTACAATATATCCACAAATTAATTACGACGATAAAAAATACGTCGGAATCGTAATTCATGTCCATAAAAAGGCGAAAAAGGCATTCTTGATGATTCCATGAGGTAAACAACTTGTTAATTTTCCTTCCTCACAAGGAAAAAGAGACGTTGCTCAACTCAATTCTTCCTCGATATCATTACACGGCTGACCTTCGTTAAGCTGCTTGATGGGAAGCCTTAATTGAGCATTAATACTCAATAGGATACGGACGTTTACTGCGCTTAAAATATTTTCAGCGGAGAAAATTAACAGAAAATTCGCTTAATGGATATTTATCAAAACGCGATCGTTCTTGCGTGAAATAATAAATAAACTGATATTCCGGGGCTATGACTGAAAATTAACTCATCAAATCTCATCTTCGATCCCAAGGAGATGATTTATTGCATTTAGGACTTTGTTTTCTCGAAGAAGTACAATTTAGAGTACTGTAAAAATAATTATGCGTGTAAGCAAAGTAAACCACCCATTAAAAATACATTGAAACACTAATTTAAGAGATAATTTCCTATATTTCCCTGAATGAGGAGTTTGGAAACTCACGAATCATGAGTTCGAATTGCCAAGGAAAAGTCGTCTTTACTTTTACAAAAGTACCCTGAGTTCTACTCTGGAGGGTTTGAAAATACTCTCATAATAAATGCGCTTAGAGTTCTTCATTTCTTGCAGACTTCAGTCCTTCTACAAAATTAAATTAAAAATATTTTCACTATGAAATGGAAATGAGTATCAAAAGAAGAGAAATTTAGTACATATTCTTATTTTAGAACATAGGATTTGATTAGAGTTTACGAGAAGTATGAAAAAGTATACGAATATTTTGTGGTTATGAACAAACCGTCTCCCTGAGGACCGAAGAGATTTTTTAATCTGATCTTGTGAATCATCCCTTAAGAATACATGGAGAATTAATTTGTCTTCAATGTATTAAGCGATTGTATACTTACAATTAGTGCAAGCTGACTCACACACACACACACACACACACACACACACATACATACATACATATATATATATATATATATATATATATATATATATATATATATATATATATATATATAACAATTTAAATTAAGTTCCGTAATTTTTGACGTTGGAGTTCACTAATGTATGTACCATAACTTTGGGTAAATATACCATGATGGATATGATCTTCATTTAAGATTCCTTCAATTTTCTATCACTCTCGTTTATCTATGACTTATTAGCTCTCAATGTTATAACTAACTAGCTTCAGATTCGTATGATTATTATGAATGGAATCTATCGACAGAAGCTCTATTCTTTCTAATTTCTTGAGCTGTGTAAAATACTCTATTCTTCTAACAATTTACTTAAATTCTTCGCATACGTGATACAGAATGCATATTTCCAACATGCAATAATACTTCTTTCTCGTGGTTTATTTGAGTTATTTTAAATCTTCTCATCCATATTACAAGCCGTTCGAGAAGGATTTTCAAACTCAAAAAGAATTTCGCTGGTGATATATTTCCATTGAACGAATATCCTATAGAAGAATATTCTAAAATTTAGAGTATCTTATCTTCTCCGCTGGAAGTGGTTCGTAATTTTTCGTTGCGGTGAAATTTCCATTCAAGGAAATACGATGTTCGACGAGGAAAATTTCGAAAGGCACGTTTTTTTACTTCCTAGTATAAGATTTATGAAATATAGTACTTGATTGGTTTGACAAACAGAAAAATATTAATAAAATATTAAGTAAAATATTTTTCTGGACCGACAAATCTTTAGATGTATATACTATAGGATTTCTAGGAGAAAATATTGGTTGCGAAAATGATAATAACCGTTGAATCAACTGAGATTTAACGTGAAATTTTCGGAGGACTAAAAGAAAGATAAATTAATAAGGACTTTGGTCGTGCAATATTGTTTTGAATCCGAATTTGCGAGTATTAAGACAATAAATGCGAAAAATTTGTTCGATAATTTGGTTATGAAATAGTCTCCCTGGCGACCAAAGAGTTTGTTAAACTAAACTCTCATATGGATATATCGGAAAGTTAGGCCCACATGAAATGGATGGGGAAGGAGAGCCGGTAATTAAAAAATTTATAAGTTAGCATATTTGACGAGGGGATAAATCTAATACGACTCCCATACAGATGTTACTTCCGCAAAAAGAAGAAATAGATAAGAGGTAAACACGAGACGAAATGTTCAGCAAACTTCGAAGCAAAAAAATAAACAAGGGCGAGCAATGTGGTGATCCTTTGTGAGAAAAACCCTCGAAAGTTATGGGAACGATAAAAATCCAAAGGAGAGAACGTCTCCCTCAATGACGGCTGTTAAGCTTAATTTATTTGATCACCGGATGGAGCTGAACTCGAGGTTGACTTCTTTGAGCAGGACTTGGTAGAGCTGGACGACGCGGAATGCAATGCCCTCGAGGATGCAACGCACCAAGTGCTCTCTGGAAGTGGATGCCCGGAGGCCTATGAAGCCAGCCGCTGCTTTGTGGTCGTTGAACGGCGCCTGCGGAAAAAATCGCAGAATAAAGGTCAGGGAAGGCGTCTCATTAAACTTTCATCTCCAGCTTGCAAAGTGGGTCATGAAAACGGATCTCCGAGAGATTTATTGCGTATGAATGCGGTTCTCCTGTTCCCCGAAGAGATGGTCTTATCGCTAAGTGGTATGAATTCCGCCGATCCGCAGCGTTTCAAAGAAAAAGGTTTTAAATGGAGAGACGGGAAGTAGATGAAAAATTGCTCGCAATGTGAGCGGGAGTGTTACCAGATACATATATGAACGTAAAACACAACGTGGCCCTCAAAAACTTGAAAGGTTATAAATATCTAAGGACTCCTTCCACGTTCAATTCCTGTTGTGTTTTTATATCTGCTCGTTGATATGAAAGTTACCAAGTAAGGCGGAAATCTGTTATCGGTTGCCTAAAGAGTTTGACGTTAACGCAATATAAAGATTCTTAAATTAAAAATAAAATAATGGAAACACGTTGAAGTCGCCAAATACGAAAGATACAAGGAATGGATTTATTATTTTACAAAGATGTCACATCGATACAAGAAAGTCTGGCGTATTTTGCGCAAAAGATAGAATTAAAATTTCTCCTTCTGTTCTGATTAGGAATAAATATATATTATGTATAAATATTTATCGTTTCAGGAGATGCTAATGTTTGTAAAATAATGATGCTGAATCTTGGGTAGGGATTTCATTATTAAGAGTAGCGAAGTTCTGAGCAGTATTAAAAATACCTGCATTATTTAAAATCCTTAATTTTCTTATGCTATGCCTAAGAAACGTGATAAGAAACTTCTCTCAAACCATTTCATTAAGCTTGCTGTTATTTTACTAGAAATAACTATTCGATTGATATTGAATGAATAATTGATGTTTCAGGTATTTTGTCACAAAGATCATCACATTTTGAGCTAAAGTAATGGAATTCAACGCGTCGAATTCCATTACTTTAGCTCAAAAGACAGAGCCTCCAATTCACTGCACAAATATTATAATTATGAAAACTAAAAAAGGAGAGAAACGATTCAATTTTATCTTAAAAATGATGCAAATGAGTTTTTCCGCACGGAAATGCGCATAAAACGACGGAAGGACATTTAAATTCCTCACCACGGATTAATTCTATGAGTTTGAGGAGATATAACTGTTTTACCTGTAATCCAGCAAATGCAGGGATGAAAATGGCACCGTCGGAATGGTCAACTTGTTTGGCGATTGTGTCGGATTCCTCTGGTCTCGAGATGAGGCCCATCCCTCGGGCCCACTCCACCAGACCACCGCAGTCGTTGCAAGAGCCTTCAGCCATATACGTGATCTTATCGCCCAACTTCCAAGCCACTTGAGGATACAGCCCTGGAACACGAATTGCATATGCTTCGCTCTCGTTCTTTGCAGTCATCTCGAAAAAGTGTGGTATTTACTTTGAACTCGAGATAAGTCGACTCAACTTATGATTATAAACGAAGAAGAAAAGGTGATTAAAGAAGAACGAAATACATGAATGGAAAACGATCGTTGTTTTGGTCCCCAAGCGCGTTCGACTTCGGTTTGGATTGTATTCAGTAGTGATATACGCTTTTACATCTCGAAGTGAATGAAATTAATATTCGATTCAATACAAGATACGATGACCGTTTTCTCTCGCGAAATTTCAAAACAATAAAGGTATGCATATTAATCATATGTATATATATTCAATGCAATCATATAAACCGAAAACCGCTATCTATATCGTTCTGATTCTGGGTCCCAAAATGTCTATTTTACTTGGATTTAATCGGAGGAAAGTTAATTAAAATTTGTAATTTATGCTTAAAATTAACTGCTTCTAAGTTTCGCTCCAAAATTTATTTAAACGTAACGTAAATGAAAAAACAAGGAACATTAAAAAATTCAGGACATAATCCCTCTGCCACACACAGAAGGACGGCTTGTAGTAATTAAGGTAATATTAATGTGGTGAAGATAATAATTCGATGGCGGAGAAATTCGTTTGTGTCCGGTTGGACGAAGGAATAAGGAAAAAATACCTTAAACGAACCAATACTTTTTGTTTTGGACCAGAAAACCGAAGCAAAATATATTACGGTTCGATGCCCTGCTTCGATGTTCAATTACCGCAAATTCAACAACGGCTTTATTGAGAGGATTCTCATTTTAAAATTAAGATAATTTTTTATCATTTACAAGCTTAAGAGAATAAATAAATCCTTCGACACTTCCAAAAACTTAAATAAACAATCACACGTCCTGTTTTGGCTCCTTCGGCCATCCTGAAGTCTTAATTTTATTAATGTGTAATTATATCACTAAATTTGTGGAAATATAGAATCTATCTATCTATCTATCTATATATTATTTTAAAACATGCTTTTTTGGTGATCGGGACTTTTCTCCCTTATTACTCCATCAATATATATAAATGAATGACCGTTTAAAGGCAGAAGTTGTCAGGTTCCTGCGAAAAATAGTCAGACAAATCAAAAATGCACCATTTGTTAAACAAATTGAAATAATATTTTAATCATCCCGTTGTGTACTTGACGAAAAAAGGCCCGGGTTGCTATATACAGATTCAATTTGTTTACTTAGTGACGAGTGTAAACAAGTTTTAAATTCGGATAAAGCACTCATTCTCGGTCATAAAATGATTCGCAATTAACATTACAGTCTCCATGAACGAAAACTTCGACGACATACGCAACCATAACAGTTGAATAAGCAAGCCACATTGCATCTTGCGGGAGCAGAACGACAGCCAAAGAAACATGAACATTGCCGAATATGAAAGTTTGCGTCACGGTTTTATCATGTGGTATGTTTGAATAATTTTGCATCATATTACTTCCCGGTTTCGTATGTTGCAAATTTTCTATATACGAACCTGATATCAAATGATTTTTATTGTTTATATTTCACTCCTTGAATAGATAATATTCAACATTTAATCATAATTCTGAGTAAAGAAAAGGATGTCCTGCGATTTCAGAAAACTCACCAGCATGTAGTACAAGCTTAACGAAAGCCCAAGCTTTTATTCCCAATCGCTATCTCCGAAGCACAAAAATGTATTATTTTGCCACATTAACGATGTTAGAGACTTTCAATGCGGGGACAATGCTATGCGCTTTGACAATGTAACACAATGTATTCGTATGAAAGTGTGACATTTAGCTTCCCCTCTAGCTCTCCTCTCCCAGATCAGATCACTTCAGACGAGTAGTAGTTATATTTTTATTTCATGTATGAAGAGAAGAACATAGAAAATAAATAAATAACGTGGATACAGAAGGTATGCTTCGTTCTTGGTTATTTAAGTGACACTTCATTGCCGGTATAAAAGGAAGTGCTTTTTATAACGACAGATTTAGGTAAAGCTGGCAGTGATATTTTGTATCTTTACCATAATTCATTTAGTCATAAATGCATTGAGTGAATTGAGGTATTCGGTGTAGGATAAGATACATGTATCGTTATAGTGATGACGCGCACCATTCGTGATTATACTACTATAAGAAAATTTTTAAAACATTCGATAACATTTATACTATCACGTTCTCTAATATAATAGGGATTTTGTTTGGGTTCATATGGTATGGCGTTAGAAAACGCAAAACATTTTATTTGGCTATTGAGTTTTGTTGCTGGATGTGTAGAAAGCGATATCCATCGCTACAATCGAGGTATATCGAAACAGACACTGATAAAGAATATGAAGGTGTGTATTTTTAGGTATGTTTTAGTTTGTGTATTTGTTTGTAAAGATTAGTGTTTGTTGAAGTGTATTTGGGTGGGAAATTGAGTATCAGTGTCGTCTGCGAAAGTTTCGCACGGGGCAACTAGTTTTTCCTTATTTTTTTTACTTGTAAATGAAGAAAATAATCTCCATTTTCCAACCGCAAGATTTATCTCCGAATGGTAAATAGTGATTAAATGGGAATGAAATGTTTGGTATCAGGTTCAAGCAAATAAGCTCCACACCACTGCGAGAAGCACAATGTTAATGAATTCGTTTGCATGATATCCTTGTTTTCTTCTCAACTTGAGCTTCTTCCGCGAGATCATTATTTCCTCTTTTTCAGTCCTTGGAAATGTCGTGATTATTGTATTCTCTTTCGAAATGAAATGATGAGAAATTCACAGCTGAAGAATTGAAAACCCGTCCTTCTCAACGGATGATTAGGTCACCTTTCTATTTTGTCGAAGGTAACCTTTATTATGAGCTTTAAGCGGTCAAATCGCGTTTCGTCATTCACTTTTCTATAGGAAGAATTTCTGACAAGGTTCGACGATAGTTTTAGTGGAAGAAAAAAGCAATTGCTGACGCATGTTCATACTTGTCCAGGGTCGTATTCTGGGAATTTATCATCAATTCCTCACTCTACTCTTGGTTGTTCGCTTAGTTTTCGGCATTTTTATTATAAATCCAGAGCCGTGTGCAAAATTGAATTCACCGCCCCACTGCATTGAAACTTAATGTGCGGTAGGGGAAAAAATATTTAGTAATTTGAAAAATCGATATTATTGAAATATATAATCGTTAATGCTACAGGTAATTAAATACTATATATTCTAATAACTTAGTTAAATATACAAAGCAAAATTCGGTTGCAACGCGGATGTGGGAGTATACATCCACGTTATCAGGAACCCGCGTTATTACGAGAAACTGCGTGGGAAACAATGAAAAAACTGGAGAAATAAATGTTATAACTGACCTTTTTTGAGATAGGATAGAAATTGGTACTTTCTGATATAAATGCGCCCTACTTTTGAGGCGAATGGATTTTTAGCAAAAATAAGGAGTAAAAAGAAGTTCTTTGACTTCGAATCTCCCATGATCCATACTATTAAATAAAACGCCATTAAACTATCTTCTAGGCTCTCCGCTATTATTTTTCTTTATATTCTTACATCAATGATTTTTATTACTTTTAATCTATAAATTTTATTATTATAAACTCCACAATCACTATAAATTAATAGTAATCATGGTTGAGGAGGGAGTTTACTAGTTCATTGATAAAATTGGTTTAATTTGAATTGCATTTCCGTTTGGATTCCCTAATCTAGATGCCTGAATCTTGCAATCCTGCAACTGATTTTGCAAAGAAAACAAACCTGCGGCAGAGGCGTGAGGAGATGGTCCAGTATTCATGTCGAGGAATGCTCCAGTTCCCATAGTGACTTTGAGGTCTCCATCTGCAAAACAACACGAGCCAAAGAGGGAAGCTGCTTGGTCGGCAACCTGTAAAGAAACCATTTTAATTATGCATTTTGAGGTACGTTGGCGAGCGGATCAACTTTAGTCCGTTTATATAACTATTTTATTTCAGTTTTGCTTCATTTATTTTAACATTTTAATTTTATTTTAAGTCTCAAAGGTCGTACTGTGGCGTGTATTATAACCGCGATCATGTAAGTTTTTCTTCTATTTATCTAAATACGAAAATAATATTTTGGCGAAATTTCGTATAAAATGCATCTATGAAAACTGTTCTAACTTCTTCCCTCACAGTCCATGATATTTTCTCCTCAGAAATATACAGTCGGTAAGAATTCTATTTTTGAAAATTCCGTAGTTGGGAATGATGTTTGAATGGTAAATTCTCAAATTCCTCGCAAGTAATAGAGAGTTTTAGTTTTCAAATTATAAACTAATTGAAGAGGAATCGACTGAAGCACAGTGATATGCTGGTATTAGACGGGAAATACAAATATAGAGTTACTTAGGTAGAATTATGAGAGATAAATAAAGTTAGAGATTTGAAGGAATGAAGTCGTAAGTAGCATGGAGAGGTGAGGCATTGTTCAGATAGAGTTAGTGCTATTAAAAGTGCAAAAATTACTGGATTGAAATTAATTTGTCCCCCTTGTCTTTGCATCCATATATCTCCCTCTCCAATGTCGTTCTTTTCTAATCCTTCTATTTTTTTTACTACCATCGTACTTTTTATGTTATCGAGAAACCTCATTTTCGGCCTTCCTTTTTTCCCAAATACTTTTCCCTCCACTATATTTTCCAGGAAGTTGTTATACCGCAGAAAATATTCAACAAATTTATCTTTCCTTTTCTGTATCTATTTCATTAAATTTCCTTTCCAGTTTCCTTATTCGATGCTTTATTGTTTCAAATCAATCTTATTCTCGTTATCCACACTTCCAACTTTCCCAATGGCCAAGTTTCACATCCGCACAACAGTTCACTCGAATAACCGTTTTTGCAGAAGATTTTCTCTTTTCCAATTTCAATTGTTTTTCCCTAAAATATTCTTATGACGACGACGACTTCTAATTTTTTCCGAATCCAATGAGCCACTTATTATATTCTACCCTATGACATTATATATTTTTTATATTATCGTATATTATGATAAAATATATTATTCATATACCCCCTGAGCCTCCGAAATGCGCATTGAGTGTTTTCCTGAAGATTGGTAATCCGCTCCCTTTCCAGGAATTGGTCCCACAGTCACCGGCATATTCGGCGATTTGAGAATCTTTCGAATTATCATTATTATATAAAGCGTCATTTTTGGCGGATGCACCGGCCTTTCTTACCCTTTCAAAGAGTATATGCTTATTTATTGAAGGGGATAGCCGTTGTATTAAGTGTTTCTCCACACATTTATTACCCTCTTCCTTTCAGTCCGCGATATCAAAGCGTGCGCGTGACAGTGAGAACGCAAGCACGGGATCGAGGAAGCCTTTGGTGCGTAATAAGCATAAAGCATTGCGACACAAGAGACGCATTCGCGTATGGTCCATCCCATGCAGCTCGCTTTGCAAATAAGATAATAGCGAGCTATCTATCGGTGGTATAAGAGGATATACATAGTTTTCGAAATTAGCGATAAAGCCATGCTTTGATAAGGACGTTTCTCTCTGCAGTTAAGAAAATCTCTATTCGTTTATTTAACGATTCTCAAAAGAAAGCTTTAGATGGTTTGTTTGCCATCATCAGCGCATAATGTCCAACATCACCACAAGCTTCCTTTATTTACGTAGTTACATCACCCATCACAAAATCGTAGATTTGGAGTATTTCCGAAAAGACGATGATTTTATCACCTTCCAAACTAGAAAAGTGTTTGGAAGTCTCTACAAGTGAATTAGAGAATAGAAAATGCCAAATGACGACATCCCTTATACAGGCCATGATAAGGGCTAACCCTTATTTTGAGTATTTTATTATCTTGAAATCAATTGTCATCAAGGGGTTTCAATCGCCTAGGATCGTGCACCCTCTGAATCCACCCCTGCTTGAATATACCCTAGATTCTCTGTATATATGTGGGAAATACACACAGCATCATCATCATGTACAATATGATGTAAATTAAATGATTTCCACAACTTACCGAACACTTGATTGGAATGGGCGAACCCCAAATGGATGGGTGTGTGGATCCGTACACATCTCCTGTAGTCTCCACAACTTTGGGAAGCATTTCTAAGGGAAATTTGAAGAGGTGGAGTGCCCAACCGGACCATTCCATTACGAAGGGGTCGTAGAAACCCGTTGCTGAGGCACAAGAAGGATCCGTTACGTGCAGTCTTCCTTTGGTCATCTTGTACAGCAGCCAAGTGTCCACAGTCCCGAAAAGAGCTGCCTTCTGAAAGAACAGTTTGCCATGGAAAAGAACTCCCTCATATTGAGAACATATTGTATTGTAAGGCTTTCTATTTTCATGATCAGAAAAAACCCTCTCACCGAGAAGATGAGAGATAAATTCAAAAATACGAATCGATTGAAATGACGTATGAACGATAAAACGTAATGAATTTATAAATCAAGATTCGACAAATATATTCATATTGGAAGAGATGCGGATAGTTTATATATAAAGTTCGGCAGTAATGTTGAGTTGCGCACAAATACCAATATGAATGCCGGATAATTTGGATTATGCATCATCAGGCTCACAAACAATAGTATTAAATATGCTCAATGAAAGTGAAGGGCAGTGGTGAGCGGAAATCAGCCTTAAACGATAGCAATGCATTTGAATATTAATCGCTCATGTAGATTAGAACAAGTTATTACTGCTTACAGCTAACCACATTCCAATTAGAACACTATAGATTATTACCATACAACAACATTTAATTGTTATTTTCTTAATAAATTAAGAGAGTATGTTCGTAGATGATGTTGCCGATATTATGCGCCCTCCTTGTTACATAGGACGTCCTGACACTGGGAGGGAAATAGATGCTACAACCATTCGATAATTCATTAAACGGTACGCGAAAGTAATCGATAAAGAAAGTAGAGTCATGGAGTATGCCATAGGAGGAAAGGCGGCTTACATATGTTGATATACAGACTATGTGATAACTCATAATTCGTTTGACCAGTTTCAGAAATGAATTAATTGAGAAATGAGCGTAATTTGATAATAAGTTCACCAAAAAATAAACCCGTCACGTACAAACAACAAACTTATTTAAAAATTGTTAATATAATATTCAAGCTTTCTTTAACGCTAACTTTCTGATTTTAACACTTAAATTTTATGTAAGACGCTCGAAATATAAGGTAGTTGATTGATTATACAACAAGCATGTTAATCATCTATCATTATTGACACAATACTCGTTAATGATCTATGACGAGGAACATATTGGGCAGGTCTGTCATCACGTATAAATAGAGTCATGAAGGGAAGGATCTTTGTGTTTACTACGTTTTGAAAGGACTTTATCTTAAAATTACTGAGAATTCTCTGTTTTCGTTAGACATTATTTTATTTTACTATACGTGACGTCCATTTTACAAATATAAGGTAAAAATAACAGTGACATAAAGAGAATATATGATGAAGGAAAAGAAAGAGATGGGAAAACAAACTTCTACAACAGAATTTGATTTAGTAATATTCAGTATCATAAGAGGACAAGTATAAAAAGGAGGTGGATATCATTGAGATAATACTTAGGAAATATAGCAGTGGTAACAAGTATGGACTAAAAATAAGAACGATATCAATAGGTAAATAACTGATCATGGAAAGGTCCGAAAGGTGCTTTAATTTTTAAAGAGAAAGGAATGTCATGTTAATATGAAAGCCGAGACGAAGTCCAATGAGTTTAATACATTTATTTTGGATGTTGGCTATCCTAAATTTATGTTTGAGGAATGAGAGAGACTTGAATGAAAACAAATATTTCAAGGAATCGATTATCTTCAAGCCACATCTAGTCCCAAAACTTGAGTCGGGCTTAGCGTTGGTCAAAATATATTCTTGATTAAAAATTTCGACATTTTCATCACGAACTCGATGAAATAATTTAGAATATCATGAGCGCCTCCCATCAGAAAATGAATGTGATTTGCTTAGGATATTTCTGCAATGAATGACCCCTTTTCGCCTCGTCTTAAAAAAGGAAAAATTTCGCCGCAGTGCGGTTGTGAAGCGCAATCAAAAGTGAAATTCCTTACGCCGGTAAAACGACACTGTCTATACCAGTCGAATAGACTTCTTTTATATTATTGCAATCGCTGAATACTTTGGAGAAATATTAGAGGATATATTTCGTCATAATCCGTTTCGTCGTACGAAAGAGAAGACCGATTTTCTGGTAATATTCCTGCGGTTTCGGGAAAGTGGAATTTTCGAAAGGGTGATATTTCTGAGTATATACTCTATTAAACCTATCTCTATTATGCCTGTCTTATTGTAGCGGAGAAACTCAAGCCGAGAGTTAAAGATAGCCGTCAGTCATTCACTTTTTATCAAAATTTAAACATCAGTCTTTTTTGAGATTTTCATCAGAGGAATCGAAGGAACAAAATGAAAAGCAAAAGTAAGGAGATATTTTCTGGTTCTTTTCGTTTCAATGGAGGTAAATAATCAAAGATAGTGCAGATAATCAAAGAAGTACTCTCAGATAGATAAATAATAGATAAGTAATTAAAATATTCAAAGATGAATACAGTAAATCCGGGTTAAGAGGATTTATAGGGGAAATACTGAGGACCACTTTGTAAGGAGTTAGCGTTATAACCAGAATATAACTTCCACTCAAATTTTACTTCTTTTACTTTAGTTTGACATGAACTTTGAGTTCCTGTGTATTCATATATGAGCTAATAATGACGTGTTGCTACATAGACTGCAGTAATTTTCATAGTATTTCGTTCTTTCTTTACATATAATTAGAAGTTTTCCCTACATAAATATGTGGATGCAATAGAGGATACAAATAGTAATTTGGACGTAAAAATTGCAAAATTCTCGTTATTCATTTTTTGTATATTCAATTAAAAGTTCTGTACGCAGAGAATACGTCATATGTATAAAAGTAGATATGGGTTAGGAGAAATCGTAATGGGCGATTAATGTAAATGCTAGATAGAGTAAATGGAGAGACTGTAAATAAACATTGTAAATCATATTCACGAATTTATAATCCGAAATTGTTCATGCCAAAATCCTCACGAAAAGAAACAGAGGAGGAAGACGTCAGCTGGGAATCTAATATCTAAGTAACGCAATAAAATAGTTAATGTAAGGATCCTGAAAAGAATTATTAAGCTCAAACTATTCTCAACAAAATACATAAAATTCTTCGGTATGAGTCAGGGATTGCGAAACTGCTATTGAGAAATTCATCGGTTTCATTAATAGCCTCATATTAATAATTTGGAGAAATTAGAAACCTCCGCTTTATGGCACTAATAAGAATGTCTTTAAGATATTTTAACGACTTGTGAGGTGAGGGGAAGAAGGCGATAAGTCGTGACTTATGAGGAAAGTAGACTAACATATGGCTTTCCTCGGAAGGGAATAGCTTCGAAAATATGTATCTACGCATGGAAATGAAAATTACCCAATAGCTCCCTAGAGGGGCAGAATTATTACCTAATTTTTAAAGAGGCATTCGGTTAGAGATTATTAAACTAGTTACTAAACAACTTTCACCCGCACCACTTAAATTTCAGTGGCATGGGTAAAAGTTGTCACGATTTCATATTATGGAGTCCTACCAAAAACTCGTGCCTGAAGCAAATATAAACTAGTCGCCGTAAAAATTACGACAACATCTCCTGAGCAGTAAAATGTGTCATCTTTCTTTGTGATAGCCCCAAGAAAATTATTTCATTCTTTATAACGCTTCATCCTTTCATTTATTGAAATGTGGATTTTTGGAACAGATTTCTATCGTATATTTTTCATCGCACAACGGCTATAACCAAATTCCTGCAATTTATTTGTGTTTTGCGGTTGAAAATTTCAATAGTATGTCAGTCAATTCTAAATACTTTCAGTTATTTCTTACTATTACTTGGACGACCCTAATTTCTATAGTCGATTCATAGACCGGTGTAGATGAACAGCTTAATTGAGTGTATTAGCAACCAAAATTTTCCTCATGGAACATTTTACCGATTTATTTATTTTCCTTTAAATGGTTTCTCTGTGAAATTATCATCATATACCGTGATTATTAATGATACTTTTCGATCCGTTTGTTAATTTAGAATCTCCCGCATCTCACCATAGATGAGTTATTCCTCTCTTTTCGTACTCACCCCCACTTTGTTGGTCCTCATTGCTTCTACAGCAGACGAGAGGTCAGAGTTGGTCTCGATGGTCCAGGCGAGTCTTGGAGTAACGTGCGACGACGTCATGTTGAGCACGCTGCCAGCCAGGAATCTCTTGCTACGCGTGACTGCGTGCAGGAGCCCAGACACGAGACGGATCGTCTGCAAAGGAGATGTCAATTATCTTAGAACGTCCATCCGTAGTTCCAGAGACACTCGTCTAGACATTTCTATTCGTGAGCAGTCATTGCATAGCTACTTGCTTCGATGTTTTACTTAAGTTATACTGGTAGATGGAATAAGAAAGGAGGAATAAGCAAGCAAGTAAGGGAAACTAATGATGTCGTGGTGTGAGAGGATTTTTGGAAATAACAGAAGTGAGTGAGTTAACAAGGGAACATTCCCTACATAGGGATTTTCCAAGGAGAAACGGACATGAAAAAAGTCTGACCGGGGTTCGAACCCGGGATCTTCCACTTTCCGGGAGGCTGCTCTATCTTACTAACAAGAAGATATCCGGCGATAGCCTTAAACGGCCTGGGAAAATTCTCTGGCTGGATAGCTAAGTTGGATAAAGCAGTCTCCCGGAAAGTGGAAGATCCCGAGATCGAACCCCGGTCAGACTTCTTTCATGTCCGTTTTTCCTTTGGATTTTCCCTGGAAGCACAGCCTTATAAACCTAAAACCTTTTTCATTGATAGGGATTTATTTGCATCTCCATTAAACTGCAACCGCGATGAAATCGACATATTTCTTATTTTATATAAGTTACTTCAGCTCTCTAGTTTATCTAGATTTAGGATGTCCGGCAAGAGGAGGACATGTCCTTTTTTACTAGCCGTCTTCTCTGCTTCATTGGATGATTTTTGGCTTTTGTCAACATTATTTTTATCCGTCAGTTCTCATATCTATGAAAATATTTTTTCGTAATTTTTAATGTTGTTAATGAAATTCATTAACAGGATGCGAAAATAATTATTACCTATAATTCGTATTTCATATAGCAATTCCTATACTTGTAGAATAGAGTTTTCATAGCAATGTAAAGCCAAAAAATGTAATGATTACAAATCACCAAATTTGCAGTCAAAAGGAAACATTCAATGCATCATAAAAGCAGCATAATATGCAGGTACATCAAAATAATTATTTACCATAATCCCACTTTCACTCTGTTCTTACATTCAACATGAAATCATACGTTAATCCATCGGAAAAGAAAGCATTTTTAAGTATTCATAAGATCAAGCAAAATTAATGGCTTCAATATTTTGCCTTCAGTAACAAGTTCCTGCCAAGACAGATCTGAATTGGCTGCTATAGCCTTTAACCTAGAATTTTTCTTTTTTCACTCTCTATTATGACATTCTAGTAGTATGTGACCCGTAATAGCTGTCCGGCTGTGTCTGGAATTTTAGCTTTCCTTGTTCTTACCGTCCATCTGCTCATGCTACTTAGAGCATAATATTGAATTACCTGAATTTTTGCAAATGATACCTCAAAAGACTTGCAGATATGACAATCATTTTTAAATCATGACAACAAACTACACGGACTTTTTTCGAGGGACCAATTTACTTCAAACGGCGAGAGACTAATTTTATAGTGCACGAATTAGTGGTGCCAAAAACGTGTAAGCAATTCATGATTCCAGCTTGGGGATTTTTCCTCAGTAAGTCACGAAAATAGATCCCAGTAGTTTACCGATCAAACCAACCGCAAGACAGATATTTTACGTCGAAACATATATTTATTTTTCTGCCCAAACTTGCTCTCTGAAATATTTTGTGGTTAACCACGACTTTGATCGCCATCGGTATACTGAGAAAGCGATGTCTGTTCACATTTGAGTGGTTCTTAGAGTATATATTATCATTTAACTAGTGAATTCCCCCGTCAAAAATTACTAAATTTGACTTAAGGATGTGCAACTGTTACTGCTTATGTAGGTTCTCCTGAATATCAATAAGAAAAATAATCTATCGTCAATAGAAGTGTGTGTTGTAAATGAAAGACGATCCAAATTCTTTTGCTGTCTAATAATTTCAACGGCAAAACTGTCCATAGCTTTGAGAACCAAGAAATTTATTTATTTAAATTTTATTCACAAAGTCCAATTTAAAACCATTAACAGCATAGAAGGTTATATTGTTTGTAAAAAAATATTACCGAATTTCGATTTCCAAAGATCCTTCCTTACCATAAAATGTTGACTTTTCTTCTCCATTTCATATGGGCCTTTCTTTCCAATATATTCGTATGAAAGCCAATTTCAACAATCACCTTATTTATCAGGGGGACTGGTTGTTTATAGCCATAAAATTGTGCATATTTTCGTCTTTTTGATCTAATTCGCGCAATGTCGAATACAAAGTGAAATTACACAACCAAAATAAGAATTTTTATTCCATTTTCTTTTTTTGGTACCTTTCTCGATTTCATAGAACCATATTTTTTCATTTAAATATGCAAAAGAAAAGAAGTTTGCAATCGGTCTTAATGAAATTTACGTGCATTATTTATGAGGGCATTTTCGAGTCGTTCAGAGTCAAACACATGATTCATTGTGTTGTAAAATATCGATATTTAATGGCCCATTGGCACTCCAACGACACTTAAAATAATATTATTCTATCTTGTCTGGAACTGCGTGAAAATAATGTTCAATGTTCGTATTTCTCGGGGGAATTACTGATATCGTATCGATTCATACATATCTATTTCTATGAAATTATAATAAATACGCAGCAGTGATTATTTTATAAGATTCAAACTGAATTGGAATTCATTGTTATAGACGGAACCTCTTATATATGAGGTTGTATTGTCCAATATAAGTTGATAGTCCCTGCTATTAATAGCAAGTCCGCGGATGTAGTAATAGGTCTCCAATATTATTGTTTGTTATGTATGCAAATGTTGGTCTGCGGTAAAGAAACGTAGGCCATTTTCACTTGGCGTACACTTGACCGAAATCTGCTCTGGGTATCAGATGTCCACGCATGCATTCTTTTTTCCTGGTAGTGGAAATTTTTATTTTTTCAAGGACGTGCGTTTCGTTTGTCGAAAGTTAACTATTGTTTGCCATGGTTACTGGCTTGTTAAACAAGAATAAAAATAAATAATCTTCACTTTCCAGTAGCCGGTAATTAGAGTCAATAGCTTCCTAATTATTTACATAATTGCTAAAACGGTACTTCCGGATGGCCAAAGTTGCGAATTCGCTTGGAAGCTGTCCCGGGATCGATTCTCGGTGATTCATACGTGCGAAATGATGTCGAAGCACTTTTAAATACTACTACTAAAACTTCTAAAACACCCACTATTTTGTTTATAATAAATCGATTGGAAACTTCTTTAGGTAATTTTCTATAAAAAGGGAAGTAGTAAAAATTATTCAAACCTAAAAGCTCGCTGGGACTCGAACTAAGGAAAACCGCTCAAGGATATGGAAGTATTAATCCGCCAAATAAAATCTTTTTGAAGGAGATGTGCGTAATTTAGGCTATTATTTTTACCCAAGGGCGAACGGACATGAAAAAATCTGACGTCAGTTTCTCCTTGGGCGTTTTCCTGGATGCACATCCTTATGTACAAAATCTCTCATAACCCTTTTCCTTGTTATATATTTCTTTGATATTGATATTTATTATATTATATATTATATTTATTAAAATTATATATATTCGAGAAACTGATCCACTACCTATAGAGACAAAAAAATTACTAGTAAAGAATGGCCGAGTTACATCATATGATATGGACAATCATTTGACGATATCCATCATCATTCGATATCGAGAACTTAAGGTCAGCTTAGTCGTTTGTGATGACACGTTTAGATACGCACACAGGATAAATTAGAAAACTATTATAAGTAAAATTCATCTATTAACACAGAATTTAGTTCTCTTATAGTTGTTCTCGATGGAGATTATCCTAAAGTTTGCCTTATAAGAGCTATATTAATAACTTTTAAATTTGAATTGGCAGGAATAAAAAGAAGAATTTTCGGGATAGCTAATATATGAATTTAATTTGCTACGGAAATTCGAATTTGAGGTATATTAAAAATTAATAAAAACGGAGAGCAAGCAAACCTCATAAAATACAATATGAATAGAGTAAGTTAGAAAACAAGGCATACGGATAATAAAAGGGATAAGGAAATTGAGGAATGGGTATAATGAAGAGGAGAAAACGCAGCTGAAAAGAAAATGTCTAATCAGGGAAATGGTTTTAAGGAAGACAGATAGCAGATAGAGGAAAATTTTTTATCTAATTAGTTTAGAGAAAATAAATAACAGTGCTAGATAACAAAGGAGGAGGGTTTTGAAAAATGGATAGGTCTTTAATACGTAATTATAGATCTCCAGACAGAATCCTTATGATTAACGTTACTCAAATATCGATTTTTGACGTGTTCCTAACGGTTCAATAATTATAGATTTAATCTGGAGATTATTGAACCTACTGCGCAGCATAATTAAAATGTCTGCATTTATGTCATTCACGGTTCCGATAATCTCCTTAGAAATGATTACGAATCAGCATAATTAATTGATTTATTTCAAATAACAACCTAAAGAATTCCGGAATATTCATTGTATATAATACATGCGGTTTCTCAGTAACTTTCAGTTCCGTCGATCCTTTTCCCTTCCTCTGCTTGCTAATGTTAGCCCAATTGCTTATGCTCTTTGTCTCTGATAGACGCCACTACGTTAATTTTTAACACAATATAAACATTCAACAATGCACAGCACACAATGTTCGACCCCAAGTGTCATTTGCTCCAGAAAAAGACATTAATTTATTTATATAACCAATATAATCATCCTCTGATTATTTTCCAAAGTAGAAACTACGAACTTACGAAATAGCAAACCTTTCCATCGTAAAAAAGAAAGCCATATTCAGTTAGAAAATTTCTCATTGCATAAAAATTTTCTTACTTATATAATCCATCTCACAAACTCAGGGCTCACAGTGTGAATGTCAGTTACATAACATGTTTTCTTCATTATCGAACGTCGTCATTTGAAAAAGGTGTACAAGGAGATATTTGATTTCTTCTTTTTCCATTTTAAAATTAAAGGATGCACACGAAGTAAAATAAAACTGGTGGCGAATATCGAACAAAAATAATGGACTTTTGATATTCTATCTAAATACCCCCACCGAAACTTCATTTTTCAAATTAAAATAAGATCCGTTTATAACTCTCCCGCTTAATACGCGGCTTTCTCACGGTCCCAGTACATTTAAATTAAACACATGGTAATAAAACCTTTTAAGACGCTTTGCTAACTGCTTACTAGGTGGATTTAAGCACTGTGACGCAGTCGCTAGACCGAAAATTATTCTCACTATTCATCCTTAACTTTCGATCAAATTGCTTCATCGAAGAGTGAAAATCCCAAAATTATGCAGCAAAGATAGATGTATCTATGAAAAGCAGACCACTGTTAAAAAATGAGAAGGCAACTAGTAATACTTGCGAGTAGTTCGCGGACTCTCTATATATCTAAAGCTGTGGCAAGATAAGCAAATTAAAAAGATTTCTTTCCGTTCATAAGATGTAAAGCACTCATTTAAAAATTAAAGAGCCAAAATACCCTACTTTTTCTAATGTAAAAGAAATAAAAATATGCAATACCTCGGTTGTATCAATTTTTCGTTCACAACGTGTTTTTCACTCGGTTCCCTAAAATGTGTCTTAACCGGATTGTACTATAGTTCGCATAATCTATCACCAAAGAAAATTTTCATTTATTTAAACGTTTTTAAATACAGGTATCGCTATATTTGTCTGTGAAACTCTTCGGATATTTTATATTTCTATCCTCTTCCGAAAGTTGAAGTTCATTTTAGGTAGGACTCATTCAGATTTTATTGGAACATTGCGTGTGGTCCAGTGCCGAAGGCCGGAGAAACGCTCTTCCACTATAGATTCTGAGATATCCTCGGCTCTGAATATTTCTCATTCCGAGACAGTGGCAGTCCCTCGCATATACAGAGGGTATGGTTGTATTGCTGCCAATGCGAGGAGGATATTCGGAAGCTCCTGTGTACCCCATATTATCAGCTAATGAGAGAAATCTCGAATTTAGTTATTGCAATCATAGGAAAAATTAGAAATTAAAGAGAGGAAGATCTTGCGAGAAAATACTTCCAAATCAGATGAAATTGGAATATAATTACAGCAGTGTAAGCGGTCGTATTCCGCGTACTTTTAGAGTAAGATATAAATTTACATTTAAATATGCATTAATAGCCCACGAGCCGCCAAATGGCGTATGACAAACTGTACGAAAACACCGAACTCCCTAATTACCAATCTGGTGTATGTATGTACAGTCTAGAAAGAGGTATCTGTAATAGCTATCGTTTTTTCCTATAATCACGCTAAATCTCTTTGACGTTTGGCCCCGAAAATCACGTTCGCCGAGTGCGGGAATCACGATGTCACGTATTTCGACATATAAATCAGTCCCTTAAAAGTTTCTCGAATATTTTGTGCATATACTTGGTTCTTCCGTCCTTGAGAGATAGCTCTGATACACTGTTATAAAACTTTAGAAACGAGCAGTTTTACGTGCTCCAAGACCAATTTTCGTGCGGATTTCACACTGCGCTACAGTATTCAAACAACAGACGAACTAGCAAAAACTAAGTTAGCTCTTAGAAACTCGATTGACTAACACGGAGAACGTAGCCTCAGAATGTTAAGATAATAGAATTTATGTCACTGACTACTTGAAGAGTGAATATTTAATTTTATTTAGGGGCTACAATCTGTATCTGAAACTATTTCTGTTACTCTGAAATCGTACTTAAAAGAGTTGCTAAGAAACAATCGCCATGTGGTCGTGTTTCCTCGGAGAGAAGCCAATAATAGCTAGAAATATCGCTGTTTGTACACCCCCTGCCACACGCCACTGGCGACTTGAAAAGTCAATATATAACGTGAAATGAACGTTTGAAAAACAACGAATTCATTTTATGGGTAGCGAACGGAGGAGAAAAAACAGAATAACAATATTTGTAAGCTCTTCCTGAATAAAGAGGCAAATGGTTCGTGAACAGGGAAAAGGATCCTTCCCTTCGGGAGGCAGGTTCGCAGCAAAGTTACCGGACCTTTCGAGCGAAAAATTCGAGGAAAGAATGGACGAGGAAAAGAAACACCGAATGATAATGAAGTGACGGACGAGGAAAAAGAAAGGCCGAAGAAGTAACGAACTCCGTGGTTGGCTAAATCGAAGGAAGATTATACGTTAATGAAGAAATACAAATTTCCAAATAGCATTAGAAGAAATGAAGGAGTATTTAATTACACATCGGTGTAAAAATAAAACATCGGTGAGAGGAAAAAGAATTTTCCTAAACATTATTTTCCGCAAGAAGCACCCTCAGAGATAGGGGAAAACCTGCTAAATACAATCGATATCGCTACATCTGAAAGAAAGACAATCGAATAACGGAAAGTATTCACTTTTGCAGTAAACAATATAAAAATATTTTTTGGGTGAAATATAATTTGGATGAAATATCCTTCGGATGAAATGTCTTTTGGTTGCAATATTTCTTGGTAGATCCAATTCTTGAGTGAAATGTGTAGAGCGTCCCCTAGGTAAACCGTCCCTGGGCGAACAGCTTTTTTGGGAGTCCGGATACCGTGATCGACTCATTCCCTTTCGCGAACGACTAAGAGAAACAAAGTTTGTAGTTGTAGTAGTAGCATTGCTAGAAATGCTTCGACAGCTGAAGTCATTGGGCTCCCACCGGGAATCGAACCCGGTATCTCTTTCATTAAGGTCGAACGCGTTGCCAACATGGCTACCTGGGAGCCCAAATTTGTAATTTTCAGAAGAAAAAATGATAAATGGTCGCATTCTCGTGTTTCCAAGCTTTACTATGCATCATTTTCAAAACTATGGAACTATATCCTTGATCTAATTTCATATAAATGTATCATGTAGTTAAATGCCAGATCAATAACAAATTTCCGAAAGTTAAAAGACTTCTCGATAACCAAATATTTCCCGACTTTTGACGGATCTACTCCGGGCATAGCCGTATTATTTGCTAAGAAAATTCATTTCTACGCGGCTTCTAATCGTAGTTCAATGTAATTCGACCGGCATCAATCGGCCGACGAATTAACCGGCCAGTTTGTTTGGTATATGAAGTACAACGTTTATGTAGAAAGACGCGGGGCAATACGGTTTCATTTTGTGTATTACTTTCCTAGAAGTATTGAGCAATTCAAGTGAGAGATTCGCATTCAACATTTCACTAAAAAAATAAAACCATAAAAAGATATTTTACTACAAATTAAAAAATATTACTCTCAACTTCTTAAGAAAATGCTAGGTTAAATTTTTACACATTATTAAGCATTAATGTAGAATAAATACATATTAAAAAGGAACATTTCTCCGTGTTTTTCTCACGATGATTAATAAATAAATATTTTAAATATATTTTACACCTAGAAATAGATATTTATGCTCTGTAAGTAAGTAGGTGAGATTAACCGGTCACATATGCGATCTCGAGGTGATCGGTTAAGAGAGGTTTTACTGTTCACGGATAAAGAAATATAACGAGAAAGCACTTGTCATGATGGAGACCTACCACAAAGTCAAATTAGTAGTGTCTGCTGTGCATAAAAGAAGGAAATAAAATTTCCTTAGCGCAGTACATCACATCTTCTGTTAGGTTACACACACTCAGTGCAGAAGTCCTTGCTTCTGGAAAGACCTCTCATAAAGAGCTCAGGAAAACAACGTCCTTTTGTTTGCATGTCATTTGCATTGACTCACCAAGTTAGCCTTCTGGCAAAGCGGTGCGTGTGATGGCCGCAGGAGGACAAAGGGATTCACGCGTGCTTGTAATGGACCCAAACTCATGCGGAAGTGAGAATAGGATAATTGATTGGAATCATAGACGGAATTCAAGAAGCCTTCAGGGTATCGTTGTGAGAAATGTAGAATTTCTTCAGGCAGTAAACATAGATGTTGGGCTTTGGAATTTACGAGTGAAACTGTAAATAATTTCTAGGAAGTCACACGTTGTCACAACAAACTCTGTTGATGTTTGATGCAAGCAAGGATGCTGTTTTCGTCTCTTGTTATCCGCATGATTGTAATTTTAGTCAAATATATGTAAGTGGATAATTGAGCAATATAGTTTAAATTTCTTTGGCGCAACATTTTATTCCGAAATTTCACTTGCACAACATCTACATCTACCTGCGTACCCTGAAAGCCGCCCTTCGGCGTGTGACAGGGGGTGTATGCACTACAACTCTACTTTCCTAGTCGGTTATTTTCGCGTATCGTTCTCGTTTTTGTTTTGAAATTCTCAATACAAGAATAATCTAGTGTTATTTTTCGCACTTATGTTATTAAATATATTCAGGAATGCCCCAGATTGAAAGAATCATACATAAGCTATTATATCCATTCACACTATCTAGCAAATATTTTTATATTTATATATTGACCCTCTCTCGGGATCATGCATTGACCATTCCAATTGCGAGTGGTAGGGAGATAAAAAATACTTAAATATCCTTATCTTACGCTAATTGACATCAGCTTATGATCTGCGAAACAAAGACTAGAAGCAACTATTTGTTTTCGATATTAACGTAACGCCTTTCCGTTTTCTCATTCGCGATCGTTGTTATCTGGAGAAGCAAAATCAATCAGGAATCTCGACGAGATCTGTACGGATACATTTTTCCAATAACTTCTTTCGCTACCCGAGTACCGAGCTTACCGACCCGAGTGAGTCTATCATAACCAAAACACCGCTGTCGAATCTGAAATCCCCTTTTTGAGAACCGACTGCTCCACGTTGGACCATCTCTAAATCTAACAAGGAGTGACTCTCACTTTTGTCCGGGGATTTTGATGAAAATGTTTGTGGCGGCGGAGGAAGTAAATCGATGAAAAGGTGTTCGTATGAGTAGGCCTTGGCTTCGCTAAAATAATTAAAATGAAACTGATGAACGATGTGTAGTAACCCCGTAATACATGTCTGTACTAGCCGAATATGCAAGTAGTAAGTTATTCCTCTGTTATTTTACTTAGTTATTATTTTCTGATTTTGTTTACATTCATTGCCTCAATCATACACCAAATCTTTAACAGCCGGTTGCCTTTTCGTCATCCATCGTTTTTGTCATCTGTCATTTTCTTCGACCTCAGGTATTATGAAATCTTTATCTCATATATTAACTAAAGATTTTTATCTTTCGTCTTATCTTCTTCTCAACTGCCATCAATCATTTTTGATACTTATTCATCTGATCGGATTCATATATTCCTCTGATAATAATGCGAGAACGGCGGGAAATTAAACTTGCTTTTACATTGGTTTTGATCCTCGGAAAGATAAGCTGAAAGAGACGAATTATGACAAAATTTCGGATTTGATGAAAAATTGAGTGATATCAAGCCGTAAGTAAGAGTTTTACCCATAAAAAGACAAATCTTTCATGAATTATCTTCGGTTGAATCTGATATTTATCCTGTATGGCCATTTTTGATACTTGAAGTCGATAAAGAAATAAATCAATGAAAGCTATGAAAACGAACTACGCCTGCATTTCTTACGGAGGGATTTCTTGAGACTTAGTGTTGACTTGGGGCTATTGAAAAGATACAGGGTAGCGTTTCATCTCAAAATTTGTAGATATTACTTACAAGATAATTATTGTGTCATACTTTAATCAGGAAAAGGGTTTAGTCCTCTAGCTCTCGTAATGGGATCCACACGAGGTAGGTTTGGTTTTAGATTTGGCCCAACGTAGAGCAGCTCGTTTCGTTACAAAAGATTTCAGGTTCGACAGTAGCGTTACTTCCATCCCTCGGTTGGAATTCGCTTCAGGAGAGAAGAAATGATTACCGAAGGAAACTTTTCGAAAAAGTTCCTCGGTTCCGAACTTAGGGACGAGGTGAATGAAACTTTGATTCCAGTAATTAATGAGCGCGATCTCCGAGAGGCATCAACAAAGCGTTATAAGGAGGAAATCGTAAGGACAGATAATTATTTCTGGTCGTTCTTCCCGCGAGCTATTAGAGAAGCTAATAGGGTCGATTAGAATACTAAGATGGTGTCATTACACCCCCTGCCATACGCCACTGGCGGCTTGCGGGGTACTAATCTAAATCTAATGTAGGCAAAGATATACCCACTTTCACATCAAATCTTATTTTTATTTATAGTACACTCATTGTACTCTAGAAATAGATTGTAATGTTATTGTCAACACAGGTAAGTTATGATTAATGTCGCAAATAAGAAACTTTATAGGCTTCATTCAAAACCATCGTAGGAATATCTGTAATAACCATGGCATCGAAACCGTTCCGTTATTTGTGCCGAAGTGAAAGCCGAACGAGTGCCGAAAAATTGTAGTTACTGAATCCGAACCGAAACCGAAAACCGCCGATATTATTTGCCATTCCCAACAACGCACATTTTACTTAAGTTTAATTGGTGGAATTGGACATATAAACAATTGTAAAAATAAATTGCAAATGACCATTAGGCACTAAGTTTAAAAAAATAGTGTAAACTTATGTAAATGTGGTTAGATGGAAATAATAAGACGAATTCAAGAGGATATAATCTAACAATAATCGACGTGGGAAAATCCGGTTCGACGTTCTTAGAAAGCGAAACCGGAATTGGATTTCTCTTTGAGCAGATATTAACAATAAACCGGTGTTAATACAAATGCATCGATAAACATGTATTAATAAACCGATAAAAATAAAAGAATGCCCGATTGTGCTAATGTTCATGATTGATGAAAAATGGGGAGAAAAGCGTGCCGTTATCGTTTTCGTTTCCCATTTTGTTTATCTTCGAAGATAGCACTTTTACACGTGATAACGGTATTTAAGATCTGCCCTTCTGAACCCGGACGGCGACCACGGATGAGTCTGCAGATGCAGTCCGAGAAAAAGCGGGGGAATAAGAGAAAAACGCTCGTTGGATGTAGAAGAAGATGTTTATCTCTGGAATGAATTGAGAGAATCTCGTTCTTAAATACGCTTTTGAAATCTTCGAAGTAAACAAAGAGCAATAACGCGAGACTCCGTCGCGGGAATCTGCTGATGCATTCAGCGCTTTTGATGACAAAAGCTAAGCGATTTTCCCAACAACGGAAGGTGTCGTTCCCTCCAGAGATAAGCATTCATGCGTGAATCATTGTGTACTTTTCGAAGGTTATGCGGGTTTCCTTGAGAATCTCAGGCGATAATAGTTTATCATCAAAAGCGAGAAATGTCTGTTATCATGAAACGTCCTCCCTTTAAATGCGTTTCACTCGCAAAGAGAAAAGTAGTGTCTGTTCTTGCATTGGAGAAAACGCAGATTCATAAGAAAAACATTAAAAGAGACATTTTAGTAGAGCATTAAAACAGCTGCGGCGAAACTCTTTTAAGACGCTATCCTGCTTAATACGAGTATTTTTTCCTTGGTTACGGCCCTTTTCAGAGTAAACATGTAGCAAAGGTACCGCTTAAGATGTTCTGCTACCCGCTTAAAAGGCGGATTTTTCCCATCCCCAGATTAACTGAAACCCGCTATAGCCGATTCTCCGCCTCAGTCCATTGGACATAAATTGTTCACATTACTTTCCCTGGTTGTCTATCGGGTAAAAATTGCTTCATTTTGGAGTGATAATTGACTAAAAGTAAGTAGCAAAGGATGACGCTATCTTTGTACGAATAGATAGCCATACTTAATAAATATGACGAGATTACAGTTAGCATTGCAAGAAAATAATTCGTGCGCTTTATATATGAATAGCTGTCGCAAGAAAAGGAAACTGAAGATGATTCCTTTTCTTTTTAAGGGGTTAAAGCACTTATTTGAAGATGAATGAGTCATAAAACCCTTTCCTTTTCTAATCCAAAATGAATAGAAATTTGTAACATCTTGGTTATTTTCGATTTTCTCTCGGTTCCCTGAAAATCTCAACAGGGTTTTACTGTCTAATGCATTTAGATATTATAAGCCCAAGCGAGATTTTTATTCAGGATAGTAGCAAGATAATGATTTATCGGGAGGGAGTTTAAGCAATCTATGGAATCAATACTGCAATTCTCGCAGACTACATCAAAAGATGTTCTCCCAAAGAAAATCAATATCTGCAATAGGTGAAGGTTACCTTCATGCAGCTATTAATAGCCTGATTCCGTAAAAACACTATTTCAATATTTTTTAAGGTTACATAATTGCAGGCTAATTGATTGCGCAACCTAACAAGAGATTTTCCTAAACACGATGGAATTAAAAGTTTTTAGAACGTCCTTTGTAATCCTTAAAATACGCGAAGAAATCACGCATATCGTCACAATTTCAATTATACCAATCCTTGAGTATGAGAAATTTTAATTAATCCTCGTCATCAATTTACTTCGCATATCATCCATAGTAAATATTTAGATTTGAATTGCTTGATTATAATCAGAGAGTTTTGTGATTAAGTTTCGTACAATATTGCAATTTTCAATGTTTAATTTTAGTCGAAGGAAAGGTATACAGAATCGGTATATAGGATAGGAATAGGTATATAGAATCGCATCTAAACGACCGATTATGTTGATAAACTGGTATAAAATTAAACATTAATGAACTCAGTTCTTAAATAGTATATCTGATTCGCGAGTCAAGGTGAGAAATGATTACAAAAATGAATATAAAACATCCGTACCTGAAATCGTTTAATGTGCAGCAATTATAACAAAAATTTTCTAATTAATTAACAAGTTAGATTAGGAAAGACAATTTTTCGGTCGTATTTTCTTAAACGCTAATTTAGGCCTTTCCCTACATCTTTCAGCAGAAACAGAATTGAATTTCAACAATCAATTTAATTTGAACTGCTTTACACCCACATCTCAAGCGGTTTTGTGCGAATCAGGAGTCTGTACAGAAAATCCTATGCAATTATGATACTACGCAGAATATTTATTCATATGAGTTAGGGATGTTTTCTAATTAATTTCATAACGAAACATAATTTAATGGAGCTTAAATAGGTACATTAAACAGATGACGTGCGTGAAATGCCAATTAAAAGTTTATTTGGGGCCATCGCCCGGGGCGGCGAGGTTTAGGGGGCTCATGACGCTAGTCAGAGTATTTTTATGGACAAACTTGTTTTATTTTTAACCCAAAAATTTGTGTTGGTATAAAGACACTTTCCCCAAAATCAATATTTGGAATATTTTGGAAAAATAGGAGTCTTTTAAAGATTGTGCATTTCTGAAGAGAATCTGTATGGAAGGGGTTCGGGGCGCCCATTCACCTCCTCTACTTGGGGCTGCACGTAATAACGTCGCTCATCTCTAGGAAAAATGGAGGAACCCGTAGCTTATGCATTCGAGCAAATTAAAACAATTTCGTATTTTGCACTAATTTCATTTTCGATCATGTTGAGGCAACGCTCTATACAGAAATGAGGGAAATTATAGTCGGAGTTTTGAGGGTAAGGAAAGAGAGGAAAAGGTGTATTGGATGTAAAAACCGTTCGTAAGGTTACAATAAAAATACAAAAACAAGTTACATTTCCTGAAGACGACGGAATGATCAAATCCCCCTTATAGTAAGAGAAAAATACTCGTTTTGTTTCATTTTGTTTATGATGGCGTTCCACAAAGTTTGGTCATAACACCTTTATTTTATACCGATGCATTGAAATATTTTTATCAATATTTTTATGTAGTTTACTGAAAATCGATATATTAATGCGGAATATGCCTAACAAATTTCCGGAACCCCTTATCTCTACCCGTGAGATGTAAACATCATTAATTAATGGAATTGAAAATTCTGTTGTTGTTGAGTTACCCTCCGCCCATTTCACTTTCGAAAGAGGTCACAATTCTTCGCTTAATTCTGGAATGCAACGCAGAAGTCAGCATCATTTGGAAAGTGGAGCGAATTCTTGAGAATCCTCCTTCAGCGATAATAAAACACTCGGCGGCGAAAAGAAGCGCTCTTTCTAGTTCCATTATTCACCGCGTCTCGCGATCGCGGCAGCACCTTCTAGACTCACCCTCATCGTGAAGGAGTTGTTCCATCTCTGCACGTGCCGCTCTGCGCGCACATCCTTCCACGTGATGAAGTTGTGGAATGGGGCACCCGTGACGCGATCCCACGTCACGAACGAACTCCTCTGCGTGGACATTCCGAGGCAGGTCACGTCAGATGCCGACACACCCGCATCTGAGGAAAGAGGAGAGATTGAGGAGAGAGAGTTGGCTGAGAGAGGTCGGCAGAGTTCCCGGAATTTTAGTCACCAGATTCGCGCGAATCCTGCTTACCTGAGATTTTTTTGCACCTGCTGGAATCCGGTTCTTTAGGCTAAGAAAAAGGGTGGGAAAAATGACGATCTAGAAAACCGAGAATCCATCGGGAGATTAGTCATCCCCTCGAAGATCATGCAAATTGTTCCTCGAAGTTCCGCAAATGCGGATGCAATTGTTTCCGGTCATACCGCAGAAGATACGCGATATTTATTCGGCGACACGAGTACGAATGAATTGCTCTTACTATTTCGAGAGGGTTACTGCAAGTGTTTACTCCCACATCCGGATTTTCTCCAAAATGTCACTCATTCAATCAACTTCGTAGGTAGACAACAAAGTTTAGGGTTAAAAGAAAACGATGGAAAAAATACAGCTTTACGCACCATGAATGATGAACGCACCAATATCGTAATAATACTATTAATTTAATACATGAATTCACTTCCTGAGTTATGTAAAAATGGGAGCACGTAATTTATGATTGACAACGAAAAGTTACAGAATACATTCAATTAAAATAGCAACTTCAATAGATGATCGTACATTCTTGAATTTCATTTTTACAGTTCGCAAGAGTAAGGCGATGTTAAACCAATTCATTTCCCAACTCTCGAAATATTAAACTTTTAGGATTAAGTTGAAAAAATCAGAAAAAACTATTTTCAATGTTCGATAAGTACTGATTTTGATACGTAATATCTAAGTACAAATTTTAAGATTTTTTCCATTTATGTAACTCTGTTTTACCTGAATGGTTTATTTAGTATTATATTACTGTTTAAGCTTTATTAGTATGACAACCCAAGGAATAAGAGATGTGCGAAATTTCGGATCTTATCGAATTATTTATCTGGGTAGAAAGAAATTCTGAACTGAATTGGTATTGGCGAAACTCGAAAAAAAAACGAATCAAAAATGAAAAAATACAAATTCAAGTATATTAAGTTTTCATTGATCTTTTTTTTGTATCATTTCCCAATTTTTTTACGTGAAATTTGTATTGCACATTTTATGAGTACACTAACTAGAACTAATTTGCTTATTAAAATGATTATGATTAAAAAATAATTAATTAGAAAAAGCTCCTCATTATAAATTTGCAATGCTATTTTAGTGGTTGACGATGATAATAAGATAATAAAGAAAATGCGAGCTCAAGTTTGGGAATTTCACGAGAAGCAAACGAATAAAGCATGATTGTTATTCAATTCGAATAATTTAATCAATTCGGTTGAAGCAAAACATCACATCACTACTAGGTAATATAGCTATATTTCTCTGTCATAATTGGCGGGATATCCGTATAAATGCACACCAGGACTCATCCTTGAGCGTTGGCATTAGGTGCTGAGCTTTAAGTTAGTTTCTATCTCAACTTACGTAAAGAAGAGTTAATGGAAAAGAGTTGTATCGCAACTCTGACACGAGCGCTGCGAAATAGAATGGAGAAAGATAGATATATAGAACGAAGCTCTTAAATGTTGGAGAACTCTTTCTAGTGTCCGAGAAGTGCAGAGTGATATAATCCGGAGGTTCAGAAAATAGAAAATTAGCCAGCTACAACCGGTTTAAGAACTTGGCCCAACCTTTTATAAACGATACCCATATTTTGCCAAGGTTTCTCGAGTGAGGTTGGCTCCTTCAATTCAGTATTATTAAAAAAGGATTTTTAAATACGTTACCGACATATTTTGTAAACATTTTACTTACTCTTCTGACAAATGAAACTTAAAGTTATGAAATTTTCAATATTTGGCCAAATATTTCTCGTGAATAATTATTATTAGATGAAATTTATTGAATACATCGTATGTATATAAAGTGTGAACGCAATTCTATCTTACAACTCGAATTTCATGTCGAGCCTCCTAGATCATTTTCTTATTGCAAGATTATTATTGTATATAAATTAATACATAATCCTCCTCTCAAATATTTTTCTACATAGACCACTGCAATACTTGGTCTATGGGCGATTATCTGTCAGTAGAAAACTGAGATAAAGAATTACTCAATAACTGAGGTATGGTTTCCATTAATTATTTCTCGAAAATAGCAATTTCTGCTGAAACATCTTCACATCGGGATAGAATTCCAAAAAATCAGGAAGGAAGTAATATCGTTCGATAGTAGAATTTTAACTCTTCAATGACTCACACGATGGATTCCAGGTAACGCCACGAATCTAAAGAAAATGAGTTTATCAGTGGCAAAGCCGTATAGTAGTAAAAGATAAGTAAGGGGGAATAATAGAGAACCCAGAATCCTAAGATAGATTTTCCTTCATTAAAATAGGAATATTTTTGAAAATAATTTATTGCACCTAGAATGCAAAATTAAAATTATAACAACCACAGAATGAGGAAACACGACCGTTTTCGGAGTACTAAGCCTTCGACGGACTTTATTCGCATTATACAATATATGTTATACAAGGGTAGGAAGAAAGGGCTCCTTAGCGCAAAGATCAAACTGAATTATGTAAAATAAATTTTTTACGTAAAATATATAAAAAATACATGTCATATATTACTCAATTACTTCAACACGGCATAAATAAACAAATTATTGAGTTATAAGTAGTATTCCGAAAAATAAATAATGAATAATGAAATAATAATGAAAAATGACACTTATACATCATCACCGATGTTTTTATTGAGCTACCATTGTTTTGTACACATACATGTATGTTCCGTGCATGCATTAATATATATACACGTTTCCAGGAATGCCTTGCAGCCTAAGGATGACCCAAAGGGTCGAAACTATGGCGGCTCAATAGAAAGATAACGTGTAAAGGATGCAACAATAGTCACATTGGACAAAGTAAACGAAAAATAGAAACAAGGTTTAAAGAGCATACTGCACACCTCAGAAATAACAGATTAAATAAATCAAGCGTTGCATTACACATCCAAAAATGTAACCATCCCATACACCTAGAAAATTTAAAAATACTCAGAACCGTTCAAAATAATTCAAAACTTGACGCTTAAGAAAGTATATTCATATACAAACCACAATTGAATAGCGACTGAGGACCAATTCCTTCCTCACCATTGTTTACACTCATTCCACCGTCCTCCACCCAGGTAAAATTACAATCGCACACAAACGACCCTTTTTCCCCACCTGGCAGAGACCCTGCAGAAGAGGCTCACAGGTCTCCTGAGTTACCCCATGGGGTACTTTTAACCCAGGACTGTTGGGAGCAACCTGCAGAGGAGCCGTCCAATGGCTCTTAGGGTTCCAGCATTGGGTTTCCACATAGGTATAAATACAGCCGCAGTAACATACCAAAATCAGTCCAGCTGTGCTACTGAAGATGAGAGCATAGCTCTCGAAATGCGCATATAGTGCCATAGTTACTTGTGTGTTCCCTGCAACGTTGGACCTCATCGCAGCAGAGGAAATACACCAAAGGTAAGTTTACTTTTTTTGTTCTTACCTTTTATACGGTTTAGGAGTATATTATATTTCAAGCATCAAAATGGTCAGTGGTAAAGGAATACGTGCTCTATTGTCATTTTTCATTACAAAGGAGACCTACCACAAAGACGAATTCATAGATTCTAATGACATTAATTAAAGTGCATTTTATATTAACATACTACGTAGACTTACACCATAAAAAATTCTTTCCGAAGAGAAAAACACTAGTACTAGTGAACACCTCATGCCTTTAAAATTTGAATCAATTTTAGTACACATATTATTGTGAGTTCATAAACATAGTCTTCTTGAGAATCCGAGGAAGGAATAATGGAATATTGGAATTTTAATGGAAAATATCTTCGAACGGCAACTTTTACCATCCATTAACTTTCAGTGTCTTTTAGAAGAGATATCGGAAGAATGATTCAGGAGCTCCTTCTTTGAAGATACACTTTAATCATGTCTTTCAGTTGAATCTCTCAATCGAATAGTTAGGACTTAATGAGGACGTCCTTAGTAATTGAGGAGATGCTCAGGGTCGGGAGAGAAGGAGTTAAACAAGCGACTTACGGAATTGCTTTGTCATCGCTTTAAAGGAAAAACTAATTTAAAGACTCAAAGATTCAGCGATACTCACATTTATTCAGAAGATTCTATTCATACGCTTTAATTAAAAGATTCTGATCTGAATTTTCGTAATTCACGGTTTGCCTGTATTTATGGATTAATAAATGGATTTCCGGTAGAAAACCACTAACGATATTCATAAATTAGAAGAGTAAGAAGACATACCTATTAACCACAAAGATGTTGAAGTTTTGTGATATCCCAGTTAATGGGTTCCCTTTAAACCTGTCTCTCAGATAGATAGCCAAGTGAGCAACGCGTACGCTTTTGGTGAAAGCGGTCCTGGGTTCGATTCCGGTGAGAGACCATATGTGCTAAATGGTCGCAGCTGCCGAAGTAGTTTTGCCTCTAGAACATTTGAATTCTACTTCTACTTACAGTTCGCCAATATCTTTTGGGTTAACGAGTAAAAATCTTGAATACAGTTTTAGTTACTCAAGGATCTATTGCTTGAGTCTGAATTTAATTGATTTGAAAACAATTGATGCTAAAGGGAACTTTACAACGGTATAGATTCTTAATCCTGTTAGCAACTGAATAAGCTCGCAGAAATAAACGTCGCAGAAGTACGCTTTTACTACGTAATGTAAAGTATTTGGAAGTCTCAGAGATAGTGATGTAGAACCAGGCTAACTCTGTGAGTAAAAACGTATTTGTGCAATATTATATTCCAAATCGTAGAATGGGAAACATACTTCAGAAAATAGAAAAAAAATTAGAATCATAAAAACCCTTTTTTCTTAATAAAAATAAACTTTTTGTTTGGTAATTTCAAATAAAAATAACTTGGTAACATAACAGGGCTTAAAAAGGGGTCTCAGTATTAAACGCATCCACTTGGCCTTCTGATTGTTAAGTGGGTAGCGCGTCCGCCTTTGGTAAAAGCGATCTTATTTTCGATTTCCCAGGGGAGAAATACCAACCTATAAATTTTGTACACTCCCACGTGTGCAAAAATACCTCAACTGTGGAAGCAGTTAAATAAAAGGCCATTTCGCATGCTGTGGCACTCCAACAGAATATCAAGAGAATAGAGCACTCGGTGGAAAGCATTTCTTGTATAGGAGACAAAATGTGATTTTCTTTTGTCATCTGAAATCTACATCGAATGAGAGAGAGTTCAAATGGGAGGAATCGGTTTGCGGATCGACTGGGATCAAAGGCCATTTGAAACGCAATAAAGCGATCGAGATGAAGATCAACAGCGCAAACGAAACACTTCCTCCAGACGGCTTCTTTTATGATGTTTACTCTTACGGATTTAAGACCTTATTTGCATCCATTATCAACCGAATAATGAAGATATTTGCTTCGTTTTCATCGCGAGAATTTCTGTTTTTCACAAAAGTCAGTATTTCTGCTCTTTTTACCATGAAAAATCATTCTTATTTGACACAAACCATTTCCTCATTTTTTCGTGAAACATTTTCCTTTCTATGTGTCGTCAAATGAGAATATGCCCTGAAAGAGTACAAATAAATTCTTTTCATGTAGTATTTCGTTTTTATCCGTCGTAAAATACCAGGAAAATGCCTTCAAAGAGTAAAAATTGATATTAATATCCAATTATGTACTATAAATACACCGATGAGTATTTTATTTCTACTAATTATCACATATTTAATTTAATGATCACCGATCATTCTTCTTTTCCAAAGATCAATAATTCTTATGAAGAGTATTTCACTACGATAGTAAACTTGTATGGGATGAACGTGGTTCGTAAACGATAAAACTGATACATTAAGATTATGAAAGACAGAAAACAAGGCTATATTATTTTAAGTAGGCTAACGACGATTGAGGTGACAAATAAATAAATTTTTCTATTTTTAATAAAAAATTCTATTATAAGCAAGATTTGAACCACTGAGTATAACATGGAAACTGGAACAACCTCTCTAAATCGGCCAAAAGAAATATTTTTTTGTTTTCTATCCCTTGAAATGTCTTTTTTTGAATTGAAATGAAACGACATTCAATATCTTCTCTCATATTCTAACCTTCTATTTATCCATTGAATCCATCTAGTTTCTCATTCGCTATCATTTGACGTGCATTTCTGAAGGTATGAATGAGAAAATACATAAACCAATTACTCAACAAAGAAAGGAAACTCCAGATTTTATTGAAAAACAAAGTCCCCAAAATTAAACGAAAAATAAATCGATTAATATCGATTTGCTTCACGACGAAACTTATTCAGTAAAACATATGCTATTTCTCATTTCCAATCGCCCGACATGATACTTCTGAAGGGAATGGATGATTAAATATCAAATTAACGCGAAAGTAAACTTCAGCTTTTATTGTCTAAACAAAATCAGCGAGACAAACTTAACAATGACAAATTTCGATCTGCTTTGAGATGACGCTCATTCAGTAAAACATATCTTTCAATTATTGAGTGTGGATTTTAATTTATTTAACTCTTTTATAGAATTTTATTTCTATCATGTTGCTAAATAACGATAATTGTCTGATTTTCCCAAAGCTTTGTCTAAAAGTGTAAGTATCATCCATTTTCGATTGATTTTCTGTTCCTCGCGTCGTTTTTGGCTGAAGTTGAAGCGTCACTTCAAAAACTATTACGTCCTCACCTTATTAAGAGTTTAGGGATTATCCATGTACGGATTCTTCTTCGTACACTCGTTGCTCCGCAGCCTAAAGATTCATTTTTCTCTGCAATACCTTCTGCAGTGAGATGCTTGTATTTAATATATTTAGTTTCGTCACACAACCAATGCAGTGACGCACTCTTTTAATGTGGGATCTTAAGCTAAATATGTGTTGGCTGAGGCGCGCGAGTGGGCAGCTTTTACGTAAAGTTAGGGATTTGAGAAAAATAGGTTGCGTAAGAGCCTTGACGAGGAAGATGTCCGAAATATTTAACAGTCGCGAACTGATATTTTTACTCGAAGTTCGCTATTGTACTGTATAGTGTGTTTAACGCCTCAATTGTTAGTATACATTGATAACAGTTCAACTATTTTTTTGAGAATACAGTTCTAACGGATTCTTGAATTTAAAATTGAAACTTAATAATCCTGGTTACAAATTTAAAATTTAATATTGAACTCTAATATTCGCGTATATGCGATCGATGATTATGATTGGGGCTAGGAAGTATTCAATAAGAACATTTATTAAGATATTATTTATATCACTATCACAAAAATGACTCCTTCACATATCTTTTGTCAATGTGCAGATTCGTCAACGTGGTGTTTTGTCTACGTTGAGTTTTGCCTCTTTCTATGTGTGAGTTTTGCTTGTGTTCAGTTATCTCCGTTTTAGCTTTAGTCGCGGGCTGTTATGCACGGCCATAGGCAAAAGCTAATATGTTATATACTAATTTAGTTTTATAAGTTTTATATGTATTTAATCTTACGTACGTCATAACATCGTTTCCTGATACTCGTTTCTAAAGCTCCCAACTGTATCCCTATTTTATGTAGGTCTAAAATAGATTTATAAACAATCGATGCGAACAATTGTAAAGTTCACTTAACCACCTCTACCAACTATCCGGCGTCATCAGTTTTCAAATTACGCCTTAATCTGATATCTTCTTTATTTATTTAATAGATTCACATACAGTGCTCCCACCATTTTGTAGTAAATACCAAACAATGATAAACAATAAATTTAACGAAGCATAAAATTTAAATATTCGTTGCTGGGAAGCAGTTTGTTTACAGCCTCAAAATGTTCCGAAATTTTTCGAATATACATTATTAAAATATTCGTGATTTCGATTCAAGAACGGTATTCCACTATCAAAATAAGAAATTTGTTCAATTTATTCAATTTATGAAATTTGTTTATTCAATTTTTGATAAAATTTTGTTCAATTTCCCTTCTTTTGATACTACTTAAAATTTATTACGATGGTTCTTTATAATTTAATTTTGAAAAAGAAATAGAGCCTGCAAACTTCAAAAGTGTATATCTTATGGAAATGTATTATTGGACCCGAGGCTTCTCGGTGTTGGGAATAGTTGTTTTAAGTGTTTCTAACTCGAAGAAATGCAGTTTGTCTCAAATCTGTAAACCGAACAGTTTCTGAAATAGAGGAGAGGACAGATGGACTGACGCCACGCAAATTATGTATCAGGATTAATTCAATAATGTATGTGGGTCTAATGGTCTATGGAGGGAGAACGAGGTTCAGAAGGTTTGGAAGATCATTTAATAACAGGAATTAAGGATGTTGGGTAAAATATAACGTCGTGGCTTACTGATAATATTTTTGAGCCAAAAAATCCTAATAATCCACGTAGCATTCATGAATACCTTTTTAAAGTGTGGCAGTTTCCAAATGGCTGTTCTTCCTATATAGGAGGTTACTCTCCTCATAATTTTTGAACCGTGTCAAGACGTTTTTTTGCGCGCTAAGAGAAAGTTCGTGTGCACATATTTTGTATTAATCTAATCTTTTAGAGGTAATTATGATCCTTACCGTTCACGACTCTACAACGCGCAGCTCTGTCATACACGCGCACTTTTCCTTGATGATGTATTTTCCCGCTTATTGTTAAGTTTTAGAGATTCATTCGCATCTCCCACGATCTTCTCTTACTTACAAGTACAAGCTCGCAAATAGAAATTAACTAGATTCGAAACTGGAGATTTTATTACGTGGAAAAAAATCTTTTACATTCAGAAAACCTATGCTATGATCAGGTACATTCAAAGAGCTTCATAGTAAAGTTGTGGAGACCGAGGGGAATATTTACATTAAAAATTTTCTTCTGCGCCGAAAAAATTCTTTTTCTGAATTCCAATTAAGAGAGAAAAATTACCATATTAGTATCACCTGTTTCCATTCGAGTGATGCTGGCGTTCAATGCGTTACAGAAGAGGAAGGTGTAATGTTTGAAATTTGAATAGATTTTAAGAATGATTGAGAAGCACAGTTGGTGTAATAAGTTGAATCTTTTCCAATAATAAGAAGTAAAAAAATAGCGCTTAAGACGCTCTGCTACCTGCTTAAAAGGCAGATCTTTCCATCTATGGATGCGCTGCGACACATAATAGCCAATTGTTTGATATGCCAGAAATCGTTTAAATTATTATTCCTTTATTGTCTATCTGGTCAAAGTTTCTTCATTGCACAGTTAAAAATCAAGAAAGTTAAGTAACTAGGACGCTCTGTAAGTGCGAAAAACAGACCGTTCTTAAAATGTGGCGAGAACGCAAACGGTATTATACTACAATAGGTCAAGACTAGCTACGCTATCAACTGCCGGCTAGTAGAGCAATATAAGATTCCTTTTCGCTATCCAACTTATGACACGTTTTTCATTTGGTTCCCTGCAAATCTTCCCTATACTGAGTTTCACTGTATAATTTCCACAAGAATTCTTTTTAAATTTCGTGTAGGTAGTACGAGCCGATAAGTGTAACGGATGCGGCGATAAATTCGGCGAAAAGATGAAAGATTGTCGGATTGGGCGGATGACATCATCGGTGACGCAGACCGCGTGGGCGAGGATGCTTTATTATCTCAAGTGAAGCGCACTTGATTATCCCTCCACTTATTCCATAGTTTGGATCGGAGAAAATTCTCATTTTTGTAATTATTTTATCGATTACCATTCAGATTACCATCCCTCTCCTTCACACACTTTCTCGATTCATTTACCGTGAGATTATTATCATCACATGATAAAATAAAGAATCCATCAATGTTACGCTCGATATAGATTTTATCTCTCATTGCATTGCAGACTGTTATCTTCTTTTACCCCATTTTCTGGTCCTCTTTCGAGATAAAGATGAATCTTTTTTATCCTTACATCTTTTATCTACACATTATAACCTCACAAGTGCGCTTAAAACTCGATAACGCGAACCTAAAATGTGATAAAGGAATACATCGAGGTTTTATTCGTTGAACATCAAATCCAGTTAATACGAATTTGGAACATACATCTACTACTATGCATCACTATCTTTAACTGAGACATTTCCGCTTCATTTCTGTGCTTTCCCGGTTGCTTTTATGCGCAGAAAACCTTAAAAATAAAATGGCAGGGAGTGTGTAGTGGTAATAAGATATGTTTGAATATTGTAGAATGAGAAGAGGGATTGTACTTTTATCCCAAAACATACTTTGTAGAAAAAGCACAAAAAACGCTTCTCTTCATTCTTCGCAAAACTACACCTCTTACTCTGAATTCTATTTCTATGTGATTGAATAAGATGCAAAACAGGTTGTGGGAGTAGAAGATTGATGGCCATCATGGTCATTTATCTGGCTAAAATTGATATTTTAAGACGTCGAAGAATGAGCGTGTGTTCTCAAAAATATACGCAACCCACAAGATTCAGTATTTTCACATTTTAAAAAGACGAATTTCGCATTGAAGTCTTAGAGACGTAAATAGATCACGGCAACTTAAGGGGCGCTTTAATCTGAATGTGACATACGAAGCTAAATAAAACTGCATATCTTTGAAGAGCAGATATTTACTTGTATTCGGGTGTAATATTTTTATATAGAATAGACCAGATGAGGCTTAAGTATTTTTTGGCGCTACTTCGCGGAAAACATGGCTTTTTTTAACACAAGATCTTGATTTCTCACTTTGAGTTTTTTGTGAACGATATCTTACTGTATTCGTCTATAGCGAAAACCTTCTCAAATCCATCGCACTCTTTCCATTTAAACATCACTTTTATCTTTCTTTCCTCGTGGTCTCTGATGGTCAACTATCAATCTGCATTTTCTCATTGAACAGCTACACTAATATTCTCTCCTCGATTCAGAACCAATTTATGACCAGCTCTACGGAAACTATAAACTTATAATAATATTTGGTGTTTAATAAGAGCAGACATGATAAAGTAGAGTAATATCACAAAGAAAAGACGAAACAAACATCAGTGTAACTGTTTTAATTCCTGCAATTTAGATTGAATAAGGAAATGGAAGAGAAAGTGAATAATCGAGGAAAACACAGAATATTTTCTGATTAATGATTTCCTCTTCTCTATTATTAACTAGTGATCACCGGCATGATCCGTAACGAAAGCATTCAATACTCAAGTATTCTATTATGGAAACGATCGGTCATACAGCCACACACATCAATGGAATCTTATAATTAAGTAGTCTATCGAAGCGAAAATTTTAAAATTATGATATAGATTCAATCATTATATTTGAAAAGCAATCCCAATCTAAAAAACACTCAGTATATAAAAATCAGTGGGAAAAATTAGGAGGATAGCAGAGTGTTTTCAGCGGTATTTTTACTTCGTATGAAAAGGATGGAGAAAAAAACGAGAATTAAGGGAGATAGTGTAAAACGGGAGCGTTTTAAACTAAATCAACTGCACTTATAGCGTTGAAATTCAATTTTCGTTTATTTAATAAAAATAGTTGTAATTAATTTAATGATCAGTCCCGTAAAGGAAACGGCCACATGGTGGTGGGGAGCCCTTGGGCAGTGTGTGCCCTTACGTGAATAGAGACCCCGAGGAGGAGAAACGGATCTTTGAATACAGCTCAATTGCAAAACATTGGTTATATCGATAATGCGAAGGGTGAAGAAATAACGATGGAAAGCATTGGAAACATCGTGACTGTGCTTAAGGACAAAACAGTCATTACTTCCATTTTCATGCATCGATAGCAAATGTAAATCCGAAGAGCGATGGAGATAATGGCAATTAATGAGGGAAATCTATAAAGCCGCTTCAAAGCATTCTCCGCTTTGATTGCGCCGCCTAAAGGAAATCGTGGTAAATATCATTAGATCCGGTGAAAAAGATCAAAGGGAAGGCGATTGGTTCCTTTGATGGACGAGAAATATCTTGGGCGATATATTCTGAAGAAGAGGGTAGGGAAATTGATAAATATTCTTCGGACAGACCACTGATACAGCGAGAGATATTCGTGCAGACGCATTCTAAACATTTCTAAAATACTGATGGAAATTGTTTATGAAATGACACCAATAATGTTGATCAGAGCAACGCATTACAGAAACACGTCTGGCAATTGGAACTCAAGAAGAAATATATCTAATCAAATTGAGTACTACGAGTAATGCAAAATGCTTGGTACCAAAGTTGTTATATATTTTGGGATACATGATTAAGTGGAGTGAATTGAAACAAAGTTAGATTTTCAGGAAAATTGCTTTTTATTTGACGTAAAATGAACATGAGTGCAAACAGATAGCCATTTATCAAATGAGGTCTATGTACGAAGAACTGAATCCTCCAGGGATGAAGAAGATACAACATATTGGATGAACTTTTAAGTATTTCCTGCAATGCTGTTTGCCTCCTTCCTGAAAGATTTGTCTTTCTTTTATCATATTTATTTCCATTATTTTTGTTCTGTAATTAATTGTTTCTGTCCTAGACCTTTAATGACTTTGATAAAGTCATTAAAGCTTTTCCATTTTATTAATAAGATAATATATTTACAGAATAGAGTAGTGATACGATGTTACCGATTTCAGAATATTCAGATTTTAGATTGGGAACACATTTCAATGGGTGATGTAGGCCTAAATATCTTAACTCTCTAGGATTCTTTACGAATTTGCCATGTTTGATTTCTTTAGAGGGATATCCTGGCGAGAGCAGCTGAGTAACAACGAACTGAAAGAATTTATATAGAAAATTTACCTGTAGAAAATTATTATTAACGATATTATTCGAAGTACGAATCCTTTCCTGTAGAAAAAGTATCATATCCTCATTATTTGTTGTTGTGATGGACTCCTAAATTATCATGACCGTGTCGATTGAGTAGTATGTACATGAATGCACGTGCTATAATTTGCTATACGCGAAAGAAGGAGAAGGCGATCAAAGATTCCTTTCTTTAAATTCGTATGGAATTTAATTTCCAATGAGAAATCGTTTAAAATAATTATGATGTTGCAACATAATTAATCTTTTAAGCCTTAAGAATGATCCTCTCTTTTCTTATAACTTCTATTCGTATATGAATGAAAATGATTTAGATTCACTTTTTTTATAAATGAATTACACTAAGCCAAAGTCTGATCGATTTGATAGAATCCCTAGAGGAAAAATTGAAAACTGAAATTTCATAATGCTTGCAAACTATTTTGCGGTATTATATTCTGTTATGGTAATAATCTCATACCACTGGCAATGTGGAGCATTTATTTCAATGAAGTTTCAAGAAAGAAGCCTCATGACATAGAATATGTTGTAAGTTACGTTGTAATGAAGATGAGTAAGTGGTAGAGACGGATATTCAGAAAATCTTGTTCTATTTGGTTAGTATAGAAAACACTCACGCTGATGTAGAACTAAATTGTCTTTATTGGATCACGTATTACCATGTCATTGTAAATATATTCCACATTACTATACATTAAATTTAATAATGCTTCTGCTTCATATTCATTGCCTTAATTTTTATTCCATGTTTTTCTGATATTAATCGATTTCCTATACTACATTAAGTCTTCATTTATTCTCGCAAGTCTCAGAAACGTATTTTATCCGCAAAATAAGCGAATTTGAACTTAAATCGGTCATTTCCTTTAGATTTAGTACGCAAATGTCCGAAGAGTCCTTAAATGCTGCTAAGTTCAACACAACGGAACAAGAGGAAATCGGGCCAAGAATGAAGAAAACACTTTGGGATGAAGAGAGCTCCTCAAACACGATCAGCAGTGGACGTAAGCCAAAATAATTTTTCTCTCATTAACTATTTAACATCATTGCTGCTATTATTTGCGTAATATCGGAACCTCGAGTCTTCCATAAAGCTGGCGATTATGAAGTTTGTATGATATTTAATGTAAATAGATGGTGTTGGCCGTAAGATAGGAAACTTGATGTTCAATGATCTAGGGACGTTAGAATCAACACAAATGCCCTTGGTTGGATGCAAACCCGATGCCTGTGAGGAAAAAGAGCATACCTTCTTCCTTTCAGGTCATGGACTTGAATCCCTCCTTGGATATTCATATTTAATATCCGTTTTACGATTCATCTCTCATCGACATGAATAATAGTCGACTTCAGTACACGACGCACTGCAAATGTATCTTTCGATAATCAACCGTAGCGACCTTGCACAGTGCTTGATAAAGAGATATTTTTCATTTGCTACAACAGCATTTCTTGGGATTGCACTAGTTAGTGTGTAAGTAAACCTAAACGGTTTACTAGTAAATTGATAATATTGCCAAGGCAATATTACCCTGGACGGAAATGTTATGTGGTGCCCGCTTTGCTTTCTGAAACGTTCTTTGGTGCCCCGGCACCAAAAAAGAATCGAGTACCCCGGCTTTAGTATCTTAGGTGTATCTAACACGACATTTTCTTTCAATAGAAGCTCACGCAATATCTAAATCGTGTGAGGAAAAACAAATCGTCATGAAAATTCGACCATGAAAGAAAAGAAATCGGAATTCGGATGTTAACGAATAAGCCGTGTAAGTCTATAAATCGTAGGGCCTCTTTCTCGAGTAAAGAAGGAATTGGCGGATTAATGAATTTTTTATCGTCCAATGCTCACGTTTATGCCACCGTATTCATAAGGTAAATGCATAATGATGTTGTCAATAATCCACCGGCTCTTCGAGGAAGAGGACTGACGTAGTCCCCGACCGAAACGTCGGCAGTTCTTCGACCTTTAAATTCGTCCACATAAAATTTTCAAATCTTATTTATTTTCCTCCCCATTGTCACTATGATTAATCAATCCATGGTAGTAATTCTATGAGTCTGCTAGCCCATTTCCGTGTATGCGTTGTCGCTAAATTATTTCATTTTAGTCTTCTGATTCTTTTAACTTTGAATACTTAAATCTACCATCAGTCATTCATTTAGTACATTTATATTCAGTAATGCCAAAATTTTAGAATGAAGAAAAAACAATAAATTGTAACAAATTTACAGAAAATATACATGAATGAATGAACTGAAAACGACGAAACTAAATCAGAGAAATGTATGCAAAATATAGTTTCAGTAGAAAATTATTCACACGAATATTTTTGCGAGCTTACTTTTAAAAATGAATCATGGGAATAATCTGTTCGGATTCTTTCATTTAAATGGGGACAAGTAGTAAGATTGGTCGGAACTATTCCTTTGAACCTGGACAGTCCCGTTGAAACCGTACGTACAGTCAGTCTAATTATAACATTAATAACAGCATCATTTGGGACAATTAATTCGTGAAAGCCGTTTAACCTTTAAAAATCCGCTTCAAATCAGAAACATAATCTATTCGGACGTCTAAAAGACGGGGTTATTTCAGACGGATCAAACGAGTATAAATAGCGCGAGTGATTCTTTGGAATTTCTTGTTTCGCTCGATGTATCATCGGAACGAAAAATGAATGAATGATGAACATTAATCTTTCTTAAATATTAGCCTTTTTTGATGTTTCTTCGCTTGAAGATTCTTTCTTCACTTGGGTCAAAAGTTGTGCTATGATTTTTGTAGATTTGGTTTATGCTAAGATAAAAGGATTCAGTTTCCTTGTGTTTCTCCTGCTTTATAGAAGTAGTAGAATAATTCCTGTAGAAATACTCCTGTAGAATACTTCCATCCCCACTATTGGCTCTGATATGAATGCCTACCGAAAGTGTTAAAATCCACCGAACATTAAATGATAATCAGAGTTTATTCCACTGGTTCCATCAAAAAGAACTCTTTTTCGAGCGATCAGACTTACGAAACGTGGAAACACGTCGTTTTCACTCCACAATGATCACGAACGTCACCTCAACTTTTGGCTGACCACCCCAAAGGAACGTTACGCGACGAATATTTTCTTTTTGCGCCCGCAAATCGCTTCGTTGCCATCACGCTTAACTAGAGGAAAGCGATAAAAATACCCTTCACTCCCCGTGACGTCACGGGAGAATTCCACTCCCACTTTCTCCGAAGGACCAGTGCCAGAATGCTATTGAAATCGCATCGCTTTGCACCCGTTTGTTTCCAGTGGAGCCCAATTTCATTTATGGAGGAGCCTTATCGTGTTCTTCTTTAATAATATGGCGGAAAAGAAGGTAAATATTTACGTGTAGAGATATAGAGCAAGATGAGGTTGGATGAACAAGCCAAATGAGTCACCTCACTGGGGAACAGATAAACATCAATATACGCTCTCAGTAAACATCCGAAGAGGCTTTTAGATTCGCGGAGTTAATTTAGATCTCAAACCGTAAACCTATTAGCGGAAAAATGAATCTTGAATCGATTTCTTTTTGTTTTTTTTTTGTATATATTGGGTATTCACCGATGGTGCACTCAATGAATTAGGGACGACATGAAGCTATTTTCCTTCCGAATTTGAGCCGAATCATTAAGAGAAAAGAAATCGTATTGGAGGGATATTCAGTGATATCTTTTATAAACGAGTTTTCCCATATTTTTGATGCTAAATAAACGTTCAGTATCCGCGACGCATATAATATACAAAACGTATATATTGTAGTTGGGGTAGTTTTGTTAAAAAAATGTATAAAGAGCCTCGAAGGGTGAAATAATTTCGCACCCACCGAAATCTGGACCGCTTTCGCCGAACGCATTGCCCTCTTGGCAATCCAGGAGCCTCTTTATCATCGGGTGACATTGGAACTGGATGTGATGAATATAATTGAGCGATATTTGATGGAATTCTATTATAGAATCTTTAATAGCAACACAAAATATACAAGAAAAATAAACACGCTAACCGGTTGAGAGGGAAATCATCAAAAGTGAAGAAAAAAGAGCGCATTTTTGCTAAATGATATGTAACTTAAGATAAAAAATAAATTTATCAAACATTCAAAGAGGATAAATTGATACATTTTCACTAATATATTTTTATATATGTGGAAATGCTGGAATGTTTGATGAAGCAGCCAATTAAGTAGTTAGTTGAAATCGTTTTCCCCTTGAATTACACTTGTTTGGCTCTGGACGGAAAAAACTTTGTGCTTTAATCACAGCAAATCGAGCTGTAACCAAACGAAAACTGGAAAAAATAATGTTTGAGAACCCGGACTGAGAAATTAATATTCTCGAAAAACCGAAACCGAAGACCGTTATTTATTACGTACCAAATCTCGGTTCCTGACAATATAATTCTATAACATGTAATTATATGTAAATGGGGAAGCTCTACTTCATATGTATGAAAGCGTCTTGCAACTAAATAAGATGGATGCTTGAAATTTAAATGTATCTCTTTTAATATTCTGATCGTTATCTCTAAATATCGAAAATTCTAAAACTTAAATGGATATAGTTTAAAAAATGCGAACATATAGAATTAAATCACGGAAAAGTATTCAGTTACCGGATAAATAGACACTATCCAAACCGGAAAAGGAGCGAAACCAGAATCAAACCGAGATTGTTTCATTGAAGAAATACATTACGGTTCGATATTGGGAGGCCTTCATGACAGCAATGCAGACTTATTAATATTCTAGCTCTCTTGGGAAGTTTGACGATTCCTTACCAGCTGTCCATGTTAATGTATTTGGTCATAGGAGTCCGAAATTATTGGGGAAGTTAGTTATGAATCGTAAAGAGTTTGAAGGGGGAGTCAAGGGCACTGTATTTTTAGCTCAACCGAAGGAATGGGTTAATGATGATAACGAGTAAAAACAAACCTCGTACATTATGATACTTAATTCCTCGCATAATCTCTATTTATAGCATTTTTCCGTTTTAATCAGTTTTAGCAGAGCTTTTTACGACCGGATACGACGACTTCCTGTCCTCAAACCCGATTCGGGTGAAAGAAATGTTTAATACGTAATATTTTTCTCAGTTCTTACTTTGCTCCAGTGGTAGGAATTATAATTTCACGAGGCTATCCAATTGAATATAATTTCCATATTATATGCTAATATATGAATATGATGAATAATTTGATATTGTGAGGCGTTATTACCAAAAAGTGATTCTTGGCTCGTTTGAGTTTGGAAATCGCAGGTTTTAAGTTTACACGGTCTAGCAGGGTAAAATTTGACCTCAAACATTGATTTCCTTTCTTTTCTTGTTGGGATATTTCTTTAGCACTTTTGGAGGAAATAAGATATTATTTTATTTTTTTGTCTTTAAAAAGTCGATATATCTGAATAGGGTCATTTTGACCCTTTTTTGGCCACGCTGTTACATTAATTTGATTTACTTGAAGTTAGTTTTAGTTATGTTGAATATCTATATATCTATGTAATTTATTAACCGAGTAAAGAATTGCTTTATGAAAACAAGTAAGCTATGTAAACTTCTTAGCTTCCTATTATGAAGCTTCTTAGCAAACCTGAAACTTAATTTTCCGGAAAAAATACTTCCCTAAGGTTTCGAACCACTGCGGATATATGTTTGGATAACTTTGGTTATTAGAATCAGACACTCGAACCACTCGGTCATTCTGATGATGATGATGAGTTATAATTCAACAAAAACGTTCGTTAAGTAGACTGCTGCTTGTCAAATATTATACAGATACATTTAAATTAATCCTCAACTTTTTTGACCGGGAATTTTGACATACATCAGAAGTATGCGATAATAGCAGTACATTTTTCTATAAATTAAATTAATTTCCATCATCATTGATTTGGGAATTCATTAGTATAATAATAAATCGTATTCCTAAAATTTATACTTACTATACTTGAAGACTATTATATCAATTAATTAGCAGATAATTAGCATGAGAAATTTAATAATATTGAGGAAAAAGAAAATTTTAGTAAAATTCTTGGTAAGAAAATATTTTTAGGGTCAAATTAAATCCCACTTCCATGGTTATGTGACATTTTAGGCTTTTATCTATTTTGAGGTAAAATAAATACGTGAAGTAACTTCCAAAATATGAAAGAGAATTTGGATGGAATATCCATAAAAGTGAAATTTTCACGATACAAATGAACGAGTACTGTGATTCTGCTTTGGCACAGCACATGATGGAAGTGTTTCCCACACACGAAATTTCCTAATCTCCCTCATTTGCAGCGTAATAAACACTCACCCTTCATCGCCTCTTTTACGACGTGCTGGACGCTCAACCATAGCTTCTCCGGCTCTATCTCATTTCCACCGTCGCTCGTGTTAATCACTTCCACCTGCAGGAAGAGAAAAGAGATACATCGTAAGGATAAATCGGCACCTTTTAGAGCCTCTTTATGGACGATTCTTTTTGCGACCAATTGCCCAATGATTCCCCTCTCCGTTGCCATTTTCACGAGAATAATTCGATTCAGAGTGAAATGGAACGCCGCGGGATGATCCCAACGGATTGCTTTCAGAATCGATTCGTCACAGTTGTGTGTTTATCCAAAGGCTGTTATCGAATCCATTTGCTCGATGCAGCTGCTACGGAAAGTTCTGATTATGGATTAACGGCCACTCATAAGAACGCGGAAATTCGCAATTTTCTCTGCGTTCGAAGAAAATGCCGTAATGCGGGAGCGGAGCTGCGGCTACTTCTGTAGCAAGAGTGGCATATTTGATAATTATAAAAGACTTGAATGCCATAGAATAAGATACTGATATTATATAGGTTATTACAGTTCAAAGATGGGATTAAGATATAGTTAGTGATGTAACAATTGATGCTTGACCTGGGTAATAACAAATTATACTTAATAACGTAATAATAATTATAATAATCCATGGTACCCAGGTGATAATCCAAATTATAATAAAATAATATTTGAATTCATACAGTAATCAATAATAACAACTAATTAAGGATGAAAATAAAAGTAAAAAAGAGGTTAAAATAAAGATTGCAGTAAAGGCATTTCAGAGGAAGCGTAATCTCTTAGTTAACAATCACTTCTTGATTGTCTCAAAGATTTTTTGGTTTTTTTATTTGTTTTTGGAGAAGAATGACAAAAATGATATGATTTATGAGAAAAATAATGATCAGCTATTGGAAGAAATAAGGTGAAATAGAACGTTTCTGAAAACAATACACTCAAATAAAACAAATTCGTCGGGTATGTGCTCAGATATAATGAGTTCCTCAAACAAGCGTAGCGAAATGAAAATAACGGCTCAATAAGAGCCGGGTTCGACCCCCCGCTGGGGACTGTATAATGACCTCATCTGTAGAAGTACTTTTAGAATTACTACTAAATAGCGGCTGCCAAGAGAGACCATTGGATATTGCCCTAGCAACAAGACAGCCTTATTAATTAGAGCAACTTGAAATAGAAATGATTAATTGTCATTGCTAATAAACAGAATCCACATTCGTTTCTTCTTATGTTTTAGTGAAGATTACATGACAAGCGTAGTCCCAAATAAATTATCTCGCGTGCCACTTTGAGCACGTGTGTCATAAGTTCTCCACTCTTGATCATTTATGAACCGAATTTGTGAAAAGAAAATTTCAAAATTTTACTTATTTGATCAGAGATAATGATGGACTTCAGAAATATGTATCGGTAGTACATATCCAAAGAAATACTAGTAATGGGTATGAAAATCTTTATATATATAAGATATATAAAAAGAGAGCTCAATGGGTTTAAGAGAGGAGATAAAGGAAAATGATACATAGCAGTCCTCTGCCAATTCGGGTTTTAATTTCCTAAATCGCTGAAGGTTGAAAATCCGCGGTTGGAAAGGCTATATAACGAAGATTAAAGGATTAAAAATAAAAGGATATCCATTAATTTCTAAAACGGAAGCTATCTCCATTATTCAGTATAGGTACATATATCGTACTTAGTTGGTATAAAGACGTCTGTATTGTGTGAGGAAGGTATTATCTAATATATACATTATTAAATATAATTTATATAAACTAATGACTTTTAATTATATTAATGATATATTTAATATGCATAATTACATTAACATAAAATTTAAGACATTTAAATTAATTTCATATAAATAGATTATATTAATTAATCATTCATTTAATTATATCAATGTTACCTTCAATTTGCATTCTTAAATGTAACTTTAAATTTAAACTATTTATATGTATAATTTAATAAAGCCAATATCTATTTATCCTTCATTTAACTTTGTTAATAGTAAATTTATTACCGTTTATATAATTGAATGCGTATTAAATATAAAATGTATTATTAAATACTCCTAATTTAGAATATGTATATACTCTATTAAATGAAGTTCATATAAATTAATGATTCATCTAAATACTTTTACAGGAAATTTGATACATATTTCTGAAATTCAGCCACAAGTTCAAAATATGTTACCGCATTTCGCTTAAGTGTTTAACAGTGATGAAACGTCTGTTATAACTCACCGTTAAAGAAAGTACGTTTAGTGAGGGATTTCTGTAAAATGAAGAAAGGTTTGTCTTAATGGCTAATGAAATCAATTTAAGAAAATGAATCTATGCCTGCAAAATCTTAGCTGATTCTATAAAAATACTACCGCTGTTTGGGTAATGAAGCCAAACTTTCGCTGATGTTTATATACGTAACGCTCGTTCGAATCATGGCTATTAAAAGAAGTCAACGCAACCACGCATAAATAGGGTTCATGCATCGAGATTATCAAAGAGTTGGTACAGACACTAACATAATAATAAAGACTAATCCACACGGAAAAATATTTCGAAGGAAATGGTATTATCATAGACTGTAATTAGCATCTATTGACAGAGATGATTTCGAAGAGAATTTCGTCTACTTTGGAGAATTGCATTCACTTCGTTGGTCCCAAGGATAGTTTATTGGGACTGAGATTACCTAAATGCCATCTCTTAAAGAAAGCTAATTAACCCATTGATAAATATAAGTACATAGATAAACTTCACTTAGTTTAACAGTCATTATGAGATAAAATTGAATTCTGTATATTTCGGTGCGGAAATGACAATTTAAGGGATTGCTACGAGTATCGATCCAAGGACCATCAACGACTGCGTCACAGCGCTCTTTCAATGGACACTGATTTAAGTCCCCGGGCTTCACTTATTTCCTTTGGCACATAGTCCCATACGTACTCTTTTCTAGCAAAGCCTCTATTTGCCGCCCACGTACAACTGCACAATCATAAAATGATAATCAACTGTATTTCGTGATGAACCTAGAACTTCGACGTCAAAGCTTTGGAACGTTATCTTTGGTATATTTTCCGTTGATTTATTATCATCCAATAACATTCCGTTAGTAAGTCATAGAATTTGATAAAATCATAATGATCAACAACCAACGAAAACGCATGGATGTTAATCATCACCAAGAATTCGAACCTGAGACACGTTATCAGTGTAGTTGAAGGTAGTCCAACGTGAGGATTTGAAACCGTCCTCCCAATTTCATCAGTTCGAAAAGAGGATCACCGAAATTTGTGCTCTTAGATAAAAATCAGTAGTGATCATGATGAAATAACTAAGCGTAACTTTCAAAGAAGAAATACTTTAATAATTACACTGGTTTTAAACTATCACAAGTTCCTATTAAAGCGAAAAGACACCAAAAGTAACCCATTGTACACAAGGAGGAAGATACATAAAATCAACAGACTAAATTAATCTGTTAGATTATCATAATTATGTTTTTGTATTGCATTATATTATTGGATTAACAAGGTATTTCTCCTGTAGAAGTTACGATTAGTTATATATGGATGGAGTAGTATGGTGTTCTCAAAAAAAAAGCTTCGTCAATTATCAATATTAATTCTCATTAATAATATTCTTGTTTCGTCCTAAATTAGTGATGAATGGACCCTCCCTAGAATTGAATTTGAACCGAAATACTGAATTATTCAATTTTCGAATCGAATTGACTAAATGTTTGATTCGATACAAGATACTTTGTATATTTTTTCTTACAATGAAAACGATAATACATCACTTATACCTTTACCATCGCTCTTGTGCCATTTTCATTATAATAAAGACCTACCATGAAGTCGAGGCCGAATTAAAATGTTCCTACTTATCACCGTCATCCGTTGAAAAATTATTACAGATTTTTGATAAGTAAATATTTCGATTAGACATCACTTTGTAAATATACTAATTTTGATTAGTAGTAGTTATATTATTTTTGGTTAGTAACGCACGATACTTGTATAAAATATGTCACACAAATTTCATGTAGAAAATTGAAAAATGAAATATAAACAATAACGAAGACATAACTGTTCGCCAATTAAATTTGCTTTCGATTTTGCGAGCTTTTGCAATTTTCCATTTGGATTTAATTTAATCAAACGAAAAATAATTCAACTCGAAATTTCGTATATTTGCTCACCTCTAATTTAATTATTATTTTTTACATATTGTTGGAAAGCTCTTTAATTTGCTTGCATAATTTTAATGCAAATGCATGTGCTAGTTGAAGTAAATCATATGTATGAAAATACTCATCCTAAAATACAAACTCCAAATATGAACACATGAAATAGGGGTTGTCTAATGTAAGGAGTAGTTTCATCATGGTGCAGGTACCGCGTTCAATTTAAATTTCTGCATTCGGATCGAATCTAAAAAATATAGTTTAAGGAACCCAAAAGTAAAACTCGAATGTATCGGAGGAAAATATAACTCATTTTTGCTTTGATTCCCATTTTTCCTTTCCTCCAATACCGCATCATTTGTACTACATGTACTATATTGTGTATATATTCAACAATTACATAAGATAATTTTAATCTAAGTATCTGCACTATATCGCTATTCAACAATAATTCTTGGAATTATCGAAGATTGGGAAAGGAAATTCTTGGCTTTGATATCGCCCTAATAAAGCAGTTGTTTCATTCGTCTCTTATTGTTTTAAATATGAGAGAGGCTCGCGACGGCAAGGAGGCGCCGCTGTGGTGAGGTCGCGTGATCGATTCTCGTGCGCGTGGAAAGAGGTCGTCCGAGAAAGTGTTCTGCGCACGAATCGGATTGAGAGATTCTCATTGCGGATCCCTTCTCCGGAATTAGGCTAACTGACACCTCAATTCCCTGCAACTCCTGTCGCATAGTTCTCCCATTGCTGCCACTACGCAACGTTTTCCGGATAGGTAAACTCCTTCATCTTACGAATATAAGGAATGAGTTCTTTTATTGATACATTGAATTGCTTAATGGAAATTAGAAGTTGAATAGCAATGGAAAAATAACTATTTGGAAGAAAAAGGAAGCTACTCTATGGACCAATGAAGAAGAGTCGAGGAAGAGGTTAGCAAATATTTATACATAGATTGAGGCAATTGGATATGGATCGGAGAATATTAAGATGAAAAAAGATTGGAATCTCTAGAGATGTGGATATGGAGTATGATGGAAAAAGTGAGTTGGAAAAATAAAGTGAGAAATTAAAGAAGTACTGAGGAGAATATGATGGAAACGATTAGAAAAAAAAGAGTGCGTGAAAAGTCTGTTTGCTAATGACAGGAATAAAAAGAATAGTGGGGGAAAGCAGAAAAGGAAAAGAAAGCAAATAATGCGAAGGATTAAGAAAGATGGTGGATACACTCTCGTAACTTTAGATAAAGATGCGCGAATAGTTCGAATATTCGCACACTTCTGTTACAGCGTTTATTTGGTGCAAAAATGAGTTTCATCTTCGGTTCTTACCAGTCAAAAGTTTTCTTCGAAGTCGTATCAAATGGACAATATCGATTTCCCGGCACAGTTTAGCAAGACATGCAAATAGATTTACTACACAATGTACCCAACGGACATCAGACTCCTATATTAACGAGATAAATCGTATCACAATCAAGACAAAAAATATAAAATCGAAACTTCTACTTATTATAAAGTAAAATATACTCCGTGCCATCCACAACCACTACCGATATGACTTTTTGGGTTTCTAATATATCCTGTTAATGCACCTATCGGTGGGAGTCTATTGATTGTTATCTCAAATAAAGTATGAGAAACAATCTTTTAAAGTTAAGGTAAACTCTGTATTTGTGAATGTAAGGCTTCTGGAGAATTATTCTAGCTAATTCTTAAATTCAATTACGTGTGGTTGTATCAGATATTTTTATCATTTTTTTTGTTCATTATATTTTATTGTAAGTTAAAGTAGCTCGTGATTTACTTTAGTTAATGGAAGGGGTAGTTAAATAGTTTTTCTCCGTAATTTTACATGCAGAAATTTTTAAAATTTGTATTATTTTGTTGTATACTGACGTAGCCACAAGTCCAAGTGACTAACTACGATAATATATTCATAATAATTATTATTATCTTTTCTATTTTTACGGCATTATCTTGTGTATTCTGGGTAGCCTAGTGGGCAACGCGTTCGACTTTGATGGTCCCAAGTTCGATTCCCAGAGGCAGCTCAAGTGCGAAGTGACCTCAGCTATGGAAGCACTTTTAAAATTAACACTGTTACTTCTTATACTCATACTTCTACAATCGATTTTAAAACACCATTTGGTATATATCTTTGGCGTGAATTATCCTTTGAGTGAAACTTCTCTTGGGTTGACCAACTATTAAAAAATCCTTCTACAAAAAGTCTGGGAGAAAATTTCTCTGACTAAACTTTGACGAATGTTTTTTGGGAGAAAAGTCTGCGTGAAACGTCCTTTAAGCGAAACACCTTGGGCAAAATACCCTAAAAGGGGAAATACAGTGCCGTTGCTCTATAGCAGATTAAAATTACACTTCTCTACAAAAAGATCGATCGAGGATATTATATATATAATGTGTGTGTATATATATTTATAACCGTTTTAATTTATGACTATTTGAAAATCATATCAAGTATCACATGTCTAATCTGTGAGCTACCTCACAAAGGAAGTAAACAGCTAGAAATTGGTATCGGTGGGTGATAGTGAGCTATTACGTAAGAGTTGGCTGAAAATTCATTCCTTTTTTCTGGGCACAGATGCCACGATGTCTGGTCCGCAGTCACAGTGAGTCCAATCGCATTGCTCACGTATTTTCATCAAGGATCATACGATCATGCAACTCTACTATTTTCCGAAACTTTCATGACGTCATGGACGTTCTCGTCGAGAATATTGGATTGTGAGATAGGAGCTTAAACAGATATATCGCAGCTCTTGTTTTAGCTCTAATGCTACCATCAATAAGGAGGGATTGCTCTCTTCTAAGAAAATGGTAATACGTTCATTAATCCAAAGGTATAAAAAAGCATGTATAGGACAAGCCATTATCATTAATTGCGTTGAAATTAATTAAACTGATATATATATATATATATATATATATATATATATATATATATATATATCTGCATCACACAGGCAAAAGAGATCAAATTAATTTAACTGCAGAATTTAATATCTGATTTTCAGCAGCGAAGATTCTCTCAAAGTTCCGATTGACGGTGAAAAGAAAAATTCGCATTCTATTAAATGTATTGATTATGTAGTGCCGCATAAAGATACAGAAATAGCGATCATTTCATTCATTTGGAGGCAAAATTCAAATATTTAATATTCAACTGCTGTCAATTAAATGCGATATACTCTTCGACGAATTCTCAAAATCTACGAAATTAAAAGATACGCATACGTTGATATATTGGTATGATTCAGATGTGCAAATAACTGATGAATGTCGCGGGCATATACATTTTTCTAAAATGAAGATATTTGTTTACCATAGTTACATATGCTGTTTTAAAAAGCAGCCAAATGTATATTTTCAGAATTAAAAAAATTTTTACCATAATTACATAATCTATTTTAATTAAAAGTGGGCGTGTACATTTTTGAAAATACACATATCATATTAAAAATACCTTATTAACATATTTTTTGACCATAGGTACTTCTATTGTTTTCATTTAAAGTAAAAGAACATTAACATTTCTTCATTCATTTCTTTTATCGCTTATATTTTAGACAGCTTTGGCAGTCTTTTCAACTAGTATAATAAAAGATACTTATTACATTCGGATTTTGCTCCATTTAATGCAGTTTCATCTGATATACTTACAACACTGGTTTCATATTTCATGAAAATGTTTTTCGTTAAGCCATTAAAGGAAATGTTTTTTTTAAATAGATTGAGAGATAGACAAAAGCTTATAGTTTACATTTTAATTTAGCGATTTCGAAGGTTTCACGTTTCATTTAACGGAATCCTGGCATTCAAGGGTAGAATAATATTAATAATAATTTATTCATCATAAACAGCTTACAAAAAACCAATTACATGTTATATGATAAAAAGTAGTAATATTATGGAAAACTAGCGTACTTAAACGACAGAATGAAAACAATCTTTCTTTTTATGCATTCTTATAGAAATAAAATAAACTTTGAATGTTATGCTGAAACGGAGTTAATAAAACATAATGGTTTGAGGTGTGACTTGGTGGATCTCCTTACATAAAGAATACAGAAATAAAAACTCACTCTGTAGAATTCAGTAATACTTTTGATAAATTAAAATTTTATCAAATCTGTATTGAAAGTATTTGTGGACTCTACAAGGTGGGTTTTTATTTGTCTGAGAAAAGCTATAAAATTCTGTAACAGAGAATTTGGGATCAATTTAATTTTGTTTCAGTAGACCAGGATGTAACGTTGATTTTCATGAGTCTTTTAGTTATCTATATTCTGTTCGAGTAGATTCAGTTTCAAGATACATATATTATCTGCAAAAAAAGGTTCCATTGATCTTCCATTCTTACGATGCAGAGGCGAGAGCGCTATAGCAATCATATATAAGAAGTCCGAAGACGATATACCCACATTATTGATAGCAAATGTTTGTGATGATTAGATGGATTAGATGATATTTCGGAAGCTTTTATAACTTTAATGAGAAGAATTCGATCAAACACCATTGCTTCTTTCCTCGTCGTGAGATATTTCAATTAAGTTAACTAAGATACCGGATATCCAAGCCAGTACGATTCTGACGCTGACTTGCTAAATTACCTCATCTGACACACCAGAAACTCTTTTTCAAGGATATTCAAAAGTCAATAGACCAAAATTTATTTACATTATCATTCCGTATTTGTCTGTCCAATAAAAACGGCTTTAAAATTATTGAAAAATGACCAAAATTCAGTGACAAAGGAAAGCGCTCTCTTTGTAGAAAAAGCGGACATTTTCTTAAAAGATAAGTCAATCGTTATTACGCAACGATAGTGTCTACTCTGTGTAACTAAGGTTATGAAAAGTACAGCAAACTAAAGAAGATTTCTTTCGTTTCCAAAGTAGAATACTTATTTAAATATCAAAGGGCCAAAAAACCTTTTGTTTTCTAGCGTAAAAGAAATAAGAAGTGTTCACAATCTGGTCAAAACGCTATTCCGCTTATTGTGTGGTTTTTACTTATCCCCCTGAAAACCGGGTTAAATGTAATTCCATTCGAAGTTTCGATAATTCGCACACCTTTAGTCATTTCAGTGATTCATTTCTCTTTCCATGCGTGAGGATATATGAAAGAACCCAAAATAACGATGAAAATAAAACAAGGTAAGGAAGTAGGGCGAAGCAATAAAAGGAGGGATATAAAAAGAAGCGCTTTTGGTCGAAATGCGGAAAGATAGTGAATTTCGATTCTGGAAGCGATAGCTATCGCGTGAATCACGTGTTTTTCCGCGGAAAGTGAAACTGGGAAAAAAAGATCGGTCCGAGCGATATCCGCCTCTTATAAAGGAGGCTAGGCACGTTAGGTTAATTTCCAGGTCCGGAATTCAGCCAGATCCGGGTTGTTAACCTTCCAAACAGCCCGTATTTTCTCTTTTCCGCACCTCTTTCACTCTCGAATCCGGAGAGTGTTGTGCTCGTGAAATTAGGGCACTCTTTTGGGTCGATAACTCCTCCGAGGTAATTGGCGTTATGCAAAGCCTAATTCATTTTCTTTATGGCTGCGGTTTTCGATGCTTTCCCTCCAAAGAATTCAACAAGGAGCCGGATCTGTCATTTTCTAATAATCTAAGTTAAAGCAAACATCAAGAAGATAAAATTAGCGTGTATAAGGTGAAAAACGGAGGATGAAATGTGTTGGTGAAAAGTAGCAGCATAGCTAAGGAAAAGGGATGTATAAATACAGTAAAACGCGGTTAAGACAATTTTCAGAAAATCGAATTAAAACCACGTTTTAAGCTGGATAGCCTTACAACCGGGTTATTCAAAATTATTATTTCTTTACCAAAGAAAACTCAAAGGGAGGTTTTTCAGATTTTTTGTGTTTAAACAAATGCTTTTCATCCTAAAAATGAAAGGAATCGTCTTTAGTTTGATATACTGACCACAGCTGTAGATACTTTGAGAGTCCACGAATTATTGCTGTGTAATCTGCTTTCGGACAAAAAGAGCGTCTTCGCTCGAACTTTGCCAACCCGTCATTTTGTAAATATTCGGATTGATGTTCTAAGATTGACGAAAATACTTCCATTGTCACTATTGAAATTAATACAGAGTTTTAAGGCATTCAATAACGACCATGATTTTTTCTTTCTGGTTAGGCGTGGAATGACCCATATATAATGGACATATCATATTCTAAATACGGCTGTATATTTACCATATGCAGTGTGTGCAAGCATACTTACATTTTTATTATTCTCATCAATTTCGGGCGAATTTTGCAATAAATTAAATAATATTTGGCTGGTAATCAGCGACATATCGGTTGAGTGATTATACTTTCTGGTATGCTCATGTTATATCTTGCGCTAGTTCAAGTTGTATCGTAAGTGTAAATTAATGGAAATTTGGTGATAATCCTCGGGTAACTTACTATTTTACGAGAAAATAAAATAAATGCGAGATGAGAAAAGATCTCGAAACACCAAGATGAAAGGTGGTGATTTCAGCAAGTCCTTTTTAAACGCGATAAGGTTTGAAAATGGTACGGAAAAAGTAGAAGAAATGAGGAAAAATAAAAATATTTAAATCAAAGAAATAGACCTGAATGAGCCCACTGGAAAGAAGTAATTAACTATGACCTCGTTTTCCATCAGTAATTCAAGCTTTCCTCCCATAATACGGCGAGGAAAGTAAAAGCCAATGAAAGGGAATTTTCATGCAGAATATACTTCAATTCCAGCGATATTTTACTATTCATTCGTGCTTATACGTATTTACCTTTTTCTTGTAAAATCTTTTATTTTATAATAATAATCATAGTGCAATTTTATTCCTCTTTCACTTTTACTTCCCTTTTAATATAATTTCTCTGTTAATTTTAAGGGGCGACCTTTATTATTTATTCAATTTGTATTTTTCTCTGAGAATTTAATTTGAATTATCGATTAATTAATAAGGAACTTTAAATGAATCTTAATTATCACGAATCATTCTTATATCATTTACGTTTCATAGACTAATTTTTTTAAAGCTTCTCTGCATTTACTCGGAGATATTTCATAAAATTTGTCCACATACTTTGTGGTGCATTTTATTAGTAGATCATACTAATGCTAATACATATAATTTAAGCATTTTTTTATTTTTATCGTGTTCAATTTTCTAGGCCATCTGTTTTTTCATCTTTACACTCAGTGTAGAATTGTACAGACCACCTTCATTGCGGGCGTTTTCTTGCTTTGGATGATTTTTCCAATCTTCACTTTTAAAGTTTTAGGTGTTTTAAATCCACATCGAAATTTTTCCAAATCTCTATAATTTAAATAACCTTTTATCGTAATATACCAATTAGAACTATTATACATTGACGATGTGTTAACAGGAGGAGAAGGCTTTGAAAGTCTCAATTTTGCCCAAAAAAGAAGTCATTTATTTATATTTGCAAATTATTTTTCTATCACAGATGAACGATAAATGATCTTAAATCTCAATCAGGTTATGTTTTTTGGTAGCATTGAAATCTGACTACACGCTAGTTTAGCAAAGAGTAATAACTTTAAAAGTGCATCTACAGCTGAGGTCATTTTTTACGTGAGCGAATCGAACCCAGGATCGCTTTCACTAAACTTTTCGAAAATAAAGATGAACCCTAAGATAGAGAGGGATTCCTTCCAATAGACTCGCACTAGCCTTTTCTCGTGTCTATTTATTTACAACATCTAAGCCGATCATTCTACTATTGAGTGGGAAATTAGATAGGAAATATTTAAACTGTGTAAAGTAAGAAGCCGTTGAATAGAAGTGATTGTATTATTACATAGAAAAATATTTTTCAAGATTTACAGTAAAATGAGGATAATTTGATTTGCCATAAGAGACAATAGAAAACTGTGTTTAGAAATACGAACTCCTGTATGGAACGAATTAGGTCCGTATGTGGAGGTACCACTGAGATCTATTTTACATTCCGAAGACATCCTTTGATCGCGTTTGAAACACTTAAGAAACTTTTCTCGATTTAATCCATAACAGGAATAAAAAATGCACGTGCCTACGATAGCGGAATATGTTAAAGAACACAAGGTGACGAAATGAAGGTAAATCAGCTTACTTGCATGCAGCTCTGGAACTGACTTCAAGGTTCGCAAAATGTTGTAAGATCTGTTTCCCGCTTTACATAACAGCACTCGTACGTATTTACAAACACGCCTGCGGGGTTTCCGAAGAATTCCAAAACGTTTGTCTCCTCAGACCGCTACGTTAACGAGAACAGGTTTACCTAATTTGCGAACGTTTGCAAGGAACTCTCGAATGTTCTCGTCTTTGTCCTACATGCCGAGCTTTGATCTCGATATGTCCTCTTTTTAATCCTGCTGATTTTGGAGTCTTCGCTTAGAAATTTGATTCAATTGGTGCGAGTCGGTTGATTGTTATCTTTCAGACTAACGAAATTATCTTTCTTATTTTTAATAGGAATAACTGAGTTTTCTCACATCCAAATAAACCAATGATGGTACCATTTAGTTCCGATAGAAATTGATGGACCAATATAAATACTAACCAATCAAAAATTTTAGCAGGGATGAATCAGAGGGAAACGTAACTATTGGAGAATTAAGAGCACATGCTACGAGTAATTTATTTTCATGACAATCCTTTTCATGAAATACTTTCCGGCAGGCATTTTTCATAGCTTTAACATTTTTAAATTAACTAATTTTCATCAAAATTAATTCATCGAAATAGATTGAATCAATTCGAGTTAGGCTGATAGTGTGTCCCTGTTCACTGCTGCTCTAATATTCAACAAGTTGCTTCTAAAGGAACGAAAGCCAATGTATATGACGTGTAAGTTTACAGGAATTGCATTGATATAATTTCTCACTTTCCTTTCTTATTTATCTTCGGACGGTTGTTTACTATAAATTTAACTGTAAATGGTTATCATATTCTGATAGTAAGAAACCGGTACACATCAAATTATCAAAAGTGTAATACCGGAACGAAATTAGAACTTAAAATATAGTCTGAATAAGTTCGATGCGATTATAAGACATCAGAAGTTAGTGCAATGTCACTACATCATGAAAATATGTGCTAAAATGTCTTCTATCGTTGAAATCTCTGTTTCTAACATTTCATACGTTGCCCGAGTTTTTTCATCAAATTGACCTGGTCCACGCGCTTCTAGCAAGCTTGAATATATCATAAATAGGTGGTTCCAACAAGAATCATTGTAGATTATATAGCAAATTTACGATAATAGGGACAAATGTAGCACTACAGACATGAGGAAATTAAAAGTTAAAGTAATTGATTGATTCTAAATTCCCGTCTAAGAAGATGTCGCTTAGCGCTAATAGTTCAGACGTCATTTGATTGTTTCAATTTCAGAATTAGAATGCAACAACGCTCTCGAAAACTGTAATCTCATTTGAAATAATAAATCCTATGCTCTTGCCATTGAAACCAGAAAGTGATCTTACTCTAACAGAAGCTTCCAGCACCAGTTGGAAGAGGAGATGAAGAAAATGTCACAATGAAAACAGGAATGGATTTCGACCTTCGACTTTTTTTTTAATCGTTCGAAAGAATTCGGCCGGGCATTATTCGCATTTCTCTTCCACATAAGGAAATCCTCGTTTAGGAAATGAAATTTCCAGGAAAAACAGTATTTGTGACGATAAATCGCGTGCAAATAGATGTATCATAATGACGTTTTATATATGTATTTATTATACCCTTGAAATTTAGCGCGAATGAAATAATGCGCAGTTTTTTTCCAGGATTAATTTCGTTTTGCGTTTTAGCTACTATCAAATTTTACATTTTCTCCGTTCATAATATCAACGTTTTGAATAAATACCCAAAGTGAACGAGAACTATCTTTATCATGGTTTTTGCGGAAAATACATTTTAACTTAACAATTGATCAATAAATTATTACATCAACGATAATAATAATAAAAACAACATTAATAGACTGTAAAAAAGAGAATTTTAATCATCATAGTATATGAATATAAATATGCTCAAAATTTTAAGATTGAATTCTACTCTTATTAGATTTTATGTATACTAAAAACCCTTAACTGTTTTGCTAAAATGACATTTTATGATGAGGAGAAACGCATACTGGCTGTATAAAAATAATGCATTTATTGTCTCTGGGGAATGCTCATAAGATCAAAAAATAATTACAATCACGTGTCATTTCATACAAAAGTAATAGTTAGAGAAGAGTACAATGAGAAGATAGACAGCATTATTTCAATGACAATGAAAAATAAAAATGTATGAACAAAATATTAAATACAGAGAAAATAGAAATATTGAGGTAAAAAATAATAGTAATTGAAAAACAATTCATTGAATTCTCTAAAAGATGAAATCAATATGTTCTGGCGTAACTTTGTGGAAAGCCATAATAAATTATACAACTTTGTAATTTTCCACGGATTTTTAATATCGGCTACCGGTTTCGTAAGAAGTTCTTACGTAAGAACTTCTTACGAAACCGGTAGCCGATATTAAAAATCCGTGGAAAATTACAAAGTTGTATAATTTATCTCTAAAAGATCGTTCCAAAATGGAGTTTTCATGTAAAACCGACAGTGAATTCCAAAAATGAGCAGTTATTAAGAGAGATGTAAGATAGGTGTGCGAAATGGAGCAAGTTAGGTAATGAGGGCAGGAACATGTGTTAAATTATGATTAAATGAAATAGAATCTATGGTATTATTGTATAGAAAATATCATATGGTAGAGTGTAGTTTATACTGCGGCAAAGGGTGGATTAAAGCGTACACTTAGTAAAGCAAGTGTTACTAAAAAAACATTACACAATTTCTGTCTCACGAGATACAGTCTGAAGGAGATATCTTTGAAGCTCTATTTCATCGCAGATCAAACTTAAGGCGAATGAATACCAACTTTAGGTTGGTATTATTAGAGGAAAGGAATTTCATGGCCGATAAGCCATGGGATACTTCATTCATTTTAGAGAATACGTATCGCCAATAAATCAACCTAATATTCTGAGTTATCTTTTAAAAGCTTCTTAAACTCGTTGATTAACGAATGCTATCCAAAATTACTACGCGGCAACGAACGCTATCTCGATTCTGGCGGACGTGCGGTTTGATAACATTCTCGTCGAAGTATTGACCTTCAAATCATCTTTTTGGATGCTAATTAGTACGCTTAAACGTATATTTTAATTAAAACGAGGTTATAAAAATTGAATAAAAATGTTTCTCAGTTACAACGAACCTCCCACGTGATGAACAGTTTAATGATGTGCCGATCAGAAGTATTACATTTTCGAACGTCTCCACAGCGAATGCTCTCGAGCTGACACGGGCAGCTAACTTTTTCCTCCCTGGATACGTAAGTGCCCTCAGCGAGAATGGACACATTATTTGTTAGTACAACAGAAGTTCTTTCCATTTAATTCATTATATAGTGCAAAATTGCTCTCGTAGTGCATATACGCAACAAAGTGTTTTCTCCATATTTAAATGGGATGTAATTACCTCACATACGTTTCCATCTCAGTCGATCCTGACGTTTTTATCCTATTGTTCCTTAAGATGACACCACGAAAGCCTTTGAAAGAGAGATTATTAACTATAACGAGGATAGCAAATCTTCTGTGAAGTTAAATGTTCTCAAGAAAACGCTTACTGTTTACTTCTCTAAGAAATAAATTAACTCTAAGAGTTTAAAAAGCCCTCTTCAGCGGACATCCCTCAGCATCGGACCAATGTCCCGAGACTGTGCCTTGCAGAGACTGTATTTGCATGTATCACCAAAACTGCATTCGTGTGAAAGCTAATTTACATTGTCTTCTAATGCAGGGAAGTCAATGATGCGGCACGGAGACCGGATGCGGCACACTAATCCTCTCAAAGACGTCTAGGTGAGTGACGTTTTCATAATCCAGTTGCACTTCGACTTACGAATCACTCAATGCACGAATTTTGCGAACCTTTTTCTCACTCCAGTACGCCTCCAGATAAAATCTTAATTAGACATACGAACCGTGGTACTTTCATAATCCCGAGTAGTAGAAAGGAGAAAGTGCAAAATTATGAGGTTGATTTGGCCACTGAAGAGCCAATAACTACGAAGAGAATAGGAAATGCTAATGGATAAGGATGAAAAGCAAATATCATCAAAGACCGAGGAATATAGCAACCGAAAATGTAAAACTAATGTCGTAAAAAGATTTTGCAAAAGGAGTGGTGGTAAGTAAGTGGCATCCAAACCGAGTCGACGCAAGTATGCAGAGCCATCAATATTTGTAAGACCATTAATCGTTTTAGGAGAGTGCAGAATTCTCCACCGAAGAGAAAATCATTTTAGAATGTCATAATTGAATATTTTTAAAATATTCTTTATGAACCTTGCAAGCCTAAATATCTGATGAATTCTATTGTGTTATATTTTAATTTTCAAGAGAGAATGGATAAATTGATTTACTATAAGATGAAACGTAAAACTGGGTTTTACGATATGAATTTTATGAGATACGAACTCCGGCCTGGAACGGATTAAGTTCGTAAGTCGACTTAGCACTGAATATCCTATATGGTTCACCTTTTCAGCTGAATCATATCTATTTGTTCATTCCTAAAATAGAAAGACTACTCCGTGATTAAAAACTTCGTTGCACAATTTTTACGCTACTTTGGAAATACATAATAATGCAAACAACTATTTCCGTGGGTAAAACCTAATGAAACAGCTAATAGATCAAGAATAGCCGATAATAATCTTTCTTCCGCCAAATATATTCACAGTTATCATTCACATACTTGAGAAGTTACCGAACAATGGCAAGTTTCCGGATAGAAAGTATAGCATACCAGTTATACGTAATATTTAAGGAATCATAAACTCAATAATCTTTTTGTTGATAAATTATTATGTCTATTAGAACATTTCCTTTGGATTATTCAATAATATTATATTTTCCTTGGGCTCCCGGAAGTGGAAAGAAAGCGTGCTTCCGGCTACTTTCTCATTCACGTGCGAAATCGTCTTAGCTGACTAAGCCCTTCTAAAAGAATAACTATTATATATTTCTTTATTTACGTAATAGTTTTTCAACGGTGGATCAAATAAAATTGATTTCAGGTTTAAGCTATGAAATTTCCTTAGCAAATGTTCAAAAAACTGAGAAAATTGAGACGCAATGTTAATAACATCAATACTAAATATAAGGCGGCCCGTGTGAATTGAATTTGATTATTATAGGCAGTGATGAGTTAAACCCCTCTGTTTTGAAACCTTAAAGACAGCTAGAACTCTTATTTCTCTTTACTTTTTCTGAGTATAAAGATAAGGGATGTTCGATTCGGTATATTAAGTCGATTTCTATATTTCGCAGCATCTTTTATCTGTTAGTTTCAACATGAATATTGGTTAGGATGGTGTGATGGAGAGAATTGAATCCCCTCTATTCAGATTCCGAAACAAACGCTTTCATTTGACCAGAAATAACTTCACTCATTTTTGGATTTGTGACGGTAAACCGGAAGCCATAGTTTACTCGAAACCCGATCCGGATTTTTCGAAACTCCCACGTTGTTTTATCGCACAAGAATATACCACTTCAGCCTCTTTCGCCCTTTATCGTTAAGGTGATCTCCTGTAAGGCTATTCTGTGCAAGTATCCCGTTAGCTTTTTTGTACATACATGTTCGTTTCTAATATAGCTGACTGCTCTTGAAATTTCCAGTATTGATGGAATAAGCCGTCACCGCGTGGAACTCCATTAAGGTAGAGATAAAGAAATGAACTAAAAAGGATTAGAGAGGGGAGATGTGGGTGGAGACAACTCCTTTTTTCCATTTTCTATCTGACACTTTTCTCATTCGTCGCCTGACGATTAGTTGAAACCTGGTCGTCATAATATAATTTTAGTGGAACAAAAACGAATCATTTTTTATTTATTTTTATATCTATCTTTAATATATATTTAATTATTAATTAAAGCAATTGTATAGAAATAATCGCAAGATTCATGTGGCGATAGTTACGCAGATTATTTTTTACATCATAGTTTTCTTTACGCATACGCTTTTCCGCGAAATGTGGTTTCCTGAATTCATTGACGGACATTAACATAAGGACAGTAAGTTACTGTTTGCTAGAATCAACAGCTTCGGCCGTGACTTCGTGGTAAGTCGCCATCAGGAACAAATGAAAAGTCGAACTTTTACCAAAAGTCGAACTTTTACCAAATGAAAAGTCGAACTTTTACTAAAAAAAAAAAAAAAAAAAAAAAAAAAAAAAAAAAAATTTGTGGTTTGGTAAAAGTTCGACTTTTCATTTGTTCCTTACTGTTTGCTGTTGAGGAAGCAACATCGAGGAATATGACTTACTGCAGCATCTCACTGAACTTAATAAAATAACTGAACCAAATTTCCTTTCGAATGTGAAATTATCACCAGAGCGAGGCGAGGGACTCCGAGAATGATGTTCAAATCTTTGCAAGCCATGGTCTCCCAACGATCTGTAATTCCTCTTAACATTGATAACCATAGGGGAAAAAAACTAATCAATTTCCTGAGTGACATTATCTTCGAAAATAGTACTGAGCTAAGTCCTTGGAGAAATGCCAAAAGAAGTTATATGCGAAGCGGATAACCTTTGACTTAAATAAGAACAAAGAAAGAGGTTAAAACATATCCAAATAAAAAAAATTGGAGGTGACCTCAGAGTTTTCTCGGATCTTTAATAATGTATTCAGTGATAGTATTACGTGGATGTGTTATTTGAGTAGTTTGCTCATAATTTAGGGAAAAGGATTTGAGTATAACAACATTTCTTCGCAGAAAACAAATTCTTTTTTTTAACTATTCAGAAAGCGTTGCTTCGTTCGAATATCTCATGTGATTACCGGTTTAATCATGAAGCTGAGTTTAGCATGGAATCTATGGAATAATCGTCTTCGGTAGGTAGAGGAAAGACAGACTACTAAAAAAGCACTTAGCAATATAGTGGTTACGCAATCATGATTAAATTTTGAAAATGAAAACATAACTTGCGTTTTGCTCTTAAAATGCTTTGAATTCCTTACTTTGAACACCTCTGGAATCTTTAAATCAAAGAAAAAAGAAAGAATTATACAAAGGCAATCAACATAATGGAAGTTTCCTGACCCCTTTGGGATCACAAGATAATTCTATTAAAGAATACCAAACTGGTTTCAAGACTATATGTCAATGAAAACCAACAGTAATGTCAAGGAATCTTAGAGTAGTGATCTTATAAATGTAGGCGATCTATGAAAGCTATGCAGCAGAGGGCGCATAGTATCGCTGCATCTTCTACGAACGCACTTTCTCGGAATTTTTAGTCTAAATTAAGTCTTTGACCGAATCTTCTTCCCTTTCTGCATTCTGTAGCATCCGAGTAACGCTCACTGATTGTCGTAGCAATTCTATACAAAATTTATTGCCTTTCGCTTTCCCTTTTTTTAATTCGCGCGTACAACACATTTGGGAAACGTACCATAATCTATATGCTTACTCAAGGTGAGGCCTAACCAGCGCAGAGTAACATCTCTCGCGTACTTTTTCTTCGCTTCTATTCTCCTTAGGAAGTCGAGTTTCTAAAGTGATTACGAAAACATGAGATATACATTATATATTTCTTTGGCGATAAGCAGTTTTCGATAAATGTTCGCGAAGATATCAGATAAAAGTCTTTTTCCTTAAATCTATTGCGGTAGGAACGTTAGACGATCGAGGAGGAACGTAGAATTGGAAATGATACAAAAATCCGACACTTTCCACGCTATTTCTCGGCTTCATTCTCCCGCTCAGACGCCTATATAAACCCTGTTACCAATAAAAGGAATAATAATAGACGTCTCGCTGAAATACAGTTAAATCCGGTTAAAACACTTTTCAGGGAACCAAGTGAAAAAGCGCTATGAGAGGGATAGCAGGGATATTACAAATTTTTATTTCTTTCACATAAGAAAACAAAAGGAAGGGTTTTTAGGCTCTTTAATTTTTAAATAAGTATTGTACACATTCTAAACATAAAATAATCATCTTTAGTTCGATTTACTAGCCAGAGCAGTAAGTCTCCGAACTATTGTTGTGTAATACTAGTTGCCTTCTCGTCATTTTTTCAAAGAATAGTCTGCTTTTCGCACAAAGAAAGCGGCTTCCTTTGTTTCTTACTTTGGCCATTTTCACTCCACAGAGAAGCAAATTTTTCCAGACAGATAATTAGGGAAAATAATATAAGCAATTTTCGGCCTATCGACTAAGACGAAGCATGTATGACTAAAGTGCTTCTGGAGGAGAGAAAAATCCGCGCTCTAACCGCAGAGCAGAGCGGTATTTTATCATATGTTTTGTATCAAGCAGGATAGCGTCTTAAGGAGGAGCTTCTTAAACGGGTATCTCTTTAAGTAACTGTATCTCTTTAAGTACGAGATGGACATGTTCGAGAGATTTATGAAGTAGTCCTCGCTCGATGGAGTATAATGAACGAGTTGAAACGAAAAAAGATTTCCCACGTTTAATTAGCATTTTTGCATAAATGTGAGGAAAGGTAGGCTCGTTTGAGAGGTGAGGGTTAAGCGGGGAAGGATAAGGTTGATAACCTTTTTACTTTCACCGGAGAAACTGGGATTTTCCAAGCGCTCACCGGACGACCTATACTGAACTCATCCCAAGAGACAAAATCAATAGCAGAGCATAGTGGCGAGACCTAGTTGACGCACGCCTATTACATTGCAAATAAAAGCAGTGGCATACATGCGATGCCACAAAGAGATGGATCAAGTCTTTGTTTGCTTAAAATATGGTCCTTTCTTCCATTTATATTTCCTAATCACCTACTTGGACTTCGGAATCTTTTGTGCACTTTTGAATCTCTTTCTTTCCAACGACGAAGGGTTAGAAGAGACTATTTAGCTCGAATAAAGAAGTTTAATTATCATATCCCATATAAATAAAGAAGTTTAATTATATCCCATAGTAAATTATACAACTTTGTAATTTTCCACGTATTTTTAATATCGGCAACCGGTTTCGTAAGAGCTTCTTACATCTTCAGGCCTGGATAATTGGATAATTTATTATGGCTTTCCACAAAGTTACGCCCGAACATATTGATTTCATATCCCATAGTCTTAACGTATTTATCTATTATGATATTATTAATTCATCTAAATGAGATCATGAACTAAAGAATGAATTTGAGGAGAAAAAAGAACTTAGGTCAGCAGAAAAATCCTGGAAACACCCACTGATTAGGAAGGTCTAAAACCTTTAAAAGGGGTTTCCGGATAGCCAAGTGGGTAGCGCGTTCACCATGTATGAAAGTGGTCCCGGAATTGATTCCCGGATAGGGACCGTATGGACGAAAATACCTCAGTTGTTGAACCACTTTTAACTATACCTTGTAAAAAAATTTAAAGTAATATATAATATTTTCAATTAAAGAGTGAAGCTACAAATATTTGAAAGTGTGCTATCACATGCCTATAAAATAGCTAAAGCACAAAATACTAGAGAAATAAATTGGTATAAATCGTGCAATCACACCTTGATGGATGGGATACTTTATACTTGACTTTCGGTACCGAAAAAAGAAAAATTTATTTTTTGTTTAAAATAAAAGATTTAATATTTTCATGATTTTAGTAATATCAAGAAAACTGAGGTATGATTGATGCTGGAAAATGGTATTCATCTCAGTAAGTTTTAACTAATTACTATGAGAAGTGCTATCATTGTAATTTGGAATGACGTGTACTTGCTCTACTGTCAATATTCTGGCTCGGGGAAGAAAGCAATGGTAAAATTCCTTTTTCCTCACCTTGCATATTAAGCCTCACTCCTTTTCCAAGTTTTCGAAAGCTTATTTTTAATATAGGTTCTGGTTGAGGTTCAAAGTGACATTCGAGATAAATTCATTGATTGGCACAGCTGTATAAATCACTCCGTTTAAAACTAATGTTTTATTGTTTCATCCTAAATTTGGCACTTTTTTGGAAGCAGTTCACCTGAACCTTGTTTCAATACGGCAAGAGCAAACAAAATATGGGATTATAAGGAGCATTTCCATAAATTATTATGAATAATGAATAGACTTAGCATTATATAGTGATTTAAACTATGTAGTACATTCTATAAACATGTTATGATTACTTCTTCTATAGAAAATTCTTTAATATAAAACAAGAGCCTTGGTGAAGAAGGCAATAGTAAATAAAAAGAATCTTTTAGAAAAAACACGTTCTATTGGGGAACCTTTTTAAAAAAGGTTTATTTGGAGTGCAATTTTATGAGGATGTGAAGCTTGGAATTCGGTAATAATGGAAAAGTTGGAATCAATGGAAACGGGGTATTAGAGAAAGATGGCAAGAACAGATACTACAAGATAGATAAGACAAAAAACGTTTTGAGAAATTTTAAAGAGTAAAGGAATTTAATGTAGGTACTGGAGGAAAGAAAATAAATTTGTTGGGCATATTCTGCGGTATAACGACTTTCTGTAAAAGATAATCGAGGAAAATGTACATGGGAAAAAAGAAGAGGAAGGCCGAGAAGGAAGTTTTTGGATGATATTTAACTATGGGAGTCACAAAATAAAAGGATTTTAAAAGAATAGCAATGAAATTAGACATATAGTTGCAAAGGATCCGCGTTTAGAAGATGATGATGGGCATTAATATACGGAGTCTTTTCCTTTTATTATAACATGGCGAAAATTACATGATATGGTGATCTCAAACGAGAAGCGGTGATAAAGTGGTAGCGAAATGGTATAGAAAATAATTTTAATAAATATATCGATATAGATTCAAAAGCGACACAATAAACTAAATCAGTAGACTGTAGCAATAATTAATCGTTCGAGATTAAATTGGATCCTATTTAATCTACTGTGGCCATACAATCGTCCACCAACGTTTTTTTTATCAACTGCGGACCATGATAAGATTAATATCTTCTAATTCCTTTAAATCACTTGTTTTTCTTTTAGAGGAGAGCAAATTTTCGAAATTTCGAAAAATTTTTGGGCAAAAATTTCTAACTGAATCGACATTTAAAAGACATGAATCGAATAAAATAGAATCAAAAATCAAATTACAATTTAAGTGACGAAAAATCATGTATAACTTACTCTATTTCGTTTCGTTTTTCAGTTTTCTAAAGTAAATTTGAACGGCACATTTATGTATAAGTTCGATGCTAACCAAAAGTAATTCACGAATCACACCGACTATAACTAATTGATTCCAAAAAGAAGAATTTTACTTATTATAAATCTTCAATTTTATTATAGAAGATGACCACGAAAAGCAGAATACGAATAAAGTGCGAGCTTCAGTTTGGGAATTTTACGAAGGAAAAAGAATCTTTAATCGAAACGAGTCAATGTCATTCGAAAATGTAATTATTTATTCAATACAATTCGGATTCGATTCGAAGTAAAAAAACTCGCACCTATTCCTTCCATCTTAAACTCATTGGATTCTTCAATAGTCTTTTATTCACAACAGCCATCGAAAACATTTGCTACTAACGACTTGTCAGGAAGATAAATCATAGGTTTTAATTTACTATCATGATTAAACCGCATTGTTATTGGTCCCACCAAACAATTTAAGGGAAATCATAATAATTAATTTGATTGTTGGCCAAAATAAATTAATAGCAGAAAAAACTCTGACCAAGAAGAAATGCTTTCTGTTTCGGACGAAAACGCCCACTACAAAAAATCATATAACGAGAAGAGGCAACGTAGCCTTGAAGAACTTTGCTTGTTACGACATCTTCTTGGCCACTTTGAAGAAATCTATTAATAGAGATTATGCGATTCAGTGCGATACTGACCACTTTCTTCGAAATAAACACAAAGGAAATGTAATTTAAGTGATACATTCCTTTTTCCCTTATTCGGCCCGATTTTATGTAGTAAATAAATCAATAGACATTGACTAAATTGGGCGCATGCAATGCCAATTTATGGAAAATCTTTAATAGAAATTCCTCATAGATTTGCTGATACATCGAAACAAAATTAGCGATGACATGTTCGGACCGGTTAAACGCATTTGGGACTTGTTAATGATGTGAGGACCGATTTTCACGTTTATCTTGTGATTTTGCGTTTGTGAGTAACATTTTACAAACTGTTGAACAAGGTGTATCACCTCGCTGTCTATTATTTTATAGTTCGTTTAAAAGATGTTTGTTGGTACTTCACTCGAATGTTCATTCGAACAAGGGTGCGGCACGCGTGCCTATTTTGACACGTGAGTTTTTATGGCACGCAGACGACGCTCCCTTTGTTAAATAACATTCAATTAAAATATAATAACGCTCGGAATTTAAAGATGTGGGTTCCGTTACTGTTAACGTTTTCAATTATGACCCATCATTTCATAACGCAATTCAAGGGAAGTTGTTGGCCATGATATTGAAAAGAAAGAATCATCAAATAAGGACTTTTTTATGACAAAAGGTTCGGAGTACCTTTCCTTAGATAATTATTTTTTCTCTCACACGCATCTATCGATCAGAGCATGGAATTTTATATTTTCAATTTCATATTTTCCCCTGTTCAATGAAATAAACTGATTTCGGATTGATTCCGGTTTCGCTCTGTCCGTCTTCAACAAATCGAACAGCCTTACGAAATGCGATTTAATATTTTCTCTCTCTTCACGTAAAAACATCATTGGAGGTTAGGGGGGCTTAAACCCGCTCAATAAAAGGTCAAACTATAATAATAATATGAATAGCTTTACATTTTAATTTAATTTAATCCTAGTAAATAGTTTCCAAGGTTATGGAAACAATGAATGAAAATGTCAAACGAAACGTACTGGGAAGCAAAGCATTCGTTTTCGGTCCACTTCAAGTAATAAATAACGCTTTTTGGTTTTATTTCGGGTCCAAGATTAAGTTTCGGTTCGGTTTTCGTTCCAGCAAAGCGAACTTTATTTTCTGCTTTGATTTTCTGTTCTTCTCCAGATCTTGCTTTTGATACAAAATCGAACAAAAGACTGAATTCGATGCTCTTAAAGCGCGACTGAGTGGTTGTAACTTTTTTCAGAAAGATGTTTAGAATATATAAAAAAACATTTTAAATCGGAATTTCGCACCTAGGAAATAAGGTCTCTTTGATCGCAAATGACAATTTTCAAATAAATTACAAGAAACATTCTGTTTGGATGGTGCAAAAGACTGTTTTTAATCCCTCGAAATAATGTTTCTTGCCTTTAATCTTTAAGCGCAGTAATCTTATCTCTTAGTGTAAATCGTACGTTTGATCTTATTATATTAAATTCTGATTCGGATTTAAGGTCTGCAGTTTAAAAGGATTTAAAGATAAGGAAAGATGTTTAATTCTGTGTAAATTTTTGATTTATAAAGACCGAAATACATTGATGCTTTATTTCTGAGCAACAATTTTTCAAAACTTTTATTTTGATTCTTTTAATTCCTGGTTTTAATCCGTAGGTCCGCAATCGCAATCTTCAGCAGTTTTATGATAAATTAAATTTTGTAATAAAGGATTTAAATCTATTCGTTCGCTGTTACTATCTGTTCACGAGAATAATAAAAGTACATGATATTCATAGTATTTGGATTGATTTTCTGCGGTAAATATTCCAATTTTTCCAATATTCAATTTAATAAGCCTTATGTAGCTAGAAAGGCATGTTTTACTCGAAACAATTTAATCCTACGAAAGTATGAGGAAATTTCATAGCAAAAGGACATAATCAGTCCTCTCGCAGTTTTATCCATGAAGCATTTTACTTTACTTCACCCTCAGAATGAATATATGTATTTCGTTATAGCGAACTTTAGTAGAATTTGGCTGCTCCACTATCACTTCAGTATCTCTGATAAAAACGGTGACATCTTCCAGCATTTTCTTGAAAAAATCGACGATGAGCGACAACTGCCAGCACAAAGTGAGAATAGGACCACACACTTGGTGAAAAGGATGGTTGACTTTTAAGAGGATATTTTGAGGTAACTTTTTCCACTATATTGAATGCTATATATAAGGATTGCAATACCGATAATAAGCTAATTTAAATTTGCTCCGAAATTGTACCAATGGAGAAATGATCGAAATTTGGATATCTGTGTAAAATACCAAAATAATGGATTATCTTTTATATATATATATATATATATATATATATATATATATATATATATATATATATATATATATATATATATATATATATATAGGCTATCGATTATATAAAAATGAATTTTCAAGCATCTATTATTTTTGACTCGTTTAGAGTCGAACAGGGGACATTCGTACAAACATAACATAGTTCATTATCTGCATAAAAAAGAGTATTCTACAAAGTTTGTAATTTGCGCAACTTCTAGTTCTCGAGTTTTAGGCGAATATATATTCATACAACCATATATAATTACGAGCAAACAAACACCCAGTAGATTTTGATTTTAAGAGATTCTGAAATGATGGAGGTATACGCTCTTTTCCCGCTTTACTGCAGTTTGTCTTTCGACCACAATTCCTACCGTAAATGAATACATTCAAGTTTGGAACAGAAAGGAGCGTTTTAAAAGCGGAATACTAAACAACTTTGAAGTAATGTTTTAAGTACACACGTAATGTTGATATTTCTTATTTCTTCTATTTTTTATTTGTTGATGGGTAAACCAAGAGATACACTAAGTCTTATAATTAAGGAAGTATTATTAATTATTAACCCAGTTGGACCATGAGTCTGGAGGCAACTTCTACAGTATAAACTAATAACATGACATAACCTGTCTTAAAATACCTTATGAGGTTAAGGAAAGAGCTCAAAAAAGGCAAATTTATTTATTTAAATTATTCATTCTATAACAGGTCGATTAAAGAACGACATTTTAATTCGCTGCCCGATCTATAATGTTAGCCTATTGTCTCCCCTACGAATAGATTCTGGTTTTATAACTTCTTTGACGAAGTGACTCAACTTCCGCGTGTCCTTAAAAAATATCCCTAATATTTTCTTCGCTCTGCTCTCATTTAAGCTCTCCCAACCTAATTCATTTATCATTTACGTGACGCTATCGAGCCTATACTAGTAGTAATACCTGACTTGGACAAATCTTGCTGCCCTTTCCTCTATCTTCTCTATTTTCGCTTTACAGCTAATTTCTGCGGTATAAGCACTCCCAATATTCTAAAATTGCCCCAACGTAATATTTATACACGTATTTCATAATGTAATACTTATATAAACATATGTGAAAGATTCCACGTATAAACCCATATATACACGAGAACTCCTTTACCTGTATGTATCATAATCGAGTCCGAACAGAAACTTCGCAGAGCAACATTAATTACGCTAAAAAGTTGTGCCGACGAAATATTCTTTCAGTAAGTCACTGAGAAAGGTCAAAATTAGATAACCGTTAAAAGTTAGTCCCAAAAGACACGGCGGGTAGAATTTCGGTGATTCAGTTCACCAGCGATGAGAAGTAAACGTGGCTTTCTTAGGATAATTTTAGGAGTGTTTGGAATAGAAACTTCAGACACGCAATGTGTGGTCCAGCTTCCTTTTGTTGCGACTTTTTATCAAAACCTGTTTTCGTTTATTCTAAGACGAAATGTATTTCTTATGAATGAGATGACAGCTTCTTTGAAGATGTGTAGCGGCAAATTCGTTTGTGTTTTCTCTTGCTTCAGCATTTCATCAGTGTGGGCAATAATGTCCATTGCAAATCAGAGTATCCATGATGATTCGGCATCCCCAAGGGATTGATTCGATCTTTTAAGGTAAGAATTCCGTCCATTACTCGTGGTCATTGATATTCGGAGATGCACTTGAAAATTATCATCGCATGATGATAAAAAATTTCCTTTTTCAGTTGACATTAACCGTCAGCCTTCTTAAAATTATGAAGTTTACTTATCGTGGGAGTACGTAGTTAAATGTGCTCTCAGAATGAGTTAAAAGTATATCCTTGAATACCCAGCTATGTTTACAATAAGGTACTTTGAGGAAGATTCCATAAATACATGCTATAATTTGTGTATTTTTTGAAACGGAACATAAATTACGACACTGTACGATAGTGTCGTACGATTTCATTCGACCGAGTTTTACTCTATTATGCCAAAGAATAAAATGAATATTTGTGATGACACAAATCACACTGGTTGATACTATGTCTTGATAACTTCGAAACTACTGGGCACAGTGTTGAATTTGTTACTTTACAAATATTTTGTAATTTCTAGTAAAGAATGGAAGTTTAAGTTAGTATTATTTTAAGGGAAACGAAATAAATTTGCAGTCGCTGCAAAGCTATAATAAAAAATATTATATTTTGTTTTGTTGTATAATCATCTAAAATTTAATAGATGACTCCGTATTAAAATGATTTTAGCTAACTGTAGCAACAGCTCAATACAGCTGATTTTTTAACATTCTGAAAGAGATCATTCATTCAAAAAATAATGAATAAATATAAAATTTTCCAAAATAATAATCAGCTATGGAAACGTAGAATCAACTCAACCAGAGTCCCTGAGACTTACCGGATATTATGACAAATGAAAATTATTGGCTGGTGAAAATAAATAACTCAAACGTTAGGCGATGTTAATAAATTGGAGTAAATTCTAAAATATGTGTAAAAACAAGTAATAAGGATTTAAATCATCAATCGCATACAAAAATCAACGAAAAGCAAGAGTCGATAGGGTTAAGGCTTGAGGAAGGAAAACTATTTTATTATTATTTTTATTTATATTAAAACAAAAATACATTCGTCTGATCTGCGATTCGAAACTGTTTCCATTAAATAATTTTAAATGGAAATTTTCGTTGCATTTCTTCGTTTATTTGTATTTATTCTTACAAAGAATCTCCATAAAGTCAAGGGTTCTACGCTGGACATTTCTAAAATAGTAATCGTATTGATATCATGAATATTTAACGTAAATTGACAATTTTTGCTGTTGTTATTTAATTTTCTTACTTAGGCCCTTTCCTTGATTCCTTACTTGTACTTCGGTAGTCTTTTTAAAAGCGTTTCGACAGCTTTTCTTTCTCCTTATCTCTCTTTTACTTGTTTTATTTCTATTCTTTTGGCTTACCATGTTAAATTTTCTTACTTCTTATTATTCATATTCAATTATTGCATTTAACTGCATCTTCTGTATCAATGTGCATTTATATTGTTCTATCTATTGCTAAGGATGTTGCTTAATATGATGTTCTCTTCCCTTTCATTAACGTATTTCTATTGGTTTTGGCGATTTAAAGTGTGCTTATATTATTCTTTTACTTTCAAATGTCTTAACCTGCTTTTTTTCTTAAATTATACTTAACTATACAAAGGATTCGTGGGTTTTTCGCTACCAATATACATTTTATATGACGAAGGGTTAGATGAGACTATATAATATTGAGGGGAGATTCCTTAGACTCAATCACGCTTAATTCCCTTATTTCGCACACATTGCTCTCCAACGGAAATCGAGCCTGGTACTAAAGATGAACGCGCTACCCACTTGGCTATCCGACCCCTTTTGAAGGTTTTACTGACCTTCTCAATCAGAGTATGCTCTTTCTACTGACCTGCGCTTGTTCCCGCAATTTTCACCCCTTAATTCATTCTTGAGTTCTCGATCTCATTTAGATGGATTCATTATATAACTATAGTTAAATACATGAAGACTATGAATTAGAAGGGAAAATATGCTAGCCAGCGCCCCATATGGTCTTATTGAAAACGTAAACATACAAAACAAACTTTTCCTGAACGATGATGACTTGCAGTTCGAGAAATTAATTTCGTATCATCGAGCTGAACACAACGTAGCTATTAATTCCTTCATATCGTTCATTCGGCTATTTGACAATGTCGGTCGAAGGTGATATTTCTTTATCTATCCCTCACAGCTGGTAAATTCCTCTATTATGATGATGGTTTTTTGTGAATTGACGGCAGAGAATTACGACAGCCAATAGTAGACTCATGGTGAAGGCATCTTTGACAAAAGGTCCTTTGTTAAGATTCCTATTGCGTCGAGACCTCTTCCTGCTCTTTCATCGCGAATTACTGCGGAATAAAAAGGGAGTCATCGAGATGGGCGTGAAACCCTTTTATGCACCCTTGCGTGACTATAATCCGGACAACCACATGATGACAAATAGAAATAAAGAGCCCGAAAAATGTATTCACCTTCTTCCTCTCAGCCAATAAAAGTCAACATCTCGAACATTTCACACTTCATTTTATTTAATCGTGCACTTTCGAGTTATTGCTTCCTCAAACCCCATGCACCACAGCCTCGTTAATTACAGAATACGATTACACGTCTTTATGTGATTATAAATGGATGTGTGAGTCAATCAACGTAATGAATCTCAGAGAGAAAGAGAAAAATACTGCCTAAAAAAACTAACAAAAAAAACTCGCTTGACTGAATTCGGATGATAAGACAGAAATTTTCCGAAAGGAACTCTTAAAAGGAGAATAGAGACGCAGTTTGTGACCCCGGGTATTCGAAATTAACCGTAAATACTCAATAATTTCCTAAGGAACGCAATAAATTGGCCACAATAAAATGTTCCTCGTCGTAATCAATATTGTTAAATCATTATTACTTCTGTGCTTTATTGAAAACATTCAATATTTTTCTACGAAAAGAAAGAATTCTTGCTTAGAGATAAATTTTGGAAACATCCCTGCACCAAACGTAAATTTATTCGGTTTCATAGTTATTCTAATTTTCGACACGTCACTACCGGCATAAGAAAACATCAGAAAAAAAGTATTATCTCGAAACCAGGATGATTTTTTAAAGAGAAACTTGCATCTTTTTAACCAAGCAATTAAGAAACAATGCTTTAAAAATAATTGCTTCTGAATTTATGCCGAACTTTTCTATTATGGTATATTTATTGCATTTTTGACATCATAACCGAGTTTTTACGGTTAATTTCCAATTTACAGCGTCAAAAATTATGGACCTCTTCTTCAAATTCCTTAAAATTGCCACTTATATTAGTTATCGATAATTTTGTATTGCAAGAGAAATGAACTGGAAGCTGCTTCAAAATTTCATAGTCGATTTTAAAACTCTCTCTCATCATCATCGTTTCTTTATGGGCCGAATTAATAATTTTTTCAAATAAGATTTTCATATATTAATTAAATCAGGTCGAATGCGTTTGTACCAAAATAGCTCACTGTATTAAAAATGATGATCAAAGATGCTTTTAATCTCAGTTTCTGCAAATGTAAGTGATTGAGTGAGGACCAAATGTAATGAGACTGAAGATTCGCTTTATTATTCAATCGTTCCAACACGTCAGCCGAGATTTTCTGAGCAAACAATTTTTTAAGTAAGAAAACATGTCCTGGTCAAAAAATAATATAAACAAATAACATCTTTTAGTGGCGATAAAATAAGCCAGGCTTGTATTTTGATACTGCGAGAGAAATCTTGGTGGTTTTGTAAACAGATATCGCTCGAAAACGACTCAAATGGAAACCGCAAACTTGATTCCCTTGTGGTTCGAAGAGCGATGATAAAACAGAAAAGGAAATCATTAAGGGTTTGGGTAAAGGTCAAATAGTACCTACAATTAAAATGAGCGAACTATACTTTTTCGAGAACTCGAGAGTAAGAAGTCTCAAATATCCATAAAAAGATTTCTTCGCAATAATATGTGCCGGTTGAAGGTCAACAGTTGAAAAACAATTACGATTTCTTCATAATCCACTGTTTGATTACGCAAAAACTTACAGCAGCTCTCTTTATGAGGAGAATGCTACGCGTCATTGTACAGTAGGTAATTAAATTATAATTAAAAATTTTGATATTAATATTAGGATACCGTTATATTCAACTACAGTATAACTATACTTTTTCTTGTTTTTTTAGATAAATTGCACTTATGATAAAATTCCGAAGTCCTTTTACAGGATCGAGTCAGCAGTTGATTTAAAAGGCAGTTTTTATGAATAAAATATCAATATACAGTAAAGATAATATTACGTAACCATTTTCAAATAAACTTGTTATATATTCGGTGGAATTGAGTTATTAAACATTTAATTAAGAGCTGCGAACAAAGTGGCTAAAAGCCAGGTATCGAATTCACCAATCAACGTTTTATGAATTACAAATAATTTTCCGTTTAAAATCTGGATAAATTATTTTACGTTCAATCTTTCTTAGCGGATATACTTTCGGATCAGAATTACAAAGAACAGTTTAATAAAATGCCTCTGAAAATATTCATATTTTCCTTCAGAGAGCAAAAAGTAAACTGATACAAATTATGACGAAAAACAACGGAAAAACACTTATACCTTTGCCACAATATTTTTAGTACGCGACCATAGCTTCGCTCCTTTGAGTCATCGTCAGACGTCATAAAGGACGAAAACCATTGTCGTATGAAAATTATTGTGCCAATGGTAAGAGTAATTTTTCGTTATTTATCGTAATAACGGAGACCTACCGCAAAGTTGAGGACAAATTTATTGATACAGTTTGATACATTCAACATTAGGACTTTCGCCAATGATTTAATATACCTGTAAATGTAGCATATACATGTAGAAGTCATAATTTCTTACGAACTTTATTAAATCTGATAGTTTAGTGATTAAGAGCAAAAATAACGGAATGATTGCTAAATAATTATAATTAATTAATGGACATTTTAATCGTAGAAAAAAGAGCCTCTGTAAGTTGCACGACGGATGAATCGTGCCACCAAAAATCCATTTATGCCTGAAATATGAGAAAGAAATAAGTGTTTGATTGGTAAATCATTCCTCGAGTCAGAATGACAGATGTGTTGTCAGTTGAAACAGGTTTAACACCGGCTGTCGTTTGATATTTCTTGTCACAGAATAACTACCTGGTAAGAGAAAAGAAGGGGAAATGACCTACTGAAGCATACTTGTTTAAATAGAACCATGCACCACAATGTCAAAAAATTGATGTCATAGCCAGAGCAAATTAGTTTGATCTGAAGGGATTTGCAGCTTTGAATCGAAGTAGCACTCGGCAATTAACCGTAACCTATTACAGTTTAAGGTCATTGGGGCGTGGTTAACGAAGGCCATCAACATTTGGAGTTTTCCCATTTACAGAGAAGGAGAGCGATCGGATTAGAATTTAATTTGCGTGGGAGAGGGCAGTTGTTTCCCTTGAAACCTCCACTTCAACAACCGAAGCAATTGTCTTTCATTCAGGTGCATTGCTATGATGACGTTGTCAACATCCCTCTCTCTTTCTCTGAACTGCTTTGGATTCATAATTGTCGGATAATAAATTTACGGTGTCTCCATCAGTAAATACCAGATTTTTAATAGAACAATAGAGCAATTCTCTTGCTGCAAGTATCGTATATTCATGGCCTTCTCTTCCCGAGTAGGTACCATCGAGGCTAAACTGCATTAACTAGGCAAAACTCGGATAGTATTTGGAGAGTTTGCTCAGTGAGTGTAATGATGAGTCCACTGAATTGGATGCTGTTTCTGAATGTGGCGGACTCTGCTTGATGTTATGTAATTTATTTAAACACACCCCTTCCTCGTGGATGCTCTCCTGCTGTGGATCTTTCTTCTTAAAATAATACTTAAGATTTTTTCACATCCGCAGCTCCTTCCTAAGTTTTCCTCTCTATATTTATTTGGTTACGTATTATTTATGCTTTTTTCATATAACTGACGACAGGTTGGATGGAAGAAAAGACTTTGCAGTCTCAATCTTGCAAAAATAAGACCTTTATTGTACGCTCTTCTATCCCTCTCTCTTTTTGGCAAACTGACATTGCCCTTTTACCTGAATTTAGAACTTATAAAGTTACACTTTCATTATTTATTTATATTCATACATTATATACAAATCGTGTTTCACTAAAACAGATCTACGTATGAATGTATCTATGTTGCCTAATTAATGTCCACTGCCGACTGATCATGCAGCGACTGTACCTAATTATAGAATGATAAATGCAATTCCGACGCAATTAGTCACGAGGACAGGCGACGATTTACAATTCAACAACACGAACAATTTCAAATTCAAACTTAGATGTTTTTTCGTTACCAATTTTAACAAATTTTTACTTATATAAGAATGCTACAGATTATTACTTTTTATTACATTCCATTGTAAATATAAAATATTTGATGAATATAAATATAAATTTTCGATCTCGTTGATTAAGATGGTGTCGAAAACGAATCCATTCTAAAAGCGAACTTTTGAACCTTCTATTTTGTGATTCGGCGTCTTAGGCGGAGATAATGTTGTTGGAATGTCGTCTTCGAGATAAACAACCTATTTTATCGCTTATTATGACGCCGTGAAATTCATCTCTGCTTCGCTAAGGTGTATTCAATATCACACGTTTCCTCAAACGATCGGTCACGAAGCAAAGTCTCCTTATTTTCGAAATGCTCCGTTTAAAAGGTAAATATTAACGGACGGCCAAAAATAGCGCGACAAGACCATTGGCAAGCGTCTAAATATTGCTACGTGACGGAAATGACATTGAGAAAGAATAGATCGCTCACATTCAAAACAAATTCGGTCGATCCGAGGTCGAAATCGAAACCGGTTCGCCCCGGCCCACGTGTAGCCCTGGGCGACGACGCTCATGTAAGTGGCAAAAAATGCGGGAATCGATTTTGCACTTTCCATTCACCGGCAGATACGAAAGAAGAGCGAGATAAGCACGCTGCAAACAATGAAGCATCGGGGAGCCTTACCATGTCGGACGCCGTGCCGATGGCAGTGCCGCCCTCGTCGATCACGTGACATCGCACCGTCGTCGTCCCAACGTCTAGGGCGGCCACGAGGCGTCGCCGGAGGACGTCGGCGCCTCCCCCTTCCTCTTCGCTCCCCCTCCCGGGAGGCATCGCCTCACAAACAAATGCCGGTCTGAGCGGCGCAACGGGCTCTTTTCCAGCGTTAAACCTCTCTCTAGGAAGCGCAGCGGAGCACTGAGGACGGGATCGCTCAGTCCATCCGCGACCAGATAAAAAAGAGTAGGGGAGTGGGAGGGGTACCGTGAACTTCGCCCCAAAGTTGTTGCAAGGGTTCGTTGGGAGCTAAGGGATACGCGCCTCTCGCTCCCAATCACAGGGATGTTATTTGTATCGGTGGAGTCTATAAGTGGAACCGCTTTGAACCTTCCTCGGCCGGGTATTCTTTCCATTGAATGCCACGTGGTTTTATTTTAAAGGAAGGGCCTCTGAATTGTGACCCATTTTTGATATGATTGGTTGTGTTGCGATATTTCCGTTGGTGTATCGGAGTGCGGCAGAGGAGGTCGAAAAGAGAAATCGGTTCCTCTTTCGCGAATTATGACGATTTACATTCTGCCGTAGGATTTCTTGTCAATGATTATCCGGAAAAACTTACAAATACACCATAATATATATATATATATATATATATATATATATATATATATATATATATATATATATATATATATATATATATATATATATATAATACCCATAGAAGTAACAATTTATTTTTTGACATTCGTATTCTCCAACACTATTTCACTATACTTATTACTATACAATTTACTACTACTGTATAATTTACATTTTGAATGAGGTTGTAAATAGACAGAAAACAGGCTTCTATCTTATCTCTAATAATTTAATGAATTTGGTTTGAATTTTTTTATAGTGAGTGATATTAGACACCCCTAAAGTAAACCTTACGAAGGGATTTCCATCGCCTTAATACAAACACAGACATGTTTTAAGAAAAACTCATATTTAGATAAATTTGAACATGCACAAAAGAAGATTGCGGAAAAAGAAATCAAAAATGAATATAAAAAATTATCGTACTATATCACAAATAGAATATAAATGAAAGATAAAGGATGCATTTTCTTCAAAACCATCCCATTATCTGTAGCAATAATCAGGATGTTTTATACGTTTAAGTGGAAAACCTGTAAATATTCCAGAAATTTTATGCATTTGAAGAATTGATATATTGACTCATTTTTCTCCGACGTGCCTACAAGTCTGTTATAAAAAGTAATCCATTATTTAAATATAATGCCTGGATACTTTCTTTTATAAATTACACGAATTCTAGTTTTCTGAATTTCACAAATTCAGAGGACTAGAAGTAAGATGAGGTAGTTAGATCGAAACCTAAGAATATTTCAGTCATTCTAACAAACAAAAAATCCTTATTCCTTAAAATTGCCATCGATATGAATCCAGATATTATTTAAATGAATGTTAACAATGGTACGTTACGTAACAATTTTTTTCATTCCTTGATCGTCATGAATTAAAACAGTAACATCAGCTCTTACGAAATATCATCTCAAATTAGCAATGTTTCGAGACGCTGAAAGTTAGAGGGAGGAGGAAAAAACATTCTCAGGTGATTTATTCTGAATTCTTAATCAGAAATCACGTATTGCTGTATTCTAGAGATGTGCGAATCGTGATTTTCACTTCAAATCTAATTGGAATCAAATTGACTACATTATTCTAAAGTCGAATCAAAATGACTAATTATTCGATTAATTCGATACACGATGTCCGTTTACTTTCTCGTAAAATCCCAAACTTGAGCTCGAACTTCCTTAATAGCATTACAAATTTATGATAGGGAAAATTTTTAGTTAAAATATAATTTCGCGATTATGGTCATTCTTATTAGTAAATTAGTTTTTGTTAGAAGCGTTTTTTTATAAAATGTAACCTACGAATGTCACTAGAAAATTGAAAAACGAAACACAAAGAGATAAACTAAAACATAATTTTCCGCCTCTTGAATCTGTATTCGATTTGAAATTTAGTCGATTTGATTCGAAATTTATGTCGAAAATAATATTCGATTCGAAACTTCGATGATTCGCTTCGATTATTTTTAAGGTTCATCGAACGAGATTAGGAAGAATAGATCGGCATCCTCGGTATCGGCAGATCTTTGACATCATTTAATCTTCTTCTTCAAGCTAATGCGTGTCTTCTTCAATACCTCCACTCACCAAGTCCATCTTTTCTTTGATATTTCCCTTTATATCCCTCTTTCACAAGACTTTTATTCCTTAATTATATCGATATGTTCATTCCATTCTAGCTTTACTCCCTAATATCTTCTCTTCACCTCACTCTCAAGTAATGCTCATCCTGCAATCATTCGCAAAATGTTCATCTCCGTTGTTTCTAATAGCCTTCGATTTTTACAGGTATCTGGCCTTGTCTCATCCTTCGTATGTTAAAATTGGTCTGATTACTACCTTATAAATCCTTCCCTTTGTCTCTTTCCTTAAATGTTTGTTCTATCGGATAGAGGTATTCGGGAATCCTGTTTTGTCACTTAATCTCCAATATCCTTTTCAATGTCTCCACAGTGTGAGAGAACTGTTCCTAGACATTTAAATTCTTAGGCATCCTTTATTCATCCTAGACATTCTTAGTCCTATACATTTTTAAATCGATTATGCTAATAAAATTTAAAATTGCAAGTGGATCTTTTCGAGAATGTTGGGTAAGTGCTCGGAGTTAGCATTCTTCAGTCGAATAAATGAAATTCACAATTCGATTCACCATTCTTAAAATACCAAGCACCGTTTACAAAGAAGTTTTGATTTTCCTCGTCATAATTCCCACTTCCCTCCGTGAATTACTGAGTGGTTGAGTAAAGATAAGGCCCCGAGAATAATAGCACTCTCAATGACTATTGCATAAGCGCTTTGTCACCATAAAATACTCATTTTCCGTTGATAAATGTCAGTTCCTTCGGAGCATCTCGTTTGTATACAATTTGAGTTTTTTGTGTTTCCATGGTGATTTCAAGGATATTGAATGTGTATTGTTCATCGCCTAAGTGGCATCCAATTCCTGGGAAGTGCATTTGCATAAGGTCACTCCATTGGATCTCGTGATCGTCCTCTCTCTTGGAATGCTTAATTGTTCTCCACAGTTCACTTCTGCCATATTGTCCCTCAATTAAGATTCTGCTCCGAACCGTCAGGATAAACTCAGGGAAGAACTTTCTTTTGATGAATTCAATAGATTTTATCCCATTCATACAGTTTATAAATTTTAGAGTCCATTTCGGGTTTCCAGGATGTAGTATCTTAAAAGTGGATGAAGCCTTAACTTGGTGGGATTCCATTATTAGAAAAATAAAATTCGCAGTGATATTTCACTTAATCAATTCATTTTAAGACCGGTTTCGAAGAGCCTCAGTTTATCATCATATAAGAACTTATTAATCATCATTAAGTATGCTTATTTTACCTACCTGATGATGAACTAAGGCTCAACGAAAGCGGTCGTAAAATAAAGCTATCAAGTGGAATTTTACATTGTAACTTAAGTTTTTTCGATTGGTATCTTAACGAATAGTAATAAACAATATAAGGATAGATTTTTAAAATATTAGCTCAGGCTAAACTGCATTAAGATTGCTTTGAATTCATCAGTACGAATGTTAGTCGGACCTCAAGTATTACCTACACTTTGGAGAGGGAATGAGACTACTTTTTTGGATTTTTAATTTATGCTCCTGGCTTTTATGAATTTATCGTAAGCTTAATACAAAAATCATTGGCATTAATCTTACGCCAAATCAAAGGCGAGTGTATATTCTTTTAGGGTTATTTTTTTCACAGATGGAGAGTTGAATTCACCACGAAGAAATATTTAAACTAAGGTACCCAAAAAATTATGCTTTTTGCGAGTCAAGACTTTTTAGCAACTTGTAAAATTTAGTTCAAAGGAATGAAATTATGACATGTCTTCCCATGTAATCTCATTTTGAGTTACATATAAGCTGTCTCACTGCTGAGCTTTCCAAAAATTTCCGAACACACACAGATAAAAGCGTAATTTTTGCAAATAAATTAGGTTAATTGGTAAAAGAATAAACCGTGTTGGTGGAAACAGCGGCAGCGTTACTCCAAGAGAGCTATGGAAGGAAATAATCGCCAAAACGGATACTTATCACTTCTGGTCGGTTTTGGCCGAGCATTAGAGAATAATATAGCATTAAGACAGGGAAATAAAAACACCCTTTGCCTCACTCCTTTAGCAGGGTCAATATTGTAATGTAATATAATACACCGAAAGTTTGTGTTGAGAACCAATCTGATTGTTAATTCGTTGATTAGTAAATTATTCATCTTTCTATACGAATAGATTGTGGAAATATGGAATGTAAGGCAAAATACAGAGGGGAAAATGAAGGCAAAAATTGTTACAACGTAAAAAGGAGGGAGACCAAGAAACGAAATAAAGGGATATAAATACGGAATGTTACGATGCATCAAAATAGCGATTGGTGGAACACTTATTTATGAATAGATTTTAAAATTTTAGGAATTCGGAGGAGAATAATCGGTAGTAGCGACGATAAACTCCGCGATTGATGTTACTTTCCTCACCTCGAGAATGTAGTACCTGCTGAAAAGTGTTCTATTCGTAGAAATCGGAAAAGGAGAGGTAATAAGTTTAGAAAGAATTTCTATAACAAATCGGCGATTGTTACTCAGAAACATCCGGAGGCAGGATTGGAATCTTTATGGGAAAGAAGATTCAATCAAAGAATTAATTTACTAAATAAATTTAGAGCGAATTTCTTAGAAGATGTAGCCGATATTATACGCTCTCCTTGTTACATCGGCCCTTCTGATACTGTGAGAATGATAAGAGACATTGTTGTTAGAATCAGTCGATTAAAGAATTCATTGTTTCCAGAAATTATACACGAAAGTAATCAGTTAGGAAAGTTGAGTCATGGTGCATGCACCCCATGCCACATTCCGAAAGGTTGCATTGCAGGAGGTATATATAGATTTTAGAAATTTAATTTCGAAGTTTGAATCGTAATATTTATTTTCAAGAGCCGTGACTGAAGTCACGGAACTATTCGAAGAACGATACCCTTAGAAGTCTGTATCAACCGATATTACTCCGTAAATCACACTTCAAGCATCGCAGAATATTCAAACGATAACCTTCGGGAGGTCGTCGAAGCGAAGATTTCAAAACACGGAGGGAATGAACTGCAATCAAGTCATGGTGATTGCGGTGGAGTATAAGAATCAAAAGGACATTGAAATGCTATGAGAGCGTCCTGAATGTGGAGAAAGAGAAATTAGAAATTTGCCGAATGGAAAGCGATGTACGAAACAAGCCATTAATATGTTTGGGACGAGAGAGTTGTCTAATGAGAAAAAGATTAACGACGGAACACGTGGCCATGAGCCACAAATACATGGAACTCATTTTTATTTCTTACTTTCATTCGAGCCCTCATTATATTCTATTTTTTAGCGCCAAAAATATTTTAATACAAAGTATCTCCCATGAGCTTTTTACGGTGATATATACCTCAATGTAGAAATAACTTGTTCTGATACATCTGAATATATAAAGGCCCTTCGACGTGGCCATTCACGCGTAGATTTCTTACCTCTTCTATTACAGTTCACGGAAAAACGAGTGTTCGGAAAGTGTCCTATCTAGCCTATTTCTATATCTCTAATTTTTAGCAGTATCTGATTTGCCAATAAATGGAATTTATTTCATTTTTTCTCTTTTTCATATCCGCTATTCTTAAGATTTTCCTAGCCTTTGCGTACAGTATCTCTCTTACCCTTTTCCTATTTATAATTTCAATCGGCACCGCTAATATAAATATAATCTATATATAATTTCGGTAATGAAAATATAAATGCTAATCAGTAAGTTAGTATAGTAAATATGTGCAATTACTCTTACATCTGCTGATGATCATTAAGGAAGAATAACCAGTTTCCAGTTTCGGTTCAGGATCAAAGATTTAAATTTTTCGCTTCGAGTTCGGTTTTTATGCGAGTCAAAAATAACGTTCATTTTTCGCTTTAGAATCGAAGTCCCGCTGTTCGTCCACGTTCATTACAGATGAGCTCCACGAGCTTTGAATCGAATTTTGAACGTCGAAATCACTACATTTTTCTGTAACAGATGGCTTAGCTAATTTTCAATGCCTTCTCCTAAGATCATCTTTCATCTCTAGAACATTTTTTCAAATTGATTCGATTGTTTTATATTATTTCGTGCGGAAAATTTATTTTAAATAAAATATCTTGTTAGAAAGAGAAGTTTGTGAGGCAATTTCGAAAGAAATAACTAGTAGAAAATCGATGCCTAGAATAATGGCTCACTTTAAAAACGCTAATGGTCGAACGATTAAATTTCATGAAATTGAGAGGTCCTTTACATTAATAATATTTTCACGGCATATAGAAATAAAGACGTTTTTAAAACGATTTCCGTGGCATAATCATACGAGCTAAAGAAACTTCTGTTCATTCACAAAATACAAACAAAAATTATACAATGATATATTTAACAAATATACCATAATTGAACAATATTGATTGGCAATTTTGTGTAAGAATGGATTACCACCAAAACATCCAGCATGATAGGCTGTTAAATAGTGAAAAAGTAACATAGAAAATAGCAATGAACAGAAAGGTAGACGCTGTGATGAAAATTTATAACAAAATTCATAATAGGTAAAATAGGAATACTATTTATTTATTTAATAGATAGGCTTTATATCCAAATGAATGATTGGAGAGAATATTCAATAACCCAATAATAAAGAAAAATGGGGAAATTAACTAAATGACAGTAGAAGCAATTTAGAGCTTTTTTTCCTAGATTTAGTGACATATTCTTTCTTTTAGCGATTTTTTTCTGTTTTAGCTACATCTCGCAGCTATGGTCAAGTTTCTAGTACATACTATTCTAGCCCTTAAACTGCGGGGAACGTTTAAAAACGTTTTCCTAAGCGAACTGCGGGAAAACGTTTTTAAACGTTTGACCTGCTCTTCCTTCCCCATACTTGGCCTTCCCCAATTTTATGGCCCTGCCTGTGAAAGAGACGCACCCTCGCAAAATCTTTTTTCATTGTCCTAAATGTGGAAAACCCTATCTATGGGATTTCCGGCCTCCGGGTAATTCCAAGATTTGCAGAAATTGTAAGTGCATACGTACTTTCATATTTCCAAATATCAATGTATCTACTAACTGTTTGGTATCAAATTAATTAGCAAACAGCAACGAAAAGAAATAGGACAACAATTAGAATCAAAAATCGTTAGTAAACAATTAAATCATTGGCAGTTGCTTCTACGTTAGAGAAGCAACCAAAACAGTAACCGTTGACCGCAGTCATCGGAAAAAGGTCTACCCGGATTATGGGGGTTTTCTACCTGCTGCGACTAGTCTGACCACCAGGAGAAGGGAACTTTCCTCCCGCACACAGTTGTCGCGAAAAAATATACTCCCGCATCTTAAGGGCTAGTCGACCATCCTCTGATATGACATGTCTGATTGATTTTGGAATTAAAATATTGCCAGAGTAATTGAATGAAAATTATCTCATTTAAATTAAACTTTTAATATGTGTAATATCTGAAATTATATTCTATTCATAAAGGTGATTTCAAGCTATTTAATTTTTTATCTACTAGTGAAAAAGATCAAGAAAAATGAAATAAATCAAGTCCGAAAACGATATTTTAAATTTATAATAACATATCATAATTCGTAAAAATCTATTGTTACTTTTATTCGTGTATGCGTTTAGTTGGTTTTTTCCACTGTACATATTGTATGCCTGAATTTTTCAAGATTTTTACATCTTTCCTGGGGCGCCAACATTCTTGGAGTCCTGCCGATACTTATAACTTACTATCATGCGAGATATTCAACGGATATATCATTTTGCCGGTACATACATTAGTTACAGAACTGGTAAAATAATCTCAATATATATATATTTCTATTTTTAATATCTTACGTTGAGAGCAGTGTCTGGTCATCTCTCGATTCTTATTGAAGTCCGGACCTTATGTAAGTAGAGTAGGGGCGCTATCCGATGCGTTTTGCGGAAACCTCAAATTAAAAAGTAAAAATCCCATTTAGATCGGGACGGCATCTTATGTAGCTTTACTTACCCTTCTTTTAAGAGCTGTCGATTCCATCGTTCGGAGCGTTGAACTGTAATTCTTCTCTCACTTGCTTATATGTTCCTTATCATTTGTCATATGAATTTTGAAATTTTTACTCGTTTAATTGATTCTTTTTATATCTCTAACTATATTTATGCAGAAAAATAAAGAAATTATAATTTATAGTAATAATAATTTAATTAATATATTTTTCTATTTTTTCTTCTCCTTTTTGTGGGAGTTTTCCCGAAACGTGGGTTTTGTCTTTGTCAATTTTAAGTTGCAAAGTTATTTCTATACACTCTTTAATCTTTTTTATTTTTGTTTACCATAATCTTTGCAAGTATTAAATGTTAGACGACATTCGAAGGAAGGCCCTCACGGGCAAAACCTCGTCTATAAAGGGTGTATCTATCTACCTTATCCCTTATTTTGGAAAATCCACCAGCAAACAGTACGAGTGTGTGGGGCCGATTCTGTTGGTGCTTTCATTGCGCCAAACTGTGATTTATTTCCGAGTCGCCGTCCCCTTCAGTCTCTCGACAAATCACCCGCACACTAAATGAAACTTTCCTCAAACACACGGACTCCGAAAGAAAATGCCTTCGTTCATTTAGAGAAGATTAAGATGAATTTCACCCTCACACACATTAGCTGATCATGAGTGATCAGTAGTAAGTAGATGTGAGCGAATATTCAAATCAAATTAATTTTTGTGTTCGACCGAAAGTTCGAATCGAATCAAAATCTTCAAAACTTGAATTTAATCTTATGAAAAATTGAATACGAATTTAAGTGATTGAAAATTATTTCTCGTTACATTTTTTCGTTATGTTTTAAACTTTTTAAATTAGAGTGACACATTTAAAATAAATACGCTTCTAATCGATGCTAATTTATTAATCAATATGACTTTACTAATCACGAGAATTTATCTAATATAATATTTTTTTATTATTTCAATAATTTTGATTAATATATTAATGTTGGTTTGATGCGTACTCAAAAAACTGTGCCATACAAATTTCATGTAGAAAATTGAAAAACGAAACGAAGTAAGTGTAACGTAAACATAATTTTCCATCACTTAAATTTGCACTCCATTTTTTATTCCATTTGAGTTTTACAGATGACGATTCGATTTTTAATTTTTTTACATCAATTCGATGCGAAATTTCAAATAATGGCACACCTCTGTCGCTTATGAATGAGGACGTTTTTGTCTTTTATCTGTCTGCTATCGTAGTATATTGCAGTTGTTATTGCACTGTATGAACATGAGGATCTAGTTTGCTAGTTTAATTTATGATAGAATCTCACTATACCCAATACATACCGTAACTTAATTCTTATATATTTATCATATTTATTTATCATATACACGCTGCAGATGTAATTTCTTCAGATTGCAGCCCCAACTCCCATAATAATGGTAATCCACGCGGAATCATCAGATTATTGGTATTATTTGAATGAAAGCACTTCTTCCTCTTGTATCAGAGTGTATTGTTTAAGAATATAGTTAACGGCTTTCATCAATACGTTAGTAAAGGCACATCAAAAAGTTAGATTAACTACGTATAGTTTTGAATGTTCATTACTCCTTAGACAAATGTGTGTAATATTAATTCGTCTATTATCGTAATATTTTTTCCAAAGTTCCCTCGTGACCTAGAAAGGGCAATGATCCACAGCTCAAGAGCCACGATTCCCATTTTCTGTTTTGGGAATTCTGGAAGCACTTCCTCGTTAAAAGCTACACTTATGCTCTGAGATAACGCTAGGGACCAATAAAATTGTTTATCTTTAAGTGAGGACATGATCATCCTTTGTAAACTGCCTTTCAATAGGCCTCTGAATATGTTTTACTTCGCTTTCTTCATTTTTCCCGCTTTCTCCTGTTTTACACATCCCGAAATATTTCTTTTTCTTTCTCATAAATAAATTTTAATGAGAAGAAATATTTTGAAAAGAGATATCGTAAGAAATATTTCTTGGGTATGACATCTATAGCGAAGATTACAGAATAAGAATGATAACATATCTAGATAGGGTCAGAAAGGACCCCTTAAATTAGACAACCCCTCTTTCGTTTAAGTATTTCGCAGATGTATATTTTCGCTGATTTATGAATCTATGATAACTAAATATGGCTCATTATCATTATTTTAAGCAGATCATCTTCTCTATTATGCTTAAATTCTCGAACGAATATCTAAATTTTTATTTGGTTTTATACATGCGAACAAACTCTGATAATGGATCTCTGCTCCGATACCCGGGTCGTCTGCTTGTTTTCGTTGTTTTTGTGGAAAAGTTTATGTCAACTACTATAGTGTGGTAGTTCCACCAAGCTAAGCCTGCCTCCATAAATCTTAGGTTATTGAGGTATTAATTACATAATAAAAAGAAAGCCTTACTGAAATAATTTTAATCGGTGTTCTATAAACAGGACCGTCCATCTGACAAGGGATGCAGATTTACTATATGGACCCATTATATGCTCTCTAACTATTCCCTTATGATAAGTGATGGTTTATAAATAATGCATAATATTTGACGTCAATCAAAATTTTCAATAGATCTACTATCTATCTTATTTCTACATATCTATATATGCATGACTTCTGCACGATCAGGAAGTTGTCTTTTTGCATTGTTTCTATAAAAATGGAGTCCCGGACGCACACTGAGCCCTCTTCTAGCCAGCCATGGGATCTTATGTATGAATGCAACTTTTGGATATCAAGAATTATTCTTAAAACTTTGGAAAGATTGGCGGAACGGTTTTTGTTATCTTTCGAATGGTAGCATTGTGGCCAAAAAATATGCAATACAATACAATACATTAATAATATTTGTAAGCTTAGTGGTTGTCATTGGTGGGAAAATAGAAAAATAAATCCCTGTCTGGAATTCACGCCTATTTTTAGTCATAAAATAGAAATAAATAAAGAATGTTCATAATTTAGTGCGTAGATGAACGAAAAAAGATTAAAAAGTCATTATCAGAGGCAATATTTACCAGAAAACAAGTATTCTTTGTCGCTGAAAGATAGAAATAAAAGAAAGTTCGTAATTTATTTGAATGAATGAAAATCATGGAGAATCCACACACGTCCAATTACTATTTATTGGTACCTGGTGAGTGCTGGGTCATAGATTTCTCCTTCCGGTTGTCTCTTTAAGGAATCGAAATCCGGTTCTCTCGCTAACTGGGTCATCACTTGTTGACATCGATCACTTTCTCGTCGCACAATCACTCCAATGAATATCTTCGATTTTTAGCTCCTTAGGTAATGGATTATGAATTGCCTCCAAGCGCTCTAATGATTGAAAATTGCGGAAGGGATGGGGCGAGAGAGGGCAACATACGCACCTGCCCGGGGCACAGAATTAGCGATGAAGGCGAATAAGACCGCTGGTGATGCAATTGAAACTGCACCGTGTTATCATTACTGTCTGGTTCGGGCTGAATTCGTCCAAATTACTGAGAAAGACAATTACCCTTACATCCTGGAGAATGGATGACGTAACTAAACTTTCGAACAGAACCCTTTTAGGTTGGGAAAATTTATTTTTCTACAAATGATACGGAAGAAGCGCTCCTTGCGTTAAGTTGCTGCAAATCAATGTGAATTTTAATTCGGCTATCATTCCATGTTTATAGTTTATGACTAACCGAATATGTAACTTCCTTTTATGTGTTTGACTTATAATGGTCAATTTTACTTTTGCTTAGGGTCATGATACCAAATATGGAATGCTTCAGACTTTTTTCATGTCCGTTTTTCCATGGGATTTTTCCTGATTGCACATCCTTATGGGCCAAATATCCTAATATCTTTTTCCTTGTGTTTTTCATAATAAAAGGGGGTTCTACTAAACATCAGTCTTATTCAAAAACTTGTTCAAAAATTTCATTCATCAGCCCTTTATACCCAATGCTTTAAACATTTCATTATTTTTGCAGACGAAATTTTGTGTATCTCGGATTTTAAATACATTACACAACGAAAATATTTTCACAATATCACGGCCGCATCCATCGACTGCATTTACGTAAATGTTAAAAACATGTTACATAAACGTCTTCATAAAACACTTTTTCGGTACGGAATATCCGTTGCTACTTTTACTCTCCTTTGCAATTATTTCTTTTGTATCAGTATTGAATGATTTTCTTACTACTACGATAGTTTTTTAGAAGATGAAATTTAATTTTCGTTGATGACGTATATCCGAGAGTAAAGGTCTTTCCATTTAAAGAATACCTTTGAAGAAAATTTGAATTAAGCCTTTATTCCGCTCTGAAAAAAGTTGTTTTTAAAAATTTCCACACGACAGAAAAAGATAATAACCGTGATTTCTGCTTTTTTCTACGGTTCTGCTTTGATATTTAGCTCGCCTTAATGGGATGAGTTCAACGTATGCAAATTACACCTCGTCCTTGGAAAGAAATCTTGCGCAGTTTCTAAATGAACAAAAAGTACACAACTTGTTTAAATAATTCCGTTGAACCTGTCTTACTTCAAGTAGAAATGATGCTCGGAACATGTCTTGAGCTCAATAGTATGCTCAATTGTGCGTAATTTGCGTAGTTAAATTAAAGACGGAATTAGTTTCCTTTGTGAAAAGTCGTTCCTCTTTTATCTTCCTGATCTCACTCATATTGACGCATGTTTAATCTTTCAAACTATTTGCAGTCCGCCTATTTATAAACATTAATATTCGGCTAACAATTTTAATCTTCGGTAATATCATCAATTTAATCTGTAATTCAATCAATTCTTAAGTTGATAACAAATTTACTTATAGCCCTGTTATAGTATTTCGAATATATTGAAACCACTCACATAATATTTCGTTAAATTTATTTAAAGATATTAGCATCAGTGGTGGTATTAAAAATATTAGGAACATCTCCTTATTCGTATCGAATATGTAACCTTGCACTCTAATCTTAGAGTTCTACAATTTCTACTTAAAAATTTCTTTACGAAATTTTGTGATGAGATAAGAATGAAATATTTCATGGCTGAACACTGACATTTGATTGTCTATGTAAAGCATGAATCGAAGTTTATGTACTTATAGCGTTATATCATATAGCGTAGATTTAGGAATCGGTTCCACGAACTTGGGAAATTCTAAAACCTCACGAACCGGCTGAATCTCAGCGCTGACTGGCATTTGTAATATATGTTATCTGCACTATTCCAAAATTTATCTTATGCCAACAAGTTATTTAGTAAAGGAAAGGGTGACAAATGCGGATCTTAATGGTTGGTATATTCAGAAAATGGTTAAGAGGCATTGCAGGGGAACAAGTGATAACAGCATTATATGCAAAATAGAGTTATAATCGAAATATTAAAAATTTTTGCTAATTTTATATTAGAAAACAAAAGGGAAAGGAGTTTTGTCTATTTCATGTTTAAATAAGTGCTTTGCACGTTAAAAACGAAAAGGGCACTTCTTTAGTTTGCTTTTATATCTGGAGCTAATTACAGGATCCGAGAACCATTGTTTAAATATTCTCCTCGTCATATTCTAAAAGAATGGCCTACTTTTGCAAAGAGACCATCCTTTATTATTCATCCATCTGCAATGAAGCACGTTTCACCAGATGAACAATTAGGGAAGAGAAACGTAAGAAATTTGAGGAAGTTAGACTATAGCGGGTTCATCGCCTTTTAAGCGGTATCTAATACCTTCTTTTTAATGGGACCGATAGAAAACCGCGTATTAAACGGGATGGGGTCTTAAGCGTTTTAACTGGGTTTCATTTTATTTGTGTTTATTCCGGAATGGCCTGTAAATGTTAATTTCTAACGCAGAATGTGAGATCTCGCAGAATTCGATATCCCACTGAAAATGTTTCCTCGGGATCAAAAGATCTATCTATCTAGATTGGAGAACTTGGACACTTCGCCGCGACACCTTTTTCGTCGCCACGAATTTTTCAGGAATTGAAATATTACTTGCAAAATATTTGAGATTTTTTCCCATATATTTTACAAGTAATATTTAATAGTGGAAAACTGAAAAAAGAAACCAGAAAGTAACGAAAACATAATATTCCCTCACTTAAATTTGCATTCGGTTTAAAGTTGTGTCGATTCCATTCGAAATTTCGAATATTTGTACTCTTCTAGTGAAAAATGTACGAAATCTCTCTTCATTCTACATTTTCTTTATAATAGCCACGAACCAATGTTAGCATTCATTTGTTGTCGTCTATTCCTGAGAACGTGACAGTAGTTCTTCGAATTCATCTGAAAAATATGTTCCCCGTGATTACGATAGGGAATATTTCTGAGAAGATGGCGTGTGGCAGCACCATTTGGATGACAAAGTTCTATTGACGAATCGAAGGTCTTCACGCGCTTATCATTCCAATCGCTCTCCCGTGTTTACAACGCAGATTGAAGGATACGATTCCTCGTCTTGCCACCCGGACAGTCCCTGCTCCTCGTATATCGTAATTTAAGGATGAACAGATTCGAAATATTTCTTTTAAGCGTCACTGATAATAGCGGATGATTATGTCAAAAGTGTGTTGTCGATTAGGAAAGTCAGGATAGTTAAGAGGCCCGTGGTTGTTTCAATTTGTTTAAGGCTTCAAATAAATCTACATTCATATTATCTTGATTTGCGTTAACTATGGGAAATCTATACGTGGGCAAAAGAAATATTTTGACTCTTGAAAATGCGAAAGCAAAATTAAAGGGAAGACTACATTTATTTACTTTATATTTTTGATTGGGTTGTTCGGAATTTTATGAGTTTTAAAAATAAACCAATAAGCTAGCTAAAGCTACTAGTAACTAAAGCAGTTAAAAGTTATAAAAATTTAAATGGCAAATTGACATTTATGTGTAATTAAATAAAGCTTCATCACAAGATTATTTTCAAATTTCTTTTTTTTCTTGTTAGTGTAAATCGAAGATTTCTCGATAATTTTCAGTGATGTGTTCCGTTCAGAGATTTCCGGACACGCCTAACATAAGATTGTCCGGGAATCAGCTCAGAAGAGGGTGTTGACCCTAGTCTTCCTAGCCGGTAAATTGAATTTAAAACCGCTTTTACATTTTATAAATAGCAATGCTGTGATAATGTATCCAATGTTCATCTCTCCAATCTAGCTTCAAAAGAATTTTATAGGGTTTCGACCTCGGCTGATATGAGAGTACCTCACTCTTTATTGTTCTTTCTAGAGTTTACTGAGGAGCAAATTTTATCGGAAGACTTTAAAGTTTTCCTTCCCTTGACTTAGATAAATGTAAGGATTCGACATTCAGAAATCTGGCTCGAGATAGAAATTTTCCAGATGTAAGCTGGCAAAAAATGTGATCAACATGTGGTTTTTCTTTATGGAATCCGCTTATTTCAAAGCACTATGCAATGTTGTAAAATGCACAAAATGGGCTATATTAATCAATTAGTAGGAACAAAATATGAAAATTCAATGGTAAGGTTTATTCGTAATTAATCGCAGATGCATTAAAGTATATGTATACACTGAAAATTTCTTTCGAAATTTGTTCCAGCATATTATATTTCTCCGTAAACATAATACATACATACGTCTTTATTCCCAAGCGAAATTGAGACTTGGCAGTCCCAGTACATTTAAACCCATAAGCACAGGAAATATATTAAGTACAAATAAAAACAATTGACTGAAGGGATTAACTACAAGTTTCAAAATAGAACAAAATGGTAATACAGTGAAACCCGCTCCAGCTTAAGACTTAATCCCACTTAATACACAGTTTTATCTCGATCCAATCCGTTTTACACTGAGCACATAGTAAAAATAAAGCTTTAGACGCTCTGCTACCCGGTTATAAGGCGGATTTTTCCCGTCCATAGGTACACTGCAACCTGTTATAACTGCATCTACCTCAGTAGATGCAGTGAAATCGTCCAAATAATTCTGGTTGTATAAGGAGTGTTCAAATGAAAGGGTGCGAAATGACACTGTGGGTAGAATTGATATCTTTATTCAAAAGTAATTACTGTGTCCTTCTGTTCATCGTCCCAGTTGAAGGGCTTCTCTTTGTGATGTTTTATATTTTTAGCGGACCAAACAGATGGAAGTCATGAGGTGACATGTCCAGGCTTTAGAATGGATGATCAAGCGACTTGGATTAGCCCAGTACACTTTGTGTGACCCTGTTATCGAAAAGCAGAATCACGTGAGCAGCCCTGACTTTGAGGGACTTCTGTTCCGGTAGCGTAGGCTACGGACACACCGTCTTCCCCCGTTATGGCCACCATCCGACGATGACTATTGGCCGGTTTAACACCTTCCACAGTCATAAATCTGATGAAAACTTGCTGCTGTTCAATCGTCGAATTTTTCAAAGTGAGCGCCATAATGTCCTCGTACGCACTATCGCGTCATTTGGACGGAAAACGCAATCAATATGTCAAGAACTGGCTATTGTCACAGCCACAGGAGTTCTGGGAGCAGGGAATCTTTCGGCTCGTTAAACAGTTGCTTAGTTGTGCACAGGCCTCTGGTGTTTACTTTTGAACAAAGACATCAATTATACCCACAGTGTCGTACCTTTTCATTTGAGCACCCCTCGTATATCTGTTAAAATAGACTATATACCTGAAACTGAGACAAACAAAGCAAACTAAAGAAGATTCCTTTTCATTTCGTAGGTGTAAAGCTTATAAACCTCTCCACGGGTTACCACCTTATCGTGGTGGAGAGGTTTGCGTGCCCCAATGACCCGGAGAGCTATGCTGGCGGGAGCTTCAGCTCCTGGTAGGGCCACCCATGCCAGACAGGTCAAAGGGTAGGGGACAGACGAAGTGTAACCCACTGGTCCTCCAGGTTGGGGGTTGTGCAACTGGCCGGTAACCTGTTCATGTAAAACCTTGAGAACTCATAAGCTTCACGTTGAGCCTCGGAATCGGACTGGATTTAATAGACGACGACTAGGCAAGGATAAGGACTTGAATACTGGAATAACGGGTATATTAAACATCGCCACATGGAATGTACAAGGCCTGGGTACACACGAATTAGAACTAAATAATGTTCTTAAAAAATATAGAGCCAATATAGCTGTCATCACAGAAACCAAAAAGAAACTCAAAGGCACAAAGGAACTAGAAGATTATGTGATGATATACAGTGGAGTTGATCAGAATAGAAGAGCTTGTTGTGGGGTAGCTGTATTAATAGATAAGAGATGGAGGAAAAATATCAGGGAATATACTTTCATAGATGAAAGAATAATTACTCTAAGGCTCAAATTTGATAGAGGCCATTTGACAATAATTGGAGCATACGCTCCTGAAGAAGGAAAAAAGGAAGAGTCAGAGTCATTCTACCAGAAACTACAGAAAGAAATAGAGAAAGTGAACAACAAAGATCACGTCATATTAGCGGGTGACCTGAATGCTAGAATTGGGAAAGAACCAATCCCAAAATTAATTGGCTTATACGGAGAGGACCATCTCAACCAGAATGGGAAAAGATTAAGAGAATTTATAAGTTTTAATGAACTAAAAGTGACAAATACTTTCTTCAAGAAGAAAGATATAAATAAATTCACCTGGTCAGCTCGAGGTCACCGGTCTCTGATTGATTATATAATAGTCAATCAGAAGCTAGCCACAAGAATAACAGACACCCATGTATATAGGGGAGCAAATATCTACTCTGATCATTTCCTTGTCCAAGCAAAAATACAACTATGGTCAAAATGGAAAAAACAAAACTTAAGAACAAAGCCGGTAAAAGTAGAAAACAAAACATTCAAAACATATCTGTTAAAAGAGGATAGCATCCGGAGATTGTACCAACACAGGCTGACACAACTGCTCGAACAAATAGAAACAGACCACAATGTTAATGTAGAATGGAAAAACATTAAGAATGCTGTTACACAAATATCAATGGAAGTTTTAGATTACAGAATCAAAAAGAAACGAAAAAGAGGTTTAAAAATTTGGAACGAGGAGATAGCAGAAGCCATTGAAGAAAAGAACAAAGCATTCAGAGAACATTTGCAAAAAAGAACAGAGGAATCAAAGGAAAAGTACCACAGCATAAGGAATCATACAAAAACAATAGTGAGAAAGGCGCATATGGAATCATGGGACAGATTTATTAGTGGAATAGAGGATGATCTGCATGGAAGACAAGAAATATCATATAAACTAATGAAACACCTCAACAAGTCAGAGAAGGATACAGCACGGTTGAATGTGATACCAATGGAAGATTGGATAAAACATTATAAGAAATTATGGTATGATCCAGTATTAAAGGAAGTGTTTAAAATGCCAGAAAAATCAGTTGATGTAGACCCTATTGAATTGAAAGAACTAGAAGACGCTCTGAATAAAACAAAGAATAGAAAAGCTGCTGGCATAGATGGAATTGATTCGGAGCTGATAAAGTATGGAGGTAAAATTCTGGAAAGGAGAATGCTACATTTGTACAATATGTGTTGGATAAAACATGAGATCCCGGATGAATGGAGGGTTGCCAAGGTTGTATCACTATTTAAAAAGGGAGACAGAAGTAACCCAGAGAACTACAGAGGCATAAGCCTTCTAAATACGGCGTACAAAATATACAGCAGAATAATTAATACTAGGCTACAAGCTATCTCTGATTATGTTTTATTAGAAGAACAAGCTGGCTTCAGAAAAGGAAGATCCTGTATTGACGATGTTTTTGTATTAAAACAAATTATACAAAAACGAAGAGAATTCAACCTAGAGACGCATTTAGCTTTTGTTGATTATGAAAAGGCATTTGATCATGTTAACAGAAATATGCTGTGGTCAATTATGGAGAGAAGAGGTTTCCCTAAACACTTAATAAAAGTAGTTCAGAGCCTATACAAAAATACCAGAATTGTGATTGATGCTGGAAGACAGATGACTCAAGAAATTATTACTAACCAAGGTGTTAGGCAAGGGTGCAGTATCTCACCTACACTGTTTAATTTATACATAGACGACCTTATAAGGGAATGGAAGAAAGATAATGTAGGTCCAGGTATAGAACTGAGACCCTCTGAGTTTGTAAACACGTTGCTATTCGCTGATGACCAAGTTATTATTCAAGATGATGAAGATAAATTACAAATGGCTGTCTACAAATTACATCAATTAAGCAGCATGTATAATCTAAAGATATCAATAACTAAAACGAAAACCATGGCATTTGTAGGAAACAATCCAGTAAGAACCAAAATTAGCATAGGAAGTAAAATACTTGAGCAGGTATCCCATTTCCAATACCTAGGTTGTGATATTACATATGAAGAGGATAAAGATATCACGAATAAAATAAGCAATTTTCAGAGGATCAATGGGACAATCAGAAGAACCTTAAAAGGGAAAACAAGGAGGGATACTCAACTTAAGTTTTACAAGGTGATGGCAGTTCCTGCAATGTTATATGGATCAGAATGCTGGGCAGCAAAGCAAAAAGAGCTTAAACAAATAGAGTCATCGGAAATGCGATTTCTACGGGCAGTGAAAGGATGTACAAGGCTGGATAGAATAAGGAGTTCATCCATACGGGAAGAACTAGGTATAGAGGCGATGTTAGACAAAGTAACAAGCTACAAGAATAGCTGGAGAGAGCATGTCGAACGTATGCCTCAAGAAAGACTTCCAAAGCAAGCTCTGGAGTACAAGCCATTAGGCAAAAGAAATGTTGGTAGACCAAGGCTTAGATGGTGAAGCCGGAACAGGCAATGTGCCTAATCCTGGAAGGCAGAAGAAGAAGAAGAAGAAAGCTTATAAAACCCTTTTCTTATCAAAATAAATAAGCATTCCAGTTAAAACGTTATCCAGCTTACAACGCGGTTTTAAATAGGTTCTCTGAAAAGCGTCTTAATTGTGTTTTAGTGTGTTTGGTTACGGTATCGCAGCATGTCAACGCAGTTGTTTTGATCACAAGATAAAGTTTATTCCGAGTGAATCAGCTTTATTACAAAAGATGTTATGCTCCGCGAGAAATAATATCTAGTTATTACGAAATTTGTCTGATAATATTAAAATTTCGGTTGTGAGTCATTTTTTCATTTCCTTTCTTAAAATAAAAAGAAAGTAATTGAATTTTAATCGGTATCGTTTTTTTATCGGTTATCTCCATTTAATGATCTCAGGAGAGTATATTTAAATCCCTCTTCCTTACGAATGTCTACTTGATTTTTATTTTTATATAAATTCGTTTAAGTATATATGTCCACTTAGAAGTAAACTTTAACCTGAACATTCCTTTAAAAATTACTGTCAAGATAAGTTCATTCATTCTTTCATGTAAAATAGAATTTAAGATAGTAGTATTAAATCGGTGAGTTAGTGCACGTTAAATAGTATCTATTCTGTTAGGTTGATACTGTGATTGAATTGTAAAGTAAATTACCGAAATTCATCTGTTCGCATGCGAGCTTTTTGCTGATTAGGAAGATCTGAGGAAGAGCTGATTGCTCTTATTTAATTCTTTCTTTTTTCGCTTTAATTTATTTCCTCGATGACTGTTTTAGTCATGGAGATTTTAAGCATATTTTTCCTTAATATTCCACAAGTACCTGGTTTATTGAGTACCCCTACTTTTAATTCTTTTCTAATATAACATTTGGATATTTTCATAGAATGTGTAAAATGCTAATATCTTTGTGATTTCTATTTCTTTCTCTTTATCAGTGATTGATTGCATTGTTTTCAGTTTATTTAATGCAATTTCTGTCTTATTATTTGCTTTTACGATTTTCATATTATACCCATTTTCCATTACTTATTTTATTTAACACTTTCAGTAGGTTTGCGCAGGTCTTTGTGGGTGTTTTCTTGCTTTAAACCTTTTTTCCTAAGATAATACCGTAGGTTTTTTTTTGCATCCAGTCCTTCTTAAGTTTTTTTTTCATTCTGTATCTATTCAATCGTACATTATTTACATTATATGTTTTTATTAAAACTACTGACCATAGGTTACATGGAAAGAGAGACTTTTTTGCGTTAATCTCACCCAAATAAGAGATCGTTATATCCGAAGTCATCACATCCAAAGGCAATGTGGGCTTGGGTGTACGATTTGGATTTTCGATGAAGTTCATTCAGCCAGGAGCACTCTTCTTCATATTAAATGTACTTATTAATTATCATTGACGTCATCGTCAATACATCTGCAAAAAGGAGCATACGTGAGACCGCGTTATTTCCGTAAAACAAGACGCGTATCAAGAAGGAGGGCGCCAATTGAAGGAAAAAACTTCGCCTCGCTTAAAGATGTACAGGAGAAACACATGGGAAATCTTCAAGGAAAAAGTTCTCCGTCGGAAATAGTTGTGCAAAACAGATGTGCTTAGGAATTCGCCCATATGCTGCGAAGGGTTTGCAGAGGAAATACCAAAATTCCATAAGGAGCCTATGAATGACTATTTTCCATATGAGCGAAAATGAAGTTTTTCCTAACGCCACATGCTCCTTAAAAAGACGATTTCATCGGTGGTATAAACATTTCCGCAATGTAAGCGATTCATTTATGATTTGTTTTGTGGAACTACAACAAAAGTTAATTTAATGTTCGCTGTTATGTATAAAATGATGTAGTATACGTCGAATGTTGAACTTTCTATTGGTAATTTCAGCAAAATATTTATTCTTAAAATTCCAACGTTCACTAGTTATTATGAGTGAACATAGTGATCGAAGATCGTCGTTTACTTGTAAAGAAGCAATAAGTTCTAACTCAGGCTGTAAATAGCTCATAAGGGAGAAAAATATCAATTATATTACATTAATTAGCTTAACATTCAATGAAAGACGATAAAATATTAAAAAACAAGCATTCGGAGACTTTAATTGCCTTCGTACCTTTACTACTTTCCATCTTTTGTTTAGGCAAAAATATCTCCTTATTTGTTATTTGAAGCTTGAGCAACTAAAGAGCTGAAAAAAGACCCAACTGCCAAGATATCTTTCTCATGATGTGATTCACTCACTTTTCAGACAAAAAATATCGTCTCTAGAAAAAACAACTCTATCTCCCTCTGAAAGACAAAAAAAAAGGTTTCGAAATCACACTCGTGATCGCTGTGGATCGAGACATCTTTTTACTCTGTTAGAGAATGAAGTACACAGTGCTCTTATTTCAAGCCACATCTTTCAACGTAAGTCGTCCATCTTTATTTTAATTCGAACATATATTTTCATTTTCTTCCACATCTCTACACATCGTTCAAAAACAAATAGAAGCGTTTCTTTTGCCTTATTGGCTTGTAGAATCATTCACGTTGCTGCCAGATGTATTTTCTTAGTAGCGGATAACTGCGTTTACAAGGGTCGCCTGAGTACTGATATAAAGAAATATCATTTCACCAAATACTTACATACATACATGTAACTATGGTACTTAGAATCAGGTACATTGGAAATTCTTCACATGATAAGTTCTACCTCACATTCAATCTCACTTCCATCAAATATCCTTTCACTTTACAAACAAAGTGATTTACATAAGAAACATCGCTTTAGTAATGCATAATGTAGTTCCATTTCCTTCATAAATGCACTTTGTCTTGCTCTCGAATGTCTTCCTAACATGCAAGTCATCCGTCTTGCGTTTCGATAGTGTACATTACAATTTGTAAGAAGATAAGTATGAAAATATGATGGTCATTCGTTATTTAAAAATCTATGTTAAATTTTAATGTGGTCAGTAAAATATATTCCTTAAAATTAATTAATATTAGTATTCCGTTATCTTATGCTGTCGATCTTTTGTTAGATAAGATAGATCAGGAGGGTGACAAATTAAACATCACCTTGAAGTTATTTTCTCTTTTGATTGTGATGATGTTCTGAGAAGCTTGGCAAGGTATAGAATGGTACTTCATCTAGAGCCAATTGGAAATTACTAATTGTAAGCCAGAGGAAGTGAATCTTATCTGGGCAGCGTGCCAAAACTTTAAAAACATTAACGAGGACAGTTTGCAGCTAGATTCTTAAATGCCGAACATGGTGACTTGAATTGAATCGCCTCAGAATTCTAGGCAAGGAACTTATTTTCTTATTTATCTATTTTGACCGGCTTATTTGTTTAAAACCTCGCAACACCCTCCATCACTTGCTAACCGCGCTGGCTTAAGATGAATCAGGGGAAATTTGTACGTCCCAGAGAGCTCCTACTTTTCAAAGGTCATTTATTGTAACTGCCACAAATGTTCGGAATTCTCCTCCCACTATAATGAGAGGAGTATATACTGTCGAGAAGTTTAAATTTCTATTAAACGAATATTTTTTCTAAAACTGAGCAATTCATATATTAAGACTAGTCATTTTATTTTTGCTCAGTATGTCTCTATACTAATATGTACTACTATATATGTATTCCCCTTTGCTGCGGCTTTGTACTCGACTTCGATTTATTTATAAATATTATTTTTCTTAATTTGTAATGTTGCTCTTGGCGGCCTATCACAAGAGATTAGCGAACATTATTATTATTATGATAACTCGAGCGTTGTCTCTGCGGTCATCTCTAGAGTATCGGATAGGAAAGACTCATAGATTACGCTCGTACATACGCAGGGCCGGTCAAGAGATTGTTCCGTGACGTAGAGATCCCGTAATTTACTCGACTCGACTAGCGAGTTTCCGTGTGCACATCGGGTCGTATAATTTGTTCTTTCGACTTGTCAATATAAAAACATCCGAATACGGATATGCAACTTTCGGATAAGGATCGAGTGAGGGTACAGAGATAAGAAACAAAATACTGTAAATATCAAGGAATGGGTAATGGGTGGTTTTGCACGTAAGGGCGTGCACCCAGGAAAATTCCCAAGGAAGAATAGACTTGAAAAAAGTCCGACGGGACCCGGTCCCGTCGGACTTTTTTCAAGTCTATTCTTCCTTGGGAAAATACTGTAAATATTTTAAAAACTCGTACCTAATTTTAAATAATGCATCCATTAGATTCGGATAGTAGAAGAAAGGAATTAGTTGTAAAGTAATATATTGGATGAGGACACTTGTTTAATGTATGAATATTATACTTAAAGACGTGCGATAGGAGGTATAAAAACATCGATATCCCTATCTGTCTGCTACTATAATTTTTATTGCTTTGCGGACAAACGACCAGAAGTTGATATCTGACTGGCGATTATTTTATTATAACGCTTTTCCGTTTTCTCTTGGAGTTCGAGAATGTTGTCAACTGATTAACGAAATCAACTATCTCGTCAACGACATCTGTACTGATAAATTTTTAAATTAACTTCCTTGGTAATGAAGCCTTCTATCTTAATCGAATTCCACCCGAAGGACTCTATCATAAGATCACTCCTGCTGAAACTGAAATTTTCTTCAAATAACCAAGCTGCCCAACATTGAACCATATCTGGACCTGAGACTAATCTTACTTCTTGAGCACCCCAAATCGCGCAGAAATATTCTAGGAGAGATCGTATTAGAGGAAAATACGCCATTTTTTTACTCTTGAAGAGCATTCCCTCAGAATTCAACTTGATTATCTTCGTATCTAATTCGCATTACCCAAAACTCTTCGAATATTCTATTTCTAGGAAAAACTGCAGAGTTTTGTAGTGCTACTCCTATGTATTTATAATGACTCGTGAACTCCAATAAAATGTACAAGAATGTATAGTATTCTTTGTAAATACTTGGAAGAAGAAGCAACGCTAATTACAATCGCTTATAACAATGCTATATTGCGACATTGATTTATGGATTCACGGGCTGAATTTTGGATATCATTGATTAGATGGAATATGAGACTTGCTAATCTAAATCTCGCGAAAATAAAGAAAGAGCATTTTGTCATACTTTTTAGATCTTTTAAGGCATAAGAAGGGTATTTACGCAGAACATATGTACCTTAAAATATTCCTAATGTAAAGCGTAAAACATTTTAATAGATTTTTATAGCAAGTAAGGAGATACTTAGCTCTGACTTTTACGTTCTGCGTTTCGATTTCAGATTGAAAAATCAATAAAATTTGAGAACACTCTCAATTCAATAAAGACATTGAGGGATAGTTTTCAGCCATCGAGAAAGAGTTATTGCCATTTTAATTCATGATTGTTTTACTTCATTCTATTCGTAAACTCAATTCTATACACATCAAGAACAGTTCCTTTCGCGGAGAGGAAAATCTTATCAAACAAGATAACGGCACCTGATATCGGAATTTCAAATTAATAGAAGCAGCAGTAGAACAAGATAAATCCTCCAAACCGAGTGAAAATATCAGTAGTTGAATGAGTTATCATTGTAATGCCAAGACGTAGAATTTTCATCTTCGTATCAAATTTTACATGTGTATTTAATTGGCCTTCATTACCTCAGATTTTTTAAATTTCTGTCCCATTTTCGGTGATTTACGCGGTTCCCCGCAAAATGCATTAAGAAGTGCCACCCTGAAATTAGTCCTGTCTGAGGTGGTTCAACTCCCTCTCCACCATTTGCTACTCCACTCACCCATGTTATTCATTTCATACATTTATAGTATACATTTATTCATTTACCTGAAAGGAGAAAGTGGCTGTAAGAATACGTCTAGTTCTTCCCATTTGGATAGTTCTTTTCTCAACGCCTAACCAGCGTCGTGAAATTTAAACACATCCCTAAATAAGAGAATAATAAAATCTTAAAATAGGAATATTTTGAACAAATAATTAAATACACATAGCTCAGAAGAAACTGTTTCTTACGGTCGATAACAACCCAAAAACTAGAGAAACGGCAGACTTAAGCCTTATCTCTCGTAACTTATTATTATCGATAGAGTTTTCATTATTTTTTCAAAGATTAACTGATAGATTTTGATCAATAGACGATTTATTTTTGCAATACTGAAAATGCATAAAATTTTAAATTCAAATTAAATTGATTTTCTATCAGGAAATCTTAAAATAGTTTTCATTATTCTACTCTAGTGATTCTGGAATAAATTTTACACATTTCATCCCATTTCTGTTAATTCAAGAACTGTACAAGAGAGGGGCTCTGAGGATACCAAGCACCCAGGCATGTCTTAAAAAGACTCCTTTCTATTCATAGAAAGGCAACTTTTCTTTTGAAGTCAAAGAATGCAGGTAGAAAATTTTATTATGTTGAATTGGATGCATTATGTATAAACAATCACATTGGGAATGGAAGTGGATAAGGAGTCTTTTTAGGAATTTTTCGTCCCTATTGCTAAATGGCAACTCCTGATGGCTCTCTAGTATTGTGAAAAGAATATATCAAATTATTATCGGAGGATACCATTAGTGATATAAAATTTTAAATGAATTTATAAAAATTTTCTGTGAGCCTTTGCAATAAAATACTTGCAGATTGAAATTTTTGTGTTGTAAGTTGTAAACACATTTTCCTGGATTATTTTTCTGTTGAGGATATCCTCTCAACTGAAGGAAATATTCTTTTGATATTTGGGAGCTGTTTCTTACATATTTAATTTATGCAATTAAAATGATGATTTCTCATGTGTGTCTATGAGTGGTGTGTATGTAGGGGCATTAAGGGCTATTGAACTGGTTATCTCAATTTTATAGTTGCATTCTAGGATAAACTAAAAGTTGATGTAAATTTCATATATATTCATGTAGATAATCATTACTGATTTAAGTTTTCTACTCTCATCTTAGAGCTACTGGATAAAAAATTATACAAAAGCAACTCTTAGCCAAGAAGGACCCAGGTGATAAGGCATCAAGTTTCTTATATTTCCTTCCAGATATCACATGATGTACTTTAATTTTACTTTACTTTAAGCCTTAGATTACTGGTCTTCTAAGAATCACCAAATGCACATTCCAGTTGCTATGCCTTCATTTTCAGGGGGTAAATGCATAAATGATTCTCTTATTCATTAACAGCTGTGTTCAGATGTCCTTTACTTCAGATTCAATGAATTTAAGATTTCATTAATTTAAGATTCATCAATACAATGGTTTCAGGTTCAATAAGGGGATCCTTTTTAAGGAAACATTTTTTTGTAGTGAAAAGAGGAAAAATTTGAATTGAAAATAAATTTAACCGTAGATTTGAAACTCCATCTGTAAAAAAGAGTTTATACTTGAAAGTAAATAATGTTGGGAACAAATAATGTTCTTTAATTCATAGGACAGACTGAAATCCAATCATTCTGCAAAATTAATAAAATTAAAAGCAAAGGAATAAATGAAATACCGAATTTTGTCACTTCATTGCATTGTGCCTTGTTTTTTAATTAAAACATCAAAAAGACAGTCACCTACATAAAATATAAAATACATGCAATTCTTAGGTATCAGTTTCACTTCTCCTGGCTTCCATCAAACCTCAACAGTCCTTTGAGCTAAAATTACAAACTTCTCACTAGGTTTGGGTAAGAAAACGTATAAAATACAACAGCACCGTTCAGCACATTGTCAAAAAATTGCACATAGGTTTGAAGAATACAAAAGGTATTTTCCTGAACCATACCATCTTTTGTGGTAAAGCTGCACCCATTTCCAGCTTCTTTGGCTCAGAAAAATGCAGACAATGAGTAAACTCATTGAGAGTTATCTACTACAGGATCAAAGCAACCGTCGATGATTTAAGATTGATAAAAAGATTCTTCGATCCATTTTAAAGGCAAAAGGACAGGGAATGAAGTGTGAGAGATGGTTGCCATACTTTAGCTCTTGACTTGGCAGAAAAGTCTGTTGTTGCCCAAAAATGGCCAGATATAAACATTTAATAAATAATAAAATCTCGATATAATTTTAAGAATTTTGAGTAAAATAATATTCTAGTATCATAGGTTGTCCAGAGTCCACATTAAAAAACCTTACATAACTATTGATGATCATTAAAAACTTATCATTCATTGAGATATATTAAGGCATTGATTGTTGGTCTCTCAAGAAGAGTATGTCATATGATTTTAAATTTTCTTTTTTTACAGTGACTAGGTATGTATTGTATGCATCTTTGGCTTGTGTCATTTTATCAACTGTTGTTTCACATACAATTTCGTCATTTCCTCTGATTCTGGGTAGAATAACATATCCCATAATCTCTTTCCACAGGTCTTCTTCAGTCATTACAGAGAAATTCTGCAAAAATGAATAATAGATTAGAAAAATTTATATTGTTGTTTATCGTACAGTGGTGCTTTGACTTAAAAACTGCTTAACATACAAACTTTTTGATAAATGAATTCTTTTCCTACTCCATTATGACCTAAAGATAAATTTATAATCTTGACTACTGTAGTATATATAGCCATAGGCACATGTATTTTATCATGCAATAAACCTATTACTGGGGCAACTTTTTGTCTGATTTGACAAAGTTTACAACTATTACACAGAAAAACATTACCAGCATTGTCCTAATCATTCTCTAATTTGAAAACCAAAAGAGATAATTTGATCCCAATGAGATTTTCTTACTAGAGAGTTGTTGCTCAAACTAGCCAAATCTCATGTTCATTTCATATACATTAGTTAAGCCTATCATTCAACCAATGTGTTAAAAATATGCAGAAAAAATTCAAACCATATAAAACCAAGAATCTGATGATTAAAAATAATATTATTTTTTGCATAAAAAGTTTTTCCTTAAAAACTGCCAAGACAAAATGAATTAATTGATTTACCATTAGATACAATGAAAAACTTGATTTTGAGAAAATACATATTTCAGATACAAACTCCAGTAAGTTTGCAGGTCAAGGTACCACTATAAGTATATAATAAAAATATTTTGTAGCTTCTGCAAACAGTTAATACTTCCAACAAGTTTTGATTCATAAGAGTCATTATGGCTCTATACACTCAATACCATTCAGAAGAATTAACTGTTTGTGGAAACTACAAAGTACTTTAATTACCTTCTCTGGATACAGAGACTTGGACAAGACTTTTTCAGTCTTGTCTCTTCAATCAAACACATTAAGAATAAAATGGTTAAATTTTTGCTTTCCTTCACTTAGGATTTAAATTCATCATATAAGCAATATTTTATTTTAGGCATTTAAACTTCTACAAATTCATAGCTTTACCTAAGGTAAATAAAACTCAATGATTTTTTATAGGATTGCTTTATGTTTCCCTCCAATGATCAAGTATATTTCTTCTAATTTTTTCTTGCAGTCTCTGAGAAGAGCTGTTAGGAGATATCATTTGTCATCTTTTTAAACAGATACTCTAAATTCATGCACCAAATTCCACTTGAATAATTATCAATTCATCCAATGATTCTCATTTCAGTTATGGTGTCCCTTAGAAATTATTTTGGGAATTCTCAGGGCTTTGAACCATAACCATTTTTGCTTCAGTTTTCACTCTAGTTCTATGAAAATGCCTAACTTAAGTTTGGTTCCAGTTTTGCTACAGCAGCAACCACATCTACTAGTCTAAACCTGTTTCCATCACTTCAATAACATGGTTTTTCCTATCTCCTGGTACAGCTAGTTCCAAAAAAAACTTACCACCTAAGCCGCAACCCGCATAACAGACCTGAAGCTCGATGAGAGCGAGTCTAGAGTTTTCCATGCATTCTATTGGCTCTTGGAAGGAGGAGCATTCAGACGGCGCTTTTTTAAACATTGTGAAACGCGTTGAACGTATTTGTATCGTCTTTACTAGCACGAAATCTTGTTTAAATTTAGTGTTACTTTTTACTATGTCAGCAGCATAGTATTAAAAAATGAATAAACATCGGATCTCCTTATTTCGGCCTGAAACTTCTGCGTAATTCACCTTTTTCTGGAGACATCGGGTAAACTTACTTTAGCTGCTTCAATTATCCAATAAAAAATTATGTCATTGCAAGATTGAAAAGGATTATATTATTACGTTTTTTATGCTCTTGACGCCTACAGGAGGAACTTTTAAATTTATTTAGAGGAAATTCACGACTATGACGCAAATAGAAACATGAACGAAAACTCTGCAAGGAGATAAAGAATACAATCAACTGTATTTCAACTAATTTATGTTTCAGAAGAAATGCTATCGAGAAGGGGAGCATGAAAAAACTGCGAAACCTACTAATGAAAGCAAAGATGAAAAGAAACTTAATCTGGACGAATACACCGAGAAAGAATCGTTTTAAGTCAACCTGGTAAAGAGCTCTGAAAATTAGACCCAAAACATATTACAATAAAGTAAACCAAGTAAATTACGATCAACTACATCAGATAATTACATCAAATATTATAAAAATTTTAAATACCACCAAATCATATGATAGAAAGTAAAATATTAATTGCTGTGATATCATCATTTTCTAAGGTAATCGCTTAAAATTCAAATTGCTAATTTAGTATTTTAGAAAATAACATAGATATTAGAATAGTAGCACTCTTAATTTAAATACTGAGGACTACAATTTTTTTTCACGTATCGAATAAAAAATTAATTTACGACGGAATTAACGCCAGCATTTCGTAACACTTTTACGAACATTGTTCATTGCCAGTCCCAGAAAAACCATCCCTTTAATTAAATCAAGTTCATGTTCCTTGCAAAATTATGCTGTCCCAACTTTTATCTGATGCTAAATCTCTTTCTTGCCCCGTGGTGCAAATTTTGACTCGATTTCTTCGCAGTTGAATTATTCTGCAATACAGAGAGATATAAAATTTGCTCGATACTACAATTAACAGAGCATTAGGTAATTCAGAATATATGCATCAACATGCCATTCTGTTCTTACTTCCATCAGGCATTCGTGATGACAGTATCAGATGAAGCATTATGATTTTGAGATGAGATTTGGCTGTTTCTGACAAATTCGCGTCTGAAGTTTTACTGAGTCTTTCAGAGAGAGCGGAGGACCTCCACCCTGGCCCTAGGAGTATCCCCTATTCATTCCTTTGTTGTTTCTTTTTCTTTCTTTTTCGTCCATCGAAAGGTATTGTCTATTTTCTCAAAGGAACCATAAAACGGCCGATGGGTGAAGGTGAACTCCGCTCTGAGAAAGAAAACCCACTTTTCGGCATATTGTGGATGGTCGTATGTATCCGGGGTAGCGAATTTGAAAGCGCTAATGAGGATTACCGACCGCACCCCTGCTGAGCAGGTATCTAAGGTTAGGGTATGGTGGCGGCGACCGATCACAAGTAAGGTGGGAAATGGTGGATCCGCTATTTGTTATCTTCGCCGCGGGTATTCCCTTAGGGAATGAAGATATTCAACTCTATTTTTGAGGTAGACGACCTTTCAGGACTTCTTGCAAGGAATCCAGATGGTCAAGAAACAACAGTTAGTATGGCAAATCGGAACCTTTAGACTGATTTGCATATTGCAGATAAATACCAGGTTTTTGTATACTTGCATATTGCAGGTTTACACGTTAACATCTGGTTTATTTACATTAATACCTCGCAAGCCGCCGTATGACGTATGTCATGGGGGTGTGAAAACACCCACAACACGATTTCTATTGTTATACTGAAATGATTTTCAGAACTATGCGCTAGGTGAAAGTGAGACTAATGATTAATGATCGCTGCTTCGGTTTCTGAATGCCTCAAGTAAACTATATAACCCGAATTGTTTGAATGGTGTATAATAATTAAAAGAAAAATCACCGTCAATAATTATGAATGATGGGTAATATGAGTCATGGAAGAATACGCTAAAAATAGAAACCAACGGATGGTAATCAGACTTACATGAGAATATTCCTCTAATTCTCATGATTCATACCTTAGCTGTTAAAATATTCTTGGTTCTATATGTAATCCATTATTACAACATTCACTCCAAGGACCTTCGTAGCATCATCCTTCATCCTAGGCACATCATAATTCTCTACGAATTTTGCGAAGATGTTTCGAATTTTTTTAATGGTATGTCCCGGCCAAGTCACAATTTTTCACTTCTTGTATAACCTTGGGTTAGTCGCACAACTTAATGTGCAAAGTAAAAATTACATTTCCATCGTTTAAGATCATTCTAGTTGAAATAGGACCTTCGGAAAATCTGAATGATAACATAAAGTTGAAAATGTTTGGGTGCATCATATCTGAATTAGTATCTCTATATTCTGCTTTTAAAGTGAATGGCATAAACTGTATTAGCTTATTCTAAATAACTAATTCAACAACAAAAACGAAAAAATAAGTAATGTGCCTATCGTCAATTTATATAAATCAAGCTCCTCGTCAATGATTGTTTATTTATAAATATTGTTTTTTATGCTTTATTTTGTCTCTATATTGAGCTCAAAATTTCGTAGTTTGAAATTACTTGAGAAATGAAAAATTAATTAGAGAAATACCACCTAGTATGTATTCTTTACGCTTACGAGAACCAAATCGTTTAACTTCTCTTACAACATCTATGATACAAAGTAGATAGAGCGTTGAAGATGATCTTACTAGATCGACTAAAGTTTCTATTATAATGTCACTAAAATATGAATTGAAATGTAAATACGGAATTGTAGACACGCCGTCTCAAAAACTTGAAGTTTATACGCCGTCGTATTCAATAAATTAAATGTCGCAGAAACTTGAAGTTTATACGCCGAATACCGATAAATTATATCTCTAAAGTTATTTAGAAGAAAACATTGGCTTGCATAGGTAGTAATACTAATGTTAGCGATTTCTATTGGTTTAAAAAACCTCGAAATCTCTTTCCAAAATAAATTGCTGATAAGAAGATGGTTTAGTTACTGGCTTAGTGAACTACTCGAACTTTCTTATAGAATAAAGAGAAGGTTGCTATAAAACATTGAGCATCGATATAGTATACAATTTCGGAGATTCTGCGAATAAACTGATGCATGAGAAGGAAATTTCTGAAAGTATGATGAGCCATCGACGTTATATCTTGTATATTTGAATGTTAATCATTTTTGACTAAGATATTACTTAAATTGGATAAATGAGTAGTTTCTCTGGAGGCAGTCATAAACGGAAAAAATATATGTTGGATGAGAAAATTGAGAAGGTGAGCGAGTGGGTTATACTTTTAAAAGAGGTCGTTCCTCCTACTCAAAGTAAACAATTGGTCAACTGGGAAAGCAAAAAATGCGCCTACCTATTGTGATTCATCCAAAAATCTGGAATTACCATACCTCTTACACTTTTGGTTGTTAAATTCATTTGAGTGTATGTATTACTGTTGCCGTCACTTCTCACTTCCCTATCTCTATCAAAACAGTCCCCCTCTTGAAGTCCTGGTGAATTCATTGCTTTATTCACTTCTTCCAATCACTCCTGTATCTTGCTTTTCAAATTTGTCACGGAATGTGGAGAGATGAAAAGTTTCTCATAGTCAATACATTTTAAATACGAAGGAATATTTTCAATATCACCAATCGATAAATATGTAGATAGACTAGCCATACCAAACCACCACCCATTCATCTCAATCATTAAAATTCTGTCGAAAAATATGAGAGTTACGCAGGGCCAGCCATCAACCGAGGGGAGCAAAATTTCCACATGAGCCTCATATGCGCTTCCCCATGTGATATAACAGGGTTGGAATTACAGGTAAAAAGGCCCTGGGAAAAACTATTTCACCAAGTCCCTATTATTTTGCGTATTTTTAACGTTTTCTACATTATAATAATTGTAAACGTTATAATAAACAATTGAAATATACATAATGTAGGTAGTTTTGTATACATTCAAAATTAATTGTAAATTTTACATTCATAACTAACAGTAGCATTCAATGAGCATTATGACCAAACCTCATTCGCACTATCTTTTTGTGTATTTTAGAACTTTTAAAGGTGATAAATATAGCGAGAAGAATGTTTAAGAACGTAATGGTTTGTGACTGCAACCATTTCAAGAGGAATCCACAGAAGAAATCAAGTTTATTCGATTCACACTTCAATGACACCGAAAAAAATTAATTAATTAATTCAAAATTAATGTGAAAGATGGTTGTCTCGTATCCGTCATCTTTATTCATTGAGGAAAATCGATTCTAGCACATTTTCTCTCAATTGATTTGGACGGTATAGTAAAAATGCCAACTGTATAAATGATAAAATTTACTGATTTTTTACCGATCGAATTTTAATTTCGATGCTTATCAAATGAAACAAAATGTATCTAAAATACGCAGAGAATGCCTCAAGACTTCATACTATATATTTACTTATTGTTTTTTTAATATAGCATATTAATGTGAAAGCCTAGATATGGCCATGAGTGTGCCTTACTTTACTTGTGTAGATTGCATTCACACAGGCTGTGATAAAACTGGTGATCGATATAGACTCCTTTGGTATATAATTTTAAAGGCTAATAACTGCTCTCTTGAACGATGCATAATATTAGCTAGTATTATATTATATAATACCACCCATTATAACCGCAGAGTTTTGCAAGCGAAGGCGTCGAATTCGAGGTCTATATATTTTTGGTCCGACACCGATTCAAACTGCGCGGAAATTTTCTTTCTCCCATCTCAGTCCTAAACATATCGTAAGCTCAGAGCGGCTCAGAGGCAGATTTTGCGAAAATTTCCTTCGACTTGCTCGTGCCTTTCGCCCTCAGACTCAAATTTTATGAGGGGAAGGGGGTTTGCCTCGGAATAACGGGACCTCGTGTGCGACGTGTCCCTCTGTGCGAGAAGCAATGCTAGAATATATACTGATTCGTTATAACCATTTTATAATAACTGAATTCTTGCATTACGACATCCGTATTGTTATAATACTATTCTGCTAGGCCAATGCCACCAAACTCAGGATACTAATAAATCTTTGCAATATTAACAAAGCAAATAAATCCATTTCAACTCTGCAGGCGGAGTTATGACTCAAGCAGACCATCTCCGCCATGTTTTTCCTCTCTCTCTCTCTCTCTCACTTCTTAAGGCTCGCTGGGAGGAAATTCACTGCCTGATATGCGGGTTGCGGCTTAGGTGGTAAGTTTTTTTTGGAACTAGCTGTACATTGCTACCTACCATAACCATTTCTTCACCTCATTTAATAGACCTAAAATGGTGAAGTCCTATCAACAACTGTAGTAAAAAGAGCAAACTAAAGATGTGCTTAATGGATCGTTAAAATGACTTTTTTTAAGGGTCCATCCTTACTAAGGGTAAGCTGTATAAAGTTATACCTTATCCTTCTTTCATCCATATGCCTCTACTATAAATGTGTGAAAAAGTCATGTTCATTATCTATAGTTTCTACATAGAAATAATTTTCACTGTACTCAATATACAACAGTAGTACAATAGTATGTAACAACTGCTTACCCAAGTGACACTTTTATTCTTTCTTTTTGGCCTCTGAAGCAGGAGCACCTCCTCCTCCACCACCTCCTCCAGATCCTCCACCAGAGCCTCCTCCTGACCCACCAGCTCCCCCTCCTGCTTTTCCACCACCCAACACTCTCTGCAGAGAGTCCCATATGCCACCGAGGAACAGCGCGCAGAATAGGTTTTCAAACGGCAAGAATGGATCATGGATACCAAGTAGGACAGATGACAGCTATAACAAAACAAAAGGTTAGCTTTAAAAACTACCTCATAAAATGTAATAACTACATTTATTACATTCAAAATTTCATAAAAAAACCATCTTCAAGTATTAGTAGTGATTAGAAGGGGAGTAGAGAGATTTATTGAATTTTTGCATCAATAATAGTGATTTTTTATTATTTCTGTTTTTCTTGGGATTTTTGTCATCCTTCCTGTGTGGTTGCAGGATTTCCTTTGTTAACCTTCAGTTGAGTTTTTCCCCACAACCCAAATATTTCTATTTATTTGTACCTACATCTACTACAATAGAGTACTACTATATAAATTTTGTTTCTTAGCTTGTATGTATCAATTTATTTTCTGGATTAAGTTAATCATAGTCATTTTTAATTTAATAATTTAAAATGATGACATAATGACTTCAGATTTTAGGTGGAAGAGAGGCCATTTTGGCCTAACCCTACCACAAGAGTGTAATAATATTTATCTCAATTATTTTATGGATGATTAGTTAAAACATTAAAATATTTATTATAATATAGAAGCATTGATAATAATCATATATAGCAACTGATAACTGTTGATCAGCTGTGAAGCATTGTTTTAGCAGTATTAGAAATATGTTTAAACCAGAAGTAGCAACATTATAAAAAATTACTTGAGATAGTGAAGACCTACCTTGAAGTAAACAAAGAATATCACAATTCCAAAGTAGACGAGAGCATGTGGGGCAGAGATCACATCGGTCTTCTTATCCAGGACAAATATAACAGATGCAACCAGGCAAGCCTTTGTTGGGCTGTAATGAGGGAAATTGTTTCACTTTTGCACTTTTCTAAACTTACAGAGCATAATCATTAGTGCAGCTTCTTCCATCACTGGATATTTGATAATGATATATGAATTTACTTACAAGCTGGGTTGCATGAATTCCATTGCAGTTGGTGTCCATACTCCTCTTATTAACCTCTCAAAGAGTTTCACAAATGCAGCTCCATTTCCTGTAAAAGGAAGGAACAAATTTACTGTGGATTTTTTATAAAAAATTGCCAAAGATCTGACAGTGATATGAGGACAATTTAATACACTTAATTATCATTCTTACTAATCACATAAGTTTTTCTCAGGTTAAACATTATTACAACGTTATATTACAGCATTCCATTATAACATTAAATTGCAAAATAAAATCATAAAATTACATTTTATCTCTAATTTCATAAAATATTGAAAAGTAATGAATCATTATGTTTTGATCATATTGCCAGAACTGACTTTGAGCATCCATCTTTGGATTCAGACATTGATGTGTAAGGAACATCATTTAACTTGTATTAATAACCTTCAATGCAAAATATTTTCACATAAATAGACAACAGTAATAGATAATCTGACAAAGAAAAGTACATCCTAAGGGATTCTGTTTATAAATTTATATAAGTCAGTTCCTAAATTAAATTAATTTTAAAAAATATAATATTTTATGTTCTCCTTTTCCCTATACTTCAGCTATTTCTGAAAATTAAGCTCAAAAAAGGCATAATGTCATTTCTTCCTTTATACAGTAATGATTTTTTCCTTGTTTCCATGCAAGTTATCTATCCAAAAATGTATCATCAAATGTGGAATAATGCAAAAGATATAAAAACTAGCAGTAAAAGTAATATAGAAAATACGATGGCCATAATGGGGGAAAAACTAATATATGGTTAGTTTTAGGTAGCTCTAGGTAATACAAGCAACTATTGGCTACATCTGGCAAGAGAAAATCTTTCAAAAGAAAATACCATAGCAACTATAATACCAGCTAAGTTTTAATCTATAAAATGAGTATTAAATAACTGATTTGAGATGTGCTCAAGGGAATAAAACAAGCAAAATGATAACAATAAAAGGTAAAGATGAAAATCTAGCTTTTCTACCTAGACTTACACACAGTTGTGCATAGGGAAATAAGCTTACCTTTAAGGGTGCCAATGAGTATCATAATTAAGTAAGCATTTGGATAAAGCTTTCCAGCATGAGTCACACCATCATATACTTTTTTGCATCTGGAAGCAATAGGAAAGCAATCAGTCAACAAATAATGTAGAATTTATTAACTGTGGGTTCAAAAAACTAAGTTACACATAGATATGGTTTTAGGAGTCTAATAAGATGATACTAAGGCAAAGAATATTATAACTTCATTCAGACTAAATTCTATCAAATAAGAGTATTAACTAATAATAAATAATCCTAAAGATAATCAAAAATGATACAGAATGAATTTACACTCTATCCAGCCTATTCTTTTAAATTCTATGAAAACTTTGTTATAAAATATGAAAAATAATCTGTATATGTTTATCTCTCATGTTTGGCAGCAAAATGAATCATATATACTTAATACTTCAATCCAATCCAAGTTGAAATTTTGGATTATAAGAAAATATTATGAAATTCATTCCAGAAATATTCCTGGATATTCAGATGCTGACAACTAGTGATATTTACCAATCCAAACAAACTGGATCAACTGAACTATTTCGGTTTAAAATTTACAATCTTCTTGTTGTCATCTATTTATGCTAATGAAATTTTTTACACAAAATTTACTGTGTTAAGGGGTAATTATTCCAAAAATGCATGTGACAGTTCTTTAAAAATAAATTTCCTATTTAGGCACTTCTTTAATTCTAGTATTGAAAAAAGATAAGTGTTTTACTTAATTAAGAGCAAAGATTTTTCCTTCCAATAATTTGAAGAATTTCATCATTGAAAACAGATAACAAACACAAATTTAGAAGCTTTTGTAAATAAGATTTGAAATATGATCTTTATTTTTCAGATGGATGATTAGATCTACTGCCAGACCAGTTTAGTTCATACATACATTCAATTTCATAAAGAGAATGAAAATCAAAATAAATCACAGGACTTCATTTTGCTTCTTTCGAACTTCTTTGATAATGATAAGGTAAGCTTATTATGTATTTCTCTACATCACTTTCCCCTTTGCAAAATATAGTAGTTAAGAAGATAGAATAAAAATGGTTACGTCATGAATAAGGAAAAATACAATTATTGGCTCATCAGACAGCATATACTAGTCTTGAATGTACACTACTATAAGGACATTTGTTGATGAGTTCTACAATTGCAGATCAAACAAGTAGTAGTATTAGCAGAAGAACTTAAAATCATATTGAACAGCAGGAGTAAAGTTTTCTTTTTTGAGGTTAGTATTTTTATGATAAAGAAGGGATGCAAAGCATTAGAAATTTACTGTATGAAGATATAAAAATTGGTAAAAAGGATTTACACAACTCTTTGTAAATTCCTTTTCTCTTTTATATCTAAGAAAAATGTTACCAAAACTTAGGTACCAGATATCGTAAGAAATGTTTTGCAAAAAATTAATACTTTAGTTTATTCCTAGAGGAGAAAGCCCCCAAAGCCAATACTGTCTCAAAAATTCCCAAGGAAAAATGGACATGAAAAAAGGAAGAAAGAACTGGGACTTGAACCTAGATCTTTTTATTGATTACCTTTTTACTGAGTGACCCCAGTTTTTTTTAATCTAATGTCATTTCTTTCATTGTCTGTGAGCTTTCAAAAAATTTATATATTTGTGCAGACATGTTTAGAACTACTGCAGAACCGAGAAATGGTTGATTCTTTTGGAAACTGATTTACTAATTCTGAAATACTATTAGAAAAAAGGAAAGAGTCAAAAATGAGATTAAAATGAGTTTTTATGGAGGAAAATATCATGTCATAATTTGCTCCTACTAGATTTTCTAATTAGAGGAAATTGTAATTTTAAGTCAGGTAGGAATTCACTCAATGATTGACAGATAGGAGGAAATATAACTTGAATTACTGCTTTAGTAATGCTATTTGGCATGAGAGGTAGATTTTTCATTTTTATTTTTGAATAAGAGCAAGAAATTTTATAATGATGGATTAATAAAACCATGCATTAGAATTATCTCTAAAAGCTTTAAATCTACCAAACTCAATGTAACACTTATGAGTGTAGCATTGACTATATACATATCTGCATTTAAAGTATGATGAAAAATGTATAATAATCTGAGAATATGATGAGTGTTCCCTAAAACTTGAAAACATTGTTCAGAATAGTGAGACAAACATAAAAGGGAAGGGATATTTGAGCCAGGTTGATCTGCTGCCTTTTAGGAATTGTGGCATGCACTGAAGAGCTGATTACTTTATTAATTACAATGCATATTGTATTTTCTTACCTGTATATCTCCTTCATTGCAGCACATATTAGCTTTATCGGTAAAAATTTAGCTACTTTGTAGCCGACGTCAAAAGGTGTATAAAATATTATGTACCTGGAAGGAAACAATTAGATATTTAAAAAATAATATAAACAGGAATAAATTTTGAACAAGATAATTCAATTTATATGACATTATTATAAATTTAATTTTTATAGTGAAATTAATATAGTGAATATATTAAACAGCGATCTGAATGGGATGAGCAGAAAAAGAATTTTTCAGTTTCCATCAATGCAAAATTATTATTTTCATCAAAAAATTGGGTGATTTCATAAGATTTATGCTACAATGCAGCAAAATAATATTCCAAACAATCAAATTTGAAGTAAAATCTAACACTATATAATACATATTAAAAGTGAGAATATCAAAAAAATAAATAAGCAATTTTTTGCTTTCAATGAAATAATTTGTCTTTCTAGATAATGATTGAGAAATGCATATATTGATCAAGATGCACAATTAAATTATTTAAAATTACATAATCATACATTTCATTATTGTATAGGCTCTATTAATTTAGTTTGTAACTAATAGTTTTCCAAGTTATATACAATATGTATTGTCATACATCACACACTTTTTCCCTAAAATTTGGTGCAGCAATTCTATGTGCAGGCTATACATTTTTGCTACTTTTTTATTTAAACTTTAATAATAAATAAATAGGAAATTATTAATTTTATTCATCTTTTCATATTTTGCTACAGTTTTATAACTTAAATCTTTTAAAGGCAGAATTCTTAAAAATATTTTTTAGATCAGGAGTTTGTTGAGTTAATGGAAGGAGCATACATACCAAAACAAGCTGTAAGATGATTGTGTTTACATTCTACATCAATATCTTTAAATAGGAAAAAGTATCAGATAATGATAACTTAACAGATAAGGGAAATACAAATTGTGTTGATAGTTTGGTATCTCTTGAAGAAATATTTAGAATGTTGATCAATATTATCAATTATATTCATTGTAGAATTTGAAATGATGATGCTTATGATTTCCTTACAATAAAGCCTCTGGTTTGGTCTAAAGATTCTAATTAAGAATGAAAATCAATGCTATCTGTAACTTTCAGATGAAAATAAGTAAGAGTTATCTTTCATTGGTTTGTGCATAAACAAATGCTATTTTAAAAATATACAAATATTTTTCATTTTTTAAATTCAAATACTACATTATTATATTAGCGGTATTAAAGATATAATGATAAAAATTTTATACACTGTATACATACCTAAACAACAAATGAGAGTTAGAATAAGTTTGAGTGAAAGAGTAAATAACAACAAGGATAAATAGAACTAAATGGAAGATATTATACTTACATCAAATGTATAAAATTTTAAAATATGGAGGATTAATAATCATAATGTAAATTGAAAACAGAAAACGGTACTGTTTCAAAATAACAGAACTTTGAATATTCTCAAATCAGAGAGGCACCCAAGTTTTGTGAGTCATATGTGGGGGGGAAAAAGGTAATAACACAATTGTAAAACACGTTGATTGTGATGAGAGTCCCAACAGGTCCTTGCAATAGGAGAGAATGGGCAATGGAGTAACAAGGTGGGAAAACTGAATCATAAGTTTCAGCCTACCTCTAAAAATCAATATTATTGAATCAATATCAAACATTTTCAATACATTCATCATCTGAGAGATATATTGAAACAATAATACAAATGAAAAGAACATTTAATAATATTGCTTTAGTAACATTGACTCTGTGAGCTAGGCTTCAAACATTATGGTTAAAGTAATTTTCTCTGCAATAATTACTTTGCAGTAAAGAGTTTCAGATCATGAATTAAAATGCTCCCAAATTTCAAAAGCTCTAAAGACACAAAAAATGTCTTGAAATTCAAGACTATACAATACTTATTTATGCATTAACAAGCTAATCCCTGAAATCATATTGATGAGAGCTATTGAAAGGGAAAATATAAATGATTTGATTGGGAAGATATGGAGATATAACTCACCAGACTACTGTAGCAACAATAAGCTGTGGGGTGTTCTTGAGAGGAGCAAGGGGAGGTTCTCCAAGGAGGGCATTGCATAAAATTCCACCAGCAAACACAACAAGCATTGTGGAAAGCCAGCAGGACATGGGATGTTTGCGGGAGAATGTCAGAGCTCCTGCAAATACAAACACATTATATTAACGATGGAAGATAATTAGAGCATTACACTTAATGAGAGAATTTCTGTAAATTATCATAAATGTTTTATAAGTATCTGCAAAGAATCAGTCACATGTCAGGAATTTTGAATTGCGTGATTCACAGCCCAAACTTTCACTTCTTCCACTTTCACCACTTCTTTCTATGTTGAAACACATGAATATCATAAAATACTAATATTATTTCTGCAGTAGAAAAGAATTCTTTACTTGACTTTATTTCAGCTTATTCCTAAATGTGTATGTAAATGAATTACAAAAATTAATTATGCTACAGCAAATTAGGATATGTTAGTGGTAACTGTGATGAATACCCAATTAATTCAAAGTTTTGATAATCAAAATCCAAATTTTAGGTTCAGAAGTTCAGGCATGGATCTTAATCTAAAGAGGAAATAATTTTACCTTCATAGCTATGACACAACTATATCCTAGTTAATTCAGAATTAAATTTCAAATCATAACATTCTTTTTTCCCTTAATAGCCCCATAATGTTAAATGAATCTTGGATTTTCTATCTATTCACAGTTTAAAGAGAGCACTACAAGGACCTGTATGCTACATACGGTACAATACAACTGGTTTTCCATAGATGAACTGATCACCTCGCTTGAACCAATTTTATGATGTAGTGCAATCAAAATGAGGAAAAGAAGCTCCCATTAAAGGTAAGTAGTTTTTTATCAGTTATATAAAAAATAAGATTAACCGTGTAGGAAAAGGAATTGAGAAAAGGCAGAATTAGCTTCTCATAAATCAATAGGTAATAGGTTTCATCATTTTTAGGTTCCAATCAAGAGTACTTTTCTCACTTTCCTTTTAATAGACTCTAGCACTCACTGGCAAGACATTTGAAATTCCCACACTTGGGAAAAGAATAGGTAATGAATATTTTGTATTAAGACTTCAAGCTGCTATTATACCATAGGAAACTGTGTTAACTAAATATATGCCTAAAGATAACAATCTTGATATAATTAATAGTGCAACAATAATCTTAAAAATATAATGATAATCTCAAAATCATTCAAACTACTTAAGATAGTATTAATTAATAATCATAACTCATGAATAAACCGACCTATTATTTAGAAATATTGATGAAAAAATATTAAGTTGACTTGGACTTTACTTTTCATAGACAGTAAAAAAAAACTTTACTATATATTGAATTAATCAATTTTACAATAATCGTAATAAACATCGGTTATGCACAGCTTCATAACCACCATATTTTTACTAGGCTGAGAATAAATTAACTTAAAAATGAGAAATATCTTGATAAATCGGAAATAGAAATACAGGCATTGACCTATGCACAGGTGATCACGTCATTTTAGAACGATTGCATGCAATTTAGCTTGCTCATTCATTCAAATTACTGCTGAAGAATAACTTCGCATCTCGGTAGCAACATTTTAACTTTTTTCATTGGCTCGATTATGCAAACGACTTTAAAATAGCATCCATTAGTCATCCCTCTTGGAGTACGCGAATAATCGCATCGGCCATAGAAATCATGGAGTTGAACAACCTCTCTATCTTTAATTTGAGCAACTTTATTGAGAGCGACGATCGATAAATCTGTAACGAACACCACACCCTCATGTTTCGCTTAACATTGCAGTCTCACGTTCACTTCCAGATTACTTCGCCACTTTCCTCATCAATCCGTACCAATTTACTCGGGATATTCTCTGATTTAGAAGCCTCGAGATACGTAGCCAATGGAAAGAAGGAACCCGTCTCCGAACTTTCACAATCGAAACGAAAATCTTCCAGAATGCATCTCATATCATCTGCGTACAAATCTGCTTCTAGAAATCTAAGTTTAATTTTACGATAAGCTAAGTAACGTTACGCAAAGATAGGCACCGTTAAATTTTTCGTTCCGATTTTCGCTTCAAAAAATAACATTTCGCTTCGGTAAGTGATAAAGGAGGCCCAAAAGAGCCTCTCAACTCCATAAAAAACCCAAATCAACCTTTAATTGACAATTCATAGTCACATTGTGACAGGGGAAGATAGGAAAAACGTGTTACATAATTTCACTTGAGTAGGACCAGACCAAAGATTAAAGAAAGAATCTTATTTGTGCTATAAAACTGAAAATATACTTATAAAACAACGTTTTGGATACACTTTTATACAAAAGATCGAGCAGATGTTCCCACCCCAAAATATATTTGGATGCGCCACTGCGTTTGACGTAGGCTTAAGAAGTGCATTGTTGGGAACTGCAAATCAGGATGAATTAAATATCGGTTTCCGGTCCGTTCAAGATTTTCATATATATATATATATATATATATATATATATATATATATATATATATATATATATATTTTTTTTTTTTTTTTTTTTTTTGATTCGTCTCATGTTTCCACTATGGCAAAACAACAACATTTCTCGGTTAGATGCTAAGTAATCCCGGCAAAAAGCAATCTAAGAATCCATCAAGCAACTTTTCGGCTAACGGAATAATTGATCTCGTGTTAGGTAATTCGACTTTTAATTACTTCTTAGCGATTTCATTTCTCGTTTAGCGACTTTTTAGCTACTATACAGAGTTTATCAAGCGATATCTTTGAAAATAGATTGGCATATCTAGTCATACATATTCGAAGATAAGGTAGGGTATCAGCAACTGGGAAATCCCACTTCGTCTCGTAATTTACTCTGGATTTCGTCGTCTTTACTTATATTTTTATGATTATACTGGTTAGCACATTATAAGTATCAAATAAAATATGAAGGAAAGATGTAACTCGCGTAGTAATTCGTGATAACATCGAATGGTTTATGATTCTGGCCATACATTTGAGCCATTTTGCTGAAAATACCTTTTATATGTATTCGTCAAATCCCACTTAAAGTGATTATTCCAGTACTTCAATTACATAGAGCAATATAGACAAATTTACTAACACTACGATACAGAATAGAATGAAAAGTAGCGGAAAGCCATCCATAATCAGAACAATTCCAGAAGAAATCGTAGTTATAACTGTCCCCATTTATATTTATTAACATTATATTATTATTATTTTATTTTATCAACAGTTTTTTATTATATATTTTATTCTACTTTACGGAAGATGCCTATGTGATCATATAAAATCGATTTCACGATAACAAACTTTCAAATCATTATTATATCTTATCTCGCAATTCAGAAACATATTAAAACAGTCCCAAGAAAAATATCTCGTAACTATTTTAATTAATTATCAAAACTATGATAAAGATAAGGATCGATATTTGCCAAACACCCAAGTACTTCTTGCAATTCACTGAGCTCTGTTCAAGTATATTCTCAGCGATTAACAGAGTATTGAAGTAAGCGTATAAATTAGCTTAATCAGAATCTTCGTTGATGATAGGGGAAATGTTCCATTAGTAGAAACTTAAACCAGATGTTCTGAAGTGGGAGAGTCTTATTATTTCCCTCTAATTAACTGCATTACCTCCTAAAAGGCTTTACTGGCCGCAGATAATGTGTTTCGTTGTATTTTTAAGCAATAAGAAATAGCCGAAATAATCGAATTCATTTTTTGATTAAAGAGTCGATCAAAGTTATTCTGTGTTTCCCTTTCTAACACATTTCTCGATCTTAACTAAATCGTCTTTTTCCCACTTCATTATCATGTTTAACAATACAGAATCGTACGAATTTTCCAGGATATAATTAGATATTGGACCGCAAGAAATTTGTTAAGGGATCGAAAGTTGGGCAACCCTGTTTTAAAACTTAAAGAGCAAGTAAAGGAATAGTTTAATATAGAATTATTCGAAAACACCTCCATCCGCTGATTCTGACGAATATTTATTTTGTTATTTTTAATCGAAGCTGAAAACCCCCTCCAAATGGTTAAGTAAACTTTTTCCAACGACTACAACCAACGTGCTATGTATTATATATACACGAGGGAAGAATTGTTCTAATAAAAATATTAAATTCATATTCAACGATGAAAGCGAGCCTATGAATAGCACTGTACCTTAGGGGAAAGAGAATCTTGATGACTAAGATAAGTAAAAGAATGCGGAAAATCATACGGATACGGAATTAAAAAAAACGTGAGTTAACTATCTACCCTTGGTCTTCACTGTGTATTTTGGCACAAGCTCCATTGGGGACATCCTACTAAGCTATTGCTCTCATCAATTCGTCAAAGGTTTTTTTGATTCGCACTATATCGTTGATTTCAGGGTCAAAATATGATTTTGCTTCGTAGTCCATTTAAGCGCTTTTCTGCTCGTCCAAGAGCGATTGTTTGGTTGCCAAGGAAACCCGAAACAGGTGTTGACGAACTGCAGCTGTGCCACAGAGCAGCACGCAAATTAAGCAATGTATGGCACGCAAATGAGGATACCTACTTCTAAGCAATCATGATATAAACAGAAAAATCTCTTCGAAAACTACGCCGAGGAAAGGAAACTGTCGATGGCCGAAACTTTGTTTAAGTTACACAGAATACTTTACCTATTAACTAGTTAGCATAAACTTCACAGCTATTTATATGGATATTTTCGAAGATAAAATAGTACTCTAAAGTTAAGGACCTCTTAATCGTTAGTTTTCCTTTTATGTTCTAGTTTATTTCATTTTTAGAATTTTGAATCTTGCAAAATGTCTCACTTTTATTACTGGATGGTTGAACTAGAAGAAATCGTGTTTTTCGAATTCCTGTTTTTCTTAACGGTCTCAAATGCCTTTACAGTATTTAAAATCGCCGTATTTTTTATATGGTAAAATGTAATGTATACGATCTCAATGACGTAGAATATTTTTTTCTTCCAACATATGCTGAAGTCTTAAACCTGGCTTCTTTTAACAACTGCTAACTGTATGTTCGCGTAGGTTCTTCTCTAGTGTTTTCCTTCTCCCTTAACCTTTTTTTTTTTGAGTTTCATTACACCATAGGAAACTTTTGAAATGAATATTTACTTAAGGTATACGTAACTTAATCGGGACTCGAGGCTCACATGCAGCTCTCCGGTGTCTTATTTACGGTCTCCCATTTTTAACTCCAAAACACATAAATTTAACATTAAATCTACCCTAATTTATAGGAAGAAGGAAGTAATAAATAGTTAAAGAACATTTTCTTCTACTTCATAAAATAAGAAAGTCGAATTTAATTTGTAGCTTTTTACTTGCTAGTTATAGACATATAGAGAGTCCGTGTGTGTGAGAGAGAGTGCCTTCTCGTCATTTTTTTTTTTTTTTAGAATGTTCTGCTTTTCGTACAAAGAAAGTATTTTACTTTTTTACTTCATTTTGGTCATTATTCACTCGACGATGAAGCGATGATTACCAGATAGATAATTGGAGAAGAATAATGTAATCAATTTTCGATGTATCGACTGAAGCGGAGGATTTGCAGTACTCTGAGGCACCAGCGTGCATCTGAGGAAGGGAAGGAGGCAGGGTGCCTGCGCACTGAGTGCGAACCGCGTATAAGGCGGGATAGCGTCTTAAGCGAGAGCCTCGAAAACGGGGTTTAATGGACACTAAGAATAAAATGCACGCTAACCCTTTATGCACAGCAAGTAAACAAGGCATATTCAAGGATGAATCCCTCCTTTTTTGCAATTGCTTTGTAAATACATCCAAGGTCGTCGAAATGTTAGCGAAGCAGAGACCAAGAGTTTCATGATAGAGTTCCAAGATCCTTCAAAATTAAAATAAATGTGACCATGTGTGCTTTTTATCGTCATTTCTTCCCTGTACTCAAAATAAATTAATCGTCATAAAAATCCTAATCAAGTCAGGGGATTCAAATACTCCAGTCCCTTTCCAACTGCTACATGTCTTCAGCTCAGAAATGTGACGGCTGAGTCAGTAGTAAATTTAGCCCAGCCAAACACGAATGGGTACTAGGGACACATGTTTACCCCGAAATTTCTCTAAATCGCTGCTATTTTCGAAAATCGAGCAAAAAATACAAGGAAAAAGTGGAATAAATGTGCTTTTAATTTCCAACCAAGATATGAGCTTGGCAGAAACGAAGTCTATCGAGGAAAGGAAGTGATAAAGTACCGCTTCCGTCCTTTTGAAAGGAGTTGTGGCTGATAAATAAAGCGGAATCGATTTTGTTCTGTTTCTACGCCATGGACAGTGCCGACAGGTAATAAACTCGGATCACCTCAGGATGAGATCCCCCGTGGGATTCCGTGCACTAAGGACCGCCTTAATAGCATTAAGGGCAATTCAATGTGCTGGGGCCGCTACTATAGAGTAACCAAATGTAAAAGGTCGATTATATTAAACATATACTTACAGTAGCTAGAAAAAAGGTTCACGTCAAAATAGTTAACAGTTGAATGAATTATGCTATCTCTTTCGCTAATAGAGTAAAATCTCGTTTGCCTACAGAATTCTCCCACGGCGTAAATAGTGAAATACCTTTCTTTTAAGACTCTCTTAAAGAAATCTGATCTCTCATTTATCTACAACAGAATAAACTCCCACATTGATTTTCCAGAACTAGTTTCGTTATTTAAATATCATGTTCCACTTAGGGTGACTCCGCTTCTCCATGTTTCTACATTTAGAATATCCCTTGCACAACATATATAGACTTCCAAACCTTCTGAACTCCCGCCGTGGACCCTTTCAGATAGTCGCTGGACTCATTTTCTATCATATTTTGTGTATTTTTCTCTGAGTTAGTTTTTTTTGATTTATTTTGAGGTCGTGCGTTCATGCATATGTTATATTTTACCGTTTGGTATTCACAATAAAATGTTGTCAGCACTGTGTGTGAATCTATTTAATAAATAAATAACCAGTCCGAAAAAGGAAATATAATTTCGGTTTTATATTGCCATGTTCATTTAAACGTGAGATATATTTCCATTTATAGCAATTCATTTGACCTGCACAGATTATCATGAGGCTCGTGGGAGGCCCGGGCAAGTCCACAGTGGGCTTCCACTTTCTTCAGTTCCAACAAGCATGTCTCTGGTCACTAGTACCGATTTCAAACAAGAAGATCATAAAAAATTACATTACCTCACTTTTGAATTTTAATGGGTATATAATGCATCCTGTTTATGGTAATTTTTACCAATCGTTTCCCCAAGTTTAGAGGATTTAATTTCATGGAAAAGTTCGTGGGATTCATTATCGATTCATGTTTAGAAATATGCATTTGTCCTCAAAGACTCGCCAATTGTCCCATCGAAACAGGGTTGAATAGCTGCCTGAGTTAGGTTAAAATTACCTCAAGTGCCGTTGTGATAGAAAAGACCCTAAAATATAGGATTAGGATGTCAGCTAATTTGGACATTCTGTTGAGCCGTAAATTTCCGAGCGTTTTGGCGAGCGATTAAAAAATTCTTCATTCCAAAGACATTTTAAATGCGGGTAATATTTACTGCCGGTACGTATAGCTATGCTGAAACGCACCAAAGGAGATAGAGGGTTTGAATCCAGAAAGGTAAAAGTAAACCCAGCTTGATAATGTCTTAGATATTCCGTACGCATAAGGATTCCGGTTAAATCCTCGGTTGATCGCTGTTCACTTAATTTAATTAGGACAGTTGTTGTTTAGAGTTGTTAACAACATTCGTTTTACTTTATAATTAGTTCACTTGAATTTTATGATGAAGCGGGGATGATCGCTTTCTTGAGCCAATACGTCTAGTTAAACTACTATAGAGTGCATCTTGATAAGAAAAATACTTTCTAACTTCCACAGCATCAACATCCTTCGTCAACGTGGTGACATCTTTAGATCGTATTAAAATTGCTGTTGAGGTTGCAAAAATGTTTTTCTTATCAAGATAGTTACTGTTAAATTCCACGAAGTCACATTCAATCATATTAATTTTACATTTGAATTGATAGAGACAATAATGAAGGAACAACTTTCAACTACAATTTGCCAAGTAATATTTACTTCGGAAATTATCAAATATAATATTGTTTTTCAACATAAATATCTTGTCCACCAACAGTTAAAGCGGATGAGACATCGATTCTAATTCCTCACAGCCGCTGAAAGACTTGTCGAGGAAAAGCAAACAATAAATCCAGAGCATAATAACACTCCCAATATCTAAGAGAGCTGCTTCTGCAAAGGCTGCTGAAAACCAGAAAATCTCTATCTATAACCACCTTTAAAATAGTAGCTAGTTCTTTCATTAGGTATTAAAATAGATTGTCAATGATATAAGCGTACTCGGACCGATTTCATAAGTGAACCCAAATTGCCTTTCACAAATCCCCTCCACGATTCTTTCATAGAATTCTCGAAACTAAAATATATTTGATTACTCAAAGTGATAAAGAATATAAACCGTGTGTTGAAGCGAGAAAGCGCTGAAATGGGAGAAGTATTCTTAGAATAATTTTATCAACGCACGATCGTCGGGAGAAATCTTTTGAAGTTTCATTAAGGTAACAGAAAGTTTTTTTCGAAGAGTTACGATGACAAAACCTGCTATTGCGGCGTCCCTTTTACATGACATCGCCTCGGATTATAATTAATTTATGCATGCCGAAAAGCAAGTTGATCTAAAAAGACACATTTTAAATTACCGATTCAGAATCGTATATTTTGATGTTCATGTATGGTGCATCAAAATTTCATCATATATAAAAGAAAAATCGATTCTTCGGAAATACTAGACGAGTCAAAATAGTTTTGATATAATTTTCTACATTGATAAGTACTTCCCAATGGGTAGACTATCTTAGCGAACTATAAGGGAAAAAATAAGGTTAATATAGTGAAATTAAAGTGCTTGGGGTCTCATTTTAAAGATCACGACAAGATACTGTTACAAAAAACACTCCGTAGATTCCAAAAGAGATTATTATTGTAATAACGAAATTTTATCAGAATAATTTTCATTATAAAAGAGCACTATTTATGAGAAAAATTTTCCAAACTTTGAACGGTCTACAAGAATTAGGTTCAAAAAGACGTATAATTCATATTCAAATTAATGATTGTGTTAAATAAATAAATATTAATTTTAGCTCGTAAATCATGCATTTGTTTTCCAATTAATTATTACTTTCAATCTTTATGGCATCAATTGTTGTTTCTAGAATAATTTTTCAGAATGAATTTCTGAGAATATTCACACAAACTTAAGTTGCCAACGGAGCTTTCATAGACGATCCTTGTCCTTTAACTAATTCAAATGATTTCTTTTCCTCTCGATTGTATTGTCAGTCTCGTGAACATTGCTGCTTTGAATCCAAGATAACGTGAGTAATGATCTATTTTATAGAAAAAAGCACACGTCATTTCACACGTCACCGAGAGTAAAGGGATACCCAGGTAACTCCTAATTTCTTTCATTTCTGTGAACTATTCAATCAAGACTCGATTTAAGTCTGGAAACGAAACAAGATTTTATTGCAGTCAAAATGCTATTTTCTCTATTTTTAAACGAGGTCTCGATGATCGAGCTACTGATATAAAAGAGAAGTTAGTTTTGATTTCTACTTAAGTAGAATCAAATGATTAAGTTAAGAGTTAAATTACGCAATTCTCATGTGGCTCAGCCATATTCGGTATAACGCCATAGGGAGAGAAATAAGAATACTTTGTAGTCTCTATTACACTTTGTTTTTACAAACTGGTTTCCAATCATCATCACGACTCGCTGCAGTAGAAACCAGTCGGCAGCCAAAACTAAGTTTGGAAACTACAAAGTATACTTATTTCCTTCTCCACGTATTTATCATCCTTTTTACAACAGCGAAACACCTTTCAACTGGGTATTCAGGAGCCATGAAACAACACTTATGAGCAGAATTTTATTAGCAAAACATCACTTTAGTTCCTTTCCTTAACTATTATTCTGAGGAACTTGTTTTAAAAATGATATTTTTAGTTAACTTTCTTAATGAGGGAATGGTCCTATCTGGTCCTTGTCAGTCAATTCCGATATCGCCTCATTGAACCGAATCCTTTAATGATTTTGCTAACACAAAAGGGAATCTCGTGTTCCCCACCTATGGAATACTTCCACAGAGTATGTTTTGAATTACCTTTCCTTAATATCCCTAAAAGAAATCTAGTCTTCCATCTGCCTATAAGATAATAAACTCCCATATTGATTCTCTAGAATTACTTTCGCTATTTGAACATCATCATTCTACATAAAGCAACTAGACTAACCCCTCTTCTCCATGCGTTCCTAGATTTAGGTGATCCCTTGCACAACCTTCTCTTATTTCTAGACTTCCAAACCTTCTGAACTCCCTCCACATACCTGTGGACTGTCACTGGGCGCATTCTTAAAAGAATGCAGTATAAAGATTCATGTAAATGATTTCCTAATTAAATCTTATTTTTTCTGCGTTATTTCTAGTTGATTTGCTTTTATTTTTATTTCATTCATTCATCCTTATTTACTGTAAATTTCTTGTGTTCTTTTGTTTTGTTCTTCTCTATGAAATGGTGTCAGTACAGTACGTGAATCATTTAAATAAATAAATAATGTTCGGCCACCCTTTAAAATAAATTATTAATTTTCATTCCACACTGTCTTTTAAATTGATTTATCTTTTGAATTCATTAATAATTTTATTTCTTAAAAACTAATAAACGAAGTAGTTGAGCCACATAAAAACCTTGCGAACCCTCGAAAATTATTCCTTACGATGGCTAATTTTGTTGCGGTGAATTGAGAAGGTAAGTCCTTAACGTTGGATGCTTGAATGCACTAGTGGCATTGGTATAAACTTGTCTTTATACCTGCGCTTCCTTCTTTCTTGCATCTTTGGGTTCCATTAGCATCAGACGGTTTGGGATTGCCCGGGCGATAAACACCGCGTGAAGAGGAAGTCCCAACCGAATCTTATCTCCATGCCTTTTTGCTCGAGACCCAAAATCCAACAAAACGTAGAAGAGCGACCGCGCAGAGCTGATGGAAATACAGTTCAGTATCTCATTTACAGATAGTAGCTGCACAGGATAAAACTCATCAAAGCAGAGTTGAGACTGATAGCAAACGACGATCGTCCGCAATTGAGAGGGGGCTGCCAAGTGTTCCATTTCTGTCGTCAAAGGCTATTAGAAAATGGGGGACATTGGTAAATATTGCTGATCATTTATTAATTAATCATTAATAAGTATGGGATATAAGGCGTCGTCTTTATGTACACAATAGATAATAAATTACATATCATTTACATCACTTCGACAGCTCGCTCCCGCGATTTATTTAATATTTTATGAATCTATTATTAACAGTTTATTTTAAATCGATATTTGTTAATATTTTACATGTTTATTAATATATTTTAATTTATTAAAAAATTTTTATTTTGTTAATAAATTGTTCCTGTATTCTTTAAATACCTCGTCAGTTAATTTAATGGATAAATAATGAGTCTTCTATTCTAACGAAATCCTGCATGCACAACTTGTTACGTTTTATTTTCATCTGTAGCTAATAAATAAATTAATCATAGATTCAATATGTTTGTGAGAGAAAACCATTCTTAACAACCGTTGATTATAAATAAAAATTAACAATAATGTACATCTGTACTTCAAAAAGTTTTGTCATGTTTTATAAAACAATTTTTATTCTAATCATAACGTTTCGCTTGTTACTACACATAAAATGTAGCAAACTTAGAGTGTAACTTGCTCTAAAATTCCGAGGTCCAAAACCAAAGCAACCAGGATATATCTGCATAAGTGATATTCGTAAGGTATGTGGAAAATACCGACACCCGTCTAATGGCTTTGTTTTTCGAGAAACTCTCCTTTCTTATGAATCCTCGAAGACTTACGTAGCACATGGATGCTTAAAAAATCCCATCTTCGTCTGAAATTGGGTTGCTTCGTCGACAAGAGAGTGATAATTCCTCTCAAGGCTGAGATTGCGTCGCTTAGTGAAGAACCACGCTCTTCAATTGGTGAATTTCTGAGCTGAAAGCTTATATTGCGCAATCAATACACAGTAAAACCCGTTTAAGACGCTCACTCTTAAATCCCGCTCAATGCACCGGTCCCTTTCCCACTGAACACACGGTCAAAATACCTCTTCCCGCTAATAACGCGGATTTTTCCTGTCCCCCTTAACCCTCAATCAATAAACCAAAATGTGCTCACATTATTCTCCCTTATTGTCTGTCTAGGAAAATTTTAAGAGTGAAAGATAAATAAAATTATATTACAAAGGAAGACATTCTCTTTACTCTCTAAAGCAGACCATTCTAAAAAGTATAAAACCGCAAGGGTAATCATTATTGCATAAATTATCTCGCCTACTCTAGATAATTCCTATATCCCTTCTCTTTCATTTTCCGACGTGAAAGAAATTTAAATATCGCAACCTGTTTATAGCGCAATCCCGCTTATAAGGCGGTCACTTTACTTGGTCCTCTGAAAAGCGTCTAAACCCGGTTTCACCATATCTATAGCGTTTTCCATTGAAAAGGTTCGAATTGTATAAGCAAATATCCTCAATTTACATTCGAAAGTGTGAGTTTATTTGTGATCAAAGTGCCGAGCGCAGAAGCACTGCAGAATGCCTAAGGAAATCCTTAATTGCTGGAGGATCTCGAAGCATACCTCAGCCAGACGCTATTGCATCAACCCATGGCCTACTAATTCACTCTGCTGTCTTTTGATCTTGGAGTCCTAAAGCATAGTCAAGGCCGACTTAATTTAGACTCTAATCCCTGACGATTCTTACTTCGAGCCTATTATCTGGGGACATCCCTTTTCATTCTATTATTTGGCTATCCAGACATGTCTCACATCGCCCTAGTATTTTAAATTTATATTCCAATAGTTCACATATAATCCATAGTCTGTATAAGTATGCGCATAATACGTAGCTTCAATCTTTTACAAACAGTTTTACGAAAATCTCATCACTAGTTAGTAGTATTGATAAGTGCTTTGTCAGCTGAGGACGTTTCACACACATGGGCCCCTACTGGGAATCGAATCCGGCACCACTTCCCAAGAGAAGTTCTGATTAAAGTCACAGTTCATCGCTATTAAACAAATATCCTTCCTTTGGAATTTCCCAAAAAAGCATGTTTTTATGAATGTGTGGGAGGATAAATAAACGCAAACATCAGAAAGATGAAGGTTAGGGAAGTCTTGCCGAATGCTGAGAATTATATTCTTAACTTTCGAAAGGAAAGTTTCGGTGCGTGGAAAGTGAATTTTAGGTCATTTAAAGTCATCACTAATATTTTAAATTTCTCGACTAATTGGATATTGTATAAATATTTTCCAAGGTCTAATGTGCTTCTCGTTTACTCTGATAGAAATCTTTGGGTTCTTGGCTTCAAGGCTTTCTACGACCAAACATTTTAATAAATTTTTCAATGTTATTTAGTGTAGATCCTTCATGGATTTTTGATGCAGAAGAGAAGCTATCAAAGCGATGGGATTGAGGCCTCCTACTCCTAGGAATTATGGGAGTCAAAATCGATTATTTTCAGAGAGTGTACGCCATAGAAAATCCAACTGCGGAAAGAATAAACAAAATGATAAATTAGAAGAAATATTTCTATTAATTATTAAGAATGACGGATAGACTTCACACCACATACAGATATAAATTATATATTATACACCACAAACATATTATGTAGACATACTAACGTATAGAAAATTCTTTCCTGATGGTAAAAACAGTTCCTGAGCGCGTCTTATATTTGAAGTTTCTAGTGTACTACGGAACGTTTATAAGTACAATCTTACTGCAGTCCCTTACGTAGATGAGGCACTCGCAACCGACTATTAGCCATTTATAAATCCGCACCTGCTTTGATGTTCAAACTATAGAATTATACAACGCTTTTTGTTCCCGAATTTTTAGCATTTGGAATGGGTAGAGCTGGAGAGGTAGAGAGTTTTTTCCAAAAAATAACCTAAAGATTTTCACTTTGGCAGAAAGGCCTTTGAATAGGTATTCCTCTAATGATATCAATTTTGAATGAGAATTTTTGGAAACTATTTTTAAGTGAACTTCTCTCGAAATCCCCGTAAACAACCGCAGAGCATTCTTTCCTTTAACTCCCTTAGGGACTTTAGAATCGTCTGTTTGCAGAACAAGAATCCACTTCGTAAGTGCTTTAAAAGACGAAAAGAGAGGATAATCACAGCGGAGATTTGCGGACCCACTAACTGGCAATGCGAGTTATTACACTAACGATATTACTAGTTGCATTTTAAGTAAATTGAAATATAAACACATGTAATTTGATAATAATTCGTATTATTTTATAAACATTTTGAATTGTTTAAACCATTAAAAATTAACATTTCAGATCATATTTGTTAAATATAAGAATTAAGATATAGAATTCTATTCCACGGTATACATTGTACCAATGCACAAATTCTATGCATTATATTTTAATTATATACTTATTATTATTATATATTAATACAAAATCTATGTTTTCCATATTTATACATGTATCTCTTGACTAAAATTTATATTTTTCGTCTGTTTGTGCATAAATTCCATTAAAAATAATTAATAAGACAAATAATTATAATAATTCGTTTATTTTGCTATAAAATTGTTTAAAAGATTATAAATAATAACTACAAATTGTGTTTCCTTGAAGTATTTATTATAAACTGAAATTAAGATCCCATGAATACTTTCATTATCGAAGTAGAGAACAAAAATATATTTTGGAGGTTAAGTAAAAAAATCGCTTCCGATATGGAATTAAGTACGATATCCTAGGTGTTGTTAGTCAACGATTTAAACGGCTTCTTTTCATTGTGGGAAATGAAACGCGTTTCGTTTAAGCTCTAGAAAGAGTAGTTGGCCAACTTGGTGCATCTTCAAGATGTAAATGAAGGAGAGTTCGTACGGCAGCCAAAATCATAAGCGTTCCATCTTCATCCGTAACTTCTTTAAATTTTAGATTAAACTTCTTCTTAACTTTAAATGAGAAAACGCAACGTTATTACGTTCATGGAAGAGCGCTCGACGGAGCGAACGGCGAAACTTAGCTGTATGGGATGGATTAGGTTATAAGGACATATTTAAGGAATGACGGTTCAGTATAATATCCTTTAAATAATAACTTCAGCGTTTATACCTACATATACATTTTGAAATTCTTCGATAGCTAATAAAAATGAAATTTTTATAATTAGATAATGGAAATAAAAATTCTAAATCAGCGAATCCGGGAAAATATTCTTTCTTACTTTGCTTTAATTGCAAGAGCTGTAGATATTTAATTAGAGAATCCGCGAACTATCGTAGTGTTATATTGGCTGTTCCTTTGGGACAAAGGGAACTTCTTGATTCCGGTCATTTTTCACTATACAACGAAGTAATTTTACCAAATGGACAGTTGGGGAAGAATAATGTGAAGAATTTTCAGTCTAACTGAGGTAGAGGACAGTCCGTCTGTGGAAGGGAAAATTCGCGTTTTAAGCGGGTAGTAGAGCGTCTTAAGCCGTATTTTTACCTTTAAAGTGAAAGGGACCGAAAGAAAATCGTGTCTTAAACAATTTCACCGCATATTTCAATCAATCCAATCAATTCAAATCGATTCACAGCGATATTAACCTTGAGTTATAAAAATGGACCATAATTTATCAAATTCCTTTTTTGGTGATAGTAGGTGAACTAAATTTCGTGAAACGATATAGTTATAAATAATCAAATATTCTCCTTGAATTTTGGTGGCTAATGGTCTCACAAATTAGATCAGAATTTTAAGTTTCCCGATAACATTCATTATTACGATGTTTCATCAAATTTCAAAATCGTTTTGAGGAGGTTCCTCCTATTTAGATACTAATAGCCATTAAATTACATAGCACCGCAACTATGAAGGACCGCACTATATATAAGTTTACAATTTCCGGCTCAAGATGAACGTGAAAATTTAAATGGACGAGTTCTGGGATCGCTCACCTTAAAGCTGACGACGAGGGGACTTTAGGAAGGAGTTTCCACTTAGTGCCAATATTTTAACTTTGTGGCAAGACTATACTTCCTTTATGCAAATCCAATTTCCTCTTTGAAATTTTTCTTTCAATCGTATAAGCTTTTTATACGCGGATTGCGACGGTCGAAAAGTACTTGCGATCAACTTTGAAGAGTTATTAACTGCACGCGGTGGTTTGCAAAGGATCAAAATAAAAGAAAAAATCTCTATCATTAGACTATTTACGCTTGACCTCGAAAACTGGGCTTCTTGCTCGTAATGCTTTTATTCTACCATGAGCCGGAATTATTATTATTAAATAGATACGTTACGATCGGACATATGTCCTGTCGCATCGTCAAAACAACTCCATAAATAACTCTACAATATTAAATCAGTATCTTCATTTCGTCTAAATAATAACCGATAATCATTATATGTAGTCTGAAATAACAACCAACAATAATTACATTCTAAATAATATCGAACAATCATTACTTTTTGTCTAAAATAATAACCTGCGATTTTTACATTCTGAATTATATCCAACAGTAACTCAGTTTTTCATCTAAAATAATTCAGTAACAGTATTTCATCTAAAATAATTCCAGCAACTGAGTAACTTATGGAAAGAGTTTTTTCAATAATAACATGGCAGATGAAGCGACTGAATATATTATTCACTTGCGGAGGAAAATCGGATATCTTTTTCTCACCCATTTAATTGAATCGTATGACAATTCCGTGAGTTTATGCTATTCATAAACAGTCTCTAAAAATTAAGAATTTTGCGAAATCTTTTACATTCTCTTTGCGCTTTCTCACTTGAAATCCGTTGCATGAAAATTTTTGGTTGAATTCATGAGAATTTCATTTATTTCAAACGTAGCCTTTGATGAATCTTCTGTTAGATAATGAAATATTTATCGATTTAATGCAAAATAGCATCGAAAGAGATTTTCGGAGAATTGGTAAATGAATTTTTTATGAAAAACTGAATTTTTTACCGTTTTCTGTGGGAAATTACTACCCAAAGACTACAGCATTAAAACTGTCTGTTTATCGTACTGTGTAAACTCTAAGCATATGTAGATACATGCAATTAAAAGAATTGTTTAAACCAAAAACTATTCCTTCCTTCGCGTTGAAAAATTATAAGGGTTGCATGCCAATAAATAAATTAGAAATCAGCACTTCTACGTTGATAAATTGGTATTGAATTAATGATTCGAATATATTTATAACGGCTTTTAAAACTTCGGCATGCTTCACAGTCCATTTTACTTAATCCTCCATGTCTTTCTGCACCGTTTACTTCATCCTCTATGTTTTCTTAAGCTGCACACCGCACCTATAATGGGAAGGGTCAGTAAGAGCACGTCTCGTGTAAATAAAAATTACTCGCTCTTTGGTAATCCTGAAAAAAAACGGAGGCCCGGGGAAAACCTACGACCGCGTCTGGTACCAGGTTTCCTTGAGCCACGAACAAATGTTCCAATTTCTCTCACAACTAAAATATCGGCACAAATAATACCTTTACCATTTTTTCCTCGAGTAATCGGATCGCAGAAGTCCTTAGATAAGGAAAAAATCATATAAAAAATGCACTTTTCCGTGTCGGCGATCACGTGTTCTTCTGGAACGTTTATCACGGAAGTAACTGGCATGGCCATGCTCTGCAAAGCACGGCTCTGATAGCGAAGGATTGCACACTTCGAATTGAGGATTTCAGTACAGTTTTCATCAGCTATCAGGATTCCTGATGACCAAACATGAAATTTACATTTTGTACCAAAAGAGAATGATAGAAATGAATCAATCCTTAAGTTTAGACTCCGATGATATTCTTAAAGATGATTGCTGAATTGTAATAATACAAATAAAATAAACCGAGCTTTATGTTCCTCGCATATTACGCTTAAATTCTCTTCGATAAGTAGATTCAATTATACAGAACCGAATAACAACAGTACTTGGTAATTTCCACAATTTTCATTTAATCGACCGGCTTCGATCGTTGAGATCATCTTCAGGTACACTGCGGTACAGCTCCGACAAGTGTTTTCTGATTAGTATTTGACACAATTTAAATTTAAATGACCAGTTTCAGTCATCCTCAGATACATTAAAGTCGGAACTGTACTATAGTTTATCTAGCGATGATCGTCGTTCAAATAAAAATAGTGAAAAATACTAAGCATTTTTTCATCTGGTTCTAGAAGGCGTTCCGCTAAGTTCGGCCTGGAGTTTACATTCAATCGCACATTTATTATTCTGGTCATACGCATCTCACGTTATATTTATCATTACCATGGATTTATTCCTAATGATCTGAAAATGATATATAAAATGCCGATAAAAAGCCGATGTATATCCTGTAATTTTAGTAACAACTACCGAAAATTATCCTTTCCTTAAAAAGGCCAATCGGTTAAAGACTAGAATTTGATTTATTTTGGTCAATCAAAAAACCCGCAGTTATATATCGAACATTTTGAAAATATGGCCAATAAGAGAAAATATATTTACAAAATTTGATGCTTGGAATCTTCGGATGCAAAATATTGAGCATTTTATCGGTTTGAGGAGACAAAAGGTTTACATGTGTGTGAATATCTGTTTCCTTGCCAGCCATAAATTTAGATACAATCATGGCCGATAGAAAGGCTAATCGTTCTTCCTGTTACCATTTTGATCCGGATAGCCGATATATATTAACTATAACGTTAAATTTTAAGGGCCGTTTTATCCATTTTAGATAAATATTAATGGTATCGGTAATTTATTTACGTCTCCACAGAATACCTATCGAATCTACTAAATGGATGCATTCGTGCTAACATTGAAAACCTCGTAAAGGAATCAAATATTTCATCAGAAAGGGACAAGATCTTTTGGCGTTAATTTCAGCTCGGAAATTTTTTTATCTTTAGGTAAAATTTCCGCCTAAAGGAAGGCTACTTCACGTAAAATATTTTCAAATTCAAAATGTCCGTCCTTTCTAAAATTTTCGACAAAAGATTGGAACGTTATAAGAAAAGGTCGGAGCCGGAAGTTATTTTGGTCTCTCTTCTATGTCTGGCTAATGACAAGGGATCTAAATGGAGTCGTCTAAGGAGACGAAAAAAATATTTAATTCGATTGTCCTTGACTGAGGAAAGAAAAAAAACGAGGGATTAAACTGCCGGGATAAGAGTGCAGATTGAAGCGATGAAGAGATCTCATGCAGAAATCGGTTTTTAAAGGGAAAGAAGATAGAGCGCGGGGTAAAAAAAATCGGCTTTTAATCGAATCAAACAATCGATCGGTTAATTAGTTTATACGAAAATATCAGTGCAGACCGACGTCCAGATTTAACTACTTTTTCACACTTACAAAATATATTTGAATCCTTTCTTTAGGAATTTTACTGTTCTGCGAAACTGAAACCTCCGAATTTTTATATCTTTTAAATTTATCGAAACACCGAAATATCGATGTAATTTATAGATGACCTCATTTGAAGTGCGGTCAATTCATATCGATCACATCTATTGGTTTGAATTTAAACGTGGGATAACCAAAATAGATGGTTTTTACATCACACTGAATAACCGAAATTAAGTCGTATCGAAGTTCTCCTCTGGAGAAAGTTTCACTTTTGAAATATTTCCTTCTATTTCCCGGACACATTCCCTTTCTTCGAGCAAAGTTCATTTATGACTTAAGCGTGGATTCCGGAGACAGCCTTAGAGTGCCATGCTCAGTTCCCGAAGGGAGCCCTCCCACAATGCTCTCCCGGGGCGTATCTTGAGTCGAAAATATACCCTCAACCTCTCCTACTCCATTTCTCCCGAGAAATGCTTTGGCTAAACCGTTTGGCCGGGATTCAAGGAGAAGAAAATCCGAAGCCGGGGGCTGTATCAAATGATGGAATCGGATAATTAAAATTATCCACATTTTATATTTTATCTTTATCACTACGGCTGTGGATGTTGAAAATCATTAGTTGGAAACGTATTATCGTATCGTGTATTATTAACTGATATCGAGAGAGCTAAATTTTAAAAGCGTTAAGGCCCGAATTTACCGATCATCAGCGCTCCCAAAAGATTAGATTTACCGCGATTAATTTTTATTCCTCGTAATGGGAGCGAATAAAACGAAACGGCTTAAGCATCGAGGAAAATTGTTCCTCTGCAGTGACCATAGGGAGACATAAGCGCTTCTTTAAAAATTGAAGTTTTTTTCCCTTTGCGCGCGCGGTCAGAAGTCAATAAATAACTGACGTAATACACGCATCACTTATGAAGGAAAAAACAAACAAACTGAAGCGGAACGTGGAATAGGGCAGTAAAGAACGCGCCAAATGACGATTGTATAAAAGGTGACCATTCCACGAGGCAATTGCGATGATTTGCAACTCACCGGGTCCCAGGTCTTCTCTCACATGAAGAGCGCAAAGAACGGAGTGAGCAATGTCGAAGTACGGGAACATTTTCAATTTGGTGACTTGGTTAGCCAGGTCGAGGAAAGCTTCGGGATCCATGGCTGTGGGATTATTTTCCGCAACTTGCAATGGAAACTCTTTTGAACTTTCAAATATATATCTTCCTCCCTAAGCCAAGCGTCCCCCCCCCGCGGGTCGCACGCCCGATGGACAACTCACGAACACCACCGTCCTCTACCCACACGGTATTGCTACCGCAAGCTTGGAGATCTGCGTTAGTTCAAACATTGCCCGCAAAGGGACTCTGTAATCGAAATGCAGCGATTATCGATCTGCAGCTCGAGTCGAGAGTCGACTTGACTCGATATTCATCATGGAAGAGGGAATTTAAGTTTCGTTGGTGCTGGATCATGCTTGGCCATAATTATTCGCTGTAAAAGATCGAATTAAAGTCAATTAGCTATCAAAACATAGAGATAATGTCTCAGCAAAGTACTATGATTACCATTCATAATTTTGAAAAATTCTAGATTTTACTTTTTTCACATTTTACTGAAATGCATATAAAGATTTGAACGTCCTATTAAGACGACAGAGGTTTTTCAGAGTTTTAACATTAATTTAAGTGAGAAATGGATATAATTTATAATTTAGATCTAAATTCTATTGCTTGAATCACGTATTTAGGATACGTTTGCACAGTAACCATTTTTGTCAATCGTGGGTTGTCTATAAAATTTGAGGAATATGCCTTTTTGTCGATCTTTATTTCTCTTCAGAAATATTTTTTTCCTATTAATCCAAAACACATTGAGAAGAATGCTTAAAATGTGATTTATGATAAATTCTGCATTTTAGTTTTTAATTTCACAGAATTCTTTGCCGCGATCTAACTTTAACCCATAAATTATCGATTCTCATTAAATAAACCTCACCGTATGTCATTATCACCAACGCCTTGATCATCCTGGCCACATTTTTATAACCATCAAACATTTCACCGTTTAGGATTTACTTACAGATTGATTTATAAATTTTCATTCTGGCACTACTGTCTTTACCTTTCGATTATTATTGAGGATCTTAAATGTGGATGGCGATTAAAATACGAAATGATTCCTTCATTTTATTGTTCTTAACTATCAAATCATTTAGCTCTAACTATATGAAACTTGCCAGCACGAAATTCACTTTGTTTTCGCATTTTATGCCTTATTTTATACAGATAGGTTCGTTAAAATTATTTGAAAGTTTCCTTGATCACTCAAAATTAGGGCTTTTATATTATATGTCAATGCAAACAGGCATTGCCGCGTGAGCCGAGTTTCTGCATCTTTGTAAAAGAATGTTGTGAGTTGTGCTTATGGATTTAACAACATTCCTCACGAGCGGCTTCCGGTATTCTAATAATGATCTTGCAAAATGCTATAAGAATACTTGGGGTAAAATGCTGAATGATAATAACAACTGCATGAAGATACATCCCATTAAGTTCTTAGGCTTAAGCAGAAACAGGATATTTTATTACGTCATATATCCCTCCAAGTTTGAAAAGAAATTGAAGCATTATTTCATCGGACAATGATTTGGAAGATGAAATTAACCTTTAATTCGGTGTCTAAATTAACAAGCATCAATAACTTTGAATTGACCAACTGGGAAAAAGCTTGAATTAGAAATTTAATGCGGTTTGAAGAAACGAAGCAATTCTCACTTTGACCACTCGAAGAATTCCCTTCAAGAAGATTCGCTGAGATTTGTTATTTTCTGTCATGTATCCATCCGTTCTCACTAAAAAATAACGCCACTTGGCAGAAATCGCGGTTACAAAGGTAAATTAGCAGTTCCGGTCATATTATTTGCTTACCCGTCTTCCTCAATGCTTTGTAAGGAGGAGAAGTGGGTGGGGGAAGAGGTGGTGGAGAGGGATTATAGTTCTTGGCCGGAAAAGTAGGTGGCGGAAAGATGATCTAAAAACCGGCCGTATTGGGCTGGTTTTACTGCTTTATTTGTTATCGTTTTTCTCCTGTCGCGCGCTAAAGGCGAAAGTCTTGTGTAGGATGCTAGTTGCAACATAATTTTCTCCGTTTCCCCTTTTTTTGTTCTGGTTAAATGGTGTAGAATTTTGGAATCGTGATGTTTGATAAGGTATGTATCCGTATTATTGATTAAAGGTTTCATTTTTATCCTTTGCTAACATATAGAACATGATCCTTTGTTGTGGAAATGTATAGATCTTCTCAATTGCCGCAGTCTGTATCCATTTCCGGTTTTGAGATTTTTTTGCCGTTGCTTGTCTTTATCCGTTACCTTTTATGATATTAATGAGGACGTATTAGAATATGTATTTATTTTTTACATTAAAGTATCCTTTATTCCATGATATATCTCTCGCATTTGGTAAATTTAAAGGTTATTAGAATTTTTCGTTCATCGGCGATGTTTAGAATTCTTTGAATCGTAGCCAGAAAAAATATTATCCTAAAAACCAATTTATTCAACTTAAATTCAAGTCTCTAAGAATAATTCGAGTAGACGTTGGTATTTTCTTTGATTTTTGTTCGCTGTTTCTTCGAGCCGAGTTCTATCACTACACTATCTATCTAATGATAGAACTCGGCAGTATTGCACCAATCACACGTAGATAGTTTTTTAAAAATATTATCCAGAAAATGAAGTAAGTAATCTATTTGTATTTGTAGAGTACTTAGAGCAAGTCTGTCTTACGAAACTATTTGAGTGTTATCAGTTCAAAAGACATCCATCTTTCATCGTACCTGAGGAACATACCAATTTTATAAAATACTTGTGGTGATTTCTAAGTGAATCATAGTAATGAAATTTTCCATGATGAAAGAAGTTCAATTATTCAAGATCAATGCTCATTTTGTGTGTGTGGAGTATATCACCATCCATGGAAGTTTTCCTAATCTATACCTTCCAGACAATAATGTTTTAAAAAAGAAATTATTCTATTTTCGTTTAATTTAATTGTACCTTGAATTTTCTTTAATAGGAGTTAACATCTAGTGCTTTGGAATTTTTCCAGAAATTTTTTTATAGAGGCTTAAAATTTAAGGGTTAAGTTCATTTTTCTGGGTGCTTGGCGATTTTGTCAGGAGTAATATACATCAAAGCCTAGGAACTAACAAATAGACCTCCATTTTTTATGCATACTTCCTTGTTTTTCTTTTAGATTCCTTCTTTTATTTAAAAAAATATCAATCAATGTAGGAATTACTGAACTCATAAAGTCAGTTGAAGTCATGATTTGAAGTATATTTTGTATGTTAGTTCATGGATATATAATATTCTGTTAAATATGATTCTGGCCTGATGTAGCAATGTTATTTAGTACATGTAGAATAAAAATTTTCAGGTTGTTAAAATTCTTTTTTAGTTCCTTTACAAAAAATTTTTACTAGGAAAGTTATACATTAATTTTAATGTATCTGATCTATTAATTATATTGTCAATCTTACTTTCTTGTGCGTTAATAAATTATTATTAATTTAACTCTGTTTTATATATGCCCCAGTATATTTTCTTGATTCTCTTTCATTGTGTCCATAGAATCTGTTCCATTTATCTAATAATCACCAGAAGATGTGAATATTTTCACTTTTTCTTTTGAAAAATTCTTTTGTAAGAATATTTATAGTATTTATCATTTCCTTCATTAAGAAGAATCAACTAGTTATTTGATAAGGATGTGGCCCTATTGTTGGTGAATAAGTTGAAATTCCAAACTAGTTTTTTACTTTATTTATCAGATCTCATTTATTTATGAGAAAATGTTAAGAAAGTATTTATTATTAGAAGTTGTGGTCAACATCCCTGTACAATGTTCATGTTTTTTTCTACATGGCTTAGAGAGAGTTGTCCTCTTTTATTTCTTATAATTTCTCTATACTTTCATGTATATAACAGTAAGGTGGTAATGCGTTTATCTTTATGAGTGAGCCTCTCTGTTTAGGCTGTTGAGTTTTCAAATTATTTTATCTATACATGATTCCTTTAATAACTATTTTGTTCTGGACACTTTCTATACATTAATGTTTATACCTCTACCTTTATATTACCTTGAGCAGGAGAGTACTTACATTTATCTTTGGAAAATCATGGTTCCCTTTTTTTCATTGTAACAATTTAGATATAAGGTGAAGTTATAAAATTGATAATATTTCATAATAATTTTGATAATTTTATGTGACAGGAGTTGTATATTTTTGTGGATTTTTCTGTACAGAATTCAGTGTGTATTTCATCAATGTAATCATATCAGTTCAATAGCCTCATATCACTTACCACCGTAGTAATAGTCCTGAAGCTGAGTAGTGGTTAAACCTTAGCTCTTGATGATCTCATAGGCAAAAGTCAAGCTACTTCTTCTCTTAGAATTTTTATACAAAAAATACTGATGAATTTATTGTGTTTCTGAATTCTATGTAATTTCTGATCTGTATTTATGCAGTTCCAACCTGGTCTCTACTGCCCAAAATTTATTTTTACCACCATATCTTAAATTTTCAGAAAGGTGATGAGTATTTTTCAGGCTATAAAATCAGCAGTTTAGACTCTCAATTTGTATTGACTTCATAATTAAGAAAATTCAAATGCACTTCCAAAGGACAGTGATGAAAAATGTTTCTAATAGATATATCTCTATAAGATTAAAGATTTCATTGAAAGGATAAAGATATCAACGTACCAAGGTAAAAAGAATTCTCTCATTTTAGTTCAATCATCCAAAACAAAAATTTTGAATATATTCAAAGTTCTCATCATTTAGAATCTAAGAACAACGATAAGAATATGAAATTGTAAAGAATATGTTCTTTTGAAACTTGTCTCAGGTATTGCAATGATTCTCTTTGACTTAATTTTGTTATAGAAATAGAACCTGCGAACAACTGAAGTAAACTTTCCTTAAATTTTTTCGGAATGCTTTGGTTCTCAAGTTACAGCAAACATATCTCACACACCCACACATACGAAATTACTTATGAGATTTTATGGAGTAATCAATTCATACAAGTATGTTTCATTGTATCATGTAAATGTAGTTATAAAATAGTTGAGTGACTTTATTAGGGCAAGATTGAGACTGTTGAGTCTCTTCGGACATGCGTATTTATTTATTTAAATTCCCACCCTCTCACATTACTATCAATACGAAATAGTCACATCATCATATACATACGAAGGGTGTTCAAATGAAGGTAAGGTCCTTCACTGTGTCTATCAGTTTATCGTCCGAGTTGAAGCGCTTCCCTAGGGGATGTTTTTTTAGTGGACCACACAGATGGAAGTTGCAGGGTGACATTGGGGTGGATGATCAAGGGCTTGTCTAGCGACCCTGGTGACGTGTGAATAAGACTTATCGTGGAGCAGAATCACTCCTTCCGTGAGCAGCTCTGGCCGTTTGCTTTAGATGGACCTGCGTACGGACACACAGTCTTCCCCCTATACCGCCACCATCTGGCGATGAATATTGGCTGGTTTAACACCTTCCACAGTCAGAAATCTGATGAAAACTTGCTGCTCCTCAATCGCCGATTTTGCAATGTATACGCCCTAATGTTCTCATACACTCTGCCGCGTCAATTGGACGGAACACACAATCAATCGGTGAAGGACTGACTCTTGTCACAGCCACAAGAATTCTGGTAGCAGGGAATCCTTTAGCTTGTTTAAAAGTAGGATAGTTTTGCTCAGGCTTCTGGTGATTAGTTTTGAATAAAGACTTTAATTATACACAGTGTCGTTTCGTACCTTTTTATTTGAACCCCCCTTATATATGTGATAAAATCATGTGAAAGATAATTAAATCCAGGAAAATATTCTATATAAGAAAAATAATCTATAAAAGTATAATTAATGAAAATATATGGAAGTACAATAGAAAGAACACAAATATTCACAAAGAAATTATCTATGTAAAATTGTGAAAAAAGCTTAATATGAATATAATCATAATTACCATTTATAAAACCTTACCTAGATTCCAGTTACACTATTTACAACATTAATAATAAGCATTTTTTTCAATGGGCCAAGTTTAGGCCAAAAGATCCATCTCAGGTAGTTCATTTGCACTGTGTCTATAGCCATTTTTATTCTCAGAATCCTTTCTTGTATTAGTGCCAAATCAAGTTATTGGGATTTGGATGAAAATTATACTCTACAAAGGCAGGAGGTAGATAAGAAAGGGTTGACACTGCTGTAAATAGTGCAGTGATTAATATACCTTTCTGAATGCTAATAACAGTTTTGTTTCAATCAATAAAGGCACGTAGGGGACTTAGGCAACGTGTGAAAACAACAGCATCAGAAGATGAAGGAAGTCTTCTAAATGCATGTCAAGACAACGAAAGGCATATTTGCAACAACATCCTGGGAAGGTCTCTCCCCGTTGGCCCCTTGTCATCCCTCGCTTTGATAGCATCCTTTGCTGCTTTTACCCTCCTCACACTATGCATCCTAGCCATCCACACCCACTTGCCAGAGCCTCTATTGGGCGAAGAGGGGAGTGTGGAGAAAGATCGGTTTGTGGCCGGAAGAGCGGCTCGGCATCTCTCTGACCTCACTGCATTGGGACCACGTCCCACTGGATCCAGAGAGAATGAGGAATTGGCCGGAGGTCAATTAGAAAGGAAGGCCAGGGAGGTTGGTGGAAATGCAGACCAATTTAAGTTTAAATGTCTTGTTTGTATATAACTCTGTGTGCGTATTTGCTTATGTTGTTTTTGGTCTCATGTGCATGTACACATATTGTGTTAATTGATTTAAATAATTCTCAAATCACATGAAATTGTTATTATTTCACCAAATACTGAGTGTTTTTTTATATAAACTGATCAACTCCTCTCTTATACACACTCAAAAATCCAGGAGTCATTTATTGAGGAAATCTTTATTAAATTAAGTGATGATGGTAGTATATGTAGTGTTTTAGGACAGTTTCCCAAAGTAAGTTCTGCTAATAACTTGTGAACTGTAGTATGTTAGTTATATGAAAACAAAAAAGCAAATGTAATCCTATAAAATTTTAAGTGTGAAATTATGTTGAAGTATGTTTGAAACTTGAGAATCACTTTCTCTCTTCTTTGGACTTTGTAATGGGTGAACTGCATTTAGTTTGAAGTAAAAAAAAGAAAATTGGAAAATTGCTGATGATGAAATTGAGGTTTCAGAACACTCCATTCTGTAAGACTAGCATCTTTGAAATATAAGAAACTTCACAGAAGTTGGTTATCCTTTCTCAGTGCTTCTTGTACCTAGAAGACACTAGTCTAAGTGTGGAGTGTTCCATGAAAATGAAAGTTTGGGAAACACTGCTTTAGAAATTGAATAGTAATTACTGATGAATGAACATGACATTGCCTTTTTTCTACTATTTATGTATCTGAAAAGTAGTGCACCATTTTTATGGTACATCCAGCATCTATCCTCTTTTTCATCCTCTGAAGGAGTTGATCAGATGTAAGAGCTTCAATTCAAATCTCAGTTACTTATTTATTGCACTGCTACATTACAAAGTCATCTCAGCTAAATTGCTTCAAACTTATTTAGCTTTGTGATCTCATTTTTGATAATTGTAATCATATAGCACTCGGATAGCTTCAGCTTGACATTTTTTTGTTATCACTCAAAATAAGTATTAATTTTCTTTTATTTCAATTGAGAAAGACTTAAAGATCTAATTAATTAGTTAGTAGATTGTGGACATAGATTGTGTTTTTTCTCAACTAGACTTAAAGATCTTTCGTTAGAGATTCAGGAGCTATCTGTAAACATGCAATTAAGTATAATTAAAGGGTGATGTTATAAACTAAAATGTAAATCTACTACTATCCAAGAATCTGTGACCTGGTTTTGGAATATTACATTAACATGCTCATGATCAGTTTGCCAGGAATGCATCTCCATTGCATCAAGTGGAAGTTGACGTGCAGCGTGTTAGTGGGTCTTTCTCACTACGTTTCCTTGATGGACTAACCAACGTTTACCATGGGGTTCAGAATGTAATAGTTCGTGTTTCTCACAAGACTCGACCATCTGCTCATAGTCTTCTTGTGAATTGTCACTTTGATACTGTGGCTGATAGTCCAGGTAGCCACCAAAAATAGTTAGATCAGATATATATTTATGGATATTAGTTATTTAAACCTCAGTGTACAAGTTCTTTTAGACACATTTAATTGCTTCTTTGCAAGAAATATTGGAGAAATGTTTGCTTTGATTGTAAACAAATTATAAAATGCATAATTGGCTTTTGTGAATTTTTGTGTGAATCACTGTATTGATTTAATATATAAGACAGTTTCAAAAAATATCTTCATTCTTAGTTTGAAGAAAGATGAGTTTATGAATATTCACTGATATGTAAAAATCAACTCTTTGCTTCCTTTCATAAACATTTGTGTGTGCTTTGTACTATAGCTTTTTCATTTCATAATATCAAAGTTTCTGTATGCTTTTATGTTTTGAGTTCAAGTATAGATTGAAATGTTTCTGATGAATTAATAAATTAATTATCATTGTTAGGTGCAAGTGATGATGGTGCTAGCTGTGCTATTATGATGGAAATTCTCAGGGTGGTTTCTCAATCTTCTGAACCTCTTGTTCACAACTTAATCCTCCTGTTTAATGGAGCAGAGGAGAATCTGATGCAGGTCAGTCTATTTGATCTTTTACTAGGAATGATTTGCTGATATTTACTTGAAATGATTTTTTAAATTAAATATAATTCAATGTTAACCCTTCCATCCTGGTAAAATCCTTTAGAAAACAGTGTGTTATCCCAGTCATTTTGCTGAAAGTATATGACTTTTAAAGTAAACTCTGTTAATATTATCATTAGTAGTCTACTACTGTTGGAGAGTATTAAAATATGTTGCATTTTTCTACATTAATAGTCATCTTAATGTTAACAGTAGAGTTTCCTTCATCAGCAAAACACAATTATTTAATTTCCAAGGTAATATTGACAATTTATGCTGCAAATAATTCTTTACGAAAACAAATGCAATATCACTTAGTTTCTCTCAGTACAATGCTCTAATAGGGGCTGTGAATGGAGATTCCTCTATGGTATTGCCAAGAGAAGGGTCCTCACACAGTCTAGGGTATCACTGGAAGCATGTTTTATGTTTCTCTACTTATAAATGATCTTGGTTATTCTTGTAGGAAAATTTGTCACATATACATTACAGGCTCAAAAAGGTCAATTTAAATCCTTCATCTTTTAGCTGGAACATAAACAAAAAAAATCTTCTCATTATTTTTGGTCTATAAACTCATATTTCAGAAAATGAGTTAATTTTTGCATATTTCTGCATTTGCATGAATCTAAGACAATGTTATTATTTGAAAATGTTATTCCCTTCTGAACTTCAAAATAAAAGTGGGTTTATCTTAGAGTCAGAAGCAAAATCTTTGACTTCAGTTGGGTTGCATAATGTTGATATTTGTATTTACCAGTGTATGTCTGTACATAGTAAGTTTCTGTTTGAATTAAGTTGCATAAAATTATCTTAATCTTGAACATTTGCATGATTAGTTAACTTTTCCTTAAATTTGAGTTTAAGAAGCATCAGTGTAATTGTGGTATAAACTGCAACAATGTCAGCACACTGGATTCAGAGTAGTGTCAAACTCATCTTAGTTTTCCACCAATTAGAGGTATCAATTCTTAAGTATTTCATTAATTATCATTCAAAATGAACATTTTTAAGCATCAAGTTCCAAAATTGAAGGTAATTTTGGGTTCATCATAGAACTGTGCAAAGACGTTATGAAACCAATGGGTGATGTCACTGCCTCAGATGGGGTGATATGTTGAATATTATGCTATTCATTATCTTGATTTTTGACACTTTAATTAGAAAAATTCTGCTTTTGAAAGGAAAGGTTTATTAATCTCTAATCATTTCACGACAATCAATCAACGTAAATGACCTGCAAATGAATTGAAAGTGACATCTTGCCTCAGGCAGCCTCATACAAGGCAGTGCTGCTGAGCCATTTTTCTTTATATATATATATATAAAACTTATCTATTTATCTTAAAAAGATAAGATGAATTCCACAAAATAGTCTTCATATCTTATCCTTGCTTCTCCTTAAGTTTTCTAGGAATAGGCCTTAATGTACCGTTTTCCCAATTCTATGAACTACTGGCATTTTTTTACATTCAAATTGGCATATTAAAGACTTAAATAACAACTCTTTAGCTCTTTTAATTTACTAATATTCTTTTGGAAAAATTTTATGAAAATTAACATTAATCCACTGGATTAAGTAGCAACATGTAAGATATTGTATGTATAGTAAAGGAATTGATCTTAAATTTAGTAAATTTGTTGATTTTTTCATTTGAATATATCATTCTATTGCATGTAAAGGCTTCTCATGGCTTCATCACACAACATCGATGGGCTAAAGAAATTCGTGCCTTTGTTAATCTGGAGGCTTGTGGTGCTGGTGGCAGAGAGATTCTATTCCAAGCAGGCCCAGGACAGCCTTGGATTTTGGCAGTTAGTATCTTTTAAAGCTCTGTATTTTATATCTCTGTTAAGTAATCTTTTTAAGTTCGTCTTTGAATCATTGCTGTTGTGACTATCAAGGATGGATTTTTTTCTTAGAAGAGTTCTATTTAATTTCTAGAATTAGTAAAAATGGACAAATTAATGCTAAATAGATAAAATGTATTGCAAAGAAAAGAGAACTTCATATCCATAGTAATTATTGAAGCTGTCTCTCTTCTCTATTAGTTTATAACAAAATAGTTGGGCTCCCATATCCCAAACCAAGCTGGGGAAAGTTGTCCCAGGTGAGAGCCCCCATATATCAAATAACATTAGTTGTCAAAGCACTTTTAACAATAGCCGCTAACAATACAGTTTTAATTGTATATGTTAAGGAAAAGACCTGTAGATTTCCAAAAATTGTCTATTAAATATGTTTTTTAAGTGATTACTGTGACTGTAAACTGTATATAAGGACATTTATTTATCTCAAATTTGTTCTCTTTTGAATGATTTATTTTATTTCACAATTCAAAGCATTAATTACATTGGAATATATAGTTGTGTCCTATTTAATTATGATATGAACTGCCTGCGATTAATTGAAACCTAAAAAAGTTGTTTAAAAAATACATTCTTCTCAAAGTAATCAATTCATTGCTTTCTGCTAACATTACATTTTCTCTTCTAGAAATTGATTCTGATGACCGGTCATCATGATAAGATTGAAATATTAAGCAACACTAAAAAAGTAATTCCCTGTCAAAATTCCTTAAACTATTTCACACTATTTTTTTAGAAATTCTAGTTATTTATTATTAGTTGTCATTAAAAATTTTTATGGTTTTCTTCTTGAATCCAAATTTTAAAATTGGTTAACTTACACCAGGTTTCTTTATTATTCGTAGAACAAATATTATATGTTCACTTCATTGTACTTTTTACCCAATAACTCCTTAACCTTTGTTTGAGGTTGCTGACATCTTCCTTTATAGTGTGAAAATTCCAGACCTACTCAGTAACACTAACTTTGAGTATTTCATAGTATATAATGGATAATTTAATATATAATGAAAGATTAGCCTTCTTTCCATTCAAAAATTAATTTCAGATTTATTTTTTACATGTTTATTGCACATTGCATTCAGAATAAAACTTCTTGTTTCATTAAGTGATTTCAGAATAGAACATGACTCATAGTCCATAGTATTTACAGTCCTTTATATTTTATAAATTAAAATTATATAATTTTGGAGACTTTGTATGAAAATTTAAAATTGAAGGGCCAGTTATGTAATCATTGCCTCTATTTATTGAAATGATTTAGAGATCCCTTGAAAACTTGCACTGAGGAAAAAGGAGTAATTTAATATATGCTGCAGTTTGACTGCCTTCTGGTGGCAACTGCAAACATTGTTAGTGTCACTTAATAAATAAACAAACCCCATTATCTCCTTAACTACAACTCTTATACATACTGATGTTCAGAGATAACATCACACTATTTAAAAACAGTGTTAGAAAACCACAAAATAACCTCGTGGTCTCTGAACTTCAGAAAAAATGACTTCATTTATAGAGCATACTCCTGGTACCCCGCCCAATAAATTTACACCACATATATCCTGTAATTACTGTTATTACATGGTCACAGTTTACATTATTCCTTTGCTGCCACATTTCACTTCATCAGTTTCACAATCATCACATTTCCATTCTTCAACCCCTCTATTTAAATATAAAAAGTTAATTTCCTCAGTTATTCTTTTCAACTCCATCCATGCCTCTTCTCCCTTTCTTGACAGAAAGATGACTACAAGTCATATTGCCTTTTTTCTAACATTTCTGAACTGATTATCTCTAACATTTCCGTAAAAAAGTCATTTGTCTCTCTACAAGATACAGTTGACTTGTGATAAATTAGTATGATATATTTATTCAGTGCTATACCTCAACCATTTATTGGTGGCAGACAAATTTTACTTTTGTTGCTGACATGAAAATCAAGAGTCAATTCAAAGGAGAACCTTAATTCTTTCTTGGATAGTGAATTTAAAAATTATTCCATTCCTTGCTGGATTGAAAAATTTTTAGAATATTTTGTTATTTTATTTACTTTATTACACTTTAATTAAATTTTTTATTTGTTGTTATGAATTTAGTTTAAGTTGCTTTGATTCATTGGGTTAAGATTAATGTATTTGCAGGCTTATGCAGAATCTGTGCCTCATCCGTATGCGTCTTCATTGGCCCAGGAGATATTTCAAAGTGGAATTATTCCTGGTGATACTGATTTCCGCATCTTTCGTGATTTTGGAAATATTTCTGGTTAGCTCACCACCTTTTTATTTTTATTTTATTAACATACATCAAACTCTTTTCATCAGTCTATGTAGTAGTTGGTAGATGTTTATGGTAAATATAATCATATTGTCTGTGTAACACTTATCCTAATATTTTGTAGAGAAATTATGGTTTTTGATGAAATATCTGATTATGAAGGAGCATTACACTTAAATCTGGTCATTAAAATTGCATGTTTTCTAAATATTTTCACTGCTCAAATAATGCACTTAAGATTTCTTACATTACTTTTTATCCTTACCAATCTATGTAATTACCCAAATGGATGGAAAATAGTATGTAGTACTGTGCTATGAATTTTAAAATCTTTAAGAAACCAATGCAAATTGTAATTATAGGCAGAATATTTTGATAGTGAACTTGGTAACTTAAGAATCTCAACTCTTTTATTTTATTTTAGAAGTATTGCTCTTGTTCTTTGAATGATTTTGTTATTAAGAATTTTTAGGCATTATATATACCATAAAACCTTGATACCTTTACCATAATATTATTGTATATTATAATATTGTGGTAAAGGTATTAGTGCTCCTTTGTTATTTTTCTTTATGTTAGAGACCTACCACAAAGTTGAGGCTGAATATGTTGGTAATATTTTTAGGTATTCATCATACTCTCCATTAAGAGGACCTAATTTTAATTCAATATCTTCTTCTATAAAATTATAGGTTTAGATTTTGCATGGTCTTCCAATGGATATGTGTATCATACATCATTGGATTCTGCTGCACAAGTACCTGCTGGCACATTGCAACGAACAGGAGAGAACATCTTGGCACTTGTGCGTCATCTCACATCTTCACATGAATTAGCAAGAACAAAAGAGATTGATTCAGCTCGTCCTGGGCAACCTGTTTACTTTGATGTCTTAGGAGCAGGTGTAGCTCGCTGGCCAATGATGGCAGGTGATGCCATATCGTTCTCTTCAATTGTTGCTGCCATTTTGTCCGTTGTTTGTTATGGACTGGCATCATCGCGTGCTCAAGGTATGTTGTTGACATATTAACTTTATTTTGGAGTGAGGGAAGGTTTATTGAAAGTGGGCCTGGGCTTGGTTGATGTTTCCATATGTTTAATGCTAAAAAATTGACTTTTTCATAGGTTTTGCATTTCGCTTATCCGTCCGCCAACTTGGCATATGTATCTTAACTCAGATGGGATCCTGTCTCATTGCATTATTGGTAGCAGCCACAGTTGCTGCAACTTTGTCTTTCTTTGAAAGAACCATGAGCTGGTTTGCTCGACCAGTCTGGATCGGACTACTTTATGTAGTTCCAACTTTGTTATCACATTTGATCCTAGTTCTTGGTGTATCAAAGTACCAAAAGCATGTGAGTTGTTGATGATTAGCTACTTTAATTCGTTCTTTGCATGCTGCTTTTATCTAATGGAAGCTTTTTGCCAGAGTACAAGCTATTTTGCAGATTTTGTTGAGCTATATGCTGTAAATGTGCAATCTTAAGATTGAAAAGTAAGCTTGTTTGACAAAAATGAGAATTTTAAATGATTTTACCTCCTTGCTTTGTATGTGCTTCTTGTATGTTAACTTCTTAAGTGTGTTATAACTATGCCTATAGCGTATGATGGCAAATTGCTTGTTATATGCATTAGTCATGAGGGCTTGTGGTTCAATTTTCAATGCTACTTGCATGATAAAGCTACTCATGAGATGAAAAAGGAAGTAACAGAATTCCACATTTATTACCTAATTTTAAACATTTTAAATGATTTGGATGTCATAATTTGCTTTTTTTCTCTTGTATCCATTATCAAGTTTTTCCAAATTTTGGCGTAGTTAACTGTAATTTGCATGAGAGTTGCTTTTGGTGAATCCATGGTTACTACTGCTTCATTTAAGGAACATTTGATGTGTGATTTTAAATACAAGGGTTACTCTAAACATCCAGGGTATAAAGATCTCTCTTTAAATGTAACTGAATGGTTTCAGAGACTTGGAGATTGTTTTGTTTCCTTTGGAAATTTCCATCTTTCATATGCATGCAAACCCTTGAAATTTTGTATCAATGAAACAAGCAGACAAAACACGTATCAGATGGAATATTTAGCCGATTCATTTCTTAGGTTAAATGAGTAAGTTCAATTTGAAGTGAAGAAACACAAATTGCTCTCTGCATCTTTATTTGAAGCTTTGTAATACTTAAAAATTTATCAAATGAATAAATTATCATAATTTACCTTATGTATATCATATCTTTGTGTGATTCTACATTTCATATCTTCAGGAAAAATGTTGAAAGTAGATAATATTTGCCATACATCTGTCATTGCTTTAGTCTAAAGTAAAATAACTGAGAAAACACAAAGTGACTGTATTACTTCATAAGAAACTGGCTGTTGGCTTTCTCTACCTTTAATTTTACAACTTTTATTAGTAATTTAAATGCTGATTGTTTATAGCTGTGTGACTTACTACATTGAAAAGAATTTCCTTCATCATTTATTGTTTTAATTAATAGTAGAGTACATATTAAGGAATCTGGAAAAGCAATTAGGTGTTTTATTATCTTACCATATTAATCAAAAGGCAATGCCTTTCTTTCAATTTTAGTTTTATAATTACAGATTTTAATGGTAAAAAGTAATTATGGAGAAAAGGTCATGTACTGTTTAGTGCCAAAATGTTTATTTTTTCATGGTAGATTCCACTTTGTTGGAAAAATCATAATACTGCAAAGAGAATTGTGTATAAAAAGTTTTTATCTTTTGATGAATAAGAAATTCATTTTGACAATTTCGATGCTTCATCTAATACATGAATTTTTATTTTAGACTTATTTTACCTGATAAGTTTTCATGTGCTTACTCTGAAGAGAAGATGGCATTGCAAGGGCAATATTATTTTGTTATGATATATAATCAATATGATGTATTAGAACATCCTTGGAACATTTAAAATTCATGCTTTTTGAATAAAAATTTATATGGATGCAATGCATTAAAAATTGTGCATGGCTTAAAAATCTAAGCCTTTTGATGCTATACTCAGAATTTTGTTCTACTCTACCCCAATTAGTGATATTTTTTAAACATTGAATTAAATTAAAATAGAAAATGAGAAACCATAATACTCTGGTGAACATTTTTGCAAAGAAAAATAGAAAATTATTGTAAAATGCATAAAATTATAAAAATAAAATATATATAACTAAGAATTATAGTATTAGCTTGTAGTTGATTCCTTAATTAGCATTATAGATATGCTAAGAAGTGCTTTTTAACATGTTAGCATAGTAGTTGTATGTAATGCAAAGTAACATGCTTTAATGCATGTTACTTTTCAAATAAGCTGCATCTGTGAAAATAATTTTTGATATTTTCTCCTGGCTTTAATATTTTACTTTAGGCAAATTTTTCTTTCGAAAATATTCATAACTCTTGTGAACCATTTATTTGCCAATTGATCCTAATCATTGCCTGTATAAAATGTTGGTTATATGCTTTTCATATCTATCTCTGCACCTTTTTATGTTCAATATAATAGTTAGAAAATTTAGCATGTTAATTTCTCAAACCTTTCTTCTCAATTATTCTCAAATTAATATGGTTTGACTTTTTCAGGCTTTGGGCTCCGTGTGGAATGTGTTTTGGAAGTACTTTGATGCTGCCATATTGATATGGTCTACTCTCCTTGCTACAACAATAGTATTTCGACTTCGATCCGGATATGTCATTTGTACATGGGTATTTTTTCCTGCCATTGTGTCTTATTTATTGAGGGGTTCAGCTGTACTAAAAGGTTTGAAGGGTAAGCAAGAAAAATGTTGAGATAAAGCAAAGGAAGGTTTCTCATACTTATGTTAGATGAAATTACATTACTTTTGGGTTATTTCCAGATCTGAGATGGTTGGTAGTGTATCTCGTGGGTTTGGTTCCTCCATTCACTCTTACCACGTACCTGGTCCTTGGAGTTTTATCTCTCTTCGTTCCAATAATGGGACGAATCGGCTCTGGTACAAACCCAGATGCAATTGTTGCCATCTTGTCTGCCATTCCTTATTCTTTGATATTTATGTATTTGGTAAGTAAAGAGAAGTTTTGATTTTTACTTCAAGGTCTTTCCTTAGCTATATGGTGATGGGTCCTAAAATATTTTATTGTAATCAATAGCAAAGATGGTGGTGGTTATTCTTGGCTTGGATATTTGTCTTTATAGACAGCAGCTAAGATAGAAATTTTAAAGGGATGTAGAAAGGAAATAATTTTTTGTTTTTATAAATGTATGTACATTGTTGAAAAATTGTACAAAGACTGCATTTTGTAAATATATTCTTATGCTTCAACAAAATCCATAAAAATTGCAGGGGTTAGTTTTAGGAAGCTCAACTTAGGAATATTAACCTTAGATTTTTAGCATAATAGATTTACTGAAATATTGTATTCAGCTATGTTGCAGAGCACATCATTTTTCACAAAATACAGTAGAAGTCCATCATAACGAGTACAGCTTAAGGAGAGTTTGTTACAGTGAGTGATTTTTTGGCCATTTTCAGTCTCACAGCAAAAAGGATTGGGAGTTTTATCCGTTATAATGGGTGGTTATTTCTAAAGAATCGCTATAAGGTGTGCCTTGTTTCTATATTTGACTTGCATATCTTGGAATCTTCAATTAACGTGGGACACTAAGTCAGACAACTAGACTTATCTTATTATTACTTATCATGTCAACTGACGTGAGAGATGAAGTCCAATCAGCAAACGATAATCTGAGGTGCATTATCCTTTGAAAGAGCAGAAAAATATTAAATGCATTATTAAAATAATCATTACCTAATTCATGCATTTGTTTTCCACAGCACACCTCATACTCCCTCCCTTTCTTCAGGGGCTTTTTATATACCACAAGTTTCACTCTCCTCTTTGTCCCTCCATACATGAGCACCTTGGTTATGGTTTATGAATCAATGAAATAATATTTTGGATGCAAATGTTCTTTTTTACACATTGTGAAACATTTGCCTAAGAATAAAAATCCCTATAGTTCCATTCTGCTGCAATCTCTGCCCGTCAAGAGGATGGACATTTAGTATTTGGCTATTACAAGTACGCTTTATATTGAGTACGTTTCCTATTTTTGTCAGCTCTCGTTACAACGGACTTTACTGTATTTAGCTCTCTATATATTGAGCCATTCTTGAGTTTACATATGAAAGGAAAGAGAGATTTTTCACAATGATAGAATATAATTCAGAAATAATTTTTGAAGAGAAAATTTCGATAGTTACAATTAATTTTCTTAAACTATTAATTTGTCTTCTTGATGGTAATGCATGAACATCTATTCATTCTTAAAATTGATTCTAAGAATTGAATCTCGCTCTGCACCATTTTGGTTTATGAAAGACTGAATAAATTAAATCTGAGAAGTATAATATGTAACTGGAAAATACTGCACATGTTTCATAGTTGTTTGGAAATAATCTTTTTGATTGAAAATTTTGTGAAGGTGCTATGAATATGAGAACATTTAATATTGTGTGGTTATATAAGTTATCTACTAATTTTTCTTTTATTTTGAGACTCATGATGTTAATTATATAAGTATTGCTGAATTTTAATTTTAAGATCAGAAAAAGTCTCCCCTAAAATGCATAATGCTCCCTGTGCTATTTAAGTAAAAGACAGCTTTTACTTGAGAATAACCACCTTTAAAGTAAGTGTTGAAGCCTATCTATTTGTTGATTATCATCATTTTTAAATATCCACCAGAAGAATGATAGATGAAGAATTTTCATTGTAATTATTTTTGTGTTTATATAAGGTCTTAAAAGTTATTGGAATGCTTTGCATTTTGTTGAAGAAAGAGCTCAAGTTTACCTCATAGTTGGCTGTTAGTAAATGTTTTTCTAAATACCTTGTAAGAAATCATTAATCTATTATAATCATTATCCCTTGCATAAAGTTGTAAATCAGGAATCCAAAATTATTTTTAAAAGTAATTTTCTGGAATTGAATAGATCTAGACATAGATATTTCATTCCAAATATTGGAACCAAAAATCCAAACATGATATTTTCGTTGAATGGTTTTGTTTTAACATAACATTCAGTTAGATTTATTGCCTCAGCAATTTCCATCACATTGAGTGATCATACCTACACTAACTTAAATATTCATTGAATATAAATTAAATATCCATTAAACTATTGTAGAATTTGTGTCTAATAACTTTTTATATACCCATGTATAGGTTGAGCTTATAGTGTAACATAGTGATAAAAATTCTGTAGTTGCCCTTTAAGCAAGAGGAATTTAGGTTAAGTTGAATAATTATGTCATATGAGATGTCAGTTTATCTTCTACGAAACTCTTGCTTTAATGATAAAATTATTGAGATCATCAAAACAATATTTATCATTTCCAATGTGATTTCTACTCCAATTTTGTCATTTTAACTAGAATATGATGAGAATCTTGCAGAGAAATTAAATAATATTTAATTTATGCAAAAGTATTGCTAAATTTTACAACTTCAAGCCATAAGTTAAATAATGCATACTCCAGCCATTATTATTTAAGAATATTACTTTTCTAAACATTGTGAATGATGATTATAATCACTCTTAAATCAGCCTGTTAGTATTTAGTAATAAAGAAATAGGTTTGGTGGACATATTTCCAAGGTATTTATAAACTAAATCTTAGTAAAAATTTGAGGTGATAAACCTTTATGCAAGATCTACCTATGCAATAGTGTACTGCATTGGTGGGATTCACAAATTTTAGCTACAGGTTCTTATCCCTACAGAGAATGCAACCATGAACCTCAGTCTCACGTGCATACATTTTCCCTTACCATTCCAATCCAAGACTTGTTTTTAGAAACGTTATCTCAAAATAAGGATGAATTATTTCATGAGCCAATTTTGAAATTACATTCTCAATATAAAAAGAGAGCTGTTGTACCTCTATATCATTTTAATACTATGCTTTTTATCAGACCAAATATTAATTACACTATAAATATATAGGGATTATTATCACAACTCACTAGAAGAATCAATGATTTCCATGCACCTCAGCAGAATTTAAATGTTTTCTCATGAGCCTAAAGTAAGTGGCATTAAATTTTAAAATAGCTTTTCCAGTATCAATTAACAATATGATGTATTTCTATGCCTTCAGGTGCATAGTACATAATTTTCTTCTTGGCAGATGCTTGAATGACCTAGGTGAATATTTTACTGTGGGTTAACGTGTTCTCCTTTCTTTCCTTAGCCATAGTCTTTCTATATCTAGATGTTTTCAATTTTTCCCTTTCCATGTGCTTTATAAGTTACTTTGTAATTTTGTGGATAAATGAAATCATTATTACATACATTGTTCTCCTAGTATCATTAAATGCAGGAACTAGTTTGGAAAACCCAGAAAATACTAATTATAGGTTCATGTAAACTGGCTGAATCCCACCACTGATGTACAAAATATTCATTTATAACTGTAGGAGCAATGTAGTGTGTGGAAAGCACTTTGTAGTTTGTATTGAATAGTAAGTAAATTACCATCCTTCCTTAATGCTAGTTGTTAAATTTAGTAAAGCAGGATGATCTAGTGGTCAGTTTTGTTTCATCTGATCCAACTAAATCACTATAGGCTCCTTTAGTGTTGCTGGTGAGGCGACCCTCAATGGTTTTAGTCATCCTGGGGACAGCATTCCTTGCTGCCTTTGCTTTTGTTTGCTTCACTCCTCTTGGATTCCCATATTCTGGTGACCCAAGAGCTCCTGCTCCACAGCGCATCATGATCATAGTGAGAAAGTTTATTTTATGTAATATTTGCAACTTAGTTTTCGTACAGAATGGCTTCTTATATTGGTTAACATATCTCCACTCTGAAATTTTCAATAATAATGAAATAGATCATAATGATAAAAACATTCATTCTTCCTTGATACAAGGGCTAGAAATTTAATTGTGGCAACATTTCTGTATGCTTACCATGAAACATAATCAGCAATTCTCCTTTATACCACTCATTACCTGATTCATTGAATACCTTACGTGCAATAATACAAGTATGTATCATGACAAGAATCATCAAGAAAATTTGCAGTCTAAAGTTATATTGTCACGGTGTTTTCAACAAGAACTTCAGGTCTATAGTCTTTTCTAATATCACATTCAGTAATGTTTCATGGGAAAAATGGAAGCCCTTGCATCTGGCTGAACATAGGCTGCTGTTTGCTCTTTGTTGGCTTTTCTTGATTTCGATCCTTCCAGGTTTTCCGAAGCAACCATGTAACAAGAAATCACGCACTTGGGCATATAAACAAAAACTCAAGTTATATTCAAGATATTTTCCCAAAACAAATGGTAAATGAAAATTTTAATATTTATCTCAATTTCCTCTGTTACAAGTTCTTTGTCACATGAGATTGAAAATAGTTTTAGGTGATGTATAAATTAGATTGCAAGATTAAATCTTTGTTAGGTCGTGTTCCACTTAATTAGTATTTTACTAAATTTTGGTCGCTCAAAAATGTATTTTATGCCACTTTAGCGCATGTTGATGATCCAAAGAGTGATTGGGGAAAAATTAGAATTTTATATTGTATTAAAAGAGAGTAATTGCAGTTATAACAATGCTTGCAACAGAAAAACAAAACCATTCATTTCTCATTTAAAGCTTTATTGCTATGAAAGTATAAAATTATTGCCATTGTGTTTGAAAAGTCATTCTCACTAAAAACTCATCATCTGAATTTCAAATCGACTAATGTAAACATAGTAAAATCTTAGTTTCATTCATTTAAATCTGAAACTGTGTAAAGGCAACATGGCATGAGGCTAGCTATGCCAATTATGGAAGAATATGTGGAGTCATTCGGTCATAAGCTATCCATACTGACAGGAATGGTAAAAATGGACAATAGGAAAAGATTGTATATGTCCATGGTTATATTTAAAGATGGTGTAATGAAGGTAAAGATGAAGATATGGGGAATCTGCATTACAGAACTAATTTGTGTGGACAAAGCATTCAATGTGTGGAAGACATGCCTGGCTTAGAGTCAGTAAAGAGGACATGTAGGCTGTTGATACATTGCTTGTAACAAATTGAACAACTTGTGAGATTTGAGACCCGAACACTAGGATTTGATTCAGAAGATGAAAAAACACTTTGTGTCATTCCTTTCCAAAATGTTCCGGAGGTTCCTCAGCCACTAAAAACCACTCCATCTGAAATATCCACAGAATATATGCAGCTTAAGGTATTCTACATCACCCATGTCACTGTGAACCAGTTGTACACAATGCTAGAGACTATTTCAAAAGACTGTAAAATTTACATGGTTGTTCTGTTTAGTATCAGATGTAAATACATGTTTGCCACTATTAAATTTCCAATCCTTATATTGACCTCATCCTAAAAAATATTCAATCATTTTTACTTAAGAAGTGGTAATTTTAAATTTGTTTCTGATTTCTGAATGCGTTTTTATTGGTGTAATCCAACTATGCAAGGATAGATGCATGTTTATAAATCTTATGACTTGATAAATAGTTTAAATGAAAATCACTAGCATACAAACAATGTTTGATTTTGTTCAATGAGATGTCATTATCTCAAGAGCATTAATAATACACAAAGATAGCAATACACATATCAGCTTCTCAGGAAGAGGAAATTAACTAACAATGAAATCTTTTGATTCAGTGGATTGATAAGGTACCCAGGTTATTTTAGTTTATAAAAAGTTATTCTAAGTGATTTTTCAGTTAATTAATTGTGAAAATTTCACTGGTGATATTTGCTGGTGAGAATATAGGTGGCCAATCATAGTTTAGATAATAAATGCTGTATAGACATTCTTAGCTTATTGTTTCCCTGTTTTTTGTGGAGAATGATACTAGTAAATTTGTAAACTGTCATAAATATAAATTAATCAGAATGTGGAGACACAAATGATTACAATAAAATTGTAAAATATTTTTGAGCTGTAATTTAATTTTACATTTATGCACACGGTAGTAAGTTTCTGACTTTCTAAACTGACATTTAATATTTAATATTGGCTTTGAAACACTACAATACTAAGTTATTATTTTTGCATTAAATAATGAATGGGTTATGTCATAGGTATGGATGTTAAGACTTTTAAAAATCTTCATTTCAGCATACAGATCGGACTTTTCATGATCTTGAGGGAAACATTCGGAAGCATGAGTCAGGCTATTGGCTTGTGGACATGGATCATAACAGTCCGAGAGCCCTGCAGAAAACATATCCCAATCTTCTTGAAAATGCTATACCAGTGGAGGATGAATGCAGTACAGAGCTTTACTGTGGCATGCCTTATCTTATGCCAGTCCTAACCTTCATATGGTTTGTTAAGCAAGCTTCTATTCATACATTAACATTCTTTTATTGTGTGTCTGCATAAGTATGTTTTGTGTGAATTTCCTTCATTATAAATGTTGCTTTTGTCGTCTAACACATGATTTTGTATTTCTATTTATTTTGAGCATTATATAGTTAGAAAAAGTTTTGGACCAGAAAATGGCAGTACTAGATACTGAATTTGAATTCAGGTGATGTTATTCATTATTAGTCGTAGATTGTAGTAATATTAATGTTTAATACTGTAGTACCTTATCATATACCTATATTTCAGTGTAATACTCCACTTCATTAAATGTGATTCTTATGATTTACTTTCTATTATTAAGGTAACAAAAGCAAAGTATCTGAGTAAAATCACTTTTTGCAAAATTTATTTCTCATTTCAGGCAAGATTGGTTTTGTAGTCATGATCTCTGTATGTTGCTTTCATGTTTCCATGAAGACATTTGTTAATATTTTTATGATGTTTCTCCTACTTTCCAGTACTTTTCTTCTGGTGAAAACCTACTAAAATGTAGGTAAAACATCATTAGTATAACAAAAATCATTGTAGTGGGAATACAAAAGCAGTATACATAACTGATTACTGCAGATATCTGCAAACCAATGTTTAATAGTCTTTTCTATAAAAGATGTGTTGCTTTTTAGCTAGTTAATGAATATTTAAATATGATTTGGTGGCTTTTTAATCTTCTGAATTGAATTCCTTGTTGCTGAATTTTAATGAATTTTAACTTGATTCATGTAATGAAGTAAGTTTCTTTGAAAACTATTTGGTATTATGTTATTAGTTTAATGTCTGATAGAGTATACATTTGCTTTGTTTTCTGTTCTTTGGAATTTACTTGATATTATTAATGATATTATGATTACTGTACAGTAGAGAGAATTCAGATCCATCGATGTTTTATTTCTCTTGTATAATAAGAGAGTGAATCTTGGAAATGTGCAACATCCAGCCTAATGAGTTTTGTATAAAGTGAATTTTAAGTTCTTTCATATATTATTTCTATCAATACTAACATATTGTTACTCTCCAGAGTTGCCTATACCACAGGTTGACAACTACTGAAATGCAGTATCCAAAATGAATTATTCTTGTGGAATGCAGTAATTACATTCATACCCTGTATTTGTTCCAATATTTTGGTGATGAGAGATATTTCAGCTTTATTTCACTGCAAGATTGAAGTAACAAATATTATTCTAATAAAATAGATTTACATCACAAAGAAAACCATTGAATTTTGAAAAGTTAGGAAATTAGTATTATTATGAATTTCATAATCACTCTTCCACTGAATTCATCTGTATTTATTTAATATCATGTGAAATTTGACATCCTTTCTCTATATGGATGTTTATTTAGCGTTCATTGATATTGATAACTGGATTTTTTTAAGCATAGGCTGGTTTCCTTTCAATAAGTATTCTCGGCCCTAAACTTTTTAAGTGAAATTTCATTTTAGAAAGGATCTCACTTCTAATAGTTCAAAATAAAATGCAAAACTTGAAATAAATATTTATAGAAAACTACAGTGAAACCTGTTTGTGCTTAAGATGGTATCCTGCTCTATGCACATTTTTTTCTCAGTCCATTTTATACAAAATAAACAAAGTATTGCTGAACATCCTCAGCAAACTGCTTGTGTGGTGGATTTTTCCTATCCCTGGAATGCGCTACAACTCCCTTAGCCAATTTTTGGCCTAATTTGATAGAGAATTATTAAATTACCTGTAACACCAAACTCCCCTCTCTTTTGCTTCACCTTCTTCAAGGGGGGTTTCTTTTAACCTGTTTCATTGGTAATGGCTAATTTTGTAAGAATAAAATGAAGATATTGTGAAGCAGAACAATTTCCATCCTATTCTTGGAACAAATTCTAACTCTGATTTTGAGCTAGAGCGAGATCTTCCACATCATTCTTGTTTCAGGGCAGAATTTTTGAATAAAAAATTGCTTGATGGTGTATTCTTTCATCTCAATCTCATGTTGAAAACACTTCAATGTAAGAGTGGTGGCAGTGCAGTATTTGGTGGGTTGTACAGGGTAGTCTTGGGGAGGTAATGTAATCTCACTGCTGTTAAAAAAATTGCCATTCTTCCCTAATCGTCTATCTGAGAAATAACTGCTTCATTTTAAAGTGACTGACGAAAATTACCAAATGAAGAAGCAAAGGAAGCCACACTATTTGCCTGAGAAGTGGATCATTCTTATAAAATATGATGACAAAGCAACCAGTGTTACCCAAAGATAATTTTCAGATTCTCTAGATCTTTAGCTATGCTATATACAGTTAACGAAAGAAGTACCTTTTCATTTTAAAGTGTAAGGCACATATTCAAAAATTAAATAGCCAATACAACCTTTCCCTTTTGTTTGTTTACATGCAAGAAATATTAAGTCTCATCTGCCATATCTTGTTTAATACACTAACCCACTTACAACTTGAATTCACCTGGAAAGTGTCTCAAGCAGGTTTTACTGAATTAGATTTCTAATTGTTATTTAATACCATAAGTTAAATTTAAAACTAAAGAAAAAGGTTTTAATTAAATAATATTAGCTGATTTAACTATGTTTCAATAGCTTTTCATGTTCTGATTTGCAATGTGAATGCAGTAACAAACCTTTTATAATGATGTTTCATCTGTGTAACTATCTTTCAGCAATAGTCTGTAGTTCTTCAGGGTTTATATGTAGTTCTTCTGCATTGATTGACTTTCTACAACAGTATTGCTAGTAATATTTGCTGTTGGTACCTATTTTATCTTTATAATATTTTAGAACTTTTCTTATTACTGTCTGTTATTACTAGAGGAACTTTGTTTTTTTGTGTGGCATCTTGTCAAATCATATAATTTATAGACTGTTTTCTTTGTGGAATACTTTATTTATTTTCATTGGTAAGTACTTTACTCTTTATTTTCTTAGGAAAACACATTGGATCCCAGGGCCAGCCATCAAGTTTTCTGCAAATGATACAAACTTACAGTTGCTCTCTCGACAAATTTTAATGGATGGCAGCATAAGATTTACTTTTAATGCAACAGGTGAGAATATTTTGCATGTAGGTTTCTAGCTTAATAATGCTTTAGAAAATATTCATTCATCTCGGTTGTTTAGCATAAAAAGAAAGATTCCATCCATAAGAACTTTGAAGATTTAGCTAGTGAATTTAGGTGATATGTGATAAGTATCTTGGTAAACCATGGCTGTTATAGCTGGCCCTGGAGATCATGACTACATCTATCTGGTGGGTAGAGTTTTTCATTGCATTGTGCTCTTTGCATGGAATTTACTCAGTCGATTTTTACAGCATTATGTAAGAAACAGATCTTTGGATGTATTAAATTTCATCATCAGGCTGTGATGACACTAAAGGAAAGCTTTCCAGATGAATTAAATGGCTTAGCTATTTTAACTTCTGGCTTTAATATGCTTCTGTAGTATGATGTGTAAATTTTGCTGTTTCATTCCTTTTCTTCTCATTGTGAATTGACTAAAATTTTCAATACCTTAAAGTTTTCTCTTTTAAAGCCTTGATTTTTCTCTGAATATAAATGTTTTTTCTTATTCTTCTGTTGAATTTACACTGTATTATTTGAATCTCATTTTCTTAAACTAGAATTCTGAATAAGATGTGTTTGGTGGCTGTGACCATGGGTGCATTTGCCCCAAGCTATGGTCCTAAATCATTCTGCATTGAGGAATGCTCAATGGCTTATCATATCACATTTTTATGTTGGTGCAGCACATTCACAGGCTTTTGTTTTTTACTTAAAGAAAGAATGACGAAAAGATCTGAGGTATCTTTGCACATAGGAAACCAGGAGATATCCAAGGAAAAATGAACTCAATGTCTGGCAGGAGCAGGAATTGAACCCAGGATCTTCCTCTATCCAGGAGGTTGATTTGTCCAACTAATCTATCTGGCCAGAGCCATGAACCATTCAGGGATCTTTGTAGGCAAGGCAAGCAAGGAACTTTGAGAAACATTCTGGCCGAATAGCTTAGTTGGATAAAGCAATCTCCTAGACAGAGAAAGATCCCAGGTATGATTGCCAGTCCTGTCAGACTATTTTTCAAGTTTATTCTCCCTCAAGAAAGAACTTCATTTATTATGAGTAGTGCAGAATTTTTATAGAATGTATTACATAATTAAATAACCTTAAAATGTAAAATTATTCATTTATAAAGTCATAAAATCACTCAGTTATAATAAATAATACCTATAATTCAACATATTATTTATTCTTACCTCAGTTAAGAGTCTAAATTTTCTAAGATTTAACATCTTTGAAATGTGAACATAAAAGATTAGAGGCTTCAGAGATGTGTGTAGGATGGAAAAAGTAAACTGGGACAATAGAAACTAAACACAGATTTGCTGGAGGTGGTTGTGGAGGGGAGGGCTCTAATTGAAACAATTAAGCATTGTCATAGTGGTCAAATATTGAGAGGAGAGGGATAGCTGAGTGTAATTGAGGGTAGAATACAAGATAAAAGACAGAGGGGATAACAGAGACAAATGATGACTTAAGTGGTGGGATAAATTACCAAGAATTGAAGGAGAGGGCATTAAATGGGGAATATTATGGCACATGGACCTGCTGAAAGGTAAAACACTTATGCATACAATGTATGAATCACTTCTATGAATTTGGTAGTAAAAAGGGGTTTTTGATCGAAAAATTCCTAATTTGGGTCTCTATCTGATCTTTGCGATTTGAGCCATTGATGGTGCAAATTTCCCCTGGCTGTGAAATAGTTAGCTTCCCTTTAAATGGAGAGGAATTACTCTGTGTGAAAGCCCAGTTGGTTTAATGCAAACCTTAGAAAGTTCATGATCTGGATTCTGACGCCTAATCATCTATGAATTTTTCTCTTCCATATGTTCTGTTTGTTTTTCTGTGCACACTTTATCCTAGTTTCCTTTTCTTTTTTACATTGTAGTTCACTTATTCTATTTACAAGAATTAGTATTTACTTAAGCAATTCTTTTCCTGAAGCATGGTTTGGCTTCTATTGCATAAATTATATAAGAGCTTTGAAGGTTTACTAGAAACTTATTTGCTTTGATGATGTCTTTGCTCTTTTTATGTGTAATTAATCCCCTATTGCAGATTTATTCAATATTTTTTGTATCGAGAATGCTGCTATCTTAGTTATTATCAATTTTCTGTGATTTCAAGTTCCATTCTTATTTTATAGATGAAAGAATTTTTATCAATTTCATGCTAAACTTATCATTTATGTCTCACTTTTAACTTCATTAAGATAAATAAACTCAGTCTAAAAATTCAGTTTTGAAAATAAATACTTTTACTATAGTCGTGATTTTATTGGTTTATCCAGTAATTAGAGTGGGTAGAGTTTAAATTTGATATGAATTAATTTTAAGATATCTTTGCAATTAAACATAAAGGTGATGTTTGTGATATTCATATCATTAATGTAGCAGCATTAAATCTTTTAAAGGCCCAATCATCAAAAATGAGAATCTACCAAGCAATCATTCTGGAAAAATAATATCACTATAAGAAAGATGGCACTTGCAGTTCATGGCAAGTAATACAGTGGCTAAGTCAAAAGTATATTATAAAGCTCAATTTTTTGCTGCTGACCTTGGTAAACGATAAAAAGGCAAATAAATTCTAAATAAGTATTTTTGGATTTTCTTCTTGGCAAGACCTCTGGTTAGTGTTTAATTTTCCTTTGGCCCTGCTATTATTTTTTATATTTCTACTTAATATCCTGTTTCAAATATCTACTTTGCATCCTAGTAGTATTGGAAAAGAAATAATCGTAGAAAAGTCGGACATGACTTTCAGAATTGAACCTGATCTTCCATTACTTTGGCTACAGCTCTTCTTTTGAGCTTTCTCTGGTTTTTCTCTTTTCTGATTGTAACTACTTTTAGATGTGTACTGAAAGTGGAAGATCTGAGCTTGATGGTTTTTTCTTGTTACTCCAAGTATCAAATTCATGAAGACCTCCATTCATTATCAAATTTGATAATATATCAGCTAGCTGAATTTGATTTTAATGCCTTTGTCATGGGTCACCAACTATTTTTTCCCATAGCCGACCTGTTGTTCCTAGCTGGAACATATAAATTCTTCAAAATTTTTTCTATTCTAAGAAAATTTGAAGCTATGCAAACTTATATTAATTTGACTTTGCTTTATATTCTCCTCGAAACTTGCTTACTCATTGATAATTGAAAAATTTTCAAACAATATTTTTTTTCAATTAACTATTGATGGCCATTGACAGCAATCTGAAGTTGAAGTAATGCATTTTATTATTTACTACACCAAATATTTATTTCATGGAACTGTGTTTGAGAGTAATATTTATTATGCTTTTTTATTTAATTTCAGATAATTGTTATGAATTTAAAACAATTTGTCATTGGATACTAATTAACCTTTATCCACCAACTATTTTAAACGCTGAGATATTTTAATAATAATAATGGTGTTATTTGAATAAATATTTCAACAATCTTATGTATCTAGCATTGTTATGTAACCCTTCATTCCTTAAAAATATATTATTTGGCTTAAATGAAAGGAGAAGATAATCTTATAACTAAATAACATTCAATGAAATATTCCATTTCATTCATCTCTCATTGACTTTTCAGGTACTTGTTTCTAACCCATAATGCTCACTGTTGTACATGCCCTTTTTTCATAAATTCCTTATTGTCTCAATTACTTAATTTAGTTATCATGGAAATGATTTTAGTAAATTTATTTAAAATGTGTTCAAATGTATTTATAATTCAGCCATTTTAATTTTTTTTAACATTCTCACAACAATTTTGATATTCCTTTATCATGTGGGACAAACTCATTGCCTACACAAAAACTTCAAATTGCTCACTAGTGGATGGTTGGAAACTCAGTAAATGATATTTCTTATTAGTCAAAATTTATCATCTTCATTTTGCTAATGTAAATGATGCCTTAAGGAGTAATTACTGTAATTTTCTATTCTAAAATGTTTAGGTCCTGATCACATGGGTTTGATGATATCTCCTGTTCTTGGAGTAGCATTGAAGAAGTGGAGTTTGGTTGAGGGCAATGAAAAACCATTGAATGGACCAAAATGGAATGGCAGGGACACTTACTTTGTGTATTATGGGAGAGCCTCAAATCCTGTGCCATGGATTTTTTCTATGGACTTTGTGGTAAGAAATATCCAATTTTAAGTGTTCAACCATGGCTGCATTTTAGTAAGATAATATAATTAAGGATACATGAAAGTCAAAGGTGATTATTGCCTTTTAACGAAAATATTTCTTAGAAATACTTAAGTTTACCAAAACCACAGTCAGATTTATAGTATGTATATGGTAATCACAATCTATTAATCTCAGTATAACTGTATTTCTAATTTATCTTGATGATTTGACTGGTTGATTTTATCACAGAGCAGCTGGTGCTAACATTTTTTCACACTATCTTTCATACCCTGTTTGTGTTATGGTATCTCATTTGAATTGAGATAAAATTATTGTTATGTTGTTATATCCAGATAATGTTATCAAAGCTTTGACACTCACTTAAATTTAAATTTGGGCTCAAGGAATCATGTTAGGGATTTTTCATCTGAAATGTCATATTTCACTCAAAAGAATTATTATACTCTGAATTTAGAAAAATTATCTATATATACTTAGTTAACTTTCAAAATAATGTTGGAAAATTAAATAGATAATTACAAAATAATGATTAAATTTACAACTATACGAATAATGACTCAGTGTTGCTGAGTGTGTGATTCCCATTGATAAAAATGCATTTTCCTGTTTGATATTAATTAAAATAAATGAAATGCTTTCTACCATATGGTAAAAGGGATATTAATATTGCTTGTATGCAATTACATTCATTGATATTAATTCTTCATTCATAAGACATCACAATAATCTGTCCCTGGGTTATGAATCTTAATCCTTTCGAGACTGTTGTGTATACACGACAGAGATTTTCCTATGAAAAAGCATGACTGTCATCTATAGACGACACATGTATAAATCACGGGTGGATGCAGTTTCAGAGGATTAGCGTATTATGATCTTACCATTCTGACCCTTTTCTGGGGGATTTCTGACCTTTCCTTCTGCACCACTCATAGGAAACTCAGCTCCGGGGCTCATTCATAGCCCTTTTCACAGCATGGTGCCGTGTAAAATTAAATGTTATTGCAACAGTTTTGCAAAAGAGTTTTATTTAGTAGTAATTGTCAATATTAATATGGATATTGAAATCTTGTTCTTTGCTGACTGTGTACAACTTTTAAACGAAATTCTACCGTTAATATTAAGGTATTTAGTATATTATCATGTAAAAATTATGCAACATCATTGCCATTATGTTAGTACACGAAATAGCTTAATATTAACAGTAGAATTTTGTTTGAAAGTTGTACATAGTTGGCGAGGTTCAAGATTTTAATTTCCAAGTTAATATTGACAATTACTGCTAAAAATAACTCCTTGGAAAAATGATATCAATAACATTTAGTTAGCCGCAGCCCCATGCTGTCGAAGGGAAGGTGACGGTTTTCCCCCGATTGCGGTTGCCGAGGAAGGAGCCCCACTTATGACTCAGAAGGGTTCAATTTTATACCTGCTACCATCTGAATCATGAAATGCTTCCGTGTCCAGGGGACAATTTTAAGAGAATGTGGCCGTCTCAAAAGGGTTAATGAATAAAAATGAAAATATTTGCAATATCTTCTTATCTAAGAGCACCTTGCTTTGATCAATTTAATAAGAGATAGTTTCCTACCCTCAAGTCCATAAACAATTATGTGTATTTTAATATCAATAAAAAATTCATGGAACATGAAGAAGTTCTCAATTAAGAGTTTTTCTTCGCATCAAACACCTTAAGGGTAGGTTTTCCTTGTAGTACTGTACATAGTCACTCTGATGGAGCCTAAAGCGTGTGTTGACTATGCTGTGTGTGTTGACAGAGATATATTTATTTATTATTAAAAGGGTAGGAATCCACCTAGGGACCAAAGGATAGTTCACTGTGACAGCTATTTTGGGTTAAGGGGCATTTCTCAGGTAGTCAGTCATAAGGAAAGTTGCTCTTTGGGAGTTGTCCTAATCCTGGATTAGGATAACCCTCTTTTTGAATTCAGATCTCATTACAGACCCTTGCACTTACGCCCTTTGAGGCGGCACTCAGATCAACTGGCCCTGTGATATATGATTTAAGAAGTAAATAACTATTCAAATGACAGATGATTTTTTTATTTTTTGCTGTATAACTAACCCAAAGAAAGATACCAGTGTATTTGATCAACATTCTATGATAAAAATTATTAGACAAGGTTTTCTTATATTAAAGAAAATTCCCTGTCCTCAACCAACCAACCCTACCCAAGGAAGCATGTCGTAAAAAGAGCTGATTGATGAAAATTCTTGTATTCCAGCAATAACAATATGGAAAATCTTAATTTTTATCATGTAACATCTATCAAAACATGGTAATACCACTCTTTGGACTAGAGGTACAACAAAGATTATATATTGTTGCCCATCTGCATATTTTATAACATTCTAAATACATTAAGACTGACTACCTGAAAAAATCCCCCTGAAAACTTCCTTTTATATTATATTTATGTTTTATTTACTTTACAGTCCAAGACAAGGAAGACTATTGCAAGTCTTTCCCATGTAATTGATGTAGCTCTCACTGGACATCTGATGCATGGGAAACAAAAGACTTCTCCTGATTTTCAGAAGTTTATAAGAAAGTTTCCAGACTGGACTGTAGTAACAGCATGGACAGCTGCCCTCAAATCTTGGCATTTTTGATTTAAAATTCCATTTCTGGGAAATCCATCTGCTGTTTCTGGGAATGGATGAGTTCACACAAAGGTCATGGTAATGCATTATTGGCAGAAAGTGCTTATTAGATGATTTAACAATTCTAGTTGCTGACACTTTTTTAGATAGTTAAGAGAAGTACACTAGGGAAATATTATTTAATGAAGATACCCCGTTTCATGTTTGGAACAAAGGCTGGCTTTTGTAAGAATGCAGCTAAAATTTCTATGGAATATAATGTGAATGAGATGATGAAAAAAAGGCTTGGCCTATGTTTGTTCAATTTCCCTTAATTTTGTCGATTGCCTTGTTATTTTTATTAGTTATCAGTATTATTCATCTCTTCATGTTATAAAACCAAAAATATTAATGTTTGTGTGCACATAAATTATTCTACTCAAAACTAGAGTAGCTAATTATTTTTCCAGTTTTTCTTAGGAATTTTCTTTTATTTGTAGTTTAATTTATTATTATGAGCAAAATTGTTATCAGTTTGTTACACATCTTAGTTAAATCAAGGTAATATTATATCTTAGAAGAATGGGAACAGTTTGAATAATTAATTATATACTGATCATTATATATACTAATACTTTCCTACAGTATCAAGATAGTGCCCAAAGTAATTGGAGATTTTCTCCTCTGTGATAGTGGCAATTATCACTCTCTTATTACTGGTCCAGAATTTCAAAGTATAATTAAGTGCATCATTTTTAAAGGATTTGGAAGTTACTTAAAATATCAGCTTTTCTCATAGTGAATCTTTGCATTTTCATACCTAATATCTGACAGTGCCAAAAATGACAAGAAAGCTCGCTTAGTTTAATGATCAGAGGCCTCAGAAGAGCTTCTAATTTGATTGATAGAAGTTATAGGCTAATCCAGTAATTACAGATTCATTCCACATTTTTATAGTCTGAGATGAATTTTGAACTCAGCCTTCAAAATGCCTTAGTGTTTAGTTGAGTTCCAACGTATTCATAGTTTTGAGTTTACAAGAATTTTTGAAAAGTAGTCCATTTATTCTATATAAATCCAAGTATGAGATAATTTGGGTATTTGCCACCAATCTAAATGGTTGTGAAAAAGTAATGTATTGATGAATTTTGAAAAAATCGCTTTAAAATATGCAAGTATTATTGGTTGAATATAGTCAGGAACATATCCCATTGCTTTGAGTTCTAATCATTTATGGAAATTATTTGTTAAGATAAATGTAGTATTCAAAGATGGTTACTTGTGTAACACAAAATTTAAAAAGAGTTTTTTCAGGCTGCAGCTGCCTGGAAAGTTGTCAAGTTTACATAGTTTGCTAACATTTTATGAAATCATGATAATAAATTTTTACCATTATATATTCCTGGTATTGTGATAAAACACAGCATACACTTATCTTTGTATTTAATGATTTGTTGAATTTGTTAATTTAATTATTGTTACATAGAAATGCTGTTGAAAATGTTTTATGCTGATATTTTTGCATTGTTAATTAACAGCTTTCTAATGACACTAGGAAATTCTCAATCAATCGCAATAATATTGTTAGACAAATAAATATTCATGAAATGAGCTTTAAAATAATATAAGGTTTACTAATTTATGAAAATTTTTAGGCTGTGCGTCAGTTTTGACAGTCTGGTGAGTACACCATATTCCATGCCTTTAAAATGTTGTTAATATTGTTATATGCACACTTACAAACTACTTTATGCTTGGTATACATATCACTACCTGAAAGACAAATTGTTAAAGTAATACATTGTTATGTTTTAGTTTTAGAATAAATTATATGATATTATTATAAATGAAGATGTTTTTATTTATCAGAAAGTGCTACCTTTGCTTTAGGTATTTCTTTGTACATTATGAAGTCAGAATTCACTCCTAATTTAGAAATTATAATTTAAATGTATTTGAAAAATTGTGATTTTTTTTTAAGTTCTTCTGATCATTCTCACTATTGATTGAATTAAACGATTGATTTCAAAATAACAATTTCCTTTATTTTACAAGAAGTATACCTCAGAAATTCACATACTTGTAAGGGATGTGAATTTGGAATATTTTTTTAATTATGGCATTATATAGAAGTAGGACTAGAATATTGAATATTTTTTCCTAGGTTCCCCACCTTCTCAACAAAAAATAACAGAAAATGATTCAGTTTTGGTTTTCTTCCTGCAAAAAAGGTAGTTTTTGCATTACTAATTACTTAACTACACTGTTTCCTCCTTTACACTGCATTACAATAAAATGGCAATAGTTACAAGTTGTTGTTACACATATATTGTAAACTTTCCTTGATTACATTTAAGTAAAATTTGCATTTTTGGGAACTTAATATTGGAACAGTATAAAGAATGGTTTTCGGTTTGGGTTCCAGAATTTCAGTATCTTTTGTTCAAGTTTGGTTTTCATTCTAGCAAAAATAATATTTCTAGTTTTTGCTTTAGTTTGGCTCTGGTTTGATGTATTGAATAAGGCTGACTAAACACTTTTGCTGTTGATCCATATATTAGTTCTTCATCCGAGGTGCTGTGTCTTTTTGTGACAGGTTTTATACTCGGGCCTGAGGGTATTGAAATGGAAAATATGAACATATATATGAAATGGCACTTATAGCTAGTAACATCACCATCCACATAGAACAGTGAATCAAGAATTCAACTTGTTTAATGGAAAATTTTAAGAAAAATGACAACTTTCAATATAATTGTATTATCTAATTTCAAAATTCCTTTGCCAAAGATTGTATTCTGATGGTTTCATTGCCATATCCTCATAATGCTTTCTTATGCCTTAATATTTATCCCTGTAGCTGTATATTTATATTAGAAAATTTGGATTTCATAATTAAGTTAAAATTTGTAAGTATTATTTTAAAATCTTATTTTTAGAAATGAAACAATCCTTAATACAAAAATTATTCTTCCTCTAAATTTATATTTTAAGGTTCAATGAATATTATCATGATATTAGTGTAGATTAAATTTTTCTAAATTAAAACATATGAATTATTTATTCATGTCTATTACTTTACATTTTTATGTAATGTCTTTGTTTTCCATGATATTTTTATTATCTTAAGTTATCTCAGCGGTGAGGTAATTTTACGCCACCAGAAATCAAACCAAATATATATCAAAATGGATTGTCATGAATGAAAACTGCTCATTGGTGGAAAGCAAAACATTCATGGTTATAATCATAGCTTCAGGAAACACAAATTATGAGGCACGTGATCAATGCTCAGCTTGAATGAAATCCTTGCTAATTTTCTGCAAAGTTTGAGGTTAACTGATCTTTCCTGCACAACAGTATTTTAGACAATATCCAGGATGTAAATTTCAAAATGTAGTTCTTTCAATTTATGGGTAGTTGCTATCAGAAGACTGCATGCAACAAGATTGCCTTGCCTTTCATTCAGATAGCCAAACCTGAGGTAGATACAATTTGATTTCAAATTCTCTCTTATCGTGGAGGCTTACAACTTGCCGATGATGATGAACTGACCTAAGAAATGGATTGCTCGGATCATAAAAAATAATTTAGCTGGAAGATTGACATGAAGAAGCTAAGACCATAAAATGCATAAGGAATAAAGAAAAGAATGGATGTAGATCTTTAGATAGGTCTTTGAATGAAACAATTTTGATTTTCTATTGTACATGGTAACATACCTTTTGGATTCCTGATACATAAAATAATGTGCTCAGGATATAGATGCAATCTGCCTCTACTCCCTGAGTGGAGGCAGATTGCATTGCTAACTGTTCTTTATGAAGTAAAAAAATAAGAAAAATTCTCCAGGACCATAAGAGCAGAAGGCAAATCACTGAATCCACTATGCTAATCATGCTTGTGACATGTTCTTAAGAACAGCTTAAGGAATCAAGCTGAATTCTGTTTAGAAAGTCAAGAAAGATAATCTGATTCTTAAGAGGCTTTATCCAAATAACTTGTTTAGTTAGTAGTAGTGTTTTTAATTCCCTTAGAATAGTCAATTTTTTATACTTTTACAAGCTTAGCAGTGATAATATATACTTCATGTTTTTTTCCTTTAAATTTCTGAAATTTAATGCATTTTTCTTGAGTTTTTGGGTGATGAGAATCAAATCTACACAGAAGTTTGTATTTCAAAGTAAACAGCATCCATTAGATTGGATCACATTCATGGTATAAAAGCATGATATTTAGCATCCCTCTCGGATTCCATGCTCATTATATTCTATTTTTTGTCTGTTAATCACCTAAAGAATCTGTGCAAAATCACAAAGAGCCGAAGAACTGTAATTTTCTCATAAAATTTGGGTGCAATATGCAACATACTCATAGCTGCAGTTTACTGGGTACTTAAGGAATCTAGCTTTTACTTTGGATGTATGGGTTATTTTTTGTAAAACCTTTCAAGATGTTGTAAGTCAAAACTATTTGCCAGTGGTATTGATGGCTATAATTGGTCATTTCCTTTGTTCATATGAATCGATTTTTCAAATTTATTGGATTAAGAAGGTTAATTTATCTAATGATTTTATAAAATTAAATACTACAATATAAATGTGAAATGTTAATATTTTACTTTTATTGTATTCATAGGTTTTAATTTCTTCAGATAAAATTGTATTCTCTGAGCGATTCGCGTCGATTTTGTTATCTTGGTTTTGTTTAATTTTAAACTGCCAGCTAAGTCAGTCGGCGTAATTAGTCACAAATTATCTCTGATTGCAAAAGTTTATCTTACATTGATTTACATACAATCACTCTGCCTCATGGATTAAGATGCAAGTAGACTACTGGTTTGCCTTTTACTTTGGTGTACTCTTCAGCCTCTCACGATAAATTTTGATAAGAATTTAACGGTGAAGGTTGAACAACCTTGACGTATAAATAAGTAAATAAAATTTATTTTAAAATTAAACCTAAACAAATAAAATGATTGAAAATAACCGGAGGTAACATTTTTCTTGCGATTAGACGTCAATGTTATAGTTATCGTACAATTTTCCAAACTACAGAAACTCAAGACAATGACTTTTCCCTGCTAGTAATGAATTCTGTGAAAGCTGATGAAGATACATTGCGAATGCCATTACACTTGAAGAAATTTTGGACACAGAAAATATAATTCGGTATTAAAATCTAACGTACGCAAGACATGCGATTCGCAAATTTTCCATCGAATCGAATTGGGGGAACATATAACAATCGCATTTTATTAATTACTAATATTAAATTCAAAACTCATAAAAATCCATACTTTAATTTAATTGCTAATGTTAATGTAGACTGATCAATGAAAGATTTATTTACATGCCGTAGGTGAAAATTCATTTATTCTTCTTAAAAGGTATGATAAAAGAAACAATTGCACTTTGATGAATTGAAACATCATGAAGACATACGTCTACAAGATAAGGTAACATCTGATAATTCGTTTCAGTAATCCATGCATATTTTATTGAAAATTTATGCTAGATGATGTAGATGATTATAAATTTAGATGTTATCGTTTAGTGATACGTCGTTTTTGCAAATGGAATGATCAATCACTTGATGGACTAAGTTGGAAGAGTTGTTACAGTAATATTCCATTCAAGGTTTGAAATTCTGAATATAAGATCTGATGATAACATAGATGTAGATGATGGAGAAGTAATTAAATCTTAGTACAATTCCACGAGAAATTTTAGGTAATAAATATTTCGTGGAATTGTACTAAGATTTCATTACTTCTCCATCATATACGTAAAATTCCACAAAGTTAATCTTGAACACATCAATTTTATATAGATGTAGATCTTCATACTGCTTATGTATGTGAAGATTGGTCAATCGTAGGCTTAGACCTGCAATTGACCGATTTACATATAGCTTAGAGCTTCAAGTATTCCTTTCCTTAGTCCATGTCTTCCATTAATATTCCTCATTACTTTAGGTATATTCCATTTTCCTGCAACCAAATAGATTGCAGATCTTGTGATTCTAAAACCTACAGGTATGAAAAAATATTCATATTAAGAGATAAGAGTGTAAGAGAGATAAGAGAGAAGAATGAAAAACTTGGCTATGAATAAGGAACGTCAGCATTTTTCATTTCCTCTTTCCATGTATTTTCAGAATCGATTCATTCATGGAAACATCACATAGCTTCCTTTTCAAATAAGTAAATGTTCTTGAAAATAATTATTTTGAGCCTAAAAGCATATAGAAATTGAAGTGTAATTTTAGAGGTGGTTTACATGCACATTCTTATGATTGACATCAAGTTTATTAGTAATATTTTTGTAAAAAGTGAATGTCTTCCTTGGAACCAAGTTACAGTTGCTGACACAAGATATATTAGCATAACAATTTACTTCTTTCGGGATCTTTATAAAGTATAAATCATAAATTTACAGCATTTATCGTAAAAAAATTATATTCATATGACTCTATTATCCATTTGTTTCTTCTTTGTAATTGTACTGTATTAATTATTGTTAATGAAATATGTATAATTTTATTATACTATTTATTATAAAAATTATTTGTGCATATCTATTTCGGGGTATTCGATTCTTACCACCATATTTTTCTACATCTTGCCCAATTTTCACATTTGATGAATGATGATTTGCCAGAAGCCAGGGGTGGCTAGATGTGGTACAGCCGTATCAAATACCTCGGCTATGCCGACATCTTGCCTTCTCTACCTCTGAGGATATATTTTCTTCCTTCTAGGATCAGTTGAGCTAGATTGCTTCATTGTATAAATTTTGAATACACAAGCATGGTTAACATGCTGCCAATGTGAAGGTCTTGGGTTCAGATTATAGCTAAACAGGTTTTTCTAGCTATATTTGTGTTTCCTTGTTATAGTATGGATTTACATGTTGATTTGTTGCTATTATATGGTCACACTGTAATGTAACAACAAATTGATGATTGAAGGGAAATCATAAAATGAATTTGCTTATATCAAGAGTAGAGAATTTTTTTATACAGATTGTCAGTTACAAAGCCAACAAGTCATGCTTGAATTGCATGATGTTTTTATGAAAGAGAAATAAAAGACTACTTTGGAAAAACAATCTAGTCACTAAATAAACAAAGGTAGCTCATCCTCCATTCTACTTCCCCTTGAATAAATAAATTATAATGATAATCTAAATCATTCAAATGTATAGAGTTGCTGGAAGGAAAGAGAGAAGGCTTCCTATAACTAGATAAATAATAATTACTGTATTTATTACTAAGCATTAACTTAAATAGCCCATACCATAATTTTAAGAAGGAAAGTTTGGGAAAAAGATTAATTAAGTTTCAAGAGATCTGAAATCTGATCTAATTTTCTTAGGTTATTGATTAGACAAATTAATTAATATTTATTATATATAGTCTTTATATAGCTTTTAAAAAGTAGAGGAAATTAAAAATACTGAAACAAAATTTTACAAGATAGGTAATATCAATAAGCTCACATTAACTCCATTAAGTCTAAATAAAAAGTAGTACATACATATGCAGGTAGAATTTCAGTCATAAATTTTAAGTAAATGTGTTTTGTACACTAATAAAGACAGCAGATTACAAATTAAGCATTTGGCACCATTATCACATTTTTAGGAAGTTGGTTTATGAAAATAATGAATTAAGAATTTTTAAGTATGCTAGAACTAAACATAAATTAAGCATTTTAGGAAAGATTTGGTGGTAGATGTTTCTCTTCAGCTTTCACTTATTCTGATGTTGTTTCAGTGAGGTTTCATCAAAGCATATCATAATTGCATCTTAAATTAATGTTCATTATCTCAATATAATTTAAAACCTACAACAGTAATCATCATGCAACTCTTACTAGCGCATTCTTCTATAAAAAAGGTAAATGAATATTAAACAGGAGATGATATTTTTGCTATCAAAAGTTAGGATTTGCTTGTTATATTTTAACAGTCACTGCATAAGTTAATGTTTGATAAGTTATGTCATAGAATAAGTATACTCTATGGCTATGCAAGTCAAAGAAGAATGATTCTATGTTCTAGTTATTAATTTCAAGAAGTTATTTTTTCTCATTTCCTATGTTCAATTTAGCCTTTTGAATGTTTGAAATATCGAATGCTTTTAACTCCTCTATGATGACTATTATGTTGAATTCCAGCATGTAATTCATAATTTGGTCTTTAGCTGTTAATTTTTTATTGAACATGAAAGTAAATTTTATGAAAACAATATTTCAAAATCATGAAATTGAGGTAGAGTGATTGGTTTAGACTTGGCCCATTATGATGATATTCTGTTATAACTGCAATACACCATGTATTATCAGCTGAAAAATACTGTAGTTTGCAGCATTGTTCTTGTATGTTTGTTTGAAGAGAAAATATTAATTATATTCCAGGAGATTTATCATCATTTTTTTAGAAAGTTGTGGCAGTGGTAGCAGTTTCTCATTGAGTATATTTTTCCCTCTCTTCCCTTATCAAACCCGCATTCTTTATCCTTATTTATCTCTCTGCCATCCCTTGCTTTCTCCTCCTCTCCTAACAATACAATATATATTTGGCCTTGAAAGATTATCATTCAATCATCCTCTATTGAATACCAAATATTTATTCCCTATGCATATTAAGCAAGGAATTATAATGTGATATTGAGATTTATCACCAACATATTCTGATAAGCAATGCCATGGAAGACTGGAATTTTTGTAAAGCTGTATAAAATATAAATTTCAATCTACTAAGATGGCAGATTAACTCTTTAACATCAAAATATCAATTTAGAGTTTAATCTCTTTGGCTCTAATTTTCTATGCACTATGGTTAAACATTTATATCTATACTTCACTTCTATACCTTTCCCTCCCCTTTAAATAGAAGATCTTATTCTCCCATTACCTCAACTATTTTAACTAAAATAATTGTCATATTCAGTACTCTCTTTGGTGCGGATTTTTAAAAGCACAAAATTGAAATTTGATTTCTTGAAATACATTATTGAGTTCTCAAAAATTAGTAACAGAAAAATCAGCTCGTTTTGAAGGAATCAATTGAAGTATATGAAGATAAACATTTAATTATAAGAATAATTATTAAAATTCTTGTTCTTAATGAATCATGTTATCGATTCGTTTACCCACTGTTAAATAATTACCTTAATATTGTAATCTAGAGAAGGATCCGTCGGAACAGGGACTAAGTTTTTCTTTCTGGAAAGTAAAGAAGTGTCAGGTCAAATCTCATTTACTGCAGAGGTGTATTAGTACATTGTTAATAAGTGATAACTCGCAAAATTTTTCAACTAATAACAGCTGTGATACTTAAAGCAATACAGAAAAATTTGAACATGGAACTTATTTTTAATGTTTTGCATATGATTTTGATTAGTTCATTCTCCATGTACAATACTTTATAAAAACTCGTCTCGTAACTTCTTTGTAATTGATCAAGATTGATACTTTCGTAGCAGTTTTTCTAAAGGCCCCTAATGAATGAACAAGATCTTTTCATTCGATCAATCCCATTGCTTCGCTCTCACGCTCAATCAACATCTGGTAACATTTTCAGAAATCACGCGCAGGAGTCCGGTAGCCAGTATTTTTAATATATGTGAAACAATAGCGATTAGTGTCTATTTTTGCTCTGTAATAATTACATAATAATAAAATTTTATGACCTCAAGCAGTCTAATCTTTACATTCATTGTATCGCCGTTAGTTCGTCTGCCAATCTGTTTATATCATAAACAATGAGGAGATCATCATCTCTTGTTATTTATTTCGAGAACCGACAATTTGATTTTTCTAATTTTGCGAGTAGTCGTTAAAATTAAGGTCGAAACTTTTCTATCAGAGTGATATCGACTCATACGTTGAGAAATCTAATTTTCGTTTAAGAGATTGATGAGGGTCTTTCGAGGGATATAATATTAACTAGTAGCATTTACCAGCACTTTTTTTGTTTTTAACTTTGATTAAGCCGAAATTCCTGATTTCCCTCACAAACCGATCCTCGGGAACGATCACAATTCAAATTACTTTATACATATTTTACCCACCGAAAATATTTTTATTGCAACTAAATGGTGGACGTAGATAATGACTTCTTCACATAAGATTATAAGGATATAAAGCCATAAAAAACTTTCATACACTCCGATAGAATAATTTTACTTGTATTTAGCTCTGATCTAAATTATTATTTATTTTCTACTGTGAAACTGCGGAGTTGAAAACGGCAGAACAGATTCGGAGGATCTATGGAATTAAATTTACCGGTTTACGTTCAATAAAATCGGAGCCGGAAAATCACGGAGCTATTTATAGCCACTGCGTTCAAATTTCAACGGAAGAATTCCTTTTCAACGAAGTCTTTTAAACTAACCGTAGATTATTAAAGTCAGCTCTCTAACTGATGCTTTCCTTGTCTTTTACTAATGTTTGAGTATGGACAAATATAATGTATTAGAACTGATTTTATTTCCCTAATAAATTGGGTTATTTGCAAGCAAGTAGAAGGAAAGTCTTGAAATTTAAAACAGTGAAAACTGTGTTAAGCGGAACCTTTGCAAAGAGAAAACTTCTTATCCGGGAAAAAATCGCGGTCCAAATGGATTCCGCCAATTCAGGTTTGTGTGATTCGTGTGCATAATGAATAGACTTATTTCTTCTCCTTGATGAAAATTGGGGTGAGACTTCTGAGATACCAAAAGAATCAGATGTTTCTTCGTATGATTTTTAGCTTAAATGCTTAATATCAGTAGAAATTACAGGTGTGGGATCGATTTTGTAAAACCAGATTTATTTCGAAACGAGTTCATGAATATGTGAAATATTTCGTCAAAAATTTCATTTTAAACTTTTACAAATATTGGTGCATGAATTTGAATTACGCCCTCAAAAAGAGAAAAATAAAACGTTTATCCGCGACTTGTTGCTAATACTGCTGGTTCATTCCAAATATGCGTATTTCACGGACGCTTAAAATACCGAAAGACTTCTTTTTTTTTCTTGTCCACTAATGTAATGGAGTGTACCTAAAAGATAATTTTTTCTTGGCTTTCTTAATCTTGCCTAAATAGAAAATTCTGAAAGCTTTTTCAGAAAAGTCCAACCTTTGTTTTCAACCACTCTTTCTAGAGAATCTATTCTTTTACTAAAGGTTCTAATTAATAATATTTGCCAAACATTCCTAAAAGAGGAAATCGCGAATGTCCTCGAAAGTTTCCTTTTTCGCGCTGAATTGAACCGGGAACACCAAAGAGAACCATTATTTTTGCTGGAGTGAAAATCGAACCAGAACCAAAAAAGTTGAAATTCTTGAACCGAAAACCCATGTTTATTCCATTTCGATTTTTTGCTCCCAGTAATTCAAATTGCACTTTGGTGCATTTTGAAGATTTTCGGAACATCTTTGACTTGCAACTATTACTAAGTTTTATTCTAAAATTTAGCTTAATGTGGTTTCAATGGAAGAATCCAGAAATAATGTGATTAATTTCAGAAGTATATAATATTACAGTTTTCGGAGCTGAAAAATAACGGTTCGAGCCGGTTCGACATTGGCAGGATAGAAACCGGAACTGAACCGATAAATTGTAAAAAGGTCATCACAATGAGACAACTCAGGGTGAAATTTTATTGCCGTACGTTTCCCCATTTCTTTCCAGTTGATTTTTACATGTCCCGAAAAAGCCGTGACTCGCAAAAGTGCCTTTTTTGGGTGCCTTGGCTTGAATAATTCTTCAAGAATTCAGCTCTCCATCTGCGCCGGCAAATAAACACCACCAAAAGATCACTTTTAATCTGGTGTAAGATTCATTCCCATGCGCTGCGTTCTTAGCTTGCAATAAATAAACAAAATCCGGTGGCATGCAGTTAAACATCCGATAGTAGTTCCATAACAGGTGTCGTTTGGACGAAGGATTCCTTCGTGTAAAGCGCGATCCTTGTACGTGGGTTTTTCATACGCTTCTAGCGATGTGTTTGAGGCTCATTTGGGCGAGACATTGGCCAATGGCGTCACCTCACCAATGTCTGCAACAGTTCTCTTCAATTCTAAGACGCTACTGGTCGCGTGGTTGCCTTTGCCGTGTCGTTACGTGCGAGTCCACCCTTAGCGTGCCGTTTATCGTCATTATCACCTCTTTATGACCTACGATGCTAAATTTCACCGATATTATATTTTTCCTCTCACCTTTAGAGATTTATAGGAGTCTTTCGCCACCCACGAACACGCCATCGCTGAGTCGAAACCCCGTGGCAGGGGGTGCCATTGCACCACGTCCACCCTCTAATGAAGAGCGACGTTAGCGCTCTTAATTGCGTTCCTAAAGAAAGCGCGCGCATATACTTCGGTTGTATAAGCAGATCGCCCCGTTTTGTCTATGTTTACTCCTGAGCTTAAACCACTCACTCAACAGTTCTGCATTTTGCAGTTACCTAAAATCGACCACGTCCATTAATCGTTTAAATTTTCATCGACTTGTAGTTTATCTTTGCTTGGATAAGAAAGAATAGTGCAGCGTTGCCGTACTTCTGCTTCACGAGGAAGATTCAGCCGACTTAAAATGCCGATTGGAGGGAACTTTTATCTCCTTGGATCAATTGAAATGCTTTTCATTCATGTCTTCGTCCCTGCCATCCATCGCGTTTAATTTCTCAAAATTGAATAATAGCAACCTGTCCTTTCTTATCCTCCTGAAAATTTTGCACAAGAAGACGAGTTGAGTTTAAGAAATGATTTTGAAAGACATTTATAGGCAAATAGTTTGAGGTATATTTCAGTGTATACCAGTATGAAAGATAAGTGCTATCAGTCATTATAGATTCCTTCAAGCCTTAATAAATTGCTTTCTTACTCGAATACTTGACCATTCTAATGGAATATTTAGGGAAGAGAGCTGTCGTTAATTTCAAATCAATATTTTGATTCGCTATCTAAATAAATTCTCAAAGTTATTCCTAATTCGGAAGAAGCTAAAAATTATTTTCACTTTCCGGAAAACCCCATACCTACTTGCAATTACTAATTGTTTTTTTGATAAGTAATTGTTAAAATTGACAGTTGGAACTCGTAATTTTCAAATGATTCGGGCGTAGTGAAGAATGTATGATAGGTCACATAAACACAAATTTTTGCATGTCCAAATTTTATTTTGTTTTTAGGAACTTAATTAGTTAGTCATCACAAAGTTAACTAACGAAATTCCGTAAAATTTACTCCTTTTTAATAAATCATAGTCTCTCGAGATAACGTAAAATAACGTAAAATGCTAATTAGTTCGAATGAGCGTTCAGTAATCTTTGATAAATCACTTCAATGGTCTAATTTTAGATTGGAATGAATAGCAAATCTTCCAGTGTGCGAATCAGGGGAATTCCCCGGCTCGTAACACTGTTTCTCTAGTTGATGATGGTTTTCCCTGCCGGGGAAAACTGTTCCTCCCTCTCTTGCTTCTAGCAACTACTGGCTACTTGTACAGTGTATATCAAGCGGTATTTCCATGCAGCAAAAGTTCCATTACTTCGATTAAAATGTAGCAACACAAGAGTTTTCAAAATTGATTGAAAAACAATAAAGTTATTCAGCATTTTTGAAAATACCGCCGAGTACCAAAGAATATTTAAAAAATAGGAGTCAATCGATTTTTAAATTTCTTACCATAGATCATCTAATTAGTTATATATAGGTATAGGTATAAAATTTTAGAATTGTAATTTTCGTTATAATAAAAAGAATTGTAGCAAAGAGGGCGAATCCTCTTAAATTGCGGTCTTTCGCGCGACCTTTCATTGTCGTAACTGAGGAAATGTTACTTCTTTTGATTTAGGTGAGCAAAGCAGATTGACTCAATATCTCCATATCATCAAGTAGCTTGATTATGAAATTACCCTCCGAAAGATTTTATCACGTTTTGCTTGAATTAGCCAAAATTACCTCAGATCAAGTTATATTCAGTTAATAAATAAACGAGTTAACTCTCGCTGTTGTGGAGGTATTTGCATTCGTAAAGTTTTAATGAAAAAGGTGAGCGATGCAAACGCATCCTGGGCGGTGTCCTCAAACTTCCTTATCCACGATATCTCTTTAGTTTACTCAGGAGTCGTGAGCAATACCCACTCTCTTGTTTTGTTTACGTGATGTTAAATAAAGATATTTGGTTGCGAGGGTGAAAACGTTTTTGACTGTGAAAAGCGAACGTTATATGCAATTAAAAGGTGCGTGGTAAATTGATATTACTTGAAATATTATCCTTGAACTTCGTCCTTCTGGAATGGATATTGTATCTCTAATCGCTGATTTGGATCATAGAAAATGTGTAGAAAGAAAAACGAGAATGCGATTCCTCGACGATGAAAAATTTGAGACTGCAATAGAATTATCTCTTCAGTTTTCCAAAATGAGAGAAGTTTGAAATTCGTGATTTTGGGACGCGATACAAATCCATGCCAATGGAATCCGTTGGCATAGCAACAAGGAGGAGAGGCGCAGGAATGGATGGGTGACAACGCCGAATAAGGAAGAAAAATCTTTCATGTCCGGAGACGCCATAGATTAAGATCATCGAAAACCGGAAGGACTCACCTTTTCCGGTCTCGAGATAATAAAACAGCGCAATAACTTCGATACTGATTCTCGTAAAATTCGAGGAGTCGACGGTTGTGCTGCTTGGTAGCAACCCTCCCTGTTTAGCCATCACAAATACCGCCCCCTCTCATTCCTAGCCGAACTGAAGCTTTTCCGTGAATACTAATAAGTCATCCCACCAAAGCATTTGTCATTCGATTGAGATGCCCATCCGACATTATGGCTCATGCGACGGACTTCCGGTCACGGGCGCCGCTTAGGGGAGAAGCGGACGACGCACTTTTATACATTGCTTTAATCGAGCTATGCTGCCTTCTACGAATTACAAAAAAACGATTTCCATTTGTCATTGAAAACGTACAACTGGACGTATAAGGGTCTTCAACGGTTTAGGGTCACATCGAATCGAAATCTAACTCTGGAAGACGATTTAAAAATCAACAACTCTAGTGAGTACTGAGAGACCAAGCGCCGACAGCGGCAGCCGTCGAGGGAAATTCCTAGGAAAAAGATTATCGCCTGGGCGGCCACCAGTTATTCAGCCACGAGCTATTCTGGTGTAATCCTTGCTGCCTTCTCCTCCTATGTTTTAAGTATGGTCAGCTGTATAAATCTTTCTTTGTTACTTTAATCTCACCGTTTTTCTCTCTACAATGATGCAATTAATATCTGATATAAAATAAAAAAGGGATAAAGAACTTTTAACAGCATCGTGAGAGGTCATCACAGAGTATCATATCTCCAAGACTACGCTCAACCGCTCACAAAACTCTGCAATGGAACTCTTGTTAATTTAAATAGTTTACAACATCTTATATATTAAATGACGATGTGTATATTTATGTACTCGATGAAAGTAAACTCTCCTAAGAAATACAAGAGTGAAATGTTGGAAGATTAATTTAATGCTCTTCCCAACGAGATAGAAATATGAAATTTAAATATCTATCAGAAGGTCATTTGCCAAACACGCATAGATATTTTTCTACCAATTGTTTCCTTGGTTCGTCCCTGGACGAATCGACAAGGCTCTCATAAGAAATGCATGTTAAGTTCATTTTGATCGATTGTAGACATTTTTTCTCTTCCAGAATTGAATTATAAGTAATGATCCTACAAAATCGAGAGAAGAGCCAAAAAGAAGGAAATTGAATGAATATTCTTATTTTTGTCGTGAATTATTGATTTGGATTCCAAATTACGAGAATTTTGATGAAATAAACGAACATTTCGTGAAATTTTACGGCTGTACATAACCAGTCCCGTTGACGACCAATATGATTGTTGAATCCAAGCCTATGAATTCTTAGAATATATATACATAGAAAAATCCATGTTACATTGGTCGAAATGATGTACTGTGTAAAGAGATATAGATACTAAAGCAAATTGGTTTTAGGATTAACTTTTTGAAGTCTATTAATGAAATAGTGTGCTCGTACCTCCTACCATACGTCCAAATGGGTTACCTATGTAGATGTACGATAAATTAAATAAGATAAAAGTATCCAATTAATTCAGTTAATTAGCAGAGGAGGGGTGGCTTTGTAGAAATAAGTCGTGGCATCACGTGATGTATGAAAAAATGAGACGAAATGAGAACTAAAGTAAAGGTTATATGCATTTAAAATTATAAAGTTATTATGAATTCCGTCTCATCTATGAAACTCTGCGTCATTAAAATAAACATTTGCGTAACTAAGTAAAGAATTGCTTTTTTAAACAAGCAGGCTATGCTCCTTAACTGCTTCTAATGAAGCTTCTTAGGAAACCTGAAACTTAATTTTGCGGAAAAAAATTTTTCCCTAAACAACATTCGAACCAATGAGGATGACTTTTGAATTAACCGTTGGATACTAGAAGTTTAGGACACTAGCACCAGACACTCTAACCACAGGGCTATTCTGATGCCACATAGGTCCTAAATTAATAGGACTACTGCTTGCCAAATAATATGAAAGATACATTTAAATTAATCCTTGAAATCTTTGACGGGGTATTTTGGCATAAATCAGATATATGCAATAATAGTAGTGGATTTTTCTATACATGAAATTAATTTCAGTCATTTTTGACGGGTTAATTCACTGGTATATAGTAAAGAGAGTCCACGAACTATTTTTGTGTAATACTATGAATTTCTCGCTATAATTTTTAAGAATGGTCAGCTTTCGTACAAAGAGAGCGTCTTCCTTCATTCTGGTCATTTCCCCCTATATAAACAAATTTTCAGTCCATCGAATGAGACAGAGGATTGACTATTGAGGGTTGCAGTGTATCTGAAGAGGGGAAAAATCAGCGTTTTAAGAGCAGAACGTCTCAAGCGGATATCAACCATATGATTTGTATGGTAAGGATCTAAATAAAACCGCGTGTTTAGCGGAAGCGTTTTAAACGGATTTTACGCTATCTATGGGCGGAAGATGATGATGATGATATTAGCCATAGTAAATATGGCAACCATATTCCGATGTTAAGAAGTCTGATGCTAAGAAAAAGAATCAAAGTGTGATGCGGTAAAACCTCTCTTTACCTTATAACTTATTCGGAGTAAATTTCATGCGCTTGGAAGACACAAGTTCATGAATTGTCACTACTTTATAAAAAGTTGCGTTTAAAAGAATTCTCTAATTGAAATCTCCGTATTGTTCATTTTATTTTTTCTCCTAATTTTCATCAAACAGGGGATTCAGAAAATACAACGTCTTAGAATGAAAAGGATGAACCTGCAGCATCGGGATTGGTTTCCTCTATTCCGCTGAATATTGCAACAACTTTCGAGTCCGAAAATACGACATCTCCTGAGTGGTTATTGTATCACTTAAATGCATACTTTTAAAAAATAATGAAGGCACAAAATATGGAATATCTTATCTCACGATGCAGAGTACTAGTAGCATGGAAATATATTTTTATGAATAATTATGTCTTAAAAACTATGATCATTATAACTATTCTCTTCGGTAATATGTACAATTCACTCTCTGGCATCCGATTCGTTATTCCTATTATTTCGTTTTCGTAAGACTGTCCGTTAGATAGTAATAATTCCTCAATTCTGATTTACCAAAAGAAAATATTCAAAGAGAATGAAATAACGGTTGCAGTCGGCAAGGCCAAAAAATGTATATACTACTTTAAAGACGCGAAAGTTCTCTCCCATTAGCGATCGGTCCTTCTAATGAGTGAGTAAACTCAAAAGAAAGAAATCTTTCAGTACACTCCGTGTTATTAACATTCATCTAATTACTTTGCACACGCTATGTATAAATAATATGGATATTTGTAAAACCGTTATAGGACCGGATTTTCAGCATCGAATGTAGGGTGACGATGAAGGTGGATTTTTTTTTCGTTATCATTGGCGAAATTATGTGAAAGTGAACCGTTTTCGCTATTTGAGAAGTTTAGGTCCTTGATTCTTAACTACTGATTGGCGACCTTCTGAATGTCGGTGGGATAACACCTGCAGGTGTAAAAATTTGAAATGTTTTTAGAGATTGAGCTAATCCTTCGATTTTATTGCCAAACGTATGACATAGTCAAATGTTATCGTGATTAATTTCAGAAGTGAAGATGTCTAAAAAGTGTAAAAAGGGAATTGCTAGCCCACAAAGGTGAAGCGTACATAGCAGTTCTTGAGATATAATATCATTTATTTATAGTTATTAAATAATTTAATCACAGTAGAAAAAGTAAAATACGTTTAAAATAGCAAGAATAGGAAAGAGAATTTAAAGAACCGAACTAAATATGTTATTTATGTTAGAAATGAATGTAGACTGAAGAAAAAATGTCAATGGAAGGTGTTTGTGAAGAAAAATATCAGTTCTCGAATTCGTCGATTGCTTGTTTTAACTATCCATTATCACTAAGCTATATTTCATGCTATTTCGAAACAATTACATCATCCATTCTGAATGGGAAAATTCAAGTCCTGTCCTTCCTCTTTCAAGCAGTGATTCATGAGAGATAATGGTCAAACAAGTTGCCTCCGTAAGATTCTGTAACAGTTCATGAGAAATCAGAGCACTTTTAGTCCTCATGAGAGATAACGTATCTTATGATATTCTTTTTCATCGCTTATTTTGATTGATTTCACTCAAACAAATCTGGATTCATGAACAGCTACGATTAGTGACAAGAATACTGATTAAAATTCGATCATATATTGGTGTTTATACCACTATCAAGTTTAATCCAGTTTATGACACATATAAACTAAATTAGAATTGATATCTTGACGACACTGAATGATAATCCCATCCGTTTTTAGCAATGATTCTCTCGAATTAATATTAATTTTATATTAATGTATACGGCAGTCTTATTTTTATCTGATAAATTGTAGTTTAAGATATTAATTTAACGTTTATTTTAAATAATAATTTATCAAAAAGAAAATTAATTAACTCGTAATGAATGAATGAAGTCTTAATTTGGGGGAGCTCAAAGTTGGCTTCTCTTCCACTTTACCTAATTTTGGTGTTACATGTTTAAATTTACTGTTAAAATTACAAAAGTGAAAACATGAAGAAATGAAAGTTTTAGATTTATATGTTATAAATAAGAATTCTTACCAAAATCCCGATAATAAACGGTAAAATTCAGTTAAGGGTGATAGATATTTTTTAAATTGTGGCAATCTGGTATTATCTAAAATTTACACTTCATTTAGCGACTGAATTACACATAACTTACAAATGTTAATAAATTTGAACTCATATTGGAATACCCACCGAGCGTAATCACTGATTGAGGTAAATCGAACTTCCTACCACTCGCGGTTATCTGGATCCTCACTTATATACAGAATCCATTTTATAAATTCTAACCTCCATGAATTATAATATTCACTACTTATCTCACTGGATCTAGGCATCGGGACGTACGGATATTTTTCTGAAAGCTTTCATCGCTGAAACTCAATCAGGCTTTGCCTCGTTGTATTTAAAGGCCCATTTTCCATCGTTAATTGAAGTATATTATTCTCTGAGAATATGGCTATGAAATTAAATACTGCAGAGGAAATATGAAGATGATAGTTGCTGGAATTCTCAGCGTGCTATCTCTAATATTACGATTATAATTAATGTAATACTAAGACAGAATTGTAAGAAAGACCCTGAAGTCTTGCATAATTGTAAGTCTGCGATTTCAAAATTCTCATTTAGAAGAAATCATTTAGTTGACTAAACAAGTTTCCAACGGCTTTTACCCCAAGAAAAGGGGTCGGAAAGGCTTTTAGACATTCTACTCTTTAACAAATAAATGAATATATTTTTTTAAAAATTGAAAATCTAGCTAATCGGACAGAAACAGGTGTTTATTCTTATTTAATCCAGTGTAATAAAAATTAAATATTCTCACCAATTTATGCTAAATATTACTGAATAAAGATAAAATTTCTAAATTTTCACGATTATGTTCCTATATTTCCTATCTTCACATCACCAGTTTTTTCATTTTAACGTTTATTTAAGTTACTATTAGGCGTAACTTACTATGCCATTAATTTTTTGGCCTCATTCAGCCCTATCAATTTGATTTGGTGATAAAATAGGGCTTCGTTCATATTTCTACAGCTATGTCGTGGTCGAAGCTAATTTCTGATAAGTATGTACTCTTAGGAACTTAAATCGCATTGGATTCTATAACGCTGAAAAAGGATAGGTGAAAACAGAAAAAACATATGTACGAGAACGAGCATAAGAAAGTTAAACAGAAGCATGAAAATAGTAAAATTATAGGCGAGAGAAAAAGATTCGACAGGTATCGCTGTTTATCCTTTGCATATCCGGTTGAATCCTTCTGACTTACAAAAAAGACTCTTAAAATTCTAAACGCATCCCAAAGATGTTACTATTTGTAAGAAAATATTTTTTTATTTCTCGGAACAGTATAATACCATTTTCGTTGCTCTTTTACGTATGTAAGTTCTCTTAATTGAAGAATGTCTGTTTTAATTTATATAGACGTCTATGAACTATAGTCTCAGAAATAATTTATTTTTCTCTCGACTATATAAAACTCTTTTACAGACAGTATCAACTGTAAAATTAGAGCTCGAAAAATATTCGAATGAGATACGAAAATTCGTATTAAGTTCAAAAATTACCATCTCACTTTGAGTATATACAGCAGTGATAAGAGATGGATATAGCAAAGCGATGAATTCTTTACTTACGATGAAAATGACTGCGAGTAGACGACGATCGGACACGGAATACAACTGAAGTAAAGTAATTAATCAGTGCAGTTATCTCTCAATGACAGAGTGTCGTAGATGCGATTGATTCCTTGAAACAGAGATTACCTTCATTATCTCATGCGTTCCTTATCAGTTTATATGGAAAGCATCACAAGAACAGCAGATTAACACTCGTTAAAGTCGTACTGACGTGAAAATTTGTCTGATTAAAAAAATCAGGAGACAAGGAGAAAATACTTGCATCTTTTAGATTATAAAATTTATTTTAAAATGGTGGCTATCTGAAGTTCCTATTACCAACTTATTGAAATATTTAACAAGCATGGGGTATGAAATTATTATTTGTAAGTAACAACAGATAACAGGAATTTATTTGACTTAAAATTATTTCAAAATATCACCCTAAGGTTCTCGAGTATATATTTGAAGCTATCAAAAGCATTAAAGAAATGAGTAATTTTGTTTTCTTCAAAAATTCTGCGTTTAGGAAAAGAGATAAAATGTTATTATTTACTTAATTATCGATAGTTCTTTTAACTTACATTTATCATTTTGCACTAATCATTTATACATAACTTTCAATGGTTAGCTATGGAAATATGGGGTATGATCTGGATCGTGAAATTCAAGTTTAGACAATCAAACTGAAATATGTTTCATCTCAAACTTCTTCGTGATCCCAAACGGATGATGAAAGAGTGATGGATGTAAAAATGGTGTATTCATTAAATAGAAAGCGTAGCTCGAGATGTCTATGTAGAATAATTATTCAGTAGGATGGAGACAACTCTGAGATATGTAATAGAAAATATTTCCCCATTTTTGTCTAAAACGTTGTTTTTAAACTTTTATAGTTTACAGAATAGACGAATTTTGTGAAACAGAAACTTAGGGCGGATGTATAGTACAACTGTTTTAAAGAGCTTAAAGAAAGATTTAACCATTAAGAAATACAAAGAAAAAGCAATTATACCTTTACGCCATTATTTTGTTGTTTTTATTACACGATTGTGGGAAAGTTGTTATATCTTTCTCGTTGTTTCTCCCTAAGATGGAGACCTACCAATAATTCGAGGCCGTTAGTAAATTCTATTGAAGATTTAACTTGTAAGGCGTTCAGTCAGATTTGTAATTCATAAATGTTTATTTCTTTCGAGGAAAAGAATGCACCGAATGTATTTCCGATGCAATCAGCCTCAAAAAATAACCTGAGGTGAACCACGGTGTCTGTTTGGAGTTGGAATTAAAGTTCGTAATATCTGAAGTTTATCCATAAAAACAGGTCCTTGTTTGTGTACCAATATTTCAAAATATGACTTACAGATGGCAAAACTAAATTTATTTCCTGATAGTCTTTGAGTGTGTATAATTCTTGTGGTATCCTCTATATTTTCTCAAAAATCCACGAAAACAAATTCGTAAGTTCTAGGTTATACGTATCATATCGATTCTATCCTTTCGTTTATAGATAAAAGCGATTTCATAATTTCGCGTATAATAAAACGTGAAGTCACTTGTGGTGAGAATAACAGGATTTTATGGTGAAGATAAGACAATAGTTCGAGCATTCATAAATGCTGTAATGGATGTTTCCGGTAGTGCTACCGCAACTGGTTATTCCTTTTGTCTGTGGTTGCTTTAATCTTATGTAAGCCAATGAGCAGCAACTCAAATTATTTAAAAATTTAATTATTTATTTTCGAGAAGTTCGGGGTAGTGTGATTTTGAGAATTTGCATTAATTTACCTTAATATAAATGTATTATATATAACTATGTATTCTATATATAATTATATATACTATATATAAAAGGTTTACTTATCTTATTTTGACTTAGCGAGTCATACTATTATAAATTAATTAGAATGGAGTAATATTATGTAATATTTGGCGGTGTCTAGTGCCGGATTTAGGCATAAGCTAAACAGGATATAGCTTAGGTGCACGCAAATATTAAAGAGAAAGAATGATAATATTTTATTGTGTGCAAATGGATTAAAGTACCCATCAGGTCCATGAATTGCCATAGAGCACATAGCACAAAAACAATGAAAATTTCTCATTTAAAGTGTACAGAAGGAAATGTAAAGGTATATCTGGCTCTAAAGAGTCTAAAAATGCGATTTAAAAATCAAAATGTTAATGAAAAATATCTCGGCGAATTCTGATTTATAAAATCAAGGGAAAGCAAACAGAAGAATATATCATTTTTGCTACGTGGTCTTGCATATTTAACGATGAGAGAATTTTCAAAGAGCAGAATATTTAAGTTTGATGATGTGCCTATTTAGATGCAGTGATACTTAATAAGAACGGGGGAGCATTTTTAACGGGTTTTACTTTCATCTTATCCTCATGGAAGTTTCTGCCGGGCAGCAAAACTTTTCTCATACACCAATTTTCTATCAGTTTATTTCTGAATATATTTCATGGTTTTCGTATGTCATCTATCATCCATTTTCCATTCGTTCAAAGAACAATTTAGATTTAACGGAATTAAAATAGAAAAGAATGTAGTATTGTCCGAATCTTGTTGAACGTGGGAGAAAGCTTCTAAACAAGTCCACATGATTCACATGACTTCGACAGCCCATTTTCAACATTCCTCAAAAAAGTTAACAGTATCTCAGAGGTGGTGTTGTTTGTCTTTCCGCTCAGTGGTTGTGTGGTAAGAAAAAAACGCGGTTCTTCCATAACTCACTGTCGACTACTTTCCAAATGTCAGGCACCACTGCTTTTTGATTCTTCGCTAATTACTGCTCGCAAATACAACATTCTTCCTAATACTGCAGATTTAAATACTAGCGGAAGCATGGATACTATGATCCACGAAAAAGAACCTAACTGAAGTTGCTATCAACACCAAAATTAGTTAATAATTGAAACAGTAACAACTTCCATACCACTTAAAGGTTTTATTATGATTAATAATAATATTAGTATATTATATTTATTAATGCATAGTAGTAATAATTGATACCATTCTCTCTAATAATAATAAAATATATATTTAACTATTTAATGATCAAAACTTTCTGCACTTGGCTGATGATAACGCGACAAGTCGAAACCCGGGTAGCGCAATAAAACATTTAAGTTTAAAGAGTAAGATATATACTTATTCTGTGGTTATACGGCTAAAAGTCGTTACTTTTTCAGTTCTTCACGTTACGGAGTCTTGAAGTTGTGCCTGAACAATTTGATTTTTCGTGAAAAGGTCCTTTCTTCTCTCAGAATTAACTTTTGATGAATAACAAATTTCAACTTAATGCTTACAGATATCAGATAAGTGTAGAGGTTTAACATAAAATAAAAGACATCTAATCGAATGATCTTCCTCTCTTTAAATGTTATCTTAACGTTGAAGATGCAAGATTATTTCCGTATTAGCAGTTAAAATATTTTTAAAGGAGATTTTTATTTGATTTCATGTATACAAATATGGATTTAAAATTAAATTCAATATTCGCTTGGAATGTATCGCGATTATTTCCGTCTATTTAAATTTTACGGAATGAAATAGTTAGGAAATATTGTAAATTGACTGTATCGTTCTTTTCCTGCACTGTTCATTAAATATTTTAATCGAGTTTTCCCCGAATCCGCCTAGTTTTCAGGCGTTCAGGTCCCCGAACGGAGATTTATTATTTTCTCTCAATAAAATGCAACACTAGCCGCATTTACAGTTAGAACTTATTTATATAAAAAGTTGACTATTCAATGAAATGAGATTGGATACCTTAAGTTCCTTTCTTTTCCACAAATGGAAATAGTTGTATTATTTGCTTTCATGGCATTTATAATTGGCATAATTATTCAATATCTTGCGTTACCAATATATGAATGACTGGTAGAATTATTGATCTAAACTATTTTAGTCGTATTTTTACGTTCGAAGATAGAACACTTGTAAGGAAAGTATACGCGACTTCGAATGTGTTTTTTTATTATTGAAGAATGAATACAATTAAATCTGATAATAAATAAAATCAATATGGATATTAATACTTATAGAAAAAGATTAGTGAGATAAATTCAGCCTTTATCTACAGAAAATAGAAAACAGAGTTTAATCAAATTGGAGATAGCTTCTGATGAAAAAGAAACTTTGTTTATGAGTTTTTACAGCAACCTTATTTTGCTGAATCGGAATTCTTTCTTTAGTATTCCCCGTAAGCTTAATATTTGCAGACCAGAATGCTTGATTATCTAAATGCTATTCTGCTGTCCGATTTATTCTCATTCATAAATTCTGATTTCTGTAAATCCTTCTTTTGAAAAAGTACTTATTGCTAGAGAGATGAACATTATACAGTGTACCTTGACGTTCAACACATAACATTTTCTACGTACGAACTTTCGTAATACACCATTATAATCTCAAGATACGAACTTAATTTCTAATTACGAACCGTGGTGCTAAAATAATGATAATACTTTCACAAGCGGATGTTGATCACCTACGATGCAACTTTTTGAATAATTTGACAAAATGAGCTCCGTTTTGCAAATTTTACGTGCGTCGCCTTAATCTGTCTCTAGTAGAAAAATAAAAAAAGATAAACTCTATGACATCAAATGAAGATGAACATGCTGCGGAAATAGTTCTTAGAGGAAGGCAGAGACTACTATCGCTAGGATTATCTCGCAGACATTTAATAAACAACATTTAAGCCGATTATTCTACCAATGTTTGGGAAGTGAGGCAGAAAAGATTTAAACCTTGTAAAACTAAGAATCTGACGAATAGAAATAATTGCATCATTGTATACAAACGGGTTCATTTTCCAGGAGAAAACGGATAAATTGGTTTACCATAAGATACATTGGAAAACTGGGTTTCTAAACACTTTCGAGAAGTTCTTCCTGAAACGAATTAAGTTCGTAATTTAAGGCACCACTGTATTACTAAAAATAATACGGAGAGCTAACTTCTTTTATTCCAATACTTTACATCAGTGATTCTGTAAGTTGCTTCTGGATTTACACACGACCTATTTGCTTAGGAGGAACTGCTTTGTTAATGGGACTCGCAATTAACATTAATTCTTGGTGCCACTCCTTGACATCATTTTCGCCCTTGCTTTGACAAAATCACTTTTTAGTTCGGCCGTGCTGAGCGCGTGTGCACGACACATGACGTCACTCATTTTTATGTAACAGACAAAGTTCGGGCTGCAAAATGTTATCGTAAAAATGCCTTTTGTATGAATCAAGAATAGATGACTTTAAAGAAAAACCAACAAAGTAACTTTTCATAAAATATTCCATCGTAATGCAGTTTTATTCCAATGCACCGGCCATGTAATCGATGAATATCAAATTTAATTTATTCGATTTTATTTTTCAATATTTACTTACATCGCAATCAATGTTTTTAAATATAAGTTCGCGGTACGCTACAGAGGAAGAAATAAAAGCTTTTCGCAACCACGTGAGGAATTTACTAAATATTTTTATTACTTTTTCCTTTACTAAATTACAAGTTACTTTAGCTATATATTCATGACTGTTCACAGGTCAGTTGCGACGAATATCATTTGAAATTTGCCGGTCTCGAAATCACAGCACGGTTAGAAAAATTTGATTACTTAAATAGATCAAATTAATTTCAGAAAGTAAGCTGATATTATTAAAACTTTTAGAATTTACTTGAGAATTGTTTGCAAAATTCAGAGAAAATCACAATGGCAAACACTTGCAATGTGATAGCTCAACTTGAATGAGATATTCTCATTGAGCCACATATATTTGGATGACGAGATAGAATAAAGAAGCATACGTAAGACAAAAATGTAAACTACGATATTTTAGAATAAATTTACATAAAGATTAACCTAAATAAAAGAAAAATTCCATAAATCAAGTGAATAACGAAGTATTTTCGAAATGGAGCGTAAAATTTCTTTTTGATCGAGGCGCTACCGTTTCCCTGTGTTATCCGAATTAGGCAACCCAACAAACGAGAATTATCGAGCTGATAAAAAGTTTAAACGAAGAAACCTCTCTTCGGAGGCAAAAACAAGTCGAAAATGTCTATTTCCTCGATATTGCTCGCTTTCGGAACTGTTAACTTGGAAGTCATACTGAAGCGGAGAATTGCTACGATCAAAACCGATACAACAAGGATAGTTACTGATGCCAATACACCCGATGCCATGAGCGAAATCTTAAAAAATCAAAATTACCATCCAGTTTGAAGAAGAAGGCAGAAATAGTTGAGATTGAGAAGCGTAGAGGATGGTTGGCCGTTAATAAGTAAGAAGTAGAGGAGCAAACTCACCTGAGTGGCCATTCCTCAAAGACACTGATGTGGCGAATGGTCAAAAGTCCAAAGAATAGGGACATCACGACTTCCCCTCCTTCCCCTCTCCCCCCTCCACCTTCTAAACGGCCCACTTCGCAACCACCTGCAAACAACCACCCCCAACCCCTCTTTCCACCACTTTATCCACGATTTCTGGAAACTCTCGGAGCGGCCCCACCCTCTGATTATACCTTCCGAAAGATTACGCGAAAAAGTTGGCGCGCGCCAAGTGTTTCCTTCTTATTCAAGGGCAGAAGAAATGCGGGAATGCATTGCGTCCGAACTCAACGAAAATTTAGAATAGATTTATTTAATAAGCGGTGCTTAGTTCCGCATATCGGCGCGAGTTAGCGCGGTGGTCGACAACGGTACGAGGAACATTATGGGATCCGTTGGATATGTATTTTTGGCGCATTTCCTTCGGAGCTATTTCGTTCCGAAAACCGTGTTGGAGATCGGAAGTTTCAGATTTCTATATTTTTCTTTCGGTGGAAAGTAGCGGAAAATGTGTTATCATAATTTCCAGATGGAAAACGATAAGGGATCGAGAATCGCTATTATATTGTAAAACAGTAATTAATTTTGAAATAAAGTGGTACCTCGACTTACGCACCTCTCATATTCTTTGTACTCCATTATGAACTCGAGGCTTCAATTCATGGCGTCGTGAAGAGCCACTAATATTAAGAAGACATTAATCACTTTAAGAGACAAAGCAACAGTTTCCTCAAACCTTCTACACCGAAGTGAATAAATAATTTTATAAATAAATATTTTTAAAACATTCTTCTTAAGCCGAGTAAAAAAAAACTCTGATGAATAAAAATAGTTTCACTATTGTATACTTTCGTTAATAATTTTCAGATATATGGAAGCAACTATCGAATCGGAAAGTTATAGGGTTATGTTAGTTGAGGTCATTTCGCACTCCCTCCAGGAAAACCGGGATCGCTTTCAGTGAAGTCGACCGCGTTATCTACTTGGCTATCCGGGAACGTGTCCTCGCGGCTGGTTTCATATTGGTGTCTATCATAAGAATAAATTTTAATATTAAGATTAATAATAAGAATTAATTTTCGATCTAATTTTGCTTTAAGTCTGCTTCTATGAAATAGGAAATAGTCTGGAAGCGTTATTCTTAGCGTCGTAACTTCTATTAGTTATATTTCTGATAATTTGTCAATTGTATCCTTCCATACGTGGCTTCAAAAAGGGGAAACCGATAAACATTCACTAACAGAAACTTTTGATCATGCGCCTAGTAAAAATTTAACATGTACATTCTTTCAGTTTGGGATTCTGTCACGCGCGAACCATAAAAAGGCACCATTGCCAAATCTGGTGTTCGCCTTAGAGCTCTGCTATCATATTCATCGGAAGTGAATTTTATGAAACTGTCAAATTACATTTGGTGAATAATGATTAAGCTTCCGCTTCACGTTAAATCACGCTTCAGCATATCTAAAGATTCAAGCTTATGAAATATTCTCTTCAATTTCAATAGTTGCTCCCTTAATTTTACCTGAAAGAATAAAGGATAATAGAAATCATCCAAGAATCGCCAATTCCGGAATGCCTAAAATAATCCTTTTGGAAAATCATTCCAGCGGCTCTAACATTGTATATTCCCAACTCCAAACTCGCATTTTTGTGTCACACGTGTCTTCCGCAGAAATGAAGATGCGAGACTTTTTTTTGAACTGTTAGTTAATGTTTATGCGCTAAAAGTTATCGCAAATTAGGAGTTCACTACAGAACTATAGATGCTTGCAAATTTCAACAGTTTTGTACTGTTATTGATTATTCGGTTTCTGAGCTGTTGTAACAGATGTAAAGAGTAAACATTTAATCGTGGATGGAAAATTTTCATGTATATACTGATTGCTGAGCTGTCGCCTTAACATTTGCAAAGGACACCAATTATCTCGCAAAAATTTGAGATAAACTTTTTACCTTGATTATAATTCCAAAATTTATCTTTCGAAGTACCAATAACTTTATGTTTCACTGTAAACTCAAAATTAAATATCGTTGTTTGTCGCAAAACAACTCAAAAAATGCGTAAAATAGTTTCGCAGACACTGGTATAAATTACAGTTTACTATTACAGTCGCACAAATCACCGTAGGTTTAACCTTAAATTAAGCTTCGCTGGTGTGCCGCAAAGCATTTGCCCAATCTCTGGTGGGATAAAGTTAAGGCGGACAACCGTCGTTTTCCGCCGAAAACTTCCACAAAATCCATCCGCCAGCTCAGAAGAAGAAATTTCGCGAACCTCAACCCAAGTTAGATTGCGCAGGAAAATTTTCAAGAAAAGAAGGAATTGGTGAATGAAAGGGTGACGCAACCGTCCGTTCTAGGATTCACAAATGAAGCGATTGGCTTACCGCAAGATCGGTGTTCCTCACCAGAGGCTCTCCTGTGGACTCGACGACGCTCTTTCTCACCGTCTCTTACTTGACGGGGAGGGGTGGAACACTCACAAATTCACTCACGTACTGCATACGCGCGTCGGAGGAAGGAACTGAGGTGGCCACATCAGACCTGCCCAATGTACACGATTCTTCGAAAATTATCCTTACGTATCATCTAGGAGTCTCATGTGTGGCAGCACGACGACGACCATTGTCGTCTCGTCTTCCTCAATTGTTACGTCGAAGCTAACTGTTGTTACTCTTTTGTTGGAGTAATCATTTTAATAATCTCATTTTATGTTAGATGCAAGAATATACTCTTAGCTACAATCTAGCTGAAATGAACACGTTTTATTATTATTATTGCAGCAAAACTTACGATCATATCTCAAACATTTTAGTTAAAATGGTGTGACTCAACAATAATGACTTCTTAATGTTCATCTGTTTATTTATTCTGTAAACGTATTTCTATTTGTATTTGCTTTGTAAACTGTACTTGTATTATATATTTTGTCTCTCAGATGTCTTAAAAAGAAAGGACCGCTTACATTAAAGAAGGATCATAATTAATTTTGCTGACCTGAAGATCATTCAAAATTGGCGGACAGCAGCCTTTTCCTTAAAATTTAGTAAGCTATCTGTAGGTTCGCACTGACGTAGGTTTTTAAACTCACAAATTAGTTTTCTTCTGTGCACTTCAAATGTTCACGACGAAGGGTTAGAAGAGACTGCTTTAGTCTCAATCTGGCCTGAATACAGACGATTATTACATTATTATTATTGTTATTTAGTAACTCGCCAATGGAAAATGCTACTTTCTCTATTTATTGACTCTCCCTTCAGAATTCACGCCCCCTCACTTGCAAGCAGCCGGCTCTGATGGCTTCTCTCACATTTAAGTTGAGAGGCCATCTTAATAAAATAGAAACATTTCATTAACTCCACTTCAATATACTTTTATTTTCTGGTGAAAGGTCTTCCAGCGTTGCTCGAGATCAGAATCTCCGGGCCCCATGGCAAGAATCGAAGCAAGGACCGCTTATATAAAAATATCGTACATTTCATTGACTTAAAGATAGTTCAAAAATGATGGATGACAATTCCCTCAATATTCACTATCAGTCTTTACAGGAGCTTACGATTCTTGTTCTAAAGACTTTTTTCGGAGATGCTCAAATTTTCTCCTTTATTTAATGTTGTACTTTTGGTTCGATAAAAGAAAAGAAAAAAAAAAAGAATTTGATGCGTGAACATCGCATTGCGGAAATGATAATTTAAATCTATGTATCCTGGATATTTATATCATTGTAAAAATTTTTCGAAAATTTTAGATCAAGATATTAATATCTTCGATGATATTTTTTATTATGATGTCTAAGATGCAATTAGATGAAAGCCGAATGACAAATTTATCATGCAGTTTTAAAACTTCCAAAAATATCTACGGAAATTACAGGAATACTTATGCAGATCTTACAACATATTTGATACATAAAAATGGAATATAGAATAAGTCATTAGGTCAATGCAATAGTATCAAGGAAAAGTGTTAATATGAATTTACTCATAAGGACGTGCGCCCAGGCTAAATAAAAAAAATGAATTTGAAAAGATACTCTTTTACATTCACTTATTTTTCCCGACTGTTATTTTCAGATTGTTATCTCATCAAATACAAGGATATTTGTGAATTGAAGGATAGATTTATGTCTTTTAATTTGCTGAACACGATATCATCACCTCAGTCATAAACACTCAAATTTTCTAATAGAAATGCCTTTCATTATAGTAATGCAATTAGTCTTCGTTCGGTTTTCATGAAATGTGCACCTTAGCTATCCATTTCTCATTCCATTCGGAATGATTCAGGAAGTTGGTTTCCTCTCGTACGTGTATAAAAATGCTTGTGAATTCAGTTTTAGTTGGGCTGAGCATGGACGAAAGTGAATTCTAATGAACTTCCTCTTGGTGAAGCCCGGGGGGTATACAATTCCATATTCGAAGCACATTATTCTCTCAACGGTAAAATCTCCAGAGTTCATCAACGAATCCCATGCTAATTACGCTGACACTAAAGCAACAACCATAGAATTAATCTCGTTAACCTTTTATTCTGTTTAATTTAGTCTCATCACACTTTAAGAAAGAAATGCCATCGGCCGTTTTATAAATCTTCTTCTTTGCTGATCGATTTAAGTTTAACCTAGGTATCTATACGCATATTTTTCTTTTATATGAATAGCTTGCGTTTTCTTCTACTGCAAATACAATAAGAAAGGTTTAAGACAATCCAGCTCAATGCGCTGCCTTCTTTCTGTCGCACGAAACACATGGTAAAAATATCGCTTAAGATATTACCTCATAACGCGGATATATACCGTCCCCAGATGCATCCGCTAAAGCCAATCGTTGTCCTCATTTGGTAAACCAACAATTGTAATCTCGAGTAAAGTTGTTTCCCTTCGTTGTAAAACCAGAATGGCATTGCAGCGTCTTGTTAATCGCAGTCTTGGAGATATCGCCCTCTGTAGTGACCATTCTGTTAAAAGTTCTATTTTCTATGAATAGCTGATCATACTTTAAATATACAACGAGAAGGCGATTATTATTATACCACGCGGTTCATAATAGTTACACCTCTACTTATGTGACTGTGGCAAGTAAAGCAAACTAAAGAAGGTTACTTTTCGATTAAAGGCGTAAAACGCTCTTATATAAACATTAAAGAGCCAAGAATTCCATCAATTTGTTTTCTAAAGTGCAAAAATTAATACGTTATAAAATTTTGGTTATCTACATCTACAAATGTACCCTGCAAGCTTTTATTCGGCGTGTGGCAGGGGGTGCAAGCATGACTCTACTTTCCTAATCGCTTATCGTTCTCGGTGAAAAGTGAATTCTTGAATCGACTGTTTGTAGCATCTTTTCTCCGATCTTATAGGCATAGAGTCTGAATAAACGTAGATCACCTTTTACATTGCCGATTCTCTCAATAAGGAAGACATAAGCTTCTCAAAGTTGTCCTTTTCTTTTACGTAGTCTCGAACTCTGAGTATCCTATCAACTATTTAATTTAATTTTTGATGAACTTTTTCGATTTGACACAGGTAATGAATGACTCATTAAGTATCGACGATCTAAAAGTTTCGCCAGTACTTGCATTGAGAAGAAGAGGCACGTTTAATTCTCCGAGTTTACATGCTTTTCTATTTAATTCTTGGAGAAATAACTCAACAGTATTGCCTCCTCGTATCGGATTATGCATTGCTAAGTCGGAGACTGTGTGTACAATGATTTAACCGGAAGTGATTATTTTGTACGCACACTACATCTGGGACCATATGAATCTGCGACTGTGATGTGACTGGCGAACAGTTTGTTATTCCTTCAAACATTTTCCTCAATCAATTTCCAGCTCATCAAACTTCGCTTCTCAAGTGAATCACTCGTTTATTGAAACTGTATGAAAGCCGCAAGATCACGTTAATCGTAATAGTATTCGAAATTACTGTGTGATTCGCCCAACTTTTAGGTACCTATTCCATTAGTAGGAAAAGATTTTCTACCATTTGGAGAATCTTATGCTGCAAATATAATGCATGGCCATATGTACCGTTTTTTGCCCTTTTATTATATTCATATCGTCAAAAAATTTATGTACTTTGTCCCTTTAAACTGGTCGCCAAAAATCATTTTACGATTTCCAAAAGCATTATGAAGAGAATTAGTATTTTCGGCTACCGATAAAGTGAACGAATTCAGCTGAAATAGAACATACTTCAACAAAAATTTTAAATATTATTCTCACATTGCTTCTGCACAAAGTCAGCGTTGAGGTAAAGTTCCGATTAGAGCGCTACTCCATCTTAATATTTATCTCCTGTGATTCATTTACTAGCAGGAACTAGGAGCCATTTATCTCCGATTAAAGGAAATTTTCCATTTATTATTGCCTCCCATTATTGTTCCATTTTCCAAATTATTAATGAATGCAATCTTTGTGAGTACTTGAAGTACTGCCATTAACAAACAGAACTGATACTTATTAATTTCAACAGAAATTTCTTTAATACGAAAACAGCCATCATTAAGTTTAAAAGCTCACAAACAGCCAACTACAATGGATGCCGACCGTCTACTTTAGTCCAAAACCATCGGAAAATAAATAATATATGTAGTAGAATTAATAAAAAAAGGAAATAAATTATAGAATAAATATGGTAGAAAATAAATAATAATAAGCTCGGGCTGAGTTTCGCATCGCCATTGTAATATATATTTGTTTTTTGGCGTCATCAATGAACTTAAAGGATTTTGATTTACACAACAAATAATTTCATTGTTTCCTCAGTAACTTTCCCACTGGAAGTTTTTCTTATCAAAATGGAACGAAAGGCGACTACATTTCTCCCTTCCCGAAAACTCGTACATTCTTATAGATTTCCCCGAGACACTCCTATCCAAAATGTTTAACAACAAAGTGAATAAAATACGTGAAAAGTAGATTCCGCGAAGAAGATTTTGATACCCGAAAAGACCTTGTTTCTTGAACCCAATTCTTCGGTTCAAAGTTCATAATCTGTACCAAATTTTCTTGAAAATATCACTCTTATTTTTTCTTCGATTCTGACTCTATTTAACCTTGATTTAATTGCACTATGCCATAAAGAATTGATTTTAGTCAATGCTGAATGTATTTCAAATAAGATCTCGCCAATTTTCTTTTTCTGTGCTAATTTCACAACAGCGCGCGCCGTTCTCCCGTAAGGGGCCATATACTTTATGCAGTCTCTTCGTTGGATGATGTATAGCTATTGGTTTCATTCAAGTAAAGAATAGAGATAGGCTTAGTAAACTATCACTATGCAAAACGCCAATATTTCCTTAATTTCTGACCTTTTTATCTTAACTTTTGTTCAGTTTAATCCATGCTTTATTCTTTATTAAGATTTATCTTAGCAAATTAGTTCATCTCCACTAAATGGCAATAACTGATGGTTTTGGCAAGATCATACAGTGCCTGCTCATTGTTAAATTTTCTAGCAAAATCCATCGTATTTCCCTGAAGACTTCTTAAGACGGGCGCTACGAGTTCGGAATTGCAATAAAGCTAACTAGTCTCTCTAATTGATATCTTTCAGATTAACTTTTATTGCAACGTTCATATTTTCTTATTGCGAAAGTTGTTCCTCCATTTACCTCTGACCTGTGAAACGAAAAATATCGTCACAATTCGATTTTATTTACGCAAAATTATTGTTCGATATAACTGTTTATGGTCCTGTACGATATGAGCCGACTGCTACGATACGTACTTGCATTTGGCCACCTTCTATTCAGGTATCGTCAGATTTAAAGCATAAATAATGCTAATAATGATTATTAGTTGTTACCATTACATTCAGAAAGTGGTACTATTCATGTTAAAGAAAGATAAAGCAATCTTAAGCTTATCAAGTTTACGAAAAGCTCTCTAAATTGTAAAAAATCATTATAGAGGAAAGATAAATAATAATTATTTATATAAATTGAATGTATCACTTTTCTTATTGATGTTATTATTTTAATATTTCCAATATTATATTAGTAGAATGATTTTGCTGGGGTAGGTAAAAAGAGTATTTCTAGCGTTTGGACGTCATGTGTCCATGTCGGATACCATGCAATTTAACAGAATTAACTTTTACTGTTTCGCTTCCTTCGTGTGTTTCAACGTATCTGAAAATTTCATACCATAATTAGAAATGCTCATCGTTTACAGTTATGGTACTTGTGGAATGGATTTGCGTCCGGAAGAAGCCATTCCCAAATTTTTCTGTCCTGCGTACATCCGGGAGAGGCCCGTGACATCCACTTATAAGGGCCTCCTGAAGTTGCGTCACTGCCACGTGATGTCTATAGAAAATGAATACTTTCACTTCCCTGATATGCACTCCATAGCGGATCATTCAATTACATTTCGAGCTCTCGCATATTACGAGCATCTGAAGATGCGCACATAACGTAGGGGAAATTACACCACTTATAACGAACGTGCATACAACAAGCTTATAATTTTAAGGAGACTACACATGGCATAATGTACAAATTCTTAAATTACAATTAGGGGAAAATGTGAGAGAGTATAACGGAAGCAACAAATGCTGGCATTGTTCGTTTTGTATACTTTTCTGCAGATATCAAAGTTATTCCATTCCAATGTCCTTAATTCCTCAATGTATTGCTCTCACGTTAGTTATACAGTAAGTTATTAAGGTTGTTGCTTTATAAAATTCCAGGGAAAGTGAGAGCTACGATAAAATGCATAGATTTAGCATTAAAAATGCTAGTTTTTTTCTGAAAGAAAACAATAAAGAATGATTAAATTATTATTATTAAATTAGCGAACTTGATTCGTTCCAGACTGGAGTTCGTCTACCGAAACTCAGCTTTCGATTGTATCTTACAGTTAATATATTAATCCGTTTGTATAATTTGTCCTGGAAATATTGAAAAATGTTTGTGTACAATAATACAATTATTTTTATTAATCAAATCCTTAGTTTAACACGGTTTAAATTTTTCCTGCCTAATTTCCCAAATATTGGTCGAATAAACAGCTTAAATATTAATGAACACTAGCTAGTGGGAGTAGCACTAAGAGCTCCGTAACTGTTCATCTTTATCAAAGAAAATATCACAGGGGTCACATTATCTTTTATGTAGTCTTCAACTAGAGAAAGATTACGGCGATGCTGTTAAATTGTCAAATTTTGTGAATTATTGTAATATGTATTGAATTAGACAAAATTTTGCACCGCGGAGAATTTTATTGCGTGGTCATCTATGCACTTGTTCCTTTTATATTCTACAGTAATCGTAAGTTCGATACCTCGAGGTAGTAATGGAATACGAAAAAAATTATTTGCGAGGTATTTATAATCTTATGACAATAAATAAATTTTTGAAAATGTAAAAAATTTCTATCACTAGAAGCTTTACCTTTCTTAACCGCAGTATTGCTGTAAATTTATTTGTAAAATGTAATTTCCACGAAATTAAGAGAAGATACTGATCTCCTGGCGAAGTGTACGAACTATCATTATCTAAATATATTCCGGTAAATTCTCTATAAGATGATAATTTTAAAGTTCCAATTGTCTAGTAATTTTAAAATTTCACGGGAAAACTTAAGGAAAACCGTTTTCAGCATAAAAAGTTATACTTCATTTTAAAAAGGTCTTGCAGAATTACGATTTTCAAAGTTCACCAATCCTTTCCTTACCATCAAATGTCTGTTCTCCTTCATCATGCATTTCATACGGGCCTATTTATCCCAATTATTCGTACGAGAGTCGAAATCATCGGCCGCTTTCGTCGTCAGGGTACTTGTGTTTTATCACCGCAAAGTTATGCAAATTTCGCATTTTCCCATAACTCTCGCAGTTTCGTATCCAAAGAGAAATTACTTGTAAAATATAAGTTTTATTCGATATACTTTTAGTATTTGTTTTGATTTTCCAGATACATTATCACTGACATAATTGTGCTAATAAAAAGAAGTCTGCATCCATCTAAATTAACTTAACGTATATTTCTTACGCCCCTTCTACGGACTACACCTTGACGTGGTGAAGGGGCTTGCGTGATCTAGAGAGCTATACTGGCTGAAGCTTTGTTCCCGGTAGGGCCACTCATGCCAGAAAGGTCAATAGGTAGGGGCCAGACGAAAGGTAGTCCACGCAGCGTCTGTACCTCAGTGAGGCGGCTGCAAAGGTGTCTGTACCCCAGTGGGGCGGCCTATATGAGTGATGGTGTCACGTTAAAAACACTGTTGAGGAAGGCAAGGGGAGACCATCTCGACTATCTATCCCATGATTATGATATGCCACAATACTGATATTGTCACTGGCAAATACGGGACTCAGCCCTCTAAGGAGAATGTCGTGCCCAGCAGGGATGGTGGTAAGGCTATTCTGGTCGTCATTCCACGAGATCCTTACCCAACGAACGAAGAGGATGGCCAAGGAAACAAGGGTTTGGACCTGGAATGTCAGAACCATGCTTAGAAAAAGGAAGTTAGAAAACGTAAAGTTAGAAATAAAGAGGTCCAACATTCTTGGACAATGCAAAGTACGGTGAAAGGATGGGGGAGATTTTTGGAGCGATGATGTATGAGTAATATTCAGTGGGGGAAATTATAGCCACAGAGGGGTTGCTATAGTGTTGGATAAGGGAGCGGGAAAAGCTGTGATAGCCACCGAGCTAATAAGTGAGAAGGTAATGTCTGTAGAAATTAAGGCTGAACCAGTAAACACTGTTATAGTTCAAGTGTATCTCCCTACTAGCAATTAAATTGAGGATGAAATCGATTTAGTTAATTAACAAATAGAAGAGGTCTTAGGAATTGTGAAAGTTAATAAAAACCTTATTGTAATGGGGGACTGGAATGCTGCGGTTGGGCAAGGAAAAGATGGTGACAAAGTGGGAGAGTTCAGACTAGGAAATAGAAATGACAGAGGACAAAAATTGGTAGATTTTTGCAGGAGGTATAACCTCTGTATCATCAATACCCTATTCCAACACTATTACAGACAGAGGTGCACATGGAGGAAGCAGGGGGACATGGATAGGTACCAAATCGACTACATTTTGATGAGAAAGAGGTTTATAAATAGTGTTAAAAACTCACAAAGTTACCCAGTTGCTGATGTAAACTCGGATTAGGAATGATGAAAACCGAGCTTAAATTTAAAAAGATCTATCAGCCAAAATCAGCTCCCAAATGGAACTTAGAAGCCCTCAGGGGTAGGAAAGCTAGAGTTTCAAGAGTTGGTCATCAGGGCTCTAGATGGTAAAGAAAGAGAACTCACCTTAGACGAGGGATGGGAAAAGATCAAAACCAACATCAAGGATAGTGCCCAAAGAACCATTGGGAGGGTCAACCAAAACAAAATTAGGAAACCATGGGTTATGGTTGAAATGATAAATAAAATGGAGGAAAGAAGGAAATGGAAAAGGGTCAACACAGAACATGGGTGTAGAATGTACAAGGCACTAAAGAACAAACTGAGGAGGGAAACAAACAGAGCTAGAGATTTGTGGGACAGAGCTATAGATTTGGAAGGGACAGTGTAATGAAATAAAGAAGATGGCTGAAAGTGGGAGGGTCAACCTATTATATGGAAAAGTGAAACAATAAACGGGGAATGAAATTAGTAATAAAATTGCCACTGTCAGGGATAGCAGGGGAGATGCCTTAAGTATGCCATTAGGGGATGATGGAAAGAATATGTTGGAATTGTATGCTAAAGACATGAAGCCTACCCACATAAAGATAGAAAGTGTACAAGAAGTAGAGGAAAATGATGTTGGACCAAGTATACTGGATAGTGAACTTGATGTGGGATATGAAAGGGAACAAAGCAGTGGGTGTGGATGAGATTCCAGTAGAATTTCTGAGGAACCTGGGGGGAAAGGGTAAGGAACACTTCTATGATTTACGTAGTAAAATTTCCGACAAAGGAAAGTGGCCAGAGGTTTTTACTAAGTCTATCCTGATTCCATTACAGAAAAAGAATAATGCCTTAGAATGCCAGGATTACTGCAAAATTAGCTTAATATCTCATGAGGCAAAAGTAATTTTAATGGTCTTGAATAGAAGAATCGAAGGAAAAACTAAAGAACACATTGGAAATGGCCAGTTCAGTTTTCAGAGATGGAAAGGAACAAGGGATGCAATTGGGATAATGAGGGTACTTGTAGAATGAAGCTTAGAATTTAAAATGGATGTTTTTGTTTGTTTCGTTGATTTTGAAAAGGCCTTCGATAGAGTTCAATGGCCAAAATGATAGTGATTCTAAAGAAAATTGGGTTAGACTGGAAAGATTGGTGTTTAGTGCAAAATTTATATTTAAATCAGACCACACGAGTAAGAGTTGCTAATGAGGAATCAGAATGGGCAGAGTTCAGGAGGAGAGTAAGACAAGGCTGTCCTTTATAACCATCTCTTTGTAACATATATGCAGAAGAAATGGTCAAAGAAGCTTGGGATGAAATAGAGTAGGGAGTAAAAGTTGGTGGGGAAGTACTGAAGTCAGTAAGATATGCAGATGACAAGGCTATTCTGTGCGATTCGGAAAGGGGTTTTCAAATCCTATTAAATACACTAAACAATAAAGAAAAGGAGTTTGGGATGAGATAAATATAAAAAAGACTAAAATACAGCTGCATGCAGTAAGTTAATATGTGGTTGCTACCCTGAGTAAAATTAATATTTTCATCATTTGTGGGCTCTGGAATAGCCAAGTAGGTAATGTATTCATATCTACTGTATTGGATCCTTGTTTCAATTCCCAGTTGGCTCCGTATATACTAAATGACCTCAGTTATCTTAGGACTTTTAGAATAGCTATTCCTGTCTCAATAATTTATTTGTTGAATTTCAACTTGGAGAAGTAAGAAACTCCATATACCTTAATACATCTAAAAAAAACCCATTTTAATATTATTTTATCTAAGAAGATTTTGCACACATATATGAATAAACGTTAGCATGGGATAACCAAAATTTCATTTATTACTAATTTATTTTTATGCACTTTGATTACTTAACTAAGTATGTAAATTTAAATCTTTCTCATGGCTGTACAATTTCATTTTTAAAGAATTAGATCAAGGCTGAGGCTTGTCATACACAAAGTTCTTCAATGACTTCAAATGAAAACAAGCTGAAAACTGTAATATGGATTAGAGTTTTACAGTAATGACAAGTTGTACAGATTCTACGATTCATAAAACATGAGTTCAATAAGCTTGCATATTAATATATTTTTTAAATTTTGTATGCCAAAATCAAGGTTATTTATGCATAGGGAAATATAGTATTTAGTATATAGGTATATTATTACATTAGAAAATAATACAGGTTTCCTACTTTATTGTGATATACTGAATAGTTTTAAAATAAGATCTTCACATTTCAAAATTTCATTTAAAAGCCGTTCCAATCTCAAATCCTTTTTCTAAATATTGAAAAAATATTTCCTTGAGATATGCTTCAGTGAAGCTAATTAAACTAAAATGAAAAGTATTGGATCATTGATACCATAATTTTTTCTGAGTTGATCAATCTTTTTTGATTTTTTAAAAAGTATTTATTATTCAACCGTACAATTTGTTTTTTTAGTTCAGAATACTGAAGTTCAAGTCCAGATTCTCAGAAAAATTTCAAGTCCAACTTGAGAACATGGCAGTAAATTCAGAGTCTAAAACCAAAGTCAGAGTAAGACTTTAAGTCTTAAAGCACATTGAAATTGTTGAGGAACAGCTCCACAATTATCAATGAGAAAACTACAACTTACACATTATCCATCCTATGCTAGCATGCAGATGTTTTTAGGGTATCAAAGCAGATGCTAACTGCTCGACTCACACACAAAATTGACATTACCTTACATCAACACATTATAAGATTTACAAAGAAGAAGTAGCTTCTGAAGGCTATCAACATAAGAACATCTTCAAGGGTCCTCAATAATGGGCAATACAATATATAAAAGCTAAAGGAATTCTTCATGACTAAGTTTGAAAGATTGATGAACTTGGTAAAAATCATTTGACATAACATTTGTAGTTATGCATTTTTGTTTAATAATGTTCTCTGAAACCTCAACAGAACCTTTTCTTTCAACCTTTTAGTTGCAAACAGGTATTTTGATTGCACTTAACAATATTTGAATTAAGATGTTCAATTTTAATTGGCAAAACCAAGCTTGATATTAGCTCACAGATACATCACAAAGGTTAGATTTATTTCAGTACTTTCAAAAAAGTACATAATATTTATTTAACATGGTTATTTTTATAAAATCAAAGCATTGCCTAAATACTTATGTGAAACAAATACTACATGGCAACCTTACATTTTCCAAAAATGTAAGACATCCTCACATTATGCCTTCTGCTTATATATCGAAAAAATTGGAGTTTTACTGAATGCTGTATGTCAAGAAATATACCCTCCTGTATGTGCCTTCTTGGCTGCTGTTGACTTCCATCCAGGAATAGGTTCAGGAAACAGTCCTGAAGTCCAATATGATTAATATAAAACCAAAAACAATTTGAATAAATATTTATTAATTTCATACGAATATACTTATTAAATAAGGATGAAAATATTAACGTGGTACATGCTCATAAAATGCAGGTAGAATCTAAATTTCAGGAAAATCAAGCCAATCTTATGCGAGGTTAAATATGGTTTTATAAATATATATTAGAAACATTCTTATACCATCCTGGATGTGCTTCCATTGTTGCACCATTTAGGACAATGGTGTAGGAATCTGGTGTCCATGGAATGGTGTTGGATGAATTCAGCTTCCTAGGAAAGCAGATGTTGGTCTTCACATGCAATAAGTGAACACAGGGAATATTACCATCTCCTTCTTCTCAACAGTTTAGAAGTTGAAAAATATGCATCTAATATAGAATTGAAGTCAGTGCTATATTACATATCGTTCAATCATTTACAGATTATAGCTCGCATGCTGGAAATTATTCCATTTTCTCTCCCAATGCTTACATGACTGCCTTTGACAACATGGGATCTACTCAATGAGATGCATCTCCAACAGAATTCTCCTGCCAAGTACTCCACTTCCATCTTCTTTCTGAAAGAATCTAAACTACCAAATCTTAAACATTTAGTCCCCCATCATGCAAGTGATGATTAGCCTAATATTCTCAAGAAAATGACTCCCATTTGTTAATTTATAAATGATAAAGTATTGATCCTTTGGAGAAAAGACATTGCATACATGATAATTATTCTGGACCTCCAGTACAATTAATTGGATGTTTCAATTAATAAGATTGAAGATAGCTTAGTTGTTCAAGGGCAATAATTAAGACATTATATTTCACCAAGCTGAGTGTGGTGAGATTATGTAGGAGTGAAGATTAATTTTAACCGGAAAAGAACCTATGCACTACAGGGACAAATTATAAAAGAAATCAATACATCCAACAATAAACTAGCCTCTTTGATAAAAGTTCATAGAATCAGAGCTTTATATCTAGATTTAAAGAAAATCTTTAGATTATGAAAGTATATCACACTAATTTTTTATACAAATTTTTCTAAAAGTTTTTCTCTGTTTGGCTTGACATGGATTTTTATTTACCTGAAGTTCCTTGATTCAGTAAAAGCATTAGAAAAATGGAAGTAGCAATTTTTCATCATATTTGAATGACTAACCAAAAACTGTAATGTTACTCCTAATAATTACATGAATGTGAAAAGGACTTTCGAAAGTTAGGAAGAATCAAAGCAGCTTTCTTAACCGAGTATACATTAGCGAAAAAATTGCACCAGAAAACTCCATGTGCCTATCTTCCCATTATTCCCATATCTGGGAATGAAATGCAGAGAGACTAATGGTTAATCCTTGTAAAACCAAAAATGAAAACATGAAAGGTATAATGTCTTTAGAACTGGTAATCATGAGTTAAGGCACATGTAGGAGTAGAAGCATGTTTTAATAAGATGCAGTTCCTGCTCCTCATCTTTATCTCACCTCAGATAATCCCCAATATTTTGCTTTCTATAAAATATTTTTAATTCAAGTAAAATTAAATCAAGTGGGGCCAAAGTATGTTCAAAAGTACCAAGCATTAGAACAACCACATTAAAGTTTGGAAGGGGCGAATATTGTGCTGAATATCTCAGATTAATAAAAGGTGAACTTTGGACTTGAACATAGCATTCTTGGCTTGATTTCACTGACACAACTAAGGAAAGCATAAGGATATTCCTCTCTTATTGCATATGATTCTAAAGGAATATGTACAATCATTTCTGCATGAAATATTCATATTAAATTAATGCAATCCTTTAATTTTGTAAGCTTTTATAACTTTTGAACAGACTATATTATAGACCCTATGGATTTATAAGGGGTTTCTTGCTATCAAAGTCAAAAAGTGATTGTTATCAGAGCAGAGGAATCTGAGACTCATTTTTAAATCAATCTCAAAGGCCACCAAGGAATAGATAAGAAGTGATTGAAGTTTCTTTGGAAATCTCAAAATGTAATCACTATTTGAAGTTGGCATTGCAAATTTTGATATCATCTGCTTTGAAGAGAGCGATAAATTTATGCTATACTCGTATATTACTATTCATTAGCCATTGAATAGGAGCATAAATTTTAAAGCATTCATTATTATTTTAATGGAAAATACAAAATATATTTTTGAGATATGTACATCATACAACATAGGCTCTATATGTACATGATGAGCCTATGATTTCCCTATAAATAGCATAACGGTATTTAACTTAGGTTGAAAATCTATTAGATATATAAGGGTAAAAAGATTGATCATTGCAATTGGTCACCTACCATCAGAATACCTGCGGTGAATATCTTTACAACGTTCTGAAATTTAATATCAATTACTGAAATGTATAGTCTCTATCCAACTTTGCCAAACTTATAAAACCAATATTGCCAATCGGTCTTGAATATCTCATTTCTAGGCCTCAGGCCGAAATGTGAGTTTCTTGAAATTCTAGATCAGTTCTTACTTAAAGCTAAGTCCACAAGAGGCTGATCAAGGGAGAAATCTTAATATTTGATTCATATTTCAATGATAACACCAAAGATCATCCTGATAATAAAAAGGTAGAGTTGTATCAATTACATCTTTTGCCAAACGACTGACCTGACTCAAAGTACTTCAGTTCTTGAAAGCAAGCCATGGTGGGAAAGAGATAAATTCTTGATTCAATGCTTGAGCTTATGCCCAAGAGAGTAGACCTTTCATAAAAAATGTTGTTGTTTACTTTATAGCTTGATAAGTATTTGCTTGCATATGTACTTAAAGTTCTGTCATGCAGGTAAAGCTTTCTTAAGTAGTAATATTTAAATTGATGATATTTTAAGTAATAAATATTTATGTGTACTGTATTTAGAAAGGAATGTAAATAATTTTTAATAGATATAGCTGAAGTTTTGAACTGAGCTAAAATATTTGCTTAGACATATAGCTAAACATAAAGCATATCTCTCCTCAACCTTATGAATAGGTTTAATAAAAGATATGCAGCCCTCTGTTCTCTTACTAAGGGATATCAGTGGAAATTTCTTTCATCTAATACTCAATTCAATTCACAAGGTGTTTATAGGAACGATTCCATTGAAGTTTCAGAAATTGCTAAGAGCTTCCCAATGAGAAAGTGAGAGGTTGCTTTACAGGCAGTAAAAGTTCCTTTAAGTATTTTATGGTACCAACAAGCAGTCAATTGAATTTGTTGAATGCAAGAGTTGATCCATTGAAGAGTGGAAAGCTGGTCTTAAACCGTAATCACCAAACCTATGGTGTAATTCTAATCTCATGACTTTCTGTTCTTTAAATATTTTTTATTAAAATTGTTGCCATATTTGATATAATGTGCTCTTGCAACACAAGGAGGGATACCATTTTATTTAATTGATTTAAAATGTAAAAGAAGGTAGGAAGAAAATGGATTCTATCTAAATGAATGGTCGGTATCTTGCATTATTTAAAAATGAAAATCCTTAGATTAGGAACTGAGATGGATTTCTCCTTTCGATTGAGGAATTACTAAAAATGGTAGTGAAGAAGTCCTTGTTTCCTCAAAGGAACAGAAGTAAAGTTAAGGATGTTCTTATTAATCACCATGTCCAATTCATTTTATTTCTATTTGGAAGAATTTCAGGAGTTTGGTAGTTTTGTATTAGAATATTTTGCAGCTTATTATTAGAAGTGAAATATTGCTTGAGCACAAGAACATAATGCATCAGCTGATTAATTACAAATTGTAAGAAGTGTTGTAAGTGCTTTAATCTGAGTGGCTAAGCTTACCACAATGGCAGCATAAGAATTTGACATCATGGCATTGAGCAGGTTCAGAAGAACAATCACATTGATCACGAACCAAACATTAGAAGTCCCCAGAATCTGGTGTATGACTTGGAGTTGGAAGTCTTCAAGACCAATCATGCCAAAGCTGGCCCAGAACAGTGACTGTGATGACTCAAATAAGCTGAATGATAGAAGACAAGGTGGTTCAGAGTTTAGCTCAAGGTTAATTCTGAGTAGATTTTATGTCTTAGAAAGGTGAGGTTTTCAGGAGTTCAAGAAAATAGATTAAAAGAAAGATTGGAAATAATAATGGAAGAAACATATTTTAGAGTGTGTCTGAAGAAAGAAAGCAGGAAGAAATAAGATTGGTAAAATATAGAGGACATTGTAACAGGAATAAGAAGGCAAGAGTGAAAAAAAGGAAATTTAAAGAAAGCTTCAAGAACATGTACTTTAGGGTGACCAAGTAAGGTATCAATGAACTCAAAAATTAGAATTTTCTGAAGGAAGTATGAAAGAAAAGCTTTATATCTAGAACTAAAAGTGAAAGGTGAATTATTATAAAAATGTTAGATATATTATAATGAAATTTCTAACATCAATGCAAGAGATAAATACTTTTGTCACTTATAGAACAGTCCTTTGTTAGAGTATCTTTATATCAATCTTGATTATGTTTTAAAATAATTTTCCTATGGGTATTTTATTTAAATAGCTTATCAGAAATGTAGCAAAAGTATTATAATTAAAATTAATCTTTTTTTAGAATATCAAGTTTAGAGGAGGAATGACTAGAGATATAATGGTCAAATGAATATGGGTGAAAACTTTTGTTTTGATATAAAGTTGTGAAAATGATCTCTTATCATTGTATTTTTTTCTTAATATGGTATTTTCTTAAAAATTAACCTGATTATTTGATGGACTAATTCAATTTGAACTTGAATAGTATTGAATCTTAATTTTAATTGGATAAGACGAAGATGAACTTAATATTTATACTGTAGCTAAAGATTGAAGTGGGAGAATTCGGACTAGGAAAAAGAAACGACAGAGGACAAAAACTGGTAGATTTTTGCAGAAGGAATAACCTCTGTATCACCAACACTCTTTTTCAACACCATAACAGAAGGAGGTACACATGGAAAAAGCCGGGGGACATGGATAGGTACCAAATCGACTATATTCTGGTAAGGAAGAGGTTTAGAAATAGTGTTAAAAACTCGCGAAGTTATCCTGGTGCTGATGTAGACTCGGATCATAATTTAGTAATGATGAAGACCGAGCTTAAATTCAAAAAGATTTATAGGGCAAAAACCGCACCCAAATGGAACGTAGAAGCCCTCATGGGTAGGAAAGCTAGAGAGTTTCAAGAGTCAGTCAACAGGGCTCTAGAAGATAAGGAAAGGGAACTCACTATAGATGAAGAATGGGAAATGATCAAAACTAGCATTAAAGATAGTGCCCAAAGAACCATCGGGAGGGTCACACAAAGTAAAATTAGGAAACCATGGGTGATGGTTGAAATGATAAATAAAATGGAGGAAAGAAGGAAATGGGAAAGTGCTAACACAGAACACGGGCGTAGAATGTACAGGGCCCTAAACAACGAACTAAGGAGGGTAACAAATAAAGCAAGAGAATCGTGGTGGAAGGGCCAGTGTAATGAAATAGAGAAGATGGCTGAAAGTGGGAGGGTCGACCTATTATACAGAAAAGTAAAACAATTAACGGGGAATAAAATTAATAATAAAATGGCCACTATTAGGGATAACAAGGGAAACGTCTTAAGGGAGCCAGCAAGCATAAGGGGACGATGGAAAGAGTATGTGGAGGAATTGTATTCGAAAGACATGAAGCCTACCCACATAAAGATTGAGGGCATACAAGAAGTAGAGGAAGATGATCTTGCGCCGAATATACTAGATAGTGAACTTGATAGGGCACTGCGGGATATGAAGGGGAAGAAAGCAACGGGTGTGGATGAGATTCCTGTAGAATTTCTCAAGAATCTTTGGGGAAAGGGTAAAAAACAATTCTTTGATTTATGTAGGAAAATTTACGACGAAGGAAAGTGGCCAGAGGATTTTACCAAGTCTATCCTGATTCCGTTACAGAAAAAGAATAATGCCTTAGAATGCCGGGACTACCGAACAATTAGCTTAATATCTCATGCGGCAAAAGTTATTCTTAGGGTCTTGAATAGAAGAATCGAGGGAAAAACTAAAGAATATATAGGAAATGATCAGTTCGGTTTTCAGAGAGGGAAAGGGACGAGGGATGCAGTTGGGATAAGGAGGGTTTTAGTAGAACGAAGCTTAGAATTTAAAAGGGACGTTTGTGTATGTTTTGTTGATTTCGAAAAGGCCTTCGATAGAGTTCAATGGCCAAAACTGATGGTGATACTAAAGAAAATTGGGTTGGATTGGAAAGATAGGCGTTTAGTGCAAAATTTGTATTTAAATCAGACCACACGAGTAAGAGTTGCCTATGGGGAATCGGAATGGGCAGATTTAGGGAGGGGAGTAAGACAAGGTTGTCCTTTATCACCATCTCTTTTTAACATATATGCATAAGAAATGATCAAAGAAGCTTGGGATGAAATAGATAAGGGAATAAAGGTTGGTGGGGAAGTAGTGAAGTCAGTTAGATATGCAGACGATAATGCTATTGTGTGCGATTCTGAAAGGGGTTTGCAAAACCTAGTAAATGCACTAAACGATAAAGCAAAGGAGTTTGGGATGAAAATCAATGTAAGAAAGACTAAGATTATGAGGTTTTCAAATGGAAAGAAAGCTAAGTTAACAATAAGGGTGGATGGGGAAAAACTAGAGCAAGTAGATCAATTTCCATACTTGGGCAGTTTTCTTTCTATGTTCGACAGAAATTAGAAAAAGGATAGCATTAGCAAAAGAAGCTTTCATGAAACGAAGGGAACTGATGACAAAGGGACTAGATAAAGGAATGAGGAAGAGATTGGTTAAATCCTTGGTGTGGAGTGTAATGTTGTATGGGTGTGAAACGTGGACGTTAAGAAAGGAGGATGTCAAGAGATTGGAGGCTTTTGAGATGTGGGTATGGCGTAGAATGGAGAAAGTTAGTTGGGTTGATAGAAAAACGAACGAGGAGGTTCTAGAGATGGTTGGAGAGAAAAGAGTAATGATTGAAGTAATTAGAAATAGACAAAGGAAATGGGTGGGCCAAATATTGAGAGGAGAGGGATTATTGAAGAAAGTGATTGAGGGAAGAATGCTAGGGAAAAGACAGAGGGGAAGACAAAGACAGAAGTTATTAGACGAATTAAGGGGTGGGATAAGTTACCGAGAATTGAAGGAGAGGGAATTAAATAGGGAATGTGAGGGCACATGAACCTACCGAAAGGTAGAACACTATATATATAGCTAAAGATTGAACTGAAATAAGGTGCTTCCTTCCAGCAGCAAATTTTCCTACACATGCAGATATTCTGTAGCCATGATAGTGTATGGGTGTAGCCATGATATTATTTATGGAGGCTATTAAGGAATGATATAATGAATATTTTGAAAGCTTCATTTTATCCTTAAACATGAAGGAGAAGCCAATTATAAATACTTTTATGAGCAAGAATATTTCTTTCTGTCTCTCACAGGTACTGCTTCTTGATATGCAAGGTTGATAAAATATAGTTTTCTGTCAGCATTCTACAAATTTAGCCCTATGAAGGATATTTCTTGTGAAAAACATTGTGTATATGCATTAATATTATCGAACTCTCATTATTATCCTCCTGAAACTGATTATACTCTATTTTATATATTTATACTTAACAATACCCATCAATGGATTAAAGAAAATAACTTTACAGTTATGCAGAAGGAGAAATTGTAAAATAATGTTAATTTCTCAGGCAAATATTGAAGTCCAACCATATCAGAAAAGAAGATATTCAACAGACAAGAACATTCTTCAACTTACCACATGCAAAAGCAAAGAGCACCAATCTGTAAATGACCAAGAATTTTATTATATCGATTATCATTCGTCCCAAAGAGATCTGAAGTGGTCCCAGATGTGCATTTACTGAGGAAAGATGGACCAGCTTCAAAGCACTGCAAAGGAAATAATTTACTGTTTAGAATATAAGGAAGTCTTAGGCTATAGATTAGGCTATAGATGATTGCAAAAATGTATTTTTGATTAAGTGCAAACACCTAACAACAAGGAACAAGGTGCCAAATAATTTTAACCAATAAGTTTGTAATTTTATCAGTTTACTTCTCTCTAAAAGTGTGAAAAGAGTTTATCAAGATGTTTCTGACTTTTAAGGATTTGATATGGAGAGAAATTTTAAGGTTTGCTAATTAATTTTTGAAATTATAATTTAATTTCTATGATATTTTCAAAATTTCAACTTGGCTATGAATTCACCTTCTTTGAACTGTTGTGCCATTTATTTAATTTTAATACAACATTTTAATTGAAATATATGTAGCTTTATCTTTAAGTATATGCTTTTTCAAAATTGAAAATGAAAAAAATGCCTTGAAAAATTTAAATCTATAAAGTAGTCATTAGATGAACTGCTCTAAAACATAGAATATCACCACTCATTCAACCACAGTAGGGCCATTTCCTCTCTGTCTTTGGATTAGTTCTTCTTCAAATTTGGCTTTCATAGCTTCTGTGCCTACAAGTTGCATTACTCGTACCTCAAACCTTTGAGTCACCAATACCAGTACCACTGTAATAAAGGAAAATCGATATTTTAATTCAAGGGCAACTTCATATTGTGAAATTATTAATAAGGAAAAATAAAAAAGATTATCTCATAGGTTAAGGCAATGTATTTCAAATATCATCAACATACGTTATGTAATTTCCTCGAAACATTCTGATTCGTATTTTCTGCTGATAGAGATTTTAATTCTGCAGCGAAAATTTTCTATTACTAATTCACCTTTATCATGTTTTATATCTTCCATAAATATTTTTAGTTTTCGTGCGAAAAATTCAGATGTTTCTATACGTTTAGTGTGAAATGCGACCAAATTCCTTTCATTCATATCAGTTCTTCCGATTTCCTCAGAGATACTATCATGGCAACGCAAATATGAACTTCAGAATCTGATGAAAGTTAAAGAAATTGACGGACGAAATTTCATGGGACCATCCAGTAGAAGAATAAGTTTTTCGAAATTCCATAGGTGAGTGTCAATCCCGATTCTGCTTCGGAGCGCATGCGCGGTTCGGGATTTCTGACACCGCGAATAATCCTAAAATTACTCCTCAGGCAAAGCATAAGCAAGAATCGGTGTTCGAATCTCCCGTCAATCTGAATTTAAACAGTAGGAGCGCAATGCGCATGCGCCGGACTGCCAGTTCTTCCTACGATCAGGAACTGGTATACTCTTGTCCGTTTCAAGATTCCAGTCAGTATGGAGGGCTTACAGGTGTAAAACTCAATGTAATTTGCCGTAAACGAAGAAGTTAGCCTCGCGCGCCGGGTCGCTTTACGCGGAGATTCGGACGGGAATAATTAAGATTCGTAGTGTACATTGATCGATTCAAACTTAATTTCTAATGAAATTTGATTGAAAATAACTCTATCAACACAACAATGAAAATTTTATGCATTTATAGCATATAAAACAACAAAGTTAAAAGCGAAAATTGAACGAATTGCCGAGTTTTCACCCGTGAACATCTTTGAAACTGCCATTACTCTCTTACAATCCAACATAAAATGCTGTTTTTTTTCTTCCATCGCTCATTGTATCATCTGAATGCATAAAAGTTACATGAGAAAATAATTTTAGAGCAACCAAATATTAGTAAAAAATTATACAAGATCATTTGATTTTTAATTTGATAGAAAGGGAATAGAAGAGCCACTCTCTCAATTTCCAGACCTTGGTTCACCATAGTATGCTTGCGACGGAATCCTTCGTACCAAATGGCTGCGAGTAACTGCTGAATGTTCTGATGGGCGACGAACTGCGAAATAATACATGTTTAGATTAAAACTTGTTTGATTACATTATAAAGGAAATTCACTTTAACTTGAATTATGAAATACTGGAGTTGATCAAGCGTCATGAAGGAGCATATGGTCCCATACGGACGGGCGTAGAAATGGAAAATTTGCGAAAATTTATTTGAAAGACACAAAATAGCGTAAAATCAATTTGTGAAGGCACAGTGCGATTTAATCAAGGTTAAATAGTGGCGTAATAGAAAGAAAAGAATATGGAGTGCGAGTAATTTGGAGGGAAATTGGTCGACAGAGCAAAAGTTTTGAGCACTATCTGAATGTCAGTTCTCTCTACTGTTCTCTTAAAGGGAGTCTTGTTTTTGGAATGACTAATTCTGCGAGAATAAAATGAGGATATCGTGAAGCAGGTAAGAGAAGAGAAAAGAATGGTAAAGAAGACCTCAATGTACAGCTAGTTCCAAAAAAAACTTACCACCTAAGCCGCAACCCGCATAACAGACGTGAAGCTCGATGAGAGCGAGTCTAGTGTTTTCCACGCATTCTATTGGCTCTTGGAAGGAAGGCGCCTTTTTAAATCGTTGTGAAACGCGTTGAACGTATTTGTACCGTCTTTATTAGCACGAAATCTAGTTTAAATTTAGTGTTAATTTTTACTATGTCAGCAGCATAGTATTAAAAAATGAATGAGAATCGGATCTCCTTATTTCGGCCAGAAATTTCTGCGTAATTCACCTTTTTCTGGAGGCATCGGGTAAACTTACTTTAGCTGCTTCAATTATCCAATGAAAAATTATGTCATTGCAAGATTAAAAAGGATTATATTATTACGTTTTTAATGCTCTTGACGCCTACAGGAAGAACTTTTAAATTTATTTAGAGGAAATTCACGACTATGACTCAAATAGAAAGATGAACGAAAACTCAGCAAGGAGATAAAGAATAATTAGGAATAAGAACACAATCAACTGTATGTCAACTAATTTATGTTGCAGAAAAATTCTATCGAGAAGGGGAGTATGAAAAAACTTCGAAACCTACTGAGGAAAGCAAAGATGAAAAGAAACTTTATCTGGACGAATACACCGAGAAAGAATCATTTTAAGTCAACCTGGTAGAGAGCTCTGAAAATTAGACCCAAAACATATTACAATAAAGTAAACCAAATAAATTACGATAAACTATATCAGATAATTACATCAAATATTATAAAAATTTTAAATGCCGCCAAATCATATGATAGAAAGTAAAATATTTATTGGTGTGCTATCATCATTTTCTAAGGTAATTGTTTAAAATTCAAATTGCTAATTTAATATTTTAGAAAATAACATAGGTATTACAATAGTAGCACAATTTAAATACTGAGGGCTACAAAATTTTTTCACGTATCGAATTAAAAATTAATATACCACGAAATTAACGCCAGCATCTCGTAACATTTTTCCGAAAATATTGTTCATTGCCAGTCCCAGAAAAACTATCCCTTTAATTAAATCAAGTTCATGTTACTTGCAATATTATGCTGTCCCAACTTTTATCTGATGCTAAATCTCTTTCTTGCCCCGTGGTGCAAATTTTGACTCGATTTCTTCACAGTTGAATTATTCTGCAATACAGAGAAGTATAAAATTTGCTTGATACGACAATTAACAGAGCATTAGGAATTTCAGTATATATGCATCAACATGTCATTCTGTTCTTACTTCCACCAGGCATTCGTGGTGACGGTATCAGATGAAGCATTATGATTTTGAGATGAGATTTGGCTGTTTCTGACAAATTCGCGTCTGAGGTTTTACTAATTCTTCCATGGAGAAAGGAGAACTTTCCTTTCCTCCACCCTGGCCCTAGGAGTATCCCCTATTCATTCCTTTGTTGTTTCTTTTTCTTTTGTTGCGTCCATCGAAAGGTATTGTCTATTTTCTCAAAGGAACCATAAAACGGCCGATGGGTGAAGGTGAACTCCGCTCTGAGGAGAAAAACCCCCTTTTCGGCAGATTGTGGATGGTCGTATGTATCCGGGGTAGCGAATTTGAAAGCGCTAATGAGGATTCCTGACCGCACCCCTGCTGAGCAGGTATCAAAGGTTAGGGTATGGTGGCGGTGACCGATCACAAGTAAGGTGGGAAATGGTGGATCCGCGATTTGTAATCTTCGCCGCAGGTATTCCCTTAGGGAATGAAGATATTCAACTCTATTTTTGAGGTAGACGACCTTTCAGGACTTCTTGCAAGGAATACACTTTAAGATGGTTAAGAAACAACAGTTAGTATGGCAAATCAAAACCTTAAGACTAATTTGCATATTGCATATAAACTCCAGGTTTCCTATACTTGCATATTGCAGGTTTACACGTTAACACCTGGTTTATTTACATTTACATTAATACCCCGCGAGCCGCCGTATGACTTATGTCAGGGGGTGTGAAAACAACCACAACAGGATTTCCAATGTTACTGAAATGATTTTCAGAACTATACGCTAGACTAATGTTTAATAAGACTAATGATTAATGATTGCTGCTTCGGTTTCTGAATGCCTCAAGTAAGATATATAACCCGAATTATTTGAATGGTGCATAATATGTATAATAATTAAAAGAAAAATCACTATCAATAATTATGAATGATGGGTAAAAGGAGTCATGGAAGAACACGTTAAAAATAGAAACCAACGGATGGTAACCGGACTTACATGAGAATATTCCTCTAATTCTCATGATTCATACCTTAGCTGTTAAAATATTCTTGGTTCTATATGTAATCCATTATTCCAACATTCACTCCAAGGACCTTCGTAACACCCTCATCCTAGGCACATCATAATTCTCTACGAACTTTGCGAAGATGTTTTTTAAATTTTTCATAGTATTTTTAAATAGTAATGCAAGGAAGATCATTCCAGTTAAAATAGGACCTTCGGAAAATCTGAATGATAACATAAAGTTGACAATGTTTGGGTGCATCATATCAGAATTAGTATCTCTATATTCTGCTTTTAAAGTGAATGGTATAAACTGTATTAGCTTATACTAAATAACAAATTCAACAACAAAAATGAAAAAATAAGTAACGCTGCCTATCGTCAATTTATATCAATCAAGCTCTTCGTCAATGATTGTTTACTTTATTTATATAAATTGTTTTTTATGCTTTATTTCGTCCCTACATTGAACTAAAAATTTCGTAGTTCGGAATAACTTGAGAAATGAACAATGAACTAGAGAAATGCCATCTAATATTTATTCCTTACGCTTACGAGAACCAAATCGTTTCACTTCTCTTATAACATCTATGATACAAAATAGATAGAGCGTTGAAGATGATCTTACTACATCGACTAAAGTTTCTATTATCATGTCACTAAAATATGAATTGAAACGTAAATATGGAATTTTAGATACTCCGCATATTTAGTGTCGCAGAAACTTAGAGTTTATACGCCGATTACAGATAAATCACATCTCTAAAGTTAGGTAAGATTTAGAATAAACCATTGGCTTGCATAGATAGTAATACCAATGTTAGCAATTTTTATCGGTTTGAAAAAACCGAACTCTCTTTCCAAAATAAATTGCTGATAAGAAGATGGTTTAGGTTCTGGCTTAGTAAACTACTCGAACTTTCTTATAGAATTAAAAGATTGGTACGATACATTGAACATCGCTATTGCATACAATTTCGGAGATCCTGGGAATTACTGATGTATCAGAAGGAAATTTCTGAAAGTATGATAAGCCATGGGCGTTATATCCTGTGTATTTGAATGTTAACCATTCTTGACTAATATATTACTTAAATTGGATAAATGAGTAGTTTCTCTGGAGGCTGTCATAAACGGAAAAATATATGTTGGATGAGAAAATTGAGAAGGTGAGTGAGTGGGTTATACTTTTAAAAGAGGTCGTTGCTCCTACTCAAAGTAACCAATTGGTCAACGAGGAGCGCAAGAAATGCCATTACCTATTGTGATTTATCCAAAAATCTGGAATTAACATACCTCTTACACTTTCGGTTGTTAAATTCATGTGAGTGTATGTATTACTGTTTCCGTCGTTTCTCACTTCCCTATATCTATCAAAACAGTCCCCCTCTTGAAGTCCTGGTGAATTCATTGCTTTAACCACTTCTTCCAATCACTCCTCTATCTTGCTTTTCAAATTTGTCATGGAATGTGGAGAGATGAAAAGTTTCTCATAGCCATACATTTTAAATACGAAGGAATATTTTCAATATCACCGAGCGATAAATATGTAGATAGACTATTCATACCAAACCACCGCCCATTCATCTCAATCATTAAAATTCTGTCGAAAAAATATGAGAGTTACGTAGGGCCAGCCATCAACCGAGGGGAGAAAAATTTCAACATGAGCCTCATATGCGCTTCTTATCCCCGTGTGATACTTACAGGGTTGGAATTACAGGTAAAAAGGCCCTAAAACTATTTCACTAAGTCCCTATTATTTCGCGTATTTTTAACGTTTTCTACATTATAATAATTGTAAACGTGATAATAAACAGTTGAAATATAAACAATGCAAGCAGTTTTGTATGCATTCAAAATTAATTGAAAATTTTACATTCATAGCTTACAGTAGCATTCAATGAGCATTATGACAAAACCTCATTCGCTCTATCTTTTTGTGTATTTTAGAACTTGATAAATACGAGAGAAGAACGTTTAAGAACGTAATGGTTTGTGACTGCAACCATTTCAAGAGGAATCCACAGAAGAAATCACGTTTATTCGATTCACACTTCAATGACACCAAAAAAATTCATTTTGGATTCAAAATCAACGTGAAAGATGGTTGTCTCGTATCCGTCATCTTTATTAATTCAGGAAAATCGATCCTAGCACATTTTCTATCAATTGATTTGGACGGTATATTAAAAATACCAACTGCATAGATGATAAAATTTACTGATTTTTTACCGATCGAGTTTTAATTTTGATGCTTATCAAATTAAACAAAATTTATCTAAAATACGCAGAGAATGCCTCAAGACTTCATACTACATATTTACTTATAGATTTTTTATGTATTTAAAGTAATAGCCTAGATATGGCCATGAGTTCACCTTACTTTACTTTTGTAGATTGCATTCACACAGGCTGTGATAAAACAGGTGATCGATATGGACTCCTTAGGTATATAATTTTAAAGGCTAATAACTCTTCTCTTGAACTATGTATAATATTATCTACTATTATAATATATAATACGACCCCTTATAACCGCAGAGTTTTACAAGCGAAGGCGTCGAATTCGAGGTCTATACATTTTGGGTCCGACACTGATTCAAACTGCGCGGAAATTTTCTTCCTCCCATCTCAGTGCTAAACATAAGCTCAGAGCGGCTCAGAGGCAGATTTTGCAAAAATTTCCTTCGTCCTGCTTGTGCCTTTCGTCTCAGACTCAAATTTTATGAGGGGAAGGGGGTTTGCCTCGGTTTCCTAGGAATAACGGGACCTCGTGTGCGACGCTTCCCTCGGTGCGAGAAGCAAAGCTAGAATATATACTGATTTGTAATAACCATTTTATAATAACTGAATTCTTGCATTACAACATCGATATTGTTATAATACTATTCTGCTACGCCAATGTCACCAAACTAAGGATACTAATAAATATTTGCAATATCAATAATGCAAATAAATCCATTTCAACTCTGCAAGCGGAGCCAGGACAGAAGCAGACTATCTCCTCCATGTTTTCCCTCTCTCTCTCTCTCTCTCTCTCACTTCTTAAGGCTCGCTTGCAGGAAACTCACTGCCTGTTATGCGGGTTGCGGCTTAGGTGGTAAGTTTTTTTTGGAACTAGCTGTACCTCAGAGTTAGTATCGGCTCTGACAATGGACTGAAGGTCTGCTCTACGATATCCTCAGAGATGAGAACGGACATGCAGATAGTGTTCAAAACTTTTATTCTGTCTAATGAGGCGGCCTAAAAGGCGGAATTGCTAAAGCGGGTAGTTGTGGATTGGAAAAATTCGCCTTAAAAACAGGTAGCAGAGCGTCTTAAGCGTTATTTTTACCACGTGTTTCGTGTGATAGGGACCGGGAGAAAACAGCGTCTTAAATGAGAGTGTCTTCAGTGGGAGCATCTTAAACAGGTTTTACTGTAAGCACCGAGCAAGACACCTCCGGTGTGGTCTTAGCCTTATTCAAATATTCAGCAAAGAGAATTATGTCGCAGGTAAAGGGTTTTCCTTCATCTCGCGATGTTCTGTTATCTTTCCTTGATAAAATTAGTTTGCTCGTTAAGTATGAATGATGTGTGACCGAATGTATCAACATGCGATGAGTTTACCGACGTCAGGAGATTGCCTTTGCGCCAATCAGGAGCACAATTTAACGAGAAAACGTTGAGAGCAAACGTAATTACTTCCTTATACCGCTATGATTCAGAACCCACTCTCGGAGTCTACATACGAAATTTCGGAGATCTTAAGTTACCTGACTTATATGATACTCATATACATGTTTACACCTGCTAAAACCTGCAGATGGCACACAGTTGACGTTGAAAATTATTAATAAAATTATTTAAAAAAGTTGACTTGTTCATTATTTTTGGAAAGAGAATATCACAGTTGTGACATTCTCTATCTAAACTGCTTAGCTCAGTTATCTCAGAATTAAAAAAAATATATGTTTGTAGTTGCCATAGATAATTAATTTTTTCTTTTAATTTATCTTTTAAGAAATCTTATTCCTTACTTCCAAAATACTAAACTTACAATGACAAAACATTCTAAAAATACCTAAAATTACAATGATTCTCTTAGCCGTTGAGTCCCATCTTTTTTTCCTAGAACATGCACATTAGAAGCACACCATTCCTTTCAGATATCTCAGTAGCGATCCCACTTGTTTTCTCTCCTTTGAAACTTTTCCACTGAATACTCCATCAATGAATTTCCTTGAATTTCTTAATTAAGCAGAAAGGGCTCTATTGTTATTCCCCTACCACTTTGGATACTATTCGAGAATTTCGCTCTCACTTTAGTCTATGGTTTTGTGCCAGCAGTACTACAGAGTTTTCCTGTTCAAAGCCCGGATGGAAAAGAAGGATGAGAAATATTCTTTGCAGTCATATCAAAACATCAGTGACTATTTCATGATTTTTACATGGTAGTATACTAAAAACCTTAATATTAACAGTAGAATTTCGTTTAAAAGTTGTACATAGTCAGCAAAGAGCGAGATTTTAATATCTAATGTGATTTTGACAATTACTCCTAAAACAATTGTTTCGCAAAATTATTGCAATGAGATTTAATTTGCCGCGGCACCATACTGCGAAAAGGGTTATAAATGACCCCAGGGGCTGAGTTTCCTTTGTGCGGTGCAGAAGGAAAGGTCAGAAATCCTCAAAAAAAAGGGTCAGAATGGTAAGTTTATAATACCCCAATCCTCTCAAACTGCATCAACCCGCGATTTATACCTGCGTCGTCTATACACGACAGCCGTGTTTCTGCGTAGGAAAAATGCCGTCGTCTATAGCCGACAACAGTCTCGAAAGGGTTAAGTTACCTGACTTATATGATACTCATATACATGTTTACACCTGCTAAAACCTGCAGATGGCACACAGTTGACGTTGAAAATTATTAATAAAATTATTTAAAAAAGTTGACTTGTTCATTATTTTTGGAAAGAGAATATCACAGTTGTGACATTCTCTATCTAAACTGCTTAGCTCAGTTATCTCAGAATTAAAAAAAATATATGTTTGTAGTTGCCATAGATAATTAATTTTTTCTTTTAATTTATCTTTTAAGAAATTTTATTCCTTACTTCCAAAATACTAAACTTACAATGACAAAACATTCTAAAAATACCTAAAATTACAATGATGAAAATTAGTATGTTATGCATTTCAATTATACATATCATTTTAAATGGCAATACTTATTTGAAATGTAATTTATATTCCTGTATAAGGGAGTAATCAATTAATTATAGAATATTAGTAAAAGGCTAAAGATGTACAATACTAGCAAAAGCTCTATATCTGGAGAATATTCACTGTATAACAGGAAAGTCCTCAAGAGATCCTGTTACTGGCAGATCCGAAGGTAAGTCTTTAAAAATTACACTCTATAGGTTTTTTTATGAAGTTAACACCCCATGTCTTTTTTATAAATTCTTTGATATCTTAACGGAAATAATATGAAGAGAAATTAGTTCTTAGTAAGCAAACAGGAAAATTATAATGCTGGAAAAGAAAGGAAAACTGAAATTTATAACTTCTTTTTTCTGTCATTCCATTTCATGATATAGTTGGATATTCTGAATTACAAATATTCTATCCTTAATAGCACTTTACACCTGTACACTTTCACTAAATGGTTTTTACTCACACCTCTGCAACGTAGGAAAATAGAGCTACAAATATTCCGCCTAGGTGGTCCTTCAAAATACTAATACATTCATATAAGGAAAATTTGCTTGCATACTGCAAGCTAATTGGTGAGTATTACAGCAGTACCAAATTACTTTGGAAAGTACTCGGGAAATTCCAAGTTCACCTAAGTGAAACGTACAGGAAAGTATAATCAGTCTGGCCTCGAGCCAAGGTCCACCATTGTTATCTTTCCTCCCAATTAAGTTGGGGTAAATACCCTTCCAACCTTATGCTGAATTTTAAGTCGATAGCAGATAGGGGATGTTTTTAAAAGTGATTCTCTACTTCCCGTTTAATGTATGGTAGAACAAAAATGGCCCACTTGCGTCGAACCTAGGACTATCAGGGAAATGGAAAACTGTGTTTTCAAAACATATTCATGACCGCTGTAAACATTCAGAAATATCGAATTCTATCTTCTCGGAAAGCGCTTGATAAAGTTATTTAAAATCTCCACCATATATTTATTAAGGGAGGATTAAGACCCCCTTAAGTCGAACCCAGAGCTATTACGTAAGATACCCTCGGAAATTTCTAATTGGTAAGGGCGTCTTCAATATAGATATAAACTTCGGGAATATATTCCCGAGGTTTATATCTATATCCCGAAGAAACTATAGTTTCCTATGCGGTTACGTTGGTACGGGTTTCTGTGTATTTCATTCACATACTGCGCAATGCTGTTGCTGCAAAACAAATTTAGCTCTTGCAAATTTCATCGCAACATGTTCATTGGCGAATATATTTAATTTTGAAATAGTGTGGTCAAAAATTCATGAGTCTATGAAGAAATTTGCAATCATTGTAGCATTTCTTTCGCATTCCGTATTCCATTTAATCAATTTTAAAGTCAACCCCTTAACTTTGGTACACCATGTGTGTGTTAATCTTGGGAGTACGGACAGTAGTTGGAGTACTAATTATGCTCAATGCATTCACAACAGTGAAAAATCACATACCAGAGTTTGCTAACTTATCGTCTGCTGCGGACGATTTTGATACAATTCTCTCGACCGCAATCGACTGCGAATATGCGAAAAATATGCCATTTGTCGAAGCAAGAATCATCATCAGTTGTATTTGCGCGTCTCATAGGCTTTTTTTGCATTTTTTTTAAATTTTGGAACATAATGGTTTATTTACTTGTACATAGATTTTTATACGAAGTCATGAAAATTACTTAAAAGATAGGAAATCATTCCAGTCGACCGAATGTCCATTGACGTTTGTCCTGTTCATATCATCATGGCAGTTAGATCTGATGTGCATTGAAATTGTTTTTCTAAATTGTGTTTAAATTTCGGTATATATAGTTGTGAGCCTCTGCCATTTATGAATTGCTCCAATTTCTCTAACATTGTAATGTTTTTTTTACAAGGGAAAGCATCTTCCCAGCGGAAAATCCATAACATTTTGTTAGGTGACGAGACAAAACGGCACTTACGAATGCTCAGATGAGAATTAGAAAGCCCGGTCATGCTTCTGCTGACATCACTGTCCAGTGCAAGTTAGCTTTTCTTGCGCTCTTTAATTGTTCTATTGCCTTTTGAGATTGTCTGTTTTATTGTCTTCATCAGATGCTCCTGAAATTGCCATTGAGAAAGAAATGGTGACTACGGCAGAAGGATATGAATTAGATTAGTCTTGCACTGTTTATGTTAAGCCCAAAGCCAAGGTAATAATATCCTGCTTCCTCATCTTAATAGTAAAAACTGCTCTTATCACTTGAAGTCTGAAAAATATTCTTGATAGAAAAAATTAGCTTTATCGATCATTAAGTGTATATCTTTGACTTTCACCCAATACTTTTAATTCTTCACTTATGATTCTCTTTTTCCTGAAAGTCTGATGAAGTTTGCTGATGGATTCTGTAGGAGAGATTCAGACAGTTTCTTATGTTTTAGGATTAGGATTCTACCGTAGGATTTTTTCTTCCTAATTCAGCATTACAATCTTGAAATATTAATTTTTGATGCATAATTATTTCTTTGATGAATGAACAAATTTTAGAAAGCTCTATCAGAAACATACATTTTAGATTTTTCTGAACAAATCTACTTCTTTATTTAAAATTACTTTTAATTTTGACTGCTTTTTATACGATTAATTATTTTCGACCTTAGATTTTTAAAACTTCCTTTGTGATTTGTGTTGAAGGATAATAATCATTCCTTCATGCTGATAACAGAGTACTGTGAAAAGGAAAACATAATATATCCTGAAACTAAGCAGGATGAATGCTTAGAAGAATTCAATATGTATATAAAGTGATTGTCCATTTTATAAATGATTTTCTCATGTTTACAAGGCATGTAACTGTTCAATTTTGCATTATTCATGTCAGAATAAATTGGTAAATATTTTGGAATAAATATATAGGATATCAATAAAAATTTTATTTTTGGTGTTTCTTTAAATTTCCATTTCCTTTTTAAAGAGAGATAATTATATCTTCATGATATAGATGTATATCAATATGTGATTCAAAGAGAATTTCTGTATATGGATCAATATCGACAAAAAAATCTATAATCAGATTCATCCATCCAATTCTTCCAAAATTTAAATATCTTTTCTTCTGTAGTATATCTTTTGAGAATAAAAGCATTTTATTGACATACTTTTATTGATCCTGTGTATTTATAATTTAGGATTAAACTGCTCAGTATTCTTAATGTCAGGGCATTGCAAGATATCTCAAACTTGGGGTAAATTATGGCAAGGGAGTTCACTTTTTTTAAATTTTGCATTGAATTATTTTATAATATCTGTGATAACATTAATTTTTGTCATTGTAAATGTTTAATGTATTTTCCATATTCTCCAGGTATGGTAGAACTTCAGCAGTAAGCATATTGTGCCATCTGACAGGATTAAGGAGAAAAGGGATAGCAATCAATCAATCAAAAGGCATATCCTGTACATTTCATGCACTCAGATAACCAATTTTGGAACTTACACTTGCTTTGTAAGCAACACTGCAGGTCATTGTAAGCAGATTATGAAACTATCAGGTATTTTTCCTTTATTTACTCATTTTATGATTTATCATGTCTGTTGATTAAACAAGAAGTCAGTGGGTTATTTTTCAGTACTATAATATAATACATACCACTACTGATACACTAGTATCAGTAGTGGTGTTGTATTGTGTATGCATGCTAAAGGCTACTTTGCAAATCACCTAGAATGCAGAATGGAAACAGCCATAGCATACTTTGAATGATTAAAAGTAATTCTCCATTTACCGAGCACAACCTCATGTACACAAAGAAGAATGTAAGAAAATGAGAGATTTTAAGATTACACAATCTCTTTGTCATGAACTCTCATCTGTTAATTTGCTAACAAAGTGAAATTAAAGTAGATAATAGCAAACAATGAAGTGAAATATTACAAAAAATCTTAACTAATTTCTCAATTTTGCTTCAATTTAATATTTAAGTTGAAGATCTCATATCAGCAAACTCAGATGTTTATTGTATGTTAATAGGATCTTCCCTTTCCAATGTTGATAATAAATAATAGCTGTTTGCAAAACAAATAAAACCGACTTGTTGGCACTTTCGGAATGAAAATAAAGCTAAATGAAATTCTCTCTTTTCATGTTTCAAACTTTTCCTCTGATTTATGTGAACCTATAGATCTTCTCCCTCTCTTGGTCTCAAATGGCTAATTAAAAGCTCAATCCTTCTTCTGGAAAACTCCAATGGTAAAAAAATATCAAGGTAAAAATGAAATTTAGTATTGTCTTCCTTACTGAATTACGAGGAGTGTTCAAATGAAAAGGTACAAAATGACACTGTGGGTACAATTGAAACCTTATTCAAAAGTAATCACCAGAGACTTGAGCACAACTTTCCCACTGTTTCACAAGCCAAAGAGTTCCCATTCTCAAAATACCTGTAGCTGTGACAAGAGTCCCATGAAAGTTACCCATGAGCTAGTTATGAAATGAATCTGTAACTGTACACAAATTTGTCCTGTCAATGATCTAAAGAGAGATCTTCAGGTAGCCATCCAATATTATTCTGTGTACCCTCTTCTAAAATTATGAAGATAAAAAACATATGCTAAGCATATTTATGAAATGCTGCAATCAAGTAGTGCTGACAGAATTACATATTCTTCACTTAGAAAAGTTGAATTTCAAATTACATAATTTTGAGTTCCATCAATTAGCCATGACTATTTGATAGTAACAACATCTTCAACCAACCATTCAAGAACATGGATAAGATCTACGTTCTTGCATCTCTTAGTGTGATATGGTACCGCATTGGCAGTCTTTTATTGAATTAAATAAGGCACATATCTGACTAAAGGATTATTTTAAAATGATAATTGACATGTTTTACATAATTTCAAATAATTCATTTTCTTTGATGGAATTGAATTTTCTTTGTAAATGCATCATGACACACCATGCACTACAGAGAAACAATTGATATTCCAATTCATCACTCGTAACTTCTCAAATGTTTTGGTGCTGATTTAGAAGTTATTGTTACGTAATCTTTATTTGGGTGATCTGTTTCTAAGGTAAACACTGTTTTTTTCATCATTCAAAAGCACCAATAGACATGGCTCTTTGAAACTAACCTAAGAATTATCCATTGCTGTAATGTTCTCTCAATAATTACTGTAGAACTCACTTAAGGCACTTTTAAGGAGTGAAAAATGCCTTATCAATGGGATAGTGTTCTATGCATGATATGGCATCTCATCATTTCTTTTACTTAAAAACCATGTTATTTTGGCTCTTTAATTTTCAAATAAGTGCTTTACTGCATAAAATGAAAAGGATACTTATTAGTTTGCTTTATTTGTCACAGCTGCAGACAGAATAACTGAAGACTTCACAAACTGTTGTTGTTGCATTACACTGGATGTCTTCTTCTCATATTTTTTAAAATATTTATTGAGTGCTACCTTAGTTACTTATGTTGGTCACTTTTTGCATTTATTTTTATAGGGAATGACAATAGGAATAATAAGAACAGTAAGAATAACAATCTCTGCAAGACTACAATCAGAACCCCACAAAACATTTCACTATTTACATTATTATCCCCTGTTTGCCCAACTGGTAAAATTTGCTTCATTGGAAAGGAAAGAATTACGAACATAAAGTAACGAAGAAAAATTTTCTCTTTCACAAGAAGCAGACCATTCTTAGAAAATATGGCAAGAAGTTGACCAGTATCACACAACAGCTGTCCATAGTCTGTATCTACAGCTGTGGTAAGAGGGGCAAGATATGTAAGATTCCTTTTCTTTTTTAGTTGTAAATCGTTTCTTTAAGTATAGAGACAAAAATCCTTCTCTTTTGTATTCTTATATAAAAGGAATAAAAATTTGTAATATCTGCCATAGAGCATGGGTTTCACTTTTCCCTTATAAATTGTCTTAGCCAGATTTTATTGTATATTGTAATAATCTGTTAGCTGAGACACAGATTATTAATTACAAAATACTGCAATACATGTCCATGTAACAGCATAGCCTGGTTACAGTGGATATCAAAATCCATTCTCACATTCTTTATTTATTGAAATGATCTATCTTAAGTAATTTTTCAACATTTAATTTCTATTAACATTAGCACCTGTGATGATGTCGACACGTCGACGAAACTAGTCGGTCGAATAAAATTTCGTGGAAATTACAAAGTATTCTTTCATTTAAACATACTTCACCATATAAATATATGTTCCTTCCTACAGTATGTTCTAGTAAAATAATTTTACTTCTTTTCTTCCTTAGAATATATTCACTTAATTTCCATTGTGCATAGAATATGTCCTTTGAAATGTTGAAAATTTAGTACTTGATGTAATATTTGGTCATCTCTTGTGTTTACTGGTACATTAAAATCCTTTCTCTAAGTTTCTCTCTTTCATCATTCGTTTAATGTTAAGAGAAAGAGTTTGCTATTCAGGTGCCATCATCTTCATGTTTCAGCAGTGAAAGAAAACATACTCAGGGTTCCCCTCACCTATTAGTAACCTGATCCTTTTTGCTCTCAACCCTGAGATAACCTTGATAATAACAGATTTACTGCTACTCAGGTAATGAATGCAGGGATAATATTTAACTTAATTTGCATTTAAATGGTTTACCGTCACCTCATCCAATATTATGATGTAATAATGAAGGAATTATGGATATTCATGACTGAATTTTTAAAAACTTTATATGAAACTCTGAATTAACTACTCAAGTCATATTCAGCGAGGGAATTCAGGTCCAAATATTGTTTAGGGCATTTTAATAATGTATTAATCCATTCCTCTTTGGTATATTTCTAAATCCGCCATGCAGGGTTTTTGATTCATTACAGGAGGTGTAGCAGAAAATATTTTAATATATAAGAGAAGAGGAGTGTAGTTAGGGTAGAAGAGGCCCCCATCTGAAAACTATTGAACCAAGAACATTAGGAAGTTTGTACCAAAGATTTAGTAAAACTAATAAATACATAGAGAAGTGGAGTGCTGAGACCAACTGCAATGAGCCAACTCTTGGTTGAATATTTTTAAGATAAAAAGAAGTGAAAACTACAATCTTTATTATTTACATCATGATAAACAAATTTGATAGTTAAACATCTTTTTTAACAAATAAATATTTGCTAGATCCATAAGTATGTGCCTGACCTACTTAAAAAAGGTCATTGACATGCATCAGCTGATTGCCCCTTCATCACTTGCAAGCTAGCATAGCTTTCATGCATATGGAGGTTGCCCAATCCAAAGGATAGCAATATTACCTTTGATACTGCAGCACATACTGGTAATGAAGAAACTAAGGGGAAGGATGAGAAAAGAACAGTGAATGACAATGAATTACGTAACATCAAATGATGAATTTTAATTTTAAAAATGATATTCTGCATCACATGACTTTTCAGAAATAATAATATAACCTAATAACACTCCTTCTAATTTTCATTTCATTCAAAGGATTAACTTTGCACCTTAAAGCCTTACATGGCTGAAAATTTTCTTTCATTCATATGGCATGTTTATTGCATAGTATAACTACTTAAAAAGGCGTAGTATAACTACTATAAAAAGGAAATTGAAAAAGTAAATAAAACTAAGCAGTTCAGAGTTGAGCATTACTGATCATCTTCATTCCTTCATGGTTATAATGAATTAGAGTGCAAAGCGTAGCTCTCTGGTGATGAATGTATAATTTTCTGATGTGTATAATGTATTCAATTCTCATCCTTTGCTATTGCAAATAAGTCGGTTTCTAGTGATATGAGATACTAAATGAAGTTCCCTATGTTCTAAAATTCATGGACAATATATTTTATTGTTAAGTATTTTGTAAAAAATATTAAAGCAGTAAATAAATTATCATTATAATGGGAGAAAATTTTAAGCTGTTGGTGTATGTCTGCATATGAAGTATTGTGTACATCGTGACCCTAATTATCTTAATATGCAAAATATTGTTGCATAAGTTACTACAACTGAGTGTGGGGTGAGAGAATCTTCACTTTAACATCTTTTAGCTGTAGCAATCATTTTGTTGAGGTATTTTCTAGCAGAATGTATTTCTAATGGTTACAATTTGCTGACATCTGGTTAACTTATAAAATAACTGATTCATAAATTTATATAATATTAGATGTTTGGGTCAAGAAGAAATATAAGATTCACTCCCCAGTGCTGCTTTAAGTATATAGATCCAACATAAGCTCATTTGAATGCATTTGTTCTATACTGAAAATATATTTTCAATATCTTTTAGAGAAGGTTTCATGAGATAAAAGATGTAAGAGCAATAAATTTTCCTGAAATGACCATATTGTGATGTTGTAATTGTTAATGGACCTTATTTTAACAGGTAATTAATACATTCTCTTAGGAGCCCTTCTTTCTCTGAAATTTATTTCACATGTAACTGAGGCTACCTGGGGAGGAATTTCTGGAATGATATTCTTCTTGAGTTTATTTCAACCAATTACATAGTAATTTGTGGCTATGTGTCTTTCAAAATTTTCCTAGTTTTCAAGAAATGGGCTTGGTCCATCAATTGAATGTATTTCCTCCAAAGAACGATGACCCAGGATTCAGGCCTTTTTTGGCAAAATGATAGAACCTAGGAATAATATAGATGTCAGTAATTGTAGAAGATAATGGATGTCAATTGTATTGAGTTTGTTTCACTTTAATTCCTGATGAATCCAAAAAGATGCTGAATTTGGCTACTATAATTATGTTCATTGTTAATAACCTACACAATGGAGATCATTAAGGAACCTGATGTTTTTTCAGAGGAGAGAGAAGGCTGCAAGTTTTGAGAAGACAAGGTCTGAGGCACTTATGGATAACTCAAAGCCCTTCATTGTCACAGATGATGATTTTCCAGGGCTTGTATCATCATAATAAATGCATGGCAAGGGCTTTAATAGTGAAAGATTGACCATTCTTAAACACTGGGCAGCATAACACAACATTAGCTATTGAAATGAAGGTATGTGGTATTGTATTTAATTTATACAAGAGAAATATCCTATTTACAAAAGTAGAAAACTCTTGATTAATAATAGCATATTTTTAGGCTACATCTGATACAGGAACTTTCCGAACTTAAAATATGAATGATAGAATGTATAATCCACATCCAAAAATACATAACCTCGTTATTCCAAAATTGCTAATAATTTTGTGCAAAATCAAAACGTCTACTTCTGCTTCTCTTAATTTTAGTAAATCTCAACTCAAATGTTGGAGATGTATGTAATTTATATCAATGTGGGTGATGCTACTCTTTTGTGCTTTATAGCTCATCAACTTGTGGAGAGCACATTCTAAAGTTGCCATATCTTAAGGAAATTGTGAAATAATTTAATTATGATAGAAGATAAATCATTTCTGTGTTAGAAATAAAATAATGAATGCTGATTAATGAATGAAATAATTATTGTAGCACCTAGATATCACCTAATATATGTGGTATTAATAACTGGAAAAATTTCATTGGGCACCTCGGTCCTCTGTGCATTGCATTTTTATGCGGAAGGCTGATACCAAAAGTCATTGGGAAGCAGTGCTAATGTCAGCCTCAGGCATGCCAGTGTCAGGCCCTGTAGAGGAGGTGATCAATACCCTGAACATACTGGCTGTAATAACAAGGTAGATTGTAATCCCTAACAGTCCCTTAGAAAGGAGAAAATACATTGAAAAGTATGTCTCTTGCATGCTATAGGTAATTAATTCATTTTCATCCCCTCTGGTAGGTACATTGCAATATACATATTCATACCCTTTAGATAAATTTATTCAAAGGAAATTAAATAATTATCACATACAGTACAGTCCTCTGCACTAAAGAAAAATGTATCACATGAAAATAAAAAACACTAATATGAATAAAAATGAATTAGCACAAGCTATAAAATAAAAATAAATAACCTGTTACATAAAGTGATGAATGAAATGGAAATGGGCCCTAAAATGATAAAATATATCTCAACTTAATGACAAAAAAGAGACTGCTTCAAAATAAAAATGTAAAACTTAAGAAATGGCTTCTGCTTCATAGTAATAAATAATTTTATATAAAAAAGCTGCTACTTTAAAAATAAATAACAATAGAAAACAAATCAACCATAGAATATCCAAATAAAAGATACGTATGTACACTTATTTGCAGAGGTTCCTTAATCTGAAAAGATTATACAAAATATTGTACCTTATGTCCAATGTATGGTATGACAGCTAAGATCATGATTTTAAAGCTTATATATGTAGAGTATGTTTCTATCTATACATTTTTTATTGTAAATAAGTATTTATATTATATCCATGTATTATTTTGTATGTATGACCTTCCTGAGTATATCTGTGTATCCCAGTATATGTAGAAATGGCTGTAATGGTAAATAAAAACAGAATGGAATTGAACAAGGATATTTATAAATTTCCTTTCCTTCTAAGCCTTAGATAATGTTCTACTATCCTTAGATATTATCATATCATTCCAAACAAAGTTCACTTGCAATCTATTTTCCCGAATAGTTAAGTTAACATGAAGGTATAGGGTTCATCTCCAATCTTCTTATAGGAAAATTTATAAAACCTTATCAAAACTCATCTTAAAAAGAATTGCTGTTATCAAGTCATCTGTAGTAATAAAGCATAGAATGCAATTCCATTTTAGTGCAGCAATTAACCTTTTAGTGTAAACCTTTTAAAAGTGGCAGAGTAGAGGAAGATGTTGCCTACACCTCACAATGAGGTGCACTCTCACTGGAACTAGACACATCATGAGATGTGTAAGCAAACCACTTCCCTCTGCTGGCTAGATACCCTCATGCTAAGAGCTTTTAAATGCAATATTAAAAATTATTGATTATTTCCAGCAGCAATGTAAATGTACTTAGAATGTTTTGATCAAGGCATTGATAAATACCTCAGCAAATTTAGTGATAATTTACAATCATACAATATGATTCAAAATGGGTACATAGATTGCGATTATTCGAAGTATAAACGAACACAATTGTGTAAAATATTACCACACATTTGTTTCAAATGCTCAAATGCAGGAAATTAATTTACAAAAATTACTGTTTACTGGAAAGCTGTTTTTCTCTGCTCACTTGTCTCTTAGGAATGTGTGATTTCTTATGATGTTTCATCGTTTCTCAACTGGGATGAGGAGTGACGTCATACCCAAGATGGATTTCTTTCCGCTTGGAAGTGTGAAACGCACAGAAGTTGGTAGATGGATTACTTTACGATTAACTCGGATTGAATCTGTTGCCACCAATCTGTGGAGACTCAGAAACACCCCCCTGCTCTTCTTCAGATAGCAATCAAAGAGTCCTGCAAATTATCTTCCATATTTTGCATCTTCAATGAATGATGAAGAATTTGACTATCCTCAATAATATTACAATAGAGAAATATTTACCTTTAGTTTTCTTAAATGAAATTTTGAAATTTTCTTAATACTCCTTGCAATTTCCACAATTTTTACATATATCTTTAATTAGATGTTTCTCATTTCATGAGCAGGTCCTTAAAAATTTATAAATTTAAGTCTTGATATTTCTTGTATTAGTTATTGATCCCAAGTGTATATACAAGAATCGTGATCATTCCTTAGAAATGTTACATATTTCAATGTATTTAAGCTGTTGTTTTTTACTGAATACAGACAATAGATGATGATGTCAGTCTGTAAAGTTATCAAGATCATTGAAACTGGAGTTTTGGATTTTATGCACCTTGAGCAGAGAAAGAGCTTTACTGATATAATAGTGTAGCTTATCCAAGGTATCTGAAATAAATTAAAATATTATGAACATGTATTAAATTCCTGAATCCTTTTCTTGACTTTTATTTATCCCCAAATATGGAAGAAAATGTTATGGCAGACCTTCCCATTTCTCTTAAAAATAATATATGGCATACATTTTTAAAACTTTATAGTCAAGATTTGAGAAGATTCCCATGACAAGAGAATTTTTAGGGCCTCCTAAAAAGCTGTAACTGATTTTCAGAATAAAACAACACCTTCTTTACCTTTGACTAAGGACTGATAATGCCTTGTTGATTGATGGCCACAATTGCATACTCTGAAATCACTGCTTATTTCACATCAAAGAAAACGGATCAAGATGTTTGCTGTCAAGCAGCTAGATTGTATACATCTATCATGGCCTCCTCTTCACTTACAAAATTAGTAAATAAAGGTGTTAGACATGAAATTAGAACTTAAAGACATGGTCCCCATATAGATGGCATTCTCTTTGGGAATCAACGAAAGCAATGCATATAATTGATGAGGTTATTTATTCAGAGTTTAGGAGACTTGATATCTTCTTGTAACAAAAACATTCAATCACCCTCAACAATAAATAAAATGAAATTAGTTGATGAGGGTAAGAACAAAATAATTCAATAAATTTAAATATTCTTCTACATAATAAATGCAGTTGGAGATATTCAGAAAATGTAAAATTTTAAATCATGAGATGCATAAATGTAATAAATTTGCTGGAAACATCTGTACTGTGAACCACTTTCATCGAAGTCGAACTCGCTGTCCACACGGCTATCCAGGACCCCCACAAACACTATAAATTCAATGATTAAAGAATTGGAGAAGTTTACATAATTACTGATAAATCACATAAAAGTCTTTTATGAAAATACAATATGCATTCGAATGATGAAACCGTATCCCTACACTCCCAGACATATTTATCCACGCTTGGCTGTAATGGAACAAGAGAAATCCTATACCGCCCTTCTCCATCCTGAATTCGTAGCGTTGGTATGAGTGTTCAATTTTGGCGGAATTGGTGCGGTCGCTTTCCTGCAATTGACTCATAGCAGTCGGAGCATTTGAACGGAGCGGACCTATCTCTTCTGTAGTCTCTCAACGTTGAACTCCTTAGCAATGTAAGAACTTTTGAGAAGTCTATACATCTAGTTTTTCAATATTTATCGGTGTCATATCTTACGGATGACTCTTCGAGATTGCAACGTTCTTCCGATTCGATGATTTTATGTTACTCTTAGGGTTTACAATGCCTTATTTCCTTTCTAGTGTCCTGATAACTTCGTCTCTGAGCGGCAGGAAACGTGTGTGGCAGTTTGCACTGCGCTACTCGCCTGCACTACAGGATAATTCTCCTCTATGTCGCAAGGCAAAGTCGACGGACGTTGAAGTTTCAGAGGGCTGTCAGCGCTCTTTTTCTCGGAAGATGGGTACGTTCTTTACAGTTTGCCCCTTGTAGTGTAGCAAACAGTAGAAGATGCGAATCTTCTCTGAAAATGAAGACTAAGAAATAACGTTTACCGATTCATAGATTTTTAACATCAATAAACTAATACAAATATACAATCATGTATAAATACCTTGGCGTGTAACGATCCAGGCCGAATTAATTGGTATGTTCGGTTTTAACCTAATAGTTCTCCTTGTCAGAGAATGGCTACTTTGTTTCTTGAGATAGAAAATGTATATGCAAACGGTTTAGACATTTAAAAATGATCGAGATTCGTTCAGTAAATTTCAAGTGATTCAGTTAACTTGAGAAGGTTTGGCTCTGTGTCAAGCATCTCAATGATGGTTTAAAATATATTTCATTTGTGTGTTTTCTATTTTATGACGATACTTAGTTCTATCATACAGAGGTGACATAATCTAATACATCCCTATGTTTTGTTACTCAATTGGGATATTCCCGTGATAACTGCTGATAAAGGAGAGGAATTTGCTGAATGACTTATCTTGGATTGAAGTGCTTCCGAAAGAGAACTCACAGAGGAAGGGTAATGCTTGCGGAGAAAGAACACACACTTGGCAATAACTTTTGCTTACCAGAGGAAACACAACGTAAGAAATTAAGCTGGCCAGCAAGGAGCCCGGACCTTAATCCCATTGAAAATATATGGGGTATTATGGCATAAAATCTTCGAAAGCAAGACCGCCCTCGAGACAGGAGCAAATTACTGGAAACTATTGAGGACGCGTGGGAAAACATAGGGCCATCAGTGTGTCTTCGCGCGGTGCAATCAATGCCAGAGCCTCTTGGCATGGTAATTAGAAACTATGGAGAATGGATCGGTTACTGAGGTATTTGTTGTATTTACCAGGATTTTAAGTACGAATATGGCTAATATACAGCTTAATGTATTATGATATACATTATCAAGACATTATAGCATATTAAAATTTTACATTACTTTTATTTATTTCCTTACATATCATTAATCCCTGTGACTCTGAATGAACGACGGCAAACACTCATCACTGATTCGAGGTAGATTTTGACAATCATGTCAAACATGCTCATACTTTAAATTCACTCCTGAAATACGTTCTTTCAATGCTAATTTTACTATTATCTGTAACTTATCCTTAGATTTGAAACAATTATACTTTAAGGTGGTTTTCAGAGGAGAATAGCGGAGCCTAAGAAACCAGCCGTACGAAAACTATTATTAATTATTTTGCCTGATTGTTGTTGTATTCTTAGAGTTAGATATTTAATTTTTGATCTGTGTTAACGTTGAATTCTATACATTAGGCTTAGGTAGCCTTAGAATTTTAAGTGTTAGATTTAATTCAATTTTTTCTTTATTATGCATTTCCTGTGTTTCACGGGTTTTTCATCCCGCTTCTTGTGCGGTTGTTTTCCCGATACGTGGGTTTTTCCTTCAAAAGCCTTCAGCTTCGAGGATTTTTTCCCACAAACTCTTAGCCGTCCATCTTCGTAATGTAGAATTAAGAAGTACGAAGACCTATGTTATTGCGTCTATAATTTGGGTACTGTATTGATTAAGAGAAATAATAAACATGATTCAAAATCATAGATAATCTTCATCCAAAAACAGGTTCATAAAACATGGCTGTGGCGCCCACCTACTGGACAGCGGACTGCAGAGTTCCTTTTTGGCGAAACTTCTCCACCGGGAATCGAAAGGGAGGAAGCTGGACGTCCTAGAAATGATGGAGAAAATCTTACCAATGAGTAATTTCTTCTGGCGAAAATCTTACCAATGAGTGCACATTTCTAAACCCTTACCCTCTTCTTGCCCAACGCTCAAAGCTGCTTTAGAGTAATGAATAATTGATAAAATCCATTAACGTTGAAATATACAAATTTCTTTTTCTTTCAAATTAGCATGTCGTTCCACAAAAGTAGTAAAATGATAGAATTGACGCCTATTAGAAGCTTCATGAGAGGCTTTTGATTAACTTAGAAAATAGAAATGATTATGCTTGTGCATATCTCGTAATACATTTTCATTACATAAAGACCTCCTCTCGTTATTACTGAGTATAGTTTCATTTTAATTTTCTATCAGCAGAGTAAAAAATGTATATAACTCCAGAATATAAAGCCTTTCTCACCCAATTCATTTCTTTTTGTTACAACATTTGACAATGTTTGATGGCTGTATAAATTTTAATTGAGAGCCATAGAGCAATTTTAAGTGTTTTAGAGAGTGGCTTCAAAAGTATACATTCAGGGAAGTTACGTTCTTTTGAGCTCATTTCATAAGATCTTCCGTAGCAAGATTTCAATGCATTCCTTTCTCAATTTATCTCGGAGGCCTATGAGTTTCACAAAGACATCAACCTTGGCTGAGGGGCGTCTTCGACCGCTGGGATGGGATTCCACAGCTGGAGGAAGGATTTCAGGAGTTGGCCTTTGGATTCGTCGTTGCAATTTGACGAGAGGTCCGGCAGCGGGGAGTTCCTCTCCAGGGCGAGAAGGTGCTTGTGAAGAACGACCCGGCACAATTTGGCCTCCTTCCCTTCAGGGAAGAGCCAGAATAAGGGAGTGATATTTGTGTGTAGTGAGTGGAAAAGTGAGTGAAGTTTGATTTGAAATGTGTGCAGTTTTCAGTGTTTAGTGTGTGTAGTATTCGGTGTTATACGTGAACACTGCTCATCATGGAATACTCATTGGAAGGTAAGTTAATATTCTTTCTTTACATCCTCATATTATAAAGTGATAGGCATCATAGGTCTTTTTAGAAGCAGTGGTAGTTTCTAAGATGTCTCTACAATGTTAGAGTATTGTATCCCATATACCTCTTCGTGCACCAACCGTTAGAATAACTCAAATACTTGCCCCGAGATCGTGAGCTCCTCTCATTTTTCTTTTCACTGTTTACCACCTGGTGAAGGGGTTGGATTGAAAAATTTCAAAGAGAGTAGAGGCTATTTCTCATCATGCTACATTTTTCCTGTAAAACAACGCGAATAGAGATAATAGTGTTTGTAGGATCACCCTTAGAAAGCTTAAGGCATTGCTTTTAGCTGAAGATTATTTCCGATTACCTTACTGAAACTAGATTTGCTTTACCGATTAAAAGGCACGGAGGATTCACATAATTTACATGTCCTACTGTTAACACATCCGGAGGAGATGTTAGAATCATAGATTAAAACTATTTGAAATCTTTTAAAAAACTTTTCGTCATAATGAATGCCTAATATATGAATCGTGCATGAACTATGCTTCTGCTACATTTTAATTTCATAGGGCCGCACTATCACAGAGGTGTTTTCAGTGACTAGCATCATAAATTTAGGTATCAAAGCTTACTCTTGCATTACATGGGTGTAATTATGGCCTAGTAAGTCACAATTAGTATGTCATTCATCAAATTTTCCATGCTGACGGCAACCATCAGACGATTTAATTAATTCATTAGGTGAAGTTAGTTATCCGAAAAACTTTGACTTAGACAGTGTGCGGAAAGAGATACAAAAATATTACATTACCCAATCTGAAGTTCTATTCTATGATAGAATCCCTGAAGATTATTGTAATAAATTATCTTTACTTCTTTAACACCTTGCGTTCCGTTGAATTTAATCTTGGATTGACTGAGACCCATTATAACAATAAAGGAAATTCCTGTCTACCTTGGGTGACGAAGATTCACAATTTCCGTGAGTTTTATGTATTGCATGATCGGATTCTTTTTTCCTGTGTAATTGACTCCACACTCGAATCAAATTATACAATTGCCATTGATCCTAAACGTAACATAACTACTTATATTATAAAGACAGCGTTTCAGTTTCCAACTCCATTCCTAGGATGTATTGAAGGACATAAGTAAGAATTAGAAACTTCACGACGCGTATAATAGACCATTCGAAAATTGATTCCCCATAGAGTATCGAGTGGCATTTCAGCTTGCTGCCATATACTACCGAATTAAAATCCATTTCTCAAATTTTTTATTCTTAAGCAGCATCTTAACGAATACATAGGTTCCCATTATATATTTTATATCGGAAGGATTCTGATTAGCTTTCCGAAGATACTCGGCTCGGTCCGGACCGGAAGTCAATTACATACTTGTTATATTTAATATTAATTCGGAGCGGCCGAGGGACTATTTTAGTGATGTTATTTTAATGTAACTAGATTTTCTAGCGTAATGATATCGAATGTAACACTTGAATATAAAACTAGGAAAATAGATTTCCGCCCGACTTTGACTCTAGTAGTACCTATCTGTCAAATTAAAAACTTATTTCATTAAATTTTAAATGATTTCTGATTACATAATGAACAATTTCAAAAATCATAATTTGAATTATGTCGCCGTATCAATACAATGCTTTTCTTTAAATTAATTATTTCGATATTTGGAATATCGACGTCAATGCAATGCTCAGGTCTCCAGTGAGTGGACACAAATAAATGCATGATAAATATGAATAAGCAGGATGTGCGAGAATGAGTGCACGATCGCTTTTATTCCAAGACCAAGATCTGCACGAATGCCCTAATTTAGATGTCTAAAAATGTACTCCTTGTGCAGATAGAAGTTTACATTTTATTTACCTTCATGTTACCCCGATCGTACCCAGTGAATAATCCTACTTTATAAAGAAAACACACTCTCTTTGCGTTTATCAATTGAGAAATTATATTAGAAATGTGTTAGGAACCACACAATGTTGATACCAAAAGACATGAAATTTCAATAGCGTTACGTTTTGATGTATGGTCGTTTTTATTGCTTTTAAAAAGTGCACAGTTCTATTGTTCTATTGACACAACGGTAAATATCTCTTAGCGGGATTCGTGGATGTCCTGATGGATTTCTTTCACTTATTTACATTTTAAGTTTTCGGATCAATTATGACATTTCATTCCTCCTTTGAATTTTTAATGTTGACTCTATAAAAGGAGATGAAAACCATAACCTTCTCTTCCGTTGATGTACTTAATTTAATAATTAAACATAATATTTAACATCCATCAGCAAATGCATTCAATGACATTTTTGTTTGTTTTTTCTCATACATAACAAAAAGCTTCGAACGATTGTCACATAAGTTTTTGATTGCATCCAGCCCTTTCATAGTAATCCGTTGTTTAGGAAACCGGTTAATGTTAATATAATGATTCGAGTATTATCTCAGGAGCCTCTCACTTCACAACTGACCAAAGAATAAAGCCCACGGGTTGCATATGAATCATAATTTAATATCATCAACATGAAACTTGTCTAAAATTCCACCGAAGATTAACTTATATTCAATTTTCTCTAGAAAATAACTGAAAGCGATTAAAATTATCTATACTTCTTTAACACGCTGTGTTACGCTATGACTAGTCGGATCGATAGAGGCCCATTATCACAATAAAGAAAATTCCTTTCTTTCGAGGGAGACGAGGTTTCACAATTTGCGTGAATGTTATGTATTGAATGTTCGGATTTTTTTCCGTGTATTTAACACCACACTCGATTCACATCATAGAATAGCAAAACTGCAGTTGATTCTAAACGTCATAATACAACGACTTATAGCTCGAACTTTCGAATTTCATTCTAATCGATTTCGAATTCTATATCTACGGCAAGCTAAAGTTAGAATAAATCTTCGCACGAGCTGTAGTGAAGACCGTAAAAGAGAGCTATGCTTGCAAGTTTCATTTTATCATCTTCGGTCTTGGGATGCGTTTCCACAAAAAGTTGTCCTTCAAAAGATTCAAATTTTCCCGTTATTGCATTATGATACTCCTACCTCTTTTTCGCAGAGAATGTGAGGGTACTTTCCAACAAAGAATCATGAAGAGAATGTGTGTCTTTAACGATCGATTGACTATAAGTAGAAAATATTCAGCCGCAAAGTTGATACGAAAATGTACATGCATTTAAAGTATTCGATTTGAGGCAAAATTCTGCTCAGAAAGATTCCAGAAAGAAAACGTTTTTCACGCATGCTCAGAGGATTAATGTTCATTTTGATCGCCTTTGAACTCCATTGGCATAGCCAAATAACATTAGAAATCATCGTGCGCATTTCAGAGCAAAAATCCATGTGAAAGAAAGTGTTTTAGATTGATATCTTTGAGGTTGATAGCCTTGAAATTAGTACTACTTCGACCGGCAGCGTGGTTTCTGCTGAATATTTTTTCTTGTGAATTGTCCCTCTTTGAACTATGATAAGGTATGAGAAGCTAGATCTATTTCTGGATCAAAAGGACAGCTATAATAACCTTCTGTTCATTTCCTCTATTCGTAATATACTTGTGGTTGAACTACTCTAATTTCCCAAAGTATGGTGCTTGTAGTTTGACCCCAAGAATACATTAATTGCACGTCTTCTAACATTCAAGACTTTTTAATCCTCTTCCTGGACCAATGATCTTTTAGGCTACCGAAATGTCCCCAGTTCGATCATTGATAAAATTGACCGTTCTCATAAGTAATATACGCGTACTTCTCATGTATCGGTGGTATCTTTGTTCATATTCTGCAAAATAATTCGTAATGATTGGGAAATTCCATCGAGAGAGAGGATTATTTTCTGAGGCTATGAACCCTTGACGAACGTTGCGAGAGTCGAAGTCTCTGTTACATAAGAATATGCAAGAAATTCAGCTGAATCCTTAGAATCATTCGTGGGAAAAAATGAGAGAATTCAATGTTCGGATCTGTAGCAGTTAGGAAATAAATTCTTCGTCAAATCGTAGGTTAGGACACTTAAGCTCATAATCACTTCGACTTTTCCAACGCCGATTTAATGAACTGCAAGTTCAAAGTGCACTTTACGTTTGGTAAATCTGTAACTTAATAGTATGAGAGTCGCTTCAAAGGAAGTGGCATTCGGTTTATTCCACGTCTTGAATAAATAGGTAATCAATTACACGTTTCTTTTTTATTTACATCAGCTATTTGGTGTTTTCGTAAGGGGAAGAGTATTTCGAAACTGGAATGTAAACATCAATGATTTATTAACAATCATGATGAACGGGCAGTTCAAGAATTCTATACCGGAAAAGAGTTTTGGTTAATTTTCTCATAAAGATCGAAGAACACGTGATACAATCATCAAATGTTAACATTATAGAAATTAACCCAATTTCAAAGAATATAAGCGTTTGGTTTGAAAATATCCTCGGATCGATTCGTGGCGACTCAGGCCGTAACGAACCATTCTAAACGCAGTTAGATCTCTTTCTTATAGCCTCGAAGCTTCATTCGCACGGCAGATTTTGATTTAATCGATGCCGATCGTATGAAAACTCGACTTGATCATTCAATCAAGCCTTGTATTTTAATCTTAGCATTGGCGGAAAACTGTTGTTAGACGTAAGGGGCACTTCGCATTGTCATGTTTAACCTCTTAAGTTCGGAGTCCATTTGAATGGCAAATTAAATGTACATATAGTAACATAAAATGTCTTCGCAACCTTAGCTAATTATTTCTAATTATATGAAATATGTTCTACATGTTACAAATAAAGTTCGGTCGGTTATCGTTAGGATTTCCTTGAGGATGCTTAAAAATTCTTTTCATAACGGTATGCTTTAATTATATAATTGATAAAATATTATATAGAGATATTATATTCAGTTTCCAACTCCATTCCTAGGATGTATTGAAGGACATAAGTAAGAATTAGAAACTTCACGACGCGTATAATAGACCATTCGAAAATTGATTCCCCATAGAGTATCGAGTGGCATTTCAGCTTGCTGCCATATACTACCGAATTAAAATCCATTTCTCAAATTTTTTATTCTTAAGCAGCATCTTAACGAATACATAGGTTCCCATTATATATTTTATATCGGAAGGATTCTGATTAGCTTTCCGAAGATACTCGGCTCGGTCCGGACCGGAAGTCAATTACATACTTGTTATATTTAATATTAATTCGGAGCGGCCGAGGGACTATTTTAGTGATGTTATTTTAATGTAACTAGATTTTCTAGCGTAATGATATCGAATGTAACACTTGAATATAAAACTAGGAAAATAGATTTCCGCCCGACTTTGACTCTAGTAGTACCTATCTGTCAAATTAAAAACTTATTTCATTAAATTTTAAATGATTTCTGATTACATAATGAACAATTTCAAAAATCATAATTTGAATTATGTCGCCGTATCAATACAATGCTTTTCTTTAAATTAATTATTTCGATATTTGGAATATCGACGTCAATGCAATGCTCAGGTCTCCAGTGAGTGGACACAAATAAATGCATGATAAATATGAATAAGCAGGATGTGCGAGAATGAGTGCACGATCGCTTTTATTCCAAGACCAAGATCTGCACGAATGCCCTAATTTAGATGTCTAAAAATGTACTCCTTGTGCAGATAGAAGTTTACATTTTATTTACCTTCATGTTACCCCGATCGTACCCAGTGAATAATCCTACTTTATAAAGAAAACACACTCTCTTTGCGTTTATCAATTGAGAAATTATATTAGAAATGTGTTAGGAACCACACAATGTTGATACCAAAAGACATGAAATTTCAATAGCGTTACGTTTTGATGTATGGTCGTTTTTATTGCTTTTAAAAAGTGCACAGTTCTATTGTTCTATTGACACAACGGTAAATATCTCTTAGCGGGATTCGTGGATGTCCTGATGGATTTCTTTCACTTATTTACATTTTAAGTTTTCGGATCAATTATGACATTTCATTCCTCCTTTGAATTTTTAATGTTGACTCTATAAAAGGAGATGAAAACCATAACCTTCTCTTCCGTTGATGTACTTAATTTAATAATTAAACATAATATTTAACATCCATCAGCAAATGCATTCAATGACATTTTTGTTTGTTTTTTCTCATACATAACAAAAAGCTTCGAACGATTGTCACATAAGTTTTTGATTGCATCCAGCCCTTTCATAGTAATCCGTTGTTTAGGAAACCGGTTAATGTTAATATAATGATTCGAGTATTATCTCAGGAGCCTCTCACTTCACAACTGACCAAAGAATAAAGCCCACGGGTTGCATATGAATCATAATTTAATATCATCAACATGAAACTTGTCTAAAATTCCACCGAAGATTAACTTATATTCAATTTTCTCTAGAAAATAACTGAAAGCGATTAAAATTATCTATACTTCTTTAACACGCTGTGTTACGCTATGACTAGTCGGATCGATAGAGGCCCATTATCACAATAAAGAAAATTCCTTTCTTTCGAGGGAGACGAGGTTTCACAATTTGCGTGAATGTTATGTATTGAATGTTCGGATTTTTTTCCGTGTATTTAACACCACACTCGATTCACATCATAGAATAGCAAAACTGCAGTTGATTCTAAACGTCATAATACAACGACTTATAGCTCGAACTTTCGAATTTCATTCTAATCGATTTCGAATTCTATATCTACGGCAAGCTAAAGTTAGAATAAATCTTCGCACGAGCTGTAGTGAAGACCGTAAAAGAGAGCTATGCTTGCAAGTTTCATTTTATCATCTTCGGTCTTGGGATGCGTTTCCACAAAAAGTTGTCCTTCAAAAGATTCAAATTTTCCCGTTATTGCATTATGATACTCCTACCTCTTTTTCGCAGAGAATGTGAGGGTACTTTCCAACAAAGAATCATGAAGAGAATGTGTGTCTTTAACGATCGATTGACTATAAGTAGAAAATATTCAGCCGCAAAGTTGATACGAAAATGTACATGCATTTAAAGTATTCGATTTGAGGCAAAATTCTGCTCAGAAAGATTCCAGAAAGAAAACGTTTTTCACGCATGCTCAGAGGATTAATGTTCATTTTGATCGGCTTTGAACTCCATTGGCATAGCCAAATAACATTAGAAATCATCGTGCGCATTTCAGAGCAAAAATCCATGTGAAAGAAAGTGTTTTAGATTGATATCTTTGAGGTTGATAGCCTTGAAATTAGTACTACTTCGACCGGCAGCGTGGTTTCTGCTGAATATTTTTTCTTGTGAATTGTCCCTCTTTGAACTATGATAAGGTATGAGAAGCTAGATCTATTTCTGGATCAAAAGGACAGCTATAATAACCTTCTGTTCATTTCCTCTATTCGTAATATACTTGTGGTTGAACTACTCTAATTTCCCAAAGTATGGTGCTTGTAGTTTGACCCCAAGAATACATTAATTGCACGACTTGTAACATTCAAGACTTTTTAATAATCTTCCTGGACCAATGATCTTTTAGGCTACCGCAATGTCCCCAGTTCGATCGTTGATAAAATTGACCGTTCTCATAAGTAATATACGCGTACTTCTCATGTATCGGTGGTATCTTTGTTCATATTCTGCAAAATAATTCGTAATGATTGGGAAATTCTATCGAGAGAGAGGATTATTTTCTGAGGCTATGAACCCTTGACGAACGTTGCGAGAGTCGAAGTCTCTGTTACATAAGAATATGCAAGAAATTCAGCTGAATCCTTAGAATCATTCGTGGGAAAAAATGAGAGAATTCAATGTTCGGATCTGTAGCAGTTAGGAAATAAATTCTTCGTCAAATCGTAGGTTAGGACACTTAAGCTCATAATCACTTCGACTTTTCCAACGCCGATTTAATGAACTGCAAGTTCAAAGTGCACTTTACGTTTGGTAAATCTGTAACTTAATAGTATGAGAGTCGCTTCAAAGGAAGTGGCATTCGGTTTATTCCACGTCTTGAATAAATAGGTAATCAATTACACGTTTCTTTTTTATTTACATCAGCTATTTGGTGTTTTCGTAAGGGGAAGAGTATTTCGAAACTGGAATGTAAACATCAATGATTTATTAACAATCATGATGAACGGGCAGTTCAAGAATTCTATACCGGAAAAGAGTTTTGGTTAATTTTCTCATAAAGATCGAAGAACACGTGATACAATCATCAAATGTTAACATTATAGAAATTAACCCAATTTCAAAGAATATAAGCGTTTGGTTTGAAAATATCCTCGGATCGATTCGTGGCGACTCAGGCCGTAACGAACCATTCTAAACGCAGTTAGATCTCTTTCTTATAGCCTCGAAGCTTCATTCGCACGGCAGATTTTGATTTAATCGATGCCGATCGTATGAAAACTCGACTTGATCATTCAATCAAGCCTTGTATTTTAATCTTAGCATTGGCGGAAAACTGTTGTTAGACGTAAGGGGCACTTCGCATTGTCATGTTTAACCTCTTAAGTTCGGAGTCCATTTGAATGGCAAATTAAATGTACATATAGTAACATAAAATGTCTTCGCAACCTTAGCTAATTATTTCTAATTATATGAAATATGTTCTACATGTTACAAATAAAGTTCGGTCGGTTATCGTTAGGATTTCCTTGAGGATGCTTAAAAATTCTTTTCATAACGGTATGCTTTAATTATATAATTGATAAAATATTATATAGAGATATTATATTCAGTTTCCAACTCCATTCCTAGGATCTATTGAAGGACATAAGTAAGAATTAGAAACTTCAGGACGCGTATAATAGACCATTCGAAAATTGATTCCCCATAGAGTATCGAGTGGCATTTTAGCTTGCTGCCATATACTACCGAATTAAAATCCATTTCTCAAATTTTTTATTCTTAAGCAGCATCTTAACGAATACATAGGTTCCCATTATATATTTTATATCGGAAGGATTCTGATTAGCTTTCCGAAGATACTCGGCTCGGTCCGGACCGGAAGTCAATTACATACTTGTTATATTTAATATTAATTCGGAGCGGCCGAGGGACTTTTTTAGTGATGTTATTTTAATGTAACTAGATTTTCTAGCGTAATGATATCGAATGTAACACTTGAATATAAAACTAGGAAAATAGATTTCCGCCCGACTTTGACTCTAGTAGTACCTATCTGTCAAATTAAAAACTTATTTCATTAAATTTTAAATGATTTCTGATTACATAATGAACAATTTCAAAAATCATAATTTGAATTATGTCGCCGTATCAATACAATGCTTTTCTTTAAATTAATTATTTCGATATTTGGAATATCGACGTCAATGCAATGCTCAGGTCTCCAGTGAGTGGACACAAATAAATGCATGATAAATATGAATAAGCAGGATGTGCGAGAATGAGTGCACGATCGCTTTTATTCCAAGACCAAGATCTGCACGAATGCCCTAATTTAGATGTCTAAAAATGTACTCCTTGTGCAGATAGAAGTTTACATTTTATTTACCTTCATGTTACCCCGATCGTACCCAGTGAATAATCCTACTTTATAAAGAAAACACACTCTCTTTGCGTTTATCAATTGAGAAATTATATTAGAAATGTGTTAGGAACCACACAATGTTGATACCAAAAGACATGAAATTTCAATAGCGTTACGTTTTGATGTATGGTCGTTTTTATTGCTTTTAAAAAGTGCACAGTTCTATTGTTCTATTGACACAACGGTAAATATCTCTTAGCGGGATTCGTGGATGTCCTGATGGATTTCTTTCACTTATTTACATTTTACGTTTTCGGATCTATTATGACATTTCATTCCTCCTTTGAATTTTTAATGTTGACTCTATAAAAGGAGATGAAAACCATAACCTTCTCTTCCGTTGATGTACTTAATTTAATAATTAAACATAATATTTAACATCCATCAGCAAATGCATTCAATGACATTTTTGTTTGTTTTTTCTCATACATAACAAAAAGCTTCGAACGATTGTCACATAAGTTTTTGATTGCATCCAGCCCTTTCATAGTAATCCGTTGTTTAGGAAACCGGTTAATGTTAATATAATGATTCGAGTATTATCTCAGGAGCCTCTCACTTCACAACTGACCAAAGAATAAAGCCCACGGGTTGCATATGAATCATAATTTTATATCATCAACATGAAACTTGTCTAAAATTCCACCGAAGATTAACTTATATTCAATTTTCTCTAGAAAATAACTGAAAGCGATTAAAATTATCTATACTTCTTTAACACGCTGTGTTACGCTATGACTAGTCGGATCGATAGAGGCCCATTATCACAATAAAGAAAATTCCTTTCTTTCGAGGGAGACGAGGTTTCACAATTTGCGTGAATGTTATGTATTGAATGTTCGGATTTTTTTCCGTGTATTTAACACCACACTCGATTCACATCATAGAATAGCAAAACTGCAGTTGATTCTAAACGTCATAATACAACGACTTATAGCTCGAACTTTCGAATTTCATTCTAATCGATTTCGAATTCTATATCTACGGCAAGCTAAAGTTAGAATAAATCTTCGCACGAGCTGTAGTGAAGACCGTAAAAGAGAGCTATGCTTGCAAGTTTCATTTTATCATCTTCGGTCTTGGGATGCGTTTCCACAAAAAGTTGTCCTTCAAAAGATTCAAATTTTCCCGTTATTGCATTATGATACTCCTACCTCTTTTTCGCAGAGAATGTGAGGGTACTTTCCAACAAAGAATCATGAAGAGAATGTGTGTCTTTAACGATCGATTGACTATAAGTAGAAAATATTCAGCCGCAAAGTTGATACGAAAATGTACATGCATTTAAAGTATTCGATTTGAGGCAAAATTCTGCTCAGAAAGATTCCAGAAAGAAAACGTTTTTCACGCATGCTCAGAGGATTAATGTTCATTTTGATCGGCTTTGAACTCCATTGGCATAGCCAAATAACATTAGAAATCATCGTGCGCATTTCAGAGCAAAAATCCATGTGAAAGAAAGTGTTTTAGATTGATATCTTTGAGGTTGATAGCCTTGAAATTAGTACTACTTCGACCGGCAGCGTGGTTTCTGCTGAATATTTTTTCTTGTGAATTGTCCCTCTTTGAACTATGATAAGGTATGAGAAGCTAGATCTATTTCTGGATCAAAAGGACAGCTATAATAACCTTCTGTTCATTTCCTCTATTCGTAATATACTTGTGGTTGAACTACTCTAATTTCCCAAAGTATGGTGCTTGTAGTTTGACCCCAAGAATACATTAATTGCACGACTTGTAACATTCAAGACTTTTTAATAATCTTCCTGGACCAATGATCTTTTAGGCTACCGCAATGTCCCCAGTTCGATCGTTGATAAAATTGACCGTTCTCATAAGTAATATACGCGTACTTCTCATGTATCGGTGGTATCTTTGTTCATATTCTGCAAAATAATTCGTAATGATTGGGAAATTCTATCGAGAGAGAGGATTATTTTCTGAGGCTATGAACCCTTGACGAACGTTGCGAGAGTCGAAGTCTCTGTTACATAAGAATATGCAAGAAATTCAGCTGAATCCTTAGAATCATTCGTGGGAAAAAATGTGAGAATTCAATGTTCGGATCTGTAGCAGTTAGGAAATAAATTCTTCGTCAAATCGTAGGTTAGGACACTTAAGCTCATAATCACTTCGACTTTTCCAACGCCGATTTAATGAACTGCAAGTTCAAAGTGCACTTTACGTTTGGTAAATCTGTAACTTAATAGTATGAGAGTCGCTTCAAAGGAAGTGGCATTCGGTTTATTCCACGTCTTGAATAAATAGGTAATCAATTACACGTTTCTTTTTTATTTACATCAGCTATTTGGTGTTTTCGTAAGGGGAAGAGTATTTCGAAACTGGAATGTAAACATCAATGATTTATTAACAATCATGATGAACGGGCAGTTCAAGAATTCTATACCGGAAAAGAGTTTTGGTTAATTTTCTCATAAAGATCGAAGAACACGTGATACAATCATCAAATGTTAACATTATAGAAATTAACCCAATTTCAAAGAATATAAGCGTTTGGTTTGAAAATATCCTCGGATCGATTCGTGGCGACTCAGGCCGTAACGAACCATTCTAAACGCAGTTAGATCTCTTTCTTATAGCCTCGAAGCTTCATTCGCACGGCAGATTTTGATTTAATCGATGCCGATCGTATGAAAACTCGACTTGATCATTCAATCAAGCCTTGTATTTTAATCTTAGCATTGGCGGAAAACTGTTGTTAGACGTAAGGGGCACTTCGCATTGTCATGTTTAACCTCTTAAGTTCGTAGTCCATTTGAATGGCAAATTAAATGTACATATAGTAACATAAAATGTCTTCGCAACCTTAGCTAATTATTTCTAATTATATGAAATATGTTCTACATGTTACAAATAAAGTTCGGTCGGTTATCGTTAGGATTTCCTTGAGGATGCTTAAAAATTCTTTTCATAACGGTATGCTTTAATTATATAATTGATAAAATATTATATAGAGATATTATATTCAGTTTCCAACTCCATTCCTAGGATCTATTGAAGGACATAAGTAAGAATTAGAAACTTCAGGACGCGTATAATAGACCATTCGAAAATTGATTCCCCATAGAGTATCGAGTGGCATTTTAGCTTGCTGCCATATACTACCGAATTAAAATCCATTTCTCAAATTTTTTATTCTTAAGCAGCATCTTAACGAATACATAGGTTCCCATTATATATTTTATATCGGAAGGATTCTGATTAGCTTTCCGAAGATACTCGGCTCGGTCCGGACCGGAAGTCAATTACATACTTGTTATATTTAATATTAATTCGGAGCGGCCGAGGGACTTTTTTAGTGATGTTATTTTAATGTAACTAGATTTTCTAGCGTAATGATATCGAATGTAACACTTGAATATAAAACTAGGAAAATAGATTTCCGCCCGACTTTGACTCTAGTAGTACCTATCTGTCAAATTAAAAACTTATTTCATTAAATTTTAAATGATTTCTGATTACATAATGAACAATTTCAAAAATCATAATTTGAATTATGTCGCCGTATCAATACAATGCTTTTCTTTAAATTAATTATTTCGATATTTGGAATATCGACGTCAATGCAATGCTCAGGTCTCCAGTGAGTGGACACAAATAAATGCATGATAAATATGAATAAGCAGGATGTGCGAGAATGAGTGCACGATCGCTTTTATTCCAAGACCAAGATCTGCACGAATGCCCTAATTTAGATGTCTAAAAATGTACTCCTTGTGCAGATAGAAGTTTACATTTTATTTACCTTCATGTTACCCCGATCGTACCCAGTGAATAATCCTACTTTATAAAGAAAACACACTCTCTTTGCGTTTATCAATTGAGAAATTATATTAGAAATGTGTTAGGAACCACACAATGTTGATACCAAAAGACATGAAATTTCAATAGCGTTACGTTTTGATGTATGGTCGTTTTTATTGCTTTTAAAAAGTGCACAGTTCTATTGTTCTATTGACACAACGGTAAATATCTCTTAGCGGGATTCGTGGATGTCCTGATGGATTTCTTTCACTTATTTACATTTTACGTTTTCGGATCTATTATGACATTTCATTCCTCCTTTGAATTTTTAATGTTGACTCTATAAAAGGAGATGAAAACCATAACCTTCTCTTCCGTTGATGTACTTAATTTAATAATTAAACATAATATTTAACATCCATCAGCAAATGCATTCAATGACATTTTTGTTTGTTTTTTCTCATACATAACAAAAAGCTTCGAACGATTGTCACATAAGTTTTTGATTGCATCCAGCCCTTTCATAGTAATCCGTTGTTTAGGAAACCGGTTAATGTTAATATAATGATTCGAGTATTATCTCAGGAGCCTCTCACTTCACAACTGACCAAAGAATAAAGCCCACGGGTTGCATATGAATCATAATTTTATATCATCAACATGAAACTTGTCTAAAATTCCACCGAAGATTAACTTATATTCAATTTTCTCTAGAAAATAACTGAAAGCGATTAAAATTATCTATACTTCTTTAACACGCTGTGTTACGCTATGACTAGTCGGATCGATAGAGGCCCATTATCACAATAAAGAAAATTCCTTTCTTTCGAGGGAGACGAGGTTTCACAATTTGCGTGAATGTTATGTATTGAATGTTCGGATTTTTTTCCGTGTATTTAACACCACACTCGATTCACATCATAGAATAGCAAAACTGCAGTTGATTCTAAACGTCATAATACAACGACTTATAGCTCGAACTTTCGAATTTCATTCTAATCGATTTCGAATTCTATATCTACGGCAAGCTAAAGTTAGAATAAATCTTCGCACGAGCTGTAGTGAAGACCGTAAAAGAGAGCTATGCTTGCAAGTTTCATTTTATCATCTTCGGTCTTGGGATGCGTTTCCACAAAAAGTTGTCCTTCAAAAGATTCAAATTTTCCCGTTATTGCATTATGATACTCCTACCTCTTTTTCGCAGAGAATGTGAGGGTACTTTCCAACAAAGAATCATGAAGAGAATGTGTGTCTTTAACGATCGATTGACTATAAGTAGAAAATATTCAGCCGCAAAGTTGATACGAAAATGTACATGCATTTAAAGTATTCGATTTGAGGCAAAATTCTGCTCAGAAAGATTCCAGAAAGAAAACGTTTTTCACGCATGCTCAGAGGATTAATGTTCATTTTGATCGGCTTTGAACTCCATTGGCATAGCCAAATAACATTAGAAATCATCGTGCGCATTTCAGAGCAAAAATCCATGTGAAAGAAAGTGTTTTAGATTGATATCTTTGAGGTTGATAGCCTTGAAATTAGTACTACTTCGACCGGCAGCGTGGTTTCTGCTGAATATTTTTTCTTGTGAATTGTCCCTCTTTGAACTATGATAAGGTATGAGAAGCTAGATCTATTTCTGGATCAAAAGGACAGCTATAATAACCTTCTGTTCATTTCCTCTATTCGTAATATACTTGTGGTTGAACTACTCTAATTTCCCAAAGTATGGTGCTTGTAGTTTGACCCCAAGAATACATTAATTGCACGACTTGTAACATTCAAGACTTTTTAATAATCTTCCTGGACCAATGATCTTTTAGGCTACCGCAATGTCCCCAGTTCGATCGTTGATAAAATTGACCGTTCTCATAAGTAATATACGCGTACTTCTCATGTATCGGTGGTATCTTTGTTCATATTCTGCAAAATAATTCGTAATGATTGGGAAATTCCATCGAGAGAGAGGATTATTTTCTGAGGCTATGAACCCTTGACGAACGTTGCGAGAGTCGAAGTCTCTGTTACATAAGAATATGCAAGAAATTCAGCTGAATCCTTAGAATCATTCGTGGGAAAAAATGAGAGAATTCAATGTTCGGATCTGTAGCAGTTAGGAAATAAATTCTTCGTCAAATCGTAGGTTAGGACACTTAAGCTCATAATCACTTCGACTTTTCCAACGCCGATTTAATGAACTGCAAGTTCAAAGTGCACTTTACGTTTGGTAAATCTGTAACTTAATAGTATGAGAGTCGCTTCAAAGGAAGTGGCATTCGGTTTATTCCACGTCTTGAATAAATAGGTAATCAATTACACGTTTCTTTTTTATTTACATCAGCTATTTGGTGTTTTCGTAAGGGGAAGAGTATTTCGAAACTGGAATGTAAACATCAATGATTTATTAACAATCATGATGAACGGGCAGTTCAAGAATTCTATACCGGAAAAGAGTTTTGGTTAATTTTCTCATAAAGATCGAAGAACACGTGATACAATCATCAAATGTTAACATTATAGAAATTAACCCAATTTCAAAGAATATAAGCGTTTGGTTTGAAAAGTGTCCTCGGATCGATTCGTGGCGACTCAGGCCGTAACGAACCATTCTAAACGCAGTTAGATCTCTTTCTTATAGCCTCGAAGCTTCATTCGCACGGCAGATTTTGATTTAATCGATGCCGATCGTATGAAAACTCGACTTGATCATTCAATCAAGCCTTGTATTTTAATCTTAGCATTGGCGGAAAACTGTTGTTAGACGTAAGGGGCACTTCGCATTGTCATGTTTAACCTCTTAAGTTCGGAGTCCATTTGAATGGCAAATTAAATGTACATATAGTAACATAAAATGTCTTCGCAACCTTAGCTAATTATTTCTAATTATATGAAATATGTTCTACATGTTACAAATAAAGTTCGGTCGGTTATCGTTAGGATTTCCTTGAGGATGCTTAAAAATTCTTTTCATAACGGTATGCTTTAATTATATAATTGATAAAATATTATATAGAGATATTATATTCAGTTTCCAACTCCATTCCTAGGATCTATTGAAGGACATAAGTAAGAATTAGAAACTTCAGGACGCGTATAATAGACCATTCGAAAATTGATTCCCCATAGAGTATCGAGTGGCATTTCAGCTTGCTGCCATATACTACCGAATTAAAATCCATTTCTCAAATTTTTTATTCTTAAGCAGCATCTTAACGAATACATAGGTTCCCATTATATATTTTATATCGGAAGGATTCTGATTAGCTTTCCGAAGATACTCGGCTCGGTCCGGACCGGAAGTCAATTACATACTTGTTATATTTAATATTAATTCGGAGCGGCCGAGGGACTATTTTAGTGATGTTATTTTAATGTAACTAGATTTTCTAGCGTAATGATATCGAATGTAACACTTGAATATAAAACTAGGAAAATAGATTTCCGCCCGACTTTGACTCTAGTAGTACCTATCTGTCAAATTAAAAACTTATTTCATTAAATTTTAAATGATTTCTGATTACATAATGAACAATTTCAAAAATCATAATTTGAATTATGTCGCCGTATCAATACAATGCTTTTCTTTAAATTAATTATTTCGATATTTGGAATATCGACGTCAATGCAATGCTCAGGTCTCCAGTGAGTGGACACAAATAAATGCATGATAAATATGAATAAGCAGGATGTGCGAGAATGAGTGCACGATCGCTTTTATTCCAAGACCAAGATCTGCACGAATGCCCTAATTTAGATGTCTAAAAATGTACTCCTTGTGCAGATAGAAGTTTACATTTTATTTACCTTCATGTTACCCCGATCGTACCCAGTGAATAATCCTACTTTATAAAGAAAACACACTCTCTTTGCGTTTATCAATTGAGAAATTATATTAGAAATGTGTTAGGAACCACACAATGTTGATACCAAAAGACATGAAATTTCAATAGCGTTACGTTTTGATGTATGGTCGTTTTTATTGCTTTTAAAAAGTGCACAGTTCTATTGTTCTATTGACACAACGGTAAATATCTCTTAGCGGGATTCGTGGATGTCCTGATGGATTTCTTTCACTTATTTACATTTTAAGTTTTCGGATCAATTATGACATTTCATTCCTCCTTTGAATTTTTAATGTTGACTCTATAAAAGGAGATGAAAACCATAACCTTCTCTTCCGTTGATGTACAGTGGGGGAATAAATTATCGCAACACTTTGCGAGCGCTTCAGTCGGAATTCTCAGAAACTACTTGGAAAACTACTTAACACGACTGACTGGCAACATTGAGAAAAGCCTCGAAAAGCGGTAATATTTGAGTCGGAGCCTATAACGTACTCAAAATTTCTCTCCTTGGATCACTTCTTAAATCCTTCGCGCGATCTCTCCTTGAATTCGTCGTGTTTATCTCGGCATTTCTCTTTCACAGATATTTATCATATTTATAGAAGGAGAGTTTAAAGATATATTAATTACTATTTCAATCTTACATGCACACAAATATTTGGATAATAATTGGGACTTTATTTGTAAATAATGTTCGATTGAAACGTAGAAATAAGGACGAATTAGGTTAGAGTGGGAATACGCGACGTCGTGATTCTTACCTTTAGCGAACGCGATATTTTCGATCTGGAGAATAAAATATATATTTTACCAGATTATAGCGAGAACAGATGGACTGTTTTAGTCTCTTTTTCTGGATAAATTAAGGTGCTCTAATAGCACAGTTATCCAGGTAGTTTAGTTTTTCACACGACCACACGTCTTACTGCTTCTCGCTGTATATTAATGTAAATGATAATCTTCATACGTCCAGTTCAAACATTGGATATTCATTTACTGCGATCGACTTTCCGAGGGCAATTTTTAATTACCCGTCTTAAGTTTTTCATTCAGCGATTTGATATCGAAAAGTCGTCAGAGTAATTATTGAGATGGCACATTGGCACAAAGTAAAATTTGTATTTTGTCAATGGAGTATAATTTTTCCATAAATTAGTCCTGCACTCGAAGGAAATTCTTAATAGAAATTTATTTACACCATTCGTATCCTAGAATACGTGAAATCTTTGTATGTCCGGAATTGAGAGGAAAAATACCAATTCCAAAGTTAAAACAAACAGGATTGCATAAAAACCGAATATATTTTGCGCCTACGATATATCGGACTTTTCTTACATTTTGCATCAGCGAGCTCGGTGCCCTCGGTCATTGCGTCATTTGTTTTCTCGTAGAAATGCATTCAGTTTTCGATGCTTCGCGAGGAAAGTCTTTGACCATATATTGAGCACTTCAAAGAATTGCAGGCGCGTAGTTTTCCCTTTCGTGCTTCTATCAGCTGGACTAAGGACCCTCCCCTTTACAGCCACCCAGTGAAAACTATTCTGTGCCTAATTCAAAGCTCCTTTCTTACCACGGGGCTAAGGAAATTAGATGTAATTGCACTCGTAAAAAATAATATATGATTTTAGCGTATTTTAGTCGGTGAGGACATTCTAACAGACGACCCAATTATTTAATACAGAAACGTATTTTATGAACGTCTGACTGCATTAGCCGTTTTACACTGCCATAATAAAATAATAAACTGCTAAAATGGACTTCTCAGTTTGTTGGGAAATGTCATAATTATAACCAATTCCTAATTAAGAGTTGATTATGCAGCTGCTAGACGCATCTTATTGGCGTATGAAGGGCACGAGTTCGATTTCCGCTCAAATTAAATATGCATTTTAACTTAAACTTCTCTTGTTGGGGAAATGAACGAAGGTAACAAATGGTTGCCAAATATATTTATGCACTACTGTGATAAACATATATATTCGAGATCTTCGTGTGTCAGCGGAAATTCCTCTTCTACCAAGAATTCGAAGTCCTTCGCTAGAAAGAAGTGTTTTATTTGACAGGGCTTTCTGAATTCTGAAGCACGATGAGCCTTTCGCTTCTAGTGCAGCGGGTTTTCGAAAGCCTATGCGTCACTCACAAAAACAAACAGGTCATTTGGCAAGGCAAGGATCTTCACTCAGGCTTATTGTTACTACCACATCATTGAGGTCTTCACGTCGAGAGACGGACAGCCAACAACTCAAGTGAATCTTTTTCATTTTTAGGCTTTAAACAGAAGTCTTGAGAAATATTGACATTTTTATGTTTATTATTAATTATTGTTCGCCTACAACAAGGTCAATTCGCGAGCTCACACATTCCAATATTCTCAGCGGTGATTCGATACCAATAATATAGATTTAGATGTATATCCCGCGAGCCACCGTATGCGTAAGGTAGGGGATGTAATAACACCATCATCACTTAATCTACTCTATCAGCCTCTCTAATTGCCTGGGGAAAAAAGACAAAGTAATTACTGTCTTTGTGATTACTGTAACGATTTTTCAATGGTCATTACTGGTACTAAAATTTCATTTACTTCGTCTTTAAGTTGTAAACCGATGAAGCTTTTGAAGAGTTTCCGGCAGTTATTAAATCTTCTCACCTGGAGCGAATTCCAACCGAGGGACTCTAGTAAAGCCGTAACGCTGCAGTCGAACTCGAAATCTTCTCCAACGAAACGAGCAACTCTACGCTGGACCATCTCTAAATCTGAGACTAAACCTACTAAATATCGGTTACAAACCGCAAAACAGTATTCCAGACTCGGTCGAGTAAAAGAAAAATAAGCTATTTCTTTGACACTCGGTGGGTGTCAAAGAAATAGCTTATTATTCCCTTAAATTCTCTCAGCGATCTAAGATCTTTGCACTTTATTCTCACTTCCTATCGGATTTCGAATATATTCATTAAAAAATTAGTTACTGCTAAACTGACTTCCATGTATTTGTTGTCATGCACTAACTTTACTGGATGTTCCGAAATTTGGTACTGTGCCAGAATAACGTTTTTGGAAGCCGTGAAACTCATAGCAACGCATTTATTTATTCTTAAATCGATTCGGCAAATAAACCAATCTTTCTCCATACATTAAATGCTAGGTCGTTAATGCTAATTATAATTTGTAAAGAACATCCTAGAAAATGAATCTACATTACATAAGTTTGATAAAACGTTAATTTAGAAGGTTTTAGGCGAAGAAGGTTTTCGTTTCCATGGTCATATTGACATTTCGTTCAAAAAATGATACTTTAGCAAATCGACTGCAATAATATTTAGGTTTGCGTGAAGGTCTTCGATTTGGCTTACGGTTTACTCAACCAAGAGCTGAAAAACGTTTTTAAAGTCCCGCAGTTATCGGCCAAAAAGGATAAAGTAGTTAACCTAGAGGGCCGGCTCCTCCTTTCAGCAAACATTATACCACATCATGTTCATTGATTCTTTTGGGTGAGAAAAACTATTTTGTCCATAGGTCATATGTTTGTTTTTGTGGGATACTCTCCGCCGGGGAAAACTACAACAGGCGCGAAAAGGTGAAAAAAGTAGATGGTTTGAAAAAAGATTCCCAAATAATAATAATTTGCCATTATTTATTGGGATCGTTAAGACTACTATGTAAGAATTGATTGTGCAATTGCCAGACGTGTCTGATCGATAAAAGGGTTCCAGTTCCATTTCCGCTTGTTCCTTCCATTAAATGAGTTTTTATGCTATTTTTTCTTATTTGCAAAATGAGCGAATGTAAGATATGATTGCTACATACCATAATGTAATCCTTTCCTGAGTATATAGATTTATCATAGGGATGAAATTCAATACGAAAAAAATCATATACTTGAAGGATTCGAATCTGATTCTCGCTATCGTCTGTCAAGAATGTGCTTTCCGCGCCTCAGCTAATACCTCGTCTTCCAAGGATTTGAGGCTCGGTCGTTCACTAGAAAGAAGTGGCTTTTGGCTTATATTCTCCAGCCACATGCATTTGACAGGGACTCCTGATTTCTCGAAGCACGATGAGGCTTTTCTTTAAGCGGGTTTTGGGAAACCCATTCGCCATTCACAAACCGGTTCTAACGAATGGTAGCTTTTCACGTGCTTATTGGTGAGTATTACTTCATAGAGGTTCACGTCGATAGACAACGAATACTTACAGTGAGAGCAAAGACAGTAGTTTTGCATTTTTAGGTTGAGAAAACCCTACAGTGAGGAATTAACGTTTGTGGATGATAGCTAACGCACTAACGCTTCATATACGTCATTCATAAAAATTGCTAGTTGCGTCCCACAAGGTCTACCTTCATTGAATCTGTACTGACTCTGATTGATTACTACCTTTTTGTAAGAAAGTGCATAATAAAGCTTGCTATAATATGCTCCATTATTTTGCAAAAAAACAAAGTCTATGAAATTGATCTATAATCATCTGGTCACTCTTAAGCGCCAGAATGACGTTTGCTTTTTTCCACGACATTGGGACCGTACCCTCAGTAATTATTTTCCGATAGAATTTCTTGAGAAGAGGAGAAAGCTCATCTCATAAGGTTTTTATGAAAACAGCGGGAATACCTTCTGTACCGAGCGTCTTTTTCCTATCAATCTGTTGCAATAAATTTTCGTCAACTAATATCTCTATGGGACACATCTCTGAATCGATACAAAGGAAGAAATCGTTAGCTTGGCAATTTACTACATTGAACCATTTCTGATAGTGCCGATTAATTAAGTCAGCCTTATCATCCGATTTATTTACGTTAATTCCCTCATCGCTATGAGGCTAGGCACAGAAAACTGACCTCCACGAGTCTCACGCACGTATGACCAAAATTCTTTCTGATCGGCTCCTAATGATTCTAACAGGGTTCGAGATCTATATTCCTGGTATTCTTTTCGCGCTTCTTCCTTAACTAGCTTTCGAAAATTCTCTATAATTTTGTCTTCGAGCTCATGGTTATCTCCGCATGTTTTGAGTTTTCTCAATCGCCAGTGAATGACTCTCTTCTTCATATGCAATGCTCGCAACATAGTCTTCGTCCTCCGTGGCTCTTTACGCACGATTTTAGTCGAAACGTTTTTAATTAAACCTTTGATTTTCCGGAGGAACTCTATCCAACTATCACTTACTGAATTTACACCCGCAAAGAGTAAAAAAACATCCTTGCACTCGTTAAAATAACCCTTAACTCTGAAAGATTTGCTTTGCAAATTAAATATACTTGCCTCTATGGCTAAAGAGATTTAACCGTAACTACTTTCATCCCTATCATTATGATACCATGGTCTGAAATATCGTTAACTATATCAAGAGTAGTTACGGGAGAGAAGTGGATAGTTAATCTAAAATGTTTGCTTGACCCGCACGAGTCGTTCGAGTTTTCATCATATTTACATTATCTATAGCATGCTACAAAAAAGTATGAATTAATTTTTGTCAATTTTTTTCTCTCTGCTAGTGTTGGAGCAGCGGCTAGAGATTTTATATAATCCCAATTAAGATGCGTAATGTCAAAATCTCCTCCTACGGCAATGATTGGATCTTTTAAATGTCTCGCTTAAAGCAATACTATCTTCACTAAACTAACTTTTCTCTTGTATGATTTTCCCGCATGTGCTCAGCTTAATGTTAAAGAATACCTCCTTTTTATTACGTAATCTCTTGGAACTCACGACAATTATTATTAGATCTCTCAGTTCGCACATTAAATCTGGGCCTAAATTTGGAATAACCTTGTCCTTTTTTAAGTGAAATTGCTTTTCACCGTTGCAATTGCTTTTTTCTTTGGAAGTAACCTCATGCATACCCTTTTGCCTATTTACGTGGGTGTTTGTAACTATTCTTACTGTTGAATTACGAAAGAACTTTGTCTACGTAAATTCGCTCTTATTTAAACCGCTAAATTACGTAGTAAACGACACTAAAACTACGTGGTCGGTCCTCGTGAAGGGAAAGGGGGGCGGGAATTTTCCGGAACAGTCCGTAAAGTGGATACTAAGTTTAGTAAAAGCAAAGAATAAAACTTGCGTTTGACGCTTAATATAAGAATGAAAATAGCCTTGGAAAATATTTAAGCGTAGAGAAAGCGAGATCTATCAAATTGGAAACGAAAATTTTAGTCATCGCTATGGAGAAATAAGAAAAGTAAATCCCGATCTCTGAAAAACATTTAGCATACGAAGATCATATTCATCCGACTCATATCTAGTATACGATTTTTACTACAGTATAGTAGTCGAATCGCGCATTTTTCAGATATGAATCAAAATTATGATAATGAGTAATTATCACTCAGTCTAAGCATCTACTTTCATATGTTTTAAGTGTTCTATACGACTGAGACACTATGAAACTACTTCCGATTACATTAATCTTCATCACTTAATTCATTGTGATTATCTTTTATAATATGCTGAACTTAATCGTCAGTATTATTCCCTATTACGAATTATTACATAATCTCTTTTACGTACAGCCTGATGGTTGATGTTGATTACCGTTTCCACCACCTAAAAGCTAATAATAGTGATACTAATTCCTGTCAATACGTTAATTGCTAAGGAGCACTAAGAAAGAATAAACTCCCTCAACACACGGATTAGATTAGATTTTATCGAAAGGATACTTGTTATACCTTATGCCGTCGAAAACTATACTGCTGGAGAAAAAATACAAATGTAAGAATACGACATATCCTAGTGATTTCTGTATTTGTTTTCTGAAATGGTTAATCTTATTCGCGAGAATTATTTTCCATAAAAATTCAAAGTATTAAAGTATTTAACCGTTAAATTCGCAAGATAATACCGCAAAATCTTCGTTTACTGTGTGATATTCCGCCATCGAATACTCTTGTTTGTCATTATCCCTCAGCGTACTATAATGACATTCTAGATAACTATTTTGATCGCGACTAGCTTTGAATGACAAATAGCAAAAAATAAAGGCAATGAGGCAAAGCCAATATTAGGAAATTTCGCAAAGGTGATCGTATAGGTTTGAATATTGCCGGTTTTTACTGGCTCGATTCAGAGTTGCCGAATTGTCGGTGGTAGAGTGTTTTCAGTTAGTTCCCGCGTAATCCGCGCTCTGACGCCAATTGGTGTTGCGATAATTGTTTCTCATACATAACAAAAAGCTTCGAACGATTGTCACATAAGTTTTTGATTGCATCCAGCCCTTTCATAGTAATCCGTTGTTTAGGAAACCGGTTAATGTTAATATAATGATTCGAGTATTATCTCAGGAGCCTCTCACTTCACAACTGACCAAAGAATAAAGCCCACGGGTTGCATATGAATCATAATTTAATATCATCAACATGAAACTTGTCTAAAATTCCACCGAAGATTAACTTATATTCAATTTTCTCTAGAAAATAACTGAAAGCGATTAAAATTATCTATACTTCTTTAACACGCTGTGTTACGCTATGACTAGTCGGATCGATAGAGGCCCATTATCACAATAAAGAAAATTCCTTTCTTTCGAGGGAGACGAGGTTTCACAATTTGCGTGAATGTTATGTATTGAATGTTCGGATTTTTTTCCGTGTATTTAACACCACACTCGATTCACATCATAGAATAGCAAAACTGCAGTTGATTCTAAACGTCATAATACAACGACTTATAGCTCGAACTTTCGAATTTCATTCTAATCGATTTCGAATTCTATATCTACGGCAAGCTAAAGTTAGAATAAATCTTCGCACGAGCTGTAGTGAAGACCGTAAAAGAGAGCTATGCTTGCAAGTTTCATTTTATCATCTTCGGTCTTGGGATGCGTTTCCACAAAAAGTTGTCCTTCAAAAGATTCAAATTTTCCCGTTATTGCATTATGATACTCCTACCTCTTTTTCGCAGAGAATGTGAGGGTACTTTCCAACAAAGAATCATGAAGAGAATGTGTGTCTTTAACGATCGATTGACTATAAGTAGAAAATATTCAGCCGCAAAGTTGATACGAAAATGTACATGCATTTAAAGTATTCGATTTGAGGCAAAATTCAGTTCAGAAAGATTCCAGAAAGAAATTTTTCACGCATGCTCAGAGGATTAATTTTCATTTTGATCGCCTTTGAACTCCATTGGCATAGCCAAATAACATTAGAAATCATCGTGCGCATTTCAGAGCAAAAATCCATGTGAAAGAAAGTGTTTTAGATTGATATCTTTTTAGGTTGATAGTCTTGAAATTAGTAGTACTTCGACCGGCAGCGTGGTTTCTGCTGAATATTTTTTCTTGTGAATTGTCCCTCTTTGAACTATGATAAGGTATGAGAAGCTAGATCTATTTCTGGATCAAAAGGACAGCTATAATAACCTTCTGTTCATTTCCTCTATTCGTAATATACTTGTGGTTGAACTACTCTAATTTCCCAAAGTATGGTGCTTGTAGTTTGACCCCAAGAATACATTAATTGCACGTCTTCTAACATTCAAGACTTTTTAATCCTCTTCCTGGACCAATGATCTTTTAGGCTACCGCAATGTCCCCAGTTCGATCGTTGATAAAATTGACCGTTCTCATAAGTAATATACGCGTACTTCTCATGTATCGGTGGTATCTTTGTTCATATTCTGCAAAATAATTCGTAATGATTGGGAAATTCTATCGAGAGAGAGGATTATTTTCTGAGGCTATGAACCCTTGACGAACGTTGCGAGAGTCGAAGTCTCTGTTACATAAGAATATGCAAGAAATTCAGCTGAATCCTTAGAATCATTCGTGGGAAAAAATGAGAGAATTCAATGTTCGGATCTGTAGCAGTTAGGAAATAAATTCTTCGTCAAATCGTAGGTTAGGACACTTAAGCTCATAATCACTTCGACTTTTCCAACGCCGATTTAATGAACTGCAAGTTCAAAGTGCACTTTACGTTTGGTAAATCTGTAACTTAATAGTATGAGAGTCGCTTCAAAGGAAGTGGCATTCGGTTTATTCCACATCTTGAATAAATAGGTAATCAATTACACGTTTCTTTTTTATTTACATCAGCTATTTGGTGTTTTCGTAAGGGGAAGAGTATTTCGAAACTGGAATGTAAACATCAATGATTTATTAACAATCATGATGAACGGGCAGTTCAAGAATTCTATACCGGAAAAGAGTTTTGGTTAATTTTCTCATAAAGATCGAAGAACACGTGATACAATCATCAAATGTTAACATTATAGAAATTAACCCAATTTCAAAGAATATAAGCGTTTGGTTTGAAAAGTGTCCTCGGATCGATTCGTGGCGACTCAGGCCGTAACGAACCATTCTAAACGCAGTTAGATCTCTTTCTTATAGCCTCGAAGCTTCATTCGCACGGCAGATTTTGATTTAATCGATGCCGATCGTATGAAAACTCGACTTGATCATTCAATCAAGCCTTGTATTTTAATCTTAGCATTGGCGGAAAACTGTTGTTAGACGTAAGGGGCACTTCGCATTGTCATGTTTAACCTCTTAAGTTCGTAGTCCATTTGAATGGCAAATTAAATGTACATATAGTAACATAAAATGTCTTCGCAACCTTAGCTAATTATTTCTAATTATATGAAATATGTTCTACATGTTACAAATAAAGTTCGGTCGGTTATCGTTAGGATTTCCTTGAGGATGCTTAAAAATTCTTTTCATAACGGTATGCTTTAATTATATAATTGATAAAATATTATATAGAGATATTATATTCAGTTTCCAACTCCATTCCTAGGATCTATTGAAGGACATAAGTAAGAATTAGAAACTTCAGGACGCGTATAATAGACCATTCGAAAATTGATTCCCCATAGAGTATCGAGTGGCATTTCAGCTTGCTGCCATATACTACCGAATTAAAATCCATTTCTCAAATTTTTTATTCTTAAGCAGCATCTTAACGAATACATAGGTTCCCATTATATATTTTATATCGGAAGGATTCTGATTAGCTTTCCGAAGATACTCGGCTCGGTCCGGACCGGAAGTCAATTACATACTTGTTATATTTAATATTAATTCGGAGCGGCCGAGGGACTATTTTAATGATGTTATTTTAATGTAACTGGATTTTCTAGCGTAATGATATCGAATGTAACACTTGAATATAAAACTATGAAAATAGATTTCCGCCCGACTTTGACTCTAGTAGTACCTATCCGTCAAAATAAAAACTTATTTCATTAAATTTTAAATGATTTCTGATTACATAATGAACAATTTCAAAAATCATAATTTGAATTATGTCGCCGTATCAATACAATGCTTTTCTTTAAATTAATTATTTCGATATTTGGAATATCGACGTCAATGCAATGCTCAGGTCTCCAGTGAGTGGACACAAATAAATGCATGATAAATATGAATAAGCAGGATGTGCGAGAATGAGTGCACGATCGCTTTTATTCCAAGACCAAGATCTGCACGAATGCCCTAATTTAGATGTCTAAAAATGTACTCCTTGTGCAGATAGAAGTTTACATTTTATTTACCTTCATGTTACCCCGATCGTACCCAGTGAATAATCCTACTTTATAAAGAAAACACACTCTCTTTGCGTTTATCAATTGAGAAATTATATTAGAAATGTGTTAGGAACCACACAATGTTGATACCAAAAGACATGAAATTTCAATAGCGTTACGTTTTGATGTATGGTCGTTTTTATTGCTTTTAAAAAGTGCACAGTTCTATTGTTCTATTGACACAACGGTAAATATCTCTTAGCGGGATTCGTGGATGTCCTGATGAAGTTCTTTCACTTATTTACATTTTAAGTTTTCGGATCAATTATGACATTTCATTCCTCCTTTGAATTTTTAATGTTGACTCTATAAAAGGAGATGAAAACCATAACCTTCTCTTCCGTTGATGTACTTAATTTAATAATTAAACATAATATTTAACATCCATCAGCAAATGCATTCAATGACATTTTTGTTTGTTTTTTCTCATACATAACAAAAAGCTTCGAACGATTGTCACATAAGTTTTTGATTGCATCCAGCCCTTTCATAGTAATCCGTTGTTTAGGAAACCGGTTAATGTTAATATAATGATTCGAGTATTATCTCAGGAGCCTCTCACTTCACAACTGACCAAAGAATAAAGCCCACGGGTTGCATATGAATCATAATTTAATATCATCAACATGAAACTTGTCTAAAATTCCACCGAAGATTAACTTATATTCAATTTTCTCTAGAAAATAACTGAAAGCGATTAAAATTATCTATACTTCTTTAACACGCTGTGTTACGCTATGACTAGTCGGATCGATAGAGGCCCATTATCACAATAAAGAAAATTCCTTTCTTTCGAGGGAGACGAGGTTTCACAATTTGCGTGAATGTTATGTATTGAATGTTCGGATTTTTTTCCGTGTATTTAACACCACACTCGATTCACATCATAGAATAGCAAAACTGCAGTTGATTCTAAACGTCATAATACAACGACTTATAGCTCGAACTTTCGAATTTCATTCTAATCGATTTCGAATTCTATATCTACGGCAAGCTAAAGTTAGAATAAATCTTCGCACGAGCTGTAGTGAAGACCGTAAAAGAGAGCTATGCTTGCAAGTTTCATTTTATCATCTTCGGTCTTGGGATGCGTTTCCACAAAAAGTTGTCCTTCAAAAGATTCAAATTTTCCCGTTATTGCATTATGATACTCCTACCTCTTTTTCGCAGAGAATGTGAGGGTACTTTCCAACAAAGAATCATGAAGAGAATGTGTGTCTTTAACGATCGATTGACTATAAGTAGAAAATATTCAGCCGCAAAGTTGATACGAAAATGTACATGCATTTAAAGTATTCGATTTGAGGCAAAATTCAGTTCAGAAAGATTCCAGAAATAAATTTTTCACGCATGCTTAGAGGATTAATTTTCATTTTGATCGCCTTTGAACTCCATTGGCATAGCCAAATAACATTAGAAATCATCGTGCGCATTTCAGAGCAAAAATCCATGTGAAAGAAAGTGTTTTAGATTGATATCTTTTTAGGTTGATAGTCTTGAAATTAGTAGTACTTCGACCGGCAGCGTGGTTTCTGCTGAATATTTTTTCTTGTGAATTGTCCCTCTTTGAACTATGATAAGGTATGAGAAGCTAGATCTATTTCTGGATCAAAAGGACAGCTATAATAACCTTCTGTTCATTTCCTCTATTCGTAATATACTTGTGGTTGAACTACTCTAATTTCCCAAAGTATGGTGCTTGTAGTTTGACCCCAAGAATACATTAATTGCACGTCTTCTAACATTCAAGACTTTTTAATCCTCTTCCTGGACCAATGATCTTTTAGGCTACCGCAATGTCCCCAGTTCGATCGTTGATAAAATTGACCGTTCTCATAAGTAATATACGCGTACTTCTCATGTATCGGTGGTATCTTTGTTCATATTCTGCAAAATAATTCGTAATGATTGGGAAATTCTATCGAGAGAGAGGATTATTTTCTGAGGCTATGAACCCTTGACGAACGTTGCGAGAGTCGAAGTCTCTGTTACATAAGAATATGCAAGAAATTCAGCTGAATCCTTAGAATCATTCGTGGGAAAAAATGAGAGAATTCAATGTTCGGATCTGTAGCAGTTAGGAAATAAATTCTTCGTCAAATCGTAGGTTAGGACACTTAAGCTCATAATCACTTCGACTTTTCCAACGCCGATTTAATGAACTGCAAGTTCAAAGTGCACTTTACGTTTGGTAAATCTGTAACTTAATAGTATGAGAGTCGCTTCAAAGGAAGTGGCATTCGGTTTATTCCACATCTTGAATAAACAGGTAATCAATTACACGTTTCTTTTTTATTTACATCAGCTATTTGGTGTTTTCGTAAGGGGAAGAGTATTTCGAAACTGGAATGTAAACATCAATGATTTATTAACAATCATGATGAACGGGCAGTTCAAGAATTCTATACCGGAAAAGAGTTTTGGTTAATTTTCTCATAAAGATCGAAGAACACGTGATACAATCATCAAATGTTAACATTATAGAAATTAACCCAATTTCAAAGAATATAAGCGTTTGGTTTGAAAAGTGTCCTCGGATCGATTCGTGGCGACTCAGGCCGTAACGAACCATTCTAAACGCAGTTAGATCTCTTTCTTATAGCCTCGAAGCTTCATTCGCACGGCAGATTTTGATTTAATCGATGCCGATCGTATGAAAACTCGACTTGATCATTCAATCAAGCCTTGTATTTTAATCTTAGCATTGGCGGAAAACTGTTGTTAGACGTAAGGGGCACTTCGCATTGTCATGTTTAACCTCTTAAGTTCGGAGTCCATTTGAATGGCAAATTAAATGTACATATAGTAACATAAAATGTCTTCGCAACCTTAGCTAATTATTTCTAATTATATGAAATATGTTCTACATGTTACAAATAAAGTTCGGTCGGTTATCGTTAGGATTTCCTTGAGGATGCTTAAAAATTCTTTTCATAACGGTATGCTTTAATTATATAATTGATAAAATATTATATAGAGATATTATATTCAGTTTCCAACTCCATTCCTAGGATCTATTGAAGGACATAAGTAAGAATTAGAAACTTCACGACGCGTATAATAGACCATTCGAAAATTGATTCCCCATAGAGTATCGAGTGGCATTTCAGCTTGCTGCCATATACTACCGAATTAAAATCCATTTCTCAAATTTTTTATTCTTAAGCAGCATCTTAACGAATACATAGGTTCCCATTATATATTTTATATCGGAAGGATTCTGATTAGCTTTCCGAAGATACTCGGCTCGGTCCGGACCGGAAGTCAATTACATACTTGTTATATTTAATATTAATTCGGAGCGGCCGAGGGACTATTTTAATGATGTTATTTTAATGTAACTGGATTTTCTAGCGTAATGATATCGAATGTAACACTTGAATATAAAACTATGAAAATAGATTTCCGCCCGACTTTGACTCTAGTAGTACCTATCCGTCAAAATAAAAACTTATTTCATTAAATTTTAAATGATTTCTGATTACATAATGAACAATTTCAAAAATCATAATTTGAATTATGTCGCAGTATTAATAGAATGCTTTTCTTTAAATTAATTATTTCGATATTTGGAATATCGGCGTCAATGCAATGCTCAGGTCTCCAGTGAGTGGACACAAATAAATGCATGATAAATATGAATAAGCAGGATGTGCGAGAATGAGTGCACGATCGCTTTTATTCAAAGACCAAGATCTGCACGAATTCCCTAATTTAGATGTCTAAAAATGTACTCCTTGTGCAGATAGAAGTTTACATTTTATTTACCTTCATGTTACCCCGATCGTACCCAGTGAATACTCCTACTTTATAAAGAAAACACACTCTCTTCGCGTTTATCGATGGCACAGTACTATTTCAATTGAGAAATTATATTAGAAATGTCATAGGAACCACACAATGTTGATACCAAAAGACATGAAATTTCAATAGTGTTACGTTTTGATGTATGGTCGTTTTTATTGCTTTTAAATAGTGCCCATTTCTATTGTTCGATTGACTCAACTGTAAATATCTCTTAGCGGGATTCGTGGATGTCCTGATGAAGTTCTTTCACTTATTTACATTTTAAGTTTCGGATCAATAATGACATTTCATTCCTCCTTTCAATTATTAAAGTTGACTCTATAAAAGGAGATGAAAACCATAACCTTCTCTTCCGTTGATGTACTTAATTTAATAATTAAACATAATATTTAACATCCATCAGCAAATGCATTCAATGACATTTTTGTTTGTTTTTTCTCATACATAACAAAAAGCTTCGAACGATTGTCACATAAGTTTTTGATTGCATCCAGCCCTTTCATAGTAATCCGTTGTTTAGGAAACCGGTTAATGTTAATATAATGATTCGAGTATTATCTCAGGAGCCTCTCACTTCACAACTGACCAAAGAATAAAGCCCACGGGTTGCATATGAATCATAATTTAATATCATCAACATGAAACTTGTCTAAAATTCCACCGAAGATTAACTTATATTCAATTTTCTCTAGAAAATAACTGAAAGCGATTAAAATTATCTATACTTCTTTAACACGCTGTGTTACGCTATGACTAGTCGGATCGATAGAGGCCCATTATCACAATAAAGAAAATTCCTTTCTTTCGAGGGAGACGAGGTTTCATAATTTGCGTGAATGTTATGTATTGAATGTTCGGATTTTTTTCCGTGTATTTAACACCACACTCGATTCACATCATAGAATAGCAAAACTGCAGTTGATTCTAAACGTCATAATACTACGACTTATAGCTCGAACTTTCGAATTTCATTCTAATCGATTTCGAATTCTATATTTACGGCAAGCTAAAGTTAGAATAAATCTTCGCACGAGCTGTAGTGAAGACCGTAAAAGAGAGCTATGCTTGCAAGTTTCATTTTATCATCTTCGGTCTTGGGATGCGTTTCCGCAAAAAGTTGTCCTTCAAAAGATTCATATTTTCCCGTTATTGCATTATGATACTCCTACCTCTTTTTCGCAGAGAATGTGAGGGTACTTTCCAACAAAGAATCATGAACAGAATGTGCCTTTAACGATCGATTGACTATAAGTAGAAAATAATATTCAGCCGCAAAGTTGATACGAAAATGTACATGCATTTAAAGTATTCGATTTGAGGCAAAATTCAGTTCAGAAAGATTCCAGAAAGAAATTTTTCACGCATGCTTAGAGGATTCATTTTCATTTTGATCGGCTTTGAACTCCATTGGCATAGCCAAATAACATTAGAAATCATCGTGCGCATTTCAGAGCAAAAATCCATTTGAAAGAAAGTGTTTTAGATTGAAATCTTTGAGGTTGATAGCCTTGAAATTAGTACTACTTCGACCGGCAGTGTGGTTTCTGCTGAATATTTTTTCTTGTAAATTGTCCCTCTTTGAACTATGCTAAGGTATGAGAAGCTAGATCCATTTCTGGATGAAAAGGACAGCTATAATAACCTTCTGTTCAATTCCTCTATTCGTAATATACTTGTGGTTGAACTACTCTAATTTCCCAAAGTATGGTGCTTGTAGTTTGACACCTAGAATACATTAATTGCACGTCTTCTAACATTCAAGACTTTTTAATCCTCTTCCTGGACCAATGATCTTTTAGGCTATCGCAATGTCCCCAGTTCGATCATTGATAAAATTGACCGTTCTCATAAGTAATATACGCGTACTTCTCATGTATCGGTGGTATCTTTGTTCATATTCTGCAAAATAATTCGTAATGATTGGGAAATTCCATCGAGAGAGAGAGGATTATTTTCTGAGGCTATGAACCCTTGACGAACGTTGCGATAGTCGAAGTCTCTGTTACATAAGAATATGCAAGAAATTCAGCTGAATCCTTAGAATCATTCGTGGGAAAAAATGAGAGAATTCAATGTTCGGATCTGTAGCAGTTAGGAAATAAATTCTTCGTCAAATCGTAGGTTAGGACACTTAAGCTCATAATCACTTCGACCTTTCCAACGCCGATTTAATGAACTGCAAGTTCAAAGTGCACTTTACGTTTGGTAAATCTATAACTTAATAGTATGAGAGTCGCTTCAAAGGAAGTGGCATTCGGTTTATTCCACGTCTTGAATAAATAGGTAATCAATTACACGTTTCTTTTTTATTTACATCAGCTATTTGGTGTTTTCGTAAGGGAAAGAGTATTTCGAAACTGGAATGTAAACATCAATGATTTATTAACAATCATGATGAACGGGCAGTTCAAGAATTCTATACCGGAAAAGAGTTTTGGTTAATTTTCTCATAAAGATCGAAGAACACGTGATACAATCATCAAATGTTAACATTATAGAAATTAACCCAATTTCAAAGAATATAAGCGTTTGGTTTGAAAAGTGTCCTCGGATCGATTTTTGAAAAATGTTCAATATAGCTAACAATAAGAATTTAATGATGAAGATTGTCTCTGTTAACATTCAGGGTTGATGCTTTATATTTTATTGTTCGTTATTTAATTGTAAATGATATTGTTTATCAGTACCAAGGATTAATCATGTGTATAGGTGAAATCTTTGTTTCCATTACTTATATTAGAATTCTGAAATGAAAGATCTCATGTATGCAATATTCTGCAGAATGCTGAAGAATTATTATGTATACTCTTTCCCCCTTGTCAAGTAGAAGGAATGTAAATTCAATACTCTTGTTAATTCCTGTTGAATAATATCTTCAGATTTTTCTGTCCAAAACAATCAGATGCAATAAGTAACATGTTCTGTATTCTATGTCAAATTATTAATTCGCAGCGCATATCTACTTCGAGATGTGAATTCATACGAAGTTAATCAAGCGTGGTAAAATCGAGAGTTCGTGTTAAAAAGTCCGTGTTGATGGGTTACATGCCTTTTTGCATGGATTTAGTGCGGGTTCTTTAACATTTTAAGTGATATTACTTTTTTTTATTAAAGAAAAAGGTTTTTAAATGATGTTTTTATGGACATTAATCATAGTACTGCACGTAGTACATTAATTAGTTATTAACGCCTTTTGAAACGTTAACTGGAAAGTAAATATGGGGGATAAAAAGTACGCTCAGATACCTCGCTGGTTGACATGATTCCAATCGCACACAATTTTTAACTGTAAATCATTTCACAGTATAGATTTTTATATATAAATATATATATTATACAAATATAATTAATTGATGGCTCTCACACATTTTTATGCATCGTTTACTTTTATTACTCATATAAATCGTGTATACATGTTTTCTATACGCATGACGTTTCCAATGGTAACCGATTTTTTCTTCTGGGGAAGATTTACTGAGTTCCTATTTAATCAGGTATTTATTTGACTTTTAACGGGATAGCGTACTTGTAACCACCATTGGTATAATCATTTAACCAAAGCAATTACCCAACGTCTTTTTATTGGCGTTCTACGATGAAAATTAAGGTTTTCCATATTGCTATTGCTTTGTAGAATGCAGTAATTTTCGTCAGCCAGCTCTTCTTACGAGCTCGTAATTATTTGCTTTGGGTTGGGTTGGGTGGTCGGTTGGAGATCATTTAATATAAGAAAACCTTTTCAATTTTATGTCCTTGGGATTTTTTCGTGGGCGCTTTGATCATATGTTATGGAACCATATGGTTATGTCATATGTTAAATATACCGAATAAACCAGAAGGAGAGTGCCATGTTTGAGAGATCGTGCTCTTCACTTCTGTTAAGAAATTTGTTATCCTTCCCCCTAATTGTTTTTCTCGCAGAAATTGTTTTATTGTTGAAAGAGAAATGACCAAGATTAAGTAATTAAGACGTTCTGTGAAAAGCAGACCAGTCATCAAAATACGAGATAAGGCAATCAGCATCATACTACTCGATTATAAATAACACGGTTTTCTCTTGATCCCACGAATAGCGTCTTAACGGGTTTTACTGAAAACAAATTATTTTGGGCCATTTCTTTTTCAAGCTCTCTGCATTCCATAGCTCTCGTTATTCCTTCTATTGCAGTCCTTCTAGTTCGATCTAGATTCTTTCGTCCACTCAAATATTAGACGGCTAGACCGTTGAGTCTCCGGATTGTAAACAGACGACCAAACCATCTCAACTTTTTCTTTTCAATTCTTTCGATCACGTTACTTACAATTAGATCTCCCATATCGTAGTTGCGGATCACTTCATTACTTTTCTGACAGATGTGTTGATAATTGACGAAATTCGTTCCTAGGCCACTTTGGATTGTTTGTGTTTCTCCCTTCTTTATCCTAATTTAACAGGAATCACTTACATCTTAATCTACATAGAAACCCTGCAAGCTACTTTCGGAGTGTGGCAGGGGGTGTAAAAACCAAACTTTTTAGCTACTTCTTGTTGTCACTTATCCTTCGTGGAAAGAAGGAATCCTTAAAAGAACTTTTTGTGACATCTTTTTCTCTTCTTTTACGCTTACTGTCGGATCGGCCGATGTCGCATATCTCTGCTAATGAGCTGTCACTAAATTTATTAAGCAATTTTAACCTTTCTTATAATCTCCTTTGTTTCAAGGATTGCCAACGTGCTTCTGAGACCTTTACCTTTTTCTCTCTTACATTTTTTAATTTACAGAAATCCAAATTATCCCCAAAGGGTTATTAAATTGCAATTGAAATTAAATCATTCCGCCTCGTTTCTGTTCAATGTGACACAGCTACACGTAATTCGTAAGATGAGGGTTTTAAAACAAGTATATTTGTATATTTACAGTAGTTGAAGCGGATGGAAACTGTAAATGCAATTCCAAGAACAAAAAGTGAAGCGCCATAACTGAGTAAAATTATGAAATCATTTACAAATACTCAGAAATCGACCACTTAATTTGTTGACATTTAAAAAAATGACCGAAAAGGAAATATAAACAGCTTTCTTCACAATTGACTCTTGAAAGTCATGCCTCTGCTGGCTGGAGAATGGTTTTTGAAGCAATTGAGGGAGTGGCAAGAGTAAAGAATAAGAGCATGTCTTAGAGTAAGTATTACAATGCTGGTGATGAAGTGTGAGATGATTTGTACAATATACTCACTGTAGAATTCAAGTGACAGTTTCTTATGTCATAAGAGTATGCCCACCATGCTCCGTAGGCTTAGGTATACATTTGCCCTTATTGTTCTAATTTAAAAAATTGTTTGCAAAGCGTTAATGAAAATGTTTCATGATACAACGTCGAAACTATATTCTTGTTGTAAGAAGCGTATTGTTGTAGATGAACTTTGAGATAGTAACACATCTAAATATTGTATAGAATTCAAAATCGAATTCAATATCAAACTTCAACTATTTGTGAGTTGTTATATATAATCAAAAATTATTTTATGATAATTTTAATATCTTATATTTAATACTAGCTGAGGCACCTGTTGAATCTCAATGGGGATACATAAATAAGCAGTAGATAATATTATAACTTGTGCAAAGGAGAAAGAATAACTTATGCAGAGGAGAATCTAACATCTCTCACTTAGCTTGGATCAATGAAAATGTTATCCTAAATGAAAATGTTTTATATTTTCTAACTTCTTAGCATTCGAATGCAAATCTAGAATCCACGATAAGAAAAGGTATCATCTTAGATTTTCTTTCTTTAGGAGTTTCCTCAACTGTGTAAGATGATTCTTCCTTGGGAATTTTCCTGGGTGCACGTCGTCTCGTGTAATAATTACCCATTTCCTTATGTTTCTTATAAATTTACTTATTAAGATAGTATTACTTAGCTTCACATTGAATCCTATAAGAGGGAAAATTTTGATGGAGACAATACTACTTGCGGTTTGCTCGCGAATACAAAAGATCACCCGTGTAAAAAATGAGGCGTTTGATTAAGTTATCATTTATTCGAAATGCTTATGTAATACACGGCATTAGATGATTAGGGAAGTAGAGTCATGGTTCAAGCACCCACTGCCACACGCTAAGAGGCTGCACGTAGTTTACATTAATCAATTTAAAGTTTTTCCAGTGTAAATCACACATAGTAGCTTCATTATTTTCAAATAGAGTTGGCAAAGTCGAGGTGATAAAGAAACCTTCCTTAAATGATCATACATTGCCTCCTGGGATTCAACACTACAAATTGTTCGTAGATGCAAATGCTGAAATTTCAGAATATTGCCTGCTATGAACATATCCTATCATTAATTTTTAATCATTACTTTCATATGGACCTAAAATACCCATGTATCCTTACGGAAAAACGCAATACCTCGGTTTCAACAATCGCATTCGTTGTCAAGGGGACTCATCATAAAGTATTATCGGGAAGGTCCTAAAATAAGATTCCATTATTCCCGTTTGAAATGCATGGTGTAATCGGAATGGCACTCTTGCATCCAACCAAGGACCATTAGAGGAACGGTGAAATGCGTGAAAGAATTTGTTTAAACGCATCTGTTACCATGCCAGGTTTTATCTTTCCAGTTTATCGGTAAGGCATAGAAAAAAATTTCAAAAATTGCAGCAATACATTTTTATGGAAGAAATTCGCACCCACCTGGCATCGAACTCACGGTCATTTTGTAACAATTTTTCCATTGGTAGCATAGGAGGATGAAGACCTCATCTTCAACTTCCGAGATTTTGGTTCCTCTATCTTACCGATAAGTGCCTCAAAATAATTTTCAAAAATCCGCGCAATGCATTCTTATGGGAAAATTGCAATTTTTGGACCTTCTTGCATCAAACCCATGATAGCTAGCGTCAAAGTCTGAACTATTCTGGTATTTACAGCTTGGAGCCAGTACATCGTAAAAATTTGACGTCAACGGCGCTTGTGGAACATGCTTAGAATTCATATCTCCTTTATATAGGTATATCCAGAGAGGTAGTTATATATAATGGACAATGCAAATGTACCTCTCATCATATGGCGGGCATATGCAGCATTATTCTTAATCAATCTCTTTGCTGAATTATTACTGATATCTGGAAGGCTTCAAGTTAAGCTAAGATGGTCGAATGGCTATAGAATTAATCATTTAATTTCTCTGATCCTTATTCCCCTCACTTATGGATGAATGATGATGATGAGGTTTGAATTTGGCAATGATTGTTTTTTACAGATGGATATCCTTCCTGTCGCCAACCCTGATCGGGAAAATTGCACAAACACACACTACTATTCTCAGATCAGAAAATCCTGATTAGCCGGGGTTTGAGCCCGAGCAATGGAGGAGCAATATCACTTACAGGAGAGACTACCAGACTTGCTCTTGGGGATTTGAACGAAATATTTTTTATGTTAGAGGAGATTCAATATAAAAGAAGTAAAATGGCATTCGTCTACATAGGCCATACTATTTCTGTAATAAATTATTAACTTTCTGTAATTTCCACCCATTTGGGCCCCTCTTGGAGTGGGTTGATGTAGCGTTTAGAACGCCACGTGGATGGCAGAGGTTCGAGACTGGTTTGTAACATTTTTTTTTCCCTTGTATTCTTTCACGTTCCATCCTGTTTCATATTGGCATATGGAATAACTTATCTACGGATGAAAATTTCATTTTTTCGGTCAACGGATTCGATGACAATGGCGACTCTCGACTTGGACAGAGCTCAATTAAAGGATAGAGAAGCTTGATTCTTATCATTCATTGCCGATCAGAAAAAGTTAATCCGTTCAACCTAACAAAACATTGTCGGTGTCTCAGTTTTTCAATAACATGCTGTAAAAGAAAACCCCCCAGAAGTGGGGACACTGGTGAGAATCTGGGCAAAAACTTAAAACTGGGAACCGCACATGCCGTTGACAAACAACTGACCGCAAGGATGAAATAAGTCCTCACTTATTTCAAAACTTATGGCAAGGAGTATTTTTCTGTATCCTCTTTGGTTTCTAAAAGTGAGAAGCTTTTAATCAGTTGAGGAGCATAAAAATCCATGGCAAACCAATTCTTCGAATTATCATTTCTTTAAAGGATTATTTTTTCGAGTGGGAATAAGGTTAAAAATCCAAGGTTGAGCAAATTGAAATTTAGCTTTCAAAAATATTCCAAATTAATATCATTATTATTTAATATACTATTACATTGAATTTTCCTTGAGATTAGTTCTCATTTATGTCCACCTTTCATTTAATTTAAGATAGTTGTCATTTACTACACAACAAGTTGCCATTCAATGATATGATAGTTTGAGGTATCAGTTTTCAAAATGTTTGTTAATAACCATTAAGTTGCCATGTAGAATGAATGTTATTCACCTTTAGATTGATCTCAGTTTAATTGAGTCAATTTAATATGGATGCATTAAGAACGCCTGTAGTCGAACTCAGAAAGGTTTAGTAAGATGCAATTGTATACTTCCCATTGCTAAAGACATCTCAAACTGTATCTGAAGTTTCAGTTCAGTATCGAGAAAGTCCCTAAATGTAATTTGTATTTCCCATTTAAATGTCTTGTAGGATTCAAATAACCCTGTTTCCTCAAACCAAGGACTAACAGGGGAATGGTAAACTCTATATGTAAAACATATTCATGAATTCTATTTACATGACTCATTGTGGATTTCTATCTTTTGGGAAGTGCGCCATAAAAATATATGAATATCTGGTCTTATTTTTCATGTAGATGATTTACAAACTATTAAGACTCTCTGGTGTCCAACTCAGCACCCACTTGTGAAAGACAAATGCATATTTATATTAGATAGGAACAACCTTCTCTGCCTCCAAATTTTCAAGACAATATCATCTTGGGAATGTTCTAAGATAAGATTCTGTTATCCACATTTAAAATGTATGGTAGAATAGAAATGATGCCCTCAGCATGGCATTAAAAGCATAAGCTTTGCAAATGAAATCTCTACCCATACACAGAATTACAAGCCAATCATATCGAGGTGGTCATAAAATGTAATTCTGTATTCCTCATTTCATTGTATTGCTGAATGCAATTGGTGCCATGGGGTTGAACCAAGGAGCATTAGAAAAATGATAACTAAAGGTTAAAAACATAATTATGACTGCTGATCATATGCTGAAATAAATAATTCTATCTTCTCTAGATATGCTTGTACAGGATATTTGTATTCCCCACCATACATATTATATGGGAGAATTAATGCTGCCTGGTGTTGAACCCAAAACCTATTTCAAAGAGGAAAATGCAGATTAATATTAGACACAAAAAACTCTGACTGGTTTCAAAGTTTCAGTTCAAAATCAAATTAGGAAGGTCCTAAAATAAGATTCCATTATCCCCATATGGAATGTAATGTGAAATTGGAATGACATTCTGGCATCAAACCAAGGATAATTAGAGAAATGGCATAGTGCCATTTTAATATAATGCCAAAGAAATTTTACAATCGCCTCTGCTCCCATTCTGGTTTTTATCTTTCCACCTTATCTAGGAGGCATTCAAGAAATTCTTAAAAATTGCTGAAATGCATTTTAATTGGGATAAATTTTTCACACACCTGGTGTCATATTTATTGATTAGGATCACTTGGCTGTCTCAAAAACCCTCTCATTTTTTCAAATAAAGTCCCTGTGAATGTATGTATTATTCAGGATTATAAAGAAGAAGAGGGATCAATGAATCCTACTGCAAATATGATCCTCTGATCATAAAAAATGGAGGATAATTTGTAAATTTAATTAATTTCATTCAGGCTATTTATTATTACTATTCCAGATATTTAAGATCTTGATTACTGAAAATTAATTTTTAAATCCTTGAAAAATTTACCTTTGGAAGCAAAATAGCCACTAAGGAAAATACTTTATTGATAAATGATCTACCACAACAATTTTGGACAGAAAATGTTGTGGAAAAATCATTTGGGAAAATTAATAATGACAAGCATAAAAGAATAATAAGATAGATAACTGTATTAAATATTACATAGTAATTAAAAAGAAAAGCATTTTGGAAGGATTATCTGACTCCCTTACATAGGTGTCTGATGAGTGAAGTATAATAATAAACTTTTTTATGGGCACATGGCCTCTTACATTTTATTTAATATATTTATGAAAAGAGAGGTCAAAAAGAAGGAACAGAAAGCTTATAATTCTGTATACCCTTACATAACATAAAGAATAAGAAAGGGATAGTATATATACATAAATACCAATATTATGCCACTAGAGCAAAACAGCATTATCTTTGGAATTGAATATTTCATCAATTTGATTCCAAATTTGAATCATTTAGTCAATTCGATGATTAGATGCATAATTATATAAAATGGGCTATAGAAATTTTATACAGAAAATTGAAAAACAAAGAAATGAAGAATAAGAAGATTTTCTGACACTTTAACGTATCATCATCATCATAGGTCATTCAATCCGTAGATTGGTTGACTGCAGCCCTCCATTCCTCTCTATCTAAAGCTAACTTTACTAAATCCTGATATCTCTTCTTTCCTATATCTCTCTTTATTTGGCTAATATATTCATCTCTTGGTCTTCCTCTTGCTGCTTTTCCTTCTATTTTTCCCTCAAGTACGTTCCTAACAAATTCATTGTGTCTGATGATATGTCCAATCCATCTGGTTCTTCTTTTTCGGATGATGCTCCATATTGTTTTAACCTCTTCTATTCTTCTGTATACTTCTTCGTTTCTTACCTTATCTGTCCATTTGATCTTCAGCATTCTCCTCCAGCACCAGGTTTCGAAGGCTTCTATTCTTCTCTGGTCCGCTTTTCTAATGGTCCATGTCTCTGATCCATAGAGTGCCACACTCCAGATGAATGTTTTCAAGAATTGTTTCCTTGTCTGTAATCTTATATTCTTTGAGCATAGTAATGGCCTCTTCCTCATGAATGCCTCCTTTGCTTGGGCTATTCTTTGCTTGATGTCTGTGGTACTTCTCCCATCCCATGTTATGCTACTTCCAAGGTAGGTGAATGATTCTACTTGCTCCAATTTCTCTCCTCGTAGGGTAATGTTTGCTTTCAATTTTTCTCTTCCACATATTAGGATTTTTGTTTTCTTTTTGTTCACTTTCATATTATATCCTTGAATAGCTTGATCTATTGCATTTAGGGATGCCTGCAAATCGCCTTTATTTTTTGCTATTACTGCAATGTCATCTGCAAACCGAAGCATGTTAATTTCTTTTCCATTCACCTTAATTCCCTTCATGTTCATTCCTTCTATTTCTTTCATTGCTTCTTCTAGGTATACATTGAACAATGCTGGTGAGAGGCTACATCCTTGTCTTACTCCTTTATTTATCTTAGTTTCTATTTTCTTGCCATCTCTCATCCTCAGAGTGGCGACTTGGTTTTTATACAATTGGTAGATTATTCTTCTGTCGTTGTAGTCCATTCCTTTGTTTTCCAGTATTTGGAACAATTTGTTCCACTCCACATAGTCAAAAGCCTTCTCCAAGTCTACGAAAGCCACATACACTGGCTTGTTGACATGTATCATCTTTTCTATTATTCTCCTTAGGCATAATATGGCCTCTCTTGTTCCTGTGCTTTTCCTGAATCCAAATTGGTTTTCTGACAAGTTGGCTTCAATTATTCCTTCTATCCTCTTGCTTAATATTCTTGTGAGTACTTTGGATGCATGTGAGAGCAGACTCAACGTTCGGTATTCCTCACATCTCTCGGCTCTTGTTTTCTTTGGTATCGCAACCATTATACTCTTCTCAAAGTCCACTGGTAGTCATCCACTTTTATAACTGTCCTTGATAATTTCAAACAGGGTGTCTTTTGCTTTCCCTTCAAGCGCTTTGACAATCTCTCCATTTATTTTATCTGCTCCAGGTGCCTTGTTTTTCTTCAAGTCCTTCACTCCTCTCTCGAATTCACTTCTCGTTATCTCTGGGCCTCGCTCATCTTCATCCACCTCACTTTTGTTCTTTAATATATCTTCAAGAGGTTTTGGTCCTTGATATAATGTTTCAATATAGTCCTTCCATCTCTTTCCTATATCTTCACTTTCTATCAGCATATTCCCGTTCACATCTCTGATGTTGTTGCATGTAGTTTTTCTTTCTCTGAAGTGGCCTTTTACTAACCTGTATGCTGTTTCAGTGTTCCCCTTCCTCATGTTTTCATTTATTTCTTCGCAGCAGCTTTCAATCCATTCTTCCTTAGCTTTCTTTGATTCTCTTATAACTTGGTTCCGTAGTTTCTTGTAGAGGACTCTCCCATCTTCACTCCTCGAGTTCTTATATTTCCTTCTTTCTTCCATAAGTTCTCTTATCTGCATTGTTATCCATGGACGTCTGGTATCAGTTCTGTTACTTACGAGTAGCTCTTCCGCTACTTCAGTGATTGCCTTTTTCAGGTCATTCCATCTTCCTTCATTGCTTTCATCACTCCTATACTCTTGCTTTTCAAGCTTTTCATTAATGGTCGCAGTGAATCTTTCTCTGGTGACCTTTCCTTCCAGAGCTTTTGTATCCCATCTTGGTTCACGTTTCACCCTCTTAATCTTTTTGTGGCGCAAACAACTCTCCATAACTACTAAATTATGATCACTATCTATGTCTGCACCTGGATAACTCTTGCATTGTTTCACTTGGTTCTTATATCTTTGCCTAACAAGAATGTAATCAATCTGGTACCTAGCTAAGTCCCCTGGCATCTTCCATGTATATCTTCTACGTCGATGTTGTTCAAATAGTGTGTTCGCTATTACCATTCTCTTTTCGTTACAGAACTCCACTAGCCTTTCTCCCCTGGCGTTTCGTTTTCCTAACCCAAACTGTCCTATGCTGCTTCCATCTTTTCCTTCTCCGACCACAGCATTCCAGTCACCCATAATAATTAGATTTTCTTTTGCTCTGGCTGCACTGATGATTTCTTCGATCTGTTCATACATTTCTTCTATTTCTTCTTCAGAGTGGCTGGATGTCGGCATATATACCTGCAATATCACTGTGTCTGTGGGCTCTGCTTCTAGTTTGATCATCAGCAATCTATTGCTGTACTGCCAATAAGACTTAACTCTTTTTCCCCACTCCTTCTTCATTATGATACCAACACCTGCTATCTTTTCATCATCTCCTGAATATATTATTCTGTGTTTGTCACTCCAGAAGTCGCCTGCCCCAGCCCACTTTATTTCACTAACTCCCAAGATGTCTAGTCCTAGCCTGTCCATCTCTATCTTTGCATTTTCTAGCTTCCCACAAATTCCTAAGGATCTTACATTCCACGTTCCTATCCTGCACTTATCAGACTTGACCGATGTACCCCTCCCAATGGTCCCCACCCGGAAATCCGATTGGGGGACTATTTTACTTCCAGAATATTTCACTGGGAGGAATGCCATCATGTCATAGTTGAAGATGCAGGGCTGCATTACTTCATGGGAAATATAATTGGGGTGGTTTCCCGTTGCCTTCCCCAATAGGGTTTTTTACGTGACCCCATCACTTAATGGCCGCCCCTCTGGGGTACAGACGCCTTTGTAGCCGCCTCATTGAGGTACAGACGCTACGTGGACTACCTTTCGTCTGGCTCCTACCCTTCGACCTATCTGGCATGGGTGACCCTGCTAGGAGCAATCGTAATTGCTCCGGCCAGTACAGCTCTAAGGATCCTCGGAGCACACAAGCCCTCCCACCACGCCAAGGTTGCAGTCCAGGGGAGGGACTTTAACGTATATGTGATTTTATTCATTTAATTTTTGCAATTCAATTATTATTATTATTATTATTAATTATTGCATTAATTTTACAAGTTCAATTTGGTTTAGTACATTAATCATTTGCACAGTGTCAATAAGGTCCTTCACTGTATTTGAGACATAAGAAGAAAAGCTGCTGGATGATAAACAGAGCATAGCTATGTGTGATTAAACTATATAACAAGGCATGTGAAGGTATACATTGCATGAAAAATGTTTAGATCTGTTAATGCAAGAATATATAAGGTGTAATTGACTCAGATAGGCCCCTGGATAGCCTAGTTGCCAACGTGTTCACACTCTGCGCAAACGGTCCCAGGTTCAATTCATGGTGGGAGCCAACATTTATTGGTGCCCCCCAATCATAAGATGATTATAGGTCAAAGGGATGTCACACTGCATACTTTACTAATTGACTCAGATTCTATCCTCACAAGCATCATATTTCTATATTACTAAATTTAAACAATTATTATCAACTTTCAATAGAATAAGCTTTCAATAGAATACTTTCAAGGTAATGGCTAGTTCTTTATAAATTGAATTTCCAGTAATTGTGGTGAACGTCCATTGAGATCCTTCATCATTAGAATTGCACCTCTGGCTATTAACCTGCTGCACATACTCTCATCTGCAATTGTGAGTGAGAGTAAACAAAGTTTTAGAACACTCCTGCTTAAGACTGTACTCTGTTTAATATGTACTTTTCTGTCACTCCCAGACTGATTTTAAGAGAGAAATTGAATATATTGCCTAAACATCAATCTTAATCTATACAAGATCTATACAATATGCATACATGTATCCAATGTTATATCCATACAATTACAGTATACCCTCTCAGAGATCGGATTCACATAAAGCGATTTCGTTAAGATGCAGTCAAAGTTTGTAATATAAAATATCATGATACAATAGTTATAATTATAGGTAAAAGACGTGAAAATAGTTAAGAAGAAATTAAAATTTTCTTGCATGATAACCACCGTACATATTAATTATTTGGACTCAGTCAGCAACTCTCGCAAGAATCCAATAGATGGAGCTTTAAAGTTAAAAAAGGCGCGAAAAGCGTCACCGACTCCTAAACAGGCTCCTTTTGTTTGAATTCGCGCAGTTGTAATCGTGCTTCGGAACAGGAAACATCTTTTAATGAAGGAGAGAACGCGCACTCAGGCTTGAGATTCCCTGGTAAGTGGTACTCGTGGAACAATTTGAAATAACTCCGAAAAATATATACCATAAGTCATTCTCGTTAAGTTCTTTTAATGGTGTTTGGTGAATTAAATATAATGTTAGTTCGTATGAATTATTTTATAGCAACCTCGATAAAACGACTTCTTTAGAGTGCATCTTGGAACACATCTTCGTGATGAAGAGGATGGCGTGCCCAACTTACAGAAAGTCTTATCTTCGGAAGAATGCATAGGTGAAGCTTAGAGTGAGTATTTGAGTTTAGTAATTTTTTTCAGCTTGGTGCCATCAAAACTTTAGAGTGAATTTATCAAACCTAGATTTTCAGCTCGAATTTCGTTTGATGAAAACGATACGATATCAATATATTTTCTTCGAGAATTGTTTGGTTCGGTTGAAAGTTTCTGATCCTAATGTACGTATTATTTGAGACTTAAGGAAGTTCTGCCCTTTAGCGAATGAAATATGTGAAATTTTGTGAAAATGCGTGATCATAACAATCCCTTTCGGATTTCCTACTTTATCTTTTGGCTAACGCTCGTTTCAAACCTTTTCTACACGGACTTAGCTCGGGTTCAATTCCTTTCGAATCGAATTTCCACCATCATGTATTCCGTTATAACATTGCCCATAGTCGTACTTAGCAACTGATAGAAAGAATTTCCACATTAAATAAATTTCGTTATCAGAGATAGGAGTATAGATATGATATATAGGAAATGGTAGGATTACTGTTCCATTGCTTATATTTTCGCAATAGGAAATCTTCATAAAATTCTTTACGACCATAGGAATAAATTTAATGACCTTTTTTAAAGAAAGTGAGTTAAATTATAAAGTAAACTATTTTCTTTAATGAGTTATTATTTCAACCTCAAGTGGAATTCTTACTCCCTTTTGCAAAATATTTAATCCTAAAATATGATAATGAGATTTGGAATTCTGAAGTACGGTACGTTTTAGCGCGTCCGTTTAGGCGGGAAACCGTTTTGGCGCGAGGCTTAGGTGCTTAAGATATATTAACACGAATGAATGGAAATATATTTATTATAATATTTGTAATGCTTTTATTGAAGTAGAGCAATATTTTTTACTTTCAATATAGCTGCAGATTCTATATACACATTTGGAGATAGAAAACGTGTATTATGTACATGAATTATGTGTATTGATTATGGATAATCGTTTTAGGAATCGAGTGAAATTAAATAAGGTATCCCGAGGAAATGAAAGTTTAAAATTTATCATACTGCGTTTAATTTTATAATGAAAATCTGCTTTTAGCTATTTTATGTTTATTTACTGATTGATCGGAAAGTTTTGATGCTTTTTAAGTCAAGAGCTTATTTTTAAATTTGATTTCTCAAAAAGTATTTTAAACTCAAAACAATGTTTTAATAATATCATAATAATTATTCTTGACGGAAATAAAAATTTTCGGATTATTTTCGTGGCAGGATAAAAAGTTGTTTTCGATTTTGTGGAACAGCTTTCCTCAGAAATCGGTAGACGTGAAACAGTGAACTTGAAAGCTCTCGATAGGAATTTACAGGATTTGACTCACATTAAATTGAAATTATTTATTGTGGATTAATCATAATTAATAGGGCACCTGACAACCAACAAATATCAAGAGAGCATTGTGGCTGCGAAATACGGAAGTAAAATGCATGCGGTATTTGCCTCGTTGAGGCACTCCTGCATTATTTTAGTAGAAATATATTAAGGAAGATAAAAATAATCTAATTTATAAAGCGTACTAAAGATTCAGATTTTGCCCTTACTTACCTCAAGTGTCAATTTAGGAACTTCTGCAATGCGAATAGCAAAGGGCTACTTATAATTATTATTAAAAAAGTAAATATAGTACAGATTGTAATAATTTCTCTCTCTTGTTTAGTTTAACTCGCTCATTTTATCCCTGTTTTTATCTTATTTCATATTTTAGTATATAGGTATTAATTCATTAAAACTTTCTCGTGTTTATGCATAAAATATTGTCTTAAATATTAATGCTATTTAGATACTATTCTTACGTGTTCTTTTCTTACATATTTTTGAAACTTTGATGTCAAGTGCTAGTGCAAAGTTCTAATAATAGGATGGTGCGATATAAAATATTACCTTTTACGAACTATGCGTAACTGGCTGCGAACCACCAGATAAGCATTCCGTGCTTTGGTGTTCCTTTTGCAAATATTTGATATGATTGACAGTGTTTTACAAAAATTAGAGAATTCATATTACAACCGTTACAGCCTTTGATGGATACTCCATGTACCCTCAATAATAGGAATGTTTAAAGTTTCATTAAACTTTTATCTATTGCCGTTTTGTAAAAAAATATGAAGAGCCATTCAGTCATGTTCCACTAAAATTAATGTAATAATTTTTAGTGTTGATAAATTATATATAATTGTAATATTTTTGGAATCTTTCTCGGTCTAAGCATTGGACATGCTACCATTTTTGCTTTTTTATTTTTCATTTTATAACACTTAATTTTTCAATGCTTTTCCAATAAATGTCGAGGAAAATTTTTCAGGCAATTGTTATTTTTCAATTTAGTAACTTTTAATAATATTCGAAAATCAACATATTTTAGGAAATTCGATACATTCGATACATGACATTCGGGAAAATTCGTCCCAGTCGTGAACTTTGTGATTTACTTTAAATTTTTGATCTGTTATGATCCGTGCTTTTTATGATAATGCTGATATCCCTCCACCTCTTACTTCTAGAAAATGAGGCTGTTTGTGTGTGTGTTTGAGTGAGAGAGAGAATATTATATATAATTTACATACATACTTCTTCGCATATACTTATATATAGGGAATACAAACTATAATCATTTTCCATAGATGCGAACAACGAGAGATTTTTACGACGTACTGGCCCCACCCTTTAGTCGCCAGAATAAGTCAGACAGCGACGCTAGTTATCATGGGTTCGATACCAGAAGGTCCCAAAAATCGGAATTTTCTGATTTTTTGAACGCATTCTCGAACACTTTCTCATTAGCTGGAAAGGTAAAACCCGGAATGTGAATTGAAGAGGAGGATCCGGAATGTGATTGATAAATTTCATATATGCAATTTCCCTTTTCTGCAATGACCCCTGGTTCGATATCAGAGCGTCATTTTAATTCTACCATGAATTTCAAACTGGGATAGCAGAATCTTATTCTGGGACTTTCCCAATAAGATAGTGAATGGAAACTTCGGAAAAGGTCATAATGGCTTTTATCTAACATTGATATGAAATTGTCTTTCACTAACCGGTTGAGAGTGCGACGCCAGGCGGTCATATGCTCGAAAATTTTGAAATTATTTTGAGGCCTTTCTCGATAGGATAGAGATTTGAAAATCACAGAGATCATAGATGACATGGTCTTATATAGCAACATTTGAAAAATCACAGCAAATTAGCGTGAGTTAGACGCAAGGAGGGTTCAATGATCTCCCCTTTCAATTGTATTGCGGCGATGTTTAACTATATTTTTTGCACACTTTCCCGGTAATATAGAAAATCAAAACCCGGAGCATAGATAGCGGTTATAATTAGCTTTCGTATGTGCAGCTTACTGTTTTCCTGATGTGCCTTGTTCCGACGCTAGTGCGTTCTTTAGATCAAACCATACATTTTGAACGGATAATCCGTAATTACGACTGAGTAATGGTATGATGTGGACTTGAGATTTTGGTCGGTAACGGTCAGTTTCATGAAAACCTATTTTGCGATAAGGTCCTGTATTCTGTTCTAGAGGGTCGTGATTCTCCCATAATTAACGTACGACGGGATACGGAAATCTAAGGTATTCCCTGAGAAGATAATAATCCGTGACACGGAATGCGAGTAGCAGTCAAGAATATTTTTTACAAAAGCCGTTTCCCTGATGGCCCTTGCTTCGACGCCAGAGTACCATTTGCACTTTCCCATAGAATCAATAGCTCATTCGGAATTACATTTGATGACGCTCCCGATATAATATCGACTCGACATTCCGCATATTTAATCGGACGCAAAGTTGACGGTAATGGGCCGGTTACATATTCCTGTTCTAATATATGCTTTGGTGAACTTGGGATGCATTTGCAAGACGTTCCGACCCTCATGAGATATTTCTAGTAAATATTCACCGATTAACTTGCAGTATGCAAGCAACGTTTACTCGTGTGTGTATACTTAATACGTTATTCATAACCACAAAAATTCACAAAAAGTTTTAATGTCTCCTAAGTTCTTGAAATTTCGAATGGATAAGCATACTTTACGACCAAAGATTCTAGTCTCAACTCTGCACTGCTATTTTTTGCTTTTTTTTTGCAAAATAATTTCAGTCGGCTACTGATAAAACTGAAGATAGAGTATACTCCGTATGAGGTTACATTTTTTTGTTTAGGGTCGTAGTGGCCCTTGGAAAAATAAAAAGAGCCTTTTGTCGGCGCGCGGAGAGCATTTAACTACCTGAAATTTTAAAGTTATCTTACGTTTGGTTTTCGAGTTGTATACTAAAATACAATTACACGCACCGTACGCACCGTACTTTAGGTAAGCTCATTAATTTTGCTTTTGAAGTATATTAAAAAGCATTCTCTTGGAAAGGTAAAATAGTCAACAAATTAAGTGTAATATCATTGTTGGTTCTCCTTCATAATAGTAATTTAATATGACTAAAAAATATAAGAGGGCTATAAACTTTCTGGAATGACGGAAAGGTGTAATCTGTTAAAGTGATGGAAGGATTTTCACGGATATCATATTTACATTTCAAATTCAAACATTTTTTACCACGCATGAATGATCCGTCTTTCTAAAACCCCTAAAAGTATTTTATTCCGCACGTAAATGCTTTTTAAATTCAGTTACAGTTATGATATCCTCTTTTGAGTTTGGCCTCACTTGTTGACGTAAATTATCCTACATATGCATTAACAATAATGAACAAGGAGTTTTCTCTTAATATTCAAACTATCACTAGTTTCTGATCTGAATTTTATACATGCAGTTTACGTTCTAGTACCTTTTGATAGAAAAATGAAGATACCGTTAAGTAAATGGATTTTATTCATCTATGTAGAAGCATAAAATAAAAGATTTGAAAAATTCAGGACTACTTTGAAGGAATAACTTGCAGAACTATTATGATTCGAAAACGTTGCAAACCTATTATAATCGAAAAGAACCTGTCGTGAATTTGAGTGGTAGAAATTGCTTTAAAATATATACTCGTATACTGCGAGCGAAATTTCAATTTATGAAGAGGATATAGAGACCTACAGATTAAGGTAATATATTCAGAAATAAAATGGTGCATATTGTTAACAGAAAAATAAGCACTACCTAAGTACATGTTCATAAAAATAATGTAATTTTATAAAAATTATCATTTCAAACAGATAATGATGCATTAGACCAATTAAAATCATTAACATCAGGCAGATCATTAACATTAAGGCAGATCTCCCTAAACGTATCTATTATATATAGCTAACTCTCCGGATATACCTATATGTATATATACAAGTAAAAGTTGCTTGCATACTGCAAGCTATCAGTTGAATGCAGTATCGTACCAAGTAATGCCTCAAAACAATTTTGAAAACTTCGCGCTAAAGACCGCCTGGCGTCGAACTAAGGTCCCGATCGTGCGACACAATTGCGAATTAATATTAGATAAGTGCTAATCTGATTTATTCCAAAATCTCAATTCAATATCTTATCGGAAAGGTCCTAAAATAAGATTACTCTATCCCCCATTGATGTACATGGTAGAATAGAAATCACTCTGAGGCATGGAACCAAGAACCGTCAGAGGAACGGCGAACAGCGTATATGAAACATATGAATAGCTTCTATGTACATTCCCTTTTAATCCTTTAAGTCCCTTTTAATATCATTCCTGGTTATCGGATAAGCGTTAAAAATATTTGTCAGAATTTACCGCCATGGATTTTATACTGGTGAATTTTGCACCCACTTGGCGTCGAACTCACGGTCATTTGGTAACATTTCATCAGTTGGTACAAGATAACAATCTCATCTGCAAACATCGTGATTTTGATTCCTCTATCGCATCGAGAACGGCCTCAGAAGAGATTGCAAAAAATCGCGGAAATGTAGCTATAGAAGAATTAAGAACCTATTTACTGAATTTGTGGAATAAACCGACTGCCACTACCTTTGAGAATATATTACTTAAATGCTAAAGATTATTGAATTCTCTCATTGTTACCCAATAATGATTCTAAGTATTCATCTCCGATTCAGCTGAATTTTTTGCGTAAACTAATGTAGAAGGGACTTCAACAATCGCAACATCCGTCAAGGGGACTGGTTGTTCATAGCATCATAAAATATTCCTATATCTTATATATAGCATTGAACTCAGGAACCTTTTGTGAAAGAAAACAGCATATTAATATTCGATAAGTGCCATTCTGAATTGTTCCAAAGTTTCAATTCAATATCTTATCGGGAAGGTCCCAAAATGAGATTCCGTTTTCCCCGTTTGAAATGCATGGTGGAATCGGAATGAAGCTCTTGCATCGAACCAAGGACCACTAGAGAAACAGTGAAACTTATGAAAGAAGGATTTCGAAGACCTCTGTCACCATTCCGGGTTTTATATTTCCAGATTATCGGGAAAGCATTTAAAAAATTTTCAAAGACTTCAGCAATGCATTTCTTAGGAAAGAATTTTGCACCCACATGGCGTCGAACTCACGGTCTCACGGAAAAATCTTTAATATGATTTTAAATATGATTAAATTCCTACTGCCAACTCCATTATCGAAATTTTTTCAACAGCTTCAAATACAGGCCTACATATTCCAACTCGTATGAAATGTTGTTTTCACTTTCGTATTGATCGTTCAAACTAACACACATTTCTGTGCTGTTTCATTCTTGTATTCACTTTTCACAAGGACACTTACATTTCCGTGATGTTGGGCTACATCATTAATACATGAGGATGGTCGGGTGGGGCCTTCCTCTACACAAAACATCATACATTTCTTGGTCTCGTTTGATTCCGCTTCGGGTCCTCTAAAGCGTCCGAGGGTTTGGGAAAAGCCTTGATGGTCTCAAACCCGCCGAAGACAAATTCCGAACCCACACCGCCTCGTGGTAGAGGACGGACAACGTTCTAGAACGGCTAACGTGGGAAGGGACCGACCGGTTACCGGTATAAGTACCAAACTCCATGTCTTCCAATGGAGAAGGGCATTCTATTGTCCTGGGGTCCACAAATGGATCCCGAAGTGGATAGGGCCATAGGAGGATGGAGGGATTTAGGGGGGCTGTTAAAGTGGAGGTTAGAATAGGTAGCAGTAAGTGCAGGAACCGTCTCATTAGCACTACCAGTCTCTTTAGCTCTTTCGTTTCGTTCGTACGTCTGTTTTCATCTTCTTCAGCAGATGGCATCTCCAAGGTCCATTTTCATCACATTCGATTCAATGTCTTCACTCACACACAAACACACACATTTCCATCGACATATACACATCACATACCACAATACAGGAAACATAGATTGTACACTAAAGGTATTTTTCTCCCCACTGTTCACATGTATGTATGCCGTCATGTATTTTAATTGTAAACTTGAATGGCTGTATATAATGTTTTGTAGATATTTTGTGTGCTGGTAAAAATATTTATTTATAAGAGTGATGCTATCTAATTACTAAACTGAATTCTTTTTTTCAGATCTTGTAATTTTTTAAACTTTTCTCCACAGGCCCGGATGCGTCTCTGTATGTGTAGGATAGGTTTAGTTTAAGAAGCGTCCAAAATTCGTTAGCTGGTAGGTCGGCTTTTCCTCGGTAAGCTCGTTGTTCTCGCGTATGCGTAGGCCGTTGTGGTTGACGTAGAAGAATTGTGGTTAATGAGATAGGTAATTTGTCATGATTTTTGATTTTTTTTGCATGTTGATTAAATATTTCAAGATGGTTGTGGAGTGCATGTGTAGATTTTGACGTAGTGTAATGGTGTGGGGATATTTGCATGTAATGTAGTTAGTACATTAGTCAATGTGGTAGTGTTTTAAGAGTCATGCTGTCCCTTGATATATTTTTAAATTTGTATTAAGAAATCTGCTTAAGATTATCGCCTGTGTTGTACAACACTATTTATTAATTTGCTTATACCATCCCGTTAATTTAAGGAACATTTCTTGATTGGTATTATGTCGTTCATCTTAATTTTTGGTGTAATTTTTTGGTATTTTGTGAGATTAATTTGGTTTATCAAAATGAGTCAGTCTACACTGCTCTTTGTTCTGAATTCTGATTAGGGGAAAACCAATGTATTTTCCAACAAGAGTTCTTTGTCATGTTCTATCCCCTATAATCTCCACATTATCTATTTTTAAATAGGGCATTGAGTGTGGGACCTTATCGCCCAGAGGAATATTGCCTCTGCAACCACCACCTGACATTTGTCAGAAGCTGCTGTAATTTTTGTTTGGCCATTGGATGTTGTTTCTTAGTACACTCTTGAAAATTCATCTTAATGGTTCTTTAATCGTTCTTTCTTTGTTTCCAATTCGTTGAACTTATATTATGAGGTGTAATATCTTTTATATATTAGTGGAATTACTGTATTTTTGGCAGTCTGCAGCCACAAACATAAGCAAATTTGTAAACAGAAATGAAATCAAAAGATACCATAATTTATGTACAATTAAAGAAATGGTAATGAAATTTAAATAAATTTCATAATCTACCCAATGTAAATAACAAAGGAGTTAAAAAATGTATGGTGCTCTGCCCCTGGGAAAAAAGGAAAAAAGAACGCCTAAAAAAATACAAGAAATTATTTTAAAATTATTAAAACAAAAAGAAAAAATAAATAATATCATGAAAAAGAAAAAAAGACATAAAATGCAAAAAAAACTAGAATAATAAACAAGAAAAAGAAATAATAAAAATAAAAGGCGCAACAGGTGGCATCACCAATTTAGTATGTAAGATTAGAATTAGTTTAAAATTATGTTAAATAGAAAAATGTAAGAAAGAAAAAATGTAATAGTTTGTAATTAGAATTAATACCCCTATTAACTGTTCCTGGCTTGGGGACAAGTACTGCTGCTTTACCTTGGTGCCGTTCAGTGGTAAAAGGCGCAAGCAACTCATCCAAAGAGAATGAATTTTTGGCTCTCCAATTAATCTCAATTTTGGGAAAAATTATTCATCCCTATTTTGCATGGGCAAAGCTCTTTAACATAGCCAAATGAAGCTATATTTTGAGCAATATGTATTACTTAATGACTTATTACTACTATGGTACTATGGAAAATTTTTCCAAAGTAACCTAAGATCATGTAACAAGCCCAAAGTGGCACAGAGAGGCAGTGGTGTGATGCCAATGGGTGCAGACACAATGAACTCTCTCTCTCTCTCTCTCTTATATCTCTCTTGAAATACATGAAAAGATCATGAGCTGCCCTTAAGAGGCAATAGAGGGGTTTCCATCTCAGCATAAGGAAATAAGGCAGATTTGCTCTGTGACCCCCTCTCATAGTTAAACAGTGCCCATGTCTGCAATTTATTTGCTTCTTTTGGTATGTGAACACACATCTACAAGCATCTAGTTTGGTATTTTCTTTAATTCTGAGACTAAAGTAATCTTGTGATTGGGTTTTGATGTGTTGGGCCACACTGAATCTATTGATTTGATGCTATGATCTTTTCTTTGTTCTCTGCATATATGCATTTTTGTTGGTTTTTATTAATGCCTACCACTTGGTAAACTGAGGGGAAAGTTAATGACATTTCTACTGATATTTGTATCTTCTGTTCTTTCCCCTGTATATCTGTAGTGGCATACTTTGGCATTGAGTGTGGGACATTATCCCTCAGAGGAAATTTCCTTCTGTAACAACATTTTTGCTACTTTGGTATTGTTGCAAATTTTCCAAAGTAGCCCATTTTTAAAATTGCTATTTTTATGTTGCTTCAAGGTTTCTCTGCATCATCTTATTGTGTTAGTTCAGTGGACAAATATATCAGGCCTGTAGTGGAACCTGTACTACTTATATACTGTGTTGTGAGTGAATATCCTGTTATCCTGAACTAATTGTGCTGGCAGAGGAAACGGAGTCAACTGTGAAATGATACTTGCTGAAAATTAACTTTAAACTCCCTACATCATACAGTGATATAGGATCATGTGATGGGATAAGCCCACAGTGAACAGAGACAGTGGTGAGACACCAATGGGTGCAGACACCAAGAATCCTCTGTTTGATCTCAGCAAACTGCAAGTCCTAGGCTTGGAATTCAAAGCTTCCTATACCTTTCATGGACATAGTATTCAACCAATCAAGTGGTTTCTTGAGACAGTTTTCCACAGACAGTTATTGTGCTATGGAAGAACTTAAAATATAAGAACTTCACATTATTGGTAAAATTTACTTCACCTGAATGTGGTGTGTTAATGTATTGGTATTTCAATTGTGTGATTAATTTGGTACATCAAAATCTTTCAAGTCAGTCTACACTGCTCTTTGTTCTGAATTCAACAAAGGTTTTGTAATGTGCAAATTGGGAGGCTTATTTTTCTTGATAAACTGACAACTTCCTATGTATTATTTGTATGGGTACTTAATGGACATTGATCTGTCTGTTTGAGTGACTTTGTTTGTTCACTGTTAGCCAATTTCTATCCAATGTTGGATCAAGGCTTCCAATAGTGCTTTCCAGATCTGAAGTTATTCCTATTTCTGATTGTCTTGTTTCCATCAGTCCTATGGTATTGTTTTTGGTCTCTGCACTTCTTTTGATGTGCAGTCGAGAACTTCTTGTGTGTGTGTGTGAATGTGTATTCTAAGGAAAATGTGTGTGTGTGGGTTTTTAATGAAAATGTATGAGTGTGTGTGTGAATGTATTGTTTCATTGCCATTGTATAGTTATTGTTATTGTATTTAGAATGGTTGTCATACAAGAGGTTTCTTGAATTGTTATAGAACATTTCAGGTATTATATATGATGTACTGTTTCTGAAGTGTCTAATTTATGATTGGTGTGCATGAAAAGATTGAGCTGCCTTTGGGAGGTTTTAGAGGGGTTTCCCTCTCAGCATAGGGCTAATGCCAGGCAGGTTGGCCATGTGGCCCCCCTCATAATTTAATAAATGCATTAAAAGTAGCAGAATGACTTCTAAAATGTTTTTATTTAACCTTTGTACCGTTCCTAACATCCCAGTAAAGCCACTGATTGGCACATCATTCTTGATCTTGTAACATGTAATATCAGAGAATCATTAATTTTTCAAGATAATTTGGTAATGAAATTGAGAAAAAACTAGATAGAGAAAAATAAATATCATGAAGATGAGTATATTCTGGTCAGAATGATGTAGAACCAATTATTGGAGATTATATTTTAAACCTTGAGGCAAATAAATATACATTGCTGCTACTTTTAATCATTTTTTTAAATAATGCAACTTATGGGAGTTAAATCCTCAATTATATTACTTATTTACTTGCTCATTCACCTTGCAGTATAGAAGAAAAAAGATGTGTAAGTATAAAAAATAAGGAAGTATAAGTGTATATAAAAATAAAGAAATATAAAGATAGATTTTAGTAAAGGTATTTAACATAAAGCAAATATACAATATTTATTATATCTCTGGATATACCAACATACATAGAGATATAATTAGGGTTTACAAAATTTAATACAAGTTCCAATGACAAATCTTTTGCATGCACTGTATGTACAGTTTAGCCACTAGAATATTCCAGACTTTGATGCTAGCTACCATGGACATGATACCAGAAGGCCCTAAAATTCAGCATTTTATCATAAGAATTCATTGAGTAGATTTTTGAAAATTTTATTAGTATTAATATTTTGAGGTATTTCTCAGGAAGATAGAGTATTCAAATTACATGAAGGCTGGAGATGACAAAGTTTTCTAAGAAACTAGTGGAAAGAATGTCATCAAATGAGCATGGGTTCAACAATAGGTGGGTGCAAAATTCTCCCACTTATAAAAGTTTTTCGATAGCTTTCTTGATAACCTGTAAAGATGAGTCCCGGAACAGAAGCAGAGCTCATATATATAAATTTCTCATACATAGCCTGCCATTTCTCTAATGATCCAATGTTCGATGCCAGAGCGTCGCACAGTGGGGTAGAATCGAAAAAAGCCAAAAATACGAAAACACTTTTCTTGAATGCGGATCTCGAAACTCCGCATCATCGATTATGAATAAATCCTGCATACAACTATGGAGGTCATTTACGTTGGATACTTCGCATTAAAATTATAAAGGAGGTCAAAGTTGACCAATTTTTGCAAAAATTCCCCGTTTCCGATTTTTCGCGAAATTCTTCAACTTCCAGTCGATTGTGAACCCAAACTAGAAAAATCATGAGGTAAAATATGATGCCATGTTATAAATATGTTCTTTTTCATTCATAAGACATAGTTTCAATGAGCTCTGTTTAATGTTTATGTACTTTACATTACGAAATGGCCGACCCTTATTTTGGAACAAATTTTTACATAAAGCGAGGAAAATAGTAGATTGAGACACCGTGTGATACGGGGTTACTTACACCGCGATAAGCTATAAACCTTCCTTAATAGGAATCTGAAATAAAATTTTGCCCCAATAATTTATAAGTCGACTTTTCGACAACGCTACAAGGCCCAAGTCCGCGCGCGGTCCTCCGTTACGCTCTCGTGTTTTGAGAGGAACAACGAACCAATACGATTCTGATTCGTTCTTTTTGTATATTTTAAGCATCATTATACTTTATGAGGAAGGGGTTGTGGAGGATTAATAGGGGGAAGGAGTGATTTTACGGCATGAGAGGATATTTGGTTTTCTCCTCAAGAGTTTATCCACCATATCTGGGCTGTATCCGTTATTTATAGCAATCTGTTTGATGATTAAAACTTCTTTAGTCTAAAGGGAATTGGCCGGTGACATCGGGATGTGGGTGGATCATACTGTGGAAAGCGGGTAACTTCTGAGAAAAAGGATGGGAGGAATGAGAGGGGATGGTGAGGTCAGAATAGTTGGGTCTGCTGGAAAGAGTTGAGATGATGTTTGACAGACGAAACTAGTTGCCAATTAATTTATTTCTGTGGAATTTACAAAGTTTTTTTTCTTTGCATTATGGCACCATTCCACAAAGTTAGGCTCGAAAATGTCAATTTAAAAAATATATCTTGTTTGTATACCAAACTATCATGTAGTATGTCGATTTCTCATTCTTTTACTCATAGATATAGATGACTCGTAAATGCCTCTTCTTACGGTGTGACCGAGGGAATAGGACACTGCGGAGTTCTTCCTTACCGCTTAATTTCAGTCTAGCTTTATTCTCCATCATTTTCTAATACCCTCCTTACCATACACGGATTGAATACTTTTCTTTGTGCACCACTGCTTGGATTTTTATTTTTAATTTTCGAAGAATAACCTTTGCAAAATTCCTTTTCAAACCAAATAACAGGTAACAAGTTATAATCGTTATCATTACTCATATGAATATGGTATTAAAATCTAATGAAATATATTGCATTTGCACTGAAGTGGCAAGCATTATTTTTTCTTTTATTCAGACCGTCACAAACCCCCAGAAAAAACCCCACCCCCATAAAACCCCTCCCACGACAAAAGGTTACAAATACCTCACACTCCACTCTTACTTCTCATTCAGCATTGGACCCCCTGTGATCATGAAAGCATTGCTTTCGAAATGCGCATTAGGGATTCTGGATAACTCGTGACGGTTAAGCGATTATCCGTTTCCCGGGAATCGCCCTAGACGGTTGCCGCCGTCGGCGCTTGGAGAACCTTTGTCTTTTAGTTAAGATCAGTAGTATTTTTAATTCTACAGTAGTTCTACATTCAAGCAGGTTCCCAATAAATATTCTCAGTAAACCTAAGAAATAATCGCCAACCAGGGCGCCGCACAGTGGGCTAGAATCGAAAAAACTGGCTAAAAATACTAAAGTGGTTTTTTGAGTAATGAATTTTAAATTCCGCATGGCTATTCTTGAATAAATTTAAGTTGATTCCTGCGCATTTAAATTATACAGGGGGTCAAAGTTGACCAAATTTCGCGAAAAACGCCGGTCTTCGACTTTTTCCGAAATTCTTCTACTGGCTAACTTATACCATACTATTCTATGATGTTTTCTGAAGTGGAATCTGAAGATAACTTTTGCGCCGATAAATAAACGAAATTTTCGAAAGCGCTGAAAAATCCTCAGCCGCGTGGTGGAGCGCCGCTCTGCATGACGCGCTCGGTTTTGAGAGGAAATACGAATCAACACGCTTCTCAAATGTACCTTTTGTAGTTAATAAGCAAGATATATACTCCACACATATTTTAGGTGATAATTAGATATAAAAATCCGGATTTCATGGCGGGTATATTGATCTTATTGCATTTATATTCCCCCATTTAAATCTTTCACCCAAAAGATAGAATCAACGCCCTCTTGGATCTATCGGAATGATTTTAATGCAAGTTCGCTTACAGCATTTAAATTTTCCGATTTTAAAACACTATATTTCAAATCCGGGTGACAGAGGTTCTAAAGAGGCCGTGTGCTTCATCTGAAATGGACCAGGACCATTAGAAAGCAGCATCTTGGAAAGCGGGTTCTACTGTAATGTACATGAATTCCCTGCCTTTCGGCGTGTGGCAGGGGGGTACAGGGAGGTACTGTAATTGGTAAACGGTTCTACCGTCGGATAGTAATAGGAGTACTTCACCTAAATTTAAATCGAATTAGAGGAATGACTCTTAGTGATATCGATTAGCAATAATTTTTAACTACTCAGAAAATTTTTCCCGAGTTATTAAACCTAAAATTCAAAATAAAGCAGATGTAGATTATAAAGAGGTTAAAGAAAGACTTTAATTCGGTAAAAATGTTGCCAATTTTGGAGGCACGCTTTCGGAACTCAATTTGGAAAACTCATTTGGCTGCCAGCAATAGATTCACCTCAGGGCTTTAGGGGCTAATATGCGACTCAATTCGATTGACTAAATTTCCCGCGAGGGCCATGGTAATCCTTCTTCCTCGCTTGGATTGGGGCTGAGTTACAACTCTTGAGAATAACTGTTGCTTGACTTTTGCTTTCATCTAAAGCGTGCGATCTGATGTATTTTACATTTTACATGATCTTTTGTTTACAGTAAAACTCATTTAAGACGCTCATCCCTCTTACCACAGCCATAAAAAAGATTCGTTATTTTCCATAGTTCTCGATCTGATAAAATTTATTTCATTGTACTCTAGAGTGAAAAATTACTAAAATTAATTAAAAAAACCAGCATTACACAACTCGGTTATTACCGAGTAACCCGTCATGTAGAGCTGCTGGAAAGATTTTCTTAATTGAGGCACACGAAGGGAAAGTATTGAGGGACTTCAAGTAATGCATGCCTCCAAAGTAATGTGTGAGACGATCGTCTAGATTACTCTAAAACACCCCCGTGTTGTTTTGCGATTTATACCCGCAAAACTTTTTTCTGCATTTTCCCAATTAAAATGTAATTTTGCAATTTATATTTAGCGACCCTTTCTCCTATTAAATTTAAGTAAAATGTGAAGTTTTGGGAACAGAAAATCGGGACGGTATAAATACCGGTTTTCGGTTACGGTTCGGGTTCAAGAACTTCAATTTTCTCGGTTCTGGTTTGGATTTTCACCAAGGGAAAAATAAAGGTTTTTTCCGTTTCATTTCCGTTCCGATTTCGATCCCCCAATTATGACAGTTTTGGAGAATTATCATTCAATGACTGAAAATGATAGATGATATCGATTGATTCCTTGTATAGTCTTCAAATAAGATTCACCATCAACACATCACCCAACTATGGAGGAAACAAATTATCTGGGAAATTAGAAAGTGTGTTCTTATTTAAAAATTTTAGTAGAGAGTATAATAATCCAATCCCCTCCTGCTTTTCGTCACATTTTTATTTGAGGATAATCTTCATCGAATATAGGTCATTGTCTGTTTAGGAATAATTCTCCCGCGCCGTTAACCTATATTCACCGAGGAAGAAGACGTCTAATAAACCTGACCTCCTCTTTAACACGTTTATTCGATTCATTTCTTTCAGCTCAACGTTAATCTCCTTAACAGCTTCTTCACCCACATTAATCCATTCACCAATTTGAATATATTTGTTCCACTCATCTCGGTTTAATCGAAGACATCCTCTATTAGACTCAACGAGAGCATTTCCTTCCCACACAAAAAATTTACTCTTTTATATGTGTGGGAGCCTCAAAGTGCTGTAATTTTATCTTTCCAAATCAAAACCCTGGGAGCAGATATCATATGCAGAGAATTCTCCATTATCTAAAGATGAGGGGAAGGTGCACTGATCATCAAAAAACACAGTTAATCCAGAATTTCACTTTTATTTCCTTGTTCATTGGTATTCATTGGTTTTAGTGGTATTCCATAGGCGTGATCATGGAGCTAAGAGGTTTGTCGCAACTCTCTTGTGATGTAGTTATGAATAAATCCTTTATCTTTCCTTTCTTCATTAATTCTTTAATCTTAATAAATTACGTAAATATACAAATTATTATTGTTTACAGTCATAATTATTTTCAGTAGTTTCATGGACTCACTGAGAGTTTGAATCCTCACACAATCGTATTAACTTTGTTAAGTATACCTGAATATGTTATCTTTTTAGTGTGCATGTATTAGCTTTTGCTTTCGTATATTTTAACCTGCCTTTTCCGTAAAATTTATTTTAAATTATCTGTAAGTTTCGCTTGATTTTCACTTCATTTCCTTGCGGGTGTTTTCTTATTGTGAGGTATATTTTTTCTTGAACACTAACTTAGGTAATTAAGCCCCCAAACTAGTTTTCTTCTGTGCATTTTTTCAATCTATCCCTTTCTTTTGTTTCTTATAAGACGAATGGCTCGATACAAGGAGAAATTATTTAGTCTCAATCTCGCCAAAATAAAGACGAATTATTACTATAATCATGCTTCTTTTTGTCAGCAGTATTGTCATTGTAGTCGCATTACCGCTGCTAAATAGAAGAGGTAAGTAAGTCCGTAAGTCCTGCTTTTATTAGAACGCGAAAATACTGTTCTTTGACGATGAGTTTTGAGAAAAGACCGCAGACTGTGAATATATGGACGAAGACTGGAAGATAATGCACGGATAATGCGCAAAACGGATGATTCTCCCAAAGATAACTCAGATCAGCGACGAAACTGCTTTGGAATTTCCCGATGAATCTTACAGGTTTTCTTATGAATACAGGAAAATACTCAAAAATACCATCACGTCAGGTCAGGTTTTCTAGCAAATCGAGGAGAGAAAATCGATCATTAAAAATAATCGCCATCGTCAAATTTTTCTAAATTATTTAAAAAGTGTATGGTAAAATTTTCAACTTCTTAGTTTAAAATTTGTAGAGTGCGGTGGATTTTCAATGCAGACGCTTATCAAATTTAAATCAACGAAGATCGTAAATAAAAATGAATAGCATGCTTCAGAATTACACTTAGGAAAAGTTTGGTTTTCGTGTTTGTTGTGGACCTCAAGTTCGTTGTTCTGCATTGGTGTCAAGATGACAGAATTGTGAACTTATCGCAGATTTAGTGTGTGTTGATCGGAATCACGCCGAATAGGATTAAGCAGGGAATCGATACTGATTCTAAATGTTTACAATATAAAAAAGGCAAAGTACATATTACTTTTTCCCGACGATATTAAAATGTCCCACTATAACTGCAGATCATCATAAGAGAACGCGTTAAAGTCAAGTACTACATCATTTTTAATCTGACAGTAGCTCTGCATTCAAGTGTGTCAGGGCGGCCCTGTGTTTGGGATTTAATCATACCATTTATTCTTGTGTTAATATGTTTATTTTAATGCGGCGAACACGTGTTTTAGAATATTTAAAATGTAATCAAATGTAACTCATTATATATTATCATATTCAATCATTACTATAAACATAAGATATACTATCCATAAGTTCCAAAAACGGTGTAAGACCGAAGTAATATATTCAAATTAAATAGCTTATTATGCTTTGAATTAAATGTTGTGAAAGAAAGAATCTCAAAGTTGTTTTGAAGCAACTTCAGAAATGCATCGTAGGAAAAATAAATGAATTAGGGAATTTTTCCTGAGGAAACTATATCCAGTGTATTAATTTGCAAAATAATTAAGAATAATACTCTATATATTATTATATGACATTTTTATTATTACACAGGAAAAATCGTAAATCCAAATAGGGCGGGGTGGGAGTCGACCACCCACGCTGAATGCCACTTGGATAACCCATAAAAGGATGTCGCGCTGAGGACATAGGAAAAATAAATCAGGAATACTTTTAAGAGAAAACATAACCCTGTTTAATAATTTTACAAAATACTACGGAATAATAATATTCTGATGTGTTTTTTCCTGAAAAATTTCCCGATTCATTTATTTTGTCTTTCATGGAATAATACAAAGTTACTCACGAACCTGCGGAATTAATTACATGCATCGTACTTTTTAAAAGGCAATAACTCTTCACGTGTATTTTCACTCTCATTCCGTCTTCTATATTAGCGATAAAACTATACATCGATGGAACATGCGTCGAAAGAGTTGCCAGTTACATATGTGACTTGGCAGTGGGAAAAACGTATGCACATGATCCGCGTAACTTCAAGCGTGCTTCATCCTAGAGGTAATCACAGTCATAAGTTCCTGTTTGGCATCAAATTATGGTGGGATCAGCTTAAATGGGAACTTGATGAGGTGGTGGACGAATGAGGTGTTGGGAAAGGGGAGCGACAAAAATGTAGATGTAAATCCGACAGAAGATATCGGGATATTAATGACGAGAGACATTGGAATGACTTTCTACACATTTGGACCCAAAATAGAGATAGGAAACAGTAGCATTAAATAGTTGCCACATTAATTACGAGGCGTCTTTTCTTTCGTATTCATCTCTTTATTTTCTCGAGGCATTTTGATAAGTTTTATGTTATCCATTGAGAAATAACTCGGTTTCGAAAGGGCAATGGAAACTCATTTCCATGTTTATTGAGGCGAATTGAAGAATATTTTATTGAATGCCATTCGCTTAAGGTTAAAGGAAAACTTCATTTAATCAATTCTAAAGATAAATGAATAAATGGTCCTAATTATGAACGGCTCTTCTTCCTAATAACCCTTTAATTTTAATGAAAAAGGAATCATATTATTAAGTACTATTGAAAGAAGATCAAAAATGAAAAGTGATAAGATGAATTTAGTTGTGGATTTAAGAGAAAAACCTAAGCAAAGCTCAGGAAAAACAATCCGCAGCAGGAAAACACCCACAAAGAATGGGGGCGTGAAAAACCTGAATTCGGAGGGTTATGTAAAAGACAGTAAAATAGAAAACCCTTCTGGAAAAGAAAGCATTGTAGAAATAACACACACTCAAATAGTATATCCATCAAACGCATAAAAATAATGTGGCATTGTCAGCTTCTATGAAAGATCAAGTAAATGCAGAGTAAAATTTAAGACAACAAAATAGCACAAAAGTGATGTGAAAATAATTAGGAACGAAGCTCTTAGCTTTGATAATTGAGAGTTAACTGTATTAGATTCGTTTACGGATAGCAAATGCTATATGCCAAAAATACATTAATTTTCATTCGAATAGTGGTATTTTTAAGAGTGCTGTGGTCATTGCGCACGTGGGCTCCCTCTAGGAATCGAACCCGGGACCGCTTTCATCGTCGGTCGACCTACTTGGCTATCAACGAGCCCAATACTCATTCAACATCCATCAAATTTAAACAACCAGAATACCTAATAATCACATGTCTTGATTCCACATCAAAAATTTTATTTATTAGAACAGTTTGAGCCCGTTTCCCTTGGAGAGGAAGTGTTCAGAAGGCTCAAAGAGATGGACTTCCCATGAATTCGCAAAAAGTGCAAATGTATGCGCTTCGGAGGGAATAAAGTCAGTGTTGGAGTGTGCACAATCAGTTGAAATAATCCAAAGACACTTTGTGTAGAAGATCTCCTTGACACTTGAGGAAGGAACTTTCTTATGAAGGCTATTTCAGTATAACTCCCGCCTAATCTCCTTGAGGCAACAATCGTTGGCTTAATTGTTATTATCCTTCGAATGGCATTACAGCTATTTCGGCATCGATCATTGTTGCGTAACGCTCCCTTAACATTGTATTGCCTTGTGTTATACCCATTGCATAACTCTATCTTAAGGGAGGGAACCATTAATTAAGTAATATCCATCTTTATACAATTTGCAGAAAAACCTGTTTAAAACGCTCCCTCTTAAGACGCTATCCCGCTCAATATGCGGTTTTTCTCTATATCGATCCTTTTCATTCTAAACACATGGTAAATATACCGAATCTATAGATTTGGCTTCGACTTTGTGATAGGTCTCCATTACAATGACCGGAAAGATTATTTATCTTTACCAATATTTTATTAAGACATTTCGCCTGATCCTAAGGGTCCCTCCTATGGTCGTATGATAAAATATTGGTGCTCAAGATAAAAGTGCTTTCTAGTCCATGTAAATGTAAGACGCTACGCTACTCGCTTATAAGACGGATTTTTTCCCATCTCAACCAAACCTCCTCCTTAGTTGATTGGCTGAAGTTTATTTGCATTATTCTTCCCTATCTGGTCAAATCTGCATGATTCTAAATTGAAAGATGTCCGATATTTAGTAACAAAGGAAGAAGCTCTCTTTATCCGTAAAACAGACCTTTCTTATAAAGTAAAAAAAGAGCCAAAACAGTATTATGCAACAACAGTTAACGGACTCTCAGGATACCTGCAGCTGTGGCAGGTAATGCAAACAAATTCAAAGTAATTCAAACTAAATCAAAATTCTCTGGATTAGAAAGCAATACAAAATTTAATCCACTGTAATTTTTTAACAGTCGTATTATTATTGATTTTAATTGCAAATATCCTAAATTGATGTCCACATACATATTCGTTGGGATTCCTTGGAACTGTAAATAAACAGTTAACCGATTTGTATATGCGTTCAAATTATTTCACGAGAAATTGATAGAATCGAAAAAATGAATTAATTTATCCTGCCTGTTGTAGGGAGGCTTCCTATCTGATTATAGGTCCGGACTAATTTGCATCCAATTAGCATCGAAAATAAATCTTTCTCTTTTCGGCTAACAGGTGCTGCCAGCTCGGTGGCACGGACGTCTCCGTAATCTATTTCGAAACAGCCAATTAGAGTAAAACCCGCTTAAGACGTTTTTCAGGGAATCGAGTGAAAACCACGTTGCAAGAGGGATAGCGTTGTAACCGAGATTTTATAAATTTCCTTTTCTTTTACATCGGAATGTTAAATGGAAGGGTTTTCAGCTCTTTTTAAATAAGTGCTTCACACCGTTAAAAAAAGAAGTCTTCTTTAGTCCGCTTTCCTTGCCGCATATGTATTTGTCCATATGATCAGCGACCTACTGTTGTGTAATAATGGTCGCCTCCTTTTACTATAACAAAAAAGTACGTATTCCATTGTTACTTAACATGGGCAATTTTTCACTCAACAATGAAGCAAAATAGACCAGATAGACAATAACGGTAGTATAATATAAGCAATATTTGGTGTATTGACTGAAACGAACGAGCTTATTACATTGCATCTAGGGATTGAAAAAAAAAAACAGATTATAAATGGGTGACAGAGCGTCTTAAGTGGTATTTTTACCAGGTGTTTCGTGTGAAAGGGACCGAGACAGAAGGAAAATCGCTTATTAATCGGGATACCGCGATAGATAAACGTGTTTTATTACATATGACGATCTAACGGTAAAATAGGAAGCCATTTATCATGAAATCCCTGAAGATGAGTTAACCTCGAAACCGGTCGTGTTTTTTCAAATAAAATTTGTGGACGAAGACAAATTGTTTCTTTCATATTGATTATGGAAATGTTCCACCAAATATCGTCAGAAAGCATCAACTAAATCCGTTCGTGTTATTTTTGTATAAAAACATAAGATGCCTATTATATGAATTTAATTGCTAGGATAGTATTTACCTTAATTGGTTTTCGAATTGATAGAATAAAGGGTGAAATATTTATTCACTTTTGAATGAACATCATTTATATACAAAATCACGGAGAAGTATGCTTTCATTACTTTTTAGAGATAAATTTGACGAGGGTTTTAATTACTGATTATGACGGACGAAAACCATTATGTCGTGAATTAAACTATGATTATAATTTGTACGACTTTTAGGTATCTAGAGACCATTCATTAGTTGGATATCATTACCAAGTATTATCTACCATTTGATTGAAAAATTGAACGATTTTATGAGTTTCATTTTTGCTGCGCCGATTTTCATGAAATGAATTTTTGGTCATCCTCGAGGTTAATGATGATTACCGGAAATTCTACTCATTTCTTCCTTGGTTTGATCCAGCGATGCGTAACATTTACTAACTAACTGAAATTCCCTTTAGTTCTCGACGGAGGCCTGTATATTGAAAGATAACATACTAATCCAAATATAGTGGACTTTTAGAAAACGAAACTAGTCAGTGTAACGAATGAGATCTAGAAATAACTATTTACTCAACAGAAAGTACAATTAGTTTCTTCATTTCTTAAGATCACTTTGTCGGCTCACTTTGGTAGGTATATTTATGTGAAATCTGCAAACGAAAGATAAGGAGTGTGTAATCTTAGTATGAAAAATGTGTAGAATCAATAGAATTTCAGCCGTCTTTTTCGTGAATTTTCAGCATGGAAGTCTATCATCTATTCGGAGATGAGATTCAATTATTTTCCAATCTAGAAAACGTCAAGCATGAGAGGAAAACAGAACAGCTGCTTCCCCACTCTTCTATTAGTCTATAGCGAATCTACGCAGATATTTCCCATCCGAACATAATGGTCTATTTTCCCATTGAAAAATGTAACTCATAAACGTAACTTTATGACATTCATCCTGTCAAATTCCATGAAAATTCGTTCAATATTTGTTTCGTGGTACTGTAAGAGACAAAAATATAAAAAGGAGTGATTTGGACTCATTTTCTTTTCCAATTATCATATCTAGAACTAAGAGACAAAGGTTCTCCAAGCGCCGAACGCGGCGACCGTCTAAGGGCGATTCCCGGGAAACGGATAATCGTTTAGCGGTCACCAGTTATTCAGAATCCCGATGTACATTTCGGAAACAATGCTTCCATCTTCATGGGGGGTCCAATGCTGAATGTTAATGTTGAATCGTTAAAAAAAGAAGTCTTCTTTAGTCCGCTTTCCTTGCCACATATGTATTTGTCCATATGATCAGCGACCTACTGTTGTGTAATAATGGTTGCCTCCTTTTACTATAACAAAAAAGTACGTATTTCATTGTTACTTTCAGCATTGGACCCCCCATGAAGATGGAAGCATTGTTTCCGAAATGTACATCGGGATTCTGAATAACTGGTGACCGCTAAACGATTATCCGTTTCCCGGGAATCGCCCTTAGACGGTCGCCGCTTTCGGGGCTTGGAGAACCTTTGTCTCTTAGTTCATTGACCGCCGAGTTCCTTTTTTCTCTCTTCTATATCTAGAACTCTTTGAAAATTCATTCTATGTACAAACGCGGCTCCATTACGGATTTATTGTAAATACTTGTGAATATCCTCGTCAAAAGGGACGAAAATAAATCCTTCCGAATGATCAAAAATAAATACAACCGCTCTCCAATGGTATCGCAGTTTTTTATATTGTTAATTTAAGACGATTCGATTTTTTTTCCTCTGCAAATTGATGCTATTATATCCCTCATAAGATCATAGATAACTTTCTATCCTAAATATCCAGTATATGTCCTATATTCCCTCACAATTAGCTTAGATAATTTCGCCTTTGTTTACATTCTTGTCTTAGAAATCATTTTTACGGCAAAATTTTCCATCATATTGAGAACGCAAACGCTGATTATTTGAAATTTTATTGAGAAAAACCATTTAAATTATAGACGGTGATATCATTTTTTTAAATGTTTCTTAATTTCGGAGTTTGCTAATCCTTTCCATTTCATGAAATGTCGGCTCCCTTTCGCCATTTGTTATTTATGGGTATTTCTCACATATTTGTGGTGGTCGTCCACAGGGTGACTGGTTGTTTATAAGAGAAAGATAGTACAATATTTTTATCTTTTTTGTTCTCATTGTCGCTATTTCGAATCTAAAGCGAGAAACACTGGCACTCCTTATTCGGTTTCCTTTATTTGGCACTCGTCTAGATTTCAATCATTTCTAATTAATTCTTCAAAGAAAGAAATAACTGTCATAGATCAAGGTGGACTTTACATGTATTTTATACGAAAGAATTTTTGAGCCCTCTCGAGTAACTAAGTGTACTTTTGGTAGGAAAATGTCGATGTATTTGTTTATTGGTCATCTAATGAAATCCAAATTTTCCTTTCTCTATGTAGTCGGGAAAACCGTGAAATTATTGCTAAAAATTTCTTCAATATATTTATGACGGGAGTTACTGATAAACATACAGATGAAGACAAATATATACTCTACGGTGATGGATAGCTGTATTTCGACCATCCATAGATTCCCTTCAGTAAGGACTAGAGGGTGTGGATCCGACCTAACTTACATGAAAATCCACAAAACCCCTATTTATTCTTCATAAATACAACGGATTAAAGAGATAAACATCCTTTCATAAGCCTTGTCATTTCAGTACGTTAGAATTAATGATCGAAAGCGAGGTCAGTAGCAATTGGAAGATGTCAGACGTGATATGACCTCTCCCTTGACCTCCCTCTCCAACAGTAATCGGGATATATTGGCTTTTCTTCCTGAGTTGCCTTTTCACGTGGCCTTCCTATTCCGCATTTTGCAGGAACAGATTGTACGGTTTTTGCGGACGACACGGTTATTTACAGAGAAATAAAAAGTAATGACGATTGATTAAGCCTGTTGAATGATTTAGATCAAATAGTTAAATGGTGCGACGACTGGCAATTGGAGCTCAACGTAGACAAATGTTCGGTGGTTAATTTTTTCGAAAGAAAATCCTTTGCCAACTATAATTCATATAGCCTTCGAGGAAATTATCGACAGTCAATTCGGTAAAATATCTCGGAATAACCCTCACGAATAACTTAACTTGGGGTACCCACATACATAATATATGTAGGCCAGCTCTTAAGAAACTCGGTTTCGTAAAAAGAATATTCGGTAGAAGTGAAGAAAAAGTCCGCGAGCGATGTTACTTAGCGCTAGTTGGGTCTCACCTCGAGTATGTATGCAGTGTATAGGACCCTGCAGAAAAGTTGTATTCGCGAAATAGAAAAGGTACATACAACGAAAGGCAATACGTTTTTAAAAAATTGCTATGGTAACTCGGTAAGCGTTACTCAGATGCTTCAGAAGGCAGGATGGGAATCTTTAGAAGAAAGAAGGCTCAATCAGAGGTTCAATTTACTAGATAAATTCAGACTGAGTACGTTCATAGAAGATGTAACCTATATCATGCTCCCTCCTTGTTATATAGACCATTTTCCTGATACTGCGAGAAAGATCAGAAAAATACATGATAGAACCAGTCGATTCAAGAATTCATTTTTTCCGAGATCGATACGCGAAAGCAATCAATTTGGAAAGAAAAGTCATGGTGCTTGCACCCCCTGCCACACGCCGAAAGGCGGCTTGTGAACGCATTCCCAAATTGATACGCGTATTACTCGGTTTTCTATCGGTTCGAACGAATCACATGGGAAAATATCCGCTTATGAAACCCCATAACTCGGGTTTTTCCCGTCCCCAAATGCACTTCAACGGGCTTCAGCCGATCCTCCGAAGTCAATTAAATCGAGAAATATTTGCACCATTCTTTCCTAGTTATCTCTTTGGTAAAAAATAATTAATTCTAAAGTGAATAATGACCGAAATTTAGGTTCCAACTCATTCCATGGAGTGGGATTTTATACATAAAGTTTTGTATTGTAAAGTTGCTGTTTGAGATATTAAGGTGTCCAATTATTTAAACAATCCAAAATGTTTATAAAAAGATTACGAATATTATCAAATATCTTGAGGTCATAATAAAACTGGAATTTGCAACCAGAAATATCAATAGTGTGTGATAAGATACATTGCTATTCAACGGTTTTAACATATAAAGTTGCTCTTTACCTACATATGGATCTTTCTTTTGATTTTGAGATGGGGTATCGTTTTAGTAGGATTCTCCTCTTGCGCATTAATGTTTCATTTGTTTGAGTAAAATTATGCGAAAATGCATCATCTCGTTTCAGGATTAGTTTTTAATGTGTGAGACTCCGAATAAGCAGGGTCTTTGTGAATGTGGCGTTGACATCTAATCAGCCATGGATATGGGTCGTGGATAAGCTAAAATGGATTTTCAGAAAGAGATTTCATCCAAAATGGTTCATCCCGGATAATCTTATGTACCCTTCTCTTAAATGTTCGCAGGATTAGCCAATTTCGGGATCTGAAAAATTAAGCGATTCCCTGAAAGATATGGGCCATCGTTTACATAATGCCTTTTCTGGCGCAGTGACTCTCTATTCCGAAGTGTGGCATTAAGTGGCACGTTCAAATGAAGGGAATTGCCTTTTATACTGCCTATTTAGAGGCAATATTATTCGCTACTTTCCCTTTCGTTTCCTTTGCAGATTGTGCGTTGATGGCACTTCAATTTAAGTGGCCGAAGATATTAACGAAGGAAATAAATAACATAATGTCCTGGAGTGTTTTCTAATTTAGTCCAACATAGACGAGGAATTGAAATATTTACAGAAATCGATAATGAAGCTAGGTCTCGTTTTCTTTTCTTGACTTTGATACAGCTGATAAGTTTTATCTCGCATTGTTTTTTAGAATGGGGCAAGACCAGCAATTACCTGCTGTCTTTAATTGTTGACTTTTAGGCCTTACATTGTTACCCTGTGATGCCATTCTGATTAGGTAGATCAGAAAAATAGATGCTATCGATTATCGATAATAGATACAGTCGATTCAAGAATTCCTTTTTTTCACGAATGATACGCAAAAGTATTCTATTAGGAAATTAGAGTCAGAATGCATACATCTAAGCCGAAAGCCATCTTAAGGGGTACATATGTAGATGCAGATGTAGAAAACATATTTGCATCAATTATTACTACTGATATATCACACTTCCCCATTTTCAACACATTATGATGTACATTATTTTATTAATCTCAATTGTAGCATTGTCAACTTTAATATTGCATTCTTGTCTAATAACGGCTTAATGTGCTCTATAGTCGTTATAATAAGTAATAACTTACCTTGTTTTTAATTTTCTTAGTTTTAGATCTATTTAACTCTTTCCTTAATTCAAGTACTGCTTCTTTGATCGCTACTTAATGAGGCCTTCATTCTTTTCTTTCTCCAACCGGCCCTTGTTTTATTTTTTATGATAATTTGTATTCCTTAGAAATATCCCTCAAAGTCGAGGTTTCTAATACTTGATTTGCAACTGAAGACGATCTTCTTTATTAGGCCGAAGGAGAAAATAGAAACGACTGCTTTACAGACCAAAAACTCAACAAAGAGGTCAAATCGAAATCGCATAAAACTTCAGAATTTATCTCTGTTTCAGAGGGAATAACTTTGCTCTAAACATAATACGGCAAGCGATTTCACTACCTAAGTAGTGTAGATCATCAACTCAAAGCTTTCTCAATAGTTTTTCCTACCGAAATTTTCGTTTGCAAAACGTTTGTAACGTTTCTTTTATGCCCGATTCGCTTATCAATTTTTATGGCCAGTAAATTTTTACTATCTTTACATGCAAATATTTTAGTACCCAATCTTTGTGAGCACATGTCCCTACAGAACTCTATAAAAATATGTTATTCTTTGAGATAAACTTTCCATTGCGATTTCCGTAGATATGAATGTATAAAACCCGGTTAGGACGCTTTTGGAGGCATTTTGCATCAAATCTTCACCTCAAGTTTGAAGGAGAGGATCCAATGATGTGAACACAATTATGGTGAGTGAATTTGATGTTGGCCATTAAGCACTTGCCCTTTAGGTGAGTAATTATAGTAAAACCCGGTTTAGACGCTATTCAAGAGCCAAAGGAAAACCGCCTTATAAACGGCATATACGGGTTGTGTAATACCTCGTACTGGTTGCCTTGGTCTGTTTTCCGTACAAAGACCTGGTTAGCTTAATTAGCTTCCTAGTTATTTAATTTGGGTAATTTCTGATTCTACAATGAAAGAATTTTCAGAGATAGAAATTAGGGAATAAAATGAATGTTTTAACAGCAGTGATCACAGAATCGCGCTCATAAAACGTTGAGAGCGTCCTCAGTGGTAATTTTGCCATTCGTTCAATCGAGACCGCGTATTAAGCGGGAGAGTTTTGACTGTATTCCTACGGATAAATGGATATTATTTTGCGAGTGTTTGGAAAGTTGCTTCGCAGAAAATACAAAATGTAGCTCCGCTATTTTTCGCGAGTTATTAAATTCCGCTTTTTACGGCTTTTCGCATCTCTTAGCAACCGCATTGTTGACGATTCCGCAGTTACTTACCTCAAATTGGAGGAAATGGAGATAAAAATTCACCAAAGGACGATTCCTGAGGAGTAAACAGCGGATATGAAAGGATATGTTTATTAAACTTTCACTTGGGAATAGAAAGGACTTTCGATGGCATATTCCCCTTTATAATTCTTTGCAGAGGTCGTTCGTGTAATTTATCACGGCAGAAAATGCATCGCCGACTGGAAATTCCTTTAATTCGATGAGATATGGGACGGAATCCAAGTAGAATCTGGAATAGATTTGCATTGAGGCGAAATTGCTAATTAATCACTTAATTATTTGTATCTAATGATAAATTATTCATGTAAACTTGTCTTATGTAAGCTATTGAAACTGCTATATAGCTACAGTAAAATGCGTTTAAGACGCTTCTTATAGAAACGACTAAAAAACGCGGGATAGCGTTACAACCGGAATATTGCAAATTTTGATTCCTTATACATTAGGAAAAAGGGAAGGAATTTTTTGGTTCTTTAATATTTAAATAAGAGCTTAACATCTTTAAAAGAAAAAGAATCGTATTTAGCCTCACCTGTACAAAGTGTTTCTAAAGTCTGAGAATTATTTTAGCTTCTTGTCTTCTCATCATATTTTTGAGAATTAGCTACTTTTTGTACGGAGAGAATGTCATCCTTTGTTACTTAATGTTACACTATAAAATGAAGCAGTTTTAACCAGATTGAAAATTAGGTAAGACTAATATAAATGATATTCTAATATTCTAACTGTTGACTGGGAATTGGCCACAGTAGGGAAAATACGGGAACATAGGGACGCTGTAAGCTGGTAACAGAGCGTCTTAAGCGTTAAGCATTTTTACCATGCGTTTCGTACCGTTCATACCGAAAGAGACTTGTATAGTGAGAAAAATCGAATATTAAGTGGGATATCGTCATATACGGGAGCGATTTAAACAGGTTTGACTATTTTAGATACTTTTTATTTAATGGTACTATGAACTAAATTTGTTCATTTATTTAATAGAATCACATACAGTGGTTCCAACATTTTAGAGTGAATTTCAAACAATAAAGTATTTAAGATGTGAATTAATGCATGAACTAGAGACAAATCAACAAAAGCTAAATCAGAGAAATATTTACAAAATAAGGATTAAATATAAATAAATATATTTACATGAATATTGATGCAAACATTGTTTTCCGAGAGAGTCGTACGTAAAAACCTTATTTTATGTTCACTTTTCAACTACAGAGAATACTTACGAATAAGTAAATCAGGTAAATATTTCACGAGGAAGCTATACCTTTTTCAATAACTTTACAAAATAGTGCGTAAAACAAAGATAGCACACGACTTAATTCAAAGCATAAGCATTATGTTCAAGTTCTATGTTCGTAGAAGATGTAGCCGACATTATGCGTCCTTCTTGACACATAGGCCGTTCTGATGAGGAAGATCAGGGAAATATATTCTCGAACCAGTTGATTCAAGAATTTATTTTTCCGAGAACGATACGCAAAAGTAATTAGATCTTACTGTGTAGTATTTTGCCCATTTATTAAAGAGGATATGATTTTGTCGTGAAAAATTTTCTGATTTTTTTATTTTTCCTATCATGGAACTCTAAAAAGTTGTTCGCGAATCAGTGAAAAAATAATTATGTTCTGATATCTTTGCATCTGTTTATAACTATTTAGTCTTTATTAACTCCTATATTGAAACCTTTCTCACTCTTGCTTTCATTGTTCCCCTACACCTTTCACATATTTTTCACACTTCTTCTCTTTATTGGTTTTTTTTTCCTTGCAGTGGATATATTGATTCTGTCATCAAGAAGTGTCTTTTTTCTCTTTATTTGAGAGAAGACTTGAGTAAGCTGTCAAAAGACATGTGATGCTCTATATATAGTTTATCTGTTACGATGGCATCATCAGAGGCTCTGAGCAGGACAAACTGAGACTCTCTAAATCTTTACTTGTTTTTTTAGTGTTCTTGAGCCTCAGGTTGTATAGGATGTCGCATTTATTTTGACGGGATATTAGAAATTTCTTCCCTGAATAAGGAGGAAACATTGTGTGATATTTTTTGAAGTCAGAGAAGATATTTCCCCTGCCGCGAGTAATTACATTGCCGTAGGTGGTGTTTTACTTTACCTCCAGTTGGTGTTACCTGCAGTGGAAATATTTCTTTCTAAGATAAGAAATATCGTAGTTTTTTTCACCATATTTCCATTCTTTCATTCCATAGGATTTGGAATGAATGAATGGAAAAAATTAGAAACAGAACTTTCATATAAACCATTCTTTATTTCCATATTTCCTTTCTATTGCCATCTTACTTGTAAAAAATATTGCATATTCTGTTGTTTATATTCCTATTTAGAAAATGAATTCATTTAACGTTAATTTTATTAATTTGACAAAAGTTTTATGAAATGTTAAACATTCCAGTCCCAATTTCGCCCAAATGAAGACGCTGTAAATAACAATAAGATATGTGTACTTTTTTCACAAATCGCAAACCGTATTCATGGAAGGCCAAAATAACATTTTAATGAGAATTACCGAGAAGACAGACGACTAACGTAGTTTTTTCAACATCTAATGTATTGTATGATCAGCCCCTGTATTGAGAAACTGATTGATTGTTTATTTATTTTTATAGTAGATATCCAGAAATGTATGACTGCTTACCGATGAGAAGTTAAAGCTCTTACTCTTTCTCAGAATTTCAATATCATCTCCTTTAAATGTTTGTTATTCTACATCATGAGAAATTATTATCTTTCACAATGACCATAATTCTATTAAATTTTGAATAGACCGTCAATCACATCCTAACGAGAAAGGCATCGCGTTAGAGAACGTGAAATTCTCATGAGTTTTCGTAACAGTCCTCTTTCCCTTTATTCATCCCCGCTGGAGATTGGCTTAATTGCTTTTCCTATTTTAGCGCAGTAAACCCTCCATTTAGCCTCGCTTTTCTTCGATGCACAGTAATGACGAAGTGATTCGGCGGATGGCAGAGGAAATATTTTCTCTCGATTGCATTCAAAATTCACCGGATTATCAATGAAGGAACGCGAGGGAATGAGAGCTGCTTGTTTCTTTCTGTTTATTCCAAAGCGAACATGGATAATCTCATCAACTTTCCTATTATAATAATTAGAAGATGACACATAGGATATCGGACGTGTTTAGTGCTGACCGCCGATCGTGACTTTTGCAACAAATGAGGTTCATGGGATAACTATGGCAACGCCATTGGAAAGGGGGATTTATTCTAACAATGGTAGTTTAGTATGTCGTGATGGAAATACATAAATAGACAGATGAGCGACACACAACAAAGACGGATGAAATTCGGGTCTAATGGGATATCATTCACATTGGAGGTAACATCACAGCCAGATATAGTTTGAAACTCAAAAATGAATGCGATATTAAACCTCAACTATCCATGATTAGTAATATATAGTAAAAGGTTATTTTCTGAAATTTTAGCACGTGCAAAAGATCGAAAACGAAAACAACTCAATTGAAGAGTATGTTTATATAGTCGGGTTATATGGAATAGGGAGTTAGAGGTAAAGAAAAAGAGCAAAAGTTGGCTGATTTAATAATCGAAATATAGCAGGTATCATAAATGTAAGGATCTGCGATAACACAATCAAGGTGAGCCAACTTTGAGGAAACAAATCATTTCGGATCTTTCCGCTGGTGTCGGAAAATTTTTCACAGTAGAGCATGTGAGATCTGTTAGAGTTAAACCCTACGACCATGGAAACGTTTAGATGAACAAGAAGCAGTTTCGTCCAAAATACGCGATGGTTTCTCAGCATTTTGGGTTTACCATATTACCCGACCCGACATTTAGAAAAAATTACCCTTTGGAATGAGAAGCGAACTAAGTGAAACTGGCATTAGAGGATTAACTGTTTGTATTTTATGTTATGCTCATTTTCAATGTAAGAAGATCACTTCAAATAATGAGTGAACATTATTGAATACTTACCTCCTGAAATTCACCAAACACAAAAAACAAATCTTAATTTATACTCCCTGATACTGGCAGACGATTTGCGATTTCTGAGGGCACTCTGATACCGCTCTGAAATAGTTTATCGTATAAAAATTGTAAACTTAGTAAATTTCAGTCTCCAAGAGACAATAATTTACAAAAGAGAAATCGTAGTATACCGTATTTCCCGACTATTCCATAATGCCCGAAGTTCCTCTACATATAAATGTATCCCAAGCTAAATTGGCACTCGAAAACTTCTGTTTAAGCGACGCTCGCAAATTAGAGAAATGTCATATGGGTGAGAAAATAGGCAGCGCTATGCACTCAACTACCCATTTGCAACTAATTCCAATTGTTTTCCATTGGAAATCGTTGGGTTTATATCCCCCTTTATTAATCTTTATCAACTCTGTCAGTCCATAAGGACCACATTTATGAACATGATAAAGAAGGGATTTGCAGCAGTTTTCTTGTGAACTTATATCAATTATCCAAAATCCCAATCTCTTGTAACTTGAGATTTCTCGAGTTTATTTTCCTCTCGAAATCTCTTATTCTCTTATTGAATAGTTTTTATAAACTCCTTTTACGTTCAAAGCAATATTTATCCCATTACTACATTTAATTGCATTTAAAACAACGCCCTGAAAAATATCAAGTATGTGAAATGTTTCACATATGCATTTTTCAAATAAGGTGCATAATTTTAAAACAAGAAAGAATTTGTTTATCATAGTTACATCGTATATTGTTTTCATTTCGATGTAGGTGTATACATTAGGGCGTACCGAAAAACAAAAATTTTTAGTAGCGGGAACGTAATAGGTTGGAAAAGTTGCCTTTTAGGCTCAATAAGAAATGTGCAAAAGATGGGCTGTAATAAAGTTCGTCTTGGGCCTGACCAAAGAGCTCAAAAATTCGAAATTTTAGTGAAAATTGCGTTTTTTTAGGTAAGTTAAATTTTTGACGGAGCATACATACATTTGATTAAATGGCTGTTTAATTCGTTATGATCGAGGAACAATTAAATTAAGCCATTTAAACCGAATATGACGAGATATCATACTTTAAAAATTTTTGGAAACACCATGGAAAGTGGCAGCTCCCCACTGGTTCAGCTGCAGTGAGCTATCTAGGACTCATCATGAGGCAGTGACTGCAAATAGAGTCCCTCCCGCCTACACACCCGTGAAAGCATACCAGATAACTAGCTGATGTTTTTGAAGGCTGATTTTGTTCTAGTTTTTGGTATTCGCGAGAGGATCATCTCTCATATGAACCCATCTCTTGCATCGTGGCCGTAGACTAAACGTGAGGCCTCTGTGACTTCTTTTACGTTTCGTTCGACTGCTTGAGAATCATTTGGGAGGGCAAATAATGCAAAAAGCTGCCTTATAGGTTCCTTTGCATTACCTTTAATGTTTTGAAGATCCTCGGGAGAAAGACTGACAGTAAGTGGTGGCTTGATGACAGTGACTTTATCCCAATCTATCAATTCTTCGTAAGAAGGCACGTCGAACTTCTGTTGCGGGATGATGAATTGACAAACCTACTCCGTTTGATGGTTAATTCAACGTAACACCTTCTACGCTCATCTATAAAGCGTTTTGAAACATAAAAATATTATTTCGGTACATATCATGATACTCCACTTCGAAGTTAGCACATTACTCATCTCGATAATTTATCATACACACTCATAAGCGATTGTGACAACCAAAACGATTTCTGGGCGAGCATAAAAGACATTTATGTTCATTTACATCTTCAACAAGTTTTCTTGTTTGCAAAGGAAGGTATGGTGTATCAGCTAAGGAGTTTTACGGCTCTATCTTTCACTGTGTGATTTCTCTTAATGACATACCACATTGGAACGTAGACATGCATGACAAACATCGGGTTATGATTGCTATGTTTACTGAGCGACCTATTATAAGAACACAGGTAGGACATAGATTCATCAACGCAGGTAACCATCAAACGGAGTAGATTTTTCAGTTCATCATCCCGCAACAGAAGTTCGACGTGCCTTCTTACGAAGAATTGATAGATTGGGATAAAGTCACTGTCATCAAGCCACCACTTACTGTCAGTCTTTCTCCCGAGGATCTTCAAAACATTAAAGGTAATGCAAAGGGACCTATAAGGCAGCTTTTTGCATTATTTGCCCTCCCAAATGATTCTCAAGCAGTCGAACGAAACGTAAAAGAAGTCACGGTTAGTATAAGGCCACGATGCAAGAGATGGGTTCATAGGAGAGATGATCCTCTCGCGAATACCAAAAACTGGAACAAAATCAGCCTTCAAAAACATCAGCTAGTTATCTGGTATGCTTTCACGGGTGTGTAGGCGGGCGGGACTCGATTTGCAGTCACTGCCTCATGATGAGTCCTGGATGGCTCAATGCAGCTGAACCAGCGTTGAGCTGCCACTTTCCATGGTGTTTCCAAAAATTTTTAAAGTATGATATCTCGTCATATTCGGTTTAAATGGCTTAATTTAATTGTTCCTCGATCAAAACGAATTAAAACAGCCATTTAATCAAATGTATTTATGCTCCGTAAAAATTTAACTTACCTAAAAAAACGCAATTTTCACTAAAATTTCGAATTTTTGAGCTCTTTGGTCAGGCCCAAGACGAACTTTATTAGAGCCCATCTTTTGCACATTTCATATTGAGCCTAAAAGGCAACTTTTCCAACCTATTGCGTTCCCGCTACTAAAAATTTTTGTTTTTCGGTACGCCCTTGTGTACATTTTTCAAAATATGCGTATAATTTTCTGAATTGTAAATTAATTTATTTGCCTTAGTTACATAAACTGTTTTCATTAAAATTAGCCGTATGCATTCTTAAAATAAGTTAACTTTTTCATATTTACTCTTACATTTATTAAAAAGCAAACGTATGCATTTCTTAAGATAAACGAATAGTTTTTTTCAGAGCAAATCAATGAATTTGTTTATCCAAATTACGTATACTGTTTTCATTATAAAGCCTTCGTATGCATTTTTCAAAATGCACATATCAATTTTCAAATATCGAATTAATTTATTTACCATAGTTAAGCATGTTTTTGTATTTAAAAAATAAAAAAGCTCGCATACGACTTAAATACTGGTTCATTACATTTTGGCTATTCGATCAATATTTCATCTTGTTTTAAGGGGGTTTTCAGCTATTAAGAGATGAATGAATTTTCCCTTTGAAGGACTGAAAATGCAACTCTGGGTTTTCTCCGTTCGATCTTCTCTCTGATCTTTCGCATGACGCCTCAGTGGCCGTTCAATTAGTTGCGCTTTATCGAAAACCTTCGCTGTTGACTTAGGAGAGCGTGTGTGGACAAAAGAATAGAGCTGAAGGAGCAGTCGCGTGGGCGTCCCACCAAATTGAATAAACAGCCTCCATTAACGAGGTGTTTAAGTAATTGATGCGATCGTCTAATATAGCGTCTCAGGAATTATCAACAGACCGATTTGGGACTCATCTGCAGTAAATACAGTAATCCGTGTGAAAAAGTGATGAATGTTGCAATTAAAATGACCGATGATTCACTTCGGACTGCTGAATTAAGTTAAGGAAATACGATAGTGCACGGTTGGCGAACATACGCTATAGAATTATTTCACAATGTGGATTCTGTTCATTAGCCATGATAGTTAAAGATTATTTACTTTAATTATACCTCAATGTCATTTTTTACGTAATGTGAAGATAGTATCAGCGTTTCCCTCTATGGTTTCTCACCACAATGGCACACAAGTCCTTTGTTTATATCAAATATACTACTCATTCATATTTTTCTGCCTAAATCGGCAGGTTTCCACTTATACTCTCCGATTTGCTTCATTTTCACTTTTTTCCATCTCCTTTCATATTATTTGCTTTCTTTCCCTTCACAATTCCTCTCTTTAATCTATTCTCATCCACTTCTTTGTTTTTTCTAATCGTTTCCATCATAGTCTTCCCAATTCCTCCTCATCTTTTCATTTCACTTTCTTCATCTTCCTCATATTCACATCTTTCCAATCTTCTAATATTTTTTCATCTTAACTTACCAAGTCTCTGTATAAATTAGAGAATTCAGAAACTGCATATTTTTCGTCAAGTACCTCCAAGTGAAAGCCAATATAATCCAATTTGTTGTTGTGGCTTGAATTACCACGTAAGGTACAATATCTATAACACGCGAATTGAATTTTTCAGCAAAGGATAAAGGAAGTGAAAAGGGACAAATGCTCGAACCCTGCTTCTCCACTATCCGGACTGATGTTCCAATTATTAACAAATTTTAAATTAGAAATATTACATTATGTTTTTTAAGCATATGATATTTTGAAATGCCAATAAGTCTAACGTTGAGCTAAGTTCACTTATTCCATCTTCCTCCTTATATAATCTTTTTTCATATTCCTTCTTAATTGCCAATCTCATACCACACTCCGTGTATAACACTTCTTCAATCCTTACAAAGTTGCTTCCTTTTCCTTTGAAATTCTTCTTCTTCTTTCTATTGAAAAATGCATATCTTCGTTTATCAAATCACCCCAGAATCCCGCCACTTAGCAAAGTGATACACTCCTGATAGCCAAGTGGGTAGCGCGTTCGCCTTTGGTGAAAGGGGTCCCGGACTCGATTCCAGGTGGGGTTCCATATTTGTGAAATGACCTTAGATGTCGAACCACTTACTACTACTCTGCACTCGTTCAATTAATTCGTCTTCAATTATTATTTCATTTTTCTGTCCTATTCCTCCTATAACCACACACTTCGTTTCATTCACATCTTTCCCTCATTACACACGTTGCTAAGGTCCTCTAAAATGTCTGTTACTTCCTCTTTGATTTTAGTTTAAACAGTTATTTTGTCTGCAAATCTTATGTTCTTTACTTTCTTCCAATTCGATGTTATTATAAGCAGCGTAAACACGTGAATTCGCGAGGATCATCGCTTCCCTAATTCGTTTCCGACGTACTAATATTGAGTCTCTTGCGTTTGCTGTTCTTCTTGGAGTCGGTCAATTAGCTCGGATCAAAGCGAGATGCACACGCGAATAATTGGCATCGAAATATTTGTTCTTGGAATGAGAGAGCGCAAACGTGAAAGATGACGTCTGCAAGAGAGGAAATTATATGGGTAACATTTTACTTCTTTACTCATAGTGAACTCTTCATGATCATTATAATACACTAGTAATTCCCCCTCAAAAATAACAGGAATAAATTCAACTGAAATATGCATAAATATCTGGTCCTCCTTAATTTTCAAAAATCAAAGTAATCCCTCTCAAAATTCAAATAACCGTCGTGATAGACACTGAAGCTATAAATATGAACGGAACTTTTATAGATAACTTGATAAAATTATGTTAAACCTAGTATTATAGAATTAAATAACAAACCAAAGTATCAGGTAACCAAGAAATTTCATTTAAAATCAAGTAATACAAATTTATAGCTCCAAGAGCACGAGTTATTCTGTTTGTAATTATATATATCTGAATTATGATTTTCAGAGTTTAATAATATTAATGTCATATCGTCTGCCATTATCTGGCATGCAGTTTGCTTAACTTAATCAGCCTTTTTGGTATTAAATAACTTTGGTTTTTATTATTATCAAAATGGCCGAGTTGTTAGAGTTTAAATTTTCAGAATTCAAATATTAACAATATTTAATCCAAAAGTTTATCATCTTTGGTTCGAAGCCTGTTTACGGAAAATTAAACGTCAGGTTTGCTGTATTATAATAAATAAATCCTTGAATCTACTTGCTTTAGCATCTATATCCCTTTACTCTCTGTATCATTTTGGCCTGTGTAACATGGATTTTTTATGTAGTCTAGTTGATTCCCCCGTCAAAAAATCAATTTAATTTATTGAAAATTGTACTACTTTTATCGCATACATCTGATCCTTCTGAATAATAAACAATAAAATTAATCGCTCTTCATCAACACAGTGGTTTTAAATATTGCAAATGAAAAGGAATCGAATTATCCTGTAAAATGTTCCATTTTATACCTCGTGAAGTAAATTATAGCTTCCACTAAAAAAATCGATGTGGAGAGTATTTGTTTATTTGATAGCTAAAACAATATCACCTTTTTACTTACATTGTTATCTTCGGAATCATTTCGACGAAAATCATCCATAATTTCGAGAACGAAATAATTTATTATTTGAACTTTTATTCACAGCGTGCAAATTAAAACCATCTGCAGTGTAGGTTATATTATTTGTTAATTTAAGTTACTAAATTTAGTTTGCCTAAGTTTACTATTGCTTTCCTTACCATAAAATGCCGAATCTCCTCCCCCATACATTTCATATGAGATTATCTTTTTCTATCTTCTTATGAGAATTGACTTCAGCAATCGCTTTGGTCGCTAAGGGGACGGTTTGTTTATACCCTCATAGTTCTCAAATTTTTCGTAATCCTCTGAATTTCGGATCGAATACGATATTCTGCGACCAAAATAAGAATTTTTATTCAATTTCCTTTCTTTTGGTACTTACCTCGACTTCTTAGGGCCATTACATATTTCTGATTTGATTCTTAAAAAAGAAAAAATGTCTACAATCGATCAAAATGAACTTTACGTGCTTTTCTTATAGGGCTGTTTTCGAGTCGTCCAGAGTCGAACCAAGGATGCTTAGGACAGACAAGGATTACAATCAATATTTAATGCTCCATTGGACATTTAACTCACTCACAAAATTTTATACTCCTATAACGTCGGGAAGTGCATGGAATTAATGTTCCAATGTTTCTTCCATTTATTTGTTATGAGAGTTTACTGACATCGGATAGATAAATATACACACATCGGGGATTATTATACAAGACGCAAGAGAGTAAACTGATTTAATAACAATATTAATAAACGATAATAATGACAACAATGAAAACAACTCCAACGAATAATAATAATAACAATAATAAAAGCAACAACATAGCGAACATGACCAAACAATAGACCGGATATTGATAGAACCTATTTAACTCCATTCAATCACAGGGAACCGAGCAGTACCTAAAATCTCACATAAAAACCTGGAAATTATTGGAACAGATAACTATTTTTATGTTGACTTACAAAATACAATCATAATCAACACCTGTTCTGTAGTTCAAAAGATTCCTAAACATTATTAAGAATTCTAGAATCATTGCATTCCCCTTTAAAGAGCAGTAAACACATGCTAACTGCTGATGGAGCAATACCAGCTGTTATGGGCTTCTGCGAATTTACACACACACACACACACACACAATGCTGTGACTGCAAACAGTGAATTTTTGAAAATACTCTCATCTAGATTTTGCTACCTACATCGCAACATGTCCATACTGGGTTTTTCACTTTTCCCGTTCGGTAGCGTTATCTGCCGGCAAACTTTGGAAGTTGTGTTACCAATGAGTTTCTCTTCTCCCAAATAGAATACAACAATAGACGCATTTCTATCGCCTTTTGTTTTCCTTTTAATCAATTTTCAAATCAACCCGTTAATTTTGGAACCTCATTCACAATATCTATTAGTCTCAATATAGGTACATAGATACATAGCAGTTTGTTAAGATTTCTGCTTAAGATTCATATACCAAATGAAAAAGTAAATTTATCAAGTAAAACTGCTATGACCCTGGGGAATAGATTGAAAAAAAATGAATGAAACGGAATGCCTTTCTTAATAGTTGTGGAACTTGGACCCTCATGAAAGTGACTACAATAGGGTAGAAGCTTTTAAAATGTATGGAAAAGGAACTAGCTGCTACATATTAAGAAATACAATAATTAGAGTTGTATTAAGGTAAAATTATGAGTCACATTTAGAAAGAGGAAATAATGAAAAGAAATCCTAAGGAAGATTGAAGTTGAAAAAAGACCGCCAAGAGCGGGAATCGAAACCGGGTGCACGGCGTCTCGTGCAAAGTCACTTGAATCCATTCTTTGAATGAAAAGAAAGTACTGAGGAGTACTGTGAGAAAGTATTTGAAGCTTATTTAACTTTAAAGTGGCAAATGATAAAGTTGAGACATTTTTAAGACCATGATCTTCGGTTTGATAGATAATTAGAACTATTCTGGTTATTTTTCACTAAACGATTAAAAATAAGAATCTTAAAGTTGAAATAAATCAAATAAATTCGAAAAGAAGGCTTTTGGTTCAACGTAGTAAAGTATATTTCCTATTTCAAATAATTTTTGTAGATATTAAATAATTTTATATAAAGTTTCAAATGTATACATAAAAGAAGTATCGCAATAAAGATTTAACGAAACCGATTTAATGGGTCGTAATTAATGAATTAAATGGTCTTATCCTATCCCTCAAATAACGGCGATCCCTTTAAATTGCTACCTTTAATCCGCCTAATAAAAGGATGAATGAAAGCATTAAAGAAGCAGCCATTCGACGGAAGAATTATAAGCAATTTTTAAATGGATAATCTCCTACCGCAATACGTTTTCCTTTTTATTGGCTATAAAATGAAAGTTTCCTATTATTAGAGGATTGGATCTCGAGCTAATAATTTCACGGATGTCTTAAATGCTAATTTTCTCCTCGATGGAGCTAATCCTCAAATTAAGCCATAAACCACCATCAATTGATCTTCTCTATTCAGCGTTAGATGTTCACAAAAGATTGATCATATATATTTCATTTCGTTATCTTACCTATCGACACGGATAAATAAATAATATAAATTAAAATCATTCTTAGTTGAGATACAATTTTAACTGTTCGGCAGAACATTCTGAGAAATAGGAGATACACTACGTTTTAATCGATAACTTATTAAAGCTAGCAAAGGCCATACTGTACGACAACATTCAGCGAACAAAAAGCAGAATTAATGATTGCTAAAATGCAGTAAACTTATTCAAATAGGCTTTGAAAAGGCGGATAGAAAAGGAACCACGAAGAGAATAACAGCAATAAAATTACTTTATTTGGGGTGAGGGTAATAAGTGTCTTCCTACGCTTTTCACAGTATGAGATTTAAAAGGAAGTGGGTGGAAAAAGGGCTCAGAATAAAACATCTATGTGCTTTTGAAACCCATAGTTGTACATACTTAATACGTCAGAACAGGAAAACATCCGCATGAGGGGATTATGACAAACAACACAAAAATATGTCTACCATCAGACGAAACTGGGATTGAATAGGATCAACTTCCACCCTAGTCGGGATTTACTAAACTGAATTAAACATTACATTTCAAACATTAGTTAAAATATAATCTTACATATATATACCGATGACGAAATGTGAGACAAGTAGGGGATCGCCTGATAGGGTGAAGTACGGTGGGGACTTCGTGGGCCCCGTGGCCGCTACGATAGCCGTGAAGGCCTATCAGGAACCCTGAAAAATCTCAAATGATGTTACTGTAACAGACAAGTGGTATTAACGCTAAAGAAGTATACTTTAAGTTATGTGATTCTATGTTTAATGTATTGTTATATATTTTCTTTGGTGCTGGTTTATTTGGTTGGTAAATTTAGAGTTTATACTAAATTATTTAAGCTTATTCGTACACGGTGATTATGTAAATTGTAGATTTATGATTAGTTATTAATGTACATAATTTTTACTTAAATGGTAAACTATATATAGTTACTGTGAGGTTGTGGATGTAAACTAACGTCGCCACCAGTCTTGAAGACTAATTGCGACAGGATGTGAATAAATAAATAAATATATATATATATATATATATATATATATATATATATGTAAGATTATATTTTAACTAATGTTTAAAATCTAATGTCTAATATATATATATTTGTACATCCGATGTCAGTAATCCAGTAAGAAATAAATGAGAGCAAGTTTTTAAATTAATTTCAGGTACTTCGAGGGATACAAATATGTTATTTGGAGATTCGTTAAAGGGCCAAAGGGCTTTTGCAAATCGATATTTCCTTACTAATTGTATCCTTGTTTCGACTCTGGACGACCAAAATGACTTCATAAGAAATATACGTGAAGTTCATTTAAATCGATTGCAGGCTCCTTACCTTTTGCACCATTGTATCAGAAATAATGTTCAAAATTGTGAAAATTTGGACAAAATAGACGAAAACTTTGTGTAAACAACCTCTGCTCTAAAGCATAGGATGAATCCAAGCGTTTTCATTCGCAATCTCACGGAATGAATGATCATATAGAAAATATTATAAGAAAGTCATACCTTTTTGAAGTAGACAGTTTGTTGTAATGCCAATAATTAAAATTGCAATAAATCAAACATATACTATCATAGGCATACATCAATTAATGAGTTAAATTAAGTTCCGATGTTTTGAAGCGGTAAAAGAGGATAAAAAACGTTGAGTGATTGAAAAACCTACGAAACTTAGAGATATGTTACAAAAGGAATGATACCGTTGAAATTCAAAAACTGTGGACTTTCAAAAGGCTGTTATGTAATGTGAGGGAAGAAAATGAAGAATTTCAAATCAATACGGAATGAGGCAAGTTCAACAGTGGCCAGGCACTGATGTACGGATAGCTCAATAGAAAGAACTCATTAGAATCACGTGAAATTTATTAAAAATACACCATAGACGCAAAATTTCCGATGTTGGATCGGGATATTGCCTAAGAATAAATTTGGAGACATTAGGTTTTCGAGAAGTCGTTCATTTTCTCGGAAGTGACGAAGTTTAATATTGTGCGATGTTTCAAAGTTGCGAAACTTCGGCTTCAGCGAAACGAGGATATGGCAGCGCCTAATGGAATCCCTACAAAACGCTTAGAAATAAAATTTGAGAGTACCTTAGTATGCCTTTTCTTGGGCTTCTCATAAGTAAATTGCTATCGAAAATGGATAATGGAACGGAGTTTCTCTCGTATTTCCACGTAATCAGGACGTGGAAACCTTGCTTTGTCCGGAAGACAGTTTGAAAGGAGAAAAACTCGAATCTATTTCCAGCAAAAATATCCATTAAAATACCTATTTCGCGACGGAACACCGAATTAAATCATATACGGGAATATTGAACATCACAGGCACGATTTTCTTCTAGAATACTACGAAAATAGCTCGGAATATATTCCTGTCTGACAGAGAAGTTTCATTAAATTGTACGTACTGTATTTTAGTTCAGAATTACCTTATGCAATATTAATTACTGTTTTGTTTTAATTTATATCTTTATAAATTTATTTATTAGATTACAACCACTACGAAAGAAACGCATGGAAGAAAGCTTTAAACATTAAATTTCCCACAAAATTTAAATATTAAATTTAGAGATTGCTTGGAAATCCAGTTACCTAAGCCATATCGACTATTTTCTACCGAAAATATCCTTGGTTAGACTATGGACGACTAATCAATGCTCTCTTAAGAAATGTAAGTGAAGTTTATTTTAACTTAAATTTATAACTTTATAACTTAAATTTAACTCCGATCATTTCGATGGAAGGTTTAACTACGTTTTTAAGTAAAATCATACCTACTTTGTAGCTAATTTCTAATTCATTGATATACTTCCTGAATTAAATTTGAAAAGTCTGGTGATAGCTGAGACGTAAAGACTGCGAGAACACGAATTTCTTTATAATCGTTATTTCCTTATAAATAAATGCTGTTTCAATATCGCCATTTCTTTAAAAATGACGGTATGTCCTCATCTTTCGTTTTTGGATCGCTCGAGAGTCGTGATGAATAAAAGAATGTGCCATACATTTTTAACTGGCTTTCCTCTGCCGATGGAATCTCTTTTTTCCGTAACTTCTGTTTCTATAGAATTTTTCTAATCAGTTGGAGAAATAAATACGGCGAATTAAAGGCGAGGTATTTCAATCGAACGAAGAGGTTTTCCGCAATACAATCCATCGATGAAAAGTTTTACAACTGTTTATCCAGTTTCTCTGCGTATTCTGGGGAGAATAAATGTTCCATTATGAAGTTCGAAACGAAACAAATTGGCTGAAGTGAATGTTCTGAGAAGGAAGAAATTTTCCGTAGCGATGATATATGAAACCAATGCGATTTTCATTAACCCCGCGTGAGGTGGCAATTCCGAATGCCATATTTAAATGCATAACTAAAGGGTACTTATTATTTATTCATTCGTACGTTACAAACCCATTTACGTAAATATACAAATATAAGTTGAACGATTAAAACATTAAGGTATAAAATTGTAATGAAAATCTTAAAATAAATAATAATGATTTGAAGTCAAAGATTAGTTGACAAATATTAGATTAATAATTAACTCAAAATAGATTTTAGCGATGTTATTTCTCCTTCGTCAGGCCCCATCTCGAATATGCGGCAAGTATATGAGACCCTGCGGATGAAACGGGTACCCGCGAACTCGAGAAAGTTCAGCCCAATGCGATACGTTTCGTTGAAAAATGCTACGAGAAAAAGGTAAGCATCGCAAAGATACTCTAAGATGCAGGTAGGGAATCATTGAAAGAAAGGAGGTTAGAAGCTTGGTTGCGACTCCTTAATAAATTTAGAGAAAGCACGTTTTCCGAGGACGTAGTTGATATTATGCGACCCCCCTGTTACTTCGGCCGATCCGACAATGAGAGCAAAATAAGAGAAATAGACGCTAGAACAAGTCGTTTTAAGGACTCATTCTTTCCGCGAACAATACGCGATGATAATAGGCTCAATCGTTCGGTGTTTACACCCCCTGCCACACGCCGAAAAACGGCTTGCAGGGTATTTATGTAGATGTAGATAGATATGAATATAAAGAAAGCCTATACTAATTATCGGAGGACAAAAAAGAAAATAATTAATAATATAATAAACAAACATGGTATACATAATTTCAACAGGAATGGAGTAGAATATAAAAAATAATTTAACGAAAGATCGAAATCAGAAAATTCTATATAAAAGAAAGAAAAAAATCATTAACTATGCATAGATTAGAAATAAGGTATAAAACCTTTAAAATTACTTCTAAAAATGTAATACAAATTTAGGGGTAGCGTCAGAATGAAAACAGAGATAATAATAGTATCGGTTTCACAAAGAAAGAAAAGAAAAATCACAAGCAATGATTTTACAATAAAAATAAGCAAAGGAATAACAGTAAAGATTAAAATAAAAGATAAGAAAAGATAGGTGTAGAATGGAAGTTATATCAAAGAAGAAGTTCATCCGTGATCTAGTTTGAGTTAGTCAGTGTCAATGAAGAACTGTTTCGGAGAGAAATGATTGTAGTTGCAGTTCTCAAGTGCTGGTAGTGAGCTGTAATTATGATGTAAGTGCGAATGCATTTGAAGTCCCCTAAAAGGCGTCTTAACCGGGTTACACTTACAATTTGAATAAGATGGCCGAAAGTACATTTTGAATGACACTTTTTCCACAGAGTTTGTTTTTTAAATAAAACTTACCAGTTTTTTTTTATTGTTATTTTCACGTGATATCAACAACTCGTTTTATCCCTTGCAGTTTGTTAGGAAAGAATTATTTTCTGATTTTGCTAATAGTTAATCAATTCTTTATGGAACTACTTTAAGAGAATTAATGTTAGATGTCGACATCAATTGGTTCAAATCCATTTTCATTGAGTTGCCATTCATCATTTAGGAGAATTAAGCGAGAATGTTTTATTGGATATCCTTAAAGAATCATCTCAAGAATTAAATCATCGGAATGATTGATCTCGGGTTAAAATATTTCGGATGTGACATTGATTCGCTGCGGAATTGAACTCAATAACTACCCTACGGATGATTATCTGCAGTCGATCGTTTGACCTGACAATTTAAAACATGATTACATTGACATCCACAGTCTATTGAAACAGGTTTCATCTCTTCATTCAATTCCACTTTTGCGTTTTTAGGTTATTCATTACCTTTGACTTCATAACCATTACCTATATATTACCACTATCGTGTGTATTGTACGTAATCTCCATAGAATTTTATGATTTTTTCTTATCATTTCGGTAGCCAAAAGTGCTTTTTCGCTTCTAAATATCTGCGTGCAATTATAATGAAATTAGGCAGAAACAGGAAAAGCGCAATCAATCTATTGTAAAAATTTCAAAGTATTTTGAAACATAATAAGCAACACTGATAATTCTTTTGTGAAAAATAAAGCGCAAAACTAAAGATAGCAAAATATAAGAACATAAATAATCATTTCTGCAATAATAATCCCTACGTTACTCACAGAAAAATATTTCAATGATGTTCAAAAAGGGCGATGCATAATTCAAATCAAATCGAAGCTAAAAGGCATTTTAGTAATTGTGTGTAAGTAAACCATCATTTCAGGACTCTTGAGCTGCTGTATAAAGGCTAAAATCATGACACCATTTACAGTCCATTGGAAATCCCATCTCGAACTGTCATCAACGTTTTTTGCTTCGCTCTGACGCACATTTCAATCGCCCAAACGAAGAGGAACATCTGAAGATGCAAATCGTCACTATCACGAGGAATAACTCCCAATTACATTCTAATTGGATGCTTTAACTACAAAGAGGCCTTGATCTCCTTACAACCAAATTTGTTAATGAAAAACTAATTCGAGAAAATAAATTCTTGCAAGTCTCTAATTCGATACAAGTTACAGCTCTGATTTTATCAATTCATAGGAAGCAAACACGGAATTAAAAATTCGCACGGATTTAAGCTATCGTATGAGTTATTGCGTTACATAAATTATAAGGTATCTAAATAATTAGGACGAACCTCGAAACTTGGCTCGATCCTTTGTCACGCAGAATAGATCATTCATGTTTTTCCGCCTTCATTGGTAGGTTTCCTCACGGATTTTCCCTCTGGTCTTAAATTAGCTTGTCGTTTCATTTTCACAAATATATATTGACGTAATACATGCACCTATCATTCACCATTTCTCTATATTTCACATGATCCTGTAGAATTTCGTTTCATTTATGCTTATTCTTCAACTTTTGTCAGTTTGATAGCTGAAAACTGTAGTTGAAATCTAATAATATAAGCTTCGAATCGTAAATTTAATTGCCATATCGGAGCAAATCGCATATAGACGACCTGGAATGAAAACAGTCTTTCAGTACGGAGAAAAAAACAAGATTTCTATGATCAATTGAGTTTGCCGAAACTTTGTAGAATTCCATTACAGGAAAAATATACACTCTCTTTGTAAAGTGTGGTACTGTGCCCGATGATGTCTTAGAGAGACGAAAATGTTGCATGTATAATTAAAATAGTAGAATTTTACAAAGTGAGTGTATATTTTTTCGTGCATAGGATTTCATGCCCACAAAATCCATCGTTATTGACTAAAAAACTGGAATGCACTTTATGCAAGTATAGGATTAAAAGGAACATGGGAATAATTGAGTCAATATTTACTGAACACTATTAACAGATGTATTACAAATAAAGAGCTTAGCATACATCACGGTGGTGCAACTGCAAGAGAGCATTCATTAATATTTTAGCTACTTTGACGCCGACACTTTCTGCTCCCTTTAAACTGACTCTATTACGTGAGGGCTCAATTATGCACAATTATCTATATTTACATCACATTAACTTTACTTGCGTCTCTAAAAAAGAAGTATTAATTATTTTTCAAACAGCTTTTATTCCTCACTTAACACTTCACACAAGAATTCTGATAAAGTTATAAAGTAAAGATTTATTCATTAAATTATTTTTTCAGTAAAGAAATATCTCTTTTCCAAACTAATCCTTCTTCTATGCCAGAGCTTCCCAATGAAGTAAAACCCGGTTAAGATGCCTTTCAGGAGATAAAGCGGTTTCATAAGAGATAACCGAGTTAAATCACATTTAATGTCTACTACATTAGATTGGAAAACAAAAGTTATGGTTATTTTGGCAGTAGTAAACGAAACGGAATCCTTACTTTGCTTTATTTTCCGTAGCTGCAGATATCTACATAGAAAGTCCGAGAACTATTGCTGTATAATAATGGTTACCCTCTCGTCATATTATTCAACGATAGTCAGCTGTTCGGACAAAGAGAGAGTCTTCCTTTGTTATTTAATTTTGGTAATTTTTCATTCTAAAATGAAGCAATTTTACCAGACTAACAATTTGAGAAGAATAATTTAAACAACTTTCGGTCCATCGGCTGAGGATTGCCTATATCGGGTTCCAGTTCATCTGAGAAGCGGTATTAAGCGGTATTTTTACCATGTGAAAGGGGCGGGACCGCCAGAAAACCGCGTATTAAGCGAGATTGCATTTTAATCGGGAGCGTTAAAAGCGGGTTTTACTGTATATCAATCTCATACGGTTCCCCAAATCGAAGCTAATAGAAGAAGATTTAATTTCGGTTACTAAACAAGGACAATGAAAGAAGAATTGGCATTCTGACCTTTCACTAAGGAAGATTTCATTTTTTGCTTCATTGAATCGCACCGTGTTCCTCAAATCAAATCTTACAATACGCATTGAAAAACACACGTCGTTAAAATGACGCGATGAACGACCTTCATTCAAAGATTTCTTAGGCATTCGACTCTAAATATGACGTCAGATCCAATAAATAATATTTTTTACGAGGAATAACACACCTGGGATTCCACCTGAAGAATATTCTTTTCAACTTCATTTGTGTTTTTTTTATATACATTACAATTTTTTATTATTTTAAAAGCGTATCTCCGTCCTGTCGATTGACGGTTAGTCTGACGGGATGTCAATGCTTCGTAATTGTACAGGAGATATTTAATTATTCCAAGAAGAAGAGTTATAGTATATTTAAGGATGTGGGAAACCCAACTTACATGAAAAAAGTTTAACTGGACCCAGGCTTGAATCCGGGATTCTCCTCTTCCTAGACTAGTTTAAGAATAAAATGTATTGTGTAGTGGGATTACATGGATCATTTAGTCATAAAATGTCGAAAATCAGAAGAATTGCAGCGTAAAACTTGGCAAAGTTGCGCATTTCCGTAAAGTAAACGCTCGATGTTATTTCGTTGCCGCCCACAGATGGATAAGATTACAGGAAAGTATGCTTACAAGGTTCCTGCTTTATGCTTGGAAGGCACATTTTTGTGATAAAGCAGAACACATCACGTTTACGAAGCAACACACTTATCATTTCAGTCAGTTTCATTAAATATTTTTCGAGAAATACGAGTGATACATTGAAATCAACGGATATCACTGATCCTGGGGTACTCGATTTTTATTTAATTTTTCATTACGGTTGTTCAGATCCATTAAAAAGGAATCTCGAAAGGTCTTCTGGCGTATCTCCCATCAACTTTATTGCAAACCAAATGTAGTATGAAAATCGTCCTGTAATTAATGTTCAATTAAATGGAATGTTGATTGAAATCAGATTTTAACTCCATTGTCAAATTTCTCGGGGGAAATCAGTGTACAACGAGACTCGCTTCATTCATTTTGTGGAATTTATCAATGAAGCACGGATTCCGAAGTTTTCCTGGATATTTCAGAAGCTTTCGCGCCGCTGAGCCCACCGGGCTTTGCGAAATTCATTTCCAACAGACGAAGGCAATTTTTTGAAAGCAATATGACATTTAAAAGACGGAATTCATCGAATTCGATGCATTTTTTATTTATTTATTATAAACGATACTTGCGTATCACATCCTCACTGTCCGTTGCATTTTGATGTTCGCTTCAAATTGGATAAATATTCGATTCGATACTTCGTTCCTCGCAAGCTGGAAATCGCATTATCTTTATCTTATCGTCATCGTTAAAATAGCATTCCAAATTTATTACAAAGATTAGATATAAATTTGTAATTACGTATGGTTATATTGATAATTATTTTATTTTTAAGGTGGTTAGAAGCATACTTTTATAGAAATAAAACTTCCCGTAAACGTTTCATGTAGTAAATTGAATAATTAACCAAAGGCGAAATAAGAATACGATTTTCCGTCGCTTAAATTTGTATTCGACTTTTACTTCCATTTAATTCGAGTTTTTTAGGTGTCCATCCCCTTCGTAATTTTGGTGGAATAAATATAAGAACTCGATTCTATTCGGAATTTCCCACACCCCTTGAAGCTATCAACTGAGATTTATCTTCTTTATTCACACCCACACATTAAGATCACATCTTCTCATGCGCATAACGTTTCATTTTAGAAATATTGAAATTCGATATTTCTTAAAAGCGTAATTATCAATATTATTTAAAATCTTACAAAGAAACCTCACTTGGTGTGACTTAAGAGATTTTTCGAATTTTTTGTTTTATCTCATGTTTAACATTTCCCTCTGCCGTTGATATCTTCCGAAAAACTAAAGAACAGTAAAAATATAAAAACTGCATAAATTTGATTTAGGACTAAAGAATTTCGATAATTATTTCTGTGGTGAAAGAAAAGAAAAAGGAACTCGGCGTTCGATGAGTAAGAGACACAGGAGTTCTCCAAGGGCCGAAAATCGACAAACCGTTGGGGGCAATTCCTCTTTCATCATTTGACTCCCCTTGATGATGGGAGCATAGCTCTTGAATTGCGCATCGGGTGCTTCTGAAAAGGCCACGGGGGTGATAATCCTTTTCCGAGGAATTGCGTCCGACGGTTTGTCAATATGCGGCGCCTGGACAATTCCTGTCCCGTAATTATTTCTGTGCAAGAACTACGTATTTCCAAAAAGAAATCTTAAATTCTTCAATAGAACATACAAGTAGTAATGATTCAAAAATAATTATTAGTAATGCTATGTTAAACCTTCCTATGTTAGCCTATTTGCTGCATATTTTGACGTAAAAGGTGAGTTTTTATGGTTAATTTCGAATTTTCGAAAATTTTGGTTTTATGCTTCTTTCGAGACGTTCTTTCGGAATATCTTTATCATCATTTAGTCACACCAAGTAGAGTTTTCTTTGTATTGATTAAAATAAATGATAAATATGATGTCTGTAATCATTTTAATTTGAATTGCGTAACTTGTTTAACCTCGATGTAGCGCAGAAGAGTTTGATAGAATAAAAGAGCAGTTCCGTGGAAACAGTTTGCAAAACTCTGCATTGGAGGTATACCGTAGTTCATAACCCCAAGTTCATCGCAAATAGATTTGCCCGTCTTTTACTTGAACTAGACACTGTAAATAGTTCAAATAGATGATAGACTGCGTCATCAGTCACGCCACTCTCATCAGTCGCAGATCTTACGCAGTTCAAGGAAAAGCACCAGACAATGGATCGAATGCTTCCGCTTACAATTTCCTCCGAATTTAAGAAATATTCACGAAGCAATGGAAGATAACACTGTAAGAAATATCCTTATAATGCAAATATTTTATTCATTACGAAAATTACGTTTTAATAAACCAAGAACAAGAGAATTAACGTGGATAATTATTGCATATATAGCCTAATACGGAAGGTACATGAAATTAATATTCAAAAATTTCTAACGTATTTTTTCGGAAGTTAGTGACATTTGATCAATAAATATGTAAAGATATAAATATATACTCGATGGTAATTATTATATAACTTGAAGTAAATTTGAATTTTCTTCCTTGAATTCCTTAATTTTATACTTATAGATCCTTGCTCTTAATCAGGGTTGATTTTTTGCTACTCAATCGAAAAATGGATTTGTTTAAGGGTACATATAGAGAATACACAAGCGCGGCAGTAATTTTGCCGGTGTGTCGCTTTACTATACTTCTTCAAGACCCTGTCTTTCTTATCAGGGTTACGTAAACACATTAATCTCCTTTTGCACGTTTGCTAAGCCGACGTGAAGAATCCATTCTCTCGAGTTCTTTTGTTCACTTTCCTTTCTTTCCCACTTTATTCCCGATTTCTACTCGATAAGCAGAGCCACACCCTCTTTCAACCCAGCCGTATTCTGCTCGAACGCTGAAATCGTTCATGCATAGTAACACCCGGTTAAGACGCTTTCCAGGGAACTAAATGAAAACCGCGTTATAAGCGGTATTCAGGATAACTGGAATATTACGAATTTTTGTTTGTCTTCCATGTGAAAACAAAAGGCGGTTTTCTGGCTCTTTATTTAATTTAAAAGTGCTTTACCTATTAAAAGACGAAAAGAAAATATATAATTTACTTATTTTAATAATTAATAGTTTACTTTACTTGCTGAATTTTTTAGATAGAGAGAGAGTCCGCGAGCTATTGTTGTGTAATGCTCGTAACCTTCTCGTCATACTTTTAAAAATTACTGCGTTTCGTACAGAGTGAGCGTCTTCCTTAATTTTGATGATTTTCACTCCATAACGAAGCAATTTTTATCGGATAGACTGTAAGGGTAGAAAAATGTAAGTAATTTTCGGTCAGAGGAGGTTTTCGAATGACGGAAGTACAGCGGGTAGCAGTGCATCTCAGCCTGGTCCAAATGAAAATTGAAAAAAAATGAAGAGGTGGACTGCTGTTCGTTAATTCTCGCTCTGTTTTTAATTAAAGATTAGTCTGCGTTTTACTTTATTAGTTCCGCAAATACTTGTGGTGTGCTACGTGGTGCTGTAGGACTCGCGCCATTAATAAATCAGCATTTTCTCAAGTTGTTTATGTTATTCGCAATTGTGGAATTCGAGCCCGAGATTTTGACTCACTCTGCGAATTTGCATTTACCCAATCCGCGGATTGAGCAGAAATTTCATGCAATGAGCGAAATCTTAAACGCACTCCGCGGAATGGATATTTCCATTTTCGCAATATCAGAATGTTTTTCTAATTTTTGGGTAACTTTCGCTGGGTTGGGTAGTGGGATGCGTATAGTATTTTATAATGTATTTTAAAGGCACTTAAGCAAATTATGATAAGATACTACCGTATTCATAAACTCGTCAGATATTTCAATCATAGTGAAGGGATGAATCGCATGATTAAAACTCCTAATGGTAGAAACAATCGAAAATAAGTTAATAATAAGTTGGTTATTAATGGAAAGGAATCTATTGTACACTCCCCTCCCCAATCATTCTGTAGCAGTGAACAATTGATTACTTTCCATTATTATGAATTTCTATTATTACACGAAGTCACACCATCGCATACCGAGTTAATAATTTGATTAATTATGTAAATCATGATCAACATACAATTGCAAGTTCTGATCATCCTGGTTTTATGACTATTCGTGCATCCTCGATTAATCAAGAGTGCATTGCATACTTACGATCGGAGATAGAATACAATGTGGAAATTGAAATAGCAGAGCCGTCCAAGTTGGAGCATCGTGTACTTTAATAGATAATAATCTTATGAATTCTTTCATAGAGTGTGACTGAAGACTAATTGGAATTCAATGTTTTCAATCAGACCATTGATTCTTACTTTTGAGCGAAATTCAAAATTGGTTAGGGCGTTGAGTGTATTCAGAATCACCTGATTTCGGAGATGACAGAGCAGAATCGGTGAGGAGGCCTTATCCACTCCATTACGCCATCATTAAGCTCCTCCGCCCTCTAATTTCCTCTTTTTTTCCACGTCTTCTTATTTGCATTTCTTCATAAGTTGCTATTAATTTCATCCAACCAAATAAAACATGAGACTTTGGTTTGAATCGAACGATGGAAATAAAACGCAAAAGAGCGTCACTTTTGTTGTTTTTATGAAAAATGACGTCAATGCGGTGAAGCGGATGAGGTGTTGGCATAATCAAAAGTGATGAAACAACCATGGATAGCGGAATGCACCTGTCAGCACGAATTTTCTTCTTTACGAACATATTAAAACTCGTCATTTCACACAATTCACACATATTATTCCATTTCGGAGCAGAATGTTATTGTTCATCTTTATTCACAATGCAACTAAATACAGAAAAACCTTTTTAAGACGCTATCCAGCTCAATACGCGGTTTACTGTCAGTCCCGGTCTTTCTTAGAATCGTAGTGAAGATAGTAGATCTTGTTTTCCAAGACAGAGCAAGAAAAGTAGAACATGCTTCGTAAGTAAACGAATTCCTCGAAACGCCAAAGTGTCTTTAACATTATTTGAAATCTATGGTATCTCCAATAGAAGAAAAACATCGTATATTAATATCACCTTTATACCCGTAGTTACGTTCAAACCATCGCATTCAATCTACGCACTATTAAAATATTATATATAAGTTTTCTTGGAGATTTTTTCTAGAGAGAAAAGCTATTTCCCTTCTAAGAAAATTTCATCCTCATCATATTAATTATGAAAAAAGTACTTATTATTTATATTAATGAGGCATGTAGTGTAAAGAGTTGTGAAGTGTTTTAAGTGTTTCCTGGTAATTTTTGTGGCTGCAACCTGACGACAGCAAAACTGCAACAAATAATAATGATATTATTCGGTATGGTGGAATAATAGATAAATATGGCGAGAAAGCATTGATAATAATATCAAAGTTAAATAAAAATTCTTCTGAAACGATTCTGATTTCTGAAAAAGTTAACTTATTAACACGGAAGCAAGAGTGACTTTTCTGGATTCGATTCACATCTCTGAAAAGAATTCCTATAGCCCTCGAGATTAAAGAATTTATTTATTTGCTCGGCAAATGTAGGATTGCTCTGTTGTCTGAAACGTTTTCATTTGTGGGATAATAAACTCGGTAGAGCCCAATTAAAAGTTTTCCGCGGAAAGAAAAACGTCGAAGAGATGTCGAACGATGTTTTCATCGGAATTCCAAAGTTTCTAAAGTGAGATAAGACAATCGATGGCAGAGACGCTTTCTCCAAAATCTTGTAATCGGAAAGCCGCAAAACTCATTAAGAACGAATTTCTTTTCGACGAGTGTTTGATGATCAACTTTTAAGATCAACTTTGAAGATCAACTTTTATTGGAACTCATTTTTTTCTATTTTCGAGATCGCCTGAAATGTAAACGATCCACAGAAAAAATGCTGACTTTTAAACCTCTAGTTTCTATAGGAATTTCGATTCAATTTACGTTTCTCCATTACTTTTCTTTCGACAAAGATTGCCTAAAATAGTGTAACGTTGTCTACTAATTGTTATCCTTATTTCAGGCTTACACTATCTTAACCGATGCAAGGAAGTATAGCCAGTACAACAAATCTCGTTTACGACGCTCCCGCTTTGTATGAGATTTTCTAATGGGTCCATCTTTTTTACTCGAAACAAATGGCAAAATTACCGCTTAAGACACTGCTACCCGCTTAAGCCGCGGATTTTTCCCGTCCCTAACCCGCTATAGCAAATTCGATTGAAAAAATTATTACATTATCTGTGTCGCAGTCCTCTATCTTACGCTTCTCCTTCAAAAGGGTTCCTGATCAGTCACATCTTTTTAATGGCTAGTTTTTTGAGATTGGAAGTAAGATATCGCGAAGCAATCTATATTCCCCTGTCGGGGCTGATACTAATTCTGAAATAGAACGGGATCTTCCTTATCAGTTTTGTCTCAGGGAAAACGTTAGATTAAGAACTTGTGTTTACGGGGAAATAAATATTTAATGGGTGATCCAAAATATATTTGTAAGTCTCGGAATGAGAGGAACAAAATCGAGCCAAGCATGCATTTTCTACTCAAGTCTACGATAGCATTTCCGAATATTGTTAATATATCTAACACAACTATTTGACATACAAAGTAGATCACAGTTTGAGTCGTTAATGGAGCAGAAATCGAACGCAAGAAGAACAAGAGAGCAAACAATTATTGATTGCGGAAGGTTATTTCGGCGCAGCTTAATCTGGTACAGTGATGTAACTTATTTTAATACCGGTTATTTTATTTACTAAAACCCTTGTGATAAGCATATCTGCTAGTAATTAACATTACTGAACAAAGAAGAGAAATCGTTTAATTGGTGGATATTCGCATGACATTCATAATGACTGTCTTTATTTGATGCCGAAAAAAGCGCTCTAAGAGATCACAATGCATCTAATGAAAAATCATCTCGCACTCGAGGATAAGGAATCAATAAATCCGGAACCAAGATCTTTCCATTAATTGAACCGAGGGAAAAAGTGCCTCTAATTAGGGCGATTGAAAATGGCTATCGGAATTCCGCTTTCATTTTTTTCTTTCCGTGGGAACAGGTGGTCTGTGTTTCGGGTCTTCTTCATATTGAGTAATCGCATCAAGAATTTTTCTTCCCCCGAAGGCAGATGGCAGCACGAGGGCTCAAAAACTTATTTTTGGGTCGCTCTCAACCATAATGAAAGGGAAGAAGTTGAAAAGTTCCGCACGACAAAAAAAACTGGGGCAGATCTTAAACGTGTTAAGAAACGCTTAGGACATCTGCCACTTTCCTAATCACGGGATTAAATGTTATGAGTGGATGTAATTGCTGTTTTGATGGCGTGATCACACGACTTTTCAAACAGAAGTGCCGAGAAAAGATGATACGGAGATTGTTAAAGACTGTTGGGCTCATTTCCTTAAACGTAAATTGGGATCAAATACAGTGAAACCCGGTTAAGACGCCTTTGGAGAGCCGAAACAGCGTCTTAAGCGGGATATCGTGTTGTGTAATACTGATTGTATTGCATCATATCTTTTAGGATTGGTCTGCTTTTCGCACAAAAAGAGCATCTTCATTTGTTACCTAATTTTGGTCATTTTTCAGTTGACAATGAAGCAGATTTTATCGGATAGGGAAGAATTATTAACTGCATAGGAAAGAGGATATCCAAGACTACAGCCTTTTCTGGTTTGTACAATTTTAGATTGCGAATTTTTTCTGCTCTGAGATGAAAGGAATATCTCCATCTATCTCAGCGATCGGTGAGATATGTTATACCAATACTTAATATACTATAATATATGAATCAACAATAGTTGGTTCAGTTTCACAATAATTTAATTTTATTCACACAAAATCAGTCATTCAAAAGAAGGAACCCTTTTAGAGACAAGAAGAGGAAAAAGAATGGAAAGATTATTTGGCTCATAGACTGAGCGAAGGCGAGTTGCGGTGAATCTGGGGACGGAAATATTAATCAGTCTGACAGTAAAATCTAACATTTATTTGGTGTGAAAGGACCGTGAGAAAACTGCGTATTAAGTGGGATATTGTCGTAACCGGAAACGTCTTAAACTGGTTCAACTATATACCAAAATAAATCATTTGCAGACACTCAGGTAAGGATAAGCATCATTTGGTAATAAAAGAAAAGAAAGAATCAAGATAAGAAAATTATGAACAATCGAAAGCTCGTATAAAATTATGAGAAAAAATAAGGCACACAAGAATCGACGTGATTATTCAATTGTAACGATTTTCCTAAAAAAGAAAGGGTTCATAAATTCAAGTATGGTTAGACCATGATAACCTGATGAATTTGCAATGGTTTCGAAAGTGGTAATGTTTGCTTCAAAGAAATTAATTTTGAAAAAGAATTGTTCGCGCTGGGGTGTGATCCCAATTTTCATGGACTCTTATCTTATAAAAACAGCAATAAACTGAGCGCACGTAGTGTAAAATTATTCTACATCGTCTACGAAATAGTTGGGAAAAAGATAATTTATGGTTGATGAAATCTTCCTATTCTTATCGCAGCAATTCATTTCCGCAAATCATGGCAGGAATTATCAATAAATGGTTTAATCTTCATCGCCTTTTATTAGCTCTCAGAATGCCTTGGGAATATAAAAAGCCATCACAAGGTTAGTTGTGATGATTCACTCAACGTTTAAACTCGCGTAATGATCTTCAAATGTCGATTACCTTGCAGACGGCTTGCCGTTTTGTTACCAATCGTCATTTGTATTCTATGATACCTCTCTTAAATGTTAAAATAATGCTTCCGCATTATCCGATTGATGCATGTATAAAAACACAGACTTGTGACATAAGTGTGTGGAAAGATATATCCATGTAAGTTTTACTCCATGGGTAAAGTTGACATGTATAGTATATTATGTTGATTTTAGTTTTTTACCTCGCAGTTTAGGATATCTTATGTTTCCAACTTTTTGATGATTTTATACTATAATGTATTCATACATACATTTCAATTCATTGAAAATGGAATTAATTAAGGCCATTGAGTTGTTTATCGAACTTTTATGCTCCAATAGATTGTGAAAAGCAATTGTGCGCTTTCTATGTTCCCTATCAACACGGTAATTTCATGCATTGACTTGGATTGGGGGAGAATTATGAGTAAATCACGTGACTTCGTCTTCGGCCACCGTAGCCAATCAGGAGAAAGAAGGACATTTATTCATTTCACGTTATCTGGACGACAATGTGATTTCAATCATTTATTTGAGTAAAATCAACCACTATATTTCAGCAATATTAAATAACTGAATTTACTAACATTAAGATATTTCCTTCGTTGTCTTTGCTGCCTTGCTAAGTTCACTTGTTCCTTGAAACGTGGTCTCATCTCATATTTTGGACTCTGCAACAGAGTGCCTTAAATATTCTTCGACAAGAAATGAAAAAGAATTGAATTTTCTTTCACATTCAATGCGCCTGGCATCGAACCCAAGACCACTTTGGAAGCAACCGGTAGCATTGATAAAACGTAATAAAATCTTATATTAACCTACTGATTATCGGGAACTACTTAGATAATATTCAAATTCGCTGCAATGTAGTCCTAATCCAAGATTGGGAGAATTTTGCACTCACCTGGCAACGAAGCCAGAATCGTTTTGGGAGATTTGATGGAGGATTTTCGTTATAAAATCTCCTCTTCCGAAGTAACTTACGGGAGAAAATCTCGAAGAATGCCCGAATTCAGCAGTTACAGTTTGCTTAACTTGCCGTAGTCGTAGATATTTAGAGAGTCCAATTTTCGTGTGATACTGGTTACGTCTATTCTTGTCATTATTTTTAAGAATGGTCTGCTTTTAGTGTAATGAAGGCGTCATCCTTTATTGCTTAATATCTGTCATGTTTCACTTTACAATGAAACAATATTTTCCTGATAGACAATTAGGGAAATGGTCTATCGACTGAGGCTTATTGGGATTGGCTATAGAGAGTTGAAGTACCGCGACAAAGTTCAGAGGAATAAATTATAGAACCCGTCAGTTCGAGATAATCATCTTCTCCGCGAACGATAAGCGAAAATAATCGATTAGGAAAGTAGTGTCATTGTGCATGCACTCTGCCACACGGCGAAAGGCGGCTTGCAGGTGTAAATGTACAACTGGGAGCAGAAAAATCCACCTTTTAAGCAGGTAGCACGACGTCTTCAGTGGTTTTTTTACCATGTTTTTAGTGTAAAAAAGACCGAAAGAAAACCACGTTTCATGCGGGATAGCGTCTCTAGCAGGCGCGTTTTAAATGAATTTTACTGTACATCGCGGAAAGGAGATTGCTCTATTTTGTCATGGAACATTTTCTAGTCTTCCAGGACAATTCGTCTCCATTCTCTAAGACTGTGTCTTATTAGCGATTCAGCAATTGATTCAGAGACGGAAATCATGACGCACCTTCAGAGATATCTTCTCTCTTTAAAATTAGTTAGCATGTGAAATAGACAACGCGTTGAAATCTACATGATCAGGCGTTAGATTGTGGAAAGACATTATGGTAAGGAAGAAAGGCACTGGTATTTTTCCACACTGTTTATTGCTGTCGAGCGGTATTGCTTTCGCTACCCGGAGTAGCATCTTCTGGTGGAACAACTTCCAGAAGATGCTACTCCAGGTAGCGAAACCGCTCGACAGCAATAAACAGTGTGGAAAAATACCAGTGCCTTTCTTCTTTACTAGAATTCGCGTTTATAAATTCTTTAAATATAACAGAGAAATAATAGGTAAATTTGCTTTCATTGCTGCTGAAGCGTAGCTAGTAAGTTTTCTATCGATGCTCATTTTGAAACAGACAATTCAAAAGGAAACGTATAACGCGCATTAGTCAATAAAGGCAATATCGCTGCCAGTGGGATGTCCGTTCATAAATTCATTTGCTATTAAAGCGTAATAGCGCCACGTGTGATTGCTGCGCAAATTTCGTTTCGCACATTAGCGTTCAATATCTCCGAGAGAAGGGCGGCGTGCGCTAAATGAATCCCATACGTAATAAGATGACTGAAAAGGTCCTAAATATTTTCATCTCTTTGATTCCGTCGTTTAAATTCGCTCCCGGTGACTAAGATGATTCGACGCAGACGGCAGTTCAAACACCGCAAAAAAGAAGCGTCATATAACGGCGTTATTTGCTCTCGTGAAATGTGACGTAATTCCAAGTGAAATCCGACAGTGATCGTGACTCTGACATCTTTTAATGCTGCGATTCTTCATACATTACTCTTCATTTCGTTGCCAATTTGTCCAACCTTGCTTCGTAAATCGATGAAGACCAACCAGTGTGCCGTGACACAATGGTTTTCTTAAGCTGTTAGTGTACCGCATTATACTCTTAGATGTAATATTCTGCGGATTTCGCATTACGTAATCAAATCTCATCTACGAGATTCTCATGGTTATAAGAGTACGAAAAGGGACAAATACTTGTTTATATATTTACATAACGTACATTTTATGTACCCCTCGTTTCTTTGTGCATCCATACAATAAATCACAGCGAATTAATACATTATATGAGTGAAATAGCGTCGGTTTTGAGCGCTAAGAGATTTTCAATTTACTGGTAGAAGGTATGAAAATCCAATTGAAAACGGGATATTTCTCATCAGGTGAACTGGTCCGAACGGGAAAATTTTTCCGCATATTTTTTCACTACCTCAAAGTATCATTGGAAAGAATTCTTGGGTATTCCTTAGCCAGAGATAAATCTTTCTAATCAGAAACAAATTAACTGAAAACCACAGAGGTTTGATAAACCTTAAAAATGAAATAACGTCAATTTTGGAGCTAACGTACTTTATAACGGCTTCAACTCTGAGATTTTGTCTATTTGATGATAAAATTTACTTTGTATATGTTTGGTTATATGTTGGTTTTCAGTTTAATATACAGTGTAATTCTAATGAGACAGATCATTATTTCCTTCTGTACCTTACCAGTTCGAAGTTCGTAAATCCAGTACTTTATATCTCTAGTACTAGTTTTCCATTATATTTTTTCGGTTCATTTCTTACTTCGGATGAAGATGTTAAATAGACTAAGAAAAAATTCGTAATCCGATAAGTTCGTAACTCTATTTCGCTGTTGAAGTTCATTAAAAATCACTATGTAAGGCGGAGGCTTTGACGGGACAAAGCACAAAATAGATGGGTCAGAAATAGTAGCTACATTTAATATATGATCAGTCAACATTTCTCCGTTTTTTATTATTAAGCCTTAAAGTTTTCATTCCCCATTTGTTTTTTCCCTCTAATTCTATTGTAATTTGAAGCGTAAAGTAGAAAGTATTAAGTGTGTCACAAAATTTTAGCCTACAAGGAAGTGTTAGTCATAGACCTGAAAAAAGTTAGAGGGATTTGATGAATTTTAATAGAAGAGTGCCGAGCAGAATGTAATTCCTCCAAATTAAGTAATTACTAAACTTGAAAGTTTATTTTTTCAATAATCCAGAGGTGGAAATATTCCCTTCAGTTCCAATGTATTTCGAAAACTCTTTTGATGTTCGCCGAGAAAATCTACGCCCAAAGTTAATCCCGTGATGAGAGGGTACTTAAGCAGTTAAAAGAGACATTTTAATGATGCTCCCTTCCTTTGGAGAAGAATTTTAATGAGTTATTTGAAAAGAAATCAAAGGTCGAGTCCAGCTGGCTCTGATTTAACGGATTCAAAGGGAAACTATTGTTCGGAATCAAGACTGCGGATTGTTTTAAAAATCTATGGCGCAATCTTATACTAATGATGTAAAAATAGAATGAAAATAACATCCAGGACTGAGTAAGTGATTCTGTTTGCTCAACGGAACCCAAAAGTCTTTGGTTTGGTTTTTCTACTTTTAAAACCGCATCTACAGTACTAAAACTGAGATACATATTTTTAAAAGATTAATCCCAATGAAATTGTTGAGGTGAATACCACTCAGGACTCTTTAATTTTACGTTATCTCCTTATTGCTGTCCCATTAAAAATTTTTTCTATTTGTAATTGACTGCTGAATTCGATGTTGTATTTTGAGTTCTGATGATTGGGTTGCATCAAGGTCAAATGTTGCATTAAACAATTTGTTTCAAATTTAAACACTATGCGACCCTTCATTTTAAAGGTACATTCAATCAATACACAACATTGAAAAATGATTTCAATAAACTGTTTCATTAAAAGCCCTTCAAAATGACCCATGTTCACCTAATTTGGCGAAAATTATGATATTTTAAAAATTTATAACTTTTGCAAATTATTTATGACTGAGCTGAGACTTTACTAGAGATGGTTTCTCTTGGAAGTACGCGAGTATAAAAATATTCATAACTTCGAAAAAAATAGAGGTCAATTTCTGTCCGATTTCCCTTGGAATTTCCCAACCTTTGATGCAATACAAAACTTCTTTATCGGGCGAAATTGGGTCTTAAATGTCTTTAATTTAACCCATTCATTATTTAATGAAAAACACATAACATGAAGTCAGATTTTAAACAAGAATTTGATAATATAAAGTGTAATATATACAAATTATTAACAAGGAGACAATAGAAAGGAAATAAGGAAAGGAAGAGTGGTTTCATGGAAGGAAAAACTGCAATGTTTTTGGAATATGATAGATATATCCACATTAGCAAAACATCCACGAAATGAAGAGAGGAGTGGAAAACCCGGGAGAGATTTAAGAAAGAGTGAAAGTGATAGATTACAAGGTAAAGGTTAATAAAAGTTACAAATGTTATTATTAGATACAGTGTACATAAGATAATTAGTATCCTTTGTCGTTGAAAGTATATAAAGAAAAATTATTGCGTAATATGAACATGTCTAACATGTCCAAATTTCAGAATGGAAATATTAGTTAATGCAGAGTAATTTACGATGTATAATTTACGGTGATCAAGTTTCGAAAATTTTCTTCAAATCTGAAATTAGGGCCACCAATATTGGAATAAAAGTTCACCTGAATTGCAATGTAATATTTGCTTTTAAATACCACAAATTTCTCAAAATATTCACGCCGTAACGTAGATAACTGTTTTACCGCTCCAGATATAATGTTAAAAAAAAGACCTTGACTTCTGGGAGAAGAAGCTGATGTTAAAATTGTCGGGATTCCGCTCTCACCAGAAAGATGTAATAGTATTAGCCCATCATTTGATGTATGTCAAAATACCCCGTCAAAAATTTCAGGGAATATTGAAAATGTATATATCATATTATCTGTAATTATCTGGAATTTAGCTGTCAATTAGCCAACCTTTTTATTGAATTGTATCCAGGGTTATTCATCATCAACGAAATGACCGAGTGGTTAGAGTGCTTACTACCAGAACTTCCGAAATTTTGAAAGCTTAATCCAAAAGTTTATCCTCAGTGGTTCACATCCTGTTCATGGAAAAATTTTTGCCTTAAAATTAAGTTTCACGTTCGCCAAGAAGCGTTATAAGAAGAAGCTATGAGGTTACCATAGCTTGCTTCTTTTATTGAAGGAATTCTTTACTTGGTCACGCAGTCGTATATTTCGTACTCTAAAATGCATATAACGTTTACTTTCGTTCTTATTTTGTCTCTTTTCTCAATATATCATGCGTTGGAATCCTAAGCAATAATTCACAACAAAAATAAGAATCTTTATTCAATTCCCATTCTTGTGACACTTATCTCGATTTCGCAGGAACCTTACTTCTAATTTAATTCTGCAAAAGAAAAAATGTTTGCAATAGATCAGTATGAAATTCACCTTCACTTATTTGGAGAACATTTTCATCTTTTAGTATACTTTTTTTAATTAAAGAAAGGTTTAAACTTAAAAAAGAACTAGCAATACAAAATGCAAGCAGAACATAATGGGTAACATGTAGCATTAAATTTGCCAAAATTATGCAAAAGAAATCGTATAATACGTCATTAAGTAATTTTTAGTGTATTTAATCACGTGTGCAATAATAGTTGAAATTGCTTCTTCCAATCACAGTGTAAATTCGAAAATCAGCTCCTATTTTATGTTATTATCGTAAGTTTACCTAGAACTTAAATTTATCTTTGACTTGTTGGTATTTAGTTACGTATTTAACGAGAACTAGCGGAATTGCCCGCTGATTCTCAACGGGGAAAATAGATGTAGGATTTAATTAGTAATGCTATTTGTGCAGAAGTGAAATTATACTCTCCAAAGATTTCAGATGAAAAATGTAGGGGGTCAAGACCCTCCGACCCTTCCTCTGTTTGCATATAGGTATGCATTTAAGCTTTCATTCTATGAAAATGAATCAGGTACAGTATTTATAATGTTTGGATAGTAAATACATATTAATATAACTTCAGTATTTTATTTGTTTTCATTTAATGTTATCCGTAATATGACTTAAGTTGCCTTTACAGAAACGGAGAAGATATAGGAGCTTTAATGACTCAAATAGATCCCAAGCAAACCTCTACTAATAGATTCCAATACAACTGTTTCGTATTACTCCACCACTGCTTCTGAAATCGTCGGAGAGTATAATTTCACTTCTTTACAAATAGCATTACTAATTTAATCCTACATCTATTTTCCCCGTTGAAAATCAATGGGCAATTCAGCTAGTAATATATAATTCATGAATATTTCGTCGGGTAGCCAATACGCGCCTCCCACCTGAAAAGGTCAGCTCCATCCTCACTGCACACTCACTGGTACTTCAAATTTCCCGCAATATTCAAAGTATTTGGCGTAAGATTTGAAATATAACCAGTATCCTCAAGAGTGCGCAAGATGTCGCTAAACCTGCCGCATCATCGGCCGCTCGATTTTGTCTTAATTTTCTGAAGAATCTGTGGGAAAAATCATCCAACTTGCAAAACGATTAGGCTGCAGTCGTCGATTTGCAACATTTCTTGGCGCGGAAGCATAGTTGCGTCCTGAAGAAACGGCCATAGCTGAATCACATACCGACCTCCCCTACAAGTTTTTCTTATGCCACACTGGCGTTGCCGCGTTCGGGTGAACGAAGGATCCGGCACAAGTGGGAAAGAAAAGAAAAGTAAAATAAAAGAAAAGAAAAGGAAATTTTATTCCTTTCGGTATGTTTGGCAGGTTGTGCTGCCCGACCGACGACAAAATTTTGAAATTCAAAAACATATCTTGATGAGCGGAAATGAAATGTTTGATAAATCTAAAAGTTATACCCTGAGAATGTCTGCTATGGTCTACGGGGGGTGCACGCGGCAATGTACTACCTTCAAATATTCTTCCTGTCCCTCTAAAATAATCCCCTTCCTCGACGTAATGTTTCTTCGTCATCTTGATCATCACAAACGAACGTATTAATGTCCTTTTGCAATTCGGTTTGATAAAGGAATACTCCAAAATGGCTGTAATTTTTTTCCTGCTATTTGAATATCATAGTTTACATTCGCTGAAATCTCAGTTAATTGCCTCCTCTTCATAAATTTTGACGTTACTTCCTACAATTAATTTGGTATGGATTTAAAATCCACGTGTATTCCTGTGGGAGGATGAATGTATCGGATTCAACAATCACCTTGGTCGTCAGGGGGACTGGTTGTTTACTACGGCGAAATTTTACAAAATTTTCGTTTATTTTGTCATATTTCTCGTAATTTAGATTCGAAAATTACATTTTACGATGATAATAAGATTCTTCATTCAATTTACCTTCGTTTGGTACTTTTCTTGACTTCTTAGGACCATTATTTCCAATTTAATTCTGTAAAAGTAACAAAGCCTGCAGGGTGAAAAAACGAACTTTACGTGCATTCCTTATGGAAACGTATTACGGAGTCCTGGGTTCGAACCCGAGCCTTCATAAAGATGAGAATAGTTTTCGTAGGACTTTCAGCATATTAGAAATAGAATGCAGTTTGTCTCATGGCTCTACGACAAATATTTTCCAAGATAAAAGAGGGAACGGACAGACAGACAGACGGATACACCGCTAATTATATATAAGATGGTTCAGAAAGCAGGATTCTTTAGAAGAAAGAAGTTTTAATTAAAGACTTAATTTACTTATGAAATTCAGAAAGAGCAAGTTGGTAGAAGATATAACCTATATTATGCCACCCCTTTGTTACCCCTAGCGTTATAGGCTGTGCAGATACTGCGAGAAAGATCAGATCAAATCTTTAAGTTGTGAATTGCATGTTTTAAGAAGGTTTATTCTTGCTTTCTTTCGCTTTTGCAAAGAGAGCATCTTAGTCACTTAATTTTGGTCATTTTTCACTCTGTAATGAAACTTATTTTATCAGATTGACAATTAGGGAAGAATAAAGACCTTTTTAACGTCACTGGTGGCATCATACGATCTCTCGAAGAGTACGCTCGCCCTCATTTTCTGGTTTATTCGAGGTAAGGAAGCACCGCCAAGCGAATTTTTAAGCTGCCGCGAGAAAAAGTGATGTAGAGAATCTCACTTTTAAATCAGAATTCGTAACAACTCCGATAGGGAAGTGGGATTATTCTGCTTCAGGATATCTTAATTTTACTCCCACAAAATAAGTCATTCCAAAGAAGAAATTCATAAGTAACCATCCAGGAGATAAAGTGAAAGGACGTAACTAATGGTTTCAAAAAATTTAGGTCCATCGATTGATGCGAAAGATTGGCTGAATTTGGTTTCTTCTGGAGACGAGAATAATCCGCGTCTTAAGCGGTATTTGTGCCATGTGATTCGAGTGCGAAGGACCGAGAGAAAACCATGTATGAAGCAGGATAGCGTTATAACCTCTATTTATCTTATATATGCATAGCCTTAGTGCAGATTATAGCAGTTAATCCTACATTTGAGAATTGTCTTAGGTGACAATCGTGAAGTTGAAATTACATCTAAATAGATTTTGCCTATTTTGAATGAAGAAAAGAGAATCGTATGAGTGGTTAACAGTGCATCTCATGATAAGAAATGAGAGGATGCATTCACGGTATTGTGAAGACGTCAACGGACGGAATCTGTCGTATTGTCCCCTCAATTGGTGGAGTTTCCCATGCATGTCAGAGTGCATTGTGTCCTCATTACGTTTTGTCGCCTTATAAGTGGAACTTCCGATTTCAATCACAGTAAAAGACGCTTTTCAGAGGACCGAGTGGATGAGCGGGATAAAGCTATAATTAAGATATTACAAATTATTATTACTTTACATTAGGAAAAAAGACACGTGCTCTTTAATTTTTAAATAAGTGCTCTCTACCGTAAAATAGAAAATAATTCCTCTTTAGTTTGCTTTACTTGACACAGCTATTGATACACGGAGAGTCCGCGAACTATATTTCTGTAATATTGGAAGACGTTAAGGCAACCAATTAATATTATATATATTAATATTATATGCTTAAAAACATAAGTAACAAAGGTTTTACACGTTACTCGTTCACTCGTCTCCTAAAATAGGTTAAGTAATTCCCTGACTTAGGCGAACTCGGAGTTACGAGATTATTGATTTTCTTTTCCAAAGGAGATACTTTGTTCACTTTTTTTGAAATAACTGATCATCTGTTACTAGAAAATGTCAATCTTACTAGGAAATTAGATTTGGAAATCGAAGATGATGACGTCAACGATGTACAGGAGCTTACTTATCGATGAGCTAATGGTGCTGAGTGAGCAAAACGTTACTGAAGGATTCGGCCTCAGACCCGATTGGCAGTTGTTTTCTTGACCATAAAGACAACTTCTTATCGACTTAAAATTTTGCATTTCCAAAAATGTCTTCGATGGTACACCCTAATCATATATTGGAATCGTCCTTTTAAACAACTCACAGAGAATCTAGCAAATGTTTTTTCAATATCTTTATAAAAGAACCTTAGGATTTTCCGATTTGGAAGGGCCTCTGAAAGAAAGGCAGCTTCGTGTTAGTCGTAGGGCATTACGCGGGGTCAGTACGCCTTCTGGCTATCAAAATAAGGAGGTGCATTTGCAGGAAGATTAGTTTTAGGAAATCCTTGGAACCATATCAGAAGGAAGCGGATGAAAGCTTTCTATCTTTCTTTCTATCACAGATATATTTCCCCTTACTTTCTTATGGTTTATTTTTTAAATTGACTATGCTTCTGCAACTTCATTCCCTGTCTGGCACGTATCCAGCATTGAGAATACTCAAAGTCCTCATGGGGATCGAAGCAATGCTTATCAGTCTATCCGGGAATCCAAAATCAGGGAAAGATGTCATATGCCAAGAGTTATCCGAAATACATCAAAAACGGCTTCCTCTCATTTATTTCTGGATATAACTATTCAATGTTTGCTGTCTAGTAGTCGGAAAAACCTTATGTAGAAAAAAAACTTAAAATAAATTTACGAGAAACTGCAGAAGCAGAGTAAGAAACTCCTGAATTTCTCAAATAATAATAAATTCTTAAATACGTCACTCAAAATTATATAAATTCATGTCACGTCATTTATATTTTTATTATTAGAAATAAATTCGGCGTAAACCGTGAAGATGCTTCATCATTAAAGAGATTAATTTTCATGAGATTAGAATCAATGTTCCGGAACAGCAAATATGCTTCTTATTTTGAACCCTACACACAAATATATGGTTGAAAATTACTTAAAATTATTATTATGAGATTAAATAATTAGTTTTAATTTATTTTAAATAGTTTTTATTTATTACATTTGTTCATTATACATTTCTGCCGCAGTAAGAAGTTTGATCAGGTGACAACGTTTGCTTGCACAACATTTGACAAATGACTGAAACAAAATCTGCAAAGATTTATAAAGTCAAATACGGAACATTTAGACATAATCAACCCCACCAAAAAAATACTTTACATTACAAATCACAATAACTTATAACTTTTATAGTTATCATATTTATTAATTATTGAACTACAATCACTACAAACAACTTTTAAATTTATAATTCACTCAATTTCACAAAATCCTAAGATATGCAAATATAGAGTATCAGTACATGAACAACATTGCCAACCAAGTACAATATCTTGCAAATAGCATTGTTAAGTAGTTTTAATAGTGTAGTGCAACAAATAATTATTGTAAAGATAATCCTTTTTGATAAAGGATAGCAGTAATTGATTTGGTCGTTGCTCGGATTTTAATAACTGCTATTTAAGAAGAAAACCTAGTTATTTAATTTCCATAATAATATCTCCATAGATAATTAAGCATTTAGGAAGCGAATGCATATTTCTGAGACAGTTCTTTCATTTTGGGTTAGTTCTCATTAATAAACAAAAGGAGGAAATCATACACCGAATCCTTCAATTTTATATTAATCAAATTAATTGAAAAAGAAACTGTGTTTTTTCTCTTTTATTGTCCTTCTTATACTGTGGTAAACATTCAGCAGCGAAGTCACGAGATTTACAATTTTCACTTTATAAGTAAGAGTCATAGCGAATGTTTTTTTAAATATTGCAATATGTGTAATCACAAGATTCCGTGCAACGATTATATGCTCCAAATAGTCCCTTTAGATTCATTCGGTCAACAGAAATCTTAAAATCCATGTGAATGGATACACCTATCCATATTCTTTGGGAACGTAACTGCTTTACCTCCCAGGGACATCTACGTTAAGCAAACATTAAGAGTGCCGAAAGTTTACTTTTAATCTGCTCCGTCTCTGAGCAAGTGAAGATGACCACTGGAATCTAGGGCGCTCTTTAACCTCCTGCCCTAATATGCCATCCCAGAATAGCCTTTGTTACTGTCCTTCCATTAAAGCAGGGAAAGGCGAAAGTCTCTGGAAAATAAATAGTCAAAATTAATTAATCTGAATTTACCCGCTTATTATGAAGATGCTGCACTGAAGTATCGTAGTAGGGGGTTCATTCAATTTTAGTTCTATATTAGAGTCAGATATCTTTCTTATTTCTATAAATATTAGATACAGCTTTTGTCTATCTAATTATATATTATAATGAGATATAAACCTATTTAAATCATAACTATGATAGTTACCTCTATAAATAAGTAAAATAATAAAGAGTACTTTATAGGGAGTGTGTGCTATTTCTAGTGCATGTCACTAGAGTGTTAGTTGTACCGTGTTTTTATTCCAATGGTAAGATATGATCTATAAATATATATTATGATAAGTATGTCTATTTTTCAGCTTGTATTATTGCTCTCAGAAGGCTTATGCTGATTTTTCTCACCCCTCTCTCTTTGTGACAGCTGTCGGTACTCTAAGCTTCACTTGTGTTTTTGAAATCCATAACTTCATCATTCCTACTCCCTCTTAATTTAAATTGCCTTTTATCATTCCTTAACCATTATATTCGTATATATTTCACATTGACGATAGGGTAAATGAATAAAGAGACTTAAAAGTGTCAGTTTTACCCAAAATGAAGACGTTAGTTACATATGTAAATGGATCTCAAATCAGACTGTCTTTAGTGATTTCGGAGTGAAACAATGACAGTTGTCGCGGGAGTTCTCCCGAAATATAATCCTGAACGCCCCATGGATATGGTGCCCTTTGAGGGGATTGTTTCAATTGCTTACCCTCTGTAGTGCTGTTATTAAATCAGTGTTCCTCAGGCTGTTTATGGTATATGTGGATTACAAGATGGAAGGTATACCTGCTTCAAACATGAAGAAGACCTTCTCTCAACGCAATTAACATAATCCTCATTTCTACTTAAATTCTTCGATCAAACAATCCTTCTCTGCTACTATTTTCGACATTTCTTAGTTTCCAAGAAGACATCTATATATGTATGTATCCAACAATCCGCCTTTCAGCGTGTGCAGGGTTTACATTCACCATGACTGTATTTTCCTAATCCATTAATTTCGCTCGTTCTTCTCTCAAAAATATGAATTTTACAATCGACTACTTTTATAATTCATTTCTGCGATCTTCAGAACGGCCTATGTCACAAGGAGAGATATCGACTATATCTTCTATGGACGTAATTTAGAAAGTCTGACGGGAATTGGTCTCCCAATATCCGATCGATTGTTTTAATAACTATTATTATACTATTTCTAATAACTAGCTTTCCGAAACATTTTTCCGCGCTGTTCGGGAGACTGTGTAGGCACGGGAGTCCGATAATGCGGCATCGTCCTCATTGAGGCACCAGCCATACAAACAAGGTGTAAAGAGGAACTCGTTTTAGGTCAACACAAGTGACTTTGAAAATAAACGTATGGCCATAGCAAAATTCCCAGTGAGAATAGGAAGTGAATAACGTATGATAAGAATATTTCTTAGATTCACATGATTTTCTTCGAAGTCTCCCTTTTCCATTTCTCTGCGTGTTTGATGAAGCTACTTTTTCTCCAACTGCTCTTATTTTTGACGGTCCACGTTTCATACCCTTGTTGCAAACCCTCAAATATAGCTTTACGAAGTAAAAGGCGGAAAATATAGAGATACGATCCAAGAGCGGAGGCGGATCAGAGGTCGAAAAGATCAGGTCGAAGCCCCCACAAGAATTATGAGAGAAACACTCAAATCTTATCATAGAGTATGTAAAATAAATCCTATAGATAACTCAGTCGCTTCACAACGGCAAAAATAACTAAAATATTTAATTATAAGTAGTCTATTAATAACGGCGTATTGTGGGTAGACATTAAAATTATGTAATGACATGAATTATGTTATATATCCTTAAACATTGAAATTTAACACTTACTCGGCTTATATAAAATTCTTTCCTAAAGGCAAAAACAATAACCCATAAACAAGTAGTCCTTGTAAAATATCAAAAACATTTATTTTCCGTAATAGGGAACACAATGTACGTATTAATAAGGCATGAGGAGTCTAATTATAAAACCGCCCCAGTCCAATCATTGAATCACGAAGCTTCTTCCTTCATTCATATTCTTCAACCCTCATTCACTTTAAATCCTTTCTTCACCTTATTTTCTCCCTCTACGAGAATTCTCTAATCATTTTCCTCACTATTGATGATAAGGATTCGCACGAACACACTTCCGTCTCAGTCGTCCTCAATTTCATATTTTTCTGCTGATCAAACTTCTTTTGTCAACCTCTGTACTCAAACTGACACAAAAAACACGGTTTAAATGCAGGAAATCGTTGGATCTATAAATTCAGGATCGCTTGGGTTTCGCAGGTTTTTATTTAAACAAATACCTCGAGTCGAAGTCCCATCAATACTTCACAAACAGTTGTAAAGACCCTTTATAGGTTAAATCAACATGGGACTTGCTTCCATCTAGCTTAGTATGTCATTATAATATGTACAAATATTAACTTAAAGAAAGAGTACTACGGTATTTTATTAGTGCTCGAAGTGTTTTTAAGGAAAATCTTTGCAACTGCGACGAAAAACTCACACCCATAAAGAAGGAAGGAAAAAACCACGAAACAGAGTAAAACAAATAAAAAGACAACATGCAAATAAAACTTGGAAATTCAGATACAGAAATACACAGATAATGGTATGTTTGAAAGATGAGAATAACTACGAAAAGAATAGTTACTATTTTCAATATAACAGTAGTAAAATATTTCAATATACAGAGCATGATTAAATGAGATAAATTAATATAATCTGATATACATATAACTAAGCATTTATTTCTTAGAGGAGAAAATCATCATTGCAAGTGATGATTCACCAAACATGCTGCAGTACGCAAATATAGTCCTCTGGTTTCCTTTAAATCGGATCAGTTATTTTACGTATTCTCAACTGATTTCAAGTCAATTTCTACAATGGCTACCACCTGGCCTCGTGCCTAATCGTAGTCTAAAGTATAATAAATAAATAAATAAATTTCACTTCCGAATGCTTTTTTACCAAAATAAAATTCCAATTATATGCAGGGTTACCTAATTTTGACAGCGAAAAACCGGGGAATATTAAATGAGAGTCAAAATAGAAAGTCAAACGAAGACAAAAGCGGGTCTTATTTTGAGACGTAGTATAATCCAATTTTATGAGTCTGTCTGCTTTCTTCTATGTTATTATAATCTTCTATAATCATTCATTTTACAGGCTGCGGACCCTTAATCAAATATTTGAATATCTTTTCTTAATCGGAATTTTTCATTCAAACCGAGACAATACGAAAAACTGATCGGTCAATAAGTCAACGTGATATTATTAAGGACCTCTCAATTTTTATAAAATTATCAAATAAAACAAAGACGGGAGATAGCATTTTTACACAGGTATTCCACAGACCGGATTCGATGAGACATCTACTGACATCTACTACATTAGATGACGATTATTCGTCGAAACAGGTCGTGTGAAACAAATATATCAGTGGAAAAGTACAACCTCTTGTCATCTTGTCATCGTTTCGTTTATTATGGAGTTCCACAAAACGCCTTCCTCCGTGAATTTTAATAAAAAATTATTAGTTTGATGAAATATTTCCGAATAAAATAAAGAACATACTCTCGAATATCCGATTGCTTCAAATTCTGTTTATAATATATTGAACTATTTACAATAATATTGATAAAAATTAAATATTTTTTCACGCGGAAGTTGCTTATTTTCCGATGTGGCTGTTGCATACGCAGATTACTTATGCAATTTTTATTTTTCACTGTGTTTCAATCTCTCTTTTCCTTTTCTTTTTCACTTTTTCCTAAAAATTTAGCAAGTTTTTCACACCCTCCTTCTCTCCGCAGGTTTTCCCATAGTGAATTAATTATTTTTGTGATCGAAAATATCAGTTTTTCTCTTCACATAAAATCTTTATTTCCTTTTCCTGTATATTCTCTATTTTATTATTTATTTCTTAAAATCTGAATTCATATATTTATAGACTTTGAGACATAGGTTAAATAGAAAATGGAACTATCTAGTCCCTATTTCGTTTTATAATGAAGACGTTTGTTTCTATGAAAATACCATTTTTCCTTTCAGTAGCTCTATTCCCTGATAACCGTCCGACTGCGGGAGACCACACAATTTATAAATAGATGAACGACTTTGAGAATTACTTCCGTTACATAACTCTTTGAAATGTTCCCACTTAACCTAGATGAAGAAGTATTTCCTTTCCTGTACACTATACAAGTTCCCTATCAGACCAACTTCCTTTATTTCATTGGGAAATCATTATCTTCACAGTTTTGCTGTGCAAGCCTTTCGATCTAATCTGTCATTCTCAGAAAAACTTATCTCTGATTCATTCATACTATGGAATACATCGGAAGTAAATCTTAGGAAAGCACATTCTACGGATGGCAGAGCGGTGAAGGAGGTCCCGGGTTCGATTCCCAGTGGGGACTCTCGTGCGAAACAACCTAAGCTATTGAAGCACTGACAAAAATTATCAGTAGTACAGTGAATATCATTCCGGTTTTCGTCGTAATACGGTTCTAGATTGTCATTTAACTTAAAAATAAAATTAAACTCTTGAAGAGAAGTTTACAGAAAATCTTATTCATATTTATAATTCCATTATTAATTTTTGAATTTTCATGCTTTATTTTTTATATAAATTCGTTAGATTTCTCAAATTTTAATTCTTATATATTATCTTATTTAGTGAGAAAGACTTTAGAGAGACAATTTAAGAAATAAAACAACAGAATTCAAACTTATTACATTTATTTTATGTAGTCTTACGGGAAATTCGCATGATTTCTTTGGAAGATTGTTCTTCTTACATTGCTATTTTTGATGCCCATCTTTTAGAATACTTGAAGATAATTTTGGTTATATATTCAGTATACCTTAGTATTCAAAAGATATTTAATCGCATATTTTTACTTTCTATGACATATCACAAAACCTCTTTTGTCCTTAAGATTACGACGCACTAATTACCTGGAATGCATTATGGAAAAAATCAGAACTAATCTTTTAGCACGGTTTCGCTGCACACTTTATTTCAGGAACAACTTAGCTATTGTGTACGAGATAAGCATACTGTACTTGTAATGCCGCAAGCTATCACACATTCACGTTCAATCATTTGATTCTATCAATCTCAATTTCAGTTAACTCGCTTAATTTCTGTTATGAATTCGAGGTGAGATTAATTCAAATTACCATCAACTTATGATAACGAAATTACCCAAAGCGCTTAAGGGTCCGTTTCCCATGATGCAACTGCTTTCACCGCCTTTCCTTAGAGATCTGTCATTGACATTGCGTCTCTTAATTTTAGTGACTGGGTAATGAATCATATTTTCACATCTTAATTTGTTCCAACGTTCTGAAGAATCATGTAGAATTATACTTTTTATATTCGGTAGTTGTTGTTTAATTTTGAGCTTACAAGAAATTCTTGGAGTAGATTTATTTTTATAATAATGTATTAATATAAATTACAATGTTTATAATACTAGCTGTATTTTAATCAAAAGATTTTGAATGATTAAAATTTTATGAGGATGGGATTCATGAAAATTCTCATCACTGAAATAAAAATATTCTATGCAATAACAAGAATCTTGTGGAAACTTTTCAATTACTTACTATAGGTGACCATCTAAGGCCAGATGATGTATGTACATTGTACATAAATATATCCATGTTATGCGTATTGATCTTATTTAATTTTGAAGATTTTTGTATGTTTGTAACTTATGTGATGTAATTAATGTTTTAATAACTTTTAGCCTTCTGCAATGGAGTCTATCTGAATTCCGAAATATCTCATCATGTGTCTAAAATCTTCTTTCATTTGATGGCAAAAGAAAGACATTTTAGTTCCTCATAAAGTTTAGTCTGTCCATTGGGACCGATTTTTTTTCGGATAAGAAAGCCGACCTTGCTTCATTACCACACATCCGTTTAATCTGTTCTTTGGTGGACATTATTCTGCGGATGTGGTTCGAAGGAAAACCAAATTTCATAACCTTGATACGAAAATTGTTTAATGTTAATTACGTAACATGACAATTCATTTACAAAACATGAACATCCCTTCATTTTGCACCTTTTCACCTTATTTTCCTGTATCGTGTAATCCTCAATTGCCTCGTTCATAATATACTAAATAAATTTATGTTTCATATTTTCCGGAAGTGGGCAACGCATTCACTTTTGTGATAACAATCTCGAGTTCGATTCCTGGTGGAGGCCTATGTGTGTGATTGAACTTAAGTGTCGAAGCACTTAAGAAAATAATATCCAAAATCTAACTAACCTTTACGTAAACTAAAATAGACTATTTTTTTCAATTCACTACTATACTCTTGTACTATTATATGCTCTTGTGGCCATCCGATGATGAATTTAGTTCTTTATCCGGCTGAATGTTTAAAATTGAGTTACGATTTGTTATTCCGCTTGACAGAGGTTCACGCATTGATTTTCATACGGAAATCCATTCTGTTTCCGCGTTAGACATGAGGTTGGAATGCCTTAAAATCCTATAATGTCTGCTGAGACGAATTGTTTTCCGGATAAGACAGCCTCCGATCTGAAAAGTTTTCAAGGACAGGTTTCCTAGCATATATTTTTGCGCAAGAATAATTGGAGATGTGGATATTTATACGATATGATGATTCATAATGTTGGATTATTGATACGTTTCATATTTCAATTTAATTTCGATCGTTTTACTATATTGGCGTATCGTTATCGAATTCCATGGTTTAATTTCATTCTATACATTATACTCGTTATTTATCTTTCATTGAATTTCAAAAGTAAGACTCTGTACATCTTCCTCCCTTTTATTGAAGTGACATATTTCACCATCGAGATGAAACAACTTTGCACAACTTTTCATTGTTTCAATTTTTACTGTTTCAATGACGAATTTATCGGAATGATAGATTACTTGTGTATTCGTTATTTTGAATCGCCTTACGTAATTTACGATTATTATTAAATTTGGTCAACTGTCTCTACACAATGTAGGAATTTTCGCGAGATGCGCAATTAAAGAAGAATAAATAAGTTTCTTTGTAGAGCATTTGCCGAATCGCGTTATAGGCGGGTTGTATATTTTACAGCTTGAGAAAAGCGCGCATTGCATTCAACCCGCACTCTTCACCGTTCCTCCATCACGCGCTTTAACAAAATGAAAAAACGAACGAGCATCGCTCAAAACGTAGGATTCGAAATCCCCCGCTCACCTGCTTCCCCTACATTTTGTGACATGCGCTTTAGGTGGAGGGGTGAAAGGTGCTGGGAGGGGAAGCGATCCGAGTGCCAGTTGCGAAGGAGGTGCCCGTGGTGTTGGTCGTCACTCTCTTCGCAGCGGCTCATTCGCATCGGGAAATAGTGAATGAGATAAAGTTGCATCAAACAAAGTGACCATCTCAGCGAGTGGTCTCCGTCGGACGGTATTTCATGTGACCCGTTTCTTAGACAGTGCTCGTGGATATCAGTGGCGGGTGTTTCACGTGCTCTCGTTCGGTATTAGAATCCTCATCGAATGGCGTCCGGCTATGGATTGTGTAGTCCGGGGACCGGCTTCATCTTCCTCGCCATCTGCTCTCTTGTGCTTGCGTTCATCTCTCCCAACTCCGATGCTGCAGCTATCGACAGTGAGTATCCCTCGCTTTCCTTCCGCATGTGCTCTGCTCTCTAACGCCTTTCGAACATCGTGTGCAATTCGTTTGATGAAGTGCTTGGGATTTGTTTGAAGTCTGGTTGATTTGCTGGTGTCTCCTCTTAGATGCCGGCATACTTCGCGTTCTATTTATCCCAAGGAATTTAGTCCTTTTTTCAAGTCCGGTTTTCCTTGAGATTTTTCCGGGGTGCACGCCCTTATGAGTAAATATACCCTAACTCATTATGTAATTCGTTAAGATCGGTCTTACGTAGAAACTAGTCTCGGTGCAATACCATTAAGTAACAATATAGCACGTTTTCACGTGAGAACTCGTCCCAAGCCGTGCCCAACCTGATTTACAGGTCCTTTCAGCTATGTCCGGGATCGACGTGTCGTTTATTTCGCTCCACAGTGTGCTTTAATGTATAGGTTGCATTCATTCTTAATTTTTTATGTAAAAGCTATCACTACATGCGTGTATTTAAATGAATGCGTTTATTTAAATACCTATGCCTTACGTAATGAGTAGATCTTGAAGTGGATCCTCACATAGGTTAAGAACACAAAAGAATTATTTTCATCTAGTATATCTGAGGTTAAAACTTTACGTAACCTGGATCGCTCCTGTGCAGAGAATCATAATATTTATTCATAAGATGTTTTTAAGTTACATCCGATCAATTTGTACTGCTCATTAACGTAACATTCTTTGTTCCAACCCAAATGTATTTGGCCTTTAAATGAAGAATCCAAGTGCTTATTCGGGTCCTAAGCAGTAGGAAATCGTAATTGCAGGCAATATCTCTCCTAAACGGTCGCATATTGCAATTAAACGATGGCGAGCTGAAGTGACCCAGTGCGAAATCGCACGTTTCGCAAGGCACGTCGCGACCAAAATAATTTTAATTGCGATAAATTTCACGTGGCTTCGGTCCATTCTTAGTTCGGATATAGTCGTCGCATTTTGAGCACTCGGTTGATTATTTGCCGATGAAATTGATTCCGAAATGATAGTGCGTTTACTATGCGTGCGTCGAAGGTCGAGTAACGGCCGAACCTCGTGAGTCGCTTTAAAAATGTCACGATGATGTTTAGGCGGTTAGATTCGTTCTAGAAAAGAAAATACAGTAAAACCCGGTTAAGACGCTTTTTAGGGGACCAAGTAAAAACCGCGCTATAATCGGAATAGTGTTTGACCGGGATATATTATTATTGTTTTTTTTTACACCAGGAAACAAAAGGGAAGGCTCTTTAATTTTTAAATATGAGTTTGATAAGGTCGTATTTTCTAGTTCCTCAGTTTGTTTTACTTTCCACAAATATGAAGATAGTCCGCGGACTAACGTTGTGTAATAATGATCTCGTCGGATATTTTAAAGAATGGTCTGCTTTGACGAGGAGAGAGTTTTCCTTTGTTAATTAATATTGTTCGTTTTCACTCAACAATGATGCAAATTTTAACAGATAGACAATGGGAATAAAATGATATTAATAATCCGGCCTCTAAGAGGATTGATTGGTCAATCGTAAAACAAACTCTATTGGGCTGTTGATTATCCACGGGTAATTTGCCAAGTGCTTTGTGTTGGAAATGCTCGCAGAGTCAATTGGCTGCTTGGAGTGGACACTCTATGAGACACACCTCACCAACGTTTGTTTTCGATAAGTGGAATCGTTCTTTATGTGGGAAAATAAAGTGATGATGAAAATATTCGTGGGGAAATAATTTGTCGCTGTATTCGAAGCCACGCCCCCGTACGACATGGTTTTTCTAGAATTTTACCCCAACGACTTTTTACGTGTGTGACATAATGTTATGAAATCGGTGTTCGCTTAACTTCTTGCGTTTATGGCGAGTAATTTACGAAAAGAAGAGCAAAATTAACCTCAATTCCAAGGATCCGACCTTATTGACTCAAACGACAAAATTCAGTGAAAACATCCGCAGTTTATCGTTGCGGCTTTCCTTAAGATTAGTTCTTTCCTAATTGACTAACCTTAAGCATAAATTAGTCCTTCTTTTATTTATAATCTATCATCGTAGCGTCGGACTTTGTAGAACGATATTGTAATGTAAGGATGCACTTAATATTTCAAGTTTACTAAAGTCCGGTAATCTTTATTTAAAGTACTTCAACTGCAAATATCACTTCTACTCGAAATGTACCGTCATAATTGACAGGATAACCTAAGGTGATGTTTTATTTGTTCTGGATTGACTGGGCTTCAATGTAATGTTTGAGTTATGAATTACTTAAAAAGTTATGTTTAAACTCAATTTAAACGCACACGATCACACACATTAGGTTTAAACATCACTTTAAATGCATTTTAGGCTTGAATATCGACTATTTTGCGGTTTGTTTCAGTGAAAATATTTACGGCTTAAGTCTTCCATAAATAGAGATTATAATTCTGGGCATTAGAATTTCGGCTGAATTGCGATCGTCAGATAATGTAAACAAAGTGTTAAACTACTGTTTCTTTACTTTAAATATATTCTTACAAATATGAGTAAATTTTGCGACCAAAATAATTTTGTATGATCTGAGTAGATTCGTTGTCATTCAACTATCATCGAATGTAAAACTGATTTGGTCGTATTTCTCAGCTCTTACTACACTTTCATAGCGAAATAATCAAATCCATTTTATATTCACCGTCACACTTCGAAAGTGCGCTGCACGAGCTCCGTTCGTTTCACCTCCGTCGATTCACACACAAATGTAAACATTTCCTTTCATTCCGAAGCTCATCTATTTACACTAAAACCAGTTTAAAACCTTCTACTTTCTCGGTCCCTTGAACGCGAAAAACATGGTAAATATACCGCTTAAGACGCCTTCTTAAGATCCCCCAAATGCCAATCGTTCGTCTCATTCGATAGATATTTTACGTCACCTATATATTATGCTTCTCCTTAAAACGTTGGTTCCTTGTGAATGTCTTCTTTTGAATGACTAATTTTGGGAGAGTAATACCGTGAAGTAAAAATATCTCCGTAGGATTTAATACCAATTCTGAGAGAGACTTTTTTCTCAGGGCAACACGTAGATAATCCATAACGGCATTTCCTTTAATCACAATCCTAAGTTGTAAAAGATACCGAAATAAGCAGAAAGGGAGAGTGCGTAGTTGTAAAGAGATCGTGATCCTCTCCTTCTCGTGATGTTGAATTCTTCCCCAATTGTCTATCCGGTAAGAACTGCTTCATTGTAGAGTGAAAATGACCAAAATTAAGACGCTCTCTTTGCGCCAAAAACAGAATTTTCTTCAAAAGTATGATGAAACGCAACCAACATCATGCAGCCCGATTCGAATGCTGTTTCGCTGAAAAGCGTCTTATCCGGGTTTTAGTGGGTGTGTGCTTTGGGGCGCGAAGCGGTGCATGAATGGGATCCCCTCCGAGTCACGCCACTTTCCCCTCTTTCGGATGCCGCAACTAGTGTTTCTTTTTTTCCGCCGAACCAAGGATTCGTAATTGGCGCATATGTTTACGCTAAGCAGCTCTTTTTTTATTCTTCCGATTCTAATTGTGTGTTCGGCAGGTCGACGTCCTTGCAGTGCTTATGACACTCGTTCGTCAAGTGCGCTTTGAAAGGGCTGCGGACTAATTATCGAGGTTTTGCTTCTAAAGATGAGTTAGACCGTTAAGAATAAGGGCGTTGCCCGCACAAGTATGAAAAAAGACATTTCGTTTTATAATTATTATACGTTCCACAGGGAAACATAGTACGATCCCTCTTTACCGGAATAATTAGCCTCGGATATGTGTACAGTGGCTCGTGTACGAAGAATGACGCGGCGCAATATGGTTTCTGTTTACATATTCTATTTTCCAGGAATTGTTTTGCTCTTTGATGAGAAAACGGATTACGCATTCAGCAATTCTCTTCTGAAGAAGAAAAAACAGAAGATTACAGATCTTTTCAAAAATTACTATAAACATGTTGCCACGTGGACATATATAATCTTCTGAAGTGATGGAAACTCATGTTCACAGTAAAAGCATAAAATAAGGAAAGACCTTTACCGCAATTTTTCATGCATTCTTTTGCACTGGACCAAATGTCACATGAAGGGATGTGAGGTGAATACACCGCTCATTTGTGGGCTCACGCATACACGAAAGCGGTTCCGGGTTCGATTCCCGGTGTCAGCCCAGATCTCAACTGTCGAAGCACTTTTAACAATATTGCTATACTTCTTGTACGTGCGCATTAAAATTTGTAGAGGAAATAATTATATCTTTTCTAATTTTATGTTTTTAATGTGAACATGAAGTGTACTTATCGGATCAACCTGCTAAAACTACAAACGGTCAGATATACAATTCCGAGACGGCTGGGATTTCATTCTACTTACTAAGATCTTTGTTTATTTTGTTCTACTTTTGAGGGAAAGAGCAAGTAAGTAGTAAATCTGAATTTGGAGACCTCTTAAGTTGATATTAAAAGTATATAAATGCGTAAAACGAGTTATGCAACAAAACTTGACTCTGCCCACAAATGAATAATTTCTTTAAAAGAGCGATCCCGGTTTCGAGGCCATCATCAGAACATGAGTGAGTCAGAAAATGTTCTGATGGTGACATTCTTTTAAATTATTAATTTGTGACAAAGCCAAGTTTTTTGTCGTTTAAGCATGGATAAGTTCCACCGGGTATTGCGGTATATTTCTGTATATTTATGAATAAATTTAAGACCCACTATACGAGTTCGAAAAAGCTGAGATCGCTGTTCGCAGTACACATCCACTTGAGAGTGCAATACGCTTGTTGTGAGAGCTGTTACGAAATAAGCAAAGCGCAAGAATCGGAGGTTAGAAAAATGTTCAATGTAAGCGAATACCTTATCTGTGCACCATTTATGAAAGACCCTCTCTCCAAGATGAATAATTCCCAAACCAGATTGATTTGTGGGGACGAACGGGGATAAATATTTAAACGAATCGAATAATCATAGCGAAGAAGTTATTTATGGCATTCGAACGGAAAAAATGTCGCCAAGTTGTGAATTATTCATTGCAGGATTCCCAAATTTTGTGACACCGATGTTAATTCGAGACCTTCCGCTGGAATTTGAATAAAATATGAGTGAGAAAGAGTATTTCAGACGTGACGTGTAGTGCTGTAGTCAATATTCAGTAAGGTCAGGGCCGGTCCAGGTTCTAAGCGAACAAGGGCCGGGGTCAGCGTGTGGAAATCTATGCTTTGAATATCAACGAGAGATGCTTTATAAAGTTATAATTATATACTATACCGCTATTGCATTCTTCGCTAATTTTTTGGTTGTTTTGACGTTTAAAATATGTCAACAGAATACCCATCTTGAAATGATAAAATAATTAATTTCCACATTAGAATTTTTGAATGCGACTCGTCAACGGGTTGACATCTTCAGCTTCCAGACATTCTTCAAAATTGTCGCATAAAAAATTCTACTGTGAAATCTTTCAGTGTTTTTATTTCAAGATGGGTGCTGCAGAATTCCACCAAATGAAGATTGAGCTTGTCGAGTTTATTTTTACTCAATTAGTAATTAAGGGAAAATCGAAAAGCCAGCCTTAACTGCAACTTCTGGAATAAAATACAACTTACGTTTAAACCCGGTTAAGACGCTTTTCAGGGGACCGAAGGAAATCTGCGTTATTAACGGGATAAATCTGTAACCGATATTCTCGTGATGAGAGAGTAAGAAATAAAGTTTCAAGTCAACTTTTAAGAGTGCGAGTTTACCACAAATCTTGAAGCAATTATTGACCAAGAAATGTTTACTCGAAAGGTAAAATGGAACAATTAAGAGAGAGGCTGTTCGCATCAGTAAGATTGATCGCTGTGTCTCACCCTTTTTGCTATGCAAAGCATTCCCAGACGCTGTTTGATCCGAGTTTGGATTCACTCGAAATCCCACTCGAGTAAGCCTTTATTTCCGTGCATCATTCCTATTTACTCCGTGGCACACCTTTCTGCAAATCGAAAAAGCCTCCGTGTGAAGCAAAGGGGAACTTTCCCTTGGTTGTGTCAAACATGCGATACGTTCGCTATTCATAGCTGAAGATGATGTCTCCGCAACGGCAACGTTGAAAGGAAGAATATACATCCCTTAAAATAGTTTATATTCCCACTTCGCGAGTTTTTTTATTAAATGCGAGTTTGTTGGTAGGGTTATCGTCACAGCCTTATTTGAAACTTTGTTAGGGATTAAACTGAGTCGGGAAGAATACGAATAAGAATTTTTACAGTCAAAGTGGAAAAGATTTTTAAATGAATAACTTAAACCTTTTATGAATAAATTTTCACGGATATTTCCGCTAGCGACCCACTCAGCATCTGTACTCTTTTTATCTCAATAAGAAATAAGTTTCCATATTTGATTAGTATTTGAAAAGGTTTCGAATTATTTTAAGGACTACGAGTAGAAAATTGCGTAATATTTTGACGTCATTATTTGTACGTATACAATTATAGAACATTACCATTTAGAAAGCCCGTCCATTAATTACACCATTAGACGGATTTACTATAACGCATACTAGGCCCAAACAGAGTCCTCGCCTTTAAGTGGCCCTAAGGAAGGACCTTTTGCTGTTCTTTAAAGCAAATAATATTGGATCTCAAATTGGCCCTTGCACATCCGTCCCTTGCTATTTCTTTATTTATTCTCCAACAACGAAAATAGTTTATAAACTGCGAAGACTACCTCTACAGATATTTTCCATTCGAAAGGCGAAAAAAATTCGATATCTTTGGGGAGACCCGTTTGCTTTCAAAAAAATCCGGGCCACTTCTTGAGTAGAGGTTTCTGTTTTGGCTTTTTGTTTCGTTTTTAAAATAATGCAAAAATAGGTGCCGTTCAATTAATGAGCGACCTTCGGTGCTAAATTCGGCAGCGGTTTGCAGCCGATATGAAAAATTCGGGAACCGGTCTGTTGCTGGGCGGGTCCGTACAATTCAAAAGCCAAGGAAAATGGGATTTTTGTTCTTTTCCGTGACATTGGTTCCGAAATCCATACTTCCTGCTTTTGTATCCCATTGTACAAGAAGAAGAGAGTTAAGCCAGAATTTGGAGGATCTACTTCAGGAAAGACCTTGGAAAGAATTCAGTGCAATTGAAAAACCTTTGCGGTGTTTTCAGCGGATGGCAGCAATGCGAAGTGTTGGAGGCGGAAACTGAAAGTTATCGAATTTCAACGTTAATCATTGCAGTCAAATCAATCAGATTGATTGTACGTTGGAAATTGGTCAGCGTGTTTACAGTGATTAGAGCGTAAAAATTAAATATCGTAGCCATTAAATATCGTAAACAAATGAGCCAGAGATTAATATATGAATTTTTGGGAATTTCTTGTTGACGCATTTTTTCTTGATCGGAGACCCCTACTTTTAGTGTATTATTTAACTGTAATGTATAGGAGAAATTTAAAGGTAAAATACGAAAGTCAGTACCTAAAGTATGAACGTAACTTTAAAGAGTTCGTATAAATTGGATGCTTAAGTTTCTCATCGCAACATTGACATGAAAAAATTATAATAAAAATGTAAAATAAAATCTTTAAATGTTTAGCTATTAATTAGCTCTAGTTTTTTTGCTATGGGCTCACTTTTTGTTCAGCCGTAAATTTTAATTCCCTATATTTTGACATTGAATATGAGAAATACCGGAATTTTCGGCGAAGTCTTTAACGAAACAAATCGCATTTTTCGACGATATGGGGCTCTGAAATGTTCAGGCTAATCCGAGACGTCGACTTGCAGTCGTCAGAGGAGAATTCTGCAATAGTAGTTGTGTCGCTATTGGACATTATTCTCATCAGTAGTCTATGCGCTTTTAGACATTGGATTCTGCGAATTAAAGTTGCGGTTATTGCAGGAAATGAGGGCTATGATCTGTGCTAGCCAACGGTATCTGCGGAGGTGGAATCCAAAGTGAATTGAAGGCCTTCTCTTGTTAACCTTGGTCGATTCGTCTTAATCGCTTACTTCCAATCGGTTTCTTTGTTTCCTAAGGGGACTTGATTCACCAATATAGAAGGCTCTTATCCAATGCCGACGAAAACAAAACTATAATGATTGGCATTGATCCACACGTGGCTTGTGCAGTTCTTTCCTAAGAGCTGTCATCTTAAGCGGAATGGCTTACGATCCCACTGGTTCAGTTGAAATTTGATGGCATCTTAAATGGGCATTTCGTTAGACACTTTCCTTTTCCCTTTACAGCATCCATTTTCTCTTTAGAAATCTCTTATACGGAAGTTTTATGTAAATTATTGAAACAATTTCTAAAGTTTTGGAAAGATAAGATACAAGTTTAATATTCAGCACCAGAACTAAACTATAACTTGATACTCGTTTCACATAGTTCAAGCCTTACACGAATTGCAATTAATATATGCTTTGTAATTTCAGAGTAAGAATTCCCTATCAACCGTGGATGAGACAATTTATACAATTGGAAATTATTCTCACAGTGTCATTACTTAGTGGAGTTTTATTCTTCGTGGAGTATTAACTCCAACAGAAATATAAACTCCAGGTCTTGTGACCGAACTTTATGGAACGATATCTAATAGAAACAACTAAAACAATTCTTACTCAATATTTTACATAATTTATTTTTTGTTTTATTAATTCCAAAAACTGTGGAAAATACTAAGTGATGTTATAGTCAGTTTCTTCGGTAATATGATTCTTTCATCCTAACGGTCTTTGCTCTTAACTGCGATTTTTAACTATTAAAAATAGATAGTTAGAAAGTCGGTTATTATTTATGTAAGGCAAAGAAACCGGGGAGATGTTTGAGCTATCAACCAGTCATGGGAGTCATCAATTAGGCACTCTTTCCAGTTTAATCTAAGGAAAATATATCACGCCTTCTTTATCTGTGCACGCATTTATCTTCAGAGTATCAGAATTTAACCTTTGACAACTCATAATTTATGGACGGCTTTCGAGGTAAATTTAACGTCAGTAGCGTAAATTCCGTTAGCGTAAATTTTCGATGAATGTTAAGCGTTAACTAACGAATTCCTCCACACTTTCTACGGAACAAATTAATTCGGAGCAATAAATTTCCTCCCACAAACCTCTTTATCGATATTTTCTAAGGAAGGAATCGCTGCTCATTGATGCGTCTTTGAGTTCGCAATTATGCGATGCGCATGACGAAGATTTGTGGAATACTCATTGGGGCGGTTTTAGACCGCCCCTCCCCCTTTCGCCCCGGGCACCGCTTTCCTCCCCGCTTAATCAACTCCAAACACCATCACTTTTCGACCCCTAAAGTGTCATTTCCTCCCTCACAAATTGCCACCCCATATGAACCCGAACACTACTCTTTACTCTCCCCCAATCCCTCTCCTCTAAATTCGACTGTCCGTGATGTGCACCGCGAAATCCACTTGAGAACCTCATGATAAAGGCCTTCACCAGATGTAAAAAAACACTTCACGAGATTAATCTCACTCTAAATAAAGTCGTTTTACCATTATTATTCGATTGGTTCAACTCAGTCACAAGGACAGAATATTCGCTCGTTCGCTGGTATTTTCAATTCCAAAGGGAGTATGGCTGTGTTCTTGGTTGTATTATCTATGGTTATTATTATTCTATTTGTAAATAATTTCTTTTGATGTGACAAGCGCTTAAAATTACTGATGTTTGCACGGTTGGGATTATTTGATTTTTTATTGTTACCTTTTCCATGTTTTCTTTAAAGTTTTTGTGAAAAAGGCATGTATTCGGAATGATAATTAGTGAATTTCTACAAATCAAATGAGTTATATTTTGAAATTATATTTTCTTCCTAGAAGTTGATAATAATCTTTAGCTACCTACCGAAAGCTACTCTTGTAACAAAGGAGCTGCGTACAGAGTTGGACTGTTGTAACCCTAACACAAGAGGCTTTTATCTCTCAACCTTATCCCTTTCAATTCCACGGGTATATATGAAGCGTGCTTCGATGCATAAAAGGACAGCGAATACTCGTTTTGGGTGTGTGGGCGTCGGAATTGAAGGTGGAAATGTGTGTTTGGATTCATTTTCCCGTGGTTGCGTTTGGGTGCGGTATTTAGTCCTTGGAACGCTCGTCCTTCGCTCATTCTCGATTGCCCCATTTCTATACTTTAGTTCTCTTCTAATAGAAGAAACCATTTAAGTCTATGATTATCCAACGAAATGAGAAAGAATAATCGAATTTCACAGCGTAATTTTCTGTTTTCAATTTCAGTATGGCGCGTGAAAGTAGAATCTATTAATTCGGCCTCTACTTTGTTGCATTATAAATTGAAATGATAGAGATATAAGACTTAAATCTTCACCACCATATATTGACTACTTGTCCATGGTTTCGACTCTTTTGATTATCATTAGGTGTATGATGATCATTTTCATATGTGGTAAACACGTGATGTATGTTTGCTATGTATTAATCGTAAATTCTCATATTCGGTCCCGGTTCTTATTCATTCATACGTTATCACTATAAATAGGCATCCATGAATATGACAGTCATTTGATGGGCAAATTATACTCATTCCTCGTGGTCGCGAGGAAAAGCCCTCCAAAAATCCAGACGAAGTTATTTAACAAACAATATTATGCCATTACATCAATATCAAGTGCAATCTGATCTACGATGTCAAATGCTTTACACGGCGGCACAAATTATAATTAATACATGTGAAAATACAAGATAAAGAAGGAAATATACGCAACAACAGCATGAATACACAGAATATCATCACAATTCTCCGTAAATATTGGCTTTCGGTTGTCAATGTTGCGCTTCAGTGGAATGTAGAGAACATTCTCGCGAATGTATTCTAGGAAATTCGTTTCGCGACAAATTAGCGTATGAATGCAATTTCTCTGTAATGCGCGCCATTTGTTACTTAATGTCAATTGGTCGGCCTTGAGATCACTTAAATTGGATGGGATAAGAACTCGGCTATGAAAAGACGCTGCATATATTATGAAGCAATGAGTTAATCAATGATGAAGTGATTCATGCGGTTATGACTTAGTGGAAGATGTGATAACCATATAAAAACATAGCTTATATCATCTCTTGGGTGGGAAGACACTTCCTTCCAAGTACTTCATTAAATCCAACATTGGATACGTGAGGAATGTACGCGGAAAGGACGTGATTATTGTTCCTTGTGAATTCCGTTGCATTGTGGGAAAAGTGTCATCCCGCGTAGTGTCCATTCTGATCAAGATGTCAATTGGTTAGATGGTCAATGGTTAGATGTCAATTCTGATCTTATATAGGATTCGAATTATATTTCCTTTGAAGAAGATTTAGCAAATCTCGCATAAAATAGCATGTCTATTATTTTAGAAAAAAGTCTCGAGCGAATCTGTGTGAGATAAGAGTTTTATTTACAAGGGGCTAGTTACGCGAATCCAAATAAATATTTTATTTTTAAGGAAGAAGATTAGTGCAAAAAAAATCGTTTGAAAATTTAGGTAAATTTGTAATTATACGCTATGGAATTCTAATTATATTGTTCCGAGATATAAATGTATCATGCGGAAATAACACTTCTATTTTCAAACGCGACCTTTCTAGTATTTCCGGATGATACATTCGATGCCAAAGTATCACTTCTGTCCTAATGTTAAGATTAGAGCAAAGATGACAGCTAACGGAAGATGCACTTAGTGCCTTCAAGTCCTTGAACGTGTGTTTCTTCATACTTTTTGCCGTTCGCCCTTCTCAGGAATCCCCTTCATTTATCGCTCAAATAATCTCTCTTTCGCCGCACGGTTTTACTCCGCAGCGTCTTTTTATTTATAGACCTCCATTATGAGTAACGGAACAAAGCTCGAAAGTGAGTGGCTCGTTTTTTGCACTTTCCCCTCCATCTACGCTAAGCCCGTTAATCCCCCTTTGTTCCGCCCAACTTGGAGGAATGCGTTAATATTCCACGGGGGATTCACACAAACTGCCATTTTTCAGTCGAGCAGAGGTGTGCGAATATTAGGATTTAGAATCGGATTGAATTACAGTAAAACTCTTAGAAGACATTTACCCATCCCAAGATGCATTACCGCTCATGTGGACAATCATTCGATGGACCAAATCTTTTTTCATTGTCCTCTTCGCTATCTCTAGAATGTTTTCTTGCGACTTTCATCTTTTGAATGACTAATTTTTATGAGATAAAAGCAGAGCTGTCTATATCCCACCGCCGATACAAACTCTGAAGTAGTGAAATGTTCTCTATCACTTTTTCCTCAACCTATAACGTAGATCAAAGTTATGATTACGTAAATATCGTGTTACAGTGTATTAAAAACACAGAATTAGGTTTCACTGCGGGCGGGCTATTCCTCACGAAACTGCTTCATGACTAGTATTTTACCTTTTTTTGAAGAAAAATAACGAAAAAGCGCTTATACCTTTTCCATTATATTAGTATAAGTGATATACCATGTTATATATTAATGTGTAACTTATTCATTTTATGACTGAGGCCTACCACAAAGTCGAGGCTTAGTTCGTAGGTTTAACCAAAAAGTTTTTAAATTTCACCGATATTTATGTCATGAAGCAGTTCCTCCGAGTTTGACATCGATGTAGTTCATTGTACTTTTTTATCAAACAAAACTTGCGTCTAAATTTTGTGTAGTGCTAAATCTATCCCGAATTGGAATGGACTCTTCATCTCCTCAGTATTAGAGCGGCCGAATTATTGGGAGGCTTCGAAATGGTGTTTTGATTGATTTGGAGATGATCAAAATGAGCTTACCTTGGCCTTCTTCAGGAGAAAGTGGTCGACCGCAATCGTATTACTCAATCGAGCGGCGCTGTTATTATTTAAACAAATAACTGAATAAGGTCATGAATGGGACTCGATTGTACACCTTGCAGTGAGATAACGAAACACTTCTCCCACATTTATGAATGGGAAATTTTTCTCTTTACCTACGAGGTGGGAAGTGTCCGTCTGATATTTTATAATTTTCTCTCTGTAAGTGAATGGTTGCAATCTGTATTGTTATAGATTTCATTTTATCTAATTTTTGCTGTGATATTGCCTTTGTAATGTTGTACACAGTTTTCCCTTGCCTTTTTTTAGCTCGTATAGCAGTAGGTTTTTCATACCTGTGAGTATAAAAAGCTAGTCAAATATTGGTCAAAGATCTTATTTCTTCTTGATGAGTTTTTACTTGCTTTGGACTTTTTCCTATGATAATACCTTAGGTTTTTCACATCCACTCCTTCTAAAGTTTCCACTCTATTTTTATTCACATAATTCATGCTTTTGACGAAATGGAAGAAAAGGCTGTTCAGTTTTATTCTCGCCTAAATATAAACCTTTAATAAACTATGTGCGTCCTTGCCTTTAATTCTTAACAGAATCTGTCTTAATTTGATTTATTTAGTGCCATAAAAACTCAGATGTATTTTATTTTCAGCGGATAGTTGCAATTCCTTAGTTCGTTTTCAAAATGTATGCTGCACACTACTTGATTTAGAGCTTTTACCAATATAAGACAGGGCATAAATATAAGGTGAACTTTATACAGAGTTTTTATAGCCTGTAAATGCGCTTTTGAGTTAAAGCTGTAACATTCCTATTGTAAATATATTTATCTCTAATGGTTGCCTGAATAAAATTTGTAGCTTTTAAGGCGAATTTTCTGTGTTGTAACTGCAGCAAAATTGATTTTCCTACAAAAATGCGTTTCGAATAAATAATAAAATAATAAATAAAAAGATTAAGTTTTTGTACGTAAATCCCATAATGGTCGCGATTCTAATGGCCACTTGAAATTGCCTGTTTATATATTAAAGATTTATCATGTGGAAGTATCACTAAGCGCATTTCTGCAGGAGCAGATTATTTCCAGAGTCCTAGATTTATCCCTAGATTATATCTTCGATATATTCTGAAAAGATAACTGAATCCACTGCAGTTCAAGAGATGACATTCCATACTTGATTTTTCGTATCTCGGAAATTGCGAATTCCGCTGCATGCGCACTTTTTGGATTACATTATTTCTATTTGAAATTTTTAATATAATTTCTCCGGAATGCGAGAGAAAAATCCTATCGTTGCTAATACTCTTCTTTGTTTTGGAGTTTTGAGTCAGAATTTGAGAATTATTATACTTTGCGTAGAAATTCCATTAAATTCCAAGAAATCAATTTCTTAGTGACGTCGTTTCTGCAAATAGTGCATTCCGTATTGTCTTCGAGATATGTAGAGTTCTTGGAAATGCTACTTCACATTATTAGTATATGTCGTTATTTTTATTTTCGTTCAGTGGCTTATTTCCTTCATAATCTTTTTATTCCATTGCGGAAATGTATTTAATTTGCGGATTACAGTAAAACCCGCTTAAGACACTATTCAAGGGACCAAAAGGATACCGCCTTATAAACGGGATATCGCCAAAAACATTCCAAGGTCGAGTAGCGGTCGAGAGACTTCGTGAGTTTAAAAATGTCTCGATGATGGTTAATTTGTAAGATTCGTTCTGAAAAGAAAATGCGGTAAAACCCAACTAAGACGTATTTTAAGGGAACAAGTGAAAACTACGCTATAATCGGCATAGTGTTTGACCAGGTATACAATTTTACACATTGCAAAGCAAACAAGAAGGATGTTTTAGCTGTTTAATTTTTTAGTTAGGGCTTTCAACCTCAAAATGATGAGGAATATTTCAGTTTGCTAAATATTGCGATGTAAAGTCGCCCTCTCGTCATAATTATCATGATTTCGTACTTCGAGAGCAATTTCCTTCGTTAGTTAATTTCGATCGTTCTTCACTTAAGAGATGTTTACCGCAAGGATCATCGTTTTGAGGATTTACTACAGGCAGCTGCATCTCGGGACGGGAAAAGTCCGCGTTTTAAGCGGGTATATCATGTTTTCTATGTGAATGGGGCCGAGAGAAAATCAGGAAAGCGTCTTAAAACGGTTTATATTTGCGTCTTGGCTTTGGGCTCTCCGTTTGCCATTTTTACTGCGAATTTTTAAAGAGGGCAGCGGTATAATAAGAAGGAGAGATTCAAGGCCGTGAAGCTGGGCGTGGACCCAATTCCTGAGCTCTTTTTTCTTCTTCGACACATTGATCTCTTGAAAATGTTAATATCTGTAGTACGTCCATTTCATCGACGTGATAGAATATTTTGTTTGCATCACTTTTTTATGCTATTCATTTACCTAAATACGTCTAGTTGCTAAGTTACTCATTCTACAACTATGCAATGTTATCGATTTGATATACCATGGGAAGTAAGGTCATCAGCATTGTTTTAGATCGCGCTCTGTGGGAAGACATATATCTCAAAGGGTCGATTTTTATAGGATTATCTTTATTTAGATGAAAATTTATGGAATATTTGAGAGATAACTCGTTGTAGTGTTTATTTTCTCTGGACTGATGGTCCTCTGTAGCTATAATGGCGTACGTTCACTTTTGTAAATGCTTGTTCCATCTTGTGAATCGTATGTCAACAATTTCATATGATTATTTTATTTTGTGAACAATTAGCCGAATTGCCCGTTGATTCTGGATGGGGAAATTTTTAGTGGGCAATATTTAATAATATTTAAAAAAAAGAGAATGTAACATCTCTCACTTTAGATTAACCAATGGTACAGGTTTTCCAAAAAGAAAATGTTGAAACTTTCGAATTTGTCAAGTATTGCTACCTCAGTGTTGTGTTTACATTGTTGGATCGTCTAATCAAACAAGAACTACGGTATCGCTTCTTCACTGTTTTTGGCTCGTATAAACTCGTAAAAACGAAGAGATAGCGAAAGTGGAGAGATTTAGTATCTAAATGTAAAAATTATACTACGAATGAATGTTTTTGGCTTTTTGAAATAAGTTTTGCTGGATTCTACATTGAGTTGTCCTCAATCACATGAGTTGGGCTCGCATTTCTGAGGATGGCATCTCGAGAAGATCTTCAAAGAAAGTCGTTGAAGGCACACTTTCATTCATCCCAAACATTCTTCGCTCTTGGATTTCGTAACAAACTCTTCCTCCGGAATTTCCGTTATGGGATTCCGTTTTTCCGGAGTTGATTCCGGTGCAGCAGATTGCGTCTTTGGAATTGTTGGATCCTCTCGAATCCATCTCTCGAGAGGTGTATTTTCCCTGTGCTCTTCCACAGCTATGTGACCCAAATTACTAGCGAACATAATTGGGGTGGCGAAATATTTTGGGGCGGATTTTTAGACTTGAGATTAGCAACAATATTAGCATCTCGAGAAATGAATTATTCGCAATTGCCGCGCTATGAGTGTAATTAATTACCGAAGTGAGCATTGCATTTTACTCCTCATATAGCGTATTCATCTTTTACTCAGCAGCCGAAATGACGACTTTGTGAATAACGATCGCTCATATGTTTTAAATATATTCCTAGAAAGGTCGTCGAAAATGAATGGTTTAAAATCAAGAAAACTGACTTTCCTGAGGTATTGTTTTTTATCTTTATAATGATTAGAGCGAACTTTTATTAAAATAGTGAGCGAAAGATATTTCACAGCAATAGTTCGTGGACTCTCTTACATGTGAAGATGATGATTTCCTTTCGCATTAATGATTTATTACTTAAAAATTAAAAAGGCAAAAGAACTATTTTGTTTCTGATGGCAAAGAAATAAAAAAATGTAATATCCTGGTTAGACCGCTATTCCGCTCATAACCCGGCTTTCACTCTGTTCCCTGTAAATCTTCTTAACTGTCTTTTACTCTATATATCTATTATATATAGTATATATTTGTATGTTTCGCATCAGAATTTCTGGCTCGGCAATGGTTCGACCCCCATCAGCCTTGATAATGCATTGGAATATGAGCGTGTGTGGGGTGACGCGGTCGGAAGTGGGAAACGCGTTTCGATAGAGGGAAAGTGCCCTTGCTCTTGATTGGTCGACACCACATCATACGATGGGCACCGGTTTTAAAACGCCGTCGGGGGCAGCGCACTCTCCCTTGGCAATTCCTTTGTTTTGGCAAATTCGCGACGGAAATAAATGCCGATCGGGTGTGGATGCCGAAGGATATGTCGGAGGTTTCGATTACATTTGGAGCCATTTTCGCGTTTCGTGATTGTTTTGTTTTCGCTCGAGGCGTCGTGGAATTTTACCAATTGCCATCAGGTATCGGATGAGATTCTTTTTATTGCAAGAGCGAAAATAAGGCTAAGGAAATAAAGTTCTAGAAAAGGTGCACTGCCATACGCCACTGGCAGATTACGAATGAAAGTTGGCCCTTTTTTTGAGTATATCAGTTGGTGTGAGAATGGATTATCAAAGTGGCCACTGAAAATGCTTCGCGTTTTATTAGATCCAAACTTTTGAGTTTTAATGATTCTTTTGACCTCCGGTTACAATTTTTTTCAATCTGAATAAAGTTTTTTCTATGTCCTTCTTGGTCCCCCAATAGGGGCCCTCTTCGGGCCGGGTAACAGTTTCTTTTGTGCTCGGGCAGAATTTTGGGTCCCCAAAATGCGTTCGGTATAAGGACCGATTGGTTTGAAATGAAGGATAGGGCTCAACTGGAGGCTAATGTTTCCTCAACCATATATAAACTCAGACTAATGCAGCGAACATATTGAGAAGGCCGCATAAGATCACAGAACGAGCTAGATGTGCTAAAAGAAACTCATCTTTTTAGTCTTCAAATATATAATGTATCATTCACCATGTTGAAAAGAAAACACTTGGTAACTTCCAGAGTAGATTTTTAATTCGACATGTCAACGAGTTGACATCTTCAGTTGATTTGTTGAGACGTTTAGAATTATAGATCTACTGTAGAATTGGTTACCTTTCAAGATGGTTGCTACAAAATTCCTCAAGGATTAACCAGATTATATTAATTTCATGTATCATTCTTGAAAATAACTGAAGTAGGTCTTGTATGTAAGAATAATAATTAAACTCATTAGAAATGCTCATAAATGCTCATGCTCAAAGAATGCCAAAACATTTCCCCGTGATAGCGTCTCAATCAAACTTACTCCTGAGCCACATTGAAATGTATCGCGGACCGGATTTGGCCGTAGTTTGGAGACCTTTAATCTTAAACATTTAAGGCGCAGTACTCATTCGTAGCAGAAAAGGTAAAATAAACAAGCGATCGATTACGGAATTTCTATTAGCTGACGTAATTCCACAGCTTGAGGATAAATTCTCCTCTTGGGCGACCTTCCTTTCATTTGCGTCTTTCACAGTAAATGTCTAAGAAATGGAATGTCGATTCCTTTTCTCTATCGAATATTTGTATGAATGAAATATTAGAATAACTATGAAAATGGACGGCTTAGATGATCAGCGGTCGGGTACTTCAACTCAGGAACATGTACATTGTACAATGTCATGTTTCTCATCATCCTCGGAGTATGGAGCTTAAAATTTCATTAAATGATTCAGTTCCTTTAATTGAAGGTCGTTGGAAAAAAGTCATCAAAATTTTACATTTACATATAGACCCTGCTAACCGCCACTGGCGCATGGCAGGGGGTGTGAAACACCGATAACCCTATCTACCCTTGACTGCTGTTGACTTCTCTAATACTTCGCGGAAAAAATGACCAGAAATAACTATCTGTCCTGGGAACTATTTCCCTGTAACGCTTCATCGTTTTGTCTCGAAGATCACGTACGCTACTAACTGGTATGACAATATCAACTACCTCCTCCCCGAGATCCGTAGTGATAAATTTATTAAAAAGCTTCCTACGGTAATCAAGTCTTCTATCACTAAGCGAATCCCAACCGAGGGATTCTATCATAGCTGAAACACTGCTGTCAAATCTGAAATCTCCCTTAACAAATCTAGTTGCCCTACGTTGAACCACCTCAAGACTGGAAGTTAATCCCACTTCGTGCGGATCCCAAATCGCGCAGCAGTACTCAAGGAGAGGTCGAATCAGGGAGAAGTACGCTATCCCTTTTACTCTCCATGAGCAACCCCTTAGGATTCTACTAGCTAAACTTTGCATCCTATTCGCTTTACCTGCTACGTTTTGAATATGCCCTTTAAAAGGAAAAACAACTACTGAGCGTAATACCAAGATATTTATGATGCTTCACGAACTGCAACGGATATCCTGAAATATTATACGGTATGCGAGAAACATTAGTGGAACGTGTAAAATTCATGGCTACGCACTTCTTTACGTTCAAATCTAACTGCCAATCCCTGCACCAACCTGAAAAAAGATTCAGATCGTTCTGTAAGCAAACAATGTCATCTGCGCTTGCAATATCTCTATAAATCATCTGCAAATAGCCTAACCTTACATCGAACATTATCGACCATATCGTTGATATAAATTAGGAATAGAAGAGGACCCAATACACTACCCTTCGGAACACCGGATGTGACGTAAACCTCATCAGAAAAAATTCCGTCCAACGCAACTCGCTGCGATCTGTTTCCTAGAAAACATTTTATCCACTCAATAACTTGCTGATTAATCCCATAAGCCATCAATTTATGAATTATTTTTACATGTGAAACTCTATCAAAAGCTTTTCTAAAATCTAAAAATACGGAAATTCAAATAGATAAAGCGATACTCATGGCATGAATAGTTCTCTTGAAATCAGTTATATTGTACACACTACGCACTCCCAGAAAATGTACCATAATAGTCAAAGGAGGTGAATACTACTGAAGAAATTAAAATAATATGGGAAATAATGCAATTGTAACATCCATGGATTAAAAATAAAAATAATAAAAAATTCAACTGATTGGTGAGTAATCAGGTTTTTCACAATATTGAAAAGATTAACTTAAAGTTGTTTGCGAATGAGATCCCCTCTCTAATGCAAGTATGGAAAGATCTCTTCCTCAATTACTCGTCGAAATAAAAGAGAACGTCCGTATAAAAATGGTCTTCGGACACTCCATCATGACGGCGATTTGCTCATCTCTTCGATAATTCTTTTCTTTTCCTACGCCCATCTTCTCATGGTCATGATTCATTCCATCGTGATAAGGGATATCGCCCACGCAATGGAAATTACATCGCTGACGCTACAACTTCTTTTGTCTTCGTAATATACACGCAAAACGCGTGGTTTTAGAATGCGTCAGGAATAACGACGACGTAGGAAAAGCGCATGCTGACGATGAGTTATTCATTGTGCAGAAGGAGCGAACAATTCTTCCTTTTTTCTTCCGAGTCGCTGTAAACGCTGACCAAACCAAAACAGCGTTTTAAGCGGGATTGCGTTATAAAACGGTTTATTTTGCTTTTCCCACAAAGAGAGTATCTTAGTTACTTAATTTTGGTCATTCTTAAGTCTGCATTAATTTTTTAAATGATAGACAATTAGTAAAGAATAAATGATTTTTAAACAGCAGTGGTAAGAGCATGATCTCTCCTATATTACGCTCACAAAACAATGGCTTTTCCTTTCTGGCTAATTATGTACGTTTGCAACTTGAGATTGCGACGAAAGGAAGCAACACCAAGCAAATATCTAAAGCTCTGACCTGAGACAAAACTGATAGAGAAGATCTCATCTGTGAATTCGTAATTGCTCCGACGAAGGGATGGATATTGTTCTGCTTATCTTAATTTCTTTTTTCGCACGCTTTGTCATTCGAAAGAATCAATTCGGCAGAACGCATTCTAGACATTGTGAGTGGTGATGATTAAAAAGAAAATAGTGTATCGAATGAGGCGAACTATTGGCTAAAGCGCGTATCCGGGGACGGGAAAATTCCGCCTCTTAAGCGGTATTTTTACCATAAGTTTCGTGTGCAGGGACCGGGAGAAAACCACGTACTAAACGGGATAGCGTCTTAAAGGGGTTTTAAGTTTGTTAAGAGGGTGCGTTGCCATAACTGCGATGGTTGTGAGAAGCTCTTTTTGAGTAGGTCGAGTGATCTCAACGAGGCCACTCCTTCGGCGGGAATTGAGAACTATGATATCATCCGGTCTTTGAGAAGTATCTCTCGTCCGTTTTGGTCTTATTTTTGTGATGTTACTGAGGAGTAATTGTATAATTTGGGAAGATAAATTCAGGATGCATATTAATATATGCGAATCGCTATTCCATTTGGTGCTTTCAATGTTTACCTTGAAATACGTGTTCAATACGAAACCCCTTCAAAGAAATGTTCCCCTTTATAATTGTAGAATGTGTATCATTCCATTCCTGGATCCCGCGGACTCGAATTTTAGAGATGAATTAAAAGTAAATACGTTGGAAATGAATGAAAACACTCCAAGAAATGAAATATACAATAATTATTAAATGAAATTTTCCTACTGTCTCCATTCGTTTCCAAAAGTAGAATTCCACGAAGTATATATTACGATATAATAATATATAATAACTTCTCTATTCTTGCATACATCTATCGCTTTGGACCAACTTAAATATCTTTTCATAAGCAATTTTTTGTAAGTCTTTCTTTTTTTCCTAGATTGTCGCTTTTTTCATTCCTTTATTTGAATATAAGAAAATTACTATTTCACTCTCCCTTATCTTTGCTATATTTAATCATTATATAATCCATTTGCTGCATTCAGTTCATTCATACGCTTCTCAACTTTTCATTTCATTCAACATTTTTATCTCAAAAGGTAAATGGGTGACAGATAATCAAGTTTTAATGAAACTTTTATCTTTTGGAAAGAAGCGGTTTTGAACGAGATTTTTTATCGGTATATTTCAACAGGAAATTGATATGATAGAGATGATACGCATGGGAAACGGAAATTGGAAAAAGTCGACGTGACCGGGACTCGAAGCCGGACTTCCACTCACTGGGAAGTTTCTCTGGAAGATCTGGGTTCGAGACCCGATTCATCCGACTATCTCTGCATTCGCCAATCCTTTGATGATATTTTAACTTCGCCATTATGACATAAGATTTAATTTTTTCGCTTTTAATTTGAATTTTATTGTTGAATACATAAAATGATTCACCGATAGAACATTTATTTAACATCTAGATGTCGTTGCGTCCAACTATTCCGCATTTCGGTGTTTCTAGTCGGTTTGAAGCTGAATATTGAAATGTACGAAAGGAAATTTTAATCTTTAGATCTAGGAACACCGCATAGAAAAATACTGGAATGATGCTATCCTTGCAATGTGCAGAAATATACATAGGATTTCGTTCCCATATAATCCATCGTTACTGACCAGAAAAACTGAAACGCAATGTAGAACCTTTATGCTGGTTCCGTTTGAGTTGTCAATATCAGACATCCCTTTGTCTGCCGATTCTCATTGATTTGATCGGCACAACCGAAAAAACGACTGGCAAATTCCGCGAAAATTTGACGTTGGGCGAAATGAGATTACGACCGGAAATCTAGTCGGATAACCTTGAATTGCATTGAGCTTCCACATCGAGGTGGGCGTTCAGCTGCCGGACTATTTATAATCTGCCGCTACTCTGTGTCAACTCGCAAAACGGCAATTTCGTCCATCCACATGGCGGAATTATCGATATCCGGCTTCCATCTGTGTATCGATGACGCTGTCCTTGCAATTCCTTTTAATCAAAGAAAATGAAGAATTTGTTCAGAAAAAGGATCTACATCTTCATATGTACCCCATTTAGGCTTGTAGCAAGGGATGCTCTATATTTTCGATGACTCTATCTTCCTAATCGATTGTTTTCGCGCATCATTCTCGGGAAAAATGAGCTCTCGAATCCATTAGTTTTAGCATCTATTTCTCTTATCTTCCTTGCAGTATCAGAACGGCCTATGTAACTAGGACGCATAATATCGGCTACATCTTCTAAGTACGTACTTGTCTTTGAATGTAAATTATGTCTGATCGAATCATCTTGAACGGCCGACCCTGTTTTAAACTGTCTCATCTGAAGAATTCTCTGCACTAATGGATTCTGCCGAAGACGGGTTTTAGTGTATTCGAAAGAAGACCCTGTCCGAGAAGTACTGTAGGCCATTTCCGATTACAGTAATGCAAAGGAAAAGAGAGAGAAGGGAATGAAAGGGGCATAGCTGTTGGATAAAGTAATCGAGAAATGAAGGGATGAAACAACCGTAACGTGGGACTTGATTTAGAAAAAATAAGTATCGTTAGCTATATTTATTTTTTCTTAATTCCGAGTTTCGTATCTTTAGTCAGTGTTTGCCCTCTTTTCCCCCACGCATCGACCTTCAAAGAGAAAAACGTGTTCATTTCTCGTTATTAAGCTGCAATTAATTCCGCTTCTCTCAAGCATTCATTGAGTTCGCAGACACTGTGCCAACAGAAACATCGCTTTGGCCGAATTAGCGGAATAACTTTTCTAAACAACTCGGAGATCCTTTAGCCTCGTGACGTTTTGTTTTGAGTCGTAAAGTAACTGTTAAAGGTGTACAGACGGCTTAAGGCAGTCGAAGCGGTTTTTATTAAAAAGACGGTGGTCGTTGATCTTTCCTTTAAGGAAACGATTATTCAACCACTCGAGTTTTGTTTGTTTGTGATGGAAATACCTTCCACTCGGTTATACGACGAGCTTTGAAAATATACGAGGCGATAAAAGGAACGTCCTTCGGAATCTGAATCCTCCTTTCTTAGGACATAAACCTATATTGATTCATAGGACGATTTTGTTATTTAATCTGTTCTTATTTATCGAAAATGGGCTAGTTTCCTTTCCCGAATCAGGTTTACACGATGTAAGTGCCTCTACTACAGTCATTTGTCCACGACGTCGGCTATTTTTACGAAATCTCTCTTACCTTTTCTGTATCCTAATTAAATCCGTTTTTTTAATGGAAATCTAATTGGGGAATTCTGAAGAAAAATCGGATTGGGAATTCTGAGGGAAAGACGCGACCGATGAATTTGAAATGTTTATTTTTCTTTCTGAATTTAGCATCCTCAGTGAGATCTGGTGCTCAAATAAAGATGAAATGTGGCGGTAGTAGTCGTTCGAAAAGCGTTTTTCAGGAAAAAGTGGGCGTGTCAGGTTTGATATGTACAAAAAAACAGCTAGTTCCAAAAAAAACTTACCACCTAAGCCGCAACCCGCATAACAGGCAGTGAATTTCCTCCGTGCGAGCCTAAAGAAGTGAGAGAGAGAGAGAGAGAGGAAAAACATGGAGGAGATAGTCTGCTTCTGTCCTGGCTCCGCTTGCAGAGTTGAAATGGATTTATTTGCATTATTGATATTGCAAAGATTTATTAGTATCCTTAGTTTGGTGGCATTGGCGTAGCAGAATAGTATTATAACAATATGGATGTTGTAATGCAAGAATTCAGTTATTATAAAATGGTTATTACAAATCAGTACATATTCTAGCTTTGCTTCTCGCACCGAGGGAACCATCGCACACGAGGTCCCGTTATTCCTAGGAAACCGAGGCAAACCCCCTTCCCCTCATAAAATTCGAGTCTGAGACGAAAGGCACAAGCAGGACGAAGGAAATTTTTGCAAAATCTGCCTCTGAGCCGCTCTGAGCTTTTAGGACTGAGATGGGAGGAGGAAAATTTCCGCGCAGTTTGAATCAGTGTCGGACCCAAAATGTATAGACCTCGAATTCGACGCCTTCGTTTGCAAAACTCTGCGGTTATAATGGGTCGTATTATATATTATAATAGTAAATAATATTATACATCGTTCAAGAGAAGAGTTATTAGCCTTTAAAATTATATACCTAAGGAGTCCATATCGATCACCTGTTTTATCACAGCCTGTGTGAATGCAATCTACACAAGTAAAGTAAGGCGAACTCATGGCCATATCTATGCTATTACTTTAAATACATAAAAAATCTATAAGTAAATATGTAGTATGAAGTCTTGAGGCATTCTCTGCGTATTTTAAATAAATTTTGTTTCATTTGATAAGCATCAAAATTAAAACTCGATGGGTAAAAAATCAGTAGATTTTATCATCTATGCAGTTAGTATTTTTAATATACCGTCCAAATCAATTGAGAGAAAATGTGCTAGGATCGATTTTCCTGAATTAATAAAGATGACGGATACGAGACAACCATCTTTCACATTAATTTTGAAGCCAAAATGAATTTTTTTGGTGTCATTGAAGTGTGAATCGAATAAACGTGATTTCTTCTGTGGATTCCTCTTGAAATGGTTGCAGTCACAAACCATTACGTTCTTAAACGTTCTTCTCTCGTATTTATCAAGTTCTAAAATACACAAAAAGATAGGGCGAATGAGGTTTTATCATAATGCTCATTGAATGCTACTGTAAGCTATGAATGTAAAATTTTCAATTAATTTTGAATGCATACAAAACTACTTGCATTGTTTATATTTCAACTGTTTATTATTATCACGTTTACAATTATTATAATGTAGAAAACGTTAAAAATACGCGAAATAATAGGGACTTAGTGAAATAGTTTTAGGGCCTTTTTACCTGTAATTCCAACCCTATAAGTATCACACGGGGATAGAAGCACATATAAGGCTCATGTTGAAATTTTGCTCCCCTCGGTTGATGGCTGGCCCTACGTAACTCTCATATTTTTCGACAGAATTTTAATGATTGAGATGAATGGGCGGTGGTTTGGTATGAATAGTCTATCTACATATTTATCGCTCGGTGATATTGAAAATATTCCTTCGTATTTAAAATGTATGGCTATGAGAAACTTTTCATCTCTCTACATTCCATGACAAATTTGAAAAGCAAGATAGAGGAGTGATTGGAAGAAGTGGTTAAAGCAATGAGTTCACCAGGACTTCAAAAGGGGGCCTGCTTTGATAGAGATAGGGAAGTGAGAAACGACGGCAACAGCAATACATACACTCACATGAATTTAACAACCGAAAGTGTAAGAGGTATGTTAATTCCAGATTTTTAGAAATAGATAATGGCATTTCTTGCGTTTCTCGTTGACCAATTGGTTACTTTGAGTAGGAGCAACGACCTCTTTTAAAAGTATAACCCACTCACTCACCTTCTCAATTTTCTCATCCAACATATATTTTTTCCGTTTATGACAGCCTCCAGAGAAACTACTCATTTATCCAATTTAAGTAATATCTTAGTCAAACATGGTTAACATTCAAATATACAGGATATAACGCCCATGGCTTATCATACTTTCAGAAATTTCCTTCTGATGCATTAGTAATTCCCAGGATCTCGGAAATTGTATACAATAGCGATGTTCAATGTATCGTACCAATATTTTAATTCTATAAGAAAGTTCGAGTAGTTTACTAAGCCAGAACCTAAACCATCTTCTTATCAGCAATTTATTTTGGAAAGATAGTTCGGTTTTTTCAAACCGATAAAAATTGCTAACATTGGTATTACTATCTATGCAAGCCAATGGTTTATTCTAAATCTTACCTAACTTTAGAGATGTAATTTATCTGTAATCGGCGTATAAACTTCAAGTTTCTGCGACACTGAATATGCGGAGTATCTAAAATTCCATATTTACGTTGCAAGTCATATTTTAGTGACATGATAATAGAAACTTTAGTCGATGTAGTAAGATCATCTTCAACGCTCTATCTATTTTGTATCATAGATGTTATAAGAGAAGTGAAACGATTTGGTTCTCGTAAGCGTAAGGAATAAATATTAGATGGCGTTTCTCTAGTTCATTGTTCATTTCTCAAGTTATTTCAAACTGCGAAATATTTAGCTCAATGTAGGGACAAAATAAAGCATAAAAAACAATTTATATAAATAAAGTAAACAATCATTGACGAAGAGCTTGATTGATATAAGTTGACGATAGGCGGCATTACTTATTTTTTCATTTTTGTTATTGCATTAGTTATTTAGTATAATCTAATACAGTTTATACCATTCATTTTAAAAGCAGAATATAGAGATACTAATTCTGATATGATGCACCCAAACATTGTCAACTTTATGTTATCGTTCAGATTTTCCGAAGGTCCTATTTTAACTGGAATGATCTTCCTTGCATTACTATTTAAAAATACTATAAAAAAATTTAAAAAACTTCTTCGCAGAGTTCGTAGAGAATTATGATGTGCCTAGGATGAGGGTGTTACGAAGGTCCTTGAAGTGAATATTGGAGTAATGGATTACATATAGAACCAAGAATATTTTAACAGCTAACGTATGAATCATGAGAATTAGAGGAATATTCTCATGTAAGTACGGTTACCATCCGTTGGTTTCTATTTTTAACGTGTTCTTCCATGACTCCTTTTACCCATCATTCATAATTATTGATAGTGATTTTTCTTTTAATTATTATACATATTATACACCATTCAAACAATTCGGGTTATATAGTTTACTTGAGGCATTCAGAAACCGAAGCAGCGATCATTAATCATTAGTCTCACTTTCACCTAGCGCATAGTTCTGAAAATCATTTCAGTATAACAATGGAAATCGTGTTGTGGGTGTTTTCACACCCCCTGACATACGTCATCCGGCGGATCGCGGGGTATTAATGTAAATATAAATAAACCAAATGTCAACATGTAAACCTGCATTATGCAAGTATACAAAAACCTGGTATTTATCTGCAATATGCAAATCAGTCTTAAGGTTCTGATTTGCCATACTAACTGTTGTTTCTTAACCATCTGGATTCCTTGCAAGAAGTCCTGAAAGGTCGTCTACCTCAAAAATAGAGTTGAATATCTTCATTCCCTAAGGGAATACCCGCGGCGAAGATTACAAATCGCGGATCCACCATTTCCCACCTTACTTGTGATCGGTCGCCGCCACCATACCCTAACCTTGGATACCTGCTCAGCAGGGGTGCGGTCGGTAATCCTCATTAGCGCTTTCAAATTCGCTACCCCGGATACATACGACCATCCACAATATGCCGAAAAGGGGGTTTTCTTTCTCAGAGAGGAGTTCACCTTCATCCATCGGCCGTTTTATGGTTCCTTTGAGAAAATAGATAATACCTTTCGATGGACGAAACAAAAGAAAAAGAAACAACAAAGGAATGAATAGGGGATACTCCTAGGGCCAGAGTGGAGGTCCTCCGCTCTCTCTGAAAGACTCAGTAAAACTTCAGACGGGAATTTGTCAGAAACAGCCAAATCTCATCTCAAAATCATAATGCTTCATCTGATACAATCATCACGAATGCCTGATGGAAGTAAGAACAGAATGGCATGTTGATGCATATATTCTGAATTACCTAATGCTCTGTTAATTGTAGTATCAAGCAAATTTTATACCTCTCTGTATTGCAGAATAATTCAACTGCGAAGAAATCGAGTCAAAATTTGCACCACGGGGCAAGAAAGAGATTTAGCATCAGATAAAAGTTGGGACAGCATAATTTTGCAAGGAACATGAACTTGATTTAATTAAAGGGATAGTTTTTCTGGGACTGGCAATGAACAATATTTTCGGAAAAATGTTACGAGATGCTGGCGTTAATTTCGTGGTAAATTAATTTTTAATTCGATACGTGAAAAAAATTTGTAGCCTTCAGTATTTAAATTGTGCTACTATTCTAATATCTATGTTATTTTCTAAAATATTAAATTAGCAATTTGAATTTTAAACAATTACCTTAGAAAATGATGATAGCACACCAATTAATATTTTACTTTCTATCAATTGATTTGGTGGTATTTAAAATTTTTGTAATATTTGATGTAATTATCTGATGTAGTTGACCGTAATTTACTTGGTTTACTTTATTGTAATATGTTTTGGGTCTAATTTTCAGAGCTCTCTACCAGGTTGACTTAAAATGATTCTTTCTCAGTGTATTCGTCCAGATAAAGTTTCTTTTCATCTTTGCTTTCCTCAGTAGGTATCGAAGTTTTTTCATACTCCCCTTTTCGATAGCATTTTTCTGCAACATAAATTAGTTGACATACAGTTGATTGTGTTCTTATTCCTAATAATTCTTTATCTCCTTGCAGAGTTTTCGTTCATCTTTCTATTTAAGTCATAGTCGTGAATTTCCTCTAAATAAATTTAAAAGTTCTTCCTGTAGGCGTCAAGAGCATAAAAAACGTAATAATATAATCCTTTTTAATCTTGCAATGACATAATTTTTTATTGGATAATTGAAGCAGCTAAATTAAGTTTACCCGATGCCTACAGAAAAAGGTGAATTGCGCAGAAATTTCAGGCCGAAATAAGGAGATCCGATTTCCATTCATTTTTTAATACTATGCTGCTGACATAGTAAAAATTAACACTAAATTTAAACTAGATTTCATGCTAATAAAGACGGTACAAATACGTTCAACGCGTTTCACAACGGTTTAAAAAGGCGCCGTCAGAATGCTCCTCCTTCCAAGAGCCAATAGAATGCGTGGAAAACTCTAGACTCGCTCTCATCGAGCTTCACGTCTGTTATGCGGGTTGCGGCTTAGGTGGTAAGTTTTTTTTGGAACTAGCTGTACCTTTACTAATTCTAAACATGCACTGATAAATCTCTTGTATGTTCATTTATATCCAAAGCTATCAAAAATTGTAGAAAAAATACCGATTTGAGTATAAATGCAGAATTAATTAAAAAATTCTATATAGACGAGGTTGGGCCCAAGTTCCTTACTTCCATCTAACCTCATTTTTATTATATATTTAAATTAAAAGTTGAAATTAAAAAGAACATGTACATTTAATGGAATACACGAACATTGGGTTTTCCAAAGGGATGGAAGATATAGTGCGATCATTTAGCCCTTTTCTCTGTTTCCTTTCAGCGGTGTGCTCACTTCGGCAGTTCCAGTGTGGCAATGGAAGATGCATCCCAAAGACATGGACCTGCGACGGTGAAAACGACTGCGGCGACTTGACAGATGAATCGACTCCGGATTGCAGCGGTGAGTTGAAAAAGGCCATTCGTGTCAGCAGTCGCATGACTGTCAGGAGATATTCAATCGAGTAATACCTCATTATAAGAGTGCGGATGACTTATAGAAAATGCTGTGAGAATTTGCCATAAATTGCACTAAATAGATGAGCGTGCTGTGTATATTTATCTCTGCAAATTACAATGGTAGATTTATTTATATATCTTTTGCGCATGGAATAAAAATGTACAGACGCGGGCAGTAACCCTAAGAAGATTTCCTAATCAAAAAAACATACGAATAAAGATAAATATAGATACTACAAATTATAAATTTTTTAACTATGCAAATGAAATAAACCATAAAAAACAACTTATTCTAAAATATTAATAAAACATGGCAGATTTTAAAATCTTACAGCCTTATTAAAATAAAAATATGAAGATAGTTGAAATTGAAGATGAAAATTCCAAAATGTTTCTTTTTCCCCTAATTCCCCCCTTTCCCCTATAGGAAACTCCTAATAGAAACAGAACATAGCAAAATAGTAGATGTAATCGCTTATTAGAATTTTTGGTATTTTCCGGAAATCCAGGCAGTAGTAGAGAAAATTAATGTCAAAGTAAAATAGTGGATCGTCTTTTTGACATTTCTCTAAAATCGTTTCGAATTTAGTTTGTGATGACGCGGAAATTAGAGGAAATAATTCTTTTAGTCTACGGAAAATTTAGTAAAGGAATTAGCCAAAAAAAATTACGTCGCGCAACCCCAATTCGACTATTGACTATAGTTAAAATGAATTTTAATATCCATTTGAGCCAATAAAAAGATTCGAATATTCTGCATTTTTCCGACTTCACTAAGTGGTTTTAGGGAAACTTTAGCATCGCCATCTAAATTTAGTCGTGTAATTGAATCAGTTGTAAAACTGCATCGGTGCATTCCTTTGCGTTCGTAATTGAGTTTGTCGTCGACTTCCATTAAAAGTGGAAAGTTTTAATCAAATAATCAGATAGTTAAGCGATATGAGGGAAAAAAGGGCAAAGAGGCTCTCCCAAATGGGCTTTTATCTCTTTTGGGCAAAAGGTAACGTCGATGGAGGTTTTTCAGATCGCGCTCTTCAAATCAATATTCCATCACAAGTAGGGGGAACACGCTTTTTTCATTTTCAAAGTAAGGAGCGGGATTTTACGCTTTCTACGTTTAATTAACGAACGATTCCCCGCGAAATACTGTAAAACCCGGTTAAGATTTCTTATTCAGGGGACCAGGCGATGTAACGATGGTTTAGAGTTTACACAGGTTGTTTAATACTGGTTGAATTTCTCTGAGAACAGTAATAGACTGTTCCGCTTCACAAGTTGTTTGTTTAAAAACCAGTATCATTCGCTTTCCTTTTAATAATTTGAACAAAATTCATAACTTTTCCTTATTCTACCGAAGCTATCCTTCAATGAAACAGTTCGAAGTTACATACACATTATTAAATACAGGTTAATTTCTCTATTTTCTCTACCTTTTATTAATGTTTCAAGTTTGCGTTTTGAATTGAGAAATGTAGCACACATACTAATTTCAGTAAAACTTGGTTAAGACACTTTACGAGGATCAAGCGATAACCGCGTATAGAGTTATAATTGGGTTGTGTAATGATGGTTGTATTACATCATATTTCTGAAGAAAGATCGCACGGAGAGAGTTCCTAGTTACTTAATTTTTGTCGGGTTCGCTTTACAGGGAACGATTTCCATAAGTTAGATATTAAGGAATGACGTATTTTTAAGAGCAGTGGTGAGGAAGGATCACAGATCGATTCCCTTTCTTTGATATGCTTACAACTTGAGATTGCAACGAAAGGAAACGCATCCTTGCGAATCTGCCCTGAGACAAGACTGATCCCACTCAGAATTCGTATCATCTTCGAATGGAAATTGTTCGTCTTCTTTTTAATCTCAAATAGGAATCGACTCACTTTTAGGACACACATGATGTAAATGGAATGGGGCGAATGATTTGATCGCATTGCGTGTGGGGACGGGAAATATCCGTCTCTTAAGCGGTATTCGTGCGATAGGAACCGGGAGAAAACAGCGTGTTAAGCTGGGTAGCTTCTTAAGCGTGAACTACTTCTTAAACGGGTTATAATATATCTGTATTTGCTCTCGTTAGAATATATTTTAACGAGAATTTCCCCTCGAAATACCTTTAAAAAAATTCTCATTTGGGTGACTCTCCGCTATTCGAAGGATTCGTTTGAGTGTTTATAATTTCTCGTCAATGACGATTAAGTCTGCACTCGCATCTCGAATTAATTGTGATCGGCGGTTCATTTTTCACTGAGATTGGGGAATGTTTTCACGTTCGGCTATTAATGAGTAAAAAGCGTCAATCTCCGCATGAAATCGATCTCGTTCTCGTAATATTATCTCCAAAAGATGGATTCTCATGTATTTCAGTACGCCATTCTATGTCATGGAAAATTCCCTTTTCTGAATGCAGTGAAATTTGGAAGTCATCCTCAATCACGAAAGTTGGTGGTTAATTTAAAATAGGCAGGAATAAAAATTTAGCTATCGAAGGAAAGTTTTAAGAATATCTCATATAATTCTTAATTATAAAGAGGAGAGAGAACCAGCGAATGGCACGTGATTTTACTAAAAACGGATTTTTCAACCATGAATTAGCTTACAATGCGACGAACCTTTCTTTTTAATATCCCCGATACTTTCTCAATGTTTTATTCTTTTATTGATGAGAAAATTCTGAAAAGAACGAAAATTTTCAATTGTTCTCCCATCCTGTAGTAGTATTGCTTTGAATTTCAAAGCCTCCGGAAGATTTGTTATTTTTAAGTTAAATAAATATCCGTTGCGAATGAAGAATTCACCTCCATCGTCCCAAAAGTCTTCTATCTGAGGTCAGCGACCGTTTTTCGTACTGTCCATCCTTTCTCGTAAGTTCTCTATATCCGAGTTTTATACTAGTCTGTTTTTCTTTCAGAGAAAATTCCGCGCTAATATCCATTTTCTCCTTTACATTCTACTTAACTAGATCATTTGATATTTTTAAAAAGGGCTGGGTTGAATAATTAGTAACCAATTTATTAGCTAGAGATAGTAATTATCAAAATGAGGCTCCATTTCATGGAATAACATTAATACAACTCTGACTGTTAGATAAGATTGTCCTCGACAAAATATATATTTCGTAGGAATCGTTTTCATTTGTTGTCCGGTCCCTGATTTTATATTTAATTACAAGAAAATTTTACTACTTAATGAAGTCATGATTTAGCGTAATTTCGAAAAATATGGAATTATTAAAACCGAACTATGCACGCTTCGGCAAAAGAAAGTATTTACAAAAAATTACGACGTATTTTCTTTCTTTTACTTCCGTCTTTTGCATTATGAACGTAGTATTTTCCCAGAATGTGTGACTCGTGATCGCTCAAACCCATCGGAAGGCTGATATTTACAGAATAAAACTATTTGAGTCCACTGAAGCCCAGGTCGCTCATTTCCGTGGTATTGCGCCGTTCGTTGGAGTGGAGTAACACTAGACAACTGATAGGCAATTTGACGGAAACTTCCCCTTGAGTTATATCTTTTCGAATTTTATCACACAAAAATGCGTTCACGTCGCCTATGGACAATAATAACCCATTTCCCAACAGAAGAATGAAAACCTGAGGTTTTTAAAAAATGTCGCATTCCTCAGATCATACCTCTAAGTATTGCTGTGAAATCCGTTTAATACGCGGTTTTCCATCCTCTTCACTTCTCTTTCACGCCGTGATAGCAACTTTCGCAAAACATGGTCAAAGTGTCGCTGAAGATGCTTTGATACGAAAATCAGAACTTTGTCAATAAAAATATGACTATAGGTGAACACAGATTTTTACTTTTCCACAAAAAAGTTTTTATTCAAGAACTACCGGTTTCGGTGTGCTACCGAAACACAGGGTATTGAATAAAAACTTTTTTGTGGAAAAGTAAAAATCTGTGTACTGTTATGTATTTCCACCACATCTCGGTCAAGTCGATAGATTATATGACTAGAGGTATTACACGACAATAGCTGACGGACCTTCTAGATCTGTGGCGAGTATAGCCAACAAAAAAAGATACTTTTTCATTATTGAAGTTTAAAACCCTCATTTAAAAATCAATGACCGACAATAATCCTTTTTTTTTAGGTAAAAGAAAAAATATTGTTGTATCACATTTCTAGCGCCATTAACTCGTTTGCCTGAAATTCGTCTTAACCGAGTTTAATTAAATATCTTAAAAGCATTTCTATTCCGCTGTGTTTTCCGTCACACTCGGATGAAAGTTAGAGGAAGCATAGTGAGTTCTTCCTGTAGAAGTGAAAGTGGCTGTAGCCGGAGGATATCGATTTTAGAATTCCCTTCCATTTGATGTAACAGGATCACTTCAAGCATTAACTGAATCTCTAAAAATAAATCTTTTTATGGAAAAGATTCTATCCATCCGTGCTTTGAAACATCGCGTCGATATCCTCTCCACAGCTTTTCTGAAGTTCCTCTTCGGGTTTGCGAATACAGCGCTTTCTCGACTTACGAACCGCTCAAAATCCGAGTTTTTCGATTTACGAAATGAGTCCTGACGACCATGTGATACGAACTAAATGTCGAGATGTGGTGCTTTAGCAATCCCGAGTAATGTATATGTATATATCTACTAGCGTGTGTAAATGACCGCGCTCTAATCCATTTTTGTCTAATTTGATAGAATTTACAAAATTGTACACAATTTGTCATTTACACCAATTCACACAATCTAACCAAATTCACCAGTATTGCCGGAAGCTTTCTTTAGTGGAAAACTAAAGAAGATGATAGTATAAAAATGTTCCATCCAAGATTGATTCTCTGTAAGATGCAATGGAAAACTGGGTTTCGAAGTACGAACTGTTAGAGATACATATGTCTGGAGCCAATAAAGTTGGTTTCCCTTAATTACATCAAACCCTTGAATATAATCTATAAAGAAACCAGCGACATCGCTCAGTCGCTTCCATGCCGTGAGCATGCTTCATTTCCTTTAGTTTCAGATCCGTTTTTCGCAATTTTCAATTTTTCTCTCTGCGACGAGGTTAATCTAAGATAAGTCAATCCATCCCAGTATGTTGGTCAATGTCTTTTTGCTGATGATAAGCCACATTTCACCTGAGCTAACAACTTTCTAGTTACGCATCCACGAAGACCTTTGTATTCTCGAGCGACAGTTATTTGTGTAATTTCTTACGTAATTAATTCCTGACGCGAAGTAGCGGTTGCGATGGATTCACTAGGCCCACTTAATTGCCTTCCATGTCGTCGATAATTGGTCCACGCAAAATGAGAAGCAATTCCATCGGATCCCTTTAATGAAGGTCTCAACCGTAAAAAATGTGGATTTGTTATCCGATCGAAGCAATTGGGAAACAAATTATTGGGAAGGAAAAATATGAGGAAAGGTATTTCCTAGATGAGCGAATAGTCATGTTATAGTAAGAAAACGTTCGATCTATACGTTAACTCAATCTCATCTTGAAACTGATTATCTTCAGTTTTTCTTGTCCTTTTTACTTCGAGTTGTTTCATTTGGTATGTGTTTGTCCACTTTCGACGCCTTTTCTTAGAGAGCGTAAATTTTTGGCACGCAGAGAACATTTTATTTCTTAAATTGGATTCCAAAGAAAAAATTGCAAACACGATACTTTCTCGACACTCGAGGCTTGAGTTTGGTCTCTTTAGGGAGAAAAAAAAGATCGAAAATATGCGAATAAAAATATTATTGTATTAAATAATCGCTTGAAGTAGACAATCTGGCGATGATCAGAGATATGACGGTATTATATAATGCAAAAATCTGAAATTATCAACACTATTTTATTTTACATAACGTGTTATGTCCATCTTACGAAGGATTTGTTAAAAATAAAATGACAGCGATACTAAGAAAATATATGATAAAGGAAAAGTAAGGGAAGGGAAAACTAAGTTGTACAAAGTGCAGCAGAATTTCATTTAGTAGTGTATCATATTATAATAGGTATAGTAATAGGTATAGGAGAAGAATATTGTGGAAGAAATTAAAATTCTAAAAATAAAGCAGTTGTAACAACAATGGATTAAAAATGAGAATTATAATACATAAATAAATTATTATTGAATGATCCATAAGGTACTTTTGATTTTTCTACTGAAAGAGAAACGAGTGTGATGGAAGAGACCAATAGTGATGGAGTATTTATGAGTGTGGTCATTGTAGAAAAGTGGAAGTGAAAATTATTGTTTATTTTTACTTGTCTTACTATGCTATACCTTATTTTACTATAACGCAAAGTGGATCGAATCGCAACATATGTATTTGAACATGACTTTTTAAATGCAACTTTTCTTTCTTCGACATATAATGCAACAAGAAAATGTTCGATTAATGAAATATATAAACAGTCAATGGAATAGCGCATCTGAAGAAGATATCGTTTAATATTTTCAGAGAGTCTCATTTCAGTCGCACCCAAACACTTTTATCTCGAATTCAAAATACGGCCGTCTGTCACAAAGGGAGGAAAAAGATGATTTTATTTCTTCGAAAGATAGAGAGCGTCCGTGATAATTCTCAGAATGATCTGCTGCAAATGTGGCGTGATTCGTAATGCTGTCGTCACCGCTCTTATCATTCGTATTTCGCTTGACCTTGTGCTCACACACCTTTAGAATCGCTACTTTTGCACTTTTTCGGGATATTTCTCCAGCTGTCGAGGGGAGATCAAATGACAACAATTTATATCGTTGAAAATACATGTGACAATTTACTCACGTCAATTATTATTACTATAATCATTGTCACATTTAGGGTTACCGGTAGGTTGTCTTTGAAGATATATAAAATTTAATTTTTCTATATGTAAATATCGAAGAGCGGTTATCGTAATAGGCGATATTATTATACGTTATATATTTTCATATAATATCGCATTTCCGAATATCTTGGATTTTTACTCCAAAATCAATTACATTTTAATACGTACATAGTTACTACAAGTGTCTTTTTGAATTTTCAGTAGGTCACATGTAAGAAGAGACTAATCAGGTTCGATCTTGCCCAAATGAAGACGATTTATTACTATTTATCAGTATTATTATTTGCTTTTCTCATATTATGTGGTTTCTTTCCTGTCCTTTGGTTTTCACCTTTACTTTCCTACTGTAGTAGTAACCGAGATCACCATTGCTTCTACTGTAAATTTTTCTCGTTTCCAGAGCTCTTTTATTACCTGCGCTAACGGGATGTATTTTGTAATGTTTTTCTGTTCTTAATGTAGGCGTCGTTGAGGAATATTATGTTATTATCATTATATTATTATATCCTCGGAGGATATTTAGCAATTAATATCCTTGGAGTGATCTATAAGGGGCGAGTGAATTCCGCTGAGATAATTCATTCCGAGGTGACTAAATTGGGCAGCCAATCCGAGTGGCCGTAAACAACAGGTGAGTCGGAATAATTTGAGCATCGCATTCTAAGTTAATGAATGAGGGAAAATGACGTCAATTGCGGAGGATTGAGTTCTATTCAAGGAAAGTTGTGCGGATTAGTTGCCTTTATTATTCGTTTACGGCTTCCGAAAAGAATCCCTTGTATGGAATTTGTATCTTGATTGAACTTCAGGAAACAAACACTTTCGCGTCTCTCAGACACGTTTGTAAAGGAATTATGTAACAGAGGACACATATGCTGATATACAGAGAAACCGATTCTTGAGTCTAAGCAGAATTATGGTAACTTTAAGTATGGCATGATTTTTAGTTCATTCCGAGATATTTTGACGTATAGAAATGCATCCTCTAAAACACGAAATTTCATTTTCCACTCTCTTTACGTTTTGGCTCATTTTTCTCTCTTTCCTCATGTTTGAGTTCTCGTCGACTCGTGAGCGCGAATTTCATATTTAACTATTTGCCGATAAGTTCGCGATGTTTCGGAATTTGGCGTGAATCCGTATTTATTCGAGTTTAACATCGGATGTTGTAGATCAAATCACATCCGCGCTGATTAGCAACTTGGAAGGCAAGGATTGATGCAAGTCTTCCGAACGATCCCGGAAACTCTGGAATTGATCGGCTGTGTATTTGGAATGATCTGCCCTCCGGGGATCTGCTCCGGATCGACGCATGAATGTTTCCGGACCCGGATGGTAGTAACTGCAGCAAAACCCCTTTAAGACGCTCCCACGCGGTCTCTTTCACACATGTTAAAGATACCGTTTAAGACGTTAACTTAACTTTGCTAACCTCTTACTAAGCATATTTTCACGTCTCCAGATGCGTTGAAAACGTTCCAAAGTTTTGATTCCTCAGTCGTCCTCTTATGCTTCGCCTTATATCTTGAATGGTTCTTCGTGAATTTCGTCTTTGGAATAACACATTTCGTGAGAATAAAGAGAAAATATGTTGAAGAACGATTTCCAAAAGATTCGTCGGAATTTATAAATACTCAGATAATCAACTTGACTGAGGAGAAAACGTTAAATTTTAATTAACTTGGCGGTATTTCGTTTCATCTCAATCTCAAGTTATAAACAAACCAGAATGGAAGATGTTTTGAGAGATCGCATGATTTTATGTCACCACTGCTGTTTAGAAGTTCGTCATTCTTCCCTAACTATCCATCTCATCTAAATTGCTTCATTTTAAAATAAAAATGAACAGTTAAGTAGCCAAACGCCGTTCATGCTTCGAAAATGTTATCGAAGGCTACCTGCATTGCAAAACCCGCTTAAGACGCGGATTTGGTCCCCTGAAAAGCGTCTTGACCGGGTTTTCCTGCTTATGCTTCTTGGATTAATCTTATTCCGATGGAAGACCTTCATTTTTTTTCATTTGGTTCGAAGACAGTCCCACGCCGCGCAGGGGTCCACCAAAGGTCAACAAGGAGTTGTGGCGTGACGTCATCCTCGCATTGTCGTGAGATTTCGGATGGCGACTTCTCTTATGTCCGAGGGAAATGTCCTTGTTTTACCATAATAACTCCTGTTTCAGTTTAATATTTAAGCATTTTGGACACGTATTAGAATATATCGTTTAATATTTTCACATTCTACATCATATGATTTCATTCGTTATTTTGTCACAAGTCCCATTAATTCGCGTTTTAATTAAAACATTTATGAATTTTGTTTAGATTCATTAAATTTCCGACCACGGTATATATCTACATTTTTCTGTGATTTACCCGTTGCTACAACGTGTTTTACCAAGTGAATATTTAATACGTTCCATAAATGGCAAATAACTCTTAAAGCGGCAGCTTAGGATTATTACGGAGATAAATTACATCGTTGGGCGGATTGAAGTTCTAAGAGGCCTCAAGAGCAAGAATAAAATCGAAAGAAGAGTGAAAATACCATTTTTTCATGAAATATATAGTTATAAATGAATAGAGTTTACATCATATAGTGGCATAAATTACACAATATAAGCTAAAAATATATTATGTAGGCTTTCTCGACGTAATTCAAATTCTTTTCTAAATCAAAAAAAGATCAAGAACGCGTCTCCACTCTATAATAAATAAAGAAAGTCATCGAGAGTTCATGAGCAATGTCTTAGGCTGCCCTTGCATACATTTTTAATTTACCAATCCTGCATTCCTTTAATTATTTTGAGAATTTCGTCGGATGGCGCAGTATACATTTCTCATAACGGCGTTAATTCACATGGAGTACGTGCTTTCTTTCTCCACAAGAACTTTCACCACCGTCTCAGTGCGAACCGCTTTTAATTAAATCGACTCTTAGTTGTGATGGTATCTCCGAATATTGCTTCTTGCGCAAAAGGTTCATATTTTCCGCTGCCGAAGAAATAAAGTCGAGGGATTGCAGAGGGCATTGCATTCCCATTTAGTATCATGTTTGAGGACATGGGGTGACCAGAATGGACACCGATGCCCACTGCTTTTGGTACTCTGCCAACGGTTCAACATTCTCCCGATCCAGAGTAAATGTCGATGTTTGTTTTCCTTGAAATGCCCGATACGTAATTGAAACGTCCTCAGGAGAAATTCATCTTTTCCAAAGACTGCGTTTTTCACGTGGGGAAGCTATATAGGTCAGTCTGGAAAATATTCTAGGTGTCGATACTAAAGAGAAAATAAGTTATGGAGATCTCATTTCCGCGAAGTAATATCAACATCGATCTTATCAACCTTCAAATCATTGCCGAAATGAGATTTTTAATTCTCTCGTGTCATTTTAAGCGTTGTAGAGATCGGTCGCGTCGCACACGAATTTAGTTATTTTCTTTGCAGTTGCGATATGGGAAATTAATAAAAGGGAAGATAAAGTAAAACCCGTTTAAAAAGCTCCCGCTTAACACGCGGTTTTATTTCGCTCCCTAATCACACAAAACACATGGTTAATTGAGACGTGCTTTTAAAACGGATTTTTTCCCTTCCTCAGATTCACTCTGTAGCCAACTCTCAGCGGAAAATTGTTTACATTATCCTTGTCTGATTGTCTATCTGGTAAAAATTGCTTCATTTTTCAGTAGAAAATGTCCAAAATTAACTGAGGAAGATGGCTCTTTTTGTAGGGAAAGATGACCATCGTAAGAAAAAGTGAGTAGAATTCAAACAGGATTACGCAACAAAAGTTCGCATTCAGCATAGTGAAGCGTGTTCGACTTCAATGAATGCAGTCCCAGGTTCGATTCCAGGAGCCAAAAAGCGAAATGACCTCAGCCGAGTACTAATAATCTCTATACTTACATGGCCGTGGCATAGAAAGCAAACTTAGGAAGATTTTTTTCGTTTTAAGGGATAAATTTCTTTTATGAAAAATGAAAGAGCCATAATACCGTTTCCTTTTGTATTCCAATGAAAATAAATGAAAAATTTCAATGTTCTGCTTAAAACGCGGTTTATAAAGTGTCTCAACTGGATTTTACCTTTGCAGTTGCGATAACTGAGATAACGGCAGGTTTTTCCTATTCTTTCGCCGCTGGAAAATGTCTTTCCAATGTCGAATGAGACCAAATAGCTTAGAAATTGTGGAAAATGATAAGAATACACGTATGTTCCCAACTTGAAGCCGACTTGCGAGTCCATGTACAGAGTTTTTTTTGAGGTCGTGTCGTTATCTAGAGGAGATTGGATTTTCTCTCGCCGTTTCTCTTACGGCGTCATTTTAAGTGATTCCTCTTGTCTTGGCAATCGGCCACGTCACAGATCTAGTTTAGGCGTCATTTGTTTCATCCTGAATGGGAATCACTTCATCTCTCTCTCAAATATTACGATTCTGGTAACTGGAGGATTACTTTTTCTTCTTTAGAATGTACAATAGTTCATTTTGGGAATGTGTCTAAGTTTGTAAATCCTCTAATATTTCGAAGAAGCACTTACACATTTACCAAATTATTTTTATGATACAACCGTGGCTTCGACCTTACTGGTCATTTTCAGTCGACAAGTTATATTCGGTAGGGTGTATATACTCATAAATGAATGTATATAATAATATATGTTGCCTGATGGTGACTAAAAGGATCGAAAGCATGATCGAGGAATAAGAATATTATGAAAGATGTGCGCTTTCGTTATTTTATTTTATAACAAATACCTTCCACAAGGTCGAGGTGGAATAAGTAGATTCCTTTAAATTTCTGTCTTTAGGAGGATGACGTTGATATTACACTAATTACATAGAAACTATAAGATTTGTTTTAAATCATCCACTCGGGGAATATTTGCAGTGCTGTATCGCCTCAAATTCCAGGTAAGAATATAATTATAGGCTAAATTTTAACGTCGACCCCTAAAAGACTTATTTTTTAAAAGGAGAGTAATTTTAGTATATTTATGAGACGTGAGCCGCCTTTATACTTTTCTGATTCCTTAAGTTTGGTATCGATGAATTTTATAATCATACCATGTTGCTACTTTTGGATAACAAATGCTTTTAGATTTCTGTTTTTGTTGGATTAAATTACGATTTTTCAAGATTAAGAGTGCACAGATGCCACATAAATGCTAAATTTGGGGATTGTTTTCCTAATCGGGGAGAAATGTTACCAGTAAAGGGACTTAAAGAGCAAAGATCTTTCTCAGGTCCCTCTAGTTGACTCATAAGCATAAAAGAAGGTCCATTTTTGGTCCTCCTTAAGGATGCTGCCTCATTCCTTCCTATTACTGAAGCACTGGTTCATTACGTCGACCGAATGCGTAGTGTAGGCCTGTCATCCAGCCAGCCAGCATACGTACGGACCTAAAAATAAAGTGTTCGTGCGAATTGGGACACATGCATACGCCCTCCAATTCGCGAGAAGCTTTGCCAAACAGTGTTTCCACGGTTGCGGGACACCAGGGAAAACTTTGGTGTCCTCTGGGTCAGCGAGACAGCAGATTCCTTTTGGTGATTCAGCGATCCAATCTTAGCCCAGGGTTTTCTTCAGTCTCGCCCCTTTTGAAATACTGTAGCAGAAGTCGTCGTCATCATCAGGCCACATTCCAGAAGGGTGAGGGGAGGGAGAGAGAGTTCCTTGAAGAATGCAACCCGTCGGTAAGGCCGTCGCCGCCAGAATGGAACGGGACGTCTAAAGGAGGACGCTTCCGATTGGCTCCTTCACCGTCATGCCACCGAACACGTGTGGGCCCTCGGCCAATCACGGGCCGCAGACGGGTCTTCCGAGGTCACGTGACCAGTCGGGCCCCTTCACTCACTCGTGCTTTGAGGAGAGGTGTGTACGTAAGATCTCACGCCACTCTCGCCTCCTTATGATTGCCCTTTTTTTCGGCTTCCGATCATCTTCGAGGCTCTTTTACTTGTGTAATCTCCAGTGACCTCGCGATTGGAAATACCTGGCTCGTGCATCGGAAACAATCTCTTGGTCTATGTTTTGTGTACCTTTTTGCGCCGGTTTTGCTTCGTAGTCGTTTCGTAACCTGCTTCGCTATTTTTGGCCCGTCGCTCTCTCATGTATCTTAACCTTAGCTTTATTGGCGAACTTGCCGGTGCTTCGGCACTGAGTGAGTTTTTCTGTACGTACACGAGTCCGGTTTTTGTTTTTGGTGTATTTCTGAATCGTGGACACTCCCACGATGTTTTCAGGGCCTACTGAAATGCTGGTGGCGCCTGGCTTTCTTTTCTGAAGCTTGAAAACTATCTTCAGGACCTTCACATTAGAGGTTTTTGGAGTCAAAAGATGTTGTCACGTCTTCGAATCATCATCTACTGACTACCAGATTATGTTTTCCAGTTTAATGAAGGCCTGAAATGATTCTCTCTTTTATTTTCGGGTTCCTTCCAGAACAACTCGCAATTCTCACACCTTTGAATACTTCACGTCTATAAGTAATAAAACGGTCACTTTCTCATAGAATAAGTTCGTATTTCCACTGCATTTCCTCCAATTCCACCGTTGTTCTTATCTATCTCCCTCCTTATCCTAAGACATTGGTCAATTGTCTGATCTGAATTCTTTAACACATCCATTTCTGTTATTTTTGTTTGTTCTCTTTTTTAATTTACATAATTATAAAATTTATGATTTATTTACTTTTGTTTATTGTCAGCTATAATTAGACTCGTACTGTGTGTTGATGCTTGTTTTTTTTAAATAAATGTATTTCTCAGTGAACAGTCTCAATCTGAAAAACACTAAATAAGCGACCTCTGAGTCCGAAGTGACTTTTCGAAATCAAATGCCTGTTAGTTGGAGAGAAAGTGGTTCAAAGGCCGGACGGAAGATAGCTTTAATCGAATGCCATAATCAAATTCCTTCAAGAATCCATACGTGTCTTGCTCTGAAAGGACAATTTCGGCAATGACAATCCTTTAATGAGTATTTTTGTTGACGCAGTTACGACATCAAAACTAAGTATCGCGGTTTAGTTGTAACCTGGGATGGTAGAGCATAAACTAATCCCTGTTTAGAAATATCTTGCATGATCTAACATACTTTTGATATACACTAACAATGGGAATTCATTCATTTCTGTCATAATTAATATTAATATTTGTTGTTGAATCTGATAATAAATAATTCGTTCTCAAAATCCTTATACAATAATAAAGTAATGCATATCGAGCTATTTACAATGTATTATTAAAAAATATACTAATGTAAATTATACTGTTTCATTATCCAATTTCTTACGTATTGTTCTAAATTTCATAGTACGTTTCCTTCCATTCTGAGAAAGACTTACCCGAATTATGGAGATTCTACTGCATTTGAATTTGTTGAGATTATTTTTTTCTACTCTTACTGATAATCAACATTCCTATTAGGCAAGGTAAGGCCAGAATGGCCTCTCTTCCACCTAATACTTACAGATATTGCATGGAAAAATACTAAACTAATTCGAAAGTATTGTCTTCAGTTAGCTTACATTTAGAGAGAAAAAATCTAATATAAAAAACATGAAGTTTCAAAAAGTAAACAATTAGTCAAATCTAATATCTAACAAAAGAAGCAAGAATATAGTTTCAAATTAGACCTTAATACAGTATTTTGTATTTCGTTAATTTTGTGGAAATTTGGGTATTTAATTGGATGAATTTCATCTCATTCGTGGAGAAATTCGAAGACGTAGATTGTCAAAGGACGACTAACGGCCATTGGACGCCAACTAGCTTTCACTTCCTCAAAATAAAGCCTTTGCGTAATATATATTTGTATTCGACAGCCATCGCTTCCGATATTTCATTTATTCTGTGGTACCGCTCAATGTACGAACTTTTTCTTACTCCATAATGACCTCGACAACGAACCGTGGTGCTTTTACGATCTCGAGTATTGTAGTTAATACAAGCGCATGTTGACAACCACGCATCTATTTATCATGCAAACTTTTGTTTGATTCGAAAAGATTTACAACAATTACACAGACAGAATTTACAGCAGTAACACGCTGACAAAATTTACAACAATTTACGCGATTTGAAAAATTACGTGCATTGCTTTTATCTTTCTCAAGTAGAAAACATAATTAGAAAATGTTATCCCAATGAGATTTGATAATGATGAATTGAGAAAGCTCATGGAGAGACTTGCTACTCCCACTATTTCGTGTTCATTTTAATCCTACAAATGTGTGGAAAATTAGGCAGGAAAGATTTATTAAGGATATGATGAATAAAAATAATTTACGTGTACAAACTTTTTTACGTTTCCATGACAGAAAGGGTTTATTGATAAAGTGCCATGGAAAATTGTCTTTCGAGATACGAACTCCGTTCTCTATCGAATCAAGTTCGAAGTATCACGTCTGGGATTCCTCGCATTCTTCTGTTTGGGGGCGTCTGAGTTTTTAAAACCGTCGTAGATAATGAAGGATGCAATAGAATTGGTGTTAGTTTTACTCCAAATGGCTTTTACTGTCTTTTTCCGGTATGGAGCAAGAAAAAAAGTTGCGATAAGATTCGATGCCGGAGTTTATCTGGAAGGCGGAAAGATGCGGTTCACGAAAAGAAGGCGGAAAGATGCCCAATAACGGAAAAGCTTCTGAAAGCGGAAGAATTTTTCGCTTTTGTCTTTTCTCGTAGTTTTTCTACTTATTTTGTTTGCCGAATAGATTTTGAGGCACGCATAGAATAGAACTGCATTGCTCAGGCTTGTTTATTCACGTGCAGAAGCTGCCTAATTTACACCTTATTTGGCTCGCATACCATTTTTATTTTCACCTTTTTTATTTAGATTATTTTTCTATACAAAAGATTTCTTCTCGACACCTTGTCATATAATTTACGTGGACTCTTCTTGACGATGGACGAAGTATGGGCAAAGAAAGTTGGCCGATGTTCTTGAGGTCGTGGAATGGACGATGACGTACCACTCTTCCCTTTCGCATCCACCTCTTGTTATCCATCGTTTTTCGCGCGATAGGCCGATGAGAATCGCCTTCGATTCCTCCAAACGCCCCTTCTTTTGTCACTCTTTGTTCTTTTGCTTCCCTCGCTGCTTCCCCTTTCACCCACTGAAAAAGTAAAACGTGGAGTATTTTTAGCTCGGTCGTCTTATGACGTAGCGTTACTTAATCCGGTGGCGTGATGTGGCGCCTTTTTCGAATTTGCCATTTAGCGTCGAATTGGAGAGACTCGCGCCGTCCGGAAGCATCTGCTTAGAAATGGTTGGGAGTGATTGCTATGTAAGAGTGTTGAAAAACTTCTCTAAATGAATGTATGACTTTGTCTGGAACGCTAATTCTCGAGGGTCGACACCCTCTCAACTGTGCTTTGCTTTGTGGAATGGTGCATCTTTTACTGCATTCGATGAATTAGTTATAAAAAAATCCAAACAAGTTATGGTCTAGATTTGTTCCATACTGTCTTAGTCTTACCGTTCCCATCAGTAGAATACGAGAGTATCGTATTCTATTCCAATCCCGCACAACGTAAATAAACAAACGACGTCTTTATTGCGGGAGTTTTTTTAAATTCTAAGGTACAAAGATAAATCAGTCATGTGAAATGTATAGAAGTGGTAAAAGTCTTACCTTTGTTTAATATTTATTCACGGATCGCGTAAAACTGCACCATTTATAGAATGAGCGATAGCTTAAGATCCCTTATATACGATCCGTTCTGATTTTCACCGTTCACTGAGATGGATCTTTCAGATGGCATTCAGTGACCTATCTTGTGGCAGTTCTATTCGTCCTTAGACCAACCATTAGGACTTTTCGAGGTCAAATCTATGCCCTTGAGTCCTCCTAGAAGCATTTTTAGCCTTCGGAATTTCGTTCTTAAGTCCAAGGATGGGGTTAATGAAATAATTGAGTGTTCCGTTTCGAGATTTTAATATCACCTCCGTTTTGTCATTGAATAGTATTTGAAATGATTGAGAAATAGGTTTTTGATGCCTAGTGTCATTATCGTGCAGTAAAGTCAATAAGTCAAAGAATATCCATTTCCTCTCCTTCCAAACTTCCATAAAACCACCGAAATTTCCTTTCTTTCCATATACTGACTATATATTCGTTTATTTTTTTGAGTTGACTGCCTTATGATGATGCTTGGCCATTGTTACATGTTTGTTAAATATCTGTGGAAAATACAAATAAATTTATTCTTGAAATCATCCAATGATAATATGTTAGTGACCACTGTAATATAATGTTCTTGAGTATTTCATTTCCCATCATGCCTCATTATGATCTATTCCATAGAAAGGTAGGCAGGGTATTTTGAATCTCTTTTAAGTGTAGGTCGAACACTATCATGTAACTCTCTTCTGATGGATGTTCTGTGACAGTATGTTTCTCACATTGACAACCATTGGTTGCAACAAAACAGAAGATTGTAATGGAGCAACTTCAGATCCCATGTTTGCTTACCCAGGATGGTGATTGTGGTAAACCGCAGCTGCACTTATAAATGCCTTTCTATTATTTTCTTGGTGTGGCTTAAATAGAATGGGGCTGCTTCCATAGAAATGGAGCGAATGTTCCAAAAATATACTAAACGCAGTGGTATTTTCATTATTATTTATTGCAAATCTTTACCAAATTTTGAGACAATTAACCTTTCCTTTCTTATATGAATAAATGACATGAATGAATTATCATTGGAATGGTAATCATACCGTTGAGGAATGTCTCAGTTGTTCACATTACACGTTATATAAAAGGAAGTTTTTTGAGAGTTTGTTGGAATTTTCTTCTCTCTAATAATTGCATAACTGTTAATGGTAGTACTTCATTGTATTACGAATTGCGTTAGGTTCATATTTATCCACACTGTGAGAATGATAAAATATTTGATTTCTCCCACAATACCATGTGCTTTATCGAAAATAGGTGCACCGCTTAAATCACTAGTTTTAATAATTGAGTTATTATATTGCCTCAAAAGATGAATTCATTCAGTACCGATTTTCCCCAAGCCGAATTGTGGCTTCTGTAGCGACAGAATCTTTTAATTCATCATCATAAATAATTTAATAATTCACCATTAAATCAAATAATTCTAGCGATACTTTATGGAACGTATCCATCATTAAACGACTTTTAAAAAATAACTTTCCACGAAAACCTATATTCTTTATATCTGGCAGCATTTTGAAGGAATTTTCTATTAGTGAGCAGAATCAAGTATGTTTTATTTCGTTTAAAAACCATCATGACTAATTATGTTTAAACGAAAGTCTATTTATTGATTCGTGTGCCGCATTTAGTTAATGCGCTTTAATTTTTGATAGCTTATCACACTATTTAAATCAGTCAGCCATTATTTTCCTTTTTTCCATTGCATCCTTCCTTTCTTCAGCAAACCCACTTTACTCGATACAGATGTATCTATTAAATATAGCTATAATACAAATAATAAAGGTTGAATTGGTGGCACTAAAGAGAGAGAGAGAATATTTCTCGATGATTATTGATAGAACATGGAAAGAAGTGTCTGCGTACGTTGCATTTAGCAAAAGAATGGGAAAATGCGTCATATTTCAAGTGTATATATTAGTGTTTGGTGGTAGAATAAGTTAACTCGCGTAATGTATCGTTCTACTTTGCTGTTGTTTTACCTCCGCGGCGTATTCTATTTTGATGTACTCACGAGTGAATTCCCTCTCAGAGTTTATCTCCTAATTGCGCCTCTCTTTATTCGACTCGCACTTTTCATTTGCTCTTTCTAAAGAAAAGAAGATAAAATATGACAAAGGTTGGCTTATTTTCAGGGATTTGAATTTAATCGGAGATGGTATAGAAGTGTCTAATGTATTTGACAGAGCTATGTAGAGTTAGTTAATTAATATCAGAAGGTATTTAATAGACGTGTTTAGCAAATTTGAATCGAGTTTTTTTCGCTCCGCAAAAATTTTTCACCAAATCAACATTTGTAAAACTCTTATCGAATCAAAAATCGAAGAACAATTAAAGAACGGAAGTTATTTTTCATATTGTTTTTTATTTTGTTTTCAATGCAGAATTAGTACTGTTATTGCTTAGGGAAGCAAACGGATCCAAACGAGAAGACGACTCATGAGTTTCAACATAATCAGCAGAAATCCAAAAATTTAGTTTTCCTCATGAACATAGCGACCGAATATTTTATTTCTCCATTTTTGCTTAGAAATATCAAATTTTCTGCGGATGGATTTAATAGCAAAAAACACGGCTTTTGAGGTTTTTGACGGCAACAACGGGACGGGAGGGCCAGAAACGGGAAAACGGGTCATCCTAGTATTGAAGAAATGTTCTCTCTGTTTTGGATTTTATTGCTGACGACCTTTACTTTGCAGAATTAGTACGGTTATTGCTTAGGGAAGCAAAATTTAAGGATCCAAACGAGAAGAAGGCTCATGAGTTTGAACATAATCAGCAGAAATCCAGCTGAATTGTGTATTCTTGAGCAGAGTGCAGCTCAGCGGGTACCAATGATGGAAAAGGATAAGCTGATTCATTTAAAAAGTGAAATTACAGCGTTATTCATGCATTCGCCATTCATTATGATGCGAGTTTTTATGAATATCATCCCTTGTTTTCACCAGTTTGGCTAATTTTCAACGGTTACCTTTATATAGGAAGTTAGTTTTGTTTTTCTTCTGCATTAATCTATTTCGTTGATTTTTTAAGTTGCATTTTATGCTTGGTGTCATTGTGTAAAGTTTTAAAACAAATGTATTGTTTTTCTATTTTAGTGCTTGAACTATTAAAATGGCATTTTAGGTCATTTCTCACGTGGGTTCCCTTTCGCCATGGTCGGTCGCGCTACCCACTTGGCTATTCGGGAGCCTCACCTCAGCTCCTTTTTACGGAGGGATATAAGATGAATAAAAAGTGACTGTGCATAAATAAGTGTACTTTAGAATCATATTTAACCCTTTATTTGTATCTTAAGGCCAAAATAAAACTTTTTTTACTACACTCGAGATGTTGAACCTTACCGCATGGAAATTCATCTCGCTGATGATTAAGCATTTTTTATATAATTCTGGTTCACGTCGAGGGGTTTCATTTTACTATTACTAGCTATAGGTACTTTTGTTATTAATCTACTTCGTGAATGATTTTGCTTGCAACATGGATATTTATAGTCCTCGAATGTAGTTGTGAAGCAAAGGTTATACATACTCATATACTATCGTTGCTTATATTCATCTTTATATCGATTTTGATTGTAGGAATAGTTAATTGAAAGCAATATTCCAAAACGCAAGTCATCAGAAATGGACCCCTTAAAAAGGCAAACATTGACGTGGCAGCGATTAATAAGTTGTGCAGAATAAACAAGGTGTGGGAGCAGCGCTTCTTAAAGCGGAGCGGCCATCTCGGTGCATCTTCTGCTTGATTACTTCGCCACTCGGCTTTCATTTGTTAAATGAGCAATCTCTTAAGCCGTGCTCTTTAATCAGATGCGTCGAATCTAACGAAGGGCTTTCAAATCTTCACCGGTACAACTTTTTCGATAGAACTCATTTTCTATAGTCCTTCCCGATAACTGAGACTTGAATTGCTCCAGTTAAATACTTTGAGTGGTATCATTAAGCAATAAACTCTTCGAGTAAAATCTTTTAAAAACACAGAGGTTATTCCGAACAGTGAGATTTCCCCGTGACACACGCCGAAAGGGGGCTTGCAGGGTATTTATGTAGATTTAGATAAAAAAAATCATTCTTTAAAAATGAATTCGTTTTCTAATGAAGTTTAATGGTGAAAATCGTGCAAATTTGTTATGAGGTAAAGGTTCTTTCTTCTGTAGCCTATAGATGTACATAGGTGGCATCTCAAATTAAATTTTAACTAATTATAAGATAGTTCTAATACTTTGAATGCCATCCGATGTATACGTCTTTAATAAATATCTGCACTGATTCAATCGTAGGATACTGTGCCCCTATATGTTAGATAAAAATTGTTGTTTCATAGTGTACTTCGGTTGTCTATTTTCTAGGATATTTTATGTTTATTTAGTGTAGAGTAGTAACGTATGCCCTCTTGATCAACGTACGATAATATATATCTAAAATTATCTAGAAAAGATACTGGATTATGAATGAACAATTCTGTTAGTAAATGAACGATCGTAGGCGAAAAAGGCATGTGCAATTAAAAGTTCACTCTTATTTCATATAAGAGTGGGTTTCTCCGGATTTTATTATTTATATACAGAGCTTTAAAAATTTACCTCGCCTCGAAATTTTCCCTCAAAAATTGCGAAAAGTAAAGTCTCTAATTGCAAGAATTGGAGTTATTTGCCATGGGAATATTTCGAACCTTTTTAGTAAATATTTTAGAGCTATTTTCCCAGCTGTAGCGATTTTCACTGACGGATTCAGTTTGCCCGATGAACCGAAGTTATCCTTCTAAAAGTATTCCCGTTTCGCTCTAATAATCGACGACATCGCACTTTTATCATTTTAAGTGCTTCTGAATTCATACGTTCTATTAGCAGCGATGGCCTTGGATTATATTTGTGGGAATTAATGAGGGAAGAAGACAGATGAAAAGAGCGCACTCTAGGGACCAAGAAACGACTCTATCAATGGCTGTTTGTTAGCTTTTCTGTCGATATCTCCGGACTAATTTATGCACCGATGATGATGGCTTTCTATGCTTTTACCGAAAAGAGAGGATTCGAAGAAATAAGAATGCTTCAGGTTTTTTACGAGATTTTGATTTCAATTATTGTGGAGTATTCTTGGTGGCAAATTGGTTTAAGAATATTAATGATTTATGTGTTAGATATACGGATTTTTATGGATCGATTCGATAGCTACTCAAAGTGAAACCCGTTTAAGACGCTGGTCCATTAATTATGCTGTTTTATCTCGGTTCAGGTCCATTTCACGCAAAACACTTGATAAAAATACCGTTTAAGACGCTCTGGCACCCGCATATAAGGCGGTGCACTGCAACCAGCTGTAGCTAATCCTCCATTTCAATCGTTAGATCGAAAATTGTTCATTTTGCTCTATGATAATTGTCTTTCTGATGAAATTGCTTCATCGTTGAGTGAAAAATTACCAAAATTAAGTAACAAAGGAAAACACTACGAACGAAAAGGAAACCATTCTTAAAAACGTGACTAGAAGGCAACAAATACTACACAGCAGTTCGCTGACTTTGGAATCTTTAGTTAAAAAAGTAAAATTTGTAATATTCAACTTATAACGCGGTTTTCTCACGTCTCCTTGGAAACTGTCATAAACGGGTGTCACTATCTGCTATATAAGGGAATGCGAAAACAAACGTAAGAACGTTAATGCTGGTGACAGTAATCTTAACATTTATCAGTGGCATAAAACTTCCAATTCCGATGGAAATGCTATGGCAAAAATCTGTGGAAGTTGGAATTGCCAAATTGAAATAGAAATCTTGTACAGCCTCCGTTTATCGAATTCAATTTTTAGTTTCGGTCTTTATCGACAGAAATAAATCTTAAGAATTCCTTCGTTTTCTCATCCAAAGCTCGCCTATCAATATTCACGGAATTCTATCGGAGTGGCAGTGAAACTTTGCTCCGAATGTCATTTCAAGGTTTTCTATAAGCGATTGATCATATGTTATGGACGCAATAAAAAACTTTCTCTCGAAATTCTGTCACAACTCTCGCAGAATTCATTCATTGCGGAAGAACATTTTTTGTGCTGCACATGAATCGAACCATATTTATATAAATGCTGTTTTTGCGCGTCGAAAGATTTTATTCCTTTTCTGTTTGTCCAAAATATTGTGGTAGTTGAGCCAATCATGTGTGTACTCTTTCATTAGATTCAAAGTCGATTCTCAATTTTTTTAACTTTGCGTTTGTTTTATTGCTCTTTTTCACAGAATATTTTCCATATTTATGGAAACGAAACAGTATTTTTGTAATCATTTTTAAAGAAATATTTAATGTTTGTATTCATTTCTTGTGTATGTACAACCTTGACACCTGTTTCTGGCTCCAGATATTTTGGTATTTCTCATTAAATGTTATAAAAGAAAAAGATGTCAATAAAAAACGAAAATTCAGTTGAACGTGTATGATTCTTTTACGTAAGTTTCTGACGTCTCATTCTTTTCTTTTTCTTGATTCAGCATTAAATTTTTCTACGATATGTAGCGAAATACATTGGAGATATTTAAAGAGGGCTCTCGAGTAGGGAGCACGTTTGCATTTTGTGAAAGTGATCCTGGGTTCGTTTTCCGAGGAGGAGCTCACGCATGAAACGATCTTAGCTATTAAAGCATTTCCAAGACCCACCAATTGAATATAGAGAATATTCCCGTAATTTTGCTGCATAAATTAATAACGCGAATGTAAGCAATTTCGATAGCTTGTGTATTGTTTGCACGACAAGTGCGCGCCGGTTTTTCATTTGTATATCGGATCCTCATTTATATTTACCGGTCCAAGTTCTCATCTATTGCTTCCGGAGTGTTTCTTTTGTCCTTCAAATGGACGCTGTTTACTTGTTCGCCCGAGACTTGGCGTCTTCGACTCACTTACGTAACGCTTCTTGTCGAAATAAAGATTGTTTTATTCTCGGGTTGACTTTATAAATAGATGACCGTAATAAAGTTAGCCGCAGTTCACTAAAGGTTTTATGAAGTTCGATCTTCGGTTTATGTGTAGACTCATCATTGGTCCATTTGGCGTCAATGAAAACCTATGGATTATTGGTGTTTGTATTTGATTAGGCCTCGTGAACAATAACAGCCAAAAGCATCCGTGTAGTTTGAAATAAATCACGTAAAGAAATTAAATAACATTACAAATACAAACATAATTAATATAAACAACTCTTTTCTTAATTTTCATTTACCTCCAAGTTGCACTCATAATATCGATATAATTTTCTCATTAGAACTAATTATCTACTTAATACGCCTTTTCCTAGAATCACTCATAATTATCTAGCAATATTGATCTTCTCCATGACCCTCCTTTCTCTTCAAGTAGAAACATTATTCAGTACTTTTTAGACCTTTCAAAAGCGTTTTATTTATTATTTTTATAATTCTCATTTTTAGTTCATAGTTGTTGCAATTCTTTTATTTACATAATTTTAATTTCTTATCCATTTCCTTCGCCAATTATTAAACCTCTCCTCTTATGATATTGAATATAAATAAACCAAATTCTGTTGGACAAGTTTTTTTCCCCTCTTTTTCTTTCACTTTGTCATATATTCTCTATACATCACACTGTTGTTTTATTTTTAACTTATCATTGTAGAAGGGGCATGTAAAGTATTTTCATAAAGTAATAATTCCATAAAGTAAAAATTTGATAAAAAAATAAATTGTATGGAAGTACAGAAAAGTAATGTTTTTGAGGCTAAATGCATTGGAATATATGAAAGAATTAAAACCAAATGTAGCTTAGCTGAAGCCGAGAAAAACATCTCCTCACACTGAAAAGACAAGAAAAGCGATGTAGGCCATTAATTGACCAATTGAAAATGGGATTTGAATTTATTGGATGAAGTAATATATACAGTAATTATAAAGCATCTTTAATTGGGAGAGACTCTTCTTCCATTCATCCCTTCGTCATATTTTGTAGTATCATTAATTATAAAGTGTTACTTTGAGAAAAAATAGGAAAGGATTGGATATAAAAAATGTAAGAGATTCTTGGGAAAATAGTTTCCACTGCACGAAAACACCCAATGCGAAGGGGTGTGAATAAAAGTCTGCGCAAGACTTAAGTAACAGCTAAAAGCTGCGGAAGGACAAACGTAAATATATAATCAATAAATACGTGTTTTTGGTCTTCGAGTTTTACATCGATAGGTAAAGTCAATGATCTGAAAATATATTTGGGATAAGACAGATAAATATATGTGCAATTTACCTCATAATAATACTGCTGCTACACTGTAAAGAGCATCGAAGAAATGAGAATATTCCTAACTATGTAAAATTCATAGAATATCTAAACAATGAGTATAATATAAAGCATGAATATGATTGATTAAATGTTAATATTTAGGGACAATGCTTTACTTTTATCGTTGGTGAATGAATTAAACGAATGAGTGACTTTGGTATCATCTCCATGGTGATATAAATTCCAATTGAAGTGGTCCAGACGTCGGTTAACTCCAAAGACGCCACTCAAATGCGTCCAAGTTTCATCTGCTCATCTTCAACAATTTCTTCCTTTCTTTGTCCGACTTTATCATTAAATTTACGATGATAGCAATTATAAATAACATTACAGAAGGATCTAGTAAACATTCATCGATCAAACAAGACTTTATCTTTACACGTCCAAAGATTTATTTCCTCACTTATTTTGAAAAACTTCCCGAAACTTCATCTTCCGCTTGCTTTTATCTCGTTAACGCTTTGATATACTTCTGTATTCCATAGGTCCATATTACTTGATTTATTCTGCGGTCTTCCCCTTTGGCTATCTCGCTCACAATGCATCTCTCTCTGAGGAACGACGGAAATCTTTCTTTATTAAGTCTGCTTTCATCTCCTTTTTCGCCTTCTTTGCACCACCTTGATGAAATGTAATTTATTTCACTAATCCTTGTCCAAGAGGCATTAATTAGCGGCACTTTGAAATCTCATTCCAGTATCGGAAGAAAATTTAGAAGGGAAACTTTCGTGAATATTTTACGCACATTATTACTCAGTCTAGAGCAAGTAGGAACAACATGAGGCTCACAATGGATTTAAGAAGTTGTATTTATTCACAAATATGTGTAATGATTTGAAAGTAAAGACATCGGAGCATCGAGAAGCAGTTAGAGACGCATCAATTAATTCTAAACTACGAGAATCTAACTGCTGAAAACGCATTACATTAATCGTTTGTCTGGGAATTTTAAGGTTTATACAAACATAACATAAATATATGTTATAATCATAATACCGAGTACATTCGCAAATAAGACACAGCATAGTTTTAAGGACTGTATTCTTGATCTATCGCAATAAATATAGTAGAAAATATACCTTCCTATAATAAATATAATATAACAAGGAGAAGGGATAACAAGAGAAGTGATTTTGAACTGAAAATTTCATTTTTAGATTTTGAATTAATCTCCAATTTATAAATGCACATTTGCTAAAATCTCTCACGTATAAAACAAAGTATCGTATTTTGGTAAAAGGTAAAAATCGCAAATTCCCTGATCCATCCTGTCGATGATTTTAAGTTAGTTATCTTTAGATTATCTAAAGCGACCTTTGAAAATTACTATTAAACGGCAATCCCCGTACAAGTCTGGAAAAGCGTCTGCGTGAAATTATAAAAATCTGTCTTCCGAAAATGCTTTTGAAATGCAACGAGAAGTAGTTTTCGCTCTACAGAGCTGCACTCTTAAATTCATGAGGAGGCGACTTTGTATCAGCTTTGCTTCAACAATGAATGCCTATTTGCGATCGATTTCCCCGCCTTTTCGCTTCCACTCGCCCTTATCTCGCGCCACTTTTTACCCTAACGTATTATCTAATTTCGAGAGGCTTTTGTTTTTTTATTTCGAGATCGCGCGCTTCGTCTCCACGGCTTGTCTGGTGTTGTAGCTGTTTAAGAAGAGGGAAGAAAATGGGAAGGAATTGCGGTTCGTTTTGATTGCCAGTCGGTTTTATGATTGCCTTTCTAAGCATTCCATTTGATGCAGTGAATTCGTAATTTATCCTCGCGATTTTTTTGTTTTATTTATTTTAGTTTTTCCTTGAAGTTTTAGGTGCGTATAATTTACGGCTTACATGCAATGATAACAATAATAAATTTATTGAAGTAAAAATATTCACAATTATCCTCATAAATACTCCGAAAGTGAACCGACGTCCCGTCAGGAATATTTTCATTTTAAAATTATGCATTACATATATATATATATATATATATATATATATATATATATATGTAATGCATAATTTAAAAAAAAAATATATATATATATATACATATATTTTAAAATTATGCATTACATATATATATGTATATATATATATATATAGTTTATGGAATATACCTGCGAATATTTCTCTGTAAATAGACTCAGTACGACTATAACGCGTATAAGGATTTTTGACTGTTTCAATTTATCCTTTTTGATGTTGAGTTTTTTTGCTTATTTATATGAATTATGTTATTTATGTAATTTATATGATAATATGAATTTTGGATATGAGGTTGGATATAATCCGTCCAATTTGAATTCATAATTTGATATATATATTTGAAATTTGAATAAGTGTGGTTGAAAATAAGTCTCCGTATTTTGTGAATGGAATATTCGGAATATTCTCTGTTCAATCTCGGGATTTGTTCTTATTGATTACTTTATTGTTTTTATAGTGAGGGGCTTAGTCAGCATAATGGTAACTACCTACCAACTAACTTTACATAAAGTTTTGGATGGTTATTAATTGTATTAAATTTTAGAGGAAATTCAAAAACCTATTCCTTGACATTATAGTTAGACTTTTTGGATAGAAGGAGGCAAAGATAAATATATAGCGTATATACAGGATATAGAGATAAATAGATAGGAGAATATATGGGAGAATATATACATTTGGAGAAGATGATTTAATCTCTTATTATCTATAAACGCTTAATTCATTAGAATCAACACTGTTTCTCTGAAACCATCAGTTTTTGCTTGCTTATAAAACGAGAGAATTGAAATTAAAAGTTTATTTATTTTCTTACGCGTATTGGTTCATATTCATGTAAAGTGATAATATCATAGGCACCCTAATCTAAGGCCCACCTTGTTTTCAAACCATACAGCAATACTGCGCACCGAAAATTTTTCTAATTTTTTCCTAATTCCTTAATCGAGACTATAAAAACGATGGACGAAGCCATAACATGGTGGAACTAGGTGAGTATGAAAAGAACTAGGAAAAAAGTTTCACACTTTATTACAGCTTGCCGTAATAAACCTTGTAACGTTTTGCCTAATTATTTTCGTACTCATCTTTAATCAAAACTCATCAATTTCCTTCACAAACGCATCTTTAGCTCTTTTCTTAACCTCAGCTGAGCATCTTTCATCCCTAGAAAGAAGACTACTCGACTATGATAATATGTGCATTTAATGTGGTAAATTTCCGCTCTTTCGAAAATTAATCTTTTCTACAAAAATATTTCCTACAAAACTTAGAAGAACATAATTCTTTCTAGGTGTTTCGAAACTGTTTAGCTTACTAGAAAAATTGCCGTAAATAGATTTGAATCATCTCTTTACATCGTGGGAGTGAAAAATAAATTATGAGCAGTCGTCGGCTTTCTCAACTAAAACTGAGATGCAATTGCTGACGAGAGGGATTCTTATCAGACCCACGCGTGCAAACACTCGTATCTGTTCATTTCTAAAGATAACTTCAAAGGTGTTGTAATTATCAGCATTGTTGTCGAGCGATTATATCATTTTGCCGTGCCTTTCGCACGCCCGTGCATTTTTTCCGTGACCCAATTCCGATTGTTTCCATTCATTTGCATCGTTAGTCCGCGGATATCATCGCGAGATGTTATAGAAAAATGGAAAAAGTGCATTTCTGAAATGATATCGTCTCTTTTCGCGTTTTCCAATTTTAGGTCAAACGGCGAATGTTGTCGACGGCGCCTTTTTAATGGGGGCCCCGAAAAAATGCGTTCCTCCCCACGGGGTCCCCACCCCGAAGTCGCTTTGTTCAAGCAATAGTGGAATCTGGTTAAGATTCTTTTCAGGGAATCGCGTAATAACCGAGCCGGGATTTTTTATTCCTTTTATGTTAGGAAACAAAAGATTAATGTTATTTTGGCTCTGTCTTGTTTGAATTAGCGCTTTACACTTACATATCAAAGAGGAATTTTCGTTAGCTCTCTTTACTTGTCACAACTGTAGTGATCTAGAGAGTCCGCGTTGCGTAAGTCTAGTTGCTTCTCCTCATTTCTTTTTACTTTTAATTCAAAGAGAGTATCTACCTTTCAATTTATCACCCTACGATTATGCAATTTTTATTAGGTTGACAATTAGGAAAGAAAGATGTAAACAATTTGAGGTCTATCGGCGGAGTATCAGCTATAGCGGATAGCAGTGCATCTGTATGTGTTTAAGTTTAATCTCAGGAATGCGCCATCTTTTAAAAACCCCGCTGCGTTTCGGGTATGAAATAAGGTTTTAAACAGATTTTGCTCTATATCGACGTGTGTGGAATACTATCTAAAGAGATTTTCACTATCGATTCTCGAATCCGAACAAACCTTTTTCTCGTATCCATTTTTTCTTCTGAAAGCTGTTTTTGAAGGATATGCCAATTTCGGAGTTTAGTTTCATCACTTTGTTCTCCTTGGTGCCCGCATCGGCTCTTTTCGATGCTTTCGTGATTTCCTTTGTCTCTTTTCCCTCCTATGAATAGATATTTCATGTGCCCACATGTCTCTCTGCATGCATTTTTGGTGGGAAATGTGCGTTTTGTTAGAGAGATAGATGGATCTTTTATTGCATGTGGGCCTCTCTTCCACATAACATCGTTTGCCCTTATCATATATTGGTTCCTCGACCTACGAACTCAATTCGTTCTCGGCTTGAGTTTGGATCTCAAAAACCTTTTTAACACTGTATCTTATAGTAAATTAATTAATCCGTTCTCCCTTGAGATTAAATAAAACAGGCTTGTGTACAATAATAGAATAATTTTTGTTTATCTGATTTGTAGAATTGGTAAAGTGCTTCGACATCTAGGTCATTTTACAGATAAACTCAATACGTTTAGGCCTAACCTTGCGAAATATTTAAAATGAATATTATTTTTATTTACAAAATAAAAATATATCTTATACACTTCCGCCAAATTAAAAAAAAATTGGATAAGCAGTTGAGAATCACAGAACTAGCCGAAACTGATCGTCTTATTAAGATTTTCAAATTATATCTGTGTGTGTACTATCTATTTATTTATATTTTGTGAATAAAAGTAAAATTCATATTTTAGTAATTTCTTGCATAAATTTTCATTTCCCCACCGTGAATCGAACCCGGAACCGTATTTACTGTACGCGAGCCCTTTGGCTATCAGGGAGCCCTAATAAATACTACTATGTTCTTAAAAAGAGCACGTTTGTCAGAAAAGTACAAAGTACTATTCGCGCGTATTGTATATGATACTCAATATGAAACCTAGTTTATCGTTGGTCGATGAAACCTAGTTTAATTCCATCAATTGCTGTAAAAGGAGCAACATATCGCGTACATTCCCTCGTGATGATTTCCTTCGTTTTCCAGGGGCAACATTAGGGTGCCTTTTAACGATCTTCAGAATATTAGAATTCCTCTTCTCCTCGAAGACAGCTTTTTGCGTCATTCGGTCGAATCCGGATAACATCTCATTACTCTAAGTATCGCCGTGCTAACCTCGTTGTATTTCACGCAAAATTGGAAGAATCAGACCGAAGACGCATTTTATGTAAAGTAACGAAACTAGAAAACGTCTTTAATAATGGTTGCATTTGGTAGAAAAAGAAGAAAGGGCCCCAACTATTCTCCTTTCTCTTTTCCCAATTTCTTTCTCTCTCTCTGCAACACCACGCGCAGAATTCGAGATGCCAAAGAGCTTTACTTGGGCAAATAATTGATGTTCTCGCTTCTCCTCATTTGAAAAGGCTCTTCCCTACCTCTTGTATAAACCGTCCCTCCGTTTTTTATTTATTTCGCTCCAAATGGTTCCCGGAGATGTATATACTTTTATAATCGCGCCTCTCCATTCGGTGCCCTATTGACATTTTCGGGGTTTGGCGTTTTTATTCATAGCGTTTTTTATGCGTCCGGCTAAAAATCTCACGCTGAGCTGCGCTTTTTGAATGTGACCGTATTAATTCTCTGATTGCCCATTATTCTAAGGGACGTGACCGAACGTTGTCTATTTCAGAGGTGCGGCATTTAAGGACGGTCAATGAGGCCTTTCCTTAAACAAATTCCCATATTTATTGTCAGATCCGACGGCAGCAATGGCTGGCCACTTACATAGGATACAATAGCATTCGATGTATAAAATTCAAACACGAAGAAAAAATAACAATACAAGGGATGGTAGTTGAAATAACCAAGCTATTGGTGTTATTTATACGTTAAATAGTAAAAAAAAACCCTTCTCTTTTAGTTTCAGGTGTAAAATAAATATAAATTTTTATTATCCCGTTATAACTTAATCACTCTTATAAAGCGGTTTTCATTCTCAACAGCGCTTTTCCGGTTTCTAATGTAACTTTTCCGCCGTTTCTAATTACAAAAACCGACCATAAATAGAACAATATTCTCTTTTTGATCTCCGATTCCTGTAAATTAGTCACATCGCAATTTTGATGTTAAATTATTTGAATGTAGGCAAAAAGCAATTTAATAGCGGCCTCGTGGTTTCGTATGCGGCGTTTCCTGTTTCACATAAATGAAGGTTCTTTGCTCATACTCTACGTCGACTCTAAAACGGCATTGCTCTTTATGTAATTGACCACTCGTTTTGCTGCGAATTAAATAGAAACTTTTACGATTCAGCAAATTTGTCCTCACTGTGTCCATGATTGTCAGTTTTTCCATACTGTGCCCGAGATTCGTCCGAAAGTGTTGTAAAATTTAAAAGCGGCAAACAATCGATGCAAAAGTCCAATTTTAAATTTCTAAGGAGATTACGCTCGAGCAATGCTTCAAAAGGAGGACCGCAATTAAAAGTACGAACTCTCGATCTGAAGTTTTTCGCTCTAAAGTAGAATTGCGATGCGTAAGATATCGATATTTACATTTCGGAGACGCTCAAAGTTCGAGAAAATTCGGAAAGATCCGTATTTTCTCAACCTTTCGTCTGGCTCTCGCCCAAATCACACCTCCATCCAAAATGGCCTTCGGACAATTAAAGAAACGCCCGATAAAATACGTCCTTACCTATTCTCGGGTTGATTCTCACGCGTCATCCACCCGCTGCCAATTCCCGCCACCCACGTGAACTCCTTCCATCCCTCCATTTATACATATATATTTAGTTAATGCTCCCGAGGAATTCATGCGTCCGCAGCTCGTATCGGGGAGCAATTGTCAACCAATTTTTCGGCAAACCCACTCATTTCGACCTGAAATATCATTCACGATGGCATCCACGTTGCTTCGTCCCACTTCCGCCTCCCCCCCATCGCCATCCCCCTCATCTCTCCCCTCGCCCCCCCATCGCCCACCGAGAGCTCGCTCGATCAATACCAGACGATCTCATCTTCTACATCCCACGGCCTCCAGGACCACATTTCCTCTCTTTTTGCATCTCTCTCATTTGCTATTTTTGTCTCTCCTTTGCCCTCTCTTTCTCCTTTGTATTTCTTCTTCCTATGGACCATTTCTATTTCTCCTCCTTTTCCAGCTGTTTAATCTCTTGCTCGGTGTTTAACTTTTGTCCCTTTTCCTCCTTTCTTATTTATTTTTCCGTTCCACAGTGTTTCCAGGCTGATTTTTATTGGTCCTCTTAGTTGGGTACCCTCGAGTCTCAGTTTGACCCTTAGAAACGATCTTCTCTTAAATGTTACGCCCGAAATGTTTTAGATATAAAATTAGCGTGTGATTATTCTGGGAGTAGTTTTTGGCTTACATAGGTTTTCCCATAGTGCACGCTTCTTAAGTATTATCTTTTCCTATTTTCTTCTTTCGTATTATCTTTTCCTATTCTCACGCCCTTCTTCTAGCTTTCCATTCTACTTTACCCTCTCTTTTTCTCCTTTATTGCATTCTCGCTTTCCTCCTTTCCGTGCCTCCGCATTTCCATTACGTTTTCATCTCGATTTTCTCTCCCCCATTTATTATTCCCCTCTTTCATAAGTTGCTTCCTCTCACCGCCTTTTCCCTCCTCACTAAGAAGATCTATTTGTTTCAATTCCTCTGTGAGCACTTTTATTCATCTATGCATATCCATCGCTTTCTTTCTTCATTAGAGGATGTGTGTCTCGAGATGCCTCTTCTCTTCACCTTGGTGTGTCACCATTACTTATAGAATTACATTTTTGGGTGTCTGGAATGTGCTTATTTTATTCTTCCAGTATTTTGGCAATATGGACGCAAAATCGTTGCCGAAAAATTACAATAATTGTAGAATACTTTCTCGGATCAAAAAGAGAACTTTAAGAGGTTCGAAAATCTCTTCAATCGCCGAATATGTCGGTGAACGTCAGGACAATTCCTCGAATGGCGAAATATTGAGCTTCTGGGAAAAGCGACTATATCGCCATCCTCAAGGGGTTAATGATAAAAGGAAGGAACTTGAATTTTGTAATATGCGAAGGTTGAGTTATTCATATTCGCAATGTGTTGGTGCGATGGAAAAATTATAGGAATCTTATATGGAAAGGGTCTTATGGATGTGTCTGCTGCCACATGTGTGCGTTCATTGCAGTCTTTTAGTCGTTCTCTGAAACAAATAATCCCGTTTAAGTAATTTTAATTCCTAATCATGCTAATGACGCGAGTTCGTAAATAAAATGGAAAATGTTCTCTTTCGGTCAACTCGAGGTAGGAATTCGTTTTGGTTGTTCACTATTTGAACGTAGGCAAAACGCGATCCAATTTGGCTGCCTTTCTTATGAGATCAAATTCAAATGTGACCCTCCAAAGGAAAATACCACTTTCCTTGTCACATTAATGTGTATCGAACTCGTTTTAATTATGCATTTGTTCATTTTCGTGAAAGCTAGTAATCCTCATGATTTTCTTCTTTGTTAAATTATGCGGATTATATGGGTGCAGTTTTAGCAATGATTTTTCATTTCTTAATCATTAATAATACTTTTTAAGAATTATTGTAATTAAATAGTCATCTTTCGCTAACATCATCAATTTTATTCAAACGACTGCGACTGAGAAATTCATTATTCACTCTTTTTGAAAATCAATTAATAAACTTACATGAACGAGCACTGAATAATTGTACTTCAATTCAATTAAATTGAAATTTTCTAAAAAGATATAGATGAATATAAGGTAGCACAAAATACTATAGTGATAATTTTGGGAAATTTTACGTACAATTATCCATTACCTATTGATTGAAGTTTAAATTGATTACCACCAGATGTCGCCGGATGAGATTCTTTTAAACAATTAACATTTCTGTGGTAATGAAAAAGCTTTGATATCCCGTGGAATACGTTAAACTACTCATCGAATCCAAGCACCCCGAGAAAGATTTTAGAAATATCAGTTATTAATCACATCTTTTTTAGCTTTATTAATCCGGCATGTTTCGTCGAAAGCGAAAAGTATCGATGAAAATTTCACGCCGCGATTATTCGCTACTGTTTTCCGATATTTTCCTTCGACCGGACGAACCGCATCTAAAAAGTGAAAATGGCCCATTTGACAAATAATGAGCGGCACATTCTAATGCGGCCTCATGCATTCGGTCGCACAATTTAATCCGCCTCTTTGATTGTTCCGCCCTGGGGATTCGTCTTTCTTCCCTCGGATTTCCTCTCATCTCACGTCTTCCATCTCTCCCACTATTATTTTCGACATTCTTTTTTTTTCAAGCTCCCTTTTCACTTTCTTTTAGTCCTCCCCATCATCACCTCCTTTCATAATCTCTTTCGCACCCCATTTCCATCGCTTTTCCGATGTTTTTCCCTTCATCTTATCTCACCACTTTCTCTACTCCAATAAACCATGTTCCATTCTTCGAGCTTTTCACTTCGATAGTCGTTCGTTGGGCCGAGCTTCTTCTAGGCAGCGGACAACCAGAAAAGGTAAACCTGCACTTCTGACAATCACTTTTTTTAGCGGCGCATTCTTGTATATCTTCATTCTTATCCTCGTCATCATGTGTGTCTTTATCTGTCGTGGTTCTTTTTCCTAAGGTTATCCCTTAAGGTTTTACATTTACTCCTTCTGATGTATCTCTATTTAAAATTTATTGTTTATGTTTTGATCGATATAATTTACAAGGTAGATGAGCGAAGAGTCTTTATCTCGCCTAAATTAAGTCTGCGGACGAACTTCTCGATTCCCGATTGAAACCCGTGCGGGTGGCGACCCTGCGCTTTTCGTTGCTCTATTTGCCGTACATATCGACTCTTGTCATTGTTCCCATTCTCGTTATCGCCTCTTCTTTTTCTCCTTTTCTTTTTTTTACATCTCGCTGCCCCTTCGTTTATTTCTCCGTCGTTCTTTTTCCAACCACCTTGCGATCTTCTTTTGTTCTCGCCTTTTTTGCCGTTCGCTACGTACGTATTACATTGTTATTCGTCACGTCACGTGGTGTTGGTGGATGGAAACAAATGAGGAACGTTAAAGGGTCACTGTGCAAATCCTTGTTTCTTATCGTGGGATGAATCTCGGTGCCTTTCTGGTCTTAGACGGCCTTTATTAAAGAGTAAATCATTGTGCAGATGCTCTTTTCATCGCTGCAATATCTTGTTAAAATAAATCGAAAAGCGTTGGAATTTTGTAAAAGGTGGAATTCCACCGAAGAAAGTGTTTCCTTGTCGTTTATATGGCGTTCAGAGAACATTGTCTCTTATTTTTGTAATCGCTACTGTATTTTTATGCTGCTGCAGTTTTTCTTGTCTTTGCTTTGATTGCCAGAAACAGTTGAAATCCTCTATTTAAATTATTATGTTAATCTATTAGGAATCGGATCTTTATTCGTTCGGTAGAGCAACGTTGCATAGAGAAGATATGGAAAGAGGCTTTTCTTGAAATTGTTACCTGTATTTTTTTTTCAAGATGGATGAAATTGCTTGGTTTTGTTTCAATCCCATTTAATCATTCTTTATTGGCACACACGATAGTGAAAGATTCTAGAAGAAGTAAAGAAAATTACGAAACCATTACTTTCCGTTTACTAGTATAATAATTATTAAGAGAAAATCTTGATCTTTTTTAATTTGAAACATTAAACTGACTAAACTGAAACAAAACTGAATTGCCATTCTGAAAGTAAGAAAACGGCTAGTTCCCCAGTTCTTAAAAAATTATCTGATTTAAAAAGCAAAACTTATGCGATATGTTTGGTGGATGTATAAGGAGAACGCTTAATCAACTTCTTTTTGTGTTTATGGATATTAATATTTCATGTCCCACTCTCCCGTACCCCATTGTTTAAACTCCCAAATTCCATCAAAATCATTCTACGACATCGCAAAATTAAAAGACCTCGCTACAGAGAATAACGCTCATAATATCGCGTCGAGAATGCGTTGGTCAATATTTTCTTCCTGAAATTCGAAAAAATCGCGAACTGGTAACTATTTACAAAAATTCGCGAAAAAATACACACAAATAAGTACACGTAAAATTTAAGCTTATTTCGCTGAACAAATATCGCGTTTTATGAGTGTTTATCTCTTTGGATGATTTCTCATTCCCCTATTCCTTCGGAGGCCATGGAAAAGAGGGCGCTGCTTTTGAATCCCGTCCTTTCAGGTAAAGGCGGAGATCCAAATATCGGATCCCAAAAGAGAAATATCGAAATGAACAAAAGGAAATTTCTACTAAGCAATTTTAAACCTCATATATTAATAAAATTACATGAATACTAACTAAATTAATACTACAATGGGAAATAGAATAATAGTTTTAATTAATAACGATTTGTTGTGATTTACGCAGCAATACATACCATACACGTATAATATATATTGAGAAATACGTAAATTTTCTATAACAGTCATAAAATATTGGGCTCTTCTGTAAAATATCTATAAAATGAATTTTCTAAAGATTTCAATTGGCAATTCACATTATATCCAGAAATCGGATTTATTTTACGTATTACAAAAAGTAAATATTTGAGAGGAAAGTATGTTATAGCGAGTTCTAATCGTAAACAAGATCGCCTTAGTGATATTTCACCTTTGAAAATAAGCAGAAATTCAGAAATTGAATGAAATAAAGAATAACTTGGTAATTTCCACAGAATATATAATATAATTATAATAATATATATTATAATTAATATATCCTGTGGAAATTACCAAGTTATTCTTTATTTCATTCAATGAAATGGCTTTCCACGAAGTACGGTCAAAAAGGATTGATTACATTGAGCAATTCAGAAACTTAAATTACCTGATGATGAGGCCAAAACTTAAAAGATGATTTCTGTTGCTTTGTGAAGTTGGTATATTTTTAAGTTTCGGTTGTTTTTGATTCTAATCTTCGTTGGGGCTCTCATCCATCGTCCATTCCGACGACTTATAAATCCGCCTTAGGCTCTCTTAAGGATAATCTTGTTGATCGCATTGTGTAGCGCTCAATTCAAAGGAAGAAAGATATTTCCTCGGGAATTGCGTGAAATTTATAGTGTCGATCATCTTGGGCTGAAGTCGGTTATATTCCATAACAGGAGCGGGAGTTTACTAAAGATGATTAACTTTTTGAAGGAGGAAAAATTCCGAAAGGTCTTCCAAAAAACGTGGAATATGTAAACCGTTGTTAGGTACTCTGTTGGTATAAATATCTAAAACTCTTGAAATAATTTTCTTATGGTATTTCTTGCAGAAATTTATATGATAATATTCGTATGATACACGATCAAAGATAGTGATACATTCACTGTACATGTGTTAGTGTTGTTTGAATAATGATATTGCTTTTATAAACTAAATGGAACGGTACATACCAAAATTAAACCCTTAAGCCTTATGTATACATATTTAAATAATTTATCAGAGGTTAATGATATTACATTTTATGTTATTCCATCATTCAAAGTAAAGCTGAGAGTGCAAAAAGGCTGTAAATTGTTTTATTTTGACCGCAGCACTTCCAAATGCAGAACTGAACACGTTCTCTTTTTTATTTTAATTTGTATATATGAATTTCTAGAGGCATTTTAATGTTAAATTTATGTGAAGATAAATATTCATATATCTGCAAATTTTAGCACGACCTTACTGTTGTGTTACACGTGTTCTGTTCCCCCCTACGGAGATATCCATATGAAATGAATGACGGGTGAATACTAACTACTCTTAAGAACAATTGGACGGAATAGCTCAAAAGTCTCGTAAAATAGGCTTTGTAGCAAAGAAATTAATTAAGAATGAAGTAAGTACTGAAAAATAAAATGATTTGCGATTTTTTCGATGAAAACAATACGTGTCTATCGTAAACAAATTTATTTAGTTATCTCTTTGAAAAATGATACGTGTATTTTTAAATGTATGCCCTCTTTATGAAGGAAACAATATACGCAAATATGGTAAAGAAAGTTTTTTCTGAAAAATTATCGGTGAATTTTAAAAAATGCATATGCACGCTTTTTAATGAAAAAAATGTAACTATGGTGAGAAAATTCATTTATATTTCTGAAAGTGATACTTACATTTTGAAAGATGCATACGTCCGCGCCATCTGTCAGTTAGTAGAGAAAGTATATGGGAGCTCGAATGCCATCTATTAGCGCACATCTTGATCATACGAACGCGTAGCTTTTTATATTGAAATCATAACTGGAGATGTAAACACCTATTTCGTATCTCAAGTTTCTTCACTTCTCTCTTGGTAACGTATAAGGCTGAGTGAGTTTACAAGCTGAGCTAATTTCACTGCAAATGATATGTTTTTGGCTTCTCTGCAGACTTCTCGCTCAAATGTAAAAGATAAAAGATTTTCGGATGGAAGTAGTGAAAGCCTTACGGTTTCATTTCATATTCCTACAATTTTTCAAAGAATTCTGAACGTTGCCTGTGAAAGCATGACTCTGCCGTAGGTGTAAATCTTTACAATCGACGTTCATATGTATGGCAACTCTGCATATTGCAAGTGAAGAGGTGAAAAAGAGAGGGAATATTCAGCTGCTGGTGTTGATACAATTCGTAGACATCCGAATTTGGATATTCACTCGACGTAAAACACGTCTTCCTTCGTTTTATTTTTATCCGGAGGTTAAATTCTCGGTGTTTGTTTAGCGAGAGTTATGCATCTCCGTAGAGAACTTTTATTAAGCGTGATGTTTATCGCGTGGGATGTATTTCATATTTAAGTCGTATTTACTCAGTTTTCGAGAAGCGAATTTTGGATCTCGAAGTTTGCTCTGATATTCTCATCTTCGTGGAAATTCCAGTCCTGAAATGCACTTTTATTTCTTTTTTGCCTCTTTATATGGATTTTTTCTTCTCTCTAAATGGAAAGCATATTCTTTCGTGGAGAATTCAGTGAGCTTTTATTCTAAAGCCTTTTCTTAAGTTTCTCTGGATTTCTGTTAAAAATTTGAGCTCTCAGCAGTACAATCGCTTGTCTGTCCACCTGCCCATCTTGCGTGTGACAAACTTCAAGTCAAGAATTCGACGCGTAATGTCATGATTTTGGCGGAATATTCAGTACCCATAGAATGCCTTTAAATATATTGATTTCTTTCAAGAGTTTCTCATACATCGTTTTAGAGTTAATTCGGATCATGAAAATACAGTGATCCGGGCTAGTGATAGGGAGGGAGTTCACGAATAATCGGAAATCACGGATAATCCAAACTTTCACTTTTTTGTCCTAGGATGTTCATAATTAAAGTGACAAATTATGATTTACGCCCATATTCCGTTATTTTTTCTTGGATTCATTAAGAGCTTTAATCATTCTAAAAGCGGATCTTTCTAGCAGAGATAACGGCATTGAAGTCTTTCGTAATCCTTGCTTGTATTAGAAATTGAAATACTCGTTTTTTTTTAGTTTGAATATTTTCTAGAAGACGCGTTAAATATCAACTAAGAGAGAACAGTCAGGCATGGATAATCCGCCCACATATAATCCGGCGCTCGCTGAATGTAGAATTTACAAATAAATGCAAATGCATGCAGCTGAAGCAAATGAATGATTACTAAATAAATAAATATTTACATTTTAAGCTCAAAATAATCAACCCGAGGTTATTTATTTTCAGTAAAACATGTAACTATGGTAAACAAATTTATTTATTTAAATGATACGTGTATTTGTAAAAATGCACACACCCTCTTTTTGATGAAAATAATTAACGTAACTGTGGTAAACATTTATTTATTTTTTGAAAAAATACTCTCCCACGGGAGTTCACTGCATAGCAAATATACAGATATATGCAAATACATGAGGTTTAATCTCATTTACAACTGCTCCGTAAGAATTCATGTTAAGATTTCGATTACCACCTCTTAATACTAATGAAAACAATTTTGAAATCGATCTTAGAATCCACTTGTTCTTCTGAAATAAAGTAATTTAGATAACCACGACTATATTCAATGAAGGGGAACGCTGCAAGCCTCCCAGAATCGAACTTTCAGTTTATTTAATCGGCTTTCTACACTTGAGAACTGCTAATTAATAAGTGACTAGACATAGTCACTTATTAATTAGCAGTGCTCTCCGTGTATTTCAAGATTACCAATTTGACCAGGAGTTCGATTCTCAGGCGCTGTAATCCGGGAAAGTTTCTTGGAAATTCGGCCGTCTTCGTTCATTACAGTGCCCAACTAAAGATTAATAGTGACATCCGACTCTTGATAAGGCGGAGTTTATGAAGAGTTTTTTTATTTGGAGATAAATAGAATCCGAATGTCAAGTCGTACTGTTTCAATTCTCCGAATTAAAGATCGCCATTCTTTCCGGAGGACATATTTTATCTTCGTTGTTCGTCTTATGTTTTAGATAGATATTCTCGGAAAATGTTCCGCGGGAGGAAATGTGTGTCTATAAGAAGAGACGTCCGATTCTAGATGGCAGTTACTCCCGGATTCTGAAGAGGTTGCTTTATTTTTTCCGTTGTTTCTCTTATCCAGCGCAACGGGTGCAAACAATGATGAACTTTATACCATTTAGACGTATCTGATTCCTGAAAGTCATTCCACAATCAGGAGCGAATTCATAATTAGACGTTAGCTGAGGGCCTAATTCATTAGGAGGCCTCAATAAAACTGTGTTAACAAACTCGTCTCAATAGTTTATCCAAATTACGACTTGTTCACGGGTGTTTAATTTTCGCTAATTTATTAGAGAGTAGAATGTACTAAATAATTAATTTCGCTGAATAATGTAAAGTCAATCCTACGTAATATTCTTATTCATAATAGTACATGCAATTAGTTCTTCTAATTCAATATTTTATATTCTTGCCGTAGTAAAGCAAGTGATTTGTGTATGCACTTAATTAACAAAATCTAATTTTAACTCCCATAGTTCTTAGTTGACTCTGAAGATCTCTGGTAGTTCAAATCCACCCCTAACTCTAAAGTAAGGAAATGGTGTGCGTATGATATGGTTATGGTTTTATTTTCTTGCAATATCAGCTCTATAAGTGCCCTCATAACGAGTGGCCACGGTCTTAAATCATTGCACAACATTTACCCGATAAATTTGGTTGGAAGTTAGGATTTTTTATCGTACTTTCAGGCATTGCATTTTTATTCGATGACGTACGTTACAGAATGTTCACCATCTTCTTTTTTTTAACGTTTCAAACCAAGTGCTATTATGATTATGAATTGAGGTTTGGTTGAAGAAAGATCAGCTCGGACATATTGTCACCTTAATGAAGATTTAATCAATTCATCAATTCTTTCAGATTATTGCAGTGAGACAATTTCCTAAAAATTTTATTCTCTACCCCATTTATCCCGAAGTACCTCATCATTTGGCTATTTTCTGGAATTTCTCAAAATAATATTTGATTCCTATTTTTGCGAAATATGCATTTGGTTACATTTGGTTGCGCCAGGAACCCTCTTATCAACTTTGGTCCATATTTCCTCTAAAGAAAGCTCAGTCATCGCTTCATATTGTTTGTTTGCCCATCTTTCTTTCCATTCATTCCGCGACTCTGTGCCAAGTAATCCAGTCCCTTTTGCTCGCGGTCACGAGATTTTCTGGAAGATTCGAAACTTTGAATCCGAGCTAACGAAGCCCATGTTTATGCATTGGCAATTCAAGAGCTTGGATCAGACATTCCTCGACATTTACATTTATGAAGAATCCCGTGGAAGGAGAAAACGCCTTGGGATCGATTGATAATTTATTGGTATGATATCTTTGAAAGAAGAGGAACGTGAGCCACTGATCGTATCGACACGAGAATTAATCCCTGAGAAAGCGCGATAATCTCGCCATGTCCGTTTTAATGTTTTATTGCATTTGTTAGCTTAGTTCCCGTCTGTTCTGTCGCTGAGAATGTGTGCTTTTCATAGGCAATTGAACGTGGATTTGGGGGAAAATCGACGTCTCGGATTAACCGGAATAGTCCACTCCTATTATGCTCTGTTGTAACTTAGCGATGTATGGATTTTTTTATTTTGAATCGAATTGAGTAAATTATTAAAATTTCGAGTTGAGATCTTAATACACGATGCTTTGTCCCCAAACTCGAGTTCGCTTCGTTTCCTACTTTTCGTCATTATCCACTAAAATAGCGTTGCGAATTATTAATAAGGTAATTTACGGATTGGGTATAATATCTTAATCATAGTCATTTTGATTAATAAATTCGGTTTTGCTTAGAGAAGTACTTCCTCAGTATGTGTCTTACAAAATTGAGAAAGAACGAAAACATACTTTTCCGTCTCTAAAATTTGTATTCGAGTTGATTTGAGCTCTGCTGATGTAGCTTCGGTTCGAAATTTTGGCCGAACAATAAGAAAAAGTTTCAATACTAACCTTCTAAGCAACGTCATTATCACTAATTATTAAATCATTTTTACGGAAATGATAGAATGCGCCAATTATACGGCGTTTTGTAGACGACGATGTATTTATCAGTTTGTCCTTAATTTGAATTATCTAGAACATACTTCATGTATATATTTCCACGTGGAAAAATATATTTTCTGAAAAAAATATGTTCCTTCATAGATACTTTTTCAGAACTAGTACGTAATAACCTGTAAAACTTAACTCCAATATTATTCCAAGCAAGTTTAAGATTCGGTTTTTGTAAAAGTCTGAAATCTTTTTCTATTTTTCAGCGTTAGCGGATCGTTGAATGCGTAATATCTCCAATTCCTCATCTAAGAAGCATCTGAAAAATATGCAAATTGAGACTGGTTTTTCACGTTTATCGATGCGTACACACATATTAAAAAGGCACAGCGGGTGAAGTAAAATTATATCGGATTAAAAATCTGTTTAACGAAAATGAGATGAAATTAACGAGTGAAAAAATGAACATTTGGGAAGGCCCTTGAATATTTTAGGCATAATTGATGTGTGGTCGGATTGTCGGTGTTTGCATCTCATGCTTACAGTTAGTCTTGCTGACGATGATTTCCAAATTCGGGACTTGGGAAGATTCAAAGTTTAAAGGAGTTTGTCCAACATTCGCGTCGTGAGATCTGATTAATATTTATGCCATTCGGACTATTCATATGAGAAGACAACACTTATTTGTGTGTCGATTTCAATTCCGAGTCCCTCCGTTTATCATTTTTCTGTGGTACTTTGGAAATCGTTAAATAGTGCCCTTACGTATTGCATTTACATAAGCTGTATAGAATATAGAAAAAATCTATGCCTTAAGTAAAATATAAACAGTATAATAATAAAATGGAATTAGTAACATAAAGTAAATAAAAGTACATTATAAATACATATTAATTAAGATTATCGAATGACTCAATCTAGCTTTCAGTAACCAGCATTCATTTCATGAATAAATGTTGATTGCTTAGTATCGTATGAAGAAGTTGTAGTGTTCATATGTCATTATAATTGTATGCTGAGTTGAGCTGCACTTAAGCTTATTGACGGAGGTGTAAGGTGTTATTAATTGTCACATTCGACATACTTCTACGGCACCCGAGTTCATTGCACAACATGCGTCTCCGAATCCGTCGTAAGCGATTAAGTTAAGTCGATATCACAAACGCAGGCATATTTTCCATTCAGACGAGGGAACTCAATGAGTCTCCGGTAATGAATTCGTTCAAAATGACCACCCATCTCATAATCGCTATGGAGGGATGTCCTTCCGATTCTATTTTACGACACAATTACTTCGTTGCGACCTTATTTGCCATTCGGAGGAAATGAAAGCCAATACGATAAAATTGTCATTTCCCAGTTAACGTCCTTAAAATTCGCCTTTTTTAGTCGAAGCGACGGTCTCTCCATTTACTCTCGAAACTGCATCGGAAATGAACTTTTGGGGACGAATCCAAGTTGAGGATTCTGTATTATTATTCATCTTTGGCGCGGTATTTCCTATCTATATACGTGCAGTAAAAGACATATTTCGGAAACAAAGACCGCCTCTTAAGCGGGATAGCGTCATTTCCGGGTTTCGTTATGCCGTTTGCATTGCATCATATTTTTGAAGAATGGCCTGATTTTTGCTCACAGAAAGCGTCTTAGTTAGTTAATTTTGGCCATTTTCACACTATAATTAAGCATATTATAACAGATAGAAAATGTAAGAAGAATAAGGACTTTTTAACAGCAGTGGAAAGAGGACGAGACTACGCTCAAAAATCCAGAGAACACTCCTTTCATGGATTTTTCGATGTGGTTACTTTTTTGTGACGAAAGGAAACACCGAAGAGTGACTTTTTAATCTTCGTCCTACGGTGAGAAAAAATAGAGGAGATCTCATTCTATATCTGAGTTCGCATTGGCTCCGACAGTGGGATAGTTCTTCTCACAACATTAGTTATTAAGAGGAAGAAAATCATGGTAAATCATTCTAAAGATTAGGCAGGTTGTGAGAGGACGACGCAAAAGATTTGGTCCATCGAATGAGGCTAAGATTGGCTAAAGTGGGTGCTTTCATACCGGTCTTAACAACATTCACTCCAAAATGAAACTTATGTGACTCCGGTAATTTTGGAAAGGAGCAATACTGGCACAGTTTGCTATCGCTGATTCATATATACATTCGATTGAGGTTTTCTCAGAGCGTTTCCTAAGTACACTTGGGTATGTAGTATGTACAGCTAGTTCCAAAAAAAACTTACCACCTAAGCCGCAACCCGCATAACAGGCAGTGGATTTCCTCCGAGCGAGCCTTAAGAAGTGAGAGAAAGAGAGAGAGGAAAAACATGGCGGAGATGGTCTGCTTGAGTCATAACTCCGCCTGCAGAGTTGAAATGGATTTATTTGCTTTATTAATATTGCAAATATTTATTAGTATCCTGAGTTTGGTGGCATTGGCCTAGCAGAATAGTATTATAACAATACGGATGTCGTAATGCAAGAATTCAGTTATTATAAAATGGTTATAACGAATCAGTATATATTCTAGCATTGCTTCTCGCACAGAGGGAAACGCCGCACACGAGGTCCCGTTATTCCGAGGATACCGAGGCAAACCCCCTTCCCTTCCCTTCCTGTCATAAAATTCGAGTCTGAGACGAAAGGCACGAGCAGGCTGAAGGAAATTTTCGCAAACCCTGCCTCTGAGCCGCTCTGAGCTTATGTTTAGCACTGAGATGGGAGAAAGAAAATTTCCGCGCTGTTTGAATCATTGTCGGACCAAAAATATATAGACCTCGAATTTGATGCCTTTGCTTCCAAAACTCTGCGGTTATAATTGGTTATATTATATAATATAATAGTAACTAATATTATACATCGTTGAAGAGAGCAGTTATTAGCCTTTAAAATTATATACGTAAGGAGTCCATATCGATCACCTGTTTTATCACAGCGTATGTGAATGCAATCTACACAAGTAAAGTAAGGCAAACTCATGGCCATATCTAGGCTATTACTTTAAATACATTAAAAAATCTATAAGTAAATATGTAGTATGAAGTCTCGAGGCATTCTCTGTGTATTTTAGATAAATTTTGTTTTATTAGATAAGCATCGAAATTAAAACTCGATCGGTAAAAAATCAGTAAATTTTATCATCTATGCAGTTGGAATTTTTACTATACCGTCCAAATCAATTGAGAGAAAATGTGCTAGAATCGATTGTCCTGAATGAATAAAGATGACGGATACGAGACTACCATCTTTCACATTAATTTTGAATTCATTAATTAATTATTTTCGGTGTCATTGAAGTGTGAATCGAATAAACTTGATTTCTTCTGTGGATTCCTCTTGAAATGGTTGCAGTCACAAACCATTACGTTCTCAAACATTCTTCTCGCTCTATTTATCACCTTTAAAAGATATAAAATACACAAAAAGATAGTGCGAATGAGGTTTGGTCATAATGCTCATTGAATGCTACTGTTAGCTATGAATGTAAAATTTTCAATTAATTTTGAATGTATACAAAACTGCCTACATTATTTATATTTCAATTGTTTATTATAAGGTTTACAATTATTATAATGTAGAAAACGTTAAAAATACGCAAAATAATAGGGACATGGTGAAATAGTTTTTCCCAGGGCCGTTTTACCTGTAATTCCAACCCTGTAATATCACAGGGGGAAGCGTATATGAGGCTCACGTTGAAATTTTGCTCCCCTCGGTTGATGGCTGGCCCTGCGTAACTCTCATATTTTTCGACAGAATTTTAATGATTTAGATGAATGGGTGGTGGTTTGGTATGGCTAGTCTATCTACATATTCATCGCTTGGTGATATTGAAAATATTCCTTCGTATTTAAAATGTATTGGCTATGAGAAACTTTTTATCTCTCCACATTCCATGACAAATTTGAAAAGCAAGATACAGGAGTGATTGGAAGAAGTGAATAAAGCAATGAATTCACCAGGACTTCAAGAGGGAGACTGTTTTGATAGAGATAGGGAAGTGAGAAGCTACGGCAACAGTAATACATACACTCACATGGATTTAACAACCTAAAGTGTAAGAGGTATGTTAATTCCAGATTTTTGGATAAATCACAATAGGTAATGGCATTTCTTGCGTTCCTCCTCGACCAACTGATTACTTTGAGTAGGAGCAACGACCTCTTTCTAAAGTATAACGCACTCACTCACCTCAATTTTCTCATCCAACACATATTTTTTCCGTTTATGACAGCCTCCAGAGAAACTACTCATTTATCCAATTTAAGTAATATCTTAGTCAAACATGGTTAACATTCAAATATACAGAATATAACGTCGATGGCATACCATACTTTTAGAAATTTCCTTCTGATGCATGTTCATTCCCAGGATTCCGAAATTGTATACAATAGCGATGTTCAATGTATTGTAGCAACCTTCTTTTAATTCTATAAGAAAGTTCGAGTAGTTCACTAAGCCAGTACCTAAATCATCTTCTTATCAGCAATTTATTTTGGAAAGAGATTCCGAGGTCTTTTCAAACCGATAGAAATTGCTAACATTAGTATTACTATCTATGCAAGCCAATGGTTTATTCTAAATAACTTTAGAGATACAATTTATCGGTAATTGGTGTATAAACTTCAAGTTTCTGCGACGTTGAATATGCGGTGTGTCTACAATTCCGTATTTACGTTTCAATTCATATTTTAGTGACATTATAATAGAAACATTAGTCGATCTAGTAAGATCATCTTCAACGCTCTATCAACTTTGTATTATAGATGTTGTTAAGAGAAGTTAAACGATTTGGTTCTCGTAAGCGTAAGGAATAATTATTAGATGGCATTTCTCTAGTTCATTGTTCATTTCTCAAGTTATTTCAAACTACGAAATTTTGAGCTCAATATAGAGACAAAATAAAGGATAAAAAACAATATTTATAAATAAACAATCATTGACGAGGAGCTTGATTCATATAAATTGACGATAGGCAGCATTACTTATTTTTTCATTTTTGTTGTTGAATTAGTTATTTAGTATAAGCTAATACAGTTTATGCCATTCACTTTAAAAGCAGAATATAGAGATACTATAATTCTGATATGATACACCCAAAAATTGTCAACTTCATGTTATCGTTCAGATTTTCCGAAGGTCCTATTTCAACTAGAATGATCTTCCTTGCATTACCATTTTAAAAAATTCGAAACATCTTCGCAAAGATCGTAGAGAATTATGATGTGCCTAGGATGAAAGATGTTACGAAGGTCCTTGGAGTGAATGTTGGAATAATGGATTACATATAGAACCAAGAATATTTTAACAGCTAAGGTATGAATCATGAGAATTAGAAGAATATTCTCATGTAAGTCTGTTTACAATCCGTTGGTTTCTATTTTTTAAGATATTCTTCCATGACTCCTTTTACCCATCATTCATAATTATTGACGGTGATTTTCTTTTAATTATTATACATATTATGCACCATTCAAACAATTCGGGTTATATAGTTCACCTGAGGCATTCAGAAACCGATGCAGCGATCATTAATCATTAGTCTCACTTTCACCTAGCGCATAGTTCTGAAAATCATTTCAGTATAACAATGGAAATCGTGTTGTGGGTGTTTTCACACCCCCTGACATACGTCATACGGCGGCTCGCCGGGTATAAATGAAAATGTAAATAAACCAGGTGTTAACATGTAAACCTGCAATATGCAAGTATAGAAAACCTGGAATATATACCCAATATGCAAATCAGTCTTAAGGCTCTGATTTTCCATACTGACTGTTGTTTCTTAACCATCTTAAACTGTATTCCTTGCAAGAAGTCCTGAAAGGTCGTCTACCTCAAAAATAGAGTTGAATATCTTCATTCCCTAAGGGAATACCCGCGGCGAAGATTACAAATCGAGGATCCACCATTTCCCACCTTACTTGTGATCGGTCGCCGCCACCATACCCTAACCTTTGATACCTGCTCAGCAGGGGTGCGGTCGGGAATCCTCATTAGCTCTTTCAAATTCGCTACCCCGGATACATACGACCATCCACAATCTGCCGAAAAGGGGGTTTTTCTTCTCAGAGAGGAGTTCACCTTCACCCATCGGCCGTTTTATGGTTCCTTTGAGAAAATAGACAATACCTTTCGATGGACGAAACAAAAGAAAAAGAAGCAACAAAGGAATGAATAGGGGATTCTCCTAGGGCCAGTGTGGAGGGCCTCCCCTCTCTCTGGAAGACTTAGTAAAACCTCAGACGCGAATTTGTCAGAAACAGCCAAATCTCATCTCAAAATCATAATCATAATAATAATCATCTGATACCGTTATCACGAATGTCTGGTGGAGGAACAGAATGACGTGTTGACACATATATTCTAAAATACCAAATGCCCCGTTATTTGTCGTATCAAGCAAAATTTATACTTCTCTGTATTGCAGAATAATTCAACAGCAAAGAAATCGAGTCAAAATTTGCACCACGGGGCAAGAAAGAGATTTAGCATCAGATAAAAGTTGGGACAGCATAATTTTGCAAGGAACATGAACTTGATTTAATTAAAGGGATAGTTTTTCAGGGACTGGCAATGAACAATATTTTCGGAAAAGTGTAACGAGATGCTGGCGTTAATTTCGTCGTAAACTAATTTTTTATTCGATACGTGACAAAATTTTGTAGTCCTCAGTATTAAAATTAGGAGTGCTACTATTCTAATATCTATGTTATTTTCTAAAATACTAAATTAGCAGGTTGAATTTTAAACAATTGCCTTAGAAAATGATGATAGCACACCAATTGATATTTTACTTTCTATCAATTGATTTGGTGGTATTTAAAATTTTTTACTATTTGATGTGATTATCTGATGTAGTTGATCGTAATTTACTTGGTTTACTTAATTGTAATAAGTTTTGGGTCTAATTTTCAGAGCTCTTTACCAGGTCGACTTAAAATGATTCTTTCTCACTGTATTCGCCCAGATAAAGTTTCTATTCATCTTTGCTTTCCTTAGTAGGTTTCGCAGTGTTTTCATGCTCCCCTTCTCGATAACATTTTTCTGCAACATAAATTAGTTGAAATACAGTTGATTGTGTTCTTATTCATAATTATTCTTTTTCTCCTTACAGAGATTTCGTTCATGTTTCTATTTGAGTCATAGTTGTGAATTTCCTCTAAATAAATTTAAAAGTTCGTCCTGTAGGCGACAAGAGCATAAAAAACGTAATAATATAATCCTTTTTAATCTTGCAATGGCATAATTTTTTATTGGATAATTGAAGCAGCTAAAGTAAGTTTACCCGACGCCTCCAAAGAAAGGTGAATTACGCAGAAATCTCTGGCCGAAATAAGGAAATCCGATTTTCATTCATTTTTTAATACTATGCTGCAGACATAGTAAAAAGTAGCACTAAATCTAGTTTAACTAGATGCTAATAAAGACGGTACAAATACGTTCAACGCGTTTCAAAACGGTTTAAAAAGGCGCCTTCCTTCCAAGAGCCAATAGAATGCGTGGAAAACTCTAGACTCGCTCTCATGGAGCTTCACGTCTGTTATGCGGGTTGCGGCTTAGGTGGTAAGTTTTTTTTGGAACTAGCTGTACATACATCGGGATTTGCAAGCAATTTACTCGTCCTATGCCGTACTCCGTTGAGAAGTTTATCCCTTGCAACTCAAGCCATTGTTATTATTGGTATCTTAACCTATCTTTCATACATTAGTTTTTATTTATCTATTAGTTTATACCATTTATCCAATGATAAATAATTTCACAAGATATTGGATAAGAAAACTTACTCGATATGCGTATCATTAAGATGTGTATAGAAAAGATGAGGAATTGTATCGTTAACATACTTGCTAACTATCGTTTTGTTAATCGTAATCTGCGAATGCGTACCTTTGAAATATTTGTTAACTTCAACTATGAAAGATCGTTTACCTTTTGCTTTAATTTTTTTACACCTTGAAATTCGTCCCAACTTCAATGTTCTCGGAAATGATATTCAAGTGTGGGAATGAAAGATTGCCTTCGGCCTCACTTGTTGAACTCTCTCACACATCCTTTCCAAAACCCTTATAAGGGTTTGCGAGAGGAATTAATTAAATTTCGTCTGCCATTGTCATCGTGTTTTATTGACGTTGCTCGATTAGATGGTGTGCTACCATTGGTCAAATGGGGTTCAAATGTCACTGCAAATATATGACAGTTTGTTTTGTAGGTTCATGTGCTCTGGAGCATACAAAAGATTTTACGGAGTCGATTTGCCATTTGACGTTGGATTTCTTAGTTTATTTTGAGGAAAATTTTCGAATATTTTGCACTGTCATTACTCTTGCAGGTTTGAGAACGTAATCACAATGATTTAATTTATTATTGAAGTCCATATATCTATAGAATTGACTGGCATAGGAAAATTCGTATACAAGTAACATCCTCATCGTGGAATTTTCGTTTTCGTTCGTAATGTTTGCTCTTTCTCTAGCTTTTCCGCTGCCCAGTCGATCGCGTTTTTTTAATTGTCCTCTTTTGCTAAATAAACAACTCAACAATGCACCGGCGTTGTTATAAACAATATACCGCCGCCCTTATGAATACATTCTTTTCGAGTTGAGTCTTTCGTTTTTTGTCCTAAATTTCAGAACGGCATTTCACGACTAAAATCAGAATCCGTATTCAATTACCTTTCTTTTAGCACTTTTTCGATTTCGAAGGACCATTATAAACTTCTAATTTCATTCTGCAAAAGAATGTCTGCAGTCGATCAAGATGAACTTATGTGCATTTAGAGCGGTCCAATGTCTAACCAAATGTACTTTTAGTAGAAAAATATCGATATGTGTTAGATCATCGGATCTCTCATGAATCTCCAAATGCGATATTTCTATCTTCCTCAAGAAGTACCTGAAATTAAAGGTCAGGTCAGAATTTATTTCTGTGTGTTTCATAAGGAACTTACTGATATCGGACAAATAAATTTGCATATTATTGAATGTATGTATTGAATATTGCCAATAAATTGGAGCGATCGCTTCTTCCATCGCTATGATTGCTCTGAGATCGTTGCAATTCGTTTTTTCTTGTTACTCTTTGGTCTTACATACCGAAGTCAAAAATCATTACATTATCTAATATGAAATCCACGTACGGTTTTTCGAAAGAAATATTTTCTATTGAATTTGTGTTTCACAATAACCTCCGAAGTATTCTTCTTCTTTAATCTCCTTTGGAACATCTGTCGGATCCTAAGATATTAATAATGCGGCACGTTACCTGGGAAACGTCTCTGCGGAAAGGATCATTCAGATGCTGAGCACGAATGTTCCGCTGAAGTGGTTAAAGGAAAGAACAAGAGATGGCGACGTTTGGCCGATAAGGATAGTGTAGCGCGGGAAATAATTTCTAATTAAGGGAGAATGTTCCAAGGTCATTGGGATTTATTTCATTCTTACTTAATCTCATTCCAATTAGCGGAGAAAAAGTTACACAATTAATTACATAATGTATTGTTTCATTTTATTGATTCGAAGTCTCATAATTCCTTTGGTGTATCTTTCCGATTTTCTTCTCTTTCAGTGTATTAATCATAACAGTTGCTTGTATGATATATTGTGAAAGTAGCAGTGGAAAGAGTTTGTCGCGACAACTCCACGTCAAAGTGCTCATTAAGGACATTGTTTATCTAGCAACTATTGTTGAAATGAACAGACGCTTCCCCAAAAGTAACGCGTTTAGAACGAATTAACCTGTGAAATTTTCTTTCGAAATACGGATAACTCGTGCAAATATTACCCGAACATTCAAAGTAATTCATCGCATAATGGATTGCTAATCGGTTTTATTCCTTCTTCGATGAAAATAATCCAGGGATACCTGGTGAAACTTATTCATGCAAAAGCTAATAAAACAAAACTTTTGTGGACAGAGTCAAGTTTTGTGTCTGATATCGTTAGAATCTTTTTTGAATGTTTGAAATATTGAACATCATTTGGTAAGAACATCGATTGCGCTCTAAAAATGATTCGTCAAACTGAAAATCAAAGTATGTAACATATTTAGCTTCTGTCGATATATTTTCCTGAATCTGCGGCGTAGTTACAATATCTAGGTCGGCCATCGGCTTTTATAAAATTACGTCATCGTGAATTTTGTTCTAGACCGTGGATATTTGTCTGTTATTGGTTAGGTAATGTTGCTGTAGTTGGCGAAATATCTCTTGCAATGATTCTCGCTTTGATTATGAGCGTTACATTTTCTTGCAAAATTTCCACTTGCAAATCTTTTTCATCCTTAGCGCCTAAGTTTCTTCCGCTTGCATTAGCTTAGCGTCCTTCCATCGGAAGCATTGGATTGATGTTCCGAATTTGTTAAGAATTAAAGTAGATGACGTTGTAGTTAGGAACCATCATGGAATGTTCTAGTTAACTTTATCGTTAACAATTTTTATGGCTGTTATGATTATTATGAACATTCCGGATTACGTTATTGTTTAGAATTTTTATGGATGTACCGCATTACCTAATTGTTCTGAATCGTAATTATCATGCGAATAGCGCCTTTTAATCTACTTAATTTTTACGTCTCCTCGGAAATCTCAAAGATCCTTTTCGTTTTACTCATCACTCTTCTTAAGACATTTTTTTAGTTTTCTCCGTTTCATTCATCCGACAACTTCTTCATTTTTTCTGCTCGTTCTCCTTTTGTCTTCATTCACTTGTGATTCTTTTGTTCGTCAACAGATTCGCCTTTCGTGACTTCGTGCTCAAATATCGCAGTCGAGCTGATCATCGTTTGTCGTGTAAACTTTGCAATTTGTCTTCTTTAGTTGGTTCATTCTAGAAATGCCAGTTACCCTAAAATATTTGCTGTAAAATATTTGTAGGTAACATTTCAGGACCATTAAAAAAATCCATTTTCTTAAATTTATACATGTTTAGTACCGTATTTCATCACAATTCTTACAAAATATTTTAGAAAAGTGATGAATATACTTCTACGTCACCGTATCTCCTTAAAATTGTAATCAAACATTCAATGAATGATCGTCGATGAACAGTTTCACATAAATCGAATAATTGGTTTGGACGTCATCATTAGGATGAGAAAGTTAATTCTGTATGTTTTCGGGAAGATTCGTCTTCTGATCATTTTGTCTGTTCGTTTCTCCTTAAGCCAATCCAAATAAGCGGACTTCCGTATTTATGTCCAGGATTCGAATTCGTACCGTTTTCTGTCACTTAATTTTACCTTTTATTTAACATCGATTGAATATTTTTTAATCAAACCTTATAGTAACCAAAACGTAACGATTATCGCCCGAATGTTATTTATGGAGTCTCCATTTGTGGCATTTCGTCGCCCAGAAAGGCAGTTTTCGCTCCGAGAAGTGGTTTTGTATTTCTCGACATTCGCGCATCTTTGCCCTAAAGCATCAATTTTCTCGCCGTTTGTTTTAAGTGTGATGGATGGAAGGCAGATTCAGCCGGCGTTTTATAGGACGGCTAACATCACAGATTAAATCTACGTTTGTAAATTACGGATTCATAGAAATTTCTATAACAATTGAAAAGGAGAACAGTCATTGTATAACTGGGAGAAACGTTTTATTTCACTCCTCTATTTCGTGAATTTTTTTTAAACACGAAATTTACGATATTTTTTATCTACATTGTCTTGTATTTATTATTATTATTGTTTTTGTTGTTGTTAATGTTATTAACGTAAAGATTGGTTAACGCGTAATTTTTAAATTTTCGAAGCTGTTTCATCAACTTAGCGGTACTCTAATATCAAGATCAGCGATCCTATATATTATATCAGTTATTTACAGCAATCAGCTTATGTTCTGACAAAATTTATCTGAGTAATTTGTTTTCTTTTCAAATTTGTTTCGCAAATCGCGTTTAATCGACTTGTAATTGAGTTATTTTTATTATTATTTGCGATGGTGACCACTGAGCGTTAATTGATGGACCAATTTCGAACAGAGGCCTCAATCTTCATAGCTGAGCGATGATAATTTGCGTTGAAAATGGAATAATCAATTCCGATTAATAACGTTCTCAATGAGAACGTATCGTCCGATTCGCGGACAATTCAGACCTCCAAATCATATTTGAAGGATCATCAAAATCAGCCAAAATGGCCGACGGAAGGGATATAGATGGTTGTTACGTATATTGTTGGGAGTAATTCCGCTTTGTGGGAGAAGCGAAGTTATTGGGGGCAAATTTTGAGCCTTCGTATTCTTCCAATGTGTAAGATATTCTTCATTTGTGTTTTAGCACATCATCGGCTGCCTTCTTCCCGAAGTGCTTACCAATTCTCTCTATTCTGAGCTTCTTTCGGCCAGGTTGCCAAGTATTCGATGATGTCTTTAATGTCTGATATGCATTTATATAAAATTATATAAATTTAACGTAATTTTGTCACGATCTATAATATTTATGTTTGTACACGGAAACTCCTCCGCAATGGACGGACTCGGTGACTGTCCGTTGATGAGGGCTGTCCGCTGAAGAGGGGTCTCTTGCAATACTTGGGAACATCATGAAACTGTTAAGGAATGTCCGTTAGGAGAGATTCTACTGTACCTTATTTCTTCTCGTTTTTTATACGGATATGCTGATGAATGCCATCGAAGCCATGAAAGGAAAGAGTGTCGGCATAACAAACTCCGTCGCGAATAATTAAGAGATCTTGAATTGGGAGAGAGATAAAAGACGATCGTAAAAGCAAAAGCAGTGCACGCTCCGGACGAAAAAGAAAAGAAGAGCGTAGTGATAGCGTGTCACTAATTAGCTAGGCCTCAATTAGAGCCGAATTGATCTTTTTTGCTACGCTCATTGGCCCTATAATTTCAGTGACATTGGCAATTATTCGATCTCATCGAAGCGTGAAAGTAATAACCTCAATTTGCCTTCTATGACGTCCGACGGGAAGAAGATTTAACCGCTGCGATTAAATGGCTTGTATGCTAATTGGGCCTACTTAAAGAAAGGCTTATGCAACGACGGAATTTATTGAAATTTCACTTTGGAGTATCCTTGAGGGAAGGTTATCGATTGGGAAATAAGATGCACATTGTACCTTAAATCCGTATTTCCTTTTGCTGAATTACTAACCTTCGAGATCTCTTGCGGTTCTCATGCACTGATGCTATATTTAGGAATTCGATAACTTAGTAGATTAGGATTTCAAACATAGAAGGTCAAAAGATATGATAATTGTAACATTGTTTCGAATTTGAGACGGTTGTAGCTTTATTTCTGATCTTATTGTAATCTTTTTCTCGTAAGTTTTTGTAAGTATAACAAATTGGCTGAAGAAAACTATATTTTACCAGATTTTGCTACCAGGCCTATCTGCGAGGAATTATATGAAACACTGGTGTTTTGCTTCATTCTGTAGAAATGAAAGAGACATTCCACTAATCGAATATATGTAATCGAAGTAAGAAATAAGAGTATAGCCTCAAAGGTCCCTTTTAGAGAATTTCCTCTGTATTTCATGTGTATTGAAGAATCGGGTATTTTCTGTATATCTTTTGCGAATCCTTTTACAAAACTAGTTGCAATAAAAATTATATCGTGCAAATTGCTTAATAGTTTTTATTCAAGATGAGTGCTGTGGAATTTCGCCAAGTAAAGATTGAGTATATTAATTTAACATGTGTCCTATACGCTCGAGTTAATCAGCAGAGAAATGTACGCCCGATGAATCGATCGAAGGATAACTACATTTTTCCTTGCAATTCTTACTTCATATTGAGATTCATCAACATGTTTACTTAACAGCAATTAGACTAAAACGGAATAAATTTATCCCAGTGTTTTGTTCGCGAACGGGAAGTCGTCAATAAAACTCAGTTTACGAGCCGTAATCTGACATATTTTGATGCGACTATTTATTCAAGTCTGGATACAGACGTCCTTTCTTGCTTGTCTAGGAGGAAACTGTGACGAAAGGCGGGAATGAGAAATTCTCGCTTACAGTTGCATAATCCATAGATTTCCATTGTATTGGCGACGTAAACATGACCTCTCTCGCTATGACACTTCTTATTGCGTTCTCTTTGGACCACATTTTCCTGTTTTTTCGCTGGTCGAGGTCATCCGCAGGGGCAATTCCGAAAGGCTCTCTTTCTGCGATCAAGAGGTGCAATTTAGGCGACTCCGTTGGGTGTCCATTACACTAGATTACAGCGCCTCCTGTGGTTTTCATGAGATTCATTTCTGATTAACATAGTCCGTGGGTAATAGCACATTTATCAATGTTATTACGGAGCTTTATTTTGCCAAAAGAATCGCTTCTCATTGCCCCATTTCGAAATGCTTGCCTCGTGGAGGAAATAAGCTTGTTTTTCGCTTGATATCTTCATTGCCACCAATTTATGCTACAGATACGTATGGACCTGCTAAAAGACACCATTCATAGTTAATAAAAAGAAGTTATGAAAATAACACATTTGTAGTTTTTGCATATCGTTGAAAATATAGAACTATTGTGGAAAAGGTACAAATATAGTATATCACTTTCATTTCTTCTGTAAACTTCCAACAGGTATCAATTAAGGTTAATTCTATAATGAAGAAATCATAACACGATACTTGGTGTTTATTTTCTACCAAAAAACCTGTTATATATACCTGTTATATATTTTTACATTTGCTTACCTAATCTTAAAGAAGAAGCTTTAGGAAGTCGATAATCGATTAAAAACGAATCAATTTCTACTTAATTAAGATCAGGGTGTACTCAAGAGAGCGACAGTCATTTGAGGGAGGAAATTTTGCGAAGCTGAAATGCTCTGTGAAGGCGAAAAATATTAAGTTAAAAAATATCATGTAAATGTCCTAAGTTATAGCAAAATGCTGAGGTTTTGTAACTTTTACTATACGATTTGAATAATTATATTTTACGAAATCACTTTCACTTAACCTTTTTAGACCCAATTCCCAGTATATTGGAAACCATATATACTGACTTCGCGGCAGTAATCATCTAGAAAAGAAAAACACTCAATTTTAGTAACCTCCACAGTATATCTTTAATTCGACGTGTTTCCTCAACGAGTTGAATTCTTTAGGTACACGAAGAAATTACGTTCTTATACAAGTAATCTCTTTAAAAAATTAATGTTTGAAGGGTTAAGTTATCAAGCTATTCGTAGAAGCTGAGGATCTAAATCTTAACAAATGACAGTCCCTGGAGTGGAATGGGAAGCAATTATAATATTTCGGCGATAGTAGATTGCTTGGGTCAGCTATTCTAACTTCTATGGACAGATAATTCTTTTGTGTTTTCCGATATATTCCTTTAATCTTAGACCGTATCGATCTGAGAACAGTAGCTCCAGTTAATTGGCTATGCTTCTAAGGAACTGAATAATTATTCGTTGTGATGGTAACAAAAAGAGGCAAATCTGTCCCTATAATAGCTTTATATAAGTTGCAAGATAGATGTCAAATTAATAGTCGAACGATGTTAAAAAAATGCCTCTGACGCATCTGTCCAGCGATTTTAATTTCGTAGAATGTTTTTGTAACCGAAGTTTTTCGTGGCCTTTCATCTTTGCTATTTTTGCGTTTGTTAATGTTTTCGCAATTTTCCTAAGTAGTACGAATGTTTAAAAATACGTATCAGGTCGTATTATTTTACCGAGGACAATTTTTTAGATTTATATATGTAAATATTTATTAAATTTATTATGTTTTTTTTCTCTTTTTGTGGAGCCATTATTATTGAATATGCGTAAAATAGACGAGGGAATTCATTTCCATCAATCTTAACTCCTCTTGCTCGTATTTTTCATTTAGCTTTCATTAGTTCGGCTGTTTTAATTTTTATCCCATTTTTGGTCGTTTATCCGGTCCTACTGCAGTTTACTAAAATTGCTTCCCTACTCTATCCCCATTCACTACGCTTTGTAGATGCATTTAGCATATTTTTAGCATATTATCCATTGCATTTAATGAAAGACGCAATCTCGCTTCGATATGTTTTGATATCTCCGTTGTGTCTACCATTCAATACGGAAGACATTTCGAAAGAGTGAGTACAGATGCGCCAACAACTGTTTCTATAGTAACACCATTTGCGTTAGCAACTTCTAAGATGACTATGTTTATCTGATATAAATTTGCAACTCTTTTTCTCCTTACGTCAGGAAATTGTCTGGTGAATCACGGATTTCCGTCTAAAACGCGGGGAACAGAAGTTGCACATCTTTAAAGATTGTCAATTGTGCAGATTTCCTTGCGAATTATTATGGTCTCCGGTTCGATCTTAGAAAAATTCCCACAAGAAATGCATGTTAACTTCCTCTTTATCAGTTGCAAGCTTCATTTCTTTTGCAAAATCAAATTAAAAAGGAACAGCGATACATAGTGAATACCAGCACCAAAAGGAAAATTTGACTAATAATTTAATTTTTTAATGAGATATCGTTATCGATTTGAAATTGCGAGAGTTTTGATCGAATAGAGGAGAAGTTAAAGTGAGCAATCCATCCCCTTCATGACCAAGACAGACGTTGAATCTGAGTTCTTGTATTTATCGATAAAAATGGAATCGAGTCTTATTCTACGCTTTGACTGACGACATCTAGATGGCCGTAGTTGCTACCATATGATAATAGATTTTTTTTAAATTACTATAAAAAACATTCTTGTATTTTTCTTCCATTGTTAAAGTAGTCATTGCATACTATTTTTGTTTATTATAAATTAAAGGAAAATACAATTTTAAGGTAATAATAAATAATAGTTTTAATACTTGTTTGTTTCAACATAAACAAATTCTTATAATTTTTTAGTTTCAAAAATTAAATATAAGGACAAATGAATGTGAAATATGAAAATTAGTCAAGGTGTCAAATGATTATAAAAAATATCGATATATCTGAGATATATAATAATACTGTGAAATTACTGTAATTAAAATAAAAACTATACTTAGGCTCAAACGAATTCCGTCGAATAGATTTATAAACATTCATTTTTATATTTAAAAATTACAATCTGAAATGTTTTATTTTTAGTTGTTTATTCTATGACAACATAAAATTGAATAGATCATCAGGATATGTCAACAGTAAGAATACCAATAGGTAATTCGTCTGTCAACGGGTTAAAAATAGATGTAAGAATTTGATTTAAAATCGCTGGTTGATGAAGAGAAGTGAGGGCGTCGAGTCCAAAGGGAAGGATGGAGGGGAAGTGCATATATCGTGGACTTTAGTTCCAGATTGTCAGTTGATGTTCGAGAGCTCATCTCATTCGGTTTGTTTACGTCGATAGCGTCAAGATGGACAACGGCCATGTGGCCATCACCTTCTGCTTGTTGCTTTGCACGGCCAACGCTCTCCACTTCACCACCGTTGAAGGTAAACCTCAAGAATCTGGCAGTGATGTTCCGATTAACTCAGACGCGTTTGGATTTGGTGCGACACTTTTTATTTTCAGTCTCAGATTTCTTAATTGTCGTATCTTAGCGTTGTGACTAATATTAGGATTAAAGGTAATAATAATAAATACGAGAACAATGATCAAACGACGTTTTGAGACATATTGAGACTGTTAATTTTTCTAATCTGGAGCCCAGCAAGATTTTCTAATATTAATAGTGAAATGAACGATAATTCTTGGAACTTTACGATTAATCGGAACAAATTAATATCCCAATTTCGTGTTATTTTATTCAATTAGAAATAGCTTTTCTTTCCCATAGTGGTTCACCTTCAATGAATCTTTTGAAATGGGCGCTCAGCACTCAAGATTACCGCTTGTTACGATAACTCAGAGTGTTATTTTGACTTCATTTTCTTTTTTCCATGTTTCTTGATCTCATATTCCTCTAAGACTTCCTTAATTTCGTCAAAATTAGCTTTTTTCGTATTAAGAATTGTTTAGAAGTTTTAATGAGCAAGAACAATTTGTACTTTTCTTTAAAAAAATTGTGGAAAATGTACAACTTTTTCTTGTTCATTATGGCATATTTCCACAAGTCATCGCCGGAGACTGTGAATTCTATTTAGAAGTTTTCGAGGGCACCTCGGCTTCACTTCATTCTGCGAACACACTTCTTTACATCGTCAACATTCGATCTATCCTTTCGATCGTCAAGTCACGGACTTTCTCGTCCGCCTTGCTCCAGACACTTGCGTTCATTAATTACTTTACTGTTCCCGGAATAAAAGTCACCGCAGTTAAACTAATTAACTTCGGCCGAATTTTCTTCGATTCAAACTCGGCTTCAATCCGCGAAAGGCGACAATTTTTCGACATTCATTTAATTAACGAGGTGGACCCGAATATTTTTGATTCGCTCCGGGGTGTGAAAGCTTAAAAGGTTTGTTTGTATGCATACACTCGTTGGAATCGCTCCAGAAGTTATCAAGCGATTTAATTTCCTTTATGAACGCTAATAGCCTTGTATTCAAATGTTCTCGAAAATTCTCGGCAAGTAGTGGTTTTTTGTGTATGGAATTCCAACTAGGGCCTTCCATCCGCTCGTCTATTATTCACTCCAACGAAATGATTATAAAAGCCACGTCCTTAAAATTGACGCGTGTAAATATTGGAAGCTCTCTATAATCTTTTATGTTATTCGCTTTATTTCATTTTGGAGATTTCTAACGAGACTCGGCTGCGTTCGGCTGCTTTATACATGGAATTTCTAGAGGAATGCACCGATTTCTAAGCTTAATATTATATATATATATATATATATATATATATATATATATATATATATAATATGTATTTATGTGTGTGTTAATAGAATATAGGTTTTGGTTAAATATAGTTTTATGAAATCGGTCCTTTGGAAATGCTCTCTACACGAAATAATTGTCCTTTATCTGGAATAAATCTATTCTTTGTGGTTGTGATAATTTAAAAGAGATCTTTTAAAAATGTAAGTACTCTGAAATCGTGATCTGATTTTAAAAATGTTAGCTCCGTGGCAGAATAATTCCTTTTACAAAAGAACCATTCGAGTTCGTAACTCTTTTAATTTTTAAAACCACCTGCGAATTTATTTTCTTTATTTTTAAAAGTTGCTAGTTTGAAAATCGATCATTAAATTAATTTAATCCTCTGAATACAATCATTAGTATTATTCACAATTTAATACTTAAAATTGTGGAAAATCCTTGAAATTGTTTTACTACTGTTTCGACTATTGTGGACGATCGTCGTTTGAATAGAAATCGTGGAATATATTAGGTATTGATTATATATTAGGTATAATATGCAGATTCTCGTCTTTCCGTTGATACTGCTACTATTAATTACCGCACCGTATAGCAAATTGCATTCGTTTCATTCTTGGTCAGTCCTTCATACTACTACGCGTGGCCACGATATTGAGGTCAGTAGTAAACGTATGATTGATTTGTTTGCTAATATCATCCTCACCAATAATCTGTTCCATGCGAAGATGAAATTACCACGTCTGTGAAGTGAGATTCTTATGTACGTTACGCCACTCGAAGACGTTATCATGCGTAGGTTTTCATTAGAACGCGATTACACCGCCGTGTACTAGATCGGTTTCCGGGGTGACATTTGTCAACATGGTGATAATGAATAAAAATGAGTCTAAATGAAATTTGTCTGACATACAGTACATGATTTCGAGAACGCGATGTCTTATTTTAGAGCTGTTTTATTTCAGTTCTCTTCTTTTTGGTAATTTAGCATTTTAGTCAAATCTGAATAAATAATTTAATTTCAGAAAAACTTCTTTTCCTTAATAAGACTTGTTGATTTCGGACGAGGTTTTGACTGTAATAAATTAAACAGAGGTACTCTTTCCTTTGATCCTTTTACCTCCGCGATTATTTTAAATAAATCACTTGTTGAGTATGCCGAGGACTTACAAAGAGATTCCGACTTTCCGAGTAAAAATATTTTTCATCTTGGCATGAATTTCAAAGAGGTCATTTAAATTATGAGAGTTTTGAGGTCATTCTTGATTAAGCGTTATTATTATAGTTGAATCACCTCAATTCTATAAGTCCAATATTTCTATAAGGGATATCATTAAGAGTATTGTTAATATCATTAATGTATTATTTACTCCTTTCCTACTTCAAAAATGGTTTATTTTATATTCTTGTCATTTTAAAATTCTCCGACGATATTTTAAACATCTCATCTGTGCTAATGTTCAGTGAATAATGTTAAAACAAATTGGTGTATGTCCATGTAACTAGATATCGTTTAATCTATTTTCAATGCGTTTCGAAGTTTTCTCTTTCTCTCAGGGATTGAAGGAAACCTCTCAGTTTCAGTAATCCATCTTTATTGTTGTTAAATACCGTTAATACGATTGTCGTATGTCATTAAATGCACTTGATAGTCACCATGACATCCATCCACGTTAACTTTCCGATTATTAAACGTCCACTCAGAGGGTGACGCAAACAACTTACTTTTATCTCTGCACCGCTAAAAGACTTCATAAGGCGCGTTTGAGAGCCCAACTTTGCCCATTAATTGCCATTTATCGGTTGTGTGTGAACTGCCTCTTTTCTTAGCTACGATATTTTTCAGCTGCAGAAATACTACTTGCAGAAAATTTGGGAATTATCAATTTAAAAGAAGATTATTAGAGAGGGCGGAGCCTTTTCGAATTGTATAGAAGTATAGAAATCTCTTCCGTGACCAGTAAAATAGTCCCAGGAACATGTTTAGTGAAAAAATCACGATTTTGGTCACAAAACGACAACGAAGGGTGTATATTAGCACACTTCATCTTGAGACTATTACGTAACATGTATGAAGAAATGAGAACGAAGTTAAAGGTTGAATAAAGATGCTTATTTTGTCTGTTGAATATCGTTTTTGATTCGAAATTTAGAGAATAGGGGGAAAAAGATGAAAATTTCGTTCAATTTTGTGGCTATGACAACCAGTCCCCTTGACGACTAAATTGATTGTTGAACTCTCATACGAATGCACGGGAAAGACAGCTGACTTTCTGTTAAACCGCATCTAAAGTACACTATTTATTTATTAAATTTAGTTCCGTTATCTTTTGACGTATAACTAGCGGCGAATCTCCCCTTCAGCCCACTTATCTACTTCGCTCTTTGAATCTTTCCGGAAGACGCTTTTTTCGCGGTGGTCATTATCGCGGTCCTCCGGAGTATCGACCTCTCTTCTGACCCACGATCACGGAAAAAGTGCCACAAAAAAAAACGCTGCTCATTTGTTTGTTTGATGCGCAGTGCGTGGTTTGGGTGTCGTTGAGCTTTTGCTTTTTTCCGTTTTTCTTGTCGTGAGCATGATGAAACTCTTAGCGGAGTCTCAACATTAATTCCATTGCGCTGTTTCTCCGTTGATAAGGAAGGGAAATAGACAAAACAAGTTGATCGAAGTAATCCTTCGTGATTGCAAATGTTTCGCTCGCGTTTGATGTCTTTATCACGGCCATTAATGGAATTCGATCACGTGCATGATGGTTATAGTTGATATCTCTCTTTGCGTATAATTATTCAGTAATTGCGGAAATTTAGCGAATGTTTGAATCTTCTATTGCAGTGGTCGTGCCTTCGTATTCTGTTAGGTTACGATTGTGCACGTAGCACGCTGATAGCAAAATATTTCTTATCACTCTACAGATATTTTAGAAAAGGGATGCGATTAATTGATGATATTTCTTAACTGTATTATACGTTTGTTTCAATCTGATGCCGAAGAGATTAACGTAATTATTGGATTGGAAATAATTTCAAATAACAAACAGTCCGAAAATTTTGTAGAAAATCCATTCAAAATAAATGTTAGAACGTGTGAAATTTCTTGCAACAGCTCCAAATTGCGATTCTTTCTGCTTTCTGTCCTCAAATCATTCAATTGCCGTTGATGTTTGGTGCAGAAATAATATTTCAGCACAATAATTACGGAAATGGTTAAGACATAAGTCGGAAATACCGACCGCGGTGGAGGAGGAGGAGGAGCGCTAACACTTAAGGTCCCGCGTTCGAGTCCCGTCCGACCGGATTTTCCCAGGAATGGGTGTTTGTGATCGCCATCTCTGACGAATCTCGTTGTCGTGTAAAAAAAAAAACGCACTTGAGGAAAAAATTGTTTAATCGGCTGAATTCGTTGCTATGCAGCTAAACCTAATCAGCTGAAACAAAAGTATGAAATGAAATAAGAATTGAAATGAACGTGTGAGAGGGTGTTTTTGGTCGGAAAAAAGGCGATCGAGAGCAGTTGAAGTGGAATAACATTCGTTTTCGAAGCGATTTAATGAAAAGGGAGCGCCTCTTCGCTTTAATTTCTAAAGTGAGTCGAAAAACAACCTTTTTCGCGCCCTCTCGAGGCATGTAGAAGTATAATAAATAATTAAAAATCCCTCGGCGAGTGATAAATATCAAAGCCAGTGAGACGAAAGGATCATTTGCGTCAAATTGGAATCATTTAGCAAATTACACCATTTATGAGAGGCCGGTGGATTTGGAGATTTTCTTCCTTTGACTTCTACTTCTCCGCAAGACTGTCAGGTATGTCAGTCGTTCCACCGCCAGGGGCTAACGCAGGGAACAATTCCAAGATGCTAATAAAGGCACGAGGAAAAGTTTAGAGGTTAATTTCTATGAAGATAAAATTAGTATCCCTAAAATTCGGAAGCATTGCTGCGAATAGTTGAAAAATTACGAATATCCCTCAGTAGAAGTTACTGCAAAGACTCTTAACTCAAAAGATTCGGTTAATGTTTTCAAAATGGAAAAATCAAATTGTCTTTATCGTTGCTATTTGCACTTCTAGATAAGAAGCAGCTTCACTTCGTTAAACTTAATAGTATTCTTCTCGATGAAAATAATTTTTTTTTCAAGTATATGTAGCTAGGAAAGTCTTTCCTAGCAGGCTTTGGAGTATTAGCCAGAAGACCAACGGAAAGATGAGAAGTCTTTGAGACTAATCCTGGGATGAAGGAAGGAAAGCTTTATTATGGGCAGTACTATTACTAGAATGAAGATAATAGCTCTTTCTTTCTTCAGTGAGCCAAAGTGCTAAGAGTGCAATAAGTCCACAAAAATGCAGCAAACTTGAGTAACCCTTATTCTATTATTTGATGAGGAGTGATCAAAATGAATGACGTTGTTCAACGCAATGAAATACATTCCATTCGTCGTGATATTATTGATGTAAATCGCAGCGGCAAAATGATTAATATTTTCTTGCTGGTACTCCATTTACTGCAATGAGGCAAGTATATCGAAAAAAACTTTCCCTTTCGACTTCGGTGAATGACGACATTTTCCGCCATCTATTGGTAAAAATCTTTCCTTAAAGCTGTGAATAAAAATATACTGAGCTAAATTCGGCGTTAGCATAATCTGAAAGATGTCAACAAATACATTTTTGCGCTTTTTATTTTACCCAATGGTTAGAGTCATCTTCATGAAACTTTAGCCCTCAAAAATGTGGTTTTGGAAGTAGTTGTGTACAGAAGTTACACAGACCGTCTCACGCTGGTTGCTATCGATCAGAATTTCAGAAACTTGAACGTTCTTAAGGAAAATTTACCTGAAACCAAGAACGTTATAAAGAATGGAATTTTAAAAATCCTGGAATAAATTTAATAATCTGAATGTGAAGGCTCAATATAAAGTTTTGATTCATTAATTATGATCAATTTTTTAAAAATGACTTTAAAATTAAACATTATTCCAAAAATTTCATCACCTTCGACGTCAGTCACGACTTATTTTTATACTCTACCGAACTGTCTGTAAAATTCGCCTGTATCGTATTTTGCGATAGTAACACCTCAGTGATTTATATGTGTCGAAAAGGTGCGATACCCAACGGGATGAAGGAGAATTAGAATCAGACCCTCTCGAGATTTAGAATCTTTCTCTGCAAAAGGTCAAACAGAAAATTCTGAGCTGAGAGATGAGCCCTGGAAATGGCTGTGTGAAGCAATCGCAATATTTTTCCACCCAAATAACACTTGGTATCGATAAATTTTGCTTGGACAACTTAGCGCATTTTGTTTTTAAGAATATCTCAGAATAGAAAACTAAATACGGTAAAAACCGTTCAAAGTGCTCTAGATGAAGACGTTATCCCGCTTAATACGCGGATTTCTCTTGGTAATGATCCCTATCACATGGTATAATTACGGTTGCTCTGCCATAACTGATCCTCCGCCTGAGTCGATACAATCGTACTTTCATAATATTTATGCATGTTTCGCTTAACTGTGCATCTATTTTCCATGGTTATATTGATAGTGGTTTCAAATTCTCCAACAGAGTCTCGCACGTGCTCGTCGAAGGAGTTCATGTGTAACAACGGCCGCTGCATCCCAGTCGAGTGGCAGTGCGACAGTGAGAAAGATTGTGCCGATGGATCCGATGAAGACAGGGACACATGCCGTAAGTGTCTTCTAAAGTTGCATCTGAGCATTAAAATGTTTCATATGGCCCGAATACGCGCCTGCTCCGAAAAGGACAATTTTTTAAAGAGATTTATATTTTCTTGCTTTTTCACGTTGATAACTCCGTGGATTTTCATTGAGATTTTTTCCATTTTATCGAAATCCAAAAATGTTCAAATTTGGAATGATAAATCATTTTCTTATTTAATAATATGAAATTATCACCAAAAATACAACTCTTCAAATCCTTTATATGCATATTTTTTATTTGATGCTATAAATTATTATCAAAATATTATCACTCGTCATCTCTTTTACTCGCATAAATTGTGTTAGTTAATATGTTATTATGTTATGTGTTATTATCATAACATGTTACTATTAGCACAAAATTATCTACTTTAAAACTTTTACAACGACTCTTTATTTCTTTAATATTTTATTTAATTGGATTTTTATACATTGACCGTTTTTTTCATTGGTAGTCTCGTTGTAACCCATTATCTTAACCCTTAATCAAGTGGGATAATCACCGCATAGATAATACTTTCGAGTCAATACACGAAATCCCAATCAAATCGAATGTTTTTCCATTGATATATGTGAAGCATCGCTTTGGCGGACAATTAATCCACGTAAACAAGCGTAAAGAAGAAGCATTCGCATGTCCATTCTCTTGTTTTCGTAAACAAGCGTCGTGACGACTTTCGTTTCGTCACGCGAATAAATGCGATCAAAGTTCTCAAAAATAATTGGGTCAGAGGACTTTCCTTCGCGGAAGATGGCCGCTTTTTAGTTTCTTGTCAATGGAGCTGATAACGACCTCAGTTGTGACGGCTGCCAACATTTGTTTACATCCGCCGATGTGTTGTTGTTTGGACTGGCCGAGATAAGACACTCTCTTTCGCTTCCCTCAACAGTGTCCGGCATAAAAAAATCAAACGAATTTCCCAACAAAAGATTCAATACATAAGAACAAAAGATTTTTGACGGTGTCTTGAGAAACGTACTTTTGTTTACTACCCGCCATTTTGAGCATTTGAAAATTCATAAAAATTGCTTCCCTTCGTAAGAAAGAAAGTGGAGGAGACATTTTCAAATGTTTTCGACTTCTATACGATTCAGCAGTCATTATTTACTTGTTATCGACTACAATTGAAAAAGTCGGAGAAACAATTTTTTTCTCCATATCTGTTGTTTCTCCGTGTACTTAATGATCAGACTATGAGTAAATGCTATGAAATTAAACTTCGAAATAAATTATTATTAAGGAATAAGTTAGTCTTTATTTGCTATGGAGAGAATTTCCTTACGTTTTCGACCCATCTGTTGGCATTTTTAACTGCTGAGGTCATTTTGCTCATGAGACAGCTTCCACCGAAGTCTGATGCCTTGCCTAGTGTGTAACACGGAGGTACTGTTTTATTGGGAATATTTTATTAATTAAAGGAGTTGAACGGCATCCTATTATTAACAGTTTCACTTTTTATTCTTCCAAGTTCATTCGAACAAAAGTTATACGATCGACGCGAAGGTTTAATATAACTCCAGTTTGAAGAGGTTAATTCTGCAGATAAGGGCATGCATACAGGAAAACTCCCAAGGAAAAACGGACTTGAAAAAAAAAGTCTCGGGTATAGAACCTGGGATCTTTCTTCGTCCGGGAGGTAGCTTTATCAAACTGAGCTGTCCGGCCAGTGTTCGGGACAGAGAAGCATCTCGGGTTCTATTCCAGGTCCCGTCGGACTTTTTTTCAAGTCCGTTTTTCCTTCGGATTAATCCGAGTTTGTTAGTATTCGTATTTTCTAAGGAATACTAACAAGTATATAGAATAATCAGTCTGTCCGCAGATTTTTAGGTTTACTACTTCCGTACCAGTTTCCCATTTCATATGCTGTTAATCATTGTGAGAAGTAGCCTTTCAGATAAGCTCACTCAATCGACCAAGTGTCGTTCACCTATCTCGGATATGCAAAAAGTGAACATCTCCGCATATGAAGCGCAACTGTTACGGAATGTCTCTCATTGTCACTTCTTGTCTCGATGTTCCCAAAAAACCCTCCCACGTGCAGAAATGAGACCATGTGGGGCCACCCAGTTCCGCTGCCCTTCCGGTATTTGCATTCCTCTGGCGTGGAGATGCGACAGCCAAGCAGACTGCGAAGGCGGATCCGATGAGAAAGTGTGCAGTAAGTGCAGGTCCATGAAATGTGGTCAAACGGATGATGCAAGAGTGATTATTCCTGTTTAGAAGTTGGTGTACGTACCAATGGAGTACGATTCGATAACGAGTATGCGATTCTATACGCAGTTCACCGTTTTTCCAATGATCCTTCGTTCGATGCCAGAGCGCCATTTTGCATTCCACCGTACATTTTAATGCCGGTACTTATCCGCCATATTGTTTTAGCTACAATGCATCATGGTTATGTTTACAGTCATGCATTGCGATTAAACATCGTTGTAAGATTTGAAGTTTATCATACTACATAAATCTTTACAGATAGTTCCAGAATCAAAAGATAACATTATTTCCTAATAAAAAATCTTTGATTTTAGCCATTTACAATCAGTTATGAGTACTTTACATTATCTACAATTTTAATATTATTAGCAATAAATTCTGGTGAGCTATAAGTCTTGTGGCAGTTTTTTCTACATACATTTACATAAAAGTTATAAACATAATTGATACACAGTACAAACGCGATACACCGACAATTTTCATAGAAATATTATGTCCTTAAATACTTACATTCTTATACTTATTTACCTAACAACTAAGAAAGTTATTATACAAAATATTATTTGTAACTGGTCTTCCTGGAATTATCGGATTTCAATAAAATTGTGTAAGTGATTATTACAATATTATTCATAATTTACAATCACACTGTGAATGGAGCTTTTTCTGTCTTTCTCGAAACTTTTACTTGTATTCGATACCTCTTTAGGTAACACATGTCATTCCTTCATCTTTAAAAATGCGTGTTCAACTACATCAGCCCTATTTAACAATTTGAATCGCTCCAACCGAAAGATCTCTCCAACGTGATGAACTTGGAATTGCATACAAGTTTTAGAGAATCTCACTCCAGCGTCGTTCACTCTCGAGGGACTTCCTTCTTCACACTTGCATCACTTCTCCGACTGCACCAAAATCCCCAATTAACACATTCTCTTTTTCTCTCTCAGGTTTCCTTTGGCAGCAACGCGATTGCTTATGCGTAATATTCGGATTGTTTTTAACATGGCGGACTTTTCTTTCTCTCCCTCCCCTAAAGAAAAAAAGGTGTGCAGTCCGGAAGAATTCGCCTGTCGCTCGACCATCGGAGAGTGTATTCCGTTGAATTGGATGTGCGATGACAACCCTGACTGCTCTGATGCATCCGATGAGAAGTCGTGCAGTAAGTTGTAACTTTCCTCTCCCCAACCAACCTCTCCCTCAGCGAGAATCGAATTATGCGACGCCCATTTTCTGTTTTTCTATCCGGAGAAAGTCGGTCTCTCTGAGACGCAGTTGAGGCCTTCTAAGAATCGTCTTTTTTGAAAAAGGGCTCTTTTCAGTGGGATGGAAAAGTTTATAAAAATCTAGTTTAAGAGAAAACATCACCAAAGTGAAGTTTTAATTTCCTAAAAAAACGAATCTGTTTTCAATCTGTTTCTTTATTTATTGTTTAATTTGTCTAGATTGTGTAACGAATTTCGATTCAGATTTGATTACGTAAGACTATTGGGAAATTCAATCGAATAGACTAAAATAGTATCGTAATAGCCAAAGAGTGATGAAGGACGTTAATAATTGAATAGAAATCATTCTTTTTAAATTTTTAATGTAATTATGACAAAAAATGATATGTTTATTTTGGAAAATACATGCGCGCTCGCGATCCATGAGAAACGAATATGGAAGCTCTCTTACCTACTGACGCTTAGGGGATTCACATTTACAAGGACACATCAAAATATAAACATAATAGAGGCTTTTTATATTTTTTGAAAAGCAAATAGATAAAATTCCTTTGATCAAATTACCTCTGTATTCGAAATGAATCGTGCAAAATGAAGTCCAAGAGTTCAAAATAATTTACTTAGAAACGCTAATACATCTCGATATATTTCTCTTCATCGGTATAAGTATACTCATGGATTTTCGAACATATTTGTGAAAACCGTTTTGCGCAGCGTGTAAAAACTACAATTCAAATGTAGGAAAAATTAACGCATCGTCTGAAAGACAAATTCGCTGCAGAATTTAAAAAAATCTGCGAATCGCTTCGTTTTCATCGAAGATTCGAGTAATTCTCGCTGGAGTAGCCTTCCCCTCATAATATTCCCATACCTTTCCTCTTTGTATTTCTGCATGTGCATGAGACTGATTTGCATGGCTATCTTGCATGATGTCGCCAACTTGTTTCCCATTTTCCGTATAGTAGTTCATTCATCGCTCCCGATTGCCTCAAGGTAAGTTCCATTATCGAGAAAATAATGTTTACGAATTCCTCCAAGGCTCCAAGTTTTGCTTTTGCAGGTAAGGAAGGTAAAGAAACATTGCCTTTCCATAAGCGTTGTATTTCGCTATAAATTGTTGGGGCTTTCCTTTGAGCTCGACGCAAGGAAAACCGCCGTTTTCATTCGAACGCATCTTTAATTATATCCTCTATTAATTGAAATTCCTCGCATCCCGTGTTCGAAATTTTCGCTGCACATGTGCCTTATTTATTTGGCAGTATTTCTTGTAAAATATTAGAAGATTTTAGAATGATGAAACTATGGAATGCGTTAGAGCATCATAAGAAGTACGCCTCCATTGATCTCTATCCTATTTATGTTAATTATTCTCTTATTATTAAACTTTATTCTTTTTATCTTTTGTCAGCTTCTCCTTCCGTTTACGAATCAATCTCTTTCTATTCTGCGCTATTACTGTCTTCTAAAGTATATCTCGATATAAATTATAGCAATTTTATTTGTTAATAGAGTTATAGCGGCCTAAGCATGCGCCTTTCCGCACTGTATTCTCCCACATCCTTAGAGCATTCTACCCGTACTGCTGTGAAATCGGTTGAATCGCTTACTCCCTCTTAACATTCTCTCTTCACTCTAAACACATGAAGAGTCTCGGATTCCCAGCTCCATTGCAACCTACCTTAGCCAGACCTCCGCCTCATTTCCGAGATTATTTACATTTTTCATTCCTAATTTTCTATCTGGTAAAACTTGCTTCGTTGTGGAGTGAAAATCGACAAAATTAAGTAGCGAAAGAAGGCGCTTTCTCTTTTCGATACCCAGATTATTCTTAAAATGAAAGACAATGCATAGGGCATTTTATTTATCCAAGATAGCCTTAAGAACCACTATTTCGCCATCCCCTCTCTTTATTCTCGTTTTATTCACCCTTCTGCTGCCCCTTTTCTCCCCCAACTTCAGCCTTTTCCCCTCTGAATTTCTCTCTTCCGTCAAGCATCCCCAATGGAGGTGCCATCACCGGTGGCAGATGCAGCAGCCACGTGCGACCTCTTGCCGCACCCTTTCTGCACCACTTCGCACTTTTCTACGTGTGATCCTACATTTTCACTTTTCTCTCCTCCATCCTTTTACGGCGTTCTCATCCAAATTCTAATTTTCTTTCGTATTTTTGCTCGCTTAGTCTTGATGTTTCAGCTCCCTCTTAAGAGGCCATTTCTCTTATCTATTGTGAGTGAGGCGTGCTTTTTTTCGCGGCTGGACTTTTTATGTTGTCGCCGCCGTTGTTAAATGAATCATTTATAATCTGCGTGTATTACTCTTGTTATTCGGTTCTAATCACCCTCTTTCTGTTTTAACTTGGAAATGACCCTAGTACGCAAATAATGATCCTTCCGTCATTTTCATGCTTCCCTTTCTCACCAACTCCAGTACCCCCATGTTTGTTTTTTTTATCAATCCAGCTTACCTGTTCAGGGTTCGAATCCCGGCTACTGCAGATTTTTCCTGTTAGGGAATGGTCGTTTGAGTTAGCCCCATTTCCCCGACGAGGGTTGTCTTCAGGAAAGGCATTCTTGATGTAAAAATCAGTTAGGAAAATTATTGCATTTCTGAAGATTGACGTAGTAAATTCTCGAAACTTACATTAGCTCAGTCATTCAAAGTTGCATTACAGCACTTATATACGGTTTGTCGTTTGATGATTGAAACCGCTTAATTCTTATTTATTATCATACTTTTAACTGTCAACGTTAACTGCGTCTTGTGTATGAGTCATTAAATTGGGTTTTGTTTGTTACTTTTTGTACTGCATGAGGGATTTTCTGACAGTGTCGTACTTGCAATCTAAATTATGCATTTGGTATCTTTTCCAATTAAGGGAAAAAAGTTTCCTAGATGTCATTGCTGCTTTTGCCCATTTCTGGGAAAATTTGCGAAACCGCTACGTTATTGTTTGCTGTTAAATTGTTTTATTTCAAGTAAATCTTTGATCGTTTCCAGTTTAAGTAAGTTTTTGAAGTCCGTCGGTAACTTTTAAAGCATAAATATCGCATTGTACAATTATTTTATTTACTGAAAAAAAATTATTGTTATTGTTGACTGTTCTCATTGTCGACTCCCATTTTCTGGCTTTTTCTTCATTTGCTCTGCGATAACGTTTTTCGATGCATAATTGAAGTAAATCTTCATATTTGACGAAAACATTGCCTAAATTTAGTTGAAAGACTAATTTTTCTTTATTGTATGACGATTTTTAGCTCAGAATGTAATTATATACTTTAGTGGAAAATTAATGATTAACTGTTTCGTGGACTAAATATCGAATGATTCGACGCTATTCCCGCAAAATTAATCAAAAAGGCAGCTTCGGAAATTTAGCAATGAAATTCCATATTATCGTATGGCCATCATTTATACTTAATTTATACAATGATGGCCATACGATAATATGGAATTTCATTGCTAAATTTCCGAAGCTGCCTTTTTGATTAATTTTGCGGGAATAGCGTCGAATCATTCGATGTTTAGTCCGCGAAACAGTTAATCATTCATTTTCCACTGCGTACGACACTGTCTTTTCTAAAGAGGAGTTACGATTCCAAACGGGGAATATTGGTGCATGTTGCGAAATATGCTCGCTTCTTTTTCCGAAAGCATATTTCGGAATCTGCTTCTTGGGAATATTTGGGCACAGAGTCGTTTACTCGCTGCCGGGCGTGATGAAAGGTAAGTGACCTCCATTACGTGGAGGAATCCTCTTCCCCATTCATCTTTTGCACTGCCATGTTTATTTGCACTTTATTCTCTCCTTCACTTTCCTTATTTTCTTCTCTAGGTCGAAGGGTTGTGTAGATCACTGCCTGGAGCTTACAAGTAGACTTCTGCTAACATTGCCGTAATTCCCCAAGCCTTTGGTGTTTGCAGTTCTTTAGTGCTTTTTTCTTAGAGTAATTCTTTTGGTTCAAAAGTAAATCATTGCCTCTTTCCTTGTAAATAAATCATTTAACGGCTTCAGAGGTGACGCAATCAAAAGATGTGGCTTTTACAGCTACATAGGTAGAGTATATTATAAATCACTCGTATTTTGAGGATATTACTCGTTGTCTAAATTAAAAATGTCGGAAATTACAGCATAGAGCTTAATTATTTATCAATAGCGTCCACCTTTGAAGCCGCAGTGTTGTGTAATAGTAGTAGTTGCTTGAAGTTGAACTAGTATATTTAATTTACGTAATTTTAGTCAAATTAGAGGCTTTTTTAATTAGATAAGAATAATTAGTAACTTTGTAACTTTTGCAAGATGTATTCACAATTGTTTTTGTTAAATGCATCACTTCTGGCATTAATTTATTATTTTTTTTGGTATCGTTAACTGAAATGAAAGGGAAAATGTGTAAAACGAAACAGGATTTTAAGGAAAGTCTTACCAGATATATTTTATTTTTGTAAGTTCTGCCTTCCATATGGAAACCTGAGGAATTCCTGAGAAGCCATCATTTTCTCCGTTATCATATTATGTTAATGCTATCATATATAGGTCGGGAAAAACTGTATTCTTTAAGAAAGGCGGAATCTTATTTAATAATTTTCTCTGTCAACAAACGGTACCTTATTCTTTATATTTCATATTTAAATATTTCTCTTTATCTTTAATCCCAGTTTATTCAAAGTTACGGTAGTTTTATTTGACGTTAATAGTGACATTCAGTCGCCATTTGTTCCGATCGAAAAGTTGCGTAATGTTCTTGGATTCTAACGACTAGCTGAGGTTCGTACGCCCTTTAGTCTTCGACTGTCTTCGAAGTAAACAATTTGCTATTTTCCCGTCTACTTGCTTGCTACACTTTTTAAAATTCTCTTCAGTCGAGACTGTCTAAAATTAATTATTTTCAAAAAGCTCTTTTAGTTTACAATCAGTTCTATTCGCTGTATTGATCGCAATAAGTTTTATTGATAAGATCTCAATGGAAATAAAAACAGAGTTGAAGGCATGAATAATAATAATAAAGGGCCTGTATTAGAGAGAGATAGGGACTAAATATTCTCATCTTACATCTAACCCTTCGTTAGAATTCGTAGGACTATAAAGAATTTTAAGATTAAAGTAATAATTCGTCCCTAAAAAAGTTTAGAAATACAAAATATGTCTCATACTTCACTAATACGTCAAATAGACCTAAGTGGAAACTCGTTTTTACAAACTCTTGACTCTTGAAAATGAAGGAAAGAATTTTTTTAAACTGAACATGTTGGACTATTTAAGATTCTCTATTAAGATCATTAAAGATTCTTTAGAGTACTATGCTAAGTAGCCTTTCAAATCCTAACATTCTTTTACCTCCAAGGAATCCGTTCTTCACGAAAATTTATATCTGAAATGTCTAGATTTTCGGTCTGAAAATCGAGTTGTTTCCCAATGCATGGCTTTATTCTATATAACATGCATTATTATATAGAGTAAAGCCATACAGGGGTGAAAATATCGTGATTTAGTTTTTAACTATCTAACTTTCATCGTTTAGTAATTTTAATTGTTTATCTAATTAAGTTAGTCTCAGGACAGCACGAAGCTATTTATAGCTAACTAAAAATATCGTGAATCTTTTTTGGTGCTTGAAGCAGTAATACGAATTGCATAAGTTCCGAACTGATGTTGAGCTTCTATTCAAAGAATGTTGAATATTCCGAGAACGATTGTTTGTCTTTCCCTTTCATTTCGTTTATTTATTCTTTCGTTGCCAATTGAGCTTTTTCATTTGCTTAGACTTGTACTTCTCCTCCGGCATCTCCAAACCTCTTTTCTGGCATCTTCAGATGAAACGTGTCGCGCGGATGAATTCACATGCGGCAACGGCAAATGCGTGCAGACCCGATGGGTGTGCGACCGTGACGATGACTGCGGGGACGGAACCGACGAAGCGAATTGTCCAGACACGACGTGCGCTCCGGACACGGAATTCGCATGTTCCAACTCGTACTGTATCACTGCAAGGTGGAGGTGCGACGGTGACGTGGACTGCCCTGATGGATCCGACGAACAGGTTGGTGCCCTCTCAATCACTTGGGGTTCTTGCAGATTTTGGAGAACCAAGAGTAGTTTTGTTATTTTAATTTTCTATATGCTATTTCTAATATTAGCGTATTTTTATTGTTGTGAATGCATATTTCGAGTATGAAAGTCTTGTGGATATTACATTAGAAGTTAGAACTTAGTTGAAAAGGTAAGGCAGGGTGGAGGTTGATGTTGTGATTGCTGTGGAAACCTGAGGAATCTTTCCCGGCGAAACAAATTTTTCAGACAAAACTCAAATTATTGCTGTCAATTTTAATTTCATGATAAATCGTCTTCTTGTCTCTGTTATTAAAGCTATTTGATCAGTCATTGCTTGTTTATATTTGTACCTTTATGAAAACTGAATGAATCACTTTGACAGAAAAGTCACATTTTAGTACCAGAGAGCTATATGAAATAGGCGAAATGAAGTAATATTATTTCTTGGACAGAGATCATTTTGCTTGTGAGTCCCCACTAGGAATGAAACCCAGGACCACTCTCAACAAAGTGGAATGCGTTGCCCACTTAGTTATGAGGATGCCCTGGTGAAGTTTTCACATTATTATACTATGTCATTTGAAAATAACCCAATCACCTTTTAAGTTGTGCAAATTCCCTGTTTCAGAAACATAATTTGAACGATTTTTGATGGCTTTCTTGATGATGAATCACTTGAAAATATATAATGCTGCACAGTATCTAATTTTGGTGTTTATTATAAATTGTAAAATGTATTCATACTCTCTTTCAATGAATAATCTCTGATTTTTGACAATCTTTGAAATACCCCACCCTTCCAAATGGAGATGTGTACATTCAAATGATGATCTTTGTTTTCTCTTGGCAGAACTGCTCTCTCCGCATTCCTCCAGTATCGCATTGCAATGCTCGTGAATTTGAATGTCGAGATCGTGTCAACTGCATCCATGGCTCTTGGGTGTGTGACGGTGATCGTGATTGTCCTGATGGGTCCGACGAAGATGCAGAGCGATGCAGAAATGTGACATGCCGTCCAGATCAGTTCCGGTGTTTGTCTGGAGGTGGGGGTTTGAAGCCAGGTGAAACCACTGCCATTGGTGGAGTGTGTATTCCAGGACATTTGCATTGCTCAGGAAAAGTGGAATGTCCAGATGGTAGCGATGAAGAGAATTGCAGTAAGTATAATTCAGAATAAAAAGGTTTTCCTTATTTTTCTGAAGAACATTTCACTGTCATTACTATCTAAAATTTATCTCCAACTTTAACATAGTTAAGAAGTTAAGTGCTGCAGGAGTTACTTTAGGATATATACATGTTAGAATTGAAGCAATGCCAAAATTGACAGTTTTCCCAAAAACATGGAAGCAAAGAAAATCCTAACTTTTGTGTTTTATGTTCTTGTGGTTTCACATCTTAAAAGAAAGTTATGATAAATTTGGCCTTAATGTATGTTAATTATAATAAAATCAGTATGTTATTTCTGTAGAAAATAATCAATGTCCCTCATTTCTCATAAATAGTGATTGTCTGCTATGGACTCATTGTTGATCTTTTAGTTTTGATTAATGGTTGAACTGATTTTTTGATGAGTTATCATCTTAAATTAATATAAAACCTCTGTCGAGCCCTTGAATAGTGTGATATTTTTATTCATTGGATTTTTATCTATAGTTTGAGATTCATAAGTATTTTCAAATAATAAAAGTATTCCTGTTTAATTGTGGATATTTTTAGTCTCCAGGAAATGTCCGTGAGCATTAACGTCAAGTTTATACATGTGCTATTGGTTTTGGCTGAGAAGTGCACTGCCATATCAATGACAAAATCATAGAACTTTGCAATTTGTCCATTGTGATTGTATGAAGGCATTACCATGAATAAGTTTGACAGGGAAATTATATGTGTCTGAGCATCTACAGAATATTATATAGCATTATAATTGCTGCCTGGTCTTATTTCAGTTTTTATTACTCTAGCAAATGGTGGGAATGACAAATATTAATGGAATCATTTAGAAGAAAACTACAGAGACAATAATTAAATTGAGATTAAGGGTGACAAAGTTATATTATAATACTAGATTTCTTATGGTATCATTCTATAATAGATTCATTTTTTCTAGTGTTTGTCAGGATTAAAAAATATGAAGGATACAAGCTAATGAATCATTGTTGGTTAATTGTGATTGAAGGATCATTCTTAAAGGGAGAGATTTCCCCTTTTAATTTTAAGAATAATTTGTAAAAGCATAAGTGATGATATTAAAATTGATTCTTTGTTTTTCTTTTTGCAGCATCTCCCGCCCCTCGTTGTGATCCTAAAACAGAATTTGAATGTGGAGGTGGAATGTGCATTCCATTGTCTCAGGTGTGTGACAAGAAGCCAGACTGTCCTAATTGGGAGGATGAGCCAGGTGAGCGTTGTGGCAAAAATGAATGCAAAGGAGAGACTTATCCTGGTGGTCCTCCAGGCATTGCAAATGGTGGATGCTCTCAGCTGTGCGTGGACACCCCTGGGGGATATCATTGTGACTGTTTACCTGGATTCTACCTAGTTGATAATAAAACTTGCGATGGTGAGCATTTTTCTTCATAAGTTTTTATAAATTATTGTACTGAAATTAATGAAAAAATATCAACTGACTGGAACTTGAAATCTGGTCTCATGTGTTTTGGTCTTTGGGCAGATATTCTATAGAATGCTATATTGAAGGATTTGGTAGTACGTATTACATAGAATTCCTGCCCAGAAGTTGAGAGACCTGAGTTCTGTTCTCTGTTCCATTGACATTTTTTACTGTTGATCCTTCTGTTTTAAGACATGTAACTCAACTTTCAGAGTTTCCTCTCAGAGAACTCCTTTCTCTCATTTCTACAAATATATTACCTTTCAAAGGTATTTTAAGACTAATTATTTATCATCTCAATCACTTTGATTGCTGAGTTTCTTCTTCATAGCATAGTAAATATAAAAGGGAAGAAAGAATGTTATATTTTCCATCCATAAAATTATCATGCTGTTTTTAAAGAAGCTTGAGTTTGACAAAGCCACTGATTAGAATACCAGTGGTTATAATAAATTAATTATTTTAGCCAAGCATTTTACCAAATTACTTTAAAATTTTAACTGTTGCCAAACATAAGAAATCTTAACAATAAAAAGGGAAAGTATTTGAGAATAACTGATTTTCTATTGTGTAGATAAATATCCTAATTTGCTTTATAAGTGAAATTGAAAATAAATCAGCCTGGGTTTTAATCAGAAGGTTTTAACATTATTATACCTGTGTAATTGAAAATATATGATGCATTGTGTTAATGACTTATATTTTAAGCACATTTTCTTGCTAATATGATAGCCATAAATAATGGAAATACTTATCATAGAATTAGTGGTCTTGATAACATCTAATAGTTAATAACAATACTTTTAGGATATGTGAATCTTGCTATAATTTCAAAAAAATGTTTGTTAATTTTGTAGATGTAAATGAGTGCGAGACTCTAGGAGTATGTTCCCAGTTGTGCATCAATGAGAAAGGCAGTTTCAAATGTGAATGTGTAGAAGGCTATCTGAGAGATCCAAGAGATCGCACAAGGTGTAAGGCAACAGAAGGCCATGCTTCTTTACTGTTCACCAGAAGGCATGACATTAGGAAAGTTTCTTTGGACCATCATGAGATGACAGCCATTGTTAATGACACCAAGGCAGCTACAGCAATCGACTTTGTTTTCCGTACGGGCATGATCTTTTGGAGTGACATATCAGATCAGAAGATTTACAAGTATGTTACTTCTCTATGTAGATGAAATTTGCTTAAAATAAGAAATACATCCTGACATCTTTTGAATTATTTTTATTGTTTTAAGTTATGAAGAGATCATTTATTATTTTACTTAATTTTCTTCTTAATCAGAGCCCCCATCGATGAAGGACGAGAACGTTCTGTTGTTATCCGAGATGACATCACCACCGCAGATGGCCTTGCCGTGGATTGGATCTACAATCACATATACTGGACTGATACAGGCAGGAATACAATTGAGTTAGCAAACTTTGAAGGCAATATGCGCAAAGTATTGATCCAGGATAAGATTCACGAACCCAGAGCCATTGCTGTCAATCCTCTTGATGGGTAAGAAAATAAACATGTTGCCATTAATTCACCTTTACTGTATTAGTAGAATATGTTGCATAATTGAATATGAGCTCATAAGATTTTTGCTTGCATTTTCTATACTCATATTGAATGTTGTAGTAATTTATTCCACCTTGATTTGCTTTGATTTACTAAATGGGCATAAAATATGATCTCTTTCTATTGCAAAATTAAAATAAATACAATGATAGGAAATATCACAATATTGGTCTCAGCTATGCGATATAAACAATTACCATACATTCATGTGTAGCATAGAAATTCAAATTATAGAAGTTAAATGTGTACAAAAACGTGAATTATATACATACAGAATAAATATACATTGTATCAGACAGAAGTAAATAAGACAACAACTCAGCAAAAGCATAATAACATATTGAAATAAAAAATACAATATATAAACCATCATAAATTGGTAAAATACTTCAATAAACTACAAAAGTTGGAGATATATTGTAGAATTACTTCACAATTCACTTACTAAAGAATGATTGTTGTCTCTATGATTTTTGAAAACAGGCAACCTTTATTAGCCTTATTTGTCTTAAATAAACTAGCAATGTAAATAAGAACCCATTGCTCCATTTCTGTGTTAAGGAATTCATTGCTTCATGAGTTACACAAGTAATTTCTTACTCATTTATCAGTCAAAAAGGTATCATTTAATCTTATTAAGTAATTTTATTTGAATGTATGACTATAACAAAACAGTGTATGAAAACAACAACAAATGTATGTCAATCTTGAGCTGCACTAATTTTAAAATTTAATTTAAGAAACAATTTTGTCTGATTCTGTTGCCTAATAGAGTAAGAAAATCTCAGAGGTGATGTTGTTAAGCTTCGTTTTTTTCTCTCTCTCTAGTTGGATGTATTGGACAGACTGGGGAGTTGAACCCAAAATCGAGAGAGCTGGTATGGATGGCACTCACAGAAATGTTATTGTCAGTTTTGATGTGAAATGGCCAAATGGACTTACCCTTGATTTGGTTGCACGTAAGATTTACTGGGTGGATGCCAAACTGAATACACTTTCATCAGCCAACTATGATGGCAGTGGGCGGAAAGTCATATTGTATTCTCCAGATGCTTTGAAACATCCTTTCTCTGTCACAACTTTTGAAGACTGGGTTTACTGGACTGATTGGAACAAACAGACTATATTTCGGGCTGACAAATTCAATGGAAAAGATCTCTCTATGGTCACAGCTGCTCATATGGTAATTAAATATATTAAATTGAGATCCATTAAATGAAATAGTGGTTATTTATTGGTAGGATTCTCAAATATATTCTTGATCTCATCCTATTGCCAATTATGTACAAAAGAATTTTTACAAGTGTATTTTCTCGATTGTAATTTCCTTTCTTCAGTAATATTAACATTAATTTTGCATGACAAGAGACAAGGCTATCAATAAGACCCATTTTAGTAACATTTTAAACTCTTGAAAGCTATTGCTTTGATGACGAATGGCACTCATCCTGGTCTCTCCGTATTGAATGCAATGAAAAGTGTTTTCATATTCTGTTGTCCTTTTATGGACTTATTCCATTGGCCAGCATTTTGGCTCAGTGAAGAAATCAAAGACTAAGTGCCTCACTCCTCATCCCGTCAAGGGCACTTTTGCCTTTTGCTTTCAAATGCCTTTTGGTAATGACAAAGGAGTTGAGGCAGAAACTAATTTGAGGTTTGAGCTGTGCTGAATATTTTACAGGCTTCAACTGAAATTTATGCATTTCCCTTACTTCTCAGTTGGAGCATCCTATGGTTGTCCACGTCTACCATCCGTACCGCCAACCTGATGGTCCCAATCACTGCCAGATGGTCAACGGTCATTGTTCACACCTTTGCCTCCCTGCTCCTCAAATCAATTCTCGCTCACCAAAGATATCTTGTGCTTGTCCTGTTGGTCTACGCTTCTTGGCTGACGGACTTGCTTGTGTAGATGAAGGTTAGTAAAAATATTCTTCATGAAATCTTTACAAGGTACATATAATACATTTTGAGAGTACTTTTTATTTTTTGAGCGTGTTTTTCAGAACCAAATACACCTTTCAATCAGGTTGTATTGAATTTAAGCTTCTGGTAAACCTTAAGTTAATTTATATCATAGATAACTATGGGAAATACTAATGAAGAAAGTTTTTTCATTACTTATATGTTATTACTAACATGCTTTAGGTGTTTCCTAATTTGTTTAGTTGATGTAATATGGTATTTGAATGATATGCATTTGCTTGTCTTTGTAAAAAATAAGGATCTTTACTGTTATTAATTCATTCCTATTTTCATTGGTTATGCTTCTCTCATAGGATGTAAAAGTTTTGATGTTCTTTGATATTGGAGATGACTTGGAATATTTTTTGTTTGTAGATTGAAATTTTGAAAAGTAAATGACTGTTGGTTTTGATTCATGAAGGGTAAATTTTAAAAATTGATTCATTTTAAGTTGGAAGCATGTCTCATGATAAAATCTTGTGCTAAATCTTAAATAACTAAAATTAGAATATACCTATCATTCATAATGTTGTTGTGTTCATCTGAATGATTCTTAATATTGATTGTTAGAGATTAAACTATATTTATGAAAGTTGAGATGAATGAGTACCTACAAGCATTTTTCACTATATTTACTGATTTAAGTACAACTAGAATTCCATCATTGGTTTCTATGGATTATTTTCTCATTAACTCTTCAAATCAGTAGATTAATTTTGCCTATCACAAATATTAATATGTTGTAAATATTATGAGCATTAGTTTTTATGCAGAAATCTGATTCTAGAGCAGAATATACAGTATAATTTGGTTAAGAAACGTTTTGGAGAACAGAGGTAAAACAACATTATAAGTGGGGTAGCATGGTAACTGGAATATTACAAATTTTTATTTCTTTCACTTTAGTACACAAAAGGGAAAGGTTTTTTACATTTTTTTAAATAAAATCTTTGCACTTTATAAGCAAAAATAAATTTCCTTTAGTTTGTTTAAATTCCCACAGTTGTGGATATCTAGAGAGTCTGTGTAATATTATTGTGTGATACTAGTTGCCTTCTTGTCATATTTTTTTAAGAATGGTCAGCTTTTTGTACAAAGAGAACCTCTTTTGTTAGTTAATTTTGGAAAATTGTCACTCTAAAACAAAGCAATTTTCCCAGACAACCGATTAGGGAAGAATAATGTGAACAAAATTTGGTCTATCGATTGAGGCTGAGAATTAGCTGTAAGCAGGTTGTAGTACAGCTGAGGATGGGAAAAATCCACCTTATAAACAGGTAGAATCTTAAGCAGTATTTTTAACATACATTTAGTATGAAAGGAACCAGCACAGCTAGAGAACTGCATATTAAGTGGGGTAACATCTTTAGTGAGAGTGATTTAAACAGACTTTACTGTTTATCAATCAAAGTAATGAAGAATGAAATATCTCAACTCTTAGAGTGACCATTATGTTATGGAAAGTTGAAATTTGTAGTTTATTTGCAGCTTTTCTCTGTTGATATAAAGTGACTCATGGATTTTTGCAACTCACTCTGTAATTTAAACAAGTAAGGAGAGCTACCCTAGTCATTAAAATTGATGCATAAATAAGATTCATTATGAATATTGAGTATGATACTCTGTTTTAAGCTCTGAGAATGTAAACATTTATCTCATTAAGAAGCTTCTGTATTAAGTGGGGGTTCACATTTGCTGTTTGAAGTGGGGAATGAAAAGAGATACAGATAATCTTTAGGATATAGTTCATTAATTAACAGTTAAAATATTTGAGACCTATAGAATTACAAATGGTTGCTTGCTGGATTTCTTTCATTCTCTATCATTTCAAGCATTGCTTTTGCTTATGAACTCCCAATTAGTGCTATGTAGCTTCTTTAGAGGGCATGGTTGTTTAACTTCTTTTCATTCTATTAATCTGGGTTTGCATTTGTGTCTAATTTCATCAATCATAATATATTAATGAAAAGGTGAATATTTTTCTACACTAAAATGTAATTGTGGAATTTAATATTCAGATTTACCTCTTTACTTCTACGGAGATGGATCAGTGTATGTGCATGTTAGGTTGTTTATTCCTTTTATACATCATAGCATTTATCAACTTTCCTCAAATTTTATGTATAAGTGAAAGTTGAAAGTTATGTTTTGCAAGAGTAAAAAAGGTTCTTAAAACAAACTCCCATAATGCAATTCAATTAGTTTCAAAAAATATCCCTCCTATTAACAAAGTGTATCTATGTTTTAATTAAGTTGCACAGTACTAAGATTTGAATTTTGTCACCATTGTACTATCTTATATCTTGCATTGTTAAGGGGGCTCAGTACCTTGCCTGAAAATCCATTTGCTGGCTGTTAGCATTTGCATTGCTATGGGGGCATATAAATTGATGAAAAATTCTTATTTTCACTATTCAAGGCTTGAAAGATGAAGCTATGCATTCACTGTCTCTGTTTTTAGATGATACAAGCCATATCGGAGGAAAAAATTAGAAAACAATAAAGAAATCAACCGTTTTCTATGTAGTGGCACTCGGTTATAAAGATACAAATTTTTTTTTTCAATGAAAGTGTAGCTTCATCGTTAAACTTTGAATTTAGACAATTTTAAGTTTGTGAGTTTTATAACATTCCTGTAACTGTGCAAAGCAAGCAAGATGTACTGCATTTTTTGCGACAAGTGCCGAAAAACATCTGCCAAGGAACTGGCAATGCAATCCACTTCCCCTCATTTTCCCTCATACTCCTTCTTCCCAATGCGGAAACTTAGTCAAGTAATGTGAGTCTGATAGTAGAGCAATGTGTGGGAAAAATATCACAAAAAATCACTGTAAATCTCTTGGCTTAACTCGAAAAAAGTATCTATTAGTAGGATGGAGATATCCTAGTAGTAGGATGGAGAAATAGAGATAAATGGTTAGGTATATACAATGGACTTGTTCTGGATTTTAGGAGGGAACAACATCAACCGTCAATTTTGATGAAAACTATCTGAAATGCCTCTTTTGATAAACATACAATAAACAAAGAAATTTTTAACCAAAATTTCGCTATTTTTTCCTAAAATCTGAAGAGTGGGATTGTTCACAGCCATATAATAGCAATATAATAGCCATCGGATTTCTGAGAAGCAAATATATTCTCTCGCTCTGGCAATGACAAGCTACTCCCAATGTAGATATTGTTTACCCTTCCACTTACGATCAGAAGAGGGGAGGTGCAGACCTTTTGGAGGGTTTACTATGGTTTATCACCTCCAGGCCAAGTCAGCTAAGAAAACTTGAACTTAATGTCATATGAGTCAACAGCACATTTCTCTTCACGTAGCACATTAAACATGTAAACACACAAAACTTCACGTAAACAACTTAAATATTGCCTAAAAAATATTCAATGAAAAAAATCCAGCTTTAGCCTCATTTCTTAGGGAACACAGCAAGTCTCTTGATTTAGATTCTTTTGATGTACATTTATTGATATAAATTGTAAGAGATGAGAATTTAGCGATATTATTATTTAAAAAGATGGAAAATGGGATGAAGGTAAATGAGTACTTATATCACATACGCAAGGATTAAAATATGCTTGTATGGGAATTCCTATGTTGCATTTGGAGTATTGTTCAGGCTTGTTTTCTTTCTGAAGGCAAGTGAATCTCTTCCTCCTTACCTCTACCATTTGTCATTCTACAGCCCAAAAGGAAAGGCAATTATCTTACAATGAGTATGAGACTACCCACCTCCACCCCTCTCTAGTATTCCTTTCCATTCCACCTATTCAAGGGAATCCTTTCCTTCCAGATGTTGGAGATTTTACAAAATATTATGGCCAACTATTAATTTAAATCCTATCTTGAGGTATTGAACCCCCTTAAGTTGAGAAAGTTGTCTAAACATCTAATGTATCAGGGAAAGGTTTTAATATACAGGGAAGATTTTATAATTTTCAGATCTTAGTTTTCTGTCATACAGGAGGGTACAGAAATGTGTAGATTCTATTTTAATTGAAAGAAATATTCACTTTTTCAATATGTGTATGGCGGTTATGAAAGTTTTGTCTGTAAGTTCATTCAAAATTACTAATTAATGGCACGATTAATGTGTTGCATGGTTTATTATGTGCAATTAATGAGATGGCTTGCATGTCTGCACGTAATCCCTTTGCAGCTGATGCTCCAGAAGGAAATTATACTGATGTGAAACCTGTCTACTTTCCTGGTCCAAATTTTGATGGTGATATCACTACAGAAGGCTTAGAGAGTGAGTTGACGTTCATGGTGCTACTACATTCCAGTCTTGCAAATAAAATTTACTTCATAAAACATCATCATTCCTAACCATGTTTGAGAAAAATTATTCCACTCTGTATTATGTTTGTGGGGATTTTATCTTGAATATGCTGGAATTCAAGGCTTGCTATCTTCTCTGAAGATATTGCTGCATGAATTTGTCTATCAGTCTGCGTTCAGAGGTCAACCCTGAGCTGATATGAATGAGTTTTTGGAGTTCATTTTTTTGAAGAATGTGATTTTATTGTTAGTTTAAGATAATAATTCATTAAATTATAGAAATATGTTTATCATATTTTAGGAATTCTGAATTTCTTATTGTCTGGGTAATTTTCTTAAAAAAGTTACGCTGTTGTGCAAGTCATTAATGTGTCAAAGATAAGAAAGGTTTTCAGATAAGAGATGATTTGTATTCTCTTAAAGTAAAGTGTGTGGCCTTTAAAGTCAGGAAGAAGGCAAATTTGTTCTTATTTGGAAAGAGAGAATTTCTTGAGAATAATGGTACAGGCATTGGAGGGTATGGTATCAATTGCTTTTAAAACACTATAGTTTCACTTTAGATGAAAATCATTTGTTTCAAATTTCATTCAAATCAAATATTCAGTTCAGTGTTAATTTATACCACAGTGATATTTTAATCATATAAATTATGTATTTGTGTTGATAATGATAGCTATAATATCAGTATTGATTTAAAATTTTGTTTTTCATAAAGTAATCATAATTGAAGCAGCTGTAATTTAGAACTAGGAAAGAGAGATGATGAAATTTTACGTTCTGAGGAATATATTATTGATTATATTCAATTTCTTTCCTCAAGGTTTTATCTCGAACAACAGCACACCAACTGCTGGAAGTCCTGGAAGGGACAATGAAACAGTGTATGCACCTGATGAAGCAGACAGTGGAATGGTTGCTGGCATAGCCATTGCAGTTGTCCTATGTGTACTTGTTATAGCTGCTTGGGTGAGTTGATCACAATAATTATTTGTAGTAGTAAATGGAGTAGTTAGTACTATAATTTGAATTGCAGTTAATACTACAATTATTACTCGTTAGTAGATAAGTTATGATGGAAAGTTAAAAAATCAAGACCATAGTTGTGATGGTCTTTATGCTATAGTGAACAATGATGAAATAGAAATAAATAACTTTCATGCTAATTGTTTGTATGCCAGGCTCTTTAGGTTCATGAAGCCATAATCACTTTCTCAAAGTATTCTTAAAGGTTATATATTGTCCTCAAAAGGCTCTAATTACATTCCTTATTTAATTTCAGATTGCATCATTACTGTACAAACACTTCTTGCAACGCAATAACACCAGCATGAATTTTGATAATCCTGTCTATCGAAAAACTACAGAAGATCAGTTTTCCCTTGAAAAGAATCAACTCCAACCTCAGAGGATTTATCCGTCCACAGTAGGAGAAGAGGTAAGGGCCTTTGGGATGGATGGCTGTGTTCTTAGATAAGCCTTCCTCTTCATGGAATGTCATTGAAAATCAATTAAGGGATCATGACCATAGACAGCTTCTTTAGAGGATGGATTTCCACCCTCAACAAGTCAACAGATTGTGTTTGTCTTCTACATTATGAGTCTACATGTATTTTGCTAAGCAAATATTTTTGAAGCATATAGTATCAATGTATGTACTATTGGAAATAATCTTTACCAAAGGGGGTAATGCAGAGACGAGAATACAATTTGTTAATGCCTAAGAAAGGAGATGAATATTAATTGTTCTTCTGTTGTTACCCGGTGAAATGTTTACATGAAGCTTAGTTTTAATAGGGTTTTCAATGCATCTTAGTTTTTTTACTCTGATTATTGGTTTTGTAGTGCATTTAAAAGATCTTTATCACATATGCTTTGAATACACATTTCATCATAAATAGACAGAAAGAAGCTTGCTTGAACCTTTAGATTGACATTTCAATATATTAATATTTTAACTGATTTTAATGTGGGATACTCTCATTCAATTTTTACTTTGCTCTGCAAAATCAGCTTGGATTCTTTGGCGTTTATTTGCTTCCTTTTTCTTAAAGAATGCACTTAAGTTTAGGAAACAGTTCTCAGTTCTCCAAACTATGAGTGACTGGTTTTCATTTGCTGCATACTGTTTCATTTTTTGGTAAATAAATGATATGTCATGAATATTCTTGAAGTTAGATATATTTGCTGCAAACAGTTCTCATACAAACAAATGAACATTGCTATCATGATTATCATCCATCAAAACAAATGTATCTAGCTGTTCCTTTCCAAGCTAAAAGAAAACGTAAATGAGATTTTGTTCTGTTGTAAGCAATAGGAACTCATATTCATCATCTTTTTCTCTTAAGTTGTCAAAACTTTATCGAAATTTTATTTTGGGAAATTTTGAGTGAAGATTAACTGTTTGATTGTTAATCTCAACATCTCCAACAATCCTCTTTGTAAGAGAGCAAATATTTTTTCCTAACTTTGTTGATACCCACATTGAGCTATGCAGTAGAAACGCAATGTGAAAAAATGATTGCTTTTTACCATTCATGTCTGCCATTTTTCATGCCGGTCCAAATGAATATGGGAGATTATTGATAACAGGGAAATGTTCAGTGAACTCATGGTGAGTAGTGCATGTAATTTTTCATTGAGTAAAGTCAGTGGATGTGTTAAGGTTGATAAATTTTGAGTTTGTTGTGCAAAAGTAATCTTTTGATTTTAAAACACGAAGGCATAAAACTTTAGCACCAAATACGTTCTTGCTAAAAAATAAAACGATAAAAATCCATCCTTTGAATAGCTTTTTCTTGTCTTTAGCACTTTACTATGTAGTCATTTAAACCTAAGAATGTATATTCAAGGGAGATAAATATCTTCATCATATCACTGTACATACTAGTTATCCAAGGCATCAATTTCTTTGTCATAATGTAAATTACACCTGATAAATCAAGTCCATAGTGATAAATGCTACTTTGGGATACTTGCACCAAAGATTTAATTCTACACCTGACTCGCTTGTGAACTTCTTATACGAATCAACTATATTTGCAATAGGAGTCATTTTCTATCAGAGCAGTGCTATATGTATGTATTGCATGTATCATCCATAGATTTTAAGGGCTGCATAATTTTCTTCTCATTCTCATCTCAATGTATTGACATTATTTCTTTACTTTTTAATCCATCATTTTGATTCCTTATTCAATGCTCTCTAAGATACCGAACATTCATCATCTCATTAAAGATCATCAAACATTTTTCTGTTTCAACTTCATGTTGGGCATGTTTAAGTCAACATTTCTTAGTGATAAACTTATATGATTTTTATGAGAACTGACCATTTTTCCTTGATTGTGTCACGGATAATATTAAACTTATGCTTTGCTCAAATCAAAAGAGGGCCTAAACTTTATCATCAAAGAACTATCAAATGCACTGAGGATTCTGATATTTCTTATTTACTGTAATAAACTTGGAACTTCCCCATGGAACTTTATAATCAATTCACATCTTATTATTTTAATATTTAATAATCTTCTTTTTCATGAATCATTATGAAAATTTGTGTATTTTTCTTATCCTTTTTTGTTCTTGACTCACTACACTTTCTTACAAGTCATGTACAAGCAAGACCTTCAGCACAGAAAAGTTAAATCTAACCTTCATCACATCCTTAAATTCTAATTTTACTATTATATATTGTAATGCCTTCAGGATCTGACTGAATTTAAATGATACACTTCTGACATTTTTATTTATTGCTATATTCAGTGGATTACATTTTGGAACTATGCAAGGCAGCTAGATTCCAAATTTTTGTCAGTATGTTTGATGTGTTTGTTTTAGACCTAGTGTAAATGTATAGGTGTTTTGAAGGTTCTTCATTCTTGCACGAGCATAGTATGTCATTCAGTAGATGTTTATGTATGTGATAACAATAGGGGAAGAAGTTGCACTTTTGATAGATATTTCTGATTACTGATGACATGATATTTAGAGTTCGTGTTATTCTAATTTAGGTAGGTAACGGTATATAATTGATTCAATTATATTTAGTATCATTTTAAACAAAATATTTCTGGTTTAAAAATTGTTGAATTTGAGAATGTTTTACAAAATTCTTCGAAAAGCTTCAGTTTCAATCTTCTGTTTCTCAAAAATACACTAAGATCAAATGTGATTCTATAAACACCTTGGTCCAAAGGAAATTTGGACGTTTAATTTTGAATTTCTCCTCATGAATAAAATTGCTCAACTTCCAATTTTGAAGTAAGTATATTGTTAGATAGATGTATTGTTTGTAAATTTCAGAAATTCTCTTAGGTAAAGGAGTTTGCAGACATCTCTGTGTAGTTACTTACAATTTACTCCTTATAGACTATTTAATGTGAATTTCGGTTCGGAAAATTTTCAAGGGTTGTTAGTATTCCTTTAAAGATATGTTAATTCTCAGAGTTATTTAAATGATATGCATAGATTGCATCATTAGATACTAATTAGAACATAATGAATATTTTATCCTTTGTACGCAGAAGTTCTCTGTTAACCTTTGTTTCAGCATTTGCATAGTTTTTCCTTCTGTTTCAAAAGTGTGGAGACTTTTATCTTTTAGTGTTGTTTCTGAGACATTAATCACTAGTCTTCTATAAAATGAAAAATTTCTGCAATATCAAGTTTGAAAATGATTATGAGTTGCAAATGAATGCATCAAGTCTATCATATTCAGGAATTAGTGTTTAAGATTCAGTCAAATATATTCTTATTGGGATAATTAAAGCAGTGTGATGAATAAAGGAGGAATAATCTGATTGATTTATTTGTTGAAATTATTTTGGCAAAATCTTTTAATGATGAAAAATTTGAGTCCATTGCTCATGGGTCAAATACCATTTCTTTCAAAAATTGAATTTTCTATATAATATTTTTAACTAATCATTTTCTTTCCGTATTTTACAATCCCACTAACTCTCAATTGTAGATCATTTTACCTCTTCATGCTGTTTGGAATATGATTTCTGATGGATGAGGTCAGTAGTTTTCAAGTATGCTGAAGTTTTAAAGATCAAGAGCTCATTTTATGTAACAAGTAATGACTGCGATAAAAATATGTATATGCCAGAATACACTGAACATCAAGCTATGAAAAGGCCAAGCCCATTTACTCTTAAGATCTTCCCTACAAATTTTAATCTTTTTGGTTTTTATAAGTTTAGCTTATATAGCATAATTTAAAAATAAGTAGTAGTTCTTTGGTATGTGCAAGCTGTGCATGCTGCAATATTTGCTGTAGTAGAGAATTTCCACAGATGTTCAGATGATGCTGTGTATGCCATATTGTGATAGGCATAGAATACTTACTTTGTATTTTTGCCTGAGTACCATTAGAATTAATATTTGTTTTCTAGTATAGTGTCACTCCTTCATGGTTTTATAGGGCAAATTATTTTTATGAACTTAGTTTATGGTAATACTCATTACCAATATTTCTGAAAGCATAAATGATAATAAAATGGAAGTTTGTATTGTTCTCATTTACTCTGTCAATTTTCATCTTCAAAGCTATGAAATTTGAGTATCTTAAATATAGTATGCTTTGATGGAATTTCTAAAAAGTAGACAGTCTATTCCTTTATTATACTTTTTGATAATCAAGTCCTAAATGAATTATAAATCACTTTATTTTCATAAACTATATGATTAATGTATCTATTCTTTTAATGTAAGATTCTTGCATTTGAAGGTAATATATATTCTTAATTTAAATTTTCTTTGATTGCAGGCAAGAGAACCATTAAATACTCCTGGAACAAACGATTATGTTTAAAAGAGGCTGAAGTTATTGTAAATCAGCCATTAAAAAGTTTCTGGAGGTGTTGTGAATTGCCAAACGGACTAAGCGTACAAGAAGAGTGGAGTAACAATGCAGCTCTCGCTTTCCTGCCTACAATGAAACTATCTGTTCTATGAGCCACTGTGTGGAGACTTGTTATAGGTTTTCTGATGCATCAACACCACAATTTAGATGATTTGCTTTCTAGCAGAAACTGTATCCAAGTTCATTGGGGTTGTGCATCTGAAAAACAAGTTTTGGCACCATGTGGAGTTGCCAGTGTTGGGAATCACTGTGCAAGCTCTGGCAGCTTATGTCCACGAGATTGTTTCAGAGCACAGAACTTGTGGAATTCCCATTTCCATAGCATTAGCTAGTGACTTGATCAAAAGACAGGTAATTTTTGAGCTAGGAAAGGTATGAAATGAAGGGATGATCTCAATGCCTTAGCAGCAGTACCTTCTGTGATGTGTCCTCTGTGATCTGCCAAAAGAATGTATCTGCTGCCACCTGTGCAACTTACGAAAAAGGCAAGAGAAAAAGGCACCATGTTATTTGTCTTTTGGATTGCTGCCAAAGATGCATTGTTTCATGCCTGCAAGTGCAGTCCAACGACTTCCAGGAAATTCTCTTGCTATACATCCTTTGTGTTTGTTGCCCCATTTCATCATGCTCCTATTAACTAAGCATTTATAACAAGAATGCATTGAGATTCTTTACCAAAGCCCCACATATATTGATATTTTGCAGAGAGAAAGAAACAAAAATCTTTTAAAAGTTGTTTGATCATCATTCAATTTTCAAGTGCCAAATTTAATTGGCTTTATATCAATTATATGGTTAGTAATAAGACCATGTCACGAATCATGTAATATGTGTATGCATTTCTAAGGGAAGTGAAGGTGAAATTTGTCATAGATTGATTTGACTGTTGTTGTAGATAACCTTTGTCTGTGTGTGTGTGTGTGTGCACATGCATTTGTTTTTTCGAGTACCTGTGTGAGAGAGAGCATGAATGCATATATGTATGAATGTATGTATATTGTATGTATGTATATAATGAATGAGTGGTAAGAAAGGATTTGCAAGTTGGTAAATGTGAAAGCTAAATTCATTTTTTAATTTTACCTTAAATACCAAGCCTTTGAAAAACATGAGATTCTCTGTTATTGTTGTTAAATTATGTAGAAATGTTACATTCCCTCTTTTTCTTCTTTGTAAACTTGTAGCTTTGTGTGCTGATATATTTATTGTTTTCTAAAGTCAATTTGCTGCCAGGAAGATAACTTTCTAAATTTTTGAAACAGTATCACGAATATCCAATATATTTATTTATATTTAAAGGATAGTCCTTTCATTAAAATTGATGTTTCTAACCAGTCTCTACAGAATGATTGCCTTTGCATTAATTTCTCTAAAGTTAGTAAATTAATGTTCCCATCATGCTTTGCTCAAGTGCCATGGGATAAAGAATTGAGTTTTTCTTTATCAATGTAGACTCAATGGCAGCATCTATTGTCTTCTTATTTTTATTGTTTGAGAAGCTACTTATTATAGGGGGCTGTGAAAATGCTTCATGCTCTTGAGGAATGCTAAAAATTGATGAATCTCCTTATTTTTGGACAATGCCTTGGAATTTTTGTTAAAGCTATTCTGCTCAGTTTCAATGAAGAGAATCTGGAGATGGACTAATTGTGGCTATAGTCTTAACTATTGTTACACTCTTAATTGAGTAATGATTTCTTTTTCATGTCAGTTGCTCTTCCAGCCTTTGCAACAAATTTTGTAAAAAAAACTTGTATCAATTTCACTTTTGTTCGAATCAGTTAACTTTCTATTGTTGTACATGTTTATTTCAGTGTCTTGATGAGACAGAACTGCTATATATGCTCAAGTATTTCATTAAGTTCCTGGGAGATGGATGTAAATTTGATTATTGCTTGATAAACAGTCCCAGGGAAATGCTGTTTTGGTAAAGCATACTGTGTTATTTTTTTATAATTCAAAGTGTGAGAAATGTGATTATTATTTCGTTTTAATTTATGTCAACATTAAAGGTTATTCTGATACAGTTTTTCTGATGAGTATTTTTTTTCCTTTTGAAATACCATTTACCTGTTTCAAACCCCATCAATCACTCAACTAAACTATACTTTACTAAAATTTTGGAGTAAAATCATTAAAAGATTTCAATTTTTATATGTTGGAATTCGATGAAAAATCGATCAATATGCAAGAATTTCACTTTCGTGTGGAGAGAAAAATATAATTGGAAAGTAAATCTCTTCAGCTTGCATCCATAGAGAATCCATCGAAGACTATTCAGTTATAGAAATATGACCTCTAAATGGACGAATTCTCAAGAAATCACGATGTGCCTAAAATACATCAGAACATTCCAGATATTCGTGAATAGCATTCCTTCATCGTAAGGCTTCACAGACGATAACAACGTGCATCGCTGGATACCTCATAGTTAATGACCTTCGACAGCAAAAAGAAATAGAAAATATACTTTTTCATCGCTGGCTCAAATATATGAGTAGAGGTATTCCTTATCATTCACGGTTTTTGACAACCCTGACAACTCCAAAACCACGAATGATCTTGAGAAGGACTTGGCAAATTTAAACATTTTTACGGCCACACATCGCTGCTTCTACTGTCTCCGACTGCAATAATCAATTTTTACAATTAATGATATTGGATTTCTACTGGGATTAGATCTTTGCAAATACATTTTCTCGGAAAATAATGAAAGAGAAAGCGATGATTCCACTGCACAGTTTTTATGCCTATATGTTACGTTAACTTCCGTATACGGAAATGGTTGGGAACTGGAGCATTCGCGAATAAAGAAATAACTGTAACATGCTTCACGTTCGTGGATCGAATCGCATATTCAGTATCTATCTCAAATCCCTTAGCATTAGATAACTAGTTCGAAGGCAAGGGCATCGATCAGAAACACACGAAATGCAGAAAATTAGATTAAAGTTGAGCAGAAAACATTTATGTAATTTATCGAAGTAGGGCACCATTGAAAGACAAAAGCACTCTCTAAGTATTTATTTTATAAAAAGCACCCTGTTATATGATTATTAGAAACATTTATACACGAAAAGAAGTGAAGATAAACTGGGTCTTATTATTTCCGTTCGTAGAAACGCCACGACGAATGGGAAGAATGAAAGCACAATGATACACCCATCCCGTTCAACCAGATCCTACGTTGCACACAAATACTAACGACATTAGCGAAACGAATATCGCTGAAGAAGTAAAGATGTCAATTGTTCGTAGTGATGACTTCTGACTGTGGAATAGATATAATTCAAACCAGAGATATTATGATAACTAAACCGAGTAGTTTATTGTTAGATCAATTGTGATTTTATAAAATTAACCTATTATATTCACGGTTATGCAAATCAGAGCATCGTCTTTGTATGCTATGTTTAGTTTGTTCACAGTGATGTTTTGGTAGATCCTACGTTCACGTCGAACATTTTAACTCCATAATTTTATTGATGGGCACGTTAAAGTGACGCGGTTGGTAGATTATATCATATTTTTAACTGAGTGACTTAATTAATCAATTCTTAAGGTTTTTTAACAGAAAGCATACTTGTGATTTCAGGCGTTCGTGGTTAAGGAGACAAGATGTATTTTCCTATAGGATGGCCCAAAGTGTTGCGGATTCCCCAGCTAGGACTTTGTTCAATTCGTCAAGTTGTATGCAACAGAGATAAACTTCTCCTTGCCATACTAACAGATGATTCGTTGTCAATATGGTATTGCAAGGTTTGGTGCTTTTCTTACTCCTGAATTCTAATTTATCAATGAAAATAAGCAGTACCATAAGTATTGTAGACATTGGCGTTATATTCCGAGTATCGTAACTTTACCTGAATATGAAAATGCATAATAATTGGTTTTGACATAGTCATGATGTGAAACTCGCTAGAGTAGTTTGGAATGTCTTTGCCGTCCCAAATAATATCGACTTATATATATTCGCAGCCTTGTGTCCCGATCGTCTCATACCGTCGATCTCAAGAGTCTGTGGATGATGTTGGTATGAACGAACTTGTTGAATGGAGACCTGATTCTTCCATGCTAGTAGTTGCGGTAAGTAAAGACTACTTTTAGAAGTATCTGTAAACAATATTCCATACTTGTGTGAAATAAATAAATGAAAGCCAAAAGCATTAATCATAATGTTATCTTCTTATCAACAAAGAAACCATTGTAAGTTATTTCTTCTAAGTTTAAGGAAATTTAAGTCAAAACAGTTGCATTAACCATTCAGTCACGTGAAGCATCTATTTACTTTATACCTAAATATGGCCTGTATAAATCAGTCATGTCCATGTTTATGGCACTATAAATGGGGAGAGGTAATCAGTTTTCCTTAATTATATCCAACTATGAACATCAACTTCTCATCTCCAACACTTATCAGAGTAACCGCAACTAATTTGTTTTATCTAAATTTTTATGATCACTCGTTGCATTCTCATCTTCCACAAGAATGCCTAGATGCTTAAGATAAAATTATCTTTTATAAAAATATTATTTTCTTCATTAAGAGAAAAAGTCATTGCTTCATAGTTTGTGTTTATTTTCACTAATTTCTCAATTTTTTGTTGCTCCATTAAATTAGTAGTTATCTTCAGTATAACATGAAAAATAATGGTCCTTGTTTTAACGATGCCTATTGTTTTTCTGAAAGATAACATCTTAGCATAATTGAAATTGACAGAGAGTGTATGGATTTTTTTATAAAATGTAAGTTTGACAAGTTTTTCTAGTTGGAGAGTATGAAAAATTTCTCTGGTTTAAATAGGTAAGCATAGCTTATGTACTTGTTAATGGTGATATTCCAAGTTTCTTTTTGCAAGTTTGGAGATGACCTATCAATGATTACCTGGGAGTAAACATAATATTAGGGGAAAATAGAATCATAGATGAAAACTGAAACAAATTAATATTTCTATGACCATGTTTCTGTGCTTTTAAGATCATTATTCTGGCATCCAACAGGATTATGTTGGAGTCATATGAATTTTAACAAGTGCGTAAGTGATTATCTATATGACAGAGGATTATTCTAGTTATATTTATTTTAAGATAGACCAAAATTTCAGCAATGGGAAAATTATGATATAATTCTCATCTGTTGTTTGTCATCTTATGTTTGATGGAAATCCATAGCAGATAAACATATGCTAGACCACTTTGTTTAAGAATGAAACTTGAGTTTCAGTATTGATTTTTTACACGTTAATAAGTACCACAGTATCAATCCTGACTCTATTATTTGATGAAAATAATGATATAATGCAACCAAAAAGACTAATTGTGTATATAATAAAAATAAAATCTTGTATATTGTTTCTATGCATCTATTTTTGATGACTGGCATTTTTCTCCCTTTTCATACTTCATCAAAACATATACATGATGGACCATTTGAAAGAGAAAGTTCCTCAGTTCCTGCTAAAAATAGACGGACAAATGAAAAATGCACCATTTGGTCAAAAATTGAGTTAATATCTGAATTTTTTAGTTTCACTACTGGATGTGTAGCTATTGGCATTGTCATGCTTGGAGTTAATTGTTTACTTGGTAATGCTTGTCGTGGTAAATAAGTATTTCTCATCGGATGACGATATTTATCCTGTCTTAAAATGATCAAAACAGTTTTGGGAGTGACATTATAGTCTTCATACACAAAGACCTCGTTGGCGTATGCAACCATAAAATTTTAGCAAACTACCCAACTTGCATCTGTTGAAACAGAAACATGAGCATTGCTGAATATATAGGTTTATATCACTCTTAAAGACAGCTTACATTGCCAGTTCATTCAAACTACTGCTTTCTTTGTCTTGCCTTTTATGGTGCTCTTTTTGACTCTTTTTTGGGATGATGAATTTTATTAGAAAAAATTAAGATATTCTGAAAAAGCAAATTTTATACCTAATGAAACTGATTTTAGCTTATATATCCCATCAGTCATTTCTCAAGACAAAAAGTTAATTAATAAATTTCATGAAGGTGTTTCCTTTCTTCAGTATCCCAAGTTGTAAACATATTCAGTAATTAAGAATCGCAGTATAGTATTTAGTGTGTTGTTTAGCATAGACATAGAGGAGAGACTGTACTCTGACACAGCTTTTCATAGCTGCTTCTAAAATTTTCTTTTCTTCCCTAATTGTCTATCTGGTAAAAATAGCTTCATTTAGAGTGAAATATACCAAAATGAATTAAAAATGGGTAGTACTTTTTTTGTCTGAAAAAGCTGATAATTTCTTAAGAATATGATGAAAAAGTGTTACACAGAATTGTTGAGCGATTCTGTAGATATGCCATCTACAGCTATAGAAAATAAAGTGTTCCTCCTTTTTTAAGATGTAAAGTACAAAATTAAAAAGCTGTAAATCCTTTCTGTTTGTTTTCCAATGAACGAGAAGTAAAAATTCATTATATTCTGTTTAAATGCCATTTTGTTTACAACATAGTATTCACTCAGTCCCCTAAAAAGCGTCATATTTGGGTTTTACTGTATTTAAGTTTTCAAAGTATTCATGTTACTGTTAGAAATATTAGCCAAAAGCTATACCATGTTCTTATTTCTTTCAAGTAGCTATTCTCATGCAAGTAATTGATAAGAAATGCTAGGCTTACGTTTAAAAAGCCACCATATAGTATGCCAATGAATCAGGAGAATGGTGCATAAGCTATGGCCCTGCAGACAAAACCTACCCAATGATACCCTTTAATTCAGCCTGTGAAGATATTATTATTGTAAATCATTATTGATCAATTTAAAAGTGGGAATATATTACAAAATAGCCCTCGCTTATATAGAGAGAATAATTCATATGTAGAGGAGGCATAATAAAATTGAAAAGTGAAAGAGTTATAAAATGATATATATTATATTCTGAAGATACACTTCCATAACTGGATGGTAGAATCCTGAATAAAGAGGTATCTAGCTGGCAGAGTTGGTTTGTGTTAATATATTTTGTATCCTGCCTAAGATATTGAGTATAGCCTCTCATTCACTCATTATGTGTAATAAAGTTTACATGTTTATTAAGCATCTTTTCCTAATATCTAACTAAGTGAGTGTTTTATAATTGGACTATCAATGATCAATGGAAAATTTTTAAAGATTTTGCATAACTTTTTGAGAAATATTATAATACTGTTTTATACTTCACTAAGTAAATCTTGTTTCATTTTTTGAAATATATTTATGGAATTTTATTCGGTAGACTTCTGTTGGACATCTGCTGTTTTATCATCTTTCAAGAGACAAGGGTTTGGGAAAGAAGAATGGACTGTATGAGCAGAGGGATTCACCGAGGCAGATTTTAAAAAGAGACAGTGCTGAACTTTTCATTCAAGAAACCATTCCTGCTCTTACCTTAACTTCGGTAAGTTATTTCGCAATGTGCTGGGAAATTTTTACTATAAAAGTCCTCCATTTTATTTATATTTTGCATAAAGCAGTTAATCAGTTAATATCTTTTACAGTATTATTTTTATTTGACAATATGATTTTAAGTTTATCTTTTAATACCTCAGGCTTGCTTATAGCCTATGTTTTACCAAAAGAATCATGAATTAATTTAGTATTTTAATATGTGGAAAGGTCTTTCTTAGTAGAACAACCATAATGGGTTAAAGACAAAATCTTTTTTGATATCCACACATCCACATCTTTGTTTTATTAATGAAATAAAAAGAAATAAGTTTGTAAAAGTTTTTACCATTGACCTTACTTGGTTTAGTTTTAATTTCTTTGGTCATGTCATTTACAGCAGAAGAAATTCAGTTTTATTGTCATAGTGCATCAATTAATATTTATTTTTTAATTTTCAACTATGGCTCTAGAGCCAACCCACCCAATATCTTTCTTAGTTTACTTTTTGTAAGCATTTATAAAATATACCTCCAACTAAAATCGTAGAAACTCCTCAGTAAGCCATATTTTCATGGTCTCAAATATTCTAGTATTCAATATGGTCATGTTATCTGGATTCCAGTAATCATTTTTCACTTTCGTAACAAAATATAAAAATGCAACTGCTTCCGTTAGAAAAAACTGGAGTCAGAGCTGACAATAATGCTTCATTTGCTTGATTTAAATTTTACTTATTTCTAATCTCCATATCTCTTTACCCCAAAATTAATCGGTAATTTGCCTTTATAAGGAGGATTACTCAGACACTTTATTACTGTTGCACAATTTAATTGATTACTATTTTATGATTTTATGGTATTAATTGCTACTCTCCCTTCCTCTTTATCATTCCTAAAAACATGATTTCATAGCTAAGTTCCTTGAAAGTTACTACTATTTATATTATTTTAATGTAAAATATTCTTGGTCAGTAAAAGTTAAAAATATTTTATTGTACAAATTGTACATTTTGATTGTAGCATTGAAATAGATTGTAGAAACCAAGATAAGTGAAATTACATAGTTAAACATTTGTAAGATATTATTTAAGATTTAAATTGCCGAAATTTAACTTTGTTCATCTCATTTAATTTTTGGATAGGATACATATGGTTATTTTTGGCTCGCATAACTTGATGTTCTTTTGTCTCTACAATTTCTTAGTTAACTGTTTTTACATTATTTTTACTCATGTATGCTTCTATACCAAAGTAAATTTTTGAAAGTTTTCAGCATTTGAGTGATTTTTTCGTAATTTCAAGATTGCATTTTAATGATAATGCTTCAGTTAAAATCTCTGGCTTATAGGTCAGTTTAAACCTCTTTAATTTCCTAAAATACCAACAGTATGCAGTCAGTATAGTTTAGTGGTATTTTTTAGAATCTTTGACAGCTAAGGTCATATTGCATATTCAAGCCCCTTCTGAGAATTGAACCTGGAACTGCTCTCACCCAAGTTGAATGTGCTATCCTATTAGTTATCCAGTAATCCCTATATGCAGTTTAAAGTGATAGTGTTATGCTTAAATATTTAAAATTAAATTATTATATAATTATATATTAAATAAGTTTAATTATTAAGTAAAATTAGAATTCATCTTCATGAGCTAAAATCAGTAAAGTCAAGTCAAGTCTTTACTCTCTGTACTAAGAGAAAGGTTCTCCAGGCGCCAAAAGTGGCGACCGTCTAAGGGCGATTCCCGGGAAACGGATAATTGTTTAGCGGTCCTAATGTGGGATTCTGAAGAACTGGGACCGCTAGACGATTATCCGTTTCCCGGGAATCGCCCTTAGACGGTCGCCGCTTTCGGGGCTTGGAGAACCTTTGTCTCTTAGTTCATTGACCTCCGAGTTCCTTTTTTCTCTCTTTTACTCTCTGTATCAAGAGTCATTTTACAAAAATTTTTATCATGAATGTTACATCTACTTTTCTTAAATTTGAGTTTTAATGGTTGCACAAGGTATAGGAGGGTGTCTTTTAATATAAAGGTGTTCGAAATATTTCCAAGGTAATTTTGACCTTGACCTTGAAAAAATTTCCAAGGAAAAATGGATTTTTCGATATTTTGTGTTCATATTGATGTGTGATCACAGGATCATTGTGAAACCTTGACAAGTGAAAACAAAAGTCATTCTGCAAACTTTTTTTGCTCATTAACTTTGAGATTTCAAAATGGAAAATTTGAAAAGATGGAATTCCTGAGCAGTAAAACAAATGCCATAAAATTCAAAAGATAAGCAAAGTTTATCCATTTGAGCTGAAATTATGCATGGTTGTATATTATATTTTGTTTATTTTCCAAGACTCCATTAGCAGTTATGAACTGCTAGCTATGATGAGGATGATAAAAAGAAAGAAATGCAAATATCTATGCATTGAGTAAGATTTCAGTCCTCAGTGTTAGTGTGGTAACTTGTAAACTCCTACTCCACCAAGACCTGAAATTTTGCAAAAAATATCACCTTAAATCAAAAAGTTTATGATTTAGATGTGGTGTTCTGTGCCAAATGTTGTCCATTATGTTATTGAATTTTTGTTTTAGACTTAAATTTTTCATATTTCTAATATCATCTACAGGGAAAAGTATCTGTAGGAGTGGGTGGGGGAGGTGTCACATCTCTGGTTTGCATTCGAGATGAACTTATGGTAGCAACAACTCGGGGCACCGTTTTACGATATGGTTGGGATGGACATTTGCATCGAGATCACTGTCTTGATCTTCGTAGAATACCATTCTGCAATGATCAACAAGTTTCAAAAGGTAAATAATTTTTCCTGGCTTAATTTTGCAGATTTCTGTTTAGATTCATTTTGTTCTTCTTTTAATATAACGTAATACAACATAATCTATAGCCTCGGCCGAGATGTGGTGGAAATACATAACCGAATGCAGATGTTGGAATCTGCCCTCTCCCCCATCCCATAGTCACCAGTAAATTTCCCCTCCCACTACCCCTCCCAATTGATTGTTATTGATGTACGTTAATTTCCTCTTCTACATTGTGTTTCTGTCCATAATTAACCAAATTACAATGCAAGTCTCGGCGTTTTAAGGATTCAGTCTGTTCGAACCTGAAGATGGTTATACACCGAAACCGGTAGTTCTTAAATAAAACCTTCTGTGGAAAAGTAAACATCTGCATTCAATAATACAACATAATATAAAACAAATTACTCTTTTTTAATGGTGATGAGTTGCGTTTAATGATTAGTAAGTTGTCCTTTTATTTTTCTATGTAAAATTATCTTCTTTTAAACTTCATTGTGTTTTGCCTGTAGGATTACTTGAAGATTATTTGTCTGATTTTATTATTAAGATTGTATCTTATGGTTGAATGCAAAATTTATTACTTTTTAATACCATTGTGTTGTTATTATTATGTCCATATGTTGATATTGCAACTTATTTCTCAAATTGATCATTTGCATGGAATGTTTCTGGAAATACTACTGTTTATTTTTAAGTTTAGTTCTACTAAAGGATTGGAATTATTTCATGACACCATAATAAGAAAATATGCAACATTTTTCATACTATATTAGTATGGTGATATCAATTTAGTATTTTTTATTACTTGATAATGTTCTTACTCATTTCTTTGGTTATAATTATGAGATTTGTGAATTGCTTTTTAAGTGAAAGTTTCACCACTTTCTAGGCAACATTCTCTTAAATCTACTATTTTTTACCTGTTACTGCAGAAGATTTTGAAATCTAGACCTACAATTCTTATAAATGCTATGTCCAACAGTTAATAAGTTACACCTAGGCCACTGCAAAGCTTCAATCTGATTGTATTATCTCAGATTTTATTGCCATTGTTTTGAATCAACGGGAAAAAAATTCGTAATTATGTAATTATAATGTATAATATGTAATGTATAATAATTTCTTTTGAGCATTTTGTACCTTGTGTTAGTCTTAGTTTTGTATTTTCTACAGGCTTGATTTTCTCTCTTTGATGTCAACCTAGATTTCCCCTATTTTCTACATTTCTAAGTAGGAGTGAAAGTTGGTGGAGAGTAAAAGCCCCAATTTCTCTGCTCTTGGAGTGGGTTGCATAACCTGAATTGCTGTCATGCTTTTATACTGTGAAATGTGGATCCTTTTCACTCACAAGTACACCAAAATGTAAAAGCATTAAGAAAATTATGAATTTGTGTAGAATTGCATGAATTGTATTAGAGAGGAATAGCTTATATGGCAGAGTTATCATCAAATTCAGGGATCAGATGATGATTGGTCATGAAAAAATATTTGGGAAGACTGGTAAATTTCTTAGTCTGGAATAGTATTATATATACATATACAGGGAAGATGGGAAGTTTTAGTGTGGTGTAAAGGGGAGGATTAATCATAGCCTCTTAGAACTAGCTGAGATGCAGGAGGAGTAATACATTGTCATTAATATGCTTGCTGGATGAAATGTAGCTAATATTCAGTAGATATTCATGGAGAGAAATAAATTGAGGATTTATATATGATTTAGTTTTATTTAAAAAATATTTGCTTTCTCTCAAAATGTAAGGAGAAATTAGAAAGGTCCAATTGAAAGTGTTATATTGAGCATAAATTCTAATGGTCACGTTTTCTGCCACTGTTAAATTCTTTGTTTTCCCTTACTATATATTTGAATTTAATCTAATAATTAATTCTACTACCGTGTTTTTCCGAAAATAAGACACTGTCTTACTTTCTTTTTTGGTCCAAAATATGCACTAGGGCTTATTTTCGGGGGAGGACAAAAATAAAAGTATATTTATACATTTTTATTTAATATTTTTTTATTTTACACAGAATACAGAAACTAAAATTTATTCAATTACAGTCATGTCATCTTCTTCTGGAACATCGTCATAAATCAAATTCTGAATTCTGTTCTTATTTTCCTCTAAATCCATTTCCTGTTGAATCATTGGCATTGGGCATTAATTTCTTTGTTAAATTATCTTTTCTATAAACAATTTTATTTCTAAATTTTTCCCCCGTTGAGAATCAACGGGAATTGCTGCTAGTACTTAATAAATCAACAGCATTTTTTAACGAATTATTTTTTACACATTATTTTAACTAGGGCTTATTTTCGGGGGAGGGCTTATATTACAAAAAGTTCCAAAAATCTCCATAGGGCTTATTTTCGGGGGATGTCTTATTTTCGGAAAAATACGGTATCATTTTTCAAATTAATTGTGAAATGAACACAATAAAATCTGTTTAAAATGCTTCCTCAATAGACACTATCTCTCCTAAATTGTGTATTCTACCACATGAACCAAATCATCATCATGTGGCTGTTAACTGAATTGTTTAGAAGAAATTCTTATTTTGATATGAGACTTGTAAAAAAGATAAGTTGGTGGATTGCAATAATAGTAGTAGTACTGGTTGAAAGTGCTTTGACAGTGTAAGTTATCTTATATGTGAGCACCCCTTGGGAATGGAACCCAAGACCACTTTCAGTAAATTCTAATGCACTTGGCTCTGCAGGATCCCTGGTGGAGGCATTCAGGATTGCTTAAATTGATTTAGGAGGGAAAAGTATGTGAAGATGAAAATTCTATGCGAACATTGTAAACATTTTCATTGGATTTTCACTGCTTTACTAAATAGGATAATGCATAGAATAGTGTAGCTTGTAGAGTATCATCAGGAGTCTTCATTCAGATGGTATTAATGGTGTTGTTAGCTCAAATAAAATCTTTATCAGCAAAGCTATCTTTTTCAAAAACTGAATACTTGTACTCAGCAGGGAATGTGCTACTTTACTGCACTCGAAGATTGCACATCCCTGCTGATGGGAGTAGTATAGGTAGTCAAGCAATTCTTTGAAAAATTATCTCACCTGCAATATATATTTTTTTGTTTTTCAGCTGTTCCAATCTTGGAACCAAACACATATGTCGTTGATATTGAATACTCTCCACTTGTTGGTGGTTTTGCTGTTGTACTTAGTGATGGACGAGCTGCATTCCTGACAGCGTCTTCTCTCAAGTTTGATCCCAATGTGAGTTCTTTCAAAGGAATTCTAACAAAAACAAATTTTTTGGGTCATACAGCTCTCTCATCAATGTGTTACTTTCTGACTTTATGATTCTCTATAATGGATGTTTAATTGTAAAAATACATTCCCTGAGGAATGTGTTAATTTATAATGCACAATTTTGAAATGAATCGCCAAGCAAATTAGCTGCCTTTGAATGGGTGATTGCAGTAAAAGGGCTTCTTTGAACAATTTCTGTAGTTATCTTGAAGGTTAGTCTAATGTGAATATTTTTTCATCATTTACAAACATCCACTATCAATTATACTCAATTGTTATTTTTACAAAATACATGGAATAATTGACTATTAGTTAGTTCTATCCTTTAGAATGCTTAAGAAAAGTTTTTATGAATATCTTCTTTTAGTTGTGTAAGAGATATTAAGTATTGATTTAAATGAGTATTTTATATTATGTCTTTTGTAATTTGCTTCTTAGTGTGGGGTTTTATAAATATTGCATCATAGCCTAAACTTTTACAATCACTATTATCAATATTACTTTTCCTGTAATTAGGAATTTATATTAATTTTTGTATTTGACTTCATCTGCTTGTGAAATTGCTCATCTGAAACAATTTATAATAATTATTTTAGGTCAACAAAACTAATCAAAACACTGGTACATGAATTTTTGATTAGTTTTAACTTCAAGTTGAAACCTTTATCCAATTAATCACTAGTTTCAAAAGCATGATTGAAATGAAATTATTTGCAATGATGGCCATGTTTTTAATCTGTGATTGGTAGTTCTTCAGTGCCACTGAGTTTATTGCATGTATTTTTATAGAGATAAGATTTCTTAAGATTGCCTCAGTTTCAATTGCATGTCATATTAGTTCACTTTTTGTCCAGCTAATTTATTCCTTCACGAATGTTTGCATGCATGCACAGTTTGCCTGATTGTATTTTCTATGTTTTTCCTTCTACTATTCTGTGGTGCTTGTTCAGAACTTGTACAAGGATATAGAGGAAGCAATGGTAAGAAATTGATTCCACATATTAAGGTTTTATTTTCTGCATGATTGGTGTTTGCTAGTAAATCATGGGTAGATGCTTATTGCTAGGAATAATGCATGTTACCTTTTTATTCTGTTATGAAAGTCATTCTCTTCAGTGCTTAAATATCTGTTCTTTTTAACAGTTTTCTTTCTGAAAGCTGATGTAAGTTTACTAAACTTTCTAATACCCTTAATGTTTCTAAAAGTAATGCCCCAACAAAATGTTTTTACAGTGTTATCTTTTTATTTTTACTTCATCTATATGCAACGAAAATTTTGTTCACCAATTTCTCTCTCTCTCTCCAATTTTGATAATTGAAGGCAATATTTACGAATTATAATTATCCTAGTTCAGGAATTAATCAGTGTATAATCTGCAGCTGTATTCAGGCCTAGAATAGCTATTTCTTCTCTTGAAATATCTAATAAGAGGGTTGGAACTTAAATAGTGGCAACTATTCATTTACAACTAATACAAAAGAGATTCATGATACCAAGTTTTATTGTCCTTCAATGTAGTCACTAGCATTGTGTGTCTGTTGCCAACAATGTGGAAGTCATAGGATACCTTTAGCAGAGCCTGTTTTGTTAATAGCTCAAATGGAGCGGTCTACTGCCTAAACTCAAGAATGTGAAGCACAGTTGTTTATCCTGTCTCTCACTCACTCAATGTCTGCTCATAAGTTTTATGGCGTTTACCTCTGTTCAGTAATGCAGCAAGAGTATACACTTCTTTTTTACTGACATTAGGACGACCAATTCATGTCTGCCACTTTTTGGTTGAGTGCTTTTACCCACCTTGCTGCTGTTCTGTAAGGCAATGCAGATCCCCTGTAAGCCTCTTGAAGACCTTGATGACTCTGTCATACCGTATGACCTCTGGCACATTTAATCTTTATCCAACTCCATTGTTCCTCTTTCAAAAACACATTGAGAACATTAGATCACCAGCTAACACATTATTCTGTTCTTCTCATCAATGTGCATAAGCATGAAGTGGGAAGGGAGAGTCCATCTGCTCTGAGGTAAGGTAACTATGTAGCTAAATTATGGTACAAGTGAAATTATTATTTTCTGTTGCATGGCATCTCTACAGTGTTGCCACTATTAAAGTTCCAACCCTCTTTTTCAATGAAAAATATCTGAACTTTATTCCCAGTTCATGATTATGAATAACGAGTAACATTGGAACATGGAAACAAAATACCTTTATATATTATTTCTTAATATCCATTTTTGGTGACCGATGCTTTTCTCCCTTGATACTCCATCAAAACAAATAAATTATGCACCATTTTAAGAGGAAGTTTCTCGCTTCCTGCTAAAAATAGACCCACAAATGATAAATGCACCATGGTCAAAATACTGGCTTAAAATTTGAATTTGCCCATAGTTTTGTTACACTGGATGTGTAGATATCAACATCTAACAATACAAACGAGGTATATCAAAACGGACACTGATACAGAATGTGAAGAGGTGTTCTTTTTTAGGTTTGTTTTAGTGTTTGTGTATTTCTTGTAGTGTAGTAGTTCTTGGAGTATTTGTTGAAATATATTTGGCTGAGGAAATAGAGTATCATTGTCCATCTGCAAAATTTTTGCATTAGGAAACTATTTTGGTTTAATTTCTAGAATTCAGCTATTAGAATCATTTCATTACTTTTGCTTGGATGTTTACAGTATAGCCAGTTTGGGCTAGAATCCCCTTGTGTATCCCCTTGCACTGTATCACCTAAGATGGTGATGCTTGAGGTATTAAAACTTGTGGCAAAGTAAGCTGCTTTTATCAGAAAAAGTACTAAGTATGCCTGTCTTGGGTATACCTTTACTCCATAGTTATCTTTCCTACTAGTTGTGTTTGCTGTGGTAACTTAAACTCACTTTTGCCTAACATGAGAAAGTTATAGCTCATTCTAAATGTACTTTCCTTTTATCTAACTATTTTGACAATTTCCCTCTAATCATAGAGTCTATAGGCTTAAATATCTTGAATAAGGCTTGGTAATTATTTAATTTGAAGTCTTCTACAGAGACCTTTTTTCACTGGAATATGGCTTAATTTTATGTACAGTTTTCTATGTAAACTTGCACCTAACCTTAAGAACCATAAGTTTTAACAAATTCATCATGATAAGTGGCACGGCTATTATTCATTTTAACATGATATCTAGGATAGCTTATCCCATTCATAGCCCAATTCATTTAACCAAAATTAATTGAGTTTACCAATCAAGAGACAGGCAGGTATTCTGTTGATCATCTTAAGATGTATAATTATTTGGAAAAGTATGTGATTTAATTTTAAATAAGAAGAAATCTATCTGATTTCCTGAGAGATTCTGAAAAAACAAAATGTAACACATTTGTGTTATAGTAACATTTGGTCCCTTCTCTAGGACTAAGGACAAATTATAAATAAAAATAAAATTAAAAGCTTATATTATTCTTATATAATAACGTCTAATTGTTTTTTTGTGGGAAAAATGTTGTAGTAGTCTGAGGTATAGATAAGTTGTCTGTATTATGAACTAATCGATTGCTATATGCCATTTATCTGACACATTGTAGAGGTTGTTAAAATATTCCATCACATTTTTAAAGAAAGATATAGGAAAGAAGAGATATCAGGATGTAGTAGAGTTAGCACTAGAGGTAGAGAAATGGAGGACTGCAGTCAACCAATGGATTGAATGTCCGATGATGTTGAGGATTACACTTTTTATTGCTATCCATGTTAAAAATACAAAATCAGTCACATTTGCTCATTTCATTGCTTTTCTGGCTGTAGCACAATTGACTAATGCACCAATGCATTTGGATTTGGTATTGCACATTTTCTTGACTGATGAAAGCTTACACAGGAATCTATGTAGAAATGATTAGGATTAAATGGAAATACAAATGAAGAAAATTTTATACAAATACTTTGCAAAACAATTCTCTATTTTTAGTTGTATATAATTTATTAATTTATTATATTTTATTAATTTACTGGAAAGAAGTGCCTAGTTAAGGTGTTTTTAATTAAACCTAGAAGATATCTTAATGCAGAGAATGGCCAAACTATCCCAAAGTTTGTTGTTGTGCCACATTTGCTAATAACATGCTTCATCCCATGTTTAACATTCTCACAAATGGGGGTTTATTAAATTCATAGAAATGCTACAGCCGAGCAGAAAGCTATGATTGATGCTGAGAAATCACCACTACTGAATGTTGGACACTTTTGTATCTAGCTATACTTGATTTGCAAGGGCTTTTAGAGAAGGGTGGAAAACAGCAACCTGACTGCTTAGTGTTCAATGGCTTAAATTTGGACTATTATTGTAAATGTGATTTATGTAAGAATAATAAGTGTACAATTAATTATTTCTGTTAGTAGGTAAAAATGCAGTATTTAAGTTATGTTTTGTTTATATTGGATGTGATCTTATTGGCTATCCCATAAATTGTTATGCAGTTTCACATTATTGTAGCCATTATCTAAGTACTTTGGTGCATGTTAAACTGATTAAATTCTTTGTTAATTAAATTTAATGTAAATAACTGTTTATGTCCATAGTTTATCTTACACACTTGGATATTAATACTCAGATAACTTTTTAAACTTTTTCAAGTCCCTAAAAATCTTTTGTGATTTGAAATATTCAAGGGACAATATTAATTATGACTGATAAATTTCATCCTCAGAACTTCTACAGTTTTAAATACCTTATTAAATTGATTATATCATAATAATTCCTCAGAATATTATTTTATGGACCATTATGGTTATTTAGCTTTGAATAAATGTATTGTTCTGCCGTTTTTGCTACTTGTATTGTTGGTAAATCAGTCAGAATGATTCTGTTAACCTTTTAAAATTTTCTTTCATAGCAAGTGCAAGGGATATGGGCACAGAATATTGATGATGCAACCTGTGCAGCAGTTAATCACAAGTATCGCCTAATTGCTTTTGGAAGGAAAAAGTGAGTAGTGAGAATGATTTGTTGATAGCAATTTATAGATTCTGCAATTCTTTCAAAATCAAAAATGCTGTCCCACTGTAAGTAATTTTCTTTACTTAAATGTATTCTGGACAAGGAATTTGAAAATATTGAGATAATTTCTAAATTTGAGTGATATGATTATAACTATAGTAAAATTAGGTTATAAAGGGGAACAGAGTTTACAACTGCATTTTTGGCAAACCCACCTTGTAATTGGAAACTGCATGAAAAATGATAAAAGCTTGTTAAACTTAATATTGTAACCAGTTTATTTGCAAATTACAATAGAAATCAGTTATTCTGTGTGTAAATATTTGCCCTAGTTCAATGTAAGTTAATAAAATGCTATGATATTTTCTGTTGGATAATAGTTGATAGCATTTCTTTGTCACATCTAATTTTTTTTGCAAATATTAAAGTAATATGCTAATGGTTGCCTCTCTTTTGTATCAAATTATGTATTATGATGGCTTATAGTTGCTCCATTGTGATGCAATGATAGGCACATCAAGCTAAAATTCGCTAATAGGTTACCCACTAACCTACTAATGTAATCATTTTGGGGGACATAGTGGGACCCACTGTATCTATGGAACAGAAAGTGAGGTGCATTATATCCTATATTTTATTAATAAATAGTAATTTTACTTTATAACATCAAATACCTCTTTATTTGGACACCTTTTATCTATTACTTTCAAATCCTGTGGTATTTTTTATTGCTAACTTAGAATATAATTACCAATTTAGAAATATTTTACTAAATAATCAATTACTTCCTATATTTTTACAAATATATTTTATATTCCATGCTCTTTCATTTTTGCCCTCCAAAATGGTTGCCAATTTTGATAATTCTCTAAAACTATTTAGAGATATACTTTCCACTTCATTTGGTGGAATTTATGCTGGTTCACTGACCCTTGCTGTAGTATATCCGAACTTAAATCAATTTATAAGGGTTCTAAATTTATATCTCCTTTATAGCTCACAGGGTGTAGTGTTTGGAGTAGATGAGAGGACAGGTGGTTTGGAAGAGACTCACCGCTTGGTGTTGTCTGGAAGAGACTCCCCAGGACAAGAAGTTGGTCCAGTGAGATGCATGAGATGGACGCCTGATGGCCGAGCCTTGGCGCTTGCTTGGGGACATGTCCCTAGAGATTCACCTCTAATCTCTCCAGTTTCACCTGGAGGAGGGCTCAAGTGTGAAGATATAAGGGCCCCTACTGGTGCAGGCCTCTCGGTTTGGAGCACATTTGGTGCTTTACTCATGTGCACACTTGGATGGAGCAACCAAACCACAAGACTGAATAAATTCCCTGATGGACCTTTTGCTGATAGAGGATGCAATGGCAAAAAGATTGAAGAGTACTCATTAAATATTCACAGTTTGGTAAGTTCAACCCTTATCAGGCTCAATATCACCATAATAAAGTCATTTCATAATAATAATTATTATTACTATTATTATGAAATGAAGCTAGTCATTGGTGTAATTAATTTATATCTACCCTTTCTGTATCATCTGGAGCTTGTACCGCATATTTTATATCCATTCAGCCCCACCAAGTCTATGCAAAGAAGGTTCCGTTTTACTTAATCTCATATTTGAATCTGACATCCTTAAAATAAAGATATCAAGAATAAAATCTATATTTAATGTATTTAGCAATAGTTTAGATTTTATGTTAAACGTCCTGATCAGGTGAAGCTCTAAGCAGGTGGGCTGAATATTTTATGGAATTATTGAACTTGAAGGAAAGAGATGAGAAAGGTGTAAGAATAATAGACATAAATGTAGAAGGAGGGTTGCTAAACCATCTATAGAGGAGGTAGAGGAAGTTGTAAAGCAGAATGGGAGAGCCCCAGGGGAGGATGAAATTAAGTTGATCAAACATGGAGGAAACAACCTAATGAAGAACCTTCATGGACCTATTCATATGTGAAATATGGGAGAAAGAGGAAATGCCAAAGGAATGGAGGACTGGTTTTATTTGGCCTATTTTCAAGAAGGGAGATAAGTTGCAACTACAAGAGTATCTCATTACTAAATGTCACCTATTAGCTCTTCTTTAGTATACTGCAGAGGAGACTGCAGTAGGAAATCCTTGGTGAATACCAAAGTGGCTTCAGGCAAGGAAGAGGAAATCTTTCCAATGAGACAGACTATTAAGAAATGTTATGAATACAACATCGACCTACATAAGCTGTTTATTGACTTCCAGCAAGCTTTAGATAGCGTTAAGAGAAGAATAATGCTGAATGCTTTAGAAGGATTTGGAATGCCAAAAAAACTAATAAAGCTGGTAAATATGATCATGGAAGATTTCTGAGCCAAGACTTGTATTGGAGGAAAGACTACTGAAGCCTTTGATATAACAACTGGAGTGAGACAAGGGTACTCACTCTCTGCAGTATTTTTTAATCTGGCTCTTCATAAAGGAATTAAGAATAGAGGGAAGCATTGAACATAAATCTATACAGGCCTATGCATGTGCTGACAACATTATTTTAGTGGCAAGGAGGGTGGATTCACTGAAAGAAATATTGGAGCTGAAAAGCTAGAATATGGGGCTTAAAATTAATGAAAAGAAAACATAATACATGAAAATGTCTGCAATTTTAAGACAGAGCATGTACCCCAAATATGACATTTGGGCAGTATGTATAAATCTTCAGTTACCTAGTTACTAATTTAAATTGTAAGAACACTATGACAGAGGAGATACACAAGAGGATAATGCATGGAAATTGGGCATACTCTGCTAATATTAAGCTCCTGAAGTCCTCCCTGTTAACCTAGGACAAATCAAGATCTATAAGACACTTATCAGACTGGTTGTGATATATAGTGCAGAAACATGGACCATGTCTGCTACTAATAAATATTTAAACGGAAAGTTCTACGAAAGATATATGGTCCTGAGAAAGATGGTGAATAAGAACAAACAGGAAAATAGAAAATAGTATCAGAGGTGAAGAGATAGTGAGATTTGTGAAGGCTCACAAGCTAGCTTGGCCAGGTATTGTGGAGAGAATGAGCGATGGAAGGCTGCCTAAGAAATAACTGCATGGAAGGATTGATGGATAAAAAGAAGAGCAGGACCAAGGAAAAGATAGATGCAGGGTTTGGAAGAAGGCATAAATGCTATGAGGATTGAAAGGTGGTGGGAGAAAGTACTAAACAGGAGAATGGACAGGTATCTTGAGGGAGGCCTAGGCCAACAATGGGCAGTAGTGCCAAAGAAGAAGACTGTATACCTCATTAAAATTTAAGCCCTTGGTGCAGCATCCCTTTTATGGATCTCGCCTAGATACCTAAGTATTTACAACCTTTGTTGGCATTTACAATAAAAAATTCCTATATTTAATCATATCATTCTTCTGATACCATTTTTAAGAAGTTGAAAAAGTATTCAAGTCATTGTGAGTGTTTGTTAAATCCATTCACCAGAGACTTATTTGAGATTTTTCCCATGATTTTTTTCATCAACTTCCCAATTAAAGAGACTGATGGTTTTCTTTCATACTTAATATGAGCTCTTATTTTTACACCCATTTTTCAGGAATGGTCTGCAGAAGGGTATCAACTTTGGATGGTTCAGCATCATAGCACAGCTGAGCCAGATATCAGCATCCGGGGAGGACTACCTGCAAAATCCAATGAGGACACTGTGATTGTTCTAGATTTTGTTAAAAGTGCCCTCACTGTCAACCCTACCATGGTTTGTACTTTTTACAAATATTGAAATACTTTACATCTACTTTCCCATCAAGGATTTCTTTAACTCTTTACTCTTATACATGAGTGGGATGCTTGAAAATATTTGTGATCTCTGAATATACCAGTGAATGTCGTGCTAATTCCTTGAATGGAGAAAAGAAGCCATGGACTACTGATCTTCTGGGAATTACCCATTGTTAGTATTAGGGTGATTCCTGGAAGGTCAGTTATCTGTGGCTTCCTTTTCCATCTCCAATTTCTCTTCTTTCACTTATACATAAGATAAATATATTTGTCACATTATATTTTGTTTATAAATTTATAAGAACAAAACCTAAGTCCTTATATATGTTTTGTGGTGGAGCACCTGATACAACTTAGCTCACTTAAGGTAACTTGTCTTATGATGAGAAAAAATTTTTCCAAAAGGATTTCATGAAAGAAGTGAACCACTTTTGACCTTGGAAATTTGACGGTTACCATAAAAACTCAATTTAAAAAAATGCAGTAAATAAAATAGAAGTCTGTTATAATGATAGCTGTCATAAATAGAAAAAGTGCTTCTTATAAAGCGTACTTGCAATAGCTGATTTCTAATATTTATGTAAGTCCTCTTGCATCCAAGGGCAGCCAGTGTGGTAAAATGAAACTGTAGGGTTTTTAATTTTTTTGCAAATGCTTCAGAATGCATAAAAAAGTACATTCGTATCCAAAATATTATTTCATTGATTCATAAACCATAACCAAGGTGCTCATGTATGGAGGGCTAAAGAAGAGAGTGAAACTTGTGATATAAAAACTCCCTGAAGAAAGGAAGGGAGTATGAGGTGTGCTGTGGAAAACAAATGCATGAATTAGGCAATGATAGTTTTTGCATTTGATTCTTTCTGATCTTTGAAGAGATAATACACTTACTGTTAATACACTTACTGTTAATACACTTACTGTTAATATACTTACTGTTAATATACTTACTGTTAAATACACTTACTGTAATAAATTACTATTTCCTTGTCAGACTTCATCTCTCATGTCAATTGACGATTTTGAGATGTCCCCTCTGCAAGACAAATATGGAAACGTGGCACTCCCTATACCGATACTTCAAAAATATCCACCCATTATGATGGACATAACTATCCTTTTTGCTGTGAGATGTACAACTGCCAAAAAATCTCTCACTATAATGCAACTCTAGTTATATGCTGTACTCATTATAATGTGTACCTGTAGTGTAAGTGATCTTGAAATGCCAGTGGAATGAATGATGGATTTTCCATTGCAGAGCAACCAAGGTCACATCTGCTTGCAAGGAGATGACAGGCTGTACATCAACCTGGGTGGAAGAGTGGGAGGGAGCAGAGGGAAGCGCAAGAGAGGTGGTCCATCCTCACCACATCACTCCTCCTCCTCACGTTCCTCCTCCACCACCTCCTCTTCCTTCTCATCTCCTCTTCCTATTCTTCCCAACCACTTGAATGCTCGCAGGGCCAACGATCGGACGGAGGAAGATGATGCAGACATGGATGAGGAAGAGGAAGAAGGTGGAGGAGGATTTGGTGGCGTGAGAGACGGAGGGAAGATGGATGGTGCTGCTGAGGCATTCATGGGCAGCAAACAGTGGATTGTCATCCCAATACCATCTTCTTACCTTGGAACTAACTGGCCTATCAGGGTAACCACTTACTTCTATATTTTTCCATTTACACTGGAAATAGATAAACAGGAAATAGAGACATATTTTATATCAGTTGAATTATGTGTTTGCTGAATTTCTTGCTTATGCAACCTAAAGATTTCAGTTCCATGGATAGGACTTTTTATCAAGACATTTATAGGAAATTATCGTGAGTTTACTTTTATCAAGTAAATTAACTTTTTATTAATAAACTCATATATTTAACTGCTTAAATTATCTCTTTATAAAAGACCTTAAAATTCAGTGATAATGTGTAAGAGAGCAGTTATTTGCCTATGAAATGATATACATAAGGAGTCCATATTGATCACCTGCTTTATAATAGCCTATGTGGATGTAATCAACACAAGTAAGGCAAAACTCATGGTCATGTCTAGGCCATTACTTTAAATACATTAAACAAGCTTTAAGTAAATGAGTAGAATGAAGTCCTGTGGCATGCTCTGCATTTTTGAGATAAATTTTGATTAATTTTGATAAATATCTAAATTAAAAATGATCGGTTAAAATTCAGGAAATTTTATCATCCATGCAGTTGGAATTTTTTCTATACCGTCAGAAGCAATTGAGAGAAAATGTACTAGGATTGATTTTTCTGAATGCATAAGGGTGACAGATATGAGACAACACCCTTTCACATTAATTTTAAATTTAAAATTAATTTCTCTTTCGTGTCATTGAAGTGTGAATGAAATAAACATGATTTATTCTGAGGATTCCCTTGAGATGATTTCATTTGCAAATCATTATGTTTTTCAAGCATTCTTCTCTCTCATTTGTCACTTTTAAAAGTTCTAAAATATACACAAAAATAAGGCGACTGAGGTTTGTTCATATTGCTCATTGAATTATGATGACAGTAGCTATGAATGTGAAATTTTCAATTATTTTTGAATTTGGAAAACCACCTATATTATTTATATTTCGACTGTAAACGTAGAAACATTAAAAATACGCGATATACGATAGGGGCTTAATGAAATAATTTTTTCCAGGGCCTCCTTACCCTAATGTGTCACACTGGGATAAGAAGTGTATATGAGGCTCATGTTGAAATTTTGCTCCCCTCAGTGGATAGCTGGCTCTGCGTATCTCTCATATATTTTGACAAAATTTTAATGATTGAGAGGTGGTTTGATATGGATTGCCTATCTATGTATTTATTGAACAGTATTATTGAAAGTAACCTTCTTCATATTTAAAATGTATTGCTTATGAGCAACTCTTCATCTCTCCACATTCCATTGGATCATACAGTAGTAGTTCATTCACATTAATCATGACAGATTTGAAAAACAAGATACAGGATTGATTGAAAGAAGAGAATGAAGCAATAACTTCATGAGGACTTCAAAAGGGGGGAAAAATTCTTCACTAAGTTCGTAGAGAATTATGATGTCTCTAGGATAAAGAAGACATTGCGAAGGTCCTTGGGGTGAATGTGGGAGTAATGGATTACATAAAAACAAGAATATTTTAAAAGTTAAGATATGAATCATGACAATTAGAGGAATATTCTCATGTAAAGCTGGTTATAATCCATTGGTTTCTATTTTTAACATATTACTCCTTTTACCCTCCTGATATTTCTTTTAATTTTTATACATATTATGGCCCATTCAAACGATTTGGGTTTGATAGCTTACTTGAGGTATTCAGAAATTTAAAAAAATACGATCAAATCATGATAAGGAATTATTATTATCACTTTTACTTAGCAGATAGTTCTGAAGATCATTTTACTATTAGAATGGAAATTTTTGGATATTGTGTTAACCTTTAATTTAATGGCACCTTATAGATTTTCATCAGTGCTCGATTTTCCATTTGAGGGCTGAATATTTTTTTTTCGTAACATTTCTTTATCCTATCAAGAGATAATACTACAAGGTAATGTCCAATTCTAAGCCATTGCTTCTGTCTGAAGAAAACCTTAAAAATAGCTGTTACTTATTACTCAAATAGCCAATGAAAAGATTGGAAATGTCCTTTGAACCAGAGGTTAACTTGTAAACCTGTAGTATGCTAGCCTAGAATACCTGGGATTTATCTGCAATATGCGTATCAGTCTAAGTTTAAATTTGCCATACTGAACAGTTGGTTTTTTAATCATCTTAAATTGCATTCACAAGAGGTCCTGAAAGGTTATCTACCTCAAAAATAGAGAGTTAAATATCTTCATTCCTCTAGGGAATACCCGCGGCATAGATTACAAATCATGGACCCAACATTTCCCATCTTACTTACAATCTGCCATCACCTCCATACCCTAACCTTAGATACCTCCTCAGCAGGGGTGCAGTCGGGAATCTTCATTAGCGCTTTCAAACATAGAAGCATGCATGCCAAAAAGGGTTCTTTTCTCAGAGCAGAGTTCATCTACACCCATCAGCAGTTCTATGGTTACTTTGAAAAAGTAGACAATACCTTTTGATAGATGACAGAAAAGAAAAAGAAACAACAAAAGGAATGAATAGGGGATACTCCTAGGGCCAGGGTGAATTAGCATTATTATTGTTAGCAATTTGAATGTTAAACAATTACCTTAGATATTAGCATGATAGCACACCAATCAATATTTCACTTTATATCAGTTGATATGATGGTATTTAAAATGTTTATAATATTTAATTTAATTATTTGATGTAGTTGATCGTAATTTATTTGGGTTACGTTATTGTAATATGTTTTGGATCTAATTTTCAGAGTTCTTTTCTAGGTTAACTTAAAATGATTTTTCTCAGTGTATTCTTCCAGATAGTTTCTTTTTATCTTAGCTTTCCCTAGTAGGTTTCACAGTTTTTTCATGTTCCCCTTCTCGATAGTATTTTTCTGCAACATAAATTAGTTGAAATACAATTGATTGTGTTCTTATTCGTTATTATTATTTATCTCCTTCATATGTTTCAAAGTTTTTGTTCATATTACTATTTGAGTCCTAGTAGTGAGTTTCCTCTAAATAAATTTAAAAGTTCGTCCTGTGGACATCAAGAGCGTAAAAAACATAATAACATAATTCTTTTCAAACTCGCAATGATATCATTTTTATTAGAGGATAATTGAAGCAGCAGTAATTTCACCCAATACCTCTATAAAAGAGTGAAATAGGCAAAATTTCAGGACAAAATAAGGAAATCCAATTTTCATTCTTTCATCCAACATCATAAAAAGCAACACAAAATTTTAACTAGATTTTGTGCTAATAATGACAATACAAAAGGGTTCAATGTGTTTTACAATGGTTTATGAAGGCGCTGTCATAGTGTTCCTCCTTCTAATAGCCAATAGAATGTGTAGAAGACTAGACTTGCTCTCATCAAGCTTCACGTCTGTAATGCTGGTTGCGGCTTAGGTGGTAATTTTTTTGTGGAAATAGCTGTACTAGCAATGCATCTTGAGATAGATAGTGCTTCAAAGTTACCTACTACCAACAAAGAAAATAGTCAAGGGTTGAGACCTATGGTATATCCAAAACTATGGTAAGGCATATTGTGATTGCATTTTGTTCTAATTGTAAAATTTGTGATCAAAATTTCAATGTTTTGAAGTACTTAATGGTAATTTTGATGTTGATTGAAATCCCACCATGAGCATATTTTTTGCTAAATTTTTACATCATTTTGCATCGTTCAGTTAGTTTTGTAGAAATATTCTCCCTGCAGGTCATAAAATGTTTTCTTGTGAATCATTCTCTGTGTTTCACATTTAAAGAGTTAACATACATTCCACGTTACAAGAGATAGAATAGATCAATATTGAACTTCATGGAACTAATACTTTGTGTCATCCATTTTCTTGTTAACTGGTTTCAGTGGGGATATGTTTCATATCCATTGAATGAATATCTCTTCATATATTGCACTGAACTCCATTTTTCAAGCAGTGACTGTCCAGGAGATTCCTTTGTAGTTTTTCGTATTCTATGAAAATTGTCTGATTCCATATTTGATGATCAGATGACTTAAGGTATGATTTTTATTAGCTCAATTTTAAGATTATTTAACTGTGTAAACTGCAGTTTTCAACTACAATAATGAAAAACTGGAATGATGATATTCTTGTCCCTTCCTGACTTCCAAAGAAAAGTTGGTTCACCTTCCATTTGGAAGCAAAATCTTCGACTTGAATTAGATTGCATAATCATCATATTTACATTCACCAGTTGAATGAAGTGCATACATAGTAAGTTTCTATTTGAGTTAGAGTTTCATCAATATTGTCTATCAAAATATGTTTGAATAACTGGTTACAATCTACCTAAGTTGAATTGTAAAAAGGCAATCATTAATGTTCTTATATCAGTAATTCAACTGCAACAATGTAAGAACATTAGATGTAGAGCAACGTTACAATTTTGTGTTAATTTTCCACCCATGAGAGAATGTTGTTAAACTGAATTTCTAACTATTTTATTATTCATTTCTATAATAAAATAGTATTCAACATTATTTTTCCCCGTGTGGAATTCAAAAAAGGTATTCTTCTTGGAATCATGTTCATCCTAAATACCTGAAAATGTGCAATTTTTAAATGATAGATAAACACAGCAGGCAATAAAATTAAATTTAATGAGTTTTGTTCATGAACGGCTCAATAAAGGGAAATGTTATTCAGCTGATTATCTATAGAGGTAGGGAATTTTATTATTATGCAGAATTTTTAAGCTACGTGAGCGTAGATTTTTATGTTTTAGAGATAACATGGTTTTGAAGAAAAGAGACATTTATAAAATCTAATGTAGTATTGATATGGACTTTAAATTTGCCAAGCAATTTAAAAAAAAAATTGTCCTTGACTGTATTCATATCATAGATATTTAAGTTTAATAATTAAAAGAAATATAAATTTTCCAAAAAAAATTAAGTTATGCAGGATAATGATATGATATAAAAATAGACCGGCATTAAATCAAACAGAAACAATTTCCATGATATGTATATCTATTTACTTAATTTATCGTCATTCATAATATACTTAGTTTAATTATTGTTTTTCTTACAGATTCTTTAATTTGCTGATTCATCAATCAAACATCAAACAACTGAAATCAATGACTTAGTCAGTAGTAATTTATTTTTGTCTATTTATTCATTTTTTATAGTGCAGTAATTCATAAGTTACACACAAAGGAAATGAATCACAACTTCAAAAATTAGCATGACTGTTGTGGAAACTATTTCTCAATGAAAATTTTATAAAATATTTTTACAATTATAAATGAAGCCTGCAAATACTAGGTGTGGACTATTAGCTATTGAATTGCACAAAGAAACTTATTCCAATCAAGAAAGGAGCTTTTGTGCTCAAAATATGTAAAACTTTGGTAGAACAAATGGATTTCTGGAGAGTATTTGGTTTTCACCTTAACAGCCACAGTTATCGTTGAAGTTACCTCTTAAAAGATTTCTAATCGCTTTTAAAGTAGATTTTTCCTTTCTATAGATTCTCTGCAACTCACCTGATTTCGATTATTCTTTTGTGTAGCTCAAAAATGTATCCAAAGAACAATTGACTTTAAAATTAGTTGAGAACTGAGGCACAAAACTTTAGTGATTCAACATTACTGCATTTCCAACAACATTAAATTCTGCGTTGGGTATATCTGAAGTGGTTGAGGTTCTTTCTCTTTATCACAGTATGCTGCCGTGGTTGGAGATGGGCAAGGAGTTGCTGTTGCTGGTCGCACCGGACTGGCTCATGTGACACTACCCACATGCCGATGGCGCCTTTTTGGAAATGAGACCCAAGAACGTGATTTTGCCGTGACTGGTGGACTCCTTTGGTGGAAACCATACTCGCAAGGAAAAGCTGCTGTTCTCTCACCTAATGAAATCAACGAAAATGGGTATGAACATTGAAAGTAAAGTAAATATTAAGCTAAATAATTCCTTGACCAATCTCCATACTGAAAGTAATCCCTTATCAACCATGGGTCTGTTAATTTAAGGCCGTGGCTCCACGGGCAGTGTTTTGCTGTCGCTAGAGGCAGCGAATTACTGACCGAAAGTAAGAACCAAAGGATTAAATGAGGGTGGCTCCACGCGCCGCATTTTGCTGTCGATAGGCGCGGCGTTTGTACGGCGGCTTCAAGGTCATGCCGCACAGCATGGATTAGGGTCTATTTTTCACAGTGCTATACAGTGACCGCCGGCAATCTGCTGCTTCTAGGGACAGTAATTTACTGTCCCGTGGACCCACCCCTGAGCAGCAGATTTTCGGCAGCTAAACACATGCGCCTAGGCGCGGCAATTCGCTGCCCGTGGAGCCACGGCCTAAGTGTTTAATTCACATTTTTATAGCAATGAATAAATTTTAGGAATTTACATTAACTGTAAATTTGGAGTATATGAGGTTTGAGATTCAAGATTTGAGATATATTCAAGCAAATAGTATAATCTTTATGCTGTGATACAGGGCACTTAAAGTATTATCTTCAGTTGGCCCATTTATATTATTTGAAAAGGGGCTTCTAAAGCACGTTTCCGTATTTTAGCCAATAATAATGGATTATATTCCTATCTGTTTTCTCCATACTGCAAGACTGCTTTCATCCCAGGTCATCTCTATGCAGTGTCCTTTGATCTTGCAGTTAAAATTACAATTCATTCATTAACTTAAACAGATATAAACTACAGTTTTCAGCTATCAAATTGACTATTAATTGTATGAATTGTAAAAACTTGACGACTATCTATCCCATTTTGAAAAGATATAATATAGCTGACATAGTAGCTGAGTAGCTCACCTTACATAATGCATTGATTTATGAAACAAATTCTTTCCTTAGTTATTCAAATCCAAATTCAGCTTCCCCTTTGCTAGCTATTAAATGGAAATGGGATATCACTTTTTTGAAAGATTTGATTTTAATATATAAAATTTAAGGGCCTTGTTGAATTATTCAAAGTACTGCATTAATTCAGGCTGGGAATCTCTGCTGTAAGAATTTACCTTCCTTTTGTTATCTATTTGACAGAATTTGTACTCCTATTCCCCTTAACTCCTATCTTCATGTAACTTTTTTTAATTATTTCATATGTTACAAACATCTGTATTAATTAATGTAGCTCTTTGATTTGGCAACTGTATGTGTAAGCTATTAATATAAGTTAGAGTGGTTTTGTCATAAAACACTGATATATTGGCTACTATCTCTGCAGCCGTCCTCAATATTATCATCCATGTACACTGTTTGCAGTCTATATACCTTCCTATTCATAATCCAAAAGATAAAGGGGAGAGACAGGTTGGCCAACTCACCAACCAATCAGGTGAGGGGAAGCCAAAGCTCTCCCCTATGAAGGCGAGACCAAATCAGTTTTCAACACACATCCCTTAAGATGGCTGCAGAGTTAGAGGCCAAAATGTTGCTATTTCACCATGAAACCACCTGATTAGTCAACTACAAACAATTCCTGCTACAATCAGAACACCAGGAATGCCTATTTTAAGTCTTATCTAAATTATGTCAACTTTGTTGTTTGAGGAGCATGAAAGTGAAAATTACTCACCAATTGAATATAAAATGTTTGACTTGACTCCTTACATCTATTTATATTTCTTTAATCTGATTACCATCTTACTTACAGGTCTGCATACTATGAAAACCATCCAGTAAAAGACTGTGGTCCTGTAGTGATTGTAGCAGGAGTGTATAATGTAGCTCGGGATCGTGATGAAATTCGAGTGTATCCAAGAGAGGGACGGCTGGAAGATTCAACAGCTGGAGTAGCCAGAGTAGGAGCCCAGGTGTTGTTGCTCGATGCTCTTGGACCCATTCTTTTGGCTTTCACAGCTGATGCTCGACTGTGTTTGATTCGAGCTGCTGCACCTGCTAACCTCCCTAGCAATGGACTTCTTACTTCTTCCTCCTCTTCCACATCTCTCTCATCAACTTCTGGAAAGCCTGTTTCTTCAGCTGCTACTGGTATGTCATTATTCTTTTAATACTATTATTATGTAATAGTGAATTCCCCATCACAAATGACTGAACAAATTTAAACTTATGTACAACTATGAATGTAGACATCTGATCCTTCTGAGTAATCGATGATAACCTATTATGGTGCAGTTTTCTAAATGAAAAAAGATCCAAATTATATTCTTTTTGAATATTCATTCTTTCACTTCATCTAAATTCTTATTCATTGTAAAGTTGATATATAGCTTCTAAACAATACATTGATGTAGAAATATTTGTTTATTTGGTTGCTAAAACTACATCAAATTTGTTTACATTGTTGCCTTAGAAATTATTTCAACAAAAAATCTTCATATTTTTGAGGACTTATTTAAAATTTTATTCTCAAAGTCTATTTTTAAACCATCAACAGTATAGAAGGTTAGATTATTTGAAAGTAGAGACTGCTAAATTTCAATTTTCCAAAGTTTACTAATACTTTCCTTGTCATGAAATGTCACTTCTACTTTCCCTTGAGTTTCAAAAAGGCCTACCTCATGTATTGGTATAAGAATTGAGTTCAATGTTCCTCTTAGTGGTTAGTGGGATGGGTGGATTCTCACAATAATACACTATCTTTATGTAATTTTTGTCCAAATTCTCATAATTTCAAATTTGTAATGATTTTATACCGGGGAAATATGAATCTTTATTCACTGTGGTAGCAGATTAGTGTGCTAGCATGCTAATGACACTATCATGTCATTAGCATTAGAATGTCTAACGATCCAACACCTAGGTTCCAGGTTTGAATCCTGGCTAACCAGATTTTTCTAGTTAAAGAATGGATGTGTGCGTTAGTCTACTGGTAGTGACTCTCCTCTTATGAGGGCACCAACTGAAAAAAAATTCCCTTCCTCTTGTTACTGGTATTAATATTGAAACATTATTTTTTGAATTCTATAAAAGAATTAAAGCCTGCAATTGATCAAAATGAACTTTGCATGCATTTCTTATGAGAGTATCTTTTAACTGTCCAGAGTCAAACCCATGATACTCTGTAGAGATGGTCGAATGCGATCCGGTCTACTTCAAGATCGATTCTTTTAACTTGATTCTTGATTATTTTGAATCAATCTTTTAGAACCGATCCTTTGATCTGATTCAATGCACTCAACCGATCCATACGTTTCAATATGAATGTATGTGATTGAGATTGCATGGGCCGGGCCTAAGGGGAATAGGGTCAGATGCAACGAAATACTTAGACATAATGAATAGTCTTTGTTCTTTGAAATTTATTTTCAAAGAGGAGGGCTTCTTTCATTTTCGCATCTCGATGCTTAGGAGCATCTAGCGGGCAAGGAGAAGTGGCTCCTCTTTTGAAATCACTATTTGTTTTTTGTGATCAATTATGGCATCACATGAGATATTTTGTGATCCTTTGATGTACTGCTTCCTGCCGTAAAAATCTTTTAATTTTTCAGATTATCTAGGCCATCACTATAAGTTTTAATGCTATCATCAACTGAAATGTAAAGAAACACATTTTAGCATTTTAGTTAAAATTTACATATGGAATTACAAATTAATCAAAACGATAATGTACTCATATTCTGTTATTTCTTGATTATCAGTATCATCTGGCCCTTTAATTTCATTTGGGTCATTTCTTTCTTTGGAAGATTTTAGAATATCTTTTACTTCCAAACTGCTATCTTCTGTATTTAATTTTTCATCTATATTTGAGTATTTGCAAGCTTCTATACTCACATTAGACAGTTTTATGAGTTCCTGATCTACTGAACCACTATGCATTTATGCATCATCCAATTCTCTGTCTTTTTCACCACTAGGGAAACCAGCTTTCCTAAAAACGATTCTTAACTGCTGTAGGCATCATATCAGTTCAAGCATTCTTGATCCATATGATCTCTATTAAAATGTCAATACTCCTGGCTTAATCTGGAGCAGATGAATGTTTTCCTAAGTTAGCGATCAAAGTTATTTAGCACTAATTGGTGATACTTCACTTTGAAAGTCTGTATAATGCCTTGATCCATAGGCTGCAATGTTGAGGTAATGTCCAGAAGATCAATTTTACATTATCAAGGTGAGAGTGGGAAGTCACATTAACCAAAAATAACTATTTTCTCTTCTGAGTCCATCCACTCAGTCATGATATCAGTTGTCATGCACAATTTTGAATTCCATGAGACTGGAAGAGAATCCAATCCTTTATAGCACCTTGGCTTGGCAGCTTTTCCAATGACTAGAGGCTGCAACTTTTTTCCATTCATATTGGTTCAAAGAAGAATCATCAAACGTTCCTTGGCAACTTTTCCTCCAGCACAATTTTCTCCTCTAATGGATAACATTCTTTTCTGTAAGGGCATGATAACAACCCTGTTTCATCAGTGTTAAACATGTTTTCAGGAACATATCCTTTCTCTATTCCTCCAATTTTTGATCCCTAGTCAGTAACTGTATCTTCACTCTACGATGCTGATTTGCTACATATAGCTTTGAATGTTATTCCATGACGGGATCTGAAGCAGTATAACCATCCATTAGATACTTTAAATGCACAGTACATAGTAAGAAAATAAGAATGCACAATAAAAATAATACCTACTGCATTACATTTTCTTAAAACGCTGCAAATATTGAAGTGGGTGCTGGATGAGATTAAAAGAATATGATTTGCCTTGGGGAGTCAAGGCATGATGGAAGGATTAGAGCTATTGACATATGGTAGTTTGAGGATAGATGCTTAAAGCTAGAAAAGGAGAACCATTGACTCATACAGGGAGGTTCCACATTGAAGTTAGGAAGTGAATGCCTTGACTTCATGGTGGAAGGACTAAAGAAGATTCATGTCATGTTTCCCTGTGTGATTGAGTAAATATTACAATGTATATACAATACAATACAATAATCCTGGGAAAACATAATATAAGAATAGTACACAAACTCCCAAGGAAACTAAGTAGCCTCCAAACCCAAGTTAAGGATAGAAAATTGTGGAGGAAAATAATCGCATTGACAACGGCAACAGCCAATCATAGAAGAGGAGGGGGGAAGAGCAGAAAAGAACATCCGCCATTGGCGACTCCTACTGGCCAACAGTCCCAGTGAAAGGTGTACTCGGAAGTGAAAGGGAGCAAAATTGTCCCCTATGAAAACCTGAATCTGCATCACTTCAATCCTGAAGATGGCTCCAGAGTCAGGAGTCAAAACATCGATGGTCTTCAAAGAAGCCACCTGGATAGAAACCCAAGAATCCTTCATCCATACCATTTGCTGAAAAAGCACCAGATGTTTCCAACCTTCTCCATCCACTTTCAGTTGCTCCATTTTCCTTTTAAATTTGAGAGTATGTTTATCCTTTTTCTACACTTTCCCCTTATTTTTCTTCAGTAATCAATTTTCAATGCATACTAAGCTATCCTGTCTCATGATGTCTCATTCAATTTACCTTCTGCCTCTGTAGCTTATTAATAAACGCTCTTGTCTCTCTAATCCATTGTAATATTTGCTCATTTCTTACTTTGCTCACCCATCTCGCCTTCTCCATCTTCCTCTATACCCACATTTCAAAGCTCTCAATATATCTTTCTTCCTCATTGTCCTAGTTTCAGATTTATATAGAACCACACTCCATAAGTAACTTTTCTGAAAAGCCTGCCTTCAAATTGTTGATATTTCTTTGGCAGTAATCAGAGCTCAAGCCCTTTAAAATGCTCTTTCTCATGCAATTTCTAGTCCTATCAAATTTTTTCTATTCCAAGACATTCTCTTGATTAATAACAAACATTCTATTTAATTGAGTGATTATTTTCTATTATTAATGTGTTTCTAGTATTTAAAAGCTTTCCTTTATTGGCCTTACTGCAAAGAATTGTATTTTTTGTTTTCCATCTTCATTCACTTAACTATAAAGAAAGAGAGGTTAATTTGATTCAGGGTGATTACTTAGTTTTATATATTGTGGCTCATTTCCAATTACCTAATTTTATATTCCTGATGTCATACGCTTAATATTAATTATGGTGTAATGTTTTCATGGTCTTGGTTTTTCAGTTATATGCCTAATATTGTACTTCAAGTCAATTTATGCAGTCCAAACTGCTCTTTGTACTTAATTCGACACAGAATGCGCACATTGGGAGCCGTATCTTCCTCAGCACAGAAAAACACAGATTTGTGTTGATGGATGTTCATAATTGCTTTTATTCTTTAGGCTAGGAAAATTAGTTTGGCAAATCTGCTATTCATACACAATATACAAGTAATGCTCATTCAGGTGCAAGGGATTTGGCTGCTGCACTTGCTTGGTGAGATATTTTTTGGAAATCTTCCTGCGACTTTGAAGATGGGTTGCTTGTAAAGTTTGCCTCGTGATTGATGAGTTTTTTATACACAAAATACAACAGTATTTTCAATTTTTTGTGCAATTTCTCGTAACTTTGAATGCAGAACGATACTTCACTACATTTTATCTTCTACCTAATAATTTGCGGAAAAAAGTTTTGCTTGTCACCAAAGCAGACATGGACAGTTTGCTTTAAGTGAGCAGTCTTTAGTGTAATATTTGTTTGAATTTCACACTAACTGAATTTTGTTTTAAACAAATTAAAGTTCATGACCCAAATTAAAATCTAATGACACTATGTATCTGTCCCTGGACTGCAATTTGGGTTCATGTTATAGAGAAATTCTTGATACAAGAGAATATGTGTTTAGAGTTTTTACTGTAGTCCAATAAATGGATGTTTGTTAGATAGATAGATGGATTATTTATTGGCAAGGTTAGGCCCAATCTCTTCAACCTAATCTTGCATGTCATTATTAATATATACAAATGAAAATAAAAGCAAAATGAAAGTTTACAGTATGGGAAAAATCTTTGAAACTGAAGGTTGCTAAGGAAGAGAATTCCCTTGCAGGGAAAAATCCAGGAGGAGGATGAAAAAACCTGCAAAAATACAGTAAAACAACAGTAAAGCAATATCAAAGGAAAATAAATAAAAAATATATATAAAAAGGAAATTCAGATATAGAGGTGTGAAGTACAGGTTAAGTTTAAAATATAGGTTAACTACAATCAAAATAACTTTACTAATTCTGAGATAATTGTAGTAATATGAATTAACATAAAGAAAATTAGTATAATCTTATAAGAGTAAAAAGTTTGTGAGGGCATGAAAACAATAAGTAAATCTCATCATATGTTGTTCCTTTACAGCTTCACAAGGAGCTTGTTTAGAGCTAGTGCGGCTTCAGGAAATAGACATATCTGCTCTCTGCGTTCATGCTGCATGTGTGGTCTCTGTATCTCTGACATCTCTCAGAGCAGAAACAAGCCGACCTCCGCCTTCAAGTGCTCGCCTCACCTGCTGGAAGAGGCATCGTAAAAAAAGTCGTGTTGAAGAAGAAGAGGAGGAAATGCTTGGGGAAGAGGAGGAGAACGAGTCGGAAGAAGATGGAGAGGAAGAGGGGGTGGATGGTGAGTTAGAGAGCATAGTACTGAATGTGAGCGGAAGACTGATGATGGTGCAACGTGACCGTGGAGTGGAGGTGGATGAAGAGGAATTCCCAGATGGGCCCTGTTATATGCCTCCCTTCCGGTGGGTTGGCGCTCAACAGGGCAGTAGTAGTGTTGATGGAGAACTGGTTGGTGCAACGGTCCTTGCTTCTGGAGTAGAGGGTGTATGGGCTCCGAGAGGTTGTGGGAGGCGGAAACCCCAGCTGAGGCAAGCATTGTGGCTGTACTGTGGTGCTGCAGGAGCCAGAGTTTGGCTTCCATTACTACCAAGACCAGGTAGAAGGTCAGGTCATGAGGGTGCCCATTCATTCATGGCCAAAAGGATTATGCTTCCATTCCAGTTACGAATTTATCCTCTTGGTGAGTTTTTGCTGTCACAGTTCTCTTCTTTCATTAGATTTAGTAAGAGAAGTATATTGGACAATCCAATATGGGTTATGCTGAATTTCCAAAAGATTTCTTTCAAGCTAGCCTTAACTTAGCATGCATTAGTGAGCTGACTCAGGCTGATGAGTTTACCAACTCGGATTTAACATGTCGATATTTTTGATATTTACTGATTGAGTGCAATGAGCATTTGCCATACTCTGTGGAATTTTTTTGTGTGTTCATTCAGCTAAAATTAGCAGGGAATAACAAGTTGCCTTGCAGTGAGAAATGGAGTTAACAATGATAAGATTATATTTTATAAAACATCTACAAAGAATACTGTTATCTTACAATTAATGATAATATTTTTGTTTCTGCCTGCTAACTAAGATGATGTCTGCAACCGCACTATTCAGATCCCTTTGTGTATCAAGCAGACCGATCTGACTTGGATTGCTCAAACTGGTTTCTCAACTTGGCTCGCTTCTAGACCTATCTAAGTTGCTTTGCTTGGTTTACCAAAATTGATCTGACCTAGCTAGACCAATCTGAGATCTCTTGATTAACATAGTTTATAAAATATTAATTAATATATTAATAATAATTCATTATCGAGAAACCAAATGGGATAAAAATGTAATATTCAGGCTGAAGCAATAGAGCACATCATAAATAGATGCAGTATACTAGCAAGTCTGGAGTACACACAAGCACATGACAAAGAACATAAGCAAATATATCTTGGATTAGTTAGAAAGTATATTGCATCATTTGAAATCAAATGCTGATACAAAATTAATCCACTGCCAATAATAGAAAATAAATCAATCAAAATTTACTACATTAGAACTATCCTAACTGACCGATTACAACCAAACAATACGCCAAAATAACTATTCTGATAAAACAGGGAAGAATAACATATTTGATAGATATTTCCAATTTAAACATAGTAAAAATAGAAGCCAAAAATAAACAATTCAGAAATCCGTACGGTTGACATAAGAAGTAAAAGAAATCTTGAACCAAAACACAGACAAGATTGTACCAATAGCAGGTAATGGAATAATACCTGAACGTTTTCATAAAAGCCTGTAAAATATTGGAATAGAAATGCCGTAAACAATTTATGCCAGATTACAAAATCAACAAAAATTTATATCAGTTCCATAGTAAGAGAAGATTTCTAAATGAATTTTAAATAAAATGTGAACAGAAACAAAAGTTTATAATTATTATCTCTTTGTTGCTTTGCATTCAGGATAGGTGAATTTTTTCCAGCGTCTGTGATGGGAAGTGTGAAATTCAAGAATAATAATAATAACGAACATGTATAAATACATAGTCTTGCAGTAGTATCAGCAAGTATGTAATTTAAGCAGAGATAATGGGATCACGAAATTACCAATTTCTTGAAATGGACTTTTTGTTATTTTAATTTGTATGATTCACAATTTGACATAGGTCTCAACAACTGCAAATCTCCATTCAGATATTATTTCCTCAAGATATTCTCTTGTTATACTTTATTTGAAATATCAAGGAAATATGTCCATAGTTGTCATGTCATAGTTGCATATGGAGAGAGAGTTACTTCTTTATTGAAGCTACTCTCAGATTCTCTGCATAGCTCAGATTATAGATTAATAGGCATTTCTGCCAGAAATACCCTACTTATTCCATTGTGATTCTGTTAGGTGTAGGAATATCCCCTAAAAAAATCTAATATAATCACAATGTTAGTATACATGGAATTTAAAACATTATGTTCTTGTATGTATGTACCTTCATGATTCTATAGATCTTCTCATCAATGTGTCTTTTTCCGCTACAAAAAGCAGAGGGTATTCCAATAAAAAACTATTCTTCTATTTTTACTAATCTATAATTCTTGGAAGTGTATTCTTTTATTTGTGTGGTAACAAAAGTATGCGTGTGATTTAAATTCCTGTGCTGTATTACTATTTGTAAAATCCAAATTAGAGTTATGGCCAAAATTTTTTTAAGGAGTATTATTTTAATTTGCCTATCACCCATGTGAGTGAATAAATTTTATCAAACTGTGCATATAATCATGCCTGGTAATGAAAAATATATTAAAATATCGAAGAACTCTAAGGATGTAGTTTGAGAAGAAGAAATTGACTTTATTCCAAGTTTGTATCATTTCTCAATCTCCTTCAAAATTACAGAAATAAGCAAATTGGAAATGGAAGGCCAAACCTTTTCATATAAGATGTGGGGTCATTTTTTAGCCATAATTATGAAAAGAAAGGTGCACCCTTAGTGCACACTTATTGCAGTCAAATCTGGTACATCTTTTGTATTACAAATAATTTATGAAAATTTGTTTTTAGCTTATAAATCTGCTATCCTTTCTTTGAAGATACTTTCCATCCTTATCCCCTTTAATATGTACATCTTAACTCACCGTGCCCTTACTTCATTTAAATCTGTTTAAAATATCAGTCAATTTTATTCTTATTTTTCATTTGATAAAGTTGATGAAATGGTTTTATAGCAATTATTCACTCATCCTAAAAAATAATAGGAAAGTCTATAGTGAGGCATCTATTTTTCCATTTGGCTGCAAAGTTTGGATGTACCCAAACAGACCACTGACCTCAACTTATATAAATTATAAATATAATACTATGTGAATTAAAAATCAGTATATCAGTTATAGTTAAAAACCCTATACAACCTTTAAAAAATTACAAATATTTTACATATTGGTTTTTCAGCAGATCTCTTCATCTTGGAACAACTCTTGAAATACATTAGCACAGTGAACACTTGACGTGAAAGACTTGACCTTTTCACCTGATACCCCTAAATTATCTAAGTGTCATCCCATAATCTCTTGCTAAATCACTGAATTTTTAGAAACTATGAAGAGCAAAATTTAAGCTTTATGTAATTAAAAATCTCTATAATGAAGATTTGTAGAAAAGGCCAGGTCTTAAATTTCATAGATATGATTGTTGGAGAAAAGAAATATAATGAAGGATGTGAGGGTAAGGTATTGACATTTGCGCAATAGCTGTCAGCAGGAAAACACTCGGAGAAAAAGGTGTGAAAAATTATTGACATGACTCAGCTTTCCAGGCAGATGATCTAACCAATAAACTATCATGCCAACTCAGTTCCACACTGTTAATGGGTCACCTTTGTGAACAAGGTGAGTGATTCTTCATGGCATCAAACACCACCACTGTTTTGAGGAATCCCCACCAAAACAAATCACAAGGATTAGGAGAAAGCATCTTTGCATGTTGCAGGAAGACCCAGTAGAAACAGTTGTGAACGGTGTGGAATTGAGAAGTACGGTAATTTTAAAAACTCTTGCCAGAAAGTGGGGAAAGTTGTCATTCACTAATGGGTTTTGAGTTTGACACCAGGCGGTCTAAATTGTTTGTTAATCACCCATGTAATGTAAGGAAAATTCATATATTTTTATGAGGCATTTCCTGAAAAGATAGAAATTCGCAATGAAGCATGCAACCAGAGTTCATGAATATGCTTTACAAACGGAGTTTCCCATTCCCCTGATGGACCTTGTTTCAAGTAAAGAGGACCATTTGCATTCTACAAAACATTTGAATGGGAAATATAGAATTTCATTTGAGGACCAAATAATATCGAACTGAAACTTTGGATACGGTTCGAGATGCCCTTACCAAAAGAAGCATACCATCGATTCCTACTAAACCATTCTGAGTTCAGCTCCAGGCAGTCTCAAACTATCCATATAGAATGTATGGTGGAAATTGTAAACATTTTTATGGTGCTCTTCCCGATGAGATAGAAATTTATATTTTGGCACGTTAACAGAAGGTCTGAATGTTTTACAAAGGCAATTTACCATTTCCCAGATGGTCCTTGGTTTGACGCCAGGATACCATTTGCATTTTACCATAGAATTAAATGGGAAATTCGGAATAACGCTTGAGGACCTCCCAGAAATGATATCAACTTGAAATTTGTTGTGTTAGAGGGAACTGCAACTGAATGGGAATATTTCTCTGTTACCCTAGAGATCCTTGGTTCAATGCCGAAGTGCATTTTCATTCCTCTATGCATTTCAAATGGGGATATTGAAATCTAATTTTAGGACCTTCCCAGTATGATATTGAATTGAAACTTAGGAAATGGTCAGAGTTATCCCTCTCCAATAATTTGTTTTAAAAAATCATCGATAAACTTGCAGAATGCAAGCTACTTTTACTCGTGTGTATGATTACTAGATGCCAATGTATTTTACAAGCTCATATCAGAACATGTTCAGTAATTTATATTGCTCATTTTCATCTAATCAACAATATTTGCTGCTCCTGCTGCCTGAATGGAATCCAGCCATCCTATTTGAAGATGCGATACTACTTGGTGCCGAAAGTGATACAACGATGTACTCAGCTGATCCATCTTTGCCTTTCTCCCTGCCCTTCTGTGTTGTGGAGCGAACGGTATGTACCTCTATGATCCCTGTCTTGTAATTTTGGTAATGTGATACAAGCTTTAAATATAAACAACGTCTCAATAAGTACTTTCAGGAAAGTTTTATTTTGTAATGTAGATACTCATCTAAGACAGTATCTAGGGTGTTGTGTTGGAATTCTTAAAGCAATACAAATTTTTTTCCATCAAATCATTATGATATTAATTTATATTGGGAGTTTTAGAGTTAGATACTTTTTTATAGAAGTTTTTTGGCAATTAGATTTAGATGAAATACAACAAGATGAGAGATTTGAGATTACTGGTGCTTTAAAAGTTTATTGCTGGAATAAATGCATTAGTTCATCCCTCCATTTCATTGCCAAATAGTAGAATGATTTTTATTTTATGTGATTGTAATAACTGTAGATTCTTAAGAAACATAAGGTGACAGTTTAAATTATCTTGAAATGTTATCAAAGAATTGTACCTTGTAATACTTAAGGGTTCCCAACCTTGGGTATCTCTGATGAGATGCTTATGGTGCAGTTAGTTAAATAATAATATAATTCTATTAAAGTATTCCAAAGAGTCGTTTCAGATTTCAGGTACAATTTCAAACTATTCCATATTGCTAATCTTTGGAAGAATTTTACATGCTATTACACGCTGGAATTTGGACTATAAAATGTAAATATAAAAATTTATTTCTTATTGTGACAAATTGGGTGAACAAGATAATTCAGTTAATATCCAGTAGTAATACAGAAACAAATAAGGTTGGGAACCCTTGCTGTAATCTCTCTGTGAAGGTAAACGATTCTTAATATCACGCTTAAAATATGAATTATAGTAATAAGGACTCAGTTTTTATAATAATCAGGGCTGTGATGTGTTATTTATTTATGCCATAGAAATAATTAATTCTGTTTGTCTTGGAATTCAAGTTTTCATCAGTATCATTTTTATCTTTTAATATCAATCAATCTTGTTATTTCAATTTTTTATCTGTTGTTGTGATATAAACAGCTTTCATTGCCATTAACTAAATGCATGATCAACTTTTATGGAAAACCATGAATATCTTGTACAGTATTTTGGTGGAATAAAACTAGTTTATTCATAAGGTGAATTTTTATATCTCTTACTTAACACAAACAAAGAGAATAATAACTTAAATGTTCATTTGGTTGACATGCTAAGTTTTCTCTGAGAACTGTTTTTGTTTTCAAGTTATGAATACTATCTTGCTGATCTTACATCTCCAACTTTATTTCATCTATCAGAGGATATGGTCAAAATAAAAATATTATATATAAACTGAAAGTAACATATTAGCGTAGCTTATTCTGCAGCATACACAGCCTGCAGCAGTGTTTGTGTTATAAAGGCAAATAATACTCTGATATGCTTATTAGGAAAGCCTATATTCAATTTTTAAAGCAAACAGCAGTTAAGGACATCACAGATTGACTCGATATACCAAATTAACTATGTATTTGAGAAAGCTAACCATTAACGTATTACAATATGATTAAACATATAATATCTATAAAGAAAAGTTTTTATGCGTTTAGTTTGGTTTGGAGGTACATTATTAATAGAAAAAGATAACACTGGATTTAACACTATGTCCATTGAAACCACAAATCTTGGAGGTGCAGTTCCGAGGTTGTTACTGTACCACAGGTCTCGAGCAGCTGCCAGCCTGTTAATGTCTCTCAGAGCAGCACACATTTGATGTAATGAGGTCAAATGGTTTGACATCAGCAGACAGTGAAAAGAGTTTTAAAGATTGACTTAGATTCAACTCCAACTAATGAAAATGCATGATTGATTCAATTGTTTTGTAACCACTATTATAGTTCAGCAAAAACAGAAGGTATATGATCAGATATACATGGGAGTATATAAATAGTCTAGGTGGTAATCCAAGCCCACTGTACATACCCAATTAAGTCTTGTTGGGACTTTTAAAAGGGCGACCTGTAAATGAGGGATTAATGAAAGAACATTTTCCTCAATTTATATAGTTTGTCATAGAAGATACTATTGTAGAACTAGCTATGGGGGGGGGGGGGGTATTCACTGGCTCCAACTTAATCACTGATGAATACAATGTTGGTGGTCAGGAAACTTAGAATGATTGATCATCTAATAATTTATTTGGAATATTTTTCTTCAGAAATAAGGGTTGATTTCTGAGGAACAGGATGTAAGAGGAATAGCATGAAAGAATATATATCCCAGACAGTACACTAGTTATTTAGTATCTCAGTATCCATAGCGTGTGCTTTGATTTTATGATAATTAATGTGTAAGCAACATATTTGGATCAAATTTTCATTATTCACGAATTTCTAACACAAATCTCCCAAGTGATCTCTGAATACAGTGATATCCAGACTCATGAGAACTTGGGGTATTGCCGTTCTTGATTTCCCTCTCCTGTTTTGCCCCTCAAACATACCAATTGCAAGATTTACAGAAGCTCTTGGCTCAATTGAAAAAGGCTTACAAATATTAGATCAGTTTCCTCCCAGCATCACGATGAATATGGGTAGCTATCCACATGAAGAGGTAGTGGGTCCACTCTCAATGTAATGTAATGTAGTCAATGAGCTAATCACGTGTCACCCACAGTGAATGCCACCTGGCTAGGCCTTAGCCTTCACTGGGATGTTGCTCCTTGGACTTGACTTTAATTTAATTTTGCAAATTCATTATTTATTAAATTAGAAAACATATTCTTCAATAAAAAATGTGATATAGTAAAAAATCAATGAATAACAAATTGTTAACTTCTTATGTAAATTTTGCCTGGAATTAGAAGCAATTGTGTCATAAGATGGATTTTTTTATGAAGTCATGTTATGAAGACATGGACATCTAAATAACTTTATATAACTTGTATATATTTTAAATGTTGAGTATCAACAAGTATAAAGAACTATGATTTTTATATTTTTCTTCTAAACTTGTGTTTTTGTTAGCACTTGGCCCCATTAAAAAAATGGATTTATACATAGTTGTATCCTGAATGAAATGAATTTGGGGTACATAATTTATTTCAGTCCTTATTCTGAGGAGAAGTTTCTCTCTGAGGATTCTCCCAAATGTGCAGAAGCTAGAGGAAGCGGAAGGAGTAGGTGAGAGATCTCTTGATCTAGTGAGGCCTTTTAACAGCATGCAAATCCCATCCATTATATCTACCTCTTCATTCTAAGGAAAGATTGGTAGACAAAAACAGTGAATCACATCTCTAGAGTGTGACCACTCTTTGAGTTATGGTATAACAGTTATATATAACCAATTTGCTAAAACAGAAGGTTTAAGATGTGCATTTTTCTAGGATTTCACAACCCATCCATAGAATATCATAGAATACAAATGATTGGCAGTGATTAGTTTTGTTTGGAGGTGAATCTAAATTAATTAAAAATTCTTCTAAAAACTTCTCATATGTTTCTAGTCTTTTTGTGAGCTATAAATAGGAAAATATCTTTTATTGAGAGAGTTAGTGAAATTAAGAGTTGATATATATTTTATAGAAAATAATCAAGAATGGGACTCTTAAATTACTCCTTTTTCAATTCATGTCATATGAATTCCAGGAGTGCAAATGTAATATTTCATTTTCCAGAAAGTTTCAGTAGGTCATCTTTAAGTTTAAATTAATTCATTCTCAAGACACTCCAAACTCTGCAAACTTTGCAGACTGGAGTGTCTTCAGAATTTGATTTTATTTTAAGGTTAAGATTAAGACTAGGAGATATGAAGCCAAACAAGTGGTGTGAAGGAGAAACGTAAGGGAGAGGGGTTAGGGTAATTTTGTACCTAAGGGCATACACCTGAGAAAAACCCCAAGGAAGGATGAACTCGAAAATAGTGTGATGGAAATTGAGCCAGGGATCTTCTGAGAGGTTGCTTTATCCAACTAAGCTGTCCAGCTAGAACATGAAACCATTCAGGGTAGGACAAGGCGAGTGTGTTTTCATACAGCTGTTTGGTATCATCCACACCACAATGGCATGGGTGCATGTCCCTAAAGATATGAAAGTTTGAGTTGATGAATCCTGAATCTATGTGAGTCTATGATTTAATATAATTTTCTATCCCATCATTTGTTAGGTATTATGCAAAGTTCTTCAAAATATGAGTTCTTTATTCTTCAGATAAAATTTTAAGTATTTCAAACATCCCCTTTAGCATACAGTTTATTTTAATTATTAGTAAGCTTGAATTCTCATTTATTGAAACTTTTTATCTGAGAAAGATGTAAACCAGACAGGTAATTGTTGTTATGAAGATGAGTTTTAACTTTTGTGATTATTTTAACTTTTGTGATTATGGTATTACTAAGTGATGTTGCTTAACTAATAAGTGGAAATGTTTATGCATTATTACCTTTTGATTTTGGCAGAGCCAAGTGTACTTGCATCAGATACTTCGACAGCTGTTGCGTCGCAATCTGGGCTTCCATGCTTGGGAGATAGCACGATCATGCACCTCACTCCCATACTTTCCACACTCCCTTGAGCTCTTGCTCCATGAGGTGAGGTTAAAGGCTTAAGACTAATATATGGTGGTGGTTACTCCCCTTTCTTTGTATAATTACTAAAAAAATTCAATCTACTGTTTCTCATTATGTGAATCTGACAGCTTTTAAGTTCCTGTCATTAGATAAGATCAAAAGGTATCTCTTTTTCATTATTGCATGTGTATGGAAATTTATCTCTTCACCACTGATTTTAGTAAGCTTATTCAGTAAAAGTTCAGTCTAATGTTTGTAATTGCAGATTTATACATTTATTGATTTAGATTCTTAAAGTTATTCTTCAAACTTTAACAAGAGAAACATTTCCAAAATGCAAGAAGTATCATATTTATATATTTAGGACATTTATAAAATAAAAAGCAAGTTTTTAAATTTTATTGTCACTTTTTAGAAGTTTATGAGTATGCTTGTTAAGCAATATGACATTGATAACATTCATCTAACATAAATGTTTATTGCCATACCATGTAAATGTAAATATACCATGTAAATTTATGAATGTCCCATGCTATGATTTAGAGAATTTGACAATATTTAAAGCCTTCAGTTTTATTTATAATTTTTAGAATATAGGCTATTTGATAGTTTAATTGTAAAATGCCTGTCTGCTTTTCAGGATGTATTCCTATTAGAATTACGGTAAAATTCAGTTATAACATGGGTGTAGTAGGACAGAGATCACTCCCACATTATTGGCAAGCCACATATTAAGGAATACTTTGTGAGAAATAATGAAAAACCTGTCAAAGTAAATTTCATAACTAATTATCTACTCCTATCTACTGTTGTATGTACTAATTTTGTTACTATATTTTTGGAATTTATCATATTTTCCAATTTAAATGCATGCCTTACTTTAAAAGGAGTCACAATAATACTCCAATATTTTCTTTTAGTGCAATAGTTGATAGTATTTCTTTGTCACAAAGGTCTTACTGTTTTGCAAATGTAAAAGTTATTGTGGTTGCCTCTCTTCTATATCCAATTAATATTTTGATACAATGACTTGTAGTAGTGTTATTGCAACTTGCTAATTGAGATAAAATTTGCTATAAAGTTACTGTAACAAAGAAAATAATCAATGTAATCAAGGGAATGGGTTTCACCTTGGAGAACAAGGTGAGACCCTTGGTATATCTAAACCATACCGTTATAACCGGATTTTACTGTATTTAATTTGTGTGAATAATTTAAATCTCAGTGAAATTAAATTGTATTCAAGAGTCTTTAGAAATGTATTTGCTTACATGATAATATTTTTTTGTGTAGTGCTTCATTATGATATGCATTTTCAACTAGCTTATGATGTACTGTATGATAGCCTTATTAATTAAAAAAAATATTGCCTCTAAATCTATGTCTTTCCTCTGAAATAACTGAGTGTCAGTCTTGTAAGATAAATGCTGTAGCTTCGCACTGAATAAGACAATCTGCACAAGCTTGTGTCTTTGCTTTCTGGCTATAATGTTGCACTTTTTCATAAAATGCCTTAGCTTATTTGGTGTAATAAATTATCTTGCTCTTGAATCAGTTAAGTAATAAAAACAGAAGCTACAAATTAGTTTGTGAGAGCATTGATGGTAGCAAAAATCTTTATGATTAATAAATCACCATTAAGGTTTAATTAGTGTGAAACATTGCTATTGGTAATTGAGGGTTTAATTTTGATTATCGAAAACTAAATTGTAATCCAGATCAGGAGAATTTATTGGCCAAATATATGACCATTACTTCATTTTCAGTTGCTCTGGAGCTATGTATTTTGTAAGTAAACATAACTAAAGATGTTGGAGCTTAAATAGAAATAACTATATAATTTTAATTAATTGTAACTAACTTGGAAATAACTATATGATTTGATTCTGAGGTAAGTCTAGTAGTTTAGTAATTAAAATAAATTTTTCTAATTTGAATGGAAAATCTGTTTGACCTTATGAAGGTAGTACCAAAGATCAGGGTGGTATCAAAGATCTTATTTGCTATCTTGCGTTAAGATTTGTGATTTTCAGAGGAAATATTTTATTTACAAAATTACTTGTATAGAATTTAATTTGCTTTTTCACAAATTTATCATCATTTCATTTCCACAATATTTCTGTCAGTTACAGTAATAACCACAAAGTATTCCGTTCTGAAATTTAAAATTCTTTAAATCCTCTCAGGCCTTTCTTAATGGCACCAAGCAGATTAAAGTCTAATTCTTTGGCCATGATGAATGATGCTGAAAAGAAACCATTCCCTTATTCAGTGCATCTCTGCGTGAAAGAATGTTTTCAAACGCTTCTGTTCCCATTCTGGGTTTTATCTTTCCAGCATATCAGGAAAGCAATAAAAAAAATTGTCAAAAATTGCAGCAATGATTTCATATGGAAGAATTTCGCACCCACCTGGTGTTGAACTCACGGTCATTTGGTAACATTTCTTCCATTGGTGCCATAGAAGATTACCTCAACTCCAACCCTCAAAATTTTGGCCCCTCTATCTTACCGATAAGTGCCTCAAAATAAGTTTCAAAAATCCGCGCAATGCATTCTTATGGGAAAATTGCGATATTTAGGACCTTCTGGTATTTAACTTGTATAGCTAACTCTCCCAATATACCCTTTATATATATATATATATATATGTGTGTGTGTGTGTACATACACACACATATACATAATTTGATGGACTGCAGGTCTCACTTTGTCCCCCAAAATGATTACATTGATAGTAGTTGGTAACTCAGTTGTGAATTTTATTTCAATATGCTTACCAATGCATCAAAGTGCTACTACAAGCCTTTCTAATACAGAATTGGATATAAAAAAGAGACAAGAATGTAGCTTATGCATTTGCAAACATTAAGATTTATGAGACAAAGAAATATTATCAAATATCTTGCCAAAAAAAATATTGGAATATTTCAGTAACTCCCATTAAATTAGGGCATGTGTTTAAATCAAAGAACATCAATTTATAATGTACTCTGCTCATAAATCTAATATAATAAAATAAGGTGTGTGTGTGTGTGTGTATGTATGTTCGCCTAAAACTCGAGAACCATAAATGGCACAAATTTCAAACTTTAACGATTGTTAAATGTACTCCCTGCGCAGATAATAGGCTACTTTTCATTTACTTAAATGTCCCCAGTTCGAACCCAGACAAGAAAAATCGTTCTCATAAGAAATGCACGTAAACCTCACTTTTATCGGTTGCAGGCCACATTTCTTTTGCAAAATTATATTAGAAATAATAGGCTTACGAAATCGAGAGAGGCACCAAAAGAAAGAGAAATGAATAAAGATTCTTATTTTGGTCGTAAAATATCGTTATCGGGTCGAAATTGTGAGAATTCGGTTAAAATAAACGGAAATTTCGAGACTATAAACAAGAAGTCCCCTTGACAACGAATGCGATTGTTGAAACCGAGGTATTGCGTTTTTCCATAAGAGTACTCGATGATTTTAGGTCCATGTGAAAGTAATGATTAAAAACGAATGATAGTATATGTACTTAGCTAGCAATATACTGAAATTTTACAATTTGCATTTACGATCAATTTGCAGTGTTGATTCTCAGGAGGTAACGTATGATCATTTAGGGAAAGTTTCTTTATCACCTCGACTTTGCCATCTCTATTTGAAAATAATGAAGCTACTACGTGTGATTTACACTGGAAAAACTTTAAATTTAATAATGCCTCTTGGCATGTGGCAGTGGGTGCTTGAAGCATGACTCTACTTCCCTAATCGTCTAATACCGCGTATTACATTATCATTTCGGGTAAATGTTAACTCTATCAAACGCCTCATTTTGTACACGGGTGATCTTTTGTATTCGTGAGCAAACCGCAAGTAGTATTGTCTCCATCAAAATTTTCTCCCTTATAGGATTCAATGTAAAGCTAAGCAATACTCTCTTAATAAGTAAATTTAAGAGAAACATAAGGAAATGGGTAATTATTACACGAGACGATGTGCACCCAGGAAAAATCCCAAGGAAGAATCATCTTACACAGTTGAGGAAGCTCCTAAAGAAAGAAAATATAAGACGATTTCTTTTCTTATCGTAGATTCTAGATTTGCATTCACACGATAAGAAGAATATAAAAAAATTTCATTTATCCAAGCTAATTGAGAGATGTTAGATTCTCCTCTGCACATATTATTACTTAAGATATTATCTACTGCTTATTTATATATCCCCGTTGAGAATCAACGGGCGCCTCAGCTAGTTAGTTATAAAATTTAGTTATATAGGTTTTTCATACTTTCCTATTAGAAGGCACGTTGTCATCTAAATGGGTGTAAATCATGTCCATCTAACAAGTAGTATGCGAAACAACTTGCGCTATTCGTTCACGACATCTTAAAGTCTGCCGAGAGTAGAAAGCAAGTAGACGCAATTTTCCTCGATTTTAAGAAGGCTTTCGACAGAGTCCCCCACTATAAGTTAATTTACAAATTAAAATTAGCGGGAATTAATAAAGAAGTAATTGACTGGGTTAAGGACTTTCTTTACGAACGTGAACAACAAGTAGTACTTGATGGCGTTATTTCGAACAGAGTCAAAGTTACCTCAGGGAAGCGTAATTGGTCCTCTTCTATTTCTGATATATATTAATGACTTCAGTGAAGAGATAGATAGCAATGTTAGGATATTCGCGGATGACTCGGTCATATATAGAGAAATAAATATCTAACGATGACGATCGTATTTCTCTATCTAATGATCTAATAACAATTCAAAAGAGGTGCGAAAAATGGGAACTAGATCTCAATGTGAGTAAATGCTCCGTAGTTAATTTCTTCGAAAAGAAAGAATTGCATCATAATTACCCATACTTAATAAACGGATTAGTCATAAATGTAGCAGAATCACTTGAGTATCTTGGGATAACTTTTATCAATAATTTAAATTGGAGCACTCACATTCGTAAAATCTGCGGTAAAGCTAGTAAAAAGCTCGGATTCATAAAGCGTATTGTCGGTAGATGCGAAGAGAAAGTTAGAGAGCGATGTTATTTCTCCTTGGTCAGGCTCCATCTCGAATACGCGGCAAGTATATGGGACCCAGCGGATTGAAACGGGTACCCGCGAACTTGAGAAAATTCAGCGCAAAGCGATACGTTTCGTTAAAAAATGCTACGAGAAAAAGGTAAGCGTCACGAACATGCTCTAGGATACAGTTTGGGCATCATTTAAAGAAAGGCGGTTAGAAGCTAGGTTGCGACTCCTTAATAAATTTAGAGAAAGCACGTTTTCCCATGACGTAGTTGATATTATGCGACCCCCCTGTTACTTCGGCGGATACGATAACGAGAGCAAAATAAGATAAATAGACGCTAGAACAAGTCGTTTTAAGAACTCATTCTTTCCGCGAACAATACGCGATAGTAATAGGCTAAAAAAGTAGCTCAATCGATTGGTGTTTACACCCCCTGCCACACGCCGAAGGGCGGCTTGCAGGGTATTGATGTAGATGTAGGCCTTCATTTTAACCTAATTTTACAATATTTCAAAATATTCACTGGAAGTTACCGAATTGAAGTTTTCAAAGTATATTTTTTGGGGGAAATCTGTATAATTTTAAATTTAGAGCTGGAAAGATGAGGTAACATTTTCACTGATTTTTCACTTTTTTACCTTCCTATTAAATATATCATTGAGAAATGTTGAGCTTTAGTGTGATTCATTAATAAGTATGTGATTATAATATATTTTATACAAAGGTTTTGGAAGAGGAAGCCACTAGTAAAGATCCCTTGCCAGATGCATTATTGCCTGGAGTGGTGGAGTTCATTGGAGAGTTTCCTCGAGAGCGGCCTCGCTGCATTGTTCAATGTGCTCGTAAAACAGAAGTAGCACTTTGGCCATGTCTCTTTGCAGCCGTTGGCAGGCCACGGATCCTTTTTGAACGTTGTTTAGCAGCTGGTCAACTTCGCACTGCTGCTTCCTACCTCATTATTCTCCAGGTAATAAAAATATTATTATTTTACTAAACTATGAGTTGGATACTCCTTAAGTCAAGGAATAAATCCAGGTATAAATTAGTTTTCAAGCTGTACCTTATTTTTATTTTATCATTCTTTGATCTCTATTTTATTTTATTCTACATACATATGCTGGCAGTTTACCCTTTTAAAAATGCAATATAATGTGCAAATGTTAGGGATCAACATTAAGTGAAGTAAAATAGTTATAAAATTTGGAAACAAATGAAAACAATTAAGATAAACAGTTTGATTTATTTACCCTAGATCATTCCATATTTAGTTGACAGTATTGTCCTTACAGTGAAGACTGTTGCCAAACTTAGTCTCCTCGTCTCGTGATTCCGTGCCAAATTTAAATTGGCTACCATATGTGGTTAGAGAAAGCACATTAAAGTGTTCCTAAAGTAATGTTTAAGAAAAGAACGGTATTTATATGCAATATTTTCGGTTTGCAAAAGATCAAAATTATAAATACTTTGTGAATTTCTCGAAACTAAGTTTTTCATAGAATAATAATGAATTACTGGCAGGCATACCATACCATAAGATCCTTTCTTAAAAGTAAAGATAGAATAGAATGATGGGAATATTAGCAGGTAAAATCTAACAAATCAGAAATTACCAGAATAGTGAACCTCTTTACAGAAAGTATATCTTAAATGTTCTAATTTACAATGGCAACAAGAATAATTTTATTAGTACTTCCTTACGTTGCATTGCTACTGAACATATTTACACCAAGTTATGAATTTTTGACTGGAAATAAATATAATCTCATGAAACTAAAAATCCTTTTTTGTAGGGCAAAAGGCCAAGCTCATCACATGTAAATCAAGTATATTGCATAATTATATGGCTGTGTACTAGGGTGGATCAAAATAACTTTTTTTTCGAAATCGGTATGCGGCTAGTGCTTAAAGTTTGTGGTTGGTGGTCCTTATAAACCATAAGAAATTTCAGCTCGATCGGAATATGTCCTGAGGCTGCGAATTTTAGTCAAAATTTTAAATTTTTGTGAAAAAATTTCAAAAACTTGCAATTTTTCCGATGATTTTTCGATGTTTCTGAAGTGATTTAATGGCAAAATATTACATGTATTGCTTGTATGTTGCTTAGTGATTAACAATTTACTGAGTTTGAATGAGGAAAATTGGTTTCTTAGTTCGCCAAAATTTGCCAAAAAACGCCAAATATACAGAGATGTTACGGATGTTGGGTAGGCAATAACCTACTGCAATAACTCGACCCCTCAGACTTAAATTTACGAAGAATGATAAGATAGTAGGAAAAGAAGTGATTTGCAGCTCTTATTTCATTGAATAATAGACTACCCAGCACTCACCACGAGGAGGTGGTTGCAATCGAGTGCCGACCTCTCACCCACCTAGGTAGGCTGTCCCATTTGGGCTTTGAAGTCCGCTTTCGTACCAAACTTCAATAATATTTTTCTGTTTTACAATCAAAGTCTAATGCAGCCATCTCGGGATTCATAACTACATACAACAGTTGATGTAGCAGTTTTATTCTTGACACACCGTTCCTCTCCCTGGATAAGGCACGGCAGGTAAAACAGTCTGCAGTTTTCCTAGGAATTCATCTCTTCCAGTAGCTATGTCTTCTAAGTCTTCATTTGTTAGTATATTTGCTACTGGAGGTGATGTTATTTCTTCTTTTCTCCAGTGCACTAAATCTGTATAATCTTTGGCTTGAAAGTTGATCACTGGGGGTGCAAACTTCCTAATGGAGTTAACTGGTTGACTTTGGCTATTTCTAGCTTTCAGGATTCAGGATCTTCTTTACCGGGTTTTTACGCACATTTCAACGACTATTGAAACATACCAACTCGTATGTTTTCTGGATGCCCCCAGAAAGCATGATTTTGAAGACGATCATAGAGATAAGTCTTTAATAATGTTAGCAATGTCTTTCAAGGAGATTTCCTGTCCAAAACAACTTTTTTTTCGCTTGAACGTAATTAAAACACCGAATGACACTCAAAAAGTTGGTAACTGCTTTTCATTAGATCCTCCAATTCCCCTAAAATATCGAATATCGCTGACTTCATCTGCCCTCAAGGCTAGGGTAGCATTTTTACGGAGTATTGTCCAGCACACTATGAAACACAAATATTTCCTGTTTTTAAAGCTATCATTCCACAGATTTGCAAGATTCAACGGTAGTTTTAGACACGCCTATTGCAATAACACATGTGTTACGTAGACTTATAACTCGCGCAAACCATCACGTTTCAATGCTTCATCCGGAGAGACTGGCACCCATACTGGTAGTCTCAATATTGCAACCACCTCCTCGCTAGTACTTGATTATTCGATTAACTAAAAGTGCAAATTACTTCTTTTCCTACTATCTTATCATTCTTCGTAAATTTAAGTCTGAGGGGTCGAGTTATTGCAGTAGGTTATTGCCTTCCCAACATCCGTAACATCTCTGTATATTTGGCGTTTTTTGGCAAATTTTGGCGAACTAAGAAACCAATTTTCCTCATTCAAACTCAGTAAATTGTTAATCACTAAGCAACATACAAGCAATACATGTAATATTTTGCCATTAAATCACTTCAGAAACATCGAAAAATCATCGGAAAAATTGCAAGTTTTTGAAATTTTTTCACAAAAATTTAAAATTTTGACTAAAATTCGCAGCCTCAGGACATATTCCGATCGAGCTGAAATTTCTTATGGTTTATAAGGACCACCAACCACAAACTTTAAGCACTAGCCGCATACCGATTTCGAAAAAAAAGTTTTTTCGATCCATCCTACTTTGTACCCTTGCAGTTTCTAGTTGAGAGATTTACATGCTTCAGTATGCTTCTTTCCTTCTCCGGTAATATTTTTTACTTCCTTTTGCGGCCTCTTCGCAGAATTCGATAGCACCAAGAGACTTGCTGAAATAGGTAAAAATGTAAACTATTTGCTTTTACCCCTCTTTTTCTCTTCAGACATAATGATCACACTAAGTTAAAAATAAACCACTTGGGAAAAATCTCTACAACATCATTCAGTAAGTTACGACACCACTTCACTTTTATACTCCAAGAATCCGAAGACAAACTAAATTTGAACTGTAATCCTCAATTCCCAAGATTGAAGAGCCACAACATTTGCTCAGATGTGTCATTGCTTAAGGGCCATTCTTTCCCTGAGTTTTGTAGCCTCTTGTCGGAAAACTATCCTATGAAGCTGTGTACCGTAAGAGATGAAGTGTCACATCTTTCTAGCCCGTGAAATTTTCTGCTGTATTAAACAATTATTTGAAAATTTTAGGAATTTTAAAGAATATTTGAAGCTTTGATGAACACACATGTTATGATAAATTCAATCCATATCAATAACTGAAAGAACCAGATGTCTTACTCTGATCGTAAATTGTGACCCTTCAAAGTAATCCATGTTCGCTGTATTTTACAAGTTGGAGAATTAATAACTACAAAAAAATTGTTTCTGGTTTGCATAATTACCTATAAGGGTGGCTTGATTGAAGTTAACACATATTTAAAACTTAAAAATATGGTTTTTCTTTTTGATTTTCCATGATATGGCCTATTCCTCCTTTACATGTATAATAACTGAAAGCAGGCATCTGTGGGCAGTACTGTGAAATTTTGGCTTGTGGAAAACATCAACTAACTGAAAAATTCATAAATCCCTTTGTTATCAAGATAAAGCCTTCATTCCTTCACAAAAAATATATTTACACATTTCTTCAAATTTCTTATCCAGAAAATCAGTGAGTATCTCTTACAGGATGAGAATAGCTGGTGATGGATTTTCGGCTTGCATAATTCGATAATTTTGGTTCAAAGAATCTTATGCATTTTATAAGAGGCGTTCAAACAAAGCAATATAAAACTATAAGTTTACTGATACAGAAGCAAGCTATGAAGATATTTCTGTGTTAATTTTGTATCATGCTTTGCTCACAACAGCGTAAAGAAAAATAGGAAAATATCAAGTAACTGAAAAATCCATGAATTCCTTTTTATCAAGATAAAGACCTCATTCCTTCACCAAAAATATACTTACTCCTTTCTTTACTTTTCACGTTCAAGGAAGTATCTCTTGTGGTATGAGACATAGCTGGCAATTGATTTTCAGCATGCATATTTTGAGAATTTTGATTCAAATCATCTTATGTGTTTGTAGGAAGTGTTGAAACAAATTAATTTAAACATAGAAGCCGGTAGAAAAAGAAGGGTATGAAATAATTCCTGTGTAAATTTTGTTTCAAAAGAAAATATTCCTTTCTCACAACAGCGTTATAATGATAAAATCAGAAAATCGTCTTTCCAAGCAAAAATGTAAGGAAATAGTTTGTATGAATTTTGTTTAGAAAGATATTGAGAAATAATTCCAACCCCTCAATGTATCTTTTATTTCTGCATCAGGAAAGATTTTTAAATAAAAAAATATATTTTTGGCAATGTTTGGCAACATCATGCCTTGTTCCTTAAATTCGGGGAAATTCATGGGGATTGTATCTCCATAAGAACATACTGTCAACTAAATGTCGAATGCTCTATAAATGAATCATCTTCTGGGTTGCATTATTATACTTTAGTATATTTTTAGTTATAAGTTATTTTCTGTTGTAAGTTTGGTTTCAACATTCAACCACTTTCAGCATTCCAAACTTTTCCTCCTTAACTAGAGATAAACATTTTTGGGTTTTATTAAATTTTTAGTTTCTCAGTTATTGAATTTTCTATATCATAAATTAACCATTTAACTTATATCTTCATTTTATTAAAAGATTGCTTACTTTTTAAGTATTAAAAGGAAAAATGTCTTCGATTGCTTTTATATAATGATTTTATTCAACATATTCAGCATTTATTTTAAACTGTCTACCATACTAAACTGTGGCACTGTATATATTCCCTGAAATCTTCAAAAAAATTATTGAATCCTTATACAATGAGACTGATTTTAGTGCCCATAATTTTAACTAAGAGGAAATCAGTTAAAACCAAAAGCTTTTACCTAATGCTGCTCTTTTTCTGTCTTAAATTTCTATATTTAAAAAGTTCAGACCTTAACTACATTGTTCTTACAAATTTGTCTATTAATTGCCTTATATATTGAATGTTTGAAAAATATGAACAATTGCTGATTAACTCCATCACAAATGTTTTCCTAAGATTTATCCACATTCTTGTACTTTATTTCACAACTTGGGCATACTCTTCTCAGTGATTATTTACTTGTTTATTTTTGATATGCTGCATTTTGACCATCATCAGAAGGTAGCCATGAAGCATTGTAAAGGAACACTTAAAATATAAACAATCCCTTACACTTGAAGTCTCTTATAGATTAACATTCCAGAATAACATCATTATAATTACAAACAGTATTAGAACACACAAAACAACATCAACACTTATTTAATTGAACATCCTCCAGTTATACCTTGTAATACTTTTACACAACTTAATTTCTAGAATTTCAGTTACTATACTGTCACAGTTTACATCATTCATTGCCAAGCCGCATGTCATCTCATCAGTTTCATAGTCATCACACTTCCAAAGTACAAATAATTATAAATCTTTACACAATCACTACACCATTTCATAACAAACCCACACACTTACTTCTAAATTCCTTTTATATTTTAGATTATCTAAACTTTCAGAGGAGAAACAATGGTTGTTCAAATATACTTGATTTTCCCTAAAATATAATAAGAGAAGCCAAATACTCTTGATTTACCTTAACCTTATGTTTCTCGATTTATTTATATAATATTAGTTTCTAAATTCTATAAAGATGAATAGCTGTAGGTATGATATCCTTGTGTTGTACCTTACTCTTTTTTAAATTCCATAAATCTGTCTTTCAATCTGTGCAGAACTTGGAATGTTCTTCAGTGAGTCGACAGCATGCTACTCAGTTGCTTGATGCTGCTCTTGAGCAGGGGCGCTGGGAACTCTCAAGAGATTTGGTGCGCTTTCTTCGTGCTATTGGTCAGTCTGTATTTTCAAAGTAGACACAGTATCTATGTCTTGATATTAGATTTGAAAATCTACTTTTTATGCATATTTCAATGTATATCTGCTATTCTCAAAAGTCGGATTTGGGCATTGCCTGAAAATTTTGCTTATTCTATGAAATTGCATGCTAATTGGCTTATACACAGTCCATAGAGTGAGTAAACGTTCCTCCCATTCCACAGTGGGTATTTATCTCACCCATTTTTGCAATACCCTAAGAAAACTTTCATTTTGGTGCCAGAGATTATGGATTTAAACTTAACATTTTAGAAAAGCTTTAGCTGGCCTGTCGGCTGGGAGGCAGGAAATTGTATATTTTATTGCATTCAAAATAAAATTTCACATTCTATGATTGAAATTCCAGACCAGGATACTAATATGGTTGTTTCAAATCTTAATTTGTGTGTTTGAATGCAATTCAAAATACAATTTCTTTCCTCCCACCCAACGGAAGTAAGTCGGAATTGCAAAGTAAAAAACCACTTGGATATTGCAAAATGTTGCAAATTCATTTCAGCCATCATCCAATATGTTTAGACCCTCTGTGGGCTGAGTACGAGCACATATACACTGTGAATAAGAATAAGAAAAAAATTGGGCAAGGCCTGGATTTGGCATTTATGAATAACATATCTTGATAAATTAATAATCCGATGATAAATTTAAAGAAATATGAAAACGTAACAGGTTACATTATATCACCTTTGCAATTGTTACTCAGCATATCATACTACTTGGTTTCTAAAATTTTTGAAAATGTAGGTACTGTTATATACATTTTTGTATAAACTTATATACATTTTTTATAAAGTTTACAATAATTTAAGTGTAAGTTAAATATATCAGTTAATTTTGTCCCATGTCCATTGAGGAGGCAAAAGAGGAAGCCTACTAGCTACTACTTGGATTAATCCCTGGATTGGACTGGATAGTATTTACATGCAAATATCTTTTATGAATAACATGTCATCAATCAAAAAATGATTCCAACCTTTGGAGTTATCGTAAAAGCGAATTATTGTTGCTCTTCAGAAAACTAAATTCTTATTTATATGTCGTATTCATTCATGTTGGTTTATTTTTCCATCAGATCCAAATGATGTGGAGTCTCCTCGTGCCTCATTCTCCATGTTGCCGTCCAAGTTTACTGTTGGATCTCCTCATCCTCAAACTCCTGCCGTGTGTCCAAATGAAGAAGATCTCTCCTTGTTGTTGGGTACTATACAGGTAAAGGATTGTTCTGCAATTTGTACAAGCTTATCAATGCACATATGTTGTAATTGCATTTTTATAATAACTATTATTATTGTAATTGCATATGATCCTCTAAAACCATTTAAACCAAATTTAACAACTATTGTTTAACAATAAAAAGAACAATAATGATTCGAGTTATAAGGTATAACAGATTAATTTGTATGTTTACATAAGTTATAAACATTATTAATCTTATAACAATAATAAAATATCATTTAGCAAAAATAAAAAGTAACTTCTTGAGTTGCCCTTAAATGTTCAAAATTTACCGTGTGAACATTTTCCCATGTGTTATATTGTTAACGTGCAGTCTTGTCAATGTGGGCATTTATCACTGTGGTTTTTCATGTCCATGGGCTTCTGTCATGTGCAGTTATGTCATGGAACCACGTATCATCCATAATGTATGCCATACATGAAAAATATGGTATGATAACCAAGTGACATACCATGTCAGTCAAATATTATGTGACCATAAGTATTTCGGAAGATAATTAATGAAGAGGAAAAACCCATCTTACTTATTCATTTTAAATAATGTTTGGAATTATAATTTTCTTACATCTTGTAAAAAAAATAAAGAAGGCATTGGTGTAATATTATTGAGAGAAACCTGTAAACTATCAAGGCAACATGTGTGTACATATTGTCTTGCTTATCAAGATTTGTTCAATCTTAAGGTTCCCGATAAAAAAATTAAATTCATCTTTGATTTGTATGCATTAAGTAGAGCCTCAGTGTATTTAGTAGGCACCTTTCAGTGATGAATGATGAATATCAGTAATTAATGATTCCTATCTATCTTAATGACTTTTTCAGATATTTTTATTATAATAATGATTACCTCAATCTTCTGTCAATACTGTATGAGATAGAGATATCTAATGCATGTTTATACATTTCTGAAAATTCCATGCCAGCACTAATAGCTATGTTAAAAAAAGATAATCATTTCTATTCCAATAAGTTTGACATTTAAGCCCCATTCTATTCTTTTGTATATTTGCAGAGAGATGGATTATATTTGTTTATTACCCCTGTTTACTTTTATATAAATTTTTATTGATATTAATTTTATGCATAAAATCATATGAGATTAGAAAAAGTTCTCTGAAATATTTTAATAAGGAAATCAGCATCATTATATATGAGGGTGGTCTGAAAAGTTTCCGACCCCAGATTTTTCAGAAATCTTCAGAAAAGTTTCAGAAATTTTCAGAAAACATGTTAAGAAATGGTGAAATGTTGGAAACTTTTCAGACCACCCATGTATATTGCTCAGAAATTCCTGATTATATATTTCTTTTCATTTCATGATATAGTGTAGAATTGTTGAAACTGCTTGGATCATTTCTCACATAAAGGCTCTGACAAGGAATCAAATTTGAGTGAACTTTCACCTTAAGCAAATATGCTGGCCACTTGGCTATCTAGGCACACTCATTTTCTGATTTTAATTCCTTAGAGTCTTTATGATGTACAGTTATTCTAATGAATTTACTTTGAAAACAATTTTTCGTCAATCATCTATTCATTAATGATTACAACTGTTTTTAGAAGTGAAAATGAATTTACAATGTGCTGTATTTTAGGTGTGATTTTGAGATACATTTCTATACTAAAAAAGAATAAGCTCAAAATTCATTCCAGCATTTCTCAGCAATGTTTCTGAAAGATATTCATAGAAGCAACATTAAAGGAGTTAGAGTAGCATTAAATAAATTAATCTGAACTCTCAGGTAGTAGTAAGCTATCAGGAAAACAAAGTTAATTTTGTGTAACTTGCATTTATGGCCTATATTTCATACTTACAAATAAAATATTGACATACGTAGCTAATAATAATAATAAATATAGAATTATTTTCTAGGGATCCTATAGTGTTAGTGTTAATTTGGAAAATATTTGTTCCTTGGCAAAGCTTGGCTTTCATTAAGAGATGAAATCTGAGACTTGAGCCTAGGAAGAAATAACCTTGTAATTAAAGTAGTATGTGTTTGTAAAAATTATTCAGGCTTCAGGCTATTAAAGTTGGGAAAAGCTGCGGTAGAGCAGGAATTTTATTTCAAGGGCTTCAAAATAGATAAGTATTTTTTTTAATTTCTAATTTCAAAAAAGATAGAAATCAGTCTTTCTTACTTTTCTATTCCATCATTATCATTTATTTCCTATATTTGCATGCATTCCCATTAAAACTAAGACATCTGAATTTTAAACTTTATCTGAAAGAGAGTATTTTTATTCTCATCTTTCCTTGATTTTAGTTAGAGTGAGTATTTAATCTGTAATTTTAATCTTTGTCGAAGGTCTCTAGGGGTCGCAGTTTCAGCACTACATCTGCAGCAAAAGTACCTGGATGGGGAGCGGGTTCTGGAGAATCAAAGACAGCAGCGACCAGTGGACCAGAACCATCTCCTCAGATACCAATACCTCAAGTTGCCTCTGCAGGAAGCAAAAGTGCTCACAAGGAGATCATTCGTTCAAACAGTGAAAGTCGCTCAGTTGGTGGCAGTTCAGGTAGCGGCCTGACAGAAAGGATTCGAAAGAAATCTGAGCCAGGGGGAGCATGCATGGAAAGAGCTGAAGAAGAGCCTTACCTGGATCTGGTGCTACAAAGACATGCTCGGAAACTTTTGAAAGCAGGAAGGCTGGGAGATTTGGGACGGCTCTCAGCGTGGCATGCACCATACTTTGGTCTGGTCAGTTGGTTGCGTACCGAGAAGGAAGGAGCAGGTCGTTTGCCTCTCCCACCGGAAGTTGCTCTAAGATCTCTACATGCCAATTTAAGATGGCCCTTCCCCAATCCTCCTAGATCCCCATCTGAACTCTCTCGTCAAAGCTTACCAACTGCAACAGCCAAATTAACAGGAGACTCACGTAAGTATCTGGTTATATTGCAACTCTGTTCCTAAAATAAAAATACAAAAAAATATGGTCTCCCAAATGTCTCCCAAATAATTACACTGACTATTTGTTAGGTAACTTTGGAGAGAATTTTATCTCTATGTGCCTATCCATACTACAAGCTATCACATTTATACTGATAGCAACATATTTAATATGTTATTGGATACAAAAGAGAGGCAAGCATGAGATCGTAACTTTTACATTTGCAAAACATAAAAGCTCATGTGACAAAGATAAGCTATCAACTATCAAGCAATTAGAAAATATCAGATTATTTTAGTAGAATTTGTTAAACTAATGTGTTCATTTAAATTAGAACCCATCAATTTCTATAATAGTCTGCGAAGTATAGTTATAAAATTTAGTTTTACAGGTTTTTCATTGTTTCCTGTAATAATGCTGATTGGTGATAATGAGGGTGTAAACTATTTAACATTTTAATTTTACTGTATTTTCTGTCAGTGTTAGGTCTTGTGTGTTTTATCAGTTAAAATTCTCTCAAATCCAAGATCTTAGATCACTTTGGCTTTTTCAAGGATAGGTCCCAGGTTGATATACATAATTCTATTTTTATTCCTATGTATGAATAGGCTTTTATATGCATCCAATTTGGGGATCTTTTGTACAAACTTTTAAATATTATGTTTTATGGGTTAATATTGTACATATTTTCTTGTATTTGTTGTGCATTACTAGATTTATGTATTTTATTATATTTGAAGTGAGTAAATTCTATAGTATTAGGGCGAACTTCTTGGAAAGCCATAATAAGAAATATATATAAGCTTGCTTTTCTGTTTTCTTACCTGATGATGGCGCTAGACGAAACCGGTTGTATTAAAATAAAACTGTGGAAATTACGAAGTGCCTTCTTCACTTCTTATTTGAAGTGAGCTCTGTGTTCTTTGACCTGGGTTTCTATTATTCATTTAATCTATCCTATGTATACTTAATAGCAATTTTGATTCAAGATGTCTTAGATACCTGATTTGTTTGATGCTGCTATGGGGTATTTAGAGTTTTGAAGAGGGCTAAATAAATTTTTCTGGTTCATAAATAATGGAGCTAAGATGAATTTGACTATCTGTGTTTCAGTTTATTGGTAATTCCAGATGCATAGGATAGTGTCATCATATTATGTTCCTTTTTGTTTGACTTTAAAATCACGTTGATTCAGGTTGAGTTTATTTATTTTTTCTCAGTATATTATTAATCGACAATGCATCATACCATTTGTTCTGTGGTATTCCTTATGTGAAATGGGTCTCTGTTTCACAAAATAATTTCATCTTTTTGTGAAATTGAAATTTTAAAAATTTATTTATCAAATAATTGAAAGGTACTAACTTTTCTGATATGTAGTGGTTGTGTTCTTGTAGAATGTACATTTCTGTCCCAACGAGATGTTAATGGCTTAAGTGAGATGGTGCTCATATTGAGCATGTAAATTATTCCTTTCAGGTTCTTCATCTTCCGGCATCCATTCCCTGCCAACTCCAACAGATGAGTCAGTGGCAGTAGGGAGTGCATTTGACAACAAGAGAGGACCTGCAAAGCATTCTCAACTTGCTCAGCCGATTTCTTCAGAAATCTATCCCTCTAGACAAGGACAGATACTGGAGGCCCAATTAATGCCACATGTTATTTCATTGCAAGGTAAATAGAAAACATATTGAACTGAAAGAATTAAAGATGATAAGGAGCAATGGTAGAAAGTTTGTGTCGTCATCATCTATTTATTTTAGTATTTCTTGAAACCTCAATATCGATTTGCTTATATCCTAATATATAAGCTGAGCATCTTACTTTTAATTCTTCTATCTTGATATAAGGGTTATTCAAATGAAAAGGTAAGAAATGACACTTTATCACCTGAGGCCTGAGCAAAACTATCCCACTGTTTAATGAGTTAATGGATTCCCTGCTCCCAGAATTTCCATGGCTGTGACAAGAGCCAGCTCATCACCGATTGATTTTGTATTCCATCCAATTTTCATGGTAGTACGTATGAGGACATCAGTGTTTTCTTATTTCAAAGATTTGATGATTGAGAAGCAGTAAGGTGTCTTCAGATTTCTGACTGCAGAAGATGTTAAACCAGCCGATATTCATCACCAGATGGTGGCCATATACAGGGAGACTATGTCCATAGGCTACTCAAGTCCATCAAAAGCAAGTGGCTTGATCATCCACCCTACAGACTGGACATGTCACCTCATGACTTCCATCTGTTTGGTCTGCTAAAAAACATCTCAAAGGGAAGCGATTAAACTCAGATGACAAACTGAAAGATACAGTGAAGGACTAGATCTTGTCACAGGACTTCTGAGAGCAGGGAACCCTTTAGATTGTGATGATTGTGCTCAGACGTATGGTAATTACTTTTTAATATATGAATTTTGTTGTGGAAGTGAATGATTTATTGTTATGCATAATTCTATAATGTATCTGTTACAATAAAATCCTACTTTTAAAATTCTGAATGAAGACGTATTCTCTTAAAATATACAGTATAGTATGTCTTTCATCATATTTCTCTATTCCTCTGAAAGGGAAACTCTCAGGGAAGATAATAAAGAAAGGTTCCTACAAAAGTACTTCTAAATTTAATCCACATTGGCTTTTTCTATTTCTATTTGAATGAGAATGTAAATCTAAATGAATGGGCTCAAGTTATTATCTTTCTGATGCTTTTGTTCTCTCATTAATTCAAAAGATATGTAGTGTGCCTATTGGTTTTATAATCTATGTATTATTTGCTTAACAACATGAATGTGAATTTTCACATTTTATATGTAGAAATGGCATGCCATGAAAGTGAAGTGGTTTGCTAGTATAACTCCTTTTAACCTCTTTTTGTCATGTTTATTGTATTTCTTTATCCAATAATGATGCTTTTGCATCAAAACAGAATTTTTCAGCTCTATTTATCCTTGGAAAAAGAACAGTTTACATATTAGAACATGCCTAATTCAAATCAAGAGTGAAGCAAGGCTCATCCTAATCAATAATTTTCCTTTAAAGCTTCCATAATTGTATCAGATTTTCTGAGGTTAATTTTCAATTGCTAGCTTAGTTAGATAGATTTGAATCATAATTTATCACCAGGGAATCCTCCACAATAGAAGCTTACATTGTGCATAGAGATATTCTCTTTTTTATTGATATTCCTTTTGCATTGGAAGAGTTCTCATAGAAATGCATCCATCCACCTGAAACACTTTTAAGCCAATGTAAATGCCAGGTACAGTACTTGCCCTTCTCAGTGTGGCTCTAAATCCTACTCTTCCTTCTAAATCCTAACCCTTGACATGCAGCGATGGTAGCAATATGTTATCCCAGTTGTTTGTTACATTCATTATCAATACTAACCAGGAAATAAATATGTTACATTTTCTTGATAACATACAACTTCTAAACAAAACTACTGTTAATATTAATGTTTTTAATCCACTACTATTGGAGAGATTTCAAATATGTTAGATATTTTACATGAATAGCAACTTAATTATTAACAGTGGAGTTTTGTTTCAAAGTTTTATATTTTCAGCAAAACAATATTTTTCCAAATAATATTTAATTAATAAATAGTAATTTATCCATCAAATAATTCATTATCAAAATGTTTCTGTCTTCTGTGGCCTCTATCTACGATATGAACTATGCATTAGCCCATGAATAGAAGTATTGCCAAGGGAAAGGTCTCTCTGCTGTTAACAAAGGGTAAAATAGTTTAACTGGAAGATCCACTGATGGTTCCACTCGCTACTTGTACCTGCAATACACAATGGCCTTGTGGAATACCATGTTTTAGTTAAATGTTTGTCTTTTTTTTTAAAGGAGAGGACAGAAGTTACCGCAGCGAAGAGAGCTCCTGGTGGGATGATGAAGGTGGGGAAGAGGCAGGTTGGGGTAGAGAAGATGAAAGTGGACATAGAATGGAGGACCAAGAAATGATGGAGGAAAGTGAGAATGGAGCAGTTAGTGAAAAGGTTTGCAGGAATGAACCAACCAAAGATTCAGTGTGCAGCATTGATGCTAAGGGAATGTTGGAGAATGGAGAAAACCACGTTGCAAGTAGGGCAGAAGTTCAGCTGAGATACCTCCACCAAATCTTTGTTGAGGCTCATTGTTTAGAATGGGCCTTGATTGTAGCTGTTGCATTGCGGGATCTTGGAGCATTAGCACACACAGTGAGAGCAGCTCTGAGGCCACAATCTCAATCGTGTCCATCACCAGTCATTGAAGCCAATCGTCTCAAGGAAATACTTACGTCCCTCTACCAGTGGAGCTCTTCTCAATGGTATGGACACCTCTTTTTAACTCAATTTAGAGGGATAATTAAGGATAAATCTTTGAGATGCCTTGGAATATTCTCATATCATGCATGGAATTAAGTGAAGCCAGCTTCTTGTAGCAATGAACAGTTTGGATGAAATTATGGAGAAGGATTATAAATATAAATATTTAGCTATGGAAGCAAAGAAAAAATTCAGCTATCTAAAAGATGGTGATGCAATTAATTTTATAAACGCTGATTTTTTATTCAAATAGTACCGTCATGGACAGTCCAGTCCTTATTTTTTATATCTCAAGTGTATTACATATCACTAAAAGAGAGAAGATTATGATGAAATTTTATTTTGATTGGGTGGGTTGGTTTAAGAAATTCTATATTTCATTACTTGATATTGCTTGTTGTATACCAAAGGTTTTTAATTCATTGCCCTATTTAAGTTGAGTATAAAACAGATTTGGATTTCATTTTTATGAATATATGCATATGCTCTCTAATGCATAAACTTGATGATTGTTAAAAGAAACTGCATAATGACAAATTTTTATGAAAGCACACAATTAAGAAATACTTGACCAAAGTATCAGGGGAGAAATTTTTAGACAAACAGCAAAATATATATCGAATACAAACAAATGAAATAAACAAGGGAATGTAACAAGTTTTTAAAGAATAGGGGCTAGGGGAAGGAAGATACTTGGAAGATGTTTCATGAGAGACTAAATGAACATTTTCATGCTTTAAAGAACAGATACAGTAGAACCTAAGATATACGACCCTAATTTATACCACAACTTCATTTATACACCAACATTTTTGGTCCTGTGAATAACCCCATAAGACCCCATGTATTTCCAACCTCCTTTATAAAACTTCATTTATACAATGAACTCCATTATGAAACGTATTTTTCTGGTCCCATAACAGGAAGTACTTCACTAATACAACTTGCAAGAGAGAACCAATTGAAAGTAGAAGTCCGTTATAGTGAGAGCTGACGAAAATTGGAAAAGTACTTGTTGTAAAGTGTACCCGTTATAGCTGATGTCTAATGCTAAATGCCCATCCTCTTGAAACAGTGGAAGTGAGGCCATCAGAGTGGGGTAAAATGGAGCTGAATGCTTTTCATTTTACACAACTGATTCAGAGTGCACAAAAAGTACTTTGTGTTAAAAGTATTGTTTCATTGAATCATAAATTATAACCAAAGTGCATCCTCTAATATAAAATGTGGAATCTGAATCAGCTTTGCTTTTAACTTCTATATTCCCACCCATTCTGCAAAGTCTCCTATGAAAACAAATCCCTGTGGTATAAGATGGGAACTACATTAAAAATTCCGGCACTGACTATAGGAGCTGAAAATAAACAAGAGACGTGGGTATAGGAAGTACTGAGGGACAAAGGGGAGAGAGAAACTCTTAAGAAGTCTCTAATAAAAGCTTCCTGAAACATTTTTGTCGAGGAAGGATGAGGTGAGTTATGAGAACCAAATGCGTGAATTAGATGACAATAATTTTTCCATTAAATTTTTTTTTCTGCTCTTTGAAGAGAAAACGCACATCAGATTACCATTTGCTTGTCAGAATTTGTCTCTCACATCATTTGACGATTCTGAGATATGCATCATGCAAGGCTAATATAGAAATGTGGCATTTGTTGCACCGATACTTCAGAAATAACCACTTCTTATAATGGACGTAACTCACTATCCTTTTCGCTGTGAGATGGAAGCGTCCAATAAATCACTTGCTCTAATGCAACTCTGGTTATATGTCATACTCGTTATAACAGACTTCTATTGTAATTGTAAAATTAAAAATCCATCTGGCTGTAACCAACCAGAGCTCACGGCTTATTTATGGTAACTAAAGGTAAATTTATTGTTTTTAATCAAAAAGATGGCTGAATGAACAGTGATTTTCTTATACCATATGCTTTCTCATTGAATAGTCTCAAGACTAGTATCAGGTCTCTGCATATATCTAGTAAAATTATATTTTCAAATAATACTACAGGAAAAAATTCTTTTTACTAAAGCAGATTTTTGTAAAGAAATACTGCTGTTGATTTTAGAGGATTAATTGACAGTAAATAATATCGCCAATGTGCATATAGATGTGAAATCTGTAACCATCCCTTTGCTCGAACATTAGAAAACTGTGACTAAAGACATCTCGAAAAATTTTCTGATTTTTGTATTTTTCTAATACTTTTTTCACTATTAATATGCATGACTTTCATAAAGGTTCTCGCTTCTCCAGTCTTTAATTTTGTTCTGTATCCTGGTTACAAAATGAATTGCGTGAAAGCAGCTGTTCATGAGCAAAATTTCTTCAAAAATTGGCTCTTCTGCACTCGTTTAGCATCATCGTTACAACATTTCCCAAGTGCCAGGAATGCTAACAATTAGACCAAGAAATTCAACCGTGGAAACATTGTTCAGGAATGCAAATTTATATTTCTTTTTTGGTAACATGAACATTTGTGGTGTTGCCAGTGAGTAAATTATTATGTATTAGGTTTCATTTTCCTCCACCCTCCTCCAAATGAGTAATTTTAGCCAGGAAGCAAACAGACCAAATTGGGCAGCTGAAAGGGGTTTCACACTCCCTTGCCATAAAACCACAGTTGTAAAACTCCTCACTTAAAAACCTTTTTGTTGGTCTGCTGAAAGTTTCAAAGGTGAGGTTCTAATTTATTCTTTCTCAGTATTCATTTATTGGAAAATGGTCCCATTAGTGACTGAATTATGACAATTTCACTTCTTTGCTACCAAAGCATTAATTAAGCTATATACCTTGGAGATGTTGATGATCTTGGAAATTGTTAAAACTTTTTCCAAAAATAATGCAAATGAATTTTATTTTTTTCTTCTCTTCTGTCATAATGCATGCCATTTTTCCTTGACATGCCTCCCACAACCCCATTTCAACATTTCTTCCTTTTCCTAACCTCTTATGATTTGTATCTTCTTGCACCTTGGTCTTCTTTATGTTCTTTTTTATTCATTGGTTTGTTTTTGTGTGCATTTTGCTCTGTCTAAAATTTTCACCTGATGATGTAGCAACCTGGGTGGTTTAACATTTTATTGCGTGGTTTAGTAAAAGTTTTTCATGAAGCAGTTTCATGTGAATGAGTACCATGGAGTGAAACCTGAGTATTTGTTATTTATTGATGAATATTTTATTTTGTAATTTTGCTCTTTTGCAGCTTAGTTTACAAACCATTCTTGTTTGTGGCTTGTGGGCACGCACAGGCCCTGTCAAAGTATGCTGCTGGAATTACCTGTGCACCTTTAGCTGAGGAAGCAAAAGGTAATCATCCAATACCACCAGCCTCCGCTAACATACCAAGTCGTCAAGGTTTTAGCAACTCTTCCTTGAATCTCACACCAAGCTGTGGCTCATTAGATGTGATATCAGATAGGATGGACAATGGAGTTGGTGAAGAAGTAGCATGTGGGGCGGAAGAGGAAGAGCTGGTGAATCACCACAATGTTGAGGATGGGCGTGAGGAGCAATGCGATGATGACGAGGAGAGTTTTAGTGATGACGAAGATGCTGATTTCATGGAAGAGGGAAATGGATCTCAAGGAATGGTATGTGTCCTCTCTTAGGCTGTCTCTGTTATGGTTTTTAAAAGTGTCAGTGGCAAAGGGAAACTGTTTGCCAAATGCTGTACCATTGATTACTCATGTCCATTGGTCGGTGTTTGAATTTCATGTCACCAATTTTATATTGTAATGGCCTAATCCTGTATGGTTTTCCAAGGCCTGAGAATTGTTTTTATAATGAACGAAAGGTATAAGCAGCAATAATCTTAAATTTCTTTGTATTCAGATAGATGAATTAAAATTAAGAAGTCTTCCCCAGTTTTCATGTTAGTTCCTATTGCTTGTTTATATTTTCCAAAATATCTATGATGAAATATACTTTGACTTCCGTTACAATGAAATCTCGTATGAAACTCTTTGATTGACATAGTGTGTTATCCAAATATTGATGGGAAGGAACATTTTTAAGATCGACTTATGAAATTTGAAAAAAATTAGCACTCTCTTACATGATCACAACAAAATTACAGTATATCAGGAGATAGTTTTTCTTGTCTGTTAAGATCATACAATAACTCCATAGGAAGATACTCCCATTTTTTCCAGCATAGTAGTTTTACGTACTAATCAGACTGACAGTCATATTTTCATATTTTTTGTGTACTGAAACAGATGAAGTTTTCGTTTAACTTTTGACAGCTTTTATGTGTAGTGTATGTGGGGCAAAGTATGGTAGAAGAAGATTGATTTTTTGAAATTGATTAAAACTATATTTGGGGATATTAATCTTTAGCTGACCAGATAAGTTACTTGTAGCCAATATGCTTATATTGAATTGAAAATTAGTTTAAAGTAGCATAATGGAAATTTTGTCTGTACCAATTTAAAGTGAAGCTGCTGCAAGCATAAAAATTTAAACATGCTTGTTTGGAAAGCTGTTTATTCAGATGGTATCTATAACAAGACCTCTAATACCTTTGGCATTTCCATGTTGTTAGATTATTAGATTTGTAAAGATGTGTTGTTATTGGTGAATGCATGAATGCTTCTTCAGTGCAGTTTTTCTGCAGCTCCGTAACTTATGTGTCTATGTAGCTATTGCAATTAAAATTGACTATAAAATATAGCAAAGTTTATGGACCTGTGTAGGTGTTTTAAAAGTCAATTATTTAGATATTCTAACTATTGTTCAATCTCATGTTTGTAAATACTGGTGGAAGTGTGGTAGGATTGGAAAGTGTTTTGAACGAGATTTCACTGTAAGTATAGCTCTCAATACTCTTATTTTATCATATTTGTAGTTACAGTGGTGCGTTTTGTTAAATTGTTAATCGTGCTTAAGGATATACTCTTCTTGAATTATGACAAATTACTGAAGAGATCTTAAAGAACTAATGAGCTACTTTTCCATAACCACTGCCATATAATGATGTTGGTCCATTTTTGTGATCTGAAAAGAGATCCTCTAGGATCCACTGCAACTTTTCATAACGAGCTAGATGTGATGCAAATTTTGGTAGCATTAGGTTTCAAGATATCCATAATATAGGAGACTCAGGAACGACACACTCAAGGCCACAAATCAGTAGAAACAGATTTAATTTTTTTTCTTAAGATGGAAAATCTAAGCTGCTGCGTATGTATTTTAACTGGTGTTTCTCTAACAGAACATATGGCTTACTACCTTATTGTGTCAACATTTTAAAACTTATTGTAGATATCCATTTTTTCTTTAATCATTGAAAACTGGAATATCTTAGTTTAATTTACATGGTATTATAACGTTAAAATCATTGTTAGTATGAATTTTTAAATTTTCATTGGTTTCAAAGATCAATTGGTTCAATATGTGAAAATTATGAGATACTGATAGCTTTGGAAGGTAAAAACTTCATAAAAAACATTTATCATTTATCATCCATTTTAAAATATTCAATTTGTAGAAGTTAAATCAAAGTTTCTATTTATTTATTTCATTATTTATATGCAAAACATTCTTCTTGCACATAGCGGTCTTGAATGAGGTTATATAGGTATACTTTATGCCTGTTTAAGTTGTTTTCACTGGAAGACAAAAGAAACTCTCTGACCATGGTGTGACAGATGTATGTTTGCTGTTAATTTTTTATACCAATTATATGATTAGAATTTTCAAATGATTCTTTCTAATGGGAAGGGTCTCTCTTGTCTTATTTTATACCAAGATTGATTGAACTAATGTAGCGCTACAGTTTCATCTGAATATGTATTGCCTATGCAGATATTCTTAATGTATATCATCCATTTATTTTTAACACAAAATGTGGAGTGATTAAATAACCCAGTTAATCACAGAAATTTGAAAATTGTGGCATATTTGCTTATCTTGCTAAAGTCTCTGGTGTCTTAGTAAGTTCTGAATATCACTCTCTCCTCACACGATTTACATTTCAAAAATATTTTAAATCATTGAATGCAAGATGTGTATTAAATTTCTCGTTCCAAGAGAGTTATTTTTTTACAAAATTTGGGATAACAACAGAATGTCAATAAACAATTGATGTGGTTTTTAAACCCTAAGTTTAATCAAAAATAGGTTGATCCATTGAACATGTAGGCATAAAATCAGTTCTGAAGGGCTGAAATAATGGAAAACTTCTTATGAGTTATATACAGAGGTTTCTTGTGTTGTGCAGTTGATTTTCAACTAAAAACTTTGATTTTTGGGTGTGGTTAAGGTTGAATTGTCTAATCAACAGTATCCTTGTATCGCTGGTAAATGTACAGTTTTACATAACTTTATAATCATGTCTGCTTGAAATTGTACAGTAATTTTGCTAAGCAATTTTTATTAACTTGACTTTATACAAGTAACAGCTATGGGAAGAATTACTATGGCTGTGCCCTTACGGAAAAGGACGATGACCTCAAAGTTCAACCACTGTTGATATACAGTTTAGGATAAGGAAATACTCTAAAGAAGTGTGATTAATGTAATACCATTTGGTGGAAAATGGAAGTTTGCTTTGAATGCAATAATGTACCTTTCTGATGAATATTTATTTATCTTCAGTTTCAGACTCTTTACGATAATTTTCTTTTATCTTTTGAGTATTTATAATGATGAAAAAATGTGAGATTTTTCTATAAATATTTATATGTTGAAATCGATCGAGTTATTCTATGAAATTTAGCCCTTTCTGTATCTTTGTTATGGTTGTTAATAGTAATTGGTTATCTCTGAGAAAGATGCTGGCAATTGTTACATTCCACTGCAAATTGAGGGCCTGCAGTGACACTTGTTAAATTTTTCTTATGGATTCTTAAGTAATTAAATGATTGTTCTTTGTAAAATTAACATATCAATCAGCCATTACATGGTTTAATCAGGTGAAGTGTCCTACAATTGTCCAGATGTATAAATTTGTTGCTGTAAACTTGACACTTCATCTAATATTCCCTTCCAATGATATTCATCCATACAATAATGCTCAGTGAACTGCTATATTTTTATGTAGAAAGATGAAATAAAGGTATTTTTACAGCAATGTATTTTTTAATATTTTACAAAGGTTTATTTTCCACTGATTTCAAATATGGTGCAATTAAAACTAAATGAAATAGCCTTTGGCAAGAGATTGCCTGAGACAACAGGCAGCCTTGTGTAGGAATAAGATAATGGAAGGAAATTAGTGAAGAAGAACAGGCCACTGGTCTTATGTAGAAGAAGAAATAATGTTTCTTCTCATAATATTCTTTCATACATACATTACATATTTTCAAATATAGTGAAAACAATTACAGCAAAGGTCCTCCTGAGCCAAATGCGGCTCATCATGAGATGCCTAATTTTACAATCAATGTTGAGAAACGTTAGAAAATCACTACCCATTGAATATAGGAATGTTTTAACACGTTAAAAATTGGTATCCCATAAAATCTGGTATAGCATTAAATCAAATAATCTACTAGATAAATGAGAATATAACAATATACATTATAACAAATTTATAATAAAATGTTAGTAATATAAAAGTATAATATTTACAAGTACATAAATTAAAATAAAATTATTGCAGCAGATTAAAAGTTTGGAGTAAGCAAGCATTTTAATAATCATCATCATAGGTCATTCAATCCGTAGATTGGTTGACTGCAGCCCTCCATTCCTCTCTATCTAAAGCTAACTTTACTAAATCCTGATATCTCTTCTTTCCTATATCTCTCTTTATTTGGCTAATATATTCATCCCTTGGTCTTCCTCTTGCTGCTTTTCCTTCTATTTTTCCCTCAAATACGTTCCTAACAAATTCATTGTGTCTGGTGATATGTCCAATCCATCTGGTTCTTCTTTTTCGGATGATGCTCCATATTGTTTTAACCTCTTCTATTCTTCTGTATACTTCTTCGTTTCTTACCTTATCTGTCCATTTGATCTTCAGCATTCTCCTCCAGCACCAGGTTTCGAAGGCTTCTATTCTTCTCTGGTCCGCTTTCCTAATGGTCCATGTCTCTGATCCATAGAGTGCCACACTCCAGACGAATGTTTTCAAGAATTGTTTCCTTGTCTGTAATCTTATATTCTTTGAGCATAGTAGTGGCCTCTTCCTCATGAATGCCTCCTTTGCTTGGGCTATTCTTCGCTTGATGTCTGTGGTACTTCTCCCATCCCATGTTATGCATTTTAATAATAATAATGTTTTATTTACCACAAACTGGAAAACCCCAATTACATGCAGTATAATATATAAAATAAATAAAACATACATAAAGATAAATACATGACAAGAAATTTACAATAGATTAAATTTTTTTTTTAAATTGAGTAAATTTTCTGCTTTAAAGACAGAAGCAAGTCATGAAATATATCTATATCAGGGGTTTTACTGAAGACCTCATTTGTCGCTCTCATTTTCTGACCATTGGTTCATATCGGCATACATCAACTCACCCAAAGGAGTCCATAAACAGCATGTTATGCCTAGAGCATCTCAGTGGCACATCAAGGCTCACAAGCAAAATACGTTTGCCATAGTTTACAAATCCTGTTACAATGTTTTGAAGGAACACAATATCCACCACAGCACGTCGTTTTTAGGTATTACCAAAAATTTTAAAATCAATCCATTTCAGGAATCGCACTTGAATCTTTTCAACTGCTTCAGTTAGAGTGGTGTGATTCCAAATCACACTATTATCTAATGCAGGCCAAACAAGGATACAGTAAGTATTAAATATGGTTTTTATTGAAAAGTTCTCTATAGTATTATGCTTCATAAAGCCTAAAAGGAGAAAAGCCTTGGAACAGACAGTTCTGATATGTAGTTTAAAACTTATTTTTTTGTCAAAAGCAACTCCTAGATCAGTGTAAGAATATACGCATTCTAAGGGGATACTATCAATTCTGTAGTCAAACTTGTGAAACTTGTTCCTTAGTGTGAAGGAAATAGTCTTAAATTTGAATAAATTGGGATAAAGGCTCCATTTCACACCAGCAAAGGAAAGCATCCAGGTCGTTCTGCAAAATTCGGCAATCATCGGGGAAGATAATCTATTTGATATTTTAAGATCATCTGCATAGAGAAGGCAATCACTTTGGAAGCTCTGAGACAAGTTGTTGATAAAAAAATTGAAGAGTAATGGACCTACAATGGCCCCTTGAGGTACTCCCAAAGTCACTCTGCCACAAGGAGAGAGGACACAATTTACTGCAACTCTTTGAAATCTACCATTTAAGTAAGATTGGAGCAACCACAATAATCCACCACCAACCCCAAAGGCTCCAAGTTTTTTAATCAAAGACCATGGTCTACCTTATCAAAGGTAATGGCGAAATCAAAATATATCGAATCAGTTTGAAGTCCCAAATTTATCGCTTGCGCCAAATTGTTGGTTTGTTCCATAAGATTTGTTTTTGTAGAGACTTTTTCTATGCAAAAGTCGCAATACCTCGCGCCATTCCTCCATAAGTAATATTTGATTCATGATGTTGGACGAAGTATAGCTTACTGAATTCGGAAAAAAATTCTATTCTATTTAATACATTAGGTATCTCCAAACTTGAGCATGGTTAAGTATTCAAAGTTTAAAACTGAGTCGAGTTGATATGCAGGACGATAAATTATTTACCTAGTGATGTAATTAGTATTTTACCTGATGAAAGTAACAGTGTATATAGTATGGTTAGTCTGGCAACTGTTATTAGATTTGCATCAATAGCAATAACATGATTCATGTATTAATTTTATTTGACTGTTAGACTGGTAAAAATTAAGCTTCGTATAATTTACCCATAGCGTGGTGCTGCAATTAAATCCTCAATCCGGAATAAAGCGTACTTGACATTTTCTAAACGTTCATTTCCCGTAACCCTGTAGTTTTCGTGCATTGCGCATTCTCAATCCACCATCTGGCTAAATCTCAAAAACATTTTTAAACGCCTTTAGTTTAGCATTCATCTTAGCTTTAAGCTTAATGACACGGATTGATACTGAAAAATTATAATATAGACTGTATAAATTTGAAGAGAAATTCTTATTTTTCGTCACTCAATTCCTCTTTAACTATTTATTCACTATATGGCGATATGAATTCCATTATTTCAAATAAGACTAGAAGAAAAGAAAGTAAGTGAACGCGGGTATTCACTCGAGATTTATTAAAAAGGAATCACGGGAATCTGTTGAACGCTATCCGTGTGCATTGGTAGTAGAAAATTAACTTCGTGTTTCCCGGTAAGAAACAAACTTATCGCTACTGAACTGTCTCACACCGAAAAATGTCGCGGCGCGCTCATGTGCGAATCGTATGACAGCTGGTCAACCTCGGTTTATTAAGGTGCATGGTCCGTGATATCTTCCTTTTTGGAATAGAAATTTTTTCTTCTGAGAGCGATTTCTGGTTTACATAAGAACGAAACTTTCTCTCGGTTGTAAGAAATAATATGAAGGAGTCACAAGAGAGAGGTTTCATTATAGAGATACTTTACCTATCCCATTCGATGATATGGTCATCTCACTTGTTCGATATTTTTAATGCCCATTTTTGTCAAAGAGTGAATGCAATACCCCTTGTAAAGTCGTAAACGAACTTTTTAATTGCTGGAGAAAGTCTATCACATTCGAATGTTTTAACGTGCTAGGTATGGTCTGTCAAAGGAGAAAGCGAATGTGTGTTGATTTCTTTGAATCTTATAAGTCGATTTAGTCTTTAAACACATGATCACTCCTGTAAATTTATTCCTGTTTTAGAATTTAGATGAGATTGGCCTAATTTTATATCGATCAAATCCTAGTAATCAATATATAGACAATTATAGTTTGGATTTGTTTATATCAAAAGTAATTTTTCCTTAATTACTTGTTACTAAATTGAAATCATGATTTTTTCGCGTTGTATTCATGGGGAAAGGGAAGTTGTTATTCATCCCCATGGTGGCTGATCCTTAAAAGGGACTGAAGCATGGCGTTTTCTTCTTTGTCAAGCATTTACCCTTCTCGTGCCATCTTTAGCAATTAGGGTTTTTAGTGCAAGAGGATGAAATCTCAAGAATTGTGAGAGAATCATGCTAATGGATTAACTTACATCTGCAAGTAGGAGGCCACAGTGATGTGGTTAATGAGTTGTGTAGCGTGCAAGCAATGTTATTCATTCTGGAGGACCTTTTGCAGCAAAATAAGAAATCCTTCAATCCCTCGCTGCATGTGAGTATACAATTATGGGCATAAGTAGTTACTCTCTCTCTCTTCATATCATATTCTTGTCATGGAGCCAGGCTTAAAATTATTCTGCAATGCATAATGCAAGTGGTACCTTCCTTGCAATGAATTTTTCTGAAAGATGCTAGGGCAGTGGCAGGTTCTCCCTTGTTATGTTTTGATTTATAGCTTATGTTCCCTTAGTTTCTCAAAAGCATTATTTTTTACACGATACAGAATGCTGGTGCAGTCTTCGAATATGAAATCTTGGGAATGTAGTGATGAATTTTGTCTTCTTTGTTATTCAAAAATTTCTGTCGGTATATGTTGTTTATGCTTCAAATTAATAAGTAATTACAAATATTTTAGCCTTTATCTCTTATATTTCGACTTCTGTATGTGAAAATTTCCTATCTGCTGATCCAGTTGATTTATGTTGGCCTAGTTTTTATAATTACTTTCTTTGATTGATTATAATAGTATATTTAGAAGTTCCCATTTTGTTAATGAATTTGAGCTATTAGTTGAGTTTTGCATGGTGAGCATTAATGACAAGATTGATTAATTATCTTTGAGTTTTGTTTTCAAATATTTGTCTTTGGATAGGTATCTGAACAATTTCTCATTGTCTCTATTTCATTACTTCAGTTTCCATTTAGCCAAGTTAAGTCATACCTGTCTTTAAGATTCTCTTGCGCATATTGGCTACTCAATTATATTTTCAACATTTGCAATAACATTTCTAGTATTAAAGTCATAATCATCCAAGATATAGTATTGTGAATTTCAATTATTTGCCTTCTATTTCAATGATCCTTTTTGAGTCATAAAGACTCTCACAGTTATAATTTATGTATGATTTTATCATTCATTTGGTTGGAAGGGAACTTCTTGAAAAGTTACTAGGAGTATGCTCAGTTGAAATTCAGATTCAAAAGAGAAAAAGAAAAATTAATTGAGAAATCTCATTTTCTTTTAATTTAGTTGTTCTTTATTTTTAAGGTGCAACATTTTAAAATGTGCATGCTTTCTTCTTTTAGTATTTAGTACTTGTATGTAGTTGCAAAATTAATTTATTTCCAAACATTAGATAGATTTTTAAAAGAAATTGTTTAATTTAAGAAAACTGCAGTTACATTTATGTTAATTTTGGTGAAAAATCCCTATCATAGGGTATTAGTTACAGATGACAGAATGAATATTTTTATATTTCTGCAATGAATCAAAGATTGTTTTGTTTCCAGGGAATTTAATCATAAATAACACATTTATAGTTAAAATTATGCATCTTTTCCTAAGCAGCACCTTCTCGAAGTATATCTTAACCATTTTATTTGAAGTTTTTGATTTTTATGTTGCATCAAAAAGCATATATTGATGAATATCCTGGATTAGAGTTATGAAGAGATATTTAATAAATTTCAGCTAAAGTGTCAACATATGAGGATAATAAATCTACCAAAAGCTACCTGCCTTCTTTCTTTCCAAAACTAAATAGGGAAAATTTCAGGTATATACGGCAGCTTTAAAATAATAAATATGATTTCTGCTGCTGGAAGTTTAGTGAAGCAGGTGACCTTGAGAATTTGCTGAGGCTTTTCATGCAATTGATTCTTATTCCTTACTTCTTCACTGATCGCATTTAAATATAATTCTTTTGGATTCAGGTAAATTTCCCATTGATACCTTTTTTGGTATTAATCATCTATTTTAGGAACCTTTTCATGAGGAAAGCTGTTCTGACATCATTTCATTTAGTATTATTTAAATATTTGTACATGTAAGACTAACAAGTATGAATTATATGTTCATAATTTCCTTGCAAAAGTAGCACAGAAAGAGTTTCAGTTTATAAAATTAAGAGTTTAATAATATATTTAATGGAAGATAATCATATGTAGCAATATATTCTTAGCTGAAATTCTGTGGATGCAAATGACCTTGAGGCCTAGAGAAAGTTTGGTTTGTGTATCTTGTACGTTCCACTATTCCTTCATTAGGAATGATTTTTTGCTAAATATCTTGATCTCTCTTTTGTAATTTGGGCAATAGATTCTTTTTCCCTTTGTATATTTAACATTTGAAGCACTTACTAGATTATTAGAAATGGCACACTAATTTCGATCATTAGTATCTATTCCTATTTTTGGTTAAGATTTGCAGCACTATAAGAAGTATAGATTTTTAAAAAAAGATGTTTGCATAAGTAGGTCGTAACACTCTTCATTTGATTTTATCTTATCTTGGTATAGGCAGTTGGTCACTGGCATATTATTGCTGCTTGGCCTTACTTACCGAAGAAATGTGTTAGATTAATTTAGTTAGTTTCCAATGATGCATAAGAAGAATATGATGACTTTTATTACTTTTTAGCTTTCTCACTCTCCTGAGGATATCACTGTAGCTTATTGTGATAGAAGGAAATATGGAAGGATTATTGTTTAATTCCATTCTCTTTTGCTGTATTAACTGCTACTTTATATGTGCTGAATATCTTGTGCATTGTTAGTTATTTTCCTACCATTGGTAATTTCTAAAATGTCTAACCTGCATTCATTCTCCGCATTCCTTTTCTTGCCGTTTAACAATTTATTAACTTTACGATGTTCATTCATACTTTCTTCACCAGACCTCATTCTTTTATGTAATCTCATGCTTCAAAGATTGTATTATCGCATTGTAAAATTGTAGGTCCGCACTTACTTTTAGTTGGAATATATTTTAATAAATCTTTGTTCAATATTTTTAAATATTTTAATTTACCCAACATTGAAATTCCTTTGTCAGGTGGCCTCGATAACTATCAACATTTGCCTCCTGAAAACTGTACGTCGCCATATTCTTTGTGTTTGCTATATTTCTATGGCCCCAGAAAATAGTAGTTCTTTATTTCTCTGATTATCCCTGGTTTGATGCCAAAGCGTAATTTCGATTCTACCATGCATTTCCAACGGGGATAACGAATTTTATTTCAGGACCTTCCCAATAAGATATTGAATGGAAACTTTGGAACATGTCAGAATTTTGCTTGGTAGGCAATGCGAACGGGTCCTGAGATTGACGCCAGGCGGTCGTTTGCGCGAATATTTGAAAATATTTTTGAGGCCTTTCTCTGTAAGAGAGAGGATAGAGAGAATAACCTTCCTCACGGATGATTTAATTTTCTTCTGGTCACGGTTGCTTACAAATAATAGTAATTTCATCTAAGTTAAGGTAAATGGATTAATAATTTTCCAAAATTTAAAAATTGCCAGTGATGATATCATCCATTAAGCGATCAAATAAACATCGCGTGTGTCATTTTAAATATCAGGTTGAAACCATTTTCTTATTACCTCCTCCTCCAGAAATCCCACAGCCATTGAATTCGATACTCTAATTCTCTCTAACATGAGCCTCTACTGTCTTATGTCATGTAATAGCATTCAAATAAATTTAGGAAATAAAATTTGGAGTTCTTTAACATTGTATATTAAGCCGCCATATCTTTAAATTGCAAAGGGGGAACGAGATAAATTGTAGCTTTACGCTAATTTAAGTTTCCTGCAATTTAATTTTTTGTAAACTATATGTTGAGAAGTGGAAAATGGAATTGATCCTGTATTATGGCAGAGCACATAGAGGCGAGCGTATATTGTATTAAATGGAAATTGAATTATTAGTGACTCTATGTTCTCTCTCCATAGCGGAGGATATCATTTTAAATTTTATATAGCCAACCAAATTACATCATTGATATAAAAGATTAGGGAAACTCTAGAATACATTAGAATAATCCATGAAACTCTGCATAGTAGTTGAAGACCTTAAGAGTGAGTGTTAATTAAAGAGGAACATTCTTATTCTTTCCTTAAGTAGATGAAGTAAAGCAAAATCATTTAGGGCCATTATTTAAATTTCTTTAATCTGACTTCATAGTTATAAAAATTTCAATCCTAGTATAAAACATTGACAGAGATCAGTTAGATATATCTATTGATTTAATAATTGTCCTTCCAGTTCACTAGAATATTGCCAGTTAAAGTAAGAAAAAAACTCATCCTTCTCTGCTAAAATCTCTACATATTTCTTGGTAAAATGATATTCTTCTAATTTTGGATATTTTTAAACCACGATGTTATCACAAATCTCATGAATTGAGTCATGCAGATAAAGGAACTGGAGGTCCAGAATATGTGAGATCATCACCTCTTTCCACAGGGTTATAAATAGTTAATCATTCATTAATTAATCATAGATGAGTCATTTTTGAAGTGTATAAGGGTTTCCATCATTTCCATGTGGGAGTACTAGATCACCAAGAGCCTGGAATCTCCTTAAGAGAGAAGATTTGAATGAAGAAGAATTGTTGGAGATGCTTTTCTGCAGGCAGATGCAGAGATGTCGGTAGCATTGGATGAGAATATGGTATGATTTTTTTATTATTTTTCTCTGTTTTATACTTATTTTCCTCTAAAATTTTGCCTGAATCTTATATGCATTGACTTCATAGATCTTATCTTAATTTAATAGCAATTGCTTAGCATTTTACTCATACCTTTATATTAGCTATAAGTGATTGGCATATATTTCTAAAGCAGTAATCAGGATTTGTAAAGTAGAATGTAGAGTTCTCCAAATAAATGGAAAATAATAAAAAAAATAATTTTAACAATAAATACATTTTCAGAATCCTTCTTTGTAAAATTGTTCTCTTTGCATAGCCAATGATAGGCAAAAGTAATATGGTGTTTCTTCTGCATTTTTCATTCTGAGGTATTTAATTACATTTAGCCGAGAATTTTATGTTTTAAGTGAGCATTACTTCCTCCCTGTTGTAAGAGCTTATGAAAACTATGCTAACATGATTTCTTTGTTTAGCATGCATAGAGAAGAACTGGATTAACTCCTAGCCATTGAAGCAGTTTTTGGCTCAGGGGAATAGAGGTGGAGGGTGAAGAAGATGGAAATCTTAGAGCAGCCAATGGAGTTGAAGAAAAATTTTTTACTTCAAGAAGAGATATGCCGAGGAATTAAGTGATAAAGAATCTGTGAAATAGCAGTGAGACTTGTGTGTTCCTCAGCCCACATTTGTATATTTGTTCACCGTAATTGTAAACGCATGTATTTTGATAGTATTGTTAATTGGTAATTAATAGTGTTCATATTTAATACTATCCATATGCTTTGAATTAGATAATTACTATTGCTGCAAACTGTTAACTGCTGAATGCTAACAGATAACTTCTACTACTAACTTCTGTTAATTACTAACTACTTCTCGGTTTTATCTTATTCTCAAGGTTTTGGATCATTCCTTTTCATGCATTTTGAGGATGTCCTCAATGTTTTCCCTATTGATTTATTCTTTTCTTCTGAGAATTCAATATCTTTCTTTTTTGACAGCATTTATTTAAAAGACCATCTAAGATCCCTAACCTACCTACCTTTAGCTTAGAACTTAGCTCACTCGAGAACATTTTTCTGCATGCAACATAAGAGCCTTTTCTATTGCATTCTTTTATTGTGAAAATGCATGTATTTTGCTATATTTAATTCTTTCATTTTAAAATCCTTAATTGGTTTTTTTTTATGTGTAATTTCTTTGCCAGATAACTCCTAATGCTTGTGTTATGTAATCATAGTAGTTCATTTTTATTATTGTGCACGTGTGTTTTCCATTGTCATTTTATCAAGAATCTATTGTTTTATTGCCTTACTTAGGTGGTTGACATTTAATTGGAGTTGTTCTTATAACAACTGTATGTAATTCAATGTTTGTGAGATTGTATTTGTAGGTATTGTAATTGTGATCAAAATATGAAGTTTGCTGCCATTTGGAGGTTTCCATGGGGTTTCCAGCTCAGGGTTAATGCAATGTGGTATGGTAGGTCCCCTCAAAGTCAAAGGTAATAAATTTTTATATTAAAGAAAGATTGTGTTTTTTTACTTAAGCTTCAAATGCCTTTATTCCCTTATAGTCCAAGAAAATTTTCTCATACTGCTTTATATGCAAAGAAACTCGAATGTTTCAATCATTCATCTCATTACTTGAGATAAATTGAAATCTTAATTTCTAATCACAAATACCTTATGTAAATGTTATAAATTATTAGTGGAGAGTCCCTCTGTTTGTCTCCCCTTTTAATTTGGAAACTAATTGTCATAGAGCCATCAGACTAACTGCATTGAATTTCTAATATGCTGAAAGCCTCACAAAAACTATTTTCATTTTATGAAGGCTCGGGTTCGAACCCAGGACTCTATAATACATTTCCATAAGGATTGCACGTAAAATTTTATTGTATCCTCCAGGCTTTGTTACTTTTACAGAAGTAATTTTACAACCAAGGTGATTGTTGAATGCAATACATTCATTTTCCCACAAGAATACATGTTGATTTAATTATTCAAGAAAATTTTTAAATATTTTAAAATACTAATTCAATATTATATATTATAATTTATATTAAACATCCTCAATTCTGTTATTTCTCCCTTACATTACTTTTAATGATATTCCATCAATCAGTTTTTTTTAAGAGAAATTGATAATTATGGAGTTAATCTAAGCAGCCCCCAAAAGTACCCAGATTGGGAGTAGGGTAGAAAAGGAAAAGGACTGGTTAGAGAAGAGCAGGTGCCTGTGAATTAGAGGTTTAATAGTTTCTAATTCAGTAAGTTCAACAAAAGTTTTCTCATATATAAAACTATGGTTATTTCTCTGAATCATTTTAATTTGTTAATCATTTTAGCCATATTTATCACATATAACTGCAGATAGACTTTATTTACTGCCTCAAACGATGTCACAAAGGTAGCTTTGTTTTTCAATTAGGTGATTATTTTTTCCATTGTTCTTCCTGCCTTATCATCTCTGGCCCATTTAAAATTAGCATTTTTAGTGAGTGAATTATGCTAATGTGTTACCATTTATCATCTCAGGTATAGTCTTCATTGTTAAAAGGCTTATAAATATCTTATTTCACTTGCATCTCTTTTTAAATTTTCGATGATGTATCAAACAATCTGTTCCATATATGGATGGGCTGATGTTTTATTTATTTCTGAAGGCAATGCATCATCAAGGCTGCCAGATGTCCTCTGCTGCCCTCTTCATTTATAAATAAATGTGGGAATCCTATACCTTCCTTATTCTTCCTTTCTTTTTCTAGAATCTTGTAGCTAATTAAAATGGGCTTTGGGAAAGTCATTTCATTTTTATTATCATGGCTTTCTGTAATCTTGAATGATAATTTTATGATAATAACAGTACCTATTCAGATATTCAGTAATTTATTCAGGTTTACTTTGATGGGAGGGATTTAAATCTTGACTTTTCCATATTTCTAATTGAAATAAATGTTAGTAACAAGATAAGACCGTTATAGCCTATGGCAGTGTAGTTTCTTTTACTATAATATATTAAGAAATTGAGATCATTGATGAGAATGAAACAATTTTAATTATAGTGATCTTTACAGATGAACAGCAGCTACAGCTCCAGAGTTATATTTTTTACAAGTTCCATTTTTCTATAAAAACTAAAATATAACTCAGCCAACATAAATAAGGAAGCTGCAATTTACATATCAACTTCAGTAATTTTCTAGTCAAGGAAATGTCTGAGGATATCTTTTTCTTGATTATATAGTGCAATGCAAGTAATTACCTGTATAATACAAATAATAATTATTTTTCAAAGATGATACTTTCAATATATAAATCCTAACACAATTCATTGTTTTTTGTAAATTAGTATTACCTTTCTCAGCAATGAAATATTTTATATCATTGTATCAAATCATAATTTATTCCTTCCGTTCCAAGATTCCTCTTGAGCATTTTCTTATAGTTGACCATGTATATGTTTGTTATATCCCCAAATCATTTGTTAGCTCAAAATTATTTAGAAACTCTAAAGAATATTCCTTTTTGAAGTAGCCGTTGATTGAAATAGCTCGCATTGAAAGCACATTATTGTGTCAGTTGAATGTTTTAATGATATCCAAGTAATTATTCCCGGTTCCGTGACAACTGAGCGCGGGACGATCGAGCGCTAGTACAAATGAGCGCGTCTCCTTTTCAGACGTTATTAATTAAACGAATATACGTAAATTATATCAATTTTGACGCTGAAAGAATTGAGCGGTAATTCTTTCAGCGTCAAAATTGATATTATTTTACTTGTATTCGTTCAATTAATAACGTCTGAAAAGGGGACTCGGTCATTTGTCCTAGCGCTCCGTTGGGACGCGTTCAATCGCCCCGCGCTCAGTTGTCCGGTCACGATTATTCCCTGGGTATCCCGACAATCCCTTGCGACGGACACGGGAGTGGTGAAGATACATTTTTCATTATTATTTTAATAGGTAACTTTTATGAAAGATAACTTTATCACACTCGCCGGGTGGCCGAGTGTGAACATCGCGCGTTCGGATTCCGGGACCGTCAGAGCTTTTATGGCAATATTTTTGATAGGAGGATACTCATGAAACTATAGATGCTTATAGATGGATGGGGGTCATGGTGGAAACGTAATATTTTCGAGTAGATCTAATCTAAGCTGCATTCGCTTACTGAAAAAGCATTGATTTTCGATGTCTGCCACACCTTGAAGAATCAAACACTCTTTGTACTTCGAGATGCATACTAGCGTTCGAGCCAAAGAAGAGAACTACAGACTTGCATCATACTAGAATAGTAAGGGAACTCCTATTCAAATTAAGAAAGGGTAGAACAATTTCAAGAAACTTAAGGCGAATATGTGCGATTATCTTCGACATAATATACGATGCTTAATGCGATCAACTTTGGACGTACGTCAACTTGAGTATTTAAATTTTGGCGATTAATAATTCGTAAGATGGAAACGGTTATTCTGAAAAATTGTACAACATAAGTTTTTCGTGCATAACGTAACACTTAAGCGGATCGGCGGGAGCAAAGGTGCGATCACCCTTCGCAATTAGATCCACCACGAAAAACCAAAAATTCCACGTAACTTCCCGACTTCTGTATGAATTATACGCATTAGATTCGGATTCGTTTGTCCAATTTGCCAGTCCTCTTCACTTCCGCTACCTATTTCTTAAATTCTCCATCCTCGAGGAACACCTCACGTATTCGCAATCAAGAGGTGACAGTCATTTCCAAAGCATGACGTACACGTCTCACCGATAATGAGTAAACAGTTGAGAGGAGATAGTGAAACGCTCTACAAAGTGCTCTTGTATTAAGGGAAGAGTTTAATGAAGCTAAGAGTGATTCCATCCCTGGGATCATATATTCTTCATATTTCTTCTTTGATCTAATTTGAGTACATGATGGAAGACGAACGTACACTATACCTGATAAAAACGCTCCATAAAGATACGAGAGAAAATATTTAATGGTAAACCATTGCGACGTGTATTACGAACCCCAATATGAAATGAATGCTACGAGGAGAAAATTAAGAATATTTGAGTAGTAAACTTAACTGTATTAATTACGTGAACGAAAGAACCCAGGAAAATTTTATCTCTTGTTAGAAAATACTATATATTAATTTAGGTATGATCAAAGATATTTCCAAGAATTTGCTCTTTGTGAAAATGACGAACATACCTTAACCTTGTAAACCTGTTATTAAAAACAGGACATTTGATATTGGACTTTAAATTGAAGTTGATGACCATCAATGTTGCGTGTAATTCGATTTTCGAACCGAAGTTATTTAAAAATTCTATAACTATAGAACGTTGAGTGGATAAGATTTGTATATCTGTGCGATTTACCTGGTATATAAGTAACAGTTCTTGTAGAGAAAACTTTATACGCACATACTTGAGCGCATATAAAAGTTTACAACATATCTGCGTTATCTAACCTGTGTAACTAAAACAGCGTAGATTGTTGCCTAAAAAATCAATTGCTTACAGCGAGCTTCAAGCGGAAGAAATGATTTCAAATTAAATCATTCTCATTATATACACGCTTGGTTTCATCACTGCAGGAGACGGTCGTGAAAGAAAAACTACCAAATAATATGATATTCTGCCCATGAACAATATGTTGGAAATTTGGTAAACTTGCGACTCTATATTTAACTAATCCATTTCCACTGCATAAGAATCTTTGCTTTCTAACTTTTGAAATGAAAATCATCATTAGATCAGTGGAAATTTATTCATTTGCGATTATTCCTTCTCTTAATATTTTTAACAACCGGTGTTCTCCGATATTGTTAAGCATGGGATAAATATCACCGAAAACAACTCCCTTTACTGGGAAAATCAAATTAATATCTAATTTAATCGTTTAAATAAGCGATTCTTTACCCAGCGTACGGTCCACTTTTACTTCCGCAGTAGGCAACATATAAGATTAAATCTGCATTGCCAGTCACCATCTTTAGAATTGATAATCATCTACTGGTGAATTTAATGAGCGACGTATGAAATTAATATAATATGGTGGGCTAAGACCGACCGAGACTTTGAATCATCGCTAGTTGTGCTAGAGCTATAGTAATAAAAGAGTTGTTATACAAGTTGCTTATCTTTCAAGACTTCATGAAAAGGTATCCTTCTTAGAAGTTTCTCTCATTTCACTTTCGAAGTAGATATAGGATCCTCTCCAATATGTCAGGTGTAACTAGTGATAACCAGAAGCCTCTCATCCTTCCAGCACTCCCCTGCATTAACTTCCCAGATGTCCAAAAATAGTAATGCTACAGCAACTCCCCAAGATGAGAGTAATTGTTGACTTTCACGGCAACTATCATGTTTCCGAAAAAAAAGTAGCAATAAAGAAAGCTAATGCTTCCAAGATGGAAATATTTGTTTAGTCGCATAACTTCTGTCATGTTAACGGAAGAAAATGCCGCATGAAAATGATTCCATCAGACTAACCTCCCATCCAACTTCAAAGATCACGGTCCTTCAATTTAACATCGATTGCTAGTCATTTCCATCATTATTCTATAAGTAAGAAATACTTTTTACTAAAATGTAATGAATTGCATAATGAGGATAAACCAATAATGTTGAATCGAATTTTTAATCATACCTTACATCATTGCACGGTGATAAATTTACCAGCGTTTTAGAAAAATAAGGTTCACCTGCAAAGCACTAAGCGTTGAGGCCTTGTGTCGTTCTAATGGAAGCTTTTCTTACTCGGAGAGTTTTTCCACTAACTTAAAGTGTATGTTTTGACACATACATTGCTCATTCGGGAGTATGAGTGTCCTGTGAACAGGAATCCTCCTAATTGTTCTTTACTATCTCGTGAATACCTTGGCTCGTGTTCGTACACGCGTCGCTCCTATAAGTCAAAATAAGCATATTTTTGGTTACAATCTAATGCGTGGCATATTTGCCATGGCGTTTTCCAGGTCACGGAGCATTTTGACGGTTTTCGAAGGTAATCTTAAGAAAGAATGCGGACCTTCCCTCCCCCTTCATTTTTCCATACCTCTTCCTACTCCTTATCTTTCTCATTTTATTCTTAAAAATTTTTCTCTCTCTGAGTCTTTATTAAAAAATACTCAAAAACGTCATGCAATACGACATTTATTCTACTGTCTTTAACCGAAACTATTTACGGCATCCGAAGGCTTTTCTATACTTTGTTTGATAAAAATCTCTTCTCATCTATCATCTCTATGAAATATTTCGGAACAAACTACCGTAAATATTTTTAGGAGAATTTGTTCGATGTCCTTCTAAATGCATGTTATCTATTGTTAACTGCACAAGTGTCTCAAGTTAAAGAACGAAAAATTGTTCTGGGATGAGTGATCGCCGTGAGATGCGGAAGAAGTGCGGAGATGTGACGATTAAATTTAAAGCACAATTGAATTTTTTAGCTTTTCGTTCCTGTTTATTCGTGTTTACTTAAGGAAATCAAATAAATGATTATCAATATCACTTTCGACGCTATCAAAGTTCATGGATGGCTCTAATGAAAGCGCTCCCTGGTTTGAAAGCCTGTGGTGGCCTAAATGTGCGGAAGATGTCTCTAAGAACTTTTAAAAGGACTAATACTACGTTGGCAAAGTTTGAAGGAAATTATTACCAATTTTATTTAAACTATTTAAATATTTTAATATTGCTATTTAAATATTTTAATATTGTCATTAAAAATTCAATTATATTTTCAAAGCGGTATATAAATGTAATTAACATAAATAATTAAAATAAACGTTAACTTCATTCTAAGGCAAATCATGGCCTTCTACAGTTTCATTCCTCTAAATTCTTGCATTCACATACTATTTAATTTATAAGACAATTTTCGTCCAGCTTTCCTCCATTCCATACCACCGTGCGCCGTACGCTTACTCCTGTTTAGCGAACTTTGCAGGGATCAATTTCTTCATTTTCTTTAAATAACACAAGCAAACTCTATGTGAGTAGCCTGCCTTCTGTCGCAGCGAAATAGAGGCGTTACGTCCTTTTTGTTTTCTCTCATTTGTGACGTTACGATCTTGGATCTCATCCATTCTGTTGGAGCTGAAAAAGAAATGAGTATATTTATTTTCCAATTCAAAAGATGTTGAATTCATCACGTAATTTCAGCGTATAAATTAAAAGATAATAATTAAATTTCCTTCTGACATCGTAATTTGAATGAATATTGATGTATATTGTTGTGCTGTTAACAGATTTGAAAATGTAATAAGCTGTACGTTTTATGTCGGATTGTTCTTAGAATTTCTCTAACTATCCTTCCCTGAAGAATATGCTGAGGATGGCTGAGTGGAAGAGAGAATTCCTATTGAATCAATAAATAGATCGTTGAGGATATTTGTAGAAATAAGAAAAGGAAAGTTAGCTGGGGAGAATATAAGTTATGATAAGTATTGTTTGAGAAACACTGAGCTTAAGCGATAATTCCTTCGATGGTATAACATTACAAAAACGATATTTTATAATAATTCTTAATATTCGGTTTTGTAATTTGAATGTGGACTTTATAAGTTGATGAGTCTTGCTCATAGTAGAGGTTAACAGTTTTAGCTACGAGGGTACTCTCTATTCACGACTTCCTCCTTCACATATTCACCATTCTGGAGAGTGTTTTCAGTAGTCCTTTTGACTAAACCATGCATTATCTGCGTGCCGATCCGGCACAAGACAAGAGGGGGCGTGTCCGGGGGGTTTGCCGGTGCGCCTAGCCGTGGGGACTTTAGTCGAATGTTTAGTTAGGTGAGGAATCCTAAGATAAGCCTTATATAGAGAAATCGATAAAATATCATACAACGACTATTTTTGGTGGTTATTCCCCGTATGGGTATTATACGATAAGATATGCAGGTCGGAATGTTTTCTGTTATTTTTCTAAATGAAAATGTTGAATTACTTATGTACGTATCCAAAGTATCAAGGATCAATCTATCGCAAGAGAATATAATTCACTACTGCATTTTTCTTACAACAAAGTGATGCATTTTCTTAAAATTGAAAGCTACTCTGAGCCACCAATAATTTGAGCAATAATAATTACAATACCTTAAAAATATTCTTAACTATATGAATTTTTTGAACACAAAAATATCCTCTCGGGTGAATGAACAAGTCGTTAAAATGTATATTTATGGAGATCTATATATGAAAGAGGCTTCTCCATGAATCCCAGAACGGGTCGCCAAAGCGCATCGGGACGACCCTGATTGCGCGTCCCGGTACCCGGTATCCGATTTTCTCCTATTTTAAAACAATTATGTATTTGAATCCGTTTCTCTGACCTTTCTTGAAACAAATAGATACCAAATAGGAATCTTTGAGACATTTACAAATGAATGATGAATGAAAGGACGCTAACACGGGATTTACCGGACCTGTAAATGCGTAATTTTTAGCACAGGAATGATATTTATCAAAAAATTACTTATTTACTGGTGTGGATCCCCTGAAAACTGATAATGTTCCCCTGGAAAACTCAAAAGATTCCTTAAATGCTGGACGGCGGACACCCTCGTGTTATCGCAGGTTTAACACTGTAAACATGTACTGCGTAATCGATAACAACGGATGACAAACATTCCATCTAGACTCAACCTCTTTCTTTTCCAAAGACGGTAATGCTAATTCAGCACGCCAAGATTAAAATAGTTTAATTTCATTGAAGAATATCTTAAATTAACCGTCTCTAATTTTAGCAATCCGTATTTTTTCAGCATCTGAAATATTAACAAGAAGCCTTTAAATCGAATAATTAAGTTCATAGAATATTTTGATAAGGGACAAATGTGGATTGCTAGATGAATATATCATAATCATCATCCGTGAATTTTACATTATGTTCTTGAGTAGGTAATTAACACCATTCATTGTGGCATCGTATCGTTGCGATTGAAGCTTTCCTTACTCGGGGAAATTTAAACGATTTACAAAAATCGGAAGTACTTGGGAAGATGACGTTGCGTGTAAAGAGAAACTCCTTAAGCCAGGTATTCTTTCCCTTTTCGATAACACCTCAGCGCGTGCTCTTACACAGTTCTCCCCCAGAAGTCAAAACACGTTAACTCTTGGTTAAAATCTAATGCATAGCAGTTGAGTCAATTCACGGAGATAGATCTGGATTTTCGAAGGTAACATAAAAAATGTATGGAGAACCTTTCAGACCTTAACACTATACCTGTCTGTGCCTTATCTTTCCAGTTGTGTCCATAGGATTAAACTTCAGTTTGTTAAATAAATTTCATCCAACGCCTAAATTCAAAAGTTAACAAACGAATTAGACGTTAATGTGATCCTTTTAAAGTCAAGTGTGATAATAAAGTGCGTATTCACAGCTATCATCGTAACTTTATGTAATATTTGAACATCTTTTCGATACATTCAGTTCAAAAAAGTTTCATATAATTAGAATTCGTTTTTTTTAATGTGTTACAATGTTTTACAGAAAATGCAGCTAAAATTTCCCCGGATTATTATTATTATTATTATTTATTATTATTTCACGCTGCGAGTTGACTTTCGCCAGGTGGCAGCATCTTACATTGTCATAATATACAAAACATTTTTACAATACAACAGTGAACTATTTACACAGTACAAGTAAGAACTATTTACACAATACAAGACAAATGTTATTTATGAACACACATATTAAGATCACATACACATCATTACATCACATATATATTAAAACTACCTTGATACCCTCACCCATACAAGCCAACATAAAGTAAATATAGAAATGAGTTTTCAAGTAAGGTTTTTCAGGGTTCCTGATAGGCCTTCACGGCTACCGAAGCGGTCCCGGGGCGCACGAAGTCCCCGCCGTACTTCACCCTACCAGGCAATCCCCTACTCATCTTACTTTTCGTCCTCGGCAGGCTCACAAATCTTTATTAAATTTTTCTTAAATCCCCTCAATGACTTTGGGAAAGGCTCTAGAGCCTCTGCAGGTAAACTATTCCAATTTTCAATTGTTCGGTTCAAGAAGCAAAATTTACTTGTATTAGTTTTTTGTTTCATATAGTTAACTTTATAGTTATGACCGCGTCTGCCTAAGAACTCTGATTTACTCACTCTATCCCTTAGTTCCTTATATGAAGGATGTCCTGTAAACATTTTAAAGAAGATCGCTAGTCTTTTGTCTGTTCTTCGTGACTCTAAACTATTCCATCCTAATTCTTTCAACATCCTCGTTACACTTTCTTTCCTGTCATATCTTCCTAAGACGAACCTAGCTGCCCTTCTCTGTACTTTTTCAAGAATTTTCTTGAGCCCTATTTCATGCGGATCCCACAAGCACTCTCCATATTCTAAAAGCGGCCTAACTAGCGATTTATACGCTATGTCTTTTACTTTCTTGCTCGATTTTCTAAGTGTTCGTATGACATAATTTAGCGCCTTATTAGCTTTCATTTCTACCTTTTCTATATGCGCATTCCATTTTAGATTACAACTGAAAGTTATCCCTAGATATTTAATCTCGTTTTCCTTCGGTATTTCATAATCACCTATACTATATGAATATTCTGTTTTATTTTTGTTAAAACTAATGGCTCTACATTCACTCGAATTGATATCTAACCTGTTTGCTCTTAACCAGTTAAGCATGGAATTCAGATCCTTTTGCAGTTCTTTGCTATCAACTTCATTAATAATTTTTGTATATATAATACAATCATCGGCGAATAATCTGATTCTAGATTTAACTGCATTTGGCATGTCATTTATGAATATAAGAAACAATAACGGTCCTAACACACTTCCTTGCGGAACTCCTGACGTTACCTCTATTTCAGTGGATTGTGATTCGCCAATTTTTACTTTTTGATGTCTGCCTTTAATAAATGATTCTATCCATTTTACTATTCTACTGTCCAGCCCCATAACGTTAATTTTTTTCATAAGAAGGTCATGATCTACAACGTCGAACGCTTTGGCTAAATCTATCACTATGGCATCGACCTGTTCTCCTTTATCCTGAGCTTCTACTAGATCCTGATGTAAACTTAACATCTGAGACATACATGAGTATCCCTTCCTAAAACCGTGTTGGAATTCGTTAAGCCAACCTTTCGTTTCCCAAAAATCTTTTAAGTAATCCGAAATCATTCTTTCAAACATTTTGCAAACAACACTTGTTAAACTAATGGGTCTATAATTCTTAACTGATTTTTTATTCCCTCCCTTGAGTATGGGTACTACTACGGCAGTTTTCCAATCCTTGGGAATTTGGTTATTATTAATGCATACGTGGAAAATTCTTCTAAGGTAAGGGACGATTTCCCGATCTCCCAGTTTAATGATTTCATTTCTTATTCCGTCCGGTCCCTGACTTTTATTGTTTTTTAACTTTCTCACTCTCTTGAGGATATCATTGTAACCTATTGTAAAAGAATGTGATATAGAAGGATTACTGCTTAAATCGAAATGTTTAGATGAATGATCCGCTACTTTATATGTACTTGAGAAGTACTTTCCAAATTCGTTGGCTATTTCTGTACTGTCATTTATTATCCCACCATCGGTATTTTCTATCACATCTACCCCGCAATCGCTTTTCTTCCTACGCTTCATATATTTATAAAAGGAACTGCTTCCATTTACGCTTAACATTTCGTACAAGAATTTGTTCTCCGCATCCTTTTTCTTGCGATTTAACAATTTAATAACTTCGCCATATTTAGTCATACTTTCTTGGTTATTCCTCTTTCTTTTATGTAAAATTCTTGATTTACGCTTCAAGGATCGTATTTCCTTGTTGTAAAATTCTGGGTCCGCGTTACCCTTTAGTTTTTTAGTAGGAACAAATTTTTTTAATCCTTTGCTCAAAATATCTTTAAAGCTATTCCATATCTCCTCAATGTCCGTGCCATATTCTACCCAATCATGAAACTCTTTTGTCAAGTATTCTCGATAACCATCGACGTTTGCCCTCTGAAAACTAAATGTGACCTTATCCTTTGAGTTTTCTATTTTTCTATAGCCCCAGAAAAGTTCTAAATATACTGCCTTATGGTCACTGATGCCAGGTAAAGTCTCACAAGATTTGACTAAGATCTGAGATCTAACTAGAAATATATCTATTGTGTTAGAGTTTCGCGTTGCTTCGTTTACCGCCTGCTGAAAGCTACCCTCTCCCACTAATGTATTTACCAGTTGCTGTGCCCTTCCCCCTGACCCTTTCTTCCCTGACCAGTCAGCATGAGGTAGGTTTAAGTCACCCGCTATGATACATGCCTTACCAATGTTCTTTGTTTCGCACGTCATTTCCACTAACCTCTCTATCGTATTTAACTCTCCCCCGGGGGGTCTGTACGCTGCGACTACCTGCAATTTTCGCCCGCTTGTTTTCTCCTGTATTTCTACCGTTAAAATTTCAAAATCGCTGTCCTTCAATATGACCGTACTAGAGAATTTTTTAGACACGCAGATGAAAACACCACCCCCTTTTCCATCTCTATCTCGCCTGTAAACCTCAAATTTTGAAGGAAATATTTCTGCAGAAGAAATTTCTACATCTACATCTACATCTGTACCCTGCAAGCCGCCTTTCGGCGTGTGGCAGGGGGTGCAAGCACCAGGACTCTATTTGCCCAGTCGATTATTTTCGCGTATTGTTCTGGGAAAAAAAGAATTCTTGTATCGACTGGTTTTAGCATCTATTTCTCTGATCTTTCTCGCTGGATCAGAACGGCCTATAAAGCAAGGAGGGCGCATAATCTCGGCTACATCTTCTATGAACGTGCTCTGTCTGAATTTATCAAGTAATTTAAATCTCTGATTGAGCCTTCTTTCTTCTAAAGATTCCCATCCTGCCTCCTGAAGCATCCGAGTAACACTTACCGATTTATCATAGCAATTTTTTACGAAGCGTATTGCCTTTCTTTGTACCTTTTCTATCTCGCGAATACAACACTTTTCAGCAGGGTCCCATACACTGCATGCGTACTCGAGGTGAGGCCTCACTAGCGCAAAGTAACATCGCTCGCGGACTTTTTCTTCGCTTTTACCGACTATTCTTTTGACGAAGCCTAGTTTCTTAAGAGCTCGCCCACATATGTTATGGATGTGGGTACCCCAAGTTAAGTTATTCGTGAGGGTTATTCCGAGATATTTTACCGAATCGACAGTTGATAATGTTTTCCCTCGAAGGCTATATGAATTATGATTGGCAAAGGATTTTCTTTCGAAAAAATTAACTACTGAACATTTATCTACGTTGAGCTCCAATTGCCAGTCGTCGCACCATTTTACTATTTTATCTAAGTCATTCGACAGGCTTAATCTATCGTCATTACTTTTTATTTCTCTGTAAATAACCGTGTCGTCCGCAAATATTCTAACGTTACTGTCGATGTGTTCATTAAGATCGTTAATGTATATTAAGAATAATAATGGCCCGATTACGCTTCCTTGTGGGACGCCTGAGGTCACCTTGACTAGGTTGGAACTAATACCATCTAATATTACTCGTTGTTCTCTATCGGACAGGAAATCTTTTATCCAACTTATTACTTGTTCGTTGATGCCCGCAAGTTTTAATTTGTACAACAATTTACGATGTGGGACTTTATCGAACGCTTTCCTATTCATCTCTAAGCCATGATTCCGTGCCTACAACTACATCTGCATCGCAAGAGTCTATTAATGTAATGAACTGATGAATTTTATTAACAATACTACGGCAGTTTACCTGCAAAAGCTTGAGAGCCCCACCCAACTTACTGTCACATTGCAATTTTAATTCCGTCTTCCTGTGAGCCGCCGCACCGCATAACCCAACTGGACCATCTTCCACCGCTCCATTTTCCTCCGTCGCCAGCACCTTTCCACCTTCCGATCCCCGCTCTAGTTTTCCGAACACTTGGCTCTGATAGCATTTAACATTAGCCTCCCAAGTTTGTTGCTCCCTCTCCTATTTAGATGGAGTCCATCTCTGGCTAGATCTTCTTCCCCTAACCAGCAATTCGGATCTACAAAACATAAATTTTGTCTTTGGCACACCCACTCAATTCCCTCGTTTATATAGTCTATCTTTCTTGCGGGAACATCCTTCCGTCTCAAAATGCCACTTATGATTATCTTCGCCTTCTTAAATTTCCTCTTTGCCGCTGCACACATATCCCAAACTAACCCATACACGTGATCTTTGCTCCTTGCACTCTTTATGTCATTAGTTCCAACATGTATCAGAACCACTTCTTCTTCCCTCTTATCATCAAGTCTTTCGATCCTCTTTTCCATCTCCTCTGTCTTCATTCCCGGAAAACACTCCACCACAGCTCCTTCAGCCCTCGGGATGTTCCCAGCATACCGGATCATGGAGTCCCCCATCACTCGAATGTTCTTCTTCTTTTGCTTCGTCTCTTCTTTCTCCTTTTCTTTCTCTCTCTCTGCTACTTCCTCCATATTCCTTATATTCTCCCTCAGTTTTTCGTTTTCTTCAGTTAAACTCTCTATCTTACTGTGCGCTTCTTTTAACTCTTCCTTCAGCCTTTCTATGAGTTCGTCCTTTTCAGAAATTGGATCTATCTGAAATATATGATTTGTTGTTAACTTGATGATTTTCAACATTGTATAGCCTGGACGATCGCTCTGAGATGAGCTATCGCTGAGGCATCTGATGAGAGTACGGAAATAATGAATTTTGATGCTGAAATGAAACCATCTTTGATTTTATGACTAATCTCTTCCAATTATTTCCGTATACGTGCACATAACGAAAAAAGGGATTGAAAGCTATTTCATATCTTGTTTAGCAATTACAAAGGATAGGCGATGTTTATTTTCTTCACGCGAAACACTTAAACTTAGTGTCCGACGAAATTAGGTTATATTATGCTATCGACGGAGGTACGTTATTTACGGTGCTATCGCTAATGAGAATGTGGTTCTTGGATGAGGGGATACAGGTGCGACAACTATGTTTGTTTAAAGAAACAGTTTCATTAATTTTTTCCCATATTCTAAATCTCACTTTCATTGTATCATTTGAGAGGGATGCAATTGTTAGGAGAGGATTACTTAAAAAACTGTACTGTGCTTAAATGAGATTATAGCTATTCGATTCCTTTTTTAACTTGCCCATTAAATTTCTTTAGGTGAGAGAATAGTGTGAATGCTGCACGTCATTTTCGCCTTGGCGAAATTATTGATGAAAGGACTTTTACTATGAGAAATGGTTCGTTTCCAAGTAATTGAAGTGAGATACGTAGTGCTCGAACAAGGAAGGTGATAAAACCTTTAACTGAATCCCATTCCAGATTCATAATCAATGATGGAATTGAGAAAATTCGCCTCTGATCCGATTCTTAAAAGGGCGAGCAGTCACTTTTGCGATCAAGTATTGCAAGGCCATCCATATGTTGACTTAAAATAGCAAATCTGATGAAAATAAAGATTTAAAAGATAACTTTTCTTGAAATATCACGGAAAAATCTGATTTTGAAGCAAGCACCCTAAAAATCTTTCCGACGCAAAGAAATATTTGGCGTACTAATATAGTATCAAGTTCAACTCTGGTTTGCTAAATCATCATGATAAGAGTTTGCAGGTCGGGGGGAAGTTTTCGATGATTTCTTATGAATCCGAAAATTATTCGCATGGTTTATGTTAATGGATATTTTGTAAAACAACTAAACGAGGAAATATGATTGGTCTAATTTCCCATAATGCCGATTTTCTAAGTATTAATACAAATTATCACATCCTCAAAATGCTATTCTTCATCACAACAGAACAACAACAGAAGAACTTTAAGACCTCACACGCGGCGATGAAAAGTAAAAAAATGTGAAAGGTAGAGAGAGCGATTTCTTGTGAATTTTTAAACACCCAGGGTTAAATATAGTAACTGAAAAACAATCAATTGTAGTAAATTTTGTTGAATAGTACCTCCACCAGCATACTTAGTCAAATTAGGCTCTAATTCGAGATGTACATTTTATCTGAAGTCATCCAACACGCTTTGCTCGGTAATTCCGTTTAACTCATTACTCCGATGGGACGAGACAGTGACACAGGTAGGAGAAGAAAAGGGATGAGTGAGGACTCCATTCGAACTCGAATACATTAAGGAGAAACATTACGTAAAACCTTTTCCCTTTCCCCTCTCCTCCTTCACGAGCAAAGTATATAAACCCTGAAATTTTTGTCGTCGACGCAGTCTTTGCCCAACGTTCGCGACGAGAACCTCAGTCGACGCAAGATCTCCGGGAGTTGAAATCACTCGAGGCGACCATGCTGTTTCAACGTTAACTTCTCGAAGATACCACATCGCCGTAGAGATGCCCGACCTAACGACGTGGTCTTTGAAAGATTGCTGCCTCGACCGAATCTGAAGAAGCCTCCTGGCAAAGAAGATGTGTGTGTTTGTGTAGTGAGCTATGGTCATTATAGTGAAATTTAGTGAATTGGTGATAGTGACTTCAAGAGGAGGTTCGGTTCGCCGATGGAAAGCTGAGGTCGGCCACCGCTGGAGGAATTCCTCAGCACAAGGTAAGGAATCTACGTCTTTCAGCTCGGAAAGGTGGTAGAGGGTAGGTTTCTTCAGAAATGGGCCCATCCAACGGGCATTAGAGAACAGGTCTGCATTAGAGTTTGGGGGGAATGGGAAATTAAGTGAAGTAGGGCCCACTTGATGGGCGATAGTGATTGGGGGGAGGGGAAATTGAAGTGATAGGTAATACACACACTAATACAGACAGGCTTTTTAGCCATTAGAAAATAAAACTTAATTTGTCTTCTAAAATTCTTCCTCTTCTATCTTTTCCGTGGCTACGGTTTTCATGCTGTAGCCACACCATGGTTTTTATAGGGCTGGTTATTTGCAACTGCTGACGCGAGCGTCCCGATCCCCCGAAATGACAAATTCCAGTTGCAGATAGCTGGCGAAACCCCTCCATTCAAAAGGGGAAACGAGCCTGGCACGATACGTCTTTGCGTGGTTTGGAAATTCGTGCACCTTTTTTGACCTAGTATTTCAAATGATTTATGAATTTAATTTTTAGTATAGATGTCTGTAAGGTTTGCTTATTTCTAACCTTTTTTTCCTTCTAAATTTCTAAAAAAATGTAATATTTTATTTCGTGAGAAGTTATTTATCTAATGATTAAACATTTTTACTTTTCCATGCAATTTAATAACATCGGAAGTTACGTATAGTTAAAATGTGCTAAAATAAAACTTTGACGATTTTCTTTTAATTCACAGAAAAGTTTCGCAGCCTGGCTGATATACTTCAAAGATCAATGGAAAACGTTTGCTCAGATGTGTACCATGCAGTACTACTGTTCAAGAGATGGTATAAAAAAACCAAATTAGGTAAGCTTCGGAATTTTGGAGAATATTGTCCGCAGAAGTTCATTAAGATTTGAAATGGGAATGTAAAGTAACTTTTATAGCTAGAGGAATTCATTAATCGAATACTTAGAACGCATTATTGAAATATTCCCAACTTAGGATAACATCTTGGTTCTTTATGGTTAACCTTTCATGCGAGAAATTCAGTTTTCCTAAATTTTCCACATTTCTGAATGCCAGGTTTTCCTCAAATTGTGTAAAATCGAAAGAGATGCGATCTCCTTGATTCTGATACTAATCCAGTCCACCAAAACCTTTTGGTTATTGAAAATTCATTTCGCGAGTACCTGAATATTTCGTAACAGATTTAATATTTCGAGTCACTTTCAGTAAGACGTACAATTCGGTAGTTGCGATTGAGCTTTTAAATTTTCAAAAATGTCATACCCTAGAAAATAAATAAAAATGTACTTTTACGATTTTAATTGCACACCTACACAGAACTAAGAAATTAGCGGTCAATAGGAAAGACGATTGTAATGCAAAGGTTGAAGACTGCAGTCCCTTGGAAATGTCCATCGAGACTCAAAAAATGTATTATTTTTGTGTATTCGAACTAGTCTCGGATATTGCGATTCGAGATCTACACGAAATAACATTAATATCTGATTTAGAGACGGTACTACGCATAGAAACTCGTTTCCTTAAGATGGATTTCGACGGTAGCGTTATGGCTATGATAATCTCTCGTTCGACAATCCGCTCCAAGTGAGGAGATCAAATTGCCGCCGGAAGTTTTCCGTAAATTCATCGGTTCAGAATTTTTGACGAGGTCGATGCCATAATCATTTGAGTAAACAAGAGCCAACTCTGAGAGGCATCGACTAATCGTTACAATAAATTATAGCTTTAAAAGGTAGTTAATTCTGGTCTTTTCCCGCAGAGCATTAGAGAAGCTAGTAGCCTGGATTCGATAAGGATCAGGTTGGTGTTATAAAACCCTCTCCCATATGCCACAGGCGGGATTTCCATATATGATCTTGATCTAGAATCTATGTTAGGTAGTCATTTATAGACGTTTGGGAGGTTCAATCATATATTGAGGCTAAATCGTTACTTACGAAATCTGGAATTTTAAAACCACTCTGCAAATATTTATTGCATTGCACTCTTATCAAAGTCATAGCTTGATGGATCCGCATGTTTCGATTTTTTCGGAATTTAAACGGGACACTTATAAGTAAATAAGTTTCCTCGAATTGCACGCTTTTTATTTAACAATTACTTGTACATTGTTTAACTATTAAAAAAATATTGAAAACGGAGGGTAAAAATTGACCTTAAAATTCCGAAATGCATCATCCCATATCAGGATATATTAGGAATTTGCATATTGTGTAAAAGCGAATAAGAATTCTACCGGAGCTTGGAAGAATTACCGATAAATGAGATCTGTAGTTTCCGTTAAAATTCTACTCCCTTTCGCTAGTAAACAATTTTGAATTAATTGTTATGATCGCACAGAATTTTATAAAGAATGCTGAAAGCGGGGTGAACTTTAATATAAGTTACTAAGTGGATCAAACGCTCAAATAGATGACACACAAGAAAAAAATGCAGAAGACCAGGAACAGAAAGTGATTATTGAGCCTTCCTGAACGTGATAATACACATTTTCTACAGTCTTTTCTTTTCACCCTATTTCTAATCGTGAAATTCTTATAATGTAGCATAGAAATTAAAGTTTGCTAATGCCTATTGCACATGAAAGAAAGATTGTGTACGTTACAATGATAGAATATAAAAAACTGAGGACAGCTTCCGTTACGAATCATGATCGAAAGCTGCATCATATCTAAAGATATAGTATAATTCTGGGAATCGACTTTCTTAAAACTGCCTACTCGTGCATCCTAATTTACGGGAATCATGACCTGAGTTAAGGCCTTATAAAAAATTGTTCCAAATGAGCGCTTGGAAAAAAATACGTTAGACGATACAGAAGGGATTTCAATCGTTTCTTTACGTATAATTTTACATGCGTTTCATTCACGTTGAGGACAGAACATTTTTAGTGATGCACGACAAACATTTAGAATATTGGAAGATTTCGATAAGTGCTGACGAAGAGTCTCCGCAATGCGTTACACATTCATGTATAACGCCTGATAAAAAACTAATCCTTCTCTAAAATTAATTAATGCGAAATAAGTAAGGTTTACGAGAACAATGGGCAAGATTGCTGGAAATCGAGTGGAACACGCCATATTTTTGACATATACACGGAAACAGAAGGGCACCGATGTACTTTTTCCTTCCTTTGAATTAAAAAATCTTAGTAGAATCTAATGGAGGACGTTTTGAAGTAATTGAATGCAATTTTGAGAGCAGTTTACGCAGTACAATGATCAGAATGTTCCGAGCCGTCAAGGTTTTTCAAACTGACTCTGTATTCAATATTTAAAGCCAAAGATAGGATTTAAACTCTAATATTTATTGATTTACATCATAATTGAACAGCTTTGACGATTAAAGAGAATGATTTTAACCAAAGTCTTTGGCGATATCCATATGTATGTATCTGTGTGAGCTATTTCATAGGAGTTCATTGACACGTATCAGCTGATTGCCCCTGTTCGCTAGCAAACAAGCATCGCTTTCGTACATGTCTGGTGGTCTAATTCACAGGATAATAATAATGCTCTCAGAGGCAATTAAGAAGACACAAATATTTGGAAAGAGTGGAGACCTGTGAACAGCCTGGAGGAATAAACATATAGGTTGATGATTTGAAAAGCAACATCTAATATCATTAAATGATGAACTTTTAGTAATAAACATGAAGTTCTACAGAATAAGACCTTTCATAAGTAATATTATAAAGTAACCTAAGAGCTACTCAAATTTTCATTTAATTTGAATAAGTGCATCTGAGAAAGAGATTCATAAAAATAATGACTTCAGAGAAGGAGAGGTTAGCATTTAGCTAGTATTACATTAGCCCCTAAAGCCATAAAGGGCTTTAAAGAGATCGTTGGATTCAATTACCAATTTTATGGCAATGGCTAATCCCTATAAATGTAATATGAAAACTGTAAGGAAACACAACTGAGGGGTTTAGAAATATGATCATCATCAATCTTCTTCTATGATTATAATGAATTAGTATGTGAAGCATGGCACTCTAAGGTCAGTGTAAAATTTGTTTAGTAAATTGATGAATAAGCTAATTTTATGTTATGATATATTGGTTTTAAATTAATATTATTTATTGATAAAAATGCTGCAGTTTGGTCTTCGGACCAGGTGGCAATGGTAGATCAGAAGCAAGTAATCACATTGACATAACTGTCCGGCATTCACCCTTGGATGGGAGGAAAAACCCTTAAAAACCTCCTTCAGACGGTACTAATGTATACAGAATACAATACAGAATAGAATAGAATTTTAGGAAACACCCACAGTGCTGTACATTATACATGGTGACATTGGTGAAGGCAGGGAGTTAATTACAAAATGAGTAGATTAGACGGAAGAATTAGTAGATTACAGAATGAGTAAGAAATATAGATACAAACAAGACTTTACAAATGTTTAAATGTATTTTTTTAAATGTGTTTTTTGGCATAGGAGTAAGAAGTTCTCCAGGCAATGCATTCCATTCCCTTATTCCTCTATTTATAAATTAATATTTCGCTACATCGGATTTCTGTCTGCGTTCCTTGATTTTTAACTCATGGTCGCCATGTCCAATATAATTGGGGTATGAAACCTTGCTCGTAGTTACTCCTAGCTGTGCTTAGATTTCCATTTATTAAATATGCCCGTTAATCTAAATGTCTTCCTTCCAGACGATAATGGTTCCCATCCTAGCTCATCTAACATTTTACTGTCACTCTCATCCTTTTTATGCCTTCCAGTTACATATCTAGCCACTCTCCTTTGTACTCCTTCAAGTGTCTTATTAAGGGTAGATTCATGTGGGTCCCATACATTTGTCGCATATTCAACAATCGGCCTGACCAAAGATTAATACTTACATTGAAACTTAATCTGTTTACATTTACCTACTTTGATCACCATCCCATTCACTGCAGACCACACATTAAAGTTACACACAGAATTCTAATAGCATCCTACCTTCTGAATCACTTTTAATAGCTTTTGCTTACCATTAATCATTGTAGAGTACTTCAAATGATTTATTTTCACTGTTTAAGTGCAATCATTAAGAGCCTCTTTGTTGGAAAATCTCATTACATAGCCTTAAAAATTCAATTTCCTTGGAATTAAAAGGTGATAATTATTATTAAGCTTGTGCTTATGATTAATGCCTTTAATACAACACACCTACATTAGGAATACTTTAAGTCTTGTTTCTTTAACATCTTAACTTCAGTATCATAAAGGAGGAAAATAGATGTATACTCTTCTTCTTCATAATTTTTATACTGGGACATGCTGTTTTAGTATATATATATATATATATATATTGTTATAGGTATTATGAGGATCAAGAACTAATCAATGATTCTCTTCAATTCAGAATCTTATCTCAAGTATCTTATCTCAACAAATCATAATCTGAAGCCTAAAAATATTTTCTTCTATTTATTGCCTCGGAAATTGTAATCAGCAAGCATCAATAAGTAAGTAAATGGAATTGTGAATGATTTGACAGTAGAAAGTGATATTCTATAGAATCTTAAGGGCCGTTTCTTTGACTTAAAGTAACATCTTCTTTAGGAAATCAAAGCATAAGTTATAAATGCAACTTTGGGAAAAAGGATTTGGTAAACAGGCAGTATAAGCAAACTGCAAATCACATCCCTGCTTCAGAGAACTGATTTTCCTTCGTTCAGAATAATTAGGGAGTTGGTGTTTTATCCTATCTTTATTTACCAATGAATTCGTCAAATTTTCGTTCAATATTACATTACCTGCATCATAGAGATTTATTGATTCTGCTTGCAAGTATAGAATGCAAAGTTATTGAGAATTATTCAGTCCTGCTCCTCAGAAGTTGAACTTATATATCTACATTAACACTTAACTTGAACAATAAAGGTTTAAAAGCATTCTTTTATGGTCTCACTTTGATTGCCAATTTCTCTGATCGTATAAAAATTAAATTCAATATAATATTATATTTATGATAATGCACATAGGGAGAGTAGATCAAACTGTTGTTGCCTTGAAGAGTTTGTTTTTAGACCAAGTACTCTATGTGCTCAATGGAATGAAATATTATTTATGTCATATCCTAATTTTCCAAAAAAGTTCTCATGATGTGTTGTTGCACTTTCTCCAGTTGATTTATGTGGCAGTTGTAATGAGGAGACAAAGCAATAATAGAGAATAGGTACTACTAGGCTAGTGAACAATGTTTTCATTGCAAATGTATTGTAAAAATCATTAATTAGTAACCTTCCATATAAAACCAAGCATTTTAAGATCTTTACTGACTATTTGACCAAGATGATTGCCCAAATTTGAGTTGATGTCAAACAATACACCCAAATCTTTCACAGTGTTTGTCCTTGTAAAGATATATTATTAATGTGGTAAGTGTAAATAATAGGGGCTTTACATCAATGGAAAGATATACACAAACATTTACTTGAGTTAAATTGCATTGTTGAAACACCAATTATTTAGATTAACCACAGCATTTAGAAGTGTTGTAAAAGCAGGCATAATTTAAATTTAATACATAACTTTAAATCATAGGTATCATTGATAATTTAACTGGGTTGAAAATGTTAAGCTATATCATTTAATAAATAAGATGAGCAGAAATGGTCTTAAGTGAGAACTTTGTGGTACCTCTGATGTCACTGCATATTCATAAGACTTGCATGATATAATTCTCACAAGTTGTCTCCTTTCTATCAAATAACTTCTAAACCAGTTATGAAGATGGCCAATTATACCATAGTTCTCTCGTTTAGCCAATGAGTGGTTGTGATACTTACGTTATGAAAAGCTTATTTAAAATCTTTATATACAGCATCAACCTCTGAACTATCCTTAAAGATATTCAGAATGTAGATTTTATAAGTAACTAGATTCATAGTAGTTGATGGGCCTTGATAGAAACCGTGTTGCTCATTGATGATTATATGTTTAAATAAAGGACTTATGAAATCAAGGACAATGCTTTTAGATATTTAACAATGCAACACTGAAATGAGACTGGTCTATAGTTAAGAACATTTGATTTTTTCCAGACTGATAGGTATTAAATGACTAAGCTTAAAACAATTTGGGAAAGTACCAGATTTTAATGACCGATTAAATACAGAGGTATGAGGTGCTGCCAGGATATCATAGCAATACCGTGAAGAAGGATAAATTATCTCTTGTGGTCCATTGCCGCATGAATGCCAATGGAACATCACATCACGGAAACCTTAATTTTCTTTTGCATGTTCACATAATTCCAAAAATATTTCATGTCATAAGGAATTGAAGATTATACCCTTTGAAGAAAACTGTCTGACATGCTTTTATTTCCCTTTTAACATTCTTACGTTGACAAAGAACTCTAAATAAGCTCTGAAAGATTTAGTTTGCTGATATTGACTATGCTTTTTAGTACTTACGGCCTTGATGATATTTGTGGTAAAATTATGGTAAAGCTTGGAAATTGCCTTTTGCCTATCTTTTTAGTTGGAGCACATTCTAATCAGTTCAGTTAGTTTTAGAAAAAGATTCATTCACATAATACACATACAACACTGATTCACATAATACACAATTATAACCTTATCCCAGTCAGGAAAAAATAAAATTTCATGAGCATGTCCAGTATTACAGTTCCTAAAGTCTAACATTTGGAGTCAATACACAAGTTATCATAAACTTGCTTGACGGAGAACTCGAAGTATAGCGCTGGGTAATAACCTTCTAAGGGAATCAGAGCTTCAAGTATATAGAGCTCCTCTGCTGCTGAGAAGACGAGATGAAGTAACTCGTATTTTGAAGATAATATTCGATTGACTTGATTCAATTCAAAAAATGAGCACGAGTCTTTGATAATTTGAGCTTCAGCAGCGAATAAACTATTGCAATCTGAGTTGTTCGATTTCCAACTGATATCAGGAAAATTATAATCACCATAGATTAAGTGAGAGGCATTTGGGCAAAGATTTACGACTTATTCGATTGATTCACAGTGAGCGGAATAACTATTAACTGACGACCTTGGAGGGATATAGACAGCACCAACCAATATATTACTTTTTTTGATAATAATTTAACAAACTTTGCTCTACTTAATCGATTTTGGTGACAACCAAATCACTTTCGCGTGTAGTTTTTGAAAGTGCCTTTGTTCCCGTTCTGTACGATCCTTATTTATTGAGATATTATTCAGCAGTTGAGGAGAAGACTTCTTGGCTTTCTTGAAGTCGAAAAGTTGACATGGTTAATGGGCAAGGATGATATTTATGTCATAATGTTATTTCTATATAGAATATAATAAAATTTACAGTTCATTAGTTGTAAACTTGTTGTATCTCTTCCTCTATCTTGCCTGACAGGTGAAATTATATGCACGCAATGCGTTTCATGAGTGAGGTAGTCAGCTGGTCGTCGCTATGAGAAATCAATCAGCTGCTGCCTGTGCCCGCCGCATTCATTTACCTATTAATTAGTGAACAAAGAATTTCTGATAATTTAGTGAGGTGCCTCTGAAAAGTAAATCATTTATTATACTTCATGGCACAAAAGTCTTTTTACCGAAGTATAAACCGTAGAATTGCATCATTCTGGAATGGTAAAGGCAGTCTAATTCTAATGAAGAAGGTTTGTAATTTCCTAAATTTAGAGATACCGTTCTGTTATTTTCTAAATGATATGGCTTTCTAATTAGGTTAATTGAAATCATCATGGTCTGAAGATATCAGTCGCAATGCATCTAGTTAATTTATAATGCATAGTTTAAGGTATTTAGTAAGAATTAGAAATCAAAGGCAACATTTTAGGAGTTTTTCTATCTTTCAAGTTTTCTCATGAAGATGTCTTTTAAACAGTGTAAGTCCCGTTAATAAGGAGCCTTTCAGATGATCATCTGTTAGTAGCCATTTCATCAATCTTCGGAAGTCGTAAAACATTATTAAGAAGTTTTTGAAGAGTGTTTCAATACTTCATACCTTACCTTATGGTGCCTCAGCCACTTCTTGTTAGTGAATCTTATAGTCTATGGTATGAATATTATAGTGAGGGTATGTCATTGTTGTGCGCGAAGTTCGTTGTAAGCAGTTCTAAGTTTTCGTTGTGTCCCTGAAAACATCATCATCTCTATTCTGGCATAGGATGGATAGTTGTAAGTTCTTGTTTTCTTACTGAAATTTTAAGAGAAATGCATTGCTTTCTGACTCAGCGAACGAAGCAGGAGCTTACCTTACGCCTCATATTTTATAGTAAGCCTCACTTCGAAAACTGTGGCCAATCTTGGAGGAGATGAGAATCCAACCTCCGGGTAGTTGTAACGATTATTTTTTATATTATCACCTTTCCTTCTTAAATTATACGGTGGGGTTAGTAGTCGTAGTATATGGGTATTTTAATTCTAAATTAATCAAATCTCAGCAATTATTTGATTTGTTTAATAACTAACTATGAGAGGCAAAAGTCTTGACCTCGTATTCTTCCTTTCATTTGACCATCTGTCCGCATCCTCTGAATACTATTTCTTTTATATATTGTACATGCATTGGGATCGCGTTATTTGAAAGGATTATTTCTAATTCAGAAATTAAGAAAAAGAATCGTTGAAGATAGTCTCCAGCGTTTTAATCAGCTGCTTTTTTATGTCTTGATGCTTTCTTGCTTGCGTGCTGAAATAAAGTAAATGATGCCTGTGAAACCACTGACAACAACTTAAATTTGTATTTGCAAAATCAATAGACTTGAATTATTTTCAAGGATATCCAAAAGATATCTAAATGATTTTTACAATCATGGTTTCTGCATCAATTAATAGAAGTGATGAGCAATCCAAGTCGATATGGGCAAGGGTGAAACTTCATGATTAAGGCAATGTCCACATTTTGAATGTTTAACACCACCACTACCACAAACAGGGATATTTAAAAAAATATTAAATCTTATATGATTTTGTGATTATACCAGTACTTAAATGGCTTTCTGCAGAAAACTATCATTTAAATGAAATTTGAACAATTTGAGAATTGTACATTTGTAATATTTACACATTAATGATAAAATAAATAAGATGAATATCTTGCAATGAATTTAATTTCTTCATGTGAATAGTATGATATTTTTACTTAAATTTAAGTTCAATCTGAATCAAAGTATTTTTCACTAAGATTTGCACGAGATCAATTCTGTACTCATCGCAAACTAATACATTGTTATTAAAACTTTTGGGTATAGACACAGTTGACTCTTGTATATGCATACAAATTTGAATTTATAAAAGGAAATTTTTTCTCAGAAGTTCTGAATATGCTAATGACCTAGTATGAACCAAAACTACCCTCCATGAACTCAAAATTAAATGTAATATACTGAGAGATGTATCTAATTTGGTGTTTTCACGAGGCTTATTTACGTTATGCAAAGAAACAAAACCAATAGTGAAGATGTGAGGTATGTTCTGTAAATATTAATCTTGCAATTTAGATATAAGAGGCTAGCTTAAATGGAAATAAATTATTCAGTTAAAAAGGCTAATGCTAAAACCTGCACTATACCAAGTGAGAAAAGTAAAGCAGCAAGTTATACAATGACATATTTCGATTTTTCTCACCAATGTACAAACTAAACACGTTTTGCTTCTCAGTAGATATCTCAGTATATATTGATGTCATTTTATGTGATTCATGTTTATTTTTCATCTAATTAACCCTTTTTCCCCTAACTACAAAAATATCCCCTGAAACACTCTCAAGGATTCATTCCCTACCAATAAAACCTACTGACTATTGTTTGCTTGATCAGCGCACCTTACCTGAACAATGGGAATTGTTGGAAAGCAGCGAGGAACTCTTGTTTGGGCACAGTATCCTTATCTCTATAATTGGTGACCATGAATTAGAAGTTAGAATGAAGGGAAAAATTAAGAGACTAGTAGCTTTATTGCAATATGCTTACATATCCTGGTTTGTTCAAGCTAGAGAGAACACTATGAGGTTATTATTTGCAACAAATCTGTGTGATCCATTACAACATACCTGCTGACTTATAAGTATTAGTAAGGATGCCGATCAACATTGCAACGGCAACTTCACTTATACAACCTAAAATGGTTTCAACTGAATTGAAAAATATAGAAAGAGTGCAGAGGAAATATTTCGCTAGGGAGTGTGTTAAGTGTTTACTTACATAATAATTCATTTTAATGGTGATGCATTCCAAAGAAAATTGCAAACACGCTGACACAAAAAACAACAACTTACACAACATAAACATAATAAAACAATGAACAAATGTATAGTACAATCATCATCAAACAACATCTTGCAACCAAAAGGCAAAACAAAAGATGAGCAGTCCACAAAGGGTATGTGAATATATGTAATGAAAATAAACCCAAGAACTGCCATAAATAATGAATGAAGAATCAGAGACATCCTAAAAACACAGTTGAGCAATTTTCTTAATTATCTTTTAGCTTCCTCTAAAATGCCACAAAAAACCAGAGCCTAATCAGAGAAGACAATTACTGAATCTCAAGGTCCATTAACTAACTGTTTGATCTTCAGCAATTATTAATTTTGAATCTTATCAGGGAAGAACACTAAAAAAATTGAACTAAGAAAAGGTCATGTATTTACTGCTTTGCTTCCATTTAATTCTCTTAAATGAATTGAAGTTACGCTTCAAGTGGTCCTATTTTTTTTAAAATGTTACTTTAAGCAGCAGGAGCTACATTGAGGTATCTATACAAGAGGTAATAAAATCAAATATTATATGTTTGTTCTTATAAGAATAAAACATTATAAAGAGATTCTGATCCTGAGCTGTAGTTTCTTGCTATTAATGGCGAAAAAGATATAGTTTTTATCATGCTTTAAGTTTTATTATGAAGTTTGTAAAATATTAAGTACTTTATTATTACTCAAGAATATATTCTTGATAAAATTTTCAAACTGGTTTCCATACCATATTTTCCGATATATGTCAAAATAAAGACAGAATTAGTGCAATTCATTCTTGCCTTATTTATTAACTCCATTAGTCTCTTTGTTATTTGTGATAGATATATCAATAAATGATTTGACTATGTTTTGATATTTAATATATATTCATGGGGTGGAAAATGGTGTAGAATATGTGGAAAGGGAAACAAAATATTATTTTAGTATTTACCCATTTTAATCTCAATTTCTTTAAGGAAATTCTGTTAGTTTTTGTTCCAAATTCTAATTTTTAATTCCTATTATTCTAACTCCTTTTATTCTGTAATTATTTATGATTACAATTTTACATATGTTAAACTATTAGTTCAGTACTTTGATTATTATAATAGAATTGTATATTATGTTAGACATTTTTTGTCAAACCGTGTTAGGTATATAAAAATTTAAAAAATATGCAGTAATTTTTATTTACTAAAAATATTGTTAATTTATATTTGATATTCCCTTTCTCTATCTTTTAATTATTGGCTGTAGTATATCTGTGAATGATCTCTAACTAACCTTAAAATAATTATTTTTCACATCATGACTAAAATTAGGAGCAGAAAATTGAAAATGAATCAATGATTGAAGCCTTATAATGTTTCCCCATTTCCAAAATCTGTATTCTGTATATATGACTAAGGGCCTCTGTTATAAATTTAACAACATTTCTTATTGCTCCTAATGAGTAGTAATTTCATGATTCTTTTCCTCCCTTTTTAAAATAATAATCAAAAATATAAAGGTGGTTACCTTAATGAGTTACCAGAAAAAGCACCCGTTGTATATTGTTGAGAGATAAAAAATGAAGCTTAGTATGAACAGCTCTCTACAGATGTAGTGCACTGTACTCATCATACAAATACTTACCGCTTGAAATACCCTTTAGTAAATGTGCTATAACTTGTGAATGTAACGGTAAAATAAAACCAATAAATAACAGCAGTATGCAATTGTAGTAGCTCTACTTGTTTTCTTTCCATTTTACTTGTTGAGATTCTTATCAACTTGCTACTCAGTAATCTTTAGGGATGAAATTTAGCAAGAAATATCTCATTAGTCTAGGGAAGATCGGAATCGATTATGATTTATTTCCTAATCTCCGATCGCAATTTGTTGACAAATTCGACCTATAGGGGCCGAAACGAATGAAGATTTCGTTCATGAAGTGAATCCTCACTTGATGAACGAGGTAGAGACAGTCGAATGACAAGCAATGTTTCCGCGATTATTTTTTGACTAGCTTATCGGAACTTAAATGCTTATAAATTTTAGTGATAATACAAATAACTTTTTTCTATGTAATTAGTTCGGAATCATTTTTCTTAATTTAATTTAATAATTAATTTCCTTTAATAAATTTTTTCACTTCTCTTCTGACAAAAATATCAACCTAGTGGATAATTAAAATTATTACTCTAATAAACTAAGATGTTTACTCTTTACTGAATGTCTACAACATAACTATCGCCTACTTTCTTTTTCTATGCATAAGTCGCAATACCTCGCGCCATTCCTCCTTAAGTAATATTTGATTCATGATGTTGGACGAAGTATAGCTTACTGAATTGGGAAAGAATTCTATTCTATTTAATACATTACATTTATTTAATACATATCTCCAACTTGAGCATGGTTAAGTATTCAAAATTTAAAACTGAGTCGAGTTGATATGCAGGACGATAAATGATTTACCTAGTGATGTAATTAGTATTTTACCTGATGAAAGTAACAGTGTATATAGTATGGTTAGTCTGGCAACTGTTATTAGATTTGCATCAATAGCAATAACATGATTCATGTATTAATTTTATTTGACTGTTAGACTGGTAAAAATTAAGCTTCGTAAAATTTACCCACACCGTGGTGCTGCAATTAAATCCTCAATCCGGAATAAAGCGTACTTGACATTTTCTAAACGTTCATTTCCCGTAACCCTGTAGTTTTCGTGCATTGCGCATTCTCAATCCACCATCTGGCTAAATCTCAAAAACATTTTTAAACGCCTTTAGTTTAGCATTCATCTTAGCTTTAAGCTTAATGACACGGATTGATACTGAAAAATTATAATATAGACTGTATAAATTTGAAGAGAAATTCTTATTTTTCGTCACTCAATTCCTCTTTAACTATTTATTCACTATATGGCGATATGAATTCCATTATTTCAAATAAGACTAGAAGAAAAGAAAGTAAGTGAACGCGGGTATTCACTCGAGATTTATTAAAAAGGAATCACGGGAATCTGTTGAACGCTATCCGTGTGCATTGGTAGTAGAAAATTAACTTCGTGTTTCCCGGTAAGAAACAAACTTATCGCTACTGAACTGTCTCACACCGAAAAATGTCGCGGCGCGCTCATGTGCGAATCGTATGACAGCTGGTCAACCTCGGTTTATTAAGGTGCATGGTCCGTGATATCTTCCTTTTTGGAATAGAAATTTTTTCTTCTGAGAGCGATTTCTGGTTTACATAAGAACGAAACTTTCTCTCGGTTGTAAGAAATAATATGAAGGAGTCACAAGAGAGAGGTTTCATTATAGAGATACTTTACCTATCCCATTCGATGATATGGTCATCTCACTTGTTCGATATTTTTAATGCCCATTTTTGTCAAAGAGTGAATGCAATACCCCTTGTAAAGTCGTAAACGAACTTTTTAATTGCTGGAGAAAGTCTATCACATTCGAATGTTTTAACGTGCTAGGTATGGTCTGTCAAAGGAGAAAGCGAATGTGTGTTGATTTCTTTGAATCTTATAAGTCGATTTAGTCTTTAAACACATGATCACTCCTGTAAATTTATTCCTGTTTTAGAATTTAGATGAGATTGGCCTAATTTTATATCGATCAAATCCTAGTAATCAATATATAGACAATTATAGTTTGGATTTGTTTATATCAAAAGTAATTTTTCCTTAATTACTTGTTACTAAATTGAAATCATGATTTTTTCGCGTTGTATTCATGGGGAAAGGGAAGTTGTTATTCATCCCCATGGTGGCTGATCCTTAAAAGGGACTGAAGCATGGCGTTTTCTTCTTTGTCAAGCATTTACCCTTCTCGTGCCATCTTTAGCAATTAGGGTTTTTAGTGCAAGAGGATGAAATCTCAAGAATTGTGAGAGAATCATGCTAATGGATTAACTTACATCTGCAAGTAGGAGGCCACAGTGATGTGGTTAATGAGTTGTGTAGCGTGCAAGCAATGTTATTCATTCTGGAGGACCTTTTGCAGCAAAATAAGAAATCCTTCAATCCCTCGCTGCATGTGAGTATACAATTATGGGCATAAGTAGTTACTCTCTCTCTCTTCATATCATATTCTTGTCATGGAGCCAGGCTTAAAATTATTCTGCAATGCATAATGCAAGTGGTACCTTCCTTGCAATGAATTTTTCTGAAAGATGCTAGGGCAGTGGCAGGTTCTCCCTTGTTATGTTTTGATTTATAGCTTTTATTATCTTAGTTTCTCAAATGCATTATTTTTTTACACAATACAGAATGCTGGTGCTGTCTTTGAATATGAAATCTTGGGAATGTAGTGATGAATTTTGTCTTCTTTGTTATTCAAAAATTTTTCTGGGTATATGTTGTTTATGCTTCAATTTAATAAGTAATTACAAATATTTTTAGCCTTTATCTCTTATATTTCGACTTTTGTATGTGAAAATTTCCTATCTGCTGATCCAGTTGATTTATGTTGGCCTAGTTTTTATAATGACTTTCTTTGATTGATTCTAATAGTATATTTAGAAGTTCCCATTTTGTTAATGAATTTGAGCTATTAGTTGAGTTCCTGATTCAAGGCTAGTATCATTTTATTATTTCATCCTCTAATGGCAATCATACTTATTTCATAAGAGCTTCTTTTTCCTCACATCCCACATTTGAAATTTTGCATGGTGAGCATTAATGACAAGATTGATTAATTATCTTTGAGTTTTGTTTTCAAATATTTGTCTTTGGATAGATATCTGAACATTTTCTCATAGTCTCTATTTCATTACTTCAGTTTCCATTTAGCCAAGTTAAGTCATACCTGTCTTTAAGATTCTCTTGCGCATATTGGCTACTCAATTATATTTTCAACATTTGCAATAACATTTCTAGTATTAAAGTCATAATCATCCAAGATATAGTATTGTGAATTTCAATTATTTGCCTTCTATTTCAATGATCCTTTTTGAGTCATAAAGACTCTCACAGTTATAATTTATGTATGATTTTATCATTCATTTGGTTGGAAGGGAACTTCTTGAAAAGTTACTAGGAGTATGCTCAGTTGAAATTCAGATTCAAAAGAGAAAAAGAAAAATTAATTGAGAAATCTCATTTTCTTTTAATTTAGTTGTTCTTTATTTTTAAGGTGCAACATTTTAAAATGTGCATGCTTTCTTCTTTTAGTATTTAGTACTTGTATGTAGTTGCAAAATTAATTTATTTCCAAACATTAGATAGATTTTTAAAAGAAATTGTTTAATTTAAGAAAACTGCAGTTACATTTATGTTAATTTTGGTGAAAAATCCCTATCATAGGGTATTAGTTACAGATGACAGAATGAATATTTTTATATTTCTGCAATGAATCAAAGATTGTTTTGTTTCCAGGGAATTTAATCATAAATAACACATTTATAGTTAAAATTATGCATCTTTTCCTAAGCAGCACCTTCTCGAAGTATATCTTAACCATTTTATTTGAAGTTTTTGATTTTTATGTTGCATCAAAAAGCATATATTGATGAATATCCTGGATTAGAGTTATGAAGAGATATTTAATAAATTTCAGCTAAAGTGTCAACATATGAGGATAATAAATCTACCAAAAGCTACCTGCCTTCTTTCTTTCCAAAACTAAATAGGGAAAATTTCAGGTATATACGGCAGCTTTAAAATAATAAATATGATTTCTGCTGCTGGAAGTTTAGTGAAGCAGGTGACCTTGAGAATTTGCTGAGGCTTTTCATGCAATTGATTCTTATTCCTTACTTCTTCACTGATCGCATTTAAATATAATTCTTTTGGATTCAGGTAAATTTCCCATTGATACCTTTTTTGGTATTAATCATCTATTTTAGGAACCTTTTCATGAGGAAAGCTGTTCTGACATCATTTCATTTAGTATTATTTAAATATTTGTACATGTAAGACTAACAAGTATGAATTATATGTTCATAATTTCCTTGCAAAAGTAGCACAGAAAGAGTTTCAGTTTATAAAATTAAGAGTTTAATAATATATTTAATGGAAGATAATCATACGTAGCAATATATTCTTAGCTGAAATTCTGTGGATGCAAATGACCTTGAGGCCTAGAGAAAGTTTGGTTTGTGTATCTTGTATGTTCCACTATTCCTTCATTAGGAATGATTTTTTGCTAAATATCTTGATCTCTCTTTTGTAATTTGGGCAATAGATTCTTTTTCCCTTTGTATATTTAACATTTGAAGCACTTACTAGATTATTAGAAATGGCACACTAATTTCGATCATTAGTATCTATTCCTATTTTTGGTTAAGATTTGCAGCACTATAAGAAGTATAGATTTTTTAAAAAAGATGTTTGCATAAGTAGGTCGTAACACTCTTCATTTGATTTTATCTTATCTTGGTATAGGCAGTTGGTCACTGGCATATTATTGCTGCTTGGCCTTACTTACCGAAGAAATGTGTTAGATTAATTTAGTTAGTTTCCAATGATGCATAAGAAGAATATGATGACTTTTATTACTTTTTAGCTTTCTCACTCTCCTGAGGATATCACTGTAGCTTATTGTGATAGAAGGAAATATGGAAGGATTATTGTTTAATTCCATTCTCTTTTGCTGTATTAACTGCTACTTTATATGTGCTGAATATCTTGTGCATTGTTAGTTATTTTCCTACCATTGGTAATTTCTAAAATGTCTAACCTGCATTCATTCTCCGCATTCCTTTTCTTGCCGTTTAACAATTTATTAACTTTACGATGTTCATTCATACTTTCTTCACCAGACCTCATTCTTTTATGTAATCTCATGCTTCAAAGATTGTATTATCGCATTGTAAAATTGTAGGTCCGCACTTACTTTTAGTTGGAATATATTTTAATAAATCTTTGTTCAATATTTTTAAATATTTTAATTTACCCAACATTGAAATTCCTTTGTCAGGTGGCCTCGATAACTATCAACATTTGCCTCCTGAAAACTGTACGTCGCCATATTCTTTGTGTTTGCTATATTTCTATGGCCCCAGAAAATAGTAGTTCTTTATTTCTCTGATTATCCCTGGTTTGATGCCAAAGCGTAATTTCGATTCTACCATGCATTTCCAACGGGGATAACGAATTTTATTTCAGGACCTTCCCAATAAGATATTGAATGGAAACTTTGGAACATGTCAGAATTTTGCTTGGTAGGCAATGCGAACGGGTCCTGAGATTGACGCCAGGCGGTCGTTTGCGCGAATATTTGAAAATATTTTTGAGGCCTTTCTCTGTAAGAGAGAGGATAGAGAGAATAACCTTCCTCACGGATGATTTAATTTTCTTCTGGTCACGGTTGCTTACAAATAATAGTAATTTCATCTAAGTTAAGGTAAATGGATTAATAATTTTCCAAAATTTAAAAATTGCCAGTGATGATATCATCCATTAAGCGATCAAATAAACATCGCGTGTGTCATTTTAAATATCAGGTTGAAACCATTTTCTTATTACCTCCTCCTCCAGAAATCCCACAGCCATTGAATTCGATACTCTAATTCTCTCTAACATGAGCCTCTACTGTCTTATGTCATGTAATAGCATTCAAATAAATTTAGGAAATAAAATTTGGAGTTCTTTAACATTGTATATTAAGCCGCCATATCTTTAAATTGCAAAGGGGGAACGAGATAAATTGTAGCTTTACGCTAATTTAAGTTTCCTGCAATTTAATTTTTTGTAAACTATATGTTGAGAAGTGGAAAATGGAATTGATCCTGTATTATGGCAGAGCACATAGAGGCGAGCGTATATTGTATTAAATGGAAATTGAATTATTAGTGACTCTATGTTCTCTCTCCATAGCGGAGGATATCATTTTAAATTTTATATAGCCAACCAAATTACATCATTGATATAAAAGATTAGGGAAACTCTGGAATACATTAGAATAATCCATGAAACTCTGCATAGTAGTTGAAGACCTTTCTTTTTTGACAGCATTTATTTAAAAGACCATCTAAGATCCCTATCCTACCTACCTTTAGCTTAGAACTTAGCTCACTCGAGAACATTTTTCTGCATGCAACATAAGAGCCTTTTCTATTGCATTCTTTTATTGTGAAAATGCATGTATTTTGCTATATTTAATTCTTTCATTTTAAAATCCTTAATTGGTTTTTTTTATGTGTAATTTCTTTGCCAGATAACTCCTAATGCTTGTGTTATGTAATCATAGTAGTTCATTTTTATTATTGTGCACGTGTGTTTTCCATTGTCATTTTATCAAGAATCTATTGTTTTATTGCCTTACTTAGGTGGTTGACATTTAATTGGAGTTGTTCTTATAACAACTGTATGTAATTCAATGTTTGTGAGATTGTATTTGTAGGTATTGTAATTGTGATCAAAATATGAAGTTTGCTGCCATTTGGAGGTTTCCATGGGGTTTCCAGCTCAGGGTTAATGCAATGTGGTATGGTAGGTCCCCTCAAAGTCAAAGGTAATAAATTTTTATATTAAAGAAAGATTGTGTTTTTTTACTTAAGCTTCAAATGCCTTTATTCCCTTATAGTCCAAGAAAATTTTCTCATACTGCTTTATATGCAAAGAAACTCGAATGTTTCAATCATTCATCTCATTACTTGAGATAAATTGAAATCTTAATTTCTAATCACAAATACCTTATGTAAATGTTATAAATTATTAGTGGAGAGTCCCTCTGTTTGTCTCCCCTTTTAATTTGGAAACTAATTGTCATAGAGCCATCAGACTAACTGCATTGAATTTCTAATATGCTGAAAGCCTCACAAAAACTATTTTCATTTTATGAAGGCTCGGGTTCGAACCCAGGACTCTATAATACATTTCCATAAGGATTGCACGTAAAATTTTATTGTATCCTCCAGGCTTTGTTACTTTTACAGAAGTAATTTTACAACCAAGGTGATTGTTGAATGCAATACATTCATTTTCCCACAAGAATACATGTTGATTTAATTATTCAAGAAAATTTTTAAATATTTTAAAATACTAATTCAATATTATATATTATAATTTATATTAAACATCCTCAATTCTGTTATTTCTCCCTTACATTACTTTTAATGATATTCCATCAATCAGTTTTTTTTAAGAGAAATTGATAATTATGGAGTTAATCTAAGCAGCCCCCAAAAGTACCCAGATTGGGAGTAGGGTAGAAAAGGAAAAGGACTGGTTAGAGAAGAGCAGGTGCCTGTGAATTAGAGGTTTAATAGTTTCTAATTCAGTAAGTTCAACAAAAGTTTTCTCATATATAAAACTATGGTTATTTCTCTGAAACATTTTGATTTGTTAATCATTTTAGCCATATTTATCACATATAACTGCAGATAGACTTTATTTACTGCCTCAAACGATGTCACAAAGGTAGCTTTGTTTTTCAATTAGGTGATTATTTTTTCCATTGTTCTTCCTGCCTTATCATCTCTGGCCCATTTAAAATTAGCATTTTTAGTGAGTGAATTATGCTAATGTGTTACCATTTATCATCTCAGGTATAGTCTTCATTGTTAAAAGGCTTATAAATATCTTATTTCACTTGCATCTCTTTTTAAATTTTCGATGATGTATCAAACAATCTGTTCCATATATGGATGGGCTGATGTTTTATTTATTTCTGAAGGCAATGCATCATCAAGGCTGCCAGATGTCCTCTGCTGCCCTCTTCATTTATAAATAAATGTGGGAATCCTATACCTTCCTTATTCTTCCTTTCTTTTTCTAGAATCTTGTAGCTAATTAAAATGGGCTTTGGGAAAGTCATTTCATTTTTATTATCATGGCTTTCTGTAATCTTGAATGATAATTTTATGATAATAACAGTACCTATTCAGATATTCAGTAATTTATTCAGGTTTACTTTGATGGGAGGGATTTAAATCTTGACTTTTCCATATTTCTAATTGAAATAAATGTTAGTAACAAGATAAGACCGTTATAGCCTATGGCAGTGTAGTTTCTTTTACTATAATATATTAAGAAATTGAGATCATTGATGAGAATGAAACAATTTTAATTATAGTGATCTTTACAGATGAACAGCAGCTACAGCTCCAGAGTTATATTTTTTACAAGTTCCATTTTTCTATAAAAACTAAAATATAACTCAGCCAACATAAATAAGGAAGCTGCAATTTACATATCAACTTCAGTAATTTTCTAGTCAAGGAAATGTCTGAGGATATCTTTTTCTTGATTATATAGTGCAATGCAAGTAATTACCTGTATAATACAAATAATAATTATTTTTCAAAGATGATACTTTCAATATATAAATCCTAACACAATTCATTGTTTTTTGTAAATTAGTATTACCTTTCTCAGCAATGAAATATTTTATATCATTGTATCAAATCATAATTTATTCCTTCCGTTCCAAGATTCCTCTTGAGCATTTTCTTATAGTTGACCATGTATATGTTTGTTATATCCCCAAATCATTTGTTAGCTCAAAATTATTTAGAAACTCTAAAGAATATTCCTTTTTGAAGTAGCCGTTGATTGAAATAGCTCGCATTGAAAGCACATTATTGTGTCAGTTGAATGTTTTAATGATATCCAAGTAATTATTCCCGGTTCCGTGACAACTGAGCGCGGGACGATCGAGCGCTAGTACAAATGAGCGCGTCTCCTTTTCAGACGTTATTAATTAAACGAATATACGTAAATTATATCAATTTTGACGCTGAAAGAATTGAGCGGTAATTCTTTCAGCGTCAAAATTGATATTATTTTACTTGTATTCGTTCAATTAATAACGTCTGAAAAGGGGACTCGGTCATTTGTCCTAGCGCTCCGTTGGGACGCGTTCAATCGCCCCGCGCTCAGTTGTCAGGTCACGATTATTCCCTGGGTATCCCGACAATCCCTTGCGACGGACACGGGAGTGGTGAAGATACATTTTTCATTATTATTTTAATAGGTAACTTTTATGAAAGATAACTTTATCACACTCGCCGGGTGGCCGAGTGTGAACATCGCGCGTTCGGATTCCGGGACCGTCAGAGCTTTTATGGCAATATTTTTGATAGGAGGATACTCATGAAACTATAGATGCTTATAGATGGATGGGGGTCATGGTGGAAACGTAATATTTTCGAGTAGATCTAATCTAAGCTGCATTCGCTTACTGAAAAAGCATTGATTTTCGATGTCTGCCACACCTTGAAGAATCAAAGCGCGGAGCTTTTTCCGCGGGACTTTTTCCGGCGGAACTTTTTCCTGCGGAGCTTTTTCCTGGATCCAGTACGTTCACAGCTATTCAGAACATTTATGTTCAATTTGATCGCCTTCAAGCTCCATCAGCATTGACAAATAAGATTTAGAAATCATCTAGGCACTTCTTAATACTCCGAATCATCCGAAAAGTAGTGTTTTGCAAAGCAAGACATGGTCTCCTAATGACGCATTTTCTTGATTTATTTCTTTTTCTGCTATCCATTACTACAGGTTCTCTAGGGAATCTACGTGTTCTATGTACGAGAATATTTTGTTGACTTCGTAATCTGATTTCCAGAGACCCATTATACGGAAATACAACTGTTTGAGTTTATCTAAATCAACTCCGTTCAAGTTGAATTGGATCCACCCCACTACATCACGCAATTTATTCTTCGGATGCATTCGAACCTTTTCGGTTCAAAATGCTGATGTCATCTAAAAGGCATTTTCTAAGACAAACAACTTCCCTCGGAAAGAATTTAAATGAATATTCTAGAATAGTAGAGCTGCTTTCATGAAGTTCTTTTCCTTCAGTTCGTATTCTACAGGTGGTCGTGAGATCTTCCTTTTGCCAGCGTAGGGAATCACGCAGTGGATATATCGAAGAAATGGTTTGGTGTTGATAGCATACCTTTTACTTTCCAGATGAAAAATTATTTCTCGTGGAATTTATTGTAACAAGATAGATTACTTTAATGGTTTCTAAAGTTCATTAAATAAAAATACTCATATCATTTCATTAGCTTTCTATAAAATATTTCTGAAATGATGATGGGCGAATTCTTCTAGGAGAAGTCTCACTAAATTGTTCTATATAAATGAAGCACAAAAGGTTTTGCAAGTAGCTTTTATTCCTCGTCACAGAACTGATTTTTCATCAAGAGTTTGTAATAACTTCAAGCAAACATTGGAGTACCATTCCCTTGATATTAAGTCCTCCGTAACATATACCTCTTTCAAAAGCAGCTGTCCTACTTATCTTTCACGCCACAATATTTCGATTAAAGGGGTCGGCTCTACTCCTGCAAATGAATTTAAAAAATCTAATCAGCACTGCGCCACTGGAAACAATTCTCTGGCCTTCGAAACTATTTTAAGAGTTATGAGGAACAGTGCTAGTAAATTTATTGAACTTTTGGTAAAGGATCATTTTTGTTCCATAAAATGTGGTTTCAGAGAATGATGAACAGTACAGAACCCATAGTTTTCAAAGGTAACCCGTCTTACGCTGCCTACATGTGTATAAAGGCTTGAGAAAATTAACTTCGCGTTTCCCGCTAAGAAATAAATTCACCTAGAGTAATAGAAGTTATCTTTCCCAATTTTGTAGCAGTAGAATTTGCGTTTTCCTTGAGAGTATGTCCACTGAATGTTATATCCCCTGACCGCATATGTTCAAAGGAATTTGCGAATTCTTCTTCAACATGATAAATTGCGTGAAATCGGTCAGTTCTGTGTCCACTGCTGACCCAGTGATTGATTTTTTTTCGATTATGCGTTTCTATAGAGAGTGTTAATGTCGGAATACCAAACAAACGAGCAATCTGAGTTTAAGTATGCGATCCACTTCGTCAAATACCTGCAGCTTTTCTTTAATAGGTTCCTTACTCTTTTGCTCGCGATTACTCATTTTTAAACGAAAGGTACGGATTTATGTTGCTGCAGCTGCTCTTGAAGAAACCCCTCCTTCATTACCAGAAGACACCAAATTCATCATAAATTAGAGAAATTAATTCTCTGTAAGTTGCCTAATATTTTCTAACTTCGATTATCCTTGTTTATAAGAAATCTCTCCCAATAGACAAGGAGGTACTTCCCAAGTAAATCGTTTAAAATCTCATTTTTATACAGAAAAAGAGTAAATTGGGATGAGTGAAGTTAAAATCTTATTCCCATTACCTTGAGGATGGCCTGAAAACAATCGAGGCTCATCGAGGATTTACTAATGATGACAGTGAAGAATGTTCTATTAAAATGAATATCTGTAGTGTTTCGATAATCCTTGAAGTATGATTTTGGGATGTATCGTATGCGATACTATCAATAATCTTAAATAATGCTATAATGCTAAAGACAATCTTTTTCCCACATAAGACAGATTATTCCCATTCCCGGATCCTCTGCAATGCACTAATGCCAATCATTCCACTCATTCATGAATAACAAATTGTCTGATACTGTCAGGGTCGCCCACTCACGTTTGACCTTGTGTGCAATGTTTCCTTGTAAAATTCTACATTGGAATTACTTATTTTATAAGAAAATATTTAAATTTTTTTTAACAGAACAATCACCAACTTGCTGTCTGAGCTGATACAAATTCAAAGTTAGGGTGAGAATTCCTTAATCACTATTTCTCATGGGAGAACGTGATGTAAAATTTGCCTGCTTTTGTTACCTTTTTCTGCAATCTCAATTTGTAAACATAATGAATAAATGAGAAAGGGAGTGCATTGCTTTGTGAGTGTTACCTTGATCATAAAACTGAGGCTTGGTCTTCATACAAATAGCAGACCATTGTTAAAAATATAATGAAAGCGTAAGAGAATTACAAAGCCAAGTTATGATGATAAGATGTTGCTTTCACTTTATCTTCTTGAAAGAATGTTCAGCTGGTTTTACTGCTATTGGAAGATGATGAAGGGATTGATATTTGCTATTACAGATATTAAAAATGTCTCTTGTTTTACAGGAAGTGTCTCTTGTCTCAGAAAATGTCTCTTGTTTTACTTTATTCCATGTTGGCCGTCCTTGAATTATGTTAAGATGATTTTTTCTATATCCAGATGTTCTCCATTTTGAAATTGTGACTGTGATTGGTGAGCACATGCACGTTTAACACTTTGGATTCCTGATCTACTGACCACTTCCACTTCTGGTGCTCACATTCTTCCCAAGCCAAGCATGCAGCTATAGAAGAGGAAATGGAACAGTATGTTGCAGGTAATATTTTTTATTTACTAAGGCAGTTGACATTCGTATCATAGGATACTGATTGGAAATCTAAAAGTATCTTCTGAATATATTTTGTAGATGAGTCATTGAGCATCTGCAATATAGATTTAACTGGTTTATAGTGTTATACCAGTCTGCCTAAGTTTTTATTCTTAGAAACTACATACTGAAAATGTATTACCAATGGATTTAGCCTGCATAAGAAAAGCTATTTATTAGGGAAGCTGGTGACTGATATCCAAAAGAGAACTTTCTGTCTGATAAACCGGTAATAGCCTTGATCGAATTCTTCAATGAAATTGTACAGCAATGAGAAAGATTCAAATTTACATGCTTAATTGGGTAGTAAAAGTGCATAAAAATAAATTAGTAATAAATGAGATTTTGGCTATCCCACGCCAATGCTTATTCATATCTGTGTGCAAGATCCTGTTAGATTAAATAATATTAAAATGTTTTTTTTTTTTAGACTTATTAAGGTATTTAGAGTTTCTTACTTCTTCTCCATGTTGAAATCCAACAAATTAATTATTGGGGCAGGAATAGTTATTCTAGAAGTCCTGCTGATGTCATTTAGTACATACAGAACAAAATGGGAATTGAAACAAGGATGTACTACATTAAATACAAATGACATACCTACTTGGCTATTCCATGAATGATGAAAATGTTTACTCAGGGTAGCAGCCACATATTAACATACTCCATGTAGCTGTAAAGGTTTCATGGATTAATCAAAATGGAAATTCTTTTCGATAGATAATAGCTTGATGGATAATTATGAATCTAATCAATGAGAATTAAGGTTGAATTCAGAATAAAGTCTGAACATTTGTGTGGCCAATAGTATCTTCAAATCATATAACATAGCTAGCTTGTTTGAGGTAATGTATGTTTTTTTGACAATTTATAGAGGGAAGTGATGGTTGGAAGATTCACCAAGTTTATTTAGTGAATTTGCATCCATGTTTATTATGTTGAGAAGATTGTATGCTATATATCTTGAAAGGAACTACATATTTCGTTGAATGAATTTTTGCAGAATCACCTGACCCTTAAACTGCGGAAAAGATATTTGTATGTTTTCTAAAGGCAAATGTGGGTAAACATTCTTGCATGTGTTCACCTAGAAGGAAGATAATAGGAACTCGTCGGTCAATGAACTAAGAGACAAAGGTTCTCCAAGTGCCAACAGCGGCAAACGTGTAGGGCGATTCAAGCATTGGACCCTATGTGATCATGAAAACTTTGCTTTTGAAACGTGCATTAGGGATTCTGAATAACTTGTGACTGCTAATCGATTATCTGTTTCCCGGGAATCGCCCTAGACGGTTGCCTCTGTCGGAACTTGGAGAATCTTTTTCTCTTATGTTTCAACCTGCTATTTCAATTTTATGGCCCTGTCTTTCAATGAAGAGTCCAATCACCAAGTCCTCTCCATTCTTTGGGAATGGGTTTATCTCAAAAGGGTTTTTACTTACCTGGGAAAACCCAAATATAAAAGGCGCTATCTTTAACCCCTCTAATGTTTTTCCTACTTATCTTCGTTATTGGCTGCCTTAGGGTGAATTTGACTTTCTTCGTGATTAGTCAGTATTGTTATAATTGAGATATTTGAAAATTATTTGGTATCAAAATTAACAGAGAACTGCAAAGAAAGTAATCTGAACTGCATATTGAATCAAAATTCCTATTACATAAATAAAAATTGGCAATCAAATATCCAATAATATGAAGTAATTTAATTTCTCGGCAGTAACTGTTGATTGAATCCTTAGGATTGAGGTCTGTCCAGATTATGAGGGTCTATACCTGCTACCACTTGCCAGTTGAAGAAAGAATTATCTTTTGCACACAGTTAAAGGGAAAATGAGATGAAGGCAGCTCCCTCAGCCAAGGGAAGGCATAGCAAATACAAGAAAATCTCAAACCTGAAGAATTAACTAAAAATCAGTCATGTTTACTGAATATGTCTTTGTCTCTCCTGTACCAAAAGTTACAGACATTTACACGGAGAAGTTACAGATGTTGGCAGTCTATCAGAGAGAGAGTAGAGGAACTGGGTGGACCTGCTCTTCTACAGATGGCAATCAAAGAGTGATGCAAATCATCTTCTATATTTTGCATCTTCAATGAACAATGAAGAATTTGACTATCCTGAATTTTATTTACTGAAGTGAAATATTTAGCTTTAGTTTTCTTGAATGAAATACTCCTTACAATTTCCACGACTTTTACATATATCTTTAATTAAATGTTTCTCATTTCACAAGCAGGTCCTTAAACATTTATAACTTGCAGTCTTTATATTTCTTGTACCAGTTATTGATGCCACTTGTATGCACAAGAATTGTGATCATTCCTTAGAAATGTTACATATTTCATTCTATTTAAGCTGATTTTTTACTGAATATAGACAATAGATGATGATGACAGTCTGTATAGTTATGAAGATCATTGAAGCTGGAGGTTTGCATTTCATGCACCTTGAGCAGAGAAAGAGCTCTAATTATATAAGAGTGTAGCTTATCCAATGTGTCTAAAATGAAATAAAATATCATCAGACTTTGTAATCATTAGAATATTCTAAAATGTCTCTGTAAACTTATCCTTTACTAAAAATGTATTAAATAGCTTAATCCTTTGATTGACTTTTATTTACCCCCAAATATGGAAGGAAATTTTATGGCAGATATTCCCATTTCTCTTAAAAGTAATCCATGACATAGATTTTTAACACCTTATATAAAGATTTGAGAAGATTTTCATGACAAGGGAATTTTACATTCTCCTAAAATGCTGTAACTGATTTTCAGAATAAAGCAACACCTTTTTTACCTTTGACTAGGGACTGATAACACCTTGTTGATTGATGGCCACAATTGCCTACTCTGAAATCACTGTTTGTTTCACATCAAAGAACGTGGATCAAAATGTTAGATGTCGAGCAGCTAGATCGATTACATCTATCATGTCCTCCTCTAGACTTACATAATTAGTGAGGAATGGTGTTAATAATGAAATTAGAATTTAAGGACATGGTGCCATGAAGATGATATTCTCTTTTGGAATCAACAAAAGCAACTTATGTAATTGATGACGTTCTTTATGAAGGAGACATAATATTTTCTTGTATAAAAGTATTCATTCACACTGAACAATAAATAAAATGAAATTAGTAGATGATGGTAAGAACAAAGTAATTCAATAAATTTAAATATTCTTTTACGTAATAAATACAGTTGGAGATTATCAGAAAAGGTGAAATTTTAAATCATTGGATACAGTGCAGTATAAATGTAAGAAATTTTATGGAAACATCTGTAGTACGTAATCAATAGCCCACACTCATTGGAGCCCTACGGATATTTACCAGCAATTCCAGTTCCCTGTTCCTCATACCTTTTCTCTGAAATGAAGAATATAGGACAATTTAGCATTTCTCATAAAATTTTATGTGGTAAGACTGTTTAACTGTGAAGTTTTATTTTGTGGAAACCCAAATGATTCCACTTGTAGGTAATACGAAATTGATTACAATGATTTTATCCAAGATTTTCATCCAATAATCGTTATAATTTTCAATGTAATGTAGATATATGTGAATGTATGTTGAAAGTTTAGCTCACCAATCCTTATTGACAATCCATTGAGAAGAGTAAATTCGTTAAAACACATTCATTAGCGAAATTAAAGAATTGGAGAAGTTTAGATATTGAATATTTCTGAATTATCGCCTAAACCCACTTTTATGATTGTACAATATGCATTCGAATCATAAAATTGTATCCCTAAACTCCCAGACATATTTATCCAGGCTTCGCTATGATGGAACAAGAGAAATCATATACCGTCCTTCATCCTAAAATTCGTAGCTATGGTATGACTGTTCAGGAACTCGATTTTGGCGGAATCGGTGCGGTCACTTTTCTGAAGCTGACTCATAGCAGTCGGAGCATTTGAACTGAGCGGACCTGTCTCTGCTGGCGTCTCTCAACGTTGGACAGCTTGGCAATGTAAAAACTTCTGAAAAGTCCTAGTTTTTCAATGTTTATGGGTCTTATATCTTACGGATGACTCTTCGCGATTGCAACGAACTTCCGATTCGATGGTTTTATGTCAACCTTAGTGTTTACAATGCCTTATTTCCTTTCTAGTGGCCGGATAACTTCGTGTATGTGCGGCAGGACAAGAGTGTTGCAGGTGCACTGTGCTATTCTCCCGCGCTACAGGATAATTCTCCACTATGTTGCAAAGTCGACGGAAGGTGAAGTTTCAGAATACTGTCATTACTCTCTTTCTCGGAAGATGGGTATGTACTTTTCAGTTTGGCCCTCTTAGTGTAAGAATATCCTAAACTTTAAACATAACTCAATAATGGAATAGTTTTTTAGGCTCCGTGTTTCATACTAAGGGTAGTCGTGACTCATGCACCCGCTGCCACGCGACGAAAGGCGGCATACACAGTTGAGTTATTAGATATTTTGGTCGAAAAGAAACGCAGAGTAGCTTCATCATATCGAAATAACTTTGAAAATTCCATCAAATTCGATTAGTAAATTTTCCCGAAATGGTCGTAAGTCGAACCCCGCGAATCAACGTCAAAAAATATTCGTAATCGCTGACGCTAAAATCTCTGCAGATCTCTATTTATATATATTCTCTCATTCATTCATACCAATAGGCCAAATTATCCATTTAATCTTAATGGAAATGCACGATCTTGGCTTCAACAATCGTATTTGTCGTCAAGGGGACCTGAGGATTTTTTTGAAACCACTCTAAATAGCCTCAGGATTTCATCTCAGAAGTGATTACATCTGTCATTCCGTGAGTATTTGAAGATACTTTTACAATACAAGTTGCCTTAAGATTCCATCTGAAATGAAGAAAGTTGGGTTGGGCTGAAAAGATAGGCGTTTAATGCAAAATTGCATGTGTAAGGATAGCTGATGGGTAATCAGAATGGCATGGTTAGAGAGGGGAGTAAGACATCGTTGTCCTTTGTCACCATCTCTTTTTGACATATATTCAGAAGAAATGGTCAAAGAAGCTTGTGATGAAATAGATAAGGGAGTAAAAGTTGATAGGGAAGTCGGTAAGATATGCAGACGATAAGGCTATTGTGTGCGATTCTGAAAGGGGTTTGCAAATCCTAAGTGATGCACTAAACGATAAAGCAAAGGAGTTTGGGATGAAAATAAATGTATGAAAAAATGCAATTATGATGTTTTCTAAGGGAAAGTAATGTAAGTTAACGATAAGGGTGAATGGGGAAAATGTAGAACAAGAAGATCAATTTTCATCCTTGGGCAGCCTTCTTTCTGTGGATTGAAGATGCTCAACAGAGATTAGAAAAAGGATAACGTTAGCAAAAGAAGCTTTCATGAAGAGAAGGGAACTGATGACAAAGGGCCTTGATAAAGGAATCAGGAAAAGATTGGTAAAATCCTTGGTGTTGATTGTAATGTTGTACGGATGTGAAACTTGGACGTTTGGGTGTGATAAGTTACTGGGAATTTCAGGAAAAAGGAATTAAATAGGGAATGTGGGGGCACATGAATCTATCGAAAGGTAGAACACATATATATTCACTTTTGAAGTAATTAGAATTGGATAGGATTACAAAAAGTATATATATTTCACGCTATCTTTTGATATGATTAGATAATATCATTGCCTAGAAGCCTTGAATCCGATAGTTTATATTGAGAAAGAAATATCTTCATTGTAAATTCATATCTATTGGAACTATGAATTCGGAATCGTATTTTTAGCATAACAAATTTTAGTAGATATCCTCATTAGTAGTATGCTGTTGGAGAAAGGAGATAATCGAAGGAGAAAGAAAAGAATTCACTCATAGCCCTGGAATCTTTTTTCTATCGCTTGAAAGTTCGGCTAGTGGTGGTAACTGCCCTCCCTCGCAAAAGGTTGCTTTCGTTCCTGAGCTCCATTCATAGATGATTCATGCTATGCTCTCGTAAATATACATGGTAAGGAGGAATGCGACACGATCCTCTGAAAGTGGATTCTCGTCGTTCATGGCATTGCAAAACTTTCTCGTGATGGAACAGTTATTTAATTAGAATGTTTTAATGGAAGGCCTCCATCGCCTCCAACATAGCCATTCTCGCCATTTCATTGATGAAATTCAGTGACTAACTACGCCTCATCACTTAGTTATGTATCGAATACTGCTTGGTGGAGCGACTCGATGATCTTTTTCTCGATTAGATATAACCGTAGAGAGATTTGTTTTCGGAATACCAAACGCATGTTAATCTAAGTTTTGCTACGCGGTCCACTTCGGCCAATAGCTTTTTTCTAGAGTCTGGTATGAATTTGCATTCGTTTACTCATTTTTGAACAAAAGGTATGTATTAAGGTTTTGAGCAGGAAATGAGTTCTGTCAATAACTTTCTATAAAATTGAATGTTTTGATAAGATTTCGAGGATGATCTTGACATTCGTTTTTATACATGTTCGGCATGATTATGTTCCATTCAGACTGTAGTTTCTCGCCAGCTTGCTGCAGTATTCCGCAGCCTTTACAAGAACTTGCTGGTGAACTTACAATGTTAAAAATTTCCAAGTATTTATAGTATGCTAAGGTGCGGTTTAAGGTATATTTTTTTTAAAAATTACCTAATCTTAGATGTCTACCTATGCCTTATAACCTACGCTACTTCTTCCTCTTTTCTGGTTTAGGTTTTAGGAATCTTCAGACTTCACTTCTACCATCCCTTTCATGGTGTTGCGACCCTTTTTTTTACCATCTAAATGATACTCCAACGCCTGCTTTGGGTAAGTTTCCTTAGGTTTGCAGTACACCCAGGCCTTCTCTTAATGACGTGTTCCATAATTTGTCTGACGTTGCACAGCCTTACACGGTCCTAAGAAATTTTATTTCCTACGACTGTGTTTATTTGATTTTATTTTGTTTCGCTGCATAACATTCGGATAAAAACTACGTTTGTAAAATTGCCAATAATATATGAATCACTATCTGGGTTTCTTTCCTGATTTTACCTTTGAAATTTCTTCTTATTCTCCCACAAGTTATCACGAAAAAGTTAATTTCATTCTTATATCTCTGTCCTCGTTGTACGTCATATTGCATCCCTAACACTTGAAATGAGGCACCTGTTCCTATGAAAATTTTTTTTAAGTGATTACTTTCTAAAACTTCCTTTGGTTTGGTTATTCTCTTGAAATATTCAGGTTAAACCTTTTGCTCAGTGTTTCTAAATAATAGACCATTTGCAATTTATGTTCTCCAGTTTGGAGAAATACTTGATCATCGGCAGGGAACATTTTAATCAAGTTCTCGGAAGGCTATACAAGGTGCTGCATTGTCTTCTTTCTGTTATTTCAGAAGGTTATCTACATGAAGACAGAACTAAGCCCTTGATAGACCTTGCCTAAAGTCTTGGTTAATGACATATTCTGTGCCAACAGATTCCCAGCATCAATCATCATACTGGAGCTCCTGTACAGGTTAAGAGTAACTTGTATGAAAATTTCGCGAAATTCTCTTTTCTCTTGAATTGTGAACACCTCGTTTCTCAAGCATTTCTTTATTTCTGGATATTTCTATAGCCCAAAATTATTGTAGCTCTGAGTAGTATTAAACTCTGAAACTAATTAATGCTTTAAAGATATTCTGGGATAGTTTCGAACTAAGAGAAACGACACTGTAGTGCAGCCTTTTTCTAAAAATGAAAAATATTATAGTTTGAAATGTTGCGACATTCCCACGCAAGCTACATTGAAGTGTAAACAATCTTTCGTTGTACGTAATTGAGTCTCCTTATTGTTTTGTTTCTAATTTTCTCTCAATCTCAGCCAAGGGTGTTGTGTTAGCATGACGACATGCACATAAATAGGTGTATAATAAATTCGAAAACAACAGAATCTGGTATTTTTATTGTAAACAAATCAGATTAAATGTGATTTGTAGAATTTTCACATTCCTTTTGATCTTGTTAGCGTAATATTCATTTCCATCAATCTCAAGAACATACGTCAGGTATATTTTTGGTACGTGGTATAATTATCACAAGTAAACCTGCCACACTTTTTGATGGGTGAAAATGCTATGGTAAATGTGCCACTTTGGAATTCTGTGGGCGGTAAAAATGAAACGGGAAAATTTTTACGGTGAGGCATAACAATTTCGACTGTTGAATGTTTAAAACGATTTTGTCAATGGCTCAGATTTTTATAGTTAGTCGTGTATAAAATGCAATCACTTTGTTATATGTCAATTATTTTAATCATCTTCACGAAATAATATAATTTTGGCAATGTTAAGAACAGTTTCGTATATCAGGCACGCCACTATTTATCACTATTGGCGAGAATGAAATAATTTTTTTCAGTTTTTAATCATTTTTACGTCTAAAATCAATTATGCACTATTCGCTTGAGAGGGTAAAAGGGAGATGAAGATAGCTATGAACCGCTTTCAAGTTGCTATCTACAAGATTAATCGCAAAACCGAATGAAAGTAGTTATCTAAGTAGTGGAAGGAGAGGGGTCGATATGTACATTTAAATAGCTGTGTTATGGGCATCAAACCGCTCGTAACCACATTTCGTTTATCTTGAACAGTATGGTTTTGCGAAGATCCAGTTTCTTTAATGGGTTGTTCTTCCTGGATTGCAATGAACGATTTTGTATACTCTCTAGTTTCATAGCATTGTAGAGCTGAAATCTTTACTAGTTTAAAACATAACGAGTTATTTCCGTCATCCCTTCCTTGAACCTTCTGACTAACCTTCACAATGTTTAATATTTTCTAGTTTATTACTAGATGGTATTTCTCCAATCGCTTAAAAGCAATTCTAATTTGTAAAAGTCAGAGTTTGTTATGCTTGGTAATACTTCATAACGCTTAATGAATTAATTTTTTTATATATCTGAGAAAATATTGCAGATTAGGAGCAGTTAACGATAATAGATGTTGTCTGATGATGCTGTTCACAGTCGGTTAACTATGTATCCAATTCCAATGTACTCTACTACTATTACCCATTACTATTATTATCCAACACCATGTACCATTCCAATGTACCTCAGAAGAGGATATAGAGACTTTGATTCGAAAAGAAAGACTAGATGTGGCTGCAGAATATCGCGGAACAACAGCCAGAATACCTTTGATTTTTTATCCGCCCCAACTTAAGTAAAAGCATCCATCTTTTCGAAATATATTTAACACAATTTGCGATTTATTTACTTTTCCATTACGGTGTGCGGGTGAAACGTATCAGTTTCCTCAAGATATAAACAAATTTCCGACAAAATGTCCATTGTAAAGCTGTGTTCAATATTTTCCCCTTCCTAAGAGAAAACGGGTTTTCTTGAGGAAGAAACAGCTTTGGTGTTTTATTCACGATTTGGAACGTTTTTAATTCTGCCTGTTAAGTTACATAGCATACGCATGCAAGGAATTCCCGCTCGCCAATATTCTGTCTTCTAATTTTTCTCACTGGATTGAATTATGGTAAATTTTCCTTATTGAAGTTCAGGTTTCGTGGTTTATTAGTGAATTAGAATGCTTTACATATTCGTCATATTCTTGACCCGCGTGTGATTGATAGTGAGGGAATATAAATTGCAGCAGCTAAGATGGATAATTGTAGAGAAATTAGCTACACTTTGTGATGGGATTTACGTTAGAACCAGGTCTCCGAGTCCTTGATCTTGGAAATTTTGTAAAATATTTCCCAAAATCTTGGATTGCAGCTGTGTTGTAAAACATCTTGTTGTTATTACTCTATTAAGAACCATTTTCCAAACGGCCGAAGGGTTTCCTCCTCTTATATACTAAGTAGAAGGTATTCTATGTTTACCCCTTGGCTTTGGACTGCCCCCTAAGTCAAATCCTTGGTACGCTGTGATTAATACAAATGGTGATGGGGAAAGATATACTTTGAGTGTATTATGTAACGTAGGACACACGCTGCAGCACTTTCTAATAATAGGAATGCAAATATACGTAAATAACAAATGATAAAGATGAGGCTTCGTGGAAGAATTGTTAATAAAATCTGGCAAATATGATCATGTTAACCTCGACCAAAGGGGTAATTCCTACCTATGTCAATCCCTATTTTTTATTTAAGTATAATTAGGTATTGTATATTTGTTGAAAGTGACATTTTCAAAATCATTGCCTTTGGTTTCATAGATGCAATTTGACCTGAGGTCCTGCAGCGGTGAGTTCCTCTCCAGGGGTGCCTTTCGAGGACGACCCGGCACATTCCGGCCTCCTTCCGTGGAATTGACCGCGAAGAGCCAGAATAAGGGGGTGATACTTGTGCGTTGTCAGTGCTGTGCGAGTGTGAAAGCGAGAGAAGTGTGATTTGAAATCTGTGCATCTTTGAGTGTTCAGTGAACGCTGTATTCAGTGATTAGTGTATGAGTGACAGTGTATATGTACGTGAACACAGACAGTCTTGGAATACTTATAATTAGGTAAGTTAATATTCTTTCTTTGCTTCTATGTATGATTTGGTGATGGGCATCAGAGGTTTTCCTAGGCGTAGTAATAATCACCAATGCGTCCCTGCAGTGTTATAGGACGGTATCCCATATACCTTTCTTTATGCTCCAATCTTATGAAATAATCAGTATGTCCCGAGGTTGTGAGCTCCTGTATTCTTTTCTACCCCTATTCTCCACTGTGTTAATTGTTAAATTTAAAATCTTTTAGAGTGGGGTCTGGCTAATCCTCCATGATGCTACATTTCTTCTGTGAATTAACGCTTTATGAATGAATAGTTTTCATACATAGAAGGTTTAAGGCAATGCTGTAGCTGAAGATAATTTCCGATTGCTACATTGAAACTAAATTTGCTTTACCGGTTAAAAAACACTGAGGTTTGATAGAATATCCATTCCTTATTAAGAGTTCATTTGTAAAAATTTGGTGTTAGAATGATAGATGAATAATTGAACAGCCATAATACCTTTTTACATCATAAATGCGTGATATATGGATCGTATGCCATGCATAGCATTATTAAAGTGACTAGATTTTTACATTCCCCCACCATTGACCTGGTGGGTTCTAATGGAAGATAATCGTTCTCTAAATGCTCTTGACACTATTATATTAATTTTAACTTCCCATGCTACTTCGATTGCCGATATTTTTTCACTTTCAATAACTTGTATAGCATTTTGAAAAAGAGATGCTTGATTGTATATATGAACTATAGCCAAAGTTTTGAGTATCTTTTTCAAAAAACTCTACTTAATTTCTAGGACATTATCCTGTGTTGGAAAGTAGGATTTCAGAGGATTGTAGAATTTAAAATTTCTTTCCATGGCTAGCAAAGGGGCTTACCGGCGCCTTTTACAGTTTCCAAGAATTTTTTAATATTTGTCATCCGCTGATTAGCTAAATTCTTTCAGCATTTCAACACTCACGATGTGCATGTGGAAATACATACACTAGATACACAAGAATATGTTTTACTAAGGAGATTTTCCACATCCATGATCAACAAATCAGAAGCTGCTTCAACGGCGATATGTATTATGTGCGCTGCACAACCCACACAAACAATGTTTTCGTACAATTTTTAAGAATATCCTATTTGTGCCTCTTCTCGCTATTCCTCCAAAATTTGAGTTCGTATTTTCTTAATTATGAAGTATGATGACCTACGTTACTGCGTCTATAATTTGGATTTTGTATTAATTAAGTATTATGATATTTTGTGGAAGCTTGAAAATACTTCTCGAAACGGTATGCTTTAATTACATATTTGATTAAATACTACATAGAAAGCATTTCAGTTTCGAACTCCTTTCAAAGCATCAATTTTTAGGCCCGCAATAAGAATTATAATCTTTACCTCGCGTACTCAAAATCGCATAGATGAAACGTTCAAGGATCGATCTTACATAGAGGAATTCCATCGAGAGAGCACATTAAACTTCAAAGTTCAAAAATGTGACACGACAGCATCATAATCGCACAGAATATGGAAAATATCCTTAGTGTATCGAGGAGCATTTTAGTTTGGCTACCCTGTTCTACCGAATTCAAAATGTATTTCCTAATTTGTTTATTCTTAAGCAGTACCATAGCAAAGACTTTTACATTGGATATATAGCGAATAGCTATCAGATTAGTCATTGGCCGCTAGTCAAAGTAAACACTTGTTATATTTAATAACTTTTTTGAATTGCCAATGGACTCTTAAAGTGATCGTATTTTATAATAACTCGATTTTCTTGGACAAAATTTTCGATTGTAAATTTTGAATACAAAACTATGAAAATGGATATGTACGGGATTTTGACTCCGTCAGTACTTTGCCGTCAAAATAAAAGCTTATTTCATTATCTTTTTTATAATTTTTGATTACAGTATAAACAGTTTCAATAATCATAAATTGAATTATCTCTGTGTACTAATAGAATGGTTTTGATTAAATAATGAGAATTTAACATTACGAACATAGACATCAATACAATGTCCACGTTATCAGTGCTAAAATGGCTGAATTCAAAATAAAAACATTATCTAACATGAATAAACATGATGTATGTGAATAAGTGCATGATAACTTTTATTCGAGTACCAAAAACTGCACGACTTTGACACTTTAGATGACTTCAAATGTACTCCTAGCGCAGCTAGCAGTTTAAATCTTATTTACTTTATCGTCCCCAGATAGCACCCACACCAAAATTCCCCTCGTCACGAGAAAAACACGTACAGTTCGCTTTTATCGCTTCCAGAGTATTTTCTATTGAGAAATTAAATTAGAGATGATATCAGAAAGATATCAATGCTACTTCCAAAATAATTTCATAAGGGCTTCATTTAGGAATATTGTGGTTTATTGCTGATAAAGCATGCATATATAAATTGACTCTTCGGTGAATTCTTTCATATAAGATTGGGACTATGTTCTCATGTATTTCATTCACTTATTTACTCTATAAGCATCGGATAAATGATGCATGACATTTGATTCCTAATTGTTATTGTTACTGTTATTATTATAGAAAAGTAGATGTAAACCTGAAGTTAATCTATCGTTTAATTCACGTATTTCATTATCATAATATATGGAAATAACATACATCGTCCTAAAGCGAATGAATTTCATAACACCATGATTTGCTCAATATGAACGCTAACATATCCTAGAGCTTCATACGATTGTCATAGAACTTTTTGAATGCATTCAGCCTTTCTATCGTAATCCGATATTTAGAAATTCATATATTGTTAATGTCATGAAGGAAATTTTTATCTGAGGTGCCTCTTACTTCAGAACTGAGAAAATTATAAAACACGCGATTGGAATATGAATCTTGATTGAATATTATCAATATCTATATCTTGGGAAAACGTTAAAGTTACACCTCGCCCTAACTGTAGTCCGGACAGAGAATGAGCGCTATTCTTTCTATTTACATTTTGCTATCCTCGATCTTAGATTGCGGTCCCAGAAAAGATTCCATATTTTAAGAAATGCCCGTGATCTGCTCGTTTACGGTTTTCATCCTTATATCTCTTAAAAAATAAAATGCGGTTGTCGAAATCTCTTTCCCTTACACATAAATTTCAGATAAATTTGAGAGGTTAGAATCATTGATAGGATATATTAAGAAAAGGCAATATTCAGTGTGTCAGAAATTACGAAACTTCTTCCTTGTCGATTCGTAGGGAAAGAGGTAAGAAATTTCTCTTAATCAGTTCGACTTTGCCAACGATGAGTTAATAAAACGCAACTACCAAGTGCACTTTTCGTTTGGGTAAATCAATAATTTCATGTCCTGAGAATCGCCTTTAGGGAAGATTTCATCCTTATTTTGGAAGATTGTTCAGATACCGTGCTAATTAAGACCTTTTTGTGCGATTTCCGTATTAACTAGTAGTATCTTTTAAAGATCGATCTATATATGTCGTTTTCAGCCTTATTTTGGATTCTTTCTGAAGGATCGACCTTAATACCTTTTTGGGCCGTATCTTCCTTTTATTTTCAGAATTCTTTAGATAAAAAGGTATATGACACGTCATCATACCGATTTCAACATATTATTGGGAAATTTTAAACATCGTACTAGATTATTTGCTTGTTGGGGCGATTTCATCATTATTTCGGATAATTTTTCAAATATCGAGACGAAAATGCAGGTTTTCCAGCGATTTGTAGCCTTTATTTGGAAAAAATCACTAATATCCGGTTAAATAAGCTGATTTTGGAACCTGTTCAGCTTCATAATAAAAGATGCTTAATGATCACCGAAAATACGATGTCTTTGTGGCGGTATCATTTTTATTTTGTGAGATTTTTCAAATGCTAAATAAGCCGACATTGGGTCGATTAAATCTTATTATGGATACTTTTTTAAATATAGTGCCAAGTACGACGTTTATCTGCCAATATCCGCCTTCCTTTGAAAGGATATTCATACATCGAACAATATCATCCATTTTTCTATCGATTTCAGCCTAATCTTGGAAGATTTTTCATTTATTGAGCGAAGTGATTCGTTTTTCGCATGATCTTTGCCTTGATTCGCAATATCTTTTAAATATCGAGATAAAAAGGGCGTTTTTGAGGCGATATCATGTTTAATTTGGACAATGTATATTTTGGAAAATTACTCATATTGTTACGTTTAATTGGATTCCATGTAAAATTTAATCACCTCTCCGGTTCAAGACAAATTACATTCTTCATTAAGTGGTAATGCGATGAAACTTTCTGAGGATTGAGAACGGACAGTGAGTTTTGCAACACATATTATGAATATTTTACGTGAAAGGCAAGATGTATAAAGTGTTCTTGTTTGGAGCTTATAGCACCGCCCTTAGGATATGTAGGATAAATATTTACGGGTAATATTTTACGTCTTATATTTTAACCTTAGCCACTTTGCAGGAGTTGGAATTATAACCCAACGTCAAACAGTCATTAAAAATTGAAACCAGTTCTTCTAATATTATATCAGGGAACGCCTGAAACATTTTCGAAGTGATCCCATCGCGTCCCAGAGCTTTGTTAAGTTTTTGATCGCATTCGACCGCCGTACAGTGGGCTAGAATCGAAAAAAGCTTGAGTAGAAAAGCATGAAAGTGGTCAATCGTTAGATTTCGTATTACTAAAAAGACAGCGAAACTGTATTCGAGGATTCCACACGGCGAGGAGTGTGGACCGCGCAGCGCTTACGAAAAATCTTTATTCCCAAGTTGGCAACTGAATTGAAACAATTTCTTCTGATTCCACATCTAGATACTTCTGACGTGGCATAAGAGATTTGATGCATTAAGGCCGTTTTCCTAATTATATTCCTTACTTTATCTCGTAAATGTTCCGAAATAGGTGTCCGCCATTTCGTTGCTTTAAATGAGCAAAAACTCATTTCTGTAAGGGGTAATTGCAGATAGTCAAAAGATAAAGAATTGATGTAGATCATTGCATCAATTTTTTTATAAAAGTATCTATTTAAACCCTCCTTGAAAGCAGCAAAGTTGAACGCTTATCTGAAAAATCCGAGAGATTTCTGTGAAAATTGTTCAAGTTTGAATCCGTGTATCTTTTTAACGGGTTCAGATATCCAAAAACGACGAACAGGAACATGATTTCAATCATTTTTAATAAATATGCGAAGTTACAAAACCAGCTCTCTAAAAACAAGGAAATCTTCCGAAATAGTTCTGGGTTCGACATCTAGACATTTACGTGGCACGCTTTGTTATGTGCGACGGTAAACTGGGAGATGTTATTCCCCCACGCGTAAGCACACACGCACACAAACGCGCGCACGCCACGTACACACACGTGTGTCAGAGTATTATGTAGCAGCTGATAACATATACACTTGTAAGGACGTGTGTATGTGTCATCAAATGCTCTCATCATACTCTCACACTCAAAGAAAAAACATCCCTCCCTCAGTAAACCTCTGCCACTTCTTATCCCTTCCCTTTTTCTCCTCTTTACTCCCAAAGGCTGATATTTATTAAGGGTATTCATTAAAAAATATCATTGAGTACAAATTCTCCTGGCCTTACATATTTGAACGTCTATACATTAATCAAGGTTTTATATGGCCTAGGATGGAATCATTAAAATCTTTAATAATATTAGTATTTTTCACAAAACATTATTAGTATATAAACTTAAATATGCTTATACGTCGATCAAAATATATATTTCATCTAGGATATTAATGTAATATTATAATTAGATTTTACATCAAAGAGAAACATAATACATTAACAATATGTCTAGAAATATAATTAAAGGTAACAATAAAAAAATCAACATTTGCATAAAGAAAATCAAGAGAATTTTATTATATTTCATTTCATTTCATCTTCAATGATATTCGCCCAGAACCCTTCCATTGCGTCACCATCTAGTTCTTCGTGTCCTTTGGTTATTCTCCTTTAACCATCCTTTAACCTTGACTCATCAGCTTCTCCATATCCCTGAGACTGCAATCCACTGCATGAGATGTGTACACCATGCGTGCGTTGTTCTTTAAGTCTTCTGTTACCAGTTGCCCCAGAATTGCTCCTTTCAGTTACAGGGAAAGACATACAAATCAAATGAAATTACCTGAAATGGTAACTCATTGAAGAATTGATGCACATGCAAACTCGACATAACCTTTATTTGTACACTTTAGCTTAAGGTTTTAGAGCAGATTACATTCTAATGATTTGAAAATCTAATGATACGAAAATTATCGTAAAATAATTTATCATTTAATGGAAATCTTTTGTGTTACATATATCAAACCGAAAATTTAGCCCACTGTAAATTAGGTAAAATGTAGGCCATAATTTCTGAATGTCAATCATCTACTGCTTAGAGAAAACCCTTGATGTCTTTAAGATTTTTTAAAGTAGTCCAAAGGCATTGGTCAACAAGGAGATTGGTTATCTAAAACAAAAGTTTACCGAATTTTTGTTTCATTTTATCAACGTTCTTCTTAATTCGAATCGAATAGAGTATATTCCTCGACCAAACTGACAATCACTCTCAAATTTACACTCAAAAGTTGGCTTACATGGTATTTATGTAGATTTAGGTCCTAAATAATTTAAAATTTTGATAGAAAAATTTAATTAAATTCCCTTGCCTTTGGTTCTCACGTAGAATTTGTAAGCCTCTATAATTATTATAACACTAGAAAATTAATCTTATATAATTATCCTCAATGTGTATGTATTTATTTATCCGATGTCAGTTACTTACGTAAGAAATTCATGGGAGAAATATCGGAACATTAATTTGATGCACTTCCGGACGTGATATGGGTTTAAATTTACGAATTCATTTAAGGTCAAATAGAGAGATATTTGTCTATCCAAAGTATCCTTGATTCTCTGGATGACCCGAAACACTCCCATAAGAAATGCACGTAAAGTTCGTTTTCATCGGTTGCAGATCTGTAGCAGGGTTTAATCTAAAATAATGGTCCTACGAAATCGAGACAATTAAATAAAAATGAAATAAATGTTCATATTTTTGTCGGATACATGGTCGAATATCGTATTTTGGTCAAAGTTTTGAGAAGCATGACGTATAATTAGTGTAATTTTGCGTGTATAAAAAACTCCTAGCAACAAATTGTTGAACCTTACGCTCATACGAATACAGAGAAAAAATGTCATGAGAAGTGTAAGGGGAAATACAGTCGACATTACACGCTACGAAAAGTATTCGAAAACTTTGGAAATGTTGACTGATCCAAATAACTTTTCAAATAATATAACCTTCTATACCGTAGATGGCTTAAAACTGCACGTCGAGAATAGAGGTTAAAATAATAAAATGCTTCCTTCTGAAATTATGGAAAATTCTCACCGAAATAATTCCGAAGGTAGTAATGAAAATAAAAGGTGATAATGCTTTACCCACAAAATAAACAAACACTTTATACAACGTGTTTTCGCGGATGCTATGCATTAATTTTGTTACTATATAACAATTGCATAACTGAATAGCACTTAATTTGGTTGTTATTCTGCTGAAACAGATGATTGCGATAATAGTAGAATATTTTTCTATAGAGTAAATTTATTTCCGCTAATCTTACGGGAGAATTAGCTGATATATATGTATAAGATTCATATCCATTCTTTCATTCTGAACAGCAACGTTGAGGACAAAGACCTAGGATAGGAAGGCATAGCTGAATAGAAAGGGAAATATTTTGAAGATGGAATCGGAGATAGGCATAGTTGGAACGCAGTCAAAACTTCCTCTGGTTTACATACCGTAGGCATTCAATAACAGAAAAAGTTGTATGAGTACCTCAGAGAGAGTGAACCTTTGTAACAGGTCCAAGTTTTATGCCGGATCGCAGCCGAAACTCTCCATTGCATTATTCATTATATGCACTCTTACTTTTAGATACAAATATTAAGACTGCAATCTTATGGCCTTTCATTAAATATTTTTTTCTAATTCTAAGTTTAACTATTATCGTTTGATCAAATGATCAACTTTTCATTTTGTTTTTAGCAGTTAATATGAAACATTCTCTTTTTAAACGTCACTTATATATTTTGATGCAATTTGAAGAGAGAAAAGTCAACCAAAAGTGATGTTTACAAACAGTGGTTACAATGTAAACTGTTGAAGACGTTAGTTTGGGAAACAAGAACGTACTTGAACTTCAGAATAGCTTAGAAAGTAAGTGAAAACGATGAAGGTATACAACGTTGAGTCACACGGCCTTGAGATAACACTGAGTCGTTACCATGAAACACTAGAAGTAAATATGACAATGTTTACATTTTCACTGAATGTAAACGAAAGTTGTTTGCAGAGAGAGGAAAGGTTATTGGCATCGGGTGTATGAGGAAAGTATGCGAGACTCCGAATGTCTCAGAAAGAGTTGAACTAATTCCTAAAGAAGATTTTGTCCGTACAGTAGCTAATTATATATATATATATATATATATATATATATATATATATATATATATAATAATATTTAACGTCTAACTTTCTATGTCTTAATTTAAAGTAATATTTGTTTCAAATTATTAGCAGACAAAGGAAATACCGATTGTTTAATCTTGTATAAGCTCAAGTGGTTTTTAAATAAAAACAGGATTCTTACATTTTCCATAAAAGAAATTAAACATTATCAATTGTAATTATTATAAAACTCGCCACTTGTGGTCCTCTGGTAAGCCTTCCTCATCCACTTCAGTGTCCTTCCAAAACTCCGAAAGGAATGCAGAGATGAAATAGCAAAATCTGGAAAAAAAGAAAAACATCAAATTAATTCACTCGTGAAATCATGGGATAGTACTGTATTGTGAATGTAATGAGAGTGATCAGCTACCATTGACAATGATTTTAAATTACGATATTGTTTGCTATCATAACCAAGAATGTCCTCTTTCACGTCGTAAATATTTTAGTGGAATTATTTTCGTACTTCATTCAGTATATATGCTATTCGACATAAAAGTCATAGAGGAAGTATTGTATTACTTCAGATAACTATTTAAACTCTTTATATATGTATTTATGAAATAAATTATTATATTTTAAATTACTTAATTAAGTAAATGTTTCTCGTATTAGCTAAAATTATGCTCTTGGCATATTTACGTATACATATGAATCGTGAACACAATGAAACATTTACAAAATGACGAAAAACGATGAATATTTACAATCAATTCAACCAAGTTTAATTCTCGGTACTTACCAGGCAATGATGAAGTCCTAAAGCAGTCGCAGGGATGTCTTGACGCTACAAATACACTTAAATACCATTAAGTCACTAATTAATCATCGATCCCAAACAATTTACAAACACGCAGAACTTAAAATACGATAACTGAATTCCGTATCGACTGAAATTCAAATGAAATTCGAATTTCGAAACGGTTTTCTTGAATATCCTTCAGCAGTTCTTCACCATCAGATGTCTTCTAATCAACTGAAGATTTTCCCTTCAAATTAAGTTTTAAACAAAACGGAGAGATCTGATTGGCTGCCGCTGAGGCTGTTTCAATTCGCGTTCTAAGTACCCCCTTTTCTCCCCCTACAGGTCAAAGTTTAAACTATTTTCGTAATTTTTAATAATTATTTAAATAATAATTTATTCATCCAAACTTTATTCGAATTTAATTCGAAAGTTATTAGAAATTATAGCTTCACTATCGATTACGTAGTTTAAATTCCAAGTGAATTAATAGGAAAATATTCGTGACGTAATCGTGACGTAGTTGCAATGAATGGTATACGAATATAAATGCTTGATAATTATTCTATTAAGAAGAGATGCCATGGAATTTCCTTATAAATTATGCTATATTTACTTGTAATCTTAATATGAAAATGATCTCGTTCGCGTCTATAATTCCATATTTTAAAGCCAACATGATGAACCTAAGAAATACCGAGATTTCGTGGATATGTATTGAAATTAATTTTATATAATAATCGCCATTTTGTGTGTATATATGTCCGATCTAATCGGTTAAATTCAAACCGTTAATGCTATTAATCGCAGCAGAGATTTTTATTACTTATTTTTTAAATTTTAGGCCGATTCTCAAAATCTTAAATATCTCGTGACAAATGGTTTGAAAATCATGAATTTCCAAGAATTGAGTTAATCAAAATAGAGCAGATACAAATCTCTTACAAAAATAACTAAGTATAATGGATTCCATATTGAATCAATTAAATAAACTTATACTTTAAGTGTAAGAGAAACAAATATTCGTTGGTACATTATGAGAAAATAATGAAAACAGAACAATGCTATTTAGCTTTGTTTTGAATGTATTTGGTGGGCTGAATTCATCAAGACTAGTGAAGAGGTAGTTACACTCCCTTAAACCTGTTTTTCACGTAATTTAATTATTTAGTATATAATATAGTTATGGTATATAATGAGGGGACAGTCATGTTACGTAAGCTACTCAATGAATCATAAACGTCCAGCCTTGTGAAATACATCTGCAAATATACACAGAAATTCGCAGTATTGTCGTTTGGTATGGAATTTACGCAAGGGAAAGCCTTAAATGAGTAATTGGAAGGAATGAGGACTGATAAATAATGACATAATTTGCCTTATTTCTCGTCACTGAGTCAGAATGTAATGAAGCCGAACTGTGTAAAAATCTATTCTTATCATTCAAGGGAACAAAAGAATCCAAATTACTCGTGTCTCAGATGCTTACATTATATCACAACCAACCTCATAACAATATTAAGAAATATGACTTCTACAAAAGTTCTGAAGAATGATTAATTTTTATATACGCTAAGAAATGAATCCCATAGAGTGAAGCCAGTCTATGATTCACATGGATAAATATGCAAAGAAACTTGTCATTAAAATTGGGTGCTTCATAAAGGAATCTTATCTAATAATCACCGTTGTGTATTTGTCCATCCGGTGTCGCTAACTCCCGTAAGAAATGTGTGTGAGATATGTTTAAAACATAAATTTCATGCTCCTTCCGACGAAATAGAAATGTGGGGATTCGTTAGAAGTAGAATGGACTATAACATATCTATATTTTTCTACCAAAAGTATCCTTGGTTTGACACTAAAAGACTAGAATATGTTCATAAGAAATGCACGTAAAGTTCGTTTCGATCTACTGCAGACTTTTGGTCTTTTAAGAAATTAAATTAGAAATAATTGTCCTACTAAATCTAGAAACCAAAAGAAAGAAAATTGGATAAAGATATTTATTTTGGTAGCATATAACCGTTTCATTGTCGCAATGGAACAATAAAAACGACAAATTTGTGTAACTTTTCTAGTATAAGGAAGCAGTCTCCTTGATGACTGAGGCGATTGAACTTAACGAGAAACAAATTTCTCCTCACATTAAAGAGAGAACTTCTTATCAACATATTCATGTTCTTTCTATATATCGAATAGAGTAAAAGAAACCATCGCCTTCACTTCACAGAAAAGTCTCATGAGAATGAAATTATATTAAGATTCATATCTTTGTGTTCGATATTGGAGTACATCATATCACACTGTGTACTAGCTGAAAATTTTTCTTTTTAAAACGTTTCCCGTTGAGCAATGTTATGATATGGGAAGATTTATACATTCCTGTCCAAAAGGACAGCTATGATTATTCTTTCAACTATTTCCTGTTTATAACCAACCACTGCTTGAGCTCTTTTAATTTCCAAAGTAAGGTTTTTGATTATTCCCCATCCCAACAGCATAATTTTGGACGATTCCTACAATTTCAAGATTTTTTAATCATCTCGCTGGACTTTCCCATCTTCCAGAGTGCGATGACACTTAAGTTCTCATAAGAAATGTACGTAAACTTGCATTTACCGGTCGCATTCCTTAAATTCGAAATGGCTTGATAATTCGGTAGAAAGAAACGAATTATTTTCGAGTCTATGAACATCGAGTCCACATGACGAACGATGCGACTGTGGAAGCCTCTTTCACTTAAGATTAGGCTAAAAATTCTGCTGAGGGGATCTAGATAGTTAGAAGGATTGATATAATATAATAGCAGAAGGCATTATTCTGATTTGTAGCAGAAACGAAATATTTTCCGCAGTTAATGACAGTTAAGAATTGTTTTCTTAATCACTTTGACCTTTCCAACGCTGAATTAACAAATGCATTTACCAAGTGCATTTTTTGGTACATCTCTGACATTCTACTCTGAGAGTCACTTCTTATCAGTGGCAGTCGCTTTACGCCACATATTGAGGAAATAAGTACTTAATTCCCAGTCTCCTTTTTAGTTACATAAGCTATATGGTGTTTTTGGGAGGGGAGGAGTAAAGTGAGATGATAACAATCTCAAAGATTTCTTAACAATGATAACCGATGGGCAGTTCAGTGCCGCAATCGCGTGTTCATTTCTCATAAGGATCGACCAGATGATATACAATTTCAAAAGTCATATTTTGAATTATGTCCATGTATGAATACAATGGTTTCGTTTAAATAATTAGCGTTCAGTATTATGTACGTAGACGTCAAAAGCTCACATAATCACTTCTCCGATGTCTAAATACAAATATTTACGTGATAAAATATGAATAAGCAGGATGTGCGTGAGTAACCGCACGATCGCTTTTGTTCGAGTACGAAGATCTGCAATACTTTCATACTTTAGATGACTAAAAATGTACTCCTAGCGCTGACAGAAATTTACATTTTGTTTACTTTTTGATCCCCCGATCTTAAACAGAAAAAAATCATGTTTGATAAAAATAACACACAATCTTTGCGTTTATCGATTGCACAGGACAATTTCAACTGAGAAATTATATTAGAACAGTCATAGGAACAATACAATGCTTCTACTAAAAGACATGAGATCACTTGTGTTACATTTTGATTTATAATCGCTTTTATTGCTGATTTAGAAGTGCATAGTTGTATTGACTCATCGATGAATAATATAATATATTATTATTTCTCGCATATATCAAAAAGCTTAAAGCGATTGTCATTTAAGTTTTTGATTGCATTAAGCACTTTGATGGTAATCCGATATTTAGGAAACCGTTCATTCAGAATCTAATGAATCAATTTTTATCTCAGGTGCTTCTTACTTCACACCTGACAAAATAAAGAAATCCGCAATATGCATGTGAATCTTGATTCAATACATATTATCAACATGAAACTTGTCTACAGTTCGTCCGAAGTTTAACTTATATTGAAATTTATCTAGGACGAGCCGAGAGTGATTAAAGTGATCCTTGCTTCTATAACACGTCGTCGTGTTACGCTGTGACTAGTCTTGGCTTGACCGAGGCCCTTTATCACAATAAAGAAAATTCCTTCTTTCGTGGGAGACGACGTTTCACAATTTGCGTGCATATTATGTGTAGCATTTGCTGATTCATGTTTTTTGTTGAAAATAAACCCACACTCGAATAACATCATTGAATAGATCTGCCGTTTATTGTAAACGTTATATTACTATTGCTTATAGGTTGAACAATTGAAATTCATTCTAATTGACTTCAAAATCTATATTTACGGAAAGCTAAACTTAGAATAAATCATCGCACGAGCTGTAGTCAAGACCGTAAATGAGCGCTGTGCTTGCAAGCTTCATTTACTTATCATCGGTCTTGCGGTTCGTTTCAACAAAGAGAAATATAGTACTTCATACGATTCAAAATTTTCGCATTATTGCATTATGATAGTCTTACTTCATTTATCGCCGTAGAGAATGTGCGGGTATATCCTTCCATTTAAATGAAAATCCATGAAGAGACAGTACGTTCACAGGTATTCAGAACATTTATGTTCAATTTGATCGCCTTCAAGCTCAATTTTTCAATTATTTCTCGTGGAATTTATTGTAACAAGATAGATTACTTTAATGGTTTCTAAAGTTCATTAAATAAAAATACTCATATCATTTCATTAGCTTTCTATAAAATATTTCTGAAATGATGATGGGCGAATTCTTCTAGGAGAAGTCTCATTAAATTGTTCTATATAAATGAAGCACAAAAGGTTTTGCAAGTAGCTTTTATTCCTCGTCACAGAACTGATTTTTCATCAAGAGTTTGTAATAACTTCAAGCAAACATTGGAGTACCATTCCCTTGATATTAAGTCCTCCGTAACATATACCTCTTTCAAAAGCAGCTGTCCTACTTATCTTTCACGCCACAATATTTCGATTAAAGGGGTCGGCTCTACTCCTGCAAATGAATTTAAAAAATCTAATCAGCACTGCGCCACTGGAAACAATTCTCTGGCCTTCGAAACTATTTTAAGAGTTATGAGGAACAGTGCTAGTAAATTTATTGAACTTTTGGTAAAGGATCATTTTTGTTCCATAAAATGTGGTTTCAGAGAATGATGAACAGTACAGAACCCATTGTTTTCAAAGGTAACCCGTCTTAAGCTGCCTACATGTGTATAAAGGCTTGAGAAAATTAACTTCGCGTTTCCCGCTAAGAAATAAATTCACCTAGAGTAATAGAAGTTATCTTTCCCAATTTTGTAGCAGTAGAATTTGCGTTTTCCTTGAGAGTATGTCCACTGAATGTTATATCCCCTGACTGCATATGTTCAAAGGAATTTGCGAATTCTTCTTCAACATGATAAATTGCGTGAAATCGGTCAGTTCTGTGTCCACTGCTGACCCAGTCATTGATTTTTTTTCGATTATGCGTTTCTATAGAGAGTGTTAATGTCGGAATACCAAACAAACGAGCAATCTGAGTTTAAGTATGCGATCCACTTCGTCAAATACCTGCAGCTTTTCTTTAATAGGTTCCTTACTCTTTTGCTCGCGATTACTCATTTTTAAACGAAAGGTACGGATTTATGTTGCTGCAGCTGCTCTTGAAGAAACCCCTCCTTCATTACCAGAAGACACCAAATTCATCATAAATTAGAGAAATTAATTCTCTGTAAGTTGCCTAATATTTTCTAACTTCGATTATCCTTGTTTATAAGAAATCTCTCCCAATAGACAAGGAGGTACTTCCCAAGTAAATCGTTTAAAATCTCATTTTTATACAGAAAAAGAGTAAATTGGGATGAGTGAAGTTAAAATCTTATTCCCATTACCTTGAGGATGGCCTGAAAACAATCGAGGCTCATCGAGGATTTACTAATGATGACAGTGAAGAATGTTCTATTAAAATGAATATCTGTAGTGTTTCGATAATCCTTGAAGTATGATTTTGGGATGTATCGTATGCGATACTATCAATAATCTTAAATAATGCTATAATGCTAAAGACAATCTTTTTCCCACATAAGACAGATTATTCCCATTCCCGGATCCTCTGCAATGCACTAATGCCAATCATTCCACTCATTCATGAATAACAAATTGTCTGATACTGTCAGGGTCGCCCACTCACGTTTGACCTTGTGTGCAATGTTTCCTTGTAAAATTCTACATTGGAATTACTTATTTTATAAGAAAATATTTAAATTTTTTTTAACAGAACAATCACCAACTTGCTGTCTGAGCTGATACAAATTCAAAGTTAGGGTGAGAATTCCTTAATCACTATTTCTCATGGGAGAACGTGATGTAAAATTTGCCTGCTTTTGTTACCTTTTTCTGCAATCTCAATTTGTAAACATAATGAATAAATGAGAAAGGGAGTGCATTGCTTTGTGAGTGTTACCTTGATCATAAAACTGAGGCTTGGTCTTCATACAAATAGCAGACCATTGTTAAAAATATAATGAAAGCGTAAGAGAATTACAAAGCCAAGTTATGATGATAAGATGTTGCTTTCACTTTATCTTCTTGAAAGAATGTTCAGCTGGTTTTACTGCTATTGGAAGATGATGAAGGGATTGATATTTGCTATTACAGATATTAAAAATGTCTCTTGTTTTACAGGAAGTGTCTCTTGTCTCAGAAAATGTCTCTTGTTTTACTTTATTCCATGTTGGCCGTCCTTGAATTATGTTAAGATGATTTTTTCTATATCCAGATGTTCTCCATTTTGAAATTGTGACTGTGATTGGTGAGCACATGCACGTTTAACACTTTGGATTCCTGATCTACTGACCACTTCCACTTCTGGTGCTCACATTCTTCCCAAGCCAAGCATGCAGCTATAGAAGAGGAAATGGAACAGTATGTTGCAGGTAATATTTTTTATTTACTAAGGCAGTTGACATTCGTATCATAGGATACTGATTGGAAATCTAAAAGTATCTTCTGAATATATTTTGTAGATGAGTCATTGAGCATCTGCAATATAGATTTAACTGGTTTATAGTGTTATACCAGTCTGCCTAAGTTTTTATTCTTAGAAACTACATACTGAAAATGTATTACCAATGGATTTAGCCTGCATAAGAAAAGCTATTTATTAGGGGAGCTGGTGACTGATATCCAAAAGAGAACTTTCTGTCTGATAAACCGGTAATAGCCTTGATCGAATTCTTCAATGAAATTGTACAGCAATGAGAAAGATTCAAATTTACATGCTTAATTGGGTAGTAAAAGTGCATAAAAATAAATTAGTAATAAATGAGATTTTGGCTATCCCACGCCAATGCTTATTCATATCTGTGTGCAAGATCCTGTTAGATTAAATAATATTAAAATGTTTTTTTTTTTTAGACTTATTAAGGTATTTAGAGTTTCTTACTTCTTCTCCATGTTGAAATCCAACAAATTAATTATTGGGGCAGGAATAGTTATTCTAGAAGTCCTGCTGATGTCATTTAGTACATACAGAACAAAATGGGAATTGAAACAAGGATGTACTACATTAAATACAAATGACATACCTACTTGGCTATTCCATGAATGATGAAAATGTTTACTCAGGGTAGCAGCCACATATTAACATACTCCATGTAGCTGTAAAGGTTTCATGGATTAATCAAAATGGAAATTCTTTTCGATAGATAATAGCTTGATGGATAATTATGAATCTAATCAATGAGAATTAAGGTTGAATTCAGAATAAAGTCTGAACATTTGTGTGGCCAATAGTATCTTCAAATCATATAACATAGCTAGCTTGTTTGAGGTAATGTATGTTTTTTTGACAATTTATAGAGGGAAGTGATGGTTGGAAGATTCACCAAGTTTATTTAGTGAATTTGCATCCATGTTTATTATGTTGAGAAGATTGTATGCTATATATCTTGAAAGGAACTACATATTTCGTTGAATGAATTTTTGCAGAATCACCTGACCCTTAAACTGCGGAAAAGATATTTGTATGTTTTCTAAAGGCAAATGTGGGTAAACATTCTTGCATGTGTTCACCTAGAAGGAAGATAATAGGAACTCGTCGGTCAATGAACTAAGAGACAAAGGTTCTCCAAGTGCCAACAGCGGCAAACGTGTAGGGCGATTCAAGCATTGGACCCTATGTGATCATGAAAACTTTGCTTTTGAAACGTGCATTAGGGATTCTGAATAACTTGTGACTGCTAATCGATTATCTGTTTCCCGGGAATCGCCCTAGACGGTTGCCTCTGTCGGAACTTGGAGAATCTTTTTCTCTTATGTTTCAACCTGCTATTTCAATTTTATGGCCCTGTCTTTCAATGAAGAGTCCAATCACCAAGTCCTCTCCATTCTTTGGGAATGGGTTTATCTCAAAAGGGTTTTTACTTACCTGGGAAAACCCAAATATAAAAGGTGCTATCTTTAACCCCTCTAATGTTTTTCCTACTTATCTCCGTTATTGGCTGCCTTAGGGTGAATTTGACTTTCTTCGTGATTAGTCAGTATTGTTATAATTGAGATATTTGAAAATTATTTGGTATCAAAATTAACAGAGAACTGCAAAGAAAGTAATCTGAACTGCATATTGAATCAAAATTCCTATTACATAAATAAAAATTGGCAATCAAATATCCAATAATATGAAGTAATTTAATTTCTCGGCAGTAACTGTTGATTGAATCCTTAGGATTGAGGTCTGTCCAGATTATGAGGGTCTATACCTGCTACCACTTGCCAGTTGAAGAAAGAATTATCTTTTGCACACAGTTAAAGGGAAAATGAGATGAAGGCAGCTCCCTCAGCCAAGGGAAGGCATAGCAAATACAAGAAAATCTCAAACCTGAAGAATTAACTAAAAATCAGTCATGTTTACTGAATATGTCTTTGTCTCTCCTGTACCAAAAGTTACAGACATTTACACGGAGAAGTTACAGATGTTGGCAGTCTATCAGAGAGAGTAGAGGAACTGGGTGGACCTGCTCTTCTACAGATGGCAATCAAAGAGTGATGCAAATCATCTTCTATATTTTGCATCTTCAATGAACAATGAAGAATTTGACTATCCTGAATTTTATTTACTGAAGTGAAATATTTAGCTTTAGTTTTCTTGAATGAAATACTCCTTACAATTTCCACGACTTTTACATATATCTTTAATTAAATGTTTCTCATTTCACAAGCAGGTCCTTAAACATTTATAACTTGCAGTCTTTATATTTCTTGTACCAGTTATTGATGCCACTTGTATGCACAAGAATTGTGATCATTCCTTAGAAATGTTACATATTTCATTCTATTTAAGCTGATTTTTTACTGAATATAGACAATAGATGATGATGACAGTCTGTATAGTTATGAAGATCATTGAAGCTGGAGGTTTGCATTTCATGCACCTTGAGCAGAGAAAGAGCTCTAATTATATAAGAGTGTAGCTTATCCAATGTGTCTAAAATGAAATAAAATATCATCAGACTTTGTAATCATTAGAATATTCTAAAATGTCTCTGTAAACTTATCCTTTACTAAAAATGTATTAAATAGCTTAATCCTTTGATTGACTTTTATTTACCCCCAAATATGGAAGGAAATTTTATGGCAGATATTCCCATTTCTCTTAAAAGTAATCCATGACATAGATTTTTAACACCTTATATAAAGATTTGAGAAGATTTTCATGACAAGGGAATTTTACATTCTCCTAAAATGCTGTAACTGATTTTCAGAATAAAGCAACACCTTTTTTACCTTTGACTAGGGACTGATAACACCTTGTTGATTGATGGCCACAATTGCCTACTCTGAAATCACTGTTTGTTTCACATCAAAGAACGTGGATCAAAATGTTAGATGTCGAGCAGCTAGATCGATTACATCTATCATGTCCTCCTCTAGACTTACATAATTAGTGAGGAATGGTGTTAATAATGAAATTAGAATTTAAGGACATGGTGCCATGAAGATGATATTCTCTTTTGGAATCAACAAAAGCAACTTATGTAATTGATGACGTTCTTTATTCAGAGTTTAGGAGACATAATATTTTCTTGTATAAAAGTATTCATTCACACTGAACAATAAATAAAATGAAATTAGTAGATGATGGTAAGAACAAAGTAATTCAATAAATTTAAATATTCTTTTACGTAATAAATACAGTTGGAGATTATCAGAAAAGGTGAAATTTTAAATCATTGGATACAGTGCAGTATAAATGTAAGAAATTTTATGGAAACATCTGTAGTACGTAATCAATAGCCCACACTCATTGGAGCCCTACGGATATTTACCAGCAATTCCAGTTCCCTGTTCCTCATACCTTTTCTCTGAAATGAAGAATATAGGACAATTTAGCATTTCTCATAAAATTTTATGTGGTAAGACTGTTTAACTGTGAAGTTTTATTTTGTGGAAACCCAAATGATTCCACTTGTAGGTAATACGAAATTGATTACAATGATTTTATCCAAGATTTTCATCCAATAATCGTTATAATTTTCAATGTAATGTAGATATATGTGAATGTATGTTGAAAGTTTAGCTCACCAATCCTTATTGACAATCCATTGAGAAGAGTAAATTCGTTAAAACACATTCATTAGCGAAATTAAAGAATTGGAGAAGTTTAGATATTGAATATTTCTGAATTATCGCCTAAACCCACTTTTATGATTGTACAATATGCATTCGAATCATAAAATTGTATCCCTAAACTCCCAGACATATTTATCCAGGCTTCGCTATGATGGAACAAGAGAAATCATATACCGTCCTTCATCCTAAAATTCGTAGCTATGGTATGACTGTTCAGGAACTCGATTTTGGCGGAATCGGTGCGGTCACTTTTCTGAAGCTGACTCATAGCAGTCGGAGCATTTGAACTGAGCGGACCTGTCTCTGCTGGCGTCTCTCAACGTTGGACAGCTTGGCAATGTAAAAACTTCTGAAAAGTCCTAGTTTTTCAATGTTTATGGGTCTTATATCTTACGGATGACTCTTCGCGATTGCAACGAACTTCCGATTCGATGGTTTTATGTCAACCTTAGTGTTTACAATGCCTTATTTCCTTTCTAGTGGCCGGATAACTTCGTGTATGTGCGGCAGGACAAGAGTGTTGCAGGTGCACTGTGCTATTCTCCCGCGCTACAGGATAATTCTCCACTATGTTGCAAAGTCGACGGAAGGTGAAGTTTCAGAATACTGTCATTACTCTCTTTCTCGGAAGATGGGTATGTACTTTTCAGTTTGGCCCTCTTAGTGTAAGAATATCCTAAACTTTAAACATAACTCAATAATGGAATAGTTTTTTAGGCTCCGTGTTTCATACTAAGGGTAGTCGTGACTCATGCACCCGCTGCCACGCGACGAAAGGCGGCATACACAGTTGAGTTATTAGATATTTTGGTCGAAAAGAAACGCAGAGTAGCTTCATCATATCGAAATAACTTTGAAAATTCCATCAAATTCGATTAGTAAATTTTCCCGAAATGGTCGTAAGTCGAACCCCGCGAATCAACGTCAAAAAATATTCGTAATCGCTGACGCTAAAATCTCTGCAGATCTCTATTTATATATATTCTCTCATTCATTCATACCAATAGGCCAAATTATCCATTTAATCTTAATGGAAATGCACGATCTTGGCTTCAACAATCGTATTTGTCGTCAAGGGGACCTGAGGATTTTTTTGAAACCACTCTAAATAGCCTCAGGATTTCATCTCAGAAGTGATTACATCTGTCATTCCGTGAGTATTTGAAGATACTTTTACAATACAAGTTGCCTTAAGATTCCATCTGAAATGAAGAAAGTTGGGTTGGGCTGAAAAGATAGGCGTTTAATGCAAAATTGCATGTGTAAGGATAGCTGATGGGTAATCAGAATGGCATGGTTAGAGAGGGGAGTAAGACATCGTTGTCCTTTGTCACCATCTCTTTTTGACATATATTCAGAAGAAATGGTCAAAGAAGCTTGTGATGAAATAGATAAGGGAGTAAAAGTTGATAGGGAAGTCGGTAAGATATGCAGACGATAAGGCTATTGTGTGCGATTCTGAAAGGGGTTTGCAAATCCTAAGTGATGCACTAAACGATAAAGCAAAGGAGTTTGGGATGAAAATAAATGTATGAAAAAATGCAATTATGATGTTTTCTAAGGGAAAGTAATGTAAGTTAACGATAAGGGTGAATGGGGAAAATGTAGAACAAGAAGATCAATTTTCATCCTTGGGCAGCCTTCTTTCTGTGGATTGAAGATGCTCAACAGAGATTAGAAAAAGGATAACGTTAGCAAAAGAAGCTTTCATGAAGAGAAGGGAACTGATGACAAAGGGCCTTGATAAAGGAATCAGGAAAAGATTGGTAAAATCCTTGGTGTTGATTGTAATGTTGTACGGATGTGAAACTTGGACGTTTGGGTGTGATAAGTTACTGGGAATTTCAGGAAAAAGGAATTAAATAGGGAATGTGGGGGCACATGAATCTATCGAAAGGTAGAACACATATATATTCACTTTTGAAGTAATTAGAATTGGATAGGATTACAAAAAGTATATATATTTCACGCTATCTTTTGATATGATTAGATAATATCATTGCCTAGAAGCCTTGAATCCGATAGTTTATATTGAGAAAGAAATATCTTCATTGTAAATTCATATCTATTGGAACTATGAATTCGGAATCGTATTTTTAGCATAACAAATTTTAGTAGATATCCTCATTAGTAGTATGCTGTTGGAGAAAGGAGATAATCGAAGGAGAAAGAAAAGAATTCACTCATAGCCCTGGAATCTTTTTTCTATCGCTTGAAAGTTCGGCTAGTGGTGGTAACTGCCCTCCCTCGCAAAAGGTTGCTTTCGTTCCTGAGCTCCATTCATAGATGATTCATGCTATGCTCTCGTAAATATACATGGTAAGGAGGAATGCGACACGATCCTCTGAAAGTGGATTCTCGTCGTTCATGGCATTGCAAAACTTTCTCGTGATGGAACAGTTATTTAATTAGAATGTTTTAATGGAAGGCCTCCATCGCCTCCAACATAGCCATTCTCGCGATTTCATTGATGAAATTCAGTGACTAACTACGCCTCATCACTTAGTTATGTATCGAATACTGCTTGGTGGAGCGACTCGATGATCTTTTTCTCGATTAGATATAACCGTAGAGAGATTTGTTTTCGGAATACCAAACGCATGTTAATCTAAGTTTTGCTACGCGGTCCACTTCGGCCAATAGCTTTTTTCTAGAGTCTGGTATGAATTTGCATTCGTTTACTCATTTTTGAACAAAAGGTATGTATTAAGGTTTTGAGCAGGAAATGAGTTCTGTCAATAACTTTCTATAAAATTGAATGTTTTGATAAGATTTCGAGGATGATCTTGACATTCGTTTTTATACATGTTCGGCATGATTATGTTCCATTCAGACTGTAGTTTCTCGCCAGCTTGCTGCAGTATTCCGCAGCCTTTACAAGAACTTGCTGGTGAACTTACAATGTTAAAAATTTCCAAGTATTTATAGTATGCTAAGGTGCGGTTTAAGGTATATTTTTTTTAAAAATTACCTAATCTTAGATGTCTACCTATGCCTTATAACCTACGCTACTTCTTCCTCTTTTCTGGTTTAGGTTTTAGGAATCTTCAGACTTCACTTCTACCATCCCTTTCATGGTGTTGCGACCCTTTTTTTTACCATCTAAATGATACTCCAACGCCTGCTTTGGGTAAGTTTCCTTAGGTTTGCAGTACACCCAGGCCTTCTCTTAATGACGTGTTCCATAATTTGTCTGACGTTGCACAGCCTTACACGGTCCTAAGAAATTTTATTTCCTACGACTGTGTTTATTTGATTTTATTTTGTTTCGCTGCATAACATTCGGATAAAAACTACGTTTGTAAAATTGCCAATAATATATGAATCACTATCTGGGTTTCTTTCCTGATTTTACCTTTGAAATTTCTTCTTATTCTCCCACAAGTTATCACGAAAAAGTTAATTTCATTCTTATATCTCTGTCCTCGTTGTACGTCATATTGCATCCCTAACACTTGAAATGAGGCACCTGTTCCTATGAAAATTTTTTTTAAGTGATTACTTTCTAAAACTTCCTTTGGTTTGGTTATTCTCTTGAAATATTCAGGTTAAACCTTTTGCTCAGTGTTTCTAAATAATAGACCATTTGCAATTTATGTTCTCCAGTTTGGAGAAATACTTGATCATCGGCAGGGAACATTTTAATCAAGTTCTCGGAAGGCTATACAAGGTGCTGCATTGTCTTCTTTCTGTTATTTCAGAAGGTTATCTACATGAAGACAGAACTAAGCCCTTGATAGACCTTGCCTAAAGTCTTGGTTAATGACATATTCTGTGCCAACAGATTCCCAGCATCAATCATCATACTGGAGCTCCTGTACAGGTTAAGAGTAACTTGTATGAAAATTTCGCGAAATTCTCTTTTCTCTTGAATTGTGAACACCTCGTTTCTCAAGCATTTCTTTATTTCTGGATATTTCTATAGCCCAAAATTATTGTAGCTCTGAGTAGTATTAAACTCTGAAACTAATTAATGCTTTAAAGATATTCTGGGATAGTTTCGAACTAAGAGAAACGACACTGTAGTGCAGCCTTTTTCTAAAAATGAAAAATATTATAGTTTGAAATGTTGCGACATTCCCACGCAAGCTACATTGAAGTGTAAACAATCTTTCGTTGTACGTAATTGAGTCTCCTTATTGTTTTGTTTCTAATTTTCTCTCAATCTCAGCCAAGGGTGTTGTGTTAGCATGACGACATGCACATAAATAGGTGTATAATAAATTCGAAAACAACAGAATCTGGTATTTTTATTGTAAACAAATCAGATTAAATGTGATTTGTAGAATTTTCACATTCCTTTTGATCTTGTTAGCGTAATATTCATTTCCATCAATCTCAAGAACATACGTCAGGTATATTTTTGGTACGTGGTATAATTATCACAAGTAAACCTGCCACACTTTTTGATGGGTGAAAATGCTATGGTAAATGTGCCACTTTGGAATTCTGTGGGCGGTAAAAATGAAACGGGAAAATTTTTACGGTGAGGCATAACAATTTCGACTGTTGAATGTTTAAAACGATTTTGTCAATGGCTCAGATTTTTATAGTTAGTCGTGTATAAAATGCAATCACTTTGTTATATGTCAATTATTTTAATCATCTTCACGCAATAATATAATTTTGGCAATGTTAAGAACAGTTTCGTATATCAGGCACGCCACTATTTATCACTATTGGCGAGAATGAAATAATTTTTTTCAGTTTTTAATCATTTTTACGTCTAAAATCAATTATGCACTATTCGCTTGAGAGGGTAAAAGGGAGATGAAGATAGCTATGAACCGCTTTCAAGTTGCTATCTACAAGATTAATCGCAAAACCGAATGAAAGTAGTTATCTAAGTAGTGGAAGGAGAGGGGTCGATATGTACATTTAAATAGCTGTGTTATGGGCATCAAACCGCTCGTAACCACATTTCGTTTATCTTGAACAGTATGGTTTTGCGAAGATCCAGTTTCTTTAATGGGTTGTTCTTCCTGGATTGCAATGAACGATTTTGTATACTCTCTAGTTTCATAGCATTGTAGAGCTGAAATCTTTACTAGTTTAAAATATAACGAGTTATTTCCGTCATCCCTTCCTTGAACCTTCTGACTAACCTTCACAATGTTTAATATTTTCTAGTTTATTACTAGATGGTATTTCTCCAATCGCTTAAAAGCAATTCTAATTTGTAAAAGTCAGAGTTTGTTATGCTTGGTAATACTTCATAACGCTTAATGAATTAATTTTTTTATATATCTGAGAAAATATTGCAGATTAGGAGCAGTTAACGATAATAGATGTTGTCTGATGATGCTGTTCACAGTCGGTTAACTATGTATCCAATTCCAATGTACTCTACTACTATTACCCATTACTATTATTATCCAACACCATGTACCATTCCAATGTACCTCAGAAGAGGATATAGAGACTTTGATTCGAAAAGAAAGACTAGATGTGGCTGCAGAATATCGCGGAACAACAGCCAGAATACCTTTGATTTTTTATCCGCCCCAACTTAAGTAAAAGCATCCATCTTTTCGAAATATATTTAACACAATTTGCGATTTATTTACTTTTCCATTACGGTGTGCGGGTGAAACGTATCAGTTTCCTCAAGATATAAACAAATTTCCGACAAAATGTCCATTGTAAAGCTGTGTTCAATATTTTCCCCTTCCTAAGAGAAAACGGGTTTTCTTGAGGAAGAAACAGCTTTGGTGTTTTATTCACGATTTGGAACGTTTTTAATTCTGCCTGTTAAGTTACATAGCATACGCATGCAAGGAATTCCCGCTCGCCAATATTCTGTCTTCTAATTTTTCTCACTGGATTGAATTATGGTAAATTTTCCTTATTGAAGTTCAGGTTTCGTGGTTTATTAGTGAATTAGAATGCTTTACATATTCGTCATATTCTTGACCCGCGTGTGATTGATAGTGAGGGAATATAAATTGCAGCAGCTAAGATGGATAATTGTAGAGAAATTAGCTACACTTTGTGATGGGATTTACGTTAGAACCAGGTCTCCGAGTCCTTGATCTTGGAAATTTTGTAAAATATTTCCCAAAATCTTGGATTGCAGCTGTGTTGTAAAACATCTTGTTGTTATTACTCTATTAAGAACCATTTTCCAAACGGCCGAAGGGTTTCCTCCTCTTATATACTAAGTAGAAGGTATTCTATGTTTACCCCTTGGCTTTGGACTGCCCCCTAAGTCAAATCCTTGGTACGCTGTGATTAATACAAATGGTGATGGGGAAAGATATACTTTGAGTGTATTATGTAACGTAGGACACACGCTACAGCACTTTCTAATAATAGGAATGCAAATATACGTAAATAACAAATGATAAAGATGAGGCTTCGTGGAAGAATTGTTAATAAAATCTGGCAAATATGATCATGTTAACCTCGACCAAAGGGGTAATTCCTACCTATGTCAATCCCTATTTTTTATTTAAGTATAATTAGGTATTGTATATTTGTTGAAAGTGACATTTTCAAAATCATTGCCTTTGGTTTCATAGATGCAATTTGACCTGAGGTCCTGCAGCGGTGAGTTCCTCTCCAGGGGTGCCTTTCGAGGACGACCCGGCACATTCCGGCCTCCTTCCGTGGAATTGACCGCGAAGAGCCAGAATAAGGGGGTGATACTTGTGCGTTGTCAGTGCTGTGCGAGTGTGAAAGCGAGAGAAGTGTGATTTGAAATCTGTGCATCTTTGAGTGTTCAGTGAACGCTGTATTCAGTGATTAGTGTATGAGTGACAGTGTATATGTACGTGAACACAGACAGTCTTGGAATACTTATAATTAGGTAAGTTAATATTCTTTCTTTGCTTCTATGTATGATTTGGTGATGGGCATCAGAGGTTTTCCTAGGCGTAGTAATAATCACCAATGCGTCCCTGCAGTGTTATAGGACGGTATCCCATATACCTTTCTTTATGCTCCAATCTTATGAAATAATCAGTATGTCCCGAGGTTGTGAGCTCCTGTATTCTTTTCTACCCCTATTCTCCACTGTGTTAATTGTTAAATTTAAAATCTTTTAGAGTGGGGTCTGGCTAATCCTCCATGATGCTACATTTCTTCTGTGAATTAACGCTTTATGAATGAATAGTTTTCATACATAGAAGGTTTAAGGCAATGCTGTAGCTGAAGATAATTTCCGATTGCTACATTGAAACTAAATTTGCTTTACCGGTTAAAAAACACTGAGGTTTGATAGAATATCCATTCCTTATTAAGAGTTCATTTGTAAAAATTTGGTGTTAGAATGATAGATGAATAATTGAACAGCCATAATACCTTTTTACATCATAAATGCGTGATATATGGATCGTATGCCATGCATAGCATTATTAAAGTGACTAGATTTTTACATTCCCCCACCATTGACCTGGTGGGTTCTAATGGAAGATAATCGTTCTCTAAATGCTCTTGACACTATTATATTAATTTTAACTTCCCATGCTACTTCGATTGCCGATATTTTTTCACTTTCAATAACTTGTATAGCATTTTGAAAAAGAGATGCTTGATTGTATATATGAACTATAGCCAAAGTTTTGAGTATCTTTTTCAAAAAACTCTACTTAATTTCTAGGACATTATCCTGTGTTGGAAAGTAGGATTTCAGAGGATTGTAGAATTTAAAATTTCTTTCCATGGCTAGCAAAGGGGCTTACCGGCGCCTTTTACAGTTTCCAAGAATTTTTTAATATTTGTCATCCGCTGATTAGCTAAATTCTTTCAGCATTTCAACACTCACGATGTGCATGTGGAAATACATACACTAGATACACAAGAATATGTTTTACTAAGGAGATTTTCCACATCCATGATCAACAAATCAGAAGCTGCTTCAACGGCGATATGTATTATGTGCGCTGCACAACCCACACAAACAATGTTTTCGTACAATTTTTAAGAATATCCTATTTGTGCCTCTTCTCGCTATTCCTCCAAAATTTGAGTTCGTATTTTCTTAATTATGAAGTATGATGACCTACGTTACTGCGTCTATAATTTGGATTTTGTATTAATTAAGTATTATGATATTTTGTGGAAGCTTGAAAATACTTCTCGAAACGGTATGCTTTAATTACATATTTGATTAAATACTACATAGAAAGCATTTCAGTTTCGAACTCCTTTCAAAGCATCAATTTTTAGGCCCGCAATAAGAATTATAATCTTTACCTCGCGTACTCAAAATCGCATAGATGAAACGTTCAAGGATCGATCTTACATAGAGGAATTCCATCGAGAGAGCACATTAAACTTCAAAGTTCAAAAATGTGACACGACAGCATCATAATCGCACAGAATATGGAAAATATCCTTAGTGTATCGAGGAGCATTTTAGTTTGGCTACCCTGTTCTACCGAATTCAAAATGTATTTCCTAATTTGTTTATTCTTAAGCAGTACCATAGCAAAGACTTTTACATTGGATATATAGCGAATAGCTATCAGATTAGTCATTGGCCGCTAGTCAAAGTAAACACTTGTTATATTTAATAACTTTTTTGAATTGCCAATGGACTCTTAAAGTGATCGTATTTTAAAATAACTCGATTTTCTTGGACAAAATTTTCGATTGTAAATTTTGAATACAAAACTATGAAAATGGATATGTACGGGATTTTGACTCCGTCAGTACTTTGCCGTCAAAATAAAAGCTTATTTCATTATCTTTTTTATAATTTTTGATTACAGTATAAACAGTTTCAATAATCATAAATTGAATTATCTCTGTGTACTAATAGAATGGTTTTGATTAAATAATGAGAATTTAACATTACGAACATAGACATCAATACAATGTCCACGTTATCAGTGCTAAAATGGCTGAATTCAAAATAAAAACATTATCTAACATGAATAAACATGATGTATGTGAATAAGTGCATGATAACTTTTATTCGAGTACCAAAAACCGCACGACTTTGACACTTTAGATGACTTCAAATGTACTCCTAGCGCAGCTAGCAGTTTAAATCTTATTTACTTTATCGTCCCCAGATAGCACCCACACCAAAATTCCCCTCGTCACGAGAAAAACACGTACAGTTCGCTTTTATCGCTTCCAGAGTATTTTCTATTGAGAAATTAAATTAGAGATGATATCAGAAAGAAATCAATGCTACTTCCAAAATAATTTCATAAGGGCTTCGTTTAGGAATATTGTGGTTTATTGCTGATAAAGCATGCATATATAAATTGACTCTTCGGTGAATTCTTTCATATAAGATTGGGACTATGTTCTCATGTATTTCATTCACTTATTTACTCTATAAGCATCGGATAAATGATGCATGACATTTGATTCCTAATTGTTATTGTTACTGTTATTATTATAGAAAAGTAGATGTAAACCTGAAGTTAATCTATCGTTTAATTCACGTATTTCATTATCATAATATATGGAAATAACATACATCGTCCTAAAGCGAATGAATTTCATAACACCATGATTTGCTCAATATGAACGCTAACATATCCTAGAGCTTCATACCATTGTCATAGAACTTTTTGAATGCATTCAGCCTTTCTATCGTAATCCGATATTTAGAAATTCATATATTGTTAATGTCATGAAGGAAATTTTTATCTGAGGTGCCTCTTACTTCAGAACTGAGAAAATTATAAAACACGCGATTGGAATATGAATCTTGATTGAATATTATCAATATCTATATCTTGGGAAAACGTTAAAGTTACACCTCGCCCTAACTGTAGTCCGGACAGAGAATGAGCGCTATTCTTTCTATTTACATTTTGCTATCCTCGATCTTAGATTGCGGTCCCAGAAAAGATTCCATATTTTAAGAAATGCCCGTGATCTGCTCGTTTACGGTTTTCATCCTTATATCTCTTAAAAAATAAAATGCGGTTGTCGAAATCTCTTTCCCTTACACATGAATTTCAGATAAATTTGAGAGGTTAGAATCATTGATAGGATATATTAAGAAAAGGCAATATTCAGTGTGTCAGAAATTACGAAACTTCTTCCTTGTCGATTCGTAGGGAAAGAGTTAAGAAATTTCTCTTAATCAGTTCGACTTTGCCAACGATGAGTTAATAAAACGCAACTACCAAGTGCACTTTTCGTTTGGGTAAATCAATAATTTCATGTCCTGAGAATCGCCTTTAGGGAAGATTTCATCCTTATTTTGGAAGATTGTTCAGATACCGTGCTAATTAAGACCTTTTTGTGCGATTTCCGTATTAACTAGTAGTATCTTTTAAAGATCGATCTATATATGTCGTTTTCAGCCTTATTTTGGATTCTTTCTGAAGGATCGACCTTAATACCTTTTTGGGCCGTATCTTCCTTTTATTTTCAGAATTCTTTAGATAAAAAGGTATATGACACGTCATCATACCGATTTCAACATATTATTGGGAAATTTTAAACATCGTACTAGATTATTTGCTTGTTGGGGCGATTTCATCATTATTTCGGATAATTTTTCAAATATCGAGACGAAAATGCAGGTTTTCCAGCGATTTGTAGCCTTTATTTGGAAAAAATCACTAATATCCGGTTAAATAAGCTGATTTTGGAACCTGTTCAGCTTCATAATAAAAGATGCTTAATGATCACCGAAAATACGATGTCTTTGTGGCGGTATCATTTTTATTTTGTGAGATTTTTCAAATGCTAAATAAGCCGACATTGGGTCGATTAAATCTTATTATGGATACTTTTTTAAATATAGTGCCAAGTACGACGTTTATCTGCCAATATCCGCCTTCCTTTGAAAGGATATTCATACATCGAACAATATCATCCATTTTTCTATCGATTTCAGCCTAATCTTGGAAGATTTTTCATTTATTGAGCGAAGTGATTCGTTTTTCGCATGATCTTTGCCTTGATTCGCAATATCTTTTAAATATCGAGATAAAAAGGGCGTTTTTGAGGCGATATCATGTTTAATTTGGACAATGTATATTTTGGAAAATTACTCATATTGTTACGTTTAATTGGATTCCATGTAAAATTTAATCACCTCTCCGGTTCAAGACAAATTACATTCTTCATTAAGTGGTAATGCGATGAAACTTTCTGAGGATTGAGAACGGACAGTGAGTTTTGCAACACATATTATGAATATTTTACGTGAAAGGCAAGATGTATAAAGTGTTCTTGTTTGGAGCTTATAGCACCGCCCTTAGGATATGTAGGATAAATATTTACGGGTAATATTTTACGTCTTATATTTTAACCTTAGCCACTTTGCAGGAGTTGGAATTATAACCCAACGTCAAACAGTCATTAAAAATTGAAACCAGTTCTTCTAATATTATATCAGGGAACGCCTGAAACATTTTCGAAGTGATCCCATCGCGTCCCAGAGCTTTGTTAAGTTTTTGATCGCATTCGACCGCCGTACAGTGGGCTAGAATCGAAAAAAGCTTGAGTAGAAAAGCATGAAAGTGGTCAATCGTTAGATTTCGTATTACTAAAAAGACAGCGAAACTGTATTCGAGGATTCCACACGGCGAGGAGTGTGGACCGCGCAGCGCTTACGAAAAATCTTTATTCCCAAGTTGGCAACTGAATTGAAACAATTTCTTCTGATTCCACATCTAGATACTTCTGACGTGGCATAAGAGATTTGATGCATTAAGGCCGTTTTCCTAATTATATTCCTTACTTTATCTCGTAAATGTTCCGAAATAGGTGTCCGCCATTTCGTTGCTTTAAATGAGCAAAAACTCATTTCTGTAAGGGGTAATTGCAGATAGTCAAAAGATAAAGAATTGATGTAGATCATTGCATCAATTTTTTTATAAAAGTATCTATTTAAACCCTCCTTGAAAGCAGCAAAGTTGAACGCTTATCTGAAAAATCCGAGAGATTTCTGTGAAAATTGTTCAAGTTTGAATCCGTGTATCTTTTTAACGGGTTCAGATATCCAAAAACGACGAACAGGAACATGATTTCAATCATTTTTAATAAATATGCGAAGTTACAAAACCAGCTCTCTAAAAACAAGGAAATCTTCCGAAATAGTTCTGGGTTCGACATCTAGACATTTACGTGGCACGCTTTGTTATGTGCGACGGTAAACTGGGAGATGTTATTCCCCCACGCGTAAGCACACACGCACACAAACGCGCGCACGCCACGTACACACACGTGTGTCAGAGTATTATGTAGCAGCTGATAACATATACACTTGTAAGGACGTGTGTATGTGTCATCAAATGCTCTCATCATACTCTCACACTCAAAGAAAAAACATCCCTCCCTCAGTAAACCTCTGCCACTTCTTATCCCTTCCCTTTTTCTCCTCTTTATTCCCAAAGGCTGATATTTATTAAGGGTATTCATTAAAAAATATCATTGAGTACAAATTCTCCTGGCCTTACATATTTGAACGTCTATACATTAATCAAGGTTTTATATGGCCTAGGATGGAATCATTAAAATCTTTAATAATATTAGTATTTTTCACAAAACATTATTAGTATATAAACTTAAATATGCTTATACGTCGATCAAAATATATATTTCATCTAGGATATTAATGTAATATTATAATTAGATTTTACATCAAAGAGAAACATAATACATTAACAATATGTCTAGAAATATAATTAAAGGTAACAATAAAAAAATCAACATTTGCATAAAGAAAATCAAGAGAATTTTATTATATTTCATTTCATTTCATCTTCAATGATATTCGCCCAGAACCCTTCCATTGCGTCACCATCTAGTTCTTCGTGTCCTTTGGTTATTTCTGCATCCTTTAACCTTGACTCATCAGCTTCTCCATATCCCTGAGACTGCAATCCACTGCATGAGATGTGTACACCATGCGTGCGTTGTTCTTTAAGTCTTCTGTTACCAGTTGCCCCAGAATTGCTCCTTTCAGTTACAGGGAAAGACATACAAATCAAATGAAATTACCTGAAATGGTAACTCATTGAAGAATTGATGCACATGCAAACTCGACATAACCTTTATTTGTACACTTTAGCTTAAGGTTTTAGAGCAGATTACATTCTAATGATTTGAAAATCTAATGATACGAAAATTATCGTAAAATAATTTATCATTTAATGGAAATCTTTTGTGTTACATATATCAAACCGAAAATTTAGCCCACTGTAAATTAGGTAAAATGTAGGCCATAATTTCTGAATGTCAATCATCTACTGCTTAGAGAAAACCCTTGATGTCTTTAAGATTTTTTAAAGTAGTCCAAAGGCATTGGTCAACAAGGAGATTGGTTATCTAAAACTCAAAAGTTTACCGAATTTTTGTTTCATTTTATCAACGTTCTTCTTAATTCGAATCGAATAGAGTATATTCCTCGACCAAACTGACAATCACTCTCAAATTTACACTCAAAAGTTGGCTTACATGGTATTTATGTAGATTTAGGTCCTAAATAATTTAAAATTTTGATAGAAAAATTTAATTAAATTCCCTTGCCTTTGGTTCTCACGTAGAATTTGTAAGCCTCTATAATTATTATAACACTAGAAAATTAATCTTATATAATTATCCTCAATGTGTATGTATTTATTTATCCGATGTCAGTTACTTACGTAAGAAATTCATGGGAGAAATATCGGAACATTAATTTGATGCACTTCCGGACGTGATATGGGTTTAAATTTACGAATTCATTTAAGGTCAAATAGAGAGATATTTGTCTATCCAAAGTATCCTTGATTCTCTGGATGACCCGAAACACTCCCATAAGAAATGCACGTAAAGTTCGTTTTCATCGGTTGCAGATCTGTAGCAGGGTTTAATCTAAAATAATGGTCCTACGAAATCGAGACAATTAAATAAAAATGAAATAAATGTTCATATTTTTGTCGGATACATGGTCGAATATCGTATTTTGGTCAAAGTTTTGAGAAGCATGACGTATAATTAGTGTAATTTTGCGTGTATAAAAAACTCCTAGCAACAAATTGTTGAACCTTACGCTCATACGAATACAGAGAAAAAATGTCATGAGAAGTGTAAGGGGAAATACAGTCGACATTACACGCTACGAAAAGTATTCGAAAACTTTGGAAATGTTGACTGATCCAAATAACTTTTCAAATAATATAACCTTCTATACCGTAGATGGCTTAAAACTGCACGTCGAGAATAGAGGTTAAAATAATAAAATGCTTCCTTCTGAAATTATGGAAAATTCTCACCGAAATAATTCCGAAGGTAGTAATGAAAATAAAAGGTGATAATGCTTTACCCACAAAATAAACAAACACTTTATACAACGTGTTTTCGCGGATGCTATGCATTAATTTTGTTACTATATAACAATTGCATAACTGAATAGCACTTAATTTGGTTGTTATTCTGCTGAAACAGATGATTGCGATAATAGTAGAATATTTTTCTATAGAGTAAATTTATTTCCGCTAATCTTACGGGAGAATTAGCTGATATATATGTATAAGATTCATATCCATTCTTTCATTCTGAACAGCAACGTTGAGGACAAAGACCTAGGATAGGAAGGCATAGCTGAATAGAAAGGGAAATATTTTGAAGATGGAATCGGAGATAGGCATAGTTGGAACGCAGTCAAAACTTCCTCTGGTTTACATACCGTAGGCATTCAATAACAGAAAAAGTTGTATGAGTACCTCAGAGAGAGTGAACCTTTGTAACAGGTCCAAGTTTTATGCCGGATCGCAGCCGAAACTCTCCATTGCATTATTCATTATATGCACTCTTACTTTTAGATACAAATATTAAGACTGCAATCTTATGGCCTTTCATTAAATATTTTTTTCTAATTCTAAGTTTAACTATTATCGTTTGATCAAATGATCAACTTTTCATTTTGTTTTTAGCAGTTAATATGAAACATTCTCTTTTTAAACGTCACTTATATATTTTGATGCAATTTGAAGAGAGAAAAGTCAACCAAAAGTGATGTTTACAAACAGTGGTTACAATGTAAACTGTTGAAGACGTTAGTTTGGGAAACAAGAACGTACTTGAACTTCAGAATAGCTTAGAAAGTAAGTGAAAACGATGAAGGTATACAACGTTGAGTCACACGGCCTTGAGATAACACTGAGTCGTTACCATGAAACACTAGAAGTAAATATGACAATGTTTACATTTTCACTGAATGTAAACGAAAGTTGTTTGCAGAGAGAGGAAAGGTTATTGGCATCGGGTGTATGAGGAAAGTATGCGAGACTCCGAATGTCTCAGAAAGAGTTGAACTAATTCCTAAAGAAGATTTTGTCCGTACAGTAGCTAATATATATATATATATATATATATATATATATATATATATATATATATATATAATAATAATATTTAACGTCTAACTTTCTATGTCTTAATTTAAAGTAATATTTGTTTCAAATTATTAGCAGACAAAGGAAATACCGATTGTTTAATCTTGTATAAGCTCAAGTGGTTTTTATATAAAAACAGGATTCTTACATTTTCCATAAAAGAAATTAAACATTATGAATTGTAATTATTATAAAACTCGCCACTTGTGGTCCTCTGGTAAGCCTTCCTCATCCACTTCAGTGTCCTTCCAAACTCCGAAAGGAATGCAGAGATGAAATAGCAAATTCTGGAAAAAAATAAAAACATCAAATTAATTCATTCGTGAAATCATGGGATAGTACTGTATTGTGAATATAATGAGAGTGATCAGCTACCATTGACAATGATTTTAAATTACGATATTGTTTGCTATCATAACCAAGAAAGTCTTCTTTCACGTCGTAAATATTTTAGTGGAATTATTTTCGTACTTCATTCAGTATATATGCTATTCGACATAAAAGTCATAGAGGAAGTATTGTATTACTTCAGATAACTATTTAAACTCTTTATATATGTATTTTTGAAATAAATTATTATATTTTAAATTACTTAATTAAGTAAATGTTTCTCGTATTAGCTAAAATTATGCTCTTGGCATATTTACGTATACATATGAATCGTGAACACAATGAAACATTTACAAAATGACGAAAAACGATGAATATTTACAATCAATTTAACCAAGTTTAATTCTCGGTACTTACCAGGCAATGATGAAGTCCTAAAGCAGTCGCAGGGATGTCTTGACGCTACAAATACACTTAAATACCATTAAGTCACTAATTAATCATCGATCCCAAACAATTTACAAACACGTAGAACTTAAAATACGATAACTGAATTCCGTATCGACTGAAATTCAAATGAAATTCGAATTTCGAAACGGTTTTCTTGAATATCCTTCAGCAGTTCTTCACCATCAGATGTCTTCTAATCAACTGAAGATTTTCCCTTCAAATTAAGTTTTAAACAAAACGGAGAGATCTGATTGGCTGCCGCTGAGGCTGTTTCAATTCGCGTTCTAAGTACCCCCTTTTCTCCCCCTACAGGTCAAAGTTTAAACTATTTTCGTAATTTTTAATAATTATTTAAATAATAATTTATTCATCCAAACTTTATTCGAATTTAATTCGAAAGTTATTAAAAATTATAGCTTCACTATCGATTACGTAGTTTAAATTCCAAGTGAATTAATAGGAAAATATTCGTGACGTAATCGTGACGTAGTTGCAATGAATGGTATACGAATATAAATGCTTGATAATTATTCTATTAAGAAGAGATGCCATGGAATTTCCTTATAAATTATGCTATATTTACTTGTAATCTTAATATGAAAATGATCTCGTTCGCGTCTATAATTCCATATTTTAAAGCCAACATGATGAACCTAAGAAATACCGAGATTTCGTGGATATGTATTGAAATTAATTTTATATAATAATCGCCATTTTGTGTGTATATATGTCCGGTCTAATCGGTTAAATTCAAACCGTTAATGCTATTAATCGCAGCAGAGATTTTTATTACTTATTTTTTAAATTTTAGGCCGATTCTCAAAATCTTAAATATCTCGTGACAAATGGTTTGAAAATCATGAATTTCCAAGAATTGAGTTAATCAAAATAGAGCAGATACAAATCTCTTACAAAAATAACTAAGTATAATGGATTCCATATTGAATCAATTAAATAAACTTATACTTTAAGTGTAAGAGAAACAAATATTCGTTGGTACATTATGAGAAAATAATGAAAACAGAACAATGCTATTTAGCTTTGTTTTGAATGTATTTGGTGGGCTGAATTCATCAAGACTAGTGAAGAGGTATTTACACTCCCTTAAACCTGTTTTTCACGTAATTTAATTATTTAGTATATAATATAGTTATGGTATATAATGAGGGGACAGTCATGTTACGTAAGCTACTCAATGAATCATAAACGTCCAGCCTTGTGAAATACATCTGCAAATATACACAGAAATTCGCAGTATTATCGTTTGGTATGGAATTTACGCAAGGGAAAGCCTTAAATGAGTAATTGGAAGAAATGAGGACTGATAAATAATGACATAATTTGCCTTATTTCTCGTCACTGAGTCAGAATGTAATGAAGCCGAACTGTGTAAAAATCTATTCTTATCATTCTAGGGAACAAAAGAATCCAAATTACTCGTGTCTCAGATGCTTACATTATATCACAACCAACCTCATAACAATATTAAGAAATATGACTTCTACAAAAGTTCTGAAGAATGATTAATTTTTATATACGCAAAGAAATGAATCCCATAGAGTGAAGCCAGTCTATGATTCACATGGATAAATATGCAAAGAAACTTGTCATTAAAATTGGGTGCTTCATAAAGGAATCTTATCTAATAATCACCGTTGTGTATTTGTCCATCCGGTGTCGCTAACTCCCGTAAGAAATGTGTGTGAGATATGTTTAAAACATAAATTTCATGCTCCTTCCGACGAAATAGAATGGGCAGTTCAGTGCCGCAATCGCGTGTTCATTTCTCATAAGGATCGACCAGATGATATACAATTTCAAAAGTCATATTTTGAATTATGTCCATGTATGAATACAATGGTTTCGTTTAAATAATTAGCGTTCAGTATTATGTACGTAGACGTCAAAAGCTCACATAATCACTTCTCCGATGTCTAAATACAAATATTTACGTGATAAAATATGAATAAGCAGGATGTGCGTGAGTAACCGCACGATCGCTTTTGTTCGAGTACGAAGATCTGCAATACTTTCATACTTTAGATGACTAAAAATGTACTCCTAGCGCTGACAGAAATTTACATTTTGTTTACTTTTTGATCCCCCGATCTTAAACAGAAAAAAATCATGTTTGATAAAAATAACACACAATCTTTGCGTTTATCGATTGCACAGGACAATTTCAACTGAGAAATTATATTAGAACAGTCATAGGAACAATACAATGCTTCTACTAAAAGACATGAGATCACTTGTGTTACATTTTGATTTATAATCGCTTTTATTGCTGATTTAGAAGTGCATAGTTGTATTGACTCATCGATGAATAATATAATATATTATCATTTCTCGCATATATCAAAAAGCTTAAAGCGATTGTCATTTAAGTTTTTGATTGCATTAAGCACTTTGATGGTAATCCGATATTTAGGAAACCGTTCATTCAGAATCTAATGAATCAAGTTTTATCTCAGGTGCTTCTTACTTCACACCTGACAAAATAAAGAAATCCGCAATATGCATGTGAATCTTGATTCAATACATATTATCAACATGAAACTTGTCTACAGTTCGTCCGAAGTTTAACTTATATTGAAATTTATCTAGGACGAGCCGAGAGTGATTAAAGTGATCCTTGCTTCTATAACACGTCGTCGTGTTACGCTGTGACTAGTCTTGGCTTGACCGAGGCCCTTTATCACAATAAAGAAAATTCCTTCTTTCGTGGGAGACGACGTTTCACAATTTGCGTGCATATTATGTGTAGCATTTGCTGATTCATGTTTTTTGTTGAAAATAAACCCACACTCGAATAACATCATTGAATAGATCTGCCGTTTATTGTAAACGTTATATTACTATTGCTTATAGGTTGAACAATTGAAATTCATTCTAATTGACTTCAAAATCTATATTTACGGAAAGCTAAACTTAGAATAAATCATCGCACGAGCTGTAGTCAAGACCGTAAATGAGCGCTGTGCTTGCAAGCTTCATTTACTTATCATCGGTCTTGCGGTTCGTTTCAACAAACAGAAATATAGTACTTCATACGATTCAAAATTTTCGCATTATTGCATTATGATAGTCTTACTTCATTTATCGCCGTAGAGAATGTGCGGGTATATCCTTCCATTTAAATGAAAATCCATGAAGAGACAGTACGTTCACAGGTATTCAGAACATTTATGTTCAATTTGATCGCCTTCAAGCTCCATCAGCATTGACAAATAAGATTTAGAAATCATCTAGGCACTTCTTAATACTCCGAATCATCCGAAAAGTAGTGTTTTGCAAAGCAAGACATGGTCTCCTAATGACGCATTTTCTTGATTTATTTATTTTTCTGCTATCCATTACTACAGGTTCTCTAGGGAATCTACGTGTTCTATGTACGAGAATATTTTGTTGACTTCGTAATCTGATTTCCAGAGACCCATTATACGGAAATACAACTGTTTGAGTTTATCTAAATCAACTCCGTTCAAGTTGAATTGGATCCACCCCACTACATCACGCAATTTATTCTTCGGATGCATTCGAACCTTTTCGGTTCAAAATGCTGATGTCATCTAAAAGGCATTTTCTAAGACAAACAACTTCCCTCGGAAAGAATTTAAATGAATATTCTAGAATAGTAGAGCTGCTTTCATGAAGTTCTTTTCCTTCAGTTCGTATTCTACAGGTGGTCGTGAGATCTTCCTTTTGCCAGCGTAGGGAATCACGCAGTGGATATATCGAAGAAATGGTTTGGTGTTGATCTCCCTCTTCACCCGGCTGAATAATGAAGGAACATACTTCAACTACTTCTATGAAACAGAAGGTTTATGTAACAAAGTTTTTAATCACCTACTTTAAAGTGCTTCTGAAATCATATGCAAGGCAGAATGTTTATCACCTCCCTGTTAGCGGTTCTTCCTTGTTCAGGATTGATTTCCTAACCTGGAGTTCTCTTTTGTGATACAAACGTCTATGGTAAGCCATAAAAATATTAATTTCCAAGGTTCTCTTCTCATTTTCCAGAAATCTTTCCTTATTTAATGAATTATTTTTCTTATTTTCTGGGAATAATACTGACAAAAACGGAAAATGCGAATGTAACATTTAATTGTAGGAATTTAATGCTTAACTTGTATTATTAATTTTTAAATAATTTTATTATTCTAATTTAGATAATTTTGGAAACAGCAGTTATCTTTGTTTGTCTCTTAAATTGGAAATTTTCTTCAATAAACCTTTTATATATACTTTATATTATTGAATTGATTAATTTGTAATTATCAATATGCTATTCTCCTTCCTCTTAGTTATGTGTTACGTGTTTATACGTTATATACTATATGGTTATAAATATATTAATGACTTCATCACCTAATACACAAACATAACCATTGAAATATGTTGCATTCAGTTTTGTTTTTTGTATTACACTTTGCTTCAAAATGAAAATTGTATGTTTGTATCACTCTTTCCTTATCATTAGTAATATTTGCTTTCATTTTATTCTATTTTCCAGTGATTGAGAAATTCATCATCAAAGAAAACACCTCACCAACATGTTCATTCCTTACTGATGGTACATTGTGCAGAGCATTCAGATAATCTATGGTCAGAGGAAAATTGCCAAATATTTGAGGTAACCAAAAATCAAATGAAAAGTATCTAAAGTTTGGTAATTGAATTTTGCTTTATTATAAGGAACTCATTTAAGAATGAATGGTAAACCTCTCAGTAATGTATTTTTTATATTTTATTCTTCTCTAGAATCTAGAGGGTGGGGACAGTACGTCGTAAAACGTTCACGTTGATGAATATATAGGAATATACAGAGAAGTAGATATATATAATAGATAAAACGCGGTCATTCAATATGGTGAAAGTGAAAAGGACGTTCATGTGATAGCATACCTTTTACTTTCCAGATGAAAAATTATTTCTCGTGGAATTTATTGTAACAAGATAGATTACTTTAATGGTTTCTAAAGTTCATTAAATAAAAATACTCATATCATTTCATTAGCTTTCTATAAAATATTTCTGAAATGATGATGGGCGAATTCTTCTAGGAGAAGTCTCACTAAATTGTTCTATATAAATGAAGCACAAAAGGTTTTGCAAGTAGCTTTTATTCCTCGTCACAGAACTGATTTTTCATCAAGAGTTTGTAATAACTTCAAGCAAACATTGGAGTACCATTCCCTTGATATTAAGTCCTCCGTAACATATACCTCTTTCAAAAGCAGCTGTCCTACTTATCTTTCACGCCACAATATTTCGATTAAAGGGGTCGGCTCTACTCCTGCAAATGAATTTAAAAAATCTAATCAGCACTGCGCCACTGGAAACAATTCTCTGGCCTTCGAAACTATTTTAAGAGTTATGAGGAACAGTGCTAGTAAATTTATTGAACTTTTGGTAAAGGATCATTTTTGTTCCATAAAATGTGGTTTCAGAGAATGATGAACAGTACAGAACCCATTGTTTTCAAAGGTAACCCGTCTTACGCTGCCTACATGTGTATAAAGGCTTGAGAAAATTAACTTCGCGTTTCCCGCTAAGAAATAAATTCACCTAGAGTAATAGAAGTTATCTTTCCCAATTTTGTAGCAGTAGAATTTGCGTTTTCCTTGAGAGTATGTCCACTGAATGTTATATCCCCTGACCGCATATGTTCAAAGGAATTTGCGAATTCTTCTTCAACATGATAAATTGCGTGAAATCGGTCAGTTCTGTGTCCACTGCTGACCCAGTCATTGATTTTTTTTCGATTATGCGTTTCTATAGAGAGTGTTAATGTCGGAATACCAAACAAACGAGCAATCTGAGTTTAAGTATGCGATCCACTTCGTCAAATACCTGCAGCTTTTCTTTAATAGGTTCCTTACTCTTTTGCTCGCGATTACTCATTTTTAAACGAAAGGTACGGATTTATGTTGCTGCAGCTGCTCTTGAAGAAACCCCTCCTTCATTACCAGAAGACACCAAATTCATCATAAATTAGAGAAATTAATTCTCTGTAAGTTGCCTAATATTTTCTAACTTCGATTATCCTTGTTTATAAGAAATCTCTCCCAATAGACAAGGAGGTACTTCCCAAGTAAATCGTTTAAAATCTCATTTTTATACAGAAAAAGAGTAAATTGGGATGAGTGAAGTTAAAATCTTATTCCCATTACCTTGAGGATGGCCTGAAAACAATCGAGGATTTACTAATGATGACAGTGAAGAATGTTCTATTAAAATGAATATCTGTAGTGTTTCGATAATCCTTGAAGTATGATTTTGGGATGTATCGTATGCGATACTATCAATAATCTTAAATAATGCTATAATGCTAAAGACAATCTTTTTCCCACATAAGACAGATTATTCCCATTCCCGGATCCTCTGCAATGCACTAATGCCAATCATTCCACTCATTCATGAATAACAAATTGTCTGATACTGTCAGGGTCGCCCACTCACGTTTGACCTTGTGTGCAATGTTTCCTTGTAAAATTCTACATTGGAATTACTTATTTTATAAGAAAATATTTAAATTTTTTTTAACAGAACAATCACCAACTTGCTGTCTGAGCTGATACAAATTCAAAGTTAGGGTGAGAATTCCTTAATCACTATTTCTCATGGGAGAACGTGATGTAAAATTTGCCTGCTTTTGTTACCTTTTTCTGCAATCTCAATTTGTAAACATAATGAATAAATGAGAAAGGGAGTGCATTGCTTTGTGAGTGTTACCTTGATCATAAAACTGAGGCTTGGTCTTCATACAAATAGCAGACCATTGTTAAAAATATAATGAAAGCGTAAGAGAATTACAAAGCCAAGTTATGATGATAAGATGTTGCTTTCACTTTATCTTCTTGAAAGAATGTTCAGCTGGTTTTACTGCTATTGGAAGATGATGAAGGGATTGATATTTGCTATTACAGATATTAAAAATGTCTCTTGTTTTACAGGAAGTGTCTCTTGTCTCAGAAAATGTCTCTTGTTTTACTTTATTCCATGTTGGCCGTCCTTGAATTATGTTAAGATGATTTTTTCTATATCCAGATGTTCTCCATTTTGAAATTGTGACTGTGATTGGTGAGCACATGCACGTTTAACACTTTGGATTCCTGATCTACTGACCACTTCCACTTCTGGTGCTCACATTCTTCCCAAGCCAAGCATGCAGCTATAGAAGAGGAAATGGAACAGTATGTTGCAGGTAATATTTTTTATTTACTAAGGCAGTTGACATTCGTATCATAGGATACTGATTGGAAATCTAAAAGTATCTTCTGAATATATTTTGTAGATGAGTCATTGAGCATCTGCAATATAGATTTAACTGGTTTATAGTGTTATACCAGTCTGCCTAAGTTTTTATTCTTAGAAACTACATACTGAAAATGTATTACCAATGGATTTAGCCTGCATAAGAAAAGCTATTTATTAGGGGAGCTGGTGACTGATATCCAAAAGAGAACTTTCTGTCTGATAAACCGGTAATAGCCTTGATCGAATTCTTCAATGAAATTGTACAGCAATGAGAAAGATTCAAATTTACATGCTTAATTGGGTAGTAAAAGTGCATAAAAATAAATTAGTAATAAATGAGATTTTGGCTATCCCACGCCAATGCTTATTCATATCTGTGTGCAAGATCCTGTTAGATTAAATAATATTAAAATGTTTTTTTTTTTTTAGACTTATTAAGGTATTTAGAGTTTCTTACTTCTTCTCCATGTTGAAATCCAACAAATTAATTATTGGGGCAGGAATAGTTATTCTAGAAGTCCTGCTGATGTCATTTAGTACATACAGAACAAAATGGGAATTGAAACAAGGATGTACTACATTAAATACAAATGACATACCTACTTGGCTATTCCATGAATGATGAAAATGTTTACTCAGGGTAGCAGCCACATATTAACATACTCCATGTAGCTGTAAAGGTTTCATGGATTAATCAAAATGGAAATTCTTTTCGATAGATAATAGCTTGATGGATAATTATGAATCTAATCAATGAGAATTAAGGTTGAATTCAGAATAAAGTCTGAACATTTGTGTGGCCAATAGTATCTTCAAATCATATAACATAGCTAGCTTGTTTGAGGTAATGTATGTTTTTTTGACAATTTATAGAGGGAAGTGATGGTTGGAAGATTCACCAAGTTTATTTAGTGAATTTGCATCCATGTTTATTATGTTGAGAAGATTGTATGCTATATATCTTGAAAGGAACTACATATTTCGTTGAATGAATTTTTGCAGAATCACCTGACCCTTAAACTGCGGAAAAGATATTTGTATGTTTTCTAAAGGCAAATGTGGGTAAACATTCTTGCATGTGTTCACCTAGAAGGAAGATAATAGGAACTCGTCGGTCAATGAACTAAGAGACAAAGGTTCTCCAAGTGCCAACAGCGGCAAACGTGTAGGGCGATTCAAGCATTGGACCCTATGTGATCATGAAAACTTTGCTTTTGAAACGTGCATTAGGGATTCTGAATAACTTGTGACTGCTAATCGATTATCTGTTTCCCGGGAATCGCCCTAGACGGTTGCCTCTGTCGGAACTTGGAGAATCTTTTTCTCTTATGTTTCAACCTGCTATTTCAATTTTATGGCCCTGTCTTTCAATGAAGAGTCCAATCACCAAGTCCTCTCCATTCTTTGGGAATGGGTTTATCTCAAAAGGGTTTTTACTTACCTGGGAAAACCCAAATATAAAAGGTGCTATCTTTAACCCCTCTAATGTTTTTCCTACTTATCTCCGTTATTGGCTGCCTTAGGGTGAATTTGACTTTCTTCGTGATTAGTCAGTATTGTTATAATTGAGATATTTGAAAATTATTTGGTATCAAAATTAACAGAGAACTGCAAAGAAAGTAATCTGAACTGCATATTGAATCAAAATTCCTATTACATAAATAAAAATTGGCAATCAAATATCCAATAATATGAAGTAATTTAATTTCTCGGCAGTAACTGTTGATTGAATCCTTAGGATTGAGGTCTGTCCAGATTATGAGGGTCTATACCTGCTACCACTTGCCAGTTGAAGAAAGAATTATCTTTTGCACACAGTTAAAGGGAAAATGAGATGAAGGCAGCTCCCTCAGCCAAGGGAAGGCATAGCAAATACAAGAAAATCTCAAACCTGAAGAATTAACTAAAAATCAGTCATGTTTACTGAATATGTCTTTGTCTCTCCTGTACCAAAAGTTACAGACATTTACTCGGAGAAGTTACAGATGTTGGCAGTCTATCAGAGAGAGTAGAGGAACTGGGTGGACCTGCTCTTCTACAGATGGCAATCAAAGAGTGATGCAAATCATCTTCTATATTTTGCATCTTCAATGAACAATGAAGAATTTGACTATCCTGAATTTTATTTACTGAAGTGAAATATTTAGCTTTAGTTTTCTTGAATGAAATACTCCTTACAATTTCCACGACTTTTACATATATCTTTAATTAAATGTTTCTCATTTCACAAGCAGGTCCTTAAACATTTATAACTTGCAGTCTTTATATTTCTTGTACCAGTTATTGATGCCACTTGTATGCACAAGAATTGTGATCATTCCTTAGAAATGTTACATATTTCATTCTATTTAAGCTGATTTTTTACTGAATATAGACAATAGATGATGATGACAGTCTGTATAGTTATGAAGATCATTGAAGCTGGAGGTTTGCATTTCATGCACCTTGAGCAGAGAAAGAGCTCTAATTATATAAGAGTGTAGCTTATCCAATGTGTCTAAAATGAAATAAAATATCATCAGACTTTGTAATCATTAGAATATTCTAAAATGTCTCTGTAAACTTATCCTTTACTAAAAATGTATTAAATAGCTTAATCCTTTGATTGACTTTTATTTACCCCCAAATATGGAAGGAAATTTTATGGCAGATATTCCCATTTCTCTTAAAAGTAATCCATGACATAGATTTTTAACACCTTATATAAAGATTTGAGAAGATTTTCATGACAAGGGAATTTTACATTCTCCTAAAATGCTGTAACTGATTTTCAGAATAAAGCAACACCTTTTTTACCTTTGACTAGGGACTGATAACACCTTGTTGATTGATGGCCACAATTGCCTACTCTGAAATCACTGTTTGTTTCACATCAAAGAACGTGGATCAAAATGTTAGATGTCGAGCAGCTAGATCGATTACATCTATCATGTCCTCCTCTAGACTTACATAATTAGTGAGGAATGGTGTTAATAATGAAATTAGAATTTAAGGACATGGTGCCATGAAGATGATATTCTCTTTTGGAATCAACAAAAGCAACTTATGTAATTGATGACGTTCTTTATGAAGGAGACATAATATTTTCTTGTATAAAAGTATTCATTCACACTGAACAATAAATAAAATGAAATTAGTAGATGATGGTAAGAACAAAGTAATTCAATAAATTTAAATATTCTTTTACGTAATAAATACAGTTGGAGATTATCAGAAAAGGTGAAATTTTAAATCATTGGATACAGTGCAGTATAAATGTAAGAAATTTTATGGAAACATCTGTAGTACGTAATCAATAGCCCACACTCATTGGAGCCCTACGGATATTTACCAGCAATTCCAGTTCCCTGTTCCTCATACCTTTTCTCTGAAATGAAGAATATAGGACAATTTAGCATTTCTCATAAAATTTTATGTGGTAAGACTGTTTAACTGTGAAGTTTTATTTTGTGGAAACCCAAATGATTCCACTTGTAGGTAATACGAAATTGATTACAATGATTTTATCCAAGATTTTCATCCAATAATCGTTATAATTTTCAATGTAATGTAGATATATGTGAATGTATGTTGAAAGTTTAGCTCACCAATCCTTATTGACAATCCATTGAGAAGAGTAAATTCGTTAAAACACATTCATTAGCGAAATTAAAGAATTGGAGAAGTTTAGATATTGAATATTTCTGAATTATCGCCTAAACCCACTTTTATGATTGTACAATATGCATTCGAATCATAAAATTGTATCCCTAAACTCCCAGACATATTTATCCAGGCTTCGCTATGATGGAACAAGAGAAATCATATACCGTCCTTCATCCTAAAATTCGTAGCTATGGTATGACTGTTCAGGAACTCGATTTTGGCGGAATCGGTGCGGTCACTTTTCTGAAGCTGACTCATAGCAGTCGGAGCATTTGAACTGAGCGGACCTGTCTCTGCTGGCGTCACTCAACGTTGGACAGCTTGGCAATGTAAAAACTTCTGAAAAGTCCTAGTTTTTCAATGTTTATGGGTCTTATATCTTACGGATGACTCTTCGCGATTGCAACGAACTTCCGATTCGATGGTTTTATGTCAACCTTAGTGTTTACAATGCCTTATTTCCTTTCTAGTGGCCGGATAACTTCGTGTATGTGCGGCAGGACAAGAGTGTTGCAGGTGCACTGTGCTATTCTCCCGCGCTACAGGATAATTCTCCACTATGTTGCAAAGTCGACGGAAGGTGAAGTTTCAGAATACTGTCATTACTCTCTTTCTCGGAAGATGGGTATGTACTTTTCAGTTTGGCCCTCTTAGTGTAAGAATATCCTAAACTTTAAACATAACTCAATAATGGAATAGTTTTTTAGGCTCCGTGTTTCATACTAAGGGTAGTCGTGACTCATGCACCCGCTGCCACGCGACGAAAGGCGGCATACACAGTTGAGTTATTAGATATTTTGGTCGAAAAGAAACGCAGAGTAGCTTCATCATATCGAAATAACTTTGAAAATTCCATCAAATTCGATTAGTAAATTTTCCCGAAATGGTCGTAAGTCGAACCCCGCGAATCAACGTCAAAAAATATTCGTAATCGCTGACGCTAAAATCTCTGCAGATCTCTATTTATATATATTCTCTCATTCATTCATACCAATAGGCCAAATTATCCATTTAATCTTAATGGAAATGCACGATCTTGGCTTCAACAATCGTATTTGTCGTCAAGGGGACCTGAGGATTTTTTTGAAACCACTCTAAATAGCCTCAGGATTTCATCTCAGAAGTGATTACATCTGTCATTCCGTGAGTATTTGAAGATACTTTTACAATACAAGTTGCCTTAAGATTCCATCTGAAATGAAGAAAGTTGGGTTGGGCTGAAAAGATAGGCGTTTAATGCAAAATTGCATGTGTAAGGATAGCTGATGGGTAATCAGAATGGCATGGTTAGAGAGGGGAGTAAGACATCGTTGTCCTTTGTCACCATCTCTTTTTGACATATATTCAGAAGAAATGGTCAAAGAAGCTTGTGATGAAATAGATAAGGGAGTAAAAGTTGATAGGGAAGTCGGTAAGATATGCAGACGATAAGGCTATTGTGTGCGATTCTGAAAGGGGTTTGCAAATCCTAAGTGATGCACTAAACGATAAAGCAAAGGAGTTTGGGATGAAAATAAATGTATGAAAAAATGCAATTATGATGTTTTCTAAGGGAAAGTAATGTAAGTTAACGATAAGGGTGAATGGGGAAAATGTAGAACAAGAAGATCAATTTTCATCCTTGGGCAGCCTTCTTTCTGTGGATTGAAGATGCTCAACAGAGATTAGAAAAAGGATAACGTTAGCAAAAGAAGCTTTCATGAAGAGAAGGGAACTGATGACAAAGGGCCTTGATAAAGGAATCAGGAAAAGATTGGTAAAATCCTTGGTGTTGATTGTAATGTTGTACGGATGTGAAACTTGGACGTTTGGGTGTGATAAGTTACTGGGAATTTCAGGAAAAAGGAATTAAATAGGGAATGTGGGGGCACATGAATCTATCGAAAGGTAGAACACATATATATTCACTTTTGAAGTAATTAGAATTGGATAGGATTACAAAAAGTATATATATTTCACGCTATCTTTTGATATGATTAGATAATATCATTGCCTAGAAGCCTTGAATCCGATAGTTTATATTGAGAAAGAAATATCTTCATTGTAAATTCATATCTATTGGAACTATGAATTCGGAATCGTATTTTTAGCATAACAAATTTTAGTAGATATCCTCATTAGTAGTATGCTGTTGGAGAAAGGAGATAATCGAAGGAGAAAGAAAAGAATTCACTCATAGCCCTGGAATCTTTTTTCTATCGCTTGAAAGTTCGGCTAGTGGTGGTAACTGCCCTCCCTCGCAAAAGGTTGCTTTCGTTCCTGAGCTCCATTCATAGATGATTCATGCTATGCTCTCGTAAATATACATGGTAAGGAGGAATGCGACACGATCCTCTGAAAGTGGATTCTCGTCGTTCATGGCATTGCAAAACTTTCTCGTGATGGAACAGTTATTTAATTAGAATGTTTTAATGGAAGGCCTCCATCGCCTCCAACAAAGCCATTCTCGCGATTTCATTGATGAAATGCAGTGACTAACTACGCCTCATCACTTAGTTATGTATCGAATACTGCTTGGTGGAGCGACTCGATGATCTTTTTCTCGATTAGATATAACCGTAGAGAGATTTGTTTTCGGAATACCAAACGCATGTTAATCTAAGTTTTGCTACGCGGTCCACTTCGGCCAATAGCTTTTTTCTAGAGTCTGGTATGAATTTGCATTCGTTTACTCATTTTTGAACAAAAGGTATGTATTAAGGTTTTGAGCAGGAAATGAGTTCTGTCAATAACTTTCTATAAAATTGAATGTTTTGATAAGATTTCGAGGATGATCTTGACATTCGTTTTTATACATGTTCGTCATGATTATGTTCCATTCAGACTGTAGTTTCTCGCCAGCTTGCTGCAGTATTCCGCAGCCTTTACAAGAACTTGCTGGTGAACTTACAATGTTAAAAATTTCCAAGTATTTATAGTATGCTAAGGTGCGGTTTAAGGTATATTTTTTTAAAAAATTACCTAATCTTAGATGTCTACCTATGCCTTATAACCTACGCTACTTCTTCCTCTTTTCTGGTTTAGGTTTTAGGAATCTTCAGACTTCACTTCTACCATCCCTTTCATGGTGTTGCGACCCTTTTTTTACCATCTAAATGATACTCCAACGCCTGCTTTGGGTAAGTTTCCTTAGGTTTGCAGTACACCCAGGCCTTCTCTTAATGACGTGTTCCATAATTTGTCTGACGTTGCACAGCCTTACACGGTCCTAAGAAATTTTATTTCCTACGACTGTGTTTATTTGATTTTATTTTGTTTCGCTGCATAACATTCGGATAAAAACTACGTTTGTAAAATTGCCAATAATATATGAATCACTATCTGGGTTTCTTTCCTGATTTTACCTTTGAAATTTCTTCTTATTCTCCCACAAGTTATCACGAAAAAGTTAATTTCATTCTTATATCTCTGTCCTCGTTGTACGTCATATTGCATCCCTAACACTTGAAATGAGGCACCTGTTCCTATGAAAATTTTTTTTAAGTGATTACTTTCTAAAACTTCCTTTGGTTTGGTTATTCTCTTGAAATATTCAGGTTAAACCTTTTGCTCAGTGTTTCTAAATAATAGACCATTTGCAATTTATGTTCTCCAGTTTGGAGAAATACTTGATCATCGGCAGGGAACATTTTAATCAAGTTCTCGGAAGGCTATACAAGGTGCTGCATTGTCTTCTTTCTGTTATTTCAGAAGGTTATCTACATGAAGACAGAACTAAGCCCTTGATAGACCTTGCCTAAAGTCTTGGTTAATGACATATTCTGTGCCAACAGATTCCCAGCATCAATCATCATACTGGAGCTCCTGTACAGGTTAAGAGTAACTTGTATGAAAATTTCGCGAAATTCTCTTTTCTCTTGAATTGTGAACACCTCGTTTCTCAAGCATTTCTTTATTTCTGGATATTTCTATAGCCCAAAATTATTGTAGCTCTGAGTAGTATTAAACTCTGAAACTAATTAATGCTTTAAAGATATTCTGGGATAGTTTCGAACTAAGAGAAACGACACTGTAGTGCAGCCTTTTTCTAAAAATGAAAAATATTATAGTTTGAAATGTTGCGACATTCCCACGCAAGCTACATTGAAGTGTAAACAATCTTTCGTTGTACGTAATTGAGTCTCCTTATTGTTTTGTTTCTAATTTTCTCTCAATCTCAGCCAAAGGTGTTGTGTTAGCATGACGACATGCACATAAATAGGTGTATAATAAATTCGAAAACAACAGAATCTGGTATTTTTATTGTAAACAAATCAGATTAAATGTGATTTGTAGAATTTTCACATTCCTTTTGATCTTGTTAGCGTAATATTCATTTCCATCAATCTCAAGAACATACGTCAGGTATATTTTTGGTACGTGGTATAATTATCACAAGTAAACCTGCCACACTTTTTGATGGGTGAAAATGCTATGGTAAATGTGCCACTTTGGAATTCTGTGGGCGGTAAAAATGAAACGGGAAAATTTTTACGGTGAGGCATAACAATTTCGACTGTTGAATGTTTAAAACGATTTTGTCAATGGCTCAGATTTTTATAGTTAGTCGTGTATAAAATGCAATCACTTTGTTATATGTCAATTATTTTAATCATCTTCACGAAATAATATAATTTTGGCAATGTTAAGAACAGTTTCGTATATCAGGCACGCCACTATTTATCACTATTGGCGAGAATGAAATAATTTTTTTCAGTTTTTAATCATTTTTACGTCTAAAATCAATTATGCACTATTCGCTTGAGAGGGTAAAAGGGAGATGAAGATAGCTATGAACCGCTTTCAAGTTGCTATCTACAAGATTAATCGCAAAACCGAATGAAAGTAGTTATCTAAGTAGTGGAAGGAGAGGGGTCGATATGTACATTTAAATAGCTGTGTTATGGGCATCAAACCGCTCGTAACCACATTTCGTTTATCTTGAACAGTATGGTTTTGCGAAGATCCAGTTTCTTTAATGGGTTGTTCTTCCTGGATTGCAATGAACGATTTTGTATACTCTCTAGTTTCATAGCATTGTAGAGCTGAAATCTTTACTAGTTTAAAACATAACGAGTTATTTCCGTCATCCCTTCCTTGAACCTTCTGACTAACCTTCACAATGTTTAATATTTTCTAGTTTATTACTAGATGGTATTTCTCCAATCGCTTAAAAGCAATTCTAATTTGTAAAAGTCAGAGTTTGTTATGCTTGGTAATACTTCATAACGCTTAATGAATTAATTTTTTTATATATCTGAGAAAATATTGCAGATTAGGAGCAGTTAACGATAATAGATGTTGTCTGATGATGCTGTTCACAGTCGGTTAACTATGTATCCAATTCCAATGTACTCTACTACTATTACCCATTACTATTATTATCCAACACCATGTACCATTCCAATGTACCTCAGAAGAGGATATAGAGACTTTGATTCGAAAAGAAAGACTAGATGTGGCTGCAGAATATCGCGGAACAACAGCCAGAATACCTTTGATTTTTTATCCGCCCCAACTTAAGTAAAAGCATCCATCTTTTCGAAATATATTTAACACAATTTGCGATTTATTTACTTTTCCATTACGGTGTGCGGGTGAAACGTATCAGTTTCCTTAAGATATAAACAAATTTCCGACAAAATGTCCATTGTAAAGCTGTGTTCAATATTTTCCCCTTCCTAAGAGAAAACGGGTTTTCTTGAGGAAGAAACAGCTTTGGTGTTTTATTCACGATTTGGAACGTTTTTAATTCTGCCTGTTAAGTTACATAGCATACGCATGCAAGGAATTCCCGCTCGCCAATATTCTGTCTTCTAATTTTTCTCACTGGATTGAATTATGGTAAATTTTCCTTATTGAAGTTCAGGTTTCGTGGTTTATTAGTGAATTAGAATGCTTTACATATTCGTCATATTCTTGACCCGCGTGTGATTGATAGTGAGGGAATATAAATTGCAGCAGCTAAGATGGATAATTGTAGAGAAATTAGCTACACTTTGTGATGGGATTTACGTTAGAACCAGGTCTCCGAGTCCTTGATCTTGGAAATTTTGTAAAATATTTCCCAAAATCTTGGATTGCAGCTGTGTTGTAAAACATCTTGTTGTTATTACTCTATTAAGAACCATTTTCCAAACGGCCGAAGGGTTTCCTCCTCTTATATACTAAGTAGAAGGTATTCTATGTTTACCCCTTGGCTTTGGACTGCCCCCTAAGTCAAATCCTTGGTACGCTGTGATTAATACAAATGGTGATGGGGAAAGATATACTTTGAGTGTATTATGTAACGTAGGACACACGCTACAGCACTTTCTAATAATAGGAATGCAAATATACGTAAATAACAAATGATAAAGATGAGGCTTCGTGGAAGAATTGTTAATAAAATCTGGCAAATATGATCATGTTAACCTCGACCAAAGGGGTAATTCCTACCTATGTCAATCCCTATTTTTTATTTAAGTATAATTAGGTATTGTATATTTGTTGAAAGTGACATTTTCAAAATCATTGCCTTTGGTTTCATAGATGCAATTTGACCTGAGGTCCTGCAGCGGTGAGTTCCTCTCCAGGGGTGCCTTTCGAGGACGACCCGGCACATTCCGGCCTCCTTCCGTGGAATTGACCGCGAAGAGCCAGAATAAGGGGGTGATACTTGTGCGTTGTCAGTGCTGTGCGAGTGTGAAAGCGAGAGAAGTGTGATTTGAAATCTGTGCATCTTTGAGTGTTCAGTGAACGCTGTATTCAGTGATTAGTGTATGAGTGACAGTGTATATGTACGTGAACACAGACAGTCTTGGAATACTTATAATTAGGTAAGTTAATATTCTTTCTTTGCTTCTATGTATGATTTGGTGATGGGCATCAGAGGTTTTCCTAGGCGTAGTAATAATCACCAATGCGTCCCTGCAGTGTTATAGGACGGTATCCCATATACCTTTCTTTATGCTCCAATCTTATGAAATAATCAGTATGTCCCGAGGTTGTGAGCTCCTGTATTCTTTTCTACCCCTATTCTCCACTGTGTTAATTGTTAAATTTAAAATCTTTTAGAGTGGGGTCTGGCTAATCCTCCATGATGCTACATTTCTTCTGTGAATTAACGCTTTATGAATGAATAGTTTTCATACATAGAAGGTTTAAGGCAATGCTGTAGCTGAAGATAATTTCCGATTGCTACATTGAAACTAAATTTGCTTTACCGGTTAAAAAACACTGAGGTTTGATAGAATATCCATTCCTTATTAAGAGTTCATTTGTAAAAATTTGGTGTTAGAATGATAGATGAATAATTGAACAGCCATAATACCTTTTTACATCATAAATGCGTGATATATGGATCGTATGCCATGCATAGCATTATTAAAGTGACTAGATTTTTACATTCCCCCACCATTGACCTGGTGGGTTCTAATGGAAGATAATCGTTCTCTAAATGCTCTTGACACTATTATATTAATTTTAACTTCCCATGCTACTTCGATTGCCGATATTTTTTCACTTTCAATAACTTGTATAGCATTTTGAAAAAGAGATGCTTGATTGTATATATGAACTATAGCCAAAGTTTTGAGTATCTTTTTCAAAAAACTCTACTTAATTTCTAGGACATTATCCTGTGTTGGAAAGTAGGATTTCAGAGGATTGTAGAATTTAAAATTTCTTTCCATGGCTAGCAAAGGGGCTTACCGGCGCCTTTTACAGTTTCCAAGAATTTTTTAATATTTGTCATCCGCTGATTAGCTAAATTCTTTCAGCATTTCAACACTCACGATGTGCATGTGGAAATACATACACTAGATACACAAGAATATGTTTTACTAAGGAGATTTTCCACATCCATGATCAACAAATCAGAAGCTGCTTCAACGGCGATATGTATTATGTGCGCTGCACAACCCACACAAACAATGTTTTCGTACAATTTTTAAGAATATCCTATTTGTGCCTCTTCTCGCTATTCCTCCAAAATTTGAGTTCGTATTTTCTTAATTATGAAGTATGATGACCTACGTTACTGCGTCTATAATTTGGATTTTGTATTAATTAAGTATTATGATATTTTGTGGAAGCTTGAAAATACTTCTCGAAACGGTATGCTTTAATTACATATTTGATTAAATACTACATAGAAAGCATTTCAGTTTCGAACTCCTTTCAAAGCATCAATTTTTAGGCCCGCAATAAGAATTATAATCTTTACCTCGCGTACTCAAAATCGCATAGATGAAACGTTCAAGGATCGATCTTACATAGAGGAATTCCATCGAGAGAGCACATTAAACTTCAAAGTTCAAAAATGTGACACGACAGCATCATAATCGCACAGAATATGGAAAATATCCTTAGTGTATCGAGGAGCATTTTAGTTTGGCTACCCTGTTCTACCGAATTCAAAATGTATTTCCTAATTTGTTTATTCTTAAGCAGTACCATAGCAAAGACTTTTACATTGGATATATAGCGAATAGCTATCAGATTAGTCATTGGCCGCTAGTCAAAGTAAACACTTGTTATATTTAATAACTTTTTTGAATTGCCAATGGACTCTTAAAGTGATCGTATTTTAAAATAACTCGATTTTCTTGGACAAAATTTTCGATTGTAAATTTTGAATACAAAACTATGAAAATGGATATGTACGGGATTTTGACTCCGTCAGTACTTTGCCGTCAAAATAAAAGCTTATTTCATTATCTTTTTTATAATTTTTGATTACAGTATAAACAGTTTCAATAATCATAAATTGAATTATCTCTGTGTACTAATAGAATGGTTTTGATTAAATAATTAGAATTTAAAATTACGAACATAGACATCAATACAATGTCCACGTTATCAGTGCTAAAATGGCTGAATTCAAAATAAAAACATTATCTAACATGAATAAACATGATGTATGTGAATAAGTGCATGATAACTTTTATTCGAGTACCAAAAACCGCACGACTTTGACACTTTAGATGACTTCAAATGTACTCCTAGCGCAGCTAGCAGTTTAAATCTTATTTACTTTATCGTCCCCAGATAGCACCCACACCAAAATTCCCCTCGTCACGAGAAAAACACGTACAGTTCGCTTTTATCGCTTCCAGAGTATTTTCTATTGAGAAATTAAATTAGAGATGATATCAGAAAGAAATCAATGCTACTTCCAAAATAATTTCATAAGGGCTTCGTTTAGGAATATTGTGGTTTATTGCTGATAAAGCATGCATATATAAATTGACTCTTCGGTGAATTCTTTCATATAAGATTGGGACTATGTTCTCATGTATTTCATTCACTTATTTACTCTATAAGCATCGGATAAATGATGCATGACATTTGATTCCTAATTGTTATTGTTACTGTTATTATTATAGAAAAGTAGATGTAAACCTGAAGTTAATCTATCGTTTAATTCACGTATTTCATTATCATAATATATGGAAATAACATACATCGTCCTAAAGCGAATGAATTTCATAACACCATGATTTGCTCAATATGAACGCTAACATATCCTAGAGCTTCATACCATTGTCATAGAACTTTTTGAATGCATTCAGCCTTTCTATCGTAATCCGATATTTAGAAATTCATATATTGTTAATGTCATGAAGGAAATTTTTATCTGAGGTGCCTCTTACTTCAGAACTGAGAAAATTATAAAACACGCGATTGGAATATGAATCTTGATTGAATATTATCAATATCTATATCTTGGGAAAACGTTAAAGTTACACCTCGCCCTAACTGTAGTCCGGACAGAGAATGAGCGCTATTCTTTCTATTTACATTTTGCTATCCTCGATCTTAGATTGCGGTCCCAGAAAAGATTCCATATTTTAAGAAATGCCCGTGATCTGCTCGTTTACGGTTTTCATCCTTATATCTCTTAAAAAATAAAATGCGGTTGTCGAAATCTCTTTCCCTTACACATGAATTTCAGATAAATTTGAGAGGTTAGAATCATTGATAGGATATATTAAGAAAAGGCAATATTCAGTGTGTCAGAAATTACGAAACTTCTTCCTTGTCGATTCGTAGGGAAAGAGTTAAGAAATTTCTCTTAATCAGTTCGACTTTGCCAACGATGAGTTAATAAAACGCAACTACCAAGTGCACTTTTCGTTGGGTAAATCAATAATTTCATGTCCTGAGAATCGCCTTTAGGGAAGATTTCATCCTTATTTTGGAAGATTGTTCAGATACTGTGCTAATTAAGACCTTTTTGTGCGATTTCCGTATTAACTAGTAGTATCTTTTAAAGATCGATCTATATATGTCGTTTTCAGCCTTATTTTGGATTCTTTCTGAAGGATCGACCTTAATACCTTTTTGGGCCGTATCTTCCTTTTATTTTCAGAATTCTTTAGATAAAAAGGTATATGACACGTCATCATACCGATTTCAACATATTATTGGGAAATTTTAAACATCGTACTAGATTATTTGCTTGTTGGGGCGATTTCATCATTATTTCGGATAATTTTTCAAATATCGAGACGAAAATGCAGGTTTTCCAGCGATTTGTAGCCTTTATTTGGAAAAAATCACTAATATCCGGTTAAATAAGCTGATTTTGGAACCTGTTCAGCTTCATAATAAAAGATGCTTAATGATCACCGAAAATACGATGTCTTTGTGGCGGTATCATTTTTATTTTGTGAGATTTTTCAAATGCTAAATAAGCCGACATTGGGTCGATTAAATCTTATTATGGATACTTTTTTAAATATAGTGCCAAGTACGACGTTTATCTGCCAATATCCGCCTTCCTTTGAAAGGATATTCATACATCGAACAATATCATCCATTTTTCTATCGATTTCAGCCTAATCTTGGAAGATTTTTCATTTATTGAGCGAAGTGATTCGTTTTTCGCATGATCTTTGCCTTGATTCGCAATATCTTTTAAATATCGAGATAAAAAGGGCGTTTTTGAGGCGATATCATGTTTAATTTGGACAATGTATATTTTGGAAAATTACTCATATTGTTACGTTTAATTGGATTCCATGTAAAATTTAATCACCTCTCCGGTTCAAGACAAATTACATTCTTCATTAAGTGGTAATGCGATGAAACTTTCTGAGGATTGAGAACGGACAGTGAGTTTTGCAACACATATTATGAATATTTTACGTGAAAGGCAAGATGTATAAAGTGTTCTTGTTTGGAGCTTATAGCACCGCCCTTAGGATATGTAGGATAAATATTTACGGGTAATATTTTACGTCTTATATTTTAACCTTAGCCACTTTGCAGGAGTTGGAATTATAACCCAACGTCAAACAGTCATTAAAAATTGAAACCAGTTCTTCTAATATTATATCAGGGAACGCCTGAAACATTTTCGAAGTGATCCCATCGCGTCCCAGAGCTTTGTTAAGTTTTTGATCGCATTCGACCGCCGTACAGTGGGCTAGAATCGAAAAAAGCTTGAGTAGAAAAGCATGAAAGTGGTCAATCGTTAGATTTCGTATTACTAAAAAGACAGCGAAACTGTATTCGAGGATTCCACACGGCGAGGAGTGTGGACCGCGCAGCGCTTACGAAAAATCTTTATTCCCAAGTTGGCAACTGAATTGAAACAATTTCTTCTGATTCCACATCTAGATACTTCTGACGTGGCATAAGAGATTTGATGCATTAAGGCCGTTTTCCTAATTATATTCCTTACTTTATCTCGTAAATGTTCCGAAATAGGTGTCCGCCATTTCGTTGCTTTAAATGAGCAAAAACTCATTTCTGTAAGGGGTAATTGCAGATAGTCAAAAGATAAAGAATTGATGTAGATCATTGCATCAATTTTTTTATAAAAGTATCTATTTAAACCCTCCTTGAAAGCAGCAAAGTTGAACGCTTATCTGAAAAATCCGAGAGATTTCTGTGAAAATTGTTCAAGTTTGAATCCGTGTATCTTTTTAACGGGTTCAGATATCCAAAAACGACGAACAGGAACATGATTTCAATCATTTTTAATAAATATGCGAAGTTACAAAACCAGCTCTCTAAAAACAAGGAAATCTTCCGAAATAGTTCTGGGTTCGACATCTAGACATTTACGTGGCACGCTTTGTTATGTGCGACGGTAAACTGGGAGATGTTATTCCCCCACGCGTAAGCACACACGCACACAAACGCGCGCACGCCACGTACACACACGTGTGTCAGAGTATTATGTAGCAGCTGATAACATATACACTTGTAAGGACGTGTGTATGTGTCATCAAATGCTCTCATCATACTCTCACACTCAAAGAAAAAACATCCCTCCCTCAGTAAACCTCTGCCACTTCTTATCCCTTCCCTTTTTCTCCTCTTTATTCCCAAAGGCTGATATTTATTAAGGGTATTCATTAAAAAATATCATTGAGTACAAATTCTCCTGGCCTTACATATTTGAACGTCTATACATTAATCAAGGTTTTATATGGCCTAGGATGGAATCATTAAAATCTTTAATAATATTAGTATTTTTCACAAAACATTATTAGTATATAAACTTAAATATGCTTATACGTCGATCAAAATATATATTTCATCTAGGATATTAATGTAATATTATAATTAGATTTTACATCAAAGAGAAACATAATACATTAACAATATGTCTAGAAATATAATTAAAGGTAACAATAAAAAAATCAACATTTGCATAAAGAAAATCAAGAGAATTTTATTATATTTCATTTCATTTCATCTTCAATGATATTCGCCCAGAACCCTTCCATTGCGTCACCATCTAGTTCTTCGTGTCCTTTGGTTATTTCTGCATCCTTTAACCTTGACTCATCAGCTTCTCCATATCCCTGAGACTGCAATCCACTGCATGAGATGTGTACACCATGCGTGCGTTGTTCTTTAAGTCTTCTGTTACCAGTTGCCCCAGAATTGCTCCTTTCAGTTACAGGGAAAGACATACAAATCAAATGAAATTACCTGAAATGGTAACTCATTGAAGAATTGATGCACATGCAAACTCGACATAACCTTTATTTGTACACTTTAGCTTAAGGTTTTAGAGCAGATTACATTCTAATGATTTGAAAATCTAATGATACGAAAATTATCGTAAAATAATTTATCATTTAATGGAAATCTTTTGTGTTACATATATCAAACCGAAAATTTAGCCCACTGTAAATTAGGTAAAATGTAGGCCATAATTTCTGAATGTCAATCATCTACTGCTTAGAGAAAACCCTTGATGTCTTTAAGATTTTTTAAAGTAGTCCAAAGGCATTGGTCAACAAGGAGATTGGTTATCTAAAACTCAAAAGTTTACCGAATTTTTGTTTCATTTTATCAACGTTCTTCTTAATTCGAATCGAATAGAGTATATTCCTCGACCAAACTGACAATCACTCTCAAATTTACACTCAAAAGTTGGCTTACATGGTATTTATGTAGATTTAGGTCCTAAATAATTTAAAATTTTGATAGAAAAATTTAATTAAATTCCCTTGCCTTTGGTTCTCACGTAGAATTTGTAAGCCTCTATAATTATTATAACACTAGAAAATTAATCTTATATAATTATCCTCAATGTGTATGTATTTATTTATCCGATGTCAGTTACTTACGTAAGAAATTCATGGGAGAAATATCGGAACATTAATTTGATGCACTTCCGGACGTGATATGGGTTTAAATTTACGAATTCATTTAAGGTCAAATAGAGAGATATTTGTCTATCCAAAGTATCCTTGATTCTCTGGATGACCCGAAACACTCCCATAAGAAATGCACGTAAAGTTCGTTTTCATCGGTTGCAGATCTGTAGCAGGGTTTAATCTAAAATAATGGTCCTACGAAATCGAGACAATTAAATAAAAATGAAATAAATGTTCATATTTTTGTCGGATACATGGTCGAATATCGTATTTTGGTCAAAGTTTTGAGAAGCATGACGTATAATTAGTGTAATTTTGCGTGTATAAAAAACTCCTAGCAACAAATTGTTGAACCTTACGCTCATACGAATACAGAGAAAAAATGTCATGAGAAGTGTAAGGGGAAATACAGTCGACATTACACGCTACGAAAAGTATTCGAAAACTTTGGAAATGTTGACTGATCCAAATAACTTTTCAAATAATATAACCTTCTATACCGTAGATGGCTTAAAACTGCACGTCGAGAATAGAGGTTAAAATAATAAAATGCTTCCTTCTGAAATTATGGAAAATTCTCACCGAAATAATTCCGAAGGTAGTAATGAAAATAAAAGGTGATAATGCTTTACCCACAAAATAAACAAACACTTTATACAACGTGTTTTCGCGGATGCTATGCATTAATTTTGTTACTATATAACAATTGCATAACTGAATAGCACTTAATTTGGTTGTTATTCTGCTGAAACAGATGATTGCGATAATAGTAGAATATTTTTCTATAGAGTAAATTTATTTCCGCTAATCTTACGGGAGAATTAGCTGATATATATGTATAAGATTCATATCCATTCTTTCATTCTGAACAGCAACGTTGAGGACAAAGACCTAGGATAGGAAGGCATAGCTGAATAGAAAGGGAAATATTTTGAAGATGGAATCGGAGATAGGCATAGTTGGAACGCAGTCAAAACTTCCTCTGGTTTACATACCGTAGGCATTCAATAACAGAAAAAGTTGTATGAGTACCTCAGAGAGAGTGAACCTTTGTAACAGGTCCAAGTTTTATGCCGGATCGCAGCCGAAACTCTCCATTGCATTATTCATTATATGCACTTGTTAGCGGTGAGTAATGTGACGTCACGCGGAGGTATATATTTGTGACGTCAGGGATTGCTCCGCGAGGGTAAAGAGTACCCTGGGGCCGAGGGGCCGAATACAATGTTACCGCAGAACCGCTGCCTGCTACCTAACGTAGAGGTCACGAACATCCGGTACCTTTGTTTCATTCGGTGTGTCTTCTCTTCCTTCTACCTAACATCAGAAGTGGGATCCTAACTGCGCTTTGGATAACATTAGTTGAATATGGAAGAATTAATGAAGAGCCTGTCTGGGCTGTTTTTTGACGTGAGGGATCAAATGGCGGCGAATCCTCGTGCTGGACCATCCGAGCCTCTCCATCCCAAAGTACGGTCCAGAGGCTGTAGAATTTGAAGTGGACTGCAGAGATTGGTAAACCGGTAACGGAATTCGATTGGACTGAGGGAGAAATTGCGGTAAGAGTAGCATAGCATATGTATATTGGTTCCGCAAAGTGAAAGATATTTAATGAATGACGATAGCAACCGGAAACGCTGCTTCCGCTGCAATCGGTCAGGTCATTCCATGGCGAAATTCACTTTCTCCGATTAAGAAGGGGATGAAAGGAGATATTTGACCGACAATCACCTCAAAATCACCTCTCCGCGTTAAAAGGGACCATCAATTAATGAGTCCGCGTGATCTAATGAAACTAGTCGGGCTGTGTGTTATATTTGCTTTAAGCCAGGCCACAGTCCAGTCGAATGTTGGATGAGGACCTAGTCGACTGATATACGTCAGTGATAAATGTTAATCTCTTTTTATTAGAAGAATGTAATTTTTGTACGTCTTTGGGGTTTTCCCCAGCGGTCATACGAGGGAAACCCATAGGATGTTTGTCTGATTCGGGACTGCTCGTTAATGTCGGAGGGCATAGCAGATAAGGTTGGCTTGATGCCGCAATGTCCTCGCTTATGATGTGTTTAATGGAATTGAGTCGGTCACTTTGACTACGTCTTGGAAAACGACGTTGGTTACAGAGTTTGAAGTATTTAAAGTTGAATGGGATTATTTAGAAGTTCAGGTCTGCAAAATCTAAAATCTGTAATTTAATGGGATTCCTAAGCCGTAACCCGCCTCCCATTAGACGTGTAAACCACATTGGAGAGCAAACGTTGCCAGAAATTGAGCGGTCAGTAGATAAGGAGACTTCTGCCCTTACTGATGCCGTAAGGAAAGGGAACTTAGACCCGAAGCAATACTGTGTAAAAGAAAAACTTGCTTTATCATGTTGAAAATATAAACGACAAGGAAATGCTACTATGGTATGTTCCGAGGGATAGTCGTATAGGTTTGCTGAGACTTTTTTTTATGAAGAATTCTGCCATAAAAGGGCAGTCAAAGTATTTGACGTAATTTCAAGATATTTCTGATTCATTCGATCACGTAATTTTGTGAGTGAATATGTTTCCCTTTGCCAAACATGTAAATTATACAAAGATCGCGATGGACCCAAACAAATTCAATTGAGAAGGCTTTCGTACCCTTCGTCACGGTTCATCTTCATCGTATGGAGCCACTAGCATCAACTAAGGGAGGCTTTAAGCATATGTTCATTCTTGCGGATTGTTTTACAAAATTCGATATGCTTTATCCCTTGTTAGATTTGACAAGCACTGAAACGGTGAGTCAAATGATGGATTTCATAGTCATCTTTGAGAATCCACGCTGCATAGTTGCGGATTCGGGAACCAATCTTAGATACCGCTATTTGACGGAACTTTGTACTTCTGGGAGCATACATTTCCATTTTATCACCCCAGAAGCTCTCATGGGGAATGACAGGTTCGCTACGTTTGCAAAATCTCGTATTGGGGTGGAATTGAAGTCAGAATGGGCGAGCGTCCTCGGGAAATTACAGCTGACCATAAATTCTATGAGTCAAAAATCCACTGGATCCCCCCTATTCGATTTCTATTGGGAATTGGTGGCATTCCATCCTTCTGACCGTGGGCGAGGCGACCTCCCCTTAAGAAGGATAGCGACCGAGCGGCAGCTAAGAGGTCCTTGGCGTCTAATGGCTCCAAGTAGGAGCAAAGATTCAATGAAAAGCGTCGCGATTCAATATATATTATCGTCGGAACTTGCACCTTAGTTGGGTGATGACGGAGGACCGTAATAAGGTTTCTAAAACGGATGAATTGGGCTAAGATTGCATCTTTGCTAAAGAGCACATTCGAATTTGGCCAAGTGAATCATTTCCGAACGAACTCGGACTTCTATTTGACTCTGTAGAAGAATGCTAAAATCCGAGAGCGTCATTTGAGACGATACTTTCGAGATAAGCCGATACCCTCTTGTTTGTATATCTATGCTTAGTTTTTGTTTTGAATCTGATGGTATGTGTTTCCAGGTGAAGGTAAATACTACTTGTTTACATTTTACTGTTATTGTTTTGAAACTGATTGACCTTGTGCAACCCTTATGTTTTTGTAAATAAAATTTAGAGTGGAATGACAACACTTGACAACATCGGCAACGTGTTTGTATCACTGCCATAAGAAGGGATTTATTTGTATTACTAGAAATAAATAAGTTATACTTAGATTCTACTGTATTGGTTTTGATAGCCCGTTAAACCCTGAAGGGTCCCTGAGTCCGGCCTTGGTGGCGGAACAAACCTGGGTCCCTGAACTTGGCTATATGAGTATTGGTTTTGATGGCCCGTTAAACCCTGAAGGGTCCCTGAGTCCGGCCTTGGTGGCGGAACAAACCTGGGTCCCTGAACTTGGCTATATGAGTATTGGTTTTGGTAGCAAGTTAGACCCTGAAGGGTCCCTGTGTCAGGCCTGTGTGGCGGAACAAACCCGGGTCCCTGAACTTGGCTACATGAGTGTTGGTTTTGATAGCAAGTTAGACCCTGAAGGGTCCCTGTGTCAGGCCTGTGTGGCGGAACAAACCCGGGTCCCTGAACTTGGCTATATGAGTGTTGCTTTTGATAGCAAGTTAGACCCTGAAGGGTCCCTGTGTCAGGCCTGTGTGGCGGAACAAACCCGGGTCCCTGAACTTGGCTATATGAGCATTGGTTTTGGTAGCAAGTTAGACCCTGAAGGGTCCCTGTGTCAGGCCTGTGTGGCGGAACAAACCCGGGTCCCTGAACTTGGCTACATGAGTGTTGGTTTTGATAGCAAGTTAGACCCTGAAGGGTCCCTGTGTCAGGCCTGTGTGGCGGAACAAACCCGGGTCCCTGAACTTGGCTATATGAGTATTGGTTTTGGTAGCAAGTTAAACCCTGAAGGGTCCCTGAGTCCGGCCTTGGTGGCGGAACAAACCTGGGTCCCTGAACTTGGCTTCCTGCGGTCTGTTTGTGATGCGGAGATGGTAACGTCTAGTACTGCTGAGATGACTATGGAAGGAAATGTCATGTCTATGATTGAATAACCAAGGTGAAGTACTGTTTGGATTATTGTGATTAATGTTGACCGTCTTCTATTTCCAGGAGATGTTTTGTAGACTTTCAGTCTTGAATATTCTACGGATTATGCAATGGTTAATTTCATTGTGCCATCATGGTTTTCGAGCTGTACTCTGACGGAGAATTAAGCATATCAGTAAGTATGTAAATAAAGGCGGCTCGAGGACGAGCCGATTGTCAGAATGGCCGTGTTAGCGGTGAGTAATGTGACGTCACGCGGAGGTATATATTTGTGACGTCAGGGATTGCTCCGCGAGGGTAAAGAGTACCCTGGGGCCGAGGGGCCGAATACAATGTTACCGCAGAACCGCTGCCTGCTACCTAACGTAGAGGTCACGAACATCCGGTACCTTTGTTTCATTCGGTGTGTCTTCTCTTCCTTCTACCTAACACACTCTTACTTTTAGATACAAATATTAAGACTGCAATCTTATGGCCTTTCATTAAATATTTTTTTCTAATTCTAAGTTTAACTATTATCGTTTGATCAAATGATCAACTTTTCATTTTGTTTTTAGCAGTTAATATGAAACATTCTCTTTTTAAACGTCACTTATATATTTTGATGCAATTTGAAGAGAGAAAAGTCAACCAAAAGTGATGTTTACAAACAGTGGTTACAATGTAAACTGTTGAAGACGTTAGTTTGGGAAACAAGAACGTACTTGAACTTCAGAATAGCTTAGAAAGTAAGTGAAAACGATGAAGGTATACAACGTTGAGTCACACGGCCTTGAGATAACACTGAGTCGTTACCATGAAACACTAGAAGTAAATATGACAATGTTTACATTTTCACTGAATGTAAACGAAAGTTGTTTGCAGAGAGAGGAAAGGTTATTGGCATCGGGTGTATGAGGAAAGTATGCGAGACTCCGAATGTCTCAGAAAGAGTTGAACTAATTCCTAAAGAAGATTTTGTCCGTACAGTAGCTAATTATATATATATATATATATATATATATATATATATATATATATATATATATATATATATATATAATATTTAACGTCTAACTTTCTATGTCTTAATTTAAAGTAATATTTGTTTCAAATTAATAGCAGACAAAGGAAATACCGATTGTTTAATCTTGTATAAGCTCAAGTGGTTTTTATATAAAAACAGGATTCTTACATTTTCCATAAAAGAAATTAAACATTATCAATTGTAATTATTATAAAACTCGCCACTTGTGGTCCTCTGGTAAGCCTTCCTCATCCACTTCAGTGTCCTTCCAAAACTCCGAAAGGAATGCAGAGATGAAATAGCAAAATCTGGAAAAAAATAAAAACATCAAATTAATTCATTCGTGAAATCATGGGATAGTACTGTATTGTGAATGTAATGAGAGTGATCAGCTACCATTGACAATGATTTTAAATTACGATATTGTTTGCTATCATAACCAAGAATGTCTTCTTTCACGTCGTAAATATTTTAGTGGAATTATTTTCGTACTTCATTCAGTATATATGCTATTCGACATAAAAGTCATAGAGGAAGTATTGTATTACTTCAGATAACTATTTAAACTCTTTATATATGTATTTATGAAATAAATTATTATATTTTAAATTACTTAATTAAGTAAATGTTTCTCGTATTAGCTAAAATTATGCTCTTGGTATATTTACGTATACATATGAATCGTGAACACAATGAAACATTTACAAAATGACGAAAAACGATGAATATTTACAATCAATTTAACCAAGTTTAATTCTCGGTACTTACCAGGCAATGATGAAGTCCTAAAGCAGTCGCAGGGATGTCTTGACGCTACAAATACACTTAAATACCATTAAGTCACTAATTAATCATCGATCCCAAACAATTTACAAACACGTAGAACTTAAAATACGATAACTGAATTCCGTATCGACTGAAATTCAAATGAAATTCGAATTTCGAAACGGTTTTCTTGAATATCCTTCAGCAGTTCTTCACCATCAGATGTCTTCTAATCAACTGAAGATTTTCCCTTCAAATTAAGTTTTAAACAAAACGGAGAGATCTGATTGGCTGCCGCTGAGGCTGTTTCAATTCGCGTTCTAAGTACCCCCTTTTCTCCCCCTACAGGTCAAAGTTTAAACTATTTTCGTAATTTTTAATAATTATTTAAATAATAATTTATTCATCCAAACTTTATTCGAATTTAATTCGAAAGTTATTAAAAATTATAGCTTCACTATCGATTACGTAGTTTAAATTCCAAGTGAATTAATAGGAAAATATTCGTGACGTAATCGTGACGTAGTTGCAATGAATGGTATACGAATATAAATGCTTGATAATTATTCTATTAAGAAGAGATGCCATGGAATTTCCTTATAAATTATGCTATATTTACTTGTAATCTTAATATGAAAATGATCTCGTTCGCGTCTATAATTCCATATTTTAAAGCCAACATGATGAACCTAAGAAATACCGAGATTTCGTGGATATGTATTGAAATTAATTTTATATAATAATCGCCATTTTGTGTGTATATATGTCCGACTAATCGGTTAAATTCAAACCGTTAATGCTATTAATCGCAGCAGAGATTTTTATTACTTATTTTTTAAATTTTAGGCCGATTCTCAAAATCTTAAATATCTCGTGACAAATGGTTTGAAAATCATGAATTTCCAAGAATTGAGTTAATCAAAATAGAGCAGATACAAATCTCTTACAAAAATAACTAAGTATAATGGATTCCATATTGAATCAATTAAATAAACTTATACTTTAAGTGTAAGAGAAACAAATATTCGTTGGTACATTATGAGAAAATAATGAAAACAGAACAATGCTATTTAGCTTTGTTTTGAATGTATTTGGTGGGCTGAATTCATCAAGACTAGTGAAGAGGTATTTACACTCCCTTAAACCTGTTTTTCACGTAATTTAATTATTTAGTATATAATATAGTTATGGTATATAATGAGGGGACAGTCATGTTACGTAAGCTACTCAATGAATCATAAACGTCCAGCCTTGTGAAATACATCTGCAAATATACACAGAAATTCGCAGTATTATCGTTTGGTATGGAATTTACGCAAGGGAAAGCCTTAAATGAGTAATTGGAAGAAATGAGGACTGATAAATAATGACATAATTTGCCTTATTTCTCGTCACTGAGTCAGAATGTAATGAAGCCGAACTGTGTAAAAATCTATTCTTATCATTCTAGGGAACAAAAGAATCCAAATTACTCGTGTCTCAGATGCTTACATTATATCACAACCAACCTCATAACAATATTAAGAAATATGACTTCTACAAAAGTTCTGAAGAATGATTAATTTTTATATACGCAAAGAAATGAATCCCATAGAGTGAAGCCAGTCTATGATTCACATGGATAAATATGCAAAGAAACTTGTCATTAAAATTGGGTGCTTCATAAAGGAATCTTATCTAATAATCACCGTTGTGTATTTGTCCATCCGGTGTCGCTAACTCCCGTAAGAAATGTGTGTGAGATATGTTTAAAACATAAATTTCATGCTCCTTCCGACGAAATAGAATGGGCAGTTCAGTGCCGCAATCGCGTGTTCATTTCTCATAAGGATCGACCAGATGATATACAATTTCAAAAGTCATATTTTGAATTATGTCCATGTATGAATACAATGGTTTCGTTTAAATAATTAGCGTTCAGTATTATGTACGTAGACGTCAAAAGCTCACATAATCACTTCTCCGATGTCTAAATACAAATATTTACGTGATAAAATATGAATAAGCAGGATGTGCGTGAGTAACCGCACGATCGCTTTTGTTCGAGTACGAAGATCTGCAATACTTTCATACTTTAGATGACTAAAAATGTACTCCTAGCGCTGACAGAAATTTACATTTTGTTTACTTTTTGATCCCCCGATCTTAAACAGAAAAAAATCATGTTTGATAAAAATAACACACAATCTTTGCGTTTATCGATTGCACAGGACAATTTCAACTGAGAAATTATATTAGAACAGTCATAGGAACAATACAATGCTTCTACTAAAAGAGATGAGATGACTTGTGTTACATTTTGATTTATAATCGCTTTTATTGCTGATTTAGAAGTGCATAGTTGTATTGACTCATCGATGAATAATATAATATATTATCATTTCTCGCATATATCAAAAAGCTTAAAGCGATTGTCATATAAGTTTTTGATTGCATTAAGCACTTTGATGGTAATCCGATATTTAGGAAACCGTTCATTCAGAATCTAATGAATCAATTTTTATCTCAGGTGCTTCTTACTTCACACCTGACAAAATAAAGAAATCCGCAATATGCATGTGAATCTTGATTCAATACATATTATCAACATGAAACTTGTCTACAGTTCGTCCGAAGTTTAACTTATATTGAAATTTATCTAGGACGAGCCGAGAGTGATTAAAGTGATCCTTGCTTCTATAACACGTCGTCGTGTTACGCTGTGACTAGTCTTGGCTTGACCGAGGCCCTTTATCACAATAAAGAAAATTCCTTCTTTCGTGGGAGACGACGTTTCACAATTTGCGTGCATATTATGTGTAGCATTTGCTGATTCATGTTTTTTGTTGAAAATAAACCCACACTCGAATAACATCATTGAATAGATCTGCCGTTTATTGTAAACGTTATATTACTATTGCTTATAGGTTGAACAATTGAAATTCATTCTAATTGACTTCAAAATCTATATTTACGGAAAGCTAAACTTAGAATAAATCATCGCACGAGCTGTAGTCAAGACCGTAAATGAGCGCTGTGCTTGCAAGCTTCATTTACTTATCATCGGTCTTGCGGTTCGTTTCAACAAACAGAAATATAGTACTTCATACGATTCAAAATTTTCGCATTATTGCATTATGATAGTCTTACTTCATTTATCGCCGTAGAGAATGTGCGGGTATATCCTTCCATTTAAATGAAAATCCATGAAGAGACAGTACGTTCACAGGTATTCAGAACATTTATGTTCAATTTGATCGCCTTCAAGCTCCATCAGCATTGACAAATAAGATTTAGAAATCATCTAGGCACTTCTTAATACTCCGAATCATCCGAAAAGTAGTGTTTTGCAAAGCAAGACATGGTCTCCTAATGACGCATTTTCTTGATTTATTTATTTTTCTGCTATCCATTACTACAGGTTCTCTAGGGAATCTACGTGTTCTATGTACGAGAATATTTTGTTGACTTCGTAATCTGATTTCCAGAGACCCATTATACGGAAATACAACTGTTTGAGTTTATCTAAATCAACTCCGTTCAAGTTGAATTGGATCCACCCCACTACATCACGCAATTTATTCTTCGGATGCATTCGAACCTTTTCGGTTCAAAATGCTGATGTCATCTAAAAGGCATTTTCTAAGACAAACAACTTCCCTCGGAAAGAATTTAAATGAATATTCTAGAATAGTAGAGCTGCTTTCATGAAGTTCTTTTCCTTCAGTTCGTATTCTACAGGTGGTCGTGAGATCTTCCTTTTGCCAGCGTAGGGAATCACGCAGTGGATATATCGAAGAAATGGTTTGGTGTTGATCTCCCTCTTCACCCGGCTGAATAATGAAGGAACATACTTCAACTACTTCTATGAAACAGAAGGTTTATGTAACAAAGTTTTTAATCACCTACTTTAAAGTGCTTCTGAAATCATATGCAAGGCAGAATGTTTATCACCTCCCTGTTAGCGGTTCTTCCTTGTTCAGGATTGATTTCCTAACCCAGAGTTCTCTTTTGTGATACAAACGTCTATGGTAAGCCATAAAAATATTAATTTCCAAGGTTCTCTTCTCATTTTCCAGAAATCTTTCCTTACTTAATGAATTATTCTTCTTATTTTCTGGGAATAATACTGACAAAAACGGAAAATGCGAATGTAACATTTAATTGTAGGAATTTAATGCTTAACTTGTATTATTAATTTTTAAATAATTTTATTATTCTAATTTAGATAATTTTGGAAACAGCAGTTATCTTTGTTTGTCTCTTAAATTGGAAATTTTCTTCAATAAACCTTTTATATATACTTTATATTATTGAATTGATTAATTTGTAATTATCAATATGCTATTCTCCTTCCTCTTAGTTATGTGTTACGTGTTTATACGTTATATACTATATGGTTATAAATATATTAATGACTTCATCACCTAATACACAAACATAACCATTGAAATATGTTGCATTCAGTTTTGTTTTTTGTATTACACTTTGCTTCAAAATGAAAATTGTATGTTTGTATCACTCTTTCCTTATCATTAGTAATATTTGCTTTCATTTTATTCTATTTTCCAGTGATTGAGAAATTCATCATCAAAGAAAACACCTCACCAACATGTTCATTCCTTACTGATGGTACATTGTGCAGAGCATTCAGATAATCTATGGTCAGAGGAAAATTGCCAAATATTTGAGGTAACCAAAAATCAAATGAAAAGTATCTAAAGTTTGGTAATTGAATTTTGCTTTATTATAAGGAACTCATTTAAGAATGAATGGTAAACCTCTCAGTAATGTATTTTTTATATTTTATTCTTCTCTAGAATCTAGAGGGTGGGGACAGTACGTCGTAAAACGTTCACGTTGATGAATATATAGGAATATACAGAGAAGTAGATATATATAATAGATAAAACGCGGTCATTCAATATGGTGAAAGTGAAAAGGACGTTCATGTGATAGCATACCTTTTACTTTCCAGATGAAAAATTATTTCTCGTGGAATTTATTGTAACAAGATAGATTACTTTAATGGTTTCTAAAGTTCATTAAATAAAAATACTCATATCATTTCATTAGCTTTCTATAAAATATTTCTGAAATGATGATGGGCGAATTCTTCTAGGAGAAGTCTCACTAAATTGTTCTATATAAATGAAGCACAAAAGGTTTTGCAAGTAGCTTTTATTCCTCGTCACAGAACTGATTTTTCATCAAGAGTTTGTAATAACTTCAAGCAAACATTGGAGTACCATTCCCTTGATATTAAGTCCTCCGTAACATATACCTCTTTCAAAAGCAGCTGTCCTACTTATCTTTCACGCCACAATATTTCGATTAAAGGGGTCGGCTCTACTCCTGCAAATGAATTTAAAAAATCTAATCAGCACTGCGCCACTGGAAACAATTCTCTGGCCTTCGAAACTATTTTAAGAGTTATGAGGAACAGTGCTAGTAAATTTATTGAACTTTTGGTAAAGGATCATTTTTGTTCCATAAAATGTGGTTTCAGAGAATGATGAACAGTACAGAACCCATAGTTTTCAAAGGTAACCCGTCTTACGCTGCCTACATGTGTATAAAGGCTTGAGAAAATTAACTTCGCGTTTCCCGCTAAGAAATAAATTCACCTAGAGTAATAGAAGTTATCTTTCCCAATTTTGTAGCAGTAGAATTTGCGTTTTCCTTGAGAGTATGTCCACTGAATGTTATATCCCCTGACCGCATATGTTCAAAGGAATTTGCGAATTCTTCTTCAACATGATAAATTGCGTGAAATCGGTCAGTTCTGTGTCCACTGCTGACCCAGTCATTGATTTTTTTTCGATTATGCGTTTCTATAGAGAGTGTTAATGTCGGAATACCAAACAAACGAGCAATCTGAGTTTAAGTATGCGATCCACTTCGTCAAATACCTGCAGCTTTTCTTTAATAGGTTCCTTACTCTTTTGCTCGCGATTACTCATTTTTAAACGAAAGGTACGGATTTATGTTGCTGCAGCTGCTCTTGAAGAAACCCCTCCTTCATTACCAGAAGACACCAAATTCATCATAAATTAGAGAAATTAATTCTCTGTAAGTTGCCTAATATTTTCTAACTTCGATTATCCTTGTTTATAAGAAATCTCTCCCAATAGACAAGGAGGTACTTCCCAAGTAAATCGTTTAAAATCTCATTTTTATACAGAAAAAGAGTAAATTGGGATGAGTGAAGTTAAAATCTTATTCCCATTACCTTGAGGATGGCCTGAAAACAATCGAGGCTCATCGAGGATTTACTAATGATGACAGTGAAGAATGTTCTATTAAAATGAATATCTGTAGTGTTTCGATAATCCTTGAAGTATGATTTTGGGATGTATCGTATGCGATACTATCAATAATCTTAAATAATGCTATAATGCTAAAGACAATCTTTTTCCCACATAAGACAGATTATTCCCATTCCCGGATCCTCTGCAATGCACTAATGCCAATCATTCCACTCATTCATGAATAACAAATTGTCTGATACTGTCAGGGTCGCCCACTCACGTTTGACCTTGTGTGCAATGTTTCCTTGTAAAATTCTACATTGGAATTACTTATTTTATAAGAAAATATTTAAATTTTTTTTAACAGAACAATCACCAACTTGCTGTCTGAGCTGATACAAATTCAAAGTTAGGGTGAGAATTCCTTAATCACTATTTCTCATGGGAGAACGTGATGTAAAATTTGCCTGCTTTTGTTACCTTTTTCTGCAATCTCAATTTGTAAACATAATGAATAAATGAGAAAGGGAGTGCATTGCTTTGTGAGTGTTACCTTGATCATAAAACTGAGGCTTGGTCTTCATACAAATAGCAGACCATTGTTAAAAATATAATGAAAGCGTAAGAGAATTACAAAGCCAAGTTATGATGATAAGATGTTGCTTTCACTTTATCTTCTTGAAAGAATGTTCAGCTGGTTTTACTGCTATTGGAAGATGATGAAGGGATTGATATTTGCTATTACAGATATTAAAAATGTCTCTTGTTTTACAGGAAGTGTCTCTTGTCTCAGAAAATGTCTCTTGTTTTACTTTATTCCATGTTGGCCGTCCTTGAATTATGTTAAGATGATTTTTTCTATATCCAGATGTTCTCCATTTTGAAATTGTGACTGTGATTGGTGAGCACATGCACGTTTAACACTTTGGATTCCTGATCTACTGACCACTTCCACTTCTGGTGCTCACATTCTTCCCAAGCCAAGCATGCAGCTATAGAAGAGGAAATGGAACAGTATGTTGCAGGTAATATTTTTTATTTACTAAGGCAGTTGACATTCGTATCATAGGATACTGATTGGAAATCTAAAAGTATCTTCTGAATATATTTTGTAGATGAGTCATTGAGCATCTGCAATATAGATTTAACTGGTTTATAGTGTTATACCAGTCTGCCTAAGTTTTTATTCTTAGAAACTACATACTGAAAATGTATTACCAATGGATTTAGCCTGCATAAGAAAAGCTATTTATTAGGGGAGCTGGTGACTGATATCCAAAAGAGAACTTTCTGTCTGATAAACCGGTAATAGCCTTGATCGAATTCTTCAATGAAATTGTACAGCAATGAGAAAGATTCAAATTTACATGCTTAATTGGGTAGTAAAAGTGCATAAAAATAAATTAGTAATAAATGAGATTTTGGCTATCCCACGCCAATGCTTATTCATATCTGTGTGCAAGATCCTGTTAGATTAAATAATATTAAAATGTTTTTTTTTTTTTAGACTTATTAAGGTATTTAGAGTTTCTTACTTCTTCTCCATGTTGAAATCCAACAAATTAATTATTGGGGCAGGAATAGTTATTCTAGAAGTCCTGCTGATGTCATTTAGTACATACAGAACAAAATGGGAATTGAAACAAGGATGTACTACATTAAATACAAATGACATACCTACTTGGCTATTCCATGAATGATGAAAATGTTTACTCAGGGTAGCAGCCACATATTAACATACTCCATGTAGCTGTAAAGGTTTCATGGATTAATCAAAATGGAAATTCTTTTCGATAGATAATAGCTTGATGGATAATTATGAATCTAATCAATGAGAATCAAGGTTGAATTCAGAATAAAGTCTGAACATTTGTGTGGCCAATAGTATCTTCAAATCATATAACATAGCTAGCTTGTTTGAGGTAATGTATGTTTTTTTGACAATTTATAGAGGGAAGTGATGGTTGGAAGATTCACCAAGTTTATTTAGTGAATTTGCATCCATGTTTATTATGTTGAGAAGATTGTATGCTATATATCTTGAAAGGAACTACATATTTCGTTGAATGAATTTTTGCAGAATCACCTGACCCTTAAACTGCGGAAAAGATATTTGTATGTTTTCTAAAGGCAAATGTGGGTAAACATTCTTGCATGTGTTCACCTAGAAGGAAGATAATAGGAACTCGTCGGTCAATGAACTAAGAGACAAAGGTTCTCCAAGTGCCAACAGCGGCAAACGTGTAGGGCGATTCAAGCATTGGACCCTATGTGATCATGAAAACTTTGCTTTTGAAACGTGCATTAGGGATTCTGAATAACTTGTGACTGCTAATCGATTATCTGTTTCCCGGGAATCGCCCTAGACGGTTGCCTCTGTCGGAACTTGGAGAATCTTTTTCTCTTATGTTTCAACCTGCTATTTCAATTTTATGGCCCTGTCTTTCAATGAAGAGTCCAATCACCAAGTCCTCTCCATTCTTTGGGAATGGGTTTATCTCAAAAGGGTTTTTACTTACCTGGGAAAACCCAAATATAAAAGGTGCTATCTTTAACCCCTCTAATGTTTTTCCTACTTATCTCCGTTATTGGCTGCCTTAGGGTGAATTTGACTTTCTTCGTGATTAGTCAGTATTGTTATAATTGAGATATTTGAAAATTATTTGGTATCAAAATTAACAGAGAACTGCAAAGAAAGTAATCTGAACTGCATATTGAATCAAAATTCCTATTACATAAATAAAAATTGGCAATCAAATATCCAATAATATGAAGTAATTTAATTTCTCGGCAGTAACTGTTGATTGAATCCTTAGGATTGAGGTCTGTCCAGATTATGAGGGTCTATACCTGCTACCACTTGCCAGTTGAAGAAAGAATTATCTTTTGCACACAGTTAAAGGGAAAATGAGATGAAGGCAGCTCCCTCAGCCAAGGGAAGGCATAGCAAATACAAGAAAATCTCAAACCTGAAGAATTAACTAAAAATCAGTCATGTTTACTGAATATGTCTTTGTCTCTCCTGTACCAAAAGTTACAGACATTTACACGGAGAAGTTACAGATGTTGGCAGTCTATCAGAGAGAGTAGAGGAACTGGGTGGACCTGCTCTTCTACAGATGGCAATCAAAGAGTGATGCAAATCATCTTCTATATTTTGCATCTTCAATGAACAATGAAGAATTTGACTATCCTGAATTTTATTTACTGAAGTGAAATATTTAGCTTTAGTTTTCTTGAATGAAATACTCCTTACAATTTCCACGACTTTTACATATATCTTTAATTAAATGTTTCTCATTTCACAAGCAGGTCCTTAAACATTTATAACTTGCAGTCTTTATATTTCTTGTACCAGTTATTGATGCCACTTGTATGCACAAGAATTGTGATCATTCCTTAGAAATGTTACATATTTCATTCTATTTAAGCTGATTTTTTACTGAATATAGACAATAGATGATGATGACAGTCTGTATAGTTATGAAGATCATTGAAGCTGGAGGTTTGCATTTCATGCACCTTGAGCAGAGAAAGAGCTCTAATTATATAAGAGTGTAGCTTATCCAATGTGTCTAAAATGAAATAAAATATCATCAGACTTTGTAATCATTAGAATATTCTAAAATGTCTCTGTAAACTTATCCTTTACTAAAAATGTATTAAATAGCTTAATCCTTTGATTGACTTTTATTTACCCCCAAATATGGAAGGAAATTTTATGGCAGATATTCCCATTTCTCTTAAAAGTAATCCATGACATAGATTTTTAACACCTTATATAAAGATTTGAGAAGATTTTCATGACAAGGGAATTTTACATTCTCCTAAAATGCTGTAACTGATTTTCAGAATAAAGCAACACCTTTTTTACCTTTGACTAGGGACTGATAACACCTTGTTGATTGATGGCCACAATTGCCTACTCTGAAATCACTGTTTGTTTCACATCAAAGAACGTGGATCAAAATGTTAGATGTCGAGCAGCTAGATCGATTACATCTATCATGTCCTCCTCTAGACTTACATAATTAGTGAGGAATGGTGTTAATAATGAAATTAGAATTTAAGGACATGGTGCCATGAAGATGATATTCTCTTTTGGAATCAACAAAAGCAACTTATGTAATTGATGACGTTCTTTATGAAGGAGACATAATATTTTCTTGTATAAAAGTATTCATTCACACTGAACAATAAATAAAATGAAATTAGTAGATGATGGTAAGAACAAAGTAATTCAATAAATTTAAATATTCTTTTACGTAATAAATACAGTTGGAGATTATCAGAAAAGGTGAAATTTTAAATCATTGGATACAGTGCAGTATAAATGTAAGAAATTTTATGGAAACATCTGTAGTACGTAATCAATAGCCCACACTCATTGGAGCCCTACGGATATTTACCAGCAATTCCAGTTCCCTGTTCCTCATACCTTTTCTCTGAAATGAAGAATATAGGACAATTTAGCATTTCTCATAAAATTTTATGTGGTAAGACTGTTTAACTGTGAAGTTTTATTTTGTGGAAACCCAAATGATTCCACTTGTAGGTAATACGAAATTGATTACAATGATTTTATCCAAGATTTTCATCCAATAATCGTTATAATTTTCAATGTAATGTAGATATATGTGAATGTATGTTGAAAGTTTAGCTCACCAATCCTTATTGACAATCCATTGAGAAGAGTAAATTCGTTAAAACACATTCATTAGCGAAATTAAAGAATTGGAGAAGTTTAGATATTGAATATTTCTGAATTATCGCCTAAACCCACTTTTATGATTGTACAATATGCATTCGAATCATAAAATTGTATCCCTAAACTCCCAGACATATTTATCCAGGCTTCGCTATGATGGAACAAGAGAAATCATATACCGTCCTTCATCCTAAAATTCGTAGCTATGGTATGACTGTTCAGGAACTCGATTTTGGCGGAATCGGTGCGGTCACTTTTCTGAAGCTGACTCATAGCAGTCGGAGCATTTGAACTGAGCGGACCTGTCTCTGCTGGCGTCTCTCAACGTTGGACAGCTTGGCAATGTAAAAACTTCTGAAAAGTCCTAGTTTTTCAATGTTTATGGGTCTTATATCTTACGGATGACTCTTCGCGATTGCAACGAACTTCCGATTCGATGGTTTTATGTCAACCTTAGTGTTTACAATGCCTTATTTCCTTTCTAGTGGCCGGATAACTTCGTGTATGTGCGGCAGGACAAGAGTGTTGCAGGTGCACTGTGCTATTCTCCCGCGCTACAGGATAATTCTCCACTATGTTGCAAAGTCGACGGAAGGTGAAGTTTCAGAATACTGTCATTACTCTCTTTCTCGGAAGATGGGTATGTACTTTTCAGTTTGGCCCTCTTAGTGTAAGAATATCCTAAACTTTAAACATAACTCAATAATGGAATAGTTTTTTAGGCTCCGTGTTTCATACTAAGGGTAGTCGTGACTCATGCACCCGCTGCCACGCGACGAAAGGCGGCATACACAGTTGAGTTATTAGATATTTTGGTCGAAAAGAAACGCAGAGTAGCTTCATCATATCGAAATAACTTTGAAAATTCCATCAAATTCGATTAGTAAATTTTCCCGAAATGGTCGTAAGTCGAACCCCGCGAATCAACGTCAAAAAATATTCGTAATCGCTGACGCTAAAATCTCTGCAGATCTCTATTTATATATATTCTCTCATTCATTCATACCAATAGGCCAAATTATCCATTTAATCTTAATGGAAATGCACGATCTTGGCTTCAACAATCGTATTTGTCGTCAAGGGGACCTGAGGATTTTTTTGAAACCACTCTAAATAGCCTCAGGATTTCATCTCAGAAGTGATTACATCTGTCATTCCGTGAGTATTTGAAGATACTTTTACAATACAAGTTGCCTTAAGATTCCATCTGAAATGAAGAAAGTTGGGTTGGGCTGAAAAGATAGGCGTTTAATGCAAAATTGCATGTGTAAGGATAGCTGATGGGTAATCAGAATGGCATGGTTAGAGAGGGGAGTAAGACATCGTTGTCCTTTGTCACCATCTCTTTTTGACATATATTCAGAAGAAATGGTCAAAGAAGCTTGTGATGAAATAGATAAGGGAGTAAAAGTTGATAGGGAAGTCGGTAAGATATGCAGACGATAAGGCTATTGTGTGCGATTCTGAAAGGGGTTTGCAAATCCTAAGTGATGCACTAAACGATAAAGCAAAGGAGTTTGGGATGAAAATAAATGTATGAAAAAATGCAATTATGATGTTTTCTAAGGGAAAGTAATGTAAGTTAACGATAAGGGTGAATGGGGAAAATGTAGAACAAGAAGATCAATTTTCATCCTTGGGCAGCCTTCTTTCTGTGGATTGAAGATGCTCAACAGAGATTAGAAAAAGGATAACGTTAGCAAAAGAAGCTTTCATGAAGAGAAGGGAACTGATGACAAAGGGCCTTGATAAAGGAATCAGGAAAAGATTGGTAAAATCCTTGGTGTTGATTGTAATGTTGTACGGATGTGAAACTTGGACGTTTGGGTGTGATAAGTTACTGGGAATTTCAGGAAAAAGGAATTAAATAGGGAATGTGGGGGCACATGAATCTATCGAAAGGTAGAACACATATATATTCACTTTTGAAGTAATTAGAATTGGATAGGATTACAAAAAGTATATATATTTCACGCTATCTTTTGATATGATTAGATAATATCATTGCCTAGAAGCCTTGAATCCGATAGTTTATATTGAGAAAGAAATATCTTCATTGTAAATTCATATCTATTGGAACTATGAATTCGGAATCGTATTTTTAGCATAACAAATTTTAGTAGATATCCTCATTAGTAGTATGCTGTTGGAGAAAGGAGATAATCGAAGGAGAAAGAAAAGAATTCACTCATAGCCCTGGAATCTTTTTTCTATCGCTTGAAAGTTCGGCTAGTGGTGGTAACTGCCCTCCCTCGCAAAAGGTTGCTTTCGTTCCTGAGCTCCATTCATAGATGATTCATGCTATGCTCTCGTAAATATACATGGTAAGGAGGAATGCGACACGATCCTCTGAAAGTGGATTCTCGTCGTTCATGGCATTGCAAAACTTTCTCGTGATGGAACAGTTATTTAATTAGAATGTTTTAATGGAAGGCCTCCATCGCCTCCAACAAAGCCATTCTCGCGATTTCATTGATGAAATGCAGTGACTAACTACGCCTCATCACTTAGTTATGTATCGAATACTGCTTGGTGGAGCGACTCGATGATCTTTTTCTCGATTAGATATAACCGTAGAGAGATTTGTTTTCGGAATACCAAACGCATGTTAATCTAAGTTTTGCTACGCGGTCCACTTCGGCCAATAGCTTTTTTCTAGAGTCTGGTATGAATTTGCATTCGTTTACTCATTTTTGAACAAAAGGTATGTATTAAGGTTTTGAGCAGGAAATGAGTTCTGTCAATAACTTTCTATAAAATTGAATGTTTTGATAAGATTTCGAGGATGATCTTGACATTCGTATTTATACATGTTCGTCATGATTATGTTCCATTCAGACTGTAGTTTCTCGCCAGCTTGCTGCAGTATTCCGCAGCCTTTACAAGAACTTGCTGGTGAACTTACAATGTTAAAAATTTCCAAGTATTTATAGTATGCTAAGGTGCGGTTTAAGGTATATTTTTTTAAAAAATTACCTAATCTTAGATGTCTACCTATGCCTTATAACCTACGCTACTTCTTCCTCTTTTCTGGTTTAGGTTTTAGGAATCTTCAGACTTCACTTCTACCATCCCTTTCATGGTGTTGCGACCCTTTTTTTTACCATCTAAATGATACTCCAACGCCTGCTTTGGGTAAGTTTCCTTAGGTTTGCAGTACACCCAGGCCTTCTCTTAATGACGTGTTCCATAATTTGTCTGACGTTGCACAGCCTTACACGGTCCTAAGAAATTTTATTTCCTACGACTGTGTTTATTTGATTTTATTTTGTTTCGCTGCATAACATTCGGATAAAAACTACGTTTGTAAAATTGCCAATAATATATGAATCACTATCTGGGTTTCTTTCCTGATTTTACCTTTGAAATTTCTTCTTATTCTCCCACAAGTTATCACGAAAAAGTTAATTTCATTCTTATATCTCTGTCCTCGTTGTACGTCATATTGCATCCCTAACACTTGAAATGAGGCACCTGTTCCTATGAAAATTTTTTTTAAGTGATTACTTTCTAAAACTTCCTTTGGTTTGGTTATTCTCTTGAAATATTCAGGTTAAACCTTTTGCTCAGTGTTTCTAAATAATAGACCATTTGCAATTTATGTTCTCCAGTTTGGAGAAATACTTGATCATCGGCAGGGAACATTTTAATCAAGTTCTCGGAAGGCTATACAAGGTGCTGCATTGTCTTCTTTCTGTTATTTCAGAAGGTTATCTACATGAAGACAGAACTAAGCCCTTGATAGACCTTGCCTAAAGTCTTGGTTAATGACATATTCTGTGCCAACAGATTCCCAGCATCAATCATCATACTGGAGCTCCTGTACAGGTTAAGAGTAACTTGTATGAAAATTTCGCGAAATTCTCTTTTCTCTTGAATTGTGAACACCTCGTTTCTCAAGCATTTCTTTATTTCTGGATATTTCTATAGCCCAAAATTATTGTAGCTCTGAGTAGTATTAAACTCTGAAACTAATTAATGCTTTAAAGATATTCTGGGATAGTTTCGAACTAAGAGAAACGACACTGTAGTGCAGCCTTTTTCTAAAAATGAAAAATATTATAGTTTGAAATGTTGCGACATTCCCACGCAAGCTACATTGAAGTGTAAACAATCTTTCGTTGTACGTAATTGAGTCTCCTTATTGTTTTGTTTCTAATTTTCTCTCAATCTCAGCCAAAGGTGTTGTGTTAGCATGACGACATGCACATAAATAGGTGTATAATAAATTCGAAAACAACAGAATCTGGTATTTTTATTGTAAACAAATCAGATTAAATGTGATTTGTAGAATTTTCACATTCCTTTTGATCTTGTTAGCGTAATATTCATTTCCATCAATCTCAAGAACATACGTCAGGTATATTTTTGGTACGTGGTATAATTATCACAAGTAAACCTGCCACACTTTTTGATGGGTGAAAATGCTATGGTAAATGTGCCACTTTGGAATTCTGTGGGCGGTAAAAATGAAACGGGAAAATTTTTACGGTGAGGCATAACAATTTCGACTGTTGAATGTTTAAAACGATTTTGTCAATGGCTCAGATTTTTATAGTTAGTCGTGTATAAAATGCAATCACTTTGTTATATGTCAATTATTTTAATCATCTTCACGCAATAATATAATTTTGGCAATGTTAAGAACAGTTTCGTATATCAGGCACGCCACTATTTATCACTATTGGCGAGAATGAAATAATTTTTTTCAGTTTTTAATCATTTTTACGTCTAAAATCAATTATGCACTATTCGCTTGAGAGGGTAAAAGGGAGATGAAGATAGCTATGAACCGCTTTCAAGTTGCTATCTACAAGATTAATCGCAAAACCGAATGAAAGTAGTTATCTAAGTAGTGGAAGGAGAGGGGTCGATATGTACATTTAAATAGCTGTGTTATGGGCATCAAACCGCTCGTAACCACATTTCGTTTATCTTGAACAGTATGGTTTTGCGAAGATCCAGTTTCTTTAATGGGTTGTTCTTCCTGGATTGCAATGAACGATTTTGTATACTCTCTAGTTTCATAGCATTGTAGAGCTGAAATCTTTACTAGTTTAAAACATAACGAGTTATTTCCGTCATCCCTTCCTTGAACCTTCTGACTAACCTTCACAATGTTTAATATTTTCTAGTTTATTACTAGATGGTATTTCTCCAATCGCTTAAAAGCAATTCTAATTTGTAAAAGTCAGAGTTTGTTATGCTTGGTAATACTTCATAACGCTTAATGAATTAATTTTTTTATATATCTGAGAAAATATTGCAGATTAGGAGCAGTTAACGATAATAGATGTTGTCTGATGATGCTGTTCACAGTCGGTTAACTATGTATCCAATTCCAATGTACTCTACTACTATTACCCATTACTATTATTATCCAACACCATGTACCATTCCAATGTACCTCAGAAGAGGATATAGAGACTTTGATTCGAAAAGAAAGACTAGATGTGGCTGCAGAATATCGCGGAACAACAGCCAGAATACCTTTGATTTTTTATCCGCCCCAACTTAAGTAAAAGCATCCATCTTTTCGAAATATATTTAACACAATTTGCGATTTATTTACTTTTCCATTACGGTGTGCGGGTGAAACGTATCAGTTTCCTTAAGATATAAACAAATTTCCGACAAAATGTCCATTGTAAAGCTGTGTTCAATATTTTCCCCTTCCTAAGAGAAAACGGGTTTTCTTGAGGAAGAAACAGCTTTGGTGTTTTATTCACGATTTGGAACGTTTTTAATTCTGCCTGTTAAGTTACATAGCATACGCATGCAAGGAATTCCCGCTCGCCAATATTCTGTCTTCTAATTTTTCTCACTGGATTGAATTATGGTAAATTTTCCTTATTGAAGTTCAGGTTTCGTGGTTTATTAGTGAATTAGAATGCTTTACATATTCGTCATATTCTTGACCCGCGTGTGATTGATAGTGAGGGAATATAAATTGCAGCAGCTAAGATGGATAATTGTAGAGAAATTAGCTACACTTTGTGATGGGATTTACGTTAGAACCAGGTCTCCGAGTCCTTGATCTTGGAAATTTTGTAAAATATTTCCCAAAATCTTGGATTGCAGCTGTGTTGTAAAACATCTTGTTGTTATTACTCTATTAAGAACCATTTTCCAAACGGCCGAAGGGTTTCCTCCTCTTATATACTAAGTAGAAGGTATTCTATGTTTACCCCTTGGCTTTGGACTGCCCCCTAAGTCAAATCCTTGGTACGCTGTGATTAATACAAATGGTGATGGGGAAAGATATACTTTGAGTGTATTATGTAACGTAGGACACACGCTACAGCACTTTCTAATAATAGGAATGCAAATATACGTAAATAACAAATGATAAAGATGAGGCTTCGTGGAAGAATTGTTAATAAAATCTGGCAAATATGATCATGTTAACCTCGACCAAAGGGGTAATTCCTACCTATGTCAATCCCTATTTTTTATTTAAGTATAATTAGGTATTGTATATTTGTTGAAAGTGACATTTTCAAAATCATTGCCTTTGGTTTCATAGATGCAATTTGACCTGAGGTCCTGCAGCGGTGAGTTCCTCTCCAGGGGTGCCTTTCGAGGACGACCCGGCACATTCCGGCCTCCTTCCGTGGAATTGACCGCGAAGAGCCAGAATAAGGGGGTGATACTTGTGCGTTGTCAGTGCTGTGCGAGTGTGAAAGCGAGAGAAGTGTGATTTGAAATCTGTGCATCTTTGAGTGTTCAGTGAACGCTGTATTCAGTGATTAGTGTATGAGTGACAGTGTATATGTACGTGAACACAGACAGTCTTGGAATACTTATAATTAGGTAAGTTAATATTCTTTCTTTGCTTCTATGTATGATTTGGTGATGGGCATCAGAGGTTTTCCTAGGCGTAGTAATAATCACCAATGCGTCCCTGCAGTGTTATAGGACGGTATCCCATATACCTTTCTTTATGCTCCAATCTTATGAAATAATCAGTATGTCCCGAGGTTGTGAGCTCCTGTATTCTTTTCTACCCCTATTCTCCACTGTGTTAATTGTTAAATTTAAAATCTTTTAGAGTGGGGTCTGGCTAATCCTCCATGATGCTACATTTCTTCTGTGAATTAACGCTTTATGAATGAATAGTTTTCATACATAGAAGGTTTAAGGCAATGCTGTAGCTGAAGATAATTTCCGATTGCTACATTGAAACTAAATTTGCTTTACCGGTTAAAAAACACTGAGGTTTGATAGAATATCCATTCCTTATTAAGAGTTCATTTGTAAAAATTTGGTGTTAGAATGATAGATGAATAATTGAACAGCCATAATACCTTTTTACATCATAAATGCGTGATATATGGATCGTATGCCATGCATAGCATTATTAAAGTGACTAGATTTTTACATTCCCCCACCATTGACCTGGTGGGTTCTAATGGAAGATAATCGTTCTCTAAATGCTCTTGACACTATTATATTAATTTTAACTTCCCATGCTACTTCGATTGCCGATATTTTTTCACTTTCAATAACTTGTATAGCATTTTGAAAAAGAGATGCTTGATTGTATATATGAACTATAGCCAAAGTTTTGAGTATCTTTTTCAAAAAACTCTACTTAATTTCTAGGACATTATCCTGTGTTGGAAAGTAGGATTTCAGAGGATTGTAGAATTTAAAATTTCTTTCCATGGCTAGCAAAGGGGCTTACCGGCGCCTTTTACAGTTTCCAAGAATTTTTTAATATTTGTCATCCGCTGATTAGCTAAATTCTTTCAGCATTTCAACACTCACGATGTGCATGTGGAAATACATACACTAGATACACAAGAATATGTTTTACTAAGGAGATTTTCCACATCCATGATCAACAAATCAGAAGCTGCTTCAACGGCGATATGTATTATGTGCGCTGCACAACCCACACAAACAATGTTTTCGTACAATTTTTAAGAATATCCTATTTGTGCCTCTTCTCGCTATTCCTCCAAAATTTGAGTTCGTATTTTCTTAATTATGAAGTATGATGACCTACGTTACTGCGTCTATAATTTGGATTTTGTATTAATTAAGTATTATGATATTTTGTGGAAGCTTGAAAATACTTCTCGAAACGGTATGCTTTAATTACATATTTGATTAAATACTACATAGAAAGCATTTCAGTTTCGAACTCCTTTCAAAGCATCAATTTTTAGGCCCGCAATAAGAATTATAATCTTTACCTCGCGTACTCAAAATCGCATAGATGAAACGTTCAAGGATCGATCTTACATAGAGGAATTCCATCGAGAGAGCACATTAAACTTCAAAGTTCAAAAATGTGACACGACAGCATCATAATCGCACAGAATATGGAAAATATCCTTAGTGTATCGAGGAGCATTTTAGTTTGGCTACCCTGTTCTACCGAATTCAAAATGTATTTCCTAATTTGTTTATTCTTAAGCAGTACCATAGCAAAGACTTTTACATTGGATATATAGCGAATAGCTATCAGATTAGTCATTGGCCGCTAGTCAAAGTAAACACTTGTTATATTTAATAACTTTTTTGAATTGCCAATGGACTCTTAAAGTGATCGTATTTTAAAATAACTCGATTTTCTTGGACAAAATTTTCGATTGTAAATTTTGAATACAAAACTATGAAAATGGATATGTACGGGATTTTGACTCCGTCAGTACTTTGCCGTCAAAATAAAAGCTTATTTCATTATCTTTTTTATAATTTTTGATTACAGTATAAACAGTTTCAATAATCATAAATTGAATTATCTCTGTGTACTAATAGAATGGTTTTGATTAAATAATTAGAATTTAAAATTACGAACATAGACATCAATACAATGTCCACGTTATCAGTGCTAAAATGGCTGAATTCAAAATAAAAACATTATCTAACATGAATAAACATGATGTATGTGAATAAGTGCATGATAACTTTTATTCGAGTACCAAAAACCGCACGACTTTGACACTTTAGATGACTTCAAATGTACTCCTAGCGCAGCTAGCAGTTTAAATCTTATTTACTTTATCGTCCACAAAATACGATGTCTTTGTGGCGGTATCATTTTTATTTTGTGAGATTTTTCAAATGCTAAATAAGCCGACATTGGGTCGATTAAATCTTATTATGGATACTTTTTTAAATATAGTGCCAAGTACGACGTTTATCTGCCAATATCCGCCTTCCTTTGAAAGGATATTCATACATCGAACAATATCATCCATTTTTCTATCGATTTCAGGCTAATCTTGGAAGATTTTTCATTTATTGAGCGAAGTGATTCGTTTTTCGCATGATCTTTGCCTTGATTCGCAATATCTTTTAAATATCGAGATAAAAAGGGCGTTTTTGAGGCGATATCATGTTTAATTTGGACAATGTATATTTTGGAAAATTACTCATATTGTTACGTTTAATTGGATTCCATGTAAAATTTAATCACCTCTCCGGTTCAAGACAAATTACATTCTTCATTAAGTGGTAATGCGATGAAACTTTCTGAGGATTGAGAACGGACAGTGAGTTTTGCAACACATATTATGAATATTTTACGTGAAAGGCAAGATGTATAAAGTGTTCTTGTTTGGAGCTTATAGCACCGCCCTTAGGATATGTAGGATAAATATTTACGGGTAATATTTTACGTCTTATATTTTAACCTTAGCCACTTTGCAGGAGTTGGAATTATAACCCAACGTCAAACAGTCATTAAAAATTGAAACCAGTTCTTCTAATATTATATCAGGGAACGCCTGAAACATTTTCGAAGTGATCCCATCGCGTCCCAGAGCTTTGTTAAGTTTTTGATCGCATTCGACCGCCGTACAGTGGGCTAGAATCGAAAAAAGCTTGAGTAGAAAAGCATGAAAGTGGTCAATCGTTAGATTTCGTATTACTAAAAAGACAGCGAAACTGTATTCGAGGATTCCACACGGCGAGGAGTGTGGACCGCGCAGCGCTTACGAAAAATCTTTATTCCCAAGTTGGCAACTGAATTGAAACAATTTCTTCTGATTCCACATCTAGATACTTCTGACGTGGCATAAGAGATTTGATGCATTAAGGCCGTTTTCCTAATTATATTCCTTACTTTATCTCGTAAATGTTCCGAAATAGGTGTCCGCCATTTCGTTGCTTTAAATGAGCAAAAACTCATTTCTGTAAGGGGTAATTGCAGATAGTCAAAAGATAAAGAATTGATGTAGATCATTGCATCAATTTTTTTATAAAAGTATCTATTTAAACCCTCCTTGAAAGCAGCAAAGTTGAACGCTTATCTGAAAAATCCGAGAGATTTCTGTGAAAATTGTTCAAGTTTGAATCCGTGTATCTTTTTAACGGGTTCAGATATCCAAAAACGACGAACAGGAACATGATTTCAATCATTTTTAATAAATATGCGAAGTTACAAAACCAGCTCTCTAAAAACAAGGAAATCTTCCGAAATAGTTCTGGGTTCGACATCTAGACATTTACGTGGCACGCTTTGTTATGTGCGACGGTAAACTGGGAGATGTTATTCCCCCACGCGTAAGCACACACGCACACAAACGCGCGCACGCCACGTACACACACGTGTGTCAGAGTATTATGTAGCAGCTGATAACATATACACTTGTAAGGACGTGTGTATGTGTCATCAAATGCTCTCATCATACTCTCACACTCAAAGAAAAAACATCCCTCCCTCAGTAAACCTCTGCCACTTCTTATCCCTTCCCTTTTTCTCCTCTTTATTCCCAAAGGCTGATATTTATTAAGGGTATTCATTAAAAAATATCATTGAGTACAAATTCTCCTGGCCTTACATATTTGAACGTCTATACATTAATCAAGGTTTTATATGGCCTAGGATGGAATCATTAAAATCTTTAATAATATTAGTATTTTTCACAAAACATTATTAGTATATAAACTTAAATATGCTTATACGTCGATCAAAATATATATTTCATCTAGGATATTAATGTAATATTATAATTAGATTTTACATCAAAGAGAAACATAATACATTAACAATATGTCTAGAAATATAATTAAAGGTAACAATAAAAAAATCAACATTTGCATAAAGAAAATCAAGAGAATTTTATTATATTTCATTTCATTTCATCTTCAATGATATTCGCCCAGAACCCTTCCATTGCGTCACCATCTAGTTCTTCGTGTCCTTTGGTTATTTCTGCATCCTTTAACCTTGACTCATCAGCTTCTCCATATCCCTGAGACTGCAATCCACTGCATGAGATGTGTACACCATGCGTGCGTTGTTCTTTAAGTCTTCTGTTACCAGTTGCCCCAGAATTGCTCCTTTCAGTTACAGGGAAAGACATACAAATCAAATGAAATTACCTGAAATGGTAACTCATTGAAGAATTGATGCACATGCAAACTCGACATAACCTTTATTTGTACACTTTAGCTTAAGGTTTTAGAGCAGATTACATTCTAATGATTTGAAAATCTAATGATACGAAAATTATCGTAAAATAATTTATCATTTAATGGAAATCTTTTGTGTTACATATATCAAACCGAAAATTTAGCCCACTGTAAATTAGGTAAAATGTAGGCCATAATTTCTGAATGTCAATCATCTACTGCTTAGAGAAAACCCTTGATGTCTTTAAGATTTTTTAAAGTAGTCCAAAGGCATTGGTCAACAAGGAGATTGGTTATCTAAAACTCAAAAGTTTACCGAATTTTTGTTTCATTTTATCAACGTTCTTCTTAATTCGAATCGAATAGAGTATATTCCTCGACCAAACTGACAATCACTCTCAAATTTACACTCAAAAGTTGGCTTACATGGTATTTATGTAGATTTAGGTCCTAAATAATTTAAAATTTTGATAGAAAAATTTAATTAAATTCCCTTGCCTTTGGTTCTCACGTAGAATTTGTAAGCCTCTATAATTATTATAACACTAGAAAATTAATCTTATATAATTATCCTCAATGTGTATGTATTTATTTATCCGATGTCAGTTACTTACGTAAGAAATTCATGGGAGAAATATCGGAACATTAATTTGATGCACTTCCGGACGTGATATGGGTTTAAATTTACGAATTCATTTAAGGTCAAATAGAGAGATATTTGTCTATCCAAAGTATCCTTGATTCTCTGGATGACCCGAAACACTCCCATAAGAAATGCACGTAAAGTTCGTTTTCATCGGTTGCAGATCTGTAGCAGGGTTTAATCTAAAATAATGGTCCTACGAAATCGAGACAATTAAATAAAAATGAAATAAATGTTCATATTTTTGTCGGATACATGGTCGAATATCGTATTTTGGTCAAAGTTTTGAGAAGCATGACGTATAATTAGTGTAATTTTGCGTGTATAAAAAACTCCTAGCAACAAATTGTTGAACCTTACGCTCATACGAATACAGAGAAAAAATGTCATGAGAAGTGTAAGGGGAAATACAGTCGACATTACACGCTACGAAAAGTATTCGAAAACTTTGGAAATGTTGACTGATCCAAATAACTTTTCAAATAATATAACCTTCTATACCGTAGATGGCTTAAAACTGCACGTCGAGAATAGAGGTTAAAATAATAAAATGCTTCCTTCTGAAATTATGGAAAATTCTCACCGAAATAATTCCGAAGGTAGTAATGAAAATAAAAGGTGATAATGCTTTACCCACAAAATAAACAAACACTTTATACAACGTGTTTTCGCGGATGCTATGCATTAATTTTGTTACTATATAACAATTGCATAACTGAATAGCACTTAATTTGGTTGTTATTCTGCTGAAACAGATGATTGCGATAATAGTAGAATATTTTTCTATAGAGTAAATTTATTTCCGCTAATCTTACGGGAGAATTAGCTGATATATATGTATAAGATTCATATCCATTCTTTCATTCTGAACAGCAACGTTGAGGACAAAGACCTAGGATAGGAAGGCATAGCTGAATAGAAAGGGAAATATTTTGAAGATGGAATCGGAGATAGGCATAGTTGGAACGCAGTCAAAACTTCCTCTGGTTTACATACCGTAGGCATTCAATAACAGAAAAAGTTGTATGAGTACCTCAGAGAGAGTGAACCTTTGTAACAGGTCCAAGTTTTATGCCGGATCGCAGCCGAAACTCTCCATTGCATTATTCATTATATGCACTCTTACTTTTAGATACAAATATTAAGACTGCAATCTTATGGCCTTTCATTAAATATTTTTTTCTAATTCTAAGTTTAACTATTATCGTTTGATCAAATGATCAACTTTTCATTTTGTTTTTAGCAGTTAATATGAAACATTCTCTTTTTAAACGTCACTTATATATTTTGATGCAATTTGAAGAGAGAAAAGTCAACCAAAAGTGATGTTTACAAACAGTGGTTACAATGTAAACTGTTGAAGACGTTAGTTTGGGAAACAAGAACGTACTTGAACTTCAGAATAGCTTAGAAAGTAAGTGAAAACGATGAAGGTATACAACGTTGAGTCACACGGCCTTGAGATAACACTGAGTCGTTACCATGAAACACTAGAAGTAAATATGACAATGTTTACATTTTCACTGAATGTAAACGAAAGTTGTTTGCAGAGAGAGGAAAGGTTATTGGCATCGGGTGTATGAGGAAAGTATGCGAGACTCCGAATGTCTCAGAAAGAGTTGAACTAATTCCTAAAGAAGATTTTGTCCGTACAGTAGCTAATTATATATATATATATATATATATATATATATATATATATATATATATATATATATATATATATATATATTTAACGTCTAACTTTCTATGTCTTAATTTAAAGTAATATTTGTTTCAAATTAATAGCAGACAAAGGAAATACCGATTGTTTAATCTTGTATAAGCTCAAGTGGTTTTTATATAAAAACAGGATTCTTACATTTTCCATAAAAGAAATTAAACATTATCAATTGTAATTATTATAAAACTCGCCACTTGTGGTCCTCTGGTAAGCCTTCCTCATCCACTTCAGTGTCCTTCCAAAACTCCGAAAGGAATGCAGAGATGAAATAGCAAAATCTGGAAAAAAATAAAAACATCAAATTAATTCATTCGTGAAATCATGGGATAGTACTGTATTGTGAATGTAATGAGAGTGATCAGCTACCATTGACAATGATTTTAAATTACGATATTGTTTGCTATCATAACCAAGAATGTCTTCTTTCACGTCGTAAATATTTTAGTGGAATTATTTTCGTACTTCATTCAGTATATATGCTATTCGACATAAAAGTCATAGAGGAAGTATTGTATTACTTCAGATAACTATTTAAACTCTTTATATATGTATTTATGAAATAAATTATTATATTTTAAATTACTTAATTAAGTAAATGTTTCTCGTATTAGCTAAAATTATGCTCTTGGTATATTTACGTATACATATGAATCGTGAACACAATGAAACATTTACAAAATGACGAAAAACGATGAATATTTACAATCAATTTAACCAAGTTTAATTCTCGGTACTTACCAGGCAATGATGAAGTCCTAAAGCAGTCGCAGGGATGTCTTGACGCTACAAATACACTTAAATACCATTAAGTCACTAATTAATCATCGATCCCAAACAATTTACAAACACGTAGAACTTAAAATACGATAACTGAATTCCGTATCGACTGAAATTCAAATGAAATTCGAATTTCGAAACGGTTTTCTTGAATATCCTTCAGCAGTTCTTCACCATCAGATGTCTTCTAATCAACTGAAGATTTTCCCTTCAAATTAAGTTTTAAACAAAACGGAGAGATCTGATTGGCTGCCGCTGAGGCTGTTTCAATTCGCGTTCTAAGTACCCCCTTTTCTCCCCCTACAGGTCAAAGTTTAAACTATTTTCGTAATTTTTAATAATTATTTAAATAATAATTTATTCATCCAAACTTTATTCGAATTTAATTCGAAAGTTATTAAAAATTATAGCTTCACTATCGATTACGTAGTTTAAATTCCAAGTGAATTAATAGGAAAATATTCGTGACGTAATCGTGACGTAGTTGCAATGAATGGTATACGAATATAAATGCTTGATAATTATTCTATTAAGAAGAGATGCCATGGAATTTCCTTATAAATTATGCTATATTTACTTGTAATCTTAATATGAAAATGATCTCGTTCGCGTCTATAATTCCATATTTTAAAGCCAACATGATGAACCTAAGAAATACCGAGATTTCGTGGATATGTATTGAAATTAATTTTATATAATAATCGCCATTTTGTGTGTATATATGTCCGATCTAATCGGTTAAATTCAAACCGTTAATGCTATTAATCGCAGCAGAGATTTTTATTACTTATTTTTTAAATTTTAGGCCGATTCTCAAAATCTTAAATATCTCGTGACAAATGGTTTGAAAATCATGAATTTCCAAGAATTGAGTTAATCAAAATAGAGCAGATACAAATCTCTTACAAAAATAACTAAGTATAATGGATTCCATATTGAATCAATTAAATAAACTTATACTTTAAGTGTAAGAGAAACAAATATTCGTTGGTACATTATGAGAAAATAATGAAAACAGAACAATGCTATTTAGCTTTGTTTTGAATGTATTTGGTGGGCTGAATTCATCAAGACTAGTGAAGAGGTAGTTACACTCCCTTAAACCTGTTTTTCACGTAATTTAATTATTTAGTATATAATATAGTTATGGTATATAATGAGGGGACAGTCATGTTACGTAAGCTACTCAATGAATCATAAACGTCCAGCCTTGTGAAATACATCTGCAAATATACACAGAAATTCGCAGTATTATCGTTTGGTATGGAATTTACGCAAGGGAAAGCCTTAAATGAGTAATTGGAAGGAATGAGGACTGATAAATAATGACATAATTTGCCTTATTTCTCGTCACTGAGTCAGAATGTAATGAAGCCGAACTGTGTAAAAATCTATTCTTATCATTCTAGGGAACAAAAGAATCCAAATTACTCGTGTCTCAGATGCTTACATTATATCACAACCAACCTCATAACAATATTAAGAAATATGACTTCTACAAAAGTTCTGAAGAATGATTAATTTTTATATACGCAAAGAAATGAATCCCATAGAGTGAAGCCAGTCTATGATTCACATGGATGAATATGCAAAGAAACTTGTCATTAAAATTGGGTGCTTCATAAAGGAATCTTATCTAATAATCACCGTTGTGTATTTGTCCATCCGGTGTCGCTAACTCCCGTAAGAAATGTGTGTGAGATATGTTTAAAACATAAATTTCATGCTCCTTCCGACGAAATAGAATGGGCAGTTCAGTGCCGCAATCGCGTGTTCATTTCTCATAAGGATCGACCAGATGATATACAATTTCAAAAGTCATATTTTGAATTATGTCCATGTATGAATACAATGGTTTCGTTTAAATAATTAGCGTTCAGTATTAAGTACGTAGACGTCAAAAGCTCACATAATCACTTCTCCGATGTCTAAATACAAATATTTACGTGATAAAATATGAATAAGCAGGATGTGCGTGAGTAACCGCACGATCGCTTTTGTTCGAGTACGAAGATCTGCAATACTTTCATACTTTAGATGACTAAAAATGTACTCCTAGCGCTGACAGAAATTTACATTTTGTTTACTTTTTGATCCCCCGATCTTAAACAGAAAAAAATCATGTTTGATAAAAATAACACACAATCTTTGCGTTTATCGATTGCACAGGACAATTTCAACTGAGAAATTATATTAGAACAGTCATAGGAACAATACAATGCTTCTACTAAAAGACATGAGATCACTTGTGTTACATTTTGATTTATAATCGCTTTTATTGCTGATTTAGAAGTGCATAGTTGTATTGACTCATCGATGAATAATATAATATATTATCATTTCTCGCATATATCAAAAAGCTTAAAGCGATTGTCATTTAAGTTTTTGATTGCATTAAGCACTTTGATGGTAATCCGATATTTAGGGAACCGTTCATTCAGAATCTAATGAATCAAGTTTTATCTCAGGTGCTTCTTACTTCACACCTGACAAAATAAAGAAATCCGCAATATGCATGTGAATCTTGATTCAATACATATTATCAACATGAAACTTGTCTACAGTTCGTCCGAAGTTTAACTTATATTGAAATTTATCTAGGACGAGCCGAGAGTGATTAAAGTGATCCTTGCTTCTATAACACGTCGTCGTGTTACGCTGTGACTAGTCTTGGCTTGACCGAGGCCCTTTATCACAATAAAGAAAATTCCTTCTTTCGTGGGAGACGACGTTTCACAATTTGCGTGCATATTATGTGTAGCATTTGCTGATTCATGTTTTTTGTTGAAAATAAACCCACACTCGAATAACATCATTGAATAGATCTGCCGTTTATTGTAAACGTTATATTACTATTGCTTATAGGTTGAACAATTGAAATTCATTCTAATTGACTTCAAAATCTATATTTACGGAAAGCTAAACTTAGAATAAATCATCGCACGAGCTGTAGTCAAGACCGTAAATGAGCGCTGTGCTTGCAAGCTTCATTTACTTATCATCGGTCTTGCGGTTCGTTTCAACAAACAGAAATATAGTACTTCATACGATTCAAAATTTTCGCATTATTGCATTATGATAGTCTTACTTCATTTATCGCCGTAGAGAATGTGCGGGTATATCCTTCCATTTAAATGAAAATCCATGAAGAGACAGTACGTTCACAGGTATTCAGAACATTTATGTTCAATTTGATCGCCTTCAAGCTCCATCAGCATTGACAAATAAGATTTAGAAATCATCTAGGCACTTCTTAATACTCCGAATCATCCGAAAAGTAGTGTTTTGCAAAGCAAGACATGGTCTCCTAATGACGCATTTTCTTGATTTATTTATTTTTCTGCTATCCATTACTACAGGTTCTCTAGGGAATCTACGTGTTCTATGTACGAGAATATTTTGTTGACTTCGTAATCTGATTTCCAGAGACCCATTATACGGAAATACAACTGTTTGAGTTTATCTAAATCAACTCCGTTCAAGTTGAATTGGATCCACCCCACTACATCACGCAATTTATTCTTCGGATGCATTCGAACCTTTTCGGTTCAAAATGCTGATGTCATCTAAAAGGCATTTTCTAAGACAAACAACTTCCCTCGGAAAGAATTTAAATGAATATTCTAGAATAGTAGAGCTGCTTTCATGAAGTTCTTTTCCTTCAGTTCGTATTCTACAGGTGGTCGTGAGATCTTCCTTTTGCCAGCGTAGGGAATCACGCAGTGGATATATCGAAGAAATGGTTTGGTGTTGATCTCCCTCTTCACCCGGCTGAATAATGAAGGAACATACTTCAACTACTTCTATGAAACAGAAGGTTTATGTAACAAAGATTTTAATCACCTACTTTAAAGTGCTTCTGAAATCATATGCAAGGCAGAATGTTTATCACCTCCCTGTTAGCGGTTCTTCCTTGTTCAGGATTGATTTCCTAACCTGGAGTTCTCTTTTGTGATACAAACGTCTATGGTAAGCCATAAAAATATTAATTTCCAAGGTTCTCTTCTCATTTTCCAGAAATCTTTCCTTATTTAATGAATTATTTTTCTTATTTTCTGGGAATAATACTGACAAAAACGGAAAATGCGAATGTAACATTTAATTGTAGGAATTTAATGCTTAACTTGTATTATTAATTTTTAAATAATTTTATTATTCTAATTTAGATAATTTTGGAAACAGCAGTTATCCTTGTTTGTCTCTTAAATTGGAAATTTTCTTCAATAAACCTTTTATATATACTTTATATTATTGAATTGATTAATTTGTAATTATCAATATGCTATTCTCCTTCCTCTTAGTTATGTGTTACGTGTTTATACGTTATATACTATATGGTTATAAATATATTAATGACTTCATCACCTAATACACAAACATAACCATTGAAATATGTTGCATTCAGTTTTGTTTTTTGTATTACACTTTGCTTCAAAATGAAAATTGTATGTTTGTATCACTCTTTCCTTATCATTAGTAATATTTGCTTTCATTTTATTCTATTTTCCAGTGATTGAGAAATTCATCATCAAAGAAAACACCTCACCAACATGTTCATTCCTTACTGATGGTACATTGTGCAGAGCATTCAGATAATCTATGGTCAGAGGAAAATTGCCAAATATTTGAGGTAACCAAAAATCAAATGAAAAGTATCTAAAGTTTGGTAATTGAATTTTGCTTTATTATAAGGAACTCATTTAAGAATGAATGGTAAACCTCTCAGTAATGTATTTTTTATATTTTATTCTTCTCTAGAATCTAGAGGGTGGGGACAGTACGTCGTAAAACGTTCACGTTGATGAATATATAGGAATATACAGAGAAGTAGATATATATAATAGATAAAACGCGGTCATTCAATATGGTGAAAGTGAAAAGGACGTTCATGTGATAGCATACCTTTTACTTTCCAGATGAAAAATTATTTCTCGTGGAATTTATTGTAACAAGATAGATTACTTTAATGGTTTCTAAAGTTCATTAAATAAAAATACTCATATCATTTCATTAGCTTTCTATAAAATATTTCTGAAATGATGATGGGCGAATTCTTCTAGGAGAAGTCTCACTAAATTGTTCTATATAAATGAAGCACAAAAGGTTTTGCAAGTAGCTTTTATTCCTCGTCACAGAACTGATTTTTCATCAAGAGTTTGTAATAACTTCAAGCAAACATTGGAGTACCATTCCCTTGATATTAAGTCCTCCGTAACATATACCTCTTTCAAAAGCAGCTGTCCTACTTATCTTTCACGCCACAATATTTCGATTAAAGGGGTCGGCTCTACTCCTGCAAATGAATTTAAAAAATCTAATCAGCACTGCGCCACTGGAAACAATTCTCTGGCCTTCGAAACTATTTTAAGAGTTATGAGGAACAGTGCTAGTAAATTTATTGAACTTTTGGTAAAGGATCATTTTTGTTCCATAAAATGTGGTTTCAGAGAATGATGAACAGTACAGAACCCATTGTTTTCAAAGGTAACCCGTCTTACGCTGCCTACATGTGTATAAAGGCTTGAGAAAATTAACTTCGCGTTTCCCGCTAAGAAATAAATTCACCTAGAGTAATAGAAGTTATCTTTCCCAATTTTGTAGCAGTAGAATTTGCGTTTTCCTTGAGAGTATGTCCACTGAATGTTATATCCCCTGACCGCATATGTTCAAAGGAATTTGCGAATTCTTCTTCAACATGATAAATTGCGTGAAATCGGTCAGTTCTGTGTCCACTGCTGACCCAGTCATTGATTTTTTTTCGATTATGCGTTTCTATAGAGAGTGTTAATGTCGGAATACCAAACAAACGAGCAATCTGAGTTTAAGTATGCGATCCACTTCGTCAAATACCTGCAGCTTTTCTTTAATAGGTTCCTTACTCTTTTGCTCGCGATTACTCATTTTTAAACGAAAGGTACGGATTTATGTTGCTGCAGCTGCTCTTGAAGAAACCCCTCCTTCATTACCAGAAGACACCAAATTCATCATAAATTAGAGAAATTAATTCTCTGTAAGTTGCCTAATATTTTCTAACTTCGATTATCCTTGTTTATAAGAAATCTCTCCCAATAGACAAGGAGGTACTTCCCAAGTAAATCGTTTAAAATCTCATTTTTATACAGAAAAAGAGTAAATTGGGATGAGTGAAGTTAAAATCTTATTCCCATTACCTTGAGGATGGCCTGAAAACAATCGAGGATTTACTAATGATGACAGTGAAGAATGTTCTATTAAAATGAATATCTGTAGTGTTTCGATAATCCTTGAAGTATGATTTTGGGATGTATCGTATGCGATACTATCAATAATCTTAAATAATGCTATAATGCTAAAGACAATCTTTTTCCCACATAAGACAGATTATTCCCATTCCCGGATCCTCTGCAATGCACTAATGCCAATCATTCCACTCATTCATGAATAACAAATTGTCTGATACTGTCAGGGTCGCCCACTCACGTTTGACCTTGTGTGCAATGTTTCCTTGTAAAATTCTACATTGGAATTACTTATTTTATAAGAAAATATTTAAATTTTTTTTAACAGAACAATCACCAACTTGCTGTCTGAGCTGATACAAATTCAAAGTTAGGGTGAGAATTCCTTAATCACTATTTCTCATGGGAGAACGTGATGTAAAATTTGCCTGCTTTTGTTACCTTTTTCTGCAATCTCAATTTGTAAACATAATGAATAAATGAGAAAGGGAGTGCATTGCTTTGTGAGTGTTACCTTGATCATAAAACTGAGGCTTGGTCTTCATACAAATAGCAGACCATTGTTAAAAATATAATGAAAGCGTAAGAGAATTACAAAGCCAAGTTATGATGATAAGATGTTGCTTTCACTTTATCTTCTTGAAAGAATGTTCAGCTGGTTTTACTGCTATTGGAAGATGATGAAGGGATTGATATTTGCTATTACAGATATTAAAAATGTCTCTTGTTTTACAGGAAGTGTCTCTTGTCTCAGAAAATGTCTCTTGTTTTACTTTATTCCATGTTGGCCGTCCTTGAATTATGTTAAGATGATTTTTTCTATATCCAGATGTTCTCCATTTTGAAATTGTGACTGTGATTGGTGAGCACATGCACGTTTAACACTTTGGATTCCTGATCTACTGACCACTTCCACTTCTGGTGCTCACATTCTTCCCAAGCCAAGCATGCAGCTATAGAAGAGGAAATGGAACAGTATGTTGCAGGTAATATTTTTTATTTACTAAGGCAGTTGACATTCGTATCATAGGATACTGATTGGAAATCTAAAAGTATCTTCTGAATATATTTTGTAGATGAGTCATTGAGCATCTGCAATATAGATTTAACTGGTTTATAGTGTTATACCAGTCTGCCTAAGTTTTTATTCTTAGAAACTACATACTGAAAATGTATTACCAATGGATTTAGCCTGCATAAGAAAAGCTATTTATTAGGGGAGCTGGTGACTGATATCCAAAAGAGAACTTTCTGTCTGATAAACCGGTAATAGCCTTGATCGAATTCTTCAATGAAATTGTACAGCAATGAGAAAGATTCAAATTTACATGCTTAATTGGGTAGTAAAAGTGCATAAAAATAAATTAGTAATAAATGAGATTTTGGCTATCCCACGCCAATGCTTATTCATATCTGTGTGCAAGATCCTGTTAGATTAAATAATATTAAAATGTTTTTTTTTTTTTAGACTTATTAAGGTATTTAGAGTTTCTTACTTCTTCTCCATGTTGAAATCCAACAAATTAATTATTGGGGCAGGAATAGTTATTCTAGAAGTCCTGCTGATGTCATTTAGTACATACAGAACAAAATGGGAATTGAAACAAGGATGTACTACATTAAATACAAATGACATACCTACTTGGCTATTCCATGAATGATGAAAATGTTTACTCAGGGTAGCAGCCACATATTAACATACTCCATGTAGCTGTAAAGGTTTCATGGATTAATCAAAATGGAAATTCTTTTCGATAGATAATAGCTTGATGGATAATTATGAATCTAATCAATGAGAATTAAGGTTGAATTCAGAATAAAGTCTGAACATTTGTGTGGCCAATAGTATCTTCAAATCATATAACATAGCTAGCTTGTTTGAGGTAATGTATGTTTTTTTGACAATTTATAGAGGGAAGTGATGGTTGGAAGATTCACCAAGTTTATTTAGTGAATTTGCATCCATGTTTATTATGTTGAGAAGATTGTATGCTATATATCTTGAAAGGAACTACATATTTCGTTGAATGAATTTTTGCAGAATCACCTGACCCTTAAACTGCGGAAAAGATATTTGTATGTTTTCTAAAGGCAAATGTGGGTAAACATTCTTGCATGTGTTCACCTAGAAGGAAGATAATAGGAACTCGTCGGTCAATGAACTAAGAGACAAAGGTTCTCCAAGTGCCAACAGCGGCAAACGTGTAGGGCGATTCAAGCATTGGACCCTATGTGATCATGAAAACTTTGCTTTTGAAACGTGCATTAGGGATTCTGAATAACTTGTGACTGCTAATCGATTATCTGTTTCCCGGGAATCGCCCTAGACGGTTGCCTCTGTCGGAACTTGGAGAATCTTTTTCTCTTATGTTTCAACCTGCTATTTCAATTTTATGGCCCTGTCTTTCAATGAAGAGTCCAATCACCAAGTCCTCTCCATTCTTTGGGAATGGGTTTATCTCAAAAGGGTTTTTACTTACCTGGGAAAACCCAAATATAAAAGGCGCTATCTTTAACCCCTCTAATGTTTTTCCTACTTATCTCCGTTATTGGCTGCCTTAGGGTGAATTTGACTTTCTTCGTGATTAGTCAGTATTGTTATAATTGAGATATTTGAAAATTATTTGGTATCAAAATTAACAGAGAACTGCAAAGAAAGTAATCTGAACTGCATATTGAATCAAAATTCCTATTACATAAATAAAAATTGGCAATCAAATATCCAATAATATGAAGTAATTTAATTTCTCGGCAGTAACTGTTGATTGAATCCTTAGGATTGAGGTCTGTCCAGATTATGAGGGTCTATACCTGCTACCACTTGCCAGTTGAAGAAAGAATTATCTTTTGCACACAGTTAAAGGGAAAATGAGATGAAGGCAGCTCCCTCAGCCAAGGGAAGGCATAGCAAATACAAGAAAATCTCAAACCTGAAGAATTAACTAAAAATCAGTCATGTTTACTGAATATGTCTTTGTCTCTCCTGTACCAAAAGTTACAGACATTTACTCGGAGAAGTTACAGATGTTGGCAGTCTATCAGAGAGAGTAGAGGAACTGGGTGGACCTGCTCTTCTACAGATGGCAATCAAAGAGTGATGCAAATCATCTTCTATATTTTGCATCTTCAATGAACAATGAAGAATTTGACTATCCTGAATTTTATTTACTGAAGTGAAATATTTAGCTTTAGTTTTCTTGAATGAAATACTCCTTACAATTTCCACGACTTTTACATATATCTTTAATTAAATGTTTCTCATTTCACAAGCAGGTCCTTAAACATTTATAACTTGCAGTCTTTATATTTCTTGTACCAGTTATTGATGCCACTTGTATGCACAAGAATTGTGATCATTCCTTAGAAATGTTACATATTTCATTCTATTTAAGCTGATTTTTTACTGAATATAGACAATAGATGATGATGACAGTCTGTATAGTTATGAAGATCATTGAAGCTGGAGGTTTGCATTTCATGCACCTTGAGCAGAGAAAGAGCTCTAATTATATAAGAGTGTAGCTTATCCAATGTGTCTAAAATGAAATAAAATATCATCAGACTTTGTAATCATTAGAATATTCTAAAATGTCTCTGTAAACTTATCCTTTACTAAAAATGTATTAAATAGCTTAATCCTTTGATTGACTTTTATTTACCCCCAAATATGGAAGGAAATTTTATGGCAGATATTCCCATTTCTCTTAAAAGTAATCCATGACATAGATTTTTAACACCTTATATAAAGATTTGAGAAGATTTTCATGACAAGGGAATTTTACATTCTCCTAAAATGCTGTAACTGATTTTCAGAATAAAGCAACACCTTTTTTACCTTTGACTAGGGACTGATAACACCTTGTTGATTGATGGCCACAATTGCCTACTCTGAAATCACTGTTTGTTTCACATCAAAGAACGTGGATCAAAATGTTAGATGTCGAGCAGCTAGATCGATTACATCTATCATGTCCTCCTCTAGACTTACATAATTAGTGAGGAATGGTGTTAATAATGAAATTAGAATTTAAGGACATGGTGCCATGAAGATGATATTCTCTTTTGGAATCAACAAAAGCAACTTATGTAATTGATGACGTTCTTTATGAAGGAGACATAATATTTTCTTGTATAAAAGTATTCATTCACACTGAACAATAAATAAAATGAAATTAGTAGATGATGGTAAGAACAAAGTAATTCAATAAATTTAAATATTCTTTTACGTAATAAATACAGTTGGAGATTATCAGAAAAGGTGAAATTTTAAATCATTGGATACAGTGCAGTATAAATGTAAGAAATTTTATGGAAACATCTGTAGTACGTAATCAATAGCCCACACTCATTGGAGCCCTACGGATATTTACCAGCAATTCCAGTTCCCTGTTCCTCATACCTTTTCTCTGAAATGAAGAATATAGGACAATTTAGCATTTCTCATAAAATTTTATGTGGTAAGACTGTTTAACTGTGAAGTTTTATTTTGTGGAAACCCAAATGATTCCACTTGTAGGTAATACGAAATTGATTACAATGATTTTATCCAAGATTTTCATCCAATAATCGTTATAATTTTCAATGTAATGTAGATATATGTGAATGTATGTTGAAAGTTTAGCTCACCAATCCTTATTGACAATCCATTGAGAAGAGTAAATTCGTTAAAACACATTCATTAGCGAAATTAAAGAATTGGAGAAGTTTAGATATTGAATATTTCTGAATTATCGCCTAAACCCACTTTTATGATTGTACAATATGCATTCGAATCATAAAATTGTATCCCTAAACTCCCAGACATATTTATCCAGGCTTCGCTATGATGGAACAAGAGAAATCATATACCGTCCTTCATCCTAAAATTCGTAGCTATGGTATGACTGTTCAGGAACTCGATTTTGGCGGAATCGGTGCGGTCACTTTTCTGAAGCTGACTCATAGCAGTCGGAGCATTTGAACTGAGCGGACCTGTCTCTGCTGGCGTCACTCAACGTTGGACAGCTTGGCAATGTAAAAACTTCTGAAAAGTCCTAGTTTTTCAATGTTTATGGGTCTTATATCTTACGGATGACTCTTCGCGATTGCAACGAACTTCCGATTCGATGGTTTTATGTCAACCTTAGTGTTTACAATGCCTTATTTCCTTTCTAGTGGCCGGATAACTTCGTGTATGTGCGGCAGGACAAGAGTGTTGCAGGTGCACTGTGCTATTCTCCCGCGCTACAGGATAATTCTCCACTATGTTGCAAAGTCGACGGAAGGTGAAGTTTCAGAATACTGTCATTACTCTCTTTCTCGGAAGATGGGTATGTACTTTTCAGTTTGGCCCTCTTAGTGTAAGAATATCCTAAACTTTAAACATAACTCAATAATGGAATAGTTTTTTAGGCTCCGTGTTTCATACTAAGGGTAGTCGTGACTCATGCACCCGCTGCCACGCGACGAAAGGCGGCATACACAGTTGAGTTATTAGATATTTTGGTCGAAAAGAAACGCAGAGTAGCTTCATCATATCGAAATAACTTTGAAAATTCCATCAAATTCGATTAGTAAATTTTCCCGAAATGGTCGTAAGTCGAACCCCGCGAATCAACGTCAAAAAATATTCGTAATCGCTGACGCTAAAATCTCTGCAGATCTCTATTTATATATATTCTCTCATTCATTCATACCAATAGGCCAAATTATCCATTTAATCTTAATGGAAATGCACGATCTTGGCTTCAACAATCGTATTTGTCGTCAAGGGGACCTGAGGATTTTTTTGAAACCACTCTAAATAGCCTCAGGATTTCATCTCAGAAGTGATTACATCTGTCATTCCGTGAGTATTTGAAGATACTTTTACAATACAAGTTGCCTTAAGATTCCATCTGAAATGAAGAAAGTTGGGTTGGGCTGAAAAGATAGGCGTTTAATGCAAAATTGCATGTGTAAGGATAGCTGATGGGTAATCAGAATGGCATGGTTAGAGAGGGGAGTAAGACATCGTTGTCCTTTGTCACCATCTCTTTTTGACATATATTCAGAAGAAATGGTCAAAGAAGCTTGTGATGAAATAGATAAGGGAGTAAAAGTTGATAGGGAAGTCGGTAAGATATGCAGACGATAAGGCTATTGTGTGCGATTCTGAAAGGGGTTTGCAAATCCTAAGTGATGCACTAAACGATAAAGCAAAGGAGTTTGGGATGAAAATAAATGTATGAAAAAATGCAATTATGATGTTTTCTAAGGGAAAGTAATGTAAGTTAACGATAAGGGTGAATGGGGAAAATGTAGAACAAGAAGATCAATTTTCATCCTTGGGCAGCCTTCTTTCTGTGGATTGAAGATGCTCAACAGAGATTAGAAAAAGGATAACGTTAGCAAAAGAAGCTTTCATGAAGAGAAGGGAACTGATGACAAAGGGCCTTGATAAAGGAATCAGGAAAAGATTGGTAAAATCCTTGGTGTTGATTGTAATGTTGTACGGATGTGAAACTTGGACGTTTGGGTGTGATAAGTTACTGGGAATTTCAGGAAAAAGGAATTAAATAGGGAATGTGGGGGCACATGAATCTATCGAAAGGTAGAACACATATATATTCACTTTTGAAGTAATTAGAATTGGATAGGATTACAAAAAGTATATATATTTCACGCTATCTTTTGATATGATTAGATAATATCATTGCCTAGAAGCCTTGAATCCGATAGTTTATATTGAGAAAGAAATATCTTCATTGTAAATTCATATCTATTGGAACTATGAATTCGGAATCGTATTTTTAGCATAACAAATTTTAGTAGATATCCTCATTAGTAGTATGCTGTTGGAGAAAGGAGATAATCGAAGGAGAAAGAAAAGAATTCACTCATAGCCCTGGAATCTTTTTTCTATCGCTTGAAAGTTCGGCTAGTGGTGGTAACTGCCCTCCCTCGCAAAAGGTTGCTTTCGTTCCTGAGCTCCATTCATAGATGATTCATGCTATGCTCTCGTAAATATACATGGTAAGGAGGAATGCGACACGATCCTCTGAAAGTGGATTCTCGTCGTTCATGGCATTGCAAAACTTTCTCGTGATGGAACAGTTATTTAATTAGAATGTTTTAATGGAAGGCCTCCATCGCCTCCAACAAAGCCATTCTCGCGATTTCATTGATGAAATGCAGTGACTAACTACGCCTCATCACTTAGTTATGTATCGAATACTGCTTGGTGGAGCGACTCGATGATCTTTTTCTCGATTAGATATAACCGTAGAGAGATTTGTTTTCGGAATACCAAACGCATGTTAATCTAAGTTTTGCTACGCGGTCCACTTCGGCCAATAGCTTTTTTCTAGAGTCTGGTATGAATTTGCATTCGTTTACTCATTTTTGAACAAAAGGTATGTATTAAGGTTTTGAGCAGGAAATGAGTTCTGTCAATAACTTTCTATAAAATTGAATGTTTTGATAAGATTTCGAGGATGATCTTGACATTCGTTTTTATACATGTTCGTCATGATTATGTTCCATTCAGACTGTAGTTTCTCGCCAGCTTGCTGCAGTATTCCGCAGCCTTTACAAGAACTTGCTGGTGAACTTACAATGTTAAAAATTTCCAAGTATTTATAGTATGCTAAGGTGCGGTTTAAGGTATATTTTTTTAAAAAATTACCTAATCTTAGATGTCTACCTATGCCTTATAACCTACGCTACTTCTTCCTCTTTTCTGGTTTAGGTTTTAGGAATCTTCAGACTTCACTTCTACCATCCCTTTCATGGTGTTGCGACCCTTTTTTTACCATCTAAATGATACTCCAACGCCTGCTTTGGGTAAGTTTCCTTAGGTTTGCAGTACACCCAGGCCTTCTCTTAATGACGTGTTCCATAATTTGTCTGACGTTGCACAGCCTTACACGGTCCTAAGAAATTTTATTTCCTACGACTGTGTTTATTTGATTTTATTTTGTTTCGCTGCATAACATTCGGATAAAAACTACGTTTGTAAAATTGCCAATAATATATGAATCACTATCTGGGTTTCTTTCCTGATTTTACCTTTGAAATTTCTTCTTATTCTCCCACAAGTTATCACGAAAAAGTTAATTTCATTCTTATATCTCTGTCCTCGTTGTACGTCATATTGCATCCCTAACACTTGAAATGAGGCACCTGTTCCTATGAAAATTTTTTTTAAGTGATTACTTTCTAAAACTTCCTTTGGTTTGGTTATTCTCTTGAAATATTCAGGTTAAACCTTTTGCTCAGTGTTTCTAAATAATAGACCATTTGCAATTTATGTTCTCCAGTTTGGAGAAATACTTGATCATCGGCAGGGAACATTTTAATCAAGTTCTCGGAAGGCTATACAAGGTGCTGCATTGTCTTCTTTCTGTTATTTCAGAAGGTTATCTACATGAAGACAGAACTAAGCCCTTGATAGACCTTGCCTAAAGTCTTGGTTAATGACATATTCTGTGCCAACAGATTCCCAGCATCAATCATCATACTGGAGCTCCTGTACAGGTTAAGAGTAACTTGTATGAAAATTTCGCGAAATTCTCTTTTCTCTTGAATTGTGAACACCTCGTTTCTCAAGCATTTCTTTATTTCTGGATATTTCTATAGCCCAAAATTATTGTAGCTCTGAGTAGTATTAAACTCTGAAACTAATTAATGCTTTAAAGATATTCTGGGATAGTTTCGAACTAAGAGAAACGACACTGTAGTGCAGCCTTTTTCTAAAAATGAAAAATATTATAGTTTGAAATGTTGCGACATTCCCACGCAAGCTACATTGAAGTGTAAACAATCTTTCGTTGTACGTAATTGAGTCTCCTTATTGTTTTGTTTCTAATTTTCTCTCAATCTCAGCCAAAGGTGTTGTGTTAGCATGACGACATGCACATAAATAGGTGTATAATAAATTCGAAAACAACAGAATCTGGTATTTTTATTGTAAACAAATCAGATTAAATGTGATTTGTAGAATTTTCACATTCCTTTTGATCTTGTTAGCGTAATATTCATTTCCATCAATCTCAAGAACATACGTCAGGTATATTTTTGGTACGTGGTATAATTATCACAAGTAAACCTGCCACACTTTTTGATGGGTGAAAATGCTATGGTAAATGTGCCACTTTGGAATTCTGTGGGCGGTAAAAATGAAACGGGAAAATTTTTACGGTGAGGCATAACAATTTCGACTGTTGAATGTTTAAAACGATTTTGTCAATGGCTCAGATTTTTATAGTTAGTCGTGTATAAAATGCAATCACTTTGTTATATGTCAATTATTTTAATCATCTTCACGCAATAATATAATTTTGGCAATGTTAAGAACAGTTTCGTATATCAGGCACGCCACTATTTATCACTATTGGCGAGAATGAAATAATTTTTTTCAGTTTTTAATCATTTTTACGTCTAAAATCAATTATGCACTATTCGCTTGAGAGGGTAAAAGGGAGATGAAGATAGCTATGAACCGCTTTCAAGTTGCTATCTACAAGATTAATCGCAAAACCGAATGAAAGTAGTTATCTAAGTAGTGGAAGGAGAGGGGTCGATATGTACATTTAAATAGCTGTGTTATGGGCATCAAACCGCTCGTAACCACATTTCGTTTATCTTGAACAGTATGGTTTTGCGAAGATCCAGTTTCTTTAATGGGTTGTTCTTCCTGGATTGCAATGAACGATTTTGTATACTCTCTAGTTTCATAGCATTGTAGAGCTGAAATCTTTACTAGTTTAAAACATAACGAGTTATTTCCGTCATCCCTTCCTTGAACCTTCTGACTAACCTTCACAATGTTTAATATTTTCTAGTTTATTACTAGATGGTATTTCTCCAATCGCTTAAAAGCAATTCTAATTTGTAAAAGTCAGAGTTTGTTATGCTTGGTAATACTTCATAACGCTTAATGAATTAATTTTTTTATATATCTGAGAAAATATTGCAGATTAGGAGCAGTTAACGATAATAGATGTTGTCTGATGATGCTGTTCACAGTCGGTTAACTATGTATCCAATTCCAATGTACTCTACTACTATTACCCATTACTATTATTATCCAACACCATGTACCATTCCAATGTACCTCAGAAGAGGATATAGAGACTTTGATTCGAAAAGAAAGACTAGATGTGGCTGCAGAATATCGCGGAACAACAGCCAGAATACCTTTGATTTTTTATCCGCCCCAACTTAAGTAAAAGCATCCATCTTTTCGAAATATATTTAACACAATTTGCGATTTATTTACTTTTCCATTACGGTGTGCGGGTGAAACGTATCAGTTTCCTTAAGATATAAACAAATTTCCGACAAAATGTCCATTGTAAAGCTGTGTTCAATATTTTCCCCTTCCTAAGAGAAAACGGGTTTTCTTGAGGAAGAAACAGCTTTGGTGTTTTATTCACGATTTGGAACGTTTTTAATTCTGCCTGTTAAGTTACATAGCATACGCATGCAAGGAATTCCCGCTCGCCAATATTCTGTCTTCTAATTTTTCTCACTGGATTGAATTATGGTAAATTTTCCTTATTGAAGTTCAGGTTTCGTGGTTTATTAGTGAATTAGAATGCTTTACATATTCGTCATATTCTTGACCCGCGTGTGATTGATAGTGAGGGAATATAAATTGCAGCAGCTAAGATGGATAATTGTAGAGAAATTAGCTACACTTTGTGATGGGATTTACGTTAGAACCAGGTCTCCGAGTCCTTGATCTTGGAAATTTTGTAAAATATTTCCCAAAATCTTGGATTGCAGCTGTGTTGTAAAACATCTTGTTGTTATTACTCTATTAAGAACCATTTTCCAAACGGCCGAAGGGTTTCCTCCTCTTATATACTAAGTAGAAGGTATTCTATGTTTACCCCTTGGCTTTGGACTGCCCCCTAAGTCAAATCCTTGGTACGCTGTGATTAATACAAATGGTGATGGGGAAAGATATACTTTGAGTGTATTATGTAACGTAGGACACACGCTACAGCACTTTCTAATAATAGGAATGCAAATATACGTAAATAACAAATGATAAAGATGAGGCTTCGTGGAAGAATTGTTAATAAAATCTGGCAAATATGATCATGTTAACCTCGACCAAAGGGGTAATTCCTACCTATGTCAATCCCTATTTTTTATTTAAGTATAATTAGGTATTGTATATTTGTTGAAAGTGACATTTTCAAAATCATTGCCTTTGGTTTCATAGATGCAATTTGACCTGAGGTCCTGCAGCGGTGAGTTCCTCTCCAGGGGTGCCTTTCGAGGACGACCCGGCACATTCCGGCCTCCTTCCGTGGAATTGACCGCGAAGAGCCAGAATAAGGGGGTGATACTTGTGCGTTGTCAGTGCTGTGCGAGTGTGAAAGCGAGAGAAGTGTGATTTGAAATCTGTGCATCTTTGAGTGTTCAGTGAACGCTGTATTCAGTGATTAGTGTATGAGTGACAGTGTATATGTACGTGAACACAGACAGTCTTGGAATACTTATAATTAGGTAAGTTAATATTCTTTCTTTGCTTCTATGTATGATTTGGTGATGGGCATCAGAGGTTTTCCTAGGCGTAGTAATAATCACCAATGCGTCCCTGCAGTGTTATAGGACGGTATCCCATATACCTTTCTTTATGCTCCAATCTTATGAAATAATCAGTATGTCCCGAGGTTGTGAGCTCCTGTATTCTTTTCTACCCCTATTCTCCACTGTGTTAATTGTTAAATTTAAAATCTTTTAGAGTGGGGTCTGGCTAATCCTCCATGATGCTACATTTCTTCTGTGAATTAACGCTTTATGAATGAATAGTTTTCATACATAGAAGGTTTAAGGCAATGCTGTAGCTGAAGATAATTTCCGATTGCTACATTGAAACTAAATTTGCTTTACCGGTTAAAAAACACTGAGGTTTGATAGAATATCCATTCCTTATTAAGAGTTCATTTGTAAAAATTTGGTGTTAGAATGATAGATGAATAATTGAACAGCCATAATACCTTTTTACATCATAAATGCGTGATATATGGATCGTATGCCATGCATAGCATTATTAAAGTGACTAGATTTTTACATTCCCCCACCATTGACCTGGTGGGTTCTAATGGAAGATAATCGTTCTCTAAATGCTCTTGACACTATTATATTAATTTTAACTTCCCATGCTACTTCGATTGCCGATATTTTTTCACTTTCAATAACTTGTATAGCATTTTGAAAAAGAGATGCTTGATTGTATATATGAACTATAGCCAAAGTTTTGAGTATCTTTTTCAAAAAACTCTACTTAATTTCTAGGACATTATCCTGTGTTGGAAAGTAGGATTTCAGAGGATTGTAGAATTTAAAATTTCTTTCCATGGCTAGCAAAGGGGCTTACCGGCGCCTTTTACAGTTTCCAAGAATTTTTTAATATTTGTCATCCGCTGATTAGCTAAATTCTTTCAGCATTTCAACACTCACGATGTGCATGTGGAAATACATACACTAGATACACAAGAATATGTTTTACTAAGGAGATTTTCCACATCCATGATCAACAAATCAGAAGCTGCTTCAACGGCGATATGTATTATGTGCGCTGCACAACCCACACAAACAATGTTTTCGTACAATTTTTAAGAATATCCTATTTGTGCCTCTTCTCGCTATTCCTCCAAAATTTGAGTTCGTATTTTCTTAATTATGAAGTATGATGACCTACGTTACTGCGTCTATAATTTGGATTTTGTATTAATTAAGTATTATGATATTTTGTGGAAGCTTGAAAATACTTCTCGAAACGGTATGCTTTAATTACATATTTGATTAAATACTACATAGAAAGCATTTCAGTTTCGAACTCCTTTCAAAGCATCAATTTTTAGGCCCGCAATAAGAATTATAATCTTTACCTCGCGTACTCAAAATCGCATAGATGAAACGTTCAAGGATCGATCTTACATAGAGGAATTCCATCGAGAGAGCACATTAAACTTCAAAGTTCAAAAATGTGACACGACAGCATCATAATCGCACAGAATATGGAAAATATCCTTAGTGTATCGAGGAGCATTTTAGTTTGGCTACCCTGTTCTACCGAATTCAAAATGTATTTCCTAATTTGTTTATTCTTAAGCAGTACCATAGCAAAGACTTTTACATTGGATATATAGCGAATAGCTATCAGATTAGTCATTGGCCGCTAGTCAAAGTAAACACTTGTTATATTTAATAACTTTTTTGAATTGCCAATGGACTCTTAAAGTGATCGTATTTTAAAATAACTCGATTTTCTTGGACAAAATTTTCGATTGTAAATTTTGAATACAAAACTATGAAAATGGATATGTACGGGATTTTGACTCCGTCAGTACTTTGCCGTCAAAATAAAAGCTTATTTCATTATCTTTTTTATAATTTTTGATTACAGTATAAACAGTTTCAATAATCATAAATTGAATTATCTCTGTGTACTAATAGAATGGTTTTGATTAAATAATTAGAATTTAAAATTACGAACATAGACATCAATACAATGTCCACGTTATCAGTGCTAAAATGGCTGAATTCAAAATAAAAACATTATCTAACATGAATAAACATGATGTATGTGAATAAGTGCATGATAACTTTTATTCGAGTACCAAAAACCGCACGACTTTGACACTTTAGATGACTTCAAATGTACTCCTAGCGCAGCTAGCAGTTTAAATCTTATTTACTTTATCGTCCCCAGATAGCACCCACACCAAAATTCCCCTCGTCACGAGAAAAACACGTACAGTTCGCTTTTATCGCTTCCAGAGTATTTTCTATTGAGAAATTAAATTAGAGATGATATCAGAAAGAAATCAATGCTACTTCCAAAATAATTTCATAAGGGCTTCGTTTAGGAATATTGTGGTTTATTGCTGATAAAGCATGCATATATAAATTGACTCTTCGGTGAATTCTTTCATATAAGATTGGGACTATGTTCTCATGTATTTCATTCACTTATTTACTCTATAAGCATCGGATAAATGATGCATGACATTTGATTCCTAATTGTTATTGTTACTGTTATTATTATAGAAAAGTAGATGTAAACCTGAAGTTAATCTATCGTTTAATTCACGTATTTCATTATCATAATATATGGAAATAACATACATCGTCCTAAAGCGAATGAATTTCATAACACCATGATTTGCTCAATATGAACGCTAACATATCCTAGAGCTTCATACCATTGTCATAGAACTTTTTGAATGCATTCAGCCTTTCTATCGTAATCCGATATTTAGAAATTCATATATTGTTAATGTCATGAAGGAAATTTTTATCTGAGGTGCCTCTTACTTCAGAACTGAGAAAATTATAAAACACGCGATTGGAATATGAATCTTGATTGAATATTATCAATATCTATATCTTGGGAAAACGTTAAAGTTACACCTCGCCCTAACTGTAGTCCGGACAGAGAATGAGCGCTATTCTTTCTATTTACATTTTGCTATCCTCGATCTTAGATTGCGGTCCCAGAAAAGATTCCATATTTTAAGAAATGCCCGTGATCTGCTCGTTTACGGTTTTCATCCTTATATCTCTTAAAAAATAAAATGCGGTTGTCGAAATCTCTTTCCCTTACACATGAATTTCAGATAAATTTGAGAGGTTAGAATCATTGATAGGATATATTAAGAAAAGGCAATATTCAGTGTGTCAGAAATTACGAAACTTCTTCCTTGTCGATTCGTAGGGAAAGAGTTAAGAAATTTCTCTTAATCAGTTCGACTTTGCCAACGATGAGTTAATAAAACGCAACTACCAAGTGCACTTTTCGTTGGGTAAATCAATAATTTCATGTCCTGAGAATCGCCTTTAGGGAAGATTTCATCCTTATTTTGGAAGATTGTTCAGATACTGTGCTAATTAAGACCTTTTTGTGCGATTTCCGTATTAACTAGTAGTATCTTTTAAAGATCGATCTATATATGTCGTTTTCAGCCTTATTTTGGATTCTTTCTGAAGGATCGACCTTAATACCTTTTTGGGCCGTATCTTCCTTTTATTTTCAGAATTCTTTAGATAAAAAGGTATATGACACGTCATCATACCGATTTCAACATATTATTGGGAAATTTTAAACATCGTACTAGATTATTTGCTTGTTGGGGCGATTTCATCATTATTTCGGATAATTTTTCAAATATCGAGACGAAAATGCAGGTTTTCCAGCGATTTGTAGCCTTTATTTGGAAAAAATCACTAATATCCGGTTAAATAAGCTGATTTTGGAACCTGTTCAGCTTCATAATAAAAGATGCTTAATGATCACCGAAAATACGATGTCTTTGTGGCGGTATCATTTTTATTTTGTGAGATTTTTCAAATGCTAAATAAGCCGACATTGGGTCGATTAAATCTTATTATGGATACTTTTTTAAATATAGTGCCAAGTACGACGTTTATCTGCCAATATCCGCCTTCCTTTGAAAGGATATTCATACATCGAACAATATCATCCATTTTTCTATCGATTTCAGGCTAATCTTGGAAGATTTTTCATTTATTGAGCGAAGTGATTCGTTTTTCGCATGATCTTTGCCTTGATTCGCAATATCTTTTAAATATCGAGATAAAAAGGGCGTTTTTGAGGCGATATCATGTTTAATTTGGACAATGTATATTTTGGAAAATTACTCATATTGTTACGTTTAATTGGATTCCATGTAAAATTTAATCACCTCTCCGGTTCAAGACAAATTACATTCTTCATTAAGTGGTAATGCGATGAAACTTTCTGAGGATTGAGAACGGACAGTGAGTTTTGCAACACATATTATGAATATTTTACGTGAAAGGCAAGATGTATAAAGTGTTCTTGTTTGGAGCTTATAGCACCGCCCTTAGGATATGTAGGATAAATATTTACGGGTAATATTTTACGTCTTATATTTTAACCTTAGCCACTTTGCAGGAGTTGGAATTATAACCCAACGTCAAACAGTCATTAAAAATTGAAACCAGTTCTTCTAATATTATATCAGGGAACGCCTGAAACATTTTCGAAGTGATCCCATCGCGTCCCAGAGCTTTGTTAAGTTTTTGATCGCATTCGACCGCCGTACAGTGGGCTAGAATCGAAAAAAGCTTGAGTAGAAAAGCATGAAAGTGGTCAATCGTTAGATTTCGTATTACTAAAAAGACAGCGAAACTGTATTCGAGGATTCCACACGGCGAGGAGTGTGGACCGCGCAGCGCTTACGAAAAATCTTTATTCCCAAGTTGGCAACTGAATTGAAACAATTTCTTCTGATTCCACATCTAGATACTTCTGACGTGGCATAAGAGATTTGATGCATTAAGGCCGTTTTCCTAATTATATTCCTTACTTTATCTCGTAAATGTTCCGAAATAGGTGTCCGCCATTTCGTTGCTTTAAATGAGCAAAAACTCATTTCTGTAAGGGGTAATTGCAGATAGTCAAAAGATAAAGAATTGATGTAGATCATTGCATCAATTTTTTTATAAAAGTATCTATTTAAACCCTCCTTGAAAGCAGCAAAGTTGAACGCTTATCTGAAAAATCCGAGAGATTTCTGTGAAAATTGTTCAAGTTTGAATCCGTGTATCTTTTTAACGGGTTCAGATATCCAAAAACGACGAACAGGAACATGATTTCAATCATTTTTAATAAATATGCGAAGTTACAAAACCAGCTCTCTAAAAACAAGGAAATCTTCCGAAATAGTTCTGGGTTCGACATCTAGACATTTACGTGGCACGCTTTGTTATGTGCGACGGTAAACTGGGAGATGTTATTCCCCCACGCGTAAGCACACACGCACACAAACGCGCGCACGCCACGTACACACACGTGTGTCAGAGTATTATGTAGCAGCTGATAACATATACACTTGTAAGGACGTGTGTATGTGTCATCAAATGCTCTCATCATACTCTCACACTCAAAGAAAAAACATCCCTCCCTCAGTAAACCTCTGCCACTTCTTATCCCTTCCCTTTTTCTCCTCTTTATTCCCAAAGGCTGATATTTATTAAGGGTATTCATTAAAAAATATCATTGAGTACAAATTCTCCTGGCCTTACATATTTGAACGTCTATACATTAATCAAGGTTTTATATGGCCTAGGATGGAATCATTAAAATCTTTAATAATATTAGTATTTTTCACAAAACATTATTAGTATATAAACTTAAATATGCTTATACGTCGATCAAAATATATATTTCATCTAGGATATTAATGTAATATTATAATTAGATTTTACATCAAAGAGAAACATAATACATTAACAATATGTCTAGAAATATAATTAAAGGTAACAATAAAAAAATCAACATTTGCATAAAGAAAATCAAGAGAATTTTATTATATTTCATTTCATTTCATCTTCAATGATATTCGCCCAGAACCCTTCCATTGCGTCACCATCTAGTTCTTCGTGTCCTTTGGTTATTTCTGCATCCTTTAACCTTGACTCATCAGCTTCTCCATATCCCTGAGACTGCAATCCACTGCATGAGATGTGTACACCATGCGTGCGTTGTTCTTTAAGTCTTCTGTTACCAGTTGCCCCAGAATTGCTCCTTTCAGTTACAGGGAAAGACATACAAATCAAATGAAATTACCTGAAATGGTAACTCATTGAAGAATTGATGCACATGCAAACTCGACATAACCTTTATTTGTACACTTTAGCTTAAGGTTTTAGAGCAGATTACATTCTAATGATTTGAAAATCTAATGATACGAAAATTATCGTAAAATAATTTATCATTTAATGGAAATCTTTTGTGTTACATATATCAAACCGAAAATTTAGCCCACTGTAAATTAGGTAAAATGTAGGCCATAATTTCTGAATGTCAATCATCTACTGCTTAGAGAAAACCCTTGATGTCTTTAAGATTTTTTAAAGTAGTCCAAAGGCATTGGTCAACAAGGAGATTGGTTATCTAAAACTCAAAAGTTTACCGAATTTTTGTTTCATTTTATCAACGTTCTTCTTAATTCGAATCGAATAGAGTATATTCCTCGACCAAACTGACAATCACTCTCAAATTTACACTCAAAAGTTGGCTTACATGGTATTTATGTAGATTTAGGTCCTAAATAATTTAAAATTTTGATAGAAAAATTTAATTAAATTCCCTTGCCTTTGGTTCTCACGTAGAATTTGTAAGCCTCTATAATTATTATAACACTAGAAAATTAATCTTATATAATTATCCTCAATGTGTATGTATTTATTTATCCGATGTCAGTTACTTACGTAAGAAATTCATGGGAGAAATATCGGAACATTAATTTGATGCACTTCCGGACGTGATATGGGTTTAAATTTACGAATTCATTTAAGGTCAAATAGAGAGATATTTGTCTATCCAAAGTATCCTTGATTCTCTGGATGACCCGAAACACTCCCATAAGAAATGCACGTAAAGTTCGTTTTCATCGGTTGCAGATCTGTAGCAGGGTTTAATCTAAAATAATGGTCCTACGAAATCGAGACAATTAAATAAAAATGAAATAAATGTTCATATTTTTGTCGGATACATGGTCGAATATCGTATTTTGGTCAAAGTTTTGAGAAGCATGACGTATAATTAGTGTAATTTTGCGTGTATAAAAAACTCCTAGCAACAAATTGTTGAACCTTACGCTCATACGAATACAGAGAAAAAATGTCATGAGAAGTGTAAGGGGAAATACAGTCGACATTACACGCTACGAAAAGTATTCGAAAACTTTGGAAATGTTGACTGATCCAAATAACTTTTCAAATAATATAACCTTCTATACCGTAGATGGCTTAAAACTGCACGTCGAGAATAGAGGTTAAAATAATAAAATGCTTCCTTCTGAAATTATGGAAAATTCTCACCGAAATAATTCCGAAGGTAGTAATGAAAATAAAAGGTGATAATGCTTTACCCACAAAATAAACAAACACTTTATACAACGTGTTTTCGCGGATGCTATGCATTAATTTTGTTACTATATAACAATTGCATAACTGAATAGCACTTAATTTGGTTGTTATTCTGCTGAAACAGATGATTGCGATAATAGTAGAATATTTTTCTATAGAGTAAATTTATTTCCGCTAATCTTACGGGAGAATTAGCTGATATATATGTATAAGATTCATATCCATTCTTTCATTCTGAACAGCAACGTTGAGGACAAAGACCTAGGATAGGAAGGCATAGCTGAATAGAAAGGGAAATATTTTGAAGATGGAATCGGAGATAGGCATAGTTGGAACGCAGTCAAAACTTCCTCTGGTTTACATACCGTAGGCATTCAATAACAGAAAAAGTTGTATGAGTACCTCAGAGAGAGTGAACCTTTGTAACAGGTCCAAGTTTTATGCCGGATCGCAGCCGAAACTCTCCATTGCATTATTCATTATATGCACTCTTACTTTTAGATACAAATATTAAGACTGCAATCTTATGGCCTTTCATTAAATATTTTTTTCTAATTCTAAGTTTAACTATTATCGTTTGATCAAATGATCAACTTTTCATTTTGTTTTTAGCAGTTAATATGAAACATTCTCTTTTTAAACGTCACTTATATATTTTGATGCAATTTGAAGAGAGAAAAGTCAACCAAAAGTGATGTTTACAAACAGTGGTTACAATGTAAACTGTTGAAGACGTTAGTTTGGGAAACAAGAACGTACTTGAACTTCAGAATAGCTTAGAAAGTAAGTGAAAACGATGAAGGTATACAACGTTGAGTCACACGGCCTTGAGATAACACTGAGTCGTTACCATGAAACACTAGAAGTAAATATGACAATGTTTACATTTTCACTGAATGTAAACGAAAGTTGTTTGCAGAGAGAGGAAAGGTTATTGGCATCGGGTGTATGAGGAAAGTATGCGAGACTCCGAATGTCTCAGAAAGAGTTGAACTAATTCCTAAAGAAGATTTTGTCCGTACAGTAGCTAATTATATATATATATATATATATATATATATATATATATATATATATATATATATATAATATTTAACGTCTAACTTTCTATGTCTTAATTTAAAGTAATATTTGTTTCAAATTAATAGCAGACAAAGGAAATACCGATTGTTTAATCTTGTATAAGCTCAAGTGGTTTTTATATAAAAACAGGATTCTTACATTTTCCATAAAAGAAATTAAACATTATCAATTGTAATTATTATAAAACTCGCCACTTGTGGTCCTCTGGTAAGCCTTCCTCATCCACTTCAGTGTCCTTCCAAAACTCCGAAAGGAATGCAGAGATGAAATAGCAAAATCTGGAAAAAAATAAAAACATCAAATTAATTCATTCGTGAAATCATGGGATAGTACTGTATTGTGAATGTAATGAGAGTGATCAGCTACCATTGACAATGATTTTAAATTACGATATTGTTTGCTATCATAACCAAGAATGTCTTCTTTCACGTCGTAAATATTTTAGTGGAATTATTTTCGTACTTCATTCAGTATATATGCTATTCGACATAAAAGTCATAGAGGAAGTATTGTATTACTTCAGATAACTATTTAAACTCTTTATATATGTATTTATGAAATAAATTATTATATTTTAAATTACTTAATTAAGTAAATGTTTCTCGTATTAGCTAAAATTATGCTCTTGGTATATTTACGTATACATATGAATCGTGAACACAATGAAACATTTACAAAATGACGAAAAACGATGAATATTTACAATCAATTTAACCAAGTTTAATTCTCGGTACTTACCAGGCAATGATGAAGTCCTAAAGCAGTCGCAGGGATGTCTTGACGCTACAAATACACTTAAATACCATTAAGTCACTAATTAATCATCGATCCCAAACAATTTACAAACACGTAGAACTTAAAATACGATAACTGAATTCCGTATCGACTGAAATTCAAATGAAATTCGAATTTCGAAACGGTTTTCTTGAATATCCTTCAGCAGTTCTTCACCATCAGATGTCTTCTAATCAACTGAAGATTTTCCCTTCAAATTAAGTTTTAAACAAAACGGAGAGATCTGATTGGCTGCCGCTGAGGCTGTTTCAATTCGCGTTCTAAGTACCCCCTTTTCTCCCCCTACAGGTCAAAGTTTAAACTATTTTCGTAATTTTTAATAATTATTTAAATAATAATTTATTCATCCAAACTTTATTCGAATTTAATTCGAAAGTTATTAAAAATTATAGCTTCACTATCGATTACGTAGTTTAAATTCCAAGTGAATTAATAGGAAAATATTCGTGACGTAATCGTGACGTAGTTGCAATGAATGGTATACGAATATAAATGCTTGATAATTATTCTATTAAGAAGAGATGCCATGGAATTTCCTTATAAATTATGCTATATTTACTTGTAATCTTAATATGAAAATGATCTCGTTCGCGTCTATAATTCCATATTTTAAAGCCAACATGATGAACCTAAGAAATACCGAGATTTCGTGGATATGTATTGAAATTAATTTTATATAATAATCGCCATTTTGTGTGTATATATGTCCGATCTAATCGGTTAAATTCAAACCGTTAATGCTATTAATCGCAGCAGAGATTTTTATTACTTATTTTTTAAATTTTAGGCCGATTCTCAAAATCTTAAATATCTCGTGACAAATGGTTTGAAAATCATGAATTTCCAAGAATTGAGTTAATCAAAATAGAGCAGATACAAATCTCTTACAAAAATAACTAAGTATAATGGATTCCATATTGAATCAATTAAATAAACTTATACTTTAAGTGTAAGAGAAACAAATATTCGTTGGTACATTATGAGAAAATAATGAAAACAGAACAATGCTATTTAGCTTTGTTTTGAATGTATTTGGTGGGCTGAATTCATCAAGACTAGTGAAGAGGTATTTACACTCCCTTAAACCTGTTTTTCACGTAATTTAATTATTTAGTATATAATATAGTTATGGTATATAATGAGGGGACAGTCATGTTACGTAAGCTACTCAATGAATCATAAACGTCCAGCCTTGTGAAATACATCTGCAAATATACACAGAAATTCGCAGTATTATCGTTTGGTATGGAATTTACGCAAGGGAAAGCCTTAAATGAGTAATTGGAAGAAATGAGGACTGATAAATAATGACATAATTTGCCTTATTTCTCGTCACTGAGTCAGAATGTAATGAAGCCGAACTGTGTAAAAATCTATTCTTATCATTCTAGGGAACAAAAGAATCCAAATTACTCGTGTCTCAGATGCTTACATTATATCACAACCAACCTCATAACAATATTAAGAAATATGACTTCTACAAAAGTTCTGAAGAATGATTAATTTTTATATACGCAAAGAAATGAATCCCATAGAGTGAAGCCAGTCTATGATTCACATGGATAAATATGCAAAGAAACTTGTCATTAAAATTGGGTGCTTCATAAAGGAATCTTATCTAATAATCACCGTTGTGTATTTGTCCATCCGGTGTCGCTAACTCCCGTAAGAAATGTGTGTGAGATATGTTTAAAACATAAATTTCATGCTCCTTCCGACGAAATAGAATGGGCAGTTCAGTGCCGCAATCGCGTGTTCATTTCTCATAAGGATCGACCAGATGATATACAATTTCAAAAGTCATATTTTGAATTATGTCCATGTATGAATACAATGGTTTCGTTTAAATAATTAGCGTTCAGTATTATGTACGTAGACGTCAAAAGCTCACATAATCACTTCTCCGATGTCTAAATACAAATATTTACGTGATAAAATATGAATAAGCAGGATGTGCGTGAGTAACCGCACGATCGCTTTTGTTCGAGTACGAAGATCTGCAATACTTTCATACTTTAGATGACTAAAAATGTACTCCTAGCGCTGACAGAAATTTACATTTTGTTTACTTTTTGATCCCCCGATCTTAAACAGAAAAAAATCATGTTTGATAAAAATAACACACAATCTTTGCGTTTATCGATTGCACAGGACAATTTCAACTGAGAAATTATATTAGAACAGTCATAGGAACAATACAATGCTTCTACTAAAAGACATGAGATCACTTGTGTTACATTTTGATTTATAATCGCTTTTATTGCTGATTTAGAAGTGCATAGTTGTATTGACTCATCGATGAATAATATAATATATTATCATTTCTCGCATATATCAAAAAGCTTAAAGCGATTGTCATTTAAGTTTTTGATTGCATTAAGCACTTTGATGGTAATCCGATATTTAGGAAACCGTTCATTCAGAATCTAATGAATCAAGTTTTATCTCAGGTGCTTCTTACTTCACACCTGACAAAATAAAGAAATCCGCAATATGCATGTGAATCTTGATTCAATACATATTATCAACATGAAACTTGTCTACAGTTCGTCCGAAGTTTAACTTATATTGAAATTTATCTAGGACGAGCCGAGAGTGATTAAAGTGATCCTTGCTTCTATAACACGTCGTCGTGTTACGCTGTGACTAGTCTTGGCTTGACCGAGGCCCTTTATCACAATAAAGAAAATTCCTTCTTTCGTGGGAGACGACGTTTCACAATTTGCGTGCATATTATGTGTAGCATTTGCTGATTCATGTTTTTTGTTGAAAATAAACCCACACTCGAATAACATCATTGAATAGATCTGCCGTTTATTGTAAACGTTATATTACTATTGCTTATAGGTTGAACAATTGAAATTCATTCTAATTGACTTCAAAATCTATATTTACGGAAAGCTAAACTTAGAATAAATCATCGCACGAGCTGTAGTCAAGACCGTAAATGAGCGCTGTGCTTGCAAGCTTCATTTACTTATCATCGGTCTTGCGGTTCGTTTCAACAAACAGAAATATAGTACTTCATACGATTCAAAATTTTCGCATTATTGCATTATGATAGTCTTACTTCATTTATCGCCGTAGAGAATGTGCGGGTATATCCTTCCATTTAAATGAAAATCCATGAAGAGACAGTACGTTCACAGGTATTCAGAACATTTATGTTCAATTTGATCGCCTTCAAACTCCATCAGCATTGACAAATAAGATTTAGAAATCATCTAGGCACTTCTTAATACTCCGAATCATCCGAAAAGTAGTGTTTTGCAAAGCAAGACATGGTCTCCTAATGACGCATTTTCTTGATTTATTTATTTTTCTGCTATCCATTACTACAGGTTCTCTAGGGAATCTACGTGTTCTATGTACGAGAATATTTTGTTGACTTCGTAATCTGATTTCCAGAGACCCATTATACGGAAATACAACTGTTTGAGTTTATCTAAATCAACTCCGTTCAAGTTGAATTGGATCCACCCCACTACATCACGCAATTTATTCTTCGGATGCATTCGAACCTTTTCGGTTCAAAATGCTGATGTCATCTAAAAGGCATTTTCTAAGACAAACAACTTCCCTCGGAAAGAATTTAAATGAATATTCTAGAATAGTAGAGCTGCTTTCATGAAGTTCTTTTCCTTCAGTTCGTATTCTACAGGTGGTCGTGAGATCTTCCTTTTGCCAGCGTAGGGAATCACGCAGTGGATATATCGAAGAAATGGTTTGGTGTTGATCTCCCTCTTCACCCGGCTGAATAATGAAGGAACATACTTCAACTACTTCTATGAAACAGAAGGTTTATGTAACAAAGTTTTTAATCACCTACTTTAAAGTGCTTCTGAAATCATATGCAAGGCAGAATGTTTATCACCTCCCTGTTAGCGGTTCTTCCTTGTTCAGGATTGATTTCCTAACCCAGAGTTCTCTTTTGTGATACAAACGTCTATGGTAAGCCATAAAAATATTAATTTCCAAGGTTCTCTTCTCATTTTCCAGAAATCTTTCCTTACTTAATGAATTATTCTTCTTATTTTCTGGGAATAATACTGACAAAAACGGAAAATGCGAATGTAACATTTAATTGTAGGAATTTAATGCTTAACTTGTATTATTAATTTTTAAATAATTTTATTATTCTAATTTAGATAATTTTGGAAACAGCAGTTATCTTTGTTTGTCTCTTAAATTGGAAATTTTCTTCAATAAACCTTTTATATATACTTTATATTATTGAATTGATTAATTTGTAATTATCAATATGCTATTCTCCTTCCTCTTAGTTATGTGTTACGTGTTTATACGTTATATACTATATGGTTATAAATATATTAATGACTTCATCACCTAATACACAAACATAACCATTGAAATATGTTGCATTCAGTTTTGTTTTTTGTATTACACTTTGCTTCAAAATGAAAATTGTATGTTTGTATCACTCTTTCCTTATCATTAGTAATATTTGCTTTCATTTTATTCTATTTTCCAGTGATTGAGAAATTCATCATCAAAGAAAACACCTCACCAACATGTTCATTCCTTACTGATGGTACATTGTGCAGAGCATTCAGATAATCTATGGTCAGAGGAAAATTGCCAAATATTTGAGGTAACCAAAAATCAAATGAAAAGTATCTAAAGTTTGGTAATTGAATTTTGCTTTATTATAAGGAACTCATTTAAGAATGAATGGTAAACCTCTCAGTAATGTATTTTTTATATTTTATTCTTCTCTAGAATCTAGAGGGTGGGGACAGTACGTCGTAAAACGTTCACGTTGATGAATATATAGGAATATACAGAGAAGTAGATATATATAATAGATAAAACGCGGTCATTCAATATGGTGAAAGTGAAAAGGACGTTCATGTGATAGCATACCTTTTACTTTCCAGATGAAAAATTATTTCTCGTGGAATTTATTGTAACAAGATAGATTACTTTAATGGTTTCTAAAGTTCATTAAATAAAAATACTCATATCATTTCATTAGCTTTCTATAAAATATTTCTGAAATGATGATGGGCGAATTCTTCTAGGAGAAGTCTCACTAAATTGTTCTATATAAATGAAGCACAAAAGGTTTTGCAAGTAGCTTTTATTCCTCGTCACAGAACTGATTTTTCATCAAGAGTTTGTAATAACTTCAAGCAAACATTGGAGTACCATTCCCTTGATATTAAGTCCTCCGTAACATATACCTCTTTCAAAAGCAGCTGTCCTACTTATCTTTCACGCCACAATATTTCGATTAAAGGGGTCGGCTCTACTCCTGCAAATGAATTTAAAAAATCTAATCAGCACTGCGCCACTGGAAACAATTCTCTGGCCTTCGAAACTATTTTAAGAGTTATGAGGAACAGTGCTAGTAAATTTATTGAACTTTTGGTAAAGGATCATTTTTGTTCCATAAAATGTGGTTTCAGAGAATGATGAACAGTACAGAACCCATAGTTTTCAAAGGTAACCCGTCTTACGCTGCCTACATGTGTATAAAGGCTTGAGAAAATTAACTTCGCGTTTCCCGCTAAGAAATAAATTCACCTAGAGTAATAGAAGTTATCTTTCCCAATTTTGTAGCAGTAGAATTTGCGTTTTCCTTGAGAGTATGTCCACTGAATGTTATATCCCCTGACCGCATATGTTCAAAGGAATTTGCGAATTCTTCTTCAACATGATAAATTGCGTGAAATCGGTCAGTTCTGTGTCCACTGCTGACCCAGTCATTGATTTTTTTTCGATTATGCGTTTCTATAGAGAGTGTTAATGTCGGAATACCAAACAAACGAGCAATCTGAGTTTAAGTATGCGATCCACTTCGTCAAATACCTGCAGCTTTTCTTTAATAGGTTCCTTACTCTTTTGCTCGCGATTACTCATTTTTAAACGAAAGGTACGGATTTATGTTGCTGCAGCTGCTCTTGAAGAAACCCCTCCTTCATTACCAGAAGACACCAAATTCATCATAAATTAGAGAAATTAATTCTCTGTAAGTTGCCTAATATTTTCTAACTTCGATTATCCTTGTTTATAAGAAATCTCTCCCAATAGACAAGGAGGTACTTCCCAAGTAAATCGTTTAAAATCTCATTTTTATACAGAAAAAGAGTAAATTGGGATGAGTGAAGTTAAAATCTTATTCCCATTACCTTGAGGATGGCCTGAAAACAATCGAGGCTCATCGAGGATTTACTAATGATGACAGTGAAGAATGTTCTATTAAAATGAATATCTGTAGTGTTTCGATAATCCTTGAAGTATGATTTTGGGATGTATCGTATGCGATACTATCAATAATCTTAAATAATGCTATAATGCTAAAGACAATCTTTTTCCCACATAAGACAGATTATTCCCATTCCCGGATCCTCTGCAATGCACTAATGCCAATCATTCCACTCATTCATGAATAACAAATTGTCTGATACTGTCAGGGTCGCCCACTCACGTTTGACCTTGTGTGCAATGTTTCCTTGTAAAATTCTACATTGGAATTACTTATTTTATAAGAAAATATTTAAATTTTTTTTAACAGAACAATCACCAACTTGCTGTCTGAGCTGATACAAATTCAAAGTTAGGGTGAGAATTCCTTAATCACTATTTCTCATGGGAGAACGTGATGTAAAATTTGCCTGCTTTTGTTACCTTTTTCTGCAATCTCAATTTGTAAACATAATGAATAAATGAGAAAGGGAGTGCATTGCTTTGTGAGTGTTACCTTGATCATAAAACTGAGGCTTGGTCTTCATACAAATAGCAGACCATTGTTAAAAATATAATGAAAGCGTAAGAGAATTACAAAGCCAAGTTATGATGATAAGATGTTGCTTTCACTTTATCTTCTTGAAAGAATGTTCAGCTGGTTTTACTGCTATTGGAAGATGATGAAGGGATTGATATTTGCTATTACAGATATTAAAAATGTCTCTTGTTTTACAGGAAGTGTCTCTTGTCTCAGAAAATGTCTCTTGTTTTACTTTATTCCATGTTGGCCGTCCTTGAATTATGTTAAGATGATTTTTTCTATATCCAGATGTTCTCCATTTTGAAATTGTGACTGTGATTGGTGAGCACATGCACGTTTAACACTTTGGATTCCTGATCTACTGACCACTTCCACTTCTGGTGCTCACATTCTTCCCAAGCCAAGCATGCAGCTATAGAAGAGGAAATGGAACAGTATGTTGCAGGTAATATTTTTTATTTACTAAGGCAGTTGACATTCGTATCATAGGATACTGATTGGAAATCTAAAAGTATCTTCTGAATATATTTTGTAGATGAGTCATTGAGCATCTGCAATATAGATTTAACTGGTTTATAGTGTTATACCAGTCTGCCTAAGTTTTTATTCTTAGAAACTACATACTGAAAATGTATTACCAATGGATTTAGCCTGCATAAGAAAAGCTATTTATTAGGGGAGCTGGTGACTGATATCCAAAAGAGAACTTTCTGTCTGATAAACCGGTAATAGCCTTGATCGAATTCTTCAATGAAATTGTACAGCAATGAGAAAGATTCAAATTTACATGCTTAATTGGGTAGTAAAAGTGCATAAAAATAAATTAGTAATAAATGAGATTTTGGCTATCCCACGCCAATGCTTATTCATATCTGTGTGCAAGATCCTGTTAGATTAAATAATATTAAAATGTTTTTTTTTTTTAGACTTATTAAGGTATTTAGAGTTTCTTACTTCTTCTCCATGTTGAAATCCAACAAATTAATTATTGGGGCAGGAATAGTTATTCTAGAAGTCCTGCTGATGTCATTTAGTACATACAGAACAAAATGGGAATTGAAACAAGGATGTACTATATTAAATACAAATGACATACCTACTTGGCTATTCCATGAATGATGAAAATGTTTACTCAGGGTAGCAGCCACATATTAACATACTCCATGTAGCTGTAAAGGTTTCATGGATTAATCAAAATGGAAATTCTTTTCGATAGATAATAGCTTGATGGATAATTATGAATCTAATCAATGAGAATCAAGGTTGAATTCAGAATAAAGTCTGAACATTTGTGTGGCCAATAGTATCTTCAAATCATATAACATAGCTAGCTTGTTTGAGGTAATGTATGTTTTTTTGACAATTTATAGAGGGAAGTGATGGTTGGAAGATTCACCAAGTTTATTTAGTGAATTTGCATCCATGTTTATTATGTTGAGAAGATTGTATGCTATATATCTTGAAAGGAACTACATATTTCGTTGAATGAATTTTTGCAGAATCACCTGACCCTTAAACTGCGGAAAAGATATTTGTATGTTTTCTAAAGGCAAATGTGGGTAAACATTCTTGCATGTGTTCACCTAGAAGGAAGATAATAGGAACTCGTCGGTCAATGAACTAAGAGACAAAGGTTCTCCAAGTGCCAACAGCGGCAAACGTGTAGGGCGATTCAAGCATTGGACCCTATGTGATCATGAAAACTTTGCTTTTGAAACGTGCATTAGGGATTCTGAATAACTTGTGACTGCTAATCGATTATCTGTTTCCCGGGAATCGCCCTAGACGGTTGCCTCTGTCGGAACTTGGAGAATCTTTTTCTCTTATGTTTCAACCTGCTATTTCAATTTTATGGCCCTGTCTTTCAATGAAGAGTCCAATCACCAAGTCCTCTCCATTCTTTGGGAATGGGTTTATCTCAAAAGGGTTTTTACTTACCTGGGAAAACCCAAATATAAAAGGTGCTATCTTTAACCCCTCTAATGTTTTTCCTACTTATCTCCGTTATTGGCTGCCTTAGGGTGAATTTGACTTTCTTCGTGATTAGTCAGTATTGTTATAATTGAGATATTTGAAAATTATTTGGTATCAAAATTAACAGAGAACTGCAAAGAAAGTAATCTGAACTGCATATTGAATCAAAATTCCTATTACATAAATAAAAATTGGCAATCAAATATCCAATAATATGAAGTAATTTAATTTCTCGGCAGTAACTGTTGATTGAATCCTTAGGATTGAGGTCTGTCCAGATTATGAGGGTCTATACCTGCTACCACTTGCCAGTTGAAGAAAGAATTATCTTTTGCACACAGTTAAAGGGAAAATGAGATGAAGGCAGCTCCCTCAGCCAAGGGAAGGCATAGCAAATACAAGAAAATCTCAAACCTGAAGAATTAACTAAAAATCAGTCATGTTTACTGAATATGTCTTTGTCTCTCCTGTACCAAAAGTTACAGACATTTACACGGAGAAGTTACAGATGTTGGCAGTCTATCAGAGAGAGTAGAGGAACTGGGTGGACCTGCTCTTCTACAGATGGCAATCAAAGAGTGATGCAAATCATCTTCTATATTTTGCATCTTCAATGAACAATGAAGAATTTGACTATCCTGAATTTTATTTACTGAAGTGAAATATTTAGCTTTAGTTTTCTTGAATGAAATACTCCTTACAATTTCCACGACTTTTACATATATCTTTAATTAAATGTTTCTCATTTCACAAGCAGGTCCTTAAACATTTATAACTTGCAGTCTTTATATTTCTTGTACCAGTTATTGATGCCACTTGTATGCACAAGAATTGTGATCATTCCTTAGAAATGTTACATATTTCATTCTATTTAAGCTGATTTTTTACTGAATATAGACAATAGATGATGATGACAGTCTGTATAGTTATGAAGATCATTGAAGCTGGAGGTTTGCATTTCATGCACCTTGAGCAGAGAAAGAGCTCTAATTATATAAGAGTGTAGCTTATCCAATGTGTCTAAAATGAAATAAAATATCATCAGACTTTGTAATCATTAGAATATTCTAAAATGTCTCTGTAAACTTATCCTTTACTAAAAATGTATTAAATAGCTTAATCCTTTGATTGACTTTTATTTACCCCCAAATATGGAAGGAAATTTTATGGCAGATATTCCCATTTCTCTTAAAAGTAATCCATGACATAGATTTTTAACACCTTATATAAAGATTTGAGAAGATTTTCATGACAAGGGAATTTTACATTCTCCTAAAATGCTGTAACTGATTTTCAGAATAAAGCAACACCTTTTTTACCTTTGACTAGGGACTGATAACACCTTGTTGATTGATGGCCACAATTGCCTACTCTGAAATCACTGTTTGTTTCACATCAAAGAACGTGGATCAAAATGTTAGATGTCGAGCAGCTAGATCGATTACATCTATCATGTCCTCCTCTAGACTTACATAATTAGTGAGGAATGGTGTTAATAATGAAATTAGAATTTAAGGACATGGTGCCATGAAGATGATATTCTCTTTTGGAATCAACAAAAGCAACTTATGTAATTGATGACGTTCTTTATGAAGGAGACATAATATTTTCTTGTATAAAAGTATTCATTCACACTGAACAATAAATAAAATGAAATTAGTAGATGATGGTAAGAACAAAGTAATTCAATAAATTTAAATATTCTTTTACGTAATAAATACAGTTGGAGATTATCAGAAAAGGTGAAATTTTAAATCATTGGATACAGTGCAGTATAAATGTAAGAAATTTTATGGAAACATCTGTAGTACGTAATCAATAGCCCACACTCATTGGAGCCCTACGGATATTTACCAGCAATTCCAGTTCCCTGTTCCTCATACCTTTTCTCTGAAATGAAGAATATAGGACAATTTAGCATTTCTCATAAAATTTTATGTGGTAAGACTGTTTAACTGTGAAGTTTTATTTTGTGGAAACCCAAATGATTCCACTTGTAGGTAATACGAAATTGATTACAATGATTTTATCCAAGATTTTCATCCAATAATCGTTATAATTTTCAATGTAATGTAGATATATGTGAATGTATGTTGAAAGTTTAGCTCACCAATCCTTATTGACAATCCATTGAGAAGAGTAAATTCGTTAAAACACATTCATTAGCGAAATTAAAGAATTGGAGAAGTTTAGATATTGAATATTTCTGAATTATCGCCTAAACCCACTTTTATGATTGTACAATATGCATTCGAATCATAAAATTGTATCCCTAAACTCCCAGACATATTTATCCAGGCTTCGCTATGATGGAACAAGAGAAATCATATACCGTCCTTCATCCTAAAATTCGTAGCTATGGTATGACTGTTCAGGAACTCGATTTTGGCGGAATCGGTGCGGTCACTTTTCTGAAGCTGACTCATAGCAGTCGGAGCATTTGAACTGAGCGGACCTGTCTCTGCTGGCGTCTCTCAACGTTGGACAGCTTGGCAATGTAAAAACTTCTGAAAAGTCCTAGTTTTTCAATGTTTATGGGTCTTATATCTTACGGATGACTCTTCGCGATTGCAACGAACTTCCGATTCGATGGTTTTATGTCAACCTTAGTGTTTACAATGCCTTATTTCCTTTCTAGTGGCCGGATAACTTCGTGTATGTGCGGCAGGACAAGAGTGTTGCAGGTGCACTGTGCTATTCTCCCGCGCTACAGGATAATTCTCCACTATGTTGCAAAGTCGACGGAAGGTGAAGTTTCAGAATACTGTCATTACTCTCTTTCTCGGAAGATGGGTATGTACTTTTCAGTTTGGCCCTCTTAGTGTAAGAATATCCTAAACTTTAAACATAACTCAATAATGGAATAGTTTTTTAGGCTCCGTGTTTCATACTAAGGGTAGTCGTGACTCATGCACCCGCTGCCACGCGACGAAAGGCGGCATACACAGTTGAGTTATTAGATATTTTGGTCGAAAAGAAACGCAGAGTAGCTTCATCATATCGAAATAACTTTGAAAATTCCATCAAATTCGATTAGTAAATTTTCCCGAAATGGTCGTAAGTCGAACCCCGCGAATCAACGTCAAAAAATATTCGTAATCGCTGACGCTAAAATCTCTGCAGATCTCTATTTATATATATTCTCTCATTCATTCATACCAATAGGCCAAATTATCCATTTAATCTTAATGGAAATGCACGATCTTGGCTTCAACAATCGTATTTGTCGTCAAGGGGACCTGAGGATTTTTTTGAAACCACTCTAAATAGCCTCAGGATTTCATCTCAGAAGTGATTACATCTGTCATTCCGTGAGTATTTGAAGATACTTTTACAATACAAGTTGCCTTAAGATTCCATCTGAAATGAAGAAAGTTGGGTTGGGCTGAAAAGATAGGCGTTTAATGCAAAATTGCATGTGTAAGGATAGCTGATGGGTAATCAGAATGGCATGGTTAGAGAGGGGAGTAAGACATCGTTGTCCTTTGTCACCATCTCTTTTTGACATATATTCAGAAGAAATGGTCAAAGAAGCTTGTGATGAAATAGATAAGGGAGTAAAAGTTGATAGGGAAGTCGGTAAGATATGCAGACGATAAGGCTATTGTGTGCGATTCTGAAAGGGGTTTGCAAATCCTAAGTGATGCACTAAACGATAAAGCAAAGGAGTTTGGGATGAAAATAAATGTATGAAAAAATGCAATTATGATGTTTTCTAAGGGAAAGTAATGTAAGTTAACGATAAGGGTGAATGGGGAAAATGTAGAACAAGAAGATCAATTTTCATCCTTGGGCAGCCTTCTTTCTGTGGATTGAAGATGCTCAACAGAGATTAGAAAAAGGATAACGTTAGCAAAAGAAGCTTTCATGAAGAGAAGGGAACTGATGACAAAGGGCCTTGATAAAGGAATCAGGAAAAGATTGGTAAAATCCTTGGTGTTGATTGTAATGTTGTACGGATGTGAAACTTGGACGTTTGGGTGTGATAAGTTACTGGGAATTTCAGGAAAAAGGAATTAAATAGGGAATGTGGGGGCACATGAATCTATCGAAAGGTAGAACACATATATATTCACTTTTGAAGTAATTAGAATTGGATAGGATTACAAAAAGTATATATATTTCACGCTATCTTTTGATATGATTAGATAATATCATTGCCTAGAAGCCTTGAATCCGATAGTTTATATTGAGAAAGAAATATCTTCATTGTAAATTCATATCTATTGGAACTATGAATTCGGAATCGTATTTTTAGCATAACAAATTTTAGTAGATATCCTCATTAGTAGTATGCTGTTGGAGAAAGGAGATAATCGAAGGAGAAAGAAAAGAATTCACTCATAGCCCTGGAATCTTTTTTCTATCGCTTGAAAGTTCGGCTAGTGGTGGTAACTGCCCTCCCTCGCAAAAGGTTGCTTTCGTTCCTGAGCTCCATTCATAGATGATTCATGCTATGCTCTCGTAAATATACATGGTAAGGAGGAATGCGACACGATCCTCTGAAAGTGGATTCTCGTCGTTCATGGCATTGCAAAACTTTCTCGTGATGGAACAGTTATTTAATTAGAATGTTTTAATGGAAGGCCTCCATCGCCTCCAACATAGCCATTCTCGCGATTTCATTGATGAAATTCAATGACTAACTACGCCTCATCACTTAGTTATGTATCGAATACTGCTTGGTGGAGCGACTCGATGATCTTTTTCTCGATTAGATATAACCGTAGAGAGATTTGTTTTCGGAATACCAAACGCATGTTAATCTAAGTTTTGCTACGCGGTCCACTTCGGCCAATAGCTTTTTTCTAGAGTCTGGTATGAATTTGCATTCGTTTACTCATTTTTGAACAAAAGGTATGTATTAAGGTTTTGAGCAGGAAATGAGTTCTGTCAATAACTTTCTATAAAATTGAATGTTTTGATAAGATTTCGAGGATGATCTTGACATTCGTTTTTATACATGTTCGGCATGATTATGTTCCATTCAGACTGTAGTTTCTCGCCAGCTTGCTGCAGTATTCCGCAGCCTTTACAAGAACTTGCTGGTGAACTTACAATGTTAAAAATTTCCAAGTATTTATAGTATGCTAAGGTGCGGTTTAAGGTATATTTTTTTTAAAAATTACCTAATCTTAGATGTCTACCTATGCCTTATAACCTACGCTACTTCTTCCTCTTTTCTGGTTTAGGTTTTAGGAATCTTCAGACTTCACTTCTACCATCCCTTTCATGGTGTTGCGACCCTTTTTTTTACCATCTAAATGATACTCCAACGCCTGCTTTGGGTAAGTTTCCTTAGGTTTGCAGTACACCCAGGCCTTCTCTTAATGACGTGTTCCATAATTTGTCTGACGTTGCACAGCCTTACACGGTCCTAAGAAATTTTATTTCCTACGACTGTGTTTATTTGATTTTATTTTGTTTCGCTGCATAACATTCGGATAAAAACTACGTTTGTAAAATTGCCAATAATATATGAATCACTATCTGGGTTTCTTTCCTGATTTTACCTTTGAAATTTCTTCTTATTCTCCCACAAGTTATCACGAAAAAGTTAATTTCATTCTTATATCTCTGTCCTCGTTGTACGTCATATTGCATCCCTAACACTTGAAATGAGGCACCTGTTCCTATGAAAATTTTTTTTAAGTGATTACTTTCTAAAACTTCCTTTGGTTTGGTTATTCTCTTGAAATATTCAGGTTAAACCTTTTGCTCAGTGTTTCTAAATAATAGACCATTTGCAATTTATGTTCTCCAGTTTGGAGAAATACTTGATCATCGGCAGGGAACATTTTAATCAAGTTCTCGGAAGGCTATACAAGGTGCTGCATTGTCTTCTTTCTGTTATTTCAGAAGGTTATCTACATGAAGACAGAACTAAGCCCTTGATAGACCTTGCCTAAAGTCTTGGTTAATGACATATTCTGTGCCAACAGATTCCCAGCATCAATCATCATACTGGAGCTCCTGTACAGGTTAAGAGTAACTTGTATGAAAATTTCGCGAAATTCTCTTTTCTCTTGAATTGTGAACACCTCGTTTCTCAAGCATTTCTTTATTTCTGGATATTTCTATAGCCCAAAATTATTGTAGCTCTGAGTAGTATTAAACTCTGAAACTAATTAATGCTTTAAAGATATTCTGGGATAGTTTCGAACTAAGAGAAACGACACTGTAGTGCAGCCTTTTTCTAAAAATGAAAAATATTATAGTTTGAAATGTTGCGACATTCCCACGCAAGCTACATTGAAGTGTAAACAATCTTTCGTTGTACGTAATTGAGTCTCCTTATTGTTTTGTTTCTAATTTTCTCTCAATCTCAGCCAAGGGTGTTGTGTTAGCATGACGACATGCACATAAATAGGTGTATAATAAATTCGAAAACAACAGAATCTGGTATTTTTATTGTAAACAAATCAGATTAAATGTGATTTGTAGAATTTTCACATTCCTTTTGATCTTGTTAGCGTAATATTCATTTCCATCAATCTCAAGAACATACGTCAGGTATATTTTTGGTACGTGGTATAATTATCACAAGTAAACCTGCCACACTTTTTGATGGGTGAAAATGCTATGGTAAATGTGCCACTTTGGAATTCTGTGGGCGGTAAAAATGAAACGGGAAAATTTTTACGGTGAGGCATAACAATTTCGACTGTTGAATGTTTAAAACGATTTTGTCAATGGCTCAGATTTTTATAGTTAGTCGTGTATAAAATGCAATCACTTTGTTATATGTCAATTATTTTAATCATCTTCACGCAATAATATAATTTTGGCAATGTTAAGAACAGTTTCGTATATCAGGCACGCCACTATTTATCACTATTGGCGAGAATGAAATAATTTTTTTCAGTTTTTAATCATTTTTACGTCTAAAATCAATTATGCACTATTCGCTTGAGAGGGTAAAAGGGAGATGAAGATAGCTATGAACCGCTTTCAAGTTGCTATCTACAAGATTAATCGCAAAACCGAATGAAAGTAGTTATCTAAGTAGTGGAAGGAGAGGGGTCGATATGTACATTTAAATAGCTGTGTTATGGGCATCAAACCGCTCGTAACCACATTTCGTTTATCTTGAACAGTATGGTTTTGCGAAGATCCAGTTTCTTTAATGGGTTGTTCTTCCTGGATTGCAATGAACGATTTTGTATACTCTCTAGTTTCATAGCATTGTAGAGCTGAAATCTTTACTAGTTTAAAACATAACGAGTTATTTCCGTCATCCCTTCCTTGAACCTTCTGACTAACCTTCACAATGTTTAATATTTTCTAGTTTATTACTAGATGGTATTTCTCCAATCGCTTAAAAGCAATTCTAATTTGTAAAAGTCAGAGTTTGTTATGCTTGGTAATACTTCATAACGCTTAATGAATTAATTTTTTTATATATCTGAGAAAATATTGCAGATTAGGAGCAGTTAACGATAATAGATGTTGTCTGATGATGCTGTTCACAGTCGGTTAACTATGTATCCAATTCCAATGTACTCTACTACTATTACCCATTACTATTATTATCCAACACCATGTACCATTCCAATGTACCTCAGAAGAGGATATAGAGACTTTGATTCGAAAAGAAAGACTAGATGTGGCTGCAGAATATCGCGGAACAACAGCCAGAATACCTTTGATTTTTTATCCGCCCCAACTTAAGTAAAAGCATCCATCTTTTCGAAATATATTTAACACAATTTGCGATTTATTTACTTTTCCATTACGGTGTGCGGGTGAAACGTATCAGTTTCCTTAAGATATAAACAAATTTCCGACAAAATGTCCATTGTAAAGCTGTGTTCAATATTTTCCCCTTCCTAAGAGAAAACGGGTTTTCTTGAGGAAGAAACAGCTTTGGTGTTTTATTCACGATTTGGAACGTTTTTAATTCTGCCTGTTAAGTTACATAGCATACGCATGCAAGGAATTCCCGCTCGCCAATATTCTGTCTTCTAATTTTTCTCACTGGATTGAATTATGGTAAATTTTCCTTATTGAAGTTCAGGTTTCGTGGTTTATTAGTGAATTAGAATGCTTTACATATTCGTCATATTCTTGACCCGCGTGTGATTGATAGTGAGGGAATATAAATTGCAGCAGCTAAGATGGATAATTGTAGAGAAATTAGCTACACTTTGTGATGGGATTTACGTTAGAACCAGGTCTCCGAGTCCTTGATCTTGGAAATTTTGTAAAATATTTCCCAAAATCTTGGATTGCAGCTGTGTTGTAAAACATCTTGTTGTTATTACTCTATTAAGAACCATTTTCCAAACGGCCGAAGGGTTTCCTCCTCTTATATACTAAGTAGAAGGTATTCTATGTTTACCCCTTGGCTTTGGACTGCCCCCTAAGTCAAATCCTTGGTACGCTGTGATTAATACAAATGGTGATGGGGAAAGATATACTTTGAGTGTATTATGTAACGTAGGACACACGCTACAGCACTTTCTAATAATAGGAATGCAAATATACGTAAATAACAAATGATAAAGATGAGGCTTCGTGGAAGAATTGTTAATAAAATCTGGCAAATATGATCATGTTAACCTCGACCAAAGGGGTAATTCCTACCTATGTCAATCCCTATTTTTTATTTAAGTATAATTAGGTATTGTATATTTGTTGAAAGTGACATTTTCAAAATCATTGCCTTTGGTTTCATAGATGCAATTTGACCTGAGGTCCTGCAGCGGTGAGTTCCTCTCCAGGGGTGCCTTTCGAGGACGACCCGGCACATTCCGGCCTCCTTCCGTGGAATTGACCGCGAAGAGCCAGAATAAGGGGGTGATACTTGTGCGTTGTCAGTGCTGTGCGAGTGTGAAAGCGAGAGAAGTGTGATTTGAAATCTGTGCATCTTTGAGTGTTCAGTGAACGCTGTATTCAGTGATTAGTGTATGAGTGACAGTGTATATGTACGTGAACACAGACAGTCTTGGAATACTTATAATTAGGTAAGTTAATATTCTTTCTTTGCTTCTATGTATGATTTGGTGATGGGCATCAGAGGTTTTCCTAGGCGTAGTAATAATCACCAATGCGTCCCTGCAGTGTTATAGGACGGTATCCCATATACCTTTCTTTATGCTCCAATCTTATGAAATAATCAGTATGTCCCGAGGTTGTGAGCTCCTGTATTCTTTTCTACCCCTATTCTCCACTGTGTTAATTGTTAAATTTAAAATCTTTTAGAGTGGGGTCTGGCTAATCCTCCATGATGCTACATTTCTTCTGTGAATTAACGCTTTATGAATGAATAGTTTTCATACATAGAAGGTTTAAGGCAATGCTGTAGCTGAAGATAATTTCCGATTGCTACATTGAAACTAAATTTGCTTTACCGGTTAAAAAACACTGAGGTTTGATAGAATATCCATTCCTTATTAAGAGTTCATTTGTAAAAATTTGGTGTTAGAATGATAGATGAATAATTGAACAGCCATAATACCTTTTTACATCATAAATGCGTGATATATGGATCGTATGCCATGCATAGCATTATTAAAGTGACTAGATTTTTACATTCCCCCACCATTGACCTGGTGGGTTCTAATGGAAGATAATCGTTCTCTAAATGCTCTTGACACTATTATATTAATTTTAACTTCCCATGCTACTTCGATTGCCGATATTTTTTCACTTTCAATAACTTGTATAGCATTTTGAAAAAGAGATGCTTGATTGTATATATGAACTATAGCCAAAGTTTTGAGTATCTTTTTCAAAAAACTCTACTTAATTTCTAGGACATTATCCTGTGTTGGAAAGTAGGATTTCAGAGGATTGTAGAATTTAAAATTTCTTTCCATGGCTAGCAAAGGGGCTTACCGGCGCCTTTTACAGTTTCCAAGAATTTTTTAATATTTGTCATCCGCTGATTAGCTAAATTCTTTCAGCATTTCAACACTCACGATGTGCATGTGGAAATACATACACTAGATACACAAGAATATGTTTTACTAAGGAGATTTTCCACATCCATGATCAACAAATCAGAAGCTGCTTCAACGGCGATATGTATTATGTGCGCTGCACAACCCACACAAACAATGTTTTCGTACAATTTTTAAGAATATCCTATTTGTGCCTCTTCTCGCTATTCCTCCAAAATTTGAGTTCGTATTTTCTTAATTATGAAGTATGATGACCTACGTTACTGCGTCTATAATTTGGATTTTGTATTAATTAAGTATTATGATATTTTGTGGAAGCTTGAAAATACTTCTCGAAACGGTATGCTTTAATTACATATTTGATTAAATACTACATAGAAAGCATTTCAGTTTCGAACTCCTTTCAAAGCATCAATTTTTAGGCCCGCAATAAGAATTATAATCTTTACCTCGCGTACTCAAAATCGCATAGATGAAACGTTCAAGGATCGATCTTACATAGAGGAATTCCATCGAGAGAGCACATTAAACTTCAAAGTTCAAAAATGTGACACGACAGCATCATAATCGCACAGAATATGGAAAATATCCTTAGTGTATCGAGGAGCATTTTAGTTTGGCTACCCTGTTCTACCGAATTCAAAATGTATTTCCTAATTTGTTTATTCTTAAGCAGTACCATAGCAAAGACTTTTACATTGGATATATAGCGAATAGCTATCAGATTAGTCATTGGCCGCTAGTCAAAGTAAACACTTGTTATATTTAATAACTTTTTTGAATTGCCAATGGACTCTTAAAGTGATCGTATTTTAAAATAACTCGATTTTCTTGGACAAAATTTTCGATTGTAAATTTTGAATACAAAACTATGAAAATGGATATGTACGGGATTTTGACTCCGTCAGTACTTTGCCGTCAAAATAAAAGCTTATTTCATTATCTTTTTTATAATTTTTGATTACAGTATAAACAGTTTCAATAATCATAAATTGAATTATCTCTGTGTACTAATAGAATGGTTTTGATTAAATAATTAGAATTTAAAATTACGAACATAGACATCAATACAATGTCCACGTTATCAGTGCTAAAATGGCTGAATTCAAAATAAAAACATTATCTAACATGAATAAACATGATGTATGTGAATAAGTGCATGATAACTTTTATTCGAGTACCAAAAACCGCACGACTTTGACACTTTAGATGACTTCAAATGTACTCCTAGCGCAGCTAGCAGTTTAAATCTTATTTACTTTATCGTCCACAAAATACGATGTCTTTGTGGCGGTATCATTTTTATTTTGTGAGATTTTTCAAATGCTAAATAAGCCGACATTGGGTCGATTAAATCTTATTATGGATACTTTTTTAAATATAGTGCCAAGTACGACGTTTATCTGCCAATATCCGCCTTCCTTTGAAAGGATATTCATACATCGAACAATATCATCCATTTTTCTATCGATTTCAGGCTAATCTTGGAAGATTTTTCATTTATTGAGCGAAGTGATTCGTTTTTCGCATGATCTTTGCCTTGATTCGCAATATCTTTTAAATATCGAGATAAAAAGGGCGTTTTTGAGGCGATATCATGTTTAATTTGGACAATGTATATTTTGGAAAATTACTCATATTGTTACGTTTAATTGGATTCCATGTAAAATTTAATCACCTCTCCGGTTCAAGACAAATTACATTCTTCATTAAGTGGTAATGCGATGAAACTTTCTGAGGATTGAGAACGGACAGTGAGTTTTGCAACACATATTATGAATATTTTACGTGAAAGGCAAGATGTATAAAGTGTTCTTGTTTGGAGCTTATAGCACCGCCCTTAGGATATGTAGGATAAATATTTACGGGTAATATTTTACGTCTTATATTTTAACCTTAGCCACTTTGCAGGAGTTGGAATTATAACCCAACGTCAAACAGTCATTAAAAATTGAAACCAGTTCTTCTAATATTATATCAGGGAACGCCTGAAACATTTTCGAAGTGATCCCATCGCGTCCCAGAGCTTTGTTAAGTTTTTGATCGCATTCGACCGCCGTACAGTGGGCTAGAATCGAAAAAAGCTTGAGTAGAAAAGCATGAAAGTGGTCAATCGTTAGATTTCGTATTACTAAAAAGACAGCGAAACTGTATTCGAGGATTCCACACGGCGAGGAGTGTGGACCGCGCAGCGCTTACGAAAAATCTTTATTCCCAAGTTGGCAACTGAATTGAAACAATTTCTTCTGATTCCACATCTAGATACTTCTGACGTGGCATAAGAGATTTGATGCATTAAGGCCGTTTTCCTAATTATATTCCTTACTTTATCTCGTAAATGTTCCGAAATAGGTGTCCGCCATTTCGTTGCTTTAAATGAGCAAAAACTCATTTCTGTAAGGGGTAATTGCAGATAGTCAAAAGATAAAGAATTGATGTAGATCATTGCATCAATTTTTTTATAAAAGTATCTATTTAAACCCTCCTTGAAAGCAGCAAAGTTGAACGCTTATCTGAAAAATCCGAGAGATTTCTGTGAAAATTGTTCAAGTTTGAATCCGTGTATCTTTTTAACGGGTTCAGATATCCAAAAACGACGAACAGGAACATGATTTCAATCATTTTTAATAAATATGCGAAGTTACAAAACCAGCTCTCTAAAAACAAGGAAATCTTCCGAAATAGTTCTGGGTTCGACATCTAGACATTTACGTGGCACGCTTTGTTATGTGCGACGGTAAACTGGGAGATGTTATTCCCCCACGCGTAAGCACACACGCACACAAACGCGCGCACGCCACGTACACACACGTGTGTCAGAGTATTATGTAGCAGCTGATAACATATACACTTGTAAGGACGTGTGTATGTGTCATCAAATGCTCTCATCATACTCTCACACTCAAAGAAAAAACATCCCTCCCTCAGTAAACCTCTGCCACTTCTTATCCCTTCCCTTTTTCTCCTCTTTATTCCCAAAGGCTGATATTTATTAAGGGTATTCATTAAAAAATATCATTGAGTACAAATTCTCCTGGCCTTACATATTTGAACGTCTATACATTAATCAAGGTTTTATATGGCCTAGGATGGAATCATTAAAATCTTTAATAATATTAGTATTTTTCACAAAACATTATTAGTATATAAACTTAAATATGCTTATACGTCGATCAAAATATATATTTCATCTAGGATATTAATGTAATATTATAATTAGATTTTACATCAAAGAGAAACATAATACATTAACAATATGTCTAGAAATATAATTAAAGGTAACAATAAAAAAATCAACATTTGCATAAAGAAAATCAAGAGAATTTTATTATATTTCATTTCATTTCATCTTCAATGATATTCGCCCAGAACCCTTCCATTGCGTCACCATCTAGTTCTTCGTGTCCTTTGGTTATTTCTGCATCCTTTAACCTTGACTCATCAGCTTCTCCATATCCCTGAGACTGCAATCCACTGCATGAGATGTGTACACCATGCGTGCGTTGTTCTTTAAGTCTTCTGTTACCAGTTGCCCCAGAATTGCTCCTTTCAGTTACAGGGAAAGACATACAAATCAAATGAAATTACCTGAAATGGTAACTCATTGAAGAATTGATGCACATGCAAACTCGACATAACCTTTATTTGTACACTTTAGCTTAAGGTTTTAGAGCAGATTACATTCTAATGATTTGAAAATCTAATGATACGAAAATTATCGTAAAATAATTTATCATTTAATGGAAATCTTTTGTGTTACATATATCAAACCGAAAATTTAGCCCACTGTAAATTAGGTAAAATGTAGGCCATAATTTCTGAATGTCAATCATCTACTGCTTAGAGAAAACCCTTGATGTCTTTAAGATTTTTTAAAGTAGTCCAAAGGCATTGGTCAACAAGGAGATTGGTTATCTAAAACTCAAAAGTTTACCGAATTTTTGTTTCATTTTATCAACGTTCTTCTTAATTCGAATCGAATAGAGTATATTCCTCGACCAAACTGACAATCACTCTCAAATTTACACTCAAAAGTTGGCTTACATGGTATTTATGTAGATTTAGGTCCTAAATAATTTAAAATTTTGATAGAAAAATTTAATTAAATTCCCTTGCCTTTGGTTCTCACGTAGAATTTGTAAGCCTCTATAATTATTATAACACTAGAAAATTAATCTTATATAATTATCCTCAATGTGTATGTATTTATTTATCCGATGTCAGTTACTTACGTAAGAAATTCATGGGAGAAATATCGGAACATTAATTTGATGCACTTCCGGACGTGATATGGGTTTAAATTTACGAATTCATTTAAGGTCAAATAGAGAGATATTTGTCTATCCAAAGTATCCTTGATTCTCTGGATGACCCGAAACACTCCCATAAGAAATGCACGTAAAGTTCGTTTTCATCGGTTGCAGATCTGTAGCAGGGTTTAATCTAAAATAATGGTCCTACGAAATCGAGACAATTAAATAAAAATGAAATAAATGTTCATATTTTTGTCGGATACATGGTCGAATATCGTATTTTGGTCAAAGTTTTGAGAAGCATGACGTATAATTAGTGTAATTTTGCGTGTATAAAAAACTCCTAGCAACAAATTGTTGAACCTTACGCTCATACGAATACAGAGAAAAAATGTCATGAGAAGTGTAAGGGGAAATACAGTCGACATTACACGCTACGAAAAGTATTCGAAAACTTTGGAAATGTTGACTGATCCAAATAACTTTTCAAATAATATAACCTTCTATACTGTAGATGGCTTAAAACTGCACGTCGAGAATAGAGGTTAAAATAATAAAATGCTTCCTTCTGAAATTATGGAAAATTCTCACCGAAATAATTCCGAAGGTAGTAATGAAAATAAAAGGTGATAATGCTTTACCCACAAAATAAACAAACACTTTATACAACGTGTTTTCGCGGATGCTATGCATTAATTTTGTTACTATATAACAATTGCATAACTGAATAGCACTTAATTTGGTTGTTATTCTGCTGAAACAGATGATTGCGATAATAGTAGAATATTTTTCTATAGAGTAAATTTATTTCCGCTAATCTTACGGGAGAATTAGCTGATATATATGTATAAGATTCATATCCATTCTTTCATTCTGAACAGCAACGTTGAGGACAAAGACCTAGGATAGGAAGGCATAGCTGAATAGAAAGGGAAATATTTTGAAGATGGAATCGGAGATAGGCATAGTTGGAACGCAGTCAAAACTTCCTCTGGTTTACATACCGTAGGCATTCAATAACAGAAAAAGTTGTATGAGTACCTCAGAGAGAGTGAACCTTTGTAACAGGTCCAAGTTTTATGCCGGATCGCAGCCGAAACTCTCCATTGCATTATTCATTATATGCACTCTTACTTTTAGATACAAATATTAAGACTGCAATCTTATGGCCTTTCATTAAATATTTTTTTCTAATTCTAAGTTTAACTATTATCGTTTGATCAAATGATCAACTTTTCATTTTGTTTTTAGCAGTTAATATGAAACATTCTCTTTTTAAACGTCACTTATATATTTTGATGCAATTTGAAGAGAGAAAAGTCAACCAAAAGTGATGTTTACAAACAGTGGTTACAATGTAAACTGTTGAAGACGTTAGTTTGGGAAACAAGAACGTACTTGAACTTCAGAATAGCTTAGAAAGTAAGTGAAAACGATGAAGGTATACAACGTTGAGTCACACGGCCTTGAGATAACACTGAGTCGTTACCATGAAACACTAGAAGTAAATATGACAATGTTTACATTTTCACTGAATGTAAACGAAAGTTGTTTGCAGAGAGAGGAAAGGTTATTGGCATCGGGTGTATGAGGAAAGTATGCGAGACTCCGAATGTCTCAGAAAGAGTTGAACTAATTCCTAAAGAAGATTTTGTCCGTACAGTAGCTAATTATATATATATATATATATATATATATATATATATATATATATATATATATATATATATATAATATTTAACGTCTAACTTTCTATGTCTTAATTTAAAGTAATATTTGTTTCAAATTAATAGCAGACAAAGGAAATACCGATTGTTTAATCTTGTATAAGCTCAAGTGGTTTTTATATAAAAACAGGATTCTTACATTTTCCATAAAAGAAATTAAACATTATCAATTGTAATTATTATAAAACTCGCCACTTGTGGTCCTCTGGTAAGCCTTCCTCATCCACTTCAGTGTCCTTCCAAAACTCCGAAAGGAATGCAGAGATGAAATAGCAAAATCTGGAAAAAAATAAAAACATCAAATTAATTCATTCGTGAAATCATGGGATAGTACTGTATTGTGAATGTAATGAGAGTGATCAGCTACCATTGACAATGATTTTAAATTACGATATTGTTTGCTATCATAACCAAGAATGTCTTCTTTCACGTCGTAAATATTTTAGTGGAATTATTTTCGTACTTCATTCAGTATATATGCTATTCGACATAAAAGTCATAGAGGAAGTATTGTATTACTTCAGATAACTATTTAAACTCTTTATATATGTATTTATGAAATAAATTATTATATTTTAAATTACTTAATTAAGTAAATGTTTCTCGTATTAGCTAAAATTATGCTCTTGGTATATTTACGTATACATATGAATCGTGAACACAATGAAACATTTACAAAATGACGAAAAACGATGAATATTTACAATCAATTTAACCAAGTTTAATTCTCGGTACTTACCAGGCAATGATGAAGTCCTAAAGCAGTCGCAGGGATGTCTTGACGCTACAAATACACTTAAATACCATTAAGTCACTAATTAATCATCGATCCCAAACAATTTACAAACACGTAGAACTTAAAATACGATAACTGAATTCCGTATCGACTGAAATTCAAATGAAATTCGAATTTCGAAACGGTTTTCTTGAATATCCTTCAGCAGTTCTTCACCATCAGATGTCTTCTAATCAACTGAAGATTTTCCCTTCAAATTAAGTTTTAAACAAAACGGAGAGATCTGATTGGCTGCCGCTGAGGCTGTTTCAATTCGCGTTCTAAGTACCCCCTTTTCTCCCCCTACAGGTCAAAGTTTAAACTATTTTCGTAATTTTTAATAATTATTTAAATAATAATTTATTCATCCAAACTTTATTCGAATTTAATTCGAAAGTTATTAAAAATTATAGCTTCACTATCGATTACGTAGTTTAAATTCCAAGTGAATTAATAGGAAAATATTCGTGACGTAATCGTGACGTAGTTGCAATGAATGGTATACGAATATAAATGCTTGATAATTATTCTATTAAGAAGAGATGCCATGGAATTTCCTTATAAATTATGCTATATTTACTTGTAATCTTAATATGAAAATGATCTCGTTCGCGTCTATAATTCCATATTTTAAAGCCAACATGATGAACCTAAGAAATACCGAGATTTCGTGGATATGTATTGAAATTAATTTTATATAATAATCGCCATTTTGTGTGTATATATGTCCGATCTAATCGGTTAAATTCAAACCGTTAATGCTATTAATCGCAGCAGAGATTTTTATTACTTATTTTTTAAATTTTAGGCCGATTCTCAAAATCTTAAATATCTCGTGACAAATGGTTTGAAAATCATGAATTTCCAAGAATTGAGTTAATCAAAATAGAGCAGATACAAATCTCTTACAAAAATAACTAAGTATAATGGATTCCATATTGAATCAATTAAATAAACTTATACTTTAAGTGTAAGAGAAACAAATATTCGTTGGTACATTATGAGAAAATAATGAAAACAGAACAATGCTATTTAGCTTTGTTTTGAATGTATTTGGTGGGCTGAATTCATCAAGACTAGTGAAGAGGTAGTTACACTCCCTTAAACCTGTTTTTCACGTAATTTAATTATTTAGTATATAATATAGTTATGGTATATAATGAGGGGACAGTCATGTTACGTAAGCTACTCAATGAATCATAAACGTCCAGCCTTGTGAAATACATCTGCAAATATACACAGAAATTCGCAGTATTATCGTTTGGTATGGAATTTACGCAAGGGAAAGCCTTAAATGAGTAATTGGAAGGAATGAGGACTGATAAATAATGACATAATTTGCCTTATTTCTCGTCACTGAGTCAGAATGTAATGAAGCCGAACTGTGTAAAAATCTATTCTTATCATTCTAGGGAACAAAAGAATCCAAATTACTCGTGTCTCAGATGCTTACATTATATCACAACCAACCTCATAACAATATTAAGAAATATGACTTCTACAAAAGTTCTGAAGAATGATTAATTTTTATATACGCAAAGAAATGAATCCCATAGAGTGAAGCCAGTCTATGATTCACATGGATGAATATGCAAAGAAACTTGTCATTAAAATTGGGTGCTTCATAAAGGAATCTTATCTAATAATCACCGTTGTGTATTTGTCCATCCGGTGTCGCTAACTCCCGTAAGAAATGTGTGTGAGATATGTTTAAAACATAAATTTCATGCTCCTTCCGACGAAATAGAATGGGCAGTTCAGTGCCGCAATCGCGTGTTCATTTCTCATAAGGATCGACCAGATGATATACAATTTCAAAAGTCATATTTTGAATTATGTCCATGTATGAATACAATGGTTTCGTTTAAATAATTAGCGTTCAGTATTAAGTACGTAGACGTCAAAAGCTCACATAATCACTTCTCCGATGTCTAAATACAAATATTTACGTGATAAAATATGAATAAGCAGGATGTGCGTGAGTAACCGCACGATCGCTTTTGTTCGAGTACGAAGATCTGCAATACTTTCATACTTTAGATGACTAAAAATGTACTCCTAGCGCTGACAGAAATTTACATTTTGTTTACTTTTTGATCCCCCGATCTTAAACAGAAAAAAATCATGTTTGATAAAAATAACACACAATCTTTGCGTTTATCGATTGCACAGGACAATTTCAACTGAGAAATTATATTAGAACAGTCATAGGAACAATACAATGCTTCTACTAAAAGACATGAGATCACTTGTGTTACATTTTGATTTATAATCGCTTTTATTGCTGATTTAGAAGTGCATAGTTGTATTGACTCATCGATGAATAATATAATATATTATCATTTCTCGCATATATCAAAAAGCTTAAAGCGATTGTCATTTAAGTTTTTGATTGCATTAAGCACTTTGATGGTAATCCGATATTTAGGAAACCGTTCATTCAGAATCTAATGAATCAAGTTTTATCTCAGGTGCTTCTTACTTCACACCTGACAAAATAAAGAAATCCGCAATATGCATGTGAATCTTGATTCAATACATATTATCAACATGAAACTTGTCTACAGTTCGTCCGAAGTTTAACTTATATTGAAATTTATCTAGGACGAGCCGAGAGTGATTAAAGTGATCCTTGCTTCTATAACACGTCGTCGTGTTACGCTGTGACTAGTCTTGGCTTGACCGAGGCCCTTTATCACAATAAAGAAAATTCCTTCTTTCGTGGGAGACGACGTTTCACAATTTGCGTGCATATTATGTGTAGCATTTGCTGATTCATGTTTTTTGTTGAAAATAAACCCACACTCGAATAACATCATTGAATAGATCTGCCGTTTATTGTAAACGTTATATTACTATTGCTTATAGGTTGAACAATTGAAATTCATTCTAATTGACTTCAAAATCTATATTTACGGAAAGCTAAACTTAGAATAAATCATCGCACGAGCTGTAGTCAAGACCGTAAATGAGCGCTGTGCTTGCAAGCTTCATTTACTTATCATCGGTCTTGCGGTTCGTTTCAACAAACAGAAATATAGTACTTCATACGATTCAAAATTTTCGCATTATTGCATTATGATAGTCTTACTTCATTTATCGCCGTAGAGAATGTGCGGGTATATCCTTCCATTTAAATGAAAATCCATGAAGAGACAGTACGTTCACAGGTATTCAGAACATTTATGTTCAATTTGATCGCCTTCAAGCTCCATCAGCATTGACAAATAAGATTTAGAAATCATCTAGGCACTTCTTAATACTCCGAATCATCCGAAAAGTAGTGTTTTGCAAAGCAAGACATGGTCTCCTAATGACGCATTTTCTTGATTTATTTATTTTTCTGCTATCCATTACTACAGGTTCTCTAGGGAATCTACGTGTTCTATGTACGAGAATATTTTGTTGACTTCGTAATCTGATTTCCAGAGACCCATTATACGGAAATACAACTGTTTGAGTTTATCTAAATCAACTCCGTTCAAGTTGAATTGGATCCACCCCACTACATCACGCAATTTATTCTTCGGATGCATTCGAACCTTTTCGGTTCAAAATGCTGATGTCATCTAAAAGGCATTTTCTAAGACAAACAACTTCCCTCGGAAAGAATTTAAATGAATATTCTAGAATAGTAGAGCTGCTTTCATGAAGTTCTTTTCCTTCAGTTCGTATTCTACAGGTGGTCGTGAGATCTTCCTTTTGCCAGCGTAGGGAATCACGCAGTGGATATATCGAAGAAATGGTTTGGTGTTGATCTCCCTCTTCACCCGGCTGAATAATGAAGGAACATACTTCAACTACTTCTATGAAACAGAAGGTTTATGTAACAAAGTTTTTAATCACCTACTTTAAAGTGCTTCTGAAATCATATGCAAGGCAGAATGTTTATCACCTCCCTGTTAGCGGTTCTTCCTTGTTCAGGATTGATTTCCTAACCCAGAGTTCTCTTTTGTGATACAAACGTCTATGGTAAGCCATAAAAATATTAATTTCCAAGGTTCTCTTCTCATTTTCCAGAAATCTTTCCTTACTTAATGAATTATTCTTCTTATTTTCTGGGAATAATACTGACAAAAACGGAAAATGCGAATGTAACATTTAATTGTAGGAATTTAATGCTTAACTTGTATTATTAATTTTTAAATAATTTTATTATTCTAATTTAGATAATTTTGGAAACAGCAGTTATCTTTGTTTGTCTCTTAAATTGGAAATTTTCTTCAATAAACCTTTTATATATACTTTATATTATTGAATTGATTAATTTGTAATTATCAATATGCTATTCTCCTTCCTCTTAGTTATGTGTTACGTGTTTATACGTTATATACTATATGGTTATAAATATATTAATGACTTCATCACCTAATACACAAACATAACCATTGAAATATGTTGCATTCAGTTTTGTTTTTTGTATTACACTTTGCTTCAAAATGAAAATTGTATGTTTGTATCACTCTTTCCTTATCATTAGTAATATTTGCTTTCATTTTATTCTATTTTCCAGTGATTGAGAAATTCATCATCAAAGAAAACACCTCACCAACATGTTCATTCCTTACTGATGGTACATTGTGCAGAGCATTCAGATAATCTATGGTCAGAGGAAAATTGCCAAATATTTGAGGTAACCAAAAATCAAATGAAAAGTATCTAAAGTTTGGTAATTGAATTTTGCTTTATTATAAGGAACTCATTTAAGAATGAATGGTAAACCTCTCAGTAATGTATTTTTTATATTTTATTCTTCTCTAGAATCTAGAGGGTGGGGACAGTACGTCGTAAAACGTTCACGTTGATGAATATATAGGAATATACAGAGAAGTAGATATATATAATAGATAAAACGCGGTCATTCAATATGGTGAAAGTGAAAAGGACGTTCATGTGATAGCATACCTTTTACTTTCCAGATGAAAAATTATTTCTCGTGGAATTTATTGTAACAAGATAGATTACTTTAATGGTTTCTAAAGTTCATTAAATAAAAATACTCATATCATTTCATTAGCTTTCTATAAAATATTTCTGAAATGATGATGGGCGAATTCTTCTAGGAGAAGTCTCACTAAATTGTTCTATATAAATGAAGCACAAAAGGTTATGCAAGTAGCTTTTATTCCTCGTCACAGAACTGATTTTTCATCAAGAGTTTGTAATAACTTCAAGCAAACATTGGAGTACCATTCCCTTGATATTAAGTCCTCCGTAACATATACCTCTTTCAAAAGCAGCTGTCCTACTTATCTTTCACGCCACAATATTTCGATTAAAGGGGTCGGCTCTACTCCTGCAAATGAATTTAAAAAATCTAATCAGCACTGCGCCACTGGAAACAATTCTCTGGCCTTCGAAACTATTTTAAGAGTTATGAGGAACAGTGCTAGTAAATTTATTGAACTTTTGGTAAAGGATCATTTTTGTTCCATAAAATGTGGTTTCAGAGAATGATGAACAGTACAGAACCCATAGTTTTCAAAGGTAACCCGTCTTACGCTGCCTACATGTGTATAAAGGCTTGAGAAAATTAACTTCGCGTTTCCCGCTAAGAAATAAATTCACCTAGAGTAATAGAAGTTATCTTTCCCAATTTTGTAGCAGTAGAATTTGCGTTTTCCTTGAGAGTATGTCCACTGAATGTTATATCCCCTGACCGCATATGTTCAAAGGAATTTGCGAATTCTTCTTCAACATGATAAATTGCGTGAAATCGGTCAGTTCTGTGTCCACTGCTGACCCAGTGATTGATTTTTTTTCGATTATGCGTTTCTATAGAGAGTGTTAATGTCGGAATACCAAACAAACGAGCAATCTGAGTTTAAGTATGCGATCCACTTCGTCAAATACCTGCAGCTTTTCTTTAATAGGTTCCTTACTCTTTTGCTCGCGATTACTCATTTTTAAACGAAAGGTACGGATTTATGTTGCTGCAGCTGCTCTTGAAGAAACCCCTCCTTCATTACCAGAAGACACCAAATTCATCATAAATTAGAGAAATTAATTCTCTGTAAGTTGCCTAATATTTTCTAACTTCGATTATCCTTGTTTATAAGAAATCTCTCCCAATAGACAAGGAGGTACTTCCCAAGTAAATCGTTTAAAATCTCATTTTTATACAGAAAAAGAGTAAATTGGGATGAGTGAAGTTAAAATCTTATTCCCATTACCTTGAGGATGGCCTGAAAACAATCGAGGCTCATCGAGGATTTACTAATGATGACAGTGAAGAATGTTCTATTAAAATGAATATCTGTAGTGTTTCGATAATCCTTGAAGTATGATTTTGGGATGTATCGTATGCGATACTATCAATAATCTTAAATAATGCTATAATGCTAAAGACAATCTTTTTCCCACATAAGACAGATTATTCCCATTCCCGGATCCTCTGCAATGCACTAATGCCAATCATTCCACTCATTCATGAATAACAAATTGTCTGATACTGTCAGGGTCGCCCACTCACGTTTGACCTTGTGTGCAATGTTTCCTTGTAAAATTCTACATTGGAATTACTTATTTTATAAGAAAATATTTAAATTTTTTTTTAACAGAACAATCACCAACTTGCTGTCTGAGCTGATACAAATTCAAAGTTAGGGTGAGAATTCCTTAATCACTATTTCTCATGGGAGAACGTGATGTAAAATTTGCCTGCTTTTGTTACCTTTTTCTGCAATCTCAATTTGTAAACATAATGAATAAATGAGAAAGGGAGTGCATTGCTTTGTGAGTGTTACCTTGATCATAAAACTGAGGCTTGGTCTTCATACAAATAGCAGACCATTGTTAAAAATATAATGAAAGCGTAAGAGAATTACAAAGCCAAGTTATGATGATAATATGTTGCTTTCACTTTATCTTCTTGAAAGAATGTTCAGCTGGTTTTACTGCTATTGGAAGATGATGAAGGGATTGATATTTGCTATTACAGATATTAAAAATGTCTCTTGTTTTACAGGAAGTGTCTCTTGTCTCAGAAAATGTCTCTTGTTTTACTTTATTCCATGTTGGCCGTCCTTGAATTATGTTAAGATGATTTTTTCTATATCCAGATGTTCTCCATTTTGAAATTGTGACTGTGATTGGTGAGCACATGCACGTTTAACACTTTGGATTCCTGATCTACTGACCACTTCCACTTCTGGTGCTCACATTCTTCCCAAGCCAAGCATGCAGCTATAGAAGAGGAAATGGAACAGTATGTTGCAGGTAATATTTTTTATTTACTAAGGCAGTTGACATTCGTATCATAGGATACTGATTGGTTATCTAAAAGTATCTTCTGAATATATTTTGTAGATGAGTCATTGAGCATCTGCAATATAGATTTAACTGGTTTATAGTGTTATACCAGTCTGCCTAAGTTTTTATTCTTAGAAACTACATACTGAAAATGTATTACCAATGGATTTAGCCTGCATAAGAAAAGCTATTTATTAGGGGAGCTGGTGACTGATATCCAAAAGAGAACTTTCTGTCTGATAAACCGGTAATAGCCTTGATCGAATTCTTCAATGAAATTGTACAGCAATGAGAAAGATTCAAATTTACATGCTTAATTGGGTAGTAAAAGTGCATAAAAATAAATTAGTAATAAATGAGATTTTGGCTATCCCACGCCAATGCTTATTCATATCTGTGTGCAAGATCCTGTTAGATTAAATAATATTAAAATGTTTTTTTTTTTAGACTTATTAAGGTATTTAGAGTTTCTTACTTCTTCTCCATGTTGAAATCCAACAAATTAATTATTGGGGCAGGAATAGTTATTCTAGAAGTCCTGCTGATGTCATTTAGTACATACAGAACAAAATGGGAATTGAAACAAGGATGTACTACATTAAATACAAATGACATACCTACTTGGCTATTCCATGAATGATGAAAATGTTTACTCAGGGTAGCAGCCACATATTAACATACTCCATGTAGCTGTAAAGGTTTCATGGATTAATCAAAATGGAAATTCTTTTCGATAGATAATAGCTTGATGGATAATTATGAATCTAATCAATGAGAATCAAGGTTGAATTCAGAATAAAGTCTGAACATTTGTGTGGCCAATAGTATCTTCAAATCATATAACATAGCTAGCTTGTTTGAGGTAATGTATGTTTTTTTGACAATTTATAGAGGGAAGTGATGGTTGGAAGATTCACCAAGTTTATTTAGTGAATTTGCATCCATGTTTATTATGTTGAGAAGATTGTATGCTATATATCTTGAAAGGAACTACATATTTCGTTGAATGAATTTTTGCAGAATCACCTGACCCTTAAACTGCGGAAAAGATATTTGTATGTTTTCTAAAGGCAAATGTGGGTAAACATTCTTGCATGTGTTCACCTAGAAGGAAGATAATAGGAACTCGTCGGTCAATGAACTAAGAGACAAAGGTTCTCCAAGTGCCAACAGCGGCAAACGTGTAGGGCGATTCAAGCATTGGACCCTATGTGATCATGAAAACTTTGCTTTTGAAACGTGCATTAGGGATTCTGAATAACTTGTGACTGCTAATCGATTATCTGTTTCCCGGGAATCGCCCTAGACGGTTGCCTCTGTCGGAACTTGGAGAATCTTTTTCTCTTATGTTTCAACCTGCTATTTCAATTTTATGGCCCTGTCTTTCAATGAAGAGTCCAATCACCAAGTCCTCTCCATTCTTTGGGAATGGGTTTATCTCAAAAGGGTTTTTACTTACCTGGGAAAACCCAAATATAAAAGGTGCTATCTTTAACCCCTCTAATGTTTTTCCTACTTATCTCCGTTATTGGCTGCCTTAGGGTGAATTTGACTTTCTTCGTGATTAGTCAGTATTGTTATAATTGAGATATTTGAAAATTATTTGGTATCAAAATTAACAGAGAACTGCAAAGAAAGTAATCTGAACTGCATATTGAATCAAAATTCCTATTACATAAATAAAAATTGGCAATCAAATATCCAATAATATGAAGTAATTTAATTTCTCGGCAGTAACTGTTGATTGAATCCTTAGGATTGAGGTCTGTCCAGATTATGAGGGTCTATACCTGCTACCACTTGCCAGTTGAAGAAAGAATTATCTTTTGCACACAGTTAAAGGGAAAATGAGATGAAGGCAGCTCCCTCAGCCAAGGGAAGGCATAGCAAATACAAGAAAATCTCAAACCTGAAGAATTAACTAAAAATCAGTCATGTTTACTGAATATGTCTTTGTCTCTCCTGTACCAAAAGTTACAGACATTTACACGGAGAAGTTACAGATGTTGGCAGTCTATCAGAGAGAGTAGAGGAACTGGGTGGACCTGCTCTTCTACAGATGGCAATCAAAGAGTGATGCAAATCATCTTCTATATTTTGCATCTTCAATGAACAATGAAGAATTTGACTATCCTGAATTTTATTTACTGAAGTGAAATATTTAGCTTTAGTTTTCTTGAATGAAATACTCCTTACAATTTCCACGACTTTTACATATATCTTTAATTAAATGTTTCTCATTTCACAAGCAGGTCCTTAAACATTTATAACTTGCAGTCTTTATATTTCTTGTACCAGTTATTGATGCCACTTGTATGCACAAGAATTGTGATCATTCCTTAGAAATGTTACATATTTCATTCTATTTAAGCTGATTTTTTACTGAATATAGACAATAGATGATGATGACAGTCTGTATAGTTATGAAGATCATTGAAGCTGGAGGTTTGCATTTCATGCACCTTGAGCAGAGAAAGAGCTCTAATTATATAAGAGTGTAGCTTATCCAATGTGTCTAAAATGAAATAAAATATCATCAGACTTTGTAATCATTAGAATATTCTAAAATGTCTCTGTAAACTTATCCTTTACTAAAAATGTATTAAATAGCTTAATCCTTTTCTTGACTTTTATTTACCCCCAAATATGGAAGGAAATTTTATGGCAGATATTCCCATTTCTCTTAAAAGTAATCCATGACATAGATTTTTAACACCTTATATAAAGATTTGAGAAGATTTTCATGACAAGGGAATTTTACATTCTCCTAAAATGCTGTAACTGATTTTCAGAATAAAGCAACACCTTTTTTACCTTTGACTAGGGACTGATAACACCTTGTTGATTGATGGCCACAATTGCCTACTCTGAAATCACTGTTTGTTTCACATCAAAGAACGTGGATCAAAATGTTAGATGTCGAGCAGCTAGATCGATTACATCTATCATGTCCTCCTCTAGACTTACATAATTAGTGAGGAATGGTGTTAATAATGAAATTAGAATTTAAGGACATGGTGCCATGAAGATGATATTCTCTTTTGGAATCAACAAAAGCAACTTATGTAATTGATGACGTTCTTTATGAAGGAGACATAATATTTTCTTGTATAAAAGTATTCATTCACACTGAACAATAAATAAAATGAAATTAGTAGATGATGGTAAGAACAAAGTAATTCAATAAATTTAAATATTCTTTTACGTAATAAATACAGTTGGAGATTATCAGAAAAGGTGAAATTTTAAATCATTGGATACAGTGCAGTATAAATGTAAGAAATTTTATGGAAACATCTGTAGTACGTAATCAATAGCCCACACTCATTGGAGCCCTACGGATATTTACCAGCAATTCCAGTTCCCTGTTCCTCATACCTTTTCTCTGAAATGAAGAATATAGGACAATTTAGCATTTCTCATAAAATTTTATGTGGTAAGACTGTTTAACTGTGAAGTTTTATTTTGTGGAAACCCAAATGATTCCACTTGTAGGTAATACGAAATTGATTACAATGATTTTATCCAAGATTTTCATCCAATAATCGTTATAATTTTCAATGTAATGTAGATATATGTGAATGTATGTTGAAAGTTTAGCTCACCAATCCTTATTGACAATCCATTGAGAAGAGTAAATTCGTTAAAACACATTCATTAGCGAAATTAAAGAATTGGAGAAGTTTAGATATTGAATATTTCTGAATTATCGCCTAAACCCACTTTTATGATTGTACAATATGCATTCGAATCATAAAATTGTATCCCTAAACTCCCAGACATATTTATCCAGGCTTCGCTATGATGGAACAAGAGAAATCATATACCGTCCTTCATCCTAAAATTCGTAGCTATGGTATGACTGTTCAGGAACTCGATTTTGGCGGAATCGGTGCGGTCACTTTTCTGAAGCTGACTCATAGCAGTCGGAGCATTTGAACTGAGCGGACCTGTCTCTGCTGGCGTCTCTCAACGTTGGACAGCTTGGCAATGTAAAAACTTCTGAAAAGTCCTAGTTTTTCAATGTTTATGGGTCTTATATCTTACGGATGACTCTTCGCGATTGCAACGAACTTCCGATTCGATGGTTTTATGTCAACCTTAGTGTTTACAATGCCTTATTTCCTTTCTAGTGGCCGGATAACTTCGTGTATGTGCGGCAGGACAAGAGTGTTGCAGGTGCACTGTGCTATTCTCCCGCGCTACAGGATAATTCTCCACTATGTTGCAAAGTCGACGGAAGGTGAAGTTTCAGAATACTGTCATTACTCTCTTTCTCGGAAGATGGGTATGTACTTTTCAGTTTGGCCCTCTTAGTGTAAGAATATCCTAAACTTTAAACATAACTCAATAATGGAATAGTTTTTTAGGCTCCGTGTTTCATACTAAGGGTAGTCGTGACTCATGCACCCGCTGCCACGCGACGAAAGGCGGCATACACAGTTGAGTTATTAGATATTTTGGTCGAAAAGAAACGCAGAGTAGCTTCATCATATCGAAATAACTTTGAAAATTCCATCAAATTCGATTAGTAAATTTTCCCGAAATGGTCGTAAGTCGAACCCCGCGAATCAACGTCAAAAAATATTCGTAATCGCTGACGCTAAAATCTCTGCAGATCTCTATTTATATATATTCTCTCATTCATTCATACCAATAGGCCAAATTATCCATTTAATCTTAATGGAAATGCACGATCTTGGCTTCAACAATCGTATTTGTCGTCAAGGGGACCTGAGGATTTTTTTGAAACCACTCTAAATAGCCTCAGGATTTCATCTCAGAAGTGATTACATCTGTCATTCCGTGAGTATTTGAAGATACTTTTACAATACAAGTTGCCTTAAGATTCCATCTGAAATGAAGAAAGTTGGGTTGGGCTGAAAAGATAGGCGTTTAATGCAAAATTGCATGTGTAAGGATAGCTGATGGGTAATCAGAATGGCATGGTTAGAGAGGGGAGTAAGACATCGTTGTCCTTTGTCACCATCTCTTTTTGACATATATTCAGAAGAAATGGTCAAAGAAGCTTGTGATGAAATAGATAAGGGAGTAAAAGTTGATAGGGAAGTCGGTAAGATATGCAGACGATAAGGCTATTGTGTGCGATTCTGAAAGGGGTTTGCAAATCCTAAGTGATGCACTAAACGATAAAGCAAAGGAGTTTGGGATGAAAATAAATGTATGAAAAAATGCAATTATGATGTTTTCTAAGGGAAAGTAATGTAAGTTAACGATAAGGGTGAATGGGGAAAATGTAGAACAAGAAGATCAATTTTCATCCTTGGGCAGCCTTCTTTCTGTGGATTGAAGATGCTCAACAGAGATTAGAAAAAGGATAACGTTAGCAAAAGAAGCTTTCATGAAGAGAAGGGAACTGATGACAAAGGGCCTTGATAAAGGAATCAGGAAAAGATTGGTAAAATCCTTGGTGTTGATTGTAATGTTGTACGGATGTGAAACTTGGACGTTTGGGTGTGATAAGTTACTGGGAATTTCAGGAAAAAGGAATTAAATAGGGAATGTGGGGGCACATGAATCTATCGAAAGGTAGAACACATATATATTCACTTTTGAAGTAATTAGAATTGGATAGGATTACAAAAAGTATATATATTTCACGCTATCTTTTGATATGATTAGATAATATCATTGCCTAGAAGCCTTGAATCCGATAGTTTATATTGAGAAAGAAATATCTTCATTGTAAATTCATATCTATTGGAACTATGAATTCGGAATCGTATTTTTAGCATAACAAATTTTAGTAGATATCCTCATTAGTAGTATGCTGTTGGAGAAAGGAGATAATCGAAGGAGAAAGAAAAGAATTCACTCATAGCCCTGGAATCTTTTTTCTATCGCTTGAAAGTTCGGCTAGTGGTGGTAACTGCCCTCCCTCGCAAAAGGTTGCTTTCGTTCCTGAGCTCCATTCATAGATGATTCATGCTATGCTCTCGTAAATATACATGGTAAGGAGGAATGCGACACGATCCTCTGAAAGTGGATTCTCGTCGTTCATGGCATTGCAAAACTTTCTCGTGATGGAACAGTTATTTAATTAGAATGTTTTAATGGAAGGCCTCCATCGCCTCCAACAAAGCCATTCTCGCGATTTCATTGATGAAATGCAGTGACTAACTACGCCTCATCACTTAGTTATGTATCGAATACTGCTTGGTGGAGCGACTCGATGATCTTTTTCTCGATTAGATATAACCGTAGAGAGATTTGTTTTCGGAATACCAAACGCATGTTAATCTAAGTTTTGCTACGCGGTCCACTTCGGCCAATAGCTTTTTTCTAGAGTCTGGTATGAATTTGCATTCGTTTACTCATTTTTGAACAAAAGGTATGTATTAAGGTTTTGAGCAGGAAATGAGTTCTGTCAATAACTTTCTATAAAATTGAATGTTTTGATAAGATTTCGAGGATGATCTTGACATTCGTTTTTATACATGTTCGGCATGATTATGTTCCATTCAGACTGTAGTTTCTCGCCAGCTTGCTGCAGTATTCCGCAGCCTTTACAAGAACTTGCTGGTGAACTTACAATGTTAAAAATTTCCAAGTATTTATAGTATGCTAAGGTGCGGTTTAAGGTATATTTTTTTTAAAAATTACCTAATCTTAGATGTCTACCTATGCCTTATAACCTACGCTACTTCTTCCTCTTTTCTGGTTTAGGTTTTAGGAATCTTCAGACTTCACTTCTACCATCCCTTTCATGGTGTTGCGACCCTTTTTTTTACCATCTAAATGATACTCCAACGCCTGCTTTGGGTAAGTTTCCTTAGGTTTGCAGTACACCCAGGCCTTCTCTTAATGACGTGTTCCATAATTTGTCTGACGTTGCACAGCCTTACACGGTCCTAAGAAATTTTATTTCCTACGACTGTGTTTATTTGATTTTATTTTGTTTCGCTGCATAACATTCGGATAAAAACTACGTTTGTAAAATTGCCAATAATATATGAATCACTATCTGGGTTTCTTTCCTGATTTTACCTTTGAAATTTCTTCTTATTCTCCCACAAGTTATCACGAAAAAGTTAATTTCATTCTTATATCTCTGTCCTCGTTGTACGTCATATTGCATCCCTAACACTTGAAATGAGGCACCTGTTCCTATGAAAATTTTTTTTAAGTGATTACTTTCTAAAACTTCCTTTGGTTTGGTTATTCTCTTGAAATATTCAGGTTAAACCTTTTGCTCAGTGTTTCTAAATAATAGACCATTTGCAATTTATGTTCTCCAGTTTGGAGAAATACTTGATCATCGGCAGGGAACATTTTAATCAAGTTCTCGGAAGGCTATACAAGGTGCTGCATTGTCTTCTTTCTGTTATTTCAGAAGGTTATCTACATGAAGACAGAACTAAGCCCTTGATAGACCTTGCCTAAAGTCTTGGTTAATGACATATTCTGTGCCAACAGATTCCCAGCATCAATCATCATACTGGAGCTCCTGTACAGGTTAAGAGTAACTTGTATGAAAATTTCGCGAAATTCTCTTTTCTCTTGAATTGTGAACACCTCGTTTCTCAAGCATTTCTTTATTTCTGGATATTTCTATAGCCCAAAATTATTGTAGCTCTGAGTAGTATTAAACTCTGAAACTAATTAATGCTTTAAAGATATTCTGGGATAGTTTCGAACTAAGAGAAACGACACTGTAGTGCAGCCTTTTTCTAAAAATGAAAAATATTATAGTTTGAAATGTTGCGACATTCCCACGCAAGCTACATTGAAGTGTAAACAATCTTTCGTTGTACGTAATTGAGTCTCCTTATTGTTTTGTTTCTAATTTTCTCTCAATCT